>JAKFHU010000690.1:21385000-31385000 GCA_023783475.1 Daubentonia madagascariensis
CAACAAAAAGAAAGCTATCCAATTTGACACAGCATATACTCAAGATGAAAAGGGACATGCCTTGGTTGGGAATCTCATAACACATACTCCCCAAAAGAGGAAGACAGCTTAATTCATTTATTCTGCAATGCCTAGATCTAAACTTTTGCATTGCCAAAGGTTTAGCCACAGATAAATTACGTGTGTGTGTGTGTGTGTGTGTGTAAGAAAGAATGAAATTAATACCACTCACTTGTTATATCCAAGTCTTCTGAATTTTTCAGGCTTCAGAAATAAAATTGTTTAAAATAACCCCGTATTCTAGGATGGCCCTGATTCTTTCTCAACTTGCCCCTCACTGTGTGAGGCCAACTGCTTAATGGACTTGTCACAGGCCTTTCCTGGCTGTAGGTAACAGAGACTTTGATGTGGAAGCAGTGACAGGGGAACAAGAGCTGGTGAGGGAGCTCTGAGTGGAGGCTCTGCTCTTTTAACTTTATGCCCAGTGCCATAATTGTGCTTTCAGATGTAATTCTAGCTGCCAATTTACACTTTACCAGCGTTAAAAATTATTTTTAGTTTCATTTCCATGAAAAATGTGCACTTTGCTCTTGATTGACAGATATATTTTGACAGTTAATACAGGTTTACCCAGTCAAGGCTTGTTTTAGTGGAAGGTGAAAATGGGGGAGGCAAAAAAATCACCTCGACAGATCTCTGAGTTTCTCTTTTTATTGCATTCGTTGTCTAACAACAATAATACTCATTGGCAAGAAATTTATTTACACTAACACATTAAATTTAATCACAGGTATTGTTAGATTGGTCAGAAAACAAAGGACTGCTGTGATATTTTGCTTTGAATGCCTCTGAAAACCAAAGAGTAAGGAATGTCATTTGAAACGGAACAATCTAGAGAAGTACATATTAACCAAGCACAAGAGAACAATTCAGACGTGGCACTATTGTCTCTTCCATGCAAATGATCAGACATCAAATGTACAAATTAAAAGTTTTAGGTAGCATGCTATCCATACTCATCAGACTTAAAATTATTTTCAAACAACTCTTTTCCTTTAATAATATATAAAGAAAGCTGAAAATAAATCAACTTCTTACAGTGGGACAGAATTTATTCTTTTTTATTTTTCAGCTGCCCAGTTTTGTCAGTAATATATAGCAGATGTACTAGTGGTTTAATTGCAACACCATTCAAAAATACAAAAGCAGTAGTTATGACATTAAATAAGATTGAGGAAAACATATACATATATATAGTTAAGGAATTTCACTAAGCACTAACTAAATTTGATGTTGTTGGGAGGTGTTCTCCAGCTGCAGTGCCTCTTAATTCTCACTTCTTTAGGTAATTTAATTATTTCTGGCTAATTGTTCCTTCATGAATGAATGATTAAATCCTCACCAGAAAACCTGCATGTATAAATAAAATAGCTGAAAGAAACAGAAGTATACACCTTCCAACAACATACTCACACTCACAACCAATTGTATTATTTTTGGCAATGACCAAAATGTCATTACTTACACAAGAAGTAAATAAATGGTCATGTGATGGCACCATTGCTACCAGAGAGTCAGTAGTCAGCGACTTAAGCATCACGGCCACCAATCATGTTTTAGAAGAGTGAACAAATTCACAAAAACACATACAGTGCAATTTTTAGCCAAGAAAACTGCAGTTCACAGTTGAAAATGCCCAAAGCTGCATAAATTTCTTCTGAGCTCTAACTCAGCAATGTGCAATCTTGACATCAAAGCATTAACCAAACATTTGAAGAAATTTTATCTTACTAAAATACCAAGTATCTAATAAATCAATTTTACCAAAATATATAAACATGTAGAAGGATAAGTGCATTTAGTAGAAATACTTACATCAAAAAATCTTTTAAAATCTATGAGCTATTCAATGTATACACAACACAAAAATTGGCAATAAGGCTATGATTACAGCTCAGGGTCCTAACTGATGTTATCAAGTTCCATACACAATGTTTTTTTTAATGCCATGTGATTGTGGCATGTGTGTGTATGTATAAGGTGGGAGTTATACTCACACATACGTAGTTCTGAACATCTACACAAATGGCATGCACGTTATTGAGAAGTTGTCTGTTGTTGTCTTATTCTTTACATCTTACTCACTGTTGAATCCCTAGTGGTTTTGGGGTTGGGGTAGGGCCAAGCATTGGAAATCATCGTATTTCTTTCCTTCCCCACTCTGAGGACCTGGAAGCAGGTCACAGGCTGTGCTTGGTCCATATGCTCACATACGTGACCCTTCAAGTAATAACCATTTCCTCAATGAATCCACAGACACCCATGCACAAGCACGTAAGGACTCTCTGTATACCATAAATAGGACTTGATGCTTTCGCTTCAAGGGGGAAACTGATTCTGCAGACTTTTTCCTTCCTTCCCAGCTTCTTAGTTGGGCCTATTCTATGCTGCTACTTCAAGTTACTGAAATGTGTTTTGTCTGGTGTTATTTTTTCCCCAGTGTTTTGGACCAAGATTACATTTCCTGAGACTTTAAATACCCAAGACAAATGCAAACAAAATCTGCCAACATACCCAGGCTGGTTTGCAGGAGTGAATCACTGAAGCACATTCAGATTTCCTATAACACTACTTTCTTTTGAGAATTTACTTCCCCCCACCCACATAATAATGAAAACAATTCTAGTAGAAAATATGGACATTTTCTTTCTAGACCTCATCCTTAAATGCTTAGCTTTAGAATAGTGTACAGGTAGATGCTTGATTAAAGGTAAATTTAAAAAGATATATTAATAAAAAGACTGGGCTTTTCTTTTCCATTTTACCTTTTCATTCAGAAAGTACTAAGATCTTTGCATGAAGTAGGTGACATGAACCCTACTGACTACTGTCCACCAAAGTGCCCCTCATCTCTAGCTCTGCTGGGAGTACCGTTAGTTATGCAAGTGGAATTTGGTAATTCTTAAAAATCTCAGTATAATGAGGGGGCTACAATACATCCAAAGTGTAGATGTTTCTCTTAGAATTATTGGGACACCTTCCTTTAGAATCTTACTGAACACTATTGTTAAGCATTGGGTCTCTTCTTGAAGCTTGGTCTATATAACTTTTAACACTTATAAATGAATCAGAATATCTACACAAATGCAAATTTTCATTTACCTTTTTTAAAATGTAATTTTCAAGCACATCTTAAACCCTACTGCACAAAGAACTTAGATTTTCCTTGTCTTCAGCAAAAACCATAAAGGCTGAGGTGCTTGAACAAATAACCTGTGACCATTTTTGTAGCTTGGGCCTGGGATATTTTAAGATTTCAGGCTAGAGATGACTATAGGGTCACAAGTAGTCACAAGGGTTAATTTAGTTCCTCATTTTTCCTCATTTTGTTTCCAACAACAAAGGAGCAGAAGGTAGATGGTTCCATTTTATGCCAGTTGAAAGCAGAGTTTGGCATCAGCACCTATCAAACTGTAATCATGAACTGCTGTGGGCTAGAAAGGCTTATATGATGTTGGGGGTGGGAAATCAATCCCAGCTAAAGGATGAGAGCCACAGAATAGCTTTACTGTCATGAAACTAAAGGTGGACTTCCTCAGAGCATTAGAATGGATGAAATGAGGTTTCTGTCCTAACTTAACACTGAAGTAAACTTCGGATTCAGGCAAAAAATTGAGAAAAGTATTACATAAACTGTGAGTTACTTTAAGGGAGATGGTTTTTAAGAAATCTGTTACAAAACTAAAGTCCTGTAATGGAAATGACCCAGATACAGTTCATACAATGCTGCCTGTCTACATCCTGGCCTCCCCACACATCCCCTCCCCACAATGCATAACCTAACCCCTAAAACACTTTTGGCTATTGTTAGAGCCATACTGAGCTCTCTTTTAGGGAATAAAGTTCATAGTAACCAGATATTCCCTTTCTGTTCATTTTCTGATAATAAAAAACTGTAAAGTTTTTAAGGTTCACGAAGCACAATTCTGTGTTAAATTGTATGGACACTGAAAACCACTAGCATTAAAGTAGGAATTGTGCAAGACATTGGAACTTTCAATTAAGTATCATGCACTATAGTCAATAAAAGAAATAATAGGAAAACAAAATGCTTACAAGATCTGAGGTCTTTCACTTTGCTTCCATACCATTATATCAATCAGTTTACATTTTATCCTTTGTTGGACAATCAAATCAAGTGTCTTTTACAATGTCAGCAATTTTAAGTAGTAATGTTAAAGTAATTCATTTAGACCTAAAGTTACTATAATTTAATTTTAAAAAATCAAAGTAGTTATAATACAAATTAAATGATTTGAGGAATAAGAATTTGATTTATAACATTGTCAGTTGGACATTCATCTAAACATTGGAAGTGTACAATAAAGTTATAAAGAACAATACTTCTAAGACATTTAAGAAAATGCAATATAATAGATCATAAATTAGGTGCAGAGACAGGGACTTATAGACATTTCCAAAATATACATCCATTTTCAAATATTACCAAAGTATAAATGTAACTATTTATGATAATCATCCTTCTATTTCCACTCTTGAAATGAATACAGTGAAACTTCCAGTGTGATCCAGGTCACTTTTTTCCCCAAAGATAAACAAAAATGACAAAAATTTACAATAGCAAGCACTAGTATTACCAGATTTTTACTAATTTAGTCTTTTAGTATTAGAAAAGATTTGTCAAATTTTATAGTTCATTAAGAGGGGGCGCCTATTTCTCATGGTGTTAATAAATAGCAAAGCACCAGATATCTCAAAATATTAATAGTCTATCCAGAATGGCAGTTTCATTTTAATACCCCAAATGAAGATAGAGAAAAAAACACAATGATGACTTTGATCACTGTAAAACACAGAGTTCACTTTACATTGATGTTACTGAGGACTGAATAAATGATCTGTACCTAGTGACAAGGGGCTGAAGCATAACAGATAATACACTGGCACTAAAAAGGAAACAGGCCTTGAGGAAAGAACAGAATTAACAATTTCTAGTTTAGACAATTCTAGAACTCAGACACTCAGATAAGCAAAAAATAAAAAAATAAAAAATAAAGCCATAATGTTTAAAATATGAGATGGGGCTATAAGGGTAGGAGTCCCCTTAGCTTATCTGCCACCTGTAATGCTCAAAGCCTTTCCCAAGCTTTGCATATAAGCCCTGCATACAGAACACTTCCAGCAGGGGATATGGACAGTGCTGGGAACAGAGCAGACACCTCCATGTAGAAAAGGAAGTAAAATATTTGTCCAACAAGTCATGTGGCCTCAAGTCTTACTCTGAAACTTGTCCCTTGGAAAGTGGGTGACCTCATATTTAGAGCCAACGTAGCAAAGAGAACCAGAAACATAAGCATAAAAGGTAAAACAACAAACAAACAAACAAAAAAACCCTCTTCATTTGAAAATCTCAAGATGAGTTTATTTTCTCCTCCTTCTGCCGCAGTCTCCTGTACATGACTTTGGTGAAATACTGAAATCTTTAATACTGGCTTTAAAATAAGCATATGTTCCTCCACTGCTAAGGTATACCCTATGTACTGCCTGAAACAAATTTTAACTATAAAGTGGAAATCTCTAACGTACGGAAGGGAATGCTCAGAAAAACCATAGAAGTATCTCTAAAATACAACTGACAGGTCTTTTTTACAGGAACATTCTTTGTGCTCAAAAAAATTTGCTCTCTGGTTGAATGTTACTCAAATCTAAATTTTCTCTAACTGGTATTTCTATTTTTCTTAAAAGTACATTTGTTAAAACACTAACTGAGCCCATTTGGGAAATCTTGAGTAGAAAATACGTGACAAGTTCCTGATTGTGTCACAGGCGTGTTGAAGACCAGCCAGAATGTTCCCCAGGAGAGGAAACCTGAAAATGGTGGTTTCCTTAAAAATCAATTTCCTGTTCAATTTGTTGGGGGGAAGAAAGGAACTGTGTTGTGTTTGCCAGTGTTGCTGAAATACTGAACACGCAGCGGTAGCAAAGTAAACAACAGATCCCAATATCCCATGGCTGCATTAATGTCTGATTTTTTTCTTCCCTGTTCAGCTATATCTGGAGGATAAATGATACCCTCAGAACCCTAAGGTAATACCCACATCCACATTCTTAAGGCTTTTGCTTTCTTCTATAGTTAACAAATAACTATAATTCTTTTCTCTCATTCTGATGCCCAGCAAGCCGAACAGCTCACTTGCCTTTTCCCTTAGTATGTCGTTGTGTGGCAGAGCACCTGTATTTCCCCAGCAGGGTGGTCTCACTGTCCAGACAAAGAATTGGGGGGAACCATTCCCACACACTAGAGTGGACTCTGCAGCCCTAGAAGTAAGTACTGATCCCAGATATCAAGGCAGGGTGCTTTCTGACATGCAGATGTGTGCAACTGCCCAGTTTCAGGATCCCATACTGAAAATGCACAGTGCTCCGTTAACAACACCAGCATGTCATGCTCTTGTTGGGCAGGGTCACGCTAGTTCTCCAAGTGACACAACACACCCAACACAACACAAGATGTTGGTAAGTAAGAGAAGAGAGAAACACAGCTACTTTGTATCTCTCACAAATGAGATCTCTGGTTTGTTAACAAACCAAAGGTGGCTTGGGATTATTTCAGTAGGTTGAAATTAAGAGTGCATTCTATTGCAGAAAAGCAGCCACTCAACACATAGTTCCTCAGTCTGCCTAGAGCAGCATCACCCCTACATTCAGTTTCTTCTCCATCCTGCAGAGGAGAGCAGGGCAGGAAGAGGTGGGACTTCTATCTGAGCACCTACTCCGTCCGTAAGAGGGTGTGCTACTGCTCACCAGCACCCTCGCTCGCACCTGATGTCATCTTTTCTGCCTTTTTGGACTTCCTCTGCATCTGCTCTTGCTCCTTTCTCCTCAGCTTTTCTCTTTGCTTTTCCATTTTCTCTTGGGCCTTCCGAGCCTTCTCCAGAGACATCTTCATTTCCTTGAGCTTTTTTTTGACCATGGCTCGGTCCTGGGATGATGCCATTCCAAGAGCCTAAGAAGGAAACACATAAACAAACTAAATTTGAAAACCAATGGCCCCTCTGATGACGTTAATATCACAAGACGTTCAGGCTCATAAACTAATTTAGACATAGATAGAAGAGGTGAGAACTGATTTACACACTGGGGGCTATGCTTTATTCGTTCTTTTGTTCTTTGAAGTCTCTTGCAAAGTATATCCTAAAGCTCATTAAGTAAATGCTTTCCAAATTGGTAATAATGGGTGAATGAATGAGAAGAGGGCACAGTTCTACTTCTCTAACCTTCGGGCTGTAGACATTTACAGGTAAAAGTATTGCTAAACTCATCAATATTTTCAAAGGGTAGAAGCGGGCACCTGCTGCCACAGAGGGCGCCAAGAAGGGCAAGAAGAATTGAACCGGCTTCCTTTCTGCGAATGCATTCATTTACAATGAGAACCAAAAATGTCTTTCGGACCAGAATGCTCATGTCAGCATGACTAACCATTCTCTCCCTGTGGGCAGACCTATAAAGGAAGCCTGATTATAATGAGGAGGTTGCTCGATGAGTTTGGAATTCAGAATAAGGGGAGTTGGTTATGTACTTTAAATGTTTCGTGACCTTCAGACTCAACAGCGGGATGCATCCATCTCCCCAACAGGACGCCTTGTCATGAGCCTTTAATTCCAAACATGATGGCCTACCCTTTCAAGAGCAGGGGATACTCATCTGCCCATCAGCCTAGCAGGGGGTGGGGGTTGGGGGGGCATGGCACTCGCTGTAAGCTCCTTCGCCCTTTCCCAGGGGTGGGGGCCACCCGGTCTCAGAGGTGGGTGGAACAGGGAAAGAGAGTGGTGAGGGGATGGAGCGTGACCTGCACATGTCTGGGAAATAAGTTTCCGGAAACATTGCCATTTGGTAGTGTTGTGTAGGAAGAGTGAGGGTGAAGGAGAAACAGGAAAAGAGATCATGATCTGGCTTAACTCATGTGATGAAAAAGTCACTTGGCCATTTATTTTTTTTGTAAGAACAGTAACAAGGCAGCACGTGGCAGGCCCACGCACTCGGACCGGCCCACACATTGGCCATTATTAAAACTCATACTACATCAAAAGTCAGTAGAGTTAACACACGGGCCATATGTTGCTAGGTGGAAGCAATGGAGTGGATCCCGAGTTCTCCTGCTTGGTAGTCTACTGTTTGATTTAGAACCCCTGATGGACTTTCTGAAACTTCATTTACTACTTAGAAATAATTCAACATCCTTTCTGCTGACTTTTGGTGAGAACGACCTCTCAGATACGCAGCATGCCCTTATCTAATGAAAACATTTTAGGTACTATGAGCAATACAAATCATACCTGCTAACCTAACACAGACATATAATTCTTTACCTTAAGTTTATTTCCATCCAACTGCAGGAGCTGCTCTCCAGTGATGTTTTGGGCACTGAATTCAGATACATACTGCTCCAGATTTAGGCTCATTAACCAGTGAGAAACCTGCTGCACACTCCATTCATGGACGGCCCGATTCTGATACTGACTGTGTTTGGGAGACTGTCCATCATCAAGGATCTGAGATAGGAATGTTACGCAGTGTTGTTAAAGGACCAAAATGCTATGGTTCATATGATGCTATCAAAAGGAATTTCTTGACCTATGAGAGCCCAATTTATTTTTAAACCATAAAATGATAAGCTAATAGTTTTAGTTGTGTTAAAAAGAAACATACTTATTACCTACATGTTTTTAGGTATTTAGAAATTTAAAAATTCCCCCAAATAAAGCAGAATCGTTAATGTAGGAAGTTTAAGGAAATACACTCAAATGTTGCAAGCTTTTACATTAAAACATTCTGGAAATATTATCAGATGTAGGAAACAAATATTTCATAAATCTCTACATGCAATGCATCACTCTACATTTATCCACTGATAAGACATTAGAGTTTTGTAAAAATACATTAAAAAATATTAAGGTATCTTTCACTTGGAGGAGGAGAGCATTACACCCTCTAGCCTTTTTAGGGGAAATTTTACAACCATTATTTCATTTGAGTAGCAAGCAAACCCGTGAGGAAGGTAGGGCAGGTAATATGCATAATCACTTTTAATAAATGAGTAAACTGAGGCTCAGAAAGTATACTTGATCTGTCCAAGATCATGCAGCTAGTGATAGAGCTCAACAGTTAGGGGTTTATTCCAAACTTCTGGCTCTGTCCACTGCAGAATATGCCTTTTAATAGTACAAAGAAGCAGGTTGGTTCCTAGAACCACTAAGCTGAGAGGAGATGAAGGTGATGATAGGTCCTGGAGGAGAGCCTGGAGTCACCTCGATGACCCACATAGGGAACACAGAAGAGGGAACAAGGTAAGCCGAGAGGGAGGCAAAGGAGGTGAAAAAGAATGGGCCATGTCAAGGTGATGGTGATGGGAGATAAATCAAGGAACTCTGGAGGTGGAATTTGGAGATCCTCTTGACTCAGGAACATCTTTTAAACTAAGATATAGACAAGGGCAGAGACTGAAGCTATTTAACACAAGGAAACCCTCCACTACAGAAGAAAGTGTTCTTGTATTGTTTGATTTTTAAATCATCTGCAAAGAGAGAACAGCAGGTTCAAATACCGCATAAGCCACCACACACAGCCCACTGATAGCCTCACCTCGTCATCTATCATATCCAGGCTCTGAGCGAGGGAGCAACAAAAGAATCAAGAAGAAAAGTGTTATAGAAACAGGAGACACTAAATTCAATAATTAATAAAATTAAAATCTTGTTAAGCTTGAAGAATTTGGGCAGAAAAGTTTATGAGAAAAAAAAGTTTTATGAAACAAAAATCATGTTAGAAAGAAATCAATAAGAACAAATATTTAGAGCAAAAACATCTTTATATACAGTGCTTTCTGTACCCTGACCCCCCTTTTTGGGGAACTAAGTTGATTGCTAAGGTAATTTCCTGCCTCTCTTGTATATGTTTATCTCCTGATCATTCTTAGCAATGCTGATCTTTTTTTTTTATTTTTTTATTTTTTTTCTTTTAATTTATTTTTTTAATTTCAGCTTCTAAATAAGTGGTTCTCCCCCTGGTTTCCTTCCTTATCAGAACTGTGCTTCTCCATTGCAGTGATTCTTAATTGGGGGCCACACCCTATTCAGAGGGAGTATCAGAATCCTGGGATGGGGTGATTGTGGAGGAGGCAAGGGAGAAAAAGAATAGATAATTCGCAAACTTCCATGTGATTCTTGAGCTGTTCTGCCATTTCTGCTCTCCAGTGCCCAGTCTCCCCACTGCTCGTATTTACATATATATGTAAAAGGGGTCCCTGGAAAGCGTAAAGAAACAACACTTGGCTTTCATGTTGCAAGACAGAGGGAGAGAAGTCATGAAGACTTCATATTAAATATAAAACCATGGTCCTGATTATTTCTATGCAAAAGCTACCCTAAAAACATTTTCCCAGTGATAGTTCAGGGGTAAAATGTCTGATTTGAGAAAGCAGTTCTGTCATGGTGCCATCAAAATACCTCATCTGATGACAGTGCTAAGGGCTGAGAGAGCCCCGGTGTTTTGGGTTCTGCTCCGAAGCCACTCAGGTCTGCCGAACTGGTGCTGCTGGGACTGAAGTCATCATTGAAGGTAAAATTCTGTAAAAATAAATGAAGCTCAGTGTTAAGTGAATACAGTGAATAAGACAGAGGTAGGTGTGTTTGCAAGTTCTAAAAAAGCCTCTTTTTAAACAATCTAAGAAGAAATTCATGTGTGGTTTGGTGATGACCTTCAGTGGGGCGGTGGTGGAGAATGCTGCCCTTTCACGGTTGACAGGGAATTCCGGGTGCTTTCTCCATCTGATGAAAGGACAGGAGTTTTAGAGAAATGATTCTTCAATCTCTCTTCAAGGGTACAGAATTCATTATCCTCTGCAACTGCTCAGAGGAGTAATATTAATAAGCCTATCTTCTTTGACCCTAATTGTGATGAGTAACAGTGTAAGTAAAAATACAAGATGGTGTGGAGAGGCTGAGTTATTAGGAACAGATGGCAATTCATATTAGAAAGGTAGCTAGAGCATCCCCTGGGAAGGATCGCTTGTTCTTGGCCATGATAAATACTCTGAGAAATGGCAGATCCTCTCCTGGATGTACCCTTCAAGATGATGAGTTCTGGGGGAGGTCATAGTCTGACAATACACTAGTAGTTACATGTTAAAATACAACTCTCTCACAGCACCAGCAGAGTGGCATGGAACAGACACACGTTTCCACATAATCACCTGGGGCTGGAGGAGGCAGAAGTGTGTAAATGTAACTTCCCCAGAACTTCATCAAAATGTTCAGCGGATATTAAAATCAAAACAACTTAACAATGACTACGTAGCTGCATTTGTGAAAACATTTTAAACCAAATCTGGAGTCTCTTCAGTGCAAGATAATGGTACAATTATTCAAGCAACATTTAGATGTCTCAGAACCAATACTGAAAATGTTTCAAGACCAAAGTGATCTACTGCTGTCAAAACTTCTTTTGCTAATGATTCTAGAATGGCTGGATTCCCAGGAACTCTAAGCACTTGGCCAACACCATCTTGTTTCATATTCCATTTCCTTAGGAATTGGACTGTTAGTTTTCCATTAGGTTCCTTTGTATTGGGTTTAGTCGGTTATCAAAAATAAATACCATGACAGAGGCCGAAGAACTCAGTACCAAACAAATGCCAAGGTTTGCTAAAACTTCAGAAAAGGAGTCTAAATCAGAGTACATGGAGCTGGGCCAGTAGAACATTTAAGCAGCCGGGCATTTAACATACAATATTACCATTTGGTTTTGTCAATGGAAACACAATCCCAAACCCCGGTCAAAACCCTTTGAGAGCTGTTGACCTCAAGAAAAGAATTAAATTCAAGTAACATTAATCACACGTTTCTGTCTGAGAAAGAAAAGTGAACACAGATAAAAGGAGACCAAACAACATGTGAAAGTTAGCCACCATATGTGTTTCAATAAAATGTTAGATAAGGTTTGCAGCGTCATGCTGGAAATAACCACAATGCATTTAAAAACAAGTAACACCCATGCATGTAATTCCAAATTCTGCTAAAGTTAAAGAACTTTGGTGATAGAATTACAACAACTGTTCAACATGAAAGTTTGATATTAGAAGTAGTAAGGGTCAGCATTGGTTTGTCTTAAAGAGTTTCACTTAGATGTATTGAACACATATTTAGTCCCAAATTTATTTGTTTTCCAGTAAATCATGAAGAGCACAGTGAAACAGTTTTGTAATGTAATTTGAAGTAGATTACTTGGTAAACAGATCTATCATTCTGTTCTATGATTCAAATGCATCTTTCCCAGCATGGCTTAACTGTCAAACTGAGATTAAATAGCCATATGTGAAAAGACAGGCAAATCAGAGAGTAATGTACAATCTAGAATAGAAAAGTATTAAAGAAGGTGATGGTTAAATGAGGCTTCCTTTTTCCCCACACAAGAAATACCATGCATTGTTTACTGCAGTGTTATCACATGGGTTTCTCAGATCCAGACCACACACACCAGTTGAGAATGCCTTCCCAAGATTGAAGAGGAGGAGGGGTTTGGGTTTCTATTGTTTGCTTTTTTAATCCATGTGTTTTCTACCTTGGACCCCTTTTTATCTGAAATTAGAGTCTCGAAAGAAGGCTGAAGGGGACTTGTAGATGAAGGCAGGTTCCTGAAGGAATAGGATCCTTTTCGGCTTTCATTAAACCACGAGAAAGGCATGCAAGGGGAGCGAGTGGAGGCCTGAGCTGCTGAGGGTGGCTTGGGTTTCCAGTTTTCCAGCCTGCCTCTGAAGATCCTGTTTTGCAAAAAGAATGGTGTGTTAGACAAAGAAAGGGCAGATGGCAGACTTACCAAACTGAATTCTGAAGAAAACTCTGAATATAGTTTGAAATAACAGTTTGAGAAATTGTTCTCAAAGTAAAACAAAGTAAAACTTTTGCCCTTTTGACTATAACACTAATCTTAACAGTTATCTTTTTTGCATCTAAATGGATTCTATGACAATGACCAACATTTTCATATTGCTATTGCCATGGTGAATTTTTATTAAATGTTCCTAATAAGTGTATGTGGATGAATCATAATCAGAGAGGGGCACAGTCTTTTAGGAACTGCTATTAGGTTAGTCATCACAACATTCGCTTTATCTGGTGATATATCAGTGCCTTATCGCTAGTGACATTAGCTCATAACCAGCATTCTTCCCTGTTTTCCTCTGGGCTCATGGTTCCTAAGGGTGTGAGACTTTAGAAAATGATATATTTAAATAATTTAAAATTTCAGGGCTCATGACACTATAAGCAGCACATATAGCTTATTGGTTTTTCATCACAATCTTAGTGTCTTTTCACAGGAGGAGCCAGAGACCTGAAACCCTCATGTCCTACTGGGAGGTCAGGGTCTACCACCTCCAGACCACATGGCCTGTGGCCTTCTCCCAGCCTCTAGTTCCCCATCTGTAAAAAGTGTATATTTTCATTTATCTCGTATGTGGTTGTTAAGAATTAAATGAGAGAATATGTGTGAAATTGCTTTGAAAACTGTCAAAGTACAAAAGTCTATGTATATTGTTTAAAATTTAAAGGAGTCAGGTTGGACGCAGTGGCTCACGCCTGTAATCCTAGCACTCTGGGAAGCCAATCGCTTGAGGTCAACAGTTCAAGACCAGCCTGAGCAACAGCGAGACCCTGTCTCCACTAAAAATAGAAAAAAATCAGCCAGGCATGGTGGTGCTCACCTGTAGTCCCAGCTACTATATCGCTTGGGCCCAGGAGTTTGAGGTTGCAGTGAGCTACCCTGATGCCGCTGTACTCTAGCCCAGGCGACAGAGCACAACTCTGAATCAATCAACCAATCAATCAATAAAGGATTCAAAGGCATTTATCCTTTCACACATAAGAGAAAAAAACAGATTTTTCTCTCAGTACAGGTACTTTCATATTGGTAATTATCTTTTGGTTAAGAGGAAAATAATTATCAGGAACTGGCTGGGCGTGGTGACTTATGCCTGTAATCCCAGTACTTTGGGAGGCTGAGGTGGGAGGATCGCTTCAAACCAGGAGTTCAAGGAACCAAAGGAGGAAAAGGCAGCAGTTTATGGGCATCGTGGAAGGAGTGGGGTCAGCCCCAATTCCTCCAAATGATATTTGATGGAATGCCTATTACTTGATAGCTGTTGATATCATGACAACAAAGAGATTCCTTTTCAATTAAAAGTGCCTGAACACCATAGCTAGACAACTTCTGTCCCACATGTGTACTGCATTTTAGTCTTCTCACATCTCATTTCAAATGTAATATTTTGAAATACTACACATTTCAAATTTATATAAATATTATAACTCCTGTTTATTCCCAGACATTATTGTAAAAATCAAGTAAGACAATAAATGTAAAAACATCTTGTAAACTGTGAAGCAAAATACAAATATTAAGGGATTATAAGAATGATAACTAAAGAGAATGGAGAAGTCAGTGAAGTTTTGGTAAAATATGAGATCAGCAGGTTGGGTGAGTGAAATTGTCGTTCACACTAAAGATTCCAGAAGATATGATGATTTTAATAGTGTAGTTCTTTAAAAACAAAACAAAACAAAGGGGTCTGCAAGGATAGTAAAGATCAACCAGAAACATGGCAATCTTCAATTTCGTCCTAAAGTCTAAACTAAGAAAAAATTTGTACCCTTAAACCCACCTATACTATCGAAAGACGGGAGGAGGGGCGGTACAACAACTGAGCTTAAGGAAGCATGCTAGCAGGAGCAGCTCTGACTTCTTTAAGAAGCACTTGTTATCCCTGGGCCATGGCCCAGCTCGGTATTTCTCAAACAAGCCTGGTAAGAATCAGGGGGAAGCTGTTCAAGTACAGATCATGGGCACCAATCTGGGGAAGGGGAATGGAGGAGTTGACCTGGAATCTGCATTTTAACACAGGTTTGCGCTAACTCAAAGTTTTAGTATCTATATTTATCGATATTATCCTGAATGCAAATACAAGGTCTCTGGAGCACAGCAGATTGTTATTTACTCACAGAAAATTGTTAAACTGGTTCCCCATACCCCCTCCCTTTCAGGGTGATGCAATGAGAACCAGACATCATCCTACACTTGGGTCTACAATGTCGGTGAGGAACCAGATGTCATACTATACCTGGGTCTACAATTTGGTGAGGATCCAGACATCATCCTACACCTGGGTCTACAATGCAGGTGAGAAAAAACATGAATCTGGATGGTTATACGGGAGAGTAACAGCTGTCTCCCCCCAGCACCTCTGAGAGATGGGGAGACATCTTATATCCTCAATGTAAACAAATTCAACTTGGGAAGGATCTTGGGTTCTTACCCTTTGGAATGTAAATATGCATCTCTGGAGGGAAGATAAGACTAGTGGCTCCAGCTTTACAACCCTGGGAATGTCTCCATGGGAACAGGGTCTCATCCCCCTACTCCACTTTACCCCCTTCAAATGCAACCACATACCTCTGGGGAGGTAAATCTCTCTGGAGTTCTCACTATCCAGTCATAATTTAACTTCTAAGGCTTGTCTTTTAGCTTAGGTCCCACATTCCAGTAAAAATGCTCAGAAAGCTCTAACTGCGTAGAAACATAAAAATATTTTCTCTGTAGTCCTACTCTCTAGTAATTGGGCATGTTTGAGGAAAAGCTGGACCTGATGATCATTACCCCCTCTGGTTATAAATTTCTGAATCAGGGGAATTTTTTAAGAGTTCCATTCACAATTCCAATACAGTATGGTAGTACTTAAATATATGGATACTGTTTTAAAGTTTATAAATAGGCCATAATTAATGGCAGCAAGACAATCTTTTCCTGCTCCCAGGTGAACTGCCTTTGTAACAATGGTTTTAGAATTACCATCGTGACTTTAAAAAAAAACAGGGAGGAAATAATATTGTTTCCTAATTGTTGTCATTCTATTGCTTTATTTGAAAAGGACTTTTGGTAATCCAAATCCCAGCCAGGCAACTTTTGAAAAATATCTGAAAATCACATCTAATTAAACTCTTTCACAAAATTCTCAGTCAGGAAAATATTCAAGACCACTAATTCCACGTGAATATTTTATTTATCCTCCAAATGCAAACAGTGATTTCCAGCACTGAGGACAGGTCTTGAGGCCATGTGGTTCTTATACTTTGTGGTGAAGGAGCTCATAGAAGCTTGGCTTCTGGTGATACCCAGGGGCTTTCTCTCTCCAGATTTACACACCAAGGTCATGCACAGAATGGAAGAAGAGTCAAGTAGACAGCAATGAGAGCCCACTTCTGAGGAGACAGCTACTGTCTTCACAGTTGCAAACCACCTGATTCTAGGGTGTTTTGAAGAGCGTTTTCCAGTTCCCCATGAGGCCCATCTGTGCCCCTGCTAAGGCTGTATCCTGTCTCCCTCATTTCTTTGTGTACTTGTGACTTTAAAACTCCATGAACTGATGTAACCCTTGTGTTCTTCCTAGTATCCTTAAAGAACTGAACAGTGATATGCTTCCATTTGCTTGGGCCTAGAGAATAGAATAGTCGTGTAAAAAGGAATCACTCTATCACTTTAAAATTACAGACCCATCAGCTTACCAGACATGCTTTCTAAAATAAATGACAATTTCCTTCTGGATAAATTGAACTCTTGGGCCTACAAAAGGAGCAGAAAGAGTTTGGTAGCAGTTATTTTATTTTGACCACTCTTATAGTCCGTTTTACTTTGTGGAGAAATCTGCTAGGAATAACATACAGTCCTTCTTTCCCTCCTTTTTTGCATCCTCCCTTCCTTCTTTCCCTCCCTCCTTCCTTTCCTTTCTCTGTTTTTCTCTTTCTCTCTTTTTCTCCTTCCCTCCTTCCTCCTCCAAATCAATATTGGTAGAAATGAACTCTTGATGGAACTGAAAATAATTTTCAGAAGATCAAAATAGGTGTATGTTCTACACTTCCTTTATCGTCTTTTTTAGCTATACATTAATGGCTTGCCATCATTTTTGGAAAAAATAGAATCACAAGCCACTGCTATATCCTTGATACTTTTATTGTTAGGAACTGGGACAAAGAATGGCTTCAAATTCAGTCTTCATAATCCAAAGATGTCACTTTGGGGGTAGCTGTTTCCTGGCACTTAAATGGTTTATGGCTAATAACACTATAGAGCAACTAACTTGTTTACATACATCTTGAAATCAGTTTTTCCTGGGGCTGGCACTCCAAAATTAAATTGCTCAGCTGAACAGTCCATGATGATTTTTGTCATTGTTGTTGTTTTAACTTTGAATATAGGTACGTGAAGTATTCAGAAACAAATTGGATGTCATCAAAATATCATTAAGAGTTCAGAAATTGCCAGAATACATAAAGTAGAAAAATAATATAGAATTCAAGCAGGGAGTAAAGGAAGTTAGTTGAAGAAAGCTAGCTGCAACCAGAGGAAGAGTGGCAGACTTCACTCATCTAAATCAAATGAAGTGATTCTGTAGGGTTCTAACATCCACCAAGGAGACTGAGGTTGTAAAGCCAGCCCCATCGAAAGGGCTCTTGGAGACTCTAGTGGATAACAGCCATGAGAAACGTGTGTCCATCTGCAGCCCAGGGCCAGCTGCCCTGGACATGTTGTGCTCCTAGATCATGAATTCTGGTCTGAATTTCTGATCAATAACCAACAGTCCACCTGAGATGGTCACTGTAGAGTGCTCAACCTTAACTCATTTGAGTTGGTGAAACTGTTCCCTCAATGAGTCTTCCCCACTCTGGGATGCTTTAAAATGAAATAGCATGAGGCTCATGTAAATAAAATCCATACCATCAAAATGTAAAATGTTCAGTTTAGGAATGATAAATATATTGCTTAGGTATTTAAGAAAATTTGTACTATTAGAAATCTGAGAGAGAAATTTGTCCACTGATTCTATCTTAAAATTTTAAACTCATTTTAATGATCTAAACTCATTTTAGATTTGTGTTTTAATGTACATACACTGATAACTGTATTGGGATGTTTAAAGTCACTACAGTTATAGTATTAAATTCTTAGATTTTCAAGAGTTGTTTTAAGTATGGAAAAGTGTTTCCTTGTTAAGAATGTAAGTTTGTCAGTTTTCAGGCATTTGAAGTACAGCATTTAAAGAGAAAACTGAATATTGAATTAATAGATGCAGCTAAAAATGGGACAGTTATGAGGGAATAAGTCTGCACTACTAAGGTTAGGTTGACATTATTCAAAGGTCTCCAAGAAAGTGACTGCTTTCACTGGACCAGGCTTAGGCAGAGGGGAAGTGTTTTCTGCTCACACACATGTGCTCATCTCTACCCTCAACTCTTCCAAAAGGGTGTGTTTCCACCCAGCTCAGATAACTGTTAAGCAGGAGCTCTGCCCTTAATCAGCAACAGGGCACAGCTGCCTTCTAGGGACTTGTCACAGGATATAATTTCAAACTCACTGTCATGCCATGATTTATCTAAAGCCTCTTTGAGAGAAATTATCATCCTAAAGAACTGCCTGAAGCATAATCCATGTAGCCCATTCATTCTTCAAGATATAACAAAAGTCATCCTTGGATGAACAAGATTGCCAGCAAAACATGCATGGAGAATACTTTGTTTTACATCCCTTTACATCAAACTTGCTTTAAAATATAAATAACTATAACCATTTTTATTTATTAAGAACTTGAAATATACTTGAATGTGACTCTCTTAATCCTCCCAACAACCTGAAGAAAGCATCACATGTCTCCATTTTACAGACGAGAAAACTGAGGCACAGAGAGGTTAAGTAACTTGTCCGAGGTAAGTGGCAGAGCTGGGATTTGAACTTAGGCTTTTAATCACTTTGACTTCGTGCTCTTGGCTTTCACTGAAAGGCCACTGTTATACTCACTATGAAGGTATTATTGACGATGTTGTATTTTAAGTATCAACCTGACTTACTTTTTGCTTTATCTTATTTTTCCCTATTCGATTGACTTTTTAAATAAATTATATTGTTGTAGCACATGTACTTTTGTATATAAGCAAATTATTTTTGAACAAAGAGGAGTGGAATATAAATGAAAGAATAAACAACAAATGAATACATGTTAACTTATAGACCAAGTGAATAATGAGTTAGAAATTAAAGGAGGATTTGTTTTTCACAGAATCATATAAAGCAACACTATCCAAAAGAGTATGATATGAACCACAGTGTAAATTTCAATTTTCTGGTAGCCACATGAAAAAAGAGGTGAAATTAATTTCAATAATGTATTTTATTTACCCTCCAAATGCAAAATATTATTTTAACATGTAATCAGTATTATAAAATTATTAATAGGATATTTCACATTCTTTTTTTAATACTAAGTCTTTGAATCCAGCATGCATTTTCTCCTACATGCATCTCAATATAGACTAGAACATTCCAAGTACTCAAAAGCCGCATCTGACTAGAGGGTACCATGCTGGACAGTACACATAGGGAGGGATGGGGAGTTACAGACCGTATAGTTTTAGTCCAACCCACTTATTTTTTGACAGGAAACCAAGGTCCCAGAGATTCAGAGGCTTGCCTATGGAAAAATCAGGACTACTACCCCTGAATTTCACCTCAGTGCTCTTTCCACTGATCACACTTTCGAGGTGAATTCAAATTCACTTCCACATAGGAGTGCCATCTCCCTTCCCCATCACTTTCCCAACATATCACCATCTAGCCTCATCTGAGATGCACACATCTGCTCACAGGGCTTTCCATTCAGTGACTAAACTGGGAGCTTCTCTAACAGAGCTCCAAAGTAGGTACTCCACCGACATCAATGGCCACTTACTCTAGAATTTAGAATAGTATTTTATTTTACCCTTTGGTATACATTTTAAGGGATGAACAAGCTCTGACAATTAAATGTTTCCTGCTTTTGTTATTTGCTATGCTGTCTGTTTAAATCAGAATGTTCACTAAGCACATATTTGAAAAGGGATAGAAACAAATCATATTTCTTGTTGGGTTTATTTATTTATTATTACTAACCTCATCTAATTTCTCCACTTGTCTCACGTTGGTCAGGAATCTGAGACATTATGTATCCACAAGGAACACAACAGAGTAAACTTTTACTTTATGGGGAGAAAAAAACTAAAACCAAGGCCAAACTCAGCAAAAGTCTTGCCTCTTTAAAATTTAACAGCCACAGGTTATAACTGACTGGTGATCTCATCAGATTTTTAACAACCTGATAAGAATTGGATGAAAAGCCTAAAAGATAAAGTTATTAACTCAATCCGTGAATCCTTTCCTCCTTGTTCTGAGAAAGCCTCACCAGGTGGTAAGTTTACTCCTGGTTCTTCTCCATAATTGCGGTGTGACCCCCATAAGCTAATGGCACTTACAGGCCCCCTACTTTCAGGGGCCCTGTGAAACCCACTCAATCACATTAAGCTTCTACTAGGCAGTAATTCTGTTCTCCCCAGAATATGTTTTATAAGGTTCTGGGCCCATTATCAATCTATATAGGAGAACAGAGGCTGTCATTAGTGTTTTTTTTTTTTTAGTGTTTCAACCAACTGCTGTGATAGCTCAAAAATTATATTTTTGAAACAGAAAATGGTCCTCTTCTTCCCTTGTTCTTCTATTTCAGTTATATGAGTTCTTTTCCATCCTGCTAAAATTCTACTGTAATTATAAATAATTATAAAATTAATGATTTTAATTGAAACTGTTTTGTAGTGTTGCTACGTGTGGAATAATTTGTGACTACTGAAGCAGGAAGACTCCAGAGTTAAGGCTTTACAAATACAGAGATGAGCCAGGCCCAGTGGCTCACATCTGTAATCCTAGCACTTTGGGAGGCCGAGGTGGGAGGATTGTTTGAGGCCAGGAGTTCAAGACCAGCCTGAGCAATATAGCGAGACCTCATCTCTACAAAAACCAAACAAACAAAAAATTAAATTAGCCAGGCATGGTGGCGTGCACCTGTAGTTCCAGCTACACAGGAGGCTGAGGCAGGAGGATTGTTTGAGCCCAGGAGTTTGAGGCTGCAGTGACCTATGATCATGCCACTGTACTCTGGCCTGGGCGACAGAGTGAGACTCTTGAAAAGAAGAAAAAAAAAAATAGAGATGGCTAGGCAGCCAAGCCAGAAATCTAGCTGAGGGTTCCGAAGCTGGCATAAGCTATGGTACGCCAGTGTGCTGATGACCACCTGACCACCTGCCCTTGACTATCTGTGGTTTTGCCTGCAGTAAGGTGAGCGCTTACCAACACAATCAAGATTTGCTTGATTTTCACCTGGAATTTATACAAGAAGGTGACAATCTCTGGCTACTATGATGAAATTCACTTAAACATTCTCCCTCTTGCTGGCTGTTGTTGCTAGCATCCCTCTTAGGTGGTGCCTCAAAGGCAAGAGGCACTGACTGCCTCTGAAGCCCAGAGACCAAAGGAAGGACAGTGTCATTTCCGAGGTATCTTGAGTTTCTCTCCCACTGTATATTTGTGCATCTCTTTCTTCCCCTTAAATGGTTTCATTATTCGTTTTTATTTTTTCCTGAGTATGTTTGGTAGTTTTATATACTTAATTTTAAGGCACAAAGTAGACCATTTTTTAATTTCTCACTCCAAAACCATGCACAGTTACATTGCTTTTGAGTTGCATATGGCCTCAGATTTACCTTTATTTTTCCTGAGATTATTGTCCTCAATAAAATGAGAGCCCTTTCTACCCTTTCTCCACTGTACAGCATAAAGGAAACCCAGACTAACAAAAATAATTAATTTGGGAATTCTCTCTCTTCATCCCCCATCCCATTCTCCTGTAATCCCAAGGATAAGGTACATTTCTCACCAAGGTATATGTAAGAAAAGAGAAAAAAGGAAAAGGAAACAGCAAGGGACAACCAATGAAGAAGATAAGTGATCCTCAAATGATCCTACAGTCTTTTACTTTTAGCATTTTGTCTGTTTCTTCCTTAGTCTATGCTATTGAGATTATTTCCAAATTTCATAAAGAAATTTAAGTATCATTAGATGCATAAGTAACTGGAGGTGGCGTGGTGTGTTAGAAAGACATCTAGACAGGAGGCACAAGCCCCAGCTTGACATTAATTGCCTGCTGCATAACCCTGGGCAACTCAATTAAATTCTACGAAGGAGAAGTTCTTCATCAATCAAGTTTGGTACTATTATCTGCCCTCCGAGTCTTATTGTAAAGATCAAATGAAGTGATAAATGTAAAACTACTTTGTAACTTATAAATAATAATAATAATAGCAGCAATTTGTTAACTTTATTATTATACCTCCTATGTGCCAGGTACCATTTTAAAGCTTTATATGAAAATTCATTTAATCCTTACACTAAAATCCTTACACTTATGTGGTAGGTATTATTACCCTCATTTTACATGAGCAAATGGAGGCATAGAGGGTAACTAACCTGTCCAAGATTTAAAAGTGGGAGAGCTCTGATTCAAACCCAGGCAGTTGGACTTCAGAGCTTTACGCTATACTGTTTCCCCATACAAACCTAAGTTTAAAATTATGTAGTCTTGGTATAAAATTGGGAAAACTTGACAACATGTTGTTTGTTCAAAGCTCACTTCTCTATAGAAAAGTAGTCTTTATTAAACAGTAAGCATAGCTGATAGTGCCTGCAAAATCAATTAAATAGCCAAGTCCAGCAAGAGATGGCGGTCATTCTTACATGCTTATGGACAGGGCAGTCTTGAATGCCAACAAGGTACTTACATGAAAAATTATTCTTTCAGACTTAACAAAAAGAGAAGGCACTAGCATTGTGGGTAGCCAGGCAAAAAGTCTGAAATATGTCTAAAGTAACACATAGATATATTTATGCTGTATTTAGATAAACATTTATTGAAACTATTCATGTGACCATAATCCTGCAATGAAGAACCAGTGGATATGCCCAAGGCCAGATGTAGGCTGTAACTAGAGTAAGACAAATATAAACTGACTGTGCAATTTTTCTTTCATCTCAACTCTAGGCATATCACTTCAGCTCCAAGATGCTGACCACTGATTTTGGTTAACAATGGAAAAAGGGGGCAGAAAGTTTAGGTATAGAAATAAATCTGTGTTCTTAATCACCTACTCATACCTGTTACCTGCAGAAAACCTATTGCCTTCCTTTCCTTTTTCTTTCCATTTCTTTCCCTTGTTGGAATTCCTTCGCAAAGGTGCCCTATAATAATAGCACACAGTCAGAAAGGGGAAGTTGAAATTTTCTCTTTTAATATTCCTTTTACAGAGGGCTTGCTTTTTACATCACAAAGTGCTTACCCCAGATCCACAAACTTCCGCTTAATTTTTCCTCCATGCACCACCAACGAACTGGATGCCCTTAATGATTTGGAACCTTTGGCACCATCTAGGATATATACATTTATGAAAAAGATCAATTATTATTATTTTTTAAAGGCATAAGTAAAAAGTCAGTGCATCTCTGAATCTAATGGGTTTGCCTAAATTTTTAAGTGTAAAAGAAAATAATGGATGCCTTTTTGTAAGTATAGGAAACACAGCTATGTTGGGGAACATTCAATTAAGCAGGAGAGGTTCTGTTGGACAGAAGCCCACACTCATCACAAAGAGTTTTAGCTTCAAACACATTGGAATGAACAAGATAAGTAAGAATAAACACTATCAAATCATCCTCTGCATTCCAAGCAGGGGCCAACATGACTTTCCTTTTGTTCCTTCTCTGGCTGCAATTCTTGGCTTCAACTGCCTGGGCTCTGTCCTCCATACCTCTCTTGCCTTCGAGTTTTAGTGCTTTCTGACAGGAACCCACTCCACTTCCCCTCTAGCTCCAATGGCCAGTTCAGAACATCACCTCTGGGAGTCTGGGAGACTTAGGGGGGAAAGTGAGAGCCAAAGTTTTCCCTTCTCATTTCTCCCTTACTCATGGCCTGTGGCCAGTCCTGGGACAAAGGCGGGTGGGACAGGGAGGAGACTTCTTAAGCAGGAGCAAGCTCAGCTATAAAACATTGATATCTTTGAAAGGGCCTTCTTAATAGTTGGGTCAGAGCACAACTTGGCTGGCCTCCTGGGATGTGGAAGATGCCAAAATCTCCCCAGTGCTTGGAGCAGACTGATCTTTGCCTCCGAGTTTTGAGTTTTGCTGGCACTCAAGGGTAGCAGCTGCCGGGGATGGGGTGTGGGAACTAGATTCCACCTCAGACAAGGTAGGTAACTCCTGTGGCTCTACCTGGAACTCTTCAGCAAAGGACACTATTCAGTGTCATGTTTCAGCATCGCCAATTATCTGAGATGATTAACAAATGATCTTTTAAATTTGATGTGTTTTCATGTGTGAAACTATTCCTCCCTAATTGTCTGTTGGTATCTGTTTTTTTGTCTCCTATCTTTTAAAATTTTAAAAAAATTTCTAGGAACTTTCTAGAATGGAATGCAGAGAGAATAGTCCTAAGAAAGTGTTCAATTAGCCTTGCAGGTTATTTTGCTTAAGATTTTTGTTTACCTTGGGAGAAATTTCTAAACACCCATCGACATACATCCTCAAAAACATGAAGTGCACACACAGTTCTCGTTTAGGGGTCTAGGTTCAAAGCTCTAAAGCAGCACAGGACACTGACAAACACTCCAAGGACTTTTAACAATGAGCTTTTCATATTTTTAGTTAATGATACTCAGATTACAATAATCAATTCCTTGAAAAGTACATAATGAAATACAAGAGCCAGAAATATGTCCGTGTCAAAATCCACTTCAATCCTCACATATTTATTATGGATATTTGCATCATTATTGTCTGGGTTACTAAACTAAATTGCCACAGGTGTGACACAATCACATAAAAAAAATCCATTAACGGCACAAACACCTTTTAAGGTGATTTTGCTAATGGACATTAAAAAAAAACAGGATTTCAATTTTCTTAAGAGAGGCTGAAGAAAAAAGAAAGTGCTGAATTCTTCCAGATCGATCCTAAAGCAACTCTGAATGGCTAGGACTGTGCAAAGTTAAAAGGAGATTGCCTAATTATTTTCTGAATTAGAGGTAGCTGGGAGATGGTATAAGGAGTGGTGAGAAGACCAGCTGAGACAATGTGCACGGAAACACTCTGTAACCTATTAGCGCTGCAGTTATTTGGACATTTTGGGACTAAAAGCCTGATTCTGCCCATCACAGAGCCTGCTGCTAGGCAACCTCACATCATTATCTCACACATTTGCCAAAGTGTGTTCCAAGGAACACTGAAACGAACGCATCCGTAAGGCTGAAGAAGAATAAGGAGTAACGTATTTTCCACTTTTGAATCAATCAAATCCACTTTTAATGCACACCAGAACGTCTAGTCTGCTAAAAACCAACATTGGCTTGGTACGATTTCAGGAAAAAAGAAACATACATTTATTTATTTAGCTTTATGTAAGACTTCCATTAGGCTTTTTGAAATCTTTCCAATACTGTCTCTGTGACCAATTAGAAGTCTAAGCCCCCAGACTGGGTGCTCCAGCTTTAAGCTTCAGCAACCTGGTTTTCATTCTCAAAGGTAACAAATGATCTCCTGATCTAAATCCTAAGGTCTATTCTTGGCCTGCATTCTCCTCAATCTCACTGTACTAAGACACTTGACTATCTCCTCCTTTATGACGGGGACTCCCAAATCTATCTCCCAGCCCTGACTTCTCTCCTGAGCTCGTGACCTCCACTGTCACAAAAAATGAGTTAATCATATTTCCCGCATAACGTTTTCTGATTTCCTATTTTCTGCTAATGACAAGACCATATGTTCCGAGGCTCAAAACCCCATGATGAGTTTTAACTCACTTTCTTCCCCCTATTATCTAGTCAACTTAATGCGTCAAGGGTTCTCATATCGTTCTTTCCTGTCATTGGTCATTGTTCTTTAGAGGTCGTCACCTGACGGCTTCTCTTAACTCAGCTTCCCCATACCTAGTGTCTTTCTTTCTATTCCTCTGATCAAACATCTTGTGGTTTCCTAGTAATATGGGAATGTTTCTAAGAGATTTAAATTCTAGAGCTGTAGACTTAACCGACAAACTCACTTTTGTGTGTAGCCACTCTACCCTGCATAAACAAACTCCTTTAGCCAGGCTGGGATACTCCATTCCTTAAAATTCACATTATGTGTGCCTGCCTCTGTTCATGCCATCACTCTACCTTATATGCACTCCTTACCTATACTTTTCTTTTTCTTAAGTCTTTCCATGGTTACTCTAACTATACTTCTTTTCTCAAGTTTTGCTTACCAATTTCAGGTAGATGCAACCTCTCGCTCCTCTAAGCAATGATATAATATTACTATAGCTATACTTACAGAGGTCCAGTGCTACATATTAATAAGAAATAGGGCTGGGTACAGTGGCTTGTGCTTGTAATCCCAACACTTTGGGAGGCCAATGTGGGAGGGTAGCTTGAGCCCAGGAGTTCGAGACCAGCTTGGGCAACATAACGAAACCTTGTCTCTACAAAAAATAGAAAAATTAGCTGGGTGTGGCAGTGCATGTCTGTAGTCCCAGCTACTCAGAATGCTGAGGTGGGAGGATCACTTGAGACCAGGAGTTGGAGGCTGCAGTGAACTGTGGTCACACCACTGCACTCCAGCCTGGGTGACACAGCGAGACCGAAAGAAGGGAGGGAGGAAAGAAGGGAGGGAAGGCAAAAAAGAAAGAAAAGAAATAAATAAAGAAAGAAATGCTGTAAAGCTTTAAAAAAGCCAGGTTCTATTTACCATGACATTAATTCCATGAATATATTTGAAGGCATGTTCTGTGTCAGGCAATGTATTAATAAACACATGTAAACGTAGAATAATAATCTCTAGTAATTGTGAGTAGACAACTGATAGTGCTTAATTTACTCTACTTAAACTTGACTGAACAAAGGCCCGGTGCTATGTAAGCCTAGAGACGAAAATTTTAGTATTAGGCTGCTCATAAAATAGGAAAGAGAAAAATATTGTCATGTCTTTTATTGCCATATAACCTGTTTTACAAACCTCAAGAAAAAAGATCTTTTAATTCTAATTTAACTGATGTTTAGTTAGATGCACATCATTTAGCAAGTTATGGTGGGACCCTTCCTATTCCAATTTCCACTGAGGTCCCTCAAATATAAGAAAAAAATGATGACTTGTAAATAGTGGTATTGACACAATTTAGAAAACACCTAACTCCAGTTTGAGTAACCAGGGTATTATCCCCAAGCTTGCAATCAATTACAGCTATAATTTAATCAACTTTGTAGTAACTCAATAGACCAAAAGTAATGGCATACTTTTGGGCTAACAGCCAAACATGCTAACTGACTGCACCACAGAGTCAAGCGAAGTATTGGTATATTACTTTAAAAAAAATTCTAGATAAATGGGAACCAATGATTAAGCCATTTTCAGAGTTTATCCAGTAATGCTGAGTGGAAGAAAACATACTTGTAGATCAGGGGTCAGGAAGCTCTACCTGTAAGGGGCCAGAGAGTACGTATTTTAAGTTTGTGAGATACATAGTCTGTCAAAACTACTCTGCCAGTGTGGCATGAAAGTAGACAGCATGTAACTGAGAGTGTGGCTGTATTCCAGTAAGACTTCATGTACAAAAACAGGTGGAGGCTGGATTTGACTGATGGCCCCTCGTCCAGAAGACTTGTGTTGGTTATATGGAAAGACATACTTAGTAATTCATCCAGGAACATTACTGAGCACCAATTATATGCCATACTCTTTGTAAGGGACCAAGAACACAAAGATTAATAAGATAAATGAGAAAACTTTGGCTCACACTTGACAATCAGATCACTTATTATACACAAAGTGATAGGGGCAGAAGATTGTGAAAATTTCTGTAGGATCAGAAAGAAGAGAATAATTCACTCTGCCTGGGAATGGGGTGGGTGTGCCTAAGGCCTGACTAAAGGAGATGAGATTTAAGCTGGGCTTTGAAGAAGGATCAGGATTTTTCTGGAGTGGAGGGTTAGGTGAGAGTGTAAACATGAGGTCCAGTTTGCACCTGTGAGTATCACTGGAATCCATCTTAGTTCCCTTATCGATGAGCCAGTGAGTTGTAAGAAGTACACATATAAACACATGCACAGAGGGAAGCCACAGGTTAACCATACCTAAGCTCTCTTGAGCCCAGGTCTGAATAGTGGATTAGTCTCATTATAGCAAGGAACTCAAGGGCTTTACAGAATGTTCACTGAGAACAATGAAGGTAGATCCCACTCTGTTAATCTATGTTGTACGAGCCTCTGCAATGTGATAACAAGGGAAGCATGAAATTTCCCTGAAGTCTGAATAATACTGAGGTCCATTTATCAGGAACTGGGTTGGGGAGGGTCCTTGAGGGACACAAGAGAGCTGCAGTAATGGTGGTGCCACAGTGAAACAGGCAATTCATTGGTAAACTCAACCCAATGAGCACTTTTTGCATACACATCCAGTTATCTTTACTTTAATTCTATGCTCATTGAGCAACTTTCCAATTTATGAACCTACCAACCAGAAGAGAGAGAAAGGAACAATTGAAAGATGCTAATTATTATGTCATCTGTATCTCCCAAAGTAAATCAGAAAATTTATCTTCTGGTTTCAAAATCAGTGTTTTCTAAGTTTGAACAGCATGAATCAGTCACTCTGAGCTTGATTAAATCTTGGTATGTTACTGAGTTTCTGGATGTAGAAGACTGAGGATCAGACCCTTAACCCTTCGAGGCACTGTCTGGTAATTGGACACTGTCTCGAGAGTCACAAAGAGAGTCAGTGGGCTGACAGGGCTCCCTCTTTGACATCTTTCAAGGTGCAACAGTGCCTCAGTGTGGAAGGCAAGAAAGTGTCTTTCCAATTGTTGATGATGGTGGTTGTGGGATGTCAGAGAGGCAAGGTCTGTCACAAAACAAGCAAGAAATGAGAGAGAGCGAGAGAAGACAAATGAATGGGGGGGAGGACGACAGAGGCAGTGCTGGTGGCTGTGGCAGGGGTAGATGGTGGCAGACATACTCTAGTATGAAAACTCCATGAGGGAAAGAATGGAATCTTGTTTATCATTATATATATTGAGCCTTTAGTACAATGCCTGACATAGAGTAGGTGCTCAATAACTATTTGTTGAATGAATATATGAATGAATGGATTAATGTCAAATGAACATGAAAGGAAACTTTTATCAAGGTAACGAAAGAACGTGAGGCTTCAGCACTGCTTTCATCTGGTCACAGTTAGCACCTAACCATGGTTACCACAACAGTAACTGACTATTCATACGGTTAGTACTTTATAAAAGGTCAATTAACAGCTTCTGCCCTTTCACCCAGAAGTATGATCAGCCTGGGAAAATTGAAAATGGGAAAGCCCAAGCACTTGGTCTCTGGAGAAGAAACTCCCCACCCCCTCTCTTCTGGTCCCGCTACTGCCACTGGGAGCTTAATCCCAAAGAAGACACAGTAGCAAATAAGGGACGCATCAGGAGAAAGGATGAAATTCTCACATTTTACTGCTACATTACTGCTAAAGGACTGCAAAGCACAATTCATATCCATGTACTACTTCTCCAGTCTGAAAGGAAACATCTGCTAATGTCAAAGGATCATAAATAAATTAGAAGTAAAAGGCAGAGAGAAATAATCTAGGCAAGATTTAGCCACTTTTAAAAGTCTTTGGGTCAGATCTATTCCCTGACTATAATATAATTTCCTCAGAGAACTAGCTATGTCTGATAAACTCAAACAGTGGAACACAAAATATTAATCTACAGCTTCAAAGTATATGCTTCTGTTGTTTTGCCTTCTTACGGACCAAAGTCTGTACACTTTTTTTTTTCTTTTTTGAGACAGAGTCTCAACTCTTGTCACCTGGGCTAGAGTGCAGTGGCATCATCATAGCTCACTGAAACCTCAAACTCCTGGGCTCAAGCGATCCTCCTGCCTCAGCCTCCTGAGTAGCCTGGACTACAGGTGTGCGCCACCATGCCTGGCTAATTTTTTCTATTTTTAGTAGAGATAGGATCTTGCTCTTGCTCAGGCTGGTCTCAAACTCCTGAGCGCAAGCGATCCTCCTGCCTCGGCCTCCCAGAGTGCTAGGATTACAGGTATGAGCCACTGCACTCGGCCAATACACATTTTTTTAAAGAGATGATAGAGGGCTAATATATTTCTATAAAAGTACTATTATAACCCACAATTTAGAGTAATTAATGAAAGTTTTTGAAGAGTTTGTTTTGAAAGTAGGCCAAAACCACAGTGAAGCTGTTCACCAACCTGACCACCACCTCTGATGAACTAGTAGGCCTGACATATGTTCTCTTGCCTCTACTGGTATTTTGTACTCCCTAAGTACTCAATTTTTACCTCAGAACTGCTTCTAGAAGAGCTGTGCTTAGGACCAGTCTGTGGAAGGTAATTCTAGCAATCGACAGGCTCAGGAAAGGAAACCAAGGAGAAAACATCAGGAATAAAGCTATGATGCTTACCAGGAGTTACAAAGTAGTGTGAGTCCCACAGTCAACTGTAATTTTATGGTTACAAGGTATTTGTAGAATATTACAATTTCTGATCTGGTAGAGATAAATGAGCATGGAATTTTCAAAAGTGTAGTGATGTACAATTGTACACACAACGTGTGAGTGTATCCTACATCACTGATGGCACTGGTTGATAGAGTTCTTCAAATTCTCATTTGCAGATTTTGGCAATCTGCCAAAGTTGCAATTTGTTATCTAATTTAAATGATCATTACTAAGGTTGATCATCTTTCCATATCTTATAAGTAATGTGAATTTTCTCTTCAATGAATTGACAATTTATTTCCTTAGCCCATTTCTGACTTTTTAAAAAGAATCACTTCTCTGTAGCTATTCATATATTGGAAAGAAAGTCTATCCATTAACTTTGTATGTGGAGTCTTTTTTTACGTTTATTGACTACTGAAATCAAGAGTATTTATAAAACATAGAGTATAAAATATAGAGTAAAAACAAACACCCCCCCACCCTTCTCCAGTCTTTTCTGACTCTCTCCTCAAGTAACTACTTTGTCATTCCCATTTGTAACCTCAAAATTTTGTTTGTATCTCTAAATAATCTGCTAGTTTTGTCTAATTCTATAAAATAGAATCGTAGGTATTCTTCTGATATTGGCTTTATCTTCTCAATGTCCTGTTCCAGAGGTTCACCCCTGTTGTTATGTTTCAGTGTAGTTTATAAATTTTCCCCGCTGCAAAGATTCATTATATGAATCTACTATAATTCATTTATCCATTCTATTGATTTTGCTATTACACAGCAGGGCTTTTATGAATACTCTTGTATATGATTCTTAGTAGACATGTGCAGGATTTCTCTTGGCTATATACACAGGTGAAGACTTGCTGCCATTTAAATTTGCATATATTGCCAGAGGGATGTCCATAAAATGTGTAAAACAAAGTTGCAGAATAATGTGATTAGTAGAATTCCATTCAAATAATTTCAATCAAAAGCAGAAAGGTGTATGTTCTTAATTTCTGCATTGGAATCACTGAAGACCTTTAATAGAATAGCCTCAGAGAAGAGTAGAAGCGAAATGACAAAGAACTAAAAAGTAAACTCAGATGTGAGCAATTGATTCTATTCTTCCATGGAATTAGGCCTGAGGCCCTGAAATATACTTTCCTTTGTAAAAAAACCAAGTATATAAAAACAAAACACATACACCAAAAGTATGCATGTGTTTGTGTGTGTGTGCATATATATATATATATAAAATATATATATTTTTTATATATTTTTTTTTCACTTCAGATGTGAAAGATAATATAATCAAATCTACATGGTAACTTTAAAGTAACACAGACATGGAAGGAGAATGAACCTATCTTTTATATATTTCTGCACTGTTTAACTTATTTAAACAAGAATTTATTACTTCTACAAATTAAAACATATAATTAAAAAGACAAAAGCCTATTGACACTGCTATGAAATTCTGGTGTAATTCTAGGAGCCTAAGTTAAAATTTAATTGACTAACTTCCTTGCATTATCTTTATAATAATTTTCCTATCACATTCTTTTCAATATAAATCATTATTATAAAAATTTCTTCTAAATAAAAACCAATTAATGGGTTAAGATCTACATTACTTTGATCTTCATATGTTTTTTTCCTATATGAATATGTTAGTCATATAGGAAACTCAGGCTGCTATTCTACAAAATCTCTAGAAGGCCCCCCAAACAATTTTCTTCAATAGTAAACTTGTGGAGAGCTGAAGAGATAAAAATACTAAACCAGATAGGAAAGGATAAAAATAAAATAAAATAAAATACGTGGAGGGGTTGTTTTGCTTATCCCATAATATAAAAGGATTAGCTGTGAGAAGACAAAGGACTTATGATTATGAGAAAAAGCCATTTTTATATTGCACAAATTGAGGTGTTACTGAGGTCAGACAAAACAAAAACAAAACAACAAAAAAATTAACAGTACCTTTTTCTTGTAATATTTTCGTGTTGGTAGCTTGATGGTGGCAAGGAGATTCTTCCATATCATGATCAGATTTTGAAGGAGAAAAGAATGATGTGTCTGCCCAAATAGAGGAGAAAAGCTCCCTTTCTGGGTACAGTGGTCCTTCTTGAAACTCAGCTATGTGATCAGATGAGAAGGGCACATTGCTAGCCACTGGGGTGAGGGGTGGAACACCAGAATCTGATTCGGAAGAAGAAGTTCTCAAACCCTTGGGTAGAAGTGATTTGGTAATATGCATGTGGTTACAGAAATTGTTTGAAGGCTGTTGATATAAGAGATTATAAAGGAGGTTATGCCACTGAGTATCAGTTCTATGCAATACTTACTTTGAAATAAGACTGACCTTTTTCTTAGTGTATCCCCATGAAAACCAGTTTTTGTTTTTTGGTTTACAGATGCGTAGTTCACAACAACTCGCCATATTAACATTGTCACTAACACAGATACCTAAGACCTACAGAAACAATTACTTGTACATTCATTATTTCCCACTAAGTAAAACCTGCAGCCAAATATCAAAAGCACCATCACAAAATATGACAGTATGGATAATGCTCTTGGTTAATTCATTGAATGAGTAGAGAAAAGATTTTGAATTACAACAATATAAAGAATTCAGGAGACAAAGACGTGGACTATTCCAGCTGTTTCCAACTAGGGCATAGACTCTGGTTGTAGAAAAATCATTATCTTTAATAAGCTGTAGGAACAATGATACAGCCCAACACCATGAGTCAGAAAATGGTCAAGAGTGCTCACCTTTCTCTCTAGACTGTCCTCCCCATCTGTTGAACTGACACTATCATAGAGTCTTGTCCTAGTGGGCCTCTGGCGTCTGTTCTTCACAGAGAGCTGGGCTCGAGTTTTCAGTGCTTTTGAATCCAGGCGCTCTGTCTCTGGGACTGCTTCATTCAAGTCTAACAAAAGAATATTGCAAAATAATCAGTGAGAGAAATCTCTAGAGAGGATTGACAAAGAGACCACAGACACTGATAAAATCTCAACATTATCAGTAACACCAGGTAAGGAACAGGTGACAACCATGACAGCCTGTCTGATATTCCACAGGTAGCAAAGAAAGCAGTAGGATTTAGGAGAAATGTACAAAGCCTAAAGGAAGAAACCAACACTAAAGATGACCCCGCCAACAACAAAAATCTAACATACATAAAACCTTCCTACAACATAATTATAAAAAGCACTGATTTCTATTTGTTTATGTGTGTGCAGGTGGGGTGTTTGATGACCAAAGATATAAGGTGAAGGCGTATCAAAGTTGGGAGATTTTAAAAACCACGGACAAAAAACCTACAAAAGATTGTTAGGTCAGGTGTAGGCAAGAGAAGGTAACAATCAATATACATTTTCTATAGCAAAATTTATTAGTAGGCTTTAAATACCATACCATTTTGGTCTCAATATATATTTTTTCTACCCCAAATAGTTTCTGAAAATCTAGCTTGTTCCTCTTTGAACCCTGTAGAAATACCAGTGAGGAATTTTCTCCATCAGCAAATTTAAGATAGCAGGGGAAATAAAATAAGGTCTGGCTACACAAATGCACAAGCAAACAGTTAAACAACCTTAAGTACTTAATTTACTAGGATTATGGATGGAGTAGGATAAACATTCCCTTTTCATTTCCAGTAATTAACTTCTAGGTTTATATTCCAAGTTATTTGTATGTGCCTCTGTCTCATTTCTTTTTCAGAATACCTTCTCTCCTCACCAGAAACTACACTGATTTTCCAGAGGAAAATGTTTATGTCTTTAAATAAAAAGACTCCAAGAAAAACAGAGAAAGAAAAAAGAGAATAAAGTGGAACACAAAGAAAATAAACTAAGAAAGGCTACAGGGAGAGTCCAATGTGGTCCTCTTTAGTCTGGCTCTTACCACCTTTAATTAATTTTGCTACCCAGATTTTAAGTTAGGACCCAAAAGTTAACATTCTAAAAGGGAAAATAAAGTTACTCATGAATATACCTATGTATTGGTTGAGGGAAAGTACTCCCTAGTTGAATTTATCTGGAATGCTACTACTCCTTACATTTGCATACATAATCACACCTTAGAAATAAAGTAGTTTGATCATCAATCCTATTTTATCTTTTCTAGGTGGTAGTCATTAAATGAAGTCATGTTTAAGGAATTAATAATTAAGTGCTTCTGGATTTAAATTACTAAAAATAAAGCAAATAACTGAGGTACAGAAAATTAATAAGTACTGGTATTAATAGAATAAAACAATTTCTTACATTATTATTAGCCCAGGTAATTCCTTTTCACAGCATTATTCTAAAGATGTGCTCTAAATATGCTATATTATAAAACCAAAGCAAGGAAGCACCTCAGGTGATGCCTCTTTGACCTATGAAACCTAGCACTTGGCATACGGTTCTAACAAATAAAATTGACCATATTTCTGTCCAGGAGATACATCCATTGAATGACAATATTTACAGAAGGTTTTGACTTTTCATTTCCAATGGCTTTTCATTTCCTATACTTGAATGAAGAATGAATACTCAGAAAAGTCAGACCATTCAGGTACATATAAAATGAACAACTGAATATTTTCTAATTAGTAGTCTATTTACTTTTTACATGTCAGTGGATAAAAAATAATCTCCTTGATCTCTTTAATTTCCTCCTTCCAATAAAATCTATATTTGTAGCTGCCCAATAAGAGTTCATTAGTTGTGATAATTGGGAGAAAATCAACCTTACAAGCTCTTGTTTACATATAAAATGTGGAATACCACATAGATGAAGGCAATAATATTATTAGAAATACTGTAGTACATGCATGTTTTATATCTTACCTAGCTCATATTTGGATTGTATGCTTATAATACAAAGCATGTCACATACTCCATCTTATTTGTTCCTCACAACAGCCCCATGAGACACCAATCAAGAATGTTTTTACCTCTCCTGAAGCTCAGAGAACTTAAGGAGCATGCCCTCGTCTACACAGCTGGTTGATGAGCTACCATAATTATTCTAGTGTTTTGACTCCCACTTTGATCTAGCTAGTGTTGAAAAGTTACCATCACAAGATTTTAATGCCATTGGAGTTCAGTATTTTAGGTTATAAAATCACATAAGATGTGACTAGTCTAGGAAATTCATTTCTCCAATAGGCTACATATAAAATATTATTATCAATCTTCCATATATATGTCAGAGAACAGGAAAAAAAAAAAAGAAGCATGTTGAAAACTATTGAACAATTTACTTCTCAGATGATTTCTTGTCTCATTGGTTTAACAACAGCTTTGGTTACTGAGTGACAAAAAGACCCAAGGAGGAAGCTCCTTCTACTTTTGTAAGCATGGTTCCTCTTGCAATAGAATGCTGACTCTGAGGACCTAGCATAGTACCCAACATCCAGGACTGTAATAGCTACTCTATTACTGGGTACTGAACAAATAAAGTGAGAGGAAATGAGAACAACTTATTAGCAGGGTTTAATAGTGCACAGAATTTATTCTGGGCCTCCTGGCTCCATTACTATTCAGTAATTTGGCTGATGCTGGTGTCAGACAACCCAAAAATGGCAATCTGGTATATCTGCCTTAACATCAGCTGACTAGGTGCAAACCACTTGAGTGTGCAATTGTATCTATTAAAGATGCAGTTAGCTAAAGTCTAAAAAACAGTGCCTTAAATCCATTACGCAAGTGGCCAACAACATATCCCATGTAATTAACAATTTTTCAGGGTCTGAAAGCAAAGATCTCAGTGCTACTTTACAGCAGTGATTCATGGATTACAAACCAGTAATTTATGTTCCATCCTGAAAATTTTTTTTTAAAAGTAAAGAACCAGAAAAATGGAATGGAGCTAAGAACTTTTGCTTCAGCAGCAGTTATACTAGAAGGAAGCTGGAAGGAATGCTGTACACAAGCAGCACCTACCGCCTACCGCAGCACCTACACTGCACGTCACACACCCCGTATAAGCACTAGAGGACATGTGTGTAGATAAAAGGAAAACACACGTATAGGCCTTATGCTGCTGGGTGACCAGAAGGGTGACTGGTCACTATATGCTATCTTTTTCCATCATGTAATATAAGAATCAGAATATTACAACTCAAAAGAACCTTGGGATTCTGGTCCAACCTTATGTTTCATATAAGAAAACTGAGGCTCAAAGAAGGTTGCTAACTTGTTACAAACTTATACCACACAATCTGTGGCAGAGACCAAGTAAACCTAAGGCCTCAGAAGTCTATGCTCCTTCTGGACGGTCACCCTCAAGTCTGGAAGTAAACTTTTCAATCTTCTGCTTTCTTTGAATCCTCTTTTGAGTCTTACTTTATGTTCCGAACAAAAATACGTGTGAAGGGCTAATTCTGCAAACTTGCATAAGTATACAGCTGTAGGGAAAAACAAACCAACACTGAGGGATTTTATTTGGCTTTCTGTATATCCACGGAATAAAATTCTTAGAAAAAATAAAACAGTCAGTTTGGTGGATGGCAATGTGGCAGGAGAAATCTAACTGGCTCAACGTTTCTAAGTTATGTGCTGCTAAACGTAAAGGCTTCGGTGGCCACGCTCGCACAGCGTCATTCATCCCCTGCAGGGATCCTTACCAATAATCTAACGCTGCTCTCATAAACCCAAGACCTCAGCTCTTCCTTTCCCTCTTTCCTCCAGTGTACCCTTGTTCTGTTGTTCGTAAGGGTCAAAGGAAAATTTCCTTTTCCTCCTCTGCTTTCTTATCTATTCCTTCTTTCAGACCCATCAGTCTCTGAAATATCCTACCTCTGACTCAAGAAGAGGAGCAGACTCAAGTGGATCAATAAATACAGACAGATAAATACAGAGAAGATATGAAGCAGCTAATGATAGAGCAGTTTTGAGTTGGTGGGACGCCACCTCACTATACCTGCATTTTAAGATTATTTTCAATATTGCTTCAAAATTGAATCCTTTAAAAGAATTTAATGGATTTGATTATGATTTTAGCAGCTGTTATGAAAAATGCTCTATGAAATTAGGATGTTATATATCATATTACACAGAGACCAGTTCCCTACAGTAATGCTGTGAGTCACTCAGTTTTTTTCACTAGATTGACGTTATGTTTGACGTAAATGGAATGCTGCCCACTGATCAGACACCGGTGGTGGCAAGGGAACTGGGGGAATGGCGCAGCATAACAATAGGGTCCGCTCAGCATTGTTAGGTGTGTGGATCCCCTCCAGAACAGTAGTGCCTCGCCCCACCGCAAGGCCTCCCTTGTGGTATTATCAACTGAAACGCTGAGCATAATGAGGCACTCAGTGGCATTTTAAACCCTAAACAGCATCTGCATATCATTCACATTCACTGCAAGTTCATAAAAGATGGGCCCATTGGGGTTTGGGTTGACACATCCTGCATTCAGGAGGTAGGTTTACATATCACAGAGAAGCAGTGCAAAATAGTGACCCTGACAGTAGACCTGGAGTTAGTCTGCCTGGAATAGAATCCAGAACAAGTGGCTCTCTCACCAAATTAGGCAATTTACACAACCTCTCTGTCCCTCAGGATCCTCAAGTGCAATGGGGCATGATAATAACATAACATAATACCTGCAGTGTTATGAAGATTAAGTGCATTGATAGATATAAAAGTGCTTAGAATAGTGACTGATACATAATGAGCACTCAATAAATGTCTTTACTGACACAAAAAGATTAGCAAGACATTGAGTAGAGCAAGTTGCAGAACAACATGTACATTCATTTAAAATATTTAGAAAACAGCAACACAAAATACATTTTCTAGTAGTAAATGTATGAATATAATTGCATAGAAAAACTGGAAAGATACACTTCCTACTAATAATGGTGGTACTTCTAGATTAGAGGATGTTGGTTAAAGGGTACTTTAATCTTATTTGTAATGTTAAAAATTTTTTTCAGTATTATGTATTTTATATCATGTAATTTTTTGCCTTTATGTATTACTTGTACAGTTAAAATTAATTTAAAAAGAGGAAAAAAATCTATTTAGCACATTTTCTTTTAAAGACATCTTAATTCCATTTAAATCTAATTAGCTATGGTGTTTTTAAGACTCAGTATTTCCAGATGTTGATATGAGCCCAGGGAACTTTGTCAAAATCTGTGTGACTATCAGTCCTCCCCATTGAGAAGGTTGCTCTTTTCTGCCTTGCTGCCTTACTAACTGCCAAATGATTGGGCCTAATAACTAAGGCTCTATATGGCTTAGCTCCCAGTTACTACGCCATTTTAGTATTATATGGGGAAAATGTATTGAATCAGATATGGTAATGTAGGAAGTGTATCTTTCTAGTCTCAGAACAAATAGAGGATTATTGCTATTTTCTAATCTTCTAATTAGGTCTAAATTTACTGTTGCATGAACTATACATTTCATTTGCTAATCGTTGAAAAAATATTAAGGAATTCCTTTTTACCTCTTTATCAATAAATGCAATCTCAAAACTATCTATATGGCCTTTGAAACAAATTTGGTTATTTGTTTTAGTGTAGTGCTTCTCTGGTGCAGTCTGATACCTAACAGCTTTCTTCAGTTTACGATCAGTCTACACTCCTCTTTTCAGTGGGCATAGAGGTCCAAATTCTGCTGTCCGTATTTCAGGAACAACTCTTCAGCAAGGCCACTAGACTGCCTGGAGAGGTAGTGATTGCCAGTCAGAAAAAACTATGTGAGATGTCCTAAATTCTATCAAATGTCATTTGAAACACTGGTATGAGTTGCTTGATTCTGAGAATATGAAAGGATGCAGAATTTAGATTTAGACTATAGGGAAAGGCATTAGAATCTGACAGAAAAGAGAGCTGCATAGCTTAAAAGCCAAAGAAACAAAAATATACTCAAATGACAAACTAGTTGGGGACTGCAAGCATCTCTGAGTAGAGCTATGAGGTCATGTGCATAAATTGGGTCTAGGGAGGTGGGATATGTGAATGTCCTCTTCTTGACAATGACATTGTAGTGTCTCTGACATGGCAACAATAAACAAGCTTCTGTGTTTTCACGCAGGGTTGCCTATGAGAATCTAATCAGTTTCCCAGTTAAAATCTCTGGATATTAGTAACCCTAAGCATGCTAAGTAGGTACCCCTCTCCAATTACATATTGTGATATAATAGCTTCCTTGATTAGTACAGGAAGAATTCAGATTTTATGCCTCTTGTAGAAAGTTAACTCAGTTACCTAAGGTGATAGCTATTTTCCTAAATGAGGAAGTATCTTTCAATCACAGTAGGATTTCGTTATGCACAGCCTTAGAAAATGTAAGAAAACTTAGGATTCACAATCCTTGTAAGTGTAATGTAATAGATGTGTAAGAATTTTTTAAGTACTTGGGAAGACTGTCAGTTTGCCAATAATAGTACTTAAATAGAAAATCGAGTATAACACATTTACAAATGCAATTTTACATGTGTGTAGGTATTTATCTAAGCTTGTAAATAGCTTGTAATAAAGTTTGTAAATAAAGTAAATGTTATTCAAAAATCCCTTAACAGCAATTTGCAACCATATTTAAAAATTTAAAGAACTAGGTTTTTGATAATGTAACTTGAATAAATCAAACATTAATTTAAAACCAAAATAAATACCAGCATGACTTTTTTGGTGTTAAAAAAACCCCTCAGTGTCATCAAAAAACTCACAAGCAACAGAGTTTTCAGTGTACTTATGTTCTAATGTTTCTTTAGTTTCCTTGTAAGTAGACCTATTCCCTATAGGCCTTAGACATAATTACTGTATGGTACTGAAATAGAACAAATTATTTCACATCCACCCAATGGAACTTAGTCACAACCTGATGTTAGTGCCGTGAATTAATTGAAAAAACTTTAAGGATCTTGATACTATAACCACTGAAATAATATGGTTGACACATTTTTTTAGAACCATACACAGAGGAGAATTTTCTGGTTCTAATTCTAGACATAGCTGTTCATCTGTTCAGTTTTAATTTTACAGATGCTTTGACACTTGTGACTGCTCATGTTTCCCTCTTGGCAATTAAATATCTTAAGTGAAATCTGTGGCCCACCTTGAAAAATCTACAGGAGCCCTGGGCAACACTTCATGTACAAACCACACTCCATGCAGCATCTTCTCCTTCCTACTTTTAGATCTCCCCACCCTGATTTCCTAGCCTACTTTTTTAGTTAGTTTTACCTTAGCATAACTATATTGTTATCATTCAATCTACGTAATTAGAATTCCACGGCGAACCAGACCCTATATCTAAATGTAAGAAATACTTTGGAATACAGCTGTCTTGTGAAGTTTCCTTGGAAAGAAATTACACACATTTGGGTTAAAATTATCTTTACTTCCCGAAGACCATAATCTACTTTATAGCTCTATTAAAAGCAAATAAAATTCAAAAGCCAAAATAAAATATAAAGTAGCACACTTTCCTTAAATGATCAGAAAATTACTCAGTTAAAGCTCATTCTGACAAAATAATTTTGTTTTTTCTATCAAAACAACTTGAGATATCTTCTAGTACTAATTTATATCTCAGTATGACTGAAGGGTCTGGTGACTTCTGTGAACTTATGAAGATGCAGTGAGAAATATGAACCAAAGGAGAGCTGTCAATTTGCAACTGAATACCTCCTTTTGAATGTCTCATTCATTTGGCAACAAAAGTTTTAATGGTTTACGCCTAGACAATTCAAAACTTGCATAAAACTAGACAGGCAATTTAGGTGTTTTGCTTTTTGAGTAAGAGGACAGATTTTGGCTTTAATGATATGCCAGAAAATAATCAATAAATATTGATTTCTCATTCATTTGGCTTGTTCATTAAAATTTTCCATAGTGATTTCCCAGGAATATTCACCCTTCAATTAGTACAATTCAATAATATTTCACGGTCAAAATTATTTATTTGGGATTAAAAAGAACTGAAAATAATTTGTTCAGAAAAAATGAAAATTGTGAAAGTTTACCAAATTATATCTATATGCATGATTTTAAAAAAAGCTTGAACCTACTCCAGAATTCCCCAGGCCCCAATTTAGAACTAAACAATGTGACAGCATGGAATGATTACCTCATTGCTCTGTATCTAATGCTCTTGTATGAGACTCTCCTAATAATGCAGTGCAAGCATTTGCTTTCCTTTTAACGACTTTCCATGTAATGAATTCTGGCTTTAATCATGCCTTTAACCTTACTTGAAAATTCTGGGTTCCAATGCTAAAAGTGAACGCTTAATGTACTCTCAAACTCTATCAGGGAATAAATCAGATGTGGTGGCAGGGGTCTGGCCTGGTCTCAAATTTACAGGTATCTGAAAAGAGCTACGAACTTTGAGGGCTCAGGAGAAAGGCAAAAAGGACAAAGAGAACGATTTCTTGGAGGAGTCCAATGACCTTAGGAACCTCCTTATCGATATAAATGTCTGGCTGATGCTAGCCTTTTTTTTCTTACCTAACCTTAAACTAATATTTTAAGTCTTAAAAAAAATCTTTTGTGGTTTTTCTTATTCTTACCTTTTAATTATTTTATTTAAAAGTTTCCATGTTAAAATATTTTATTTATACAAAAAAGTATATCATATATGTAAGACATATGGAAAAAGAAAAAGAAAAAAAAAAGACACCCATGTACCTCTGTCAAGCCTAAACAACAAAACGAGCACTTTTGAAGCCCTCTCTATTCCCTGTTTCTGGTTGTAGTCCCTGTTTTTTCTCCTGGTTATCCCACAAATTTATCCTTAAAGAATATATTGATTAGTTTTTGTCGCTTTTTAACTTTATATACATAGTAATGAATTGTATGTAATACTCTGTAAATTGTTTTTTAGTTTGCTCAACATTATGTTGAAAGGTGTGACTAGAATTAATTCACTTTTTACTATAGCTATTATGAACAATGCTGCAGTGAATGTTTTTAAACATGTCTTTTGTTTTTAAACATGTCTCTTACACACTGGCAAGAGTTTCTGGAGGGTATATATTTAATATAAACAGCAAAGTGAACTTGTTGGGCCTTAGAATTTGTATATCTTCCATTTTACTGGATAATACCAAATTGTTTCAACAAAATAGTTGTATGAAGTTTTCTTTTTTTCCCAAGTGCCGGCTACCACATATTACTGTGAAACTTTATCTTCACCAATCATTTCATTTTTACTAATGAGGCTGAACATCTATTTATGTTTACCAACCTTTGGGTTTCCTCTTGTGAACTGCTTATGTGTTTTGTCCATTCTTCTATTACGTTAGTTGTGTTTTCTTACGATTTGTGCGAGTTCTTAATATATTCTGCATAATAATCTTTCTTTCTTATATGTGCTACAAATATCTTCTCTCAATTTTTGGCTTCTCTTTCCATGTACTTTGTAGTGTCTTAATGATCAGATTTTCTTAATATTACTGGGGTTGAATTTATCAAACTTTTCTTATGATTTGGAACTTTTGTATCTTGTTTAAGAAATCATATAAGCATTCATTTTCTTCTAAGAATTTTAAATATTGCCTTCCATAAGTGAGACTTTAATCCATTTGGAAATGATTTCATGAATGATATAAGTGCCAATTTCATTTTTTTCCATATGGATGATCAATTTTCCCAGCACCATTTAGTCCATTCTTTCTCTACAGATCTGCAGTGTCAATTCTGTATTATTCTCAAATTGATATAAGTCTGTTTCTAGACTCACTTTTACTTCATAATGAGTCTTGGTTTCTGGAAAAACAAGTTCCTCACCTTGTTCGTTCTCAGGAGTATCTTGACTATTCTGGACCAAAATGTTCATTCATACATATTTTAGAAACAACTTGCCAAATTCTAAGACAGTTAAAAACCCTCTTCAAATTCTGATTGAAACTGTATGGAATATATAGATTAATTTGGTATAATGGTATTTTTACGATATTGAGGCTTCCTTTCTCTTCCAATTTATGTAGGTCTTGTTTAATGTCTTTCCATGGGTCTTGAGCATCTTTTGTTACCTTACACATATCTTTTTTTATCTATTGTAAATGGTGTAAAATCTTGTAAAAACTTACATTTTCTGTTTGTTGGAATTGATTGATGTCTGATTCCTTAAAAGATTCCTTAAATCTTTTATCTCTTTTGCTTATCTGGTAGTAATTGCTAGGAACTCTAGACAACATTGAATAGTGGTAATAGTATATTTAGTGGTAAACTATTAAAAGGATTCTTCATTTTAAAGGGAATTCTTGATTTCAACATTTTGCCATTTAATATGATATGTGATAGAGACTTTTGTTAGCTTCACTATATCAAGTTAAGGAAGTTCCTCCATATTTCTAGTTTGATAAAACTTTTTATCATGAATAGGTATTAGATTTTATAAAATGTTTCTTTTATCCATTTAAATAATTATATTCATTTTTCCTCTAATGTGTTAATTATATGAGTAGGTTTTCTAATTTTAAACCAACTTTGTGTTTTTTGCATAGACACAAGTTGGTCATGATATATTATATTTTTTAAAAATTATACTTCCGGATTCAGCTTGCTAATATTAGCAGGATTGCTAATGCATTTTGCTAATATTTAACTTAGGATATTTAATAGCTTTCAGTATAACTTTCTTTTCCTCAATAATCCATCTTGAATCTTGAGATTGTTCTTCTTAGATCATTTTTCTTCCTTTTGAAGTACCTATTTTAGAAATTTATTTTCTGAGTGCCTGTTGGTAGAAAATGTTCAATTTTTGTCTGAAATGTATTTTTTTCTTATTTTTTAAAAACACTTTTATTAAATATATAGGTTGAAGTTATTTTCTCTCAGCACTTTGAAGATAAAGTTCCATTGTCTTCTGGCTTCCATGTTTGCCACTGCCAGGTTTAAGTACAAACCTTTTCATTGGATACTTTTACTCTCTGGATGCTTTCAGAATCTTCTTTTGTCTTTGGTGTTTCAATACAATGTACCTAAGTACAGATTAATTTTTATTTATCCCACTTGGAATTTTTTAGGCTTTTAAATCATTTGCCCTTTAATCCAGGAACCCTAAAATCTATTTCAAAAATGTGACAGGACAACAAAATGATATATGCATAAGGTGGTTCATTGTAGCACTATTTATAAATGGTAGCCTATTGTTAGTTAAAAGCAATTAGAACTCTAGCTTTCTTAATTTGTAGAGAGAGGATTCCCCTGTTTCCATACTTTAGCTGGTTATAAATAACTTAATATGAGTGCTAACTATAAATTTTCAGAGCAAACATAGACCATATCCACTTGGTACTTGGTTTGATAAGATTTTGCCTGGTGCTCAAATATATCTCAGAGAGGTTGTAAGATGTCATGAGAAAAACTGAAAGTGGCCATCTAGCATTCTACACAATTTAGGTAGCATAGTATAAAATTCTCAGTGCCTTGAAAAAAAACCAGCTACAAGAAGACATTAAAGAAGTAGCTATGTCTGATATTTTGAGAGCAAATTCTGTGGCACAGTTGCCTGAGACACTCTGCTGGGTGGAGGTCCCAATCCTGCCTGACACCTGGAATGTTCATTTGGCCAGCTCTGTAAGTCAACTCCCAGGTTATTATGGCAACCAGGACTTGTTCTGATTAGGTCTTGTCATATTTCATTATTTTATGGAATTTACAGAAAATTTAAGTTGAATAAAGCAGTTAAAGATATCTTTCAGCCTCCAGAGCTATTTATACACCACTGCAAAAGGAGAGCTAAAATATTCAATACGGTGTTTGTTGTTATTAATGTTACGATAATGGTAAACACTAAGCTCTTTTTATGTGCTGGGTACTGCACAAAGCATTTAACTAACATGGACTCATTACTCCTATAATCCATTTAATCCTATCAGCACTATAAATTTTATAGTGTTATAATTATTCTACTTTTCTAAGACCAGATAAATTAAATAACTTGTTTGTAGTCACACAGTTAATATGCAAAAGAGTTGATATTTAAATATAGGCCTGTTTGGCTCTAAAACTTATTCTATTTCCTATTCTGCTACCTCTGCTGACCAAAGTATGAGTGATCCCATTTCTTGAAAAGCGTAATTTTAGAACTGTTAGATTGTCAGTTTTTCAAAACTGTATACCAGCTTCTTGCTTTATCAATTACATCTTGGAATTCCTCAGGGTAATATTTTACCTGACAAATAGATTTCAGATAAAACCATTATCACACAAACCAAATAAAAAATTCATCAAGGACCAAAATATATTGTTATGGGCTGAGATGTGTTCCTCCAAAATTCATATGCTGAAGTCCTAAACCCCAATACCTCAGAATGTGACTGTATTTGGATATAGGATCTTTAAAGAGGTAATTAAGTTAAAATGAGGTGATTAGGGCGTTCCTTACAAGAAGAGGAAATCTGGACAAAGTTATAGAGAGAAGACCATGTGAAGACACAGGGAGAAGACAGCCACCTACAGGACAATGAGAGACACCTTGAAAGAAACCAACCCTACTGATGCCTTGCACTCTAATCTCCAGAACTGTCAGAACATACATTTCTGCTGTTTAAGCCACCAGTCTGTGGCCCTTTGTTATGGCAGCCGTGGCAAACTAATGCATGTATCATTTCAAACTTTCTAAAGGTTTCTTTGAGTCTGTTTAGGAGAATCAATTATGAGCAGAGTTGCATGAACTTGGTAAAGAACTTGCACCATAATCTCACCTAAAGAGTCAAAGTTGATTGGAACACTAAAACAAAATGAACAAACAAACCCCCCCCAAATCTGCATTTTAGTGTAAACTTGCTTCTTCTTAATGTTTTTGTTAATTATCTGATACCATATTTCATGAGTCAAAGAATACAAAGGAGCATTCTTTTACAAGTAGATAATAAGATTTTATTTTCTCTAACTAGCGGTAGCTCATACAGTCAACTGAATCTGCTGGCTAAATACCGCCTAAAAGTAAATTACAGATCAACTATTCTAAAACTGAAATAATCATTTTTGGGAGGACTTCTTAAAATTTTTATTTCTTTATAAATAACAATACCATATAAGTTATCTTACTTCATTGGTAGGGTACATTTCTAAAATATTTTATTTCTCTGGGTATGCCAATAAATAGTATTACTTAAAGCAAGTCATTCTAGGGTGAGATTTTATTTTGGCTGATGTGGGCTTTTGTTTACATTTATCTTAATTTTTTTTCAGTACAAAATTATTTTGACCTTTTTTTTTGGGACTTCATTTTCCCATTTACCTTTGTGAATGAGAAGATATATTTATTTTTTAATGAAGAGAAACCTGGCCAGTCAACCGGTGTTCGTTCTGCTCACCTGAGAGTAGAAAAGGAATGCCTCTCTATTCGAGGACACAACTGTGTTAGACAGTTTAAGTCTCATGGAAATGTATTGACTCTACTAAGCTTAATTGTTTGTTAAGATACATAGATCTGTACTCCATTAATTAGAAAATTGTTCTTAAGGCATTTGCCAGGGACTATAACCTGTAGCTCATTGCCACTCAATATTTGTTAAAAGCTAATTTAATGTGGTATATATACCATGGAATACTTCTTAGCCATAAAAAAGAATGAAATCATGTCATTTGCAGCAACAAGGATGGAACTGGAGGCCATCATTTTAAGTGAAATAACTTAGAAACAGAAGTCAAATACCACACGTTCTTGCTTATAAGTGGGAGCTAAATAGTTAGTACACAGGGGCAGGAGAGTGGAATAATAGACATTGGAGACTCAGAAAAGTGGGAGAGGGGTGTGGGATGCAAAATTATCTATTGGGGACTACATACACTACTAATTGGGTGATGGTTACACAAAATGCCCAGACTTCACCACTGCATAATATATCCATGTAACAAATCTGCACAAGTACCCCATAAATCTATACAAATAATTTTTTAAAAAGCCCATTTAAAAACTACAAGATTTGAATGGGAGACATCTTACTGAATATTCAGTCTATCCTCTCCTGAAAATATGCTAAATTATATCTGTAGGTATCCCCTAAATGAAGAATAAAAGTTAATATAGAAAAAAATGAAATAAGAAAAAAACCCCACTTGATTAATCCAAACGAAAGCAAGAAAATATACAAAAAGAACAAAGAAAGATAGAACAACTAGAAAACAAAATAGTAAGATGTTAGATTTAAACTCTACATATCAGTAAATACATTAAATAATAACTTTCTAAATTCATCTTAAAAATAAAGATTGATACATTTGTAATAAAAAATAAACCACCATATGCTGCTTACAAGAGGCAAAGAAAGATTGAAAATAAAAGGATGAAAAAAGATATACTATACAAACACTAACCAAAAGAAAGGTGACATAGCTCTTTAAATATCAGACAAAGTACAAAATAAAGTGAAACTAGAAATAAAGAGGGATATTTCCTAACGATCAAAGGACAATCTACCGGGAAGATTTGCCATTTCTAAATTGAATATACCTATTGACATCACCTCAAAACATGTAAAGCAAAAACTGACATAACCAGAATAAGAAACAGACAAATCCATGGCTCTAGCATGAAATTTTTTAACACACCTCTTTCAGTAATATATTCTAGAAGTTTTAAACCACTTCTAGAAAATTAAATGAATTAAAAATTTATTTAATTAAAAAATTTGACTTGACATGCATGACAGACTTCTACCTGGGCACCAAGCCTGATCAACAGAGAACTAAATACCATGATATCTCATCCTTTCTCTCCAATAATTTAATTGCTTTTACTGAACACTATATTGTATGTTTATGTGATGCCATTAGTCTATACTGAAAATCACTGTGTGAAACTGTCCTGATAAAATCATTAGTGGATCTTCTATTAACAGCACTGTTTGCTACAAATCATGCACTATTTTATCTTGTTACCAGTTGTACTTTTCTTGAGCAGATGGTTTATTTTTATCTTATGAACACTGTGAATAATGTAATTGACAAGGGTTTCCCTTTTCTTCTGGCAACTAAAAAGCTTAGAGCCAAATTAAAGATCCAGCCTCAGAAAGAGTGTAAGTATGGTATATATACTTGCAGCATCATTTCTGCTTCCACTCTGTCCTCATCCTCATTCTTCTCTCTTATCTGGCCACTTTCAATTCACCCTAAATTTTATAGAAGTGATTCAATTCAGAGAAATCAGATTCCATGCAAAGCAATTACGCTAACAACTGGGTCACAACAAGCAAATACCAAGTGGATGTGGCCTGAAGACCAGAATTGGCTGGCTTGAATATTTAAACAGACCCAGAGTTCCACTGACACGTGCACAAGTCCTGAGTTTGGGACCCAGTATACTAGGTTCAGGATACAGGTGTAGACCACCATCTTCGGGACCTACTTTTGGATAATCTGGGGCCTTACTGCAACAGCCAAATCATTTTGTAGAAAAAGAGTAAGGGAAAGGAGAGGAAACAAGAGGTATTACTTTCATACCCTTGTGCTCCTTTCTCCAGAATATTTTAAATTTAGCTGGAAAGTAGCTAAGAAACATTCTTATTTTTAAAGACATCCAGGATTGAGTAATTAATTCCAACCACAATCTATTGTGACAGTCTAGACTTTTCTACAATCTGTCATTTTGTAGTTTCAGTCTTTTCCTTCTTGCTCAGTCCTCATTAGAACTAAGGAATAATAAGGAACTGAAGGAGCAAAGTATAAAATGCTTTATGTAACCCTCCATGTTTGCACTTTTGTGAAGATAACAAGCTTATCTAACTGGCGGTCCACTGACTGAGTACGTAGGTGTGAGAAAGAAGAAGCACTTGGTGGCAATATACAAACTTCACAGAGTTCCTGGGATTACATTTACAAACCTATAAGTGACTTAGTTCCTGTTATGCTTCCAAACTGTTCATGGGTCACAATGTTTACAAAATTATGTACAAACTCTTCTTCAGCCATTCAAAGCTCACTTTTACTCTAAGAACACCTTATGCTATTTCAAATGGCCCCACCTATAACGTCTATGCATCAGGAAAAAACATCCTAATTTTACCCAATTTTTCTCTTCTTTGGACTCCCTCTCATCTCTTAAGATGCTTACATAGTGCCTTAAATTCCATTTATTTGTCTCCTACCAAACTTTCCTCTCTTTCACCCTTGGTCCCAGCCACCCCACAAATTATATACCTTGTTGTACACTTGGCAGGGCCTACCACTTTCTTTCTACTTAGCAGTCACCCTTCCCTTTGCAATCAGTGTGCCTCCTAAAGCCTGCCTGGAAGCAAGTTTTCACTGCTCAAAAATAAATTTTTAAATGATATTGTACTTACTCCTGACTCCTTAGGACATGCCTTCCTATGTAACTTCCACCTATTGGTCCTAGTCTTTCAGCATCTCTATGGAATATGCATTATCCTTCTTTAACAAAACAGCCTATAAAATATTTGAAACTGAAAACAGTATCAACACAAGGATCCTGGAATATATAGAAGCTCAGGAAGAATGTGTTGTTTCAGTGACTTTTCTAGGAAATCTAATCAAACTAAGATTACAACCCTTTAATCTACCAAGGCCTCTCTAACATGCCTATCCTCTGCTCTTATTCTAATCCTAGCATTACTTAGGCAGAAAGAAATAACAAACATGAAACCCAGCAGTAGGGCAAAATAATCATTTTTCCTCTCCTGGCACGTATGGAAAATAATATTTGACCAGCAGACTGGTGTAAACTAGATCGGATTTAGGGTCTGTTATGACTCTTGGTTAGAAAAAAAAATTTGTTACATTTGCTTTAGGTAATAATGATAAGAAAAAAGTGTTAGAATATATTAAATAATGAATTTGTATGTATAATCTTTATCAGAATTTTAATGAGATACTTGAGTTGGTTTAATTTATAGAGAGAAACATACAAATGGTGTTCAAATATAATTTTAACTGTGGTAAATTTTTGTATGGTTTGGAAATCGGTTTTATTCCTCAAAAATTTATAATAATTCAATGTTGAGAATCACATGATTAATCCATTCCCACTTGGAAAGCTCTGTTCTAGAATAGCTTGAGTCCACGTGAAGAAATGGTTGCTTACAGGCTCCTCCTTTCTGCCTTCACTCACCTTCCCTTTCTCTTTCTGTCACTATTTCATTCTGACATAGTTTTTCATTGACCTATAATTGATAATCTTTTTGTTTCAGGAGCTCCCTCAAGGTCTAAAACCATGCTAAACCACTCATCTTAACACTCTAGTGTCTGGAAAGCAAATCAGAACGGGACAGTACGAAGTAGGGAGGATAACACTGCATCCAATGGGCAGGGACTAGGGAAACTGACTGTAACCGCTGTACCTCTCCTAATACAAAAAGATGGTGGGGATCTTTAAATGCTGAATGGCCTACATTCGGAATGTGGCCTTACTCCCCTTTCTACACCTCTAGTACTTCAGCATTCCCTATCAACAGAAGCAAAGGATCAATTTAGAAAAGTGCTTTCCAGAGCATTCCTACCTAGCTACGGACCAAGGCATTTTAGTTTGTATGATTAAGCAATTGAAGTTCAAGGAGATTTATCACTGACCGTCCTCAGCAGCAAAACTGAAAGAGCACTGCTTGATATGTATGCTACTAATGTCTGAGATGACTGATTCCACCTCTACTGCAAAAGCATGGATTGGTTTCAATAAGAATTAGTAGTCTCTGCGTCTCACTGTGAACCGACAGTGTTGCTAGGGAAACTGATAATTATGTGGCAAAATGGAGAGTGTAGAATAGAAAAAGGGTTCAGAAGAAATGTAAGGTTTTGATCCAAATCAGTATGTTAATAGTATAGTTTGTTGATCTTCTGTAGTCATATAATTTAATAAATACCATTAATTATATGTTTGACAAGATATAGATTTCTAAACTGAAAGAAATGAATAGAAATGAAAAGCTACTGGTTACTGTTCACACTTTGTGTATGCCACAGCAGGAATATGTGTTTATTATAAACTACAATTATTTTAAAGTTAAAATATTCAAAAAGGTGAAACAAACAAACATTGGTTTGACTTCTGATATTTTTCTTTAGATATCATTATAGTGTTCTACGTAGAAAAGTTATAATTCCATAAAAACTCTAATAAAATTACTTTTTTTGGCCTTATAGACTAAGTTATATACCCTCAAAACACCCTGTAAGTTAGGGAAGAAAGAAGTATTACTATTTTATAATATACATAGCAAAATCAACCCAGAGAAGCTGAATGATCTTCTTGAAGTCACCTAGCTCCTCAGTTAGTAGTAATACTGGTGCTAAATTCTCCTCTTTCAGCTGCCCAAGAGGCACTATTTATAAATCATATCCTATTTAGGGAAAACCCACCAGAAGGATATAAACCTAGTGAATGGATTCAAATCTCTAGATAGCACTTTAATTTTAAATGAAGATTTCCAATACTTTCCATTTTTAATAGCTAAGAGTTTAGTTCTAAGTTAATGACAGGATATAAACACTTGTTTATCAGGAAAATCTCATTGCAGACATTTTAATATGTGAGAAAGATCATCAAAAAACTAAACAGCTCATTATTTATGGTGTTTTACCGCATGTCAAATTGCTGCTGTGAGTTGTCAGTTCTATCATGACAATTCTGCTGCACAACATTCTTTTGTTTGTTCTTTATTTCATTTCGTTTCATTTCATTTTATTTTAATTTTAGAGACAGGGTCTTGCTCTGTCACCCAAGCTAGAGTGCAGGGGCATGATCATAGCTCACTGTAACCTTGAACTCCTGGGCTCAAGTGAAGTGATCCTCCTGCCTCAGCCTCCTGAGTAGCTACGACTAGAGGCGCGCTCCCCCATGCCTGGCTAATTTTGCACAACATTCTTTTATTTTCATTTTCCAAGGACTATGATGTATACATTTAAAAAGATGAAACCAAAAGTTTTATATCCTCCTGGGTATTTATCTTTATAAATTCTTATATGTTTTCTAATTTGTAAATATACTATAGACATTAAAACATTCATTCACATTCACATACACACAATCTACGTATGGTGTATGTGTGTAAGAACATAAATTCATTTATGGTTGGTGTATGAAAGAAGACAACCCTTTACAATAGAAAATGTTTCTAGTGTTTTGGTCTTACTTGGTCTTTTGACAGGAAAGACCTGAGAAGAACACATAGGACACCAAGGTAAAAGCATAAAACTGTACAGAATTTCTCAGCTAAATGAATTCCAAGTAGTAAGAAGCAGGCAGTCCACATTCTGATGTAATGAAAAAAATCTTTATTCTAGTGATTTAAAAATTCTAGGCCTTACTCGTTAACACAAAAGTAGTGCAGCCCACACTAGATGGGATGGACTATTATTTTTAAGGCTGTTTATTAAGTCTATCAATTTTATCCTGGTTTAAAAATAATTACTGGCTTGTCATTAGTTGGGATTTTGTTAATTCTCTACATTAAAGCATTTATTTTTGATAAGACAAGCTAAAATGATAGACTCTTATTTTAATAAATCTTTCTTATTTCCCACAGTAGGAAGATTATTTCCAACTTTTAAATCTCTGAGTCAGAAAAAGAAGAATGTAAAGCCAAATTATACAGTCATTAAAAATGATTTTTGTGGTTAGATTAAACAAACCTTGACTTAGGCCATCTTGACAAGATGTTTGCTTGACATCCAAATTCTCCATGGTATCTCCTTTAGAGACTTCACCAAGAGATGTTCTTCTCTCAAAGATGTTGTTGTTATTGTTAACTTGAGTCCCACTTTGCTTCAGTAGCCTGAACACCTCAGCTTCCAAATCTCTAATCTAGGAAAAACAAATCCATTCATAAAACTCTACATTAGCACTCCTCTCCAAGTACCAGGCAAAACCATCTAATTATTTAGTGGCTTTGAGAATACAACTCACCCGTACTTGTAGGCCTTGCACTTCCACAAGATGAGCTTTTTCCAAATCTTCTATTTTCTTTCTTTCTGCTTCCTGTCTTTTGATGAAATCAAGTTCTCTTAAGAAGAAGATGATAAAACTGATTATATCAAACACTCAAGAAATGAGGAAGCGTGAAAGTTCTTATTTGAAACAATAAACTGCACAGTAGGATAAACAACTAGATGGCTATTTAAATAAACAAAATTCAGTAACAGTTAAAGGAACAGTATATAGTACTAAAAGAAAATAAAATATCTTTAATGGGTCACAAAGTAAAGAAAAATGCTTTGATTCTGCTTATTATGATTTTCATTTCTAGGCCCTGATCATAGAATACCCACACATATTCAGATGGGAGTACGTATGTCCAGCCTTGGGTAATTTAGTGGCGATAATTATGTGTCAAGTAGAAATGATTCCATATTTCCAATGTCATATGCATAGTAAACTGACGGAACTGGATGGTAAGAGTTCCAAAAAGATGATTATAACAAGATTTCTTTCTATGAACAACAGGAAAGAGGGAACTGGGTAAGTGGGAAACACTGAGGGGAGTATTCACTCACGCCCTAAGGATACTATGGGTAGAAGGAGAAATATCTCCATTTTGAGAGCCTAGAATAGAATATACAAATTTAGCAAAATTTATTATAAAATTATTACATGAAAAAGATTTAGGTATGATTATTTGGCAAAAATAGTTAAAACAGCTATGTACTGAATTCATGATCAAAGAATAGTTACGCCCTTTTAAGAATAAAATTTTGAGAGCAATCTCTTTTAAATATTAAAAGCATTCTTTCCATAATAGGAAATAACAGAGATATGGTGAATCTTACATATATGCTTAACTTCTAAGGCTTGGCATGGAAGACCAGAAAAGGTATTAACTAGTATTACTTTTTCGTTCTAGCTAGCCAGAAATAATTGATGGAAAAATCTAGCAAAAATCTCCCTGGTCAGTCTCCCTGACATTACACCAAGGTCGAATAGATGGAAGCAAAGCAGCAGTAGCTCAGAAAGAGCTGTTGAAATTCAAGGCAGAGTGTGGTGATGGTCTCTCTCAGAAGTAATCTGAGGCCCTTGTGATTCTCTCAACAGCTGAGAAATGCAGAATGTCAGGGCAGGGGCTCTTGCTAGTCAATATTTACACTGTCTGTAGTAGAAAAATCCTGCGGTTACTGATTCTAAGACTAGAGACAGGAGCAGCCTGACCCAGGCCCCAACTGCTGCTTTGCATGCACCATATCCAATAGTCAGTCATTGTGCACAACTTCAGCCAGGCTTCTTGCTTCTAAATCCCAGAGATGTTTCAAAAAGGATAAAGAAATTCAGATGATTTAACAGTTAGTATCAATGATTAACTATCAAAAAAACCCCAAGAGACATTGGTTGCCAAAAAATTGTAAAATATATAAAATATAATCTCATGAAAAAATGACAGAAGCAATTTCCAAAACTTAATGTGTATTTATGCTGTTAACTATGCTTTGGAGATATTGATAACTCTGAGGTCATCTTTTCTATTCCACTAGATATTACAAAAATATTGGACACAAACCTTCTTTAGACACACATAACTATTCTATAGTCATCACAAGGTGCTTACTTTTGTTGAAAATCCTTGATCAGTTTCTTTGCCTTGTTGTATTTCTTTTCCAAGGCTTGATACTGGCTTTGAGTCTCTTTGAGATGTTCATTCACCGTGTGGCATAACGTTTGAGCCTCAATCCAGTAGCTCTCCAACTTCAACATTCGTTCTTTATTCTCTTCTATGTTCTGCTGCAGCTGGTTTTTTTCTAGTTCCCACCTCACTTTCTCATTTTCTGCTGCTTGCAGCTGGAGAAAGCAAGTGTCAAGGTAAGAATAATTTTTTACTTCTTCTGTGGAAAAAATCTCATATTTTTACAGCATGTTTTAGATTAAATACATTATATATACTCTATCATCAAAACACCTTGAGATGAGAAAAGCAAGTATTATTTTCATAATTTCATAGATGATAAAAGTGAAGACTTGGAAAGTGAAATGATTTGCCCAAGGTCACATATCTGACAAATGCAAAAACACAAACTGGATTCCAACTCTCATGACTTTTCCATCACTCCACATGGCGTGAAATTCTGTGAGCAGTAAAAGATGTTTCAGAGTTTGACTGATTATAGCCAATGAATGTGTGATTTGAGAGTTTTTTGAAACACATAATTGTATGTAAAAAATTGACCAAGAAGGGAGTGGGGAGAGCAGGAAGGGAGGGGGAGAGGAACAAAAGCACAGTGTGGCCTGATGGTTAAGAAAGGGACTCTGGAGTTATTCAGCTTAGATCTGAATCCCAGTTCTGCCATTATTGGCCATTAAACCTTGGGCAAGTAATTGAAGTTCTCCAAGATTCAATTATATCATCTACATAACACATCAGCATGCTTGAAATAGCTCCTAGGGCATACTAATCATCTGATAAACATTAGCTATTTTTACTTTGCTTTTGACCCTTTTGATAATATTATTATGTTCTTTATTTCAATTGACATGAACATAGTCTGTAGCTCATTATTTTATAGGCAATGTAATGAATTTCTTGAGCCTTATAAACCCCAATTCCCATAAAAGTATAAAAGACAGTATAAGTAAAAATATAAATCATTGCTTGATTAATTTAATTCCTTCTCATGAAACAGAAAGGTAGGTTTATGTAGTTTCTGCTTCCAGGAAATCTTAGGAATAGATACTATGCTAGTATAATACTTTCATTTCTACAGAAATTCAAAACTGATCCTTTAGGCGAGGTCTCAAAAGTCATTCCCAATAACCGGCCTTCAAACTAGTGTTTTATCTACTTCATATGCCTTCTTTAAAGCCCAAAAGGATGCAGAGTCATTATAGACTATCAATGTTCAAAATCATACAGCATTCAGCAAATGGAACTGTATATTTATATAAACATATACACACACACAAATGCTTTGTGTATATTTTTAACTAAACACATCTGCAAAACAGATTACAAAGTAAAAAGGTAGCCAAAACATTTCAAAATTATCAAAATGCATAATAAAAAAATCATAGTAAAGTAAGCTAATCTGTGGATGTTATATGTCAACGTAATAATGAGAAAAATATAAAATACTAACTTATAGTATTTTCTAAATTAAATGTTCATAGTCTAACACATAAGCTCCATTAAAGCACTTGCAATCACAGGGGAATCTTTTTCCCTGACTGTAACCAACAATTTAAAAAATCTTCTATTCTTCCTTTCTATGTCAAGAAACAATAACCATTAAAAACAGGACTGGGTTTTTTACTGTGTCTTTTATTAAGCAATGTTTTGTATCAAGTTGTTTATTTACCCATCATTACTAATTTAAAAATGATTACTCACAGAGCTGGGCTGACACTATGAATGATGTATAGACATATTTTGACTGAAGAGCTACAGAGTGAATTAGCTGAGAAAACCATTTAACCAAAATAGCCTTGCTAATTCATCTCCACTTAAAGCATATGGAGAAACCAAAACAAGTGTTCAATGTGAACAAGAAAACAGAAAACAGTGGTGGGGAAGTAAATATGTCTTAATATTAAAAAGACCACAGAAACAATAAAGAATATTGTTTTAAAGGTAATTCAAAAGATATTTTTAAATTTTTGAAATTACATATTTGATAAAGCTAAATTGCTGGAACTGTATCTCATACAAGTACCTTATAATTTGTCAATTAAAAATGTCCTTTTGAATCTTCTATTTTTTCATAAATATAGACTAATAACACATAACTCTCTTTTATCAAGACCTTTTCTCTCCCACAAATTTAAATAATGTGAACTAAACTTGTCTAAAAATTTCTGGTAGTACCTGGCACCTGATATCAATTATGCATGTATAATATTAAGTTCATAAAACTTAATTATTAGAAACTGGAAATTATTTATAGCAAAAAATTAATGTGCTATATTAAAACAAAACATTGTTCCTGATGAATAAGCTATAAATACGTGATTTATTTATTTATCTATTTATAAAAATAAAGGAGATATGATATAATAGCTTGTGTTTAAGGAATTAGTGATCAAAACATACTTTGGATACTTGAGCCATTAAAAATATTACTTTTTGAGGAAATCTCAGTGAGAACTGGCCACATATGTGCAAATACAAAAATATATACAAAATATCAATATCAAATACATACAAAAATATCATGCTATTTGCACTGAGGGGGATGTGGGTGTTTGCTTTCACTGGCAGGTTTGCCTATGTATCTGACAGTGAAAATGGATCTCTCACATTTGTATTCTTTCAAATGAACAGGGACAAATCCTTTAGTCCTAGGGTTGAATTTACGCATAGTATCTGACGTTTAAAAAGTACAATTCAAACACCATGTATTGGTGCTTACCTTGGTCTTCAATTTTTGAATCTCTGCTTCTGTAACTGCATGTTTGATTTGCAACTGAAAATTGAAAAGAAAGAAAAAATCTAAACTAAGTGAGTGTATCTATATTTTTAAAGTCTTAGCAGCTAAGAGAATACCTATTACATAGTAAACGGCCTAGAAAAGTGTTGCAGTGCAGCAGGTTGTAAATTAAAACGTCTAGTGTGTAAAATGACACTGGGTGCAAACTAATTAAACACAGGGTTTATGGTCCACACTCCCTGACATCAGATTAGGTTACCAATTTAATTGCTCAGAGACCAAAGAGAAGCAAACACCTTTTCTTGCCCCCTTTGCAGCTCTTCCTTTACGATTTGAGTATCACGGAACTGTTTCCTCGCTGCATCTTAGCATATTGAACAGCAAAAGCAGGCTAGTGAGCCGGTGGCAGTGTGAAGATTTAATTCCAAATCTGGAAGAAAGGTGGCGCTATGGTTCTGTGAGTCGCATACACATTCCAATGAGCAGCTCAGCTGCAAAGGGGGAGAGGGGGAGGATGCAGTTCCACAGCGAAATCTGATTTTTTATTTTTTAAACTGTAGAAAAGGCACAGATCCAGATTTCTATCCTCCAAAATTTCTACTCGTATTGAAGACTCAGACCTCCAAAAGCTTCTGCTACAGCTTATTAGCATAATAGTCACCATTTACCTTTGTTTTGCTTCTCCCTTCCCCCTACTCTGCTGTCTTTGTAAGGGAAGAAGAATGAATGAATCATTTATTTCTTTAAAGGTTCAATAAATACCCTCAAATTTAAGGAAAACAATACATGGGTTCACAATTTTTTGTCTGAAATCCTTGGGGTCAGATGTTTTTTGAATTCAGAACTCTTCCAATTTCAGAAAGAATGCATCTTCCACAAATTGCATATTACCCACAGCAGGGTCTGCAGAGGCACTCTGTAATCAAACACATGAATATTTTTGCCACCAAACATATGAAAATTCCCACTGAGGTATATAGAGACTGTAAAGAGCATCCTGTCAGTTTCGGTCAGGTTGTACCACTAAATTTGTTTGCCACAACTATAACACTTACAAAAAAGACTGTTTTGGTGCATTTTGGATTTAGGACTGCACATGAGGGACTGTAAACTTTTACTGTTACCATAATCAAGTAAGCCTAAGAGATTTTCTTATCAGAAAGAGTGAGTGAGTCTGCTGCAAGGACAGAAATGTAGAGTTCTCAGACTAGCAACGTGATCCTCAGCTCTCTCTTGGGTTTGCAACCTGTCTTTCCTTGGTTTTTACCCAGATGGTGGGAGCATGTGGGAAGGATGATAAAGGAAAGGTGGAAGAATCAAGGATAGGTCAATTCAACACCCTTGGGTGTCAATGGTGAACAGCCCAGAACCCGAGGGTCCCCAATGTCCCTGCAAAGCGCTCCCTCCTGCTACACACATGGCCCATGCTCTGCACTGCACAGCTCTGCTGCTGCTCTCGGTCCTGAGAGGCGCTCTTGAAACTGTTTTCACCTTGATTCTGCCCTGTCCCATCACTTATCTTACTTTTGCTCTTTCTGACCTGGTCATGCTGGCTGACTTGCTGCTGTGGCTATTGCTCCTTTCGCCCTCGCTCGTTCCTAGGCATGTCCACACTCTAATGGTCTCTACAGTGGAAGGACCCTATGTGAGAATGTTATTTTTATGAGGTCCTAAACAGCCAGTCCTGGCTCTCTTGGTTTCTTTACCATAGCACTACTGGTTCAACTCTTACTTTCCCGCTTGCAGCTGATGCTTAGGGCACTAGTGTGCCTGGTGAGGAATCTAATCAGCCAGTTTTCTCAGTGACTAGATTGGAAAAAGATACAAAGACATAGCAGTGCTGCTCTGAAACCCCAGCAACTCCCTTTCCTTCGCCGATGAGGTCTCTGCTCACTCAAGGCCCTAATCTGGATAGATCTTTTGGGAGCCTGACAATGCCAGGCAATCCAGCTGCGTAGGCTCAAATGTCCAATTGATACTCCAACTATGGGTCCTGCAGTGAACACACTACTGCAGAATCATGGATCCTTACACTTCTAAGCTCACTTTAGACATGGGAAAACTAAGACTCAGAGAAAATAATTGACTTGGTCTAGTCCTCACAGTGGATCACCATTAAAACCAGGACTAAAACTTGGATCTTCTGGTTCTGATCAAGTGCCATCTTCCTTAGAAAATAAGGATTAACTCAACAGACATTTATTTTTTATTTTTATTTTTATTTTTGAGAGACGGGGTCTTGCTCTGTCACCCAGGCTAGAGTGCAGTGGCCCGATCATAGCTCACTGTAACCTCAAACTCCTGGGCTCAAGTGATCCTCCCTCCTCAGCCTCCTGAGAAGCTGGGACTATATGTGTACACCACCACACCCAGATAACTTTTTAAGTTTATTTTTGTAGAGATTAGGGTCTCCCTATGTTGCCCAGGCTGGTCTTGAACTCCTGGCCCCAGGCTTTCCTTTTGGCTTCCTGGGATTATAGGTGTGAGCCACTGTGCCAGGCCAAAAGGCATTTATTGAAGAGTTGCTGTGTGCAAGATGCTGTGAACATAACCCTTTCTCCCTCTGATAAATGTTAGGGCTAACCTCCCCTACCAATATAAATTAATAAAATTAAAAGGGCAAAAGTACTTGGACATTAGATCTATTATTTATATATAAATTTATAAATACATGCATATGCACATACACATATATATGGCTACATGCTAGGGCATCCAGCAAATTCACAAACCTAGGTGATTTTGGAGTACCTGGAATTGTTATTGACAAGATCTACTTCTTGTGCTTTCTACCATGTGCCAAGTGTGAAGAATAGTTAAGTGTGACTGCTTGAATTCATTTCAGGCATACTATATACTCTATGTGGCGTTAGAAAATTATTTAACTTCTCTTACATTCACTTTCCTCACTGGAAAAGAGGAACCAGTAAAGTTCAGTTCCTTGTAAGTCATAACCTTCCTTATTGGATGATTAACCCATGTAAAGCCTTTTGCACAGTGGCTAGCATGGAACAATCCTCAATAAAGTCAGCCAGGACCAAGAAAGAATGATCTGAAGAATCAAATATGATTACCCCAACTCCACCTCTCAGTTAAAAGTGCTAAATGCTGTAAAATGTCACACCTGAAATAAAACGAACACCTCTCATTTTACTTAAAGAGTAGCAAGAAATCAAAAGGGCAGATTTCACAGTGAACACTGCACCATGGGCAAGTGCCAGATTTTATTTTATTTTATTTTATTAACTCCCGGTAGGTCAACCAAGTAAATGGTATGCAACTTGTTGGGACTTTGGACTTTCTTTGCTCAGATCACCGTGACTTCTGTAAGTTCCTTCTCTGAGCCTCCGTTTCACATATGAAAAATGAGAGGGCTGAATAGGAAGAACTCCAAGGCCCCTGCACATACTACATGTGTGACATATGTGGAAACAAAGAACCTGGAGTTAGCTATCAAGGTTGTAGAGCTTATAAATTCTTGTCCCAAGCCAGCATTTTTATTCTTATGAATGTATACATTAGATTAATCCACCAATATGTGGGACAAACCTAGGTAAAACTGTGAAATAGCCCAGGTTGATCTATTCCACACTTCCCATCTCACCAAAAATGGATAATAGAAGGGAGCTGAACTCATTAGCAGTAAGGAGAGAACAACTTTGATAAAAGCTTGGAGTGATACTAAGTACAGCTAAATTCTTGACATATAGGAAAGCAGAATGAATTGTGTAAATTCAGACATTATTCAGAATGGAAAGGTTTTCTTAGTACTCGTGAGGCCTAAAATTATAGGTACGTGATTATTTTAATTCTAATTACACATTAAGAGAATTTTTACCAATCCATAACTATTGACCAAAAAACCATCAAAAATACACTAAGTGAGCCCTTTCATTTTACATAGTAAGAAACTATGTGTAGTGAGCTTAAGTTGCAGGGCTAAAAGGTACCAAAACCAGGTTTTAGAAATCTCATCCCATGGTTCTTTCCCCTAATACTAAATTTCTTACATTTGTAGGCCCTTTTATCTTTTTTTATTATCTCTTTTGATCATTGCAAATGACTGGGAGGGAGGCAAGACAGGTGCTATTAACCTCACTGCTCAGATGAGAAAAGAGGCTCAGGGAAGTTTCCTCAAGTCTCCACTAGAAGTAGGTGAGGGAGTGGGAACAATCCCAGGTCTGACTCCCAGCCTCTGTTGCTCCATTTATCATGTATCTAACTGAACCAATTGCTTGGGATATATTTCTCATTTAATCTTTACAAAAACCCTGAGGCATGTGTCATCACTGTCACCTCTCAGTTGAGAAGTTATTACTCCAACTGGAAACCATGGATCACTTCTGGTAGTCTTTGTGTATTCTGACATTGAATGCAAAATGGTGTTCCATCAGCTGCTATCATTATTAATGGAACTTAGAAAGAACATGTCCCTCATTATTCAACCAGCATTTAGTAACAAGACTATGTGCCAAGTACTATGCTAGTCACTGAGGATACATGAACATGACACAGAATCCACCTCCAAGATACTTACTTCAGGGAGATTAATAAATACCACTTCATGAAAGAAATTCTCCACATAACCCTGAGGGAAAGCTCAGAGGGAACCTGCTCCTAGATTGCTTGATTAGTCTTTTATTCCTATAACCAGATCAGATGACCATTGGCTTTGGTCTGTTTGTCCAACAGAGGACCCAACCTTCCAGGCACAGTGAGCACGACTGGCCTGAGATACTTCCATTTCATGAGGAAGTTCAAATTGCTTTTCAAAGGGTGAAGGAACTTAACAAATGAAGCATAGGTTGGCCAAAGGTTGAGTTTGCTTATTCTAGAGCAATTCTCTTTCCACGTGTTTAAGAGATTTATGTCAAGAATCAATAACCTTGTCAAAGCACAGGTCCAAGGGTCTGCAAGAATGGTCAGGCTGATTGACTGCAGGGAGAGGAGGTCAGCAGGGCAGGGTAAGAGAAATAGAGCCTGAAACGCCTGTTGGAACTTTTGGGCTTCAGAGAATCTAGGTTTGGAGAAAAGACTTGGGATGAGGGGACATCAATAAAAGGAAAAGATGTAAGATTGTAGGTCAGTGTCTTTTAACTTATAAGACCAATCACTTTTCTCTCTTCTGTCATCTTTTAACACAAATGCCATACATACCCACCTGAGAATTTCAACAAAATAAACACACACATTCCTATAGAGAACATTAGCTCTACTTAACATTCTGTAGGTGTACCTGCTATGTATATTTTCTATTTATTTTTTTCAAAAAGATGAATCTAGAACATGTACTCATATCACTGAATCAATATAATCCAAATATAACTGTGCTAGAAATAGAAACATTCTTATACAGAAAAGTAAATAGTGAGATTGAACTTTTGTACTCTATTTGTCCTGTGAAAACATGGAAAACATTTTTCTTTAAAAAGTGAAAAATATCTTTGCAGGAAAGATTTTAAGAGCTCTAGTTCTAGAAATTTTACAATCAGATAAGAGCAACATTTTCTGCTCTTACTTCACAAAGGCAAAACAATAACAAAAAAGTTGCATAGAACTTTATATAGTAGGTCTGAGCATTGGAATCTGAATTTTTAAAATTATCTTTGTGAGTATCTGATGTCTTTCTTACCCATAACAGTGTAAGTGCCACAAAAGTAGGAATCATAGCCATTTCTGCCTACATTTTGGTGCTGTTAAAATGAAGCTATGCCATGTATTTTTTTAAAATTTCTGCTCAAAGCTTTATATATGACATTTATCTTTATATTGACAAGTGTTTTACTCAGGGAATAGTGTATGCAAAATGAACTAAAATTGGCTGACTGAACATCATAATCTAATCTGAATGGTAACACTAATTGCAGTGGATGTAGCATAGGGTGAAATTCTCTAACAAGGTCGCTCTCTAAGTAGGCACTCATAAACTGGTTATTAATGATGAAGATGCTGGGTATAGCTGACAGACTGTAATTACAGCTCCTTTTAAAAAATAATCTGTTTACTACTAAGCAGACAACAATTTATAGATCCTCTACATGTTAATGGAAAAATCCATAAAGATAATTTTATTATCCAATACATTCATAACTTTTCTAGATTCTTTTTCATAGACTTAAGTAAATAAAATAACACAACTTTTAGACTCCATTTTTCCCTCAAGAGAATGCAGAACTGTTTTACTGGGTCTAACAGCCATGCTCCCGAGGAAGAGTGGGTAGAGGAGACTTTGGCTGGGCAGTGCTCATGGTACCTCGTTAGCAGCTCCAGATGCAGCCACTCCCTGCTTTCCACTAAACCACCAGTAAAATCACTTAAAAAAAGAAAAACTCGTAACCCCAAATGAACACCACAACTAAAAACAACTGTTCCTAGAATATAAACGAGTCATATAGTTGAATTAAGAAAAATCTACCTAAGACTCACTCTGGTGACAGGGAGACTCTTTGAGCCACCCTCACTGGTCGTCCAATGAGAAAAGTGGACAACCTCTACCATCTTGTCCAGGAACAGGACCTAAAGCCAGGTTCTCTAACTTCCTCAGTATTCTATATTCATTCAGAATGCAACTGTTAGAATAGAGGAAGCACGCAGGAAGACGGCGGATGCGTTGCATGGCACATTGCATACTTTCAGCTGCAGACCCCAAAGTAGAGTGGTATAGACAGGGGTGGTCTTAGTAAGTGCCTTGGTAGCAGTGAATACTGGAAATTACCTTATTTATTTATTTTTTAACTTAGAGAACTGAGTGGTGAGATTTGGGAGTATCTCTCCTTAGTACAGAGAACTGTCCGAGATGATAAATTGCTAGAAAACAGCAACTGGGCTGGAAACTAGGCACATTAAAATACCCTCTTGATGTGGGTCTAAAAATGGGATTCATAATCAAATAGTGAATAATTATGAGTTAACACCAAATACAAAAAGGTTTCATCTCATTTCAAGGTAAATAAGGAAAAAACAGGCTACCTTGGGTCTACTGACGAACATTACAGATCAAGGTAAAGAGAATATCAACTTGAAAACACAAAAAAGTAAACCTGTCAAAATGATGTATCCCCTAAGTAAAAAGATATTTTAAAGTAACTCTCTGGAATATCAGGATGAAGAGAAAGTAAAGAATGATGAGTAAAGGTTGGAGAGTAAAAAAATCTCAACCTTTAATAGGAGAATCAAGTCATGTTAGCAGTGCAAAAAAGCATAAATGAATTTGAAGTTAAATGCATATTTAATGCTACAAAAAAGAAAATCATTGATATGACAGGACAAATTTGAGAAATAACTGTAGACAAAATAAAACCATAAAAAAGGCAATAAATATGGATGACAGTGTTTCTAGAAAAGAAACAAATAGAAAAAAAACTGACGCAAATATTAAGGGACTAAAATGAAAATAAAACAAAAACAAATATAGAACAAAGAAAGCAAATTAGAAAGAAAAAATCAATGAAAGGAGGCCTGCTCAAGAAATTGTGATTAAAAAAAGCATGCAAATGCCAGGTTGATGTTAGACTTTTCCTTTAAAATGCACTTAAAACAATGAAGCTTGCCCTATCATTTTTTCAGAAAAGAAGGTTGTGAATCAAAACATTAAACCCAGCTAATTATCATTTCTGTCATGATAATTAGAATGTCATTCTCAGTATGGGAGGCTCATGACAACTGTATCTCCACAAATACTTAATAAATTACTTAAAGATATAATCTGAGAAATGAGGAAAATTTCAGAATTTAAGAATTAGGAAATTATGCTGTAAAAGGAATAACAGTGGATATTGATTAACCTGAGAGTATAACTATGTGTTGTAAATATCATTATAAAGCTAACTGAAAACATAAGTTTTCATAAAATGCAACAATTAAATTTTAATAATAATCTCTCTTAGTACCCAAGATTGTATCAAAAACTTCTATGTGGAGCATTCAAAATGGTATTAATTTGTTCTTAATTTTTAAAATTATAGAAGTAGAGAATACTTTTTAAAAACGTAAGGATAGCAAAAACCAGTAAACATAAAAGAAACATAAAGCACAAGACAAGAGCAATTAGACCTGGAATAATTATAGCAATAAATTTAAATTGGCCAAATTTTCTTAGTAAAAGATACAGACTCCAAGATTATATTTTTAAAAGTTACAATAAAACAAAGTGCTGCAATTAGGTTTATGTTAAAAGTAGGTACATGCTTATACACTGGTGTTTATCCAGCAACTACAAACAAAAATAGCATTAAGAATAATAACATCAAAGTATACATAAAGTAAAAATATTTAAGTTATATTTTATATATTTTTAACACAGCATCAAAATAGATAATCAAAGCTATTAATACACAAATATAATGATGAGGTATAGTTTTACTATGACTTTCCATTTCCTAGGTTAAGTAAAAAAAAATAAGGATACAGAAGGTCTAAAACACATAATGTCACTTTTATCACAAATACCTATGCTACTCTACATTAAAAGCATCATTTTCAAAAAAATCAAAACTGGAAAAAATACCATCTGACCACAATGTAAAAAAACATTAAAGAAAGTTGTAAGTTAAAAACTGTTTCCTCAATTACTCAAGTGAAAGAGAAAATGAAACAGTAAAAATGAAAAATAGACTATGAAGTGATGACAAGAAGAATGTACATTGAAACTAAGAAATGTGGCCAAAGGCATAATAAGACAGACTCATAATTTTAACTGCTTTCATATTTAAACAATAAAGCATGACAATAAATTAAGCATTGTTTGTAAGAAGTTAGAATACGAGCAATCCAAATATTCCTGAAGAAAACAGGATAATGAAATAAATTAAAAAATAAAGGCAGAAATGACTGAATTAGGTAGGGGGAAACATCCAGTTTAGTACAACATAGCAAACTAACAAAAGCTGTTTCCTGCCTCTCTTGAATTCAACTTTAGAGATGCCAAAAGAGAAAAAAGGAGTACTTGTGGGATTTAGGGCCCCATTCATCAATTAACAAAATGGTGTGTAAGAAACTCTTAAGAGACAGAACACAGGTGTTTTCGGACGTCATTGGAAAAGAACCTGAAACAGCAGAATATCAGTAACCAATAATGGAGGATGGGAATTTAGTTAATCTTTAATCTTATCCATATAACCTGGGTAAGGAGGTAAATCAGGGATAGCCTGCCACATTCCATACCCTGAAGCTGGGACCTCCTGGTCACTAACTTAACCTTTGGTACCTTTGGTAGGTAAGTCAGGGCAGCACCGGAATCCCTTTATAGTTACACGGAAAGTATAGGTGAGCTGGAACTAATTATTTTATAAAAGGTATACCCATAAATATATTTAACTAAAACTCCTGAAATACAAAAAATTGGCAATGGGAAGAGAGGTAGAGGAGAATATGCTATGGTTATTATCTTGTTAAATGGTAAAGACATAGACATTGATCTGCTCTATATATTGCTAGGAAAAAATAACCTAAGACTGAGTCAAAGTAAGTCAGGGTAATAAAATAAAAATGTATAACTTTTAAGCAGCAGATGAAAATTTGATGTGTCTAATGGCAAGTAGGTAGAAAGGTTAAAAAAAAAAGAAACAAGAAGAAAGCATGGAAAGTGTAAAACATGAAATAAGGTGGCAGGCATATTGTGAATCAAATAAACTCACCAACTAACTGACAAAGACTCCCAGAGTAGTATAAAAATAAGATTTAGAAATAGGTTGACTAAAGGAAACACATTTGAACAAAAGAACACAGAATGTGTGAATATAAAAAGATAGAAAAAATAGATCCTGTGAAATAAATATAAAGCAAAACAAAGCCAGTGTTGCATTTTTACTATCAGACAAAATGGAATTGGGGACACAATGCATTATAGGGGGCAAGAGAGATGTTATAATAAATCAAGAAGTTGTAATAATCCTGAGCATATAGGCAGCTAACAGCAAAGATCTAAACAACAGTAGCTGGTGATTTTAATATATGCCTTTCAGAATTGGTAGATCAAGCAGACAAAATCTAAGCCATGTTATAGAAGAAATGTGTATATGCATTTGTATTATTAATTTTATCTATATACAAAAAACATATATGAACTTCACACTCGAACATAGAATATGTGTGCTTTTTGCATACATGAGGAATATTAAACCAAAACTGTTTATGAATCAAGCTACAAAAAAGTCTCAAAAATTCTAAACAATAGGTATTATATGCAATATGTTTTCTGATCAGAGTGTAAAAGTTAAAACCCAGTAACAAAGTATAACAAAATAAAGTTTCATATGCCTGGAAGGTAAAAAATATACTACTATGTAATTCTTGTGTTAAAAAGGAAATTGCAAGAGAAATTACATATAAAATGGCATTCTACATATAAAAAATTATGACATGTAGCTAAAGCAACATTCAGAAATACTACACTTATCAGAATGTAAGCGTTATTAAAAACAAATGTACTAAGTGCAACTGATCAACATCAAAAAGGAAGAAAGGAAGAAAAATAAAAATACTGGTATTTGTTTTTTATTAAAATTTAAGAAACAACAATTAGGACCTTAAAAGCTAGTATGACAAATAAAATTATGACAAAACTGAGAAAAAGTGAAAACATTCAAATAAAGGAAAAAAGAATATTAAAAGGGGTAACTAATTATAGATATAAAATACTTTAGTACTTAAAAATTATTTTATAAAAATCTAAGTTAATAAATATAAAAGCCTAGAGGAAATATATAAATTTCTTTAAAAATACAAAATACTGAAATTGCCCCCCCCAAATTGAAAACTTGATAGAGTAACAGCTGTTATGAAAGGTATTTAAAATCTTCCTGCACAAATGCACAGATGATTTATAGCTGAGTAACAACAAACTTTAAGGAACAGAAATTTCTATCTTATAGAAATCATTAAGTCTCTTTGATAAAAGTCATTTCTGAAAATAGAAAAATAGGGAAAACTTGCTAATTATATTGAAGCTAATATAATCTTTGTGACAGCTTTTGCTTAACCCCCTCTAGTCAGATTTTCTGTTACTTATAGGTGGACATTCATGTAATAGAGGATACTATAAAATTTTAGAGAGGATTAGGAAAAAGATTTGAATTAAACAGATATATTGCATGAACTTGGATTAAAAGATTCAATGTGATAAAAATACCAGTTCTCTGCAAATTAATTTACTAGTTTAATGTAATTACAATAAAAATGCAGACAGTATCTTTCAAGGGAATTAAGTGGTTCAAATGTTTTCTTGAATAAGTTAAAAAGTAAAACAATTTTTGAAGAGATGGGTTAGATGAATCTGATTTGTTCCACCAATGTTAGTGTATATTCTAACAGTACTGCACTAAAGAAAAATGAGAAATGGGACATAATATGAAGGCCAAAAGCAGTCTAGAGTGTAAAGGTACAAAGTCTATAGGTAATAATGTTGCCCTTCCAACCAGAGGGAAAAGGGTAAATGAGCATTTAATAAAAATGCTAGCCAACCTGTCAACTATTTGGGAAAATTAAACTATGGACCTGTGTTACATTATACCACAAATTCTAGTACATGCTTGATACCATTCATTCACTAAATATTTAACTACTAACCATATGCCAAGAACCATGCAAAGACTGACCATATGACAATGAGCAAAAACATAGGAGCTTAGAGTCTAGTAGGAAGATATATAATAGGCCCAAAGAAGGACTATTTGAGATAATGTCAGTCTAATGTGTTCTGCCCAAGTATTACAACACATATTTTTGCTTAAAATAAAGTAATTAAAATAACCTGGTAATATGAGACTTCATAAAGACTCCAATACATCATGACCCTCCACACTCACCCCAGGCCTTGTACACAATCCTGTGAAAAATACCTAGTGCTATACAGTACTTAGGTATATTAATCACATAAAAGAAATTTGAGACTGTGAAAATGACAGTGTACAAGATACAAATGCCATGAAAGAGTGCCACACAGTTGATACACAGGGGCAATCTCCTGAAGAAATGAATATATTAATGTTAAATATAAAACAAAAGAGGATAAAAGAAGTACAAGTAGAATGATGTGATATTTGCCTGCTCTTGAGGTGGAGACAAACTTCCAATTCTTAACAACCAAAATTAAAACAAAGGTACAGATTCTGTTACTCGGGCTAAAAATAAATCAGCCATGTTACATAGAATGTGTCCAGATCATGCAGCTCTCTACACTAGGATCAGCAAATTTTTCTGTGAAGGGCCAGATAGTAAATAATTTAGGATTTGCAGGCCATACAATCTCGGTTGCAACTATTCAACTTTGCTGTTGCAGCATGAAATCAGCCACAAACAATAAATAAAGAGATGGGCATAGTTGTGTTTGAATAAAACTTTACAAGAAGTAGGCTAGAGATTTGGACAACGTGTCATAGTTTGCCAACCCCTGGTCTAGATCACACAGTTGTCTACATAATGGGTCACACTTAAAACAGTATTTATGGAGCTTTGAGTCCTTGGCTCAATTCATAAAATGGAGGGTATAGCCTTCCATATATTATTTCTGCTTTTCAGTCTCTTTAGCTTCCATAAAAGAATGTAAACTCTTCTTCCAGCTCAATTATCTACCAAAGACTAGGGGCCATACTCACCTGGCGATATGAAAGAGCTATATTATAGGCTTTTGCCAGGGCATACTCCCTGATCTCACTGCCCCCAATATTTGTTAAAGTTGGGTTGAGAGTTAAAACATTCAAAGGAGATTTCTTAAAGAACAAGTTGTCTATCTACTCTTCTAAATAAGCTACATTCTTTGACCAAATCAGAGCCACAGAGAAACAGGTACCTAGATTATATTTGCCTAGATAATATCAATACCTCTCCCTCCCACTCAGCCACTTCCTGCAGGAGTTTTCTTTTTCTACCTTGCTGTTTGGTTTGAAAATATCAGTTAATTTAGAAAGTCTTTATAAGAAATGAGGAGGTTGTAAATAAAGACAATATTTGTCTTCCACACTGGAGGATACTCTGCCAAAACAATGAAGAATAAACTGCTTGGAGATGTATTCACCACTGTTTTCGTTTTACATGTTGGGGTTCTGAGTAAATGTGGAAGAAGAGTTTATGTGGTTATCTACGTCTGCCCCCTCAAGATCTACTCTTGGCCCTTCTCTGACAGCGCCTTGCCTCAGGGAGCTGACCTCCCCAGACTCTGAGACTGCATGCCCCATGCTCCCTTGCCTGGGTTTGGCTGGGAGAAGCATTAGTAGGAGAATGAAAGCAGGGTTGGGGTATTTATCGCCCTTGCCCCCAGCATGCAGTTTTTAGCGGTGGCTGCACCTTATTAACGCTGCAGATACTGAACGGTCCTCCTTTAGAATGGGAATCTCTCTCTCTCGCTCTCTCTTTACCTATTAAGCCAAAAGATGGTAACAGCTTCCTGCTGTTGTCAATCCCTGTGCACTTCATCACCCCTCGTTAGTTCTATTAACTCTGTTCAAAGTCCGTACATTATACTCTCTTCAATTACACCCTTTGGGTAAGCCACCTGATGCTTATTAGGAACGTGTCTATTTCAGGAAAAGAAAGAAAAAAGAGCCTTTTTAGAAAATCATTGCCTTAGAGGAAAGCTTATCATCAGGTACCAAAAATTCTGTAAAACTAAAAAATACAACTGGAACTTATCACAGAACTGCACACTTAAGTTATAGCTTAAAATTAGATACGTTGTAAACTGCCACTCTGACAAATTAGCATTTAAATCAATGATTGTGGAATGAGAGCTACTTAAATTCCATCTTGAAGTTCAATGAGACTCAAGACCAATTTGTTATTAAAAAGCTGGCATTTGAAAATTGATTATTCTTATGATTCACACAAAAATATATACATAATAATGAAATGGACATACAGAGAAATATTTTGCAGATCAGTGGCATACCTCTTTGAACTTGTGACTGAGCTTGGCTGTGTCCAGGTCTGATGGGGAAAACATGTCCTCATTCTCAGGCAGCTCAAAGACTTCAATGGCCATGTCACTGCCAGGAAGAACAGGTCCTACCTCATCCTCCTCTTCATCTGTGGCATATTCTCCTGTCTGAAAGGAAGGGGATTTCAGAAATCCAGCTGTCCTTACCAGGTGGAGGTGGGTTATTTGAAAATATTTTATAAAAGAGAAATAAAACATGTCACCAAATGGTAAAAGTGTAAGTAGGCTTTTAAGTCAAGCATGCCTCATGCAGCCAATGTTATAAACAAATGTTAGTTCAAAGATCCAAAGTGACAAATCTATGCAATACACAAGTGCATTTCTAAAAATCTAATAGTATCAGCAACATCTTTAGTATAGCAATAAGAGTTGTTTTTTTTTTAATCTGAGTATCAGATGGTTTTACTAAATAAAATTATGTTGCTAAGGGAAATAAGTAATTTCTTTAAATTCCCACCTCCTGTGTGAACAAGCCTCCCATTACTGGGAGCAAGAGAGAGGTAAGGGGAGACCAAAGATTCATAGAGTTGGAAGGGACCTTAATTAAGCCTTGCAAAAGTTTAGCAGATTAATTCTCCTAAGCTTTAGACTTCAATCAGCTTTCTCTTGTTTGTTTGTTAATTATTGTGATGGTTAACTAGTGAGCTAAAGGATAAACCAAGGATTTCTAACTCACAGCCTGCACATGTGTATTATTTTGCCTGCCCAGTACTTCTATACATCCGAGTATTTTGTCAATGTGAAAAACAAAAAGACTTCACATAAAGTTCTTTCTTGAGAAAGCCAAAGATCTTTAGGCACATTGTGACATGATAAAAATTGGCAGAGTTAGTAGTGGTTGCCCTTTGTAGATGGGTCATACACTTTCTAATACACCATAACTTCCCTAACTTCATATTGTTCTACACTGTTAGCATCACTCCTTTATAATACCCGCAGGCCCCTGTAGGTATTTGAGTTCATGTCCCCTGGAATAAATGTTCCTCTTTGCCACTAACTTCCTTAACATTATTAGAAAGTAGCTCCTCTCCTGGCAGCATCAGGCTGTAAGACTATAATTCAAAATAATTGTTTGAAATCTATACCTTATAATTTAAAAATAAATCACCGATTCACAGGGTTAAAAGACAAAGTTCGTTTAATTCATCCCAGATCCTTCAGATAATACTTTATTTAACACATAAAACACAGATAGGAATTCATATTACTTTAAAAAAAAGCTTTCATAAACAGTTTACTGAATGATGTATTCCTTTGATTAAATAGGCTCAGCATCTGATTGCTGTTTTTTCTTTTGGTTCTGTACTATATTCTTCTTCCTAAAGTTGAAACCCTTTATTTATTTATTTTTTTACTATGTCTGCACATGAAGGAAATCTAGTCATTAACCCCAATGTAATAATTCCCAATGTCTGGAAGACCATTGTTAAATTGATCAGACTTTTCTTTTTCAAATAAAATAATTTTAGTTGCTTCAACAGGTCTGAATCGCATTGTCTGTAATTGTCTTTGTGGTTGTACTCTGACTTCTCTCCAAGTTCTTCACATTTCTTTAAGTTGCAGAGCCTGGAAGTAGACACAACTTCTAATAGGAAATCTGAGGGCCATTGACCATGATGAACAAACACACTGCCTCATCTTCCTTCAGACTCTGCCTCCTACACAGAGGTTATTATTATGAAGACCTTGACTTTGGTGGCATTCGTGTATAGAAGCTCAGAATATTTCATGCAGAGCAGTGATTTTCCAAACTAGTTATAGCTTAGTTAGAACTCCCACCCACCCCAAATAAAATCAGAGATGCTCTGGCTGAAAGGAAAAGAGGTTGGTGGGCCTCCTTTTTGATCCTATATATCTCCTCAGTACCTGAAACTCTAGGACTCTTTAGAAATCAGCCTGATAATGCCTCAACTATAAGTACCACTCCAAATGTCTTTAGCACTGACAGGGGAAAGGTAGCTCAAGAACGGCAGCTGGTTGGTTCCAGGTAGCTTCCGTGTATTAGTACAATGAGATCCTAAAATCTTAAAAGGACTCTAATTCCAGGTTGGGTATGGTTTTTTTTGTATTCTGTAGATTAATCCATCTCCTATTTATGTATACTTTTAGAGCCAATAGGTACTTTGTAAATCCCAATGATGTTAATTAATAGGAATGTAGCAAGCCTGGTAAATAAATCATCTCAAGATACCTTGTTGAAAGTTTTCATGTATAAGTATAAAACTTGTTCTTAATCTTATAATTTACAAAGCCAAGCCTTTATTATGAAGGCTTAAACCAGGTATATAAAATTCAGTTCTATATAATCAATTTGAAGAATAGCATTGAATGACTCAAGAAAATCTTAAGCTAAATTTAAAGTCTGACTAAGCTACCATAATGTGGCACATTTTAAATACGAGTTGAAATGAACAATTTGATTTCCCTTTGCCAGCTTGAAAATAAATACTTGTTCATTATATGTGAGAGAATTAATATAAATGTGTGCCTAAGGATGGGGCCTGACATATAACAGGATTTCAACAAATATTTTTAAGAGAATAAATCCAGGAATGGCAATTGTATTTACTTGGTAACATCTAGAACTTCCTAAGGAGGTTTTCGATAATATCAAGAAAATGAACTGGTTACTTGTTAAGAAGGCAGATTTCTGTCACACATATTTTTAACAACCTTACAAATAAGGATTAGAGAATATACAACACATGTAATTCTTACCTCTAAGTATAGTTCTGGCTTTGGCATGCATATACACTTTAATTATCAAAATTATCTTCATAAATGTAAGTTATTAAGAATTCTTCTTCTTGATTCTTTTGTTGAGCTAGCCAGTCTCCTCTCCTTCACAATACCCAAATTACCTGCAATCCTGCTAAAATTCTTATCGTTCATTTTTCCACTTACTAATGTTTTCTCTCCAATCAGCCTTATAAGCATTCTGAGGAAAATATGTCTTTCACTATCTTGATTTTACTTATTATTTATTATAAGCTATGGATCGGGTATTGAAAAACTATGTTATCATTCTCTCTTGATGATCATCTGCCATTCCTGCCCTGAATAGGCTTTAGGATGCATTTATTATAGAATCTCATAAACATCTGGAAAAAAAGTTATACTTAGTGGACTAAGAATAATAGCTTCTTCTGATTCTTTCATTTTTATTGGAAATAGAAATTATTTTTATGGTTACACTGCAAGTAAAATAAATGACATGGAATTTGTTAGTATAATACAGGGTGTCCCAAAAGTCTCCATACAAAGGAAAAATTTTGTAAAATTTTGTAAGGAATATTTTGTAAATAAAGGTACATTTAGCTACAATTTCCCATTTTCCCTAGGTATGGTGACTTTTGGGACCCCCTGTAGAATGTTGTAAGCCTCAAAGCTAGATTGGATCGAATCTGTCATTTACAAAGGAAGATGGACAATGTTGTACCCCCCCATAATTTGCTACAACAAAGTATTTCCATTGGTATCCAACTCTTTTCTCTATTTCTGGCCAAATTCAAAATCTTTCAAGTAACCACAGACTCTTAAAATTCTTTGTCCCAACCCACAAATCCACTTCAAATGTGGAAGGAACAGTTGTTAGGGTAAAAGATGACAGAAGTAGTAAATGTTCCTTTTCATGTCCTTGTCTACTTTCTTGATTAATATCATATACTTTTTAATAGCCCCATAAAAAGGGGGAAAAAGTAAAAAACTATCCTTTTGCAACTTACTGTGTGTCTAGCATTGCACATTCCTCAAGAACTATATGATATGGGTGTACTGTACTATCTATCTTAATTTTGAGAAACTGAGACTTGAGACTTTACCTAAGGTCTGACAGTTAAGTTGTTGAAGCTACATCTAACATATTCCAAAGTCTATGCTCCTTCTTCTATGCTATGCTGCTTCCAGTCTATAGAAAATAAAGCTTTGCAGAAAAAAAAAATTGGGAACACATTTCTTTCATATTTTCCCAACCCAAAACCCTGGTGCATAATCTGTTGAGTTTTACCTTCCACAACTTTGAACATTATCATTCAATCCACTTTGGAGACTTCCACCTGTATCTACTGTCCAGTTCTTGTCCAAAGTTCTTGTCCTTTTCTATTCTTCTGTGCACCTGGGCAAGTGCACAGAAGTCCCCTTTGAAAGGATGGGGAGCAGTAGTTGGTGGGTTAATTGTAATATAGAGAGTAATCATTGAAAAACAAACTAATACACACACATATACACACACATACCATTTTATGGTAACTTAAATCACAGAAGTCTTAAATTTATTTGCCTAAATTTTAATTGCAGGGCCAACTCTTCCTGTTGGCTTATGAGTCTGCTTACTGATGTTTCATGCACTCTTACATAAACCACAAACATAACATATAGTCTGTAAACTTACTGCAGTGTCTTTACAATGGATGAAAAAAATCCTTGCAAGGCAAAAGATTTTTATCACTTTTTTACTATCTTTTACACCTCCTCACACCTAATTTTCTTGAGCTACCAGTTTTTATTACATCTTCCCAAAGCATTGCATCCAGTTTACATAGATACAACTTCCTTTACATATATATTACATCAGAGCACTTTGTATTTTATTAAACAACACAATCACAATAACAAGTACCACCAACAGGTTTTGCCTCTTGGTAAGCACACAACTTTTGACTAGTGGGAGTAGAAGTATGTAGACATACTAGAGCCTGGAACACTCAGGAGAGCTGTAGATCTCAGTTTAGGTTTTACAGAAGGAACAGAGAAATTATTGGGAAAGTTAACTTCTATATCTAAGCTTCAATTTCTTCATCTATAAAGTGAAGACACAAATAGTTCCTTAGCATAACAAGGGTGTCATGAGATTAAGTTAGATGCTACTTGTGTATTTAACACAAGGTCTGGCACATGGTAGGTGCTCACAGTAAGTGATTGCTGTTGTTACTACTGCTGGTACAAACACTGTAATAGTAACTGCTAAAGCCTCTCCAATCTGTATCTTGTGACCACACATTTGCTAAGCTTGGTCTCATAACTTCCTAGAAGACCTCAATGCATGAATCTTTTATAAGCAAATTGGTCATTTCTAAAGTAAAACTTTTCCCTTCTCTAAACCTACTTCTCTTCTCATTTTCCCAATTTTGGAATATGCACCAGCTTCTACCCAAGCTCAAGGAAACTTCCATGCCTCTGCTCTCCCCACTTACTGGCCTCCACCTACCCCAGTGATCCAAGATGAATAGCCATCTACATTAGAACATCTTGTGATGCTGCTACCCTTAAGACTTTCCTAATCTACTCCTTTATGCTCCTACTGTATGTCTTACCTCACTCATAACACTTTTATGTTTTTATATCTGCCTTCTCCCATCAACTTCTTTCATCTGAAAGTTCCTGGAGAGTGCCAGGTACAATTTATCCCTGCAATCCCAGAATGGCTAGTACATTGTTTGGCGTATAGTGGGCACCAAACAAATATTTGCTGAATAAATTCAGACAGTTGCAACCACATCTGCACAGAACAGCAGAGCCTGATTTTCCCGTTAATTTCAGATTTCCGGTATGAAATATAGTGAAGCGCAGCTGCAGCTGGGGCCTAAATGACCCTTTTGGGGATTTTCTCTTATTGTTAGGTTCAACCACTAGCAGTAATTTTTACTGTAGCAATGTTTGCTCTGGTAAATTCAGGGAAACTAAGTGGTGCTAATCATAAAAATAGCCTTAATTATGCAGTTTTTGTTGGAATTTGTTTACTGGATTCGAATTTGGTTCTATGTATTTTCAGACTCAGTTCTGTAAGAGAATAGAAGAGAGCTGTTTCTTCTGTGGAAGAAAAAGACCTCGAACTAACACTTTACTGTTTAAAATTCCTAAATCTGTACCAACTATCCAGATGGCTTTTGGCAAAAGCATCCCCTTCTCTGCAAAGGCATCTCTCTTTCCATTTTTTGTCAGTGACTTCTGTGTGTCCTAGTTTTGTAATGACAGTCCACTTAGTCTCTTTGAATGTCATATGCTTATCTACAGAATGGGAATAACAGCACCCTTTACATGAGGCTGTTGTGGGGATTTACAGGAGTGATATCTTTAAAGAGTTAATCATAGTGCCTAGAATATGCTAAATGACTACCTGACTTTATGACTATGATTATCTTTAACATTTCTTGTTTCTTCAAAACAACACCATAAAGTAGTGCAACAAAAAAGCATGGGCTTTGGGGTTGGAGAGACCAGAGCCCCAAAAGAGAAAAAACTCAATGCCACAGTTGCATGATAGTGGGCAAATCACTTAGCTTGCATCTTCTGTGGTCTCCTATTCTATAAAATGGTATAAAAGATACTAATCTCATATTGAGAGAATTCAAAGAAATAAAATATGCAAAATATCTAATATGATGCCTGGCCCATCATATATATTCATTTCTCCTCCCATTCATCAAGTCATTCAAAATTTTCTGTCAATCTTTTGTTCTCAGAATGTTTCCTGATTTTTTTTTTTACTCCATTCTGATTGCCCAGTCACCAAGTCAAGAAACATCTAAAATCCATATGTAGATTACTGATATGTGTTCCCTACCTTCGGGCTCTCAGCTCCTTAGGTCATTGGTAATACTGCTGACAAATTATTCTTCCTAAAATTCTGACCAGATATATTTGCCAATAAAATCTTTTCCAACAAATCCAACTCATCTTTTCCTTCTTAAAATTTTCTAGCAATTGTGGCAGTTCATAAATTAGCATTTGATTTAACAGTAGTTTAAAGTCTTCCTTGGTGTTTTTCCCCTTCCTTTTAGAAAGTATACTCCAAAATCAGGGACTCTATTTTCTGCTATAGTGGGCAGACTTTAAAATGACCCTCAATGTTCCCTGCTTCCTGGGTATTCATGCCCCTGTTTGATCTGTTCCCCTTGAGTGTGGGTTTGGCTTAGCAATTGAGTTCTAACAACCAGATACAACAAAAAGTAATGCAATGTCACTTCTGAAATTAGTTTACAAAAAGACTGTGACTTGCTTCTCTTTTGTCCTCTTGCTGTCTCTCCAAGCCATCACTATTGGGAAGCAAGTTATGCCATGTTATGAGTATGGAGAGGCCCATATCACAAGGAACTGGCGTTTTTGGCCAACAGCCAGTGAGGACCTGCAGCCTGCCAACAGTCACATGAGGGAGCCTGGAAGTGGATCTTCTGAGCCCTGCCAACAGCTGTGAGTAAGCTTGGAAGCAGATCATCTCCCAGGTGAGCATTTAGATGACCACAGCTCTCACTGACACCTTATTTGGAGCCTTGGGAGAGATCTTGAGTCAGAGGCATCCAGGTAAATTGACCAGAGATACTGTAACATACAAATATTTCTTGTTTTAAGTTGCTAAGTTTTGGTGGTAATTTATTATGCAGCAAACGAAGGGGGAGGCTGCCAAAACAAATACAAAAACAACAATGAAGTGACTTTGGAAACAGGCAGTGGGTCAAGGCTAGAAGCATTTTGAAGAGTGTATTAGAGCAAGCCTAAATTGCCTTGCACTGATTGTTAACAGAAATTTGGAAGTGGGAGTCCTTGTTACGTAGTAACAGAAAGCTTAGGAACACTACCACCTTCTCTAATGAGAAAGTAGCAAATGTTCCTTGTGAACTGGGAGCTCTAACTAAATAGATTTCCCAAAAAAGTGGTGAAGGTACTGCCTGATTTCTTCTCACTGCTTATAGTAAGTCAAGAAGACAGATAAATTGAGAGTATTATTAAACAGAAGGGAACCACCAACACTTGATGGTTCTGAAGTCTAAAATTAAGAAATGACTTCTAAACAAAGTTCAAATCTAGGGTACTGCCAGGAGACCATGGTCTAAAAATGAAGCATAGAGTGTAACCATAAAATCTTAAGAATTCTGAGCTTAGAGGAAACCCCAATTTTTTATAATGGGTTGTAAGCAGGTCTGTCACTGCCCTAAAGGGAGATGCTATCTACTGTCCAAGGCTGTTCACTATACAAATATCACTGAAAAGACAATCTGAAACAAAGGCCATAGGTGCCGCTGCTCACAAGACAAGCAGAGAAGTGAGAAACTCATGGAGGAATTGTCTCTCAATATCCACCTCATTTCTCCACTGTCTTGGCTTGTGGTGAATTTTCCCAAGGGCATGACACTTCCTGGGCCACACTGATCAATGTGACTAAGAGTGACTAGGAGTAGATTCATTCCATTTATCTCACAGCATGTAATTAAGACTACTATCAACAGGACTCCAAGCAGCAAAATGAATTCAACTTGCAGTGTTGAGATCAACTATATTCCCAAGGCTCCCAGACCAATCTGGTTAAATAAATCCCACATACCATCATGATATAACTTAGAAACTGAGTGGCTTTCTCCTTAATCTTCTGTATTGACCTTTCCACTTGGCCTAAGGTATTAATCCAGGTATAGCAGGATGTATTGGTAATTGCATGGACTTGGCCTTGGCACACAAGGAGGAAGTTTAGGGTTTAGAGCAATTCTGTCATCCAGAACAACGCTGGATAGAGAGTTGAGGCTGACCTGAATGCCTTCGAGGACTGAGGTGGTGACATTGAACATACCACCTAATGTCAGAAACAAATTTTGTACCACCATATCTAATTAAATACTCCAATCATAAGGATAATTGCTTGCAGGGTTCATATAAATAATAAGTCATCCGAAGGCTACATGATCTAACAGTGGTCTTCTTTAAATACATAAAAATCTTTTTTAAAAAAGATTCTGTCTTTCAAATATTCTTAAAGAAAAGATCTCTAAAGGGTCTTTCTTTGAATGTATTTAAATACTTAAAAATACCTCTAAGGTGCAGTTACATGAGCAGCTTAAGGAATCTGATCAGTTGCCACAATTTGTTCCCATAGTTTTCCATCCCAAACTTTAATATGTCAGTCCATAATCTTCCAAGTGACAGACCAAATGAGTCATTAGCAATTGTCCAAGAGTCAGTAAAATATAACAAGGTTCATCAAGGGGAGTACTGGCCAGAGTTGTAAGTATGGCCTTGAGTTTTGCCTATTGAGCCAAGTGACCATGTCCATTTTTGAGTCTGCATAGCTAGTGCTGAGGTTGCAAAGCCTAGTAGACAGCATTGGACAACCTAGCTGAACCATCAATGAACCAATCCCAGGCACTTAGGGAAACCCTATGAATTGAAAGCATCACTGAGCCAGAGTCCCTGCTTCAGGAGACAGAGTGGCAGACAAAGATTCTCCCAAACAAAAAGTTACCACTTGTTCATGTGAATCTAAGATGCTGTGGGGCGAGGCTCACAGCTTTCTTGAATCTGTCATTTCCATTTGACAAACAATGTTTGTTGAGCCTTTCTAATATTGCTGGTCATGAGTTCAAGTTGACTCATTTCAAACTGAGAATATCAGGCCAGAGAGTCACAAGGCCTCCATGGGTCAGACAATCAGTTTCAATAAGAGCTTAGTAGCAGATTAATAGCTGCTTTTTAAAAAGAGGTGTGTTTGGTGGCTGATCAGGCATACAGTATTGTTGTGTTGGGAAATGGCTGCCTGAGTATTCCGGCAGCCATTAAGTGTCTAAATAAGCTGTGAGTTCCCTTTTTCCTCCTGAGATTCTATGTTGTTTCTGCTGGACCACCTAAGGGAAAATAGGGAGAGTGATCTACATGTCCTACTATCACCACTCTACATTTGGAAATCTCTGAATGGGAGAAACAGCATTGACACTAATATGAAAAAGAAGTCAAGGCATATAACACACCAATTCCATTATACATTTAGCAGTGGAAGCCACACCATTACATTGTATCTGCCCAAAGGGTCCCATCTACAAGGTCATTTTAGCTTCCCTTCCCACTGTGAATCCCATAACATCAGTTGAATTTGGGTATCTTGCCCACCATGGGGCCAGGTGAAATGGTGAGTTGTGAGCCAGTATCCATAGAACCATAAAACTTAAGTGCCTCTCTTCCCCAAAGTTCCCCAGCATACTCAAGGGGTTCATATAGCATTTGTTCTCCCTGGAGGGAAAAGAGATTTCAGCCCCAACCTTAGCCATCTTTCTTCTTAAAGCAGCTGAGGTCAGAGTAGAGGGAGGAGGCATCAAGAGGCATGGAGGCAGACACCCATTTAGTTTTAAGCAGTGCAGTGACTACTCATGTTTTAGTCTAACTTCAAATATTTATAGTCCACCTAAAACACTATATAGGGTGAGTAATAATTACTGACACCATCTATTTAGCTTTGGGCAGTCTCTGACTTCCATAGTAGGAACTCTTATGGAGTCCACCTTAATTTGCTGCCCTATTATCATGATGACATATCTTTAAATCTGGTTTTATTTTTTATTTTGTTATTGATACATAATATTTGTACATATTCATGGGGGAAACATGGTTTTAACATAAAGGATAGGGAATGTTCTAGGATGATAAGGCTAACCGTAAGAATTTATCTAGACTGTTTTGGGACAGTTTTTTATTCTCCAGTGGGTTACCTTCATCAACATTAAAGCTTAATCCAAGACAGATAGGGCCCAAATTCTTATCATCTAGGTTGTCCCATAGAAGTTGGTCTATCTCAGAGAAATTTCCCTGACAGGGCCATTATTTCCTTATAGCAGCCAGGATCTACTGCAAAGAACATTGTGAGAACTTTCATTGTCAGAATGAATCTAAAGTTGGCATGACAGACATGAGAGACTGCAAAAGGGGTTGAGTAAAAAAGCAGCCCAACTGTTGCTATTTCCCCATTAACTAGTATTACACACATAGCCTCATCCTCTCCTCAGTGAACCAGCCAAAGTTCTAAGGATTTACAAGGCTTCTGATTGTGGTGATTGAAATTCCTTCCTTTCATGTTCAGTGTAGGTGTGGGGTCAGAACTGTCCTCTAACCCAGGAAGTCTTTATACTAGTCGAAACAGACTACAATAGTCCCCCCTTATCCATGAGGGAGGCATTCCAGGGTCCCCAGTGGATGCCTGAAACCATTGATAGTACTGAATCCTATATATACTATGTTTTTTTCCTATACATACATACCTATGATAAAGTTAATTTAAAAATTAGGCACAGTAAGATATTAATGACAATAGCTAATAATAAAATAGAACAATTATAACATATTGTAATAAAAGTTAGGTGAATGTGGTTTCTCGCGCTGTCTCTCAAAATACCTTATTGCCCTCTATTGTGGGTAACTGAAACCGGAAGTGAAACTGTGGATAAGGGGGGACTACTGTATCATCATTTTTCTACTGAGTCTTCAAGCCACAACTTCTAAAGGGTAATGAGAAGAGGGCCAGATGACTTTGACATATGTAGACATATCAGGAGAGGAACCCAGAGCTTAGGTAACCTGAATCTTTTATGATAGGCAGTAAGTATTACTGCCCTTTGCGGTAAAGGAAAAAAACTATATCTTCCAAGGCTGTTCACTACACAAACACTTGAAAAGATAGTCCAGAACAAAGGGCAGTTAGTGCCTCAGAAATGTGAGAGATCTGTAGAAAATTATTTCTCAATAGTTATTTAATTTAAAAAAAATAGTTATTTAATGGGAAAAAATGTCTAGAAATTCAGCTGATTTTAGAAAGTCTAAACACAACTGTTCAATTTACCTTTTCAAAGATTTTCTAGTCATTATTGCTTTCTATATACTCTACTCTGGAGGTAAACTAGTCTTTTTATTTCTTGAACACACCATATATATTGCCCCAGCTTCTTGTGCTATAGAAAACAAACAAAAACAATAAAAAACTCCTTGCAAGTAAAAATTGAAGCCAGAAGCTTCAAATTCATGCTTTTATTTTATATGCCGTTAACTGTGATTATTCTTTTGCACTATGGTTATTGGACCTTTTGACAGGTTGCCTTGAAAAGGATTTAAATTCTTTACCATATATATTTATGGTTTCCACAGCAAAATAGCAAGCTTCTTGCAAGTATAACGTATATTTTTCCATGACTCAATATTCTTAATTCAATTCTACTTAATAAATGTTACCTACTTATGAACAGATAAATGCTATTGTCTGTAAGTCCCTGATAAATATATTCTGTAAGAGGAGGGAACCAGTGATCTCTCTTTTTCCTACTGAGATCCTGAACTAAACAGTCAACAGACCAAAGTAGACCTCTATAATTCAAATGTCACACCGCAATTTCAAACTGGCAGTCTTCCTTGAGTTTCATTTTACTTGCCAAGAAAACAATGAAGCACTTATTCTGATGGCAGTAGAACTGTGGGAAGAGACTAAGAGATTTGTATTTCCCTAAATTTTTAATCTGTAGAAAAGGACAACTACAGCGACAGAAGAGGCATGTGTTGTTATTTTACTAATTCTATAATTATACAACTAATTGAATCTTGAAAAATATGGTATGTTCATATAAAAACTGACTCATATAATTGCAAAAATGCTATTAGATCATCAAATAGAACCAGAAATTATAGTTACAGAATTTGAAGTACAAAAAAAGTAAAACCAACAAAAATGTCATTGATGGTATTTCCATGGATTGTCTATAGATTAATGAAAAGACATAAGCTCAATCTTACAATCTCCTCCCAGGGGGAATAATTCTAATCCTTTCCTCACATGGCTATCTTGTGATTTGTGGCAGAAATTCTTTCTTGCAGAGTGTCTGCAATACTAGGACTCAAAGATCTTTACTTCAGTGTTCCTGCCATCTTTAAACTGAACAACTCCAGCTCAGATTACATCTAACCTCTTCCCACAAAATTCCACAGGCTAGACCCCCTACAACATACATTCTGATTCAGTAGGTCTGAGGCTGGGTGGAGAAATCTGTATTTTTAAGGAAACACCATGAGATTTTCACATTGAGGCAAGTTGGAGACACAGAGTTTTAAAGCCATTTTATAAGTCCTCAGAGAGCAGGAACTATGTCATAGTCATTTTATATCCACATAGTTGCTAAACATAAGATATTGTACATGGCAGATTTTAAATTTTATTAAATACTGAGTTGACATAAAGACTATTTATGAAATAAAAAACATAATGAATAATAAGCACCATCAATAAACTAACAACTTAGTTCAAGCAAAGGAACAGTCCCACAACATTTTAATTGCAGTCCTATGTGTGTGCCTCCTTGATCCCATTTCAGTCATTTACTTTTCTGAAGTAATTCTGCTAAATTTTATCATTCTTAGGGCTTTTTTTAGTTTTACTCTATTTTTTTATAACCAATGTATCATTTATTTTTACATGATTTTATACTTTATATAAATGGAATCATGTTATATGTATTCTTCTATGCCTTTTTGCTTTTAAAGGTATGCTCCTGAGATTCCACCAATTGTGGGTTGCTGAAACAACTTCTGTATATTATTTCATTGCATGAATATACCAAAATATATTTACTCATTCTCTTACTGATAGAGATGTCAGATGTGTTCAATTTTTTCACTACAAGAACACTATTATACATGTCTTATGGCTGATGTATATAAGAGTTTTACTAGAGTGTTCAGCAAGACATAGAATTGTTGAGTCAACTTTATTAGACACTGCCAAATTGTCTTTCAAAGTGGTTGGGCTAGTTTATTTTCCTATGTGCAGAGAATAAGAGTTTCCCTTACTCTACATCCTCACTGATACTAAAAACATTGGATTTAAATCAATTCAGTAGGTATGAAGTAGTATTTCATTTTGGTTTTTAATTTTCACTTCCTGGTTGCTAATATGGTTGGGCATCACCTGCCCTCAAGGTTTCCTCTTCTGTGACATGCCTGTTCAAGCCAATGGCCCACATGTAGTCATTTCTTATTGGCTCATAAAAATACTTTTTATATACAGTCATGCACCACATAACTATGTTTTGGTCAACAATGGACCTCATAAAAAATGGCAGTCCCATAAGATTATAATGGAGCTGAAAAATTCCTATCACCTAGTGACATTGTAGTGGTTGAAACATCGTAGCCCAACACATTACTCACGTTTGTGGTGATGCCAGTGTAAACAAACATACTGTGCTGCCAGTTGTATAAAAGTATAGTACATACAATTATGCACAGTACATAATACTGGATAATGATAATAAATAACTATGTTACTTGTTTATGTATTTACTATACTATGTTTTTATTCTTATTTTAGAGTGTACTCTTTATACTTATTTTTTTAAAAAGTTAACTGTAAACAGCCTCAGGCACGTCCTTCAGGAGGTATTCCCGACGAAGGCATTGTTATCATAGGAGATGATAGCTCCATGCATGTTATTGCCCCTAAAGACCTTCCAGTGGGACAAGATGTGGAGGTGGAAGACAGTGATATTAATGATCCTGACCCTGTGTAGGCCCAGGCTGGTGTGTATGTGTCTTAGTTTTTAACAAAAAAGTTTAAATAGTAAAAAGACAAAAAATAAAAAATCTTAAAAATGGAAAAAAGCTTATAGAATAAGGATAGAAAGAAAATATTTTTGTACAATTGTACAATGTGCTTGTATTTTAAGCTAAGTGCTATCACAAAAGAGTCAAAAGTTAAAAAAAATAAAAAGTTTATCAAGTAAAAAAGTTACAGTAAGCTAAGGTTAATTTATTATTGAAGAAAGGAAATTTTTAAATAAATTTAGTGTAGCCTAAGTATACAGTGTTTATAAAGTCTACAGTAGTGTACAGTAATGTCCTAGGCCTTCACATTTGCTCATCACTCACTCACTGACTCACCCAGAGCAACTTCCTGTCTGGCAAGCTCCATTCAGGTAAGTGCCCTATTCAGGTGTACCATTTTTAATCTTTTATACTGTATTTCTATGTACGTCTTCTATGTTCAGAAATGTTTAGATACACAAATACTTACCATTGTGTTACAGTTGCCTGCAGTACTCAGTAGAGTAACATGCTGAACAGCTTTGCAGTCTAAGAGCAATATGCTATACCATATAGCCTAGGTGTATAGCAGGCTATACCATCTTGGTTTGTGTTAAGTACACTCTGTGCTGTTCACACAATGAAACTGCCTAACAGATTTCTCAGGACATATTCCTGTTGTTAAGCAATACATGACTGTAATTCCCTTTCAGTTATTTTTCAAACATTTTATTCCAGCTTCTGGTTTATCTTTTCACTTTATTAAAGGTATTCTTCTGATGAATGGAAATTCTTAATTTTAATGTAGTCAATTTTCTTAATCCTTTCCTTTATGGTTTTGCTTTAAGTGGCTCATTTTAGAAAATATTTCTAAAAACTAATGTCGTTAAGATATTCTTCTGCACTGTCTTCTAAACTTTATATTTTTGCTTTTCACACTTCAATAGTCAATCCACCTAGACTGAATTTTGGGTATGGATTAGAGAGATGGGAGTTCAATTTCACAATTTTCTCCTTATTGAAGAGCGTAAAATTTCTCAACTCATCTAGAGTATTATCTATGTCACAAATCAGGTTTTCATATATCTAAAAGGCTGTTTCTGGCCTCCTTAAACAACTTGTCCATTCTTTTGTCCCACAGTCTAAATTTACCACAGTTTAATAATAATTATCTCTCTTAAAACATGTGAAATGTCATGGTGCATTGTCCTTTCATATATATTTTAGCAATAGCTTACCAAATACCATTTAAAAATCTTTTGAAATTATTTTTACTAGAATTGAACTGAATGTATAAATCAATTTGGAGATAATTGACTCAATTAGGTTATTGAGTCTTCCAATCCATGAACAAGGTTTCTCTGTCTTTTTATTTAAGCTTTCTTTAATAAGTTTCAATAATATTTTATTTTTCTCTATGAAGGTCTTGCCTACCTTCTATTTCTTGAAATCTTATAAATGGTAACTTATAATTTATATTTTCTCCTAGTTTGTAGACATATTGAAATAGATGTTATATTTTATATTAATTTGGTATCCAGCAAACTTGCTAAAATCTTATATTACTTCTAATGATTTATCTATATGTACTTTTGAGATTTTCTAAATAGACGATCTCATCATATGTGAATGAATAACACTTTTATCTCTCTCTTTCCAATTTGTTTAATTTCTTCTTCTTGCCTTCCAGGACAATGTCAAATATAAGAAGTGACTGATTTTCAAATACTAAACCATACTTACATTCCTGGCTAAACCCAACCTGGCTATGATATATTAATATTATCTTTCTTATATGTTGTTGGACATGGTTTGCTAATATTTTGTTTAGCATTTTTTTGCATTGTTTTTACGAATGGGTGGACCTGTAAGTTTCCTTTCCCACTATTATTAGGTGTTGGTACCAAGGTTATACCTTGTTGCCTCTCATACATCTCACGCTCTCAAGGTTTCACTGTATTCCTCGTATCAAAATTGTACTACTTTCATTTGTATGTCTTCTGGAATATAATAAGTTATAATAAGTTATATGCAACTGGAGGTATTTGTTCCAGTTAGGTATAATTGATAATTAAATGATTTTGAACTTAACTTTCTTTCCTTTATTTTTCTTTCTTTCCTTTTTCCCATCCCTCCCCTTCTTTCTATTTTCTGCTGTTTGTTACTCATGGTGCTTTATTTCCCTGTGAGTTTTGTACTTTGAAACTGTCATCTCATATTTCTTGAAACTTTAACTTTTAGGATTTACTAAAAATGAATGTCCCAAGGAAAGATATGCTTTTTAAAAAAATTTATTTTGAATTAAAAAATTATTTTGAAAAGTAGAATAAATTCAGGCTCATTGTGATCATGATTTCTCAGAGAAAACTTTTTTCTTCCCTTCCACTCAGCACCAGTGTTTGACACTGGCAATTTTCTATGCAGTCCCTCGGATGGTAGATTTATTTTCATCTTATAGAGACACGTAGCTGATGGGGTTCCAGTTTTATGATGGAGTTCTCTAATTAGGCAACCCAATTTAGGTGGGCCATGTGTTTTGTCTACTATAACTCAAAGCAATACCAATTACAGTAGCATCATAACACTTAATTAGTAAGGATAAATATGACATTATGAGTGAAAGAAGCCAGACATAAAAAAGTAAGCACTTTGTGATTTTATTTGAATGACACTCTCGATCTGGCAAAATTAACCTATAGTGTCAGAAAGCTGACTGAAGGATGCTTTGGGCTGAGAGTGACTGCAAAGTTTCACAAGGTAACTATTTGGGGTAATAGAAATGTTCTATATCTTGATCATGGTGGCGGTCACTCATCAAACTGTTAAATACACTTAAAACTGGTACATTTTAATGTATGTAAATTACTCCTCATTAAAGTTGATTTTAAAATGGAGATATATAATGATAAAAAATATCATATTATACATTAAGATTTGTGCCTTTCATTCTATGTCAATTTTATCTTAATAAAATAACTTTTAAAAATCCCTTTAGGAATTGGAACTCCAGAAATCAGAGTTTTTTACCATCCTTACTAGCATAAATATCAGTTTAAAATGAATGACGCTTTTATCAAGCCGGCCATATCAGCATGATAAAGCAGCTTTAGCACATCAGTCCTTGGTCAGGTCACCGTTCAGTTTTTATTGTAGATGAAAGTATATTTCTATGATCAAAATTGTATTTCTATGATTGAAGGCCATTTCTAAGTTAATACAATGGGAAGGAGGAAGCTAGCTATTCAGTATTGATCTTGGCATAATTTAGGCCATTTTGATTATTCTGTTTTTCTATTAGAGGTATATTCAGTTGTGACTAAAAAGAAGTCATGTCAATGTGAGTCACCAAGGTGCTATTTCAATAGTCTGAAAAGTTTTCAAGGGATGAAATAGGCATATTCATTTTTTTCCTGGTTTTACATAGGGAGGATTTTGTTTTAGTATGATAGAGCTAGGATCTTCTAGCAAATTCATGGTCTCTCAAGACAAATAAATTGTGGTAGTAAGCAAAAGCCCATAGAATGGTCCTAAATTCCTAAGCACCAAAAGGCAAGTACAGATTATTCCTTCAGTCCCTTCCCTATCTTCAATCTCTGGTCTTGCTAGGTTTGACACTCCTTTTACTGCTCTATTCCATACTATTCTTCTCTCACTATCTCAGATCATGTTTTCTACTAAATTTCATTCCGATTCAACTCTACTCTCCAATTTTCATCTTAACCTCCTTTGTATGATTCAATTCAGTTTAATTTCTTACCTTCCTCTAATTTGCCCAGTGCTGTTCCCATCCCTGTATATATTAAAAAACAACTAGCCATTGAAACTTGTCATTGAAGAGATTACAGGCTAATGATGGAAACTTACGGGTAAATGATGATAAAGAGAGAGACACATGGTGCTACTGACTCATTAAAAAAAGTGCCCCTAGCCCAGCTGAGAGAGCCCAAGAAAGCATGGTGGAGAGATGGAACTTAAACAGAACTCTGAAAGGTGAACAGGAATAAGTGGACATATAGGGGCAACAAAGAGTGGGTATAGTGAACAGCATTCAAGGTAGAGAATATGGGAAAAGCAAACACATGGAGAAATTGGGGGATCTCTATGGCCCATGGGAAAGAAAGTTGCTTCCCAGGCTAGTAAGGTCTATCTCTCACTGTGTCTTTTAGTATTTTAGAACTTTGTGGTAAAAAATTATATTCAACTTATAAAATATAAATGTTTTTAAAGTTGGAAAAATACTGTCAGTTGTGTTTGTTTCTATGACATCTCTTTAACACTGCAAACTCTGTGGTTCATCATTGTAATACAAAATTGTTCTAGCATGGTTTCTAGGGAGTACAAAGTCTATACTTTCAGAGAAATTTAATGATAGAAGAATATAATAACGTTTATTTGGTGTTTTGTATCTAGCTCATGAGTAAATAACATCACAATGTGGCAGGTGGAAAGAAAATAAGAACATGTATTCAAATCATTTGTCTTATAATTTCAAAAAATTAAACAAAGAAAATGAGGTACAGAAAGATGGCATTGTTTAGGTGAAGGTTCCTATCCTAACCTCTATCTCCCCTTTTTGTCTGTGCTCAGTGTTATAAGTAATAATATCTCTATATACAAAGGAAATTCCTAGAGAGGACCTTTCAAGTAGAGGAGGATGTTTAACCTCTGGGGACAGTGAGTGTGTATGTGCATGTGGAAGGTGTGTGCACACTGCTTAGGCTAGATCAAGCATGGATACAGTCTTCAATTGAATATTTTCCAAGCACTTTAACGATTCTGGGTTTCAATGACAGTAACAATTATTATAGATTTGGGGATCACAAATCAAAAGATGAAATTAAATTTAATGATTTTAAAGATCCAATCAAATTTTGAGTCTGTGAACAAGCTGTTAAAAAGGTTTTATATTTCTTTTATTCCTCAGGCTCCTCTAATCACCATAAGCCAGCATAACTTTTACACACACCTGAGCTCCATTTTTAAGCTCTGCTATCTCTGTTACTGACAACTAAAGATAATAAGGATTATTTTGTTATTTAAAGTATAATACCTTTTTAGACATTTTGGTATGTCTACTATGTAGGTCACACAAATAAACATTGCTATAATTGCATACAATTTAAAGATATATGCATTTAGTGTTCTGAAAAATCAAGAACTTTGTATCAAAAGATTCTTTTCTTAAAAACATTACTAAATTTAAAAACAATTAAAATCACTACGCACATGGTATTATGTAAATATCCTACAGCCTTGCTGTTGGATATGTTTATTTTTTCCCTTTAATTTGAATCACAAAATATTTAAAGTGTTAGGGGTTAAAAACATCCATGGCTATATATTAAGAAATGAGTAAAAATTACAGAACCTACGCCTAAAATATGTGCTATGTTTCTGAATTAACTATTTTTTCAAATGATTATTTCCAACTTTATTCAACACACAAAACACACTGCTCTAGAGTAGCTCTTCAGAGCATAGAGATAGTTAATAAGACACATAGAATATTTAATTTCACACATTAAGCAGGAAAGTACAGACAAGCATTATTTTCTACCAAAAAACAAACCTTAAGAAAATAGTTGTTATTGTTATTGCAGTTGCCAGACACTCCTTGCAATTCAGCCACAGTGCTCTAAAACAGTTGACAAAAAAAATTAAAGAAGGCTTTCCCCCGCGCCAAAGAGAGCAGCCTAATGATCAAGCGTAGGAAAAAACACTGAACTCCTGGTGCTGGCTGTAACACACTGTCAAGTACTAAGAGAATATTGCTGCACCTTGGTAAAAATGCCTCTATTCTTAGTTTCTCAATATTATAGACATAGCATAAAGCCAATTTACATTATTAAATTCACATTATTAAAAGGCTATCCATAATAATTGCAATCTCTTGTTCACACACACAAGCTATTTCCAACCAGGAACAGCAAACAGTCTAAGTCAAATTTTATGTTACCTCTTTAATGCTTTTCACATAAAAAATTATATTCTTGTAAACTTTTTAATACTTATACAAACCACAGCTTCCATTATATTTTTGCCTCTAATTATAACATGTTTACACAAGCAATAAAAACCCATATCCATGTAGGTAGCTGCTGTAAATTGTATTTAATACTTACAAAAGTTCTACAAAATAATGTTGCTATAATACTGTTATAATGATATTAATTTCCAGTAATGAAAACAAATTATGAAAGAAAGATTATATTTTAAGAAAAGGGGCTTCAGTTTCTGGAGTAACAATTAACCTTGTTATGAACAACTGCCTAAATTTAGAGACTTTGAAATGTTATCTATACTCTGACTTCACAATACAGTAAATATTATGTCTTAAAAGGATTTTTAAGGAAGCCAAATAATCATATAATTTTAAAAAGACATATAAAATAGATCATGAGCATATCTATTTTCTAATTCAAAAACAGGATACAGTACCAGTTTGTCTGTATTTCCAGTCTCATCCTACAGCATTTCAAATTGCATAATGCTATTTGATAGAAAGATACTCATCATACACATACACGCTACACAAAATATATACCAGAATTATACCATCTCACCACTAAACATAGATACTTGTGCGTATGACAAGAGAGTAAATGTTATTAAAAATTAAACTCTAGTTGAAAAATTTACCATGTCCCTAGAATCTCGTGAGATAGTGCTGACTATCTGAGGGGCTTACTGAAATCCTCCATGGTTACCTTTTGGATTGTTAGAAAGAAAAAGAAAAGAAAAGAAAAACAAATGAACAATAATTCTATTAAATCCAGAAATGCAATCACTAATCACAGATATATTCAGATGCACATTGAGAAGTTTTCAGTTGTTCAGATTTTCATCTCCTCCTTCTTTGGAGGATCCTCCCTTTTATTCTCCAGCCTGTAGGCAGAGCCACTTGCACTTTTTTAAAAAGTCAGAATGTTTAACACAGAGAGTAAACAGAAACAGGAATGCATATTAAAATGGAATTGGCTGTTTGCTTATTTTAAAGTCTTCTAGTTTGAACATTTGGAGAAAAAACAGAAAAAGCAGAAATTTAAGTAGTTTGGAAAATTATCTATATAGTTCAAATTTTATTACAGTATGACTTACAATCTCCTAAAGATTTAAAACATATACATCTAAGCATAAGCAATACATGGTCAAGTGTTTTTTCTCAATATAGTTCTTAGATAACCACTGTACTTTTACAATTTCAGGATATATTTCTCATACTGTGATAGTTTCCATGTAACCAAATCAAGAAAGCAACTCCCCTCAGGTCAATGAGACAAGTTCCAAGTTACAGTCAACCTTGGGTGATTTGATCAAAAACAGAAGCTATCTATCTGCAGCAGACAATGCTGATCTAAGAGCTGGCTCTGGAAATCAGTTGGATGAACTTGGTTGTTCTGTATCTAATTAGAGGTTTTCCTGGCTGGTCTGGGGAATGTTACAGGGGATATTGTCAAGTAAAAATGATTCTAACTTTGAAATCACAAGATGATTCCGTACATTATAAGGAAAGTGAGAAATCAAGTGACTGATTACACACATACAGAGCCTGGTCTAACAAGGATATATAAATCAATAAATTGTTCAATTACATATGAAATTAACTCAATTTATTCAAGGACCATTTATCCATTGAATATCCAATATTGGTTCTTCTCATTTCCTTTATGCCTCTTGGACATTTTACTTTTCATTAACAGAGAGAGAGTAAATAGAAAATAGGGAGATGACGCTCAAATCAATCAATTTCATAATATTTGGTAGCATTAGTTAAAAAAAAAGAATTTGAATTAAGTGATAATTTGATGTCTTAACATTAAAGCAAATTTTCATTATTTGTACAGCTTTCATCTCTATTAGTCACAGAAAATTAACAGTTGGTCTTACCTAGGCATGTTTGAGTGAGACAGCGTATAAAATATAAGAAAGGGAGAAAACATAAGTCAGAGAGCAGGATGAGAGATGATACAAAGGAAAAGGCTCCTTGACTTTTTCAGTAAAGTGAGGGTTACTTAGAGTAACATAGTAGCAAGCACCTGATTTCTATTTGTGAAACTTGAAAAAAGCAGAGAAAGTTTCACTTAAAGCTAAAATCTAATGTTTTTGTAAAATATTTGTATACTCAATTATTCTCCTCTTTAAACCCTATCAAGATGATTCTTAAGGATTGCTGCCTAGAGTAAAATGATTCTCCAAAGAATTGATTTCCCTATTATTAGAAATACAGAACAAAGAGTCACAAAACCTAATTATTATAAGACTCTCCATCACCCAAAAGAGGAATCCTCTTAATATCTTTTGTTACCCAGTTATTCTGTGTGTGCCTGAATATAGACAGACCCAGCAGCAGCGTTCTGGCCACTGCATTCAAAAACAGCACAGTGTGTTGCAGAGTCCAGGCTTTGAAGCTACCAAGACCCTATTCCAATTCTAACTCTGCCAACTAGTAGCTGTACCACTAGAAAAAAACCCTCAGTTGCTGCATTTCTAGGGGAAAAAAAGAGAAAATCTCTTCTGGTTGTTTTAAAGATTAAATGAGATCACATAGGAAAGGCGCCTTGCAAAATCTCTGGCGCTGAATATTTACTTATGCCCCTTATTCCTGAAAACATCTGCTTAGGTGACAATGAACTCCGATTTCTTTACAAAAATAGACAAACAGAAAAACTCATAAGCAATCTTCCTCTTGGTATATGATATGTTCCTCAGTATATGAAATGTTGAGTAACAAATATTCTTTTCCCATTTACTCAAATTGTCAAATTAAAGGAAATCTTATATCAACTTTTGGGGATGAAGGTGATCAATTCCTCAAAATAACTGGAGGAAGTATGTGCTATGTGATCTAAAAATTTCACTTGGGGTGTCTTAAACATCTGTCTTATTTTCCCCCTTTCCTTGTTAGACTTGATGTCTTATTTCATACTCATGGAATGTTAGAGGCTAAAAGGAATTTAGAGATCTAGCCCAACCCCTGAACTTTAAAGCCAAAGACACTGAGGCACAGAGACTAGCACATTGACTGCCAAACTAGAAAAAAAATTTTCCTTCGGGCCACGGTGTTTTGTTATGAAAACAGAATAAAAACTTCGAAAACAAAACTATCCTTTCTAATTTAACGAAAAATTTGTTATTTTTTAATTGTTTTCTGCGGTTTTGCCTAGGGGGCCACCCATCACGTAACATGTATTCTACAGCATGGTAGTGTGAGTTGCCTGAGCGCCACGTGGCTCCCAAGGTAAGGAGATGTGTGCGTTACATATGCTTTATGGGGCCCGAGCTCAAAACTAGCATGAGTTAGATACAACTCACATGGCAGCTAATGTGCTAGAAAGCTTGGCGGCCTCCCCTTCTACCAATTGATGTCACCGTACACCCCTGAACCACAGGTCCAGACTCTTTCTAGCAGAGTGAGGAGGTAAAAACCAAATCTGCATAGGATAATTCTACAATCCTAAAATAGGCTTGCAGCCAAAGCAAATCAGTGTCTGTGGTAAAACACAAAATACTAACGCACAGAATTAAAAACTAGGTAAGATGCAAGTTCAAATACTTGGAGAAATTGCTTTTTTTACTTTGAAAATCCAAGATAACATATTTTCATACATAATATTTCAGTATAATGAAAAAATACCTACCATTTCAAATGGACTCTGCAAATGAAAAACTAAATCAAATAAATCGAATTCTAAGGGACTAATTTATTCATGTAAAGGCTTTCTAATGTATTATTCTTTGATCAAAAGTTAACTGATATACCACTTCTAATTTTCTACTGCAATAAATGGGGACTATATCCTTATTATACTACATACCCATGAAACCTTAATATATATTTGGATTAAAACATCACAATTAAAATACACAGAAAATATTTGAATGTCCATTTATTAGTCTTCTCCAAGGCCTAGCTAGAAACCAAAAACAGTTCTGAAAAAATAATATATTCAGATGAGTAGGGATTGAACACATGAAGTTTCACTGTGCTTTCATCAGCTGGTATAAAGAAGAGTATTTGTTTTATCTGAATATTTACTAGTTTATGGAGTATGAAATACTACAACTAAATTGTTGATGGATCTTTTGACATGCCAATATGAAACATATGCATGTTTAAATGTGTTTATAATAAAGCATGTTGTCTCATTATATCAATGTACATTTGGCAATGACATTAGAAATAGACCAGCATCTGTATTATATTACAACACACAGGGTTCCGGAGAGCTGTTTTCACTTGGGGGTTAGCTTCTATTCATTTACTTGATCTTCTACAGAGAGCAGGATGTAAAATTATTCCAATATGTATCTACCCTATGGAACATGTTCCAGTGGAAAAGCTTTGTTCTGCATTATGTTAGCACAAATCATAGTGAACAGATCCAAAGAACTTTTTCTTCCTGGGGGGAAAAAAAACTCTGGAAACACTCAGCAATCTTTAGTACTTTTCTGTTTATGTTTGTGCATGTATGGATGTGTTTTTTCATTTAAAATGTTTACTCATTTTTTGAAAAAGCATCACACACTTATTGTAGAACATTTGGAAAACATTGAAAAACTATGAAGCAGAGAGAGAAAATCACCTAATTCCAGCAATAAGGATCGCCATTATTCACATTGTGGTATTTTTATCCTTTTTTGTTTCTACGAATGTCTTTATAATAGTGTGGTAAAAGATAAGACCTGTTCCCACAGTCTTCTTACTATAAATAAGATACCATGACTTGATTTGTAAGTTAATATCAGATGCAAGCAGTATTTCTTTTCTGTGAAGTTGAATATTTTAGTTCAATGAAGACATATCTTCCTTAAGAAGCTGCAAACCATTAAATGGTAGAGAGAGAGAGTTTTATAAAGTAGGAAACATAGGAAAAAGAATGTTTGCAGGCTCCACTGACCTCATCATCATCAGCATCATACTGGGCGTAGTGCTGCTCCAAAAGCTCCCTCTGGCGCCGCTCCTGTTCCAGTGTCTGGCTTATCAACTGGGCGACCTCACTCACTTGTCCTGGCTTTTCTCGCCCAATCACAAATCTGTGGAAAGGTTAATGGAGATTACTACAGTTAAGACATACTAGCAAAAAGGACTGCTAAGGAAAGCAACCAAGCTTGATATCTCAGCAGGGTCCATCAAGCCTCAAAAAAGTAATATCACCTATGGACTTCACATGGTGTGGCTGGGTGGGAGAAAAGGTTAGCTGAGCAATTAAAGTGATTTTTATGGACAAAACTCATAAAGGAAAAGAAAGGGACAAAAAGTAAAGGATCATATAAAATCATCACTTTAAGAGAAGACATAACAGATGTAATCCATTCTGCAGTACTTTACACTTTTTTTGATGACTTATACTATGGAAACAAACTCATAATTTCCTGTACCATTGAACTTAAGAATCATTTCCATAATAATGTCCTCTTTATAATGCAAAAATTGCTTCAAAAACATTTTGAGGTACAGCATAATTAGGAATTTAGATACATAACTTTGGAGATAAGAGAAAGATGGAGAAACAGACGTAGAATCTTTTATTTTGTTTTTAAAATGAAAATCTAAACTAACAAGAGATGGTGAATTAATTCACTTCTTTGGGGAAAAAAGGTAGTATGAGGAAGAGTGTGGTTCAAGAAATAAAGGGACAAAAGGAAATACCTGTTGACATTAATTCCTGTAAGAAAAAAAGCCTTAAAAAAAAAAAGTAAGACATTTCCTTATTGCAAGCTATAGTCACTTATGATACATCTTTGTCAATACATTGTGTTTTGCTCTACAAATTAATATTCACTTTTAAATATATTTCACACTAATATATGGTTCTGTTTTTCTAAAAATACAAATATTGTGCCTCCAGGATGCAGTTTCTAAGTATCACTTACCATCATTATTTTGAATATGACTCTTCGTTTAATCTTGTTTCTATACTTAATTGATACTTTCCTCTGATTACAATATGTTGCTTTAATCAATCAATTTTAAATGAAATATACCACCATTTTCTGCACAAATACACAAAAGATCAAAATTTTTATGCTTAGATATTGGTAGTTGTCTTTTAAGAAATACTTTTATAGTTTCAAACAGGACTTAACTTTGAAATTATGCTTGAGTGTTCATTTATCTTTTGAGTTATTTTCCTTTAGGAATCAAGTATACATAGAATTTTAAAATACTATCGTTTTTCATCTTTATTCAGGTATAATTTATACACAATGAAATACATCTATTTTAAATGTACACTTCAATAAGTGTGACAAATATATAAACTTGTAATCACATCAGTGAAGATATAGAACAATTTCATCAACCCAAAATATTTCCTTATATTCCTTTCCAGTGAATCATCTTCACCCTGGGCCTATATTAGTCTTTTCTAGAGTTTCATATAAATGGAATCATAGAGTGTCTAGCTTCACTGGCTCACTACAATGTTTTGGAGGTTTATCCATGTTGTTACAAGTATCAGTAATTTGTTCCTTTTTATCACTGAGTAGTATTTCCTTGTATTGGATATACCACATTTGGTTTATCTATTCTTCTATTGGTAGGTATTTAGGTTGAATTTTGGATATTATGAATAAAGTTACTATAAGCATTTGTGTGCAAGTTTTTGTGTGACCATGTTTTCATTTCCCTTAGACAAATAACTAATAGTGAAATTGATGAGTTATATGGTAAACGTATATTTAACTTTTAAAGAAATTGCCAAATTATTTTTCAAAATCTCATTTTATATTTCCACAAGCAATGCATGAGAGTTGTAGTTGGTTTGCAGCCTCACCAACACCACTTAGTATTGCCTTTTTTTTCTTTTTTTCTTTTTTCTTTTTGAGACAAGGTCTCACTCTGTCAGCCAGGCTGGAGTGCAATGGTGTCATCAGAGCTCACTGTAACCTCAAACTTCTGGGCTCAAGTGATCCTCCTGCCTCAGCCTCCCAAGTAGCTGTGACTACAGGCATGTGCTACCATGTATGGCTACCTTTTGTATTTTTTGTAGAGACAGGGTCTTGCTATGTTGCTCAGGCTAGTACTGTCTTTTAAAATTTTAGCCATTCTAGTGGTTATCTAGTGGTATTTGTAACAGTTTGAATTTCCAGTGCCCTGATGACTAATGATACTAAGAATCTTTTCATGTATTTATTGACCACTCATATATCTTCTTCAATGAAATATCTTTTCAAATCTTTTGCCCATCTCTAAAAATAGGATTGTCTGACTTTTTATTATTGAATTGTCATGGTCCTTTATATATTCTAGATACACATCCTTGTCTCTCTATATAGCACATATATATACACATGCATACATACATGTAATATACATATATGTGTTTATGCATTTAACTTATTTATTACCTTCTCCCAGTCTATGGCTTACCTTTTCATATTTTTAATTGTGTCTTTCAAGGAAGTCAAATTGATCACATTTTTATAAAAATGCATGCCTTTGGTTTCCTAGCTAAGAAACTTTTGCCTGATTTAAGATTGCTAAGATTTTCTCCAATTCTACTTCTTCAGGTATTAATGTTTTGCTTCTATATTAAGTCTATAATATCTTTTAAATTAATTTTCATGTATGATGTGTGGTAAGGGTAGAGTTTCATTGTTTTCTAAATGGATAACCCATTGTTTCAACACCACTTGTTGAAAAGACTATTCATTACAGCCATTGAAATACTTGGTCACATTTGTTGAAAATCAGTTGATCATATATTTGTGGGCTGATTTCTGGACTTTCCATTCTATTCCACTGATACATTTATACTTATGTCAATACCACACTTCTTGATTACTGCATAGTAAGTATTGAAACTAGGTGGCATGAATTCTCCAACTCTGTATCAATCAGCTTGTCAATTTCTAAAAGAAAGCCCACTGGGGTTTGATTTGGAATTGCTTTGAATCTGTAGATTAATTTGTGGAGAACTGACGTCTGAGCAATATTGCCTCATTTGATCCCTGAACATGGTGCATCTCTGCATTTATTTAGATCGTCTTTACTCTCTCTCTCAATACACTATAGTTGTCAGTGTACAGGTCTTAGACACAGTTTGTTAAATTTATCTCCAAATATTCAATGCTTAATAAAGTTATTGCAAGTGGTATTGATGTATAAATTTCAGTTTCTAGCTATTTGTTTTTAGAGTATAGGAATACAATTGGTTTTTGAATACTGGCCTTGTGTTCTGTGATCTTGCTAAACTTACTTATTAATCCTATTAGCTTTTTGTAGACTTTTTAGGTTTTTTCTTTTCTTTTCTTTTTAGAGAGCATCTCATTCTATCACTCATGCTGAAGTACAATAGTGCAAATCATAGCTTACTGTAACCTTGAACTGCTGAGTTCAAGTGATCCTCCAACCTTAGCCTCCCCAGTGGCTGGGACTACAGGCACGTGCCACCAAGCCAGGTATTTTTAAGTATTTTTGTAGAGATGGCATCTCACTGTGTTGCCCACGCTGGTTTTGAACTTCTGGGCTCAAGTCATCCTCCCACCTCAGCTTCCCAAAGTACTGGGATTACAGGTGTGAGCCACTGCACCTGGCCAGGATTATTCTATATAAAATATCACATCCACTATGAAGAAAGTTGTACTTTTATTTCTTCCTTTTTTATTTGTCTATTATTTATTTACTTGTGATTTACTTGTTTATCTATTTATTTGCTGCCTTACTGATCTGGCCGAGACCTCCAGCATATGTTAAAAAGAAGGTATAAATAAAAGTAGACATCCTTGCTTCGCTCACTACCATTCTAGAATATGAGTTCTGAATTGCTCAGAGATAGAGAGTGATTTCATTTAGAGATACTATGATTTCTATGGTTGAAGATACATAAAGTTTTTAATGTGCTAACCTGATCTAGACATATAATGACTACCTTGAATTCATTACATCTTTGGTAAATATGTAAATGTCAGAAATTATGTCTAGTGATATAAATATAAAACAATTCAGAATCTTATATTCCAAAATGGTAGTTTTAGAAAAGCCTAGATTGACTTTTTATCTTTCTTTAAATGTATCATAGAGTAGGGTGTGAGGGAGTATCATTTACCTATTATAAACTTGACAGGAGTTTAAAGGAAGCAGTTAATGTACAAAATGCATATTAATCAAAAACAGTAGCTAAGCTCAAAGTAAAAGGTAAATTAGAATTCAGACTCATTTAAACCATAAATTCTTTAAACTCATTTGAGCATTATATTGTCAGATCTTTTAGTTTAATAGTTTTTCCTAAGAATGAAGATGAAGAAGTTCATTTTTTATGAAAGGCAAGTGTTTAAAGCTATTCAGAATGCAATTCAGAGAAAGATGAAATTTGGAAGTTATCTACTTGCCAAAGATTTGAAACTATTGCTGATAATTCCAGAGATGAATGAAGTTGTCTTAAGAAAGACCTTGTGAGAGATTTTAAAACAGAAAATTATTTTAAAAGCCCAAATTATAACATACTGGAGTATATGATAAATTATATAATCATATATTACAATAAATCAAAACGCTTATGATATGCAAGTTTCTTCTCATCCTCAAAAAAAAAGTTCCCTAATTCCAAACCAGATTTGTGATGCTAAAATTAAAAGGGACAGATATATATATAGTCAAAGTTTCAGAGGAAATAAGAATTTGTCCATAAGAAACTAGCATTTTAAATAATGAAGGCACAGTTGCTCAAATCACAGCTCGGCTTTCTCGATTTGCCCCTACAAATTAACATAATCCACTATTTGCCCAATGGTGGTTTGTATTCAAAATCACTTTACAGTCTGATGAAATGGAAATGATTTGCAATTGCATATAAGACAGACAATTCATCTCATGAAACATATTCACTTTTAAAAGTGTTATGTTAATATACACATATTTCCCCATTCAAGCAGCTATTTTGAGTAGTGTTATAGCACCCAGCTACCCACATCTTTCAAACTCTGTAATCCAGTAAATTTACAGCACAGATTTGCAATAATAGAATGTCATCCTGATAAGTATGGTCCATAGGGAAAGCACACAGAAGTGGAACCAAACTACTCTCTCCACCTCATTTTCCTCATGTGAAAATTAGTATCTAATTGCACATGTCTCAAGGAGTGATAAAAGAATAAAGTGTAGTACATACATGAAAGAACTTGAATGCACTATTGTTATTGTAATAAAAATGATAAAAGCTCCCATTTTGAAAAGTTTACAACATTCAAATTACCTTTCTATATATTCTTAAGTTTGGTCTATTTTAAATCTGTCTTTATAAATATGTCCTATAAGATTATACATACAATCTACCATATATAGAATTCAGCAGAAAATATAAAATTTAAAGTAAGGTTATTATTTCAATTATGGATTTGGAGTATGGATATGCTGTGATAGTGCAGCTTAGGGGTTAAAAAGGTCTGTAAAAAGGAAAAATGGCTTTGATAGGACAAATTCACCAAACTATAAATACTACTTACTGGTTCTGTGACCTTGGATGCATTAATATTTCTAAGCCTTCATTTTGACATTTGTAAAATAAGTATAATAGCTATAATAAATAAATATTATATAATCCATATAAAAAGCTTAACTAAGTACCTGGTGCTCAGAGAGTATTTAATAAGTGTATACTTTTGTTTTTATCTAGACATGCATCATTATCTAGGTAAGGTCAAATGTATAAAAGTACTTAACTGTATATACTGTCCTAATAATCTCTTATTTGATTACAGTTTTCAAAACAGAGCTGGTTTTTTGTGAGTCAACCATAGGAAAACGATAAAAATCTCTGCACCAAAGTGTGTTCTGAAAACATTAATTTTAGTTGCCACTGAAATATAAAAGTATGAATCACGTGATCACTGTAAATTCAATTTTTAAAACCTTCAAAAATATAAGAAGAAAGTCCGCAACCATCAACCCTTCTAAATATATGTGGTCAAATCATTTGATGTTTCTGCACAACTATGATTTATATTTCATACATTATCTCAAACTGAAATGACAATACATGTAATGGTGAATCAGCCTATTTCTAAACTTACAGTTTAAGGGAAAAGTATTTTTTCTTGTCACTTTCTAAATTTTTTTTCTTTGCTTCAAATAGAGCATAGTGTGACCTTTTTATTTTTAGCTATAAATAATAAGGTAACAGAAACTAAACTCTAATGAATATTTAAATTAAAATTGAGTATTTTCTAAGGTTATGATTGCCAAATAGTACAATACTAAAACTAAAATCTATAATTAGGGTTTATGTTTTTAGCATGGCTTTTTTCTAGCACTAAAAAAAAATCATCTTGTACAAAATTACAGGTAGATACACGGAATAAGTACTAGTGTTCAATACCGCTGTGGAATGACTATAGTTAACAATAATATATAGTCTCAAATAGCCTGAAGGAGGATATTGAATGTTCCTAACACAAAGAAATGATTAATGTTTGAGATGATATATATGGTATTACCCTGATTTGACCACCATATATATTACATGTATCAAAATATCAGTATGTACTCCATGTATACATACAATTATTAGTATGTCAATTAAAAAATAAAATTTAAAAATTATCTTGTTTTAATGTGAATTATTTCACTAATAACTGCCCACTCTCCTCCTCATGCAGAGATAAAATAAGCAAAGGCAAATAAATCAGTTATTCCTTTCCTTTTCATTTATTATTGGACCAAGCAATGGCCATGTACTGTCCTTTGGAGTTTAGATGTCTACTGTGTGGGATTCGATTCATTAGTTTATCAAATTCTCTGGGGACCTATCAAACAAAAACTAAACAATTATTAAACCATATACAATTTGCTAAATTGAAGACATAAAGATTCTATATGTTCTGTGTGAATAACGTGAGAGGTTATATCAAAAAGTAATTTATGAATGTCTTATTTTTCAGACATAATTTGTTCTAATAAAATGATATACTAGTCAAAAATCACACTTAAATAATGATGAAATTTTAAAACTCTCAATGTGGAATTAAGCCAGTGTAAAAATGGAAAAGCTATACCAGGATATAGTTATTAGTTTTTATATAATCAATTATTTCATCCAAATATTCTTTAAACAAATACCTATTATATGTACACCCACAACCTGAGTGATACATCTTTAAAAAACAAACAAACAAAAAATAGATGTACACAACTTATACTTGAATATCTCATTGTGATACCCTTGTGAGCTACGGGTCACAAGATCACACAACGCTTTTAAAAAGCACTTACAAAATCACTTTTACAAAATCTTTAAGGTTTTTGTAAAAGGTGTCTCATTTTTTTTTGTTTGATCACATAATATGGCGTTCCTTTGAACTTGATAGCCTTCTAATATTTAACTTAATTCTATTGAACAAGTGGTGGTAAATGTATCTTCAGTCACTTTCACTAAAGTTTGCTGATAGTAATTAGAGGTTAAAGTGCTTAGACAACCAAGCTTTTTGTCCTTTACTTGTAATTACATACTCTTACGTATTTTTCCTTTCTATATTGAGAGCTAGATTAATTACCCTACTGCATATTTAATATTTAAAATTTTAAGTTCATCTCTGAGAATGTTTGCTTTTGAAAGCTAGAGCTGAAATATTTAAACTTAATTGTAAGCATTAGTTCTTTGAAATGAATTTTGTATAACCCAATATTAATTATGAGAATTTTTTTCTACACTATATTTTAATATAAAAGAAAAGTTGAATTCTTTAAAAAAATTGCCTAACCTATGCTACTTCAAGGACGACATACTATTTAAGTATAAAATTAAGATATTTTCCAAAAATGCTATATCCTTTCCAGAAACAATATTGCTTGATTTAATAGTTAGCTTTGATGTCTCAGGTTTAAATATTTATGTATATGAACATTAGAAAGGTAATTTGTAAAATGTTAGTCTGCATATTGTAACACCAGAAAATGCCTCATCAAGCCAAAGTCCCCTTCAATTAGTTTTTAAAATCCTCCCTGGTTTTATTATTCTAACACCACTGGTTGTTGACCATTCTTACATATACAAGATTAAGAAGTTCCGCTATCCATGGTTCCAAATCCATAGTGGCTGTTCCTCTTGTCTGAGGGCGAAGGGGTAGTCTTAGGAATAAATACAAAATCCACACTAGCTGATGATTTCCATGAACGTGGAAATTCCCTCACTGGCCTCCATTGCATACGACACTTTATTATGCATAATCACAAAACCAAAGGCTCTGATAAAAGGTGAAACTCTCAATTGCCCCTTGTGTTATAATGGCAACAAAAACATTATTAAAATGATAAAAATGAAGTAATATCATTTCAATATTTATTGTATTTCAAATGGAAATTTGAGATATATATATCAATGATCTTAAGTAAAAATAAAAGAAACAAAATCTTCCGTATTTAGAAATTACATACCCAGGTATGTATCCAAATATAAACATGTGCATATCTATAAAAAATTCACTTACCATTCATTTATGTTTTAAAAAATATTATAACCTCTTCCATAAAGAATAAATATTTAAGGCCTCAGATTAATTACTTTCTATTGTGTATAACAACAATTCCTATAAAATCCTGACCTCCAGAAGTGTTATATGGCTGCATGTCAAAAAGTCATTAAAGCCATATGCTGAGGATAAAAGCACAATGAATGCATAGTTATTGATCATGGGTAGCAGGTACTTTTCAGAAAGCATTTAAAGTTTAATGTGAACAACACTGAAGAGAAAACATATAAATCATTAGAAATTTCTTCATATTGAAACAAAATCTCTCTCCTCTAATATCACTTCACTATAACTGCTGTCAGTACTAGGATGGCTGTCTGGAGTTAAAGAATACCTATTCCCTTTTCCAGAGTCCACTCTGTCAAATGCTTTACAATTGTTACTACGTCTTCTTTCAATTTCTTATTTTTAAAGCAAAGGGTTGCAGAATCTTTTAACTTTTATATATAGAATGAAAAATTTTCATACCTCTCCCTCTCCTGGCCAATCTTTCCTAAATAGTCTCACATTTTACAGGGTTTGTCTTAAGTTGTGTATGAAACATAAAATAAGTTATACTGTGGTATAACATTAATCTATCCGTCCATCATCTCTGTCTATCCGTTCATCCAGCCACCCATCCATCCAACGAATTATTGATCCCTACTGTGGTAGACAGCCTCTAAGATGGACCCAAGTGATCCCTGACTTCTGATATTCATGTCTTATGTAGTTCTCTACCCATGAGTGTGGGCTGGACAGATCGACTCACTTTTATCAAATAAAATACAGAACTGATAGGATATCACTTCAGATTTTAGGTTACAAAAAGATGGCAGATTCCATTTTGGGCTCTCTCTTGGATAACCCTCTCTAGAGAAACCAGTTTCCATGTTGTGAGGCATCCCTATAGAGAAGCCCACATGAGTTAGCTGGGAAGTAGATCATAGAAACCAAGAGGTAATAAAAGTTTGTTGTTTCAGGTCACTAAGTTTTAGAGTAATATGTTATACAACAATAGGTACACCAACTATGCCAGTGGTAAACAAGACAGGCAAGGTCCTGCTTACAGCTATAGACTAAGGAAAACACGACTTTTCAAAATTTATATTGCAAATCCATGTTTGAATAAGGAAAAAGGTCCAGATGCAGAGAATTTTATATAATTTTTTTGTAAAAAGTCAATAATAATGAAGTATTTTAAAAATAAAAGTATACAGCACAATAAAATCTACGGACTGTTACGAAAATTCAGTTTGATTAGATCTTCTTTTGTTAAAGAGACATAGTCCTTCTTTCCAAATCACCATCACCAACAACAATAATTATTAGCATGGTGCTTTTTAAGTTAATCATAGCTATTATTCCACATTTTAAAATTTCGCTTTATTGAAGTCAAATTTATATACAATAAAAATGACCAAATTTAAATTTTATAGTCTGATAAGTTTGGATAAATGTCTAATAGTTGTGTAACGAACACAATAACCATAATATAGAAAGAACATTTTTATTACCTCAAAAATAATCCTTCCTTCCACTTTGCAGACAATTCCTACCTTTCATTTGTGGGTCTAAGCAGTCACAGATCTGTTGTCACTATAATTTTGTATTTTCCAGAACTTTATTATCAACGGAGTCAAGCACTGATGTTTTATCAATGGAGTCTACCCTTTGGGCTTTTGTGTCTGCCTTCTTTTACTCACTATAATGATTTTGAGAATCATATATGGTGTAGAATATATCAGTAGTTTGTACCTTTGTATTGCTGAGAAATGTATCATTGTATGGGACATAATACAATTTGCATATCCATTTATCAGTTAAAGGACATTTGAGTTATTTCCAGTTTTTAGCTATTATGAATAAAGCTTCTAGGAACATGCAAGAATGAGTCTTTGTATAGACAGGTGTTTTTATTGCTCTTGAGTAAATAGCTAGGTGTAAAATTGCTGGCTGATATAATAAGTGTATGTTTAACTTTACAAAAACCAGACATATTGTCTGCAGAGTGGCTGTGCTGTTTTGCATTCCCATCAGCAGTGGATAAATGTTAAAGCTGGTGCACATGCTCATCAGTCTTAAAATTTCAGCCTTTCTAATAGGTGTGTAGTAGTACCTCACTGTGGATCTCATTTGCATTCCCCTAATGATTAATGATGTTGACCAGCACTTCATGTGCTTATCTATATACCTTCTTTGGTGTACCGTCTCTCTTTAAGTGATTTGTACATTTTTAATAAGGTTGAATTAAAACCCCATTATGAAGTTGAATTATAAGAGTTCTTTGTATCTTCTAAATAACAGTCCTTTATCAGAAAGTTGTTTTACAAATATTCATTCTGTGGCTTCCTTTTTAATTTTCTTAAGGTTTTTTTTTAAACAATGTTTTAAATTTTGATGCAGTTTCATCATTTTTTCCTCTTATACTTCTTGCTTTTGTGTCCTAAAAAAAATCTTTGATTAACCCAAGATCATAAAGATTTTTGCCTGTTTTCTTGAAATCTTATTCTTAGCAGCTACACTTAGACTTGTGGTCAATTTTGAGTTAATTTTTATGTACACTGTGGGATGAAAGTCAAGGCAGTTTTTTTTTTTTTTTGGTTTATTTTTGTTCTGTTTTTAATGAAACTATCCAATTTTTCCAGCACCATTTGTTAAGAAGACTATAATCTCTTCCACTGCAATTCCTTGGTGCCTTTGTAAAAAAATCAATTCTTTATATCTGTGTAGCACTATATTGCAACTTTCTGTTCTGTTCCGTTAATTTATATTACTATTCTCATGCCCAAATCAGACTGCCTTAATCAGTGTAGCTTTCAGGCAGGGAAAGTACCCCAACTTTATTCTTTTTATAAAACAATAACTTCTACAAAATAATGTGTTGAGATGTTCATTGGGGTTATGGTTAATCTACAAATTCAGGAAACTGAAATCTTAACAATGTTGGGTATTCTGATCCATGAACATGGTCTATTTCTTCTCTCACTTAGGTTGTCTTCATTTCTCTCGGCAATTTCTCTTCCTTTAAGTATGGAAGTCTTCAATATATTAGACTGATGCATAAGTATCTACTGTTTTTTAAAAATTTTTATTTATTTACTTTTTTAGAGATAGGATCTCACTCTTTGCCCAAGCTGGAGCACAGTGGTGTGATTATAGCTTATCGTAACCTCAAATTCCTGGGCTCAAGTGATCCTGCTGCCTCAGCCTCCTGAGTAGCTGGGACTACAGGCTCACACCACCATGCCTGGCTAATTTTTTTATTTCTTTATTTTTTTTTGTGGAGACAGGGTCTCACTGTGTTTCCCAGGCTGGTCTCAAACTTCTGGTTTCAAGCAATCCTCCTTCCTCAGCTTCCCAAGTAGCTGGGATTACAGGTATAAGCCACCATGCCTAGCCATAAATGTTATTTTTAATCTAAATTTTCAATTATTTCTGTTGATATTATATAGAATTTGATTTTATACATCAACCTTGTCTCTTGCAACATTATTAGACTCAGTTACCAGTTCTAGTAGCATCTTTAGTAGATTCCTTAGGATTTGCTACACAGTTGTCTATATATAAGTGGCCACATCATCTGTGAATAAAGAGTTTTACTTCTTTCTTTTCAATCTATGGGCTTTCCATTTCTTATTCATGTCTCACTGAACTAGCTATGACCTCTAGTACAATGTTAAATGGCAGTGGTGAAGGTGGACATACTTGCATTGTTCTTCATAGCAAGGGATAAGCATAGGTCTTTCACCATTAAGTATGTTATTAGCTATGGGTTTCACTCACATGCTATTAATCCCACTGAGGACGGTCCCTCCTATTTCAAGTTTCCTGAGAGTTATTCTTTTCAATATACATCTATTTAGATGAGCAAATGATTTTTCTCCTTTGTCCTGTTAGTAAGAAAAATTCCATAGGTTTATTTTCATTTTTTTAAATCATCTCCCCCACTCTGAGACATAGGTTGATTTTCAAACATTAAATCAACCATGGATTCAAAAGATATATGCCACTTGCCCATCAGATTTATAATCCAATTTGGATTTCTATAGCTACATTCATGAGGAAGTTTGTAATAATGTTTATTTTAATGCCTTTTTCTGATTTTAGTATAATAGTAACATTGGCTTAATAAAATTAATCAAGAGTTATGCCTTCTTCTATGTTCTGGGAGAGTTTGTGCTGAGTGGGTATTACTTCTCCCTCTAATATCTGGTATGATTTATCAGTGAAAAAAACTGAACCTGGAATTTTCTTTGTGAGAGGGCCTTAACTCTAAATTCATCTTCATACACACACACAATTTTTTCTTCAGTGAGCTTTGGTAATTTTTCATACCATTGTCATCTAAGAAATTTAACTATTTAGTCTAAGTTATCATATCCATTGGCATATGCATAAAGTTCTTCATAATATTGGCTAATCCTTATAATATCTGTAGAATTTGTAATGATATTCTCTCTTCATTCTAATGTCTCTTCTTTTTTTTATCTAATATGTCTGACTAGATATTTATCAATTTTTTATTAAATTTTCAAAAACTGAATTCTAAAAGGTACTTTGTCTACAATCAACGTAACCAGTCTAGTAATTTTATAGTTTCAGGTCTGATACTTAAGGCTTTAATACATCTTGAGTTGAATTTTATATATGTTGGGAGGTCGGGGTCTAGTTTCTTTCTTCTGCATGTGACTATCCAATTTTCCTAGCACCCTTTATTGAATAGGGTGTCTGTTCTCCAATGTATGTTTTTGGCACCTTTGTCAAATATCAATTGGCTGTAAGTATGTGGATTTATTTCTGGATTCCCCATTCTATTCCATTGGTCTATGTGTCTGTTTTTATAACAATACTATGCTATTTTTGTTACTACAGCCTCATTCTATGTTTTGAAGTCAGGTAGTGTGATACCTCCAGCTTTATTCTTTTTACTTAGGATTGCTTTGGGTATTTGGGCTTTTTTGTGCTTCCATACTAATTTTAGGATTTTTTTTTATTTCTGCAAAAAATGACATTGGTATTTTGATAGAGATTGCATTGAATCTGAAGATTGCTTTGGGAAGTATGGTCATTTTAATGATATCAATTCTTATGATCCATGAGCACTGCAATGGATCAATCCAATGAGCAAAATACCTATTCCTAGGTATTTTATTTTTTGTAATCCTTATAAAGGGGATTGTCTTCTTGATTTCTTTCTCAGCTAGTATCTAAGAGTTCTTTGGTTGAGTCTTTAGGTTTTCCTAGATATACGATCATATCATCTGTAAAGAGGGACAAGTTGACTTTCTATTTTCCAATCTGGATGCCTTTTATTTCTTCCTCTTGCCTGATTGCTCTGTTTAGGACCTCCAGTACTGTGTTGAATAGGAGTGGTTAAAGTGGGCATCCTTGTTTTGTTCCAGTTCTTAGAGGAAAGGCTTTCAGGTTTTCCCCATTCAGTATGATAGTATGATGTTAGCTGTGGGTTTGTCCTATATCACCTTTATTATGTTGAATTATGTTCTTTCTATGCCTAGTTTGTTGAGAGTTTTATCATGAAGAGATGTTGAATTTCATCAAAAGCTTTTTCTGCATCTATTAAGGTGATCACATGGTTTTTGTCCTTCATTCTGCTGATGTGATATATCACGTTTTGTTGATTTGTGTATGTTGAACCTTCCTTGCATCCTGGGATAAATCCCACTTGATCATGATATATTACCTTTTTGATGGGCTGTTGGATGTGGTATGCTAGTATTTTGCTGAGGATGTTTGCCTCTATGTTCACCAGTAATATTGGCCTGTACTCTTCTTTTTGTGTTATGTCCTTTCCTGATTTGGGTATTAGGATAATGCTGGCCTTCAGTTAGGAAGAATTCCCTCTTCAATTTTTTTGGAACAGTTTCAGGAGAATTGGTGTTCGGTCTTCTTTGAAAGTTTGGTAGAATTAGGCAGTGAAGCCATCTGGCTCTTTTCTTTATTGGGAGATTTTTTATTACTGATTTCATCTTGTTACTCATTATTGGTCTGTTCAGATTTTCTATTTCTTCCTGATTCAAACTTAGTAGGTTGTATGTGTCCAGGAATTTATCCATTTCCTCTACGTTTTCCAGTTTGTTTAACTTGTTTTATTTTTAACAGTCCTTTCTTTAGTTTATCTATCTTCTCTCGTATTTTATTATATACAGCAAGAAGAAGCTAGGTGGCACCTTCCACACTCTGCTTTAAAATCTCATGAGTTAAATGGTTGAGTCAGTTTATTAGGTATATCTTCTACCTTCCACAGAGTTTTGCTAAACTTTCTGCCATGACATAACAAATATCCCCTTTCTTCCAGCTTCTAATAACACTTACAGGTTTTTTTCTTTAAGCCTTAACCAGCTGGCTCCTCCTAAGCCATCAGCTTTCTGCTAACAGTCTCTGTAAGATCTCTTTGGCTTTCACTAACACTCTACTGAAAGTCCTTTTCAGACTCACTAAAAGTCCAATCTGAAAGCCAGTCCCACATGTTCAGGTTTTTGTTATATCTGCAGTCCACATTCAGGTGCCAAAATCTCTACAAGTTGTATTTGCCGATACAAATTACCCCCAAACTTATAAATATATTTACTCTCTTCCATAGTTTCTGTAAGTCAGGAATGCAGTGAAGGCTTGTCTGGACAATTTTGGCTTGGTGTGTCTCACAAAGTTCAATCAGATGTCAGTTGGAGCTGCAGTCATCTGGACACTTTACTAAGGCTAAAGAACGTCATTCCGAGGTGCCTCACCCACATGGCTGGCAAGTTGGTGCTGGTTGTTGGCAGGCCTTAGTTCTTCCTAGTGTCGGCATCTTTGGAAGGCTGCCTGAAAGCCTTTTCAACATGGCAGCTGTATTTCTCCAGAGCTGGTCATCCATAATACCAAGGCGAAAGCCACAAAATCTTTTATTTATGGAAAAGTATGAGACATAAGTAATGTGTTGTTTTTTTTTTTTTAAAAGAGTGACCTATGACCAAAACAACTGATTTCAAACCTTGACTTCAGTTGGCTCAGGACTGCTGTCTTATTCGTTTTCCAACCTACAATATCCACAACCCCAGAGTTAGATATGAATTTCAAGGTCTGAAAGAATGTACCCTAAATCCCATTAAGTTGGAAAAGTTATAGTTCATCAAAGATTGGTCCTGGCTGATTTTTGTTTTTGTTTGTTTGTTTGTTTGTTTTTTAAAATAAACAGGGTCTCATCTGTCTCCCAGGCTGGAGTACAAGGGCATGAACATAGCTCATTGTAACCTCAAATTCCTGTGCACAAGCAATCCTCCTGCTTCAGCCTCTTGAGTAGCTAGGACTACCAACAACAACCACCACGTGGGCTAATTTTTAAATTTTTTTTTTACAGACAGGGTCTTGCTGTGTTGGCCAGGCTGGTCTCAAACTCCTGGCCTCAAGTGATCCTCCTACCTGGGATTACAGGTGTGAGCCACTGAGCCCGGTCCCTGGCTGATTCTTTAAAACAATATATAGATTTTAAAAATGCACTTATCCTAAAATCATTCAGTCTACTTGCCTAAATAACATATATCATTGAATATGTGTATAATCATTTCAATTTATCATGTAACTGGTTTTGTTAAAAGGATTTGGGACCTAATTTACTTTTATTGAGGCCATAACTAGAAATTCTACCTTCCTAGCAATTCTTACTGTATTAGCAACACGGCACACTCACATAGGTCAGTAATTACCCATTCTAATTCACACTGTACACTCACTTGTCTTCCTACCTTTCTAGAATTCTGTGATTTCTAATTTTAAATTCCATTTATGTTGGAATGGAATGAAAATTGTAATAAAGAAGGAAAAATTAAAAACTAAAGGCAAGTTTTTAGCAGTCAGATAAAAGTTTCATTGTAATTACATATATCTATAGGTTAAACTATAGAACATTAAAATTCAACAAAATAGAAAGTAACCAAGTTGTATATATATGAAAACACATATTTACCTGACATTGCCCTTAGTGTTTCTGAGAACTGTTGCAGCAAAATTCTGTGTGACACCCACCAAGCTGATTCCATCCACTTCTACAATCTGGTCATTGACTTGTATTCTTTAGGAAGAGAAAAAATTACCCACAATTAATTTATATGATAATGTATTATCATTTATAATTAAAAAATTGACAAAATACTTGATTTATAAGATATTCTTATTGATCCAAAATTTGTCTTTTATATATAGGCAGGCCTCTGTATCCACGGGTTCCATACCCGAGGATTCAACCAATCATGGATCTACAATATTCAGGGAAAAAAAAAATAATACAACAATCAAAAAGTACAAATTTAAAAAGCAATATAGTATAACAATTATTTATATAGCATTTATAGTTTATTAGGTATTACAAGTAATCTAGAGATGATTTAAAATATATGGAAGGATGTGCTTAGATGATATGAAAATACTATCTTTATTTTATAAAAGGGACTTGAGCATCCGCAGATTTTGGTATCCACAAGAGTCCTTGAACCAATCTCTTGTGGATACCAAGGGATGATTGTACAAGCTCCAGATCTTAGTCAAGTGCTTATGTTTTAAAAAGACTGTTTCAAAGGATAGCAATGAGTAACACTAAATGGAGAGAGTCAGTTTACCAAACATCTATATTCCTATCACAAAAAACTGATAATTTGAATGTATGATATATTTACATCATTTTTTGTCCTTAATTAATTACTGTATATAAAACATCACAGATTCAGTTGAAATACCCTTTGGGTCTAATATCTAGTCTCTCATCACACCTGTCATCCTTAAGGAAACACATCACCAGGAATTGCAGGGAATCCTTCCTATTTAAGTTGTACACTTCAAATATGTAATGCTTGTGTGTGTGTATGTGTTTGTGTGTGTATGTGTGTATATTTACCTATGCTTATGATAGTATACAGTATTAATACTATTTAGTGTATGTTACCTTTAAATATATATGTTTTGTAAATACCATTTTTTATTCCTCATAATAAAATATTTCAAAAGTGGGAAAGTATAGTATAAATAGATGATAAACTCTCATTTACCCAACACCCCAATTTTATCAAATCTTAGAACTGTACTATACGTGTGTCTTATTTTTTCTAAAGAAATATCTTACAGAAAAGTTGAAACTCCTTTATTATTTGTTTCTAATTTTATTCCCTTCATTGTTTCCACAGAGGTAACCACCATACTAATTGTGGTGCTTAAACTTTCTGTTGATTGTTTTGAAATAGAAACAATATGTATGCGTGAATAGGCACAACATGTATACATTTGTATGTTTTCAAAAATTATGATTTATACCTCTCTTTTTACAACTTAGTTTACTTCACTCAACACTATATTTGAGATTTATCCATGGATTTATTAAATGTAATTCTAGCTAATTCATTTTAATAAGTACATAGTATCATCTTTCATAAAGATACCAAAATATATTTATTATTTTGCAGATGGACAACAGTGTTGTTTTCAATTTTAGCTATTATAAACACAGCTGTAATAACCAACTTCCTACATGCCTCCTTACGCACATGAGTCAGTTTCTCCAGGCTATATACCTAGAAATGAAATTCCCAAGTCAAATACAGGAAATTTCAATCTTACTAGACATTGACAAATCTCCATATTCTCAGGATGTTCAGATCCTTTAAGTATTGCCAATCATATAGGTGGAAAATATCACAATGTAATTTTAATTGCATTTCCTTGATTACCAGAGTGGATGAATATTTTTTCATATGTTTATAAGTCATCTGTCTATTTCCACAAACTGTCAGATCATTTCCTTTACCTATTTGTTGTTGTTGTTGTTGGGTTGAGTGTCTTTTTTCTTATTGATTTATAAAAGATGTCTTTATATATCCTGTATATTAATACTTTCTCAAACACATTGCAAATACCTTCACCAAATCTACACATTGTCGTTCTACATTTCTTTGGAATATGGTGGTTTTTAGAAATATTATTTTTAAACATATGGTCACATTGGTAAGTAGATATTTTTGTGTTTTGTTTAAGGATTCACTTCTTGCCCAAAGACCATAAAAACATTCTATATTTATTTCTAATTGTTTAAACATTCTGCTTTTCTGCATTTAGGAAGTTATCCACTTGGAAATTGTTTTTTATGATAATATGTGTTAGCAATCTATTTTTTTCTAAGTGTATAAACAATTGGCCTAACAACATTTAATAAAGAGTTCATTTTTTCCCCACTGATTTGTAGTGCTACCTCAAGTTCTCAAGTCAAGTTCTCAAATGTACATTGACATATTTCTGGGTTCTCTATAGGTTCTACATGTCTGTCTATTCCTGCATCAATACTACATTGTCTTAGCTAATAAAGCTTTGTGACTATTAATAGTTTTAACATTTCACAGGAAATGCCCCAAAATGGTTCATTATCTCCAAATTTACCTGAGTTATTCTTGATCCTTTGCTCTTCCTAATTAATTTTGGGTTTATTTGCCAAGTAATATGAAACCACTTATTGGGGTTTTAATGAAATTAGATTGATTTTAAAGATTACTTTGTGGAGAACTGACAACTTTATCATAGTGAATCTTCCCATGAATGAAAATTGAGAGCTACCATAAGCACCTCTGGGAAGTGTGATGTAAATCATATTGTGCTGCCAAGTATTAAGTAAAGTTAGTCAAAGCTTGAAAATAAGACTAAAAGAGGGCAACGTATTTTTTCAATGTCAAATGGCCACATTACTTAACAAACCCACCTAAGGATAATAAAGGGGAATGTACTTTATTTGATACAACTATTTAATATTGATTAAAGGTCCTACTCATAGGGAAGTTCTTTATTAATTTATAGATTTCTGACCTGGATAAATTCAAATACTTTTTGCCTATTAGAAAAGATAATCCCAAAGATAATGGTTTATTGCCATATAGAATATTAACCAGTTTTGTAATGTAACTTTGCTACGTTATTCTGATATTACTTTATTAACTTGCCATTAAATATCTAGTTCCTAAAATGCTCTTTGAACCACATTTATAATATCATCTCACTATAACTCTAATTAGGGAGTTAAATAAAATCTTTGATATATTTTCTGTTTATATTTATGAAAGTCATCCTTTGAATCCTTTGACTATTAGCGTATCATAGTTTTGGAGGATCCATTGAGATGGCCAAGTAGACTCACAAAGCCAACCAAACTGTGTTAGCACAGAAATACAATTCATGAGCTATTTAAGCCCAGGCATCTCTTTTTCTCTGTCATTAGAGTGATTCTCGAGAAACAATAGAATTTTGCTTTTGCTGTGATCCTAGTCTGGTACAAATTGTTTTGTTTTTGTTTTTTTAAATTTTGTACTTCTCATTTTCTTTTCAGGTTCTTTGCCATTTTGGTTCTGGATCTTGTTTGCACTAGATGATGATGATGATGAGGAGGAGGAGGAGGAGAATTCCCCATTGGTAGAAACAACAATTGGGAATGTAATTCTATAATTCAACCATTGGAGACCTCTGTTGGGATTACTTCTCTCATTTGTCATATGAGAGATGACAATAAATTTGAGTTGCCATCCTTTTAAATTGTTGTTTCTCTATTTTGGAGTCCAAATTATTTCATAAAGCACTGTATAACTACTAGAAAAAAAAATAGCCATTTGAAATCTTCATCAGTGAGTTTTTGCATTTCTTTGACTACTTAACCTGTTGCTGACATTGCATCAATGAAGCTACAAATTCCCTGTGTTGCCATATTTGGAGAACCAATTATCTCTCATTGTGTCAGTATAAAATATTTTCCTAATTAAGAAGGGTATTAATAAATAAAATTTAAAGTCTCTTAATTTTCAGAAGTTATGATCTTATTGGCTTATATAGTGTAATTAGCAATTCATGAGTTTAATATTGTAGATTCTAATGAAAACTTTAAATTTCTAGTCACATAGGAAAAAAAATTCTTCTCACAGTATCTGTTAGCAGCTCAGAAACATTTATTATATAAGAATCTAAGTTCATACAAGTAAATCTTGATAGACTACATGTTAAGCCACAAAATGAGTCTCAGCAGATTTTTAAAAATTGAAATTATATCAAGTATCTTCTCAGACAACAATGGAAGAAAATTAGAAATCAGTAACAAGAGGAACTTTGGTAACTAAAATATGTGAAAATTAAACAACATGCTCTTGAACGACCATTGGGTCAATGAAAAAATTAAGAAGGAAATTTAAAAATTTCTTGAAAAATATGAAAATGGAAACACAAGTTACCAAAACCTGTGGAATACAGTAAAAGCAGTGCTAAGAGAAAGTTTATAGCAATAAATGCCTGTATCGAAAAAAAGGTAGAAAGATTTCAAATAAATAATTTAATGATACACCTCAGGGAATTACAAAAGCAACAACAAATCAAACCAAAAATTAACAGAAGAAACAATAAAGATAAGAGCAGAAGTAAATGAAATAGAAAATTTTAAAAAATACAAAAAATCAACAAAATGAAAAGTTGGTGTTTGAAAAGGACAAAATTGATGAACTGCTGGCTAGAGTAAGCAAAAAAAAAAAAAAAAAAAGAGAGAGAGAGAAAGAGAGAGAAGACCAAAATTAAAAATAATCAGAAACAAAAAAGGAGATGTTACAATTGCTACCACAGAAAAACAAAAATCATCACATCAGAGACTATTATAAATAACAATATGCTAAAAAAAACCCTGAAAAACCTACAGGAAATGAATAAATTCCTGGACCCATACAACCTACCAATTTTGAATCAGGAAGATATAGCAAATCTGAACAGACCAATACAAGTAACAAGATGGAATTGGTAATAAAAAGTTGCCCAGTAAAGGAAAGCCCAGGACTGGATGGCTTCCATGTCCAATTCTACAGAACTTACGAAGATGAATTAACACCAATTCTCCTGAAACTATTCCCAAAAATTGAAGAGGAGGGAATTCTCCCTAATTCATTCTACAAGGCCAGTATTATCCTGATACCAAGCTAGACAAGGAAATAACAAAAAAGAAAACAACAGGCCAATATCCCAGGTAAACAGGGAGGCAAAAATCTTCAACAAAATACTAGCAAATCAAATCCAACAGCACATCAAAAAGGTAATAAACCATGATCAAGTGGGATTTATCCCAGGGATGCAAAAATGGTTCAACATACACAAATCAATAAAACGTGATACATCCCATCAAAAAAATGAAGGACAAAAACCATATGATCATCCCAATAGACAGAGGAAAATCATTTGATAAATTTCAAGATCCTTTCATGATAAAAACCCTTAACAAATTAGGCATAGAAGGAACATAACTCAAAGTAATAAAAGCAATATATGACAAACCCACAGCTAACATCATAATGAATGGGGAAAAGTTGAAAGCCTTACCTGTAAGAACTGGAACAAGACAAGGATGCCTACTTTTACCACTCCTATTCAACACAGTGCTGGAAGTCCTAGTCAGAGCAATCACAAAAGAAGTGGAAATAAAAAGTACCCAGATTGGAAAAAAAGAAGTCAAATTGTCCCTCTTTACAGATGATATGATCTTACATCTAGAAACATCTAAAGACCCAGCCAAAAATCTCTTAGATCTGATAAACAAATTCAGTACAGTTGTAGGATACATAATCAATGAACAAAGATCAGTAGCAGTTCTATAAATCAACAATGAACTGGCTGAGAAAGACATCAAGAAGGCAATCCCATTTATGAGAGCTACAAAAATAAATAAATGAATGAATGAATGAATAAAATAACTAGGGATAAATTTAACCAAGGAGCTAAAAGACCTCTACAAGGAAAAGTACAAAACACTGATGAAATAAATCAAAGAGGACACAAACAAATGCTCATGGATCAGAAGAATTACTAATAACATGACAAAATGACCATACTACCTAAAGCAGGCTATAGATTTAATGAAAGCCCTATCAAAATATTAATGTCATTTTTCACAGAAATAGAAAAAACAATCCTAAAATTTATATGGAACCACAAAAAAGTCCAAATACCCAAAGCAATCCTAAGCAAAAAGAACAAAGCTGGAGGTATCACACTACCTGACTTCAAAACACAGTACAAGGCTATAGTAACCAACATAGCATGGCATTGGTATAAAAACAGACACATAGACCTATGGAACAGAATAGGGAACCCAGAAATAAATCCACGTATTTACAGCCAATTGATATTTGACAAAAGTGCCAAAAACAATACATTGGGGAACTGATACCCTCTTCATTAAAGGGTTCTAGGAAAATTGGATAGCCATATGCAGAAGAATGAAACTAGACCCCTATCACTCAACATACACAAAAATCAACTTAAAATGGATTGAAGAATTAAACATAAGACCCAAAACTATAAAACTACTAGAAGAAAATATAGGGGAAACTCCTAAGGACATTGATCTAGGCAAAGATTTTATAGGTAAGACCTCAAAAGCACAGGCAACAAAAACAAAAGTACACCAATGGGGCTATGTTAAACTAAAAAGCTCCTGCACAGCAAAGAAAACAATCAACAGAGCAAAGAGACAACCCACCGAATGGGAGAATATGTTTGCAAAATATTCATCTAACAAGGGACTAATATCTAGAATACACAAGGTACTCAAACAACTCAGCAGTTAAAAAAACAAAAACAAATAATCCAATTAAAAATTGGGCAAAGGATATGAATAGATATTTCTCAAAAGAAGACATTCAAATGGCCAACAGTTACACGAAAAATGCTCAACATCACTAATCATCAAGGAAATGCAAATCAAAGCCAAAATGAGGTATCATCTTACTCCAGTTAGAACAGCTATCATTAAATGGCTATTAAAAAGACCAAAAAATAAAAATAAAAATAACAGATGCTGGCGAGGATGTGGAGAAAAGGTAATTCTTATACACTGCTGACAGGGATGTAAATTAATAGAGTCTTTATGGTAAACAGTAAAGAGATTTCTGAACAAACTAAAAATAGAACTACCGTATGATCCAGTAATCCCACTACTAGGTATTTATTCAGAGGAAAGGAAATCAGTACATCAAAGGCACACTGGCATTTACGTGTTTACTGTAGCACTATTCACAATAGCAAAGATACAGAATTAACCTAATTTTCTATCAACAGATGCATGGATAAAGAAAATGTGGTACGTATAAACAATGGAATACTATTTGGCCATAAATAAGAATAAAATCATGTCATCTTCAGCAACGTGGATGAAACTAGAGGTAGTTAGGTTAAGGGAAATAAGTCAGGCAAAGAAAGACAAATATCACACGTTCTCGTTCTCACTCATACGTGGAAGCTAAAAAAGTTGATCTCACTAAGGTAGAGAATAGAAGGACAGATAAGAAGAGACTGAGAAGGGTGTGTGGGTGGGCGTGGGGATGAAGAGAGGTCGGTTAAGGGATATAAATATACAGTTAGATAAAAGGAATAAGTTCCAATATCTGATAGCAGAATAGAGTGACTACAGTTAACAACAATGAATTACATATTTCAAAATAGCTAGAAGAGAGGACTTGAAATGTTCCCAACACATAGAAATGATACATACTTGAGGTGGTAGATATCCTAAATATTCTGACTTAATCATTACACATTCTATGCATGTAACAAAATGTCACGTGTACCCCATAAATAGGTACAAATATTATGTATCACTTAAAATTTTTTAAAATAAAAATAAAAATAAATAAATTAAAAACAAAAGTGAATCTTTGGACAAATCAGACTATTTTAATAATTTTGTATGAAATATTCATTTCTCACTTTTTCTTCAATCTGTTTCTGCTAAACCCTCTCATGCTTATTCCCATCTCTTAAACATTAATATGGTTGGTCCCAGCCACTGATAAGCTATATTCACTGGAGACAGCATCACTGATGAAGGCACTCGTCTGTCTTATCCCACCTTACTACCTGTATCTGTAGGTGATCTCCCCTAAAGATATGGCATCTGATTCTTTCTGTGCACCCCTCACCCCTGACACGTGAGTCCCATATTGAGATCTGATAAAGCTAAGTAAGGATATTTCGACAATATTGATTCTTCTAATCCATGAACACAAGATAGCTTTCCGTTTATTTGTGTCTTCTTCAATTTCTTTCATCAATGTGTTATGGTTTTCAGTGTACAGAGCTTTTCAACTCCTTCGTTAAATTTATTCTTAAGTGTTTTATTCTTTTTGATGCTTTGGAAATGAGAAGGTTTTCTGAACTTCATTTTTGGATAGTTCACTGTTACTGTATCAAACACGGCTAATGTTTATATGTTGATTTTGTATGCTGCAACTTCACTGAAAGTGTTTATTATTTCTAACAGATATTTAGTGGAGTCGTCAGGGTTTTCAGACAGGGACAATTTTACTTCTTCCTTTCTAACTTGGGTGACTTTTATTTCTTTTTCTTTCCTAATTGTCAGGCTAGGACTTCCAGTACTATGCTGATATAAGTGGTGAGAGTGGGTATCTGAATATTATTCCTGATGTTAGATGAAAAGTTTACAACTTTTCACCACTGAGTACAATGTTATCTGTAGGCTTGTCATAGACAGCTTTTATTGTGTTGAGGTACATTCCATTATGGAAAGCAGTATAGAGGTTCTTCAAAAAATAAAAATACAACTACCATATGATCCAGCAATCCCACTTCTGGGAATATATCCAAAGGAAAGAAAATCACTATTTTGAATCACTATTTCCCACATTCATTGTAGCATTACTCACAATAGCCAAGATATGGAAACAACCTAAGTATCTGTTGACAGATGAATGGATAAAGAAAATGGGATTTTATACACACACACACGCACACACAGAAATATTATCTGGCCTGAATAAAGAAGGAAATCCTGCTATTTGTGACAACATGGAGGCATTTGGAGGACAATACGCTAAGTGAAATAAGCCAGACTCAAAAAGACAAATACTGCATGATCTCCTTATATATGGAATCTCGAAAAGTCAAACTCACAGAAGCAGAGAGTAGAAGGCCAGATACCAGGAGTCAGGGGTTGGGGGAAATGGGAAGATATTGGTCCAAGAGCAGAAACTTTCAGTTATAAGATGAGTAAGTTCTGGAGAACCAATGTACAGCACAGTGACTATAGTCAATAATAATGTATTGTGTACTTGTAATTCACTGTGAAAGTAGACTTTAAGTGTTCTCACCACACAAGAGATTAACTATGTGAGGTGACAGATATGTTAATTAGCTTGATTGAGGCAATCATTTCACAATAATACCTCAATTATTATATTATATTAATTATAATTTGTCAATCCTCAATCATGCCGGAAAATAATAAAAATAAATTAAAAATTAAAAAAAGGTTTGGGATAGAGAATGGAAGTAGGAAATGTTACATAAGATATTAGCTAACACATGTGATCAGATCTGCCCTTATCAGACCTGCCATGTAACAATGCCCAGGTAATAATGAATTAGCTCATAGACTCCTACTAGGCCAGGAATCTTTTTTCACAGGGTCCTCTGCCAGGGGCTTCATAAAGAGGAAAATTGAATATTAGGATTTAGGTACTAGTGGGTGCCTAAATTTAGGATTTAGGCATTCATGGGGTGAATACCAATATAATCACCTCTAACATCCTTCTAACCATAATAATAATGTTTGGCTTAGAAATACCCTAAAGCACAGTTCTTCAAAGTGAGATGCTCCAACCATCTGCATCAGAATCACCTGTGGTACTTGTTTAAAATACAAATATATGAGCTCCACTCTAAGAGCAGATCCCACCAATCTATATTTCAGTATGCATCTTAGTTGATTCTTATTCAGACTAAAGTCTGAGATCTATGGTCCTATGATATTTAAGAGGTTTTAATTAGGAAAAGGGGAAAAATATTTATCTTTTAGCAGGGCAGAGGGGTCAGGCAGCTATTGAATGCCAGCCACGACTAAAACAGACAAAGGAAAACAAGAGATAATACTTGAAAGTCACAGACAACACTGGAAAGCTAAGCAACAAAAATGAAGATATGGCAGTTCATTAGAGACTAGTACTAAAAAGCCAGAGTGTCTAGAGCTGTACATTGGAATCACTTGGGCAACTATATAAAATACGGGTGCCTTGGCCTAACCCTAATGTGCTGAATCTAAATTCAGGAAAGAGGGCCAAGGCCTAAGTCCTTAGAGAATTCCTTGAGATATTCGGGGATAGTCCCTAGCTAAGAAGTCATCTTATAGAGGACTCCTCCTCTGCTTCTAAATTCATTCTACATAGTTCTGTTAGTATGAAATAATAAATATAAATTAAATCATCAGATAGGAAAAAAGAAATGATTATAAAGGACAGATACATAATATATGTTAGATAACACATAATGTATTCAAAATGCATATTGAAGACATAATTATAATATCAGCTTTATCTCTTTATACAAATCTCCCAATCAACTACACTGGTTTAGCTCCATATTGTTTCACAATGGTACTATTGTAAAACTTCCTCTAACTCATCTCATTATCTTTGCCCCTATGCATTCCTCAAATCTAGTCTGCATATTACTCATTAAAAAATTAATCTTGTCCACATAATAAGCCCTTATATTTATGGCCAACTGATTTTTGACAAGGGTGCCAAGACCATTCAATGGAGAAAGACTGGTCTTTTCAACAAGTGGTGCTGGTAAAGTGAATATCCACATGGAAAAGAATTAAGTTAGATCGCTTCCTCACACCATATACAAAAGTAACTAAAAAGGATTATAGACCTAAATGTAAGAGCTAAAACTATAAAAGAATTTTATCTGGAAAACCACCAGCTTCATCATTCCAATAAAATATATCTCTAATCACTTAACCTAGGTTTCAAGTTTCTTCAGCATTGGGTTTTGACCTAATTCTGACATTTTAATCCCACATTATCATTCTTGACATTTAAACTTTAATGATCTATGCCTCATCTGCATTCACGCCACCCTATTTCACGATGCACAAGACTGGATTACTTTACCCATAGAAAACAGGAATACTGCTCAAGTTTGAGAATTTTATTGGCTATTGTGGTGGGTTCATTATAATTAATTAATGAATTATAATAGGTTAAATATTAATTAATGGATTAAATATTATAGTGGATTAACAATTCTCATATATAACACATCTCTCACTTTCTACCACTTGATCCATATGGTTAAAGAAACAGAGCCTCTGTTCTCCCATAGAGCAGGTCTGGAATCACCTTCTCCCTTTGTCAATTACTCTTCCCAGAAATTTAGAAAAGCACAGTCCTCTCTAGTTCTTTCTTACTCTCCACTCCTGTACAGTGGAAAAATGAATAGAGCTACAACCATGTACCTCTACCTCTATTCCTTCTTTTCCTTCTAGAAAATGATGAAAGCATTAGGTTCACCCAGAGCTGCTTAGCCATCTTTCATATTTTCTTCCAATATCGCCTCTTTCTACCTTTCCTCTAGCTCTAAGTAGTAAGGCCTTTTGTAGTACTGTGGTAGTGATATTAAAGACTCACTTTAGAGGAAAAAAACAATGAAGTCCTTCGGCCAATTCCAGACACACCTAGCTTAATAAATACTCTGCCAGATTAAGTTTACCCATGATGAGGTCAGGAGTCAAAGCTTCTTGTTAATTCATTTTTATATTTTCTTTTATGTAATGTACATGCAACAATGAACTATAGCTCCCACAAGAGGGAATAAGAAAAGGGTTGAAATTCAGTCATCATGGTGGCTGCCAAGCCATACATCAGTAATGTGGCATCCTTCCAGAAAGGTGTGTTTTTCAAATTTGCAAGAAAGTATCCTATGGGTTAGCAGTGCCCCTACCTTAATGGGTGGGATAGTCTAGGGCACTAGTTCCCAAAACTGCCTAAGTACCACAAAATAATACAAAGCAACTTTGAAAATTATAGATTCCCAGAGTTCCACCTTCTGCAAGATTCTCATTCATAAGACGTGAGGTAAAGCACAAGATAGACAAGATAAAGTTGCCATTTACACCAAGTCTTTATGTAGGCATATGTTTTCATTTCTATTGGGAAATACCTCGGAGTGAATTGCTGGCTCTAAAGGTTAAGTGCACGTTTAACTTCAAAATAACTGCCAAATTGTTTTCTTAACTGGTAGTAAAATTTTGCATTCCTACCAGCCATGAGGGAGTGTTCCATTTCTCTACATCCCTGCCAACACCTTATATTGTCAGTGTTCTTATCTTTAGCCATTCTACTAGGTGTATAGTGATATCTCATTACAGTTTTAATTTGCATTGCTTTCATGATTAATGATGTTGAATACATTTTCATATGCTATTGGCCAGTCATATATTTTCTGCTTTGAAGTGTCTGTTGAATCTTTTGTCCATATTTTAAAAATTGGGTTGCTATTATTATTGAGTTATAAGTGTTCTTATATTCTAGATATAAGTCCTCATATATATACCTGCAAATATTTTCTCCTTGTCTATGGCTTTGTTTTTCATTTCTTAACTGAATCTCTCAAAGAACAAAAGTTTTTATTTTAATGAAGTTCAATTTATCAGTTTTTTCATTGATGGCTTGTGCTTTGTGTCCTGTTTCAGAAATCTTTGCTTGATATGAGATTACAGATATTTTCACCTATGTATTATTTCAGAGGTTTTATAGTATTAGCTCTTATGTCTAGATATACAATTAATTTTGAATTAACATTGTATACAGTATGAAGTAAGGCTTAAGACACAGTTTTTCATTTTCCCACAAGAATATCTAATTGTTCTGGCACTTTGTTGAAAAGACTATACTTTTCCCCATTGAGTTATCTACTTTCACTGAAAGTCAACTGACTATATGTCTTGATATATTCCTGACTTTATGTTCTATTCCATTGATCTATATTTTCATTTTTATACCAGTGTCACGCTGTCTTGATTATTGAAGCTTTATAGTTTAAGGCTTATGTTATCTTATCAGAAAAATCAGATAAGGTCATTGTTCTAACTTTGTGCTTTTTTAGAACTGTTTTTCTAGGGCCTCTGCATTTCTATATGCATTTTAGAACCAGCTTGTCAATTCCTACCAAAAAAAAAAAAAGCCTGCTGGAATTCTGATTGGGACTTCTTTGAATCTACAAATGAATATAGGGCCATCTGAAATCTTAAAATCATTGAGCCTTGTGTTCTATGAACACTGTATATGTCTCCATTTATTTACCTGCCAAATATCATAGCACCATCTACTCCTTATCTCACCTCAACAACATTTTTAATTTTTGTACAACATCCTCACATTAACTAAGAGCTTTAAGGCAAGCCATACTCTGAAAAAACTTGTATCTTTTACAAAACTTTGCTCATAAATCCCTTCTCTATCTCTCAAAACCTTCTCTTGAATTTCCCACTCAAATGTTAACTTCTCTTTGACAGGCTATCTGCTTATCCAAGCCTAGTATCTTGTCTATTCTTTGAACCTCTCCTGCGTAATTTTATACCTCCACCTGACATTACATGTTATCAGATATTGTTTGATATTTCTTGATATATAAGGTCTCCATAAACAGACAGATTGCAAACTTCTTGGGTCTTGTATCTAAGCCCAGGGCAATACATATGTATTACTCATCCTATTAAATCATTTTGGGGAAAGAAGGAAAAGAAAGATTTTCTTTTATGTGGAATTTTATTTTCTGGATGGGACAAAAGTTAGGATGTCCAATATTGGTATAGCATTTCTAATACACTGTTGTTGATGAGACTTTAAAAAAGCAAATTTCCTGCTTAGTTCTCCCACTATCATTCTGTTTATGCCACTCCCTTTCTTGTAACAGTATCTTCTCTCAGCCAGTAATCATTTAAAATTTTGTTTTCTCAAAGATTACCTAGAAAACATCTTTCTTGAGTAAATGTGATATAACCTTAATACCGTTTTTAAACTTTTTATCTTTGTGCACGTACTTGACTTGCTTTATAAAAGTCTTTTTGTTGTGTGGAGATGTGTTAGGGGCTGGGAATTTCTGTTGTAAGTTGATTCTAGACTACTTTAATAGCCAAAGTTATGCCTTTTATTTCTTCTTGACTTTTACATAAAATAAAATAGAATGCTATGGAAGTCATATGAGCTCAATACATTTTTTGATACCGACAATTCATCAATATTTTCAGATGACCAATAACTGTGACTGTATATGAATGGCAATTCTGCAAAGCAATTTTCATGGCAGTACAAGTTGGTTGACTTACCAATACCTATAGAAGACAAAGGCATGAAGAAATCCTTTACCTTTCAAACATTTAATTTGAAATATACTTTGTATCTTGAAAAAACAAATTAAAGTTGAACTATAGAATTTGAAGGATGAACAGATCTGGCTTTCCAGGAAAAAAAAAGACTAAAGCTGAAAGCTCAAACTTTCAAAAGGAAAGACAGTCATTGTCATACTTTCATGAAGCAAAAGCCTAAGGTGACTTTAATCAGGTGACTTTAATCAGGCAGGAGCATTTGAGAAGGCAGACATTTTTGTAAAAGGCAAAAGTTTAAGGATGAGTAAAAGGTGCACTAAAGAAAAGATAAAAAGCTCCAAAAACAGGCTTAAAAAAAATAAAGAAACAAATACTTACCAAGCTAGCATTTACTGGGGAGAAAAAAATAAAAGCAAAATACAGGTTTGTACCTTGTCAATAGACAGAATGATCAGAAGTGAAAGAAAATTAATGTGATGATTGCCTTAATGGGCAAGAATAAAGAAAGAACAAACTAGGTCAAATAAGTTTCCAAAAATAAGCATCCCTGCCAGACTGATTTCAATAACATGTGATGAAACAAGTACAATTGAAGGGACTAAGTGTTCTAATCAGAAGAAAGATAGCAAAAGTGCTGGAAAAATATAAGTAGAGAAAATAATATGCTTGCTTCTTTGATTTGATTGATCCATTCAGTCAGTAATTCAGCAAAAGTGATTTGATCCTGACTATATTCCAAGGACAGGGAGAGTTATTGGTATACAAATTTGAGTCAGGTTTGATCCCTATTTGAGAATACCACACACATACACATATACACACACATATATACACATATATGTATACATGCATATATAGGATATGCATGTGTGTTTTACGGATTGGAGACATGGGAGTATGACAACCTAAACCGAACATTACAGTAAGAATGCCAAGAAAGGAATGAATAGAACAATCTCGGGACAAGGGCAAGGATAAACTGGGAAAGATCATCTGAGCAGAGTCCCACAGAAACTAAGGAACAGGCACAAAAACCTGGCCTAAAGATGTGGCACAAGAGAATGAACACAAAAAACCAACCTGAGTGACACTGCAAAGAAAGAAATACACCATATAATAGGAGATTACATAGGTAAAGAATAAAAGATGACTAGAAAGTTTCACAACTAAAGTAATGAGAAATAGAGTAAACACAAAAACCAGCTTGTTCAGATGCAGAGAAAAAGAAAGAAAAAAACACAGGAAAAAGGAATTCAGTATCTTCTATGTTGAATCTGAGATGAAAATAAGATGTTCAAGTGAACAGGTTCTACATGCTCCAGGGTTAGAGTGTGAATCTGGGAGTAATTTCTACAGAGTCATTAAAAAGCCCAGTTCATTGACTGAATATAAAAATGAGTTCAAGAAGCTAGTCTCCAGAGAAAACTACTCTTACGATACAGGATGAAAAACAGGAGGAAAAGGATCTATAGAGAAGGAGAACCTGAAAAGTATCAAACAAAACAAAACAAAACAAGGAGTCATGGATCTCATTAAATATAAGTGATCATGACATGACACTGAAAAGTTAAAGAAGATTCAGTCTAAGAAAAGGTCACCGGATATTTCAAAAAACAGGTAAATAATTTTGATAGCAACAGATTTGAAGAAAATTAAGAATAGAAACCAAAAACAGAATTTTACTATGTTGTAAGTTTAGAATTCTACATTAATTCTGTTTATTGTACTTGATCATTTTTGTTAACAAATGGACTGGCGGGAATAGGGAAGAAAGTTCTATGCAGTTATGAAGTAAAGGCAGTTAGTATAATAGACCACTTATTTGTGGAGATCACCACTAAAAGAACAGATGATAACAGTGTAAAAAATGCAAAAGGAAAACAAAAAACAAATTAATTTATTAAAAAAGAAAAACAGGTGGCCAATAAACATCTTACAAAGCTCAAAAGCAAAATATTTAAATGTAAAGAGTAATATTATCTCACTTTTCAAATTATTTTATAACACACTATTCAATCTTAGGGTACAGTGAGCTACTTTTAGACACTGCTAGGGGAGTACAAATTGAACAACTTTTCTGAAGGGCAGTTTAGCAACATGTTTTTAAAGCATTTCAGATGTAATGTGCCTTGACTAGTAATTCTAGTCCTAGGAATTAATTCCAAAGAAATAATCAGTGATGTACACAATGATTTCTATATAAAAATGCTGACTTCACCAACTCCTTGTATACAACATACTAGTAAAACAACATGAAAGTGGTTTATGCATACTACAGCATAATATATCCTTAAAATCTATTGTAAAAACTATTTAATGACAGATATAATGTAATATATTATTTAAGAACAGGCTCTGGAGTAAGATATCCTCGGTTTACAGCCAGGCTTTGCCACTTACTTGCTGTGAGTATATATGAGGAGACTTAGCTTCCTTATACATAGAACAGAAATAATAAAATATGTATTTAATCAGGGCTATGAGCAGGATTAAATAAAATACAAAATCTAAAGAGCACATTACCTGCCATATAGTAAGAACTCAAGAAATATTTTGGTGAATAAAATGTGTAAAAAAATTACAAAACTATATATTTAGTTGATCCTAATTTTGTCAAGTAAATAAACAAAGGCATATACACATATACACACACAAAATCCGGAAGGAAATTCACCAGCAGAATTTTAACAGTGGGCAACTCTAGATGATGTGATTATATGAGATTTTTATTTTCTTCTTTATGTTTTTCTACATTTTCCAAATTTTTAACCATGAACATGTATTACCTTTATAACTTTAAAATGTCATCACACATGCTAATTTGACAATTTTTGATAGCATTTTATGGCTGGGGAAATGGTCTAAAAAGTTTTCCTTTTGACTGAAGCATTATAGTCATCTGCTCTTTGTTAAACACGCACATGTGCATAATCATAAAATAACTGGGCTAACGGTTCAGGACTCAAGGATCTATAATCTATAACTCAAAGCCAAAAGGATATTTTTTCAAAAGGGACGTATGGATTAATGCACACAGTTTTGAGCTTTCATATTTCAAAAGAAATTTTACAATGCCCAACATATACAATTAAATAAGCAAAAAATTACACAATGTTTACAGCACGTCCTTATTCATGCATCTGTATAAACGCACTTATGTTCCATGCACCCATGTGCCCAAAAATGGGGGGAAAAGTCTGGAAAAAGTACTAAAAGAAAAAAAAAACACCAGCCTAAAATTCTATACAGAGAAAACATTTTTCTTTTTTAAAAAAAGGTGAAACAAAGACTTTTTCAGACACACAAAACTGAAAGGAATACATTACCAGAAGATCTGGTGGGAAAATGTTAAATGAAGTGCTTCAGGGAGAAGGAACATGATACTAGAAGGAAATACGGATCTCCGCAAAGGAATGAAGAGCGCTGGAAATGCTCACCAAGGAGACAGAAGAGCTCTAAGCTATGAAGCACTCCATGCCACAGAAACAGTGACAAAATTTGACTTGATTATTATTTCCATCAAAAGGGGGTTTATTTTAAATTTCTCTCTCATTTCGAAAGTGATACATTCCTTACAGAGAAAATTTGAAAATCTGATACACAATTAAAAAAACCAAGCAAATAAAAACCATCTTTAAATTTTAAAAAGGAAGTAAGGAAGGAGGGAGGGAAGGACGGGGGGGGGGAGGGGGGAGGGGGAAGGAGGGGAATTCTATGGAGTTTGCTATTCGAGGGGCTTTTCAATTTACCTTTTTGTGGAGGTAGCCTACTTGATGACTAAGGTGAAGACAAGCTCAAAAAACTAAAAATGAGCAGAAGAGGGAGAAGAGGTAAAGAGGATTAGACAGGAGGTGAGAGGTTATAATGGTTTAAAAAAAGAGTAGCAGCTCAGGTTTATTCCCACCATAGACAGGAATATTACCCACTCCTATAACCCACTCAATCATAAGCTGATAGACTATTGCATAAATAAATGGTTATTATGGTAGGGAAAAAGTTTTCTGGTGTCTGACACCCACTTTACTTGCGTCTCTTACCCTGTGAGATGATAACTTTTAGACGCAACCTAACAGAACAGTAACAATCTCTCTCAAATCTTGGCTGTAATTAAAAGTACAGAAAAAGCAAGGGATGACTCCTGGCGTAAAAATGACACAGACAGAGCTCTGCACCAGACCATCCCAGAGTACAACGAATAATCAGTTCTATGGATAATCTAGACTTTCCAACAATTTTCCAGAATAGCACAGGAAATAGCCTGTTTCCCCTGGAAACACTGTTGACCAGAATGGAATTTATGGGAATGTACCTGGCTAGGTTGTAAAAGCCATCTCATCCTGGCCAGTTCCTCAATAGTTTCCATGTGCTTATAAATAAACCAAAGTGTGCAACACCACTGCTCTTCAGCCTCACTGTGATAGTGCTGAGGCTCCTCAATTCTTAATCTAAAAACCAGAATCAGTGGGCATAAAGCTAATGAAAATATATATGCTGGACTATTCTAGGCTTTGTTTAATGTTACTGGATAGTTATTTATTGACACGATGTTTCTGGGAAGGGGAAAAAAACCCAACCCTACCTCACAGGGCTTATATCAACAAAGCAACCAAAGATGAATGACAGGGAGACCAGCTGGAGCAACATTAATGAACTTTGGTCAAGAGATCTTCCCTAAAAGGCTAGATAGTGAAGTTTTTAATGTATGTGAAAATTCATATCAAAGCTATAATAGTCCAACTCTAACTCTGTAAGGGGTAAACAAGCAAAATATTTGATCAGAAGAGTGACATGAGTGTGTGTACAGAGAGGAAACCGTCCACTAAGAATTAAAACAGCAGTTTCCATACAGGGCTCTTCTAGGCTGGAGGGTACCTCAGGGGCAGAGATGGGTCCTCAGAGAGGGTGGATTTGCTGCAGGATAAGCATAAGAATAGAACTGTTCATCTGTTTTACATGTTGGTATTACTCCAAAGATGGTCAAAAACAATTAAAATCACATGAAAACCAATACTTGAATGAGGATAAATTACATACTACCTTAATTTCATATTTGATATCTCTTCTAATAAAACTGGAAAGGACAGTGTTTTAAAATGATGATAAACAAAAGCTTGAGGAACAAAAATAGGAGCCAAAAACAAAGCAGATCCCCAATGGATGTTTAATTTGCCTCTTTAGCACAGCATCATTAATATCCTTTGTTAGTTATTGTCTATGCGAGTTACTCTACAATTTGACATTTGAATTGTGTTATTATGAAACTAATTTTGTTTTATAGATCATGAAAGAGGGCTGGGGAATCATTAGTGTGCAAAAGTGTCCTGTGTGCAATACTAAAAATTACATTTCTGGCAACAAAAAATAATGGTCAATATACAAAATATTATTTTACTAAAAATTTAAAACTAAAACAGAAGGTGGAAATGGCTGTCATGTCATTCAGCTAAATTACAACCTACCCTGTAAGAGGCAGAGTAGCACAAAAACAAAAACAAACAGAAAAATGTTAGGCCCAAGGAAATGTTTCAAAAGTTATTAAAGCACAAGGATTTACTCATTTGACAAATATTTATTCAGCACCCTCTATGCTTAAGGCATCATATGAGAAGATATAGACATAAAAAGCTTGAAAAAGAAAATTTAGAAAGTAGGGCATAATATCAAAGAATAAGGAAGTCTCTAAATTTTTTAACTATGCTGGATAAATCAGAAGATAAGTACCCATGGCAAATCTTTAAAAGTAGCCAAAATATGGTGAGAGTTTATGAGCCATTTAGAAGAAGTAAAAACAATCACAATGAAAAGACTTCTTGTGTGGGGGCAGGAAAGGGGTAGAAGAGGGAGAAAAAAACTTTCTATATATATTTCTGCTTATTTAACATTCCTTGAAGGAAGTATGACTAAATCTGAGATTAAATTGAAATAAGTTTTCTTAAATACGAAGCATTAAGAAACTACAGCAAGCTAGAAAACTATAATACAGAATCTTATCCTTTTAAAGCTTAACAGGAACTATTACAGAGAACATCTAACCCAGAACCTCAATAACTCAGTAACCTCCCCAGAGTAACAACCTTATCATTTTTAGTTGTAGTTGAAAAACTATATCCAAGTGTTACATATTCTCTATGGAAAGATTAAATATTCTATATTAATTAGCTGAAATATAAAATAACCCCACTAACTAGAGCCATTCAATACTTCGGCATGTATTAGTTTTAGGCTTTTTGAGAAAGAGAGAGACTGAGAGACAGAAACGAAGAAGAGCAAAGAGAGAGAGAGAGAGAAAAATGAATAAATAAAATACATATTCACATGAAAATGGCATCATATTAATCATACTGTTTTGCAAACCCTTAATATAATACTTTTCTATATCAATAAGTATCATTACTTTAAAAATTATTATTGACTAGAGGCAGCAACTGACAGTTCTTTGTATAACTTTTATATGTTGCTACCTTTCAACTAGTAAACAGGCAAGCACTGTGCAAATGACCACGCCAGTAATGTTGGTAATAATAATATAATAATTTAAAAGATGCTAAAACTGTCATAGGTCTAATTATGAGACCACTTATTTTTTCATTTTCTCATCTACACACACACTCAATTTTCTTACACATATAAAATAAAATAGATGGATTAGAAGATCTCTGAAGTCCCTCTGACCACCAAGATTTTATGATTCTGTAAGTATGTTGTACACCTTTCAATAGTTTTTCACAAGAGTCTTCCCATAATCACTATTTTTTTTTTTACTAAATCTCAAGCTTTTACTTGGTTCAAGAAAAGTCTCAGACACAAATAGAACCGTGGAAGGTTTCTTATTTATGTAAGCTTATTTAGTGCTTACAACAATCCTGCAACATAGATAACATGAAAATTAAGTAATTTGTTCAATATCCCATAGCTATAAGTAGAGGAAATTGAATTAAAACTCCTGGCTACATGATCTTCAAGATTCTGCTCATTTGATCACATTAAGTTGCCTCTCTTACTATATTTGCTGAGGCATTTATTAAGCACCTATTATGACAGCAGCAAGATTAGTATATTAGGTAAACATTCATTTAAAAAGAGTGAGGAAATGCACACTGGGACTGATACAGCAAAGTTCTAAGATTGGTATAAATAACGAAACTATGCAGGAAAAAAAGTCAGTAAATAGGTTAATAGAAAGCAAACCTAATTTAAAAATGAATGAGGGAAAAATAAATAGGTCTGTGTTTAGAACAATGAAAACTGGTTAGTGCTCAATGCAAAATTTTCCACCTTTTTAATTTTTAATCAAGTTGTATTTTGATTTGGCTTTGTGGCCAATACACTTAAGAAAGAGAGTTCATAATAATTTAGTTTTACTTCAATATTAACTATAAACATTATTTCCTATCACCTTAAAATGCTTCAAAATTTTTCATCAAACTTAATGACAAATGAGGTAGATTTTACAAAGAAATTTTAGCTTCCTTGGAAGAAAGGTGCTAAACTAATAATGGAAAATACTACTACCATTGTGTAATTCATTAAAGGAGCAAAGAGGTTATTTCCTTAACTACTTTGAAAAGGAGGAAGACTGTTAATAAATTACTTTCAAACACAAAATATTCATATCCCACTTTCTTTACATGTGATACATGAGGTCAGCTGAACATTCACTCAAAAGATTCATTTCAAATCTTCTCTGTGCAAAGTATTACACTAAGTGTGTTGTTTATTATAATACTGGCTATGGGAACACAAACAAGGCTACTGACTAAGATGTTGTCCCCAACTGCATGGCAAAGAAGATACAGAAAGTGTAATTTTCTATTTACATAAATTAATTTAGTTCTCCTTCAGAACTATCCAATATGTGTTTTTAGGAGTACAAAAGAAATAATGCTACTATGGGTCTCTCTATATTCACAAATTATTTTTAACATGCTTTATTATTTCCTGATAAGATGGCTAAATGATGTATACTTAAACACTGAAAAAAATCTAAGCTACTCATTCAATGTTCCATAAAAAAAGGATGGTATTTCTTTGAATTTAGCAGTCATATTTTTAGGTCTACTTTTATTTCTATTGCCAACTGCTATGGTTTGAATGTATCCCCCAAAATTCATGTGTTGAAAACTTAATCCTCAATGCAACAGTGTTGAGAGGTGGGACCTTTAAAAGGTAATTAGGTCATGAGGGCTCTGCCCTCATGAATGGATTAATGTTGCTATCATGGAAGTGTACTCAGTATCTCCAGAGTGGGCTTGTTATAAAAGTGAGTTTGCCACCCTCTTGCACTCTCTTGCCCTTCTGCTTTCTGCCATGGGATGACATGGGCAAGAAGGCCCTCACCAGATGTGGCACCTTGATCTTGGACTTCCTAGCCTCCAGAACCGTGAGCCAAATAAATTTCTGTTCATTATAAATTATCCAGTCTCAGGTATTCTGTTACAGGAACACAAAACAAACTAAGACAGCAACCTTCTGCTTCTAGCCTCAACCTGATAAACCAGGAGCCTAGTATAAGGATTAATCAAAATCTTTAAAGACATATGTAGCTTGAGGTGATGAAAGCTAAGACATAAAATAATGATGTGCTATACTGTTCATCAGAATTTTCCAAGGTGTATGTTTAAACACAGACTTCCAGACCCCTCTCCTAGAGATTTTAATTCTGCAAGTTTAGATGGCACTCAAGAACCTGTGTTTTTAGATAAAACACATTTGGGGAAACAAATATCCAGAATTACCACCAATGCAGAATTAGAGTTCCTAATTTATCTTCTATCTCTATCATTTTCAAAAATGCCAGAGTATTATCATTTGTTTCAACATTTCTCAAGTGAAACTGCATGCTGACCTCCATAGTACATGGCCTTTAACTATAAACACCCATGTTTCTGCCCACTTCCCACTAGACAGAGAGCTGAATGGATAAAGACAGGTATAGATAGATCTAATTTATCTAATATGTATTAAAGAAAGCAGATATTCTGCCTACAAATCAGAAAGTAATTCAAGTGTTTTAACAATTTTCACATTTGAGAAACACTCTGAAATTTTGTCCTAAAGAAAATCAAAAGAAGAAAGCTACCACTGAAAGAATGCCAAGAAAAGTTCCCTAAGATTTTAAGTTATTAACAACAGTAGTTAGCTTACCTGCCATCCCGCTGAGCAGCACCACCTTCTGTTACTGTTTTGACAAATATTCCCAGCTTTTCAAGTCCAGCATCTGCTCCAACACCCATTCCAATAATACTTATACCAAGACCATCCTCATCTATGAAAAAGAAAAAAAAAAAATAGAACCACCTGTTTTACACTAGTCCACAATTAGCTGGGAAGGCCTATTTGCTGCTTCTAATTTTGTGCTCTCTATGGATAGGACATATGATAAGCTTGCCTGAGTAGAATTATTTTATAAACTAGGGAATAACGGTATCTAATAAAATCCTCCAAAAGGCTCATGAGTTTAGTCTCATTTTACTACTGCAGTTGGTAATTCATTGTGTTCCCAAGAAAAGGAAATAATTTGGTTACATGTAATCAATCTGCCTTAACAAACAGATTCCCAAAATAATCCTATAAATTGCTTTAGGCATAAAAGCCCACAAATTAAAACACATATAGAATTTTAAAGAAATGTGATCATAACATATCTGGAATTTCTCCTTTATTCATGTAGTCAGTTTTCTTTTCTTTTGTACTTGTCCATTCATTCAATAAGATAGTATGTGTCTTTGAGTACTTTCCTCTGTGCTATTATATATGCAAATATACTGGTCAACAGGTACAATATATACATATATACATACACACACACACACACACACACACACACAGAGATTTGGCTTGTTTTTCCTTCCTATTTGCTTTACACAAATAAGATTACATCTACATCTCTCTGCAGCTTACTTTTAAAAATTCAATGATATGTCATGGAGATCAACTTATATAGCTCTAAATCATTCCTAATGGCTGCATAATATTTCACGGTGAAATGGTAACATAATGTATCCAACCATTTCTTTACTCACTTTTGTTTCCATTTTACTGGTCCTGTGAACAATACTGACAAACAGTAGTTTTTTAAATTCACTAACAAGTCATGTGTTTATTCAAATTTCCATTTTTCCTTTCTGTGAATATACAGAGTTAACATCAATGAAATAAAAGACACACTACTTTGTGTCCCACATTTTTCGGTTAACATTCAAGGTTATTTTCTGATGCCCTCAAAGTCTTTGCAATCATGGTTTATTAGCAGCATAAAAAAATAAATACTAGCTAATCAACAGTGATGGATTATTAAGGGAAAACTGGCCCATATACTCAACAGAATGCTTGATTTTTTAAAAAGACTTGTCAGCAATAACCTTTACTAATTATTCTTAATTAGTATTCTTATGAAGAGGGTTCATCTTATTGATTATTACTTGTGATCAACTTCTCCTTTACGTATTTCTAAGCACAGTTCACAATCCTACATCTTAATTCTACATATGTTTAAAAAGATGTCACTTGGCAAAAATGTGACTTGTTTGCTCAGTTTTAAGCTAAAGGAATTTTTATAGTATTTTCCGTGGATGGGTTTTTGATGTGAACCCCAGCTGAAGGCTTACCACATTGATTCAAGACATTGGTATCTCTCCAGTGTGAGAACTTTAATGTTGACTAATGTTTGAGTAATCACTGAATATATTACCACAATTAGCTGGTAAGGCCTATTTGCTGCTTCACCGTGAAATTCGTTACATTTAGAATGTTTGCATACATGTGATTTCTCATATTTACTTTATTCAAATTGTTTCTCTGGCATAAATATTCTGATGTTCATCAAGAAAATTTATCTTGCTAAAAATTTTTCTACATTCATTATGATTTTAGAGTTTCTCCCCAGAATGGGTTTTCTTGTGCACATGAAAGTTAGACATGTGCCGAAGGCTCTTCTTCTTCCCCACATGAATTATTCCATGTGTAAAAATGGGCTGATGGCTGAATTCTTGTTCACCTTCATCACTTTCATAGGGTTTAGCTAGAGTGTGAATTTGTGCATATTGGGAAGGGATGAATGATTACTGAAAATTCTTCTCACAGAATTTACAACCAATATAACTTTTCCCCCCAGTGTGTTGTCCTTGTGTTGTTTAAGAAATGATCACTGTAGCCTCTTCCACACTGAATAATGCCATAGGGTTTGTATGAAATCTCTGGTGTATATATGTATTAGCGTTCTGGCTGAATTCTTGCTCACATTCATTATGTTTATAGGGTTTCTCTTCATTATGAATTATCACATATCAAACCAATGGAGTTATGAGTGCAACTTTCCCATACCTATTATATTCAAAGAGCCCCTTCTCGAATGTGGAATCTCTGTACTGTCATGCCATTAAACAGTTTCTTCCTGCAACTATCCTGAGTGGAAATTACTTGGTTTTTTCAATCTATCTTCTCTGCCTCGACTCAGATCTTAGTAAGATTCCCTTTTTTCCATTGTTCCTCTCATTGCTCTAACTGGAAAATTAGGCAGATTTGTAGAGCTGAAAACCCAGATGTGGAAGAAGCAGTATTAACTTGAGCCATCCTCAATTCTAACGCAAACTACCTATAAGGACAAGGTGGTGACTGAAGGGCAAGCAATACAAGGAGGAGAACAATCACCCCACAGAGACCAGGCGGCTGATGTTCTGGAGCATTTCATTTTTCCACAGCTTTCTCTGAGATGTGTCATGTATGGGGCAAGTCCCAGGCTGCAGGCTTGAAGGCCACTGACTCCTGTGGCTGCACGGTCAAGAACCTAGCAGCCAGCTTGTCTTCCTCTGTGTACATTCCTAGGGACAGGCAAAGCACTAAGTAGGCAAAGCAGCCGTGAAAAGATGGGAAAGACAGTGAGGCTGTGTTATTATGGAAGACGCTATAACCATACTCTGGAGCTCAAAGCTTATTTTCTGCCAGGAAAGGAGCCCACATTGGTTTACCATTCCCCTCACTGCTGGTAAGATTTGAGCCTGTATTCACAGCAGTGTGCGTCATTAGGTTTCCTCTTCAGTAAATTGCTAATTTTTCTACTAAGTTTTACCTGTATCTTTTTTACTGATAATTTTCAAGGAGTCTTAGCATATTATAGATATTAACTCTGTCATCTATAATTGCAGCTTCCCCCGCCCCACAAGCCAAATTTACTGCTTATCTATTAGCTTTGTTTGACATAAATGTCTTTAAAATTACAGGTGATTGAATTGGTTCATCTTTTCTAACTTCTGGTTTCCTATTTTGGTTAAGCCCCTCCTCCCACAAGCCTAGATAATATATGTAGTTATATAAATTTTCTTTATAGATCTTTATTTAATTTTTAATATTTAATTATTTAACTCATGTAAAGTTAGTTTTTATATATGATGTAATGAAGGTGTCCAACTTTATATTCTTCCAGACAGATGCTCAGTTATGCCAGAACAATTTATAAAGCACACTGTTACTTCTAGGTTGAAATATTATGCATGTCATATATTAAATTCTCATGCATACTAACATCTTTCTCTGGATTTTCTATTTTGTTTCACTGATAGATTTCTATGTGAATACAATTTGTTCTGATTATAGAAGCTTTATTTCATATTCAGATATTTGATAAATTAAGTCCTTCAAATTCTTTTTCATTCTTTTCCCCTTAGGTCTATATTTCTCCATATCAAATATAATATTACTTTTTACATTCCCCTCCAAACCCAACTTTCTTGGTAGTTCTATTTGAACTGTACTAAACTTACCTATTAATTTACAAAGAGAATTTTCAATACTAAGTCTTCCTATCCAAGGATATGGTATATCTTTCAATTTGCTTAGATGTCTTTTGAAAAGATTTTATCATTTTATATAGATAAATTCTATGTTTTTCTTAGTAATAAAAATAAGTATTTTGTTGTTTTGGTGCTACTGTAAATGAAATAGTTTTCCCATTTTCATCTCTGGATTCTTGATGTGAATATAGAGAAAAAGCCATTAGTTTTCTTATATGTATCTTGGATGTGATGTCCTTCTTCACAAATTATCTTGCCAATTCTAACATTTTAAAATTAGAATCAATTTAGTTATAGATACGGACATGGCTAAAGGTGATGCTTTTCATCTTTTACTTTCTGTTATTTACACTGATCATTTCATTTAAAGCACATTCCAAATTTGACTCCTGGTTTTAACTGAAATATCTACAATGTTTACTTAATTTAAAAATAGAATTCTCTGTTGGTATTATGATCTATAGTGTGTATAATATTTTATGATCTATAGTATGTATAACAGCTTCCATCATGCAATATTTACCGAGTTTTTATTTCCAGTGGCTAAATGTTATCAAATTGATATGTTTTCATGATTGTAGGCTTTTTCTTTTAAATGTTATGGGGATAAATTTCCTAATAATGAACCACCTTGTATCCTTGTATCTAAAATGCTATTTGTCTTAATGTATTTTTCCCTTGAAATATTTCTATATTTGATATTTTATTTCATTTAGAATTTTAAAACATATATCCATAATTAGAGTTGTACTACAGCAATCTTTTTGTAGTTTTTGGTGTAAATAGTTATATGTTATTTTAATGGAATGCATTAAAGAGCTTTCCTTCATTATCTATGATATAAAGTAGTCTAAATAACACTGGTTTTACGTGTTCTTTAAAAGTACAATAGAACCATCTGGTTCTGATAACTTTTTAACGTTTTCTTTAGTCACCATTCTAGTTCCTTCTATGGCAATTAGTCTATTTTACTTGAGTTGATTTTGATAATTCATATTTTGTTAGGGAATAATAAATTATTTCTAGGTATTCACTTTGCCAAAGAAATTCAGTGGCTGACTTCTCTCTTATGTTGTATATTTGTATATGTTTGCTTTCCATTCCTAATTTGTATACATTGCTTTCAATTTTCTTCAGTCAGTATTGTGAAGGATCGATGTATTTTATGGATCTACCTGTTCAATGAAAAAGCTTAACATTAACTTATTTTACTATTTTTTCCTGTCATTAATATTGTTTTTATTTATATTATTCTCCCTTCCTGGTTTGTTTGGTTTATTTTGTTTACTTTCTCTGATTCCCAAGACAAGTGCTTTTTCCTTTTCCTTTTTGTTTCTTTTAAAAAAAGAAGTTAAGGATGTAACTTTTCTCCTGGGTAAGGCTTTTGATGTGTGTTAAAGATTTTTTAAGTGTAATCCTTTCTAAGATGGTTCAGAATACTAGTTTTAAATTCCCTTTGCTCAAACCTCTACCTAGGAATGTATTATATAATTTCCAAATTCTCGTGATATTAAAGAAGCTTTTAAAAATTTTCCAAAGGATAAGATTTTTTCATTTTAAATATAGCTTTCAATTGAGATGATTATGTTAATCCCCTCCTCTATGTCCTTACGTGTTTTGTCTATAGATCTGTCTAGTTCTGAAAGGAATGTATTGAAATCTCCAACAATTGTATTTCACTTGGTTATCTTCCAGTTTAATTCTGCTAGTTTAATTTTCAGTACAAAATATAGCATACATACAGAAGAGTATGTATGACAGTAGATAACACTTATCTACAAAGCATTATGTTTAAAGAATAAAAATAAACATCCATGTATCAACAAAGACACAGAATATTACCAACACTCCAAAAGCCTACTCTGTACCCCTCCCTGATATCATAACTCTTCCCTTGGTGAACATTATCCTAAATACTGTGTTAATCATTCCCTCCTTCTTTTTACTACTGCTTTTTAAAAAACTACTTATTTGTGTAACTCTAAACAATATGCTGTTTAATTTTTTTTTTTTTGAAATTTAAATGAATGGAATTATACTGAATGGCTTCTTCGGTGATTTGCTATTTCTATTTTCCCTTTACTTCATGTTTGTAACAATCATACATACTGCTACATGAACTGTGGCTCATTTACTAATATTTTATTAACTAGATATGCTACAATGTATAGACTCTCTACCATTGACAAATATATGGACTGTTCTCATGTTTTGCTATTATAAGCAATGCAATGGCCCTGATATTTTTGTATGGCCCATCAGCTAAGAGTGGTTTTTACATTTTCAAATCTACGAAAAGTGTAAGCATCACTTTTTACTTCACTTTAACCACAAATGAAAGTGCCTTTTAACAGGAGTAATCAGTCAGTCATGTTTAGTGTAATATGACTGATATTCTTCCTATCTTTATCATCTAAGCAATTTTATGTTAAATACTTACATAGTTTACTGTTCTTTTTTCCTCACCTTTGCTGTTCTGAACAATCTGCTCTTTGTTTTATTTCCTCCCTGCTAATTGGGAAGTAAATTACTCAGATAAAGTAAGTAGGTGATGTGTTCTTTAAATCCTTACATATCAGCAAGTTTCTTTCTTTCACCAGGATTGGTAAATGCTCTCTGGGATGGATACAGGATTCTTTGGATCATCATCCTTTTTATCCTCAGTGGTATGTGAAATTATATCTACATCTCCCTGCTTCTGTGTTGCAAATAAGAAGTCTGACGCCAGTCTAATTATTTTGCCTTTTCAAGTATTTTAGTTGTTTGTCTGGTTTGTTTTTTTGGCCTGGTATTTTGTAAGATTTCCTCTTTATCTTTGAACATTTGGATTTTTTCCCAAGCTATGTCTAAACACGGGGTCAGTTTGGGTTTTTAAGCCCTCTCACTCACAACTAGATAAGCCCTTTCCTAAATGAGGCTTGCGTCTTTTTTTCAGCTCAAAAAATTTTTCTTCTGTTATTATTATTTAATATGTCCCTCCTCTTCCTTTCTTTTCCCCCTCTGTTGCCTACAACTTATATATTGGGGCTCCTTCAATATTTTTCCTGGATTTTTCCTCTGTCATTTGAGAATCAGTTTGGGACATTTCTTACACTTGACCTTATAGGTCACCAATTTGAGTCTCAACAATAACCAATCCTTTTCAATTCCTCTAGTGAAATTTTTCAATTGAAAATCAAGGAATCTGTTGTTGTTGCTAATTTGCTTAAGAATGCCTTTTTAAAGCCATATTGAATATCCTTGAGTGGGTTTTTGTTTCTTTATTGTTATTCAAGTTATCAATTGTTTGTTCTACTCTTTTTCTAAAGCTCTCTCAGATGTGTTATTTTTTCTGGTCATGGGTCACAGTCTAGTTCGTGGGTGCCCATCTTACATGACAATGATAAACATAGCAGGCTCTGCTCCCCTGGTTCAGCAATTATTAGGCAGGCTGTCATTCCAGAGAAAGAAATCAAGAGGAAGCCCCTCTGCTCCCTCTTCTTCCTCCTCTCTTTGCGCTTCTCCCTTCAGAGATGGGGAGGATGTAGCCCACTGTTTAAATCTTCCTGAATTTCACTGCCTTCATTCCAAATGTTCATAATTTTCCAAAGGATAATATAGACATTCCTCCATCTTCCATATTCCAAGATTACTCTCTCTCCACCAAAACAAAACAAACACACAAATAAAAACAATCATCTGCCCCCAAGCTCTCACTTATACCAGCTTGCTCTGGGCTCTCAGCTGTACCAGCCCTTTCCAGGAATACCAACAAAGCATTAGGCCTCACTCATACCTCCCTGATCCTAACCACCATCCCAGCCGGCTAAAGTAGATGGGTTTCAGTTGGAAGTGGGAAGGATGAGTCTTTCAATCCCACCATCTATCCAGAATCTATATTAACTATTTTTGAGACTTAATAAATAAGACCCTCTGTGAGAACTAAAATTTTATCCAGTTCTTAGAAAAAAGGCTACACTTTGGAAAAATAATTCTGTATTATTAACATAGCTAACTAATGATATTATAAACACTGTAGCACTCACGAACCTTTCTCTAGTTCCACTGGGAACAGTTCCAGCTTTTCTACACGTTTTTCAAGTTCATACTCAGCTGAAGCAGCCACCGGGTCAACTTCATCATTTCTCCTGTCATAGTCTTCATTGGAGTACGTGTTGAAAACCTGTAGTAAGAGGCCAACAACAAGGTAATAATACAGACAAGGTGGCTTTCTTAATTAAAAAGAAAATCTGCTAGGTATCCAAAACTATGTAAGTTAAAACATTTGTGTGATGAATTGCTTCTAAACAAGTATTTTGTATTCAAAATCAATTGAGATGTTAAGAGAATGAAAACTCAATCAGTATAAAAATCTTACCAGTTTAAAAAATGTATCAGTCATTCTACCACGTTTAATAATTTAAGAGACAACAGTAGCCACATAACACATTATTTGAATAGTAATATTCCTCACCTTTTATAGAATGAGAATATACCACATTACCTGCAACGCTCTGTTTCCTGATAAAACATCTTGAAGCTGCCTAAGCAAACACCTACACTGAACCTGTTTTATGGTATGACCTATACAAGCCCTGAGGTTGCAGTGTGTCAATACTATAATGATATTTCAATCACAGAATCACTGAACCTAGGCTATGTTGAAGTGTTCTCATCTGTCATCCCTCATTTTATTTGCATATAGATTTAAATTAAATTTTCATTGGATCTTTCCATGAGATTGACTATCAAAATATTGCTTAAGAGCTATAGAACAAATAGGATATTGACAGCTCTTTATTTCCTACCTAAATCATTCAGAAGACCACTAAATGTGGCCTTCAGATGTAGCCTTAAGAAACTTGATAGTCCTTATTTCTGCTGAAATATTTATTTGAAAAGAAACTGAATTAGTTATCTAATTTCTCTCTTAATACACTGAAGAATATGTAAAATAAAAAATGTATAATTCATCAAGTCCAATTAATATGTATAATAAAAACTGATATTTTAAATTAAATTCAACAATTGAACATCTAAACTGTGCCTAAAAAACTCTGTGATGCCCCAAAATCTTAAAATCTAGTTTTTAAATATATATAAAAAGCTGTAATAAAAACAGAAAGCAGAACAGAATGTCAAAGATTAAAGAAATCATGCTTATTTCCTACAAAGGTGGCCTGCTAGTCCAGGTATGCTTTGCATTGATATTATCGGAAAACTAGCAGTTCTTGTATTCTATATATGGTAACCTATAAACCAAGAATACATATTACCTATATAGAAGTAGATGTGGTATTGTTCCTAATGGTATTACTTCTCAAAATCATGTCATTTGTAGGGTTTGTACCTGAAGTGGATACTGTTTTTCTTCCTGACTTTCAACATGCTTTCATAGCCTTATGCCATGTGTATCCTCATTTGGTCTCTCCTGCATTTCTCCATTATAGTAAACTATACTGCGTCAAAATACACATTCTCTACTATGGGGTTTGTACTTTTATTTATCTTTTTATAAAATATGTTTCCTATGCTCCTTCCATAGAACCATTAATATTTTTCTTAAATTGTCAGACTTATGACTTTCTCTTAGACAATTTTTTTAATCTTTTACTTCCTATTTATTTTTTCACTCAACAAAAATTTACAGAGTGCCAACCCTATGCCAGACATTGTGCTAGACACTGGGGAAAGCACAGTCTCAAGTAGCTCACAGTTTAGGAAGGACACAGAAATCAAAATAATTACAATATAATGTAATAACTGATGTAACAGAAGAATATAATGAGTAATTTTTTATTTTCCAGAGAAAGGGAAGAATTTTGTGGAGGGAAGGATATTTGAGTCTTGAAGAATAAACAGGAATTTGCGTATTTGAGAGTAGAAGAGAAGGAATTTTAAATATAAGACCCTAGACTACATACACACACACAAATGCACACACATACACAGTTTTTGGAAAACATCAATAATTGAGTACACTACAATGCAACATCCTGATGGAACCAAACTTTAATAATACACACAAAAAAGGTAGCTAGGTCTCATTCTTAAGTGTCCTTGAAACCACTGGCAAAAATGACCAGAAATTACTCCATTAATATTTGCCCTTTATCTACTTCTGCTAATAGGTCCAAGTATACGACTGTAGAACAAGGGTTTAAACAATCTTCATTCTAGAACACAGCTCAATTTTGCTAGTACATAGTAAGTAAATAAATAATATATGTGTTTGTGTGTGCACATGCATGTGCATGTATGTGTATAAAGTAAGTATGGGAGAACGGTTTCAAATAAATTAACTCTTTCCTAAATTTTTTTCAGGATCCCAAACACTCTGCTGTCAAAATGTTCTTCCCCACTCAGGCTGGTTTATAAAGTTCATTAGAGGATATTCTGAAATTAAATAAAACAAGCAAAGAACTGTAAGACTACATATTGGAAAATGATACTTTGTGTAATTTTTGAGACATCCAGCAAGCATATGACTATAGCACTGTCTCATTCTGTAGAAAAGAAATAATGAGAATTAGTATTGTTAAAATGACAACACAACCCATAGCAACCTACAGATTTAATGCAATCCCTGACAAAATACCAATAACATTCTTCACAAAAATTAAAAAAAAATCCTAAAATTTGTATGGAATCACAAAAGACATTGAATAGACAAAACAATCCTAAGCAAAAAGAACAAAGCTGGAGATATCACACTACCAGACCTCAAAATACACTAGAAAACAGCATGGTACTGGCATAAAAAAAGACACACAGACCAATGGAACAGAATAGAGAACCCAAAAATTAATCCACATATCTACAGCCAACTGATTTTTGACAAAGATACCAAGAACATTCATTAGGGAAAGGACAATCTCTTTAATAAATGGTGCTGGGAAAACTGGATATCCATATGCAGAAGAAGGAAAATAGACTCCTACTTCTCACCCTGTTCAAATGTCAACTTAAAATGGATCAAAGACCTAAATGTGAGACCCAAAATGATAAAACTACTAGAAGAAAACATTGGGGAACTTCTTTAGGACATTGGTCTGGGAAAAGATTGTATAGATAAGACCTCAAAAGCACAGGCAATAAAAGTAAAAATAAACAAACGAGATTACATCAAACTAAAAAGCTTTTGCACAGCAAAAGAAACAATCAACAGAGTGAAAAGACAATCTGCAGAATGGGAGAAAATATTTGCAAACTATTTATCTGACAGGGGATTAATATCCAGAATATACAAGGAACTCAAATATGTCAACAGCAAAAAAATGAACAATCCAATTAAAAAATGGTCAAATGGCCGAACATCACAGCTCAACCCTGTAATCCTAGCACTTTGGGAGGTCAGGGCAGGAGGACTACTTGAGGCCAGGAGTTTGAGACCACCTGAGCAAGAGCAAGACACTGTCTCTACAAAAAATAGAAAAATTAGCTGGACGTGATGGCATGTGCCTGTAGTCCAAGCTACTTGGGAGGCTGAGGCAGGAGGATCCTTGAGCCCAGGAATTTGAGGTTGCAGTGAACTAGTGAGCTATGATGATGTCACTGCATTTTAGCCCAGGTGACTAAGCAAGACCCTGTCTCAAAAACAAAAACAAAAAAACAAACAAACAAAAATGGGCAAATGATCTGAACAGACATTTCTCAAAAGAAGGTATACAAATGGCCAAAACATATATGAAAAAATGTTCAACATCATTAATCATCAGGGAAATGCAAATCAAAACCACAACAAGGTATCATCTCACCCTACTTAGGATGAATATTATCAAACAGACAAAAAATAACAAATGTTGGTGAGGGTGCAGAGAAAAGGGAACTCTCATACGTTGTTGGTGGGAATGAAAAAAGTAACAGTCACTATGAAGAAAGATATGGAGGTTCCTTAAAAAACTACAAATAGAATTATCATATGATCTAGCAGTCTCACTACTGGGCATTTATCCTAAAGAATGGAAATCATTATATTAAAGAGACACCTGCACCCCCATGTTTATGGAAGTACTATTCACAATAGCCAAGATATGGAATCAACTTAGGTGTCCAACAATAGATGAATGGATAAAGAAACTGTGGTATATGCACAATGGAAGACTATTCAGCCATAAAAAAGGATGAAAATCAGTCATTTGCAGGAACATGGATGGAACTGGAGGACATAATGTTGACTGAAATAAGTCACTTAAACACCCCAAGTTCTCACTCATATGTGGAAGCTAAAAAAAGGATGCTCTCATAAAAGTAAAAATTAGAACAGAGGATACTAGAGGCCGGGAAGGGTAGGTGGAAGGGAAAGATTTGTTGAAGGACACAAAATTACAGTTAGATAGCAGGACTAAGTTTTAGGGGGTTCTGTGATGCTGTAGGATGACTATACCTAACGATAATATATTATATAGTTTCAAATAGCTAGAAAGAGGACATTGAACATTTCCAACACAAAGAAATGATAAATGTTTGAGATAATGGATATGCTAGTTACCCTGATTGGATTACTACACATCGAAACATCACTATGTAGTACCCCATGAATACCACAATTATTGTTTGCCAATTGAAAAAATAAAAAAGAAAATATAAGATACATCTTCAGCTTGCTTACAGTCTGGTAAATTATGTGGACAAGTAGAAAAAGCTATGAATGATTGAAAAAGTCACTATTTGCAGATTAAAGTATTGCATACCCAGAAAATTCAATAAATTTAACAGAAAGACTATTAGAACTAATAAGAGTTCAGTAAATGCTTGTAATTTTTAAAAGTCAGTATCTGTATAAAAAAACCAAAAACAATTAGAAACTATAAAATATCCAATGACTATCAACCGTAAATGTGGAAAGATTCTTTCTCTACAAAACTAAGTGAAGAACTCAAAAATCCCTGAATAAGTATAATGCCATATTATTTTCCTGGATTACAATCCTTAATATTGTAAAGACATCCATGCTCCAAAATTACTGTAAATGTCAGTTTACCCCAATTTAATGAACTCAGGGCATTCGAAATTAAAATCCCATCCATACTTTTCACTGAAACTAACAAGCTGTTTGAAAAAAGAGAATAAAGATGGAAACAGGCCCTAGTAGATATCAAAACGGACAATAAAACTTCATTTATTAAGGCAATACAGTTTTGGCCCTGGGGTAGATTTATTTTTATACTCTATTCTGTTCCACTCCTTTTCTATTCAAGTTAGTTAAAGTGGTCTATTTAATAAATACTATGGAAAGAACTAAATATCCATCTAAAAAGCATTCCTATTTCATATTATTAACAAAATTAGAATTCAGACTGGTTAAAAACAAATATACATCTTCTACAGAAAGTGCTAAAAGAAAATTTGGGACAACGTTTAGCTAACAGGCTAGAGAGAGAGTCACAGATCTGAGAAGTCCTAAAAGAAATGAATAAGCAATTTGATTAAAAATAAATGCTAAGAACTTCAAGACAACAAAATATACCATAAGGAAGTTATAAATCACAGATTAGGAGAAAACACTGCCAAATATTAAGATTAAATATGAATATTCATAATATGTAAAGGGCTTTATCAACTCAAACAATTGCAAGTAGGGAAAGAAAATTAATTAAGAATTTAATAAAGAAGAAATACTAATGTCCAATAAATGATGTTAATATGCTCAACTTTATTAAAAATTAAGGAAATGCAAATTAAAACAAGGAGATACCATATATTCATCCATAAGAGTAGACTAAAGAAAAAAGACTGCAACATCAGTGTTTGTGAGGATATAGAAAAAAAGATACTCTTGGGGAGAAAAAAAGCATAACTTGAAAATAGCTATCAACATTTTAAATGTAAATGTGTTTGACCTAATAATGTCACATCTAAGTATTTATAGGAATATTTGCAAATGTGCACAAAGATGTATTTGCAAGGAAGTTCATTACAGTACTATCTGTAATAGACCAAAGTGGGAAATTACCTAAACGTTCACCAATAGAGAAAATGGCTTGCTAATTTACGATATATACTAATTTGTAATTCTACGCAGTGATTAAAGAGATCTATATCTCTACTGACATGGCAGACTCTGGAATACATATACAATTAAGCCAAAGAATACATTATAGATATAGATATAGATATAGATATTCCCTATTTGTATGTCCCCAACTGGTATGGTCCCAATTTTATCCTAATTTAAAGCCTCCTAAATTCTCTAGCTATGAGCTCTTAGCAAGCTAAAATCATGCTAAGCCTCAGTTTCCTTATTTACAAAATGGTTAATAATACCTACTACAAAAGGTTATTGTGAAAATAAAATGAGACAATCCATGTAATTGTGCTTGGTTCAATATGGGGAGAGGGAAAGCTTTTCCAGGGTAATGTGAAAGATAATATTTCCCCAGATACCACTCATTTCATAATCTCCTTTATAAACAGGTTTTGAATATTTCATCCACTAAAGTGCTTAATGCCCTTTCAACAAAATTCTGCATAACTAATTTGGTATTAGAACATAGACCGGCCTACCAAAAGCCCTACCTGTGTCCAGATCAATACGCTGTCATTATTCAATGATTCATTGCCTGCTGTGGTTTCTGTTGTGGCTTGACCAGGAAGAACCTCAGAGATGAAAGGAAAGTAACCTAGGTAAATACCTCCCCTTTCATCTACATGATTTTGATTCTTTCAATTTTCTTACAGTAGTTCTACTATTTTTATTTATATTACTTTAATTGCTCTATAAAATATGTATAATTAATTAATCAAATAATAATTAGAGCCTCATCATAGTATTACTACAACACAATAGACTCTGAAGGCCAGCAGCTTCCTGGGCCCCAATATTCAACACCATCAAGATATATATATTTTTAGTTCAGGCACCTTCACATTGTTCCTGTGTTATTGCACTGAGAAATGCAAACAAAAAGATGTTTAAATTTAAGACTTCTTGTTTCAGAACCAACAAGCGATATTCTGTTCCTTGATCAAAGGAAACAAAACAAGACTTTATCCATTGCTTCACAGCAGAGACAGGCTTTCAGGGCTAACAAGTTTACAAACACAGTTAGCAAAGACATTTCTGCACAAGCAACCCAAGGCTATGAAATGCAAATAAAGTAAAAATTAGCTTATTATAAGATTTTAACTAGAATCATTATCTTATTTACACTTTTGGTAGTTTGAGCTACAATCCTTTTTCAAAACAACAGCAACACTCTTTCAACAATAAGAAAAAATTTATTTCCTTATGATACATTTTCTTTAATCAATGCAGGTCAAAGTAAATTAAGCATTTTCTGTAAATATTGACTAGAAGCAATCTCCCACACTGCTTCCACAGGTCTCAGTTCTGGCTGTAGTCTGGGCTCCGCTGCATCTTCCTGACACATCAAAGATAGAAAACGTTCCAGGTTCTAGCACGCTGAGTTTCAGATGATGGCTTGGCACAGTGTGCTTCTGGAGCTAAGCTAAGCATTCACATGCTTCCACAAACAGGCTTTCCTCATCACACACTTCCTTGGCAGAACCCTAACTCACCTTCACGTGATTTTAGTAGCTCTGCTAAAGAGGGCTCTGAATTGAAACTAACAGTAAGCATGGAAAAGACAGTCCAAACCTTAATGTTTTAAAAAGAAATGTGGTGATAAACCATCCTCAGAAAGGAGAATCTGGATAGCTTTAGAGCAATGTATAATCTCAACTTTCATTCCTTCCCCAAAACCAAGGCTAGTTCCCTGATTTACAACACTAAGAACTTTGTAGTTTCTTCATTACCCAGGGTGTGCCAGGGAGTATGTTAGGTTCGTGCTGCAAAATGAAGTAAGCCAAACTGGAGTTTACAATTATCAGGCATTTTATGGTAACACTGGTAGTCTCCCAAGATTCTAAATAGCTAAGGGGCCTTGGTCTCCTCCTCTACAATCTTGTAACATAAGGAGTATGTTACAACGAAAGAAAATCTCAACCTAAATTCTGTGGCATGTAAAAACATTGCTGAGCTGGAAAGGTGCAAAAGATAGACCCACAGGCCTGTCTCATAAACTCAGCAAAGTCCCAGATTTCTATCCTTAAGTCATTATAAAGAGTAACCTATGTGAAAGGTTTACTTAAAGCAGCTGCAACCACATTTTATAGTAGGATGCATCTAACCCTCTAATCGGCTCACTCAACAGAATCCTACATAACAGAAAACAGGATCAAACAGAGTTCTACAGTTAGCTACTACTCCAAAACCTGCTAACTTGTGGCCTTGCCTGACTCAAAGCCGTTTACAAAAAATATTTCAAAGGCTAATCCATGTATCTCCAACATCAGTTATTTCACCAATTATTTGTAACATACCTAATGTCAATAAACCATCTTATATAGACTTAAAGTACCCATATCTGAGGTACAGACTTCTAATTATGATCTTTCAAATAATAACTAATCATAGAGTGCAGATTTATGATTGGGGTATCTGGAATGCTAACTAAAGGCTCCTAAAACAAAATTATACCCATAAATATTATGTTGTACATGCTTAACTAATGTGAAGTAAATTACAGACAATATAAAACTTTACACAAATTATCTTTAACTTTTTTCCAACTGATCTAACATGTAAGGCAGAAAAGGATAGAGTTCCCAATTTTCATATTTTTTACATGAGAGAAACTTGAAGTTCAAAGGACATTACACATGCTGTATATGAGGGTAATAAAGACAAAGGCTATAAAGACAAAAGGTATATTTCACTAATTGTAAGCCTAGTATTTCCATAAATTACTAAAGAACAAGAAGTGAAAAAAATAAAATACTCGACATAATGAAAGGTAGAGAGCATGCTAGCTCAAAAGACAACACAAAGAAGCCTATATTTGTCAGGGTTTTCCAGAGAAACAAAACCAATAAAATGTGTGTGTATATATTTATTTTATATATACAAAATACATATTTTTTACTTTATTTATATGAAAATAGATTCATTTTAAGGAATTGGTTCGCATGATTGTTGGAGGCTGGCAAGTCTAAAATCTGTAGGGTAGGAAAGCAGGCTGGGGATCCAGGGAAAAGTTGATATTGCAGTTCACATCCAAGGGCAATCTACTGGCAGAATTCCCTCTTTGGTGGTCAGTCCTTTTCTATTAAGGTTTTCAACTGATTGGATGAGGCCCATCCACATTAAGGAGAGTAATCTGCTTTTATTTTGAGATAGGGTCTCGCTATGTTGCTCAGGCTGGCCTCAAACTCCTGAGCTCAAGTGATCCTCCCACTTCAGCCTCACAAGTAGCTGGGACTCCAGATGCATGCCTGCACCCAGTTTGGGTAATCTGCTTTAGCCTACTGATTTAAATGTTAATCTGATCTAAAAATACCTTCATATAAATATCTAGAATAATGTTTGCCCAAATATCTGGGTACTACGACCCAGCCAAGTTGACACATAGAATTAGCCATCACAAATCCCTTCAAACAGAATATTCTCTGGCTGCAAAACTGGACTTTTGGCATTTGACAAGGATAGTCAGGGGAATATACTTTTCTTAAAAGTATGTAGAAATAAGACCACAGGTTTACACCTACAATTTATTCATGTATTTCTGACAGGTTAAAGTATTTCATATGGATAATATTATTTCCATACTTAAACTCCTAGGTTAGGGAAAGAAAAAGCCAACTTAGCTGGGACTGCAGTAGGGAAGAGAACTGAGGGGAAACTGCATGTGGTCCGCATGTGAAGGGCAGTGAGTGGGCAATGAGAACTTGTGCTGCCAAGCTCTGTGAGTTTGGCCACCTCACCGAGCCTTTCTGAGCTCAGGTTTTTATGTCCAAGAAGGAAGGACCAAATTCTGATAACCCAGCTGCTGGATTCTAGGGGTGGTCCTAGATCTTATTCCCAGCTTTTCCTCACACTGGGCTGTAGGTACCCTCAGGGGTGGCTGCTTATAGTGGCATCGAACATATCTTCCATATTACCTACTTCTCATGTATTTCTTCCCTTACACCATACAAAGAGGGATAGTTTTCAAAAGCCAGTTCTTATCTAAGGGCTAAAGAGTAAGCAAAATGGTCTTCAGAAGTATGTTACAGAGGTATTGGAAAAGCAAGTTATGCCGCTTACTGAGTCCTCTTAATTCCTATCTTGATAGTATTCTTCCTATATTATTTGGACTGTTGTGAATTGTTATATCCCCAAACATAGTCAAAGAATGTGTACAAAAGCCCATTACAAAATCAAATGTACATTTCTATTATCAATGGCACCGACCATCTCATACCTGCAGATAATTAACAACTAAATATAGAGGATGTAAACTCTTCAAATTTAAAATACCTATGGTTGACTTTGAAGAAAGTTTTATATATGTACATGTTTATATATGTAATATATATGAAATATATATGTAAAACATATATATGAAAAGTTACATCTTCACATGTAAAGATACTTAATAAAAGAATATTTCAAAATAACTAGAGTTAATATTATTAAGGTCACATATATAGAAATTATTAATGAAATAAAAAATTAGAAGGCTCTGTATCTCTTGCTTTTGACAAAACAGAATTCAATTATAATTGTTATCATTTATCTGCAAATATGTATTGTTAAAATACTTGAAAGTTTTTGGTTTTTTAATTTACATTTTCATTTTTATTCTAGTGAGACTGAACACTGTTTCAAATGATGGTTGGTTTTTTGTATCTTCTATGTATGATTTATTTTTTATTGATTTTGAAGAATTTTTAATGTGTACTATTGCCTGGAAAAGTTTTAGAAAATAAGTTCTTGCAAAAACAGTTTATGCCAGTAAGGTAATCAGGAAAAAAATTTCTTCATAAATAAATGTAAACTGAGCTTATTCCAAATTTGGACAAATTCTAAGATGATGAAACCCCAATTAGTGACTTTTTTCCAATAGACAGTTTAACAGAGAACCAGGCAATTCAACTGATGTTCATGTTTTCTTCAGTATTTTTCAAATTATTAAACAATTAAACATATCCATGCGAAATTAGCAATGTTCTCTTTCAGTTCAGCCAGACTTTTAATTTAAATCGGAGACATATGCTTTACAAACCGACAACTGGTGACCAGCACAAAATAAATTGGTGACTGTAGTCCAGTTTCCACTGGACAGGTGTCCTCAACACAGAAAAATTTAACTAATTGACCCAGTTGGTACCCTTTTGGGGGATGGACAATCTCTCAAGTGAAATAACTGACTTTTGATTCCCAGAAGTGAACACTCTTACACAGTTGCAACAAGTTGAGTTAGCAAATCAATTTCTGCTCTAGCATTTGTCTCAGCAGTTGGTCCTTGCTGCTTCTTTCACTGTAAGTGCCAGTACTGTGTTTCTAAAGGCCCATGGAGGAAGATTATTCTCAATCATCTGAATAGGAAAACAGATGGAAAGGAGTACTACAGAGTGTGTGTGTGTGTGTGTGTGTGTGTGTGTCTTGAGATTAAAGAGGGGGAAGGGGGATGCTGGACACACCAAAGAGGGTTTGAGAGCTTCTCTTGAACATGAAAATGGAAAGTACATTTTCAGGTACAGAAGTTTACACTCCCCCATACAAAGCCCCCAAGAGTGACAGCACCTCTGTTGGGGGCTAAGGAATATCATGAAAACTAAACACTAAAACTGAGGTCTCTGGGTACCTTGAGAAGAGTGCCCCAAGCACAAGATTTTGCCTGAAAAGAAAACAAAACAGTCTTGAAAGGAACTTGATTGTCTGTTCAAAGAGATCATCAGAAGTAACAGTGTAGGCCAAAGGCAAAAGGGCTCCTAACAAAGGAACTAATGAATGCTGTGAAACTCCCAGGAATTGTGCATTTACCCAGGGTAGTAGAAGATAATGCCAAAACATGCGTGAGGCTGAGTTACCAGCCAAACAAGTAGGTGTGTACCTTAAGAAGGTTAACTTCAGTGCGGAATAAAAAGGAATGTGATCTAAAGCATCCCAGTGGTAAGCAAACTAGAATTGACTCCTACGCCTTAGATAAAAAGGGCTGACAGCCAGGCTCCTCACGCCACTCTGATGGTCTTTTGATATGTCAACATGACTAGGCTACACTTCCCAGATATTTAATCAAACACTAATCTAAATGTCACTATCAAGGTATTTTATAGCTGTGATTAAAGTTCAAAATCATCCCAATCAACCACCTGTAAAAAAAAATTAAAATTAATAAATAAATAAATAAATAAATACAATAAACAAATAAAGTCCAAAATCAGTTGACTTTAAGTAAGAGAGATCATCCTGCGTAATCTGGTTGGGCCTGATTCAATCAGTGGAAAGGCCTTAAGAGCAGAGCTGAGGTTTCCTGGAGATAAAAGAAATTCTGCCTATGACCGCAGCTTCTCTTTCGCTGAGAGTTTCCAGCCTCCTGTCTTGATGGACTTCCCTACAGATTTCAGACTAGCATAGCCAGCCCCCACATTTGCATAAGCCAATTCTGTGCAATAAATCTTCTAATATACACCTCCTATTCATTCTGCTTCTTTGGTTGAACGTTGAGTGACAAACCAACACTTCAACTCTTCATCATAGGAGAAGGTACAGATATTTAGAGCAGTAGTTCTCAAAGTGCTGACGGTGACCTATGGAGGTTGTGAATCAATCTAATAGGTCATGAATAGCATTGAGAAAAGTTAAATAGAAAAGGATAAAATAGAAAACACCAGCATTCATTACTAGTAAGAGTACATATTAAGCAGCTTCAAATAAACACCTACACACATATGTAAGTACTATGTCTTGATGTGAAATGGGTTTGATTTAGAGACTAAAGGAACAGTAGCACTTATGAAATTGTGAAAAAGTCCAAGCAGGGAATACAGGCCTCTCAAGCACTAAGCCTGTGAATGCTGACTGCAGATGCAGTAACAATTATCTTTCATACTTCCTTTCCTTGAGCCATTAATTCTCACTTCAAATCCTTACTGAGCACCAGCTCACAAGTTGGCACTGTGCTCAGTACTGGGAATACCTTATTAATCTCAGACCTGTGACAGTAACCCACATGAGAGCTGTAATACAGGGATGTGGGCCATGCTATGGGAGCCCACAGTGGAGAAAGGGGAGGAGAGGTGAGCAAGAAAGGATTTCCCAAGTGACTCTGAAAGTAGAGACTTCAGCCAGCAATAGTTAGAGTCAGCAAATAATAAGTGTGTGTGTGGGGGGCAGTCTGTGGAAGGCATTCTGAGAGGAATAATAGCATGTGCAAGGTAGGAATAAGAGAGAAAAACAGAATTACAGAACAGGAAGTAATGCAATGTGGCCAAGGCCGGAGCGGTGAATGAATGGTAAGAGATGGAGCAAAAGTATGCAGGCGAGCTTTGTGAATAAAATCCACAATGCTATGCAGAGTCCCTAAAAGCATTTTTCTTTTAAAGAATGAAAGTTTTTGAAGAGGATTAGAGGGGACCAGAATTAAAAGGAGAGAGATGAGTCAGGAGCCTGGGAATCCTCCATCTTCACCCCCTTGGGGGAACTTTGTGGGAGCCCAGGCCCTCCCCGGGGTACTAAGAGACTTTTCCCAAAGTGCTCCTATGGCCTGTCACTTGTGCAATGGCAGAAGGAAGGCAGTAATATGGTCACACTGTCCTTGTAAAGGGACTGAGAAGCAAGAACAGCAAAAGCGGCATCAATCTCAGTAGGCCATGGGCAAACCAAGGTCCTGAGAACCAAAGTTCCTCCTGCAGGGTCAGTCAGGCACAAGAGGGGCACATAAGGGACAACTGCAGCAACAAAAGACCTCCCTTTGCCAAACATATCTGTAACATTTTTAGGGTGAAATTATGTAGAATACCTGCATGCTAAAGACCTATCTAAAACCCTGCACTTCCATACTATGGTGGGCTCTGGAAGACAGAACCCATACTTGAGATTTAGTGCCATCTACTAAGGGTCAAATAATAAAAGAAAGGTTGCACAATTTTCTAAAATCTCAAACAGCTTCAAATGCTGATAGAGGTAAAAAAAATAAAATAAAATACATAAAATATAATAAACCCTGTTTCAGGAAGTATTTCTAGCACCAACTGAGACCTACATAGTACAACCAAAAATTTTAATTTCTGTAAAGGTCATGAGTAAAATATGCTTAATTTTTAAACTCTTTAAGCTGAGGCCAGACATCACATGGTGGGGGGAAAAAATGAAAAACAAGCCTGGAGCACAAATAACCAATTGTTAGGGAATGCATATATACATGAGAACACTGATGCTATGGTACAAGGCTGAGCTTGTGAACCTAAGACAAGACACACAAAAAAAGTTACTGCATTCTGGGCAGCAGTGATCCATGTTAAAATTAATCATGTTACCCCCACAAAGCAGGAAAGACTCTGCTTTCTTATAAACAAAGTGTCCCTTCCATTTAGACTTCTCCAAGAACTACAGTCAAATGTAATTGACCGATTCTGGATCGTCACTGAAAATGTCAACACACAGCTAAATCTACAAATGGTATCTGTCTCATGTTTCCCTTATTTATAGGAAACCCTAAAGGGCAGGAGTGCTTTACAAGAAACAAGATAATCAGCAATCTTTGTCAAAATATGTGGAGGACAGTGTTGTCACATTATTCTTGATGTGTCTGAAGTGAAACTGCCACTACTTCCATTACCAGAGGATTAATGGTCAAATCTGGAGATCACTGACCCTTGAATCACACTAACTGTGACCTCATATATCTTATAATAGAACTGATGGTTCTGTAAATATTGTGTGAACCACTATGCTTCTTAAATCAATTGCCTCCACAACCTTAGAAACTGTCCATATAAAGGAATAGCCCAGCAAAGCCAGGTGGTAATTTCTTTGTTAGAATAGGTAAATGCTCTGTAAACAGAGAAGAGGATGCAACAATCACTGCTACCTAGTTTCCTGATTCTGTATAGACAGTCCACACTTCTGGACCAGTTCAATGCCTTGACAGGACCTCAAACTCAAAGTGCCCCAAAGCAAAATTATAGTGTCTCCCATCCTCTGTCATCTGTAATGTTTCTCATGTTTGAGGACAACAGGATCCTTCTGGCCACACGGCCTTGAAAAGACAATCATATAACAAATCTTCCTTTTCCTCTTCTTCTTCCCCTACACACCCACATAAAATTAGTCAAAATCTCCTATTGATTCTATCTTTAAAAGGATCCTTATTCTACTCACTCCTTCCAATTCCTCCTGCCCACTCAGATTCCTAGTAATTAAGTTATCCTGCAACTTAATTGTTGCATTCTGCCTCAAAACTCTCCTATAACTTATGATATACCACATTTAAACATATACCTAAGACGTGGCTCTAATCATGTCACTGTGAGTCAGGAAACAGCACTGAGAGATGGGATTGGGTTGGAAGGACAGAGAAAAAGGGTGAATTTATGAGTGATTTTACATTTCTTCCATATACCTTTTTGTACTTTCCAAATCCCACATAATCATAAAGTATTACTTTCTAATGGAGATGGAGTGATAAGGACACTAAAAAGCCTCCTAAGGTTCTCCATTACCTGGAGAATAATTCAAACACATGGAAGGACATTAAAAGTCCTCCAAGATCGGGCTCCAGTCTACACAGCCAGCCTTTACCTAGCACTACTTCCTTTCACTTACCCTATTGTGCAAAAATTGTTCCTGTTTTGTTATACATTTGCAAAGCTTTAATGTTTTTTGTCTCTCCTATATATTTATTACATTATGTTATACGTTGTATTTATCTGTGACCACAATTTCTTTTTTTTTTAATTATTTTTAAATTTTTTTTTTAGAGACAGGGTCTAGCTCTGTCACCCAGGCTGGAGTGCAGTGGTGCAATCATAGCTCACTGTAGCCTCAAAGTTCTGGGCTCAAGCAATTGTCCTGGCCTCAGCTTCCCGAGTAGGTCATGCCACCATGAACGGCTATTTTTTTTTTTAGAGATGGGATCTCACCATGTTGCCCAGGCTGATCTCAAACTCCTAGCCTCAAGCAATCCTCCCACCTCAGCCACACAGAATGTTGGGATTACATGCGTGAGCTGCTGTACTGGTCCTGTGACTACAATTTCTACTCAAATAAACTGTCAGCTGCTTGGGGTTGGGGCAGAGTCTTATTCATCATTCTATCACTTACTATTCACAGCACAATGTTTTAAAAGTAATGGGTCTTTTATAATGGTCAGCAACCTATATATGGTTGGTACCTTAAATAAGAACCACTTCTAAACAAAAGAAAAGTGACTTACGAAAGGCAAAAATCATAAAAAGATTTAAAATAAAACTTACAACTTCAAAACAAGGAAGTCCTCACTTATGCACAGTTTGAGATGATCCTTAGTGGTCATCCATAAGCCAAATAAACCTTCTATAATGTCCAGTTAGCATAATCATTTTCAAGGCTGTACATGAGTCAAGTATTACCAAAGAAGAAATACTACTAAAATTTTTTTTTAAAAAGGCCTCTACTCTTCTTTTTTAAGGTCTAGTTTGTTCCTGGCAAGAAATTTCATATCCTTTCCCTTTTGATCAGTTTAGTGTGACTAAGTAGAGAAGCCAGTTTAGTAGAACTGGTAATTTTTTAAATGTATTCTAAAATGCTAAAACAAAATTGTATTGGTAGAAATTACAGTCAGGGGTAATTAGCTTTATTGATTATGAAAGTTTATCATTTTGGGTTGTCTGGTTGAAATGAAGAGGGCTGGCAGACAGAATTTAAGTGCTTAAAAGTATTTCAATTGTTGCTGGAAACTGGATTTAAATAGGTAAATATATAAAAGTGGTTGGCTCCCTTTGTGGCCTGAGTGCAGCATCTGTCCCTACAGTGGTGTGGGGTCAATTAAGGTTTTAATGTCCCACAACTGTGGTAGATTTGCTGATTAAAATACAGCAGTCACTTTTACAGTTTTGCATTCTGGTCTTGGTGGTCTATCCCTGAGAAACTCCATCTGCTAATGCCTGTCCTCTCCCAAGCCAAAAAAATCAAACAATCCAGTGTATAAGAGCTCAAGTCTGCCAAAACCTGTTCTTCTGTCATCTCCACCTGCCATACTGACATCAGGATGGTAAATGTGTGTGCCATGTGTTTTAAACCAGAGTGTAGTTGTACTTAAGTGTCCATTTGCTTCTTGTGAAATGACATAGCCAAAGCAATTAGGAACAAAGTTTAATATAGGAGAGAATTATGCCTCATCCTTTCACTTTGGAAGAAACCAAAAACACTTCCAAAATATAGGTCACAATTTCTTAAATGTTTTGGAACTACCCTCTTCTCCAGAACTCCTCCTTTATCAATCATTTAGTAGTTACATCCTGCCTTTCATTTGTTAATACTATTTTATTGTTTAAATCTCTCATCACTATCTGGCATCTTTAGCACAAGGACTAGTATCTTATTCCCATTGTATATGCAACATTTGGCGTTGTGCTTGACACAGGGTATCTACTCAACAGATGCTTGTTGTTAGAAGTACCCTGTTAGGGAGACTGTCTGATAAATGCAGTTCTTTTGGAAATTCTGTAACTTAACACCCTCGAATAGGTACTCCATTCATTCATTCAAACAGCTGTTCAAGTTTTCCAGATAACCAGGCAACAGGAGCAAAGGAATCTTTCTCACCGTCTGATCTACCCTGCTAGCTTCCACCTTTTAAGCGCTAGTATTTAGGGCACCCAAGATTCTGGCAGAAGCTACAGTCAGCATAAAAATGCCACACAGGGAGCTAGCCCTTAACAAATCAAAACGAAAAAAGTAAGTAGTATCAGACCAGAACAGAAAAAGCTGCTCTGCTGATGGCTGGGCCAGTTCCATTGCTGGCTCTCTTTCTACTCCTTCCTCACTGTCTATAAATGTAAATGTATATCCATCAGCCCCGATCGTAAGAATTAAAAAGATTTCAACAGTGACCATTAGGTGGAGAGTAAGGAGAACCTACTCACTCTGTCTATAGGCAAACAGCAGACTTGAATGGACCTTTCCTTTAATTCTGTTCAAAAATGCCTAAACAAAGAAATGCCAGGCAGGTGATCATAAGGAGGGTAGGAGAAGGAGGTGAGGAGAAGGAGGGTAACTGCAGCCATCATTGAGTGATTCTTCTGGGATAGGAGTCTCATTTAAATCTCATAATCACCTTTTTTTTTTGCAGATCATTGAACTTTAGGCTCATAAATGACAGGCAGTTTGCCCAAAGATACATAAAAAATACATAAGTGACAACTGAAATCCAAGCCCAGGTCAAGCTGAATTAAAAATTGATGCTCTTTCCCCAATGCCATACTGCCTTAGTAGAGGAGGCCTTATTAAGAGCACCAAAGGCCAGGCACAGTGGCTCATGAATGTAATCCCAGCACTCTGGGAGGCCAAGGCCGGAGGATTACCTGAGGCCAGAAGTTCAAGACCAGCCTGGGCAACATAGCAGAGACCTCTACAAAATTAGTCTACAAAATTAGTTCCTTGGGAGGCTGAGATGGGATGATTACTTGCACCCAAGAGTTCAAGGCTGTAGTGAGCTATGATCATGCCACTGCACTCCAGCCTGGACAACACAGGAAGACCCTGTCTCTAAAAAAATAATAATAAATAAAAAATAAAAAAATAAGCACCCCTATATAAACAACACACACATCCCTCCCCCACAACTGCAAAGGGCCAATAAATGGAAGGAGGGGTGGGGATTCAAACTTACTAGCAACTAAAGAAATACAAATTACATAAATCATTTTCATCTACAAAGATTTAAAACAAGGTAAAGGGATGGACAAACTGTTACTTTAGTACACTGAGGATGAAATTGAAACAGGTGTAATTTTCTGGGGGGCAATGTTAAAAATCTTGAGAACTTTAGTATCAGCTGCTCTAATAGATTCCAAGGATTTAATATAATAAAATCATATGTACACAGAAATATTCATGTACACTGACATTAAAGAGTATTATTTACAAAAGGGAAAAAAATGGAAGCAATCTAAATGTTTAAAAAAGGAAGGGTAAAAAAATGGTACATCCATAAGAAATACACTGACTCTTATACATGTGTCATAAAAATCATGCTCTATGAGATTATTTAGTGACACAGAAAATGTTCAAAAATATGGTGTATGAAAAGCTTATAAAATCATATTTGTATGTACACACACATATAAAATCACAGAATATGAATGATCTCAATTATGTTTATACATACAGACATAATTTCTGGATGCTAAGATTATGCATAATTTTTTCTTTTTCTTATAGTTTTCTGGGTTTCTTTAATACAGAGCTGTGGTAAATGAAAGAAGGTAAATATTATTTTTAAAATGCTCATTACCAAACCTCGAATGATCAATGGGCATAAGTCTTTCCACATACTATAAGAGCAAGTTTAACTCTATATTAACTTAAAATATATTATAATAGTGCTTCCAATATTCATTTATATATTGATAACTGATGTTTACAATGATGAGCCTTAAATGCAAAATAAAATCACATTCTTTTTTTAAGTGTAATAAGCATATATTTGCCAAGCTGTTTAGAAACTATGCTTTACAGTTAAGCTGTCATTGACCCAAAAAAAAAAAAAAAAGGATTAGTGAGTTTTGACCTTAAATACTAAAAAACCACCAGAGGCTTGACTCTCAATAACAAAAGAGATCTAAGATCCCACTTCCTATTCAAGAGAGCTTACTTAGTTACTGGGATACTTTGATTTTAACTCTGGGAATATGCTACAGGAAAGTCAACTGTACATTCTCTTCTTTCAGACATCTGGCTGAGGGTCTGCTCAGTGGAAAATTACTGGTCATGCTGAGCAAAAAAAATAATACCACGCTTCAGTTGAAGTTTTCTGGGCTTAGTTCACAATGGCTTTTTGTGTGTGTGCTTATGTGGAATAATTCTTCATCATATAAAAACAGAATAGTCCCTTGAGTTACATCTATAGATGAGTATAGCATACATACTCTAATTGGTCTGAACAATAAAACTTTATTTAAAACTCAGTGATATTATACATTAGTTTAATTCAGAAAAAAATTTAGCTTGGACAATATACAATTGCAGAATTTTACAACCAGATGGGATCTGAGCCATTGCCTAAATAGGGCTGGAAAGAACCACCAGACATGCCACTCCCTCTCCTTCTTTTGGTGGGTTATCCAGGTGGAGGATGCCATGCAAGTGCAGCCATCTTCCCAGCATCTTCCAGGCAGCCACTACTAATTGATAAAGTTAGGGGAAGGACAAAAGAAACATTTGCGACGTCTGGTCTAATCTCTCTTAGATTCACTCCAAGTTCACACAATTATTCAAAGCTGGCATTAGAAAAACAATTTCCATATATATTATAGAGTATTCTTGATATTGACCTTCATTGCCTTCAGAATGGTTCTCTATTAAAAAAAAAAAAGACAAGTAGCAAAGTAAGTCCTTTCACATGAAAAAAATAGAGCCCTCCTCAGAAAATGATTCCAATTTGGATGTTCCAGTTATATTCTACATATAAGTTTTATGCATTAAAATGCACATGAAAAGAAATGTGTAAAAATGATAGTAGTTGTTTTAAGGTAGCTGGATTATAAATGTGCTGTATTGCCTTTAATATTCTCATATTCTGGTTTTCTGCAGAAAAAAATGGAAATGAGAAATTTCACTTAATTTTCTATTGAAAAAGCAATACATTAGCATTCCTACTTATAAATAGATGTTGGCATGGTGACTCAGAAGATCTGCTCTTCCACTTGTGTTATCTTAAGTAAGTTGACCTTTTTAGGCCCACATTTTCCTCATCTGTAAAAATGAGGGGAGTGAAGTAAATGGTCTCCAAGATTACATTCAGTTCTGAAATTCCAAAACTATACCTACAATAAGTCTATTTGAAAATAGCAAATTATCATTCCATTAATGGTTTCTAGGGCTTAGCAGTACTAGTGACTGTCTGGGAGAAGGGGAATCACCTTTCTCCAGGCTTTATTTGTCATGGGAAGGGACATTAATTAGTGAAATAGTGTGTGCCTCCAGGCCCCCCCCTCATTCACACCACCCCAGGTAAGACTGATTTATTTATTTGGCTGGTCCATCAGGGATAAGAAACTGGGCCTGTGTAACACCCTCTTACCTAGTCTTTAACAAGGGATACTTTGATTTCTACAGCTCTACTTTTTGTCTTACCTCTCAAGTGGTTCAAAATTAGAGAAGAGAAATATTGTTCATCAAGTTCCACCAACTTCAAACTTCCAAACAATAGTTTGTTCAGTGAACACAGGCATTTGCAATTATGGGTATGGCTTGTCTATCTTTAAACTTCTCTGATTGCATGTTGTTTTCTGAGGGCCACAAACTTCAGTGAAACTTCCAAAATTCGAAGTTAGAAAGTATGTAATACAGAATACCATGCTCTTTAAAAAAAAAAAAAAGACTCTTGTAAAGGTGCCACCATCCATTTCAAGTCTCTTAAAGTAGAAATCTGAGGTTGAGACCCAGTATATTCTACTTGATTTAAAAGCTTGAGTTTTTTCCTCTTCTCCAAGGTGATGAATGCTCTTCTCATTAACACATCTCAATTCTCAGCTACTACTCAGGTACCACTTTAATCACCCCACATTGTCACTAGAGTGTTCTTATAAAAACAAATTTTATCAGGACTCTGCTCTGCTTAAAGAGCCAAAACTTTTTTTCTTGATTTCAATTTTTAAAACGTCCCATGGCTTCTTATAAGCCACAGATTAGAGCTCAAACAATATGGCGTATCGTAGAAGATTTTCATTTTTAAAATTCTCACTTCCCATCCTCTCCCTGACACACTCTTATCAGTATCTGTAAAAACCTCAAGACCTCAAGCTGCTTAAAATGACCAGAATTTCCTCTCATGATTCCTCTTATCCATCCAAAAAACTGCTTATCTTTTAAGGTTCAACACAGACATGACTTCATTTATGAACTTTTCTTGGCAGATAGGGTTGGAATTAGGAGTATCTTCTACTCAAGTCCTATCATATCCTCTATATTACAACTTCATGACCTCAGTGCAGTTCCAGGAGATGATCACATGTTTTTCCTAAACAGATAATCCTGGGAAATACTAAACACTACATTCATAAGGAGTATTATCATATTAAGCCTCAAAGAAGACCTGTGATTACAAATCAACAAAAATTTTAAGAAGACCTATAAAGTCCAGCATTGGCTACACTTACTGGAATATTTTTTTGCAGCATACCTGTAACCATCCTAAAAATAGTATCCACGGGAAACAAATATAGTAGATTATCCTTTTACTATAAATTTTTCTATCATGTTTTCCTTTTCCCCATCAAACTATGAGTCCTTCAAGCATTACACCCTATGAACTAGCAAAAAGACTGACCCATATTAGGAATTTAATAGTACTATCAATAAAGAAAATCTATTTTATTTTTAGTTTAAAATAAATTTGAAGTATGGAGACTTAAATTTCTAATGAGCTACAATTAATGTTTATATTTTAAGAATTAAAGTATTTATCTTTAAATAAAATATTGAGGCCATATCTGATTACAGAAAGAGAAATCTAAAACATGTCAACAATTTCTCAATGGCATAAAAGTAAACACCTGAAAGTTATACATCCACATCTGAATTATGATTATCTCTCTGTCTTAAACAGTGAAGAAATGTTACAGAGGCAGACTCTCAATCTCAGCACAACTGAAGTGTTTTAGGTGGTTTCTCAGAATGGAATCACAATAATTTGAACTCTTAGCCCAACAGACCAACCTTATGCTTTTGGCTCTCTCATATTCTAAACTCTTTTTTGGATTAAAACAGCATTTTCATGAATTTCACTGATTTCTTATCTAAAGTATCGACCACTTTATAAGTTTTGTTCACTATTTTCCTTAATGTTCTTTTCATTGATCTTGAGCTAAATTTCAAATATGAGTATTATATACCCCTTTTGAGTCTCCAAATTTTGAGTGAAGTGCAATAGAAAAGCATAAGAGTAAGCAAAATAATGCCTGGCCTAGTGCAGCAAAACTAGGGGTAGGTTTTATTCCCCTATCTCGTATTTAGAACTGATTACAAAGGGCCCTTGGTGATAATCAACTCCTTATATCAACAAACCCTACAGCTGTAAATGCTGCAAAGGAATTCAAGTCATTTTGGCAATAAGAAGGCAACAGACTAAAACTTGCCAAGTTGATTAAAATTCTTCCACAAATCTTTCATTTTTACCAAACAATTCCATACTTCCTAGTAGTTTCCTGTAAGATTTCTACTGTGTTATGTCTTGCATCTTTTCTAATTTCCAAATGAGTGCAATTCAGAATCACTGGCAAGATCAGGAACCTTCTCCATACTTGTGCATTCTAACCCCCTGGAAATGCCAGATTCTAGGCGACAGATCCCTCCCATCTATGGCATTATAACATACCTCCAATTATTTACTAGAATATATATTCTTCTACCTCTCTGCAAACTGATCTGCAGTTCTCCAGCAACAAGAAAATGGAAGTTGTATCTGCTCACACACATATACAACAGATAACACTAACCAGAGTGACGTTCAAAGGCATTAAGAGTACGACCACTAATCTTCACAAGATCACACTTTTCTGATTGTGAAAACTCTCTGTGGTCCTAAATGGTATTACCCAATTTAGGTTAACCGCTGCTGCCTTTTAATAAAATTATTATTGTGTTGTTATTGGTGTGTTGTTCAGTTCCTTTTTCACTAATAAATAGATGATAACCTAATACCGGATCCTACAACTCCCTAAGCAATATTAGGTTATCCATTCTCAGATAAAACAGAATGAAGGCTAATACAAAAAAATAATTGAAGTATAGAGGAATAGAGTGTCAAGGACTCTTTGTTTTTTCCTTCAAACTTTAAAAGAAAGCTCCAAGTATAAATAAAAAATTTTAATTCTGACATTTGTATATAATTCAAATTTAGTTCACAAAGAAATCACTTCAAGTATGGTATGAAATAGTAGAAAGAAAACCTAACCACCCCGTCCCCGAAACATACACATACCCCTAAGAATATTAGGTTTCTGATCTATTTAGTTAAAATACAGGTTATTATTAGAAGCAAGGTGACCACACAGGAAAAAACATGCCACATATCAGAATTTAGCTTCCACTAGCCCCAAAGTACCCTAGCAGCAGGCACAGATGCTTATAACAAAGTAGGGTTCTGCTAAAACCAAGAAGCCCACTTCTTGCTGTACCACAACCCTTCTTCAAAATTTTTTTTCTCTCAGATCAAGCAAGCTGGATGAAGTACTACAACTCCTTTAAACTTGAAACTTAGAAAATACCAGAAAAAGCCTATAAGCTTCCACTTAAGGTAATGTTTACAAATATTGAGCACTGATGGTTCTTGAGCAAGACTCTGCACTGAGAAATCCACATCTATACTGCAGAAGGAAAGCAAACAAAGCATCCAGGGACTCTTAAACTATGATACATTTTATGGCTTTCCATGATCCCTGGGTGTCCACATACCCATAGCTTCCTTCTCTCCCCCTGCTATGATTTAATACTGTTTAATCTGTATGGTCCTGTGGAGTTTAGTCTGAGAAGCATTATCACAAATCCATTTCACAGAAAGTGCAAGACATATTTAATATTATACTTGAAAACACTCATTTATATTTGGGTTGATATTTATGACACAATCATCCCATTCTGATTTGAACTACCTTTAAAATATGTATTAAAAGAGATAATAATCCTAACTGAGGTTCCATAATATTTTGTTGTGGAAATAAAAACCACTTTACAATGTATAGGGTGATATGTACTATAGTCTATTCTAAAACCATACTGATGTAAGATATTAACAATTGGGGAAATTGGGTGTGGAGTATACAGGAAATCTCTGTACTTTCTTTACTAGTTTTCTACAAATCTAAGACTATTTTAAATTTCAAAACTTTTTTAGAAAAAAAGTTGGGGAAAGCAATTGGTTATGTATATGAAAAAGAAAAAGAAAAACAAAGAAAATAAACCACATTAAATCCCATTCCTACCTCACATCATACATAAAATAAATTCCAAAAATTCCAAGTGAGTTAGTAGATTAAAGACATAAACTAAAAAGCAAATTCTTAAAACTTTTTGATGAAATTACAAAAGAAAATATGTATGACCTATGAACTAAAAATCCTAAGCCCCTGGCTAACTGAATGAACCCCTCGTGGCCAAGGGGACCCCAGAAAAAAAACCTTAAAACTGAGTTCCCAGCCATGATGAGATGGGAGGTATAAACCACAATTACATATGTGTATTTTCTCTTCATAAATATTCATGACTCCTCCTATAGCTTGTTATATATGTATATTTAGTCACCCTGCTGAGTATAAAATCCTGTTCCCTTTTATCTCTCCCTTGAAACACATGTCCCTAGCTTGTGGATGGAACAGTGTTTCCCAGCTTGCCAGAATGGCCACTGCAAGCTGAGAGCCCTTCACAAGAAATAAAGCTCTCCTTTTTCCAAAGTATAAACCATGTTTTTTTTTTTTTTTAGTTAACAGACCTTAAAAGAAAATATGAACAATTATTACTGTCTTAAAATTTAAAACTTCTATATTATAAGAAACTACATACCAAGTGAAAATATTAGTTATAAACTGAGAGAAGACACTGATAAATTGGTATTCAAAATATATTTTCAAAACTCACAAAAAATAAGAAAAATAAAAATCAAACAAAATCAAACAAAATAACAAGAGGCGAATATAAACATATAATTCACAGAAAAGGAAAATCCAATGGTTAACAAACACATGATATGGGATCCTACTTTACTAATAATCAGAAAATATAAATTAAAAAAATGAATTCCATTTTACAGCTTTCCATAGAGGGTGTACTAGTCTGCAGTCCCACCAACAGTGTATAAGTGTTCCTATCTCTCCGCATCCATGCCAGTATTTGTTGTTTGGGGATTTTTTGACAAGAAGTATATACTTCTCTTAGTTTTTCTCTTGTTAATCTGTTTTTGGTATAGCTGTCCCAGCCAAGAACTCAGAAGGGTAGAGGGAAAATTATTTTTTCACCTCCCCTAAAGTTTCCTCATATTATATAAGTTAAATAAATTCTTTAATATGTGTTCATTCTTGAATATGTATGAAAGACACAGTTTTCCCCCCTTTTTTGGAAAATCATCTTTTAACAGTAAATAATAAAAATCAAAAAGATGAATGGGAAGCCAAGGAATAGGAAAATAGAAGTAAACTAATATCCTCATATTCAGTAACATGTTGGTAACAGTCTCTATTGATTAAAAACAATCATAGATTATATAAATTAAATGTTTAAAGCTCACTACTATAAGCGAAAATAATGAAAATATAGACTGTAAAGCAAAAACCAAAAACAAAGGAAGCATTAGAAACAAAAAATATATAACAAAGAAAGCTGGTAAAATTAAGAGCAAACATTTATGTCATAACAATAATCACTTACTGAGCAAAGTCAGCCATTTGAAGGAAGAATTTCAAACTAGATTAAAAACAAAAGGCCAATTATGTATTTACACAAAAGGCTCATTTAGAATAAAGTCACTCAAAAAAGTTGAAAGTAAAATGGCACTATTTGGAAAGAAGCATCTTGTGAAATGAGACAAGAAAAGGAAACAAAAAGTATAAACACTGGAACAAAGATAGAAATATTAGAAAGACAAAACTATAATATAATTTGCAAACTATATAACTAAAAAAATGAACTGGAAAATATTAGCAACATTATAATTAAAGAAGTCAGATTATAAAATTAATACACATAAACTGAAAGCTTTCTCATATATAAAAAGTAATGACAGAAAGTCAAATAAAAGAAAATATCCCATTTATGATTGCCTCAGGAATTAAGTTGCACTGGACATTAAGATATTAAGCACCACCGAACTTACAAACTCAATGGATCTTTACTTAACCTACAAATATTATTTTTGTTTTTAAATATGACCAAATATGTTTAAGTTAGCCAGGAAAAAAAACACATATGAAAGAATAAGCCAGAAATTTCTGAATAGTGTTGGGAAAAGGTGTCTACATATAAGAGAAATCTGAAAGTATTATAAAGATACAATAATTAAGATTGCTTATTACTAGTATAATAGTAGACATATTGGTGAAACAGAATAGAGAGTCCAGAAAGATCCAATTCAAATATACATACATAAAACTTTAGTTTATGATGGGTACAATATTTTAAAATAATGAAGAAAATATAGATTATACAACAAATAATATTGAAAAATCATGCTAACCTTATGGGGAAAAAATAAAGCTAAATCCTTATCTGATTTCTTATCCCATGGTAACTTTGTGTAGGGAATCAGAGTATGCCACCTCAAAATACGCCACTTTGACATAAGGATTATTTTGAGCAGAAGGCAACTGTTCTCTAACCTCACCTTTCTGTCTAAAAGCAGGACATAAACTTCTTTTTGTAAAGATGACATAAATTTCCATTTGTAAAGGTGTTCCCCCTCTCCTACCAGAAAGAAGAGAAGGCCTCTTATCTGCATAACAAACCTTAACAAACAATTCTTATTTACCATACATTTCCTAGTTACCTTTCCACAAGTTACCCACTGCCTTGGCCCACAGAAACCCACAACCCCTTTCCTTTGTCTAGCCACTTCTGCACACTTTAACACCCTTTGTTAAGTTGGTATATAAGCCCCAAATTATAACCACCTCCTTGAGTCATATTTCTTTGTGAATTCCTGTCCTTATGTATCTAATTAAATGTTTCTTCCTCTTATTAATCTGTCTTTTATTAGTTTGATTCGTGGGCTCCAGCCTCTGAACCTTCGAGTGTAGAAGAGTATTTTTTTCTCCCTCACATTTGCAATGGATCAAAGATTTAAATGAAAAATAAAATTACAAAAGCACTAAAGGAACAGATGAGTGAATCTTTTAAAATGTGATCTTATGTTGAAAAAGATCTTTTGAAGAATGACATAATACTCAGAAGCAGTAACTAACAAATATATGAATCTGACAACATAAAAGTTGGAATAATCTGTATGGCCATAAAGGAAAAGAGCCATTAGCATATTACTCAAAAACCACGAGTAAACTGAGAAAATTATTTATAGCACAATGGGCTTAAAATGGCTATTTTAAGACAAAGAATTCTTATAAAAACAATATGAAAAACATTGATAAACCAATAGAAAAATGAACCAATTGCATGGACATGAAGTTCATGAGGGAAAAAAATACAAATGGCCTAAAAATATGAATAGGTATTCAAGTCTACTTATAATTAAATATAATTGAAAATAAAAATAAGCATCCTCCACCTACCCATCAGGAAAACTTGAAAAAAATTCAATGAGACCTACTATTGGAGGAGAAAAGCAGTCTCACCAATTTGAAGGACAATTTAGCAATATCCACAGAAACTTAAAATGTGTAGTCTTTGACACAGGAATTATAGCACTTTATCCTATATATTCATTTTGTAAGTGCAAAATCATAAGAATAAGGACAGTCTTGGCAGCATTGTTTCAATAATGTAAAATGGGGAAATAACCAAATGACCTGTAATGGGGGACAGATCAATAAATTACAGCAATATTAAAAAATGAATATTAAATAAATTTAATATCCTCCTAAAAGAAAGAAATACAATGGCTCATATTCCAAATGTTAAAGCACTTTTCCATATAACTATAAATCTACAGCTTACTCTGTAAGATAGATATTCATATTGTTCACCATGTTAACCATGAGGAAATTGAAACACTAAGATGTCAAATAACTTGCCCAAGTTATCATGATATAAATGCTCAATCAGGTCTATCCCCGGAGATAACTCGAGATTTACATGTTTAACCATACTCATCATTATGTCAAATATCTTAGATGAAAGTTCATGCTGATAGTAGTGTGAGGTGTGTGCAGGCTTGTATAATATTTTTTTGCATAATGAAGTATTTATGTATATAAAATTTCTGGAAGAATGCAAAGGAAATATATCAGTAGTTATTATGGGGAGTGAGACTTGACAAAGACAACTTTTATTTGTTACAGATATTGCGTTGAATAATGGCGAGATATCAAAAGATACTAATAGGAGTAATAAATGAGGAAAAAAACAGAACGGCAATTGGGGTAGGCATAAATTGATTTTAGAGAAAGATATCTTCAAGTGTTTTATTCAGTGATAAGAGACAAGATTATTAAAAAGCAACCCCTCAACGAGAATTTTTTCAAGAAAGCAAGTTCTAAAACAATTATACCCGAGTTAAATCCAAATTTAATCTTATGCTATGTACGCCTACATCTTTATATGCAGCTATGATTAAACCAATACTAATTCATAACATAAACCCTGAAACATCAAAATTATATATCTTTAATATGGCAAAAGTTACATGTATTATACAAACAATTTTAAATAAAAAAGATAATAAAAAGAACAATTTCCCCTTAAAAAAGCAAATAAGAAACGGTTAATTAATACATTACAGTTTTAACATGAACATACATATTTCTTTTATAATAAACCTAGTTAATAACATTAACTTAATTAATTCACTTAAATTAAACATGAAATTATGGTTGACCCATATAACAGTATGCAGCCATTAAAATTACACTGCAGAATAATATTTAATGAAATGGACTGCTACTGAAATAATAGGTAGGGGAAAGACTACAACAAAGAAGGTAAAATATGATCTTTTAAAAAAAAAGTATATGTCTTCATCATAAATAGCCTGGAAATCTAATTTCAAATTGTAATAGTAATTAACACTAGGTAGTGGAGTTACAAAAGAATGTTTACTTTTTTCTTGCTTATACTATTTCTGTGTTTTCTACAATTAGCATGCTTTATAATAAAATATATTCTTTTAATGTATGTTAAATTTTAATACTTAATATATTATATTTAAATTTTAAAAAATATATTCTTACTTTTATAATCAAATATACCTTTTAATTTTAAAAGTACTAGATCTTCAGCTATTCAAAAATCTTAGATAGTTGAAATAATGACCCTAGATAGCAAACATTTTTGTATACTCCATTTTGTATCACTTAAAATGAATAAAAGTAGAAGGTAAGTTGAGCTAAGTTTTTCACAACTCCTATTTTGCCACACTTCTATGGTACTCCTAGAACTGCTACATGAAAAACATTCAACTAGATGTTGTACCTGGGAAAAATAAAATTTAAAAACTAAAAATTTCCCAAAGGTCATTTTTACCTTTTCCCAAAGATACTATTTACCTTTGCAAGGAACTCTGGAAATAGATCATTCTATATTTATTATATGGCCCCAATCTCACCCTCTTCATAGTTTCCCAGTTTCTCCTGTTATACTACAAATACTTTTGTGCCATTGCTAATTCACAATAAACAGGATAGGCTCAGCTAAGTTATTCTCTAAATCCTCCAATCTCATAATTTTATAATTTTTTTAAAATCACCCATATACTTAAAATTTCCTATATTGAGCTATTGCCTGCTAATTCTACCAGACACTGTAAGAGTGTGAAACCATTTCTATGTATGGTGACTTAGTTTTATGAGCACTGAATGTAAGTGAATCACGTAATAATCTTTAATTTATAGTCACAATCGAAAACAGGCTTCCAGTTTGAGACTAATCATAAATAAATGTCCTTAACTCCTCTTTTTCCTTTTGACATTCTAAAAAAATTTCCCCAATTTTTTTCAGCCAATTATCATTATCCTGATTATCTGAGGAATGCCTTCTTCGCTATTCAAAATTTCAAGGTAGAAGCTGTTCACTAATACTCTCTCTCTTCATATGGTAGAAAATATAATGATTTTATAATACTCCGAAAGGAACAAAAATATTAAATACCTATAAGTAGAAACAGGCAATGACAGTGAGAAGGTTAGGGGAGGGGGGATGTGATTGAAAGCATGACCTGACAAAATGCTTCAAAGAATCACAGAAAAATCTTATTTATCATGATCTTGAATTTATAATTTCACAAGTACATGAACTTGACAAAAATTGACTTATAAACAGAAATAATAACATCTTACACATATCTACCAGAGATTAAAATAATTGAAATTTAAATTTTAGTATTAGTCAATTAAGTAGGGTGCTTTGTCTAGTCCTTTGAAATAGAAAACTCTGAGGGTTCATTTCCCCTCTTTGACCAGAGGTTTTCAGTAACTGCTTGAATTTGCTTTCACTGAATGATTTCAAGGGAAACTTTAACAAGTTCAGTGTGGTCTATGCTTACTCAAGCAATTACTTCAACATCTCTTTCTTAAGCTGTACCTTCTTTTAACAATATTCTTTTCAAACATAATTGGATCAAAAATGACTACTAATTGACATAAAATTCCTTCTACTACATATAATGAAAGAAAACAGTTTTACAAGGATGTGAGGTTGACATGTATGATATTTACACACTTTTGTAATCGGTTATACGAACAAATTTCAATGACCCCTGTATGCTTTTGTATAATCCTCTTCTTTAACTAACTACTTGACTTTTTGAGTTGTTTCCCAGAAATGGTAGATGTGCTGCAAGTCAAAAGAGCTGAGATTCTGAAGGCCCCTGGGCAGACTTCCTGAAGCCAAGATTCACCATCCCCCACAACCTGCCCCCAGTGCACATAGACACCACCACCTGCCTCAAGGCATATGGCCCCTCCTTTAAAAGCCCATGATCTCAGTTAGTTTGAGAGACAGATTTGAGGAAGCTTCTCCCGCTCTCCTGACAAGACATCTGCCATATTAAAAAATTCTTTAAAAAATTCCTTTCTTCCTTAACAATCCTCATTGTCTCAATAATTGGATCTTTGTGCGACTAGCAACTGGACCTAGGCTGAAACCCCCTTGACGTTGTGACAACACTTTGGAATGATTTCTAGACAAAAATCAGGTGCCACTGGAACGTTACATCAAGATTAACAAAGAGAACCAAGTAAGCCAATGGCCTGGAAACCCATGGTATGCACAGACTTCTAAATAGGGCTATGAAAAGTCTCCCTTGCAATAACTTAATATTTGCACCCACAAAGAGAAGTCATCATGTATTTTTTAAAAAGTGCTTGAGGACAATAAAAAATGGAAGAAAATTTTATGGTTGTTGCCTCAGAGAGTGAGAAGAGACCCTTTTATTGTGTGCCAACAACTTAGCGTATAATCGTATTTCCTGCATTGTCAATATGAAGCTAAAGAACCTCACCACCTAAGGTAAGAAGTAATAGTCAGTTCTGCTCTCCTCCATCTTGGCTGTATCTCAACTGTTTGTTCATTCAGTCTCTGAGAAGAGGATTCCCAGGAAAAAAGCAAGCCCTTACAAACAAAAAGGGCTTTCAAGACATGGAAGGTGCCTAACAAGAAAAAATAGCATATAGGTGGAGAACCCTGACTGCTACTAATCTAACTACACATGTCAACACTGAAAAGAACACGGGCTGACCAATGAGCAAGTAACTACAAAACAATGAAAAGGCTGGGGCATATTCATTTTTATATACACAACCTAAAAAAATTGGGCCACCTCATGGAGAGTCTCCACAGGGCTCTGATTTTTCCTTTCTTCTCTCTCCCCATACTTACAAAGCCCAGCTCATAGTGGATGGACCGCCTCCTTCCCTCCCCTTCCACCTTAACTGTCCTCCCTTCTGAATGTAATCTCTTCATCTAAAATGTAGCCCTACTTCCCCTTCTAGTATTAATATTTTTGCTGAAAGAATATAAGTGTAAAAGATAACAAAAACCAATCCTCTGCCCTCCCTCTCCACATTCCTGATCCCTGCCCCTCACCCCTCCTTTCAGGCAGTCACACACACGTTACCCTCCTCACATGCTGGGCATCATCAGCACCAGGTACAGGTGACCCTCCATATCCGTGGGTTCCACACCTGTGGATTCAACTAACCTAGGATCAAATATTGTCCCCCCCAAAAAAAAAGATACAAACTTTTTTCCTTGTCATTATTCCATAAACAATACTGTATAACTATTTACATAGTATTTATACTGTATTAGGTATTATAAGTAATGTAAAGATGATTTAAAGCATATGGAAGGATGTGCAAAGGTTATATGAAAATACTACACCACTTTTTATCAAGAGCTTGAGCCTCCGTGGATTTTGGTATCAGCAGGGGATCCTGAAACCAATCCCCCACGGATACCAAAGGACAACTGTATTATTATTGTTATTGTTACACAAAAGTTGTTTACACTTAAGCCACTTCATGTGTATTACCTTCTCTTTTTTGCACAACTTTTTGTTAACTCTAAAATTAATAATCGCTTTTGTTCTGGGGGTAACTTTTTTGTGTATTTTCACCAATCCAACCCTAGACATTCCACATGGACTACAAAATTCCTTCACTCTAATGTCACATTCAGATAATGCATCAGCTTCATGCTTGTTTGTCTGTCCTCCTTGGACACCTTACAGAAGTCTTCTATCTTACTGTTGTAATCTCGACTGTATGCTCTCTAGGCATTGAGCCAACTATTTTCCTAAACTTCACTCTCATTTTGGGAATTCCTTTCACTTATCTCTGTTGGATCCCATTTACTGGATTCCATATATTTCTTCTTCATTTATGAGTATCCTTAGTTTCAAGGTACACAACTCCAGTAGCTTTCTTCTAAGGGTAGACAAAAAGTATTTTTAAGACACTGCATATATAAAAATATCTTTATTGTACTCACACATATGATGGGTAATTTTGGTGTCAAATTCTAGGATTAAAATTACCTTACCTCAGAATTTTTAAGACACTACTATGTTTGAACTTTCTTTGTTATAAGTGAGAAATCTGATGCCATCCAGATTTCCAAACCATTGATGTAGCCTCTTTTACACCCCAAAAGGTTTCAAGTTCTTCTCTTTTTCTCTGGTGCATGGAAATTTCACAATGTCATGTCTTGGTGAAAACCTTTTCTTTCTTTCTTGCACATTTAATACAGCTTTCTATGTCAATATTTGCTTACTCCAGCTGGGAAGATCTTATTTATTTGATAATTTCACTCCCTTTTCCTCTGTTCTCTAATTTTCTGGACTCCTCTTAGTTGGATGTTAGACCTCCTGGATTGATTATCTTCTACGGTCTAATTTTTCTCTCCTGTTTTCCATATATACTACTTCTATTTCTTTAGGAGATTTTCCCAACCTTATCTTCAAAAACTTACAGAATCTTCAAATTCCACTATCATTTTAAAATCAAAGAGCTCCATTTTTGTCCTCCAAATATCACTTTATTAGAAAACCCTATTCCTGCTTCATAAACACAATATTTTCTTTTATACTACTTATAGCATTTTTAAAGTTTCCTTCTCCTTCCTATGTTCTCTCCCTTCTCTTCTGCTCTCATTTTTTCTTTGTCTATCTATTTTTCACATTTGGCTTTGCATACATAATTATTTAAGAGTGCAAGTACTAGTTTGCTAGGGCTACCATGACGAAATACCACAGACTAGATAGCTTAAACAACAGAAATTTATTTTCTCATAGTTCTAGAGGCAAGAAGTCTAAGATCAAGGTGTTGGCATGTTTGATTTCTTCTGAGCCCTCTCCCCTTGGCTTGTAGTCAGCCATCTTCTCACTGTGTCTTCACATGGTCCTTCCTCTGTGGGTACACTCCTAGTGTGCCCAAATATCCTCTTCTTATAAAGACACCAGTCAGATTGGATTGGGGCCCATCCAAAAGGCCTCATTTCAACTTAATCACCTGTAAAAAGGCCCTGTTTCCAAATTCACTTACATTTGGGGGTGCCAGGATTTGGGGTTTAACATATGAATGGGGATGGCACAATTCAGACCATGGACATATACTTCTATAAAGTTGATTGGAGTGCTGTGCCCTTGCACAAAGCTTATTAACTGATGAAATCTCATTGTAGGTTGATAAAGTAGTAACCAGATAAGCTGGTGCTTACTTCTTGTCTCTGCTTGGAGGGGCCTGTTTTTTCCTTGGGTTTCAGACTACCTGGATGTCATCAACCTCAGCTCCCTATTGGTTTAAAGAAAAATTACAATTTTGTAACTTATCTGTCTCTATCCTTATTGTTCTTGTGGGAATGACACTCCTTCTAGCTTTCTACAGCCTAGGCTAAAGTGGAACTTAGCTGTGCATCCAAATTAAATCACTACTTTGGTCTGGACATTTCCTGGAGAATAACACTTTTTCATGAACTGAATCCAGTGATGGCTCCAATTACAACAAATATAACCTTTTTCTTGGAACAAATAATCAAGCCCTTGAAAACTGGCATGTACTTAATAAGCTTAAGAATTCTTTTTATTTTAATTTAGCTTAAAGTCTTCCAAAGTAATTTTAAATTACTATACTTACTAAAATGTATATATCTAGAACAATTGTAAATTAGCCAATCTACAGAAAGAAAAACTGAAAGTGGATAAAGAATAAAAACACTTTGGCTCCAATTTCATGTCTACAACATAGTAGGCAGATCAACAGTGGCAAGTCAATCTGTCTGAATCTTAGTTTCTCAACTAAAGATCAAAGTGATGATGTACCTGAAGTATTACGAAAGTTTTACAAGGCACCATACAAATGTGGTTAATTTTATTATTTAAAAAGGAGATTTTATAGTGGAAACTCATTAAAATATGTTGTACTACATCAAGAATTCTAATTAATTCTCTAGATTCTATGAGCATATAAGTAACTATGTAAGTTATGCCATAATTTACAATTTTTGTCAAAACTACCTACCATCAATTCTCATTGTTTATAGATCCCAATATTTGAAAATTCGCCTGCTAAAATTTATTTGTAACCCAAAATCAGTACTTGTAGGGCTTCTGTGACCATTCTAAACATGTACAGAGTTGTGAAAAATTTGAGTTGTCCAATGGGCACATTCCCAGTTGAGGTCCAACAAGGTGCACTTTGCCTTCTTGGTTCAGCTCTCATATCGTAAGCAACTGTCCTTTTTGCATTCTATTTAGTGCCATATTTTTTGCATTCTTGTACTTTTTGTCAGTGATTTTGCTGTTTAAAATGCCCTTCACATGTAGTGCTGAAGTGCTGTCTAGTATTCCTAAGTGCAAGAAGGCTCTGATATGCTTTATGGAGAAAATACACGTGTCAGAATAAGCTTCTTTCGGGTACAAGCTATAGTGCTATTGGCCGTGAGTTCAATGTTAATTAATCAACAATATATACTAAATAAAGTGTCTTTTAAAAGAAAAACACATGAAACAAGGTTATGTAATGATTCACTGATGAAAATGGCGTAACCAGAGGCCCGCAGTGGACCTAATGCTGTATTTCCCCTACCAGCAATGGTTTCATATTTGCTAATTCAGTGTTCACTGTGACATTATAGAACTTAACTACTGCAAATAACAGTATTGCACTTTAAAAGATAAAAGGAAAGAAATTCTTCTGAAAGTACAAAGTTAAACAATCCATGAAGTTCTAGTTAACTATCACCGAGATAAGTGGCTTCAAAAGTACCCCTTTTTGTAGTAAATTCTGTAAGACCCTCTTTACTATCTTGAAATGAACTTACATGGTAAAATCTACCCCCACAGAGATTTTCAAAATAATAAACATTACGTCCTACCTGTAAGATAAAGGAAAAATAAGAAGGCTATAATTTATGTTAATAATATGTATTTCATTATGAATACATCTCAGACTTAACTACATTAGAAAACAAATCCTCATAAATTTCTACAACTCTCCTGATAAGAATCATCCATATTCATTTAGCTCTTTTTTGGTTTTAAGAAAACTGTAATTGTAGTGTACACTGCAGGCCAAAGTAACATCTAACATGCAAACTTCCACATCCAAACTTCATCACATATACACAAAAGAATCTGTGGTCAATGAGCAGATACAGGTAAAATGTACCTTTAATTGAATAAGACACACATACAGGGTCATATAAGAAATGAAAAATTCTTATAATAAATAATGGAATTGCTTTCTCTTTCATCAAAATACTCTATTAGTGACACTTTCCTCCAGTCATTCCCTAGAGTCCTCTTAGAGTTACAGCCCACTGATTCCCTGCCAAGAAACCTCATCAACACTAGTCTGTATGAAAGTTTCCATGGCTCAGATAAATGCTTTAGCCTTTTTTCACATTAGACTTTCAGCTCTGCTTCATCACAATGACACTCTATCTGACCAGTCAATTTGCAATGGAAGTTTATTTTAACAATATTTGCAAGACTGCAGCTGCAGCCCTGCAGTATCCCATCTGCCATGTAACACCCACAGCCACCACTGCTACCAAGCAACACTCCTCCTTTCATAAAACAAGAAACATAGATATGGAAGTGCTCTGTGACAGCAAAGCCTGTTGTGGATATTTTTCTTTAAAACATTTAGTGGCTCTGCTAGAAGCAAAAAAAAAGGAAGGGTAAAGGAAAAGTTCAGTATAGTTTTATAATCATATTTAGGACAATTATAACTGAAAGGAAAAAAAAAATCACTCTTCCATGAGCTGAGCTGCTTCTATTTGAAGGAGCAAGAAATACCTGCAAAGACATTTTTGGTTCTCTTTCACACCGACTCACAGGGAATTTGGGAAGCTGGAGTTTGTAATTCCCTTCTTATGCTCTCTTAAATGTTATTTGTCACGGGCTTTTCATGAAAACAAGGGTGAGAGTTTGAGTCTGAAGACACTGGTTTCTGAATCCATCTAATAATGGACAGAGTCACTCCACTCACCCTCAAAGTCCACCTAATTCATTCTCCTGACTCTAAGCACTCTGTCAGCTGTGCAGGAGGTCTCTCTTCCATCTTCGCGATCCACACAATTGCCCTTGTCAAAGGAAAATGAGAACCTTAACAATTACCAGAGGATGCAAGCTAAAGAAATTCTCTTTAATTAAATTGCCTGAATGGTTTAATTAAAAAAGAATTTGCGGCCCTAATATAACATCTTTTTGTGGTAATTCAAGTTTGTTCAAATCGCTAAGGTATTTTAAGCAAATTCTATATTCACTAGCCTAATATGTCACTGTTTTTATTTTAAAAACCATTAATTCACAAGCCATTTTCAGGTACATTGCTGTGTGTTAATAAAGTTTTATTGTATCTTGAGTAACTTCGACATTACTCTGTATCGTGTTGCTAATAGAAAAAAGCCATTGTGTATTACACACTGTTCAAAGAATAATGACAAGTCATATTTTTAAAGTCCGATTGTATTTTTAAAGAATTATTTTATCACATAAGTAATAGCATTTTAAAGTGCAATTATTAGAATATCACGTACAAAGTTTTTGCCAATTCACCTGACATTTTTATAGATGCTAGCTCATACATGTATTTTAAAACTTCCCATAGATTTCCATAGAGAACTTCACATTTGTGACATTATGTTAAGTCCTAGCACAAGGCCAAGAAGGCAAGAATTCTAGAAAATTCCAGGTGTTTTGTTTTTATTGGACATAGGAATCCCCTTTCGATACAAAGGATCCTTTAAAATCCCATGTTACTATGTAATTCTGGTTTTTTTATATATATATTTATTTTTATACATACATAAATATATATATACTTATGTATATATAGATAAATATATGTATAGATATATATACATATATAAAAAATATGTAATACATACAAAGCCAGAGGTAAAGTTTCTATTTGTGTACCCCATCACCACTCCATATCCCAGCCACACTACTCTGGCTCCCAACTTTCCTAGGTCATTTACCCCATAAACTAGGAACAGCTCCCACCGTAACCACTGTACATTCATAGTCTAAGTTACTCTGGTATTAATGAAATATTTATATTCACTCCAGAGGCCTCATCTGGAGAGTGTATAGTCAGGCAATGTGTATGTGAGTTTGCTGCCATGTGGTATAAGTTTGTTATGTTAAAGTCATATCTAAATTGGAATATAAATCCACCTGAGCCAATCAGGTGATGCTTCCCATCCCTTGGAGTCTCTGAACCAATGGATGTTCGGGTGGGGTGAAAGTGCCAACTTTCTAAGGTTGCAAAACCACATCTAGATGATGCCAGCACCTAAACCCAGCAATAACTTGTGGGGGAAAGTCTGGGGGCTTCTGATCTTATCTCTGTGGTACCTAACCAATCAGGACTGAGTTGTCTAATGCATGTAAACATCACACATCAGATCTCAGTTTATAGGGGGAATGGCCTGGGTGATGGGTCATGGCTACTTTACCTTTCTTTTCACCTATCTACTCTATATTAGTGTCCAGGTTCAATTCCTAACCTGTATGTACCTTAATCCCCTGTTCCATAAAGTTGATTTATATAAATCCCCAGCTCTGCCCCACCTCCCTGCCTAACTGCATGGCTGTGTCAAACCTCCACTTGTTGGAGGTATCCAGCACAGGACATTCAGCCCACTCAGACACATGTTTGTCAGCCTCTCAAAACTGTGCAGCAAAAATCCCATATGCCTTGGACTTCGGTTTCCTAAGTAAGCCTCAACATACGAAAGGCAGGGCTATAGCCAAATCAGACCTGAAGGCACTATAGCACTTACAGAGCTGGTGTTTCAGAATCGTACTCATAATCTGTGTTATGTGAGAGAACTGGGGATGGTCGGCTGTAGAGAACCACCAGTCTAGACCCAGGAGTTCTTCCATTTCCAGAACCATTGCCAAGTTGTCTGCTGCATCTCTCTCAGCCTGCATCTTCTCCTTAACCCCTCCCACCATCAGAGGTGAAACATCTCAGCAACACATTTTTTAAAGACTCCTTGATGTTCCTGTCTCTCCTTCCAGTCTTGCAAAACAAAAGCAATAGGGCTGAAAGGGGGTCTAGATCAGGATCCAAGGTTTCCACAATCTCAAAATGACACAGTACACATGAGGAATGAAGAATCCTAAATAAAATTCAAATTCAAGTCTAGGTGGTAGAGTATTAACCTACAAAGTTCCTTTGTGGGTGCTAACACATCACAGAATTTTTGTCCTTAAAACTTACACTCAGTGTACATAATTCCATTATATTCAACCTCACACAAAATGCCAACTACTTATGTTCCAGGAATAACAAAGATAGAAAAATGAAGTAATAATATACGAATTTTAGGACTACCTTTGGTGCTCAGGCCAGTCTATTTTGGGACACGTGCTTGACATTAAATTGATCATATAGTCAGGTAGACTGGCTCAAGGCTTTCTGAATTCTGGGCTGAGAACCTTGAGCCCATTACTACTTTGTTATTCTCTTGTATATTAGCTTCCGAAAAGTGTCAATAAAAAAAGTGGCGTTTTCACAAGATTAAAAAGCTGTTGTGAAGATTTAGCAGGGACTTTGAAAAAAGAAATACAAAAGGATACACAAAAAACTAATAAGAATGGCTGTTTATGCACACCGTTGGAGCAAAAGGAAAAAACGAAAAAATAAAGGAATGGCTGTTTATAAGCAGTGAGGTGGAAGGGGTAGAAGCAGCCAGGGATGATTATGAAATGAATCTTAGTACATTTTAATAAAATTTTTATTATTTTTAACCATACAATTATAACACCTATAAAAATAAATAGGAAAAATAGTGAAAAATAGTTAGCATGGTAACTGGAAATGAAAAAAAAAAAAAAAAAAACACAGACATGATACATGAACAAAGTTGGAAAACTACCACTTTGACATAAGAACCTTCTGCCCTCCCCACCTCCAGTTTTCTTATTACCTTTGGTAAAGCCAACTTTCTAGTATGATTTTTCTTGACCTTTATGGCAGCTTCAACACACTTGACTATTCCCTTCAGGAAACCTTCTTTTGGCCTGGCAGTCATGACACATCTTTCTTATCTTCTTCCTGCCTGCAACTGCTCCATCATCTGCCTTTCAGATCCCTTCCCCTTTAACCAAAGGCTAAAGACTGTACTTCCTGAGGATTCCAGAGTAAGCTCTCCTCTTCTCAGTTTATATTCTCCCCCTAAGTCTCAGTTGGTTCAAATTACCACAAACAAGCTTCCACTCTAAAACTGTTATCTCCAGCCCAGATATACATCTTCTGATGTATGTTTCTTCCCCTTTTCCAGGGAAAAAACATCTTATAATTCTTTGCATTCTCTATGTTACCCAGTATAACGTCTAATACCTACTAATGGATCTGTAAATAGTCCAGTTAATTACTTTAATTTAGCCTATGCCACTCTTTTTTTACTCATAAGCCAATTAAATAGGCCAGCTAAAGACAGAATTTTGGGGAGCAAAATATACTAAGAAACAAAAGACATTTTCTTTCTCTTTAATCCTTTCCTTCAGAGTATCATTTAAGGGGACTTAAGAACAACACTGTTGCCCATTATTTACAGCACTTATTCCCAGGGCCGCTTCAGACTTACTGAATTAGAATCTCTGGTTACAAACTTGAGAATACATGTTTCTAAATGTTCTCCATGAATTTCCGGTACTCAGACAGGTTTATAAACACTGCTCTATGTATCTTGCTAATTGACAAATATAGTCACTCTCAGAACAAAGATCTTTCTAATTCCTGATCTACTACCCATACATAAAGTTCAGAAAGAGATGAAAAATGGATGATTAGGGAGGAGGTAAGTGAAACAGATTTGAGAACAATTATTCAGTATAATTAACTTCTCTTCAATACTGTACTGAAAGGCTATAGGAGGAAGGAATTAAACGAATTCTGTTACACAGAAATTATTCCAACTAGAAAATTGGGTAAGTAAAAGAGATAAAAACGAGTAAGAATAGGGTTATTAACAAATGAGCTCAGAGAGGATTAAAAAAAATTAAATAGAAGGGTGGTTTTCCAAATTTTAGAGGTTGTATAAACTTTATTTATACAATTTAATGTACCTAAATTCATCTGCTAGTTCCCTGTTGGGAAAATGCCTCGAGTTCATGGAGTCCAAATTAAATCTCCCTACCATGACCATAATTTCTTGTAAACCACCCTAGAGATGTAGAATATTCCACATCTGCTCTAAATGAGAAACAAACCACCATCATTTGATGTCACATTAAAAGCAAGGTAGTTACTACTAAGCTATAGCATTTTGGTTACATGAGTTATTCAATTACTATGGAGACAGTTTAAATTTTCTCCATTTTGTTTTCTTTGCTGTATTCTTTGCTTTTTCTCTATACTCAGGAACAAAAATCAATTTCATACAACTACAATTTGTGGCATATCTAAAACAGCTGTGGCTGAATGATGTAGTATTTGAAATCCCCCAAATTATTTTAGTTGGAAGACTGAATTTCTTGGGAACCAACAGCAGAAAAAAAGAAAGAAAGAAAGAAAGAAAAAAAAACCCAGCATGAAAGCCAAACACACTCCCAAATGAGGCTTTTGATGAAGTCATAAATTCCTCTTTATCTTTTCTAAGTGAAATCTCCAAATAATACATTTGTCACAAAGAGAGAGGTCAAAATTCAATATTTTTTAAAAGCAGTAAATTGCATTAATAATTTAATCTATTCTTATATGTAATTTGAAGTTGTCTAACAAAATTTAGTGAGGGTGTGTCTGATTATTTTTTAAAACTGCTCTGGCTGAATGACATAGCAAATAGCCAAATATAAATATTTCATGTAGATTTTGGCCTTTTCAAGATTCAATACTGTGTGAATTCATTTTTTCTTAAGAGCTCCTGCTAAAGGAAATACCTGCAAAAATATACCAGTTAAAATATTTGGTTTAAACAGATCAGTGATAAGTTTCATGAGGTGAATTGATATTATATACAGCTGTAAATGCCATTAGTATTACTTCAGGCAAACTTGGCTATGATCAAGCAACTTCTGGGAATATTGTAATATAATGCATGCAGTATTCACAGACTGAAAAATGCAGCAAAATCATATGGCAGGGAAAAAAATCATATGGCAAGAAAACCCTGTTATTTTGTAACACCATAAGCTTACCATGGTTAATAAGAATGCAACACTTCATTAACCTCAGACTACTGTGAGCTCCAGGGTTTGAAGTAACCAGTATTAAAAGAAAAAAATACTTGCTACGCTGCTCAAAGTATCCAGTGTTACACTGAAATTATCTCTGCATGACGATTAACCAGTATATTGATTTGTTGGGTGGAAAGGGTGAATACCACATAAATCCCATGGCTATGAACTTGTTCCTCAATAATGAAAGATTACAAGGCAATTAGCAAATTCACTGAGCTTTCATCATTCCAATTTAATTGTTAATATAAGAACTTCTTGGGCCATTAAATTTCTTTAGCACACAAATTCATAGGTATTAAGTGTGCCTATGATAAGAAAAGTCAGTCTTTAGGAAATGTAAAATGTACAAGCAGTTTTGACAAGCATAAGTAAAAAATTAATATTGTTAATAGTATGTGCAAGTGGAAGAAGTATGAGACATGGGTCTTGCCTTCTGAAAGCTTTTGAAATTTTTATGATGAAAATATATTTATATGTAACAGTTAAATAACACAAGTTAGTAGATAACCGGATTAACACCTATTTTGGGTTGCTTTGTATTGATTTTAGCAAAGCTTAAAACATTCAGTATATTATTCCTGGCACATGGTAGGAACTGAATAGGTGAAAGCTAGAATAGATGCACAATGTTTATGTGACAGAAAATAAGTACAAGAAACTTTTAAAGAATGTTGAGATCAAACATGGAATGTATTGTCAGGAAAGGCTTCCTAGAGGATAAAGTACTAGAGTAAAAGGGCATTCTGAGGTAGAATGAGAAACAAGAGAAAAAACACAGTAATGAGTGTACTAATAAGAAACTGAGGAAATGGACGTGATGCAGAGTTAACATGCTAAGACTTTAGAAAGCCTCAAAGGCCAGGCTTAAAAATGCAGATATTATCAATAGGCTATGGGGGATCTCTAAAGGTTATTGGCAAACATCACTTTTAAGGAAGATTAACCTGCCTTTGGTGAGCCAGATGGAGAAGAAAAAACAAACATGTTAAATGTTATCACAGCAATCTAGGAAAAATTGATGACACACTAGAGTTGGGTGGTAAGTAGTGGTAATAAAAACTGAAATTGGAGATGTTTCAAAGGAAGAATTAACGAAGCTTAGAGACTTAACTCCACATCGAGAACAAAGAGTGGGCAGAGTTAAGAATAATTCTAAAGTTTCTAGCCCAGAGTTCTCAATAGAAATGGGGAAGTTGGAAAACAGCAATATTTTAACTGTGGAGAAAAGTGGAAAATGTATGAACAATTCCTATTGTAAAATGCCCCCTAATACTTTCCACGTTCCTTTCCCAAACATTTGTTTAATACTAGTAATGGTGAGATAGGTAATGCAGGTATTATCCCCACTTAACAGATTTAGAAATTGTGGATCAGGAACGGAAAGTCAGTGAAAGTTTAAGAGAATCCAAGGAATAGACCTCTCAGCTTCCTACACCAAGATTCTCTTCCCCAAAATAACTTTTGTTTGTAACACTATGATATGTAATTCATCAGGAATTGATCATTTAAGTTGTAACAGTTAACTTCTTCTTATTCATTCAACAAATATTTTTGACCCTTACTAATCAGGCACTGTGCCATGCACTGGGAGTAGGGTAATGAACAAGATAAACACAGTCCTCCTGCTTCTCATTTTATGAGGAATGACAAGTAAGTAAACAAATATTAAAAAAATTCAAATAGTGTTGAGTGCTATGAAAAACAAACGTTGATATGCTGGGAAGGAGAAGAGCTCATCTGGAGCAAAGTGTTTCAGGCAGGAGGAAGAGAAAGTATAAAGGCCCGAAGGCAAGTACAAATCTAGACCACTCAAGGAAGGGGAAAAAAAGGCCAGTGTGGACCATGGGAAAAGTGGTAGTTGATGTGGTAGAGGCAAGTGAGGACCAAGGAGCCAGGACTCTAGGGCCATATTGTTCAGGTAACCGTACCTTCTAATTTATTTAGGACAAGACTGGGTACTCCTGTTCTGCAGCTACAATTAGTAGTAATAGTACTTCCTTTTACTCTCAAAAGAGTTCTAATTTCAATGATAAGTCAGTCACCCTAGTTCCAGGCAATGAATGGTAAGGATGTAGAATTAAATCTTAAATCCAAAATATAGTGGGGAACCACAAGAGGAAGCCATAGTGGACTAATCTAATATGATCAATGTATCTATTCTAAAATGTCATGCGTCCCTATACACCCAACATAAGCTATTTTATGTATACTTATTTTAGCTGTTTTAACATTTTCTTCCATCAGTGTTACCTTTTTAGGCTAAATATTGTTTTGTGATCCCCCTTCAGATCTTTCCTGTCTTCGATATACCTGTATGAGCTAAACTAACTTCTAGAGAGCAGTGTGTGATGTATTTTGTTAATGAGCTTTCCAAAGTAAGTAATGCCATTTCTCCAAACTACTACCTACTGCCCAAATACAGCAGCTGATGAAGTTTCCAAAGTTTGGTGAGGGCAGCCAGAAACCTAAATGAGGAAAGATCCTGTATATGGCCTACACTACACACCACCACACAGAACAATGTGACAAGTGGCTCAAAAACAGATTCCAGATTGAACTACCATCTTCTCTTCTAGTTTAAGTTCACAAGTTGTTAAATTCTCTCTCCAAAAAATGAGTGCTGGACCCCACTCCCACTCTCTCTCTCCCACCACAGTCTAAAAGTAAAGTTACACCTAGGATTAGCCTTTCTATGAAGTCTTCAATATTGTTGTCCCTGTTGCCTAACATTTTTATTTTTATTGGTCTTAGGAAACTTAAAAACTTACTGAATTTTGCTGCAATATTTCTTTCATGTACACGAATGAGATTCCCCCAGAGCCAAGTGCATTGTGAGACTGTAGATGTTCTTCTTAGAGTGAGATGAAAGTTCCTCATTCACTCTACTCCCAGGCCCCTCTGCTTTGTAAAATACTTACAAGAACATACCAACATTTTATGATAAGAGCCATAACTCATTTCTATTATCTTCCCTCATATTCGACTCTGAAAACTTTAATCATTTTGTTTGCTCTTCTTTCAACAAGTTCCTTCACATCCATCTCAAAATAGACTCTACCTATGAACAATTAACCAGAGGCCCCCCCCACTATGAGGATGGAGAGGAATCGTCCCACTGAACCTACCATAATGCCAAGCGATAGAACAGCACCCGTGAAGGCAGCGTGGTTTATCATACAGGAAGATTGCTCTGGGCGCTTAGTAAGGAGTTGGAAAAAGAGGACACTAGGACAAGCAGACAATTTGCGGCTTTTGAGGTTTTCCAGGGTAGAAATGAGGAGAGCATGATATAGAGCAGGCATGGTGACAAGAGAAAGAGGTGGAGGTAAAAGATTTTGCAGACTTAGAATTGATGGCACCTGGCAACTGAGTGGACACAGAAGGTGAGGGAAGAGGAAAACTGAAAATGACTCCAAGATTATTGTCCTCAGTTCCTGACTGTTGGTTGATACCAATAACTAAAACTGGGAACACAGAAGAAAATCAGGCTTTGGCGAGAAGATGAGGCACTGACAGGGCACCCATTTAGATATATCCAGCAGGAAAAAGGAAATTTAATGACTTAGTATTATAAAACTCTATGACACAAATGCTAAGATATGTCCATATCCTTACCCACTTCTAAAATTAAAATGCCTAAAATTCAACACATCTTAATGAAATTCACTCTCTTCTCCTATACCTTGCTTTTTTCTGTTTGTATTCCTTATCTTCAAGGATGGCAATACTTGGGTCTCCCCAGCCAGAAACCTGAGTGTGACCTTAACTCCTCCTTTTTAACCACTGGATTCCTTCTGCCTTCTAATTAACCCTTCCATCTTTCCACTTTTCTACATTCCCTCTATCACAGTCTTGCGTTGGGCCGTCGTAATCTCTTATCTGAACTACTAAAATAGACTCTTGCCTACTTTCTCATTCTTGCTTTGGTCCAATCAATCAACAAGTTTGGCAAAGCAATCTTCCTAAATTTCAAGCCAGTTCATGTCTCCCTGCTGTTAAACCCTTTCCTGACTATTCCTTTACATGGAGAGAGGCAATGAACATAAAATGCATCTGTTTCTATAAATGTTCAATAAGTAGTGGTGGCCATAGTTGAAATTTGTTTTGGTATAAAGGGTGTTTTGTAATTGAATTTCCTAGTACACATCCAGTTTCATCTTCTCTCTTTGAATATTATGTTCAAGTAGTGCCAAACTAGGTAACCCCAGAAAATAGTATACTTTTTCACACCTCAGTAAATTTATACATGCTTTTTCCTCTGTCTGAAATGCCATGTATAACTTAATCAATAGATTCAACATACTCTCAATAAAAATCTCAGCAAGTTATTTTGTGGATATCTACAAACTGATTCTAAGGTTTATACAGGCCGGGTGCAGTGTCTCACACCTGTAATTCCAGCACTTTGGGAGGCTGAGGCAGGAGGATTGCTGGAGGCCAGGAGTTCGAGACCAGTCTAGGCAACATAGTGAAACTCTGTCTCTACAAAAAGTTTAAAGAATTAGCCAGGGCATGGTGGCGTGCACCTGTAGTCCTAGCTACTGGGAAGACTAAGGCAGGAGGATCACTTGAACCTGGGAGGTCGAGGTTGCAATAAGCAATGATCATGCCACAGCACTCTAGCTTGGGCAACAGAGCGAGACTCTGTCATAAATGAATGAATGAATGAATAAATAAAAAGTTTATATGGAGAGACAAATAAAAGACCCAGAATAACTAACACAACGTTGAAGGAAAAGAGCAAAGTTGGAGGACTGACACTACCCAATTTCAAGAGTTACTATAAAGCTACGGTAATCAAGACAGTGTGATATTGGTGAAAGAAAAGACAAATAGATGAATGGAACAGAATAGAGAGTCTAAAAATAGACCCACATAAATATACTCAACTGATCTTTGACAAAGGAGTAAAGGCAGTACAATGGAAGAAGATAGTCTTTCTAACAAATGGTGCTGGAAAAACTGGATATTCACATGCAAAAAAAAATGAATCTAGACACAGATCATATACCCTTCACAAGAATTAACTCAAAATGGATCACAGACCTAAATGTAAAATGCAAAACCATAAAACTCCTAGAAGATAACACAGGAGAAAATCTAGATGACCGTGGATATGGTGATGCCTTTTTAGATACAACACAAAGGCACAAGCCATGGAAGAAATAATTGATAAACTGGACTTTATTAAAATTAAAAATTTTTGTCTGTGAAAGATATTATCACAAAAATGAAGACAAGCAATAGCTAAGAGAAAACACTTGCAGAAGACATATCTGATAAAGGACTATTATTTAAAATATACAAAAAAACTCTTAAAAGTTAACGATAAGAAAATAGTCAACTTGATTTTTTAAGCGAGTAAAAGACCTGAACAGACCCCTCACCAAAGAAGATATACAGATGGCAAATAAGCAGATGAGAAGATGCTCCACATGATACGTCATTAGAGAACTGCAAATTAAAACAGCAACATGATACCACTACACATATTAGAATGGCCAATATCCAAAATACTAACAATACCAAATGCTGCTGAGGACGTGGAGCAACAGGAACTCTCATTCAATGCTGGAACAGCCACTTTGGAAAACAGTTTGGCAGTTTCTTACAAAACTAAATATACTCTTACTATATAATCCAGCAACCACACTCCTTGGTATTTACTCAAATGAACTGAAAATTTATGTGCACAAAAAATCTGTACATAGATTATTATAGCAGCTTTATTCATAATTGCCAGACTTGAAAGCAACCAAGTTACCCTTCAATGGGTGAATGGATAAACAGTGGTACATTCAGACAATAAAATATTATTCAGAGCTAAAAAGAAATGAGCAATCAAGCCATAAAGACATGAAGGAAACTTAGATGCACTTTAAGTGAAAAAAGCCAATCTGAAAAGGCTATATGATTCCAACTATACGACATTCTGAAAAAGGCAAAAAAGCTAGGGAGACAGTAGAAAGATCAGTGGTTGCCAAGAAGGAGGAAGGGATTAATAGGCAGAGCTCAGAGGATCTTTAGGGAAGTGAAACTGTTGTACATGACACTATAATTGTGGACACATGTCATTATACACTTGTAAAAACCCATGAAATGTACAACACCAAGAGTGAACCCCAATGTAAGCTATGGACTTTGGGAGACAATGATGTGTCAACATATTTTCATTGATTATAACAAATATACCACTATGACGCAGGATGTTGACAGTGGGGGCAGTTGGGGAAGTGGGGAAGAGAGTATAGGAATTCTCTTACTTTCTGCTCCGTTTTTCTGTGAACCTAAAACTGCTCTTTTAAAAAAGCCTATTTAAAAAAAAAAAAAAGGAAAACACACACACATACACACACAAAAAAAGAATAAAAAAGGAATGTCTCTTTTTTTTACCCAACCTCTTCCCAAATTAGTGTTTCATCTCCTGGGGATGGAAATTGACCTCTCGACTAAAACAAATAAATTGGAACAATTCTTTCTGGTCTTAATTCCTGAAATAAAAATTTTTTAATTTATAAAGGCTGGAACTGACTGTTCTTGAGGTTAATTCCACATGTAGCCTTCTACATGCTCCTATTAGATCTCTTTCCAGTATGGTGTGGGTTTGGGATGATATAGCCAAGCAGCCAGGGGTCACACAAACAGGGGCATGTTAGCCCAGGGTCTGACAAATGAACCAGATTTATCCCCATACTTGTTTGTGTTTGTTTTATTTTCTTTTGGTTTATTTGCCAACTGTTCAAAACATTGTAGGACATGATTTAGAACTGCCTGAGTCATTTTTACTTTTTGGTATTTCTTAATCTGTAAAAATAACTGAAATAATTTCAAATAATGGATATGCTCATACATATGCTTATATCAGTAAAAACAAAATAATTAAAAATAATTTTCATGGTGAAAAAAACCCCAATATTATACTTTCATTTCTCCAGAAATCCTCCCCTTAACTACTCAAGCCAGTTACCCTCTCTCTCTTCCAAGATACTGCTATAATAATACTTCTATTGTTGTACATATTGCTTATCTTTCACATCCAAGTTTCTCAAGTTAGCTCTTTGAGGATAAGTATGATCCTGTTTATTTTAAAACTCTATCAGTCACGTAATTTTTTTGTTGAATGAATACTTTTAAAATGATAAATAAATGAATGGATTATAAGAAGCCATAAATTAGATTTAATGGATGTTAACTATTAAAAGAGGGGGAATACTCATTTTTATCATCTTAGTCAACAAAAATAAATGTCAATATGTGTACTATAGCTAGTTTTATAGTAGACTTTATGTGCTACCATTTAATGTACATTTTATTTTATGTAAAATTAGATGAGGAATTAAAAATATAATGAAATATTTTTTATTCTGTAAACAGTTGTTCCCTTTTAAAATAAATATTCAACCTGAGAAAATATAATTAAAGTCTTACTCTACTTGAATAATACAAATAAAACTGTATTCTGTCTAAGGAAAAAAGAGAAGATTTATTATCCGGCATGCTTTTATACTTATGGTTTATTCTATTTGTTTGGCCTACAGCATATATTTTTTAAGAACTTTTGAACACTTTCTTTCTATATGGAATACTTCCAACTGCAAAGGCCCACTAGGAAAAGCTATCCCAAGAACGTGGTCCCCTTTAAGTCTGTGTCTCATACCACAATGCAAAAGATAAGGTGGTATGAGACACAGACTTAATGAATCAATCTCCCTAACTGGCAAAAGTTACTGCAAATCTAAATGGGAAATTTAAGGCAGTGAAAATAATCTGGTGAGGTTGAGAAAATTCTTCACAATCTCCTTCTTCAGTTTCAGCAAAGGTAGCACCTGAGAGGAAGTGTACTCAGAGTACACTTTTTGGGCTCAACAAACAAGTCAGCTAGGGCACTCAACTATATTTGCAACAAAGCAGTATCAGCAACATTCTTTACTGTGAATAAACAATGAGCTCATTCAAAACAGGCACAAAAAGATCCTGGAGAACTGAAGCCATTATGTCCCAAGAAGTGAATTTTTAAAAAGGAAAGATTTATAGTGAGCTCGAAAAAGATAAAGATTATGTCACAGAAGACTAAAACTCTACTGATGGCTTTCTGTAACTGACATAGTATACAACTACTAAAAAATGTATTCTAAAAACATTTGGTCCAAACAACTTACTTAATAGTCCCTACTGATAAAATTTATTCACGTATACTATAGAAGTAAAAAGCCATTAGGAATGATAAAAAGAGATGGCATGTTGACTTTAATGTTGGGGCTGGAACCACCATAACCCCCATGGAGGTAAATGTGAACTAACTCTCAGCTGCTGCCAACTATGGTGTGTGTTACACAGCACCTGGAGGGCTCTAACTGGTCCCTCTCTGCTCTCCTGAATTACCCCATTGTTGAAGTCAACAAATCCAGGAGAGAACCCAGCACCACAACCAAAACTTACAAAAAGCTTTCAGTTACAAATATCATAATACATTTGCCTTAGCTGTCACAGGTGGCTGCAGACCACTGTTTCTCTGAGAAAGAAAAAGGAAAGAAGACTTTATCAACCAAGGTGATTATAAATATTAGCGAATAATTTTGGAATTCACATCAAGAAGACTGGAATGTTTGCTTTTTATTTAAGGATCCATGGACTTTTATTGCTGGTCCAATTTAATCAAAGACGGTAGATTATTCAGAAACATGCAAGTGAAAACTGGTATGAAAAAGAAGGAAGTGAGAAATCAGTAGCAAGTAAATAGCAGCTAATGTCTCCATAATCTAAAGTCCATGACAGAGAACCCTCTGGACTCAATTCAATTATCAGTTATGCAGGCCTCTATCTCTTCTCTCTAAAAAAAACCTTCTTAAAAAATGTGCATATTAAGAAAGAATTTAAAATACAACAGAAGAGAAAAAGGAGTGCTTCATATGATGTCCCATTATCCAGTGTTATCAGAGTCTAACATATTATAGGCAATGCAAAAGGCCATCAGGTCACCTGCTTTTAGAAAAAACAATAGCTGAAACATTTAATAGAAATAATACCTAATCTTAGTGATAAGCAACACTGAATTCTACAGCGTCCTTCAGTAGCCTGTCACAGTGTTTAATAACCCCCCTTTAATTCACAAATTATAATTAACTATTCTCTGTTGCTCCAATTTAAGCCCATTTTCTCCATTTGATTTTTGAGGAGATAAAGTATAGTTCGCATCAATATAATATTTCACAAGCTTGAAGGAGTTAGAAGGGGTTAATTATCTTACCTAATTTTATAAAGACAAAATAAAGTCCCAAGCCTTTTCAACTTTTCTTAGGACCTATTTTCTATTCTTTGCATCATTTGTGTTACTCTTTACTGAAACTGCTCAAATTTCGCTACATCCTTTTAAACCAAATCTATTTCACTAACAAAAAATGGATCAAACAACGAGAAAGATTAACACCAACTTATTTATTGTATAGTCCTATACCTTTCAAGCCGTTTTCACATTTATTTAGACACATTAGAACCTTTCAATTTATAAACTAAAAATTGAGATAATAGTCCTGATCTTGCAAACGATACTACTGTAGGGGCAAAAAGCTCCCATTTTTTCTTTTAAACTTCAATCACTCACACACGGTGGAGGAGACAGAAGAAAGAGTACACGCGCCCATAAAGAAGAGCAACAGTTAAGGGGGAAAGGGAAGGAGTGGAAAGAATTCACTTCAGGTGGCCTCAGTCTTTTTAGCAAACAGGAGGTGAGAATGATGGATAAAGTGTGGCTTTCAGGACTCGAGGAGAGAGGAAGCAGTTTAGAACAGCCACTGGGGGACTCTGCCAGAAATTAACCACAAACAACTAAAAAGCAGTAACTGCCTCATTTCCCCCTCACCTAGCCTAAGGCTTCTTTTGATTTTTCTCCTTTTCAGTCAAATTTTGAAACAGAGTCTCCAATATATGCTTTCTCTTCTGAGATAAGTGGAATTTTAATCTTGGTCAAACTAAGGAGTGATCCACTAAATCTTACTTCTGAATTACTTTAAAACCTAAGAAAATTAGTGAACAAGAGGCGTAGGTGTTTAAGAACAGAACTGCGGAGAATTATTAAGATGCAAAGTAAAATTAGGAGTAGAAAACAAATGGCTTGCAGCAGCCAGCAAAAGGCAGAAAGTTAAGTCCAGGTTTAGAAGTGATGTCTTAACAGTTTATTATTAGAGGAATTAGATGTTAGAATTCCCTAAACATCATTTGTAAGTTTTTCATTCATTTGTGTTGTATGTTATATAGTACTGTCCAAAATATTTGAACTTTACAGAAAACACAAGCAAGGGTATTTAGTGGAACGTACCTGTTTTTTCTCAGCACAGTTATTCCAGGCAGAAACAAGTCTTACCGCTCTGCCTGTATTATCCTAATGAGGCACCTCTAATCAACTCACAGCATAAGCACACTGCAAGTGAAAGAAAACTCAAGGGGAATTTGAGACTCTCCAGGATTAATTTGAAATCTCATTCCCTTAAGTGATGGAAATATCACAGAAGAATACAATAATGTAGTTTTAAAGAAGGTAAAGAAGATCTAATTTAGCAGTCTCATTTTTTATACACATTACTGTGACTACACAGTAGCAAAATTTCCATGCCTCTTATCTACATAGAGAAAGCATTTTTAAAGTATGGTTCTAAGTTAATGAAGTTGTGTAGCAAATGGAATACTTAAAATCTGTCTGAAAGGAACATTTCTCAGCAAAAATATACTTTTAGATCTACCAGAAAGATAATAATTCCAAAATGAGAGTCAGCTAAACTCTATTTCGACATGTGTATTATTTCAACATAAAATTTATTTCAACATGTGAATAATACTAAAAGCACTGCATTTTGGCAGCTGGATATCTTTCTCCTTGTCTTGATCACAAAAATAACATTAGACAACCTATTGACTCAATTCACTATCAGCAAGAAGTTTTACATTAGATCAAAACATCATGAGATTCAAATTATTACATACCTGTGAAGCACAGGTATGTTAAACAGAAAGATATTTCAAGACTGCACGATAAGGAAAACTGACACACTGCCAACAGTCTAAACATAAATGAATCACAATATATGGTTTATTTTTCAAGGCATCATAAATGAAGCATGGCTTTACCAAAACTTGATATTTTCATTTGATGAGACTAAAAAGGGTATAGACACCTTAACACAAAAACAAAATCAGAAAATAGCATTCTTAAATTTATTTGATGTATAATAAGTTCTCTCTCTAAAGAGACATGCCCTCTGACTCTTCTAATAAGGCATATCTGTTTCAAAAAGTAGTAGCACAAATAGGAATTTCAGGTTGTTATGCCAAAATTTCAGTAAACAACCCATTTCCCTGCACATGATGCATGTGTATTATGGATTCCCCTAAATGCTTCTTGTTTTCCCACTGTTAACTCCACATCTTCTGAAAAGTAAATATTTATGTTATAATTTTAAAGTTAAACGCTGAAGTATAGGTATATTTCATGTACCACTAGACTGGGAACTCCCTGGGGGCAGTAAGAGTGCACATGGACTACCTGCCTTCCCTGACATCACCTTCCAGCTGGGGCCAGATGGATATTAGGACCCTCTCCCCACCAGTGAGTGAGCCTAGAAATAGTCTTCTGTCCCCAAGAATATACTACATGAATTGTCATGTATTTTGCTCTCTAATTATATAAAGGCCCTATGTAAAGAGTTGTAAATTCTATTTGCACCACCCAGGGTGAGTGGTCAGCTTCTCAAACTGGCCCTTCAGCACAGGTCCTGGAAGTCTTACCGAAAACAGTTTAAAGAAACAATAAATTTTTAAATTATTATAACAAAAATAAGTATATAATAACAATATGTAGTTAATATTTTTGATGTGCCATAAGTCACTTGAGAGTGATATAGTACTCCTTAAGGACATGTCAATAAATAATCAATTATCCCTATTTCAGTAAAGCAAGTGTCCAATTACAAGAAACTACAAATAAAAGAATAAATGAACCACAGCTTTTGCAATAGGAACATCAACAAGGATACATTCATATTTTAAAGTGACAATTGGATAAACGTAAATAATATTTAGGGAGGCTATAAAAAAGCAGCACAAACATTCATAAGAAATGAAAACACATTCTTCTTCTCAAATTTGCCAAATAATCCTACACTTACATTGTCAAAATGAAATATAGCAATAAATGAAATAAAACTGAGCTCTCTGGAAGACTTTAAATTCTGCCAATGCAAGTTTCCAGAAACATGATTAAAATCTTTTTTTCCTCCGGAGATTAACAGCGGAAGGGTTTCTCCTATTTTTCTGCATGACAGAGTCTTTGCGGATTATAAACAGACACAGGGGATCATTCTAAAAATCTTGGAGAAGAAAACAGCATTTTGAGACTCGTCTACTAATGTATGTCATGACCTCATATGCAGCTGGCCTATTCTCCATGCTCATTACTACCGAGATGACCTTAGCCATGCATCTCCCTCCTGTTCCCATTCCCAAATGTTCACATTCTTCCTTCAATCCCAGCATTTCCCAAACTGTACTCTGCAAAACATTAGAGACCCAGGAGACATTAAATGGATATTTCTGTCAAATAGGTTTGGAAAATGTTTCATGGGATATCTCCTCTCAGAAATCACAAAACCTTGTTTGGGGCAGAATAAGAAGGTCAGCTTTGACAGACTAAAGAGGCAGATTTTACTCAGCAGGCGACATGAAAAGCGTAGAGGATTTTAAGCAGGGGAGAGACAGAATAATCTCTTTGGCGAAGAATGCGTGCAATGCTGGGAAGATGGTATTGGGAAAAAAAGTGAACAGAAAATAATCACGCAAGACAAGGCACGGTTGAGGCAATAACTGTAGAAATAGCGAGGACAGAGTAGATTAGACACTTTCCGCAGAGTATGAAAAGTGGCAAGAGGGAAAAGATGGAGATAAAGATGGCCTAAGTTCTCTATGGTCACTATTTTCGCAATAAAATAGAAGGCGAGATAACCTGAGTAGGGGGGAAGATGAAAATTTTAATAGCTGTGAGGAAAACAACAAAGGTCAAGTTTTGGGTCAACTCCTTTGGGCAACAGGAAAGGAAGCTGACTGCTTACAAAATAACTGTTTAACATCATCATTCGTGGAGCCATTCCTGACCCAGCCCTGTTATCTTTTGTGCCTCTAAATCCCTCATAACACTTTTTTTGGTACTTCCCTATGATACCTTAAAATCTGTGTTATATTATTATTTGTATGCTTTTCTTGCTTTCTTCTTCTAGATTTTAACTTCTTGACTGGGGGAAAGAGAAAATATTAGGTCTTATGTGTGACCTTTCATAAAACATGCCATATAGCAAGCATTTAAAACATCCATGTGAAATTGAAGGTATAATTACATGTCATTAAATACATGTAACATTGCTTCAAAACCCACCTTTCTGATCCCTGTTCCTCTATAGGGAGGATGTCCTCCCCACCTCCACCCTGGGTTATTTCAGGGTTTTTTCTTTGTCTTTGGTTTTCAGCAGTTTGAATATAACGTGTCTAAGTGTGGCTTTTTGGTCTTTGGTTTTTGCTTGCTTGTTTTGATATTTCTGTTACCTAGTATTCTCTGAGCTTTCTGTGTCTGTGCCTTTCTGTCTGTTATTAATTTTGGAAAGTTCTTGGCCATTACTACTTCAAATATTTTCCTGCTCCTTTCTCTCCTCCTTCTGGTATTCCAATTATAAGTATGTTTATACCTTCAAAAAATGCTCTATTCTTTTTTCCTTCATTATTTCTTTTCTTTTGTATTTCAATTTGGGAAGCTTCCATTGACCTATCTTCAAATGCATGTCTTCTTTCCTCAGCCATGTCAAGTTTACTGATGCATTGAAGGCATTCTTCATTTCTGTTACAGTGTTTTTGTTTTCTAGCATTTCCTTTTGATTCTTTCTTAGAGTTTCCATCTCCATTCTTATATAACCTATCTGCGCTTGCATGTTGTCTATTTTTTCAAATAGATCCCTTAACATATTAATCACTTATTTTAAATCACCTGTCTTATGATAACTCCAACATCGTTGTAAACTCTGAGTCCGGTTCTGATGATGGCTTTGTCTCTTCAGACTGTGTTTTTTCCTGCCTTTTAGCATGCCTTATAATTTTTTACTGAAAGTGGACATGTTGTAATGGGAATAAGGAATGAGGTTAATAGGCTTTTAGTGTGAGGATTTACGTTCAGCTGGATGTGTGTTGGGCTGTGTTTAACATTTGCCATAGCTACAGGTGGAGTGTCAAATTCCTCCAGTGTCCTTGTTTTTATCTCCCCTTTTGACTCTGGGCTTAAACACTCCTCAGAGCGATTCTGTGTCTTGCAGTTCTTTCAGTTGTAATCTGCTGTTATTACACTAGAGATGTGTTAGTGTGGTGGTAAAGTGTGGACAAGGAGTAGCATTCTATAATCTCTAATTAAAATAAATCTCTGTCTTTTAGCGAGCCTGTTTCTCTAGCCTGTGACCTTTACGAGTTTTTCTTCATGAATAGGTTTTTCCCTACTTCCTTTGGTAAGGCCAGAAGGCTTCAGGGGCCTAGAGAGGAATGACCTACTCCCAAGGCTCTTGGACAAGGCTCTGACAAAGTCTTTCACCCTGGAGAGTAGACTTGTTACGGAAAAGGCTCCTGTCTATTTTAGAATGATTACTTGTCCACTCCAGCTGCCAGAGCAAGAAGCGATCATTCTTAGATCATCACGGTGAGAACTTACTTGGTGGGCTTCTTATAGGAAAAGCCCACGAACACTGGGTGGCAGAAGTTTCTAACTCACACCCTAGAGTATATTCAGCAATCAAAAAATTACTGTTTAAGTGCTCCTACCAGTTTATGGCTCCAGCAGTGTCTTCTCCAGGTATCCAGATCTTGACTGACACTCTCTAGATGCACTGTCTCCAGATTTCAGGGAGGCGGTTTGCCATATAACCTCAGTTTTCTGATGGATCCAAGAAAAGTCATTGATTTTGTCCAGCTCTTTCTTCTTATAAGGACAAGAGTAACAACTTCTAAGATCTTAAAATGTCAGAGCTGAAACTAAGTCCCAACATCCACTTTTTATATTAATCCAGTGTTAAAATACATACACACACATGTGTACACACACACATACCATTCTTACAGATCCCTATTCTTAACAAGGGCTAAGAGAATAAAATGTATGAATAGAGCACACTCAAAGGCGCTAATGATCGATAGCAACTTAAGTATACTACAATGGTGCAAACCTAGTATTTAGAGTCAGAAGATTCAGCCTTGAAACCTTTCAAATGTAATACATTAATCATTCAACTCCTCTATTATTAATTCATTCAAATAGATATATAATCACTTTTGGTCATAACATACGGGGGTGTTAATAGTTATTATCATAACCTCAGGTAGCATTTTCATTTTAAAATAAGAGGCTGAGAGTGACAATGCTTCATATTTATGAATGCAATCACTAATTTTAAAAATGTCATAAAGCCAGGAGAATCAATATTCTTCTTTGTATAGTTAGTTATCTCTCTTTAATTTCTTTGTTTCATTGCTTGTCTATTCCTTCTTCCCCAAAATAAAAGCTAATTTTTTCAGTTAAAGAAAGGTGAATATTTATATATATATATTTTTAATTTCTAGTAATAGAAATTTTCAAATATATACAAAAAATGTTTGAAAAATAGGGAAAAATAATGGACTACTATGTACTCATAATCCAGTCTCAATAATTATCAACATTTTTGCCAGTTTTGTCTCATCTCTCCCTCCCACTTTTTTTTCCCCCCACAATACTTTAAGGCAAATCCCAGACAATGCGCAAATAATTCAGGACGCATCTCTGCTGGATAGAAAAGTCCATCTATTGGGTACAGTGACTTTATTCTAACCCCCTCTGGGGGAGAGTTAAGCTTATTTCCCTGCGCATGAATGACAGCAGCATGTTTTTGCCACCAGTGTCGCCGTTTGGCAACCTAAGCGTGAACAGAAGAGTGTGTGTGAACGGTAAGAAGTCGAATGATCAAATGGGTGGACTGATTTGGATAGAGCGTACCAATTCTCTTATCTGCCCTTCTACTCTCAATCTGAATAGCTGGAGAGGAGAATAAGCTAAAGACATTTCTCTCGCAGTAAGAATTCTGGATAAGAAGGTTCTGCAAATAGAAGTGACTCATCCAAGATGTTGACAGCAACAGTGAAGCAGAGGCCATTTACCTATACCCTTCTGGCTGCTTTAACTGCAAATACAGACAAGGAAAGCAGGTTTCCACAGCAGCACTTGTGGTGGCACCCCCCAGTGTTCTGAGCGTCAAGAGGCAACTGTGACCATAGCAGCAGCAGTTTAATCCCGGCTTCCTGATTACTGGATTGTAGCTAGAGGGGTATATTCTCAACACATAGTTCCAGCAACCATCTTAGCCGTAAGTGGATCAGTTCTGTACTCTCTGAAGCCATTCCAGTAAAACAGCCTAGAACCCATATTTTAGATCTTCCAACAATTTTATAAGCACCTATTTCTCTTGTATTAAATATCTTCCTATTTAAAATACATGTAGTTTCTGTTTCCTGGTGAATCCCAACTTAGACACTATTTGATGTATCTGTGTATGTCTGTGGAACTGATACTAAATTTGCATGAATAACCCCCTTTATTATATGTGATAAACTAATTTTTCTATTTTATTTGTCCCATTTAAAGTTCTCTTAAATTTATATTTATGCTTTTAAAATTTAAATTTCCATACTATTCTATTTCTATTCATTAAATAAAATGCTGACTGCAATGCTTTAAATCTACTTCATGACCACCACTGGGTTTACAGCCTCAGTTTAAAAGACACTGCTTACATCACAGTCTTACTAAGAGAGCTGCCATGTTGCAGAATATCATAACCACATTTACTTAATTTTCTTTTATTCCATTCTAGTGTTCATGATAGACAATCTGGAGTTGTCCAGCTGTTATTTTATTGACCTCTACCTAAGTGGAAGTCAGCACTCAGGCAAGTCTCCACATACCTAAGAAGTATTTTTAATAAATAAACAAAACTGGAGAACAGAGAATATGAAGGGAAAACGTGATATGACTGACATTAAGGTTTGGGGGAAAACTGTTCTTGATCTAAAAGAATACAGGTTTTTTTCATAAAACCATTTTCTGAAAGCTTGCATTGACCAGACTTGATTTTGTTATTAAAACATACCTCCAGAAACCATATGCAGTGTTTGATTTTTTTTTCCTCCATCTACTCGTTAGTCAAACAGAAATAAATCTAAAAGGGACCAAAGGAACTTTTAAAAACTAAACATCCTTAAATCTTGTTATATGAATAGTGAACTATATTCAGATTTTGGTTCTTGATTCCAAAACCAATAAAATCACAGCAAAATGTTAAATGAATCCACAGATCTCAGAGGATAACAGATCATAAAACTCCCACAGATTTGGCAACGTGGCAGTCACTGACAGAAGGAGAAAAGATATATAAATATAAGCTAAAATTTCATATTTTTCTATCCTAAAAAAATGAGCTTTATGTAGAATGTGGAGTTCTTAAATATAAAGTATTTTTCTATTTTAAAAAATATATACCATTGAGTACTATATTTATGTATTATATAGTCTCCTTACCACAGGAAAAATGTTTTAATTAATTTGCATAATAATTAAAACTCAGTAGGCTTAAACTTTGATTTTAATGTTTTGAATAGAAATCTTTGAAAAATGTATTATCTTCTTGCTTGCCTAATGAGATAGAATAAAATGAACATACATTAATTAGTCTTTTGATGCATCAGGTTTATTATCATAATTAATTACCATCCCATGCTGAAATACTATGTTGAGCTCAAGAGTTATTGATACGTGGCAAAATGTTAGAGTGAAAACATCATAGACATTGGTGTTAAACATACCCTGGTTCAGATCATGGTACTCACAACTTTATAGCCCTGTGATACTGGAGAAATTGATTAACATCCCTGCATTTAAGTTACATCTGCCATTAAAAAGAAATCATAATGCTACACTCATAAGATTGTTAGAAGGATTACATGAGAGTGTATGCAACAGAATATAGTAATGCTATTAACACTATAAAATCAAGTATCTCGCTTCTCAAAATGTAATATTCCATAATTCTGAATAATTAATACAACTGTACAAATAGCTGGTCAGCAGGCACTACTGTATTTATAGAATCAAATATCATAAACTTTTAGAGTTCAAAGCACAAAATACAATGGTAAATTTAACTTTAAATATATTTAGAATAAATGTTATTGTATTGTTTAGAATAAACATATTTAGAATAAAAGTTGCATCTTTTAAAATTTTATTGTTTGTTGCTGTTATATAGACATACAGCTCATTTTTATGTTAATCTTATATACCAAAAACCTTGCTAAATAGGGATACATCTAACAAAAGACATATACAAACTTCTAAAGATAACTTGATAAAATATTATTGAGACATTTAAGAAAACCTAGATAAATGAAGAGACATACTATTTATATGGATTGAAGAATAAATATCATGAAGATGCCAATTTTCCCCATATTGTTCTACAGATTCAATGTAATCCCAATCTAAAATCACAAAAATGTTTCTGTGGAAACTGATAAACTGATTCTAAAATTTATATACAAATGCAATAGGCCAAGAATAAACAAGGCAATCTTAAAGGAAAACAAAGTATGAAATCTTTATCAGATATGGAGAGTTATCATAAATAAATAGCAATTAAGACAGTGCAGTCTCTGTATAGCAACACAAAAACAGAAGACAAATGGGACAGATGACAGAACCTAAAAACAGACGCATGTATGTGAAGACCTGACTTAGGACAAAAGTAGCACTTCATGGCAGTAGGGAAAGGACAGATTTTTTAATAAACAATGTTGGGACAACTAGATATCCACATGGGGAAAAAATGAGAATTGGACCCTTCCCTTACACACTACCCAGGAAAAAAAAAATCAACTTCAAATAAGTCTTCAGGGCTCCATGTGAATAAAACTTTTAGAACATAGGAGAATATCTTCATGATTTTGTGGCAGAAAAAAATTTCTAAAACAACATACAAAAAGCACTAACCATGAAGGAAACAACTGATAAATTTGACTAAATTAAAAATAATGAACTTTCACTCAACAAGAAAACATAATAAAGAGTGAAAAGATATGGTACAGGGTGAGAAGAGATACTGCAACCCATAGAAGCAACAAAGGGTTTCCAGTCAAACTCTATGCAGAAATTGTACAAATTGATAAGAAAAGATAGACAGCCCAGTAGAATAAAAAAATAAATAAAACAAAGGACTTAAACATGTACTTTAAAATAGGCAAAATTAAAGAGTAAGGTGTGCTATTCAGGAATGCATTAAGAATTCAAAAATAAAAGTATTTAAAAAGAAACAAAGTGATTACCATTTAAGTCAGGATAGTGGTTACCTCCAAGAACTAGAGAGACTTGAGGTGATGGCAAATATTTCACTTCTAGATGTAGGAGGTGGTTACATGGGTGTTTATTTTATAATTATTCATAATTATACACAATATATAATTGTTTTACATACTTATATATATGTGTTGTATTTTGTAATAAAAGCAGATTGTCTTAAGTGTACTAAAACAACTCAGACCAGACAGTGACAATTTTCCAGACAACCCGGGCTATATATCCCAAAATAAATATTCTCCTAAAAACTAAAAATATAATATAAAGATTCAGATTTTCCCCATTTTGTTGTTATAGAGTCAGACTGACCATTGTAAGCAGAATACAATCAGATATACTACTTTCTCTAGAGAAGGTTACAGGGGAGAGAGAGCATTGGTCTAGGTCTTAAGGGATAAGATTTAAATATGGGTAGGTTGGGAAAAGGATTCAATTAGTTTTACTAATCCTAGTGTTGGTTTGCTGAGTAAATCTTCCTGAGTGAGCTTGCTTCCCTGGATCTCAGTTTTCTCATTCAATTTAAAAAAAGGATTATGCCATAGTAAAAACACAAATATCAAGTTTTCTCTCCCTGTTGATATGCTTTCATAAAATGCATATTTGAGAAGTCGTCCATGGACCTGGCCTATTAACTCTCACTGTGATCTTAAGCAACCAAGAGAAGTACAGAGGATACCTTTGGCTGGCCACACAGCAATAGTGACAACCTGTATCTTTGACATCAACCAGCATGAAGAGTGAAATTAGATCTGGAACCAGGCAAGTCTGGGCCTCAGTTACCCCAAATTTCAAATAGAAACAATAACTTCCATGCTACATATCTTGAAGGCCATATATCATAAAGGTTGCCAAAGTGATCTGAACAGGACAGATTGTAGAGGGCCATCGCTTCTGAGCACAAATAAGGTACAACAGAAGCAACAGGATATAGGAATCTGAGGCTCAACCTCAGGCATTTACCAGCTGGGTGACTGACTACAGATGAGCTAGACTAATCTGGTTGAAATAATTTAAGGCTCTTTTCCCATCTCTATGATTATATGTAAATTAGCCCTTCAAAGACTTACGTACTATCTAGAGTTGTATACTCTCTTAATACTGCTTTTATAACAAACCTGGTAAATAAAAATCCATTATTATAACTAAGATGAATCAAAATCATCATCACTTTATGAAAGGATTCAAAATAAGATTTCTTTAAATAGTTTTCCCAGAACTTATATTTCTATTTATTAAAGGTAACACTTTATAAATACCTTCCTAAAATGTATTTAATGTTATATTGTTACACCTTTAACTATATCCTAGAACTGATTAAAGAAAAAAAAAAAAGAAAGAACAAGTTTCCATAAAAGGAAAATTGAAAACCAGGTGTAATGAATCTAGTTTAGGATATACACATTCAAGTAAACTCGGAGTTGACATTTAAGAGTCACACATAGGTTTATGTATTACTTCCTCAGCCACTGGGTAACAGAGGGCCCAAGTGCCCCTTTCCCACAGAGTTCCCCAGACTCCTCTCCCAGAACTCCTGCAGGGGCCACCTGCCCTAAATTCTCCAGAATCCCACAACTAAAGAGCTAAACCCTAGTCAGGCAGGGCAGTCCCAGGACGCTGTTTCAGTCCTGACTCTTTGGCGTCATATTTAAATATTTGTTAAATATTTGGAAAATCACCCTTGGGTAAACTATAAGTAAGTAAAATACACTTTTTTGCATTCTAAAGGAAGAGTAAGAGGTTTAGTGGATCTAACTTCAAATTTTTCTATCTTGTTGGTTGAGCTGATCAGATTACTGGAAGCTTTTTTATGTAGGTAGGCAGCCAGAGTTCTTCCTTGTCCTTTTCTGAGTTACTGCCTCTTTCTCCTTTGTTGTCATTATAATGATAAGAATTTCAGAACTAACACTTGGGCAAAAAACCTCTCCTAAGCTAAGTACAAAGTATGTGCCTTTAGGAAATCAGACATCTAAAAGTATGTATCAGTCTCCCTGTTCTCAATCTGTACAAATTTTAAAAGTCTTAAAAAGGTTGCAAAAATGGTTTCCACAAAACATATTAAAATATATAGTTTCTCTCTAACTATAGTCTTAGAAGAACTTAATGAAATAGCACCTACTGGCTATCTAGAATACCACCAAATGCCAAAAAGATTGTCAGTTTGATTCAATTTGCTGACTAAAAAGTGAAAAGAGATAAATAATATTTGAATGGTGCTTCTAAAAAGCCTTTTTCTAAATATTTGGCTATTTGTTTGTTAAAACTTTTTCTAAATATTTCTCATTTGGACTTGACCATTTATCTTGCAATTTTTGTTATTATTTCTATGTCATAGATGAGGAAACTGATGCTCTGAGACATCTGCCCAACATTACTCTGCTGGTAAGTAAAGGAGCTGGAATTTGAACACTGAGACGTTGACATTTTAAAAAAGAGACTATGGCTAAGCTCGGTGGCTCACACCTGTAATCCCAGCCCTTTGGGAGGCCAAGGGGGAAGAATCACTTGAGCCCAGGAGTTCAAGACCAGCCTGGGCAACATAGCAAGATCCTATCTCTAAAAAAAATGAGAAAAATTAGCTAGACATGGTGGCTCACACATGTAGTCCCAGCTACAGAGCGAGATCCTTTCTCAAAAGAAAAAGTAGAAAAAAAGAAAACAAGGCACTAGCAGAGGGCAAGGCACTGTGTACAGCAAAAAAGAAGACTAAGGTATTCCCTAGAGAAACTTAAAATTGTAGCTAAAGGGCATACTCAGAGGAATAAATTAAGAAGAGTCTGAGTCTTTGGACCCTCCTTTGCACTGTCATTACCATACTCACCCTACTACATACGCAAGAGTGGAGCAGCTGAATGAGCCCAGTGCCCACACCAGCCATGGTGCTCAGGCTGGGCCTGTCACTTTAAGACTGTAACATATAAACTTAGGAAATATACCAATCATTTAATAAACTAAATGCCAGCTAAAATTGTAATGTATATCAGTTCTGATTCAGTTAAATATGCATTAGAAATAAGAAATCAAACACATGTCTAAAATAATTTTCAAAAAAACAAATAATGAGTATGATAGAAAAGACATGCTTCAAAATAGGAGTTTCTTCCCTGGGACTTGTTAGATAAAACTCCCATTTAAAAATTAATTATAATAATGTCAGAACTAGAATGTTACAAGTTTGCTATAACTAATTTTTTATTGATAATATCAAATATTTAATGAGGTATTATTCAATTAATGTTTAAGGTGTATTCATAACTTCACATTACTTTAAAGGATATATCTTTTTTTTTTTTTTGAGACAGAGTCTGGCTCTGCTGCCCAGGCTAGAGTGCCGTGGCATCAGCCTCACTCACAGCAACCTCAAACTCCTGGGTGATCCTCCTGCCTCAGCCTCCCGAGTAGCTGGGACTACATGGGCGTGCCACCACGCCTGGCTAATTTTTTTTTTTTCTATTTTTAATAAAGACGAGGTCTTGCTCTTGCTCAGGCTGGTCTCCAACTCCTGACCTCAAGCAGTCCTCCCGCCTCGGCCTCCCAAAGTGCTAGGATTGCAGGCATGAGCCACCGTGCCCAGCCATAACTAATAGTTCTTTACCAAAAATTTTTTTTTTTTTTTGAGACAGGGTCTCCTTCTGCTGCCCAGGGTGGAGTTCAGTGGCACGACCATAGCTCACAGCAGCCTCGAACTCCTTGGTGCAGGAGATCCTCCTGCCTCAGCTTTTCAAGTAGCTAGGACTGTCAGATGCAAGTCACCATGCTCGGCTAATCTTCTGTATTATTACCAGCTATGTTGCCAGGCTGGTCTCATACTCACGGCCTCAAGCAGTCCTCCCGCCTCAGCCTCCCAGAGTGCTAGGATTACAGGCATGAGCAATTGCACCTGGCAAAACTTACTAAGAAGAAAATATTCATGTTACAAACACATAAAGCTTCTTTTGTAATTACTTAAGACTAACCAGGTCTTTTGGGCTCCTCCCTTCATTCACTGATGGTTAAACAGTTGAGTATTATTACAATATGTATTCTATCTAATTGCTTACAATTTTAGTATCATAAACTGTTGCCTTATATTGATTATCTCAATCACAATTTTCCTACTTTTTATCCGGGAATTTTTTCTAAATCAAAATCTGGCTTACTTCCAATGGGCTCAAAACCTGCCCATATTTCCAGAATACTAGAAAGTTCCATTAATGTAGGACTTACTAACAACAAAATAATAATAATAATACATTTCAACTGATGTTTTTATGTCACCTTTTAAAAACTGGCTTACCTGTCCATGAAACACTTCCTCCCCCTAAGAAAAAGATTTGTGACAGAACAGTGTGAGGAGGGAAAGTATTAGGTGCAGAAAAGACACAGAGCCTCTATATGTTAACATTTATCAATGCTACAGTGTCTAGGAAGTAGTCTAGCACTTACCCTCCAAAAGGCAAAAATTATTAAATGAAGCTCTTCAAATAGAAAGGCTCAGCTGTGACATATGCACCCAAAAAAGGAGCTCTATTTTCCTTGGCTTTTTAAAAATAACTTCTGAGAATTTCTTCTGAGACCAATCCACAAATAGACTTTTCACACTGACCTCCTTGTTTGTCCAAGCAGGTCTAAAACCACAACGTTTGGTCAGTAAAACTATCTTCCTGCTTCAGGCTCCACTCAAAGAGGGCTATTATGTCAATGCAGTCCTGCTACAAACAACTTCTGTAGGTGTTTCATTTCTGTCACCAGGGAACATCTGTCTATGGAATTTGTTTGTATGTATTAAACAGGATGTTCTTTATGTAACAAGCATATTAGAGTAAAATTTATGAGCATATTCTAAGAACACTAAACTTCATAAAAAGCACTTTTTCTTGAATCTCCACACCCATACTATTTAGCCAAGTAAACACACATTTCTTTTCTCTAGCCCTAGAAAGGTTATCTAATATTTGTCCTATCACATGATTTCTAATAAAAACTTACCTAGATTAACTACATGTTGATATTTACAATTATATGAACAATATATTAATAAAATATGTCATGTTAATTTTAAATTTCCCTTCAACAGAGCATGAGATTACTATTCTCAATTATTCCAAATATACAATAAACAATATGAATTCACTTTTATAAAAGAAAAATTCATTTTTCTTATTTCTGATTATAAATACCAGCTAATCCAGACCAGGTTTTCATCTATGGGTAGCTGTTTTCTGGTTGTCCAACTCTGCATTACTAGATTGAGCTACAATTATCAAAATATTCTCTAAAAGTATTACACATCATCTCTATAATTAGATATTCTTGATCTCTCTATAGTGTTCTCTTCTGAGGTGATTCTGAATCCCAAAAGACCCATATCCATAACCACAATATAGAATTTCAGTGACAGAAGAACTTTCTCTGATTTAATACAACCCTAAATTTATAGTTGAGGAAACTGAGGCCAATTGAAAAGAAAATACTTTTATGTTACCCTGAAACCTAAATATATGTCACTAAATGGACCTCAAAGGAAATATATAGGCAGATCATTCATGAAGCCACAATAAAAAATACATGAAGCAAATATAGTAACATGCAATATAAAGGCATTTTGGTGAGCAACGGACCACATATACAATGGTCGTCCTATAAAATTATACCACCATATTTTTATTGTTCATTATCTGTGTTTAGACATGTTCAGACACACAAATGCTTACCATTTTGTTACAATTACCTACATTCAATACAGTAACATGCTGCACATGTTTGTAGCCTAGGGGCAATAGACTATACCACATAACGTAGGTGTACAGTAGCCTATACTATCTAGGTTTGTGTAAGTACTCTCTATGATATTTGCACAATGACAAAATCACCCAACAACACATTTCTTAAAATGTATCCCCATCATGAAGTGACATATGACTGTAAAAACTTAGCTCTTTTGTATGATAAAGCTGAACTTACAAGTAGAATATTCTAAAAAATAATATTTATTTTAAAATATCTTCCTTTTTCAATTTTATTGAGACTTAATTCATATACAATGACCTGCATATATTTAAAGTGTACAATTTGATAAATTCTGATCTCTATACACCCATGACATCATCACTACAATCAAGATAACAAACATTTCTACCAGCCCCAAGAACTTCCTTGTGACCCTTCATAATTCATCCCTCACTCTACCCCTGTTGCCAGACTAACACTGATCTGCTATTTGTCACTACAGGTTCATTTGCCCTTTTAAATATAAATAGAATTATATAACATGTGTTCCTTTTTGGTCTGGCTTCTTTAAGGGTAATTATTTTGAGATTCATTGATGATGTTGCCATTTGTTCTTTTTTAACACTGCGTAGTAGTCCACTGTCTGGCGATAACACAGTTTGTTTATCCATTCACCTGTAGGTGGCATTTGGGTTGTTTTCAGTTTTCACTATTACAAATGAAACTGCTATGAACATCATGTACAAGTCTTTTTATTCACATATGTTTTCATTTCTCTTGTGTAAATAACTAGGAGTGAAATGGTTGGCTTAGGGTAAATGCTTAACTTTTTAAGCAATTATGAAACCGTTTACTAAAGTGATTATACCATTTTACATTCACATCATCATCCTATAAAAGTTTCAGTTGCTCTACATGCTCACCATCCTAATGGGTATATATATAGTAGGATAAAACTGTGATTTTACTTTGCATCTCTCTGATGACAAACTATGCTGATCATCTTTTTATGTACTTATTGATCATTCATGTGTTTTCTTTTATGAACTATCTGTTAAAAATTTTGCCCATTATTTTTTAATTGGGTCATTTTCTTATTATTAAAAAGAGTACTTTATATATTCTGAACATACGTCCTTTGTCTGATACATGTTTTGCAAGTGTGTTCTTCCAGTCTTGCCTTTTTATGATACAACCTTGCTGAGTCATGCCCCAAGGGTACATATTTTAAATTCTATGTCATCTTTTCAAAGTAGTATAATTTTAAGTTTTACATGTTGGTCTATGATCTAGTTGAATTCTTATGTCTGGTATAAGGTAAGAGTTGATGTTCATTATTTTCCAGATAGATAACCCAGTTGATCCAGCACCATTTCTTGAAAGACTTTTGTTTCCCCTTTTAATTACCTTGGTACTGTCAAGAACTATGAAGGATTTGAGATTTTACCCTACTTGCAAGCTACAAGCTAGCCTGCCACGGCTTATGGCTTCCTTGACACTGGTAGAAGACCCAAGACACTTGGATCAAAGACAAAGCACTTTATTACTCTCAGTATATTGGGTAGCAAGAGCTTCGTGTTTGCATTGGTTCTCCTTGCCTTCCAAGTCCCACTGGGGAAACGTAGAGGCAAGCTCAGATAAAGGCTGTACACATAGCAGGCCAGTGTCACAGCTGAGCAACCACAAATTTAGCAAACCCCTACTCTTATAAAGGGGCTGCTAGCAAACCTGCCCAGGCTTTGCCTCAGTGGCAGACATTAGGCTTACCATCCTGGTTAGAAAACAAATCCAGCCTCTTCCCCCAGAAAAAGGTACTGTCTCAATCTCCCAAGGTGGTTTGCTATACACACATCTTTGGAAAGATAATCTAGAACAAAGATGCCAATGCATTTTGTTCAAAATATGTGTTAAAATGTCAGAAAACCATGAGAAATTATCTTACAACAGGTACCTCTATTAAAAATCAACTCATCATTTATAGGTGGGTCTATTTCTAGATTCTCTATTATGTATAATTTCATGATACTAAAATGTATTGATTATTGTAGCTTATCGTAGGTCTTCAAATCAGGCAAGGTAACTTGTCCAACTTTTTTTTAAACTTCTTTGGTTATTCTAGGCTTGTTGAACTTCCACGTAATTTTATAATAAGCTTCTCAGTCTCTATCTCCCCCTAAAGCCTGCCAGAATTTTGATTGGGATTATGTGGCATCTATAGATCAATTTTAAGACAACTGCCATCTTAACAATATTGTGTCTTCCAATCCATTAGCATGGTTTTAATCTCTCCATTCATTTAGGCTTCTCTTAGTAATATTTTGTATTTTTCAGTGTAGGGGTGTTAGACATCTTTTGTTGTATTTATACCTATGTATTTTATGATTTTGGGTGCTACTATAAGTGAAATTCTCTTAAAATTCATTTCCTAATCATTTGCTGTTAGGGTATAAGAACACAACTGATTTTAGTATATTAACCTTGTAGATTACAATCATGAAGATTCACTTATTAGTTCCAGTAGTTGTTTTATAAGGCCCATGGGATTTTTTCATGTAAATAATCATAATATCTATAAATGATGATAGTATTAACTTATTTTCCCATATTTATGCCTTTTCTTTCTTTTACTTGCTGTATTAGTTTCCTAGGGCTACAGTAACCAAGTACCACAAACTGAATGGCTTAAAACAATAGAAATGTATTCTCTCACAGTTTTGGAGGCTAGAAGTCCAAAATAAAAGTGTTCATGGTCAGACTCCCTCCAAAGCCTCTAGGAAAGGATCTTTCCTTCCTTCTTCCAGCTTCTGGTAGTCTCAGGAGTTTCCTGGCTTGTGGGAATGTAATTCCAATCTCTGCCTCCATCTTCACATGGCTGTCTTTCCTCTATGTCTCATCTCTTCTTATAAGGACACCAGTCATATTGGCTTAGGACCCACCCTAAATCAGCATGACCTCATTTTAACTGATTATATCTGCAAAGATCCTGTTTCCAAATAAAGGCACACTCACAGGCACCAGGGGTTAGGACTTCAACATTTGGTGGGGGGGGAGACACAATTCAACCCGTAACACTTGCCTTATTAAAATGGCTGGGACCTCTATTACAATGTTGAATAGAAGTGGTAAAAGCAGGCAACCTTTCTTTGTTCTTACTCTCAGGGGAAAAGAATTCAGTCTTTCACCATTAAGTATGAGCTATAGGTTCTCCATAGGTACACACAGCTTGATGAATTTCCTAATTATTCTTCAATAAATAGATATTGTTTCATGCTTTACATGCATCTACCAAAATAATAATGTGATTTGTATTTTTATTAATTACACTGATTGATTTTAGAATGTTCAGTAAACCTGACATTCTTAGGATACCTTCTACTTAGGCATATATTATTCTATTTAATTTACTAATATTCTGTTAAGATTCTTGCATCTACATTCATGGTAGATTTTTGTCTATAATTTTCTGCTTTTTCAATGTTTTTATCTGGTTGTGGTATTAGGGTAATTCCTTTTTCTTAAGAGATACAGAGCTATTCAGATTCTCTGCTTCTTCTTGCATTAATTTTGGTAAGTTGCAGTTTTCAAAACATTCATTTATTTCATCTAAGTTGTCAAATTTGTGGCAATTTGACAGATTGTTGACAGTATTTTCTTATTATTCTTTTAATGTCTGTAGTACTGTTGTGATATTCCCTTTTCATTCCTGATACTGATAATTTTTGTTCTCTCTTTTTCTTGATCTGTCTCTGGCCTCCATGATTCCCAATAAGAAATGTGTGGTCATTTAAATCATTATTCCATTGTATTATATATAATGAGTTACTCCTCTCTAGCTGTTTTCAAGACTTTTTTTTCATTATCTTTGATTTTCAGCAGCTTAATTACAATTTATCTAAGTAGGATTTTCTCTGAATTTATCCTGACTGGTGCTCACTGACCTTCTTGAGTCATTAAATTTGCCTTTCTCTAAACTTGACAACTTTTCGCTCATTCTTTCTTCAAACATATTTTCCTCCTCCGTCTCTCTCCCTTTTCCTCCTAAAAGTGTAATTATATTAACATCGTACATTTTTATATCATCCAGCAGGTCCCTCAAGCTCTGCTCATTTTTTTCTCCTCAATCTTTTACCTGTTTTTCAGACAGAATAATTTCTATGGATGTATCTTCAAGTTCACTGACACCTTCCTCTGTCATATCCATTTTACTATTAAGCCTATCCAGTGAGTTTTCATTCAGAATTCTATATCCAGTGAAAAAAAGCTTTAGAAATGAAGGCAAAATAAAGATATTTTAGATAAAGCTTCCTATCATTACTATATAGAGAGTAAGCTGTGGCAATGATAGAGAGTATTTATGGTAGATCTTTCAATATAGATAGATTAATACAGAAATAGACACATAAATATATGTCCATATGTGTGTAGATATATATTGTACGTTTGTCCACTGAGATCAACTAGAAGCAATGATTCCAGTATAAATTTTCTCATGAAGTGCTCAGATCTTGGTTTCTAAATATCACACTCAAGAAAAAGAGACTATGGCTCCTTGGAGAAATGGATTTTTCTAGGCAGAGATAGATCAGTACACAATAAGCCTGGAGGATCTTGTTGTGCCATAGATAAAGAAGAGTTCAAAGAATGACGGGGATTTTTCAACAGGAAACAGGTGTCATCCAGAAGGGGCTCCAATAAGCCATATCTGGGATAATTTGAGCAAACACCTAAATAACCATAGTGATGGACTGTAACTCATAGATCAAAATAAGGATCCATGAGTTCATGCTAATATAAATAAATAAGTCAGTAAGTAATTGGGGGAGAAAGGAAAGTTCTTTACAGTACAATGATAATTAATAAATACAGAAGTGACAATTAGAATCAATGGATGCTAAAACTAGTACATTTAAGCTTGATGAGAAATAGATATTTACAAAATGTCAAAGTATTTCCACACAAGATGTTTATTAATTAAAAGGTAAAACAATAAGTTAATAGGGGAGAAAACTGGCAGAAACCACTTTAACAAAATCACCAAAGTTAATGTCGTTAGTAATGGGACAAATCTTTATAATGTGTCTCCAGACATGATGCACTGAAAACAAAAACACTTCCATGGTATTCCTGCCAAAACTGGTAAGACAAAATCTAACTATAAGGAAATAGCAGACAAACCCAAACTGATGAACATTTTATAAATTAACTGGACTATACACTTCAAAATATGTCAATATCATGAAAGACAAAGAAAAAGTGAATAACTATTCCAAATTAAAGGAGACATGATGCCTAACGTAATCAATACCTGAGCCTAGATCAGACTCTCAATCATAACTTTTTTTTCTTTTACTAGAGAGGACATTACTGGGTCAATTGATCTAATTTGAACAAAGCATTAATTCAAATAAATAGTGTACTGTATCAATGTTAAGTTCTTGATTTTGATAACTGTATTATGGTTCTACAAGACAATGTTCTTGTTTTTAGGAAATGCATACTTGACTATTTGGGGATAAAAAAAACCAATCATGACTGGATTTCCTCTCAAGTGGTTCAAAAAGAAAAAAAGGCAGGGAGAAGTGAGGCACAGAGAGAGAGAGAGAAAACAAGTGTGATAAAATGTTTCCGTATTTTATTTGGGAAATCCGAGTTAAGGGTACATGAGAACTCTTTTTAACTGTTCTTACAACTTTTCCTTCAATCTGAAACTATTTCAAAATAAAAAGTTAGAAAACTAAAGAGAAACTGGTAAAAACTTGTTGATTAGAGGAAAGGTTTGAAAAGGGCTACAAGAGTAATCACTTTCTTCCACCTTTTGAACATGAACTGAAAGTTCCTTTTGCACTGGTAGCAAACCAAACTAAATTACTGCTTGACTAATAAGCATAAGCATTAAGTTATTTCCACATGAAAGAAGAGAGTATAGAAGCTAGTAATTGAAGATAAAAATTTGTCCTGCTACTTTACAATAGCAGTTAGCTAGGAGTCTCCTCAATGACTACTAGCACTAGACTAATGCAATCAAGGAGCAGATAAATTATACAGTAAAAATGTTAGTCCATGGAACAAAAACTATCTAAGGAATCTGAGTCAGGGAAGGAGACCACTGAACTGTATGTAACAGGATGGGGAGAATATATAACAATTAAAACTTGACTAAATAACTTTACCTTACTGAGTTAAGGTTACAAATGTCTCAGAATTATATTCCCATACCCCTGTATATACATATCAGTAAAACAATGGATCTATCAGTAAACTCCTATCCTTCAAATAAAACCTTCAATTGATTAATTACTTACGCACTGAAAATGGCAAAGGCTCATGAGCTTAAAAAATGGCAAAATGGGGGGAGAAGTCAGGGTGCTTACATCATGAAGCCTGTTACAATTCCAACATCAGCCTCTTCCCGATTCTAATTTTGAAGAATAGTATGAATTAAAAGGGGGCTACAACAACAACAAAAACCTCCCAAGTCTTGAATAAATCCTACTACATATACAGAAAAAAGGAGAAGGGGCCACAGAAGTCACCTTCTGGCAAATTAGTTCCCTCTCTATGATAATATTCTACACTGATGGCCATTCAGCTTGAGGGAAAAAAAGTTCATTTTGTGATGGCAGTCCAATCAATCCAATATTGAATGACTGCAGTTTTTCAACTTATTACATATTAATGTAATCTACCTCCCTAAAATTTCTGCCTGCTTAACGATCCTAGTCCCGCCTTTCAAAAGAAGATGGAATAATTTTGTGCCCATTGCCAGAAATCTTTCTTTCAGATCAAGTACCCCAATATTGAGAAGTCCTATTCTAGACTGCTCATGTGTTCTCTCCAAATAAAATGTCTTTTCCTAAAAGCATGATCGTGTTCACTCTTATGGATGTCCAATTACTCCTTAATATACAGAGTCTAAAATGGAACAAATACTCCAAAGGTATCCGGAAGAACAGATAACAAGAGTTCAGGGGACTGCTTGGAAACTGATTTAGAAACTGTTAACTACTATAGCCCATTATTATTTTGGCAATTTTAGCCTTTTTTTTTTTTTTTTGGTAGAGATAAGGTCTCACTATGTTGCCCAGGCTGGCCTCAAGCTCCTGGCCTTAAGCAATCTTCCTGCCTCGGCCTCCCAAAGAGCAGAGATTACAGGTGCGAACTACTGCGTCCAGCCAATTTTAGTAGCTTTACCATATTGTTGGTTCATATAAAACATGTAGTTGACTAAACCATTTTACAGAATTTTCTTGAGATTAAGTAACTACTGTATGTATCTTTAAATGCAGACATATACATTTATCCATATTAAATTATATTTTCTTTGCCATGATTCAGCATATCAGCTCTTTAAGATATTTTAAAATTCTTACTTCTCTACCCAACATATTAGCTATTCCTTTCAACTTTGCATGGCCTAAAAACTTATTTTGCGTGTCTTCATTTAAGTCATTCACAAGAAATGTGGAACAGACTCAAAGAAAAAGCTCTCTTTCCAAGCTGACACTGATTCATTTAGTCCACTCTCTTTTGGAATCTTTAGCCTCCCAACTGTGAATTATTTTAACTGAACAGTTGTTCCCTCTAGTAGAGTAATTTTAAATGCCAGTCCTCAAATTAATTCTTGACTACTAGTAAATGCGTGATTAACAAATTTTAATTGAATAAAGTAAAAAATATTAAGGAATTGGAAGAGCAGAAAAAGGAAGTTTACAGAGAAAATAAAGATAAAAGGATAAAGACACACACATGGCAATTACTTTTTAAACATTATCATAGGTTTTAACTTAACTGTTCAGTTTAAAGAAAATCACAAAAATAAATAGCATCTTTACTTCCTCCTACAATCAGTAGCTCATAAAACAGATCACAATCTGCCAAGATACTCCTATAAAAAGCAAGTCATAGTTACTCTGAGAAAGACCAAGTGTGCCAAAATTTTTCAGATGCTTTTACTTGTAAGATAATCTAAAAATCAACCGTGTAAAAGAAGGCTCTATTGTAATTCCATATTTAAAAGTATAAAATTAATTTTGGTATGCTTAATTCAGATAATAATGTTTGAATGATTCTCATTTTAAATTTAACATAATATTTAGCATGAAGTATTTTGGATGTAGTATGCTGATATGAAAAATATCTTTAAAGAAAAACTGAATTCTGAAAGCCAGCATTGTTATCTTAAAGAAAGTACAGGCCAAGTGCAGAAACAGTTCTATTTAAAGAGAAAAAATTCTCCCTTACACTGCATTTCTATCAGGCAGAATCTAATTTATCATATTTACCCACTTGCTATGTGCAATACCAACATCAGTGGTACTTGTGTATTTTTATGGACAGTAAAATACAAAACCAAATGCAAAACATCAATACAAGAATACTGTTCCCTTAACAAATCCTCCTGTTTATCTTTAAATTTTAAATGTTATCTGTTACAGCAACAGAAGGCACAAGCTGGGAATGAGCTTCTTTAAATTTCCCCCAAGCATCTCTGAAATACATATTTTTATTTCTACCAATGAGAAGTATTTAAAGATTATAATCAGTCTGAAATTTTATGAATTTATTCCTGGTTGACATAGTTAAAATTTTTTTTAAAGAGTAGCATATAGAATTTTTTTTAAACTATGTGCTTTAATTATATATATTTTAGGGTAAACCAAAGGCAAAGACAAGAAAAAAGCTGTCCCAAGGCCTACTAACCACATAAGGTATTAATCACTCTTGCTCACAAAACATTTTCACTACTGAGTAGGTACACTAAAAGACACAGACTTCAACTCAAATGTTACATAACTTGACCCCCTCTCTGCTGCTACAAATTCATTGTGAGTGGGATTCAATGACAGAAACCAAAAAGACTGAGTAAAACTAAAAGAATAAATTCCTTTAATTTAAAAGCAAAGATAATTATCAAACTTGCAAAGAAAAACAGGAGAAGCTCAGAAATCAGATTGCATTTGGAGGAAGGTATGAAATTTAATATCTGCAAAAAGTCTTTGATATTAACATTCTTGGAACCGTTAATAGTTTGAACCCTCTGAATAGTACATATAGTGTAAGAAATGCTAAATAAATGTTTTTATAAGATCTCTAGCATGGAAAGATTCTTAATAAGACACATCTTCATTAAATTATTTAATACAGAGGTCCTCTGTTTTTCTTATAATCAAATATTTGATGCCCACCTGCCCATGCATATAAAACCTGAGGGGCCACTTACACTATGTGGCAAGGAACACTGCTGTCCTGTTAAGTCATTCTGCCCTCTATCCTCTTCTCTACTGGCTAAGTATGCCATGTGCACTATTCTAGTCTCTCCACATCCAAGTAACCAGAATTTTTCAAACTTCACCAGTCTATGAATATATATTCATTTCCCTCATTTTGACTGACTCTCAATAATTCCAAGTTCCTAGTTACTTGGCCTACAACTCTAAGCCCTACCTGCTCAACCACTGATCCCAACTTCTAGAAGAGTTGTACAACTCCCAGTATTCTCAGGAATCAAAAGGAGCACTTCCTAGAGTCCAGTGATTACTCCTGATCTCTACTTTCCATTACAGGTCATCAACACCTGCCCCTGATGGGTCTAGAGAAGTGCTAATCAAAGCTGGCACTCAAAAAATCCCTAATACCTAGACACTGGTAGCATCGGGAAGCTACCACATCTCTGTGGCCAAGAGGTAAGAATTCTACCACACCTGGATGCTAGAGAATAATTCTATAGTCCTAGACAAGAGAGCAGGCAGCAACCTCATTAGGGAAAGAGTATAGTGCAAAAACCAAAATCTATTCTCTCATTCTTCACGGGGGTAGGTGTGACCATGAAATTAAGTTCTCACCAAAGGAAGAACAAATAGAACATGAGCAGAATTTAAATGCACCACTTCTAGACCATTGCTTTCAGGAGAGCAGCGGTACCTCTTCTACATTTTTACCTCTTCTACATCTGGACAACAGTGAAGTTTACAATAGACATGGTGACTCCATTAAATAGAAGGAGTTTCAATTCCTGAATGAATGTCCTGCCAACCTGAAGAAGCAAGGACTATTATGTGAATAACAAATAAACTTTACTGAACCGAGTCATTAAACTTTAGGTTTGTTACTGCAGCTTGGCCTACCCTAACTAAAACAGGATCCCCACAGTAAGATGGATTCCCTTTCATCCATTGTTCCTCCTTGCAAATAAAGAAATATATACAGAAATCTATAAGGAGTCTCTATAATGTATTTTAAAAGTTTATATATATCCGAACGCCAACTGTAGGGAGATTTCAAGTAGGTTTTTCCCCCTAAAAATCTCTTATGCAAATCAGAAAATACAAATGTTAAAATGGGGGAGAAGGATACCATCAAACTATACCCACCAAAGGCATTTGATTCTCAGCTGAGTTTAGCCAACTATATAATCTAATTTTATCCTCACAACAAAACCATAAAGTAGATATTACCTCCATTTTACAGAAGAAAAAAACTAAAGCTTAGTTTCCATAACTTTGTAACAGCTATGCCTGGAATACTAAGGATAGAATTTAAAACTGATCTAATAGATACTCAAAGCTAACTCTCTCATTTATACTATATTTGGATTACACTGTATTTCCTCTCCAGATTTTTATATATTTGTTGGTACACACAGGCTATAAAATAAAAATCACCATTTCAACACAGTATAATCAGGCCTTGAAATAATGTTACTATCTCATTTAAGTAAAAATCATTGGGTTTTTATAGATGTTATATATCATTAGGGGGAACACATGCATGGGAAATGAGAGAATACAAACACAAAAGACCTCCTTCCTGCCCTAGAGCAGTGGTTCTCAACTGGAGATTGTGCCCTTCAGAGGACATTTAGCAATGTCTGGAGACATTTTTGGTTGTCACAAATTGGGGAAGAACGTGCCACTGGCATCTGTTGGGTAGAGGCTGGAAACACTGCTAAACCTTCCACAATCACAGGACCATCCCCCACAATGAACAATTATCTGGCTGAAATGTCAGCAGTACCCAGGCTGAGAAACACTGACCTGGAGTAAATTACAAGCTAGAGCAGAACTCTATACTCTAATGAAGCACCTAAAATTTAGGATGGCCATTAAAAAATTCAGAATGGCCATTCAATGAAAAAAGATCAGACAGGAGAAGGGGACGGTGGTAGCATAACAGAATTGCTTGAGAAACTATTAGCAAACAAACTGTGTCTGACCTCCAGCAGACCCTATCAGAATTGAGAAAGGGAAGGAATACAGTAAACTACTCTTTAAAATTAGAATGTAGTAAATATTATTTTTTTCTCAATAAGTTACCAGAAAGTATTATCCTACTGAATAAAAGGTGAGGCAACCACTTGCTCAAGACTTCTTGGGTGTGGTTCTCTGGGCCACGGTGGCACATATTCAGCTCAGAATAAACCTCTTTAAATTATTTGACAGAGTTTGGGTTCATTTCCCATTGACAAGATGGTGCCCAGACATGGGACTCAGAGAAGACTCAGGACCTCCAGAAGAAGTAGCCAAAACTCAGTGCCACGTACCAGTATGGCCCTCTTGGGCCCCCCAACTCCAAGCTTCTCCTTGGGCAGAATTCAGTAAGTCCTACTGAGCCTCAGACCTCCCGCTCTTGGTTAACAGTCCTGGTTTACTCTGAGCTGTCGGTACTTTTCCTAGGAAGTTTTTGTTTGGGACCCTAATTTTAATTTGGAGGTGCATTCTAAAGGGTCTTGTCCATTTCCTCTTCCTCCCAAAATTAATCTCAATTTGTTTTTCCGTGCATTTGCAAAAGAAGAAGCTGAACTGTCCTTTTTATACATAAATGAGAGACTGAGTTCCTTGGCTCCAAAGAGAAAGGGCATTTTACTTCTCCCAGTGGAAAAGTGCCCCCAGGTGACTGGGGTGCCTAAGTGGGAATGCCTGGGCGATTCCCCACATCACGAAGTGGCCCTACAGGGACCCTCCGCTTCCCCCAAAAAAGTAAATTTCTTGTGTTATAGAAATATTTTTAAACATCAATTATTAATATAATAGGTCATACTATTTATATTTAGGGTCTTCTTTTCAAAAATCAAAGGCCTAGCCAAATATCTTCTTATATAAATAGGCATTAAAAATGTTCTTAAGATCTCAATTTATTTTCATCTTTATGTAAATAACAAATTGGAGCAAGCAGTTCGGATCTTTAGTGGGATTCTTGGTAAAAATTAACAAATAAGACTACTGCAAGAACATTAAGGCACCAAAAATCTTAATAAAAATCTCTCACCATAAAAATACCACTAAGCATTTTATAAAATTAAAATCTATAATCAAGATGTTAAAAATAAGTCTAGAGTATTTCTAAGACAATTTCCATCTCTAAAATTGTATGATTCTGCTCAATTTCTTATGTATCTTTAGATGAGAATAATAATTTATGCCAGATCATAAGGGAAAAGCTAATTAATTTTTCTATTAGCATCTGTTCGATGAAAAAAAAATTCACAAATATTGTGAGCTGGTAAGGTTTATAGAACTTATTTATGTAGACTGCTATAAACACAGCCAGTACATTTTTCTAAACAAGAAATCTTAAAGAAATTCTACACTAACTTTTCTGGTAGATGTTGACCATAACCAGATTATAATATATATCACTTTTTACAATATAGATGGTCCTAAAATGATCTTAAAATTGAATTTTTAAAACTGAAATTAGATTTAAATTCACTAGGTAAGTTTGCAATTTAAAATCATCCTGAGGAAAATTTTTTACACAGTTTAGTATTTTGAAATGTGAATAAACCTGTGTGATTCTGAATGGATTTCCTTAATATGTTTTATATCTGTGATTACATGCCTTGGAAATTTTAAAAATCTTATTTAGATTTTTATAAAAGCTTATTATAAGACAAAAGTTCAACAGTAATATTCAAATTACTAGTTTTCTTAAACTGTTATTCTCTATAAATTTAATTCATAAAGTATTCACAAATCATCGGTTTTACTAAGTGTCCTGTGTCCTTAATAAATTATTAAATGTTACCATGTTTAGCCCAGTGGAGAAAACTATGAGTGGATTATAGCATATAACTACAAAGTGAAATAATAAGTAGAAAGAATTAAAAAATTAAAAAGTAAATAACTCACCTTATCAAAATTAAAAACATTTAACTTTCATCAAGGTTACAATAATGAGCAAAACAGACAAAATCCCTGCCCATGTGGTGTTTAGAATCTAGTGGACTCACACCCAGTCAACAGAATGCCAATTAGAACATAGTTTATTAACAAAAGTGTATAGTTTTTCAAAAAAATTACTTCCATCAACTCTGTTTTAGGATAATCAAAAATATTAAATATTTACCCAATTGATTGACAGAAAAATGCATTCCCTCTTTTCCACAGGGAAACATGCAACAAATCTTTGATAGGGTCCATAGTCTGTCACCAGAGGGAAGGAATCATCATTTCCAGTGTGTCTTTCCCTTCACCATGGCAATGTGCAATAGCAAATGTTGGATGAAGTACATGTACCCATCTGTCAACAAAAGTATATTTAACCAATGGCTACAGGAAAGCAATATCTAACAGGACACCAGTTATACTATGTACTACTACTCTGGATTGGCCCTTAAAAAAGTTTCATTTAGGCACAGAGTATCCAGAATTGCTATAATACTAACAAGATGGATTCCTATTCTTCCTTTCAGTGTTTAAACAGTTCCATATACGTGCAACTAATTCATAAATAACTACTCATAAATTAGTTAATTTAGAAATATACAATTAAGTTTATTAAAAAAGTGTAGCAGAAATGGGATAATGAAAAAGTAAGCTTTCTTTAAAGATTTTTAAGCATTTCTCACGGATTTTAAAAGAAACAAAATGTAACCCAGGTGTGTCCTCTCTCCCTCTCCTTCTAATGGCTTTTCTTTGGCTGTCATACTGTTTTAAAATAAATTTCTTTACAAAACTACCGGTGATTACGCTGTCATAGCTTAGCCAGAAAGCAAAAAGGAATGCTTTTAAACTTCTTTGGTTTAAAGTGATACATACAGATCTGTTCCATTCATATATTTTTCTGACAGATTACCTGATACTCTTGGCACAGTAATTTTTTTCCTAAAATGCTAAAAAAACCAGGAGATAGTCAACTTTTACTCAAAGTCAAGCAGAACCAGAAAAGCAAAAACAATCTATCATTCCCTTCTCTCCTGACAAGAAATGCCACCACACTGCAACATTCAAGAACATTACTTTCAGTGCTGCACACTGGCCCATGTGTCCTGGTGCACAGGATACAAAATCCAGGCCTTCACCTGCTCCCTTACCTTGATCCTTTAAAATAAGCATAGATGAGTAACTAAATGCTACAGATTACTCCTTTCCTTCCTCTTTCCTCTTCTGACTTCATATGAAGATAAAAGAAAGCTCAACTGCATGTTTCCAAGGCAGCGGTTCTTAACTCTGACTACACATTAGATTTACCTAAGGAACTCAATTAACCACGCCTAGGCCCTACCCCACACCAATAATAAATCAGAGTCTCTGGGGGTGAGATCACAATGGTAATTTTAAGAAGCTCCCCAGTGGATTCTAAAGAGCAGGCAGGGTTGAGAACCAACATCATAGGTCAAACAAACAAGGAAGGTATCTGACCCGCGTTTGGCACTGGGAGTTACTTCTCCCTACTTTAAATTATTTCTGTAAAAAGTTACATAAACATTAAAACCAGGGTTTCTTATCAAAAGAGAAGACTCTTGTTTGAGTATCAAGGGGCCAAAAAAATGGTACATTTTTGCTTCCTCATTAGAGAGTTTTCAAAATGAAGGGGTATCCCCTTAACACTCTACACAGTAGACTTTAATTTCTAAATGATTTCTCTTAGAATCAACAAGGAAGCATTTTTTCCCCAGGGTACAGAATGACAGTTGAGTTACCATGTTTTGTAACTAACAGAACCCGGAAATTTTATTTCCTTGTTTATTTTAGAGATAAGCATGGACTACATTTTATGCATGATTCTCCATATTAATTGAGACATATAAAAATAATCACTCTTAAGTTTTTCCACATCTTTGCAATTGTGAACTGTGTTGAAATAAACATTCACATGCAGGTGTCTTTTTTATAAAACGACTTCTTTTCCTTTGGGTAGACACCCCGTAGTGGGACTGCTGGTCAAATGGTCATAACAGGCTTGAATCTGACTACTGAAAACAGGAGACAATTGTTTTCTTCAGTCACTAAGAATAACACCTTACTAAAATAATTTATTAAAGAATCCTAAAGAGAAGATCACCTAAAGAAACAATCACCAAACATTTTTAAAAGGCAATTTTCTGCTGATTTATTCTTACACACTTTTTAAAAGACACATCTTTTACAAGCGTCTGACGGGGCTTTTTTGTAAACTACAATGACACTGTCAACTCTCCAACCAGAAGGCCTCAGGATCAGGTTCCCACACTCACATCCACTGTGCACTACTGCAGCATGGCTATCCAAGGAGTTATGAGGCCATCCCTGCCTTTTGTAGACATACCTATTAAGATGGAATGTAAATACAGAGTAAATTCAGATGAACAATGTCACCACAATGTAAGGACATTTAAGTGCATAAACCATATAGAGATAAATTGGACATCCATACTGTGCCATTCAATTAACTAATCTCAGGTTGAAGACAAACCATGATTTCTTTCTGACCCCCCACTATGTTTTGCCTAGGAGGTATTTCCACTTTCACTTTTCTTTCCTGTTGGATTTTCCTTTAACTCTGAGTTCCAAGCCTACAAATAAAACCTCAGGTCCAAATTGCTCTCCTCACCTTCCTAAAAGGAATCCCTAATTTGACTTTCCTTTGATTTTAGGCACCAAGCACTTTTCTCAGGTCCCCTAAGGCTGAGCTTACTGCTGTCTTCATGTGTCCTACCTGGACACCTACACTCCCAGCTACCTCTCAACTTTTTCTTCTTAGAATTAAAGGATTTGGATAAACTCCCAGATTGCTCATAATCCTGACTCCTTCCAAGAAGGCTTCCAAGGCCTTCTTAAGTGAAATATAGTTTATATCAACATATTAGACCCTCAGTGTATGAAGAAATCCTGTAATATCATAATTTTGTAGTAATAGTCGTATATTTAAAATACCACACTTATTTTTAATCACATATTTTTGAATAGTTTGGAGTCTCCCCTTAACCACTGGGGAATGGTTAGTAAGTTTCAGTATGAAAGGCAATTTTCACTTTCACTTAGGTATTTTGAAGGACTAGCTATTTCCCTCTTAATAGACCAACATGAGTATTTACCATAGATGAAGCCACTTTATAATAACTGCAGACTAATTACAAAGTTCTGGTTTCTAAAATGTACAGCTTGTGACAGTCAAACAAGCACTAAAACATTTCATATAATTTTGTCAATGATTATCTTTTTGAGTAGACATACCTGAATGAAAGCAACTTAGAACAGTAAGGTTTTCCTTATTTGTTTGTTTGCTTATTTGTTTGTTTTTCAAATACGCCTCTGGAAAATGAGAGCTTAATATCAGAATTTTAATGAATTCCTTTGTCTTCAATACATTTAGAAAACTTCTAATATACTGCTTCAGAAGGCAGTAAAAATTAACTCTTTGACCTGATGAACAAAAAAAACACTGATCAAAAAGATGGGAAATATGGCAAATGAAAGATAATTGGCTAAATTATAATAGGACTCACAAATCAAAATAAAATTTGTGCTTCAACTGAGGTTAGTGTTGCAGAAGTCACTCAAAGCATCGTTTTAGTCTCCTCATACAAGATGACATGGGAGTCACATGGCAATTAGATCTGTTAAGAATCTCAGAACTTACTTCTTTTCAATGTATTATATGACACAAAGGCTCTTATTTATCACAAAGATTTAATACCTTTGGACATTGAACTGTTCTGCCTTTACATACAAATGTATGCCTATCACTGTGATGGTTATTCAGCATGAAAGAGGAAAAGACCATTGAAAAGCTTCAACTTTTCTATGTCAAAAATAAGGTAAAGGGTTTTTGCTGGGGGGGGGTTAACTTTCAATAGCTCAATGGAATCACTACATAAAGACTTCAATTTTACTTATAATGCAGGCCAAGCCCTTGTTTACAACAGCCGCCCCTGAATTCAAGTGCAAGTACACTTCCAAATCCAAACAAGATGGGTCTCTTGAGAAATGTGAATTCCAGACCAGCCTCCTAACAGTCAAAATTCTTATCTGTAAAACATCAAATTACCACTGCAGTAATAACAGACCTGGGAATCACTGTTTTCTCACCATCTGCTTATATCAGGAACAAATTATTAAAGGACTACCTTAAGACAAAAGGCTCTTCTTATATGTATATGATAAAAGGGTGGAATGTTGGGTTTGCTCAGGGTGGGAACTCAAAAAATGTATGGAAGGGAATGGGGTAGATAAAGAACTCAAATAAGGACCACATGGAAGGTGAAACAATAGCCACAGGGGTCTGGAGAGTCTGAAGGTTGTAAAGGTAAGTGGCTGTTCCAGAGAGAACTCCCCCTCCCCAAACTTTCATCCAAGTCCCTATAAATCCCGCCACTCCCCCCTCCTCAGTGTGGATGCTCTTTTTGGCCTCCATCCACCTGCACCCAGGTGCCCAAATAAATGGCATTTTGCTATTTAAAAAAAAAAAAAGCCAAAGGCTCTAGATAAGAGAATTACAATTCTAAATTTTAAAAAAAATCAGAATCAACCTTTGAAATTACATTATTTCCACTAAGTACAGTATCATTTCTTTATCATTCTCTTTAATCAAAATTGCAAGTCAATTCTAATAAAAGTTAATCAAAGCAAACAGATTATCTATCACTTTTTGAAACAGAATATCCAGTGACAGTACAGAGTCGTCAAAAACAATACTGGTGATGGAGTGCTAACCCTGCAATTTAACTGTGTAACTTGGAGAGAGACAATTAACCTATCTGTATCACTTACCTTACCAGTTTACCTACCTTACAAAGAATCTGAGGGAGCAAACAAAATAACATGCATGAAAAGCCTTCCTAAATTGCCCTATCTTTTATAAATGTAAGATACAATCATTGAAAACTACAAATTATATTTCCAATAGGTGGGAAGCTTTCACCTAGGGAAAGGAAAAAAAATTAAATAAATTCAAGTTATTTAGGCTATAGGAAGAGTACACAGAAAAAGCATCAATTACTACATAAAAGAAAATAAGATTTTAAAAAATCAAACTACTAAGGATCAATGCTAGAAAAGAAATGGCTCCTAATACATACTATAATTAGAGAGTAAATGTGTATGTGAAGTGTATATGCAAAACTCCACATAAAATTAATAACAGCCATGAAAGAATAGCTTTCTGAAGATCTGCTAGGCCCATGAGCAAGCACGGCAATGCAATAGAACAGATTTAGTGTCTAATTCCACAAACACTTCCTGAACACAAACCCGTCACGTGTGAAGCACTATGCTGGGTATTCAGGACACAAAGATGAGTAAGATGAAATTTTCCTGTACTACTCATGATGAGCTTTAATATAAATAAAGTAACTCACCTGGTTTTGAGAGTGATCCTAAAGTAATGTAACTCAAACAAATACCCATCATCAACAATTCTTTGGGAATGTTTTGTTGGTTTTATTGGGTTTCTTTCATTTGTTCATTAGACAAATATTCATTGAGCCCCTAATAGCTACTACAGATGTGTCTCAAAGGAAATCTTAACTCTAAGACTATCCAAGGACATACGCATAACTAAATTACTTGGTGTTTTCTGTTGATTTCCTTTTTTAAGTTAGAAGAAAAAAATAGAATAATGGAATAGCAGCAACATAATTCTTCAATATTAAGGTCTAGGTACATCCAGTAGACTGAAGGAAAGAACTAGTGCTACATCTATCCTGCCTGTCTACCTCTCACCCATGTGGAGTGGCTGCCCCATTTCAATACCATAGGCCATATTGATAAAGCAGTGACTGAACCCAGGACAGCTTTCAGGATGAAATAATTAAACTATAAACTCTTAGATTCAGATGGCAGATGGCCCCAGGTGCACACAAAGTTGATATCTGCCAAGTAATACAGTGCAAGCTGTTGACACTCCTTGCTTCCTTCAATATGAAAACTTCCTCAACAATTCAAGGTTACAATCAACAATCTACCATTTGGAGTTCAAAGCACAGAAATTTTCAGAATACAGTCCAAGTAGTTCCCAGGAAATTAAATAACATAAGCACAATAATTGAAGAGAAGTGAGCAATAACACAAGATGTATGTAGACATCTTCATACAGAGTTCTTGTCAAATGGATAAACAGAAATCTTACATATTGAAGTGTTGAGAAAGCAGAATAAACCAATATGCTGGACTGGATTTTAAAATAAACTATTGCAAGACTGTTTAGACAGCTAGAAGTTACAATAGAGCCCATGTGGGTTCAATATACTAGACAAAGGTTACTAGGAAATGGAGTTCTCTAAAAATCTCATGCTGAAATAGCTCAAAATCAAAGAGACCATTTTTTTTTAAATCAAGCTGACTAAGGAAAATAAGATACTGAGCTGGGATATAAAAGTTCTTATTCCAAATGTTGGAAAGGCTCATATAAGCCAGACAGTTTAAGATTCATTACTTCAGGACAAAACATTTGACCCTTCTAGAAGTTAGTTTCCTCATATGTAAAATGAGAGGGGTAAATAGTTCACTGGTTTTCAAATTTTATTTTCAGGAGCACCAGATTGCTTCAGGGTTAGGTAGAGACCAAGAGAGCTCTAAACTTCATTTAAATGAGAGCAAATGGAGTTTAAACTATTTTCCATATGGGGTCCTATGTAGAATTTTATATGGAAAAAAACAGGTAGAGGAGGGCTCTACTGCTGAAAAGAGTTACTCACAAAACTAACTAACTAACTAAATAAATAAATAACCTCAGAGTACATTTCTTCAAAGTCATGATTGCAATAAATACTTCTATTAAAAACAGAAACTGTTCTGCTTGTGCCATAATGAAATAGGTAAAATTGGTGATACCTTCTCACTGTAAACAACTAGGAAACTGGAAAAAAATATTTTTCACACATTGAGACAACAGGCAGCCTAGGACTGTGATCCATGAGTAAGAGGAAAAAAAGAAAAAATAAGTAAAACCTTTTCTCCACAAGGCACTTTCCATAGCACAGTGCAAGTTGGGGGAACCAAGTATATCACAGCAGTTGAAGAAGAGAGAGAAATTAGACTCTGGGGAGACTGAAGAGGACTGGAGTTTGTGGGACAGAGTACTAGTGAGTTCAGAGGTTGGCAGAGAAAGCTCCAGAATTCTGCACAGAGGTTTCTTGAGTCTATGGCTGACAATGAAGCTACACATATATGAAGAGAAAATTCCATGAGATAGGAAAAACTACTATTGGAGAGCTGTAAGCTAAATAATTTCCAGTGATCTCACTGGGCTGGGGTTACAGAGAGTCTTAACAACCCCACACACTGAGCAGACAACCCAAAAGGGTCACACCTTAGCAGTAGAGCTACCCTGCCTACATAAAGTCCGACCCACCTTAACAAAGCTTTGATAAAAGCCTCAAAAAATCAAGCTAAACTACAGTAACTTAGATGTCACCCAAAACAAATTTCAAAAAAGTTAAAGGAAAATAATAAAATCTAGACAATTAAAAGCGTAATAGTCATAGTACCCAATATCCAATCAAAAAATTCCAGGCATGAATAAAAAAAATAAAAATATGATCCATAAATGGGTAGGAATAAAAGAGAACAGAACAGACCCAAAGATGTAAGAAATAATAAACTTAGCAGACCACAGGAACCTTAAAACAGTTAATATGAATAGGTCAAGTATTTAAAACAAAACATGAATATGATAAAAAGAAAAATGCAAGATATAAAAAGCAAATGGAACTTTTAGAGTTCCATTAAAAATCAAAAATAAAAATTACCAGTAAATTTAAAAACACAGCAATGCCAACTAACAAAAATGAAACAGAAAAAAAAGGACTGCAAAAAACAAACAGATCCTAAGTAACCTGTGAAACAATATTAAACAATCTGATATATGTGTAATTGGAGTCCAGGAAGCAGCGAGGGAAAGGACAGAAAAGGCATTTGAGGAAATGGCCAGTGACTTTCCAAATTTTCATAAAAACAATAACTCACACATAGAAGAAGCTCAAGTAAGATATGCATAATGAAAACCACACCAGAGCACATCAACATCACATTTCTAAAAACCAGCAGTAAACAGAGCATCTTAACGCAGCTGTTGGAATTCTTTGAAAAGTTTACATAGAACTTTTTTGTTACATACATGTATGACAAATATTTCCTCCTCGTACCTAGTTTTCCTACTCATTTCTAAACAGTACTTTTCATAAAAAGATTTTAATTTTTATGATGCCCAATTTATCAAGTTTTCTTTTATACTTAGTGCTTTCTATGTCCTAAATAATAAATCATTTCTTATCTTCAGGACATGAAAATATTCTTCCATGTTTTCTTCTAGAAATGTTAAAGTTTTAGCTATCTATTTAGGTCTATAATCCATCACAAATTAATTTTTGTATAGCATGAACTAGAGGTCAAGGTATGTTTTTTTCTGAAGATATATCCAGTCCTTCCAAAAACATCATAATTTATGAAGCACTGAGTTGAGTATTCAGAAGGGCCTTGTCTCAGTAGGGAAAGAATAATGAGCCATGAACAAAATGCTGCCCTTGTCCTGCTCAAAAATATTTAAAAGCAAGGTCGAAAGGATCAAATTATTTCTAAATTACTTAAATGCATTCCAGAAAAAAAGCTCAAGAATATTTATATGAATACAAAAATACCTAGCACACAACAAGATAATATTCAGAATGTCTGGCATCCAATCAAAGGTTCTCAGAAAGGCAAAGAAGCAGAAAAATTTGAACCATGATGCTAAGAAAAAAATTAATTGAAACCAATGCAGAATGGACACAAATTTTAGAAATAGTAGATAAGATCATAAAACCATCATAACTGTGTTATATGGTCAAAAAGTTAAGTAGAGACATGGAAGATATTAAAGACTCAAATCAAACTTCTAGAAGTGAAAATTATGAATGTCTAAAATGAAAATACAATGGATGGGATTAATAGCAGATCAGACATTGCAGAAGAAAAGTTCAGTGAACTTTAGACATAATAGAAACTATTCAAAATGAAACACAGAGAAAAAAATGTTTTTTAATCAATAAAAAGATCATCAGTGAAATTTAGGACAACTTTAAGCAATGTAACATATATGTGATTTGAGTCCCCCAAGAAGAAGGAGAAGAGGGGGGAAAAATATTGGAAGAAAACAATGACAAAGATTTTCCAAGTTTCATAAAAACTACAAACCCACAGATCCAAGAAGCTCAACAAAACCCACACATGAGAAACATGAAAAAAAAGGCACCAAGGCATATCATAACCAAATTACTCAAGATCAGTGATAAAAAGAAACTCTGAGGAGTAGCCAAAGATGAGGATGAGAGGATATTTCTTATGAAAAACAATGCAAGCAAGAAGATAATATAGCAACATCTTTAAAGTAATGAAAGAAAAACATATCAATCAAGGATTGTATAATCAGTAAAAATATCTTTCAAAAATAAAGGCAAGAAAAAGACTTTTTAAACATACAAAGGTTGCAAGAATTAATTACTACAATTAGTAAATTGAATCAAACAATATGTTTGTCTCAAAACATGGCACCTTGGCATGAGCAGAAAGATCACTTTCTGACCTTCTACCGCCTTTCTTTCCTGAAGTCATAAAAAGAATTCTCCCTCCCTTCTCCCCTGACCCTCACGTGACTGGTGTCCTGCCTTATACTGGAGGAAAGAAATGAAGACAAAGAGACACAGAGAAGAATCTGAAAAAATAGGCCTTTCTAAGTTCCCCCCAGTTTATTACCATTAGATCATACCCTTTCAGTCCAATCATACTTCTACATGACTGTCCATTCCTCATCAAACCTAAGCAAAAAATACACAGTTTTCCCTGGGTCTTTCACTCTTCATTTCTGAAGGTTTCCTGCGCCACATAAAACTTTGGTTAAATAAATTTGCTATGCTTTTCTCTTATCAATCTGTCTTTTGTTATAGGGGTGTCAGCCATGAACCTTGCAGTGGGTAAGGAAAAGATACTACTTTTTCTCCCCTCCACCTCTACAATCAGGCATAGGATAAGGATGGCTGCTCTCACCACTTCTATTCAACACTCAATTGGAGGCTTTAGCCAGTGCAATAACACAAGGGGGGAAGAAGGCATCCAGATTGGGAAGGAAGATGGAAAACTATCTGTATTCATAGATAACTTGATAATCTATGTAGAAAATCTGATAAAATCTACAAGCTACTGGTACTAATCACTGAGTTTTGCAAGACTAAAGATGCAAGATAAAGGTAGAAAAAAAATCACTGCATTTCTAGATACCAGTAACCAGGAATTGAAACTTTAAAAAATTACCATTTACATTAGGAGCAGAAATATGATATATTTAGTGATAAAGCTGGCAAAAAATATACAATAAGTACATTGAAAACTACAAAACACTAATGAGAAAAATTAAAGAGTCCTACACACATAGAGAGCTAAAGGTTGTTCATGAAAACTCAATATTGTTAAGATGTCAATTCTCCCCAAATTAATTCATAGATTCAAAACAATACAAATCAAAATAGCAGCAGACTCTTCTGTATAAATAGACAAGCTGATTCTAAAATTCACCAAGAAATGGAAAGTACTTAAAGGAGCCAAACAACTTTGGAAAAGAACATAGTTCAAAGCCTCTTTCTGATTTTAAGGATTATTATAAAGCTACCACAACCAACCAATGTGGTACCATCATCAACATAAGACAAAAAGATACATGGAATAGAATACAGCACCCAGAAATAGACCCACACATACATGGATAACTGATTTTTTACAAAGGCAATTCAGTAGAAAAGGAGTGGTCTTTCTGAAGAAAGGTACAGGAACAACTGGATATCCATATGCCAAAAAAAAAAAAAATATATTAATCCATACCTCTCAGCATATATAAAATTAAGTCAAAATGTATCATAGACTTAAAAGTAAAACTGAAACTACAAAAGTCTAGAACAAACATAGGAGAACATATTTGTGACCTTGGGTTAACCAAAGATTTCTTAGATAGGACACCAAAAGATGATGCATAAAAGAAAAAATTGCTAAACTAGACTTCATCAAAATTAAAAACTTCTTCCATCCAAAAGACATTGTAGAGCAACAGTCCCCAACCTTTTTGGCACCAGGGATTGGTTTCAGGGAAGACAATTTTTCCACAGATGGGGAGGGGGCAGTGGACATGGAGCTCAAGCAGTGATGTGCGGCCTGGTTCCTAACAGGCCACAGACCAGTCAGTACCAGGCGATGGCCAGATGGTTGGGGACCGCTGCTGTAGAGAATAAAAAGGCAAGCTTCAGATTGGGAGAAAGTATTTGCCAAAGCATGTAGCTGATAAGGGCTTGTACCCAGAATATATAAAGAACTCCTAAAACTCAACAGTAAGAAAACAAAAAACTTAATTTAAAAAATCAGAAAAATATTTGAACAGACGTTTCACACAATTTTATATATATAGATAGATAGATAGATGGCCAAAAAAAAAAAAAAGCACATGAAAAGATGCTCAACATCATTAGTCATTAGAGAAATTCAAATTAAAACCACAATAACATTCTACTACACACTATTAGAATGGCTAAAATTAAAATAGACTAACCATACCAAGCGCTGCCTTGGATGTAAAGAAATTGGAATTCTTATACATTGTTAGTGGGACTATAAAATGGTACAATCACTTTGGAAAACAGTTTGGCAGTTTCATAAAAAGTACCTACCATATGATCCAGTCAATGCACTCTTAGGTAATTATCTAAAAGCAAAGTGTACATTTATGCAAAAACTTGTATATATCTGTTCACATCAGCCCTATTTGTAATAACGAAAACTGGAAACAATCCCCATGTCTGTCAGCAGGTGAAAGAATAAACAAATTGTGGCACAGCCATAAAACAAAACCCCACTTGGCAATAAAACGTAATGAAAAATTGATACATGCACAACATGGATAATTATGCTGAACAAAAAAGCCAGACAAAAAATAGTATATACTCTGTACTTCCATTTATATAAAATTCTAGAATACGCAAACTAGGCTATAATGACAAAGTGCATCGGTAGTTGTCTAGAGTGAGAGCGGGGAAGATTGCAGAGGGACTTGAAGAAACTTCAGGGTGTGGTTATACATTCATTATCCTCATTGCTGTGATGGTCCCATTAGGGATCCATTACATTCAAACCTACAAAATGGTATACTTTAAACATGTACAGTACATTGGATGTCAACTATACTCAATAAAGCAATTTTAAAAGAAGAAACTATCACCAATCAGACTCTCGAAAGCACAGGCAACAAAAGCAAAAATAAATGAATGGAATTATATTAAACTAAAGAGTTTCTGCACAGCAAAGGAAACAATCAGAATGAAAAGACAACCTACAGAATGGGAGAAAATATTTGTAAACTACTCATACAACAGGGGTTTAAAATTCAGGATATACAAGGAACTCAAACATCTCAACAACAGAGGAAAAAAATCTGATTACAAAGTGGGCAAATGATCTGAACAGAAATTTCTCAAAAGAAGACACACAATGGCCAAGAAATATGTGAAGAAATGTTCAACATCACTAATCACCAGGGAAATGCACATCAAAACCACGAGGTATCATCTCACCCCAGTTCGGATGGATATTATCAAAAAGACAAAAAATAACAAATACTGGTGAGAAAAGGGAATTCTTATACACTGTTGGTGGGAATGTAAACTAGTACAGCCACTATGGAGAACAGTATGGAGGTTCCTCACAAATAAAACTACCATATGATCCAGCAATCTCACTAGCAGGCATTAATCCAAAGGAATGGAAATCATTATATCGAAGAGATAGCTGTACTCCCATGTTTATTGCAGCATTATTCACAATAGCCAGGATATTTAATCAACCTAGGTGTCCAACAACAGATGAACAAAGAAAATGTGTTATATACACACAATGGAATACTATCCAGCTATAAAAAAGAATGAAATCCTGTTATTTGCAAAACATGGATGGAGAACTGGAGGACATTAAGTTAAGTAAAATAAGCCAGGAACAGAAAGTTAAATACCACATCTTCTCATTCATATGTGGAAGCTAAAAAAAGGTTGATCTCATAGAAGTAGAAAGTAGAACAGAGGCTACTAGAGGCCAGGAAGTGTAAGGGGAAGGGGCGGGGGAGTGGAGCAGGGAAAGATTTGCTGAAGGATACAAAATTACAGCTAGACAGGAGGAATAAGTTCTATTGTTCTATAGTACTGATAGTACAATAGGATGACTATAGTTAATATCACATAGTTCCAAATATCTAGAAGGAGGATATTGAATGTTGCCAACACAAAGAAATGATAAATGTTTGAGATGAGGGATATGCTAATTACCTTGATCAGATGACTATGTTTTATGTACTGAAACATCACTATGTACCCCATAAATATGTACAATCATTTTGTGTCAATAAAATTTTTTTAAAGAAAAGTGGAAAATGAGAAAGAAATTGCAAACAACTCCAATTCAGCATACACTTAACTCAATGTTTTCCACTGTGCAATATCCAAAATATCATACAATGTTAGTGCTTAAGATGACCTTGGATCTCACTTGGCTCTATCATCCTGATTTTGCACATGAGAAAACAGGTCCAGAAAGCAAGCACTTGTCATTACAAGAGCCTTAAGGCATTTATCTTTATGTCTTCACCACCATTGTAAATTACAAGTTATATAACTTAATAGCTACAAAAGTGGAATAAACCAAGACTGACCTCCCAAATCCAGTGCTCTTTACATTACATCACTTGTCCTCTTAAAATAACTGGGTCCTTTTTATAATTGTGAGATACATTTCATTATGTGTAAAAAGGCTGATTTAAGCAAAGCCCTACTAAAAGACCTTCAACTAAAATTTTTAATATTTTAATGAATCAAATGGTTTATGAAGCATATTTCATACTGGATCAAAACAGTCTTTTTTTCTAATTATGTTCAAAACTTCACAACTACTTTATTATATAAATGCATATTAAATTCTTTACAGGCAATAAAGAGGTTAAAAATTTCAGGTAATGGAAGCAATGTTACCTAGATTTTTCAAATAATGAATTGGCTACATACGAAATAATTTGTACAACAGGAGAAAACATATGACTCAGTAAGTAAATGTTATGGATATACTATTAATAAATCTTTATCCTGTTACATTAAGGGAATAGTTCTCAAACTTTAGAGTACAACAGAATCACCTGGAGGGTGATTTCCAGTAAGGAAACTGGGAATGAGAAAAAAGATTACAGTGTACTCCAGTGGAAAAATACGGATTTTGTTGTGCAAAATCTTCCTTGCTTTAAGATTCTAGCCCTCATTGACTTTGAGCTTATTCTACAACTCAAAGTAAACTGTAGATTAACTGCCATAGACAATGGAGAGCAATGCAATTATTCTTGTCTATAGACATGCAAAAATATTCTTTTCCATGGAGGTTCAATTGACTCCCTTCAATGGAAAGAAACAGTTTTCTAACCACTTGTAAATTTATTTCAATATGGCTTTTACTCCACACAAATTTGTACTTCTTTGACTTCTTTGAACTGGTTATAATATCTGCCTGGTTTCATTATTAATAATGCTTTAAATAAAATCCTTAACACGTGTTCATTATTTATAAAACTCACTATTTTTATCTATATAAGAGTGATGATTTTCCCTTTTTTTGAAACCTTAAGAGTTGTATAGTACATATGCCAAAGCAGTGTTTTTTTCAGTGTCATGCTGAAACCAGCCACATTAGCTTCACCTGGAAACTTGTTAGAACTGCACCCAGACCTACTTTTCTAACAAGCCTTCCAGGTGATTCTGATGTTAGATAAAATTTGAAAGCTACTGGACTAAAAGATTCCTCAAAACTGTGATAACCATTGTTTTGAGGTTAATTATATTTATTTTGATTGTTTTCTGTTGTAAGGGTACACCATATTTAATCAGTAGTTTTATAAAGAAGTAAATAACCTAAAAGATTTAATGCAAATTTTAAAAGTACTGAACAACTAAGCACTGATAAAAATCTGGCTAAGTTGGGAATCATGCAATATTAGAAATACAGGTTCATACATCCACCGCCACCACCAAATGGGGCGGTGGTGGGGAGGTAGGGTGTCAAAGCACTCCAGGATGTTAGGATAAGGAAGAGTACATGTAATTGAATTACACCTGTTCTAAAGCTGAGGCTCTGGCTACCTTACACCTAAAGAATGGCTTAATCTCAACATATATTTTGACTTACAATTTCTTGTTTTCATTTTTTAGAAAGTAGTTTCTCATTTCACTTTTCCACTATTTTCAACAAAGGTAAGAAAATGTAACAGAATAAATACCTACATAATTCAGATACTCGAATCCTGTTTTTATACTCAACAGGAATTATTCAGCCTGGTTTTTAATCTAATCATATCTGCTGGAAACTGGCTCATCTCTCCAATTCACTAATTACTTAAATACACACAGTCTCGCCACTTGGAAACTTTGTTTGAAAAGAAAAAAATTTAAAAACTGCTGAGCTGGTATCTTATCCAGCATTTTTTAATAAGAAAGGTCTCTTCTTAAATAAACTATAAATGTCTAAAATAAACACTAAACTATGAGAAGATATAAAAGTTGTATCATCAAATTATAAAAGGCCTTTAATATTCTTGATTTTTTTGTTTGTTTGTTTTAACTGAGCTATTTCCTCCAGAGTTGCAATATACACATTTGGGTTATGTCTACATATTCCCAACATCTGCTTCTAACAAAATTTTCTGGTATTTTAGTTGTAAAGAAGACCAAACATCAGAAGGTAAGAGTTTCCCATCTGGAAACACAGATGACAAATTCCTAGGCCTCTTGCCCACAAGTGTCCAGAGTAATGAACCTCTGACCCAATTCCAAGTATTTACTGTGTTAGCTATTTTTTTAAATCAAACAAACACTTACACACAGAGGGATGTGTTTTGTCACCTTTAAGATATGATATTAAGTTATTTAGAATACAAAACGTGACAAGAGAATCATACTTCAAAGGATGGTTAATGTTTTACAAAGAGAATAAAACTGGAAATCTGAATAACAACCTGAATGTATGTAATAGGATAAGGAGCAATTGGTAAAACAGTAAGTTAGCAAGTAAGTCAAAAAGAAAAAAAAAATTTCTAAACATGTTTTCAAAAGGAAAAGACATTTTTTAAGAATTAAAAAAAATGGCTCATACCTACTAGTGGTATAAATTCCACTTTGTAAAATATTTTTACATGTCCCATATTTCTATAAATAATTTCATAAATATCCCTTTCAATGGTTGCATAAAATAGCATTCAGGTAAGATACCTAAAATGTTTTATTTTTAGGATAAGGATATGTAACCATTCACTGTATAAATAATGCTACAGAGAACTTTCCTCCTTTTGGATTATTTACATAGAATATGTAGAAGAAGTATGCCTACTAGCTCAAAGGATATAAACACATCTTGATTTTTACTAGAGAAAATGCCTCTTCTCTGGCTATCATACTTAATGCAAAAGTAGCATTACTTTATCCATATAGCTAATTTAACTTCTAAATCTTCAACTATTTTTGTAGTTTCACTGAATTTACAATTTTCTTGAAACAAAATTTGAGATGCTGCTTATCTGCTCAATAGAAGAAAACAGAATAAACTATTTTATGTGACATAGACAGCAGACGTATAGCCAAAACTAGGTTTAAAAGAGAGAAGGTTTCAATAAAGTAAACATTCCTTATTTTGTCAATCACATGATGTTGCCTTCTAGTTGATATTTTATCAATTTCTGACCATTTGCAAATATTTTATTTTTAGTGCTAAACCTCACTGGTGTTTTATTTTGAGGTCACCAAGAAGCCAGACTGTTCATGCTATCAATTACATTTCATAGGTAAGGGGAAGCCTTGCCCAATCAAGCCATGCCCAATCAAGAAAACAGCTCCACACTAAAGGCTGTTGCCCAAACCCTACTGGCCATCTCACATATGTTTGGAAAGTAGCATATACTTTTTACAGCATTAAAGATTTGACATAAACAATCTAATAATGAGAAAGACAAATCAAAACTACCTAAAACTAGAAGTATCATCTTTTTAAAAGTATGTATTCTATTCAAAAGTCAGAATCATGAATCTATTTATTTTTTTTTTTTCCTTTTATTTTTAGTTGACATGATAATTGTACACACTTAGGGAAAACAATGATATTTCAACGCATGTATACAATGTGTAATAATCAAATCAGGGTAATCAGCATATCCATCACCTCACACATTTATCACTTGTGCTGTGAACTTTCAAAATCCTCTCTTCTAGCTTTTTGAAAATATACACTAAATTGTTAACCATATTCACCCTACAGTGCTACAGAATACTAGGTCTTGTTCCTCCCATCTAGCTGAAACTTTGTACCTAACAGCCAACCTCTACTTCTTTTCCCCATCCCGCCACCCTTGCCAGCCTTTAATAACCACAATTCTACTCTCCTGTTCTCTGAGCTCAACTTTTTTCCTCGCTCGCACACACGAGTGAGAACACACAGTATTTATCTTCCTGTGTCTGACTTATCTCAGTTAACACAGTGTCCACCAGGCTCATCCATGTTGCCAAGAATCATGAATCTATTTCTGAATGTCAATATTTTAACCCATCTGTGACAATAATTTTAATCATTTTATTGTAAGAGATCATGAAGGTGGACAATAATATTGGGGAAGGAAGAGAAAATAGAACAGATTCTTCTAGAACTTGAGTAATGAAACTATGGATTTAACTAAAAAGAAGATAATGACAGTGGTAAAAGTAGGGCACAACCTTGAAAGAACTTACCTAACATATCCAATATTATTCAACTAAACGAGGTCTATAAAATTTCCCCGCCACCCATCAAAATTTGCTTCCTTATATTTTCTACACTACTGGTCTCAAGTTGGTTTCCAAAATTCTAAAAATTGTGCAATCCTTCTTTCACTGAACATCTGAAAAGGGGTATCACTTCCCCACCTCCCATCTGCCATATCTTCTTCCACATAAATGTATCATTGCTCTAAAAGTTTCTCATATCCGTCCATACATGGCAATAGCATCAGCTATTAGAATTAAGTCGAAAAATATTTAATTATCTGGAAAAAATTTTATGATTCCGTTTCATACAGAGAAGAGAGGAATTAGGGCAAATGCCTTCAATCGTGAGAAGCTCTCTTTTCTCTTTTCTATAACAGTCACACAATTTGTAACAACCTCAATTTTGCTTCATGACTACTATGAAAATATGGACATTAGTGTAAAAAGACTAAAAATACAAAATTGTTTTAGAATATATGTACATATACTTATATATGTATGATTATAAGCTAATTACAGCAAATAGCCTAAGATGAGAATTTCACCTGAAAATACTAAACAGCAACTGGAGGCTGAAAAGAAAATTATCTGTAATACAAAGCAAAAAAAAAAAAAAAAAAAAAATGCCCCAAAGAAAATCATCTGTAAAACAAAGTGAAAAAATTCCCAAAAGAAAATTATCTGTAATAATATGCTTTTTTAAAAAAAAAAAAATACAGTGAGCCACCTGCCTAAGTGGGCAAACGGGGAGGAGAGTACCCTACCCAAGAAAAAGGATGACATCTGAGACCAAAAACCTAGGCTTGTAGTTCCCATTTTCTTCTTTCAGCTTACACAAATGAGATGATTAAAAACTGTGAGTGAGCAACCATCTCCTATTATTCTCCATTACAGCTGCATGGCAATTTACAAATATTTATTTACTTGTTTATTATCTCTTCCACTAAAATTCCTAGAGAGACAGCCTCTGTTCACCTTCAAATATGCAATGGTTACTTCAGAGCCTGACACACAGTTGCCACTCAATAAAGATAGTTATACAAATAAATGACCCTACCATATGCATTTTTGAAATTATCTGGTGTTAAAGATCACTTCCTTATGATCAGTGAGCTTTGAGTAATATTCAATATTTTTATCATTCTCATAAGAGTCAAAGACAAAAAACTAAGTTACTTTCACATACACTGTTATAGTAAAATATTCCATAGTTGTAAGACACCTTGGAGATCAGCTAGGCCAGGATTTTTCAAACACCAAGTCATGACTCAGTAAGGGATTATGAAATCAATTTAGCTAATGTCCAAAATTTTTTAAAATTAGAATAGAAAAATATTAGAATGGATTATACGATGTAAAGGTATTATTTCATGAAACTTTTCTTTCATATATATCACATATTACAATTTGTAACTAATTATTAACACATATACACACATATATATACACATGCACATAAATGTGCCAACGTACTAGGGTGTAGAATGAATTCTTACTGTGAGTTATGAGTTGTGGTAAATCTTTTGAACAAGCATCGATCTGGACACCAATGGTAAGGCAAGCATCAATCTAGACAATTATACCAATTCAAAAGTATGATGAATTTTCAAATCCAACATTTCGATCTTCACAGGTAAATACTAAAGGGTACTCCAAAGCCAAAAAATAACGACTTTTTACATTGTCAACCAATACAAGTTATACTCAACTATTCTTTTCCTCTTATGAGATAATTGAGATTTATGCCTGCATACCACCAACCTAGAATTTGACTTCCACTATGCTAAATAACTGGCCATAGAACATACAAGATATCTGCTCAATTACAATCCAAAACAAAAACTGAGTAATGAGCCTTACTCATCTACCTAAGCCACCACAGAATTTGATATTTCCTCTGTACAAAATTAAGAGGTAATAACTACACATGGTTCAATGGGTATTCAGAGATCTTCCGTGGGATGACCTTGATAATAATAGATTACAAGTAACTGCAAGTCAACTGAAAACAGCTTTCTAAAAAAAAATTTTTAAGTCCACATTATTTAGAAATAACCTAAAATTACTGTCAAACCTTTGCATCCATTTGCTAAACAGCGTTTAACATTAGTGCTTATTATCTTCCGTAAAAATATAAGGGTGATACACTCAAACCACACATCCCATTAAGAGATATCCAACAAAATTCACAGAGACAGCACTGATTCATGGCTATACTGTCTTACAAAGACTCACTAATAGAGATATATCGAATATGCCTGGCTATCATTAAACTGAAATTAATACAATTTATTGAGGAAAAACTAAAAAATGTAATCTGGAATTACAAATATATGACATATTTGATTTACAAAATTGTAGGAGTTTGTTCAAACAAATAAATTCTAATAGTAAACGAACTATCTCTCCCTTCAGAATTTGCCCAGAAAGCTCCATAAACTTGATTTAAACAACTTAAATTCTATCATTAAAAATTCTGACGTTTTAAGAAGAAACACTACACTGAACATCTAAATCAAATGGATACTGGAAAGTAAATTAGTCTAGAATTTCCAGAAATGTTGAAAAGTTGAAACAGTATTCAGAGTACTTATACTGGGTCATTATTTTATTCTAAATATGATTGGTGTTTATTTTGGGGAAAGCACTCAGCAAAAAACCGCTGAATGAAAATGAATGCAGCCCCACAAAAAAAGATCAAGACAGAAAAAAATCTTGAGGAATGAATTGGCAATGTAGAATTTTTAAGCAGCCTCCAAGAAAAGGAGTAAGTTTTTAGGAAAAATACTATTCACGCCTAAAATTATTTATCAGGCTTTCATAAATTTACTGAAAGGAGAACCTGTAACATTTATTCAGTCTTTCAAGCATTTATTCTTTCAGTAGCCATTACCATGTCACATAAAAATTTAATCAACTCTATAATCATACTTGATTGAAAACATAAAGGCTCTATAAGTATAGTTTGGCTTTTTGGTACAATTCAATCTCAGGTAAACTGAAGCAACTTGCTTTCCTAGATTATTCCTTAGCAAAATGCCCTACAAGAAACTACTTTATTGCCTGAGGTCAAGACTGCAAACTAGAGTCCGAGGTGATCTTGACCAGTCACCCACCATTCCCTATCCCTCAAAATTCACAGGCTTTGCATCACAACCTACTTTGAAGACTACTGGAGCCAAACACATCCTTTATCCACCTTCACATCAGTCACCACAAGATGCCCAAGTCATCCTTCACCACCTGGTCTTATCACCATAATGCTCTCTATATCCCCTGATTTGGCCCCCTCTCCCATCAGCTCCTGAAACACTGCTACTATGCCCTCTGGAACTCACTCTTTTGTCAATTGTCTACAGATTGATAAACAATCTGAATTATTAATCTTTAATTTAATTCTCTCCTCTAAACTCTCTCTTGAACTCATCCCATTCAGGCTTTCCTCCCACCTTTCCATAAAATGACTCTTGTCAGAGGTCACCAGTGCCCTCAGTGTTGCTCCATCAATGGTCAATTCTCATTTGGACCATCAGCAGTATTTAACAGAATTGATCACTCTCATTTTCTTAAAGTACCTTTTTTTAACTTGTTTTTTGGGGCACCATCTATTTTGGCTTTTCTTGATGTTCACTGGCTGCTTTTCTTAGTCTCCTTTGCTGATTCCTTATCTTCCCAACCCCTGAATACTGGAGAGCTCCAGGGCTTACAACTTCAATCTCTTCTTTTCCTACATTCACTCTCTAGTGACAATTGCCAAATTTCTATCTTCAATCCAGACTTGTCCTCTGAACTGCCTAGTGAACACTCAATTTTAATGTCTAACAGGCACCTCAAATTTAACACATAAAAATCATATTCTTGATCCCCCTGGTTCCTTCAAGCCCCCAACTCCTGCAGTCTTCCCCATAGTAGGGAAAGGCAATTACATGCTTCCAGCTGCTTAGACCCAACCCTGGCTGATATCCTTGACTCTCATATACCACAGCCAATCTGTTAGCCAAGGTGGATCTATCTCTACAATATATCCCAAGACACTATATATTTACACTAACAATTATCATTTATTCTCTGTATCCCCAGCAAGAATATCAGCTACATAAGAGAGGGACCATGTCTATTTTGGTCACTGTAGTATCCCCAGCACCTACCTAGAATAGAGCCTAACACATAGTAGACAGTCAATAAATATATATGGAGTGAATGATTAATGAATGAGAGTTCCAGATCCTTGGTTCCATTCAAAACCATCAAGCAATCCCATCAAGGTAAAATATTTCTTAAGGATAAACATAAAACAGCCTTAATCATTTTTAAACAGAACTTCTTTTATTTAATGAACACATATTCACCAACCCTGACCAGTCAAAACAAAATACGGATTAAGAATAAAACATGTTAATTATAACAGAGATAATTTATTATGGATGGCTCACCAAAGTTCAAAGTATTAAAATCCAATACAATAAACAATGCTATAACTTTCATATAATTTTATGACATTGATAATTTAGCAGGTATTTTAGTCTTTTAAACTGTACAATACTAATAATCACCAATCTTGCTATATAATAATTTCCCAAAATAAACTTTATATCATAAGCCCTCACCAGTCTCTTTTAAGACAGAAATGATTAACCCTATTAATTAATACTGTTTAAGAAATACAGGAGCACTAGCCATTTTATAGCCAAACCTGTACAGATAACCCTGATCTATGAACATACACTTAATCACAACCGACAGTGACAGAAGAGGAAAAGGAGAGAAAGTAAAGAAAGAGTGAGAAACTGAGGCCACCTTTTTGAAACAGTAATCACCTGGTGAATGAATAACCCAGAAATGCACCTTTATAATGAGTGGGGGGGAGCTGCTTACAAAAGTATAGTTAATAAATTACTGGTTCCCAGCATGACCACTATCATCTTCTGAGAAGACTTCAACCCAGCTAAGCAAAAATAATCTATTTCATCTTTCTTTCAAACTGATTTGGGATGTATTTTCCCATAGAAACAAAAATATCACCTTAATAAAGTGAAATTTTACAGTTAACTGGTCTGGGAATACAGCAAATATTTTTTGTACTATTTCAGTGAGGGGAAAAAAAATGTGTTCTGAGTTCCAAACAGCTGCCTTACACATAAACTTTTGAAATACAACCAGCTCATGTGCTGGAAACTATCTGTATATAGGTTAGGTTTCAGGGGATTCAATTTGGCCCATGGCATTTTTGAGTATGTTTAAGAATGAGTCACTTTACATTAGGCCTCTTCCGCTCAGATGGTGCTGTTTCAAAGACCTCCAGCTTGTCCAGAGGCAAATGGACATGTAGAACATTTTCTAAAATCTGCAACAAAACTAAAAGAAGGGCTTCAAGCTACCAGGCTACTTTTCTTCATCTACAAATGGACTAGACTAAACTTCCTTTATCATAGTGATTCATATCAATTTGGGGGTTGTAGTACAACGTTACTGCTTATTTGGGTTATAGACCAGAGCTTTCTATATATCCAGACTCTTCTAAACAGTGCAATGCAGTATTTGTTTTCCAGATTAAGAGAAATCAGAATTAACTTTTGAGAATTTAAAAATGCTAGCTAAAATGATCTGAAAAGCTCTCTGGGAGTCCTGAAAAATATGGATTAAGAATTACTTGTATGTGGGGATATAGCAAATATTATAAACCTCCCTCTCAAATTGTACTATTGTTACCAGAATCCAGGATCCCAAAACCACAATCAATTTCCTAAATAGTGTCTATATTTCCTCAAATTAAAATTTCTAAAATACTCATTTTTGTTTTATCTACTCTATAACTTGTCTTGACTTACACAGTATATACTACACTGTAATGAAAATGTCAGCACCTACACTGAAATAATAAGGATAGAGAGCACAGAGACTAATAAGTCACTAACATACTGTCACAGATTAGTGCTATAATTACTGCTTTGTTTATTTATGAATCATTTTAATATGCCTCTACTAAACAGCTCAAACAGCTGTCTACAATCGTTGAAAATACTGTTAACCACATCAGGACCAGCTTGACTGTGCCAGAGACATTTATGTACATTTCCCAGGAGCTGAGAAAACAAAACAAGAAATGTCAATGTTCTTTTAGAAGAGAAGCAAGAATGAAGCTGTGTTGAGCTGACTTGACTAAAGAGACCCATCAGTGCCCCGGTGTAGCTGAGGTAAATTAGTCAGAAGAAACGGTCATGCACTTGCTCTTTTTCCAATACCATCCTCCGACACGTCATCCATTCTCACAGTCAGGCAGATGCAATCCAACCCAACACAAAGAGCTATTTTTACCAGACAGCTCTTTCCACTTGGATGTCCTGCCATCAAACCTGTTGTGGTATATAAAGATCACACTCAACTCGTCCAAAACCAAACTCACCATTTTACTAATACCTTACAAAACTACTCCCCTAATTTCCATTTCTCCATCTGTGATTATCCCAGTATCTCTGGCTGGGAACTTTTGTTTACCATTTATATCGGAATTGCCTAGACTACCTTTAAAAATGCACATTTCTGTCCTCTATCTGCCCTTCCAAAACTAGAACCTCAAAGGGCAGAAATTTTTAACAAGCTCCTCAGGCAATCCTAAAGCACACTCAAGTTCAAGAACCTCTACCTTAGATTCATCTTTAACTCATTCAGTTTATCCAGGATCATATCCTTCCTCTCTCAAATCCTTCTGAGTCCAGGATCCTAAAACCACAATTTCCTAAATGGTGTCTATATTTCCTCAAATTAAAATTTCTAAAACACAATTTTTGTTTTCTCTGCTCTACAACTTGACTTACACGACATAATTGAAACTCGTCTTCCTAATTTCAGATACCCCCTACTATCTAATCCTAAACTATCTCTCTCTTGTCCCCCATGAATCCTCTACTCCAGTTGCAAATGCTCATTCAACAAGCTAATTCCTACTTCAATAACTGTGCTCATCTTAGTCTGACATCCTCCACCACCAACAACTCAACTCTCTTATCTATAAGTCTTTCCCACAAGGGAATGAATGCTTAAGTCCCAAACTCCCTTCTTGGCTCTTAATACATCACATTATTACAACTGCAGACACTTTTGGCCTACCATTCATGCTACATCTCCTAAACAATAATCTTATTAAAGCACTGTTTAAAAGTCTCTCCCTAACGCAACAATAGCCAAGACTGGACCTTCAAGTGCCTCAAATCGTGTCCAAATCCTAGGGTCAACAATTAAGGCCCCATCAAATACATTAAATTAATTAACCCCAGTTGGTCAAAGTTCCTTATGGTTGTCCCCAAACATGATTTTACTCAAGCTACTCTTCTCATCCAGAAGAATCTTCTCCTTCCACTCTATCAATCTAAATCCTGTATTTCTTTGAACATATGGTACAAGACCCAGCATCATTAGAATAAATAAACAGTTTGGCCATTTTCAACTCTAGGAGTTTATAATCTAAGGCAGAAAATACCTTAGTAAGCAAAATAACCAAAATACACAAACATACACATTCAAACACATCATTTTTATTATGCAGTGGATATATTTCTTATTTAGTGTTTTGTGGAGGTTCCCTGTTTTCACAGTATTTAAGACAAGGGACAAAAATCTCACAAGGCAAAAAGTGAAGAAAGTGAAATCTCAGCATTGTTTTAAATAATTGAAACTACCTGTATTAAGTAATTACTACTTCTGGTTTTTAAAAAAATTATTCTGTCCAGGAAATAGTCTGGCCCCATAACTTGGCAACACTTAACATTCAGATCACCTAAAGCCTAAACAATTACAGGTGCTCTCCACCTATCTTCATATTAATCTTCCTCAAGGCCAGCCAGTACACACCTATTGCCAATCTACTTAATTGGCCATTCATTTTCTTCTTGCTCAGAAAGGCCAGTTCCTGGGAAGAAAAACCAAATCCAGGAAACACAGCTGGAACAAGTTAGCATCCTAGTCACTCTGCTAATGCTAGAAAAATCATAAATCTATTATTCATGGGATAATGCTTAGCTACTTGCGACAAATTGAAGGTTGAGAAAATATTTGCACAAAGAGCCATCATACCAGCTGAGTCAGGGCCAAGGTAGAGGTCACTGCCAGAGAATGAGCAGCCTGTCACATTTGTAACAACAACAAAAAAAAGCCTTAACCTTGTAAATTAGGAATGCATTGCTTCATCTAAGAAAGGTTGTTTCTCTTCTCTCTGGCCAATGTTTGATTTGCATCAATGTAATAAATCATGAAAGCTGAAGTCAATGTGAGTCTTACCCACTTAGATACCTGGAACTAAAACTTAAAAAGACAAACTGCCTAATAAAAATAACAAGACATGTTTTAACAGTACAGAAACCAAGGATGTATGTAACAGATAACTGCTTTTATGAATTAAAATTAGGTGTTGTCATTCATGTCCTACAGCCACCTTCGATGTGTGCCTGGGTCATCATAGCCATAACACAAATATCTCTGTATGTTAATTTAGAATCAATTCATTATGAGAATATAAACTGAATAAATTATAACGCAGTATGCAAAAAAAAAAGCATAAGGGGAGTCTTCAATGAATGTGCTTTCTCAAGGCAGAGCTTTAAATGAGGCTTTAAAGGAAATGATGGCTATGAAAGAAAAGGGAAGAAGTTGGGAGGAGAAGAAAGAATTCTTATATCCTGACCAATATAAAAATCCTGAAAATTCCAATAGATGAACAAAGTTCATTGCATGTTTCTTTTTAATAGCACTGAAGAGATTTATAAAATACTTGAACTAGATTATTGCTTCTATCAAGACAGCAACTTTCAGCATACCTTTTCTGCTTGTTGTTTTGCTTGTTTCTCCAGTGACCCACAAACACTCCTATCTAAAGATTACTATGACTACTAGAGATTGCCCCAACAGAGGGATCCAAAGTTATGTACATTTACCTCACCTGTGAGCTACAAAAAGAAAAGAAAACTGAATTCTCATGATGATCTCAGAGTTTTGAAGGTGACTAGAGTAGTCTAAGAGTTAAGAGTTATTTTAAGCTTAATCAGCTTGTTTCACATTCTTTTCCAATAAGAAAAATAACTAGGGAAGCCTGGCAATGAGTAGTAAAGAAAAAAAGCACTGCAGTCTTTTCTTGCTTGGCCAACTTTAACCATTCATTCACTCAAAATTTCAAGCATGAAATGATTACCAAGTAGCTTTTCTCATAAAATGCCATTTACCCATTAATCCATTTGGCTAACTTCATGAGGGTGGCTTAAGTGTTACTTCTACCAAGAAATCTTCCCAGACCTCCCCCACCTGCACCCTGGCCCCCATGGGAGACTCCTCAGTGGTCCATCAGCACTCAGTGATTACCACCACTGGGCACTCACAACACTGGCTTCTAATTGTTGACTTCCTGAGTTTTGTTGTTTTCCTTCTTTTGTCCCTCTCCCCTCCCTCCTACTAGCCTCTGAGCTCCTCTGAAGATAACACTATCCCCAACTTCTTGCACAAATTCTGCTACAGAGTAGATACTTGACAATTGTTTGCTGAATCAGAAAACAGAAAGAGTGAGGGAGAGAGACAGTGGGAGAGAGAGCCCTTCAGAGTTTAAATGGAACACGGAGATCTTCCAGTTATCCAACGTTCACTTGCTATAGAGGACATTACAGGTATAAAAGATTTAAATGCTAGAGCCAGGATTAGAAAACCTGTTTCTACTACTCAAAGATGCTTCCTTTGTCAGTTCATTATAGACAGAATATAGAACCTTGTTTACTTTTAACAATGTAAAATTAATGTTTTCAAATACTAACTGTACATTCCTACCTAGATATTATCCAAAAAAAATGAAAGCCTATGTCCCTACAAAAACTTATACATGAATGTTGACAGCAGCATTATTCCTAATAGCCATTTGGGTTGAGGAAACAACCCAAATGTCTTTCAACTAATAAATGGATATATAAAATATGGTACAGGTTGAGCATCCGTAATGTGACATCCAAAATGCTCCAAAATTCAAAACTTTGAGTGCCGGCATGACTCCACAAGTGGATAATTACACACCTGACCTCCTGTGACAGGTTGCAGTCAAAACACAGGCATACAGCACTGTTTATTCAGTGTCCCCAAGGGAAAAAAGATCCTTGTAGCCCCCTTCAGCTGCAATATATCTTTTCCACACATGCCCAGATTCCCCCACACAAGCACACCCACAAAGGGCAATAAAATACCATGTATGCAGGCTGGATGTGCCAAAGGCAGGTTCCCCATGGTATATCACATAGGGCCAAGACCTACATGCATTACACACTGCACCTTTTGCTTATTCTTTGCTCTCTGGTGCAAAGATATTGTCGTACCTATAAGGTAGTACAAATTTTCCAAAATCTGAAAAAATCCAAAATCCAAAACAATTCTGGTCCCAAGTATTTCAACCTGTATATGCATGCCTACAATGAATATTATTTGACCACAAAAAGGAATGAAGTATTGGTGCATGCTACAACGTGGATGAATCTTGGAATCATTATGCTAGGTAAAAGGCGGCAGACACAAAAGGCTATATACTGTATGACTCTACGTAAAATGTACAGAACAGGCAGATCCAGAAACAGAAAGTAGATTAGCAGTTGCCTGGCCTAGGGTGAGCCCAGGTAGGGTGATGGAAATTTCTAAAATTAATAGTGACTGAACAATTCTGCAAATATACTAAAAATGATTTTATGGTATATGAATTATATCTCAATAAAGCTGTTATTAAAAAAATAGTAACTACAGTTAAAAACTGAGTTATCTATCCCATTAGAATTTGGAAAGTCTCATTCACAAACTTTCATTTTCATGCTTCACCAATACAAGTTAAGTATTGTGTAATTGGTAAACCTGAAATTCATTTCAAATGCCTAAATGTCGTATTTACATCATCAAAACTTCTTATTCAAAGAAGTTTCAATATTAATATTTTAATATTTTGAGAATCAGTTGTCCATGTAAAGGATATGTGGTTCTACAAAATCGAATGCTTGATACCCCAAGCATCTTAAATAAAGATATTTTTGCTGTATTTAAGCAATTTCTACTTGGAATTTTAGTGCTGTGACTTCACATATTCAAAAGTAAGTCATTTTACTGATAAAGCATATATGAAGAGGAAGCAAATCCAGGAAAGGAAATTTCTTTCTCCAAGAGCTACTACGTATTATCCTGTTATTGTGTGGCAAGCCTTCTACCTACACTGAAACCCACAGATACAGAAACTCAAAGGGAGCTGTGTTAATATTCGAGCTTGACTCCAGCAGGAATATATTTAGTCCTTTTATGATCAAAGTCAATGACACTGTAGTATCTCAGACTCCCAAGATCAAGCCTAAAATTAAGGTGGATTTCATTGCATTTATTTATTTTTTAAATTACATGTGTATCATTTCAATACATTTTTAAATGCAAGGTGATTTTGATAGCTACTTATCTGAATTTTTCAACATGAGTTTTTGGGTTGAATACAATATGCTTATTAATAGAACTCTAGATTTTCTCCTTATAAGGAATAACTTCTACATTTCTTTAAACAGAAAAGTGAGATTTTCTTATGAGGAAGAGGTTAAAGAAATCCAATTTTGGGTCATATGTCATCAACTTGCAACATAAGGGGAAAAACTCTTTTGAATATATAAGAATATTGAGTGGAGTTTTTTTGTTTTTTTGTTTTTTAAACCCACTAATTTCAACTGAAAACCCACTATAATAATATCCAAGAACCTTGTTTTATCAGCAGGTTCTTTAAAAATCTAAGAACTAAGGCACCAGAGTTGACCACAGATACTTAATAAAATTAACTAATAACAGTTATTTTAGCAGTAGCACATTTTTGTGGTTTATAAAATTTAGAGACAGCAAACTTCACAGAAATATACCATGAGCAAATCTAAGGATGGATTAAATATAAACCAGTATTTTTTAAAAACTCTATATAAAGGACCCATACTCAGGTGATCTGCACAAAAAACATTCTAGGAGTAGTTCTGTCACTCCTGATAGTTGATAAGATTTAAATTAAGACTAGCAGAATAGCTGATGTGAAGTGAATCCCAGGAAATTTGTTTGAATCTAAAGTAAATTTCCATCCCAAAACCCAATGAAGATTCAAAAAGTAGATTCAATACATTTATCATAAGATACATATTAGGCACATAATATGAGCATTCAAATATTCTGTAATAAACAATATTCATAAAATAAGGCAAAATAACCATCCTCTGTCATACCAACACTTGGGCTCTGCCCAAATACATTGGCTGTACTAATACAAATCTGTTGTAGGATTGGTACTCAAATCACAAGTAAAACAAGTGTTAAAGGGCTAAGGGCAAACATTTTACAAATACTTTAACTCATACTTTAAATAGTAATTTGCTGCCTAAAAGGATATTTGTATCCAAATTTGGCATTATTTGCTACTGCAGTGGGTACAAATATTTCAAAATAGTTTTTGCAAAGGGGCACTACTCATTTCTAAAAATAACCTTAACTCCTTGGATGCTTCAACTTCCTATAAAAATAACCAGCTAAAACTCCTAAATTTACCTAATTGTGTATTTATAAGGAAGCTCAAAGTCTTTTAAACATAACAACCTTTTGTTTAAAAAATTATAGATATTTGGCTCTGAATTAGTTCAGAGCAAGTAACTCAAGCTATCCATTTTAAAACTTTTTTTTATTTTTTATAGACAGAGTCTTGCTCTGTCGCACAGACTGGAGTGCAGTGGCACAGTCATAGCTCACAGCAACCTCAAACTGCTAGGCTCAAGCAATCCTCCCTCCTCAGTCTCCCATAGTGCTGGAATTACAGGTGTGAGCCACCATGCCCTGCAGGCTACCCATTTTTTATTTACTTATTAATGAAATGGGAATAATACCTGGTCTACTCACCCAACTCCCTGGGTTATTAGAATAATATACTAATATTATTAGTCATGATAACATTTTGAAAAGCACAAAACATTTGATACAACCAAAAGATATCCCAGTTACCTGAAAAATATGAACCACCCTTCATAAGGTTCAAATTTCCCTTTTAGTGCAAATCTGTCACTTTATTGACCTGCTTTAGTTTTTTATTGAGCAGCTTTGTTTTCTTGTGAAGCAGAGGAAGCAGATAACAAATTAGAGTTAGGAAGTTAGTATATTTAGGATTTTCTCTTCCAGACTAAATACACATCATTACTCAACTCTCTCCTGTACCTATTCAAATGAATTTACATAGAGAAAAAGAAACTTGCAAATGGATGCCAGCTCTATAGAACATGCATTTTCTTCTGCCAACAAATCAGTATACAAAATCAACAGGGATGGCCAGGAGCAGTGGCTCATACCTGTAATCCTGGCACTACAGGAGGCCAGCACAGGAGGATTGCTTGAGACCAGGAGTTTGAGACCAGCCTGGGCAACACAGCGAGAACCCATCTCTACAAAAAATAAATAAAACTAGCCAGGTGTAATCCCAGCTACTTGGAAGTCTGAGGCAGGAGGACCATTTGAAGCCCAGCAGTTTGAGGCTGCAGTGAGCTATGATTGGACCACTGTATTCCAACCTGGGCAACAGAGAAAGACCCTGTCAACCTGTCTCTATTTAAAAAAAAAAAAAAATAGGGACAATTTAGAAAGCACACTGGAACTTCACTTTTTGACCAAATACAAGTGCAGGGAAAACAGGTAAATGTGAAGAAACACATCAGCCTTAAGAAACATTTTTTAAATGAGCACAATCCTCATTTTATTTTCATTTATGTAACTTCTGACAAGGCAGGAAAAGGGATCTGGACCAAAAAAAAAAAAAAAAAAAACAGATCTAGATTCAAATTCTGACTCCATCACTTAATAGATTTATGACCCCTGGCAAGTTGTTAATTTCACTGAATGACTATCTCTTTATCTGTAAATAAACTTCATGAGGAATTAATACTACTGGCAAGTTTATGGTGAGAATGACATCAATTTAAATTAAATAATCTATGCAAAACATCTGGCACAGTGTAGGCATTTAGTGTTATTTCTTTTTTCTACCCTACTTTCAAAAATGGCTTCAGAAGTTCTCTCGTCATTTTATTTTGACCTAAACCAAAAGTAACAGAGGCTATCACTTATAAAGGACACCATAAGATTAGTATCCATGTACTTTTTAAAAGAACTCTTTTTTCTCCCCCTAGTACAGAGGACATACACAAACCTCGAAGAAGGGTCAAGGGACTAACAGAGCTCACTGATCATTTTTACTTAATATCAGTACGACGACCTTGGAAGTTGGGGCTGAACAAAACCTTGAGAGAACGCCAGAATTCAATCAGATATCTTTAATATCAGTAAGATTTCGTGCTCCTGCCAGATAGAAAGAACATGAAAAAAAAGTTAGAAATCTATCTAGTTCAAAGATCTTTAAAGCTTGGTGAAAAGATATTTAATTATCTTAAGAGCCAAAGAAATGCAAAATCTAATCAAGTATTACAGACAACATTCTATACAAGGGTAGAATAGGGATTGGGCTACATAGTGAAGAAGGAACTAACTTACAACATCCCTGTTACCTATAAATAAAACTTGATGTATCTAGGAAATGAACTAACAAGAATGGGAAGAGCATCCTGCTCAAACGCTTCACTGCCATCTCAAATAGTTGAGAAAATTGCTTGGTATGATATAATCCTGAGAAGATTTAGAATTAAATTTAAAATATTTAGAAGAATCAAACTCATATCATTAATATTTTATGATAACAAAATCAATCATGGGTTTCTTTTGTAGAGACAGGGTCTTGCTCTGTCACCCAAGGTGGAGTGCAGTGGCCTGATCATAGCTCACTTGTAACCCCTGTAACCTCAAACTCCTGGACTCAAGGGATCCTCCTGTCTCAGCATCCCAAAGCACTGGGATTACAGGCATGAGCCACCATGGCTGGCCCATATTTTAAGTATTTGTAACTTAAAAAAGGATATGACCCATTAGAGTGACCGTCAGTAATTCCTTGTAATTTCAATTAAAATTAAAAATTGAATAATTGATTTAGACTCCATAATTATAAGTAGAAATCTTACTATGTGATAATGAAAGGACACTCTTGATTTAGTTTGGATATAAATGAAAATTTTTTTCCAACTTTCAAGTGGTTGTCCCTTGACTATTTCTATTAACTTCCCAGTAATTATTCATTAACTATTCTCCCAACTTTGTAATCAGCAAAATATGTAACTATATTCACCCTTGGTATTTTAAGCCACACTGTTATAAAATCCCTGAAGGAAATCCCTATTATAAAATCAGTGAGACAGAAAATGTCTCTTTACTTTGAAAATAACAAAGTCAATTTAAAAAAGAAATTGTTTATATAATCTGGGATTTTAGCCAGGTTTCAATTTTTATGAATGAAAATAAATACATAATCAATAATAAGAAAGCAAACACAATCTCAAAGCTTAATTTAATTTACCATTGCTGATGATCTAATGAAACTATATTTACCTCAGAGCACTGATTTGATATGGACATTCATTTATGTTTTAGGGCTCACCTATTATTTATTCCCAAAATAACTTCAACAGTACTGTCCTAACAAATAACAACCGTTAAAAAAAAGGTTTGAGCAAAAAAATGTAAGCATTCACTCGGCAAACATTTCTGTGCACCTACCATATGCCAGGCACTGATCTAGACCCTGGGGATAAATAGGTGAATGAGAGAGACAAGGTCTCTACTATCTCGGAACATAAGTTCTAATAGGAGAAAAGTAAATGAAGAAGAAAACATCAGGTGATGATATGTTCTACTGTGGAAATGAAATGAGTGATATGATAGTGTCTGAGGGGCTAATTTAAACTGCAGAACCGGGAAGGTCTCATTTAGGGAGGTGACATTTAGGCATAGTGATCTGGATGTCAGGAACCAGCCATATACATAAACTCCTTACAGCACATCATGCATAAAATTAGCTAGTTTTACTGTGTTCTTGGCAAATACTGGATCTACTGAGATCAGCAACCACATTTTGGGCTTTTTTGCACACAAAATACGTATGTCTTGCCTTCAATGGGCACTTACAATTCAGACTTGGGGCTGATTAATGATTAATAAAGAATCAGGGTCTAACACCAATACCTTACTCACTAAGCCACTTTCTAATCTAAAAACAAGTACTGTATCAGCTGCTTATAAAATTTCTACCCAGGGCTGGGCACGGTGGCTCACGCCTGTAATCCCAGCACTTTGGGAGGCTGAGGCAGGAGGATCACTTGAGCCCAGGAGTTCAAAACCAGCCTGGGCAACATAGTGAGACCCTGTATCTACAAAAAATTTTAAAAGATTATCCTGGCATAGTGGTGTATGTCTGTAGTCCTAGCTACTTGAGAGGTTGAGTCAGGAGGATCACATGAACCTGGGAGTTAGAGGTTGCAGTGAGCTGTAATGACACCAGGGCACTCCAGTCTGGGTGACAGGGCAAGACCCTGTCTCACAAAAAAAAAAAAAATTAGCCGGGCATGGTGGCACATGCCTGTAGTCCCAACCACTGGGGAGGCTGAGGTGGGAGGATTGCTTGAGGCCAGGAGTTCAGTTACAATGAGCTATGATCAGGCCACTGTACTCCAGCCTGGGTGACAGAGCGAGCCCATCTCTAAAAAAAAACCAAAATAAAAATAAAGAAAATAAAATTTCTACCCAGAAATCATGATAGAAGGCCTATCAAGTATATAGATGCTTTCTCATAACTAGTTAGCCAAAGGTAGAAAAGAAATTAAAATTGCTTTACTTAGTATTGCTTACTTCCTACTATTCCTATTGTTCCTAAAAAAGAAATGTGAAGAAAGGGGTTACAGTAAATTGGGCTAAGTATGATACCCCAAACTGCACCAAAGCTAGTCACTGTAGGTCCTCTTGAAAGCAACACAAAGAAAAATAATCCAGATTCCTCCTTTTGTTAAAGGATGAAAGTTTCCTCCCAAATTCTACACAGATAATTTCAAAGGTAACAGTCAGTATTTAGAAAAGGAATTAAAGAAAAAGTAGTGTTATTAATATATCAAATTTATGTTAGGAAAAAAGAGAAAAAAGGAATAGCATACCACCTCCAATAATAGAATAAACCCAAAGCCTAAACCAACATCAACATCAGAAAAAACCACAATCCCCCTTTCACTTTACCTAAGCTTTGGAATCCAGTTCTAGACACACCTGCCAATCTAATCACACTTCCATTGGCCCCCTGCTCACTCTCTTCCTAAAATTCTGGCTTTCATCCTTTCATCAGTACTCCCCAACATCATCTTTCTCCCTCTCTAACTAGCAAACTCACTTATTTTCAAAATTCTTCCTTTCTTAAGACACAGACTTCCAAAAATATTGTTGTCAGTCCTGTTGACTGAGTTGAACTCAGAAACACAAAAATTTCTAAGAGAAAAGGAACTTTGAGTTCCTGTCAAATATGATAGCTGAGCAGCTAGACTAAAGTCTAAGATGTCCTACGGCTTTATGCCCTATGACATACAAATGACTGAGGCAGAAACTATGTCTTCCCTTTGACTGTCTGATGCGGTGCCAAGAACAAGTCCATTATTAACAGGTAAACTCACTGTAGTATAGTTTTAAAACAGGGAAGGATACAAAGATCCAAGTTTTCTACTTGTTCCAAAATAAGATGTAAAATTCTGCCAATCCATAAGTCCCATATATGCTAAAAGAATAAAGTGTATAACAGTTAAATTTCTAAAGATACACTTAGACATAATAGAAACCAATTTGATGTTTAACATTTGATTTGTGAAAAGGAAAACAGATCATATACACTGATACCTAGATATAGAGAACTTTGGTAAGCAGTTACCTTATAATTACCTACATTTTTGCAAATACTGAAAAATGAAAATTCTGAATCCAAACTTTAATACTAAAGAATCTGCTTGAGAAAAAAAATGAAAATGTTGATATTTTCAGTAATCTTTTTTGGTTCTGCATATAGGATAGAGGGACAACTCCTCTGTGAGGAATTCCCAGGGCTATTGCCTCTTCTGTTGATCTCTCTTACTGCTGGGTGTGTTATCCTAAACCTCATTTGATACGAGTATTTCTGTACACGATTTCTGAATCTACAGAAGCCAGTCTCTTGGATCACCTATGCAATGGTCCCCAACCTTTTTGGCACCAGGGACCGTTTTCATGGAAGACAATTTTTCCACAGACCAGGGTGGGGAGGGATGGCTTTGGTATGATTCAAGCGTATTACATTTATTGTGCACTTTATTTCTATTATTATTACATTGTAATACATAATGAAATAATTATACAACTCACCATAGGTTGGGGATCCCTGACCTACAGGGTACAACTACTAGCTCTGCACTCAGAGGTCCCATGTTTCTTTTCTAACCCAGCCCTGTATCAGACATTGTGTGCAAGGCAACAGTCCATTTCACCTTGTCAATCCTCACAGTTGTAGTTACTGCTTACGCCCTTTTTTCACCTGATAATCTGTACCTTCCATCTAAAACTTTGCTCCAATTCAGCAGGAAGTAGCTCGATGACTATGTCGCCCCTCCTCCCATAGATATGGAAGGGTAAAATTGACAGTGGGGAACATATAACAGAGAGAATGGCCTGAAAAAGGGTAAAAATGTTTTGTCTGTTCAACACCCCCTCACTCTTTTTAAGAACTAAAACCTACATCCCTGCCTCAGGCTAGTGGTCGGGAGGGGCAGGAGAGTGTCCTTTGTTCTTTGTGCCACAGGAGATGGCTCAGGAGGATTTCCTGGGCAGAGGTCAAGAGATTGTCTTAGTCAAAAATGGGATTATGGGATGAATCAGAACCCTTAAAAGTTCTGTACTTCTGCTCAGAGGAGGACATTGGTACTTTGAGACAGGAGTCTGCCAACCTCCTCATTTGCCAACAAATTAATAAACTCATCTTGCCTTCTCCTCAAAAAAAAGAAAAGAAAAGGAAAAATCAAAAATTCTACTCATATGGCACACATAGTTATATTTTAGTTTGGAAATAAACTACAACCAGACAAGGAATAGTAACATTAAATATGTTTGCAATAAAAAAAAAGTTCTTAACTTACTAATTTTCTCTTGAAAGCTTGTGTCCTTTCTGAAATGCTCACAGGCACTTTAGAACAGGAGTTCAACTACCAACAAAATGGGCTGTCTGGGAAAATTAGACATGCCCAGTGAAATGAATAGCTTGGAATTGTATCCAACCAGCATTCACTGATGGAAAGAATCCAACCAAACTGGGGACCAGCAGTAACTGGAGAACACAGCATCAAGCAACAGGACAGAGCAAGCAATACCGTCACAGGTAGGCAGGCAGGCCTGACAGCAGATAGTGAGCTCCCAGGTAAAGTTGCACAGGTACCATGAAGGCAGGTAACCAAACACAGAAAGCAAGATAGGGACTCTCATTCTACAACAGAGGCATAGGACACCTAAACTTCCTCAACTCAAACAATACTGGCCCTAAAACCTAAATCAGGGCTGACTCAGAAAGTTGGGTAAGCTTATGGAACATTGGTAGAATTTGGTGACACTTAGTCGTGCAGGTTATCACAATGGCAGAAGTACCAATATGCACATAAAAAATCCCAACTCCTATTTCTACCTCATATAAGCACTGATTTTTAAAACTATAAGGAACAACAAATTTACAACAAATGAGAATGTATTGAGAACAGGTATACCCATTTCATGAGAAAATTCAGTGCCCAGACAGTTAAGGGAACTAAAGAAAGTTAACGTTAAGTTCAGATACTTTTTTAGAATAGTAATTAGAGCAAAAAAGAAAGTACTATCCAGTGGGAATCAAAAGAAATAGGAGAACTATTTGGGGGCAATTTTGTAATAAAAAAAGATTCTGAATCTGCTCAGGTTATTCTTGATTATCCATGCCACAAGAAGAGGATAGGAGTATGGATAAAACAAAGCAATAGATATTACAAAAATCACTATACTTTGATATACATAAGAAGTAAAATTTGTATACTAAATTTATCTTACTATTTATGTCATGTTTTCTTTCGAATAATAGGAATGAGTGTGCTACTTAAGGTTGCTTAAAAGTAAGCATAATATTTCAGACAAAAAATGAGAGGGCTTAATACCAATAATCCTCTATTAAAGGATGTACACTTCAGGAAAAAGGAAACTAATCCCAGAGGAAGATCTAGGACATATGAATAAACAGTGAAAAAATAAGCAAAATGAAAAACAGGTGTGTAAATGGAAATAAACAATTGCATTAACAATAATAATAATTGTCTCGTTCAGTGTGTTTAAAAAAAGACCTAAATATGGACAATTTTATAAACATAGGAAGATGAGTAATAACTACTTGTATGGTTCAAAAGGAGAGTAAAGATATTAAATAACTGTAGACTTTGTTAAGATGCATACATATAATGTTTATACATACATATATGCATACATTCAAACATACATATTTCTAGAATGACCAATTTAAAAAATGACTTTATAACTTCCATACTAGTGGAAAGGACAAAACGAATGAGAAGGAAAAACTCAAAAATATGGCCAAAAAATGAGAAAAACAGCAAAAGTGAGAATGCACATAAAAAATGCTAAAAATAATCACAAATACATTAGTAATCATTATAAATCTAAATGGACCAAATCTCCTATTTTAAAAAAATGTCTGGATTTCTAAGAAATCCAATAATAAGCTGTTCATAAGAAATGCCTAAAACATAAGGATACAAAAAGGTTGCAAATAAAAAGATTTAAAAAGATATACTAGGCCTTCAAAGGAAAGTTAATATAGCTATACTTGTATCAGACATATAGACCTTAAGTAGGAATAAGGAAGTGTCATATACAGTCATAAGTAAGAATGATGTTATGAAGACATAACTCTAAACTTGTATATACTTAACAAATGCGTCAAAATATAGAAATAAAAAATGTAAGTAAGAGATTAACACAATTCTCTCACTACTAATTTATAAAGTTGATAAAACACTTAGAGACATAAAGTTCAACATAAGTAACAAGCTTGAGCTAATGTACATATATAGAAAACCATAGTCATGCACTGGAGATCACAAATTCCTTTAAAATGTAGCAGAAACAGCTACAAAAACTGGCTTTGAATTAAGTCTTAAAGAGAGTCCTAATTTCAAAATATCAGTATCATTTTGATCACAACACATATTAGGTTAAAATAAACAATAAATACATAAATAAACAATAAATACATAAATTATGTTTTAAAACACACTTCTAAATAATTTATGAGTATAGGAGTAAACAGTAGAAATCAGAAAACACTGAAAAGTGAATAATAACAAATATACTAATATAAAAATGTTTGAGATGCAGCTAAAGCAGTAGAGTAAAATTTAGTCTTAAATTCTTATGTTAGAAAAGAAAGAAGGCTGAAAATCAATGAGCTAAGCATCAAAATAAGAAAAAGAACCAAATAAAAGGAAAATGGAAGAAAAAATAAAGAACAGAAATTAATAAAATAAAAACAGAGAACATCAACAGAGACAAAAGTTGGTTCTTTTGAAAAGACTAACAATGGCATATCTCTAAAAAGATCATAAATAAGTTAACAATATTAGGAATTATAGGTGCAGTGGAAATATAAAAAAGGAATACTATAAACTTTATGCTAGTAATTCTAAAAACTCAGAGAAAATGGACAAATTCCTAGAAAATATAACCTACCAAAACTGACTCAAAAAATGGTTTTAAACTTAAGAGTGCTATTAATCTTCAAATAAATTGAGTGAAAATTTTAAAACTTATGAAACAAAAAAAATGCCTATATGGTCTTACAAGAAACTGAATGAAGCACTCAAGGAACAAATCAATCCAGTATTACACAAACTCTTTAGAAAACATAAGAGAAGGAACCCCCAGGTCATTCTACGACACTGGTATAACCCTTATACCAAAACCCAGCAAGCATAGTAGAGGAAGGAAAATTATTGGCCTATCTCACTCACAACCACTGATACAAAGCTCCTGAAGAAAATATTAGCAAGTATGATCAGTCAGTGAATAAAAACATAAAATATAACAAAGTTAGATTTATCCCATGAATTCAAGTGGTTTAACATCAAAAACACTTAGTAATATAAAGGAGAAATCTTATATAATCATTTATATACATGCATTTTAAAAGTTCAATGAAATTCAATATCCATCCACAATTTTTTTGAAAAATAGTAAATAGATGACAATTGAAGAGAACTTCCTTAACCTGATAAAGTATATCTATCCAAAAACTACACCAAATGCCATATTTAATAATAAAATATTAAAATCATTTCCATTTAAATCAGAAACAATTTTTTAAAAATCAGAAACAAGACAATAATGTCCACTACCCTCATATTTGGCCAATATTTTAAGGGAGGTTCTAGTAAAACAAGAAAGAAAAGACAAAGGTATATAGGTTTTTTTCTTTTCTAAAGAAGAAATAAGCTATTGTTATTGCAATATTATATGATCATCTATTTAGAAAATCCCAAATAATCTCCTGGCAAATTTTAAAAATTAATAATAATTTAAAAGGTCTAAGAAGGTTTAAGGACAATATTAAAAATTAATTGCCTTTCAATTCAATTCATGAAAGATACTATTTACAATAGTAACAAAAAAAATTTTAACCAAAAGTTAGACAATAACTTGTATAACTTATATAATAAATATATTAGAGAATACACAAAGAGATAGAAAGTATTACCGTAGCCAATGACTGGAAAACTCATTGTAATTAAAGTTCTCTCAGTCTTAATCTATCAGTTCAATGAAATTCCAATCAAACTGAAAAAAAAAGGTTTTTTGAGCGAATTCACAGGCTGATTCTAAATTATACAGAACAAAGGGCTAAAAAGGGCTGAGCTTAATAAAGAACAAGACGAGAAAAATTGCATTATATGATACCAAAACTTATAAGCCTATAGAAATTGACAAAATGAGTTTGTGATTGATATAGGAATAAGACAAATAAAACATCAAAACAGAAAAGAAATCCCAGAAACAGAATTCTGCTTACATGGAAATGAACGTAAGAAAAGAGCTGACCTAGTCACTGTCCCCAGCTAGGCAACCCAGCTCTCTGAACTATACCAAACTACAGGGTGTCCCAAAAGTCACCATATATAGGTGACTTTTACAAAATTTTTTCTTTGTATGGAGACTAAGGTAAAATTTTATAATGAATATTTTGTATATAAAGGTACATTTAGCTACAATTTCCCATTTTCCCTATGCATGGCGACTTTTGGGACACCCCATATAGTAAAAAAAAGTCATACTCCAGCAATGACAGGCAGAAACTTCACTCATTCTATCTTCTTAAGTCAAGTTTTTGAGGGAAAAAAAAAGTAGAAATTACTGAAATAAGTGAACAGAGGCAGAACAGGAGAGATTCCAACTTTCCATAGAAACTTAATTTATTCTTCACTGTAAAATAGATATAATTCACCCAGACAAAAATGTTTTGGGACCCTCTGTAATTTTTAGGTAAAGGAGTCCTGACACCAAAAAGTTTGAGAATTGCTGCTTTAAAAAGAAAAAAAAAGAAAAAAAAAGGTACCTCTTAAAAGAATACAACTTTTGATCAGGGAGAGATAACATGTAATTTTGAAGCATGAAGCATTTTGAAATGCCCCATCTACCAGCCAGAAGATGTAACCTTAGTAGAGAAGTGCTCTAGTGGACAGAAGCAAACTACCTTCACATTACATCCTGTCATTTACCCGCCCTACGGCATCTATAAGCCCAAGTCTGGCAGAGGAAACTTGTTGGTACTTAAGTACACACTTTGGTATCTATTGCCTTTTACCGAAAATGGAAAAAAAAAAAATCCCTCTAACTTCTTTAAGTAATCGTACCTATGTAAATTGGAGACACCAAAAAACAAAATGACCAAAATACCAGTATTCAACATATTTCATCTGTCCATAATGTTTTATCTAAGAACTTAAACTTATCCTTAACCACAATAAATTTTCAGATCTTTCCAATCAACACTTAAAATCTACAGATTCATTTTCATGTGTAATTTTGAGCTTTGTAAGAATCTCTTGGCGAGGCGCAATGGCTCACAAAGTCTGTAATCACAGCACTTTGAGAGGCTGAGGCGGGAGGATCACTGGAGCCCAGGAGTTCGAGACCAGCCTGGACAACATAGTGACACCTCATCTCTATTAAAAAAAAAATTAAAAAATAAAAAATAGCCAGGCATGATGACAGGTGCCTGTAGTCTCCAGCTACTCAGGAGACTAATGGTGCTACTGCGACATAGTAAGACCGTGTCTCAAAAAAAAAAAAAAACAAAAAACTCTCACATTCTTAGCACTATGTTAGCTACTATTATTCTGAAGACTAAAAGTTCCTAGAATTCTATGTGAGCCACTTATCTAGTAAAATAAATTAAAATTTTCAGACTAATGAAATAAAATCCAAGAAATAAATTCTGTACATGAGCAAACATGTTTGTTAACAAGTTCTTTCACCTCCATTTGCAGTGCTTTGTACGTGTCAGCTAATCAGATTACTAAGAAAATATTTGAAAGATTAAAGCTGTTTTAGCAAAACAAATTTATATCTTTATTAATTCTTTTCCTCCATGTTTCCAAATTTTAAAACATATGTTAATAAATATTTTAGCCTATTTCAGCTGATACACTTTAATACAATACCACTGTCTCCCGACTGGGACAAAACAGCAAGAGGATGTTTGTGAACTAGGCATAAATATGAAGTGACTACAGTGGCAGTTCTATGCCAATTTCATACAAAACAAAATGAAAGACTGGCAATTTTTCAGTAAACTGGGACAAGTACAATTAATCAAGTTAAATTATTTAAACACCCTCCCTAAAATATGTCCCTCTTCCACCCCCACAAAACATTTTTTTTGTAAGCATTCAGATTTAATCATCCAGATAACCCTAGCTATCTTCATTTGACCTTAAGAATCCCTGTCTTTTGTATATGTCATGAAAATAAGCCTCACAATCTTCTCTTAAGAAGGTATAATCATCCTCATTTTGTAAGAGGAAAGAAAATTACCAGAGGTTAAGTAATTTACATGAGATTACTACTCAAGCTTGCAAGAGTTGAGGGATCTAACATAATGCTTTTACTATCATCCTTCTCTGATTTTTTTATTTATATACACACATATATATGTAGGTGTGCGTGTGTATATATACACACACACACATATAGGATGAATTCATATTCTACAAAAGTAAAATAAAGGTACATATCTCACGTAAGGAAAAGAAATCAAGGCAATCAAGAGATCTTTAGAAACAAAAGTTTGCCTCTTGGCTATCACACTCTTTCAGAAAGTATTCTATTAAGCAGCCTTAATAACACAGATATCATATTCCATCCCCTCAAACCCATTGGAACCAGCTGGAGAATATAAAAACTTAGAATCCAAAATTTGACCAGGAATTTCCAGTTTTTGAATCCTTGGAATCTAACTGTCCATACACATCTGAAAAGCATTACCCCCAATGCCCTGAAATAATGGAATTAAATTAAAACTCTACAGTAGCTCTCAAAATCCTCTCCAGAGGTACCAGAAACAGCAAATCCAGGCAATCTGTCATTCTGAGAAAAAGATTCAGAGAGCCCAACAAAGTATACAAAAAGTGGCTATAGAAGCTGCTCTGAAAAGGGACTGGGAGTTCTACAAATGAACAAATCTGTCAAAGAAATGTCTTTGATCACCGGGTCATCACTCTTGCTTTAGTCAAAGTTTAACTTTAACTACAGGTTTAGGAAATGAGGTGCTCTCTTCTCCCTTTAGTAAAAATTACCAAATCTAAAGACCCATGAATCAATTCTAAGGCACAGGTAGTAATGATCTCTTTTTTAAATGGGATGCATTTCTATTATAGTCACAAACTACTTCACTAATCATATAATACATGTTTAGTGAGTGTGTATAAAGGGCATAGTGCTAAGCACTCTTGGTGATAACATCCAGTAAATATCATTAGAGACATCTAAAGGAGCAGGTGATCAAAGTGGGTATGTGTTGGGGTGGGAGGGCAGGAAAGGCAGGAAAGACTCAATGAGGAAGTGTCATCAGAAGTGGACTTGGGAAACTATAGTTAACGATAATTTATTATGTATTTCAAAATGGCTAGAAGAAAAGAATTGGAATGTTCCCAAAACAAAGAAAAGGTAAACGCTTGAGGTAATGGATATCCCAATTATCCTGATTTGATCATTACACTTTGTAAACATACATCAAAAATGTATACATGTACTCCAAAAATATGTACAACTGTTATGTATCAATAAAAAAAAATAAGGACTTGGAAGATTGGTAGGACACTCATACAGATGGAATGAGGTAAGGGAATAAAAGACTCAAAAATTAAAAATTAGAAAACTTACCATATTTTAAAAATAAATATTACAGTTTTGCTAAAATGTAGGTCACAATTTGGCCTTCATTGATTTTCTCACGACCATACTCCATTGCAAGAAATTTTAATTCTCAACACATTTCTGACCTTGTGTATTAGCACCATCTACCATGCACAGAAATGATGGTTATTCATAGATCTTTATAAATGTCATTATGGACAAGGACCTAGTTTTGAATCTGAAACATTCAATAAATATTATCTCTACCCCTTCTCCCAAGGTCTAACCACACTGCCTAGAATCATGGTAACTCAAAGCATGTTAGCAGATGACACAGAGGCAGTCATAGCTTTACTTCCTCAAGTTCTCTCCTTGTAGACGACCATAAAATACCCCTGGGAAGGCAAAGCAAAATCTCTGAATAACAGACCTAACCAAAGGCTAAATTTACTTCAGCAAATACCACCTTACATTTTTTCCCCATTTTATTTCCCAAGGACCCTAACTCATTCAGCAATGAACATTGCCACAATTTCTACAGATCCTAAATGGCATAAACTGGGAATCTCCATGTGAAAATATAAAGCATTTGTTTACAGAAAAAAATTTCAGAAAGTCTTGGTTTACATTCTAACTTGTGTGCCAACAATCTTTTAGGAGAGATTTAGAAAACACTGCATTAATAACAACAGAAAACTATACTCCTCTGGGGACATATCTAACAGCCTGTGCTTGTCCCAGAGAGATGAAAACAGATGTCTAGATAATATAAATAAAAATGCTTATGGAATTATTTTAATCAGCAGTATACTCAGTTTTGGTAACCTTGAAACAGGTTTCCTGAAATTTTGGGAAAATACATGAAAAATTAATAATAAAGACTATTCTCCCCAAAATAACTAAATAGCCCAAAAATGATAAAATAATGAGATCTATGAATTCCAGATGTTTTAGCTCACCTAAAATCAGTATGGCAAACTCCTAGAAGTTATAAGATGGGTTTTTTAATGAGAAAATTAACAGTTATTTAAACATGAATATTCACCTATAGAAACTATCATAAAATTTGAAGTCAGTAGTTGGCAAACTTATTTTGTAAAGGGCAGACAGTAAATATTTTAGGCTTATCTGGCCATACAGTCTCAGTTGCAACTACTCACTCTGCCTTTGTAGTATGAAAGCAGCCGTAGACAATACTTAAAGGAATGAGTGTGGCTGTCTTTAATAAACCTTTATTTACAAAAACAAACAGAGGTCGAGATTTGGCCCAGTGGCCATAGTTTGCCAATCTCTGCTCTAAATTATTCAATTATAATGATTGTAATAATAGTTCTTATGATTGGCATTCCTAGATGGGTTCATACTTCTTATTCCCTCGTCCAAGTCTAGGAAGTGGTTGTTTCCTGCTGCAGAAAAGAACTAATTTGAACCTCAGATTAAATTTTAGAGAAATTGACTTTAGAGCCGTTATGGCTTCTGAGTGACAGGCCAAGGGACTAAGACTCAGAAAGAAAAATTCTATTTACTGAGAAGAAGAGAGAAGTAGGAAAAATGATACTTAAATATTTAAATAATCATTAAAAGGATTATTTCTGAGTATGATATATCAGACCCAAAACTGGGCCCTTTATACATCTCATATAATCTAAAAAACCATATGTGGCAGAAATTATTCCTATTTTCAGGTGAAGAAACTAAGGATTAAAAAAGTAACTTCAGCCCAAGGTCACAAGGATGCAAAAACTGGAACTAAATAGCCAAGTCCACGCCCTTTCCATTAACTATATCACTTCTCTAAAAATTCAATGATCTTTTTTTGCTTATCTCCTTGTGTACTTCAAAAACAGGACTCCAACTTTTATCATCAAGATAATTATTAAAAGATCATTTGTAAGATACATGGAAATTAGAACTTAATTGTACAAAACCAGATTTAAATGGAAATTAGGTTCCCACACTTGACAGCCCACAAACACTTATCAGACCCCAATCATGGGTAGCTTGTAATTCTGGGAAATGGGTCAGCCTAGGCCAGAAAAAAAAGGTGATGATTAATTGAGGCTTGGCCATTTCAGTAACAAATTCTATTTTAAAAACCTTTAGATAAACTCCTTTCTAAGATACACAAACATAATTTCTTGTCTTCTTAAAGAGAGAACACTGAAGAGGTTCAAATTATCAGTGCATGATACCACCACATATGCAGAAGTACCGGCACCAGTCACTACGGAAAATGATGCATGTAAAGATACAATTCCAATGTCTTCATCTTCTTTGCTGAGTTTAGGTGATTATCTCGCCACCTACGCACACTCACCACAGCACCCCCTTATGGCGAAACTGATCTCTGCTTTGTCCTTTTGTTACCAACTATAAGCCTGTCTCTCCCATCTGATCTCTGCAACAGCTTCTAAATGCCACTGTTTTCTTTGACCCTCTTTCTCTCTCTCTACTTCCATTTTATCCTTGCCTCTTATATGTTACTGTCTATCCTGCTACTTTTCAATTTTAAAAAATGTTGGTCTTTCATAGACACCATCAAACCAAGGAGAACATACTTTTCCTTCTGGTGAAATGAAGCAGCACAGTGACAGCATACATAATGTAATCTTCACATTTTCAGCTCTTTTCTCATTTCGTTATTCTTTGAAGGGGTCTGTTTCTTCATTATGAAAGACTTTTTATGGCTTACAGAAAGATGGGAGCTGGGCAAGGTATATTTTGGCAGAGTTAACACTCTAAGACTTCCAGTTTCCTAATTTATAAAAAAACTTTTCCTATTTTAAAAAATATAAGATTGTTTCCAGTTTTGAAGTTCTATGGATCTATCACAAATCAATAACTGTATATGATACTTGATTTTTTGACCTTACATTCTGGTCTTTGAAGAGAAGCAACTTTAAGCAGAGAAAGACAAGAAAGCAGATGAAGCTATCTGGAGGAATTCTGAAGGGACTTTTAATTATTTTGAAGGACTCTATAGGCTAACAGAACTGGTTCATTTTACTTTAAAGCTTAACATTTTCCTTTACACAAAAATAACATCAACACTAAACTCATGTTTATGAGCTATGATTAGCATCATCTCTGGTTTACAGAGCCAGCGAAAGGAGGGAAAGAATCTTCCGAGGAACTAGGAATGAGTTAGAAGAGAAATAGTATTGAGGAGGATGTTGCATGTCTGAATGAAATGGCCTAAGCTCCAATTAACTCCACTGTAGTAAAAGGAAAAGGAGAGCCTACACTATACTTGACCCTCCTAAGTGGATGAAAGGAAGAAATGGGAGATGTCTACACGATATTAAGCAAATTATCTAACCTCTCTGAGATTCCAATTCTTCATATATAAAATGTGAATAATAACAGTAGCCTCCTCAAGGTGATGTGGAAGGATTAAATGACTTACTACCTGTAAATTACTTGGCACAGGACACGACACATTGTAAGGGTTTAATTAATATTAGCCATCATGATTGTTATGGTTCAAATTCTTTTTCATAGAAATACTGCCAAATCAGAACCTTCATCTATTCATGACTCAACAAATATTAACTGAGCACTTATTATGTCCTAGGCACCATACCCAGTGGTGGTGGTATAGGAGTGAACAAGACAAAACCCTGCACTTGTGGAGCTTGCAATCAGTAATCATGATAGGTCATGGTAAGGAAGGCAGAAGAGACAGTATGTCTGGGTGAACTAGCCTTGTCCCTGTCACAACATTATATAATCCCCTGGGTATACACATGACATGCTGCCAGTCAATGTTTACCTAATTGCCTAAATGCTAAATACATAGTGTATGTTCAATAAATATTTATTATGTAAACTGTTAACAATATAAATAATTTGTATACTGATTCTGTTTTGTTGACTAAAGTACTCTATAGTCCACTAGAATATTGAGCAGCACATTATTATCAAAATCTTGCCTCTGCCAAAAATCCATATACTAGAAGATTAACATTTCTTTTCTTGAAATGGAACATACATAAAGAAAAAAATAAAAATAAGTAACCTGAATATTTATGCTAAGAAGCAAATTCTTCCAATTCAATGTTCCCCTGATCATTTATTCAGCAAGAACTTCTTGTACTCCTACTATCTACCAGCACTGCTCTAGATGCTACAATCATAATATAATATCTATCAATGTAGATAATGCTTTTAAGTTTAGAAAGTGCTTTCACATACACACTTTTTTGTTTTTTTGAAACAAGGTCTCACTCTGTTACCCGGGCTGGAGTGCAGTGATGTCATCATAGCTCACTGTAACCTCAAACTCCTGGGCTCAAGCGACCCTCCTGCCTCAGCCTCCTGGGTAGCTGGGACTACAGGTGCGTGCCACCGTGCCTGGCTAATTTTTTGTTTGTTTGTTTGTTTGTTTTTGTTTTTGGTAGAGATGGGGGTCTCATTATGTTGCTCAGGCTGGTCTTGAACTCCTGGCCTCAAGCAATCTTCCCACTTTGGCCTCCCAAGTGCTAGGATTACAGGCGTGAGCCACCGTGCCCAGCCCACATACACATATAGTTCCTAAACAACATTGTGAAAAAGTATTGTTATCCCTTTCCCTATATGAAGAAATTAAGTCTGGGAAGAGATTTATACAAAATCACACAACTAGTAAGCACCAGAGCTGAGTCCCAAACCTAGATGTTCTCATCCCAAATCTATCATCCTTTCTCATTGCCTCCACAGCAATTCATATTCATCACACATTAATTAATTCCTAGCTAAGCACCTCTATACTAGTAATAATAATACATTTACTTATAAAAATTCATACTTTTTCCACAATTTGGGAAAAAACACCATTTATCTCTCCCTTAGAAACCACAGTAGTGTATCCACAAGATGAGACATGATACATATATAATCTTGTCTAAGATTATACAAGAAAAAACTGCCAGAACTTTTCAATCCCCAGAGCTACATACAACATGGTATATTTCAGTTTTGTACCCCAAAAAGGAGAATTTACTTAGAGGAAAATCAACTGATCCTATCCCTGCTAATTTGTGCTCTTGAAAGTAGTTTTACTGTTTGTTCATGTGGATGAAATTTACGGATTAGTTTAAAAATGGGCTTGGTTAAGAAAGATGAGAACCAAGACCATTTCTCATCTTTTGACCAGCATAATCTAACTCAATTTGAAACAGGAACAGTCAAGGAAGTTTTTCAAATAAGCCGCATTAAGAAAGATAACTGAGAAAAAAGACAAGAGCTAACAATGAAAATATGAAATCATTAACACTGGTAAATTAGGAACACTTTTCTCCTGGTGATGATAGCAGTACCACAGTCAACACGTTCATCCTAAAAAAAAAAAAATTTTTGGAAGTACCAGATTTGTCTGAATGGAAAAAAGTGAATGATAATTGTCTAAAATCTCTGAAATGCTTGATTTCAGTTGTAGTAACTTTCTACTCTATCAGGGTATCCCAGTGATACAGAAAACTATGGTGAACGTGTCATCAGTCCAGTTTCCCACAAGGTTGAAAAACTCTGAAGCTACCTGGAGAAGAGAACATTTCTCAAGTACAACCATGTACCAAGTCCCATTTAGGCATTTCACATCCAAGACCACCTTCAATCCTTCCAATACCTTATTTTAACATATAATACTTTATTTTTTTTTTGTTTTTTCATTTTTTTCTACAGCCATATTAGAAGATATCTTAATATATAATACTATCTTCATTTTACAGATGGAACAGCTAGATCTCACATAAATCAGTAAACTTGTCCTAAGTAAATGGCTATAGTGTACCACAGAGAAGATGCTTTCAAATGTCTGACTCCAAAACCTGTATTTTTTTCACTCTACCGCAATGCTGATTACATAAAAGTTCTCACTCCTGATTTCTAATTAGGAGAATTATCTCAAGAGATTTGTAAAACGCTCATTCTGTAAGAAACTACACCTGTGTAATTGGGTTATGACAAGTTTCTGAAACTCAAGCTGCAAAGAACAGAGGAGCAACCCTATAGGTTGATGGCTGTGGACATCAGGATAGCTGTGTTGTGATCCAAATACACAAGGGGGGAAATGATTGCAATGTTAAAGAAGTCTGTAAAAGACAACAAGACTTTAAAATGGAAAAGTTGGATATTGATTTTCAAGTTTCAAGTTCAGTTCAAATTTATTTTTAATTACCATGTGCTTCATGCTGGGGGGACAACAATAACAATGAATAAATGACAATCTGTGTCCCCTAGGAACTTCCAGTGAAAAGAATAGCCTCATACTTTCAATAAAATATGGTTCATTACATGCTAGAGGAATACATAAGGAGCTTGGGGAGCTTAGGAGAGGTAGACATAACCCAGCTTGCAGGACAGGAAAAGATTCCAAGTAGTACTACTTCTAGGAATGTATCCCACAACAACACTCACATGTATACACAAAATGTATCAAGATGCAGCATTATTCATGGGAGCAAAATCATCAAAAATAATCTAATATCCATCAATAAGGGAAAGGCAAATAATAAATTGTGGTATAGTCATACTAAGGAATTATTAAAAATGATGACACACAGACATGGGAAGACCACATATGGCTGTTAACTGTCATATTATTAATTGAAAAAAGCAAGAAGCATGAAGACAAAAAAAATGTAGTCTTACTTTTATTTTTATATGTGTGCATTTATTCAGATAATCCTAAGTATATGTAAGAGCCAAGGATTCTAAGAATTGGAAAAATTGCCCAAAGTCAAGTAAGCAATTAATGATTATGGGCTGGTCATTTATTAAACAGAACATATTACAGAATTAACGTTTTACCATTTGGTAACATTTCCCACCAGTATATTTAGAATTCTTAATTATTTAAATTGTTAGATTACTTTTTGGGGAAAAAAAAAATATACACACACACACACACACAAAACACATTCTCCCTGTACTTAGTGGAAGATTAATAAATAAATTAATAAATTGTCCTAAACAACTTTAAAATTATTTCAGGGCAAAATAAAAAGTTCTTTAATGCAATCTTTGCTCAGGTTTTCCTGTTTATAATATTACACAAATACATCCTACACAAACAAGATAGTTCCATTCAAGTCCATTTAGAAATAACATAAGGATAGAATAAGGAATACACAGCATGCAATAAGACAGAAAATAGTAGGATGAAAACACAGAAACCCTTTTTCCCTGGACCTCCAGTATTATTAAAGAACAAAGAATGTTACTGGCCTAAGCCTGATTTTGATATTAAAAGTGTTGCTAGGCAAAATAGAAATAAGAACTAGAATTATTGTTTAGATACAGAATTAAAGAAAATTAATTTTAAGAGCTGAAAGAAATCTTAGAAAGATCTAATAGAACCTTTTCATTTTATGGAACAGGAAACTGGCATCCATAAAAAGATCACTTATGGCTAGTGATTACCAATAGGACAACACAGCCAAAAAAGTCTAAAAGTATCTTCACTCCAAGTCCATTGTCTTCTCTGGTACTCAGACGGCAACACTTAAACCCAGTTATTGAGGAAAATTACCTTAATTTAGGCTTAATTACCTAAATGGGCTATCTCTAGAGGGTGAAATTACTGCTTATCATCTTTTCCAAATGTAAACATAGTCAAAATATTGACTTTACTCTTATCAATTATTTAAACAAAAAATGTTTTTAATTTTCTCATATTTTATGGCAGTATGGTTATCATGACAAAAAATAAAGCATGTTATAATCCAGGCTGATTCAGGAGATTATCCAGAATCTCTGGTTTCTGGAATGAAACAGCAAAAATGGTCTACTTACTGTAATCAACAAGCTTTCCCCAAAGTTGAAACTACTTTATCATGGCAGTTCTTTTCGTAATTGAAACCACTTTCTCAAAACCCAACATTCATTATTACAAAAATTTTCAGATTTCTGGGATAGTAATTGATGGGGGAAAGGCAATAAGAACAACTGAACTTCTGAAAGGCAATTGAAAAGAATAATTCGGTTTTAAAAATGATACAATTTTTCCTGAAGTATGTTCCATGAGTAATGGAACACTAAATAATATCACATTTATAAAGAACAAGGCAAGAAGAGAATTTTTTCCAATACGTTAACAGTGTGGTCTCTCGGGCCTTGAACAGACTAACAGTTTTTTGATTCTCTAAAAAGGAGGTAGGGTATAAAGTTTCCCAAACATATTCAACCACATTTTTTCACACTGCTCCCTAAAAAAGCAGTATTCAATAAAATATATCTTTGAAATATGCCACCACATCTTATCATTTAACTCTAGTGCACAAAGCCCTTGCTCTGTGAATGGCTATGGAAAGGAATGATGTTTAAGGAGCAGCTCAACCCTACAATCCTCTCTTCATACTGTGGCAGAAGAGAGAAGGAACTGAAGGTGACCAATTTCCGGCAGTGAAAATGACTCTCCACAGACAATGTATAAAAATATAATGTACATTATTTATGAACATACAATCTGTATGCCTTAAAGTTCAAACCACTGCATCAATTATTCTCATGCTTCATTATATAATATTCTGTTAGAATTGTTGCTCACCAAAAAATAAGCTGGGCATGGAGGTGCGTGTCTGTAGTCCCAGCTACTCAGGAGGCTGAGGTGGGAGGATCACTTGAGCCCAGGAGTTCAAGGCCATAGTGCACTACGATTGCACCTCTGAACAGCCACTGCACTCTAGCCTGGGCAACATAGTGACACCCTGTCTCTTAAAAAAAAAAAAATTATACTCATCATTCCAGAAACATCTATATATTTTAAAAAGATAACCTAAAAGACAAGATAAAGGATAAAAAATGACAAAGCAAAAAAGGCTCAGATAATAGACTAAACAGAACACAAAGGTACTGTGAATTGCTGACCATACTCGTTTTGACATATTTTCTTAACTACACTGAATCTGATCTAAATTCAAAGGCCAGATCTTTTTACCAAAAAAATTTTTTTCTATAAACATGACGGATAATACTTAGAAGATAAAACTCAGGATAGTTCTCAATAGTAAAGGTTGAGAACCTCTCAAATTCATACCACGTGGTAGAGATCTTGAAAGGTCACATTAAAAAGAGTAAACAAAGGACAGTATGTTCAAAGCAAGTGTTTGATGTCTAAATTGTTAGGGGTATGCTGTTGTGACTCAATTATATTTTCTGAGCTGTCAGTGTGAGTCTGATACAGAGAAGACATATTAGCTGACCTATGGTCCAGTGCTCTCCTCTGGTCATAAAATGTACATCCAGTAAAAGGCCAAAATTTTGCCCACACAGAATTCTCCATTCAAATTACTCCTGGGTCATCTCTTATCCTGAGTTTGTGGATTTAAGACTCTGCCTCTGATTCCCCATCTGTTATACATGAACTATTTCCACAGAAATTTTCAAAGACTTGTCAATAAAATAAAATTCATAAAGAAAAACTAAAAATCTTAGAGTTTCATTTGTCCCAAATTGAGAACATACACTTTCCTGTACTTTCATCATGTTATTCAACAGCAGTCAGTTCTAAACTCAATTAAAAGCATGTAAAAGATTTTCCAAATGGGATAAAAATATAGAAAGGAGACAGCTTACCATGAAGGGTGTATTCTAAAAACTGATTCTGGCCAGACACGGTGGCTTACGCCTGTAATCCTAACATTTTGAGAGGCCCAGGCAGGAGAATCACTTGAGGCCAGGCATTTGAGACCAGCCTGAGCAACATAGCAAGACCCTGTCCTTACAAAATATTTTAAAAATTAGCTAGGCATGGCAGCAGCTCACACCTATAGTCCCAGCTACCTGGGAGCTGAGGCAGAAGGATCGCTTGAGCCCAGGAGTTTGAGGTCGCAGCTGAGCTATGATGATGCCACTGCACTCTAGCCCGGACAACAGAGTGAGACCCTGTCTCAAAAAAAAATTAAAAAATAAAATAAAACCTGATTCTTATGTTAGTAAAGAGAGCACAGGCTCGGGCCAGACTATGTAGGCCACATGCTGGGTCCACCCATAAACTGCGGGCTCAGTGCAGAAGTTCTCTGTGCCTGGGTTTCCACTGCTGCAAAGTGATTGGCTACGTGAGGAGTAAGTGAATTAACACAAATAAAGCTCTTTACAGAGTGTCCGGTAAGGTAAATGTTAGCTATTTTTGTAATTATCATCAAGATGATAATGTTCCATGTAAAAACTTATTCTTTAGGAAGAAAAGCTTTGTGTTTTCTGAGGTAAAGCACTAGAAGCATGCGACTGAGTGTGTTTCCTTTTCACAGAGTTAGCCGCGCTGGAGCTATGTCTCCAATACAGTCGAGAGGAGGAGAACGCCTCCCACTTCCCATTCTATTCTGATCTCTCTGCCTGTCTCCCTAAATTCAGTCATGACTTAAGAAGCACTCTGATACTTTACATGCTTCAGTGGCATTTCTGCAAATCGTTCAAAATATGTTAACTTCACCTTGGTCGTATTTTTGACTTCTCAGAGAAAGATCAGCCTTAGTTAAAAACTGAACCATAATAAATGTATCTCTGTTAATCTCCTCATAAATTTGCACATTTCAAGTGGAATCATGGCAAACTATGTTCCCAAAGAATTATTTCTTGCAGCTTTGTAGTTTGATAGTGTAACTGTTCTTAATAATTAAAGCACTGAAATCTTCCTACAAGATGGCAGGACGCTATATATGCCATATATATACATATATAAAGAGAGAGGGAGATGCGTGTATGTATACATTGTCAAAGAAAATCTGTATCTGTGTGTGCTTATTTATAGGCAAAGTTAGTTCATATTTCTGACTTTTAATCATATAGTCACATATTTAGCCACATAGTACTGGTTCACTCTGTTCTGTGGATATATACTGCACTCCCAACCATCTGTTTCCCACAGGTACGTGGTAACAGTCACATGGGAGATCAGATAATGGAATGCAGATGGGTCAAAATCCTATTACCTCTCCTGACAAACAAAGCATATGCCCCACGAAGATTGGAGTCTCCATCTCCATCTTTGCAAATGAAGAGCAGCATATAAAAAGATGTATCATACTTATCATCGGTAGAGTAGGTGGTTAATTTAATTCATGAACTGTCGTGATGTTAAGTCCCACCATCCCCCTTTCCTTTCCTCTCCACCACTCTTACCTATAATTTCAAGGTCAAATGCCACGAATACATATTCTCGCAGTTTTAACATAGGTATAAATTTAATTTCCAGGATTACATCTCTCCAGAGGGTCTCCAAAACTTTGCCTCAGTTCTAATAAACTTAGCAAACACTGAATTCACACCTCAGAACAACATTCACAAAAATAAGGAGTGTGGCTATTCACATTAATAAGAATTAATAAGCATATTAAGAATTCTATAATAAAGGCTTTAATTTTTTGTTTGTTTGTTTGTTTGAGACAGAGTCTCCCTCTGTTGCCAAGGCTGGAGTGCAGTGGCACAACCATCGCTCACTGCAGCCTTGAACTCCTAGGCTCAAGCAATCCTCCCACCTCAGCCTTCCAAGTAGCTAAGACTATAAGTGCGCACTACTATGCCCAGCTAATTTTTTTTTCATGTTTTCCAACTTCTCTGGAAAAATCCAGCTGATTTTGTAATTAATGTTTTTTAGAGATGGGGTCTTGGTATATTGCCCAGGCTGGTCTTGAACTTCCGGCCTCAAGCAATCCTCCTGCCTCGGCCTCCCAAAGTGCTGGGATTACAGGCATGAGCCACCTCACCCAGCTGAGGCTTGAAATTTTATATCTAGAAGGGACTAAATTAAAGATTATCTAAACCAGCATCTTCATTTTAGAGAATTCAAATATGGCATTGGTACCAATTCAATCTTTTTGACACAATTTTACAAAATCATAAAGCAAAGTATAATAACACGAAAGCCAAAGCACCTTTCAGCTGGTAAGTACTAATTTGTTTTTTTAAATAATCATAATCTTAATCCATTCTTTCAAAAAAAGGGCAAGTAGATTTATTTCTGGCCACCCCTGAGGTAGAAAGGCTCAATCACAAACATTTGCCAGTTTCTCTTACATAATAGCAAAGAAAACCAAACTTGTCTTTGAACTACCTACTGACTACTCCAACACCTACCTCAAGTAAAGTAAATGCCAAGAGCCAGGTCAGTGAAGACACAGCAGCAAAAATTCACTGGAGAAATAGCCATGGAAACAGCCACTCCCTCGCATTTACCATCCAGACACTTTCAGAGGCACACACAGAAATGGTATTTTAAGAACCCACTGTTAATCTAATTCATGCAGGAAAAAAATTCCCGAAAGGAACATTTACATTATTATTGTGCTGATTAGTATACCTAGTATTTGCATAAACATACATTGTACGTTCTCTTTATTCATTTTCATGACTAATTTTAGAATTTTTATAATGTGGTATCTATTTCCAGGAACTAAATCTCATTGTATGCATTGACTCAATAGGAAAGAGATTTTAATTTACAATGACCTATCAAGCCTATTGCTTGAAATCAGTTGGGTCATAAAAGTTAGGAATACAGGAATACCAACTGAAGCTCACCATGCCTCCAGAAAAGAAAACAAACAAAATATCTTACTGATGAGCATTACTTTTAAACATAAATTAAGAAGGAAAGAGTAATTATTATATTCTACTGCTGATGAAGAATATTCATGTATATTTCTCTGGAGACTTTGTTTAGGATCATTATAGACCCAGTACTACATAGGGCAAAAAACAGCTGGAAAAATCTGCAAAGGAAAAACAGAAAAATCTTCCAGCTGACTGTGCAAAATAATTCTGCAGAAGGTAACAACAATCTGCATACCCGACTATCTTGTGTGGATACATTAACAGTCTAGCTTAACCTGCAAGACTGACAGCTAAGCACAGCACTGGTTCTTTTAGGACCTGATCTGACTCCAAACCCACCCTAACCTTGTGTACAGCCCTGAGTTACTATTAACATATTTTAGATGGTCCAGCAGTGCTAACCTACTTTACCAAAAATAAATGTAAGTCTGTATCTTTAAATCTCTTTATCTCCCTTCTTCCTGACTCAAAGTACTCTTTCCCCAGTCTCAATCCATGAATACCACCAGCTTTCCTCAAAGTTCCTTAGTTCACCTACCAATCCATCAGCAAGATTGTTAACCTTTTATACTTCTTAAAACCATTCTAATCTTCTCTCCTTCCGAACTTTCTCCAAAGCACTATTTCTTAAACTCTATTCCTCCAAAATGTGAGTCTGCCCCATCACTGCCTCCCAACACTCTCACCATGTCTTACACCTTGTTTACATCTTCCCTCTCCTCACAGTACCCTAATGACAGATACCTGGACCTAACACTCAGACCTACAACCTTGGCTCTAAGGCCCCCATTAGTTCATCGATTCTATTTTGCAACTGTTGGATCAAAGACTAACAACTCCCCCTTCATGTCTAGCAAATTCCTACACTATCCCTCATTTGCTGAGCATCTGTTACACACCAAGCACTAGGCCAGATCCTTTGTGGGGAGAGTAGGAGAAATATACAGATGCATTAGAAACAGTTGCATATGATTTTTGCACTTAAAAGTTAATTTCATACAAAATAGCACCTCTCATCATCTTCTGCCTAATCCAGCTTGCCCCAGCTTGTCCTTTGCCTGACTTGACCCCCATTCTTACAAGCATTCATCAGTCTTATCCCTGTTCACGTGGACTACTGCATACCCACGCCATACCTGTCCCTTCAATCCATCTCCCACACTCCATCAGAGTGGTCTTTCTAATACACAACTCCAACCATGCCTTTGCATGCTCAAAACCCCCTCCAACAACTGATAAATTTTCAGAGAAGTATGCAAACTCCTAAATCTAAAAGGAACCTTCCTGACCTGCCCTTGCCTTACCATGTCGCAACAATATTAAACTACTCTGAGGTCTGCAAAAGACCTCTCTTCCGTGCCTTTCAACTATGTTGCACACTTGTCTCTTTCTCTGCTAATACTTACTAAGCCTTCAAAACTCAGAGCTTTGTCTCCTCCCAGAAGCTTCCCTGAACTTGCCTCTAGAACCAAAGGGCCCTTTCTCTGCCCTCACCCTGTCCTGAGCACACCTCTATTGCAGTGCTATTCTTACTACATTATAACTGTTGACTTATGTGTCCATCTCTCCCATAGGAATTCAGGCTCCTAAAGGGAGGATATGTTCTAATACGTAATTTAGGTGATTAGCATAGTGCCTAGCCTAAAGGAGATACTCTTTACAAAAAAGTGCTCTCTCAGAAGAAGCAATTTGGACTAAGAATTTGTCAGATAATTGAAAAAGGCAGTCAAACTTGGGGAAATCATAAAAATTGATGAATTAATGTATTTGAACAGGTCTACATTAATGTAAGACACTTAGAAGTACATTCATTCAACAATATTTTGATATCAGGTCAAGGCCTTTTCTTTGAGTTTAGGTCTGCAGATTAACAATTGACATTATTTTTCTTGTATAACTTACTGGTTATGACAACCAGTTTGGTTTTCTTTAAAGTGGGGCAAAAACTTGAAGATGTTTACAAAATAATTGGAGTGGCAAATCTTTTTAGATATTTGTTGAAACAGGTTCAGTTATCTATACCAACCTCATCTAATTTAATAAGATTTTTAAGTGACATCTTTATCAGATCTTTCCAAAGAATTCAATTTACATTTTTATAGAAAAAAATCTTTCTTTTCACACTCATGTTTCATCAGTTTATACAATACTGAATAAAATATACATTTAGACATAAATGTGGGTGAAAACAGGTTTAGGAATATATATAACCAACTCCTCGTTAGCCTACAACTCCATTTGGTGAGGGGAGTAGTGAGGGCATACTATACAATAGTCTGCAAGCCTGACTTGTTCACATGGGTATCAGTCAGTATGTTCTATCCAGCAAATGGAAGACAACATGGGTTAATCTAGCAAGTCTGTTAAATAGAAGTCGGTTGAAATCTTCTAGGATAAATGTTTAGTGAAACAATGGAGAGAAAAAGAATGGAGAACCGATGGATTTCCTCCAACCTTCCATAGCCACCAACATATAGGAGGGAGATATCACCAATATATAGGAGGGAGATATATGGCAAAGTGATGAAGTCACCTAACCTGTAAAATTCTTCAATGACTCCCCATACTTTGCATTTAATTTCCAACCCCTTTGTATACAAGTATCTCCTTGAACTGCCACCTGGCTATATCCTTACACTACAAATACACACATACACACCTACTATTCCTCCAACTGTGCTGATTATCTTTTAGTTATCTCAAACACGCTTTTCCCTTAGCTTAGGATTTCCCACTTCTTTACCTAATTAATTCTTATTCATCTTTAAAACTTCAATTCCAGCATCACTTCCTTTAAGAAGCCCTCCCTGATGATCCCCTGCTCAGGAGCACCACTGCAAGCTGTTATACCTAAGGTGAGCATGTGTACTGGCTTCACTGGGTCAGTCCTAGGTTATGTCTCTTGCCCCAGTGTAAGTATTAACAACATCCCCTTTCATCTCAAAAAGTATCCCCATTTTGACAATAAATTCTATGGTCACCCTAGACATTGCATGATACAAAGAAGACTAAGCAACAGTCTATGCCCTTATTTTAAAAAATAGTAATAATAATAATAGTAATAATAGTAATAATTAAATAATAATCAGACTATCTAATTTCTCAACAGTTTAGACAATAAATTACACATGGTCACCCTATGCATATATCTATATAACAGCACTGTGTATCAAACTGTCCTTCAAATGTTTTCTTCTCTATCTCCTTCACAAGACTATACTCTTGAGGAGAAAAGGTTTGTCTTATTTATCTTGATATCCACATAGCAGACCCCAAAGCTCAACACATTTTAAGCATATTCAATAATGTTTATTGACTGATATCAATCATTTAGAAGACAATGCTTCTCTAAATAGCTGTAACATAACCAGTTATTTCTAAACACCTAAATAACAGGTGATTTATCAGCCTTGATTAATGTCTATACATAATTATAGAATGCTATAATCATATTAATCTCAAAATGAAAAATATCAGCAGTAATTTAAATATCTGACGTATTGGCTCAAATCATTCACATAACACAATGAACTTTCATATTAAGTCATATATTCTAACCAACATCCTTCTAAAAGGGGCTTTTATTACATTTATTTTAAAAATGGAAAAACAATCACTTTCATAGTTCTATTTTCAAATAAAGAGGATACTATCAAGGGTCCAGAAAATACTAAAATTCTTCTACCTCAATGGCTATAATGCTTTTTACAAAACACTTCTTTTGTATATCTCCAGAAATATACATAAACCCAAAAAAGTTATTTTATATTTAAAAAGAAAAATACAGAAAACAGCTCCACCATGCTCTTCCTTATGATGCCATTAAAAGCAATTTCTGCCTAGGGAAAATTTGTTTGTACATAAACAAATTTGCATGAAAAGCAAAGCCATTTCATATTTCAACCTAATAACAACTGTCAGACATCTTCCAGATAATGTAATTCATGGAAGAAACATACAGACAAAAAAATATGATTTCAAGACCCTGGATTATTTGTTCCCAGGCAGTTTATTACTAATTACAAGTCACTGAGAAAAATGAAAAACTGTTTTCTGGATAAACAAAAGTCATACTCAGCAAGAGCTTGATTAGGGATTGAGCAACCAACTACCAAAATAATTACAAAATTATAACTGAGCTCTGGAATTAAAACCAAGCTTATTTCTAAAATCAATATTAAGGAAGTGGGGCGACAGAAATGACCCAAAAAAGTAATTCCCCTCTAATGATTGAAAAGAACAAAAGAAACCACATTTTAGTAAACAGGTCAGGAAATAAAAGGGGGACAAAGGGACTAAATGGTAAGAAATAATTCAATTACCTTCTTCAATTAAATTTTCAATTATTTTCATTGTAAGATATAGATGTACTCACACACACAAGTTACCAAAGTTGTGGCAAGTTACTACAATTTCTAAATAAGTAGCTTTACAACCTTCTGATGGAGTCTCAATTTTTAGATTCTCTCACAACTAATTACAAGCTTGGGTGATCACTCAAAGCAGAAATGAAGTTAAGGCAAAATGAATACTCTCCCTCTTCAACCTCCACAGCCATATCTCACACAACCATACTTTAATGACTGTTTCTGGTTACTTATGAACTGTCATTACCCTTACAGGGCAATAGATTGAGGTTTCCCAAATGAAAGAGAGCACAACAGCTTCAGCACACCAGAACAGCGGCCAGAAAAGATTACAATCTGTAATGGAATCATTCAGCTTTCATTTATAACTGCTAACTTGAAGGATTTTACCTATAAATAAATCATCAAGCATTATACTTATACAAATATTATCACCATCATCCCACCTTGGACCTTCAGATGGAGGCTGGGAGGAAATAGAAAGGGGAAGGACTACAGGTGACAGACATCAAAGGTTATTAACATGGATTGCGCACCTACTATGTGCCAGGAAGTGTGATAGTCCTAGAGACACAACCATAAAACAAAGTCTCTGCCCTCAAAGTTTAAACAAACTTTCTTAAGAAGATCATACGTCAGCAGGATTTGTACCCACATCAGCCAATTCCAAACCATATGCTCTTCCACTACAACATACTGCCCCTAAGAGGGAACTCCCTTCAGCAGGCTTTCTGAGAATGAGAAGAACAGAAGAACCAACTCCCCTACTAAGATATGTGGAGGGAAAAAAAAAGAATTTTCTCCCTGAAACAGCTTCAGAGGGTGCAACCAAATAAGAAAACTTGACTGTGATGGTTAACTTTATGTGTCAGCTTGGCTGGGCCATGTGGCCCAGGTATTTGGTCAAACATTATTCCGGATGTTTCTGTAAGGGTGTTTTTAAATGAGATTGACATTTAAATCAGTGAACTTTGAGTGAAGCTCATGTCCCTCCATATTGTGGGTAGGCCTCATCCAATCAGGTGAAGGCTTGAATAAAACAATAGACTGACTTCCCTGAGCAAGAAGTAATTCCCCAGCAGAAGACTTTTACACTTGAACTGCAACATCAGCTTCTCCCCTTGTTCTCCAACCTGCCAGCCCACCCTGCAGATTTTTGACTTGCCAGTCTCCATAATTGCGTGAGCCAATTCCTTAAAATAAATCTCTCCCTGTATATATACATACACTATTGGTCCTGTTTCTCTGGAGAATCCTGACTAATATACTAACTACACATTAAATATCAGACATGGTAAAAAGACACCTTCAGAAATATTTCATATCAATATTCCTAGTGTATTTCCACCACCCTCTAGTGAAAGGGACAAATTCTAAAGGTTCTAATGGATGAAATCTATAATCAGTGGTTCCCTTTCTAGATTAAGGGTAAGAATTTCCTCAGACTGTAAGAGCCAAAACCAAGCAAATTCCATCTAAAACCCTTCTGATCACTATGTCTGCAAATGGGGCAATTTCCTGAGAGCTCTCCAGTTCATTAAAGGTACTACTCACAAAACTCATTATTCAAATAAGGAACCAGCAATATAAAAATTCCACAAGCATCATAATCTCCAGTGGAAAAACACAAGTCTCATCTCAAACTTGGTTGCATGCAAAATTAACTAAAAAAGGCATCACTGCCTCAAATCATTTATGAAGACAAATTTATATAAACATTCAAAATCATAACCAGTAAAATTATTTTTTTCTTGAACTCCTATTGTCTTTTTCCAATGTAACCATTTTATAGAAAGGAGTCAAATTTTTAAATGTTTTAACTGTTAATGTTGCCTCTTTTCCTTTATATAGTCCTTACAATTGTATACAATCATCTAAGTGTCTACTAGAAACTCAATATTAGTATTCAATAATATACTAATTCTATTAGTATAGAATTTATTAGCCACATTATAGTAAGGTTTAAGTATACCTAATAAAAATGATAATGCAACACCAGATTATATAGTAAGGCAATTTAATTAGGACTTCATCAGAACTTATAAAATGCCAAAATTGCTTAAAACTATAAAATTAATCAACCGATCTAATTAAACCAGAAGCAATACTTTAAACTTCTAATTTCAGAAAACTCTGCCGCCCAATAAAAATATGTTTCTCATCATTTATATACTACAACATTATCTTTCACAGTTTTTCAAAGGTGGAAAACTATCCAACGCGTGAGAGGAAGTGACCCTTTGACTCTAACTAAAAATATTATATACTACCTTGTTGTCTAATCATACATCAAATGAATCTCTTTTCAGCTAATATGTTTGTTGAGAGGAACAACAGGAAACTACACATTGGCTGGTGTTATGGAACAGGAAACATATTCAAAAGGACTCTGTGAAGGCCTAGAACTCAAAATCCTGTTTTTAACTGAGGATTACAGGTAGGGAAGATACTGAACTTGACATCACCACTCTCTCAATTTCACAAAGAGGAAACCTGCTGAGGCTCAATAATCTAACATATCAGGAAGACATGATCTCACATGGGAAAACTGTTAGGCTTTCTTTAAGCAAATGTTTATAGTTTTTAGTATTACTCATTACAATATGTTTCACTTCAAATCCAGTATACCCAGTTTTTAAAAGCATATTTTAAGTACACATCAGGATATTGTATACACAATAGCTGAACTCAAGAAAAATATCTTATGTTTATGCAAATGTTATACTCATAATTTAAAATAAATTGGTCATGGAAGAAGTGGTAAGTTAAAAAATTTATAAAATTTTAAAAAATAAATTGGAAGGGCTCCTCCCCCACCCACCCCCCACAATAATACTTATAAGCTTAACCACAAATGTGGGATCAATTTTACCAAGGGTTAAAAAATATGCACTTAACAGCCGGGCATGGTGGCTCTCTCCTGTAATCTCAGCACTTTGGGAGGCCGAGGAGGGAAGATCATTTGACACCAGGAGTTCAAGACCAGCATTAGCAACATAGGAAGCCCTGTCTCAACAAAAAATAGAAAAATTAGCCAGTCAGGGTGGTGCATGCTTGTAGTCCCAGCTATTTGGGAGTCTGAGGCAGGAGGATCGCTTGAGCCCAGGAGTTCAAGGGTGCAGTGAGCTGTGATGATGCCACCACACTCTAGCCCAGGCAAGAGAGCCAAAACCCTGCCTCAAAAAAAATTTAAAAAAAGAATCTTGAGTAGAATTTTTAAAAAGTGCTTTATTCCAATTATGCCCCACCACCACCACCACTTTTTTATGTAATTAAAGAAGTATCAGGTACAATGAACACTGTCCTGGTGGAGGGCACATTGAAAGCCCTGACTTCAGCATTGTATATCCATGTAACAAAAACATTTGTACCCCCTTAATATTTTGAAATAAAAATGTTAAGAAATTTAAAAAATTAATAAATAAAGAAGTAACATACGCTCATTGTAGAAAATTTATCAAGCCTAGAGAAATATAAATAATTTTTTGAACATCATCTTTGATGTCCACTGAAAAATTACCAGAGTTAACATTTTGATGTGCATTCTTTTAATCTTTGTTCTAGGTGCAAATACACATACTTTAAAAATAAAAATGTGATAGAAATGCATATTAAGTATTTAACCAGCCTTTTTATTGTGAAGTATTTCTCACATTTAAATAATCTTAGAAAACATGAATTATATAGCTTTATCCTATTACACTATATGCATCTATCATAATAAATTTAACCATTTCCCTATTATTGGATATGTGAGTTGCTTGAACTTTCTACCAACACAAATAACACCTTGATGTCCTCCTTACTAAAAATCATTGGCAAAAAAGGCAATAAATAACACTCAGAATTCATATAAAAAACCTATAAATATATGAAAATCTGCAATCTCACCAATAAATCAATGTAATACATAGAAATTATGAGAGACATTTTCACCGAACAAATTGGAATAGTTTTCTCACAATCCCTGCACCACCATTAATATTCTAATGTTAATGTTAATGTTAACTTAGTGTTATGCACATGTATCAGAAGTCAGTGAAGACCAGGTCTATGTTATTACTCCTGAGTTCTACTTTCCCTACTACATCATAGATTTTCATTTCTGGTCAGGCCTTTATTTTTCATAAAACGTGTTTACATGTTTGTTTGTTTTAGTGCTCAGTGCTCAATCTTAAAATTTCTAAGAGGAAATAAGTGCATTGGACATATAATATTACATGATACCCTGATGCACAATTTAAAGTACTACACTTTATTATTCCACCTATAGGATAAAACTATAAAAATAAATACATTTTAGGTATTGGTAGATAAGGTGACATTCAAATATCCTACAGTAAGTTTTGCCTTTCCCCCTGAGGAATGAGTTATTTAAAAAAATACATATTATATCAGTTGATTAATAATGAAAAGTATGAATTTATGTCATAAGCAATTTTGTACATCTATTTTATCTGAAACAAGTACTTAGTAAAAGAACTCATCAATACAACATTGACTCAAAAGTCGATCTTAAAAACTAACCAATAAACCTGCTTTCCCCTCTCCTCTACTGAGGTCCCTTACAGTGGGAAGAAACTCTTCACGAGCCTGAAAAGGCACCTCTGACTCTGAGTACCATTTAAAATTCTTATATTCAAGATCAGACAAACTTTCCAGTATAAATTTACCCTCCATGAAGCTCTATCCTGACATATTTTTGAAAGAGGAATCGAAGTAAGAAGAAGTATTTGGAGGAGAAATCGGAGGTGGATAAAAAAGAAAAGTCAAGTCCGTCTCACTATACAGTAACAGGCTCAACGCCCAGAGTCACTGAGTTTCTCAGGGTCATGCAAGTCCAAAGGCATCAAGAAAGAAACACCAAATATCTACTCTGGAGCCTCTCACTGGTCACTCCTGGAAAGAAACCTTCATGGTCATGACTTTGCTCACCTTTTTGACGCTTGCCAACCACTATGTGTGCCAATCTAGCCCAATATATTTCAACTGGTACAGAAAATAATTTGGCAGATTAGCTTTCCCCAACACAAAACATGTTATCTAATTTATGTTTGTGAGCAGTTTCATTTAAAACCACTTATCATTGCCCATAAATACAGAGAGAACAGTTTTCACTCCACAAATACATTTTTAAAACACCAATGAAATGGATTAAATAAGCAGAGAACAAAACTTTCCTTCTCCTAAAATATAAAATTTCCAGATATCTTTATACTGTATTTCATTGTCTTCTTTGAAAGGATAGATGCATGCCAAAGAGCAAGTTAGGCTAAAAATTGGGAATTGTACAAAAAAATTATCAATATTTCAATCATGTTGAACTGTGCTATGAAGCTATTTCCAGAGCAAAAGTGAGTGAAGCAATTAATATGTCAGCAACTATATTATAAAACATTTCTTTCTTTATTCTTAGTTTCCTTAGCAGGATGTTTTAATATATAGTTCAATCCATACTTTCAAAAGTTAAGTTGCCCTAAAAATCCACTCTATAAAAATGTACTCCCTTGGATTTAATATTTTAAAGTTTTTACTATCATCTATAGCATAAACAGCATTCTAAAGAGCAATTTGATATAAATTCTTCATTTTGATACTTCAACAAAAGATATCCAAAATTTTATCTCTGAAATAACAGCACAAATATTCATGAATTTGGTATAGCACAAATATGTTTAAGAGATTATCAGAAAATTCAAGATGTTAAAGCTGAGAAGCAATCTTAGTGATAAATTACAAGTAACATAGCCTCAATTACAAGTAAGAAATGCAAGTCCTCAAAAGATTTGCCCAAGTTTATAGAACATCAAGTAACTCCTGGTGTTATCACTGTTATTACCAGTTAATAACATTTCACAGTAATACAGACAGTATGCTTCAGTAGACAATATACAATAATCTAAATAAATACCTTCCTCCAGTCACTCATCTTATAGATGGCTATTATATATTATATATATCATATAGATGGTACAGATAATAGCAAGTCAATATATGAAATCTATATTGAAATATTGAAGAATGAGGAAAATTTTTAAAATAGAGAGTGAAGTTTGTCCATGAACAATTCCAATCAATACAAAAGAATAATGAAAACAACAATATAAGAGCAGTAGGATAGAAATAAGCATCAAATCATTAGAAAAGGACAAAGATCCTTTCATGCTAGAAAAGACCAATGTAAAGATGAAAATCAACATTAGTGCCACTCATGCCTTTAAAGAAACCGTATGCTGAATCAAACACTCATGCTTCATCAATAGCAATTTTAGATTACATTAACAGAAGTGCAGCATCCCAAGCAAGGAAGCTGTTCCAATCACCCTCTTAGCCACATAAACCTATTCTTCCTCACTTACAAATCTCCTCATCCCTTCTTGGATCCTGCTGTCTCTGCTTCATGTCTTCTTCCTCTCTATGAAACTGAATAAAAGGGCAGACGACATTTGTTGCTCCCACATCTTGCCACTTGATTTTTAGACCATGTCACCGTCCAGAAGAAAACTCTTTTGCTCTTGTTCTCTCTAGCCTTTCCCGTAGCCTGATAGCCTCATATCTTAAATTTAACATAACCCAAACCATACTCATTGTGTCTCCTACTTTTCTTTTAAAAAGTATGCCCCTGATTCCATTTATATGAAATGTCCAGAAGAGGCAAACCCATAGAGACAGAAAGTAGATGACTGTTCACCAGAGGGCAGAGGAGAAGGGGAATTAGGAATGACTGCTAGTAGGCACAGGGTTTCTTTCTGGGATGATGGAAATGTTCTAGAATTAGATAAAAGTGACAGTTACATAACATTGTAAATATACTGAAAATCACTTAATTGTACACTTTAAATGGTAAATTTTAGTTTATTTGAATTTTATATCAATAAGAAATTGCAAATTAAAATTAAATAAATAAAAAGAACCTGTACGCACACATGCGTGCACACGAGCACACCCCTCCTTCTGATGTTCCTTTTACCTTCCAAAGAAATAAACTCCCCATAAGTAGAATTATTCAAGCAGAAGCTGAAAGATCATCTGTCAGCAATATGTTATTGAAGGGCTTCCTGAAGTGACTGGGAAATTACACTAGATTACCTTTAAGTATTTTTTATCTCTAAATTTCTGTGTCACAAACCAAAGTAAAGAGATTAGAAATGGAAAATTTAAGAGGTGGTCAGGAAGAAAAACTATAAAGCATAACTAGAAAAGTTTTCTTTCTTCTCAAAATAAGAATTGTAGAATATAATGAAGCAAAAGAAAAATAAAATAGGTCCAAAATGAATGAGCATAGAAAATTAAGAAAAAACATCAAGTAAATTGGATAACAGCACAAAAACCAACAAATTTTCAGAATATAGCAATGTTTGTCCTGTTTATACAAAATTTATTCTACATCTAATTGTATTTCTCTACAGAGATTTCTAAACCTCTTTCTTTTTTCAGTGGTGAAGAAAGTGTTAGAAAAAAATCTAATGCAGATGAGATTTAAATCAAATTACTTCTAATGGGTATAGGTAACAGAATAGAAAGTTATTTTCCTCCAAATTTGTCATCTTATCTTTAAAGTCCATGAATCCAACAACTAATGTCATTTGTGAAGAAGGTTGAAGGAAAGACAAAATATTATTTACGATCTGAAAAGCAAGAACTTTAAATCTTTCTAGTACAAATAAATGCCAGCAAACATTTGGAATAATTTTCTGTAGAAAAGAATCCCTTTTTAAACACTAAACAATGATTGTTCAGTGGAAAAAAGAGAGTATATCATATACCCTTGGATTTTAGGACAGGGGCTCATTCAATAAATACTCACTATTTGATTTTACACAGTACATTGAAATATTTGACATATTTCATGTACCTGGTTATGAACCATAGGTTAAAAAAATATCAAAATTTAAAAAGAAATCCAATTTAAATGTTATACCAGCAAAGTTATCCAAGCAAAAGCAAGTTAAATAAGATGATAATGCTTATACTCTCTATAGAAGTTTATTAATTTAGGCTTCCAAAAGAATGAAAGAAATGGAATTTCTGAGTCTATCAAAAACTTCCCCCTCCCATCATTTTATAATTAAAAACTCAGACCACACGAACAGCCTAGGTTGTGACTTTTTAATGACCCAAACTCCTTGTGAATTAGGGATCATAATCTCTTTGGTATCCAGAAACAGAGTACCTTCATGTACTTTACAAGATTATACCTTGTTTCATCTTCAAAAAATATTATTCTACCCAATCAGCTACAGCAGCCCCATCTGAAAAGCAGATTTATTAAATGAGCTTCCCTAACATTTTATGGCCAGCCCCTTTCAGAAGCCACAAGATTGTACCTCAGATTCATATTCCAAAGAGTGATCTGTCGGTCAGCAGCATCAGCACAACTTAAAAGCTTCTTAAAAATGCAAAACCTCGGGTCCCACACCAGATCTACTGTTACATGAGTTTGCTATATTATTTGAGAATATTAATTTCTGTTAGAGAGGTAAAGAAAACAAATGGATGGAGGAAACTCCTAAGAAGTGATAATCATAGGTAGTAAATAAACTAATAGTTATGAGATAGAGGCAACACTCACAGGCTGTGTTAAGTATTGATAATGACAATGCAAGCTGATGAAAAGAAGGCAGAATTCAAAAGATGTGTTAAAAAATAAGTTAGTAGCCTGTAAAATATGACAACAATAGAATAAATAGAAATTATGATGGAACAAATGTTTATTGTGATTCACGCCTGTAATCCCAACACTTTGGGGGCTGAGGCAGGAGGATCACTTGAGGCCAGGAGTTCAAGACCAGCCTGGGCAACACAGGAAGACCCTGCCTCTAAAAAAAAACAGATGAAGTTTATTTATAAAGAAAGGCATGATAAGACCAAGCCATCATTATGCCATCTCTGGACTGAGAGCTGTGTTCCCTCCGCTTCAGCTACCCACTGAAGACACCCAGTATGGTCCTGTGCTACAGCTGTACCGAGATGTACTCTCTACTGAAGAGAGTCCCACATCTCTGCAATAGAACAAATGTACATCTTTGACCAAGGATATCATTAGTCTATGAAGTCTTGGCTCAAATATTAAATCAACTCTGGTCCTCAAAATGACATCATCAGTGGGGAAGGCAGATGTGAAAAAGAGAGAGACAGGATGCAGGTAATGTGTTCCTTCCAACCTTGTTTGCACCTTGTATTAAGTGCATTCACTTACTCCACAGCTTTTCTTTTGCTTCGGGATTTGTGTTTTAAATTGACTGAATAAATCCTGTGGTTCAAGCATTTTAATTTGGTCACTGAGCACTTCCATTCCACAACCTCTGAGACAGCTTGCCTGGTAGTGTGCTTGTGGGCTAACCACTGCATCAGGGTAATTCACCACAGAATACCTCCTGAATATGAATCTGCATGTTAACAAGGTCCCCAAGTGATTCCTATGCATATTAAAGTTTAAGATGCACTGACAAAACTGTTAAAAAGAGAAGCCTCCTCAAAGACAAAAAGTTGGATCTCAGAAGAACTATCCTCAGAACACTATCCTAAACAAAAGGCTTCATGTGTTCCCTGACAAGAACTCAGAGCCCAAAAAGGGGGAGAGAATACAAGGAGATCCATTGTCAACAACTATCAGGTAAAGTTTAAAGAAGCATTGCTGCCCTTGCTGATTCTTTGAACTCTAATCCTGTAAAGCGCCGTACAGTTTGAGAAAACAAAGTACAGCACAATGCACCTCAACATTAACTCTGCAATCTCCTTGTTGGTGGAAGCTAGGAAAATCTCCTTTTTTAGATATGCTATGTTTCAAGAACACCAATCCAAAGGACATAAGGCTACCAGAAACAGAGAAAGGGTTATGACTTCCCTAATGAGATTGCAGTTACCTTAGAAAGGTCATCAAAGAACAGAGTTGAGCAGAACAGCCTGAGAAGCTTCCTTAATGGGCTGTACACTTCCTACCTACCAGCAGTTCCTGACTTGGTCAGCTCCAGTTATTTTACGTATTTATTATATTCCCAATTTTTCCTGACACATATTAGGGACTCAGTAAATGTTCTTAATTAATAGAAAAAATGACAAAGGTCACTCTCTCTGTACTTGATTTATCTAAGAAAAATTTACTTTAATTTAACCCCTTGGTTTTGAGAAATTCCAGAGAATGAAGACATAATTCCACATCTCAAAATAGTATGTTTCATAATATTCTCCCATTCTATATCTCAAAGTTGGAATTTAATATTTTCTATTATTAATCCCATTCTAATATTCCATGACCCTACAAAACACATCAACCTATCCAATATGAACAACTGATCCATGAAAGATAAGAGAATTATACCAACTGCTTATCAACAATACAATCCAACCATTTTTTAAAGTCACTAACAAGTACAAGGAATATGCTACACAGGAAAGATCAAGTACTATTTTGAAGTTTTTCTAGGTCCAGATTTAAGACAGTTTAGGGAAATATCTATTTAAAACATCCATAAAAAGAACTAAACTAGACACTGAGGACAATATCACACAGGCAAAAGATCATAAACAAGATCTACAACAAAAGACTAAAAGGTACTGGGAATATTTAACCTAGTAGAGAATAAAGTGAGAATATCAGGAAAAGAGTGTAAAAGTTCTAAAAATCATTTCTGTAAGGAATATGTTCTCTATTGCTTCTGAAAGAGGAAGTATGTTTAAATTTCAAAGGAAAAAATTTAGGTAGAGTATCATAACTTCCCATTCCATAAATAAAGCTTTATGAAAAGAATAAAGAAACACAGATAGGGAATGGTTGTGTGTATTCCTTTCCAAATAACCTATCAAATCCCTTTCACACTATGCATTTAGTATAGCCAAGTACCATTAAAGGATTCACAGGACATTAGACATTTTGGCACAATTTTTTACATTGTGTTTATGAGTTTTAAATACAATGTTTAAGAATTGACTATAAGCTCAGAGGAAAGGGGTAACCTTATAGATTTTTGTGTTTTCTATAGCTAACAGCATGAGAGAAAACACATGATAAGCCCTCAATAAATACTTATTGAATTTAATTAGGTATTAACCCCCTCTGAGGCATAAAATCTTAATTGGAGAATAACCTAACCACTACCACCACCCCTACCGGTAGAAAGCAGCTCTCAAATTTTCCAAGTGAATCCACTTGCATGTTAAACAATGGAAGCATGGAGAAAGAGTAATTGTCTTATTCATTACAAAGGGCTAAGAATGAATCTTCTGTTTGGAAACTTAATCCACTCCAACTAGTCCTGTTAACTGCCCAATAAAAAGCAATACATTATCTTTGTTTCACAAATCTTATGCTTGATCTAAATTCTTGATGAAATGTGTTAAACTTAAGTGTAGGTAATTTATTTTCATTCTTTGCTACAGGAAATTCAGTCTCTTTATTATATGAAAATTAAGAGGCAAAATGCTTATTGTTATAAATAATAGTAGCAAAAATCACTTGAATTTCAAAACATCACACCCATAAAACTGGTTTGTTCACATATAAACAGACATATTTCAATGAGAAGTCCTTTAAAATCCATTAAGCCCACTACTTCGCAGTTATGTTTTGTGCAGCACAGGACCCAAATACCAGGCTGGTGTCCCATTTGGTTGAGTGGGTAGTGTTCTACTTGATAAATTTTCAGAAGCTGCTATCCCCCTATTAAAAAGTCAGTCACTAGGTTTAACAAACTCCTTCAAGAGTACATTTCAGTTATTCCTGCCTCACTCAATGTGAAATGATTTAATCTTTTTGCTTTCTTCTAAGGGGTAGAAAGATGATGTTCAAAGAGGACATGAATGGTGAAATTTAGGAGCTCACTGAATAGGCTTGAGAGAAAGGCACCTTTCAAGACAGTGCCTAGAGTTGGGGTTTGTGAGTAGGGAAGGAAGACGGCAGGGGAAGGAGACAGAGAATAACAAAGCAAGGTGGTAAAGCACTGCAAAGAAACTTAGCTCACTTTCCAACTAGATTCTTATCTCTAGAGTTGGTTTTAAACACAGTTTAACCTGACATGGCTCATTCTGATCCAGAACTTCTGCCTTACACTAATAAAATGAAAGTTTGCCTGCTAACACCTGTAAATAATTTCATAGATTATAACTTAATTTCAAAATAGTATTTCATAACTAAAGCATGTGAGATTTCTCTTTGAATTTTCTATTAAATTATGTATCTTGTAGCCTTATTTGGAAGTTCATAAGGTGGAAATAACAATAGACAGTGACTTTAGATTTTAAGGAGAAAATTAACAAAAATATGATATCAAATTCCAAATCTATCATATATATACACTTTGTAAGCTAGAAGCCCCTATAAGGTGGTTTCAAACTACACATTCTGCCACCATAACCCTCCAGATTCCCCAAGGAGAGCATGACAGAATCTCAGGACTGAGCTAGTAGGCAACAACACTTTGAAAAAGCACTCCAGGAGATTCTGATACTCAACCAACCACCTCCTGCCCCTATTGCCATTATCCGCTAATAAGCTAATAATGTTCCACCACCCACTGCTGATGTACTTTGTGCTATTCTTCTATACCAAATGTTAACTAAGTGAAATCATTAGAATAGAGCATCTGAATTCAATTGGCATTTATCCAGTTTTTAAGAGGTAAAAATAAATCCATGAATGGCAAATCAATTTTACTTCCTTTCACAAAATTTCATTTTAAAGCTACGTAACAAATTCTGAACGCAAAGCTGTTTACAGTCAAAGCTTTTCAAAGTATTTAAGTCAGCTAATATATTTCCACAAATCAAATTTTTACCACCAAGTAGCAGTACCAAAAAAAAAGTTCCAACAACATTCCTCACAATCCACTTACACTTAAGTAAGGAATAACTCAGATTTTTTAGCAAGTAAGAGTATTATTTCAAGGTTACCATAACTCTCCCATTGTACATTATACTTCATATCTTACAGCGTGTGATTTATAAGATGTTATTATTCATAGGTAATTTTAGGGAAAACTAGTTAAAGTAATCATATTTCAAACTAACACTCCTGATTTTCACTGTTCACATTATTCATACTCCAGTCCATTGGAATGTATCTCACAATCCCCAGACTTGTTCAACTTTAATATTACTCATTATTGGTTTATGCTATTATAAAGCATGTTAAGAAATGTAATCAGTATTTCTCAAACTCCAAACTTTTAAAATCACCTGACAACAGGTGTGTATCAACAATCTTGAATTCCTTACAAAAACTTCTAGTAGTTGTCAAATCTATTCTGCATACAGTTAGGCCCTAATACTAAACACAAACTCAAAAAACAAACTGAGAAAACATACTTACCTTAATAGGAGCACTACTAAACTTAATTTTCCTATTTGCTGGGATTTCTTCTTCTTCTGGCAACCCAAGGATTTCTGAGTATTCCATATCGGGCTGATAGTAATTGTTCTCATCACTATCTTCCTCCTCATCCTGCTCAGTGCCTGTCTCTCCCCAGTCTGAATTATACCTGGATCTCACCCTATACACATTATAGTCACTGTGCATGTACACATGGGAACTCTCAAAATTATTTGAATCTTCAGGTGCTTCTTTTCCACAACTGGATGCAGAAGCATCAGGAGAGGTGAAATCACCACCTGCAAGTTCTTTCCTCTGTTGCTTTGCTGCCTCACTCCCAACCAAATTAGCTTCGGCATCTTCTAAAGGTTTGTTTTGTGGTGAAAGGATTTCCGATTTTGGCATTGTCTTATTTTCAGCACAAGGTTCTTCGGGAATGTCAATTCTGCCAGGAGTCTCCTGGTTAGATGTGGAGTCCTCGGCTTCCTTGCTCTGCTGGATCTCTCCACTAGGTATCAGAGCTAGAGAGCTACTTTTAGAAGCCACTTCTGATACTGGAGTTGTATGACTCTTCTGAGCATCCTCTGTATCAACACCTTGTTTGTTTGAAGGAGACCAAGAATTAGAATCCTTAAGGTGGCCGAAGGTGTCAAGATTTGTAACAGTAACAGATGGTAAATTCAAGGGATAATGCCCCGTCACTGAGTATTCACTGTTTTCAGCTTTCTCAGAAATGATGGCACTGGGGGAATCGGTGTTCTCAAATACTGCACTCAGTTGACTCACTGTTGGGGAGACAGCCTCAGTCCGGGAGCTAAGGCTGTCCAAGGAATCAGTACTGCCTCTGTTGGACTTGGAACCACCCCATTCATCCTGAGGTTCACTCCCTCCAGCTTTCTCTTTCTTTGGGGAATAGCGGTTGTTTTGTCCTGATTCATGCACACTTCTCTCAAACATCTTCCGAGTCTCAGTGAACTTAGAATATGAGGGGCCATCGTACATTGTGTCAAATCTACTAATTCGTTCAGAAACAGAGGACTCCAACTTAACAACAGAGCCATCTGTTTTCTCCAGAAATTCTTTGGGCTTCATTCTTCTCTGAGGAGATGAATGTCCACCTTTCCCCCTTGTTTTGGCAATGACTGCAGCATTCTCATTGGGTTCCATACCCATCTGCATAAATAGATTTTTAATTCTGTTGACATTGGAGCCATATTTCCTCCCCCTGCTCTGCTGGGAGCCCTCACCTTCTTTTGTTTTTTGTTCCCCATCTGACTTGGGCTTGTCAAAGGTACTTTTCAGTGCCTGGAACTCAGTTCTATATGCATTCCTGTGAGGAGAGGCACTTCTGAGAGTGGTTCGTTCACCTGAAGACTCAGTTTTCAACATTTTTACTTCAGGAGTGAAAAGCCAATGTTCATAATGATCAGAGAAAAAAAAAACAAAAACCAAAAATACCTCTCTTCTCTAATCACCAGTATTTGGTCAAGAAAAGTACCTTTCAAATGGTATACTCTGTCACTGATCGTCCCAACAGGTGTATTAGGAAATTATTCACAGTCAAGAGTTACACAAAATGCCTTTTTCAAAGCAAGACTAGAGGTTCATCTGTAATAGAAAAGAATGAATTTCTGAATTCATTTACTTATTTGAATTTATGTTCAGTCAACTAACACACACTTTATTTTCCAAGTGGCTTAGCCACACGTCAAACAGAAGAAATTACTTATTGAAATGGGAAGTTAAAAGTCAAGAAGTTAAAAGTTATCATTCTGATTGGTCTTTGGTAACAAAAACGTTTCAAACACAATTTGGAAATCCCTACCAAAATCACACACACACTGTCATTCCCAAACACAAGCTACACATAAGTACATATGAAAGCAATACTTTAGCCCAAGGTTTTGTTGTTTTTGTATGTGCCCTTAAAAGAAACCAGCAGTTCACTGATCTTTAAGAAATCATCAAACTGTCCAGAAAATCAATTTAATTTGGGATTCTCCACAATCAGGTAAAATTTATCCTTTCTAAGTACAAGCCAAAGTTTGGAATCTATGTTTACAAATTCCAAAACATGACGACAGAAGCTTATTTCACTTTTTCTGGTACAATATTCTCATCTACAGCACCTCCAAAGCAACACTAGCGCAATTTCAGACCAAAACAAGGAGAAAAAAGTTCTTGAATGGTTGTAAGTTTCACTCTAAATTCAGTTATCTCAAATATTTGGAAGTTTCCTGACAGTGGATATTATTAATGATGGAGTGCGATGTAGACTATCACGGGAATAAATGCATAAGAATGTGACGATCAGAAAGCAAATATACCGTGACACCTCTTTTCATAGCCCTGATTTGTTTATTCTTTCTTGCCTGTAACTTACTACAAGCTCAAAACGCAACGCAATACATGCTTGCTGGTCTTCTTTAGCCCACAGCTGGATTTTATATCAATATGCCAGCAATCAAATACTTCAAGATATGCTGAGGAGCAGATAATGCAGTTCTAAAGGTTTTTCATTTTGTTTCTGTTTTGTTTTGATATTAGACAGAGCCACATCACCCTCACGCACAATCAGCTGAGGAAGCACACGCTTTAACTTAAATCGTCTCCAAACTCGGCTCCTGGCCCAGCACGCATGCATGGCCCATGCAGACAAACAAGAAAGGCTTAGGAGTGTGGTGCCTGTTTTTTCTTTTTTTGTAAAGCATCGACAATCTCCTTTTACCCTGACATTTTTTTTAAAGCCACAAACACCCTCCCCTCTCCCCTATACACACACCCCATTCCCTCCCCCGCCAATTCGAGCCCGAGGGGGCGGGGGCGGGGGCGATGGGGCCGCCAGGGGATTTAAAACCTGCCCTCACAAAAGACAAACACAAATAACACCAACTTGAGAGGCAGCCGATTCCCAAGCCTGGTTCGGGACGCAATCCCTCGGCCCTGGGGCAGGGCCGGGAGAGCAGGTGACGCCAAGCGCTATGGTAGGAGGTCGCAGTCTAGCTTTGTGCCAAGAAGCACCTGAAGTCCTAACACATTGGCTGCGGCTCCCGGCGGCTGCCAGGCGGATCCCAGTGTGGCACCGGGAGAGACGAGCTCCCTGGCCACATTTAAAAAAAAAAAAGAGAGGAAAAAAATTACAGGGTAATGATAATAAATCCCTTTGTTTTTCCTCCCAATGTGCCAGGAAACAATAGATCCCACTGATAATGCCTCCGATCTTCAACCTATCGCTCCTCAACCACAGCCCACCCCCACCCCCAGCCTGCAACTCAGCCTTTGTACATGCCGATTTCTCTCCTCATCTGCACCCTCCCCAGCTCCTCGCCCCGCGCACAGCCTCCCCCTTACCCGAGCGGGAGCGCCGCGGCGGGGAGGGTCGGGCCGCCGCGGCTCCCACCCCCTCCTCGCCGGCGCCCCCCGCCCGCCCCACGGTGGCCACGGCGGCACGGCTCGGCTCGGCTCGGCGCCGGCCCGCTGGCTGCCCCTCCGCCCGCTCCTCACGGCGCAGCGCGGAGGGCGGCTACCACGGCCGCTTCCACTCGCGCTCCGGCCCCCACGCGCGCCCAGCCCGCGCCGGGCGGCCCCGGGACGCGCGCTGCGCTCCCCAACGCCATTGCGGGCGGGCGGCGGCCGGGCACCGACGCGCCCTCACACTCGGGCCGGCCTGGGGCGAGGGGTGCCGGCCGGGCCAGGGGCTTGGCCCACGTGCGGTCACCGCGCCGGGCCGTCTGGCCGGCCGGGGAGGCCGGGGTGTAATGGAGGACAGGCCGCGGGGGTGAGGAAGGCCAGGGGTAACAGGTGCCTCACCTCGGCTGATGGGATTAACTCTAGGGCCGCAGAGAGAGGGAGCCCGGCAGCAAAATCCCAGGAGAGGGAGAGAGAGGGAGCCTCTGGCGGCCAAGGAAGGGCGAAAAGCACCGGCCCGAGGCGAGGCCGCCCCACCCCCTCGGCCGTGGGCGAGGGGCCTCTCCGGCCTGGGGCAAGGCCGCCTTCCTGTTCGGGTGGGTGTTGGTTCGGGAACTAGGTTCTTGGGCTGCCCGCTGCCGGGACCCCACGTAGTCTGTAGTTAACTCCGTGACCCCAAGGCATCCAAAACCCGGGCCACTCTTCTGGGCTGGAAGGCCAAGACTTAGGCCCAAGTCTGGTGTGGCCTCCGCCTAAGCAAAGTAGGCTTGGCCTACTACTCACCTTGACCTTAAGATCCCACTGCCAAAAGGAAAGGAACGAGGAAGTCTTCTGACCTCAGTGTCTGGGAACGGTTTTTCAGCCCCCGCCCGCCCTTTTATAAATGCTCAGTACTCCCTCTCCCACCCAAAAATACCAGAAGTGTTGCAAGCTTACTGCAAAATATAAAACTGGTCATGACTGTCAATACACACCTTTAAACCAATCCTCCCCAAAAGCCAATGGAGCAGAAATTCTTAAAGAATAATTTTTTAAGAAGGTAAAAACATGACTCTCATGAAAATATAAAATGAACATGGGTCAAAAATTTTACTTGACTATTTAATTAGGGCGGGAACCAGCAAGATACTACAACCCATACAAATGAGAAGGTGAACAACAGACCCACATAGGCAATCAGGAAAGAGGCAAAACTGCTTAATACTCTTTAGGGCACTGAAATGCAGTGTTCAGAATTATCTGTTTTACAGGGCGGTAACCAATTTTTTCCCTAAGGAACAAAATAAATTTGCATTTCTATAGATAAGAATCATTTACATTACCATAAATTTCTACAGCTTACTGAGTAGTCAAATAGACTAGTGAAAGGTACAGACTACCGTAGAATCACAACACTCCAGAGTCCTGGAGATACATCCAGCATTCCATGGAAAGCACAGGCAGTAATCTTTTGCTCATTTCAAAGTCTTTCACAAGTTTTCCCAACAGAAATATTATTATCCCAGTTTCACAGATAGGAAAACCCAGGTTTAGGTGTTGTAACTTACCCACAACTTTATTAGCTAGTAAATGATTATGGCTGAATATGAACCCAGGCACGTTTGTACACAGAATCTATATACTCTGGGAGCAAAATCTTTCCATTTCAAAAGGATTTTGTAGCTACTCAATTCTATTTTTTTTTTAATTTTAAACAGTGAGGTGGGTTTCTTTTTTTTCAAACATCACCAAATTCTGGGTCCTTTCCCAAGAAATTGGCATTCTCTGCCTACGAAGTGGATATCACTTCTGTAAGCATAAACAGATATAGCAGGCAATGTGAGGGGGCTGGGGTTCCAGTCTCCACTTTTGGAAGAACATTTGTGCTGTCTGGGATAATCTAGTGGAAAAGTTCCTGTCATTTATTTGCAGTATGGAAACCAAGTTTTTTAGGAGAATAACCTAAATAAATGCGGAATCTAATCACTGAGTTCTGTCTGTAAAAGAGGGGGCAGAGTTGGCAATAAAATCAGTCTTACACCTCTTTGCAAAAAGATGATTCATACAGAAAAGCAGCCTAAAGAATTTGGTTGGTTTGGGTTTTAGTTTTTGAAAATGTGAAACTTCTGGAAAAATTCATACCAAAGGAATGATAGAGTTTTAGAAACATAATGCTGAGAATTTAAGATTGCTGGATTGCCTATCATGGACCTTCCAGTTCTAACACTTACCAGAATGTTTGAAGGGTCTACTAGACCTGTCCTAATCCAATACATGTGGCTATTTAACTTTAAATTAGTTAAAATTAAATACAATTAAAAATTCAGTCCCTTAGTCACACAAACCACATTTGATAGCTCTATGTGGCTAGTGGCTACCCTATTGGACAGTGTAGATGCAGAGCATTTCCATCACAGAAATTTCTATAGAACAGTGCTATTCTAACACAACATTTGTACTTCCATGAAATAGGATAGTTATACCTGTATTGACTTTATAAGGGTAACTTAGTTCATTAAACCACTAAGGTATTAGAGATTAGAGGTCATAAATTTTACATGTTCCAAATGTAAAGGGGCAGGAGCACTTTTGGGGCGTGAAAGGTGAACTTCAGTATTGACATGCAAAGTATCCAAAATGTGTTTGGGGTGGGGATGTTCTCAATTTTCATATATCGTTTCTCAACCTCTCATAAATCATGTGGAATATTGTGGGTCATTATTTTCATTCACTTTGCAACCAATAATATCATGATTAGTAAGAACAGACCACAAAATTAGTGGATAAACAATAAGTACAAAGTGTATTCTACATGGTTTTAGGGGTTTACTCAATATATTTTTAAAGTTTTCATTATGGTTATTCTAAGCAACTATTCAAAGAATTAAGTTATTCATGTATGTAAGTGGAACATTGAGTACAGCTGTGAAATTAAGCTTAAATCAAACCTGAATCAAATTTTAAGACTAGGGAAAACTGACTAAGCTGGGCCTGAAGACTACCCACCACACCTTAATTTATAGCAGGAAGGCACCTGGCGTGTTAACAGTTCATGAAGGTAGAGAAAAGAATAGAACAAACTTAAAGGTCTCTAGACTAACTTCTTTATGGAGGAGGCAAAGTAATGGAAGAGGAGCTGCTGTAGGTAATTTTACACATAATTTTAGCATAAAAAGATATTTTATTCATACCACTGTTTCCTTACCAATACTAGCAAGAAAAATGTTTTGATAGTGATGAGTCAGCTTGTTTACCAAAAGTTTAGTTATAACTGCTTATTTCACATTTGTAAATTTCATAGAGTGATTTGTTGACTTCAGTCTAATATCAACTGAATGTCGATATTCAGTTTTCTTAAAGGTCCAACTTTTAAAATAACCATCTCTGTTTAAGGGTAAAAGTCCAAGTTTACATCTTTTAGTCTTACAGTATTTCACGCACACTCCATTGCAGAGGTAGAATATATTTCCCTAAAATAATGATAGAGTCCTCAGACTCACTCTCAGAATACATGGTCAGAGATACCTATGATCAGTCAGACTTTGTGATGTTAGCTATATAAGATGCAAGGTGTTATTTCTGCCCAGATAAATTGATAATGATTCAACATGGCTTTCCACCTACACTCATGGCTTGGGCATGCCATTGAAAATTTATACCATCATCTTGACCCATTTCCAATTCTACAATACATCCAGTGTCTTGGCTTTTCAGCCTAAAAGTAAGTTCGTGATACGTTTGAATATTTACTTTTATTTGCTACAAGAAATAAACAATAGAACTTTTTGGGATTCCTTAAGGTCACTTTTAATTTATTAATACTATCTTAACTCTACAAATAAATCTATGTTTAGTCTAAACTGATGCATCCTCGCTTTTTTCCCTATTATTACTTTTTTTTTGGCTACCCACACGAACCACAGAAAAACAAGAGTTTTATTGGACTAGACATTGGTATGATGTTTTCATTACTGTCATTGCTTCTAAAGTTGAAGCAACAGCTACTACAAACATTTTTTTTAGTTTTCAGTTTTATGATGGTGCATATTGCATGATTGAAGCAAGTGTGAGGTATTTATTTCTTTCTACAGAAGCTCATTTTACTTTCAACAGATTAGCCTCTCTCCAGGAGCCTTCTAGTAGTGGTACTCTCTCTGCCAATCCTCCACCCACAGGTTGCACCTGAACTCTGGCATGCTTCGGATTGGCATGTTGTCGACCCTACTTCAGAATAATTTGTTATTTCAAGACTGAGACAAATGGGAGAGACACAACAATCCTTCACTGAGAGAACAGTTAGTGATGTGTTAAATTGAGATTCAAACTGAAGACATTTTAGTGTAACTCATATTCAGTGCTCTTTTACCTTACTGATGCTAAGCCTAGTTCTTGAGCTATATAACATAGCTTTTCTTTGTACACAACTGACAGGGAAAATAGTTATCCAAGACACTCTTAGTTGTGAAAATCATCAGAAAGGAATCAAAGTATAAGGGAGGTATTTCAGCAGCTCTATTCCTTGGTGAATTAACTGTTAAAGTATATAAATAAACAACCCTGTCTGTCTACAATCAAAAGGCGATTTCTGTGATTTTATTTCCATTTCCAGTCTAGTTCTAGTAATAAGGCCTCCTTGAGTAGGTTTATAATAGTCCTGTTTTAGTCAAAATTTACATTATAGCAGACTGCATTTTAAGAAACTTCTAGTATGTTATTTGTACATGTGATCATCTGCTTTTAGAAATAATTCAATAACAAATTTCCTCTGAAGTTGTTAGTGTATTTTTCATAGGTTCTTAAACAGCCATAATCCAGATGTCCATCCTGCATAGACTTTTATTAATTATCATTATTTTAACACATTGTTTCAAATAAAGTTGAAAACATATCACAATGCCTCACATGTTTGCATGCCATTAAATTTCTAAATTGGATGAATAATGAAAAGTACCCTCATTAAAAGATTAAAAATTTTTTAAATTTTAAAAATTAAAACTTAAAAAATTAAAGAAAAAGTATGGACACCAAGGTGATATGTGTCTATGCAAAAAGACAATATGCTATTTATTTTCCATATTGTTTTTAATTTTTAAAAAAAATTTTTAAATTTTTTGTAGAGACAGGGTCCTACTATGTTGCCCAGGCTGGTCTCAGAATTCCTGGCTTCAAGTGATCCTCCCACCTTGGCCTCCCAAAGTGCTGGGATTACAAGTGTGAGCCACTGCACCTGGCCTTACTTTCCATATTGAATTTTGACAAAAAACATAAACAATAATCTAAATATTTATTTTTTGTGTGAATACAGAAACCGCAAGGTGGACAGTTAAAAGCAACTTAATACCTAGCTGTTTCTCAAAGGAAATTAAATTCATATTTTATGATACTGAGAATAGAAATAAACACATTAATATGAGATGAAATTGATATGAACTAAAATTTTAAAAGGGGCTTAAATAGCATAGGCTTAAAAACAAAAACAAGGTATCATCTCTGCCAAGAATGCAAATTTGACCTGTCATAGATAGCTTTAAAGGGAAGGAACTTAAATTTTGTGGATTTTTAAAAATTGTACTTTGTTCTAGAATCTAACAATCTAGTCTGACATTATTTTGTGAAGCTTGAATAATTTTCTTATAATAAGGCCGGGTGGGGTGGCTCATGTCTATAATCCTAGCACTTTGGGAGGCTGAGGCAGGAGGATCCCTTGAGACTAGGAGTTTGAGACTAGCCTGAACAACATAGCAAGACTCCATCTCTACAAATAAAATTTTAAAAAAAAATTAGCTGGGTGTGGTGGCACGCACATGCAGTCCCAGCTACTCGAGAGGCTGAGGTAGGAGGATCGCTTGAGCCCAGGAGTTCAATTTCTTATAATAAATTACATGTCTGTGGGTACAGGGTACTGTAATGTAATTTATGCAAAGTGTACATACTTTACAAATTCATAAGTTGAATTCATCTCAAGAGCCTCAGAAATTAAGCAAGGGCAGCAACGTACCAAATGATAGACTACCTCATGCTTACCCAAAGGAGAATTGGACCAAGGCCAAATGAGGCATTTAGACGCATAAATAAATAGCCATTTATTATGTGATGCAGTTTTATTTTCTGAAAAGCAAACATACCTTCAAAAATCTAACACTAACATTAAAATTGACACTGAGATACTCTTGTATGAGTGCTGATCCAGAAACTTACATATTTACATAAAGGCTCAGTTTCTAAAATATTTGTACATCATCATCACCTCATTAAAACTGTTCTGATCTCTTCTGTGGGATTTTCAAATCGCAAGGTTATTGCATAGTACAGTGACTTTTATTTCACTTTAAATGAAATTGTTTCCAATTCTGGAAGATATGACTTCTCTGCAAGATTCTAACCATATGTTTGGGTATGTAAAACCTAAGAAATAAAAGGATCAAATAATTCAGAACTGACCAAGGGATCAATAAAAATAACACAACATGTTTCTAATAGAATTGATTTTGAATAGTTCTTGGTAGGATTTAGACCTTTAAAAAAGGGAACTGCCTTGTATATTAGTTAGGTTCAAAAGAAACCAATTATGTGGCCTACAGAATTTATATTAAATAAGTTAATAAAACTCTATTATGTTCCTTGCTCATAGAAAGTTTGACTATCTAGATTTTAATCTCTGTCATAGTGCTAGACACCAATGATAAATGTTACTTGTCTTTGTGTTTGTAAAGGATGCTTGGAAAGCAATATAAGAAAACATAAATTATATTGCAAAACTTGGAAAATATTTCTCTTTGTTTAAGAGTGTCATATTCACTGGCTCTAAACCTTGGGTGAAAATCAGAATCACCTAGAGAGCTTCAGATTCCTGGGTCCCATGCCAGCCCTTCTGAATAAGAATCTCTGGGGTAGGATCTCGTAAACTCCAGAGTATCCCAGAGGTGATTCTGTTCTGCAGCTGGACTCAGCATGGATGTTTGGGAAACACTAACAAGATGATGTAACTGATATTAAAATCTAATAAGTTGTTAGAGTCTAGTATACACCTAAAGTTCTCACACTTGAATTACTATTTGGTGGACCCTGTATAGTAGGGTTGTCATATATATGGAAAAACTTATGGGACCATGAATAAGATGTATCAGAACCTATCCTAGCCACATCTTGCCTGCTATGTTTTTGGTTAAGGAGCTCTACTCCTGGCTTTTTGGTGAAGATGATAGTGACAGCTCTTGCTTTTACAGTTACTATCCTGGTCAGTTCTCTATGTTGATCCAAATGGCTAGAAAAACTAATAAATATGGTACTCACATTTCCAAGAACTGAAAAGTCTTCTTGAGTCCCTCTGCTCCAAATGTTCCTCTAACTACAAGACTATCCAGAAAAACTTTAGTCTCATAGAATTTATTTAAATTTGTGAGTACAGTAGTATGTTAGCTACCTCTACTGATTTCAGAAATTTTTAGACTAACTGGTGGTTACTTCTCAGAGCCACTGAAATTCTAATTCCAACAGAAAAAGAAATTATGGAAGCAGCCAAATATTGAATATGTTGTACGTACTCACTATTAAATTGGAACTAACAGATGAGCACGCATGTGCACAAAGGAAGTAAAACTCAGTGGAAATCAAGCAGGGGAGAGTGGGTAGGAGAAGAGGGGCGAAAACCTACCTAACACGTACAGTGAACACAATTTGGGTGATGGGCACACTTATAGCCGTGACTCAAGCATTACGAAAGCGATCCATGTGACCGAAAACATTTGTACCCCCTTAATATTTTGAAATTAAAAAACAGACATATTGAAATTAAAATGTAAATGAAAGCAAAAATGGCCTCTTCCCCAGTGGAGGAGGAAAGGCAAGTGAATCTTCACCTGACAGAATTTACAAGTCCATACACAGGAATTATTTTGCATTGTTATCAACTATCTATAATTTAGGAAGCTGTAAAATAGCTCAATGACAATGAAAGACTAGAATCAAACACCTGGATGGGTGTAATCTAAACAACGTATAGTTTTCAAATGAAGTACAATGTTCTCTTTACAATGTCAGACAACAGGGCCTCTATAAAGTTTTTCTTTTTATTTCCAAACACTTACATTAACCATCTTTGGGCTATGCACAGAAATGTTCATAGTAGTATTACCCATAATAACCAAAAAAAAAAAAAAAAAAGCAGCACAAATGTCCATCGAATGGTGAATGAATAAAAATAGCATATTCATACAATGAAATATATTTGGCAATAAAAAGAAGTAAAGTACTGATACACACTACAACATAAACAAAGCTTGAAAACAATTTGCTGAGTTAAGAAATCATCATCACAAAAGACCACATATTGCATGATTCCATTTACACAAAATGTCCAGAATAGGCAAATCTCTAGAGACAGCAAATAGACTAGTGATTGCTTAAGGCTAGGACTGTTGACAGCCAACGCATATGGAGTTCTTTTAGGGGATACAAAAGTGTTCTAAAATTAGATTATGGTAGTGATTGCACAACCCCGGAATATGCTAAAATGCATTGAATTGTGTACTTTAAACGGGGCAATTGTATGGTATGTGAATTATATCACCATAAAGCTGTAAAACAAAAAAATCTTTGGACTAATCAATATTGAAGACCACAGCCCATAACTGATTGTCTTGATCTAGCACAATGTCCATATTTTAAATCAATTTTATTAACACTGTTGCCTATCTTTGAGTGGTTCTTTTAAAGGACTAGATACATGAGTTAGGGCTAATTCGCATTATGGCTTAAGAATTCCTGAGCTAAAACTCAGTGGACTAATTCATATTCTTACAGTTATATGAGAGTCAGCACACAATAAGGAAACAAAATTGAAAATGAAAAATGTGTTTCATCTATGTACCAAATCACTGGATCAATAATTCCATCCTCTGTTGGGGTTCACAGAATCTCTGTGACTTGAACTGAGTTAACTAAACCTTGCCTAAAATCCTTTTTTGTAATGCAGGGAATATAAATTAATATATAAATAATTTCTGTCTGATTTGGCATATCTAAAAAATTAGAAGGGAATATGTGAGATATTCTTGGACAGCAAACCTCTGTAAATACATGGTTTTATTTGCTTGTTGTTGTTTTCTTTATTTTGTCAGATGTCTCATAGTCAGTTAAAATTTTTTTTACACATAAATATGTATATATATGTCAGGCAATGTGAGTGATTTTTAAACAAATATGTCCAAAATTTGCATCCAAATGAGTCTTATCACAAAGCAATTTCCTAAGTCTACACAATAATGAATATCATCATACTTTGTGATGGAATTGGACATTTATAAACAATCTAAAGTCATTTGTAGTCAAATATGACAAGAGAAATGAAAGTATGTGAGTCCACTTTTATAAGCAGCTCAACAACTGGATCAGAGGCTGGTTCATAACAAAAGAAGAGTTCCAAAGGATTGTTTTTAGCATTATTTGAAAAGGCATATTCTTGTAAGGGGACAAGATCCATTTCAATGCATAAGTTATATGTTTATTTTATTGCATTTTAGTCATACCTCATTATTGTCACAGCTACAGCTTAGCAATATTTTACTATTATACATACATATTTTACAGCCAAATAAAAATAATTGTTTATAATGTAGTTATACTGCACAGCTTCATTGTACAATGTGTGTAGTTAATAATGCATAGCCTCACTATACGATGAGAAGTTGTCCCTGACACACTAGATAATGTATAAGAAACTGACAGAGAGCATTCTCATAGCCAATTTTCATTGTCAGAAGTGTGACTTACCTTTGAGAAAGAAGAACAAAGCTGGAGTCCTCACACTTCCTGATTTCAAAATGTATTATCAAGCTACAGTAATCAAAACAGTATCGTACTGGCAAAAAGACAGACATATAGACCAATAGAGAACCCTGAAATAAACCCAGATGTATATTGTCAAATGATCTTTGACAAAGGTGCCAAGGCTACACAATGGGGAAAGGATAGTCTCCTCAACAAATCTTGCAGGGAAAACTGGATAACCACATGCAAAAGAATGAAGCTGAACCCGTACCTTATACTATACACAAAAATTAACTCAAAATGGATTAAAGATCTAAACGTAAGACCTAAAACTATAAAACTTCTAGAAGAAAACAGGGGGAATTCTTCATGACATTGGATTTGGCAATGATTTCTTGGACATGACACCAAAAGCACAAGCAACAAAAATAAAAATAGGCAAGTGGTTACATTAAACTTAAAAACTTCTGTGTAGCAAAAGAAACAATCAACAGAGTGAAAAGGCAAGCAAACTCTGGAATGGGAGGAAATACTTGAAACTACATATCTGATAAGGAGTTAATATCTAAAATGTATAAAGAACTGCAACTCAACCACAAAAACCCAAACAATCCAATTAAAAAGTGGGCAAAGGACTTGAATAGACATTTCTTTGAAGAAGATATACAAATGGGCAATAAGCATATGAAAAGATGTTCAACATTACTAATCATTAGGGAAATGCAAATCAAAACCACAATGAGATATCACCTCATATCTGTTAGGATGGCATTATTAAAAAAAACCAGAAAAGGAAAATAACAAATGTTGGTAAGGATGTGCAGAAACTGGAACCCTTGTGCATTGCTGGTATGAATATAGAATGGTGCAATTGTTATGGAAACCAGTATGATGGTTCCTCAAAAAAAAAAATTAAACATAGAATTACCATATGATCCAGCAATTCCATTTTTGAGTATATATCCTAAAAAATTGAAAGCAGGGTCTCAAAGTGATTTTTGTACACCCATGCTCACAGCAGCATTATTTACAATAGCTGAAAGGTGGAAAGAGCCTAAATGTCCATCAAGAGATGAATGGATAAAGAAAATGTGGTATATGCATATAATAGAATATTATTCAGCCTTAAAAAAGAGAAGGAAACCCTGTCATTTGCTACAGTATGGATGAACCTTGAGGACATCATTCTATGTGAAATAAGCCAGTTACAAAAAGGCAAATACTGCGTGATTCTACTTATATGAGGTATTAAAAATAGTCAAACTCAGAACGGAAAGTAGAATGGTGGTTGCAATAGGCTAGGCGAGTGGGGGGGGGGAAGGGGGATTGTTCAATAGATATAGAATTTCAGTTTTGTAAGATGAAAAATTTCTAAAGCTCTATTGCACAATAATGCACATACAGTTAACAGCACTATACTTAACATTTTCAAAAGGTTAAAATGGTAAATGTTATGTTATATGTTTTTTACCACAATTTTTTTTTAAAAAACTGATTTCATTGCTGCAAGGAGAGCGTATAGCAAAGAGAACCAATTTTACATGTATAAAATGATCATTCCTGGAGAATCATCAAAATCAACGTTAAACGGCAGGAGAAGGTAACTCGTACCTAAGTGTACCTTACTAGGTTTTGGATTTCTAGCTTCACAAATGCCCCTGAAGGTATAGAAATTGCTTCTTTATTTTCCAGGCACTTTATTACTTACCTGTGTTTTATCCTAAAATGGCATAAGTGAAAAAGATGATGTGCTGAAAGCAAGTTACTTAGAGCAGCAAACTGTCTGAGACCTGGCTTAACTCTGGTCTGCACCAAAGTCTTTTGAAAATGCAGATTTTATTATTATTCAGGTTTGGATGGTTTGTATAATTTCACTAGGCTCTGGGGTGTAAAGGCTGCCTCTAGTTGTCAGATACCTGGCCCTGGGGTGATTAGGGCAGGAGAATAGTGGCCCAGCCTGTGTATGTTCCAAGAGAGCTTGATAAAGGAGGTGGTTGGGGTGCGGGCTCTGGATGGGTTGATTTGCATTTGAAAGGTATGCCCCCAGGCACATTACTATCTCTAGGAATTGGCTAGCTGTGGGAGGGGCAGTCCTTCCAGGGCCAGGAAGGCCTCAGATGTGAAAGTGTCAAAAATACAGAAAACAAAAAGGTAAAAAATTAATATAAAAGGAGAAATGGATTTAAAATAATTCTATCAATTTTCTAAGAAGTTTATATTTTTTCCCCTACAGGCCTTATAAGAATTGGGCAATAAGCAATTTAGGACATACTCTTTGGTAGGAATCTGGAATAAACATATTCTATTTTGCCAAAAAAAAAAAAGTCAGATTGATATGCTCTGACAATCAACTACTTGTCAAAATAGGAAAATTCCTTCTTATAAAAATGAAGGCTGCCAAGGAGGCACATGTTGGAATAGAAGTCTATTCCACTTCCAACAGAGATGGACCAAAGGCCTATTTGTGGACAAAGCCAAGATTTTCTTCCAAAAGTAATTTTGGGTCTTCTTGGTACTTAGATAAATGAATGAAGGAGACCTCAGTGTCCTCCTCCAGAGAGAAATAGAACTTTGCCATAATTATTTTTGCCTGGGGAGTATTTAAAGAAGATGATACATAAAATAATTCAACAAAGCTCCCATAAAATATATGATTTCTAAAATATAACATTCTAGTAACCCCTCCAAGATGAACTATATTACAAAATATAGCCCTAGGTATATTGACTTGATCTCCTATATGGGGTCATTAGATATAACTTTATCAAATGTTAGCAAATATCTGCCCCAAATGGTAATTTACATCTTATACTGCTGGTTGCTCTTAAGCCATTCTTTCTGGGAACAATTTAATAATAAAATCATAGTATGTTGAGATAATATCCAGTTCATTGACAATAAAAATATTTCATCAGGACATTTAATTTAGCTATGTCTCCTGTGGGCTATGTTTATTACATAAAGCAAGGCATATCATGAGCTAAACCCATGTAAGTGATCAATTATCCAACTATAAATATGTGCGTGCACAATTTTCGTTTTCTTGATTTATAAGTGCAGTGGCTTTTTAAAGTTTAAGGTTGGTGATAGAAGGGCTGTTTTGTCCCACCTGACCTGCAGCTAGAGTTACCCCAAAAGCAGTGGCAGAGGAATTCCTACAAGGGAGGGCCCCAAACCATGCCAAGATGGGACTGGTTCGGATTCAAAAGAAGGAAGCACTAAAATCCAGGGTGATCAGTCCAAAGCATTCATTGGGGAATTTACATACAGAGTGGGCTGTAGCAATCTTCAGGACAGAGAGAAAAGGGTGTTCTACCTAGGTATGTCTGCAGTGAGGGGTGGGGGCATGGAGTTTACATGAAGGTTTAAGAAATTTCGCTCAAAGCTGGGACCAGTTCCCTCTAGTAAACCTAGATACCTTTATTAGTGCCTAGGAATGACCAAGGTTTGGGTTCAAGCCTGTTGGGAAAAACCTACAGGTGGCTGGGTCACAAAGTGGTCAAGGTATTCTGTGATTTTTCCGTCAGAATACAGGAATGGTGGTGGAGTGAGGGGAGGTGAGCCTAGCACAGTGGCTCATGCCTGTAATCCAAGCAACTTGGGAGGCTGAAGGCTTGAGGCCAGGAGTTCAAGACCAGCCTGGGCAACATTGCAGGACTCCAGTCTCTAAAAGAATTAGCCAGGTGTGGTGGAACCCGCTTGCAGTCCCAGCTACTGGAGATGGCTGACTCAGGAGAATCTGTTACTGAAAGCTCGGCATTTGCCCACGAGGCCACATCAGAAGAACGAGGGCAAGTGGTTGAAGAGAAGGAAAGAGAAATTTATTACTTTGCCAGCAAAGGAGGAAAATGGTAGACTGTCATCTCAAAATCCAAATTTCTGTCCATAAGTGGAAATACAGAGCTTTTAAAGGGAGGGCCCTCACTTCTAGGCTACTGTTGTTTAACTACAGTTAATGATCCTAATCATCCCATCTCTGCCAAAGGTAAAGCCATGACTTCTGCCCACCTGGGAGGCCCACCCAGACCCACTGGCCAGGCACTGGGCCTGGGATGGAGCAGACAGTTCAGCTGAGCTATCTCCTGCAGTACAAAGGACAAAAGACATTCCACTGCCCCTCCTAACCACCTGCCCAAGGCAGGGATGCAGGTCCCAGTTCCCAAAAAGAGTGGGGGAATTATAAAGAGACAGAAACTTCTTTTGCCATTTTTTTTTCCAGGCCATTCCCTCTGTTACATATTCCCCACTCTCAATTTTACGCTTCCTTATCTATGGAAGGAGGGGGGACTACTCTGTTACATATTCCCCTCTGTCAATTTTACCCTCCCACATCTATGGGAGGAGGGGCGCTGTAGTCATCAGGCTACTTCCTGCTGAAATGAGGGCGACATTTTAGGTGGAAGGTTTATACTTACGTATGTCATGGTAAAGCTTTGGCAGTATATTTACAACAGCAGACTATCAGGCAAAAAAGGTCATAAGCAATAACTGCAACAGTGAGGATTGACAAGGCAAAATGGACTGTCGCCTGCACACAATGTCTGACATAGGGCTGGGTTAGAAAGAAACATGGGACCTCTGGGGGCAGAGCTATTAGTTGTACCCTGTAGGTGATCCAAGAAACCAGCCTCTGTAAATTTATAAATCACATACAGCATGAAACAAGGTTTAGGAGGACAAACCCAGCAGCAAGACAGATTAACAGAAGAGGTGCAAGCCCAGAGAAATCCTCACTAAGAAACTGTCTCTCTATCCTATAGACAGAAAAAAATAAAGAAAGATTAGTAAAAATATTAACATTTTCATTTTTTCCTTTCCTTAAACAGTTACTTTACATTGCCGAAAGGCTGGCCCCACCACTGGGGGCTTGGGTCCTCTTCTTCCTTGGGACATCTCTTTACTCTGGTGTGATGGACCCAAGGTTTTACTTCTGACAATTTCAATGAGGTGTGAATTGTTAGAGGCACTTGATAGGGTCCCTTTTACTTCTCTGCTTCCAACTGGGGCAGAGACCTGAAAGAGGCAAACTCATGCATAGTGGTTAGCACTTGACCAACTCATTTGACATATTGTTTTACTCTGTTTTTTTTACTCATGGGTATATTACCATACTTACCTCAGGATGTCAGGAAGGGTCTCTCATAAACTCTTTCTTAGGGACTTAACTTAGGCCTGCTTCTGAGGGCTATCCTTATCCAGAGGAGGACAAGCAGCAGTACCCTATCCCACTTTTCTACATTGATTTTAGAATGTATGTAATTTTTATTCTAGACATAGGACTTTGCTTATTTGCTGGCTTACCCCCTATTTAGAAGAGGGTCCATTATCACTCTGTATGGAGGAGGGGAGCCTTAAAGACCTGCAGGATCATTGAGTTCACAGTGTCCATCTTCTTGGAGAAATGGTTCACCAGGTTCCCACTGGGAGTCCATACGAAGAAGTCCACGGGCGACCACAGGACATTGTGCAGCAGATCCAGATGTAGATGGCGGGAAGCAAAGATTTTTCCCGATGGGCACTGGTATGGGGTTGCCAAACACGGTGATACCTTGGGCTGTTGAGCTGTCTCTGCAGTTGCCTGTCCATGGCCTCCATCACCAGCATGCCATCTGCTTGGCCTCTTTCCTTGGACTATTGATGCCCATCATCTCGTTGTCCTCCAAGGCTTGTTCCTGCTCCGTGCTGGCGTATATGTGCAGGAGCTCAGCAAAGACCCCGTCCCGGGCCAGGAGCTCCTGGTAGGAACCCATCTTGGAACTTTAACGCTTTCTCCATTCTGGTAGGACAAGCCTCTACCCAGCCTGAAAAGATATCTACTGATACTGAGGGAAAATGCGAATCATCAAAAGGGTTGGGCTCCCTGTGCCCAGGGTCACCTCCCTGTCTTTGGATTATTTCAAGCACACAGTTTGTTGCCAAAGTGGTTCTTCCAAATGAGGTTTCCCCAAATCCATTAAGGCATCACACCCCTAATATGTGCATTCATGTAGGTGCCTCATAAAAGACCAAACCAAAGCGTTAGGCAGGAGAACAAGTCCATGAGAATTTTGTCTCCACTTAGCTGTGCCATCTCAAATGGCAGAGTCCCAGTCTTTAGTTCTAATCTAGCCAGGGTATCAAGGCCCCAGAGAACAGATCACCTCCAGCAGCCTCCTTAGCAGCTCTGCCAGTGGGCTGACTTCTTTTTATCATGCTGGCCACCTGTTTGGGCTCAGGCATGGCCTATATTGAAGATATTATTTCAGTGGCATACTTAATATTCTTATTTCCTGCCGTCAGGAGACTCCTTTTCTTTCAAATGGCACCACCAGCATGCACAATCATAAAAGCATATTTAGAGTGCATATAAATGTTTACCTTTCTTTTTTTCTCTTGATAACTGCAACTCAGCTTCCTGGGCCGAAGTCCCAGGTGGCAGTACCATTGCCATGATCACCGTATATCCCACCCCTCCTTGTCTATAAAGCTGTTCCCATCAGTGAAAAGATGCCGATCTTGCTCTGACATCTGCTGATCTGACAGATCCATCCTGCTAGAATACACAGACTCCAGAACCTCTAAACAGTCATGTTGTAAAGGCAAAAGGGTGGCAGGATTGAAAATAGACACAATCTTTAATATTAATCTATTTATCAGGGAGGCCATTTTCTCACAATATTGTTCAGTAGCTTTGAGAAGTATGCCACTGGCCTGGGATGTTCCCCAGTGTGAACTAAAATAAAATCTTAAGGCTCGCCCCACTGGCGACTGAATGGACCCCCTCTTGGCCAAGGGAATACCCTAAAACTGGATTGCTGGCCATGAGGAAGGTGGTCAGATATGCCTCATCATGCCCCCCTCCTTCCTTGTGGACATACTTTGTAACTCATCAACAGGCCTAAGACTATGCAGGATAAACCTGCAGGTCCTCAATTTACACAACAAATATATGTCTGGTGGCTTGTCTCTTCTTTATCTAAAAACATTCCAAGCCTTTAGACAAAACTTCATTTTTTAACCAATTACAAGTCAAGGAGTCTTTAAACCCCCCTATAACCTGTAAGGCCCCTCTTTGAGATGACCCACCTTTTCCAGCCAAACCAGTGTATACCTTCCATGTATTGATTTATGACTTTACCTGCACTCCCTGTCTCCCTGAAATGTATAAAAACAAACTGTAACCCAACCACAGTGAGTTCACTTGCTCAAGGCTTCTTGAGCGTGGCTCCAGGTCACAGTCCTCAAATTTGGCTCAGAAAATAAACTTCTTTAAATTATTTTACAAAGTTTGGCTTCTTTTCCATTGACATCAGCATTTATGCTAAGGCTCTAAGGCTCATTCCTTGTTTTTCATATTATTTATGAGACAGGAAAACTCAAGAGTGGGGAAATCATAAGCTGTCCCCGTAAGGGCCTCATACAAGGGCTTTACCATCAGTCCGAAGTCTGGGATCCAGACGCCATTCCTAGGCATCCCAGATAAAGTTAATACAAGTTTACAAATCTGTCTGATTGCAGGTTTCGCAAGTCCCCTGCTAAGTTTCTATCAAACAGGACAAGAGAGCCCTTTTGAACCCATGAGGCGAGACAGTCCCAGAATCCTGCCATTTAAATGTAACTGAGTATCATTTAAGTTTTTTCAGCCGCTTGCCTAGAGCTGTTTCACTGCCACCAGGCCCCTCCCTCACCACTCCCTGTCTGGCTGGGCGCAGCTGACACTGGCTGGCATCAGGGTCGGGGCAGCGTCCAGGGGAAAGGGGACCCCCATTGGACCACTTCTGTCCACGTAGGTTGGCACCAATTGAATCCCCACTCTCAATTTTTCCCAGGGCTCCTGTGGGGATATTTGGAGGCAGGGGGCTCCAGCCCCTCCTTCACCATCTGAGTCCTGTACTTAAAAAAAAACATTTTGTCTCCTGGGGGCTTTTTGCTACCTGGAGGCTTTTGCAACTTTTGGGCAATGCTCTTTCTATGTCCTTCCTTTTTACAAAAAAAAAAGCACAATAACTGTAAATTGTCCTTCTATGGTTACAGGCATCCCCTGGCCAAATTGAGCTTTCTGCTGGGAAAGGACATTCCAAACCCAGAGTCATAACCTAGTGGGTGTGCCCTTCCCCCACCCATCTCATAGCACCAACATGGCTGCGGCCCACCTGGGAGACCCACCCAGACATCTGTTGGCCAGGCACTGGGCCTGGGATGGAGTCCACAGTTCAGCTGAGCTATCTCCTGCAGCACAAAGAAAAAGGACATCCCCTGCTCCGTCTGACCTCCTGCCTGAGGCAGGGATGCAGGTCTCAATTCCCAAAAAGAGTGGGGGAAGTTTTAAAGAGACAGAAAACATCTTTTGCTGTTCCCCCACCCCCAGGCCATTCCTCTGTTACAGATCCTTGAGCCCAGGAATTCAAGGTTGCAGTGAGCTATGGTTGGGCCACTGCACTCCATCCTGGGCAACAGAGAGAGACACCCTGTCTCTCTAAAAAAAAAGAAAGAAAGTGGAGGGGAGGAGATGGGGGACCCTACAAGGGGTTAGGAGCAGTAAAAGGCCAGCCAGGAGGCAAATTGTGTCTTATATTCATCTATGTAGATGTCTCTCTGGTTCTTTTAATACTCCTTAACTCCCAAGGTGATAGAGATCTTGTTTTATTCTACTTAAGAACATTTCCCTAGTAGAATCTCTCAATGTAGTGTTTCATGTTCTTGACTTTCCCCTCTCCATTGTCAAACCTTTCCAATCTAGTGTTTCAGTCACAGAAACTTTTTGGCTGTTGTTGCCAACGGAACTAATTTGGCCATTCAATAATTGTTGGATTCTTTTACAAGATTATTAGTGGCCCTCATAAATTAAAGGCAAGTGGTTGGACCTTGGGAACAGGTAGCATGTTGCTATGAAAGAAAATCTCAGATAAAATTCTTGACCTGTTATTTTATTGGGGTTCATGCTTTTTCCTTGTTGATATGCAGGAACTTCCCATATATTGCATATTGATACTTTTTAGGTTATAGACATTGCAAATATCACATGTCCCAATCTGTTATGTCTCTGACTGCTCATGTATATCCTTATGTACTTTTTTTTTTTTTTGCCTTGAAGTTTGTGCCTTTGAGGTTTTCTTTAAGAAATTCTTCCTGGCTGGGTATAGTGGCTCACACCTGTAATCCAGCACTTTTGGAAGGCTGAGGCAGGAGCATTGCTTGAGGCCAGGAGTTTGAGAGCAGCCTGGGCAACACAGGGTGACCCTCATCTCTACAAAAAATTTAAAAATTAGCTGGTCTGGTGGTGCATGCTTGTAGTCTCAGGTACTCAGGAGGCTGAGGCAGGAAGATTGCTTGAGCCCAGGAGTGTGAGGTTGCAGTGAGCTATGATGATGTCATTGCACTCTAGTCTGGGCAACAGAGCAAGACCCTGTCTCAAAAAAAAAATAAGTAAATAAAAGGAAATTCTTTCTTCTGTCTAAATCACAAAGATATTCTCCTGTATTATCTATTTTTTAACATTCTGGTTTTGCTTTTCATATTTAGGTCTCTCATCCATTTCGAGGCTGCCTTTTAATAGAGTGTTAGGTAGCATTTATGTTTTATTTTACTGAATTATTTTTAAGGAAAATGACCACACAGTCATTGTAACAGCTATGAAAAACAAGGAATAATGAGTTATTTAATCAATTGTAGAAAATATACTTTGTACTTCAATGAAAAACTGTATATCATCTATAGCACACCCATCTGGACTATCTAGAAATAATCCTGTTCATTGTCCTTGAGCTATTTTGCACCTCTTTTTAAATTGCAGATAACTGATGGATATACAAAGTCTGTTGTCTGATGGAATTTTGATTGACTTCTCTAACTCCTGTGGAAAAACCAGTTTTGCCTCCCTTTGTAACCCATTTCTTTACTCCATATAAATTCGTGCTTTTTAACTTTTCCTTTGAACCAGTTTTATTATCTGTCTGATTTCCTCATTGATTAACCAGTAAAACAAAATCTTTAACACATGTCCATTTTTATATCTACATGAGTCATTATTTTACTTTCTTCTGAAAATTATCTTTTAGCACATTTAAGATAATTACGTATATTAGCTAGCTAACAAACTTTTTCCTCCAGATTTTTTAAAGGCCATACATAAATTGAAATGATTCTTGAGCTGTGACATTAGTAAAAACTATGCTTTGGGGAAGAAGCTATTCATTTCTCTTAAAGCATGTCTTGCAAGTGGCCTCTGGTCTGCCTGTGTGTTAAGACTGTCCCAGAAGAGATACTCAAGCAATCAGTACTGTTTCCTTTTTTAGGCTTGATGAACTTGAAGTTCATTCCTTCACTTTTATTTCCATTCCTTTACTTCTAGGCAAACAAAAAATGGTCTCGTGGTTTTCTAAAGAAATAGGCTGGTGTAAATTTTAAAAAGAAACTGAATTTGGGAATCTTAAGTTTTGGGTTCTAATTCTAGTTTTTGTTAATCACTGGGGCCCTGAGTGAGTCCCCAGCCTCTCTGGACTCCATTATTTTAGTCTGTCAAATGTAGAGGATGGACTAGCCTTGTGACTGACTTAAACCAATTTTGCCATTTAAAATTAATTAGGTCCTTTTTGATAGCTATATGTAGCCACCAATATTGACCTACATAAAAGCTAGCACAACCTCACTATTAGGGGATATGTATTACAATTAAGGAAATGTTAGACTAAGTTTCACCACACATGAATATACTTATTAGCAAGCAGGCTCAAGTTGTTCTATCAATTCAAAGAAGTCCTAATTCTCTGTTCTTTTAGGCACTCCAACAAGCTCCTTGCATGAAAGTTTACTTGGGGCTACTGCATAATATTATAGCAGCAGGATTCAGCTGACCTTCTTTTGGGAGTCAAAGGACAAAATTTTAAATTACATAATTGAACACAGGATAGGTTCAAATATTACACGTAGTGTACCATTCAGTGCATTTCAAACTTTAGAGTGCATTCAAATCTTACTCAAATGAATATCTTTTTAAAATTCAAATCTGATTCAGTAGGTGTGGGGTAAGCCCTGAGATTCTGCATTTCTAACAAAATTCCTCCTGTTGCTAGTACTGCTAGTCTAGACCATACGTTGTGAATCAAGGGTATATATCATTTGGTCTTAGTAAAGTCTTATACCCTGTTCATGCAGGGGCAGGAGGACATATACAGTCTTCCTAGTTAAACACATCTGTTGAACACCAGTGAAAAATTTCTAACATTTCCTGTTATTTTAAAACACACTTGGTGTTGACAGTAGTTCGAATAGCTACCCCTCTAAAGCCTAGAGTATGGAATTTTTAATACTTAGGCTTTTAAGTCTTTCCCATTTCTTCTGTTTCAAATCTGGAAGTCAGTTTTCCTCCTCACCATCCTCCCTCGTTTTGAATTGTGGCTGTAGTGCCTTTACTCTCAACCATGGCTGAGATGTTGTACAACCTGTGTAACTTTTCAAAAAATTAAGATGCCAGATTAATTCAGTGAGAACAATTAAATGAGAATCTCTAGAAGTGGAGCTCCAGGTAGCTGCAGTTTGTAAACTCTCCCTAGGTAATTCTAATATGCACCTCGTGTTGAAAATCACAGCTCTAGCACACTGATTCTTAAAGTTGGCCACCTGTTGGAATACCCTGAGGAGCCTTTAAAAAATACATATGCAGCTGGTCCAAAGATAGTGCGTTATCTCACTTGACTGTTCACAGTCAGTTACAGATTGAACTGCTTGTTCTACTCTTTTCCCCCTTCTCACTACTGCACTTTACCAGTCTTATAAATAAATAAATACATACATACATACATACCAGAAAAAAACAAAAAAAACCCCAAAAAACTCACAGATGTTTGGGTTCCACCCCAAAAGATCCTGACTTCAATGTTCTGGAGTGTGGCCTGGGCATCAGGATTTTTTAAATCTCCCCAAGGGATATTAACATGCCTCAAAATTTAAAAATCACTACCCTACTGAGTGATAATTAGTAAGATCAGAACTCAATAGCCAATTCCCAGAACTCTGCTTGGTTCTGTTTATAACCTCAACTTCCAGGATTAGTGAAAGCAAAACAGCAGAATGCCTAGCAATTTCTTGTACATTAGGGAAAAGGATTCCATTTACTTTCATGGCACACCATACTTATTGAAAATCTGGTCAATGTTATTTGTAAGAACGTTATGTTTGTTTTATTATATGTATGTGTCTAAGAATACACTAATGGAGTTATCAAAATTTAAATTGCATAGCAATCACCTGGGATGGTTGCTGACAATGCAGATCAGAACCTCTAGAGATAGGTTGGGAACAGAACTCAGTCTACATTTTTAAGGAGGCTCAAAGTTGATACAGACAGCATTTGTGAGACTGTGGTGAGTATACCATGAAAGTAGAACTGGCTAAGTGCTTGGGTAGTGACCTAGTTGTCTATCCGGTATTGTTTGAGGTCAAAGGGGATCAGAACATACCACACCAAAATATACCACTTTGGTATAAGAATTATTATTATTATTTTTAGACACAAACTCTCACTTTGTCCCCCAGGCTAGAGTGCAGTGGCATGATCATAGCTCACTGATGCCTTGAACTCCTGGGCTCAAGCTATCCTCCTTCCTCAGCCTCCCGAGTTGCTGGGCCTATATGTGCTCACAACCACTCATGGTTTAAGAATTATTTTGAGCTGAAAGCAATTGAGAATCAACATATGCAGGAAGAGTCTTCTGCTCTCCCTTTGTCTACCTAAAAGCAGCATGTAAATTTCCCTTTGTGAAGGTATTTCCTTCTCCTATACCAGGAAGAGGAGAGCAACTCATCACTGGAGATGGAGAGTTGACACCAAGATGAGTTTGCATAAACAGACCTTACTAAAATAATCCTGTTTCCTATTAGTTCCCCCATATATTTCCTAGTCACTTCCCTACAATTTATTGTTGGGCTTTAAAGCCCAAATCCCTTTTCCTTTGTAATAATGGTATATAAACCCCTGAGTTTAACTCTTTCTTTGAGTTTAGTTCTTTCCTATGAACTCTCGTGCAGGTAAATATTAATTTAAAATGTGTGTCTTTTCTCCTGTTAACCTGTCTTTCCTCGCCCAACAGTTTGGGTGATTAAGAAGGGATCGACTTGGACCCTACTCACTCTGGAGGCTCTAGCTGAGATGTTGGGACTTCAGACTAAGCTGGCAAGGTAAGAATAATTACCAACACAGCCACCAGGATTTCTGCTCAGAATCTAGTCATGTGAGGGCTGGTAAGAGCCTTTCCTTTCCAAATTTAGATTAGCAGGAGAAAATATTTGTAAGAAATAGTTCTTTGGGTATTGGTGATTTTTGGCTTAAGTACTTTTGTTATTGATCCTTTCCCTTCTAGGGATAGTCAATTGTTCTCCCTTCATCCCTGTGTTTTCTGTTATTTCTCCATAAGAAGGAGAAGTGCAGAGTAGAACACAGGAATAAGTCCTTTTTAAGCTTATTGTTTGAGCTGACCACACGGACCAGTGAGTTTATGGTTCTCACCAAACCAGCATCCATTTGGACAAACTTTGCCATAGATCAATGATTAAAAAAATACTGGCTTAGATCCAGTGAGTGTTCTCTCTCTGGTTTTCTGCCTGGGGGGTGGGCGGGGGCAGGGATGTGGGTACAGGTTCTTGGGCCTTTGTCTAGAGGTGTCTAGCTGTCAGGACAGGAACCCAAGACACAAGGTGTGTAAGCAACTCTTTCTGTCTGACCGTGCCAGCACTCAGGGGAATTAGTCTAAATAAAGGGCCTCAGTCCATAAGGGGCCCATGTCTCTTCCAGGTCACCCTGTCAGTACTGGGAAAGTTCCATCAGTATTTCCTGCCCAGTGTCACAGATTAGCAGGGCTGTGATTAGAGACATCTCATTGTTGTGGAAGACTAAAGACACAAGTTTTCATAAACACCATTCTTAACTGCCTATGCCAATGAGGTTCTTTGCTTTTTTTTCCTCTTTCATTATCTTTGGGAATGACTTTAGATCATGCGGGCTACATTTCCCATGCCCTCTTTGGGGATGCCTCTTGTGATGAGGATTAAGGCATAAAAAGGTTGATAGGGTTTCTTTGTTGTTTTTTTTTTTAATTTTTGTTTTGACATTAAAGAATTGTCTTAGAAAAAAAAACTTACTGGTTTTGAGTCACATTCAGATTAGACATACCTTTGGAGATATCCTTTAGTTTGGAAAAGCTTCTCTATTTATCTATCTACCTATCTTCTGACCATATCCTGCATGATGGCTTTTCTAATTTAAAAGGATTTTAAATCCTTTTAAATGGATTTAGCTCTCACCCTAAATAAATTTTCCTATTGGTACCTATAGGAGGATCAAATTGAAAGAAGGATGCAAAAAAGCACCGTGGCTAGCTGTAAAGATTCTCTTAACAAGATTAAAGGGTGGAAATCAGACTTAGAACAAAAGTTAAAATCCACACTCACCCATTCCCTTCCTCCACCTCCCTCCTATATTCCCCTTTACCCTAATTCCCTATCCCTGACCCACCAGGAGATCTTTTGGATCTGTGGACCTCTGTCTCAAATTATCCTCCCCAGAATCTGGCCCCAGCTCCTCAATAAATTTCTTTAATCCCTGAAATTCCTCTGATTTCCCCCCAAATCAGCTCTAGCCTGACCTACAGGTGTGGAGAATACAGACTACTTATGCAAATGCTTATAACCACAAAACATTTTGGAAGAGGCTCTGGGAATGATCAGAAAGGCTAGTTTTACTGTCTGTTATAATTCCACCTACTTCCCAGGACTCTGTATTCAGACCCCATCAGCTCCAGGTCTTCCCATGCAATGTGCATTGTGAATGTATCCTGGATTTCTACCACAAAGAATTCATGTCCCCTGGACAGCAGCAGATGTTTTAAATTACAAAGCCCTTACACCCCCACTTTCTGAAGATTCTACCAAACTTAGAAAGGATGTAGAAAGATTAGTGGCCATCAACAAACAACTCCACTCAGAGGGACCTCAACTGGCCTCTAAGGGGTGTTCTTCTCACTCATGAGAATATTGTAGTTATTAGACAAGCCAGATGACCACCTGGGTAAAATCCTCCTTTCTGGGGACACAGATGGCTACAAGCCCTACTAACTCCCCCACCATCACCACTGTGAACGACCAGGAGATGGCAGGGTTGGAGGCTGATATTCAAGGCCTAATAAGGATGATTGTGAGGCTTTCTCCCGCTAAGATGAACTGACTGGTCTAAGGTTGGATTGTTCACTTAGAAGAAAGGTGAACATATATTGCTGAAATTGCAAGGGTGTTTAGGCCTAGGTCCAGTTGCTCATCACACAAAGATCCAATTATTGAGACAACAAGGATTGCCAAAGAAGAAAGAAATTTTTAATACAACAGACATCTATCTCATCGGGACAACAGGGGAAGCTGCCTGAAATCTGTCTCTCCAAATTTTAAAGGAGGGACACATGCCCCAAGGGTAGATCATGGTGTCCACATGCACTGGGGGTGGTTGTGGGGGATGGTGAGTCTTGTCAGGAAGTCTGCCCAGGGGCCTTCAGAACTTTAACACCTTTGTCTTGCAGAAAATCCAGAAATTTCCCAGTTATTCTGGGAAATAACTCAAAAGTTCAAGTAGTTAGTTAAAGGAGAGGATTATAGAGGGGTCATTGAAATTTGTTCAATGTGGGCTGGTTATAACTCCCCCCTTCTATTTAGTTCATTCTTCAACCTTGGGGAATCAGGACATCAATCTCTCTGACGGCTTCCTGCTGAAATGGGACATAGTTGGGGTGTGAGAAAGAATGAACATGTTGGACCTGTAACTGAAACTTTTTAGTACATGTTGCTGAGTTGCCACCCTCTTCCCACCAAGGTAGTAAAGTACATCAAAAGACGTACCCATCCCTGTCTGGGATCCCTCCCAGGAAATATTGGTCCAGTGTTCCCTAGATGGAATCTCCATTGTAAAATTCCCCGAGTCATTTATGAAAACAGTTTTAGGTAGCTGATCCAACAGTGAAATAGGTTAGTGAAAGAGGCAATAGATTGAGAGAACTTAACTAAAGAGTTGTCTTGCCAGGCAAACAAACAAACAAACAAACAAAAACAAACAAAAAACAAACCCAAAGACAAGCTAGACATACAGAGAATATGTTTTCAGCCATCCCAGGGAGTAGGGCTTGTGCCTCAATTACCTTTTAGCCAGCATACCCATCTGTGCATTGTCCCTATTTCCTAATGCTGCTTCCATCCATAAAAAGCTCTTCATCTGGAGCTGACAGGGGCTGATCAGTCAAATCCTGGAGATTAGAATACACTTGGTCAATAATCTGAATATAATCATAGAATGGGGAACAAGAGTCTGTAGGCAGCAAGGTGGCTGGATTTAAGAGTGACACCAGCTTCAGAGTTACATTAGGAATTATCTAACAAAGTAGCCTGATATTTACCCATCTGGCCACTCACTGGTAACCAAAAGCCTCCCTTGTGTTCTAGTAGGGGTAATCCATAATGCATAGTGTGAATAGTCACCAGTTGCCCATTGACTTTTCAGCTTCCTGTAAAATATCATAAGTAGCAGCTATTGCTCTCAGACAAGTGGGCCATCTTTTCGTTACCACATCCGATTGTTCAGAGAGATAAGGTACAGGTTGCTTATGATCCTCCCAAAGTTTGTGTCAATACCCTGAGTTCAATTTCTTGTCTTTCTTGAATGAAAAATCAAAAGTCTTATATAAGACCAGGAGGTCCTGTGTGGGGCAGGTATTAATTTTTAATAGTCAAGAAAGCCTTGTGTCATGCCCTGGTCTGAGAAAATAGTTCTTTTTCTTCCCCTTTTAAGGCTTTATAGAAGGGTCTTGCTATTAGCCTGAAGGAATCTAAATCTGGCAAAACCTGGGCATACCCATGAATCCTCACCACTGCTTGTGGGTGGTATGGACTGCTATTTGATTTATAGCCTCTCTCCAATCTGGAAGGAGTTTCTGAGTTTCATGAGACAATTCAAACCACAAACATTAAGATACAACTGGGAAGTGGGAAGATGGCTGACCAGAGATACCAGCTGCCAGAGTCTCAGTAAGAAGTTTTAGATGAAAGAGAAAAAAAGAACAAACAGACAAACATAGATCAGATGTGAGTCTGACGGAAGGGTGCCAGAACCTTCAGGAGACTCCATGGGAAGCAGACTCCATGGGAGCAGAACAAAGAGCAAGGTATCAGCAAAGATCAACCCTTGAGAGGCTTGGAGACCAGCAAGAAGGGTAGGTGGAGCAGTTTGTTTCTCCCTCCCCCACATCTCTGAAAGTCTGTGGGTCCCTGAGCTGCTGGAGAGACTTTCTGCCCACACGAGCCCAGAGGTTGCTGCCACCAGTGAGCTGGGAGCTTCCTGTGGACAGGGCACCAGGCTCCCAGCCCCCCTGGGGCACTTCCTGCCCCACAGACCCAAGCCAGGATGGCAGGTGCCACATTGCTTCTCTACCCACCGTGTGCCCTTGTCCTCCCGCAGGAGCTTCACCCCCTCAGATTTCATCTGTCTCATTCCTACACAGTCATTTCCCAACCCCAGCCCGGACTGCAGGAGCCACAGAGGTCCATAAGGTCCCAAGTGATCTGTGTGACTCCAGAGCCTGGACATTCTGGGTGGACTGCCTCCCAGAGACAGGGATGGAGATGACCAGAGTGCTAGCACTCTTCCATCCAGACTCTTTTCCTCCCCGTTCCCTGCCCCCCCCCGCAGCTGCTGAGAGAGACAATAGCACCACCACACTGAGGCTTCCACAGAGAGTGGGGCCCAGGCCTTTCTTCTTGGGGTCTTGCAGTGGACAGAGGGGTGCTCGATCTGTGCGCCCCCTGCTCATTGGCCTTCCCTAGTGCTGCTTGCCCAGCGGCTTCATCAGAGTGGGACACACTTGAGGCAGAAGGACATCGATCCTGTTCAGGCACCCATGGTGACTCGGGACCATCACTCTTCTCCCTGGCATGGTCAGGGATTGATCTGTTTGGTCTCAGGAGGTGACGGAGCCTGTGTGGGCAGATCTGGGGGGAGAGCACAGTGTGGGTCCTAGCTGCAGCATGCTTGTGGGGCAGCGCTTCCCCCACGAGAGGGCCGCGCTCTCAGCTCAGGCTGGGCTCCTGGGTGGAGAGCCCACCAGTCTGCCGCACAGTCATGGGGGAGCTCAGCTGGCTTCAGCGCATGCCTGCCAGCAGATGCCAGGGGAAGACCGCGGAACAGAGGAGGGGCGAGAGGAGCGAGGCCCACTCCAGACTGCCAGATTGTGAACCTCAGATGGCCCCTCCTCCACAAGCAGACTCTCTGTTTGGGTGGGGCCACTTCGGCCTCCCTGGCAACTTTACCTAGAAGCTGGGAGCAGACCTTTGACCCCTGCCAAAACAGCTACCTTACCAGCTTTTGTAGAGCCTGAGGGCAAGCCCACCCAACCCAGCCCCACCCAGCCTCACTCCCCCATCCACCTCTCCTGTGGCAGAAAATAAGGACTCACCTGAAGTCCCAGGGCCCCACCCACCACCTGGAGCATTAGAGTGCTTCTCCTGAGGGACTAGAGCCAGAGGACCCAAAAGCAACACTGCAGCTTGTTCCTTCTGGCAAGCACCTCCTACTGGCAGGGAGGTCAATTTGCAATCCCTTTACAGCACTTAATCTTATAGGGTGTGTAGGGGTCCAAGGAAGTGGCCATTTGGGTGAGAGCCTACCCCTCGTCACAGAAAAACTGTGCTACTGGAAAAGGGCAGAAAGATCCTAGCCCAGCCCCTTAGCCTACAAGCATTTAGACCCCTCCCCCATGAACAGCTCTCCTGGTTTGGAGAGCTTGGCCTGACCCTCCTACCAGTGGCTCCCCCTCGTGGCTGAAAAAGCAACTTCTCAGCCCTGCTGAGGCTTTGCAAAGCCTCTCCGGCTCTCGCAATCCAGCCATGATTTGTCTTGCTCCTCCCCCCACCTCAGGAGGAGTAGAGATCAAGCAAACCCCTGGGAGCTACAGGGTCTCTCCTAAAGCTTGGGGCATTCATATGCCCCACCTGGGGGACCAGAACTTACCATGGACACAAAAGACCATCTCGGCAGCTGGCTGTTCCATACAAACAGGGGAAACAACCCTATAGCTAAGCATAGTGCACCTCCCAACTCAAGCAAACAGGGAGCAGCTGATTTGTACTCACAAATACCACCTGCCATCACTGAGATTAAGCTGGGGGACTTAACTCCTTACACAGTGTTGGGAAGAGGTAAAGACAGTAGGTCAGAGGTAACCTGAGAGGTACATCAAACCTGCTAGAACACCACATAGGCAACTCAGGATCAGCACTCCTCTGCCTGGCACACTCAGGTAGTGATCTTTGGGGACCCAGAGAAAGGCCTGTAAGCCAGGCCTAGAACCCCCAGGTCTCGACCAAGAGGCCAGATGAGAAGGAATCAGTGAAAGAATGCCAGAAACATGAAAAATCAGAGCAAAACGACTTCCACAAAAGAAAACAACAACTTCTTACCAATGGATAACAACCAAAATGAAAAGATTGAAATGACAGATGAAGAATTTCAAATATGGATTGTAAGGAAGCTCAAAGAAATACAAGAAAAAATAGAAACCCAATACAAAGAAACCACAAAAACAATGCAGGAAATTAATGAAAAATTTATTAAGGAAGTCAAATTATTAAAAAAAATCAAAGAGAACATCTGCAAATGAAAAATTCATTCAAGGAAATACAAAACAGTGGAAAATCATAACAATAGGCTAGATGAGGCAGAAGAAAGAATCTCAGAGCTTGAATACAACATCTATGAGTTAAACAAGTCAGTCAAAGAGAAAGAACTGAGAAATAAGAGAAACAAACAAAACCTACAAGAAATATGGGATTATGTAAAGAGGCCTAACATAACAATCATAGGCATCCCTGAGGGCAAAGAAGAAAATACACAAGGATTGGAAAACCTATTTGAAGGAATAATTGAGGAAAATTTCCCTGGTCTTGCCAGAAATCTAGATATCCAGGTACAAGAAGCTCAAAGGACCCCTGGGAGATTAATCACAAAGAGGCAATCACCATGACACATAGTAGCACAACACATAGTCTTCAGACTGGCCAAAGTAAACAGGAAAAAGGCACTCCTACAAGCTGTAAGGTGAAAGCAACAGGTAATCTACAAAGGAAAACCAATCAGACTAACTGCAGACTTTTCCACTGAGACCTTACAAGCCAGAAGGGATTTGGGACTTATTCCCAGTCTTCTCAAACAGAATAATGGCCAGCCTAGAATTTTGTATCCTGCAAAACTAAGTTTCTTATATGAGGGAGAAATAAAGACTTTCTCAGACAAGCAAACACTGAGGGAATTTGTCAAGACCAGACCTGCCCTGCAGGAAGTACTCAGAACTGCGTTATATATGGATCAGCACAATAGTTACCCACTGGTGTAAAATCACCCAAAAGATAAAGCTCAGAGCCCATATACCATAATGGCTCAAGTGGTAAAACAAAGAAATAAAGTTCTACTCAACAGGATGAACAGAAATCCACCCCACTTAGCAATTCTTTCAATAAATGTGAATGGCTTGAACTCCCTACTCAAGAGACACAGGCTGGTTGAATGATAAAAAAATAAAAGCCAAGTATCTGCTGTCTCAAGGAAACACATGTAACCCACAAGGACTCATTCAGACTCCAGGTGAAGGGATGGAAAACAATATTCCATGCAAATGGAAACCAAAAGAAAGCTAGTGTAGTCATTCTCATATCAGATAACATAGACTTCAAATCAGCAAAAGTAAAGAAAAACAAAGATGGTCATTATACAACGATGAAGGGAACAATTCAACAAGAAGACTTAACAATCCTAAATATCTATGCACCTAACACAGGTGAGCCCAGATTCATAAAGCAAACCCTACTTGATCTAAACAAAATGATAAACAGAAGCATCATAATAGCCAGAAACTTCAACACCCCACTGGCAGAACTAGAAAGATCCTCCAAGCAGAAAATAAGCAAAGAAATGATGGACTTAAATGGAACTCTAGAGCAAATGGGCCTAACAGACATTTATAGAATATTCTACCCCAAAACCACTGAATATACATTCTCATCAGCTCTTGGAACATTCTCTAAGATTGATCATATCCTAGGCCACAAAACATGTCTCAAAAAATTTAAAAAAATAGAAATTATACCATGGATCTTCTCAAACCACAGTGGAATAAAATTAGAAATCAATTCCAACAGAAACACTCAACTCTACACAAAGTCATGGAAATTGAACAACCTACTGCTGAATGATTATTGGGTCAAGGAGGAAATGAAGATGGAAATCAAAAGACTCTTCAAACTGAAAAACAAAGGGACACAGGTTATCAAAACTTGAGGGATTCAGCAAAAGCAGTCATAAGAGGAAAATTCATAGCCATAAATGCCTACATACAAAAAAAAGAAAGATCACAAATCAACAATCTAATGAATCATCTCAAGGAATTGGAAAAGGAGGAGCAAACCAATCCCAAACCCAGCAGAAGAAAAGAAATAACTAACGTCAGAGCAGAACTAAGTGAAATTGATAACAAAAGAATTATACACAAGATTAATGAAACAAAAAGTTGTTTCTTTGAATATATAAACAAAATCAACAGTCCTTTTGCTAGATTAGCCAGAAACAGAAAAGAAAGGACCCTAATAAGCTCTATCAGAAATGAAAAAGGAGATATTACAACTGATACCATGGAAATACAAAATATCATTTCTGAATACTATAAAAATCTCTATGCACATAAACTTGAAAATGTTGAGGAAATGGACAAATTCTTGGAAACATACAACCTCCCTAGGCTTAATCAGGAAGAAATAGAACTCCTGAACAGACCAATGTCAAGTAATGAAATTGAAGCAGCAATAAAAAATTTTCCAACAAAAAAAAGTCCTGGACCAGATGGTTTCACAGCTGAATTTTAACAGACCTACAAAGAAAAACTGGTACCTACACTGCAGAAATTATTTCATAACATAGAGAACGAAGGAATCCTCCCCAACTTGTTCTATGAAGCCAATATCACCTAGATACCAAAGCCAGGAAAGGACACAAGAACAACAAAAAAGAAAACTATGGAACAATATTCCTTATGAATATAGATGTAAAAATTCTCAATAAAATCCTAACAAAGCAAGTTGAGTTGCACATCAAAAAAATAATCCACCACAATCAAGTGGGCTTCATCCCATAGATGCAAGGATGGTTCAACATATGCAAATCTATACCTGTGATTCACTACATTAATAGAAGCAAAAACAAAGACTATATAATCCTCTTAATAGAGACAGAAAAAGCATTTGGCAAAATTCAGCACCCTTTTATGATAAGAACACTTAACAAAATAGGCATAGATAGATCATACCTCAATATTATAAAAGCCATAAATGACAAACCCATAGCCAACATCATACTTAATGGGGAAAAATTGAAAGCATTCCCACTTAGACCTGGAACCAGCAAGGTTGCCCACTCTTACCACTTCTGTTCAACATAGTGCTGGAAGTCTTAGCCAGAGCAATCAGGCAAGAGAAGGAAATCAATGGTATTCAAATGGGGAAAGAAGAGGTCAAACCATTGCTCTTTGCTGATGATATGATCTTATATCTAGAAACCCCCCAAAATTCTGCCAAGAGACTCCTGGAATTGATAAATAAATTCAGCAAAGTCTCAGATAACAAAATCGATGTACACAAATCAGTAGCATTCCTATACACCAACAACAGTCAAGCTAAGAATCAAATCAAAGACTCAATATCTTTCACAATAGCAACAAAGAAAATAAAATACCTGGGAATATATTTAACCAAGGAGGTGAAAGACCTCTATGGGGAGAACTATGAAACACTGAGGAAGGAAATTGCAGAGGATGAAACAAATGGAAAAACATATCATGCTCATTGATCAGCAGAGTCAACACTGTTAAAATGTCTATACCACCCAAAGAGATTTACAGATTCAATGCAGTTCCCATTAAAATACCAATGTCATTTTTTGCAGATCTAGAAAAAATAATTCTGTGCTTCGTATGGAACCAGAAAAGACCCTGAATAGTCAAAGCAACCTTAAACAAAAGGAACCAATCAGGAGGCATCACTTTACCAGACTTCAAGCTATACTACAAGGCTATAGTAACCAAAACAGCATGGTACTGGCACAAGAACAGAGACCTAGACCAATGGATCAGAACAGAGAACCCAGATATAAAACCATCCTCATATTGCCAGCTGATCTTTGACAAAACAGACAAAATCATACACTGGGGAAAAGAATCCCTACTCAATAAATGGTGCTGGGAAAATTGGATAGCCACATGTAGAAGACTGAAACAGGATCCACACCTCTCACCACTCACAAAAATTAATTCATGATGGATAACAGACTTAAACCTAAAGTATGAAACTATAAAAATTCCAGAAGACGAGGTTGGAAAAACTCTTACAGGTGTTGGCTTAGGCATGGAATTTATGAAGCAGACCCCAAGGACAATCACAGCAACAACAAAAATAAATGAATGGGAACTGATTAAATTAAAAAGCTTCTGCATAGCCAAGGAAACAATCAATACAGTGAATAGACAAACTTCAGAATGGGAGAAAATATTTGCATGCTATACATCCAATAAAGGGCTAATAACCAGAATCTACAAAGAACTCAATCGAATCAGCAAGAAAACACCAAACAACCCCATTAAAAAGTGGGCAAAAGACATGAACAGAAGCCTTTCAAAAGAAGATAGACTAATGGCCAATAAAAATATGAAAAAATGTTCAAAGTCTCTATCATCAGGGAAATGCAAATCAAAACCACAATGAGATACCACCTAACCCCTGAGAATGGCTTTTATCAAAAAAGCCCAAAACAACAGATGCTGGTGCATATGAGAAGAGAAAGGAACACTTGTACACTGTTGGTGGGACTACAAACTAGTACAACCTCTATGGAAAGTAGTATGGAGACACCTCAAAGAACTAAAAGTAGACCTACCATTTGGTCCAGCAATCCCACTACTGGGTATTACTCAAAGGAAAAAAAGACATTTTATAAAAAAGACACTTGCATTCAAATGTTTATAGCAGCGCAATTCACAATTGCAAAGATGTGGAAACAACCAAGTGCCCATCAATACATTTGTGGATTAATAAAATGTGGTATATGTATACCATGGAGCATTACTCAGCTATTAAAAAAAATGGTGAACTAATAACTTTGTAACAACCTGGATGGAACTGGAGACCATCCTTTTAAGTGAAGTATAGCAAGAATTGTTAAACAAACACCACATGTATTCACTACTTAATTGGAACTAATTGATCAATACTCATGTACACATATGGTAGTAAAAGTCTATGGAAATCAAGCAGGCAGGAGGGGGGAGGAGGGGATGGGTAAATTCACACCTAATGGGTATAATGCACACTAGCTACATGATGGATACATTTATATCTTTGACTCAAACTGTACAAAAACAATTCATGTAACCAAAATGTTTGTGCCCCCATAATATTCTGAAATTTTTAAAAAACCCAAATATTTGTGAGCTACTGTCAGACTTGTAGGAATTTGCTGTATATAATATAAGCTTTTGTTAAAACCATTTGAGCTAAGGATTTAGAGACTCTTGCATCAGAATTAACAAACAACATTGTGATCAAAAAGATTATAAGTCCTGTCTAGTTCCAACAATGACAGGAAAATGGAAATTTACAGGTAGCTAAACATTCAAATTATCTAGGTTTTGTGGACATTTGTCAAAGACGTGAAAAGGCTCAAAACATTTAATCAAAACATAATCACAGGTTATTGTAAAATAATAGCAATTCACTTAACCAAGAGTGATAATCAGAAGACTTTAAAGGCAATATAGAAAAAAAACCCATAACTTTATAAAGCTCAGTTTTCCCAAGTAATCAAAACTGTAATAAGGACAACAGAGGAATTATCTTGATAAGACATAAAATCTTTATTTCTCAGGCCAGTTACCAAAAGGTAAAGAAAAACCTTTTTTAGTGCAATTGTTTTTTCTTATGGGAAATTCATTTAGACAACTTGGAAGTCAAACCACATGAAAAGGGTACCACAATTTATCAGTCATAAGAAGACTGTGTTCAGGGTCATGAGTGAATATTATATTATGAAGGAAACAAGAAACTAGAAAACTAATACTTGAGAAGGGGAATATACAACTCCTAGTAACAGCATAGGAAGATTTTTGACCGTGTTGAACAATTCGGACATATCAAGAATCTTAGAACATTGCTTCGCAGACCTTTAAGGTAAACATTTCAGTGTCAGACCTTAACAGCAGACTCGGAACCAGAAGGGGAAAGACGTTATGGGAGCCAATGAAAAGGCTGAAGAACAGGGTTATCATCTCCGGTCTTCTCAAAGGGAGGAAAATCTGAAAGCAACAAGACAGCAAGAGTTGAAATTCTGAGATACAAATCTGAGAAGTTTCAAAAGAGGCAGATTACAGAAAACCTCTTGCCATTTTATTACCCTTATCTCATTTACATCTGCCTAATTTATTGCAGCAGTTTACTTAACCATTTTGATAGCCTGTAAATATTAGATATACAACCATTGGGATTAACTGTGCCCTCAACAAAGTCATTTAATGTCCAAACAAATCTAATATTTAAACACATTTTCATAAGCAAAATTTAGAGAAATGAGAAGGAAATGAATTTTAAAACACAGACCAAGAAACAATCACAAAATATAGTTTTAACTATTACTTTTAAACTTCAGAAAAACCCTACCAAAATAACAAAGGAAGGTATTCTAGTAAGACTTGCTATTCTGAACAATGTAACATCTTTACATCCTATAAATACAGTAGAAGTCTTAGAATATATCCTGCTTAAAGATGTTAACTAATTTGATCTTTCTAAAATGCCATTATCCCAAAATAAAATTTATTGATATAACATCACCTAACTGTAAAGTGAATAAACCTCTAACATCAATCCTTAGCATCTCAAATAGTGGCACAAAGTCATAACTTTTTTTTTACATAAGGATCAAGATCAAGCTATTTTATAAACAATCTAACTGGTCTCAAAACATTTTTCTATTTATGTGCAAATTCAATTACATGTAATACTTCCAAAGAATAAAATTGTTTTGAGATTCTCTGAATTCTAAGAACAACTATTGTGTTCATTTTGAAATAAATTACTGCAGAAAAATTAACAGTTCAAGGATTCATTTAAAATATTTTTCTAGGCAAAGGCCTTTGCTATGGCAACACAATATACACATAACAGGCTAGCTTGAACCAGTACTCTGAAGGAGTGACCAAAACCAAAACATGTTCATAAACCTTTAACCATAAATTTCTGTTTTTGTGTTCTTTTACTCAGAGTTTTATTTATTCTAATTTACTGACACTTATTTTTGTTTAGGCATGTCTACATTTTTAACTGAGTAAGAACCTTAAAGTTAAATACATGGGTGTTTTTGCCAATAACTCAGGAGATTTAGCTGTTTTTATTGAACCAACAGTATTAAATTAGTCTTACTTATTAAAAACCATACTAACACAGATCATTTTGTTTTGGCTGGGTTTTTAGTTTTATAACCTTTGTGTCAAACCCCGCTACCTTCAAATACAAAAATGACCAGTAAACTTAGGTGAAAATGTATTCTGACAATTTTGAAGACATTTTGTTATTGCTATTTTATCAATAATTTTTAAAAGCCAGCTTATTTACCAAAGATTACTAAATTCACAAGAACTTGGAAGACATTTGTGTTTATTTACTTAATTAATGAGAGCCCGTTTTATTTATAAGCCAATTTTGGTACCATGTAGACATATAACACATGTATATATACAAAACACATCTAAACGCATACACAAGCACACAAAGTTTCAATAGCTTTTATCTAGCCGTGAGATCCTCTGAAGTTCCACATAAATCTCTATACGTTATGTTTCTGTTCCTCTTTTCCTGTCCAATAGCAGGCATCCTGCATCTTGGCCAGGTTGCCTCCATGGACGGAGATGTCTTTCAATCCCCTAGACCTTAGGACAGAGATGTCTTTTAATCTCCCAGACCTTAGGACAGAGATATCTTTTAACTTTAGAACCTGTCACAAGAGGAACCACCATCAGCGGTGTCTTTCAACCACCCAGGTCTTGGACTGCACTTATAATACCATCAACAGCAAATTTAAAGTAGGCAAAAATAAAGTAGAGACAAAGAGTTTAACAGACTTCGCATTTACATGCCACACACCAGTACAGATAAATTCAAGAGGTTCCTAACAAACAAACTGTCATTTCACCTAAAAAGCCCTGGGAGTGCCAAATTAAAACCGTTAGGTAAGTTCCCACTCTCATAAACAGTTGGGGGCTTATCCAACCCCAAACAAATGGGAATTCCCTCAGCATTCCCCAAACTGAGAGGAGGATCCCCCACTGTGTGGTACCTTCAAATAGCACTCACCTGCCCAGGTGCAAATTTCAAAATCCAGAAGTCCTTTCTTTGGAAATCAGGAGGAAATCACCAATGTGTTGGAGGCTGGTAAAATGTGTTGGAGGCCAGTAACAGCAGACCTGGCAGGAGAATCCAAAGCCAACCTCTGGCAAATATGGCCAGGTAGCTGCTGAGAGAGGCTTTTGGTCTCTCTCCACTCTGCAGCCACCCAACCATGAGCAACACCATCCCAGACAAGCCCCCATAATTGTTGTCAAAACCACAAGGGGGTTTCAGCCTAGGTCCAGTTACTTGTTGCACAAAGATCCGATTATTGAGACAGTGAGGATTGCCAAGGAAGAGAGGAATTTTTTAATACAAGAGACATCTTGTCAGGAGATCGGGAGAAGCTGCCTCAAATCAGTCTCCCTGACTAATGGAGATCATAGGCTTTTAAAGGAGGAACCATGTGCCTTGGGGTAGGTTGTGGTGTAATTAACAAGGGGCAACAGTGCACTGGGGGCAGGTTGTAGGGGATGGTGAACCTTGGTGTAAGGAAGTCTGCCCCAGGGCCTTGAGAATCTCAGCTCCTTTGTCTTACAGAAAATCCACCATTTCTGGGAAACAAATCAACAACTCAAAAGGTCAAGTCGTTAGTTAAGGGAGAGGATTATATAAGGGTCATTGAAACTTGTTCAATGGGGGGCCAGTTACACATCCTAAAGCCTTTGTAGAGCAATTTACAAAAACATATCAAAGGCAAAATGCATTAAATCCACAGGCCCCAGAGCATAGGAATTGTTTAATTTCTGCCTTAGGTAGTTGTCTTCTCCCCAAAACCAAAACCAAAATACAGATGCTCCTCAACCTACAATGGGGTTACTTCCTGATAAACCTATTGTAAGTTGAAAATATCATTAAGGCAAAAATGCATTTAATACACCTAACATCATATGAACATCACAGCTTAGCTTAGCCTATCTTAATCGTGCTCAGAACACTTACATTAGCCCAAACTTGGGCAAAATCATCTAGCAACACAGTGCTCTGTAGATTATCAATTGTTTACCCTTGTGATGGCATGGCTGACTGGGAGTTGCGGCTTGCTGTCCCTGCCAAGCGTATTGACAGAGTAGCATATAGCTAGCCCTGGAAAACATCAAAATTCAACATACAGTTTCTACTGAATGCATATAGTTTTTGCACCATCATAAACTCGAAAAATCATTAATTGTACCATCATAAATTGGGGACCATCTGTAGTGTTGTTGGATAGGCAGGATAATCGCTCTCTCTCTCTTTTTTTCTTTGGTGTCATGACTCAGATAGACAATCTCTTGATATTATCATTAAGGATTAAGTCTGCCACCCAACTCTTTGAATAATTAAAAATAATAGTTCTTGTCTTACTAATCGAGTATTTTCAAAAGCAGAAATGCAGTTCTAGAAGTAACCCAAAGCCCACCCACCTTTCTTACTAATCTCAAAGCCTCCCCTACTCATCTCAAGATGTTTGTAGATACTATAAATACTGCGGTCCCCAAGCCCCTGGCCACTGACCGGTCCTGGTCTGCAGAGCTCCGCTGCCCCACCCCCACCGTCCATGGAAAAATTATCTTCCATGAAACTTAGGAAGGGGGGTGAAGGAGGTGAGTGGTGGGCGAGGGAGCTAAGCTTTCTACCCCCACCCCGCCCCCATTGATGGAAAAATTGTCTTCCATGAAACCAGTCCCTGGTGCCAAAAAGGTTGGGGACCACTGCTGGAAAAGGTCAGAACATTAGAAAAGGGATTGTCCACTTAAGGAAAAAACTTAGATACTAATTCCTCTAGGTTCTGATAATAGGCAAATATGTTCCTGAACTCTTAAGAGCTTTAGAAACCTCAGGTCATTTCTTTGTCCCTTTGAGGAGTAAATCTTCTACCACTCAGAACTGTCTTCTCAGGGATGTAAGAGTCATCTCTTTAAAATACAAACATCTAAGCAAAGGGTTCTGGCTCTCAGCCCAAAAGACACCTTGGTTTAACTTCTCAGTTGACTAAAACAACCACCTAAGGCCAAAAAGGAAAAAGGGCTAACTGGAAACAGGCTGGATATTTTATCTATTCAGATGGGCTTTAGAAACACAGCCACTCAGTATTTCTAAAATGTCTCTCTCCCAAGTTTTATTTCACAGCCTCCATAAGATTACTGTTATATATCAGGGCAAATTAAAATCCTAAAAGCCTTTTTCATAAGAATTGGTACAAAGCTTTAACCTTCATATTGAGCAAGTAAACTTAACTTGGTACATCTGCCAGAAAATAATCCAGATTTTAAAAATGAGGCAGAAATGAGAAATAATTCTTATATAAATTAGTGAGTTTTCTATTTCTGTATTTCTGTATTCCTATTCTGGTTAAAACTTTAGAATGAGAGCTATATAAAGATCTCTATTTGCATTGAGAAATAAAAACAAAATCCTAAACCCCCAACCAACTGAATGGACCCCTTCTTGGCCAAGGGGATCCCAGAGAAACCTTAAAACTGACTTTCTGGCCATGACGAGTCGGGAGGTCAGACATGCCTCTTTTTGCCCCCTCTTTTTTTAACCACCATTAGGCTTTCTTCCCTAAGAGTTAAACAGAGCCAACCTTTTGGGAAAACTTGCTCCACCACTGATTTCAATCAGCTGCCTAATGCTGCTCCTCCTTTTTGCAGTTTCCTCACTACGATTAACCAGCGTTCCTTCCTGACAAGAGGCCACCAACCATGGAGTGGTTCTTCCCGGGCTACGGAGGGTGTGCACAAAGGGTTTTCATGTCCCCTGCCTCACCTTTTGAAGTAAGAAGGTGGAAAATTCCACCCTTGGATCATACTAATGCCACCACTTTTGTACATACAACCTACGAAGGGGCATGAAGCTCCATTGCACATGCACCTTTCTCCTTTCATAAATATTCATGACTCCTCCTATAGTTTGTTAAATACATATATTTGGCCATCCTGCTCAGCATAAATTCCTCTTCCCATTGCCTTTTCCTGGAAGTACATTCTCTTGGCTTCTGCCCCCGGGTATTGCTTCCCAGCCTACAGGCTACAACCCTTTATGAGAAATAAACATCTCCTTTCCAAATTTATGAACCTTGTCATCAGTTGACAGCAGCTATCTGTATGTTTATGTATGTTATGTATATGTGATATTTATCTACCTCCAGATGATATTGCCAATATTAATTTATACAGCCACTTAAAGAGCTCTATTTTAATTGACTTACAGGAAAATAAGTACTTTTAACTTAAGTATTCCTAAAACTCTCAAAAATATAGGGACTAACCCAAGTGCTTTTCAAGTTCACATGATTTGGGAAAACCTTTGGTAAATAAAACTAGTTTAATATTATTGGCTTAATAAAAACAGGTATATCTTCAGAGTTGTTAGTATTAAGTATAATGCAGATATACATTTTTATTCTACCTGGGTTTTTAGTTAAGTAAGCTTTTGTTATCTCTACTAGATATTTAAGATTAAAGTCATAAATTTAACCTAAGAACGAAATATACAGTAAAAATGAATTGCTTGATGTATGTCAAACATGACGATAAAAAGAAGCCATATGTTTAACTTTTTAGGTACTTTGCTTTTGTGATTTCTGATATTTGCCTAACATGCATATGTTACAAAATTTGTTAATAAGAAACTAACTTAAGATGATGGCTACTTTTGTCTAATGTCTCATGAAATTATCATGAACAATTCAAGAATAATTGGTAAAAACATGTAAATCAAACAGATGTAAGTGGGGTAAAATTTATAAATGAACTTCTCAACAATAAATATGTTTTATAATATGTCTGCTTTAACATAAGTTTTCAAAATCTGTTTGGTAATTTGAAACCTTAAGCTTGTACTAAGAAAGAGATATTCATTTACTATCTAGAACATTTACAAATAAGATAAAATAGTGAAACACTGATTACTGAATATAAGTTTATCTACTTTTTTTATTTGTGCAAATTTTGGGGTTACATGAGAAAATCTGTTACACATATATATGGATAGTGAGCAAGTCAGAGTATTCAGGGTGTCCATCACTTAAGTACCATATAGTTTTGTTAAGTATACTCATCTTACTTGGTTTGCCAGCCCAACTGAGGGTCCAAACTGGACCTCTTCACCACAGCAGTAGGAATGACCTCGTCCCCCCAAGTCCAGGGTGGGCCTGGAGGGGAAAGTCTCTGTGGTTCAGGGAAGACATTCCTCCCCACCTCCACCCCCTAACCACAGAGGCCCTTGCCCGTGGATGTGGCTCCCTCCAGCTCCTAGCCTTGAACTTCCTGGGCTCAAGTGATCCTCCTGCCTCAGCCTTCCGAGTAGCTAGGACTGCAGGCGTGCCACCACACCCGGCTAATTTTTCTATTTTTAGTAGAGACGGGGTCTCACTCTTGCTCAGGCTGGTCTCGAATTCCTGAGCTCAAGCAATCTTCCTGTCTCAGCCTCCCAGAGTGCTAGGATTACAGGTGCGAGCCACCGTGCCTGGCCCTTGGTCTGTTCTTGATAAAAGATTTTTTTAATCTTTTGAGTAATCTGCCCAGGAAACCAAGATTCTGTGTTTTATGTTGTCTTTATTTTGTCTTTGATTATTATTAAAAAACTTAGTCTTCTCAATAGTGAAAGAGCTAAGGTGTTTTTTTTTTTTTTACTATCACGTTATTTCCTATACTTAATTTTGAAATATTTTACTTTCACTTTGATTCAATAGATAACTAAGTATGGTTTCATAGTGATCTGTGATCTTAATCAAGTGTTCAAACCTTTTGACATTTTTGACAAGTTCCCCAAATCAAATTCTAAATGAAGTCTTCTTGACCTCAAACTGACTTTGATATTTCCCAGAAGGTCCTTGGAACCTCTCAAAGGATTTGTTCTCTGAGACTGTGAAAAGAGAGATGTTAAGTTAATTATGCCTATCTGATATATTAATTTGAATGGGAAGTATTGTCAAATAAGAAGTGATGCTTAACCTTCCCCAGGTTATATTTTATGGGTAAAATGTTATTTCAAAAATTATAGAAAATTCTTAGAAATTTGTGAATGTCCTTGCTGTCCTGGTATAATGTCATCAGTCATAATTCCATTTATTATCTTAAAATGTTCTATGTCACAGAAACAATCAGATTTCCCTATCAATTGCAAATGTTCATCAAATCTTATACCATGGCCATTTTATTCACAAGCAGTTTTGTTTTACAATGATGCTTTCCTGAGAGTTCTTGCAATCAGCTTTGGGTCAAAGTGCTTCATCTTCATCAAAAAAGTGCTGTCCTAAAGACTCATAGAGAGGACTATGGCAGGTACTCTGGAGTACAGGCTTCTGATGACACTGTGTAAATAATTTTAGGATTATACTACTATACTCAGTAAGTATTTGAACTAATGTGGAAGCTGATGGGTTCATAAAACCTCTAACCAAGATCAAGGAGAACAAGAATTAATTATATGGTACTGAGTAAGCTAATGAAGAATGATTATAATTTCTATGGCCTATTTGTTTGAAACTTTTCTAGTTCTTTAATGTTCCATTTTCTGGATATAAGGAACCGCTTTCTCATTTCTCTTAAGCTATCTATAATTCACAACAATCTAAAAGATTATGCCTTTGTAAAAAAAAATGAAGCATTTATCTTTTCTTCCTACCTGATTCCTCTAATATTCAGAAAATCTTATTGAATATTCTTATTTTCATGGCATTATACTTATTTGTATAAGTCCATCAATAATCTGTTCTTGTAACAGGACACAATTGGAAACATTGCTTATATTACCAAGACTTTGACTAGAATGCTATATTTGAAAATGATGTACAAAGAATCAGATATGACCAGATAGTTTTAAGGAACTAAGGTTGACTTTATGGAGCCATTGTTTACAAAACCCCTTGGTACTGACCTGGTACCTTGCTTATAGTGCTCACAGCTTTATAGGTGAGTATAGATCACTTTCTGGCAGGGCCTGGAAACAGGATATTTTTGGGCACCTCAAGAAGAGAGGAATTCACCCAAATCTAAATCTGTAAGTACAATCATGCACTGTATAATGATGATTTCGTTAATGATGGACTGCATATACAACAGTGGTCCCATAAGATTATAATGGAGCTAAAAAATTCTTACTGTCTAGTGACATTGTAGCCATCTTAATGTCATAATGCAACACATTACTCATGTGTCTGTGGTGATGCTGGTGTAAATAAACTTACTGGGCTGCCAGTTGTATAAAAGTGTAACACACAATTATGTACAGTACATAATACTTCATAATAAATGACTATGTTACTGGTTTATGTATTTACTATACTGTACTTTTTATCATTATTTTAGAGTGTACTCCTTCTGCTTGTAAAACTTAACTGCAAAACAGTCTTAGGCAGGTCTTTCAGGAGGTTTCCAGAAGAAGGCATTGTTATCATAGGAGATGACAGCTCCATGCATGTTATTGCCCCTGAAGACCTTCCAGTGGGACAAGATGAAGAGGTAGAAGACAGTGATATTGTTGATCCTGACCCTGTGTAGGCCTAAACTTATGTGCATGTTTGTGTCTTAGTTTTTAATTATATCTTAGTTTTTAACAAAAATGTTTAAAAAGTAAAAATGATAAAAATAGAAAAAACTTATAGAATAAGGATATAAAGAAAATATTCTGTGCAGTTATAAAATGTGTTTGTGTTTTAAGCTGTTATTACAAAAGAGTCAAAGTTTTAAAAAATTAAAAAGTTTATAAAGTAAAAATATTATAGTAAGCTAAGATTAATTTATTATTGAAGAAAAAAATTTTTAAATAAACTTAGTATTATACTTAGTATGTAGCCTAAGTGTACAATGTTTATAAAGTCTACAGTAGTGTACAGTAATGTCTAGGCCTTCACATTCACTCACCACTCACTCAGTGACTCACCCAGAGCAACTTCCAGTCCTGCAAGCTCCATCCGTGGTAACTGCCGGTAACAGGTATATTATTTTTTATCTTTCATATGGTATTTTACTGTATTTTTTTCTATGTTTAGATATGTTTAGATACACAAATACCATTGTCTTACAATTGCCTACAGTATTCAGTAGAGTAGCATGCTGTACAGGTTTGGCTACACCATCTAGCCTAAGTGAGTAGTAGGCTATACTATCTAGGTTTGTGTAAGTATGCTCTCTTATGTTTGAATAACAGTGAAATTGCCTAAAGACACATTTCTTAGAACATATCCCTATCGTTAAGCCATGCATGACTGCATGAAAGGCAAGGTCTGATGGCAAGTTCTTGGCTTGGCTTTCTAGCCACAGGAAGCTTTTAAAAGTCTAATCAGAGATTCCTTATGAAAAGTTTCAACAAAGCAAACAAAAAGGCCTATATGATCAGCTACTATTCTTACTGTGTTTATGTAAACAATCAGGTCAAATTTAATGTTACTATACTTTTTCTTTTTACTTTTTCAGAGATAGAATCTCACTTTTTTGCCCAGGCTAAATGCAGTGGCATGATCATAACTCACTGTAACCCTCCTGCCTCTGCCTCCTGAGTAACTGGGACTACACAGGCACATGCCACCATATCTGGCTACTTTTTAAAAAAATATTTTTGTAGATTGTAGCTCTGACTTGGACAGTGCATAGGCAATATATGTAACCAAAGTGTTTGTACCCCCATAATATTCTGAAATTTAAAAAAAAAAATAAATAAATAAATAAATAAAAATTTTTTTGTAGAGATGAGGTCTCACTATGTTTCCCAGGCTGGTCTCAAATTCCTGGCCTCAAGGCCTCAAGCGATCCTCCTGCCTCAGCTTCCCAAAGTGCTGGGATTACAGGCATGAGCCACTACACCTGGCCTAGATTTATTTTCTAAACAAAAATGATCTTACTTTGATTATCTTTGACAAAAATAGGTGTGATTGTAGAGAGAAATTTTATGTCTCAGTGGAAAACTGTAACCCACCCAGTGGGTGTTCACTGTCTTTGAGCTATTTTCACACCTTTGTAAACTGCATCCTGACATTTGTAATTAATGCTTTCAATTTTCTTTCACCCTCATGACTGGGCATCACTGAACTATGACTGTACTTTTTCCTGAAGCCCTGCAAGCTGAAGCTAGATAACTTGATATAACTTCAAAGGGTTTGTCACCCCCACAGTTTGGGCTGCTCGTGAAGTTCACTATGGTCCTTTAAGCTCTGGTAAATAACCATAACTCTGTAACGCCACTATCACCTAAAGTTGCTTCAAGCTCAACATCTAGAAATCTTGACCTCAACCATTAATCCTTGTTTTTCTTTTGTTTCCATAGAAATGCCCCTCATATGCCTAATTGATCACACCATATAAAGGCCTAACCTTGAGGGACAACCCACTCCCACCTGCGCTACCACCTCCTGAATGAGACAGAAATACTTAACTAAACTGACCTATTCACAGGACTGAGAGACAGGTTCACTGACATATGGGGTAATGTGTTTATATTTGTTCTTTTCTGTTCTTAATTCTTGCTCTAATCTATGTTCTTGTCTCTCTTTGCAGATCTCCTACCTCTCAGCTGCTAATATGAATTTTCTCTCACAGCCACCAACTTAGCTCTTGATGTGTGAAACTTCCTGGAAAGTTTCAGATGAGGGAAATAAAGAAGATCAGGATATGCCACACCAAAATATGCCACATTGGCATAATAATTATTTTGAGCTAAAGGCAATTGGGAATCAAGAGATACAGGAAGATTTCTCTGTGTTCCTCCTTTCTGTCTAACATGAGGATACAAATTTCCCTTTATGAAGGTGTTTCTCCCCTTGCCCCACCAACCCATACCATCTCTTATCATTGGAGACAGAGAGTTGACATCAAGATGAGTTGCACAAGTGAACCTTACCAAAACGACCCTTATCTTCCATTATTTTCCCAATATATTTCCTAGTCACTTCCCCATGATTTACCATTCCCCAAAGCCCAAGCCTCTTTTCCATTGTTATAATGCACATAAGCCCCCAAGTCTGTTTCTTTGAGTTTCAGTTCTTTTCTTTTTTATACATTGCAATTTTATTTATCAACTGAGAGAAATTCATCTCCTATTCCCTGAAAAAGTGACAATTTGGGGGACAGTTACAGCTAGATCTATGCTTATAGCTACCCAGTTTTTTACTCCCGAAGCACTTATTGTTTTACTCACATATCACGTTTTACTGTTATAATATTCTCCTGACAGGCAAACTTCAGTTAAAGCTTGAGACATGTGGGGTTCCAGAAATGTAATATGTGAGGGGTATAGAGTTCCAGAAAATGTAACTGGAAGACTGGCAGTAACTCCTGCTCTCCTCTGAACATATCATAGTCACATGTGGATATTACCCTACTTTCTCACCCACACCTGAAATTTACAATTCAGGGATATTTCCTAGGAATTGTAAAATAGATATCTTTCCATGACTTAGCTTTGCTGTTTGCATTTTTCTCGATTTTTTCTTCCTATCATGCTGTTTCCTTTGATTCTCACCACACCCTGCCTTCTTTTCTCCATCACCACACCCTTGTTTTCCCTACAAGGTGGGCTTTTGTGAGGAAGCAGCAGCTGTCAATGACCCCAATGTAAACTATTAGAAAAGAACCATTTCATTCCATAAAAAGCAGGTTTGAAGGAGTGGCATTTCCCACCAGAGGGTGAGTTCCCTTTACTCAGGCCACATGGCAGGAAAGATTGACTTTCTTCTCTTCCACGTTCACCTCAACTCAGAAAAACCCACTGGGGATTGTGGTCCTGAAATGACACATCCTGCCTGCCCCCTTGCCAGGTGCTGATAAAAATGCTTAATGAGATAGATTCCTGAGGCCCTGGCCACGGGATGGGAAAATGCCCCAGGAAAGCCTGGTGAATCAGTGCCTATGGTGAGCCAAGATGCAGCAGGGACATGATCTCCATGGTGGAGTTCTTTTGTCCAGTGCCTGATTGTCAGTTCTTTTCTATGAACTCCCATGTGGGTAAATATTAATCACAATTGTGTGCCTTTTCTCTTGTTAATCTGGTTTTTGTTAGTTTAATTCATAGGCCCCTAGACACTGAACCTAAGAAGGTAGAAGAAAAGTCTTCCCTGCCTGACAACTTTTACATGTGAGTCTCCCTGTCTACCCATACCTCCTTTACTGAACTGGCTATGGTGATTATAATTTCCACTCTGGACTCACTCCTTCTGATAAGGGAAGCTTTTCCCAAATACAGGTAAAAGTGCCAATATGTTAGGTGAAAGTTGATTATACAAATTGGGTCATTCTTGTCATATCCTACTAAATCAAAGTTAGGGGACTAGGGGTAAAAGTACTCAGGACACATAGCACCAGCTCCAACAATTGAATTTTCCATAAGTCCAGCTGCTGAAACATCTTTCTGTAACCGCTAAGACCAGTTTTACCTAATAGCTGCTGAAACAACCTGCTGTGACTCTAACACTATTATAGTTTTAGCTACCTCTTGTTAAAGAAGGCTTATTGTCCTTCTTGGTAAGTACATACTTTATTTGTTGATTCATTTGCATACTTAGATTTTAGTTTTGCTTTTGTGTATTTGGCATTAAACTGAATCACCTACATGAATTTATTTGCAAGTGGGCTCTCAAAGTTCAAAGGTATGCTAAGATAGTTTCCCTCTTCTGGGACTCCAGCTAGTGACATGTTCAAACATTATGGAGATCATTCAAACAGTCCATTTTTCTTAAAACTAAACTGAAAGATTGCAGCTATAAAATCATACAGTCCAAATAGGATGCATATCTAAAATTGTATCTGGAGGCTCCAAAATGCATTCAGGACTCAATGATTGCCTCAGTGCAAAGCACAGTCTGAGAGCTACCTGAGTCTCTTTTCTCTCTGAACCCTTTCCCTCTCCTTACTATTACATCTCCTCCTCTTTTTCCTTCCCTAAGCTAAACTCTCTCTTTCCAAACTCCTCAGCTATTCTAGCATACTTACTATTTAAGTAAAGACACTTGAAAAACAGCAGATACAAAAGAAAATTAGCTTAATCTTTGTGCTGTTTTTTTAAAAGCAAAATATGAAATTCCCATGTAAAAGACACCCTCCCCATACTGACAGGAATGGCAATACTCTTATCTGCAAGAATGGAGAATTGAGACCAAGAGAATACTGTAGAGATCTTGTTGGAATAATTCTTCTCTTTTGGGCCTCCTCACATAATTTAGTCACATTTTCATAGTTAACTATTCTTTGTCCAATCCAGTGTATTGCTAACTGACTCAGAATGATTTATCCAAAATTTGGTTCATGGCATTCATAAGATTACCTACTAGGAAAAAAATATTTAAAGAAGTTTAGCCTTATCTCATTTTGTCATACATATAATTTGGATCCAACTGTGTTCTTATAAACCAGGGGATTTATATTACTATATTACTATGTTTTACTCATGACTAAATTTTTAACAAAAACTATAAGGTCTTTGTTTTCGTTCATCTGTATATTTTTATTTTTTTATGTCTATACATTATATGTGTATGATATTTTTCTACCAAAATATATAAATAACTCCAATATTTGACTTAAAAGAAAAAAGTAAGTGCTTAAATCAAATATTTTATTGAAAATATTATACATAACTCAAAATCATTTTAGTTCAAATGACTTAAGTAAATCTTTGATAGATAAGCTGATTTTAAATTTACTGATAAAATAAAAATGAAGACGTTTTCTTTATTTCTTTTTTTTTATTTTTTGTAGAGACAGGATCTCGCTATTGCCCAGGCTGGTCTTGAACTCCTAGCCTCAAGTGATCCTCCTGCCTTGGTCTCCCAAAGTGCTAGGATTACAGGTATAAGCCACCACACCCAGCCTAAAAAATGAAGATGTTTCCAAAATTGTTAGCACACTTTTTTTTTTTTGGCCTGAGTTTTCTGGCAAGATACGATTATATTTGTCTCTGCTAGAGTTTAAAGATCATAAAAATATGAGTTTGACCTAAAATCAAATATACAGATGAGAGTACAATGCACTGTCTATTGTTTCCTGTATATCAATCACAATAATTTAACTTTTAGGGTTTTTTTATTTAACAGAAAAATAACTTAAAATAATGACTAGCTCTGTCTAGTATCTGTTTTCATAAGTAATCTAGGTATAATTGTTAAAAATGAATAAATTTTTGTCCTAAGGTAAAATGATTTGTTGTTTCAATATAAAAATTTACAGGACTAAGACTAGGGGTTTGAGAAAATGATTGAAGATCTAAGAAAGTTGTGGAGGGTTTACAAAGGATGGGCCTTGTACAGGGAATTTTATATGTAATTGGGTTGGCTGGGATTGGAAGGACATTTTTTATGTATTTTTCTAACAAGTAAGTATTGGTGTTGGGATACACTGATACAGGACTTGAGTCTGGTCCTCTATGTTTAAAACAGCCAGGCTTTCTTAGAATGTTGATCTACTCAGTAAAAAAATTGCAAGAAGTTTTGATTTTAATTCTGAAATCTGTTTCTTTAAATTTTCAACCACCATCCAAACCACAGCTTTTGCCTGTTTTACGATTTCTACTTAATTTCAAGTTGGAAGTGCTGTCTTCTTCATTTAACACGATAATCTCATTTCTCGAGGTAGAATTTTCCTCTTAAAGCTTTTCAGATTCATATTTCAAGGATTTGGCTTTTTACACATGTCACTACACGTGATTTGCAGGTCATACCTCATTCCTGCTCTTCTTCCTTCTCTCCTTAAAAAGGTACATCTTTTTTGCTCAACTACAGTGATGACTCTCTCCCTTCACTTTTTTGTCAGTTCCAGTAGCTCCCCCGCCACCCCCCAGTTCTGACTCTGCTATTACAAACTGATGCTGAGAATGTTTGTCTTAATGGCCTAGGTAGGAGAACAATGTTTCCTTCAGCGTAACTTGATTCTGTACTCTGAGCTTGTCTTGTGTCTAGTTTGTTCTGTGTAACCAGGCACTTTCACATGCTTTTACTTTTTTTATAAGCCATAGATTTCCCTGATCAAGTTACTGGTTTACTTGTTTATATTATCCTTCTATAATATGGTGTATACTTATAACCTTAGACATACACTTTTCTGGTATCTAATTGTATTCAAGTACATTTTCATGAAGTTCAACTTCCAGGCTTCCCATAAAGAGAAATAGTTCTACTACAAGAGGTTATTCTTTGCTTCTTAAGTAATTAGCCTAAGAAAGCAAAGATTTCATCATTTAAGGTAGTTTCTTGTACTTTGTGCTATCTTTATTAGGTTTTTGACTACTTGGGAAAACAAAGTCATCTCTAATACAATTCTAAGCTTTTTTTTCTCTCAAATATATAACTTTCTGTATTTGCTTTTGAAGTCTTTCCATTATCACTCTGATTAAATAAATATTGTTTCTCAATGAAATGTAATTCTACTTTAATTAAATTTAAATTTAATGAGAAATTGGTTAAGGATGAGAAGGTTAAAGTTTTTTCTTTCTTCATGTAACTCTCTGTATTGCCTTTAAAGCCTTTTGAGTACCACTTTGGGAACATGAATGACTATTATTTCACAAATGACCTATGATCCTATTTTGATTAAGTGTTTTTAGCACTTTATCATCTTTGACAAATTTACCCAAAACCAAATTCTAAGTTGCCTTTTTAACCTAAAATTGACTTTGAGATTTTTCAGTTGGGCCACTGGAAATTTTCAAAGGATGTGTCTCTCTCTCCCATTAGGCTTATTTGATATGTTAGATTGTATGAAAAGCATTGTCAAAAAGAAAATACTAAATCTTCTTTAAATTATATTTATATGGATGTATTATTGATGTAAATGTTCTAAAGATTATATAAAATTTGTAATGATCTGATGGTCATGATGTGATGCTTTCAGTCATGATTCTGGTTGTTATCTTAAAATGCTGTATACAATAGAAATAACTGAATTTCCTTGTCAATTGCTGAACTTTTATCAGATTTTAACTATGGCTATTCCAAGTTTTTATCATTTACAGTGGTGATTCTTCTCTAAAGGCATCTATAATCAGATTCATAAAAAAGACTAACAGGTACTCTTAAATGCAGGTTTCTAATAACTTTAAGATCAATGAACTAAATAAAAATTTCCCAAACTCTAATGAAAAAAACTAATGGGTTCATAAAACTGTTAATCAAGATCAAACAGAACAAAAATTAATTACATGAAATTAAATAACTGATAATTATCATTATATGACTTTTATTTGAAACATTCTTGTTTCCTTACTTAAATGTTTTATTTTCCAGATTTAGGGAAACTTTCTCAAACTATCTATAGTTTACAGCAATTTGGTAAACTATACTTTTAGGACCAAAGGTAAAACAATAGATTGGATTGGGTCCTAAATTCTTCTAAGTTCCTCCAATCCAGTTTTCTCCCATGGCATTACTAAAAATGGACACTGCTCTTTCCTAAAGACCTGTAAACTGAAGCTAGACAACTTGATGAGAATTTCAAAAGACAAGTCTCCTACCTAATGTCTGGATAACACAGAGAGTTCTCAAAACTGCCTGATGCCATAACCAGAGACATTTGAACTGTGAATTGCTGACTTCATGCTGTAGACAGCTTTCCCCAAGACCACTGAAACAAGACTCCATATCATAATAAGATTCTTACCCCTCTTAATACCTACCTTTTTCACTTGACAGAACCTGATGTAAAACATCTTTATTTTTATTTTAAAAATCTCCTTTTAGAGATGGAGGTCTTGCTGTGCTGCCCAGGTTGGACTCAAACTCCTGGGTTCAAGGACCGCCCCACCTCGGCCTCTCAAGTAGCTGGGACTACAGGTGTGGGTTACCTCATCTGGCAAAAATCCTTTAATCCACCTAGTGGGTAACTTTGACAATATCTCTAACACAACTTTTTGTTCAAATTGTACTAATGGTCCCTTTTGTATTCTCGGCACTCTCTGCTTTATTTCAACCCTGTTATAAAATGCTACTCATTGATTACAAGTCTCACTCAATTTCCCCATAGTCTTTTGATTTGTTTAGTTGGTTGCCCTTAGGCTTGGGCTTTTGGTGCAAAACCATCGTACAAACTAAATTTATTATATTGTTACTAATTATTTTTTGTATTATGATCTTTAAGCTCTGTTCATGTTGCCTGTCTAACCTTCTTAAAGCCAATTCTCCCAACAGGATAATGTTAGCCCAACACTTCTGAAATGATTGCTAATACCTATGGGACAAATAGGATAAAACTCAATCCTGGACTCCAGACCAACCTACCCTGAAAAAAATTTCCTCTTTGTTACAGGCCCAGGTACCTGACACTGATTTCCTTACTGTCCCCCCAATGTAGGACCAGAGACCACCAGGACAGGTCCATCACAGCACTGAGGGACAATTAAATCTGACTTCAAGATTGTTGATCAATGATTGTTTCAGAGAAAAATATTGAGCAAAAGGACAAAATGTGAAGGTTGATTGTACAAATTGGGTCATTCTTGTCATACCTGACTAAATCAGAGTCAAGGGGCCAGGTGGAAAAAACACTCATGGCACATAGAACCAGCTCCTAGAATTGAATTTTCCACTAGCTCCTGAAATGGCCTGCTATAACCCTAAGACCAGTTTTGCCTAGCAGCTGCTGAAATGACCTGCTGTGACTCTAAGATAGGTTTTACCTACCACAATCACTCTCCAATCAGAGCTTCTCAGTTCCCAAAAGCTCCTCTGTTGCCAATGAGCTTTCTTTCAAAACAGTAAATGACATATCTCTTTCTAATAAAACCCCAACCTTCTCTTTATTTTTCAGACACACCAAAGACCACCTTGGTCTGTGTGTATGGCCCAAATTGCAATTCTGTGATTCCCAGATAAAATGTTTAGAGATTCATCTTTATTTTTATTTTATTGAATAAACATTCAAAAAGACTTTATTTTGACTTCAATAGTTACCTTTGAGTCAGTCATTGTCACTATTATCCACTGTTATTGGTTGGTGGGCTTCCTATAAAATACATTGGCTATGGAAATAAAATCAAATATGGAAATAAAGAAGTGGCTCCAAAGTAAAAAATAAGTATATATATTAACAGAAAAAAGATAAGTATATTTTGATAATAGTAGAGTAAGCGTATTCTAAAAAATAGTACACCAACAGAAAGAACAAAACCAGGGTGCAAATGTGAGAAATACCAGGCTCCAGAGTCATGTGACTGTCAGATACCTGGGGGAAGAGTGGGCATAGAAGTGGTGGTGGGGGGGAAATAAGATGATAGGGAAGCACCTGTTGTAATTTGGAGGGAAATAATAGTAAGGATAAGGAGAAAGTAAGGGAAGAAAAGCATGCACATTCACCAACATCACTATTTGGCTTCCTGCTAAATGATAACTATCATTTATTAAGGGCAATGCATATTTTGGGCACTATACTAAGCAGGTTATATTGGCTCTCATCTCAATTTCTGTAATACTTCTATGAGTTAGGCTATATTTTACTACTTTGTAGAAAACAAAACAAAACTGAATCTCAGAGAGATTATATAATTTCCCTAAAGCTATTAATAGAGTGAAACTGGTATGTGAACCAGCCCAGTATAATTCCAAAGCCCTTTTTTCCTCCATAATATCTTTCATTTAAAAAATGCAAATTAAATTTTGTGAAGAAGAAAAACCAGTAGAATCTAAGCACCATTTGTTTTAACCATGGGGATTGTTAACTCATCAACATTTGCTGAGAATTCATGAATTGTTAATAGAACTGTGGAAGTACTATCACCTTTGCTGATGCCTACTTGAATAGAGCTTCTTAATTTAACTCCAGGGTATTTAAATTGTTTGGCTTCTCAGAAGCTTCGTTAATAGGGCTTGACCTGGAAATTGGCCAAGAGCTCTCTACAATAGGGGTAGCCCTTACTCGAAGAAATCTGATTCCTTGTAATAGTAAGAAGCAGAGCAAAAGGAAGACTATCACTGAGTACATATTGCTCTATTGATCCAGCTTATATGTCTTGTAAATTATTAATGGTGGGTGCATACTACCAGAAAAGTAGAAAGAAAGGCAAATAAACAAAAAGACTTCTTATCTGAGAAGCAAAGTGGCTTTGCATACTGTACATGACTGTACACATCAGATGCTCTCACTTTTTCCTCTATGTTGGCCAATTTTTTAAAAACAATAATGAAACTGAACAGCTCAAGGGCATTATAAAAAAGCAAATGAGGCTGATACTCTAATTAGAAGCAATTCCAACTAAACAACGTACACTGTGGCCCAGACTGCTTCATAAAATTGAATTTGAAAATTCAAGAAATAATAATGACTAGTATGTACAGGTGCACGTGAATATTTACCAATGATACTGGTCACATAGGAATTAGGCCAAGTTGCATATTTATTGTCCCAGAGAATATATGAATAAATAAGAAAAATAAGGAAGAAAAAGGGGAAAATATGAAAACAAGGACCTAGTAACATTTAATATCTATTCTTTCCAGGGCAAAATAAATGTATTGTGCTAAGCAAAAAACAAAAAGAGATCTTAAATTATTTCCTTCAGTTTTTTAAAAAAAATAATCCTGAAAGTTATATATTAATCTTCCTCAGATAATCATGATAATTCACAGGTAGTGCTGTTTTTCTTTGACAATATGTACTAGCAGAAATATAAATCAGATGGAATTCTAATGAATTCCTAGGCTTTTGTAATCAGAATTTTAGATATTTAAATGACCTTACAGATCATCTAATCCAGTGTTTCTCAAAGTGTAGTCCAGAGACTTCTTGAGTCAGAATTTGTCATGATGATTGAAATAAACGCATATTCCCAGAAGTCACACCAAACAACCTAAATGAAAGTCTCTCGTTGAAATGTATCACAGCAGCCTGCTAACTTTGAATGCATACAGTGTTATCTTTATTCTCATACACCGTGGAAAGCTAAGAAGAGTATCAATGGCCCTGCTTCTCCCAGCCTTTGCCCAAGTTCAGAGGATTAGGTTTAAATGCCCGTTGCGTGGACTGAATGTTTGTATATCTCTCAGATTCATATGTTGAAGCCTTAACCTCTAACGTGATGGTATTACAAGGTGGGGCCTTTGGGAGATAATTAAGTTTAGAAGAGATCATGAAGGAAGAGAGCCCATGGTGTGATTAGTGCCTTTATAAGAAGAGGAAGAGGCACCAGAGCTGCTTCTTTCCATCATGCAAAAACATAGCAAGAAGGCAGCTGCCTGTAAGACAGGAAGTGGGCCCTCATCAGAACCTGGCCATGCTAGCACCCTGATCTTGGACTTCCCAGCCTCCAGAACTGAGAGAAATAAATTTTTGTTATTTAAGCTACCTAGCCTATAGTATTTTGTTACAGCAGCCTGAGCTGTCTAAGACACCCACTTTGAGCTTGCCATCAGCGTGATTTTATGTGACTAGAACATGCCTTTCTTTTCATGTCTGGTGTCCATAAAATGATAATCCTAAAATGAGTTTTTATTGCACCTATTCCTGTATCTTATCAGTGGGAAAATGTTAACATTTTGTAGGAATCAGACTTACTGGCATTTGGGATTTGTAAGACCTGTGCCTGTCAGATTTTAAGTTTTATGAAGTACATATATAGCCTTGAAATTTAATCATGTATGATCTTTTAAACCTGACAGGGGGCACAGCCAGAATTCAAACTCAGTCCTGGCTCAGTGCTTTTTCTTTTTCTTTATACAATGCCATCTCTAGCAATAGTGAAAATACTATACAATTTATGTCATATAAAGACAGTGTTAATGATATTTGAACTAAGAACAACTACATCTATGAAGGTCTATGGAGTTGTTTTTAATTCAAGTGAATAAATCATAAAAAGATTAGTTTTAATGTTTTGATAGAGAATTAGAGACTAGAAAGGATCTTAAAAATAAGAAAATTTGACCTCCTTATTTTATAGATGAGGAAACTTGGGCCTAGGTGTTTTAAGTTACTTCTCCAAAATTTATAATGGCAGAATTATATCTAGACACAAGACTTTGACTCATGGCCCAGGGCTCTTTTCTTTATCCCTGTTACTCATAAGTACTGTCCATGGTCTAGTAGCATAACATAATCTGGGAGCTGGACCAGTACTTCTCCAACTTCAGTGCACATGAATCTCCTAGCATTTAAAAAAATGTAGATTTTGATTTAGTAGGTCTGGGATGCTACATTTTTAACAAGCTTCCAGTTGACATGTAGTGAATTCCTATACTTTTATATTGCCTTGGCATTCATTTTGAATATAAGTTGGACTTTCTCATACCAGAAGCAGGATTTAGTCACCCTTGACCCAGTGTCTAGTTCTCCTCTCCCTCCCAGTTTCTCAGTTTGATCAATCCAGATGTCTGCCTTATGTAACCACCTCCTGATGCCACCTCCCTATGGCACAGCTAGGCACATCCTATTTGACTTGCCCCACAGACTCCCATGCCCCACAGGGACTGTGCAGATATCAGTCATAGCATGACTTTATGGAGTTTATGCCTGCTTGCTTTAAACTCACCAATTAGAACTCTCCTTGGGAAAGCTGCCTGGCTAGCACCTTAGACTCCAATAGAGGCTTTATCCCACAGGCCCTTATCTCTCTTTTGCTCCCTACCTGCTGGTTGTGCATTCCTGTCCCAGATGGCCCCCCCTTCCCATTGGCCCTGTGAAGCATGCTGCCCTTTTCTCTCTGGGATCTGTGAGTAATACACTACTTCTGTTATTTCATGTGTTTTGTTGTGCTGCCTTCTCTGTGTATCACCTGACTGACATATCCAAACCTAACCCTCTTCCTGGTCAGGACTTAAGAATAAACTGGGTACAAGTCAGACAAGAGTCACAAGCATGTCTGCCAGTATAAACACATTTCTGTGGAAGGGACACTTGGTCACATGTTGAACACTTAGGCATTCAGCCATCCACCAGGATAAAGAAGTATCCTGTGAAAGGTACACTGTAAACATCCATGACCACCCCCCCGAACCTCATCAGGGCAGGGCTAGACTATGTAGCCACTCTCCAGAGAGAGACCTTAAGACCAAATTAGAGGAAAATCACAACACGGTACTGATTTCTAGGCCACACTTTGAATAACAACACCATGTTGATGGGTTAATTGAAGCCCTTTTCTCCTTGAGAATCACTTTCCTCTAGCAAAGGGAAAAGGATCTGCTCTGGCTGTAACAGAGGCTTAGGTCTAAATGTTTTTCAAGAGATGGCTTCTGTAAATATATATGTTTTTCTTTAGTCAGCTTCATCAATTTAGGCATAATTGAGAAATAAAGAAAAGATTAATAATCTGATGCTTAATCATGAAAAGTGTTTACTCCCTAGTTGTCATAAAAGACCAATAAAAAACATAGGTGGATTGATTATTATTTATATTTGACTAACAAAATATATCAAAAGGCTATTAATTGAAAAGAACAACACCAAACTCCACCATCAAAGATATAGTGTGATACCTAAATTGAAAGTACTTCTCAGGGCTAATTTAATGTATTTTATCAAGAAAGGCCTGAATCTGTTGGGATAAAGAACACAGATACTCATTTAAGAAAGAAAACCATTGCATTAATGTCCATAATAAAAAAATTCATAAACAGGTGGATTTGAAAACCATGTATTCTTTATTAAAAAAGACCAGACATTATTCAGTAAACATTTATTCAATGACTACCATGAGTCAGAATGCATAAAAGCACCTGAAACTCAAATAGGAGCCAGGTTCCTAATTTCTAAAAACATGCCAGAAAAAAGATGAAATATAATCCCATGTAAATATGTAAATATTTCTTAAAGAACATCAGTGGGACAGTAGTAATAGTTAGTAATAGTAAAGTATGTTGCCTTTTTAAGACCCTTTGCACATTAGCTCACTAACCCCATTGTGAGAAAAATAAATCTTAAAATCCTTTTAACAGTCAGCAAGAAAAATGGGGCCAAGAAATTGTATGATTTACTTACAGCAACCAAGAGGGTAACCTAGTGCTAAAAAAAATTATCCAAAACTTGGAAATGGGGGATGGAGCAATATGACCTTTCAATGTAATATAAGCTATTGTATGAAAGGTTCACCCAAGGATTATTTCATTCTCTGAGTGAATGTACCTGTGCTTGACTTTGCTATTTTACTATTTGATTAGAGTCCCAGATCCTGTGAATAACATGTTAACTTATAGATTTCTATTTGATAGAAATGGTAACTACAAAGGTTATGGCTCACTTTGTTTTGTAGGACATTAGCAATTTGTATTTAACCTTCCACCCATAACCTCTGGCCTCCAAAATGCTTGCAAGTAAATAGTTTCTCAAAATAGTCTTTGAAGAAGCTTTATCATCTTATTGGCTCCCTAATTAATGACTTAATATGTATATGACAAATATTTATATTTGTACAAGTTACTTTTAAAATTTTTGAAAATTATGACTAAAATGATATTATTACTCTAAAATTCAATAAGAAAAATAAAGTGTTCTCTGATTAATTTAGCAGCAACTGAATACCCTTTGTATTCTAATAGCATTGTCTGTGACCCTCATTGTATATTTAATATAGACTGATGACTTTTTCTGTGTATAATCTTTCTTCCTAACTAGATTTTAGAATATCATATTTGAATATGGTAGATTCTCAATATTTACCTTGTAAATAAACTGAATGAAATATGACATTAATGTGCACAAAGCCAATATGTCCAAACTTGTACTTACTGAGTACATTTTAGATAATTCTAACAAAATAAAACTGACTATAAGGGAACTAGAAGATAGAAATGGTAAGATTTATGTGTTTCATATAGATGTAAGTCTATATGTCCTGTCTTGTTGGAGGAATAACTGAAGTTTTCAAGGGCAAAAATAAAAAAGGAAACAAAACAAAACTTACAAGCACCTATAACAAGGTAGCATATATCAATTAAAAGCCAAGTGAAAGAACAAAAAGAAAGTGATCGGCTCAGAATGCCAGATGCTGACACATGTATCCAAATTAAACACTGATGGCAGTGAGGATAAAAGACCTCTTAGGTTTGCCTGTGGCTATATACAGTAGTGATAAGGAAAAGTTAACCAAAAAAAGCAGCAGAATAATTATTTCTTGACTTTCAATATCATTATATTGCTGTTAGAATACAAACATTCCATATAACCTTTTTTCCCCTGTCCTTCTAAGCTCTATACCAGTACATGCAGTATATTATACAGTCAACATACATTATTAAGTTACCATTTTTTTGTGATCTTCAGTCCAAAAGTTTGTGGAGATCCCATTTCTTCCTTTAAAATTGCTTAGAAGGATAGAGGTGACTGGACAAAACAAAGTAGGTGAATCATCTAACAGTACTGACAATAAAATGAATCATTCATAAACAGTCAAAATGATCTTCCAAGCCTTATTTTCAGAAAAGCTTAAGATGCTGTATATAGCTGTCAAATATGAAACTTTCACATCCCTAAGAAATAGAAGATGACATGCAACCAGGGATATCAAGCATATTCAATTAAACAGACTTCATGAAAAATTCACGTAAACAATTGCTTTAGGGCTAGCAAATAACTTTGTATAGTATTACTCATTTGATGTTCGCTTATTCACAAAGATATAGTTTTTCTTATGATGTGTAATAATGCCAAATTCCATGCTGGGAACACTCATAACAGTTTCGCAATTTAGCTAAATATTTTTACAATTTTATTACAATGTTGATTTTTGTGAATCTATTGATTAAATATATCCCTTGTAGCATTTGCGTAGTTTTTCTACTTTTATTTTACAAACGGAGTCAACTCATCATCCACACAAATTCTAAAGAAAAATAACACTGGTATCTTAAAGGAGGGTCCAGGAATGACTCAGGCTACCATTTACTGTCATACTGTCATACTTCAACCCAAAACATACATGTAACACCCATCTTTACCCAGCCTAATGCTCTTCTGATTTTGCCTTACAGGAATGTGAAATGTTCAAGAAAATGGTGTTTGAAAATGTTCCAATGTTTCAGTTACAGCATAAGGAATCTTCAGCATGTCCCAGAGTAGGTCTCACTTAACCAGCTGCACTGACCTCTCCCTTTGCTCTTATGGCAATATCCCGTCTTCACCATCTCATCTCATCTCCTGGTGACAGTCATCGTAGGGTCCCTGTTAGCTACACTATCCTCTGCTGGTGCAGCCCAACATTTTCTACTCAGGCATCTAGGTCATCCATAGTCCTTGGGGATTTATTTAACATCTAATGAAATCGGTATTTGCCTGATACTGGTGCTAGCCACTTAGCCACTTTAAATATGTATAAAAGAAACTTTCAAGAGTTCTTCTTTTAATTTGGCTGATGTGCTCAGCAAATCCAGTCTACCTTACAGTTCTAGTGTTTGGGTGCCTGATCTATTGGCAGCTCCTTCTTGGACTTAAGCCTTTGTTTTACAATTCAACCCCATCTGCAAACACTGGACTCAGTAAGTGGGGTCACTGTGACTCCAAACACCACCCATGTCTCACTCATTCTAAATCTTACCATAGTGCATTGTCCCACATAAAAACCTGGAGGAGGGGGCTGTGTAGAAAGCAAAAAAAAAGCCACAGTTTGCAAAGTATACTCCTAAAAGATGGTCCCTGAGAATGAAGCAAAAAGTGCAATAGTAAAAAATATAAAAAGGCAATGTATTTTGGTAAGAACTAGTAAGAAAGATGAAGAGGATGACGTATCATTTCATCTAGAAGACAAACTCTTGGCAAGATTTCATAATATATCTTCCTTCCTTTTTTATTTATCTAAGAATTATAATTCAGAAGTGGTTGTCACTGATACAGTAACATGTATATTTGAATTATAAAGAAAGATTTTTTTTCTGATTTGGCTTATAATAATGAGGACTAGTTTTGCCATAATTTCATATGCAGGACATTTTCCATAAATAGAATGAATTAAATATGAATCTCTGAGGTTTCAACAAAAATCTATTTAAAGCATGTAGATTATATGCAATACACTGGAAATGCAACTATTTAAAATTATTATAAAATTTAAGGTGTCCTTTAAAAATATTCAAGGGAGCACATCATTTAAAAAAATTCTTTTAGGGAGCACATCAATAAATATCTTGGAAGACTATTGTCCTAAGAGACCTCTCTCTTCTCAATTTCAATTTCTACTCTAGTCTTGGAAGTGAATTGCTATAGAGGCTCTACTCCCTGAGGAGTGAGTGATCAGCTGTGGCTTTTCTTACCTGTCACCAGTAGCCTCGGTGATATCTTTCCCTAGAAATTACTTTCTATTTTCCCTGGGGAACAAGGCAAATAAGTCCTCTTTTTACTTGGGCCTGGAACTGGAGGCCATTTTTGCTTAAGATAAAGCTTGAGTTCCCGTGCCTAAGCTTCCTGAGTTTGGAGCTCAGAACGATTATTTTGGTCAAGCAAATATTGCATGGGATATATTTATACTAAAAGATGTTGTTTATCTGAAATTACATTAAACAGAGCATACTGAATTTTTATTTCCTTAATCTGGCAACCCTATAAACAGATCTACTAAATACTAATATTATCTTGTATTTAGTGGTTGCATGATGGCTGTGTGCTAGTGAAAGGCAGGATATTTTATTATTGTTGTAGTTTTCTAGAGTATGAAGTTGAGGGACATTTCAACATTTTTTTAGGGAAAGGTAAATAAAGACAGATTAGAAACTCCAAATAATGCTATTTGGAGAAGGAAAAGCACTCATTCTGTTCTTTCACAGCAAACATCTTGCCCATCCATGAGGAAGCGAGTTGAAAGGTTGCTCCCCGCTGAGCTGTTCAACTGTTGCTCATGTTCCTCCCACATTTGCCATCATATAAGCAGACTGTAGCAAAGCCCCTTAAGAATTTTCAGCTACCTCCTAAGTCCCTGAGGAACTGGTCAAAACAGTCAACCTTCTAATTTGAGTTAATTACCCTGTTGGTTTGCCTTAATCAAATGTCAAAGTGATCAATCTGATACCAATGCTCAGAGGCTCTGAATTATAGCTGTAGACAGGTTTACACACCAACCTGGGCTGTGCAGTTCCCCATGTGGAATTTCTCTCTTAATCTTTTTAAGCAGGAGAGAGATCCAGCAGGAATCTGCTTGGGCATGACAATTGTGATATACACCTTTTGTTACTCCTCTTTTGTGAAATAGGCAAATGATAAACTAAGATCTTGTAAGTTTGAGCATGTCAGTTTTCTAAGCATATGGGCTTCATTCATCAATTTATTTTTAAAACAGAGCTTAGGAGGACATTCAATACATTGATAGGCATTGATTTATGAGATACTAGTATCATTGGGCTAGTCATCTTCTATTGATTTATTTCAGTTAATTAATTAATTAATTAATTACTTCATTTATGGATTTAGACCAAATCTCAGAGATATATATCTGCTCTCACATTCATTTCATCCAGCCCAAAATGGTAGTGTATTTTATTTTCTTTAATTTTTGAAGAATTCAAAAAACAGAGTATCTTGTTCAGATTTTATCCAAGGCTGCCTTTTAAATTAATATTATTATTTTTTAGCTGTCATAAGAAACTAAAATTACGAGCCTGTCTGAATACTTTGTTTTTATTTTATAAATTACACAGGTAGCTTCCAACTAATAACTTTGCTGCTGCCTTTATTCTTTCATTTTGGGACAGGAAATATATTCTTAGTTCTGTCTTGGGACAAAGAGACTTTCTGGATATCAAGGTGTTTGTTGATATTAACGGATGGTTTCAGCAGTTCTCAGCCTCATTTCCCTGGCTTTAGACAGTTGGGTAGATAGGATGTTTCACCTTAATCATCTATTTACTGAAAATAAACAAATATTCACACATTAAAATATATTTGGGAAACCATCATATTCTTTTGATTTTTATAAAGCAAAATCTCTGAAAATGTGTTATTTAGTTGGCTGCAGTCATATCACAAAGACTATTTAATACAGTGATTACAAGGAAAATAGCATTATATGACCACTGTCCTTCATTTGTAATGTCATGCTAAATAAAACAATTGTGCTACAACTTTGACAAACTAATGCAGATAGTTCAAGATAAGAAGATAGTACACCTTTGCTGTATATTTACCAAGAAGATGATTAATGGCCATGAGTTTTGTAAGATAGCTATCTAATGTGGTTTTCTTCTACAGTGATATACTGAAATTAGGAGTGATTTGATGTTAAAACAAACAAACAGGTAACGTTTGTGTGGTCAACCAGATAATTGACCAAATGATCCTCATTTATCTTCCATAAGCTTAACCTTTCCTTAGGTCTTCCTGTTAAAAGTCTTTGTTGATCTGTATGGTAAAGGCTGTGTGGTGATTTACTTTAAAATGTTTTAGAATGTGATACATGTGTATGTGTACGTCTGTGAGAATTAGACTTAATCTACAACCTAGGAGCCTTTAGCTAAACTTCTGGAAACCTACTTAGTGATTTGCATTTCAGAGGTAGCTATGTTAAAAGCAATTTTTCACTGGTTTGGGTATTGTTAAGATAACTTTTAAAAGGTAAAATGATGGTTCTCATGCGAATATATAATGAACACATGTCAAATATATTCTTAATGCATTAATTAATATGGGAGACTAAGATGTTGCAACATTTCAAAGGAGAATTCATAGAATACACACACCAATATACACACAATCAGAAATGCAGAAATATTTTAAATAAATGCAAAAATAGCCAAAATCCACAAAATAATAAATTATTAAATTCTACTTGACAAAATCTGGTTGCATTGCTGTGGATAAGAGTCATCTGCATTATCATCTGTTTCTACAACTTAGTTATAAAATAGTTCAAAAGACAAGGAAAAACACAGACAGCTACACAGAGTCCACTAGACGGGGGTTCAGTAATCTTTTTTTGCACATTTTAAAGAATTTCATCATTTCCCCAACACTAGGACAATTTTTGTACTGTAATCCTTTGTATGAAGGAATAAGAATCCAGCAAGAGCTCTTACTCCAGTAAGAGTGGCTTTTATTGAACTCATATTCATTAGATAATAATTATAAACTCTAGACAAAATACATAAAACAAGTATTTGAAGTCATTGGAAAGGAAATGGAGGGCAGAAGCAGACAGAAACTAAAGGGGATTTGACCCTTGAACAGAAATTTGTTGGGTGAAAAATACGTTTATATGACTTTTTCCTTGAGGGGCACTTCCAAGACCTCTAGTCAGTGTGGCTAAACAAATTAAGTTTTCAGGGTCAAATCATGGAATTCCAGGTTGCTAGAGCAGCTGGAAATTGAGAGATGATATCTCAGAAAAGAAAGAGTCATAGAGGAGTTACCCCTAAATCTGCATATAAATTTTGCAAAATCCATGGTCTACTCCCAAGCAGCACAAACACTGGGCTTGATTCCAAAGAGCTTGATGAAAAGAAACACCCGGAAGACTAAAAATGATTAATAGAAATTTTAGCTTCTATCCACCCCAGGGGAGACAGAGTTTGGAGTTTGAATCATACAAAGTTAGAGGGGCTTTGTAAACACTTTGTGTTTTCCATTGAAATGGCCACATGTTAGAAATAAAGACTATGTCCTTGGACTATGAATTTCTCATAAGCCTAAGAAAAAACACAAAGTGAACTGCCTTCACAAAGTGAAAAATCAAACTTCCCCAAGTTCATTAGATTATCTGTGAGAACCTGTTTTCCTTTGTTGGGAACTCTCCTACTTAGTGAGTAGGAGGAGAAATCCCTGGATAGCACTTTTGTGTCCTACCCTGGAGGATTGATCCAGTGGGAGAGGGGTGGATACACTGAGAGCCCATAATGCAGCTGTTCTCTTGCATCATCCGATTACTCTGTGGTTGTTACAGTCCAAGCTGGTGCTGGGGGATATTCATTTGGATGGGTCAGTTGGTCACCTGGCCACTGTTGGAAGCTTGGGCAGGGGGCTCAGAAAGTCCTTTTCCACAGAGGTGGGTGATGTGACCTTGGCTGGCACCTAGGTGGCTGGCAGGACCTTGGTTGGCACCTGGACATGTCACGGGACCACAGCCGGCAGCAGGGCATATCACGGGACCTTGGCATGTGCATGAATGTGTCATAGGACTGCAGCCGATGGCAGAGTGGATCATGGGATCTTGGTGGATGCCTGGATGGGTCATGGGACATTGCCAGCATCTAGGCGCATTGCCGAACTACAGCCAGCAGCAGGGTGGCTCCTTAGGCTGCAGTGGCTGGGCCAACCATGGCTGGCAGGGCTGGGGTGACATGTGGTGCCCCGCTGGGGAGTCACGGTGGTTGGGGTTTCCTCTGCCCAGGTCAGACTGTGGCAGCAGCTGTGGTGCTACGCAGGTGGCAGCAGTGGTGCTATTGAGATGGTAAGATGGCAGCGGCAGATGCTGAGGGCCAGTGGGCTCCAGCTCTGCTCAGATCTCCAGGAGGTGGCCATCAGGGGAGATTGGGGGGGAGCATGGCACCCAGTCATAGTGTGCTTGAGAGTGCCTGCCCTCTTTGCTCTCTCTCTGACCTGGCAGGGGTAATTGGGAGGTTGCTGCAGTGGATCTGACCCCTCTGCAGACTGGGCCTTCTGGGTCTGAAAGTGCAGATTGGCATCTGTTGCCAACCCAGCACCAGAAGTTTGTGGGACCCCACTGTGCCCGCTCTCTGGTGCAATGCTGGTACAGTCTCCGAGCAGCTCCCTGATCAGTTAGGAGGCCCGCTGTGGTGGGGGACCCCCCTCGCAGCTCAGATTTCAGTGTCCATGGAGGGGATTGCAGAGCCCTGGAGGTCTCTCCCCTAACCCTTCCCTGCATGTGGACGCTTCCTCTAGGTGTCTTCTGATCTTGCTGAGCAGATCACCCTGCTTCTCTCTCCCCAACTTTTGGTGTCTCCAGTTGTTTTTCTGATGATTCACAATGCTGTTTTCAAGAAGGTCCATCCACAGGGGAACCTCTACCCACAACCTTTGATCTTCTCCTTGACAGCAATGAGTGCAGGCTGCTTCTAGTCCGCCGTCTTGGCCCCTCTCCCTGTTCACTTCCTATACAGGTAAAATTAGCTTTTCAGCTTCCTCCGGGAATTTTCTTCTAAGATTTGGATTAACATTGTTTTAAATATGTAGATAATTTTAATAATATCTATGATCTTAAAAACAGTAAGCCTGTGGACATTTAGGTATTTTAAAAATCTGAAATGTATTTTTTGAGCTATAGAGAAATTTTTTAATGTTTTTGCATGGTTAGGACTTTGTGAAGCAAAGAAAACTAAACCTGGGCTAAAAAAAGCCTTGGAAGTTAAATAACAATTGAATCGACAGTGAGAATTTACCTTCACAGAGGTATGCATTTTCTTTCTAAGTGGATGATTCCTGGAGCCTTGGAGATAAAACCCCCGGTTGTAAACTTATGGATGCTTGTCTTATCTTCCTTCCCCTAAAGATATTTATTTGCATTTCAAAAGGTAAGAACCCAGGATCTTTCTCTTTCTCTTCTCAAATTACACGTACATTAGGGAGCAAAGGATTCTTTCCCTCTCTTATGAGGAAAAGCTGGACAGCTGTCCCTGGCCTAGGTAAGTTTCCAGATTCATATTTTAGAGTTCCTAGCCTATAATGCAGACCCCAAACTAGTAAGGCAACATCTAATTGACTCCTTTCACATCTTCCTAGAAGAAAAAATAATTGGGGCAAATTGGAATTGATGTGGTTATTGCTGTAAGTACAGCCTGTCCTCCATATCCATGAGTTCCGAATCCGTGGGTTCAACCAACCACAGATCAAAAATATTTTTTAAGAAAGCACCTGTACTGAACACATACAGATTTTTTTTCTTGTTACTATTACCTAAACACTACAGTATAACAACTATTTACATGGCATTTACATTGTATTAGGTATTTTAAAATAATCTAGAGATGATTTAAACTATACAGGAAAATATGCATAGGTTATAGCAAATACTACATCATTTTATATAAGCGCCTTGAGCATCCATGAATTTTAGTACCCACAAGGAGCCCTGGAACCAATCCCCCACAGATACTGAGGAACAACTATAACTAATCTGTCTCTGCCCTAGAAAGCTCATGCCTACTTTCAGGAAAAATGAATAAATATGGATACTAAAAATCTATCAGAATTTTATACGCTTTAGTGAAGTGAAGAGGTTTTGCATATCTCAATAAATTATATCTGAGTTTTTAAAACTCTAATATAGATGGTGTTTGTAAATTTCTTTTTCTAATATTTTGTTGCTAGTATATAGAAACCAAAAAATTTGTTGCTAGTATATAGAAATACAATTGATTTTTGTATATTTAATTGATTTTGTACATTTAACCAATCTTGCTAAATTCACTTACTAATTTAATAGGTCTTTTTGTAGATTATTTGAGGGCTTTATAAGTATAAATTTATATGGTTTAATCTCTTTTTCTTTTCTTTCCTTTTTTTCTTTGACTAAGACCTCCAGCACAATATTGGTTGGAATTGTGACTATGTTCAGTTTGTCTTGTTTTGTGTTTTAGGGAGAAAGCATTCAATATTCTTCATTAAGTATAATGATAAAAATTGGTTTTCTGTAAATACTTTTTTTCAGATTGAGGAAGTACTACTTTATTCCTAGCTTACTCAGAGGATTAATTTTTAAAACACGAATAGAATTTTAACTATTTAAAATGTTATTTTTTTCATCTATTGAAATGATCATTTAAAAAATTCCTTCTGTTAATGTGGTAAATTACATTGTTTTTTGTCAAATGTTAAACTAATCTTACATTCCTGGAATTTTGAAAATACATTGTATATATGTTTTTATATATAGTTTCATATAAATACATTAACATATGTGGTTATATATGATTCCATTATATTATTATATTCACACATATGCTTGTGTATAGATTCATTGCTAGATTTATTTGGTAAATTTTTTTCCAGACTTTTTACATCCATGTTCAGGAGAGATATTGCTTGTAATATTATTTTTCTTGTGAAGTTCTTGGAAGGATTTGGTAATTTGGCATCAGAGTTATGCTGGATGCATAGAAGAGATTGAGAGTCTTTCCTTTTTCTCTATTGTGTTAAAGAGTTTGCATAAGATTACTATGATTTCTTCCTTAAATGATTGAAAAAATTTGTCCATGTAGTCCTCATGGCCTGGAGTTTTCATTGTGGGAAGGACTTAATTACTTTTACAGAAAAAGAATGATTCATACTTTCTATTTCTTTTTGTGTTAGTTTTGTTAAGTTGTGTTTTTAAAGATATTTTTTTTTCTATTTTAGCCAATCTATTAAATGTATAATATTCTCTAATTTTTAAAAATGCCTATAGGATGCTTCCCTTTTGGTGATATCATCTTTTCCACTCTTGAGAGTGTAATTTGTGTTTTTTCATTTTTTATAATTTCTGAATCAGTCTTACAAGGGGTTATCAATTTTCATAATATTTCCAAAGAATAACTAGGTTCTATTGATTATCTCTATTGTATGTATGCTTTTTATTTAATTTACTTATATTCTTGCCTTTATTATTTCCTTCTTTTTTTGGTTTCATTTACTTTTTCTTTTCTATTTTCTCTTTTTGTTTGTTTTTGTCTTTTCTATTTTCTTGAGAATGGAAACTTAGTTTTTCCACTTTTTATTTTTTCTAATATACAAATATAAAGCAAATAATATTTCTTAAGGCACTTAACTATATTCCTCAAATTTTGACATATATTTTTATTACTGTTGAATTTTAAGTATTTCTAATTTTCAATGTGATTTTTTCTTACCCATTGAGTTGTTTAGAAATGTATTGTTTAATTTTCATACATGTGGGAGATTTTCTTCTATTATTTCTGTTGTAGATTTTTAATTTAATACTCTACTATTTCAATTCTTTATAATTTATGGAGACATGTTTTATGGTCTAATGTGTGATCTATTTTTGGTAATGTTTCTTGTGCACTTGGAAATTACATATTCTGCAATTGTCGGATGTAGTAATCCAAACATGTCATTTAGGTCACATTGGTTAATAGTAGTATTCAAATCTTCTATATTCTTACTAATTTTTTGTCTCCTTGTTCTAATAATTGCTCTGAGAGTTATGTTAATATCTTCTACTATGATTTACAAGGATTTGCCTATTTCTCTCTTTTGATTTTGTCAATTTTTATTTTATATATCTTGAAGTCATAATTACATAAAAACAAAATCAGAATTTTTTTGCTTCCTGGTGAATTGACTCTTTTATCACCAGATGTACATCTCTAACTCTGGATGTATTACTTGCATCAAAGTTCACTTTGTCTTATACTGTGTTAATATAGGCACATCAGCTTTCTCTTGGCTAATGCTTGCATGGCATATATGTCTGCACTCTTCCTTTCAGCATATCAACTTTCATATTTTTAAATGTGTCTATTGTGGATAGAATATATTTGGGCCAATGTAATTACTGGTATAGTTGGATTAAATCTACCATGTCTTAGTCCATTCAGGCTGCTATAACAAAATACTTTAGACTGGGTAATTTATATGTAATAGAAATTTACTTTTTACAGTTCTGGAGGCTGGGAAGTCCAAGATCAAGGTGCCAGTAGATTTGGTGTCTGGTGAAGGTTGCTGTCTGTTTTATAGATGGCTCCTCTTGCTGTGTCCTCACGTGGTAGAAAGGCCAAACAGACTCCCTCATGCCTATTATAGGGATACTAATCCCATTCATAAGAGTGTAGTCCTCATAACCTAATCTCCTCCTAAAGGCTCCACCTCTTAATATTATTGCTTGGGGGATTAAGTTTCAACATGAATTTTGGAGGGACGGAAACATTCAAACCATAGTATACTATCTTGTTGCTTGTTTTCAATATTTGTTCCTTTATTTTTGTTCAAGTTTTCTTCTTTTCTGCCTTTTTGGTGGACTCAACAAGTGTTTAAAAATTATTACATTTTATCTCTTTTAGCTTTTTAGATATATGCTTTGTATTAGTCTTTAAGTGGTCTCATCGCCAATTATAGTCCTCCTTGACTTATTTCAACTACATTATATCAGTAATTTTACCATTGTATGAGTAACTCAAATTACTTTCCACAGTTCAATTACATTTACCAATCTCCTGCCCTTCCTGCTATTACCATCATCTATTTCACATCTATAATACATTTGTTATAAACTCTAGAAGACATTAATGTTGTTCATGATTTAAACAGTTAATATTTTTGGTATTTACCCACATATTTACCTTCTCTGATACTCTTCATTCATTTCTATACTTCTATGCTTCCAGCTGGTATCAGTATATTTTATCCTGAATATAACTTCTTTTAGTGTTTCTTTTTTTTTCTTCCCTCCTTCCCCTCCTTCCCCTCCCCTCCCCCCTTCCACTCCTGCTCCTCATTTCCCTCCTCCTATCTCCCCTTCTCTCCCCTCCTTCTTCCCACTCCCTTCCTGCCCCTCCCCCCCTTTTTAGTATTTCTTGTACTTTGGGCATGATGACAATTATCTCGGCTTTTGTTTGTCTATAAACAGCTTTATTTCACCTTCATTTTTAATGATATTTTTCCTGAGTGTAATATTGTAAATTATTAGTTATTTTTCTTTTAGCACTTTAAAGATATCATTTAATCATCTCTGCTTCCAATGTTTCCTTTGAAAAGTTATCTGTTAGCTTTATTTCTACTCTTTTAATGTAATAGATTCTTTCCTCTGGCTGCCTTTGTAAGATTCTCTTCATTTTTATCTTTTAGCAGTTTGACTATAATGTGCCTAATGTGTGGTTTTCTTTCTCTCCCCCACAAGATGCTGTTTTATTCTGTTGCCTGGGCTAGACTGCAGTGGCATCATCATAGCTCACTGCAAGCTCAAACTCCTGTGCTGAAGTGATCCTCCTGCCTCAGCCTCCCAAGTAGCTGAAACTACAGGTGCATGCCACCATGCCTGGCTAATTTTTGTATTTTTAAAAAATTTTTTATAGATATAGGGTCTTGCTATGTTGTTCAGGCTGGTCTTGAACTCCTGGACTCAAGTGATCCTCCTGCCTTTTCCTCCTAAAGTGCTAGAATTGTAAGCATGAGCCACTGCACCCAGTCTGATTTTTTTTATTTATCCTGCTTGGAGTTTCCTGAGATTCTGGAATCTGTGGGTTTATGTCTTTCATTATGTTAGAAAAATTTTTGGATGTTATAATTTCCAATATTGCTTCTGTTCCATTCTCCTTCTCCCCCTCCTTTCCATCTGGGTCCCCAATCACACTTATAATAAACTAAATCCTTTTTTGTACAATTCTTTCTATTTTTTTCTCCTCATGATTGAATTTGGACATTTCTCTTTACCTGTCTTCATGTTTACTAATCCTGTCTTCTGCTTTACCAAGTCTACTATTTTACCCATCCAATAAGATATTAATTTCATATATTATTTTTCAGTTCAAGCATGTCCATTTGTTTCTTTTTATACAGTCCAATTCTTCATTCAAATTCTTTTCTTTTTTCATCCATTTTGTCTTATTTTACTCTATTTAACTGTACTAAAATACATTTACAGCCCATATTTTAATTTTTTCATCTATTAATTACCATATCTTTATCATCTGTGTGTCTGCTTCTATTTTCCTTGTTTTTCTTTTTAATTTTCAGTAACATTTTTCTGCATCTTTGCCTGTCTTGGAATTTTTTATTTCATGCCAGAAATTGTGTATGAAAGAAGCATAGAGACTGACATTGATATTAATTGTCCCCAGAATTCTCTTTCCTGTTGTACAGAAAGGAAGTGGGGCTTATCATAGCAATCCAATCAGGAATTGAGCTGAGTCCAGCCTGGATTACAGTTTAAGTAGAACTTGCTAACCTCTGGCTTTAAATGTCTTGAGAAGAATACCCGTGTTGTGTTTGGTGTGGTCTCCTTTCTCTTCAAGATTTTGTCTCCTATCATTGTGATATTGTGAGAGATTTCACTATACTTTTCCATTTGAGCCTCCTCCTAGTCTTCTACATAGCTCCAGAACTCAGTAAATCTCCTAAGAGGAAAACAGGCCGTATGTTTAGGGAATAAGATGTGCTCCTCTAGACTCCAGTCTGTCACATTATTTTCTTCATGATATTTTTCCCAACCACTATTTTTTGTCTTTTAATAACCCTTGTCCTAGTCTGCATTTCTGCATTATATTATGGAGAATGTTGTTTCCCCCCAACACACACACCAAATTTTGTGTTTCTTGATGGTTGAGTTATTAAAAAAATTCTTCCTGCCCTCTACAAAATCTAATGCATAGAGTAGACTTCTAACAATTATTCGTGAAATTTATATATCTATGAACTTAAATGTCCTGGGCATAATAGATCCTGAGGTAGTTCTTAACTTCACTGAACATAAGCATCCAAAGGAGCTTCTTTAAATTTTGGTTTCTGGATATCACCCAGAGCCTGATTCAGTGGGGTTGGGGTTGAGTCCAGGATTCTACATTTCCAGCAAGTACTTGAGGTTTTTCTGATGCAGGGTGGTCTGTAGCCTTACTTTGGAAATTATTATCCTTGGCAATGTGCCACAAACCATGCCTGAAGTTTTGCCACTATCATTTCTTGAGCACATCCAATACTGAGTTATACAATAAGCACAATGGATGTAGTGAACAGAGATTAAAAATTTCAATGCTCACCTCTAGAAGTTTAAGGTCTAGTCAAAATTGTAGGACCCACACATTAATAACCCTCAGGTATACTTACAAAGCAACATCAAAATGAGTGCTAACTGGTAGAAAAAAATGAGATGTGAACAATTGATTAAATTGAGCAGAACTTCATTAAAGAGCTTGGGCCAAATATTGAAGTAGAGGAAATCTTTGTAGTGGTAGCAGGAGTGAAGAAGTGATTTCAAATTGAAGGAAGAGGTTATATTGAACAAACAGAATATATTTGGTGGATACATCCTTATGTTTTGTTTCAGGGAATAAGCAGATGTAGAAATTTCATGCTGCTCTCCTGGGAAGTGACTGTCTCTGCACTCAACACGTGCATGTATTACCAATCTCCATTTTATGGACAGCATGTCTTGGTCTTACTAAAAACCAATATATTTACTCTGATTTCTGCAAATTCAGTCATTGTTATCAACTTCTGTCCACCCACCACACATTATGTTGTTAAGCAGTTTTAATTCAAGCTTTGCTTATGTGTTCTCTATATCAATTTGTTTTGGGATGCTCTGCTTGCAGCTGCCCTAATTCTGTACAACATACAAACACTATTTAGTAATATTCATCTCATTTGTTCTCACACATGTCCTGGCGAGCTGACTTGTGGTGCTGTTAATTCAGCTGTGCAGTGTGGGTGTACTGGCTGTATTTCAGGACTTCAGTGTAGTTCTTTCTTAAGGCTGTGAAGATAAAGGACCTCAGGAGAGCTTTAATCTAGGACAGGACAATTTTAAGTCCATGGTACTGCCCTGACTCCACCTGTGGCATTCTGTGATTTAGTGAATTTATCTCTGTGTACCATACTCTGTTGGCCTGGATGTTGCTTCCTAACTTCAGCAACCCCTAGCTTTGCCTTATACCGATAGTGCAGCCAGTAGGCAGCCCTCATGACTTCTTTGTAGAATAATGAGGAAAAAATTGGCCTTAGACTATTGTTTTATTTTTATTCCTAATTATTTTGATTCATATGGTTTGAAAGCTGAGTTCTGTAAGCATAGCTAAAAGTTTGTCTATTTTTTCATTTGTTTATGGATTTTACATAAAACAATTTTTAAAATGTGAAAGTAACCACAATTATAGGTGTTAATTATTAGATACATTTTAGTCACTCTAACCAAAACATGTGTACTAACAACATTATGCAAATTAACAAATTTATTTAGCACAATAATAATTATTCTGACGTATTGAGGCATTTTTTAAAAGCATAGGGCCTTTGCTAACAAAGCCTCAGAAGTCATGTAACATCTCTCCTGGCACATTCTATTCTTTGACAAAGGCTTCCCAGGTTCAAGGGAAGGTATCATAGCCTCCTCTTTATGGGAGAAGTGTCAAAAATGATTTAAAACCTCCACAGTGGCTAACGCTTTTTGTCCAAAATGCAGAAAAGTCTTTTTGGTAGATTGTGTTATTGGTCCAATTATTCACTTATCCCTGTGTGACAAGCTATTACTTTGCTTGGGCTGCCATAACAAAATACCAAGAGAAATTTATTTTATCCCAGTTCTGGAGGCCGGGAAGTCCAAGATCAAGGTGCCAGCAAATTGGTTCTTGGTGAGGGCCTGCTTCCTGGCCTGCAAAGCCAACTTCCGTATCTTCACTTAGTGGATAAAGGAAGCTCTGCTATCTCTTCCTCTTCTTATAAGGGCACTAGTCTCACCATGGGGGCCTTTAGCTTCTGACGTCATCTAAACCTAATTACCTCCCAAAGGAACCACCTCTTAATATCATCACATTAAGGGTTAGGGCTTCAACATATGAATTTTGAGGGAACACAAACATTAAGTTCATAATACAAACTTTCCGTGTAACTTTGCAGTCTTTTCTACTCATTCATAGTACAAGTAATTTTTTTCCTGCCCTTGACTTTGGCCATGGACGTGTGGACTTGCTTTGGCCAATGATCTATTAGCAGAAGTAATAGTGGAATAAATGCACATGTGTCATGGGGCTGCCCTCATGTGTCTTTGCCACTGCCATTAGGAGAACATTTTCCAGTTTTACTTCAGGTCTTGGAAGGAAGATGAAAGAGGTGTAGAGCAGATGCACTCCAGCTACCACAACCTGAAGAAGAAGCACCTCAGCAAGCCTACAGAATTTTAGGGAGATGCAGACCTACCCACCCAAGCTCCTCCCAGGCCAGCTAAATCCCAGCAAATCCACAGCTAAATAATTATTTTAAGCTACTTAGTTTTGGGATGGTTTGTTATGTAGCAACAGTCAACCAAAACTGTTTTATTTTATTCAAGTATATGTTGTGTTCCACAGTAGAATTACAAAATATTTTTTATATATATTCTTTACGTTTTCTTTCAAGTGTATTCTCAAGTGTTTTTGCTTTTGTTTTGGTGTTTTGAATGGGTGTTGTTACATTATATTTTTAAATTGTAGATACCAAAGTAATTAAGATCGGAATATTAATTTTGCATCCAACTACCTGACTTGTCTTATTTTTACTAATACTTTTTTGATATTAATTATAAAAACTTTGTTCTATTTTGTATGGATATGAAATGATTTGATTAAAATAATCAAATAATCAAAATAAATAGATTTAAATAATCTATGTTTCACTATATTCAAAGTCTAACACCACAGTTTTCATGCACAATATCTTTACCTGTGAGTTTATTATTTTAAGTCATCTTTTATATAACTGGATCATATCCTCAAAAGATTATTTTAATCAACTCTATATAGACATAATTTATATGCAACAAAATATGCACATTTTAAGTGTACAGTTTAATGAGCTTTGACAAATGTATACAACTGTGCAACCACCACCATAATCAAGATTCAAAATGTTTCAATTACTCTAAAAGGATCCCTTGAGCCCCTTTGAAGTCAAACTCTATCCTGAACCCCAAACTGCCCATTGATCTCCTTTATGTCACTATAGATTATGTCTGTCTCTTCTACAATGGTAAAATTGGAATCATACAGTATGTACTCCCTTGTATCTGGCTTCTTTGGCTTAACATAATATTTTTGAAATTCATCCATGCTGTTGTGTGTGTTGTTATTATTATTGGTTTTTAAATTGCCGGGTAGTATTTCAGTGTATGAATATATCATAATTTACTCATTCATCAATCAGTAGACATTTAGGATGTTTCCAGATTTGGGCTAGTATGATAATTATTCATATTCTTATTCAAGTCTTATTCTTGTATAAGTTTTTTTATTGGATATGTCATTTCTCTTAAATATATACCTAACAATAAAATTTCTGAGTCATGAGGTATTTTTAATGTTATTAGACATTTCTGAAAAGGTTTAAAAAATGGTTGTACTACTATATATCCCTATCAAAAATATACAAGTGTTCCAGTTGCTCTACATTCTAGGCAGTATTTGGTAATATCAATGTTTTCAATTTTAGCCATTCTAATAGATATGTAGTGATATTAAATTGTGGCTTCAATTCACATTTCTATAATGACTTAGAATGTTGTCGAACATTTTTTTATTTACGGTCATGCCACTTAATGACAGGGTTATATTCTAAGAAATGTGCCATTAGGTGATTTTGTTGTTGTGTGAATATCATGGAGTGTGCTTACACAAACCTAGATGGGATAGCCTACTATACACCTAGGTATAGCCTATTGCTTCTAGGCTACAAATTTGTACAGCATGTTACTGTAATGAATACTGTAGGCAATTGTAACATAATGGTAAGTATTTGTGTATCTAGACATAGAAAAGGTACAGTAAAAATACTGTATAAAGGACAAAAAATGAATGGAGCTTGCAGGCAGTGGAAGTTGCTCTGGATGAGTCAGTGAGTGAGTGGTGAGTGAGTGTGAAGGCCTAGGACATTACTGTACACCACTGTAGGCTTTATAAACACTGTACACCTGGGCTATACTTAATTTATAAAAAATATTTCTTTTTCCAATAGTAAATTAACCTTAGCTTACTGGAATTTTCTTACTTTATAAATGTTTTAATTCTTTTAACTTTCCTACTTTTTTGTGATAATACTTAGCTTAAAACACAAACACATTGTACAGGTGTACAAAAATATTTTTTCTTTATGTCCTTATTATACAAGCTTTTTTCTATTTTTAACCTTTTTTTTCTTTTTATGCTTTTTTGTTAAAAACTAAGACACAAACACACACATTAGCCTAGGCATACAGAGGGTCAGGATCTTCAATATCACTGTTGTCTTCCACCTATTCCATATATTGTCCCACTGGAAAGTCTTCAGGGACAATAACATGCATGGAGCTGTCATCTCTTGTGATAGTAATAACTTCTAGAATATCTCCTGAAGGACCTGCCCTAGGCTGTTTTACAGTTAACTATTTTTTTTTTTGAGACAGAGTCTCACTCTGTTATCCTGGGTAGAGTGCAGTGGTGTCATCACAGCTCGCTGCAACCTCAAACTCCTGGGCTCAAGCAATCCTCCTACCTCAGCCTCCCCAGTAACTAGGATTACAGGTGTGTACCACCACGCCCAGCAAATTTTTTTTACATGTATTTATTTTTGGTAGAGATAGGGTCTTACAATGTTGCTCCGGCTAGTCTCAAATTCCTGGCCTCAAGTGATGATCCTCCTGCCTTGGCCTCCCAATGAGCTGGGATTACAGGTGTCAGCCACTACACCCAGCCTTACATTAGGTTTAATTTTGATTTTTTTCATAGCTTGTTACTGGGGAAACTTAGATAATAGATTTTAGACTGTTTATCTTTTTTCCTTAAGTAATTGCTTTAATTACATCCTACAAATTTTATGTTGCATTTTAATTTTCTTCTAATTCACATTTTCTAATTTCCATTGTGATTTTTTTGGACCCATGTTCATTTGAGTCTATGTTATTTAATTTCCAAATATTTGGAGATATTCTAGTTATTTTTCCAGTATTGACTTCTAATTTAATTCTGTTGTAATCAAAGGAAACGATCTGTAATTTGCAGGAAATGCTTTTATGGTACAGTAAATGCTCTATCTTGATGAATGGTTAATTTATGTTTTAAAAAATATGCAGTCTACTGTTGTTGCATGGAATGTTCGGTGTCAGTTAGGTCAAGTGGGTTTGTAATGTTGTGCATATCTTCTATACCTTACTGATTTTGTGTTTACTCATTCTATCAATTATTGAGAAAGGCATGTTGAAATCTCTATTACTGTGCATTTGTTATTTTTTTATAGTTCTGTCATTTTTTTATTTGTTTCATGTACTTTGATTTACCATTTCTGGCAGCCTTCATTTCTTTGTGTATACCCAACATCCATCTGCTATTGTATTTTTTGTTTGAAAAACTTTGTTTAACATTTCTTATAATGCAGGTCTTCTGGCAACCAATTCCCTCAGCTTTTGTTTGTCTAAAAAAGTTTTTAATTTTTCTTCATTTTTGGAGGATAATTTTGCTGGGTGGATAATTTCAGGTCAACAGTATTTTTCATTCAGTATTTTAAATATGTGATTTTGTTGTTTTTTTGACTGACTTTATTTATGACCAGGAGTCTGTGTACATTCTTGTTTTATATTCTTAAGAATACAGAAACAAAGAAGATAAGCCTTACAGCACACTGCCTGGAGAGAGTTTCCATTTTGTAGCATAGAGAGGCTGAAGCCAAACAGAGCCTAGTAGTGTTACTGAGTTGAGGAGACAAAGTTGAAAGTTTGTGTTAGACATGGAAGCTATAATTCTCAGGACCTATTACTGAAAGGAATGGGGCTTCCAAGGAAAAGAGTTCTGTAGTTCACAGATGGGTCCTCTTGAGTATTTGACTGAATACTGATCCATGCATGCATGTGGGGAAACTCCTGGAGCTAAGGAAGAACCACCACAGAGGTGTGGACACAGCAATTCCTGGAGCTCACATAGAGGTGGGAATGTTTTATGTTCTAAGCACTCGCAGTCAAATGTCTTTCTAATAAATGGGCATTGGATACGGTTCTCAGAAGCGCATTGCCTCTGCACAAGCGCCAAATCAGCCTTTGCCTAAAAGCTTTTCTATATACACCCTTACTAATGATGCTTAAAAAAATCAAACCTCAAAAAGATCAAATTGATTCCAAGTACACTACCGAAAACATGCCTCCAAATCTTTAAAGGAATATTTAAAAAATATAAAGCAATGCAAAATACATATTTCTGGCATTCAATCAAAACTTTTTTCCTATTTATTTTTTCTTTGTATATATTCATGGAGGTACAAGTACAATTTTGTTACATTGATATATTGCATTGTGGTGAAGTCAGGGCCTTCAGTGCATGCATCACTGAAGCAACACACACTGTACCCACCAACAATCTCCAATCATCCCCCCTTCCATCTGCCCACCACTCCAAGTCTCCATTGTCCATCATTCCACACTCTGCTTCCCTGTGTATACATTATTTAGCTCCCACTTATGAGTGAGAACATGCAGTATTTGCCTTTCTGTGTCTGATTTGTTTCACTTAAGATAATGGCCTCCTGTTCATCCATGTTGCTGCAAAAGACATGATTTCATTGTTTTTTACAGCTGAATAGTATTCCAATGTGAATACATAACATATTTTCTTTAATCCTCTATTGATGGGAACTTAGGTTGATTCCATATCTTTGCTATTGTGAATAGTACTGCAATAAACATACCAGTACAAGCATCTTTTTTATAGATCAATTTCTTTTCCTTTGAGTAGATACCCAGAAGTGGAATTGCTGGATCATATGGTAGTTCTGTTTTTAGTTCTTTGAGAAATCTCCATACTGTTTTCCGCAGAGGTTGCACTATTCTACATTCCCAACAGCAGCAGTGTATAAGAGTTCCCTTGTCTCTGCATCCTTGGAAACATCTGATATTTTTTGTCTTTTTAATAATGGCCATTCTGATTGGTATAAGATGATATAACATTGTGGTTTTAATTTGCATTTCTCTGATGATTACTGAAGCTGAACATTTTTTCATATGTTTTTGGTCATTTATTTGTCTTCTTTTGAAAAATGTCTACTCATGTCTTTAGCCCAGTATTCAACGTGGTTAGTTGTGTTTTGTTGTTTGAGTTCCTTGTAAATTCTGGATATTGGTTCCCTGTTAGATGTATAGTTTGCAAATATTTTCTCCCATTCTTCAAGTTGTCTGCTCACTCTGTTAATTATTTCTTTTGCTGTGTGGAAGCTTATACTTTAAGTCCCATTTGTTTAATTTTTTGTGAGTGTTACCCGTGCTTTTGAGGTCTTAGTCATGAATTCTTTGCCTAGACCAATGTCCAGAAGAGTTTCCCCTAGGTTTTCTTCTAGTATTTTTATAGTTATAGGTCTTACATTCAAGTCTTTACTGTACCTATAGTTGATTTTTGTATATGGTGAGAGATAGGGGTCCAGTTTTATTCTTCTGCATATTTCCCAGCACCATTTATTGAAAAGGGTGTCCTTTCCTCAGTGTATGTTCTGGTAGACTTTGTCAAAGATCAGTTGGGTATAAGTATGTGGCTTTATTTCTGGGTTCTTTATTCTGTTCCATTGATCTGTGTGCCTATTTTTATACCAGTACCATGTTGTTTTAGTTACTGTAGCCTTGTAATATAATTTGAAGTCAGGCAATGTGATGCCTCCAGCTTTGTTTGTTTTGCTCAAGATTGCTTTGGCTATTTGGGTTCTTTTGTAGTTCCATATGAACTTTAGAATTGTTTTTTCTAATTCTGTGTAAAATGTCATTGGTATTTTGATAGGAATTACATTGAACCTGTAAATTGCTTTAGGCAGTATGGTCATTTTAACAATATTAATTTTTCTGATCCATGAGCATGAGATGTTTTTCCATTTGTTTGTGTCATCTACAATTTCTTTCATTAGTGTTTTGTAGTTTTCCTTGTAGAGATCTTTCACCTCCTTGGTTAAATTTATTCCTAGGGTTTATGTTGTTTTCATTGTTTTTGCAGCTATTATAAATGGTATATTGCCCTCTTGATTTGGTTCTCAGCTAAATTGTTGTTGCATAGAAATGATACTGATTTCTGTATGTTGATTTTTTATCCTGAAACTTTACTGAATTCATTTATCAAATCTAGTATTTCTTTTGGTGGAGTCTTTAGGGGTTTTTTAGATATAAGATCATAGTCCTCTTTTCCAATTTGGATGCCTTTTATTTGTTTCTCTTGCCTGATTGCTCTGGTGAGGACTTCCAGTACTATGTTGAATAAAAGTGGTTAGGCCAGTCACAGTGGCTCACACCTATAATCGCAGCACTTTGGGAAGGTGAGGCAGGAGGATTGCTTGAGGCCAGGAGTTCAAGACCAGCCTGAGCAACATAGTAAGACCTTGTCTCTACAAAAAAAAAAAAAAAATTAGCTGGGTGTGGTGACTCACATCTGTAGTCCCAGTTACTCAGGAGGTTGAGACAGGAGGATTTCTAGAGCCCATAATTTGAGGATGCTTTGAGCTACACTGGTACCACTGCACTCCAGTCTGTGTGACAGAGTGAGACCCCATTTCAAAATTAAAAAAGAGAGAGAGAGAGAGAGAGAGAGAGAGAAAGAGTGGTTAAAGTGGGCCTCCTTCTCTCTTGTCTTTTTCCAGTTCTCAGGGGGAATGCTTTCAGCTTTTCCCTGTTAAGTGTGATGTCGGCTGTGGGCTTATTATATATGGCATTTATTATTTTGAGGTATGTTCCTTCAATGCCTAGTTTGTTGAAAATTTTTGTCATGAAGGGATGCTGAATTTTATCAAGTGTTTTTTCTGAACATATTGGGAAGATCATATGGTTTTTGTCCTTAATTCTGTTTATGTGATGTGTTACATTTATTGATTTGTGTATGTTGAACAATCCTTGCATCCCTAGTATAACATCCACTTGATCATGGTGTATTATCTTTTTGATGTGCTATTGGAATCTATTTGCTAGTGTTTTGTTGAGGATTTTTTTGTCTATATTCATTGGGGTCTGTATATTGGTCTGTAGTTTTCTTTTTCTGTTGTGTCCTTGATTGATTTTGGTATCAGGGTGATATTGGTCTCATAGAATGTGTTGGGGAGAATTCTCTCATCCTCAATTTTTTGGAACAGTTTCAGTACGATTAGTATTAGTTTTTCTTTGTATGTTTGGTAGAATTTGGCTATGAATCCATCTGGCCTTGGGCTTTTCCTTTTGTTGGGAATTTGTTGTTATTGATTTTATCTTGCTACTCTTTATAGGTCTGTTCAAGAATTCTATTTCTTCCTGCTTCAATCTTAGGAGGTTGTATATTTTCAGGAATTTATCCATTTCCCCTAGGTTTTCTAGTTTGTGAGCATATAGTTGTTCATAATAGTCTCTGATGATCTTTTGTATTTCTGAGGTATCAGTTGTAATGTCTCCTTTCTTATTTCTGAGTCTGTTTATTTGGATCTTTTCTCTCCTTTTTTTGGTTAGTCTAGCAGTGCTTTATCAATTTTATTTATCTTTTCAAAGAACCAACTTTTTGTTTCATTGATCCTTTTTTTTTTTTTTTTTTTTGGTCTCTATTTCATTTGTTTCTGCTCTTACCTTTATTATTTCTTTTCTTCTGCTAACCTTGGGTATGATTTGTTCTTGTTTTCCTGGTTCTTTTGGGTGTGACATTAGGTTGTTAATTTATGATCTTTCTACTTTTTTGGTGTAGGCGTTTAATGCTATAAACTTCCTTCTTAGCACTGCTTTTACTGTATGCCACAGGTTTTGCTATGTTGTGTTTTCATTTTCATTAATTTCAAAAAATTTTTAAATTTCTGTCTTAATTTCTTTGTTGACCCAGTGATTGTTCAGGAGCATGTTGTTTAATTTCCATGTATTTGCATAGTTTCTGAAGTTCCTTTTTGTATTGAATTCTAGCTTTATTCCACTGTGGTCTGAGAAGATATTTGATATGATTTTGATTTTTAAAAGTTTGTTAAGACTGGCCTAACATGTGGTCTATATTGAAGAATGTTCCATATGATAATGAAAAGAATGTATTCTGTTTTGTTGGGTAGAATGTTCTTCAAATGTCTGTTAAGTCCATTTGGTCTAAAGTCCAGTGTTTCTTTGTTAATTTTCTGTCTCGATGATCTGTCTAGTGCTGTGAGTGGGGTGTTGAATTCCCCATTATTACTGTATTGCTGTCTGTCTCTTTCTTTAGGTCTAGTAATAATTGTTTTGTGGATCTGGGAGTTCTGATGTTCAGTATGTATATATTTATGATTGTTATATCCTCTTGTTAAATTGATCCCTTTATCATTATGTAATGACCTTCTTTCTTTTCTATTTTTTTACTGTTTTTGATTTAAAGTCTCTTTTATCTGATATAAGTAAAGCTACTCCTGTTCGCTTTTGGTTTCTGTTTGCATGGAGTATCTTTTTCCACCCATTTACTCTCAGTCTACGTGTGTCTTTATGGATAAGGTGAGTTTCTTTTAAGCAGCATATACTTGGATCATGTTTTATAATCCATTCTGCCAATCTGTCTTTTGAGTAGAACATTTAACCCATTTATGTTCAAGGTTAATATTGATATGTGAAGCTTTATTCCTGTCATATTGTTAATCGTTTTCCAGTTGTTTTCTAAATTTTTGTTTCTTTTTCTTTGTCTTTTTATCTTTGTGGTTTGATGAAATTCTGTGATGTTGCCATTTGATTCCTTTCTCTTTCTCCTTTGTGTGATTGTTTCATAAGTCCTTTGAGTCATATTTTTGTGATGGGGAATCTTGACCTTCGCTCCCATGCTTAAGAAGACCCTTTTGAGCATTTCCTGTAGAGCTGGTCTAGTGATGACAAATTCCCCTCTGTTTGCTTGTCTGAGAAAGACTTTGCTTTTTCTTCATTTATGAAACTTATTCTGGCAGGATATAAAATTTTTGCTGCCATCTTTTTTCTTCTAGCACTTTGAAAATTCCATCCCATTCTCTTCTGGCCTGTAAGGTTTCTGATGAAAAGTCCACTGTAGTCTGATGGGGTTTCCTTTGTAGGTGACTAGATGCTTTTCTTTTGCTAATTATAAAATTATTTCTTTCACTTTGACTTCAGACATTCTGAACATAATACCTGTGGTGATGTCCTTTTGCAATGTAATTACCTGGGGATCACTCAGCCTCCGGTATCTGGATGTTTAAGTCTTCTGCTAGGCTTAGGAAATTTTCATTGGTTATTTCCTTAAAATTTTTTATTTATTTATTTTTAAAATTCATTTAATTAATTAATTAATTTATTTTTATTATTTTAAAATTTTTATTTCAACATATTAAGGGGGTACAAATTCCTCAAAACTTTTTGATCTCTTTTCCCCCTTGGGAATACTGATAATTTGCAAGTTTGGTCACTTTATGTATAGTCCCAGATATCTCAAAGGCTTTGCTCATTCTTTTTTATTTTCTTTTCCTTATTTTTGGCTGACTGGATTATTTCAAAAGACCTGTCTTCAAGGTCTGAAATTTGTTCTTCTACTTGGTATAGTTTATTATTGAAGCTTTCAAATGTGTTTTGTATTTCCTTTGATGAGTGTTTCAGTTCCAGAATTTCTGGGTTTTTTTAAGGTATATGTATATATCTCCTTAGTAAATTTCTCATTCATATCCTGAATTTATTTTCTGATTTCTTTGTATTTGTTTTGAGATTTCTCTTGCATCACATTGAACTTCTTTAGAATCAATATTTTGAATTCTTTGACATTTCAAGGAGTTCTTTTTGATTGGGATCTGTTGCTGGACAATTGTTTTCCTTTAGTGGTGTCATATTTCTTTGCTTTTTCATGTTTTCTGTATCATCCTGTTGATATATATGCATCTGGTATAGCAGCCACTTTTTCTAATTTTTGAAATTGCTTTTATAGAGGAGAATTTTTTCCTGAAGATGTATATATGTTGTTGGTTCAGTAGGACACTTTGGCTTTGGTTTTGGGTGGCTGTGGTAGTGTGATTTTGTATGATTTCTTCAGCTATACACAAGGTCAATGTTATCTGTGGTTTCCTCGGTGACTTAGTGTATGGCTATTAGTTGACACTGTGGTGAAGTTTTCCTGGGGATGTGGATGCCAAATGAGCCAGTCTTTAGACCCCAGTGGTGGCAGCAGTGGGCTGAGGGTGCCTGTTTTTAGGCCCCAGAGCAGCTTACACCAGCACTGGTGTTAATGGGGCCTGGAGGGCCACTTCTTTTGCCTCCAGGTGTCTTGCTCAAATGCTAATAGTGGGGGAAGTGAGTCAGATGTGTTGGCAGGTTCTCAGGCCCCGGTGCAGCTGGTGTTGTGTGGGTGATGGCAATAGTGGTGGTCAAGCCACCCACTGGAACCAGAAGGGTCTGTGTTAGTGTTGTTGGTAGTGGTGGTGGGTTGGGTAGGCCAGTCTGCAGTCCCACAGCTGCCCGTAGCAGGAAGGGGGGTATGTTACTAGGTGTTCTTAGGAGAGCTTGGTCTTCCCTGTCCCTGCCCAGCCAGGTGGTAGCTGCAGCCTCATTGCCTCAAACTCACCCCAAGGGCAGGGTGCATCCAGTGTTAAACTCTTAAAATGGCACTGGCTGTGGGCCTGCAACCAGAGAGAATGGGGCTCTGCTCAGGCAAGCAGCATGGGCAAGAAGCTATAGGGAATGTGTTCCACTCTTATCTCAGTCTCACAGCGGCTCATTGCAGGGCTGTGGGTATTGTTCCAGATATGCGTCAGAGAGCTTGGTTTCCTTTTCACTCTCCAGCCAAGTGGCCACAATCAAAATTTATCAGACATGTAAAGAAGCAGGAAAACAAAATTCATAAACAGGAGGAAAATCAGCCAATAGCAACTGACCAAGAAATGACAAAGATGATAAAATTAATAGAAGGGGATATTATATAGCTATTATAATTCACTACATATGTTCAAAAAAGTAGAGAAAAGCATAAGAATAATGAGAGACTAATGAAAGATTTAAAAAAAGATTAAAGTGAACCTCTAGGAATGAAAATATATGAGATGAAATATAAAGTGACTAGGATTATACTGTAGTAAGAAGGGATTAGTGAACTTGAAAACAAAGCAACAGGAATATTCAAAACAAAACAGACATAAAAGACTGAAAGTCAAAAGGAGCTGTATCAGTGATTTGTGTGTAGCATCACGCAGCCCAGCATGGTGTAATTAGAGTCCCAGAAAGAGACGTGAGAGAGGGGTTGACAAAACAAATGTGAGGAAATGATAACTTAAAATTTTTCCAAACTTGATGAAAACTAGAGACCCATAGATTTAAAAAAAATAAATAAATCTCAACAAATTTCAAGGCTAAACTTCAAGGAAAATCTCAAGTAAATTACTTACCGCAAACAAAGTACAAAGGTGTCATCAGATTTCTCTTCAGAAAGAGTATAAGCCAGATGATAATGGAGACGTCTTTATAGTACAGAAAGAAAGAAAGCCAACCTAAAATTGTATACCCAGCAAAAATTTTATTAAGAAAAATTAGGTAAAATAAAGACTTTTCTGACTCGTAAAAATTGAGAGAATTAATCACCAATCAACCAGCACTATATGAAATGCTAAAAAGAATCACTCAGGCAGAAGAAAATTATATTAGATAGAAATTTGAATTTCTGCAAAGAAATGAGCATGTGTGTAGGTATATATAAGCAGTCTATTTTTTGTGCCAGAATATTTACTACATTTTTTCTTTGTTATTGAATGCTGGAACATGTCTGTTCCGATGCTCAGGTAATATTTTTCTGCTAAATAATCTTTTCTTTCACTCTGAAGTTTTAAGTCTTTCAAGAGTGTTTTCTTCCACTTTTTCTTAAAAGTTTTTTAGTTTTAAAAAATTACAGAAATACCAATTATATATATATGTCATATATATATATGGAATCTCTGTTATTGTCTGTTTTCATATCTAGTATTATCTCACTTTGCATGTTTATTCTTTTCCTTTTCATTTTATAAAATTTATTTGTAATTCCAGATTTTCTCCTTTTATTTCAAGAAAGTTTTCATTAATTTTATCTTTAAAATTTTTTGTTACTTAAAAAAATAGTGCAACATTAAACACTAATTTTGTGTATGTGGAAATTCTGTTGTATACATTTTATATTTAGCATCTGCTTACTTTTATCTATATAGTTGCTTCCATTTTGTTTTCTGATTTTTTTCTAATCTTTATAAAATTGTTTATAATAAATATTTATTATTTAATGGTAAAATAAATTTAAGTTATGTACTCTCCTTTACTTTGTTCTCCCTTGTATCATCCTCTATGAAACTTAGAAGCTCGGATATGTGAAATTTTCTCTAGATTCATATTGGGATTGAGGTTTTTTATTTTTTTTTGAGACAGGGTCTCATTCTGTCGTCCAGGCTGGAGTGCAGTGATGCAATCACACCTCACTGTAGGCTCGAACTTCCTGGGCTCAAGTGATCCTCCTGCCTCAGCCTCCCAAGTAGCTGGGACTACAGGCATGTACCACGACACCTAGTTAATTTTTTAAAAAATTTTTCTGGAGATGGGGTCTTGCTGTGTTGCCAAAGCTGGTCTCAAACTCCTGGCCTCAAGCAATCCTCTCGCCTCAGCTTCCTGAGTCACACAAGCCACCGTGCCTGGCAGGACTGAGATTTTCATTGGATATAGACTTTGAACAGAAAACTGGGAAAGCAATCAATTCAATTTGCATAAACTGCCTTTTAGCTCACATATCTAGTCTTTCTATATTTAAATGATACCTCATTTGCTAATTCAATGAATTTTTGTTGAGATCATTGTATTGTGCACATCGATGTTGCGGATATGAAAAAAAATCAGACAAGATCTCTCCCCTTGTGGATATTAGAATTTATTGATATGGTTATGACAATGCTTATGTCTTTTGGAGTAATACGAACCTATGTCAATGTAAATTCAAATCTATTTCTTTTGTTCAAATCTAACCTTGTAAGCCCAGTTAAAGTTCCACTCCTGTATTTCCTTCCTCCTGTGCCCAATGTATCTCTCCCTTCTCACATATTATTATTGTAGCCATTTGCAGGTTGTATTTCACACACTCTCAATTTAATTTATCATTGTGCTAGCATAGCATTTTTATTCTGTATTTTATAATCATTTTTAACATATTGGCTTTCCACACTAAAATATTTTCTTTGGATCTGTCCAAGATTAGCAAAGTTGGACATTAGTTCAAATGGCGAAGAAGATTTTATTCAGTAACTATAGACGTTAGGGAAAGAGCTGAGCTCCATTCCAATTTGTGCAGAGGTGATGAGCATTTTAAAAAAAGAATGAAGGAGTAAGGAGTAAAAGTGAGCAGGGGCTCAAGCAGAGCCAGAGAAGTACAAAATTACCAAAAGCAGACAGGAGGGTTGGTCAGTGTAGATGTGCTTAGGCCAGTGGTGTCTGCTAGCAGGCAGTTATTGAAATTAGGATTCTATCCTCCCACAGAGACTGGCAGACAGAGGTCCCATCCTTCCTGATGATTACAATTTAAAGGAATGGCTTTCAGGTCCTTGAGAAAGATAACTCTCGGGGCATAAAAGATACATACATACAGGACATAGGAAGGATTTGCAATTGTAAGTTTTTTGAAATAAATTCTCTAAGAAAGGAGGGTGGGTCAGGAGCCTATTGTCAAGTGTTGGCAAGTACAATAGTAAATTCTTTTGACAGCATTGATTCTTTTCAGACAGGAATTCAAAGGGGGGCTGAGTCATTCCAGGGATGTAGTCTTAGGCCTCCAGAAACCATGCTAGGGTTGGTCAAGTCTCTTTCTGCAGTGGTTTGGATGAAGTCATTGTGTGCTGAGAGTTCTTTTGTAGTTCTCAGATCCTGTCTTTGTATTTCTCACATAGTGTTCATGGCCCATAGTAGGTTCTCACGAATGTTAATCCAATTTGTTTAAATGTTAATAGGTTTTTAGTAACCAGATCACAATTATCATTTTCTGTTGGTATTGATGGGCCTATTCTGTTCATCACTGCATAATTAAGATCCCATGCCAGGGCCACCTTGTACAGTTGTGCAGTTTATACAATGCACAAATATGTCTGAAAGAAGAGAGGAGAGGAGCTTAAATACAGGTTCTGCTTTATTTGTTGTGACCCCCAACACCAGTGCTTCATATCCTGTATATTGTACAAAGACATCACGTGGGCTAGTGTCTATCCTGCCTATTACAATGCCTGTCATAGGGTTCTAAAAAATATTGGTTCTAAAAAAATATCAGATGAACATATTCTAATTTTTTTCTCTGGAGAGTTAAAATAAAAGCAGTTTTAACCCACATTTTTCAATAATTACATTGATTTTTGCCTTGGCTTTGTAATAAGAGAAGTTTGGTTTGCTAAGGTTTAGATATTTGAGCACTAGAGAGCAAAAGTTAGTCTATTATAGGGGTCTGTTTGATTTAGATTCTACCTTAGGTTTTCAAGGTCATGGATTTGTAGCCAGGGGCCTCTCAAATATAATCACTACCTTGGTAACCGGTGTCACAACCAAAAGAAACACAGATTCCTCTCCAGGGAGTTGACTGTCTTTTTGTTGATTTTGTTTTTGGATTGGGGTAGATTTATCTGCGTTTATTATCTTTGCTATACAAGTTTATGCAGAGATATTTTCAAGTAAGGTCATGACTTGTTCTTGAGTAATACCAATTTTCTTTTCATAAGGTCATAAGTTTGGGGTTTTTTTAAAAAATTTTAAAAGGCTGTACCTGTTTTTCAACCCAATAGTTTGCAAGTGTTTCATTCCTCCACGCACTGACTTGCACATTCCCATTAATCCAGCCCCAATTTTTCTCTACCAAAAAAAGAAAAGACATAAAAATTAAATATCTATTTTGACTTTCCGCAGTGTAACAACTTTGCATTTTATATTCCATAAGAAATCATTTAAAAGCAACAATGACAATGGAAAGTCTGCTCGGATTAAGAAAATTAATTTTAAAGTTTTTCATGGCAGCCCAAGATATTTAATATAATAATATATTCCTCCTTTTGGAAAAAATATCTTGGAAAAGCTAAAACAGCTGGGACATGTATCACTATCCTATACTAACCTCAACTTTACTAATATCTAATTTCAGGCTGTGTGTAATTGATAGAACTGGCTTTCTTCCAGTTTTTGACTCAAACCAAAATAGATTCAAATGTCTTCCATTAAGACTTAGAGAGGTAAATTGATGCCCACTTGTAAGAAGCAAAGATTCTTATTTGTCTGTTTCAAGACTCATCAGAGCACATTCTTCAGTTTCCATGGAAGCTATCTACAGCTAAATTTGAGAGGGTCTCTGAACAGAACTGAAATGCCTACACCAATAGAAAGAGCCATGTTTTAATTCTTATGGAAGTTATTTACTTTAGTTTTTTTTTTGTTTTAATAAGTTGCAAAATTATTCAGTGAGACGACATTTACTTGGATATTAATGATCCTGAAGATAATACTTAAGTGGGAATTCTTTTTTTTTTTTTTTTGGTTGGGTAAGGAGAATTAAAGTGTTGGAGAAAAAAGCTGAATTCTTACTGAAGTTTTTAGTTTTAAAACTGGGCATTTGAGCAACATAGGTTTTACTATTGACTTTATCAGCCATACTCAAAAGTGAATGTTGTAATAATTCATGTTAGTTTTTACTTGTATGTTCTCAGATAAATAAGTGGCAATCTGTGAAATGCTTATTTTTAAAAGTTGTTTTATAAGCCTTAGCATTAATATAGTTACATTTTTAGTCAACGTATCAAAAATACTGCAGGCTGTCCAAGTTTAAGAAAAATTTACAATTTTGTATCAGTTAGTACAGCTATAGGTATTTTTACAATAAATTGAACATTTCTCCAGTAATAGAAATTCATAGTTGTAGTATAAAGGAAGCATTTTCTTGGTTATTTTAGCTCTTTTGAGTAAGTATAAAAACCAGGTGCAATTGGAACTATTTTATTTTTTTCACTCTGGAAGAAATATCTATTTAAATTTTAGATATTTGTTTATGTTTTCATGAATATAAGGATTTTATTTGGAATTTATTTTTCATATTTGAAAAAATTTAGAGAAGCCCATGAATTATGGAATGGAAGAGAACTTAGGCATTTTCTAGAAGTAAACCCAGCCTTCTGATTATCTGTTTGAAGAAAACAGTCCCATGTGATTGGCTAGTTTCCTCATGTCACACCTATAGTGTGAACTCTACTGGACCTGAGGTCCTCAGACCCCAATTCAGTATGGTTGGCCTTTCCACCTGACTTATTTATAATACTCATGTTTACATCTGAAGACTGTCCAAATGGTAGAGCTATTTTTATGTCTATTAAATTGATTGAAAAACCTAACGGCTTACTACATGTATTAGCCTTTTGGTCAGAAGTATAATTTATTTCAGTAATAAAGATAGTACTTCAGTAAAAGAAAGATACCCCCCCCCCAAGTTTTCTAAATATGAGTGTGTTGAGAAACCCTAATCTGGGTGGCACTAATATTTTAGACAGAAAATATGTGGGAAAACAATCAGGAGTTGACTATATGGTGCTTGTCATGGAGCATAAATATGAATGGACATGGAAACACACATCTACTTCTTTGCAGGTGGGGCTTATCTTGATCTCAGGTTGTAGACTAGTTATGTTTTTTTCATTTTTCATGCTAATGTTCTTTATTGGCATGGATAATGGAGAATTTACTGTATGTGCATACATCCTGTTCCCATGGAAGTGACATTTTGAAAATACCATTTCCCATCCTGAAACACAAAACAAGGTTTTAATAAACCCTGATCTGAAGTAATGTAAAGTCAAGATGTGCAGAATATAGAGACAATTATATTTTGAAAAAAGCACTGGATGTACAGTTTAAAGTCTTGCATTTAAATTTCAACCATGGCACTTACTGGCTCTAGAAGGTGGTTTATAAATTATAGCAATCCCGTAAAAACCCTGACATATGAACATAAGTAGGAAAAGCAAGAGTTTCACTGGAACAGGATTTACCCTTCCATGTCCATTTATTTATAAAATGCTGAATGTGCCGTGAAAAGGCCTAAACAATTAGAGCCTTTTCATCATCAATAATAGTTACATGAGCCCGAATACTTTTGCTGACATTTCTTTATTTGGTCCCAGAAGCTACATACAGGAGAGTTTATAGGATGACTGTCATGTTGTGGAACTTTATTCCTAGGCTGACTGAGCAGCCAAATGACTTGTTCAATGCAATTTGTCTATATGATTATTTAATGAGGTTCAGTATAGTAGTTATTCTGCTCTTATTTCATTTGTTTCTACTTATATGATGTCCCTCAGTCCTGTGGTGATTGTTTCACAAGAAGGACAATGTTAAAATTTGACTACTTGATAAATAATGTTAAAAATATTATCACCCCTCCACTCCCAATTACAATCCAGAGATTGGAATCTACTTCATTCCCTTGAGGATAATATTTGATGAGATGAATAAATATTGATTTTCATGAACTGGTTTTCTTTTAAAGTATAAAAATGTTGGACAAAAGCATTTTCTCCAACTGATAACTGCTGAAAGCTCTGAAAGCTTGTGACGCATTCCACTTGCTCATCCCTCACAAGGTCAAACTGTTCAACTTTGCAAAAGTTAAGCCCTCTATGTTCTTTCACCACTGATAATTGCTCATAAATAATGTTTTGAGCCATCTCATGTCATAAAGAGATGAGGACATAGCAGCAGGGAGGAGGTAAACTCTAGTGGCTGTAATGTAGCTCTAAATCAATGAATTTATGCATAAACCTTTTTTTTGGTGACCTGTCATAGAAGGTCGAAGAGTGTACATGGAAGGTCTCACCTGGAGAAGTGAAGGTGAATAACTTTGAATCATTTTATTAAAGCACGACTCTTGTACAAATATAGAATAAGCATGCATCAAAGATGTATTTGACTTAATAAGGGTGCCAGCAGAATGGTTAAGCTTCTCAAAAAACAGTTGAGATAACATTGGAGATATATATACATACATTATCTTATACATATATTATGTATATGTCTATGTATGTATATACAAGCATATGTGTATATATGTACTCTCACATATACATATGCATATGTGTATAAGATACCATGATATATAGAAAGAGACACTGAGAGATTGAGAGAGCGAGAGATTGATTTATATTCAGCTAGCCAGGAAATAAAAGACTTGCTGAAATAAGTTTACTCAGTAAGAGACAAAACTTATTAATATCCTACAGGGCAATAAAACTATAACCTTTTGGGTTATTTTTTCTGACAGAAATCATTTGCAGCTCTACTGGACAAAAAAATCTATACTATTGACATATAATTCACAGAACCTGGGCCTTAATCAAAGGTAACTAGTAAATCAAACAAGGTACATCCACTTGAGATTTAGGCAATCCTTGGGTGGTCCTGTTAGGCAGTGTTCCAATATGACATTGAAAGGCCATACAGTGATGTCTTGTCCTATTTTGAATTTGGTATAATTTTCTTTAGTAGTACCAATTTCTTTCCCGAATAGTTGAAGTGTGCATTCTGTAGTTCTAACATTATCATGCTCCAGTGAAAGCCCCCTATTGTGAGCTAAATTCTGCACCTTCGCTCATCACAGAATATGCATTCCTGCACAAAGGAAACAACTTTATTTCCAGAATTTTTCCAGGGTTTTGCAGAATTTTAATGTCAGGGGAGATACTTTGATCTTAATAAGTATTCCAAAAGCAGGGAAGTAGTAATTGTCTGTGTATTAATATAAAGATGGCAAACAGGCCCCCAAATATATTTGTATGCCATATTGAAAAATTCTGAAAAAAGTGAAGACTTTTGTGATGAATGTTATTTCTAACATTTATAAATATTTTCAACTTAATATGTGCTTTGAGTGGTTTATTTTGGTTTGTTTACCTTCTTTTTGCCTGGCTGTCATCATTTAGTCATTATTGGAATAATCTGTACAAGGCTGTAGCAGGAGTTCTTTATTTCAGGGTCACTTTCGGTCCTCAAGATCCACAATGATGTTCACATATTGCACTGTATTTTGTTTATCTCACAAGGCACATTTACCTTTTCAAAGTAAAAAATATATATGACATCTATGTTTTGAATGCAAGATTTATTTGAACCTATAAAAGGAAGAACTAATGTCCTTCACTCAATAAAGTTGAAAAAACAACTCCTTAATGTATTGTTTCTAAAAAGAATGTATATTAAAAACATTGCAATAAGAGGTTACAGAATAGCACATTGAAGAACATATGTGGACATTTTCGCCTGGGGGAATGAAAGTAAATAATTTTGAATCGTTTTATCAAAAGAATGCAGTTTTCCTTGCAAACCAAGGAAAGAATAATAAATAAGAATTTACTCTAGAACACAAGATTGAAATGTTTCCAACACAAAGAAATGGTAAATGTTTAAGGTGATGGATATTCTAAATACCCTGATGTGATCATTATACATTGTACGCATGTATCAAAATATCACATGTACCCCATAAATATGTACAATTATGTATCAATAAAAATAATAATAGAAAAAGAATTTAATACAATTGACCTTTAGACTGCTAATAGATTATACATATAATCCCAAATCACCTGAACTTTTTATACTTTAACATATACATTTTAAAAAACCTGACTTTTTAAAATGCAACTTTAGATTTACAGAAAAATTGAAATGATAGTAAAGGTTCCCTGTATGTCTCATCCAGTTTCTCTTATTGACATCTTACATTAGTATGCTACATGTCACAATTAATGAACTAATATTGATACATTTTTATTAGCTAAAGGCTACATATTATTCAGATTTCCTTAGTTTTAATGCAATGTTCTTTTTCTGTTACAAGGTTTCATACAGGATACCATAAACATTTAGTTGTCCTGTCTCCATGTACTCCTCTAGGCTGTGACAGTTTCTCACTTTCCTTGTTTTTGATGACCTTGATTGTTTTGAGAAACACTAGTCAGGCATTTTGTTAAATGCTCCTCTATTGGAATTTGCCTGATATTTTTCTTAGGATTAGACTGGGATGATGAATTTTTGGAAGGAAGACCACAGAGGTAAAGAGCCACTTTCATCATCTTGTATCAATGGTACTTACTACTAATATGACTTATCACTGTTGGTGTTAATCTTGATCAGCTGACTGAAGTAGTGTTTGACAGATTTCTCCACTGTAAAGTTAGGTGTTTTTTTTTTCCTCTCCCTTCCTATTATGTATTCCTTGGAAGCAAGTTACTACACACAGTCCACATTAAAGGAGTATCTACAGAAATTGTTTGGAATTTTCTGCATGGGAAATTTGTCTTTTCTGCTCCATTCACTTATTTGATCATTTAGTTCTATCAGTATGGACTCACGGATATTTATTTTAAACTTTGTGTTATAATCCAGTACTGTTTTTTAATTGTACTGCTAAAACTGTTGCAGTTTTGAACATTGGGAGTTCTTTCAGTTTGCTCGTACGTCCTTTGACATGTCCCCATCATGCATGGTGTTTTGTTTGTTTGTTTGTTTGTTTGTTTAGCACTTTCATTCTTTCTGATACTACACAATGTTCCAGGCTCTTTTTGTCTATTTCCTGCCACAGCTCTAGAATCAGCCATTTCTTTAAGGAGCCCTGATTCCTTTTTTGGAGAATGGTATTAGAAACTAAGATCTGGGTCCTAGATGTCCTTGTTGCTACTAGGATGTTACTGCTTCTAGCTCTCTTAACTGACAGAGCAAGGAAATATATATATTTAATATATATATATTTAATAACCACTATGTATACACATATCTATAAACTGTATGTAACCATCTGTATTTATATTAAGCTAAACATGAGTTCATATTGATGTCTCCAACTCTTCTCAAAATATGCTTTTTATTAAGAAAAGGAATTCTTTTTCATGTAAAGGGATTATTCAATTTTAACCCTCTTTAAGCTACAATTTTAATTTTGACATTATCCCTGTTTTTCTTTTTAAAAAAATTATTACAATAGACCCATTTGAACATTTATTGGGCTCATATTATTTGGTTGATTCAAATGGGAGAACTTTTATTCTTCTAGGTATACAGTTTTATTCATTGGCAATATCTTGATATAATGATCAACTTATCCCTTTTAGTTTGATTACCAAGGAGAAAGACATTCCAAAGAGGCAGCTTGAGAGAAAGAAAAGTTAATGTTTTTAATTAAGGTGTTTATTTAAAACAATTTTTTTTTGTTAGTGACAAATACATATGGGAAAAATTATAGCAAGCAAAACAAAACAGATAATCATGGGTCAATGGGAAAATCAGAAATGTACAAAATTAGAATGGGCTGCAGCTACACTATTTCCTTTGCTGGATTTTTACCAGTTTTGAAGGTCACTAATAAGTGATTTCATTCAAGGGATTCAAGTAATTCAAATATCAGATGGAAAGGAACACTAGACTTACGTAAGAGGTTAACTTAGAGAATCTGTGATTTCATGGTAGTAGGTACTGTGATTGGTAATTCTTATCCAAATATATGTTTTTTGAAGAAAGACCCAAATATTTTAAATATGATGAATAATTTCTAGGAAAGTAAGGATAATGGCAGCACCTGTTTCTCCCCCTCAAATTATGTCTAAAATGTCCATGGTGACATAGTGACCTGGATCCTTGAGCCCCAGCATCTAATTTACCCTTCCAAACAAAGCAATGAAGGAAATAATTGCCAAATTTTGAATTTTTAAACACGAACTTGTTTGCCTCATGATCCTGAGTTTGGAGGGTGCATGTGATTGAAAGGTAGAAAAGCAGATAGAATTTAGAAAAAGATCAGAGCAATTTTTTTCTTGGAGAACTGACCAGAATCATCAAAATAGCCTGATGCATTTTGACTTAACTGTACTATACTGACTCAACTTAATGGATTTGATTTTCAAAAGTTCGTAACACCCACAAAATGACCTGAAGAATTCCACACAGCCCCCAACCTGGAGTTTAGAAGGATGTGAACATGTTAGATGGTGAGGTGAGAGGAGTTGGTGGACAGTCACTTAAAATCCTTACGGGAGTGGACAAAATACATTAGGAAGCAACTACTATCACAAAGTACTTTGCAAATAGCCTCAATAAAAACATCTAAGATAAGATACTTTTCTTCTTAGTATACAGGATATAGCCTTAGAGAAACCCAGGGACAAAATTCATAGCAATAATCTTAAATATGCTTGTGACATAGCAAGGAAGAAGTAGGTAGAAATGAAAGTAAATAAAATAAGCATTAAATTCAAGGAGTTAAAAAAACAAGATCAAGTCCTAAGACAATAGACAAGATAAGTTAATAAAGTTAAGAGAAAAAACTGAATTTTAAGAAAAATAAAATGGTAAATAAACCCAAGAATTGGTTCTTTGATACTGACCCACATGACGACATGAAGGAATCTCACAGGCATTATGCTGACTAAAAGAAGATGAATAGAAAAGAATACACACTGTATGATTCTACTTATATGTACTAAGTTTTATGTCAAGCAAAACTAATAGATGGCAAAATAAAAATTAGAAGGTCGCTTGCCTGTATGTGTTGAGTGTGGGTTTTGACTGGGAAGGGGCATGAGGGGACTTTCTAGGGTGATGGAAATTTTCTTTATTTTGTTAGGATGTGGATAATATGTATGCATGCATTTGTTATTACTCATCAACTGGTGCACTTAGGCTCTATGCAGCTTACTGTGCATAAATTTCACCCAAAAACAAATAAAGCTATGAACAAGTTTCTCATTAGTAGGTTTGCTTTTCTCAGAGGTACAGGTTAATAATTCTGAAACTAACTTATGTGTATTTTAGACTCAAGAAAATTAGTAAAAATATTAAGGATAATGAGATCCTGGTTTGTCATTGTTTAGAACAGTGAAAGAGGGATAAAACTATGGAAATGGGGAGAACCAACATGTCCCCTATGGTATTGAATTGGAATTGGAATTCATAGTTATTAATTTAGATAAAGAAATCAATATAGAAATAGTGTATAGATGTAGATGTAGCTAGATAGACAGACAAAGATTTCTGACCTCTCTTTGACAAAAGGGACTAGTTGGCAATGACACATCTACAGCAATGAGCACACAACATGCAGACCTTGGTATCTAAATACTATTCTCCACTAAGAGGAACCAGGTTTTCTTGGGAAAATGGTGGACCCCAGGCCTAGGGGAGAGAAAGCATAAGATGAGCCTGAAACACCTCATTCTACCAGAAAGTAGGGAAATGTTCAAAAAATCATGGGGATATAGCAAAAATAATAAAAAGAGAGCCTCAGTGGAGGCATGAACCACAACCCTTGTCTCCACTGCTAAGCAGAGAGGATAAGAGGACAGTGGCTGGGGAAGACTCCACAGGGAGCTCAGTCTCCAACAAATGCTGGTTCTTAGGTATCTTCAACAGGTTCATCCAGAATGACATTTAAATAACAAATAAAAAAACTACCATGACATGTTGCAATAGAGACTACAGAAGGAAGAATCCCAGTATACATGCAAATAGGCTTAGAAAAGTTCACGGAGAGGAAAATGATAAGTAACAGAGAAATTCTCTTCAGAAATTTATAAAAGCAGGTCTGGACTCTTCTTCCATTTCTTCTAATATACTCGAGACAGAAATCTTGGAGGAAATTATACCATCCTTTGATATTTACAAACATATTGATGAACTCAAAGAACAATCCTGTTAACATTTTCAAAATGAAAGCATGGAGTGTATAGAGAAAAAATATCTACAAACTCTTACAGTGAGTGAAGGTGAAATGGTTACTGAAAGTCAAGTTCGTGATGGATGATACAGGCAGCCCAAACACCACAGTAGTGCTATTAGAACATTAATAAATCCAATGAGTTCCTCCTCCCATGTCATAAAATGAAAACAGTTATCCTAAGATGAAAATAACAGACACGTTTCCACAAATTATTCCAGTAAAATCTAACAAATGGTGAAAAGTAAGAGGGATGGTTAGTGTGTTTAAGAAGATGTGACAATGTGCTCTGTTTCACCTGTAAATTATTTTCTAAAGCAGAAAATTTCTTCCCAAGTCTAGATGATTCTGATTGGACACCTTTGAGCAAAAGGTTGAAATTTTATGAGGGATCTCCTATACATCACAATTCAATGTATTGGTCAGTACACATGAAAACAAATTTAACAACAGGAAACAGTTAATAGAGCTAATGAAAAAGCAATACAATTTGAAGGTAAAAAAGAGAAGACAGCTACAGGGATTCACTGGCTAATTTTGTGATAAGTTGTAGATCAAAAGAAATTTAACTAATTAATTAATTTTTAAAACAGGGTCTCCCTCTATTTCCCAGGCTGGAGTGCAGTGGTGTGATCATAGCTCAGTGCAGCCTCAAACTCCTGGCCTCAAGTGATCCTCCTGCCTTGACCTCCCAAAGTGCTGGGATTACAAGTATGAGCTACTGTGCTCGGCCAGTCAAAAGAAATAATGATACCAATAGATTATAATGAATTTTAATAAAATAAGAATCAATGAGACCATACATATATAAGTAAATAGGAGAGAATGCATACCTTTTCTTATAGTAGAATGTTGGTAAATACAGAGGGGTGATTGAGTTAAAAATCATCAAGATGTTAAAATAAATAGATGTTTGAAGAGCTGATCAGGATCAGCTATTTTCATAGCTTCAGATTATCAAATTTCTTATTTATGACAAAGGGATAAACAATTACTCTAAAGTAGAGAAACCTGTAGATAACCACCTTACTAAGTGATAAAAACTAACTAACATCACTGTTTTGGGAACAAACTAACATCATGTTACTTCTTATATTTTGCACTGAGAATGGCACAAAATCATTTCTGTGACATTTCTACCAAAGCGCATAACATAAATCTTACCATGAGGAAAGATCAGACAAAGCCATGTTGAGGGATATTCTTCAAAATAACTGCCCTGCCCTCTTCAAAATTTCAAGGTCAAGAAAGTTTAAAAAAAAAAAAAAAGGCTAAGGAAGTCTTCCAGACTCAAGAAAAACCAAAGAGATAGGAAAACTAAAGCAATGTTATAAAGGACATCATTGAGGCATAGATGTATTTGAGTATGGACTATGGGTTCAGTAATAGTAGCCCAATGTCTAACCTCCTAATTTTGACAACTATACTGTGGTTAAGTGAGAAAATATCCTTGTTCTTAGGAAATACACACTGAAGTATTGAGAGAAAGAGAGGGATGACAGCTGCAACTTGCTCTCAAATAGTTCCAAAAAATATAGTAGAATGTAGAATAGTAGTCAAAATACATATATGATATACATTTTATATGTAGTATATATATTTTATATATAGTATTTATATATATATACACACAAAAAAAATAATATAGCAAATGGGGCAAAATGTAAACAATGGTGAATTTGAGTAATGGGCATATAGGACTTCCTATCCTGCTCATCCAACTTTTACATAAATTTGAAATAGTTTTAGCAAAGAAGTTTTAAAAAGTGTTTTTTAAAAAAGATAACCAGCTCTACATAATCCAATAAAAAAATAAAAGGAGGTAAGCACAACTAAACAAATTTAAGAATGAGAAAGTAGATATATGCATAGTCCAGAGGATACTAAAAGGTGAAAAGAAAATACCAGCATAACTCTACTGATAAATTTGAGAATAATTTTCTGGGAATTATAGATGGAATACTAAGTACCCACGAAAATTATGTTATTGAAGAATATTAAATGAGATGAAAAATGTTCATGATATATAGATTTTAAGATATAGAACAGTTTACAATAGACTGACCTTAGCCTTACAAAAAATAGACATCAATTCAGAATTGGAATAATACATATAAAACAATCTGATAACAGTGATTATCTCTATGTAGATAGATTATGCATATTTTCTTTTGGGGGGCTTTTCTGCATTTTCCAAATGTTAGGGAATACTGTGTATTATTTTTTCAATAGCAACAAAAAAAAACCCCAATAAATGTTATGAAATATCTATGAAAACATAAATCAGGAAAACATGTGCAATGCCTCTGGAAACTAAGGATTAGAATTCATCATATATCAGAATCTTGGAAGGATTTATACTAATTACAAGCAGATGTTAAGGTTTAAACAACTTTAATCATAGCCAATGAATGCTTGACCTTTTGCCCTGAATAATACAGGAGGGAACGGACACAGCCCTCTGACAGGAAGAAGGTCAAACAACTCAGAAACTGACTGGACACCACCTTCTCATTGCAGATACTTTCTGGGGGAGGAAATTCTTCTCCCCCAACCCCTCCTCCTCATTATTAGCTCGTTCTTTCTACATTCATTGAGAACATCTAGAAGACCCAGAATATCATCTACGTGGATGTCTTGCCTCCACAGCTCTGCTTTCTAGCTCCATCGGAGGCCAGCGATCCCTAGCAGCAGAGAAGCTGAGAATGGTTGAAGAGGGAGTTGGGCAGAGTAACAGAACAGTTATTATTTCATTTGGCCTGTCATCTAGAGGTTTAAATCCGATCGATTAAAATAAGTCTACATAATGGAATAAATTACTAAAGGAAAAAGAATTTTTAAAAAGATCAATACAAGAAACAAGGGAAGGGAAAAGGAGAGGGTATAATAAAATATATCAGAGTAAGTATAAAGTATGTTGCATAAAACAAAATCAAACTGATTAATTGATTTGATTAAAATCCCCTGTGTAAAGAAAGACTCATATTTGTTTAAGAAATAAAATCTAGCCATATATTGACTATAAGGAACAAATAAAGGGTGAAAATAAAGGAATGGAGAAATAGGCGAATACAAATTAAAAAATTAGGATAATATTAGTATTGATGTAGTGGAATTCAAAATTATTCAACAAAAAGAAGGATATTTATAGTCATAAAGATAAAATAAAATTGATAGAACAATCACTAGTATTTATTTACCAAATAAATAAAAATAGAGATTTTTGAACTGAATAATTACTAAACTAATTATATATTGATATTTTACATCTATCACTATATATATTTCTTATTTTCTTCCACTCATGGAACAATTATAAAAATTTATCTGAAATTGAGCAGATAAAAAACTTGGAAAACATTAAAATGAAGATATTTAACAAGCATGCTCATTCACTAAAATGTGAAAAAACTAAAATCAATAACAAAGAAAACAATATAGACTTAATTGCTTTATAACGGAAAATACCCTTCTAGGGTGATCTCAAGAAGAAATAGGATTTTTAGAATGAAATATAAAATCACCCAGAGAGTTATGGAAAAGATAACATATCAGTTAAAAATCTAAAAGAATACAGCTAAACCTCTACTTAAAGAAACGCTTCAAGTAGGTCTTGATACTTTATTAAGAATGAAATACTAAATTGAATGAAATAAGTATTCAATTTGGCAAACTGGGTGAAAGAACAACAAAAGTAACTAAAGTAACAAGTAAACTAAAATATAAAAGAAGAAGAAAATTGTTCCAGGTAAAATTTGAAATTAATTAAAGGCTGTATCAGGTAGCTTTTGTTGTAGAACAAACCATCCCAAACTTAAATGCTTAAAACAAAACATTTATTTAGCTAGCAATGCAGCAGTTTGGCAATATGGCTTGAGCTTGGATTCAGCTGGGTGATTTTTCTGCTTTGGACTGAGATCTGATCTCTGGGCTTACTTAGGTGCCTGCAATCAGCTGGTGAGCCAAATTGAGGCTGGCTAGTTTATGAAGACCTCAGCTGACATGGATGAGATGCCTGGGGCCTCACCCCACTTGGTTTTGCATCCTTCATTCACCTACCTGGGCTTGTTCAACAGGAGGTTGTGAGCAGAAGCTATGTACCTTCTTGACATGTAGGTTCTGAACTCATACACCATTTCTGCAACATTCTATTGGCCACAGCAAATCACAAAGCCAACTCCAACTCAAAAAAATAAGGAAATAGATTCCATTTCTTGGTGAAGAATGGGAAAAGTTGCAAAGAATTGTGTCCACTTTTGCAATCTATCCTAAATGTATTATATGCCACCTTGTAGAAATAACTTTGAAAATCTGGTATAAATGGGGGCTTTTCTATTAAAACAAATTTTAATTATTGCCCCAAGAAGAATTGGAAAAATTCAGAACAAATCAAGAAACATTTGTTAAAAATCTACAATCAAAAAGATGACAGTCCAGTAAAGTTTTATTTCTGAGTTTTATCTAATTTCCCCAAAATAGAATATCCTCTGTTACTCAAACTATTCACAGCATAGAAAAATAAGGAAAAATCCCCCAAGCATTTTTAATACCACAAATTGCTAATGATAGCATCCAGAAATAAAAACCACTATTGTCATTTGTGAAAATAGATGCTCAAGGCTGGGTGCAGTGGCTCATGCCTGTAATCCCAGCACTTTGGGAGGCTGAGGCCAGAGGACTGCTTGAGGCCAGGAGTTTGAGACCAGCCTGGGCAACATAGCAAGACCCTGACTCTAAAAAAAAAATTAGCCAGGTGTGGTGGCATGTTCCTGTCGTCCCAGCTACTTGGGAAGCTGAGGCAAGAGGATTGCTTGAACCCAGGAGTTCAAGGCTGTAGTGAGCTATGATCGTGCACTGCACTCCAGCCTAGATGACAGAGCAAGACCCCATCTCTAAAAAAAAAAAAAAAAAAGGAAAGAAATAGATGCTCAAATTCTTAAAACAGTAAAAAAAAAAAAAAATTGCTAACTGAATTCCAGGCTAAAGTAAAAGTTTATCTCTTCAGTTAGTGTTGACTACAACTACTGACCAGGCAATTTGCTAGGCATTGGGGATACAACAGTAGCAAGATCTACAGGATCTCTTCATCTCATGGGCCAGAGAGGTAGGGATACAAATGCCAGGAACAGCAAACTCCAGCCTATGGGCCAAATCTGGCCTGCTGCCTGTTTTTGTAAACAGAATTCTATTGAAACAGCCACATCCATTTGTTTATGTGTTTATGTCTGCTTTCACATGACAGTAGAGTTGAGTTGTGACAGAGACCATATGGACCACAGAGTCTAAAATATTCACTATTTGATCCTTTATGGAAAAATGTTGCTGACTCTAAAATAAGCCACAAAGAAACAGCAAGATAATATTGTTTTTAAAAACCTATGTAAAGAAAATAAATGGATTAATGAGATGAGGAATACCGGGAAGGGTTTTTAGATGGATTGTTCAGGAGAAGCTGGTCTGAGGAGATACACAGGATGAGATGTGTCTGACATGTGAAGAACCAGGGAGAGAGCATTCTTGGCAAAGGTAACAAATAAAAAGGTTAAGTGATTATGGGGAATTGAAACTAGGCGAGCAAGAGCCCTGGGGGAAATTGCTATGAGTGATGTTGGAGGTAGGTACGAGCCAGATCCTGAAGACCGTGGGAAGAAGTCTGGATTTTATTCAAAAGCAGTGGGATTTATACTAGAAAGGCAGTTTTGGTTAGGTGATCTATCAACATATTTACAATTACAAAAAGTGAAAATATGTGTGGCCATCAACTGATAATAGAAGAACCATTTGGTAAAATACAGCAGTCTTTCCTAATTATAACTCTAAGTAAAAAGAAACAGAAAGAAATTCCTTAAGGACAGAAAGAGTGTTTATTAGAAACCACCACCAACAAAAATCATATAGAATAGAAAAATACTGAAGGCATTGCCATTAAAATCAGAAAAAAGACAGGAATATCTGTTCTCACCACTATCATTCAACATTTTCTCTAAAGATTCTAGCTAATGCAAGAACTACAAGGAATAAGTACTATTACTGAAAAAAGTAAAATTATTATTATTTGTGGCTGATACAAATCTATACTTAGAAAACTCAAGAGACTCAGCTTTAATAACTATTCCAAGAAGAGAATTTAATAAATGGCTAATGATAAATACATAAAAATCAATAGTTTTTATACTAAAAGTCACCAGATAGAAATTAAAATGGAAAATTATCTGTATCCAAAATAGTCAAAAAATTATAATGCACAGAAATGGATTGAACAAGAAACATAACTCTGTAAAAAATTTTTTTGAAAAATGTTAAGTATCATAAAACAATACCTGATTAAATAGAAAGGCATCATTTTCCAGAATGAGAATACTTTATGTCCTTCCTTCCCAGAATAATATATGAATCTAATGTAATTCCAATCAGAATCCCAAAGATTTTTAACCCTGACACTCAATAAAATCATTCTTAAGTTTATGTAAAAGAATAAACATATGAAACTTGCCAAGAAGTTTATGAAAAAAGAATAGGGTTGAAGCTGTGCTACTAGATATAAAAATTTACTTGAAGCTACTTCATTAAAATGGTAGGATATTTGTATAGAAATAGACAAATGATCAAGAGAATCTACAAACTTATCCCTGTATATATGAAATCCAAGAAAGAGAGAGAGAGGGAGGGAGAGAATAGGGGAGAGAGAGAGGGAGAGAGAGAAATGTAGCATTAAAAGTTAGTAGGGGAAGAATGTATAATAGTGTTAGTGCAGCTGGTTAAACATTTGGAAGAGAAAGGTTTTAGGTCCTCCAATCTCTCACATATAAAATGTAAATCACAGATGAAGTAAAGTTTAAATGTTAAAAATTAAACTATAGAAACATTAGAAGAAAATACAATCTTATAAACATAATCTTGAAAATATAATCTTGAGGTAGAGGAAATATTATTAAGCAATACAGAAAACCCAGAATATAAAGTTAAAAAAAGAGATAGAATTGCTAATATAAAACTTAAATCACTTGCCAATAAAACAATGTAAGCAAAGCTATGGACAGAAAGTAATTATACATATATATATATGCACACACACAAAATCACATAATTAAGGAGTTCCTACAGATTATTTTTAAAAAGACAAAAATATTAGGAATATGAAAAAATGAATAAAAAGAAATGGGTAATTAACGGATGAGAAAATGTGACTACTAAAGTATGAATAGTTATCCAATCCCAGAGTTTGTTGAGTATTTTAGGTGTGGAGATTTATATCTTTTATAAATTTGGGGAAATTTTTGCAAGTTTTTCTTGAGATATTGAGCATCTTTCAGATATTCTTCCTGCCCCTTTTTATGTTACCTTTCCTGGGATTCCTATTATGTTGATATACTTGATGGTGTCCCACAATTCTCTTAAGCTCTGTTCATTTTTCTTCATATTTCTTTCTGCTCCTCAGACTGCATAATTTCCTTTGGCCTATTTTTAACTTCACTGATTCTTTCTTCTAACTGCTCAAAGCTATTATTGAACCTTTCCAGTAAATTTTTCCTTTCAGTTATTGTATTTTTCAGTTCAAAATATTCTATTTGGTTTTTAAAAAAAAAAAAATATATATATATATATACTTTCTGTCTCTTTATTGATGTTCTCTATTTGTCAAGATATCATTTTCCTGGTTTCCATTATCTCTTTCTTCATGGTTTCCTTTAGCTCTTTGAGCATATTTAAGATAGCTTGCTAAGATCTTTGTCTACTTAAGACCAATGTCTGTTCTTCCTCAGGAATAGTTTTTGTTAATTTCTTTCTCTCCCCATCAATGGGCCATACTTGCTTCTTTCTTTGTATGCCTCATATTTTTTTGTTAAAAACTGCCTATTTGAATATTAGGATATAGTGACTCTAGAAATCAGATTCTTTTCCTCTCGCCAGGACTTGTAGATTTTGATTGCTATGGGTTATAATTGTTTGTTTTAATGATTTTTCTAAACTAATTTTTATAAAGATTATGTTCTTTGTCATGTGTCTTTCAGAAGTCTATGTTTCCTTAGTTGTCAGCTAATTCCTTAACAGAGATTTTCTTAAGTTTCTGGAACCCCTCCCCCACAAAAAAAGGAGCAAAGAAAAGAAAGAAAGGAAGAAAAAAAGGGAAGAAGAGAAAGAAAAATTATATTCTCCATGTCTTTGAAGATTGACTCTGTGTTGAGGCACCCCTTCATTGCTCAGCCAGTCTCTTTGTAAGTCTGACTTAACCTTCACTTCCTCCTTTCATTAAGCCTAAAGATCAGCCAAAGGTGAAAGTTTATGGTCTTCTTAGGTCTTTTCTGATCAGGCATCCTGCCCTGGGTATGTGTGTGGCTTCCTAGTTTCCCCATTATAGGCAAGAGCTTTTCAAAGCCCTTATTCCTCTAGGATTCTCACTCCCAACTTTTTTTCCTGTCTTTCTCTGTGTCTATTGTTTGCCAACTGTTATTTTTTACCCCAGCTGGCAGATGCTCATTCTTTTGGCTTTCAATGTTTTAAAGGAGCATCCTCTGTGTATTATGAGTGTATACTATTTTAAAGGAACAGGCTTGAGAGAGTTCCAAGTTAGGTGAAAAAAAGACAGGACCCTTGCATCAGTCCTTCAGGGAACCCACAGAAAAACATAATTCCTGGGAACAGGGTCCCTAGGTTCTGTCTGAAACCATGTCCTCATGTCAGGAACGCAGGATGCTGTCTTCAAAACCTCTATTGTTCTGGGCAGAGGGGTAAGGCAAGGCTAGGTAAACTGCCACCAAGTTCTTTTACCCTGTTTCAATGGCCTTTCTCTTGGCTGATTGTTCCCTTGGTTGCCACAAACTTTTGACTATCTTCTAGAGTTCCAAAAAAGTTGATTCTGAAAAATTTTTGCCAGGTTTTTGGGTGTTTCTTGGGAGGAACAGGGCCCTGGAGATTTGTACTCTACCATTTTGACTGATGTCTGTGTGTCTTGAAACTTCTTTGTTTTTTAGAGATTGCGTCTCACTATGTTGCCCAGGCTGGCTTCAAACTCCTAGGCTCAAGCCATCCTCCTGCCTCAGTCTCCCGAGTAATGAAACTTATTTTTAGTTGCAGTATTCTTTTCCTCTTACAATACCAAAATGCAATAAATAGTGTATAAAAAATTTAAATTACAGACCAACTTTACCAACAATTATGTCAAAAATTTTTTTGTTTCAATGAAAACTATGCATCATTTGCAACATACCTTTCAGGTTGCCAGATTCTAGTCCTGTTCATTGTCTTTGAGCTATTTTGATCTCTTTTAATGTTTAGGTAAGTGATAAATATATGAATGCTGCCTTGCTCAGTAATGATTTTAACTTCCTCCCCCTGTGGAGAAAATGATTTTGTACCCATTTGCAATTCCTCTCAACATTCCTTTACTCCATAAAGTTGTTTTTCTGTTTTAACTTTTTGTAAAAAGTTTTTATAGATTTTTTTTATTTTTTATTTTTTATTATGGGTACATAATAGTTGTATATTTGGGGTACATGTGATGTTTTGATACAGGCATACAATGTGTAATAATGAAATCAGTGTAATTGGGGTATCCATCACCTCAAGAATTTATCATTTTTTTGTGTAAGGAACATTCCAATTCTACTCTTTTAGTTATTTTAAAGTATACCATAACTTATGGTTGACTATAGTCACTTTGTTGTGCTATCAAATATTGTTCATTCTATCTATCTAACTATATTTTTGTACCCATTAACTATCCTTATTTTATCCCCCACCTCCTCGTGACCCTCCCAGTCTCCGCAACCCATCATTCTACTATCTCTATGAGATCAACTGTTTTAATTTTTAGCTCCCCTATATGAGTGAGAAATTGCAGTATTTGTATCTCTGTGTTTGGCTTATTTCACTTAGCATAATGTTCTCCAGTTCCATCCATGTTGTTGCAAATGACAGGATTTCATTTAGATGGCTGAATAGTATTCCATGGTGTATATTAACCCCATTTTCTTTATTCATTCATCTGTTGATGGACGGATGGACACTTTAATTGATTCCAAATCTTGGCTATTGTCAATAGTACTGCAACAAACATGAGAATGCAGATATCTTTTCAATATACTGATTTCCTTTCTTTTGGATATATACCTACTAGTAGGATTGCTGGGTCATATGGTAGCTCTATTTTTAGTTTTTTGAGGAACCTCCATACTGTTCTCCTGAGTGGTTGTACTAACTTACATTCCCACCAACAGTGTATGAAGGTTCCCCTTTCTCCATGTCCTCACCAGCATTGGTTATTGCCTGTCTTTTGAATAAAAGCCATTTTAACTGGGGTAAGATGATACCTCATTGTAGATTTATTTATTTATTGTATAGATTGCTCCTTTTGAACCATAATTGTGGTTTTGATTTGCATTTCTCTGATGACTAATATTGTTGAGCACTTTTTCATATACCTGTTGGCCATTTCTATGTCTTCTTTTGAGAAATGTCTATTCAGATATTTCGCCCATTTTTAAAATTGGATTATTTGATTATTCCCTATTGAATTGTTTGAGCTCCTTATGTGTTCTAGTTATTAATCTCTTGTCAGCTGAGTAGTTTGCAAATATTTTCTCCCATTCTGTGGGTTGTCTTTTCACTTTGTTGATTGTTCCCTTTGCTGTGGAGATGCTTTTTAGCTTGATGTGATTCCATTTGTCTAACTCTGCTTTGGTTGGCTGTGCTTTTGAGGCATTATTCAAGAAATCATTGCTCAAACCAATGTCCCAGAGTGTTTCCTCAAAGTTTTCTTTCAGTAGTTTTAGGTCTTAGATTAAAATCTTTAATCCATTTTAATTTGATTTTTGCATATGGCAAGAGATAGGAGTCTAATTTCATTGTTCTGCATATGTATACCCAGTTTTCCCAGCACCCTTCATTAAAGAAACCATCCTTTCCCCACTGTATGTTCTTGTCAACTTTGTCAAAGAAAAGTTCACTATAGATGTAAGGATTTATTTCTGGGTTCTCTATTATGTTTCATTGGTCTATTTGTCTGTTTTTATGGCAGTACCATGCTGTTTTGTTTACAACAGTTCTGTAGTATAATTTGAAGTTAGGTAATGTGATTCCTCCAGTTTTGTTCTTTTTGCTCAGGATTGCTTTAGCTATTCTGGGTCTGTTGTGGTTGCATATAAATTTTAGGATTATTTTTTCCATTTCTATGAAGAATATCATTGGCATTTTGATAGGGATTACATTGAATCTGTAGATTGCTTTGGGTAGTACGGGCATTTTAACAATATTGATTCTTCCAATATATGAGCATGGAATTATCTTTCCATTTTTTGTGTGTTCTCTTCAATTTCTTTCATCAATCGTTTATACTTTTTATTGTAGAGATCTTTCACTTCTTTGGTTAAGTTTATTACTAGGTATTTTATTTTATTAATATTTGTAGCTGTTGTAAATGGGATTGCTTTCTTGGTTTCTTTTTCAGATTGTTTGCTGTTGGCATATAGAAATGCTACTGATTTTTGTATGTTGATTTTGTATCCTGCAACTTCACTGAATTTGTTTATCAGTTCTAAGAATTTTTTGGTGGAGTCTTTAGGTTTCTCTAAATATAGGATCATATTGTCTGAAAACAAGGATAATTTGACTTCTTCCTTTCCAATTTGGATGCCCTTTATTTCTTTCTCTTGTCTGATTGTTCTAGCTAGAACTTCAAGTACTACTTTGGATAACAGTGGTGAAAGTGGGCATCCTTGTCTTGCTCCAGATCTTAGAGGAAAGGCTTTCATTTTTCCCCATTCACTATGAGACTAGCTATGGGTTTGTCATATATGGCTTTTATAATGTTGAGATATGTTCTTTCTATACTCAGTTGAGAGTTTTTATCATGAATAAGTGTTGAATTTTACTAAATACTTTTTTAGCATCAATTGAAATGATCATATAGATTTGTCCTTTGTTCTGTTGATATGATGTATGACATTGATTGATTAGCATATGTTGAACCATCCTTGCATCCCCAGAATGAATCTCACTTGATCATGATGAATAATCTTTTTAACATGTTGTTGAATTTGGTTTGCTAAAAATAATCCTAAAATTTAAATAATCTTTTTAATGTGTTCTTGAGGATTTTTGCATCTATGTTCATTAGAGATATTGGCCTGTATTTTTCTCTTTTCTGGTTTTGGTATCAGGGTGATACTGGCTCATAGAATGATTTTGGAAATATTCCCTCCTCTTTGATTTTTTGGAATAGCTTGAGTAGGATTGGTATTAGTTCTTATTTTAATGTTTGGTAGAATTCAGCAGTGAAGCTATCAGGTCCTGGGCCTTTTTTTGATGAGAGACTTTTTATTACTGCTTCTATTTCATTATTTGTTATTAGTCTATTGAGGTTTTGGATTTCTTCCTGGTTCAATCTTGGTAGGTTGTATGTGTCTAGGGATTTATCCATTTCTTTGAGGTTTTCTAGTTTATTGGCATATAGTTGCTCACAGTAGTTTCTAATAATCCTTTTAATTTCTGCAGTATTAGTTGCTACGTCTCCTTTTACAGCTCTGATTTTATTTATTTGTCTCTTCTCTCTTTTCTGTATTTTTTCTTTTTTGAGATAATGCTTTCTTATTTATTTTTTTCTTTTTAAAATTTTAATAGGTACAAAGGGTACAAATTGAAATCCATTACATTTATATATTGTATAGTGGTGGATTCTGGGCTTTTGGTGTACCCATCACGAAAATGTAATGTACATTGTACTCCATAGGTAATTTTTTATCCCTTACTCCCTCCCACTCTTACCCCTTGTGAGTCTCCAATGTCCATTATACCACTCAATGTGCCCTTGTGTAGCCATAGTTTACCTCCCACTTATAAATGAGAACATGTGGCACTTATTTTTCTGTTCCTGAGTTAGTTCACTTAGGATGATGGCCTCCAGTTCCATCCAAGTTGCTGAAAAAGACATTATTTTATTCTTTCTTATTGCTGAGTAGTACTCCATGGTATACACACCATATATTCTTTATCTACTCATCAGTTGATAGGCACTGAGGTTGATTTCATATTTTTGCAATTGTGAATTGTGCTGCAATAAACATACGAGTGCAGTTCTTTTTTTGATATAATGATTTCTTTTTATCTGGGTGGATACCCAGTAGTAGGATTATAAGATTGAATAGTAGATCTACTTTTAGTTATCTGAGAATTTTCCATACTGATCTCCATGGAGGTTGTAGTAATTCACATTCCCACCAACAGTGTATAAGTGTTCACTTTTCACCACATCTGTGCCAACACCTATTGTTTTTTTCACTTTTTATCAATGGTCTTCTAAATGGTGTAAGATGGTATCTCATTGTGGTTTTAATTTGCATTTCCCTGATGATTAGTGATATTGAGAATTTTTTCATATGTTTGTTGGCCATTTGTATATCTTCTTTTGGAAAATGCCTGTTTATGTTATTTGCCCACTTTTTAATGAGGTTGTTTGGTTTTTCTTGCTGAATTGTTTGAATTCCTTGTAGATTCTAGATGTTAGTCCTTTGTCAGACACATAGATTGCAAATATTTTCTCCCATTCTGTAGGTTGTCTATTTACTCTGTTGATTATTTCTTTTGATGTGCAGAAGCTTTTTAGTTTAATTAAGTCCCATTTGTCTATTTTTGTTTTTATTGCATTTGCTTTTGGGGTCTTAGTCATAAATTCTTTGCCTAAGCTAATGTCCAGAAGAGTTTTTCCTAGGTTTTCTTCTAGGATTTTTATTGTTTCAGGCCTTACAGTTAAGTCTTTAATCCATCTTCAGTTAATGGTGTCTATGTACTGGAAGTCCTAGCCAGAGCAATCAGGCAAGAGAGAGAAATAAAGGGCATTAAAACTGCAAAAGAGGAAGTCAAATTATCTCTGTTTGCTGATGATATGATTTTACATGCAGAGAACCATAGGACTCCTCCAAGACTCCTAGATTTGATAAATGAATTCATCAAAGTCTCAGGTTACAAAATCAACATACAATCAAATGGTATATATTTATATATGGTGAGAGATAAGGATCCAGTTTCTTTCTTCTGCATATGGCTATCCAATTTTCTCAGCATCATTTACTGTATAGTGTGTCATTTTCCCAGTGTATGTGTTTGTCTGCTTTGTTGAAGATCAGTTGGTTGTATGTACATGGTTCTATTTCTGGGTTCTCTACTATGTTTCATTGATCTATGTGTCTACTTTTATGCCGTTTTTGTTTCTATGGCCTTGGAGTCTAATTTGAAGTCAGGTAATATGATGCCTACAGTTTTGTTCTTTTTGCTTAGGATTGCTTTGCCTATTCAGGCTCCTTTTTGGTTCCATATGAGTTTTAGAATTGTTTTCTCTAATTCTGTGAAAAATGAAATTGGTATTTTGATAGGAATTGCACTGAATCTGTAGATTGCTTTGAGCAGTATGGTAATTTTATCAATACTGATTCTTCCAGTCCATGAGCATGGGATTTTTTCTATCTGTTTGTGTCATCTACAATTTCTTTCATCAGTAATTAGTAGTATTCCTTATAGAGAATTTTCACCTCCTTGGTTAAATTTATTCCTAGATATTTTATTTCATCATTATTATTTTTTGCAACTATTGTAAATGGGATTGGAGTTCTTGATTTGGTTCTCAGCTTGGTCTTTGTTGGTGTATAGAAATACTATTGATTTTTTTAATGTTGGTTTTGTAGCCTGAGACTTTGCTGAATTCATTTATCAAATATAGGAGTCTTTTGGATGAGTCCCTATGGTTCTCTACATGTAAGATCATATCATCAGCTAAGAGAGATAATTTGACCTGCTCTTTTGCAGTTTGAATATCCTTTATTTCTTTCTTTTGCCTGATTCCTCTGGCTAGGACTTCCAGTACTATGTTGAATAGAAGTGGTGAAAATGGGCATCCTTGTCTTGTTTCATTTCTCAGGGGGAATGATTTCAATGTTTCCTCATTCAATATGATGTTGGCTGTGGGTTTGTCATATATAGCTTTTATTATTTTGAAGTATGTTCCTTCTATGCTGGGTTTTTTGAGGGTTTTTTAATCATGAAGGGATGCTGAATTTTATCAAATGCCTTTTCTACAGCTATTGAGGTGATCATATGGTTTTTGTTTTTAATTCTGTTTATGTGGTGAATCACATTTATTGATTTGCATATGTTGAACTTTATTGCGTCCTTGGGATAAAACTAACTTGATTGTGATGAATTATCCTTTTGATATGCTGCCTGGATTTAGTTTGCTAGTATTTTATTGAGTATTTGTGCATCTATGTTTATCTTGATATTGGTCTGTAGTTTTTTTTGTTGCATCCTTTCCTGGCTTTGGTATCAGGGTGATCCTTGCTCTGTAAACTGAGTTAGGAAGGATTCCCTCTTTCTTAATATTTTGGCACAGTTTTGTAGGATCAGTACCAGTTCTTCTTTGTATATCTGGTAGAATTTGGCAGTGAATGCTATTTGGTCCTGAGCTTTTTTCTGTTGGGAGATTTTTTTTATTACTGATTCAATCTTGCTACCTGTTACTAGTCTATTCAAGAGTTCTATTTCTTCCTGGTTCAATCTCAGGAAGTTACATGTTTTCATTAATTTATCCATTATCCCTAGGTTTTTTAGTTTGTGAGTATATGGTTGTTCATAATAGTCTCTAATGATTTTTTTGTATTTCTGTGGTGTCAGTAGTAATGTCTCCTTTTTCAATTCTGATTGTGTTTATTTGAATCTTTTCTTTTCTTGGTTAGTCTAGCTAGTGGCTTATCAATTTTGTTTATTTTTTTGAAGAACCAACTTTTTGTTTTGTTGATCCTTTGTAATTTGGTCTCTATTTCATTTATTTCTGCTCTGATTTCATTTATTTCTTTTCTTCTACTAACTTTGGATTTTGTTTGCTGTTTTTTTTCTAGTTCTTTAAAATGCATTATTAGCTCATTTTTTTGAAATTTTTCTATTCTTTTTGATGTAGGCACTTATTGCTATAAACTTTCCTCTTAGTACTGTTTTTGCTGTATCACATAGGTTTTAGTATGTTGTGATTTCATTTTGATTTGTTTCAAGAAATTTTTCAAGTTTCTTCTTAATCTCTTCATTGACCCACTGGTCATTCAGGAGTATATTGTTTAATTTCCACATGTTTTTATAGTTTCTAAGATTTCTCTTCTTATCAATTTCTAGTTTTATTCCATTGTGGTCAGAGAAAATACTTGATACAATTTCAATTTTTTTGAATTTTTAAGACTTGTTTTGTGGCCTAAAATATGGTCTATCCTTGAGAATGATCCATGTGCTGAGGAGAAGAATGTGGATTCTGAAGCTGTTGGATGAAATGTTCTGTAAATACCTGCTAGGTCCATTTGGTCTACAGTGCAGATTAAGTCTGGTGTTTCTTTGTGATTTTCTGTCTGAATGATCTGTCCAATGCTGAATGTGGGGTGTTGAGGTCACTAATTCTTTCCTTTGCTTGATCCTTTCTGCTGTTGAGAGACTCTGATGCATTTCTCAGTTTGTCAATTGAATGTTTCAGCTCCAGAATTTCTGCTTGATTTTTTAAAATTATTTCAATCTCTTTGCTAAATTTCACCGATGGGATTCTCAATTCCTTCTCTGTATTGTCTTGAATTTCGTTGAGCTTCTTCAGAGCAGCTATTTTCAACTCTGTGTCTGAAAGGTCACATATCTCCATCATGGTCACTGGCGCCTTAGTCAGTTCGTTTGGTGAGGTCACATTTGCGTGGATGTTCTTGATGCTTGTGGATGTTTGTCAATGTCTGAGAATTGAAGAGTTAGGTATTTATTCTAATATTCCCAATCTGGATATGTTTGTACTCATCCTTCTTGAAAAGGCTTTCCAGGTATTCAAGGGGCATTGAGTGTTGTGATCAAAATCTTTTGTCCCTGCAGTTGTACCAGCACTAGGGGGCACCCAAAGCCCAGTAATGCTATGACTTTTGCAGACTCCTGGTGGCACTGCCTTGGTGGATTTAAGTAAGATATGGGAGAATTCCTGGATTACCAGGCTAAGTCTTTCACTCCCTTTGCTCATTTTCCTCCAAACAGAAGGAGTCTCACACTCCATGCTGGGCTGCCTGGAGTTGGGGAGGGGTGATGTGAGCACTCCCCCCATGGGATTGCACTGGGTCACACCTGAGGCCAGCACAGTCTCACCCAAGGCCCATGGCAACTTCTGCCTGGCTACTGCTGATGTTTATGCAAGGTCCCAGGGCTCTTTAGTCAGCAGGTGGTAAATCCTGCCAGGACCGGGTCCTTCCCTTCAGGGTAGCAGGTTCCCTTTTGGCTCAGGGTGGGTCTAGAAATGCCTCTAGGAGCTAAGGCCTGGAATCAGGGTCTTTAGGAATCTGCTTGGTAGTTTATTTTACTGTGGCTGAGCTGGTACCCAAGTTGCAAGACAAAGTCCTCTGTACTCTTCCCTTTCCTTTCCCCAAGTGGAAGGAATCTCTGCCTGAACTGCACTACCTGGAGTTTTGGGAGGGGTGACACAGGCACTGGCTTGGCTGTCACCACTGGGGTCTCACTGAGACATATGCACCCCAAGTACACTGGGTCTGAGCCCAGCACAGCAGCAGGACTTGCCCAAGGACTGCAGCCTTTATGGCCCGACTGACTTTCAAATTTATCCTGGTCCCCAGACTGCTTTAGTCAGCCAGTGATGGAGATAGCCAGAACTCTCTTCCTACCACTGGAGAAGTCCCTTCTGGCCAGAGTTGGTCTAAATGCTCCCTCATGTGCACCAGCAGAATTCTGTCCTCTGTTTTGTTCCCCTGTGACAGGGTGGCCCTGAGTTCCCATGCAAAGTTCCACATTCACTTCACTCTCCCTCCCACAAACACACAGATTCCCTCTCCACCAGTGCAGGCATGGGGCTGCTGGGGCATGGGGGAGGGGTGGCATAGGAAATGCAAGACTGTCTTTTCTACCATTTTTAGTGCCTCTTTCCTTGATATAATGTTAAAACCAGGTACTGTGATCACTCACCTGATTTTTGGTTCTTATGAAGGTGCTTTCTTGCATGGGTAGTTGTTCAAGTTGATGTTCCTACAGGGGGATGACTGCTGGAGGGTTCTATTGGACCATCTTGCTCTGCCTCCTCCCTCAAAGTTTTTATATTTGCTATTTTTATATTTGTATGGGAGTCATGATTTTCCCTTTTTCTGAAAATTATCTGTTAACCATTATAAATAAAAATATCCTAAATATAAATATTAGCAAATAGAGTTTGGCACCTCAATATCAAGTACATTATATCCCAGGCATACAAGGTTGATTCAATTTAAGATATATTAATACATTAGTGCATATTACCATATTATAATATTTAAAAAGAAAAAAGTCATATGATATCTTTCCTTTAAGAGCTTAAATTTTCAATGGTTAAAGTATAATTTTCAAAAACATAAAATCATATTTCTCATGCAAATATCCAGTGAACATGTGTCAAAGATTTTATTCGATTCATTAATGAGGGAACCAGTAAGATGTTAAAACTAGTACAGAGAGCACTTAAGGAGCCAGGAATCTATAGATAATTTAATAAAAGAATATTAGTATTAGATTGCTTGGGTAACCACTAAACTGATTGGTACTTTACAGGGCAATAAATGATACAGAGTAGAAGTTATTTGTATCTCTACTGAACAAAAAGCTATACATTAACCTCCATTTCTACAGAGTTGTAAAATAATGCAGGAAATAGAAAGTTAATCAAAGCTGCAAGCCTAGCACCGTGTTGAAAGAACATCCAGTACTCAATTTTGCCTATTTCTGATTTTTTGATAATTTTTATATCATATTCATGGAAACAAAATGTTAGTTTTACTGTAGTGCTGGCTGGTATTCCACTGAATGTAGTTTTGATGTTTCTACAAAACTACATGACTGGAAATGTGTTCCACAACTTCTTTTACTAGCAATTTGCCTAGTAAACCAGCTAGTGGAAATGACTATGATGTCACTGGGAATTTACTTCCCAGAATTCATATCCATGATCCACAGGTCAGTTTTCAGAGGTCAGTCTGGAGAATGAGATGCCTATACCCTGGTTTAATTAAAGGGAGGGCAGAAAAACATGGGGTGGTCAGCTTGACTCTAAACTTTTGAATTGAGATCTCCCTCATTTTGGATAAACTCATAGTATCCATGCATTTTGGGCACAGATAAATGGTTATGTGTCTATATATTTCTTTAGAGAAAGACAGTGGCATTTTTACTTGGATGTATTTACTCTGGAGTTTGGGATTAAGTAGCATAATCCTTACACTGGCTCCAGGTGTGATTGGTGGTGCTCAGGAACTTATCATAGCTAGAAACCAATATTGTTCAAATGGAAAAATTCTGGGAGGAGGATGTGGAAATAAACAAAGACAACCCAAGTGGGAACAGAGGCTATGTATGCAGAGCTAGCTATAGCAAGGCAATCAGCCTCTACCACTTGCATCTGGCAGAGGCTGACAGGCAGGCAGGGGAGTACAAAAGCTTTATAGTGGAAAAAAAAGGGTGGATTTAGGTGTGCTCTAATTGGAGGTTGTTGGCATGGGGAAGCTGAAGGTAGGCTAACTAGAATGAGGCGTCCTATGTGATTGGTTTGGGGGAGATCAATTTAGCATACTCTGGTTCATCCTGAATTGGAAGCCAGGGCAAAAATTAGGGAGGCTGGCATTCATTGACCAAGTTCTGATTGTTCTGGGCTGATTGCAGCAGAAATTTTGGGTCAGAGTTGGATTGCATATACGGTCTGTCCATTGTCTGTATATTCAGTCTCTGTCCCAGCTTTGATCATTCTCACTTTCGAGAGGCTGAGCAATGCAGGGAAGGCTAGAGATCCAGATCCTTACTGATTGGAGATTGTTCAGTCATCTTCACAGTTAACTGCATTGCAAGATCTTCTTCTTCAATTCATAAAGAGGTACCACAAACTAGAAGGATTTGGTACCCAATGTCTGCAATATCTAGTTAAACTTAGAAAACCTCTCGATTTCCATTTTATAAGGGGTGTAGGATAAATTTGGATAGTCCTTAGGAGTTTAGGAGAGAGGTGTTTTTCTCAGATTGGTCATGCCCTAAATAATGTGCTATGTCAAAAAATTATAACATTTCTTGAAACTTTATGTTCCTTTTCTGCTATGGCTGAGATCAAGTAAATGAAATCCTTTTTTTTAGGCTTCCTTGTTCTCCAGTGAAAGTATAGCATCATCTACCTGTTGTAACAGGGCTGAATCGCAAGGGAAATTTAGATCTTTTAAATCTTGATTGAGGACCTGGAAAATATGGAGAGGGGGGTTTTAATAACCCCTGAGCATGATTGTCTAAGTATATTATTGTCCTCCCCAGGTGAAAGCATAAAGATATTGACTGTCCTGGTCTAGAGGCACACTGAATAAACCAGAGTAATGAGCCACTACACTGAAGGTGGTTTCAGGTGGAATTAATGATGGGATGGCATTTGGGTTACGTGCTACTGGCAAGTGAAGGATAACAATTTTGTTGCTGGTCCTAAGGTTGTGAATAATTAGATGTACTTATATGTTTGATTTCTTTACTGGCAGAATGGGCATATTATAAGAGCTAGTGCAGATCTTTTGATATAAAGCCTTAAACTATAGGTTTGAGCCCTTCCTCTGCTTCTGGGTTCAAGGGATTTTGGTGAACTTTGTGTAATGGTTTGGTAGGATACATTTAATTTTAATAGGTTCTACTGCAATTATTTTTCCTATGTCAGTGGAATATTTAGCTCATGAAGTGTCAGGTACAGTGTCATGATCTTTATCTAGAATATGCCTCAAATGTAATAGAGAAAGCAAGGGTATCTCTAGAGTAGAAACAACTTGATTATGAATAGAGGAGTCCTCTGGAACCTCAAGAAAGTATCCTCCTATTGTGCATTTAATATTACAATTCTATTGTTAAGTAAGTCTTTCTCTTTTAAATTTGCAGGGGTAGTTTCACAGAGAAGAAAGGAATGTTTTTCAGTCAAGGGCCCAAGGCTTATAGTTAAGCTCTGGGAGGTAGGAAAAATCTGTGGGTTATTTGAATATCTGCCACCTGTGTGGTATGTGCACTCTGAGGAAGAGGTTGAGCAAAGGTATCAGAGTTTAATGTAGAAAGAGTAGCAGCCATATCTACCAGAAATTGATGAGGATGACCATCTATCTTTATAGTTCATTCATCTTAGGTGTTCAAGGGTAAGGCAGGATGTTAGGTGCTTTTTCTTTGGAACACCCACATTGATCTGAATTGCAGGGATTTTCTTTGTTTGGGTTTTTCTTTTGTAAGATGTAACAACAATCTTTTTCCAGTGTCCCTTCTGTTTACAGACTAAACAGAACTAAACTAAAATTGTCCTTGTCAATAGGTAGTTGGTTGGATGTGGGCTACTTTAACTGTTTGATTTGCAGGGCCACAAGTTTACTTTAGGTCTTGTCTCATTTTTGTTCTAAAGCTCTTTCAGATTGTTCTGCCATGTGTTGTAGTTCAGGTAAAGGGCTATTTCCCAATCTAATTTCTGCTTTGAATTAGGTCACCAATTTCAGGTTTAATTGCATTAACAACATGAGATGAAAGGGCTGCTGTTACAGCAGCATCTTCATTAAGGTATTTTCTAGTCTATTCTGAAAGTCTCCTACAGTTTCATCTTTCCTCTGTTTGTGTACTTCAGTTATGGTCTGTCTAATCATTGTTTTTGGAAATGTTTCAGGTATGTCTTTTAGGAGATTTTGACCTCCTTTTTGAGCCTTTTTCTGACTCTCAGGTTTACTGTCTAAAGAGGGATCTTGTAGGTCCCTTTTTGAGTTAGTCCAACCACCTTTTGCTATCTGAGATTTGGCATCTGAGGTCTGACCAGTATACATGTACAAGATGATAGAAGTGAGGTAACCCAGGTCATATGCACTCAAAAGAATTCTAAATTCATCTATGAATAGTCGCTGATCTTGTCTGAGTTTAGGGAGATCCTTAATTATAGCTTTTAATTCACCTCAGGTTGAGGGGTGGTGTCACAGAGCAGAAAGGAATGTTTTTTAGTCAAGGGCCCAAGGGTTATAGCTAAGGGCTGGAAGGTAGTTTAAATTCTACAGGTGCCTGCATACCTGGCTCATGGGAGGGAGGGATCTTTAGAGGCAAGTGGTATGTCAGGCTCTTTGGAGAGTCACTGGCAAAAGAAAAAGGGTCTGGACCAGGGGAAGAAGGAGGAGGAGTCCACGGAGGTGCAGAAGGAGAGATCGGAGGATAAAGGGGAGAGGGAGAGCTGGATATAAGGAAGCAACTGAGGACAAGGAGGGGGGGATTTACTGGGAAGATGAGTCTAGTTTATTTTAGCTTACATTTGCTTAGTTTGCTTAATTGATCATTATCTTTGGCCAAAGAATCTTCTAGGGAAGCAATTTTTGATTCAGAATTTCATTCAGAGGCCTCTGCATGCTAATCAAGAAATGTTGCCTATTGGGCCAGAGAAATATTATTACCTTTCTTTCCTAAGGCCCTTCTCAAATGAACAATTTTACTCAAGTCAAATGTTTCCCTGAGTGACCACTGAAGGCTTAAATCATTCTTGGTAAAGTTATACCATTTAGAGAGATAGGTGCAAGAATCAGGATTATAATAAGAGTACATATGAGAAGGAGTTTTTCCTTGGGAATAGAGGATTCTGACATAGATGACCCCATGAGAACTGGCAATGGTCAGTGGAAATGTGATCCTTATGCATCTCATATTTTCAGCCCCTAACCTGAATGGTGGCTACCTCCAAACATAGATTCCATAATCTATACTTCCCTGACCCCCCATCCTGTAAGCAGAAAACCAGAGAACACTCTCTCTGCATTTAAGCCAAGCTCTCAAGACAAAGAGTCAAGACAAAAAGAGAAACTTACCTAGTTTTTGGTGACCACAACAGAGTTTGTCCAGACACCTGTCCAGTAAGAACCACAAATTCCTGGGTCTGTGAGGCCATCTGGAACAACAGGCTTATTGGGCCTATACCTGTGACTCTCTTTCTTATGACAAACAATACTTCCAGACAGCACAGCACAAAAAACAGCAAAGAGGAATGACCTGATTCCCCCAAGGAAGCCAAACAAATGGGAACCAATAACAAAGTCTGCCTATCAAACCGAGAAGAAATAGCTGAGGAACTCAATGCAAAGAGAGTGGAGTTCAGACCCACTGCTGACTTAGCACATTAGTGCACAGTCCATAAGACACGAGTAGCAAGGCACAAGGGACCTCCCTCCAAAGCTACTGCACCTGGTTAGAGGCTGGGCTCCACGGCAACAGACAGTGCAGAGTGCATTTAGGGGGGGCCTCTTGTAAAACTGGAAATAAAGGAAGACCACTGAAATGAGAATTTTAAGTGGCTATTTATTTTGAGCTTGCTATAGCGAGGGAGTTAGCCGCTATCCTTTGATTTTGCCAGAGACTCCAAGGCAGCCAGGGAAGCTTTAGGGTGGAAAAAATGGGAAGACTTCGGGTGTGCTGTGATGGGGTTGCTGGCGTGGGGAAGCTGGCCAGCTGGAGGTAGGCTAACTAGAAGTGAGACATCCTGTGTGATTTTTTGGGGGGTGGGGCATAGTTGGCTTTCTCTGGTTGGTCCTGAGTTGGAAGCTGGGCAGAAATTAGGGGAAGCTGGCAGTCATTGACCAAGTGTTGATTGTTTTGGACTGATTGCTGTAGCAGTGGGATTGCATTTATGATCTGGACGTGTCTGTTTGCATTTTCAGTCTCTTAAGGAGGGAAGTGATTTTTTTTTTTAATCTGAAAATTCTTCATTGAATTAATAGTTGGACCAAGTCTTGAGGTTAGTAAGAGGTATAATTTTGTATGGGTTTCTCTAGTCCCTGCTTTATATGTTCCATTTGACCACTGGTCTGAGGATTGCTTTGGAGGCAATTTCATTTTTATAGCCTACTTCTGGTTCTCATCTCCTTTCTTCTTAGCCAGTGGAATGACCTGAAACCGACGTGTGGCTACAGTAGGTTGCACTGGCCTCGCCTACCCTGCAGTGTTCCATGTTCCAAAAAGGCTGCAAGAAACCCTTTGAAGTCCAAGTCTTTTCCTTCTGTTATTCTTTTGAATTGTCAATAATACTAACACAGTAATCTACACATAGAGGGTGATCAATAAGTGATTCTGACTCACTTAAAAATGTACCTCATATGCACCAAAGCCCAGAGCTTAGTCAGAGAGAAACTGGCTCATTAAAATGGTCTCATACCAGGTCATCCTTATTATCTTCCCCCCAATTTATTAAATGTACATGTTGCTGAGCAGGGTGCTTTGCAGATTACTTAAAAATAAAAGAAAATCTATTTTTGATTGTGGGAAAGTCTTTAAGAGACAGAGACACCGTCAGTTTCAAACTGCTTCTGCACCTGAGCAGAATTATAAGTTACTCTGCCCCAGAGAAAAAGAGAGAATTAGGTTGCTCATTATCAAGATTCCTTATTGTCTTGGCCCCACAGTTTCAGACTTACCCCAGAACTCACAAATTGCCTGCTGGCGTGGCAGTTAATGAATAAAGAACTGAGTAAAAGCTCTGAGGTTAAAAATTACTGAGAAGGGTTTCAATATAACTGAAATAGAAAGACAAATACTCCACGTCTACATTTTTAGCCATGGCTCTCCGCAGTCATTGAATTGAGTTCTGTTTCTTTTCCATAGGGTACCCAACTTGCTCACATTATATCAGTGGTAGTTAACGACTACTTGTTAGCTTGTTGTAGCCCAACTCTCATTCTTTTCTTTACCTTTGTCAAAGATGAACAAAGATGGACACTAGTTAAAGTGATGAGGACAAATTGTAATCAGTCACATACTATTGCAATAGGAAAGAGAGTCCAGTGTGAACTGAACTCAGAGTTGTACAGAGGTGACTGGGTATCGTAAAAGGATGGTGAGGGAATAGGAGGGGAGTAAGCTGGGGTCAGTACAGTTGGGGAAGTGAAAAGTTACAAAACGTGAAAAGGGGGTTTGGTACATGTGAAACCTATCTGGGCTTACAAACTGGTGCTTGTTGAAGGTAGGCTCCTATCCTCCCATGGAGACTGGGAGACAGGGGGTCTATCTTCAGGCTTTGGCTGGAGCAAAGAGTAAATTCTTTTGACAGCCTTGCATTTTCTCAGGCAGGCACTTAACAGGAGCTAGGGTCATCCTAGGGTATAGCCTTGAGTTGTTAGAAACTACAATTGTGTTTTTTGTTTTCATTTTTGGTTTTTTTTGAGACAGGGTCTCACTCTGTCACCCCGGCTGGAGTGTAGTGGCCCGTCTGATCATAGCTCACTGCAGCCTCAACTCCTGGGCTCAAGTGATCTTCCTGCCTCAGTCTCCTGAGTAGCTGGGACTACAGGTGCATGTCACCACACCTAGCTAATTCTTTTATTTTTTGCAGAGACAGAGTCTCAATATGTTGCCCAGGCTTGTCTTGCACTCTTGGCCTCAAGCAATTCTTTTGCCTCAGACTCCCAAAGTGGGATTACAGGTGTGAGCCACCATGCCTGACCTATGGTAGTGTTTATTCAAGTCTTTATAGGCCAAGGTTGAGAAGAGGGCGCAGAGGAGAGAATCTTTGTCATTTTCAATATTATTGTCAGTGAGTTTTTTGATGCCCTCAGGGGCAGCTCTTATGTGTAGAAGAGACCATTTAGAGGTTTGCTTATGTTTCTTTTTAAATAAATATTTTATTTATTTGATTTTTTCTGAAGTTTTTGGCTTGCCTTATAGTCTTTGAATTCTTTTTCAAAGTCCAGCAAATTTTTATTATTGCTTTTGAGGAGGATTTTAGAATCTTATGAATTCCCTTAAACATCTAAATTCATTAAATTTCCTTTTACATGTAACATTTTATGTTAAGATGTTTAGTTTTCTTTTCAGCAATACAGTTGTCTAACTTAAACAAAGGCTCCCTGACCATTTAACTCTATTAATCTCATAAATTAAACTTACAGATATCTCAAATAATCTTAGATTTTTCAAGAATGTACATGCATTTAGTCAGAATTTAATTTAATATCACAAGCCTAAATCAATTATACAAGTACATTTAGAAAATGGAATTATGAGGCTAATAAGACAAACAAAAAAAATAATGTGGCAGATATACAAGATCCCTTAATGCTAAATATTAACACTATAGATTTTATTTTCTTAAATGTTTTATACATACTCCTAATTCCTCCTGGATGAAAAAATCCTTAATCACTAAAGAGATGAGTATATCATACCAAGAAATTTTTGGAGACATTTTCTGAGTGAGGTGAGGTTCTAGAATGACCCCTCCCCTTTTTCCCCCCTTTTTTTATTGTGGCAAAAAGTGCAGAATATAAGCTTTACCCTCTTCACCATTTCTAAGTGTAGAGTTTAGTAGTGTTCAGTATATTCACATTGTTGTGCAACCAAACTCCAGAACTTTTTCATGTTGTAAAACTGAAACTATAGCCATCAAACAACAACTTCCCTCTCCTCCCAGTCCCCAGCAACCACTGCTCTGCTTTCTGTTTTTATGAATTTGACTACTTCAGATACTTCATATAAGTGGAATCATACAGTTTTTGTCCTTTTGTGACTGGCTTACTTCACTTAGCAGAATGTCCTTAAGATTCATCCATGTTTTAGTGTGTATCCGAATTTCCTCCTTTTTTAAGGCTGTCTTCTAGAATGATTCTTAATGACAACAGTAAGGGGCTCAAATTGTTTTAATTATTATTGTTATAACTTTAAAAGGGGATAGGGGAGGGTTTTACATAGTTCAAGTCCATACATTTAAATCACATATTTCCAAACATAGGCATAAGCTGCTGATTCTCTCCTCAGTTAAGGTGTTTCCCAGTCGATGCCTCTTGGTTTTTAATACCTCTAACTTCATAAAACATATTTATCTCTCAGCATATTATTTGAGGCTGGTGTTAATGTGGGGAAAAATGTTTATTTATGTCCCCAAAGCTCAGTGCAATATTTTTTTATCAAAATGATGAAAGGAAAAAGCCTCAAGTTGTGATCCAAATACAACTGATAGCATGACAGAATCAGTGTTGAAGCCTAGACAAGCACAGCATAGTGTCAGCGAAAGGGATGTGACGCTTGTGATGGCCACAGTGTAAAGAGAGGTATTGCAGCGTTACTGCTCACACTACAACATTTAGTTATAATAATTTCACATCCTAACATTTGAGTCTGTTACTCATATGCAACTGTTTTTGAAATTGGAGTCTTTGAGTTGATGTTGAGCATATTGTAAGTTTTTTTGTTTAAAATAATTGGAAATAGGCTCCTCAACAATTTTGTGCACAAGTCCTGATTGTCAGGAATAGTGTACAGACATCAAGCAGGAAATGCCTGCACTTGTCTTCTAAAAGAAGTGTGCAGCCCCCACTAAGATCACTGTAAACTTGCTGCATCATCTCCTTTGGATTTTCACTTCTTTGTCCGCTAAGGCATTTAAATATGTTCCTGTGTAGCTTCAAAAACCTCTGGACTTGATCATATCATATGCTCATTCTTTTCTATTCTGTCTGTCTTCTAGAATAGAAGATGGAATTTTATAATTTAGAATTTATAATTTTTATAAATATTAGAAGATACCTATTAATAATTATATTCCAGGCATCTCCATGGCTTTGTTTGGTTTTTGAACTCTTGACTTCTAAGACCTTTCTGCTGACACTTGTGTGTGCAGTACGATCATTTTCTTTACATATCTATTCTTGCCTCTTAACGTGCCTTGTCAAATTAAAAGGCCCTTTGAGATGCGTGGAGAAATGTTTTTAATATTTAATGAGTCAAATTTAGGTTTTAGTTTTTCTATTTTAACAAATGCATGCAATAAAACATATATTTTAGACTTCTATTCAAACTGCTTTGCTGCATTACGGTTGGCAAAGAAATTTTTGCTCTAGTCCAAAACAATGAAATAGCTCATATTACAAAGTGACCAGAGTGATTCTGTCATCTGTAATCTTATTTTTTATTTTACCAATCATGTTAGAAGGAAACACTTCAACTTGTTTGCTTTTCAAAAGGATCTTAAGGGCAAGCTGTCTAATTTTTCTCAGCATAAATTCTTGGGGAAAAAACTGTAAAATATTAAAATCAGAAAAAATGTGTTGCTGGCCCTAGAAGTTTGATGAATTTTTGTTAGATACGAATGGGAACAGGTTAAGGAAGGATAGACCAGAAATTCCTTCCTCTGGAAAAGCCATGTGCCCAGGAAGCCTGAAAGAATCAGAGATCCAAACCCTGGCAAAACTTCAAGTCTAATCTATTTACAATCAATACCTCTTTTGCAAGGAAATAGAAACAGAAATATTACCAGCTCAATGAAAATGTAACACCATTCTAAAGAAAGGCTACATTTTAATACAACAGATAAAAATTTTTCTTGTGAAAAATATTAACTGATTTTGGTGTGGGAAATAGTCTTAAGTCAGTGATACGTTCCAGGCATACCACTGGCCAAGCTATAGCAGAGGTCACAAAATAGAAAGGTTCTGAGAACTGAGACCACCTATGCCATTATATCAAACTGTTCCAGAGAACTCTAGCCCAGGGAGATAAGAATCTAAACCAGTAAATTTTACTGTTTGGTCAGGGAATTTCTGCAAACCAATTTTGTCCTGGAAAATACTTTGGTCATTTGGATAAAAAGCTCTCCTATTAGGATGGTAAGTTTCTCCCTTCAGCAAACAGCTGGCTTATCTGACAGCAGTTAACTCATCAAAACACCTTGCTGTGCCACCAATACCAAATTATTATGTCAAAATTGTACCTGTCACAATCAGCTACCTCCCATGAAAGACTTGCCCCTAAACCTCACAAGCTCAAGCCCTCTAACCCCTACAAATACTCTTCTTTGAGCTCTCCCTTTGGAGCCACTATTAAGACTTTAAATGTGATGTTCTACTAATACCTTATTATAGTAAGCCTAATAAACTTAGCTTTGCTTGAACAACAGGTTTTTCAGATGGTCTTTTAGGGAATTGACAGTCGATGATCCTGGAGTTTCCAAGAACTAATTGAGACACATTGACTGCCATGGCTCAAGGCTTTTAACTCAGAACCCATACATACCCTTGAAGCTTCTTGAACTTCATGTTCAGAACCCACTGCAGTGGTGAGGTAGGTCCTGCATTGGGGGCTCAGGTAAATATACTTACGTGAAGCCCTCTAATCCTGAGTTTATTTTGTGTCCTTGGAATGAAGATTCCTCTTTTAAGAGCCCTTTGATTATTCGATCAGATTTGAAAACTCATATTTGGTGGGAAAACTTCCATATTAATTATACAACGTTTTGGCTTTTTTTCTGTTCTTGTCACTTTTTGCTGTGAGTCCATAAGACAAAATTGTTAGAGGGGAAAGGATTGGCATAGGTTCAATAATTATTGTCTCTCAATGCATCCCTAAGGCTGACAGGTTCAGAAGATCTCATCAGACCAGCATCCTTATAGGACAAATTTTGCCTTGGACCACTTTCCAAACCTAATAAGAACATTCCTCAGTTTTGCCTTTGTTTCTCTGATAACTACTTAAATTAGTTTCTTTTGCTTGGAGCTGTGGGGTTTTTTTAAGACTACAAGACTTGCTGATTGATCAGATTCTTACCAAGTGTTGCAGTTGTCATGGTGTCTTCCTTGACACTCTAGGCCAAACATGCTTTCACTCATGTGCATATTTCCCTAACTGGCCTAATTTCACCAAGGATAATTTAAAATTACTGTGACCACTTGGGGGATTTCTGACATGAACAAGATGAATTATTTGAGAAACAAATTAGAACAAATGAGAAGAAAATCATGGGAGGAGATTCTCCAATTTATCTGTCCAAATGAGAGGTCACTTTTTCAATATAAGAGATTTCTGTCACCCCCTTTCCCCCAAGGTTTCCTATTTAGGTTATTACTAAGTGCCAACTTTTTAATCATAAGATTTGATGCAATGTTTAAAGGCTCTAGTTATTGTTTAAACCAGCTGTAGTGCTTTTTCTCTTATTTGTATATGTGTAAGAATGTATTCTTTCATCAAACCCTTTTCTTCTCCTTGCAGAGTTTAGGTAATTAGCCTTTTACAGTGATAATTTCCTATCTGTCTCAAGCTGGCTTCCTCTTGTTCCTTCCCCCTTCCTTTCCTCTTCTCTTTGGAAATTTGGATATTAATTTTTTCATGAACATTGCCTTGTCATTATGTGTAAACTCTGGAAATATCTAGTACAGATATAAAGTCAAGAACTTCAAAAATTAAAAAAAGTCTTATGAAATATTAAATTGTGTCTCTTTTGTATGTTTTTCCTTGACTCAAGAAAAGTTGACTGTGAGCCGAAGTAATTTTTGTGGTTCCACAAAAAACTCCACACTTAGAGCTTTTGACAAAATTCCACAGTCTTTAAATATTTTTACTATTTTATTATAGAGATTTATTCATAATTGAAAAATCAGAAAATTCCACTATGCAATTCATCCATGTAACAAAAAACCACTTGTACCCCATAAATCTACTTAAATAAAAATTGAAAAGAAAAGAAAAAAGAAAAATCAGGAAAAGATATTCTTCTTAAATAGACAATTCTATGGACAGATTAAGATAATTTAATTTTAGCTTAAAATCAACACTATGTCTTCTTACTAATCTTGCCAATATATAAAAATTTTTAGCAAAATATTTTAGATAGTACAAGATGAGTTTAATTTTTCATGATTTAAATGTTTAAGATTTTTTACATTAGTTTCATGAGTCCAGTAAGGTTATTTTGTATCCACAGATTTTTTTAGGGTAAAAAAAAAGTGTGTTTAAATGAATATGTAATGACAGATGCTTTTGAAAGAGTTTGATCTTTTGAATTCTTATTATCTGGCCAAAGATGTCAACAGGGCCAAAGTAGAAAAATCCTGATTTAAAGCTAAATAATGAATCTAATCTGTTTCATCCAAGGTTTCGCCTTGACTATGTGGATTTTTTTATATGCTTATATAAAAATGTTCAGAACTAAGTTTCTCTAGAAAGGGATTTTTAATAGGCTAACATATATAACACTAAAAGTTGGTTTCTTAAATATCTAAAAGTTCTGGGAATATTATATTTATGTAACAACTTATTAACATATATAAGCCAATCAGGAGAGTTCTTTTATTTTGTAAGACTTTATAATCTAATTTGTTAATACCCTCTGGAGATAGGAAAATATTTGAAATCACCCAAGAAGAAGTAAAGACTTTCCTCAATCACAAAAACACACAGAATTTGCAGATTTAGTTCCACCTCAGCCACAGTAGAATATAAACACAGAATACAAAAACTCCAGTCTGGACATCAAAAGGCTATACTTCTTTCCAATGGACACAAGAATATTTTCTTAATTGATATAGGTTCACACATAGTCAAACAGAAAAACAAGCCATATTCTCTATTATCTTTCACGTGATAGAGAATAGATCCTTATCACTCATGCAGAGATTATTAAGTGGTAAAACCACAAAACAGATAACCAATTATTGTTATAATCAATAAGGAAACATTTACTGAAGAAACATTTTCTAAAGAAACAGCATGTCAGCAAAGGTAAGGTCAGTTGGAAATCACTCCAGGAGCCAAGAAAAGACATGCCTAGGCTTACATAGCTCTTTAAGTTTACTTCTTGGACAATGCAGTTCTGCTGAAACCAGTGGGTAAACCCACTTGGGTATCTTGGTGGATGACCTATCAACATGTTAAAGTACAATTTTCAAAGAACTGAAACACAGCTCATATAGAATGAACACAAGTCAAATATTTTGTCCAATTTTTAAAATAACGAATCAAGAACTGTGAAGGAGCCAGGTGTGATGGCTCTCGCCTATAGTCGCAGCTATTCGGGAGGCTGAGGCAGGAGGATCGCTTGAGCTCAAGTGTTTGAAGCTGCAGTGAGTTATGATTGTGCCACTGTGACCCCCTCTCAAAAAAAAAAAACAAAAAAAACAAAAAACCACTATGTGAAGGGTCTGAGCTTTTACCTTACTTGCAAGCTAAATAGTTGCCTGCTAAGGATTCATGGATGCCGGCAGAAGACACAAAGACTCCTGGGTTAAAGCAAAAAGAAGTTTATTACTCATGGTACACCAAACACCATGAGCATAAGCATATTTGGTACAAGATCTCCAAACCACAATTTCTATGTAGTGATATGAAGTAGGCTAGGTGACACCTACACATGCAGTGGGTTGCACTCTGGGAGAGGAACTCTGAGTTTAGGTAATCTATATCTTTTATAATATACACTAAGCATGCCTGACCCCCTACTGGAGGGAGACCTATCTATATCTTCTGAAGGCTATAAGCAAACCTGCACTTTGCTTTGGAAGGAAACACTGTCATTTTTGAAAAAATAATTCGGAACGAAGGCAGTCAGTACTTCTACTCATAAGACACGCAGAAATGTGAGAGAACCATAGAGAATTGTCTCATAACATCAGCAAGTGAAATGGCAAAGCTATTCCAAAAGCATTTTGAGGAAGTATCTAAAGGCACTAGAGTGAAGTAATATTGGGATAAGGTAGCTAGGTTAGATATAGAACTGGTTACTTCACAGTAAAAAACCAAACAAAACCCAACGTGATTGTGGAAGTTATCTTTTCTATCACACATAAATCTACCAGATAACATGAATTTCACAGTATCCAGACTGTAATCAAATATTAATAGTAAAGAGCAAGGTAAAACACAAGTAAATGTGCCAGTTTAATTTTCTAAAAGAATTAAATAATCATCAGATGTATTTATTAAATAATGACCCAGTATGGCATTGAAAAGATAGATCATATGCAATTGACTTTATTTCCAAGGTTTGGATAACTTTCATAAACTGTGGTCACAACATACTTATTCATAATTTGATGCCATTGCGTGGATACTGAGAGTGTCCTTACCTTACCTTGACTATTTACAAGTAAACTGCTATGCATCCTTCAAATTTTACTTACAACTGTTAGGAAAGACAAGTATCCATAGCTGCCTTGGCTATACTCAGGGTGCAAAATTAACGTTATCCAGAACACTGAGATACCCAGTTTTCTTTGGCAAGTTTGCTCATGGCCCAGAAGAAAACAAGTAACACGTTTCCTATCCAGGGATTTCCCAATTGTATTCATATTTTCAAAGAACAAACTTTTTGCTTTGTTAATTTTCTCTATTATTTGTCATTTTCAATTTCATTGATTTCTGCTCTGATCTTTATTGTTTCTTTCTTTTGATTTACCATGGATTAATTTTTGCCTTTAGATTCCTAAGGAAGAAACTTAGATTGTTGTTGTTAAATATCTCTTTATGCATAATATAAACATTTAAAATTATAGATTTTTCTCTAACCATTGCTCTAGGTGCATCCTGCATATTTTGACATAAAGTATTTTCATTATTACTCAGTTTGAAATATTTTAGATTTCATTATAAGTTTTTCTTTAACCCTACATGGTTGCAATGGTTTATTTAGAAGTATACTAATAACCAAATACCTGGGGAATTTTCTAGATTTTTTTGTTATTATTTTCTATCTTTAATCAACCATGTTGAAGTATAATTTTTATACCAAAAACTGCACTCAATTTAAGTGTACAATTTGATGAGTTTTAACAGATATATGGTAGCACTGCCAATCAAAATACTGAATATTTCCATCATCTTCCAAATTTTCTTATGGTCCTTTGCAGTTTATCACTCTTTCCACCATAGACAGGTTAAAATGATTTTGAAAATATACTATGAAAACAACAGTCAAAAGAAACTTTTAGTGGCTATAATAATACCATATAATATAGACCTCAAAACAAGGAATATTACCTGGGATAAAAAGAAGGTTTTACTGGAAGATGATTCAAATGAACAGGGAACATTCTCCAAATAGACCATATCATGGGTCATATAAAAAATACTTCAGCAAATTAAGACAAAATGAAATCATACAAAATGAGAAAGGAAAAGCAGCCCTTAACAACCAGAAGGCAGCCTGGTATGGTTTTCAAGGAAAAAACAGAATAGGTTTGTTCTAGAGTAAAAAGTGTCAGTTTGTTCCAGAATATTAAAGAACACAATGAAGGATAAAACTTGAGTATATATAGCAAGCTTATGGAAAGCTTGAGAAAAAATTAATTTTATTTGCCATACTTTATAATATCTTATTCTAGAAAAAAAATGAAGTGTGTTAAAATTTTGGCAAAGTATGCTTAATTTTAATGGGTTTCTTTATAAAGATATTTTAATATCATTAACTGCCAAAGACTAAATCAATGCAATACTAGAATTTTATTTTCTCCCTGTTAAAATATAAATTGATCTTGGAATATTTAGTCTGCTTTCAACAAAGGGAATAAGAGATTATTTTTTACCTTCTGTGTAATCTGCAGGACTAGCAGAAATTCTGTATATCACCAGAATAATTTCTTGTAATTTGTGCTTAGTTTGTTATTGATTTTCTTTAAAAAAGCTAATGACTTCAAAGAGCTAAAGTTCCTTATAATTAGGTTACCTTCTTCTATGTTTATTATAAAATATTATCACTTTGTGTGTAGTTAAGCTATTACCAGTCATGCTCAAAAGCAACTGTTATCAATGAAATGATGAAATCTTTTCTGATAATTCTTTATTTTGTTTCCTCAAGATCAGATCCTAAATTCAGAAAAAAAAATTTAGGATAGATTTAAAAAATTTTTTTAATTGTGATAAAATATACATAACATAAAATTTACCATTCTAACCATTTTAAAGTGTGTAGTTCTGTGGCATTAAGTGCATTCACATTTTTGTGCGCCTATCACCACTATCCGTCTCCAGACCTTTTTTATCTTCCCCAACTGAAACTCCATACTTACTAAACAAAAACTCCCATTTTTTTCTCCCCATAGCCTCTGGCACCCACTATTCTACTTTCTTTCTCTATTTGTTTGATTACTAGGTAGCTTATATAAGTGGAATAATACAGTATTTGTCCTTTTGTGATTAGTTTATTTCACTTGGCACTATGTCTTCAGGTTCATTCATGTTGTAGCATGTGTCAGAATTTTCTTCCTTTTTAAGGTTGAATAATATTCCATTGTGTGTATATACCACATTTTGTTTATCAATTCTTCCATCGACAGATGTTTGTATTGCTTCTACCTCTTGGCTTTTGTGAATAATGCTGCTGTGAACATAGGTGTACAAATATCTCCTTGAGACCCTGCTTTCAATTCTTTTGGATATATAACCGGAAGTGGAATTACTGGATCATATGGTAATTTTACATTGAATATTTTTTGAGAAACCACCATACTAGATTCCGTAGCAGCCATACCGTTTTATATTTGCACAAGCAAGGCATCAAAGTTCCAGTTTCTGCACATCCTTGTCAAGACTTGTTATTTTCTGTTTGTTTGATAATAGCCATCCTAATGATTGTGACCTGGTATCTCATTGTGGTTTTGATTTGCATTGCCCTAATGGTTAGTGATTTTAAGCATCTTTTTATGTGCTTTTTGGACATTTGTGTATCTTCTTTGGAAAAATATTCAAGTCCTTTGCTCATTTTTAAATTCAGGTGTTTTTTCTTGTTTATTGCAAGCATTCTTTACATATTCTGCATATTAACCCCTTCCCAGATATATGATTTGCAAATATTTTTTCCCTTCCATGGGTTGCCTTTTCACTCTGTTAATAGTGTCCTTTGATACACAAAAGTTTTAAATTTTGATGTAATCTAATCTATCTGCTTTTTCTTTTGTTGTCTGAGCTTTTGGTGTCATATCCAAGAAATCATTGCCAAATTTGTTGTCATGAAATTTTTCCCCTATGTTTTCTTCTAAGAGTTTTATAGTTTTATTTTTTTTTCTGTAAATGTCATTTATGGCCCCCATTGAATGCTTAATATAATTTAATTTTTTTTTATTTCAATGTATTATGGGGTACAAATAATTTTGGTTATATGAATTGCTTTAATAATGCTTGAGTCATGGTTATAGGCATACCTGTCACCCAGATATTGTTCATTGTACCCATTAGGTAGGTTTTCACCTGTCCCCTCCTCCTCCCTCCCCCTGGTTGATTTCTGTTGAGTTTTACTTCCCTCTATGCATATGTATGCTCATCAGTTAATTCCAATTTAGTAGTGAGTACATGTGGTGTTTGTTTTTCCATTGTTTAGATACTTCACTTAGGATAATAGTCTCCAGTTGCACCCAAATTGCTGCAAAAGGCATTACTTCATCCTTTTTTATGGCTAAGTAGTACTCCAGTGTATACATATACCACATTTTGTTAATCTACTCATGAATTGATGGGCACTTGGGTTGATTCCACATCTTTGCAATTGTGAATTGTGCTACAATAAACATTTCAGTGCAGGTGTCTTTTTGATAAAATGACTTCTTTCCTTTGGGTAAATCCTAAGTAGTGAGATTGCTGGATCAAATGGCAGGTCAACTTTTAGTTATTTGAGGACTCTCCATATTGTTTTCCATAGAGGTTGTGCTAATTTGCAGTCCCACCAACAGTGTATAAGCATTCCTTTCTCTGCATCCACACCAGCATCTATTGTTTTTGGATTTTTAATAAAGTTTTGCATTTCCCTGATGATTAGTGACATTGAGCATTTTTTCATATGTTTTTTGGCCATTTGTCTATCTTCTTCTGAAAAGCTTCTATTCATGTCTTTTACCCACCCCTGGAGTTGTTTGATTTTTTCTTACTGATTTGCTTGAGTCCTTTTAGATTCTGGTTGTTAGTCCTTTATTGATGTGTAGCTTGAGAATATTTTCTCCCATTCTGTAGGTTGTCTATTTGCTCTGTTAATTATTTCCTTGGCTGTGCAGAAGACTTTTAATTTAATCAAGTCCCATTTATTTATTTTTATTTTTGCTGTGTCTGCCTTTGGGGTCTTCTTTGTAAATCCTTTGCCTAGGCCAATATCTAGAAGGGTTTTCCCCACATTTTCTTCTAGAATTCTTATAGTTTCATGCTTTACATTTAAGTCCTTTATCCATCTTCAATTAACTTTTGTAAGTGGTGAGAGATATGGGTCCTGTTTCCTTCTTCTGCATGTAGCTATCCAATTTTCCCAGCACCATTTATTGAATAGGGATCATTTTCCCCAGTGTATATTGTTGTCTGTTTTGTCAAAGATATCAGTTGGCTGTATGTGGATGGTTTTATATCTGGGTTTTCTGTTGTGTTCCATTGGTCTATGTCTCTATTTTTGTGCTAATACCATGCTAATTTAGTTACTATAGGCTTGCAATATAGTTTGAAGTCTGGAAGGTGATGCCTCCCAATTTGTTCCTTTTGCTTAAGATTGCTTTGGCTATTTAGGCCCTTTTCTGATTTCACACAAAGCATAGAATTATTTTTTCTAGAACTGTGAAACACAATGTTGGTATTTTGATGGGAATTGCTACATTGAATCAGTAAATCACTTTGGGTAGTATGGACATTTTAACAATGTTGATTCTACCTATCCATGAGCATGATATTTTTTCCACTTGTTTGTGTCACCTGTGATTTCTTTCCTCAGTGTTTTCTAGTTCTATTTTTAAAGATCTTTCACCTTCTTGGTTAAGTATATTCCTAGGTATTTTATTTTCTTTGTGGTAAGTGGGAATGGTATTGAGTCTTTGATTTGACTCTCAGCTTGACTTTTATTGGTGTATAGGAATGCTACTGATTAGTGTACCTTGATTTTGTAACCTGAGACATTGTTGAATTTATCAATCAATTCCAGGAGTCTCTTTGTGAAATCTTTGGGGTCTTCTAAGTATAAGATCATATCGTCTGCAAAAAGTGATAGTTTGACCGCCTCTTTCCCGATTTAGACACATTTAATTTCTTTCTCTTGCGTGATTGCTTTAGCTAGGACTTCCAGCACTATGTTGAATAGAAGTGGTGACAGTGGGCATCCTTGTCTTGTTCCAGTTCTTAGTGGGAATGCTTTCAACTTTTCCCCATTCAGTATGATGTTGGTGTGGGTTTGTCATATATGGCTTTTATAATATTGAGATATATTGCTTCTATGCCTAGTTTGTTGAGAGTTTTTCATCATGAAAGGGTGCTGAATTTTGTCAGATGCTTTTTCTGCATCTATTGAGATGATCATATGGTTTTTGTTTTTGCTTCTGTTTATGTGGTGAGTCACATTTATTGATTTACGTATGTTGAACCATTCTTGCATCCCTGGGATGAATCCCACTTGGTTATGGTGGATTATTTTTTTGATGTGCTGTTGAATTCAATTTGCTAGTATTTTATTGAGGATTTTTGCGTCTATATTCATAAGGGATATTGGTCTGTAGTTTTCTTTTTTTTGTTGTGTCCTTTCCTGGCTTTTGTATCAAGGTGATACTGGTTATGTAGAATGCATTGGGGAGGATTCCCTCTTTCTCTATGTCATGGAATAATTTCTGCAGAATGGGTACCCACTCTTCTTTGTAGGTCTAAAATTTCAGCTGTGAATCTATCTAGTCTGTGGCTTTTTTTCTGTTGGAAGGTTTTTTATTGCTGCTTCAATTTCATTGCTTGTTATTGGTCTCTTCAGGAGTTTTATTTCTTCCTGATTGAGTCTTGGGAGGTTGTGTGTTTCCAGAAACTCTTCCATTTCCTTTACATTTTTGAGTTTATGTGCATAGAGATTTTCATAGTATTCACAGATGATATTTTGTATTTCTGTGGTATTAGTTGTAATATCTCCTTTTTCATTTCTAATTGAGCTTATTTGAATCCTTTCTCTTTTATTTCTGGTTAGTCTAGCAAGAGATCTATCAATTTTTGTTTTTTTTCCCCCAAGAACCAACTTTTTGTTTCTTTGATCTTCTGTATAATTTTCTTGTTTTCCATTTCATTTAGTTCTGCTCTGACCTTAGTTATTTCTTTTCTTATGCTTATGTTGGACTTGGTTTGTTCTTCCTTTTCTAGTTCCTTGAGACATGTGATTAGATTGTTAATTTGTAAACTTTCTGTCTTTTTGTTGTAGGAATTTAAGGCTATGAATTTTCCCCTTAGGACTGCTTTTGCTAAGTCCCATGTATTTTGACAGCTTCTGTCTTCTTTGTCATTCAGTTTGAGGAATCTTTTATTTTTCATCTTAATTTCATCTTTGATGCAATAATCATTCAGCAGCAGGTGGCTTAATTTCCATGACTTTGTGTAGCATTGGGTGTTTCTCTCAGAGTTGATTTCTAGTTTTATTCCACTGTGGTCTGAGAAGATATGTGGTATTATTTCAATTTTTTTGAATTTGCTAAACCATGTTTTGTGGCCTAAAATATGATCAGTCTTTGAGAATGTTTTATGTGCTGGTGAGTAGAAAGTATACTCAGTAGTTTTTGGGTAAAATATTCTGTAAACGTCTGTTAGTCCCAATTGTTCTATAGTCCCATTTAAGTCCGGTGTTTCTTTATTTACTTTCTGCTTGGATAATCTGTTCAGTTCTGTCAGTGGGGTGTCGAAGTCCCCAGCAATTACAATGTTGCCGTTTATTTCTCTACTTAGGTCTAGTAGGGTTTGCTTTATGAATCTGGGTGCTCCTGTGTTAGGTGCATAGATATTTAGGATTGCCATGTTTTCTTGTTGAATTGCTCCCTTTACTGTTATATAATGACCACCTTTGTCTTTCTTTACTACTATTGATTTAACATCAATTTTATCTGATACAAGAATGGCTGCGCCAGCTTTCTTTTGGTTTCTATTTGCATGGAATATTTTTTTCCATCCCTTGATCTTGAGTCTGTAAGAGTCATTGTGGGTTAGATGTGTTTCCTGGAGACAGCAGATACTTGGCTTATATTTTTTTATCCTTTCAGCCAGCCTATGTCTCTTGAGTGGGGAATTTAAGCCATTTACACTGATTGGTAGAATTGATATGTGGGATGCTACTCTGTTCATCCTGTTGGTTATACCTTATTGCCTTGTTTTACTTCTTGTATTATTGCTTTATGTGAGCTCTGAACTTTAACTTTTGGGTGGTTTTACACTGCAAGATGACCATTGTATTGCTCCATGTATAATGTAGTTCTGAGTATTTCCTGAAGGGCAGGTTGGTCTTGACAAATTCCCTCAGTGTTTGCTTGTCTGGAAAACTCTTTATTTCTCCTTGGTTTATGAAACTTAGTTTTTCAGGATACAAAATTCTAGGCTGAGAGTTGTTCTGTTTAAGAAGACCAAAGATGGGGCCCCAATCCCTTCTGGCTTGTAATGTCTTAGTTGAGAAGTCTGTAGTTAGCCTGATGGGTTTTCCTGTGTAAGTTACTTGATGTTTTCACCTTACAGCTTGCAGGAGTTCCTCCTTCATGTTGACTTTCCATTTTCTCTTGGATTTCATTGAGCTTCCTTATAATCCATATTTGGAATTCTTTATCTGTCATTTCAGTATTTTCATTATGGTTAATATCCATTGCTAAAGGGCTGGTGTTCCCTTTTGGGAGGGATCTTTTGTTCTGATTTTTCATACTTCCAGTGTTCTTGCACTGATTTCTTCTCATCTGGAGCAGTTGTTGCTTCTTAATTTTGGATTTTCTTTTGTTTGGATGGGGCTTTTACCCCCCACTCACTCATATGGGAGTGTTTGTAGCATATGTTGGGTAGGAACCTTTGACTTGGTTTGTGGGTGCTTTGATGACAATGCAGGTTCTGGATAGATGCCTTAGTAATGGATATCCTTAGTGTGATGCTTTTTTCAGTTGCTAGTTGTCTGTATGCTGTGGTACTGGTGATCTATGTGTGTGGGCAGATTCCCTGTCTGTCTTTGATGAGAGAGGATGGAAGCCTTTGAAATCTTTTCTCTATTTGCAGCCCTGTGGGCTTCTTAGCAGTGTGAGTTTTAATAGTATGCTGAGACAGTAGGTGGTGCTTGTTGGTGAGAAATGACCTCACCTGTATGACTGAATCAGTAAATATTGAAAAGGGCTGTGCAAATTGACCTCCCTGTCAGTAGATGGCATTTGCTGGAAGGAACAGTCTGCTGTGTTGTTTTTGTGTCTGACTCTAGTCCCTCAGGAGGAGCACTCAAATGCCCCAGGTGGTGGGTAGGGCCCTGGGATTTCCAGGTAAGCCTTTATTTTCTGCCACAGCAGAGGTGAGTGAGGGAGTGAGGCTGGGTGGGGCTGGTTGGGTGGGCTTGCCTTCAGGCTCCACAAAAGCTGGTAAGGTAGCTGTTTTGGGAGGGTTCAAGGGTCTGCTCCCAGCTTCTGGGGAAAGCCGCCTGGGAGTTGCTGAAATGGCCCCACCCTGCCAGAGTGTCTGCTTGTGGAGATGGGGCTGTCTGAGATTCACAATCTGACTATCCAGCTTTCACAAATCCCCCTGTCCTGCATGTCTGTCCCACTAGCACGTGTCTCTGTGAAACACCAGCAGGCAGTGAACTCCCGAATTGGGCACTCGGCTCCAGTGCATGCCCTCTGAGGGAGAGGCATGGGTCTCACTTTCCGCAAAAGCCTCTGCCTGTGGCATGCCCTGCTGGGGGGAGGCGGCTGCTCACCTACTTCTCAGCACAAACTGCTCTCCTGGCTGGAATGGGTAGGGGAGGGGTCACCACTTGTGGTCAGCCCCAGCACCTGAATGAACCATGCCTGGTTGCTATGGCACCTGGGGCTATGCTGTAGAATCCACCCTAATCAAACAGGGCAGTTTTCCTGTGGGGGGGTGTTGGACTCTCCCAGCTCACCGTGTCTTGGAACCCCATAGTATTCTACTGTCAGATCTGTCCACGTGGCCTTCCTCGCCACCCAAGTCCAACTCACCCAAGTCTGCTCAAGGCTGGGGGGCATAGGGCTCGGCCTGCTTGTCTGACCTGCTGGCTTGTGACACCACAAAATGCCTGCGGGCAGAGAGTACTTGAATCAGGCATCCTGGATCCTCCACAGGACCAGAAAGGGGAAGGCATGGGTCCCACTTTCTGTGGAAGCCCCAGACTGTAGCATGCTCCCACCTGTGGGGGGCACTCGCCAAATTCTCTGCCCAAACTGTTTTCCCTGTTTCCGTGGTTGGGGGAGGGGCAGGGAAGGAAACATCTGAGTGGAAGAAAGCCGGCTCTCTGGACTCTTGTGACACTCTCCCTGGTGGGGAGCCCTGCACAGAGTGTCCAAGCTCTGGGATCATGCAAGTTCTCCCCACTATACCATGTTTGCCACTGTGTCTGGGTTCATGGGGGTGGAAAATCCTCCAAGAAACTCATTAGCCCACTGGCTGCCAAATACCTTTGGAAGGGTGAGGGGGATCCCCCTTACCCTCTCACTGGACTCAGAGCTTCTCTGGGTTTGATCCTCACTGATATCTTTTTTCCTTTATCTTCTACCTTCTCTGCTTTGCAGTTTTCCTCTGTGAGATCCCCGGCAGGCTCTAGCACCTCTGTCTATGACCCACACCCACTCTGCATCTCTTCTCTTCTCTCCTGTGTCAAGCATTCCTATATTCCTGCTGGGACAGTTCAACAAGCAATGTCTCTAGTTGGCCATCTTGTCCCCCTCCTCCTTGTTTTATAGCTTTAGATCTTATGTTTGAAGCTTTGATTCACTTTAAGTTAATTTTTGTATATGGTATAACATAAGGGTCCCACTTTATCCTTTTGTATGTGGATATCCAGTTTTCCCAACACCATTTGTTGAAAAAAATATGGAATGCTTCACAAATATGTGTGTCATACTTATGTGGTACCATGCTAATCTTCTCTATATTGTTAAAAATTTTAGCACATGTGCTGCTGAAGCAATCTCTAAGATGTCTTATTAAATTAAAATTATCTTTGAGATTTCTCAAAGAGCCCCTGGAAATCACAATGATTTATATATTTATTATATAAAAAGAGAGATGCCAGAAATATTTTAGGTTGCGTTGATATATTTGTATTTCTAAATTAGCTTATCACTATTATGGGAAATTCATGGGAAGAATTGTCAAATCAAAAGATAATTTTGAACAGATGAAATGTTATTCATATAAAAAATTCTAAGATTGTACATTTTGCAAAATAGGCTGACAGGCTCAAGAGATTTGTTAATGCCCTCATTGTCCATAATATGATCTTATCCAAGGAAAAAGATTGATGAAATTCTTATGAAATGGTTATGTATTATACCCCAGTGAAGAAGTTTTACTCACCTCAGTTTTGACATTGCTAGTTACTGTAATAAATCAATCTCATCCATTTAGTCATATTATTAAGCAGGTAGTTCTGCTTTGTTCATGATTATTATTTAAAACACTGTTTTTCACCAGATCTAGAAACAATACTCTGAAATTGTTCTTCAAGAAAAGCACTTGAAGAACTTATGATAAAATGAGAAAACATAATGTATATTCCATGTATTGGGAAATAAGTATTGTACCTCTGGGAAATTTTTTTTTTTTGGATAAAGATCTTTGGAATAGACTAAAAGCACTACTCTTTCAACATCAATGAAAACAAATAAACATAACAATAATTTTAAAAAACAAACCAGTTAAGTTTTTAAAGACTATGCTAAATTGCAAGGTCATGAAAAGTGTTTTGCTCTTTTGATGCAAAACATTTAGTTATATGTCTATATATATTTTAACATGCATTCAATCCCCAAATAAAACACATTTCATTTTACATATTATTTTTTACAAGGTAGCCTTTGTCTTACATAATTTAAAGGAAATTTGGCAGCATTGTTTTCTTACTGAACAGGAAGGAGTCTAAATTTATCTTTATATATTTAAAATTATCAGATATTAAAATTTAAAATATTTAAAATTTTAAAAATGTTATTTTAGATAAGTGCTTGGTAAGCTAATGTAAAATAAAATATTTACTTAAATTCACTTTTTTATTATATACCATATAAAAATAGGCAAAATGATTTTTAAAACTTGAAGGAGAGTTCATAGTCAAATAAAGATTGGAAAATGTTAGATGGTATAATTATGTAATAGTTTATGGATAATTTTCTTAATAAAAGCTAATAGTAAGTTTATGTTAGTCAAAGGAAAAAAGCCAACAATTTTTATAATAAAATAATTCCCAATAAAAGAAAATTTTCTAATAGATATATACATAAATTCTAAGTGTGTCTAGGCATTCACAAGGTAAATATTGAGGCTGCTCAGGAAAGTACTGAATTTTAAAATTATTTTGTTCAGAAGAGTATTTTGACATCTTATTCATTTTATAAGGCAGATAAAACTGACATTCTTAACACTGTTTACCTTATCACAATTTGGCAGTTGAAAATGGAAACACATAGTCTTTGTGGTTTCAAGATAAATAGGGACAGGATAATTCCCCTTCTTTTTCTCCAGCCTTTGGTACTCATAAATTCAAATGTTTTGTTAATGGCAAATTCAGTGTGCCTAGGGCTTTCAAGAATGATACAGTCTTCCTATTTATTATGCCACATAGGCAAGTTCTAGATGACTTCTGAGCCTTTCGAAGAGTATTGTTTTAAATCATTTTGTGTGTGCAGTCAAAGAAACTTCAGGAAACGGGGTTGTTTGAAAATACTTTCAGTCTTATCTTGGGTAATTGTTGAGCATCCCTCCAACTTCAGAATGTACTTGTAGAAACCTCTTCTTTATCTACCTGCCCCTGCATGATACTCCTAGATTCAAAACAGTGGACCAAGATGTCATCCTGAGGTTCAAAAGTTAACATAGGGCATATTTTCATTCTTAAATTAGTATATGCAGGTTTTATATAAGAATTCTGGGCTACAGTTTATGCTGTTTTTACATTGCCTCAAGAATACATGTGAGGCTGGGCACGGTGACTCACGCCTGTAATCCTAGCACTCTGAGAGGCTGAGGCAGGAGGATTGCTTGAGCTCAGGAGTTTGAGACCAACCTGAGCAAGAACCAGACCCTGTCTCTACCTAAAATAGAAAAATTAGCTGGAGGACGAAGGCGTTATAGATGGTAGTCTCCATCCTCCTCATTTGCCAGCAAATTAATTAAACTCCTCTTTCCTTCTCCTCAAGCCACTTGTCCTCTTTCTTCTGATGTGACCTCAGGGACAAGTGCTGAGCTTTTGGTAACAGATTTGGTGTCCCTGGGTGGGGCCATTGGCTTCCCGGTGGACTGGCACCCTGCCTCTGCTGGAAGGGTCAGGGAGGAGCTCCAGATCAAACCATGGGCAGGAGTGTCACCTTTTCAGGTAAGAAAGAAAGGGATTCTCCTAGCACCTGCCAGGGCCTGTTGAGCTCTGGGGAGTCCTGTCTCTTTCTCCCCGAATGGACGCAGCTCCAACCAACCTGAACTGTGTTGAGGAGAAGGAGACAGATTTGGAAAGCATCACGACAGCAACGGCCATTTGTAAGTAAAGTCCCCCAGGACACCAAGAATCTGTTTCCACCCATATGGGGAGTTTTCAGACCTCCCTGTTGGATTTGTTCTGAGGTGCTGATTTGGGGTGGGAAATCAAGAGGTTGAGTGAAACTAGGGGACCTGGTTTGGATTCAGTTCATTTGTGGTTCTCAGGGAAACAGGGGGGATTGGGAGATGTTTAAATTGGTTCTCATTTTGTCCCCTTTGGATTAGGAGAATTCGGTTCTCATTTGCGGTTCCCATTTGGTCGGCTGTGGCACTTTGCGTTGGGTATTCCCTATATTGTCTGTGTTTGTTTGTAAAGTTTTGTTGCAACATAGGAAAGTTCCATCTAAAAGTCCCTTGGGAAAAATTTTGGCTGAATGGTCAACTAATAGCTATGAACCTATGTGTAAAGAGAATGGTGTTATTGTAACCCCATATACATGCTGGAATGTGAGGAGAAGCGGCTGTTAAATGAAACCCTGATTATGCTGTCTTATACCTGGAATTATTTTGTCAAAGGTCAGGTAAATAAGAGGAGATCCCATATGTATTGGGTATAAAATGTCCAATTTCCCTGTTTGATTTAAGGTCAGACATTTCATATTTAACAACCTAATATAATGTTAAAGATCTGGGATAAAGTTAATGGTACAAGAGACGGACCTCTACTGGTGGTGGATGGGATATTTGCAACATGTTGTTAAACAGTCAGGCCACACCAGTTCTGGATCCGCTGCTGGGCTCTGGCCAGGGCAAAGCGCTGCATGGGACCACAGTCCCAAAGGCAGACCCAGTGGGAGAAGGGACCAACAGTATGGCCTGCCACTGAATGGTGAGGGGGAAGTGTGGGGAGGGAGTGCCTATTGCCCAACCGCCCCCACCCCCTGGTGCACAACAGGGCAGGGAGTCACTGCTGTGCCTGCTACTGTTGGGGCATCTGCGGGAAGGCCCTGCATGTTTGCCTGCCCTTGAGCTCGCACTCATTGGCTCCCTGCCAGAGGCCAGCAGCCAGTCCAGGATACAGCCCCATGCAGAGTCTGGCCAGGGCAACTAATGCCAGCCACAGCAATCTTCACACTGAGGGAGGGGAAATGGAGTGGGGCAGAGGGAGAAATCCCTGCCACCTGACCAGCCCCCCACTGGATGTGTGTGCTCAACAGGACAGGGAGGTGCCAGGGCCAGAAGCTGGCAGCTGGCTGGGAAGTGATGCCTTCCCCCGTCCACGTGGATCCTGGCCTGGGGCAACAGTGTATTGTGCTTGGCAGAATTCTTATTTGGCTGAATTGAGTTTTCCCTAATCTGATTTCCTCTTAACAATGATGAACCCTGAGAAAATTCCTGCCTTTGGTGTTTGCCTAGAACAAGAGCAGGGTACTTAAGATGTGTTAGGGGCATCCTGAATATTAATGTATTCTCTAAAATTACTTCTTACTTATTTGCATGCTGCCCATGCGTGAAAATGGTAGGAGCACAACTTGAACTCTCCAGCCCCGTGCCCACTAGGTTATGGCTCAGGGGAGGGAATAGTCTCTTCTTCTAAGACCCAGCAGAAAACTCAGTTTGGCCAGAGGGCACATACTTAGCCATAGAAGGGCAATTGGAAAGTATATAACACCAGGGAAGAACAAAAAACTGAAACCTATATGTGTTCTGTTAGTGGTGCCAACCAAGGGTCCTTTAAGCAGTGTCCATTTTGTAAAAAGAAAGAACATTGGACAGAACACTGCCAAGACTTCAGGTAGCAAGAAGCCCCCAGGACAGCAAATCTTTTTTAAGTCCAGGACTCAGACAACGAAGGAGCCTTGGGCAAAAAATTGACAGTGGGGATTTGATTGGTGCCAACCTGCATGGATAGAAGCAGTGCAGTGGGGGGCCCCTTCCCCTGGCCACAGCCCAGATTCTGGCACCTGCTGCTCCTGGCCAGACAGGGAGCAGTGGGGGAGGGGCCGGGCAATGGTGAGGCAGCCGCAGACAAGCTGTGGCTGAGCAACTTGAATGGTACTCAGTTACGTTTAAATGATGGGATCCTGGGACTGTGTTCTCTCATGGGTTTAAAAGGACTCTCCTCCTCTTGAAAGAAGCTTAGCAGGGGACTTAATGAAACCTGCAACCGGACAGACTGGTAAACTTGTATTAGCTTATCTGGGGCTCCTAGGAATGGCTGGATCCCAGACTCCGGACTGATGGTAAAGCCCTTGTACGGAGAAAAACAAGGAATGAGCCTTAGAGTCTTAGTATAGATGCTGAGAGGCATCCCACAGCCAGTGGCATGTCAAAGCCACTGAACAATATTGTGAGAGGATGGCCTCTTTGCCACCGGGCAGTAACAGCTACTTGTGAATTATGCATATTTTCAATCCTGCCACCCTTTTGCCAGCCAAAGAGAATGAGCCTTTACAACATGGCTGTTTAGAGGTTGTGGAGGCTGTGTATTCTAGCAGGATGGATCTGTCAGATCAGCCAATGCCAGAGCAAGATTGGGATCTTTTTCACTGATGGGAGCAGCTTTATGGACAATGAGGGGCTGGATATACTGTGATCATGACAGTGGCACTGCCACCTGGGACTTCAGCCCAGGAAGCTGAGTTGCAGTTATTGAGAGGAAAAAGGTAAACATTCATACAGACTCTAAATATGCTTTTATGATTGTTCATCCTCATAGTGCCATTTGAAAGAAAAGGGGTCTCCTGATGGCAGAAAATAAGAATATTAAGTATGCCACTGATATCATGGCCTCGATACAGGCCATAGCTGAGCCCAAACAGGTGGCCAGCATGACAAAAAGAAATCAGGCCAATGACAGGGCTGCTCAGGAGGCTGCTGGGGGTGATATGTTTTCTAGGGCCTTGATACCCTTGCTAGATTTAGATACCTTTTAAAACTAAAGACTGGGGCTGTGACATTTGGGATGGCACAGCTAAGTGGGGACACAATTCTTGTGGACTCACTCTCCTACCTGAAGCTTTGGTTCGGCCTCTTATGAGGCATCTGCATGAATGCACACGTAAGGGGCATGATGCCTTGATGGACTTGGGGGAACCTCATTTGGGAGGACCCCATTTGCAGTGGACTGTTTGTGTGCTTGCCTTAATGGATTTTGGTGAAAACTCATTTGGGAGGACCCTGTGTGTAACAAACTCGGTGCTCAAAACAATCCAGGTGACCCACTGTACAAAGAGGCCAGCATGTAGGGGGGGCCAACCCTTTTGATGGCTGGCAGCTTCGCTTGGTGTTAGTAGACATCGTTTCAGGCTGGGTAGAGGCTTATCCTACCCGAATGAAGGGAGCATCTAAAATTACCAGAACCTTTCTGACAGGAATCATCGCCTTTGCCGAGTTCCTGCGCATGTGGGTTCCTGCGTGTGCGCCACCATAGAGTAGGAGCAAGCCTACTCTATGCTACATTGGAAGATGATGGGATGATGGGCATCAGCAGTCCAGGGGAAGGGGCCAAGCAGATGGAGAATGGCATGCTGGTGATGAACGCTATGGACAGGCAGCTGCAGACACAGCTCGACCGCTCAAGGTATCACCGTGTTTGGCTACCCCATGGCAGTGTCCATCAGGGGAATCTTTGCTTCCTGCTGTCTGCACCTGGATCTGTTACACAATGTCCTGTGAACTTCTTCAAGTAGACCCCCAGTGGAACCGTTTCTCCGAAGAGCTGGACACAGTGGACTCAATGATCCTGCAGGTTGTCAAGATGTTCATAGGCTCCCTTACTCCATACAGAGTGACAATGTACCCTCTCTGTAGTGGAGATAACCCAGCAAGTAAGCAAAGTCCTACATCTAGAATGGAAATTGTGTGCATCCTGGAACTGATGCAGGAAAGTAGGATAGGGTATTGCCGCTTGTCCTCCTTTGGATTAAGGGTGGCCCTCAGAAGCAGGCTTACGTTAAACCCCTAAGAAATAATTTATGAGAGATCTTTCCTAGCACCCTGAGGTAAGTGTCATAATATAACCATGAGTAAAGAAAGCAGAGTAAAGCAATATGTCAAATGAGCGGGTTAGGTACTAACCAGTATGTATGAGTTTGCCTCTTTCAGGTCCCTGGTGATGGATGCTATGGACAAGCAGCTTTGTTTCCCCAGTTGGAAACAAAGAAGTGAAAGAGACCCTATGAAGTGCCTCTGACAGCTCACACCTCATTAAAATTGTCGGAAATGAAAACCTTGGGTCCATCACAACAAGGTAAAGAGGTGTCCCATGGAAGAAGAGAACCCAAACCCCCAGTAGAAGGGCCAGCCTTTAGGCAATCTAAAATATTTGTTTAAGGGAAAGGAAAAAATGAAAATGTTGATATTTTTGCTAACCTTTCTTTGATTATTTGTTCTGTCTATAGGATGGAGAAACAACTCCTTAGTAAGGATTTCCCTGGGCTATTGCCTCTTCTGTTGATCTATCTTGCTGCTGGGTTTGTCATCCTAAACCTTGTTTGGGGCTGCATATGATTTCTGAATTTGCAGAAGCTGGTCTCTCGGATCACCTGTAGGGTACAACTAATAGCTCTGCACTCAGAGGTCTCATGTTTCTTTCCAGCCCAGCCCTGTATCTGACATTATATACGAGAAGACAGTCCATTTAGCCTTGTCAGTCCTCACTGTTATAGTTGTTGCTTATGACTTTTTTGCCTGATAATCTGTTCTTGCAAATATACTGCCAAAGCTTTGCAATGGCATATGTAAGTATAAACCTGCCCTAAATCAGCAGGAAGTAGCCTGATGAGTACGTAGCCCCTCCTCCCATAGATATGGAAGGGGAAAATTGGGAGTGGGGAATATGTAACAGAGGGAATGGCCTGAAAAAAAAAGGCAAAAATATTTTCTGTCTCTTTAAAACATCCTCCACTCCTTTTTGAGAACTAAAACCTACATCCCTGCCCCAGGCCAGTGGTTAGGAGGGGCAGGGTAAGTCTTTTGTTCTTTGTGCTACAGGAGATGGCTCAGCCCAGACCTGAGAAAGGGAGGTCCTGGGCAGAGGTCACGAGATTGTCTTCCCCAGGGATGAGATGGTCAGGATCATGAACTGTAGTTGAACAGCAATTGCCTGAAGCTGAGAACCCATCCTTTAAAAGCTCTGTATTTCTGTTTATTATTAGGACCATGGCATTATAGACAGTAGTCTCCATCCTCCTCATTTGCTGGCAAATTAATAAACTCCTCTGTCCTTCTCCTCAAACCACTTGTTCTCATTCTTCAGCCTCAAGGACAAGTGCTGAGCTTTTGGTAACATTACTGGATCCCTTTCAAGACACTAGGATTCCTCAATCTGAAAGATGAAGTATTAAACCTAAGAACTGCCCTTTTTAATCCCTGAAAAAATGCTTTCAAGGTGTTTTATCAAGTATCTTAATATCTGTGATTTTGGTGTTGTATAGGAGGGGAGCGCTATTTCTAATTCATAAATAAATTTATTTAAAAAGAGCAATGCAGTCTTAAATTGCAAGAAATGTCAACTGTGGTTGAGCAGAAAAATAGCCTGCTTGAAGTTTGCAAAGACAAAATGTTCTCTGTTACCACAAAATTTGGGACAAAATCCAATGATTAAACTTAATTTAATTTCTTTTAAAAAAAAAGAAGCAAAAGAAAAATTAGCCAGGCATCATGGCATGTGCCTGTAGTCCAAGCTACGTGGGAGGCTGAGACAGAAGGATCACTTGAGCCTCAAGGTGGCAGTGAGCTATGCTGATGCCACTGCATTCTACCTGTGAAGACAGAGTGAGACTCTGCCTAAAAAAAAAAAGAGAATATACACAGACATTGAGGTTGGCCATTACCAGAAAAAATGCTTGCAAAACAACAACAACAATAACAAAAAACTCTGGGCAAGGGACAGTCTTGAACAGAATGTGGATGATGCCACCTCCCCACCTGCTTCTACCACCAATCAAACCCAATCCTGTTATTAAACTTACAAAATAAAAAACAGCTGAATGGATTACTGTTATTTGAATATTTCAATAGTATAAGCTTTAAGGGATGAACAAATCGTGTCCCCCAGCGATGCTTAAAGAAATAGAATAGAAGGAAGAAGAGGTGTTCCTAGGCATCAAAGTCCTGCAAAGCCAGTTGAATTCTGGGTACAAAAGCAATTATATTATTGCTGAATTAAGGAAGGTGCTTATTACGCTAACACGTTTTATCAGAAAAAGAAATATCAATGAAACTATATTTCAGAAACATTTTTAAAAGAGCAGCCTTTCTAGAGCCTGGCATCTTTCTATTTCAAATTCAGCTGTTCCCATTACTGACAATAGGCATTATACTCCTGATCCGTGAACCAGAGTGTTCATGAATTTATTCAACAAACATTTATGTACCAGTTAGACTGTTGCTGTAGTACTGATGAGATGATGAGAGCCCAGATAAGGCAAAAGGAAGAGAAAAGATGGGTTTAAAATGTATTTGTGGTAGGATGTACAGAATATGGATACTGATTAGAATAAAAGAAGAAAAGTAGGTTTGGAAGCTTAAAATAGGGTATAATCATGATTCTCATACAAACATGAAATAGACACCTGTCAAAGATTTTATTTAACTCGTTAATCAATGAGGGAACCATAAATGCTATAACTGATGCAAATGAGAGTTAAAGAATAACACACACATAAGCAGTAAGTATGATGGAATTAATTTACAAATAGTTGTAAAACTGGCTTATTCCATGGGAGGTAGAAAAAAATCAACTTAATTTCCCTCATACAAAATTTATTTGCATGATTCTGGACAGCAATCATTTGTATTGCTATCAGTTATTTACAACTTACAAGAATTGTAAATTGCTCAAAGACAATGAAAAGTACAGAGAATGCATAGTGTAAGTAACAGTGATGGTATGCGTAGACAGTCTCGTCTGCCATTGAAGACAGCCAGTAATCTTTTTGGTCCATTTCAAAGGAGACAAGATATGAGTTTAATTTAAAAATTTTTGAGTTTATGTTTCCTCAGAGATTTTTAAACTAAATACTGATAAATGTTCTTTACAATTGACATTTGGTAATTGGTAAATTTTTTTTTTTGGAAAAGACTAAATGAGAACAAGCCTCAAAGAGTCTCAAGAGGATTTATTGATCTAATTCTACTCGATGGGACACAGTAAAGCACGGTTAAGAACATGGACTCTCAAGTCAGACTGCAGAAGTTCAAATTCTGATGTCATTACTAACTAGCTATTGACTTTGGCCAAGTTATTTACTTTCTCTGTAACTCAATTTCTTCATTGCTAAAATGAGAAAAGTAACAGTACTTAATTTATAGGACTGTTGAGAAGATTTCATGAGATAATAAATGCCATGTACCTGACACACAGTAAGCACTCAGTAAATGCTATCTACTAGTATCCTATAGAGAAAAAGGCTATTAATGTTGCTAGTCTTCTTATAAGGAATACATTTTGATGGAAGCTTATACAAATCAATGATCCTTTTTCTGATGACAGCATTTCCCAGTTCTCTGTAATTTTCAGTTGTAAATATCCTCAGCCCCATCTCTTTAAGAGCCAGTCTTATAAGCAGCAACTAGGGGGCAATATCAAGAGAAAAGGAAGTGAAGGGCAGTCGCATATACCAACCCAAAGTATGCCACTTTGGCATATTGACTATTTTGAGCTGAAGACAATTCTTAAAAGAAACAGTCACAAGAAAACCTCTCTGCTCTCCCCCTTTTTGATTAAAAGCAGGACAAATTTGTAAGTGTGCCCCCTTTTCTTCTTGACCAGGAAGGACAGAAATTAATCACTGGAGACAACTCTAGACTCTTATCAGCCTGGAGACTGCACTAGAGGAGTCCATATAACAAATCTTACTCACTCTCGTCTTCCATTCGTTCCCCCATATGTTTACCTTCCCACGGTTCACTGCCCTAGAAAGTCAAAGTCCTTTTCCTTTGTCTTGCCATATCTGTAACTAAATTTTACTGTCCTAAAATTTGTTGTTAAGATGCTATATGAGCCCAGTTCTAACCACCCCTTTGAGTTACTCATCACCTAGTGCTCCTTTGTGTGTGTGTGATACACGTGTTAACAAGCTTCTGTTTGTTATTCTCTTGTTAATCTCCCTTTGGTCAGTTTAATTTACAGGACCCCAACCAATGAACCTAACGTGGGTAGAGGGAAAAAAAGAAAAATTTTCCTCCCCTACAAAAGGAACAACCACTGCCCAGCTGCAGTCATGGAAGTCTCCTCTCATCATCACCTTATGCCCTCTTGGCATCTGAAGTCCCACAATCCTCACCTGTCAGCAGTGAGTGTTTTCCAGATAGATCCAGACTCTGACACTGGGGCACCAAAGGGATTGGTTTCTTCCCTATAGCTAATATTTATCAAGCAAATAAATTCCAAAATTACATAAACCCAACATGTCAAATAGGGAAAATAAAGTTTCTAAGGCAAAAGTGAGAGTGTATCATTAACAGGTTATTCTGAATGATAGCTGAATCCAAATAAATTCTATTGGTGGAGAATAAAGATAAAGAAATACTAAACAAAGCAGTTTCATACATGTATCCCAGTCATTTATTTAAGCAGGGACTTGCAATTCCTTATAAAATTGCAATTAAGGCCTTCAACAACTTCAGCTGTGTTTCAAAAAATGCTTAGGAAAAAATACTTGAAGGAGAATTTAGATCAACTTATTAAGTAAAACAAATTCAGGATAGTGAGTTTCTGGTTTTATAAAAATCTTCTCTTTACATTTCACTGTGCTCCCCAAATTTTGTACAGTGAATTATACTTCAATGTTTGATTAAAAATAAAGAGAACCCCAAACCCACAAAATCCTCAAGGATGCCCTTTTATAGCCTCAGACGGAAGAGAAGGGATAGACGTAGACACACAAAGTAATATGAATCATGTCAATTTAATTTTTTTCACTACCATACTGGCTGTGTCAAAATAAACATTTTCCTATGTCATTAATACAGAAAATATTGTTCCCATATTGGGAATACACTTGAAATCTTATGGAGCACCTGATTAAAAAAAAAGTAGTCAATTTTACAATAGAAAGTCCTGTATTCCCCTGGTAAATGAACGCTTGTTATTCCAGCTTTGGCAATAGCAAATAAGCACTTCTGTTAAAGTTACCAAGTTACTTGCTTCCCGGTTTCCATGGTAACCACTTTTTTTGGTGTATGTGTAAAAACATCATAAAATCAAGAATGGGGTTTCTTCCTGAAGTAAGTTCTACAGCACATGGCTGAGAGTTGAGTGGTCTGTGTTTGAATTAACCTTAAAATGGATTGACACTTCTGGTTCCTCTGTACTAATCGTAATATGACTGTTCCTCCACTGAACTGAAAGATGTGGAGATGAGAAGAAACAGTCAACAAGGGATTTATTCAAAAAAGGGGAAAAATACCGCTTAAAATCGAGCATGCTAATGGACTGGAGCTGCAGAGCTGTGAAAGTAATTCACTCACAAGGTTTCTTTTGTCTGCCCCTAGAAAGGAATGCACAGGTTACACACATCGTCACTTTTCTATGGTAACAGCAACTTTCCCCAGGGTAACAGGAAATAGGAAGGGAAAATATTTTTGCAGGCCTGACATGTAGTTAAGTAGATGAAGTTTTTGGTAAATAACCAGGCTTCACCAGACTCTCATTCTCCCTTCACCAAGGACCCTCTGCCCTCCTGCTCTTTTCCTTCCTGTATTCTATCAATGCTTACTCTTAACGATCTGTCATAAATGTTCTTAAAAATGTAAGTGCTTGATTACAGGTTGTTACATTAGGTATTTATTCACAATAGGGATATGCTTATAACCACAAGAAATGATGCTCCAAAGGTGGCACTTATGCATAAAAATAGCTTAGTAAAGGAGATACCAAGGGGAGAAGGGAAACCTGTGGTGAGCCTGAAATTACACTCCTGTAGCTGCCTTCTTATAAAGCCATAAAGTTAATCCTATGTAGACTTTTAAAAAATATTTTAAATTGTGCTAAAAATAACATAACCTAAAATTGACTATTTTAGCCATTTTTAAGTATACAGTTCAGTAGTATTAAGTAGATTCAAATTGTTGTGCAATGGCTCTCCAGAATATTTTTTACCTTGCAAAACTGAAACTCTATCCCCATTAAACAACAATGCCCCATTTCCCCATACTCCCAGTCCCTGACAACCATGATTCTACTTTCTCTTATGAATTTGACTGTTCTAGATAACTAATAAAAGTAGAACCGTATGGTATGGGTCTTTTGTGACTGGCTTATTTCACTCAGCATAATACCCTCAAGGTTGATCCATGTTGTAGCATGTCACATGATTTCCTTCCAAATATTCCATTGTTTGTATATACTACATTTTGTTTACCCATTCATTCATTGATGAAAGTTGGGTTGCTTCCACCTCTTGGCTATTGTGATGCTGCTATGAACATGGGTGTTCAAATATCTCTTTGAGATCTTGCTTTCAATTCTTTTGGATATACGTTGGAAAGTATCCAGCCATGTAATGTGAAAAATAGAGACATTTATTAAAGAAGATACAGGAAACATTGTACAGAGGACAATGATGTCTCAGTCCCCTTCAAATTAGACACCTTGGGACCTCGCACAGTTCTCCCAGCATCTCTTAACGTAACCCGTACACGTTCAACATTCTCAGGTGTTCTGCTTGTTGCAGGTCTTCCAGAACGTGTATCACTTTCAACAGATTCTCAACCATCTTTGAAGCATTTGTGCCGCACTTTCATTTGTGCTGCACTCCTTGCATCATCCTTGAAAGCCTTCTGATTCATCTGAACATTTTCAGCGGAGGAACGTTCAAGGTTAACGCAAAATTTGATGCAGATTCGTTGTTCTACTCGCTCAGTCATTTTGAATGTGACAGCCACATGGTATACATGCTCACTCAATGGCGTCTAGGGCCCCACTGACTAGTACAGTGAAGTTCATTGTTCAAGCATGTGCATTGCAGTCCACTATCCTTGGCTGCCAGGTTACATTGATGTTGCACAAAACGTTCTTGCATTGACAATGGCTAGATACTTTCTGGACAGACCTTGTGTATCCAGAAGTGGGATTGCTGAATCACATGGTAATTCTATTTTTAATTTTGGAATCACCATACTGTTTTCCATAGCAGCTGCACCATTTTGCATTCCCACCAACTGTGTATAAGGGTTCCAATTTCTGTACATCCTTGCTAACACCTATTGTTTTGGAGTTTTTTTGGTAGTGGCCATCTTAAAGTGTGTGAAATATTAATAATATCTCATTGTGGTTTCAAAGATTTATATTTTCTGATATACTTATTTTTACTAGACCATCTAATTTATTAAAATTGCCTACAACTTAACTAAATTACCATATCCCTGCAAATATTACAATACTTGGCAAACAATGATGCAAAAGAATGAAAAAACTTAGTGATTCTCCAAGACTCACAGGAAATTAGTAATAAATTGGGAATTAAACTTGTAGCTATGAATCCCCCAGCCATTTATTTATGTATGTAATTCTTGGAAGCACAGATAAACTCCTGACTTCCATCTTCTGTTATTATTTCTTTATGCTAAAATGTGTGTTTTTTTTACTACATAACATGAATGCCACCCAATTTTTATGAAGAATATACATAGTCATTTATTTCCCCATATTAACATAAAAAGGATTCTTTGCAAGCAGCTTCAATGAAAATAAAGAGAAAATTACTTCTGATTAATAATAATAATCATATAATACAATTTATTGATAAAGTTTCAAGAAAATGTAAAAGCACATAAGTCTGAGGCAAGAAAAGGAAGTCTGTTGAAATAACATAAGAAATATCAAAGTAATTTAATGAGTTTCACAAAAGAACACACCTTTCCATTTAAAAGATGTTATCTTGATGCTCTGTGTATAATACTTGATTAAAACTATATAATAATGTCAAGAAGAGCAACAAAATTCAGTCAAAAATCATTTTTTCAAATGCATTAAGTACAATATTCACAAAAATAAAATGATTCATACAAATATAATATGAGGAAGTATAAAAAATTATTGAACTCCCTCATGAAGGAACCAGTAAGATGTTAAAATCAGTTCAAGGAGCACTGGAGAAGATATTATACATACATTTGTGCATGTGCACACACAGAGAAAGGTTCGGATAAGATGGTTGGGTAATATACAAAACTAGTAATGTCTTACAGGGCAATAATATTTATTGTTATCTGTTTCTCTGGGCAGAAATTATTTCCATTTCTACTGAACAAAAGTCTATAATGCCTGGGAACTTTAATTGATAGCATACAATAAGTCTAGGTAGGATCTTCTCCTTTATCAACTATTCTAAAATTGGAGTTCCTGGATCAGAAGCATCTGTATCACCTAAAAACTAGTCAGAATGAATATTCCCAGGCCCCATGCCATATTTATAGAATCAGAAACTGTGGATGGGGACCCACAATCTGTGATTTAATAAGTCCTTTAGATGATTCTGAATGTACATTGAAGTTTGAGAACCACTTTCCTAGATAATCCTTGGGTGTCTGTCACCCCCGTATGACATTGAAAGGATATAGTACCCAATTTTAAGCCTTACTTTCAAATTTTGCCTCTTTTTTTCATGGAAAATAAAAATGTTAGTACTTTGTACTCTTGATTTTCCCTAGATTTTGAAAATGCCTCATTATGTCATTTCCATATTTACTGCCATCTTCTGTTCCTCTCTTCACAGGCACTTGTATAGGATAAGTCCCAACTATTGAAAAAGGAAAACACTAATGTTATAATATTTTCATAAAATAATCTTTATGCATATAATTTTCATATAGTTTATAGGGAAATTTGAGAGATGTGGGTTGTAGGTCAAATTATAATATAATGGAGTCCACAAAGCTCTGTATTTGCCATGTTAGGCCTTAGAAGACTTAGAAGAGCTCTCATCTTATAATGCTGGTAATGCATGTTTCTTCTGCATAATAAATGTTATTGTTAAATGAATAGTTAACATTGATTCTTTTGTTGCACATTCCTAACAAAATTATGGTTCTTTTAAGGTGTGCTGACAGGACTAATTTCTAATTTCAGTTTTTACAATTTTATTCTGCCTTTATATAGTACTGCCAAACAGTACTAAGCAGTCTAAGAAGGAAAAGAACTTCTAGCAGCAACATGTTCTATTTCTTACTGATTCTCATGAGTCACCTCAATAATATGTTGTTTTGAAGGTCAGCAGCTGGCAGGAAAAAGCAGAGAAGAAATAATGCATGAAGTTTGAAACGTGCGTGCTCCATGACAGCACACACGCAGAAGTCTCCAAGCAATCAGTACAGATAAGGCTGTTTATGCTTTTAGATTCTTCATATCTTAAATTTACTACTCTAAGATGTGATTACTTCTCTATATAAACATGGGCATGGTATAACATTTGTCTAGAAACTGGAAGAAAACAAAAACAAATACATGTATTTTTAAATATCCCCTTTTTAATTACATATATGTTTATGGTAGAAAACTTAGAAAATACAATCTAAAGTCAAAAGTATCAACATTACTCAAAATCCTACCTTCCAGAATAACCATAATTAATAGTTTTATCTTCATATTGAAATATATATTTATGTTAATATATTTTTTGTTAATGGACATATACATTGTTTAGAAAAGAGCTAAGAAAATAATTTCTCATCAGAAGTACTGAAATGAATTGTACAAAAATCAAATGATAATTTGCATTTCTAAAGTATCGTAGTAAAGATGCCCATGCCTAAGAATCTATTGGCATGAACACAAATTCCAAATATACCAATGAAAAAGCTGAATTTTGGATCAGACCAATGCATCTTTGTTTATTTTATTTAGTCTAAGCTGCCTAATAACTAATTTTACCCATTGGATTATTCAGCCATTGTGTTAGTGGTAAAAAACAACATGCTCACCAGACCAAGGTGATAGACATTATTTCCTTTTGTCCATAAAATCACCTTGAAAAACAGGAGTGATACAAGAAGAACAACAAATCTATAACAGTGCTGGAGACAAAGCAGAGTGTCATTGTCGTATTTAAAATTTAAGGAATTTCTTTAAAATATACAGTAGATAGCAGGATGAGTGCAAGAAACCTCAAAGGAATGAAAGCATTGAGTCAGCAGGGTTGGTAATGGGAGCTGGCCATGGGCCAAACAGTGAGCCAATTCGCTAAAGCATTGTGCAACATTTGGTCCAGTCCCAGCTTGAACATTCTTTAGCTTACAAGCTAAATCCCATTAGAAGAATGAAATAAAGTAGAATTTCTGACTCGTAGAAAATGAACACTCAGCATGAGCTCCTGGGTTGGAGTAAGGTGAAAAGGTAAAATCTGACTTTCAGAATGGACATGATGAAAACAAGGACGTGCAGCTCCATGCTGATGATTTGGACCACAGTGACCCTTTTCTCATTTCACCTTTTGAGAAAGGTCAGTAGATTAACTGTCTGCTGCTTATCTATGGGCCCTTCAGAAAAGCTGGCCTTTATCTCCTGGCAAGAAATATGTCTATAAGCCTTTTCCCCTCATACTTATGGAGCCCTAGAGTTACTTCTCCCTTATGGGAGTAGTTGTCTGTAGGAAAGAAAGCTTGAAAATGGCTGAGGAATCCCATGACACATATGCTGGTGAAGCAAGTCTTTCATTTATAAATACAAACATAAAAAAATGAATTGCCAGGCATTTTGAGGAAAACAAACAGGAAGAAAGATACTAAAATGAATCCACAAATATGGAGAAAAAAGAAACATAATCTTTTAAAAATTTGCAATTCATACCTTCAAATAGATGTGAAAGGTTATTGCATGCAAAAAATGGAACTGTCAGAAAAATAGAGAATTCTTGGAAATCAGAAGCATGACACCATGATATTTTTGAAAAATAACTCAATTGTAGTACTGAGAACAAATGACATATTTGTAGAATGACCTAATGACTGGAAGATAATATAGAAAGAAATTCACTGTTTTAGGCACTAAGCAAAGAGGTAGAAAATATAAAAAAAAAAAAGTTAAGAAAAATATGTAGTAGATTTTGTCATTCTTTGTGGCTACTCAGCAATTTTGAACATCTTTTCAGTGTTTGAGGAGTTTCCCACCTTGTGAGCCTCACCAAGGTAAAAGCCAAAAACTTGCTTTTCCCACCTCCCTTGTTATATAAAGGTAAAATTTGATTAGTTAAAATTAACACTGCAAACTCTAGGGTAGTCCCTACTAAATTATTTTTATAAAGAAGTAAAATTAGTATGGCAAAAGATGAGATAAAGAGAAATCATAAAATGCTTAATTAAAACCAGGGAAGACAAAAAGAGGGAAGAGAAAGGAACAAAAAACAATTACAATGAATAGAAAACAATTATAAACAAGGTAGATACTAACCAAACTATATCAATAACCACGTGAAATGTGAATGGTCTAAATTCATGAACTAAAAGACAGCAATTGCCAAAGTGGACAAAAAAATCAAAATCAAACTATATGTTTCTTACACGAAAACCACTTCAAGTATAAAGACACAGATAGATTAGAAGTAAAGGGATGAATAAAGAAGGACTATGCTAATACTAATAAAAAGAAAGCTGGAGTAGCTATATTAATTTCAGAAAAAGCAGACCTCAGGAAAGAAAATTATTATGGATAAAGACATGCAATACATAATGGTAAAGGTGTCAATTCTCTAAGAAGACATACAATGAATGTGTCTGCAGCTAACAACAGACTATCAAAATACATGAGGCAAAAACTGATAGAATTGTAAGGAGAAATAGATAAGTCCACTATTAGATGTGGAGACTTCATCTACTAACAGATAGTTAGTATTGCATAGATCAAGTAGGCTGAAAATCAGTAAGGATATAATTGACCAGAAAAGCACTATCAATCAACTTGATCTAATTGACATTTATAGGATACTCTATCCAATAACAGCTAAATACACATTCTTCTCAAGCTCACATAGAACATTCACCAAGGTGGACCACAGTCTGGGTCATAAAACACACCTTTAAAAATTTTAAAGAATAAAAAAAAAATTTAAAGAATAGAAATCATGCCAAGTATGCTCTCAGACCATGATGGAATTAAACTAGATTGATAAAAGAAAGCTAGCTGAAAAATTCCCTAATATTTGGAGATTAAACAACATACATCTAAATAACACATGGTTAACAAAGAAGCCTTAAAATTATAAAAATATTTGAACTAAACAAAAAATGAAAATACAACTTTTCAAAATTTGTGGGATGCAGCAAAAGCTGGGCTTAGAAGGAAATTTAGTGCATTAAATATCTACTAGAAAAGAAGAAAATCTAAACTCAATGATCTAAGCTCATAAAACCAGAAAAAGAAGAACAATGTATACCTAAAACAATCAGAAGAAAAGAAATAATAAAAATGAGAGTAGAAATTAATGATATTGAAAAGACTAAAACAATAGAAAAAATCAGCAAAACCAAAAGCTGTTTTAAAAAAAACCAGTAAATTTGATAAACCTCTGGCCAAGCTAACCAAGAAAAAAAAGAGAAGACACAAATTACCAATGTCAGAAATAAAAGCGAGGTCATCATTACTGATTATTATTAGTAACTGGGCCAATTTCCTGAAAGATACAAACTACCAAAACTCACACAAGGAGAAATAGATAATCTCAATAGGTCTATATCTATTAAAGAAATTAATCAATAATTAATAACCTTCTAAAAAAGAAAGTACCAGGTCCAGATGATTTCACTGGTGAATCTTACTGAATAATATGCAGAAGAAATTATACCAATCTCTACATTCTCTTTCAGAAAATAGAACCAGAAGAACACTTGCTAATTCATTTTATGAGGCCAGCATTACTCTAATACCAAAACCAAATAAAGACATTTTAAGAAAGCTTTCTGTAGAAAACTACAGATCAAAATATCTCACTATATAGATAAAAATCCTCAAAAATAAATCAGCAATTTGAAAAAAACTATGAGAAGAATTATACAACATAACCAAGTGGGATTTTTTCCAGTTATGCATACTAATTCAACATTCAAAAATTGATCAATGTAAACAGTCATCAGTAAGCTAAAGAAGGAAAATCTTTCGACTATATCAATTGAGGCAAAAAAATCATTTGACAAAGTTCATTAGCATTCATGATAAAAACTCTCAGCAGTGTAAGAATAGAGGGGGAACTTCCTAAATTTGATAAGGAACATCTACAAAACCTTCAGCCAACATCATGCTTAATGGTGAGAAGCTGGATGCTTTCCCCTCAATATCCAGAACACCCACAAGGATGTTCCCTCCCACCGATCGCATTCAACACCATACTGTAAACTCTACTTAATCTAATAAGATAAGAAAAGGAAAGAAGCAGTATACAGATTGGGAAGGAAGAAATAAAACTCTCTTTGTTTGCAAATGACTTGATTGTCTATATAGAAAATCCTGAAGACTTAACAGAAAACACCTCGAACTAACAAGCGTATACAGCAAGGTTGCAGGATAAAAGGTTAATATACAATTAATCTTATAGATTTAATTGCCTTTATAAATATAGCAATAAACAATTGAAATTTGAAATTAAAAATGATATAATTTAAAATAACACCCCCAAAATGAAATACTTAGATATAAATCTAACAAAATGTGTATAGGCTCTATAGGCAGAAAAACTCTGATGGATGAGACCAAAGCAGATCTAAATGAATGGAGAGATATTCCATGCTCGTGGATTGAAAGATTCAATATTGCTAAGGTATTAATTCTTCCCCCATTCCCACATGTAACTGAATTCTGACCCAATGAAATATAAGCAAAGTATGAAGGATTTTGGCTTAAAGAAATGGACTCGGCAGAGAGAGACCTCTTTTGCTTTTTTGCCTTTACTCCTTTTGGCCAGCAACAGTCTTCAACTGGAAGTTGGTGAAACAGAAAGATCAGAGTCTAGGTCTCTGTGAATACTATAGAACTTGTTTACTAAAAGCTGTGGACTTTTCCTTTTGGTCTTCCTTTATCCGAAAGGGAAATAATTTCTATCTTGATTTAGCCACTGTTACTTTGTAGTTTTCTTTTACATGCAGGTAAAACTGATTCAAACCACATACTAGGGCTTATAAACATCATTTTGCTTAGTTAAAATCTTTTAAGGGGTGAGAGGATAGTGTGTGTGCATGTGTGTAACTATGATACTCTTTTGCATTCTATTATCTGTTTTTTTAATGAAGTGGAGCACATGAGAGACTGGGATTAGTTTAATTCAGTTTCGGAGATGCTGAAGAAAGTACCATCATCCCTTCAGCACCAGATAGCTCAAGATTAGGGGAACCCTACTCCACTCAACCAGCAATGATACCCCGCTGAGATAGAGTGAATGGAATAAGAAACTAGAGTGGGCAAAATTTTGAACTTTGACTTCATTCAGAAGGGTGTTTCTTTTAGCTTTAGTTTCTTCTAGAAAATTTAATAATAGTTGGAGTTTCATACATTCCAACATGGCTTCCATATCATCTAGCTTTCTAAATTTATCTACCCAACCTCATTTGTGGCTTCCTGGATGTAATTTGAGATTAAAATAGCAAATGGGATAAAATTTTGACTTAGGCTATAAAGTGCTTTTGAAATAAATGGACATTCTATTATGACCCATTTGAGATGTTTCTGGGGATAAAATCTAAACTGCCCAACACTGGGGGTAAGATAAACGAGGGAGAAGTGCTTGTTCTCAGGGAGATGCCTCACAAGGTAGGGACAGGCCTGCCTTGATAAGCTTCTGGTGGCCTCCTCTCCAAGCATGACAGCCACCCCACTGCACTGCACACGTTTGGTTGTCAAACCAAACCAGTTAATAGAATGAGGAGCTAGAGAAAATAGAGGGAAACCATTCGCTATTTCACTGCCCTTTCACACTGTGGCCTATGTAATAAGAACTTGCCCCCTCAGGGGAATTTTGGTGAAGAAACGCCCCCTTCTCTCCCCTGTAGCATCAGGGAGATAGAGGTGATTGTCACTGCTCCCCAAGGTCCAACATGGCGCTTGCACTTTCTTACTGAGGCGTCCTGGCAACAGAATGCTGTCGATTTCTTCACTCTCGCTCCCAAATTCGAGAAGACCGCCAGTGTCAGGGTCAAGAGCAAGGCTCTAGAGCTACAGGGGATTCTAAGACCTACGGTGAATGCACTACACATACTCCACTGGTTTTGATATAATCATGCAAACACCAACCAGAAAGAGTCTGTTCAGATTACTTGTATTTATTTTACTATAATAAACATCAAACATATACATATATACATTCATCTGCCACATAATGACACTTTGGTCAATGATAGACTGCATGTAAGACGGTGGTCCCGTAAGATTATATTGGAGCTGAAAATTCCTATTGTCTAGTGACATCTCAGCCATTATGAGGTCATAATGTAACGCATTATTCACCTGTTTGTGGTGATGCTGGTGTAAACAAACCTATGTGTTGCCAGTTGTATAAAAGTATATAGCACATGCAATTATGTACGGTATGCAATGCTCAATAACGATAATAAATGACTGTCACTGGTTTATGTATTTATTACTATACTTTTTATCATTATTTTAGAGTGTACTTCAATTTATTTTTTAAAAAGTTAACTGTAAAACAAACTCAGGCAGGCCCTTCAGGAGATATTCCAGAAGAAGGCATTGTTATCACAGGAGATGACAACTCTATGCATGTTATCACCCCTGAAGCCCTTCCAGTGGGACAAGACATGGAGATGGAAGACAGTGACATTGGTGATCCTGACCCTGTGTAGGCCCAGGCTAATGTGTATGTTTGTTTTAGTTTTTAACAAAAAAGTTTAAAAAGAGAAAAATAAAACATTTTTGAAATAGAGACAAACTTTCAGAATAAGGATATAAAGAAAGAAGATATTTTTGTACAACTGTACAATGTGTTTGTATTTTAAGTTGTGTTGTTACAAAAGAGTCAAAAGTTTAAAAAAATTAAAAAGTTTATAAAGTAAAAATGTTATCGTAAGCTAAGGTTAATTTATTGTTGAAGAAAGAATTTTTTAAAATAAATTTAGTGTAGCCTAAGTGTACAGTGTTTATAAAGTCCACAGTAGTGTACTGTAATGTCCTAGGCCTTCACATTCACTCACCGACTCACCCAGAGCAACTTCCTGGCCTGTAAGTTCCATTCCTGGTAAGTGCCCTATACAGGCATACTATTTTTTTTATCTTTTCTACCATATTTTTACTGTACCTTTTCTATGTTTAGAAATGTTTAGATACACAAATACTCACCATTGTTTTACAATTGCCTACTATATCATTACAGTAACATATTATAAAGGTTTATAGCCTAGGAGCAATAGGCTATACCATATAGCCTAGATATACAGTAGGCTATATCATCTAGGCTTGTATAAATACACTCTATGCTGTTTGTACAATGATGAAAGCATGTAACAATGCATTTCTCAGAATGTATCTCTGTTGCTAAGTGATGCATGACTATATTTATGCTTATTTTACCTGTAGTTATTATACTATATTTATCATACCATACTATATTTATATTTATTATGAACATGTAAAATAACTATAGAATATATGCATACTACATACTAATATATTCAGTGTACTTATACTATATTATATTAATACTTATATTTTTTATACTATACTACTACATTTTTATAATAAATGTAAAATTTACATATAATATAATTTAATATAATATGCAATATTATATTAGTCTGCTAGGGCTGCTGTAACAAAAATGCTGTTAAAAAAGAGAAATTTATTTTCTCCCAGTTTTTGAGGTTGAAAGTCCAAGATCAAGGTACTGTGTTTGGTGACACCTGTTTGGCTTGCAGATAGCTACGTTCTTGCTATGTCCTCACATGTCCCTCTGCTGTGTTGGTGTCTCTTTCTTTTCTTAGAAGGACACCAGTCCTATTGGATTAGGACACCACCCTTATGAACTCATTTAATCTTAATTACCTCCTTAAAGGCCCTCTCTCCAAATAGGTCACATTAGGGGTTAGGGCTTCAACATATGGATTTGGCTGGGGGGCGGGGCACAATTCAGTCCATAACAAATATATATATATATATATAAATAAAATATGGATTAACTATACATGGAATATAAGAGTATAGAAGTAATGAACATTTTAAAAAATCCAATATAAATCTATCTAATCCATCTAAACTACGTTTTTCTATAATAAAGACACCACACACACACATACACATTTCTTTGGAGTAGGTGTAGAAGGCCACCTTTTAACCTCTAGGGGAGTGTCTGTGATGGTCTGGTAATCATCTCTTGGGCAGGGATGCTCTTCCTTCAAGGTGGCCCTCTAGGCCATCACTGTGGGTTGGACTCACTATGAAGGCCCTCATCACAATGAAGTCCAGAGTCTCAGGCCAGAGACTTGATCTTCTAATGTTGGAGAAACATAGGGACAGCAGATATTCAGCAGTGGGAGCAAGTGTCACAAAGTTCTGAATGACCAGATTGTTATACTTGGTAAACCCTAATAGGTTGCATTAAACATGCTTAGTGCACATATGTCTCTGCTACCCCTGGCCATCTGGTTGTAAATTTTACATATATGCAAATAAGTCCAAGCTAATATGTCTTTCCTGAGAAGAGATATCACTGGAATGGAGACAACTCCTGTATATTGGTGTTGACGATATCCTGAGGAGAAACTGGGGCTAAAGTTCTATACTCTGTGCTCATATGCAATCTACACAGGCCTAGTGTTATAAAGGTAGGCTTCTAGGCATATCTGTCTTGCTTTTGCTCCCCTCTTAACTTCTTGATGGGTGTGAGGCAGATCATGTGCTTCTTGGGGAGCTATGTAGGTGTCTACTCTGCACAATTTTTATCCTCAGATCCAGAATTGGATAGTAGGAAGGATAATTTTAACCTACAGCCCAAATTGCATTCTACAACTTAGCTTGACCATAATAAAAGTGCATTTTAATCCACATCTAACTTCCTGTTCATTCTTAAGTAGGTTCAAAAGAAGAGAGAGGTGATGAGTGAACACTCTTCTGACCTCAACATTGGATTTTAGTAAAGTTTAGCACTTAGTAACAAGGTTTAAACCCAGTTCTCACATTTGAGCCTTATTTCAGTGTTGGACTGACAAGGTAAATTGGGCCAATTTTGTGGCACTAAAGCTAGTAAAATGCCATTCACCCTACTTTGATTAATCTTGAGAACTGCATGCAGTGATGAAACTCGTAGTACCCAGGTGATCCAAAGTTATAGAAATGAGCAATGTATAGTCTTTTTAAATTTTTAAAATAGATTTAGGGGGTACAAGTTCCATTCCATGTACATTGTGTAGCAATAAAGTCTGGGTTTTTAGTGTACCCATCACATGAATAGTGTATTTTGTCCCCCTAGGGAATTTTTTATCCTTTACCCCCTCTCACCCTCCCCTCTTTTGAGTCTCCAATGTCCATTGTACCACTCTGTGTGCCCTTGTGTAGTCACAGTTTAGGTCCCACTTATAAGTGAGATGCATAGTCTTGACATCAACTTAGGCCTAGAAGGTGGGATGTTGTGCTGTTTTACTAGACTTATTCTAACATCAGGTTGATGTAAATGAGATTTAAATAATGTTGAAACGTCTTAAAAATAGAATAGGCAAAAATGTTTTTGTTTACTGTTTTTAAAGACGAATTTTATCTATAATAAATTTCCATAAGGGGTTGTCTCTGAGTATAATTTCCACCTTTTTCTTTTTTGGTTTTTGACATTGGTTCTGCTTTCGAAGAACTAGCCAATGATACAAAGTTATGTAAATTGTGATTAATTTTAATTCAGGGATTTTTTTAATGTAAGGACTATAAGGCTAGCTATAAAACAATAATTAGTGATCTTTCAAAGGTTCACTTGTTCACTTTTTAGAGTTATTCTCTTGGGTCAAAATGTTATCCCGTAAATTATCCTGAGTTAACAGGAATTGGGATTCTAGATGTATACATGTCAACTACCTCTAGGGATTATCTAGGAATAGAATTAGGGAACTTTATTTTGTGCTAAAAGGGTTGCTTGGGAGATTAATTTGGGAGGAAAGAGCCATTTGGACTCCCTTTTTCTTGTTCATCCTTTCTAATCCTCAATTGAAAAACATTAGTAAAAATAAATAAACATTTAAGAAATTTAGTGTATTCTAGAAATAAACTCAAATGTCAAATATTATGCAATATCCTTTGTCTGTACTAAATGATGATTAAATGGTGCCTACTCACAAATGACTAGGGCCACTATGGTGCCTAAGAGCACCTGGGCTACCCTGGTCCTATGGTTTGGGTATGGTATGTCTCCACCAAAACTCATGTTGGAATTTGATCCCCAGTGATGCGGTATTGGGAGGTAGGGCCTGGTGGGAGGTTTTTGGGTTATGGGGGCGGATCCCTTATGAATGGCTTGGTGCTGTTCTTGAGGTTGTGAGTAAGTTCTCACACCCATGAGATTGGATTAGTTCTTGTGGGAAATGGATTAGTTCCCTTGGGAGTGGGTTGTTAGAAACCAGGACACACTTCAGGTTTTTCCATTTGCATGGGTCTGCTTCCCCTTTGACCTTCTCCACCATGTTGTGATGCAGCATGAAAGTCCTTGCCAGAAGCCAGGGCCACACCCTTGAATTTCTCAGCCTGCAGAACTGTGAGCTAAATAAACCTCTTTTCTTCACAAATTACCCAGTCTCAGGTGTTCTCTTATTTATAGCAACACAAACTGATTAAGACACTTGGCTAGAGAATTCTTGGGTGTTCACCCTTCAACTGCATTAAGTGTCTCAGTCCAAGGTCTGTGGCCCATATTGTGTCCCCCTCAGACATAGCCTACTATCTTAAACATTGAAAGAAATCCATAAATTATGATTGATTTCTTTATGCACACACACACACACACACACACACTTATTTATCCATCCAGATTCTTCTCCAAATACATTCAGCCCTTGCTATCCACAGGGGATTGGTTCCAAGAACATGCCCCTCCCCCCCTCCACCCCCTGCAAATACCCAAATCTGCAGATGCTTAAGTCTTTTATATAAAATGGCATAGCATTTGCATGTAACCTACAAGCAACGTCCTGTATACTTCAAATCATCTCTATATTACTTATAATGCCTAATATGATGTAAATGCTGTGTAGTTGTTGTATCATATTGTTTATTTGTATTATTTTTATTGTTGTATTATTTATTTATTTATTTATTTTTCTGAATCTTTTTGATCCAAAGTTGGTTGAATCTGAAGATGCAGAACTTCTGGATAAGGAGTAATAGCTGAGGATTGGGTGTTTACTTAATTCCTGCAGGAAAATATTAGGTGTTTGGGGTAATAAATTAGTTATTAAATATTTTATAGATTATGTACCAAATATTCTCCCATTCTGCAGTGCATGTCCTTTATCTTTATAAATTCAAAACCATTCATCTTAGTTTAGATGGTGATTATTTTGTTTACCCTCCCCACACCAATAAGTTCATCCTTCTTGTAGACCTTGATTTATCTCAAATTCATTAGTGTATTTTTTGAGGTGTGTATGGATCAAAAGTAATCCTTCTCCACACAAATACTTAATTGCCTTTACATGTTTTTAAAAGTTGTTTATTTTCCCATTGTGGTGTAACTTATTTTGTGCTGCTAATAATATAATTTATTCAAAAAGGCTCCAATCAGTGGAACACAGGCCTCTATCAAGATTGGCCAATGAATATACATTTAGAAGTTTTAAGTTAACATAGTGTGGTGCTCACTTTAAACAGTTTTCCTGATTAATTACTGGTGTCCACTACACTGGATAAGAGGGGTTTTTTATATCACTTCTTTCATAAAAGTTTTCAAAAAAATATTGCTATTGCTGTGTAAAATAAGTTTAATGTTCCGGACTAGCCTTGTGATCCAGCTATGTAACTTAAATTAATATAATCTTGAGGCTCAGCATCTTTTTTTAAGTTTTATTTAATCACATGGATTATGGAGAGAAGTGGGGGTCTGGATGAGGAGGAGTCTAGGTATAACAGAGTAGGGATGAATAGGACATTTCAATTTTCTTTGAAAGTGATTTGATGAATCACTTTGATACCACATTGTTTAGATTATAAGTAACCTCCCAAGCAGCCATTTGACAGCTGAGTGGTTCTTGGCCGAGCACCCCCACTCCCAATTTCTTCAACCCCACCCACCACCCTGCAAACCACTGGAGTCTGTGAACTCTGCTACATGGACAGCTACTCAGGGTAGCCTACTTCTGAAGGCAGACAGCTTTTAGTTGTGTGTTTTCATTATTAGTCCTAGATATTTCCTTTCAGTCATCATCTTCCCAATAAACCACCATGTTTATATAATTACCATGTCACATGAACCCTTAGAAACTAGCACATTAACAGTCCCTTTTTCAGGTTTTCTATGTGCAACCTATTATTCTATAACTTTAATTAAAGTCATTATGTTTTAAAATCTGATGGGATGAGTGCTTCATGAGCCCTATTTGTCACTTTTTCCTTAGATGAATTTCACTATCACTTGGATGATATTATGTTAGTGTTAATTGGTATAAAAATAAATATGCATGTTACTTTCCCACACATCTCTACTGCATTTGATATGTCTTCTTCTATGTCCTCATTAATACTTTATAATTTTCTATTAATAAATCTCAAGTATTTCAAGTAAAATTGATATTAAAGTTTGTTCTATTATGTCACTAGAGTTGTTATTAATTGTGTGGCTTTATTTCATATGTTAAAGTTTTGCAGCTGGACTAATTGGTTGATTGCATGGAGTATTCTGGGTATATAATTGATACTGAGTTGTGTGATTGATGTATTCTTTATACCACCACCCCCCATCACAAACGCAACCCCACCCTACCCTTCCCACCCCCTTCTTCCCAGGCCCCTACCTCCCCACCACACCATCTTCCCCATCCCCTCCTCTCAGGCCCCCACCTCCCCACCCCTTCCTCCCAGGCCCCCACCTCTCCAGTGCTCCACCCCATACCCTTGATGATGGTGGACGGTGAAATGATCAGGACACAGTTTGCACTTAACCACTAAATCTTTATTGAATTTTTATTATAACATCAATACAATATTAGTAAATAGAAATACAGAGTAAAGAGAATACAGCAATATAGTTTAAAGAAGGGGTGGGGGAGGGAGTTGCAGGGGTAAGGAGAGGGGAGGCAGGGTAGGGGGAGGGCTACTGACAGGGGTGAAAGCAAGGGTGTTTATTCATCACTTTCCTTTCACTTCCATGAATATTTACCATCCATCATGATCAATTTCATTCCAGCAAAAATTTCTCAAAGGGCACCTATCCATAGGGTCTCTGTTAAATTATTAATCTAATCACCTTTGAACTTTCTCCCACTAGGGTTTTATCCATGTCCAATTCACTTTAAAAAGGTTGATCTCCCTGCAGTTCCCCCCAGGTTTATTTGGAATCTTTAAGGGTAGCAATTACAGGGTAAAAGGTCACAAGTAAGTACACACGTCCACTTATAGAGATATCTAATACATAATATCATTCTAACTTTCTAAATAACCCCACCCACTTAAGATTACTTAATAATCCCTCCCACCCAAAAATACTTATGATTATATATATCCCCTATTACTTAAAGTGATTACACAAAGAAATAAAAACAATGCAATTTTCCACAGACCAATTCAACAGCATTCTACAATCTGAAACAACAAAGAACTTTCAGTCCCATCAGATGAGTGTTCTCTCTTTAAATGAGAATGTAGCATGGTTCCCACACGGCTCTTCATTTCTGCAGGTGGTCCTTCATTTCTGTCCAGGTCTTTTCCCAGCAGGGTGTTCTCTGTTGCCAATCTTGGAACTGTATCAAATGTGAGATGTCTGTGGTGGATGACAACTGGATCAATTCAGAAGTCCAAGAGGTACCTGCAAACTTAAACAGAATTCCAGACTGCACCATATAGATGTACCCCTCTTATTCTGTGCACCTGTAAGTTCACTGTACTATTTCACATGATTTAATCAAACTAATTCTCCTTTTTCCAGCATCGAAGACAAATACCTCATTGTTCATACTAAATTGACCCTTCAGAAATGTATATAAACTTTCTCTGTTTCAATGTCCTAGAATAATGACCTTAGCTAGTTCTCTCCAGGCTTGCCTAACAATGGGAGCTCTTAGATCTTCTTCTTCCTTAATTAACAATGCAAATTTTGGCCAAAAGTCAATTAAGTAATTTTGCCAGTTTATTTCAAAGACTCACAATTGGCTTGGCTTAATAGTTCTGATGTTTTGATTTATCCACCTGCTTTATGTTTTTATTTTGCTCCCTTTCTAACTTCTTTAGACATTAAATTCCCTTGCTTTTTCCTTTCTTATGAATAACGGCATTTCTGTTGGAAAATGCCAAAAAAAATTTAAAAGATTCAATTAACAAAAATTTGATCAACAGCACTGAAATAAATCAATTAAGTGAAAGGAAACTTAACCAAACTTCAATACTATAGAATAATAAATTTAAAATTACTTATCCTTAACATCTACAGTTATAGATAGCATATATAGCAATAGAGCATAGCACACACTGCCAAAAAGTTAATCACAAGCTTCGTTAAACAGTCAATGTGTGTCAGGGACTTTGTGAGTTGTTAACCCACATCAGCATGCTCTCCCTGACTGTTCCTGTTGTTGGCCAACTGCTCCAGACTTTTGCTTGCGGTGGTGGCAAATGTCCGTGTGCACATGCGGGGGCTGCAGACGATGGCCCATTTCTGGGCATTCTGCAGCTTGAAGATCAATTGACAACCATAAATTTGACACAGAATAATATGAATTCAAATGTATGGAGGATGAATTGATATGAGGTAAACTGAAGTGACGCTTCAAAATAGTCCAGAAGCACAAATGCACCATTTTAAAAGTAATTACTCAAAAACACGAGTGATTGACAAGCTTTCTGATTCCATTGAAGAAAAAAGTATTGTTTTGTATTAAATAAATAGCCAATTAGGTTTCTTCTTTGAAATTGTGTATCATTTTGTGTAATTTTTAAAGGCCCAATTGATAGAAGTGAAATTATATATGATGTTCAAATTGAAGACTTAAGAGGTACACGATGAACTATCATACAAATACTCCAGTTCTGAGGAGCCTCTCATTCACAGTGTTGTAAGAAGTTCACAGTAAAGAAGTATCTTGCACTACGTTACTTATCACTTTTACTTAGTTTAACAATAAGAATTGGATAGTACTTTGTAATTCAATGGAAATTTTTGAAAGCATAGTCACCACCTTAAAACACTGTTAAAGGACACTACCACAGCTAAAAGTTTTAAAGTATTTAAACATGCAAGAATAAGGGGCGGGGGTGATAATGAATATGTGAAGGATGATTCTGATGAAAAATGAAACTTCACCATCAGACTCCATGACAGACAATTTGAAATAAAACCATGTTGTTTTCCACTGCTCAAACTGTGTTTTGGCAATTGAAGCCTGCCTCTTTCGTCTCCATGCGTGGCAGCAAAAATGGAGTCTCAGCAACCAGGTAAGAAGATGATGCAAATCCTGCAGCAGGGTTAATGGCAGTAGTAAAGAATTAAACAGAAAGAGAGAGGTTAGACAAACAGCTCAAGGTAGTAGCAAGGGACCAGGTTAAAGGAAGTCAGGCAGTCCCAGGTTAGCACAAAGCGTCCAGGAGACACCAGGGGTGTCACTGGATTGAAGACAACGTGTTGTCGGTTGCTTTGAGTCATCTGATCCTTTTGAAGTGGTTAACATCAGGCCATCCCATTGAATGTGCTCACGAAGGGAGTCCATACCCTCAAGGCGGTGTCCAGTGCTCTAATTCCTCTTCTTCAAAGACATTCCTCCCAGGCATAGGCATGTGGATCTGGGTGCAAATCATTTCCCCCCTCCAGGCATCCTAACGCTACAGTCTAATGAGGGGACTGTTGATGGAATGTCCATATGAATATGGAGGCAGAGACATAGACAAATGCTTACAGAACTTCAACTGGTGCTTTCCCAGCCAATTAACAATGCTCATGCAAATTCTTTCTGAAATACCATGACAAGTTGGTAACAGTTAACTCCCAGTCTCTTTTAAGAGTTGGGTATGGGATTTTGGAGTCCTTTTGATTTGATACTCTTTAGCCCTCATAAATGATTGAGAGGTGGTCACATCACTTCACAAATAGACACCCCTGGAATCACCAGTAATCTCTGGTTACCAGGTTCAATGCTTTGTGGAAGCCATTACTGGCATGATGATGGTAAAGTGTTGTGTCAAAGCCAGCGTTCTTGGGTACATGTGATTTGCACCAGGATGTGAAGACACACTCTTAATGTGCAAGAGTCCAAACTGAGAGAGCACTTTCTTTTCAGGCCTGAGGTGCTGCATGCCTTAAGGTTCTTTTTTTCTTTTCTTTTTTTGCCTGCTTCTGAGAGAACCAGTCGAGTTGCTGCTCCTTGAGAATTAACAGAACCATGAAAATGGAGTTTGAAGATGGTGAAGTTTTTAAAGGTGCAGCAAGAGGATCACGGAAGCCTTTCCACACTGCACCAATAATTTTGGCTTCCTTTATAAGGTGTCGGTCCTCCAGTGATGTAAAGAGTGTATTGAAGCTTCAAGAAAAGTCATGTCCTCCTCCTCCTTGTCTCCCCCTCCATAAAGAAATCAGCATTTCCTGTGTTTGCATCAGCTTCTCTGTAAATGTTAAGGAATTTGGCAGCCTATAATTTAGATGGTGACAGAGGTTTTAGCAGGTAAAACCTAGGCTTCCAGGATTCGCTGGAAAGTAAACTTGATAATTACTTTAGTTAGATTGGCAGTCAAGGTGAAAAACTGAGAGATAATTTGTTGGTGGATATTCTGTTGCTCTCCGAACATGTTGAAGGTCTTTTGGGGCTTTAGGATGTGTGCCAGTCCAGGGTGGCCCTGACCTTCTGTAGCCATTTCAGAGAGGATGTGCCTCAGGTGCTCTGAAGATACAGTAGCCTACTTTAGCACACAGCCACTGATTGAGAAGCTGAACAGGAACAAATTTTGAGGGCAGAGATCCTGAAGGACATGACAGGTATTTACATGGTACTGTAGGATGGCGGCGGCGGCGGCGGCGGCGGCGGGGGCGGCGGCTGCGGCGGCGGGTACTGTGGTACCGGAGGCTGGCGGTACCAGTGTGGATTCCAAGTGATCATAACAGGTACGTAGAGTGATCTTCCTTGTCCATCTCGTCCCACTGGGTACCAGGCGAATCCTACTGGGTAGGTCGGGTACGTGCTATATGTGGGGTATGTTTGGTATCCAGGTACTTGAGGTACGTATTCAGTGTATGTTGCCAGGTGAGCTTGGTCTTCTAAATTTGGAATAGATAGACGAGGATACTGATTCTGGATAGTGAAATTGTTTGGAGCTCGGCAATCATAAGAAACTTGCAGTTTCCACCCCCTCTTCACTTGGAGAACTTGTGCTCCATTAGGTGCAATTGTTGGAGTAATCAGCCCATCTTTTACATTTCTTGCCACAAAATCTCGGAGAGCTGCCATTTCAGGTTCAGACAGTGAGTACACGTGTCCACTAGGAATACTGTGTGCTCCAGGTATCATTTCTATGTTAGGGTCAACCAGGCGGTGATCTGGGTAGACGTGCTCATCTACCGGAGTGTACACATTCTGGACATAATAATACCTCACGGGTTGGTAAACTCTGTATCCGTCTACTGGATAGTAAAGTGACGGCTGTGGCGCCGGAGGCGGCAGCGATGGTGGTATTGGAGAATACATCCGGCAGTGGTAGCGGCAATATTCGGAATCAAAGACGATAGATCGAGTGCTCCATGTGATGTTGGGATCATGTGTGCTCAGCCAGCGAACCCCCAGGACGATGGGGAAGAATGGAGACTGAGTCACGTCAAATGAGATCACCTCACGGTGATCTCCCAGGTCAACTATCAGGTCGTGAGTTTCGTGGACAATGGGGCCCGATGCTATGGGGCGCCCATCAATTGCTTCCACAAGTATTGGCCAGTCCTTGACTCTTAGAGGAATTCCATTTTGAGCGACGTATTCGTGATCAATGAAGTTGCCAGAGGCACCAGAGTCAATCATGGCTCGGACGAACAGGGTGTGTCTGCCCGGCAGATGAATCTGGAGCATCACTTGCAAGTGCGGAGATGAAGCAGCATCATCTTGTGGGGACCTTATTATTTCTGGCCCGGTCGCTGAAGGTCCCTCTACAGCGGGGCCGGGGAGTTTCCCGCCGGCGAAGACTTCGAGGCCTTGGCGGGACAGCTGTCAGCGTAGTGACCTCCGGTTCCGCAGTAGAGGCACAGGTTCAGCTTTCTGCGCCTTTCTTTTTCTTCCTGGGTCAGGCGCATGCGGGCGCCTCCCACAGGCTCGGTGGGATCCACCTGGTGGTGGCCTGCCATGTGCGGCAACACCAGCGCCCGGGGTGGAGAGCGCGGCTTGCGAGCTGCAGCAGCCCTGGCCAGCCTTCTCTCAATGTGAATGCACTGGCCGATCAGCGCGGACAGCGACTTGGCGACCTCGAGGTGGGAGAGCTCCTCCTGAATGTGGTCGCTGAGGCCCTCGTGGAACTGGTCAATCAGCGCAGGCTCATTCCAATCCAGGTCCTGGGCAATCATCTGGAAAGCGTTGGAGTAGTCGATGACAGACCCCATGCCTTGGCGCAGACGTCTAATCTTGCGTTTGGCAGCCTCTCGCCTCTGAGGGTCTTCAAAGACATGCTTCATTTCCATCATGAAGGCTGGGTAGTTGTGCATCAGGTAGTGGGATCGTTCCAGCTTGGCTGAGGCCCAACGGGCAGCACGGCCGGTCATCATGCTTGTCACGAAGCAGACGCGGACGCGATCAATTGAGAAATCTCTGGTGCTCTTTTCCATGAAGATCTGGCACTGGGACATGAAAGGAGCCAGCATGTCTGGGTTGCCATCGAACTTCTCAGGAAGGTCTTCAGGGCACTCTTCCTCGATCGGAGGGGGTGGGGCAGCAGCGGCTGCAGCTCCGCGGAGCTCGATGTCATCATCCTCATCCTCAGGGGTGGGCTCCACTTCCACTTGCTCGCGAAGGGAGGTGTTCTCCTCTGTGAGCTTCTGCACCTGGTTCTGCAGGTTGTTGTTTTCCTCGGACTGCCTGATGACCTTCTCTCTTAAGTTGTTGATCTCTTCAGAGAGCTCGTCCCTCCTGCGTTCGGTCATGTTGGGCACGCACGGGCTCTTATGGCCGCTGTGCTTGGAGTTGTTGTTGTTGTTGTTGTTGGGGGGAGGGGGAGGAGGAGGAGGTGGGCAGTCGGCGGGACCCAGGGTGACGGTTGGGGTGGGAGGAGACCTCCCGGCTGTAGCTTCACTTCTGTGGGGATGGAGGCCTGGATCCTGGCCCCCTCTTGCACCCCTTCTTCTCTTTGTTTTCAAAACCCGCTTATTTCTGCAAATGAAGGTAAATGTATAAATTCAACATATGCATTCAAAGCAGCATAATGCAGAAAAAATATTTAATATTTAAATCATCTCCTTGCTCTACTTGCTTACATTAATAATTAGTGAACAAAGTAAACAAACCCTCAGAATTAAAGAGAAAGAAGTTATCAATCAGGACACTACATAACAAAAAGCACACTACTTTTTGATGCTCAAAATGATCTTTCCTCCTCAAAAGCCACCTGGTTCATTCTGATTCAACAACACATAAACTTTATCAACAGTATGCTTACCTTTACAGACTATAAAAGAATATTGAGACTCTCCAAACAAGTAGTTTTGTCCCCAAGGAACAGAGCAAAAAACTTTCAAGGCAAACATGGATACCAAATAAATTATGCAAATTAAAGCCAAAGTAATAACTTGTTATTAGAGAAGTTAGGCAAAAAATAGCTAATATTCCAACCAATAGAGAACCACAAAAAAAGAAGGCAGTATTGAAATCACAATGCCTGTATTCAACAGCCCTGTGGAGGGGGCACTCTGGCCAACTGCCATGACCCTGGGTCCCCCCCTCTACAGACAGGATAACTAGTTATCAAATCAAAACAACCACCACCACCACAAAAGCCACAGGACTGTCTAAATTACCTTTCTGACCATAATTATCTTTGGGACAGAAATGGCATTGAACAGCAACAGGTATGTGTCTGTTTCCCTCCTCATTATGCAGTCATTCAAGGAATATTAATTGGTGTCTCCTAGGAAGGGCTTGGGTATAAAATGGGACATTAGAAGAAGCCCAATAATAGTATACCTCAAACTTATTATAAGGATTTAATTAAATAATGCAGGGAAATCATATAGTGAGTATCCAATAACTGTTAGCTAATATTAATAAAGTTGTTAATCAAAAAACAGAAAGGTAACCTTCTGTGTAAAGAGACTGGGATTAAAACAGGGAGGGGCTGCAACTATAGCAACATGGGCATAAAGATATATATTTTACACATTATATATACATATATTTAAAAAATACTGTGTTGGTCAAACAAATCCAGGGTCTTATTTTGTCCTGCAGGTCACTAGTTTGCAATCCCTGGTTTTTAATCAAGACTGGTCAGCACAGCCCAATCAAAGGTTTATAATGTTAAAGGGAGACAGGGCTGTACTCCTAGGGGTGAGTGGATGTGTATGTTGGGGGGGGAGTGGCTAAGTGTTCTAAGTATGGTATGAGTGTGATGACAATAAATCATACAGAAAAAAATCATGATACAGTGTCTGTGTACTTCCTAAAAATAGGGTTAAGTGCATTTAGAGTGACTTAATGATTTTAAATAATTTCAAATCCCATATTTGGAAAATTTAAATATATTAAAACTTTAAGAAGTTCAAAAAACTTTTTAATTTAAAATATTAAAACACTTTAAAGTTCAAAAAATATTTTAAAAGTTTAAAACTTTTATACAAAGTTTAAAAACATAAATATAAAAGTTAGGTTACAAAGTTTTAAAAACTTCTTGGGTTACAAAGTTTTAAAAACTTTTAAACAAACAAAAGTTTAAAATCATAACTGGTTTTTCTGTGACCATCAAGGCAAAAAATGGACACTAAATAAATTACATAAAGTAAACCCAAAAAGATACACAGTTATTTAGAGAATTTAGGTGGAAAATAGCTAATATTTCAACCAATTGGGTACAAGGGGAAAAAAGAGGTGGTAATCAAACATGATACCTGTGCTCATCAGCCTAGGCCCTGAGGGGTAAAGAAATACCCCTTTCTCACCCTTTCCTAACACCCCCCCCAATCATTTAGGCCCCTCCCCTGCCCCAAACCGACCACCCACAGCCACTTCCCATATGTCCTGTGCTGTGGATGGCCTCTTGAAGGAGTGGCTATATATACACACAGCAAGCAGGGTCCTGAAGGGACAGGGATTAGTGTGCCATTTTAATAGTTGTAACTCCATTATTTAATTACTTTAGTAACTTAGGCTACAAAAGACAGTCAAGATAAAATATTCAAGTTCAGAAAAAATTAGAAGACACAATAAACACATCACAACCTGTGGTATTTGGTCTCATTTCCAACACCTTAAACCAATACAATTGTATTGGTAACCCTGATGACATAAGGTCACAACATAATACAATTTTTATTTATTAAATTAAGAGTTTTAATGTCCCATTAAAAAACAGCTAACAAAGGCCAGGTGACTAAGGCACCATTTCTGTCATCTAGACATTAATACTTTCAAAACATAGAGACAAAACTTTCTAAAGGGCATTCACAGCATGGCCTGGTATAGCGTGACCCAGATAAGGAAGGTTAACAACCTACATGTCAATCACACCCACTGAGGTGGGCTCTATTGAAGCCCAGGTCTGATGGTTTTAATACCTGCAAAAAACAAGGATGGGACAGAAATAACAATACCCTAGGAAATCAGCAAACAATTACCATAGTGTTTAGGGAAACAAAAGATCAATAAGGGTTAAAAATTCAAATGCCTTTGGTATATAGGAAAGTAATTTAAAAGTGAGAAGAGACCAGAGTTAAGATAATAGGGAGGGGCTGCAATTATGTAACTTGGGGATGCATGCCCCACCCCAGTCCCAAGACACTCAGGTCTATTTTTTAATACAGTGCTGGTCAAACAAATTCAAGGTCTTCTTTAGCCTGCAGGGTCACCAGTTTAAGACCTATGACCTTTACCAATAACAAGCTTTAGGCCTTCACTGAGGGGGTGGGGAGGGTGGGAGGATGGGGGTGGGGGGTTTGCAATTTTGGGGTGGGACTCTAAGTTCTAGAAGAGAGAACTGCCTAAGGCAGAGCAGTTTATCCATCAAAAGTAATAAAGTAAGGGGCAGGCAGGTTAACAGTGAGTGTAAGTAAAGCATAAATATGTTTAAGCAGTAATTGGGGCAGCACAAGTTAATCTGGAACAAGGAGCATTTTTATTTAATTTAAATTATAGAACTATGACTCCTTAAACTACCCCTTAGCAGAGGCTGGATTGGAGAGGTGGGGTCAAGAGGTCCTATTCCTGAAAACTGAAAAGACACACTTCACAAAGCCAAGCTGCCTGGGACAAATGCCATCTTTAGATGGAAATGATTTCAGTTTTAGTGTATTTAGGAATTAAATACATTTGATTAATTATTGAATCTTTGCAATGACTTCTAAAAATTTCTATTCCCCAAACACACCAAAGAGCAATAATAGCAAAAACCATACATAAACATCCCATTAGGAAATGATACTTCATTAAGCAACTCTTAGTTGTTTTACATTTTCAAATGTTGTCCAAATTTTTTTGAGTAATATTGTGTACTATTTATAAAATGCAAACTCTATTAATATGCACATTTTTACCATTGTTTTGAACCTTGTTAATATGCAGATACACAGTTTCCAAAGAGGAGGGGGACTTACTTAAAGCTGTAATTATGATAAACACATATTTCCCATAGATTGTATACTTGTTAGGGGTGGGATGGGGGAAGGTGACAGATTTTTGAGAGCCAAAGCTCCCAATTTTCCCCTTAACAAAGTCCTGGCTTGTGGTTTGTAATATATAGAAACAGGTTTTAAAATTTCTTTATTCAGTTAGAATCATAATTTTTACATGGTACATCTGACTGGAAGTTATAAATTTTTTATACAGGTGTTTAATTATGCCAGCTGAAACAATCTATATTTTGTAATGTAACCACTTTATGTTACATTACACAAATTTCAAATAATACCAATATGTACCATTAATAATCCACTTGCCCAAAATTTAAATAATTAGCTTTTTATGAAAAAAGCTAATTATTTGGATAATTAGCTTTTTATGAAAAAAGCTAATTATTTGGAATTTAAATAATTAGCTTTTTATGAAAAAAGCTAATTATTTGGAATAACTTAAATTAATTTGGTTGTTTTGTATTATAATTACAGCTTACATTATTGGAATTTAAAAATACATACTTTTTTTTTTTTTAAAGATACCATTAAATATGTGAGAAAGAAGGTGAGCAAGGCAACCCAGGACAGCAAAGCACCATAGGAAACAGTAGCAAGAAACCAGAAAAGACCTGCAGACACCAAATAAACCAATTTACTCTGGTCACTTAACATATTTAATGAATGCCTACCATGTGCCAGGCATAATTTATTATATGTAGGCAAGTTAGCCAGGGCTAAGCCCCTGGAGTTCCAAAGGGGGAAAAAAAATCCCCCAGCTTCATAGGCACACAAATAAAAGCCTCATCCTCATTCAGAGGCCAAGCCAGCAGCACCAACAGGCCACTTAAAACTCCAAGCTCAAGTTGTTCCTTATTTTGTATCCACCAAACTATCTGATTCCAGTAGGTCTACTAGTGTCTCAAAAAAACTTGAATGTGAAATTACAAAAATTTTATTTTTCATTTGTAGTAAAAACATTTGGCTAAATTGCCTTTAGAGGCACCAGCCATGTCAGCTTAGAAGTTCCTTTCATAACCTGCTGTCAGGAGTTTAAAGTGTGAGATTGTTACTTAATATAAGCAAGGCACTTATTAAAAGTGCTCACAAATGCCAGGTATAATTATTACTGTTATTAATTGTTCTTATTATTTATTAGACACTAGTGGACAAAAAGCAAAACCAGCATAGCAGAGAAACCACAGGGGGGTGGGGCCAAGCAGCCAGGCTCAGGAAAGGAAGGCGCGCAGGCGCAGGCGGGCTCCGAGGGAGGTGGGGCCATGGGCCAGGCCAGAGGAGGCAGGCCAAGGAGAGGCGGGGTCTGGATAGGCCACCTCAGAGGAGGCGGGCCAGGGAGAGGCGGGGTCTGGGCCAGGCCACGTCAGAGGAGGCGGGCCAGGGAGAGGCGGGGTCTGGGCCAGGCCACCTCAGAGGAGGCGAGCCAGGGAGAGGCGGGGTCTGGGGAGGCAGGGTTTAGAAGGCGCGCTCTGGGAAGGCGCGCTGCAGGGGAGGCGCGCTCCAAGTAGGCGCTGGCGGGTGGCAGGGAGGCGCCAAGCGTGCTCAGGGCAGATACTGCGGAGAAGGCTCGCTAGGATGGGCGGGGCAGGTCTGAGCCTGGCTGCTCAGGGCTGCAGAGTATCTGCACGCCTCTCCCAGGATCCCCCCTCCCAAAACCCCTCCCACCACCCTTCAACAGCCAGATTCATTTCATGCAGCAAGAGCAATCACCCCCAGATCCAGTCCCCCCCATACTCAGCAAACCAACAGTTTCCACAAACTGTTGCTGGACGCCAATTCGCGCCACCACAACTACATTGCCACTTCAATCAGCACAACTAGGGAGGCAGCCCGCTCTGCCAACACCAAAAGATTCCCTTTTCCACTCAAGTCAGCGCCCTTCCACTTCACTGCTATAGCAGGAATGGTGTGGGCAGAATGTTAAACACTAATTTTTACCCGAGGCTCCATTTTGTCTAACAGCACCATCATGCCAAGCACCATCCTGCAGAAAAATGTAGTGGGAGCCATTCCAAAAGGTGAAAGGGTGGGGTCCCCCTCTAAGAAGACAGAGTAATTGTACTCTGCCACTCATGTCCCTCTATGTCTGGTTTATTTGTAGCACAAAACAGTCTGCAGCTCATGTACCTCTGCAGCTGTTATCACTTTGTAGCGCATTTTAGGTATAAATTGTTCCGCAGCTCATATACCTCTGCAGTTCATGTGTCTTGTCGCGCAATGAAGCGCTGTTGTAGAGCTAATCGTTATCATTTTTACAGGGCTTTTGTAGTGCTAATCTTCCGCAGCTCAGATTTTGTAGCGCATTTAAAGCGCAAATCAGTCTTCATCCTGCAGCTCATATCGCCGCAGTTCATAATGGTTTGTAGCGCAATTGAGGCGCCCATCAGTCTGTAGCGCATGAAGCGCCAGTTTGTAGCGCATTTGAAGCGCCCATCAGTTTGTAGCGCATGAAGCGCCCATCATCAGTTTGTAGCGCATGAAGCGCCAGTTTGTAGTGTATTTGAAGCGCCCATCAGTTTGCAGCGCATGAAGCGCCCATCATCAGTTTGCAGCGCATGAAGCGCCCATCAGTTTGTAGCGTGCCACACTTGGTAGCGCATTTGAAGAGCAAATTGCAAATAGGTCTGTAGCTCATGTCCGTCTGCAGCTCATTACTGTCCGCAGCTCATATCTGTCTACAGCCCGTATCGGGACTTGGGTCCTGGAAATCAAAGCCTTGAAGGATTGGTTTTCCCACTCTGTTTTGGGGTACAGCCAGTGAAGGCGTGACAAGGTTTGCGAGGAGACATTCTGGGGCGCTACTCCATCTCCCGCAGCTCCCGATAAGAACGGGAATGAATGTGATCTTAAAAAAAAAAAAAACGTCCTCACCGCATACTCACCACACGAGGACTCCTCTGCGAAGACAGGAAGGACGAGGTCGCACACCTGAGCCAGGCGTGGGCTCCACTGGGTGCTCCGCAGCCCGGAGTGGCTCCGGACGCGAGCCCGCTCAGCGGACCTTTCGCGAGGCTGGGTGGACCTTCTCCGCTGTTCTCCTCAGGTCGCAGTCAGGTTTCTTCGACACACACCAACCGAAGTTGAAGCGCGTGTACCGAAAGCGCAGACTACGAGCCTTATATAGGCTGAACAGAGAAGGGGGGCGCCAAATCCCAGCGTGCTCCGCGGGCTGGGGGGCGGAGGGGGGTGCGGGGGCGGGAGGATGGGGGGATGGGGGTGGGGGCGGTGGCCACGCTGCAGTGGCCCGCCGCTAGGGGGAGCACGGGATTAAGGAGGGGGTGCAGGATGCTGATGCTGAACTGGCCAAGCTGGGAGGAAAGAAGAAAGGGAGGGGAGGGGAGAATCGAGGACTGCCGGCCTAGCCAGGCCAAGAATGCAATTGCCCCGGTGGTGGGAGCTGGGAGACCCCTGTGCTTGGACTGGACAGGGTCGGGGGACACGCAGGATGAGCCCTGCGACCACTGGCACATTCTTGCTGACAGGTTAGTGGCCTGCGCGCGACGTGGAGGTCTGGGGGCCAACAGGCCTCCTCCTCCCCCTCCCCCACTCGGGTTCCGGGCACGCGGGCGCGCCCTTTGGGTGCAAGCCCCTCTTGCTGCCTCGGGCCGCACTGCACCCCTTCTTCAGGACGCCCTGCACCCCATTTCCTGGGCCCAATGGGTCCCTCCCCAGGCTTGACCCCTGGCCTTTTCTTTTTCTCCGCTCCCCCGCGCGCCCCTCCCTGCTCAGCGGGCGCAGAAATTCCATCTCTAATTTCCATTCCCAGCCCCCTCTACCCCCAACCCCTCTCTCTCCTGAGCCCTGCAGCAAAGAGCTGGGGGTTGTTGCCCATTTTTCGGGGGGGGGCCCCGTTACCCCGCGATTGGGGCTCTGCGGCCCTGATGCTAGCCAAAGGAAATGGGTGTCAGGCTGCGTCCACTCTATACAAACATCTTTTCTCCTTTTCTTGAATCTGATGGAGAGAACACTAAAATATGACATTTAAAACATCTAATTTCCCCCTCTTCCTAAGCGCATTTCTCAGTGGCGGAAATGCAGTTTTTCTTAGGTTTTACAGGGCAGGGAAGCGTAATCACGAAATGCTGGGAGTCGAACAGGACGTTTAGGTCAGAGTTAACCCCGACTAGGGGCCAGAGATGCTGCAAACAGCACCATTTGCCCCACTAAGAGCACTATTTCGAGAAAGCAAAAACAATTAAAAACAGCTGTGGATGCTTCCAGCGTGCTTGGCGGGCTTCAGAAGCTCCCAGCTATGGACTTTTGGTGGTAATTACGAGGTTTGCGCAGAGACCTCACTTTCCCTGCAATGTTACATTTTCCTAAATCTTGTAGGGTGAATGAATGTGTTTAGTCACGGTAACCGCAAGTTTAATCCTTTCAAGCGAGTTACCGAGATTCGGCCACAAATATTTGCCTGAATTTATACATATAAACATATATGTTTTACGTTAGGGAAAACTGCAGTAGGTTACAAGACTCTAAAATACAGATGAGGAAGGATGTTAAATAAAACCTTAACCCGCGCGAATCCCCATCTAAGCATCTCTCGGTGTTAGGCGCTGAGGAAACTGACAATCTGTTGATGATCTTAGTAAAAGAAGTTTAAGTTAAAAGGGAAAACCAAATTGTCTACAGCTGAGTTAGGTTTCTGAAACGCGGATGAAACACATTCGTATTTGAAGACTAAAATGGAGCACATTTTAGTAACATTGCTACAGATTATTTTATACATAGAGGATAAATACGATTTTGATTTATTGTATATAACAGGGTGGCAGGGACAACACTTAAAAAGCGAGCCTTTCTAGGAATAAACAAAACTGTAGCCCATTTACTAAGATTTTACTTTTTATTAGAAATGTTGACCATCAGGAATATGAATGAATGAAGTGCAGACTTCTAACAATGAAAGACATTTTTCTAGTATTTTTCACTTGGGTGAACATAATTTATACTTTTTGGAAGTGTCTTTTAATTTAATCTTTAGGATGTTCAACATCTTCTGCAAGATAGAATAATTCCAGGATTTCTTATTCTTGGTAGAGTACTGTTCTGGTGATCGCTGACTGTCAAATACTTAGTAGTTTTCTTTTAATCCAAAAGTTACTTCATGTAGCTAACTGACAGACATTCTTTTTCTAAAAAGTGAGATTAAAAACCAGTGTGGATGAAAAGTAGGAAAAATTTAAGTTTAAAAATCTATGTCAAGACTTTCAAAGTTTGAGCAAGTTTGCACCAATCTGATTTTTTAATTTCAAAATGTTAACTAGGATGTTTTGTTTTTAAAAAAGCTTTATTAGTATTTTTATCATAATAAAAGTAATTGCTAGTCATTGTACAAAATTCAGGGGAAAAAACTCCGGAAAATTGTAAAGAAGAAAGTCAAGATCACCTGTAACCTCTTCGCCCCGTGTAATAATGTCAGTAAGCATTATAGAGTCTGCTTTTTCAGACTTTCCCTGTGCATATATAGGTATCTGATATATATTTTTCATAGAGTTGCATGTATATACTTTCTAAAAATTTTAAATAGGATCAAATTAATTCTTCCCAATTATTTTCTTTCCAAATAGCCTTTAAATGTCAGATAACATTAAATTTGCAGGGCTTTCTTTAAAGGAAATAATGTTAATTAATTTTTCTAATTAAAATTTTAAATGAACAACCTTATTTCATAAATATTTAAAACCAGAAAACTGAGAAGAATTTTGTCTGATCTCACTATTCTAACATACATGTAGTTATCATTTTGGTGTATTTCCTTGTGTTTTTAATTCCTCTACATAGGAAAAAATTTTGCTTAGAAATATGATTTTCTGAGGGAAAAAACCAACATCAATAGATAAGTAGTTTAGATAAAATGTTTTTGTTATCTAAAACAACAAAACAATATTAAAAATAAAAAGACAACATGAATAGAAAATATTTTAGGTAACATTTTTTGTTATCTGAAACAACAAAAACAACTTTAAAAACTTTAAAAACCCAAAACAACAAAGCAAAATTAATTGACAAGAACTTTAAACGTTTCTTTGACATTTAATATCTAAGTGAATTTTGGATTTTCTCAGCTGTTTGTTCCCGATGTTGACTATTTCTTATCTGTTTTGCACAAGGTTGTGTGCAAAGCAAAAGAGGTGTTTATGTGCATTATTTATCAAATAATAACTGGACTTTGTACTTGGACATGTTGTCTATTTTTATGGGAATTTGCTGTGGATCTATGAAGCTGTTGATTTACCACCTATATTTAAGTACCGGCATGGTGGGAAAATTGTGTTTTAAAACAAAGTGGGATTTTCACTTATCAAATAATAACTACACTAGTTGGACATTTTACCTATTTTATGACAATTTGCCATATATCTATGAAGCTGTTGAATTTACCCCATATATTTAGCTTAAGTTCTGTGGTAGTCAAAAAATTGTATTTCAAAACAAACTGGAATTTTCACTTGTCAAATAATAATTGTACTTTCTATTTGGACATTTTGTCCATTTTTAATGAGAATTTGCTATGGATCTATGAACCTGCTGATTTACCACATATATTTGGCTTAATTTCTAGTATGATAGGGAAAATTTATTTCTAAGCAAAGTAAAATTTTCAGTTGCCAGATAATAACTGGACTTTCTATTTGGACATTTTCTTCATTTTTAATGAAAATTTGCTATGACTTTATGAACTTGCTGATTTATCACCTGTATTTGGCTTAATTTCTAGTATAGTAGGGAAAATATTTCTAAGCAAAGTAGAATTTTCAGTTGTCAAATAGTAACTGGACTTTGTATTGATCATTTTATCCATTTTTATGACAGTTTGCTATAAATCTAAAAGCTGTTGATTTACCTCATGTATTTTTTTTTAACTTCTGGTTTGGTAGACAAATTGTATTTCTAAACAAAGTAGAATTTTCACTTGTCTCACAGACACTGAAAATAGCAAGGGACAGCACCAGAAAAAACTGGTTAGAGACAACCTCAAAGAGATAAAGATAATGTGTATCCAGTTTCTAATACTGGTTTTCCACTGATGAAAATCATGCTTTAAACGAAATACTGAAGCAGTGAAGAAATACTGACTTGTTCAAAAATTCTCAATTCATATATTCTGATTGTTTGTGCTTCTAATAAGTACAGTATTTATAAATCACATTTTCTCCAAAATAACCAGGCACTTTGTTTCGTTTTCTTTTTTTACTAATTGTCCATACTTATTCTACCTGACCCCTTTCTTAAAACTTACTCTTCCATGTTCTCTATTCTAAATACCTAAATGTATATTCTAATACTCATCTTATTTCCTACTCTTAGTGCAAAAAATGACTAGAGGGGAATAGATGATATGGGCTTATATGTCTGTTAGAGATTCTTGGGCTGGAGGTGAGAGCTCCTTTGCACTTTGCTCTGGTTTAGTCCAGAGCTTCACAGAAATATCAACATGATGACTTTTCTTTCCATCCTTTCCCAGCCTCTCCAGCAGAGACAGACAGACAGACATGACAGACAGAAATGGACACACAGAAACACACTTTATATTCAGGCTTTTTCTAAACTTTAGGATCCAATTCTTCAGTCGGCTATATCCCTGATTTCCAGAAATATCAAGCCTAAAGCAGCAATGCAAAATTAAAAATTAAAAAACAAACAAACAGTGTTTCTAGGGATCAACAAGTCTTTTCAAATAAGTATGTTTCTGATTCGGGTTTTCAGGTTGGTAGGATCAGACAGAGTCTCGATGATCTTACAGCTATTTCACATGGATTGCTGCCAAGCCAAATCCTCTACATATTTCTCAGTGTTTTAAATTTTTTAAACAATGTAACTGTATTAAAGACAGTGTTGAGTGAAAAACAAACAAACCCCTAAACAATCAGCCTGACATCAGAACAAACATTTCCATTGATGCTTCTTCCCTTCTAGTTTTTGTTCTGTGTGCATACATATTTTTATATAACTATAATTTTAATATGTGTAGATTTTTTTTATATTTTGTTTAGAAAGATAAGTGAATCTTGCTTTCAGCAAAACATTTGTCAAGGCTGCAGGATGCTCTTGTGTGTGCGATGGTATATAGACTAATTAGAAGGATTGCTGTGTGAGCGGGAAGCAGGCTGAACAACTACCGGCCAGGTGTGTGAGTTACTGGGTTTGGGTCAGGAAGTTGTCCCTGGTGAAGGGTCACAAGCCTTTGCCCTCAGTCTTCTCTTCCTCAGTATTTGTATGAATGACTTTGATGAAGATCTATGAGGCTCGTTTTGAAATCCATGGATGAGTTGAAAAGGTAGAGCTGTTACAAATAGGTAATAGAATTTAGAGTTAACACAGTTTATAGACTGCAATGCTATGCTGAAAGCAAAAAAATATTTTATAGCAGTAAATTCATCATAATTCATTGGTGAAAGGAAGGAGGTGACTTTGCGTGGTGGCAGTTCTTTAGGAAAAAGAAGGTTAATGTGAACTAGTGGCATGATGTGGCTACAAAAAAAAGAAAGAATTCAGAGGCTCTGGTAATAGTATAGTGTCCACATGTCACAAAAATTAATAGTACCCTGCTCTAATTAACCACATCTGCAGTATTGTGTCCATTTCTGGCTGTCACATTTAAAGAGAGACGTTGACAAATTAGACAACTTCCAGAACAGTCCACGGGGACAGTGAGGGGTCTGGCAGTCCTGTCATAGGAGGTATCCTCAAAGGGTCTGGAAGTGTTTAGCTTGAGAAGTAAAAGTCGACATGAACTCTCTTTGGTTTGCTTCGGAAAGCAGAACTAGCATCAGTGGGTGAAAGGTACAGACAGATTTCAACTCGAGACCTTTCTAACATTTAGTGCAGCTCAACAAGAAAATCAACTTTACTTGTTCTATTCTTTTAAAACATCAGAATTATTCACCTTCCTTGCGATGAATATTTAATTTGAAGGCCATGATGACATTTTAATATAGACTGCAAAGATGCTTGTGATGGAAACATTTTGTTTTTTTCTGATCAAGTGTCTAAAAAGAATAGTCCTGTGTATTCCAAGTTGATCTCTTACAACTTGAAAATAGCTGTAACAGGGTAATTTAACACGTGCCCTCCTCCCTCTCCCATTCCATTTCAAACATGAAAATCTGAGAAGAAAATGAAATGTTTTTTTCCCCTGCAGAGCGTCTTAACTTGCTTTACTTGCTTCCTAGAGTTACTCCTTTCCTGGTATTTCTTGCTCTCCGGGAGCAGGCTTTTGGGGCTGAGATGGCCGTGGATGCTGGGGGCACCCAGGGTTAGGGGAGCAGGCTGGCTGCTGGCTGCTCACTGGTCCAGGACAGCTCAACCCTCAGCTGCAGGATCTCACCTGCCTCTTCCCCAGGAGGGAATGGAGGACATTTCTCCCTTCTGCAGTACCCCCTGCCCGGTGGTATATCTCCTTGCTGTGCTTACAATTTTTACCTTTTCAATAGCAAAATAAAACCTTTCCATCAAAAGTAGCTTCTGCCCCTGTGCTGTTTTAACTTCTCTCCACGTCATGTTAGCCTGGTTTCTGACTACCTTAGGGGCACATTCTTAGCATCTCAAACATGTCTTGGGGCAGATTTTTCTTTCCTGTCTGTACATCTGCCTATTGACTGTTTATTTTGATTACCATAGCTGACTTTGAAAATGTGATTGCTCAAAATGAATTTGTGGAGTATGCAGGGCTTCCTTCCAGGACCCTTCTTCTGAGTCGCACTTTTGACTCCACAGAAACTATTTTTGAGCCCTGGAGCCTTGCAAACTAAGGGGAACTCCTATTAAAGATGTGAAAAAAGGAGAGAAAATTCTTCTGTCATCTTTTCTAACCAATTTCTCCCTGCTGCTTTCACTCCTGCCTCACACCCAGAACTTTCTCCTCCACTCCAATTATTAGGTCAGAAATAGTTACTTTCACTCTGACGGTGTGAAGTATATTTTTAATGTTGAACAACTTTCTCCTCTCCTTATTCTATCTTTTGTAAAAGTGCCGTGCACCTTTGTGGAATTGTAATAATGCACATAGCAACTTGGCGATGGCTCGCATCCCAGTTGTTGAAGATGCCACAGGCGTTCTTGGGCTGAGCTCATATTTCCAAGAGAGAAATGCTCAAAGATGAGTTTCTGGCTTGTCAACGCTCACCTGATCTGCAGGCGGCTACTTGCAATTCCTTGAATGCAGTGATTGCTCCTGGTCTTGTGCTTGGGAAATAATAATCCCCAGTGTTTAAATTTTAAAACTTGAAGAAGTTATCTTGGGAAATAAATAGGTAGCATCAAAACATTAGTTGCTGGCATGATTATTGTTATAGTCTCAGAAACATTAACATGTTGGTTAATATGTAAAAGCTAAGGTGCTGTTTTCTTCTTGGATCACCCTCTGGTAGAATTTTTATTTTTTTGTATCTTCATTTAAGAATTTTTATGCAGTATTTATGCAGTAGCAGCTTAAATGCATAACTTAAAAATCATTCATCTTTAGCACATTTCACTTCCTATCTAATTGCCTTAGATTAATAAGATTTTTAGAATAGATCTTTGGCATCCTGTGTCACGGGAATCGCCACAGCATCTGTTGTGACAGGGAAGGTAGAATTTCTTTTCTGATAAATGAAGCACCTCATTTCAAAAATGTTTAGGAGTTAGGCAGTGCTGGTGTAAATTTTTTCCCATTCTTTAGCTTTTCACTCATTCATGTGGTCACCACTTTGGTTATTATGAAGATTTGGGGTTCACTGAGAATTTAAAAGAAGGGATCACAGTTAATTATCCTATAGCAGTTAAAGTGAAATATTTTCGTTCTTCATTTTTTCAGCAGTACACATAGAAGTATAGTAGTTGCTCTTTTACCTTGGAATGCAAAAGAGAAGAAAAAATAGCCCCGAGGTTTTTTTGTTTTTTCCTCCTTAGTAAATTAGTGTTTCTCGCTGTGTGGTAAAATGACATCGGCTTTTCTCTTCTATGAAATAGTTAATCAATGTAGCACCTGTAACATCTTTCATTTTCTGTAGTTATAGAGTTGATTGTAATCAAAGGCTAGTACCGCAAAAGTAGAAACAGAACAGGTTGCTGCATGTGCTTATCAGAATTTGAAATGTACATTATTTGTTTAGCTGTTTTAGCTTACAGATATACTGGTGAAAGTGCTCAAAGGTACAGATAAGGATGTTTATTATAGTATTGATAGTGCTAATGAAAAACTACAAAAAATCATGGTCATTTTTACTAATTAATGCTTCTTTTATTTGTTCAATACATAGTCCAGCCATTGTGGAACTTTTTACATTAGTGGGGTTAACAAAGATTAATCAGTTTTTTTTTTCAAGATTATTTGATTCCTCTTCATTAAGATTAGTTAGTCAAATAATCACACAAATAAATGTGCCCTTAAAACTATGGTAAGTGCTATAAACACTACTAGAACTCATAAATAAGGGATTTGTCCAGAAAGGGGGATTAAGGAAGGCTTTTCTAAGAAAGTACTCAGATCTGAAGGATGAGGAAATGTTAGTGAGGGGAAGAGGGAAGGTATATTTGAGGTGAAAAGAAGAGTTCTGCAGAAGCCCTGGGGCAGGCTGAACATGGCAGATAGGAAGTGCTGAAAGACATCCAGTGAAGTTGCTGCAGAAAGAGAAGGGCAAGCAGCACCATGTGAACTGAGGCTAGAGAGGAGGTCTGACAGCAAATTTTGCAGGACCCGGTGGACCACCTTAAAGAGCTTAATCTTTATACTGAGACCAGTGGGAAATCTTTGGAGAGGTTTAGGCGGGACATGATCAGATTTGCATTTCAAAAAGACCACTTTAGCTGTTTGTGAGGAAGGGGTTGGAGGGGTCAGAACAGATTGCAGCTGACTAGTTCGGAGGCTCCTTTTAGTAATCTAGGATAGCGGTGATGACCTGTGGGCTCGGGTAGTGATGGGGAGAGGAAGGTAGAAGGGATCGTTGTGAAGGGTAAAAATCCACACACAGATATTGCACTGAATTTGAGGTAGAGTTTGCCGGGAGGAGATGTCTAGGGTGATTTCTAGATTTCTGTCATCTGTGTGAGGACAGACGGTGGTGCCATACGCAGGATGAAGAATGCTGGAAGAGGATCAGATTTTAAGAGAAAGATCATGAGTCCTAGTTTGGACAGGCTGAGTTTGAGGCGATGATAAACAAATTATGATTGAGACACACAGCAGAAAGCTATGCAACTTTAAAATGTGGTGTCATGTAAACACATTCAAGATATATTCTAAGTGAAAAACGTGTGATCACATTATGTAAAAAGGAGCCTGGTGTGTGTGTTTATGTGTAAATGTGTAAAAATATATGTTTGCACACAAAGAATATGGAAAGATGGAAAAACTATTGAGTAGATACCCTAGGCAGTGACATTGGCAGGAATGGCAATAGGGACGTGAGAGGGAACTTTTACTTTATACCCTCCTGGTTATACTATTGGAAAGTATTACAGTGAGAATACATGGTTTCTATAATAAGGAAAATGAATGACAGTTTAAATCAAATACCCAATATAAGACTATTTCTCTTTCAGAGGTTTCTTAATTGGAAAGATCATGTAAACATTATTATTATATTTATTATTTTGAACAGAAATTTTTCCTGCAGCTTTACTTCCCTAACCCAAGAGCCGTACACTTTGCCTTTAAATCCTTTTCCACTAGATTGCACTATTACACTAGATTTCACATAGCCTACGTACTGTTTTGTATTCTGCTTTTCACTAATTTTATTAATTTCACAACAATTCAACATTTTGCAGATGAGGACATTAAGTTGTAGTGGTGCCTATCACTACTACGTATAATATATATAATTTTTGTTAAAGGTCCCACTGGTGCTCCTTTTTCATCCAATATTTCTGAGATAGATAATACTATTTGCAGGAGTGGAAACCCGAGCTTACCTTCTCAGGCTGTTTGAGCAAAGGAACAAAAACTACCGATGTCTGCAGAGACTCTGATATTAAACACTACCTTTCTGTACTCCAATTTTATTTCACTCTAAAATCTTTTATATGTTATTTAAGTTTTTAGCTTATGTTTTAATTGTATTTAAGAATTTTAATTGTATTCTAATAATTCTAATAATAATTTTGATTATATTAAGTAATTCTTTGTGTTCTGCCCTACCAGTCTCTTCTGTTTTAACAAAGTTTGGAGGCTTTTTCTTCTGGCATTCTTGGTTTAAAGTCTTGCTGTGACACTTGTCTCAGGAATGTCTTTTCCTGACTCCTTTCAGAAGTTGAGGTAGACAGTACTCCTCAGCAAAGCCTTTTTTCCTTATAGGTTCCAGCTAACTTTTTAGCTTTCCTCTTTCAACAAATTGGTTTTTTGTTTTTGTCTTGGTGCACATAGTACATGGGATTAATTTCTACTGCATAGCAATAGCACTGCTTTGCTGCTAGCTATTTCTAATTCAGGAGTCATGGGCAACTTATTTTTTCTAGAAAGTAAAATAAGTTGAAGATGACCTATTAGTAATACTATCTCAAATTACATGAAAATATATGCTTTATGAATTGCTTTTCCATTTAACTACAGTCATGTGCCACATAACGATGTGTCAGTCACGACGGACTGCATATACAAAGGTCCCATAAGATGGAGCATATATAGAAACCTGATTTATGGCACTTGATATTGGCCTTACAGATTATATAGGGGAAATAAATGATATTCATTAATGGTGATGGGACATTTGGTTTTCCTTATGAAAAAATGTGTATAAATAAAAATGTATATATTATCTAGGTTTTTGTAAGTATACTCTATGATGTTTCACAACAATGAAATTGCCTAATGATGCATTTCTCAGAACATATCCCTGTTGTTTTGTGATGCATGACTGTATTTGGGGGTAGTATTGACAAGTAGATAACATAGACTTTGTAGTCAGCCACAAAATGGGTTCAAAATTCAACTCTGTCACTTCCTAAACATATGACCTGAGGTAAGTTACATAATTTCCTAAGACTTCATATCCTCATTGTAAAATGGAACTAGTACTACCTACTTCACATAGTTGATGTAAGGATTAAATAAGTTAATATGTGTAAAACCCTTAGTGTAATGTCTAGCACTTAGCACTCAAAACATAGTAGCTAATGAAAAGAAGTAATGGTCAACTAACATTTTTTAGAGAGAAAAATATGCAAATAGTTTTTTAAATATAGGAAGCAATTTTAAAAGTATTGAGAATTGCATAAAAGAAGGGAAGAGAAAAACGTAGAGGGTATGGGGTCAATATAGCAATTTGAGGGGTGTGGGAAGAGAAGGGAGAAGATGTGGTGGGTGTGAGGTATATATCCGTCTTGTAAAAGCAAAGTCTTTTGATCCCCTTAAAGCAGAATATGAAAAGAGACAAATGAAGTAGTGGACAGAGAAAGACTTGACAGTTTGGTTCTAAGGAGAATGTGTTAATCAGATTAAATTTCATTTGGTATATCCTGCTGTTTACTTGGACAGTGATGTCTGAGTAAGTTATTATTTATTATTTCTACCTCTTGACATTCTGATTAGCTCATCAGCAATCAGTCACTATTCACAGCTCTTCCGTTGCTTTTATTAAATAGCAATCCCCTCCTCCCCCAGTCAGCAAATTATTCAGGTTTTGGAAAGAGTAATATCTCCTCAGAGAGTGCTTGCCCCGGGCCAGATGAAATGTAGTCATGCTGCTACAAGACTCAGAATGAATAATGGAATCTTAAGACAAACTTTAAGTATTGTATGGTTTCTAGGGAAGTTGAAATCATGCCAGCCACCTTTGGATTAATTTAGGCTTTGATGATTTTGGAGGGGGAGCATTGAAAAGTTGGCTAAATTGTGTACAGTGATATCCTGGCTAATTGTGTGAATGTCGCCTTACTTTGGGCTGTGTAAAAGCAGGGTGGCATTTTATTCTTTGCTTTTGTGTTTATGAATTAGAGCAAAATTCATACACAGATACAACTGTAGCATAGATTGTCATGAACCCAGTGAGCATAGTGGAGTTCTGTTCCTCTTAACATTTCTGAAAATGGTCCATTATCTTTGGAGGAAGTTCAAGAACTAGTCTATACAGGTCGACATTTCTTTACACATTAGATTTAATCTTGAAAAGTTGTGTATAGGATAAATATTTTAAAAATTGAGTCATATTTTTCCATCCTAAGGAAATTTCTTCTCACAGAAAAAAAAATGCATTGGTCTTTTTCTAATGAAAATGAAACTCTAAACTACTAGCCTTTTTCTGAGAGTACTCCGTACTTGTCAATGTACAGATTACAATAATTTTCTATACAAGAAGCTAGTCAAGTGGATCCATAATCTTGGACACACAATTAAAAGCAAATAGTTATTTCCATATTATTTAGATTTTACCCTCAATGTGTGGGACTTGAATGTTTAAGCAGCCACATCGTCTGTGGCATTGTGTCTTGCCTTTAGTGACATTGCCTGGTGAGTAGAGCCATGACAAGTTGTCCTTTTATATTTATATTTATTGGACTATTTATATTTATCTTTAATAAATATAAATATGCATGTTTATATTTATTGGACTTCAGTCTTCTGTGGTCAAAGTGGGACTTCATATGGATCAATGTGAACTTTTAAAATTGAATGTGCTCAAAAGCAATGCTGGCCTTAAAATAGAGTAACATCTGTGGGATGTGTTTAAACTATTCTACCCTGCCTCTATTTTTTAACAATCGAAACACTGGTCAAATTTGTTTTTTGAATCTTGTAAAAGCCAACTAGACTACCCTTATACAAGACCTGGAAAGTATGAGCAATAGTATGTTGGTTCACTAGCCAAGGACATGCAGTGGTGTTAAGTCTTATGCTAGGTTAGTCAGGTTCTAAAAGTAAAAGTGTAAGACGAAAATTCCATAGATTTAAAGTTATCCTAGTAAATCCTCTAAGTCACCCATAAAGTACCATATGTGTAGTTTTGTGTATGTAACTCTGAACAATAATTCTTATGCACAACATAGTTTGAGAATCACTGAGCTAGAATAAAGGAAGGAACAAAAGAAGAGCTGTCTGGGCACTCAACCCATTCTTTATGGTAACCACCCAGTCCATGGAGAAATGGAGAATTCTATAGAGTGTCTGCTTGCCTGCAGGATTTACTCCATCCTGCTTTAAGATTAAGCCTCTATAATCTTCAGACACATTAATAGATTCATTTGGTTTTGTAAGGATTGAATTAGACAATATATGTGAAAGTACCTTGCTCAGGACCTGGTAATGGGAAGCTGTTAAATCTAAATTTTGCTTATCAGATCCACATATACATTGTTCTTTGGAAAGCTGTAGAGAAGAATTTGGCCACCTGCTTCCTGTCTTTCCAGGTTAGGATTTTCTACCATTTGGCAGTGTCTTGCATGTTCTTGCAAATTGGTTGTATATGTAGACCAGTTGTAGGTAGGAGTGGGTAGGGTTTTCAGTTCTAAGGTCAGCCCTACATTTGGTGCATATAATGTGTGGGTGAATATTCTCTATTCCTTTGGGTTCTGTAGGTCTTGTCTCAGTCTTTCAGAGTACATAGTTGTGAGAACATGAGAATCACCTGATGAATTTGTGTATCCCACCTACTTAGACTCTCCATGGTGGAATCATGAATATGTGTTTTAAAATTTTTATTATGTACATTTTGGTGTATTATGTGAATATGTATTTTTAGGGAGCTGCCCAGCATGTTGACTTTGGAACTTAGCCAGGAGGAGAACCCTGGGGAGTGGGGTATTTTGCTATTAACTGTTAACATTTCTGATCCTGTTTTAGCTTATATTATCAGGAAATGCCTACTACATTATTCATCTAGATTTAAAAGTACATAATTTCAGTTATTAAATGAATCAACCATTTATTAGACAAGTCATTCATAAAATTGGTCATTTAGTAGATAAAACTAGAATACTTAATTTTTCATATTTAAAAAACTGAACATAAATTAAGTAGCTTATTTTGAAGGATGCTGGGGCCTTTGATTTCCACTCCCAGGTATCACTGAAATGATCACTTGAGGTTTTGTTTGTTTGTTGTTTTTAATAACCTGGGTTTTAAAAAAATTTATTTTTAATTTTTATCAGTACATAATAGTTATACATATTTATAGGTACATGTGATATTTTTATACAAGCATACAATGTGTGATGATCAAATTAATAACCTGGGTTTTAAATTGCATTCTTTTTTCATTTTAGAAGGGAACTTGGGATTTTTCATAATTTAATTTAAGTTGAAGATTTTACTGAAAATTCAGTTTGAAAAGGAAATATACATTTCATGTTTGATTTATTCAGGGGGGAAGCTCTTTTAATGTCAAGTTTGCTGTACACCACTAACTGTTTCTGTCTTCACTTTTCCTTCTTTTCTCATTCGTGAAGCATTTTCTTTATGTGTATATGCTTGGTACTATCCATTCTACTTTTTCTTGGATTATGTGTCATCAGTTATGCTCCTGTTCTTTATCCTTAGTCCCTTCCTGTCCCCTTACATCCTTTCCTCAGTTTATGTACGAAATACGTTTCCCTATACTAAAATAACCAACCCCCCTCTCCACCTTGCTACTCCTTAGTCTGTCCTTTGATCTTTTTGCTTCCCTATTCTGGCCAACATTCTTGAAAGATTAACTGTATTTGCTGCATCCACATCTTGACCTTTTGCAGTTTGGCTTCTACTCTCACCACTTTATCAGAACTGCACTTTACGGTAACTTCTCACTTTTTGTACAGAGCAGTCTTCAGTTAAGTGAGGATGTTGATCACACTCTCCTTCTTGGCATCTCTCTTCTGTTGGCTTATGTGACACTTCAGACTCAGTTGTCCAACCTCTGTGACCACCCTTCTCTTCTGTCTTTGCTGAATCATCCTCAGCTTTTGATAGATAAATATATTTATTAACACATTCTTTTGTCCCTCCTACTTTTTGTACATTCTTTCTTAGTCCATTTCTTAGTCCTACTTCAGGAGCTAGGACAAATCTATGACATAGACTCTGGGGAATTCTTGGGCTGAGCTGAATCCAGAGGGAACTTATCTGAGATGGCCAGAGGAAGGGAGAATGGGATGGAAAGCCAATGTTGTAGTCAGAAAAATGGTGCCCAAATATATCAAGTCTGAAAGGTAAGGTTGAAAAATCAGAGAGTAAGCAGTAAGATTGGCAGTTTGGATGATGAAAAACAGGATAAATGAATGGGTCAAGAACATGAATGTGTATATGCTCCAGATCACTTTCTACATAAGGGCCTAATGTGTGTGTTACTTGGGGGCATGGTATCTTTAAGGAATTGCATTGGTGCTTTAGCTTCAACCGTCATTTTTATGGAGAAGAACTTCAAATCTGTATCTGAAGCCCTGTTACATACTCTTATGAACCAGAGCTCTATTCCCATCATCTTCTTTGATGGTTTCACCTGGATGTCCAACTGATACCCTAAATTTAACATATCCCAAATTAAATTCATCCTCTTTCCCCTGAAATGTCAGTTTCTCTTTTTGGGTTCCTAATGTATCACTGTTCTCTGCCATTCTAGATCAAAAGTTCAAAGCCATCTTTGATTCTCCTGTTAGCCCTACATCCAGCAATTTGAAAAAGTATTGTCAGTATTATCTCCATGGTGTCTTGTAACTGACACCACCTTTTCTTTCCTTGCACTTCAACCTGACTGCTACCCTACACTCTTGTGATGGCCCTTATTTAGTATCCCTTAACCCCAATCCTATTCATTGCTGCCAGTGTGATGTTTCCAAAACTCAACTGTGAATTTAAAACATACTTTAAGCTTAGCACAACATTCCTAGCCAGAGATGGTTGCTTCACCCTCAGTGTTCTTGTAGAACTTATGCTTTCTACCATTATGTATGTGTTTATAATTACTGTTATATATTACATATATATATATATATATATATATATTTTTTTTTTTTTTTTTTTTTTTTCCGTACATGAATTGCCAATCCCCATAGATTGTAAGCTCTTTGGGAGGCAGGAACTGTGTCTCGTTTACCTTGTATCCCTGTATTTCCTTGTATTGCCATGCAACAAATATATGCTGACTGGAATTAAACAGCTAGCTGAGCTGGAAGGAATCTGATCCCATTAATAGTAGGTGATCTGTAATTGTTATTTTAATTTGATATTAATTTCATTTTTTGTACATTTGTTTTATTCTGAAAAGCTTTTTTATTAAGCTGTGCTGATGGCATAAATGGAACAGTTAACTGGAAGACCAAACAGGCCAACAATTTTATTATCAGCAGAAAAATGGCTGCTGGGAAGAAAGATGGTGAGTTTAGGTTGTGAATCCCAATCCCTTTTGGGGAGTTAATTAAGTGTCCACTTGGAATATTCCTTTTGCTTTCTTAGTCATGTGTGTGTGTGTGTGTGTGTGTGTGTGTTTTTGATAAGTCAATCTGAAAAAATAAAATTTTGTTTTCCTAATCTTCTAAAACCTCTGATCTTCTATGTTCTTAATCCATTATTTTACAAGTGTTTTTTTCTTTACTGTAGCTTTGCCCTTTTTTTAAAACTAAAAACCATTCCCATGTTTTTAACCTATTGTTCTAGTCACTAGCTTGCCACTTATAAAAATTGTCCCAGTGTGATTACTATAACAAGTTATTTATAACATTGCAAAACATTAAGAAGTACATTTAACATGTATTTTAAAATAGCATTTATACATCCTTAGGAAAATGATCATAAAATATTTTGGCTAATTTTGGATGATTTTGTTGCAAAACCAAATTGATAATGTTTTGCTCATAAATATTTAGTTGGCATTTATTTTCTATTGGAAAGATGACTTGACCCATGAATGACTGATTGATCCTTCTAAATTTTTCTTTTCTATCCATAAATGTGTCTATCAGCAATATTCCAGGACCTTTGAAATCATGCATTTCATTGGGGAGAATAACAGTCAAATATTGCAACAGTCAAAATATTAGTTATTTTCAAAATATCAATTACCGTTATGAACTTTCACTTAATATTTCTTGATTTTTCTGGTTTTATGATCCTTCCTCCACACACACAAAATATTGCCTTTATGTGGTCATGAACATTAACAGAATAGTACAGTGGTTTCTGTAATGTTAGGGCAACCAAAATGTTTATATAAATAATAATGTTAAATATTTTTAAAAGAACAGTAATTTTATGAGAAGATGGCCTTACTGCCAGATAAAACCTGCTGGCTTACCTCATTTTCTTCATACATCTCTGAAGTTGGGGTCACTCCCTTTTTTTTTTTTACAGCTGGTACCAAATTACTCTTTTGCTGGAATCTTCTGCCCCCAATATGTTTTGTGGTCGGATAAAAGTTCCCAACATCTTTTCTTCCCTGCTGTCTTTGAAACAAATCCACAAACACCTGTGCAATTTTAAGGAATTTTCATTGCTAATATCTATAGGAAAACATGGAGTTTTATATTAATAACAATAACTTCCCATGTAAAGATCACAAAAATTTGTTTTAAAAAGCACTGGATCCACTTGTTCCAGGAGCCAAGCCCATGGTCTCATAGTCTTTTTTCCTACATCTTTTTTAGATATTTCCAGTGGATTCTCTGTAGTTCCTGCAAGGGAATCACCCCTGATAACCTCTATCTAGCTAGTTCCTTGATCAAGTTGAGGGCCATCAGCTTCTTTGGGACATCCACTCTTCCTCTTTTCTAATCTTTTTTCTAGTTATGAGTCTCAGATGTCCTTCACTGCTACAGTCTGCACTATACTTCTGCTCTGTCATCTCCAAAGGACTTGGGGCCTGCCCTGGCTCCTGGTGCCCTACAAGGATCTCCTAAGGCTCTTCCTCTGGACATCATATCGTTTTTCACTAAATTGTAGTTGTTCTTTCCCTTTTCTTCAGTTGTTTTCTCTTTAACTTTGATCCCTAGAACCACTGTCCTCTCTGAGCATCTCTCTCCTTTTCCTGTTTGATTTGCCAAAAGAGTACTCTCTAACCAGCTGTTCGACCCAGCTGAGTCATCTACCATGGTGCTGTTCTTAGCGAATGCATTTCAAGACCTTGACATAGCATCCTTTAGAATCTCTGAGAGATTCCGGTCTCTTCCTATTTCAAATTTCATACTCCTGTGGGACCTCACACTGAGTTTTCTCCTTAGGACCTGAGAGAGAATTGTAGGTTTCAAGGTAGATATTATCAATCCATCTTGAATTTACTGAGCTAAACCAGTTCAGGTTATCACATTGTCTTTCTGCTTCTGTTTCTCTTGATCTCATCCTCTAGATTCTTCTCCCATCCTGGTCTCCTCATCCTATTTTAATCCTATCATTATAGTTCTGTGTTATCAAAATATCTTATACAGAGAGTGATAAGTTTCATCAACTGTGCGAAAAGAATTGTTTCATCGCTTTTAAAAATTATAATAGCAAATACTAGTAGCTTGTATAACAAGGCTGTTTTAAATGCTATCTCAGATATCTAACGTCCTTTGAGATGTTCTTGACCATGAATCTCAGTCATCTGTTTTTGACAATTTCAAGAGAGCACAAAAGATTATAAGAGCATTTATGTAGTAAAATAAATTTAACAATCATATTTTTTGTGTAACTTTCCTTTTAAATAATATCCCAGTTCTTAACTAAAGAAGTAGGCTGGTACCTCTTTTATAAATAGGGTTCTGAGGAATTTGAATGCCTCAGACCAACACATATGACATCATTCTACCTCAGCACATAGTAAGTGGTTACAAAAGTCATAAATAGTACTCTAAATATGGAATCCCTTCTTTTTTTCCTGAGGAAGGGGTAGGGGTAGGGGAACTTAAAATTTTAAAATTCACCCCTGAAATAATTTAAATTAAAAAGGAATAAGCCTTCACATTACTCATTTAGATATTTCACTTAAACACCTTCAGATTCTCCTTTCTCACTTAGGAGAAACTCACATTCTAAAATGGGTTAGCCTTAGGTTTAACAATAGACTTTCGTTGTGTTTTTCCTAAGAAACTAAGATAAAGTCAAAATTATTGTGTCCTGATTTCCTAATTATTTTCAACTTCAACATAAAACTTTAACTGAATGATCATGGAAATGAATTAATATATACTCTGGATAACTTGACAGAATTCTCTTCTACCATCTTAAAGGTGGCTCTTCTTTGGCTTACTGACATTCAAAGGACTACATGACTTGAAGATCGAAGTATCTCTCTAGATGACTTCTTTTCCCTGTTGGTTGGAGAGGAGCAGGAAGTGCCCCTAGAGCTGAAAATATCCATTCTTTTTTGCCTCTGAAAGGTGGCAAAGTCAGGGGAAGGATCACGAAGTTCCAGGACTTTAAAGGACCATCTATCTACAAAAGATATAAGGTTCTCCTCATAAGCTCTGGCTATGAGGCCTGAAATATCTCCTCTTCTAATCTTCAGTTTTGTTTCATTCTTTAAACACGAGTTTGTTTGAAATTGACCTTGTCAACTCACTTCCAATTGTGCAGTGTAATTAAGATAACTTTATGAAATAATAGAGTAAATTTGGGTTATCTGGTCAAATCCTGCTTCTTCATAAAACAAGGAGAGATAATTAAGAAAATTAATGTGTTATCCACTATAATAAGCTTACTGTAGTGGAATGTAATAATATTAATAAAATGCACAACCACCAAATGTATTAATTTATTATTTCAAATCAACAAAATACATGACTACTCTGGTTCAGTCTTGACTCTTCCTCTTATTAGTCCCATAGGCTTGAACCTGTCATTTAGTCCCTCTAGGTTCAATTTTGTCATCTGTAAAATGGACTGAACTCTCTAGGAGAGCAAATGCATGCCAACTCTGATTGGTAGTAACTGTCAGGAACCCTGGATTGAGTAGGAGGTGGAGGCCATATCCAGGTAGGAAGTGATGCTGTGATCTGTCTCTTAATAGAGAAAGATACGTGGCATGCCCAGCTCCTGTCAACTATAGCGTTCTATGAGACTAAGCTTATTGATTACCAACTAACAATGGTTTGCAGTCTTTTTCCAATTGACACTTAAGAAAAAAAGAAAAACACATACGATCATGTAACGACTGAAATATTTAATTCCAGTTTGGAAAAATTAAAGTAAGTGGCTTTGGTTGGGAAAAAAAAATCTCCTGAAGAAACTCTTCTGCTTTTTTATAGAAAAAGATCCAAGTAATTGTTTCTCTCCTACCTCTTGTAAAGAAAGGTAGCCATATCGCTTAGAGAAATGAAATTTACAAAGGCAATCTAACGCCTTCCCTGTGATGAACCTCACAGCCTAGGTATGGACTACCTGTGACTTAAAAACAATAGGTACCCACTGCTAAATGAATGGCCTGCAGTACTTTGATGTTGAGTAAACTGAAAGGTGAAGGTCAGACAGCTAAGAAAAGCTTTTGATTCAAAGCCAAGATTTATAAAGTTAGATTGATAAAACACAAGGTAATTCTTAGTGAAGAAAAAAACCCCAAAACAGGTCATGTACCTGGCTGGATATTGAAACTCTTAAAATATTTTTCTATAGCAATTATCTGATTTAATAATTAAATTTCAATTTGACTATACTAACAACATGTTAAAATATAAATTAGGAAGAAATCCATAAATATATCAGGCTCTGAAAACCCTGAAATGAGTTCTCTTGATGCAGAGATAGCAAATGGGATTTGTCTCTTGTAATCAATTCCTATGAATTGGTAGCGACTTCTTGGCGTACTTGTGTATACAGGGGTCTGAGTCTCATAAAGAGCTTTTAGATGTTAAAACTGTAAAATAAAAGACAAGAAGTATTATTTTTTCCTGTCAGTACTTAAAGCTTTTAATCATCAAGGATGATCATACCTAGTTGCTTAGGCAAAAATTTATTTTAAAAGTTGTACCTGATAGGTGGTTATCAGTATTCTCTTTATATTCTAAACGTATTTTAAAATCTTCCTCATCATTCTGATCCAGAATTTTTCCAGATAATATTACCATTAAGGCATTATTATGAACAGTTGAGAAATATATATTCTTTTATTTAATTTGGACTCAGTTAAAGCACCTTTGTGATATTTCCCAGTGAATAGCTTACATCTTAAAACTCAATTGAAAAAATTGAAATGCTTTTAGAAATAGACTTTAGTTTCTTATTAATAAGTTACTTATTAATTATGGTGTGTTACGGTATTCTTAGGCTGATTTAGCTATGGCGAAAGATAATATATCATTTAATCCAAAGGTCTCTGTAAATTATACAGTGTATTTCCCACATATCAAATCTGTAAGAAATTATTTCATACAACACATTAAATCCATTTTTATTTGACAGCTCATGTTTACATAATATATGGGTTGAATTAAGACTTTCAAGTGTACACTTATTTATTTCCAAATGTATTTAATAACATGGAGTTTCTGCTGCAGTCGCCTCAAGTAATGGCTCTATCTCAATTATAGCAAGATCATCTATTCAGAAGTGTACTGCATCAACTAAGAACTAGGAAATACACCACAAAAGGGTCTTTGGGCAGCCAAAATAGATGCTGCAAATGTAGGCTCCTGTTTTTTACATCCAGCAGAGCCCCGTGTGCGTTAAACAACACGTATTTGCTTGTACTTTAATGCGCGATCCTACCTCATTTGGCAGTCTGGTTTCTAAACCTGCAGCCGATTAATAACAGCAAATTAGAAGGGATAGAGAAGCTGCTAAAGGAAACATACTGATAGCAATGAGAAATGACAGCTGACAACTTGTCTATAGAGAAGAAAACAGAAAATCTATAAAATACACAACCTTAAAAAGCATTAGCAGACTGGGACCTGCAGTGTGATCGGTAAATGACAAGGCAACCAAACAGTCCATAAGGGAGTCACTGTATAATAAATAGAGTAGAGTCCAATAATTGATGTGCAAATGATGATCTTATACCATCATGAAAAAGAATCGACCACAGAGTACTTTAGAAAAATCAGCGCTCTGGAATGATTCGTTCCATGGGGTTCCTCATAAACTGAGATTGTACTGTGTCCTTATAAAACTTAAAAATTAGAAATGGATGATATAAATGGACCTTTTAAAGTGATTAACTTGTTGATAAAGCAACTATAAGAGAGATGTAAACATAATTGGCACCTAATAAAAGTCATCTGGACATAAATTTTGGCAATACTTTATGACTTTCTTCTCATAGATTTCAGAAGAGACACGGCTTTAAGATTTAAATCTAGCTGGAACTTGCAGGGTCTCACACTCAACAGCTATTTTATCTTTATATTCACGTACTTGTTTGTGGTGATGCAGAAAAAGAGCTGGCAAGTGTTCTCTGGACTTTTCTGTAGAAAAGGGACTGCACGCGTGCCTGTGCACATGCATATGCCATTAAGAATAATTGTGATAATTGTGTAGTTAATATGCCATAGATTCATTAGCAGTGTACCACCATAATGCTTTCAAAATTTAATGTTTACTAAATACATCCAAACTTGCTTTTGTTTCTAGATAATTGTAAGTAAGCACACAAATGCACACCCTTACATTCTCATCATGCAGACAGAAAATTTCCAGTGGGCTATTAGTAAAGAAAGATAGGAAACTGTTTAGTTAGCATGAGGTCCCACTTTATTGCTACTGCTATCACAGTCTGTTATTTGATTCTTGGCTCTGTGCTGTCACATAATATATGGTTGTTGAAATGGTCTGTAGACTCTGTACCTTACGACTAAAACATACAGAGAACAGTTTTGTAAATAAGATTTCGGTAGCATGGTGATGAGAGACATTGGAACTATATTACTACATTTAGGGAGGGTGAAATAATGATCCTGGCTACTTGCTTACATACTCTTCTGGCTCTTTCTACTCAGATATGTAATTTTTCCTTTAAAAATTCTATTACTTATGACTACCTTCAGAAGTTTTTAATCTTTGCAAATCTAGCTCTCCTTGCTATTTAGAGATGATGTTTTTGACCCCATGCAGATTGGATTTTGGTTTAATCGTTTTTCGCACTAATAGTGATAGAATTGCATGGATTTAGCCACACACTGGTTTCCAGTTTCATTTGTATCCAGTGGCATGTGTTTGCAGAGGTAATGGATTTGCAGCCGTAGAATATTGCAAAACCATGCGATACACAGAGAGGCCAGAGCCTGTGACCTCGACTTGATTAGCATGGCCCCGTACACATGTATATTTCCGAGATTATTAGATCTTAGTGTTGTGGATTCTTAGTGTTTAAATTTGATTTTCAAATCAATTTGATTGCTCTTAAGGAAAACAATATGCTTCAAGCTTACGGTTTGTGAATACTACTTAGGCGTATGCGAGTGCAACATGTGTTAATGGTTAGTAACATCCTCTGTGGGTGTTGGTGCAGACCCTATTATCATTATTTATATAGCTCATGTTTAGAACAAGAGCCTAGAGCTTCGCATTCTCTGTGTCATTTGTTGTTTTTGAAAGGAAGTATAGGTGTAAATACTGCTCAAATAGCCTCTGTTGAAGAGCTATTTGTTTTGCAAGCAACAAATGGGAAAGGTAGAGGGAAAGGGCACTTCTCTAAAATGTTGTGTAGGTGCCCATAATTTAAACTGATGTTACAGAAAGGAAGTATTATTTTTACAAACAAAACATAGGGGCTTAGTCATTTTCCATTTGTAGATGATGAATGTGTCATATGTCTGTATCATGTTTTTCTCAAAGTGAATGGCATACTATACTTAAAGTACAGCAGGCTTTACTGTGGAGTTGCCAAGGTAACTGACCAGCAAGTATGCAGCTCAGCAGATTGCAGAAAGGCAATTGAGTACACATGAATAAAGAAATGTGCGTGTCATCTTAAAACCCAAGAGGGCCATGGTAGATTGTGGCTTGGTTCTATAGATTGCAGAAATGTTTTTTAAGAAAACAGAAACTGAGATGTTCTATGCTAGTTCTTGGAGTGAGGTGATATGGAGTGGCAGGAACCTTTTCTTTAATGGTTCCACTTCAGGCCCTGTGGAGGGCGATCTAGAAAATGGAATTATTTCAATATTATTTAATATGAGCAACTTTTCATTTTGATTTATAAGCTAGCTTTTACCACTTTATAGCAGCAAAAACTAAGGGAGACTATTGTCGTTTATAATGTCAATAGAGAATGAGAATCTATAAAGTGCTGCACTTCAAGTATTACATATATTTAGTTCACTAATAGGAAACTTGTGTTTACATCTATAGTGCTTTGTATTAGAATGTATTCATCCATTCTATAGGCATTGATAAACTTATTCAGATATGCCAGACACTCTTCTAGGTGCTGAGAAAATAACAAGGTAAATAAAACTCAGTGCTGGACTGCAAGGTGTTTTTAATCTCTAGAAAGAATAAATTAGATAAGCTCCAAAGAGATTCATTTAGATCGTTCGAAATATTTCTGTGCTTTGGATATAGGGTTGTGATCCAGAATTTAAACATTGTTACATATAGAGGGAAATAACTTCTCAGCAGGAGTTCAAAACTCTCTGTAATTTGACTCTTCTTTTCTTCCCAGTTTTGCCTCCCCCTACCTTAAATATACCCTAGGATCTGGCATCACTGGCTTAATTTCCTTCCTTGAAAGGGCCCCACAGTATCCCACTGTTGTATCTTGCACACGTGTTCACTGCTGAAATACCTGAATTCCCCATCTCTGAGTTTCAGAATCCTACTATGGTAGTATTTTAAGAGTCACATTGAATTCTACTTCTTCCATAAATCTTTTCCAGATCTTTTCAACCTTGATTGCTCCTCCTATATTGCCAGGTATTGCCAGAGCAGTTTATACCTCTGGGATAATACTTAGTTAGGTGGATGTTGGTCTCCCAAACCAGGTGGTTAACTCATGGAAAGCAGGGACAGGGTCTCTTTCATCTTCACATTCCCCATAGCACCTAGCATTCAGGGCACATTGCAGTATCAAACTGGTTAAAAAAAAATTAAATTCTTATCCTTACTATTTTTCTATGATTCATTCATTCTTGTTATTTGGAATGGGATCATTCCTACAGGTAAGTAAATTGTTCTTGGGCAGAAGTAGGGTACTATAAATGCCATGTGAAGATCATTTATGAATACTAGTACAAAACAAGTCAGGAAAGAGTTTTAGTAGTAAAGCTATGGATATGTGAAGCTACAAGCCAAATATTTTAGTTCAGTTCTCCTTTTTTTGGCAGCCATCCACAGAACTGCAGGGACAAGTTTTCACAGATAAAGAAACATTTTGTGGGAGTTCCTATTTTTGTGCTGAAAAATTTCCTGTCAGTGATCTTGCTGTCCATGGCTTTTAGTAAGTTGTGAGCTTGGAGTGAGCAGCCTTGGGGTTCTTAAGGTTAATTACCACATTTACAAATCCATCAGGACTAAGAGAAAGGACTGGCTTGATAGGGTTTAGCTGTCTAAAAATTGCAGCCAGTAGCCAATCAGGAAGATAGAAACCCAAAAGAGATTATAGAGGTGACAAGGGTAATGGCAATAATGTGTTGGTGAAGAGGATGACATCAGAGCAAAAACAATAGGTGGAAACTAATCAAACCAATTTGGCCATTTTAATGTACTCACATCATATGTCTTGAGTAACTAGTAAATCATGAAATCTGCCCCATTTCACTTAAATTATTTGTGCTGAATTTTGTTATGTGATTGTTATTGCTTATTTAAAATGTAGCATAATATAATAGATTATGTTGTTTGAATTATTAAATGTCAAGATCAGAGAAAATGGAATAAATCATTTCTAGGAGAGATATGAGGAATGAATACTCAGAAAAAGTATTGAATGCATTTTTATAAGTATATATGAAAGTCACCTTACATGTATTGATGGTATTATATAGACTGATGTGCTTTGTCTAGAAAACAATTAATACAGTGTGGATTCTTACAATTTAAAGATTACTCTGTATACTTTGTTTTGAAAAAAGGAAAGAGAAAAAAAAACTGTAGCAGTTACATAGTTGATCTGTTCCCATGATGTATTTGGTTGGTAAGAATTTCAAGTAAAAAGAAATTACTGAAAATATCTTATGGATGTCTTGCTTATTTAATAACAATTTAAAATATTAAATGTGCCTAATTTTGTTTATGTAGTGTTTGAAAAGGCTCTAAACACAAGTTGAAAGAGTTTTTCCATGTTTTGTCCTAAAATTACCTCCCTTTAAAACAAACTGTTATTAACAGTTCTCTTGCATGGTGCTTTAGTTTTCCCAGAAATTTCTACATAGTGAGACCCTTCTTTACAGTGTAAGCTGAATTATTAAGGGCATATCTCATTATTTGTCTTTCTATCTCTTATCTTTCCTCTTTGTTTTCAGTGTACACTATTTTCTCCAAGGTGCACTCTGATCGGAACGTATACCCATCTGCAGGTGTCCTCTTTGTTCATGTTTTGGAAAGAGAATATTTTAAGGGGGAATTTCCACCTTATCCAAAACCTGGTATGTTCTTTGTGGGGAAAAAAGTGGTTAATTTACTAAATTCTTTTTTTGTTCAGTGTGTATAATCTATATGGTATATGATCAAATATCTTTACCATTATTTGAAATGGCCTGGATATGTGATAAAATGATATTTTTCATTTTAAGATTAGAAATTTAATTATAGAAGGAAATTTATTTTTGAATTTTAAGGAAAGCATATTTCTAGATTCCCAGTCTTGAGTTTTATGCCTCTGACAAATGATCTACCTATATTCACATAGAAATAATTATAGCTGTAAAATTATGATTTTCCATATCAAGACAGATTCTCACATAGCACATTGATTTTTGGAAAACTGTACATGTGTTGTAGACAAGAATGAAATATGATATTAAGAATTCTTTTAAAACCTTTTACAATAGGAGATAATTTTATATAACTTCATAATAATATAATGGAGGTTAATTTTTCCTTCAAAGTGATACCATTTATGAAGTCTTGTTTAATATACTATTGGTTTAAATATGTTATTTTGAATGATCGCAAGTGCCATAAAATTAGTAAAGATGTATAAAGTATAGCAAGAAAAAACATAGTAAGATTTTTTAAAATTTCAAAATATTAAGGGGGTACAAGTGTTTTTGTTACATGGATGAATTGTATAATGCTGAAGTCAGGGCTTTTAGTGTGCCCGTCACTAGAGTACGTTGTACTCAATAGGTACGTTTTTCTCTCTCACTCCCCTCCCAACCCCCCCTGCTTAGTTTCCAATGTCCATGTATACCCATCGTTTAGCTCCCACTTATTAGTGAGAATATGTGGTGATTTTTAAATATTAAGTTATAATTCAAGTGACACAAATGAATTTTCTGAAAATTATATTTTATAAGAACACATTTTTACCATTAGAATTGATATAAATTTTTTTGTAGATTATATGATGAATAGCGTACCTGAAAACTTTCATGAAACATAGTTAGCCATGTTCTTAATAATATTCAAGAAAAAAGGTAATGTTTTCATCAGTTATTTAAAAAGTGTTTCCTTATGAGGCATTCCATGTTTGCAAAACTCTATAGCTAAACCTTTTGAGCAGCATCTCTAACATTTGAGAAGAAAATATGTAGTTAGGAGCATAGTTTCTGGAGTCAGCCAGGATTAAATTCTAGTTCCACCGCTTACTCTGACCATGGAGAAATTACTTAATATGGAAAATAACATACTCCATCAATAAAATTGGGCCAATAATAGTACTACTTTCATAGCTATGTTTGAAAATCAATGAAATAGTACTTGTAAAGCATTTATTTAATGCTAACAAATAATGCTATTATTGCTTATTATTAATAAATGCTGCCATTATTATAGTTGTTTTAGATTTGTAACATCTTTTTCATCCTATCCTCCAATGTTTTAAAATTACATTATTTTTATTTTGCTGATACTTTTATAATTTTGGAATATTCTTTAATATTAGTTTGATAGTATCCACAGTTTCATGAAAGGAATGCTTCTCAAAAGAATGAATACATCAGTATGATTAGGGAATTTTTCTGAAAGGTAGTTTTCTCAGTGGTGGAACTACCTTACTCTTAGGTGACAAAAAAAAATTCCAAGAAAATTGTATGAATCTGCTTTCTTCGTTGCATCAAATTTCTAGACAAATTAAACAACCAAAAGGATATTTTTTTTTAACATTGGGCCCTAATGAAAATTCCCAGATGGATTTTTTTTGTGCATATGTGTGTATTTAGTTTGCTACAAATGTAAGAAAAAAATTTTAGACAGAATGTTTTGATTGAAACTACCACAGCAACATGTGTGAAAATAAATGTCTTATGTCTTAATTCTGTGTTTCTTATCTAGGTGAGATTAGTAATGATCCCATAACATTTAATACAAATTTAATGGGTTACCCAGACCGACCTGGATGGCTTCGATATATCCAAAGGACACCATATAGTGACGGAGTCCTTTATGGGTCTCCAACAGCTGACAATGTGGGGAAGCCAACTATCATTGAGGTAATTTACTTAGAAAGGAAACATTTTATATATATATATATTTTTTAAATATATATACACACACACATATATATTAATTTGAGTTTTAAGTGTTGAAATTAAAGTTACATGGCAGTGGGTTTTTAAGTTTTTGTGCATGGAAACACAATAGATAACATTTGGAAATGTGCCACTCTTTTCTGTCCATCTATCAAGTTTTTTGTTTCAGCTTTTATATAAAAAATAACAGTCTAAATTAGAGGAAAAAACTAAAAGATAGTTAAAAGAAATACTATAATATCAATTCTATTTAAGAAAATAATCGTAAACTTAAACCACTTATTTGCCCTGTATTTTGGATTCAAATTTCATGTTCATTGCAATATAGTCATTCAAAAGACATCTTATGTGCTAAGCATTGTCATAGGTGCTTAGGGATACAAAGATGAGTAACAGGGGAGTCCTGCCTTGTCTTACAGTCCAGGGTTGAGACACTGGGATGGATACATGTGCTTAGCTAACACTATAATAACTGCTGTAGTAAGAAGGTGCTGTTTAATGCAGAGTTGTAAAAGGGTAAAGAATTTACTTCACTAAGTAGAAGGAAGGCTGTCTTGGGCAGAGGAGACAGCACATCAAAATGTTGGAAGTATAAAAAAATCATACGGTCTCAGAACTGCAAGTGTGGCTAGAGTGTAGGATGCACGCCAGTCGGCAAGTGATGCGAATGGGAGTTGTTGATGTTAGTAGGGCAGATCTTTGAGGGCTCTGAAAGCCATGCTGATGTATTTATTTAGCCTTTATTCTAGAAGTGATGGTGGTGTTAAAATGCATCAGGTTTTCACCAGTACCTAACATCATACCTGGAAGATATTAGAAATTAAAATAACAATAACAACAACAACAAAAACAATGATTACATTGAAGCTTTAATGGGAATTAATATGGTACTTTAAAAAAAATGAATGGCTATAAAAGCTAAAAGTGTTTCATTATTTACTGTACCCCCTCCAAAAAATCATAATTATAATGGCAATTAAGGGCAGGAGAGTCCTACCATAGTTTTAGACCCCGATGCCTCCAGCATCTTAGATTCTAATGTAACTGTTCAATTCTGTAAGCCAGATTCCACATTGTAGTGACCAGGGCAGCAGCATAGGCACTGCTAGTAGAATTGCCAGGAGCTTGTGCAGGTCCCAGGTGTCATGTTGTGTACCACTTACAAACTTTTAGGGGATTACATGCTTAGAGTTTTTTCTTCAAAGTTTCAATCAGCCATGGACTGTGGATATATGCTTCCATTTTGGCCAAGAGAAGAGGGTTTTTCTTCATTTGGAATTGAAGTTTGTATTAACTTAATTTTCCAATGATTTCTACCTATAAATCTGCTTCCATAAGACAATGTTGATATAAGATAGAAATATATGTAGATATAAGAAAGTTACTTTATTATCAAATGATTTTTTAAAATATTAAGTAAAAGTTATAAAAGAAATATGTAAATATAATTTACCACATTACCAGATTAAAGGAGAAAACAGCATAATTTTCTTAGTAGTTGCAGAGAAAGTGTCTAATAAAATTTACTACCTATTCTTGATAAGAATAATTCTTAACAAACTAGAAATAGAAGTGAACTTCCTTAACTTGATAGGTTTTACCAAAAATAATAGCAAACATCATTCTTAATGGGAAAACATTAGAGAAATTCCATTTAAATTCAGGAACAAAACAAAAATGACCCTATCTACTACATCTATTACAGAATATACTAGAAGTGCTAGCCAGTGCAGTAAAGAAAGAAAAAAAAAAAGGAAATCTGTATGGATTTGAAGGGAAGAAATTCAGTTGATAATTATTTAAAATCTTAAGAAAAGCTAGCAGTGAGCTATAGGATCAGTATAAAAAATTGTTATATTTCTATATATGAATAACATGTATTGAGAAAATATGTTTTTTAAAAGATACCATTCTTAATAGCAGCAAAAATTATAAGGTACTAGGAATAAATCTGACAGAAGTTTTATGCAAGGCTTCAGGTCTAGGTAATTAAAGATTAAATGTGAAAAGCAAATTTTAAACTATATATTAAAATGTAGAAGAATTTCTACATTTTACATTTCTACATTCTACATTTCTACCTTGAGGTAGGGAAGGGTTTCTTAAATAAGACCTAAATATTTTTATTTAAGAGAAAAAAGTTGATAAATTTCAATATATTAAATTTGTAAAGTTCTCTTCTTCAACCATTAAACTAGAAACCATTTTTTTTTTAAATCCATAAACTGGGAAAAGATATTTTCAATACATATAGCTGGCAAAGAGTGAGTATCTAAAATATAAAAAGGAATCCTACAATTTAATTAGAAAAAGACATTTCACTAAAAACGAGACACAAATGCCAATAAACTTAGGTAAAGAAGCTTACTCTTACCAGTAATGAGGAATTTTCAAATTAGGACCACAATGAAAATTTTACCATCAGTAAAATTCATTGCATGTGGATATGGAAATTGGCATAACCACTTTGGAAAACAGTACTAAATGGAGCAGTTAAAGTCAGGAGAGTCCTACCATAGTTTTAGACCCTGCTGCCTCCAGGATAGTTGATCATAGGGTACCGTGATGCATAGTTGATTATCACTGTACCCTGTGATCCAGCAGTCCCACTTCTAGGTACATAGCCAAAATAAGCACTTGCAAATGCCCTCCTGGAGGACATTTGCAACTGTGCTTATCAAGCACAATGTTTGTATAGCAAAACACTGGAAACCCACAAAATAATAGAGGCCCAAAAGTCTATCAATAGGAGAATAGATTAATAAATTGTGGTGTACTCACACAGTCAATGTTAAGAGCAACAGTAAACTTAAGTTTGCCCAGCAACATGGATAAATGTTTTAAACACAATGTTGAATTTAAAAAAAAAGTACCAGAAGACTATATAGAGTTTACCATTTTGGTAGAGCTCGAAAACAAGCAAATTAACCATATATTTTAGGCATTCTTGCATTAATAATAAAACTGTATTTAAAATGAATGGCATGTTAAACACCAAATTCGTAATGACTACTTCTGGTTGGGGAGAGGCAAGGGTCTACGATAGGAGAGAAACACATGCATTGAGATGGTTTCGTAAGAGTTCATTATGTTTTTATACTTTATTACTAACATGGTGTTATGAATATGTATTAAAAATACACTAAAACGATGAAGATGAAAATTTAGCATAACCTTCATATAAGTAGTGAATTATCCATAAATAACTCATTTTTACATTCATATATAGTAACAGGTATAGCATTTTTAAATATTCTATTAATTTAGTCAAGAATTTGCATATCAAACTAATATTTTATCATACTACTGATTAATTCATTCAGTAGATGTTTATCTGAAATATTTAGATTTTAAGCATCTAAAGTAGATCAGGCACTGTTTTAGAAATAGAGGATCAAAAATAAAGTGTGCACATGTACCCACACACTCTTCTGCTTTGAAGGTCTTCATATCATCATCATAAGTAAAATTTGAGGATATTACAGTATTTGAATATCTCTGAAGTGATAGAAGGACTACATTCTGTCATAGCCATTAAAACTAAACATTAAATATAAAATCAGATAATAAAATTCTTCCTCCCAATATGAAATATTATTCACTCCCTTCAGTAGCCTGGGATTTAAAAAAAAAAGATATTTATTAGAATTTATGAAATTTATAATAATGAAATTTGTGATGAATATGGGAAAGCTAGCCATAAAAATATTGCTATTAATTTAAAAATATCAATTTTTTTTGAGCTGAAGTTTTAAGATATTACAACAAATAGTAGAGGAGTAGAGGATTAATTCTCTTTTTCCAACTGATAATATGATTAAATTTTTTGCAGGGTAAACTTTTAAAATCATGAAGTTTCCCAAGTAAAATCTATTTTGCATTTTTTCATTTACTTCATTTGAGCAATAGTTCCGAGTTTATTTCAATGGCTAATCTTAATTTTAGTGTTCACTGTGAGCCTAACTGATTAGGTATCTCAATAGATAGCAGCAAGGAAATGATTAAATCTGATGGAAATTTGACAAGTCACGGAGAGAGAAGTTCTTTTCACTTTGTGGAATAATGTGCCTTTCAGAATATATACCTTTTAAGTATTTTTAAAGGTTTGGAATTATTTATTCCAAAATTCTAATTCTTACTGTTCTAACTCTCAAATAATATTTCTAATGAGTACAGTTTATTTCTTTTGAAGCTCATATGTGATGTATAAAAATCTTTGATATTTGTTTTTAAATGCACAAAATGTTTCTTTTTAATTTGAGTCAGTTTTATACTCTTCTTTTGTCTCAGTGTCAACTCCAGCTGCAATCACTGCCAGAAGGCTAGTGCTGGGATTCTAAGACTTTGACACAATCATTTGTGTTTTTGAGGTATTGCAGAGATGTCTGAATGATTTAATATCTGTTATAAAGTTAATTATTCTTTGATTTTTGAAGCCATAAACCGTTGTTGGCCTTTGCTTTGTTTGTTGTTTGCAGTGGCTGTTTGAGTTGACTTTGATATAAGTTCACTGGCCCTACAAATGTTTACTAACATTTGACTCTATGAAGGGAGTGATTTGTGTTCTTGAGCATGTACCATAAGCTTTATAGACTATGATCCTTACTGCTTTACTACCATCAGAAGTGAGATATGATTTCCACAGGTTTATTTATGACATTTTTTGACTGATTGGTATGCAGTTTAGTCTAAATGCAAAGAACACAAAGATGTGCTTGTTTTAAAGTGTACATTCTGTTACAATCATTAAACTCCATTTAAAAGTACAAAAATGTATTGTTTAAATTTTTTTTTAAAACCTTAGGATGTTACTGGTAAGTAATTCATAATGGTTAATCCATTTACTAATGATGCATCTGCATTGCTACCAGCATTTAATGGCCTTCTATGAAAGAGTCTTCCTGATTTTAACTTTTTGTTTCAGCACATTAAATAGACCTAATTACTTATTTTCCCATAATGTTGCTAAAAGCCCCAAGTTCGTATTACCCAGAGAAAGAATATTTTGTAAGTATGTCAACAAATAATGAAAATGGAAAGAACGACAATTTGTTTTCATTTTTGTCCTTAATGAATTTCATTTTACAAATAACATTTCACTTCTTTAATATGATTTTCCTTCTATAATAGATAACTGCCTACAATAGGCGCACCTTTGAGACTGCAAGGCATAATTTGATAATTAATATAATGTCAGCAGAAGGTAGGTATTGAAAATATGTTGATCATTTCTTTATTTACAAGAAGTATTTCATTATGTTTTGTAACTATATAAAATACAGTTAAGAATTTTAAAGCACCACATACCTAATATAACTGATGAAGGAGTAAAATGTAGAAAAGAAAAACTAAGCAATATCTAATTTGTTATAAAATATCATGGTGTGTTATGGTGGTGAAGAACTCAGGATAGGGAGCCAAACAGATAGGCCACTTATTTCTTTAAGCCTTGGTTTCATCATCTGTAAAATGAGACTTAAGAATAGCATCTCTCTCATAAGTCTGGGGTAAGGATTCTGTGAGTTAAGGCTTGAAAAGTGCTTAACACAGAGCTGATCACAGAGTGCAAAATCAATAATTATTAGCTAGTTTTATTATTTTACTTTAAAATTTGCTGTAGGTGGTAGCCTAATTGTATGTGACCATATAGAGTTGTTGGAAGACAGAAATAAACAACAATTTGGGACACAGTTTCCTTCCTAAATAGCTAATCATGTGTTAGTAACTGTTAGAATGCATCAGCAATTTAGAGTTACATATGCCCAAGTTGTAAGTGATTTCCTAGTGTGATTTCCTACACTTCAAAGTGTAAGTGACGTTGAAGGTTAGGGACAAAGGGCATATTCCAAGAATTACACTCTCAAATATTTTGACTCTATTTTTGGCAATCGACTGGGAACAATACATACTACTAAAAACTTTGTAGTTAAAATTTATAAATTATGGGGTAATCCTCTCTATACTAGATATCATTTATGAGGGTGAAAAGAGAGGAACTAATGCAGAATTTTTTTCCTCTGAAAACAGAAAACAATTGTGCATTTTTGATAGGGGAATTCTTGCTTCTATTTACTAATACAACTAAAAACAAACGAGCAAACACAAAACATTTTATCAGAACCTACAATTTGGAATTCATGATAATTCAGTCCAGGTTGGATTAAAAATTACCTTTACACTATATGAAAGAATGAAATTTCTGTAAAATGAAATTTGCAGAGATTGCTTGAAGATTTGAATCCCATTAAGTGAATTTTTCCCTAGATACTTGGCAGTATCAATTGTAGACAACAAATGTGTGAATTTAAAATTAAAATGACCTTCGTATATGAAAAGCAAGTCCAAGTGCCAGTTCTGTAGTCCTGGACAGAGGGCTCCTTGTTGACTCTCCCACTCCCCAAGGGCTTTTGATAGGTATTTATGTTTGGCTCAGGGAGACTTTTGTTCTTGACTACAATTGTGATTGGACGCTTGCATCCATCCTAAGCTGTCCCTGTAGAATTGGAATACCCTTAATGAGCAGAACGGTTGAAAAGTTTCCTTCCTCCTTGAGAGTTTATCACTATAATTATATATTAATAGTTACATTACAGTGGGCTTGGACCATCTAACCTCATTATGTCTCAGAGAGACTCAAAACTTTTTATCAAGTATGGGAATCCCTACAAACTGAAAGACAGCTTTGTCTACAGCTTGAGCTTATTCCTTCTCAAGTCTGGTCTTAGTGCCGTAGATTCAGAGCACAAAAGGATCTTAATAGGTGGTGGTGTTGACATATGGAGACTCATGATCAAGCAGATAATACTAATGGAAGACTACTAGACAACTGTAGGGCTGAAAGTTGGCATTAGAGGCTATTTATCTAAATCCGGGGTTTTGAAGATGTGCTGCTGAGGAGGAGGAGGAGAGGGGGAGGAGGAGATGGGTTTTGGAGGCCACCACTTCTACTTCAGGCAGAGCTGTTCCACTGCTTTTTACATAGAGTTTAGTGACCCCAAACTATTTGAATACCACTGAACTAATGGTCATGTATTTGTCTTTGGTGGTCTAGAAAGAATGTATATGTGCACTAGGATGCACATCTTTGAGCGTGGCCTACACTCATGCTACTTGTCCCAGACAAGTTTTAGGAAAAGAAATAACAAAAGTTTTTATCAGGGTAACCAGGCTCTATCCAACTCCCCACCCAGCTGTCTCCTGTTCTGAGAGACCTAATAGGAAATTAGTCATGTAGACTCACACAGCGTGGCCCTCAAGGAGAGTACAAAAAGTGATTCTCTAAATTGGGTTTAGCGCCTCAGAGGCCTGCCACCAATCTGTTGGCCTACTGTTCTCTTGGCCTCTGTGATTTCCAAATATAGCAGGCATGGGATTTCCCCAGAGTTAGAAAGCTGCTGTGACTCATCTCTGGGAGGCCTGGCAGCAGCTCTTAGTTGGGTAGACAGCAGGCAGCTGCCCAACCCAGAGCCTCTGACGGGCGTGGTGGCAGCGACAGCCTTCGCAGCAGGTCTCAGAAAGGGAGACACGAAGCAAGGTCACAGGGATCAGGAAAAGCCAAGTAACAGTTCTCCAAAAAGTACCACTGATAATAAGAAAAAAGTTTTACATGCTTTTTTAGAAAACTGGATGTAAAAACATTTTAAGGAAATGAATAGATTATAGACTTCTGTCATATTCAACAGCTATATTTGGTGTTATTTATAAATATTATTTATTACCAAGAAACTCTTCTTCATGATACATTTCTGCATGGCTATTTTTAGGTATGCAGAAAAATGTAGCATAATTAAGCTATTGTTCATTTGTATAAAACAGGAAATTTATCTGTTTAAAAGAATAAATATATATTAGGAGATTTCAGATGGGCTATGCATTAAACAAATCTAACAAAATCATAAGCAGAATAAATGACAGTATAGGAGATAAGTAAAGAACTTCTATGATTAGGACCTTGAAGAACTAAATCTTTGGGAAGTGATGACCATGCTCTAGAAAACTGTTAAAAACTTTGAAACCAGAGTTCCTTTCCTGACTTTATCTCTAACATCAAATGTCTTTTAATATCAAAGAAGCTCCATAAGAAATGAGTTCATCAAGATTTCAGGTGCTTATTATGTAATTTTTATTTTTTGTTTCTTAAGGAAGAGTGGAATACTTTACAGATACATGAATTTTATTGAAATAAATCAGAGGATATACATAGTATAATTACTATTTGGGACTTTAAATTTGTGTAGAGTCCAGAAGCATTTTCTTGTGCTTTTAAAGTATGAATTCAGATAATCAAATTTTTCGTATTATTATTAATATAACAAGAGCTAAAGTTTAGCCAGGCCTGGTGGCTCATGCCTGTAATCCCAGCACTTTGGGAGGCCAGGGTGGGAGGATCGTTTGAAGCCAGAAGTTCAAGACCAGCCTGAGCAACATAGTGATACCCTGTCTGTACAAAAAAAAATTTTTTAATTATCCAGGCATGGTGGTGCATGCCTATAGTCCCAGCTACTTGGAAGGCTAAGGCAGGAGGATCACTTGAGCCCAGGAGTTCAAGGCTGCAGTAAGCTATGATCATGGCACTGCATTCCAGCCTGGGTGACAAAGTGAGATGCTGTCTCAAAAAAATAAAAACAAACAAAGTTTAATATTTTATAAGTTCTTACTATGTGTTGGGAACTCCGCTCTGCATTTTATATATACAGTCTTCTTTAAGTGAGATGAAAATCATATGACGTAAGTTCAAATTTATGGCAGGTTCTTGGACCTCTCCATAGATAAGCTTCTACATCTAAAAGTATAGAGAAAACTACAAGTGCCTGCTCATCATCCTGTTGTGAGAATTAAATGTTATAATTCACCTAAATCCCTTAACTTGACCTATCTCATAGTAAATATTTTTTAAAAGTTAACCTTTATTATTACAGAAATATTATTGAACAAAAAGTAGGCTATTCTTTGTCTTAATTGAATCAAAATATAGGAAATGATCGTTCATAATTCAAGAGTAACATTTGAGTAACAAATATTTATGTATTTATTTAGAATTTCTTAAATTGAGAGTCTGAATTTGACATTGGGTTGGTTTAAAATATGAATTATGAAATGTTTAGGGGGAAATTTTGATGAGACATTGGGGAGGGAAAAAACTAACTAAATCTTTAATAATGTGAAATGTGGATTTGCATAAGAACATTTTAATTTTTCTAGAATATTTAATTATGGAGTGATGAAAACATATTGCTCTGATTTTTAGAATTCATATTGGACATATAATAAAAATTTATTTTAGGAAAAAGTGACATTTTAGCATGCTCCTAAAAAGAACAGTCATATTATCAATTAAAAATGCAGATTTAGGTTTTCTTCTTTTTGGCCAAGTCCTATAATTATAAATCACTGGACCTTGGATTTTATTATATTGTCGATAAATTTGTGTGTCTAGTATATGTTATGTTTTTAGATACATCCTCTGTTATACACAAAACCTTTAAAGTCAGTATTAATATTGTTCCCTGCTTCCAGGATTATGACAGAACTCAACAAATCTCAAATTGTTCTTTTATTTCCCTTTTAAAAGACTACCTTATTAAAGATATGCATACCCTTTTTCACCAAAATTAGACTTCCCATTGCCATATCAAGCAGAATTCTTCATTAAAAACATGAACGTAGAAGAAATGTTGGCCAGTGAGGTTCTTGGAGACTTTCTTGGGGCGGTGAAAAATGTGTGGCAGCCTGAGCGCCTGAACGCCATAAACATCACGTCGGCCCTAGACAGGGGCGGCAGGGTTCCGCTTCCCATTAATGACCTGAAGGAGGGGTAAGCAGACCTTTATCTCATTGTCTTAAATATAGATTCTTAAATATGGTGATTTTTATCACACTTATTATAGATGGCAGATGGCCTATTACATTTTTCTTTTTAATAGGAAATAGATATTGTAAAGATATGAACATGCTAGCAATTTTCTATATTGACAAAGAGATCGTGTTAATGGTTCTTTATATCTCAAGTTCCAGGTCTGTGAAATCTAATTGTAGATCAAGATCAGCATCATAAATTATAGTACTAAGTCTTTTGTACCTTCCATAGAGGAGCTGATTATTTAGGGCCATGAATTTCAAAGGAAATTGATGCTCCAGTTATCAGCTGCAGAAGGACGCGTGGACTGCTGTAACTTTATTCTAGGAAACTATTTCTTCGTCTTTAACATTCTTTCCACCATGTGTTGGTGACTGATAGCTGGGCTGGATTTGAAGCCCATTCCTATGATACGAGAGCCTAAAGCCTGGCCTTGTCACTCACAAGCTGGGTGATATTAGGCAAATGTTGAACTCCTCTGGGCCTCAACTTCCTCATCTGTTCTGGTGGGGATTATACTCTCCTTCAGGGTTGCTACAGTGATTCAGCGAGACAATGTATTAGAAAGGGATTTGTCAATTCTCCAACCGTACAAATATGACTTGTATCCTACTCTTGCCTGCGTAAATTGAAAGCGTCAATGTTATCATCAGGACAAATTTTGATCTTTAATTTCTAATAGGTAGGTTGAGGCAGATTTGCTTCCCCCCATCCTATAAAAGCACAGTATGTGGTATAAATCACATTTTGCACAGCCTATCCCTTTCCAACTCCTCCTTCATCCATAATCCTGAAAACACTGTTATACAGGTGATATCTGAAATTAGCTAGAATACCTGGATTAGTAAGAATTAAGTCTAAGGGCAGCTTTAAAGGAGAACTTTGTTGGAAATAAGGGAAGAGATCACAGATCACGTAGAAGTCTGAGGGAGTAGGCAGAAGGAGGGTAGGGAAAAGCAGTGAGTTGTAAAGTCCAACTTAAAATTTTCAGAATTAAGTTTTATTTTCTGTGTTACAGCAATAGATTTTGAAGTCAAGCAAACATAGAAGTGCTTTGAGGAAAATAGTTGCTTTGTCTTTTGTCTGTACGCTGGTTGGCCTTCTATATGAAAACATAATTCTAGACCTTAAATTTTCACTTCAGAGTTACGATATGGTTCTCTTTCCCACTGAGTAATTAAAGCGGAACCGTGGAATGAGATGTCCCCTGAAACATTCTCTAAATATGGAGCTTTGTCAACAGTTTTCTTAAGGTAATGTGTTCCACGATGATTGTTAAAACAATAACCAAAAAAAATGTTGGAGGAAATAGCACAAAAACCAGGCGCTGGTAGAGTTTTCCATAGTTGTACTTTTTTCTGGCCTCACCCTTTCTCCAGTCAGTAGTGCAGGCCCCACCCACAGAGGTACTTTTAGAACCTGAACTTAATTGAACTAAGCAGCTACCTAAACCAAACTGTGACCTAAAGCAGTGCTTTCCAACTATGTCTAGCCTGAGAGTTGCCAGCAGAACATTACTAAAAATATAGATAGGTTCCTGGCCTCTGATTCCCCCTCGAGACTGATTCTTTGAGCCTAGGGCTGGGCCTGAGCATGTGACTCTAAATTAAGACCAGAATTTTTGTCCTACAAGTACTTGTTAGAGAATTCAATCATTGGTGGACTGACCCCCAACACCTGCTAGAGGGCGGCATATGCTGTCAGATATTTGAGAGTCCGTCCCGTGGCATTTATTTGGACTCTTGTTTCAGATCCCTTCCCAACTTGAAATGCTTTCCATGAGTTTTAATTTAACGTTAAGCCTTAACCTTTACAAAATATTCTTATGAGGAGTCTTTTAAAATAACATTTCTATAAATTATACCCAATGCCAACTCCATTACTCCAGTGTCCCTATAAAAGCACAAATAAAATAAAATCCTATTAAGTTATAATTCCAGAAGAAAAGTTTATCCCTTGGAATGATTTTGCATGTTTTCTTTAGTTGTTATATAATGTCATGGTAACAGAAATAATGTTTTAGCCCTATTGCCTTAAATTTAGAAATAAATCCAATGTTTAACTCATATCTAGTGCCTTTCTTCCTTTTTAATGGTGTATATTGTGATTTTTAATTTACTTAATACACTTTTTCCCTCTGTATTTTCTTTTGAAAATATCTTGGGCTATAAATCCTTTTAAAAATGAAATATTGAAAAAAATCAAGAAGTAGGGTCATAGATAGCAAAGGAATTGCAACCCTTGCTTTTTAAAAATTTTATTTAGAATATATATACACTTCAGAAGTATTAATTAAGCACCTAATAAGTGTGTTCTGCTTAATACTTAAACATATGTGTTGGTCTTGGATTTAAAAAAATAGATCCTCATGAAGTTATTTCATATTAGTCATGACAGCCACAATCTACTAACTATAAATTTTTCCGTATTTGATGTGTGTAGTCAAATAAATAGCAGATGACCAAGAATAGCTCTCAGTAGTAGACTCTTGAAGTAAACCTACTATCCTTCCACTGCCTAAAGGGTCATTAAATGTCAGCCCTCAAGAGCCCACCCTGCAGCATCCCAGCTCATTGTCCTTCTTGACAAGCATTTTTTCATCTCTGTAGAACTCACTGACAGCTTTCAAACTTCTCCTAAATCAAACAGAAAATGATTATAAAGATTTACTTCAAAGTGAGTAAGCTCCTGCAAAGGAAGGCTGAGCCCTCTGAAAAGGTTCATTTTCACTTGCCAGGCCCATAACCCAAGGCGACTGTGCTATCTCTGGGCATGGTCTTGGTGCTGCTTTTGCTCCTGACACTGAGCCAGGGGCTAAGGACTCGTGGATGTATTTAGCCTGGGATAAAGCTGGTGGAAAGAAGAGCAGGTTTGTATTTCATTCTAGGCATGTCATAGCTGCCAACCATGGGTGAGTGATGTAGTGTAAACGGTGGCTATGAAGGGAATGATGGGGTGTGAGGATTAAAGAATATACTCACTTTTCCTAAGAGATTGTCAAACCTGCCGCTATTTCCTCTGGTACCAAAGCATGTGGATCTAGCCTCAATTAGCAACTGAGAATACTAGTTTATTCTCTAGACCATCTCACAAAGTACTCCCTCTAATTAATTGTCTGATTTTTGTCCTATATCAAAGGCCTCAGTGAGAAGTTATACTTGAGGAAGAGAGAATGTAAGTCAATGGCTGCCAGATACTGCTCTGATGGAAAGTCATGATTTCTGTGCCAGTTTCAGTAGGGTTTTGAAATTGTCTCCATCTTTGGTGACTTACAGGATTGCCCTTTTTTCTTAAATAATGTCACTCCTCTCTAAATTAGTATAACCTCTATGGAAAACAGTATGGAGACTACTCAAAGAACTCAAAGTAGACCTGCCATTTGTTCCAGCAATCCCACTACTGGGGATCTACCCACAGGAAAAGAAGGCATTTTATCAAAAAGACACCTGCACCTGAATGTTTATCACAGCACAACTCACAGCTGCAAAGATGTGGAATTAACATAAGTGTCCATCGTTGATGAGTGGATAAAGAAAACATGGTATATACACCCCATGTATATACCCCTACTCAGCCATACAAAGGAATGAAATAATGTCATTTGCAGCAACTTGGATGGAACTGGAGACCATTATCCTAAGTGAAGAATCTCAGGAATAGAAAAATAAACACCACATTTTCTCGCTAATAGGAGCTAAACAATGGGTACACATGGTCATAAAGTGGTGTAAAGGACACTGGAAACTAAGAAGGGGAGAGGGTGGAAGGGAGTGAGGGATAAAAACTTATCTATCAGGTACAATATACACTATTCTGGTGATGAGCACACTAAAAGCCCTGACTTCAGCATTATATAATACAATTCATCCACGTAACAAGAACACTTGTACCTCCTAATATTTTGAAATAAAAATTATTAAAAAAAAATGTCCCCTCTCCTGTATTTTTGGTATGAATATCCTTTCTTTTATGGATTGGTGGTGATATGAGATAGGAATTTTTGATAAACTTCCTTTAATAAAAATAAAAATTGGAAATCCATATCAGTCCATTTTTATAACAAAAATAAGTAAAATCAATGCAACTATATGTTTAATTTCTATTCTTTTTATCTTCTACCATTTTTTCTGTCATAATTTAACATTTCTTAAGTATTTTTTATGGGAGAGTATTGTATTAGTCTATGGGGCATAATCATTTAAAAATACAATCTGCACTTGCAGTCTACTAGGGACTAGGCAAGTAATCAGATAATTAAAATCAGTGTTGTGAGAGCCGCAACTGAGTTACCAGAGAGAGGGCTCCTCCTTCGCTTAGAGTCTGTGCCTGGAAAGGGTTTGTGGAGCTGGTGAAGCCTGATCTGCATTGAAAATATGAGTACAAATTGGCCTGCTGAGAAAAGGAGAAAGGGGAACTCTAGGCAGAAGTAAGGGCATGGCCAAAAGCCCTTAGGTAGGAGAGAGCGTGTGGGACTTGGCAGCCTACTTAGTGTGGAAATGGGCGAGAGAGATCCAGAAGTAATAATTGTCAAGGGAGCAGAGACCAGACCGTGTAAGGCTTTGTCTCCCTGGAGAAGTTGTTTGGATTTTATCCTGAAGCATTAGGGACCTTTGTAGGAAATGGCTGATAGTGAAGTTTTCATTTTAGAGAGATCACACTTGTGTGGAATCGGGAAGACTGAATGGAGGGAATGCTGCCTGGAGATGTTGGTATTGAGGGGACTCAGTAGCATCCGTGTTCCCCGCTAGAGGAACATGAACACATGAGAAAATTCTTTTAAAATTTAGTGCCACTAAAACATTAAGGTGTCTGAGAAATAGTCACACTTCCCCCTCCCTAATGATATGAACTGTGACATTGACTGTTTTTTCCATTTTGATCTGGGTACAAACGAATTCAGTGCCAAACTCAGTACAATGGAATTATTAATATTAACCCTGTCGATTTTTCAGTTTTTTCCTAATTTTTGGTTACTTTTTCATTTTTTTATTATGTGTGTTTTGTTATAATCTCATAAATCCTTTGTTCTTTATTTTTCATCTTCCTTTTTGATTGATTAATTGCAGATATGTACAGAAAAAAGACGTGGGGTACAGGGAACAGGCAGGAAGTGTGGTGTTGCTTCTTTTGAGAGCCTGAGAGTTCCCAGGCAACATGTAATGTATATGGGTACATTCTTCTCTAAACTGCCTTTTATCTCCTATATACATAAAATAAAAAATAAAACACATTCATTAGTTGGACAATTAAGAAAAAAATAGAATCATTGGATCCATTTATCTGGCTAGAGTTTTGACTTAAATTATTTACCTGTTACTTGGCTCTTCACATTATATGTTTACAGGCCTCAATAAATGTATTTTACCTCAAAGAAGGGAAATTGAGTTCAAATTGGAACAAAAAATTTGTTGCAAGGAACAATTCTATCTAGTATACACCAATCCCTAAGATTTTGAAGCCACATGTTTTGTTAGCATTCAGTGAGAGCCTTGCACTTGATAATACATTCCCAACTCATCTGTTTACACACATTTGAAATTTTGAAAACGTGCTAAGGTCATACTGGTAAAGATCATCCTCATTTCACTTCATAAAAATTTTAAATTTCTGCATATCAAAAAGCTAGCTAAAGGGAAAACAACAGATTATGAAAAACAAAAGTTTAGCATGTATAACATAGAGTTATTATTATTATACATGGCCTCAGCCAAAATTATATATTTTTAAAAAGGCAGCATGTTCAAACTTTTTGATTCTACAAAAGAAACAAATACATACTTTTTTTTTTTTTTAACCTACAAGGCCAATCCAATATCAGGTGCTCTTGAGCATGACATTTTTGCTCTGATTGTTTTTTCAACTTAGTATAATGTGTTTTGTTCATTCATTCATTCAGCAAATAGGCTTCCTAAGGACAATGGCAAAAACTGGGTTCAAGGAGAACTGTTAAGGACTGTTGCTTCACTCCCTGAGGAGGGCGATGGTGACTAGGACCAGAGTTGTGGCAGTGGGATAGAACAAAGTGGACAGGTGTCTATGAGAGTTATTTCAGGGTAAATGTCAGGGACTGATGATGGATTGGGTATGTGGAAAGAAGGAGAGGAGTCAAAGATGATGATGCTTGAGTTCATGACTTGGGCATCTGGGGATGCCAATCACTGAGAAAGAAGAGAGAGGAGGAACAGGTGGGGGTGGGGTGGGGTAATGGGGAGCTCAGCTTGGAACATATTACGTTTGAGAAGCTTATAGATCATCCAAGTAGAGATGAAAGTAATTTGGCAGTATGTGTCAACTGTCATAAAAATGTTTCCACTTCTAGGCATCTCTTTTAAGATAGTAACATTAAAGAATAAGCACAGAGATAGTCTTTGCAATATTATTTATAACATCAAAAAATTGGAAGCAACTTACATGTCCAACTCTGAAATAATTGCTGAATAAATCATGTGCACTTAAAAAATTATATTGCCATAAAACCATAATTACAAAAACTACAATATGGAAAATGCTTCTGATGCATTAATTGAAAAAGCAGGATACAAAATTATATTTTAGAAATGATTGCAATTAGGTTAAAATATATGCATTTGAAAAATATTGTGCAAGGTACTTTGGAAAATGAAAATAGTTCTCTTGGCAATATAAATGAGTTATGTTTTTATATCCCAAGTTTTCTGTAATATTTTTATATTGCTCTTATAATTTAAGAAAAAAAACATTTCAAAGCATCAAAACTCTTATGCCCATTTATGTTATCTTGAAAGGAATTAATTTAAAATCTCACTAATTACAAATGCAAATCAATGTCTTGTTTAAGGAAGACAGCTGTTAACAGTTGTAAGAAATATTCATTTTGACTCTGTATTTACAAATATATTTCACAATTATCAAGAAAAAATATGGGGTTCAACAGTTAATAAAAGGATAGAAATTGACTTTATGTGAGGCTTAAAAGTAATAACTTACTTTAAATGGAATATGTTTATATTCACTGATCATCTAAATACTGATAGTTTCTTATATCTACTTCTGTTCTGAATTTTTAATTTGATCTTTAATTTTCGTCCATTATTTTGTTTGTTTGTTTGTTTCCCAAAGGTACATCTTTTTTTTAAAAAGTTTTTTCAAATTAAACTTAAGTCCGAACATAAATTTGATGTAAAGGGCACATGAATTTGTGTAAACATTCTCTGGAACACACTTGTCATCTCAGGCTTGGCTGTGACTTCATACTTATATTGACATAACTTTGAATCTTTGTGCTGTACTTTTATTTCATTTCATTTTTTTAAATAACAGCTTTATTGAGATATAATTCACATATCATACAATTCACCTATTTAAAATGTACAATTTTGTGATTACTATAATCAATTTTAGAATATTGTTATCATACCAACACTGCCCACCCAGCCACCCCTGTACCCATTAGCAGTCATTTACCACCGTCCCTAAACAACCAGTAATTTACTTGCTGTCTCTATAAATTTGCCTATTCCGGACATTTCATATGAATGGAATCATACAACATGTGGTCTTTTGACCAGCTTCTTTCATTTTGCATAATGTTTTCAAGTTTCATCTATGTTGTAGAACATATCAGTATTTTATTTCTTTTTATTGCTGAGTAATATTCTATTATATGGGTATGCCACCTTTTGTTTATCCCTTCATAAGTTGATAAGCATGTGGATTGTTTCCACTTTTTGACTATTATGAATAATGTTGCTATGAACATTCATGTACAAGTTTTTATGTACACATATATTTACATTTTTCTTAGGTATATCCCTAGGAATGGAATTTCTGGGCCATATTGTAACTGCATTTAACGTTTTGAGGAACTGCAAGACTATTTTCCAAAGCAGTTGCATCATTTTAACATTCCCACTATCAGAATAGGAGGGTTCCAATTCTTCCACATCTTCACCAGCACTAGCTATTATCTGTCTTTTTTATTATAGCCATCCTAGTGGAAGTGAAGTGGTATCTCATTATAGTTTTGATTTCTATTTCTCTGATGGCCAGTGATGTTAAGCATTTTTTCATATGCTTATCAGACATTGGTATGTCATCTTTGGAAATATGTCTATTCATATTCCTTGCTATTTTTAATTGGATTATTTGTCTTTTTATTAAATTATAAGAGTCCTTTATATATTCTAGATGCAAGTCCCTTATTAGATACATGATTTTTTTTGCCCATTCCATGGGTTATCTTTTCACTTTCTTGATGGTATACTTTGAAGCACAGAACATTTTAACCTTGATAAATTTATCTGTTTTTTCTATTATTGCTGGAGCTTTTTGGTGTCATATTTAAGAAATCATTGCCTAATCTAAGGTCAAAAAGATTTATGCCTGTTTTCTTCTCTGAGTTTAATAGTTTGAGCTCTTACATTTAAGTCTTGATATATTCTTTAAGTATACTATTTTTAAGAGAATTTAGGTTCATAGAAAAATTAAGAAGCTGCAGAGATTTCCCATATACCTGCTCTTTCCACACATGAATAGACTCCTCTGTTATCAACATCCCCCCCGCCAGAATGGTACATATGTTAAAATTGATGAACCCACATTGACAAACATTATCATCACCCAGAGTCTGTAGTTTACATTAGATTTCACTCTTGGTGTTGTACATTCTATGGGTTTGGACAAATGCCTAATGACATGTATCCAGCATTACAGTATTATACAGAGTAGTTTCACTGCTCTAAAAATTGTCTGTGTCCCTATTCATTCCTCCTTCCTCCCAACCCCTAGCAACTATTGATCTTTTTACTGTCTCCACAGTTTGCTTTTTTTTTAATGACATAAGAATGTCATACACTTGGAATTATATAGTATGTAGTCTTTCAGATTGGCTTCCTTCACTTAGTAATATGCATTTGAGTTAATTCCATGTCTTTTCATGGCTTGATAGCTCATTCTTTTTTAGTCCTGAATAATATTTCATTTTCTGGATATACTGCAATTTATTTGTCATTCACCTATTGAAGGACACCTTGTTTGTCCCAAGTTTTGGCAATTATGAATAAAGCTGCTATAGACATCTGTATGCAGGTTTTTCTGTAGACATAAGTTTTCAACTCCCTTTGGTAAATGCTGGGGAGAGTGATAGCTGGATCATATGGTAAGAGTATGTTTGGTTTTATAAGAAACTGCCAAGCTGTCTTCCCAAGTGGATGCACCATTTTTCATTTCCACCAGCAATGAATGAAAGTTCCTGTTACTCCACATCCTTGCCAGCATTTGGTGCTATCAGTGTTCTGGATTTTGGCCATTCTAATAGGTGTGTAGTGGTATTTTATTGTTGTCTTAATTTGTATTTCCTGATGACATGTGATGTGGAGCATCTTTTCATATGTTTATTTGCCATGGGTATGTCTTCTTTGGAGAGGTGTCTGTTAAGTTCTTTTGCCCGTTTTTACATGGGATTATTTGTTTTCTTATGGTTGGATTTTAAGAGTTTTTTGTATATTTTGGATAACAGCCCTTTATCAGATATGTGTTTTGCAAACATTTTCTCCCAGTCTGTGACTTGCCTTTTTATGGTTTTGACAGTTTTTTTTGCAGAGCAGAAATTTTTAATTTTAATGAAGTCCATCTTATCAATTCTTTCTTTCATGGATTGTGCCTTTGGTGTTGTAACTAAAAAGTCATCATCAAACCCAACGTCATCTAGATTTTCCTCCTATGTTATCCTCTAGGAGTTTCATAGTTTTGCATTTTACATTTATATCTGTGATCCATTTTTAGTTAATTTTTGTGAAAGATACGATGTTTGTGTCTAGATTCTTTTTTTTTTTTTTACATGTATGTGTCTGGTTATTAAAATGCTACTTGTTGAAAAGGTTATCTTTCCTCCATTGTATTGCCTTTGCTCATTTATCAAAGATTAGTTCGCTAGATTTATGTGAGTCTGTTTTTGGGCTTTCTGTTCTGTTCCATTGATCTATTTGTCTATTCTTTCTCCAATACCACACTGTCTTGTTTGCTGTAGCTTTATGGTAAGTCTTGAAGTCAGGTAGTATCAGTCCTCTTTTGTTCTTCTCCTTCAATTTTGTGTTGGGTATTCTGGGTCTTTTGCCTGTTCATATACACTTTAGAACCAGTTTATTGATATCTACAAAATAACTTGCTAGGATTTTGATTGAGATTACGTTGAATCTATAATTAATTTGGGAAGAACTGACAACTTGACAATATTGAGTCTTCCTACCCATGAACTTGGAATATCTCTCCATTTATTTAGTTCTTCTTTGATTTCTTTCATCAGAGTTTTGTAGTTTTCCTTATATAGATCTTGTACCTATTTTGTTAGATTTATATTTAAGTATTTTATTTTGGGGGATAATAATGTAAATGGCATGGTGCTATTAATTTCAAGTTCCACTGTTCATGCTGGTATATAGGAAAGTGATTAACTTTAGTATATTAACCTTGGTAACCTACAGCCTTGCTATAATATCTTATTAGTTCTAGGAGACTTTTTGCCAATTCTTTTGGATCATATCATCTGCAAGCAAAGACAGTTTTATTTATTCTTCCCAAATCTGTATATCTTTTATTTCCTTTTCTTCTTTTATTGCATGAGTTAGGACTTCCAGTATGATGTTTAAAAGCAGTGATGAGAGGTGACATCCTTGGCTTATTCCTGGTATTAGTGGGAAAACTTCAAGTTTCGCACCATTTTGTACAATACTAGCTATAGGTTTTTTGTAAATGTTCTTTGTCAAATTGAGGAAGTTCCCCTCTATTCCTAGCTTACTAAGAGTTTTTATCATGAATGGGTGTTGGATTTTGTCAAATACTTTTTCTACATCTGTTGATAGGATCATGTGATTTTTCTTCTTTAGCTTGTTGATGTGGTAGTTTATATTAATTGATTTTTGAATGTCAAACTATCCTTGAATAACTGGGATAAATCCCACTTGGTCATTGTGTATAATTTCTTTTATATATTGTTGGATCTGATCTGCTTATACTTTGTTGAGGATTTTTGCATCTATGTTCGTAAGAGATATGAGTCTGTAGTTTTCTCATAATGTCTTTGTCTGGTTTTGGTATTAAAGTAGTGCTGGCCTCATAGAATGAGATAGGAAGTATTCTTTTGGCTTTTATCTTCAGAGAAATATTGTAGAGAATTGGAATAGTTTCTTCCTTAAATTTGTGGTAGAATTCAACAGTGAACCCATCTGGGTCTGGTGCTTTCTATTTTTGAAGGTTATTAATTATTGATTCCATTTCTTTACTAGATATAGGGACAATACAGATTGTTTGTTTTTCCTTGTGTGAATTTAGGCAGATTGTGTCTCTCAAGGAATTGGTCCATTTCATCTGCATTATCAAATTTATGGGTGCAGAGTTGTTCATAATATTCCTTGTTTATCCTTTTAATGTCCATGGAATCTTTAGTGATGTTGATCTTTCATTTCTGATATTAGCACTTGTATCTTTTCTCTTTTTATTCTTAGTAAGCCTGGGTTATCAATTCTATTGATCTCTTCAAAGAACCAGCTTTTTGTTTCTTTGATTTTTTTCTCTTGATTTTTTGTTTTAATTTCACTGATTTCTTCTCTAATTTTTGTTTCTTTTCTTCTGCTTACTTTGGATTTCATTTATTCTTCTTTTTCTAGTTTCCTAAGGTGGAAACTTAGATTATTGATTTTAGATCTTTTGTCTCTTCTAATATATGCATTCAATGCTATAAATTTCCCTCTAAGTGTTGCTTTTGCTGCATCTTACAAATTTTGATGTTATAGTTTCTTTTTCATTTAGTTCAAGATACTTTTAAACTTCTTTTGAGATTCCTCATTTAACTCATATGTAATTTATAAATATGTTGCTTAATATCCAAGTATTTGGGGATTTTCCAGTTATCTTTTGACTTTGATTTCTAGTTTAATTCTATTGTCATCTGAGAGTAGACATTGTATGATTTCTATTCTTTGAAATTTGTTAAGGTGTGTTTTATGGCCCAGAATGTTGGTAAATGTTCAATGTGAGCTTGAGAAGAGTGTATGTTCTGTTATTGTTGGCTGAAGTAGTCTATAGATGTCTATTAAATCTAGTCAACTGATGATGATGTTTAGTTCCACTATGTCCTTACCAGTTTTCTGACTGTTGCTTTTGTCTGTTTATGATAAAGGGATGTTGAAATCTCCAACTGTAATAGCAGATTCATCCATTTCTCTTTGCACTTCTATCAGCTTTTGCCTCATATATTTTGATTCTTCGTTTTTAGGCACATACACGTTAAGGATTGTTTTATATTTTTAGAAAATTGACCCCTTTATCATTATGTAATGTCCTTCTTTATCCCTGATAACTTTCCTTGCAGTGAAGTCTGTTCTGTCTGAAAGTAGTATCTCTACTCCCACCTTTTTTTAAAATTAGCATTAGTATGGTATATCTTTTTCTATCCATTTAATATATATATGTGTATGTTTAAAGTAGATTTCTTGTAAACAACATATAGTTGGATCTTGCTTTTTAATCTACTCTGATAAGCTCTGTCTGTTAATTAGGGCATTTAGACCATTGTCGTTTAAAGTAATTATTAATGTAGCTGGATTACTCTCTATCATATTTGCTATTGTTTTTCAATTTGTTGCCCTTGTTCTTTGTTCCTATTTTTGTCTTTCACTCTTTTCTCACCTTTTTTGGTTTTAATTGAGCATTTTATGTGATTCTATTTTCTCCCCTCTTTTAGCATATCAGTTGTATTTTTTTTTTCCTTTTTTAGTGGTTGCCTTAGAGTTTATAATATACATGTACAAGTGATCCAAGTCCACTTTCAAATAACACTGTACCACTTCCCAGGTACTGCAAGTACCTTATGATAACAAAATAATCCCTATTTCTCCCTCACTTCCCTTATGTCATTGCTCTCATTCATTTCATTTATATATAAACATATTTATATATAAATATGTTTATATACTTAAGCATACGTAGGTGAATACGTTGTTGCTATTATCATTTTAAACAAGCCGTTATCTGTTAGATCAATTAAAAATACGAAAAATAAAAGTTCTTTTATCTTCACTTATTTCTTCTCTGATGCTGTACTTTTCTTTATGTAGATCGGGGTTTCTGACTTATATCACTTTCCATCTCTCTAAAGAACTTGTAATAATTCTTGCAAGGCAGGTCCACTTTATTCATTAGAACCCTTTGCATATTAATTATAGTTGTTTAAAATTTCTGGTCGGATCATTTCAACATCTATGCCATATCTGAGTCTGGTTCTGATGCTTGTTCAGTTTCTTCAAACTGTGTTTTTTGCTATTTAGTGTGTTTTGTAATTTTTCCTTGATAGCTGGACTAATGTGGTGGGTGAAAGGAATGGCTGTAAATAGGCCTTTAGTAATCTGGTGATAAGGTGGGGGATGCTTTCTGTAGTCCTATGATTAGTTCTCAGTCTTTTAGTGAGCCTATACCTCAGGACTGTGCTACTCAGGTCCCCACCTACCCCCCCCCCCCTTAGGTGGAACAGAGTGGCTAAAGTGGCCTGGTGTTGGGTATTTTCCTTCCTTTACATGGAAGGATAGAGTTGGCTATAGTTGGCTATAGTTCCTTCCCCAAAGTCAGTTAGGCTCTGATATAACTCTAGCAACTTAGGCTCTGGTTAAATAATTTCTCCTGAGGGCAGGCCTTGTTAAGAACCGTACACTCTGGTGTATTTCAAAGTGATTTTTTTCCTCCCCCTGCTGGAAGCACAAGGGAATTGTTCTCTGATATTCACTGTAAGAACCTGGTAATCTCAAGGAGAGAAAACTCACATAAATGTGGGAGCCCTCTGATGACAGGGTTCCTCTGGAGTTATTACCTTCTCAGACTTGTCCACACTGAGCCTCCAGCACTTCATCAATTGCAGTTCAGGTTTGCCTACCTCGGTACTGGTTCTTGCAGAGGTTTCAGCTCAGGTGTTTCTTCTCCACTAAGTAGTGATTCTCTATATTTGTCTGTCAGTCTCTCCAATTTTCCAGAAGCAGTTTGCCTTGCTTCTCTTATGGATCTAAGAAGAATTGTTTATTTTTCAGTTTGTTCAGCTTTTTGCTTGTTGTTAGGTTGGAGTGTTTACTTCCAAGCTTCCTATGTGCTGTATTGGAAACCAGAAGTCCTCTTTGATCTATTTGGGATTAATTTTATATCTGATGTGGGGTAGGAGGCCCAAGTCCATTCTTTTTTATGTGGTTATCCAGTTGTTCCAGCACCGTTAATTGTAAAGACTATTCTTTACCCCTTGATTGTCTTGATACCTGTGACAAGAATCAATTTACTAAATATGAGAGTTTATTTCTCAATTTTATTCCATTGAGCTGTATGTCTATCCCTATGCCAGTACCACATTGTCTTGTTTACTATAACTTTGATTAAGTTTTCAACTTGGGAATTATGACCCTTCCAAATTTGTTTTTTAATCAAGATTTTTTTTTGTGTATGGCTATTCTGGGTTCTTTAAATTTCCATATGAATTTTAGGATCGGTTTGTTAATTTCTGCAAAGAAGGCAGCTGGAATTTTGATGGTTTTATTTCATTTTGTAAGTAGCTACAACATTGTCATTATGAAAAGAAATAATATTTGCTTAGAGTAATTTCCTGGTTTTCTCTTCTCTTTTGAAAGGTCAATGAGACTCCTGTCTTCTCAAGCTGTTCCAAGATTATTTAAATGCTATTATCACTATCTTGTTTTATTGTGAATTCTTGTTAGCCAATTAAGTAGATTCTTTCCTCATAATTGCTGAGATACACACTAAGAAAATTAATTTTGTGTGCCTTGTTTGTGTTTACCAAACAATAGCTTTTCTCTTACATTAATATCTTAGATAAGAGATTGAGAGGCCATCTAATGAGCGACGAAGCATGCAGAGTTTTGTTTGGTAGAAAAACTGACAGAACTGTTGGGTAAAATAGCAAAGCCTATGTAAAGCTCCATACTTTCAGGGCTGTAGTTTCACAATTTTATTATAACAAAATCAAGTGAAGATTTATTACTTACAATTATTTATTAGTGATAGGGTTATTTTTTACACAATTTACATTAAGAATAATTTTTTAAGGTATGTAGTCTGCCAAATATAGTAATCAGAATATGATACGTGATTATTTTTAATGAAAATAAATGGGAAGAGATAAAATTTTTAGAAATTGACATTGAAGGGAAAGAGTATTTGGTACACCAAAGCACTCAGTAAATATTGGTTGAATAAAGGAATGAATGAAAGGAAGCCCCTACATGAATCACTGCTTTTAAAGCCTAACCCCTACCTTAGGGATAATTCTAGTTAATCCCTCAATTCAAAAGGTTAAATCTTGCTTTCAAGGTAGATTGTTTTTTAGTGTTTCCAATTTTCTTAAAGGATAACCTGAGAGTTTCACATTTTTACAGCGTTTATGTCATGGTTGGTGCCGATGTCCCATTTTCTTCTTGTTTACGAGAAGTTGAAAATCCACAGAATCAACTGAGATGCAGTCAAGAAATGGAGCCTATAATAACATGTGATAAAAAATTTCGTACTCAATTTTACATAGACTGGTGCAAAATTTCATTGGTGAGTTTTTGTTTTATTTTGTTTTTGCAAATGTAATTACGAATGATGTGGCTGGAGATAACATTTGACAAAAACCTGAATTGCTTTTAAGAACAAATCCTGGGTTTACTTTGTTAACTGCAGTTGACTTTTCCTTGACTTTAAGGATTTGGTAAGCTTGTCAACAATACATCCATTTAGGAAAGAGTATCTCCACTTTTGTACTCACTCTACCCTTGATTGGTTGCTGGGTCTGGATTAACTTGGCAGGTGGTCCAAATGAACCTCCTAGACATCCTGGTAGCTGCTAAATCTGCAGGGATTATGGAGTCAGTGTGATATGTGTATAACAATTCTTCTTAAATATGCCACCACTACCCCACTTTGGAAGGAGAGAATGAAGTATAATAATAACTTTGAAAATAAAGCAGTATTATGCTATGATTCAATGTCCTGAAAACTCAAATTTTAGGGAAAGTTTAAAGCACAAGAAACAATTCCAAGTGAAGAAAGTCAGAATCTTACCCACAATTCATAAACATCTAATATTTCTTTCCAAACACTTTTTAATTTACATGTTAAAGGATTTAGGAAAATGCAAGTTTTCATATATATGTAAGATATGTATACTATTTTATATGTAAACTTATATTTTATATTATATGTCTATATATATAATATTTTGATCCTACTATCTGAAGCATAGGAAAGTTGTTTTAACTTTTTAGTGACCTTTAGATTTAACTTCTGTCAACTCTGTGATTGGTGGTGAGTGAATTAGATCTAAGTTTAAAGTTGACATTTGAACAAAGTTATTGACACATAAACACGACTATCACTTCACGTCTTAGAGAGCCAACTGCAGGCAACTTTCCAGGATCCGGTATTGGAGGACATATTACTCACGTTGCAACACTTAGCACCCCTTGTGGCCTTTTGCCTTGGACTCTTCTCATGTCCCTTGTGTCTTAGAAAAATAATGGTCTTTCTTTGCCTCCTTAAATCAAGTAAAATTATTAACTTGTTGTGGTTTATGTGTATTATAGGTAGATTTGCAAAGCTCAGTATTTTAGTCATGCTGTTAATCATACAAGGGTGTAGGAGACTGAGAAGCTGCTATCCTAACTTAAATAGGGTCCTCTCCCCAGAGTCATTAGATGTCAGGCCATAACAACTCTATTTTACTTGTGGTTGTACTGTAAAATGAGTTTATGTTTAGGAATATTATCTAATTTCTGAAAGTTTAAAAATGACATGTGCTTTGAAGATTTTTATGTGATAAGGCTTTATAAATGAAAAGGTTGGGAATTTTTATTTTTTGTTTTATATACATTTACTTATATTCCACATCTTACCACAAAATATTTCAGAAGGCTTAAATAAAAGAGTCATATGGTAAACATAATAAATAAAGTATAAAAGAAATGGAAAATCAGGACCTAAACTTCCCCTCTGCCCAAAATAAGCATAAGGTCATGTTTGACATCAAGCCTCCTCATGTGCAGGACAAAAAAAGGAAATTCATAAGTTATTTAGTTCTCATTTTTAAAGAGGAGGCAGAGCATCAATTCCTTGGCAGAAAACAGTTTTTACTAGCATTGTATTATCAACAAAATTCTTCAAGTGGAGTTTTCTGGGAGAGGATACTGAGTAATGCTACAAGTAATTCTCCCCAACATTTTTTTAGTAGCAAATGTAGTAACAAATTTCACATGGCTACATTTTGGTGTCCTCCAATGAAAACTTTAGCATAATTAAATGCAACTCAGTGAAAGCAGTTCAATTAATGTGTAGGTGAATTAACATGGTGCAAGTGTTGGATGTTTTTTGATCCTGGGATAGAATTTAGTAAGAGTATAGCATTGGATAGGTTCCATGTTCCTTAGACTATCTTTCCTAAAAGTTACTTCTGTCAACTGGATGGCAGAAAGATCAGGGATAACACATTTGGAAATTGTCTGTCTTTTTTTTTTTCCTTTCTGTTTTGCAAAACTCAGAAACCATACCTGCATACTTGGTTGTTAGCCAATTGAGGTTTGTTAACATCTGCACTAGAGGTTTGTCACTAGGATACAAGAAATTTACATAGTAGTGTGAAGGACTACTGCTTTAGAAGAAGAAAACTGAAAAAGGACCACAACTACATGCACACGCACACACATATATATTATGTATGTGTATACATGTGTGCGTATCCGTGTCATGGGAAGGGCGTGGAAAGTAGGCCAACATAAAACCTTTATTACTGTCATTTGTTACCTTTCCCTAGCTGCAGTAAATAACTGTAAATTCAAGGAGATAAAGTAATTGGAAAAGATGATTTTTTAGACAATTTGTCAAAGAATGTTTTCATGTGTCCAGATCATAAAATCTCATAATGTTTGCAGCTATTAATTTGATGTGTAATTGTCTTCTTTTGTATCAGGTTGATAAAACAAAGCAAGTGTCCACCTATCAGGAAGTGATTCGTGGAGAGGGGATTTTACCTGATGGTGGAGAGTACAAACCCCCTTCTGATTCTTTGAAAAGCAGAGACTATTACACGGATTTCCTAATTACACTGGCTGTGCCCTCGGCAGTAGCACTGGTCCTTTTCCTAATACTTGCTTATATCATGTGCTGCCGACGGGAAGGAGTGTGAGTACTTTAAAACACTAATAAAAAATTAGAGAGCCTGCTAAGATAACAACACAGAAGATTCCATTAAAAGCAAAGTTTCATTTAGTTCATGAAATACTTTATAAATGAATTGAAAATGTGTTCAAGTTAAACTGCAGTACTTTATTCCTTTAAAATGAATTAAAATAGTTTTGAGTCTAATAAATCAAATTAGGAGATAAAATTACTTTATTTAAAAATTATTAATGCTAGATGTAAATTCATGCTGGTAAAACAGACCCAAGAATAATTGAGGCTAGATATTTTGGTTATTCTGCCATCTTGTGTGAGCAGAGACTTCAGAATCTATTGACATGGTAATTGCACTTTAAATAAATAAATTGTCTTAGTTTGATCAGAAGTGATGGTCAGAATTCTTCTTGAAATCTTTCTGCTGTCAAACAGGGTGACATAATCTAGATGTTTAAAATATATTTTAAAAAGCAATTTAGGAGTACATTAATAAAAATAAGGTATAATTTGAGTAATGAGTCTTCACCTCATGAATAGTTAGTACTTTCAGGACGTCTATGTCAATTAAGATAATCTCCTGAGATTATCTGGAAGTCAGGATAACAAAGCAAAGGATAAAAAATTAATAAAGCAGCAAGTAGCAAATTCCTCCATTTTTACATGTTGCCTGATTTCATTATGTCATAGAATTTATTTCAATCAAGAGCTTGATTCTTAATCTCCATTTTTTTCTTTCATTTTTCCATGTGTTTCTCATCAGTATTCCATCGCTGTATGTGTACTCATCCAAGTAATGTCATAAACCTGGTGGCAAATGCTGCCTGGTTGCATTTCATAGTAACAATGTCAGCATTTCCACATCATGCAAGATCCCATGAGCATATAGTCTTAATGTTCCAAATATCAATGCTATTATTTAATTCATAAATTTTGTTTTGTTTCTAGGGAAAAGAGAAACATGCAAACACCAGAGTAAGTGTCTTCTTTCCTGTTATTTTCTTTATCATTTTTAGTCCACTTCTCCGTTGCCCATCGTGCTCCATACATGTGTGTCATGCTTTTTTTTAATTCATCATCTTTCATAGTTTATTTTATAAATGTGAAAGCTGCTTTCTAAATAGAGATATTTAGGAGGGGTAGAAACCGAAACTAAAAAGGGTTTGAAAACTAAGATTACATAGATAAAAATTAAACCTAAAATATTTCAGATTCAGAATATTAACTTGCCATTTATATTATGTGATTTCCCAATCTGCATTTCTATAAACCAGAGAACAGATGAAAAGACCTTTCATACAAGTTGTCCAGAATCTACAGTAATAACCTACCATAAAATGAAACTTCTGTGAGTATTTATAAATGCCCCACCAGAAGCAACAGTATAAAAGCTATGGAAGTTTTATCTTAACTGTAGAAAATAAATAGAAAACTAGTTTATTACTTAGGGCAATAATATTAACACAATGCTTCCTAGCTTAGTTTAATGAAAGACTTATGTATTTCAAAACCAGTTTATAATTTTTAGTTTTGCTGTGTTAAAAGTATGTGAAATGTATCTCTTTGTGAGATAATTTGTAAAAATGCCCAAAGTGCAATAATGTCTTGTTATTTTAAAAGACAAAAATATTTCATAACTTTTTCAAATTGATGATCCATCAGGCTAATATACAATTTTAAATATATGTTGTTTTATTTCTTTCTGACCTAGCATCCAACTGGTTCATCACAGTGCTATTCAGAAATCTACCAAGGAGCTTCGAGACATGTCCAAGAATAGAGAGATAGCATGGCCCCTGTCAACGCTTCCTGTGTTTCACCCTGTAACTGGGGAAATCATACCTCCTCTACACACAGACAACTACGACAGCACTAACATGCCTTTGATGCAAACGCAGCAGTAAGTATCCACTTGGAGCCATAATTACTAACATGCATGTATATTTTTACTAATGTCTGTAAAGACCAGACCTTTTCATTGTTGTTTGTTTGTTTGTTTATAACTAGAAGAGAAAATACCAAAAGGATATCGATAGTGTAAATCCCACTGCCACTGTCCTGACACAAATGCAATAGAATTCCTTTCAGGAAATGCTTCTTCCCCCCACCCCCTGCATCCACCCCCCCGCCCCACTTTTTCACTTCACTAACCCAAACAAGAACACATTTACCTTAATGTTTAAGAAATTGACACTGATAATAAGCTAACGTAATAGGTTTGCTCAAAGATCAGTTAATTGTGAAAAAAGCAACATATCCTAAAGCATGTCAAATTGATTTTTTTTTTTTTTAGAGATGTTGTTAGAATTATTTGGTTTTGTTAACCTTTTAAAAAAATTTTATTAATACGGACTTATGGAATCTAAATTTTTTGCCTCAGGGCAAAACAAAGGGTTTTTAGGGTTTGTGTGTGTGTGTGTGTGTGTGTGGTCTGCTTGTATATTAAAACAAGCAATTCCAATTTGGGCTATAAATACCTGTTTTATTAGTGCAAACCTTGTCTAGTGCTGGAAGGACCACAGTCAGAAAGCCTGGAAGAAGATTTTGTAAGGGGCAGATATGAGGCAGGGGGTGAGGAAATTGCACAGTTACTCTTAAGAACCCACATTATGTGCCTAGAAGCTAGATTTTGATATAACGGAATGGTGGGTAAAACTATTGTTTATTTTCAAGAATATGGCTCTTTTTTGCTTTTTAACCATATGTTAAAGTGGGTTGAATTTAATTGCCCCAAGCACTAGAAGTCACAAAGTTGGCTTTTGAGGTTCTCCTCTTTATCACTTTACTTTTGTAGATGGAATGGATATGCAGAAAAATCTCTCTCTCTTTCCCTCTTTCTCTCTCTCTCTCTCTCATACACACACACATGCACACACCCTTTAGGATATGATATAAAAGTAAATACTTATTGATTAAAAATTTATCTGGGAACTATGCTGGGTACAAATATATTCCCAGTGAAAGTGCTTCTTTTGTAACCAGGTAGAATGCATGTGGAAATTTAAAGATTAAATAATAATATGAGTAGCATAAACTAGATACATTTGTCCAGAATACTTTAGAAACCCAAAAGTATTGTGAATATTTTCCTAAAGTTCTCTAACGTTATATACTTAGGGTTTATACGTATAGGCCAAGGATGTGTTTATGTGCATGGGTGTGTGTGCATGTGAGAGAGAGAGTGATTAATAAGTCCTGTTAATGGTGAAAATTGCATACCTTTAAAATTTTGAGTTTTAGAAACATTAATATATCAGGGATATAAATATTAAGGTCTCACAAAATTCAGTTGTACTGAATGGAAAGGATGGATTTCTGTACTCTCTGATGGTCAGTGGCCCGTCCGTTATGGGTCATCATAAAACCCAGTTTACTAGGATTATGTACTGATGAGAAATATTAGTCAAATTTCAAGAATATTATAATAATTCACAATTTGCCAATTTATCCTGCCTTTTTAAGATGAAAATTGTTAATGGCCTTATCATTCATTTTCAAAATGAAAAGAATTTGTACTTATTCTTTAAGGCTAGTATTTCTTATATTGTTTTCCCTAGAGTGCCAGTGAAATGTTGATAGATGTTCTTCAACACTGAAATGGCCAGGCTGATTATGGTGGCTCTCAGCCTGTAATCCCAGCACTTTTGGAGGCCGAGGCGGGAGGATCACTTGAGGCTAGGAGTTTGAAAGCAGCGTGGGCAACATAGTGAGACCCCCGTCTCCACAAAAATCTTTTTTAAAAATTAGCTAGCTTTGGAGGCATGTGCCAGCTACTTAGGAGACTGAGGCAGGGGGATCGCTTGAGCGCAGCAGCACAAGGCTGCAGTGAGCTATGATTGCAGCACTGTACTCCAGCTGCGGTGACAGAGCAAGACCCTGTCTCTTAAAAAAAAGAAAAGAAAAGAAAAGAAATGGGCAAATACACTTGGAAAACAGATGTTGTTTGTTTTTTAAGCTACAAGAGCTCTCAGACCCTCAGACAAGGGTGTTGATATACTTTGTGAATCCATGGCAAAAGATCAGAATAGGTAACTTCAAAAAACACAGTTTGGGAAATGTTTCTATTGACAAAGTAACAGTGCTGTAAAATTTTAGAATACAAAACTATTTATTATAATGAGTAGGGGAACTTGAATATGTTTACAAATCAGTAAAACTCTATGGCTAGTGAAGTTTAAGGGAGGAAAAAGGGCTGCTATCATTTTTTTGACACCTTTTCTAACCATATATATTGAGAATACAAATAGCTCCCTAAAAATTATATTGATTCTCTGTGGTTAGGATTTTTGCAATGTTGCTACTAATATTCAAGCAAAATAAAATTTTCTATCTAGTTTACAGCCAAATGCATATTTCTGGTCCTTCCATAACCCCATCAAGACTGTCATTATGTTGATCAGATCTCTCTATTTGCAAATGCAATAGGCTATTATATTGAACTTGCAACAATTTCAACATATATGTATTTTTAAGTCCAGAAAACCTTCATATTATTCAGATTTCTGCTAATGGAAAAGCTCCATTAACTAGCACTTCTATATAAATAGGGTACATAGATAATTGATGATGTTCACAATGATTATTCCGAGGCACTGCAGGATCATCAAGTGCGTCTGACTCATCAGAGGAAAATTAAATTACATTCGGTGTCGTTTCAGTGTTGAGTGTATATTATCTTTCTTTTATTCTTGGAAATGGATAATATGTGCACGGTCTCTATGGTAACTCTCTATAAGCCAGAATATGTGATTAACCTCATTTTCCAACCATGCCAGATAATGGAGAACTTATTGTATCAGGTTCATCGTAGCTGTCCTTTACGTAAATTCAACTTTTGCCACTTACCTGAAAAACATAGCTGTGTTTTTAAAGTTTTATTTCAGCACCGAGTAGACACATATAAATATTTTGGTCATTTGGATTGAACGGAATTCTCAAGATTAAAATGAGATATAATATTTGATGAGGCATTACTGAACTTGATAACCAGGTATAAGCTTATATAATGCTGCCTTGTACTTATTAATTAACCCTTCTTGAAGGGGCATGCATTTCATCTTCACATATTCATACTAAGGGTACTGAATTTATCATTCATAAACAATTTGGCTAGCTACAGAATTTCATGTTTATTCTTCAGACTTGACACCAGAAATATTCAGGCATAAGGATATGGCTAAAGGTTTATGTTGGCTTCTAAGCAAGACTCAAGGATTTTCAAGCTTTCCTTCAAAGTTGCATAGAAACTAGTTTGGTCTCTTAAACAAGTCAGTTTACCTCAGAGAACTTGTAACAGTTTTGTAATGAGGGGCTGCGGCCATTGTCGACTACATAGTAATATTTTCTTTTTAGTAGAATGCTTCACAGTGTGCCAGACCAGCGCCATAAATTAGTCAGTAGAAAAGCGTTTAATCATTTGCAGATGATAAATTTGAGGCGTTGATAAGAGACAAAGCTAAATTAGGTTAGAACTGAGGTTAGATTATGCACCTATCCTGATAGTACAGTCTGGGGTAGATAGTGTGGTCATTGACCTCACAGGGAGCTGATCCAGGTTACAAGCAAAGTAATAAAGAGGCAGTGGAAAGGGAAGGCCGGGCAGAACATGGAGACGTAGCACATGCCCAGAAAGGGAGGGTTTCATTTTGTACAGTATTCCTTTTGCTTTTCAAATTACAGAGACAATATAAATAGGATATTAAAATTATCACATTGTCCAGAAATGTAAGGGCATTTTCATTTGATTTTTGCTAATATATTTATTCTTTAATAAAATCTTTATTTTGGAATGATTTAGAAGTACAGGAAAGTGGCAAAGAGTTCCCAGATACCCCTCAGCTAGTTTCTCCCATTGTTAACATCTTACATCTTACAATACCATGCTACATTTGTCACAGTGGAGAACCCAGTATTAGTACTTTACTATTACGTAGACTTCAGATGTTTTTCCGATTTCATTAGTGTTTTCACTAATGTCTTTTTCTGTTCCAGGATTCTATCTAGGACACAATAATCACGTCTCCTAGGTCTCCTCTGGTCCGGGAAGTTTCATAGACCTTGCTTGTGTCCCATAACCTTGACAGTCTTGAGGAACACTAGTCAGGTATTCTGTAGAAGGCCACCCATTATTCCCTCTCATAGTCGGGTTTTGTATATCTGTACTTAGTTATCTTTGTAGCTCAGTGAATAAGTGTTACCACTAACAGTTGGAAGAATTCTTTCCTCTGTGGGCATTCCCCTTACTCATTACAATTTATTTCTGGAAGTCACAATGTAAAGTAATTCTTAAAGGTAAATTGGCTTTGCCCAAAGAATGATTGTTGTGGACTGGGGGTTATGTTTGTGACCAAAGGCTTAACATCAAAAATCTATTACAGATTTGATTGATGTACCTCAAAGATTAACCTTTGTAATTATCTAAATGAAAAAAATTAAATTCCAAGTCATAGAATTTTAAGTCCTAAAAGGAATGTTGAGAGAGGTTCTAGCCTAGTTCTCAAACCATGTTACATGTCAGAATCACTGTGGAGCTTTTACAGTGGAGATCTCGGGGCCCTAAGTCTGGGGATTTGGAGTCTGATGGAAGTGTACGTTATGGTAGAGCAAGGAAAAAGGTTGAGAATCCCTGATTTAAATCCTTAAAGGACTTAAGTTTTAAAATTGGGAAACGCAGAGCCTCTGGTATTTCAGGTGGGGTGGGGAAGGGGAAGGGTTGTTATTCACACTCCTCCACCTGGTTTTAAAAGGGGAACCATTTTTCCTAAGTTCCCCTGTGTGAAACTGTGAGAGAGAGGCAGTCCATGCACCTTATCTAGAAGGCTGGGGCTGCTTGTGGGTTTATGTTTATCAGCCTCTAGACTTTTCTGCATCTCCGTAAACTGCCTGAGGAAAATGGTGTGAAATGACATGAGTGATAATCAGAAAACAATGCCTGAGTGGGGCAGAGAAATGCTAAACCTGGAAAAGCCAAAAACCACTGAGAAATCATAGTCATCTTTGCAGTTTTGGCTTGAGGAAAAGAGCATTGACTGGAGGATCCCAAATATTTCATTTTCTAAAAAAAAATTTATTACTAAATTTGTAATGAATTTCGTTGCCTTTTGGGGGAAGATCTGCCTCCTCATTATTTGTTTCTTGTACCAACATCAATACCAATCAATTTTTCCTGAGTGGGAGGCATCTCTGTAGAAGACCCTTATGTAAGGAATAATAGGGGAAAGTGCCCCACACATTTTCCAGGAAGATTTTAATTGGCTATACAACAATTTTCCATATTCATTATTCTAAACATAACACCTAATCCAGGATAATTAGGCCTCCCTCAAAACAGGAGGTAAGTTGTGCTTAATCTTTTGCAAATTAACAAGTATAAAAGTAGAATTAGTCCTTCTAATTAAAGATAGTATCTAATCATTTTAGCTTTTAAGTATTTTTCCATGTGTCCTTCCTTTGGTAATAATGAGAACCAACTTTATGGTAAAACTCTATAAATAAAAAATTAAGTTTTAATAAAAGTATCTATTGAAGACAGTGTTTCAGGGGACCAAGATAATGGTTTACTGTTGACAAGAAGTGTCAAACAGCCAAGGATATTTCGTAGCCATTCAATTCCAAAAATATATTACTAGTTCTTATTGTTAAATGACTCCATACTAATTCAAAAGAGAAATGTTTTGTATTCCATATAACTAATGTCATTTTCTTTCAACTCTGGCACGGATTCTGTGGCTTTACGCAAATCACTGGGCTTTTGAATCTTGAAGCAAGTAGCAGTATAATCAGTTAGTAATCATCAACCTTACGTATAGAATTACTCTACAGGGTATCCAAGAATGTCAAATTACCTTAAAATGGTTGTGCAAGTAACAAATAATTGTGTGCTGCCCCCAAATCACTTATTATTAATTTGCAGGTTATTGTCTTTGCTTTCTTAAAGAATGAAGTTTGTGCAATGACTATTTAAATGTATGTAATTAATGGTAATAAAATTAGAAAATAATGCTAATAATTTAGAGAATTAGTTTTCTTAAATTTCTACATAATTCAGTTTACACATAATAACCTTTCAGTCCATTAATAACTTAATTATTCTCAATAATTTTATGACTTTATTATGGTCCTTTATTTGAAGAATTGTGGGGCCTCTATTCGAAGTCAACCCCACTCTCCTTTACAATCGCCTTTAGCAGCCTGCTGTCACCAAAGACGGAAATGCTCCTACTTTTTTCCTGCATTCTGTGTCTTAACTCTAGCAGAGTTAGTTGTAGGCATTTTTCCAGTATGCCTGAAGCAGTGCTCTTATGAGGTACATCCCTTCAACCTTTAAATGGAATACGTTGAAATATGCCCATCATAGATGTATTAACACTCTAACACTCACAGGCTCGCATGTAGTCACAAGTTTGGGCAGCCACAAAAACAGAGCTATGTGTGCATACTTTGGACACTTTTTTTTGGTTGAGCACTTTTTGCACATATAAACACTTTTGATATAACTCATCTAAGTTTCAGTTGAAATTACAAGGAGTGCATGTGCCTCATTCAAACTTAACTAATTGAAACATACACTGCAGATGCTTTTACATCCCTAACCCAGTGTAATATACACAATTTCTCCAAGTTTCTTGTTAGTTTGTGTGTGGCACTTTCTTAAATAACCATCTCCCTTCACCTAGCCCAGCCCATTGTGATTTAGAAGGTTTAGCAATGTAGCAGAAGAGGGAAAAAATGGAGGCTAGAGAAGAAACAACAGGGCATGGATTGAGTGGTTTGATCAGCAGTTTTCAAGCTGTATTCCACAGAAGGATCAGTTGGGAGGGCCAACAAGAGAGAGGGGTTCCAACTACCTCATCCAAATATTGATTTTGAATCTGGGGTATCCTTGATCTAGGGCTTTTAAAAAACCTGTCTTTTTTTACCAACCACTGCCTGTGTTAGAGCACCTACATTCTGTGCTTTCTTTGTCCTCTTTGCTTTTTGTGTTTTGTCAAAATGTGTTGATTTAATTTGTTAATAGGCTAGGTAGAGCTAGAGACGATAGGGAGTGAGGAAGTGCTGTGTGATGTGTGCGTGTATGTGTGTGCAGGTAGAGTGTGCGCTGTATTAATTTTAATGTAGAATAGACCCAAATCAGTTGTACCTGAGTAGTTAAAGTAAAACACATCCTGCCACCCCACCCCGGATGCCTTTGTAATGTCATTTTGACTTCTGTCGTAAAGATGTTTGCTTTTCCATCTTAAAATCTAGAACTTATTTCCCTTTTGTAGTTTAAAAATTTATCTTTTTACTTTCATGACCAAAACCAATATAAATACATTGTGTGAAATACTGAAAGAACAAACCAACCAAAAGAAATAGTTCCTTAGACCACACAAGGACAAGTAGGGCTAAGTAATAGCAAAAAAGAATATAATCATTGGGATTAATTATTAAGTAACTTCCTCAAATTGAATTATAATGGATTTTTGAAATTTTCTTAGCAATATATTTAAAGTGGAACTGAAAAATTTTAGAAAGTCACTCGAAGGTGTTAACTACAGATTAAATTAAGAATTTAAACAGTATTTAACTAGTATGCACTGTTTTCCACTTTAGATTGTTGTATTTGGAACATAATATTTGCCTGGCTGAAATGATTCAGATCAGTGGTTTTCAAACTGTTTTTTGGAGGTTTCTTAGAAATGCCGTAGGGGCCAGCATGTGGTACAAAGGAAACAAAGCAGACAGGATTCCTAGCTCCCTTGTTTCAACCCAAGCAACTTCACATTTATCTCTTTTGTACGTCAGAGTTCTGCCTAGGATTTCAATTAAAAGGAATTCTACTGCTGGAGAGAAACAAAAACCTTTGAAAATCCCTAGCTTGGATCAAACCTTACTCTGTAGCAAGAAGCTGACTGCAAGAGTTTCTTCCACACAGAACCTAAAATGCACATTTTCATAAATTAATTTTAATATCGAAATTTGAAAATAAGTGGGTATATCTGTATGTTAATAAACACATGTATTATGTGAGTCTTTGTAAATATGTTCACTTTTGCATGTATTCATTCAAAACACAATGCATGCTTACTGCTGGAGATATTTAACAAAATAGTATAGTTCTTACTGTTAAGGCACTTTGGGGCAGTTAAATATTATGTGTGGAGAAATACAATGACAATCAGCATGTGTATGAAAGCATGCTAAGTGGTAACCTAATTGGGGGTTGCTTAGAGAGTGAGGCGGCATAAAGAGGTGGTTCTTGAGATATTATTTTTAAAATTAATAAAAATATGTTAAAATTTTTAATAATATTCCTTGTGGGAATTTTAAAATTCTAAGAGTAGTACGTGTCTGCTGTGACAATTTTTGAGTTGAGTTTGCATGGACAGATGGGAGCTGGTTGGGTGTAGGACATGGTAGTAGCTGTGGTGGTTGGTTGTCTATTTCAAGCAGACAGTGGGTACTCCATGTAAGGACAAGACATAGTGACGGCCTTCTAGGCCACACGAAGAAACTGGAAACTTAATTTGCAGATAGTTATAGGGAAATATTGAAACGTGTGTTGTTTGAATGACATAATCAGATTTGTGTCTTAGAAGATCATTCTTACAGCAATGTGCATAGCAGATTATAAGGGAGCAAGAATGTGAACAAGGAAACTAGTCAGACCAGTTATAAGGATCCAAGTGAGAAATGATGATGGCTTCAAACAAGTTAGCAAGGGAGATGGGAGAGAAGGGGACAGATTCAAATGAGATAGAGGAGAAATGTCAAAAGCTCCCAAGTGATCAAATGTGGGGACTGAAGGAGCAGGAAGGGGCAAGGATGACTTTAGCATTTTGACAAGTGCATTTGGGTGGATGGCCAGGGTCATTCCCTGGCATGAAGAGACATGAGCACAGGTTTGGAATAGTGAAGATGTTGGTTGTTCTATACATTGTTCCATGAGAATGTGTGAGTGTGTGTATGTGTTTTAGACCTAGATCTGAAAGTGTACAGGTTATGAGCACAAGCTGTGGAGTCACTGTGTTCACATCTTTATTCACCGCTTCCTAGCTACGTGGCCTTGGACCTGTAAGGCTATTTCCTCATCTGTAAAATGGGGAAAATAATAATACCTATCTCTTAAGGTTGTTGTGAGATAGTTTAGACTTTAGAGTATACCATGTAGTAAGAATTCCATGAATGTTATCAAATATTGTTGTTATTTATCCTCCTCAGGCTTCAGTTTCCTCATCCATAAACTCATGAAGGGGGAGGGGGATTTATGCTGGATCACATGGTCTGGGGTCACATTTACCTGTAAAGTTTTTCATTCTAATATGTCTGCTGTCTGTTTGCATGTGTGTAAACAAACACAGTTTTACTCAAAAATGTTAATCATTTCTAGGAACTTGCCACATCAGACTCAGATTCCCCAACAGCAGACTACAGGTGAGTACTAGGAGTAATAAGTTGATGTTTATGGATGAAGCTAATAGATTAAATGATAGTTATAGCACTATATAATCTATGAAGCTTTAGCTTCACCAAGTAAGGCAAAATAGTTGTGTCATTCCTTAATCAGACTTAGAACCTCAGCATAATAGCTTGGATTATTACGTAGATTGGCATCAGAATGATAAACACAGGGTAAATGATCTTAGAGCAAAAGCATCCGTGGAGGTCCTGTCTAATTAAGGAAGACTGAATAAAATCCCCTTCCTTCAGAGAAGCTCCCTATTCTTCCCCTTGGTATGAAAGATTCTTAGCTTGGATGCATCCAGGATTTGTCTCAGTAAGTGAGCAGCTTGAAACTGACTCTTACAAAAGGAAACCATTGTGACTAATCACTGAGGCTTCAGGGGGGTAAATGAGAAATGGTTGGCCTGGCTTTACAGCCGCTTTACAAAGCTGTTATAACATGACCAATGACAACAAGATGGTGGACAATTCTCCCTGGACTATTCTGTTTCCCTAAGACTTGCTTTCTTTAAGTTGATTTCTTTCAAGTGTCCCTAAAAATTTTCCACAGCCAATTATTTCATTCATCTCAATACTGAGTAGATAACTTATTCATGATTGTCTTCTAATTAGTGGTTGATTCCTCGTTCTAATTGCCAGGCAACCAGTAATGCCTTTGTAGGTCTTTTGGAAAAGCAAGAGAAGTTTTAAAAATGTAAGTTGGGTGTGGAATTCTAAGTATGAATAGTGGCATTGTGGTAGGGAAGCTAGTAAGTCTCTTAAAAACTTCAGGCACATATAGAAATGTATTGGATGTTTTCATTCTGAAATTATCTTCTCTATTACTGCTTTCGGGAATTTAAGGAGATTTTCGTTTGACAACTTTTCAAAGATTTGAGGCAAGTATAATGAAGTTGTTCATCAGATTTTAATTATGAAATAATGTTTATCAGAATTTTTTCCTACAATATTGATGACTTGTTTTAATTAAGTGCTAACGTGTTTCAACAAGACTGTTCGATATATTGATGTGGTTGGTACTACTTTGTAAGCATTCAGGAGATTGATGAAGGAACAAACTTGGTTATAAATATGTGTCACCTAAAGAGAAAAAAAGATAAATGAGTCCCTACTACCTCGAATTTCATGCCTGCTTTTTTAAGAGGAAAAATACTCAAAGAATATTTCTGCAGTGGAAATATAGAACTTCTTCTCCATTAACCTCATAGACTTCCATCTCTCCTAAGATGTCTGTCTCCTGATTCTTAATTATTTCAGGCATGGAGTGAGCAGAAGGGAGACAATTTCCTTTAAAAATAGTAAATATTTCTTTTGAGTACTTTAAAGATCCAGATTTTACTTATTTATCCACTCAGGGAAATAGGAAACTTGAGCAGATGATATTAGGATGATTTATTTGATAGTCACATAGATTTTTTAGCAAGTACACTTGTTAGTGTGCTGCATTTTAGTAATAGAGACTATTTCCAAATACAAGGACGATTTATGCCTGAGCAAATGTGATAAGAGCCCAAGAATTTTCCTAGGGGGATTTTAGGTTGTTCAACCTAATTTTCTAAATTATTTTCTAAAACAGGTTTTGGGGAGCAGGCATGTTGCTTGAGTCAAGAAAGCTTTGATTTCCTTTTTTAGTTAACACTGTAGCCTATTACCTACTTGTTTTCTTATGTTTTTCTGCAATTTGGATCATATTATTGACGAAAGTACACTATCTCCTCTTGGTTGTTTTGTTGTTGTTGTTGTTTTTTCCGTGAGTCCCCAAAGTATCTAAATGCAAAAGGAAGGGAGACCACCCTGGCATTTTTTGTAATTATGAAAGCTCGTGTTCCTACTTCTGATGCATTTAAAACTGGAGTCATAGTCCTGGCGGGAGGAGCTAAATGGCAGTTACGTTCCTTGTTCCCATTCTGTTCATTTAAATGAAAAAAGAAAGTTTGTTTCTCAATTTCTAAATTATTCTATTCTGTCTGCAAATGCATAAATTTAGTGCTGTTTCTGTATTTTCGTGGGTACAACAGCTTTTCTGTTCTTTCACCCTGCTTATCCTCGTACCACAAACAGGCAGCTACATGTGTGTGTTTGATTATCATGAAACAGTACCTGGCTTTTTCCAAGCACCTCAAAGCCCCGTGCCAGTGTCCTTTTCCTTTATAAAGGTAATTTAGGCGTAGAGTTTGTCTCTTGGATATGTAATTTTATTTGTAGTTACCTATATGGAATTTATCAGGGGAGAGTCGATTTTGAAGTTTCTTGCATTTAGTTAGTTGTTCTCTTTTAAATTCTCATCAAAAGCTTGAGAAATGAACTAGCTGCTAGTGTTGTATTCCTGGACGTGAGCACTAGCTGGGATAATAGAGCAGTTAAAAGCTGACAATAGCATTACCTTTTGGACTAGGCCCAAGCCATTAGGTTTGCTGCCCCTTTAGGTTTTCTCATTTTCTCTGCCCTACCAACCCCCATGATTTGTTTTAAAGCCACGATTAAAAGGCACAGTCATACTTCCCGCAGCCAACCTCATTCATTTTGTTTATTGTGGGAGGAATTTTCAGACCATACCTCTTGAGAAATACAAAACATCATAGCTTTGGTCCAAGAAGGAGAAAACTAATTTAGAATTTTTTCTTTCTTTTTTGTTTTTTTTTAAAGACCAAATGCAGAGAAATAATGCAACATAATTATTTTCAATTATGTTAAGAAGATAGAAAATTGCTCCTTGCCATAATTTGTTTTGCTCAAAATCTAAATGTGTCCATGTCCTGAGTAACTCATGTTCATATTCATTCTTACACATTGCAGGTAAACGGTATCCCTGAAGAAAGAAAACTGACCGAAGCAATGAATTTATAATCAGACAATATGGCAGTTGTATCTCATTTCTTTTCTCTTCCAATAATGCATGAGCTTTTCTGGCATATGGTGTGCATGTTGACAGTGTTAAGTATGTACCAAATAATAAGACATAACTTTCATTTTACTAATGTATTTTTTTTTGTACTTAAAGCATTTTTGACAATTTGTAAAACATTGATGACTTTATATTTGTTACAATAAAAAGTGCTCTTTAAAATAAATATTATTAATGAAGCCTAATGCCTGGTGAAATTTGCTTCAGAAAAGCATTTGATTGCCTTCTGTTTGGTAGGAATCTTTTACTTGCTAGGAACAGGTTTATGTGTTCGTCCTCATCCAACAAGATTTTATTAAGTGCTTCCTATAAATATATAAAATGTTTATGCTCCTGTGTTTCAAGTGAGCAACCAATTTAAATAATACTTTAACTTTTGTGGCCTATAAAGCCTGTTGTTTTGTATGCCACCTCTTAAAATGTTTTGGAGTAAGCCTAGTTTTATGGATTGTGGAAATGATGACACCCGGTTCATGTAGGGTAGCCCAGGTTGCATACTCACCTGACTCCATAATCAGATATTTGGTTTTAGAAGCAAGCCAGGAGCTATTACACAAAAAGAGAATAGTTACCTGCTAATGGTGATGTGGATTAGCTCCAAAACCCCAGGGTCCTCTGCAGTAACTCTTACATTCAGGGCTTAGCAGAGTTTTCTCATACCATTTTGGTCTGCTGCATGCATCTTGGACACTATTGGATCAGTGCAGCCATAAGGCCAGCTAGCAGGTCAGCTTTTGTTGCAGACTGGACTAGCTGGAAAGCCTTCTCTTACTGTGCTGTGGGCCAATTTCTCCATTACCTGTTAATTGGTCAGATGTCACAAAAATGCTATCTAAACCTGATTCTAAAATCCAAAAAGACTCCCTGTTAGTATTGTGTACAGCAACTTGCCTTCCACTTAGGGGGAATACTCTATCATGTCATTGACTTTGGAACCCCCCACTTCTTTCTGGGACTTAAAAATGTATCTCTTACTCCTTTCCGAGACAACTGTGGCATTGCTGCTTACTGTTCTCCAGAAGTAATCAGCTTGAGATTGTAAATGGATTACATCAGGGTTATGTCCTAGGAGGAAGGAAAGGTTGTTGAGGCTCTAGAGTACTAGATGGAGGCACAGATGCAAAGAGTCAACAAACGGTTGCCCCTTCCAGGTAAAATCAAACTGCTCCTGGTAGTCCAAGTGAGCAGGAACAAAGTAATGCATGACTGACATATCAGGAACTGCAGATCAGGAGTCAGGAACTTTATTCATCTATTCTAGTAAAGAGGCCATTTGGGGATTGGAAAATGCAATTGAAGTTAGCATCAGTTTTTGCACTGACTATATTGAGAAATTGAATGGGGATAGAAATCATTGCCAGCATCTCACGAATCTTTGATAATACCTTTAATCCCTGTAATTCCCCCTGAAAAAGTGATCTTGCCTCTGAGTTAATATTTTGATGGGGAGGAAGAGTCCAAATAATTTCCCTTTGGTTGATGCTACCCTAGTAGTTTTTACTTTATGGGTTAAAAAAAATGGATATTCTGCCACATGCCGAGGATTTCAATTTCAACTATACACCCTCATAGTGGGCAAATGACTACATGGTGAGTTTTGGGTTTCGATGGTGAACTTAAAACACCCTTTTCAGTTAGCCAGTGTAAGCCTTTGCCCTGAAATACCAACTACAGTACTTGTCTGCATTTTCAGGAATTGAAGTAAACCCAGATTTAGATTCTAAATGTCCCCTAAAAGTTTGTGAATTTTCCATCCTCCAAGGTATAGTCTCCCATATAAATGACAACCTCTCTTTGGGAAAGGGCTAGCTTCAATTACCACACAGAGTGTATCCGAGGTTACAGCATTTCCCATCATTCCACAGGTTATATGTCTATAAATGGGTTCCTTGGGATTGACTAAGGGACTATCAATCTTGAAATCATTGACCTTGGTAAGGCCTTTTCCCACCAAACTTGTGTGTTTATATTTATCCCTCTTCAACTCTTACCTGGAGGCTGCATAAGTAGTAGTATTTGGCAGTGAGCAACAAGAAATTTTTGATCTGTAGACAGAGGTACTAACTGCAGAAATGAAATTAAAAGCCTCCTAAACATTTATTTAGGTCAGAATATATGTTAAAAATTTTACATCTCTAAGTCTACACTGATGAGAGAAAAGAACACTAGGTAAAAAATGTTAAGGCTAAATTTAAGGCTAAGAGAATAATTAGAAGACAATTAAATAGAAAATAACATCAAGGCCAAGGCCTCCAACTACAGCTGTAGCAAGTAAGTGAAGTATGTGACTCTTGGGATCACTAGTCCAAGATTTGAGCTATCACTTCTCATGTCTTGACTATACCTAATTGAGTGGATGAATAAAAACCTTCAAGAAAGCCATCCTAAGCTAGAGCAGCTTCAGAAATTTGCATTTTGAGGCTCCCTATGAAACAACCCTAGCATTTGCTTATGTATTGAATGCCTAGTATGTTAATATGAGTCAGGCAGTGTTCTAAGGATACAGTGCTGAACCAAGCTAGACACAGGCTCTGTTCCCATGGAGTTTACATTTTAATATGAAATACAGATGTTAGGTAGTCATCCAAATGTCAACCTGCAATTATAAATGCTATGAGGGTAAGTAATTGATGCTATAAAAGCTTATCACAGAGGGACTTGATCTATTCATCAAGGTCAGAGAAGCTTTCCTAAACTTTGTGCTGATATCAAAAGGATGAGTAGAAATTCATAAGATTGGCACATTTTTCTCAGGACCTCTTGAGGCCAACCACATGCTCCAGGCTGGTCACACATATTCAGCTCAAAATAAACCTATTTAAATTATTTTTTTATAAAAAAGAAAAAAGAAATTCATAAGAAAAAGAATAAGAAAAAATATTTGAGACAGATAGAAGAGCATTATTTAAGCTGTTTTGGGAGAAGAGATCCTAGGGAGTATAGGGTTCTATTAGAAAGTCCAATGTAGCCAGAGTATAAAGAATAGGTGAGGGATGTTGGTGAAGTGTGGGGGAAAGTGAAACCCAAGAAGTAGGTAGGATCAAATCATGCCTGAACTTAAAGGCAGAAAAATAAACTCTGAAGGATTTTAATACTGAAAGATGATACACTTTTCATTTTTTATATGAACAATCCAACAATAATATAGAAAACAGAGTAAGTGGGCAAAGTGGGTGTGGATAGACCAGTTAGGAGGCTATTGTAGATACAATTGGAAAAATAATATCTTTGACTAAAATAGTGTTGGGAGATTCAAGAGCTATTTAGGAGGTAAAATAGATAGCAGTTGTTGGTACATTGATAATTTGGTAATGGTGTTAAGGAACAGGGAGGAGCCAATTCTGGTGTATGGGTTTTTCTTGGCAAATGATGGTACTATCTTTGGGACAGACAATATTGGGTGAGAACCAGGATTGAGGAAAACAATATGATTTCAGGTTTTTTTTTCAGAATTTTATGGGGGTACAAATGTTTTGGTTACATGAATTGCTTTTGTATGGTTTGACCATCACCCAGATAGTGTGCCTTGTAACCGTTAGGTGTGAATTTATCCATCCCCTCCTCTACCTCCCACCTGCTTGATATCCATTGAATTTTACTAACATATGTGTTCATGGGTATTGATCTATTAGTTCCAATTTAGTAGTGAGTACATGTGGTGTTTGTTTTTCCATTCTTGTGATACTTTACTTAAAAGGATGATCTCCATTTCCATCCAGGTTGTTAGAAAAGGTATTAGTTTCCCATTTTTTTTTATAGCTGAGTAGTACTCCATGGTATACATATACCACATTTTATTAATCTATTCATATATTGATGGGCACTTGGGTTGTTTCCACATCTTTGCAATTGTGAATTGTGCTGCTATAAACATTCGAGTGCAAGTGTCTTTTTTATAAAATGTCTTTTTTCCTTTGGGTAAATACCCAGTAGTGGGATTGCTAGGTCAAATGGTAGGTCTATTTTTAGTTCTTTGAGGTATCTCCATACTATTTTCCATAGAGGTTGAACTAGTTTGCAGTCCCACCAACAGTATGCAAGTGTTTCTTTCTCTTCGCATCCACACCAGTATCTGTTGTTTTGGGACTTTTTGATAAAAGCCATTCTCACTGGAGTTAGGTGATATCTTATTGTGGTTTTGATTTGCATTTCCCTGATGATTGGAGACATTAAGTATTTTTTCATACTTGTTGGCCATTAGTTTATCTTCTTTTGAAAAGCTTCTGTTCATGTCTTTTGTCCACTTTTTAATGGGGTTGTTTGATGTTTTCCTGCTGATGTGCTTGAGTTCTTTGTAGATTCTTGTTATTAGCTCTTTATCAGATGTATAGCATGTAAATATTTTTTCCCATTCTGCAGGTTGTCTATTCGCTGTATTGATTGTTTCCTTGGCTGTGCAGAAGCTTTTTAATTTGATCAGGTCCCATTTATTTATTTTTGTTGTTGCTGTGATTGCCTTTGGGGTCCTCTTCATAAATTCTTTGCCTAGGCTGATATCTATAAGAGTTTTTCCAACCTCTTATTCTGGAATTCTTGTAGTTTCATGCCTTAGGTTTAAGTCTGTTATCCATTGTGAATTAATTTTTGTGAGTGGTGAGAGGTGTGGATCTGTTTCATCTTCTACATGTGGCTATCCAATTTTCCCAGTACCATTATTAAATAGGGATTCTTTTCCCCAGCATATGTTTTTGTCTGTTTTGTCAAAGATCAGATGGCAATATGAGGATGGTTTTCTATCTGGGTTCTCTATTCTGATCCATTCATCTAGGTCTCTGTTCTTGTGCCAGTACCATGCTGTTTTGGTTACTATAGCCTTGTAGGATAGCTTGAAGTCTGGTAAATTGATGCCTCCCAATTTGTTCTTTTTGCTTAAGTTTGCTTTGGCCATTCGGGGTCCTTTCTGGTTCCATATGAAGCATAGAATTATTTTTTCTAGACCCGAAAAAATGATGGTGGTATTTTAATGGGGATTGCATTGAATCTGTAAATCACTTTGGGTAGTATAGACATTTTAACAATGTTGATTCTGCTGATCCATGACCATGATATGTTTTTCCATTTGTTTACGTTCTCTGCGATTTCCTTCCTCAGTCTTTTGTAGTTCTCCCTGTAGAGGTCTTTCCCCTCCTTGGTTAAATATATTCCCAGGTATTTTATTTTCTTTGTTGCTATTGTGAAAGGTATTGAGTCTTTGATTTGATTCTCAGCTTGACTGTTGTTGGTGTACAGGAATGCTACTGATTGTGTACACTGATTTTGTAACCTGAGACTTTGCTGAATTTATGTATCAATTCCGGGAGTCTTTTGGCAGAATTTATTTTTGTTGTTGCTGTGATTGCCTTTGGGGTCCTCTTCATAAATTCTTTGCCTAGAATATAAAGATCTAAATATAAGATCATATCATCAGCAAAGAGCGATAGTTTGACCTTTTCTTTCCCCATTTGGATATCCTTGATTTCCTTCTCTTGCCTGACTGCTCTGGCTAGGACTTCCAGCTCTATGCTGAACAGAAGTGGTGACAGTGCACAATCTAAGAAGGCCGGATGCTCTCACCTCAGTATGATATTGAGGCTCTAGGCAACTCTAAGGCAGAGTTGTCAATTGCCTGGCTCAGTCTTTAAAGCATTCCCCAATATGCACACAGAGGTCTTTGGCAAAGGCATTTAAGAAAATCTCTGTTTAATTAGCTGACCATGGAAGATAACTAAGCATAGACTTCAGTAATCACACGTGACAAAACATACAGACTTTATAGGATTAGTTTAGAAAAGTCACAAAACAACCCTGTGGGAAGCAGAAGCAGAAGAGAAAATCTAATATACAGGATTGGCATATTATTTAAAATATCCAGTTTTCACCAACACAAAAATACATATGAAACATGCAAAGAAACAAGTATGGCCCATACACAGGAAATAAAGCAGTCAATACAAACTGTCCAGGAAGCACAGAAGTTAGACCTACTAGACAAACACTTTAAATAAGTTATTTTAAATATGTCTAAAGAACTAAATGAAAGCATGAGAACAATGTTTCACCGAATAGAAAATATCAATAAAGAGCTAGAAATTGTAAGAAAGAAACTAGTAGAAATTCTGAAGTAAATATGAAAATAACTAAAATGAAAACTTCACTATAGGGGCTGTGTTGAGGGTCCCCAGAACCATCTTCAGGTTCAATGATTGACTAGAAATACAGAACTCAGAAACTGTCTATGCATGGTTACAGTTTATTACAGCAAGAGGATATAAATCACAATTGGCAAAGGGAAAGGTACATGGGGCAAGTCTGGGAGAAACCGGGCACAAGCTTCTAGATGCCTCCTTCCAGTAAAGTCACAGAGGTATGTGCATAATTGTTCCAGTAATGATGTGTGATCACATATGCAAAGTGTTGCTAACCTAAACCTTGACATCCAGGGTGTTTATTGGGCAGTCAGTCACATAGGCATGCAAAGTCCATGTGAATGAACTTGGATACTCGGACTGACTCCAGTATCCTCCACAAAGCAAAATCAGGCATTTGTCATAAGTCACATTGTTAAGATAAACTTATCTGGTCAAACTGGTACAGTGTAGCCCAAGGCTTTAGTCATACAAAAGCACAGTTTAGGGCCTTGGGCATACATAAAACTCTTATCAGGGAGGGCTCAGAGGCTATCTTTGAGGAGCTTGCCAAGGGCCAGGCCTGAAGACAAACCCTTTCTTTGAAATGTCCAAGATCTGAGCAACCCAAGCCTACTGAGTTAACCCTTTCCTGCCCAAGGGTTCAGCAGCAGAGTCGAGCAGGTGGAAGAAAGAATCAGCAAACTTGAATATGTGGTAATTGAGGTTATCCAGTCTGAGGAACAGAAAGAAAAAAGGATGATGGAAAATGAACAGAGCCTCAGAGACTTGTGTTACACCATAAGCATGTCAGCATATGCATAATGGGAATCTTAGAAGGAGGAAAGAACAAGAGACAAAGAATATTTCAAGAAATAATGGTCAAAACTTCCAAATTTTGATGAAAAACATTACATATCCAAGAAGCTTAATAAACTCCAAGCAGGATAAACTCAAAGAGATCCACACTTAGACACATTATAATCAAACTGCTGAAAGACAAAGACAAAGAGAGACTCTTGAAAGCAGCAAGGAAAATGTAATTCAACATGGGCAAGGACCCCTCAACAAGATTAACAGTGGGTTTCTCATTAGAAACTATGGAGGCAGGAAGGCAGGGGATGACATAGTCTAAGTGCTGAAAGAAAAGACTATCAATCAAAGGTTGTATATCCTACAAACTTATCTTTCAAAACTGAAGGAAAAATTAAGATGCTCCCAGATAAACACAAAGTAAGGGAATGCTAGAAAACCTACCCTATAAGAAATACTAATTCATGAGTGGATTAATAAAATGTGATCTATGTACACTGTGCAGTACTACTCAGCCATAAAAAAGGATGAATTAATGCCTTTTGCAACAATTTGGATGGAACTGGAAGCCAGTATCCTAAGTGAAGTATCTAAAAAAATAAATACCACATGTAGTCGCTATTAAATTGGAACTAACTGATGTGCACAGATATGCACAGAGGTAAGTAAAACTCAGTGGAAATCAATCAGAGGGGAGGGGGAAGAGAGGAGGGGCAAAAACTTATCTAACGGGTGCAATGAACACTATTTGGGCGATGGGCACACTTATAGCCGTGACTCAAGCATTACAAAAGTGATCCATGTAACCAAAAACATTTGTACCCCCTTAGTATTTTGAAATAAAAATAAATAAATAAAAGAATTCAATATTAAAAAAAAAAGAAATACTGAAGAGAGTCCTTCAGGCTGAAATGAAAGTACATTAAAGAGAAACTTGAATCCACATGTGGAAATAAAGAGTTTTATTAAAGGTAACTACATAGGTAAATATAAGAGACAATAAAAATGTACATTTTGTTTGTCACTGTTTTTCTCCCATGTGACTTGAAAGAGAACTGCAAAAAGCACTAATTATAAGTTTGTGTTGATGAGAACACAATGTATAAAGATGTAATTTGTATGACAGTAACAGCACAAAAGAGAGGAGGGATGAGAAGGAAATCATGTAGTAGCAAAATCCATGACATGTCACATGGCAAATGTAGGACACGTACCACACAAACAGCAGAATGGAAGATGTAAATCTTAGCATATCAGTAATTGTATTAAATAAAAATTGATTAAACTCTCACAATTAAAAGGCATGAGTTGGGAGATAGGTTAGAAAAACATAATCCAACTATATGTTGTCTCCATGAAACACACTTGAGGTTCAAAGACACAAATAGCGTAAAAGTGAAATTATAGAAATAAAGATATTCCAGGCAGTCAGTAACCAAAAGAGAGCTGGAATGCTATACTCATATCATAAAAATAAGCTTTAAGATAAAAGCTATTCTCTTTCACTACATAAAAACTTAAAAAATGTTTTTGCGTGGCAAAAACACAATAAATAAAGTCAAAAGACAACTGACAAATGGAAAAGTATTAACTGTAGCATATATCACAGGTAAAAGGTGATTATTCTTAATTCATAATGAATTCTTAAATTAAGGCAGAAAACAACAGCAACCTGACAGAAAATGGACCAAAGACATGAACATACAATTAAAGCAAGCTATATACATGGCCAAACACGTGAAAAGATGTTCAAATCCACTCATAATTAGGAAAATGCAAATTTAAACCAAACTGAGATGTTATTTCTCACTTACTAGATCAGCAAAAATTAAAAAGTATGACAACATATTCTATTGTTGAGACTGTAAGGAAACAAATATTCTCAGATATTGGTGATGGGAGAGAAAACTGGTGCAACCACATTAGAGGGAAATTTGGCAATATCTGGGAAAACTACCTATGTATTCATGTCTTTACCCAGGAATCTCACTTGGAGTAATATACTTTAAAGAACATTTCCAACAGTACAAAAATCGCTTTACACAAAGTTGTTCATTGCAGCAATTGTACTTTTAAAATATTAGAAATAACTTAAAGGCCCATACATAGGAAAGTCGTTGAATAAACTATGGTACATCCACATAATGAAGTACTAGGTAGCTGTAAAAAAGAATGAAGATGATTTCTATGAATTGTTACAAAGTGATTTCCGACATGTATTTTTAAATAAAAAATGCAAGGTAGAAAAAGTTTCCATAGTATTTTTGTATCTAAAAAAGGAAAGAATAATAATGGAGATATAGGAAAATATTCACGTGCAAAAAGGAACATAGGTAGGATAAAGCAAATATTAACGAGATTGGTTGCCTACGAAGGGTGGAGAAAAGACATGATGTAGAAAGTATGGAAGGTGGGGGTGACACTCTGAGTATTTTTGGGGTATGGTTCTTACATTTAGAACTGCACTAATGTTTTACATACTCAAAATAAATGAATAAAATAAGTAAATAAATAAATATCCCAAGGATGTGAGCATTCACAATTAAAAAAACAAAAACAAATTAATCTAACTGTATTTAAAATGAATAACTTAACCCCACGCAAATGGTGGGGGTAGAACTATCTCATATAGCTGGTATACAGTGTTCTGACTATTTGTCTTAAGGTAAATACAAAAAGAACTGTAAACAAATGTTGTATCCTAGTAGGTTTGTTTTTACAGTAGTGTGGGCTAACAATACTGAAAACTTTTTCTTTTAGGATTGTACAAATAAGTAAAGATTTTGCAGATAGTGGGAGCCACATTTCTCACCTTTGGAGAAGGAAATTACAACTATGAAAAGGGGAAAGGCTGAAATGAACTCTATAGTGTTGGATTGGAATTGGAGGTATCAATACAAACCTGTAGTTTTTAATAAACTGACATAAGATGTGTGTGTGTTACCTACATCTATATATCTGATGGGACTGTTATTTTATTTATGATTTATAATGCATTATTATATTTATTTTCTTAATCAAATTATCCCATATTTGGCCAGGGTGTGCCCCTTCTGGCTGGCTCCTGAGTTCTTTTGATAAATCTCCATTGTTCTTTGAGTATCTTCTTATTTCCTGGCACAAAACAACGTTCTGGGCTCCTCTAATACTTCCCTGCTCCAGCCCTCAGTGGACAGAGCTAGAAAATATATAGATGTATACAAGTACACATACATTTTCTATCTCTGTAGCAAAATTATACATGTTGAAAAACAGGTTATTTACATAGTCTCAAAATATCTCCCTGCAATATAAAGATTAATTACTGTATTAATTTCCTAAGGCTGCTGTAACAAAGTACCACAAACTGGTACTTAAAACAACAAAAATTTATTATCTCACAGTTCTGGAGGCTGGAAGTCTGAAATCGGTGTCAGCAGGGCCATGATCCTTCTGAAACCTGTAAAGGAGAATCCTTCCTTGTCTTTTCCTAGTTTCTGGTGGTTTGCTTTGTACAGTAGCCCTCCCTTATGCTCAGTTTTGCTTTCCATGGTTTCTGTTACCTGCAGTCAATCTTGGTCCAAAAATGTTAAATAGAAAATTCCAGAAATAAACAATTCATAAGTTTTAAATTCCGTGCTGTTCTGAGTAGCATGATGCAATATCATGCTTGCTCCATATCACCTGGGATGTAAATCATCCCTTTGTCCAGCAAATCCACACTGTAGACACCACCCACCCATTAGTGTCTTAGTAGCCGTCTTGATGATCAGATCGAATGTTGCAGTATCACAGTGCTTGTGTTCAAGTAACCCTTATTTTACTCAATAAGGGCCCCAAAGCTCAAGAGCAGTGACACTGGCAATTCAGATATGCCAAAAAGAAGCCATAAAGTGCTTCTTCTATATGAAAACATGAAAGTTCCCAACTTAATAAGAATAAAAAATTACATGCCTAGGTCTCTAAGATCTACAGTAAGAACACATCTTCTATCCGTGAAATTGTGAAGAAGGAAAAAGAAATTCTTGCTGGTTTTGCTGTTGCACCTCAAACTGCAAAAGTTCCAGTCACAGTGCATGATAATGCTTAGTTAGGATGGAAAAGGTGTTAAATTTGTGGGTAGAAGCCATGAACAGAAACGTGTTCTGACTGACAGCAACATGTTGCACCAAAAAGCATTAAGCCTGTATGAAGTGTTTTATCATCTCACATCACAAGAAGGGTAAGTACAGTACAATAAGATATTTTGACAGAGGCAGGGAGAGAGAGAGACCACATTAACATAACTTTTATTACAGTATATTGTGATAATTGTTCTATTTTATTATTATGAGTTATTGTTATTAATCTCTACTATGCCTGATTTATAAATTAAACTTTACCATAGGTATGTATGGATGGGGAAAAAACATAGTATATATAGAGTTTGGTACTATCTGATGTTTCAGGCATCCACTGGCAGTCTTGGAATATATTACTGCATATAAGGAAAGACCACTGCAATCCTTTGTATTTCTTGGCTTGCAGCTGCGGCACTTCAATCTGTGTCTCTGTCCTCACATGGTATTTTCCCCTGTGTGTTTTTGTCCCTGTGTCTTTTCTCCTCTTCTTATAAGGACACCAGTAAAATTGGATTTAAGAGCTGACCCTACTCTAGTATGATCTCATTTTAACTAATTTCATCTTTAACAATCCTATTTCCAAATAAGTTCACATTCTTAGGTACTTGGGATTAGAATTTCGATATATCTTTTTTCCCCTCACATTTAATATATTTATTGCCAAATGCTTTCAAGAAGGTTATACCAATTTTACACTCTATGCAAAGATGGGTTGGCAAAGATTACAAAAATAACATTCACTAATGATACTGATTCTAACTAATATTTCTTTGATTACTACTGAGAATGAGGATTTTTTTCTTAGCATTCTGGCTATCTTCTTTTTTTTCAATTGTGGTAAAAAACACTAACATTATATTTACTGTCAACCATTTTAAAGTATACAGCAGTTCAGTAGTGTTAAGTATATTTATGTTGTTGTGCAACAGATCTCCAGAATGTTTTCATCTTGAAAAATGGGAACTCTATATACATTAAGCATTAATTGCCCCTCCCCTCTCCCCCAGCCCTTGGTAACCACTTTTCTACTTTCTGTTCATGTGATTTTTACTATGTCAAATGCTTCATATGGGTGTAATTATACAGTATTTCTCCTTTTGTGACTGTTTCACTTAGCATAATGTCTTTGAGGTTCATACATGTTGTAGCATGTAACAGGATTTCTTTCTTTTTAAAAACTGCATAGTATTTTATTGTATGCATATACCACATTTTCTATATCCATCCATCTGTTGATGGATATTTGGGTTGCTTCCACCTCTTGGCTATTGTGAATACTGCTGCAATGAACAAGGGTGTGCAAATACTCTGTTGGAGATCCTGCTTTGATCAACATATCTTTTGGGGGGACACAATTCAACTCATGGTAATTACAAAGAGAAAAATAGTAACTTTATTATGAAGAAATTTAGAAAAAACTATTGTAACCAAGTGATCAAAGTTAACATGACCAATAATGGGACACATTGCTATCATGTGCCTCCTGATATGATGTACTGAAAAGAACACAACACCATTTCTGTGGTTTTCCTACTCAAAATGCATATACTAAATACAAACAAGAAGATATCTGACAATGCCAATATGAAGGACATTCTACAAAATAACCATTCTTACTCTTTGAAACTGTGAAGTTCATGGAGATAAAGACTGAGGAAAGGAACTCCAGATTAAAGGACACTGAAGAGAAATTATGACCAAATGCAGTGTGTGATCTTGAACTGAATTATGGATCAGAAAAAAAGTACCATATTGGGACAGTTGGTAAAATTTGAATAATATGTGAAAATTAGATAGTAGAATTATATCAGTGTTAAATTCCTCGTTTTGAGGACTGAACTGAGGTCCTATAATAGAATGTCTTTATTTTTAAGAATTCACACACAAAAATATTTAGAGGTAAAGGGGAATCATGTCTGCAATTTATTCTTAGCTACTTTAGAAAATACATAGATGGATGGATATTAGATAGAAATGATAAAGCAAGTGTGGTAAAATTTTAACATTCGGTAAATCTCAGTATATGGGATGGTTGTACTATATTTAAAGCTTTTTCAAATTTGAAATTATCTCAAAATAAAAATGCTTAAAAATATCACTGTAACCAAAATACGAAGAATGGGTGAAAAGGCAAGAAGTTAATACAAAGAGAAAAGAAGAGCAATTGTTCAGGAAAAAAAATGGAGAAAAGAAATGAATAGAAGTGTTTGCCTTTGAGAAATATTTTGTACACAGAACTGGTAGGATTTGCCAATGGACTAGATAAAGGAAATTTGGGGAAAGAGGGAATCAAGAGGACTTCCAGAATTATGGCCTTAGTTCCTGGGCGTATTTTTGTTTCATTTACTGAGTTTCAGAAGGCTGAGGGAAAGAATAGATATCAAGGGTAAAATCAAGAGTTTAGTCTGAGCATTTTTTTTTCTAGTTACAAAGGCCAACCCCTACTAGGGCAAAGAGCAGGCTAAATGTTTCATCTCAGGAGTTTTCACTACTATCTGCCAAATTTTTGTGTGTATAAGTTTGTGGTAAGCATCTGAAACAAATTTTATGGGCTACAACCAATAGTATTAGTAAAACATTAGCCATGTGTACTAATACTTGGTAATGTCTATATCAGTACAAAGTGTTCACAGATTCTGTCATGGATAAAGATAATGAAGTCCAGGGGTCTTGTTTCAGGTGAATGTGTAACACAGGGCTATCTTAGACAAACCTAAAGAGGAAAAAACACATTTCAAAAGTAAATAGAGTTATGACCTAATTTATCTCTGGTGATTTCTCATCTCTGAAAATTGTTGGAAAATTGAAATGAATGATTAAAATTGCTTCCTTTTTGGGTTCAGAATCTGAATGTTGAGATCATGAACTCCCAGGCCAAGTAGTCAGGGTCATTGAGATAGAAGAATTCTTTATTGACTGTCCATGCAGTTCCCAGTGAGAGATAACATTGGTGCCGCATCTTGACAGATGACAAAAAAATCTTTCCTAAAAGAAATCAAATCCATCGTGTCCACTAACTCTGCATCAGAATGATTTATGAACCTGTAAAGTCTATTTTGTGAAAAATTCCAAGTACCTAAAAATAAAAAATGGGACAGAGATGTATCTCTCAGATTATGCTGTGTAGCTTATTTCTTGATGTGTTACTTATCTACTACTATAATTCTGATGTGAAACAAACCACCACAAAACTCAGTGGCTTCAAATAATAAGCATTTTTTCGCTCACTGTGCATCATCTATTTAGGTTGGGTTTGATTAAACTGCTCTTCAAATCTCAGCTGGATTTCCTCATATGTCTTAGGGTTGGCTGACTATTTATTGGCTGATATAGGATGACCTGAGTCATCCTATATATGACATCAGTCATCCTATATGAGAAGACTTAGTTTCCTCCAAGTTAACCTGAATTAATTCGGCTGGCACAGACATGTTCTTATAGCATGGCAGAGCACAAAAGAGATAACTCAGTCATACAAAGAATAAACAGAATGTACATTCTTTCAAGTCACTCATTCTTTGTGAGCCATTTGCTAATATCCCATTGGCCAAAGCAAATAAACTGGCTGAGCTCTCAATCAGAGTGGGGGAGGAACATAAGATTACAGTGTAGATTGTGAATATGTGGATGCTATTAACTGGGACCATTAATGCAATCAATCTACCATAGTCTGCACACTGGCCCTAATTATTTAGTTCTTCCCACATGCAAAATACACTAAACCTGTATCAAGACCCCCAAATTCTCATCCATACGTGGCAACAGACTTGAACTACAAGAGTTCATGATCTATATCAGGTTCAGATGGATCTCCTTGGATGTGGCTCCTCTTGATAGAGAGACACATACTAAAACTGTGAGTATTCTTCCCCACTTCCACAACCCAACATAGAATGGAGAGACAAGGACATGATTCATATAAGAGATATTTCTTTTTTAAAAGGGGGAAACATGGGAAACACGTAGCAGTAGTCATCTGTTTTCAATTGTTGTATAGAAATAATCACACACTTAGCAGCTTAAAACAACAGTTTCTATCGGTCAGGATATGAGTTAGGTGGGTCCTCTGCTCAGGGTCTCACCAGGCTGAAATCAAGGTGTTGGCCTGGGGCGTGATCTCATCTGAGACTCAGGGTGCTCTTCTAAGCTCACCGATGGTTGCAAGAATTCAGTTCCTTGTGATTGTAGTACTGAAGTCTCTGTTCTCTTACTGGCTATGTGTTGTGGGCCACTATCAGCTCCAAGAGGTTTCTCTCAGTTCCTTGCTACATAACCTGCTACATGATTGTTCACAACATGGTTATGTGCTTCTTCAAATAACCATAACTTAAAGCCATATAAAGAAATAAAGATCTCCATTAAAGGTAAATATACGGGCAAATAAAAAGCTGGTACTCTTGTAATTTTGGTTTGCAACTCCACTTTCTGTTTTCTACATAATTTAATAGACAAATGCACTAAAATTATAAATCTATATATTATTGGGCACACAATGTAAAAAATGTAATTTATGACATCGATAACAAAAAGGGGGAAAAGAGCTGTATAGGAGCAGTGATTTTGTATGCTATTGCAGTTACGTTGGTATCAATTCAACTTTAGAGTGTTAAATGTGAGCCCCATGGTAACCACAAAGAAAATATCTGTAGAATGTACACAAAAGAAAGTGAGAAAAAATCAAAACCTTTCACTACAAAAAAAATCAACTAAACACAAAAGAAGGCAGTAACAGAGGAAATGAGAAAAAACAACAACAAAAAAAACCTATAAGATATGCAGAAAATAATTAACAAAAGGTCAGAAGTAAGTCTTTCCTTATCGGTGATTACTTTAAAAGTAAATAGATTAAACTTTCCAATCAGAAGTCAGAGAATGGCAGAATAGATCATTAAAAAATGATCAAACTATATGCTGTCTACAAGAGACTTACTTCAGATCTAAGGATACAAATAGGTTGAAAGTGGTCAATTAATTTTTTGACAAGGGTGCCAAGTCCATTCAATGGTGAAAGGACAGTCTTTTTGACAAATGATGGTAGGAAAATTGGATATCCACATGCAAGAGAATAAAGTTGAAAACTCTTACCTTACACCATATGCAAAAGTTAATTCAAAAGGGATCAAAGACCTGAACTTAACACCTAAAAGTATTAAGCTCTTAGAAAAATACATAAATTGGACTTCAAACTTTTGTGCATCAAAAGATACCATCAAGAGAGAAAAAAAAAACCCCTCCACAGAATGGGAGAAAATATTTGCAAATCACTTATCTGATAAAGGATTAGCACGCAGAATACGGAAAGAATGCCTACAACTTAATAACAACAAAATCTAATGCAAAAATTGGCAAAGCACTTGAATAGACATTTCTCTAAAGAAGATATACAAATGGCCAAGTAAGCACATGAAGCGATGCAAATTCTTTTTAATATTACAATATCTATTATAATTCAATATGTTAATTAAGAAGAAAGATGAAATGGTCATCTCCATAGATGCTGAAAAGTCATTCAACAAAAATTTTAACTCTCATTTTGACAAAAAAATTTTTCTAAAACAGGACATTAGATGGCTACTTCTTTTTTTTTTTTTTTTGATTTTGTTTTTTTTATTTTATTTTTTTTTTTATCAAAATGCATCAAAATGTACCCTTAAAGTGGGTGCATTTTATTTTATGTAAATTATTACCTCAGTCATGTCTATTTTATTTTATTTATTTATTTTTTTATTTATTTTTTTTAATTTCAGAATATCATGGGGGTACAACATTTTGGCCATACACATTGCCCCTGTTCTGCCCGTGTCAGAGCCACAATCGTGGTCGTCTCCCAAACTGTGCTCCCCACATCCATTCAGTGAGAGTTTTTCCCATCCCTTCCACCCCCTTCCCGCCCGCCCGCCCTCTGATGAATGTTATTGCCCTGTGTGATGTAAGTGTTCATCAGTTAGTACCAGTTTGATGGTGAGTACCAGTGATGCTTGTTTTTCCAATCCTGTGACACTTCGCTTCGAAGAATGGGTTCTAGCTCCGACCAGGATAATACCAGATGTGTTAATTCACTATTGTTCCTTATTGCTGAGTAATACTCCATGGTATACATATACCACATTTTATTGATCCACTCGTGTATTGATGGGCACCTGGGTTGTTTCCACAACTTTGCAATTGTGAATTGTGCTGCTATGAACATTCGAGAGCAGATGTCTTTATTATAAAATGTCTTTTTTTCTTTTGGATAAATACCCAGTAGTGGGATTGCTGGGTCAAATGGTAATTCTACTTTTAATTCTTTGAGTATCTCCATATTCTTTTCCATAGAGGTTGTACTAATTTGCAGTCCCACCAGCAGTGTATGAGTGTTCCTACCTGTCCACATCCCCGCCAACATTTGTTATTTGGGGATTTTTTGATATGAGCCAATCTCACTGGAGTTAAGTGATATCTCATTGTGGTTTTGATTTGCATTTCCCTGATGATTAGAGAAGTTGAGCACTTTTTTATATGTTTGCTGGCCATCATTCTGTCTTCTTTGGAAAAGTTTTTGTTCATGTCCTTTGCCCATTTTTTAATAGGGTTGTTTGATTTTTCTTGTTGATTTTCCTAAGTTCTGTATAGATTCTGGTTATAAGCCCTTTATCAGAGGTGTAGCATGCAAATATTTTCTCCATTCTGTAGGTTGTCTGTTCACTCTAGTGATAGTTTCCTTGGCTGTGCAGAAGCTTTTCAATTTGATCAGGTCCCATGTATTTATTTTTGTTGCTGCTGTGATTGCTTTGGGGGTCTTCTTCATAAATTCTTTGCCTAGGCCAATGTCCATAAGAGTTTTTCCAACATTTCTTCGAGAATTCTTATGGTTTCATGTCTTAGGTTTAGATCTGTTATCCATTGTGAATTGATTTTTGTGAGAGGTGAGAGGTGTGGGTCCACTTTCAGTCTTCTACATATGGCCATCCAATTTTCCCAGCACCATTTGTTGAATAGGGAATCTTTTCCCCAGTGTACGTTTTTCTGGAATTTGTCAAAGATCAGGTGACTGTATGAGGTTGGTTTTATATTTGGGTTCTCAGTCCTGTTCCATTGGTCTACATGTCTGTTCTTGTGCCAATACCATGCAGTTTTGGTTACTATAGCCTTGTAGTATAGTTTGAAGTCTGGTAGACAGATGCCTCCCAATTTGTTCTTTTTGCTTAAGATTGCTTTGGCTAGACGGGGTCTTCTCTGGTTCCACTACAAGCGTAGAATTATTTTTTCTAGATCGGCAAAAAATGATGTTGGTATTTTGATAGGGATTGCATTGATTCTGTAAATTAATTTAGGTAGCAAAGCCATTTTTACTATGTTGACTCTGCCTATCCAAGAGCATGGTAAGGTTTTCCATCTATTTACATCCTCTGCAATTTCCTTTCCCAGTGTTTCATAATTCTCTCTATATAGGTCTTTGATCTCCTTAGTTAGATATATTCCTAAATATTTAATTTTCTTTGTTGCTATTGCAAAAGGTATAGCATCTTTAATTTGTTTCTCGGCTTGATTGTTATTAGCATATATGAAGGCTATGGATTTGTGTGTATTAATTTGTATCCTGAGACTTTGCTGAATTCATTTATCAATTCCAGTAATCTCTTGGTTGAATCTTGGGGTTTTCTATGTATAATATCATATCGTCTGCGAATAGTGAAAGTTTGACCTCTTCTGCCCCTATCTGGACGCCCCTGATTCCTCTGTCTTGTCTAATTGCTGTGGCCAGGACTTCCAGCACTATGTTGAAAAGAAGTGGAGATAGTGGACACCCTTGTCTGGTGCCAGTTTTAAGGGGGAATGCCTTCAATTTTTCCCCATTCAGTATGATATTGGCTGTGGGTTTATCGTATATGGCTTTAATAGTTTCTAGGAATGAGCCATCTATGCCTATATTGTTAAGAGTTCTTATCATAAAAGGGTGTTGGATTTTGTCAAAAGCCTTTTCTGCATCTATTGAAAGGATCATATAACCTGTTCTTGCTTTATTTATATGGTGAATTACATTTATAGATTTGCGTACGTTGAACCATCCCTGCATCTCGGGAATGAAGCCCACCTGATCATGATGGATTATTTTTTGATGTACATTTGAATTCGGTTGCAAGGATTTTATTGAGAATTTTGCATCTATATTCATAAGGGATATTGGTCTGTAGTTTTCTTTTTTTGTTGTGTCCTTTCCTGGCTTTGGTATCAAGGTGATATTGGCTTCGTAGAATGAGTTTGGGAGGATTCCATCCTTCTGGATATTTTCAAATAATTTCTGCAGTATAGGCACCAGTTCTTCTTGTAGGCTTGGTAGAATTCAGGTGTGAACCCATCTGGTCCGGGACTTTTTTTTGTGGGTAGATTTTTAATTACTGCTTCAATTTCGGTGCTTGATATTGGTCTGTTTAGAAATTCAGTTTCTTCCTGGTTGAGCCTAGGGAGGTAGTGTGTTTCTAAGAATTTGTCCATTTCCTCCACGTTTTCGTGTTTGTGGGCATAGAGATTTTTGTAGTATTCAAAGATGATGTTTTGTTTCCATGGTATCAGTTGTGACTTCTCCTTTTCATTTCTAATTGAGCTTATTAGAGTCCTTCCTTTCTGCTTCTGGTCAACCTGGCAAGTGGCCTGTCTATTTTGTTTATCTTTTCAAAGAACCAGCTTTTCGTTTCATTGATCTTCTGTATTGTTCTTTTGTTCTCGATTTCATTTTGCTCTTCCTTTTCCATTTCCTTAAGATGATTCATTAGTTTACTGATTTGTGACTTTTCTGTCTTTTGGATGTGGGAATTTAGGGCGATAAATTTTCCTCTCAGGACTGCTTTTGCTGTATCCCACAGATTTTGATAACTTGTGTCCCCATTATCGTTTAGTTTGAAGAATCTTTTGATTTCATTTTGAATCTCCTCTTTGACCCAATATTCATTCATCAATAGATTGTTTAGTTTCCAAGTTTTTGGAGGAAGATGTGAGTTTCTGTTGGAATTGATATCTAATTTTATTCCGCTGTGGTCTGAAAAGATACATGGTATGATTTCTATTTTTTTGAATTTGTTTAGATCTGTTTTGTGGCCTAGGATGTGGTCAATTTTAGAGAAAGTTCCATGAGCTGATGAGAAGAATGTATATTCAGTGTTATTTGGGTGGAGTGTTCTGTAGATATCTGTTAGGCCCAAATGTTCTAGAGTCCTGTTTAGGTCTTTTATTTCTCTATTTAATTTTTGTTTGGAGGATCTGTCCAGTTCCGTCAGTGGGTTGTTGAAGTCCCCTGCAATTATGGCATTCCTGCTTATTATGTTGTCTAGATCTAGCAGCATTTGCTTTATGTACCTGGGTGCTCCTGTGTTGGGTGCATAAATGTTTAGGATTGTTAAATCCTCTTGTGAAATTTTTCCCTTCACCACTATATAGTGTCCATTTTTGTCCTTCTTTACTTTTATTGCTTTAAAGTTTATGTCATCTGAAATGAGGATGGCTACTCCGGATTTCTTTTGGTTTCCATTAGCCTGAAAAATTGTATTCCATCCTTTCACCTTGAGTCTGAATGCGTCTTTGTGTGTGAGGTGTGTTTCCTGAAGACAACAGATACTTGGTTTGTATTTTTTAATCCATTCAGCCAGCCTATGTCTCTTCAATGGGCAGTTCAAGCCATTTACATTTATTGAGAGAATTGATATTTGGGGTAAATTTCTGATTATTCTGTTGGGTGGTATCTTTTGTTTTACCTCTTGCGTCATTGTGGAATCTGGTTTCTGGGGTTTTAGCCTTTGCATAATTTTACATAGGTGGGTGTCTGTTGCGCTGGTTAGTGTATAATGCAGGTCTAAGCATTTCTTGCAAGGCCGGGCCGGTCTGGATTTCGCAAATTCTATCAGTGATTGCTTATCTGGAAAGGTCTTTATTTCTCCCTCATATAAGAAGCTTAGTTTGGCAGGATACAGAATTCTGGGTTGACCTTTGTTTTGTTTTAGGAGATTGATGATGTCTCCCCATTCCCTTCTGGCTTGTAAGGTTTCAGTTGAGAAATCTGCAGTTAATCTGATGGGTTTCCCTTTGTAGGTTACCTCCTTTTTTTGTCTTACAGCTCTGAGGAGTGCCTCTTTTGTGTTTACTTTGGTCAGTCTAATAATTATGTGGCGTGGTGAATGCCTTTTCACGTTGACTCTCCCAGGAGTCCTGTGTGCTTCTTGTACTTGGATGTCGAGATTTCTGGCTAAGCCATGGAAATTTTCCTCTATTATTCCTTCAAATAAATTTTCCAGCCCATGCAAATTTCTTCCTCTCCCTCAGGGATACCTATTATCCTTATGTTTGGCCTCTTTACATAATCCCACATTTCTTGTATGCTTTTTTCCTGTCTCTTGTTTTTGTGTTCTTTCTCTTCAGCTGATTTATTTAGTGCATAGGAGCTGTCTTCTAGCTCTGAAATTCTTTCCTCTGCATGGTCCAGCCTATTCTTAAGGCTTTCCACTGTGTTTTGTAGATCCTTGAATGCTTCTTTCATTTCTAGGATTTCTATTTGATTTTTCCGTAATATTTCTATTTCTTTGGAGAATTTTTCATTCATTTCTTGCATTTTTCTTGTGGTTTCTTTGTGCTGGGATTCAATTTTCTCTTGAATTTCATTGAGCTTTCTTATAATCCATAAACGAAATTCCTCTTCTGTCATTCTACCCATTTCATTTGGGTTGGTATCCATTGCTGAGGAACTGATAATTTCTTTTGGGGTGACTTTTCACTCTGATTTTTCATGTTCCCTGAGTTCTTTCGCTGGTTTTTTCTCATCTGGCCTCTTGGTCGAGAGCTGGGGGTGTTAGAGCTAGTTTATGGCCCTGTCACCAGGCCCACAATTATTTTTCCTTGGCAAAGCCAGGGAGAGAAGTAGTGGCCTGTATTGCCTTAGGTGTATTTTAGCAAGTTTGTTGGATCTTGAGTTAACTCTGACCTGTGGTCTTCTCCTCTTCCCAGTGGAGTGTGGTGAGAATGACCTCCCAGCTTGGGCTCTGAGCTAATGGATTGTACTTGAGAATATGAGTCCTCCGCTCCCTATTAGCTAGGTATTCTGTTATGTCCGTAGCAGACTCTGATTCCCCAGTTGGGGTATGCGAAAGCCCTGTTCTTTGGGAGGGGTCTTGTAGCTCCTAGGGGTTACTTTGACCCTGCTCTTCCTGAGGTTCTGGTAGAAACACAATTTCCTTTGGCTGCAGTGTGAGAGCTGAGTTGGGAAAATTCTACACAGCTCAGAGGTTGCTCATCTAGCCACGTGTGGCTGCCCTTCTGATGAGTGTCTCTGCGTGAAACTGGTTGATAGGGGGATCTCCAATTGTGCACCCCTTTTCCACCACTAGACCTCAAGGCGAGGCAGGTGGCCGTCTCTATTCCCAGCAGTCTCCACCGGGGGGATGTTCCCACGGGGAGGGGGGAGTAGTGGCAGCTGGAAGCACTCTTGGGTGGCGCGAAATTCCCTATTGAAGTGGGCAGGATTATGGGGAGCTGCTTTGGTTCAGCCTGTGGCTCTTGAGGTATTTGGTTGTCATGGGAACCAGCAGTTATACCAAATGAGTCACTATGGCCAGCAACCTTCAAAATGAGCGATCTCTGGGGTACAGGAGGGCTGGGACCTGAGGGGCGGGCACTAGGACCGGCACGGAGCGGAGTTGTCGGAGGCCAGAGCCGGGGTAGCAGAACCAGATGGACGAGCTGCAAACTGTTTCCAATACTCTAAGGTCCCACCGCTACAGTTCCGGGATCTCGTCCCACCTGGAACCCACGGATGCAGTTGTCCCTGGCCACCACAGGCAAAGCCTGTCTCGCCCCAGCAGAAGGGCCCCGGGCTGGACCGGGGCGGAGCTAGAGACGCGGCTCACGGCTCCGCGCGGGCGGCTGTAAAGATGGCGGCCGCCGCCAGCCTGGCGCACAGCCGGGCTCCGATCGCGCCGGGAGCGCAGTTTTTCTCCGCCGGTAGTTGTAAGCAACCTCTAAGGGCGCGTCCCGCTCTCCGATAAACTCCTGGGCCCAGTCCCGCTGACTTCTAGTGGCGCAGTGCCGGCCTGCGGGTTCCCGCGCACTGTCCCGGGAAGCTGAATCTCGGTCCCCGCCCAGTTCCTCTCCAGCCCTCGGCAGTCTCTGTATATTGCAGCTGCGAGTTGTGTCTGGCTCTGGCTACTTCCTCCTCCTCTCCACAGGACTCGCCGGCCCGAGCAACCGCTCTGTCCCAACTCTGGGCTTGTCCCTGACTGCGTGTATGGGGAGGCGCGTAACCGCTTGGGGGGCAGGTCGCGCTGCGCCGACCTGGCGAGTGCGTCCTTCCCGCGCTCTGGGCTCTATTGTGCTCCGTGCGCCCTCCGATCTTTGTGAAAATTTTGTACCTGTTTTCTTGGGCTGGGCGTTCGGCGTTGTTTCTCTGTCATTCGCAATGCTGTTTTTGGAGTGAGTGGTCCGTGTTCGCCGGCAGCCGCTGGCGTTCTTCACCTCCTTTCCTGGGAGCGGTATGGTGGGAGGACCCTATCACACCGCCATTTTTTCCCCCTCCAGATGGCTACTTCTTTAACAGGATATATCCAGTCAGCCACAAGGAACACTAGAGGCATTCTGACTAAATCAGGAATATTTTACTTAAAGCATCATACAAGACAAAATAATGACAATAAGAAACAAACATCACAATAAGATAATATAGAGGTATTAGAGGCAGAAAATAATAAAGGAGGAGGTTAAACTATCAATATTTGAAGATAATATGATTGTATATCTGAAAACCCAAGAGAAGCCCTAAACAAACTATTTCAAATGAGTAAAAAAATTTCCTTAAGATGGTGGGATATAGATTTAATATAGACATCTCCATATATAATTACTAGTTAGAAGATATAATGATAAAAAAGACCCCATTTAAAATAGCAGCCAAAAAGAGAAAACATCTAGGAATGAACTAACTGGAAAAGTACAAGTTTTATGTGAATAGAAACTTTAATATGCCACTTAATATCATGAAAGATGCTGTGCAAATGGAAAGACATATCATAATTTTGCACTAAATAACCAAAAAAAATCATTTATCCTAAATTAATTTATAAAGTTAATGTGTTTCCAACATAAATACTAATAGGTTTTATTAAAAAACCTCTGATTAAGAAAAAGAGCAATAGGGGAGGCTACTTTCATCAGAAGTAAAAGCATATTATTTTATAACATATTATGATATCATATAACATAATAGAAAGCCTCTATAATTAAAATGGTGTGGAGCTGTTGCACGACTAGTAGGGATACAAAGTAAAAAGTACATAAGTTGTCTCACACACGTCTATGAATTTAGTATATGTTATAGGTAGCAACTCAAGCCAGTTATGAAAAAGATGGACTATTTAAAAAATAGTACTGGAAAGTAGGTGATAATGTAAAACAAAATTAAGTTGGATCCCTACCACACATCATAGAAGTATAGAAAAAAATTTGAGTGATTTCTTTTATTACTTTGGAATGAGAAAATCCTCTTTGTTCGAAAACTATTCAAAATCTAGTCATAAAATAAAAGATTGATGAAACCCACTATATTAAAATTTTTTTGCAAAGCAAAAACAAAAGTAAAGCAAAATATAGACTGAGAAAAAAATGTGTATCTTATGAACAAAAGCTAATCCCCTAAATATATAAAGACTTCCTAGGAATTGTGGAGGTGGGGGCTTTGGGAGGCCATTAGGTCATGAGGGTAGAGCCCTCATGAATGGGATTAGTGCCCCATAAAAGCGGCCCCAGGGAAGCTGCCTTACCCTTTCCACCATATGAAGACACAGCGAGAAGATGGCTGTCTATAAGCTAGGAAACAAACCCTCACCAGACACCAAATCTGCTAGAGCCTTGGTCTTGGACTTCCAGCCTCCAGAAGTGTGGGAAATAAATTTCTGTTGTTTATAAGCCACCGAGTCTGTGGTATTTTGTTATAGCAGCCCAAATGGATCAAGACAGAGTACAAACAGTATAAGCAAACTGTTCACAGAAAGGGACATATTTATGGCTTTTAAATATATGACAAGATGCAAGTTGATAATATATTGTGTTGGGTGAAGGCTGTGGCAGACAGCACTGATGCACTGCTGTGGGAATATAAATTCCTAGGGTCCCTAAGGAGGGCAATCTAGCTGTACATATTAAAATTAAAAGTGCATATACCCTATGACCCAGCAATTCTACATCTGATAACTTATCTTACACATATACTCATATTAGTGAAAAAGGATATATAAATAAAGCCGTTCACTGTAGTATTACTTGTAATAGTAACTGACTGGAATTAACACCATCAATACAGGAATGGTGGATTGATGATGTGACACCATACCATATAACACTATGCAACGGTAGCAAAGAATGGGGAAATTATGCATTAATAGGAAAAGATCCCAAGGAAGATTGCTATGTGAAAAAAATGCAGAAATCTGGTGTATTATGTTAAAGAGAGGAGAAATAGGAATATAGTTTCCTATTTCTTTGTACTATATAAAGGAACTTTGTAAGAACACATAAAAGCTAGTAAAAGTGGCTACATGTAGTTGGGGAGCAGTAGTCAGGGGAACTAGGCAGATGAGGAACTGTGGAGGAAGAATCAAACTTTTTGCTATCTTCCCTTAATATTTTTTGATTTCTGAACCATCTAAATATATTCCCTATTCAAAAATAAATACATAAAAAAGAAATAATGAAGGAGCTTGCTCTTGAAAGAAGAAGCCAGAGGGTACAGGCTGGCACCAGTAGACATTCCTATTTCTGTTCTCTGCACATAGCTTCCCTGGTATTTTAAAGATGACCAGAATGCTGAGAGAGAGAGGCTTACCAACTCCCTGGAGTCTTCTTTCTGAGCTCCACTTATAACTCCATTGGTATTTTCAAGGCTAGCACCTTGCCAAAAATGAAGTGTACGCATGCTTCATGTGGGAAATGATGGGCTCAATGCAATCTTAATTTTTGTTCCAATAATATGCCAGTTCCTTTTACATGGCCCTGCTCAGATAATACTAGAACTCTGAGGAAAGAATTAAAGATAACCACTGGTATGGCAGAAGCAGGGTATGGAAGGCTCAAATCAATAGAAAAGAAATAACAACTAGACCATTGCAACAAGTTCAAAAAGTAAAAAAAAATTAATCACCATGATAAAGGGTAACCAACAAAAAAATATATAAAATTGGATGGATGTACACTAGCTTCTGGCAACCATGATACAATCTGTTAAAAGTAGGTCTAAATGTGTAGACTTAGTTTCAATATCAGGAAGTAAAACAAAACAAAACTAAAACCAAAAAACAAATCTAGAAGTAGTAAGACTAAAAATTACAGTTAGCAGAATAAATGCAAAAGTGTAAAACCCCACTGGCAAATATCTGGAGTACAGCTATTCTGTTTGGTTGATACAGAGCACAAATTCAGGCATTGCCTGCTAGGGGATCTGGGGTCAGGAGAAAGGTTTTCTTTGCACATTGAAAAGCCTAACCAGAAGAGCCATCATGTTGCCACACCATGACAAGCTGAGGGGGTAGTTAAGACTTGGCCACAATTCTTCTCAGGAAAAAACTTTGAATTTTCTCTTAATCACAGACAGATGGGCCATTGAGGGCTGAGATTTTTGCTCCATATAGCACAGACTTGATAGTTTTATTCTGTAGAATGTTTAAGGAAGGTGTAACCAAAAGCCCACTGTGGCACCTGAAAAAAACGGGGAGAGAAAACTCAATAAAGCTTCCATAGAATGACCAGCTTTGAGCAGTGTTGCTTCCTGATGTGCCCTCCAAGTTAAACGATTTATGTAATGGAGACCAAAGTAATGGAATGAAGTGATGTACTATATGGCAATCATAAACTATCAACCAGCCGTAAGTTGGAGAAAACCTGTGTTTTTTAAAAAATAAAATTGTAAGAGTTCTTTATGTAAGGATATTAAAAGTAGGTCTATTCGTTTTCAAAATATTTTTTCAATTCACCTCTTAATTTTGTTTACAGCATTTCTTTTGACTAAGAGAAATATTTCTTTCTTATAAGTATTATAATTGTATGTAATTGCTTTCTTTTGTTTATATGCTTAAGCTATTCTTTATATCAGAGATTAGATACAAATTATGTTTTATTTCCCTCCTTGCCTTGCTTATTTAAAATTCTGTGTTCACTGTATTAAGAATTTTCATATATATGAGACTCTATTCCCAGTTTTTCTTCTGGTATTTTGATGTAGTATATGAATTTAATTGTAAATTTCGTGGTTATTATTATTAACTACAAACGGTCCCCTCTGTGCACTGTGAACATTTGCTGTAGGGACATTTTATGAGCTACTCAGGGACCCTAATGAGGAGACAAATTACTTGGGTGACTAGGATTTCCAAGCATGGGTGCTAAGGTGAAAACAGTACTATCTGTGTATATTATGATTCTATTACTCATTCTGGCTGGTGTGGTCTGGCATTTGACCACCAAACTGCCTTGTTTCAAAAAAGAATATAAGATGGCTTATAGGGCTAAGCAAAATATGGCCAGGTAACATCATTTGAAGTTGATGAGAAGGAAAAAGGGGTCAAGAAGGAGGCTAATATAAATAATGAATACCAACATGCCCTGTTTTCTGGGATGAAGCACAAATTTAGCCCTAGCTTCTTATCGGCAAGCACAAAAAGCCAACTTGGTACCCACAAGATAGCAGCAAATGAACTGTTTAGAAGCATCACAACTATTCCAATAAGGCCAAAGTGAAATAACTCTTGACAGTCCACAAAAAGAGCCCATTGTGTAATGTAATCAACAACATTCTTACAGTTGACACAATGATGAATTTGATAGTACTGTTTTGTAGAGTGTCCTGCAATGCTGACCAATGGCTTCAAACTCAAGAGAAATTCTAGGGGTGAGTCAGGAAGTTATTAGTCTGAGTGGTCTTTGCTAGGTGCTTGCCTGACTTAATTCTGGGGTACATTTTAAAGAATCCAAGAAAGTGATAATAAGCAAATCCCTAATATTCTTTTATAAACACCATTTACCACAGCCAAACCCATAGATTATAAATATTAGCTAGCTAGGGGTTCCATACTGGGGATATTCTATACCTGGAGTTCAGCTACCCTTGGGTTCTAGGGAAAAAGTGGTCTTAACAGGATATCGAGCTGGTGTAGGAGTGACAACTTTGGGGGAAAGTTAAGAGACTAATAATCAGTAGTTTCTGAGGGAATGCTCTGGTTTGGCCACAATTTTAAGTGAAAAGAATTAAAAAAAAAAAACATTGAATCTGCGCTCTCACATAGACAGATGGACCATTTAGTTTCCAAATTTCAGTTCAATATAACCCAGTCTTAATTAATTTTAGTCTGGAGAATGTGTAAGGCAGGCATAACTAAACATAGTGGCCATTAAAAAATCCGTCCCCTCCCCCAAATTCCCAAAAAACATCCATAGAAAGCATAGCTTTGAGTACAGTGATTTCCTGATGCTCTTCCAAGTTAAATTATTTGAGTAATGTACTTCAAGGTATTTGAATGAAGTGACCTTCTGTATAGAATTAGAAACCAATTGAAATTTGGAAAACATCTTGATGTTTCTAAACTATAAGAACTCTCTATATACCCAGGGTATTAAATTTTTGTCAAATATTCATGTTCTAAAATTTTCCCGCTTGTATTTTTTCTATTTATGTCTTTTGGCATGCTGAAGTTTTAAGTTTTCATGTAATGGAATGTAGCAATTCTGGTTTTACCTTTTGATTTATCCTTGAGTTTCTCTTCTAGAGATAAGATACTCACCTACATTTTCTACTTATTTTACACGTCTTTAAACCCATTAATCATTTTACATTTCTTTTGGTATATAGACTAAAAATGGGAATTTACTGCTCCCACCCCCTTAACTAAGCAATTGTACTAAGACTTTTTAAAGAATATTTCTATCTTTCCCCAGTAGTGTGAAATCAAACCATTATCTTATTCTAATATCTTTTGTAATTAAACCTATTTCTATGCTTCCTATTCTATCCATTAATCTATATATTCTTACATCCATTCCACACCAATATAACTCTAACTTAATGATGTGTCTAAATATCAAATTGTACAAGTCCTAGCCCTCCCATTACTCTATTTAAAACTTTTCCTGGATATTCTTTCGTTTCCATTTTAAATTTTGTGGTCTCTGAGAAAGGGTCCTAGCTTCACTGTGTATGTATGTACTTTGAAAGTATTGGACTCCTCAGACTTCAACTAAATGTTTTTCCATCACTTTTTCTCTTCCAGTGAGAGTGTTCTGAGGTGGGGATAAGATGGAAGAAGGCAAGGAAAGGAAATATTGAGTTCTTAGTTCTAGTTTGCTCTCCATACCGATATAAATGTCACTATTTTCTCCTGAATTACCTCAGGAAAACACACTTTGCTGGTCTAAATACTAGTTATCTTCAAACACTATCTAGTGTCATGAAGAAGGTATATTCATTCCTTCTATGTGCAGGACTTTGACCCTGTGACTTGTCAAACAAAACAAAATACTGGCCTAGTTATGAACAAGCTTGTCAAAAATCAAGTACTTACTGGGGATAGATAGAAAATAGAATGAAGGCGGCTAATAATTAAAAAAAAAAACTGCCAGATACAGAATCAAACTTTATTTTTACTGAGTGATGGTATAGGCCTTTCATATAACATAAACATATATAATACTGGGGATATTTTAAATTTGAAAATGAAAAATCAAAGGGAAAATATGTTTAATTACTAAATGTTTCTTTCGTGGTTTGTTTTCTCTTGAATCTGGAATAGGAATCATGATACCCTTTTTACTAAGATGTAAAATGTCAGATTTTTCACTGTGATGTTCAGGACAATTTTACCTTTAAATCCTTTAAAGACAAAGGGTATTTAATTTTGTTTCATATTCCCCACAAATTATTCATAATTGTTGCTTTTAAACATGAATAAAACATCTGCATAATATTTTTATATTTCAAAGCAATATTCCTAAGCCATATGTAGAATTTGGATATTCCAACACTGTCATATTTAGGTTGTGGTACCATATTGAATGGTAGGTAAATAACTTCCACTTGTGTCTCCTCACTTCTACTATCACTATTAATATGGAATGGTAAAACAAATAGTGTCATTAAATTTTTGTAAGATTTAAAATCAAAAAAATTTTTCTGGAATTTGGTCTTCAACCCCACAATTTTGGGAATGTAGTTTGGGCTACCATTTGCTTTTCTGGAAACCATTTTTTGGATAAGAAAATAAGCCAGAATATACCTTGCCAAGTAAGTTCCCCCAAATCACAATTATTCTAAGAATGAACAAATTAAATTATATATTTATGTAATCATTTTTTAATGTCTTTGCAGAGAAATACTCAAAGTGGTAATATGGACTGAATTGCCAACCAAAATTGGCAATCTCTATTTCAGCGTTCACTATATTAAGCTAAAAAGGTCATTTTCTCTTGAATGATGTGAAGAATTCAATCTCTTTCAACAGTTCCAAAATCTCTAAGTACAATGCTACTTAACCTCCAGTCATACAGCAGACTCCCATGTGGTGCATTCAATTCATCAAGCAAAACCCTGAATTGTTTGTAATATAAGCCATGGAACACATCCAGTTTATGATATCAATGACTATATCCAGAATGCATTCTATTTTTATGGTTTTAGTACAAAGTAATTCTTAGGGAATAGAATAATAAATGGACTTAAGTTCCATGTGTTTGCAAAACATTATAATTTAGGTGTAGGCTGAATTTTTAATGCTTCTGTTGGCTATCCACACAAATGGGAAGGTTTGGCAAAGGAAAGGAAGGAAGGATTGGGGCAGAATTGGATCAAGCAAGTATTAATGCCTTTTAGAGCCAAATGGTAGGTTCCTGAATATGATTTTTCTATTACAGAAAATCAGAGTTTAGAGAGCATCTATGGTTTTATCTCAATTTTAGCACATCTAAATATTCTGTTAAACATCTTATTCTGAAGAATGTTATGATTGAGTAATGTAACTGGTGTGTATCTGAGTCAATGTATGAAAAAAATATTAAGACATTTACCATATACATAGGTGCTATCATTGTGGCAACTTCCACAATAACCTCTTACCCATAAAGACTCATTAAGAAAATCAAATATAAATATAATGTATTTTAACCACAAATACATTATATTTTAGTTATATTGTTTTCATTGTTATATATAATTATATATAAAAACAGTACTGCATATTAAATGAGAACATCCGATGAAGAGACAGGGCTTACCAGGTTAGTTTTACGCTTGAGTTCAAATAGGAGGAAAAAAACATATTCACTTGGGCATCACTATTGGAAGATATAAGTGTTTCCAAAAAGCACAGATACTGGTCATCTTTTTCAACTGTTTCATTAGAAAGAATCTTTTTCAGGTGATAAAACTTACTGGCTAAATTAAAATGCATCCTACTCATTGGCAAGCTACATGAGCAAAGAATAATGTGATCACAGTACTTGGAAGTTTTTGATTTATAACTAAGCTATTCTCTACTTATAAGGCTGCAGTCTAGGAGGCAGAGCAATGAATCATTACAATTGTCTATCTGGAAAATGTCAAAAGATTAAGTAAGGGCAGAAGAAGAGAGAAAAGGAAAGAACACACATTTCTGTCCGAGAAATATTCCTCAATTAATGGGAATATATCAGTAGCACATAAATCCAGTGCTACAGAAATAATAATTAAATTGTTAAAATCTTCAAGCAAACCACTAATAAACCATAACGCTTAAACTTCCTAGGTGGAGAGCAGATAATCCTCAGGAGCTCTGATAACTAGATTATTCCTTAACCAACTATCAGTCATCTATCCCTACATATTAAGAGTTCAAAAAAGCAAATTTAAATTGAGGAAATGAATTAGAAATTTAAAACAATCATTAATGGATCCGGCTTTTTTTAAAAAAAAGAACACATATAGTTTAATTGATACTTTGCCAATACAAAAATAAGCATCCACAGAACGTTTATTTACTGTTTAAATTACTCCATATTTTCACATATTGTGAACCAAAAATATATTTTACCCCACAAATAGTAAAAGCAAACAAGTGCAATCTTTCAAACATTAAAAACCATAATCAAATCTGTACAACAGATAAATAAATGTGTACCTCTAACAGTTAGCTTGTAAAAACAAAACAAAACAAAAGAAAAACATTTATTGCCCAAAGTCACCGGTTTACTTAAAACTCTACTTATGGTAATACATCTCAATCATAACAACTTAAATTGAATGTTTACTATACTGCACAAGTTTAGATTGATAAATATTTTTTCAAAATAGGAAGGGGGGGAAATACCAAAATGGCTATAAAGAGCTTTCCAAACATTGGAAATAATATACAAAAATTAATTAGTGGGGGGAAAACATATTAAATGGATCCACAGGGTAACTGGTATTACACTGGTATAGCTTGAGGAAACATTTGGATTGGAAAGAAAATTTGGCCTTTTTATAAAAAGAAGCAACGATAACATCAACAATGACAAAACCCTGTCATGGAGCCTTAGAACAACTCTGTAAGACAAAGTGTACAAAGAGTTAGGCTTGCATACCTGAAAACCACAGTTAGGAAGAAAAATCATTTCAGGAAACACATAACATCAGAACATGAACACACATAAATTAAAGGCATACTGTTTATCATTCCACATCATTGCACATATGATAAGAAAACAATACTGCAGTCATTCTTGAGTAAGAAAGTTTTCAATGAAGTAGGAAGTTCCACAATGAATATAGGTGCAGACAGTTTTGTTACCACAAATTTAGTAATATCAAAACACTCAGTGGTGTCACTAAGCTAATTAAATTATCTATACTTCTTGCTGGAAAGGTAATCATTTCCCTGCCTTCATATGTTAACTTAAAATCATTTATAAATGGAAATATAGATCCTGTAGAAAAGACTTTTCACATGCAATCCTATACAATGCATTCTGGTTCATCATTTTTTTTTAGTATTTCACATTGGTTATATACATTTCCAATATATACAATCACTCATGTTCAACAGATGTCACAGAACTGTCCTCTTGCCATACATGTTTATATTTACATATACATTTATACCTCCAGATAGATGCTTTTCTCCTCCAGGCAGACACAAAGTAAGCCTGAAGAGTTTAAGTTTTTTAGGATTTTTGGAACCTAATCTCTTGATTTATCTTGAATGGATGATAAGATGAGGAGTCCGCAAAAAAATGCAGCTATACATGCCAACCTTTTCAAGAGAGATGAGTTATCTTTAGGAATAATAATCTGTGCAAGATCATTAGTGATCTGAGAGATTTCATGTGCCACACAAACAAATATGAAAGTGCTGACAATGATGTTGAGCATAGGGTTTCCAGGAATGAGGACCAAGATACCCCTTGTGTCGGCTGCCAGCCATATGTGATACTGGCAAATAAATAGCTAGAAGAAAAAATATTTAAAGTTAGATGTGTACAGAGGGTCCATAAACAAATCAGTTTTTCCTAATTTAAATATTTGATAGCATAGTAACATTAGAAGGCTTTTCCAAAACTATTTGATTCTTTCTCACTATTGGCCCTGAAAAGTCCACTGCAGAGTCTACTTTCTAGAACTCCTACTTCTATACAATCTCTCCTATAAATGAGACTGAAAAAAAAAAAGAACATTTATTCAAGAACTCAAAGAGAAACTTATTTTCCCTATTTAAAAAAAACAATTTAATAAATTTTATACTCTAAAATACATCTGTTACGATTACAATATGAATTCTACTGTTTTAAAACATTTGATTTCAAATAATAAAGCTCAGACTTAGAATGTATTTCAAAACCTAATGTTTAAACTGATTTTGTAGATTATTTCACGTTATGTCTCTCACACAAACTGTAATGAGTTTAAATTTTTTCCCACAATTTCCAATCATAATAAGGGTAAATTTTATTATGGTAAGCATCAATGAACTGAACTCCAGTAATATAATATTTAATTATGGAGATGAACCACAAATCAAAATCCCCTCAGCTTGATTTCATTTATATCTGGTCTAATATTTTTCTTCCCTGATCTCAGCATCTTGGTTGTTCTCGAAAGCTTGAGACAACATAAAGAATATTTTTGAAAGTCATTTATGTCTAGTCATTTTTAAATATGGCTTTTAAAACATTCTAAAATACTTTACTGCTGTTGAAGGTTCTGAGCCTTTCCCCCATAATTCCATAAATAACATAGCTTTGGTTTAAAAAAAAAAAAAGTCTATGTCAGATTTACACACCTACACATATATACACATACACACATACATGCACACACACATACAACACCTAGCTGTGTAAGATAAAGCAAAATATTAAAGTACCAACCTCTAATGAAATTTTTCCAAACCAAGCAAAAAATGAACTGTAAACTGAACGTGCATATCCGGGGATGTTCCTTATTAGGATGAAAGCTAAAATCTAAAGAAAATCCACAAAGGCAAATATTAATAATGTCTTTATTGAAAAGTATTTTACAGGAAGCTTTCCTTCAAGTGGTAACCTTACTCTTTATGTTCTTGAACTTGACACATACAGGATGGTTTTTTAAAATAGATAAAGTATTAGAAAGTTATTTTTGTTCTACAGTCTACCCAAACTGGATTTTTCAACATATGGTCTGTATACTGCATACCAAAGCAGATTTTAGATAGTACATGGCTGAACAATTTTATTTTATATATATTGGGAAAAATACAAACTTGCCTGAGGCCTTTTGTGTGGAAAAAGTTGATATCACATTTATGTAGCAAAACTTCATAAAATCCCATGATATCATTTTGCTGCTTTCATACAGTATCTTCCTGGTTGGGAGCCACCCCTTCTCTTTACTCTCATCAAAATCCTCCTTCTGCTGACAGCCATGTTAGCATGGGAAATGCCATGGCTTTCAAGATATTTTCATGTTTTCTCCGCATGGTCTGGCATGATGTCTTGAACTGTATTCGCATATGATATATTTTCCTCTCTGGATCTTTTTTCCCCCCAAAGAATCTCCAGTTTTTGGGCTCCTGACCTTCACCTCTCTCCCTTGTCCTTTTTTACCAGGTGGAACAATCTTGTATTTTCTAAACCTCCAATTCATAGTCTCACATCTAGTAGCCAGTTTTTCAAGCAAAGAACTCTCATTAAAATCCCCCTCCTTATAAAAAAGCAAGAATTTGTACAGAAAAAAAGTGTTTCCACTTGCACAGCTACCTTTCAAAAACTTTCTCTTATAAAAGGATTGAAAAATCTATTTATATTTCAGAGAAAAACCTATATTCAATGTCGATCACCCTGGGCATAGGCATTTTTGTCAAAGGATCTAGGAAGAAGTCTCTGGGATGGATGCTTAAAAGATGAAGAAATAGGAGAAGATATGTGGATAACTCTATCACTGGGAAAAAAGAACCAAAGTGAACTACTCAGGTACAATTAAGTTGACTGATCCCCAAGAAAAATAGCAGCAAAGAGAATCAAGTTTTGAATCCATCCTTTTGCTTGCATTAGTTCTGGGACTTTGTGGCAAGACACATAACCTTTTGGGTCTTTTTCTTCATTTAAACAAATGGAGATAAGCTTTACTTTGGAAGGTTGATGAGAATATTAAATGAGAAAACATATATGAGGTACTTATAGCACACACTGTAAGCCATTTCAAGAAACACATCAGGTAATTAATAGCACAGGCAGTACACACAAACAGCAAAAATCATGACGGTGAGACCTAAGTGAAGCCTTTGCACATAAAACCACTTTAATGAGTTATTATAATTTAATTATTGCATAAGCTGTAAAATGCTAGAAAGAATGACACATATACAAACAAATCACTAGCCTGAGTAACAGAAAATCTGGAAATAGTCCTAAGCAAGTCATTTCCTTCTTTCTGACTGTAATCTATCATTTCCCAATGTGTATTTTATTTCTTTAGCATATTCAAGTCTTGTGTTTTATCATATACTTAGTAAACAATGTCATCAGGGGAGGAGAAAATCAAAGAAATAATAACCATGGAGAAGACAACTGGGGTCTGAAGAAATATTCTTATTAGCTTGATATAGAAATAATAATAATGTTTAAAATTTGATCAGCATTTATAATTTGCTGGATATTGTGCTAAGCACTTTACATATATTATTTATGGTTAGTACCTGTTCTATAGATAAACCTTTCTGGAAATGTCTATCTAGACTGATTGGCAAAACTAAAAGGTCAGGATTCAAGGAATGATGCATAAGCCTTCTGTTGGGTCAGGCTGGGAAAGTACTTTCCAACAGGACACCAGGAATCTTGTACATATTTAAAATCTTAAAGGAGCACCCTCAGATTAAGTACTCTAAGGAGATACACACACACACACACACACACACACACACACATATATTTATGTGCTCTAAGGAGAGAGAGAGATATATATAAAAATCATATAAGGATAAATACCTATAATCACAATATCTTATGATACACACACACACACACATCTGTACACATCTAAGAATCAAAGTGAAATGTAGTCAGGATAAGGATATAACTTGCAGCATTTGAAGCCACTTGGATGCTCTTGACTTTTACAATGGGAGACAAATGCCCTTGAAAATAAGTAGCAGCCAACAAAATTGGTGCTTGCTTCAATTTGTGCTCCCAGTCCATTCTTTTATTCTACAATGGATAAGCTAAGGCCCTCACAAGAAAGTAACTCTGGAAATATGAGTATGTGGACAGTGGTGATGGGGAAAGCAGGTGATAAGCCTCAAGAGCGCTTATGTTGGTACTGTTCCATGTGTAGCCACTCTCTCCCTTAGCTCTCCTTATATTGTTCTGCATTGGTGTGCTGTGAGTGATAATGTCTCCCTCCCATCCTGTGAGTCATAGAATTATATCATATATGATATACGAAGAGCTATTGGGGGAGGCGAGAATTCTACCACTGACCCACCAATGCCAAAGAGTTATTGGTAAGCACTACTGTTGTCTGTAGAAGTCACGAAAATGCTGTATGAATATAGTATAATGTTTAAAATTTCCATCATCAATTACGTCTGAAGAATCTATCACCTGGTTGTTGCTACTGACTATACAGAGGTTTAAGAGAAATAAAATAGTCCATGCATTTGAGAAGAACTTCTTACAAGAAGATCCTCCAGAAATTCTCCCTACTCTCCATTTGCCAAGATGGTATACTCATTTTTCAGACCTTGGCTTAGACACTACTTCCTCCAAGAACCCTGCTCTCATATCAAGATAGGTTAGGAAGAATTCCCAGGTGTTTCCAAAGCAACCCATATTTAACCATTCCCACACTAATCACAATGTCCTATGATTACCTGCAACCAGAGGTATTGTATCTCTGCAAAATGTAAATCTGACTTGAGTGGTCCCCCAGCCTCTGCCCGCCTATCAGTCATTATCACACACTTCTCTGGATGCTGGGTCTCTGAGTTCCAACCCCCCTTGTTTAAGTTCCCTGAATGTACCATGCTCCCTTCCAGCACAGAGCCTAAGTTCTTGCTGCCCACTGTGCCTTCAGTCCTCCAGTCTCAATTTAATTTCTCAAGGGAAATCATGACTGACTCCCAACCACTCCCCTTCAACTCCAACTGGGTCATATGTCCTTATTATATTCTCTTATAGAATTATGTATTTCTATTTATAATAATGTGGTTGTTATATGATTACTATCTATAACAGAAGAATGTATGCTCCATGAGGGTTGGAACTATGTCTGATTTGGTTATCATTGCAACCCCCAGTGTAATGTCTAGCATATAGTAAGTATCAAATATTGTTAAGTGAATAAAAAAACTGTTAAATAAATGAATGAATGTTTATTGATCTGTATCTCTATTAGACTAAGTTTCTTGAGGGCAAGAGCCCTATCTTATTTAATATTGAACCTCTTACATCTGGCATGTTACTTAACACATAGTAGATAATAACTATGATTAAAGAAATAAAGAAATTTGAATAGCTAAAGGATGAAAAAGTAAATATAAGAAGGGGAATTAACATTTTCTAAGTGCCAGGCAAGTGACAAATAGTGAGCTAGATCATTTCCATACATTTAATACAACAACCCTTGGAAAGAGAGTTTAATATCCCTACCTATTACTACAGAGGAAGGAAGGACTTAGAAAGATTAAGTAACTTCTCTCCATTTTCTGGAGTTTGCTCTTAAATTTCTCTGCCTCTAAAAATGACATTCTTATCAAGAATTAAAAGTAAACATTTCTCTAAATCAAGATAATTACCTGTACCACAGAAACAGATGGGTGGAGTTCATTGCACTCTGCTTTGTTTTTACAACTGCTAGCCCAGATGGAATAGGTCTAAAACAAAAAATGTATGGAACAGTTCACAAAAACAGTTAAGTCTTAAAGAGGCATAATTCTCACAATTTCTTTTTACAGATTGCTTTATTTATAACATTACACTTCATTATGGTATATAAAAAGCATCAGTAAAAAGTGCCCACAAGTTTCCTAAAGTATCCAAACATAAGAAAGCAAAGAGAGAGGTGCATAGGTCTGTATTTTTCTGGAAATAGTGATCATGAGGCTGTGACGGCTCTTCACATCAAATACCTTAGCATTATATTTTTTTCCCAAATATATTACAACTTTCAAAATTTCTATTTCATTGAGCTCTCAGTTTTTCTTCATATTTAACTTATATATGTATTCTCTTTAGAATTTATATCCAATTATAAAAATAGAGAAAAAAGAATTTAAAAAGTAAAGATTTATTTATTAAAAATAATTTATTACATCCCATAACTTAAAGTTAATTTTATGTCCTTTAGAATTTTGGAAATTTGAAGATTACATTTCAAAACTTACCAAGAAAGAAACTACCGAAATAAATAATAGAAAATTTGAAATTTTGTTTGAAAAAAGAGGTTCGCCCTTTCCTTCAGAAAGTACTTGACGCTTCTGTAAAGCCAGATAAATGAAAGCAAACAGCATTCCGTGGAAGACTACCTGAAAAGTAAAAAAAAAATTTAAACAGTTACTTATCAAAAAATAGCAAAAATATTTAGTTAATTAGGAATGTATGTATAAAAGAAAGTAGGTTAAAAGCTTAAAGGTTTGGAGTTTCTATGAAGGACTTAAACTTCAAGAGCAAAACTTCAAGCAATGAAATAAAGCCAATGATTGTTAGAAACCACCCACCATAGAGAAGCAAACACCTCTTGCAATAATATGAGATAAAGCTGGTTCGTTTTGGGCAGTCTCAACAGCAAGTAATAAAGATGATTGAAAAATAATAAGAAACTCTCCTAAAGACATGATAAAATGTAAACATACCCAACAAAGATAAAACATTTTATATTGGTCCTTTCAGTCAAATACAACAAAAACAGTAACACCATCAAGTCATGCTTTTAAAAAGAAGTATGTGCACATAAGAGTGAGAAAAAATATGGCAGACCAGAAAGCACATGAGCTTTCTTTTTTTAAACAAAGACTTAATGTGAATCATTACTTCAACAAACTGAACATATGTGTCCACCCAAAATTCGTATGTTGAAACCTAATTCCCCAAGGTGATAATTTTGGAGGTGAGGCCTTTGGTAGGTCATTAGGTCATGAGGGTGGAGCCTTCAAGAATGGGAGCAGTGCCCTTATAAAAGAGACCCCAGAGAGACCCTTGACCCTTCCACCATGGGAGAACACAGAGAGAAGACAGCTGTGCATGAACCTACCCTCACCAGACACCAAATCTGCTGGTGCTGTAATCTTAGACTTGCCCAGCCTTCAGACTGTGAGAAATAAATTTCTATTGTTTATAAGCCACCCAGTCTATGATATTCTATTATAGCAGCCCAAACAGACTAAGAAATCATACCATAGCAGATTGCATTATTGAGAAAGTTGAGAATTTAAAATTACTTGATGTGGAGACTTTAGCAAAGATTTTAATTCATATATGGTTTTGAAATGCACTGCAGTACACTGGAAAGTGTATAGGTATTGGAAACCAAGAATGGTACAGAATAGGCACTAAAAACATTTGCTCAGAGAAAAAAGAGATGAGTCAAAGATGAAAGGGGAAAAAGTGAAATAATTAATATTTATTTAGTGTCTTTTATTTTCCAAATGTTGTGCTAGATGTTCTACATTTTCTCGGCCAATTGAATCTTAACCATCCTTTCAAGATCAAGTTCATAAAATAATCCAAGACACTGCTCTTTCTTCTTTGCATACTTCTACCATAAAATCCATATTGCATAGTTTAGTACCCCATTATAAATAGTAATCTTGAGTTTTAAACTAGATTCTTCAGGCTTAGAAGCCTGGTGGCATGTCTTCTTTCTTTCTCTAATATATACCTCATGATAAACCAGCATGTAGGGCACATATTAGGGCTCAATAAATATGATTTTGAATGGCTGAAGCATATATATAACAGAACACCTATAAGTTAAAATTACAAGTCAGGCAAAGGCTACTTTGTAGACATTTTAATAATATTTTTCCAGCTGATCTACAAACATATGTATACCCTTTCACTGCTGTAAAGGAAAAGGGGAGGTGGTAGTGGTGGACTGCTTTGACTTACTAAATCAACATGTTTCCTTATTCTAAAACTAAATAAAAATAGCTGAAAAAAATTTCCAAATCATTTTCTAACAATATAATTTGAAATGGCAAAATATCACAAAGTAAATACATACATAACGGTCTAACCTCCATCTGAACCACCATTCATATACATTCCCTTTCAGTTCAAAACACTTGGACAATGGCCAAAGAGAAAAGATCTTCTCAAATGCACCCTGAGAAAACGAATCCAGAAAACAGATTAAGATCATACAAGTCAATACTTGTTTTGTAATTCTATTATAAATTGTAGTTTTTTAAAAGTTAGGACTATGTAAGGGTCATTCACAATTTTTAAATTCTATTATTTTTTTTGAAAATATCACTTCATTTGAAATATATTTGAAAATAAATTTATTTTACCAATAGCTAATAAAGATGACTTAAAATTCTGTAACTTATTTTCACTTCACATGAAAGGCTATTGAAAGTGCAAAATTAAAAACAAAAAACACCCCAAAAACCTGGTAATCAGAAAATTATTCTCTTTAAAGTTTTTAATCTAGTACACAAAACAGCTAATAAATTACTAATCAAACAGAAAAATACAATACTTCAGACAACATGGTGTCGATATCCTAAAGAATGATTAAGGTTAAAATATAGTTATCTTTCTCCAAATGTTCTTAAATAATCTATAATTAACTATTTGAGTTAAAAGAGTCTTCTAAATTAGTCACCTTACTCAATCAACCATACCCAAATGCCATTACAGCCTTTGAAACAAAGTTTACAATTTTACTCTGGTCAAGTTATTGAATGGTACCCTCTTATTAATCTGACAGCCTGGAAAATCTGGGAATGAAGGGCAGAAGTCTTGGGTACATTCCTGCACATTAATGAAGTCTTTCAAAGAAGAGAACAAAAACCTCAACTTCCAGACTAAAGAATGACGACAAACTCATTAAGGAAAGTTCCATCATTAGACCTAATGCCACAGCATAAAAATGTAACATCATGATTTTTAAAAAGGCTATTAAAAACCAAAGACAAAATATGAAAATAATATTATATTTTAGGTAATGCTGAGTCCTTAGGCCAGAAGCACTTTATTATTATAATAAAATGCAATAGTCTCCATTCAACCATGGAATTTAAAATGCACACAGCATATTAAAAATAGGTTCTATCAAAATCTATGTCTCAGAAGATTAAGGATGATTCTTAACAAGAGTTGCGATCTAATGTACTTATAGATCATGTATACTGATATGAATATAGATATATAATAGGTGTGCATTAGATATAAATACATGACATATCTATGAAATATATAAGATGTATTTACCATTTAAAATTTTATTTCTAATTAAAAATTTATTTCTTAAAATGATCAATAAATAAATATTTATCAAGCATCCTATTTTGTGAAAGACAGTGGGCTGCACTGGAGTGTCAACTTTTTTTTCTTGTCCAATGGTCAACACTGACCCAAAGCTAGGGAAATGTTCCTAATCCCTATATTGAACCTCTGGTCAGCTTTCTTTTCTTTCCCTCAGAAGTACTCACAGAGTGTTGGGAATTTTAATGAATAACTGTCCAGTAGTTTTTGCTGTTACCTGGCTACTTTTTTATACATTTGCCTGTTGTTTCCTTATTATTTTATTGATCTATAAAAAATCTTGGATGGCAGGCAGCAATGGAAATGTTTTAAAAGCTCCTAAGTATAAAAATAAGTATAAATGCCTACAAAAATGCCCAAAAAACAGCTTTACAGAATTACATATACACACAAAATGCCTATAGGGCATGTATACCTGACACAGCCAGGTACAAACAGAGTGCTGGAGACGCAAGTAAACTGCAGAATATGTCACAACTATAGGCATTCAAATTAAAATGTTGTTATAAACTTCATGCTGCCCAAATAACACATCCGCCTGAAGGATTTAATCAGCAGGTAGCAGACTGCCACTCTGCTAAAGTGAGAAAATCTCAACCATCAGAATAGAGGGATCAAAATAGAGGGATTGGTCGGAAAATGACCAAAAATTTTATAAAATTAAACATACTACATATATACAAACCCCTTTGCTCCTAAGTTGGTTTTACTAACTGGCCAAAATTTAACTCTATGTAGTTATAGAAAAATCAAGTAATACTTTGATGCAATGAATAATGCACAAACTAAGTTGCATATTCTGTCAAGAGAATTTTGATTTCCACTTAGAGTAGTGTCTTGTAAGAGGCATTCAATAAACGTTTGATTGATCAAAGTCAAGTAAAATGGATCTTGAACAATTGCCAGAGGAAGAGCTTTAAATTGCTCTTACAACAAAAACAGTGGTAACAAAAGTAGATACATCTCAAAAGAACTACACTGAGTAGTCAACTACAGAGTGACATTTTTATTACAGTCATTAAAAAATGAAGCTTAAAAAAAACCTGAGTCTTCTCACATACTTTAATAGACTTGAATTTTAAAATATTACAAAATATAAACTGAAAAGACTGTACAAACCTGAGAATATGCCAAAAAACATATGAATAACAGCAAAAAGGCTAGTTTCAACAGTAAGCCAAAATGCCAGAGACAATTTCCTAAGAGAGAAAATATTTAATTTACTAAGAAATACAAATTTATATTAGAAAACATATTAAATACTCTCTATTTAACATATTTATACCCTGAATAGTTCTTAAAATAATTTAAGGCTGCTTACAAGGATACACAAAATATATCTAGGTAGCATAAATTACAAGTAGGGCAAAAAGAAAAACAGGTGGAGGATTTTTGCCAGGAATGAGGCTACAAGGTATAATTGATACCTTATACACTTGCTATTCATCTACTATAAATATATTTAAAAATATCTGCTGTATTCAATTCTAACTATTCATTATTGAAAGTTACAACAAAATTTGGAACAACATGTTCAATGTAATTCTAACAAACACTCATGTTGAATATAACTTAGGTAATATTGCTTAAACATTAAAGTTCCAAGGAGAGAGCTTAAACTCCCTAATGGACTAAGATTTAACCATAAGATATATTTTAACATATACATATTTTAAATTATGTGTTCAAAGTTTATACATATTAATTATTTGATAATATGCTGCGTTTGTATAGAGGAATTAAACTACAGAGGCTATTCAAAGAAACAAATGGACTTTAACAGAGGCTGGAACTCAAGTCTTTCCTGAAAAAGTATTTGATGCTATAATAGAAGCCAATGGAAAAATATTTTTGCTATACAATATTTAGTTGAAAGAGTCAAGTTAAATACATTTTTAAAAATTAAAAATTCTTTATTTTTACAAAAAAGGAAGATTTTATTTTAATGATACGATCTTGAGGGAAAAAAATTAAAATAAATGTGGCCTCACTTTGAATATTATCACTAACCGGCTATGTGAAATTTGAAAATAACGTTTTGGGTACATAGGTTCCTTATATGTAAAACAGGTTGATAATAACTGCTTAAATGGTTGTCTAGAAGATAAATTATATTAGCGCTTTTAAACTCTGTTTGACATAAAAAGCCTTTTTGCAAATGAATGTTTACTCAAAATCTCAATATATATAAGAAATCAAATAAAAGCAGAGCTGCCAAGATTGAAGCAGGATATAGGGGCCTGGAGCTCTATTTGGCTTTCCTTTCTCTCTTCCAGCTACCTCCACTCTGGCTCTGTACAAGGCAGTTTGAAAACGGTAGCATTAGTTAATATGTAAAACGGTTTTGAAAAATTTTAATTTGGAAAAGGGAAAACACATATAATATAAATGTAAATTATTATTCTTCACTGTTAACATTACTTGAACTATTTAGCTGTAATATTTTAGAAAGTTTAAGAACAAAATTTCAAAATGTCAAAACTATACATAAATTTAAACTGTCTACATCTCTTAATAAAAATAAGAGCCTTTAGCAACTAAAAAGAAATTTAGTACATTGAAAGAATATATTTATTAACATTAGTAAGAGTATATTTACCGTTTGCTTTTTTTTGGATGATTTGTGGCCATAGCGCTAATGTAACATATATAATCATGAACCATACTGTGACCAAGGGGACAAAGTAATAGAATTGATAAGGCCGATCCATTACTATACATAACACCACTACCAGGAAATTGAGACGAAATAAGACCTATTAAAAAGGAGAAGAAAATGGTTTTCATTCCAATTCCAGGTGTACATGAAAAGCAAAGACAGATTTTCTCTGGCAGAGTATAAATGTTTAAGACTCAAAAATGCATATGAAAGTATATTTTACTAATACCTAAAATTACATTTGTTCTACAATCACTGTAAAGAGTTGAACATAAAATATTTATGCATCATTAGATTCACCAAATCCCAGCAGAGCACCAGTCCGAGCTGTCCTCTTGCTACAATTGCCATCTTGTTAACTGTAGGGGAAAAAAATTATAAACCTTCTTCCAAGGGCTATAGTTTATAAGCAGGGATTAGATTATCTCAAGAAAAGGGTGTCCATTTCATCTCTTGCTTGATGTTGATTTACCCCATTTGGGATTAAATTGCAAGTTGTCATAAATACAAAATAATATCACTCAAATTTAAGTGTCTTTGGGATCTCTGTAACAGTCCTTTCAGGTATCAGTTTTGATGTCATTCAAAGAACACAGAATTTGGGCAGATTTATATTAGTGCTATACCACTTACTACATGACCTTGGGCAAATTATTTAACCTCTCTGAGCCTCAGTTTCCTCATCTGTTAAACATAAAGATAACAACTCAGGGTTGTAATGAGGGGTAAATAAAATAATGGTTAGAAACTACTTAGCACAAGGTAGAAATTTAATAAATACTAATCCTCTTCTCCAAGAGAGAAAACATACTTTAGTTTTAGTTCTACAAAACTAAAGTGATTCAGCAAGTTGTCCCTTGTATACCAGTACTTTCATTATATATTCATTTAAATTGTATTTTCCTTCCATCACTAATAAATTATTTATCTCAAATTATTAAACACAGAACACAGAAATAATACAATTTTAAAGTGTTAATAAAGTGTTCATAAATTAAAGTGTTCATAAATTCAAATTATTCATGGTCTCATAATGACCATATTTATATTTTCTCAATAGTTAGGTGCAAAAGCATGTTAAATTGAAGGAAAAAGAATATAACTGAATACATTCCTACCTGACATACTCTATGGACTCCAAAGTCTCCTTTGACCCAAAAGTATGAGAAATGCCCATACCCTGTCTGAAATAGGTATGCAGCAACCAGAACTCGAATGTGCATGTACACTGGCAAAAACTGTTGACAAAAATAAATAGGTAAAATATATGTTGGCATCAACTACACCTTGAATTATCATAACAAGTACATCTAACAAAGATAATAAATCATCATCATCATTTGGCATTAGTTCAACGAAAAGATTTATTCTCAAAAGTTAGGCATTATAGCAGGGATTACAAAAATGTAGACTTTGGAATCAGACCTAGGTTTAAATTCTGGTTCTGCCGTTTCCTAGCTATGTGACTTTAAGTTTTCCAATCTGCAAAATGAGACTATCACCTCCTTCTTTAAAAGATTCTTGCGAGGAATGAATGAGATAAATGTGAAGCACTTTGTGCCTTAACTTGCACCCAGTTAGAATTCAATACATGAGAGCTATAATTATTAATCACTACATATCATGCATATAAAATTACTCTGGATTTTATATTTTCCTGATGAGAGGATGAAAAACACAACAAACAAAAATCCCACATTTTTGGCCCCCTTAAATATACAGACTTTAGACCTGTAAATAAAAGTCAAATGACTACTATAATATTTAATTTATTTAGTGAAAATACATATTTTCAAAAACATGCAAACACAATTTAGGAATATTATTTCCCTCCCATTCTTATTTTATGAAATAATTTTGTTTTACACTCCTGTATCACTGTCTTCATCATGACCAATCCCCATAATCACTTATCATGGTTGTTCAGAGCATTACATCTTCACTTCTGCCTAAGCTGAATGAAACACAACACAGTTTGAATCTACATATGATAGGAGTCACTGGAAATGTTATCTCATTTATAAGTACCAATTGTCATAACTTTAGAACACTGTCATTCTGCCTGTTCACCACCCACTGGTCCTTTAGGTGTGTATTCTCAGTTTCCACAATACAACCAGTGCACTGTTTTTTAAAATAATCTTTAAAAGGCTTGTTCAGTGACATCCAACCCTTGCAATTATAAGACCTTTCTTTCTAGAATAAATACTAGATCTATGTAAAATTTCCTTGGCTTCTATTTTATAGACCCATATGATCACTTCTGCAATTATCTATCATCAATACTGCTTATGGCCATTTTAGGTTAATGTGTCTCCCTCAAGTGATACTTTGTAGGGCAAAATAAAGTAATTAAGTGGATTAAGTAGATTTTATAAGCCCTTGAATATATGCACATTTTGTATACACCCTGAATATATGTGTTTCTTTTGGGGGGATAATATTTTTTTCTGGAAAAAAAAAACCCTGAACTTATAATAGATTGTAAATTCTTCTACGTAACCTCCACTCTAAGCAAAATGATAGATTCTCTGTCTCCTAAACTGGTCTTTCTTGTCTTTCCTTGTCAACTCAGTTTTGCTTACCTGTTTATTCTTCCCTGGAATGTTTCCCCTAACCACATTTTGCTTATTCAAATCCTATTCTTCTTCAGAACCTGGTTCAAAATTCTAATCTTATCAGGTTATCAGAGGAATGTCATTTCTCCTTCTGGAGTTCTTATAGCACCAATAATACATCAAACATAGAATTTTATTTATTGCTCTTCATTATTAGTTACTTTTAAATGTCTTATCTCATTATTAGCTTAGAAATTTTCAATGAAGGTGTAACACATTAGAATCACAAGAATGAAGATAGGAAATGTAGTATTGAAATAACTTAAGAATTTATCTAATACAAACCTATACTCTTATGTCATTCTTGAATGCACTCTAAAATATCTCCTTCATAGATTTGTCTAAGTATCTTTTAATAGTAGAAAACATACAAACTTCCAAGGCAATCCATTCCATTTTTAGGTGGTCATGAACTGCTATAAAGTTCCTTTTCGTGAAAAGTTGAAATCTACGTATAAAAGCTACTAACTTTAGCCTTCTAGAGTAGCACTGTCCAATAGAAATAAAATATGAGCCACATAAGTAATTTTTTAACGTGGCTACCAGAACATTTAAAAAGTTAAAAGAAACAAGTGAAACTAATTTTAATAAATATATTTTATTTAACTCTGTATCCAAAATATGATTTCAACATGTAATAAGATATTTTCTTTCTACAAAGTTTTTGAACTTAGTATGAATTTATCATAATCATATCTAATCTGGTATATATTTCACAATTACAGCACATCTCAATTCCGACTAGCTACAAAGTGCTCACTAGCCACAGGTAGCTAGTAGCTACCATAGTGGAGAGTCTAGCTCTAGGGTCATATGTCTAAGCTAAATCACATTTACATCTGATAGCTCTACAAGTTATTTGAAAACAGATGTCAAACTTAGGTTAACCATTCCCAATTACTTTAATCACTCTCCATAAAACATGCTTTCAAATCCCTTTAAGACTGGGGCTGGGACTGCAAACTTGGCCTTGGTTATTATATTTAAAGAGTAAATACAATTCATTTAAACAAAATTAAACACCATCACAACAATTTTCCAAGTTCCTGCCAATGTTGGCCTATTATAAATTTCACGTAATATTTCTCCCAACCTTTTAAGATATTTTAAACCAACAGAAAAGTTGTAAGAATGGTACAATGGACACCTATATGCCATGCTGAACCATGTGGAAGTGTGTTGCAGACCATGTGACGGCGCGCCTAAATACCTCCTAGGAAGAAAGGATAGTTTCCTATGTGACCATATTATCATTATCATATGTAAGAAACTGAATATGAGTATAATAGTATTTAATATACAATCCATATTCAAATTTCTTCAATTATCCTAGTAATAGTCTTTATGATTTTAAAAGAAATTTTTTGATCTAGGAGCCTTGAATCAAGGATCACACATTACATGTAGTTGTCATGCCTCTTTCATTTCCTTTAATCCAAACTGTTTTTCTCTTTGTCTTGCATGAGTCAAGCTTTACTTTTAGTATTTTAGTATTAAAAATATGTTTGGAATTCCAACTTCATTAGAGTTAATAGCTAGTCTGACTTCTGGTTCTATTCTTTTTCTCATCCCCCAAATTTTCTCTCATAACCTTTTTACTCAGGTCTCTTCATGAAAGTTACTTACAAACTCAAAGAAAAAAAACACAATAGAACACAAAATCATCTACTGCATATACCAAACTTGCTGCTCTCTTCATATTAGATTCACAGCATTTTATCCATATTTGATACAAATTGTATTTTAGAAGAATGTGTATACTAACGATGACAATCTGTCAGACCATCTGGATTATTTTAATAATTCTCAAGAATTTTTTACATAGTTTTCTCTTTTAGCATAAAAACAAGGCACAACTGAAGCTTGACATATTTTACTCAAAATAAAAAGCATTAATCGTGGACATCCCCCAAACTGTGCACCCCGCACCCATTCAATGAGAGTTAACCAAAGTGTTGTACCCCCATAATATTCTGAAATAAAAGGAAAATAAATAAATAAATAAATAAAAAGCATTAAGTTTAGGTAATTAAAATAATCGTGGCAGTTAAAGTTTTTAATGAGGGTAATCTCTCAAATACACAAGAATCGAGTCCCAAAATATGTTACCACCTATGCTAATAATGCTCTGCCAATGTAGACATAGGTAATTTTTAACCACAAAATCCTACATAAAAGAATAGGGATATGTTAATTAATCATTACATTCATCTGTTAATGAAAAGTATGTCCTTCCAGAACAGATTTTTTTTTTTTAAATGTAATTTAGAATGTATTGGGATGTAGTCTAAGATGTATTAGAATGTTAGGTTGGTAAATGATTATAATAGAATGCCAAATTGCCTTCATCCTTTTATGATCTAAATACTTTCTGGAATCACTGAACTGAGGAACTTAATCTGCCATTAATTCTTTCTGCCTAATTTTTTTACAGTAGTATCACCCTTTAATATGTCACCAATTAATTATGTCTCTAAGTGGCATTTTCTTAAAACAAACCCTCCCTTTCCCCAAAATTAACCCAGTCTTTATTCATATGTCAGAGATATTTCTAGGATTCAATATTCACCTCTGCTTACTTCTTAGATAACCACTGGATTTATCCTACAAATTCTGAGCTGGGTTTATAAACTATGTCTTACTATCTCCATCCCTCCTTGCCTCAGGTCTCTTTTATTGTCTTGGTTCTTCCACAACTACTCAAATTCACTAGCTCCCCTTCAGCTGCAGTGTCACAGGAATTTCACTGTTGCCACAAATGTACATATCATAGCCATTTAACTGCAGTAGAAATTACACTTCATTCCTCTGCTTTCTGCCTTCAAACAATCCATATAATCACCAAAAATTTTTGAATATAATAAAGACACAATGAATAACATTGTTTTCAAATTGTTAGAGATACCTGAAAAATCCCAGTAATAATATTATTTACCTCCTTAATTGCTGCTATGGAATTTTCAAAATACTCCTTTCTGGGCAATACTCCCCTCTTATCTCAATTTATCATTGATGCAAACACTGTTCACACACGTGTGCTTTATAATAAGCAAATAAAGCAATAGAAACCAGTTCAGTAGTTCCCAAATTATGAATGAGTTTCTTAAATTTTTAACATATTGTATAGAAGTCAGTTTGCATCTTCACTATAAAAACGTGTGAAAAGTAGTTGTTAGGCTCACCCACAAAAGCTTGTTTTAACTGTAATGTAGCTGGAATGCTACAACTCAAAATGAATACATTTTTTCTAACCCTGCCATATCCAAGGTGGCCACAGATCATGAAAATCTTAAGTCTTTCAAGACACCTAGGGAGAAGGAAAAAACAATTTTGTCTAGGTACAGAAGATACTGGGTGACCAAAGGAAGGGTCCTCCCCAGCATGGAGGATACCATAGTACTTAGGAAGTATGGTATACCCTACATGGTCTATGGTGGTAGTCAATCTGTATCTGGATTCTTTGAACACTGAGGCAAGAGAGTTCTCAGTTTTTTAAACTTTAAAAATGTAAAAATAGTTGATCAAACTTCCTAAAATATAGTGAAGGATAGAATATAAAATATAATAATCTAATTTGATTTTCTTTGATAGTAACTTGCCTATTCTAAATCCTTTGTAATTGTCATCTACAAAGTTTCTTGATAACTTTAAATTAGCTGTTCAACAAGATGACATGAAATAATACCCTTAGATATCAGATATTTCTGTCATATTAAAATTAAAGCCAAGTAAATACAAATCAATTTATTGCCTTATTTTTTAAAAATTATTTTTGCTTTTAAAATTGTACTTCTGAAAGAGTTAAAAGAAGAACAGGAAGGCAGGATATCAAGTGGAAAAGAAGAAGGGTCTCTAACTGGTAGAGAATATAAAAAAACAAAAAAGACGGTACCCTTAAAGAAACATTAAAACGACATTATTTCCTATACTTTCTGAACTTAAAATACTTACTGTACTTGCTCCAGAGATGTGATAAATCAAAATCACAAGCTGCATCCAGCCTTTCCATTCATCTGTTTGTTCTCTATTTAATACTTTAGTCTATGTAAAGGAACCAAAATCTGTTTTAAAATTCATCATAAATTATTTAGACAGTATATATTAAGTATGTTAAACATTTTCTTACAAGATATAAAGCTAATGCTTCTGTCAAAAGAACTTGATGGTGGTGTTGGGGTGGCAGTTAAAAGTTGTCATTTTATTACTTGCTAAAAGATATTATAAAACTATTTTAATTATAATATGAATTTGAAAAACAAATATAAACTAAAGGAGATTTTGAATATTTAAGTTGATCCTTTTGGTTTTATATTAAAATGACATTTAAATTATAACAGATGTGAATATTTATAAATCTAAAAATGGTATTCTATAATTTCCTTCAGAATTTCAGAGTTAAAAAAAGATCTTATAGTTCTCTCAGACTTTGTCAGAAAAAGCTCTGTTGTTATAGTTTATTTTCCCTAGTAATTCTTACTAGAGATGAAGAACTGATTAATAATCCTCATAGGAGAGGTATATTTTTACAACAGAACTTATTAATTCAAATAAATCAAGCCTTGTAAAGATGTTACACAAATATTCTGAGCAATGACAGCATCTTTTCCTAAAATAGGAAATTCAGAATGCTGTGAGTAATGGCCACATCATTATGTAAGTTCTAATTTGTATGTATATATAGCTGATAAATATATAAATATATGTTTGTACATACAGGAACTTGTTAATATAATGATATGTTTTTACTTTATAAAAAATAACAGTATCTTGTGGCTAAAGACCACTGTAAAGTCAGGAGCTTATACTTTCTCCATCCCCAAGCAGGCAAAATAACACTAAGTCATGATATCTTTTTCACAATCATGTTTTCCAACTTTTCAACAATCTTCATGTGACTCTGAACTTCTTTCAAACTGTTCTGAAAAAACTACACTAAGAGTGTAGTTTAAGAGTCCACTTAAGACTCTTAGTGGACTCTTAAGACTAAGAGTCCACTAAGTGAAGTATAACTACAATATTCCTTCATCCTCCTCTATTATATGTTTTTGTATATGCTGGCATGATAAATGATATATTTTTTTAATCTAAAGTTTATGAGATAAGAAGGATAATATGAGCTACAAAGAAAATGACTCTTACCTCTTTAGTATTTTCATTGTAAAATACTCCCAAAACCAAGATGTAGATAATTGGAATAAAGAAAGATGAATGTGTATAAAACTTGTTTTCCTTCATAAAGAGATTTGCACGGTCACACATATAGAAATAAGCCATAATCAGGCCAAGTTTGCAGAAAGACTGTAAAAGTGTTTCTAATGGAGACACAGGGGTATTGATAATATTTTTCTTTTCCTCTCCACTTTCCAAATCAGTACATGGCTTATTCTTCCGATGAGCATTACGATGAATTATATAAAAAATTAAATATCCGATAATAGATAAAGTGAAAAAGCAAGCAGCTAGCTTCTGTATGAGAGTAAGAGGAGGCCGAGGTTGACAACAGGAACCATCTACAGGCTTCAAAATCTTATTGCAATACACGTTCATAAGAATCATTGCACTCTGTGAACAAATCAAGTTATTTGGTTATTATCTTGTCAGTGATGTATTTCACATTAGATTTTCTCCTGTGAATACTGCTGAGTTTTCAGCACTGAAACCAAAATGCTTTTGTACTTTTTGCTACCATTTCCCAAACACTGATGCAAATAATGGTATTCCTTCAATCTTTCAACAGCTAGTTCAGGGTGTTTCAAACTTCTGGGACTACGATCCATAATAAAAAATTCATTTTATAATGTGACCCAGGACACATTTACAGGAAACAATACCTATTCTTATTACTTGGAATGCACTCTGACACTGTTCTATTCTATTCCTTTTTTTTAAAAATACTTATTTCATGGCTGCTAATGGGTCATGACCTTCAGTTAAAGAAATACTGACAGATGTCAAGGACCAAAGAATTCTAACGAGAAAACTTTCAAAACAGAAGATACCAGGATACTTAAGAGAGAGTCTACTCTTCATATGCGAAAAAAGAATGTAACATAACCACCACTGAAAAACTATTAATTCTTAGCTAACAATATTTGTAATACACCTTTAATTTGGTCTATAGACTATTTAGGATTTTACAGTTTTAAGATTTCTAATGTTAAATAAAATATAGAAGCTTCAACATGGTTTGATTATAATAAAATTATTCTAGGAAAGCTGTCAAGATTCTGCGTAAAGTTTCAGTCAAACCCTAGTTTCATAAAAACTTTATAGTTTAGGCATTTGTGGAACTCTAGATGATTATATTATTTAAGGCTAAGTATTCAAAGTACTCAAATGTTTAGGAAATCTTATCCTTTTAGCCCTGAGACTTCAGGAGGTTCTATGCTGGCACTCTTGCACATACTAGCCTACAAATTGCATTGCAAGGTTCTTAATCACCTTTCAGGGGGGTCCACAAAGCCCCTTTATATATATGGAGAACTGTGTGTATATGCAAACACACATATTTTCTGCAGGAGAGGAACAGAACCATTGCTTTTTATCAGCCCCTCAAAAAATGTTAAGAACCACTGTTTCATAAAATTAAAAAAACTCCAAATAATTTGTTCTACTATGTGTGAAAATTTATAGTTATGCAGTTCTCTTTCATACTTAACCTAAATCCCTTTCCATCAGTCAAACTGAATTTGTTCAGCACCTACTCTGTACCTTGAATAATGTTTAGGGTATAAGAGCTACAGGAAATAATAAAAATTATTTTATATATTAAAAAATGTGCTCTTCATTGAAGCTTAATCTTGTAAGCTTAAAGTTCAAGGTAAGGACGACATAAAGCAGTAGTTTTCAAACATGAGTGTGCTGAGAGCATATGACACAAGGTATATATGTCTCATGAGACAAGGTACATTAACAGTGATTAGCACTCAATAAATGAAGTTTCATTTCATCCCTTCCATAACTTCTTTCTCTCTTAGAGTACACTAAAACTCCTACTTATATGTTCAGCTAGATGACAGAAGCAAAATTGTTTCTAGATGTACCTTTAGATGGAATAATTACAAGTAATTAAGATTGCAATTAAGTAAATTACTTATAACCATGTTATAATGACTTACGGCTATAATCAATTGATATTATAGTCCCCATCTACTGACAAATATAAGAATTCTTACAGTTTCTCTGCTTGATTCAGGAAGATGTAAGCCATCCAAAGATTCCATGATAGTTTCTTGAGCAATTAATTTGGAAACACTGAACATCTTAACATTTGATTTAGAATTTCTGGTGCTACTATTCAAAATACTGACTGCAGCTTCATTGTAGGCATCTATCTTCTCATTAGTGATCATCTTCCTATTTTCACTTAACAGATCTTCATAAACAGGATCTACATGTGAAACACAGTTTTAAAAACACATTTTAAAAATCCCTATTGGTAAAAATTATGAACATGTAAGTTAGTTGATCCATATTTCATATTTTGTTCTTAAAGTGCAGATGATAGCAGGCACCTAATAATTCATTTGCACATAAAGCTGGACTAGATAAATAGATTTCCTACCTTATATTCAGTTTTTGAGTTAATCAGCATCTCCCTCAAATTTAACAAAATTTTTGTCCCTACTCTATGTACCCAGCTTTGGGGAAACATTTTTATGTTCTAGCATCTCTCAAGAGTTTAAAATTTTGGGGTGCAGGTTTATACCAGGTAATAAGAAATTAAAACTGGATTATGGAAGATTGCCTAATTAAGAATAGTAGCCCATCTTTTTTTTTTCTCCTGTCACTACTTAATTCTGTAAACTTTGCTCATACAATTGGGAGTTAATATTATTTAGGATCAAGGTCTGTCTACTATCACTTACTACAAATAATTTAAATTTAATTTTTTCTCATTTTAGTAACAGGAAGGTTAACAATGAGTCTGTGATTAAAACAGGGATTGTAAAACAGATTATCACCACCCTCTTTTATTCTTTTCATTTTGACATTCAACTGAGAAATAATCATAAAAGTTTCTGACAAACAACTTGAATTGCTAAATACTCAGGGCATTTCATATTGTCCTAGGCATTAAATAATGGACATTCAATAAATTCCTGAAATGAGTTACCCTAATGTCTACTTTCTCTTAAAGAATTTCATTACCAAGTATAAACTAAATGGTGTGAATTTAAATATATTCTGTCAATTCAAAAGTATATTTACTTCCAACGATTCTAATATTATGAAACAGATTTATTAATTTTTTTCTCTATATTTACCAATCACAATAAATATACTTTGTAAGAAATAAAAAATCATAGGTAAACATCTCATTTGCCTTTAGGACTTATCTCTTCGTTATATTCTATAACCATTCTGCTGTTGAAATTCCTTGGAGGATATTATTTATTTATTTATTTATTTGTTACTTATTATATTTATTAGTCTGTTCCTTACACTTAAAAAAGGAAAGCAAATAACTCAAGTTTATTCTAATCTTTCAAACCTTATTTCAAAACTTATTCTCACAAAGCAATAATTTTGCGTCTTAAAACAGGAAATAATAAAAGCCTATGCCTCAAAATATATACAATATGACATTTTTTCATTACTCATTCCTTACCTTGTAAGACCCAATAAACATCACTAGTCTTTGCCAATTTTTCTAGAAGTGGTGCTATGGAGGTAATGTTCATTTTATATTGAGAAAGCGCTTCATTGCTACCATTGTGAATCTTGATAGACCACTAAGAAGACGTAAAAATTAAGAATTCAGTATTTATGACAGAAAAATTAAAGTATATAATTTACTTATTATAAGAAGGGTTAATATTTTAAGATAATTCCTATTTTTATTCAATATTAGAATAAATTTGGTCAAATTATTTCATGAAATTTATGAAGGCACTTAGAAAAAAAGCTGTCATAAAATTAGACTTTCAATGTATAATAATCAAGAAGAATACAATTTTAGATATAAAATAATACTGATATGTAACACCAAATTTCCTAAGTTCAATCAGGTCTTTTTATTAAAATTCATCAGTCTGATTATAATAGAAATAGCAGTTAAAAGATAAGTACAATCAAGAATTCTATTTGACATAATTTAACTTTTTCTTAGCATGTCCTTAAGTGTGAAACAAAAATCATGATGTAAGAATATAGATAATAACTTACTGTGGCAGCTCCTGCTACAATCACATGGGGCTTTGCAACGGAATCCTAAGGGAAGAAAAATCTTTATTATAGTGTTATATCCAGTTCAGGGAATTAATACAAGTAACATCATTTAATTTTTTTCCTTAAAATTTAAGTTCTTCCTTTAAATGCATTTTAAATTTCTAGAATTCCTTATTATTGTTATTCCTATTGTTGTTATAACAAGATAGACATCCAATGCCTAAAATTTTATACGGCTACACATTTATATAGGATAGCATGATGCTTGTATGGTTAATTCTTTGGTGTTCTTAAAAAAAAAAAACCACTACTGAAATGTAACTTGACCTAATATTATTCTGAACTCTGAGTAAATTACTTAGAGTAAAGCTCTAGTGTATTATGTCAGTCAATTAAAAGGTATTCATGGAAGCCTACAGGGTACACAGCGTAAGTGTTAAATAAAATACAAGGTCAGTGCCCTAAAGAAATATAACCTTTTGGGAAAGCTAAATTCACCATGTATTTAACAAAATAAACTGATAATTATTAAAGACCACATGTGGGGAAAAAAACAAGGAGAAATCCCTAGAAATCTTCACCAAATGCAAATGACAGTAGTCTCTCCTTATCCATGGTTTAACTTTCTGCTGTTTCAGTTACTACAGTCTGAAAATATTAAATGAAAAATTCCAGAAATAAATAACTCGTAAGTTTTAAAGTGTGTGTCCTTCTTAGTAGCACGATAAAATCTCACGCCATCATGCTCTGCCCTGCCCTGGATGTGAATCCTCCCTTTGTCCAGAGTATCCGCACTATATATGCTACCCATCCAATTGTCACTTAGTAGCCATCTCGGTTATCAGATCCACTGTCACAGTATCACAGTGCTTGTGTTCAAATAACCCTTATTTTACTTAATAATGGCCTCAAAGCGCAAGAGTAGTGATGCTGGCATACTGTTAATTGGTCTATTTTATTATTATTATTAATGTCTTACTGTGATTAATTTATAAACTTTAATATATGTATGTATAGGAAAAAACATAGTATATATAGGGTTTGGTAGGATCCCCAGTTTCAGACATTCTACTGGGGGGTCTTGGAATGTATTTACCATGGATAAGGAGGGACTACTATATGCTATTTATAATATATAGCTATATTATATTATTTATTAGTAATTATATGTGTAGCTAACTATATATATAGTATAACATGTATAGAGTACTTAGTAACTTCCCAAGTACTTCCTCTTAAATTATCTCAATTTAATATACAGGGTGTCCCAAAAGTCACCATACATAGGGAAAATGGGAAATTGTAGCTAAATGTACCTTTATTTATAAAATATTCATTACAAAATTTTTCCTTTCCTTTTACAAAGGAAGTATGTCCCTAATCCTCTCAATGGCTAATCCTTACTCTGTGTCTAGATTCCCTCCCTTTTCACTCTGGAGCTGTGATCCATGAATTATCTCCTCCAACTCCCATAGTACCAATCTCGTCCTCCTCCTCCACTCTCCTTCCTTCCCTCAACCTGAAAGTAGTAAACCATCTTTATCCTCAAAAACTTTTTCTTCAATCCTGTCTCATTCTTGGATTCTTCTCTTCACACCTTCAACCAACAGATTACTTGAAAGAGCATTCTGCCCTCACTAGGCCAATTTCTTTATCTCTCATTTATGCCTCGATTTACCACGTTTTGAATTTGGACTTCAGTATCCATTAAAACTGTCCTCAGAGCCCATTAATGAAATCTGGATTGCTAAGTCCTGTGGCTCCATTCTACCTCATCTAGTTTCTACAGTCACGCTGTCGACGACTATGCTCCTTTTAAAATTCTTCTCTCTCCTGCGCGTGCTATCACGGTCCTTCCCCACTTGCTTTTCTTCTTACCCCTTTTACGGCTGCTTCTCAGAATCTTCTTGATAATTCCTTTCCTTACAAGCTCTCCTCTTTAATCTCTAAATTCTCTGCCTACTCTATTTCTTCCATTCAAACAACTTTAAATTTCACCTCAATCCATACTGAGACTTCTCAATCCACCTAAGCAGTGCAGACTTCTTAAGGACTTCCATTTACCTACAGAATTAAATCTAAATCGCCAGTTCCTTCACAATTTAACCACTACTCCACCATATCACATCATTCTCCTGTCAGAACTTTCAATGGTTCTCCACTACCCTCAAAATAAATTCAACCCAATGTCCTTATTTTTAGAAAATACACCCTGAAGTATTCAGAAGTAATAAGAAATGGACAGGTAGATAAAATAAGTCTACCCCCGCCAAAACGGCTTAGGATATCACTCATAATCTACTATCTGCCTACCTCATCTCTTATCAGCTCCCCCCAAAATGAAGCACATGATAAAGAACAACCAAAACCAAACACAAGAAGCACTTTGTATTTGAGCTCCAGCCATACTAAAACTGTTGGTGATTTCTTAAGTAAGCTCTACTTCATCCTCAGCATCTCTGCACACAGTTTTCTTTACACGGAACAATCCCAATTCTTACTCCCACACTCAACTTCAAAGATCTGTAATCCTGCTGTACCCTATACTTCCCCTATGTTAGCACTTGTCACGTTGCTTCCTTAATCACCTTTATATGCCACTCATCTAGAAGCTCTCTGAGGAGCATATCATGTTAACCAGTGTATCAACATTGTCTAGTTTAGTACCTAGAATATGTTGGGTGATTTATAAATAGCTCCTGAATAACAATCTACTTAGAGTCCTCTCAATTCAATTTTGCTTTTATGCCTATAGGCTTCTATGAAGCTTTTCCAGTCAATAAGTATATCTTCTTCCTAAACCATAGTTCTTCCAGAAATATTATCTCCTCTGTAAAACTTTCTTAGAATATCACCTATACTCTCACCACCTCCCATCCTATGTGCCTCTATCCATGGTGCTTTCATAGTCTTTTGTGCTCAATTCTGTGTTAGCCTCTGACTCAACATATCATTATTCATCAATAAGTCACCATTAACTAGACTGAAAATTCCTTGAGGGCTGAGATTACAGCTAATTCCCAGCCACATTCCTATCATTCAGCACAAAGCTAGCAATAGTACATAAATAATAAAGATGTAGGTCTTTGTATTCTCAGGATCTAGCAGCTTACTATGGAAATAGTAAAAAATAAATACGTACATATGTGTATACATACATACACACTCTTTGAATGAATGAAAACCATCAACTAATGAATCTTAGGTGACCACATGACCATCTACCCTAAATAAATTGAATCTTTCCTTTCTCCCAACAATTATAAAGAGTTTTACAAAAGAATCTAAGGCTTTAAAACTAGCTTTAGCAAATTATTAGAATTGAAAGTTTGGATATGTAATATTTCTCCAGGTTAGTAAACAACTTAAAGATTTTCTGTGATCTTGCAGGACTTACAAATTATACTGTATTGATGTTTGTTTAACTGTAAATTTGTACTACTTTAATGGATGTACTTTCAGGTCCAGCACATATATAAAGCACACGTTTAAATCATTTTAAATATACACATAACAGTATTCTGCCCTTTAGACATTTAAAAACATATCAATAAAAACAATACACAGTAAGTCAGCACAGATCTCAGTTTACCAGAAGGTTGAATTCTAGAAGTTGTCTACATGTTTGTTTTTTAGAAACTTGAACACATTTGCTCAAAGAAACAAGGTTAGAAACGGTGGCTAGGTTTCCATGGGATCCTACAAAAGCCTATTTGTTGTATGATGTGGTTGCAGCACTAAACATTTACTGTGTGGAGAAGCAAACAAATGAAAAAATTAAAAACTGTTGCGGAACAAGTAATTAAGCAAAACAAGGTCAACAAAATTGAATGTTGTTTTATCCATCCCTAATGCATATGCCTTTGGGAAAGAATACAGGTTTAACTACAGGACTGACAAAGAGCTATATGGAGACTACTGCAGAGACTGTGAAGTAGACTTGTGAGAGCTTACGGGTCTTCCGAGGTCAACGGCATGCTTGCCCTTATATCTAATTTATCTCCCAACATTATGAGCAAAAATATACTAGTGTTATCTTCTGGGTCATAAATCTAATAAAAGAGAATAACGGCTACCAGAACAAAAGTGTTCTAAAGTACCTGGGCATGCGTTTGAAGGACAAAGTGGAAAACGCTCAAGAGAATGTATATTGTGCTGGGAAGATTACGTGGGTTTGAATCAGCTAAGCGGTAGCAGTAACAGAAAATTCTAAGTCTGGAAAGTCTGGGGTAAGCACAACTTCTCTTAGAGTTAAAATGGTGACAGCAGGGCAGAGATATTGGACCAACACGTTCTCTTTTCAGCTAAGTGCTAGAATCAGTCCAGCACAGCTTAGTTGCTATCAACAAGGTCAGTATAAAGTATAGGAGAGCGGGACAGGTTAGCAAAGGGAAGAAAAACTAATGTTTGTGGGCCTTTACAATTTGGTCGCTCAAAAAAAAAAAAGGATATATTGTCAAATACTGACCTCAGTCCACACTTTGATACACTGTTTCATTGAACCATTAACTTCCGGATGCCACAGAAAATCCTAAAAGAGAAATGTTAGAAGTAAAGAAAAAGTAAAAGAAACTTTTTTTTTCAAGTTTCCACACACAGCATTGAAAGAAACTCTTATTTCCACCATTCAAAATAAGCATTAACATTTGCTTACAGAGCACTTAAAAGCAAGACACCACCCTGAGACACCTTCTTCTGTCTCAGTTTGGCAAGAGTCTCACAGTAGTGCTCGTATCGTTTTTGCCTTCCTCTAACCTACTCTCCACATTTTAGCCAGAGTAATCTTTTAAAAACTTAAATCTGATCTTGCCACACCCCTGCTTAAGTATTCAGGGACTTTCAACTGCCTTCAGAAAAAAATTCAGAGTCCTGAAAATTGCTGCGAAGGTCCAGGATCTGGCCTCCGCCTGTCCCTTCTGCTTTTTCTCCTGCCATTTTACCCTTGCTCTCTAAGTGCCCTCTGTGTTCTCGGTCAGAATGCTCTATGTGTTCCTTTTTCTCTAGGACTTTGCATATACTGTTCCTTCTGCCCATAATTCTCATAAACTCTTCCACTGACCCTGGCTAACTCCTACTTATCCTTGAGGCCTCAGTTAAAATATCACTTCTTCAAGGAGGAAAACTACCTTCAATTCCTTGCTCTGTATTATTCCTAATGCCCCACTTTTTCTTTTCTGCCATCCTTATCCCATTTGTATTTGCATGTAGAGAACTACAAAGATCTGTAGGCATGTTCTCATTCTTATGTAGGAGCTACAAAAAAGTGGATCTTATGAAAATGGAGACTAGATCGGTGGTTACCAGAGGCTGGAAAGGGGAGGGTGGAGGAGAGGAAGGGTAAAACCCCCCCAAGAATATAAATGTTGTTTCATACCATTGATCTGTACACTTAAAAATGGTAAAGATGGTAAATTATATATGTATAGTTTACCTCAATTAAAAAAAATTTTAATTAAAAAAAAAACCTGCAGTCTGTATTAGGTCAAGGACATTTTTGTCCTGATCCCCACTGAATTCTCACTGTGATTGGGAATTCAGAAAATTCACAAATTTTTTTTATGAATATTCATCTTGAACGCATACTGGTTTCAGAATAAGGTACAAGATTATTTTTTCCTGGATAAAATTTTGAGAGACCAGATTTTCTATTTTATTACAGAATACAACTCACACAAACTTTTATCCCATTATCTTAATATTCTTATCTATTCTCAAGAATACACTAAAATACACTTAGTATGTACAAAGTATTAGCCTCTTTACAAATTAACCAATGAATAGTTTTGACATTATAATGCCTAGCTTACTATGAACTTACCACTTTAACAGATGCAATCTTGTCTTCAAAAGGAATGTTTTCATGCTGCCATAAAAAAGGAGACAACAAACATTAATATATAGATTAAATTTATGTAAATAATTCCCCCCTTAGCTGCTTTTATTGATTTATTTTTATGTACCAAATCTCAATTTTCTATATACTCAACACAAGGGGAAAAAAATCTACATAAAATACCAAAAAATAAATGACACTAGTTAAATTGTTCATATGTGATTTTCAACATCTAAGATGTAGTTCAAAGATAAAAATTCAACTGCAAACAAGCACATACATGAACATGCCTATATAAATTATCTTTTTGCCAGGCTTGCCAGCATTCCTATTCAGTCCTAGTATCACTATCTATGGCAGAGACAGATTGCTTCCCTACATCTCCTGAGTCCCTTCAAGTTAGACAGAGATACATGGCTAGTTCTGGCCAATGCAATGTGGTGAGATGTGACATGGGTCCAGGACAATTCTCTAGTCTCTATCTTATCTTAACTTGATGCAGAGACTGAGGAGGCTGAATGTTCCAAAGTACTCTAGAAAATGGTAAAAATTACAACAGCAGGAATCCTTAAATGACCATGTGGAGCAAAGCCTCTTGCCAACTCACCTAGGACATGTAGTGCTAAGTGAGAAATTAACTTCTGTTTTGTTAAGACTGTAGAGTGGTTTGTTGCTGCAGCAACATCTAGCCCATTCTCACCAGTATACTAGTATAGGCCCTAACTAAACAGGAATGGATGCATATGACTCTAGGTTATTATAGGTTGCACTGTGAAAACAGTATATAAACAGTCCGTTTGTAGAAAAAAATTAAATTTAGAGAATACAACTTCTTGTAACCAAGTGTTCCATATAAAGAATGGAAATCCTTTCAGAGTTAGAAATCCTAGGTAGGATGGGGATCAGGGTGGTCAATAAGAAGCTAATTCTGCTCCTAAAACCTAAGTTGAAGTGTTTTCATTAATTTAGCCAGACAAATAGAAATACTGGGTTGAACAAAATCACACAGGTCTTCTCTTCCTCGTACCCCTTCCCTAATCTTTTAAAAATTTGTCCTCACGGAAATAATGTGTCATGAACTTTCTTTTTCTTCCTTTTGCATTGCTTAGTAAATTCAACTCAATCCCTTTCTTCTTTTCCTTTATTACTTTAATGTAACATTTGATATACACAAAAAAGTCACATATATGAAAGTCACAAAGCACAGTAAAAAATAATAAGCACTTATGAATCCATGACACAAATCAGAGCACTACCAACACACTGAATTATGTGCTCCCTCTCCCTATCTTAACTCCCTCTTCACCCAAAGAAAACCAGTATCGTACATTTTGTGTTTATACTTTCCTTGTTTTTTTTAAAAAACATAGTCTTATAACATATATATGCATCTTTAAGTGATATATTGTTTAGTGGTGGTGTTGGCTTTCTCTCCAACTTTTAATTTTGAAAAATTTCAACCTTACAGCAAAATTGACAGAATTAAACCAACACCCCTAACCCTTTACTAATTGTTAACATTTTCTATACCAGCTTTATCTCTCTTCCTCTCTCTATACACACCCACTGTATAGAGTTTTTCTCTTTTGCTGAACTATGTGAAAGTAAATTGCAGAAGTCACAACATTTCACTCTTAAATACTTAACCATGTATCTGCTAAGAACATGGACATTCTCCTACATAACCACAATACTATAATCCCATGTAAGAAATTGGACATTCATAAAATATTGTCTCATTTAATTTATAGTCCACATTCAAATTTATCCAATTTCCCAATAATATTCTCTCTATAGCTCTTATATGTTAATCTAGAATCCAATCTAAATCAGATATTACATTTAGTTGTCATGTCTCTATAGTTTCATTTAATCTAGAACATTCCCTGGCCTTTACAAACATATACATATCAATCAATTTATTGTATCAATATTATTTTATTAATATCAAATATATTTATTATTTTTGTGGAGTCTAAGTCAGTTGATACAATGCACCAAGATCTCTAGATTATAAACAGCACTGTTACCTTCTTGTACATGTCTCTTAATACGTGAGTAAGAGTTTCCTTAATAGTTCCATAGATCCATAGGCTATACCAATGTTTACCCTTACATGATAATGCAAATTATTTTCTGCTGTATTTGTAACAATTTAAACTCTCATCAACAGTTTATAAGACATCTATTGATACATAGCCTAATACATCTTGTCAGATTTCATATTTTTTGCTATTGTCAGACTTAATGTCTGCCATTAAAGTAGGTATAAAATGGTGTATCATCTATGGTCTTAATTTACATTTCCCTAATTACTAATGACATTAAAGATCTTTCAGATTTACATCGGGATTCATGTTTCCACTTTAGTAAAATGCCTGGTCATACCTACTCCCAGCCCCCTTTTTCCTATCAGGTTGTCCTTTTCATTAATTCGTAGTTCCTTATATTTCTTGGATATACATTGCAAATATCTTCTCCCAATTGTAGCTTGTCTTTTTTCAAGGTATCTTTTGATGAACAGATACTCTTAATCTTAAGGTATATGAATTTATCAATCCTTTATTTTATGGGTAGCAATTTTTGTTTCTTATGTAAGAGCCTTTTCTCTACCTTGAAGTAATGAAGATATTCTATGCTTTTTCTAAAGGTTTCAAAGTTTTGACTTCTACATTTAAGTCTAAACTCATCTAGAAATGATTTTACTTGATGGTATGAAGTAGGAATCCAATTTCACTTTTTTCCATGTACCAATTGCCTTAGCACCATTAACTGAATAGACCTTCCTTTCCCCAAGGATCTTCAATGGTGTATCTGTTACTTATTAAGTCTTTGTATATGCATGTGCCTATTTTAGAGCTCTATATTCTATTCCACTGCTTTCTTTGTTTAACTCTATACCAATACCACACTGTCTTAATTACTATAGTGTTAAATTAAATCTTGATATTGAAGATCAAGTCCTCTTAACCTTGTTCTTCAGATTTTTAGTGGTTATTCTTGGTCTACTACCCTTCCATATAAAATTTAGAATCAACTGGTAAAGTTCCACAACAAATTCTCTTAAGAGTTTATTGGAATTACATTGAGCCTACAAATCAATGTGGGAATAACAGACATCTTTACAATATTGAGTCTTCCCATCCAGGAATATAGTATGTATCTTCTATTTAATTATGTCCATTTTACATGGTCTTTCAATATTTCTGAATACAGATATTCCACATTTGTACTATTCCAATGTAACATAGTTTTTGTTACTTCTGCACACAGCATATTTTTAAAACATTTTTAACTCTATATTGCTGACATGTAGATATGCCATTAATTTTTAATAACTTTCTTGAGGTATCACAATTTACATATGTTCATCTTTTAATCAACTACCTTGTTAAAATCTTTATTACTTCTAGTAAATTTTCTACAGATTCTTTGAGATTTTCTATGTAGAGAATTGTATAATATCTTATAGACTCCTAAGTTTATTTCTTTCCAATTCTCATATCTTTAAGTTATCTTTCTTTGGCAAGAACTTCTAATACAATAGAAGCAGCAGTAATGAACATCTTTGTCTTTTTCCCGATTTTAATGGAAATGTGTCTAACATTTCACTATTAAGAACATTTACTGTAGGCTTCTAGAATTTTTATCAGGTTAAGTTTGAATGCAAAGTAACTTACCCAAAAGAGAAAGAATGATGCCAATTCTTTGATATTGTTGGGACTTGCTTAATGGCATAATATATGGTCAAAAAAATGTTCCATATGTGCTTTGAGAAAATATATTCTCTAATTTTGGAGTATATTCTCTAAGTTACTGAGCTATAAGCTTGTAAAATCATGCATGTTAATCATCTACTGTAAGTTTACTAGTTTTATTTGCTTGTCCTATTATTAATTGATAGAGTAGTGAACAATTCTCCCACTATGGAGGATTTGTCAGTTTCTCCTTGTAGTTATATTAATTTTTGCTTTATAAATTTTAAAGCTAATTTATTAGATGCCTACAAGTTTAAAATCGTAGTGATTTGAACTCTTTGTCATTAGAAAGTGACTTTCTGTATCCCTAATATTGCTTTTTACCTTAAAATCTATTTTGTGTTGTATTAATATGGCTTACCTTTCTTTAATAAGCATTTGTCTGGTGAATCTTTTTTCATTTTTAATTAAAACCTTCCCAAGTCCTTTTATTTTATTAATAGGTATGTCTTTTTAAGCAGCAGAAAGTTCTCTTCAAAAGCAATCTGAAAATCTGTGTTTAGCTCACAAGTTTAGGCTACTTGCATTTATTTTGATTATAAATGTTTCTACCATCTTAGTTTTTGATTTCTATCCTCCCTACATATACATAGATTTTATATACATATATGTAAAAACTGCTTTTTACATATATACGTAAATGTGGTATATATATCATGTGTGTGTATGGGTATATATGTGCGTATAAAATACATATTTGGCATTAGATGAGTATGTTTTTAATTTTTTTCTTCTTCTGGGTTGTAATTTACACATTTTAATTCTATTCTTTTAGTCTTTACCCTTGAAGTTTTGCTGTGCATCTTTAACTTAAGTTTTAAAGAAAGACAATATCTTGGAGAGTATAGAGTACATTAGAACACTTTAGTTGTGCTCATCTCCCTCTGACTTATATGGTATTAATGGCCAGTTCTTTAGTTCTGTCTTTTCACTAAGTGCAAAAAGACATTTTTTTTAACTCTTTTTATTTTTCTTTTTTTAAGTTTTTTTTATGGAAGGGAGTCAGGAGGGGGTTGAGTTTCCTCTTTTTTTTTTTTTTTTTTGAGACAGAGTCTCACTCTGTCACCCTGGGTAGAATGCAGTGGTGTCACCATAGCTCACTGAAACCTCAAACTCCTGGGCTCAAGTGATCCTCCTACCTCAGCCTCCTGAGTAGCTGGGACTAAAGGCGTGCGCCACAACACCTGGCTAATTTTTCTATTTTTAGTAGAGACAGATCTCACTTTTCCTCAGGCTGGTCTTGAACTCCTGAGCTCAAGCAATCCTCCCACCTTGGCCTCCCAGAGTGCAAAGGATTATAGGCACGAGCCACCATACCCAGCTGACATTATTATTTATTGCAGTGTTTAGATTTACATACATTTACTATTTTCTTTAAACATTGCTTCTTATATTTCAGATCATTTTTTCTGAACATTTCCCTCCTTCCTGATGTTTATCCTTCAGAAACTCTTTAGTGTAAGTCTGTTTGGTAGTAAACCCTCACAGTTTTTGTATATCTGAAAATGTCCTATATTTCAAAAATAAAGAAATTTTTATGCTAGGCATACAATTCTAGGTTGAAACTTACTTTCTCTCAGAACTTTAACACTATTATTCTGTCCTCTGGCTCTAATATTGTTATTGAGAAATATGTTGGCCCAAAGCTTAATTTTCTACATACAGGGAACTGCAGCTATTGACATTTGCCTTCAGGGCAACCTGTGCCTTTACTGCTTGCCTATCATCATTGTTCTCATCTCTGGTTTTGTCACATAGTTTGTTTCTTTTTGAGGACTCTCTTCCATTTCCTCAAAGTCAAGAAATACATCCACAGTATTTTTCAAAATCTACACTGTAGTTGGTTTGAAGTAGAAGGGACCCCCAGAGCATCTAGCCTGCCCTATGGCTGGAAGCAACACAAAATGGGTTTCTTTACTGCAAGACTTCTCAAGTTTTTAATATCCTAGCCTAAATTAAAACCATCTAAGAGGGAGATATGATATCCGGCTCTGCCCAAATTCATTTGACCAAAGCTTCTCACAGAACTAGTTTTTCACAAATATAATTTGAAAAAAAATCCAGCTCTAATGTTTCTTTAAAAAAAAAAATTGCCTCAATACAGGAAAAAAACCAAATTCAAACAAGGAATTATCTTCTTCAATACTCCCATTCCACCCAAACATATCTACACCAAGGCTTTAAAAAAATTAATAAGTTTTTACAATATGTCAGATTGTGCTAGGCACAAGAAATGGATTAAAAAATAATAATGATGATACGCAATTTCTGTCCTTGAGGTGTGCAGAGACAAGAGAATATATAAAATATAATTTGGCAAATGTTCCACTAGTAGTTTGAATTAAATATTTTCTTGATAACTGTCTCTTTAAATTTGGGACTGTCTTTACTTGTTTCTTTTTAAATGTAGATAAATTAAAATGTATCTTATTTGATAATTTTGGGATACCTGGACACACCTAGAAAATAAAAACTGGAAACCTATACGTTATAACTAGGGTTCAGAAACAACGTACAATATTGTTCTACTTTTGGCTGTAGACTAAACCATAATAGCTTTTTTCAACTACCTGTTGCCAAATCTATTATTCCAATTTTCAGAAAGTCACACAATTCTACGTTCAGAAATATTAAAACTTTCTTTGAAATCAGAAATCTTTTTAAAAGTTTACTAAATATTTTTACTTTACATTATAATATTTTCATGTTATTAAATAGTTCTAACTCTTCTGTATAGTTTTGTACAAATACAAATGGAAAACACATTTACAGATACCAAATAAAATGAAAAGTTAACTTTATTGTTTCTATTATTCTCTCAAAGAATAGTTCCTGAGGACTTAGGACCCTTTATCTTCATCACTATGTAAATAGCTACTTGGCTGGGAAGCCCCTAAGCTAAGGGGCCCAACTCCTTACCACAGGGAAAATTGATGTGTATAGGCAGATTTTCATAAATTCATGAGCTACTTCCCTTACAATTCAGAACTTTCATGTACTCTCCTTTTCTCCCCTTGCCATTCCCCATTCCCAAGCATATGCTGTTTGAAGACAGGGGTTAGAACCCTAGATTACTTAAAAATGTATAAACAAAGGGATATGATGAGATAATCCAGCAAAAAATAAATTAACTAATTAATTAACATATAAAAAGATATTAATCCTCATTAGTTTTCAAAGAAATATATATCTTCAAAATGAGAAATTTTCAAACAAAATCAATAGCAGAAATTTATTGTGTTATTATTTTAATTTATAGCATGATCACCCAGTGCCAGAAAGGTTTCAGAAAATTAGGCCCCAAAATGTACTGCTAATTAGAATATAAATTGAAACAATTTGGCAATGTAATCAATAATTTTTAAAATGTTTATGTTCTTTAATCTAATATTTGCATTGTAGAGATCTCATCCTAAGGAAATAATTTAAAAAGCAAAGTTTTCACACAAGGAAGTAGCTGAAAATGTCCTCTTTTACTGCAAAAAAATTAGAAAACTAAAAAAAGCTAAAAAAGGGAAGATTATATAAAATTACATTATATCCACTCAATAATATGTTGCCATTAAGAAGATACTTAAGTTGATTATATAATATGGGTGAATTATGATAAGTGGTGGGGGAAAAAGCAAGATATATAATTACACATGCTAAATGATTACAAGTACAGTTTAAAAAAAAAGACCAAAAAGAAATCTGGCAAAATATTAATAGGAGGATAAAAGATTACATTTTCTCTTAGTCGTTTTTCTAAAAAATTTTAAAAAGTTTTTCCATGGTAAGAATTTATTATTTCTGAAAACTAAAAGTTTACTAAGTTAATAAAAAGCTTGCCAATACCTTACCCACCACTTCTTTTTTTCATGTTCCCCGTTATAGCAAATCACACTTCTTTCCCCTCCCTTTCCCAAAGTCAAAATAAAACTTTTCCATTTGTTACTGTTCATCTGGACAGACGCATTCCTCCTATAACTATTCAGTTGGTTAATTTCTAAAACAATACCCTACAGAAGGGAATAGACAAGTTTTACCTTATTTCCTTCTTCTTTGAATTGGGGATTAATTATTTTTACAAAAGAATAAAACAATTGACGAATTCTGGAATCTCCAATAAATGCAATATGTTTATCTACAAGGCAGTTCTTTGCTTCACTGAAATCAACAAAGAAACATTAAAATAAGTAAAATCAGCATACTGGCATTTTGAAAGCACATGGTTTATGAAGAAAGTTGTACAGGATTGTTACACATACAGTTACGTTGCTTTAGAAGTGGGTGACCAGGTTTGTTTAATTTGCCAGTCCAGGTAGCTATGATCAACTACCTCTCAATAATAATAGCCCCATTCATTCACTATTTAAGATGTACTCTAACTCCATTAAGTGCTTTATATCTATAATCACTTAATCCTCAGAATATGTCCGTAAGGTAGGCATCCAAATTGCAGAGCAAGAGTCCTTTGCTGAAGGGTTATGGCCTTAGGCCTGGTTACCTCTCACCTGAGATAAAGCAGCTTGGCCAAAACTCTTTCCCTAAAGCTTTAGGGCAGGAATCTTCATCTGGAATCAGCCCTACCCCTACTCTCAGTCAGCAAGTCTCTACCCTTACACAGGGGAGAAAGTACTCTCTTTGTGTCACCAACCCCTCTCCACTAGATATTAAGACCCTTTCTAGAAAAGAAAATAAAAAACAAAATGAAGAAATCGTACCTGATTTTGTACTTATGCATCATACAACTGTGAGGCTGCCAAACTTTCTCTCCAAGAAATCTGCCACTTGAGAGAAGGTATTCACATGAATCATTGCCTATAACAGTTAAATACAACAGTATTATAAACAGTAGTTAAATTTTTATAAGTTGGCTATCTTGACCCTATTCAAGCTCCTTGAGATCAGAAAGTACAGTTTTCAATGTTTCACTATACTTTCCAGGTACATATTACCCATTTATGAGAAGCATGGTAAATATTAACACATTAATATTCAAGAGGATAAGAGCCACTAATGGTTTATACTTCACCCTGTAAAAGACTCCTAACTGCTAAATGCTACATTCACTGCTTTGGCAGTTCCTTCTGCTTCAGGTTTTTTTTCCAGGGACATCAGCTCAACCTCAAACTCTCCTTTGTATCTGATTATCACTCCTACTTCCAGCTGAGAAAGAAAAGTTAAGGGATAAAAGAGAAGACTTTGGAAATGGCTTCCTATTCAACTGTTATAATACATAGTGCATTAGCATATCTGGAGTCCTGGTTTTAAACAGAAAGTTCCATAACTAGGAAATCCCTTAGTCCCATGTAAACTAGGACAAAGAATCACTCTACTTCTTTTGGACATTTTACTGTACAATAGCTAAATACAATGACCAAAGGGGTTTAAAAAGGGTTTGGAGACATTTAAGTTCAAATATGTCAAACAAATGAGGGAAAAATGAGATATTTAGATTAACATGGAATTATAATAAACTATAAATATTATTTATTAATCTCTAGTTCTTTATTAACAGTCAACAAAAAGCTGTATTTGCTTGACAATTAGTTATGGTCAGGCTAAGGAGTCTGATAAGAGAAATACTACAGAACAAAAATGGTATGTGAACCTTTCAGGGTGGAATAGGAAGACCCAAAGATATTTAAAGTAGAAGAACACATCTCTTTTCTCAACCCAATTATTCATCTATCTGGCCAAAATACAGACAAAAGGTGATACAAATGCAAGACAAGTACACATAAACACTGCAAGTGTTGTTACTTCAGTGTCATAAATTCTAAAGTAAAACAGGAAGGAAGAGTAAAAATGCTGCATTATTTTGTTGGTGGAAAACTGGATAAAGAAAGCAGGATAAGGAAAGTAAGATATCAATTACTAAATTTTTTAAATTATATATGTAACCTAAGCAGGGTTTTTTTTTGCATTTCAAAGATTAATAACCTGTCTCTAAGTAAACTACAAATAATTAGTTCTTAATTATTCCCAATTATTAAAAACTAATTCTAGTTCCAAAAGAAAATTAAGCTACATAAATAACCAAGGATGAGTAAAGAAAGAACTGCAGGAACACACAATTAAGTTATTTTCCCAAAAACAGCACTCCTGCAGCATTCTTTTATAATAGCCATATAATAAAATCCTATTAAAAATCTAGTAAATATTTAAAATTAAGGTGAAAATTCCATTATTTATAGCATTTCTATCTCTTTAAACACATCTATTAAATCAAGTTAAAAGTTAGTAACACATCTATTTTCTAAAAAAGTTATAAGCTACAAATAACTAGGTGTTAGTTCTGTAGTGTTTTTCTTCCTTTTATTTCTTCTTTCTCCTTCCTTTTTTTTTTGCTTGTTATTTGATTTTTGTTTTTTAATAAAAGCCTAGAAACACACCTTGCTCAATATTCACTGTCAGAGATTATATTATTTGTTATGCATCTATATGGGTTATCAATATGATTTCATGGAGATAGAAGTGCCATACCAACATCTTAAAATAACCAGTCTTTTCTCACCAGAAAATGTGTTTAAAATGCAAACTTCTTCTTTTCCTCCTCAATACTACTTCCCACACCTTGTTTCTCAGTAGCTGAGCTAGTGGAAAACAACAGCTCTAATCTGATGACCACATAGTAGAAAAACCCCACAGCAAAATAGATTTGAAGTTGTCACTAACCAAAAGGTACTATAAACACAGTATTTTAGAGACTACTGATCTTTCCAAGGAAGAAATTATTAATTTGCTAATGAATGCTAGTTGATGATGACTCAATGTATTTCTTAATGCAAAGGTTTTTCACAAACCTTATATCTGAAATTAAATCGGTATATGTCTCTGTATCACATCAGTTAGGGTCCAGTTAGAAGACAGGAACTACACCAGTTATTTTAATAGAGAGAATCTAATATAAAGAATTGTTGGAGAAATAAAAGATTTGCTAACTAGACAACTAAAAAGGCAAGAAGAGAATGGCTTTTTAATATTTGTCAGCAAAATAATAAAAATAGTAGTAATAATAAATACTATTGTGATCTGATTAAAATAAATTAACCTGATCCAGAAAAGAAAACCCCACAAAATCTCATACTCTAAAACAAATTCTCTTTTCTTGGAAAGGAAATATTTTTTAGATAAAATCACTATATATAAGTCTAGATACTAAAATAACGTGCCACATTTTTATTTATACTAACTATATGTAAATATCTGCTGGCACATATTTTCCTTTCCAAATTTACCAAAAACAAAACAAAACAAAAACAGTCATTATTTTCAATTGCCTAGTATAATTTTGATAGCTACTTTAATACAACCAACACAAGATGAAAGTTGCCAAGTGTTCAGATAAATCAAGTGAGGAAGACAATAAAAAAAAAGCAACTAAAGGGATAGAATTTTCTACTTTAGCTATCTCCAACACTAAGATTATCTAGATTAATGGCTCACTGTCTTACTCTTTATTCTGTTATCAGATTTATAAGCATTCTGGTTTGTCAATCTATAGTCTCAGGTTTTTATGCATGATTTTTCTATAATAGAAAGATACCTAAAAGCAAACAAAATAAACAAACAAAAACAAGCTGAAAAACAAAATGTAACAAGAAAACATCCGATGTCCTAAATAAACCACAATATATATTTTCCTTTGAATTGAATCCCTCTGGCACACTGCATCTTTAGACTGAGTCATTTCACTAAAGCTGTGTGTTTCCTACTACCAATCATGAAAATACCAGATTGTAAAATTTGGAATAGTCTGTAGAATATTTTGTTTGCCTAAAATTCAGCAAATTATACTTTAGTCTGTGCTGAAAATCACCATTAAATTTTTTCTTTAGACAAGCTACGAATCTATCATTTCAAGTGATGTCATATAGGTCGGGATCTTTCTAACAGTCAAAGAAAGAGACCTAGAGCTGCTTCTTTCTTGCTTTAATTTCTGAAGCTTTCAACTTACTTTTCTCCAAACCATGCAATAACATTTAACATTGGCATTTAATATGCTTAGTGACAAAAAAAGGAATTCAATTTCAACAAAATTAAGGCACTTGAATCAAGTTAACTTTATCAATTTAAAAAACTAAAATTTATCCAGATTGGAACTATCCTTAAGACTACAGATACTGGCCTCTTGTCACAGAAATGATGTTTTTAATCTGTAATCCCACTATTAATGGACATTTGGTGTGATTCAGTCATGCTAGAGATGTATAAAATTTAGAAAAAACAGTTAGGAGAGTGATTATTTTTAAAATGTCATTCTACTATATTATGTGAAGATAATATTAATAATGCAAAAAAACCCCTACTTTCTAAAATAGAGACTAGAACATGAAATTCAATTAAAGCCACAAAAGAACCAAATGCAGGGAGGAAAATGGGAGAAAATAAGGACTTTGAAAATCTAGTTATCCACAGTTATTTATGGAGTTCCTACTGTGTGTTAGGCTGTAATGATTTAAAGATGAATAAGATACTCCTGGAAGCTCATAGTTTGTGTAGATACCAATTATTACAATACAACATGGTAAGTATGTACAAGTTGCATGGCAGAACTGAATTCCTAATTCCTACTTCTGTGGTGGTGACATGTGAACCAGGCCTTGAAGGAAAAACCTGTACTTTCTTTCAAGGGGAGAGAGGTCATTGCAGGCAGAGAAAATCAGGTATCTGTGCGATGTGTAAAAGGGCAAAGCATGTTTAAACTGTGAGCCTGGAGTTTAGGAAGAATAAGGAAAAAACAAAGGTAATAAAAAGTAGGCTCAGGTCAGATTTTGAAGTTTTATACATACAATTTTTAGCAAATTACCTCTTGGCTGGAAAAAGAACAGGAAAACTCTTGGCTAGTACTGTGAGGTTGAATTAGTGTTTCTAAATTGTTTAACCCATGGCTCCCTGGAAAATGCTTCTCACTCCATCTTTTATACATCATCCCTGCTGTCTAAGAAGCTCTGAGAAAGGCAGTTACTATAACATGAGGCAGATTAACTGGGTTCTAAATCCTAGCTCAGTCACTGACTAGTTGTATATCCTTAGGCAATTTGCTTAACCTCTCCTGCTTCATCTTTAAAATGTAAATAATATGGTAATTCACTGAATCTAAAACCATTGATTATAAGATACATCATTATTTTATGTCATAGTAAGAAGAAATGTTACCAATTAAACTTTGACATGCAATCAAAGTTTTAAAGACTCATCCTGATTACAGAGATGTTAAAAATGGGGGGGTGAGGGATGAAATATGGTAATTGTATCTACCTCACAGAAAGGCTGTGTAGACAAAATGAATTAGAACTTGTAAAACCCTTAGTGGAACAGTCCCTGGCATATGATAAGTGCTCAGTGTTAGCATATAGTATCTGCCAAGCTTTACTTTCTGTACTGTATAATTCTTTCTTTTACTTTCTGTAGTCTGTAAAGCAAGAGATACTGAATATGTATACTCAAGCTGCATTCACTTTACCTTGCCTGAAACAGACCCATGCCCACACATCCAAGATCCCAATATACAGCCTAAACCTCTTCATCTAATATATGAGGTCCTTTGTTATTCTGAAGATTTATGATGTGATTCAAATGTACGGTTATCTTTGTGTGAAGGGCATTGCACCTGACTCAGTTTGACACTGCCAACGCATGAAGATGGCTAAAATGTTCCTGTTAAGATGTTTATTTTTCCCAGTCTTTGGCTCAAGTTCCTGACATTCAGTCTGGGCAAGTATACACACCAGGTGTACTGCTTCACACTTACGGCACTGAAGTGCCTATGGAAACTGATGACTTGCTTCTGGAGGAGGCTTTACAAACAATCCCAGATTGCTACACTGACTCATAAGGTCCCATCTGACATTCTATTCTCCCTGCTGATGACACATCTTAATAAGATGAAATATATACTCTAAATATAAAAATTAGTATTCCAAGCTTATCAAAAGAGAAAAAACACAATCAAAAAAAGGGAGGGGGAACTAAATGTTTACCTTTAGGACAAAAGCACTGCAGTTATAAAATTTATCTCTACTACTATCACATACACAAAATTGAGTAAGGTTACTGTCATCTTATACCAAATTCGCATAAAATGATTACTAGTAGTTAAAAGAAATATTTCCTCAAAATTACCACAAATCAATGCATCAACATTGCTAGTTTCATTTTGCATTTGAAAGAAAAAGTTGGACTTCTATCATAATGACTGCAGATGAACCAAGGCCCGGCCAGGTCATATGGCTGTGATCTGGAGGCAACTGGAAGAGAGAGGCCAAAAGAGTATAAAGACTCTAACTTTTTGTATCAATTTTGTATATTTATCTGAAGAGCTGTTCATCCAGTATGGTATTAGAGTACAAGATTTTTAATCCTCAGGAGTTGGAGGAAACAAAGCAGCAAAATTGATCAAAATGTCCCACACTTTGAAAGATCTCTTGGGATGAGAAGACAGCTCAGATTCCAGTACCCCATTTACTGGATATTTTGCCAAAGTGGGTGGGAAGTTAAATGGGCACAGCGTTAATGTGCACCTGTCCATTACACATTACATCTTGACTAATTAATCTCACAGTCACCAAGAGCTGTCCAGATAATGGTTTTGATAGTACTAAGAGCCAAAAAATAAAAGATCCTATCATTATTAATTTCCTCCTCCTGTCAGGCTCTTTCCTAGTGGCATTTTTACAGAGGAAAAAAAAATCAATCAACAAGGACAAGTAAATATCCCATGATTACTGCAAGATAATTCGTTCTGAAATAAGGAGGTCATATTTCCTTTTTCCCTTTACCCCAATTTCAAAACCCATAGAGAAGGCCTGCTTTCAAATAGTTTACCACTTGATTTCACCGCCCACCTTTACTCCTGTCAACCCATAACTTCTTTTCAAAAATCTGCCCCAGTGCCTTTACTTTGTAAAAAGTGTGCAACCCAAACCCTTTAAATGTTTCTGAATCACAAAGGCTGGGTGGCACCTCCTCCATTGGCCACAGGCATCTTTTGCCAGCTGTAGCCCTTTTGGCAAAGGAAAATGGGGCGGCCCTTGCCGCTGTCCAACAGCCCAGCCCTGCTACTACAGGGCAGAGGCCGGATTAAACAAAGGCTAAAGAGCCGGACCCTTAGAGGCAGGATCTGCGACCCCACTCCTGACAGAGGTGCCCCTTGCAGCGCGACCTTCGCCTTCACGCGCCGGGGGCTGCCCCCGAGGGCAGTCTGTCCGACCTCCTGCACGCGAGCGTCGGGTCTGGCGCGTCTGCCTGAGCCCAGCTAGCGCAGGAGCCAGATCCTGGCAGCCCCCCGGGCCACGCCCGAGGTTGGCGCCCCCGACCTCGGCTCTGGCGGCCCGGGGACCCAGAACCACTGGCCCTCGTTCTGTGGCGGCCCGCACTGGGGTCCGCTCGGTTGGCCTGGGGCTCCGGCCCGCCGCCGGGGACACCTGGGGGCACGTGGGGGCACCGCCTCCCCCGCGGGCCGGGCGGGAGGCCGCGTGGGCGTGGGCGTGTGTTGGGCGAGAGGGGCGGCCTCCAGTCGCCGCGTCGCCGCCTCCCCCCGGCCGGCCGGGGCAGGGGGGAGGGCCCGCTCACCTCGGTAGCGGCGGGAGGCGAGGTGGCACGCTGCAAGCAGCAGCACGGCCACCAGCGCTAGCACCTTGGCGCTCCTCACGCTGAAGTAGTGGTTGATCTCCCGCTTGCCCATGTTGTAGGCCAGAGCCGCCATCTTGGTTCCTCCATGACAACAGTGCGCGGCGGAGCGGGGAAGGGGCGCCGCACAGGGGCAGCACTGGGGCTGCCGCCGCTGCAGCCAGGCGAGGAGCCGCCGCCAGCCCCCGCGGCCGCCACCCGCGCCTCCTGCAGGGCAGCCTGACCCTACGGCCGCGGTGCCCCCGGCCTCCGCCTGTCCCTCCTCGGCCGCGGCCGACTCGGCGGCCTCCCCCCAGCCCCGCCGCCGCTGCTCCGCCGTGCCGGTTCCCCAGGCGCCCTGGACGCCTGTCTCCTCCCCTTCCTCCTCCTCCTGTTTAGCCTCCTGCCTTAATAGCGGCTGCGCCTGCGAGGGGGGTCCGGATGCCCAGTGCTCCGGGGTCACCGGCCCCCGCCGGCCCTCCGGGGTCACCGGGTCACGGGTGCCGGCGGGCGGCGGCGGCGGCGGCGGCGGCAGAGACATGGTGTGGGGGGAGAGGGGACCAGGGGTTCCAGGCTGGCCGGGACGCGAGCTCTAGGGCTGTCTCCTGGTTTACTGGCCGCTACCTGAGCCCAGGTTGGGACAATAGAACTACAGTTCCGGGGAAAAGTACACATCGCCCCACGCCCGCCTTCCCCAACACTCCCTTTACTGAGACTTCTACTCCCTGAACCCGCCCAGCGGGATGCAGCGGCCACCCCAGCGTCACGGAGTTTATTGTCAGGCCAACCGTGACCCGTCGGGTCAATCCCGCTGCCCCCAGGTGCTGGCCAGCTGTTGAGATTGCCGGTAGTCGCAGCACCCAACCAGCGAGTAAGGCCGGTCTTGACACTTAACTCACTGTCTTGGTCCGTTCCTCTTGAAACTTTTTTTCTTTTAATATCTTCGGTTTGCCCAGTTCCGGTGGGCGAAGGTACACCAAAGTACAGAATGGAAGGGACAGAAGGAGCCTAATTTAGTTTAGGTGTTGGTGAGAAAAGAACCTGACTGGTATTTACACAAAGGTTGGCTAGGTGAATGCGCTGTAAAATTTTTAAAAGTGTGCTTATGACAATCATCCCTGCTATTAAAGTCGGTTAATGTTTTGTGATTATCAATAAAGTGAGTACTCTTTTTCCTTATTCCTTAGTAAAGCACTTGTTATGCCTAATCTCGCCTTTTTTTTTTTTTTTTGTCTTTCTTGTGCGGCCTTCCAGATGAGAATGGTTATTTACATATTTACATTGCTTGCCATTCTACTTGCCTTGCCTTGTTTAGAATGAGTCATTGGTTAGTTGGGGTGTTGTCAAGTATTCTTTACAACTTTCGCATTTAGCCATTTCTGAACTTGTGCTTATAAGCCCCTCTTAAAATTATAGAATGTTAACTATGAAGGGGCTGTAGAGATCTTGTCTAGTCGTCCCCATTCTTTTCATCGAAGGGACTCTTTATTATGTTTTCATCCATGGCCCTCATATCTTGAAAGATTTTGTCACTTAAATGAAATCACATATATCACTGTCATGGATGTAATGCTAATAAGCAATAAAGTTAAATAAGTGTACAAACACTTAGGCACTGTTCCCTGCAAATGGTCGTTTAATTTTGGCTGTCATTTTGATCCGAGGTTGATCACATGCTGGAAGAATTAAATCAGATATTGTAAAAAACAGATAAATAACTCTGCTAACAATATATGGTCCGCTAATCACATCTTAGGCATTGCTATGATGTCATCAAGAGCAAATTAGAATTTCTGATCAACATTCAATAACCAGTGTTAGCCCGCAGGGTTGATTTAATGCCTGCCAAAAGTAAAGAAACTTGACATTTTATTTAATTGCAATTTCCAGAAGGCTTTCTGAAATACTGTAAATAGTTTGCAAACCTCTTTTTTTCTTTCTAGTTTAAAGTTAATCCCTCTACCTCTACTCTGAATCTCTTCCTGTTCCTTTCTTGAGGGTGTTGATGCCCCCATCAGTTATCCCCACCTAATTCCTCTTGCTGTGTCCTCCAACTCTCCCTCTCTCCCAGCTGTTTGCTTTCCACCAATAAATTTCTCTTTTTAATGAATAACATCCATGAATTCTATGTTCCTGCGTGTTTACATCTTCTTCTCTTTCCTCCTCTGACAAGCATCTAGAGAGAGTAGTGTTGACTTGCTGTCTATACTTGCTCAATTACCATTCTGTCCTCAGCACACTGCATTGTTCTTCATCAAGGCTGTGTAGAATGACCTCTTGTTAAATCCAAGGGACACTTTATATTCCTTATGTTTCTGAACCATTTTGTGGTATCTGACACTGTTGACCCTTCTTCCTTACTTGGTATTCATCCATCAAGTTTTCCTTCCTTTCTCTCTAGACCCTCTCAGAGGTCTCATCCTTTCTTTAAATAATGGTATTACCCAAAAGTCTGTTGTCAGCCCACTTCTGGCTGTTTTTAAGTGATCTTAGAATCACTTAGCCATCAATTAGTGGTCCCATCACTCCTATGGGATCAATTACCTTCTGCACACACACACACACACACACACACCCCACTGATTATATCAGTCCATATCTATCCCCACACAGTAGAACCATCTGCCTACTAGATCTTTCTACTAGGATATCCTTCAGGTACCCAATACCATTTCCAAAACAAACTCATCACCTTCCCTCCCTTCCTTCATCTACTTTTGATCTTTATGCCTCATCTTTTCACCTTTTCACCATAAACCCAGTTATCCAAGCAAGCGTTTTGAGTTATCCTTGCTCCACTCTAAATAACTCCCAAATATGTTACCCCCTCTCTATCCAATTGCTGTTACCCTGGTTAAGGCATGATTTCTTGCCTGCATTTCTTATTCTTTAACTCATCTTCCTCAGGTCATTCAAAAATCCAATCCTGCTGCCGTTCTGCCATACCTCTTATCAGAAGGAACTTTCTTAAACTCAAATCTGATGATGTCATTTCCTGCTAAAAATTAGTTAGTGGCTCTAGGTTTACTTGCCTACCCCTAAGCTATCCAGAACATTTACTAATGCTCAGCCACTGCATTACTTTAAAACAAACTACCATACTTTATCCTTTCCCTTCCGACTCAAAGAAAAATTCTTCCTCCCCTTTCCCAAAGCTGTCACTTTCATCTGTGTCCATGATTGTATTAATATCATTTCATTTGAGAATCTGGTCTCACAAGTTTCCCTTCCTTATTTCTAAATTCTACTTTGAATTTATCCCTCTTCACTGTTTGCCAAATGCATCCTATCTTAAAGTACCTTCCTTAATACACCACACAATCTCTCTTCTTCCTTCACCATTGAACTTCTTGAAGGAACAGTCTATGATTAATGTTCTCATATTTTTTTTGACTACTTATTGGCTCTTTAAACACTTGAAAACTGATTTCTGTTCCTACTACTTTACTTAAACCACTCTTTCAAATGTCAACCACATCCTAAATTACCAAATTCAATGTCTTTATCTAAGCTTTATCTTTCTTGACTGTGCAGCATTGTTAAAATATTTGCTTTCTTCAAATCTTCTCTTTTGACTTTCATGAAACCTATATCCTTCTGGCTCTCCTCTGACCTTTCCTGTGCATCTCCAAAAGATTCCTCTTGCTTTTTCAAACCCGTCTTATGAAAGTGCTTTCAAGTTTCCCTTGTTTGTCTGTTTCTCTTCTTAGGAAACTAAATTACAAGTTGGCTTCAGCTATCACACCTGATCCACTTACATAACCTGGATTCCTCTCATGCACTCCAGACCTTTTTCACATAACTCAGGGGCAGCTTCAGTGCTCTTAGTACCTCAGACTCAGTGTGTTGGAAACAAGTTTTATTTTCCTTCCAGAACCATTCATCCTGTTATGTTTACCATTTAGTTCATTGGTACCACTATCCTGAGGTTCAAATCATTCCAGCTAATCTTTGACTCATCTTCTTTCTCCTCTACCTTATCTAAAGTATAGCTTTTCAAAGGAGAAGGGTGTTCACAAGACAAGACGCTGGATAGTTAGAACAAAGTACTATAACTTCTATTTATAGTTAATTCCTAACTACAATAAAATAAATCTTTATTAATATTTAATATAAGGACTACCTTTAGTACACTGACTTGGTCTATAGGTAGAGTCAGGTCAAGTATGCTTGGAGAGGAAGCCTAAGGGGACAGAGGGGATTCATACTTGTGGAGAGATTGACAACGGCTCACTTATTGGTTCACTTTCAGCAAATTGTGCTTACAAGCCCATCAAATGAATTAATAGATTATATTATCTACTTTCACTTAAACTCGCAAAATGGAAAGGGACTTTAAAAATCCCTGTGAAGGAGCTGTGAATTGAAGATAATTCTAACCACACAAATATTAGCAAACAAGAATAACATACAAATGGAATCTTCTATTCCTAATACAAGCTCTTTATCAGTTATATTATATGGTAAAAAATATGCATGTATGTGTATATATCATATATATGATGACCACTTACATCTGCAAGAAATCAGCAAAAAAAGAAAGAAATTATCAAGACTGTTTGAAATAAGAATTTACATCCACTTATTGTTAACGATGGATCTTGATGTAAATGTATAGTGCTTTGAAATGAGAGTTACCACTGATATAAAGCCATCAGAATTAGCAAGATGTTCAGAAGCTAAGCACCGAAAACATGAATTAAATCTCTACTCTTTGACAGCAAAAATTTTTTGAGCATGTGAGAATGCTTCAAATTACATGTATTATATTAGCACATAACTTATAACTAAATATGCATAAGTGGGAGGGGTACAAGCTCGAATTTTTAATTGATATGAGAGCACAGTCAAAAAGTTGGCATTACTTTCCTAATGAATCACCATATCCTATACACTCTGCCTTCCCCAAAGCTTTGTCCTTCTCCCCGGAATGTTCTGCTTTAGGCTCTAACCTGACCATTGTAACAGGCTTCTACTGGCCTCCTTACCTCTAATTTCTCACTTTTTCAATCTCTTTTTTTCCCAATTGCTGCTAGAATTATGTGTCTAAGACTTATATTTGATCTTGTCACTTCCCTGCTTAAAAACTTCGGTGGTTCTTTATTGAAACAAAATAAACAACCAACCTCTCAACATGTTTAAGATTGTGATTTGGCCTAAATCTCCCTTTTCTCTCTTAGCTCTCGTTTCATCTAACCATGCTGAACTCCAAGCCGGGAACATTATATAACACATCTGTGGCTTTTCTCTTACCATTCCCTTAGTTTGAACTATTTCCGCCCCCCACCCCACATCTCATATTCTACTTATTTAAAATCATTCTCCCTTTAAAGACCTGCTGCATCTTGCCTCTCCTATGAGCTTGTGCCCATAGATCCTTATGGGAACACAGGTCTTTTCCTCTTCTGCTTTCTCATAGCACTTTGTTTCTATCCATGCTGACCAATGCATTCATCACAGGGACTATCCAATCAGAACAGGTATCTTCCTTATTTGTGCATATTGTGTATAATCGGGAAATTATCAGTTTTGTCCTTTGGGATACTATACCTTATAAGCTATTCAGTTATTTTGTTTATTTTCCTCTTCCTCATTCTCTTCCTTCCAGACTTTATGCATTAGGGCACAGGGACTTAGTCCTTTTTGTAATATTTGTAGGGAAAACTTGTGAAAGACATAGAAATGAACAAAAATATTTAACATTATGGTTGTCTTCAGTGGAAAACTGGGCATAGTCCAGGTTATCTGATTCCATGGGACCTGTGTACCTTTAATGCCTTTACAGCAATGTAAAATAACTATATTACATAATTATACTATATTATCTAATACAGTAATGCAAATGATTCTTACTCATAGAAATGCAAATTGTATCCCTTTGGGGGTCAGCTGATTATTTCCCTGTGGATATTGAACAGATTTGAAGTTTTACATCTATTAAGCAAATTTATTTCACCATTTCTGCTGACCCATATATATGTGTGGTTCTTCAAATTTTCCTTTGAACTAGTTGTAACATCTTACTGGTTCCCTCATTAATTAATGAGCTAAATAAAATTTTGGTACATGTTCATTTTATATCTGGATGAATGTCATGATTATATCTTCTTTTAAAAATTATCTTTTAATACATGGATATGCCTTGAATTTAGTAAATATTAATTTTACTAAATTCAGATTAAAGCTAATTTAATGAAGAATATTGGAGGAAACTGAGACACTTTTCTTCTTAGAATTTTTAAGACCATCAGGTAGAGAAATGTGTTCCAAATTGAATTTTTGCTTGTCTAGACAAGGAAACAATTTCCTCTAGAAGACTTAAAAGTACTTATTTTTAGCACAATGAATTTGAATATTAACCTTTGGATCCTTTGATCAAGTCGAGTGTGCCCCAAACAAAACAAAACAAAACAAAAACCAAATATCCAATTGGTATTTTCTCAATTATTTAAAAACTGATACAAAGGAATAAACATAAGAAATTCTAAAATATTACTTAATTGTTTTATATGAAAACATAAATCTTTAATCCGGAAGTTTACACCTTGAAAAAAAATGATATACAGAAATCTTCTCAATAATCACTTGGAAGTTGTATATAGTTTACTAAGTAAAAGTTTCATATATGATATAATAGTCTTCAACATAAGGAACACATCCCAAATTCACTCGGTATTCACACATGTCCTATTTGTCTTCAGATTGGAAGCACTTGAGGTCTCTGGTCCTTTCTGTCTAAATTCTCTTTTTATCCCAAGTGTATTCTGTTTTTCCCACCTTTTTAGCTTCCCTTCTATCTTGTTTCCTTCAGGTACCAATTGTAGTGTTTACCAAATATTCTCACTTCTGAGAAAACTCTTAAATCCCTATGCTGGTGGCCTGATTTGTTTTAAAGGCTTGGGCAAAGGTGGAAACAGAGGAGATGAGAGAAAAAAGCACAGATTGGAGACGTTTTAGAAGTCAAATTGACAGAACTTACTGACTGCATGACAGAGAGAATCAAGGGTGACTTCTGCTTCTGGCTTGAGCAACTGGTGGCTTCAGGGACCACTAACCAACATGGGAAAGACAGACTAGAAACAAGCTTTGGAAAGATTATCACAATATTTCTTCAGTTTATTCTTGCTTAAAGTATATTTAAGGTTAAAACCTAGAAAATACAATACCTATTAAATTATCCTTATGAAACTCAGCCCTACCCTACTACCCTTAATACTCTTTTCCCCCAAACAGAAATACAAAAAGCATATCTCCCACTCCATTCCCAAATTGCACACTTGTTTTTCAAGTGAAATCAACCTTTTCCACCAGTGAGTTTAAGAAAAATTGGTAGGAGGGGAAGGAATAGTAACTGTAACAATTATTTTGCCCTGGGTCTTCCTCAAAGGCTAAGACAAATCCTCCTTTCCTACAACAGTTGGTTTAAATTAGCTGGAAATCCGCAGTTCACTGCTTTTTAAAAGGTCCCATGTCCCTTAAGGATGGGGAATATGAATATCTCCCATTGTTTTTAAAGCAAAGAGTGTTAACCATTGATCAGATCAGAGTGGAGCAATTTGAAGGGGAGAAGAAAATTCTAAATGATCTGCCTGGTTTCACAGCCTTATGGCCCAAATAGTACTGACATTTTCATTAGGCAGGTTAAGGAAAACAATAGAGGTTAATTAACTTAGTGGTGTTTCAGCTGAAATGGCCAAAACTGCCCTAGGCCTCAGGTAAGTCTAATGCTGTTAGCAGCATCTTGGCCTTCCACTTTAAGCTATATCACCTTTGAATGTCTGTAAACAAATTAGGATTGCTTTTTGTGTAGAGCTGTGTACCTTACAGGGATGTGTGAAAATGTATTAGGTAATGTCTGTAAAGCACTTTAAATGATTTATTCTTTAGCCAGTTTTTCCTAAGGGATACTTTGTCTCTCACCACTTCTAATTGCCATCTAGCTAGATGATAAAGAGCAATCTTCAACTAAACACTTAGTGGGTTGGAAGAGATGACTCATAGATCTTTTACTCTATGCGCACAGAACATATACTCACATTTCCCACCATGAAATTCTGTCTTTCTAACTAGCATATTTTGTGTGTGTGACATTTAGATATCATTTTCAGTTTGCAGAAGTGGCAGGTATAACTTTGTGGTCGTCAGAAAAAAGTTTTCACTATGGGGGTAGAATAATGTAGTAAAAAGAGCGTAGGTTTTAAGAGAAGAACATTTGGGATTTGACACCTGGCTCTACCATTTACTAGCTAAATAATGTGGCAAATCATTTTACCTGTTGAACTTCAACTTCCTTTCTTGTAAAATGAAGATAATCACACCTATCACTCAAGGTTGTTTTTATGACTACATGAGTAATGTATAGTTCTTGACACTTGGGTGATGCTCAATAAAAAATTCTTTCCTCCTTCAAACTTCATTATCACTGGTAAATTCATAAGTAGTTGTTCTTTAAGCTGCTCTCTACCAAGTAAACACATATGTCAAAGAGATCTGATGTTTAATTAACAGAAAATAGCCAAGTCAAATGCAGATACATTCCCTTAGATACTTAAATAATCCTTGGTTCAGCCTGTTTAAAAAACAAACAAACAAACAAAAACCCAGTATGACATTAAAGGTCCCACTTTTTTACCAATATACTTTTTGACTTTTTCCAAGTTTTAGATAACTTTGCTTAACAGTCCCCTCTTCGGATCATAAATAACATCTAGAGATTATTCTTGATTATACACACACAAGGCTGGTTTCATTATGTTTTGGCCTGATCGTTTACAATGTTCAGCAAGAGGTATTAACTAACCATATACGCTTCCTTGAACATTCAGTATTGAGCAACTACAGAGGCTGAGGAATTAAATTCTGCTGAGTAATTTCATTAAGGAATATAGGATTCTATAATTTAAAAGCCTCTGCTATTTTTTCTTCTATCCCAAGGCTAGAAAACCAAGCCCCAAAAAATCTACCCACAAAGATTTCACTGTCATTACTTATAGATTCTGGTGAATTCCTTTCTACTTGAAGTCTCCAAACACTCTGAGGTTCCTGGCTGGCTGGCAAGTGATGTTGCTTCTCACCTGTGAGGCATTAACCACAAAACAGGTCCGTTTTCTTGAGTGAAAGTGCTTTCACAATTTGTTCCTTAATAACGGGTTTTCCATATCTGATTAAATGTCATTTATTCTCAAATATAACTACAGGTAAGACCTTGTATGATAAGGTCAAAATTGAAAATAGTAAAATTCTCTATTGTCGTGCAACACATTATTTTTTATAAGAATTTGATGCCTGGTGAAAAGGAAGACAGCTTCTTATTCTGTGCAAGTGACTTTATTTACATGAAAGGTATGGAGACTCAGTAAAGGTATTTGGTTCTAAATTCTGAAGGGGGCATTGAGAGTTTAAAGTCATTTTAAAAATGTTTCATTTGATGTTGAGAGTTAGAAAGTTAGGAAAAAATTACAAAGTAAAAGAATGGGCTTCATCATATACTCATCAGAAAATGGACAATTAATACATACATGTCAACACTATTTCATACCAAATAACTACCATTAAATATCTCTCATCAGTTTAGTTTTATGTATTTATTTCTTGTTCTACTGTGTTTTGGGTCATCAGGCTGCTGTCATGAAATCATCTCCTTCTACACTAAAATGAGTCCTGGAAATCCCAACTCAGTTCCCACATGCATCTGCCACTTGTGCAAGCAATGTTATCGTTATGCACCAAAGCTGTTATTCATGAACCTCTTAATTGAAATATCAATAATTAAAATTACCTGGCATAGTCCTTTCCATGAAATTCTGAGATTGTCCTGCCTTGTTGAAGACAAAAATCTTAACTTATGAGCTTTTTGGCAAGCATCAGAAGATAGCAGAAATCATCTGTCAATGAGACTAAATGATTACAGTTAATTTACGGTAGCCAACAATGTCAAAATTGAAGACAGTAAAATTCTCTATTGGGGTCCAACACATAATTTTTTAATACGATTTTGATCAGTGTTTTTCCTAGGAGTAAGAACATACTATGAACAGTGAGAGCACTGACAAATTTCCAGGGCCTTCCAATTCATTCTGTAATGAGTACAATCTCAGAAATATATTTAATGCATATGAGTAATAGTTTATCTATAAAATTATCCTCTAATTTGACCACTCATTTGATCAATTCTTACAATAGTGTTGAGCTAATTAAAAAAACAAAACATATCAAGAAAACAATTATTTGAGGCATCCCACTTTTATAAGGCAAAAGAAGAAAGCTTCATGATTTTCCAGGGGTTTTATGGGAAATTTTGAAGATAGTTTTATGGGTAAAGATGATCCTGAAACTTTCATTTTTCTGAATCTAGGATGTGATTGTGGGAAAGCAAAACCAAGAGTTATCAGAGTACTTTAGATCACCTATTAAGATAGGATCAGATGTGCCTGAGAAACAATAAATTTAATACCTATTAATCAAAATGACAATACAATATTTTAAATAACAAGAAGAAAGTGACACAAAAGATAGGAGTCTTAGCTCTTTCAAAAATGAGGACTTAAGTTTTTGCTGCTTAATAATCAAGGGCTTGACAAAGCCAGCATGAAACACAGAAAATTATTTTGATGGGATACAAAATTTCTGCCATGTAGGCAGATCACATAGAATGTAAAAGAATAACCTTTTACTACCTCTTGTTAAGAGTAGGCCACATAGTTTGAGATAAGCTGTCATTTCAGTATATAGAAAACCAAATTCTAGTTTTGTGTTAATATAATAGTTAACAGTAAAGTATTTATGAGCTCCCTGCCTTATTTTTAAATTCTCTTACAAATAAGCCCATCAAAATGGAGTGAACTTTGTCAAAATTTGAATACATTTCATTGCTTATTTTCCAACTCATTATTTGTAGTGAGGCAAATAAATCTTTCCTGCATACTTACAACTTTCTATATCTATTCAAAATTTGTCTTATATAATTCTTTTTCACATTCTAGAAGGAGCAGATCTTTTACTTTAAGACAAAAAAATTTCATTAACTTGCATTCATAGCCATACTTTTCTGCTAGTATTGCTTTAGTATAGTCTTTGATTATTTATATGAATTCCAACTTTCAGTCAAATTAGCTAATTTCTATTTTATAGAGAAAAATGGGAGTGTAGAAGTATCTATTACACATAGTTTAGCAAATTAACAAAATTCATGAACACACTCATATGACCCCCAAGAGTCACACACACCCATTTTTCACCTTTTTAAATCAGCCAAGTAAACACAATCATTAACATGAACAACAGATATATCCACTATAGGAAACAAAGTGTATATATTAAAATTATGTTGGGTGACCAAATTTCAGCATTATATTTCCCTTAAAAATTGTGTAGGTGTCCAAGGTTATCTATTAAATAACTTGACTTAAGAATATACCAAAGTTTTAAAGGTCTTGGTTAAGCTGACAAACTACAACTTAGAAAATCATTTCTCGGTATTACAATTTAAGAACTTAGACCATTTGTAGTCACATAGCTTAATGATTGGCACTGAGAACTGAGATCCCCATGTCAATTTAACTTAACTATTTGTTCTAAGAAATTATTGCCCAGAAATACAAAGCTATAAGCCAATAAATAACTTCACTGTTTGCTTCAGGAAATTCCTGAAAAACAATTTATCTATATAGTTTGTTCATCTGGCCAAATAGCTCTCCTACAAAAAATTTACATATCAAGACCTGTGTCAAGAAGCTGGCCTTCCTATGTCTCCGAATCTTAAACTCTTATGTCATGAATTGTCCTCCAGCTCAATTAGTTTCCTGTCTTGACAAACCTGCCTTAAAAAAACTTAAGCCCAGATCCCCAAGCCCTATAAATATCCTCCTCTTACCTTCCCATTTTGAGACATTACTTGGATCTTTTAAGGTGGTATTCTTCCTTACTGTAGAAGGCCTAATAAACTGAGCTTTGATTGAAAAACAGACACTGTGAGTTAATAAGTGTTTGTTGCTTTACACCGAGAAGTTTGTGCTAATTTTGTCATGCAGCAATAGAAAAACAATTCAACCACGTTGATAAAACTAGGGAAGAGTTATATAGCTGTTTTCAACCCAGAAGTTATCAAACAAGCCTAGTATGGAAAAGATCCACCTTTATAATATGAACTTGTGTTTTTATACAAATCTGCTTCTGAGCTTGAGATTTCCATAAGAATTTTTTAAGCCTAGTTTTAGATGTTCCATTTCTTTATTTCCTGAGAAATTTGGGAATACTAGAGTATTCCCAAGCACAACTATGTAAGTGCTTGTTTTTCTCTGTGAATCAATTAGAGCAGTGCTATTTAGATTTGAGAGGCTTTATAATTTAATTTATTTGTATATTTAAGGTGGAAAAATGTCAACTCACACATGAGAGGAAAAGGTTTTTCTCAGTTACAGATACACAGATTTACTGTGGCTGAGAGCTTGAAGTTTCAGTTCTACAACCTTAATCATAAGTCAACAGTAAATGCAGAACCATAAAAGTCACCAGCGCAGTTCTCAAAGGGACATTTTACTTTCAGTGAGTGTAAAACATTTTCTCGATTGAGTTGAGCTTACAAACATTCAGACAAATAAACAAACAAAAAAGGCTAACAAACCAGATTTTTTAATCATCTCTCACATAACAGAAACTGATCCCCATTATATCCTGAGAGAGATTACCAAATAATTACACCATAAAACCAGATTCCCAAATACTGCTGTCATCAATGAAGAATAACTTGATGACTGTGTACAACCAGACTTAGTATATATGAGATGCTTTCTTGACTATGAAATCAAGACTGTCACAGTGATCTGATGTACCAACTTGTCCCTGGGTCTGGCTGTGGAGTTAGACAAGACATGAACAGTTGAATAGTCTTGGGTAAGAGCCAGAAAAAAGAAACCAAAAGCCAAACTGGTATACTCAGAGAACAATGGTCAAGATTGTTACAGTATCACAGAGTTTACATGGGGAGTGGGACAGCCACAGGGCCCATATTACTGATGATCTTGAAGGTTAAGAAGTGACAGTGTGTCATTTTTGAATATGTTAAAATAGAATTATTTTTAAAAGTTAAAATCATAACTTTTACACTAAAATTAAAATGAACATATAGCACTTTGGGAGGCTGAGGTGGGAGGATGGCTTGAGGCCAGGAGTTTGAGACCAGCCTGAGCAACACAGCGAGACCCCATCTCTACAAAAAATAGAAAAGTTAGCTGAGTATGGTGGCACATGCCTATTGTCCCAGCTACTCAGGAGCCTGAGGCAGGAGGATCACTTGAGCATAGGAGTTTGAGGTTGCAGTGAGCTATGATAATGCCACTGCACACTAGCCTGGGCAACAGAATGAGACCTTGTCTCAAGAAAAAAAAAAAAGAAAGAGCCTATGTTAAAGATTTTCTTTAACTCAGGCGGAAACAGGTGAGGTGTTACAACTAGTTCAAGGGAGAATTTTAAAAAATTGTACATCAGGAATATTTAAATAAATGTGCAAATGGGGGTAAAACTGGTCTCCTGGGGGTGGGTGGGAAGGGAGGAAAATCAATTGATACTGCACCAGACAGAATTTACACCTTTTTTGGACAAAAATTATTGTGTATTGCTAACAGTTATCTACAACTTACAAAGTTGTAAAATAGCTCAAGGACAATGAAGGGCAAGAATCAGATACCTGGAAGTGTATGATCTAAATAATACATACTTTTTTCCATTGAAGTACAATTCTTTCCCCACAATGAGCCGGACTGCCTTGATAATGGGAAAGTAGAGGGACAGATGTGAGAACTATTTTAGGGGTAGAAAGTACACACATGGGTGGTTTCTTTGATGTAGTAAGTGAGTGGGAAGTGGGATTCAGAGATCATTCATTACAAGTGTGGCAACTACATGTTTAGGGGGTTGCTTCATGTGGGATAGGATAGTGACTTATATAGTGTTGGGGACAAAAAAGGAAGAGGGAGGAAACATTTTACGAAGGGGTTGTGGAAACTCAAGTTCTGTGACATTAAAAAGGGGTCTCTTGAGGGGGGGTTTGCCATCCACTCCATTATTTTTAGCCCCTCCCTTTTATAGCCACCTCAAATAATGAAGCAATCTAAGTGAAAATAGTGTGCCTGCTCTGCCTAGCAGCTCCTGGGTAAGTCCCCTGGCTTTCCCTGTCAGAATTGACTTAGAATATACCACCTTTTTGAGTGGAATTGGTCAGGAATTATTTACAAAACTACAGAAAAAATTCAGAAGGGAATTTAGGAAAGTCCTCAAGTGAACTGAGTGAGACATTGCTCAATATCTGTCTCTTTCCCGAGTGTGATTTTGATAAGAGAGTCTTCTGAGTATTAAAAAAAAAACAACAAAAGGAAGAGAAGGAACTGAGGAAATATTATCCTCTTCTTAAAAGTTGGGGGGGAAAAGACAAGTATGTGACCAGGGATGCTTTCCGTATTAAAAGATATGACCAACACCAGACTCTTTTTTTTATAGCTATATTACCGTTAGCTTAGCTTCAAGTCCTTTGAAGCTCCGTTTTCTATCAAAAGTCTACTCTAAACTAGTCAATTTGCTGTTGTGGTTTCCCAACATTTCGAAATTTCAGCTTAAATTAATCTAATCCCCTGTGTTTACTGCATACATGCAATAGGGAGTATTACGGTAAAAAAGGAGGGAGGGCGTGGGGGGGGAGGAAAGCGGGACAGGGCAAGCGGGAGGGGAGGGAGCAGAGCGGGAGACGGCGCAGGAGGAGGAGGAAGAGGAGGAGAAGGAAGGGAAAAGGGTTGAAAAGAATCGAAGAGAAGGAAAGGAAGAGAAAGGAAAAATAACAACAATAACCGCCCTGATTCCAGTTCCAGTTTGGTCACTAGCTTGTTGCCGAAGCACTAGTCTGGTCCCTACTATAGACCTGGGACCCCCTTTTCTTGTTTTGAGCACTGGGTAGTAATAAAACCCTCAAACCGCAACCTTCCTTAAACTCTATTACTCTAAAGACAGCGGCAAAGAATTGGGGACAGACATCCCTTCAAGGCTTATGATTGCTTAACTAGTTCTCCAAACTTCAGGCCAGCTCCCCTTTCTTCATCTCCCTTCAGTCTCTGCTAGAGGGGGTGAGAGACGGGATGGGGAGAGAGGAAGACCCAGCTGCCCAAAGTGAGAGTGCTTGGCATTTGCTGCTTCTCTATTTCATGGAGTTGAGGAGAGGTCCCCTAAAATTCAAGTGGGCATTTGTTAACCCTGATGAAGGGAGCTGCAAGGAAGTCACTCATCAAGATTGGGGGTCTCTGCAAGAAAGTGAGACTGCAGCTTGTTTTCTATCGGATCATCTGCTTTTGCATGTACTTGCAAAGCTGCTTCTATTTCAACATAGAGAAAAGAAAATCTGAAACAAATGGCAGAGCAGAGAAAGGCAGTGCATGGCAAGGATATGAGAGTTCCCCAGTTCAGACAGACACTGTAAATGGTACATGGATTTGATCTGACCTCCTGGTATCTCACTGGTGAATAGATCTTGACACCAAGAGCCTTGTGGGTACCAGGGCAACCACTGTTTGGGGGGTTAGAGGAAGCAAGCCAGAGCGGGATTGTACGTGTCAGGGATCCCTCAGGGTCCTCTGAAAAACAAGCAGTTGGAGGCTTGCTGCAAGACAACATCAAAGACCAGGTGATCTTACCCAGACAAGCCTCCATAACCAAGAGAGAACCACTGACAGGCAGCCAGTTACATAAGATCTCTGTTATTTTTCATAATTTTGTCCATTTTCCAGAAGCTCTAATATTGGAAGGAATGGGGAAGAGGTATGAAAGGGGATACTGGCAAGAAACATCCTGGAAAAGAGAATGAGGATGGAGGTTTAAAAATGAACAAGACTGGATTTTTAATAACTGAATGTGACTCAACAGCTTTGAGAGCTGCCTGAGTTATTGCTAAGAGGCAGGAAAGGAAAATTGCACAGTGCAAGGTTGAAGGTAGTGATTGGAAAAAAATAAAGCTGTTAATGCTTGTTCCTGCATAGAGATCCAGCTACGAATGAACTGATTACAAATAAGTGGGATACCTTTGTTTGTTAATGCTGTGAAGGACAGTAATGAGTAGAAAGTAACTATGAAGACAGCAGTGGGTAAGAAGCTTCTTTTGCTGTGGTGGTCTAGGAGGGCCTCTTTGGGTTGAGAGCTTCTGTGATGAGAAAGAGACACTCATTCGAAACTCTAGGGCAAATACCCCATGGTTAAGACTGAGCAAGAAGGCCAGTGTAGAAGAAGTTTGGTTAGTGAGGTGAGGCAGGGTGGTGATAGAAGATATTTCTGGCGAAGTGGGCAGAGATTAAGGCCTTGTGGGCCATGGTAAAATATTTTGATGGTAACTTTGCTTTCCTCAAAAAAATGTTGAGCATTTTCTTGTCCCTAGTGTCCTTGTAGAAGACCCTGGATTTGTTAACTTAATTTTATTTAATGGATCACACATATCATGTAATTCTAAATAATTCTGGTCTCAGGGGTAAGAAACTACAAAGATATCTCACATTTGTTTCCTTATGACCTCATTGCTACTACTATATCTAGATAGTTACACAAATTCATTTATGCTATTCCAATTTCACCTCACTTAGCTCTTCATACCCAAGGATTAAATCCTTGTCTAACACACATGTGCACATAGTTAAGTGGTTATAATTGACATCTAGGGTCTGGATATCTATTAATATTTGCTAAAAGATTGGAATAATAAGTCAAAGTATTGTTATAAATAGTTCATACTAATCTTGCCAAGGGAAAGCTATTAATTTGCTAGCATAAAGAAAATGTGTAGAAACTATTAATTTGGTAGCCTATAGAAAATGTGTAGAAAATATTGAAAGCATGGCAGCTAAAAGTTCTGCTCTTTGATATTTATGATTTAAAACCCAGAACAGGAAATCTTTCCTCTTAGATGTAGCTTTAAGCTCCAGAGATGGAAATCTCTGCCAAGAGCAGTATGCATCGTCTCTCATTAGAACACTGTTCTTCCATAACCACGTTAAAGAATGCGCAGCCTGCAAGAGACGTGTGCTTAGCCCTCTTGGAGCAATGTTCTTGGCTTCTTCTCTAATATGAATTACAGACCTCTCAGCACAATCCTTAAACTTCTACCTGCTACACTTATGCAAATAGTCACTCCAAATCCAACATGATACCTTTTAGTTAATCCTGGAACATTAAGTATTGCAGCTGTCTTGTGGAAGAAACTGAGAAAAAAATTTCTGTTCAGTATGGAAATAACTCTATAAAGCTCATGATAAATGAAGGCTTATGAATAGTATATCAGTTATTGCAGTCATGATTATAGCAGTATATTTCCTTGGGTTCTTATGGGAAATTACTTTCTTTGGCATATTCTTGGGAATTATTTCCTGTGTTCCATTAGCTCTGCAGGATGACATCCTAAAATGACGGATGCAGTTCTATTGTTTTGTTAGAGTGCTCTGTAACTGCTCTTAGGGCTCCTTGTTTGAATGCATATTATATTCTTTGAATATTATCTGAGAATATGATTCATAGTTTAGGCTTAATGTTTCTGAAAAAAATCACTTAATGAACAAGAAGGAAGCTTGTTACAGCAGAGCAGGTAATGCTTGTTCTAGTTCTGCTAACTATGTGGCCTGTGGCAAATTACTTTAGCTATAGTGTCTGTTTCTTCATCTATTACTTATTACTTTGAGGCACAGCTTTACTGACTAAAGCAGGTTAGTTGTCAGGTTTTAGCTACAAGCACAAAATACGTTGGGGAAGAATACGTTTCATGACGTCTCGTCATGAAAAAGAATGAGAGAATAGATTTCTCTATCAACAGCTTTCCTTTGAAGTAACAAAAAATGATTATCTGCAAATAAGAAAATATTCTTATTAACGGAATTAATGTATTTCAGTATAACTTATTTTGTAAATTCCCCTTCAGTTTATGTTTTCTATTACCCTAAGATTTTCAGTATTTTCCAAATATTAACTATGTAAATTAAAATTCTGATGGTAAGACAAAATTTAAGCACAGAAGTTAGGGAAGATCTGTGAGCAGGTGCTGACTTACATAGTCTATTAGTAAGGAATATTAGTGGTGAACAACGGAAGTCCATTGGCTAAATTAAGCAAAAGTGGAGGTTGTTTGAAAGAGACCAGGCACTCTCAAAACCCGTTGGAGGCTGGGTAGGGGCCAGGCTTGGGAAGCGGGGATGCCAGGGAGCCGTGACCAGCAGGGAAGCAGGAACACAGCACCACAGCCTGACTGGAGCAGGCTGGTCAGGATTCTGCTGTTAGGTTGGCACCACTGTACGTACTGCCAACCTTTCCTTTCGTTCTTTCCCCACTTGCTCCGATACCTGTGTGGGACAGGAGCATTCAACGGGCTCAGGCGAGGTCATGTGCCCACTGTCTGACTGCACATAGAGGTGGGAGACCGACAAGGCAGGTGCCTGCAATTACTCTCCAACTCTGACCATACACAAAGAGAGGGAAATTATTCCCTACAAGGAGGTTAGAGTGCGGTTAAGAAGTAGAATGGCTAATGACAAATACCTGCTCTATATTAAGTCACAGAGATTAGAGAAGAAAGTTCAGTTTGGAATTATTGAGAGACTTTATGAAAGCGGCTGGATAAATAGAAGTTGAGATGAAGTCAATGGAGGGAATTAGAAATGCTTCTCTGAAAAAAGAAACAAACAAACCAAGAAAAAATATATTTAAGCCATCTAAATTCAGTCTGTGGGACTTTCAATATTGTTCTGAATCAGCCACATTGCTTCTTTTAATTCTCAGAGGGGCTCTATCTTTCTCACGGGAAAGAGAACAGTATAACTCTTGGCACAGTCTATTCTCTAAACCAGCAGAATTGTATCTTGTCATCAGATTTCATCCTCTCATCCGCTTCCCAAAGGCATCCTGAAAGTGCAATGTCACTTTCCTCAGGACACTGAGGAATTTGTGGTTCCTTAGTCTCCCCACTCATTCAGAAGATACATCATCCCCTACACCAGGGATCCCCAACCTATGGTGAGTTGTATAATTATTTCATTATATATTACAATGTAATAATAATAGAAATTAAGTGCACAGTAAGTGTAATGCGCTTGAATCATCCTGAAACCATCCCCCCCAGTCTGCAGAAAAATTGTCTTCCATGAAAATGGTCCCTGGTGCCGAAAAGGTTGGGGACCACTGCCCTACACTGTAGAAAAAATAAGCACAACAATATATGTTAAAAAGAGCTAATATGAAATAAAAGAAATTGTATGTTTTCATTATGGATATCATTTATTATTTGTGTGACTTTTTTTCCTTCTTTTCACCAAGATTTTATTGATGAATTTGAATAGGTTGGCTTATATGGTGATATTGCTTATAGTTTCTAGCAACAGAAGTATACTTTGTTTCCCTTGATTAATTGGTTTCGAGGGCTATTAGTGACCGATAGGACTACACAAGACTTCTGTGGCTGAGATGTTTGAGTTAAATTTTAATTCCCCTTTGCCCGCCATATAGTTAGAACTGAGGCCTATTTCATTTTTCACAGAAAAAAAACGAGCTTTTTATGGTAGCAACATGAGAACAAATGAAGACCCCCACCTGTCTCTGTCTCAACACAATTTCAAATAAACACATAAAACCTATTTCAAATGTAACATTTCCATGAATGTAAACTTGGGGATTCCTCTGTGCTGAGCATGCATATTAAAGGCTCAATAAATATCAGTTGATTTAATTCAAAAAACATCTGGAAACTGATAGAGAGGTGCTTCTTCATGTTGGTTTTCATGAAATTACATTATTATTGTTTGTGGTAGTCCTGTAAAGTAGAGCTCTCACTTTTCCCCAGAAACAGTAGGAAAAGCAAACAATTCTCTAGATAACATGAGTAAACACAAATAAAATACATTTACAGTATTCTACCTTGATGATGGATTTGCAAATCTGTCTGCTTTCAGCTGTTCAACACAGAAAAAAATTGCACAGGAACAAAAAATCTTGTATTTCCTTATCAAAACTGGCAAAAAGTCAACGAGTATACTAAATTGAAAAAAGCCTGCAAAGTCTGGAATTTTTTTTTTAAAGTGTTATCTTTTATGGATTAGCTTGTTGTGCTTGGTGGCAAGGGGAGGGTGGTGATTATTGACTTTCCCATATTTAATTTAGTTTTTCTCACTAAAAGTGACAATTGACACAAGGTGGGCTGAGAAAATAACATAAGTACATTCTCCTCCCACCTCCAATTAGATGTAAAGAATATGTTCTGTTTGTGGTAGATTCCTGAGTGTGAGGCTGACTAGGATGCCAGCAATTAATGGGCTGCAATGGTTAACGCCATTGCTCAGAAGCAATAGCAATGTGAAGGCAGACCCTGTCTGTGCGAGGTGGCAGCAGCTGTCTTTCTAGACACCCCGCAGAACCCTGCAAGGGAGCTTTACTTTGGTGAATTTATCAAAAAATCTGCTTCTGAGCTTGTCGAGGCTTGAAGCCCTGAAGTTTTTGTCAACTCACAAGAATGGATGCATTTCTCAGTGACAGATTCACATAAACCAAGCTCATAAGGTTGATGTCTAAAATTGAGTACCAATTTATTAATTTTTAATGGGAAATATAGTTGTCCCTCTAACCGGAGAACTATAGTCCATGACCAGTCCGTTCTCTCTGTGTAGATAAGTGAACATGAAATGTCAAATTATAACCTGAGCTCACTTCATGAATGTGAAATCACAACAAAGGGAACTGGTTAAGTAAACATTCTTTCACTGTCAATGCCATCTCAGGGTACAGTCAATTTTACTGGCCTGAGAGCTTTACTTCTCACTTTTCTGTCTCCTTTCGTTGGTCACTGAGTGCTAAGGTTGAGAGTTTAACAAAGTTGAGTAATATAGAATTTATGAAAAAATGAGTTGGCTGTTATCCACTGTTAAAGAAAGCTAGAAAGGGTTGTTCAGTGGAGCAGGAGAGACACCATATTTGAAGGTCTGAAAAAATTCTCATCTCTGAAGATGTATTCTGTGGAGGGAATACTTCACCATTCCTCTTTATGACTTGGATGAGAGACCCATAAACACTGTCCATAACATTCTGCTTGGATTCCAGCCCCCACATGCTTTAGTAGCCACAAAGGAGATATCCAAAATCACACAAACTATGGTGGGACTACTGTGTAGATGAAATTAAACTCTGCTGTGGCTTGTGTCTGGTTGACCTGTGGAGTGTCTGAAAAGACGTACTTAATATGCAGTTTCAAATTTCCTGCCCCACACTAATTTTTATTTTTTCCCTCCATGTTCAATAAAGTCAGGTGTGTGACAAAGGCCAATGAAGAAAGTATAGGAAAGGACTTCAGGATTGCCCAATGTCCATTTCCACATTCCCACGCCCAGATATATCTCCAGACCCTCGGACAGCTGCATCCTCTGAGCAGGCCTCTACTCTAGGCATTCTTGGCTATGATTGGCACTTGGATAGACAGGTATACCACTTTGGGGGGTGATCTAGAATGGACCTAAACCCAAACTTCCAGGATTCATTTGTATTACAAATAAAAAGCAATGTCCACTCCCTCCATTTCAAAAGTCACATTTTAAAAGGACTTTTTTCCTTTAAGGAAAGGACTCTGCTGGTTCCCAGTCCAAAGTGTCTTTGTAGATGGCATTCATTATCTGAAAACGAACGTTCAAGGAAAACAGGTGGTTGAAGAGGAGTCTCTATTTGAGGGAAAGCAGGACTGTCCCAGTTTGGAGAATTTCCACACTTGATCTTAGCCAAAATGCCAAGAAGCAATTCTAGTTTGGAGAATTTCTGATTCTGATAAGGGAGAGGGGAATGAGTTGATATTTTGGACAAGAGAGGCAAGAAGGAGGGAATCTGTTTGGGAGGCAAAAGTTTCCCAAATGCAGTGGGAAGAGCCTATGCTTTGCAGTTGCACAGACCTGTGTTTGAATCCCATCTTATCACTTACTAGTAGAGTGGTGGTGGACCAGTTACCTTGTGTCTCTGCTTTAGACTCATCAGCATGATGAGGGAACAATATATGCAGGTCACAGAATTTATTATAACATCAAATGAAATCATGTGACAAAGTACTCATCAAAGTGCCTAGCCCACTGTGGTGTTCGAATGCTAGTTTCCTTCTTCTTAACCTGCAATGTTGAATTGTAACCAGGTGAAAAGAGGACTTCCAGGATAATAACCTTTTCTTCCTAGTTGATTGAAAGTTTCTCTTACCTTAATGTGATTGCCCTGGTAAAATCCAGAAAAGAGCTCTTTCACGCGTTGTCTGCAGACATCCCTGCCGGCAATCTCTTTCCCTGATTCACTTAGTGTACTTACCCTTGCTGTGATCACCCATACGAGAGGGAGATTGGTTCAATTCTGCAATGAGGAGAATATTTCACTCTCCCACAGAGGCAGTAATGGCTCTTCTGCCCTTGCAGAGAGATATAATAGGGGCTACTGAGTTATTTGAAAGTTTCATCTGTATAGTTTTGTCCTTTTCCACTTTTGTCCATTTGATCTTAAGCTACATTAAAAAAAAATACTCCTCGATGGTATCCAAGGCTGGGGTCTGGAGGTGGCTCACTTATTACTAGTGTTATATTCTCATTTGTTTTTCAGATCTTTCAAGGTGGATCCAGCTAACTTGGTTTTATCTTTCCTTTCCTTTTCTTTTTTTAAGAATTAAGTAACTTTTAAGTAACTTCTTGCACCCTTTGATTCTTAGACTTATTTACCTTCTGTATGTGCTCTGGATACCATAAATACAATATTACAGTGAACTAACATTTTCACCAAGGAGAATCAAATCTAATCTCACAAAACTTGTTTTTCAAATGCAAGAGCCAAAGCTGTGATCACCTGTGGGCCCAGGGCATGAAATGAGAATAGGAAAACAAAAGTATAAAATAAGGCAGATTGTTTTCCAATAGGAATAGAGACATATAATTAAAATGATTTTCAACCTTCACGGACTAGATTTGACTATATCTGGGATGGCAAGGGACACAATGAATACTTTGTGTCTTTGACTAACAATGGAAACATCTCATTAAAAAAATACATTTTCAACTGTAATGTCCTATACTGCAAAGCCAATCAACTAAACAGAAGACATGTGGACAAAGTATAGTTACTATATACCTATAAAGAAATCTAATTTGGAAAATGCTGACCACTGGCTTTCAAAGAAGTAATGATTTGCTACAGTTACAATAGAGACCTCAAATAAGACATTGTATGTTTGTAGTTGAATTTAAGATACAGAAAATTCTGGTAAAGCTTTTCGAGTTGTATTTAATACATTGAGTGAATCAGAGGTGAGAAATGTTCTAAATCAATAACCAGCATTCTAATATGACTTTTATGTAATTCCCCAAGAGGAGGTCCAGGAGACTCGATGCAATGTGACTTCTAGTCAAACCCAGATAACTTGCCACCTTGTTTCTCCAAAATAAAAAATGAACACATGGGAATGAGCAAAGGCTACCCACTTGGGATTCTCTTGCTTTTCACATGTTATTTTCCATCCTGCTTGCCTCCTCCACCAATTTCTCACCCCCTGCTATTTCTTTCACTGCCAGCATGGCAGAGAAAAACAAATGTAGTTATTGGTACATATTGGTGAGTATTGTACATATTGGCACTTTGAGTAACATCTTTTATTTCTGTTCACAGTGCAAGAGTACATGCGAAGCAGGGAAGTTTTTCTATAGTCTTAATGGTCCCTTTGGCCAGAAGCTGACTGATATCCAGCTGAATTTAGAAATTGTTATTTAGGATGACCTTTAAATGTGTTACTTTATAGATAATTAGGATGTAAATCAGATTTCAGAGAGCCAACATAGCAAGATGGTTAAGGAATATGCTCTGGAAAAGAATCCTCATTCTATACCTTAATAGGTATGTAACTTTGGGTAAATTACTTAACTTCTTAGTGCCTCACTTTCCTCATTTTTAAGGTGGAGATAATCATTACGTCTACCTGATAGGCTTGTTTTGGATCAATATGTTGATATGTAAAGCATTTAGAAAATGTCTGGCTCATGATAAGTGCAATTTAACTGTTTGTTATCTCGGGTCTACAATCCCTTGTTTGCAATTCTAAAATTGAAAAACTAAAAAAAAAAACAAACCTGGTGCACATTGTAGCAAACTCATTTAGTGGCAAGATCTGACCAGAATTGATCTGTGACAACTTATAGACTTTATTTATTCTGCTTTGTGTGAATATTCATACGTATGATTGAAAAATTATTAATGTGTTTGATTAAGATTACTACTATGGAACTCTCATAAATTGTGGAGTTATATGACACAGTGATCCACCAAGGTTGGAGAATGGAAGTTCTGGTTAATCAGAGATTCTGATTAGTATACAGTTGGTATATATGTGATTAGCCATGGACTACAAATTTTTAGTTTGTATTGGGTTTCATCAACCCTCAAAGTTCCTTCAGTAACTGCAACCTGTATTAATTGAGCAGTTTCTTTGTGCCAAGTGCTATGTTGAGCAATTTACATGACTTTTCATTTAATCTTCTCAATAGCCCTATACAGTGAGTTTTATCATCTTGTTTTACACATAAATAAACTGAGAGGTCATATAGGTAGTCAGTGAAACTGAAACCCAAGTCTGGGCACACTAAAACTCATGTTCTTAAATATGAATTGATTATCCTTTGATGATTCAGAAAGTGTGACCTATGACATTATTGTGTTCCAACGACACCATTAAGAATACTACTACTAGAAATAGTCACATTTATGTCTTTTCTATATGCCAAATATTGTACTAAGAGCAGAATCATAACTCAACTGTGAGCAATGCCAGTTAAAAGGATTTGATTCAAAACAGCTCAACAAATATTGTTTCATTGTATTTATTCAGTTTCACTAGATTCACTACTCTGTGGTGAATGATTCAGGATGAAAGGTGAATAAGGCAATGGTTTTGCTTTTTAGGGGATTATAATCCCAGGTAAATTGGTTGCTCTGGGGGTTAATATATATATTTAACTTTTTACTCTCAATTTAGAATTAATAATGTACTGGTTCACATAAATGTAGAAACCTTACTACCATATAGATTTAATATTCCCCAACCTATCCTTTATGTGATAATTATCATACATGTTACATTTACATATGCTATAAATTCATGAGAAATTTTATAATTTTTAACTTAAACAACTAGATATATTTTAAAGAGATTAAGTAGCAAAATAGTATTTACCCAGATATTTACATTTTCAAGTATCTTCATTCCTTCCTGAGGATCTGAGTTTTCCTCTGGTATCATTTCCTTTCAGCCTCAAGAATTTTATTTAGGATTTCAGCAGATCTGCTAGGCAACACATTTTCTTAGTTTTCTTTTACTTGAAAATATCATTATAGTATTTCACTTTCATTCTTGCAGGATATATTAATATTTGCTACATGTGGAATTCTGAGTTGATACTTCTTTTTTTCCCCACACTTTGAAGACATTGTTTTGTGGAATTCTAACTTCCACGGTTTCAGATGTGAAGTTAGTGATCATTTGAACCATTGCTCCCCTGTGTAATTATGTTGTTCTTTTTTCTGGCTGCTGTCAAGGTTTTCTCTTTTTCTTTGGTTTGCAGCAGTTAGATTATGATGTGTCTACACATAGCTTCTTTGTTTGTCATGCTTGGGGTTCACTGAGGTTCTTCAATATGGATATCTGTGACTTTTACCAAATTTTGGAAAATTTTGGCTAATTCTTCAAATATTTTTTGCTGCCATATTCTTTCCTTTCATTCTGGGATTCCAGTTATACGTATGTTAGATCTTTTGATATTGTCCCAGAGTTCTCTGTGGCTCTGTTCATTTTCTTCCAATCTTTAAAAAAATTTTTTTTAGTCTGTTCTTCAGTTTGGACTATTTCTATAACATCAGACTATTTTCTCTGTCATCTCTATTTTTTTGCTAAGCCCATCCTATGATTTTTTTTGCAAATTTTAGACATTTCATTTTTCAGTTTTAGAATTCATTAGCTGCTTTTTCATAGTTTCTATGTCTTTACTGAGCTTTCCTATAATTTTATTTATTACTGGCATGTTTTTTCTTACATCACTGAGCAGAGTTATAATAACTGCTTTAAAATCCTTGTCTGCTAATTCCAACTTCTGGATCATCCAGGGTTGGTGTGTGTATGTGCGTATATATGTGTGTATATATATGTATATGTATATATACATATGTATATGTGTGGATATGTGGAGACCCTTAAAAACTGAGACCTGACACACCTGCTCCCCTCCGCACTGGAGGAGGTGTCTGCATGGGCAAGCTCCTTTCCTTGTCTGGGTCTCAGCCTTTCTGGCTGTGAAATGAGTGGTTTGGAGCAGATGGTTTCTGTGGAGCCAGTGTCACCTCCACATGCTACAGACAGCAGACGCCACCTCTGACAATCTGTGAGCCCTCCCTGGGGCTAAATCCCATATATATATATGGGATTTATATATATATATATATATATAAACACCCCTCCATATACATATATAAACACCTCCCCCAATATTATATATGCCAATTTAGTAATTTTTTTTTTTTGAGAGAGAGAGAGTCTTGCTGTGTTGCCCTGGCTAGAGTGCAGTGATATCATCATAGCTCACTGCAACCTCAAACTCTTGGGCTCAAGCAATCCTCCTGCCTCAGCCTCCCAAGTAGCTGAGACTATAGGCATGTGCCACCACCCCTGGCTAATTTTTCTGTTTTTTGTAGAGACGGGGTTTTGCTTTTGCTCAGGCTGGTCTTGAACTCTGATCTCAAGCAATCCTCCCACCTCAGCCTCCCAGAGTGCTAGGATTATAGGCATGAGCCACTGTGCCAGGCCCAATTTAGTAATATTTTTATATGTTCATTAATTTCTGGATTCTTTTCTGGACATTGTCAGTGTTATGTTCTGTATTCTGTTATAGTCTTCCAAAAGTTCTGATATTTTTGTTTCAGCAGGTAATAAGCTTGGTTGGACTCAAACTTCAAACTCTATCTCTTATGTGGCAGCTTAAATCACAGTTAAGTTTTTAAAATCTTTATCTGAATTTTTTCTGGCATGTGCATGATTTAGGAGGCAGCTGGAGATTAAAAGTATATATTGGACAGACATTTTTCAAAAGAAGATATACAAATGGCCAAGAAACATATGAAAAAGTGTTGAACATCACAATCATCAGGGAAATGCAAATTAAAACGACAATGAGATACCACCTTAATCCAGTCAGAATGTCCATTATTAAAAAGTCAAAATACAACAGATGTTGACATGGATGTGGTGAAAAGGGATTATACATTGTTGGTGGGAATGCAAATTAATACAACATCTATGGAAAACAGTATGGAGATTTCTCAGAGAACTAAAATAGAAATACCATTTGACCCAGCAATCTCACTACTGGGCATCTACCCAAACGAAAATAAGTCATTTTATAAAGAAGACACCTGCACTTGTATGTTTATCACACCATGATTCACAATTGCAAAGATATGGAATCAACCTAAGTGCCCATCAACTGATGAGGAGATAAAGAAAATGTGGGTGGTGTGTGTGTGTGTGTGTGTGTGTATATATTATATATACACATGCACCACACACACACACACATACCATGAAATACTAACATGGAATACTGCCCAGACATGAAAAAAAAATGAAATAATGTCTTTTGCACCAGCTTGGGTGGAACTGGAGGCTGTTATTCTAAGTGAAGTAACCCAGGAACAAAAAACCAAATATCACATGTTGTCATTTACAAGTGGGAGCTAAGCAATGGGTATGTATGGTCATACAGAGTGTCTTAATGGACACTGGAGACTCAGAAGTGGGAGGGCGAGGGGTACAGGATGAAAAATGAACTATTGAGTACAATGTGCACTTTTTAGGTGATGGTAAATTAAAAGCCTCGACTTCTCCACTATGTAATTCATCCATGTAACAATAATCCACTTGTACCCCCTAAATCCACTTAAATAAAAAATGAAAAAATATATAAAAACATAGTTTACAATTTTACATAGCATGAATTAACCCAACATAAGTATACAATTTGATAAATTTTAATAAATTCATATATTTTTGTGACATCACCTGTTTTGGACCACTTCCATCATCCCAAAAAGTTTGTTCCTGCTTATTTGTTATCAATCCCCATTCCCGCTCCTAGCCCCAGACAACCATTGATCTATTTTCTGTATGTATAGATTTGCCTTTTCTAGAAATCTCATATAAGTGGAATGATACATTATATAACCATTTGTGTCTGTCTTCTTTCACCTAGCATAATATTTTTGAAGTTCATCTATGTTGCTGAATATATCAGTAGTTTGTTCTTTTTTATTGTTGAATAGTATTTCGTTGTGTGCACATACCACATTATATACATCCATTCACCAATTGATGGACATTTGGATTGTTTACAATTTTTGGCTATTTTGAGTAATGCTGCTCTGAACATTTGTGCACAAGTCTTTGTGTGGACATGTGTTTTTATAATTTGCTTTATCTGCTTTTAAACTCATGTATTAGATTCCTATTTAAGTTATTACCTTTTTCAGTTCTACAATTTCCACTTTATTCTTTTTGTTAGATTCCTATTTTCCTATAAATTCTTCTTTCTTTTCTCATTTTTCATGAACATATTAAACATTGTTATTTTAAATTCTTTAATGATAACTCTACTGAGTTGCCTTTAATTCTGTTTCTATTCTCAAATTTTTACTAGTATTTTGTTATATGTTCCAATTTCTTATCTTGCCTAGTAATATTTGATGTAATACTGGATGTCCTCCCCCAAATTATAAATCAATGCTATAAAATGTATACAAGGATGTAATAATTTAAAAATTGCAAAAGCAGGCTGAGTTTCTTTGTGCTATGTATGAGGGACCTCAACATGTTATAGGTAATATATTAGAGAAAAAATTTTATTGTACTAATATTTTGATCCATAGTTAATATACTAGCTACCACTGGCATTTAGTTTACTATGTTTTTATCTTAGAATGTAAAAAAATTTAAGGAATGACAATTTGAGTGGCCCAGTTCTCTTTAAAATGTCTGTAATAAAGTTTGAACTACTTGCCTCATTTTCTCTAAGTAAACTTTATTGAGAATTGACAGAATCCTTCTATTGATCTTAATTCTGTCCAAAAATATTATAGCACATATAAAAATATTTATTGATATTGCTGTTGATGACTTTCAAGATGCTTCTTTTACTAAACATTATTTTAAAAATAATGATTGACAAAATATTTTTCTCTCTCTTTACCTTTGCCTGAGCTTTTGCAAACTATAAGTATCAGAACCAGGAAATAATCATTTCTGCATACTCACTGTCATTGATACTTTGACATTTTATTGTAATGCACGTGAATGATGAACATTTTCTTTAAAAAATAACCTTCAGCTTGACTTATAGCATTGTAGAAGTAGCCACGACAGTTTAAAGATTGTATACAAATGATATTTGTTAGGGAAAATTTAAGAATTTGGAATAAACAAATGAGATTACTGTACATATATTCAATGCAATGCTAGAGATTTGGGGGATTAACAAACCTGTAGGGATATGCAGCTTTGTCTTTAACTGAGCTATTTTACAACTCTGTATAGAGTAAAGTTAACTTGTAGAAGACAGGTAACAGTGCAAATAATTCTCCTCTACAGACATGCAAAGAAATTCTGTCTATGGAGGGAAAGCACTTTTCTTCCTGTGGAAAAGCCAGTTTTGCAAATTCATTTCAATATTTCAAATTCATAAATTTGTCTTCTTTCAAGTCCCCCTTTGAACCCATTGTAATGAATCTTTTGTTTAACTAACAGGTTAAATAACATCTTTGACATGTGTTAATTTCATATTTGTATGAGAGTCATGTTTTTACCTTTTTTTTGGAAAATTATCATCTAATATTGCTTCCTTGGGCTTGGTCATTTTTCGAAACTCTTGAGGAAGAAATAAATTCAGGTGTGGATGGAATTGAGACAAATTCGAATGGGTGGAATGATAATCCATGAAAGTGGGAAAGACAAGAGGCTGCTTCCTTCCTTCTCCAGGCTTAACATATAGATCCACTCAACATAGGAAATGCGTCTGTAAGACTACAAAGATTGCTCAGGGTTTTGTTGTTTGTTTTAGCAGTGCTTACCCGAAATCTCTTTTTCCATTAAATCTGTTGCATACACTGCAATCATTTTTAACATGATTCCTTGTTTTACTCTTTATTTCAAAGTTTATAGATTGGTTCAGTATCTGAAACTGCCTACACTGCTGATAACTATCAATAAAGCGGTAGTGGAATAGCTAGAAACATAAACTAGTATATAATCACAAATCATTCAGATGCAGGACAGTCTCTTAGGCCACTTACAAAATATAATTCTGCGCAGTTCTGTACCCCTTCGCCTGCAGCAGAAAGGCGAGGAGTGATTTCCACATCGTTACTACCACACTAGATGTCCAGGATCTCATTTCTCTTATCTTGGGCTTAGAGGAGTCCTGAAGTGTCATAATTAGAAGGGAGATTTTCTTCATGGGATATTCAGATAAGACTTAGTAAGTAATCTTACAGGAGGCATCATCTCTGCCCAAAATCAATAGGTGAAGCCCTGGGTTCTAATTAAGTCCTTTCTTATTGCTAATGAGAGGGTCATGGGGTAGTGGCATTCTCATGCAAGGGAAGGCTCCTGGTTACTCAACTTCCATTTAATACCTGGACATTGGACAGTGCTCTTGGCAGTAGCCCTTAATTAGGTCCACCCACTTGTTTGTTCCCAGGCAACAAGCCCTCTTCTGCCTTGTTTGGGCTTAAGAGCTCCAGGGTCTCTCCTGGTACCTCTTTTGATTTGTTCGCATCTTCCTAACTTCCTCTTAGCCAAAGATGGGGTAGGAGGGAGGAAAATCCATTCTGCTCTGTTCAGATTTCCAACACAGGCACAGCCTCTTCCCTCAAATTCACAATAAAGTTTGATGGCTCATTACCTTTAGAGGCTGAATCATTAACAGCCAAAATATTAGTTCTTTTTCTTAATATTCAAACCCTGCCTGTAGGCAAGGGAAAATATTTGCATTGCATCATTCTCTGCATGGAAGAAAGGGAAGAAAAAACTAAACAGTTTAAGTTTGCACATTATAATAGTTACAAAATTGTTGTCTTGCCACGGAAAAATTGGGAGGTTTTAGGAGTTGGAGAAATAGAAATTGGAGCTAAAAATCTCCTCCCCTCGTTACCCTATTTTCTTAGGTTCAGAATACAGAAGAAAAACTACACTGGTCTAAAATCCTTTATACAAAACCCACTTGAGGTCTGAGGTGCATTTCAGAATTGAAAACTGTTTTGATTTTAGAATGGTAACATAAATTCATATACCATATGTGAATTTATTGTGTAACTTCTTCCAGAGGTACCTGGAGCAGCACTGCTTAGTTAAAAACATTCAATTTGAATAAACAAAGATTTTAAATGAACTCTTGTCAACTAAGATCAGCTTTTACTACAGATGATTTCAGTTCAGATTATATTTTGCTGCCAAATGAATTTAAAAATTACTTTAAACTTTCGGAATTTTCTGGATTTTGGAATTTTGAGTAAGTGGGCTTATATTTCCTCACTTTTAAGATGCCATCAATTGTAAAGTGCTCTCCCATATAATGATCGTTTTGAGAGTCAAAAAATAAATACTCCATTTATTATTTTATGTGTTTTACTCTTTTTTTGCTATCTCTTAGTTGAATATATGTAATTTTATTGCATGTGGGCAGTGAACATGATGTGTATAATATCTGGGGTTTTTAATTTAATTTGTTAATTTGTTGAAACTTCTTTTGTGTATGGCACATGGTTATTTATTGTAAATTTCTCATTTACATTAGAAAAAATATTTATTCTCAGAGTGTGTATATTCATATATATATACACATATATGAATATATATACACTGATATATATGTAATACATATGTATGTATATATTTATGTATGTTAGCAAACATTAAATTATATTATTCAGACATTGTCTATACTTAACTGATTTTGAATCTGCTTGATCTGCTGCTGTCTGAGACAGGAGCCTTAAGGATTCCTACCAAAATTTTGCAGTTGTCAGTTTCTCTTTGGAGTTCTGAATTTCTTTTTCTTTCTGATTAATGTTATATTGATTGGTGCTTAACATTTCATGACTTTTATATGAATGAAATATTTCTCTTCATCTTGTATTCTTTTTTTTTTGGTCTGATATTATCAGCTTTCTTTTTATTAGAATTTGCCTGGTATGTTTTTTTCTCTTTTAAGCCTGCCTGTGTCATTTTATTTTATTTAAGATCTGTGTCATGTTAACAACACTCAATTTTTTGTTAAAAGAGCCTGATTAGCTTAAATCTATTTTGGGAATGTTGCTCATTCATATTTACTTTAATTACTGATATGTTTAGGATTATTTCTACCTTCTCATCTTGAATTTTCAATTTATTATGATTCTTACTTTTTTTTCTCATTTCCTTTCTTATGTTGCATAAAATAAGGGTTTTCCTCTTTTTTTTTCTCCTGTTAAGATTTTCTCCCAAAACTGGGAAATAAGGCAGAGAGAATAAAGCATGTCTTTTCATGTCATACTGGGAGATACTAAGAACTATCTGTAGATTATTTAATGATATAAGGGAATATGCCAGTGCTTAAATTTGCTCTTTACTAGACACTATGAAGTTTCATGTTGATTTATAGATTTTTGTTCATTAGAAATGATAATCCTATTCATCATTGTTTTGTTTTTTTCAGGTAGGACATTTTGTATTGTTAAAATATAATTTTCAAAAAGGTAAAATCATGACTCTCATAAAAAATGGTTATGTGAAAGATTTTATTCAACTTATTGATTAATAAGGAAACCAGTAAGATATTAAGACAAGTTCAAATAACGTTTGAGGAGCTATATATATGTCATTTAATAATATGGGTTAGAATAAAATTTATTTATTTTATTTTTAATGTTTAGTTATTATGGGTATATACCCATTATTATGGGTACATACCTGTTATTATGGGTAATCATATACCTTTATAGGGTATATGTGATGTTTTGATACAGGTGTACAATGTGAATTAATCAAATCAGGGTAATTGGGGTATCCATCACCTCAGGCATTTATCATTTCTTTATATTAGGAACATTCCAATTCCACTTTTTTAGTTATTTTAAAGTATACCCTAACTTATTGTTGATTATACTTACTTTGTTGTGATATCAAATATTGTTCATTACGTCTATCCAATTATATTTTTGCACCCATTAGCTATCCCCACTTTATCCCTGCCTCCCTGCTACCCTTCCCAGCCTCTGGTAACCATCATTCTACTCTCTGTCTCCCTGAGAGCAATTGTTTTAATGTTTAGCTCCCACATATGAGTGAGAACATGTGAGATTCGTTTTTCTGTGCTTGGCTTATTTCACTTAACATAATGTTCTCCAGCTCCATCCATGTTGTTGCAAATGGCAGGATTTCATTCTTTTTTGTGGCTATATAATATTCCACTGTGTATTTGTACCATAATTTCTTTATCTGTTTATCATTTATCCATTGATGGACCCTTTGGCAATAAGCTTGGGAGTGCAGATATATTTTCAATATACTGAATTCCCCTCCTTTGGATATATATCCAGCATTGGGATTGCTGGGTCATATGGTAGTTCTGTTTTTAGTTTTTTGAAGAACCACCATACTGTTCTCCATACTGGTTGCACTAATTTACATTCCTGCCAAAAGTGTACAAAGGTTCCCCTTTCTGCACATCCTCGCCAGCATTTGTTATTGCCTCTTTTTGGTAAAAACCATTTTAACTGGGCTGAGATGATATCTCATTGTGGTTTTAATTTGCATTTCTCTGATGACTAATAATATTGAGCATTTCTTTATATACCTGTTGGCCACTTGTATGTCTTCTTTTGAGAAATGTCTATTGAGATCCTTTGCCTATTTTTTAATCAGATTATTTGATTTTTTCCTATTGAGTTGTTGGAGCTCCTTATATATTCTAGTTATTAATTCCTTGTCAGATGAGTAGTTTGCAAATTTTTTCTCCCAATCTGTTGGTTCTCTCTTCACTTTGTGGGTTGTTTCCTTTGCTATGCAGAAGATTTTTAGCTTGATATGATCCTGTTTGTCCAATTTCGCTTTGGCTGCCTGTACTTTCTCAAGCAGTCCTTGCCCAGACCAATGTCCTGAAGCATTTCCTCAATGTTTTCTTTCAGTAGTTTCTTAGTTTCAGGTCTCAGATGTAAGTGTTTAATCCACTTTGATTTGATTTTTGTATATGGAAAGAGATAAGGGTCTAGTTTCATTCTCCTGCATGTGGGGACCCAGTTTTCCCAGCACCATTTATTGAAGAGACAGTCCTTTCTCCACTGTATGTTCTTGGCACCTTTGTTGAAGGTAAGTTCACTATAGATGTGTAGATTTATTTCCGGTTTCTCTATTCTGTTTCATTGGTCTATGTGTCTGTTTTTATGCCAGTACCATGCTGTTTTGGTTCCTACAGCTCTGTAGTATAATTTGAAGTCAGGTAACGTGATTCCTCCAGTTTTTTTCTTTTTGCTCAGGATTGCTTTAGCTATTCTGGGTCTTTTGTTGTTCCATATAAATTTTAGGATTTTTTTTTAATTTCTATGAAGAATGTCATTGGTATTTTGATGGAGATTGCATTGAATCTGTGGATTGTTTTGGGTAGTATGGACATTTTAACAATATTGATTCTTCTAATCCATGAGCATGGAATATCTTTCTATTTTTTTTTGTGTCCTCTTCAATTTCTTTCATCAGTGTTTTATAGTTTTCATTGTAGAGATCTTTCATTTTTTTGGTTAAGTTTATTCCTAGGTATTTTATTTTATTTATAGCTATTGTAAATGGGATTACTTTCTTGGTTTCTTTTTCAGATTGTTCGCATTTGGCATGTAGAAATGCTGCTGATTTTTGTAGGTTGATTTTGTATCCTGTAACTTTACTGAATTTGTTTATCAATTCTAAGAGGCATTTTTGTGGAGTCTTTAAGTTTCTCTAGATATAAGATCTTATCATCTGCAAACAAGGATAATTTGACTTCTTCCTTTCCAATTTGGATGATCTTTATTTCTTTCACTTGTCTGATTTCTCTAGCTAGAACTTCCAGTAGTATGTTGAATAACAGTGGTGAAAATGGGTATCCTTGTTTTGTTTCAGATCTTAGAGGAAAGGCACTCAATTTTTCCCCATTCAGTATGATACTAGCTGTGGGTCAGTCATACATGGCTTTTATTGTGTTGAGGTAAGTTCCTTCTATACTCAGTTTTTTGAGAGTTTGTATCATGAAGGGATGTTGAGTTTAATCAAATGCTTTTTCGGAATCAATTGAAATGATCATATGGTTTTTGTGCTTAGTTCTGTTGATGTGTTGTATCACATTGACTGATTTGCACATGTTCAATCATCCTTGCATCCCTGAGATGAATCTCACTTGATCATGATGACTAATCTTTTTAATGTGTTGTTGAATTCTGTTTGCTAGTATTTTGTTGAGAATTTTTACATCTATGTTCATCAGATATCTTGGCCTACAGTTTTCTTTTTTTGTTGTGTCTTTGTCTGGTTTTGGTATCAGGCTGATACAGGCCCCACTGAATGAGCTTGGGAGTATTCCCTCCTCCTCGATTTTTCAGAATAGTTTAAGTAGGATAGGTGTTAATTCTTTGAATGCTTAGTAGAATTCAGCAGTGAAACCGTAGGGTCCTGGGCTTTTCTTTGATGGGAGACTTTTTATTACTGCTTCTATCTCAGTTGTTATTGGTTTATTAAGGTTTTGGATTTCTTCCTGGTGCAATCTTGGTAGGTTGTATGTGTCTAGGAATTTATCCATTTCTTCTAGGTTTTCCAATTTATTGGCATATAGTTGCTCATAGTAGTCTCTAATGAGCCTTTGGATTTCTGCAGTATCAGTTGTAATGTCTCATTTTTCATCTCTGGTTTTATTTACTTGGGTCTTCTCTCTTTTTCCCTTAGTTAGTCTGATAGAATAAAATTTAAATACAAAACTGACTAATGTTCTACAGGGCAACAAGCTATAACTTTTGAGGTTATGTTTTCTACCAAAAGAAATTATTTACATCTTCCACTGGAAAAAAAAATATATAAGTTAATATGTAAATTCATTAAATCTGGGACCTTTCATCAGTAATAAACAGTGAGCCAACAAAGTCTATTTCTGTAGATCAGGGGTTGATAACTACAGCATGCAGGGCAAATCTGGACAACTATGGGTCACACCAAACCATGCATATTAGTTTATGTATTGCCTTTGGATGCCTTTGTGCTACAGCAGCAGAGTTGAGTAGTTGTGACAGAGAACCTGTGGCATGCAATGCCAAAAATATATACGTGCTCTCTAGACCTTTACAGAAAAATTTTCCAGAATCCTGCCTTAAATAATCCTTGAGTATGTTTTTGCCCCTTTATGATATTGAAAGGATGTGTTGCCTTATTTCCCTGTTTTAGGTAATTTTTCTTGATATTATCTAACCCAGTAATTTTATTCTAACATTTATTTAAATGCTTACAAATAAACATTTTATAAATCTTTGACATGTGTTCCTTCTTTATTTCTATGAGAGTCATGTTTTTAACTTTTTGAAAATTACTTTGATGCTTTTTTCCCTCATGTTACCTTTACCTTCACATTTTTAGCATTTGGACTCATTTTGTCCTTTTCTTGCTCCCATCCTGGAATCAGCTATTTTCCCAAGGATCCTGAGTTCTTTTTAGTGGAAGATGGAATTTTGAAAATGAAATCTAGGCACTCACTTATGTTCATTGTTAGTTCTTAGGGTGTCATTGCTTCTAGATCCTCACAGTGAATGAAGTTAGAAAATATGTATGTGTGCATAAACATACATATATACATAAACATACATATATACACATTTATGTCTATGTATCTACCCATATAAACACATAAAAACAAACATGGATTCACATTGATACCTCCAATTTCAGTTTAATGGCTCAGGGCTCTTTCTAGCCTTTCCCTTTTTCATATTTGTAACTCACTTCTTCAGCACTGAGAAATCTGACTCTCATTATCCTTAATAGACAATCATGCATCACTTTACAACAGGAATACATCCTGAGAAATGCTTCATTAGGCAATTTCATCATTGCGCGAACATCATAGAGTGTATTTACACAAACCTAGATGGTACAGCTTGCTACACACCTAGGTTAGATGGTGCAGCCTATTGCTTCTAGGCTACAAACCTGTACAGCATGTTACTGTACTGAATACTGTAGGCAATTGTAACACAATGGTAAGTATTTGGGTACCTAAACATACCTAAACATAGAAAAGGTACAGTAAAAATATGATATAAAAGATAAGAAATGGCACACCTGTATAGGGCACTAATGAGGAATGGAGCTTGTAGGACTAGTAGTTGCTCTGGATGAGTCAGTAAGTGAGTGGTGAGTAAGTGTGAAGGCCTAGGACATTACTGTACACTACTGTCGACTTTATAAACACTGGACACTTAGGCTACACTTAATTTATAAAAAATATTTTCTTTCTTCAATAATAAATTAACCTTAGCTTACTGTAACTTTTTTACTTCATAAACTTTTTAAACTTTTAAAACTTTTTGGCTCTTTTGTAATAACACTTGGCTTAAAACACAAACACATTGTACAGCTGTATAAAACTATTTTTTCCTTTATATCCTTATTCTGTAAGTTTTTGCTACTTTGATTTTTTTTTTTTTGCTTTTTAAACTTTTTTGTTAAAAACTGAGACACAAACATGCACACTAGCCTAGGCCTAAAGAGTCAGGAATATCAATATCACTGTCTTCCACCTTCATATCTTGTCTCACTGGAAGGTCTTCAGGGGAAATAACACACACGGAGCTGTCATCTCCTGTAATAACAATGCCTTCTTCTGGATACCTCCTGAAGGACTGCCTGAGCCTGTTTTACATTAACTTTTTTAAAAAAAATAAATGGAGTACACTCTAAAATAGTGATAAAAAGTATAGTATAGAAAATACATAAACCAATAAGTTATTTATTATCAAGTAGTTATCAAGTAGTATGTACTGTACATAATTGTATGTGCTATCCTTTTATATGACTGGCAGCACAGTAGGTTTATTTAAACCAGCATCACCACAAACATGTGAATAATGCATTGCACTACAATGACCTTACAATGACTACAACATCACTAGGAGGTAGGAATTTTTCAGCTCCATTATAATCTTATGGGACCATGTTTGTATATGTAGTTTGTCACTGACTGAAACCTTGTTATGCAGCATATGACTGTATTTATTTCTGTCCTTAATCTCCCTGTATGTACCTAATTTCTTGAACACGGCAGCTATCTCTTTGGCCATTAGCTCCACTAGCTCCTCCTCAAGGCCTCTCTTTCCCCTGCCCCCATGCCTACTTTGTTCCTGCTACTTCCCTGAATCCATTGCTGGCCTTGCCGCCCCACAGTCTCTTCAGTTGTAGGCTCACTACTGCCTCCTGTGTCTTTGGCCATGGTGCCACCTCCAAGGAAGGAGAAGTGGAAGAAAGGAAACCAATTAGGTAGAGGAAGAAGAAGAGGAATAGAAGGGTTTTCTTCTTATCCTTCATATTCTGAAATTTTACTCTAATGTTTCTAGTTTGGATTTTTTTCCTATTGAACTTACCTTTCTGATAGCACTTGGTGAACCCTTTGACAAAGGAATACCATTACTTTTTGTTCTTAAAAATTCTTTGCCTCAATTTCTCCACCCATAACTATTCCTTTTTGTTTTTTGCCTCCCCTTACAGAAATTCTTTAAGTCAGATATTAGAACTCCTGGGTCTATTTGTTACGTCTCTTTAAATTTTCTCTATAGTTTCCATCTCATTACCTCTGTTTGGCACTCTGGAAGAATTGCTCAGCAATATATTCCAGCTCATCAATTTACTCTGTAGTAGTTATAATAGGTTATGCAGTCTATTTATTAAATTGTGTATTTTAACAAGTGTATTTTTAATTTCTAAAACCTTTAGCTGATTATTTGTATTGCTACTTATTCTTATTTCATAACCACTTGTTCTTATTTTATGTATTAGATTAAATTCTCTGCTTCAATTCTCCTATAGTATTCTTTGAAATCCTTTCTATTAACTCATTTCCTCGGGTGTAAATTCGCTTTCTTGTGGGGTGAGAGGCTGAGTTTGTTGACAATTTTTTACAATGTTGCCATGGGCTTGGTGAATCTTATCTGGACATTTGTTCTGGTGACAGAATTCTGCATATGTGCTAGACTATGGCAGTCTCCTACATGGGATCCAATTTGAACTTCTGAGAGGATGATATAGTTCTCTTTATAGAACATGACATGGCTATAGCAAGGACAGTATTTTCTTTCAGGATAGCTATCTTGACTTAGCACAGCAGCTGTGACATGCTCCAGATGTAAAGACCCCAAAGATTTCCTGCTTATAATGACTTCCAATTATGATGGCATTCCACGTGATGGATGGATGGATGCCTTCTAAGTTTGTGGCTGAAGTTTTGGCTCACTGCACAGCATCACACTCACTCAGTTTCCTCTCTTATTGAGATTTTTTTTCTTTCTTTCTTTCTTTCTTTCTTTCTTTCTTTCTTTCTTTCTCTCTCTCTATCTCTCCCTCTCCCTCTCTCTCTTATCCATTCTTCTTCTCCTCTAGTTTGGTATGGAAGGAAAAGATATCAGCACGTGTTTAATCTGCATCTTAGAACCAGAATCTATAAATAAAATTTAGTACCTGTATGTTAATAAATTTATGTAAGCAATGACATTTTATGTCTGTATCTTCATAAAGATTAAATTTAACTCTTCTTCACATTTGGAATCTAAAGGCTTTCCTGAATCATTCTTATCCATGGACGGTCATATGTAGCACCATTTGGTGAACACAATTCTTGGGAAACTAATTTCTTCAACATGTTTAGGATTAATATATTGATACTATAACATAGGAAAGCACTGGGATTTTGTCAGCAGCTCATATTTGATTAAACTTATACTTTTTTTTTATCTTTAATTGAATTAAGTACTTCTAGAAGTTGAATAGTTTCTCTTGAAAGTCAGCCAAAGATTTTTGACAGATAGCTATTTGGGGGCCTAACTATGGTTCTTTATAAGCGTGTATCATTTGCACAAATCTCTCCCAGCTTTGAAAATTTGATGATCTATTAAAAAGATTTGGCAATTTCTATTGCCTTTAATTGCATTACCTGGCTTCTGCCAGGTAATCTTTAGCTTCTGCTATCACAATAACATTTAACTTCAGCACTGCCTCATAATGTAATCTTTTAGAAAGCATTTTAAGTGAAAATTTGGAATCTGAATTTAAGTCAGTGTGCAACTGTATAGTGTGTAAAACCATTGCAAATAATAGAATCACAATCCAATGCCAAGATTCCTTCTTCATTTAGATAAATTTTTTTATGTTTAGGCAATGTCTCAAAGTTTTTTGGACATAAAGTGTGAAAAAGTATACTTTAGAGTCAAGGAAATGTGGTATTTTTGTTAAATATCTGATATACTGAATGAGGGAATAGAAACAAAAAGGACATATATATATGTAGTCACAGAGTAAGAAGAAGCAATCAAATGTGTTTCTATATCCAATAGATCTCTGGTTGCATGGGAAAGGAAACCTAACTCAAAATAGCTTAAGAAAAAGAATATATTGGTCCACATAAGAGAAAATTTTAGAGATTTCATACAGGACTCAAATAATAGCATCTTTCCAGTCTTGTCTTCCCTATATTGGCTTCGTTCTCAGGATAGCTCTAGGCCTAACTTCTTCAAGATTCAAGTCTAGAGGAGAAGGGAGAAAGTGTCTTCTCCAGCAGTTTCCACACAAATCCTGGGACCAATTTGGATCATATGGTCACTGGCCCAATCTCTTGGGGTATCTGCTGCTCTGACTGGCCAGGGACCAAGATGGCGTGCCACCCAAAACACATGGATTGAAAGTTGGGAGTAGAGAAATAGTTCTTTAAGGAAATCTGTGCAATTTAATTTAAAAAAGGAGGAGATGGACATTGGGAAAGAACAAAATGCCTTACGTACAGACATATAGATATGGTTGGATATGGAAGACACAGAGAGACTAGGCTTTTAGGTTTTTAACTCCCAATTGTAGAGTATGAAGATGGCTATGAGTTTCTGTTTTATCACAGAGCTAATCAAATTGTGAAGGTTTTTAGAAGTCTCTAATTAGTTTTTGGTCATCAATCTTACATAATATTTCTGTTCACTTATATACAGACTAAAGAACATTTATTTAGGACCAAACTAAAAAAAAAAAGAAAACAAATATGTAGAGTAAAATAGAAAAACTAAACATTTTTTTAATTGATCCAAGTGCATTTGAGACTTTGTTTTTGTTTATTATGATGGCATGAAAAACTTTAATTATATTGCTTCACGTGGCTCTGGTGAATAGGTAAATAATAGCAAAACATTCTGTTTGCTAGCAAACTAGGGTTAAACCAAACTCTATTGTTTATCTTTCCAATTAATCCTGGATATAGCATGCTGCTTCTGGTCAGATCTCAGTGATTCTTGTTTACTGACCCACTCTCATAGCATAAATATATATAAAATATGATTGTAGAATAATAGTATTCTAGCCTCAAAATTGATCTATAACACCTTTCTTTAAGAGATCTTAACACAGATAAAAATAGAAAAATAGAACAACACCATGAATATAAGGGGACCCTGGCTTTCTTAACCAATAATACTCTCTGCCTTTCCCTGTCACTCTGGCCCCACACCCATACCTCCAGGACTGGATAAATACACAGAACTGAGTTGTTTTCCCTTTGGAGCATAAGGTCATAACTAGGCTAGAGTGTTATCTGGCTCTAAGCTTCTCTAAGTCTTTTGCGAAAATAAATGTGAGGTGTGGTCTGTCTTAAGGGTGTTTACATTATGAAAGGAAATTCTTGAGGACTCTAAATAAGCCCTAGGAGCAGTAAATGGGTTGTGGGAAAAGAGGTTCTTTGGGGGAGAGAGAGGAAATGCCCTAGTCCCACATTTTCTGTGGCACAGCAAATATAACTCAAGTATTTTTCACAGTATTTCTGCTTATAGACGTAACCTAGCTGCCTCAAAGTATATTCTCTTCTGGGCAAGTGTGTGTGAGTGAACTAAAGATACTAGAATCCTCTCCTCTTCCAGTTCGTGAGAGAGTGAATAAATAAAGACTTGGCAGCCATCTCACAGAGGCTCCTGACACCTGCTCAGGACAAATCCCAGGGCAATGTGCTTTCTATCTTCATTGCATGTTCTGCACGAAGGACTAAACTTTGTTTATCCTCCATCCAGCTAAAGAGATTATATTTCATGGCCAGCTGGTTCCCTTTGAGGCACAATTTGGCTCCTTAAATACAGTATTTGTCTAGATAAATGTTTAAGTTGTTTAACAAAAAACATAAGATCACTTTTTCTTGGTATTTTTTTCCTCTTTTCATTAGTCTAATACGGATTATTCATATGTTTGTTGACAAATTTTTTGTTTTGCTTCCCCCCCAAGAACAATAGTAAAAGACTGTTTTATTTCCGTAAAAGGAATTCCTTCTACTTTATCGTTAGTCATAGCACTCTCTTCTTGAAGTTGTGAATATTCTCATAATAGGTCCGGAGTTATTGGCTTTCAATTAATCTAAATATTCTCAAATATTCTCAACTAATTTGGGGAGAGCTTTATTTCCTTCTGGTGTATTTTCTTCTGGTGCTATGTTGTACTTTCCATACTCACCTCTCTCACTATAGCCTTGTGTGCTTAGAATTCAAAATTTAAGTCACAATGAAAAATCTTAAGAAGTGTATCTGCTTCTAAAGAGCCATAAACATCTCCCAAAGCCGTGCAGTGAATACTCATGGTATCTACTGCAGTGCCTTGCACACAATCTGCATTCTGTCTTGCTTGTTATTTGAGTAAAAAAGATGTAAGTAGTTTTGAATTATCTGTGTTATTATCCCCAAATCAAAGCTGGATTGTAACATCAACTCTTCTCATCAGTCTTCTATTATGGATTATTTTGTTGTTTATGCTGCTCATTTTCACTGAGCCCTAACCTGCCACCATGGGCTGGATCCTCATGAATGCAGTGGACTCATGTGACAAAGCTTCAGACTGTTTCATTACGGCCAGTGTGCCTGGTTTCACATAAAAAGGGAGCTGGGAAGTGCCAGTCCCTGCAGATTAGAAAGCAGCTACCATGAACCAAGCTAAATGAGACACCTCTAATTTTTTTGGCATGACTGAGACTGATGATGCCACAGCTGTGTGGGGAGTATACACAACAGAGTAGTTATATGAGTGTCTGGAGTCAGGCTGTCTAGGTGCAGGACCCAGATATTCCCAATTACTTGCTGTGTACTTTTGGGCAAGTTATTTAACATCTCTAAGCCTCAGTTTCCTTGCTTGTGAAATGGAGATAATAATAGTATCTAACTCACAGGGTTGATGTGAGGATTAAATGAGCTCATGCTACTGGAGTACACGGGACAAGGTCTGGCACCAAATAAACACTCAATGAATGTCAGCTGTTAAGTCCTGTCTGCCTTATAACTACTCCTTGACTCTGAACTACTAAAGCTCTTGGAATCTGAAATGTTCATTTTGGCATTTGATCATGCATTAATTCCTTTATCACTATCTATTGAGGCAATTTTAATCCCCCTCTGATTGCTGAATGTGGCTTAAATGGTGTTTAAGATAGCAGACTGCCTGTTTCAGTGCTGTTTACAATTAAACTGACCTCTGATAAATACTTATTCAAAGCTCTAAGTCAATATTAAAAAAGCTAAAGGAATACTGTGTTCCATTAATGGGAAGAAAGTGTCCATCTTATAGAAGCTCTGTTTTATTCCTCATTGCTAGCATATTGGGCTTAACTATGGGAATCTACACCCTAAGAATTGCCCTGACAACAAGAGACAAGCAGAGGAGGGAATTATGGTGGAGGGGGGCAGTCTAGAAACCTTGCATTATATGAGAAATGGTTGAAAGAACCGAATGGTGCAATGGCTGAGAATTTCTCTCTTTCTTTGATGTTAGGTGCTATTGGACAGGTTTCCAGTTTTTAGATTTCTGTTTATAGTCAAGTTTAATGTGAATCCCTTGTTACCAACAAGAGTCACCACACTTTAGTAGTCCTTACGCTTGAAGCTACTGTGGCTTTTTTTCTAGGTCAACTTTATCATCCTTATTTTTTTTGCTTAAGTAGTTTTCACTAGAGGCTCCTTAGTCTTTGCTCAACCAAGCTTCTTGAGGGAGTGCCTACCAATTTGCCAGAAGGCATAAGCATCCTGAATCAAACTCACTTTATGCCCTGCTCCCCCAGACTCAGCAGGCTCTAGAGCAATGGGAGAGAAACACTTGAAACTAACAAACTGCAGGTAGCCAAGGGCCAGGATTCATGGTCAGCAAGAGAGAACTGGGTTGGACAGAGTGGATCCAAAGCTCAAAGCTGTCTAGGAGCATGCTCTTGGTTTGAAGATAAACTCTAACTTTACTGCTAACCCCATCCTCTTTTTTAGACTGCCCTGCACTTTGGGGATTCTCTGTCTCAAGTGATTTTTTTTGCCACTTCACTTATTTTCAATTCCCAGTGCAAGTAAGAATATGGTTTATCTGCAAAATTTTTTAAAAAAACCTGCCATGTTTATATTGTATTTGGGTTGGGGACTGGGTATATAAATATGTAGATCAAAACTATCAGTGAAAGTGCCCCAGACTGCTTTCTTTCATGATTTGATGTTTGGAACGATTGAATTTTGCACTTAAAAAACCAATTACTTTAGTTTTATGTTCATTTTTGTTTCTAAAATCAGAGATAAGTGCAATTTCAGACTATTATCTGCAGGTCTTCCTGGAGTAGAAGAAGCTCCTGCCTTTGCGAGCTTCCTACCAGTTGGACTGCCCTTAGCTATAAGGTTGGCTTAGCTATGTGTTTTGGGTGTTTTGCTAAAAAATAAAATTTGCTGTTTCCTCATCACAGTTATATTCTCCATAACCTTTTGTTTTGTTTTGTTTGCAGTAGTTAAAATTCACATAATTGTAGGAAATTTGATATACATTCCAATCCTATCCAGAAATGTTTAAAACATAGGGTTTTTTTAGAAGCATATGAGGAATAGTATTTTAACACACAGCTTTTATTTTCACCAAGCCCACATTAAGCCAAGGTAATTTTGTTCCATGTTGTGTAATGTTCTCACTTGTGATTATTCCTGCAGGTTTCTGTTTTTTTTTTTTTTTAATCACAACAACTAAAAGGCAACAACAGCTGCTGTAGTTACGGTTGTCAGACATTTTAGGTACTTTTCCTCTTTGTATGAAACAGTTCTGTGGAGAATACCAAGCTGTGTATATGTTGAGATTGCCACCCGCTGGTGAAAACAGAGAATTTCCATTTTAATGAGTAATTTAAAAAAATTTGTTTTTTGTTTTCAGAGTATGAATTTGTACATTTAGGTTCTTTTAAAAATATGTTTCAAGTCCCATTAGAAGGATAAAGAATTTCATTATGAACAGATTTAAAACTCTATTTGAAGAATAAAACCATTTAAGACCTTTATTTACATCTCTTGCAGCTTGTACAAAAGGGGGAAAGTGACAAAAAGTCACGAAATTAAATATGCCAAAGTGTTGTCAGTGGTTGCTGTTGAGTACTAAGATTAAAAGAGATTAAAATAATTTTATTGCTTCTTTACACTTTTATTTACTTAATTTTTTTTTCTACAGAAAGCTTGTATTGTTTTAAAAAATATATAAATCTGAAGAGGAAAAATAGCTATATGTATGTATATAAATTGAAATGTAAGTCTTCAATATGGTGCTTTATGGAGTGTTAAAAAAAAAGCACCACTCTAAATCAGTGCCACATTTAACTAAACAGATACAAAAGAACAAAAGCCTGGAGCCTGAACTGCAGCTTTCATCACTCCACTAGCACAAATTTTAAATTCAAATGCATGCAGAAGAATTTTTTATGTGATAAAGATACCATTTCAAATCCATGTGCAAGGATGCTTGGTTGCCTCATTTATATAACAAATAAATTCCAGATGTGAAAGATTAAAAATAAAAAATCAAATAAATCAAAAAACATATAAGTGAATATTTAGGTTAAGCAAAAATGCAAAGAAAAAAATTATAAAGAAAAATATAAAGAAAAAATATAAAGGAAAACTTCTGTGTCCAAAAATTACCATAGAAGCAGATGATAAAATGGAAAAAATATTTATAGCATACAGAACCAGCAAAACAAATAATACATCTTTTAAAAAGGTCTATGAGCTTTGAAAACACATTTAACCTCATGACTAATTAAAGGATTGCATGTTTTTTAAAAATGAAAAAAATTTAGCTATAAAACTTACCAAGACTTTAAATATTTTATTATGTCAATGTTGTCAAAAGTATTCCATGTTATAGAACTACTCTACTATTTAAAATTATTTCTTAAGAAGATATATAATAACATGGAAAATGCTCATTTCAAATTTAGATTAAAAATAGGATTTAAATAATAACACTTTTGTCTACATCTGTCCAGAAGGATATTATTCCAAAGTTTAAATAGTGATTATCTATATTACTAGAGTTACTGGTAATAATTTGCTTCTTCATTCATTTCTGTATCTTTTAACTTTTTGTAAATAACAAATTGCAAATATATAGACTGCTTATTAAAATTTCTTGGAAATTAGGGTAAAAAATAATAATACATGTAGTTTGATTAATATTTTAATAAAATGAAAGCATGTATGTATATACATTTGTTTATATTTTTAAATTATATAGGTAGATAAAAATTTATTTTAGAGCCTTAATAATAATTTATGTATTTTTTCATGTCAGACAGGTAATGTGCCCACATTGTAACAAGGATGGAGGGAGGCATATCTCCCATATGTGTGTGAACACCCAATCATCATGCTTATGAACTACAAAAGGATAGACAGTAGTTATTTGTATGGTTAGTTCTATGGTTATATTTTTATGGTTATAGGTGGTGGCTATAGATTATATAGGTGGCTATAGGTGATTATTTTCTTCATCATTCATTTTTCTAATGATTTCACTACTGATAAACAAAAATATGTGTGATATATGTATATATTAAAAATTGTCTTTAGGAAGATATTTAATGATACAAAAAATTTATAGAAACTTTAGTGAAAAACAGAAAAAAATGCAACATAATATATGCACTTTATTCAAAATTTGATAGAAATGGAAGCACATGTCTATTTTATTCATACCAGTATATGAATAGATTTTTAAAACATATAAGGGCATGTTCTAAAATTTTAATTGTGATTAGCTATAGTACTATGAATATAGTGGATAGCATTTTTCTTTATTCCTTTCTAACTTTTTAATTAGAAACAATAAAATCTACACATACATATCAAATATATACATCAAATTGTATATATTAAATATATGTAATTTATTGTGTGTCAATTATACCTCAGTAAAGCTGTTATAAATATATAGTGCTATCCAATAAAAAAACCATTCATCAATTCCCTCTAAAAAGAAAAATGAAGAGTTAAAAAATGCAGTGTTCACGTTTTACTAGTTCAGTGTTCATTTTATCCCATTTGTAGAATACCCCAAACATTTATTAATAAAAATATTTCTTTGCTGGCATTTGACACAGTAATGAATTAGCATTTTAAATCCGTTTACACAAATTTGGACCTGCACATTTTTTGCAAGGGTGGGAGGGTAAGGAGAGTGGAGTAGAATATTTCTACTTATCAAGATTTGTTAGTCCCTAAAAAGAAATGAATATCATATCCAAGGAGCTGACTACTTTGTGGAAACATTCGACTATTCATTTTTTTAATCACAAAATGGTGATTTCTTATGATTAACAAACTTAAGCAAGCAAGCAAGCATGATTTGAATTTTCAGAAGGAAACTATTTGTTCAGATATTAGAGTTTCTCATCAACACATCCTGTGCTTCAGCAGTAATTTTATTGATTATGTGAACTGTTAAATAGTCCATCTGCAATGCAAATGTAACTTTAAAATTGAAAACCTGACATCAATTTATTTTCCTTAAGCAAATTCAGAACTAAATTAAATAAAACACTTGATTTGAGGCAGCCAGCCTTTTCTGATAAAGCTTTCAAATATCCGGCATGTTAAAAGTGTGCTGCTACGTTCGTGAAAGATGATACTAGACAAAGAATGACAGTCTCAATCATTTTTTAATAAAGGAAAATATACAGCTCTCCTGTGCAGCTGCACACGGCTTGACTGGTGGGCAATGCTAATATGTGTTCAGAGATACAATGATGTATCTGCTTGTCTCGCTAAGCTGTGCGGAGACCTCTTACGCAGATGCTCCCCTGTGACAGCTGGCTGTATAGTTTGTTCTGCCTTACTTGCAAGGCTCATACTCTAAAACCCAAGCAGCTAATTTTTAAATACTAATGCGTAGCACAGACCTAAAGAATAAATAGAAACACCCATCCCTGAGGCATGTCATGAGTTGATTATAATAACAATTGCTTAATTATTTATTAGTAGTTGCTTTATAAATTACTCACTGTGGTTTTGCTGGAGGGCATAAACTGTGAGACGGGAGAAAAGAGCTAGGGAGGGGAGATAGTCAGCAGACGCTGTGGGTAAAGGTTTCTTATGCCACACAGATGCCTTTTGACTTTATCCTGTAAGTGCTGTGGAAACAAATCTTTTAACAGGAGATTGAAAGGTCAGATTTGTGTTTTCTCTGTGTAATGGAAGATGGATTTGAGGGGGACAAGAAAAGAGGCAGGTAGTAGTTAAGGTGAAAGAGCATGAAAGCCTGGAGTAAAAAGTTGCAGTATAGCTGAAAAAGAAGGGAGGAAGCCCCAAAATAAGGGCTTAAGAAGGTAAAGCATGTAGGAAAAATATTTAGGAGGATTTGGTAATGGATTGGATATGAGAGCCAGAGGTAAAGGAGAGAAAGGAATTGAGTTTTCTGCTTTGTATAACCAGATATGTAGTGAGACCCTTAGCTAATATTGAAATCACAGGTGCTGATGCAGATTTGAAGGGGAAACGTAAGTGGCTGATTGACCTACTTTTCCTAATAGATACATTCAGTTACTCAGAAGTTTTACAAGAGCAAATTGTATGGACAAACATACAACAAACAATGATAGTAAAATTATAGGCAAAGTCCTCCGACTAAATCACAAAAGGCCAGGAAAACATAAGAACCTTTTTATGAAGCCGATATCAGGGAGATGGGCAAAGACAAAACAATTAGATCATATTAATTGTATTTGTTATGTTGCAACGGGAATAATTTTACCTGCTGCAATAATGAGCTCTGTTATAATGGGCGTTCTCCTTGCATCTCACCTATTAATTCACTAGAATGAGGTTTTATTTTTTTTTTCCTTTTACAAAGGAAATATACAATAAGATCAAATAAATTTTGATGATTGCCAACAGATGGTGAGGGGCTCAACGTCAGGACCATCTGATCTTTTGCTTTTCAGCTCTTTCCGGCTGTTCTTTCTACTTAATTACCTTCCCCTCACTTCCTAATCCCTTCCATGTAATTCTATACCAAGATTGGGTCTAGCACTCTCTATTAATTTTCCATAGACTACACTGCTTTCTGAAAAGATATTCTTTCTTTGTAGTTATGTTGCTAATGGATCTAAACAGTCTGGTTTTAGCAGAACCTTTCAATCCTGCTTGAACCATGTCTTTGCTCAATTTATTAATTCAGTTTAATGCTGAGAATTTAAAACTTATTCTTACAATTTAATCTCATTTCACATCTGACACAATAGATCAACCACCAGTGATTTTACATAATCAAAGAACTATTTTAACTGACCTGTCTTTTAAATCCTTCTCATGTGGGACATTTATTTTTTTCAATCATTGAAACAGACTTGCTGGAGTGAAATATGTGTTTCAGTAAGAAATTTCCTTCATTACATGAATGCATCTATGCATCTTTTATGAATGAAGCAGAGAAAGTATTGCTGTAATGGGTATTTTTAATAATATTCCAGGGAAGCACATAAAAGGTAGGAATTTATGGAAGCTCAGAATGCACCTCCTAAGGCAATTTTCTATAGATTTTGTATGTATATTTATATAATCTATCTCCAGATAGAACCTTTTTTTTTCCTTGACAAGTACATTTTAATGTCCAGTTCAATATAGGGAGGCTATTTCCATGTCCTTTCCAATAGTCCCTAATAACATTGCTTTTCTAAGGTAGACTAATAGAATTCTGTTGATTGAAACATCTTGCATCATAGATGTGTTCTCATATTTTTGTCATGTTTAGCAGTAATTTGTTTAACCAAGTGCTTGTTCTTTTGAAACAGAAATTGCACATCAAAAATTACATATTGCTCTAATATATTGATTGCATTTGAATAAATTAAGGCTTAGTTTTTAAAATATCATCTATGTTTTGTGAATGCTATTTAAAAATAATCACTTTTTTCCTGATAATGAAAGTAATATATTTTCATTTAAAAATTTTTGAAAAATATAGAAATATAAAAGAAAAAATAAACCTCAACAATACCCATCACCTTATTAGAGATTAATATTTTTGCATACATCCTTTCTGGATTTCTATGCATATCCATATAAAATAAACATTTTTAAACAAACTTGGACTTATATAATGATTTACACAGGTAATCACTACACATATTTAACTTAGGTGAATTTTACTCTGGTGTGTGAGAGATAATAATTTAAATAGATTTTTAAAATTCCCCTTCATTTAGCTCATGAGTGTATGCTCTCGAATAAACATGAGATGGAAGGGTAAGAATTTGCTATTTCCTCAGTCAGTTCCAGTTTCTGTGTTTCTCTCATAGTATGTGCATCTTGCTACAGTTACTGACTATGATTTTGATGGTAAAAATACATATTTTTATTACAATGTTGAAACTCAAGCCAACAGCTTTGATGCTCAATCACAGAAACAGCTATCTATTCTAACACTAAAAGAAAAACTGTGTTGGAGTTATGGTATTTGGTCTCCAACGTGGAGATTTTCAAGGTAATGTTGACTATACAATTATTTTTTCATTAGGTGCTGGTTTTAAAACCTAACTTCTGTGTGAGATACAACTCCACTGTAATCTACTTTATTTTTTTTTAGTACATAGTTATTATTTCTTTCTATATTATTAATTATAGTTTGAGAACATTTTTAAATAACTGTATTGCAATCCATCATATGGATGTGCCATAGCTACTTTAACCAATCAACTATTATTAGACATTTGGTTAATTTCCAATGTTTTGTTATAAATAAAGCCATGACAACTGTTGTGCCTGAGATATGATATGAGGGTCAGTCATTATTTTTGCACATGCACTTATTGCTGTTGTGTGCCTTTCAGGCATTTTTACCACTCTTATGCTGATAAGATATAGAAAGAAGGGGAATATGACTTCTCTATAAGTAATTGAGGGTTTCCTTCAATGGAAGGGGAGGCAATAAAGCATGAATTTTTTAATATAACCTTTTGGTGTTTTTTTGCAGACTCCTTGCCATGACACCTGTTCAGAGGACTAGATTGGCACGTAGTCATGTGAGACAGTTCAAAGAGTGTGTTTGCTGTGGCTTTTTGAGAGCGGCAGTGTTCTAGTTCCTTCTGTCAGCTTTGTGCTGGAAATAGCCACGGCATTTCCCAAAGTTAGAAGACTTCTGTAATTCACGTGCTTGTTCTTCAAACCTGCATAACTCTCCCTCCAAGTTTAGGTTGCCCTGGACAGCTGCACTGGGGGACAGCTATGTGCTGTTCTGATTTAGGCAGTGGAGGGAAAACTTGAGTCTCAGCTTTGTGAGAAACCCTTCATATAGACTCTCCTTGTCCAAAAGTCTTTAAAAAGTTCAGATATTCATTTCCTAGTTCAGAACATAAACATTTTTAAGGCTTTTGATATATACTGATAAATTCCTCTTCAGAAATTTTGTGCCAATTTATACTCATATCATATATGAGAGTGATCCTTTGCTAAACCCTTATCAACACTATGAAGTGAGATTTTACTTCGTGTTTCCTTCATTTTGAAAGGAGTTGAACAATTTTTTTTTGCCTTTTAATGATATTTTGTCTTTTGTTATTCATGTTCTGTGTCTCCCCCATCCCTCCTTTTTTTTGGTGCAAACATTTTTAAAAAAAATTTATGTCTAAGAACTTTTTGTATTTTAAGTCCTTATCTGAAGACAAAATGCTGAAACATCATGAAATAAGGTATATATTTTTCAGGAGACAGAGTGATGGGAAGAGTGTGAGATGAGCAGATAGGTAGCAGCCATTTAAATACAAGCTATTTGAATGAAATAAAGTTTCTCTTTTAACCAGAACATTATGGCTTTTGCGATGTAGCTTGTAATGGAGATGTTACTTATGGCCTTTCAAACCCTCGCCACTTTTAAAAATTGCCCCACACAGGGCTTCTGATGTCTAGGTGGCCGTGCTTTATCCCACATGACCCCCATGATGGGATGTCTACTCAAAGGTCACCAGTTAATAGGCTGCCGTGGGATTTATGAACTATGCCAGAATCTCTCCCTTAGGAATTAGAACAAGTTAAAAAAATTGCCAATTAATAGCAGATCTGAAAAAACAACGTGAATGTGAATGAACCAGATTGGTGGTGGAGCTGTAGAGGCAAGAGCCAAAGAGTCACAACTGCTGCTTCTGAGATCTCTGGAGCCACCCTTAAATAGAGAGCCATGCCAGGCATGGTGGCACACACCTGTAGTCTCAGCTACCTGGGAGGCTGAGGCAGCAAGATCGCTTGAGCCTAGGAGTTCAAGGCTACAGGAAGCTATGATGGTGCCTGTGAATAGCCTGGGCAACATAGTGAGACCCCCATCTCTAGCAGATAAACCAATAGCCAGCCGTGTTACAGCTCCAGTTTCAGTAAGCTGTTACCTTTCCTGCTCTTATTTCTCTATTTATGTCCCTGTCACTTGAGCTTCCTTGAGTGGATCTCTGTTAGTTATGGTTAAATGAACCTGAAGAAACAAGATGATCCTAAGGTAAAGTACCTGTGATGCAGATTTAAAATTATCTTAGTCACTACAACTCTGTAACATGTCCCAGCAGTCATTTTTATAGTTAGTTTTTTCATTTAACAATCGTTCAACATAAAATCATTGAGTAGACAGTCTTTATTATTGAGTTAGGTGGTAGAGATACAGAGATAAGTCAGACAACCTCTGTCATCTAGAAGCATGTAGTTCAATCCCACTTTTCCACATTACCACCGATTGTCAGATCAATGGTGACCAACTGGTTGCTAGGCAACTTGAAAGACAGGGACACAGAACTGATGCAGCTTCATTCTGATATGAATTCTTCTTTGAAATATTTGTCAAGAACTGTGACGGATCTGGGATTTTCTTTACTTTGAAGCTAAGATGTTGGTCTGCCACAGTTTAATAGATGCTGGCACAAGACATGCGACTTCTGGGTCACAGAGACAAAGGACTTTATTACAGCAGGGCAAGGAACATAAGCTTTATGTTCGCTTCAGGCCCCCTCTCCCCCAAGTCCCATGGGGGCGATGCAGACCAACCAAGGTGGACGTGTCACAATTGAGAAATGCCAGCATAGGGAACCCAAATCTTTTACAATGGGCTGCAGGCAAAACTGCCTGACATTTGCCCTGTGGGGAGACATTATCTTTATTATACTGGACAGTAACCTGGCCTCTGCCCTGGAGGGAGACACACTTTCTCTCTTCCAAGGTTGTTCACTATCATTATACAAACATCTTTGAACAGATGTTCCAGAACAAAGGTCATCAGTGCCTCTGTTTGCAAGACATGCAGAAATGCCAAACATCCATGGAGAATTGTCTTCCAACAATATTCTTTCTCTGGGTGCTTTTTTTAAATCATTCAAAATTTTGGCTCTTATTTCTACTTACTCTAAGATTGTCTTGTAGTCCTCCATTTTTGTCCTATTCTGTTTACTAGGTGTATTAGTTAAAACTGTTTTTGTTTTGTTTAACAGAAATTAATTTTCTCCAACTTAAGCAAAAAAGAAAGTTAGTGGGAGGACACTGGATTATTTTATAATTCAAAGAACAGCCAAAATCCCAGTACTGGTCTGGGACCTCATCTGCAAAAATTAACAGTTGTCTCTAGAGTGCTGTCATTAGTGTGCCTCCGCCATTCTTGGTTATTCTCTACTCTGAGTTTTAAATTCTCAGAAGAGAGAAGTTGAGTGGCCCAGCTTGGCTAAGATTCTTCTTCTAGCTTTTCAGTTACATCTCAAGGGAAAGGGCCAGGAAAGCACAGAGCTAGTAAATCTTGGCTGTTTCCATAGAAGGAGGGACAGTTTCTTGGGAGCTCTGGAGTCCTTCCCAATTGCTTTCTATTATAACTGCATTTGTTTTGATTGATATTTCATTGCTCGTAAGAGAAATGTAGTTATTGTTTTGAGTATTTTTTCATTTATTTTTAATCAATTAAGTACAGTTTTGTTTTGTGTGTCATTCTCTTGGCCATCTTTTGCCATTTCCCAATTTTTTGGGGGGGTCATTTTGTGAACTGATCTTAGCCAATTTAGTGATTTAAGAGTTTTGGGTAAATATAAGTAGTCTCTGGTGGTTGAAGATAGGACTATATGTCTTTTCTTGTCAATCTTGCTACCATGTGATATGCTACAAGTAGAGCAAGACTTAGCCCAAGCTTTGTTAATGTTAAATATTTATTAGCTAGCCATATATCTTTAAACCATTATTTCAACAAAGAAAAAATATTTTTAACATCTTTTATGCTAATTAACACACTCTTTGGTGTAGATTTTAATGCTATTTGAAATGCCAGATTAGCCACCTCTAAAACTGTGGATTTTCCTAATTAGGGTATTTCCAAGGTTACTCAATCAGACCTTCAATGTGGACTAATGTTACCTTATTGCCCTCATGCATGTATATGCATGAAAACTCCTGTGGAAGTATTTTTAAAGTAAATTACCAGACAGACAATATAATAGGTCAGAATTTAGGCATTTAGTCATGCACTCATACTAATTTCCATACTCCTTTGTAATTAACATTCTTCCTGACTGGATTAATTGGGTTTGCAATAAGTAATCACATTTGTAATACTGCAACTGTTCCCAAATTAATTGCTCATGTGTTCAATGAGCCATTACATGTTCTTTTTAAAAGCAGCTTAGACAGCCCACAATTTGAGAGCTGTGGTCCTAAACATTTTGGGGAGGGGGACACAGAATCATCCAAAAACATGATGACAGCAATAAACCAGTGGTTCCCAAACTTTGGGAATACATGAGAATCATTTTTGTGTACCAATTAAAAATGCAGATATCTTGGATCCACCCCCAGTAATTCTGGTAGATATCGTATGGGGTCTGGAAAAACTTTGAGAAGTACTGTACACTGTCTTCCTAGAAAAGGCACATATGCACATACTTCCAATTTTGCCAATGACTTTTAGGGAGGGTTTCAGAACCCTGTGGCTTTAGTCTAGTACAATTTTTCTCAAAACCTACTACAAATTGCAATCACTAAGGGAGTTTTAAATGATATTTCCGGCCAATTAAATCATAATATGAATAGTATAGGCTGACTAAACCATCTGCATGGTTTTTTTTTTCCCAACCAGGAATGGAGACTAGAGATTTTTTCCCAATGTATCAATCTATTTTAGTGAATTAGCCTCATTTGGCAGATACCTCACAAAAGTGGGTAATAAAAAGTCTGGCAACCCTATTAATCTTCCAAAATCCACAGTTTAATTTGTGTATTGGTGAGAAAGCACATCATTTTTGGCATTGATTTGTCTTTCTCTCTTCAAAGGTTCAAAGTATTTAGTGGACTTTGTGCTGCGTTTGATAGATAGCCCTCCAAGTTTGAGAGAAGGAAAGCAAGGCTCTTTTTATAATTTATGGTGGCAAGGTGACTGTTTATGGTGATATTTTAGTTGAAGAAAGTCTAAGAAAACATGTAGAGCCTAAAATTCACCATAAATTCAATATATTATCATGTAGTGTGTGCCCAACAGTAACTAAAAGTACATATTCATTTTGAATAATCCAGAGAAGTGGTTAAATGGGCAATTTTCTAGATATTGCCTGAGGAAGGTTTTTTCTTTTATTCTTTTGATTAGGAACAAATCTTATCATGATGAGCAAAGTAGTAGATGGAAACTTTAATTAGTTATATTGACAAAGTTTTAGAAATTATTTCAGACTTCAGTATTTAAGGGAAAATAGATCTATAATCAGCAATAGAAAAACCATGTTGGAAATATCTATAATCAAAGCTTCTTCTATGTTCCTTTGAAGTGGATCCACTTATAATATTACTCATATAGACATTCAAATCACTGGAAATAATAGGTGATTTAATATATTTAAAGCCCTTGAGTAAATTCATATACACCCAGAAATTTCCCTGAGGACATGAATTTAATAATTATGATCATTTCTTGTGCTGATAACACTTAGAATTTCCACTGCCAGAGACAAAGTTTTAAAAAATCAAATTGTAAAAACGAAGTGTTAGAAGTTTGGCAAATTTAACACGTATGAGTTATAGTCCATTGTGTAGAAGAACTGGCTTCCAAGTAAGCAAAGAGGACATTTCTAAGCTCAGAAACCTTTCTCTCCAAAATTGGATGCACCTAATGGCATAGGGCAGAGACCAGTTAAATGCAAATTTGTTATTTTGTCAGCAATTTTACTTTTTTTTTAAACTGTGAAGGTGGAATTGTTGGTCTACTTTTGTAAAAAATTGAAAAAATTTTCATACTTTTAATAAAAGCTGGGTGCTTTTTTATTGGGTTATAGAGAAGGAGTCACCAAAATTGTGAAGGTTTGAAAGTCTGCTGGAATCTATGTGTGGTAGGAGAAATTGAAGTGTAATTGAATTAGAGACCTTCTGTCATTTTGGGCCACTGTGGTCAGAGAAGATAGTACTTGTGGAAAGGTGGTTACTTTTCTTGGTGATAGAATTAAAGGCTTTTAGGGAGGATTTGGGCTTGTGGGGATAATGACGGTAATGGTCTTAATAGTCCTGAGTGCCTACTTTCTGTCAACCTTACAAGCTACTATGCATTTCTAGCTCTGATCCTAACTGTCTCATGGGTAGTGTTATCATTATCCCCATTTTACAGCTAAGGAGATGGTGGACAGGATTCAAATCCAGATAGCTCTGCTTCCTAAGCCTCAGTTCTTTTTAGCACATCCTCTTGTCTCTGTTCCATATCATCTTTGAAACGTACCCACCCACAATTTGTTTAAATCCTCAAGGATTGTTCACTGCATCTTGGGGCAACATTGCAGCATTGGACAGCTCTACTCCCCCAAAAGTCCATTCTCTGTTTGAGCTTATATTTGCCTCTTTGCGACTTCCATTTATTGACGCTAGAGAAGAGATGTTAAAGGTAGATTGGAGAGGGTAAGTAAAATAGGAAGCACTGAGTACACGAAGGTAGAACACTACGGATGCTGGAGAGAAGGTTGTGTGCTTGAGGCATTTGGAAATAAGCACAAGAAACTGTTCTATTAATTTTCTACTCCTGCATTTGAATTTTTTATTCTCTTACGGTGTGCCTGTGGCACTGTGAAAGGTCTCTGGTGTTCTATTATCCAGCCAGCAGGGGGAGCAGGGAACTTGAAGTGGCATCCCGTAGGGTGAGAGAAAGGCCTTCTACTCAGCCCAGTGGTTTATGAGTAGGTATTTCTTATCCTGCCTGGCGTTAATATTATAGATTCCATTTTTAAAAGATTGTTGCTGTTTTTCTCCCCATCCTGGACTATGGTTAATTAAGCCATTGGACACCAAAATTAATACTGCACTAGAAAAATATGTTCACTTTGGCAGGAAAAATGTGTTTATTAATTTCTTTAAATATATGGTGAATTGCAGTTTTAAGTACATTTTTCTAGATTCCAGTAGGATTGTTAATTCTGGCCAAAATTACTCCTATACCTTGGGGTTAGAATAATAGGTTTCCTTGGGAGCAGCCAGACGAGGAGACTTTGTTCTACGAGGTGATTTGAGGGTCCCTGGAAAACAATTACAATATTGTCCTTGCAACATTTTACGGTGCCGAAAATTGCAATCCCTTTTAGGTTAAACCTTATCACTTTTTAAAATTAAGTAAATAACAAATGCATATTTCACCTAAAAGGAATCATTATTCAACCTCCGTTATTGAGTTTGTTTGCTCTCTTTAAAAAGGTCCTGAGGACAGGTACAATTTGATATTGCAAAGTACAAGGCTAGGTCATAAAGCATCTGCCAAGCCTTGTTTAAGCACAGGACAGAAAGCTCATAATAGGAAAGTGGAAGAGTGAAGACAAACCTCTATTTGGATTTGGACTGGTGCTAGTTGGTTCTTTCAGGTCTTGGGATAGGAGAAGCAGCATGTTCTGAGTAAGACATCCAGGAAGAGACATGAAAGTCATAGTTCAGAAAAGTCCAGGGTTTAATGAAGTGAGTAATACTTCTTTTGTGCAGTGGTTTATAACATCTTTCTGGGTCATGGACCCAAAAAGTATCTGAAGAAGGTTGTGAACCTTCTTCCCCCTTGCCTCCAAAATGCACACACATACAAAATTTAACATGTTATTTCAGGAACTCACTGATGGCCCCCTCCCATGCAGCCCATCATGGATCCTTGTTTAGAATAGTAGTCTCTAAAATGGGGGGTGTGGGGTGTGTGAACCCCAGGAGGTGTGCAAAATGATCCACTGGAGTAGGGACTCTTCTATTTGTATTTATTTTCTGTCTTTAAAAATGTTTTTCTGCAGAGGTTTTATATTGCTATATTAGTACCATAGTACATGCATAACATTTATACATAGATAAAATTAGTCATCAGAGCTTAAATTTTTACTATTAAGAAGGCACAACTCAAAATTGATAGACTACCAATTTAGAAAGTGGTGCTAATTAAATGTAAATTCTAGACTCTCCTGTCCCTAAATTGGAGGGCTAGTAATAAGAAATTAAATCAAGAGGCTACTGTTAGTGGCTGGCAAGTTTTGGACCTAATGATGACAAGTAACGTTTGCCCACGCTTTACTCAGCACTTTCGTACATTCACTCTATGGTCCCCCAGCAGTTCTGTGAGATAGGTATGCTAATGGGAATCTCTGAGGGCAGGTATGTTAACCAAACTCAGATAACTTAAGAGACTTTCTCAAGGGCCCTTGGCTAGTCAGTGGTAGAGCCGGTACTCATAACCTTGGCTGCCGACCACAAATTATGTGCTCATTTCACTGAACTGCAGGGATAAGTTGATCATTATGGGCTGTCTATGGCCCCATTGCTGCAGTTACTGGTGCTCCCCAAGGATATGGGGTTGTTGAATCCCTGGATGATCCAGGCACAGGGATAGAAAACATAATTTAGCTACTTGGTCAGAGGGCCAGGAAGCTGAGCTAACAATTCAGCATTAGCTCTCTCCTGTTGGTACTGTAATACCAACATATTTCAAAACAGATAGAGGGCTCTGGAAGGGTTTAGATACATCTATGTACAAAAAAGATTTACAATGGGTTATTAAATGGAAGTTCTGAGGCTGGCTTCACAAGAAGTGCCAACCACTCTTTCTCCCAAATTTCCCCTGGTGCTACTGTCAAAGGCAAAGTACTCATCCAAATGGATTGTTGTTCTGTCCCAGAATGACATTTCCAACTTTTCTTATATATAATCCAATTTCTGAACTTCCTTTTCAGTGATATTAAGTAGAATAGCATAAAAAAGTCTTCTGGCATTAAAGATAATAAATGTGTTCAACATTGCTCAGGTGTCTTTGCTCTTTGCCAGTGCATTAGCTGTATTGATTTTAGAATTTTAAATGACCCTTTTTACCAGACTTGATTAATAGCCCCTCCCCAGATCTTGGCTACCTGTTCCTTCTCTCTCTTGTGTGCAATATTCTTCCTTCTCACACACAAGTGAGAGGTGGCTGACCTTCGCTTGACCAAGGATCAAGAAATGTTGTGAGGGTGTGAGGGGTATCCCTGAGGCCTGTTGATTGGCCTCTAAAGAGGGGGCTGGTCATGGGAGGGTTAAACCTTCAGGACATTGCTCTATATCTGTTTTTCTTGAGCCCAGGCTCTAGGAATGCTCACAGTGGACCTCCTGGCTTGGTAAGTACCAGACTGTTCTAATATGTGGCTTCCAGAGAAGAAGCATTTAGCCAGACAGAGGCTTGAAGGAGAAGTGAAATCTCTATCAAGAGAGGCCAGTTCAATCCAAATATCACTGTTACTGCATGAGACAAAGGTTAATTTCCTGAGATACCCTCTAATTAATTAATAGTGTCCTCTGCTTTCCTCAGAGGACATTTCATTTAAAATTCTGTTCACATATTATTTTATTCTGTCTCTGCAACTGAACTGTGAGATGCCCAAGGATGCTAGTGCCTGGGACCTTGAGATACTTTGGATTGGATCTTGAGATACTTTGTATACTCTCCAGTGTCTCTCAGGGTGGCTGGGACCTGGTGGACGTTGACTCTCAGGCCAGGCTTTTCCTTCTTTTCAGGACATAGATGGGTGGGAGGTTGACCATCCTTTCCCTGGAGATAGTCACTCCTCAACCAGGATTGTTTTTACTTGGTGACTGCTTATTTCTTTTCATAATATTTTAATAGCAAATTTGCTGTAAATAATAAAAGAAATATAACTACATTATGGTAAATTTGAAAAATTCAGGCCTAAAAATCATCCCTAATCTTACCACCCTAATGTACCGACTCTTAGCATCTTTCAACATGCATGTTTAATATATATATAATGACAGTGTACTTGAATATTATAAAGATTGAAAATTCTATTCTAAGCACTTTTTATTTTGTTCAATCATCCTCATAAATGTTGATAGGATAACAAAATTTCACTACTTATCCTATTATCTATTAGATATACTATAATTTGTTTCCTCACTGTTATCCATTAGATATACCATTATTTATTTAACTAGTTTTCTTCTGTCTCACACTGATGATTAAATGATTATTAAGTGACTGTTGGCTTAGGAAATCTGCTGATTTGGATTCAGTTTGACAAAGGTCATTATTATTATCTAGCATAGTATTTGGCTCCTAGCAGGTACTCAATAAATGTAGGGTTTTTTTCTTGTGCCATGAGCCCGAGGCCATGGTTTATATCTAATCCAGACATTTCTAACTGTTTTATCACGTACGCTTGCTGTGACCATTTCAATTGCTAATTTGTATCGTGTACTAGCGTTCTGATTCCTGGAGTTGAGTTTTCACTGTATGGTTTGGTCAGGTATACTGAATCATTCTTGTCAGACATAGAATGTTAGAGCTACAAAGGACTATGGAAATAACCTTATTCAGTTGTTCATCAGTTGGTGCACATCAGAATTTCATAGGGTACTTAAGAATGCTGATTCCTTACTAAATCTGGAATTGGTGGGCGAGGCCTGGGAACCTGCATTTTAACAAGCATCCCAGTGTTCTGATTCAGGTAGTGGAAGGACTGTAATTTGGAGTTACCATTTGTTAGTAGACCTTGCTAACTTTTTAGAGTTAATGTTAGATTTCATCATGTTCAGTTTTTTGCCTTTAAAACGAATTGGATCTTGAGATGACTTATAACAGGAGGCAAATATTACAATCACAATTATGTTCTGCAACAGGAAATAAGTTCTAAATGAATCTTAACATTTTACTTGACACATTACTATGTTTAAGTTTATTAAAGATGTCATTGAAAGGTGCAAGGGAGAAAAATGAACTTGATTTGGCAGGTAGGTGTTCGTGGTACTATTATCCACAAATGTCTATGCTGATTGACAGCACACACATTACCTCTTAACAGGCATTGTATTCAGTTGCATCAGATTTAAGTGTATGGCATTTTTACTGAATATTTGAAACTGTTTTAGGTAATAGTATTAATTGTGCATAGACCAACTTTCAGCCACTGTTACAAAGTGCTTAATGGATAATAAACCAAGAGGTTCTATGGATCTTTGCTTATAGTGAACTTAGGTCAACAATGCCATGTTGTTTAGGTATTACATATTTTGAGTACAGCAAATGTTTAGTAGTGCTGAGAAGGAATTTTCCACATATTGTACATATGGAAACTGAAATGCAGAGGCTCGGAGGTTCAAGGTTACTCAGCCACCAGGAGCAGAGTCAGAATTGGAGCTCGGATCTCCTAGGTCCTCGTTCTCTGCTCTTTCTACCATACCAAACTGCCCTTTTTGCATAATTTCTATCTAATGAGAGGCACTTGGTCTAATTGCTGGTAGAGGTGCATATTTATATTGCAAAGAGCATTGAAGCAAGGAATTTTACTCAATATTTTTCTTTTGGAAAACCAAACATGCTTTATTTCATTTTTTTCACAATTTATTTAAACATCTCACATATACAAAATAGGTACAATTTAATTTTTCTGCTTGCCCAAGAAACAATGCTTCTTTGGAACCATGGAAGAAGTTGAAAATGAGGCTGGCAAAGAACAAATGCTGAATTTAAAGAAGAGGACCACTTTGGGCAAATAATCTGCATACTTTGATATGATGGAAAATACTGATACTCAATCAAATTAAAAAAACACCACACAATACAACTCAATACAGAGAAGTATTTCTTCTCAAATTCTTCTAGCACCATCAACATTCTTCAAGTATCTGAAATACTATTAATTAGCACCTTTGTATTATGAACAAAAAAAATGAGTACCTCCGTTCATCTCTGTCTAGGTCAGCACCTAACCATGTGGATCACACTCATAGGAAAGTGTTTTGAGGTAGTTTAAACCTTTGGAAGTTTGGGTTTTAAACTTCCCTCTGTGGAAGATATTCAAAAGCCACAAGTGGTGCACATGTTCATGGTTTTTATTTTATTTTTCCATTTTTATTTTGGTTTTCTTACAAAGGTTGACATTTTCTACAACAGGTGTGAGAGTGTTGGAAAAAATTCCAAATTTTTTGGGGAGGGGGAGAGGGAGGGGGAGTTAATTAAATTGTATTGCACAGTGCTCTGGTCAATCCTGCTCCTTCTCTTTCGCCCACAATTTAAGCAAGTAGATGTGCAGAAGAAATGGAAGGATTCAGCTTTCAGTGAAAAAAGAAGAAATGGCAAAGAGGGAAAGTTTTCTCAAAAAAAAATTTCTTTTTTTTTAATTTAGGTTGAGTTCATTTATTTGAAACAGACTGGGCCAACGTCCAAACGGATTTCTTGGTCAGCGCCACCGATGTCCAAAGGTGCAATATCGAGGAAGGGCAGGCGAGATGGCTTATTTGTTTTGTATTCAATGATTGTCTTTCCCCATTCGTTTGTCTTTTTCTGTTTAAAAAAAGAGAAATAAAAAGATATATAAGGTAGTACTATTTCTGAATCTGAGAATACCTGAATATAGATTTTAAAAGAATCACTTCTGGCTTGTATGCGTCATTCTGAAGATGTGTGTCCCACATCAACAAGTTTATATTTGAAACAATAGCATCAGAGGTGTCTTTAGGGGAAGGAATTCCCTATTAGTCTAGTTAAAAAAAATTTCAACACACATTCCAAGTGACTTATTTCTACAATATCATTTTTAGGATTAGTATGTGTATGTGCATGTGTGTGTTTGAGGGAGGGGAACTGGGTGGGTATGCAGTATTGCTATTAGTCAATTTTAATTTGTCTTGTATTTATAGCATATTGTAGACAAAGCATAAAAAATTAAATGTAGGCCACATTAATATGTAAAATAAAATACATATACCTATAAATTATAGCTTAGGCTATTTAAATCTCAAGAAATTTTAAGTTCTGGGCATACATCACTATTTAAGAAACTCATGTTAAAGGAAAACAACTTGTGCATGGACACAGTATACACTTCGGTATTTCAGAGGGCACTATTTGATAGGAATACTCTGGATTTACCATCTGAATTTGAATAAATCCATTTATGAAAAATGATCAAATTAAGTTAGGTCTCTCATGCTTCTGTTCATTTAATGGTCTAAGCTAGAACTCCCCCCACTCCCACTTCCCAAAATAAATGCTATTCCCGTATTTCACTAATACTTACAGAGCAGCCATCTACAAGAACAGTGTAAGTGAACCTGCTGTTGCCCTCAGGAACAAGTTCAACATCGTTGGAGCCTTGCAGAATGACAGCCTTTTTCAGGTTGCCAGTCTCCTCATCCATGTATGCAATGCTGTTCTTGCAGTGGTAGGTGATGTTCTGAGAGGCATGGTTGGCCAGCAGGCGCATGAAGGCAAGTTGGGTAGCCATTTCCTTGGAAGTCACTCCTTCTACATTATATTCAAACTACGGAGAATAAGATGGGAGTTCCAGTTAAGCAGAGAAGGACTCAGATACCAAGAGCCAATTTGAAAAAAAAAAAGTTCTGGTATAGGGAGGAATAACGGAGTCAGATCTAAGCCTTAGGAAAAAGGTACTTTTAAAGGAAACTCAATTCACTTGTCTTTGAAGCATCAGTTACCTAGATGGACATAAAACCTACCAGGCTAAGGCAAGGTCATCTGAAAAATGTATCTGTTTCAGTTAAGCCTTTATGTGTATGTTTCTTCTTTAGAATAAGAGAGAAAGGAGATAGAGATTCAGACCTCTTTCTTTTTCTGTAATTTTGTAATTTATTGAATTCCAGTAGGCATTCAATAAAGCTGGTGAAAAGGTTTGATTAAAAATTCAGAAGAGCTGCTCACATTTTGAAAATGCATATGCGTGGGTATGGGGGTATATGCTGGTCAGTGCTCCTTTATAATAAATGACATTAGTCAGTTTCTCCAGTGATTATCAATTAAGTCAAATTTGAATAATAACTTTGAATTATATGGATGTGTTCAATCAATCCATCTTTTAATGTGCAATCTTATACAGAATTGGAACCCAAGAAAAAAGCAGGTTCTTTTAATAAGCGCATTTTGTTAAGAGATTGAAATGCAGATAATTAAATAATCTTAATAAAATATTATTTATTAGGAAGAGAAATGTTTGTAACATTCCTTACCTGTGTACCACCATTGATAGTTTCTCCCACCCAGATGTGCTTCTTGGCCTTGGCGCTCCTGTACTTGACTTGGATGTTTTCAGGTTGGGCCTGAATGCAGGTTTCACCAGTAGAGAAATCACAGTATACTTTGATAGCATCCATAGTGCACCCTTGGTTAGGGTCAATCCAGTAGTAACCTTTTAAGAAAACAAGACCCAGGTCATAAAACTTCTCATTGAGCAGAACATAGATTCTAATAATTACTAGTCAGATATTGATTACCACAAGTAACACTTCTGACTGTACTGTTATAGTGTCTACCACATTTAACAGGAAGAGGGTGTCTGTTTTCAAGATTTGACAGTTCCTTCTCTTGTCTCCTCCATAAAAAAATCAAATGGATGCTTGTTACCATGAAAAGGGCAAAAATATATATTAAGAGAAACTTGAGGATGGGTGTTGGTTGGGAGAAGAAAATCATGCATCATTAATTGGGTATGATTTCACATAATGTGCTTTTTACCCAAATACATTTTCATTCTAAATGCCAGTGAAAACTAATTTTGAAAAACTCAACATGTGAGAAGGGTCAGTCTGGTTTGGATGTCTTGCCCTACCGCTGCTCCACTCGGGGTGGCTGAGTCTCAGGTCACGGCATGTGCGAGCTGGGTTCTTCCTAGAGCCTTCAGGAGTGAGAAGGGTCTCAATCTGGTTGTTGAGAGATTTCAGAGTAGCATCAACTTCATAATCCTTGGGTCTGAGAGAAGGTGGTGAGCGAGGCTGGTCAGCCCTGTAGAAGTCTCCATCATAACCAAAGTCATAACCACCACCACTGACGCCAGGAGGCCCAGGAGGGCCGGGAGGACCAGGAGGGCCCTGCAAAGGTGAAAGAGAGAGGATAGGCTTTGTATTTGGTTACAGTGAGAGACATCAATAGCAGGAGATTTTCAGCTGAGCTTCACACAAAAGCATGTTCTAATAAGTAAAAAAGAATCAAGTTCATACAAATAAATAACTTGCTGCCAGGCATACTTGCAGGGATGGGTTTAAAAAGCCCATTGCATACAGACAATTTTTCAGATATTTTAGAGAATATTTTGAAGTGGGTCTACTTTAATGTGTTGTCATAATTGTCTTGGTTTAGTCTGAAGAAAATATTCCTTAGGTCAGTGATGTTCTTTATTATTTCCCCAAATCATACTTACAGCAGGACCTTGGTGACCCTGAGGGCCTCGAATGCCAGCAGGTCCAACTGTACCAGGATGTCCACTGCGACCATCTTTTCCTGCAGGGCCAGAAGGACCAGCAGGGCCCTAGGGAACAAGAACACCAAGTGCACATGAGCTGATGAAGCCCCACAAGGGTGCAGTGGCTGGGGCTTACTGCCTGCTTTAGCCTCTATTTTAGACATGAACTGTCTCTTGGGTTTACCTACCCTAGGGCCAGCGGGACCCACAGAGCCAGGAGCACCTTGATCGCCATGGTGACCCTTTAAAGAGAGAGCAGGAAAATCACACTTTCAGAACACATGCCAATAGATACCTTTTTTTTTCTTCCAAATTGAATGGAAAACTTTAGTTTCAATGGACTCTGGATTGAGAAAATTGAAAATGTAAAGTGGGGCCCTTTTCTCCCATTATATCTATTATATTCAATTATTTTTTTTCACAAGCTATTTCAGCAGCACAATATTAGTCATTCCTCTAATTATATTTATTGTAAATGGGGTTGAAGGACATTGTTGCTGGGAGATTTTAATATATGTATATTTCTATCTCCCTTAACCCTCACCTTTTTGTGTTGGGATGAAATAGCATTATCTCTGAAAGAGATGGAGTTAGCCAGAGAATGGGAAATGGATATGTTGTAGGATGTTTTAGAACAATAGCAGTGAAAATTTGAAGAAGACTCTTCTGCACTGAAGGCCTTCAGGGTCGGTATCCATGTGAGATGGCTGCATTTTACTTACAGCGAGACCGGGAAGACCCTGCAATCCAGCGTGTCCCTTTAAGCCAGGAAGACCTCTGGGCCCCTTATCACCAGCCTCTCCCTTATCACCTCGAATGCCTTGTGGGCCCTGTAAAGAAAGAGAAAGATGGATAGAACTGTTACCTTTTTTTAAAAAAAATGATACTCCTCTGCAAATACTCTTTAATCCATTTACAAAAGTAACTCAAGACATGCAAAATTCTAGATGGGATGTCATCTCTTCTGGTAATCTGCTTTAGTTAAGCTGTCTGTAAAGTGGCTAGATCCTTATAATTATTTAATATTAACAAGCAGAAAAGAGTTCATATAGATCAGTCTGTTTGTATCAATTCTCAGCATGCACTAAAATTTTTTAAAAATAAGAAGTCTAGCCTATATATTATTTATTTTCTTAATGGATGGTTTGGGTTTATCCTCCCTAAATGTTAATTTGTAAAGAAATGTTCACCAGGTACATACACTAGGACCTCTTGGACCAACAGCACCGACAGGACCAACAGAGCCAGCAGGACCCTGTGAATTGGAAAAGAAAAACACAACTCATCAGCCAGGCTCAAGACCCCCCTCTCCATACCCCCACAGTCCCCAGGTGAAGTCCCTGAGGATGATAGCATTAAGGGAGTGGTATCTCCAAACTTACAGGTTCACCACGGTTTCCATGTTTGCCAGCGGGACCCACAGGGCCATGTGGACCAGGTGCACCTGCAGCACCAACGGGACCGATGTTGCCAGGGTAACCACGCTCTCCCTACCAAAGGCAAAATGAAGCTTAGCATCAATCTGGCCTGTAGTTTAATCACTTTTAAATTAGAGAAAGATGAAAAGTGTACTGACCTTGTGTCCGGGTTGACCATCACGACCTGGGGGACCATCACTCCCAGGGTTGCCCTGTGAAGACACCATGGAAATTAAGGCTCTTGGTGAGGCTCTGCATCCAGCAGCCCCTATGTTTTGGCTACTCTGCCTTCATCACTCCCAGTGCTCAATAGTGAACCCCCACTCAGACTGTTAAAAACTAGGGACAAGAACTTGCCAACCTAGATTTTTTTTAACAGATGTTTTTGCTATTTGGACCCAGTTTTGAAATGTGCTAGTTAAAAGCCCACTCATTCCTCAGCCCAAGTAATTTTTCATATTTTCAATACGAGGTGAATATATTATGGAGAAACAGACTATCTTGTTCAGAAACTTGGAACAAGAGAACCTCAGCTCGGGACACAAAGTTACACACAATGAAATCTTGTTTGGTATTATTTTACAAACCAGGTGTTGAACTCACATCGCGACCGGCTTCACCAGGAGCACCGTTGACGCCAGGACTACCCACAGCACCAGGGGGACCACGGGCCCCAGGAGGGCCTGAGATGCCAAGAGGACCAGGCTCACCCTAAACAGGCAGAGAAGATAAAATGACATTCCTCTCATTGGATGGAATGCTAACCTCACCCTCCAAAACCAACCCTAGCCATGAGATTCTTCTTTGAAGAGGGAAGGTAGATTGAGTGTGATTGGCCCACAAAATGGTACAAAGTGTCGTAAGTGTCATCCCTGCCCTCCTTCTCCACACTTAGGTGGTCAGCTTTATGTAATTATGGGATGTTGCTCTGTACAAAGTGAGCCTAGTTTCATCCAATATCCCAACTGAAATGAATTTATAAAGTTGATAAAGTTTATGGAGATGAGATGGTTCCTAGTTGCTGTCACATATCAGGGTTAATGGAATGATTCAGAACTTCCAGAGTTTCATTCTTCTTACAGGATAAACGATGCCAGCATTTCATATTGCAGAGGAGTCAATGCAATTAGAGCTTATATCGTTCTTAAGTGTGTAGAAAGAACAAAAATCATTCTGCATAATGTTAAGCTGTGTCTTTACAGTGTGTGTCTAAGTAAGGTGGTATTAAAGCTTCTTAGATAAGTGACGTGATCTGTATAAAGAAAATGCCATGAATAAAAATGTTAAGTGGAGTTATTCAGTGATCAATCTGTCACATTTGAAGTGGCAGCTTTTTAAATCTTTTATTATGTTAATGGGAATCAGAATGGTGTCAAATACTCACCACAGCACCAGCAACACCTGGTAGACCACGTTCACCTCTAGAGCCAGGGAGACCCAGAATACCAGGAGCACCAAGAAGACCCTGAGGACCTGGAGTGCCGGGAGGTCCCTAAACAAGAAAAAAAGTACTGAGTATTACTGGGAAGACCCTGGGTGATAACACAGGTTGGCTTGAGGATTGTGAGAATGAGTTGCCCTTAACTTAGAAAAAGGCTAGTGGCCTCTTAATAGTAGTACATATCTTTGGATACCTTTTCTCTAGTGATGACAATGAGTTTACATCTTGGCATATATACTTTTTTAGTACCTGGCTCCTCCTTGAGACCAATGGCATATTTAAAAATATGTGGTTGAGGTTAATAAAGCCACTTGGGTTGGGGAAGGATGAAATAGAGTTTTTATAGAACCTATGCAGGGATGCAATTTTTAAGTTTTCAAAATTTTTAATTATTATGGATACGTGATAGTTGTACATAGAATGGAGGTTTCTCAAAAAAAAAAAAACAACTAAAAAATAGAACTACCATATGATCCAGAAATCCCACTGCTGGGGGTATATCCAAAAGAAAGGAAATCAGTATATCAAAGGGAAGCAAATTTTGATCTTGGCCTCTGAAGTAATCAAGGCAACTTTCAAAGTAGCACTGATACCGGACAATGCATTTTAAAGAAATGGTAACTTACTGAGATTGACTAATGTACAGTGGAATGGCCACAACAGTAGAATTCTGTTCTAATCCTGGTACTAGTAAGATGCCCTCAACAGCTTAAAGGGCTGCTGTGATAAAACGTGTTCCCTCATGTATTGCCACTCCTACGATGTGCTTTCTGAGCATGTGCACCTCTGTGTATGCTGGACAGATTTCCTGCAATACTCATCAACAGATATATGCCACTTGAAGATTTGTACAGGGGCTTTATTTTAATTCAGCACATGGTATTAATTAGGAAAGAGGAGTTTGAATTCACTTACAGCGGTACCAGCCTCTCCAGAGGGACCTTTCTCACCAGCAAAGCCAGGGGGGCCAGATGCACCTGTTTCTCCAGTTCGGCCAACTGGACCTTGGTCACCACGAGGACCACGAATCCCTTCTTTACCAGCAGCACCAAGGGGACCAGGAGGGCCAGTAATACCCTGTGAACAAATGTACAAGGTCATTTACTTTCTGTTAGTCATAAAGAACCTGGAAGAGAGAAGCAGAGATTCTAGATAGTAAGATGCAAACAGTGCAATGCAACAAAATAATATCCTGGCCATTTTGGGGAAATGTTTAGACTTTTTAACTTTCTTTCTTTTGGAAAGAAGCAACTCCTGTGTCCTTCTCCTGGGGCTGTAACAAAGCAAATAATCGAGGCAGAGTCTATGGCGAATTTCTATGAGGAAAAGCAATGTTGTGCCACCAGTACCCTGGCATATTGGAACCAGGACTATGCAGAGTTATACGAGTTCATTATAAACGAGTGGGCCTTGGAGTTTCGGAGGACTCTGCCCATTTCTTTTTGAAGAAAGCCAATACTGGCATTTTGTTGATGATTGAGGAATCACATATGCTCTCAGCTAGGTTTAATTAATGCCTACAGGGAATGCAGATTTTTCTGTTATGAACCTGTAAAAGGATTCCAAGAGATCAACATCTTTGCTATTTTTTTTCCCAAAACCTTAACCTGAAGACTTAATCCTTGGTAATTAATTAAATTCTCTTGAGTCTTGACAAGAGAGTCTGAATCAGAATTAAATTAGAGGCCAAACCACCTTTAAATCCAGGGACAATTATACCTTAACAATGGGGGCAGAATGTTAGCCATAAAGGGTAATTAGATATAGAAATATCTGATATGTGACTAAAACTTTTCTGTTTTTTATTTTTAACAAAGAGACCATGCCCCTGAAAGGGGACTGGTGTTTGTGTGAATAAAAGACTCTTAAACTGATATTATAAAATATAATTTGTGATGGTTTGGCCTTAATGATTCAGAAAAACTGATTTCAAACCAGGAAAGTAATAGCAAATATTAGTGATGTGTTTTCCTAAAGAGTTTTTTACCAATTTCCTACCAGAGGCTAAGCCTTTTGGCTACAGTAAATGAAGATACATGTTTGGAGTGATTTACTTACAGCAGGTCCGGGGGGACCAGTCCGTCCAGCAGCACCAGGGAAACCAGTAATACCCTAAGAACCAAGCACATTAAAATTCCACAGTCAACATCAACTCCTGGAATTTGGATAAGATAGGAATTTCTCCTTTAGCAAATCCTCAGTACATGTGACCAGGGATGGACCAAGGAGTAGGTAGTAGGCAGCTTCATATAGGGTATTATTTAACCAGGACCCTGAAGGCTCTCCTCCACACATCTTCCTGACTCGCATGCCACGAGTTGCAGTGTCCATATTTTGCATTAAGATTTTGATGGTCCTTTTTGAAATGCTAACATATTATCTGATGGTTATAAGGGCAAGAAGGTAAGACACTATGTCATTATTATATAGTAATGTGTATACATTAATAACTATCTTAACCACCTGGCTGGGTGCTAATGAAATGACCACTGAATAAGCAATATTGTTTACAAAGGAAGCTACAGCAGGTGACTTAGAGCATTAAGCACTGTCTAGAGAGGAGTCAGTGTGGCTAGTTCCTGGGGAGCTCTGGGTCTCTACAGAGTCAGTGTGATAGTACTGGACACAAAGGGAAAGGATTCAGTCAGTCAGAAGAAGAGGGACATCAACAAAGGAATAAAGGGCACCAAAGAAATATTTTCCCCACTTCACAATTAAATTGCTTGGGGTTGACCTCCGTTATTACCTCAAGTGAGGTGGTAGCAAAATGTACTGCACTGAGTTCCAGCTGGGTTAAAGTTAACATCAATATCAGAATTTCTCTGAATAGAATGAATTTGAATCTCAAGAGTCTCCTCACAATAGTCCAAATTTATCAAAACTTTCAAGTTGTCCCTAATAGATTCTGAAGAAAGAGAAGTGATCAGAGTCCATTGCAAATACTCACAGGTGGGCCTCCATCACCACGACCTCCGGCAGGACCAGGGGGACCATTTGGACCCTACATGTAAACACAAAAGTGGGGTCAAACCACAAAACAAACTCTTATAAATGTTACTCTTTTCTTCAAAGGGATCATTCCCACAACTATTAGAAGAAAATTCAGAAATTTAAAAAAAATGATTATCTATGTCATACAAAATCAATGTCCCTTCACCCAGAATTTATGCAAAAAAATTCTTCAGCATTTATGCAAAACAAAAACAAACAAACAAAAAACAAAGGAAAAAGTAAAATCAATGTTCTTTCTTCAATATTACCACCCTTATGGGTTATTGAAGAATTAAAATAAGACAATATTTATGAAACTTTTATAAATTGTAAAGTGGTATGCAAAAGTCAATTCTTCTTATTTTTTTACCGTCTTTGATCTGATAAATCCCCTAGTGTATAGTAGGCACTTGACTGCTGTATGTTGGATGATGAAATCTCATGGGTAACTACATAAGCTGTGTTGACCACCGGTGAATTCAACTTACAGAGGGGCCAGCAGGTCCAGCTGGGCCTGTGGCACCAACAGCACCGTTTTCGCCCTTCGGCCCTTTGGCTCCTCTCTCTCCTTTAGCACCGGCTTGACCAGCAGCACCCTGTTGGAAAGGAACAGTCATAGCTCTGGTATTCTGACCCACTCTCCTACCCAACTTGGAATGTTTTCAGATTAACCTTCATTACATGATACTCACAGCAGGACCAGCAAATCCGTTGGGGCCAGCAGGACCAACCTCACCACGTTCACCCTAGGTGGGAGAAGGGATTTTAAAATGTCTCAGCAATCCTAGTTTCATCAATGTCTGAAAGTTGAGAGGTAGGAGTATCCTAAATGAGCCAGGTTGCCACTTACAGGGATACCCCGAGGACCAGCGGGACCAGCAGGACCAGCAGCACCAGCTTCACCCTAGAATGGGACCAAAGATGAGTTTGTTAATGTGCCTCACATAGATGCTCAAAGGAGGAGGAGGGAGAGAGAACGGTGGTAGACAGTGGACCATTGTCAGACTTTGTAGTTGCCTTAGAAGAGATAACTAATGCACATCTCACAGAGTAAAACGAAGTGGATTCTTACTCTACTTAATGCTGTGTTCATTTTGGGGGTTGAAGTGGTATTTGTTGTTCACTTGCAAAAACACTATAAATCAGTGCCCACAATACCAGAAGGAGGACATTTTAATTTTTTTGGACATAGGGCTGATCTATTTGCTGCAATCTTTGCGATACAATAAATAAGATCTATTTTAAGTGGACTGTTCGATGTGAAACAGGCACACTATGTATTTTATTGATTTTCTACAATTGAAGGCTTTGAGAAGCCTCAGTGCATTAGGATATTGTTAATGGGCAACAGCAAAAGGCTTTAAAACAAATGATAAGGATTAGAGTGTAGATCAGATAGCTGGCACATCTATAGGAAGGGAAAGAGAATTTTAAACACATAGCATTTGTTTCCTGCTACCCTATCACAACAGCTAGGTTTTTAAATAAGTGGGCTTTATACCAAGCCATAAAAATGAATTACTGGGGCTCTTTGGGACTAGGGCAGGCAGGAAATTTTAGATACTGCTATTGGCTCAGAGAGTTACAACTCAGTGAAAATGCATGCTTACCCGATCACCTGTGGCTCCAGCAGGACCAGGGGCACCTACAGCACCAGGAGCACCCTAGTACCAAAAAGGAAACATGTCTTAGTAATAGCACCCCATACCATCAAAAGTGAACCTGGTCATTCCTCTTTGCTGTGCTCATCCAGTGACTGAACACTTTCACTGCACACTCTGATTGGGCATCAAGAAAGCCTTTGATGCATTTTAGTTCTAATTATCAAGACTATTGGAAGCCACTCTCAGGAGGGGGGTACCCCAGTAATAAAGGTTATGGAAATATGTAAGTCAAGGGGAGGTTGGAAATTTGGGAGATCTGAACTCTCTGCTCTTGTAAGATTCCCTGGAGAGGAGCAAGGGAGTAGCCTTGCTGGGAACTGTCAGAACTGTGTAAGTCAAAGGAAGGACTGTTCCAAATGTGCTACAGTGAGTTAGCAGCTCTAAGGGAGAGGTGAGAAAAAGAACCAAGGCCAACCGTGGCCTGGAGTAGCCCTGATGCTGACTCCCTGTGTAGGATAATTCTACCTTTATGGGATTATCTTTGGCATCTTCATGGCGTTAACAGCGAATCTTTGGGGCTGCCCTTTGAGTGATAAATTTCTAGAGCATACATTTGAATAACTATAGGACCTTGTTAGAGGTTCTGGCTCTTAAAATTTAAGAAAATTAGTGGTTTTTTAAAAAAGCCCTATTGTCACTTAAAATAATAGTTTAACGTTCTATTAAACCTGGAGATTTTGGTCTATAGTTTGTGGTTGGTATCGTTAGCACTAGGGAAAGTAGAAAATTCAGGATATAATTTTCAAAGAGGTAAGTCCTGTTGAATTTTTCTTTTGGAATACGTTCAATGATATTATTAGTCATAGATCCAGGAAGGAATGAAACAGTATCTTACTAAACTTGAATCTTTTTTGAATCTTTTCTTTGGCGGGGGGGAGTTTTATTTTGGAAAACTCAATTCCAATTAAGTAAAATGTAAAAGAAAAAAAATCTAAGTACAAACATACAAAACTCTACTCACACGAGCACCATCTCTGCCAGTGTTACCAATTTCACCTCTGAGACCAGGTTCACCCTGAAAGCATAAAGCAAGAGCAACTTTTTGTTTTCTGATGAAATTTTTGAATCAAAATTAGTATGAAGTTTTTTGTTTTTGTGTTTTACAGAAAATGCTATGATATCTTCAGTCATTTGAGACTTTTAGTAATGTCCTGATTCCCTCCCTTTCTATAGGATGTTAATCAAGGAAAAAAAAATAAGAAAAAATATTTCAAGACCCTTTCCAGATTATTGTTAAACATTCTTTTCTAATTTCATACACCACCCTGAAGCATAATCAGGCAAGGTACAAATTCACATGGACAGAATTAAAAGACAACATCACAATGGGCTGCAGTGCCTGATCACTCTTATGGCATAACTAATGCAGCAGCACGGTTGACAGCTGTTCAATATAGCTTCTTCCCATTAATTAGGGCAGGATGAGGCATTATTTTTAGTGGCATTAAAATGAGCCTCATGTATTACTCAACACCATCTGTTTGTGTGAAATTCCATGGTTGCAAGGAATTTTGCCAGATTAGTGAGTTTAGAAATGCGTAGGTACTAGGTGGCAGAGGGAAGTACGTATAGACAGATATCAAAATGCTACCAGATCACCTGCCAAGAATTGTAAAAAATCGGACATCCTTGTGTGGCCTTCTTTGCTAGAGTTCATCAACAATTTGTCCTAAGGTCCAACACTGAGAGGGTACCTTTTCTCCCTTGCCTCCAGGTATGCCAGCAGCACCCCTCTCTCCTGGGAGTCCACCAGGACCAGAGGCACCAGCAGTGCCTGGAGCACCGACCACACCAGGTTCACCCTTGAATCAAACACATGTGAAATCAATTATTTCAGTGGAGAAAGAAGAAAATAAAGAATCAAACTCTTGAAGAATTCCAATTTAAACATTTATATAGATAGCATTCTTGCGTGCTTAGAGACACAAAGGCTATTGAAAGGAGGGAGAATGGAACAGAGAGGGAAGCTATTAATGACACAGTGACTAAGGAGACAAGGGTAGTGGGGGTGGGTGGCGTTGATTTCTCAATAACCTACTCCAATCCTCTTGAGGAAGGCAGGCATGGAGAAGAAGAGGGTAGGACAATGGGAAGCAGACGGTGAAAAATGTTTGCCTACAGATATTTTTCAAGGATAAGTCTCTCAGCCCAGACAGGGAACATAGAAAGAGACTTCGTCAATTGGGGAGATGTTTGTGTTCTAATCTCTTTAAGAGTGGAGACTATAGCTTCCATTTTTATATAAAACCCTACAATTCCACATACTTAAAACCTGATGACTAGCTTCTGAGATAAATAGATCCCTTTGAAAGTGCTACCTCACAGAACTGTATGTTCTTTCTTATTTCCTCTCTTCCTCTTACCTTGCTTTTTTTTGTTCTAGTAATATCCTTCCACATACTACAATAGCTTTTTGCAACTAATCTTTACATTTTTTTCCCCTTCAAGTTAAGAATTAGAAGTAATATGAGTTGCCTTCTTTTTCTTGTGGTTAATTTGTTTCTCAGAAATGTGTAATTCCATCTATTTTAAAATCTAAACCACATATTCTGTTTTGGAACACAAGTTTTCAGACTTATATTTTTGGGGTGAATGTAATGACCAGTTAATTTACATCATCATAAATTCTCTCATTACTACAATTTAGACTACTTTCTGAAATTTTATTCTATGGGGTGAGATGTCAAGAAGGTAAAAATTTGTCCTCTAAAAATAACGTCCAGTGTATATGATGTTTTTAGATTAAAACAAAAGCATGAACAGTGTAATGAGAAGAGGGTGAAAACCCATACTAATTCATTTACGTTTGTGGAACACTGAAATTTCCCCTACAGTTTTTTTTGGTCATTGTTTGTTTGTTTTGAATAATTCATGTCCACTGGAATCAGATTGCTATTTATTGAGAGGGAAATCATCACAGAACCAAAAATAAATAAAAAGCTGAAAAGAAATTCTTCTTCTATTGTGAAGGGTCTACTTATTCTAGGGCAGACTGGGCCAAACCAAGCAATATATAAAACATACAATTTTACCTTGTTTCCATCAGGCCCTGGGGGTCCAGAAGGACCTCGGCTTCCAATAGGACCAGAAGGACCAGCAGCACCACTCTCCCCTGGGGGCCCACGTTCCCCCTGTAAGACAGTGATTAGAAGAAGCACTGTATCATTCTTCACTTTCAGAGATACTGTTGCACACACCAGAGTCCACACCTGTTTAGCTTTTGAACCCTGGTTCTGCCATTTATTAGCAAATTAAAATTTCTTTTGTTCCTGATTTCTTCACTAGTCAAATGAAGGGGATGGGATGGGATAATCCCTAAAGTGTCATTTGGCTCTGGACACCAGAAGTCCAAAATTTGTTGCTTCTAGAGTGTAATATTCAACCTGTGGAATTCATTTCCTTTTTTTTGTCTTTTCTGTGATAGATCTAAAGGTAAAATAATTATGCCAGTTATGTGTAGTATTCAAAGGAAAAGATTGTCATTTTAGTTAAATAATAATGCCAGATGCCAGGTGTAGATAAGATTAGATATTCTCATATCTATGTCCCCTTTTTATAATCTCATGCAATAATGATATAATGGTTATAATATTCAAGAGGATATATATGTATACTGTGTATATTTGTGTGTGTATATATGTATCTTTGTCTACCTATCTAAATATCTCCCAATTTACATCTAAATATCACTATAACATAGCATTCTATGGCCCAGAACATTTATTACATAGGTCCATATTGTAACTGTTTCAAAGGACCTTGTTCTGTGGTACTATAATTTTTTGACACTAACTTTTTTTGGGCATCCTAGATATATGGTAACTAGCAACATAATGGGAAAGTTTAGGGGCAAACTAATCATTCTAGTTATGCTAATACCCATGGACAAACTAGGTCTATTTATTTTATTTTTCTTTATAAGATTAGACTCATGAGTTCAGCTTTAGATTTTGAATATCAACACACATTGCAAAAATTGACTTTAGATCTTAGTAAGATACTACTTTTCCTTGGCTCAAGGCAAACCACTGTCTCACATATATATATATCATACTTGTCTATCTAAATCACTGACTATAATATATGTATATTAATTCATTTCTGTTTCTTATAACCACGTAATTATTGAATAGGAACTATGAGCAACTGAACAAGAAAGTCTACTATCAATTTAGAAATCTAATGCTCTCTACAGATTACATTTTACTGTAGGATAGTGTCAGGAACTTGTTGCAAGGTCATCAGCGTCTTTAGGGAGAAAGCACTACTACTTTTAAAAACATGTTGCCGGAGTTTATGAAAGTTAATTAAGTAACACTTACTCTTGCACCAGCAGGACCAGGGAGACCAAATTCGCCAGGGAGACCCTAGACAAAACATGAGAATAAATAAAGCATGAAATTTATGTGTGATCTCTAAATTCACTTATGATTAAGATACATGAAAGATTGTGAAAGAGTGAAATAAAGCTGGCTCTAACACACACACAAGTGCATAAGTACACAGGCTAATAAAAACAACAACTTGTAGTGTGGAAAGATAAAAAAGAGAGAATGCCATTGATATCAAAGATGTTATCTATTGCAGAGCTTGGTATCAAAACATTTATTTCCCATTATTTAGCTTATTGTTTTTAAAAAAAGTGACAAAACACACTATCTCTTTCAATAATATGATAAATAAACATGAACAATATCAGGCACTGCCTATTTTTAGCTATATAACAGACTGTCTTCTTAATAAAAATTATCATATTCTGTACATTACCTAGTTAATTGTACACCCAAGTGTATCTCTTTTATTACTGACCAGCTGTCTCCTTAATGTGCCCCACTGTTGACAAAGGAGACCAGGCCACAGAATTTAACTAAATTGAGGCACATTCATCACAATTACAGAGAAAATGACTCAGAACTCATGCCCTGATTGTGGATAGCAGTGTCATGTCTGAATGCCAAGAAAAACATTAAAAGCAATTTTTCAGGATCTAGTTTGATGGAAAATCAGTGCATTTACTTTTTCATTATGGGGAAGGAAATAATTTGTATTCTAACATTACCAAGAACAATAAAAAAGTAAGGCTATTAAGTGAAATATTCATTGATAGATTTTACTTTCATAATGTGATGTTTTATTAAATCTGTAAAACAAAGTAAATTGAACTAAAGTAACTTGGCTCATTCTCTCCATCAGCACCAACACATGTAGAACACTATTGTTAATATATGAAATATGAAATTTCCTTTTGCATGTTATAGTTGAACTGCAGTAGGGTATTAAACAGGGGGGAATTCTCAAGTTTAGGTGAATTTACTATCACTTGTTTTACTCACCCTTTCTCCTGGTTTGCCAAGTTCACCAGCTGGACCTGAGGGGCCAGGAAGACCCTAAATGAAAAGAAGTACAAATCTCAATCTTATAGCTATGTTCAGGAGATTTGCTAATAATTGGGTTTGGGAGTAGGGACTGCCAAATGTCAATAAGAGCACAATTGTATGTTATTAAAGCATCACACAAAAGTTTGTTTGGAAAAAACGAATCTTTCTCTGCTTCAATTCTGAAATTATATTTAGTGTGGTGGAGGAGAGTGATAGGGTTATTTACACTTGGCTAGTCTGACCCAAGGCAGTACTGTGTATGTTTTAGCTGACTTACCTGGAAGCCTGGAGGACCAGCAGGACCCTGTTCACCTTTTCCACCTTGGACGCCCTAAAAATGACAGGAAAGATAGCATAAATAGCAATGCATGCCACCATTGCTATCTAGCTATATAACTTTTGGACTGAAAAGTGGAGGTGGTTGTTCTGAGGGACTAGATACATTCTAGTGCAGAGAAACATAAGAGTAAGAGAAATACTCACCTGTGGTCCAGGGGGTCCCTGAGCACCATTGTTTCCATCAGGACCTGGAGCACCCTAAAATGTTCAACAGAAAAGCTGATGGTTACCCACAAGCCAGACAGTTTAAGATGCCTCAAAGCCTCATGCATTACTTCCCCAAAGCCAGTTTGTCATTTTAGCATGAATTAAACTCATTGTGAGTTCCTGCCGAAACCCAAATACTGCCTACTAACTTTTGATATGGCTCAAGAGAAGTCCATGGAAGAAAGGCAATTTATAAAGACCAGAGAATGCTACTACATATCCATACCCTTCTAATCACAAGATGAATAAAATAAAAACCAAATGCTTCTGTAAGTATTTTTGACTCAACATATATTCTGATTTGTTATAGCTCACTACCTTATAAGTTTGGTTTAAAAAAAAAAACCCTTAAGGATGTCATCTTGGAAAGAAAATGACAGAATGATAATCAGATGGCCTCTATGGATGTGTGTTTCTTAGGTGAATACTACGTGAATAGATCTGTACAGAAGTTAGCACCTACCCGAGCACCAGCAAGACCAGCATGACCTTTATCACCACTTTTGCCAGGATCACCCTATAATAAAAATTAAAAAAACCAAAAAAACAAAAAACAACCTTACACATTTAATGTCAAATTAACCATGTCGATTTTGAAATGTTATTTTCTAGCTTGCTTTTGTGTTCTTTTGGGGATTTTGTTATCTAAGGCATGATCAATCATCACACAGCTCCATATACAATAAAGTGCGGCTGCGTCTGCAGAGGTGTGGGACTCGGGAGGTGGATTTCAGCAGGTATGCGAGGATGCATTGGAGGTAAACTTTCAATGTGGCACATGGCCTGCAGTTTTCCTGTGTTGAAAGGAACCCTCTTGAGGTAGATGGGACTGATAAACAGGAGAGAAATACTAGAGTTTTGGTGAAATGTGGCAAAAAAGCACTGATGGAGAGAAAGTTGTGGTGGGTGATTCTTACAGTGGGGCCTTTGGGTCCAGGGAATCCAATGTTGCCAGGCTCTCCTCTTGCTCCAGCTGGGCCAATTGGGCCGGGCCTGCCATCAATACCAGGGAGGCCCTGAAACCAGAGTTTATTCAAAGTTTACTGCACATCAACATGTTCTTGCAACCTCAAGCTTGTGATGCTGCCACAGGATGAAACAGAATCGTTTCCTGAATGCACAGAGTTTCTTGTACAAAGTGTCAATAAATTATGAATCCATTTTCCTTTTCTAAATAGGATGTCAGTAAATACACAGCCAATTCAATCTCTTATGTACGCAATTTCCCTCTCTCCCCTCTCTTTCCATACCCTGGTCACCTGCTTCAATTTTCCCTGCCACGTTTTTCTTTTCCCCGCTCTGCTTTCAGTGCTGCATTCATTTGGACTCCATAATTACAATCTATTACTTTGCGTTCCCAGATGATGTATGTGTCTGATATTTATTTTCAATGTATTCATGTATAAATAAGCCACAAAATAGACTTGATAGTGGTGCAATAAGTGTCCTTGAGAATATAATGGAAAATGAGCAATACTTACTGCAGGACCTTCTTTACCAGCTGGGCCAACATTTCCAGGGGAACCAGGAAGACCCTATAAAACAAATGAGGATGCTTTTATATTGGCACTTTAACTCACATACTCTAGGCTCAAATTAATTGAAATCTCACAAAAGCACTCCTCCCCCAACCCCCCCCTTTTGTTTGTTGCCTAGGGTAAATCATTAGCGATATTAGCCACTAGCAGGAGGTGTGAAAAGAGCTCTGAAATTTTTCTTCTTTCTACATTTTGTGCCTTTCTTTTTATTGAATTTTAGTGCCACTGATCCATTTACAGATATCTCAAGAAACTGTTAAGCAGCATGCTATATGGGCAAAATGTATCACAGTATTTACCTCATAATAGAAAAACTAATACTTTTAGTAAGCAATTTCCAAAGTGGATTTTTTTTAATTGCTATATTGGGTTCCTATTCCTTGTTTATGGTACAATTACAACTGATATTCACCCATAAGAGATAATGGAGGCAAAAAAATTACTCTATTGCTATGGATTACAGTGTCTACAGATCTAAAGGTTATTTCTCCATAGCTAGTGTGATGCTGAATACATTATAGCACTTTGTGATTGCTGGAAAAATGATTTCACTTATGAATCTAATAAACTAATAATGTATAGTCCTAATATATTTCATGAACACCTTATATAAAACTCACAAATTAAGATAAAAGATTCATGCTGATAGGAGAATCAACCTAATTTGGATATATTAAAACAGATCTATTCTTCCAAAAACCTCATAGCCATTGTATCAAATAACAAATAGGAAATTTATGAACTAATTAAATACATAAAAATATTTACTGAGCTTTGATGAAGTTAAATTAAAAAGGCAACTGTCAGCAAGACTACTAACAAATTTATTTTTGATATTTTTATTGTTATCGTCAATATTAACCAACCCTTTAAAGAAGGAGACAATGCTAGATGTGACTTGCTCAGAACCCATCTGAAACTTACCCGGGGTCCCATGAGACCAGGCTCCCCAGGGCGACCAGAATCTCCACTGGGGCCTCGGACTCCTGCAGGACCACTAGCACCACGATTACCAGGAGGGCCCTGTCAAAAAGAAGGGGGTGAGGGAGAAGATTGCTAAAGCTGATGACACACCCACCACCAGAAGCATTAAGTTCCTTCCCAGGAAGTGAGTGATGGACAACTTACCATGACGCCAGCTCTGCCATCAGCTCCAGGAAGACCTCGAGAACCAGGACCACCCTGCGAGAAAGTACATGAAACAGAAGGCAATTAGAGAAAACCTTTGCATCTGATAAGGCAGAGTTTATTAAGACATGGCCTGATCCCCCATAGGGGGAGATACAGACACAAACCAAGCCAAAACACTTTACGCCAAACCCCAAAGGAATTCGAAGATGAGCATTGTGCAAAAGTAGGTCAACATTGTTTCCAGACCAATTTTATAACATACCAAATTGAAAGTCACTGATTTAATAAAGCAGATGGAAAGCAGATGCTTCTTTCATCTAGAAAACACGCTTAGTAATTTTGACCAATTCCCAATCAAGGGAATCCACCTCTGGTGTGTCTTGGTGTCAAGAGCATTTGGAACCTACTCTCAACCCGGGAGGTCCTGCGGGGCCAGGGGATCCAGGTTCACCGTTGGGGCCTCTCTTTCCTTCTTCACCACTGGGACCAGGAGGACCTTGGGGCCCAGCAGAGCCCTGTTTAATGAAAAGAATAAAAGAAGGGGGAGTAGAAACATAATTTTAATATTATATCCAGGTAGAGAACTGGATTGAAAAGATAATTAACTCCATAAAATTGTGATTATAGAGCTACTTACGGGCTCACCCTTGTTACCACTCTCTCCTTTGGAGCCAGCTGGACCAGGCTCACCCTAGGACCCAACAGAAAACAGTGGTCAAATGACAAACATTTGCCAAAACTCTGTTGCTGACAAATCTCTTGGAATATTTATGGGTCAAGGTAAAAGGAAGTTCAAGTTCTGTAAGAAATGTGCCTAGTTCATATTTAAATGGCCTACAGAGGCATGGTCTTGGTTGCAAGGACACAACTGATATTGCAGAATGTTGCCTCATTTATCTTTAGGCAATGTTCTAAGGTAACAGGAGAGATGTGTCTGTGTGCACATGAGAAGGGAGTGTACGTACAAATACATACACATATAAGAAAAACAAACTAAAAATGCTAAGGAAGGAAAAAGTAGGAGTAACAAAACTACAAGAAGTCTAGCTAGTGACGAAATGAGGAGATGAAGTCTAGCTAGAGCTGATATTTCAGGATGATGAAGGCCACAGCTATGACCACTTACAACGAGTCCTCTGGCGCCAGTGGCACCAACAGCACCAGCAGGTCCAGGGATGCCACGGGGTCCGGGGAGGCCAGGAGCCCCAGCAACACCGGGAAGGCCCTGAGAAGGAAAATGCAGCGTGATCCATTATGAGGCAATGGGCTGTAGAGGCAGCACCCGTAAAATGCCTTTAAACCACAGCAGCACCAGTTTAGCTGCCCAGATGTACTCACAGCGGCACCCTTTGAACCAGTAAGGCCATTTGCGCCAGGGTTACCCTGTGAGGAAAAGGCAAGGAGAAAAAAATCAGTTACGGCGAGTATTTCTGTTCTTCTCTGACCCCACCTTCATTCCTCTTCTTGTTTTTCCTGTTTTCTTCTACTCAATAAAGGTTAGTGACAATGGCTACTTACGGGAGGTCCAACGGGGCCAGAAAGGCCTGGAAGACCCACTTCACCACGGGGACCCGCGGGACCAGCAGGGCCAGGGTTACCAACAGGTCCAATTTCACCCTAAAAGAAATGAAACTGAGGAATTAGGCAGCAAATAATGAAACAGCATATGTCTCATTTTAGGACAAGTTTTATGAAATGTCTTCAGAATTGCAATCATTTCCCTTATCTGGTTCATTAGGATGAGATTTGGGTTTGATTTCCTATTTTCCTTGCAGGTTTCTGCCATCTTGCTATTGTCGCTCCCCTTACTCTGCCTTGCTCTCTGTGGTTGACTCTGGTTCTCAGTCAGTCCTGACTAGTTTGGGAGCATATCCCATAGTGGCCCCATGGAATCAACTTCCATGTTGCCGTCTGTATCTATGATCACAGTGCACAAGTACAGAGAGATGATCTATTTCAAACATGGCAGTGAGAAAATCGGTCATCCTATGCCCATTTTGAAGGGAGGTACTAATTCAGGTAATTGTTCTATAATTATCTCTCTGTCTGCAAACATAATTCTGATTTTTCATATCACAGTAAAAAGTTTATCAAGGTAGTGACAATCGTCACCAGTGTTTTTTACCTTGGGACCAGGGGCACCTGGGAAGCCTGGAGGGCCAGCAGACCCAATGGGACCCTGAAATCAAAGCAGAAGGTGGTAAGAAATTTCCTCCAAGTAAATTAAGAAAACAACAACAGAAGATTGAAGTTGCTTAGAGTGTCTTGATCTTATTTGATACAGGCAAAGAAAAAACTGATAGCCAGTCTGTTGTCATTAGGATTTTATCGAAGGGAAGACATTCATGGTATCCAAGGTAGGGTAGATTTTACTTCATACATCAATCAAAAGCCCCAGGTACTTATGAACAGCTTATACTACTTATAAGTGGAGCCTTCAAAAGATCTCATAGAACATTCGGTAAAGTGTCTGAAATGATGCTATTTCATAAGAAATGAATGAAGAAGGTAACTCCCACTCCACATTCTTGACCCCTTCCGAACTCCCCAGTGTCAAAACTTACAGCAGGACCCACAGGACCCACACTTCCGTCACTGCCACGGGCACCCTATGAAGAAAATAAAGAGGAAGACCAAGTGGAAAGTTACATGGCAATCATTAGAAGTCTTTTTAATAGGATAAAAATGAGCCAAAATAGAAGCACTTACAGCTGGGCCAGGGGCACCAACACGTCCTCTCTCACCAGGAAGCCCACGGGCTCCCTAGAAGAAGAAAGATTTCAATAAAATCCAGAATGCTAATTTTAAAAAAGTCACAGGCATCATTTGCTTTGTCCAATTTCCAACATGCACAAGAATCCACTAAAAATAAATAGGTCTTGTTCTAATTTCAACTAAAAGGTAGTGGATTTCAATTAAGCATGCAGAAGGCTATTAGAAAAATATCAAAGAATACAATGCCCAGGGAAATGGTAATTAGCAAAAACATTAAAGAAGTTCCAGCTCACAAAGAGTGTACACATTTAGATTTACAATAGAGTAATCAATACTTACTGTTTGACCCGGAGTTCCATTTTCACCAGGGGAACCAGGTTCACCCTACATAGAGAAGAAGGATTGAGTTTTTGTTCATTATATATATCGATTATTTTTTCCAATTGTGCAATTTTTACCCTATTATTTCAATTTCAATCATTCATATATTTTGTAACATTTCTTACACATGTAGATTGTTTCTCAATTATTCCAGATATATAAATTTAAAAATTTGCCAAAATATGAGTTTTTATTTAGATAATACCAAACATCAAGGTGTTAAGGAGATGTGGTTATTTGAGTGTACCCCTCCCCAAATTCCCCCATAGATTCTGGATATCATCTAGATTAGCTTATTACATATTAGGAATGATGTCATAAAAAAAGATGTCAAAGGATAAATTTGTTTTAATATAACCATATTTACCCTCTTTAAAGTTATTTTGAATACTCAATGTTATCACATTCATAAAATATGCATGAAAAATTGAAGCTTCATAATATTTTTTAGAGCAGTCATATTTATTTCCAGTCTACATTCTCATCCTGAGTAAAAACCATGGTGATAGTGGTAGTGGTGGGGTAGTTTAATACTATGGCACAAGTAAAATAATTTTCCTTCAAGATAATCTGATATAGATATAGAAGAAACATGGCTGAAGAGACCTCAAAAGGACCCTTCATTTCTAGGATTCTATGGGAAGTATATTCTTTGGGATAAGCAGCTCAGTGGGGGAATCAGAATTTCCAGCCTGTGCCCTTCTAACCACTAGATGTGTGACTCTGGGTAAGTCACTACCTCTTACTAAGTCTCAGTTTCCCACATCTGCAGAATGAGGGAGTCTCCAAATCTCCTTGCAGCACTAACATTTTATGATACTGTGATTAGTAGTCTGAGCTGTTATATTGAGCTTTTGGGAGAATGAGTTTGACCTTATCCATTTGTGTGGCGCTGGAAAGTTAGAACAGATTCTCCATATTCATGTTCATTTCTGGTCCCGCTAGTATTCGTTACTCATTAATTTGTAATTACGTTGGTATTCACTTTAATATCACATTATCTCCTTAATAGGAAAGAGTACATTTTATAGTTGAAAATGCTGTCAGAGAAGAGCCTAGCCAAGAGATAACACACTTCTGAGACTTTAATTACCTAATTAAAAATTTTTTGAGTGTGCACAGATAAATCACAGGAAAGAGGTTGAAAAGTGTATAGTGACATGAATGTACCTATCTAATTAGTGCATGGCAAAGGAGAATTTACAGTTTAAAATAATACATACTGTCCTAATATCTGATTATGTTTATTTACTTTTATTTTGGCTACAGAAATACAATGAAATTACAGAAGGAGGAAAGGACATGGAGGAAGAAACTATTAACATTATTTTTATCTCAATTATTTAACAGACATTGAATTAAATAAATATTAATAATCGACCTTTGTCACAGAATCTCATAGTCTCCACTATTGAGGGATTTGAAGGACAGAAGGGGAAACAAGATACTTTTTAGAATATGGGTAGTCTTCAGTAAAAAATACACTTTTTGGCAGTCATGGGGAATTTCAATCAACTGTTTAAAAGTAATGCTTCTAATTTAATATTTACCTTTACGCCTGGAGCACCAGGCTGTCCCTTCAATCCATCTGGACCACTGTGTCCCTGAAAGGCAACCCTTATTGTTAAAATGCTGTTCCATTATAGTTCTTGGTCAAATAAAACTCTTCTATTTTTGTAATTAACATCTCCTGGGTGAATCTTGTGAATGCTTCAGGCAAATGGAGTCCAGTGTCCCACCTCCTGGCAAACTCACTCCATTGCCTTAGGTAAGTCTCCTAACCTTCCTACACTTGAGAAGGGAAGAACGTAGGACTAGGTGCTCTCTTGCATCTTTCCATCCTTAGTAATTTTATGATTTTCAGATGGTTGTAAAGACCCATTAGGTAATACAGGTTCTATACAATTTTCTCCGTAGTGATCCTGTTTCTTGGTAACTATGAACAGACTGAAAAAACTGCACCCCACTTTACTTTCAGGCAATCTTACTCTTTAACCCTCTCTCCCCTTTGGCAAATTTCAGGAATTTAGAAGCAAGTATGTGTCACCCAGGAGTTTAAATACACTTGAGTTTTTTCCAAAAATTAATCAGCATTTTCTCTTATTTAAGTAAAGAACGTGCTCACCCTAATTCCCTTGAAGCCAGGAAGTCCAGGAGTTCCAGGGAAACCACGAGCACCCTGAGAAAGAAATACAGAAGAAGGTAAAAAATGTTTTGTGATAAATAAAAAGACAATTATTTCTTCCCTCCAAAGTACTTCTCATCAAAGTTCAAGCTTGGAATGAAAGACTAATTAATATATTTTTAAGTACAGAGCCACAAATTGACTTGCTCTAATGTGAGTAACTAAGACAATGGTATTTGGAGAAAACACAATTTAGTTGCTTATAGTATGCTTGTTATCATTAATATTCCATTATTTGTATTAATAAAAAACATATGCATGATTTACTAGGCTCTTTTATTTGTCAGATGCCTCTGATTCGAGTTACAGGTTTGAGTGACATCTATGTTGTCATTTAGACTGAGGCTAGTTTTAGCAACTGTCTTAAATCTGAGAGGCCTCTGATGTTTAGACTATATACTGTTGTAAAAAGTCTCACCTGTGGTCCAACAACTCCTCTCTCACCAGGTCGTCCAGGTTTTCCAGGGTGACCCTAAAACATGAGAGTATTGTAGGGTCAACACCTTTTGCGTAACCATCAGACAAAAGTGGGGGCATCTTGGTTTTTACAATAGAGAAGAAAGATATCACATAAAAATGTGGATCCAAATACATATTTAATTAACAATTATATTTCCCTAAATGCAAGCAATCTTATTAATATTTCATTAAAATAATATTTCCCATATGGAAAGAGTTACGTCAGGCATATTCAGCTTTTGGCAAAATACTTAATTTGGAGCTAGAAATTCTTGCTGAGGCAGGAGTATTTAAAAGGTGTTTTGGAAGTGCTTAGGAGTAAACACTTACATCCTCACCAGCCTTGCCAGGAGGGCCAGGTGGACCACGAGCACCCGCAGGACCCTAAGAAAATGGGAGACATATCATTTCATTAAGGCTATATTCATAAACTTCCTGAACAAAAATTTATCACAAAATATTTGGGGAAACTTTACTCACAGGGGGAAAAATGTACTCACAGTTTGACCAGGTTCACCAGGCTCACCAGCAGGTCCTTGGAAACCTTGAGGGCCCTAAAAGGAAAAAAAAATATCATACTCCAAGCCTTTATTTTTGAATTCTCTGTCTTTTTACGTAAGAGAGATTATAAGATTTGGTACTTACAGGGGCTCCAGCTGCACCAGGAGGGCCTCTAGGTCCCATTAAACCCTGTAAAGTGGACAGATACAGTTAGCAATGATAAGTTGTCATGGCCCTGGTTGAGGTTAGATAGGACTAGCTTAGTAGTGCCATAGACACTTTTTGATAGACAGATGAACAAAATTGTCCTGGTTTTATTTCATAGTTTTTGTCCCTCCCAAGGAATCACTTAATGACCTAAGTTTTCTCCACTATTTCTCTCCCTTTGCTTTTCCTTTTCTCTCAACCCACGTCAACAGAACTCAACGAGAATTGGGTGGAGCAGTCATAGGTTCCTTAAAGTTGTGCAAACTTGGTCATATTGACATTGTTCTGATGCAGTGAAGTGAACTGGTCTTTGCACAAGTGCAGAATATACAATTGCCTTCTGTGCAGCTGACAAAGCATTTCCATTTGGATTCTCTTGATCATATGTCATCTTCCCATGTCATACTTAGCTAAAAAATTGGTATTTTTATTGCCACAAGGGGTATAAATTGAAAAGAATCAGAAGTCCTTCTTAATGATTAGAGGGAGGTTTGTTATAACCTTATAGCTCCTCTAAGGGCTGTTGGTGACTGATGAAAATGTCAAACAAAAGTGGATGCAATGAGGGGTGAAGGAAAAATAAGATATCATTGAAATGGCCTACTGGAAGAGTCTGTTATATGATATTATTATTGAAAATATGGCCCAAATGAGAGCAGACTATTTTCCCCTGTAGCACAAAAGTAGACTAAAACAGACTGTTACTAGTTTGTGAGCTAAATATACATTTTTGGTTCCCTTTTGCAGTAATCAATGCCTGTGCAAGCTCATCTGTAGGGTCTGTTCCTTAAAATGCTGAAAATATTTCATGTATAAGTCTCAAGTAATTTGTTCATGACACTTCATCCATGGGGGCTCTGTAGTAAAGCCTACCCCACTGTATTAACGCCTAGAGTGAAATAACATGGCTCTTATTTAAAATGCAGCTTCTTTTAATTATAAGAATTATTCATTTAGTTTTAGAGATTGCTTCAACATTCAAAGAAACCATCAAAATAAAACCGTTTTCGATCAAAATAATTTTTTTAGGCATATGTTAAAATGATTTTCTTTGACATCATGAATTTTTAATTGTATTTATTTTTCCATGTATTTGCAACAATTTCATTTACATAAAGTGTAGCTTATTTTGTGGAGGCTGTGAGACAGACTATGATTATTCATTCATTCAGAGAAGAACCCTGTGGGATTTTATAGTTATTGATTTTCCAACATAGAAAATTATTTTAATACTTTATTGCTGCCTACCTTTCCTATTTGTGAAACACATACTGCTGATTACATATGTCTGTGCATGTGTATGGATGTGAAAACTTAAATTATACTTCACTGATATCTAAAAGTAAGACACTCTGCTTTATGCCCCCTAGAGAGATGTTCCAAAGACAGGGGAACCTGAAATCCATATTAATTTTCCCAGCTTATGTGGGCTTTTTAAAAAAATGTTATTTACTAGCACTTTACTGTTTTCCCCCTTTGCTGCTTCTTGAGATATAGGTACTGCTTTAAAACTGATTAATGTCCAGCAGTAGCTGAAACAGCTAATTTCAAATATCCAATATAAACAAAGCCAAGAGAAACTCTCTACCTTTTCATTTCAGATATGAACATTTTAAATTGCCAGGAAAAATCAGGGAATCGGAAATCATCAATTAAAGGTACATTACTTCTCAAGTGAGAGTTTTAATTTACAGAAAATATTATCTTGCCCTTAAGAGTGTATTAGTTTATTGCGCACCATTAGCTCCAACAGAACATCTTCTTTTGAAGATTGAGCACTGAATGCACTGTCCAGGTAAAATTTATATTTTAAAGACTATGGTAACTTCCAGCAGATAAATACCTTTGTCTGGAAACAATTAATTAGAATCATTAAGTTGTGCGTGTGTGTGTGTGTGTATTAAATTGCATAGTGCTTAATCAAACTAATGCTTTTACTTCTGGCAAATTTTCCCTCTATTTCGTATATACTAATATACATTTTGAATGCTCATATCAGTTTTTTTTCCCCTAAAATATCTCAATAATCCTTGTTAGAAGCTTAATTTGTTAGATAGGTCATCATAATTATAATCATATAAGAAACTTTTCTAAATGTTACTCAAAGGACAGGATATGTTGCTGAATATTTGTACTGAGTGACATGAATGCTAAATTTTACTCATATTCTCTTCTATATTGATTTATAATCAATAGACTAAAAAAAGGGATTTTTATCAAAATGGAGAATAAGAAACATTTCCTATATTTGTTACTCCTTGAGGAAGGGTCAGAATCTGTCATATTCACTGCTGTCTCCCCAATGCATAATAGAGTTTGGGGCCCATTGGAGGTTCCTGATTAATATTTGTTGACTAAATGAATGTTTTATTCAAGGACTGGTGTGAACCACGATATCGTTGACTATCAGACATCTTGCCTGGCTGTTAGTTCTAGACCTTGGGAAAAGGGTATAAACTCCCAGTTTTAAAATGATCAGGCTGGACTAGAACTTATTGATCCTTTCCAACAAGTTTAGGGAACTTAATAAATAGTTCTGTGTTTCTCAGTGTTGTAAAATTCTAAGCAATGTTAAAGAATGTAAAAAAAAATTAACTAGGATGATTACTATTTTGAAATAAATTGATTTGCCTGGTATGGCTACTATGTCCAAAGATTATTTCTTGGACATAAACATCTGGCCTATCCTAATAAGGACTATTTGAACCCCTTAAGTTAGGCTTAGGTTTCAATAAACTTGAATACAAAAATAGTTATTGTTTTTATCTGATCTAAGTATTGAGTGTTAACCTAGGTAGCTAAATAAACGACATTGCAAAACTTAACATAAAATAAATTCTCCATTTGGTAAATCTTTTGGCTAAGTTAAAGAGATAAACATACCATTGGTCCAGGTCCAAGTCCAACTCCTTTTCCATCATACTGAGCAGCAAAGTTCTAGAGGGGTTAAAAAAAAAAATATATATATATATATAATATAAATAATCACTGGCCATGTAGTTCATTTTCTCATTCCATTTGTAAAAATTTTTCTGTTGCTATTTCAAAAAGAACAAGGTTTTTGATATAATTATTGGTTGAGAATTGTATATTGAGCTAAACTCCTAAAAAGTCAGAAGAAATATAAGCTTAAAATTTAGCCCACACCTCATTTGAAGTGGAGAGCTTCCCTACCTTATCTTTTAAACCCTTCTTCTGCCCTGATAACCCTGTACCTCCATTCCCACCCACTACCTCCACACTGAGGAAGGGAAGCTTTCTAAACTTTTAATGTCACTGAGGGTTTCTGATAAATTAAGCAGAGATCAAGAGGACAACTTTGCATTTCTACCTGTTGCCCTTTTCGCACCAGGACTACACAAAATGACTGAGACCTTTTTCTTGCTGAAGTTTCAGAAAGGATATATAGAGTTTTCAATTTTAGAGGAAAATTAAATTAAAATGCCCCTTGGAAGATTAAACTTTTAAAAAATAGTTCACTGTAATAACTTTACTGTTAAAGATCTCTCTTATAGTGGTAGCTCTATTAAAAAAGGTGCTTTTTAATGCACTCAGTAGATAAGCAATCATAATAAGATCTTTGGGGGAAAAAGGTCTTATTTCACTGGCATACAGTTGGGTATTAGAATCAGGCTTCTGATTCATAGTGCTAACCAATTAAGCAAATATGTTTTCCTTCCTGCAGTGAGGCCATTTGGCACTCATACCATTGTTAAAGACATAAAGCTAAAAGAAGATATTAATGAAAAAGGGAAATGTACTGTTCTCAAATTAGTTTCAAGCAAATTAAACCTAAAACCACTTTGAATGTTGGTTCAGCAGACTTCAAGCCAAGGAGAATAAAAAGAGTAGGATGTTTGTGAAATTGCTTAAGATCAGGGATTTCACTTATGCAATTCAATCTAATCAAACTCTTTAATAATGCAACACCTCTTATTTGTGCCTTACTGATAAAAGATATTAAATCTCCAAATTAAATAATGGTAGTGATGGCCGCAGCTAACTTCAGCGCACACAAAGACTAGTCCTGTAATTGACAAGGGCTCACAAAGAGAACTGGCAAAACAGAACACTGAATGAAGAAACCAAAGAAATGAAATAAAATATACTAATTTCCAAATAGCAGACTTTTCCTTTAACTGCTAAAAATAAATTTCACAATGAGCCTTATTCCAACAGAAGTATAAGAAACTAAAGTAAGCTAAAAGTTAGCAATACTTGTGAGCTAAAAGTTAGCAATACTTAAAACCCTTACCCCGCCAAGACCAGGGGGGCCAGGAGGACCAGGTGGACCGGGAGGGCCTGGGGGACCATCATCACCATCTCTGCCTGGGGTGCCTGGTGGACCCTGTTATGTGAAAAGCGAATGAGATCAGGGTTAGACAGGCCCTGTAGAAACCCATACGTGAAAAGGAGACCTAAGAATACATGTGGTCCGATCAGTTGTTCAGACCTTTCAATGTGCAAGTAGGGTGGAAATCTAATATACCACATTTGTCATTGATTAAAATTCACTTATGACATGAGTCTATTTTAGAAGGAGGTTTAGTAACTGATGTACCAAGACAACACAGGGTAGTTTTCCTAGAGGAATATCTCCACCATTGAATGAATAAATGAATAAATAATTTCTGTCTCATAGAGCTCCAGTATTCAAATAAAGATAGAAATTATAGCTAAAATGTGTGATTCCATGAACTTCACATATCTAACAGTGTACAGTGGTGTACTATGTATTTTGATTGTTGATTTCTGACTGTGATAAACTTATTCAATAGTTTTGGTATTATGTGTGAATAGATTAATTGATATGATAATTTCATATCAATTAATTTTATCACAAGATAGAAAATTCTGAAGATTTCCTACCATTAACACTATTTATGTTGTTAAAATAATTAATTGATATAATTTTCTCTCTAACGAATTGTTTGAGTGAAGTATATGTAAGTCTGTACTTCCTAATAAATATAAAATATAGATACTTATATATTGGCAAAAGTGTTATATAATGCCAAACCACATAATTATAAATGTCAAATAAGCATAGTAGGGAGGTCTAAGGATGCTGAAATAAAATGTAAGCCTGACTTGTACATATATGAATTTGGACAGAGAAACATGTTTCTATGTAAAGAATCTTATTTCAAAAGCAAACAAAATATGTTAAAAAGAGGACGTGGTGGTAGGTACATACAGTTCCATTATGTATGTGTTGCACAGGTCAATTAAAAACAAAGAAAGGTAGATTATGCAAACAATATGGCTTTCTGTAATAGTTTTTTCTTTTTTAAAGGATAATCTTGACCTAAAAAGAGTATTGATTATATATAATAATGCTCATTCCCCTCTTCTGTAGGGCATTATCTGTCTAAAAGGTGGTACAATTATCTGGATAGATAATATTCTCGTAAATTGTCAGTCTCCTGTAGTATCTAATACGTAGTTATTCAACTACGGGCCAAAGCCCTTTAATAGTTCAGAAATTACACACCCTTTCTCCACGTGGTCCTCTATCTCCAGTTGGGCCCTACAAGGAAGATACAAACAGCACAATAATAAATGTCTAAATAATTTCCAGCAAACAAGCAAACTATTCTTGATAATTAATTGGTAAGACTGATCTAACCACATGTTATTAGATAATAGCTAAAAAATTGTCATAATGCAATAATAGGTAGAAGTATATTGTTTTATTATAATTATATGTGATCTTTTTCAACTGGGGGACTGGAAGCTGCTATAGTCTCCAGCCATTAGGCCAATATTCATAGTATTTTTAGTAAGATGATTACTGTACGTGAAATGGCAGTAACGGCACATTTATATAATCAAAGCCCTTTAACTTTCATTTACTACCTATAATTAACATAAAATGAATTCCATTTCCAGAATAAACATGCCTTTTTTCTTTAGCATGTAAATCACCAGTTTGTATAATATAAATGTAATTAGAGATGATTCTGGAAGATAATAAAACTTTGTTATCTTAAACGTCAAAGCCACTTTATTTTTTGTTTTAGCTAATGCACATTAATGTGGACAAAATCTTGACAAAGTATTTTCCTTCTATATTCTACTACAAATTTTGTTAAATTATAAGTTATCCATGATAATTTCAGATACTTATGGAGAAGTTTTGGACTCTTACCTTTCTTGCAGTTTCCTAGAAAAGAATAAGTAAAAGATTATTATTAGGAGAATTGTATATATATTTTTACAAACCACTCCCATTTTGGTATACCTACAGAGTACATTATTATATGTATCTACAATTATCTTAATTTAATATTTTAAAACACAATTTAAAATTTTACTAATAACTTAAATAAAATATGTTAGGTACAGAACCAAATATATATACTTATCTGTAATTATGCCTGAAATTCAACTGACAAGCTAAGAATTTGTTCATAATGAATATTTTTGCAAATGTCTCCAAGAGAGTGGCAAGATTCTCTGGCTCAGTGAAGTCTTCTGCTTCATAGTAGCTGATGCTAAAACTCAAACTTCCACTGGATTATTTACTCTGAATTTTTTATGGGTATTTTATAAAGCTAATCTTATTCAGTAGCTCCACCCATTTTGGAAAATGGGGTGGGTACTTTCTAGGGCAGCCAGAAAGATTTTGACTACCATAACTTCATGATTTTCTTGGGAATCCAGGTTGGTCAATAACAGTGTAGCTTCTCCTTACCTCACCAGAGAAGACATCACTGTGACCAAGGAAATCAAAGCATGAAAAAAAAAAATTCTAAGAATAATTTTACTTACCTCTTGTAAAGCTGTAGAAGAAAAGGGAAAGTAGGAAATAATTATTAGTATCATTTCATTGATCAATAGCAGTAATTAACAAATAGATACACAAGTATATAAAACTGAGTTACCTAATTAAGGGGCCAATTATATTTTTTGTTAAGAATTTCTAATGACAGGAAATTATGCAGGTCAAAAGTATGGCAGGGATCAGCAGGGTGATTTGTTTGCAATATTAATATGTAAATATATTTTGAATTAAATTGTTAATTATTTACTATTTTATAAATGCTGTGAAATATTAATGTGTCTGAAGGATATTTCTAATGCTTAGCAATTAAGCTGGTAAATTGCACAAATGAATCACTGAATTTAAGACAAGACCAGTAGATTGATGAGGAAATAATTTATAGCTTGGTTCATTTTTAATACTTAAAAATCTAAAAAAAGGAAAATTTAGGAAAGCATGTTACCTAAAGCAGCTTTTGTTTTTTATAAAATGCCAAAGTTAGTTAGTACTTCACTGAGTTTGTACCATTCTTAATATCCTTTTTCAAAAGGTCTAATTTGCACATTACTATGAAAATGGATTAATTCAGACATCTGAATTTTTGCTTTACATTAGTTCACTTAAATTAGGTAAGGTCATTTTATCAATATATATCACTTTTGTCCCTGAGAAAGGATTAGTTTGTATAAATGGAAAAACTGTGGATTAAAGATCTTGAAAAATAATGGGAAAAATAAACTAATTTAATATCCACCCCTTTGCCATAATTGTTATAAGTCCTCAAAGGCTGAATTCGTCTCCCACGGTTTAAAAATTATAGGTTAATACGGGATACAAATGTGGCCAAGCTTGCAAGAGGATGAATCACCCCTAAAAATTGCCTTAATTAGGTGGCCAAGAAGTGTGTTATTTGGAGTGAGAACATCTGTTACAAGAGTCACAATTCAGGAGGGTGGACCACATCCAGCACTGACATTTAAGGGCAATTTATGAGAATTACTGTTAAATTAGAAGAATGATATGTTTACTTCATTGTGTCCATCAGTAGGAAGAATAATTATGCCTGACTTGATTAACGGAAGTCCTTAAGATTTTGGAAATTTGCCTTTTAATTACTCAGATGTGAGCCATTTTGAAGAACGTGTGTTTGTAATGTTTATTCCAGACCGTGCTTGGCAATTGACCAGAAGGTGAGTTGCCTTGGTACCTTCACCCTTGCCTAGGTCTGTTTTCATTTTTTCTCTAGGAGCCAACCCTTTCCTCTCACTGTCAGATCTCACAAAAAATGAACTTGGTAATGTGAATTTGTTCAGTGCAATTACTCCATAGTCCATAGTATCCACAGTGTGTATACTAAAAGTGAAAGAAGGGAAAAACCACACACATACACATACATATATACAAACGAATGGGTAATTATGCAGTGGTAGACATGGTGGTATGTGGGTGGAGCAACTTTTTGGGATGCTGGGTGTGGCCAGACACCCTCCATCCCCCATCAAGTCAGTATCTTTGTTTAGTGCTTTGGCAGCCATTTTCAAGATGAAAACGGACTGGTTTTCTTCATTCTATCTTCACATGAAAGTCTGGTCATGTAAAGCTGAAAAGTGGCCTTGGAGTCCATCATTAGTCCATTAGTCCATCCCGTATTTTTTAAAAGGCCCAGTTTGACTTGCCAAAGGTCACATGGTAAATTAGTGTCAAAACCATGGGAAGAACCCCGGTCTCTTGAGCTTCAGGTCAATGTTGATATATCCCAACTTTGTGTTCATGATGTCTGATTTTCACTGGGGGCATGTTGAAGGGGTAATTCTAAGGCTGAGCAGATTTTAGTTAAATAATGTTACTATTTTCATTACCAGATAATGAATTGAGAAGCTTATTTTACTTTTAAGAATGTATCCATTCCAAGTAGCATTCATTGACCTTCCCAGGATACACTGACTAGACACTGGGAATGGCTCCAACTAGAAATGTAGATCATTACCCTGTATAAACCTGTAGAGTCTTTAATTGGGATTCCATTAGCTCAAAGCCTGGTCCCCTGTGCTTTCATTTTCCTCCCTCCAGAGGGCGCCTTATCATCATCATCATCATCATCATCATCATCATCATCTTCTTCTTCTTCTTCTTCCTCCTCCTCCTCCTCCTCCTCCTCCTCCTCCTCCTCCTCCTCCAGACAAGCCTTACAACGCCCAGAAGATGAAAGCTCTTAGGGGGTGAGTTTTACATTACTAAATTAAAGGGCTTTCTAAAACAGGCCTCAAGTTTTACAAGGAGAACATCAGGGCAGTTAACAGGCCTGTTAGGCAGAGGCCCTTGACTTCCCTCAGCACGTTAGCTGTTAATATCCCATCCTTAGGGAAAAGACTTTCCGTTCCCTTGGAGCTTCACTAAGCTGAGGATCCAGATCCTCAGCTGTCTCACTCTGAAAGAAGAGGAAAAGTTTCCTAACTTTTGGCGAGAGTCGAACCGTTTATGTTTTCATTTTTAAAGTAATTTCCACGTTTCTTATCAATTCCGGCGTTTCTCCACATGCCAGAAAGCCTTCCCTCCAAGCTGTACCTGGAATTCAGGTTTAGGTTTTCCTTTTTCAGACCAGGGTGCCCACCCGTCTAACCTCTCTTCCCCGTCTCCCCCAAACAAGCTGAAAGCACTTACACTGGCATGTTGCTAGGCACGAAGTTACTGCAAGCAGCAACAAAGTCCGCGTATCCACAAAGCTGAGCATGTCTACCACTTAGACATGCAGACTCCTTGTGTCGCAGAGCCCCTGGGTCACCGGCGGAGGTATCACCTGGCGGGCGCAGGCATGCAGTCGTGGCCAGTACCTCCAACTTAGCCGAAACCTCCTGCTGCCGTGGTGCTAAAATAATAAAGCCCGGATCTGCCCTATTTATATGGCAAAAGTTTCCCTGGCCCGAGGGTGCCTCCAAAAGCGCCTCCACCAATGGGAAGGCTGGGGCTGGGGGCCCGGGAAGCCACAGTTGGGAGGAGACTGCGGGGGCGCAGAGGAGGGAGCGGACGGGGGAGGGACGTGGCCACGGGGCCGGCTTCTTAAATTGGTTCCATTCTTTTTGAGGACGTGGACACTTTTGAGGCTTTCAAGGGGAAACTCTGACTCGCTGTCTGCATACCTCCGCCCTCCCCCGCCCTTTCCAAGTTTGGAAACACTTTTGGACACGTCGGAGCGCTCCGCAGACACCGACGTGGGCAAAGTTTGCGGATCTCAGGGCAGCCGGGCAGCTGTAGAGGGATCGGGAGCCCGGTGATCAAAGCAGGAGCTGTCCAGTCCTGCCTCACCTGGTGCCCTGCAGGCCACCTGCAGGGTGGAGGGGCCGGGGCGGGCGCGGAGGGGGCTGGGGAGGAGGGAGGGAAGACGCGACAGCGTGGCGCAGCCGGAGGCCGCCCTCCCCGCCCCCTCCACCCCGCCCCCGTCCGGTCCAGCTTTTCTGTAGCTTTGGGGCGTGTGCGCGCCCACTTTTTCAGCAGTGACGCTCTCTCTCTCCTGACTTCGGGACAGGGGGTGTGGGGGGGTCCCGTCTGTGGATGGTTGGGTTGCAGTACCAGGAGGACGCGTACTGTTGGGAGGTGGGGTGGGGAGCAGGCTAGGGCACCACCGAGGCACCGGGATAGACTTTGCGCACTGTAGACCAAGTCATTTGGGCAGTCCTTTGACCTCCTGGCTTGCTTCTGCTGAGGCTAAATCTAATCCAGGTCTTTTTGGGAATTATCTGGAGCTATGAAGTGACTGCAACCGAGGACCTCCCCAGTCTTTTCTTTCTGAGGTTGTGGTGGAGATTCCATCCTATTCCCTTCAGGTTTCCAGTCTCCTCTCCTCTTCTCCAGAGACTCCTTGTCGGGATTTACCAGCTTTATCCTGAGCCTGGACCCAGATAACCCTTCAGTGAGCCCCAGGCCCTCTTGACCTTGCTGCCTGTTCACTGACCCCTTTCTTACAGCCAATGCCCAGGCCCCTGTCTGCCTTCATCCTAACTCCTCTCCCCACCTAGGAGAAAACGCCCAGCCCACGCTGAGGGCCTTCTAATTCCAGTTTGGGGTGTGTGCAGTCTTCTCTGGTAACATCCCAAGCAGTGCCCCCACCAACGTGGATGTTAACTCGCTCCTCAGCACCCAACTCCCTTCTTCCCTTGCCCGGAAATCCAACTCTCCACTCCCTACCGGGGAGAGAAGGAGCCGGGACCTTAACCCTGAGGCATTGAAGGTGGGATGCCATGCGTGGGGGGGGGGGGTCCTGGGCGTTGTGAAATACTGAGTGCCCTTTCCAAACCTCCTGGGATGTCATTCCAGGCCCGGGTCTGGGTCTGAAAGGCCATGGGTCTCGGGCCTCTCTGATGCTGGCCTAGCACCCTCAGTGAGTCAGAGTGCCATTCTGTCCCAGGAGTCATCACAAAGGGGGCATCTTTAGGTCAGCTCTGTCTCTGTGAAACAGAAACCAGAAACAAGTGGGCTGTAGTTCCTCCAGAATCATTTTTTCTCCTTTCTTTCTCCCACCCCCTTTCCCCCTTTTCTGCTTTGCCTTAAGGAAGACTTTCTGCATAAATTAACTCCTTCGGCAGCTGCAGTAAACTGAAGGGACTGAATATTCTTAAACTGGTTACTCTTTCTAGACTTAAAAGAAAAAAAGTTAATAGAAGTAAAAGTCAATAACCAAAAACTATAATACACTCTTATTTTCTTCTAATTAAAGGCACTGACTTGGGAGACAACTTTGGAAGATTTTTTGAAATAACTTGAGTGAAAGAATTTGAAAGTGTGTCTGGTCAGTCCTAGGAGATTGTTTACAAGGAGGAATCCACACTCACATTTGTTTCTAACTAGGCAATGATGTTTAAAGTTTTATATGTTCTAGCAACAACAACAAAAGACCTGTGGTTTAATTGTATATTCCAAGAACATTTCTACCCTTTTCCCAAAATATCGCTGTTCTAGAACTAACCAAAAACTTTAAAGGTGGAAATCACTTTTATCAGGAAAGAAAAACTTCAATACTAAATGACCAAATGTTTTTTCCTACATTAATCAGAAGAGTGAGTAATAATTTTTTTTTAAAAAATTACCACTCTGCTGAATTACCTTTGCAGAACATTATTTGTGCATTTGTCCTATGTAGCTGCAAGTCAGAGATTAATTCTGAACAAAATTACTCAGGTATGTAAGGCAACAGATTTATGAAAGAAATCCTCCAAATGCGTTTCAGTGAGGTCAGTTTTACTTCTGATAGCTTTTCTGGGGTCAGGTTGGTCAAATCATTGGATTTGCAATAGCTACTCAAGATTCTAAACATTTAATTTTGGGTTTTGTTGTTGTCAAAATAATTTAAAATGTAGAACATTTTTTAGAAGTGATTACAGTTTCCCTTTTAGCAAAAAAAGAAAATCCTCAGCTAGCTTTTGAGAATTAGAGAAATATAAGTTCAAGCACCCATCTATAAACTTAGAGGAGAAAATATCTCTGCTAAAGACAGCAGAGTGAACCAATAACTTGAAAAGCATTCCTGGAAACTGATGCAAACACCAAATGCTGCTGGACGCCCTCCCTGCTGATGTGGCAGGGTTTGAAGCAGGCATTCGTCAGCATTTGGTGGGAGGCCCCGGATCCAGAAAGAAACAATGAAAATGGAGAAAACGGAACAGGAATTTTTCTCTTTTAAAATGAGAAACAGATTCCAATTTCAGCCGTTTTTACATACAATTTTGGCACTCTTTCACCTACCGATCACTTAGTGGGGAAAATAGTTGCTTAGGTGTTTGTTTTAAAGGAGGAATTCTTCTTTAATGCTGACACTTAGATCTCTGTTAAATATTTTTGTGACTCCAAATAGTGAGCAGTCTTTTGTGTGGATGAGGGTGGGACTGGGGGAGCTGACCCAAGCTTTAAAGGGTGCCAGGTAAAGTCCTGGATGGTGTGTGGGGAGTGGGCAGGGAGGGAGCAGACGCTGAGGAGAAAGGAAAAAGAGGCAGGGAGGGGGCTGAGGTCAAGGCTGAGAGCGGAGGGCTGGGAGAAGGGAGGCAGAGGAGATCAAAGACTTCTGCAACTTTGCTGCTACACAGTTAACACCTGGGTTCCTATTCCCAAATTATTTTCTGGGGCAAGAAAAGGTGATCTCTTCAGCTTCTTACAAACCACAGATTACAAACTTGGCCACACCTTTACATATGGCAAGAGAACGGTCACGAATCTGGCTGATAAAGGAATGCAGAACAGCCTGATAAGTCCATATTGTTCAACTTATAACTTCTTTCTTTGATCACAAAGTTTAACATCTGCCTGACATCTCCATTCAAACATTTGTTGAGGCTCCACTCTGTGAAAAGCACCAGTGCTGCACTATTTCACTGTAGTTCCAGTTCTAGTTGAGTTGGTGTCAAACAATTGCTAAGAAGGAAGGTATCTGCTGAAAATTAAGGTGGTAGCTGAAAAGATTTAAGGGCTGACTTCTTTTTGTGGTATTTGTTTAGAAGACATGGAAATTCCTGCTCTAGGTCATATCAATTAGGATATTCAGTTCCTGTTGATTATTAACATGAGACAAGATGTATGTTCACTCAAGTAATATTTAATGTTAGGTCAGGCACTGTACTAGTTGGGTGTATAATTGTGAAACAGAGTAACATCGTCATTGCCCTCAGGGGACTTATCATCTGCTGGAATACAGGGAAGAGTGGGATGAGTATTATGATGGAGGAGTTGAGTGCTTATGTGTTTAAGGAGGGATTTAAGATGGACATCTAATCTAGATTTAGGTGGGTGCAGTTAAGGAGGGCTTCCTAGATGATGCAACATCCTTGTTTAAGCCTTAAATATGAACAGAATTTTTCAAAAAGGTGAGAGAGTGGTCTAGACACAGAGGCATTAGAAAATTTGGCATTCGGAGGAATGGGAAGCATTTCAGCATGATGGGACTGTGGAGAAAAAGGGGGAGGAAGGAGAAGGAGCTAGAGATGAAATTGGTGGGTTTAGCAGGGACCAGATCTAAAAGGACCTTTTAAGCTGTATTCTGGTGTTTGTGTTTTCTTGACTGTGCCATGGGAGTGTTTAGATTGTTTTAAACACAGAAAGTATATAACCCCAGAGTGCTTTTAAAAAGACAACTCTGGCTGCAACGTGGATAAATGATTGGAAGGGGAACACAGTAGAGAGAGGGAAATCAGTTAGAAGGCTGCAGCAGTGATTCTGAGGCAAAACAGTGTTGGCTTGAACTAGGGTAATAGTGATGGAGTTCAAGAGAAGTTGGTGAGATGTAGAAATGTTTTAGAAATAGAAGGAAAACAGTGATGCTTTGTTGTGAGGAGTGAGGAAGAGGATAGACTCAAGGAGCATCAGCAGTTTCTGGCTTTGGCAACTGGCTGGCTGGAGGGACCGTGCATTGAGTTAGGGAACATCTGCGGAAGAGATGGCTTGAGGTGAGGGAGGGGAGGCTAAAGAGGCTGATCGTGTTCAGTTTGGGGTGATTATGGACCATCCAAGAGGACGGGTCTCATAGATAATTAGATATTTAGGCCTGAAGTCCACAATTTATATTTGGCCCTGATTTATGGATAAGGGGATCATCAGATCACTGATGTCATGGGAGGGGATGAAATCCCCGAGGTTGTATGTGTGTACGAAAGTAGAAAATAATAAAACCTCAGACAAAACCCTGAAGAACTCCAGCATGTAAAGAATGGACAGAAGAGGAAAAACTGTCAAGGCAACTGAGAAGAGCAGCCACACTGGGTGGAGGAAAAACCGTAGTGGGGCTGAGTCGCAGAAGGAAAGGAAACAGGTTGTTTGGGCGGAGGAGACCATAGTTTTTTTGAGTACTGAGAAGTTTCATATTTTTCTGAGGGGTCAAGTAAGGCTAAAAAGATGATATAAATGAGTACCTTGGCGGTCACTGGTGAACTTGGTGAGGCTGGTTTCAGTGGAGCAAAATCCAAGTGAGAGAAAGCGGAAGAGAGAGAGGTGAGGTAATAAACACATCTAGTGCCGAATTTTAGTTCTAATAGGAGTCGGGAGAGAACTGGGTATGGTTTAAGGATGATGTTGGGATGAATATGCAAGAGGATTATTCATGTTCAGAATGAGACCATCTGAATCAGCTGTTTAATTTTAACACTAACTCCCATTCTAAAGCCTTCCATGAAAATGTTTTTCTTTAGATTTCCTCTGTTATGACCCTCGTCATTTGTTTTTTAGTATTGAAGCAGGAACATTTAAGTGCATATAGATTTTTTTTTCAGCCTGGTAGTGAATGATCAATTTTTTTTTCCATGAGGTCCCTTTAAATGTGTAGACAGAGTCTCTTTATTTCATATTTTATGAATCTCAATTTAACCTTCAATGCCCCATTTTTCAAGTTTAGAAATATGAAATAGACAACCACTTTACTTAAACATGATTCTGGGTATTCTTGTGTACAGATTGTATGGAAATAATTGTTTTGTGGTATCTCGTTATTGACTATTCTAAGCCCCATAATTCAGAGAGATGTATTAGGCACATCAATTTCAGCTTTCAGTTAAGTCCACCTTTTTCTTTGAGAAGATGCTGATTACGTTTTTTCAGCCAGTTCCAAATTCATCCTTAAATTGAAGAGCACCATAATGCTGATGCATTCCAAAAGTCCACTCTGGTTTATTAGAACTTTGGTTGGCTTGGTTTCCAGAATCATATTTTTCAATTCTTTTCAAGTAGCTGGAAGAAATAAGGAGAGTTTCACTTTTAGTTGCAAGAAAAGGTGTGGGTGTTGGTAATCGATTGATTCACCCTTTAAGTGGAATCAAGATACATACTCTTTGGTTCATATATTACATATAGAAAAAGAATTATAAAGATTTAATTCTGTGTGATACCATATGTAGACTTAATATAGTTTATATTTTATTTTTCAAATAACTACCAAATTAAGCGAATGTTATTACCGATGAACTCTTTAACGTTTAAAATTGGATTTTGACCTTTGGAATTCTCTATTTGTGTGATAATCTTCCAGTTAGTTCATGCGACATCATAGCTACCTATTATATGGTGTGACTACTAGTGGTGGGAATTTTACATAAATTATCTCAAAGTGCCAATAATCATTATCTAATTGTTGGTGGGGCATGTTTTATTATTTCCAATTTTACAAGTTAGAAAACTGAGACTCAGAGAGCTGAAGTGCCTTGTCTAAGGCTTCCTACATATCCTAGAATGGGTCAAGTCTTCCTGTTGTGCATTTTCAAAATGGCTTGTACTTTTAATATCTAATACATATCACAAGACTAGTTGATTAATTAATTAAAAGACCTAGATGTTCATTAACTGGCTTCACTTAAATGTGTGGTCTTTTATAGCAGAGACAATGCCTATTTTATTCACCCTTTTATGCCTATATCTTGGCATAGTGCTGAATTAGAGATGCTCAACAAATATTTACTCAATAAACCAATACTGATTTGGCATGACATAACTGGAAAATAAGGAACTTAAATATAAATACTGGTTATTTTTTTCACTGATGGTTTGCTATTTAACCTACACATTTTAAAATTTTCTTTTATTGATAGAGTGGTAATCAACACGTAAAATTTGCTTAAATAATACATGAATGCATTTTAGCCAGTTCACCTAATTATTTCCTGATATCTCACAAATATTTTAGTAAGTCAAATTTATGAAGAAAAGAGTGCTTTAAGAATAGGGAAAAGCTAATTTTATTAATTATAAGTCATTAAAATTTTAGAGTTGGAAGATCATTTGAATATCATCCAAGTCATAATCATAATTATAAATGTGTGGAATTAAGATTTGTTTTTGTACCATATTCCTCATGTCTGATAAGTATCTGGTATACAACAGGCATTCAATAAGTGCTAGTTGCATGAATTAATCCATTCTATAAATGAGAAAACATGCCTAGAGAGGGTATGTGACTAGCCAGCTTATGGTAGACCCATAACTAGGGGACTGGTCTCTTGATTGCAAGTTTCTTTCTGTTTCCTTTAAATTAAAATAACATCTGGTATTTGTCTAGAATATTTTGCAACATTTAACCCTTACAACAATCTGAAGAGTAGCAATTATTAATATTTTACAAGGATAAAATTGAGGCTCAACGAAGTTAAGTGTGGTACCTGGACCAGTGACATTAGGACTTATTAGAAGGACAAATGCTCATTCCCTGTCTCAGGCCTACTGAATCAGAAACTCCAGGTGTGGGTTATCAGCAGTCCGTGTTTTAAAAAGCCCTCCAGGCGATTCTGATCATGCTGCAGTTTGGGAACTGGTGTTGGGGAATGTGGCTGCTATGGTTAAACCTGAATTTAGATGCCTCACTCTGATAGCATCATGAAGAACAGAGTTGAGCAGGACAAGATGGAAAAGTAGAAGTCCAATTAAGAAGATAACTCCTTTTCTCTATTGTCCTTCACTCCAAAAGAGCCCCCTTCATGTTCTCTTTGCTCTCTTTAATATGTCTGTTGACTTACTGCTTTTCTTTTGAAAATATTTTTTATTATTTTTAATGGACAAATAATAATTGCATATATTTACAGTGTAAATTGTGATGCTTCAATGCATGTATACATTGTGGAATGATCTAATCACGCTGATTAATATGCCCATCACCTCAAATATTTATAATTTCTTTGTGGTTAGAAGATTTAAAATCTTCTCTTTTAGCTATTTTGACATATACAATACATTATTATTAACTATAGCCCCCATGCTGTGCAATGGATCACCAGAACTTATTCTTCCTATCTACCTGAAACTTTGTAACCTTTGGCCAATGTCTCTCCTTTCCTTGTCTATCTCCCTTCTTTTCTTGGTTCTCCTTGGTTCAAGGGGATGGGTGGCTCAACATTCTGAAAGGCTGTTAATTATTTTTTACTTACATATTTGTAACATCAAAGGAAGACCATTTTATTTTGCTGATCCCAACTTTATTTAAAGTTATTTGGGTAACAACATTTACAGTGGAAAAATGTGTGCTGAAGGATGTACATTAACTCTTCAAGAAAGCTGAGTATGATTTGGGTAATGGTTAGAACCTGGTGCTAATGAAGTCTGGTTGTAGCCTCAATTCCTCTATGGACCAATTAACTCCCCCCTATTACAGTACCTTGGAATTCACTACTCTGTGGGCCTGGGCCTGGGGTATAATTCCCTTGTTAATGAAACAGATCAGGTGAGGCAAGAAAGATTCATGGCTTACTGCAAATTCATTACTCATTCTAGAAAATGCCCTCAAAGGCCCAGATGATGTTTTGAAACATTTTATTTATACATTGACATCACAGACATATGTTTCTATTCCCTGTAGTTTCCATGTCACATTTTGATACTTGAATAAAAATGATACTTCCAAGCCTTAAAAAATGGACTTTCTTTCTGAAGTACCCAAGAGAGTAAGAGAATAGATCTTCCTATTCAGAACTTCAGAACGTGCAAAATGCTGGACTAAAACAGTCACAGAAGTCATTGTTTGTGTCTGTGAGTCCATGCTGGGTTTTCTGACAGGGTCCTCATTTAACAACTATGGCCATTTATGCACAACTGCAGACACAGTCCTGCCCAGGCTCTGGGAACAGGCCCTGTTCTTGTAGAAGATGAATTTTAGAAGCTCCAGTTCTAGCATTTTCTAAGCATTGTTCCTTGCATTTGACTCTGTGGCTCTGTTCTTTTGTGTGGGTTTCATATTTCTGAAACCCAGACTAAATTATACGCCCATTTTTATAACAGATTATCTATCTTGTTTTCTTGCACTTGAGTTTCTCTTTTGATAGTGTGCCTGTTTCCTTTACAATTGGTAAAATCATTCATTCATTGATTTGTTCATTCATTCAACAAACCTACTACTGCCTGTGCAAGACACAATGTTACAAACAGCCTGAGATATGATCTTGGCAACCCTCCCTTTACCACCCCTTCCTTATACCCTGGAGATAGAGTTCTGCCCCTAAACTTCAGGGCCATGTCTCTGTGTTCGTGTCTGTTACTGTTGCAGACCTGCCTGCCTGGATCTCTAATGGAGAGATGCAGAGTGCTTCCCCAGGGCTCTGTATTCCAGAACCTGTTGCAATACCTGCATTCCTTCTTGCAGGACCTCTCTGATGGCAGTTCTGGCTTGTCTCCCTGCTTTCTCTGCTTCTGACTTCCACCTGTTGCCTGCAGCTGAGTCCCTTTCTGCCATGCCTGCTCCCAATCTCCACTTTTCTCTCAGAATCTCCATTTGAGAGAAGAGCATGGGTTTTGCCAGTTCCTCTTGATCTTGTTTTGAATCGTATGTTCAACAATAATGGAGTTCTTATTATGGGTTGGGGGTAGATGCGGGGATACGTAGAGGGATAAGATAGAGATTCTAATCTCAGGAGACTGTTACAGCAGATTCTTCCCAATTGTGAGGGAAAGGAGATTTTGCAGTTTGAGGTACTTTAGATTTTAGGGGGACAATAAAATTATAGAGGGATTAAATGTAAACCCTTATAAATCTTCTTTGTATCATCTCTAACCATCAAGACAGCATGCTAAATAAAGAAGGATCAGTGACATTTTTCACATCTTAAATTATTAATAATGGTTATGGTACAATTGCTTTCCATTTACCATCTCTTGCTCAAGTGAAATTTCTCAGGGTCTTTTCCCCCTGCTATTTCAAAGAAATGCCCATAAATTTGCTTTGCTTTGCTAAAGATAATATAAATATGAAAAGATCTTTCACCCTATATCTGATCCTCCATCAAAATGTGCGGTGCCTTTTTTTTTTTTTATGACACCTTGCTTTATGCAATTGACATCTTTTTAAAATTTTTTTTTTTTATTTTTTTTTTTAATTGCAGAATATCATGGGGGTACAACATTTTGGCCATACACATTGCCCCTGTTCTGCCCGTGTCAGAGCCACAATCGTGGTCGTCTCCCAAACTGTGCTCCCCACATCCATTCAGTGAGAGTTTTTCCCATCCCTTCCACCCCCCTCCCGCCTGCCCGCCCTCAGATGAATGTTATTGCCCTGTGTGATGTAAGTGTTCATCAGTTAGTACCAGTTTGATGGTGAGTACCAGTGGTGCTTGTTTTTCCAATCCTGTGACACTTCGCTTCGAAGAATGGGTTCTAGCTCCGACCAGGATAATACCAGATGTGTTAATTCACTATTGTTCCTTATTGCTGAGTAATACTCCATGGTATACATATACCACATTTTATTGATCCACTCGTGTATTGATGGCACCTGGGTTGTTTCCACAACTTTGCAATTGTGAATTGTGCTGCTATGAACATTCGAGAGCAGATGTCTTTATTATAAAATGTCTTTTTTCTTTTGGATAATACCCAGTAGTGGGATTGCTGGGTCAAATGGTAATTCTACTTTAATTCTTTGAGGTATCTCCATATTCTTTTCCATAGAGGTTGTACTAATTTGCAGTCCCACCAGCAGTGTATGAGTGTTCCTACCTGTCCACATCCCGCCAACATTTGTTATTTGGGGATTTTTTGATATGAGCCAATCTCACTGGAGTTAAGTGATATCTCATTGTGGTTTTGATTTGCATTTCCCTGATGATTAGAGAAGTTGAGCACTTTTTATATGTTTGCTGGCATCATTCTGTCTTCTTTGGAAAAGTTTTTGTTCATGTCCTTTGCCCATTTTTTAATAGGGTTGTTTGATTTTTTCTTGTTGATTTTCCTAAGTTCTGTATAGATTCTGGTTATAAGCCCTTATCAGAGGTGTAGCATGCAAATATTTTCTCCCATTCTGTAGGTTGTCTATTCACTCTAGTGATAGTTTCCTTGGCTGTGCAGAAGCTTTCAATTTGATCAGGTCCCATGTATTATTTTTGTTGCTGCTGTGATTGCTTTGGGGGTCTTCTTCATAAATTCTTTGCCTAGGCCAATGTCCATAAGAGTTTTTCCAACATTTTCTTCGAGAATTCTTATGGTTTCATGTCTTAGGTTTAGATCTGTTATCCATTGTGAATTGATTTTTGTGAGAGGTGAGAGGTGTGGGTCCACTTTCAGTCTTCTACATATGGCCATCCAATTTTCCCAGCACCATTTGTTGAATAGGGAATCTTTTCCCCAGTGTACGTTTTTCTGGAATTTGTCAAAGATCAGGTGACTGTATGAGGTTGGTTTTATATTTGGGTTCTCAGTCCTGTTCCATTGGTCTACATGTCTGTTCTTGTGTGCAGTGCCTTTTTGATTTCATGATTTGGGATTGTTGACTCCTGCATCTTCGGTCTCAGAGATAACTACCCAAAGTGCATGCCATCAGGCCCCTTTTACAGAAATATCACTTCCCTCCTTCCTTGCAGCTGCGGGAGTGCCATTTTAAGGTCCTGGTTTACATCTCCTCAGATTCCCTTATTTCCTACAGCCTCAAGGCAAAAACCTCTGTTACTGCCATGACATCTGCTTTCCTTTACTTTTTAATTCCCATCACCCAATTTCCTTTTTCTAATTAGGCCCAACAGGAGTGATTCATAATTCTTATATATTAGAACTAAAATTCTTGTGGTTGGGAAAATTATACAAAATGAAATCTACATATACTGAAATCCTTTGTTTACTCAAATTTGAAGTAGGGGCAATTCACTAATGGGGAGGGATTACTTTGCCTAACCTGAGAAAATAATGCATTAGTTCTCTAAAACAAAGATATTTTGCATTTATGCAGTGAACAATGTGTTAATGAGGTACAAGGGAGTTCATAAAGAGGATCAAACGATGAGAAGCAACTAGTTCTGCCTGGGCAAGTTGAGGAGGCTTCTAGGAGAAGGGAATGAGGAAACTGAATCTTGGAGAAATTCACCAGGTGGAAAAGAGAGGAAAACCCTTTTTAGAAAGATGGTACAATGTGTGTAGTGGGAGGTGAAATTTATCATAATTTGTACTTAAATAATTAATGTTATAATGATCTCCCTCTAGAACAGTAGTTCTCAACCCAAGGCAATTTTTGTCCCCCAGGGGACATTGGACAGTATCTGGAGACATTTTTGACTGTCATGTGACTGGCATTTAGTGAATAGAAGCCAAGGATGCTGCTAAACATCCTACAATGCACAGGACAGACCCCATAACAGATTTATCCACTTCAAATGTCAATATCACCACTGCTCTATAACATAAGTCCTGTGAGGGCTGGGACCTTGCCTGTCTTATTCAACACAGTGTCTATAAAATTTATCGTGGTTGGAGTCAGAGTTGGTACCCATTTAAAATTTGTTGAGTGAAAGGAGACATGAAAGAGAAGGCACATTTGGGGAAGATCAATACATATTCAGAGTTAGTAGTTGGGGTATAATTAAAGAGCAGTAGGGAAATAGGCTGTTGGTGTGAAGGAGAGAAATTACGGAGGGCATCTTGTGCCATATTAAGGAGTCTTCCTTTAATATATAATCCATGCATAACTACTGGAGAGTTTTAGGCAGGAGAATGAAACCATCTAGTCTATGTTTTAGTAAGATAACCAAGCAGCAGTAGAAAGAGCCCAGAGACTGTGAAGTCACTTAGAAAGGTGTTGTGATAGTGCAGGCCAGGAAGGATAAGGCCCTAACATAAGGCTGAAGCAGTGAAGACAGAAAGAAAGGGGCAGATTTGAAAGACATTTAGAACTTAGAATTGACAGGACATGGTGGTCAATTAAATATGGAAAATGGAGGTGAGTTTTTTGGTTTGGGCTACTAAGTGGGTGTTGCTATCATTACTTGGGATGAAGAAGACAGGAGAAGAAGCAGGATTTGTGTGTGTATGTGTACGAACTTACCTTTGAATAATCATTAAAATAGTAATTTATGTCATTATCTACAAGACTTTTGGTTAACCAATTACCCAGGCACAAAGATTTTTGATATAAATAATTCTAGTCTTCAGCCAGGCACAGAGACTTGGCCTGTAATCCTAGCACTTAGGAGGCCAAGATGGGAGGATTGCCTGAGTCAGGAGTTTGAGACCAGCCTGAGCAAGAGTGAGACTCTGTGTCTGTAAAAAAATAGAAAAATTAGCCAGGCGTGGTGGAGCTGCCTTGGGAAGCTGAGGCAAGAGGATCACTTGAGCCCAGGAGTTTGAGGTTACAGCGAGCTATGATGATGCCACTGCACTCCAGCCTGGGCAACAGAGCGAGACCCTGTCTCAAAAAAATAAATAAAATAAAATAAAATAAAATAAAATAATTCCAGTCTTTAAGAAGCTGACATGTTCATAGAAGCACTACTTATAGTAGTCAAAAGGTGCGAACAGCCCAAATGTCCATCAACAGGTGAATGGATAAACAAAATATGACATATCCATACAGTGGAATTTTATTCAGCCGTAGAAAGGAATGAAGTAGATACATGTTACAACATGGATGAACCTTGAAAATATTGCACTAAGGGAAGGAAGCCAGACACAAAAGTTATTGTATTAATGTAATTCAATTTACATGAAATATCCAGAATAGGTAAATCCATAAAGACAGAAAACATTAGTGGTGGCCAGGGGCTGGGGGTAGGGAGCAATGGCTAATGACTGCTTAATGGGTATAAGATCTCCTTGGAGGATGATGAAAATGTTCTGGAACTAGATAGTGGTTATGGTTGCACAGCCCTGCAAATGTACTAAATGCCTCTGAATTTAAGACATTAAGATGGTTAATTACACTTTAAGATGGTTAGTTCGTAAACCGTCTTATGGTTTATGTTATATGAATTTCACCTGAAATTTTTTTTTTTGAAAAAGGGATGCACACAGTCTCATGAGAAAGAAAAACTAGTAAAAATATGATAAATCAATGTGAGCCATCTATAATGATCTCAAATAGTATAAAATGTTCTTCAAGCTGGAGAAACTGTCTGGGTAAAGCCTCAGCAGCGATGAAAGCCCATGGCAGAAGCAGGGAGTAAGAAGGGATTTAAGAGACCATTTGCTCTATTTTTATAGTCAAGATTGCCACTGTTCATGTGAGGCATAATGGAGTTATCCCAGAGACATAGAGTGGTTCCATCAATGTCTTGTGATCAGTCAATGGCAGAGGTCTGAAACAGAACGGTTCACCAATTCTTGGAAATTTAATCATTTCCTTCTATAGATTTTATCTCCAAAATATTTACAGAAAGTAAAGCCAGAAAATGACAGTGATAATTAGAAGAATTACAAATAGAAAAAGAATTGTTTAAGAAAGAATAGTGGAAGCTCATGACACAAATTAAAATTATGTGATCTTTAATGTTTTGGATGGATTTCTCAAAGAACATTAAGAAATCTCCACCACTTAAGTTGTTTTTAAAAACAAAGAATGGGCTAAAAATCTACTATGGAGAACAGTAAGGAACTGGCAGAGTGGTCTTACAATTAACTGAAGGTATTTTCCTAACGTAAAATGACTATATTTATACTCTTATTTTTGATATCCCTTTTTAAAAGTAAAATATTATTTCTTATATGTTTATAATTCCTCTCAAATAAGGTAATGAAGAGCTGGAATCCCTGACTAGTTAGGACAGCCCCATCCCTTACTTAAGTTTAAGTTTAATAACTTAACTTAAATAAGTTTATTACTTAAACTTTTTCCTTCTCAAGTGAATCATTTATCATTCACTGAAGCAAACGTGTACTGAATCATAGGCAGTGAAGACAGAAAGATGCTTAAGAAGATAATTGCTTTCAAGTTGCTCATAATTTAGTGGGCACGTGTGAGAGATAAACAATGTGAAAAAATTAGTGATAGAGGTCTTTCTGTGGGAAAACAGAAATAAGGGATCTAGCTTTACTTGAGAATAATAAGGTGGCTCCCCAAGAAGAGATGATGAGTCCTGATGGGTGAGGATTTGTTGGCTTGGCACTCCAGGAAATAAACAGAAAATATGCAATATGATGGCAGCATGGTGCAATCAAGTTATTCAGTCATTCATTTATTACATATGTATTTTGTGCCTACTATGTCTTGGACATTGTGATGGGCTTTGGGAATCTAAGGTAAGTGGGTTCCTGCTCTTACAGTCTTACAGTCTAGCAGAAAAGATAGGCATTAAACAAGTCTACGTAATAAGCTGTTATGAATCATCTTAGAGTAAATATGTAGGATGCTATGGGAGTACATGGCAGAGTCCCTGACCTAAGCCACTGGGCACAGGGAAAGACTCTAAGGAAATGACAAACTCAGAACTACAATGGTATCTTAGCTCAGGCTCCTATAGCAAAATACCACAGACTGGGTGGCTTAAACAACAGACATTTATTTCTCATGGTTCTGGAGGCTGGGAAGTCCAAAATCAAGGTTTGGATTTGGTTACCTGCAGATTTGGTTACCAGTGAGGGTCCTTTTCCTGGCTTGCCGACTGCCACCTTCTCACTGTGTCTTCACATGGCAGAGAGAGAGAGAGAGAGAGAAAGCTGGAGCATGAAGGAGAGCACTCGAGTGAGCTCTGGTGTCTCTTCCTCTTCTTATAAGGACACTAATCCCATCATGGGGTCCCTATCCTTATGACCTCATCTAAACCTAATTACCTTTCAAAGGCCCCACTTCCAAATACTATCATTGGGGGTTAGGGCTTCAACAAATGCATTTGGGGAGGGGACACGAACATTCAGTCTATGATAAATGGATACAAGTTAGTGAAGGGAAGACAGATGGGTGAGGTAGGGGGTGAGTCCACAGATATATTTCCCAAGTTACCCAGAGGATAATCAGGGACAGTCTTGAAAGGTCTGTTAAGGAATTGATCCTAACAGCAGTGAGAACCCACTGAGGAGTGTTCACTCCTAACCCAAATATTAAGCCTAACCCTCCTCTAACTCTGACCCGATGGGATGTGTGTAGAAAGATAACCCTGTCTGTGGTCTAGAGAATAGACTGGAGAGGGGCAAATGGAACCGAAGAGACTTCCAGATAAGAGAATTGTGGTAGGGCCTGTGGTGATAACACTTGGCAAGAAGAGAATTAGGTAGATTTGGGGTATGAGAATCAGGAAAAGGAAGGAATCAAATATGAACCATTGGTTTCTGCCTTGTGGTGGTAACATTTGTAAGATAGAGACTCGTGGCAGAAGAGAGGACTTGAGGACTTGCAAAAGTGATGAATTCCCTTTTATGTATGCTGTGTTTGAAGTACCTGCATATAATTTCCCACGGCTAGAACGTGACTGCTTATGGTAAAGCATCAGAAAAGAAGTGAAGAAGTAGGCAGCATCCATACCATGGAGAACAGAGGTATGTGTTGTAAGGAGTGTGGATGATTGAGGGATTCTCTGTGGGGCTCTTGTGTGGTTTGATCAGTGCTGTAGAACAGCTGTTCTGGCAGTGAGAAGGAAGGGCCATGGGGAGCTGATATTGGAGGCAGTTAAAAAGCAACTGCATCATGAAACATGGTGGTAGTGGGTTGGACAGAAGAAGGAGGATGGGAATTACATTTCAGGGATAGCTTCCTAGAACTTGTTGAGAGAATATTAGGATTAAGGGAGGAACTGAGAATGATTTCTAAATTTCCTTTGAAGCACTTAGTGGATGATGGTGTCATTAACAGAGACGGGGAAAAGAAGGGGAGAGGCAGGCTTCTGGATCTGCACTTAGGTTTGGACTTGGTATGTTTTGCAGGACATGTGGCTGACAGATAGGCAACTTCTGCTGGCTGCTGTGATATCACCATTGGTGGTTTTATTAATGCTGACAGATTTCAATCTCTCTGAAACTTTTTTTTTCTTTCCCTTCATCCCTAAAGATGGGCCTCTTCTTCTCTCTCTACACTATACCTTAGAAAATACTTTTTTTTTTATAAAGGAGATACTGAATATCAGCAGTCTGATGTAAGCACTACAACTCAAGGTTGACTCTTGTTCTGTGAATTCAATGTTTATCTTACATTTACAACTATCTATGGATATTTCTATTCAGATGCTTTCCCATTTTCTCGGTTCAACATATTCACATCTCAGATTTCCAAAATTCTTCCATTATGTCCAGAATACTTATCATTTTCATGGAGTCTCTTGCACTCATGTATTTGTAGCTGCACACATCTGAAACCTCAGGATCCTCTCTGATCCTTCCATAGTCTTTGTTCTTCAAGTGCAATTGACCATAAAGTCCTATTTTTTTCCCTTTAAGATGCCTCTTGTTTCAATCCTTCTTGTGTTGCTATCCCCAATGTTCCAGTTAATAGACAAAAAAAAAGATGAACATTTATTAACCCACCACGTGCCAGGTAATCAAATGTACTGAGTGTAATTCTTGTGAAGGGACAAATATGTAAACCAACAAATGCCATTTGATATGATATGGAATCACTGTAGAATACAGTGTACAGTAGAGGCACCAATGAGAGAGCAATTAATTCAAACTATGAAAATCAGGGAAAAAAAGTTTACAAGGTATGGCATGCTGAAGCTACTGTCCATAGTTAGCATGGCTAGAGTACAAATTGTGAATCAGAAAATTGCAGGAATAAAGACTAAATCAATCATCCTAATCAAGGAATGTATCACACTACACCCCAATTGTTGTCCCAACTTTCTCTAGTCTCTCTTTCATCTGTTTAACAATAATTTATTTTACATAGCATTTAGAATGAGTTTTCAAACACTGTCATGTATATTATCCATTTAACCATCACAACACTTCTTTAAGGTAGCATACTCAAGTTAATGACTTTCTCAATATCATACAGCCAAGTTTGGACCCTAGGTCTTCTAAATCAAATTGCCAAATGCTTGCCATTTATCTATGCCTTTTGTGTATTTCTGCCAAACTAACCATGCTATGGTCGTCATTCTACTGCTCTAAACTCTCATTGGCTCCCTATTATACTATACCAGTAAGAAGAGTCTCTTTGCTTGATGTTTTCAAGAATAAACATAATGTGGAACCACTACACACATTTAATCCTATTTTCTACTGCTCAATAAAATGTGCCTTTGTGTTTTGTTTATCTATTGGTAGCTAACAAACTACACCAAGATGAAGTGGCCTAAAACAACAACAATTTTATTATATCTCTTGATTTATGGAATCAGGAATCAAGTAGGGCTTATTCTGTTCTACCTTGTATCGACTGAGGTCTCTTAGGATTCAGATGGCAGTTGATATGATCAGAAGGGTCCAAGATGGCTTTGTTCACATATTTATTGCCTGAACGGAGATGACTGGAAGGCTGGGCTCAGCTGGAACTGTTGACTAAAATGTCTACATCTGGCATCCCTAGCATAGCCATAAGATTTCTTATTAGACTCCCAGGGAGTGTTCTAAGAGAGCAAAGAGGAAGAGGCAAAGCTTCTTCCGTCTTAGCCTTGGAAGTTACACAGTGTCATTTCCATTACATTCTATAATAAAAAAGACAGCCACAGTGCCAGCTGAGACTTAAGAGGATGGGATTGCACAAGGGTGTGATTACCTGGAAGCATGGTTCATTAGAAAGTAATCTTTGGAGATTAAATATAATAACACACTTGGCTTTAGTCTAACAAAATTCGCATTGTACTTGTACATGCCATGCTTATTCCTGTATCTGAACCTTTAGCCATGTTGATCTTCCCAGCAGATTCCACCCCACCTCTCCTTTGACTTATCAAAACTCTATCTATCTTTCAAGGATTGTTCAACTTTCATCTTGAGCATTTAAAATCTTTCTTTGATTACTCTAGTTCTCAAAAAATCTTCCCCATTTTTGAAATGCAATAGCATTTATAGTCTGGCAGTAGGAATAGAAAGGAAAAAACTGGGTTGGAGATATTTGGGTGCAAGAATTAACAGGGCTACATGCCTGTTTGGATGATTTAGTCTAGGAACCAGTCAGAGACATTATTGTAGCTTTGCACCCCGAAAGCTGAGAGATTGAACTACCATTTATGGATTCATGAAACACCTGATGGGCAGTGGGTTTTGGAGAAGATATTAATTCCCTTTGAACATGTTACTTTGGAGGCATAGTGGACAAACCAGGTAAAGGAGTCTTGCAAGCAACAAGGGAAGAGGAATGGAGTTTGGGAGAGAGGTGAGGATTAGACAGGTAGATCTGGGAGCCTCCTAGCCAGGAGATGCTAGTTGAAGCTGTGGGGTTAGATAAGCTTGCCAGAGGAGAATTTGTGGGGATGGAATACAAAATAGCCAAGGACAGATTTGGGGGTGGGGGGGGTTGTGGTGGAGGGTTGTAATAGAAAGAATATGAGGATCCAGAGAAAGAGTAAAGAAAGAGCTAGGAAGAGACCTGGGGGAGTATAGGGGAGTGTAGATCTCCATAATCCAGAGGAGGAGGGCGCTTCAGGAAGGTGAAAACAGTCAAATGTTAAATGCTGAAAATATGTTTAGGAAGCAGACGCCTAAAGAAGAACATTGGACTTTATGATTAAGAGGTCATTGACTACTGATTTAGGAATCATATAGGAGTATACTAGATTGTACCTAGAGCAAGTGGCCCAAGGGGTTAGGAAGTAGGAATAGTGGGGCTGGACTGGCCACTTCTTCAGTAAGTTTAGCAATAAAGGACAAATAGGATATCCTCTACAATAGAATTACAAACAGAACCCTTAATGATCACTATTCTTCTCAGATAGCAGTCATTAAAGAGGGGCAATGTGTGTATGTGTGCATGTGTGTGTGTATGTGTATGTGTAGGTGTTCACTATGCAGCAGTGTTTTCTACGCTCAGCTCTGCATTAAAATCCGGAGGAGCCAATTACACTTTCTAAGGCCCCAAACCAGACTTTCTGAATGAGAATTTTTAAGGGTGGGTCCCAAGCATCTACAGGTTAAAAATGCTCACAGACTGACTTAAGGGTTTTTGGATATCCAGGAATCTTGGGCTTCAGAAAATAGTTGATGTCTTCATGGGTGTGGGGCTAAAATGGAATTGAGTTGTTAGAATGGAAAAGTACAAAATGAAAACTACAGTAAGAATTCAAGATGTAAAGAAGTAAAAATGGAAGACAAATATCACCAATTGAAGACCAACATTTTAGGAGCTACAGTCATAACTTTATATAGATTTTCCCTCCCTCCCTTCTTCCTTCCTTTCTTTCTTTCCTTTTTTTCCCTTTCTTTCTGCCTCAGCAAGCAACGTGGACAATTTTATGAAAATCTATCATCAGAATTCCAAACCATCTTCCTTTCCTTTTTTTTAAAACTGGGCTGGGGGAGGAGAGTAACAAGAATGTGGTTTGTGAGGCAAGCTAAACCTCAGGAATTATTTCAAACCAAACACTTTTTCTAACTATTTGATGTCTGGAAGTCTGGACGTTGGGGGCAGGGGAGCAAACAGAACTTTGGCTGTGGGACCATTTGTCATTTCCTGGGAGGCGCCCTGGACTTAACCCTTAAGGGAAGCACGTTTGAATACACTTCTGGGCTTTGACCAAGAGCAGGTCCAACTCTGCACTTTTTCTTTGTATTTTTCATATTGGTGTTTTCTTTCTCTACTTCTCAATGGAAAAGAGTCTTTTTCTTTGAGAGAGAAGCAAATAGCAGCACCATTTGGATGTCAATGATACCAACGCTGTTTAATGCCTTTTCCCACTTTCTTGTGATAATTGAAAACACAGAAACAAACAGTCTTGCATTCTATTAATCATATTTACCTATGAATGAATTCATAGTGTTATGTTGTGTATGTGTTTTCCACAAGAAAATCTGTATCAAAACTGAGCGTCTGGCTTTTCTTTTGAAACTAGTGTGCCAGGAAAGGGTTACAAAAGCCTGTCTCTTCTTGATGTATAACAGCTGGTAAGAATGCACAGCATCTCCCTCACTCAGCTCAGAGTTGTACTAAGTAACTCACTACTGATACCATACCCCTCTGCCTTTTTCCACTTAGTAAAATTCCTTGCAAAGTTGAAATCCAGCGGTAAGCAAAGGAAGCAGCTTTGGTTCCTTAGCTTTGGAAGGACTAAGGATGAGATTTTCTTAGTTAAAAATGAGGTTTTAAATACAGCACCTCGTATGCAATCTCTGAGATTCATGGTTAGAGTGTTGTTCCTGAAAAGGAGTTATTGGGATAAGGAATAGTCGTGCACTTACTGAGAGCCTGAGCTGGAATTGGAAGCCCCAAACCAAAAATCACAATCAGGTCTGAAAGCTCGGTCTCTTCAATTACATGAACAACACTTGGCAGCTTTTTGCTGTATGCAACTTACAGTAGATAACAACTTCCCTTGTCCCTCTAATCAGTGTCTTACAGAACTGAGCTTGCTTGCTACAAATAAACAGGGACACAAAGATGAAGTGTCCACAAAATGGCACACCCTTGGGTCAGCATAATAACCACTTAGGTTGTGGAGAAATCCACATGATTCATGAGGTCCTTAACTAAGCACATTAAGGAACTATATATTACATTTTCCCCAAGTCAGAATAAGTGCTTTAAATAGCAATCAGGAAGAAGTTGAAACGTTGACCTCCGAATGGTCTCTTTCTCTCTCTCCCTCTCTCTCTCCCCCATGAAGATAAGGTGTCAGTGTGTAACCCTCACCTTTTGAGTAAAATTAATCCCCAGGGAAATAGAAGCAACTCATTTAAATCCAAGGATAGCCTGGGTAGACCCAATACACTTAGATACTCATGAGAAGGCCACAAAACTGACTTAGTAGGAGTTGGGAAGTGAGAGAGAGAATTCTGCTACAGAAAGGGATGGCTGGATTCTCTGTTTGAGGCGGAGGGAGGGCACCTCTCACCCTCACAGAGAGAGGTTGAGCCACGCTGGCTTCTCTCAGGAAGGGAGGGCCGTGGAGCCACAACCGGGCTCAGCTCCAACTGGTCAGCTATGTGGCACTGCTGCTATTGTTGAACAAAATTCTTTCCTCATTACGCATCCCTCTTCTCAACTTAATAGAAAGTACAGTTCTTGGGATTTTTCTCCTCATGAACTTGAAGGAAATCAGAAATAAGAAGCTTATTTGGTCCTCATTTTACAAGAGACTATTTGCTGAATCTGTAGCTTGAAGCTGCTTTATGCAAAATAAATTCTAAGAACACAGGGAAAAACTGGAAGCTTGATCAGTCCTATAGGATGAATATTCAAGCAGGATCCGTAATTTACCAATGGAGAAGTCTGTTAAGGTTGATTGGCTGTTTTTAATGGATTCTGATTGTGTGGTGCTTTGCTTTAAATTAGTTGTGTGAATTTAATGATCAGTCCAATATTGTTCCCATCATATATGTTAAGGGCAACTTCTGGAGCTGGGACATTAATCTTTTTGGCAAATTATTAAAATCTTGGCAAGTACAGAAATGAGAGAGGGGTAAGATCCCCTTTGAGTATCATTTTTTAAATTAACAAATTGGGGGTAATATTTTCTCAGCCTACTTACAAAGAATGATGAACTGAACAATTATTTGTGAATTCACCAATCCTTCTTGAAAATAAAATGGAAAGGTTTTGCAAATTATAAATCAGTGATTCTCAACTGGGGTGAGGAAGGTGGAGGAATAGGAATGGTAGACACCTAGGTTTTTAACTTAAGACTGCAGTCAGATTGGAGGACACAAGTTCATCATCTTTCCGCTTAGTTTTTGGGTTCTGAGGCTTTTAATTCCTGGTTCATATGGCCCCGGATAAGATAGAATTTGCATGATCAATTATCATTGAGTTGGCACTGGTATGTTTATAGAATTTCTGGGTCCCTACTCCAGACCTACTGAAAGAGAATCTCCAGGGGTTGGCTCAGTAATCTGTGTTTTAACCAGCCCTCCAGGTGATTCTGCTGCCCAGTCAAGCTTAAGCACCCCTGATCTAGTCTAATCCTGTTGACGACTTGTTCGTTTCACCTGCTTGCGCGATTACAATCATTGCTGTCTCTCAGCCTCTGTTGCTCCCTCTTTCTAATCCCTCCTTTGCATGGTTACTAATTATATTTCTCAAGCACCGTTTTATCATGTCATTCCTCCTCTCAGAATGTCTCAGAGGCTCCCGATTACCACATATGTTGTTATAGATATTGTAGCTAGAAGGGGTCCCCATTATGAAATCCAACCACAAAGAAAAATATTCTGAGGCAAGGAAGTAGGGTGGGTAAGCATGGACAAATGAGGTTATAAATCCTCTATATCAAATTGGCTTGTTTATATCTAGGGAAAACGTGCCTGTAGGCAGCTTTGGGGGCGGGAGTTGTGGGGAGAGAAGGAGACGCCAGGAAAGGAAAAACATGCAAACTAGGGTATGTCTTTAGAAGGGGTAGGAAGTCTAGGATCCAAGGCACTGCTTTTTGATATTTGACATAGTCCCACATTTTTTTCTTCTTTCTTGGAACTATCTCAATGGCGTGTATTACTTTGCTAGGGCTGCTGCAACAACGTATCACAAACTTGATGGCTTAAGCAACAGAAATTTATTGCCTCACAGCTGTGGAGGTTGGACGCCTGAGCTCAAGGTGCTGGCGGGATTGGTTCCTTCTGAGCACTGTGAGAAAGGAGTTCTTCCAGGTGTCTCTCCTTGGCGTGCAGATGACTGTTGTCTTCTCCCTTCATCTTCACATTGTCTCCCCTCTGTGCCTATCTCTGTGTCTAAATTTCCCTTTTTATAAAGACAACAGTTATATTGGATTACAGCCCACCCTAATGACCTCCTTTTAAATTAATTGACCCTTTAAAAACCTCTATCTCCAATAAGGTCACACCCTGAGGTAGTAGAGGTTAGGACTCAACATCAGTATTTTGGGTGAACACGATCCAACCCATAACATGGAGTTACCACTTTTACCACTGTCTCCTGTATGTCTGGGTGATCCCCAAAGGAGTAGTGTGTAGGAGAGTGGTGTGTAGGTGAGTGGGACAGGTGCCGTACAGAACAATTTTTTACAAAAAGTTTTCTACCTGGGAAGCAACTCTGGGGTTAACTGTAGTTCTAGAAATGAAGAAGATCCACACTGGTAGTTCCTTTAGAGAATTTCTGGTGTGACCTCGTCATTTTGACAAAGGAGCCCACTGAGGGAAGAAGCTTGGCCACAATCACAAGTCCTGGTAGCATTTCATTAGGCTTTGATTTCAAGTCTAGTGCTTAGGAGTAAACTGTATCCCTAAGAGGTGAAGGGACTGACCCAAGGTCCCAGCAGAGCTTGGGACCACCAGATTCAATTCTTCTTCCAGAGCCCTGTGTCCTCTATGGCTAGTGTACCCTGCTGAGGTGCCAGATGTACTTCTGAGCACTATAAGGCTTTATCTTTTTATGCTTAACTTTCCAAAGTAATCTTGCCACCTCAGACAACTTTATTACCGTGCACTGTTGGAGGTTTCAGCTGTTTTCCACCAAAATGTATTTATACCATATTTTTACTGTACTTTTGACTTTATAATATTTCTCTTAACTTGTTGTTGGTTAGAACTCTTGTCATAATTGGTGTAGCAGAAATGAAAAAAAAGATTGAGCTGATAAATCATTTCTAGTCAAAAGGCATCGTTTCCTGCAAATTATTGGAGAAAAAGAAAATAGATTCAGGTAGCTTTTTATCTTTTAAGACACACAGCTGCAGAAAAAGAAAGCATTGCTGATCAGTTTCTGCCCTTAAAAAAAGGAGAATAAAGCTTCATTAATTAAGATTTAATTGTGAGTTTTTAATTATATGAATATACTGAATAATATAAATAAGATCATAAGGGGACAGGTGAATTAGAGGAAAAGTTTTTCCAAGTATACAAAAAGCAAGCAGGTGAAGAAGTAACTGTCTCTTGTTAGCCATTCTATCCCTAGCATCCAGCATATTGCCTGGCAAATAATACCTGCTCAATAAGTTTGTGTTGAAAGAAAGAATGAATAAATGAATAAAGAATATGCTTATAATATAAGCAGACGTTGGCAATACTTGGGCTGGTGCCTGGATATGCTATTCTAATTGCAAATCTTGCTTCGTTATTTATTAAATTTGAATCTCAACGAAGCAGTTCTCAGTCTAGTTTTAATTACCATAGGTTCTTTAAAGCAATAAGCCTGAATTTCATTAAAAGAATTACATTACCCAAACTTCATTAATTCATAGTCTTCTTTTCCTTTACTCAGTATGGCATGGTAAGGTCTAATTTCATTGAAATGACCCAGAGGGAAGTAAGTAATACCAAACAGGAGACAAGAAAACTGATTAAAGAAAAGACTCCAATGTTTAGCAGAAACCTTGTCTTCCTTTATGAAAGTCAATCTCACCTGAGAGAGAGAGAGAGAGTAGAAACAAAATATATTTTTAGAGAATATAGATGAATGTGGCTGTCTTTGGGGTACCTGAGAAATTGTTAGGAAGTATAGAAAATAATCACAGCTTTAAAGATAAGAATGATAAATATCTCCCCCGATACAGCAAACATCATCACCCTCCCAGAAGAAGTAACCTTTAAATCCAGCTAGTTGAGTAAATCCTATCAAAATAGTACAATATTTCTTACTCAACTTTGCTTGACTCCAGAAGTGAAATAAATGCCTAAAATGTTGTTGTCTTTTAAATCTTGTTCAAATTCTTTATTTTAGACGTCAGTGTCTTTCATGTTTATGATTGAGCTAGATGGGTGTAGATAAGTCTTCTTGCTTAATATTACTGCTTACAGAGCAAAATTGACATTCGGAGGCAAATCCATTTGTCATCTTAAATGGTTAACTAAGATTGGCATTGGCCTTACCTAGCTGGATCCTGCTTTTTTCCCTTCAGTTAAGAGCCGAAGCTGATTATAATCAAGAGAATAGTAGAGTAGAGAGATGGAGAATGGTTTCCTTTGGCTAATCTTGTTATCTGTTTTATTTAGATTTACTATCTGATTTTCAGTAGATAATCACTGTTTTCCCTTATTCCTGGTACCAGGACTTATTTTCATGTCTATCAGTGTTCTATTTTTTTCTCATATGTTTACTGTGCTATTGGCTTTTATAGGAATTTGTTTATTTCTCCCCAAACATAAATGTGTTGTCCTTGGGCCCATTCACTCACACTAAGCAAATAAAACTTCTATGCCTCAGTAAGCCTTCACATCCTTTATTATTAGCAATGACATTCTATTGGGCCTAATGGAAAGCCACTACATAATAATTAGATTTTGTAGAGATGATAACCAGCAAGTTTATTTTTTAAATTGCTGAGTGTGACCAGAATGTTGCATTTTACTGCTGCAAGCTATTAATAAGAGCTACTCTTTATTGATAATACTCCCCCTTTTCCAAGCATTTAGCATGACTTTGTAGTTAATCTCCACAATAACCTAAAGATGTTGAATTTTTCCCATCACCTTTATACAGATGAGAAAACCTAGGCTTCAGGTCAGACAACCTTAAGTGGCAGAACTAGGATCAGAATTAATTCTGACTGACTCTAATGCCCATGGGCTTTCAATAAAGAGCTGCTCCTCAATATGATCTGTAGTTCAGTAGTAAAAATAAAGTTTCTAAGCATTTATATAACTCTAAATTGCCCTTTTAAAATGTCACTTTCCAAAATATTAATAAAAACCTCTACACCATTGTGATTACTCCTAATTAAGTGAAAAATAGGGAAAAAAATCAAAACAGAAATACGGGCTTAATAAAAGGGAAAATATTTCCCTCAGCCATATGCCTGTCTCCGTGGCACTTATAAACTTGCAGTTCTTTTTGACTCCTGGCCAGAAATGAATAGGGTAATAGAAATGAAAGCAGAAACAGATGTGGGCAAGACTCGGTGACCTGCCAAGGGGACAATAATGTTCTATACAGATGCAGACACAAATATCATGGATACAATCTTCTTAAAGCCATTGTCATCTCCATTCACCAGTGGCACAAAGCAATGTGAAAAGTGCACATCTTTCGTGGGTAACTTTTTAAAGCTTAGCTCTAAGGCTTGGTGCATGGATTCCGTTTCCTTTCCGCATGGTCTTCAGCTTCTTTTGCTAAGCATTATGGGACCAAAGCCTTAACTGATTGCAAATGTTTCTGTGGTCAACTTTTCCATAGGAGTTACCAGCTGGATTCAGCAGTGCTTATTCTCTTGCAGTAAAACTTGGAAAGAAGGAGTAGGCAACAACAAAATTTTCCTGTAGGACATAATTGTAAGAAGTTGTCAATAAATTTGTTTTCTGTGTTTGTTAAAGTGCAGGATGCTCAAAAGAAGTAGGTAAAATAAAGTCATAAAAAAGTACTTGGACTCTAATTCCTTCCCAGCCAGACTACTTCCAGTGGTTTAGAAGTGCAACCCAGAAGAAGTGTGAGTGGTTTCCAGAAAAAACAGTATAAGTGGCCAAACCAAGCAATCTACTTAAAGTGGGCAAAGCAGAGCTGGAGGCCATTATAAGTTTGAAGCAAGAGACATTTTTTTCCTTCCTTCCCTCACTGGTGGACCTAAGTATTGAATCTTAACAGGGAATCAAAACCTGAATAGATAGCTGGGGAAGAATTGAGCTCCTAGTAGTTAATCAGTTCTGTCATCTGTTGTATATCTTCATTAAAAACTGAAATTCTTTAAAATAAGCTTTCCCATTAGGATTAAAAGACAGAAAATCTATTATCACTATTTCTGGATGTTCCTTCTTGTATTTCCCAGGGGTCAAAAGTCTTCATTGAAACATATAGCCAATCCTCAGATTGAACTTTCCTGAAAAGGGCTTTATTACTTAAGACAGTTTTAGTAGAAAGACAGCAGGGTTTTCCTTGACAAGGTAAAATTGTAAACGTAGCAGGTAGTTAATTAGCACATTCACCTAAAATATTTTTTTGTTTCCCTACATTTAAGCAAAGGTGAAGAATGAAGTTAGTCCTCAGAGAAATCACTTTTCTTTGTTCTCCAGATAACGTCAGAACAGGTCATTTCCTATAGCTCATCCTTTACAACTTCATGGACCCAGGGGCTGGATTTTTTTGTTTTGTTTTGTTTGTTTGTTTGTTTAACCTTGCTATTAGGGAGGAAACCAAAAATGTCTGATAGCAGCAATGTGTTCTAACTGGCACCCAGGGAGTTCACCCACTTTAGTGTGTGCCACATAACTTCACAGGGCACGGCAGGAACGGGCTCTGTCATGCCGATTTGTCTTTGGCTCTTCTCGTACTATGTCTCTTCTCATGTGTGGTCTGTGGAATCCCTCTCCTACCTTGGGATTTCTCTCCAGAGGTCCAAGACCTTTTCCTGCAGGCCTCCCTCTGGCAAGGACTGTATCTCTCTCTTCATGTGTCTCTTATCTCTTACATATGACTGGTAATGCTTTATATATGAGGTCTGGGGCTTACCTCAGAGAAATAAATTTTTAAATCTGTTCATATACCTACGCTGGACTAGTTTTGAGAATTAGAGGGGAACTTAGAGGGTTGAAGAGATGGTTTTTCCTGCTGCTTCTAAAATCATGATGCTAAGTACGTACCATCTATTCTGCTCAGCTCTGTGTTTAGACCCTGTTGTGACCTGTGAATTCCTGTGAGAATCAACTCCACAGGGGATTTTCTTGGGAATGCTGGGCTTGGCAACCCCAACCTGATGCATAGCTGTAAATACTGCAGATCTGTGGCTTGCATCATTTGTGTTTTGTGGCACATTTTTGAATTCTAGATTGGGGGTGGGTAGCACACTTGAAAAGATGAAAAGGTGAATAGCAGTTTTAAAAAAAGGAAAATTTTGGAAAACTAAAAAAAAAAAGCTTCCTGAAGTTACCACACATCCCAACTAGTCCCTCTTCAGCTTCAGACCTTATTTGAATCAAGTTTTCGAATGCTCTGATAATACTTTCATATTCACTAAGAAGATCCTCACATGTTCCAGTAAATGCTCAGCTTTCCTTTCATACTGGATTGAGTTTAACTTTTCTCTTACCCTGAAAAAGGTATACTCCATATTATACTGCATGATCAGGTCAGCTCAGCATCCTGTCTGGTGGACGTCATCATGATGGTACAACTCCCCAGTTGCAGCAAAAATACATTTTACATGTTAAGCCACTACTCTACACTGAGGAAGAGCTTGCAGTACACGAGCATGCTGCAACTAGTTGAGAATCTGTGCTCCAGAAAGCCCTCAATTTCTAGCCCTCTCCAGTCTTAGCTTGAAAGACTTTCAGGAGTAAGCATTTGAGTGGTGAAAGTCTATCTCTATGCATCTTTCCCTAGCTGATTCTTATTAAGAACTATGAAGGGTTTGAGATTTTTGCCCTGGTTGCAAACTAACAAATTAGCCTGCTTCAGTTTCATGGATACTAGTAGAAGACACAAGGCTCCCAGGTAAGAGACAAAAAATTGTTTATTACAGTAATAGCAATGGTCAGAGTATAAGCATTTTTTGTCAGTTTTTCAGGCACCACAGAGTGATGCAAAAAAGGGCCAGATAACATCTGCACATGCATTGGGTTACATGCCAGGAGAGGAATCTTGAGTTTAGGGAACCCAAATATTTTACAATGGGAAGTAAGTGTTCCTGTATTTGCTTGCAGGAAGGCATTATCTTTACTTTATTGGATAATAAGCATGCCTGCCCTTTCTTCCAGAGAGAGATGTCATCTCTTTCTTCTAAGGCTGTTCACTGTACAAACATCCTTGAAAATATAGTCCAGAATAAAAAAGCAATCAGTGCTTCTCTTGTAAAATGTGCAAAAATGTGAGACCCACAGAGAATTGTCCCCTAACAATTTTGTAGCTGTAGGACAGAACTGGTAGTCATTATTTTTAGGATAAAGGACAGTTGAATTTTTTTCCAGCCAGGACTCTAATTCCATCCTAGACCATGTTACACTGGTTTAGCAGATTAAGGAGGAAAAGAAAGGGATAAGAAGAGTTGTCATTGTGTGCTGAATATATTCAAGAACTCATAACTTGTTGGTTCTCAGTAAATTCTAAGTAGTGTTTAAGTAATCGATGTTTCACTAAATGGTGACCTCTCTTTTCAGGTATTGCTCCTGAATTCATGCCTTAATAAACTGCCAGTGGGTGGTGTACTTTGGCTGTCATCCTTCCAATGTTCAAGCATTACCCAGCCACTATAAGATCATTAAAATTTTTATACCATCCTCCCACACAAACTGGGACATTAACCTTACCACTCCAGGTAGATTCAAGCTTTAGAAATTGGTCCTGTAATTGTCATAGGAAAAACATCCATTTGTAGAGTGGAAAAAAAAATCATTGCTTTGGCAGTTCAGAAATTTAATGTCTTTACTAATTAAAAATGATATAATGAGTTCTAAACTCCAGCAGACTGAAAATACAAAGGAGGAGAACTTTTTATAAATGGAACCATTAAAGGGGGTTCATTTGAGCAGTGAATACGGAAGAATAATTAAAACAGTGTCTCCAGATCAAAGGGGCTCCAGGTCAGTCTCCTCTCTAAACAAAGCAACATTTTCTCTTCGGGATCCTGGTCTTGTGAGTGATTAATTTTAAATGATGGTTTTATATGTTCTGGGAAATGTAAATATCAATATAAGAATTATCTCTCCTTCCTTTTTTATTATATTTCCCTCTCTCCAAGATGGAGCATATTGCAGGGTTAGAATTCAAACAGAGCTCTCTCTGCTAACTAAGAAGAGCTGCGTGAGGGATGCTCTAGGAGAGCACAGCTTCTGCAGGTAAAAACAATGGCAGGGAGAAAATGACTGCCTTGCAGTCAGATTCAGATTATTTTTCCCTGAGGAAAAGGACAGCTTCAGCCTTCTTTTCTGAAAGCTTTCCACCTGCCATTACTCTTGTTCCGGGTCTCCACCATGAAGTAAATAATTTCCAGGTTGCTTTTACTTTTGCAAACCAAAAACACCCTGAGAGAATTTAGAGAAAATAGTCATACTTGTCGGAGATACCCAACTTCACAACTCTTTGCTCTGTGTTATTTTTAGGGAGAGTTTGTCCTTGCAGTATTTACAAAGATGGAGTTTCTGGTTCTGTTTTTATGGTATATATATTCATGTCAGGAATCAAGCTCCATGTAAAATGTAGAAAAAAAAAGTCTGGAGCACGTTGGGATAGAAACTTCCTTAAAAGACACTTTTCCCCTGTTCTGTGTATATATAAAAAATATACACAGTTATATATTCCAGTTGGTTATGAAACTGTTTCTCTAAGGTCTATCTTTTCCATATAAGTTTCTGTCCAAAGGGTATAATTTCTTGGATTTCTAAAAGGCCCTTTTGCTCAATACATATAGTACTTCTCTGCTCATTATTATCTATCTCTTGTATATAATTTCTATTCAAATGTATCTCCTTCTGTTGGTGGTGATTAGAGAGCCTTGATATTATGTTAGTCAATTGGGATTTTACAGAGGTGAACATCATCTATAACTTCAGGTGTTTATAGTCTGGAACTATGCTGCCCAGTACAGTAGCCACTAGCCTCATGTAGCTACTGAACACTTGAAATGTGGCTGGTGTGAATGAGAAATGGAATTTTTAATTTTATTTACAATTTTATTCCAATTTTTTACATTGATTATATGTTGAAATGAAGAACAAGAAACAGTCTTAGGATTTATCCCACCTTATTAACTTGACAGATTTAGCCAACAAAAGAAGAAGATGCCCAGTTAAATTTGAATTTTGGATAAACAGGAATAATTTTTTAGTATAAATATATTCCTGGTTTTTAAAAAAATCTGCCAAGCCTATCTATTTATTTTTACTTCTTGAATGTGACTACTAGAAAATTAAAAATTACATATATGGCTCACATTGTATCTCTATGGGATAGTATTTCTCTATGATAAATATTGTTAGTCTGACTTCCCTAGAATACAAACTTAATGAAGGCAAGGGAATTTTTTGTTTGTGTTTTCTAACATAAATGCAGTTAATTTTTCCAATGTAAGATGTGTAACATGCTTTTTCTTGAGAACCAAACTGATTGATTTTCAAAGAGTTGTTTAATGTTAGAGGTCAAAAAGTTTGGGTACTGGGATTCTCTCCGTGATTCCTAGCATTCTCTCAACCCATTATTCCTTGCCTTTATTTACTCAACCATGAGTCCATGCACTATTTATTATTTCAGTAACACTATGGCCAGTACCATTAATGTATTCCCCTTTGGCTTTTCATTGCCCCCATCTGGCATAAAGTCAGCCCCAGATCAACCCAGCAATTTGCCCTTCCTTTGCTTGTATCTAACAGCTTATGGTGACATTGGATCTACTCAGAAGGGCTCATTGGATCTACTCTAAATGTACACTCAACAATAGCAAATGGGCCTTTTAACTTGCTGCATGTTTTGTTCAATTCCCACCCTCACTTTCTGAAAAGACTTTTCAAACTCTCTGTTCTCCATAATCCTCCAACTTCTCCACCTTTTTCCATTGCTCTCAGAAGATAATATTTTTAAGAGAAAAATGGAAGCTATTAGATAAGATTGAGATCTCTCATCTTCCCATTTCCAAACATCTGTCTCTGCCTGTATCTGTATCTAATCTATTCTCCTTTCTTCCTGTTTAATAGAGGAGCTGTTTGCATCCTTCCTAAGGCCAATCTATTCACTTGCATTTTAGATTTAAACACTATCTCCAACTCTGTCTCCCTCCTCACCTCCCCTCCATCGTTATATAGGGGATTGGCTTGTCCCTATCACTGAAATGTAATCATTCCTGTTAAGATCAACAATAGCTTCCATGTCTCTAAACCCGATGGACATTTCCAGGTCTCTTCTTCCTTGGCCTTCCTGCAGCATTTGTCACTGTTGATCATTTCTTATTTCCCTTGACTCTCTGGACACAATTCTTTTTTGCCTTTTTTCCTACCTCTTTGTTGACTTGTTATCTTTGTGGGCTCATCCTTCTTTCTCCTAACTTTAAATATGAGAACTCCTCAATGCTTGTGGCCCCCTTCTGTTTTCATTTGGTGCTCTGTCCTCATGCTTTCTCATTATGCCTTTGGCTTCCATTACTGCCTATATGCAGATGACTCACAAACGTATAACTCTAGCATACCTAAGACTCACATCTCCCTTTGATGTCTCAAGATTGATGTCTAAAAAACACCTCAAGATCATTATGTCAAAACTGAATTCATTATTTCTCATTCTCCCCAAACCTGGTTCTCTTCAAGCATAATCTTTTCACGAACCTTGCCCTCTTACCCTTGCAAGGTTCATACTTGTGTTGCAGTAGGACATCTCTCCAAGTCTCCTCTGATGTTTCCCCCAATAAATCTATTGCACATTCAATTCCATCTTATTGTCTGTTTTTTGCTCTAACACACAAGGCAAACAGAAACCTTCATTGGGGGATGAAGTAACAAAGAACATAGCTAATATTATAATAGATCTCATTGATCTCAGTACCTTTATTTTTATAGGCAAGAATATTGAGGCTTAGAAATCCTTAATTGGGATGGAAATGAACAAGACCTATAATCTTCAAAGTCCATAACCATACCTGTTACACTGCCTTGCCTGTTTCACAGCTGGTAAATGTAAACAGTTTTCTCAGAGGTATATAGTATATCTATTCCAAATATGTTTTTAGACATTTTCAAAGGTTAATTTTTAACATGAACTTTCATGATATATGACATACACATGGAAAACTGCACAAATCATACGTCCACCTCCATGAATTTTCACAAAAGAAACACGCCTATATAATGACCCCCTCCAACAAGATACAGCTCACCACCAGCACTGAAGAAGAGCCCTAGTGTTCCCCTCCCAGTCATGACCACTCCTTTCTCTCTACAGGAAACCACCCTCCTGACTTCTAACATTAAAGGCTAGTTTTTAATTTACCTTCATGAAGTAGCTCAAACCCATTTTTAAAAAACAGATTCACAGACCCCCGAACAAACAGATACATGTACCTGTAGCAATCTGCTATGAAAACCTCAGAAACCATTTTGTTCACTATTTCAATGCTGTAGTCAAGATCTTTTCTTCCCCTGATCTGGTAATACTTTGGAGACATGACTTCTTTGCTAGAAATTGGGCATGTTGGTTCTGCTGTGTCACCTTGGAAAAGTTACTTAACACCTATAAGACTCATCTTCCTCATCTCTAAAATGAGGATAATAATATTACATACTAAGATTACCATCATCACAGAATAGGTTAATGCATATAAAATCATACATGGTGCATAGAACACAGTATAACTTCAGTGAATGCTAGTTTTGTGAGAGTTGTTGTTATTAGTAGTACTATTTGTAGAATTTTATACCAAAACCTTTTAGAAGCAATGTGCTAAGTTGATGATTTCCTATCCAACCTTTGGCAAATGACTTAGCTTTTAAGTGTTTGAGTTTTTCTTCTTTTCTAAGGAGACAAGAGGTAAGAAAGAATTAATGAGTTGTTTTTGAAAGTATTGAACTCTACAGATGAGAAGATGAAAGATGCACTTTAAGTATATAAAGTACCTTTTTGTTTCAAAACAAACCAGTGAAAAGACTGCTATCCTCACTATCCTCTGGAGAGATGGTCTTTGTAAAAGAGTTAATGTCATATTGACTTTTGAAATCCTATTTGAATTAAATTCTACTATAAAAACTTCTATTTCATTCCAGAAAAAGATGTGTATAGAAACAATATATTGAAAAATAATGTAAAATTAGTTTCTCCTGAAGTAATGAGGTAATGAATTTAATAGTCACCAAGGCACACATACACATACATTGCTAGTTTTAACTGGTAGGGTTTGGGATGTAGAAAAGTCAGTAAGGATTTTTTTCCTTCTATCCAGTTGTATGACCTTGGGCAAGTCATGTTACTTTTTTAGGGCTCAATTTCATTGCCTATAAAATGAAGTTGTTAGCTCAATAACTTTATGATCCTTTTGGGCACGCCACTTTTTATAACACTTGCCAATAAAAAATTTTAAATGTGTATGCTAATTATTATGGAACAGAGATTTTTGAAGAATGTAGAATCATAGTCAAATCAAAAACTAAAGACTAAATTCAAGACTCTGTGTGTGTGTGTGTGGTTGTGATAGTAGTTCAGACACTGGAGAAAAAAGGGCTTAGAAAAAGGGGAAGAGGATACTGTGGGTGTTCAAAGAATGAATGTTTATAATGTTGAATCCTGTCTTGTTTCTGAATATAGCATCAACCTGACAGTCCTCAGTTTGGAATTAGGACAGGCAGTGTGACACAGTAGAAATAGTACTGAAATAACGGTCAGGAATCTGGCTTCCAATTGCTGTTCTCTGTGATTAGTAATGTGATGTTTCACATGTCATTTCCCTCCTGGGTGTTCTAGATGTGAAAATAGGTGGATGGACATGACTACTCAGGTCCCTTCCAGTTCTTAAAGTCTTTGAATTTTTAAAAGGACAGTGAACCAACTTTACCATGTGCATGTGGGGATTGAGTGGAGTGCCCTCATGGCATTTTGGGACCACTCTGAGGCTTGTAATTACAGAAGAGTCCAGGCAGAACTACGCACCTTATTTTTCTAAAGATGTTTGAAATATTTCTACCTCAAATTGTGTCCCAGTCAGCTATAGTCACAATAATGCCATACACCAATCACTGAAAAACTCAGTGGCTTCTAACAAAAAAGTCATTTATTTCTCACTTACGTCTTTACAGGTTGACTGAAGTTTGCTTATGTAGGCTGGACTTGGCTCCAAGCTGCAGTTAGCCTTGGGTATTTATGTGAGACCAGTGACCTATCCTGGGTATGTGGACTAACGCGGGGCTATGTACATGCACAGAAGGGGAAGTCCAATTGCTGAAGCAAATTTCAGTTTTTTTGCTCAGGTTGTCTCTGCTAATATCTAATTAGCCAAAGTAAATCATATGACAAAATTCAAAGTTAAGGGGCTCTAAAGTACACTCTACTTACCATAAGACCGTGACAAAGGTATGGACATGTAGCACTACTGTAGGCGAGTAAAGAACTTGGGCCAAAAATTTAATTTATGACAACTTGACCTGAAAGTGTGAGTATGTGGGTGTGTATGGAACAGGAAAAGCAAACCAGGCTTCTGGGGGCTTAGGCAAGAGAACAGTGTAGGTTTGAAAGGGAGGATCTAGGCTTTCTAACTTTGTGTCCGTCATTGACTAGCTTCCACGTACTGAAATTCTGTACTCACTAGTGAGCTAGTTTCTTGTACTCTGATTCAGGGGTGCTCTTCATAAATTTCTATAGAAAAACTTCTTATCGAGGTCAACAATGGCTTCTGTATTACTACATCCCATAATCCATTCTCAATTCCTACCTTATTTGACCTAGCAGTGACATTTGATACAGTCGAACACTCCGTCTTCCTAGTATACTTTTTTACTTGGCTTTACTTCTGCTCAAAGACCATTGCCCAGATCTAGTGACATGGCTTCATCCAACTTCAAGGAAATGTGGCAAAGTAAGGGACCTATGGATATTCAGGGAACACTGACTGCTTCTACTACACACTCTGAAGGATTCTCTGACCCCACTTTATTTCCCTTAGTTCCACAATTTTGGGGTGTGCCTCAGGGCATCTCACCTATATATTGATAACATTCTCTACAGGTACACATTCTCTAAAAGAATATATGGATAAAATGGTCCTAAAGGGAACATAGAAGGGAGGACATGTCAATGGTATGGGCACCACTTACTAGCTGATGACCTGAGCAGGTGATTTAGCCCTTTGTGCTTCAGTTATCTTATCTATAAAGACAGGAGTGGTAATAAGAGCACCCACCTTAAAGGATAGTTCTGAGGACAAAATTAATGTACACGAGGCGCTTAGAACAGTGCCTGACACATGGAACGCACAATGACTGCTAGCTATTATTATTTCATGAATGGAACAATTAAATTCTGAATAATAGAGAACTAAAAATAAAAGTGATTGTAAATTTATAAAATTTTAAATCGTCTCCCATATAAACCCCAGCCTAATGAGGAAGATTCTCATTTTAATATATTTTATTGCAAGGATTATGGAAGCATATAAAAAAATAAAAACAGAATATGTTCCTTCCCTGCACATGTGGCACTTTGGCTAGAGGTAAAAATTTTTCGGGAAAAGCTGAACAAGAACAAGGGAATAGAGCCAGTGAGTAGGGGGCACTTAAGACGTGTTTTGGAATTGCACACCATATTCCTTTACTGAAACTCTTCTTGTTCAGTATCGAGGGACTGTGATGAGGGTCTCAAGGTTGAAGGCCCCTGTCAGAAGCTTTCAGGGAACTCAGACCCGTCCCTGCTGATGTGGCTTTGAGATGATGGCTTGTCTTCTAAGCTGGCAGCAGGAAGGTATTCTTGCTGCCTTCTTTCCCTCTGCATTTCCAACAAGGAAGAACAGCTGAGGCAAATGAGACAGAATCTTTTTCCAATTACATAGCATGCATATTTCATTTCAGCCACCACCTATGAGAAACATTATGCCGAGTGATTTAGTGGTGCTGAGGCAAAACCAGCCTGAAAAGTTTTGGCGGTACATTGGTAAACTTCTAGAAGATTATTTGGGTGAAAATGGCATGGTAGGTTAATTATCAGATTGAAAGGCTTTTAGTTGCTATAGAGGAGAAATTACAGCCCTAAATACAGTCCCAAATTACTCTTAAAGCACAAAATGGTAAAAAAAAAAAAAAAAAGTGACAAATCAGTCTGGCTTTTTAGACTGTAATTGTTTTGAAGGAGAGAGGGCAGAGCTTTTAGAGGAGAGGTGATTTACTTGGTGGCACTGAGCTGCTAACTTTTCCTTTGAGTAAGGGTATATGTGAATTGACTGTTCACTTCACATCTTAATATAACTCTTAACTCTTCATAAATGTTCCTGGGGGAAAAGGCCAAGTTGAAATTTTCCCTGTGCTGAACTAAGTAAAACATCAGCCAAAATTCTAGCCAACACTTTTTGCAAAGGCAGAACTTCTGAACAAGAGTATAAACAAAGTGAGTTATGTTTTCTCTTCCTATCTCTTTCTCTGCTGTGTCTTATCACCTTGGATCCTCCTCCTTTTCTTTCCTTGGTTTAATCCTTCCTTCTTGATCTTTCCTTCCCCTTCTCCCTTCTTATCTCAAAAATTCTTTGATAGCCTCTAATGGAGCAGATAACATGGTGGGAAAGAGGTGGAAGATGGGGAGGGATGAAATCAGGAAGACCTTTTATCTATTCTCAAGAAATACAGAGATCTGAGGATGATCCATATATAAACATACCTTTACAATTTAGGGTGGCTGGATTGGGGCTTTTTGTCATGCTGTGGTCTAGAACGTCTCTCCCAGCCTCCTGGTTAGAGGTGTAGAGCAATATAAATTCCATATCTGCTGCTTATTAATTGGGTGACCTGGAATAAGTTACTTAAATTCTTGAAACCTTAGTTTTTCTGATCTGTAATTGGGTATAATACTTGGTTAGTTGAAGATCATTAATAAGGAGGTGATTCAAATATACAGGAAGATGAATGAGCAATCTTCTATAATAGTAATACTGTAATAATGCAGGTAGAATGAGGGCTTGCAGTAAGGAAGGATGAACAGTACTAACAGGGATGAAAAGGAGGGTGGAGGAATAGTAGGTTGATAGAATTAAGGGGTCTTGGATACCAGTTGGATATGAAGGGGAGTGGAGGAGTCAATGGTAAGAATGATTTGGAGGTTTCTGACTTTGATCTCTGGTGATGCCATGAACCGGGAATGAAAATTCAGTGCAAACACAATCTATTTTGGATCTTTGGTTTTGAAGTTCCTGCAGAATATTAAGGTAAAAAGCTCAGAAGGTAATCTGAAACATAAGTCTAGAGAAGTCATCAAATTTCAACGTGTATTTGCTGAGCACATAATAGGTGCTAGATAATCTGTAAGACACTGAATATAGGATGATTATAAAAAGATTAATTACTCCTTTACTTTCTATTGGAGGAGAAAGATGTAAAATACATATGACCACAGGGAAATATATAGCTAAAAATATATGTTACATGATGGAAAACCACAGGGTGCTAAGAAAATATCTAGCAGGATGTGCTCACTTAGATTGGGAGAGTTAGCTGGTTGTATTTCCCTCCTGCACTGTAAGTGCCGTGAATGTAGAAGCTTCACCATTCACTCTCTATCCCTCATGCTCAGAGCAGCGCCTGGCATGTGGTAGTCTCTCTAAATCTGTATTTGTTGAACAACTTAATGAAAGAACAAATGGAAAGGGTGAATTGAGATTTCCCAGGGAGAATACACAGAAGAGTGCTAAAAATTGACCTTTGGAGAATAGACAGAGAAAATTGTGACTTTTCTGGAGGAAATAAATATTGGGTGAAAAAAAAGGGAAACTGGAAGTGTCAATTAGAAAAGTATTTGGCTGCAAGTAACAGAAAACCTGACCATGGTGGCTTGAACAAATAGGAATTTTTTGTTTGTTTGTTTGTTTGTTTGTTTTTTTCACAAAGCAAGAAGTCGGAACGTGAATAGTTATGGGACTGCTTAAACAGATCGCCAACATCAGCCCCAATTTTTGCCATTCTCTTGACCTTTCCCCGTGGTTGCAGGTTGGCGGCTACGCCTCTAGTCATCATATCTACATGTTCATGGAAGGAAAGAGGAAGGAGGAGGAGTGCTGCCTACGTGTTGCAGGAACATTAGGGTAGATTTCATTTTACACCCAACCGGTCAGAACTATGTCGCATCACTACCGATAGCTGGAAAGTGATGAGGAAAAGAGTTGGAAATCCAGGCTGGTGCAGTCAGCCAATGGTGTCTGCTACATTAAGCAAGAATAATGTCTTCAAAATTGAGAGAGAAGAAAGCTTTGAGAAGGCAAATTGGCAACAAAATCAAATGTCACAGAGGTTGAGAAAGATGAGCTCTGAAATGAGACTATGGATTTGACATTTAGAAGGGCAGGGACTCTGCCCAATATGCTTTCTGTTGTATTCCAGGCACCTTCTCCAGCGCCAGGGACAGAGTAGGCAATTAATCACTGACTAGGGAAATTAATCTGGCTGCAGTGTATTAGATGTATTGCATGCATAAAGGTCTGTATTGATCATCCAGTATAAATTAAATTCTAATTTTCTCTAAGTAAATACTTTCTGGAAAGAGTGAGCATCGAGAGAGTTATCCTTCATATGTACATCAGAAACCAGTTAAGAGGAATAGACTGGAACCTAAAAAATATTTCCCCAAAGCTCGTTGAAGCAAGAGGAGGGAACTATCTGGAAGAATTTGCTTATCTCTATAATTTTAGTAGCTGTTTTTAGTAGGTACAGGTGGTTTGTAGTCATAAGAAAGCTTTTCATGTATCATAGCCATTTGTTTATATATTCTCTTGTTATAGGAAAGATTCAGAGCAGTTTTCAATCTTAGAGGATGACAGAAAAATTCCTATGCAAGGCATTTATGTTATCAAATGTGTCCAATTAGTATCTTATATTTGCATAATACTTTAGAGTTTACAAAGCACATTTAAATATACCATCTCATTTGATTCTCCCAACAATATGGGAGGTGATTAGGGCAAGTAGCATTAACCCCCTATTTCATCGTTGAAAAAATAATCAAGAGATCTTAAGTAATTTACTAAAATCACTCATTTAGTAAGAGACTGAGCTAAGACTTGAACACAAATGTTAACTCCTAATTCAGTGTTCTTCACCAAATAAAAATTGCTTCCAAATACATAGAATTAGTTAGGTAGTAGTATTGTGTAATGGAGAAAAATTGTCATGTGAAATCTCAAAACCAGTAGCTGCTTCTGCCTTCTGTGGAGTGGGGGTGCATATTTTATATCAGTGGGTAAATAAAGTTCTGAAATGCTCCCTTATCTTTGAAGAGACTGCTAAGAAAGGATGAGAGGGGACAGCCTTTCTATGTTGGTGAGAATATTAATTGCCAGGCATGTTTTATCCAGGAACCCTGTGTTGTTAGGTGCTGTTCTCCGTGTACAATAACTACAATATCTCCCTTTTTCCATTGGGGAATCACATAGTGCAGCCTGCTTTTCATTTATGACATTCTCTGCACATATCAAGTGTTGTCCATTTTACTTGAAATAAGGACGAATTTCACTGAAGAGGTAAATTATGGGTACATAATGTAACTTGATCAGATTTAAATCCTGATTAAAATTTAGCATCTCAGGATTTAGCATTTTAACTCCTCAGGCAGCACAGCTTTCCTTGTGGATTACTCTGTCTTTCCTTCCTATTAATATCTTACATTGCTACCTCAGATTCAAGATTGAGTTTTACCTGATTCCCCTGCTTTCTTCTGGAATCTTCAGCTTGTCACCATATGCGGCTAGCCCATGTGCTTTAAGTCTTTCGGGAGGAGCGTTGATATGTTCATTTGGACCATTTCAACTCCCTGCCTCATCTTCCTTGTGACCAATGAAATGATAATGGGCAGACCTTGTTAAGAAGAAAAACTAACTTATAAATCTACATGTGGTCTACAATTCCAGGGTTTTATTTTGTAAGGAAAAAAGGTGAAGAAGAAGAGAAATAACTCACTATTCTATAAAAGATACTTACATTGTAAATTATCGCCTATTTGATTTGTCAAAGTCTGAGTTTGCAGGCCTTGAGGCTAGGAGCAGTTCTGAGCTGCCTGAGAGATAAATGAGAGCTGCTGATCCAGGTGAGCAATGGAGCTGAGGGACTCACTTGTCACTAGGTGACTTTGGAGATTATGATTCTGTGTGCTCTGAGAAGCCTTGCAGGTGGACATGTGCAATAAATCAAAACTAATCATATCCTGGAGAGAACAACAGCTGTGTTTACACCCTTACCAGGTTATGTTGACCCTCCCTAGTGGGCCTTCTAGAAGTGTTAGACTTGAGGACTTGCTAATAGCTTATCTGAAACAGTTTTTGAATCCATTTATTAAAGTTTTGAAGATTTATTTTATACTTTTCTTCCAGGGTTCAAGGTTCAGTACGTTCACTCATTCACTCAACAAACCATTCTTAATGTTTTCTATGTGCCAGATGCTGGTCAGCAGGATGCAAAGATGAACCAGGCACTGTCATTACAACTAAGAAATTTATAATCTAGTAAAGTAGATGAGACACATAGACCATGAAAAAAAATAATTTGTCACAGGAATATTTTAATAGTATTTTATTAAATATATATTAAATAAGAAACAGGAGGAGTAGACATGTATAGAAAGAATGAGCAAAAGGAAGGCAGGCTCAGATATAACATACTCATATTCCATATTATTGATTGCTTTCATTTGCAGAACACGTTTTTGAAAATAAGTGATTGCATGTGGTGATATGGAGCTGAAATTAGTCATAAAGAATCAAAAGTATAATGAATTTGTTTAAAAAGTAAGCACAATTACTGGAGTTTATGTATAGGCAAAATTCAGTTACTATTAACTGATGAGTTTATTTTTAGTTCTATGTTTACCCACATTAGGGTCCCTGTATACAATTTGTGGCACTAGAATTTGAGAATAATATGGAGAATTTGGAAAGATTCAGAATTAGAGTTCAAAAATGTGTTAAAACAAGGCCTTTAGTAGGGACAGCACCAAGTGGCTTGGGAGAATTCAACCCTCTCCAACCCCCAAATAAAGACACAGTGTAAGTAAAACAGTGTGCTTGATATTTACATGAGCTTCAGGACAAAAATTGGGATCCTTTCCAACCAACCAGATTATCATCCCTAGGGCCTTTTTAGGTAGAGCCTCAAAATGTCCTTACATGATGGAAAATAAAATTTATGAGAAAAATCTATGGGATTTTCAACATCTGCTTCACCCTAAGTACACAAAAATATTTTTCAAAATGAATGAAGATAAAGATGAGAAGTGACTCAAATACTTACGTAGCTATTACTTCCTATATCTTCATTATACCTTTTCTGGATTTTAAATAGGAAATTATTATTGATTTATTAATACTGTTAGGAACCCCCCCCCCCAAAGAGTTCAGTTTGCAACACATAAGGTTTGGGGTAGATACATAGAGTATTTCCTTACTGACCTAGTGGGCAAGAAATAATAGATTAATTTATAGAACTCTTTTTTCAAAAGAAGAGTAGATTTCCAGTAGTCTGAGATAGTTTTTAAGAGAGTAACATAAGACCAACAAAAGTTCCTTTTTGCCCTATAAGTAAAAATATAAGACCTATCTTTACATGGAAAACAATATCTGGATAAATCATAAATTCATGAGATCATGAATATAAAATAATCTATTAATTCATCTACTTACAAGCAGTTTTCTGTTTCCACATATCCTACTGCTTAATTAACATCAGTCTCTGAAAGCTTTCCTTTATTCACTTTAACATGCCTTCATTGAAGACCTACGACATATAAGACGCTATTACTAAGGGTTGTGGGGGAAGACAGAGAATACTACTAAACAGTCATTCTTTGCTGCATACAACACTGTTGGAAAGGAAATTATGACCCTAAAGGGGCCTATAACCGCAAGCTTATGATTTGTAATAAAGCACCTTATCAAGTGTTAATATCTAATTTTTATGAAATAGTATATCTATGTTTCCACTGTTCTCTGCTCCCTCCCCTATGCAAAGAAATGGATGACTTAGGGACATAGACTATTTGGTCAGCACAATTTTGACTGTAAATATTTCCGTACTAACTTACTGCACACACACAAACACACACACACAGACAAGTATGTTTAAAATTTGTAACTATATTAGAATTTGGAGGTAATCATTTTGTGGTAGCTTATTCTGAGTAGTCTCTCTTCAGAACACAGTAGTATGTTGAAGTGAAAGCACATTTTGGCTTTCTACAAGGGTGTGAGCTTCTCCTTGGGTTTTCACATTTTCCTTTGTGCCTCTTGTGGAACGGTTTGCGGAGACAGCAAAAAGAAGAGGCAGACTCTTTGCTTTGCTGCAGTCCCCTTCCAGCTCATCATATTCTTACATAATCCAAGAGAAATCTGCTTTTGGTTAGAATGCAGTTGAGGGCAAAGTAAAAAAATTTTTTTAATACATTAAATGTTCCAAGTTTGTATGAAAGTTCTGTCAAAGCAACAACCTAAATGGAGGCAGCTGGAAATCATTAAGGAAACTTGCAGGGGACAGTGATTAAAGCAGGATGGAATTTCCACTCTCCGTCTCTCTCCCTCTTTCTCTCTCTTTTTATGGTACTTTAAGCAAGTTAGTGTTCCTTTTGAAATCTGAATTAGCCCTCTGACTATGAGAGTTGGAAAATTATTTTACTCCTTTACTTCCCAGAGACCACTCCACTGAATTCCGAGGCTGTTACTGCAAATGAATAAATGAACACATTTGGAACTAACTGGGGCTCGGCAGCGATGTGCCTCATATTTCATGATTATCCTTGCATCTTCCCGGTCTGAGTCAGATTTGAAATGATAACCACTGAGTAACATTAAGAACACTTTGTGGCTACTTTTCTAGTCTCCTATGATAACGGAAAGCTACTTTTTAAGGTCCCAATTTTCCCCTCCCACCTTTCTCCCTTAATGGTTGTACCACTTTTCATGGCAAGAAGTAGTGGTAGATGAATCCCTCCAAGTTATTTTTTTATTCCAACTTTCTATGGGTTCAATTGAAAGGCATCCTGGGCCATCAGCAGCAAAAGTCAACGGGTAGAGGCTGAAGTCAGAACTGGGACAGGGCTGAGATTCCTCCCTACAGGTGTGGCACACCCAGGCCTGATGTGACTGGGTGTTGAATCTGGTCAGTGTGGCAGAGCAGAGGAAGCACAGATGGTGGATAGAACTTGTTGTCAGGTGGTGTGCATTGGAGAGTCTAGAAGATTAGTCTATGGAGAGGGTGACCCTGGCTCATGGCAAGGCATGTGGGACAGAGGGTCCCAGTCTCTGGTCTGGGAAAGCAGATTACCATTACACTCTTAAAGAACAAACTGGTCAGTTAGTAGGGGGCATTAGGAGAAATCATGGTGGGGCGGGGGGTGAAGAGTGAACCCAACATCAGCTGGAACTGAACTCAAGGCAGCAAAATGAATTCCCATTATTGTTTGCCTGCCTGAGTCAGAGTCAGTGTGGGACCGGGCTTCAGCAGGTACGGGACTGGAGAGAATGGGCAGAATCTTTCCTAGCCTGGCCCTAGTTCTTCTTCCCACTGAACCACATGGATATCAAACACTTAAGTGTGACTATTCCCTCATTCTTTCTTGGAATACCTATTATGAAGTTCAGAAAACAAAACTTAGTAGAGTTTTGATGTGGGAACATAATCTTGTTGTAGTGAACAGACAGGGCTCCTAGAGTGGGATCACAAGACAGCTTTAATCTTCCCCCCTTCTTCCAACCTGCTCAGTGGAACAAATTCTTTTCTGTCCCTAGATAAATTCCAGGAATGGTGCATTGTCTTTTTTGGTTACTGTCAGATAATGAGAGATCCTTTGTGCTCTTCTAGTCACCTGAGAGGTTTTATTTTTGCCATTAAAATGTCTACTTCCATGTAATAACCTTAATATTAGTTGAAGTTGAGGCTTCTCATCCCTTTTAACTTAGGTCTGCAAGAGGTGGTGGCCTGGAGGAGGCAAGGCGGCCATGCTGAGCTCTGTCTCGGGTTCTCCACCTCCTGCTCCTGTGCCTCCATCTCTTCCAGCTTGCTAACTACAGTGTCTCACCCCTTTGGGCTGGGAGGGGGCTGAGAGAGAGAAAGGAGGTAAGAGGAAAGCAAAGGCATTACGTGATCAAGACTGAAATTAGTTGATGTTTGTGTTCTCTGGGCTTGGCAGGTGTTTAAAGCTGACACTTTCTGCTGGCAAACTTTAGTGAATTATTTGAAAATTTCCCACCCTCCAACCCTAAATCACTGGGGTTTCTAACCTGCAGTTCTTTTGACGTACAGGAAAGTTCATCACTGTAGTTACTCACTTACCTGATAATGTCTTAGAGGTTTAGAGGTACACTTCCGTGTTAGTGTTACTGTGTATCTGGAGGTGGTTATGTGGACCCCAAGGCTGACTCTTTTCTGTTGAATTCATAGTAACTACACACATCCTTTACATCAAGAAACTCTGTCGCAACCTTTCTTTTTAACAACCTTTCTTTGTCTTCCATCAGATCAGAATGGCTATTTAGCTAGAGTTTTGCCATATTCCCCTGACCTCTGTCAGCACCTGGGGCACACCTTGAGCTCTTCACTCGGTCCCATTGAAGCCACTTTCCCTGGGCTTGAGATAAGGGAAAGCATTCCTAATCCTTCTGCCCATGGGAAGTGTGTGGGACTCAACACTCATCAATACTTCTACAAAATCCACTTTCTAAATTCCAGCTCCCCTTTCAGCCTTCACTCTCTGTTACATACCACCTCTTAACAAGCCTTATATAGATGGGACCAAACTTCTCAATGGGTCGAAGGAATGTTTAGCATCCATTATCTTGAGGCCTCTGCACGACTAAAGAGAAAGGATCAACTTTTTAAAAACATCTTGTTAAAACCTGATTCAGACATTAAGGGTTTATTGTGTTCTTGGAGGTAGAATCATGAAGAAAGAACGAGAGTTTTCTTTTCCCTTCCAGCTTTATTACCTCTGAAGGGTTTTTTTTTTTTTAATTTAACATATGTTCTTTATTTTCACAGAAGTCCAAAGTGCTAAGCTAAACTTATATATATGAATCTATTATTAAGACATAATTCTTGTTAAGACTAACAAAACAAAACACTAATTTGGCAGAGGTCTTAAAGTCTGCAGTTGAGTAGACAAACTATTAGATTGATTAAAGAGATTTTCACACAAGGACAGTCAACTAATTTGCTGAGCATTGTATCTCAAGGTTAAAAAATTCTGGCTACATTTTAAAGCAGAGAAGATCAATTAGAACATTCATTAGATTCCTATTTACACTTTAATTGTCAACTCTGCTCATTTGTTGGAAGCCTTTTTTAGTCATTAGTGTCTGTCAGTAAGAAATATGTCTTAATTTTGCTTATATTCATTTATTCATCCTTTCATTCAATCAACAAACATTAATAATGTGCCAAGCCCTTTGCCAGCTTTTAAAAATATACTGATGAAAAAGACAAAGTTTATCCTCAAGGACATATTCACCTCAAATTCCCGCATAATCAAAATTAGTAGAAAGGCGTTAGGTTTTACTGAAGTTAGAAAATAATTGCCTTTCACAATGGAAATACATAAAAAGGACCCTAATAAATGTGAATCCTAATTGTCCTTTTCTGTTTGTGGTTTTAGCCCATTTACATTTTAGGTTCAAAATATCTAAATGTGTTTTGCTTTGGCTGCTGTTGGCCTTGCATCTATTGTACATTGGATAGTTCCTGACAGCAGGTACTGTGGATCTTCATCTGGACTCTACAGGACCACTACAGAGTCAGTACATGTTCCACATTCTGTTCAGGAGAAGAAGGAGCCTACCTCTCCATTGGGATATAGAGAGTGGAGCCAGTTAATTCTCCCAGATTCTGAACAAAGGGCTTCCTGAATACAGCCAGTGGTGGGACTCTTATAGACGTGAATCTTCAGAGGAAGAATGTAAGCTCTCTAAAATCATCTATGTTATAGGTACACTTTAACTGTTTTCAGATTGGTTGTCTTAATGTCTGACACACCTTTCTGGGTACTTCTAGACAAGATCTGGGCCAGGAATTAATTAGGCCTCTAAGGACCCTGCTGAATGTATGACCCATAGATTTCTGAACATTTAGCAGTCAGACCACAGCAAGAGGTTTCTTCTCTTGGAATATTATTCCAGTGATAAAACAGTTTTGCCTTAGGGGTTGGATGTTAATTGTTCAATATATCTAGTACATCTTAAGTGCTTTCTTGCATCCAGGATGGTACCAATCACTGGTACCAAGGGAAAAAAACATACATGGACAATAGTATTCCCTATTAGATAGACACATGACAACAGAGGCAGCGTAATGTGGTGGCCAGAGGGCCAGTCCTGAAGCCTGCCATCTGCCCTGCCACTAACTACATGTGTGAACTTGCTCTTCTTATTTCATTTCTTCGGGCCTCAGCTTCTTTTCTTTCAAGAAAGATTTATTTTATTTCATCTGAAAAATCTTGAAATATTTCAAACACAGAGAAAACTACAGAGAATACTATAACAAACACCTGTGTATCCACCAATGAAATTGAACAGTTGTTATCTTTTAAATAAAAAGGATAAAATTTACTTAGAGTTGAAATCCACCCTGTCCTATTTTCTCTCCTTCTTATCCCAGAGATAACCACTCTCCTGAAGTTGATGTGTGTTCTTGCTACCCAAATTCTTATAATTTAAAAAAATGATATGGAATACTATTTATGTATTTTTAAATTTAAACAAATTTTGCCATATTGTTTCAGTATTTTTGGCACTTCTTTTGTCCACTTACCATTATGTTGATAAGATTCATCCATGATGATACCTGTAGTTCTATTTATTCTATTTGCTGTACCATTAAATAAATATACCTCAAAATTTCCCTTTCTCTATATTTGAACATTTAGGTTGTTTCTGTTTTTCTGCTATTTCAAACCACGCTGTAATGAACATCATTGCTTACAGGTCTTCTTGTGCACATATCTGAAAGTTTGTCTAGTGTGGAGCTTCCCAAGTCCTCAATAGATGTAGTGTACCACATTAAAGATGGGCTCTGGTTGGGTGTCAGTTTGGGTTCTCCAAGGAGCAGATACTGAGATGAGATTAGATGTGAAGGAGATTTATCTTGGAAAGTGGCTCTGAAGGATCAAGGGGGAAGGAGTAGGATGTGGCAGAGAGACTCTTGTGATGTCACTGCAAGTTTGATACCTGTGAAAGAAGAGAGGAAATGGAGGGTGAACAGGAAGAGTCTCAGACCCCAGCACAGTTCTGAGAAAATACCTGTCATGCTGATGGGGTTGTTGGTTGGAGGGGTCCAGTGTCAGGTAGGAATGGGCTGGCTCTAGCACTCCATGCTATGCTCAGGCATGGGCTAGGGGCAGCTAGGGAAAGTATGACTCCCAAAGGCGATAGCTGCGGCTGATAATCAACTAACTTGCCAGCATAGTTTTCTTGAAGGAGAGCTTAGCCTCTATGGCCACTACTGATAGTGATCATCTTGGCCCACAGTGACTGAGAAGGGCCAGAGGCAGCCAGAGTTCTGTCCAACCGTGAGGTCCAGAACCTCTAAGAACTGTGGCAGTGTTACTTGGAGTGTACTGTTCCTGCTAGAATAAATTCCTTTCTCCTATTGGCCCTGGGGATTCCTCTGTCTTTCTTTTGAGGCAGACTATGTATTGAAAAACTTTCTTTTGTTCTATTTTGTTGTACATTTCTATGTAGCTTAACAGGAATGGGATTATGTTTCCTCAATCCTCTGAGTTATCAGAATTAGAAAGACTTCGTTTTCTTCATCTATAAAATGAGAGGCTGGAATCAATGATCTCAGGCCACTTTCTGCTTTATTAATCTGATTCCAATTTTTTTAAAAAAAGTACCTAAAACAAATGGGCAGAACAATGATGTTCTGTGGAGTGATGTAGTCATAGACAACCTTAGAGAAAAGCTGGAAATATAGGTCTTGAAAGAAAGATGGGAACATTATGAACTGATAGGCCATCTACATTTCATAAAATAGAGGTATCATGTAAGTCTTACTTTCTAGTGACATCTTTAACGATAGGGTTCATAGCTTATTCATCTTAGTGTATCTGGCCCTAACTACACTTAGTATAGCTGAGCCATAAGAATAAAAAATAATATGAATTAAATTGAATTTACTTGAAAGAAGAACCAACACTATTGATCATTAGAGAGGGGGAGTTTAGTTCTGTATTTAAACTCATATTTTACATTTTAATTGTCTGTGTAGGTGGAAGGGTAGAATTTAGATTATATGTAGTTTATCTTAATATACATATATTGGGTAGTGAATTAGGGTTTACAGTGGTAGAAAAGAAGATAGAGCTTGAACCAGGGCTTTGGGGTGAGATGATCTTAACTTTATTTTGGAATGGCTAGGGCAATAGCATTCTTCTGACAAGGTTATTAAAATGTAGACAAATTATCCATTTTTTGGAAAAAAACAATAGAATGCTCAAGCTGTCTATAATGGTGATAACTTATGGGTCTTCTATATATGGCTACTGAAATGAAAATGACTGAAGTCATTTTCTGACAACAGCCAATAATATTACAGGAAAGGAGGCAAATGATCCCAGATTGATCAAGTCTTAGACACCTAATTTGCAAAATTCATAGTCTTACTCAGTCAGATGCCACACAGGCACATTTGGACTGTCTTCACGACTAGAGTTGCCCCTTATTCAACAGGTCTGTTTTTAAAACTGCATTCCCTTTGTTCAGCTGAGTCACAAAGGCTTTTCCATCAGTAGATGTATTGAACATTAAAGAACTGATCTTAGCAAGCCCAGTCTTCTCATTTGGTAACTGTAGCACTGGTGTTAATGTCAGTGTAAGTCCGGTGGTTATAACCAAAGTAAGAGGAGGCCCCTCTTTCAGTGTGTTTGCATGAATTGGAGTCTGGTGATTTAGGGTTCTGGGATTTCCTGTTCTTCCTTAGCATTTCTGAATTCAACTTCCATTTTCAGATTTCCAAAGGGCACTTGAGGGTTTAAGTAATGCCTTTAATTATAACTTAAAGTATAGGCAATTGCATTTCATGACGCTAACAATTATCCAAAGTATATTATTAGAGAGTGAGTTATTGAAGTTTGCATAGTTTGTAAAACACCCATCAAAATAACTGGGGGAGAAAAGAGATAAAGTAGACTGGAACAATGAAGCTTGAAAACAATTCTGATTATGTCTAGAGTTTACATGATAATGAGTCCTAATTCTCAGGCATTAGGATTCTTTGCAAAAATTTGTACAGTCTCTCTTGTTTGCCCTTGTTTAGAAATAGAGATGTTGGCAATGTTTTCATTAACTTTTAAAATATAAGCACTGAGTGCTAATGTGGCAGTTTACTATGCTTTTGCAGACTTCATTTTATGTAATTCTTAAAATTTCCCTATGACATAGGCAATAATGCTCCCTCGAGAATGGATGCTAAGAGGAGATAAGCAATTTGCCCGAAATCACATAGTTTTGAAGTAGCAATGCTGAATTGCAACCCAGATCTTCTGCTCTAGAATCTAAATTAAAAGGCCCATTATGTGATCAAGTGACTAGAATGGTAGAGCAATTTTTCAGTGTTGAGGTACTTTTTAGGCAATTTTAAAAATGTGAGTAAGTAAATACTCATAAGAATGACGTCAGAAAATAAAATACCTTGATTTAAGAATCAATGTCAACTTTATTATTATTTTTTTAACCAGGCTGGCCTATTTTTTCCTAGTCATACTCACATGTCCCTGTATCCTGAGGATGATAATGATCTGGCATAAAGGAGGGTTGTATTTGCAGTTAGACATGGTTTGAATTCTAACCTTCATTTATTAGTTGTATAACCTTGGGCAAGCTCTTTGGCTTACTTATTTGTAGGATGGTAAAAAATAAGAGCAATCCAACAGGATTTTTAGGAATAAATGAATGAGATAGTATCTTTAAAGTGCCTGCCATTCTAGGCACTGAATGAATGATGGCCATTATATTTATAGTAGTGCCAAGCAGGGCATTATTTCAACTTAGAACATCTCATCCCTTTTAGAAGGTAGATAGTTAAAAAATACATCATGGTAGGGTTGTGATAAATTGAGTGACTTAAATAGGCTACATTTCCTGGATTTTCTTTCTTTCTTTTTTTTAAAAGACGGTCTCACTCTGTCACCCAGCCTGGAGTGCAGTGGCCAGATCATAGCTCACTGTAACCTCGAATTCCTGGGCTCAAGCCACCCTCCTGTCTTGGCCTCTCAAAGTGCTGGGATTACAGGCATGAGCCACTGCACCTGGCCAATTTACTGGATTTTCAATACAATGATTTTCTTTCTGTATTTTTATTTAAAATTTTAGGATATGTGATGGAAAATTCATAGCCCTTTTTATAGCATTTTTATATTTTAATGGACTCTGTTAGTCCATAGCTGGTCTTATCCTTTGAACCTAATGTACACAGTAGTCTTTGAGTAAAAGTAGCAGCATGTTTTCCAAACTAAAATATTTTCATAGGTCAAAACTACCTTTCTATTAAGAGTATGACCACCTGAGATGTGGTCTGCTTTGCTTACCATGGTTTCTCTGAATGGGATAACATGAGAATAGTGCTGGAGTGTCTTAAATAATGACGTTTTTGACCTCCTCAATAGAGGTTTACAGTGAACACTCCTGGAGGTGGTAGTTGTAATGTGCCTTCTTTCTCAGGTAACTCAGCTGCAGATGTGTGGATGTGTGGGAAGAAGTGAAGCTCTGCAGGCTCTCAGTCCTCCTGCCCTTCTGTCTTCTCCCTCCCTCAACCTTCTCTTTCTCCACTGCCTCTTCCTGTCTGGGCTCCTTTATATCTCCTTCTGCATTCAATGGGATTTATAATATGGACCCAAGAACACCTTGGTATGCTAGGCAACTGGGCAGTTTTCAGGTGGGCAGCAGGAAACAGGTGTCTTTTCCATCTGTAGCACTCCTTTAAAAATATAAAAGAAAAGTTATATAAGTTACTTCAGAGATGACAGCTATTACAATGATGATGTCATAGTGCACATTGGCTAGCATTTACTGAGCACTTACTATGTGCTGGGCACAATGTCCTTTGCATAATTTCACATATTTCTTATAACAACCTTGCTATGTATGGACTGAATTGTGTCTCTCTCAACTCCTATGTTGAAGCCCTATCCCCCTCAATGTGATAGGGCATTTAAAGAAGTGATTAAGATTAAATGAGGTCATCAGGGAAGGGACCTGATCAGATAGGATTAGTGTTCTTAAAAGAAGAGACACAGAGGACTTGCTCTCTCTCTGTGTCCTACCACGGGAGGACACAGCGAGAAGGTGGACATCTGCAAGCCAGGAAGAGAGCCCTCACAAGAAATTGGTCCTGCCAGACCTTGATCTTAGATTTCCAGCCTCTAGAACTGTGAGAAAATAAATTTCTGTTGTTTAAGCCACCCAGACTGTGGTATTTTGTTATGGCAGCCTGAGCTGACTAATACAAGCCTGAATTGGGTCCCTTTTTTATAGGCTTAGATTACTGAGTTAAAGAATTCTCATAGTATTCTAACACTGTTTTTAACCTCTTTGTCTTTTCTAGCTCAGGGTGAGATTTAGGGGGCTGCTTGGTTATTTTTTCTCAAACCACATTTTTGCTTCCATTTTCCCATCCTATTTTTCAGTCTTTCTTAAGAATTATTCCCTCTCAGTACTGAGCACTCTTGATTTTCTGATTTCTTTCAAAATCCTCTCCCCTACCCCCACGCAAGCGTTCTGTTATTGCCTTGTGCCCTCGCTCATCTCTTCAAAATGTTTTCTGAAAACTATTTCCTCTCTCAGACTCCGAGGTTTTCTCTCACTTATCAAGCGTATCTTTCCTCATCCCTATTACAAAGTTTTCTCAATGTTTCAACTTGGATAAACATCTCCTGAAAGACTTCAGGGTTTTTTCGTTGTTGCTGTTGTTTTTGCAACTTTGGCAAAGTTGTTGGTGATCTGAAGACAAGGAGTAATGAGAAAAATACGTAGATAATTTGTCATTTCCTAAGTAAAGATTTAGTGATTTAACCTCCACTTACTATCCAGTTTTTAAAGAATTTAAAGATGATTTATTTTGTGTTATTTTAAAAAAGCATCCTACCTGTTTCCCTGCTATCTTAATTATAAAGTATTTCTTTCAAATTTCAAATTCTCTACCTTTGGGCATGCAAATGTCCCCATAGCTTATTGAACTGCCAATATCAAGACATACAGTAATGAACAATAGACATGTTTTTAGTCTTGAATACCCAGGGCCATCCTATTGTTTACGTTACTCATCTCTCTCATGAGAGAGAGAAAAATAAAGATACTCCCCATAGATCTTCCATTTCACCAATTTTGTGAGTCATCCTTTCTTTCCTATTCCCCTACCTAAACCTATAATAAATCATCAGGTCCTAGAGATACAACTTCGTAAGCACTGAATCTCTTGCAATCAGTCTTCTTGTCTCCAGTCCCCTGCTGTTACCTCAGGCCCTCTTATTGCTAACCTGCTCCTCTCTTCTTGCGTATAACCCTCCCATGACGTCTCCTTGAGCAGAGGATAACAAATGTACACAGCAGGCACACACAGTCTTTCAGGCCTTAGTTCTTATCTATAGATTCAATCTTAATCTTATCAACTGTCCTATCTCCAGCCTGATCCTATGCCTGGAAATTTTGAACAATTGGTCCATTCTATATACATTGCCAACTATGTGGTAGACCCTCTGCTAGACACTGGACATACAATGGTGGTCAAGATATAGTCTTGTCCTCCTGGAATGTGCAATTTACAAGAAATATAGATAAAAGTCCTCAAGAGGTTATACTAGAGTGTATTAAGCTCTATAGTAGGGAAGTTATGGCATGCTATTGGGGAACATAGAAGTGATACCTAACTCAGACTTGGGGAGGTCAAAGAAGATATGTTATATCCAAGTTAAGACCTGAAGGTTGAGAAGTGCTATTCAGGTTCCACCAATGCTTAGGAGTTGAGGACAAGGAGTAACTGCCTCAGGCAGAGAGCACATCATTTCAAAGGTGAGAAAGAGCATGTAATTCATATTAGGAGAACAGTGAGTGGTTCATTGTGGCTACAGCAGGAGTGGCTGAGCAAGCTGTGTTGGAAGATGAAGTTGGAGAGATACATTTCTTTAACAATCAGGCTCTTTAGACTGTTTCCCATGCTGTTCCTTCTCTCTGAAATGTCCTTTCCCCTCCAGTCCACCTGGCAGCCTCCTACTCACTCTTGGAGTCAGCTTAACCATCACCTCCTCTGTCAAGTTCTCCTAATCTTGCTCAGGGGATACAATTTTTATCCAACACATACTTAGGTTTACACTCATATCACCATATCTGTCTCTCCTACTACAGGGTCAGCTCCTGGAAGGGAAAGTTGATAATCTTTTTATCCTTACATCCTCTTGTTTTAGCAAAGGAACTATTATAAAGAAGATGCTCAATCTGGAACATTTGCTAATGTCACACTTTTGAAAAGTGTACAATTTTTCCCATGGATAAGAAAACATTTTGTTTCATTCGAGTCTTGGGCTAGGGTTGTATAGGTATGTGTCATCGTACTTTAACATATCCTTTGATATATAGAGTTAGGAAACTGCTCAGCAGAGTTATGTTTATTTGATTCCACAAGTTTACACGAAAATCAGGCATGACTCCCGGAAGAATGTGATCAGGGCTCCATACTCTTCACTTTAAAGATTGAGTTTGTTATGAGGATTGAATGAACAAAGTTTGGGAAGAAAGGTACATGCCAGGTGTCTTCTGTACTGAGAGTCAAGAGCTGACACTCAAAGGTTGAAAAGTTGCTACTGGTTTCTCATGCTAGTTGATACCAGAATCCACCCTGGCCTCACTCTCCTGGTAGTAGCCTTAGATCCAAGAAGAGTGGCTATGTGAGTGAATTTAAAGAGCTGTATTAGAAGAATCCAAGCCTGGCTTGGCATGAAGCATTCTTGACTGAGCATATTATCAAAGAGAGACTCTACCACCTTCACACTTAGGGGAGTACCATGCCTGGGACTAATTGGCAGAGCCCTGCCTCTCTGATGAGGGCAGTTGTCAGGTTAGGGGTTTTGGGCACAGAGTAGGTGGCCCACCTGTGGCTTTTCCACTTTTTATCAGGAAGCCTCCAGATTAGAAGTGGTAACAACGGAGACATCAGAATCAGCAGGGGCTAATGCCTCTATCAGAAATATATCTTGGTGGGACCACCAGCTTGTTCAGCCCACCAGTTTGTTCAATACTATATTTAGTCAAGAATAGTTACTGAAAATCTACTATATGCCAGGCATTTCTCTAAGTATTTGGGATATAAAAGCAAAAAGGCAGGCAAAATGTTTGCCCACATGGGGCTTATTTCCTAGAAATAAACACATATAAACTATCATTGCAGGTAGAGATAACTGCCATGAAAAAACACAACAGGGTAAGGAGGTAGGGTGTGAGTAAGCGTGTGAGCAAGCGTGTGAGCGTGGAGGACTTGTTTGAGAGGTAGTGGTCAGGAACTCCTTTCTGAGGGAAGGATGTTGAACAGAAAATTAAGTGAAGTGAGAGCATGGAGCCTGTGGCCATGTAGGTAAGAGGGCACCCCACAGAGGAAGCAGTGCAAAGCCCAAGGGGAGAATAAATTTGCCATATTAAGGAGCGTTATGAGAGCAGAGAGAACAAGGAAGAAAATAGTGGGAGATAATGCTGGAGAGGTGAGACAAATGGTAGGTTCTGAGGGGCCATGCAAGTCTGGAAACTGTTGGCAAGTTTTGAGATTTAGCTTTCTAAACAATCACTGGTGCTACAATTCATTGTGGCAGGGGTAGAAAGCTTGCATAAGCAAGAAAAGGAAAAAGAACCATTCATGTGGACTCAGGTGGTAGCTGTGGAGATGGCGAGAAGTGGCTGGATTTAGGATAAACTCTGAAAGTGGAGCCAACAGAATTGGATTTAAAGAGGGGTAGGGAACCTATGGCCTCAAGGCCACATGTGGTCCTTCAGATCTCCAAGTGCAGCCCCTTGACCTAATCCAAACTTTGCAGAACAAATCCCTTTATTAAAAGAATCCAGAAGGCCACAGGTTCCCCACCTGGCATTATTGCTCAGTTTTTAAGTAAGCATCCAAGAAAGTAAGCATCTAAGCCCCGAGCTGTGGATCTGTACATCAGGGCCTGGTCCTGATGTGTTAACCTTCGGCTGCACTAGCTTCTAGCACACACAGCTTGCAAGGTGGATTTCTAGGAACCAGCACCAAGGGCAACTGACCCTTACTTCTAGGATTTTTACACATACCAAAGTTAGTGGAATCCTGGAGAAGAGAGACTTCCTGCTCATTTAGGAAAGCAGGAAGTCATGGTTGCTATACTTCGGGGTGGTGCCATTTTTCCCTCAAGGTGATGAAACCTGGACTTGCTGGTTCCACCATATTGCAAATACGCACCAGAAAGTGCTCCAGATGGGTGAGGTATAAAGCAGTGAGCAGAGAAAGCTTTAAAACCAACAAACACTGCCGCCCCCCACCCCCACCGAACTTTTGGCATAGAGCTGCAGAATCTCTGCCGAGAATTCCGAACATGTTGGCCTTAGTGAAAAACCCAGAGGCTCTTTTTTTTTTCCTTTTCTCAGAATGTATTTAAAGATTTTGAGTCTTCTGCCTCCCAAATATACTCTTCTTTTTCCATGGCCTGACTGCTCCCAACCATAATATTTTCCTCTCTCTAGACATACAGGCTTGACTCAAAGTAGAGGAATTTGTGTAGCTTCATATTTCTGCATGTTGAGACTGAATTGTTGAATTGGGGGTGGAATACATGATCCCATCTGCCTTCTCTACCCAGCGCCGAGGAGAGGCTTCTGGGCACAAGCACTTGGTCACTGATTGATTGTGAGGACAGTGGAACCCACAGCCATTTAACCTCTTCATCTGGGTCATAATGGACAGTGCTTGTGGTGAACCATATCTTTAATTATTTCGTTAGTGAAAATTATACATGAACCTTTCCATTCTCTATTGCTTCTTACTTCAAAGATTGATGTCTCCTTTTAAAAATTTTTTTTAGTTAACACATTTTAATTGTACATATTATGGAGCACAATTTGATGTTTTGATACACGTATAAGTTGTATAATGTTCAAATCAGGGTAGTTAGCGTATCTACCACCTCATGCATCCACATCCCTATGGTGACAATACCCAACATCCACCCTCTAGCAACTTTGAAATACACAAGATCCTATTGTTAACCATAATCACCCTACTGTGCAATAGAACACCAGAACTTATTCTTCCTGTCTAATTTTAACTTTGTATTCGTTGACCAATCTCTTTCCCCATCCTCCCCTCTCCCATCTCCTCCCCAGTCTCTAATCTCTGTTCTACTCTCTACTTCTATGAGATAGACTCTTTCCTAGATTCCACATATGAGTGAGATCTTGTGGCATTTGTTTTTCTGTGCCTGGCTTATTTCACTTAACACAATGCCCTTTAGGTTCATCCATTTTATCCTTTTTTATGGATGAATAGTATACCACGTTTTCCTTAAAAATTTATCCATTGTTGGGCATTTAGGTTGATTCCAAGTCTTGGTTATTGTGGATAGTGCTGCAATAAACATGGAAATGCAGATATCTCTTTGATGTACTGATTTCATTGCCTTTAGATACATACCCAATAGTGGGATTGCTAGATCACGTGCTAGTTATATTTTTTAATTTTTTAAGGAAGCTCCATTCTGTTTTCCATAATGGCTGTACTAATTTACATTCTCATCAACAGTATGTAAGGGTTCCTTTTTCTCCACATGCTCCCCAGCACTTTTCTTTCTTCTTTTTGGTAATAGCTATTCTAAATGGAGTGAGGTGGTATCTCATTGTGGCTTTGATTTGCATTTTTCCTGATGACTAATGATGTTGATAATTTTTTCATGTACCTGTTGGCCATTTGTATGTCTTCTTTTGAGAAATGTCTATTAAGGTTTTTTGCCCATTTTTAAATTGGGTTATTTAATTTTTGCTGTTGAGTTGAGTTCCTTATATATTCTGGATATTAACTCCTTGTCAGATGTATAGTTTGGAAATATTTTCTCCCATTCTGTAGGTTGTCTCTTTACTCAGTTAATTGTTTCCTTTGCCATGCAAAACCTTTTTAATTTGATGCAAAAATTGATCTTTCTAATGGCATGAATGGTTATGGACCAAAAAAAAAAAATGACAAGTGCAGAAATAGTTTTGTGGTCTATTTTAATTGAAGGTTTATGTGTTGGTGTATGGGGTGGTGGTGTGGAAGATTGGGAAAGGATTTTTTTTTTCCCCACAATAGTTCTTTAAATAAAATCAATACAAGAAAGTTGTATATCCTTGGCTGTTACGTTCCTAAATGTGTATGGTTTCTTTCTTTCTTTCTTTCCTTTTTTTTTTTTTTGATATTCTTATTGCTTTGGTAACTGTATTAGTTATCTATTGCTGTGTAACAACTTGCCCCAAAATTTAGAGGTTTAAAACAACAAGTATCTATAATCTCAGTTTCTGTGAGTCACAAATGTGGGTGTGGCCTAACTGGACCGTCTGGCTCAGAGTCTCTCATAATGCAGCAATCAAAGAGTCGGCTAGTCATTTCAAGGTATGATCTGGGGAGGATATGCTTCCAAGCTTACTTGCATGGCTGTTGGTTAACTCATGATGGCTGTTGACTGGAAGCATTAGTTCCTTGCCACATGGGCTTCTTGATAGGGCTGTTCACAACATGGCCACTTGCTTCCCTTAGATTAAAAGCTCTGAGAAAGAATGAGAGATGGCCAACAAGGTAGAAGTCACATTCTTTCTGTAACCTAATAGTGGGATCTCTTCACTTTCCCTGTATTCTGTTCATTAGAATCCAGTCCCAAAGTCCAGCCCACAATCAGGGGAGGGGATAATACGGAGGCGAGGATCACTGGGAGCTGTAGAATCTCCCTACCACACTCATTTATTAATTAATAATAAAGTATTTATTAAAGACATGTATAAAAAGCCTTGCTTTATGGACTGGGGTTTTAGAAGGGCCCCAAATACAAAGAAGTATATAGTATGCTGTGTTTCTCAAAGTGTGATTTGCAATCTATCTAAGAAGAAACACTTATACTGTAAAAATATCCTACAATAACATGTCAGCATAAACTAAGTGCTCAGAGAGTTGCGGAGGTAGGAGAACTCACTGTGGAGACAATTTAAGAACTGTATCCAATCTAAAAAAGAAGCACATTTCCATCTGACGCAGCTGCTATAGAGCGAGACACATTAAAGGATGACTATTTGCAATCTACTTGGAACCAAACAGGAACCAAACCAAACAGCTTTACTCCTTTCTAAAATATTTCAAGATCCTCTGAGAATGTTGCTGCAACAATTCCCTCCCCACCCCCCACAAATGGCTGGGAGTAAAAGAGAAAAAAGATGAGGAAAGCAGGACTTACAGTTCTTATGATATGACTTTTGAAAAATTTTGTTTCTGGAACTTTCTGAGGCAATTTGCTGTGGAGCTCCTGGGCATCCTTCCTGTTTGTAACTGGAAAGTAAACAATGATTAGAATCATAGGAGTTTTGTTTTGTTCTGTTTTGTTTTTTAGAACCCTGCCCAAGGCTAGACGCATTTTGTCAATGAGGAAAACAAAGTCCTGAGATGTTCAATGACTTGCTCAAGTTCACATGCACTGCGAAGAGAGCAGGGATTCTCTAGCTTTCAAACCACTGCTCTTTCCATGACATGCCACTGCCTTCTACCAAATGTGCAAGCACAGTAGATTCCACCTGAATTTCTTATACATCACATTAGATCTCTGCCAGTGCAGTGACAAGGGCTGTCCTTATATCACATGTGAGGAGCCCAGTCAGTTTTGGAGGTGACTCTTTTATTTTCTCATACCAAATAATATTAGCTCAGTTTTTTGATAGCACCATACATACTAAATACCATTTATTTCACTGAGATTTAGGCCTCTTCTTTCAATGGAATATTCAATAAGGAAAATTGAATACATTTTAGTAATATCTGCTTGCCACTGTGGAAAGAAGGAAGGATTAGAATTATAGGAAATTGAAATGCTATTTGAATTTAAATTTCAAAATAAAACCAGTTTACATTTAGCAATGATAAAAGTCCACAGAGATATTCTAACATATAACACTTTATTATAGCAGTTGCATGTTTCTGATAAATTTTACATACCAAAATGTCACTCTAGGGAAAAAGAACCCCAAATTTTTAATTGGAGATTTAAGAAATAGAGCCTTTATTAAATCTAGATTTTAAGTTTATGTACACATATGGGTTTAAAACAATAAGTCTCTTATCTCAGTTCTTAAACTTCTTTTGTATTTTCCAGGAGATATCTTCCAAACATGGAGAGGAAATGAAATAGCATCACCTCTTAACTATTCCTTTATCCCTTCTGCACTTTCTTTTTGTCCTCCTTAATTTTAAGAATTTATAGTGCTAGCCTGAACTTTCATAAACTGTAATATTCCTGCAGAAAGTGGTAACAGCCATGCTAGATGCTGTGATTTTTTAAAATAAAATTGATATGCCACCTCTCCTTAACAGAAATCTCAAATCAAAAATTAAAATACAGTTAAGTGTTACAGGTGATGTTGATATGTGTGTCATTACTTTGTGAAGACTAAATCTTTCACAAGAGTAATGGTGGGTTCAATTTTGCTGTGACAGAGTGATCTCTGGTGAAACTGTCAAGTGAAACTGGTGACTTGAAATTAAATAAAGACTTGTGGCTGTAGTTGTGCTGACTTATGAAACAACAAAACCCTTTATGTGCACCTATTAAGTCCCAGGAAAGATCTTAAGCATTTTCACATTTTCACGACCTTTACAGTGTAGTATGTTTCCAAAGGCATTATCCTATTGTGCCCTTGGACTCTTCTGTAAGATACGATTCTCTTCGCCATTTCACAGAAAGAAGAGGAAATCTGACATCGCAAAGATAACATGACTTTCTTACGGTCATGCAGTCAATGGGATTGGATCTTAGGTTTTCGGAGCCCAGAGCTTTTGCTTTGTCACTTAAGCACTTTTGGGAAAGTGATGGGGATGTCAATATGCGAGAAATCTACAAAAAGCACTCACTGACAAACACACAAGTGAGCAGACGTAACGTGGATTGAGTGAAGTGTTCCTTCCACACTCCAGTTCTCCCAGACCCTTTGTGATCCCTTCATCTCACCTGACGTTTCTATATTTGTGAGTTTGGTATCTTGTTCTCTTTAAATTGGATTATCCTTTATTTTCTTTTCTGCCTACTGAAATTCTGAGCATTGTTTATGATCCATCTCAGATATCATTCATTGATTTGGTAGTCTTCTTCTGATTTGTATTGAATGTTTTCCTCCTTAGCCTTGGCCCCTCCAAACAATGTCATTTATACATGACTTTGGATGCCTTATCATATGGTGATGTGTGTTAGGATATTCATGTTCATATCTGTCCCTGCTCAGGAGGATTAGCTTTTTAAGAGTAGGGAACATGGTTTGTTTTTACAGGGCTTTGCAGTGGCTTGTACATAGGAGGGGACAGGTATACATGGGATCAATTTAAGTATTTGTATGAGCAATTTATGGCAATAACAAACCAAGAAATGAAGAACTTACCTTCACCTACCTGGGCAGTAGGGTTCTGAACTTCCTTAGATGGTCAAGTGGATTTCCTGGGCAGAGGGGCAATGGCAGACACTAGCGAAGGCACCAATTGTGGCAGGTGGTGGTAGTAAGCATGATAGAGAGCAGAGGTGCCTGGGGTTCCCCTTTACAAGCACATGTCCTGCCTCACTTGTCTGCTTTCCTATGTATCCTTCCTACTCAACTGAAAACTCCATGAGATTGTGCCTCACTGCATTCTCAGGGCCTAGCACAGTGCAGGGTTAAAGGAGGAGCTTCTAGACATTTGTGGACGGAATGACTGATGTATGACAGTTGAGTCTCTCACATAAGAGGAGAAAAGGGGAACACATGTCATGCACAGATTGTTTATTCACTGATGATGGTCTCTGCATAAAGTGTTTTGATTTTTAGTGTGTGTTTTGGTGTATTTGGATGGCTTATGCCTTTGTAAATTTTGTTATTTCCCCCTTTCCATATGCCTTTCTGTTTTTAGTTACCTTTATACACTGCCAAAACAAAATAAATCCAACAGCTGCCTCCACTTGCCTTTAGAATTGTTTTATGATCTCCTATCTCCTTTAAATATATCCTAAGTACATTTTTGAGGGGGAGGCAGGAATGTGCAGAGAAAGCAGACAAGTCAGTCAATCCTGTCTTAGCACAAGAATTTACTCTGAAATGTCTAGCGGTGGATCTTACCTCAATTCTTTCCCAAAGATTCTTGCATGCTAAGTATCTTCTTCAATACCATTATAATTATTCATTATTTTCTCAGTTTAAAATAAAATCAGTATAGGGATTTTCCTTCCAGGAATAGATATTAATTGGCCCCATCTCTCTCTTTCTTTTTTCTTTTTAAGGAGGGGATTTCTAAACCTAAGTGAGAAATTTTATGTAAAATATTGTAGATATGAGAGATTTAAATGTATTTAAAGGAGGCTAATTAAAAAAATTGAATATGTACTCTCTCAAAGGAAATGAAATTATAGCATATGTGACTTTCATTAGTGACTTTAGAGATATAAACCAAAATACTTAATAGGGAAAATTTAATGATTAATTAATTGATCCTTAAATTGTTTGTTAATGGGCATTACATACGCACGAAATACATCTTTTGTGTATTTTCTGAATTGCTCTCTTAGGGAAAAGGCAAGATATTGTTTATAGTAAATCAAACCTTGTCAACTGTTAGTAAGGCAGTCAGGGTCTCATCCCTTTTGCATATCCCAGATTAAGTCTCTTGATTTTCTCAAATCATAAGAACTGAAGAAAACTGTAATTAGTTGTCAAATTAAAACATCATTTTATGTAGGAATTCAGGGTGGGGTCATCATGATACAATGATCATAATAGTAAAAACTAATCTAATGTGTATTTTCAAGGAAATTAGTTAAAGATAAGGAGACAACCCTATGGTAGACTGATTATATTTTCATCCAGAAAATCAATGTTTCCTAGTAGTTAGAATCCCAAAGAAACCAACCACAAAGTGAACATAAAATTTAATAAGATTTGATTCATTCTTTTATGACATTTTTGTTAGCTTTTTTCTTAAGTGGACATTGAAGTGCAATTAAATGCAATTCATATATTGCATGTTGTTTTGTTTTTGTTTTGTTTTTTTTTTTTGAGACAGAGTTTCACTCTGTCGCCCTGGCTAGAATGCAGTGGCATCATCATAGGTCACTGCAACCTCAAACTCCTGGGCTCAAGCGATCCTCCTGCCTCAGCCTCCCAAATAGCTGGGACTACAAACGTGTACCACCATGCCCGGCTAATTTTTTTTTCTATTTTTAGTAGAGACGGGATCTTGCTCTTGCTCAGGTTGGTCTCCTAACCTTCCAATCCTAACTTCCTAACTCCTAACCTCAAGTGATCCTCCCGCCTCGGCCTCCCAGAGTGCTAGGATTACAGGCCTGAGCCACCATGTCCCCGATGTTTTTGTATTTCTTTAGCTTAAGAAAAGGGATTCAAATACCACCTATGCCAAATATAGACTGAAAATTCCCAAAGTTTTATGTCTGGCCTGGACTTCCTCCCGTACTCCAGACTTGTATGTTCACCTGCATACTTGACTTATCTACTTTGTGTATGGTAAGAGACATCTCAAACTTCACATGTCCAAAACTGAGTTCTTTATCTTACCCACCCTGACTCCTGTTTCTCTCATATCCTTTGTCACCTCAGTTAATGACAACTTCATCCTTCCAGTTACCCAGGCCCATAACCTTGGGAGTTACCATTGACCTTTCCCTTTCCCGACTCTGAATCCATCAGGTTTCAGAACACACACAGAACTGAACACTCCTCACCACCTCGTTCTACTGTGCCTAACATGCCCCTACCATGCATCACCTGGATTTGCTGTAAGAGCCCCTGAGTGGTCTCTGCTTCAAACTTTGCCCTCCTGCAGTAGATTCTGAACATGGCAGCCAGATTGATCCTTTAAAAATAAAGATATATCATGCCACTCCTCTGCTCAATAACCTCAAGTAGCTCTACATTTCAGTCAGAGTAGATGCCAAGATCCTTATAATGGTTACCAGAGTTCTCCACAATCTGGCCTCTCATTACCTCTCTGACCTTGTCTCCAACTTCTCTTTACCTGGTTCACGCAGCTGCAGCCATACTGGCCTCCTGACTGTTCCTGGAAAATGACTCTACCCGGGAAATTCTTTCCTTAATACCTATCTACATGGCTCACTTTCTTCCCCCTTCAAGTTTTTCCTCAAATGTCATCTTCTTAATGGGGCCTTCCCTGATGCCCTTTTGAAAATAACTGTCTGTGCCTCTGGAGTGGAAACAGCATATCTTGCATCCACATCCATGGGTTCTATTCGTGTTTGGGACAATTTGTTTATTCTCTGTAGGTCTCAGTTTTCCCACTATGCATCTAGTGATATAGGCAAAATGTTCTATAAAGCGCTTTGGGCTCTACAATTTAAAAAATTCTATGAGACCAATTTGACCCTGCTACATTGAGTAGTTAGACTTGAGCTTGAAAGTCAGTGAAGAAGACAGGTCCCATTTTCCAAAAACCTCAACTTGTACGAAGTATTAAAACATAGCATGGGATGCTGGCTAAGGCAAGCGTTACATTTCTGAAATAAGTCTAATTTAAATGTGTGCTTGTTTTTGTTGGTCCCAATTCGCTTTGGCTAATTGAATAGTCAGGAGGCCTTAAAAAAGGAAATCGAATTCTCTGGGCCTTGGTTTCTTCATCTATACAATGAGGATGTTATGCTAGATGATGTCCAAGTTCTCTTCTAGATCTAGAATTGTCCCTTCACAGTAGGAAAATCAGACTTTTCCTCATAGTCATGACTCTTCATCTAGTCATAAAATATTCATATGCAAGTTGATGACAAGAAATGAACTCCCATGGCTTTGTGCAGCATGGCACCATTCCCACCAAGTATAGTTGTAGATTTTCTTATTATAGTTCTGTTCATATGCTTAGCCATCCCACAGAGACCTCAGAGTTTAGTGTGAGTGTGGCTCTAAGACACATACTTATATATTTACTTTCAGTGTTAGACAATTATGCAAAAACACAAAGTAGAATGCAGAAACACAGTAGCTGTTTTGTTCCCAAGTATCTGAAAACTTCTTGTTAGAATTGTGAGTTTTGTTATGCCAGACTATCATATATATCTGATTATTTTAATGTAAATACTCAAAAGGCTTTTGGAGGGAAGGCCCTTTTCCAGTCTAACTTGCTTAATACTTTCGATTCTGAGAAAGATCGGTTTTATGTTTTTCTTCACAAAGTATACTAGTGAATAATAACCAACTTAAATTTCAAGCGAGTGAGTCGTTTTTCTTTGTGAACTCTACTTAAATGTAATTATTAAGCTATAACCTTAATCAGTACTTAAAGACTATCTCTGTATAGAACTGCAGCAAATGATATTTTGTAAGTAGTACCTTCTGGGGTATACAACCACTTATAGTTTCTGGGGCGTTATTATGTGAGTAACCAGGAGGATTGTACAAAAAGGAAATTTTCTGGTTTCATTCTTCATAGAACTAAAGTGGCAGCTAATATATAAAAGCAACTTCTGATGTAATTTTGGTACTTGGAAGCATAGTGTTTAGAAATTTACATTTCTGTGGTTTTCAAATGTTTTTGAGGTGTTATCCAACAAATTTGCACAAAGTTCCTTTGAGCACAAAGAACAAATACGATTGAGGGGACCATTCTCCACTGGGCAAAGCCTGAGCACCTGGGATATGGAAGCAAAGACTCGCGGAACTTAACCATTCAACATCTGAGTGCCTACTGAGTCACGTGACCAGCGTTATTCACGCATGCATCCGTCAGTATCGTTCCACGTTAGGCCTTGCTGAGACTTTGAGGATGTGATTGCCTTATGATTGGAAATCTGTCAGGAACAATGCACTAAAATGCCCAAGGATAAACCAAAAGCTCCTTAGTAACATTGGTACTATTCTAGCTCTTTTTCCATTTTGCACAGAGGATATTTTTGTGGAACTGTGAACATAATTGAATTCATATGTCACTGCGCTTCGTGTTTCCAGACAGGCAGACCAGCATCAGCTGCACTATAGAAACTCGATACTCATAATGTTTTCCACTTTATTACAAGGGAGGTTTTTAAGAAGACTAAAAGCTCATGAGTAGTTGTAGAGTCTGGGAAACACTTTCGGTTATAAATCCTGGGGTTTTGTGTGCTTTCTCTTTTAGCCAGTATTTAATTTTATTTTTTTTTGAAATTTCTTCCTCCCTATAAAAGCTATTTCTCTTCAATACACACAAACACACACTCTTGAAATTATAGAGTTTCTTCTTATATGTGACCAATCGATTCATTTCATATTCTTGTCCTCTTCCTCCAACCCAGACAGGGTCCCACCCAGAAGCTTCAAGTATTTTATCTCGGGTGTCTATGTCAAGCAGCCGCCTCATTTTTGGTAATTCACTTTCCCCAAGGCTGGAGACCACCTCTCTAACCCATGTCTCCTGGTTCTTACTATAAAAGGCAGACCTTCTAGAATAATGGCAACAGCCTGTCTAAAAGGATTTAGTTACCTCCATCTTAATTGCACCAAGGCAATTTGATAGGAAGGAGAAAGCCCAATCCCTGAATGTCACCAATAAGGTTTGGTAGCCATTATTTAAAAAAAAAAAGTTTTTCAAGCACAAGCTATGAGAACTAAGAATAACAGGGGATATTGGAAATTCACTTACTTGGATGGAAGGGAGGGAAAGGGAAGAAAGAGAAAATTGAAGAGAAAGGGAAAGAAGGGAGACAGAGGTGACGTGGCTGTGAGCAGCATTAGTCTCAGGAACCAGCTGGAATATTGTGTGTCTCTCAGCTTCTGCATAATGAACAAAGGTTTTCCAAATGATATAGGTTTGGTTCCAAGAGGGAGGAGGCCACGTTAGCACTGATTCCTTCAGAACCACAGTATTGCAGACTGCACTATCTCCCTGCCTGTTTTCCTCATCTACCAAAGGGGAAGCGGGTGGATTGCTTTTAATTATTAGCCTTTGAAATATCCTCTTTTTTATTTGTGGTCCTGGCAAAGGAAAAACTTATATTCATAGGTAATACCAGTCTTATTTTAGTCCTTTCCTTTAGTCTCTCCCTACTAAAACTTTTACCTGAACGGAACCCCAAATTTAACAGATATGTAGCAAGCAATTGGACCAAAGGGAGAGAAAGCAAAAGAAGTCAGGTGCTGTGTGGCACCTAGCCCTCGTAAATCACAGAGAGAGATCCCTGGGAGTGCCCTGTACCTACCTCTGGGGCATCTCTTATTGGCCATGTCAGAGGATAATGTCCCAAATGACTGCATTTTATTTTAATAGTTCCAAGGAGGCAAAATGAAGTTTATTCCTCTGTTATATTCCTCAGTTCATCTTGGAACATTTTGAATACAATTAATTGAGACTTCTTTAATCAAATCTAAAATGCCTTGTTAAGGAATTAGGAATAGTAAATATTGAGAATGCAGACAAATTGATCTGAACTTTTATTTGGTCTCTCTCACACTTAATTTTTTAAGGAATTATTGTTTAATCTGTATGTCTCAGAATTTTCATGTGTGAGATTTACTGAGTGGATCTAAGCCATGACAACCATGACAACCATGACACGTATTGCAGCAGCCATACAAAAGGTAAGGAATTGTAGCCCTATCACCAAACTCTGCAGGAAGAAAATTTTTCTTGGCATTTTTTTTTAGTGGTGAAATAGAACATTGGCTTTTAGGGTTCAAGATCTACGATTTGAATTAGCATTGGTCTGACATGTATTAGGCATCTGGTGTTTGTTTAATGAATAAATGCCAATTGGCATGATTGAGAATATAAAATCAAATGCATGTATGAGACATAGTTTGTCTGCTAGTTCTCAGATATTCATCTTGAAAAACAGTAAGAAAAATGTGGTGGCTTCTTGTTTCTCTTGGAAATTCAAATTGACATGTGACTGAAATGATTATTATTTCAACACATAAGGGATAAGCAGTCTCCTGCTCCAGGTGATTAGGTTAGTGACTACTTTTTGTTTTTTCTCTCACATGTGTAACCAGAGAAACAGAGAACTCGACCAACATTCAGGTTTTGGAACTACTCAGTTTCTGTGATTTTAGGAAGATATAACTAGGAATGGTATGTTTAATAGTATAAACATAAACAGTCAGCCGGACCATGTAAATATATCTTGAAATGAGCATATTCTGGGAATTATATTAAGGCTATAATTGAAAGCTAATGCTGTATCCTCAGAAGACTAAAGAAATTAGTGTTTGATAAAACATTGTGTAGTGAGTCAATTAGACTTTTTCTTTGCTGGGGCAAGGAAGTATTTGACCTGACTACACATTTTTATAGGGGCATTTCAGAGTCAAATGGTACAATGTGCCATCCTTCTGAGGAAACTAATAGGAATGATAAAATGATGCTATATATTTTACTCTTGTAAATCTTCATTTACTAGAAGCTCATAATGAGACAGAATTTTCTAGAAAATTATTATTAATCCCAATTGGAGTGAGTAGCCAGAAAAATACATCATAATGGAAAGGGCCAGGCAGAACTATGGGTTGAAACAGTTTGTGTCCAGGAGCCACTCATTTGTGAGCAGTGAACATTGAAAAGAAAATCACTTCTGGGGAAAGGATTCACCAACTGAACTGAGTACAGTGAGGTGAGTTGGTCCAGAGTTCTGGATCTCTCATTTTGATCCAGCCAGGAATAGATCAGACAACAAAGGGAAGTCCAAACAATTGGGGTTAGGGCGCAGGTGTACAGTGGCTCAGAGGAGACCAAAGAAAGATGGGTACCTAGCCACAAGGCTCTGAAGTCACAAGAATACCTCAATTCTGAAATAGAGAGCCACGCAAATAGAGAGGCATAGGTATCTCCTGCTTAGAATGTGGATTGGCCTCAGTTAAAAGATAGACCTGATCTCAAAGGTGAGAGTTTTATAGGCATACCTGCTAGTCAGGCTTCCCTGGGACTAGGGAACCAGGAAGGACATTGTATTAATATGATCATCAATTATATATTGATCATTATACAATCATCTATCAAATACATTGACCTTCTGGTAGACATTCTGTGACATGATTTTAAATATATTGCATTTGTAAATATTTACCAAGCATAGAATTAACTTTTTAGCCATCAAAACACATTGCTCTCTTTTTCTTGTTGTCATAAGAAATAGCTTGTGTTTTTTTCATCCTCACTTATGAGTTCCAATACCCCAGATATTAATTTGTCCTCCAAAGCCATTTCTTAAGTTAATTTATTCATTCATTCACTGACTATTGATGAACAACCGTATGCCAGATTTAATAGTAGGGTCTAGGAATACAATGTTAATCAAGTGTGAGTGGAATTTTATTGTTTTGTTCACACAGCATCACTTCCTCCTCTCTTCAAGTAACTGTACATTTTTCACTTGAGGAAACCATCCCTCCTCAATTCTGGTTCTGGTAGGGCTGCCTATCACGTGCCCCCACTGGCCTGGACCATAGGGCTGGGAATATGCCTCAGGACTGATTAGCCATAGTAGTTCTTTCCCTTGGCTATAGCAAATGGTCCAAGCATTGGTCCAGTCCCAGAGCATTGGGTCAAACGCAGTGCTCCACCCTCAGATTTTATACTTGGATGCCAGGAGAGAGAGGCTCTTTTTCCTTTGTGATCATTAAATTGGGATGACATAACCTGGAGCTGTTTATAGCCAAACCACACACCCCCCTCCAGGTACTCTCCCAACATTTACAGGAAGTTACCTATAGTGAGAAAGAAGATGACTAACATATTGAGAGCAGCACAGGTGAAAGTTGGCAAGCTAGGGATGAAGAGATGACATAGACAGAGAGACCATAGGAGATGAAAGGAGAAAGAGAGAGAGATAAGGAAACTAGCATTTAGAGAGAAGCACAGGTGAGAGACAGAGATGAAGAAGGAGAAAGAGGCTTGATAACTTCAAACAAGCATCTGGAATGCCTAAATGTATAGGTAATAAATCCCTTCTTTAGCCTAAGTGACTTTCAGTAGGCTTTCTGTCACTTGCAACAAAAAGAGACCTGACTAATATCGAGCAGACACAACCTTTGGCCTCAAAGAACATAGAATCTACTGGAAAGACCCACAGTTAGGTAGGCAATGCCAAAAAGGTGGGATAGGTTCTGGGACAGAGAAATGCAGGTGCTAGGAATGCATAGAAAGAGAAACTGTCCATGATGGGGAAGACTTCCCAGATGAGGTGTCATTTAAGCCAAGACTGAAGCAAGACTCAGGGGGTAAGTGGACAGTGAGGTGAGAGCTGCAGGCAGAGGGGCAGCATGCTTGAAGTTTTCAAGGCAAAAAAGAAGGCAAAACGTGTTTGAAAAAATATCTGGAGGGTAGGCAGCAAGGGAGGAACGTTGAGAGGTGATTCTGGAGAGTTAAGCAAAGGGCAGATCCTAAGAGGCCTCATAAGCAAGGTTAAAGACTTTAACCATTCACCCAAGTGACATGGTCATATCACGTTCCTACTATTTATTCATTGACTTGTTTGCCTTGTATTAAGCACTAGCTATACTCTAGACATAGGGCTGGAAATTCAAGACAGAAGATATTAGAAGATAATAGTTTGTCTCCAAAAAGCCCACAGTCCAATGATTTTCTTGGATTTGTGTATTTAAAATATTTCCTAATTCAGTTTATTTTCCAGGTCCTTCGCATGTTCTCCTCCATTTTCTCTTTCTAGGCACTGCTTCATCAAGAGAATTAACAGTAAAAATTCAAATTATTGTCAGATTACTAAAATATATTATGACTTTGACTTCTCTGTGCCTCATTTTTCTCACCTGAAATAGGTTAAAATGGGTTCAAGTGACTCCTTTAGGGAATATGGAAATTAAGAAGGAGTACTTCATGTTAACGACTGGTGCTCTTTCTTCCTCCTTTTTAGTTTCTGTTGAATGTTCCAGTTTACAAACTCAACAGTAAGTTTTCAAGTCCTATAGTTGGGCCATACAGGAAAATAATATAAACCTTAATACACAATGGCCCCTACTCAATCTAGACAGGTATATCAAATTTTTTATGTTATGTTAAAAGGCGTCCACCAAACTGGTAAATCCAGTTATTCTGTTTCTGAAAGAAATTACAGATTAATCAGTAGTATTGACAGAGTGGATTTTTAAGAATGGCGTGCTCTGAATTAGTTATTTTTGTCAGATGGAACATAGTAAAATATTTGTTTGTGCAGAAATTCACCTGGGGGTGAACATGGGGGACTTCAACTTTAAAAAAAAAATCTGTATGCTCTGGAATAAAGGATGTGAGCTTGGCAAATAATCAGTGGTGACGGTGAAATTGCACTGGCTAAAGAATTCTACTTAACAAAAATCTCCTTATTGCCTCTTTTTTCTAATGGCATTAACGCTGAGAAGTGGAATGGTTGTCCTCACACCTCGAGACAAGTGCTGCTCAGGGCTTGATTAGACGAGGCCAGGCCTGCTATTCACCTCATCTCGGGCGCACTCATACTACTGAAACGATGGGGAAATAATGAAAACACAATTATTCATCTAAAAAAATTTATGTTGGCAGTTTTGCTAAAAAAAAAAAAGAAAAAGAAATAGAATTATAGGATTAGAAAGGACCTGGAAAGGACAGTTAGTTGATCTTAGGTAATGACTGATCCTCCTTTTCAGGGTTTTCAGAAAAGGTACATTTCTATCTCTTACCTGTAAAAAGTATTTTAGAATTTAGTACTCTGTACTATGCTGTTTCTTCATTTATTCAGTTCTTATTCAATTATATATTTAAGGCCTAGTATGAATTAGGCAATAGGGCAGATATGTTTTTCAACTTTAATGGAATTTATAATCCAGTAAGGAGGAAGGCCACTAAAACAAGAAAGTATGACAGATGATGATATATGTTATAACACGCAAAGTATAGGGGGCCACAGGAGTTCATAATGGAAGTTTTTCTGGGTAGGGATCAGAAAGGTTGTTGGAGAAGTAGAGTTTCAAACGGGTGAGGTAAAATAAGAGTTTCCAAGTGAAAGCCAGGTTTGGGTGGGGCAAGGAAAGGGAAAACAAAAGACAGTTTTCTAGGGACAGGAATATCATGTGTGAAGGTTGGAAGAAAAAGTTTCAGGCAACATTCCAGGATCTCGATTGCCTTTGGCATCAGGCTAAGGATGGACTTTTATATGGGAGGTAGTATTCCTATATGTCTGTTTGTTTTCTGGGTCCTACCTTGTCCACATCATAAAGATTTTGCAATCTAATTATGCTCCTTCCCACATTTGTTGGCTGGTGGGATTCCATCAGAGGTCTGGGCTTGGACTTGGATAAAGCTTAGAAGGAGGGATGTGGCAAAGCTCTACCTGGGGGACTGGTGGGGTTGGGGCTCCAGGACGAGAGGGACCTAGTGGGGAAGAGGTAGTGGTTAAGAGCACAAGCTCTGACATGACAGAATCCCAGCTTAGAATCTCAATTCTTCCATTTCCAAAACCTGCGATGTTGGGAAAGTTAACACAACTTTATAATTTATTTCCCACATATATTTAACCTGGAAACAGTGACAAAAATATTTCTCTTATAAGATTTGTTATGATGATCAAAAGAATGAAAGAAACACCTTGAGTACACTATCAAAAAATATGAATTATTGTTGTTTTTGTTGTCCTTATTTATTTCTCATCTGATTCCAGGGGGCCGGTTTAATCATAGTTACTGAAAAAAGCCATCACTTCTTATTTTCTATTATTTAGATTTATTTCAAAATCATGACATCTTGTTCCCAGTCGTTGATTTTACTATTCCAGCCACAGGTGGTCCATAAGTTGCCAAATATATAGCTTTGATTTAAAACACCTGGATGTGTGTTTGTCACTAATTTGGGGGAATATTGGAAACCCAAATCTAATTACAGCCTGGTAAGGTGCATATGTTTCTGATAGCATAAGGCTGGAATATGGCTTTACCCCCAAGTGTGAAAGAAGATGGGAAACATGTCATCGAAGCTCCTTTAGTAATAGTCACAATGACATCTGCTTTTTAGACCTGGACCCTATTTTCCCAGAACTGGGATTTAATGCATTATGTGCTTTTTTCTTCCTGTGAGAGAATAGTGAAGGCAGACCTAAAACTAAGCATACCATAATCATGAAGTACTGATTGTTTTAAAGGCAGAAAGGTCATGAAGACACAGGAAGGGAGAGCCACACGCTAGAATTACTAATTCTAAGCCCCAGTAGAAAATGAATAGGCTTTTATTTACACATACTGGTCTCAGCTCTGACAGTACCTAAGATAAGAGGCATAAAGGTCCCCATTTCAAATTACCAGGCATCTGTAGCTAATGACTGTATTCAGTTATAGTGCATATGGCAGGTGAATGTTCTCCTCTCTGACTTGTTCCTGCTATTATCCAGATAGCTACTCTTGTTTTTCTTTTATTGTTTTTTTTCTTGCTAAAATCACAGAGCTCAGCAAAGTAGTAGCAAGCCATCCGGACCTGCTAATCAAATCTGAGAGACCGGGGCTCCAATCTAAGCTCATCATATGACTTAAGAGGCCCTCATTTAGACAGGATCTGAAACGTCCCTTCTAAAGCCTTTACAAAGTGAGAATAATCTTCATTAAGTGCTACAGACTTCACAGAACAAAAATGGATTAGGGGCTTGTCACAGGAAAGATAATTAATGTGGTAGAGAGAAGTATAGGCAATAGAAAGAAAAATTTCTCCATAAGAAAAGAAAAAAATTTATGACAGCCAGGGTGGATAATGATTAAATGTTAAGAAGCAGTTCCTGCTGGCTTGATTTTTACAGTATAATTAACAGAGAAAGAGAGAGAGAGAGCAGTGGGGTGAGAAGAGGCACATACACACACACAAAAGGAAATAACTCACACACAAATAATATAATCTCAGGATTAAAAGGTACATCAAAGGTTTTTGTTGTTACATTAATATTTATTCAGCTCTTCTTGATCTAACAAGATATCTTTTACTATGTTAAAGTCCTCCAAAACATCTTGCCAAATTGCCTTTCAATATATTCTTGGTCAAAATATTGTTGTGGATTGGGAAATTATTTTGAAGTTATTTTCTGAGTTATTTTATAGCTGAAGAAGTCTTAGACAGCAATTTTTCTCTACTGTTTAATTCTGCTATCTTGCTGCTCATAGTTCTTTCTGAAATTGGTGTTATTTTAGGCCCTGAAGCAAATGGTTCTTTGCCTCTTTTCTAATTTCCTCCTTTCCAGACAGTGGGACTTGGCTTTTTATCAAGGAATCAAATGCCCACCCTATGGGCCTGCTGGGACTTTTTCCAACCAAAACACATTTCTTTCCTGTGAATGCGTAATCATTTGCAAGTGAGTACACCACTGAAAACCTGTTGATAGGAAATGCTGGAAGAGCCAGTTCTTTTTCTGTGGTGCTAGATGTATCTTGGACAAAAATAATTAATAATTATGACTTGCTATTTATTTAATTATAATTGCAATAAAAACTTGAAAGTGAAAGAAAAAAAGAGATCACCCCTTTTCTTAGGTAGGATGTCATGTGATATCTACACTTTGGTGGGATTGTACTGAATTCAGAATGGAGTCCTAAGCTTTGCATTTCAGTTGCATTCTATCTAGTTGAAATATAAAGTGTATGGCTATGATGTAAATGGTTTAATGTTAGGAACAAAAAAATCTAAAAATAAATAAGACAGTATTACTTCATGGTTTACTAGGGGAGATAGGACATTAAAGACCTCCTTGAAAGGACATGGTCACCATACAGGATTTGTAAACTACAATGGTGTACAGAGAAGCTTTTAATTCTGTCTGGGGTTGTGTGTCTGTTCTGATTTCATGGAGGAGGTGGGGTTGAAGTTGGTGCTTGAAGAATTAAGTAGTAATTCACCCAACAGAAATATAGGAAAGGGCATTGCACTCCCATCAGAATTGCCTGGTGAGACCCAAATGTGATCACAACATTCTATTGCTCCAAAGCTTCCAATGAACTCACTCTACTTACAGAACAAAGCCCCAAATACTTAGAACTCATTGTTTTACCAGTCTTTCATAAATGCTTGTCTGTCAATATGAAATTTTTCTGGTGTCCTCGATGGCAGCTTTTAGGCACAGAAAAGACTATTCGTGATTCTTTTGGATTTTAAAATTAATATTTGATTTATTATAGATACAACTTATTTTTTTCTCAGTCTTTTACATTCAACATAGAAATCTTATTGCTTTATTAAAAATGTGGCATATTTCAGCACTTTCAAGCAGGTCTTCAAAACCTAATTAATTAAAATTGTTCAAACATTTTATGCTGAATTTATAAATTTGAAATACTTGATTTTAGGGCTCCTAAACTCTAAACTATCTAATTGGCAAATAAAATCTTTCTAATTACTTAATTAAATTTTAAGAAATATAGTAAATTAAACTTCCAAATATGGTGAAACTTAAGTTCTTTTTAAATTCCTTGGTAATACTTATAAACTTAGTAAAATTCTCATGCCTTTGAAATCAAAATAAAAAGTTTAATAAATTATCTAATTATACAATTTAAAGAAAAATCACAGACCTAATTTATTGGATGCTGCAATATGCCAAATTCTCTCATGCATTAAAAATATAAAAATACTGAATATGTACATATGCTCTTATATATTAATGTAACTCTAAAATTAATGATATAGTTTTAGTTTACTTCATCATCTGTATATGTATTTCTAAATTCCCTAGGGTTATATGACACTTACCTATTGTAGCAGAGACTGCTAACTGCCATAGAGTTTGTCTACTCTCTTATTCTTCCTTAGTAACAGGATCTTTGTTTTATTCAGGGCAACAGTAGGCTAGATAAATTACATTTCCCAAATTGTTTTGCATCTGGAGGGTGGGTATGCGCCAACATCTGGCCAGTGAAGTGGAGGTGTTGTGTGTGACTTCTAGGAGAGCTACTTAAAGGACAATGACTTATTTGGGAACAGGCTCTTTTTAACTTTTTTCTTCTTCCCTTCCAGTTGCCATCTTGAACCACAAGGTGACCTTGAAGACCAAAGCCATAATCCAGGATAGTGAAGTAGAAAATAGAAGGAACGTGAGTCCTTGATAACCATAGACCTTCTAAGCTAACTATTTGAAGTCTTCTTGAAAAATATATATACAATTTTTGTTTATTTGTTAGATATAACCAAATCCAATCTGAGCCTGATCTATCTGCCAGGGGGACAGTTTTATCATTCCAAGGGATGTGCATTTCCTATTTCAGTGAGTTGATGTTACTTATATATCAATTATATGAATTATTTATGTTATTGATAACTTATATATTAAGTTTCTACTAAATGCTTGATCTTGAATTTGTGACTTGACTCATGCTCCTGACACCGAGGAGGCATGCTGAATTCTATTTACACTCATTCTAACAGGTTCTCCCTAATCTACAAAGGGTCCCTAGATTAAAGTTACCATATTACATGCCGCTAAAATGTGATTTAAGTCTTCAGTCTCCTACCCAAGTTGCTTCACTGCTTGATAGGATTCAAATAATATATTTACTGACTAATTCTGTTAAAAATTCTTTCTGTCTGGTGGGATCATAATTCTTTAAGATATTTAAATTAAATCTTATTGTGGTCTGAATATTTCTTATAGATTCTTTGACTTATTGTTGAATACCAGGCTATTTTTCTGGACAATCTCTTGCCATTCCCATTCTAATATACTGTGCTTTGGTCTTGTGTTTCCTAGGGTATAAAACAGAATAGTAGGCATATAAGATATACTATGGAAAGAAGAAAAAAAGTTCAGGAGTCATATAAATTGAGGAAATATTGCATTCTTCTTTGAAAATTCATGTGTACATTAGCATATTAAAGGCTTAGAAGAGTCCTGTAGTAAAGAAATCTATTTAATTTTAGTCTGCCAATAACTAAATTTGAACTCAAGCTCCCTTTAGTTTCAAGAACTTGCACATAATAACCTGCGGAACTTAATGAGAAATGCAATGCTGGTGATAAAAAAATTTCTTGTTATTTCCCAAATATCAAAGCTTTGCTCCTTCATTCCCCACTGCCTGATTTCCTTTTGCTCTTCTCAGCTTCTTTCTATCCACTCCTTTTTCAAGACCGAGATAGTGAATCATCTGCTCAAATGAAATCTTTCTGGCTCCTCAGTATTGGTTGTTTCATAATTTGGGCTCCAGATTAAGTTTGTGTGTGTCACTATCTAGAGAACTAGCCCTCTGTGCTTTAGTTTTTTGTTTGCATTTTGACTTCACAACCTGACTGGGACCATTTTGAAGACAGGGACCATCCATCACAGGGTTTGGCATTTCATGGATGCTGGATTAAAAAAAAAAAAAAGCACTTAACAAATAAAAGTTAGAGAAACCTAGACTGTTCAATTAAATAAATATATATTCATTTATTTTTCATTCATTTCTTTACCCATTTATTCAAGAAATATACCTGTATATTGAATTCCTGCTTCATGCTAATTGTTCTGCTGTATACCTGAAGTAAGATGGTGAAGAACAGGAAGAATCCTTGCCACCACGGAGAGAAAGAAAAAAAGAAGAAGAAGACGAAGAAGATGAAGAAGAAGGAGAAGGAGAAGGAGAAGAAGAGGAGGAAGTAGTTAATTTAAAAAATCTAAGAAATAAAAAGTAAAATTAACTCTCTGGCAAGTGGGTTGCAGGAAGAGAGGTACAGGGTGATGGTATTAGTCAGCTAGGCCTGCCATAACGAAATGCCACAGATTGGGTGATATAAACAACAGAAATTTATTTTCTTATAGTTCTGGAGGGTAGAAGTCCAAGATCAAAGTGTTGGTGGGTTTGGTTTCCTCAGATGGCTGCGTATTCACAAGATCACCTCTCAGTCTATTGTCTGTGTCCTAATCTCCTTTGTTTAAGGGCACCAGTCAAATTAGATTAGGGTCCAATCATATGATCTCATTTAACCTTAATTACCTCCTTAAAGGCCCTATGTCCAAATACAGTCACATTCTGTGGTACTGAGGGTTGTTAGGACCTCACTGGATGAATTTTGGGGGAATGCACTTCAGCCCATAAGTGCTATAGAATTTAAAGGATTTTCCCAAATCATGGAGGTCAAGGATTGCTTCACAGGAGAAGTGTGGAATGAACAGAGATGTAAAGGATAGAAATTAACAAGTGAAGACATGGGGAAGAGTAAGGTATAGTCCAGGGGGAGAAAGTGGCAAGAACAAAGGCCTGTGGTGGACAGGAGGGCATGTAGCTGGGCTTCCAGAGTGACCGAGCACATGGCATGGGACGAATGGTCACAGAGGAAGGTGAGTAAGACCAGAGAGGGTCAGAGAGGTTAAGAACCCTTGTCTTGCCCTAAAGCAAATGAAATCCTTTGAATGTTTGAAACAAGGGTGGCATGATCAGATTTGCATTTAGAAAAGGTCACACTGGCTGTAATTTGGGGAACAGATTGGAGGAGTGCCAGAATCAATGGGGAAATAACACAGAGAAAAAGAAAAGAAAAAGGCACAGGACTGGACCTGGAGGGGTGCCAGAATTTACTGGCTGGGGAAAGGAGGACGAGCTTATAAACAACTTTTTCCAAGAATTTGCTCTGAGAAGGAGGTAAGAGAAAGATCATAGCTGGAGAAGGGCATGACGTTCAGTTTTTTTTTTTTTTAATTTGAGAGACATGAGCATGTTTAAAAGTAGATGGTGCAGCTGCTGTGGAAAACAGTATGGTGGTTCCTCAAAAAGTTAAACATAGAATCACCATATGACCCAGCAATTCTACTCTTAGGTATCTACTCAAAATTGAATTGAAAACAAGGACTCAAAAAACAGTAGCACTATTCATAGTAGCCAAAAGCTACAAGCAACTCAAATGTCCATGAACTGATGGACATACAATGAACATTATTCAACTATAAAAGGAACAAAGTATTGATACATTCTACAACATGAATGGGCCTCAAAAATATGCAAAGTGAAAGAAGCCATGCACAAAAGGTCACATATTGCATGACTGTAGTTATATGACATACCAGAATAAGTAAATCCATAGAGACAGAAAGCAGATAAGTGGTGGCGACAGCCCATGGGGAAGTTAATGGGGAATGACTGCTAAATGAGTTTGGAGTTTTCTTTTGAGTGACAAAAATGTTTTGGAACTAGATAGAGGTAGTAGTTGGCCAGTATTGTGAATGTGCTAAATGCTGCTGAATTGCACATTCTAAACTAGTTAATTTTATGATGTATAAACTTGACTGCAATTTAAAAAAAGTTGCTGGGAAGATTCCAGATAAAAAGCAGAGAGAAGAGTTAAAGCGTGATAGGTTTCTGATAATTTGTGAAGAAACAGAATTAAAGAAAAAGTGGAGAAATTTGCCCAAAATAAGTTTGTGAGATAGCTCCTTTATTGTAATAGGAAGGAAGGAAGAAAGATGGGCAGATAGATGGGTTTGTGCATTTGCTAGCAAGAAGTCACGGGGAGCCCATATTTTAGCATCTATTTTCTCTATGAATTGGCACATGAGAAACCATGTACTGACAGCAAAGAAGGTTAAAGGATGGGTTAAAGATTTAAGGAGAATTTTTAAAAATTGTTTTGAAAAAATCACTGGAGAAAGTGAGAAAGCATACACCGAAGGTAAACAGGTTCAGAGCCTGTTTGATAGTAGGCTTTTGAAGTTGCAAAGGCACCTACCAATCTATCACTTTACGTGATTCCCCACATCCCCCATCTATGTTTAGCTACTCAGGTGCAGGCATGGGCAGAGAATCAGATAACCCAGGATTGGGGTTTTGCTGGACTTATATGATGGAAAGACAGTGTAGCAAAAGAGTTGAGATATTGACAAGAGTGCTGTTGAAACAATGAGTCACGAAATGAGGTTATCTCAGGAGAGAAATGGGAGAAGGAAGGAAATAGCTGATGAAATAGGAGAAAATAAAGGTATCAATGCACTGCAAATACATATAAAGTTGAATAAAGGCCAAAGGTTACCCAATCAAGTATGCTAAAAATAGGAGATATTTTAAGAAGGTGGTGCAAGAATTAGTTATTTTGTTTGTGGAATAGGTAAAACAGAGGTGATGACATGAATGAGGGGCTGAATTGGGGTGAAGAAGAACCTGGGAGAGGTCAAGAAGCTGAAGGCGCAGGATGTTGGATGGGTCAGTGGGTCATCTGTGTAGATACTGAGTTCATTCAGGCTTTCAATAGGACTTGGGTCAAAACCAAGTTGGGGGCTGGATGCCAAAGACTTTAGTCAAAGAGAGGGAATGACAAAGTAGTGGCTTGGGTAAAGGTGGGTGGTTAAAGAGCAGTAGCCAAATGGAGTGGGCCTGATGAGCAGTATTTGGGAAGACAGCTTGGGAGAATATCGTTTTGAATACAGTCAGAGGGAGTGTTGAGAGTATTAACACTACCTTCTGGCTGGAGAATAGTTAGAACACGAGAGATAAACGGTGACAGTGACACATGGGTGAGTTGCAGAAAAACAGCATCATTGAGGAAGAGAGACATTTTAATTCAAGCAAGAAGGAGGAGGAAACTCTTGAAAAGGGGGTTGAGCATATTGAGAGTGTATCAGACGGGAACTAGTGGTCCAGAAAATAGAAACTATTCTCCGTCTTTCACACCATGAGAATTTAATTCAAGGCATTGGTTACAAAGATTTTGGCAGGACTGGAAGAGCAAAAGGAGAGAGGTGAAGTGGCTGAAGGATTGTAAAGGGAGACGCATATTCTCAGCGATTAGAAGTTACTAATGTCCATAAGCCAGCCCTTGCTATTGTGCTGCTGGGCTACTGTCACAGCCAGTTCTGGACCCATCTCAACCAGGGCTAGACCCAATAAGAATGTGCTGCCCTGGCTGGGCTGCTGGAAATTCTCTGATTCCTCCTGCCACTAACACAATTGCCAACAACCAGAGCAGAAAACTGCCCCTTCCTTCCCCGCTTCTGATCTCCTACATGGACTTCTATTGGCAGAAGGAAGCAGGCTGGCAGGGGGCCTGCAAAAAGATGTCAGCAATTGCCGGGCCCCAGCGATGTAGATCCAAGTGTAGAAGGGTAGGTGTGGGCTGAAAGAAAATGTTGAATAACTGGCAGGGTGAAGGCTTGCTGCTTATGGATAAGCTATTCCAGAGGGCAGAGTGGAGGGTTTGGACAGTGGCATAGAGAGGACAACTGGGACGGGGCAAAGTGGGAAGGATAATGGGAAACATCTCCTATCCTAACTCTCAGTTGAAGATCTGAGGAAATAGAAATGGAAGAAAATTCCCGCAAGTTCCCACCACCACCTCTACTAACTCACCTGCAGCTTTGCCTTCCCTCCTGTTACTGCGGATGAACTTGCCTCGCTTCTTAGCCAAGGCCAATCCCCTTCCCTCGCCCTTGCTCAAGGATGTCACTCCAGCGGTTGTTTCCCCATTCTCCAGCATTACGTATTTTTTTCTTTCTTTATTTTTATCATTCCCGTGAGCATACAGTCATGATGTAGCGTCTCTGATTTAAAAAAAAAAAAAAAGGAAAGAAAGAAAGAAGGAAAGGAACCCCTCTCTTGACTGCACTGTTTTGTCTTCTCTTTGCGTTGTGGTAAATGGCAACTCTATCCCTCCAGTTCTCAGGCCAAAAACTTTGGAATCATCTTTGATTTCTTTCTTTCGCTTGCTGCCCTTACCTGCTTCCACCTTCTTCACCAATGTATCTATGGAATCCCGGCGGCTCTGTCTTCAAGGTACATAGAGAATCTCACTACTCCTTACTACTTTTACCACTATGATTTTAGTCTATTTAACACACAGCAGCCAGATGATCTTTTAAACATATTTACGGTCATGTCACTTCTTTGCTCAAAGATATTCAAAACCTTCATGTGTCACGTAGAGTCAAGTCCAAGTCAATTCATTCGCTGACAGGCCTCTGCAGGATGTGTACTGTCTCCCCATGGACTTTTCTGACCTCATCCTAGTCTTTGCCTCACCCATTCTGCTTCAGCCTCACTGGGGCCCTGCTGTTCCTAAAGCATACTGGACATACCTCAGGGCCTTTGTACTTGCTGTTTTCTCTGCCTGAGATAGTATTCCCACAGTTACCCACATAAGTCACTTTCTCACTCCCTTCAGGTCTCTGCTCAAATGTCATCTCTGAGTGGTCTTTTTTGATTGGCCTACATAGAATAGCAACTTCTCCCACCCTCTTAGCACTGATCACCATCTGCCATACCATCCATCTACTTATTTATTTCTCCCTTATTTATCTTCCCCAGCAGAAGGTAAGGTTCAAGAGAGCAGGGACTTCATCTGTTTTGTTCGTTGCCATGTCTCCAGAACCCAAACAGTGCCTAGAATATTATAAACACTGAATAAATGTTGATTTGAATAAATACATAAAAGCATGGAGGACAGATGGATAAATAGATACATGGCATTTTATGAGGAAGAGAAGACCCTGGACTAGTTTCATGGCTTTGCTCTTTGGCTTTGGATACTAGGTCTGTGATACCCTTGATACTTGTGGAAACCAGTAAACCCTACAAACTCTCAGGAGAGGCCACTGTCACTTCATTCTGACCCCATACCTTTCTGCTTTGAACTGAATGTGCTCACTTACATTTCAGATTAAGCATTTTAATTTTTCATTTTTGAAAGGTTGAGGATTGTGTTTGATTTATTTTCTTAATTTACTCCTGAGAAAGAACATATACAGTTAATGCTGATGAAGAAGAATCTCTTAATCCACGAAATGTTCTGACATTATATAAACAGTTTCTTGGACTTTGTGATTGTTTTGGTTAGGAATATAGAAGTGAACTCCAAATTCTGGATTTTATGCAGGAAAATCTATGCTTCTGAAATGCATTGATTTATATCTGAAAGGAGTTTCTGAGGTATATGTTATTTTTCCCTAAGCAGCATACTTTTTTTTGTAAGGGCAGGATAATTTACACATAATTTTGAGTTGTTTGGAAAATATATGTCTCCTCTTTTTTTTACACTTTGGTTGCTTTTGAGTATTAGTGAATTCTCCCCATATCCATTAAGAATATGGGTGTGTGCCAGAGTGACTGTGCTCCCTGTCAACAGGCCTGCCTCCTCCTCGCTCTTGTACACACTAGTGAGGAGCCGGGAGGGAAAGGGTGTAGGCAGAGAGAAAGCAAGAAAGTGCAATAACAGAGATGGAAACTATGCCTAAAGGCAGGAGAGAGGTTAGAAGAAAGACACTGGAAGAAATCTGAGAGGCCAGCTTTAGGGATAGAGAACAGCTGTACTGCATATTTCTTTCTGACAAATCAGTTGAAATGCTTCACAAAAGTCCTCAACCCTTTCAGCAAATACAGGGTTTTTGTTTATTTGTTTTTTGTTTTGTTTGTTTTTGGGGTCTTTTTTCTTCTGAGAAGCCTATAATGGGGTTGAGAAGGCAGTGTTCAATTAAGGGATAGACAGTTCAGTTCCTGTGAGTAAATTAATTTCTACCTTTAGGCAACTTGGTGGAGTGTTTCATAAGCCAAATGGAAGACTCTGGAAAATAAAGACTTCCAGTAGCTGATCTGATGAAAACAGATTAAGGGATAGGATTTTTAGAGGAATGGACAAGAACATTTTTGGTCTTTGTAGTAAACCTGTTTTATATCGATTAGGCAAACCAAATCAGACAAATGGACACACTTGGTCAATTCAATTTTCCAAAGCACATCACCACATTTGCAAGGTGACTGGCAAGTGGTGGTGATCTGGAGACACAGGGTGAAGAGGACTTCTGGGAATCTGGCTTGATATGATTATTCAAGTTGCTTCTCTTACTTGACAGATCTGTCAAGTTCAGACCTAACATTTTGCTTTGTTTGTACTGTAATGACATCTCTACACGCTAAGGGAAATTTCATCTGCTAAATGGTGTTAGCAGATGATTGAGAACAAAAATTAAATTTTTGCTCTGGTGCTTTCTGTCTTGCTAATTTGGGGGGGCATAGGGAATTATGTACTTTTTAAAACATGGGAGTTATGCTAGGTATAGTTGGGGGTACGATCATGAATAGGACACAGGATATATCTACTAAAGGGCACGAGAGATACAAGCAACCACAATGGGGATCATATATGGACCATCTATATAAGAAAACCCAGTTGGAAGAACTTAAAGAGACATAAGTATTTGCTAGCTTTTGGAAGATCAGTAAGGTTGCAAATGGGCAAAGAGTGATTTTAGAAGGAAGGAATTAGCATGAGAGAAGCTCTGGGAGGTAAATAAATGGATTAGCTGGGCCCAAGTTTATAAGAACATTTGTAGGAGAAAAAACAAACAAAAACAAGAAAGAAGGTTTTAACTAGATATTTAAGGGCTGAATTCCAGGCTAAAGAGTTGGTTGGAGAAAGAAAACCCATGAAAATATCTTCATGAGGGAAATGAAATCAATAGTACATTGCAATGGCTTCTGAATATTTTCATATTATCTAATACTTTTGATCAGTGGATAAATTTGTTGCAAGGTTGACAATATTAACGGAAGAAGGTTTTACTGGTACAAAAACAATAAGTTACTTCCTAGATTGCATCTTTTAATTAAGAATAAATTATTAGCAGATCTTTGTCATATTAATGTTTCAACTTTAAGTCAAAATACATAACAGAACATGAACCAAGTAAATATCAATGTCAGTTTATGATCTAGTATTTTAATTGTACTAAACGGTTTGAAGCAAAATTTAACTTGAATTTTTGCTTTCAGGAAAACTTTTGCTTATGCAGCCAATCTATCCCATTAACTCAATAAGGTCATATTTCACTTACTCTGTATTGACATCAACTGTTTCTTTTTATGTATCCTTTTTTGTTTCTTTCTAATACTATTATGCACATTTGAACAAACAGGACAGAAACATTTAGAAAGAAAAGCATGTGATGGTTTTCCCACACCAGTGTAGGTGTGGGGTGATGAATACCCTTGCAAAGTCTGAGTTTGTGGGCTTGGGTAGAGGGGGGTCTGGAGGGAGAAGGATCTGCTCCTCGGTGCTATAGAGTTCTTTCCAAGAGCAGCTTTCATGGTCACGGACTCCTCCTCTTCCTCCTCCTCCTCCTCTTTCTCCTCCTCCTTCTCTTCCTCCTCAGTGCCCAGTTTTAGAGTTGGGTCGCTGCTACCCTTGGTAACTGTTATCTCAGAAATTTTGAATGTGTCCACACTGAATTTTGTTGGCTTCTTGAGTGTTTCTTTAAAATTTGCCCTTGGGAATGTTAGCAAGGTTAGAAGCTGCCAAAAAATCTGGAAGTGTAGGAGGGAAGGAGATGGAACTTTGTTTTGATTATTCTTTCATTTTTTTATCTGGCTCTCTCTTCCTCCTTCCCTCGCCCTGTCTTCCCCCTCCCTCCTCCCTCCCTTCTCCCTGCCTCCTCCCCCCACGAGACATTTTTGGAGGAGAGCTGTAATTCCTACACAACTTCCCTTCTCAATCCTGTCTTGAAACATTTTGTTTCCTCAAACCTGAGACAATGATTTATAGTACAGATGTGTGCGTGTGTGTGTGTGCGTGTGTGTGTGTGTGTGGGGGGGGTGGTAGATGCTATAGAAAAACTGAAAAGAGAGTTGACTGTAGCACCTCCCCCAGGCTGGCAGTGCCCATTTCTGTATTTTCCCCAGGTGGTCTGGAGGAAGAAAAAGTTTTGCTTGTGTCATGAATTACGCTTTTAATTTTCACAGGCTTTCAGAACATTGTGGCCCTCTCAGTAAAGAATACTGTGGCCTTTGAGCGTGGAGGTCAGCTGTGGGGGAAATATTCCCTTCAGGCACGCCGCTGACTGTTCCCAGGGGAAGGCGGCAGGGGCTCTCACAGGGGGAGATTCCATTTGTCGTATCCAGAGGAGTCTGAGTCACAGCCCGGCCGGGCCAGAGTTCAGCCCCGAGGAGCTGGCAAGCCCCCGCCGCCTTAAAGGCACAGCGCACGGATTCTGCTTAAGGGAGGGGAAGGGTGCTCCGCAGTGAGTCACTGAGCTGGTCCTCTATAATTGCCAGCTGCGTTGTTTATGTGGGTGTCATTGATAAACATAAATTTCAGTGAAAAGGCAATTGTTTACTCAAACTCCCCTTCACTTGAGAACAGAGAAAAACATACTGGGTTTTACAAGCCTTTGTGAAATTGAGGTCACCTGTACCATCCACATGGAGAATAAGAATATTTATTGTATGATTAAGGTTCTGATCCATAGGGGGAGGAAAAATCATTTGCATGTCACGATTTTTCCCACCTCCTTAATTTTCAACCCACTCACTTCATAAATTAACAACAGGCAGCATCAATCTCTCCATAATATGTAAGACACATGTAACCTTGGTGGCGGGGAGTGTTTCTCAGGTTTCACCAGTTGGTAAAAACAGGTGTTGTCATTAACTTGAATACCCACATCTTAAAGTCCAAGACTCTGCTTGTTTGGCTGCAGGAAGTCCAGTATTTTAGAGAATCCTACTCTAAATGCATTTCCAGAGAGTGTACACATATATTCATAAATCATTCCTTGTCCTTTCTTGCTGAGATGACCACTAAGCTACCCAACAGCCTAGGACCTTGACAGACTCAGAGATGCTTTTTGCATCTGGCATTCTGACTGCATGCATCCTGGGCACTGCCACCTGGATTTAGACATGATGCAACAGCCATGATTGGTGCTGGAGGGGCTAGAACTCAGGGACACTCCCACACAGCCGGAACTATAATGCTGCCACTGTACCCTATGGCTACTCCTGGGAAGTGGAAAGATGCCATTTACTTCTGTGATCTGTACAGTTAATGGGTGGGGGTGGGACAGATTATTTTCCTCTGTACTTGACAGGTTTCAGATATGTATGAAGAAGTAACTTATATTTAACATTTTTATTTGAGAAACTTTGATGTGTACTTCAATTTACAAGCTATCACCTTTAAAACTCTCTGACATGCAGAAATTATCTGGTTGATTTACCATTGTCTTTTGAAGGTTGACTCATTTAGAAATGACGTGACATTTGCATTTGAAATCCGTACTGTATTTATTTCATTGTTCTGAGCCTTCCAAATAAATCAGTGTTTTTTTTGTGGGATAATTGTGAGAAAAATAATAATGCAACAATTATTTAGGAATGTATGGGTTATCCTTAGTTCACAAATTTTCCAACTTAAGTCTTCACCAACTCTGTGCAGAATAGCAAAATGACCATGTTGCACAAAAGGAAAAATTGAATTCTAGTACTGTAGCAACAGTAAAAAATTTAAAAACTGGCAGCATAATTTTGCCAATATTTTTAAATTCCTAATATCTGGAATGAAGAAAAATAATAGAACTGATCTTAAATGTAGGAAAAGAAAAATCTTCCTCCTGAAGATAAATGTGTGAAGATCAGGAAGGTCTGAGACTGGTTGAAGTTCTGCAATTTGTGGTTTAGGATTAACATAAGGACACACGTAAACTATGATTTTTAGAAAATGCTGTTAGTGAAATTCTTGATAAATAGTATGGATGTTGCATCCAAAATATTTTTTATTATCCTTATACTTGATACCCAGTTAGATTGCTACATGTAGAATTTAGATTACCATTGATCAAAGACAGAAAAGTTTGAAATAAAAACTGCAACACTGTTCAGATTCCCAAATGGCAGCCACTATTACCTAATCTCAAAATATGGGAAGGAAAGACAGTCATATGGTGAACTTTTATTGAGTGCCTCTATTTATTACATACTTTCCTGATTCTTTACGTGAATTTAATCACTTATCCATCCCAATAGCTCCTCGAGGTAGCATTATTACTATCTCCATTTTACAGGTAAGGGAACAGGCTCAGCAAAGATAAGAAGCTTGTCCTCAAACCCCTAGCTAGTTGGTGGGAGGCTGGGATACAAACCCTAGCAGTCTGGTTTGGAAGCCTACATTCTGAGTCACCATGGGTGCCTTTTTAATGTGAGATGTGCCTGAGATGATGAAAGTTTAGCAGAGGAAAGAACTGAAGGTCACAATAATCTCCTGAGAACATGTGTCTTAGAGAACCAGATACTTTGCATTGCAAACACCTTGTTTTACAGGTGAAAAAAACTGTAGCCAAGGCAGTTCCTATGACTTGCTTGAGGTTACTTACAGCTTGCTAGTGGAAGAGATGAGATGGGGGATGAAGTAGACTTTCTTGACATTCATTAATTTAACGAACATTTATTGTCCCAAACACTTTTTTAGGTATTGAGGATGCAGAGCAACAAGACAGATAAGGTCCCTGCTTATAGGATATTACACCATGACCAGAACAGTAATTTGACTTTAGACTAGACCACCAAGTAGAACACTTGTGTTAAAATATTAAAAAGTAGGATAGGATACATGCAGGGGAGGTGGGAGAGGCTTGATGTTAGTTCTACCCCATTTTATAGATGAGTTTACTAAGGTTCAGTGATATTAAATAACATGTCTCATTCACATGTATTAGAGCCAATCAAGACTCAAACCCTGATTCCCCTTCACAGTGGATAGAGTGAGTGCCTGCGTGCCTGTGTGTGTGTGTGTGTGTGTGGTGTGTGTAAGAAGGACATCACAGCCTCCTGGTTAGGGAGTAGCTCTTTACATGAGTCAATAAAAAAGCTGGTTGGAGCAAGATACCTAGTCAGCTTCTCAGCTTGCCTGGAACCAGACAGACCCATTTTTCTGGCAGAACTGAGACAGCCCAAAGAACCCTCATTTTTTTCTTCATGCTTAATTTCCTTAGAAGTTCAAACTTACTGATGAGCATCTGGTTTAAGTTCTTCATCTCTAGGTCAGGGAGCCTGTGATAACGGGGAGCACCTACCACTCTGGTAGCTGCAGAGGAGATGGCTCAAACATGAAAGCTGGGGAAAAGCATGCCACCTCCCAAAATTAAAAAAAGAAAAATAGTTAATCATTTGGGTGTGTGAAGATTCCCTTTACTCTGAAAGATCAGGTCACCTGTGCCACTTCTATACAGCACTTTGGAGGGAGTTCATAAAAGGTGGTAGAATTATTACAGTAAGGTACCCATCTCTGGAGGAAATTTGTAAAAGGCATCTCTCTAAAGGTCTTCCCTTTTGGCTGACAAATTAGAAAAAGGAGCCCCATCTGGGGGTGGGGAGGTAGCCCTGAGACAGGGTGCTTGGATGGGTGGGCTGCACCACTGCTCCTCAGAGGCCTCGTCCCTTAAACTTTAAGGAGCCAGATGGGAGTGACATCTAAACAACTCACCCTCACTTTCTACAGTTCTATAGAGGTAGGGTGTAGGAACTAGAGGGTGGGGTACTTTTTGCCCTGTGAGAATAATTGCAGATCCTGTGGAGGGTCTCTCAGCAAGGGAGACCCATCATTTTGGCCTCTCTGAACCCACAGCTCACCCACCTCCCTTTCAGAGCTAACGTGGCAGAGCTGGCTGGGAGGTGGTTACTGGCTCCGGGCCCTGAAACACTGAGTAATTCCTAGGAGGGCTGAGACTGGAGGCACCATTCCAGACACTTCCACGTTGTCTAAAAGTTAAAAAAAAAACAAAAAACCCTCCACCGTCCAACTCAAACTGTTGGAGGCAGATTCTTTGGCTCTGAAATAAGACCCATCCCTTTTATGGAAGGACATTGCTGGAAAGTTCTACCATAGAGGAAAGCCACAGTTAGTTCTTTTTCTATTTTTTATAGAACAGGGAGGGATCAAGTCAGGGGTGAGGGATGAAAAAGGGATGGCTGAAGGGAACTGCACCTCTTTTCCTATAATTTTTGCATCTACATTATTACTCTTGGCTTATGAAGACAAAGATTTAAGCTCTCAGATCTCCTCCAATGAAACAGTTGACTACTTCGGACTTATTAAGGAGTCAGAAAGCATGGAGTTTATGATTTCAGAAGAAACAAGACAAGATATATTGCACATCAAGTCCTATAAACGACAACCCAGCATGGCCAACAAAAATAGGCTATTGCAGCTGCGCTCTGGCTGAGTGTTTATTTATTGGAGAAGAGAAAGTTACAATCAAGAAAAAGGGAATCATGTCAAGAAGTTATTGGAGTCAAGCAGATTGACTGCCTGGAGTGACATCCCAGCTGTGTAGAGCTGGGAGGCCAGCAGTTGGGTCAGAGACACAAGAATATTTGAGGCATGGACTTAGAGCCCCATTATCGATTTTAAATTGAATTCCAGGTTTCAGTGCAATTAAAAGCTACTGCAAGGTTTTGAGAAGAGAAATGGTATGATCAAATTATTAGAGCAGTATGGTTTTTATTTTAATTAGGATAGACCACAGGGACCAGGGAGATGAAAGGATCAGCAAGTGAGGTGATTTACTAAGCAAATAAACTTAGGAGCAGAGAAGGTCTTTCTGAAATTGACAAATTAAAGCTCCAGCACTGTCTATTATAGACAAGAGGTGATTTCTTTTTTATTAATTAATTTTATCTGATTCAGTTACCTTGTTAGTTCTGACAAACTTGGATCACCAGCTTGATTAGTTCCCTCTTATCTGTCTAGAAACACCAAAATTTTGCCATTTTGTCATATCTTTATTTATGGCCATGAGTTAGGCAAAGTGAAAAGTGTCCACTCTAAAGATGACTGAATTATTTCTCTATCCTGTTTTGAAAAGAAGGAATTCATGTTTTTCTTACTTTCTTGTCATCAGCCCTTTTGGGGGATTTTAGTCTGAAATCTGAATGTGCTTACCAGCTGGGAAAAATTTGACATTTACTTGATTTTGTCCTTTGGAAGTGAAAAAAATTGGCAGCCTTATTAAACAACAAGTCTGCTTATTTATTTCTTCAATCCCTCCCCAGCTTGCAGGCTCTTTTCAAAGCTCTGATAGACCTCTAACCAGTTTTCTAAAGGTAATTTCCCAAAGTGCTGCCTCTAGCCATAGAAAATGCCACGTAGGTTTCTGGGTTTATAAAGGCTCAGAAAGCCATTTTGGTTACATTTGCAGCTTTTTCTGTGGTTCTGGGTGGTAACTCCCGATTGCTAACATTATTCTTTCCTTCTTCTGGGAAGGGCCATAATTGTACTTGGCTTGGTTGACACAAAGACCTCTGAAAAATATGAAGCTGATCCCTCTAGTGTTCTTTTGTGAAGACTACAGTACGGAAAGCTGAATGGAGGAAAACAGCAGCACAATACCACAGACAATAAGCTCCCAAAGTCATTCTCTTTCTAAAATGACATTAATAAAATGACTTACAATAACAATTCTGTGTGCTGTGTAGAATATTTACAAAAGAAAATGTTTGCACTTTTCTACAGCTCATATATGCATCGCAGGTGTGCAACTGGCTAACATTATTGTAGGATGTGTGGCATTGAGAATTATCAGCACAAATAATAAACAATTTAAATAACATTGGCCAGAGTTATCAGAGCTGCAGAGGCAATGTAAACTTGCCTCGTTTTCAGAAATGAATTTACTACGCTGGTTAGGTTTGTCTGACTGTATTCATAGGCTTTTTCTGGTCGTGAAAAGAGGAGAAGAGATTGTATATATTTTTACATTCTGTTTCTGATGCTCCCTGGTGTTCAATAAAAAGAGTATGCTATCTTCTTCATGTTTTTCTTTGACATTTTCTTCTACATTCAGAATTTATTAAACAGCTATTCTATTCTAGGCACTGAAGATACAAAAGTGATAAGATAGAGTCACTTCCCTCAATAAACTACATAATCTCACTGAGAGACAGACTCCTAACTACAATAGAGATGTGTGCAAAGTGCTTGGAACACAGGGGAAATAATATTAATTGTTAATATTAGTAAGGAGGACGAAATATTTAAACTGGGTTCTGAAGAATAAGCAGGAGTTAGAGTTCTCAGATCGGAGATAATTCATGATTTGGCATCTTTGACTGATGCCCAGTTCACTAAGAGCTTGATCAGGTCCAGTTTCCAGGGAAAGCTATGGCGTGGTGGGCAGCTAGTTGTTGCAGCTGTGGAGCCTTAATTTCTCCTGCACACCACTTCCGGGTTAGTCCAGTGTCTCTTTGGGTGGCTCCTACACTTCACATTAAATAAAAAGAGCTATACCATAGAAATGCCAGCTTTCAATTTAATGAATGTAAAATAAAATTTGGAAGCATCATAGGGATAAGTATTTGGACTGCTGCTATAACTCTGGATTCTGAGCAGAAAGAGGAACTGCAAAAGCAAAACTAAGAGAAATAATGAAAGTAGAACCAATTCCATTGTGTGACTAGAAGCAGGTCTTGATTGAGGGAATCAGGCTATATTTAATGATTTCTAAGAGCCCTTCCAGTTCTGAGAGTCCATGAGTCAATTTTCAGAATTATTATCAAAAGGATTGATTGCCCCAGAGAGTCTAGGTACCCGCACAGCCACTCAAGACCCTATCACACTGATATTTCCAATAGACGTTGCCTAACAAGTCTTCTATAAAAAGGCCCCCAACTGACAAGATGATTTGAACACTGACATTGATATGAAAGTTCACTGGCTGGAAAACATTGAGGTATTTTTCAAAAAGCTCCTGACTCTGGCTCTCCTGGGCTATAGTTTAATGCATTGAGAACATTTGGTTCATTACGTAAGACTTATTATCTGCAGTTGTTATAGTTACATTTCATATGTACAGACAAACCAAATAATAGTTATAAAGTTAAAAGCATATTAAGGATCTTAAGAAATCATAGAATGCAAAATAGTGTCGTAATTCAGTATGATTGTCAATATGGTAAGCAAACTGTATTTTATAGGCAGTTAAAGTAATATTATTATTATTTTATAGCGACTTTACTATTTCAATAGCTTCCTAATATTATAACAACAACATGGTTTAATAGCAAAGGCACCAGAGTATACATCTAATGAAATTACTCAAGGGTAAAATGCCGCAGGAGGCAGTGTTGAACCACACAGTAAATAGGCAAATTGAGAACTAGAGATTTAAATTGATCATGCTTATTTCTGGTTCTAGCAGTTCTTTGGACCTCAGAGTTTCTGTGAGGCTGTGAGTTGACACTGGTATATTGAGATTGCCCTTGTGTCTTGCCTTTTTAGTCTTGCATTAACAACAATGCACATTGTTGCATGCATCCTGCCAGCGTAAGATAATTTTTACACATGCTTTCACAACGAACAGGGCCCTAAATTAATTTGGAAATCAAAATTTAAATATTTAAAAGGAAATCTGTATTTCATAGTGGGAATATACTTTAATTATAGAAGGGGTATGGAGAATAAGAGAACACACATTGTGAAATGGGGCACAAATTCATTATGCTCTTGAAGGCTAAGGATAACTTAACACCTGAATTTCCCAGTGATACACTAGCCTTTGCAGATAAATGAGATCACGTCAATGTCCATGGCCCAAGTTTTTCTGCTTGATTTTATTTACACAAATGATGTTGGATTTGAGCACCTTCAAAATGCCCATCCTCTACCAAATATTTTTTAAAAATGTCTCCAAGGGATGTCTCCCTTGTGAAAGGCTAAGCAATTTCTCTTGAACTGCTGCTATACTTCTGCATGCCACAGTGTCTCTCTCTGCTTTGCCCTGCATTATAGTTCCCCATCCAGTGATGCTGATGCTTTCCCAGGTACACTAGCTACCATGTATGGCACTGCTAATTTTTATGTGGTACTGACACAGGTTCTTGAGAATCCTCGAGATACCAAATCTGGGAAGGGAAGGGAGGGAGGGAGTGGGAAGGAAGGAAAAGGAAAGAAGATTTTTCTCCCTGATTTGTTTCATGGTTGAAAGTGCTGCTTATGCCTTGATGTGTTACAGAGTAAAGCATTCCTTTGAGGTTTTACTCATAGCTCTTTCTCAGTGAGATTCAGGCTTATCTATATATATAAAGAAAGATCAAAATATAATAAATTTGGGATTCCAGAATTATTTTTATTTTCTTCTCCATACTTGAAATTTTCATTTTTTAAAAAAATTAAGCAGGTGTTAATTTTACTTAAAAAAGAAAGAGAAACATCTAGAGTTCAAGTTTCTGGGCTTTAGTGTTATGTCCAAAAACTAAAACTTAACAGGGAAAAACAAAGTCAGTTTATGATTTAGAGTTAACAATTTTGTCAATTATTAATATTTATTGATTCATATCCCATTTATATATAAAGGAGATTTGATGGCATCTATGCTAATTAGAGAAAAGTCAAAGTTAAAAATAAAAGATGAAGTCCAGAGAAAAGGATAGTAGAGAGAGTGCTTAAGGAAGAAATAAAAGTTATTTACTCTGATAAAAAGGAATTTTAAAAGACTAATGGAAAAAGACCTTGTCACTGAGGAAAATGAGAAGGAAGGAGGCACTGTTTATATCAGTAGGTAGTTCTCGGTCTTTATTTTCTATGGCACTATATTGTGAAATCCTGCTGACTCTTTGATAGCTCACCTCAAGGGCTAAACTAAGAAATCCAATTACTTTTCTAGAAGCTGTAGTGATGACCAGCCAAACTGTGGCCCTTGGGGACAGTATTTTTATCCTTTGACAGCAATTAATGAAACCAATAAATCAATTAGTTAAATTAAATTAAGGTCCACCCAGCTGTTTCCACAGCCTATTCATGTGTAACTAAATGTGATTATAAGGGTGCCCTTGACGTGAAACGGATACAATTCAAGTGATCTTTGCTGTCTTTATGTCCTTAACGTCCCCCCCTTTATAAAATTATAGTTATTCTACCTTTGTCTTGGCCCTCTATTGGATGAACTTTGTTTGGGGGAGAGTTCTTGATAGAGGCAGCAGAAATACTCTTCGTACCACTGAGTGGTGACTGATAACACCGGGACCAGTTCTTTCTATTTATCCCTTTCTTAGATTTAATATATCTCATTTTTCTTCCAGAATAATCCTTATATCCATGCCCCTTTCTGATTTCAAGGAGGAGATTCCTCTCTTCCTTGACAATGCCAACTCCTCCAACTTCTGCCTTCTCCTCTAGGACCATTCTGACTGCCCTCCTTCCCCCTCACTAGGTTGTGCTGTTCTTCTGGTTAACATCATTTTACTTCCCTGCTTCCCAAAGAAGTAAACTCTTTCTCCTGCTTCTGCTTCTTTCCCATCTCCTCACACACCAGCATTCTCACGTATCCAGCCACTCTTCTCCACATTATCTATATAGAATAACAATTTCCTCCCCATCATTGAACTCAGTGAGCCTTTCACGACCCTTGATCCTCTCCTTGACTTCTCGCCAGACGTGGACACTGTTGACCAATCCCTCTTGCCTGAACTGCTTTGGGAGTAGCCACGCTACACAACTAGATCCTCTCTATACCTTTTCAAATATGTGTTCTTTATCACCTTCATTAATTCTTACATCCATCCATTCCTTCTGCATGTCCATTAAATATCTGTCAGCTACTCGCTTGGAAGGCATTGCTTTAGGTCCTAAATATAAATAAGACATGCCCTTGAGCAGCTCATAGGATAGTAGGGGAGACAGGTGGGCAAATAGCTATAATGTGGTCAAATTGTAATGAAATCTACTGCTACAAGGATGTACAAGATGAAGAGGATGCTTTTGCCTGGATGGACCCAGGGAGAACAAAGTAGATGACACCTATGTCAAATGACTAGGATAAGAAGAGGAGAAATGCCATTTCAAACGCAGAGAGTAGTATGCATAGAGACCTGATGTTATTAAAGTCTGTGATCTGATCTGATATGGAGTCTGATGACTTTCTGGGTATTGTATGTGGAAGATAATGTTGAAAAGGGGGATTGTGGCTAGACTCTGAAGAGCTTGAATGCTGGCCTGGTGATTTTAAACCTTTTCACTAGAAATGTGTGGGATAAGATTTTTGAGTGGATTCACACACTCTTACATGAGTTGCAAAAGAGACTTGTTAGCAATGTGGGGAATGGATTGGAGTTAAGGGAACCGTTTAGAAGCTCATTTCAATGGTCTAGGAGAGAAACGATTAGGACCTGAACCAGGATAGCTGCAGTGGGAATGGATACTAGACATCTTGTGCAGGTAAAATAGATAAAAGATAGTGTTGATTTGATGTGGAGGATTGGGGATAGAGAAAAAGATTTAAAGATAACTCCAGTGCTTCTGAAATAATTTTTAGATGATGTCATACCCCCGTGCAAACATTTCAATACTTTCTCACTGCCTCATTGCATGGTTTGAAATAGAGTTTCTATATCAAGCAACATTCTTTTGGTAATAAATAAAAGAAATCAACTCTGGCTAGCCAGTCCAAAAAAAAAAAAAAAAAGATTTGAACAATTTGGCATCATGAAGGGCAGAAATCAAAGTAGTGACAGATACGTCAAAATAAGGAATTCATAAATATTTTCTCTAGAATTTTATTATTGAAATAAATTATTTCCCATAAGCCCAGACACCAGGTTCTTATTTCAGATCTGTACACCTTTAAGATCTGATTGGGCTGACTTGAGCCAGTTGTTTCCCCAGGTTCATTCACCTGGAGAAACAACTGACAGACTGTACAACTCCAGCCACTAGAGGCCACGTCCTTGTGTGTCAAGGTCAGCATCGAAAAAAAGAGGAGCCTTTGTGAGTTGGGCAGACGCCCTAACGCAGGGGTGTTCTGTGTGCTCTGAATTGTTATGTGTCATGGACTCACTTGAGAATCTGATGAAAACTGATAGATTTCTTCCCAGAAAAAATAGGCAATCACAAAAACATATTAGGAGTTTCATAAGCCCCTTAAAAACTTTGCACAAAACCAGAATAAGAAACTTTTGCCTAAAGAAAAAAGTTCACACTTCTTAGCCTGACTTTCCAAGGCCTTCATGATTTGATTTCTAAGGGCTCTTCACCAGTCTTGTATCCCAGTTTTCTTTCCTCAAAACACTCATAGTTAAAAAACAAATTACTTTCCCAACTCCAAACCCTTAATCATGTCATTTCTTTTCTTTATGAAGAATGTCCAAACCCTCTATTGAAATCCTACGCATCCTTTGATGGTCGAACTGAATGAAGCCTGTTCCTTTTACGAAGTCTGCCTTGACTCATCCATCAACACAGGGGTGACATCCCCTCTCTTGTCACTGATAATGCTTAATACTTATTTTTCTCTTGACATTTATTACTTTCTTCTTTACATTATAGTTTCTATATAGCTTATTTTTGCTCTTCAATTCTAAGATGTCCAGAAACAGAAACTTGGTGTCCTTCAGCTTTGTGCCTGGAACCTCTAGTGTTCTCTGCTGTGTGGGGCACTCGAGACATGTTTGTCAAATGAGTGAAAGGCTACTTACTGGGGAACAAAGCACCCTTGTCCAATTCTATCCTGCTTGTATTTTTAAAAGTTCTTTTCAGGGGAATGAGTCCTTTTCTTATTTTCCATTTTATTATACCCATGTTCTTAGGCTTTGTGTTTTATCTCTGTTTCTCCCCCCACCCCAATGCCATCTTCTTTTTTTAATTTTCCCTTGGAGATATAGTTTTCCCCCTTCAGCTGTTAAAACTATTATTAATTTGAACGACCTTCTTGTTTTCATTTGTTCTAAAGCCCACAGCCTTTACTTTGGCTTCATTATTCACAGGAGGGAAAATTCTGATCAGTTCAGGATGCACCTTCCCTTCATTGAAATGCATTGTTCTCAGATGCACTAAATTGGAGCTTCGAAATCACAGAAGAGAAAATGGCGTCTGATATCTTTTATGTTAAACAGAGGCATTTTTTGCTCATTCCCATTCCACTCTAATATTTTCACTTCCTTAAAAATGATAGATTTAGGAATCACTCCTAAGATATTTAAATTAACATTAGCTAAATGAAAGAGTCCCTTCGCTTTGAAGTGTAAAACCACACTTACAAAATGGCCCGATAGGAATTCTTTCCCTGCGTGGACTGTTTTCTGGTGGAATTGGGATGGGTAGGTGGGGCGGCGGGGAGGGCTTGCCACACCATGCATGGAAGAACAGCATCCTCTGCTGGTGGGAAGGCCTCTGAGGCTTGAGAAGCCTGAGCATGGAGAGTCAACAAAGCTTTGGAAAATTCTTGGCTGGCATATCCATTCCAGATTGGAAATCAATTCAAGATTTCTAATGCTCATCACCCGTGATATACCTGAAATTTAGTTAACTTCATACCATTGGAAATCAGCAATGAATCTTTTCTTCCTTCTTTTCCTCCTCCCCCAGGACTTTCCTAACTGTTAAGAATTGCTCTTACTCTTAACCCCCTTGGAAATGCTCATTATGCAAAATTTTTATTATAATTCCATAACAATGTATGTTGGTTCAAAGGTAGCAACTTGATGTCATCATTATCATCAAATATTTCATTGGAAACCAGCTACGATGGTGTTCTTGGGGTCTCTCTGTGGCTTCTTTATTAGTGAGCTCATCTCATATAACGATGTCTTCTTGGTATTTACAAACCCTTGGCTGGGGTCCACAACCAGCCATCATTAAATGAGATTTCCATCTGCAGCAAATATGTGTGAAATGAGTGTATCTTGTGTTTATTATAAAAATGTGGTACTTGACATTTTCTTTTATCTCATAAAGACCACATTGGCTCAGCTTGCTTCTCCTACCTTGGATGCCTGAAGATGAATTAACTCACCCCAAATTACTGGCTTTACCGTGCAATTCATGGAATCTTGCAAAGTGGCATCTCTCTGGGACAGATGGGGAAATAAGGTGAGGTAGAGTTAAGGACAAATAATCACTGGGCAAGTATACTGACTTTTATGAGATTTATGAATTGCAAAATCTCATCTATCCATCTCTATGATTGTCAGGCACATACAGTTCGTTGTTCTCATAACTGACAAGTTCCCCAGAGCGACCTTCTGCTGTTTGAAGGCATTTGAAGACAGGAGAACATTCCATACGTTTTTTCAATAGAAATGTCCCCGGGAAGTTCCATTTGTAGGTATTTTCATATGATCTAGATGGATCAGCAGTTTCTTTCATTAGTGTGCTTCAAGGACTGCTGTCCATGCTATTATGTTTTATCTCTAGCCCATTTGGAGTTAAAGAAGTTCTCAGTATCATGTCAGTACATTTCCTAAATTTCAAATTAGTTTCAATTTGTTTTAAGAATGATACTCATTTTTTTTTTTTCAGAAGGCCTGAGCAGGTCTGAACCAAGTCTGGGTTTATCAAAATTTTGTCTTTGCTCTGGTTTCATGAAGAAGGTTAATATCTAGTAACTAATTATCCACATATATTCTTTTGCATTACAATCATAACTATATTCACTTAAAGTTCTATATTCTAATTTCTTTATGGTGGAGCAATTAGCATTAAGCTATCCTTGAGCTTATTATGATTACAATGGCTGCTATAATCATAGTTAGTCATAACTATAATTATCATCACATATATAGTGGCTATTAAACTAAATTTTAATAACTCACTCTATCATTAATATAATTGTTATTGTTAACTTCCTGCCCTCTTCTAAGCTGCATAATAATGAATAATTGACAAAGAAGTGGAAATATGAATCACAAAGCACAGAATGAGAAATCCCATTCCCTGTACTAATGGATTAAGTACCAAAAGTTTACTTATAAGTTTGTAGTTTGAAGCTCAACGCATTCTTCTCACTACTAATAGTTTTATGAGTAATGTTGAGTCTTCCAAGCTAGCTTCTGCCTCGAAATCTATTTAAACTATAATTAGATTAATATAAAACTAATAGGACAGGCAAGAATTGGGGTTCAGGGCAGCATCAATCCATGTGGTGCAGGAAGGAGACAGAAAAAGAAATTTTCTTTTCTTTCTTGGAAACAATGTTGATTATAGGCAAATGCGAAATTTTCTCTCACCTTCAGTCTTTTGCATCCCCCTTATATTATCCTCAGCTAAGTTCACTACGGTGGAATTGCACCTAAAAATAATGCCAGGATGGCGGGAAAATGGCTATTTCATTTCCACTTAGGCTCACTGAGCAGGGGAAATGAATGCACACCCTGGGAATGGGCTTCCACCCTCATGTTGGGAGCCTGTCCTTGCCTATAGTTGGTCTCTTCCTTACCTGGCTCTCAGCATTTGAGAGGGCCGGGAGTTTGACGTGCATTTCTTCCAGTTGTTGTAAAAGATTTTGGGGGTGCCAGGGAAGAAGTCTGCGGGTTAGTAGCTTTTGTGCCTCTATTTATTCGCCTTCACCCTTAATTTACCATCTGCAATCCGGTTTCCACAGTCTCTCCTACAGCTGCCCTCTACTGGCCATTCTCAGGATCCCAGTTTAGCGTAGGCTTTTCCATCTCTTGCTAGCACTACTGTCTTCGATTTCCTATTTCCATACTGTCCTCTCACATTTCACAATTTTTCACTCATACTGCTCCTGATTTTGTCTCCCCAAACACATTTATTAATAATATACTCTATCCCCAACACTGTGGTGTTAGTCCCCTGCTTGAAAATCTTCACAGCTTCCTTTTGCCTGTGTAATAAAATCCAAATTTTTAAACAAGGTTATCCAAGACCCAGCCTTAAGCTCCTCTTTCGGAGTTATCTCCTAGTATGCTCTACCTTGGTGACGTGGTTCTCTGAACATAGCACACATTTTCACAGTTTTTCATATTTGCTCATACTGTTCCCTCTTCCAGGAATGTCTTCCCCTTATTTTCCTGTCAAATGCTTGCTAATCCTTCAAGAGCAAATTTAAATTTTTTCATAAAGTATTTCTCAATGCTCCTCTCCCTCATCTTAAAATTTGGATTAGTGGCTCTTCCCTATATCCTTTACTTATCTCTCTATAGCAATACTTCATCTATCACATCTTTATAAGTCACCTACTATGTGCCAGGCACTATTATAGACATGGAGGATAAACAACACAGGCAAAGACCCTGCCCCCAAGGAGCTTATTTTCATATATTTTAGACTGAGCAACTAGAATAATAGATTTACCTTTTACTTGAGAAAGACTGTGAGTGGAACAAATTTGGGGATAAAATTAGGAATCTGATTTTTGGAATAAGTTCAAGAGATCTATTGTACTATGTGGAGACTATAGTTAACAACAATGTATTGTATTCTTGAAAATTGCTAAGAGAGAAGATTTTGAATATTCTCATCACAAAATATGATAAGTATATGAGGTAATGCATACATTAATTAGCTTGATTGTGCCATTCTACCATGTGTACATATTTTAAAAGTGGATCACACCTGTAATCTCAGTGCTTTGGGAGGCTGAGGCAGGAGGATCACTTGAGCCTAGGAGTTAGAGGCTGCAGTGAGCTATGATCCCACCAGTGTACACCAGCCTGGGCAACATGGCAACGGAGTGAGATCCTGTCAAAAAAGAAAAAAAAAAGACCAAAAACATCCTGTTGTACACAATAAATATATGCAATTTTTATTCGTCAATTAAATAAATAAATAAATAAATTTTTAAAAGAATGCAGTTTTTGACCCACTGAGTGTGCTATTGTATATACACATGGAGGTGTGATGTGGGCAGAAGAATATATGAGTCTAATATATGGGAGAAAAGGTATATATTTGGGAATCGTCAAATATATGTGTCTAGAAGGCACTTTGAAGTCATTAGATTGAATAAGATCTCCTGAGTGAGAAGGGAAAGAAGAGATCTGAGGACTGAACCCTGGGGTCACTTGAATGCCGGGCGACGAGGAAAAGCTAGTGCAGGACACTGGAGGGAGCAACCAGTAAGATGGAAGGAGACCCAGGAGACAGTGCCAAGTGAAGAAGGCGGTTCAGGAAGGGAGGCAGCACCCAACTGTGTCCATGTGGCTGATGAGTTGAGACAGACGACTAAGAATTTACCTTTGCATCAGCAATGAGCTGGTCACTGGGGGCTCCACACCTGGTTGACTTGTGAGGTCAGAAGCCTGACAGGAGTGAGTTCAGGAGAGACTGAGAAGAGAGGAAGAGGAGGCAGCAGGTATAGACAATTATTTCTAGTGTCGTAGTGTCCGGGAGGTAGAGAACCCAGGCAGTGCCTGGAGGAGATGAGTGGGAGATCTTACATTTTTTTGCATGATGATGAACTGATCCAGTAGAGACACAAACCTTCATGCCGCATAGGGGAGAAAGGACGACTGCAACAACAGTGCCCTTCAGTGGGTAACCGAAGTGTTGTCCTTAGATAGGAGCCCTGGCTGTTTATCCACTGTCGTGGGAAGGATGGGTCCAGATGTTGCTATCTTGGTAGATTTGGTGGTAAAAATGGTGGTGGCAGTTGTGGAAAGTCTCACTTGTGTTCTCCTTTTTCCTGAGTGAAATAAGCCAGTTTCATTGACAGTGAGAGAGAGGGGAAAAGGCTTAGAAGTTGGAGGAGAGAACAGAAAGAGTGAATCACGATCTAGGAAAAAAGGGAGAATTCATCTTCCTTATATTCTACTATTTCTTTTCGATTCTATCTTTCCCATTTGCACGCCCCTCACCACATTTCCAGCAGGGGCTCTTCCCCAGAGAAAGGGCTTGAAAAAGGGTGGCACCATTAATTGATTGGAAGCTCTTCTCTTTAAAGCCTGGGCATTGGGGGGGGGGGGGTCAACGGTTCAAGGCTATTTCAGAGGCTTTGGATAACTAGACTACTCTCTCTTTTTAAATTTACCCACAACCCCTTCTATCTTTCCGTATTGTAAACTGGGAGTTTAGCACACTTGCATCTGAGCCACATTTTGCAAAAAATGTGTTTCTGTTGACATCAGATAAGAGTTAAGTTGTGAAATACATCTCTTTAAAGGATTAACCATGCTTCCAAAAAAGCTCTTTGTTGTGAGATTTGCTACCAGATGGGGGAATTCTAGGTTCTGGATGTTAACAGTATTCTTGTGATTGCAGAAAAATAGCTTCAATTTTGTGTAAGCAAAATGAACATATATATGTAAAACATGATGACTTTGTAAGTAGATATGCAAATAAGAATGAAAAAACATAGTTAAGTTGCTTATGGATTAGAGAGATGAAAATGGAGAAAGACTCCTCGTTAATTAAGCAGAGCATGCCCAGAAAATACTATCTGTACCACTTACTTTCCCAGCACGGTTTCAGGAGCTGGGCTGGCACGCAAAAGAAACATTTGATACAGTTCTGACTCTCAAAGAAGGCGGCGTCCTTGTTTTAAAGCTTTGGAAAACTGCTAATATAAGGTGTAGCAGCAATTTGGAAAGCATTAGAAATCTAGTTTGGCCTGAAGCAGTTAGGAAGGCTCCTGAGCTGCTGCTTGGTGGGGGAGATTGAGGGGTTACAAAGGGCATCTGTGGGGTGTGCACAGGGTGAATCTATTTTAAGGTTAGTATCCAAGCAGGAGGTGAATGTCCCCAAGCATAGGGTGAATTTCCTTCCAGAATAGTCTTCCTCTCTTCCTCCCACTGTAGAAGATACTGATTCATAAGAGGCTTCACCTGCAGCATATTACATGCTCTCAGGTATAAAAGGACAAGGGACAACTACTCCACTTTCTTTAGCACATATTTGTCAGTCACCTACTATGTGCAAGGCACTAATATAGATGTGGAGGATGAATACACAGGCAAAGGCCCTGCCTCCAAGAGCTTATACAGGTCAAATATCCTTTATCTGAAATGCTCAGGACAAGAAGCGATTGAGATTTTGAATTTTTTTGAAGTTTGGAATATTTGCATACACATAATGAGGTATCTTGGGGATGGAACCCAAGTCTAAACATGAATTTATGATGTTTCATGTATACCCTATACAAGTAAGTTGAAGATAATTTTATACAATATTTTAAAATAATTTTGTATGTGAAACAAAGTTTTGACTGTGACTCATCATATGAAGTCAGGTGTGGAATTTTCCACTTGTGGCATCATGTTGGTGCTCAAAACGTTTCGGACTTTGGAGCACTTTGGATTTGGGATTTTCAGATTAGGGATGCTCAACCTGTATTCAATTGCAGGAGACAGGCAATAAACAGATAGATAAATACATAATATGTCAGGTAACGATTATTGCTATGAAGAAAAACAAAACAAAACTGCATAAAGCAGAGTGTGTGTGGGATAGAGAGCGAATAAATGCTATTTTAGGTTTGTGGTCAGGGAAACCCCCTCTGATAATGTGAAGTTTGAGCAGAGATCTGAAGAAAGCAAGGAAGAGAGGAGGCTGTGGGTCTGGGGAGAAGCTCATTCCAGAAAAACAAGTGACTGAATGAAGGCTGGGAACTTAGGGATTGTCCAATAAGCAGGTGTAAAAGATGAAGCTCTGCGGGAGGCTGATGTAGCTGGCGGTGTGGCTGGAGGGGCAGCCTGCAATGTGGGACTCACAGAAGCACAGTATGAACTGGCCAGAACTCCCTCCTTAGCCACGTGGACTGAGTTTCCCCAGCCTCATGGTGAGGACTTGATCTCTCACAAAGTTCCAGCTCTGTCATCTCAAAAAACCCTCTTGTCATTTTCATGAAGTCCTGCAGTTGTTACTACCTCCTGCTTATAACCCTTGTACAGCTTCCTTCAGGGAACTCTGGAGAGGATCCCCCCGCTTCCTGCAGCCCTCAGAAGCCTGGAGAATCCTGTTCCTGCCGCCTTGGCAGCTTGTCTTGGGTAGGGGGTCACCCCCTCCTCTTTGGTCACATTTCCTCCATCACAACAGTCTCATCTCTGATTCTGACTTGTGCTTCCTGGGGCTTTTGGGACCCTCCTCACTCAGCAAAACACATGGCTTGTTCCTGCTGCTTCTTTAGGTCCCAGTGTTGACCTCAGTGCCTCAGAAAGACCTTCCTGGACCACCCAGTGGAAAGTAGCTCTTCCCCTCTCAACAGCCCCCCATTTGTTTCCTTCATAGCTCTTAATGCTGACAAAACCTCAAATAATCTTAGTTATTTAATTGTTTATTAAATCTCGGCTTGTGAGAACAGGGACTTGTCTTGTTCACTGTTGTCCCCTGAGGGCCTGTCAGGATGCCTGCCATATAGGAGGAATCCTGCATTAACTATAAATATCGGTGCATGGGAGAAAGAATATAAATACCCTGAGTTTGGCAGACCCTGCATAATGATCACAGTCAAGATTCTGGTGGGTAAAACTAAGTAAGCAGTGTCCTTAAAAAATTTTACCTTAACAGGGCTTACTTCCGCCTGGGTGCTACATTATATATTCCAGGTATGATCCATTGACCCCTTTTTATTCTAATAGAGAGAATAATCTGGTTCAGACTATTTTTATTGTAATGTCTACCCCTGCTGTGTCTGAATGGATTAATATAGACCCAGTATGGAATTGCTTGGAGAAAAGATACTGGCATTTTGAAACTGCGAGACTCAGATTTTGTTTAAACGATGCATTGTTCAGGCATTCATTGGATGACAATATGAGAAATGATTTTTCCTGCCTCTGCTGTCAGGTGGTCTGATGCACTGAGATATGGGGGGAGTGGGGAAGGGTGCGCCTTTGGGGAGAGAATGGAACTATGAATGCACTGGTTTCTCTGGAATCAAGTGAAAAAATGAAATCTGATTTTGTGTTTATTCAGCCGCTGGGAAAGAACACAGCTGTAACAATAATCCGTGAGCGACAGACATTTGACTGGAACACTTTCTCACTTGTGTGAACTGTGACTTGAAGTGGGGACTGCTCCCTGGCATGCTCCTTGCCTCAGGTCCTCTTCCCTTTGCGGGGGTTGGGGGGGGCGGTCCACCAGCAAAAAGTAAAACCTAGGGTGCCTGGACTGTCCCCAGGGCAGGTGGGAGAGGAACGCAGTCCAGGAGAAGAGATGAGTCTGCTTTTTAAAAAAAAAAAAAAAGGCAAGAAGAACACATTGAAATCAGCCTTTCAATTACCCTATTGAAAGAACAAATATTACTACATTAGTGAATGGCCTGTTTATAAATAACAGAGTGAATGTAAAATAACAGAAGAAAAACAGCTCTTGTTTCAGTGTAGGAGAACTGCTACACCGAGAACACGGGTCTTCTCAATTCTCTCTCTGTCTCCTGCATATGAAAATGGAAAAATCATTTTGTCTGCTCTGGGAAAAACAACAACAATAAAAAAACTAAAACAGTAACTAAAGCTGTACTCTCTGCTTATTTAATATTTGGAGGGAAAGCACTTTGGCCTCTCGTTAGTCTTACCAAATGGTGTTTAACCTTAAAATGAGTTTTGTCGTTATTGTGGCTTAATTTTGGCTAACCCTAGGTCCTTCCTTCCTCATCTATTGCTGTAGATTATTGCACGGTCTGATATGGTAGCCAGTAGCCGCATGTGGCTATTTGAGTTTAAATTAATTAAGATTTAATACAATTAAAAATTTATTTTCCTACACACTTCCCCTTGTAAGTGCTCGATAGCCACAAATGGCTACTGGCCGCTGTACTGAACAGCATAGATATAGGACATGTCCATCAGCGCCGAAAATTCTACTGGAATAGCACTGCTCTAGAAACTAAAGGCGTGTGTTAGAAGGAAGCATGGCATAAGAAAGGTTTTCAATGTATTTTTTATCTAGGGAATAATTTCTTCAACCAAATTGTATATGGAAACTCAATATACACAAGTGATAATTGTGGAGTTGTTCTTGCCAAAGTTGAAGTAGTATGTTCTGGGTCCCAGCTCATTTACCACCTATTCTCACCCATCCCAACCCCCCACCTAAACCTTTCAGGTCACCTGAGAGCACGGGTTGAAAATCATTATTGCAGTTGGTAGGGTGTCATCCTTGAAGTGAGCATACCTGGGTTTGAATTTTGGCTCTTCCTCTTACTAGTTCTGTGAACTTGGCAGTTCTTGGAACTTTCTGAAAGTCAGTTTTCTTGTCTGTAGCATACATCAACAATCTCCAAAGGTTGTGAAGGCAGGTTTAATTTTCTCATTTCTCAGATGAGGAATTGGAGCTTGGCAAAGCTGCATGCCCGCCAGACGGCCACCCAGCGAGCAGAGGCCAGAGTCAGGACAAAACCCAGTCCTCTCTCAGTGCTATTTCACTCCACTGCTCTACAATTTCCTGTTCAAATTGAAAATTTTCAAGCCAAGCCACTTTTAAAAAACCAGCTGTCTAGATGTCACTCGTGATTTTTTATTTCCTGGATCAATATAACATGTGAATACTTCTAAATGTATTGAAGCAGAAGTTGCCACCCTTGAAATAGCAAACACTGTTTAAGTCACATCTTCTTTGATACCCTTCATACTTCTCTGATAGGCTTCGTGTTCTTCTCTCTGCAGAAGATGGAAAATAAAAACAATAAGCAAACAAAACTCCCTGACTTATCACACTTAACTCAAAAGAGAAGGGATATGTTTCAAAAATTCACATTTTTGGTGGTGGAATTAGAGGCCAACCTGAGCGTGAGTCTGATGAACACACTCCTGTTTCCCAGGGCTGAGCACAAAACTCAGCTGGCTGTACCTCCATCATGTCTAACAGCTGATGGCCACGCAGGGAGAGTTTTGACAGATACAGCAGAAATCTTAGTGGCTTCCAATGTTGAAATACCTATTAAGTGATTTTAGCGTAAGATAACCAGGAATTGCAGGAATTTCATGATTATCAGAAAAATCCTTGCTGTGACTGAGACACTGATGGATTGCCCCTTGTGCCTCTAGAGCCTCCTTTTTCCCTCTGAGTGGGAATTCTGTCCTAGAGTGGTCTTGGAAACTTTGTCACTGGAAGAGTACAACTCAATGGCAGGACGCTCCTGTTGGAGGCCTGAAGATGACCCCAAATGGGAAGCCAGGGGACAAGGGCTGCACTGCTCTTGTCAGTGTGTGACTTGGGACAAGCATGCTAACGTCTCTATGACTCAGTTCCCTCTTCTGTACTTTGCTTAGGTCTATTTGCTTTCCATTTGTCTTTTTTTTCATTTGTTAAAGTCCAATTATGTCACTGACAATAAAAAATAGTAAATAGTGAAAAATAGGAAAACCGTGGTTTCTCCTTTGGAGCCGGCATCTCCATGCTTCCTATGTCTCTCCTGAGCCTAGTCACAAGTTTTTTGGGTATACTTACAACTGAGGATATACTTTCTGAGGATGCACCAGGTAAAAATTTGTGTGGGAGAGTAGAGATAAAAGCAGCAGCAGCCAAGTGCCCTGATGGTAGAGATGTTGCACTCAGTTCTGCTACATCCCACAGGCACTGGCTTGCTCATCCTTGCATGCTTTCCTTGAGCCAGATGGATGGGACAGATGCAGACTTAACTTGTCTTTCTACTTTCGTTTTCCCAAGTGCAATGGATTCTGCTCTACTCCTGGTTGTCTTTCCTATGCCACAACTCCGATGATGTAACTCTTCTCCCCTGTGATCACAAAATGAAGGCCCAACTGTTTTGTATACATTTAACATGCATTCTACTTGCCTTAGATTTCAGCTACCTAGAATTACTTGGCGTTCCTCAATGTGGAAGAAAGCCTGTGGATCCAGCTCCCCCTTCCCCCACCCCAAGAAGAGGTTAGAATTTTGGCTTTCTTTAATTTGATACAATCCTCCTTCCACTGTGCTCTCTGCTTCCACACAATTAATAACTATTTTTGAATCAGTGAAATAATGATCAATCTTTAACACCTTAGTATAAAATAGCTTATTAAATTATTCATCCTAGTCCAAAAATGGCACAGGACAGGGAATGGGGCCAGTGCTTTGACAGAGCACTTCCAAGAAAGGCATGACCAGCAGAGACACTTGAGTGGGTGGATACTCAGTGTCCCAGGGATGAGTGTGGAGCTGGGGGACAGGACGTGGCACTGAAAATGAGTAGAGCAGTGCAGAAAGGAAGAAAGGAGGCACACTTTAAATGACTTCCAAGTTTTCCTAGAGTTATCCTTGTGCACTTCATAATCTATCTTTCCTTAAGACACATTTCTTCTGTGTGGAACACTGTGTGCCCAAGACATTTTTAATGTTCTGCTTTGCCAAGTACAGAAGGAATTTCCAGGTAGAGAAACATAAGAATTGGGGAAAATCCTTTCAACTGTGTATATGAGGCAATTCTGCTGCAGCATCATGTGCTGGCGTCCTTTGAGAAAAGAAGTGTTTATTTCCATGATTTCAAATCAAGTGAGTCTTTATCTAGGGCTCAGGGGAGGTCATGTTGGTTCAGGACAAAAAAAGAAGACAGGACTAGAACTTTCCTGAGAATGAGGGAAGAAATGGATGCATGAGTTTCAAGTTGCACTGGCAAAATTTTGGAGAATTTTACTCTTCTAAATCATAAGGACTGTTTAAGTTCTCTTCCTATTGACTGGCTGTGTAGAAGTTACCCATTGTGTAGAAGGTCACCGCATACAGTCCCTTCAAAGAGATTAACAGTTAAGTCCTCGAAAATGTTTTCTGGACCAACTGATGAAAGAAGAGAGAGATGCCTGCCAGTGTGCGGAAGGAGGGCATATGTTTTAAATTCTTGTCATTTCTGTCACAAGGATGACTCAGGTATTAAAAACAGGAAATTCTTCCTAACATGAATCAGGGAACTCGACCTTCATAATCTAAGCAAAACAAAAATAAGTTTCATCACCAACAAACTGTCCTACCAGTGGGTGGCAACGTTATTCACATCCTTTGTTCCCCAAGGCAATACTGATAATAAGGCTAAATTTAGTGAGATTTAGTGAAACTGATTGCTTTAGGGCTCTTTACAAACTATTCTGCCAAAAGTACATTTCTTTTAGTTTATTATTTGGTCATAATAGTTGCGAGGCTTTAAAGCTAAAGGATTCCTCTCTTATGTAGTTATTTTCAGTAATATGAATAGTAGTTGTATAGTGGTAATAGTACCGGTTGCAATAACTACTCTTCTACTTCTGCAGCTAGGATTCTATGAATCCTACTATTTTTACTTCAACTACTTGTATTATTGTTATATCGTTAATTGTGCAGGTGTTATAGGTTGGGGCTTTAGACACACAGCATTTAATGTTTACAACCATTCTGTGAAGTGACCTGGAATTTGGTTTTAGATGCCTCTGCCTCTAAGGTCATACTTTTGTACCATGCTTTGTCCCTCATCTTCCCCTCACAATATGGCCATAGCTCCAAAATCCCTATCTACCTAGAATGTATATTAAAATATGCACAGCCCAAGAAGTGTGAACTTCAAAGGGCTATGCAGGAAGTGCTGATGGTTGTCCAAAAATGGCCTGTTTCCTTTGTGTTCACGGACTCTGGCTTGTCTCTAGTGCTTCAAAGTTATCTTAATGTCATTTTAAAGGCAATTGAGGGAGCATCCATGGAGATAAATTTTGCCTGCAGCCTGTTGCTGAATGCATATTAAGTTCTATTCATGGATTTCCTAGCAACCGGAGCCCTATGACGCACGGAGTCAGTGAGCTTGCGTTATACTCATGTAGAGAAATTAAATCACTTGGAATTTGTCATTAATATTTTTAGAAAGCCTCACTAGATTAGCTGTTTGAACTGAGTTATCTGAGTTACTATCAGCAGCTGGTCCCAGTCACATCCGAAGTCATTGAGGACTCTGTAATTTTCACAAATGCTCCAGTGAGAGATTATGTTCATTTTAATATTTTTGACAGTTAAGGATTTAGTTGGGAAATAAGAAAAATAAAAAAAGAAAGTTGCCCTAGCAGCTTGGGATCTTGGCAAAGTTCTCAAACTTGAGACAAACATAATATAAATGAGCAGTAGGCATCTTAATGGGAAGAGACAACAAGCTTATTTGCTTCCAAGGGACATGGTGAAACTGAAGAACATAATTTTAATAAATGAGATCTTTACAAGATATTCTGTAAGGGTAAAGGTGGAATATTTTTCGTATTAGGGTTCACTGAATATACTGTTTTGTAGGCTTGGAAAACATTTGTTCTTCATAATACCAACCAAACTAAAGTGGTACAGGCTTCTCACAAGTTTCTTTCAAGTTTTAATTTGTGTTTTATTGGACATACAAGTCAAATATATATGTGGTTGGCTGTAGTATGAATGTGGCATGCAAATGCATGAACAAACACACACACACACATGCACACGCACACATGTAACTGACCATTTAGGAATATAAAAAATTTAGGTGTCTGATTTCTGAACTTACATTCTTTACAGAAAGTCCCTCTAAGGCATTGAGACTTCTTAAAGAAATACATTTGGATTAGATATCCAAATGAATGTGACTTTTTTTTTTTTTTTTTTTTAGAGACAAAGTCTCGCTTTGTTGCCTGGGTTAGAGTGCAGTGGCATCATCACAGCTCACTGCAACCTCAAACTCCTGAGCTTAAGCTATCCTCCTGCCTCAGGCTCCTGAGTAGCTGGGACTACAGGCTCACACCACCATACTCAGATAATTAAAAAATTTTTTTTCTTTTTTGTAGAGACGAGGTCTCACAAAGTTTCTCAGGCTGGTCTCAAACTCCTGGCCTCAAGCTATCCTCCCACCTCATCCTCTCAAAGTGTTGGGATTACAGTTGTACACCACCACATCAGGCCTCCATGAGATATCTTAAAGCGGTCCATTTAAGAGATCGACCACTTAATCCAATGATTCTACTTTGTTTGGAATATTTTTGAAACTTCAATTTTAGAATTGCCTTTACTGGCACATTTTTAAAAAAACACCATTAATGGTGACAAATATTCCTTTGATGGACATCTGATATGTGCTCCTTGAGTAGTGATTAAAACTGGGTATTAGCTGTTAGTGTTCTCATTACCCATTACCAAAAATTATGAAAATGGGAACACATCATCAGAGGGTACTAATGCATGAATCTCAAAATGAGCTTAGATTGTCACAGTGAATGAAGCCAATGAGATGGCAATCTGAGGGTTCAGTCCAGCCCACCTGTGTCCTTGATGTTGTATCAAAAGTCATCAGAAGAAGAGTCCCTTTATATGAAAGTAATTGCTTATATGATCCTCATGACTAATGTGGAGTATTTCTAGGTAACAATGGGAACCAGAAAGCTGAACTGAGGTTTTTCACAAATGCTTAAAACATACACTCTCATTGGATACTTGCAACCAAACAATTAAAAAGCATATCCCATCAAGTCTCTATAAAAATTATCTAAATTTTCTCTGCTTGAGCTACTTGTTTTACACAGAAACGGCATATACAAGAGTACTGGTTATATACATGTTTTATGCATATCTTAATTATCTCCAAAATAATTTGAAGAGTTGTACAATAAAACCTTTAAGAGAAGAGTAAAAAAATAAGAGTGATGTAGGACAATACTTATGCTAGAAAATACAAAAACTTTCTAGCAATCACGCTTACAAGGAAATCATTGTAGGTTTACCTGATCTCATAATCTGATATGAATAAGCATTTCAGTTTCTCAAGATTGCCAAAAGGAAGTCTTCATGAGCGTTTTTGTATAACTCACATTTAACCACATAATGTTCAGAATTTTTGCTAGAAATTTTACAAAAAGTAGGATTTTTCTTATAAAGTTGTTACTTGTATGGATGAGAAACATTGATAAAACAAGGGCATAATGTTAAAGTAGAATTCAACCAAAGCATAGATCTCGGTTATTTAAAATAACCTTTGGTTTTGATTGGTTCCCTAAGCTATTTTGAGCTTGAACCACAGTGGCTGAGTGTGCTGGACACATGGACCAATATGTGTGCCGGTTGAGCCACAGTTGATCAAAGTCTCTTAATCATGGTGACTGGAGGGTGTGAACTATTCTATCATCTAATTTCCATTGCCACCACCTTTAGAAGCCCAATGTGCTCCAAAGGTTTCTTTGGGACAGTAGTTGATAAAATGTGCCCCACAGATTCCCCACTGGGGCCCCACTAGCACAGTACTTACCTTGCTTTTAGCCAAAAGGATTCCAATTCTACACTCTTTCAAGTGAATTTCATTTCTACAAAAGCAAAAAGTTTGGAAATCACTTCTGTATAGGCTGATGTCGGTGGCTTATTTGCTTTTGGTGAAAACTTTGGAATGAAGGCTTGCTTGTTAAGAGAAGTGAGCAGTTTTCAGACTTTCAAACACTTCTGCCCTCTCCAGAATCACTGATTATGCATGGATTTCATTTCAGTGTTAGTTTAACATTTCATATTAATGGCCACCTGTTGCCAGATGGGAAAGCAATGATGGTGTCCAGTGAAGTATGCCCTTACAGTGCTGCACATGGCTTACAGGGCTGCTTTGGGAAAACCAACCTCTGAGTGTTTTCAGCAAAAATTAATTATTTTGGAATGAATGTGCCAGTTTTCCTCCAAGTGGCTAAATGTCAATAAACTGGAAATTCCTAGGGATTTTGATCTTAGTACAAATTCATATATATATATATATATATATTTTTTTTTTTACAGGCTAAAACAAATTCTCAAGAATATCAACCCTCTCTGGCAACGTGCCAATTCAAAAGAACTTAAAAAAATCTCAGTGAAAGACTGATCTCACATAGAATGTAATTTTGGATCTGAGCCATTGTAGGGGCTCTCTTTCCAGCTGTCCTTGTAGCTTTCCTTTGACAGACTGTATGGGAATAACAGAAATCATGACTCATTACTGAAAGAAGGGGGCCTAGGAGATAGAGTCTGGGCAAGAGAAACTTGGCAAGTGTTTGCTAGTCAAAACTGACCAAAGAAACTAGGGGAAAGCACTGAAATTCGGTTTCTTTGACTTTTAAAATTTACCTGGACCCTTTGGAAAATATTTCTAAGTTTCAAAAAATCATTTAGAATTATTCAGAATTTCAAACCTTAATCTAGACCAAATAAAACTAATTATTCTTTTTTTTATATGTAATACCACCATTTATTTGAATGTATTGGTTGTTTTTAAAATTTCCATCCTCTCTTCCTTCAGAGTAGAGGAGGGAAAAAAAAAGAAAAAAAAAAGAAAAATTTCTAATCCCCTATTCTTTGTATTGTTAACACACAGAAATTACTTCACTCCTTGTCTTTAATATTCGATTGGTATTCTAAAATGTATTTGAAGACAAAGTACTTTAATTTTAAAAATCTAATAAACCTATTCTATTAAAATCATTGATCCTTTGAATCTTGAAGTTTCCAATGTCTTATTGAAAGTGTCTAGGTTTATATAATATTGTTTTTCCCATTTTCACCTTGTATTATTTCATTTTCCTATATATCACACCCCACAGTGGATTTAACAACATCTACATTAGTGATATGTCATGCTCACAAATCTTATTTGCTTTGCCATCATAAGTTTTTCTTAAAATGAGGATTAAATGGCTTAATTCTATATTTCTCATAGTAAGTGCTAAATAAACATTTGTTAAACAGATAAACTGTCTTAGTGTTGATAATTTTTGTTGCTTAATATTTATTATAACTAATACTTCACTGTTTTTAAATATTAACTTAAAAATAAATATTCTAGGCTATTTCTTTGGGTTATGATTCCTCCCCACCAAAATAAACAGGCAAAAGGCTCTAGCTGTTTAATACGAGGCTTTGCTTGTTTTAATGTATAGCAAATCCACAGATTATAGACACTAATAGTGCAATTAGTAATGTCCCTGTTTCTTCACAGTTCCACAAACTTTGAGTTTTGTAATTTTTACTTATTTTGCTAACTTACCCGGCACGTTCTCGGACCATCAAGCAACATGTGAGATGTCAAAGTTCTGCATCAGAATCACTTGGGATGCTTGTTAAAAATTTTATAAACCTGACTTTCTTGCAGATCTACTTAAAGAGTGTCTTGAGGTAAGATCTGGAAATCTCCATGTTGAACAAGCTTTCAAGGCAATTTTTAAGCACTCTAAAACTTCAGAACCACTGCTTTATAATTATCTTAATTTGTTTTTCTTTAACTGGGAGTAAAGCTTAGCATAATATCTTAAACTTGTAGGTACTTTAGGGAACTGACAGGTTTTTATAGTAGTAAACAAATCTCTCCAATCTTTGCTTCTCCTCCCCACATCCCTCTATACTTCTCTGATCTAAGGTAGTGCAGGTGGTTATCTCTTTTAAGCTAATTTGTTGATTGTGTTGATGGATAGTTTTTAAGAGAACTAGATTTTAGGAAAGCCCAAATTTTAATATTTTAGGGAATACACAAATTGCAATTACATCTGACTTAGCTGTTACACGCATCCTGTTACTATACCTGTACAAGCTAGTGTTGGAAAATGAAATGGAAGGTGTGGTGGTGAGGTCATCAGAAATGATTAACTGTACCTTGGCAGAAGGAATAGTAGTTTCCTCAGGGAGAAATAGAAACACAATACTCTGGTTAAATAAAATAACTAAGACTATGGAATTAACCAAAGACTTCTCATATTTTTTATGCGTGAGTGTATATTGTATTTTTTTTGTTGTTTCTTTTCAGTGAGGGCATATTGTAAATTGTTAAGTCCTTTCCTTTTAATTTACTCTATCTCTGAAATATTCCTTTCATTCTTATGTTAGTAAGACATCAGTTGAAAAAAAAAGAGAGTAGAAATAAGTGTGCCTATGGGCAGGGGGAGGGTGGGGAAAGGTGTCAGAAATAAAGAAAATTTAGCAATAAAATGTGATTATGAGTGGAAAAATAGTTAATAATGTAAAAAGACATTGATGAAAAAGAAGATTCCAAAATAAATATATTATGCAACTGTGTTGTTGCAGGCACAGCTAAAAAGTGGTTTGCTTTCATGCATTTTATACAATCTTCCTCTCAAAATAAGCCCAGGCAATAATGTGTAGAGTTAAACTAAAATGAAGGAAGATTGCTATGGAGTGATAAACTATTGTTTCTCAACCTGTGAAAACTGGAGGGCACTGACTGTAAGCAAAGTCAAGACAGAAAGAGGTTTATTTAGGACGGATTCTTCAGGTCATTTTGACAAGTGGGATTAGATTACATTTTTCTTGCCCCTTGTGGAGTGGAGACTCACACAGAGAGTGGAAGGGACCTCGTATTTCTTCAACACCCCGCGTGGACAGACCCTGAGCTGGAGACTTTATACAGGTTTTCTCATTTTCCCAACAAACTGTGAGCAAACAATAGCATTCACATTTATAGTTCCAAACAAGGCATCAAATCTGAAGTGTCTGGGAATCTTGCATACATAGAGAGACAATTAACTCAATCCTTTAGCCTGATCCTTAAAGGTTTTCATTTACTTTCAGTTCCCTACTGTATCACCCACTCCTATGATTCTTCATCTTTTCATCCTCAGGGACTGTCAATATCACCAATGATTAGAGAGAATGGGGGTGCGTGTGTGTCTATGTGTCTATGCTGGATAATATGTTTCCTTTGTAACCTAATTTTTCATTGGTATCTTTTGACTTCACTAAACATTTTCTATACTGTCATTTTAATGGGTCTATTGTATTCCTATACATGGAAAGCAACTTGTTTAACTAGGAGAATTTGAACTATAGAGTCAGTTGAAACTCAGTGGAAAACATTTTCTGGAATGGGGCCTATGCATCTCTTTTTATGAATCTGTGTCCTCCACCCCTTGTGTCCTTGGCTTGACTGAGGACTGGTCGGTCACACAGCATTTCAGTTTGCCCATCTCTAGAAGATCTGTTGGTTACTCATCTCCCTCCAAGAGATAAGGCAATGTTTCATAGCCATATATATCAGGCAAACTGTAAAAATGTAGACCTATCTAAATGATAATGATTTAGATTTATATGGTTTAAAGGTAGAATGTACTTGAGAAATTATCTAGGCTAACATTGTATTTTATAGACAAAATGACTGAGGCCCAGGGAATTTAAGTGCCTTGTCTACGGTCATGAGGGTAGAACCAGGATTAGAACCTGGTTCTCAAATCCTACTCTTATGCTCATTCTGCATTATCACAATTGCTTTCCAAAGAGATTACTTTTGCAGACAGTAAAATAATAATAATCTTGCCTAGTATTTGCATTGTATTTTCAAGTCCACTATATTCTCTGATTGGATTCTCTTAACAACCCTCTAAGGTAAGCCTTGTGATCCTCCATTTTCCCCATTAGGAACTAGGTCCAGGAGAGATAAAAATGTGCTAAGGCATTATAGATAGTTACAGAGATGGGGCAACTCATGACAGTAACGTCTTTTATGCCAGGTACTATGTTAAGTCCTTTATACACAGTACCTTGTTTTATCCTTGATTGAGAGATATACTATTACTAATCCTGTTTTACAGATGAAGACATTTTAGTGACGTTGAGGTTACCCTCTAGGATGTGACATAATCAGGATTCAAATCTATGTCGCCTGACTCCAAAGCCCATGCTCTAGTCACTTTATCATGTTGCATTTATATGTTAGTTCAGTCTCATTCAATTCTTTATTCACTCAAACAATCGTGAAGATCTCATTTTGTGCCAGGCTCCATGCTAGGTGCTAGGAGGAAAAAACAATAAGAAATGAGACATGATCTCTAGCCAAGGAAGGGGAATTTTATATGTAAAAATATAGTGCAATGTTACAGGAACTTTGATAGAAGAGTGTATAAGGTCAAGTGGGGACAATTTAGTTTATATCACTGATTTCTTAGCATTTAATACTGTTTCCAGAAATCTGACTCATGGAAGATAAGTTTGGGTGGGCCTGAGAAACGAGCTATGAATTTCAAGTTGAAGTTGGTCTCTGTGTTTGACTCAATGGCTAACCTGGCATACTATCATGGTATTTTAATAGCCCTACCTACATCGAATTTCTTCATGAAAAGGAGGTGAGAATATTGATGTGTCATGTGTGGCAATGGTAAGGGTTAATAATGGAAAGGACCAGAAAACATTTGCTGAATGTTAAAAGCCCAACATGAAGTCTTAATTATCTCATTAATCATAGACTAAATGCAATTCAAGTTTTAAAGTCAAATGTTTGATGTGTTTATTAGTCTGCTTGGCTGCCATAACAAAATCCCACAGATTGGGTAGTTTAAACAACAGAAATTTATTTTCTTACAGTTCTGGAGGCTGAGAAGTCCAAGATCAAGGTGCCAGCAGATTCAGTTCCTGATGAAGGCTGTCCTCCTGGTTTGCAGATGGCTGCCTTCTCTCTGTGTCCTCACATAGCAGAGAGTGATATTTCTATCTTGTTCTTCTTATAAAGCCACTAATCCCATCTTCAGTGCCCCACCCTCATGACCTCATCTAACCCTAATTACCTCCAAAAGGCCTCATCTCCAAATACCAGCACATTGGGGATTAGGACTTCAAAATACAAATTTTGGGGGGACACAATTCAGTCAATAGCAGTGTGATTGTGCAATCAACAATGGTATGAATACTAATCGCATAATCACATATTTATTATTCTGTTTCAAGCCTGAGGAAACCACATCATCTTCCACATTTGTCTTATACCTTTATGTATTATAATTTTTTTTACTATGATGTCTCTGAGAGGTTTGGATGAAAAATTCAACTATTTGCTTAGGTGCTAAAATGAGTGGCATGGAGAAATTGGAAACAATAAACAAGTAAGGAATCACATGCTTCTGGTATGTGTTGCAAATGAGAAATTTCTGCCCAAAGCCTTGAAAACAAATTAAGAATTAGCATAAAAATTAAACACCAAAGTCAAGCCTTAAAGCTGCTAGTGGGAGGGGGGGTGAGGGATGAAAAATTACTTAATGGGCACTGTGTATACTATTTGGGTGATGATTACACTATAAGCCCAGATAGCACACTGTACATATCTATGTAGCAAAACTGCACTTGTACCCCCTACATCTATCAAAAAAAATAAAAAGTTTTAAAAAGAGCCTAGTAACATTTGATGATGTTGGTCTAATGTGGGGATATGTTCACAGTTAGAGTTTTTATTATAGTGAGTAGAATAATAAAAATAATCAGAATAAGAGACCAGTGAAGAATTGAAATCATATGTTAGCAGTGATCAACTATTTGGAGATCACAAATAATGATATTGTAATTTTAGAAAATCCAATATCTTATTTTCTAGGCAGAGCTAAAACAGTTTTGAGGAATAAAGAATGATCGATTTAAAGACTTGAGGGTTTGAATTCCAGCAACACAATATAATTGACCAATCATTAATTTCTTTGAATTTTTTAATGTGTAAAATTAGCCTGCCTTCCTTTCTTCCTTCCTTCCTTCCTTATAACAATTACTTATTAAGGGTCTATTAAGGGCACTAATGCTGAGGGAAAAACTCAAAGCTAAGAAAAATCTTTCTCATAAGATAGGTTTAAATAAGATTTTGTGTGAGAGAGGGTTGTAAAAGTGCTCAACATTTTAAGTATATTATGTGCTTTTCCTTTTAGAGTTAACTTCTGATTTCAGGATTAATGAGCTGGGGGAGTTTTGTTCATGGGTTTATTAAAAGAAATAAGATTAGTGACTTAGATAAGTTAACTGAGTTCATTAAACCAAATTATTTTGTATAGTTCCTCAAGTCCTCTGTATTTGCAGAACCATTAAAATAAACAAAGTAATACTAATGATACATTATGAATTTTAGGAAAAGTTGAAACTATACCTAATTCAAACTTATTATGTCTTATGAAAGTTACCATAAAAAAATCCACTGAGCCACAGAGGGTTCAATAATATGGCAGGTCACTAGCAAAATGATCAAAATGACATATATTTTGCTCTCATTTCTATCACCGTGGCCTCACATTCATTGCATGTCTTGTGGGCATTGCAATATAAGTCACTGGCCTTTGGTTCCTGAGCACTGACCTCTCAGGGACGCTGACGATGGTCATGCTGTAAAACCATGTCTTTTCCAACCTGCCCCTCTTACTGTTCTTGGTGGGTCCCTGGTTTAATATATTGTATGAGGAAACAGAGCAAGATGGACTCACTGAACGAAATCACACCTTCCAGTTTCCTCTGAGAGGCCTCTCGGGACACAGAGGAAGAGAGTGACTCTTTGCTTTTTAATATGCATTTTCCATAAATGCCTTAGAAATGAATGCTGCCTCTGAATCACTAAAGCCAATTACATCAATCTATCATAAAAAGTTCTAAAACACGTCTCTTCTCCTCCAGAAACACAAAGGAACATATCCCAAATGGATACTCTAAAAGGCTCTCTCTCATAGCAGGGTTGCTTAGAATTAAGAGCTAAATAAATTGAATTTCAAATTAAATGGGCCTACTAGTAATTGTTCAAAATGGGATTCCAGGTCTGAGGCTGTCAGGGCTGTGGCATGTTTACAAGGTCTGGGTTTTTCCTTGACATTTTGAATGTTGTTTTCTTTTAGTGGATCCAAGGGCCAAAAACATGTTTATAAATCCGTGTCTATTTCATTCAGGTTTTGACAGTTTAGGGGGAACAAAGACTTCTAATGTGGTCGTTTTACTCAGACTGCCTAGTCCAGTATTCAGAATCGTAAGGCTGGCTTATTTACTGAGAATAGTTTGGATCATTTTTGGAACTTTTTGGGAGAAGAGAGGCTTGAATAAACTAAGTTTGGTTAAGTAGAAAACCTTCAAAAGTAAGGCTTTTTGTCGTTTATTAGCTTTTTAATATCAAGTTTCTGATTAAAGAAAATAGTTGTGTAGAAGAATTCCACTTTAAGCAAACACTCTAATTACTGATAGCCGTCCCAGGAGAATGAATCAGTGGGTTTCTCTGAGCCATGGGTTCATTTTTATCTCTGTGAATTCTAAGTATTTTATAACTGATGCTTCCCTCTGCATTTTATCTGCTAGATAGATTACAGCCCACATCCATAGCTCACTTTTTGCAAATTTATCAGACTATATAGCATGTACCTTGTATACTAATATCACTCCTAATTATATCTTTTCTTTTTTTACTTTGATTCATGCCACTTGTAACAAATATATTTTACCTTGTTGCATTGTATCTGTTTTGAAATTTCTTAAGTATTTTAATTAGTATGAGGTAAAGTACAAATAGGTAATAATTATTCATAATAGTGTCAGCAGGGTCAATGAAAGCATAGGAAATAGCAAATATTACTATCTAAAAACCAAGTGTCATTAGGTAACGTAGAGTCCTGCTAGTTTTTTATTCAATTAATTCTGAAGTATGTGTAAGTCCTGGCTACACAAGGCTGGGAGTAGAGATGGGGAATTCTATCTGTTTTTAAAAAACCTACATATAAAAGAGTAGGGACTCAGTCCTCTTCAGACCATGCCTGGTAGCTGCGTTTGAAGATTATGGGGACAGGCCAAGGCTGATAATTCATAGTCTGCACCAGTCTAGCCATATCAGTGGTTACACTATTGAAATGCTTCCATTAGGAGTATTTGATAGAGAAGCTTTGCCCTCTGCTCCTAACCCTCCCTGTCATCCTGGCCATCCTCTTACATCCCTGGGCCTCCCCTGCAGTCCATCAACTAAGGGGTTAATGTTTGACACCATAGATGGCCTCTGGTACTCTGCTCCATTCTGATTGATTGGTATCTCAAAGTAATAATTTAAAATATTTTGAATAGTATCCCTGGGCTAAGTTTACATATGCAAACCGAGGTACAATCTTATAAAACTAACTGGTAAATTGGAACGCCAAAATGGCAAAACAAAAAATCCAGGCTATCCCTACTACAAAAGGGGTTAAAGGTTGGAGAGTACATTTGAAATGATTTTGGATAAAACCTTCAACGAATCAATGAGCCAATCAGTAAGAATTTTTGAGTTTTTACTATGTATTTGTGGGCTAGGCATTTTAGAAGCTATAACGACATGTAATACCTGGTTGAGGAAGTGACAACATGCGTGTGATAATTGCCAACCTAGCCAAGGAACATATGTTACAGACTTCAGAGGGTGGAGAGAACATGGGTTAAGTAGACTTACTGGAGAAGGTAGGATTGGAACCGAGTCTTAAAGAATGAGAAAGGTTCACAAAGATGAAGATAAAAAGTTAATTCTATCCTGCAGAGTCAAAGCTCAGGGTGCCGTGCCACAGTCTTTATACATGGTGGACTCATGGGAAGAACCTAACATTGAGAGTGGATTTGAGTCCACACCTCAACCTTGCCATTCACTAGATGAGAAATTTTTGGAAAGTCACTTAATCCTTCTGAACCTGAGCTCAGCATTATTGTGAGGATGGAATTATTTTGTTGATTGTAATCTCATTAATAATAATAAGCTTATCTACATCATTGTTTTTTGCCACATCCTTATCAAATTAGGAACCCCCGTGATTGCTTTTGGCCTGTATCCTTGTGTAATGTCAACTCTAGGTGCACAGACATATGGGTATCTAGAAAACACTGAATGGCCCTGGTGGCCTAATGTTTTGGTAAGAACTTGCAGGGAAAAAAATAATTTCCCTTCATAAGGTCAATTTTAGGCTGGCATTGAATTTATAGGCTAATCATACAAGATTTCATTTTTGCTTAAATGAACAGATATAACTAGTTATTCATGTTCTTAACAAATTTGTGCAGTTGCTGATTAAATTCTCCCATTTTGCACTTCGCTATGCTCCTGTTTAGGTTCTTGACTGTACATCTCCAAAACCAGTATTTGGTGCTCTGAGCATGCTTAAGGGAAAGTCAAACCCGAAACCCAGTGTGTTAATTCCTTTTTTATTTTAACAAACAACTGCAAAAAACCCATCATATATCATTGTAATTACAGAGGTGGAGAAGAATCTGTTTTCTAATAGATGCAAACAAGCTGTGAGACCTCTTTATAACACATAGTATATTAAGAAATGCTTGTTCAGCTATGACATTAAAATGCTGGTTCTTGGGATGGGTCTTGCCATTTGCATCTGTAAATATTTATTGGGTGAAGAATCTGGTTAAAATATCACAGAATTGTATCCTTAGGCCCTGGGATTTGAGTTAAAATTTAGCTCTCTTGTACTGCATTTGTTTTTCTTCTTTCTTTCTTTCCATTGGTTTCAGACTGAACATGGAAACTGAAACTTTCCAAGAGGTTTTGAGGGAGTAGAAATGCCTCTCAAAACTGAATAGAAGTCTCATCATGGGCACATATTCGGAGCTGCTTCCAGAGAACAACAGCACTCAGAGAGGGACTTTAAGGGAATGGGAGAAAGAGGGAGTGAAAAGAGGATGAAATATATAATTTTTTCCTTTTCCTGATCCTAACTATTTTTGGTGTAGAAGGTCATTGTTATTTGGGAATTGCTTATGGCTTGGATACTATGAAAGCATTCTTTTCTAAGAAGAAAAAAGCCAACCAAATTTGTACCGTAGAACTTAAAAAATTCAGATTCATAACACTGGAATATAGTGTAAGTGCACTGATTGGGGAGAAAACATAGTGGACTGGCAGGAAAGAGAAAGAGCAGCATACAGACACACCTGCCAGCTCTAAGGTCTCTGTGTTTTCTTTCCTTCTTACTTTTCTGTTTTATTATAATCTTGCTGAGAGATTGAGTTTCCCTTGGCTATCTTTGGACATTCTTGACTGGAGGTTTTCACGAATGTAATATTGAGCAAGGTAACCTCAGAGGTAGGTAACCTCTAAACTTTCGATTAGAGTATTAGAATAATTTTTTAAAGTGTGTTTCCAGTCTATAGAATCTTTTAAATTGCACATTAGTTAGTCCATCCCCCTGATGGAACTCAACTATGATGGGGTAACAAAGGAGAAAACAATTGGTGCTTCAGCCTTGCCTTATTAAATTCTTAAAAATAATACCTTGCCTTTCACATTGCCTTTGGTTATCTCATAGGAGGCCACTACCTTAGTCAATTATCACTTGCATCTTTTTTCCAGGCGTCTTAAAGATCAATTTCTGGGTAATCAATCTGATCCTGCAGGCAATCAGATTGGTCTCTGGCTGCTTTTGAACTATTATGATTAAGCCCAGCATACACAATGCCCCAATATACGGTCCTCTTTTACCTTTGTATTTATTTTCAACAATTGCTAGAAGTATTAAATCTTAGGATTTTGAAAGTCTTAAATTGAATCTTCATTACAGTATCCCACCCGCTGACCACCCTAGTCAAGGATTTGACTGAGTGTTAGAAATTTCTTTCTTCATGGAAAATGAAGTTCCGTTTTGCCATATTTTTGGGTTTTGGGCTTAGTTCTACCCTCTTGGTACTCTGTGATATTATAAGTTCTCTGCCACATGACAGCCCTTCAAAAACTGAAGAGAGCTATATTTAAAGGAAACTATAGATCCCTTCCCTCGTTTTCTTATCAAATTCTAAATAATAGTTAGAGCTTTCTGCTTTAGTGTTTTTCATTCCATCTTGCTTCTTTAGGTCCCTGACTCCACCTATTTCTCCACACATTCTCTCATACTTATTTCTATGTCAGGCTGTAATGAGGAAAACATGGTATTTCACAAGATAATTTAATATAGGGAATTGGTTAAACAGGAGTGGGAGGACTGAAGAAAGCAAAAAGCCAATGCTGAGGTAACAAAGAGGTAACGGCTATAGGAAGCAGCCACGACTCTGGTCTGGGGAAACAAATGGAAATCCAGGTTGTGGGGAGGGGCCTTGCAGAGCTGGGATGCAGACATCTGAGGAGGGGGTGCTGTTTGGCCAGCTTCTGCTTCCTCAGGAGCCTGAGAAGGAGCTTTGTGGAGCTTGCCCTCAGACTTCTGAGGAGGGGTGCTAGGCTGCTGCCACACTTCAGTAGCTCAGGAAGGAGCCCTGCGGTGCTGGCAGTCAGACAACTGCAGAAGGGGATGGTAGCGGCTGGTGCTGGCACCATGGCGGCTTGGAGGAATGCCTCTGTTAGGCTGGTGCTCAGTCCTTGAGGGTGGGGAGCTGCCTGCCTAGCGGTTTTATCCCAGGGAAGAGGGTGATAACATTGGTTTTGAGATTGCCTAAAGAATCCGGGAGGCTGGATCCCACAAGAAGGAGAACTAACCTTCTTCCCTTCCCTAGTCTTTCGGTCTCCCTCCAGCACAGCCTAAGACGAAGTCAACTGGCAAAGAAGTGCATTTTGCAGACTCCCAGCCCCAGCTTCCCAAAGTCGAGTAAAGAAAGATGGGGTTGGAACTGAGAGAAAATACTTTTAAAAACTCATTTTTAATCCTTTGGTTAGAAACTCAAATATGGGTGGAACAATTTCAATTATATTTTCAAGGAAGGATTAAATTCCTCATATGAATGTTTGCATATTTATTCGTATGTAGCCACGCAGGAAGAGTTGCTTCAGTCGTTCCTATTTATTTTACTTGTTTTTTTTAAATATTATTTTTAGTTTAACTTTCCTGAAAATCAAATTTCCTCTAGCTTGAAGATTATGAATTTCTTCTTTGGAGACTTCTTCATGTCTCGAATGTATTCCTTCTAGTGTCTAATTTCATGAAATACAGAATAGGAGTACAATTTAACTACTAAAACTCAAATTACCAAAATAGAAATGTTACAGACTAACTCGCTAGGGAAGTTAAAATTGAAGTAAAATTAACAACACAGACCTCATTCAAAAACTTTCCTTGTCAAAGTGGTAAGGATGAAAAGAGAAATATATTGACGTTGAAATACTGCCTTCTCCCTTTGAAGGAAAGTGAAAGAACACTTTTTTATTTAATAGCCTTGATTTTCTCCTTCATGGGGAAGGAAAGCACTAAATATAAATTCATGCCCTGAATATGCAAGGGAAAGAAATCTTTGCCATTCTCCAAATCTTTCTAGGGTTTTCTGGGTTGAGGATCATTAAGACAGGTGGAAATCATTTTCCTGATCTTGAAAATATTTTCTTTCTTTTTTTTTTTTGAAAATACTTTCTTTTGTTGGTATAAAATTAAGAGCACTGCTCTGGGAATTTACATTGCCTATTTCCAGTCCTGGCTCTGACATTAAAGACTGAGACCATTTGCAAGCAGCTCTTTGAGCCTCAGGTTTCTCCTATGTGAAGGAGGAGTAGGGACAATGACCTCTCAGGTTTTTCAGTTTTAATAATCTGAGCAGAACAAGCCATTCTAGAATGTTCTTGTTTTTGTGTTCTCTTTTAGAAGTATGGGATTTAGGAAAGAGAAGACAGAAGGAACTGTAGTACCTGATCACATTTTTTATTTGTTTCAGTGTTAGTTGTCTTTCTTCTTTCTGAGTTTTAATGGATTACGGAGTTGAAAGTCACAATGACATTTAGAGTCAGATCTTGGTTCAAATTCTAATTCTGTCTTATAAACTGTGATATTTGATATTAAGTACCATCTCTAAGCCAAAGTGTCTCACCTATAAAAGGGTAATAATAAAACCTATCCCAAATATTTTTTTTTTGTCAGCTTCTTTTGATTTATGCTGGCAGTGCTATCCCAAATATTTTGGAGCAAAACATGAGTTAATAAATAAATAAAACATAATCCTTCATACCAATAATGTGACTAAAGTGATTAATAGCAATAACCAACCAATAGTCTTGCTTGTGCTTCTCTGGTATGCTGACATGCAATGCCATCAAAGCTATTCTTGCCTACTCACTTTAGTGCTAGCATTTGGCCAACCCACATAGAATGCGGCCCAAAGAGTGCATAGGTGCCATCGCATTTACCAGGGCCTAGATTTCTGTATGCATCTGTGTTGTGTGTGTGTGTGTGTGTGTTTATGTGTGTGCGTGTGCACGCATACATGTTGAGAGTGGCAAGGTGATTTTCCCACTCTGTTGTCTTTCGTCTCCTAATATGTAAGAATTTGTTGATAATATTGGCCTTTCTCTGCTATAGAACAAAAGATAAGCCCAAATTCTCCTTAATGTCAAGCTTGTAAGTCACGTATAATATAAGGATGGAGAGGAAAGAAATTATTGACATTGTCATTGTAGAGATGAGTGAGGCTGTGGAAGAAATTATGGGAATTTAAGGGCATGAGGCTCCACCCCTTCCAAACTGCATCTTTAAACAACACAAAATTATATGATGATTTAGTGATTTGCTAATTTAGCTTCATTGAGTTAGCAGCTGCTTCTCCTTCTTCTCCTTCTTCTTCCTAGTAATAGAATTATTTAAAATTTTAGGGAACAAGACCAAGCAAGTTTAAAAGTTCTGCTCCAGGACACTAGTAAGTTTAGGTGTCACTAACAATGAAAAGTATCTGTGGGTTTATTTTTTGAATTCCAGTGGCTTCTCTTATTTAAGAGGCTTGCTCTCTGTCCCACAGCCACCCTTGCTGTGGGTCCTGGGCTCACAGCACTCTGTCTTTCAGCCCAACAGATGGTGTCACCCAACTTGTGCCTTCCCTGTCTGGTCCCAGGTCAGGAACAGCGGGCGCCTAGATCACAGCCCGCTGTGCTGACCGCAGCTCAGCCTCCTCGTTTTTGCACGGGCTCCGGGTCTCCTTTCCCCATCCCCACTTGTTCTGAATCCCCCAGCAGCTCAGCACAGCAAGCTCGACAGGACCTGTCTTCCTAGACTGTTAATTTCACAGCCGGATGAGTAGAAAGGTAATTTATATGGGTCAGTCAGATTTAAAATGCTGCTGTGTCTCCTGACGAGGTGGAATGAGAGGATTTAAAAGAATTATTAGTGTGGTCCAGAGCGGCCGTCTGTGGTCTCTTCGACACAGTCCTATACCTTTTCCATTTGGTAAATGCCCCACGTGGCCTCCACATGTTGACTGTGGATTACAACCAAGATGAGAAGCAAGCCACTGGGGGAAGATTTTTGTTTTCATTTATTTTTAATTAATTGCAAACTTCCTCTTTCATTTGGCTTGCCACGCTCTGCAGATCCTGGTGACACAGGAGCTCTGCCAGCATTAGGAGCCACTGTGCCGAACTGTGAGAGGCTTAAAAGCACCAGCCAGCTGCTTTGCACTCGATCCTCAGGGAAGGTTTGCAATAAATTTGCATGCTTGGAATTCACCTTCCAAAATGATCTAACTGATGTTGCTGAAATCCATGTTTCTCCTTCCTCAACTCTCCCACTAAATGATAATATTTATAATTATAAATCATCATTTTCAAAACATATTTATTAACTTTTAGTTGGTGAATAGAGGGCCTAGAGGCACTTTAAAGTAAAAGTCCACAGAGAGGTCTTCTTGTCCTTCAGGGATTTACTGACATCCCCGCACCTAACAGGCTTGTACAGGGAAGAGAAGAGAAGATGTTAAGCAGCAGAAAAGCTGAAAAAACCAGGAGTTTGGGACTCAGTCACATCTATTTTGGGGTCAGATTAATGTGGGTTGCATCCTGGCCCTGCTGCTGAATAATTATGTGATCTTGGGCAAAATTATTTAGTAATGCCCCACAACCCTGATCCTCGACCCCCTAGCTTTTTTATCTGTAAAATATTTGCTGTGAAAACTAAACACAATATATACGAAGCACTTTGCACCTATGTTGCATGTTCTGTAGATGGTAGCAATTATTCATATAATCTAAAAAGAGAACAGAAATACGAATTATCTAAATATTGTATCCATGTGTCTTAAGATCTTAATTGAAAACTTCCTGTTCCAAAGAAATGATCAACTAGGATAATGGAAACATGCTTTTGCTGCAAATACCTAGAAAACAGGAAAACGTAACAACAACAAAAATTACTGGGTATCTGAGCCCCCAGGAAAGAAATAGAACTCTCCTCATGTCTAATAATTGAAGAGAGAACTGGAAACCTGAATGGCAACTGGGGGAAGCTAGCCTTGCCTGGGGCGGAGCACACTGGTCCCTGGGAAGCAGGACACTTGGGTTTTAATAGCTAGGTGGAGTCAGGAGAGGAGAAGGCCTTGGATCCAGGCAAGGAAAGGACGGTAAAAACAAGACTGCTGCCTAAAGCCAAGACTCTTAAGCATTTTCAGTTTAAGTTAAAAGGTGGCCTTAAAAGGCTTTACAACCAAGTGCTACACATTTAAGAAAGACATAATTACTTTTTTATACAAACTCTTCCAGAGAACAGAAAAATGAAAATGCTCTACAACTTGTTTCATGTGGTTAGTAAGAATGTGAAACTGAAGTTTTCAGAACTGTAGTACCACAGAGGAAAACTACTAGCTAATTTTGTTTATGAAAATGTTACAAAATCATAAATAAAATACTAAGGAGGGTAAAACTGAGACTGTTGCCTAAAGCCAAGGCCCTTAAGCATTTTCAGTTTAAGTTGAAAGGTGACCTTAAAAAAAATTCACTCAGGCAGCATGGGGAGATAAGAAGGACACGCAGAAGCTGAGTGAAAATGAAGCCTCTGCTGTCTCCCCTGGAAATCACCAGCCCTAGCCATTGCCCCATTGGAATTTAGAGTTTGATTTTATAATTCCTGCTTTGTTTGGGAAATCCCAAGCCTAGAAATTAATATGCAATTTGTCTAAAGAATGTAGAAGGAAGAGAATATAAAGGAAAAGGGGTAAAAATTAATGAAATAGAAAAAAAACCAATCATGAGTGTCAATAAAAACAAACATTGATTTTTTAAAAAACCAAACAGGAACATTATGAGTAAGACTAATGAAAAAACAGCATAGGTATAAATCAATCATATTAGGAACAAAAAAAAATTGCCTATTGAATGTGTGTGTGTGTGTATCCAGAAACTATATGGTGATAAATAGAAAAGCTTTAGTCAAAAAAAAAAATTCCAGAAAAATTACCAAATTTACCAAAATGACTAAGGAAAAGATGAATAGCTTTGTAAATGTTAAAGAAATTTAATCAGTAGTTAAAAGTAAACCCAGATAAAATTCATCAGACTTCAAGGCTTTACAAGCAAGTGCTACACATTTAAGAAAGATATAATTACTTTTTTATACAAACTCTTCCAGAGAATAGAAAAAAGAAAATGCCCTACAACTTGTTCCATGTGGTTAGTAAAAATGTAAAACTGAAGTTTTCAGAACTGCAGTACCAAAGAGGAAAACTACTAGCTAATTTCATTTATGAAAATGATGCAAAATCATAAATAAAATATTAGCTAAACAAATCTAAAAACCTATTAAAATATATAGTATGATAAAGGGGGGTTCATTTTAGAAATGCCAAGATAATTAAACATTAGACAAAATTATTAATTTTATTCACCACATGAACAGATTGAAGATGAAAAACAATTATCTCAACAGATTCAGAATAATTACTTGGTAAAATTCAGTACTCATGCAGGGTAAAAATCAAAGCAATCCATAAATTCATAATAAAATTGGAAGAGGAGGAAATTTCCTTAACCTGATACAGAATACCAACCAAAAACTTACAGCAAATATACTTAATGGGGAAACATTAGAAGCTTCATCTAAATCCCTTGTATATGAAGCTTGCTATCACGATTTCATTTAAACATTGTACTTCATTTAAATATTGTGCCACTTCATTTAATATTGTCAATATTAGCCAGTGCAGTAAGACAAATTAATTAATTAAAAATTTTTTAGATGTGAAAAGATCAGAAAGAAAAAATAAAATAATCATTGTTGTTTATGATATGATTGTCTACATAGAAAAATGTGAGAAAATTTACAAACTATTAGTACCAATAATAATTTAGCTACATTCCTTGATGAAAGAGCAACATACAAAATCAGTAATGTATCTTTATACCTTCCATAAAATGTCGTAAATGTACCTAAAGAGAGATCTAACAAAAGAATATATCTTTATGAAGATAATGATAAAATTGTACCGAAGGACCTAAAAGAAGTGTGAAATACATGGAGAGAAGACATGTGCAAGAATTGCAAGACAGTATGAGATGGATGGTAGTTCTCTAATTAATTTATAAGGTAAATTTAGTTTTACAGGACTTTATAAGATGACCCAAAGTATTATACAAAAGTAAAAAGGACTGAGAATAAGCTAAAATATTTTTATAGAAAAAGATAGAGAATGAAGTGTAGGAGGAGAAAAAGGAGAAGAAAAAGAAAAGACTCACTCTGCTAGGGGTAAAACTTATAATCATGTTAAGTAAGCACCGTGTTATTAACATGGGGAGAGAAATAGACCAATGGAGGAGAATCCAGAGCCTTTAAACCAACCATCTCTATGTGGGAACTTTGTGTACGGTAGAGTGGCCTTATAAATCCATGGGGAAAATTTGGGTTGGTCAGTAAACAGTGCTACAACAACTGGCTGTCTATGTAGAAAAGGATGCTAGACTTCATATGATACACAAAAATAAACTGCAGCTGGGTTGAACACTAAATGTAAAAAGCAAACCTTTAAAATTTTCAAGGAAGAATGTAAAATATTTATGTATATATGTATGTATGTATTTATTTATTTTTAGAGACAGGGTCTTGCTCTGTCGCCCAGGCTAGATTGCAGTGGTGTTATCATAGCTTACTGTGGCCCCAAACTCCAGGGCTCGAGTGATCTTCCCTCCTCAGCCTTCTGAGTAGCTGGGACTACAGGGATGTGCCACCTTGCCCGGCTTCAAGGAAGAATGTAGAATAATATTTTATGACTTCAGGTAAGAGATATTTCTTAAATAAAAAATAAAAATAAAAGAAATAGTAATAAATTTGGCTTCATTAAATTAAAAACATGTCCATGACAAAATATTCCATAAACAGAGCAAAAAAGCAACCCACACAGAGAGAAAATAGTTTCCATCTATATAATTGACAAAGGGATGGTATTCCGAATACATAAAAACTTCTATATATCAATAAGGAAAAGAAAAACAGCCCATTTGACAATGGGAAAAGGATATGAAAAAGCAATTCACAGAAGGGGAAACTGGAAGGTTTCATAAATATATGAAAAGGCATTCAACTACACTGATACAGAGAGAGTACACATTAAACCATTTCATCCCAAGAGATAAGAAAGACAGTAAGTCTGTTATCACCAAATAATGACAAAAATATAGGGAAACAGAACTAAAGTAATGCTAGCAGGACGATAAATTGTTACAACCACTTTGGAAAATAATATTTAATTTATTGGTAATGATGGGAATGCCACGTATACTAAAATTTTACAATTCCATTTCTAGTTATACACCTTAGAAAAACTCTCACACATGCGCACAAGGGGTCATACACCAAGATTTTCATTGCAGCACTGTTTACAAAAATGAAAAAGTGAAAACAATGTTAACTGCCCCTTAGTAGGGAACTGGAGAGATAAGCTGGGTTTATTTATACAATGAATATTGTGTAACAGTTAAAATGAATTAACTATATCTACATATATCAGTATGAATAAATCTCACAGAGTATGTTTAATGGAAAAAGCAAGTTTTAAAAAGATACATGCCATAATAGTATCATTTATATAAAATTTAAAAACACTCCAACCAATAAGATGCGTTATTTATGGACATATGCATATGTGGTAAAATAGAATAACTTAAAGGCAAAGATATATCCATACTTGATGAAGGTGCTTATCACTAAGAGAGGGGCAGGAAAGCATGTTGCTGATGGAGGTTTATATGTGCTTGTACATTTTACTTCTTATAAAAATTTAAACAACAAAGAGGTATATTAAGCAAATGTGATAAAACAATTACATACTGTGTTTTGAATATGGTGGATATGTAATGGTTATATTATCTCTGCATTTTTCTATTTGTTTGAAATTTCATAATTGCAACTAAAATTTTAAAAAGTTACATAGCCAAGATGTTTTATATATTTCAGATAAAACTAAGAGCCCCACTCCTCCTGTGGAGGTTTTAATATGTGTCCAGTCTCAATTACCTCCTGTCTTTGAGAATCACTGATATGCCCAGGATGGAATTGTTGCCTGCCAATATTTTGCTGCAATTTACTACTTATGGTTTTTGTTATCAAAGCAAGAGGGTTTCATTTCCCCAACTTAAAATATATTTTAATACTGATTATGCTTTTTTTAATTGAACATGCTCTTTGGAGATACTTACATAAACTCTCTCCAACCCCATCTCATCCCACCTAGTTGGGAATCAGAGATACAAAGAATTAGTAGTGCACGCATGTTTTTCTGGAAAGTTTACTAACTAGGAGTCTGTGAGTTAAGGGAATGGGTGTTGGCATTGGAGATAGGAGGCCTGGCTTCTCTCTGTTTACTATGTGACTGTTTTCTGAACTCTTCTGCGGTTTCTTTATCTTTAAAATGGAAAGGTAGACTTATCTCTAAATCCTTTCTGGCTCTCAGCTTTTGTAATTTTATGAAGTGTGTGAGTGAAGTCAGTCATAAAACTAAGTGTGACTTAAATATACAAATTGAGGAGGGGCCCAAGGGCTCCTCTGCCTCCGAGTACCTCTTCCGCTGTCTTTGTCAGAGTGTCACTGTCTTAGATTAAGGTAACGAAGGATGAAATTTGAAAGCCAATGTTTTCTGAGAGCGACATGCCATTGTTCTTCATTAATGCCTTAGCAGAAATGGATTTTAAAACAAGCAAAACAAACAGCATAATCCTTGAAAGACTCTGGGGTTTTGATCGGAAGGTGAGGTAGGAAGGGGCTAGAAAGAGGAAAGCACTGCCATAGCAGGGGTCCTGGCCATTTGGAAAGATGCAAGGGGCACTCTGTGCTTAGAAATGTGCATCCTGAATAGGGAGGAAGAGTGGAGAGAGGAAGACGGTGAAGAGTGGGGAGAGGAAGACGGTGCAGAACACATGGTAAGATCACAACAGGCCATGAGGGAGGCTCCCAGAATCACCTCTTAAATTCCCGCTAAGGAGGAACTGTTTCTTGGGGACAGAGGGAGTTTAGAAATTTTTCATGTAATTAGGAAGGGTGTTTTGACATCTTTGAATCTGTGATCGGGATGGTATTTCTATCTTTGGGTGAAATTAAAGAGGAGCCGTTAGTCAAACTGCCAAAGGAATTGCCCCAGTGCACGTGATCCCTCATCAATTCAGCAATCCTGTAACGACACCTACCCTGAGCCTCATGCCTCTCTTAAAGTTACTTTAGGGTTAAATGAAAAAGGTAGAGGAAAAGGTGGTTCAAAAACTTTTAACAATGAGCGATCTACTCTCTTATCATATAGGAAAATCTGAATTGGTGTTTAAGTTTTCAAGGATTCTGCTGCAGAGATTTAAATGTAATTTCCTTGAGTCTTATTGCTAATTATTTTAACTAAGAGCTCTAAATTAAACATTCTCTATTTTGAAGGCTTTAAGGAGTTTAAAGCAATTGCTGTCACTGGAAATGTGTTTAGTATCTGTTCTCAGGAGTGGAATACAATCAGCCACGTAAGGATGGTGACCTTAGAGAGACAGCCAGAAACCTTAATTGTACTAAGAGCTTAGTGTCCACTCAAATGAAAAACCACCTTTGACTGGTGGAAAATTTTGGAACTTAAAGTTCAGTGGATTTTGAGACCATCGTATGTGGAATATCTAAAAGATCACTTTAAAATTTGTTTCTCAATAGGCTGTCCTGGTCTATTAAGCAACTCGATAAGAAAAATTGAGGTTGGTAAGGGTTGAGTTAGCACCCAAATAATTTTTTTCTGCCTGATTGTACCCTAAATGACATTGAAAATTGTACCGAGAGGTAAATTCTTTCAACTAGTTGTGCTGCTTCTTTGTCAGCCCCACCAAAGAAGCTCTGAATATACATAAAAACAAATCTGTAAGTATCACACTTATAACAGTCACTGAATGGTACTTATAATAGTCACTTTCTACCAAGCATAAGCATTTCAATACTTAAGAGTACATAGCTCCATCAAATTCTTTCAGAACGTAGGTTGTTAACCCATTCTGCCATTTTTCAAATGTCCTGCTAAAATTTTATTTTTCCATACTCAGGACCCTCAAATATTTTGAAGAAAAAATGTTTGGGTTACTGTAACAAGAGGTGAAACAGGATTTTAATTTTTTTTCCTCTCTCTGTTGTAGTAAGTCCCAAATCTGTGGGGAAAAGGTCCCAGGTATCTAGAATTCTAAATGCAGGGAACCAACAGTTGCTGGGACCAAATAACTTTCTGTAGAAAATAAGCCCTACAAATACAATCCCTATCCCCCACCCACATCAATAGAAGAGGACTTCTGGGGAGGGAAAAGGAGTTCTCTTTTGGGCATTTCTGTGTTCCTGAAGGTGGCTATATCCCACTTACATTTTGTTTTCCAGTTGGATGTCTGCTTAGCCGATTGACTTGCCACCTGTTCTACTGAAAAGCAAGAGGCGATTGAGAACAGAGATGGCACACCTTCTAGGTAAGAGGAGGGCTGGGACTGAGACATACCCCATAGCTGTTCCCAAGCCAACATTTCTTGGTTCTAAGAGTTGTCTTGAGAAAGCAGATGAGATGAGGGGCTGTAGTCTTGCTAGACCTGTTGTGTCACAAGGCTCGAGATGTACCAGATCATGGACAATCTGTTGGGCATCTGCCAGAAGTCACAGAGTTCCCCTCCAAATCTCATGGGAAATGGCCACTGCCGGGGGAAATCTGTGAGGGGGCTCACTGCTCTTCAACAGTGGGCATGTTGGAGTTACCGTGCATTCTCATCAAACCCACAGACTATGAGCAAGCTTGGTAGCCTTGGCCCAATGGGTGTGGAGAGGCAACCTCCCCAGTCAAGAAACATGGCGTGTCCCCTCTCCCAGACATGATACTCTCCCTGCCTGCTCCATGGCCACTTTCCTACTTTAATGTTTCTCCACCTCTCTCACCATGCTAACAGGTTTTTAACTGGTTTCTGTGCATCTAGCTTGATTTTTCCCCCAGTCATTCTCCAAACAGCAATTAGAATGATCTTACGGACGGCACATTTTGTCATGTCACTTCCCAGATTAAAACTCTCCAGTGGTTCCTTATGTTACCTTTAGGATAATTCAGACTTCTTATTTTTGCTTTCCTGGTCTCCCTAGCCTCATCTCTTGAATCATGGTGAGCTTATTTCAGTGCTTCTATCTTGCCAAAATGCTCTCATTCATGTCTAGGCTTTCATAGTATCTTTTACTGTGCCAGGAACACTCTCCTCTAAAGCACTGTTCTCTTCACCTCCCACCTGCTTTGGACCTGCTAATTCTCACTTGACCTTCACTTAGCAGATTAAATGTTGCTTCCCTACAGTACACCTGACCATTAATTCCTGTAACATTTGCTGCTTCCTCCAGTGTGGGGGTGAAAACCTGCCTGTCTTACTCCCAGCATTATCCTGGCCCAGAGTACATACTTAATAGATATTTGCTGAAAGAATAAGAGTTAATTAGGGACCATTTAATCCTTGGGCACTAAAAAGATAAAGTTAGTTACCTTAATCAGATCAAAACTGGGCCTTCTGCCCACACCATATTAACTTCCGACTCAGAGCAGATGCTAACATAATATCAAGGTATCAACTAGAGAATGCTGAGTATAATCCATCATTTTTAAGACAACAAGCAAAAGCAAAAACTTAGTGCCCATTGCAGAGCTTATCCTGACAACTATGCGTCACACTTATTCCTAGTCTCAAACTGACTACACTGTGTATTATTGTGTATCTTCAGCTTTTTCTTTATCTGCTAACTGCAAAATCAACTGCTTGATCACATCAAATGTTTTTTTTTTTTTTTTCTGTGAACCTAGGGAAAACTTAGGCAAAATTGTGAAGTATTCAGATCTATACTGAGAGGCCAGCCTATAAATTTTCTGTACAGATTTTCTCCTCTCTTCAGGCTGCTCTGGCTTTGCCTGCCATAATAACCTCATGTGAATTTGCTCCCTTAATCTCCCCAGGAGTAGTCACCTTTTTTAAGGAAAAAAAAAGTCAGATTGGATGTTTTGATTACTTTATCAATTGCTAGGGCTGCTGTTACAAAGTACCACTAACAGGTTGGTTTAAACCACAGAAATTTGTCTTGTAGTTCTGGAGGCTAGAAGTCTAAGATCCAGGTGCCAGTGGGGTTGGTTCCTTCTAAGGGCTATTGAGGGAGAATCCATTCAGTGCATCTTGCCTAGCTTCTGGTGATGTGCTGGTACTTTTTGGCATTCCTTGGCTTGTAGAAGCATCACCCCAAGCTCTGCCTTCATCTTTGCATGCTGTTCTCCTCTGTGTCTCTGTGCCCAGATTTCCCCTAATTATAAGGACACCAGTCATATTGGGTTAAGGGCTCACTCTATTCGAGTATGACCTCATCTTAAATAATGACATCTGCAACAACCCTATGTCCAAATAAGGTCACATTCTGAGGCCTAGGATTTCACCATATGAATTTTGGGGAGACATAATTCAACCCTTAACAGTTACAAATAACAGAAACTTTTACATAATTGAAAAAATGGAATTCACTGAAAAGGTATAAAATGGTTTTGAAAGATATCAGTGATTGGAACTGCTTGAGAATCTCTTCCAGGCTCTGCAGCTGGGAAGAGTGGATTCTATTTATTCTATCATTGAACAACTCAACAAGTTCAATTAGCCATGCTTTGTTCGAATGCCTCCTCTTTGGCTGCAAGGGATGATGGTATGGTGCTGAGAGGAAGTTTTGGCATGAGGAATTTGTTTGGTTTCCATAGTGGGAGGGCAGGCACTTGGATTTATTGTTCTGCAAGGTCTGCATGCAAGGGTAGGCGAAGGTAATTACCCCAAAAGAGATCTGGGATCTGGGAATATTAGAGAGGAGAAATGGATGGTAGGTAGCCAAAAAGAAAAAAAATTCTCTACTTTTTGTTTTTTAAAGAAGAAGTAAACTCAAAAGGAATGGTTTCTTTCCTTTGAATGTCCTGTGAATGTCACATCCTGCAATAACAAATTCTGGAGATATAGGCAGATATATTAACAAGTTGGGGCTTTGGGAAGCCCTTTGATCATCCTATATAATGACCCTTTCTCTGTTTGATGATGGTCCTTAAAAATAGGTACCATTAACTTTGGAAGAGCTCAGTATATGTACATTTGTAGAATAAGGATTTCCTGGACGTATAAGGGGAGAGGCAGGCATTAGGTTCTTCCAATTCTTTTAATGTTTGCTTTTCATACCAATCCTCAGGCCTAGAGGGGCCTTTGTGCACTTGCGCATATGAAGCAGAACCAATCCTAGGTAAAAGGCAATCTGAATCAATCTGAATGCCCCCTAACTCCAACCACATGAGGTTTTTTATCTATTATGCTGGCTGACGTACTTGCCATCTGCTCTCCAAAACTGAAGCCTCTGGCTCATCTTCTTAAAGTAGCAGCTCAGTCCAGTGGATAGGATATGGACTTCAGAATTACTTGGTTCTGTGAGAAGGATCTGTGGGATGGACCAAGTAAAGTAACATACTCCCTCTGAACTTCAGGATTCTCCAGTGTGAAATGGCGTTAATATCTCACAGGTGGTAATACTCTCATAGGACTCATGTGAGATTAAGTGCAGACGTGTATGCCAAGTGCAACTCAAGCAACTCTAGAATGTACAATTCTGTGGTGACAAGTGAGGTCACATTAGCATTTCTAATCAGATTTTACTGTCCAGCTACCTCCTTCAAAATTGCTATACATTACACTTCACTTTTTCTCCTGCAAAAATCCACCCAAGTATTTCTAGAATTCCCAGGGAGACCTCTTATGTGCTTAAAACAGCCCTGCCACTGTCTTCTGTGTGGACCACCTTGCTTTTGTCATCTGTCTGCTTCTCAAGGAAGACACCTCCTCCTCTGCCACTTGTACTCTTGCCTGCTGTGAAGACAGTGCTTCTGTCTTCTGTGTATACCTGGTCAGTCTGATCTCTGAGTCCTTTGGACTTCTTGAGTCTGGCTAAAAGTATGAAATATTCTAAAGGGGGCGTTAGACTTGGAAAGTGAAATAAAATGAGCAAGTAACAGCCTCTCCTATCACCATGCTGACCACGTAATAAACACTTGTGAGCGTTTGAAAGATCACTGGAGCAGCACCATCAGCACCTGTAGCTTTCCAAAATGTGTTGGCAAGATTGGAACATCTTATCGGATTAATTCAAGGATCAGTAAGTTTGAAAATTTACTTAGAAGATTAAATAATCTTTTAACGTGACTGCTCTTACCTTTCTGCCCAAATCTTCTCTAATAAAATTCCTACTGCAGCCGGTGAAAGTAGAGAGCAAGATGATGGTTTGGAGACTTCTGGAAATGTGTTCACACTGGAAATTCACTTTATACATGAAACCCAAACTCTGTAAATAAATGTGGGGGATGATTTCCTGAGGCTGTTGACTTTGCCCAGACTGGGAAGTTGCACTCTCCCTCCTTGTCTGTGCTCTCCCCAACAGATGCCCCATGTGCCCGAGTTTGCCTTCCTGAGCCCTTGCTCTCTTGCTGCCCTGCGCTCTCAGCTTCTGTCGGCTACTCTCCGTTGCACATTCCTCCACACTGCTTTACAGCTTCCTCCCTCCCTTCCTTTCTTCCTTTTTTGTCTAAGTGTTTACCATTGTTTTTCTGATAATCTTTGTTAGGAGGAGATAATGCTACAGTTAACACTTGTGGCCTTCTGGAAGCTCTACCCATCCTTCTCCATTTTTATTTTTAAAATCTAACCCCCAGTTTCCTAAGCCTCACTCATTCTCCTACCATCTTCACAATTTTATCATATCTTAATAACCCTGGTAGTATATTTTTATTTGAACCAGCTTGCATGTTAAACTTCAGTGCATATTTCAGCCTCATCCTAAGCAATAGTGTCTGTGGAACAACAGCTTTGACCTGTAAGTTATATAATTTCAAATACACATTAAAATAATATGTAACTGTTAAAACATTCTTTGTAAATCATCTTATATAGTACCACTGGCACCTTCACCAGTCTATATCAGTGCTATCCAATAGAACTTCTTGTGACAATGGAAATGTTCCATATCTGCACTGTCCAATGTAGTAGCCACTAGATGCATGTGGGTTTTTTTGGTTTGTTTGTTTGTTTGTTTGTTTGTTTTTTGAGACAAGGTCTCCCTCTGTTGCCCTGGCTAGAGTGCAGTGGCATCATCGTAGCTCACTGCAACCTCCAACTCCTGGGCTCAAGGGATCCTCCTGCCTCAGCCACCTGAGTAGCTGGGAGTACAGGTGTGCACCACTACGCCTGGCTAAGTTTTTCTATATTTAGTGGTCTTGCTCTTGCTCAGGCTGGTCTCGAACTCCTGGCCTCAAGCAATCCTCCTGTCTCGGCCTCCCAGAGAGCTAGGATTACAGGCGTGAGCCACCATGCCTGGCCTGCATGTGAGTACTGAGCACTTGAAATGTGGCTAGTGAAACAGGGAAACCTAATTTTAAATTTAATTTAATTTAATCAAATTAAATTTAAATGGCCACATATAGCTCATGGCTACTGTATTGGGAAATGAGGGTCTATATTATGAGATAGTTGAACTAAATTACCTAGGTTTTTTCCAGCTCTAAAATTAAAAAATTGAAGCTGTAGGGTTCCCACAAGTAGAAATATCTGGGCAGACAGAAGAGCAGGGTTCCAGTACTAAAAATTTTGGGCAGGAGGGACTTTTTCAGTATGACTAGCTAATGGCACAGTACTTGGTATCAAAAAAAAAAAAAAATCCCCAAGGGGTAGTAGCTTTAATCAACCCGCAAGTCATATCACCAAGATGGTGGCCTTGGTGATAGAAAAATAAGATTTAAGTGACCTTGATTAATTAAAGTTGGAGTTTTTGTGTCACCTTATCAGTCTGCCACAAGTATTAACCCAGGGTTCATTGTGTGCAAAGCAGTTTATTGGAAAGGAGTACAGACCCCAGAAGTGTAACCCCTGGTATGTGGTCAGGGGCCTGCTGGTAGGGTATCCATTTTATGAAAGTTGTAGTTTATAGAGCTAGAAAACTTTCAAGCACAGTTCTTTCTCCAAGTTAGTTTCAACTTGAACAAACATAAGAGTACTTGTAGAGAGAAATTCTCCTCCAAAGTACACTCTTCTGGTGATTACCAGCAGGTCCACTGGCAGCAGCTAGATTGAGTGTCTGAATCAGCCTGGCTGATTACCTTAATCACCTTAATCATAGAATCTACCCTCCCTGGAATGGCCTCAACATGGAGAGTAGCAGAACAGTCACTCTAAGCTGAAGACTCATTGTTAGAACATATTCTGATGTGTTTAATGAAGAGCTTGTGATTTGTATTAGGGACAAGATAATTTCAAGGTTTTTGTCAATCCTTTGCCAGTTCTCTTATTACCAATGAAGAGTTTTCCAAGAATGTCTTCGTTAAAACACATGGCACATCCTTGAGAGGTGCTGCTGACATCTCAAGGGGAGCATCTTTTCACTGACTGCTCATTAACTGTTTAAAGCAGGATATGGCAACTTTTCCTTCTGTCTGTCTTCATTCTGAAGGTGCATGAATCCACACATATTTGGGGATGGGGGTGGAGCTCCCCATGCATCAACTCCTCAGAATAAGAAGGAGCGCCCCAAATATTCTTTATCATAAATACTTCTAAGTGGGCTCACTTGATAGAAATTCACATTACTGGGATCAGACTACCTGATTATTCAAGGTACTCTGCCAAGTTTATTGTTTATATTATTTTTCAAATGCTACATCAGTATATAATGGACAAGAACAATAAAACAAACTTGCACATTCACACCAGTAATGGTATCATTGGAATTTTTATATCTTCTCATGAGATTATAGGTTGGAGCTTGTGAGACTAAGCCATCAGAGACTTTATTTTCTCCTAGCATTGCCTTTTGGTAAAAGTCACCGTGAAAATAATGATGGTAGGATTATGCTGTATTGCCCAAACAACTAGATTTTTCATAGGCAAGGCTCATATTCAATGCTTATAATAAATTACCTCTTTACAGAAATAATAAGACTTTAATATCAACTGATTTCTACTTACTCATATTCAGACAAAATTTTAAAGAATAATGTATTTTAGTTATAGCTAAGCCTAGTTTAGTATACTTATTAGAAAAACTAATTGCCAACAATGATTAAGAACATTAATTTTGGGTGCAGAAAGACCTGGGTTTGAATTCTGGTGTTCCACTTTCTCCTTCTGTGACCTAGTTAGGCAGATTTCTCCACTGCATTTATCCAGTTTCCTTGTCTAAAAAATGGTGATAATAATATATTCATAAAATTTTCTGTGAAAATTAAATTAAGAAATATACGTAAAATGATTAGGGTAGTCTCTAGCATAAGGTAAAATCCAAGTAAATGATAATTAATTGGGAGTGGCATCATTATACTTTTTAACCAATCCTTAAGAATCTCTATTTTCCAAAATTAGTTCTAATTTTTAAATTTTAGACCATTTAGTTTTCAGAATATTCTAGAACACATTTATATAGAACAAAATAATTACAGTGGACCCACATGCAGTGGTATTTGGCTGTCACTTTTCTGTGTACTTCACATACCTTCCTCGTCACAACAACCTGATGATGTAAGTACTGCGATTATCCCTATTTTACAGATGAGAAAACTGAGGCACAGAGAAGATAAATAACTTGCTCAAGAAAAATCATAACAGAGCCAGGATATGAACCTGGTAGCTAGACTCCAGAATTAATACTTTGACCCACTAAGCTATCCTGCCTTTTAGAATCAGAAACAAAGGTTGATTTACAATTATAATTAATGTAATTATATTATAATTATAAACAAAACATATGTTAATTGAAGAAAATAAAAAAGTATGTATAAACAAATAATTAATGAACTCTTCAGTATGCCTTTGATCCAGACAGCCACAGCATAATCTGCTCCTCCCAATCCCTTTGCTGAATATTCCTATTCAGAAGACTCTGCATTTGATTTAAAACTCAGGATTTCAACTTTTCTAGAATAACTTAAAGTTTTCTGCATATGAGGGAATTTCTTTTTTGTTTCCGAATCTCTTACTCTTAGAAAGTAAGTAAAACCTCAGTTGGTTTGTAAAAGTCATCCTGAAAAGAGATGCAACATCTAGTTGCATCTAGTGTCAAGGAGATGAAGGGAGAGTGAACAGTATGAGAAAATAATGGTTGTTTATTTGAAAATCAAAATTGTAGGCTGATTAAAAATGGATTGGGGAGTCTGCCAGTGACTTGGCTCTGTGACGAAATGCAGACACCACAGTAATGAGTTCTAGGCACTGTAAAAACTGAATTTGGGGGGAAATTATATGCCATTACAAAATTTAAAAATTTGGGGATTTCTAAAGTACGTATTCATGAAGAAATAGATTCTGTGGGTAAATATATTTTAAAACACACAATTAGGATCATAACTACATATACACATATATTTTAAATTTTAATTATTTAAATTATATCATACTGTATTCTCCATTTCATTAAATCTTCTACAAGATCATTTAAACAATTTTTCTCATGGAGGAAAAGATTGTTTCTGTTTTTCATTATTACAAATAAGTCTGGAATAGTTACCCTTGCACGTGTATTATTTCACATCATTTATTGTTCTTGATAGCATCCTAGTAGTTTAACTACTGAATTGAAAGCTCTAAATTTCAGGGCATATTACCAAATAACTTTTCATAAAAGTTACACCCATTGATACATTTACTAGGTGTGAAATCAAATGCCTATCACTGTACCTTTGCCAGCCTTGAATGTTGTAATTAAATAATTGTATTTTTTTTTAATTTTCAAATTACTGTGAGATTGAACAGGCCATTGGTAGTTTTATTCTGATTAATATGTGCTCCTATTTATATTTCAATTAGACACAATAATATTTCTTAGTAATCTGTATCAGCTCTTTCTGTATTAGGTATATCTATATTAATAAAAAAATCTTCTGTTTGTCATTTGAATATTATGTTCATGACTTTTTAATATGTTTTAAAATAAAATACATAGTGTCTTATTCAAAAATATAATCAAATATTACATATGCCTTAATAGAGAATCATAGTAAAGAAGGACAGGCTTAGCTATCTTCTAGGCTAGCATTACCAGCTATTAGCATCAAGGTGCTGAACAAAAAGGACACGGAATTCTTACAAGTGGTTAGAAGTTATTGTGATAAATTTGCATGTTATGCAAAAGACTTACACAGTTTTCTCTTTCACCATTCTTGATAATATCTATTGTTTCTTTCTCTTTCTACTGTATTATATTCACTACCTTAAAAATCTTTTCTAGAATTCGTCTATATTGGATTTTAATACTGAAACTTCTATGTCCAGCCTTCTCTGTCATTTATTTTCTTTTGTACTGTTTGCTTTTCCTACCTATAGGTTTTCTTTGTCTTCTTTTCAGAACAATACTTTCAATGAAAGAAGAAAATAGTACAAAAAAAAAACCCTCCTTTTTTTTTCCCATTGAATTTGAAATTCAAATGAACTATCCTAAGGGCTCTCCATTGTGGGACAGGATGGGGCTATTGTTAGCATAGGGCACGTAGCTTTGTATATGAACCTTGCATAAATAATTCTCCCATGTGCTTAGGGAATAAGAACTTTTGACACGGGGAGCTCTGCAGAGACTGCTTATTATTTGGTTTCTGTTTGAAAATCAGGAAAGGGTCCTTACCAAAAAAGACACCAGGTTGAAAAACAAAAGCACTCAAGTTCAGCAGGACATTTGGATTAGCTGAAGAGGAAGAATGACAGTCTTAACAGAAAGGATCTGTGAACAGTCAGATGAGCACAGAGTCCTTCCAGAACTTGCCAGAAGTTTATAGATGTTGGTGACAGTTGTTACCGTCTTTTTTTACTTTCATCCAACCTCCAAATCTCAAACCAAAATGTGTGTTTTTTTCCGTCCAGTCCTCTGCTCAGCCAGTAGTGGTGCACTGCAGGCCAGAGGAAAGTGGGTGGCAAGCTCTTTAGTGGAAAATTTCAAATGACACTAGATCAGCTCCTTGTTTGATGCATGACTCCAAGTGCTTCCTTCAGCTTTTCCTTCAAATTCCTTCAACTTGTTTCCAGGAAGTTCCCAGAGATATATTCTATGGGCTCTTCCTTATGGGGAAAATTGGTTTAGTTAAAATAACACTCAGGTTAAATCTCATTCCTTGAAGACACTTTGTTTCCCATTTGTTCAAAGTTTTAAAGTAACATTTTCCCATTGATTTACTTGGCGTGCAACTGCATAAACCTGGCAGCATCTGTATGGTGTAATATTCATTTCCTCTCCAGATGTTTACTACATTCCTTCTCTACTGGGATAGGGCCAAAGAGATGTGGAAGTTCAATTTTAACAAAAGCACTACAGTGACTGTGTGTCTAGGGCTTCATTGTCATGTTCAGCCTCTCCCCCGCGCCCCCCCCCCCCGCCAAGTTAGTTGCTTTGTGTGGTTTTCTTGAACTTCTGCAGTTTCCTCTTCTCTGATTACATTCATTTAATCAAGCCAGTGGTTGGCAGGAACATACTTTAACCTGGTTTTACTAGTTTTCCAGGCACCCTCATTCATTAGGCATTCACTGATAGCCTGATATACTGATGCCATTAGAAACCAAAATAGAGAGGAAAGTAGTTTAAAATCAACTCATGAAAAACCCACTTCTTCCATGAAGCCTATCTCATGACCCTGCCAGCTACAGTCTGCCCCTTCACACATTCCAAAATTGCCAGATCATAGCTATCATTTGGTGTATTTTCTTTAAAAAACACATTGTTATACCTCTCCCCTGGACAACACTATTTCAAGTGAGTTTGAAGTGGGGCTTAGGAATTTATATATATATTTTTAAAAAACAAACATGTTAAACATATATTAATATTTTAACACCATCCCAACTTGGATCTTGTGATCAGGCAAACTTAGGAAACTATCCTAATTATTGCTTCCCATCATCTGCCGCAAAGATCTGATGATTTAATTACATCTTGAATCTTATGGTTGAAGTGTACCTTGTGGAGAGATTTCAAAGAAACCAGAAGGGCATTTTGATTTTTAAAAAGGTGGTCATAGGGACTGGAGTGTGAAGAGATAATTAAGGAGAGAGACAGGACAAGTGTTTTACTGAAGAAAAAGGGACAGAGTGGGCGTGAGTGGGGAGAGGAAGCACTCGAGCCGTCCAGGCAGCGCGATAATGACGTCCTTATGGGTCTTCCCGCCCCAGCCTCCGCAGCCCCAAATCCTTCACAGCTGTCAAAAATCCTCTTCCTCGGGCCTCTCTTTGATTGCATTATTTCCCCTCTCAGAGTCCTGTGCCAATGCCCAATTACCTCTCAAGCCAAATTAGCACTCTTAATCACAGGCATCAAGGCCCTTCACCCTCCGGGTTCCTGTCACTAATGGCCAGCCTCGTCCCAGCTCAGCTTCTCTGCTCTGGTCCCAAGCTCTGCTTGCCAGCCCTTGGGTGAGACTTGTCAGCTTGCTCCTGGCAGAGCACCACTCTGCCTGGAGCAACACCCCCTTCCTTTCCATGAAGTTTGTGCTTTTCTTTTTTTTTAAATACTGCTCAAAAGTAAAGTTTTCAGTGTTGGAGTTTCTTTTTTCTTGTTTACTGATCAGCCTTAAAGTTCCCCGCAGCTTGACTAAATTTTAGACAGGCTTCCAACTGACTCTAGGCCTCCACCTCCCTTTTCTTAGAGCATTGACGTCAGAAAAGTTGTAATGATAAATGCTTTCTCTGCCCCTTTGAAATGTGCGGAAACTGTCTCCCAGCCTCTAGCCAGTTTCACAACCCAGGAACCGCCTTTCTCAAGGATCTGGGATCAAGTCTTTGAAATGTAAATATGGAAGGAGCCAGCACCCCTATGTCCCAGTCTCTGTGGTTGGGTAGGAGCCTAACTTAGATGCACACCAATTAGCAGACGCAGATGGCCTAATCACAGAGAAAAGCATTTGCAAACTCAGGAATAACCCAATGTACTTGACACATCCCATTGATCAGCCTCCCCGCTAATGTCCTCTAGTACTTTTCCACTAGCTCACAGCAGGGTTTAACAACCTTCCCACCTTTTGTTTTGGTAGAGTTGAATTTAGTCTCTCTCCTCTATTGCAACAGCTGAGTAAAGTCTTCCTTGCCTGTTTAACTTTGCCTAGAGCAATTTTTGTTTGACATTACTTGACACCTTAGAGATATAACTGTATGTATTAATATACAACCAGTACATTCCAGAAAAAATAATATAGATATGTATTTTATTGTATCTCTTAAGTGTAAGGCTCTTGAGGTTGGTGACCAGCTATCTCAGTACTTAACTCTTCTCAGATAGAATTCTTGTTAAACTAAAGAGAGGTTAATATATGATTGAGCTGTCATTCCATAGAAACAATGGAAATTTTCAAAACTTCCGAAGACATATCAGAACACTTTTTCAGTAGAAGAAAAAAAGCTGCTGTCTTGTTAAATGCAGCATTTTTCTTCCAGATTTATACATTGCTATAATTTAAAAGGTGGGATGATTTGCCCCATATGTGTTTTGGTAAAGAGCTGCTGCCTAATTAAATGGAATCTCAGGTCCAGGTTCCAATTAAATGGAACCCCAGTTTTGTTAGTAGAAAATATGAAACAGAAACAGAACAAAACTTTAAAAAAAAAAAGAAAAAGTAAAATAAAATAAGATAAAAATATACAGGCAGATTTTATATGCAACATATACATATAAATCACAATTGGGCTATATTGCTTTTATTGATTTGTCAAGAGAAAAACAAATGCTTCTTTGCCACATAGTTTCTTCAGATAAACATGGGGGTTGTTATGTTGAGTGTGGAAAAATGCCTGCTAACAGATGTAGGTATGTGTTTATAAGGTTGTCTTTTGTAAGATTGTGTCAAGTTTTAAAATTTTTCATTTTATACCTTATCAATATGGTTTTTCTGTTAAGTGTGTGGGAAAGGAAGCTCAATTGTTGGATAATTTAAATAAGAACAATGAAGATTTATAGCATTTCTTTTCTGATATTCAATTCCACCTGGACCATCCTTGCTTTTTCCCAGCCAAGGCAAAGGTACTCATTAATTATTACGTTGTGAATGGGGACTCGTTTGTTTGTGGGAGACAGAGGTTTTTCTTGGTAATGTTGAATTGCTTTGGGAATCACTACTGCTCTCAGTAGGCAGCAGCTGGAAGAAACTGTGTTTGCTGAGGACTTCAAAGGGATTCCTGCCCTCCTTTCCTGGGAATGTGAAGAATCAGACTGCACAAAAAGCGCAATGAATTAATTTGCTTTTAACCTGAGAGCCTGTGTTTTCTAAATTATTATTTTTATTTTAAAATTTTTGGACGTACCACTCCTGGGTTTGTCCTAAGTATTATTTCAGATTCTAGGTATTAAACTGAAATAAAAAGATTGTTACTTGAGTGAAAGAGAAACGTGGGATATTGATATGGTATCAGTTAGTTAAATTTCAGGATTTTGCTAAATCTTCAGACCTTATTCTTAAACTAAAGAAAAAATACTTTAGATTAAAAAAAAAGTTGTTGATGACACTTAACATTTATTTGCATATGGATGTGAGATTATACATTTGAGAACCACTGAAACTAGGAAGTGCAGATGGCAAATTCGAACCAATCTGCTAAATCTCTTGCATCAAGTCAAGATTATATAATTTTCTGTTATTATGTAAAACAGTCCCTTACAATTTGCAGATACTGTTCTATGGCCAAGTGTATTAGACCTTTTAAAAAAACAAATGACTTCCAATTAAAACTATTCCTGTTCTTTCCATTTTCTACCTAGAAATGCAGATGGGAAATGTTGAAAAAAAACCCTTAGATAAATTAACTTTAACAGTTTAATTGAGCCAACAAAAGGAAAAGAGAAAAAAGGAAAAAAAAAAACATTTGCAAATTAGGCAGCCCTCAGTATTCGAACAGATTCAGAGAGACTCCAGGGCTGCAGCCTAGTTGGATAAGATTTATGCACAGGAAAAGGAAAGTGACTGTACAGAAATCAGAACTGAGGTACAGAAACATCTGGATTGGTTATGTTTGCCTTATTTGAACACAATTTGAAAATTGGCCGCCTGTGAGTGGTTGAAGTGTGGCTGCTGGAATCTGCTTAGACTCAGCTGTTGTTACAGTGGCATACTCTTTAAGTTAGGTTTTTCATTTGTCTACCTACTAAGGTAGGTTGTGGTTCATATGTAAGAACTCGTAGACCTACCATTCGATCCAGCAATCCCACTACTGGGTATCTACCCAAAGGAAAAAAAAAGGCATTATATTAAGAAGGCACCTGTATCCAAATGTTCATTGCAGCACAATTCACAATTGCAAGGATGTGGAATCAACCTAAGTGCCCATCAGTTGATGAGTGGATAAAGACAATGTGGTATATATACACCATGGAATACTACTCAGCCATAAAAAGAATGAAATAATGTCATTTGCAGCAACTTAGATGGAACTGGAGAACACTATCCTGAGGGAATTATCTCGGGAATGGGAAAACAAACACCACACATACTCTCTAATAAATTGGAACTAACCAATGGACACACAAGTGCACAGAGGGAAGTAAAAGTCATTGGAAATCAAGCAGGAGGGAGTAGGGGAGGAGCAAAAACCCTCCTAACAGGTACAACAAACACCATTCAGATGATGGGCATCTCAAGGCATGTAACGAAAACATTTGTACCCCTTAATATTTTGAAATAATTAATAATAAAAAAGAAGCAATAGTGGGTGACTTCAGCCTGTAAACCCATTTGCCATGAGGGATTTTATAAATTTTTCCATGAACAAGGATATAAAATGTATGTTCAGCCTAGTGACAGTTTCTGGATTCTGATGCATCCTTTCAATTCAGTCCTAGTCAATTTCACCTTTTCCCCCCTAAGATACTCTTTCTCATCATTCTTTATGTTAATTCACTCTTTGTTTTTCAGCAGTTTGATCATGATATGCTTGGGAATGATTTTCTTTGTGTTTAAACTCTTCGGGGATTGTCGAGTTTCCTGAAGCTGTCATACTTCTCAAATATGAGAAAATTTTTGCACTATTCCTTTAAATATTTTCTGTACCATTCTCTCTGTCTTCTCCCTCTGAGACTACTTGATGTGTTCCACAAATCACAGATGATATGTTAATTCTTTCAATCTTTTTTTAATGGGTTCTACAGCTTAGATAGTTTTTATTGACCTATCATGAAGTTCATTGACCTTTTTTGTTGCTGTGTACAATCTGCTATTGAGCACATCCAACAAATTTTTATTTCAGATATCATAAATTTCAACTCCAGAATTTCCTCATTTTTTCCCTGAGATTCTGATTTGCATTCTCATTATGTTCATCCTTCCTTTAAGTCCTTAAACACATTTACAACAGCTCTTTTAAAGTCTGATATTTCTAACATCTGAATCATTTTTAGGTCTCGTTCTATTGACTGCTGAAAACTCTTGATTATGGGTTTTACATTTTCTGCTTCTTCACATGTCTAGTAATTTGATGTATCCACACCTAAGTTTTACTATATGGAGTCTGTAAGTGTCTTTTAGACTGTGAGTTTGTGTGGGAGATATCAATACTGATATCTTTAATTCCAGGCTTTGTTTTATTTATAGGATCTATTCTGTTGCCTAGTCCTATGACTTTTCTATAGGCAGACTTTCTGGTCAAATGATGCTCAGTGCTCAGTGGTCATTTACTTGCTGGCAAAACCATATTTCCAACTGTATGCCTCCATATTTTGTCACTTAGCCCTGACCATTTCTGTCATCTTGTTTCTCCGATAACACCATCCCCAGCCATCAACCTAAGCAGAAGCCCAGGCAAATTTCTGCTGTTCCTGTCCTCTGTGAAGCTTCCTCTTCTCCAATATCTTGCCTTGCAAATTACAGCCAACTGAGCATCAATGAACTCCTACTTTTGTCTCCTTAGCTCTTCAGCAGTGGGGACCAGTGCTCTCCAGCTGGGCTCCAGTATTCCTTGCCGAAGCCAAGAAACTGCCCCCAGGCAGAAAGGCCCAAGATGGTCTCCTGCACTGACTGTTATCTGATATCTGATAAGAGTGGCTAGTTTTATAGTTGTTTGTGGTGTAAGGTAAGTCCAAAAAACCAATTACTCAGTCAGGGCCCAAAGCAATTACCTCCTTGTTATATTTGGATATTATTGCTTCAACATGCAAACTTTGGGAGTCTGGAGCCTGACCTTAGCTTTTGACCATGTGGTTTATAGTAAACGTACAATCTGGGAGAGGATGAGGGTTATAAGAATCATCATTGTTTTTCTTTTCTTTTTTTTTTTGAGATAGGACAGGGTCTCTCTCTGTTGCCCAGGCTAAAGTGCAGTGGCATCATCATAACTCACTGCAACCTCCAACTCCTGGGCTGAAGCGATCTTCCTGCCTCAGCCCCCTAAGTAGCTGGGACTACAGGCACATGCCACCAGTCTGGCTAATTAAAAAAAAAAATTTTTTTTATACAGTCTGGTTCTTGCCATGTTTCTCAGGCTGGTCTTGAACTCCTGGGCTCAAGTGATCCTCTTCATCAGCCTCTCACAGTGCTGAGACTATAGGTGTGAGCCAGTGCACCTGGCTAAGAATCATCTTTATAGTTGGGAATGAGGAAAAGTGAAGAAACAGATGTGAGAGTGTATAACAAAACTTAATTTCTTCTGCTTATGGTCACTCTCTTTTCTCTCCTTTTCTCTGTAAGAAATTCCCTCTTTTTCATGGTATTCAGACGGGTCTGCTGCTGATCTCTCTTCCCTCTACAATACTGGCATTAGAATATTATTTCATATTTCTTGTTTGGACTAATTTTCTGCTTTGTACTTGACATCTTTGATTTTTGCTATTTTGGCATTTGATCTCCAACCAGTTTACCACAATTTTTCTTGCATAATTAGGCTTAAACGATCCCTCAGTCCCCAATAATATTGCCCTGGGGGGTGATTCTATACTCCCCATCCCTGAGTCACCCTCCCAGAGTCTTTGTCAATGTCAATGCTTTTCCTTAGCCATATTTGCTTATAAGGTTGGACCCCCTAATATGATACTGTCCAACTTTTGAAATGCAGCTGAACTTGTTATGTCATATGCATTTTCTAGGGCAGTCTGTGTGGCTGAGTTAGTTTTTCTTTCCTGTCTCTGCTCCCTATCCTCCATGCTAAATAGAGTGTTGTTTGGATTCTTTCAGGTCATGACTTGCTTGCTTTCTTCCATAGCCCTAGTTGCTTTGCACTGTTGACTCAAATTACTTCAAATTAGAAGATCGTGGGAGGTTGTCAGTTTAGCACATATAATCACGTTCACATAAAGCTATTTTATGGGATGTGTGTAGAATTTGGAGGAAGTATGGTACTAGGGCAATCTCTAATTTCCAAAACTATTAGCACATGCTGTATTAATGGTTTCTCACCATGGGCTATATCATATACAAGACAATCTGATGATGCTGCCAAGTTGTTAGCATTCTAGTTCTAACTCCACATATTTCTTTTGCATTTAGGGAAGTATGCCAGAATAGATATGATTGATGTGGCATTATTGTAAGAATATCTTTAAACTAATTGCTATTTACATAAAGTTAATAATTTATAAAATTCATTGTTTTATTATATAACAAATTATTCATTTTATTAATAATGGCAAGCTAAGTTACCCTGACATCAAGGTTGAGGACTAGGCCTATAAAGAATCTCTATTGCAGCTCATACTGGGAGCATCTGTGGACCTTGCAATCTATGATTCTTGCTTCTCATCTCCTTTGTGAAAGTTATTGCAGCCTGCAACTGGTCCATGGGGGTGGGAAGAAGATCATATCTTGTCTACTTTTGCCTACAGCAGTACTTCTCAAACTCTAGGGTGTACTACAATAACCTTGAAGTGCTTATCAAAACAGATTATACAGATTACTAGGCCCTACTTGAGTTTCTGATTCAGTAGGTATGAGTGGTACCTGAGAGTTTGCAATTCCCAGGTGATGTTTTTGTTGAGAACCACCATCCTAAGATATTTCAGAATCTTTTAAACCTGAAAATCCCCTAGAACTGATTCTCCTTTTAGATACTTCTGTGACATATTTCTAGTGACTCAGCTTTGGTTGACCTTCTGTGGCATTGCCAAAGTCACTTAACACTTCTGTATTTCTGTATCACTGTCTGCAAGATGGAATATGTCATCTAAGGCTTAATGATGCTTAGGCTCACATGAATAGTGCTATGGATTTGCAAGTATTTATTTTAAAGTATTATTTTTCAGACTTGGAAAATTCCCCAGAGAAGTTATGGCTAAGGCTCCATATAGAAATTGAAATCACTCTTTGGCTTCAAAATCATTCACTCTTGAGCATTGGCTTATTCAGGAAAAAAAGTCAGCTTTTTTGTTATCTCAGCCTCTGTGAAATTATAGTTAAAAATGATTTTTAAAGTTAAACTGTCACTAAATCCTAATGCCTATTGGTGCATTTGGTCAAACTTTGCAACACTTGAGAAACTTTTAAATGGTAAGTTAGGAAACTTTTAAGTAATTTTGAAAGCTTAGGTATAAAAATTAAATATATATATCAAAAGGATATTATCGATTATTAATTGTAATAAAGTTTGTTTCATGTGAACAGAATATTGATTTGATAAGAATGTCACATTACATTGAAATATTCTTTGGGTCAGAGTCCCATGATGCATTTGTTCTATTTTATCTCCAAGGTCCCAGCCTTGACAAATGTTCACTCTTGGCATTCTGTATCCTTAGAGTAATAGCTCACTTAAGACTCATTTTTCTTATTTGATATTGGTGATAATGCAGCACTATCCTGTATAAAATTGCTTGAAGCCTTAATAAGATTATGCATTGAAAATATTTTGGGACAATATGGGTCACTAGGTAGTTGAAATCTCACCCATTAAAATATATCTAGATCTTGCAATAATTACACAAACAGAATTTTCAATGGATTGCTGGTCTTCTTAGAGTATAAGGGAAGTCTCTATGGAAAATCAAAACAAAATGACAATTAAAAAATAAAACAAAAAAATCAGTGAGCTAAATCTGAAACAGGGGGAAAAAAGCCAGAGGTAAAAGTCAGAGTTATTCAGGGAAAAGTCACCCTCAGTTTTGAGAGTGGAGAATAAGACTTGGGTTAGCAGCAAGGTGGAAGAGAGAAATCTGAGATTCTTATATTAATTTAAAACCCTTGAAGCAGGATGAAGTGTCCCAGCTTAGTATAATAGTATCTTCTAGCTCTCATTCCTATCTCTGGAGATAAGTATGCCCATTTTAGAAACTTAGGCTTCCTACAGAGTAAGTTCAACAAAATTAGTTCATAGTAAAAATATCCGAGAAAACTAGACACTAAGAGTGAGAGCTGGAAGGGCAGCAAACAAAAGATATATGCCCCTAAGGACTTCAAATATTAAAATTTGCAGATTGGAATATAAGTAACAATGTAAAAAATTTTAAAGGTAAATATGGAATAAAATATTGAGCAAGAAATAAGAACATATCAAAATGGCCAGGCATATATGAAAATAATCCAAATAGACCCTCTAAATATGAAAAACATAAATATCAAAATTAAAAGCATAATAGATATGTTAACCACAGAGTAAATGCTATGAAGGGAGAATGACTGAATTAAAATGCAGGTCTAAAGAAGCTCTCCAAAAAGCAGCAGAGGAAAAGGAGAAGATGAAATATGTGAAAGAAAGTTTAAGAGTCATGGAAGATAGAATGAAAAGAACTAAGATTCATTTATTTGAGGAACTATTGAAATCATAATGGCCCAAAGATTTTTCAGACTTGATGAAGTACAGAAGTCTACCAATATGGGAATCAGAATATGTTCCAGGCAGAATAAAAAGAATCCATATTGTGCAAATTTTTAGCAAAGTTTAGAACATTAGTGACCAAAAAAAGATCTTGATAACAGCCAAAGAGGGAGAATACATATTACCCATAAAAGAGTAACAAATAGACTAACAGCAGACTTTTCAACCTCAATAATAGATACCAAATGACAGTAGAATAATATTTTCAATATGCTGGGGAAAATATGTATTCTCCAAAATTAGATTTTAAGAACAAGAGTAAAATAATGATATTTAATATAAATAAAAATGGACAGAATTTACCATTAAAAAATCTTCACTTATAAAGGCTTTTAGAGGAAAAAAAAGATGAAAGGTCTGAGTTGCAAGAAAAAATGACAAGCAAAGAAATCAGAGCTATTTAAAGAAATCTAGACAAAAGTAGCCAATATAAAATATTAATTTTAATAACACCTAATTTGGGAGTTAAAAAATACATAACTAATCTCCTAGAAACAATAGCATGTATGTTGGGAAGGAATGATTGAAATCAAATTATTATAAAGTTCTCGTGTTGTGTTAGGAAAAAAGATTGACTTTAGACTTTGTTTAACAAGCATAATAAAAATGTAAGGGTATGTAGCAAAAAATAGAAATAGAACATACAACTTTTAAAGAAATATTAATAGAAGGAGAAATTGCAATGAGAAAAAACAAACCAAAAGAGAATTCAATTACTTCACCTTCCATAAAGGAAAAGGAGGTAATAGTGGGAAAAATAAGAAGCACAAAAGTCCAAAAGTAGAAACAAATAAAAGGATATTAATAAGAATGTATCCTTTAGCTAGCACCACAAAATGACTTAGTAACAAACAATCCCACAACTCAGTGGATTCACACGGCAACCACCCATGCTCATGAATCTCTAGGTTTACTAAGGATTGGTGATCTAGGCTGGACTGACTGACAGTGGTGTGGATCTGCTCCACATGTCTTTCATCCCCCTCCCGGGACCAGCCAGCTAACCTGGGCATGTTTTCCTCATGGCTACAGCAGAGACACATACAAGCACAATTCAGTTCTATGCTGTGTTACATCTGCTAACATCCTATTTTCTAAAGCAAGTCCTATGGCCACTCCTAAGATTGATGGAAGGGGCAAATATTCTCCTTCCATGATGTGAGGGTAAAGACATAGATATTTACAAACAACTATCTGATACAAACAGCAAGAAATGTAATTAAATTTACCAGTTATCTATATTATAAATAAATATAGATGAAATAAATTCTCCAATTACAGCAATTTAACTATAACTGCTAAAAAGTTAATGATAGAGGTTGTCAGATTGCATTGAAGAGAAATGTAGAAACCAGGAGAGACTGACAATAAAAGAATGGAAAAAAGATAACCAGGAACATACTAAACAAAACAAAACAAGAAGTTGTGAATGTTTATCTTCAGCGATAGTCTAGAGGGGAGTGACTGGTAGGGACTCCTGGGGAGCTGGTAATATTCTGTTGCTTGATTTGGTATATTGAAAAATAGAAAAAGCAAGAAATCAAGCAAGTTAGCTATGGTAGCTGTATTAAAATTGAATAAAGTAAAACTTAAAACACAAAGTATTTTTTAAGGATAAAGTAGATCTCTGTTAAAGGGTGAGAAGTTCAATTTACCAGAAAAATAATTCTAAAGTTGTATGGATCTGGCTAAATAGCATCAAGATGTAGAAAACGAAACATGATAGAACTATTAGAGAAATTCACTACCAGAGGAATTCACAAATTCCCCATATCTTTGATTATTTTTAGAATAATCAGAAGAAACAATGTTAATAATATGGAGAATGTGAACAATTAAATTAATGGATAAAATTCACAGTCACCATCCATTTGGAAAATAACAAAGACCCAGGGCTGAATAATAATATTAACATGTAATTAAAAAAAATATGAAATATTTTGAAGGTAACATTTTTATATATTTCCTTTAATGCTTTTTTTAAATTAAAAAAAGTTTTTATGTTTAATTTTTTTGTAGAGATGAGGCCTTGTAATATTGCCCAGGCTGATCCTGAGCTCCTGGCCTCAAGTGATCCTCCTGCCTTGGCCTCCCAGAGTGCTTGGATTACAGGTGTGAGCCACTGCACCTGGCCCTTTAATGCTTATGATAGAAAATAAGAAAGGCTGAAAATTAATTTTCTGATTATTTAACTTAATATTTTAGAAAGGAATCAGGAAAATAAATCCAAGGAAAGTAAAAGAAAATAGATAATAAATAAGAGAAATTAATAAAATGGAAAACATATAATGAAGAGGATCAATAAAGAAAAAAGTTATTTGAAAAGACAAGTATCAATAATATACACAAACCTGTGGCAGAATTTACCAAGTCAAACAGATAAGGCCCAAGTAAGAGAATACTATGTATAATTTTTTACAAAAAATCTGGAACAGATGAAATGGATAGATTTGTAGAAAACTATAACACATCAAAACTGACTTGATAAGAGATGGAGGCCGGGCACGGTGGTTCATGCCTGTAATCCCAGCACTTTGAGAGGCCGAGGCGGGAGGATCGCTTGAAGCCAGGAGTTCAAAACCAGCCTGAGCAAGGGTGAGATCCCATCTCCACAAAAAATAGAAAAATTAGCTGGGCATGGTGATGCATGCCTGTAGTCCCAGCTACTCAGGAGGGAGGCTGAGGAAGGAGGATCGCTTGAGCCCAGGAGATGGAGGTTGCAAGGAGCTATGATGATGCCACTGCACTCTAGCAGGGGTGACAGAGGGAGACTCTATCTCAAAAAAAAAAAAGAAAAAAGAAATGGAAATGCAGATCAGTAATTAAAAATCTCCCCATATTGAAAATAGCAAACTCAATTTTATCAGTGAATTCTTTAATTTTTTAAGAAAACCAGATAATTTTAACCTTATACAAACTCTTCCAGGTAATGGACAAAGAGGAAACTCTCCACAATGCAATATTAACAAACCTAATCTAGCAGGATATAAAAATGATAATATATCATGATCAAGTTTGGTTTATCCCAGAAATGTAAAGGTATTTTAACATCATATAATCAATTAATGTTTCACCACATTTGCAGATTATAGGAAAAATGCCATTTGATCACCTCACTGAAAGCAGAAAATCATTCAGTACATCCATTCATGATCACAACCCTTTCCAACCTAGCAATGTAAGTATTTATCAAAACCTTACAGCAAACATCATTCTTAATGGTGAATTTTGGAAATATTTCTTTTAAAATTAGGAATAAGACAAGGATTCCTACTATCTCTCTTCCTTTTCAACATTACACTGGAGTTTCATAAGAAAAAGAAATAAATATAAGTTTTGGAAAGGAAGAAACAAAACTGTTATCTACAAATAATATTGTTTGTATAGAAAATCCAAAAAATACAGAGATAGTTTATTAGAATTAATAAGAAAAAATTCAGAAAGTGACTAGATATGAGATCAAATACAAAAATCAATTGCACTTTTAAACACCAGCAATAAATTGAAAAAGAAACTTTTTAAAAAGACCTCATCATTTTCACTATAAACAAAAATTATAAAGTACTCAGGAATAAGTGTAACAAAATATGTGAGATGCTAGAATGGAGAAAATTATAAAATTTTATTGAAAGACATTTTAAAAAATAAATGCAGAGAGATCCCCCATATGCAGGGTTAAGAAGAATCAATATTACCAAGATGTCAATTTTCTCTAAATTAAGTGAGAGTTTCAGGGCAAATCCAATCAAACTCCCAAAAGGGGTTTTTGAGGAGCCTGACTAGTTTATGATAATATTTGAATAGAAGATCAAGGGGTCAGGGAGACAGGCTACTCCTGATGAATAAGAACAAGGTTGAGTGAAGTGTCCTAGGAGCTACCAGACCCACTGTGAAGGGAAGCTAATTAAGATGGTGTGGTATTGTGCGAGAGTAAAAACTGATCCATGCAACAGCAAATGCGGAAATAGACCTTTTCATATAGAGAACTAAGATAATACCTGAGATGGAGTCCTCTAAATTTTACAGTGATAATTATTTATCCATAGAGGGAAAAAGAGAAGAAATTGGGATTCACTGTTATAACATACACAAAAATTATTTCTGGATAAATTAAATATGTTAGAAAAGGCAAAACTTTGCAAATAAGAGAAAAAATTTCAAAGAATACCTTTATCATTTCAGGGTAGAAAGGTTTCCTAAGCAAAATTCAAAAAGGATTAACCAAATGAGAAAAGTTTGATAAAGTCAACAGCAGATCTAAGCTCTTTAACTGCAATTCCAAAATCCATTAAGCCATGAAATGTGAAAGTTTATTTTCATATGCAACCTCATCTGGTGGCAAAAACAGACACGAGGCTATTCATGGTGTTTCTTTATACCAGATGTGAATATTTACTCATTTTGCCCTGGGATATATTAATGAGTTTGACTATACAATTCTCTCTGTTGGGAGTGTTCATAATATATAGGATATACCCTATACAATCTTTTTGAAATTAAAAAGAAAAATCTGAATCTGAAACACATCTAGTCCTAAGGGTTTTCAATGAGGGACTGTGTACCTGACTGAATATTGACATTAAGAATGAAAAACACATGCATTGTTATGTATATGTTAATTAGTTTGATTTAGCCATTCCACAATGTATTTCAAAACATTGTTTGTATACAACAAATACATACAATTTTTATCTGTCAATTAAAAATGAATTTTAAAAAAGAATGAGAAAAACATAATTCAGGATAGTAGGCGGTGATGGGTTGTCAAGAGAAAGGATTCTAGAGGTACTTTGATGTACGGGAATAGGTGATATTCAGGTAAATGTATTAGGGGGTCATGATTTTATTTTGCTTCCTACCTTCCATGTATGTTACGTGTATTGAGTGTGTTATATACTAAGTAATACATTTAAAATATGCATTGAGAATGTTTTCATTCTTCTCTATTCTTTTTCATTTTTTAATGATTCTTCTTCTCAACAAACTGATGTCAGGGCTCGCTAATGTCATAAGCTGCTTTTAAAAAAAGGGTTTAAAGGTTTTAAAACCTTCATCCATGTGCACTAGGAGTTCTGAACAAGAATATCAGCTGTCCTTATTCCTAAACGTTAGAGTGGGTCGTGCTTAATGGATAGGTTGTCTTCACGTTTTAAACAACGAATTGACATTATCAGAAATGAAAACTTTCTTTCTTGTCACCCCAAAGGTTTTTATGTATTTCTTCTCTTTTCAGATGTGGACTAATTATCCCACAGATAACCTCACCTCTTTCAAAGCAGGGGCCTATTACGCCTCTTGTGTCGTGAATTTAATGCCATTGTAAAGAATAAGCGCCGCTAACCACAAAATAGCATTGAGCGGGAGAGGGAGAAAAGCCGTCAAGGCGGTTAACGAGATCAAGTGTGACAACCTTGATTCCCACATCAGGCACTCTTCCACACGGTTCGGGCGCTTGGGCTGTGCGCGGGGTTGTTGAAACAGACAGCATCTGCCTCAGCAGCCGGCCCTCCTGCCGCCTCTCAATAGGGAGGGCATTCATCTCCCTCGCGTCTCTTGTGCATTAATTTAGCAAAACAGCCTTCCTGCTGGCAAGCCAAAGTAATCGGAGCACACAAGAGAGAAGACTTCAAAAAGAGAATCTGGAGCCATTTGAACAACTCTAGGTCTGCCTCATTGGGACGCTTTGGGGCACATATACTCAAAATGGGTAGACACCTCTTTGGAATTTGGGATTTTTGCCCAAATCATCAGGGACTACACTTATCTGAGGAATCTCCAACCCCCTGGCTGAAAGGCAGTGGGGAATTTCCACAGGACAGGCCCTCAGGGCGTCGGAGATTCCACAAGATGGGGATATTCTCAAAGGAAAGTAGAGTGGCCCTCCTAAAGGGAAAGTGATACGTCTTTAGCTCGCAGCAACTATTACCGTTTTTTTCCTTTTCTGCAAACGAATAGAAGATTACACAGCAGATGATCTTGAGCTCATTCATAGACTTAATGTAGAAAATAAAGCATTATTAAGATTAAATCTAACACTTTGTCCAGTTTTTCTTCAAAAGGGTCAAAATATTTTTCATAATTTGCAATAATCTGCTCTGTTAAAAACAATTTACAGTTAAACATTTTGTTTCTTTTAAAAATTAATTTAATAAACTGGTGAAAATTAAATAGAAATGAACTTTAGATATTATGATAGAACAGCTGAAAAATTTTTTAAACTCCTAATCGTCAACTAATACATTTTCTAGCCTCTATGGATTTTAAGTTTAAGTATTTTATTTATATCTACATGATTTTGCATTATTACCTCATATGTGCTTCTATGGGGTTCTTCTCTTTTTATTTATTGAAATCTCAAACGATCGTTGAAACATTTTTTAAGGCCACATTAGTAGACTTCCAGGCTCTTCAAGTTCAAATCCTAGCAGCTTTGCTTACTAAACTATATGAATTTGAAAAAATTACTTAAACTTTTTTGATGCTTTCTCATCTGAAAAATTGAATATTATAAAAGGCTTTTGATTCCATGGGATTGTCATGGGAATTAAATGGGCTAAACTATAGAATGTGCTTAGAACTGTCCCATTGGTGCATAACTAGGTCCTCAATGTTTATTAGTTATTATTATTATTTCCCCATCAGTGCAGAACTTAAAAATTCTTATTTATTCTTCAACAATGCCATACTCTTCATTTTTTGATGAAATATGGCTCTGTGGAAAAGGTCTGCAATAGGAAATTTGAGCCTATTTCTTTAAAACCTAGTTTTAAGATAACCAGTGAAATGAAGCCAGTAAGCAAATACTGTTAAAATTTCCTTTTTAATTTATCACTTCAATTATCAGCAGTTGCCTTCCATTGTTGCATATATGGGTTTTGAAAAACAACAAGTTCGTATATAGGATCATAAAATATTAACAGAATAACCTGTACTTTATTTGGGTCTTGAGGGGTAGGTAAAGTTCTGCTCCCTACCCAACCATAACAGAATAGCTTCAATTTTATACATTTTTAATAGTTGAGCTTCTGTGAAATTGCCATTTGAAGGAAAGGTAGCTCATCAAATAAAGCTACCAAAAATTTTGAAAACATCTATATATCTCATTTAATAGATGAGAAAACCGAGGAGTTGACAGGTGATACAACTTGTGGACTGGCGGGGATATGCCTCCCTAGAAGGTATAGGACAAACAATTAACTAAAATTATGTATAAATGTTTTCTGTTCTTTATCTTGAATACGTGTAAAATTTCAAGCTACAAGCGCTTTTTAAAAACTATTTCTGCAGATCATAGAGAAGTCAGAATGCATCGATTTTTTAATATTGTTTTCTCTGTGTGATAATATCTAATACTTATTATGACATGTTATATCTTTATGTGGATTATTTTGTTTAATCTTTGAACAACCTTCTATGTAGGTTTTTTTTTTTTTAATTCTCAGTTTTCAGATGAGAAAATTGGAGGCCCAGGATCACCCAGTTAGGGGTGAAGCTATGATTCAAACCCAGCCTGATAGGCTGCAAAGTATATGCTTTTTGTCAGTCCTGTATTAAGAGAAAGATCACAAGGTCTTACCACCTATATCATTAGTAGTGAAGTTATAACTTGAATCTTCTGATGGTTCAATAATTATAATAAAAAATTATGTGGATTATAACAAAAACAAAAACATGCAGTGGGAAACAAGTAATTGAAAAATAAATATAATGTAAGATACAAAACATTTCATTCATGGGAATGACTAGTGATGGGAATTTAAACACCATATTGTCCTAGTGGGAAAAGCCTTTTTTAGTTCCTGTCACCTCCAATCAAATAAGCTATTGCTTACTCCACCCCACATCCTAGTATAGGACCAAATACCATCTAAGTCAGGTGTTTGCAATAAAATGTTCCTTTACAGGGCTAAAATGTTTCTTTATAGGACTACAGATGACGTATCATAAATCATCCCATTAATGATTTTCTTCTTTCCCTGACAACAAGTGGAATTAATACATGGTAACTTCATCTATGGCTCTAGAGTTAGTCATATTAAGATTATTGTGCATATTTCCTGGAAGATATTAATATATTTTACATCATCTAACAAACCAACCATTTAATTCTTAAAATTTTCCAGTGAGAAGTTTTTCTCTCAAGTTGCAGCTTTCTGTTTAATGTTGTCATCAGAGAAAAGAGGGACCTAATTATCACATCCATCCCATAAAAGATAATAGAATTTTGAGGTTAACAGAGTGATTCATTTCTGACCAAAGAAAGGTTATAAAATTGGGTCCTAACTCCTCCCCCCCTTGAAGCAGACAAGTAGGTGCAGGCAAAATACAGTGCCTGCAACTTTCCCCACCCCCCCACAAAAAAAGGGGGAGAGAGTTAAGATCTACTTAAGCCTTTATCATCTTGAGCAACTGGTGATTGCCAAAAACTCTAACTCTTCCCTTATCACCCCCTGGTGATAATAACTCTCCCTCTCAGCATGTAGAATATTCCTTTGCCTCCACAAAAATATTTCCACAATTTTTAAAAGTTAGCTTGACTATCCATTGACACTAATATGGTCCCTATTATATTCTGATAGGAATTTCATTTATAAAAAACGGTGAGGGGGAGCTGTTCTATTATACAAACAGGTCACAAATACTCAATTGCCTATGGAAAGAATCAGCAGATGAAATGATCTGCTAATCATCAGACATACATCCAGAGTTAGGAGGCAACCCAAGCTTTGAAGCTTTGGAGCAGAGTCACGCTGTTTTGTGTTGCACATTCTAAAGAAGGGACTGATAATCCAGTATAGATACTGGAAGTTGGACAGGCGATCACAGAATATAAAGAATTCAGAATGCCTTTCTTCCTGAATCGTGTCTCAGAATTTCCCTCAATTACCTGAAATCTCTTCCAAATCTCCTCTCTGTCCAAAACACTGGAGCCTGTGGGCTGCACCCATTGTACAAATTTCATTTGATATGGCAAATGAGTCTCCCTCTTCTGTTAGGACAAGATTATAGTAAGTGAAATTACTTTTCTCTATAGCTGACAGCACTGATGTGATGTGCTTATTAAGTAATTAGCCTGCCAGTTATATAAGTATCTAGACTTTGTTAGGAGCGAGGACTCAACAGGTGATGGCAATTTTCATTGGGAATAACTTGATGTTCTGTAGGAAATAGTTAATATTTCTTTTATTCCTCAGCTTTATTGAGGTATAATTGACAAATAAAAATTGCATATATATTTAAAGTATACAACATGATGATTTGATATACATATATATGATGAAATGATTACTACAATCAAACTATTTAACATATCCATCGCCTTGCATAGTTATCTTTTTTTTTTTTGGTGGCAAGAACACTTAAGATCTGCTTAACAAATTAATTTTTCTAGGAAAAAATGTGGTTATTAACTTTAGCACTCCTTATGTTTGGAAAGATAAATATATTTTCAGTTTCCAAAGTTCAGTTAGAAATAGCCTTTGCTAGAGATTTTCAAAAGGTTGTAAAACTCAATTTCCTCTGGGGAACACTGCCATAACTTCATCCAGCATTCAAACAGTAAGCAGATTAAAAGAGAAAAGAAAGCAGTAGATAGATTTTAAAATCCTTTTGTTATAACATGCAATTGCTGCTATGTTTGGCACACCCATAAGGAAATTGCCATTCAGCAACAAAGAAGGGCAGTTTATCTGGTTTGCTCATTTTAGGCACTAGAATCATAACTAGAGTGATGATTGAAATCAGGTGCTTGAATTCCATCTATAATAAGATCCAAGGGTTCTTCTATTATGAACTTCATCAAGATAACTAAATGAGATTGGCTGAGTTAGCACTGAACAATGAACTCTATACAAGTTGTACACATTTAACAGGCAGCATGACTGCAAATAATAAACAGTGGAACTCTGATAGCAACTTCCAGTCATTCCTCAATAAGAATTCATGAAAACATAGCCAGATAAGGCTAAGGAACATATTGTCCTCATTGCTGTCTTCTTTCTAATTTATCTAATGTTTCTCTCCCTACTCATCTGCCTCACAATTGCTATATTAGGCAGTGGACTTGTACTTCCATCGATATGCACCTGTCTGTTTTGTTTGCTACTATACAGCAGCTAATATACCACCTGGCACTTGTTAAGTTTTCAGTAAGCAAGTCTAGTGAATGAGGAGAGTCCTTTGCTAGATTCACGGTCCTTATTTATTTATTCATTTATTTTTGGCTGTGTATCCCCATTGCTACAGTCTTAGGTTTCCTCTCTGACTACCCTGCGACATTCTTAGCTGATTCTGAGACTTGCTGGGATGGTGGAAAGATTTTTTTAAGTTAATTTTCCTGGTTGTTTAAAAAGTAATACTATTTGACAGTAATACTGTTTACTGAAGAAAGTAATACTGTTTATTATGTTTTGAAAATATACCAAAGTATATTGAAGAACATAAATATCACCCATGATTTCACTGCCCACAAATAAATGTTTAATCTGAAAGGTTTTTCCTTTCTCTTATCTTATGTGCTTATATATTATAATATATATTTAATTAAGCTAATATTATAATTTTGTAACTTGATTTTAAAATTTAATATGTACTATTTTCTTCGGTTGTTAATTGCTCTTCAAATCAGTGGTTTTTAAATAAGTGGCTCTGGTATTTTATAATTATTTTATCATATGGATTTTCACAATTATTTTAACCATTCTCTATTTGTTCCATTGTTTTCTTTGCTGTTGTAAATAACGCTTTAACCAAAATGTGATACACGGTTCATAAAATAATTCTTATATATACTTATATCTCTGTATTCCTCCTGCAATGCTTCCTTAGGAGTAAATTTCCAGAAATGGAAATTCTGGGTTAAAGAATAAGAATATTTTAAAGGAGACATAAACTGCTAAACTTATTCCCAGAAAGATTTTACTGATTTACGTTGATTGGGGGCTTTTCTTTCATGTGAAAATTAGCTGGTAACTAGGATTTGAAATGAAAAATGATGCAGCACAGCACAGAAGTTATGACGCCTAGGATGCTACCAGCACCGTCTCACATACCACCTCTATTTGTGGCAGCCTGAAGTTACGCTAGTTCAACCTTTCATATCCATTGTTATTTAGGCTTTAACCTTTTTTTTTTTTTAAATTAAAGATCTTCCTTATGAAATTTTTGCTAGAAATCACTGGTTCCAAGACTGGAGTGTTATAGTTTTAGTAGTTCGTCTCCTTTTGGCTGTTTAGGACTTATTGCTTTACCAAAGTGCACAAGGCTGTATAATCAAATTCAGAGATAGGGTCATGGTTAAATTACCAGAGTCAACATTTGTGCCTAGAAAGCTACTGGGACTGTAATCTATTGTGTGTGCTTAGAGAAAATGCACATTTACTCTTTTGAAATGTCATCCAATATAATGTGTTAAATAGACTAAAGCAGACCATACCCATCAATAATCGAGTGAAGTAGAAGTGATGATAGGCAAAGTTTAAATTCACACAATATGAGTTTGCAAATATGTTAGATAAATAATTAAAGCTGAGAGTCCCACACCATATCATAAGAACAAATAGAACTGAGTTGTTTCAAGCTTATTGTTTTCTAGAATAATAGATGAAGCTATGCCATGCATGGATTTTCATTAAATTGTCACTCGGGATTGAGGAACAACTTGTCTACAGCCCAACTTAGACCCATAGCCTCTAGTGTCCCCTGTTACGCATCAGAATACACTTTGAGTAGATGATATTGAATCAGGTGCACAGTAAAATTAACTTTTTTATTTTTAACAGAAGAAGCAAAGGCATGTCTTCTGTTGCTCTTTTTCTTTCTTTCCTTACTTATCTTCTTTACTGATAATATTTCTCAGATGCATAAGTGTAGAGAAGAGAAATGCATGCGTCTGAAGAGGGATACAATCACAAGGCATAGAATCATAGAACTGAGGACTGACTCTGGGAGATATATGTTCATAAAATAATTCTCTGTGATAAAACTATGCTGCACTTGAGTTAGGATAATTTCAGTTCTCTTCAGGCAAATCACTGATTAAAACAATATTTACTGACTGCTTGCTATTTACTTAAACACTGTCCTAGGTCCGGTGATAAAACAATGAGCAAAAACCAGATCTGTCCTTGCCCTTGTATCGCCTGCCCTCTAGCATGGGGAGAGAGACATCATTAATGATTGCACAAACAAATGTATAAATGCAACTGTGGAGAGGGCCAAGACGGAGGGATTTAACCATGCTGAGAAGATTAGGGAAAGCTTCCCTGAGAACATGTCACTTGAATTGAGAATGGAGAGATATGTAGGTATCTCAGGCTGTTTGGGCTGCTATAACAAAATACATTAGACTGAGGAATTTACAAACAATAAAAATTTTTCTCACAGTTCTGGAGGCTGGGAAGTTCAGGATCAAGGCACAAGCAGATTCAGTGCCTGGTGATGGCTTGCTCTCTGCTTCAAAGTTGGCACCCTCTGGCTGCATTCTCACATGGCAGAAGGGGGCCAGGGCACTCACTGGAGCCTCTTTTATAAGGCACTAATCCCCTTCATGAGGGTGGGACCCTCATAACTTAATCACTTCCCACAGGCCTTACCTCTTACTACTGTCACACTGGGTATTAGGTTCCAACAAATGAATTCTGGGGGAACATGAACATTCAAACCATAGCAGTAGACAGAAACTAGGTAAAGAGAGGATAGATGAGGATTAAGATGGAGAAACCATGTGTTCAAAAGCTCAGCTGAGTATGGAATACAACTTACAACTAGAGGGTAAGCAGGAGCCAGGCAACACATGGCCTTCTAGGTCGTGTTACATATTCTTATCTTTATGTAAAGAGTAGTGGGGAGATATTAAAGCACTTAAGCAGGGGAGTAATAATATCAGTTTTGTAATTCGAAAAGACCACTCTGGTTTTAGTATGAAGAACAAATTAGAAGGAGTTAAGGTAAATGGAGACCAATCAGTTAGAAGACCATTGCACCAACTAGGAGAGAGTTCTTGGTAGCTTGGACCAGAGTGGTGGTGATGTAGATGAAGAAACATGGACAATGTTGAGAAATATTTAGGACATAGATGAACAGAACTTGGTAAGTATTTGGGATGTATGGTGGAAGGAAAGTGAGGTGTCAATGCAAACGTAGGCTTCCAGTTTAAGCAGCTGCATGGAAGGTGGTGCCATGTCCTGAATTTAACAATAATGGAAAAATCAACAGATTTGGGAGATTATATTATGTTTAGTTTTGGACATGTTGTATTGAAATATCTTTGAAATATCCTGGAAGAGATGTGTAGACAGCTGAATATGGTACTCAGAGCTCAGAGGAAACACATGGGCTAAAGGTACAAGTTTGACAATCACGTGGGTATTGGATATTGGGGCTGTGAATGCAGATAGTGTTACCAGGATGAGAGTTTAAGTGGGTGGAAAGACAGCTAGGACTAGGCTTAATCAGCTGTATTCAAAAGGTCTTCTTTGTCTCCTGGGTTATTATATAATGAGGTTTCTTGAGTTTTATTCCTAAGCCTTCTCCTCTTCTCACCTAGAGATCTTAGTATTTCATGAATAAGAGAGTGGTCAATGGTGTCAGAGTTTGTTGAAGAATCAAATAAGATAAGAACTGGAAAACGTTAGTTGGGTTAAGCATTATTACAGACATATGTTACTTTATTGAGAATTGTTTCAGGGAAATCATGTGGCCATGTTAGATTGGATTAGGCTGAGCAGTGAAGAAATAAAACAAACAAAAAGTTCAGACAACTTGAGTCTGACTGTGGAGGAAAGGAGAGAGCAGGGCAATAGTTGGAAAGGAATAAAGAATTGATGAGGATTTTTTTATTTTAACGTCAGAAACTTAGACTGTGTAAAACTCAACAGAAAAGCCTATTTTCTTTTGAGGGGGGAGCGATGTTGAATTTATAGGAGAGAGGAAAGCTAATTAGTAATATAAGGTTCTTAACCATTCAGGAAAATATCGAGGCCAAAGCACAGGTGGTGGAGAATTCATATGTAGCCGGGAAAAGAGACAGCTCTTTTATTTTTCTCAGGGGAAAAAAACCCCTAAGATAATTGAAAATGGAGATATGTGTTTGTCTGACACCAAGGACATGAGGTAAATCCCAGCCGAAGATTTCTATTTTCTTTGTAAAATTCCTGTATCTTTATGAAAAGGTGATTTGCTGATTTTGAGAGATGAGGAGAGTGGTTTGAAGAGATTGGAAGACTTTTAACACAGACACTGAGGAGAGCTAGGAGCGAATGAGGCCGAGAAAGTTGATGAGATTATTAGGCGGTGCTGAAGGCACCGTTTGAGGCTGGTGATTACGGGCTTACAATGGAGCCAATCTGGCCTATTGTGTGATTTCCTCTGGCTGCTCTCAGCTGCTGAGAGGCAGGCATCAAGAAAGCAGATAGTTACACACATTCAGTTTTGGGGTTTCCTCGGATGGGAGTAATGAATAAAACAGAAAGGCAATGAAATTTATAGCATTGTCGAGAGTATTACTGAAACAATGGAACATGAACTCTAAATGATCTCAGAAGGAAAAGAAAGAAGAAAGCAGGAGACAAATTGGGAGGAAGTACAGGGATCATTAACCTGGAGACCATGAGAAAGTCAAAAAATTGTTGTAACAGAAGAAATTAAAAATAGTAAGCTGTGAGGGGAAGAGTTAGTGGTCAGAGGGTAGTAATATATTTGAATCATTGCTTTGGACATAGAGAAGTACAAGGCAAGATTGTGCTCACTGAAAGATGCAGAGACTGAGAAACTGAGAGGCCAAAACACTGGGCCAGGTAATCCAAGGGGACTTGCATGACACCCAGGGGTGGTGTTTTGAGAATGGTGGAGAGGATGACAAGCCAGGAATCAATTTCCCTAGTGATCTATGGACAGTGATCATGACTTCAGAAGATGGCAACATTTAAGAGGTAGAGAGTTTGATGTGATGAGATGGTATAGGCCTCAAATGAGTATTTTTCTTTTCCCTCTTTCCTCTCCTTTCCTTTTTGTTTCCCTTTTCTTTCCAAGAAAATGAGGAAATAAGTATCTAAAAGTAGCCATGGAGAGCAAGAACATCAATCCTGCTTCCTAGATTGGGAATATTTGGGATATGAACAGATGATGTGAAATTATCCCTTAAGACAACTTGAGTGCCTTCTAAGATGACAGCCAGGTTGCAGATACAGCAGAAGTCAGATGCACCATTCAGAGAAGAGGTCAAAGATATAGAGGAATTAGTGATTTCTGGAATAATAATTTGAAAGGGCCCAATGGAAGGGTATGAAAGATGAGATAAGAGAGAGGGGCTGGGTTGGGGACAAGAGGGTACCCAGTATGACAGAGATGATGGTGTGGTGGAGATTAAGAGTGGAGGTCTTACATTTTGGGAGTTGGTTTACAAGGCTTTGGTTTCAAAAGAACCTGGATGGGGATGAGCACCAGGCCCAGTGGCCAGGGTGGGGTGGGGGGGGTTCTCACTTGGAAGAGTCACAGTGGGACCAGAAACTATAGATCATTCACGTTTTTCCTGACTGTCGACAGACTCAGAACTTCAGACTTCAAAAACAGCACAGGATCCAAGAGGCCTCTTTTACTCATTTTTAGAAATTACTTCCTATTAGTTATGGTGAATAGTTAAGTGAAGTTCTATAAAAACTGTAAGTGAAGTTCTTAAAAAACTTTTGATTTTTATTGATATTGGTCTAATCTTTATTCTGGCTTATTCTGTGTGTGTATGAGAGAGAGAGGGAGAGAGAGAGAAAGATTTCTTATTCCTCTGAGCCCCCTGTTGTCATTATTGAATATTTAGTATGATGGGCGTAATTACTATTGTTTTCATGAGCTCTACCTTTGGTGGAGGCTTCAAAATATGTTATGTACCCACTCATTTTGGCTGGATTTATGAGTTTCTGTTGTGTATGCACAACCAAAACTGAAGTTAATTTAAAGACCATGTGGTATCAGTAGAAGTTACAACCTAAGTGTCCATCAGTGGGTGAATGGATTAAAAAATGTGGTATATACACACAATGGAATACTATTCAGCCATAAAAAGAATGAAATCCTGTCATTTGCAACAACACGGATGAACCTAGAAGATATTATGTTAAGCGAAATAAGCTAAGCACAGTGAGACAAATACCACATGATCTCATTCCTTTGTGGAATCCAAAAACGTTGATCTCACAGAAGCAGAGAGTACAACAATGGTTACCAGAGGCTGAGTAGAGTGGGGAGGAGGGGAGACGGAGAGAGATTGGTTAATGGGTACAAAGTTACAGTTAGGAGGAATAAGTCCTGGTGTTCTATTGCACAGGAGGGTGTCTCCAAACAATAATGTATTGTATATTTCAAAATAGCTAGAAGACAGGATTTTGAGTGTTTTCACCACAAAGAAATGACAAGTGTTTGGGGTGATGGTTATGCTAATTACCCTGATTTGATCACTACACAATGTATATATGTATTGAAACATCACACTGTACCCCATAAATATGTGCAATTATTATGTGCTAATTAAAAACAAAATAAAACTTATTAAACAAACAAATAAAAAAAATCTGGGGATGGGTGATTAAGTCACACCAGGAATGATGAAGAGGCCAGATGGATAAAAGGGAGTTTAGAGTTAGGTGGGGTCATCATGTATCTGTTTTCCCTTTCTTGAGGCCTCTCCAGTTGAGGCGTGACCAGCTTTGAGCTGATAGGATGCTGGCTTTGTTCATGACGTAGGGCCTTTCTGAGGGCTCAGTGCATTCATTCCCTGTCATGGAAGGTCTGGGATTACCCTGCAGTTCATATGCCCTCTGATTTCAGTGTATTATATCATTGTTACTTCTTCCAGAAGTTCTAAATATATTCAATAGGATTCCATGCCACCATTACATTATGTACATAAATATTATATATGATATAGATGGAATGTATCTACAATATACTGTTAAATGAAAAAAGTGGATTATTAAATCAATGTGTGATACCATTTAGGTAAAAGTGTGTGAAGCGTGTGTGTGCGCTTATGTTTTATAGGCATAGAAGGAGGAGTCTGGAAATGTTTGCTAAACTGTTTGTAGTGATAATTATAAGGAGCGGTATGTGGGATTTACCTTTCTGCTTTTTTTGGTTTGTTCTTTGCATCATCCAAATAAAGATATATAATAAAATATTTACAATATATTGTATATTTGCATACATATTTATCTTAAAATGAATTAATCTTATTAATTTGTTTTTGTGTCACCTTTTAAGATGATGGGTCCATGTTTGAGATTGCAATCACTGATTCAGACTCTATGATTTGATGTTATAATTTTGAAAAAGGGACAAACTTTCTGTCTCACTTTTATAACTGACATGCACACACACACACACGCATGAGTTTCCTTATCTTTAAGTTATGCTTTTTGAGAGTTTGGGGCAAAACAATATTTTGGGCCTGAAAGACATGATAACTCATGTGTTTCTTTATGTGAAAGTGTGTGATATCGTATATTAGTTGGTAAACTCTGAGCTAGTTTAAAAGATAGAAGTGCTTAAACAGCTAGGACAAATAAAACAATAATAAGGAATATATAAATTTGACAATTATTGTTGTTAGGAAGGGAAAGGGAGAGTGTTCTTGGAATAAAAGTTAAAGTAATTAAGATCTTTCCATACTTACGAATTACTAAGTTGACACCTTGAAACCTTTCTCTAGGGGGGCAGTTTTCAGCAGCATGCTCTGGGTGCAGCAAGGAGGAGCAGAGGAGAGGGGCACCTACCTAAGTCCAGCAAACAGAGGAGGGATTAGGGAAGGCTTTCAGGAGGAGGGACTCTTGAGTAGAGCTTGAAGGATAGATAGGAGTCAGCCAGGCAAAAGATTGCTGTATGAATAAATAGGACAAATGGGGTTGGTGGGGAAGGATCATACCAGGCAGGAAATTTACTTGCAGTAAAGGATAATAAATGGTGTTACAATAAAAAGAGATAAATCCTGAAAGGAGTTAGCACTCAGCTCACTGCTCACCAATATTAATCACCAAAGCTTTGGGTGTGAAGTTTTCTTTATGGTTGGTGCATTATTCAAGCCCTGCCTTTAGTTTAAGTTAACTTGAAGATACTATTCATCTTCCTTTTATTGCATGTCTACATAAAATTATAATTGCTGGCATTTATATTTAATATCTCATGATTCCACCTGCCAGGAATTCCTCAACAGTGAAAACTGGTTTATGTGTATTCGCTGAGTAGAGTTCAATGCCTGGTATATCATACGTGGACTGTATGGATATGTGGAAGTGAATGAATAAGCGTTGATAATTCTGTGTGTGTGTGTGTGTGTGTGTGTGTGTGTGTGTGTTTAGAGGGTAGTTTTCAAGTCCTTTGTCTTTCACTGAGAAATGTGGGAATATGGGGTAACCAGCAAACGGAGCCCTGTACACTGATGCTGCCATACTTCTAACAGCAACATGGAGAAAAAGATGATAAATATTCAGGAATAGACCATTGCCAAAGAAACAAACTCCAAGATTGGGCTTTGTGAGAAGCTAGGTAGGTTATATAGAATTGAAATGGATATTTAGCTAGGGATTGAAAGGAGAGCAAAATACTGGCCTTGGTTAAGCTGTTGAATTGTATATTCCCAAAACTTCAATTCCTCACTATGAATAGTAAATTCCATATTTTAGCAGTTCACTGGAACCCTATGAGATAACATACCATTGATTGAGTTCTGGGACCGAAGGACAAAGGATGCCTTCTTGTAGTCTTCCAGTTCACAGTAGCAGGAAACGTTACTGACCAGGAAATGTCAGGCTTCAGAACACAATATGAACTCCACGGTTCTTAGCAAGGGCCAGAATTGCCAGGATGGCTTTTCAAAATAGATATGACTGAGCCCAACCTCAACATTTAAATGGAGTCCAGGCATGTACATTTTGAAGATGTTTCACAACGGATGTTTATGCGCAGCCCTGGATGAGAACCATTGATAAAGCATATACAAACAAGAATAATACACAGGCAGCAATAATAACAACAGCTGTTTTATACCTCATGACACATTTTTAACTGCATCATTTGACCTAAACTTTGTAATAACCCTGTGAGATAAGTAATGTTAATACATTTTATGAAAAGAGAAATTGAAGTTTAGAGAGGTCCAATAAATTTCCCAAGTTTCCACAGAAATAGAAGCAGCAGAGCTAAACTCAATTCCAAGCCTGACTTTTCTAGTACTGAACTCTTCTTTGTCATGAAATCTTTTATATCATACAGCTCATGTTTGAAGTATTTTTCCCCCATCCTATTTACCATAATTCTTACCAAGGAATCCCAATTCTGGAAAGCTGTTTTTATAAAGATATATTGGCAGGATTCTAGAAATTTGGGTTTGGAAACTTAGCTTTGGAATGAGCAATATTGACAGCTATATCACTTTGATAAGTTCATAATAATTTCCTGACTTTTTCACATGTTGAAGATTTTCCCATTGTCAAAAATATATGGGGGATTTCCAATGACTGTTTTAAGGGAATTCCAGATGCCAGATTAATGTTGTACTAATATTAGAGGAAAGTAATTACTATTAAAGGCTTAATTCTTTCCTTGCTTCACAATTACACAATACAGTGACTAGATATTAACTTCTGAAATCAAAGCTTCCAGAATAGATGTACAGATGTTCTTATTGAGCAATTTCGGTCCCTGGGGAAATTTCTCAGAAAAAAATTTTGCATTTCTTAATTAAGAACTTTCAAATATCAGTCAAAGATTTGAGTATGTTTCCACTTGTGTTGTAAAGGTGTTTATAGTATTAATAATTCCTTGTTTGTGGAAGCTCTCCAGTCCTTTTCCTTTATCTTCCCTCAGAGTTCAAGGGAAAGATTCTGAGGATTCTCTATACCCACATTTTTTTAAACACTTACTAAAGGGGTCCCCAAACTATGGTGAGTTGTATAATTATTCATTATATATTAAAATGTAATAATAATAGAAATATAGTGCACAATAAATGTAATTTGTTTGAATCATTCCAAATCTACCCCCTGCTCCCGTTCCATGGAAAAATTGTCTTCCATGAAAACAGTCCCTGGTGCCAAAAAGGCTGGGGACTGCTGACTTACTATATTTAATATTTCTTTCTATAATTTTGCTTTTTTTTTGTGTCTTGAAAACTCATTACTTTGTCCTTCTTTCCATAGGATTTATCTACGTAGAATAATGTCCCTTGATTATTCATTAATTTCTTAATAATTAATAAATTATTATTTATGTAATCTTGATCTTAAAAATTCTTTTAGACAATTCTCAAAGTTTCTAGAGGTCCAAGAGAACAAATTCACAACCTAATCACATGACAACCTAGCACAAAAGTCACGGAGGCAGCCCCTTTGAATGAAACATGCCCTAAAGGAGTGACTGCAAGATATTTAGGCAAGACATTATTCAGTGGCAGCTCTAACTTAGAACTAACATAGCTCCCAAGTGCAGTCTCAGATTAGTCTGATTTGTTTTTCAGTTCACCCATCTAAGAAATAGAAGAATTGAGTCTATTTATCAGCTCCCAACTCCTCTTTATATATTTTTCCAGCCTATCACTCAAGGTGGCTAAACTCAAGATGGTCACCACCTGACTTAAGCACTGAGAGGTGAATTGTGGAATGATACCATTTAGTTCACATTTTTGATGTGCCTGTGGGAAATGAAAGCTTGGTGTGGAAGAAGGAAGCCAGCTCTGATATCTATTTATCTCAGTGCCCTTTCTGATATCTGTTTATCTGGATGCACAGTCTAGAGAATGATTTGTACTATAAGTGTATTTTATAATCATGGAATAAATGACAGAGAAGATGGAATACTTCAACTTTGTTCAAATGAAGGCTTTCTCAAATACTGCTTTGCTTATTTATTCAACTTGTTTTTGAATAAAATGCTGACATTTAAATCTTAAATTCTGCCATAATACATTCTCCTTCAGTCTTTGGGGGCTTTGAGGATAATTGCTGAAGCTGGCTAAGGGATTATAGCCCTACTGTCCAACAACACATATCATATTCTTCTTTGAAAATTAGATTCTAACTGAGAATTGAGCCAGGAAATTAGTAGTCTGCTTAGAAAGTGGGATGTTTGTATGGAAATCAAAAGCTATATGAGCATTCAGCTAGACCACCATTTCTGTTCGCTAAGTAAACAATAACTGGATATACTGGCAGAAATTTCTTAAGATAAACAATATTAGGAACCATATTCATCATAGCACAGATACTTGATAAAAATATTTGTCAGTGTAGCAACCTCACAGAATATATCCCTTTTAAATATAATCCCTATATCTAGGTAGGGATAGACCATGATGGTTATTCCTTACAGGACAAAGCATAACCACCTTGGAATAATAAGATCCTTGAAACTCTTTTGTGAGGAAAAAAATATTGTCTGTATTTTAAGAGATGGAAATTTTTAAAAAGGCAAAAAGTATCCAAATGCCCTTGAATGGTCCTTTGTTGTCATACTTATGATCTTAAAAGAAATATTCCAATGCATAGTCCAAAACACTGTAATAATAATAGGATAAGCATATAATGCAGGCCTTTTGATTATGATGGGCGCAAGACAGAAACAGGGAGAGTTAAACAACAAAAAGTTTACTGTGAAAAATAATGACTGTGAAGAGGGATGTTTCCAGTGTAGAAAGTTTGGAGATTGTTTTTAGCTCAACAAAAAGTGACTGCAAATGGAGTTAAAAACTGCTTGAATAACTTCCAAAATTGCTCCAGTAGGGGTACAAAACAACAATGACAATAACACGCCAACTATGTGATAAAAGATAAGAACATAAAGAAAATAATAAACCCATAAAAAACTAAAAATTTATGAGATGACCAAAGTATAACCAAACACATTTGCCATAACAAAAAATATAAATGAGCTAACTCATTAATTAAAAGAATGACACTCTGACTTTGGGTTTGAAAAAAAACCTATGTAGTCTACAAGAGACCCACCTGAAACAAAATAACCTTAAAAATCTAAAAGTAGGCCAGGCAAGGTGGCTCATGCCTGTAATCCTAGCACTTTGGGAGGATTGCTTGAGGCCAGGATTTTAAGACCAGCCTGAGGTACATAGCAAGACTCCATCTTTATAAAAAATAAAAACATTAGCCAGGCATGATGGCACATGCCTATAGTCCTAGCTACTTGGGAGGCTCACTTGAGGCCAGGAGTTTGAGGTTGCAGTGAGCTATAATTGTACCACTGCACTCCAGCCTGGGTAACACAGTGAGACCCTGTCTCTAAAAAAAAAAATCTGAAAGTTCAAGAATAAGAAAATATATACTATGCAAGTACAATCTACTAGAAAGAAAATATAAGTGGTAACATTATATCAAAAACATTGAATTTGAGGTTTAAAAAAATGAAATGTCTAAAAGTATTACTTTACTGTAATGAAGAATTCTAGACATACTAAAGGTAGATAGAAAAAATTCAAAAACCAAAAAACCAAGTCGAACTGAAAATGAGTAGGGAAAGCCAAGAGCTTATTACTTAGGGAAAAACTCAAATATAGTAAAATATACAATCCTCTAGCTAACTTATGTCATGGGCTGAATTGTATTTCTCCAAAATTCATATATTGAAGTCCTAACTTCCAGGAACTCAAAATGTGATTGTATTTGGAGATAGGGTCTTTAAAGAGGTAATTAAATTAAATTAGGTCATTAGAGTGGGCCATAATCCAATATGACTGATGTCCTTAAAAGAAGAAGAGATTAGGACGCAGAGACATGCAATGGAAAGACCACATGAAAACACAGGGAGAAGACAGTCATCTGTAAGCCAAAGAGAGAGGTCTCAGAAGAAATCAACCCTGCCAACACCTTGATTTCAGATTTCTAGCTCCCCAAATTGTGAGAAAAAATGTTTCTGTTGTTTAAGCCACCCACCTGGTAGTAGTTTGTTATGACAGCTCTAGCAAACTAATGCAATTAATTTTACAAAAAGAACAACATATAACATTAGTGTCAAGAGGGAAGAAATAATTTAATAAACCGAATAAAAGAAGTAAAAACAAATTATATTATTCTATGGTAATAAACACTAAAACATTGAAATGATAAATAATTTTCTAGGTATTTAATAATTTAAAAATCAACTAAAGAAGAAATTGACAAAATAAAAGACGAATAAATATAGAAGTTATGAAAGAAATCACAAGTTGTAAATAAAAATAAAGGAAAAACATGTAATCATCTCAATAGTGACAAAAAAAATTTTATAAAAATCTAATATTTATTCTTGTGAAAAATCCTCAGCAAACTAGGAAATAAATGGAAATTTCTCAACCTGATAAAAGGAATGCATAAAAAGCTGCAGCTAACTACACACTTAATGGTGAAAGATTGAACACTGCCACTCCAAGATAGGAAGAAAAGGATTTTTGTTCTTACCATTTCTATACAACATAGTACTGGAGGTTCTAGCCAGTTCGGTAAGGCAAGCAAAAGAAATAAAAGATACTCAGATTGGAAAGGAAGAAGTAAAACAGTGTTTATTCATAAATTACATGGTTGCATGTATAGAAAATTTGATAGAATCTGCAAAACAAACAAATAAAACTGTTGGAAATAATAAGTGAGTTTAGCAAGATTACAGGATAGTAGATACTTCAAAAATCAATTGTATTTCTTATTGCTAGCAACAAACAATCATCAATTAAAATTAAATATCAATACCTTTTTCAATGGTATTTAAAAATATTAAATACCTGGGGGTAAATTTGACAAGAGATAAGCAAAATCCTATACACTGAAGTCTATGAAACATTCCTGAGAAGACTAAGTAAACCCTAAATAAACAAAATACTATGCCCTGGGTCAGAAGACTTAATATTGTTAAATTGTCTTTCTCCCAAAATTGTCTATAAATTTAATGCAATTCTAATCAAAATCCTAGCAAACATTTTTTGAAAAATTGATGAGCTGATTCTAAAATTTTTATGGAAATGACAGGCCTGGGGTGGTGGCTTATGCCCGTACTCCCAGCACTTTGGGAGGCTGAGGTGGGAGGATTGCTTGAGGCCAGGAGTTTGAGACTAGCTTAGGCAACATAGAGAGACCTTTGTCACTTCAAAAAAAATTTTAAAATTTAGCTGGTGATTGCTTGAGCCCAGGAATTCAAGGTTACAGTGAGCTATGATTGGGCCATTGCACTCCAGCCTAAGCTACAGAGTGAGACCCTGTCTAAAAACAAAGATAAAATAAAATAAAATAAAATAAAATAAAATTTTTATGGAAAAGCAAGGACCTAGAATAGTAAAACATCTTTGAAAAATAAGAACATATGTAGAGGACTAAAACTACCTGGTTTTAAGACTTATTTTTAAGCCTTGACGCTGTACAGTTGAACTTGACAGTGTCGTATTGGAGAAAAAGCAGACAAATAGATCCGTGGAACAGAATAGAACATTCAGAAATACAACCATATGTATATGGACAACTGGTTTTTGACAAAGGTGAAAAGGCAATTCAGTGGAGGAAGAGTACTTTTTTCAACAAATGGTGCTAGAACAGTTGAATATCCATATGGCAAAAATATAATCATCTTTGATCCATAATTCACATCATATACAAAAATTAACTCAAAATGTGTCATAGACCTAAATGCAAAACTATAGATGTTCTAAGAAATAAACATAGGAGAAATTATTTTTGACCTTGGGTTAGACCAGGGTTTCTCAACTTCAGGAGTATTGACATTTGGGAACTAGCTAATTCTTTATTGTGGGGGGCTGTCCTGTGCAATGTAGGAAGTTTAGCAACATCCCTGGCCTCTCCCATTAGAAGTGATTTGTACCTTCCCAATTGTGACACCCAAGAATGTCTTCAGACTTTGCCAAATATCCCCTAGGGAGCAAAACAGCTCTGGTTGAAAACTACTAAGTTAGGCAATAATTTCTTAGATATGAAAACCAAAAACATGACCCATAAAAGAATAATTTGATAAATTGAACTTGAACAAAATTTAAAGGCTTCTGTTCCTTGAAAGGCACTAAAAAGAATGAAAAGACAAATCACAGACTGGGAGACAGTATTTGCAAATCATGGATCTGCAAAAAGACTTGTATTCACAATACATAAAGAACTCTCAAAACTCAATAATAATGATAATAATAAACACCACCCAAAATATGAAAAGATTTAGACAGTTCACTGAGGAAGATATCCAGATGGCAAAAAGTACATGAAAAGATGCTAAATAGCATTAGTCAGTAGGGAAATGCAATTTAAAATGATATACCATTGTGCAACTATTAAAATATCTACAAATAAAAAGATTGACCATAGCAACTGTTAGTGAGAATGTGGAGAAACTGGAAGTCTTGATGTACTGCTAGTAAAAATATAAAATGACACTTCATAGGAAAAGTTTGTCAGTTTCTTAAAAAGCTACACATACACCTAACATATGTTCCAGCCATTCCACTCCTAGGTATTTACCCAAGAGAAATGAAAGCATATGCACATACAAAGATTTGTTTAAGAGTGTTCATAGCAGATTTATTTGTAATAGCCAAAAAAGGAAACAATGCAAATGTATATCAACAGATGAATGATAAAATAATTATAGTATACCCACATGATGAAATTATTCAACAAAAAAGGAAATGAGTTATTGATACACCCAGCAACATGGATAAATCTCAAAATAATTATGCTAAGTGAAAGAAGCTAGTCAAAAAAAAAAAAAAGAAAAAGAGTACATATTGTATTATTCCATTTATATAAAATTAGAAAAAATGCAAACTTATTTATAGTGACAGAAAGCTAAGATTAGTGATTGCCTGGGAATGGGTGTGGGGTGTGGGATGGGGGGTGGAAGTACAAAGACACGTAAGAAAACTTTCAGAAGTGATGGTTACGTTAGCTATATTGATTGTGGTGTTGGTTTCACAGCCACATATGTATACATATGTCAAAACTTATCAAATTATACACAATAAAACAAGTACAGTTTATTGTCTACAAATAAAAGAAAAACCTGCCATTCACAATGGCAACATGGAGTATAAGTTACCCAGAGATAAACTCAGAAATGTCAAGGACAATGATGAAGAAACTTTAGAACTCTACTTGGGGATATAAAAAGATTTGACTAAAAAAATGAGGCATCTTGTATCTTTGTTATTGGACACAAGTTTTATTATAAAATTGTCAGTTTCTCTAAATCAATATATCGTTTTGATGCAATAATAACAATACCAATGAAACTTAATTTTTTTGAATCATGAAAAATCTGTTACAGTGTTCATAGAGAAAGAACATGTGACAATAATCATAAATCAAAATAGAAAGTTCTGAGAAGTGGCTTTTCCTTTTACAGTGTAACACATAAGCTATAGTAATTAAAACAGTATCAGTTTGGTGCATAAATTGTCAATGAAGTGGACAAGGATCCAGAAATAGACCCAGGTATATATGGGAAATAATTATGGTAAGAGTAGCATTAAAATTTGTAGGAAAAAAGATAAATTCTTTAATAAGCAGTGTTGGGATAATTAACCAGCCATTTAAACAAAAAAGCTGGAATATAACTGTAGTTCTTACAAAAATAAATTCCAGATTAAACAAAGGTGAAATGTTAAAACAAAATTGTTAAAGAACCAGAAGAAGACATAAAGGGATATTTTTATAATTTTGAAGTGATCAAAACCTTTCTTAGCCTGAAATAAAAGCCAGAAAGATAAATAACTAAAAATTTATAATGCTGACTGCATGAACTTTGAAAACTTTTACACTGCAAAAATACCTTAAACAAGGCTGATGAAATATAAATATCTGCAATTATTGTGATAGAAAAAGAGTTTATATTTGTAGTATATAAAGCACTCAAAATTGAAAATGAAATAAGTTATTCCTGAAAAGAAATATGGGCAAAAAGACATAAATAGGCAATTAACCATAGAAGAAAAATTTATGGCCAGTAAATAATATATATATGGGTGTATATGTATGTGTAAATGTCTATATGTATGATATATTTCAGTCTTATTAGTCATCTAACAAATGCAAACAAACACATAATGAGATATTGCCACCTTTTTGGCTGGAAAATTTAAAAAGAACTGATCAAACTCAGATTGGCAAGAGAATGGATTATTGGCTTTCTCATGTATTGTTAGAGGGAGTATAAACTGACATTTTTTTCCAGAACACATATTAGAAATATATGTCAAAACTTGAAATATACAATTACATTTCTAAGCAATTATCCTAAGTGGATAAATATATACGAGCTCAAGGATTTATGAACAATGATGTTCTGATGGTCACTGCCATTATATTTCTTCTTTTTTAAAAAATACATTTTATTAGGGAAATTTTTAAACATACAAGAATGGAGAGAGAATGGTATAATGAACCATTAACAGAATCACCCTGTTTCAACAATTACCAACATTTTGCTAATTTTGTTTTGTCTGTCTCACCCTGTACTCTTATTGGGGGGAATTTTGCACTTTTATTTCGGTGTGGGGTATGCTAAAGTAAACCCAAAACTATACAACACACTCCATGAATACTTTGGTATTTATCCTTAACAAATAAAGACTTTAATAAAACATAACTAGAATAAGCTATTCATATTATCTAATACCCAGAACATTTAAATTTTCTCAATTTTCTCAAAAATATTTAGGGTTTGTTTGAATCAAAATCTTAAGTTCAATACATTAAATTTGTTTCATTATGTTGTTTAGTTTCTTTTTTTAAAAACTTGTAACAATTTCTCCCTCTCTCTTTTTTAAAGCTATTTATTTGTTGAAGAAATTCAGTCATTTTTACTATAGAATTTCCCATGAACTGAATTCAGCTGATTGCTTTCCAATATGCCATTTAACTTGTTTTTCATTTCCTCATATTTACTGTATAATGGTAGATATATAGGCTTGATTTCAAAAATATTGACAAGAATATTATATAAGGGATGCGACAAACTTCTTGTTGCAGAAGCTGGATTGTTGCATTTTAGTGATATTAAGATCCAGATGGGTCCAGATGATGACAGCCTGATGTATCCGTTATAAAGTTCCCTAACAAATTCTCACTAATTGTGTTAGTATCCACATTGACAGTTGCATAGATTCATTATTTCATTAAGGGTTGAAAAACTGTGATTTTCTTATTCTATTATTCCTTTTGCATTTATTAGCTGAATTCTTTAAGGAAGATCATTCCTTTATCAACTACAGACGGTTCCCAACTTAATGATGGTTTGACATTATTTTTCGATTTTATGATGTTGCAAAAGTGGTACACATTCAATAGAAACTGTACTTCGAGTATACATACAACCATTGTTTTTCAGTTTCAGTATAGTATTCAACAAATTAAATGAGATATTCAACACTTTGTACAAAATAGTCTTTGTATTAGATGGTTTTGCCCAACTGTAGGCTAATGTAACTGTTGCACGTTTACAGTAGGCTAGGCTAAGCTATGATGTTCAGTACGTTAGGTGTTTTAAATTCATTTTCTACTTATGATATTCTCAATTTATGATGGGTTTATTGGGATGTAACCCCATCACAAGTAGAGGAGCATCTCATTGGTTACATTGAAATAGATTTTGTACAGGAAAGACTGGCTTGATTCTTTCCCTTTATTTGTTACATTTTAGAATAATGAGTTGGTTTCCAAGAATCCTCTAGTGGTGAACACTGAGGGTGTGTGTGATGTTTATCTCATTATGAGCTTGTGGATTTTCATGTTGTTGATATGTTTCAATCTATTACAGCTATTATTCTGTTATGCACAAATTACCTATCTTGGCCTAGTCGAAGCCCCTTCAAATTGAGTCTATTGTCTTTTTGACATAACCCTAGTCACTTTTTGAGCAGTTTCTTGCTTTTCTGAACATCTAAAAATCCTAGGCTCACTTTGTACATTTCTTACCTTTGACCTAGATTCACCCATTTTTCCAAGGAGCTTTGGTATTTGCATGTGTGTGTGTGTGTATGTGTGTGTGTGAGAGAAATATCATTTAAAGATCAGAATCTGGCCACTAAGGGTACTCAATCCTCCTGAATTATCATTGCTGGTAGGGCTTTTCAGTGGCCATAGCTAAGGAACTATGTATTTTTAGAAAGAGTAAAGAAAATGTAGACATTTTCAATTTGAGTTAAGATTACAGGACTTAACTTCTTTGATTTTAGACTTATATCTCTTTTTCACTGAAAATTATGGTTCCTAATGATGTTAACACAATTGTTTATTTGCTTGGTCCTATAACATATTTACAACAGTTTCAAAATAACAAAACTGTTATTATAAATGACAGTGTAGTTTAATATTATTTTATAATTAATTTTGTCCTTAGACTATATGCCACTAAAGATTTATAATCAAAATACTATGTTTTGAAGTCACTTGAAATAATTATTCTCTGTATGGTTATACAAACAACTTGGTATAGAGTTAAATTTATTTGTTAATTTTTTTCTAGATTTAAAAAATTTTGATTTTTAAATATAAAACATATATGTGGTTTGAAAGCCAGACTGTAAAAGCAGGTATATTTAAAAAGTCTAGCTTCCATTCTGTCTTTTCTATCCTGCTTCTTCCATATACCTGTAAGTAATCAGTTATATTAGGTTTTAGTTTGATCTTTCAATTGTCCTTTTTTTTAAAATATAAACAATATGTGTGTATGTTTGTATCCTCCATACGTAAGACAGCATACTATATACACTATTTTGAACCATTCTTTTTTTACATAACAGTATATCTTAGATATCATTTCATATAAGTATACTAAAATTTTCTCACTTATTTTTATGGCTGCAGAGTACATTTTTGTATAGATGTCCCATATTTTGCTTAACTGATCCCTTGTTGTTCAAAAAATAATGCCATAATAAATATTCCTATGCATATGTCATTTTGTGTTTTCCAGTGTATCTTTTAGATGTATTTCTAAAAGTGGGAATCCTCAAATAAAGATTAAGTGGCTTTATAATTTTAATATCATCATGCATTATCAGCAACAATGTATGATTGCATCATTTTATTTTTAATAGTAAAAACTGGAAAAAAAAACAAAAAAAGCAAAACCTCACCAAACAGTTCATGTCTTCAATTTGGGAATGGTTAAAAAAAAAGAAAAACATGAGTTTTGGTATGTTGTGTTTTCATTTTTGCTTTTTTCAGGGTATTTTTAGATTCTCTTTAACTCTTCAGTTGTTTAAGTGTGTGTTGTTTAATTTCCATGTATTTGTGGATTTTCCAATTTTCCTTCTGTTATTGATTTCTAGTTTCATAACATTATGATAGAAAAAGATACTTGATATAATGTCAATCTTCTTGAATTTGTTGAGACTTGTTTGGTGGCCTAACATATGATCTATCCTGGAGAATGTTCCATATGCACATGAGAAGAATGTTTATATTCTGCTGCTGTTGGATGGAATGTTCTTTATATGTCTGTTAAGTCTATTTGTTCTATAGTGTTGATTTTCTGTCTGGATGACCTATTGATACATTGTTAAGAGTGGGGTGACTTGAAAATTTAAAATTTTTCAAGACTTGTTTGATGACCCAGAATATGGTATATGCTGATAATTGTTTTGTGTGCCTTTGAAAATAATGTATATTCTGCTATTGTTGAGTAAGGTGGTCTATAAATGTCAATTAGGTCAGGTTGGTGGATAGTTTTGTTTAAATTTTCTATATCTTTACTGATTTTCTGTCTACTTGTTCTATTGATTATTAAGGGAGAAAGACATTAAATTTTCCAACTATAATTGTGGATTTGTCTATTTCTTCTTTCAGATCTGTTGGTTTATGTTTCATAGATTTTGAAGCTCTGTCATTAGGTGCATAAATGTTTAGAATTATTATGTACTCTTTTGAATGTATTAAGCATTCAAAGTATCTGAATGGAAGACAGAGTTTTCTGTTTTATATACAAATATACTGTTAATTGTTTTACATACAAAACAGTATACTCTAATTCAACTTACATAAATTTATGACCGTGCTGCTTAGTAGCTACATAACTTTGCGTGAGGTTTTAAACTTCTTTAAGTCTCAGTTTTCTTATCTTTAAAATGGGAATAGTATGTCCCTCAAGGCTGCTATGCAGATTAAGTGAAATTACTTAGTAAAATTACTTAGAATAGAATTAAACTCATAGTAAATACTCCATAACAGCAAGCAAATTTGTTATTATTGGCATTAATAGAAGGGCAAGGACTTAGAAATTGGAAGAGCTGTGTCCTGATTCTGCCAGAAGTAGCAATTTAATACACAATTTTGGAAGACTTACTTAATCATTCTGGGGTTTAGTTTTCTCATTTGTAAAATGAGAGAACTGTCCCAAATCACTTCATAATACTGGACTTCTACACTTTGTGATGTTAAATATTGTCTATTTCCTGGGATATACAAATAAAGATATGTAAAACAAAATAGGACTTTACTTCTTGGAGTAGTTAACAATATGTATTCTAATCTAAAGGTAGGGCTACAGTGGAAAAAATCTGGGCAATCAGATTTTTTGGTATTGATTTGGGTATTTGCTTTCTTAAAGAAGCTTTTAGTTATGCAACTGGTTGTGTTATTATTACATACTCTTACTCATGTAAAAATGATAGATCTTAAAGTCCAGTTAATCATAACTAGTCTGCTGTCTCTACTATTTTCTCAGACAACTATTTTATACATTTTTCTTTCACCTTAACCTTATATCTCCTTCCTCACTCTTATATCAACTGACAATCTCACTTTTTACATGACAAAAAAAATTGAATCAACCAGAAAAGAATTTCTTTCACCACCACATCCACCCATTTATCTGTATCTATGCGTATAAACTCTATCTTCTGTTAAGCTACTATGGAGGGAACTGTCTCCATCCCTAGCTACAGTCACCCTCCATTCATGTACACTAGAATCTACCCCTTCCATCTACTCATTTAGCATGTCCTTCCTGGAGCACCATCATTTTCTCACTCTCTACTGGATTATTCCTACCAGCTTAAAAATGCGTTATTATTTTTCCTCCTATTAGAAAACTCTCTTAAATCACCTTCCCTCTACATAAGTACCCCATTTCCTGCTCCTTTTAACAACAAAACTACTTGGAATAGGAATCTATGTTCACTACTTCTAATTTCTCTCCTCCCATGCTTTCTTGAACAAATTCCAACCTACTGTTTGCTCTACAACTACCCTATCTGTTCCTATCTCGGTTATCAATGACCTCAATGTTGTTAGGGAAAGTGGTCATTTCTTGGTTTTCATCTTAATTGATTAAACAGAAGTATTTGATCACCCTTTCCTCTTTAAAACTCAATTTTAAAGTTCCCAATATTTTATCTATAAACCAGCTCCTTTTGGATTCTTCTCCTTCTTAGTTAATGATTATTCTTTCAGTTACTCAAGCCAAAAACTTTGGTGTCATCCTTAATTTCTCTTTCTTTTGAATAGCCCAGATCTAGTCTGATAGCAAATCTTGTCATCTCTACCTTCAAAACATACTCGTAATGCCATCACTTCTTACCATCCCAAATACCATTAGCCTGACTTAAGCAACTATTGTACACCTGCATTATGGTAATAAATTCTAAACTGGTTTCCCTCCTTGGCTCACTGCAATCTATTCTGAACAGAGCAACAAGATGTATACAGTTAGAACATAAGCCAGATTATCTCTCTCCTTTCTCTGCTTAGTGCCCTCCAACGGCTTCCTATCTTACTCAAAATAAAGATCAAAATACCTACAAGTTACGAGACGATTCATGATTACTTCCCTGTCCTTACATCCCACTGTCTTCCCTATATTTTCTCCATTCCATCCTCTATTTCCCTTGGAGCCTTTGCACTTGCCTGGAATGCTCTTTTTCCAGTATCTGCGTGGCACACTTTCTCATTTCCTTCACATCTTTACTTCCCTGGCTACCCTATTTAAGACTTTAAATGGCATTTTCTTAGTTAGTTGGGCTACCATATCAAAATACTGTAAACTGAGTGGCTTAAACAATAGGAATTAATTTGTTACACTCTGGAGACTGGAAGTCCAAAATCCAGGTGTCTGCAGGGTTGGTGTTTGGTGAGGGCCTGCTTCCTGGCATGCAAACAGCTGCTTTCTTGCTGTGTGCTCACATGGCCTTTCCTTAGTGTGTGCATGTGGAGAGAGAGAGAGAGAGAGAGAGAGAGAGAGAGAGAGTGCTCTTATGTCTCTTCCTCTTCTTATAAAGGCACTAATCCTATCATGCAGGCACTGCCCTCATGACCACATCTAAACCCAATTACCTGTCAAAGGCCCTACCCCCAAATACCATAACATTAGGGGTTAGGGTTTCAACATATAAATTTGGGGAGGGGAGGACACAAACAGTCCACAACAGCTGCCTCCACTAATATTTCATATTCCTCATCCTTATTTTTTCCTAAGCACTTGTCACTTTCTAAAATACAATATATTTTACACATTTATCTTGTGATTATTGTATCCTCCTATTCCACAAAAGTGAAGATTTTCATTCTTATCTACTGATTCTTCAGTGCCTCAAAAAATGTGTGACACAGAGTAGATGCTCAGTAAATGATGCTCAGTGTTGAATAAATGTGTTCAAAATGTCTTAGGTGCTCAAGTAGGAAAGATAAAGGACATATAGCCTTTGTGAGAAATAACCTGCCGAACTGTGGAATAAACAATGTGCTATGGGAAATCATTGAACTATGTTCACATGTGAACATTCTAATAGTCATTCAGTGAACTTATGAATTAAAATACCTGTTTGGAAAAATATCTCATTAATGAAATTACAATAGATTAAACTAAGCTATCTGAAAAAGGAGAAGCAAAACAATTTAAACTTCAAGGCTGATATGGGCATCTGTTGATTACAAAGCAAAGGCTGTTTTTCTTTACTTTAGAATAAACAACTTAAAAATTGGCTCAATACTTCCTTTAGTTATGCTCATAGTATATTTTAAGTAACACCATAGGCCTACATTACCCATCTTGTTTTCAATCTCCATATGGTGACTATTATGTAAATGTTCCTTAAAAATAAATGATACTGTTTTGTATATAAAGTATGTTGTTTGCTGCTAAAATCATGGTCATGTAAAAGAAAAAAGTCATTGCATCATCCTAAAAATATTACATTCTGGGAGATTACAAATAGGAAATAACTGATAAGATTAAACTAATGTCAGGAACACTTTACTTGAATTTATCAAGATGACATAATTTGGAAGAGATGTTAAGATGGTGAAACATATTTGCTAGGTTTTTCAAGGAATAGAGTTTATGGAGGACTCTGAAAACTAGCATTTAGAAAAACCGCAATCATATGTAGAGAAATTATGACTTGGAAATGTGGTAACCCAATGTGGTACTTTGTTTCTCAAAAACCCAAATGAGTGTAATGAGGATAGGAGACTTTGTAATTGTTAATGGCGATTTTAGATTTATCAAAAAATGCAACAAAGAAATGAAATTTTGCAAAAATTTACATTTCTTGCTATTTCCAAAATTGTATTTTCTTTTGTGGATTTCCAACTATAAGAATTTTGGATAATATTTGTAGCCTGTTGAATTGAGAGAGCCTTCGAGAAGACTGAAAATACACAGCACTAAGTCAAGCAGTTCACGGGCCATGTTATAGATAAATATGCATTGCAGGTAGATTCTACTGAGAAACCCTCCAACTACAGTACTATATTTGAGTTAATAGTGTTCTGTTACATTTAGTTATAGACACATAGAATCTAAATTTAAACATTTAGTTTAACTTCTTTGTTACACATGAAAAAAGTATGGATTCTGCAGACAGGAGGAGCTTTGTCATGGTCACATAAGCCAGGTGATGGAAGATCAGGACTGGAACCTATCATGTCTACTAGTCACTCTCCTTGCCATCATTGGAATTACAAATCTTTCTTATTACTGGATGAGATGGCTAAATTAAAAATACACACACAGAAGCACAAACACAGAGATCATACTACGTATGTGTATAATTGTATTTATGCAGCTTAATTCTGTTTACGATGAGGACACACCAGGTTCATAAGTACCCAATGATATGTTCAGTCATATGAATGTTTGTTTAGCATGTGATCTTGGTTTGTTTCTTAGGGTACCAACTTTTCTTAGCAGCACTCAGAGCGTGGTACTTATGATATAAGTGTTTTTTAAGACCAGTGAAAATGGTACAGGAGTCCTTCTATTTATTTGTTTTTTATAGCTGGCATCTAGGAAAGATCAGAAGCATATAGTGACTCTGGATCCAAGCACAGGTAGCTAAAATAAAGCTAGAAAACAAGAAATAGGCTATGGAAAAATAGTGTATTTGTAGCCTCGTTATCTTCTTAGATAACAACAGACCTGATATTGTCTTAAATGACATGAGTTTAAAAACTCAGGAAAAAAATTAACTTAAAAAAACTTAAAAAAAAAGTAAAGAAGATACTGGTGAAAGATGTATTGTCTATTACCATTTTCACGTTTTCTGCATTTTAATGATGTGATATTCTTTCTAAATTTTAGGGTCTATGCATCAGCCTTCTATCATGAACATTGTCTACAGAGTATGTATTGTTTTTTATAGTTTTTGAAGATGCCCCTGTAGAAATTTGGAAGTCCAAAACAAATTGTAGTAGTTCGTCAAGATTTAATTTGATTTAGGGGTCCCTTGTCTTCGTTCAAATGTACTATTGAGATCTCAATTCAGTAACTCCATAAAGATGGGCTTCTCTAGGCAGTGCACCTGCCTTTTGTTTGTTAGAACTTTGTTTTTTTTTACTTATCAGAGGTGTGAGGTTGTGATTTAGGTCAAGGGAGTGAAACTGTAATAGGATAAGAATATGGGTTGAATAGTAAAGGATCCTAATGATATCCAGTGATCTCTAGAGGAGGGCACTGCTGAGGGAATTCATAGCCCTGAAGAGAGCCAGGCATCGCAGTGCAGAGCCTGAGGATGGGGTGGGAAAGTGCATGTCAGAACTTTCCTTCTGAACAGAAGAAAAGCCTGAGAAACCTTGTATGTACTCTCGTTTGTTTCTCACTAAACCTGGACCATTATAAAAATTTAGGCAGCTTGGTATATTCAAATACAAATACAACTCTATGGAAAAAATAACAGCTTATGACAATCAAAAAAGAACACCAGAAAATGCCTACTTTAAAAAAATGATGTGACTTTAAAGTTAGATTTAGAGGCTGAAACACCAAATAGATAATTTTACTTACAATGTTTCTTGCCTGTTCATTTATGTATAAGAAGAAACAAAACAAAACAAAGAATTGAAATTGTAATCAGGTGCATGTTTAAAAAGAAATGCATTTTGAAATGTGGGAAGATCCTTCAAGAAGGGTAGAGGAAACCACAAGGACTTTTAAAGCATTAGAACGGAATAGTGTGGAGTTTGTCCAGGAATTCTCCTTGGTTATAGTGGATATGCAGGATTGGCTTTTAAACATCTGTTTCAACCTCCTTCTAATAAGCAGAGGCTGAAAAAAAATTCCAGATGTGTTTGAAGCTAGAATTCTAGATGTGATTTAGCTTTTGCCTGTCAGAAGTTCTCAAATGATACTTGCATCCAGAACTGAGTTAACCAAGAAATGTGGCGAGGCCCAGTGTGTGAGACGCACTCATTTTGCATGTGTAGATTTGGCAGAATTTGCATGACTCTGGGGCCAACAGTGGCAGTAATGGACTCCTGGTCCCAGATCACAGCTGAGGCAAGGGTGATCCCTGAATCAAGAGTTGGCAGGCCGGTTCTATTGTGTGGTCCTGGTAGTCATTCTTGGAAGCCCAGCACAGAGCCTGCTCCTACAGTTCTTGTAACGATTTTGTAAATAAATACCTTACTCCCTATATTAAATTATTTTTGAACTTCCTGTATTAAATTCCCTGTAATAAATTCTTTTCTGTTTAACATAGCTAAAGTATTTTCTGTTACCTGCAGTGGAACTTTTACACAACAGTAGAATACTATTGTCCTTATCATATACTTCCAGTGTAGTCCTGCCAGAAGGGCTTAGGAAAGGAAAGGACTAAATTTATTGAAAGGCCACCATCACCCTGTCACCAATATAATCGTTCCCTTCCTGTTTTGTTTCCTCTGGAATCAGAACCAGACCACTTCTTTGAAGTTTAACCTCTCTGTGCCTGAGAATAATAATAGGTGTCTGCCTTACAGAGTTACGAGAATTAAATTACTGAGTGTGTAAAGCACTTAGCACAATTCCTGGTACATAGTAAATATTCAATAAATGAGAACTCCTGTTAGCATTATTACCTCTGTATAGATTTCTGCCACTTGTAATTATAAATTCATGATAAATAGTTTGGACACTCTTGAGGGAATGAACTACACATCCATTTCCCTTTCTTAAGAGCCCATCACAAAGCTTGATATTTAGTAGGTATTTAATGCCTCCTGAATGACTTTTTCTAAACAAAAACTCTGTGCATTCAAAAGGATTCTCAAAGTTCTCAAAGTATATTGTTTTTATATTTTCTTTTGGGAAATTAGAATATGCCTTAACACTTCATAGAGACTTCCTTGTAAGAAAGAGGTGGAAGAGAATAAAAAATCTCAAGAAGCTTTCTATAGTCTCCATTTCAGATTGAGCACTTCGTATGTCACGAAAGTAAGACCCAGAGTTGCTGTTCTGTGCTCAAGCTCAACAAACCTACAAAGTTTTCTATAATCTTTCTATTAGATTTTTCTATGATATCACATTAAGCAGGAGATGGCCATTAAGGTCTCCTCCTGACCTTGGAGTCTATGATTTTAACAAATGAACTTTGAAAAATTGCCTCATTTTGGATGTAAACTTTAAAAATATTATTGAAAACTTCCACATTTTTCTTAATGGGATGATTGCATCTTTTTTTTTTTTTTGATTACTGAAGTCTGTGAATATAAGCATCAATAATTGGACTATGATACAATACAGTGACATCTCAGGGTACTTAGAGGTCTATGGGGATTTCTACCCTGAAACTAAACAGTTCCCAGGGGCCTTAGGTCTTCTTTTATGGTTTTGTGCTCAGTTTTTTTTCCCCCCTCATTATGGAACATGCAGCTGTCTTTTCTTCTTGCCATCAACAATCTGGTCTCCAGAAGCTCTTGCCAATTTTCTAATTTTCTTTTTTTGATCTTCAGGTGTCTAGGAAATTAGGAAACAAAGCTTACTATAAGTGTCCCAAGAAAAGAGTAAATTGATTGTGAGTGATAGCATACAGGATTTTTCTAAGGATAGATATGAATTTCCTTGTGTAGGTCATTTAGTGTTGGTTGTGGCCAACCTTCTCTTCTGATTTCTGATTTCCCCCCTTTTCTTCTGATTTCTGTTGGACTTTGGATAATTGAGGTGAACAAACAAGTGTCCTTAAGATACGTTAGACTAAGTACCAATTCAGAACACTGAAGCAACTAGTGACAGGGTCAAATTCTGATAAATTAAATCTCTATCTCATGTAAAATGGTATGGCCACTTTGAAAAATATTTTGGCAGCTCCTCGAAGAGTTAAGCAATAGCTACTATTCAACCCAGCAATTCCACTCTTAAGTATACCCAAGAGCAATAAAAATATATTCCCACATAAAAACTTGTACATGAATGTTTATAACAGCCATTATTCATAACAGCCAAAAGGTGGAAACCACCCAGATATTCGACTTCTGAATGGACAAAGAAAATGTGGAATATTCATACAATGGGATATTTTTTGGCCATAAAAAGGAATGAAATACTGATACATGCTAGCGTATGGATAAACCTTGAAAAATTATGCTAATGAAAGAAGAAAACAGTCACAAAAGACCATATATTATATTATTCTATTCATATGAAATGTCCAGAATAGGCAACTCTATAGAGACAGAAAGTAGATTAGTGTTTGGCTGGAGCTGGGGGAAGAGGGTGGTGTTGTGAGGCAATTGTGGGGTGATAGCTAAAGGGTTCAGGGTTTGCTTTTTGGGTGATGAAAATCTGCTAAAATTTATTGTAGTAATAGTTGCACTATTCTTTGAATATACTAAAACCATTGAACTGTACACTTTAAATGGGCAAATTATATGATATGAGAATTATATCACAACAAAGCTGTTATCAAAAAAGTCTCCACGTAACAAAATTATGATCAGGCTGTAGCTGAAACTCTATCAATTTCTTAGCTGAAACTCTATCAACTTCAAACAATATTTTATTCAACAAACAGATTAGACAATTCTTTAAAATGTATCATAAAAAGATTCTGTGTGCAAGCAGTATTTTGGTGAGAACAAATGCTCTTCCCAAACTGCCCATTTAAATGCTGGGGAATTTGACCAAAAATCACCACTGCAAATTCACACAGATAAATAGCAAACCTTCACATGAATGCCTTCTGTCCTGCCTAATTTTTCTTTTTTCTTTTTCATTATGAAAGACATCGCTGTCTGGAATATCACTTATAGTGTGACGCAAATAGGATTTCTTAAATTAAAGACAGGAAGGTTCAATAGCAGAAAGATTATTAATCAGCAGAGAGGAATTTCTAACATCCTGGTTGACTTTTAGGGGAATCCACTAGCTTTCTTTTCTTTTTCATTGTTACTATGGAGATCATGGAACTATAACCACATGTGGTTTAGACAGGAAGTTTCCTACACCTCATCAGAAACAAAAGGGTAGAATGCAGCAACCCTGAATGGGGAACAGGTCTGGACCAGAGCTGGAGACCCATTCTTGGCTCCATGAGGGGTTGCTAGGTGATGCTGGTGTCTTGCTTTGTATCTCTCAGGGCTCCTTGCCCTGTTTGTTACAAATTTTCAGAGTAGACCCTGGGAAGAGATGTACCAACTTACTGACTTCGGGTGTTTTATGAAACTCTCTACAATAGAATTCTCACATTCCTCTGTTGCTATTAAAAACTTTTTAAAAAACAACACAATAATATGACATTCCATTATCAAATAAATGTAAATAGGAGAGAATAGAAAAAAATCTATGAATAATACAATTTGAACTGTTTAGAAGCAAATCATTATTTTAAAAATAAATGTATTTTAGGTGCAATCTTTTAGATTGTTTGAAAAAATTATGATAGGAACTGATAGGAAAATTTCAAAATAGTTACCTAAAGATCCTATCTTTATGTAAAATTGAATCTGTTTCTCCATATGACAAACTTATGGCTGAAGGAAATGCTATCACAAAAAACTGTGTGTGTGCACATGCACATGTGTGTATGCATGTGTGTATGTGTGTGTTCATAACTTAAACACATAGTATTTGTCAGAATTCAGCTACTGCAATAGGGCAAGAGATAAAATTATCAACATCATGAAATAGTCTAAATGTCTCTTGGAGACAAAGTATTCAGACTTTTAAAAATTAAGGTAATTTTTACAATAAGATATAAGTTTTCTAATAAGTTTAATATGCACATTGGCCATTCGCAAAAAATTATTTTAAGTGGCTATTTAAATGCTTTAAATGGTAATGTACCATTTTCTAGCCTTCATCCCTGTAAGACTGGGTGTGAAGCTGTTAGGAGCATTTTGACATACTCCTTCCATCGGGATGTCTAATGACATTGATCCATTTTCCAGGCAATGGAGAGAATCCACTTTCAGTTTTGATTGTAAGTATAAGAATATCTTCTGAAAAAATGGATTTAAAACACTCCTTTTGCTGGTACAGCTCAAAGAAGAGTTCTGATTCCTAAGAAGCAGACAACCTTGCCCCCCTCATTTCCACCTCAACTGTCTCCCTGACTTGCAGCATAGAATGCTGATTCTACAGGAAAAATGAATGTGCCAGAGGTTCCATGGTCTATTTTGTGAATGTATACAGAGCATTTGGGGTGGCCAGTAAGAGAGCTGCAGCATCACACTGACCATTCCCGGGTCAGGAAACAAAAGCTGAGCTCATGTTACGGGTTGGTCATAAGGATCCAGGTCCAGCTTAGATGTTGTGTGACTCACAGAAAGGAGTCTATTCCATTAGCTACACACTGGGAGAGGCAGCAGAAATGATTATCCCTTTTGGTTCACTGGATATAAAGTCCTTGTTAGAGGGTTTCTATTCTAACAAGTGGATTTAGCAATATTATAGTAAATTCTTATGCTGTCTTCAAAAATCCCAACTCTGTAAGCACAGATATTGTGCAGAACTTTTATCTAATTAGGAGTTGTAGCATATATTGTAAAATGCTAAATGTGGGGTGGGTGGGAGGTAGACTCTGAAAAGTCTGATGTTTCCTAGGAAAATATGTATTTTTCGTGTTAAATTCCATATTACTTCATACTATCTGGACTAATTATATCAGGAACACCCTATTTATTTAGGTAAATTCAAGACAGTTGGAATGGTTGATTAATCCCAAGGGCTATGTAGCATAAATAAATCAATTTACAAGCCAGCTGGAAATGAAGTTAGAGCAAGAACTATGCCTGCATTTAAAGTGAACTAATGTAAATTGAAGTGCTTTGAAACTTGTAACACATTTGCTAAGGGTAAGGTATTATTATAATAATTAAAAATATTATGGGTTTTAACATTATTACTAACTCTGCATGATTTAATTTTAGATGCTTGCCAGTAAGAATTATGCTTAAATACCTATTTTCACTATATGCAGCCTTTCCTAAAGATTGCACACATTTCCTTTGCCAGAGAACTTTCCTTAAGTATATAGAAAACTTTTTTTGCATCCTCTTGAATATCAATAAAGATGTCTGAGATGCTTTGGCCTCAAGCTTCTGCCCCAAGAATTCTCCCTTCTGGACAGCCTGCTATTGCCTTTGGCCTTTCTGGAATGATGGGCCTTACTCTTCATGTGTAAGTCCTAAAAAAGAGTATAGCCGGCAGAATAACAGCCTCCAAAGATGTTCATGTCTTAATCCCCAGAACATGTAAATACGTTAGCTTATGTGGCAAGGGGGAATTAAGATTGCAGATGGAATTAAAGTTGGTAATCAGCTGGCATTATAATAGAGAGATTATTCTGCATTATCTGGGTAGGTCCAATGTAATCACAAGTGTTCTTAGAAGTGGAGGAGGGCCTTAGCAGCACCTTGATTTTAGCCCAGTGAGATCCCTGTTGGATTTCTAGCCTAAAGAACTGTAAGATAATAAATTTGTATTGTTTTAAGATACCATGTTTGTGTAATTTGTTACAGCAGCAAATATTACACTGATACATGAGTCAACCCAGTGTTCTTCTGACTATGGGGAAGATAGAATAGCTATCAACCTTTCCCCACTCCTACCCACTTGTATAGCTGGGTCACTTACTTGAACCAAAGGAACATGAAGTCCCATGGGAAGGTTGTGTGGTTTTCCAGTACAAACCCAAGCTGCTCTACCACTGGAAGGTCTACCTTCATCTTATAGAGTCAGAAGGCTCTTTAATGTGAAGGTCTTTAGGAGCCCCACACCAGAATTTAGTTGGATTTCTATTAACTATGTTTACAAATAATACCAGAGAAGAAAAATATGTGAAAGTTATCATAACTTTCCATCCTCAAGAGTAATAACTGTCAGGTAAATATAGGTAATATGGCTTGACAGGTCTTCAGTCTCTGCCTTGAACCAGAATAGCAGAGCTGTTACGAAATGGGCTTTGCAGCCTGACACCTGATGTCAAGGCCCTGCTCTGCACACTAGCTAGGTGATCTTAGGCATCTGTGTAGCTTTGGGAGAGTCAAAGCACAGAGCTGAAACCCACAGGCTTCCAGTTACTACCTCAACCCATGAGTCATGAACTACAGAGCAGGAACACTCATTATAAAAACTTTGTGAAATACCTTAAAATTTGTAACTTATCCATTTGTTATGTTGATCACCTCCTGTCTGTTTTCCACTTAACATTAAGCAGTATCACACTTAAATGTTAGAATATCTGGGTGCTTGTCTTTAGTGGGAGCAAAGAAGGAATGAGGAAGGTGGGTAGAAAGGATGAAGGTGGAAGAGTTGAGAAGAACGTGACCCATTCTATATCCAGTTCTGGGAGGATGGCCCAGAAACCCAAGAAATAGAGTGGGTGCTGGCCTCTGTGGAAGGAGAAGGAAGCAGGCTGAGATCCTAGGCTTGTAGTAGTGAACCAAAGTCTGGATGCCCCTGAGAAGAAGCCCTGGACACTTTGGCTATCTGGATGGGGAGGTTACTTCTTATGCAGGTCACATTATCCTTATGGACCTACCTTATTCCCTCCATTCTTAAGAATTTCTTGAACACCTGATCAAACGTTTGATTAGCTGAGAACTATTGATATTGGGAACCTGCAAAAATAAGTGAAAAATAAAAGGATTCAACAAAGATTCTTCCTTCAGTCTTCCCTGATTGAAGTTGGTCAGGTAGTGTGTAGTGGGACCATTAGGAAGTTATTGTAGAATGGAGAGAGAAGAGCTGAGGACCTTGACTCTGGTGACAGAGCTTTTGCTGAAGACTGAAATGACTTGGAAGGCAGAAAAGCACGTGAAAATTACTTTCCTATAATTATGGTTAGAAATGATTTTTTGAATCCTTGAGGCAGATTCCTTGCATCATCTTCTGGAGGCTGAGAGCTTCGTACTCAAAACACCAGGATCAGATTATATGTAGCATTTAAATGAAAATGACCTTTTAAAAATTATTCCATGCTTTGAATCCAGGTAATGCTAATCATAGTTTGGCTCAACCAGCTGGAAATGTATCCACTTGGCTCAGTCCTGTGGGCAGCAGGGCTTAATTCTCTCATTGGCCAGGATTCTCCCATTGCTGATTTTGGCCCTGGGCTGAACTCATCCCCCTTTCCCAGTAGGACAAAGGTCTTCTCAGTGATGAGGGGCTAACCTTGTGGGTAGCAGGCAGTTTTTGAGGTCAGATGGGCAAGACCAGAGCAGGCAAGGACTGACAGACACTTATGCAGTTTAGTAATCCTCTCTCTCTCGCTTTTTCCCTTAACCCTTAACAGCTTCCTGTACCATTCTCATGATGGCTACTTCATACATTTATGACTTCTCTTAAACCCCCAAACCACTCCTAAGCCCCTCACTTCTCAAGAAACCTGATCTCCCATCCCATGGAAAAGAGAGAGCTCCAGTAACCTCCCTCAATTTTCCAGTAAAAGTACAGCTATCTCCTTCTTTTCTGTGCTTTCCTGGTCTAATATTTCTTCCTCTCTATTGGCTCCTTCTCCTCTGCTGTGTATGTGCTTAAAATTCTTGGGTCCTACAAATGTCCTATAACTAAATATTTCTCACAGAGTCCTGCCTCCTGAAGCAATCAAACTCTCTCTCCTTTCCTTCATCAATGCCGTTTTTTTTCCCCCATTTGTAAATCTTTATTAAGGAATTTTCAAATATATTCAAAAATACAGAAGTTTTTAAAAGGAAAATATCTACTTTCTGTTCTATTTTTTCGCTCCATTTTCATAGCTCAATCCACAGAAATTTAGCTTCTGTCCCTTGTTTTCTAATGAAGTTGTTCTCACAATGGTCATCACCATCTACTTACTAAATGCCAAATCTGGTTTTCTTATTTCAATTCTCATTGTATTTGATTTTGAAATAATTATTCAGTAACCATTTTGTCCCTGGCATTTTTAAAGCATTGTTATGTATGTCATTCTCTCTAGTCCTCAACACACCCCTGTGTATTAAGTGTTATATTCCACATTTTATAGAAAAGGAAGCAGCTTCACTTGACATCATTAACAAATTCCTCCATGTGGAATATTTTCTCATCTTAGTTCCTATAAAACTATTGCATTCATCTTTATTTTTTTCTGACACCCATTTTTTCTCAGCAACATAAATCAATCCCACATCCATATCTGTGTGCCTGGCTGAATATCCTTTCCCCTTATTTTCCTGGTTCATATTTCCAACTGCATAATTAATATCTCTACATTCATACTCAAGAAAATAACCTAACCCATTATCTTCCTATTCACATCGTCAGTAAACATCCATAGAATCTATATCACATGCCTGGAATTGTGTGTTGCACTGAGGACGTGAAAATGGAAGATGGATAAAACACAGCCCTGTCCTCGAGGACCAGGAGATAGATTTGCAAACAATTATAGGATAAAGTATAGACACTACAATAAAAGTATAAGAAGCAGTAGGTTAAGAAGCAAGAGAAGGGAATCTGTAGCTGCTGGATGGTTCAAAAGTTTCCCAAAAGAGATGAAAACTTTTGATATTACTATGAAGATTTCTAAGCAGACAAGGAGAGAGGAAAGTGACATTTAGTGCAAAGGGCCCAGCATGTGCAAATGTATGGAGGCCCTAGAGAGAATGGTATACCAAGATAGCCTATGGTTTGCTAGCTTGGATGCTAGGGGTGGGCATTGTCTGTGGGGTTGACAGCATCACTATTGAATTATTTACCTAGGAAACATCTGGCTTTCTTCTCCTCTAATAAATATTATTGCAATCAATATTGTTGATTCCATTTTCCATTGGACTTTTTAGCCTGTCATACCCTCCTTTTCTTTCCATGGTCACTGCCCTAGTTAAGGTTCTTATTATCCATCACCATGAAGGATTTATTGCTTGAGGTTTGAGAATGGAACTCTGCCTTTTCTGTTATCAAGCCCTTTACCCCGTTCAAAAATAAATATGCCTATAGATCTAGATGTCTTATTATACTAACTTAAAATTGTGCTGGTTTTGAATTTTGTAATACAACAGAGCAATTTTGAAAACATCAGAATAACTTTTCTCAAAATGAAATAAGTTAAAAGAGAACCCAATCATTAAAAAAAATATTATGGAAGCTATTCTTGTCATTATACTTATCTGAGTGGAGTAAGCAGTGTCAGTGACCAGGAAAACATGGTTATACCAAGTGGGAGAAAACACAAAAGGCTTAACAAGGGTGTCTCTGAGAAGAATGTTAGGTGAACGTGTCAATGTGTCAGTAAAAGGGCTTAGAATGTAAGGATTACCAAAGAAGCTATGGACTCAGCCAGAAAAGTGAGATGCATTTTATTAGGAGAGACAGGGAGAAAAAGAAATGGTGATAGGTGGTGTATTTATGCAGTCATGTTCCCAGATGCATGACACCAGGAGCTGAGATGGCTTTGAGTGAGTCTTAACCCTCACCTTAACAAGTGGTTTCTGTGTGATAATAATGCTTATGTTTCTTAGTTCTTAATTCTTTTCAAGTAGTTTCTGTAGATTTTGTTTTATCCTCACTGTAAGCTTACAGGTAGGAATTATTATTGCTCATTTCGCAAGCAGAAGAAATTGGGGCAGAGTGGTTAAGAGGCTTGCTCAGGATAGGAAGAGCTAGTAAAGAATAGATCTGGAATCAGATCTGTCCTGCGAGAGCTCATGCTGTTACATGAGCTTGACTCTGAGCAATTACTGAGAGAACTGAAATTATGTATCAAAATATAGAATTCTTGAAGGCTGATTCTGAAAAATTTTGTAAGTCAATGTGAAATTTTCAGACATACTAAGAAAAATTTTCTAGAAAATATCTGAAAGTGGTTTGCCCTAATTTTTGGTAGTATAGTTTTGTCTTGTTAATCTTATTTGTTCAGGCATGTTCCCAATTTCATATAGTCAGCTTATTATCTCCATGTTAGCATAAATATATCTATCACACTGCATCTCCTGATTTGGGGCTTGGTAAATTTGGTCATCATGTAAATATGACAGGTGTTGAAAAATTATATTGTATTGTTTACTTCCTGCCAGTAGATCTCTTTTCCTCTTTTAAGCATTTAAAAAATTAATACTTTTTGTTTTTCCCTTTTTAAAAATCAGTTAGAGTATTAAAAGGAGGAAATGTGTGTTTCTCACAGTGCTGGATCCCTTGTCATGGGATTGAGTAACAGAGTTCTGGCTAAGGGCTTAAATGCCCTGCTGAAATCCTCAGACAACTTCAACATCTCCAAAAACTATTAAAGGAATAAGTAAATTCAACTTTGATTGTTTCCTAAATGTATCTTGTAGAATTTTATAAATGAACTTGGTGAAGTCTCCTATAGGTGCATTTTTGAGACTGGGAACAATTGTGACAAAACCCGACAGTCGTGAGACAGGCTCATTCACAAATGATTAGTTCACCTGTGCCCCTCACTGTTGGGGACTTTCTCCTAACTGTCAAGCCATTCTTTAATCTGTAGGGAGAGAAATACTCTCCAAGGTCAAAGAAAGTCCTTTTGAGTTTCCCTTTCAGGCCCACTAAATTTGCTCTCTCCTGGGGTAAACGATGGAGCTGCTACAGTTCCCAGCAAACACTGGAAGTCTCCAGAGCAAGTCTATACTTACAGCCTTCTTTTCCTCACTTTCATCAAGTTTAATCTGTCTCTTTAAACTATGCATAATTTCAGATAATGCATCCATGATATCTAGAACTTTCCTTGAGGGTTGTACTGTGGGGAAGGAGATTATTTTTACTATGGTTCGTCAGACTGTCCCTTTTGACAGTCATGCAGTTAGAGGGATTGCTACTCATCTCTCTCTTCCTGGGATTCTTGAAAGCATTGACCTAACTTTATCTATATTTTGGGAAGACCTGGAAACTGAGGCAAGGGAAGAGGTGTGCCAAATATTAAGCTTTCTACTATTGTGCTAGGGAATAACATGAGACAAGATTCCCGAAAGTATTAATTTTCACTGACATCTCTGTGGTTCATTTAGAAACCCACTTATCACATTTATGGTTTAATAAATCACATAGGAGGCAAAGTTTTAAGACAATCATTGCTTTAATCCAGGTAAAAGGATACCACAGAGTCTGATTTTAAGATAGGGTAAGGCGATGCTACTTAAATAACAACAAAGGTACTTTTTTAGTACAAGTGGCCCATAAAATTGGAAGGGATATTTAGAACAGTGCTGTCCAAAATCAATATAATGCAAGCCACATATGTAATTTTTAATTTTCTAATAGTCTCTGCGGGGAGATAATTTTCCATGCTCTCTCATGTTTCTTGTGAGCAAGGTGGTAATTGCCCTTTTGTTCTAGTCTATCTTTTCAAGGATGTTTGCATAAAAAAGAACTTTGGAAAACAGAGATAGTGTCTCACTCTGGAACAAAGGGCAGATTTTTGCTGTCCGATACAATAAAGTAATGTCTCTCTCCAAGGCAGAAGTCAGGTAGGTTTTCTTGTAGTCCTTCACAAAATATTTTAATTCTCTCAGCCTGAGAATCCTCAGCTGTTAAATGAACCCACTGCGTACACACAGCCCACATGGGCTTTCTCGGGGACTTGGAGAAACTTGGAATTCTTTAAGTATTGATTCTATGAAAATATGTAATGTGGTGATGACCACATGAAACAGATTCTTCCACAAAATTTTACAAGCAATAGGTATTACTGGCAGCTAGATTGGGGAAAGGGCATTGGATGAAAATTATAAAAATTAAATAACTTTTCAAGAAAGTGAATGAAATGAAAGCACAGACAACTTGAGAATAATTCATTCCACCCTTTGCGTTTGGAAATTTGGTGGAAGCTTTTTAAACCAACTTTGAATTAATCACCTTGCCAGATTGACTGTCATTCTCCATTCCCTCTGCAGTCATACTTATGACTGTCCGTGGTGTACTAGGTGCTCATGGCTACTAGGCTACTCTCTAGGTGGCCCACGCTCTTGTGGTACTTCCAATTGGGTCGTACACTTACTAAGAGTGAGTTGTGTTTGCTACCAAACCTGTTAGTGACAACTGTATCTGATGTTGAACTTTTTACAATATTTAATTAGATATAAACAAGTCAGTGAAATAGAAGTTTAAAGAGTTCTTGTTACTGTGGACTCTAAGTGGCATACTTTAGAAACTCAATACAAGTGAGTGTCTAAAATAGTTTTTGCCATTTTAGCTGTGAATAAGAACACTATAAAAGATGGTGTGTGTAGGGGAATTTCCTCATTCAGGTTGCTTCACAAGTGTTAAATTTTTTGCTCCACATTAAAGAAAGTGAAACTGGAAACTGAAGATGATGCATTACAGGTTTTGTTGAAAAAAGATAATGTAGAACTCTGATCATCTGATCTTCACTTCATGAAAAGGCCTTAACTCCCCATCAAAAGATGAACATATAAAAAATGAACATATATGTTGGCAAATGAACACAAATTAATATCATTTAAGTTAAAATGTTTAAGATGTATGTATTCCTTGTATGACTCCTAACTGTACTCTGGCTTTTTGATTAACTGAACAACTACTGGTCCCAATCATGTTGGATAAGTAAGCATCTACCTCATCTAGATTCAAATCAATTTTCCTTAAATAAGCAACTTGAGAATTTACTAAACTTCTTCCTTGGGTTTGTAAGGTTGACTAAGATAGTCGGGGAAAGAGATTAGGAATCTCAGGGGACAAAAGGCTAATTAAATTGCTGCCACCACAACACAAAGTATGATAGTTTTCAGAATTTAATAAACTGGGGCAAGAAGATAACTTCAAACAAAATCACTGTGGTAAATGCTGAGAAACAAATATAGAGAAGCATAAAACTTTTTTCTCTGAAACATAAGGCACATGCCTACAGAAAAAGAGAAGGATTAGAAAGAGAGGCAGAACTGGAGAGAACACTAGGGAGAGAACAAGAGAATATTATTAGGGGAGAGAGAGAGAGAGAAAAATAGGGCAAGAAAATGCATATTCAGATATTCTTAAGGATCGCACTTGGTCCCCAATTTTTCTGTTTTTGTTTTTTATGTTAGAAACCCATCTATACTCAAGACAGTATAGGAGTTATTGATCTTTCCAGTTAACTCACTGCTCACTTTTTACAAAGGAGCTGTAAACATCCAAATTATAAACCATCTTACAATATAAGAAAATTTATGATTCTATGAGTCATTCCTTATTTTCTTATCAATTCAAAAAAGCAAAAGGGGCTATCTTTGCCACAAGTTAGGTTCTCTGAGAAATAGTCGCTGATATGGACATTAGCATACAGACGATTTATTAGGGAATGTTTTCTGGATCAGCTTTCATGGAAGGAAAGAGAAAGGAGCAGGAACGGGAAGAGGGAGTAATTGGGCTGTAGCCGGCCAAAGGGTCCAGGACTTTTTACTATCTCAGTGAGCCCCTCAATGAGTAGAGGCAGCCTAGCAAAGCAGTGCTCTCCTGCTGAGGGCAGTAACTCAGGGCTGGGAGCTGTCAGCTGGCAACACTCCTGCAATTGAGGACTTTCAGTCCTGGCGGCAGTATAGAATCCGTGACTATCTTTATGTTCTATTTTGGGATCAGTGTGGCTTAGTGGGGAAATTGTAGCCATTGCAGATATACAGCAGTGGATTTCAATACTAACTTTGTCATGAGCTGGGTGACATTGAACAAGCTACTTAGCTTCTCATGATCTGTTTCCTCATTTACTTACCACTCCAATTTTGGGGAAGGATAAAAGGAGTTTATATTTAGAAAAGACTGACAGATAGTAGGTGCTCAATTAATATTGGCTCCCTCCCACCATTTTACAGTAGATTAAGGAAATCTATGTAGACAGTATATTTTTCACCTCGGTATTTTTCTTTTTACATTCTTCTTATTTTGCTTGCTATTTGGAGAATAAAATTAACAATATTTTCCAAGCAATGTAATTTAAAATGCTACTGTTTATGCTTCCAAGGAAGAATTTTTATATAAAAATTTTCCAACTAAAATAGATTGTATTTATTTTAAGGAAGAACAAAGCTAAATCAAAGAAATAGCTTTTCCATTTTCTTCTCACTGAAACCAGAGATAGAGTATTTAACACTTAGGATGTCTTATAACCCTCTTCCCTGATATTAAGGTTCTAGGGCTTCTGGCATATTCCCCTACTCAAGCAATACTTTTTCCTCAAAGGAACTTGGGACTGTAACAGCTACCTGGTACTTCTCCTAGACCAGTGGTGGCTAAGGCCTATTGAACTTGAAACATGATAGAGTAGTAGAGTGGTTCTTAAAGTGTGGTCTCTGAGCATCACCTGGCAAATTGTTAGAGGTGTAAATTCTCAGGTCCCAACCCAGACCTATCTAATCAGAAACCACAGAGGTGTTTCTGTGGAAACATACAGGAATCTCTGCTTTAACAAGTCTGCCAGCTGACTTTAACACACACTAAAGTTTAAGAACCACTGGAGTAGCGTATCAGTGTCCCAATAGGAAACAGATGTTATGTGCAAATTAGGATAACTCAAGAAAGGTTAAAAAAAAAAGTATTTATAAAGTTGGGTAGGGTGTACGGGAAGTACAAGGGATGGTGGAGCACCCCAGAGCTTGTAATGACAAAATCGTTACCATCCCTAAGCCTGAAGCGATGGGGGAGTAAGAGGTTACAGGAACCCAAAATGAGAGGGTCCTGTGGAAAGGGACGCCTTGAGAGGAGCTGAAACCCCTGGGACACAGGCCAGGTCATAGTTTCCCACAAGAAGGAGCATCCTTCCTGTTTTCTGTTGGAGCTCTCTGGTGGCTGAATCAAACTAGAAGACAGAGGCAATGGGTCTTGTTGATGTCTTGCTCATACAGGATGGGGAAGGATGGAGTGGGTCCAGATGGACAAATGGAAAATAGTATAAATAGTAAAACCTAAATGTCAATGATAATTTTTATTCATTTAAAAGGTCCATCTCCCTTAGTATTAGCCTTCCCAAGCAGCTATTTATTTCTGATTTACTTTAGAAGTGATTGCCTTGCCACTCCCAAGGGATATCCCTTGTTTTTATTTTTTAAGGTTATTATTAGCAAGAGTCTGAAAAATACATGAAATTCTTAAGGCTAGAAATAAATCTGAGTTCAGATGGTTGTATCATCTTTCTCTTTTTCTAATCCTTATGATCATAAGCATTGCTTCATTGAAAACTGAAAATATGCCTGCATGACTGGCCAAAAAATTGAAAGTATTAGTCAGGATGTACAGCCACGGGGACTCTGTGCATTGCTGACCACTTGGTACAAAAACTTTGGAAACCAGCTTGACATTACCTAAAAAAGTTGAACATGTACCCCTATGACACAGCCATTCAAATCTCAGATTTATTCTAGATTAACTCCTATTCATAAAAAAAGGTGGCTTTGTTTTTAGTAACTAGAAATGAACACAATGCAGAAATTCATCAACAGTAACATATTGATGAGAAATCAATAATAATATGTTGTTAGCATATTTATACCAAAGGATACCAACAAAAATAAACTGCAGTTAAGCACATCATCATGTATGAATCTCTCAAACATCTTTTTAAATTAAAGAAACAAGTCAACAAAGTATACATATAATATTATTCTACTTACATAAAGTTCAGAAGTAAACAAAACTAAGCAAGCAATATATCATTTAGGGATGCATCTATATATAGTAATACCACCAAGAAACAAGGCGCCTATTACAAGTCAGGATTGTGGTTATACATGGTTATATATGTGGTTATACATATATACAGTGTATATGTGGTGGTCATACATTTGGAAGTGGTTGAAATACAAATGTCCATTTAAATTCAGATTGGCACAGTAGATCAATTTGCACCTCTGGGTTATCATATCTTGATGAAAGTTGTCTGATGTGTTGCCTTCAAATATTTCTGGTTCTTGTGCCATACCTGAACCTGGCATTGGAATAGTACCTGGTCTGCCCCTTTGATTGGCAATTATATTTCTGTCCCATATTTTTTGCCTTCATTACTTATCTTATTTCCTTTTAGAAATTGACTTCCATAGAAAGAACCACTCTGATTTCCTACTATTAATAGTAGTTAAATAAATTGGCTCAAGTATAAATTTCTTTTTATTCAAATAATAGTTATCACAATTACAACAAAAATTTTATTATGTAAATTTTAAAGCATACACAAAAATTGAGAGAATTTATAATGAATTTCCATTCACTCTTCACTCAGCTTCAACAATTATCAATATTTTTTTCTTATAACAAAATTTAGATTTAAAAAATGGCATTGGCTTTTTTGAGTTCTCGTTTGTGCGTAGAAGTAGCATGAACATATTTCAGAACTTAATGAATTTGAAATATGTTTCAGTTCATTGCTTACACCACTTCTGTGATTTGGAGCATTTTTAGTTATTTTTTATGTAGTAAAATAAATTGCATTTTTAATAGTATCTCATATGGTTGCCTGAGGTAACACATTCTCACACTGAATTATAATTCCATAAGAAAAATGTATTATTTTTCCTAAATCAAATATGAGTGTCATTGATGGAATTAGGATTTAAGGCCCCCAAATTTAAAATTATTATTTGGCTGATATTCAGTATTTTCTAATGGGCAGTAGTTAAAGTATGATTATAACCATTAACTGAGAAAGATTTTAGACTGAATTTTTCTCTAAGCATAGACATTTTCACTTTTCAGTTATGTTAATTTTATACCTTTAGATCAGGGGTCCCCAACCTATGGGGAGTTGTATAATTACTTCATTATATATTACAATGTAATAATAATAGAAATAAAGTGCACAATAAATGTAATGTGCTTGAATCATCCTGAAACCATCCCCTCCCCACCCACCTTGGTCTGTGGAAAAATTGTCTTCCATGAAAACAGTCCCTGGTGCCAAAAAGGTTGGGGACCACTGCTTTAGATTATTAGATATCAGATATTATATTTCCACATACTAATATTGACAGGCTTGTTATTCCTCTAAATCTAAATACTTATAACTTGTTTTAATTAGAAAGAAGGGGTAGAGAAATTCTCCACTCTCCCAATGAAGACGGCTAACCTGCAGAACTAGGGGGACCAAAGGTGAATCTTTGAAAGAATTTTAGAGTTTTAATTACAACAGTGGATTAGCCACAGTAATTAGTGAATTGAGCCTATATTTTGCATGAAGGTACTCAGAAAAATGGTGGGACATTTCCTAAATTTCTTCCAGGGGCAGAGGAAAAAGGAGACTCACAACATACTTTTAAAGGTACAGTAAAAATAAAAATAAAGTTGCTTTTTGCATACCATCCAATAAGTTTTGCTTTCTCTCTTTTTGCATCACATCCAGTAAGTTCATAGTGGATGCACGTATAAATGATCAGAAAAGACTGGGACTCAGTTTATTGCTGGCAGAAATCACTCATACCAAGTAGTTCTATTTATATGCTTTATCAACTATCAAAGCGATGTGACAAGAGCATTGATAGTGTATACAGCTGATTGATCATGGCCTCCCTTTATCCTCCTTTCCTTCCTCATAAGGATGCAAGCAGGGTGGTGGAGATGGTGCACGCCCTGCTCAGGGAGAGGAATGTTCCTCATCTAAGGGGACTAGAACAGAGAGTTACACCAGATATTTAGCTTCACACCTCCTGAAAGGGCCATACTAACACCTATTTGATTATGATTTCATGTAAGACAATAATTCTATCATTCAGCAAAATCGTGACTCAAGCTGTTCATATTCCTTCAAGTCCTGAAATCATGCTGAACCATTCTAATGCAAAGTCCTCTTTCCTGTACATAAGCTGGGGTTACAAACATTAGTTAAATTAATGCCACCTGCTGCCACAAAGTCCAACATGTGTAGTGCCACAAGCATGATGGAAGTTCAGTTCTTACATGACTTCCAAAATTGGTGTTCCTAATTGGTAGACAACTCTTGTCTGCGTGGTGATTCAGGGCTCTGGGCTTGTTCCATTTTGTGGCTCTGTTGTCTTCAGCACATGGCTTCCAAGGCCACTGTGCTTATTGCATCAAGCTGGCCCAATGGGAAAGGGCTTGGAGGAGTTTTTATGAACCAGGCCTGAAATTGGAGCCTATCACTTTGGTTTTTAGATTCTATTGGCTAGAATTAAGTCACGTGGCTACCTGTAGCATTAGCAAGTAGCACAGAAGGAAGAGGAAATGGGTTCTGTGAATGGCTGGCCACACTTCCTTTTTTGTGTCTCTAGGGTCCAGGTATTTTACACTATGTCTACTCAGGGCTTTTCATGAACAAGGCTGGCCATGACCTGCCACACAACAAAGTTAAGATATTCATTCAACTTTATGTAATTAGTTCCCCATGGTTTTAGATGTCAAAGACTAATAATATCTAATTCTTCTGGCAGAAATTGTTACATCTAAGGAAGCAATATAAAGGGCACTAATTTCGGAGAACTAATGTAGCAACTTAGTATTTGCTCATTAGAGTCCATCATTGCCAACAGATTTTGTTCTTCATAATAACTTGACTAAATTTCTTCATGAAAATAAATGGTGAAGATTAACTAAAATTTTGCTTTAGGATGTAGATAATTAGTGAGTCTGTGTTTTCCAAATGTCTCTGTCATGAGGGCAGAGACAGGAATTCTATATTCTTTCCTTGCAAAAGGGCAGCACTAAACTACACACAGAGAATCATGAAATCTGAATGTGACCCTGACATTCAATTTTCATGTGATTTTAGAACTATCACTTCACTATTCTGTGCATCAGTATTCTCATATACAAAATATCTCTTACAGATATGTTCTGAAGATAACATTGAGATGCTAACTATAAAAATATTTTCAAAAATTTAAAATTGTTGTAACAGTGCGAGGTAGTATTTCTTCAAATTTTGAATTACTATTAAAGATTGACAAAGGGAACAAAAATGATGCCCTGGTTAACAGAGACCATTCACTCAGCCTCTGGCGACATTATTTTTATGATGGGATTGGTTATTTCTGGCTGTCTTCTGAATGCTGATTGCAAATGCCTTGCAGTTGCCTCTGCACTACACAGAAAGTAGTGAGGATGGTTTTATTGTCTTTGCACTACACCCTGGACTTGACCCCTCCTGGAAGTCTGAGTTTGTTTTTGCTATCATGGACAGAAGAATTTGCTCTCCTGAGTGATTATCTTAGCGCTTCTTTGTGAAGGTGCATAGAAACCCAGGCTCCATTTTGTGCTTTGAAAAACAGTGGCCAACAGGAAAGTGAGCATTTTAACTTACACCTGGAGATATATACATGCAAAAATAAAAATCATTTCTCTGGAGTTATTAATAAGAAATAAAACTACATCATGCCTTTTTGAGCAGAGTTCTGTCTACCTCCAGGGAAGAGAATTTAATGATTTTCCTTCTGAGAATCACTTTTCTATTGATCCTTTATGTGTGTGTGTGTGTGTGTGTGTGTATTTTTTTTTTGCTTCAGGGAAAAATCAGGTCAGAGAAATGAAATGTCTTAATGGACTGATATTTGAAAAATGAATGAAAAATGTTAGAGTGCAAAACTTCTTTTTATAGTTTATAAAATCCATAAGTATCCTTAAAAGTATCTCTAGTTAATACCTTTAAAAAGTTCCTAAGTTTATATTGTTAGATTAATTAGGTGAAAAATAACTGTACTAATAAGATTTTAGAGAAATGTTTCCATTTAAGAAAATAAAATGGAATTTTCTCAAGGAATTAATAACTAGCTTGGCTTAGGAATTTTGGATCCTGTTCACAGTAGCATTATAAGCAGAAACTGTGAAAGAAACTGTAGGGTCCCCCAAAATTAATGCAGTTAAGAGGCATATTTTGTTTTGATTTTGCTTTTGGCTTTTCCTTCCTGATTCCTGCATTGCTAACAATCAACTCTCAGTTGAGATAAAACACCTGCTCCAGCTACTATAACTCACCCCGCAGCTGGTTCTTGAGTACCCACGATGTGCTGGGCACCGTGTAAGCCACAAAGCACACAGACGGTACTGATGCCACCTGCAGGGACGAGTCTAACTTGAAGTTTGAAAATCTTCTTACCAAGCCCTCAGGGGATAATCCTTGACGATGTTTAATGTTGAGAAAAGAAAAGAATACTTCTAAGCGATAGAAAGTGGAACTACACCAAGCTATTGCCACTTTTCCCCCAAAAAGAAAAATAATTGGAAAGACTACAGAAACTGCCATGAGAATCGTGTCCTTTATCCAATGATGTTTTCGAAGCCAATATTATTAACCATAGACATCATCATCTAAATAGCTTTCATAAAAGTTAATAGTTTAGAAATAATGGCTGACAGTTAAATGTCGCAACGTGAATTATAGAAGCAGCGTGGACTTCTGAATCTTCTCTTTCTCAAGCTAGCTGACCCTTTCCCAGTGAAAGGAAAAAAAAAAAAAAAAGATGCACTTCCAGCAGGGACTTTTTTCCCCCTTTAGGCAAAATGTCTCATAAATTGACATTCATTGAAATGTATACCTAGATTCTGGTGGTTCTATGAACTATAAAGGTCTAAGATTATTGCCTCAAAAAGGAAAAAAATTAGTTAATTCTGACCTTTTAGCTGGACTTCAATTTTAGTGATTACTAATTTCATTATGGAGGATTATATTGAAAATCATCTCCATATCAATTACACATTTCAATATTCATAAATTATTTCTAACTTCAGATTATTTGCTAATTTGTTTACATTCTTCTTGACATCTCTAGTCTGTTGCCTATAAGATTTTACCAGCAATACTAACAATGAGTCAAGGTCATGTATTATCAACCTTTGACCCCTTAATGCAGTCCTGAGACCAGAAATCCTCATGAGACTTGAACTAACTCCCCGCCTTTCTTTCCCATATTGGTTATCCATCAATTTAGATGCCTGCTGTGACAGTGACCAAGTTGTAGCATCTGCGACTCACTATTCAGAAGGTTATTTGTCTGGTTGGGGTGTTCCCATTTTTCTTACCATTGCATATATTTCCCATCAAAATTAGGCTCTTAGTGAAAGAGGAGAATATTTCTATTTGCAAGGGGATGCTTTTAAAATTAAGAGTATGTAAACTGAAATCTCCACATCCGTCAGCGCTCTGTGAGATTGCATAAGGAGAACATTCCAGTGCTGACCAGTAGGCTCTCCTATTATACTATGAGACTTCCCTGTTTTCTGCTGTTTGTATTGCCTCGCATAAGGGGATGGGCACCTTGGTTTTCCAAGCAGAGCTGTAATTGATATTTAAAGATAGCTAATAGGTATCTTCCGTTATGTATTTGCAAAGGCTAATTTACATGGGCCGGATAATATTTTGGTAAGAAAAACATGAATAATTTCAATAACTGGGGCCCACAGAGAAAATTTATAACAAAGAGAAAAACAATCTGACCTAATAGCTGGATTCTGTGACAAAGTCTGAAAGTTGGCTGGGGAGAGTAATCAAAGTACCTGGACCAAGCCTCTTCCATGGTATAATAACCCCAGAGAGAAGACGTGCTGTGATTTTAGAGTATGAGCTGCATCTTTAGGGCCAACACTTAAACACAGCCAGGGGTGAGCCTTTCCCTCTCTCGTCTTGAAGCAGTCTAGAATTGCCACCCAGCCTCAGCCACCGCCCTGATGATCAAGACCTTGTCCTTGGCAATAACTGCACTCCTGTAATGGACAATGAACTCTGGCTTTTATTTAGGGCTATTACAGGTACCAGGCTCTAGAACTCTGCCCTTATAATGACTATCCCTCTCTTTTGCACAATTGACTTTTCTCTCCCAATACACCACACACAAATGCTATAAAATCTCTAATCCAAAAAAACCTCAAAAACCAGAAGACAAAAGCAAAAAACTACTTCTGTCCTTTGACAGTTTGCCTTCAGCTGCCACTACATTTCTCTCCTCCCCTTTGTGACAAAAAACCTTCAAAGAGCAATGTCCCCTGTCTAGATCCACTTTCTTATCTGGCATTCTCTCTCTATTCCACTCCAGTCCCCATCACTCCACTAAAACTGCTCTTTTCAAGTCACCAATGACCTCCAAGTACCAAACATTGTGGTCAATTTTCAGTCCTTATTTAACTTGGCCCTCACTGTCATTTGGCACTATTGATTCTTTCCTCCTTTTTGAAACACCTTTGTACTGATCCTGCCGGGCATCACTCTGTCTTTTCTTCTTTAATTGCTGCTTCTTATCAGTCCCGTATTTTGGTTTTTGTCCTCTTCCTGACCTCTAATGCTAGAGAACCACAGGGCTCAGTCCTCAGTTGTATTTTACTTTCTGTACTTCCAGGGTGATCTCATTCTTTCCCAATAGTTTTAGATATCAGTTATATGCTTAACCTCCAAATTTATATCTCTAGCCCTAACCTTTTTCTTGAGTGCAATATGTTTGTAAATCTGTTTATTTGATACCTACACGTGAATATCTAACGGACACCTTAAATTTAGCATGTGCAAACTGCACTCTGGATTGCCTGTCCTCTCTTCCCTAAACTTGCTTTTTCTCAGGGTTTCCCATGTCATTAAATAGAACCACTACTCATGGACCAAAGTTCTGTTACAAAGACAAGTAGAGGCAGAGGAATGTAATGTGGTTACAGCCTCTAGTTTATTTATCCTTATTCTACCAGGCACCAGCTTCTTAATTACCCTCCAGCCATATGCTATGCTCCTAAATAATAGCTATACCTGTGGGAGAAAACAAACACTTTTCAGCAATGTGATAAACCGTAAATCCTCCTTTTTTGCATACAATCAATAGTACATCATGGAACTAATTCCCATCGATCACGATTTTGTTCTAGTCTAGCCTGCTTAAAATATATGACCAGGTGATAAGTCGTAGCCCAGATAATTGAGACACAAGTAATTTAAATACTGAGTTATACCCAGGAATTATAAATGGCTCCAGGGGAATATTCTGAACAGTTCGGCTTTTTGTTTGTTTGTGTCTCTCTTTTAGTGTTTCCTTTTTGTTCTCTCCTACCTTCGCCCCAGCCTTTATTGAAGTTTTGTTTTTCTATCTGAACTTTCCAATTTAGTATAGATTTCAGACTCAGAACCAGGGGAGTCTTAGTTCTTCTTGGCCCTAGAGGTTATTCTCAAAACAAATCAATTTGCCATTGTATTTAACAAGGTATGTATTTATTTATCAACTACCTTGTTACTTAAAGGATTTGAGAGCTGCCAATCTAAAAGTTCCTGAAGACCATATTGATCACAAGGGTTTTTTTGTGTATGTATTTTTTGTTCTGTTTTGTCTACTTGCTATGCCACTAGCTTTTAGCGTTCTAAATAGCTTTTTGGTCTCTTCATCTGCCACATCAAAATAATGACAGACTCTTTTATGGCAATAAACAGAAAATTAAATGCTTGAAAAGCATGTGGAAAATATGTAACAGTCTAGATATACAGATTTTAATCTTCTGATGAGACAGGAAGGGAAATAATACCTTAGAAATTTTCCCTGTTTATTTCATTTTGATTTTTACTCTGTGGAATTGAAGAAGTAATGAGACTTTGTGTGTCAGCCAAAATGAAAATCTTGACATATTTACGGATATTGAAACCTAGGTAATTTTTCTTTTACTTTGTTTATTAAGCAACATATCTACAAGATATAGCAAAATGTAGAAAAGAGATTCCAAAATGTAGAAAAAACAGTTTATTTTCTTCAAAGGACTTAAACCAGAGTAAAGGATTCACAAAAGTGACTGTAATATATTATATTTTTATAAAAGTCTTTGCTTAAGCTTAAACATTTCTCAAATTGGGCTCTGTGTATCATCAGGGATCTGCTAATTCCCTTTAAGATATTTTATGTTGTAATATTAAAATCATTTGGAAATATTAGTAGGGTCTTATTTAAGAACATAGGGCTGACTCTCCTATAACCAAGAACTGCTGCAAACTTACAAACATGCTTTTGTTTGAGTTTTTGATCAAGCTGGCACCTAAAGTGACAGTTTTTCTTTGACTGTAGCTTGCCTAGTTGTTGTTAATTTCCTGATGTCAAAGTGATAGAAATATCCCAAAGTCTGTTGAATACTCAGATTGAATTATTTTCCTAGTTATAAATACAAAACTTCTCTTCTAAAGTGATAGTTCACAATTGAAAGGTATATCATAATTTGACTTTAGCTTTTAAATATATTTTAAAAATCACTTTAATTTGATACCACAAAAATGACAGTGTGGCAAAGCAATGTATTTTATAAATGTTGTGGGCTAATGATACAGTCACATTCTATTATACTAACAAAGGCTAATGATGATTTGTACAAAATGTTGGACGCAGATGATGTCATGGTGCACTATATATATGAAGTTTCACAGTTATTACAATAAAAAATGGACCAATTTTCCACTATTTTTTAAGCATTTTACATGACTTAATTTATTTAATCTTGTGGTAGGCAGAATCATAGCCCCCTCAAAGATATCCACATCCTAATTCCCAGAATGTGCAAACATGTTACATATATGGCAAAAGGGACTTTGCAGATGTAATTAAGATTATGGGCTTTAAATAGAGAGATTATTTTGGATTATCTGAATGGGTCCATTCTTGTTACATGAGCCTTTAAAAGGAAAGAACTTTTTCTGGCTGAGATCAGAGAGGTGCAGTAGCAGAAGTGAGAGAAATTCAGAACGTAAGAGGGACGGAAACTGCCATTGCTGGAGAGGAACACACGAAAGATTTGGGAAGAAATGAGGACAGCCTGTAGGATCTTAAATTGACCCCTGGCTTACAGGCGACAAGGAAATGGGGATCTCAGTCCTATGACTGCAAAGAAGTAAACGTGGCCTACAACCTGAACGGGCTCAGAAGCAGATTCATCCCCAGAACCTGCGGGAAGGAACAGCCTTGCTGACACCTTGATTTTGGCCTTTGGAGACTCTAAGCAGATGATCCAGCTGATCCTTGCTCTCTCTGGAATTCTGACCTAGGAAACTCTGAGATATACTAAATGGGTGTTTCAAGAAACTAAATTTCTAGTAATTTGTTACCACAGTGATAGAAAAAACATACAAATTTTTATAGCAGATTGTGAATTGGTACCATTACTATCCCTGTTTTACAGATAAGGGAACTGAGGCACAGAGAAGTAAATAACATGTCCCAAACCACCCAGTGGTAGAGCTGGGATTTTGGTAGGAGAAATGAGCCACCATATGGCAGAGTGTATTAAGTGGTATGTCACCCTCCCCAAATACGCTTCATAGCAATCAGAAATATATTTTTATTGAAAGAAGATGTAACGTGTGTAATTGGGTCTTTTGCATATGATCTGTAACAGTTCATTAACAGTAATGTACCAGTAATTATTAGTAAATTTACTAATAAATATTAGTAAATTATTTTCCAACACTATTTGCAACTTTTATTGTATTATTTGAGAGATGCACAATTAAATTGCTTGGCCCATCAAACTAATGAATTAATGACTAAAGAATGTGAGTTTCTTACTAAATTGAAAGCATAATAATTGGAGCATAATAATTGAAATAATGATTTATCATGTTCAAAACAAAAAACAAAGTTGATACAGAAAATAAAAAACATTCAAATAATGCAACAAATTTTTGCATTAAGAACTATTATAAGATCTACATGTAGTTGACCACAGCCTGGGGTTCATTGTGAGTTGTTATGAAGTAAGTGTTTAAATCTAGTTGAACTTCCTGAATTTCTGAAAATCAACATAAAATATATCAAAATTGTCTCTCTACTTTTAAAAATAACTTCTGTGAATTATGTGCACATATGAACAATACAAAAATAGATCTGGGCACAATGAATAAAACTCAATACATCCTTCTTACAAACTATGCTTACAAAATTCAAAACTGTCTATTGGAGACCACAGAAATCATGGCCATTAAAATGCTGCAAAAAAGTAAATTAAATGAATTTAATAATAAATTAACATTAATAATATTGAACACAAAATGTTATAAATATTAATATTAAATGAATAATAAATAGCATCAATTCATAAAATCATTAATAAATTAAATTCATGAAAATATGAAGGAATAATTCTTTTCTTACAAAAATATTTTTCAATTAAAAATGTACAGGCATGTTAAATAATGCTGTTTATATTTTATTAGTGGAAATATGAACAGACTTTGAAAAGATTTTTTGTCTCTTTGTCAGCCCATACTGTTGCTAATGCTCTATTTTAAAATGTAATTTTTAATTTCTCATAATGCTACATATTCAACGTGACTAGAATAAGAAAGATGGTGTATGTGCTATATCAGAAAAATATACAGGACTTGTTATGAAGAAAAAGGTTATTGTGTCAAATAGCATCATTGCAATATATATATAGAGTAGCCTTAGAAGTCAGAATACATTGGAATATTATTAATATTAGACAAACATTTTATAATCATCAACTTTATTATACCTCATCTACTCAATTCTTATATGTTTTCTATACTCTGTAAATCAAAAAACAGTAATTATTAGTAGTTTTATTGCATTCTGAAAAGTTTTGGCTAATTCATGGAAAAGTTCTTAAACATTTAAAAAATTACATGATAAAATATAAGTATTTTTCAATAATAATTAAATTTTAGTAAATTTAAATTTTTTTATACAATATTTAGCTATTGATAAAATAGAAGTATTTTTCAGTAATTTTTACAATATATTTCAATTACGCTAACAAATGTTGAATTAATTTTAAATTGTTAGTTTTTATAGAGTGTTTGAGATATTTAAATTAAAGAGAAAAAAGGGAGCCTCACTTACCTCTAAATATCCCTAAGTTCAGCTGTTGTTGCCAAATTAAAATAGCATGAAGTCTTATAAATGATATCACTATTAATTTTTACATATGGCCTAATGTTCAAATCAGGTAGATCAAAAGCAAAACACAATACAGCTCACATTGCTAAAATTATTCTCCAAATCTGAAAGACAAAAGACATACATGTTGCATATACATGCATATGTTTTGTGTACACTCCCCATGCCCCTTCCAAAAAATATTTTGATAGTCATACACATTTTAAGCTTTGTGGTCTCTGGAAGATACAATACTTGATTATGGAATTTAATTTTTTTTACCACTTTGGTCTAGAATTTATAACTGTTTCTTTGTGTGCTGAAAGTAAGAATGAGCTGTCTTCTGACCATATATTCAAGCAGTATGGTGTAACATAGACTTGTGTAGGAAATCTATGAGTAGTGTGGACTTGGCAAACTCGACTTGCAGGAAGCCAGTTGGCTCATAGCAACATTAGTCCAGCTGTTCCAAACACGTTTGTACAGTTCTGTTTTTTTTCTAAAAGCATCATCCTAACCTAGGCATTCTAACCTCTTTTAAGACCACTTCAAATTCAAACCAAATAAAATGCTTGTTAGTGTTCTGCTGCTTTTCTGTAAAAACCTTGACTTCTGTTAGACCTTGACTTCTCTCTCTCCTAGGTCTTTTAACTCTCAGTCCTTCAAAAAAAGACAAGGTGATAACATCAGACTCTTTTTTTGGGTAAAACACAGTGTTAATCATGCATCACAACAAGCATTTGTATCAAACTTACTGCAATATGGGTTGTTAGCTGGTGGAAGTGGTGATAAAGGGAGGTTGTAGAGTCTTTCTTATATGTCTTTAAAAATCAAGTTGTCCTTAATGTCTGGAATTGAAAATCCAGATAGCTGACTATTCAAATAGAATTTAGACTGGTTTTTGCTTTTTTCCCTCTCTAACGAATCCTACATGTCTTGCATAATTCTCTGCAATAAACTGTCAGTGTATGAAGAAACAATTCTGAATGAAATAGAATGATTTTATGAACAATGAAATTCTGGAGGCACAAGTTAAACTTGTGATTATAAAGGAAGGAAAAAAAGTCTTACTGAAATTAAATCATTCAAATATATTGGAATTTTATGATTTTTGCAGCATGATTGTCATTTTAAAGTGCTCGAAATTTATCTTGGAAATAAAAATGTGTGTAATACCTAGCAATAAACTTGATTTCTGTAAAATTTATACCTGAAATAATCTGTTCAGTTAACTCCTTTATGTTTCACTTGAGTCATCCAAATGACGTTAGTGAAAATTAAATTACTTTAAAATGCAAATTTATTCAGGCAATTAATAAGTACATTTTGTTGTCCTTCATGTTAAATGATGATATATTGAATGATGAATGAGGATTTTTTTTTTCTGTTGAGAAGTTAAAATTTTTTTCTATAATAACAATTTTTAAGTGTTTTTACCTGGCTTTAAGTGTCACAAATTCTCTTTCCACTTTTAAGGTGATAGTCATTTTAATGTTTATGTTAATCTATGGTCAAGAAAGACTCTAAAGTACTAAATAACTTCCCAGGAACCTGTTAAATAAGCTCCCCTCCCACCCACAAATGTTTAGGTCTTGTTCATGTGAGGTAATGGAGGTAATGAGAAAATTCTCAAAATGTGCAACAGTACTGAATCAGTTATTCTTTCTAAAAGTATATTAATAAAAATTAGAATTATTGATCCTTGGAGAGAGAAAAAATAGTGAACAATTTGGAAATAGCAGCAATTTATGCCCTTGTTTTTGCCATTTATAAATTTTTGATGGCATTAGCTCATCTTGAGATGTGTTAGCAATTACAGAAACTCTAGAATCTCTTAAGGCAGACATTGTATATTCATTCATTGTAGTATCTCCAGTCTAAACTGAGACCTACAATATTTCTGGGTTCAGAAATATTGGGTGAACTATGGAATAGACCCATGTAAGCCTGTGTTAATGAGGAGCCAAGAGGACTCCAGGAAGGAAAATCATTCCAAGGGAAGGAGTCAGACATGAAAAGGCTGACAAAGCCTTAGTCACTAAAGGCAAGGTCAAGTCTGCATCCAGCATGGTGTCCATGCCCCAGCTCATGTCTTCTAATGAAGGTTAATATCGGAAGGAGTAAAAATGGGAACCCCCATAATAACAGAACATGGGAAGAGTCTTTCCTCTTCTTGAACTAAACATTGTAGGGTTTTAGCAACTACAGGGCTCCGGTGCTTCAGTTTGGGGTTGAGGAGAGTCTATAGAGAGCAACATGAGAAAACGTTTCCTGCAGACTCTTCAGGGCCTTGGAGAACTGCAGTGGTACCTGGAGGAGACTGTTGCACCTGCAGGGTGTGGAAAAATCCCATAGGAGTAGGAGTGAAAGAGGATTAGGAAGCTGGAACAGACAGAAGAGGGAAGAAACAGGAGCCTGTGTGTGGCAGCTGACCCCATGGCATTTGGAATTGTGGGAACTCATGTGAGACATTCTTAGTAATGCATGAGGAGGAAAAGCCAGGGGCTGAGTCTTTCGTTAGCAAGTTTGGGTAGGTTTTATTTATGACCACTCTCGGTGCCTTCCTTATAAGAGGTTCCCAATAACTGTAGATTGAATGAATGATATAAAAGTGATCTGAAAATATTCAAGAGGTAGAAGAAGGAACTGGCAGTATAAAAGGTCAACTGCAACCCTTCTTTTATATAGTTCTTTATTGGTTTACCTTATTTATCTTTGGGATTTGAGCACTTGAAAGACAGAATTAAAAAGGTGCATTTTTCAATCATCTGAGGGTGGAACAGAACGATCCCATCCTATAAAATTTAAACATTCATTTTGCCATAGTAAAGTTAAAGAATATTAAAAACGAATGTAAATTTTGTAGAAAATTTCTTGTTTCTCCATTTTCTATCTGGATGATATTCTAAAATCCAGGAATATAATTTACTTCTTAATCAGAATAATTTCCTGATTATTAAGTTTTGAATATCAAGATTTCACTTTGTAATTCCTTGGCTCTGAGACAAAGTTTAATGAATTCTAATGTTTTAAAAATATTCTAAAGAAGATGAATATGATGTCAATAATGAAGAAAAATGATCCATTATCAAAAAATATAAACACTACATGTATTTGCAGCTGCCATACCAGCTTTTTCTGCCCTACAGGAATAATCCCTGATGAAATAAATTAATTGATGTGCATTTTTGTTTAAAGCCTAATTATTTTCATATGTTCAGAAAAGCTCACATTGAAGAAATATATATTTGATTATGTTACTCTCTTGCTTAAGGCCCCTTGATGACTTTCTACCACCACCTGTTGCAGGGTGTGTATTTGTATGCCAAGAATAATCCATTTTTTAATCAGATTATTTGATTTTTTCCTATTGAGTTGTTGGAGCACCTTGTATATTCTACTGATTAATCTCTTGTCAGATGGGTAGTTTGGAAATATTTTCTCCCATTTTGTGGGTTGTCTCTTCACTTTGTCGATTGTTTCCTTTTTGGCTTGATGTGATCCCATTTGTCGAATTTTGCTTTGGTTGCCTGTGCTCTGGGGGTGTTACTCAAGAAGTCCTTGCCCAGACTAATGTCTTAAAGCATTTCCCCAATGTTTTCTTTTCATAGTTTCATACTTTCAGGTCTTAGATTAAAATCTTTAATCCATTTTGATTTGATTTTTGCATATGGTGAGAGATAAGGGTCTATTTTCATTTTTCTGCATGTGGATATCCAGTTTTCTCAGCACCATTTATTGAAGAGACTGTTCTTTCCCCAGTGTATGTTCTTGGCACCTTTGTTAAAGATAAGTTCACTATAGATGTGTGGATTTATTTCTGGGTTCTCTATTCTATTCCATTGGTTTATGTGTCTATTTTTGTGCCTGTGCCATACTGTTTTGGTTACTAAAGTTCTGTAGTATAATTTGAAGCCAGGTAATGTGATTCCTACAATTATGTTCTTTTTGCTCTGGCTGGCTTTGGCTATTCTGGGTGTTTTATGGTTCCATATAAGTATTAGGATTATTTTTTCTATTTCTTTGAAAAATGTCATTGGTATTTTGATGGGGATTGCACTGAATCTGTAGATTGCTTTGGGTAGTATGGATTTTTTAACACTATTGATTCTTCTAATCCATGAATATGAAATATGAATATGGAATGGAGCTCCTGGCCAGGCAAACCCAGCAGAGGCAGGGGTGGAAAGGAGCAAAGCAGAGTGAAGGAACAGACTGTCTCTGAGCATCCATGCCCAGCAGGGAGGACAGACCCTGGCCAGGGCAGCACATGCCTGCACACATATACACACACGCACACAAGCAGCCCCTGACATCTGCAACTGATCTACTATTCATAGGTTGACCTCAATATTATTACAAGCTGATATGACATTTAGAACCAGGCCATTTTATTTTCCTCTTGGACATAATTTCTAACCTCAGACAAGGCTACACTGAGACAGTGATAAAATGGAACAGAGCAAGGTCATTTCATACTTTTGCCTAACCATAGACAAAAATGTGGTTATTGTGTCACCTGCAAAACACCCAAACATAGAATTGCCCTCCTTTTCTAAGAGCATCCAATCTAGATCAAACTCTACTTGCTTAGGCCGTCTCTCAAATGACCCAACCCAAGCTCAAATCCTGTAGAAATTGTCTTTCTAACAGCCTCTTACTGAGACATCCCACAGTTTCCCAGGTTGTATGTTCTCCCTCACTGCAAAGAATAATAAACCCAACTTGTTCAATAACATATGTGTTCCTAGTGGTTTTTGGCTGTGAGCAGAGACTTTAAGTTAGGAATTTATAAATTAGCAACTGCCTGCCTATATATGATGCACTGGCATTTTAGTACTATAAAATGGCATACTGTGGGTACACAGTAAACATTTATTAGATAAACAAAAAAGCATTTATAGGAATGAAGAAAATACCACTGCATTAATTTTCCAGCTCAGAATCCTTTCTGACCCATTTCTGGGTGTTGAATTCTGATCTAATCCTGCACTGAAAAAGAAAACAGGGAAAAATTTTAAAACAAAAGCAAAAACGAAAGAACAAATCCCGGAGGATTTATGAGTAATGCTGCTTCAGTCACGACAGCCTAACTTTTTTTTTTTTTTTACTTTGATTTTGCTCAGGGAACTTTTAACATTACTCATCTTTAATTATCTTAATTTCATGCTTAACCCAGGCACAGAAGAGATGTTTATAATTTCAGATGAGAGAAAATGAAATTCCCCTCAGCAAAGTCAAATTTTAAAATTCAAAAGGAAGAACAATGTGTCAAATCACACACACAAAAAAACCCTCTTACATTTCAAGGTATTTTTGTGAATACGGTATTAAAGAGCTCAAATTTTGTTGTGTAAACAAAATAAAGCAAAACAAAATCCAATAGAGAGAAAGAGAGAAAGAGATAAACAGTTAAACCAAAATCCATTTGTTTCTGGGAAGTGAGATATTCAGGAGATGTTAATATTTTTCTTTACTTTCTTGTATTTTCCAAATGTTCAAAAAAAACCCCAAGAATTATTTTATAATTAAAAAGAAAACAAAAGTAATTCAAACAAATTAATAAGGCTAAGTGGAATGGGAGATGTGGTAACTATCTAAGGCTTGATAAAGGTTCACCAACCTCTTCTTTTCCCTTTTCTATAGTTTCTTTGATGCTGAATAAGCCACTAGCTCAAAGACCAAGAAATCACCCTCTGTAGTAGCCTTTGATAAATATCAGTTTGCCGAACTAATTTTCTGAGTTTGAGAAAGGAAATAATGAGAAAATGGAAATATGAAAAAGTTACCAACTCCTGTGCATTATGGATGGTAATATTTAGCAGTTTCTATGAGAGGCAAATACCGAGGTCCTATTTTGCATTTTTAATACACTTCCTATATTTGTTGAGAAAAGCGAGTGTAAACAGATATATCTCCCTAATGAGGATGCTACAACTGATACTCCTCTTTACTGTGAAAAATCCCAAATATTCTGAAGACACAGAAAATATAGGAGAAGGCAGAGCTATTTTCTTTTTTGAAAACGATGGCTTAGTTTCTCTTTCATTACTGAAATGTGAGTCTGATGAGGATCATAATACTGATGGATAACAGGACGATTAAAAGAATGACTAGTCCTCATTCAACAGAACACGTCAGTGCAGGGCTGCAGGCCTTGTACTTCCAAACTGAAGAGAATGTTAGGCACAACAATAGTTATTTTGGGAGATTCTACATCCCGACAGTAACATCCTAATTGGGACATGTCTGCATTTCACTCTTGTGCATTGCTGTACACTTGTCAGTGATCTTCAGCCATGTCTTCTTTTTTGGCTACACAATAACAACTTAACCTGAAATGCTCAAAACCCATTTTTTATATTCTTTAAATATTTATGTGGCATTTAATGCTTTTTGGAAAGCTATGGGTATCTACATCAAACTGAGAACAGGGTAAGCTAAAAAGTCTGGAAGCCACTGTCCAAAGGGAGCAATTCGGAAGATAAATGTCATTTTATAAATTGGAAGAGCAACAAGATTAACTCATTGTTGCAGGCCAAAGTGATATTGGTTTCAGACCACAGAGAAAAATCTTAAGGGTGAAGGGGATTATAGAGGCGCAGATGGGGGGAATTATCCATATTCAAATGAAAGCTTCTAACTTGTGCATAACTAATACTTTTTGAGGAGGTGGCAAGAAGTTTGGAGATTTTTTGTACCTTCTGCCTTTTCTATGCTCTCTACAGCCGTCTACCATGAAGTGGTGGTTAACTCTATTTGACATTGCCATCAGAACTCTATCAGAATAATGAAATGATACATATCAGAGTAAAAAGATAAAATACATAATAAGATTGATAATAAACAATCCAATGCAGAACTGAAATAAAGATGTTGAAAATTTTCTAATGTGATATAAAAAATAAAATCTGTACTTTCACTCATTTCTCTATACAAAGAAAGGTGATGCCCTTGTAGTGAGGTTATTCTTGCAGGGCCCAAGTAAAGACTGGGTGTGTGAACCATTGGGCCTCCCTATCTGGTAGATATTTACTTTAATTGAAATAACTGGAAGCTGGGGAATCTTCTGGTAAAGGAAGGTGGTGGTGGTGATAGAGGTGGAAAAGTAGATGCTGTCTGTAGAAGAATCTACCCCAAGGGAAGAAAAAGTCCAGTGTAGGAAGCCGGAGCCAGAAGCAGTATCTGAGGTTTTCACGGGTGTATTGTTATAGGTTCTGTGTGGTTACTAACATTTGAATAGGTCACATTCAGGTTCTAGAAGAGAAGCTGAGTATGTGTGAAATCACCAAGGTTTAACCACTCAACCAGGGGTCTAGTACCTAGGAGCCCTGCATGCATACTGAGATGATGCTGGGCGCAGGAATACCAGTCTACAGTGGAGCTGAGCTGAGCACGGGAATACCAATCTACAACTGGGCTCAGCAGGAGTGGAATGGCAGGAGGTGTCTTTCCAATTCTGTTATCCACCTGTAACTACATGGAAGCAAGTAGTCTTAGATTTATGACGATAGCAGATTTAGAATCATTATATGCATGCTATGAAGATACTATGAAATGAGAATTACATTTTACCAAATGTTAACTTATTCATGTTAATATAGAATAACTCATAACTTCTAGTATTTACCTCATTTTTTCCCAAAAGACTACATATAACATGTAAGTACAGCTTATAGGAAAATAATAAAGCACCCCACATAACAACTACCTAGCTTAAGAAATAGAATGTAGTGTTTTCTTACCTTACTTTTATTTATTTTATAGTACAAACATGTATTCCTGAACAGTACATTGCTTTGTTTTTGTATGTTTTTAGTTTTATATAAATGGCATCACATTGGATGTGTTCTTCTCTTACTTGCTACTCTTGCTCAACATTCAGTTTTTAAGTTTCATTCAAACTGATGCATTTAGCTATAGGTCATTTCTCTTCGTGCTATGTGAAATTCCACGGTAAATATATGCCACAATTTGTGTACTGTTACAAGTTTGGTTGTTTCCAGTTTGGCACTAATGTGAACAATACTGATGTAAAAATTCTAATTTTATGTAAACACTTGGAAGTTTCTCATACAGATTATTATTAAGAGAGTTATTGCCACATTAAAGGGTGTTAAACCTAAGTTCAGTAATGGAAAATTGTTTCCAAAGAGGTTGTGCTGATTTGCGCTCTCACCAGTACTTTATGTGATTTCTCCTTGCTTCACATTCTCCAACACTGGCTATTATCAGATATTTTTTTGGTTCCCTCATTTGTTGGAAGTGAAATGGTATTTCACTGTGATTTTATTTTGCTTTTCCTTGATGACAAATAAAGTCAAACATCTTTTAATTTGCTATAAACCATTCCTGTTTTCCTCTTCAACGAATTGCTTTTTGTCTTTCCTCTTGGTCAGACTTCTTAACTGTTGATGTATACGTATAGGAGTCCTTGCTATGTTCTGGATTCTAGTCTTTGACAGTTGAGCATTTTGCAAGTAACTTCTCCCAGTTGGAGACTTGAGGTTTTATTCTCCTTATGGTGTCTTTGATAAAAATCAATTCCTGATATAAATTTTGATACATTTTAAATCTTTTATGTTTTGTGCTTTTTTTTTTAGATCTTAATGAAATCTTTTTCCAAATAAAGTTCATAAAAATAGTCTCCTATTGTTATAGAAGGGCTTGGAGTTTTGCTTTCCACACGGTATGGTCTGAATCATGGTCCTATTTCATATTTTTCCTCATCTGTAAAACTAATTTACTAAACAGTCTATCTTACCCTACTGATCTACCATAATGGCTCTGTCAAATATCAAGTTTCTATTAATACACACGTGTAGGTCTGTTTCTGGGACCTCTTTCCTGTTCCATTGTTTTATTTATCAATTCATTTACCTATATTCCAAGATGGCACTTTTTAGGTTATTAGGTCTTGATAAATATTACTGCCTCATAGTATAAATCCCAATCTTCTTGACAGGCAGTTTTCTACTCCCATATTTTTAAACTACACATTTAGATGTCATTATTATTTTAAACAGTCAGTGTTGTTTAGTTTTACCAGTTTTTCCCCACCATTTTTTTCTTGAATTTCAGACTTTGCTTTGGAGATCGTTTTCCTTCTTCCTAAAGTGTAATTTTTGAAGTTTTTTTAGTGAAAGTTTGTTATTGGCAAACTCAGTTTTTGTTGTTGTGGCTAATGTTTGAAAACATTTTTATTTTGTCCTAATTCCAAATAAAACCAATCATTTTTCTGGGTATGCAGTTCTAGGATGACAGTTATTTTCTCAAAGGACTTTGAAAATTTTTTCCATATATTTCTGGTTTCTATAATTATTGATGTGATGTCAATTTTTGTAGGTAATTCTTGATGTCATTCTTGTAGGTAATTTGAGACCACTTAAAATTAATATTTACCTCAGAATTTTTGGATCATGCAATTACCATGAATTCCAGCCCTAAATCTGCATGGGAAATGTCCATGGTTATATGGTTAGGTGGCATTGCCCTTAGCTCTTTCTTTTCTTTCTTCTTTCCTTCTTCCATCTATATATTTATTTATTTAGCAGCTCCACCTGGAACAAAAACTGAGGTAATTAAGTGTGTATTACCACTGATTTCCATTGAGAGTGTTGCTTTTTGATTGTTTTGGTCTCCAGTCTAGCCTGCAGGTTTGACTCCTGTCTTCTGCATATGTGGACCTTCAAAACCTAGGCTTTGACTACAGGGGATTTTCAGATATCCCCATAATAAATACCTGTTCCAGTATTTATTTATTTTTATGGACTCATGATGCTGTACAGTTTCTGGTCTCTGATAATTTCCCCAACTTTGCCAAAAGCTCATCCATACTTTTAAAAAGATGACTTTTACATTTTACCAAACATTTCAGGTACTCTATATAGGGAATGTTTTTCAGATACCAAATCAGACGTGTTGTGAGAAACAGAAAACTCAGATTTTGTTCTTCAAGCTCTACTCCATCAAAGAACTAGTAAGCTTCCTTGTCAGTTACAAGGGCACAGGCATCTTGCTTCTGCATGATCTCAATTTAATAGTGATTCATTATCTCAGCTGTTAATAATCCTAATCTTCACGATTGCTTTCATTGTCTACTGTTTGTTCACCTTCCGTCTATATCCTTCTACTTCCTTTTCCTTTGTCTTCTATTGACTTTGAATGGCATTGTTGAAATCATCAAATAAAGATCAAGCTTATTCCCTAAAGCAGCCTTGGCTTAACATAGGAGAAAAGTATCAAAAAATGTAAACATAGCATATGCCTTTCTGAAGTCTACTCAGGAGAAAATAAAGTACAAATAAATTACAACAGAAAATGGGCCCATAATTGTTATGTGGGATTTATCACACATATCAGAGATGATCATGCTTCCTTAACTAAGTATGTAATCCTATCATATAGAGTACTAGTAGAATACAGAGAGATTTGTCTCTCTTATGGGAACTAACACTGGTCTATTGTTTATTTGACATATAATGATAAATCTTTCTCAACTCCTGACTGTTGGAAGATTTTGGAAAGTTGAAAAAGGCTGTGTTTTTTTTTTTTTTTGCCAGTTTTGACATTTTTAGATTTTAAATAGTCTTTAATTTCCTGAATCAGGCATTGATAAAGCTTCATGGTTGTAGTAATGCCAAAACTTCTATACTCCATAATATAATATTCAGTACAAAATATTTGAGTATAAAATATTTGTCTTTCATCTAAAGGAAAATCTTCTTAGATTTTCTTTTTGAAAATTGTTTAAACAAAGGTGATTTAATAGAAGAATTTATTTTAAGTAGTGATCATCAAAATTTGCCATAGAGATATACTTAGTAGAATACAAATAATAGATTGTAAAAATGGTCAGGAATGCCACAGGGTTTCTAAATAAACCTATGATATGTGTAGAAATGAGAAAATGTCTGTACAATCACTTTTCTGAATGGTAGACAGGAATGCTTAGAACCCAACCATCGAATACCTGATCCTAAATAAATGCAGGCACATTTAATGAGGGCCACCTTTTGACCAGTGAATGTTGTTGCCTAGATCTAGGTCTCTAGGTCAGGGACTGGCTGGATCAGAAGTGATCTAGCAAAGAAAAAGTTACTACTTTTGACTAAATTTACTTCCTGCCCCATGGGCCTACCACTCTTGTTTTAATCAAATATGCAATATGCTGATCCCTTTTTGCACACTGTTTCCTCTAATGTCTTTTCATCCTATTATTAGCAAGCATAATATCAACATATCACCTTTATTTATGTATCTTTTGGAAATGGCACCACTTTTAGATTATATTTTCCCCCAGCCCCTAATTCTGCTACTGCTTGGAACTGACCAAGTAATGACACAAAGTAAGAGCACAGAAGACAGACAGAACATTCACTTTCCAAGAGGAATGGGGATGAGCTGGGAAGGCAGTGGCCGACAGGAGGTCTGGTTACACTTTCGTGAGTGGAGCTATATAAAGCATGGGCTAGATAAGCATAGCATAATCTACAATGGGGAGATTTTTGATGGTTTTATTTCTAGTTCCTGGCACATAGTAGTTGCTCAATAAATGCTTGTGAAAGGGATAAAAAGTTAGTGATAAGTGTGTTCAATCTGAACTTAGGAGGTTGATTCGTTTTCATACTTTGCTCTAATAATAATATAACATCAATCAAAGTAGAAATTAATCATTTTAGGTAGATTCATTTTAAAGTTTATTTTGTATAAAGAACATCAGGAAATTAATAATGTATTATACTCTTGTTTTTCTGCATTATCCATGCCTGAAGTGAGCACAGCCATTGAGGCTATGCTATCCGAAACAGACATTAATATTTATGCGGTAGCAGCTTCCAGAAGAGCAGACATAGTACCCCAGGGAAATAATTCACTTCCTTCGGATCAGTCTTGCATCCCAGATCCTCATCAGTGAACAAATGCCCCAGAATATCTCCACTCAAACGCTCTCACACTTCCCCTGTCCTTCTTATTTCTATTTTTCTGTTATTCTGCCAGGGTTCCCATCACTCTGTGTTTCAAGTGAGGCAGGTGCTAATGAAGGTATTAATTTTTTTAATCAATTGAAAATGTCATGAACAAAGTGTTCATGTAACTTTCTTTACGTAGTAGATGTTTTTAGAAAGTGGGCTGCAACAGCAGGTTGTTAAATGTATGTTGGCTGAATAATAATATATGTTTCATGTGCATTAGGGAAGCTTGTTTTGTAAAAGAAATTCCATGGTGAGTTTTGGTAAATTTTAAAGTCCATCCACAGAAGTATTTAGTTGGAACAGGGAGAATAATCACTCCCTGCTTTTAAAAATCTGGATTTTCATGCTTTGAAATTACCTAAAGCAGGGATATGGAGGTAAAATACACTGTTTATATTTTTAAGAATAGCATCCCTATGCGTACTATTTAAACAAATCTTTAACCTTGTTAAGCAATATTTTCAAGAGAAACATCCATGAGTCCTGGATTCTTAACCTGGTTCAGGTGGTTCTAAGATAAGGACGCTCAATTCAAATGCCTTTAGGGATCAGGTAGATACAAGAAATGAGTAAAACAGACTAGTTGTGATGCAGTAAGGAGTGGTCTGGACTGTGGCAAACTGAAAATTGTGTTCTTTTGCTCAAGAGTTTCCATCAACTGTTGCCTTGTGGAAACCTCAAGAGTTTCTGTCAATTGTTGTTTTGTGGAAATGAAGATACTGCCAGATCTTCTTTTTCAAGAAAAGGAAAAAAACCAGGATTTACTGTGAATTTTCTCACTTGTAAAACATTAACACAAGAAGTCACACAATGAGCAAAGATACGATCAAGCCATTCACAGAAGAAGAAACCCAAAATGTCAATAAACATTTGAGAAGGTGAATTTAACTTCATAACTAATCAGGGAAAAGGAATATTAAAACAACAATGGGATGTTGTCTTGGTTGCATAGGATTTAAGGATTGCCAAGGAGTCCAGCAAAGGAAATCTCAAACACTGCTGGGAGTAGTATAAAGTGTCACAACCACTCTGAAGAGCAATTTGGTGATTTTTAATAAAATGATAGACACATGTACCATATGAGTGGCAATTCCACTTCTGGATTATAGGCTTAATTGGTACATAAAGACAGTATATGAATATTTGCAGCATTATTGTTAGAAGCAGCAAAACTTGGAGACAGCCTAACTGTCCAGCATAAAAAGTTCAGAAAAATATGCTGCAGTATATTCTTACAATGGAATATAGTGCAGCACTTAAAAAAATCATCCAAAACTACATTACATTATATAAAAAATATACTACTAAGCAAATAAAACCCAAAAGATATGAAAGACAATATACAGATTGTACATAAAGTTTAAAAACCTGGAAAATAATATTATATTTTATTTATATATATACACACACAGAATGTGTACACACATATATAGTATGAAAATTAAGTATTTACACATATTTCAATATGAAAAGAATGAAAAATATGCATGAGAATAATAAACATCAACTTCCAAAGAGTGGTGACCTCTGGGGGGAAGGAGGATGCAGAGAAAGGAATTAGAAGGGTATACAGAGGTTCCTGCTTTAGCTGCAATGTTGCAGCATATAAACAAGAGTACAGATTCAATAATGCACAAAGGATTATATAAATTTTCGTTGTATATTCTCGGCATTTTAAATAAATCTAATTAAATACTTTTTATTGAAAAAAACATGATGTACTGTGAGCTGCTCTGCTCAAGTAAAGGAGAGCATGCCTCAAACCCTCCAACTGGCCACTCCTTTTTAGTCTTTTTTGTGATTCTTCTCCTACTCTTGGATCTGTCAACAATGGTATTCTCCAGAGCTTTGTCCTGGGATAGCATCTCTTTTCTATCTATACTTGCTCCTACATCCTTCTATCCAGTCTCTTTAGTTTTAGTTTTAAAAGCCATCTATATGCCGATGACTCTCCCACTTCTATTTTTACCCAGAACTTCTCCCCCCTAAACTCCAGACTGTTTTATTCCACTGTCTACTTAACATCTCTGCTTGTGTGTCTGTTAGACATCTCAAATATAACACGTCCATGACCCACCTCCCGACTCCCACCCGTGAGCTTGCTACAGCCTTCCCCAGCTCAGTAAGCAGCAGCCCCATCTTTCTGGTTGCTCAGGCCCCAAACCATAGAGTCAACTTAAAATTCTTTTTCTTTCATACTTCATATACAAGCAGTCAGCAAGTTATATGATTCTACCTTCAAAATATATTCAGAATCTGACTGCTTCCCACCACTTCCACTGCTACCACCTGGTCCAAACCAATACCAGCCTTTGCTTGGATTACTGCAATAGTAACAGATATGCTTACTTCCCCTCTTGCACCTCTTCAATTGAGTCTCAACACAGCAACCAGAGTGATCTTCTAAAGTAGGTTATGTCACAACTTGACTCAAACTCTAATGATTTCCCACTTTCCACGAGTAAAAGCCAAAGTCTTTCCAGGTCCACAAGGCCCCACAGGACATGGTTCTTCTTGATACTGTTGCAGTCCTTTGCTAGCTCTCCCTTTCATTCTGCTACATCTACGGACCTCATTGCCCTTCCTTCCAAAACACAAGGCTGGTCCCAGGGCCTAGAGGCTTCTACACTTCCTAACCCCTTTATGCTACTTTATGTATCTCCACAGTTCTAATCATCACTTGACATACTACTTCTCTGTCTACTTTTTACCATCTGTTTCCTCCTCTATAATTTAAGTTTCATGAAGGCTGGAAACTTTGTCTCTTATTTATTGCTATATCCTCAGCATCTAAAATACTAAGTATTACACAGTAGGCACTTAGTAAATATTTATTGAATGATTCAACAAGTGGAGATAAAAATAGCTTTATAGGAAGAATGAATAATTGACACAGCATAATATATTAAAAAATAATCTTAATAGATTGGAATTGTGCAGATCAAATTTTCATGGATATTGTAAAGATGTGGATTTAGATAAAAAAATCACTTATATAAGAGAGGAAAGTACTTGTTTCCATGTAAAACAAACTAGCACATTTTAATTGGTCATGCATTTAATATCTGTTAAACTTGGATAATATAAAAAAGTTAATGTAGACAGACTGCATTTAGAATAGAGTATAAGAGAAAGCTAATTTATGACACCTATGCAGGGGCCAGATTTTTATTCTCTGGGGAAAAGAATAAAATCATACCTGAGTATCTTCTACTCTCCCTATGGGTCTAATTTATAATGAAATAAGGTACCAGTTTAATTGTCTTCCTAAAAATTAACTGTCCTTAGCTTTCTAAGAGCATCCAATAATTTTTTGGTAACTATCTCCCATGTCTCTCCCTTTGCAACATTACCAATATACTTTCACTTTATTGATATTTTTAATTGCAAATATAATAAAGCTAGAGAAAATACATAAAACATAAATATGGAGCTTAATAAATTGTTGAAGACAAGCAATGGTGAATCTCCCTACTATATATTTCCTTTCCTGTGTTTATTCCTAGTCTTCTAGACCTTTATTCAAGTCTTTTTGCCTTTACATTAGTGTCTTACCTTTCTTCATCAGGATTTTCTTAAAGTTAGTCCCTTCTAGGGGAGGAGATAAATGCTCTTTTTAAGGAGGGATAAAAGCTTCTCTTTCTTTCCATCAAAGCCTCTCTCCAGGGCCTTGAACATTGAAAGAGCTAAATAAGTGTGTGTTTAATGCAGGGATGAATGAAAGTGTAGTTGTATCAAGAGATGGGAGGAATACAGGGGGTACATGGGCCCCAGCATATCTCAAAATAATGATACAGAATTATTTTAAGTGTAAAAATAGATGAGACATACTTTGTGATGATCAATCCTCCCTTCTCTACTTTTTAATGCTTAATTTAAGAATGGAACATTTGATATTGAAATGTTAGACTTTATAAAGATGTAATAATTAAAACGAACCGGTTAACGAGGCAGAGCAAGAACGAGACAAGGACGAGGCTTTCACGGCGTCTTTGCATCAACAGCCAGGACACGATGGGAGATGTTCCCACACTGCGAGAGACGAGGCAGGCAATCAAGCACCAGACCTTAAATGGCCGCCGTCTAATATGATGATGAAGAGAACAACATAGAGTATTTCCCTTTTATTCTGCCCTTCCCGAACTACTCATTCTGATGATAAATTCACCTGTCTCTGTAGAAAGGGGAAAGAAGCAGCCAGTCCTCAACTACGTCAAGTGAACAACATCTCCAACATCTCCATAGCATATAAGAGCTTTCCGATGTTGACATTGTACTCACTGCTGTAAACGTACAGAAGGGCAAATAGTAATCCGAAAGTACTCACTGCTTTAATATTGATAAATTAAAATTTGATGAGTTTTATTCCAAAGGAGAAATAATGCAAAAAAAAAAATAATTAGTGGTATCTGGCCAGTCCTGAATTCCTCACCTTTGTAGAGTGCTCTGTCCTGAAAACTTTATGACCAAAACAAGCAATGTCTATGCACATTCTGTAAATCGATGCTGGTGCTGATTATAAAAAAGTGGTTCCTTTGGCTAAAGATCTCATAGTGTTAGAAGACAAGAGAAAAAACAGCAATATTCTGAATTCTACACGGAAAGACTAAGTCACCAAATTAAAAAGATTTACAGTTACCTTTAATGCCTGGCCTTTTGAGTGAAGTTTCAAGAAAAATAAAAAATATAATAATGTATAAAAGGTAGGACAAGTAACACTATTTGCAATCATATGAAAATATAAGGATTTGTTAGTATGCAGTAACACATCTAAGAATTGTTTAGTGATTCAGAATTTCATTGTCAGATTAATGAGATCAAGGCAAACTTTCCACTCTCATTTGCTTTGGGATTGTTTGCCCTTCTCATGTGGTTCCTTCCACTTTTCAAATCCCTCTACCAAAGGAATTCAGAAAGATTATTAATCTCTCAAATTTATTATTCATTTCTGTCTAAATGAAAGTGAAACAGAAACAGAGAGGACATCAAATTAAGAATACAAGAGACACAGTCCAGAAAGGAGAATGCTGATAAAAAAGAAAAATAAACTTAGATCTAATTTCAAATTAGAGGGCAATTCAAATGTTCACTGATGTGAGTTCAACAATATCATTTATTTAGTAATTATGGTAGGAGAAGTACTGAGTGTCAGATATGGTGCTGGGAGCTGAAGATCCTAGCTCACATTCAGGCAGGGGCTATATCAGGATGCGTGTCAGAATTTAGGACTGACGATAAACATGGTGGTTGTGTCCATTAGATATCATCATGTTACAAAACCACCTCAGAGTCTCCTGGCTTGAAACAACTATTGCTTTTTTCCTCCCAAGAGGTATAGGGATGGCTGGGTGGTTCTGCTAATCAGTGGTGCTCAATCACACCAGCTTCAGATTAGCTAGGTGGCTTTGCAGATTTGGGTTAGACTCCCTCTGAGACCTTGAATGGGACAACTGAGCTTACTCTCACCTTCTGGCATGATAGTCTGTTCTTGTTCTGATGATTAGGCAGAAAGCCAAAGTGTCTGTGGTCTCTTGAGATTAGGCTTGGAGCTAGCATTTTTCATATTTACTTCTTCCACATTCTATTGGCAAAAACAGGTCAAAAGGATAGTCACATCAAGTCAGAGGGTAGGGAAATAGACTCTACTGATTGAAGGGAGGAGCTGCAAAATCACTTTGAAAAGAGTATGGGCAGGGGAAAAGGTGAAGAATTAGGGCCACAAAATGGTTTTACTTGGGGACAGGAAGGAACTCAAGGAAATCTGAATTTGACTTCAAACCAACTCAACTAAGACAATGAAGTTGACCAAGTGAGAAAGGTAAAGGAAGCAAAGCACATAGAAATCCCACCAACTATTCAGGTGACAATGTCTTCGGAATCATAAAGAGAAGCTTTAACTCAGGGATCAGCACAGGGGATCGGCAGTCAGCACTGAAGCACCTGGGAAGGTAGGAAGTGCTAAGTCCTAATGCTAAGCCCTGCCTTTGCAGTGATCTATGATCAAGATGGGGCTGGGCCTTTAGGTAGAGAGTGAACATGGTAGTGCTCAATAAACTCTGTTTTGCTACAGAAAAGTTTTGGCTTATTTACAGGACCGTGGGTGTCTAGGGCTGATTGCGTCTAGAAAATTCAATAATTCCAATAATTTCAAAGCCACACTTTTATTTGGCTCTAATTAGTTCTCACTTTCCTTCTGACAAAATCCCTTTGGTTTCCTTCACTACATATACAATGATTCATTGTTGTGTTCTCAGCTTAGGTACATCTGGCTGAGAGCAAATATTCAATAGTGAAAAGAAATGAGAGCCAGACTCAGCCGTTCTCTTCTGATTACATTATGACTCAGGAGGACACTCACCAGTAGTTTTATTCATTATTGGATATTAAAATCAAAAGGCCTTTAATATGCAGCAACAGAGTTCTCCAAATTGAAGCCCATCTGTGCATCCTTGTAGAAGTTTTCATAGCATGATACATAGGCAATTTTAATAAACTTATTATTTTTTCAGTCTGCCCCAAAGGACTGAATAAAACTTCAGCCTTATCTTGATGCATCTTGGAGCAGCACTAACTCTTTTCTCAATGTAGATATTTTAAGACTAGATTGGGCTGACCATGAAGGATGCAGTCACCAATTTTAAAGAGCTACCTGCTGCTCTAATGTAGGCTGGAATGTCTGTCCCAGGACGTAGACCCTTTTTCTCTCTCTTACCTATTTCAACAGATTTCGGATAGCTCCATCAGCCTTTATATTTTTCTGATCAAAACCTAAGATTCCAGCAACTCTGCCTTTTAGATTCATCATGACTTCTCTTATCATAAATATCAGTGAAGGGAATTTTAGAAATGGAAAACATAATCTGAGTGAACTTCCAAAGTGTGGTTCTTCAGATACTTGAAGAAACTTTGGAGGCAACAAAACTCTGCTGCTAATACCTGTACTTCAATTGACTTCAATTATAAAATGTAGAGATCTGTTCTACTACTTCCTCTACCCACTTACCAAACATTCTTTAGTTCACATCCCATCTCCAATGCCAGAACATTTACCCCAACATTCTTTCATAGTTGAGGGGAGGAAACAAGAGATTATAATAGAAAATGGATTCCAGAAGAGTCAGACAGATCTGTGTTTGAGTCTTAGAGAAGTTATTCAAAACTCACTAAGCTTTGTTTTCTTCATATTCAAATGAAGTTGAAAATTGTTTCTACTTTATAAAGTTGTTGTGAGAACTAAACGAAATAGGACATGTCCAATTTTCAGATTAAACATTTAATGCAAGTGAAAAATTATTATTATTATTGCTATTAGAATAGGGAAAGGACTCACTCAATCTTCAGATCTGTCTTAAAGACAAACCAAATGCAATACCAGCTAGTAGTATTTACTATAGCACTTACCATTAGTCAAGCACTGTTAAAAGCACTTTATTATATATTAATTCATTTAATACTTAATACAAGTACATTATATATATATAGAAATTCTTTTAATACTCACAACAATGCTATGAGGGAAATACTGCTATTGTTCCCATCTTGTACATAAGGAAACCATGGCACAAGAGGTTACACAACTCAGCTGAGGTCACACAACTAGAAAGTTGCGGGGTCAGAATTCTAACCTGAGCAATCTGGTTCCAGAGGCTATTCTCTCCACCACCATGTTATACAGCTTCTGGAAAGAAATTGCCCTTAGGGGAGGAAGAATGCTATAGTTATTATAGATTGCTCCAGTGGTTGCATACCTCTAATTAGGTGCGTGGCTTGTTGACTGACTTGGGTATTTCAAAATGCTTTCCCTTCCTCCTTTAGAATATAAAATCCTCAGGGGCAGAGACAATGTGTATTGTTTCTTTTATGCTGAGTACAGCTTTCTGTATGCTGCAGGTCCACAGGCAGGTCTTATTGTCTTTCTCTCTGTCTTTCATTTTCCCACAGGGCTTCTAGGAACTGTAAGTGGGTCCCGGGAGCTAAGATTTCAAAAGAACTGTGGTTTGGCCTCTTCCACCCACTGCAAAGTTCTCATTGACACTTCTGAGGCAGCAAAACACTTGTCCATGTAAAGGAATCCCAGCATTCCGGAGAACAGCACTCATTTATGGAGACCTGAAATGATGGTGTCCACAGCTACCAGCCTCCTGCTTGATGGTGAGCCCCAGCCCCTTGGGAGAGCCAGTGGGTTCTCTGGACCAAAGCTCATGTGCCTCTGAAAGCTGAAAGGTGAGAACTGATCCAAAGGGAAGCCAAAGGGAGCTCAGAGGAAAGAAAGCACTGAATGGTCTTTTTCAATCAGTAGAATATTTTTCATTTGAAGATTTTTGGAAATGTTTTAAAATTATATATTTGCAGACAAGCAAAATGTTGCCCTTATAGACAGTTGGAGAAACTGCAGGAGGATGCATAAGGTACATTATTAATAGTTTAATAGGTAAAGGGTTTAACATGAAAACAAATATTCTGTCATTTGCTATCCCAATAGTACTATATAAAATAAAGCTCGTGATATAAAACTAATTTAATATTTCAACAATCAAAGCTTTCCCAGTTCTAAATTGTCACTATAACACAGAAAATTTATGAGGTGAAACATATTTTTGACCACTTATGTTAGCACCCTGGTATTTAAAGCCTGTTTGGGCTGTCCTGCTTAGCAGTCAGGGAAATGTCGGTTTGAATTCTTGAATTCTTAATAAGAATTTTTATTAAGTGTGTGACCCTGTGGGAGTTACTTAGCTCTGTCTTAAATTCAGTTGCTTCACCTATTAAAAAGGGGACAATAATATTTCTATGTCTTAGGATTATTTTGAGGATTAAATCAGATATGATATATAAAGCACTTAGAACTTAGTAGTTGCTCGATTAATGCATACTATTGTAATGTCTGGTATTTAGAACCTGGTCATTTACTAGAATATAAATACCTTGAAGCTAGAGACTTTGTTTTGTTCACTGATAGATCATCAACATTTACAATAGCACCAGGCACATAGTAGTAGTTCAAAAAAATATCGAATGAGTGAATATTTGAAACACTTTGGGAAAGTTTGAACTTTATAGCAGGTTTATAGTAAGGACTGGGTTCTGTTCTATATTAGCTGAAGCGATGCAAAGCTTCCATGTAGAGTCGTATATTAGTGTCACCTTAGAGCTAGTTTCCAGTTCACATCATATGTGATTCTTGCCTTTTACCCTTTCTTCCTTTTCTCCTTCACTCTTTCCTTCTGGTTCTCCTTTGCATTTCTTATTGACCCAGTGTTTATAAATTATCTTTATCCTGCTCAAAGATTGTGACCTGTTTTTCCTAGTTGACTCTCTTTCATAGAAGGTATTGTCAGAAACCTCTGGGTTTTAGGGCAACTAGCTCACTTTCCTACTATGTGTAAATTTTGGTTTAGTGAGTCTGTGGGAAAAGAAAACTAGGTATAATGCAATTCCTGTTTCTTCCTTCTATGATATTTTGGTCACAGGTACTCCAGAGGACAACTTGAAATAGAATGTGAACATCTCAACAATGCAGAACTCATTCTCTAAAAAGAATTGCACACAGTCCCTAATAATTGTAAAAGATACATTTACACATCAATCTGAACTCACTCTTGCAATACAAAGGTTGGCATAACTGATTTCTAAGGGGGGAGAGAGAGAGGGAGAGACAGAGAGAGATTGGTATCGACGTCAAATTTCTATTACCCAAAAGACTGAGTTCCATGGGTCTGTGGTCGTATACAGTCATCCCTCAGTATCTGTAGGGAATTGTTTCCAGGACACCCCCTCCCATGGATTCCAGAATCCATGAATGCTCAAGTGCCTTATATAAAATGGTGTAGTATTTGCATATAACCTATGCACATCCTCCTGTATACTTTAAATCATCTCTAGATTACTTATAATATCTAATGTAATGTAAATGCTATGTAAATAGTTGTATTGTATTGTTTAGGGAATAATGACAAGAAAAAGTCTGTACATGTTCAGTACAGACGCAACCATCTTTTTTTTTCCTGAATATTTTCGATCTGCAGGTGGTTAGATCCAGGGATGTGGATTCCATGGATATGGAGGGCCAACTGTATTATTAAAAGTTTGCAATAATTCTACAAGGAAATCACATACCCATCCCATTTAGGAAGGGTCTGGCATGGCTTTCATGAGCTGAGCCTAAACCTGAGCCTGGTCTACTAATAGAAGTGAATGGAACCCGTACATTAACTGGGCTATCCTGACTCCACGAGAATCTCTTACTCCAGGCTCCAGAAATGCATCATATCCTATATTCATTCTTTACTCCAGGCTTGGAACCTGAGGGGAAAAGGAGCCATAGATGTGATCCTTACTCTGAAGGAGATTACTCTCTTATGATATCACAAACATAATACACATTTGACAATTAGAGAAGAGTTAAGTGAGAACCACCAGGCTCTAAGGGTGAAACCACCACACAGAGAGCTTTGTGGGCTAAGCAGTAGGAGAAGAATTTATGGACAAAGTAGGACTTGAATTGGGACTTGATGGTGGATAAGGCTGAGAAAATAAAGGGAAAGAGGAAGCACGATCCTGGTAGCAAGAACGCTGTAAGGAAATACATCCCAGAACAGTGGGGAAGATGGGTAGACAACAAGATTGAAGGAGAGTTTTGAGTTGAATAGGTTGGGTATGGGGTAGAGATCTCTTTTGGTATTTTCAGCAAGAAAATAATATGTTGAAACCATAATTTATTCAACAAATAGAAATTGAGCACCTACCCCGAGGAAGCCATTGTACCTGATGAATGAGTCAAACTGTTTGCTCTAGAAAAAGCTTAGAATTCATCAGAACCTATTTCCTAAGTCTTGTTTTAGAAAGATGTATTTGAATGGATATATGTATTTTAAATGAACATTTCAGCAAAGTTTGGGAGAAAGTTTTATTATTAAGTCAAATGTAAACCCTTTTAAGGCCTTCGTTAAAAGTTCTTCTGCTTCACTCTTGGTCCAAATCCACTTAAAACTCGATTGCAGCACTTATTGGCACAAAAATATGTGTGGCTCAGAAAATGTCTCCAAAGACTGGCATTTAATTTTGTCCATTCTCAGAGTTCGTGATATGAATTCTGAGGGTGGATATAATTTCTGGATTTAGATCCTCTTAGCCTAATAGATTGTTTTTTTTTAAGGAAGTTTAAGATGCTCATTCCTGATTCTGGCCATGACGTGCTGGGATGTCTTACCCAAAGCAGATACTAACATCTGTTGTTTTCACTTGGGATGCCTCAGATTGCATGAGCCATATTACTTGTCAAGATTGGACAAGCGACTCACTGTGTTTATCTTCCTGCTAGCTTCCGAAGTTATGTTGCTGATATTGAAATGTCAATTCCTTGACCTTTAGATGCACAAGGGAGCCTCAGTGAATATTCCAAGCATTTGAAAGCATGTTGTGAAAATCTGGTGCTGGAAAGAAGCCTAAATTGCAATTGAACAGTCCTTGGGGTTAATGCAGGGCCGTATTAAAACAGCACTCTGTGTTGCTGGAGGTTTAGTTGAGCAAATTTAGAGTGCAGTGTAGGTTAATGAAATTATTCCTTGGAATTGCTGAATTTTTAGTGATCAGTGGTTTGGAAATAAGTGACTTTTCTTGGGTTATATACTTCTGGACTTCTTAGGTACCTGTACTTGGGAAAGCATCCTTTAATCTGTTATGGAGAACCTTACTTTGTCAGGAACACCTAGGACTCTGGACGATATTATTCTAGTAACATCTTGATGAATAGAAAAACATTTTTACATCCCACAAACTTGAACTAATTAAAACGAACATGATTGTGACTGGGTAAAAGGCAAATGCAATTTTAAATAGTAATTAGCAAAATTTATATTCCAGGGTAAAAATGAATATGGTCAAGGAAATGAGGCTTATCAGGTCTTTCCACTTGCCTCACAAATCTTCTATGAATTAATAATCACTGACATTTTTATGAAACAATGTCATTCTCAGCACAAGTCTCTGCTTTCCGCATTATAACTGCCTTTATAAAGGCTCACCTCAAAGTGAGTGGAATTGAAAAAGAGTTTTCATGGTGCTCTTTGAACAATCACCAAGGAAGCAGCAGAGAGAAATAAAGGCCCAGCTTATTCTGCCCTGAAGAATTCTGGCAATTGACAGAAAAGCAATATGAGTACATTGAGAAAAGAATCTAAATGCTATATAATTACAGAGAATCCAAACTAGATGAATTATCAGAGCAGACTCTGAATTGGAGAAACAGGCTCTGTGACAGTCATTACCTTTTAAAAGTCTCTTATTAAATTAAGGTAACACAATCAGAATTTTCTACATCCACTAAGGTCCAATAAAAAACTGTGAAAATAGAACAATGTAAAACTTATTTGTCCATTAGTGTAGCAGCACTTTGAAGCAAATGTAAAACAAAAGTCTTTGCTGTATTTCTTTTTCTAAGAAAGAGTGATAAACTTGCATTTTAGCAACCAAAGGTTCTCATCCAAGAGGAGCTTTTCTATGGTTAAAGATTATTTATTAATTACAATGAATTATACATTCAACATTTCCTTCAGACTTTCTCTAAATTAGTTTAACTTACATGGAAAGCCTTGTAGGACTTAAGTGAGAAAGTGTACTCTTTAGACTAAAAACTCAGGAACTTCCCTCCAATGACTTCATGGCTCTACATACATGTAATAGGAGTTTCATCCAGTACCCTTGGTTTGAAAAAGAGAAACTTGCACATGAAAGCAAATAAAGAAATTGCCTGCTGATAAATCATGGGTAGTAGTAATGGTAAGAGAAGTAATAGTAAAACGAGTTATTGACAAGAATTGAAAAGACCTTCCCAACATCCTTGACGGTATTTTTGAAAACGATCATAATGTACGGTGCTTTTGTGAGAATTTATAGATACTTTTTCCAAAATACCTTTCATCAGTTATTTGTTTTTATTCTTAGAGCAGGTTTTGAAGTATGAAAGTCACATGACATTGCACAACTTTTAAAAAGATGAATAAACTTAGGCGAAGGGAAATAAAATGACCTGCTTAAGACCATGTATTTAATGGAGCTTGGGATTAAGAATCCCGGTTTACCTGGCCCTGAGTCAGAATTATTTCTGTAATAACAGACAGGTATTTTGTCTATCATCTACCATCACAGCTATACCTACATGTCCAACTCTAAAGAAGAAAGTGCTAGTGGCATTAAGGTGGCAGTCACCTCCGCAAGTGTGTGTGCATGCATAAATAAATGCTCGTGTGCCCAGAGCCTTTCTTTGAAGAAGCCTAGTAAGCATCGACTATTCACTCTTATGTTTCTTTTTCCTGAGAACTGTTCCATGGGTCATAGCACCACAGTGCCACAATGTCTCACCATCTAAGTCAGGTTCTTAAGTCAATTGCAGTTTTGGGGCTTATGTCTGTTATGTGGCATGTGGCCCAATCTTCACTTGGAGCTACTTGGCACCTAACTGCTTCTTGTCTTCTCTGTGTTGGGCTCAGAGGAAAGGGTTTTGCTGTGATATGTACTGATGTTTATAGACAGGCGAGAGAACTCTTACATGAGGCATTCTCAACCTAATGTCATTGGATGGATGGACTCTGGGGAGTCTACAAAACTACTGAAAATATATGTGGAATCTCCAAGTATGTGAATCCTTTCTGAGAAAAGGATCTATAAAGTCATCAGATGCTCAAAAGGATCTGTGACTCAAATAGGTTTAATTAGGAACAACTGTTTTCTGTTTTATTCTTTTGAGCATTTAGCAGAATATATGCCAAAAATCTATAGTTTCATAGCAAATGAGAAAATCCTAAGAATGCTGTTAGCAAGTAAGGTTTTGTAATGTGTGAAACCATTATTACTACCTCCTAAAGAGTAATACAAGAATGATGTCCGTAAAGATTAAGCTGATATGAGATAGACACGTGAAAGTAGGCAAAATATGTTAATATAGATATGTTTCATGAAAAAGGCATTTATCAAGGCAGAGGTCTTGCTTTCAGCTGAGTTTCTAACACCTTTATATCATAGACTTAAACATGTTTGTAAAACAGTATTTATTTTAAGGTTATTGTGGCTAAAAGTCCTCCTTTATTTGCACACAGATTTGCTAGGTACACAAACAAGAAAGATTTTATTTTGTGGCAGTCAAATAGGAAATTTTTAAAAACACTGTAGAACATGTAAGTAAATTATGGGGAATAATCTGGTAATTATTTTTTCCAACACACATAATGGTAAGAACTGTGTATTATATATGAATTGGGTCCTCAATGTTGTAAAAATGTATGGGGTGGATGAGACAGTGAATATGCTCAGGAATTGTCCAGAAGTGGGCTGTACTTAAAATAAACAGATTGAAAGGGAGGAAATAAAGGGAATAAATAGATGTGAAAGGGAAAGGAGCACTGAAGTAAGGGGAAGAACAGATATTCCCTATAAAACATAAAACGATTTACTTTGTGCCGGGGGATATAATACTACATTTTCTATGAAGGAAAAGCTTAAAACAATGCTATGGCCATGTATTCCTGGTGCCTGGTTCAATGCCTGACACATAGTAGATGTTCAATAAATATTTGTTCAATAAGTGGATTGCTCTTTAGGAGGCTGCATCACAGTGAGCCACATTCCTCGTAACTGCATTTCCAAAATTATACCATTTCTGGTAGAGAAAGTGGCCTGTGACTGACCCTTCAGCCATGTACTGGTGGAACATCATAAAAGGATTGGCATCATGGACTGGCCTGCCTAATGTAGGCTCTCTTAAATCATCATTCCCTCAAAAAATTATTTGAAAGTAGTATTTTATCCAAGCAACCTTCCATTTTCTGGTCATTAAATGATCATAGGTGACATTTATTGAAAACTCATTCCATGTCAGCCACTGTTCTAAGTATCCTGCATACAGAATCTCAGGCTCCACCCTAGCCTTCTGAGCCAGGATCCACAGGGTTATCAGACTTCCAGGTGATTTGGATGCACATTGAAGTTTGAGAAGCACAGAATTCATTCATTTAATTCTTGCAACAGCTCTGTGAAGTGGAGCCATTATTATCTCCATTTTAAAGAGGAGGAAATAGAAGCACTAAGTTGAGTTACATACTTAAGGACGCTCACGTAGCAAGGGTCAGAGCCAAGATTCAGACCCAGAGAAGCTGGCATAATACCTGTGATCTTCACCACCTTAATACTTTTCTTTTCTATAGCACCACCACCAGTACCAATCCCAAATCTGTAACAGTTCAAGCATAGTAAAAGGAATAATGACACCTTAGAGCAGGAAGATGTAATAGAATCTGGGGATTTCCTCCAAGAGGAAGTCTGCTGTAGCACTAAGGACACAGTCTTTGGAATAAGACAATCTGAGTTTTGCCCCTTATTATCTGCCTGACCTTGTACTAGTCACTTATTCTATCTATTAGTTTCCTCATCTGTCAAATTGGGCTAAAATTTGCCAGGTTGTTGTAAGAATTAATGATAATGTAGTCAATTGACCTTGAAAACTATCTGGAACCCAGTGAGTGGTAATTGTTATCCTTGGAAAGGGATCTGCAATTTCATGCTTGTGGTAAGTAGCTCGAAACACTTATTTGGACATATTTTAGAATACTTACATTGCTGTGAACAAATATTCAAACAAAACCTGTACTTTTTTCTCCCAATCATTTTAACTAGAAGAAAAACTATTTTTAAGAACTTATTAAAGAGTTAACTTAGTTATTCAGAAGGAAAAGATTGGGTACAATAAAGTACTGAAGGATGCAGCTGAATTCCCAGAGAAACTTCTGGAACTCTGTATCAGTCTGAAGATGGATCTGATCCTCAGGTTTTACCTTTTTTCCCCTAGGAACTCTTGAACAAGGATGACTTAGGGAGTAACACTGCAGTCAGATCCAGAATTGTTCTGGGACATCGCCAGTATTAATTTCGCATCTGACAACTGGAGGAGAACATACACAATTTTCTCGGAACATTAGAAAGGTAGACAGCAGAGTAGGCTTGTCCTCCCTTTTCTTTTGGCCTCTGATTTCTCAGAATAGATGTAAACTTATCCACTGAACTTTGGCTTTTCAAATTTTGGTTATAAAATGCTTCTTTATGTGCTGATGGTGATTGTAGTTGAAACAGTATTGAAGGGGTTGTACCTAAGATCGCAGAACCACTTCTTTGGCCTCTGTGAAGATTCATTGTCAGGCTGGGTATGGGGCAAGAACAGAAAAATAAGCTCTTAGCTGCCTGAGGAAAGGGAGCCTTAGCCCTTAATTCAGTTATCAAAGCCCTGGCAGCATGTTAACGCAATTGGCTCAATCTAAAGCATATAATCTATTTTTCTTTATCTCCCAACTGTTTCCCAGTACTATTAGGTTCTTACGCCAAGGTTTTCTGAGAAATAAAGCAATTATATCAATGTTGCCAATCACTAATGCCAGGCTGATCAATAATAACCATGTTAACATTACTAATTAATTGCTAGCAATCACATAACTAACTTGAAGAAACTATTAGTTGCACCAAACTGAATAAGGAAATGCTCTAAAAGTGATGTTTATAATGTGCTATTTGAAAAATAAAAGATTTCAATTGTTCTCTAAGATACAATCTTTTAGCTCTAAGTAGAAACAGTAGCCTTTTATATTTAGGTTTGGATAAGAGTATATGTTTTTGTTGCAATTTTCATGCAAGTTTGCTGAAAATAAAGAAGTCTGGAAGGGTCACTACAGATCTGCCATTTGTGTACAAGTTACCTGAATAATTTTGGTCTGACAGAGTCAGGTATAGCCAACCTTTTCTCAGGCCTCATCATAATTGAATGGTCCCCTGGCTCACCCTGGTTTAGGGGTTTCTAGTTTAACAATAGCTGAATGGCTTCTTGGGATTTTGGGAAAACAAAGGAATCATTTAAATATACCTAAACAACAATGGCTTTTATCAAAAAGTCCCCAAACAACAGATGCTGGCATGGATGCAGAGAGAAAGGAACACTTATACACTGTTGGTGGGACTGCAAACTGGTACAACCTCTGTGGAAAGTAGTATGGAGACTCCTCAGAGAACTAAAAGTAGACCTAACACTTGATCCAGCAATCCCACTACTGGGTATTTACCCAAAGGAAAAAAAGCCATTTTATCAAAAAGACATTTGCACTCAAATGTTTATTGGAATACAATTCACAATCGCAAAGATATAGAATCAACACAAGTGCCCATCAATACATGAGTGGATTAATAAAATGTGGTATATGTACACCATGGAGTTCTACTCAGCCAAAAAAAAAATGGTGAACTAATACCTTTTGTAACAACCTGGATGGAACTGGAGACCATTCTTCTAAGTGAAGTATTGCAAGAATGGAAAAACAAACACCACATATACTCACTATTTAATTAGAACTAATCAATCAACACTCATGTGCACATATGGAAGTAAAACTCAACAGAAATCAAGCAGGTGGGAGGGGAGAGGGGGGATAGGTAAATTCACACCAAACGGGTACAATGCGCACTATCTGGGTGATGGGCACGACTCATAACTTTGACTCAAAATGTATAAAAGCAATTCATGTAACCAAAACGTTTGTACACCTGTAACAGTCTGAAATTAAAAAAATAAAACAAAACAAAACAAAACAAAATTGGTGAATTGTGTTGACATAATTAGAAATTTGATTTTGGTGTATCTTTAACTCATTACAACATTATTTTGCAAGTTTAAAGTGTCATGAGCTTTTACTCAGGTTGAGGCACTACTAGGGAATAGTGCTTTGGTTTCATGACTGAAATGTCAGCAAAGCTATTTATGCTGGGAGTTTATTTTTCTGGGCCTGTAGAGCACCTCAGGTAATCTGAAACTTACATGATATCTCTGACGTGGTAATTTTTTTTTTTTTGAGACAATCTCACTCTGTCACCCAGGTTGGAGTACCATGGTGTCATCATAGCTCACTGCAACCTCAAACTCCTGGGCTCAAATGATCCTCTTGGCTTAGCCTCTGGAGTAGCTGAGACTACAGGTATGTGCCACCACACTTGGCTAATTTTTCTATTTTTTGTAGAGACGAGGTCTCTCTATTGCCCAGGCTGGTCTTGAACTCCTGGCCTCAACTGATCCTCCTGCCTCAGCCTCCCAAGGTGCTAGGATTACAGACATGAGCCACTGCGCCTGGCCAAATTTTTTTTTAATTAAAATAAATCATAAGTAGTGAGTTAAAAATGCTGATTGCTGAGGTGAACCACTGGAGATTCTAGTTCAGTAGGTTAGGTGTTAGTAACAAGAATCTGCATTTGAAGTAAGCATCCAGGAGATTTCAGTGTACGGGGATTGTGGCCCCTCCTCTGAGAATCATGGCTATAAACTTGAATTCAGAACCCAGTCCCTTCTAGACATTGAGCTTTCTGAACTTTATCAAATCCTAAATTCCAAGTTCCAAGTGCCTCTGAACACTAAGCCTCCAGAAGACTGAGGATGACATGGGTTGCACCTCCTTTGGGAGCTTTGGGGGTAGCATGCAGATGGGGGTGGTAGTATTGTCAACAGCCACCTAAACACAGATAACTCCAAAGTTAAGTGGTGAGTTGGTGACTGCCTGAACAGTAGGTCTCTTGCATTTGTGGTTTAACATTTATGGTTTCAGCAGTGTGCAAATGATCTCATGGGCCCTTCAAATATTCATTTGTTACTTTGTGAAGATAGGAAATTGAGTCCATGTCCTGGAAATCCATGTCTCTTAGCTAAGAGGTGAGAAAAGCCCACCAACCAGCCTTCACATCTCAACAACTTTTTGCTGTTCTTTATTCTCACAAACTCAGTGTTCTACAGTGATAAAAATTTAGTTTTTCAGTATCTACAACAGGGAGGGAGTGACTCATCTTTATTTTATTTTGTTTTCACTGAATGGTTCTGAAACAAAAGCCTTTTCTTTGTGTAATCATGCCACACAACCACCTAGCATTTTATGAAGTTCTCAGGATCTAGTCCCTGTGAATTGTAGTATTCTTATACTGTTTTTACTATTTCTGTTTTTATATCAAAGTAGTGGAAGAGCACAAGTGACAAAGTGGCTGCTGAGTTACAGTCCTCCTGAGAGGGAACAGAAATTAAAATGTAATGTTAAATCAGGGATAAGATGGATAGCATCTCTCAAATGTCTTTTAAATATGCTCTATATGATGACAGTGATATTATTAACTGTCAGTGGTAGAAGAGTAAAGTTAGAATAATTTTATTTTCCTTTTTCCCCACAAATTACAATCAAAATATCCCACTGGTTCATTTTTTCAAATTAAAAATTATGAGACTTAGAGTAGGCATTAGGGAGTAGACAGAAGAGACTAATGCTAGCAAGTAAATTTTATTTCAGTGCCAATGATGAAGATACCGCCTGTCTATTTCATTCTTATACCATTGAAAATGTCATGGCCTTTGTCTAGTTTTACCTGAGGATTCATTTAATAAATATTTTTGATTGCCTACTATATGCAAGGCCCTGAATGAGCTACCAAATTAAAACATTTATCTTTTCTTGAGGAGTTTACAGTAGGAGAGGAAAGCATGGGTGTAATTTATTGTAATCTAGAGCAAAAGGCAGAGGTGGTACTAAAAATGCAAACAACCAATAGGACAAAGCCAAGAGGCAATCAGGGTGGACACCAGCCCAGTCATATGAATGCCAGCAGTCAACAAGTGTTCCACCTACACAAGTGTATGCCTGCCGGATGTTTGTACCAGCAGAAAGTGATAAAAGCTGTCAGAAAGTGACAGATTGTGAATTCAGAAAAAAAGAAAAAAAGTCCATCCTGGTTGAAGGGATCAGGGGAAAATATTTGGGGCTTTGAGAAATGGATTGGGTTTGAATAAAAATTAGATGTAGGAAACTGCTTGAAATAAAAAAGGCATGAACTCAGAAAACTTAGGAAATGTTCAAGGTTCAGCTGAGTGTTTCAGCTCAGTTTTCTGAATCAGAGAACATTGCAGATTGGCTGTGGGGTAGAGAGTTCATTTGAGGACAGGGAGAAATCCTAGGAGGCTGAAGGCCGAGCCAGACCCTGGAGGAAGGAGTGGGGGGTGGGGACGGTTGTGTGGACCAAAGGAAAGGTGCAAGAATGTGCCAGATACTTCACCTGCTCTTGTCCCTGTAGGCTTTTGGGTGGCAGGAAGAAGAGAAAATCTGAACGGAAGATTGAACTGTAGGATTTCTGACCCTCTAGGCATGAATTGACCAAGAAATCACTGCCCTGGAAAGAGAAAAAAAAAAAATCAGAAATGACACTATTAAGTTGCCTACATGAAGCAGGCTGGGAGCTCAGATCAGAAAGCTGACAATTATGGCAATAAAGAAAATCACATTTCTGCAGACACAAATTCCTGATGGTGAAATTCATACCTGCGATGCATCTAAAGCATTTAGCTCCTATTAAAACGTGGATATTATTAGCAGCTGGCAAACCTGGAAGATCTTCAAGATGTCTAAATTAAACTCTTTTTTTCCAGTTAAACTGTTTTCTCTTTATCTGTTTCCACTGGAGATAGAAAACAGATCCTTATTCCATCCTCTGTGTCTTTGATTATTTTTCTTTTTCAGGACAATTCTTCTCTTCCCCCTCCAGCTTTCTATTTGTCAAAACTTAATCCATGTGAGTTTTTCTACATACTGGATGATGTTCAAACTTAACTGTAAAAGTAAGCCAAGGCAATGTTGAAAACAAAAATGAGAATGGCATTTCAGAGAACATAAACCGTATTCGCCCGTGTAGGGATTCCATCTTCATTTACTAAAAAAGAAAAACAAATTTCAAGGGATCATAACTGACTCTCATTTGATTTTTAGACCCCAGAGTCAGTCCTGATACATCTCATATTTATGAACAATGCATATGATTTTTTTATGACTTTTATGGTGGAAAACTTTCTTTGTGCCTTCTAGTCTGAGTTGGTGCTTACTTGAACCACCAATCTAAATGTTCACTTCTGGTTTGAATGGGCCATTGTGCACTCCAGGCCTCTGAGTCCTTGATAAATTAGTAAGTGTTTCTTCCGAGACAGACGTCTGGCAATTTGAGAAAGTTGTGTATAATTGCAACTCAAGTGTTCCCATCTCGCAGAATGATTTTATTTTTAGTTTCTTTAAACAGACCATGAAGCACTCCAACCCCGTCCCATGATTTCTGGCTGGTAATGGCAAAGAAAGAGGGAAAATATTGTTCCTAGTGTATGGGGACACACACTAGGGAATATTTATCTGATCTGTTGGTACCTTGATGTTAGATCACTTTCTAGCTATTCAGTTTTGTACTCTGCTCACTTCCTGAAGCAAACTTCCTAAAAAGAGGCAGAGTAAACAATCCCAGTGCTGGAGGAGGCAGGCCATGGTTTTGATAGAGCAAACAATGGAGAACACTTTCTCTTTCACTTTCACATTGTCACGGTTCGGTGTCCACGGCTGGACTTTGAAGTTTTGCCCCAGTTCTTGGGCTCCTGGCTTGGAAGAATCGCAAGCTGGGCCCGCACTACAGAGAGAGATGACAGACACTCAGCAAGTATGTGTGAAGGACTTATTGGAAGTAGTGAAGTTATAAGATGGTATAGGGAAGAAAGCACAGACGTTTCCTAAGGGGAAATGGGTCTGTCTCCGCGAGTGAAGACCCTAATTAGCTCTAAACTTTCTCCTTTTATATATTAGAGATTTATGTGGATGTGAAAGTTAATCACAAGGTTAGTCATAATTACTTATGATTATATGTCACAAGGTTTGGGGCCTGAATCATACATGTGATGGAGAAAGTCACCTTTTAGGGTGTCGTTCTATTGTCTGATCGGTGATGAGTGTTCCATGATTTAATTACCTCATTCTTTAAGACTGAAAGGACTGTTTCTCCTGGGTATTTTTCTGTAACTACTTCTTCCTTATTGTTTTTCTAATTTCCATTACCGCTCACCTATTTTTCTGTCCCTAACAATATGCTTTTAGAGGAACTCAGGAATACTCACATTTTGCCTTGGAAACACTCTTGAATACAGGAGGAAGAATATGCAGGACAGGAGTCCATTCCTCTCAGCACCATAATGCAGTTTTGAGCCTCAGAGTGCTCTCTCTTGAAATCAAGTTAGATAGTCCCTGCCATTTATCCTCTAAGCAAGAAAAGCCGGCATTCTGTGTTTTGGGTCTGTCATAGTTTGTGGCTCATTTTCTGTTTTGAGGATTAAAGGATTCGTTCCTGCAAATGAAAATATACTGTGATCCCTGCTAATCAGAAATTCTGCAGGTGGTTACATGGCTGATTGTAATATTACCTGTTGTTGGGGATACTTTGTTCAAAACCTCAGGGGAGAGATAAGGAGAAAACAGGAGGTGACCAGCATTTAATAGGTTATGGTCGTTGCCTTCGTAGACTTTATTTATTTTTCTAAATTCCCCTCTTAATTTCCGGAGTGAGCTGCTTCTTCATTTTGCTATCTATTATTAAAACCACTACAACAGGGCTCCCGGTGCTTGAGAAGTGCCCTGGATACCATGAGCATTGAATTAGAATATGAATCCATCCTGAGGCTTGGTGCATGAATTAGAATAAATGTCGTTTTGAAAAAGGTGTTTGACTGTGCTTTGCAAAACATAACTTTTGTTGCCTTTTAAATATTCTTTAATTCTCTGAAGGTGTAAAATCCACTATTAATTCGACTATTTCCTTTTAATCAAATCCCTTATATCTGGGTGGCATACACACCTCAAATATTCCTGGAAATTTTCCAAAGTGTGGTTGAATGTATATAAAAATTTTCCATTCTTAAAGATTGCCTGGAGGAATCCAAGCATACATTTTAACAGATAAAAGGAGTGATTATGAATTATTTAAATTACCAGTTTCAACAATATTTAACTTATTTATTCAACACAATATCACAGTTTTAAATAACATGTACTATTCATTTTGTTTTATAATAGCAGTACATGGTCACTTAAGAGAGTTTGAAAAAGAAAGAAACAAGACAAAAGTTATTTTGTATGTAGTTTCACACTCAGAGGTAAAACCTGTTAATATTTAAGTATTTTTTTCCCCAATGTTGGTATATATTTATAACCTGCTTTTTCGCATATTTGGAGTGTTTCTACCATATTATTAAATATTTTCAAAGATGTTTATTCATGACGAAATAGCATCCCATTAAACGAAACTGCCATAATGCCTTTAATCCTTTGTTATTACTCATTTAGCAATTACACTGTGATGAACATTTTTGTGCGTATATATTTTTGTGTATATTTGATTATTTCTTTAGAAATTAGAATTAGAAAAATGCCTGGGGGTTAAATTATTGTATTAAAAAGTATTAACATTTTAAAGCAATATACATTGTCAAGTTGCCCTTCCTATACAGTTTCTTCAACAATGACTAAAAGTACATTTTTTTAAAACCAGGATAAACAAGGTCTTCCAATGGAGAGAGCCTTCAATTTAAAGAAAAGGTTTGTTAAAAGGTGTTAAAGAAAGGTGTTAATAATTTCAGAGGCTGTGCTAGGTGACACCGAGATGACAAAAACAGAGAACCATGTAGAGTCTATTTCCAATTCCTGCCCCTTCAATAAATTCTCCTGATATGGGCTGAACAAGCTGATGTTCCCTGCAACACCGACGACAGTTTTTTTGTCTTTTCTTTCCTTTCCTGTTCCTTCCTTCTTCTTCCTTTCTTTCTTTCATATTTCAGAGGGAGAATAATTCCTAATACTCTCAGAAAACTTCTCTTATTATCAGTTTCTCAGGCCAATAAAGCGTCACAGAACCTTGGGTAGCTCTGATTTCCGACGCACGGTGGATGGACACACGAGTGAGCTCCTCTTCTGCAGGGCTCATTTTTATCAGGCTCTGCTCAGTCGTGTCCAGCAACTCCTAAAGGCCTCCCAAACTATGGAAAGAGCCAAATAAAAGTCCCAGTGACAGATTACAACAAACTCTGCCTTACACTTTCATCTATTGTCACACCCTGTCAAGCTTTTATTAAATTTCTGTCAGAATAAGCCCCATATAATTTCCACACATCCTTCTCCTGTCCTTGCCTCTAAGCCTTGACCGTGACACGTTCTTTCCTGGTCCGTCTTTTCTCAAACCAGAACCTCTGTAACTCCAAAACTCTGCTTAAAACTTTGTTTCCTTACAAAGTCTTCCCAATGTAATATACTCATTTTAGTCCCTTCCTTAGGGTCCTTTGTAATGAACTTTTTTATGTTTAAAAATCACAGGGGCACAAAATTCATTTCATTAAATTCTCACCCTATTGCAAAGTTCCCATTTTTGTTTTATTTTATTATTTTATTCTTCCCCTTTAATTCCTTGTCCTCAATTCTATTTTTTCTTCCTCTTTGACACTCATTCTTATTTATTTAATGTATGACTTTTGACATATATATGTGTACCTTTGAAAACTATAGTGTTATTATGTGGATGGGGTTACATTACTGGCATTGTACAATCAATTTCATACTACTTATTGCTTTTTAAAATCAACATTAAGTTATTAAGATCTGTTCATACTGCTATGTGCAAATCTGCTGAATTACTTCTGACTGCTGCGTCATATTCCATTGATGGCAGATACCATATTTTACTTACTCATTTCTCTTGTAAGGATCCCCTAATCTGTCCCACCTTTACTATCACAAACAATGTTGCAATAAATATTTTTGTACTTTTTCCTTGTAGACATGTGGGAGAAGTTTTTCGGAAATATACCAGACATTGGGTGGTTAGGTCATAAGAAATTGTAGCAAATGGAATTGTCATCCCGTTTCTCCATTCCTTCCTGTGTCCACATGCTTTTTCATGCAAATTGAGAGTTCTGCCTACTTAAGTGGGGTGCACTTCCTATCACCTGACTTGCTGTGGCCAGTTGAGTGTGGGCAGAAGTGATGGTATGCCAGTTCCAAGCCTAAGCATGGAGATGCTTCCCAAGTCTCCACTTGCCCTCTTGTGCCTCTGCCATCGCCATGCCGAGAACATGTCCCAGCTGGCCTGCTAGTCCAAGAATGATGAGAAACCTTTGGGGAAGACCTCAACTCAACCCATGGTGACAAGCCTCGACTAGACAAACCTGTAGCTTTGAAACAGACCCTCAGCCCCATCCAGCCTTGATGAGTTGATTCACAGCAGCAGATTCATGAAGAGCTCAGTGGAGATCAGCAGAGCTGCTCCAGCAGACACACAGTGGCAGGAGGAATAGATGTCTACTGTTGTAGGCCCCTGGAGTTTTGTAGTGGATTACAGTGCAGCAATGGCTGATTATTAGAGATAAGCACATTTGGATTGCTTTCCAGATAGTTGTGCCATTTTATCCTTCCAACAGTACTGGACAAGAGTTCTTGCTTCCTCACATCCTTGTCTACAGTATCGCTCATGTTGTCAAATTTTCTAAGTTTTTTTAGTGTGATAGTAATGGAATGGTAGCTCATTTCATTTTTAATTTCTCTTTTAAGAGTTTGAAAATCTCTTCATATATGTATTAACCAACCTGATTTCTCCTTCAAGGGCCTATTTATGTCTATTAGGTTGCTTGTATAATATTTTATTAGCAGATTTGCAGGAATCCCTTGCATATTCTAGATATGAAATCCTTGTCCATTTTAGACATTACAGATATCTTTTGCTAGTCTGTCGCTTGTCTGTTAACATTATCTAGGATGTCCGTGGAACATTTAATTAATATTAATGTAATCCAGCTTATCAATTCCAAATCTCTGTATGCTTGTGCTTTTTTAAAAATTTTATGTTTTTAAAACAATGATTCACTAGATGAAGACCTCAAAGGTTTTATTCTATTGGCTTTTACCTATATTTTCTTCTTTTAGCTTTTGTTTTTCACAACTTAAAATTTTAGTGCATTTAGAGTTTACTTTTAAATATGTTGCATAGCTTTTCCTTGGTGTTTATAAATGCAATTTCTCTAAAAATTATGGCTATAAGACAATATGGCTGATTTTTAAACCAATATATTAGATGTAAACAATCAACTCAGCACATTTGTCTCTAAAGTTGCCATCTTAGTTAAGGCTTCCTGTCAAATCTACAAATGCTTAAAACACCTTTGGAACTGCTTCTTTGGAATTTCCTTCAGTGGTTACAAGACTTCTTTGGGAATATGCTTAATGGTGGAAAATTGGATCTAGATTTTGAAAATTACTCAAAATGAAGTGGTTGATCAAGTTCAAGAATATCATTTTCAATGAGAAAAACAATGCATCCGATCTACCTGTATACTTAAACGTTTTTTGCTTGTTTGTTTTTGCTTTTGTTACTTACTCTCACTTTCTATAGATGCAGTATATCAAAGTATTCAAGAATATGGGTTTGGAAGTCAAAACTGGTCAAATACTAGCTCTAAGTGGCCTGGATCAATTCTATATACCTCAATTTCTACACAATTGGCTGGGCATGGTGACTCACACCTGTAATCCCAGCACTTTGGGTGGCTCCTAAATTGGGAGGATCACTTTGAGGCCAGGAGTTCAAGACCAGCCTAGGCAACACAGTGAGAACTCGTCCCTATGAAACAAACAAAAAAATCAATTTCTACACAATATACACAATAGAGATGACAATAAATAATAATCAGTACTAACTTATTCAATGGAATTATCTTGAGGATGACATGCATTAGTCGTGCCTGGCATGGCGTAAACATTCAGTAGGTGGCAGCTGTCGTTATCATAATAAACATTCCCTGATCATACCATATTATCTAAGAGTTTCGAGCCTATGTGAGAAGGCTACTTCCGTAGTCCCACTTGTTTGATTATTTTCTTTTTTCCAATTGTTGCTGGCAGTCAGACCCATCTGTCCTCATAATACAATGTCGTAAGTCTGAGGAAATAGCATTTTCTACGTATTTTTCTTCTGTTTTCCTTTGGATTTTAATTCTTTCTTCATCATGCACATGCCAATCAAAAAACAAAATTACTTACACACAGTATAATAACTCCACACATATTTATTCCATATACTTTTGAGGCAAACAAGTAATTATTTCTCTGTCTCTTAGACTTAAGAGTTTATTCTCGGCTTGCTGCCCCCAGCACTCCCACAAGCAAGTAAATACAGTAAATAATTCTGTGATGCTTAGTAACCACCAGGTTCAACTAACATGTGTTTAAAATGTGTAACAGATGCAGAAGAATCCTATCTTTAAAATTTTGTCAGTTCCTAAAGGAATAAATTATAGCTTAAATCCAATATACAGCTCCTAGGCCCTGGCATGCTACTAGGCAGCATTTTTAACCTTCAGCAAAAATAAAACATTCCCTCAAATTGAGGATATTGTGTCAGAATTAACAGCTTAAATAGACATCTTATATTACTAAATTATAGGCAACAGTAACTACCCCACTAGTTCCTAGTTATCAGAAATTGCATCCTTTTGCATATTTTCTGTGGCTTAAATTTTCACCCTTCTCTATTACCTGCTCTTTCACTCTGGGCAGGCTTGCAGGGATAATTAAGTGCTAAGAGAATTATGAATGTTAAATTTGGAGAAATAACTTGATGCTGAAGAAAGGGGAGATCACAAAAATTATTCTTTTTTCTATGGAATATTTCTAAGTTTCATAGATCAAAAATAGAAGAAGAGAGGAGAGGACAGGAAAGCAGAGAGAAAAACAGTGTTTGACAAAACCCAGTTTTCATGACATGTTTGCTTAGGATTGGCATTATAATCTGAGATAACACTATCTAAATCATTCATTCAAATATCAAACTATTGGGATATGACAACTGGCCTTCTTATTCCCATCAGATCTATGTGTAATAGTTATCTTATAGGTGAAGGTAGTCAAGGTAGACCCAGACTCTGGCTAGATTACTGGAGGGGGTAATGGAGGCAGTCTGGGATATGGATGAAGTTGGAAGCAAGCTGACAACTGAGAAAGTGGAAACACTCTTGCATTTTGAGGACCCCAGATGGAGGAGCAGGGCTGAAGTACAGCAAAGGGATATGGGTGATGTATACCCTTGAGGGTTGGAGCAGAAGAAGATGAGTGCCTCTGTCTCATTACAACCATCATTCTACATAATCAAAATTAAAGATGACCATTTACCAAAAGAAAAGAAAACTAATATGAAAGTCACAGATACTGAGTTCATTTTTGTTGCATACAGGAAATAAGGTGGCAGGTTCAGAATGGAATCGCTTATCTACAGGATCTGGTCCCAGCAGTTTTGTGGAGCATTGGCAGTGATAAATGACTCAAGACTAATGTCATCAAAGTAAATAGCTCCAATTTCCATCACTGACTTCATACATACTCAGGCGGCTCTGTTAAAGAGACTTGAATGCACAATGCCATATGGGAAGAGTTATCCTGTGTTTCCTTTATGACAGACAGTAAGACAACACATTTTACATGCAGGTTATGTTCAAACAGTAAAGGTTAGGATAATGAAAACTTTCTTTTAGATATTTATCCTTATCTTAGAGTATGGCATCATATACTGGGTATAGTCACTACCCAGAAATACCTTAAACTACCTCCTTCCTAATATACATAATTGGCTTAATCTCTTCCTGATGATTACATCTGTCCCAGGAATAAGCACCAACATTTATGATGCTGTTTATTTGCTGCAAATCATTCAGTCCCTTAATAAAACTCATCCATATTCAATTCAGCCTATATGAGTCACACCACACTGTCAGCCAGAATATTAATATTTCAAGATATAATCCAATATAGATCAGGAGGCACTATGAGGACAAATTACCAATTTACAGTTTCCTATTTATTCAGTACAGGAGCATTTTATTCATACCAAGCGTAGCTGATACCTCCTATGTTTTCTTTTTAGATCATCAAAAATTGCTGAAATCAATCAGTCATAAATATTCAAGTTATTAGCTGTATATAAAAATATGGTAATTCTGTAATATAAACCAAATTACCATTTTTTTAAACATATAGTTAATATATTTAACATTCAAGGTAAAATTATGTATCCTGAGCCTTTTTCAAGACCTTTAACTTTGTATTAAGTATGAAATAGAAATAGGCAGGAAGAAAGAAAAGAAAAGGAGGAAGCAGGAAGGGAGGAAAGAAAGTAGGAATGCAGGTAGCAAAAAAGGAGGGAGGGAAGGAAGGAAGGAAGGAATTGAGTTATCCTTGCCCTTCTTTCCCCACCGTCTAAGAGAAATGGAGTTAACAGTAGCTTGAGGTCCAGGTAAGACTAATATTACACAGCTGGTACTAGCTAAAAGCAACAAGTTCTCCCTACCATCCACCTCCACTTCCTACTTTCTGCTTGCCTGGGTCATGGCTCAGCCTACAAGACTCACAGCACAAAACTCAAAGTGGCTGCTTTGATATATATATATATATATAGGCTTATGTACTTAAGTCTAGCTGCAATATCTGCAATGTGATTATTCTTTAATTGTTTTCTAAATCTTATAGTCACAGTTATACATGTGCACATGTATTAAATTCCTCCTTCCTTGCTTTCTTCTTTCCTTCCTTCTTTCCCGCTCCCTCCCTTCCTTCCTCCCTCCTTCCCACACTCAAACATTAATTGAATATCTATTGTATTTCATGCAAATCCATGACCTCTGGGGAGCACACAGTCTATGAGGGACAGAAACGTAGGAACAAATAATTAAAGAATAATGCAATAGTAAAGTGAGCTATGTTGACTGACAGTTGAATATATTTGATGGTCTCCATATCCTTTAGCCTATTTACAAGGCTGCTATAGGTCACAATTCAAGCATCTTAGAAACAACTACCAGTGACAACAAGGTACCGATGCCACACACAATTAGAATAATGAAGCTGTGTTGCCATCACAACTCTTTCCTATATCTACAATCTTCAATTATTACTCTAACGAGTATGGTTGAATAAATCAGGGTTAAATTATCTCAAAAAAATATGTATCTATATTACTAATGCACCTTGGAAAATGTAATTAAATTGTTTTGGAAGTGAAACCAGAATAGTTGAGGGCAGGATGCTGTATCAACATTTTAGTGTTCATTACAACATTTATGCTATTAGTGAATCAGAGATATGACAAACATCTTCAACTTACCAGAAAAAAAGATCATTAAAAACTGCAACTTAGAAGTTTACAAGACCTGTTTCCAATCTAACAGGAAAGAAATGAGAGAGCACAGTGTTTCAGAACAGTTTGTAATGGGAAATCTGTAAAAAGTATTTACATAACCAAGAGAAGCCTCTAGAGAAAGGAGGAATTTGCAGGTAAATTAATTCAATGGATTCACAGGAAAAAAGGGAGAATATTCGAAGGCCCAAAGGTGCACTTTACAATGAATAATTCCATCAGAATTATGTGTGCAAATCAGATCAATTAAAGTGGAAGATGCTCAGTCACATACCGGTCTAAGAGTTAACAGTTGTGAGAATAGAACTAAAACCAATTCCAACTTAAATTATGGAGAATATCCCAAGTGGTAAACAAATTAATTCCTGAAGGAACAAGAGTAAGTAAAAGTATTATTTATTTTCTTTCATTTTGTTTTTTTAAAAGTTGACACTTTGGAAAAAATCATGCATATTTTGTCTGCTATTTGCACATTTCTGTTCTCCTTGAACGACGACAGTAACAACAAAAAATGTTCAAGAAAAAGGCACAAACCTTTTCTCAGGAACTGCAAAAGGCCAACCAAAAGTTGGCTCAAAGTGGTGACCCGAGTTGTATAAAAAATTAGAGAATACCATTTAATCTCCTACTTTTTGTTAGAATTTTTCTGCACTTACTTAAAATAAATGCTTGTTGTTAACTAAGGAATTCCAAGAGAGAAATGTGAAAACTGAACTGTTATTTGAAGGAAAAGCAGATGTGTGAGAGTTCAGTGCATATTACAGATCAGGTGAATTGGTTTACTATTACTGCATAGCAAACTGTTTACTGCCCGAGCATCTGCGGCAGCGAGGCGATTCTTTTTGTCTCAGCTGGACTCATGTATCTCTGGTCAGCTATAGGTTGGGTAGCAGCTCTGCTGATGTAGGTAGGGCTCTCTAGCAAAATCCAGCCCAAGCTGGCTGGAGACTGGGGTGCCTCAGCCTTCTCCACTTTGTCCTGCGTTATCCAGCAGACTTGCCAGGGCTTGTTCTTAATGGTGGAGGCAGGGCTTCGAGATTGTGAAAGTACGAGAGACCTCTTGAGAAGTTGGGTTTGGAACTAATTCACTGTGGCTTCCCCCACATTCTGTTGGTCAAACAGATCAGAAGGTCATCCCAGATTCAAGAGGTGGGGAAATCAACTCCACCTCTTGATGGGAGGAGTTTGAAAGGCTCATTTGCAAAGGGCATGGATATTAGGAAGCCATCAATGTGAACAATTTCTCTCCCAGAGATAAGCAGCTTTCAGGGAAACAAGACATTATTGTAGACAAATTATTATAGGCTAGTGACATCAAAATCATTGCCCCACAGAATGGGAGGTGATTGAAAAAAAAAAAAGAAACAGTGAAGAAAAGCTAACATTTAACCACAGAACAATCTGTCATTCATTATACTGTCCTCTTAACTAACGTTATAATCACCAGAGACTTTGTGTTGTTGCCTTTATGCCATACGTCTAAGCACAATAATGAACAATGCTGGATAACATTTATTTATTTATTTAAGGAGGGTGACACAGTGGGATGGATAACATTTATTAAGCACCTATACCAAGTACTAGACTGTCTATATATCTAATGTCATTTAATCTTTAAAATGACCCTATAATGTCAAACTCATTAAAGGGCAAGAAACCAAGGCCCAGAAGGAATTTGTCTAAGAAAACACCACTAATAAGTAATATGGTTTGAATCTAGAGTTATCTAAAGCCCACACACACGCTTTTCTTTATTTTTCAAATGAATGTTTAATTAGGTAAGTAGAAATTTGCCCTGGCATTCACTCCCTCTTCTGGTAACTACAAAAATGCACACTCTTTTAGTCTGCATGGTCCAGGTGCCTTACAGTGGCCAAGGCCTAAGCCAATCTGTGAATTTCTTTCTTCCAGACTCAATAATTGGTTCACACGTGGGCTCCTGACTACTCAGTCACTCTGATTACAGAGATTCTCAGGCTCCTTCTAAGATCAGTGGCTCAGCAAAGACAAGCCAGCAGAGGTCAACCCTTGGTGCAGACAATAAAGTGCACTATCTGTGGGGGATATAAAAACAATAATAAAACTAACTTGGAGTTTTTTATTATTATCACCTACTGACAATTCTAAACAATGTTAATAAGAAAATACTCCTCCCTACTAATCTGTCTCTTTCCCTGACTTAGAACGAGCCAGGTGGGATTACTGGGATGAAAAGCTAGCTTCTTTCTCTGGATTCAAATAGAGAAGCCACAGCCCCAGGAATTGCTGCTAATCCTCTTGGGAAAAATTGGGGCCTGATAGTGGAGACAGCCCAAGGGAGGTGGAGTCAAGACATGGATCCTGATGACCATATAATTTGAATCGAGTCACAAATGAAGCTGTCTCAAGCCTACACATTTTCAGCTTATCTGAGTTATTTATTTATTTATTTTTGGGTCTCTTCTTAAAGATCTTCTGGTTTGTTTCAGAAACCCACTGAACACAGTGAGAAAACATCATCCAATCTTAAACCCAGAATATTATCGCTAAGGGTAAAGTTCCCTTTGCTATAATTAGTTTGTGCTTATCCTCTGGGTCAGCAAACTTTTTCTGTAAAGGGCCAGAGAGTAAATATTTTAGGCTTATATTTACTGTTATTGAAATTTTAATTTAATTAATCAATTAATTTAATTTAATTAATTGATTAATGAAATATTTATGCTTATATTTCTGGTCTTTGTTACCTACTAGTCAACTCTGCCATTGGAGACTAAAAGTGGCCATTGACAAAATGTAAACAAATGCTTGTGACTGTGTCCTAATAAAATTTGATTTATGGGCAATGAAATTTGAATTTCCTATATGTGTTTTAAAATATTTTCTTCCCCTGATTTTGTTTTTCAGCCATTTAACACTGTAAAAAGCATTCTTAGCTTGTGAACCTTACAAGACCAGGCAAGCCATAGATTGCTGATCCTTGCTCCATACCATTTTAAGTATTACAATACACATATATGTATCTATGAAAAATAAATACTGTTGCTTTGTGATTTTGAAAAATATAAATGATGTGTATACACTGATATCATTCTACAATGACATCAGTAACTACAGTGCTTTTGTAACTCAATAGAAGGTTTTAAAAAATTTAACCATGTTAGTCCAATTCCTCTTTTCTGTTTCTTAATATTGATATAATATTAATAATCCTAAGAGATACTTAGGTTGTTTCCACCTTTTGTAACAAATATTTTTATTCAAGACACCTTACTCTCAGGCACAGTACCTTTTTAGGATAGGTGCTCAATTATTTTGGGGAATTGTGTTATATGCATTTTAATTTTAAACTGTATAAAAATATCGCATTCCTCACACCCTCATGTCATTAGATGTTTTAATATTTGACAGTCTGATAGATGAATATGTTGTTTGAATTTTTATTTCCTTCAATATTAGTGAGGTTCAATAAATTTTCATACCTGCATTGGCCATTTGTGTTTTCTTTTCTATGAATTGATCATTCCTTTCTTTTGCTAATTTTTTATTGTACTACATGTCTTTTTTACTGATTTGTAGGAATTCTTTATTATTGATGAAAATCTTTTGTCATTACATTGCAAATATTTTCTCCTAGGATATCCTTGTCTACTTATTCTATTAGTGGTGTATTTTATCAATCAGAAGTCCTCTAACATTGGATGCAGCCAAATTTATCAATTACTGGTGTCTTGTCCCAAGATCTTCCCTGTTTCAAGGACATAAACATAGTCATTTATAATTTCTTCCATTACGTTCATTGTATTGTCTTTTACATTTAGGTATTTTTAATTAATCCAGAACTTAATATTTGCCATATGGAAGAATATAACTATTTTTTTTCAAAATGGTTAGATAATTGTCTGGAAAGCATTTATTGAATAATTAAATGTTATTTCTCCATCGATATGAAATGTTGCTTCTATCATGGTCTAATTTCCCAAATATGCATGGGCCAGTTTCTGAATTATCTTTTTAATTCCACTGGTGTATTTGTTTATTCCTTAGCCAATTCCACACAGTCTTAATTATAATACTTTATAATATATTTTAATATCAGACAGAGAAAATCCATATTCTATTATTTTTAAATATTGTCTTCCCTATATGCATTTACTCTGGTACATGAATTTTAGAATTTTAGATTTGCTACTGCCATGAAAAATTGTATTGGGATTTATTTGGGATTAATGGAATTGATAAATTAATATGGTGAGAATTGACTTCCAAATATTGAGTTTATGCATCCATAAATATGATATATCTTTCCATATATTAAAGGCTTTTTTAAAGGTCCTTCAGTAACATTCTATGTTTTGCTATGGATTTTAAAAAAATTAATTGGTTATATTCCTAGCTATTTTGTTGATTTTGTGCCTATCAGAAATGAACAGTTGTAAAATTATACTTATATCATAGTTGTTTTTCTTATTATATTATAATTAGTTATGCAATTCTTTAGACAAGCTATCAATGTTTGTCCATAAATGAGATTATCTTATATTCATAGTTTGCTGTAATTCACTATCATTATCTATATTTATCTCTAGTGTTTCATGTGAATCATAAAATAAATTTAGTAGCTTTCCATCTTTTCCTATACTCTGTAACGATTTGTATAAGTTAGGAATTCCATGTTCCTTCAAGGTTTGGTAGATATCACCTGTAAAGGAGTTAGGATTTAGTAACTTTTGAGGGCTGGAATATACTTTTTAATTGTGATTTCATCATATTCAATGGATGATGATTTATTTGGGTATTCTACTTATGTTGTGCCAGTTTTTATCATCTAAGTTTTCTTATCAAATTGTGCATTTTATTTCACTTTATTGGTATAATATTGTTCATATGATCTTTACTTTTTAAACTTCTTCTTTTGTGTAGTGGTATCCAAGAATGTTACTATTCTTCTAGTAGTTATTCCTAACTTTTAAAAACACATCATTTAATTTGAACTTTGTATCCAATGTCAATACTTAACCAGTACCTATATTGTCTTTCTCAATAGGAGATTGATATGCTTTTATTTTCTTCCCTTTTCATCTCTTCCTCCTGCATCTCATGCTGATATTCTTTGCATTTTTTACCAAATGATTGCTGAAATTTATTTTTACATTGCATGTATGACATAAATCCTGCTTACTTAAAATTATATTCAAAACAAAAAAAGATGGTCACAAATATTAAAGATTGTCATCTCAAGAATTGGCAAGTGTACTGCTTAACTTTCTTTTTGTATTTTATGATATAAATCATTAAAAAACAGGAAAAACTTCAATACTCAACTTTTCTTCATGAATTATGTTGTTCTTATTTTTTATTTTCATGCACGAAAGAACCAAATTACAATGGGTGGGGGCAGAGAATCCCCTTGTCAAATATAGTGTTAAGTGTATTGATTAAAAACTTATTTGGAATTAAAAGTGTTTTACTAGCTTTAGCATGTCATTGTTTCTTTCATCTGCTTCTCCTGAATTCATTTTCTGTAATTAGAGTATATTCTCTAGTATATCTTTCAGAAAGTAGCTTTCAATTTTAACTTTGAGTGTTGTTTTATGTCTAATAAGTCTTTCATCACCTTTTCACTTGAATGATTCTTTAGCTGCATGAAGGTCTAGTTCCAAATGATTTTCCATCAACACTCTGAAAACAGCATCACAGTTGGTCAAAAAGGAAAGGACACTAAATTATGTATACATCTGATCTGAGATAACATAGAATAATTATTACTTTTATTATCATAACTTGCATTTATAAAGCAGCTGCTATGTTGGAAACATTATAATAAATACATTATTTGGGTTATTTCACTTATTCCTTATGATGATATGAAGTAGGTTTTGTTAGTCATCCCATTTTATAGGTGAAAAAAACAAACAGTGAAGTGAGGGAATGTTGAAATTCAAGTAGAAATTAAGTATTGGAGCTGGGAAACACAAAAAGGCCGTTCAACTGGTCTGACTTTAAAACCTCTACTCCTAGTCACTGGAAGAAACCACCTGTAGTTCGATGTTATACATTCTGAAAAAGACAATATTTTATGTTAAAATTGAGTAAAACTACGTGTGGCCATGCAGTTTACAGAGTATATGACTGTTGCCTTTTAAGGCCTTATCCAAGTTGAAATGGTGGTTGACACACTTGACATTGGCCTGTCTGGTTGAACATAAAGTTATAGGAGGAAATCAGCCAGATCTGGTTGGTCATCCTTTCAGTTGATTGTTTGTAAAAGGTAATGAAGCATTTTCAAGGATAGCTTAGTTAAAATTCCTGTAAGCAAGTACAAATTTACTTTCAGAAATGGTAGACCATATGGTTCAAATGACCACTGCAGAATTTATAATTTTCCACGGGAAAGGACCCAACTTGAAAGAGTTTGCTAACTGGCCTGGTAAGTGACACATTCATTTATGCTATCAACTGGAAAGAATAGGATACTGGAAAGAATCCCTAGTCAAGGATTTCAAAGAAGCCATTTTTGAATGTCCTGAACTAGTTTCCTATTTAAACTGCTAATTCCTCTGTGATTACTTTATGATTTCTGTTGATACTATATGACCACAGAATTTCAGTGATCACCAAGACCTCAAAACACTCATGTTAACATCAATTTGGCCATTGACTTCCTAAGAAATACTTGTAATCTTAGCCAATTATATGCCATTTTTAGAACCAACCCTTTTCTTGTGTTATGGCCACTTATGAGCATTATTACAGAAAACTTCTATATTTGCTATATCTACAGTTGGGACTAGACCTGCTGATTACAGTACAGCCCTTATGTTTTATAGGTGTAAATAATAAAGTACATATGCCAAATGATATGAATTATCATGATGATTCTTTGACGTCATCCAAGAATATTTTGAAATACATTCTCTTTCATGGTGACCTTTCTTCCTTCACAAGTTTATCACAGCCTTAAATTTATAAGCAAAATGTTGATGCCACTTTGTGTTGGTTATTTATTGCTGTGTAACAAATTTCCCTAATACTTAGTTGCTTAAAACAACAAACATCTCTCAGTTTCTGTGGGTCGGGAACTAAGGCACAGCTTAGCCGAGTGCTTCTGGCTCAGGGTCTCTCATAAGGCTCTGATCAACAGTCGCTGTGGGTTGCCTTCATCGCAACACTTGCTTGGGGGATGATCCACTTTCAAGCTCCTTTATGGGACTTTTGGCAGGCCTCAGCTTCTCCCTGCCTGTTGGCCAGAGACATCATTTCCTTGCCTTGTGGGCCTCTCCACAAGCAGCTTAAAACACGACAGCTGACTTTTGTTGGAGCAAGTAAGTGAGGGGATAAGAGAGAGCACAAGAGACAGAAGCCACAATCTTTTTGTGACCTGATCTCCGAAGTGACATTCCATCACTTCTGCCATATTCTATTCATTAGAAGTGAGTTAAAAAGTCCAGCCCACACTCAAAGGGAGGGGTAACAAAAGGATGTGATTGCCAAGAGGCAGGGATCATTAAAGGCCATTTTAGAGTCTACCTACACATCTTTTCTCCATAGTGTGTGCTGAAGTTGAAGTACACAAACTGACTTGTAAATATGTTGGAGTCTTTTCTATGGAGTGATTCTGACAGCCAACCTATTTGATAGAGGAACACAACTCTCTAGGCAAAGATATAATTCTTAGCTCTTTAATTTTTTATGAGTACTATTAATTTTGATGCCAGAATAACTGATACCTGATAGCTAATATATAGATATAAATATATATCTATATATGTCTAGATATCTGTCTTGTGGGAAAGTTTACAGTTGTTTATTGAGTGAGTATTCTGTTCCAGGCACTTTACTAACCAATCTCTAAAATGCCCTTTAAAAGTGAGCATCATTATTTCCAGTTGTGACAACCAAAAATGTCTTTAGACATTGCCAAATGTCCCCTGGAGGGCAGAGTCGCCCCTAATTGAGAACCACTGCACTACATGATTGTTTATCTCTTCTCACTGACTTTATAGTTAACAGTCTTATGTAAGCATTTTAATTGTAAACCACTTTAAGTATTCATGTAAGTAGAATTGTAAATTATAAATACATTTGAAACAAAGGGGATTACAACTTTATAAAAAATCCATTAATATTCAGAGTGGATTGAGTCTTTATATAATTATCAACAGATCCCAAAATAATTTAATAGATCCTTCACTTCAATATGACCTTTTTGATATCTGTGAAATGACCTGCCACCCTGAGCTTGTTGTTTCCTTGTCTAACAATTTAGCTAGCATCATCGACAATACTTCAAAAATATATCATAGTTCTTTAGTGCATGATAGCAAATGTGATCTATCCATGGACATCTCAGCAGATAACAAATTACATGGAACTGGGAAAGAGAAGGGGAGATGAAAGGAACTATAGAGTTAGTCTTTGTCCTTTATTTTATTTGCCTTTCTATCCATTGCTCAGAAAAATGTCCTGAGAAAGTTTGTTATAGCTCTGTGTTTGATACTGGCTCCAGATAAGCACTGGTCTAGAAGAACAAATATTTATTTATAGTATTTGAGATGCAGTTAATCTTAGATTTTAGAGCTAGCTCTCATTAAAATTACCAGCACTTCTATTTACACTTTTTCTTGTCTGTTGACATGTTGTAAATAAATATTTAGACACCAAGTGGCTATATCTACAAGCCTCCAAACATGGAAATAAAAAATGAAAATTATAGTCATCTAGATGTTTCCTATGTTTGCATGTTTTGTTATATGTTAACAATGATAATTAAAACCAAACAGAACAAATAAAAAGTAACAGGAGGCCCCATTTTCATGCATATTCACATAAAAGAAGGCATGAGAAACTTGGCGCAATTTATGGACATTTTATATTTATATAATTAGAAATATGTACTTCACTAAAATACATTTTTTTTTCTAATTTCTAAAACACAGAGATACACTGTTTGTTCTGTTACATTTAGGGTTCTGGTATTCATTATAGCTATACTACTTTACATAATTAGAAGGCCACTGAAAATAAAAGCTGTTTACTTTCATTCAATTAACACTAATCAAGCACATATATTATGCAGATGTTGTGCCAGGTGCTGGGAAGACTAAGATGAACAATTATGGTCCCTGCCTTTGGGGAGCTCACAGTCCATGGGGGAAACAGATATTTAAGTGACTAATGGCAGTATAAAGTGCTAGGAAATGCGTACTGTACCACACAAACACAGGGCATGAATTGAAGGACCAGCAAGCTGTTATTTGTGGCTGGAGATCACAGTGCACAGTGGGAGGATGTTCTAGAAGATGGGCTGTAATGATGGGCTAAGGACTTCAAAAATGAAGTAAAAATATTCCCCTCATAGTTATATTTGCTGGAGTTATAAAAAAGTTATCTAGTAGTTAGTACTTTTTTCCTGCTTTTATTGTAACAAAATAAATTAGTTTTTGTTTTTGTTTTTAACTCAAGTCTGGCCAGTGGTGTATTTCCCAATAAAAATACTCAAAATCAAAAATATTTTCTCTAGCTATTTGGTGCTTTTCAAATGATTTTCACTAGTGTTATATAAGAACAAAAAAAACTTGAAGTGATAAAACATATGGAACGTTGTATCAGAAACTTCATCAGTTTGGATACATTCTATTTTCTTGAAGGTCATGTCAGTCATAGACTCAGTGCTCCATGTTTTAAACAATTGAAGCCAACTCATGTCATTATTTTTCATACTAAAATGGTGGCTAAGGGTCTAGCTTTAGGTAATTATATTTATATAATACAATCCAAGCCAAAAGTATTAAATCACACTAGCCTATTGGGTGCTTAGGATACATCCAAGTGCATAAAGTCAAGGGTACCACCAGCAGCAACAGCCTTGACTTCCCAGGTAGCTGCTTTCTTACACATCCTGCCTCCAGGTCAGGTGTTCTGAGCCTTTTGGTCTTTGTACCCTTTCTGTTTGCCAAACCCTACGTGCAAAAAGGAATCTGATATTTACATCTTGGTATAAGTGTAAGTTACTGCATTACTTCTCCTGGGTTACTTGCTTTTAAAATCTCACCTCTTATTTTGTGTACAATAAATTACAGATATTTGTGAGTAGGAAAAGGAGATCACATTGAATGAAGTATGTTAATCCAGCTCTGTTTCGGTACTTAGTGCAATGTGGAAAGTAGGAAATGCTTAGTAACTACTTAACGGCTGACTGTTGGTGCACTCATCACATATTAGCTGCTTTAAAAAGGAAAGCAAAGTAGGAAATTTCACATCTTCAAATAATGTTAGAGGTGGAAAAGTATATTAGAGATCATCTATTTTAGTTCCCTCACTTTACAGGTTGATGGCTAGCAAGTGAAAGACCAGGAGCCCAGGGTAGAACAGCTGGAAAGACAACTCAGATCTCCTGACCAAAATCCATTTCCCACTATGCCACATGTAATTTCCTGCAGAGTAGTCAATAGAATCTCTGTTGTAAAAGACTGAAGGTATTTGTAATACACAAATCTGAGCTGTGTTGTTTTGATTCTTATATTATTGTCTCTGATTATCCCTTATCGTAACACGAGTCCAACCCTAGCCCTTGAAACACTTTACGGCATTGCTATTGGTCAATGATTTCAACTTTTACTTTGCTTTCAAGGTACTAATCACTAACCATTGTGCTCTGTTTGCATTTCATCACACACACTTTTTATTGGTACAGTTGCGTGTATACGATGCTCCATCTTTCACTGAGAGCTTTAAGTCCAATATTTTTCATCAATTTTTGTCAAAAATATATTCTATTTACATTTGTAAACCAAACATTCCCTGGCCTTACCAGCCTATAACTACAAAATGAAATTACATTTCCTTTAATAACCATATTATGATGACTTAGAGCTGTCATCATGTTCAACTGCAGGGAATCCAGTGTCTTACCAAGTTCCACTTGGGAATGTTTACATACTCTACAAATTGAGACTCTCTTCTGGCGGTTTCATCAATCTTTTGTTTTCTACTTTTCCCGGTGAGCGGCTACTTGCTCCACCGCAGGTCACCTCCTAATATTCCAAAAATGCAATATTTCTCAAGTTGTTATCCCTTCTTGCTAGCCCATGCATTCTCAATAGGGGTGATATTGAACCCACAGAGGTGAAAATATCTTACTCTGTATAAAGCACAGATGTGCATATAATACATAAACAGATATACAGCCTATCTGTGATATTAAAATTTCATGAGGGGATGTGATTAAAGGGAAAAATGTTTAACAAGACTTCTTAGAAGGTTGATAATGAAAAAGAAAAGTTGAGAAACACAACTCTAACCCTTCGTTCCAAGTATGGAAACAGCACCAGCTCCTTCCCTTAAATTTTCATAGTCCAGCTGAGACCAACCTGTTGGTGTTTTACAAGATTTTTACTAAAGATTTTCGTGGTTACAGAAGATGAACATCCTGGGTTGGTGCTAAATGTGGTCCCATTCAGACCATGTCCTCCCTTGCGGTACCTCACAACATGCTTCCCTGCCTCATTCCTGGTCTGCTACCTATTTGTTGCTGACACTATCTTCTCTCCAGGGCAGTTGTGGACACGCCCATGCCTTAGATTTCACTTTCCTCTCTCAATAATTTTGTTTTCTGTCCTGGAGCTGCCACCTTTCAGGGTGATTAACCCTGTTAATTCCCACTCCTTCCAGGGTACTAAGTACCCATAATGGGCAAACTTGCCTCATGGCCCCCAAAAGGAAAATCCCATTGAAATATCCTAGTCTGATGCAGTACCGTTTCCAAGGCTGCAATATCTGGTCTTCCTCCAAGACTGTAAGATCAGCATAGGTTCCACATAGGTTGAGATTAGTCAAACCCAACCCAACATCTGCTTGGTTTCCTTTCCATCCAATATGAGATCATATAGGCAAGATCTCCCAGTTATCTCAAAGGTCATAGTGCCCAGACTCTCAAACAAACATTCAGAAAATGGTCAAGAAATTCTTTTCCAAAATATAATGATTAGGTAATCTTGAAAAATATATTATTACTTTATCTTCTTTTAAATTCCATCACAAGAGTGTCCTGGCAGAGTTGTCAGTTGTTTGGGTAGTTAAAATATGGTTTTATGCTATTTCAGATCAAAGTGTGCACTGATGGTAAGTGAAGTTTCTAGTAGGTTAACTAACTGATCTCAGTTTTCCTGGGACTTTCTTAATCTTTCGCTGAAAGTCCTGAGTCCCAGGACAAACCAGAATTATTGATCACCCTAATTTCTAGCTTAGTTTAGTGACTACTTGGAAACCACTCTGGCAAAGGTAGCAGAACATCAGCAGGTATTATCAAGATCTCCTTTGGTACAGTGCTAGGTTTGTTTCCTTGATGTTCCATTCTTCCTCATCCTATTTCTCACTGCTAAAAAGCAAAGTTATACAGCAACATTTTTTCATATATAACAAGTTGAACATTTTATCTTATAATCAATATGTGAACACACGTATCGTTCAGAAATTAGACATTTAAATGGTCATTCTGTAACAGGCTTCTGTCATAGAAGATGCTATTATTTTTGACAGCTAGAAGTGGTGAATCATCCTATTTGGTGATCACAGTTTGCTGGTTGTCAAAAAAAAAAACATTTTAAATATTGCATGATATTGCTTAGCCCTCTGCCCCTCCTTGTCAATGCCACTGCTGTGTCTCCTGAGAGACCCAATATGTTAGGGCATGTCCATTGAAAATTGAAGCTGTATAATCTATTACAATGCAAAATAGAAATCAGCCTCATGCTGTGGGTAGCATTGAAACAAGCTTGTTACATTCATAAAGATCACTCCGATAAGAGCATCCCCAGTTGACCAACATATGGGCACTGATGAGGTGGTGTGTCTCTCATTTAATTTATAGTTGGAACGTCTACTTTTGAGGTTTAACCAGCTTTTCAGTGGTACATTTTGCACCTGTTCAGTTTTACTAATCCCAGAGACTATTTTCTTTTTTATCCTGTGGAATTGTCCAGAGAGGCCAATTAAGGAAAAAAAAAAAAGCTATTCAGGGAAATAGAAATGTGTTGTATCCCAGAGGTTATAAGATAGAGTGCAGGAGGGAAAATGAATTCATCTTTGAATTTGCTACTGTAATTTAAAAAATAATGTCTTACATATATAAAAAATTGGCACATACTTCAGGAAGCTTTTAATGAGCTTTAAAAATCTCTATTAATTCCTAAGGTATGTCATTTAGGTATTTGTGAAGTTCCTTCTGTATAGATTAATGGGTATAGACAACTCTTCCTTCTTTCCTCACCAGAAAGAATAGAGTTTAATATCTCATAACTTCCATATCAGCTAGAGGAAATTTGGAAATGCCCTTATTTCTATTTTGTAAATGGAGAGACCAGAACGCAAAGACATTATGACAGCTCTTGCAAACCTTATACTTGGCCGACATGCCTGAAATATGATCAAGTTGGCTCTTACATCATTTGGAGCTATCTAGCGGGAAAATGGTCCCCTTTTTTTCCTCTTTATTTTGTTTTGTTCTGAAAAATATAGCTTATTAAGTTTTCAGAAGATTTATTTTCTGGTAGTTTTTTAGGATAATGCTCAAACACAGTAACAATAAAAGCCAAAAAATCAGGTATTAGAAATTCTGGGAAACCTAAGTAGAGAAGAGACGAAATTTACATATACCAATTGGAATAAGTGGAGTGTTTGTGCTCTTAAAAGTTTCAATGAAAGCAGTTTTTATTTTTGCTATATCAAAATTGTGATCTTTTTATTTAGTATGGTTTTGAAATGCTTAAAAAGCAGTCTCCTCATCTATGACCTGATTCAATTATTGAAGTAAATTTTGGTACTATGGAATTAAATCTGATCAATTATGTATCCTTTTATGTAATTTTTCTATTCATATTAGAAAAAAATTATAGTGCCCTAATTGCTTAATATAACTGCTCACATTTAATTAAGATAAAATTATAGATTATTATAATATTTAATTATGAACAAGTGACTTGGCTACACTGAAGCAAATTCTGACCAAATATATAGGTTAAATGTAATGCAATTCAATTTCATACCATTCAATCTCACAATTTCAGATCTTAAAAGAATTGTGGCTGGTTATTTCAATAATCCAATCCTGATGTAGGTTTTCTCTTTTTCTTCACTTGATCTTAGCTAAAAGAAGCAATTCCCTTTTTTTTATAGAGCTCAGTCAATAAGTTAATAAGCTCAACACTGAAAATTTTAGACTAATAGAGAGTTGAGAAAACTAAGCAATTTTTTTAAGTAAGATACTCAAACTTTTTGAAGTTTTGATATATGCCTGTTATTTCTTTATCTCTTTTGTTGTTTCCTCTAGCTAAAAGAAAAATTTGAGGTATGGGTTGGAGGGAGGGGATGCAATGAATATTCTTTAAAAGTAAGTCTTATAGTGAAATAAACTTTGTTCTAAGAATTTGATAACATTTTCCTTAACATTAATGGGAACATCTTAGTATACTGGGAAGTCAGGATTGGGAATTGCTGGTTCATCATTTCAGTGGCTTGATTATTTAAACTCTGCCAATTCTCAAAAGAATTTGAGGTGGCTCACAAAAATTCACAAGTACAAAAGGATGATAAATAAATTGGGAAATTGAGGTGCTAGGAAAATGAGAAACATTGATAAAGAAATCTTAATAAATTGCAGGAAAATGGGATTCATCTCTATACTAATGTTTCTAGACCTTGGTTGTAGATTGGGATCATCTAGGGGGCTTTTAAAAATTGTCAGTGCCCGGACCCCACCTCAGACCAGTTATATCAGAATTCTGAGGGTGGGGCTTGGGTATTGCTACTTTCAGAAAATTGTGTAGCTTATTTTAATATGCAACCAGGATTAAGAATCATTGTCTTATACCAGCGCCCCACCCCCCCAAACATGAGCAAAGCAAACTAATAAAACACCCCTTGTGTTCTCTCCTTTTAAACGTAAAGAAAATTACTAGACTTGTATGGCAACTCATTCTCTCATATCATTACTTTGTTTAATTGAAATCGACTCAAATTCTTTTCAGGAAAAAATTATTTGTCACTACCCTACCTTGTTTTCAAGATACTTATGATCTTGTGGAAGCAGACACAGAAAAAACTAGTCCAAGATGCAGAAGGAACAAGAGCTCAGTTGTGGTATAAGTACAGTGTGGAGGGAGAAAGGAGAAGTGATTCATTAGAGCTGAGGAGGAGGGTGTGAAAATCACCAGGGACTTCATGGAGGAGATAGCATTTGTTCCAGGCTTCGAGAGCTAAGAAACAGCTCTTAGAAGATGGAGGCAAATGCACTTGCAGCTGAGGGAAGAGCAGAGGCTGAGAATGTCTCTTGTGTGCAGGGAGTTCATGGATAGGCGAGCAGATCCATAAGGCAGAAAAGTGGCTAAATAATTACATTCACAAGGAATTCCCATACTACACTTCTTAGAAGATATGTTTTTCCAGGCTGGATGCAGCAGGAAGAAATTTCCCATTTGATTACCCTGGTACTAAAGAAAACTAATAGTATCCTGTGTATGTGGCAGGATAATTAATTGAAATAGTGCTTTACCCTTGACCTCCCAAAGATTTTCCTGCCCCCATTTTTTGAAGCAAGTTACCAGGCTTTGTGGTTCTTGCAGTCCTTGCAGCCAGAATTTGAGTAGGATATAGGACAGAAGAAGCTTGAAGGACAGGGTTGGAAAAGCTTTATTCAATTGAGATTTTGCTAGGGTTCTGGGGGATGATGGGAGAAGTAGCCTTTGACAGGGCAAAAGGATATGACACAGAACTCATTCCTCTGAGCCAGTGGACATCTCAGAAAGAAGATCTTGGCACCCCGGTTTCCAGCATTAGCTAAGATTCTCTTACCTACGTGGGTAGAGACACAGTGAGTCAGGGAACTTCAAGGGACCACAGCAAGCAGACCATGAGAAAGTCAGTAGCAGCCAGGACATATTGAACATTAGCAGTCCATTCCCATTTCTAGGTACTACACAAATCTTTGAGATTCTGGCACAACTAAGGGAGGAGAGTCTGTAATAATGGATATAAAATTCCCTACTGCTCTGAAGGATGATATACGGCAAATAGTTCCTGCACACTCAAGTTTGCAGACCAAAATGTGTACTTGCTACATATATTAATATTTTTGGCCTAAAAAGTAATACTTTGAGAGGAAGAGGGTGGGGGAGAGGTTAAATCAGCTAGGTTTCTGCCTTTAGGTTTTGGCAGAGCTTCTAGAATAAAACAAACATTTATTACACACTAATTAAGTGCAAGACATTTACTTACATTACCCCATTTTATCTTTATAGCACCTTTATAAGATAAGAACTCATTTTATCACCATTACATAGATGAGACCAGATAGTCAACTTGGTAAAATTACTCAAAAAGTGTATAGGGAAGCCTGGATTCAACAGACAGACCTCCCCAAACCTATTTCCTTAACTCAGTCCTATATCCCCCTCCCTAGAATCTCTATTCTATGCTGCTGTGAGTAAAATGTACACTCTAATAAACCAAAGGATAGGAATGCTGTCAGCAGAGAACTTATTCTATTACTCTCCTTCCTTGGTAATATGAAAAACACTGATAAAAAGTGCTGAACAAATTCAGATCCCGACTATACCAAACTCCCTTTTAGAGATAACTGGGAGAGAAGAATCTCTGCTATTACCCAGCCCACTCTTCCAGTGTATCTCTGCACATTTTTTCCCCTTTCTGATAACTGCAAATTTTTCTATGCCAATGACTACTTGTCGCTTACATTCCTGATGCTCTGATAAAAAGCTGTCATAGCTTTAAAGTTGGCAATTCCACCAAAGTAACCTTCAAAGAAACCATCCCAAATCAAACACTTATGGCTCTCTGTCTCATTGCTCCTTATAATAAAATGAATATTTGAGAAGGAAATCCTTTTTGCCACATGTTCACTGGGAAGGAAAATGGATTGCACTTTCCATATGTGAGGCAGGATTTTTGATAAACTTTGAGATATTTTGGTACTTTATGCATCTGTCACTTTGTTCAGTCATAGTAGTTTTGTTTTCTGACAACTTGTTCATTGGTATCCAGAGGGCAGTAGGAACGTGACCTAAATAGGGAAAGAAATTCCTAAATGGTACTTGTGTTGAGGAGTGGCTTCTCCATAAACTCGGTTCATGGTGCAGACTTCAGGAGTAAACGGGCCCTAAAACCTTCCTGGTGCTCGATACTGTATTCCTCTGTCTTGACACAGTGCATTTTAGAAAATCCTTATGAGATAGAGGTTGGATAGGATAGGTATGTCCATTTTGGTATATTCTGAGAGAGAGAGAGAGAATTTGAGAATAGATGCCTCAAAGTATGATTACACAAACATTAGGAGCTTGGTGATCAGTGGCAAGATTTTGAGAGTTTTATTTCCCACTTTATATTATTCTTTAAGATTCACATTTTTCTACAGTTGACATTTATAATTTATGTTAACAATTTATAAACAAAAATCAATAAGAGATGTGGAAGTAGCGTTATAGGACATCTGAAAAGAAAGGGAAAACTGTGTAAGTACAGCTTGACAATATCATTCAATATCTATTAAAATGGTACAAAATGTTCTGTCAACTATAGGCAATGCCTCTGAAAGTCTTGGAATGCGGACGGGGAGCAACTACTATATCTGTGTGCAGTTAGTCACGGAGGGCACAGCTGCACAAGTCAGAGCCGACTCTGAGTTCTTCAAGTACCTGGAGATAACCAGACACAGAGCTCCCGGACCCCTTTAGACTGGGTTCATTCTCCTGCAGGGAACGGCCTACCTTACAGGGGCTAGGTGATGTTGGCCTTCACAGCTCTATGAGGCACAGCAGAATTGCTGTCTCCCCACTCCAATCTCCGAGATGTCTTTAAAAAATAATAACAGTGAAATACCCTTACTTGTCTTGTGTTTTTTTCTGATGAGAGGAAAGAGAAGTGAGAAGACTGGATTTGGAATGGGGTCAGGGAAGCATCCGTGGGCAGACACCGCACTGTGAGGAGGCGTCAGGAGCTCCTGAGCAGCCGGGCTGGACACTGCTCTTCACCCCCACGGGGCGTTTCCCGCCCTTCCTGCTGATTAAGGGGCAGTGCGGTGGCAGCTTCTGACAGATAACTTGCTTGTTTTGTTATAAGGAGCTTCATTTCCTGAGGATGAATTATGAAGACTTTTTTTCCTTTTTGTTGTTTTAAAATAGGATTGTCTTATCTGAGAATGTGTTAATTAAGTTATCATGTATTGCTTTGTTTCTAGTCCTACACATTTGATATGAACAAATTACTCCTTAGAAGACAGCTTCCAGTACTTGGAATAGCAGCTGGTGTGACTTCACCAAGAACAGCAGCCCAGAGGGGCCAGGGTACGAAGCGTGGGTTTGGGGAGAGGAAGAACCATGGAGTGCTCAGATCCGGCTCGAGAGCAGGCAGGATTCCTGCCGTGCCATGGTTGGGTCCACTTCTCCTTCTGTTTTGCCTCCAGACCAGCTTCATATTATCTACCCACGGACCTCCATTTCCCCTGTGACACTCTCCTGGCTGAGCCTCCTGCTATTCTTTGCTGGCTGAACCTTGGCCTTCCCCAGCCAGAAGCCCCAGTTAGAAAAACACTACCTCTGTCTCAGTGGGCTGGAGCGTGCGGCACTTTGGGAACGGAAGCAAGAGCTGTAGGTCCTACCCTCACAGTCATTCATTCCACTCCAATACGTGGCCATTTACTCAGGAGGCATGTGCTGTGTCCAACAGCCCTGGGATAGTACAGAGACAGATGTAAAGATGAAAACATAGTCTCTGCCCTTGGGTAGTCTGGGACCTATCTTGGGAGTAAAGCAATTGTTTCCAGTAACTATGGTAAGCACAGCAAGAGAGATACAGCAATATGGTATGGGAAGGGGACTCAGAGCATTCCTAAGTGAGCTCCTAAATGGGTGGGGATTGTGACTTCATCCTCCGAATCCCAGTACTCTGTCACGTCTAGTGCACAGTGGGTGCTCTGCTGGTGTTTGCTAAGCCGTTACTGAGAAGGGATATCTAGTGGTGTGACTCTGAAAGGGCTTACTAGTCATGTGAGGTGCTGCTAGAGAGACAAGCAGGATTTTGAATCAGAGATGAGGGTTGGGAGGACATTCTAGTTGGAAAAAAGAATATGAGCAACAGCTCAGTGACATAGACTCTCTGCTTAACTTCCTATACTCATCCCCCAACCCCCATCCAGGAATTTTGAGGACAGATTTTTCTCCAGGCAGTTGGAAAACAGACTTGGCTGGTGAAAATAGTTTAGTTGGTCTCTTGACTCTGACATTATTCGCAAGCACTTCGCTGTTTGCTTCTTTCCCTTAATCACTTTCTTTCATTTCTAACCTTTCTACATCTCCTTTGGTCCTATTTTCCTTTTCCCTTGCTCTGAGCTGCCATCACCATCCTTATCTCCTGCCTAATAAGGGGAACAGGGCACAGGTGCAGTTACTAGATCACCAAGGTCAGCAAAGGGCTTTAGAGTGAGTCTTTTACATGACTGCCCTGCTTCCCTCTAGTATTTGCATCTTTTTTGTGTCTGGCATAACAGAAGTTCAGAGAGTTGATGTGGTTGCAGCATGGTATGCAGGGAAATCACAAACACTCATTTTCCACTTCTTTATTTTGTCTTCTGAATCATGGTGCCCCTACAAATTTTAAACCTTTCCTCTTCCCCCCAACCCCACCTTAACTCTGAAAATCTGCAACAAGTTCATGTGCATCTTTAACTCTCCACTCTAGAATCCCGGATAGAACTTTTAACAATGTTTTGGCTCCTTGTGAATTCTGAGAATCTAGTGTATGACCTTGGTTTTGTAATAAAAGACTAGTAAAAAGTCTCCTTTTTCCACTTCCACTTTCTCCACTGTATTGTCTAGTTTTGGCTTTCCTATTTTCCCTCTTATCTTTGTAAATTTCCTTCCAGACGTCTCTTTAAGTGACTTGACAGCAGCCCTGTTATCTTCTAAGAAACCTAAAGGCACTTTGGCTGCTTTAGAAAAATGTGTCTGTTTTTCCATCTCATTAAGCAGCATCTGAAATCTCTCTGAAAACACATGAAAAGGATATACAGAGGGCCTCCCAGAATCTGAAAATCCCATGGAAATTAAGTCCCATTAGTGTTTTTTAATAACATCAAAGACTCACCCATGCATTTAAAATGTATGATTTTGTTTTGTTTTGGATACGGGTGTAGTAGGCCGTGAATGTAAACTTATTTGTTTCTTAGTTTAGCTCTTTGTTGCTTAGGTAGGAATCAAAGAAAAGAACTGCAGGAAAGAGAAAAGGGAAGAAGAGAAAAGACGGCTCTGACTCTTTCATCTCAGGTGATTTCTGAAATGACAAAATGATGGTCCTGCAAAACTCTCAGCGTTCTTCTCACGTTGCTAATGGTTGGTTCCTTGCTCTCAGTGGGTGACCTGCCTAGGAAAGGAGCTCTTTAGCCTTTCTGGCTACTCACTAAGCCAGGCAGATACAGCCACAAGGTGTCACTATTGCTAAAATCGCTCTCCACCTGCAGGATCGATTGTGATTACGCGTATGTGTGTTCTCTACAGGCTCGCCGGGAGAGCCACTTTTTGACTGGCACTATTAGTTGCCTCCCTTACTTTAACTAAACTGTGACACTGGCTGAGTTATCTAGAGAGGCTCAGCTTTCTAATCCGGAAATTGTGTAGGAGCTAATAATTTCTGTTTTTCAGGATAGTTTTTAGCCTTAAATTAGAAAACCTTGGAAAAGCTGAGTTTTAGAAGCAGCACTTAGTAGGCACTCAACAAAGTTTAGCTCCTTTAACTTCAAAAGTGGGGAATGGAGTTGGGAGGGGGCAGTGAGGGGTGATCACTTTGAGATCTCTCTCTCTCTTTCTTTCTTTCTTTTTCTTTTCTTTTTTTAAATTGGATTTTAGAGCTGCAAGAATATCATGAAACATAGAGTTCTGGTTATTGTTGATAGCTGTACTATTTAAAAATGTTTAGGGAAAGCTAAATGCTATGGCTTCCTCTTACAGAGTCACTATATTAAAGTTATATTAAAGTCTCTGGGAAGTCTTGTTATAAAGAAACCTAATTAATTTTGTTTAATCCAAAGTTTCCCATATTTCTTTGAGCCAAGAATGTTATATACATATATACACACACACACACACACACACACACACACACACATAAAGATTAACATCCAGATTGAGCAGCTTTATTCTGGTTTGTTTTACATATGAGAAAACAGAAACCCAGTAATCATCCATGGAGGAAATATTTACACCACAGAAATCAGTAAACACTGCAAACCACTTTTCTCCCAGAGAGTAAGTTTACCAGTATACTACTGTCAGAACCTGGGTATGTAGATGCCCAGTGCTACATTTCAATGATTTTTGAGTTTCTAAGGTACTTTGAAGATATTTTGGCAGAGAAATGACAAAAACTCAGAATATCAGTACCACGAAGTGTGCGTGTGTGTGTGTATTATATATATATGACATCTACTAGTGCTGTCACTGGAGAGAAAAGCAGAATATTTCCCTCTTACGCTAGGAGGTATTTCAGTTTTCCAACTGTGTTCTACCCTGCCAGGCCACAGCCAGTCAAATTTCAGGATACTTTCCAGTATCTCTTCCAGCCCAACCCTGATTTCTGGGGTAGCTTCAGGGGTCAGAACAAATCAATGGCTCCATTTGTTTCATTTGTCCCACAGCTGGCTCAAGATGGCTTCTTTTATGGATCTAAGGGATCTGGGATGTGGGATGTGGGGGTCTGGTGACTCCCAGGTGTTTCCCAGCTGTTCTAAAAAGTCTCACTCTCCCTTTCTTGCATATATATATATATATAATCAATATATTAATCTCCTCATTATTGATAAATATTGATATATGTACATATAACCATCAATGGAATACCTGTTCCATGCCAAGCACTGCATTAGCTATTCCTCATACCCAGTCCTAGACATACAGAGAAAACTGAAGTGCAACAAAATTGAATAATGTTCCACAGTCACACAACTCATACCCATCTGCCAGACTTTAAATACTGTAACCTTTCCTCCAGCCATTCAGGCTTCCTCGGAAAGAAGAGTAGAAAGTATCTCCTTGGCAAGGGCATTCCTGGAAAAGAAAATATACCAGAACCAAGGAAGAAACCACTCTTTTGGAGAGGTCTCTGTCGACTCTGTTTAAAACTCACACTTCCTTCAACAGGAGGGTGGAAACGGAGGTGTTTCGTGCCTGGTGGGGGATATTGCAAAAATACACTGGGAGACACAGAGGGATTGCTGCAGTTGATTGTTGGGTTCTGAGCAGAGAAAATCTGGAGAGAAGTAGGAGGTTAAATTAGTTTTACAAATAATAGTTTGGGTGTTAAGCCAAAATGACAAGCTGCTTCATGCTTCTTGGGAAATGGCTTCAAATCGTTCATCAATTGTTTCGGCCATGACAACAGTAGCAGCAGCAAAGGCTCTAAAATTTGCAGTGGGATTACAGCGAGAGAGCAGGAAAAGCACAAAGGCTGCAGGCTCTGGCCTGGGCCCTATGCTGTGGGCTACTAGGCTGCGTGTAGATGCTGTGGAGTCTCAGTGCCCAGGCACAAGAGAATTGGGGAGCTTGGTCTGCCCTCAGCACATGCCTCCAGCTCCACTCCCATCAGCAGTAGGTTCTGAGAATCTGGCATTGCAAGAAGACCGACTAGGAATCCCTGGTACTGATGAAGAGGACCCCGTCACTCCAGATACATAGTGACTTGCTTAATCTCAGGTTTTTTTTGTTTGGGGGATAAAGCTCTGGAGCTACAAAATCACTTTTGCATTCAGGCTTGGTTATTCAATTTGTGCTCTCTATGGTCTGCTGGTTGAGTTTCACACAGGTTTTTCATCCTGGAGAATTTATATATTTTATTGATAAATTTCAATTTGATATTGCGAAATTTGAACTTGAAATCATATCCTATACTACTATTTATGGTTCATGTCAGGAAGGCGCCACTGCTCTACAACAGATTAGGGTTCAATCACTCATGGTCAAGCTTCCAAAATCAAGCCTTCATCATTTGAGATCGGATGAATTGTCTCTCTTTTTAAGCATATAGTATGTTATTTTTATATACTGGATTGCCTGTGTTTAAAGATCCATGTGCTGAATATTTAGTATGCTGTAGTGGAAAGGTCAATAATGTCATCTCTCATGACCACAGCTCGCTTCCAGAGTGGTTTGAGAGTTGTTTACAGGTGATTGCTGATACAGATAGCTGTATTCTGTACATGACCTTGGTTATTCTTCCACACTTGGGTTATTCTTCCATACTTGGCCTACAACCTGTGCTCAGGTCAGCATTTGAGCATGAACAACTAGTCTCAGACTGGTCTAGGGTTGTGTGGTCTAGAGTTGTGTGGCAGTGGGGAGTATAGCAGCTGTGGAATACCACCTGATGCAAGAAGCACCTGAGAAGGAAAAACCATCACAGCATGGCTGCAAGGTCCTTCTACTGTGACAGCCACCAGGGGCTTGTGGCCCAGCACCAGATTAGTCTCACAGTGGACAGACCTCCCACTGAACCACTCAATGGATGGTTTAACACATGCACTCAATAGTAGTAATCTACACACATCCCTCAATCAGGAGCTAACACAGTGTAAGGATGAAAAAGCATAAAAGTTTAGAGTCCGATAGGATTAGAAGTTTAAATTAAAAAATAAGTAGAATATTAAATAAAACAGCAAGATCTACTTTCCATTGGTGTTATTAAATGGGGTTGATGATCAAACTTTCACTGCCTACCGTTTTATTTTAGAGCCTAACAGGCACAACAGATTCAAAAGTTAATTATAAAAAGGGAGGGAAACTACATCACAGTCTTTGTGTGCTTATCTTTATCCACCACAGCAGTCGATTAGCACTGCTTTATCAGAGGATGTGGGAATGCAGACACATCAACAAAGCTCATTTATTAATTCTGTGAACAAAATTAGATTGTCAGAGTTTGTTCCTAAATTCTTGGATCAAAGCTGAATATTAATAAGTAAATAGATAATTGAAAATAGAGCAGTGCATGCTTTACAGAACCCCACACCTTTGCCCACCCCCACCGCCCAAAAAAGGAATCTTCTCCACCTTTGAACCTGTAAAGTTTGCTCTATTTGCCTAGGTCACCAATACCTGGAGTACCTTCTATATCTTCATGGTACAAGAAGGAGATGCTTTCCAGTGGGGCAACCAATCACAGTTTAACTTCTGTGTGTGTTCTCATTTTTCTCTTTGTTACTTTCCTATATTATACTTCTCTCTAACAAAGCTGGTCTCCCCACCACTCACTAGACATAATTTGGTCTCTTGCCTCTGTGTGTCCATTCAAGTCATTATTTCCAACTAGAATGCCCTTTCCTTCCAATTCTAACGCTCAAGGCCTACCCACCCAGTTAAAAAAATCATCTAACTTGGCCCCAAGAACAGGATATGATCTGATCCATTTGCAGTCATCTGAAAAAGTTATTTTCAAAATTTGGTGTGTATAAGAATCACATGCAGGGCATGTTAAAAATGTAGATTCTTAGGCTTTACTCCCAATGATTCTGATTAGGCATTTCTAGGATGGGACTCCCTAATCTTCACTTTTTAAAAGCACCACCAGCTAATTCTAATGTACCAGGTTTGTGGACCATTCTTTTAAGGGACTGTATTAGCCAGTCACCTGGTATTTATTGTTTTGCTTTTTCTATCTGATTTGGATCTCAAGAGACAAAGTGACATCATTAAATATTTTCAGAACAAATAAATGAAATTTCACCAACCTTGAGTTCAACCATCATTTGTTGTGTGAAGAGCAGTGGGCAGCCAAAATAGCAATGTTTTCAAAATCAAAGATTCTCAAATACCACCCCAAAAGTGAAATGGATACTGGGTGAAATGGATAACATTCAATATCACCCATATCAGTGGTTCCATGCCCACTGACTATTCTCGGCCCTTGATAAAATTTTCACCACTCTGTCTAAAAAAGCAGAAAAAGCAATAAAATACATTTTTTACAAAGCTTTTATTTTTCTTTTTAAATTTAAGTATGGTGTTCATTTGGGTACTATGTCTTTCCTTTTTGTTGCCATTAAATGTCTTTTATTTTCCATATGAAGTGGTAATAATAAATGATAATATTTTTAACATTCTTACCTACAAAAAAATATTGCCCTTTTTATGGACCCTACCCCCAATTCTTTTTTTGAAATGACCAGCTACTGGTCAGTGAGATTGTAAAGTCTGAAAGCCCTTTAACTACACATTAATTCCAGTATCTTCTCCATTCCAAAGAGCTTCTCCATTTTTCTAGGACTGTGGTATATGAAGTAGGGAGCAGCTGCTGGTTCTCTGTGTGCTATTTCAACAAAACCTTCTACAGATGGTGCCATGAGGAATAGTTCACCTCCTTGAGGACACTCTCTCCTCTAGAAGCTGACCTGTTGGGGATATTGCAGACCTTTGCTAAACAGCTTGTTGTGTTGTCCTTTCATTTTTGTCACCTTAAAAGTGTCATTTTTCTTATAAGATGTTGATAGTAAAATGATGGAATTTAACACCTTTAATTACTAAAATAAAATGATACACCCCAACGATGCAGCACAAAGGAAAGGAAGTATACAAAGTACTGGAATTCAAGGACTTTATTTTGATTCATCTCATTTGTGTTACTACATTGAGTTTATTATATTTTCCCAAGAATAAAGTATATTATTACCCCTCAATCAGGATTTGCATGGCATAGAATAACAGGGCAACAAAGACACTCTGAGATGTAGTTCCTCTCGTATGCAGGGAGCCACGCTCTGCGTTATTCACACTTTCTGGCTGGGAGTTGCTAACAGCTCTGGTTCTAGAACAGATCAGTGTTAATGATCATAAGGACATTCTGTACCAAACTGCACTAGCCAAGCATCATTTTTGAGATAGTTCTTTTTTTTTATCCTCATTATAAAAATATAAAGCTTTGGTTAGTGTCTCTAGGATTAGAAAAATTGTCAGTTTTTAGGGCAATAATTGTTTCTATTAATTTCCCATGGTTGAGACGTGATGCCAGCTAATTTACCAATATCTTCAGAAGTGGATGAGGAACCTAAATATATGGTCTGAATTATTTGACAAACAACACTGTCTCAGTTCTTCCATCTATGGAAAAAATTATGGTTTTTCATTAAGCATAGATCTAGCTAAACTTAGTGAACTAGTGCTTTGCAGAGAAGTTTTGGCCCTATTTTATTCAATTTGCTTTGTATTAAAATTGTTCAATTAAACCCAGGAAGAAAAATAAGGTGTTCCTCTCATGTTTATATGAAAGCCATTTTTCTAAATGAGTTCCTGTATGAATATACATAGCATTTTATCAAAAATTAATAGTCTTGGCCTGAAAAAAATTATAGGACTATATATTAATTATCCAAAGCAGTGGCTTTATTTATGACCTCTTTGACACAGCCTTCACTTCAGTAGTCTCAACCCCAGAAGGCGTGAAGAAAATAGAAAAGGAGCTGAATGTAGGTTTTCAACTGGAACGGTGGTTAATTACTTCTGTTCTACACTATTTGTGCTGTATGGTCAGTAATATGCTAATGAGTTTCAATTAAGTTACCTTTGCAAGACTAAATTACTTTGCAAAATTCTGCCAGGAAACAGAAATTGGTTATATAAGGTGGGATATTGAATAAATATTGTCTTGTTATCAGTGAAAATATATGCTTAACCCCTTTACTTTCCCATTATCTGTGATTCGGAATCACTGATGTGTGCTGTGGGGTTATGATCATGAGTACAAGTGGCATAGAAGGAAGTAAAAGAATTAGTAGGCTAAGCAACTATAGCTCTAACATGTCCTATGCCACTTGAAAGGTGTTCATTGGACTGTTCTACCCTAAACCTTAACAGCAAAATGCTGAGGTGGGAAGGTGATTGGCTGGGATTACAATAACATTGTCAACATGTTCTTCACAGAACACTAATCTCTTAAAAAATAAGAGAAGGGGGAAAAAGTGTTCTGGGAAACACTAAATACTCTATCTCCCTCCTCCACTGCCACCTTAGAGATTTATATAAAATAAAGGCTCTGAAATTCCTGCAGTTAAAGAAAGACCAACAGTTATTTAAATTTGTTAAATAATATCCCCTGATATTCTCTCAAACTAAATTCTTATTTCGAGAGCCACCCATGGAATTGGTGTTCTCGCATGTGGGAACATAAATTTTGGGAGGGTTCCCTCCATTCTCACTGAGCCACTCTTACGGTGAACACCTGCTTGGCTTCCAGCCATCTGGGATTTAGGTACGTGCTAAGCAGAGGGTGCCCATGTGGCTAACCCCCAATACAAACCTCGGACAGTGAATCTCTAATGAGTTTCTCTGGTTCGTAATGTTTCACACGTGTTGTCACAACTCAATGCTCAGGAGATTAAATGCATCCTGTGTGACTCCAGTGGGAGAGGACCCTTGGAAGCTTGTGCTTGGCTTCCCTGGACTTTGCCTATGCGCCTTTTCCCTTTGCGGCTTTTGCTTAGTATCCTTTCACTCTAACAATCTTAACTGTAAGTACAAATATCTACTGAGTCCTATGAATCCTCCTAGTGAATTACCAAACCTGAAAGTGGCCTTGGAGACCCCAAACACATGTGGTAAGCAAGAAAGATTCGTCTCTGCCCTCACAGAACTTACCACCTAATGATGTAGATATTATTATCAAATAACAATGCTTACAAAAATGATCAGTTATAAACTTATAATTGAGATTAAATTATTTTTTTTAAAGGAAAAGAAGTGCCTGTTTCTGTGAGACAAGTTGTTACAAAGCTGAATCTGGATCGGGGATATCAGAAAAGGCTTTGCTGAAGAAGTGAGAACTAAGCTGAGTTGTAAAAGATGAGTAAGACAAAAGGAAGAAGTTGAGCAATTTGGAAAGCAGGATAACAACTGCAAGAGCTCTAAGATTTGTTGAAGATGACACATCTAATAAGCAACAGACTAGTACTTAAAATGGGGTTCCCGGATCTCTGTTGAGTGTTTTTTCCATGGCACTTCTAGTACAATACTGCTCCATACCAGTAGCATACAAGAGGTTTTCAGTCCATCTTACCCCCTCAGCACTCTGATCTTGCCATTCCATTGCTGTGTATATTAAAAAGAGTCTAATCATGCTAAGAATCTTTATAGATTGAGGTTGATCCCAGACTCAAAGAGCTGGCTTCTTTTATATATACCACCGATTGAACTCCTAGTTATATACCCAATAGAAATGGTGTACATATATACACCAAAATAGATGTACAGAGGTGTTCGTAGCAGCCCAAACTGCAAACAACACAAATGATTCCAATAGAAGTATGGATAAATAAATTGCAATGTACTTATATAATGGAATATTACACAGCAGTGAATTTGAAGAAATGATTGGTACATACAACAAGATGGAGGAATTTCAAAGACATATTGATGAGCAAAAGAAACTAGACATAAAAGGGAACATTTATATCAATTTATGTAAGTTTTACAAACATGTAAAACTGATCAATGGTGATAGAAATCAGGATATTGTTTACTTTGTGGGGTAGTGACTGGAAGTAGACTAAGGAAACTTCCAGGTGTTAGTAATATTCTATTTCTTGATCTAGGTAGTACGTACATGAATGTATTCAGTTTGTGACAGTCTATTAATCTGTACATTTAAGGTTTGTACATTTTTTCATAAATAAGTTTTAGCTCAAAAGTTTACCAAAAAAATCTGAGTTGCTACCCTGTTATTGTCTTGCCTTGTTATTAACAAGCCTTCTTACTTTGGACAAATCACACAGTTTCATTGAGCCTCAGGTTTCTCATCTATAAAATGAATGAGAGAACATCTGCCCGCATTTTTTTCCAGCTTTAGTGGAAACCAATTAATATCATTAATTAATGATATTATTATCTGATTGATAGATGTGATCTCAACCTGTGATATCATTTTAAAAATTCATACTCATTTCAGTTGACTCTCAATTATTCACTGCCTAATTATCTAGACTGTGAGTTTCCTGGACTTCAGCTCTTCTCTTCAAACTGTTCAACTATAGGAGACCCTATTCAGCAAAAGATGTGGAAATAAAAGAAAAAAAACCTAACTTTTATTTTTTTACTTGGCACAGATTTTGGTAGAAAAGGAGGAGGAATAAGGTCTTAAGACTTTATGTTGTAGTATAGTTTTTAGATTGTCAATGTATTACTATTGTGTATGCTAACTAAAATCCCTAAAAATTAATTTTGATTACTAAAAATAATTGCTACCATTTATTGACTGTTTATCTTATAATTGATCGGGCATTACATTTGTATGTATATGTATATGTGTGTATGTATGTATGTATAAAATCATCTTATTGAATCCTCATGTCAAATCCATTAAGTAAGTTTCATTAAAACATTTTGCAAATAAGAAAACTGAGTTTCGGTGAAGTTACAGGATTTGTGTAAGGTTGTGCAAGATGTAGCAGAATCAGGTACCTGGGACTTTTTGCATCCACAGCCTCTGCTTTTTATCCATGCTATTCTCTTCTGTTGGCTGTGCCTTCAGAGCACAGCTTTTTCATCCATGCATCCTCAATGGATCTGCTATGGCGTTGGCCACGGACAGCCGCTCCTTTATTAAACAAACACCAATGCCAAATAGTCCATCTTTTGCACATGGCAAAGTCTACATTAAAAAAAGAACATATGCAATCTAGTTATTTGTTTATTCATTACATCTCACTATTTGCCTTATAGAAAATTCCATAGGAAACTACCTTTGCGGTGAAATGACAGCTTGAAAGCGTTTAAGATTTGCAGCATTTGAAAGACTAGTAAAAGAGTCATTGATTATAAAAGACCTCCTGTGAGTTGATCTTGTTCACATAAGTTTCAGTCTTTCAGAGCCCCTCTCCCCCATTTAGAACAGATCCTAGTCTCCCACCCCCAGACCTCACATCTTTACCCAGGATTACAAGAGACTTTTGTATAAAACTTCCCTGAACTAAGAAAAGAAATATTACCTTTGTCACATAGAAAAGAAGATAGTTGAAAAGGTAGAGGCACAGAGGGTATGGGGATTGAGGCAGAGGTTGAAATCTTAGGAAGCCTTAGGTAGGACAGGGAATATTACATGACAGATTAGAGTAGGTAAACCAGGGCATCATGGTGTTTGGGTTAGGTAAGAAAACAAAGGCAGGACCTTTTCAGTCCTGCACAAGAGAAGGAGGGCATCAGTTGCTAGGATCTGCATAAAGAGGAGACATAAGCATATTTCTGCTTCTGTATTAAAGCCCAGCCAGCATCAGCAGGGCTGTGCTGTCATCCAGTTTCTAGAAAAGAGGCTGATGCAAAAGATCACTGTACATGTGGTAGCTCTCCTGAGAGGTGTTCTACCTTAACATCTTCAACCTTAACAGTGAGGTCAGCTTCTTGAGAGACGTGACAAGGTTGAGGGCAGGCAGGGTGGCGTGGGAATTCATGCTGAGAGGTGGAGCCCAGAAATCCCTGCATAAGAAATGCTCTTAATAAGTAGGCTGGTCACAAAGTGCCTAAGGACAGATTTAAGAACTTTGTGTGTCTAACTTTGTGTCTCTTTTCCTCTCCATTCTGCTATCACTTCCCTGGAGCCTTTTGTCTCATCTATAAAAGAAAGGCATAGAAATGGATAATCTCCAAGGTCCTTCCCAGCTCTGACAGTCTATGACTAGCCCTTACATATGAATGCAGCCCTTTATACTGTATGTAATACCACATTTCCTATGGGGAGAAAACCAGACTGCAGCATAGAATTATGAATTTGACCTTTGAAATTTAAACTGTTTTGATTGTATTTTTACTGTTTTCCTAAGGGAACAGTTCCTATTCCTTTAGTATTTGGAAACTAAACATAGTTCTTAAAGCGAATTGGTGAAAATGACTATTATCCATCATTCAACACTGAGGTCTGTCTCAAGGGCTGGTTAGAGGGCATGTGGCTATTTGAGGTGGAGGGAATGAAGCAGGAGAGGAAGTTTATTATGCCAAGTACAGTGCCCACTAGAAATCTCAGGAAACCCAGACTCTTGGGCTCAGTGGGATTTGGAACCACTTGGTGTTTGAAATAATTCACTCTTGCCTAAAGGTACAAAAAAAAATCTTTCCTATTTTCCTCCTGAAATATCACCAGCTGTCCCAGACATTTTTAAAAATAGCAGTATTTGGATATATTGTGTTTAAAAAAGAGTCAGCAAGATTCAGCTTACATTTGCCTTGAGGCTTTGTGACTTCATGTTTGCAGTCAATTTGAAAAACAGTTTGAGATATCTGTTAAACTTTGAACACAGTGAGATTTACCCATCTCCCTTTCTGAAACTACAAATAATCCTATATATTTTGATAAGGAGCCAGTAAATTGGCCCCTAGGAAAGAGGCAAACTATATCTATATTTCTAAATGCTTCTGGTAAGGGAGCTTGTTCTATTTTGGATCCATAAATTGAATCTAGCAACAGCTCCAAAATTCATCTTTTGGATGAACCTGAGAGAATTCTTAGTTCAGAATGGCCCAGGGAGAAAACCTGAAGGCTGTCTGAATCATGTGGGATCTACTTAGAGCCTGGCTATTTCCATATGTTGCTTAATAAATGACATTTGCATCAAGAACTCTATGAATTACAGGTATGGACAGAGCTATTTCATTTATTTCATCAGCTTGTTTTGCCAGCGGAGGTCCCATGTATATCTGAGAAAGACTTAACCACAATAAGTTTTGTCATGATGGAAGTGGATGCATTTCTTTTAAAAAAGGATCTTTTTGCTTCTAAATTATTTCACATGAAAGTAAATTAAGACCACTTTGGATGGTCACTGATATATCCTATTGTCTTAGGTTCAGTTCCTGGGAAACAGATTCTGGGACAGTTATTTGTGAGCAGAAAGTTTACTGGAAGGACACAAAATTAAGCAAAGGGAGAAACTAAACTATGACATAGTCATTACAAAGGCCTCATCTCTGGAGCTGGGATGGCCCTTCAAATTTGAGCCAGGCTTCTATACTCCCTTTCCCCCGATTTCAGCAGTCATTGGAGGAGGGCTGTTCTTGGGGACAGGGGGGGATATACATTAACAACACAGAACTCTTGGCCAAGGGAAGTTTCTGGTAAGCAATTCAGCTACGAGCTAACAGTAGGTAACAATCCTGACAGATAGAGAAATACATGTCCCAGTCCTGAAGGGAGAATATGGCCATCAAATCACAGCATCCACTATAATCTGCCTCTTGGGCTGCTCAGACCCACTTGTTGATATAAAAAAGGTTCATCTCATCAGAGAAAAGCTCCTTCAGGATTCTAGTGAGTTTCTTTTCCTGAGGAAATTTAAAAGAAGAAGATTACTAGGATATGCTCTAGCTCTTGTGTCTATAGTTAGCTTAAGGAACTCAACTGACACTCATCACTTCCTGCCTTCACCAACCCACCCTTGGCTACCACCTTTTCTGATCTAGATGGCTTAATTATTGAGGCAACCCAGACTCTCATCCATAAAGGCTTTGAACCCCTGGCCACTGTGCCTTTTCAGATGATGGCTGTTGTACTTAACCATTTACCATCAAAACTGGACAAGGCAATACCGAGAGATGCCCCAGTGGATTCCAGGGTTGCCAAATGCATTCTTCCTGTTTCCATGTAGGGCTTCCTGCTCCAGTAAGAGCCCTACCTCCATCTGATTCCCACGGTTAATCACCTCTGCCTGGATATTAATTCCTTCCTTAGCTTGCTGATATTTTGGTACAAGGAGTCTAAAATAATGAGATGGCAGCCATAATTTAAAGTTTAATAGGACTCAAAAATTTCTGTAGCCCTGGTGGACACATGACCCCTCCAGGAATCAGGACTTCTAAACCAAAAATGCCTAGAGTTGCAGAGATGGGAAGCATAACCTCTTCAAGTGAGTCCCTGGAAGCAGGGCTAGGGCTATTCCTCTTCTACCACTTGTCTCTATACTCACATAGTCTACCTATTAGAAACAGAGCACCATATAAAAATCATTGATTTAAGGTGTACCCTGTCCTCACAGAGTATCATCTTCAAGCTGGTGCCTCATCTGTACTGTCAAAAGATCACCTATCACTCTATGCAGTTGGCAGCTTCTGTGTACATGTGGATCCCATGGCCATGTGCCCACTGCTATGACTCTGCTACTCCCTCTGGGATAGTTGATTTTATACGTCAGACTGGGCCACAGGGTGCCTAGATGCTTGGTCAAACATTATTCTGGGTGTTTCTGTGAAGGTGTTTCTGGAAGAGATTAATATGTAAATTGGTAGGCTGAGTAAAACGGATTGACTTCTCTGGTGGGGGTGGGCCTTATCCAATCAGTTGAAGGCCTTAATAGAACAAAAAGATGACCCTCCCTTGAGTAAGAGATAATTATCCTGCCTGATGGCCTTCAAACTGGAACATCAGCTCTTCCTGGTTCTACAGCGGCTTTTGGCCTTTGGACTCAAGCTGGGACATCAGCTATGCAGATTTTGGACTTGCCAGCCTTCATAATTGTATGAACCAATTCCTTTCAATAAACTCTTTATATATATATATATATAGCATATAGAGATGCTATGTGTGTGTTTGTGTATATATATATACACACACACATACACTTTATTTGTTCTATTTCTCTGGTGAACTCACACTAATACATTTCCTTGCTACAAAGTGGGTTTCTTGGTTCATTACCATGCTATTTAGAATCTTACATAGTAGTAGCACTGCCTGAGGCCATACAAGCAGGAAAGACAGTCTTATACTCATAATATTAATCAATTCCAGGTAAGATGAATCAATTTCCCTTCCCAGATGAAAAGGGTACAATATAATTAGTTTGCTACCAATAGCTAGTAGTTCTCTTCAAAACATGGCGCTGGATTGGGAATTCAGTGTTGGTCTCTGTTGCTGGCAGGTTGGGCATTCAGCAGGAGCTACATAAGCCTGGGTGAGTATGAACTCATGCTGTTGGATATGTGCACAGCTTCCGTCTCTGCCACCATGGCTACTCTGTTCATGTGCCCCTTGTGTCAGCCCTGGGGTAGCCAGTGGCAGAGCCTGCTATGTCAACCAGCCAAGGGACTCTATTACTTTGTTTGTAGTGCTTCTCCCACGCAGGATGCCTGTAGTAGGAATCATCATTCAACAAACACACAGATCTTCACACTTTGTGCCCAACCCCACAAGTTGGTCTATACGCCTATTCTCTACAATGCCTTGTCTCCATGCAATACCCTGGTTCTCTGTTAGTCAACTGATGATCATCCTCACATCCAGGTGCTCGGAACACACAGAAAACTGATCATTTTTCTGATTACCATACTATTAGGGAAGACAAGATCCCCGGCTGGTATCTTTGATATCTCTCAAACTATTTCGGTTTGATTCATGGAGAGATTAATATAACGGTTCAGTGTACATATGATGTCAGTGTACATATGAATCACCTAGAAGTATATTAAATTCCCAGGAACCACATTCAGAGGTTCTGATTCAGTTAACTTAATTTTGGCATTTTCAGCAGGAAAAGCACGCCAGGTCGTTCTGCTAGAGATACTTGGGAACAATACCCTGGAGAAACATGAATCCAGTGGACCCACTTGAGGAGGTACTGACCATCTGAACTTCCGTTTTTTGTGGAGTTCTTGGCCATTGAGAAGACTGTAGTGGTAATAACTCTTGGTGAAATGCATTCTGTGGTATATTTTAGCGTCTCTCTATGCTTTTTAATCAGTGGGAAGTTTTCTCATTCAATTGACATAAAGGGCATATCTTATTGATTTTTTTTTTCATTTCACTGAATGAAAGGCAGACATTAGCAGCACAGAGAATTGGTTGAGGACATGTGGAATGACACAGATAATACTTAGAGGCTTGATTTGAACTCTGGCTTCCCATTTAGGCATGCTGACAACTCTAAAGGCTTTGTGCCACTCCGTAGCTTGGACTGCCAAGCAACTAACCATGAAATATGAAGAGAATTTCAAAGCAATTTTGTGAAAAATGAAATATGAACAATAAATTTATCCGTTCCATTTAGTCTTTTTTTTTAGTTGACAGAGAGGCTTCCATTTATCTGAATATCTGAATGAAACATTCATTAATAGATCTTTTAAAGTAGTGTGTATTGCTTTTACTTTTAGAGGGGTTTTTTATTAAACAAAATTCCCTTCTTCCCTCTCTACCCTCAAAAGGTTTTTTTCTAAAACATCTATAGTGGGTACCACAAAATTTAACACTTGATCAATTGTCCTCTATATATAAAATTAGAAAATGTATTGAAAGCACTTTAAAAAGAAAAAGCACTATGTTCCTTTAAAATGACCATGATATAGATATAGGATACTGAGAATTAAGGGTCTGTCTTCTACTCTCTTTTTAACTGTCACGGTTCCTAGCATAAGCAAATAGAAAGCACTTGTTGACTTGGCAATATTTGATCATCATCTGTAAGTCCACATGTATTTTTTGCAGTCCTCTCTCATTAATACCTTATAAAATCCATTCCTACAACCATCATATATAGTTGAAACACATCTGATAATGACTGTAAGAAAACTGAGTACTCTAAGATTGGGAACATGTGACGTGTGGCCTCTCTCTTTTTTTTTTTTCCTTTTCCCATGATAGAAGTTGCATTTGACCTTGGGTGCTGTTTTCTGATAAGCCTGAGTGTGACTCCAAAATCTTTCTTAACACATACTCTAGGATTCTTTACCAATAAATCAAGGTTCCCTACCAACCAATCAAGACTCAGGGCAACATCTTTACCATCCCTCTCCTAGATATAAATTTCAGGTTAAAACCTGAACTTCTAGTGCTGACACTGTCACAAACAAGCTGTATCACCCTAGGCAAGTAATTCCATATATTGAGATTTCCATTTTCTCATCTGCAATGTAAGTTATTTGAACCAGATGCTCTCTGAGGTACCTACTGCCAGTTGTGAGAATTTGTGATTTGGTAAATGAAAGCCATCCAATCAACCTGGTTGGGCTCTCAGCAGTCGTAAGAATCCAATAAAATATACTTCATTTTCATTCTTCTTCCAGAAAAAGAACATTTATGTCTGGCATAGCCATTAGATATTTGTCATGAGCTTGTGTTTGCAAATTCTTGATGATTCTTTAATTTTTATAGTCCTCTGTGAGGAGAGCAGTCACACTAGTTATAGTGGAGGTAACTAAGTCTTGGCTACATAGAGTATTTTGGAAGGGTTTATGGGATAACTCAATTTTACTGTAACCGTTTCCGGGTTCTTCCAGAATAGTACTTTGAGGCAATACATGTATTTATTCCTTAAGCCATGCTCTAGCTCTAAAGCAAAAACTTTCTACCACATCCCACTTTGAGAGGCTTTGGACAATGATGTTATATGTCTGAATCAGCAGGCTCCTAATAACAGTCCAATCAGCCAAGGACGCTGCGGTCAGCAAAACCCCAGAAAGTTAGCTGTTCCTCTGTGTCCTGTTCTAGCCTGGAGCGCCAGGATGAACTCAACTAGTTCCATTAGGACCAGAGCCCAAAAGCCATCTGTGCCTCCTGGTGGCTTTGTCACCAGCACAAACAGACCTCTTCGTTACTATGAGGATTGTTGGGGCTCAGAAAACAGTACCCCAAAATGAAGGCCCCAGAAGCAAAAGTTTTTCTCTGACCTTCTCCAATCTTTCTGCCTCATAGTCCCATTATTCCCTGAGGCTAGCCATGGAAAGTAGAATACCTCTTCCCCAAGGTAGGTCATAAAAGCCAGAACCCCTTTTCCTGAAAGCCAGTCATAAAACTTAAAATTATTCTTTGTAAAAACTGGCCTTAAAAAAATTATCTGACCTACCTTGTTTGACTGTAGGTCATAAGACCCCCATTCCAGTGCAGGTCCTGCCCTACACCCAGAAGGAAGGAAAGCATGCTCAGAGAGGACAAGAAGAATCTAGACAAACAGGCCTTCCTGGGTTTCTTCACCCAGTCTATCAGTATTAGATCACACACTTTTTGTCCAATCATATTTTTATGTGGCTGTCCATATTTTGTTGAACCTAAGTATAAAAATGGACAATTTCCCCTGTATTTTTGGGTCTTCATTCTGAAGGCTCCTGTGTATACATGTTAAATAAATTTGCTTGCCTTTTCTCTTATTAATCAATCTGCCTCTTGTCAATGATTTTTCAGTGAACTTTTAGGGGGCCAAGGGCCTTGGTCCTTACAGGATCATGTGTAATAGGGGTTAGGAAAGCACTATGCCAACTGCAGAGCAAAAGAATGGTGTTCCCTGGAAGAAAATGAACATTGGGTAAACATGGCTGAAAATGGTTTGTGTCATGAAGACACATCCTGAGTGGTCATATAGAAAGAAATGTGAAGATTCAGAACTATTTTGTAACTTCTTGACTGAAGTACAAGAAAGTAAAAACACATACTGTTTTTCATCCATAATCAGTGTTCCCGCTGACACTCAGGAAGCTGGGCTCATCTAAAGGAGATTGTTGTGTGCACATGCTCTCTTTCTGTCACTGTTTCTCTGTTCTTCCCCTCCCATCCCCTACTCTCTCTCTCTCTCTCTCTCTTTCTCACACACACACACACACACCCCTGTATAACAACCTAAAAATTTTAAGTACGATGTTATCTCTGAGGACATGAGATTGGGTTCAGTAATGTTTCTTTTCCTGGGATTTTCCAGATCTTAAAACAAAAAAATCTATGACTCATTGTGAGGTCAACAAACACTCATTGTGACAGAGCTCTTTTTCCTTATGTGCAGGTTTCCCAAATCATGCTTGCAACTCTGTTGTTTGTGGTTAGAAAACCTACTTAATTTGTGTTTTACTGGAGATTCATTTAACCATATATTAATTAGGTGTAAACTGTATACAAATCTTACCAGAAACCTCACAATATACTTGGAATTTGTGTGGCAAAATTTGTGAAAGTTTACAAAGTATCTTTTGAGGTGTGATAGAGTCTTAAGGAGTATTCATTTTGCAGAAAACTAACACCGTAAGAAAATTAGAGGGAAATATGAAAACAGGCAAAAAACTTTTCTATGTTTTTTTCTTTACGTAGGTTTTAAGGTCCCTGTCTCCTTCCATTCTCTATTATATGTAAATTTCAAACTACCTGGACTTTTAAAAAAATAAATTTACATAAAGTATAATTTTATGGATGAAGAAGAGTTAAGTGCACACCAGAAGCTGCCCCTCTGAACTCATTTGTTAATGAACATGGTTTGTCAGGGTGACAGGAGGTTATCATAATCATGAAAAATAGCAGATATATAAAATGTGTGTGAAAGTTTTCTTAGGTTCAGGGTGGACTGAGCCAAAGTCTCCTCCTGTGATGTTCACAAAATGGATATTAGGAAAATCACTAGTGTCTAGAATAATGCCATAGTAAGCCCTTGACCAATATTTATTGTTGAATAGAAGCTAAATATTTTTAAATGGAGAGCAATATATCATTTACATTATCCTCAAAGCCAAAAGGGACACAGCTAGGAGAGGTGTTCAAATCAGTATCAGAAAGGGCAGCTAAAAGTTCTGTAGAACTGCTGTGCCAGGCTTTTAATTGTCAACATTTTATTGCCAGAAATGAGGGAGGGACTAGGAGAGTCTGGGATTGACACCTGGCAGTAGGTGTTCCTCAGCACCCTGGGCAGTGTGTCATTTACAAACCCTTATAGAAGGTTGCTAGTATTTCAACAACTAGTAAGGATATATATACTGTGTAAAATCTGTGCTAGACACAATGTGGTGCAGGAGTGGTCACAGTGGCAGTAACAACATTCTTCACCCCTTTTGGGGATAAAGCGAAGTATGGAGATGGTGCAGGGCTGAAGCCCCTCATTCTCGTCCTCAGCATCTTGCTTTCTCATTCCAGCCTCTGAGGGTGGAGGGTCTGGAAGATGTTCCTGGCTTGGTAGGTTTATGAGAGGGTGCTGAGCTTGGAGCTGCTCTGTGTGGGTTGTGCTGATGTACCACCTGCGGCAGGTCCGGTGAGCACTGAGTAATGGCAGCCCATGCTGATGAGGATAAATGATTACAGCACTTGGCCTTAAAAAGGAGACCAGAACAACCAAACAGAAATGCAGGTGTCTGACCAGTTAGACTAATTCAGTCACCATTGCTGCCACGTTTGATTTGGAAAAGGAGCCAAGAAAAGTTATGGGGAAGCTAGAACCTGAATGTAAATGTTGATCTAATTTACTCAGTCAGAGGAAGATCATTCTGCAACTGAAGAACATTTCTCCATTGTAAGTGAGCCACATGGATAATAACACCTAACTTGTATTTTCCAGTTCACAAACAGGTGTTATCTTCACAATGCAGCAAGTTAGATATTATTTTATATTTAACCAATTAGGACATGGATGCTCAGATAAGCCTTATGGCCATCCACTTATTCAGGCCTTCTGTTCATTCTAAGATGCTTCTGCCATATACAGTATTAAAATCCTCTTTTCAGAGATCATATTCCACCTTTCTTCTCTTTAGATTTGATGATTTATCATGTTACAAAATAAAAAATAGCAATACCTTATCACTTGTAATTCTTAAAATTCTTTTGGAAGAATATTAAATATAAATTACTTATAATTTGAGGGAAATATGGTTATCTTTGAGCTGGAGTGAAGAGAATATGATTATATCTTTATCTTTGAAGAAAAGTTTAAGTACCATTTATATAGGAAAGAAATTTATGTAAGAAAGATATCAACAATCATATTTGCAAGGCATGGTAGATATATCCAAAATAATTTCTCTATTTATTCTCCATCATCTGAAAAAATATTAACTAAAGTCCTTAGCTATTCTTTTCCTGAATGAACTTGCAGCCACATTTGACAAGGAGTTCAGAAATTCAAACAGCATTATCTAAGTTTTTACAGCATGAGCTGAGGAGCAGTGAATGAAGATGCATTTACTGTAGTTTCTCTCTTAGGAAGGAGTGAAACTTGCTTGTTATGCAGAAAGAGTCAGTAGCAAATTGGGGAACACAGCTGTAGGGGTTAATGCAGTCAACAGAGAGATAGGTCTCTGTTCTTCCCACTAACTCTTCTTCTCTGAGGTTGCCACTTGCTGCTGGCTCTGCCCTGAACTGGGCCAGAGGTCGGCCTGTGGGGATGGAACCAAGTCACCCTGCTTAGGAACTCAGTCTCAGGAATGGTTACATCTCTGATCTCACAGTGGTTTTCTGTCCAATGTCCTTGACTAATATCAAGTCTTATTCCTGCATGGCTTGTTTGCTGAACTCTCCACTTCCTACACGCCTTCTGGCCCCACCACAAAGTTGCCTTGTATGCTTAGTTATCAACCGGAATCAGAAAACCGGAAAAGACATCTTGAAGAGGTGATCTCTAGCATAGGAGTTCTCAGAAGGCATCATAGGGCATATTCACACTTATTTTTCTGCCACAGGGTTTCCAGTTAACATACTCATCCATCATTTTCATTTCCTGTACACAGGATGAGAAGATACCTTTTTATTTGGTAAAGTCTATAATATTGAAAAGTTGTCATAGAGCATAGACCCATCTGACAGTGAATCAATGGTGATTATTAAAGCACCCAGGCATCTTATCCGACTATGTGGTTGGGAATAAGAACACTTGACTTTGACCACAGAAGTCATTGTCAGCAGATTACCTCCAACTCCAAAAATAGACATAAAGAACAACACCGTTCTCCTAATATGTAAAACACAGGTCTCTTGATTCTTATTCTGATTTATCATTCAGTTCCACAGTGATTTCAATTACTTCAGAGCACTGACCAAGACAGATAGCCAAACACTTAGAAAAAAACATAAGTAAATGACAGGCTGTGGGAAAAATCATAAAACATTTTTGAGAGATGTGGCAAAAATAAAATCTAATAAAAGTCTCTGAAAAATCAGAGCCCAGCAATTATGTGCAAAATGAATGGGGCAAAAGCAAGAAGAGACTCTGTCTGCATCATGGTCTCTGACTTAGGAAGGGATACCAGTTGTCCACCAGTACTAGGCTGAATATTATACACATCCTAAAACCTGGAACCTGTGAATGTTACCTTATTGGCAAAAAAGGACTTTGAAGATGTGGTTCAGGATTTTGAAATGGGGAGATTATCCTGCATTATTCTAGCGTGCCCTAAATACAATCACATGTATCCTCATAAAAGGGAGGCAAATGCCAGAGAAGAGGAGAAGGCGATATGACCAAGGAGGAAAAGATTGGAGCGATATGACCACAAGCCAAGGAATGCCAGCAGCCACCAGATGCTGTAAGAGGCAAGGGATAGATTCCACCATAGAGCCTCCAGAGGGTATTGCTGACACCTTAATTTCAGCTCCAAAATTCTGATTATGAATTTCCGGCCTCCAGAACCATGAGAGAATAAAGTTATGTTGTTTTAAGCCACCAAATCTATGGTAATTTATTATAGAAATCTCAGGAAACTAATATACCATCCATGAATCAGCCAAAATAGGTTCTACAGATATATGCTCAGCAGGCATTCTTTTCGGGTTGATGACACTTCAAGAAAGGGCTGTAAGACACTACTCAGGAAATTTCATATGGCTTTCAATCTTTGGGTCTATTTCCTCTAATTCTTTTTTTTTTAAAAGGCAAAGTTAACTTCATTTAGCAGATACAACTGCTGACCTGGACGTCTTCATCAGCAGCATAGCAGACGAGTAAAAACAAGAGTTATGGGTCCTGAATCTGTAGGGAGGTTGAGTTAAATGTGGCCAGACAAATGCCTCCAGTGTAAGTAAAGACAAAAATATTTTCTCCAACATGTGGTACCAAGGATTAGAAGAGCTGAAATCTAATGTTGTTTCTAATTTATTATCTATGTCATCTTGAGCAAATGACTTAGTTTCTCTAGGTCTTGGGTTCCTCATCTGTAAAATGAATCAATTAGATACACTCAGCAATTCCTTGAACCCTTGACATTCTATGAATTTATCCAAGCTTGAGCTGAAATTAAAATTTGTAACAAGCTCAGCTTTATGAACAGAGTTTGTGGTCACCTATATGGGGTATCAGACATCTCAATACCCTAATCACAAATACCAGAAATTTCACCCATAAAAGGGGGTGTGTGTGTGAAATATTCCTCTGTCCATTTACAAACTTCTAGATAAAATGATATAACACATTAGAGTAAATGAACTTATCAATCTTCATTGTAGATATTTTCATTATTGTCTTAGACACATTATCCTATAATTATTAGTTTATATGTCTGTCAACCCCACTAAACAACAATCTTCGTGAGAGAAGGGACTAGCTCTTATTCATCTCTGAATCCTCACAACCAAGCATTTAAGTGTGGGTACATAGTAGGTACTCAATAAATGTTTGTTGGATAGACTCATGGCTGGATGACTGGCTTTTCTTCCATGACAGGATATCATAAAAAAAGTGTGCAGTAGAATGGCCAAGAAGGTCCCAAGAAACGGAGCACAAAAAAACAGAAAACAAAAAGAATCACTATCTATATCTCCTACCTGTGGTGCACAGTACAGTCCACAAATCATCTATCCCAGACTTTTCTCAGAGCTCAAAGCCTTTATCATGTTTTCCGTAGAGAGAAAATTGGGTGCTCTTTATCGGAGGTTCGGTTTCTTTTTAAAACATTCTTTATCTCTCTAAAGCACCATTAGACTGTTAATTGAAATAAAAGAGACTTAATTTGTAACTGGGACTTGATGAAGTGGTAATTAGAAACAAATGCTGCATTGCATTTGAATGCTTTCCTTATTATTAGCATGACTATTGATTCTTTTTAAATCACTCTGTTCAGCTGAATTTTAGTAGATGAATTTCAGGTATTTTTCCTTTGAAAATGACAGTGAAGAAACTGCCAACCAATGAGACATTAAGCAAAGAAATGAGCATTTGGCTAGGCTATTTTTCATGATCTTTGCTATTTTTTAAAAAGAATTAATCCAACTTGTGAGGGAGAAAATATGGTGAGTTATGCCCCACTCTACCTGCAAAAATTAGTCTATAAACACAGTTATCAAGGGCAGGACTGAACTTGATTTGTAACAAGTTACTCTTTAACACTCACGGCTTAAAAAAAATCAGAGGGTCCTCAATTTATAACATTTTTAGGAAAAGTTGCTCATACTAAATTAACAACAGTCCACTCAGATAGGAGGCCCTAAATTTAAAAATCTCTTCCATTGCTAGCAACCGAGAGATTTAAGACATTTTATTTCTTTTTAGGCTGACCTGGGACTACTATTGAGAGATATGGGACCCTTTTCCACATCCTTCTTAGGCCAGCCATTCAAATCATAACCACAGTTGTAATATAAGGTCTTTTTTTTTATTACACTCTGATACTTTGTTGTCTATAAAATACACACTTAAATAAATGAGTTACAAATACTCATCTTGGTACATAATTAAGCTGGACATACTTTAGTTAATAAATCAGATTTTTATTCTTCCAAACCAATTTTTTATCTCTGTTAAACCTGGTCCCTGGGAGAGTAGAGAGTCCTTACTAACTGGTTTGTGGGTACATCAAGTCTAAACTACTCCTTCCTTCTTAGCTACTGGACCCCTTTTCCTTGTTAGATGTCTTTAATCACTATCCAGAACTTCCTTTATGGCTCTAGTTCTTATGTCCCTATTCTTGAAATATCTTCATAGTTCTCTGCTCTTCACTCTTCAATTGCTTTCTGAGTCTCTCACATTGTCTGTTTCTTAGAAAATGACATCTTTCTCTGGCTCCATCAATCACATACTACAGTGTGTCTGCTGTTAGGCTCTGGCTCGTAATGAAATGATTATTCCCCAATATCTACAAATCTATACCATATCATGAGATATCAATAGTGAAAAAAAATACAATTTTAAAACCCTAATCATCAGGCTGAGCTTTTTGAATACCAGCCAGTTTTAGCAGAATATGAATAGAGCTGTGTCCAGAGTTAGATGCAGAACTGCATGCAGCTCTTTAGTTCTCTCACCCAAGTCACCATTTTTAGATGATATCTCAAAAGAATTGGGAAATCCTGGACAAAGTTCCCTGGGGAATTCAAATCCCCTGAGGAGAGTTACCATAATCAGTTACAATCACAGAAAAGTTTATGACATTATCATTCACATTCACCCTTTAACTTCCCACGCCAGACTTCAAAACAAAACACCACCCAACCAGCCAACCACTAAGCATAATCTCCACAAACAGTGTAACAATGTTCTGTCTCCCAAGTCTTAGTTTCTGTCATGGGGTGGAAAGTATCATTGTGGTGCTGACAAGGACATACTTTCCCTGGAGGAGACCTAGAAAAGATAGAAGAATACAGTGGCTTGGCTCTGAGAATTCAGAATTCTCCAAGATTCTTTACTTGTTTTTCTGCTAATCGGGGATGTCCTTTGGCTCTTACCTGGAGAGTAGAGGAGAGTTAATGGGTATATCAATTTTATCCTCTGACTTTAAGTCTTAGGGAATGAGCCATCAGATCCCTGGGCCCAGGGTCATTGACTAGTTTATATTACCTTAGGTTAATCTCAGGATATTAGAACCGAGCTAGAGGAAATGTCACTCATTCAACAGAACAAGACAAAAACAGAATAAAGGAGAGGAGAGGAATTATGGGTGGGAGAGAATGCTGTTGGAAAGAATCAGGCTGAAAGAGGCAGGCAAGGTGGATCTTTGGTGCCTTGAGAAATGGGATCCGTATTGGATCCAGAATGGGAAGGATTCCTCTTCCACTAGAGAAAACCAAGAGCAAACCAAGTTGCTTGGTCTCTCTTCAGCTCTTTCCATTCCTTGCACGTCTGAAGTGCTTACCTGGCCTTGCTTCTGAATTCCACAGGTGTCCCAGATTCACTGGGCAACTTCCTGGCTGACAGTTATCAATGCCATCTACTTTTACAGGAATCAACTTGTCTAAAAGCCATAGGGATAGTTTAAAAAGTAAAAGTCAAAGAAGACATAACTGAGACAGTGCAATCTGAGCAAATTTATTTAATAATAACCAGGTCAAACTGAATTCACCCAATAAAAGGAGTGAAAATTTATTTTCTTATACCTAGTTACCACCAAACAGATTTTGATTATGTTGATTATCAAAGATGCATGACAAAACAAACAAACAGACAAAAACCAACCAAAAAAAAAAAATCCCAGGACTTGCTGTCATAAATCTCAGGTTCTTGTTCTGAGTTTACTACTAACAAGCTTTGTGATCACAGGCAAATCACTTAACCTCTCTGTGCCTTTTCTGTTTTTCCATCTGTAAAATATGAATAATAATGTTTATCCTACCTTGATTTGTATCATCAGTTTACATACAGCTCAAGTTACTCAATATATAAATTAAATAAAAAATAAGATGTACTCTGGACAGTCATCCTAATCCAACTCTCTTCCCTGCTCCTTTCTATCAGGGTGAAGTCATAGAGTATTTAGGTAACTAACCTGTTACTGTGAAAATCTTTCTAAAAGGCTGTTGTATTTAGGAAGAAGAAGCTGAAATTGAAAAGACAAATGAATGGCTCTTTCTCTCAGGCATCGCTTTCCTTGGGAGTGAAATAAACCTAGTACCCTAACACTGACTGACGTGGCTGTGGGATTACATATTAGTGGGGGAGTGGGATTACATACAGGAAATAAAGAGGATGACTATGATTTTAGCTGTTTGCAGAGTCAGTTCCTCCTTGGGGTCAGTGATCGGGGCAGCCTGCAATAAATCTTCCGAGACATGTGCCTGGGACCTCGTTGCAGGAAAGGACTGTTTGATTAGCCACCATTCTTTTCTATGTTACACATCCACTTTCACTGGAGAGAATGGAAAATATTTATGTCCTCTCTCTTTTATATGTGTCAGATTTGCCAAAGGAAATGCCTGGATGTTCTCAATTTCTAAAAGGCTAAACAAAAGAAAAGGCAGAAAGCGTGGCCAATAAAAGCTCACAAAAGACAGGCGCTGCTTTTCTTCCCCATTAAAAAATACAAATGTGTGTATCTGATCCCTAAGTGTGCCAACTTCTGAACACCCAATCTACAGTCTGTTTGCTATTTAGCCAAGGATAAGCATGATTTGCTAAATCATTGGGTTGGAGGTAGATGTAGATATCTGTATCTATCTATCTATCTGTCTATACTCCCACCCAAAAAAATGGCAAAGTTTTCCCCGTTAGATTAAGAAAGTTTAATTAACTTGCCTGTTATGTAGATAGTGAGAAAGGGGTCAGGATTTGAATGCAGCTCTGACTGTCAAACTGGGGCAAAACCAGGAAGTTTTTCACCTCTTCACCCTGAGGCAATAACTGTGATTCACATCCCTAGCACTTATTTTAGTCTGAAAGGGTCTGATGTGATTTAGAAGTGGAAGAAGGAGCACCTCATTTCCGATTGCATTCGTGAACTTTCTTCTCACCCACAGGTTGTGAAACCCTTACTACTGTTGCCATTATTCATGCTCATTTGCAACGTAGGTGTTCACTGGGCTTTCACAGATGGGGCTCTGTCTGCATTTGTTGACTGGTAAGTGGAAATTCATCATGGGGACTCTTGGAAAGTGAGCGAGGAAAATATCAAGCAGGAAAATGTTGTTACCTGAAAAAGTTAAGCAATTTACAGAGTATGAATGTGCTTTCTTAAGAACTCCAGGGTCTTAAAGAAGTTTTTAATATTTTTACTCAACAAACACTTGTACATCCCTCAGTCTCCCTGAAGAAATTCCATTCTCTGTTCCCTTGGGTCTTTTTTATTTCAATCCTGCTTCTTTGTGCCTTTTCCCTCTTGTGGCTTTCACCAGTTCCACCTTCTGTTTTCATTACACTTTTATTGTTGTCTAATTTCTAATCATTTAACATATATCTTAATTAACTTATATTTATTGAGCAATTACTACATGCAAGCTCTCCATTGATGGCTTCATTTTAACTCTCATAAATTATTGCAAACTCTTAAGTCAATGCAGCTTCTGTCATGCACAAACAACTGCATGACATTCAAATGTTCCATGAACTACTATAGGAGACTGAGTTAGTTTCCTGTGGCTGCTGTAACAAGTCACCAGCGACGTGGTGTATTAAAACAATACAATTTTATTCTCTTACAGTTCTACAGGCTCAGTTTTGCTGGGCTAAAGTTAAGGCGTAGGCAAGGCTGGTTCCTTCCTGAGACTCTGAGGGAAGAATCACTTTGCTTGTCTTTTCTAGCTTCTAGGGGCCACCTGCAATCTTTGGCTTCTGAGCCCTTCCTCACATTACTCCAACCTCTTGCTTCCACAGACACATCTCCTACTGCACAACTGTAGTGAAATCTTCCTCTGCCTCCTTCTCTTAAGGACACTTGTGATTACATTTAGGGCTCATTTGAATAATTCAGGATAACCTCCTCATCGCAAGATCCTTAATTTAACCACATCTGTAAAGTCTCTTTTGCCATACAAGGTAATTGTAATGGTTACTATTTGTGTCTACTCGACTGGGACATGGAGTGCCATGATATTTGGTTAAACATTATTCTGTGTGTGTCCCTGAGGGTGGTTCTAGATAGGAATAACATTTGGATTGGTAGACTGAGTCAAGCAGATTGTCCTTGCCAGTGTGGGTGGGTCTCATCCAGTCCATCGAGGGCCTGACTAGAACAAAAGGCTCAGTAAGGGAGAAGTCAATCTCTCTGTCTGACTGTCTTCAAGCTGGGACATTGGTCCTGCCCTGCCTTCAGACTCAGACTGGACCTTACACCATTGACTCTCCAGTTCTCGGGCCTTTGGGCTTGGACTGAAACTATACCATTAGATTCCTGGGTTTCTAGCTTGCCAGCTTGCCAAATACAGATCGAGGGATTTTATAGCCTCCATAATTCCTCCCCCCAAAAAATCTCTTTTTTGTATATATATATATCTCCTATTGGTTCTGTTTTTCTGGAGAACCCAGACTAATATGATAACATTTACAGATTCCAGGATATGGACATCTTTTGGGGCTGTAATTCAGCTTACCATAGACACTCAGTAGATTCATTTACACAGTATTTCTAAGAATCAGATATCCATTTGCATGCTCAGTGACAAACTAAAACCACAAAATATCAAATATGTTTCCTTATTCTAGTGAAATAGTCTGAATGCAATTATGCACAATCATAGTTGGATTTTGTAAGGAGACATTTTTTTCTCTTCAGTACCATTCAAAAAAAAACTTTAAAAAACAAAAAACAATAGTGTGAACTATAATTTTTCTTTTTCAATCAAAAGTTTAGAAACACTCAAATCATTATAAAACTTAATTCCCTACTGAAACAAATAGTCTTTTGACTTTTTGGTCATTTTTTAGAGACTATGGTAGTTTTATAACATGCCCGTAAATTTTTTAATGTTCCTCCCAGAAAGAGGCAAACTTTTCTTTATTTCCCTCCCCTTGAACCTGGGTGGATCTTTATGATTACTTCAACAAATAGAATATAGCAGATGTGACACTGAATGATTTCAAAATCCAGCTTAGAAAAGGCCATGAAGATTTTGTTATTTCCTCTTGGGTCATTCACTTACAAGCCCTCAGCTGCCATTTTAAAAGTGTGACTAACTCCAAGCCGACACGCACGAGTAACCATGTAGACAGATCACATTGAATTAGAAAGAGATGCCTGAGGAGCTGCAGCATTCTAGCCTCAGCTGTGTGTCTCCTCAGTCTCAAGTCTTCCAGATTCTAGGGCAGGAGTTTGCACACCACAGCCTGCAGGTCAAATCCAGCCCATTGCCTACTTTTGTAAGCAAAGTTTTATTGTAACACAGCCATGCTCTTTTCTTTTACGTATTGTCTACAGTGGTTTACACACTATAATGACAGAGTTGAGTAGTTGGGACTGGTGACAATTGGGCCTGCAACATTTGCTATCTGGCCCTGCACAAGTTTGCAAATTCCGGTTGTAGAGTATAGATAAACTCTCCTCACTGTGTCCTGTCCAAATTTCGCACCCACAAAATCTATGGGCATAATAAGTGCTTGTTTTATACCAGTAAGTTTTGGAGTAATTTGTTAGGCGGCATTGAATAATTGGTACAGAGCTACGGTGATATCACTAAGACATTTCTAGAGGTCTTTTTGTTTTTAAATTATATACAAGCTCATTGAATATTACAGATTTTGAAAAATCTTCTGTTAAGCCTCTAGTTGTTGAATTACTCCAGGAATTGCTCCTGGGTCCTCATGTCTTCTTTAATCTACTCTTGTCACCTACATTTTCACTGAAGATTCATCCAGTATCACCATTAGAGCTTCTTTGAAGCTCTGGACTTGAACATCCAACTGTCTCTTTAAATTCCATTGCGGTGTCTAATGAGCATGAAACTTAACATGGCCAAAATATAACTATTAAGTTTTGTTATAAAATCTACCCCTCTCAAAGTCTTCTTCATTATATTATCATCACCATACTCAATTGCTCAAGTCAAAATCTGAGTTATTGTTGACTTCTTTCTTTCCTATATACCTCACATTTAATCCATCAGTAAGTGCCATGGCACTATTTAAAAAATACATTCCAAATCTTACCATATTATCTTCAAATCAGCATCATTTCCTACCTGTAACTAGTATCAGATTTGTGGGTTTTTTCAATGTGTTCATTATTTATCATCACCACTAGAATGTAAGCTTTTTTGGGAGCCTAAAATGGTACTTTGGAACACATGACATCCTCAGTAAATATCTTTTGACAAACTAAGTTTATAAAGGAATTCTGCTAAAACAGCATTTTCCCTGAAAAGATAAAAATAGATGAATGAAGGATGATGTTCAAAGATGCCATTAATTCTGGAAGTTGTACACGGGGAGATTCAGAGGAACTCACTGGTTACATTCTACTTCTTTAATTAAATGGTCATTATTATGGTAGTTCAATTATTATTTAAATTTACACATGTCTTATAGCTTTTGTATTTATAATATTTTATTAAATACAATGATGTATTATAGGAGTAGGCAAACTAAGACCATGCAGCCTTCAGCCTGTTTTTATACACCCCTTTAGCTAAGAATAGTTTTTACATTATTAAAGAGTTGTTAAAAAAATAAGAAGAAGAGAAAGAAAAATCGACAGAGAGAATATATGCCTACAAGCCTAAAATATTTACTATCTGCTCCTTTACAGAAAATGTTTGACACCTACATTAGAATACAGGGTTTGAATGGATTTTTTCTATTAAAGACTATTTTTTTTTTAGAGTAGTTTTAGGTTCATAGCAAAATTGAGAGAAACACACAGAGGTTTCCCATATAACCTCTGTCCCCACACATACACAGCCTCTCCCATTATCAACATCCCCCAAAAGTAGATGTTTTATTGTATTAAAAATATTTCAAAAATCCCAGTGTTTTTAAATGGGGTTTGACAAAGGTGATGAATAAGCAAGTGGCCTGAAGCTCTGCAGACCTGATAAAGATAATTCATATAAAATCCATAAATAATACAAGTGCTTCTAATTGACAGAACCAGGGTCAATTAAATTTAATGCCAAAGGATATTAAGGAGAGACATAATTGTTGAATATTAAAAATTTGAAAGAAGAAACATCTGTGAGTCAGTGTTCATTTAATATAAAATTTATGGCATACATTTTAGAATAAAGTAATTTTCCATATCCTGAGGGTGTTACATATTTTTAAATTTTTCTTTAGCTTGTAGAGATAATTTTATATCTAAAGCTTTAATTCTTATTCCATCTCTTCAAATCGAAGACCAATTAAAATATTATGCATTAAAATATTAAATTGATTATATGAAAGAAAAACTATTAGGTAAAATATTAATGGAAAGAAAATTAAAATGTTTGGGGCTATATTAAATATTTACTAGCTATAGCCTTCAATAAACTAACTGTATTGCCAAAGTTTTTATTGCTGCTGCTGCTGCTATTAAAAGTGGACACCAAAGTAGCCACTGCATTGGGCATGAATAAATTAACCTTTCAAATGAATATTATTCCTTTTAATGAGTTTTATCTTGCCATCTTGAATATTTACATTAAATATTAACTTTTAGCTAACTCAATGTGCGTAGCATGGTGGCTGATGAATTTAGATAAGTTGAGGACTAGAGTTATATTAGTATTTTTAAGATGCTCTTTGCTGTTATTCTAAGATAATGGCATCTTTTTTTAAAGTTAAAAAAACAAGTTCAGTTCAAATACATGTATGTGCTATTTGTACCAGTAGGCTACACTTCTTTTGTCACCCATTCTGTCTATGTGCAGGAACAGCAGGCTTTTTCTTTTCTGAGAAGTCATCTCTCCCCCATCCCCCTACCCCCTCTGCCCCACCCACCCCCACTACTAGAAATTATATGCAGTGGCCTAGGTGGGGCTGTCAATCAAAGTACCCTGGTTTCCCCTAACAAAAGGTGAGCACTTGGCCTGCTCCAAACCAGGTGGATAGACCCTTCTTTCTTGGGCAAAGTGAGTCACAGATGGAAAAGCAACTGGAGCTTTGGGAAGGGTCCACCTTCTGGCCAGGATGCCTGAGCTCTTCTTCTCCTTGCTCCCTCCTGTCCTGGCCATCTATCATACCTTCTTTTATTTGTTGAGCTAATCCATACCCTGCCAATCAATTTCAATTTTTTGCCTCCCCCAACACGCATATCTGGTTTTATTTTAAGTTAACCAGAGTTATTTTCTTTTGTTTTTGATATCCCATCTGAACAGATTCATTTAGGTTCACATGAATAGGAAACTAAAACCTGAGGAGACATATAACATTATGAACTGCATTTAAAAGACAAAATTAGATAAAATTGGAACAAATGATTTGACTGTATTCTAATATAGTAAATATATAAATATATATATGTATATATATAATCCTGAGGTTTGCCTCATATAAGCTGCAAATACTTTTATACCATGAATATGTTAGTAGCAAGAGATGTTATCCAAATTGTTTTTTGTGTGTTGATGTTAACCAGCATTCTAGCATGACCTACTTGGCTAGAGAAAAGTCCTGTCCAGCCCACTGATATTTATTTGAACTGTGTAAATTCTGTTAGCTAATGTTGGTTCAGGCAAACACCACTGAAATAAGAGTAAACAGTAAGCAAACACACCCACTTGGTCATAACAAGTGAAAACCCTGGGGTTTGATAACAGAACTTTCTTATAATAATGAGTGCATGCAAATTAAACATTTTCTCCAATGTTCCACTTTTTATTTTTAATTATCAAATTAAAAGGTTACAGAGAGGACTAAAAAGTTTGGGAAAAGGATCACCTTTAAGAAATAATAATGCTTCTATTTATAATGCTTATTGTTACTCATATCTTATAAATCATCCCTTGCAACATCCCAACAAGGAGACGTCATCTTTGTTATCCAGGTAAAAAACTGAGACTCAGATAGGAAAAATTAACTTGTTTGAGGTCACCCTTTATTTGGGGAACAGGGCTGAAATTTGAACTGAGGTATTTCTGTCAGCAAAGCCCTTGCTTTTAACCACTGCACCGTTTAATTTATATAACAGATTTTATACTCTATCAGTCCATGAAAGAGTATCTACAGGGCGCAAGAAAAAAATTGGATACAATTTGTCACACAAAATAGCTTTTATAAAATCAGCCCAGATAAGAGACTTGGGTAGATTGTATTTGAAGAAAATAAAATGATTGGAATATGTATCTCACAAATTCCAATCTCTACTTTCTTACCCCATTCAGTAACCTAGAACTCTCAAGTTCAATGTGTAATACTATGGCTACTAAAGAGACAAGTTCAGAGTTCTCTTTAACAGTCAACATTGAAAAACACAAACAAATAAATAAAAAACTTTAAGCCTTTAAAAGTGAAAAAAAAGTGCCATAATTTTATCTAGTGCTGTTACAAACCCTGATGTGAAAATTAGGCATTAAAAATAGAAACTTCTTGAAACTAGCTTGCACAACTGTGCTTAGAGGACAATGTGGAGGGTGGATGTAGGGGACAAGTGTTCTTAAACAAGACTGTAAATTCACACTACATAAGTAAGGAATTTTCACTAAAAATTAGATTGAATGAAAATTCAAACCAAGTCTCTATAAGGTTTTTGTCTATGGCTGTGGTTGTCAAAGTGGAGTCCCTGGACCAATAGCATCAGCATAATCTGGAAACTTGTTAGGCATGCAAATTCTGGCCCAGCTTGGTGACTCACGCCTGTAATCCCAGCACTCTGCGAGGCTGAGGTTGCTTGAGCACAGGAGTTCAAGTCTAGCCTAGGCAACATAGCAAGACCCAGTGTCTATGAAAAAAAAAAAAATAGCTGGGCATGGTGTGTGCGCCTGTACTGCCAGCTACTTGGGAGGCTGAGGCAGGAGGATCGCTTTAGCCCAGGAGTTTGAGGTTGCAGTGAGATATGATCATGCCACTGCACTCCAGCCTGGGAGACAGAGTGAGACCCACTCTCAAAAAATAAATAAGTGAAAGAAAAGAAGAGAAAAGAAATGCCAAATTCTCTGAAAACGTTAGACTTACTGGATGAGAAACTCTGGGAGCAAAGCCCAGAAATCTGCATCTTAACAAGCTCTCCAGGTGATTCCAAAGCATGCTCAAGTTTGAGAACCACTGTGCTAGTACAAACTGAGTTTTACTTCCTGGATTTAAGGCTGACCCATACAGCTCCCTGCTGTCAGATGAGACCCAGTGGAGCTTTTCATGAAGGTAGAGGGAACCCTAAATAGTGCAACTGTTGGTTTATCATCAATACCTTCCTCTGATTTCAACAAGGAATCTCAACCACTGCGCAGTTAAATACAAATCATGCTTTCTACTTGGTGTGCAAGGAGTATTGCATATCTTTTGTTCATTTCATATCCGACCAACTTGGCAAGGAATCCAATTGTAGGCAATCATGCTGCTTCTTCTCCCTACTCTTTTAAGAGCGTCTTTGATTGTAGTGGAGGGTCAAATCTATAAAACCTGAAGGTATCAGAAAGTCATTTTAGGTTTGCAGTTCACACTGGTTGCCACTGAGAAATTCACTGTATAACACAGCAGGGTTCACTTAGGTCCGGCAATTTTGCTATTTTATGGCAGGCTTGGGGCGCAGCACTATTACTGAGACTGGGATCCTTTGTTCCTATAGTCTGGCCCCTCTAAGAATACCAGGCCTGTTAAGGTATTGCCAATTACCTCTGGAGATTTCAGGAGGTTCAGAACAGGTTCTCATCACTTTTGGGACCACAGCTTCCACCCTCTTTCCATTCTGAAGGAATTTCTTTCTCTATGCATGTGCCCAGAGAAACACTCTTTATGAAGGCCCCTAATAGGAATTGCATCTGTGAGCCCAAATTTTCAAAGAAAACTAGAATAGGAGTTGTCTTTAGACATAGCCCCCTGCTTTGTACTTTCCAAAAGCCTCAACACTTATTGGTTCAATGAAAGAAAGAATAAATGATTATGGCCATTGTTATTAGTAGCTGGTCTGAATAATAAAACTAATCCTTATAATTCGGTTTTATTTATTGAGCATCTGCTATGTGGCAGACAGTGTGCCAGGAGCTTTCTCTTGTCTACTTTCTCAAAGTAACCCTGTGAGGCACTTCCAGTTTAAGCACTTAAGGCAGCTTTCCCCAGATCACACAACTCTTAAGTGCAGGGAAAGAGATCGGAATTCAGTTCCAGCTCTGTTTCCTCTCCCAAACACCTGGCAGAGATTCAGCTCTTTTCCCATGCCACACCCCTCGCCCTACCTCTCTGAGGGCAACCAACCAATGGAATTCACATTCGGATCACTTACCCAATGCTCATCAAAACCAGCCAAGGCACCTACTATGTGTCCCTTGGAAGTAATCAAAATGCTGATTAGTAATGTTTTCAGGTAAAACCTCTTCTTTTTTTGTGTGTGCTTTCTGGTCCTGCCCAGGGTAATGGTCAGAGTCACATACTGAGGAAATAGAGTATTATCCCCTGCACCTAAGAGCTCAATGCATTCTTCTTCTGCAGTGCAGGAGTGAGCACCATGTATGCATCCAGACGATACATCTTAATTAATTAGCTGGCCTGGGGGTCCAAGACCAAAAAGCCTGTGAATTTTGAAATGACTATTGAAAAGGACTTAAAAAGGAAAAACAAGGCTAATTTAATAAATTCATGTTAATTGTAATCTTTATTTAGCATTTGTAAGTATCAGGCTCTGTACAAAGAATTACAAATATTAACATAGTTAATGTTGTCAAAAACTCTTTGAAGTTGTTCTCTGTTCCCCAATTTCATCATCTGTAAAATATTATCTCCATTATAGAGGAATTGTGAGGCCTAAATGGGTTAATACACATTAAATGCTTAGGAGGGGGCCTGGCACACAACAGACACTCAATAAATGTTAGTTATTATTATTTCCTCTCTTTTAGAAAGGAAGTTGCCTCAGACGGCACAAGTGGGAGAGCTGGATTTGTGTCCGTGTGATGCTAGGAGGGGTGTTGTGATGCTAGGAGCACTGGCCAGCTTCCCTTTGCTTGCTTTCAAAAGTCAGGGAACAAGGCTTCTTCATCTCCCATCCCCACCCCGCAATCCCCCAAAAGTACACTTGGTCCTCTTAAACTTGATTACCTTTGTCTACTTAAAGGTCAAGAAAGACCATTTATGGAGAGAAAGTCTTGTGAAGTTTATCAAGAAAGTTAAAAGGAACAGAGATAAACTTTTCTGTGAAAAGTCATTGACACTTTCATTAAGTGCTGACCTGCCCACAGAAAAGTTCTCCTTTGATGGATGTCTCCGGTGTGACTCCTCCAGAAGTCACCCAAAAGCCTGCCACAGTAATGTAATCAGGTAACCTTTGTCTGTGACAAGCCCCAGGCTGGTGAATGTTAACACGCAAACAAAAGGAAATGACTTTTTGATTGACATGACTGTTTTGTGGATTGGCCCCATAGATAAAAATCAGTCAAAACAAATCTGTTTATGCACCAACACACACTTAAGAAAGATTGTATTTAGAAAACTCATGGCAGATGTGATCTTTTCTGTTTTTACTTTTAAAGTCCTTGGTGTGATAAGGGAAAATGTTAAGAAAGTGAGAGTCACTGTAGTTCTCAATTTTTAATTATGTAAGATCACACTGGGAATCTGCTAAAAAGCAGCTTTCTGGGCCTCAAGAACAGAAATTCTGATTCTATAAGTTTAGAATTGAGCATAAGATTTTATATATATAAAAAATATAAGTATTTTTATATAATATAAAAAATATATATATGTGTTTTTAAAAATAGTGCCAAAGGTGTCCTTGAGCCCTTGAGAAATCAGAATACGAAAAAAGTGGTCGACATATGCTTTTATATTACTAAACATGAGTACTTAAAATATGAATTTCACATACACTTTTGAAGTGAATGATTATGCCATATATATATTGTCTTAGGTAGAATGTACATTCCCAGGGGCAGGCACCAGGCTTTTCATTTTATATCCCTAGTCTGGTATATATTAAGAATTATGGAAAGGATGAAGAATGAACAAATGATAATCTTAGTGCCTTGCCTTGTTTTGGTGTTCTTGGCTTGCTTTGCACTCTTTACATAATCATTAATAGAGGAATTTTATATTTGCACAAATAGTTTAAATGCAGGTATCACTGAAAAAAACACTCTTTTTTTAATTAAAAAGTTTTTTTTTATTTTAATAGATGTAGGGGGTACAAGTTGAATTCCATTACATGTATATATTATATAGGGGTGGAGTCTGCGTTTTTGGTGTACCCGTCACCCAAGTAGTGTCCATTGTACCCCACAGGTAACTTTTTATAATCAGCCCCTGCCACCCTCCCCCCTTGTGAGTCTTCCACGTCCATTATACCACTCTGTGTGCTCTTATGTAGTCATGGTTTAGCTCCCACTTGTAAGTGAGAACATGTGGCATTTATTTTTCTGTCCCTGAGATACTTCACTTAGGATAATGGCCTCCAGTTCCATTCAAGTTGCTGCAAAAGACATTATTTCATTCTTTCTTATTGCTGAGTAGCAAACTACTCCTTAAACAGTCCCCAAATTACAAACTCTCACCTTGCCCTTATCTATGGACCGCCTGGGTGGAAGAAGGTCCCGCTACCATTGCTCTTGAGATCGCTTCGCACACTACAGCTGCCCTCAGATACTAGACAGCCCCGGACAGCAGAACAGCAACTAAGACCCAGACTCCAGCTTCCTCCACACAGTTTCAGAGGTGCTCCTGCAGTCCTCCTCCTTGTGCCCTAACCCTTTTCTCCACCAGAACTCCTGGCAGCCCCTGACTGGCCCCCTCATGCACCCTCTTACCCTACTCCTTGTAAAGTTACTCAAGTTAGCACTTTAGGGGTCTTTCTATTTAACATTGTTTTTACTCAGCTTCACCTAATTGAGAAAACAGAAGCAGTCTGGGGCTCTTTCCGGGCCTGGTTCATTAGGCAGGAGTCACATATGGGACAAGTTCTGTGTTCTCAGTGGAAACTCCTTCCCAGCCTCTATGACAGCGTCATCATGAGAGAACTAGCGAAGAAGTTCACTCTTGAGCAGCAAACTTGAGTGCACCTCTGTGATAAAACACTATGGTCTCCTATGCTTCCTTTTTCTAACCTTACACCTAAATGATTTGACAGAATTTTAGGGGTGGGAATAGAGAAAAGAGGGTACCATTTAGTCAGGCATGGACAAGAAGCTTTTACTACCACACTCTCTTTAATTTGTGACAACATTTGAGGTAAATATTAGTGTCCTCCTTTTAAATATGAGAAAGTCTCAGAGAGTTTAAGCAACTTTCCCAAAGTGATAATGTTAGTGAGAGGCTGAGATGAGTTAGAATCCTAGCCCGATGTGATAGCATGTGCTCTTCCTTCTCAAACATTTCCTCACCAGTGGCAGGGAGGAATAAACACAGACCCCTGTGGGAAGTCACAGATATGCACCAAAGGGGTGCCCTTTCTTAAGTCTCCTGTTTTGTCCTTAAGTTCATGTATATTTTGCATTTTTATGATATGTCTGTGTGGGACTGAAGGTAAAAGAAATAGTGATTTCCTCAAGATTTCAAGTAAGATGGCACTCCAGAAGATGAACCATAGTTACCCCTTGGTTTTGAATACCTCTAGCAGATTAGGGATGTGTGTCATCCAAGGGTGGCACCTACATCCTTGTGCTGCTGATTGATCCTTACTATCCCGACCTAAAAGTGGTCTCAAGTTGGAACTGAAACTTTGAGCCAATAAGTAACGAGAAAAATAATTCCATCTCAAGTTATATGAACCTAAAACCTTCATTTTGGTAGACATGCTCAGCATCCAATTCAATTCAGTTATCTTTGGATGTGCTTTGTCTACTATTACACTCAGATGTTGTCCCTTAAATTAATCCTTGATTCGAAGCTTAATGCAATAAACTCTTCTTGGAGACTGGAATTAAGAAAAAATTTGATTTTATTAGATAATGAAAGGTATATACTACAATGTTTCCACCTGATAATTAGCTCTAGAATTCCTGAAGTCAAAGGTAAAAAGTGGAAGAGGAAAAGATTTAGTTTATAAAATGCTTAGTAAGATAATCATACCAACATAGGAAAAGCAAATGTTTTGGTTTGCTTGGGAGTTGCCAGGTCTCAAATTCCAAGCAGAACTTTGTTTTTTTAATGAAGGGCATGTCTTTTTATAAAACATTTAAAAATTGCAAAAATGTGCTTGGCATTTTATATACTAATCCCTGTTTGGGCTCCATTTCCCTGTACCACAGCCCAGAAATTATTTCCAGGAAAGAAAAAGCCTTAGTGAATGTGAGGCTTACCTGGTGTGCCCCCTCTCTCCCAAGGATTGTAGCTTTGCCTTGGCTCCAGTCTCATGACTGCAAATAGTTATTTTATATGTTTCCTGCAGGTTTTATAGTTATTTAAGGTAGGGGAACAAGCACAATACTAGCTATTCATCATGTCTGAAACCATAAATTTTGCTCATGTGGTCATTGAGCAATACAAGTAAAATTTTGAGAGTTATTCTAAAATTACCATTAATTGCCAGACTTTTGACAGAGGAAAACGCCCGCGGCAACTTTATAAGCATTTCATAGATTTTCCTGAGGATTTATCAATTTAATTAAAATCTTATTTGAAAACAGTCAACTGACTTCAATCATCACAGAGAATGAGTATTGTAAAATAAAAACTAACAGACCAAAATAAGCCAAGGTGATCATTTTCCCAAAAGCTTCCATGTAATTGAGTTTTTAAAAATTCAGAATCCATTGTCCTATATAAACAATGTTGACCTTGGCAAGTTTATTTTACCAAAAGTTAACTTAGATTTAATAGACCACTTTTAGGATGTATCACCGTAATTTCTTTGAGAAAATAAATAATGTCCAATGTGCTAACTGGAAATTAAGAACTTCCATAAAACATTTCTGATCACCACCCCTAACCAGATTAAATCACTGGGGGAGAATTCTCCCACTGCCTAACCCATGTACCCTCCTAGCCACCCAGTAACAGAAAGAATTATCCCCTTTGCCTTGGCAGTTTATACAGAAATCCTTCTTCCCTCTTCTACATCTTGCCTATTTCCATAAACAACCTTAGGGATCTCAAAATAAAGGCACAAATGCAAGAGAACCATTTAGAAAAGAATAAAAGAGCAACATCCTAACATCATTTTAGCAAATGTCTCTGGCTTGTACTGTTGAAGCATTTAGATGAGGAAATTGCTCAGAAATATGGTAACAGGTGGCACTTCTGTCATGGTAGTAATGACTCAGATTTGGTTAGATGTTTTAAGAGACATCTACTTCAGCTCCTATATATTCCTTAACTTTAAATTCTCCCCAGTTGTGTGTGTGCTTCTGCATGTGAGAATTGGTCTAAAAGAATCCATTACTTCCTTGTTCCTTTTAGGAACTTTGTGTGTGTGTATATCTATGTAAACATCACAACTGGATGGGTAGAATATCATATGAAGTGGGGCAGAAGATCCTAGTTGTATATTTACTTTGTGGACCCCAAGCCTTGGAGTACCAAAACTGAGGCTGGAAACAAATAACCTTCGGTCACATATTACTTCAGCATGTCCAGTGCATAACTAATGCCTATAATCAGAGTTTTCTGATCTCATTGATGACCAAGATAGAAAACCAATTTTGTTTCAATCTGAGTTCAAAATTGTCATTTTGCATGTCACACCAAAATAACTTTCAGGCTATTTTTAAAATGTAGCCAAAACAACAGTTCTTTATCTTGTTTTTGCAATATTTCTTCTTATATTTTTCCCACAACGTGTACTTATCTAAAGGGCAGCCCAGTTGGGTCCCTCTAAGTGGTGTGAGTGTTGATTTGCTGGAAGAGGGGAAATTTTTTGTTAGTGGACATGATTCCTTTTTCTGTGTTGGCCAGCAAGAGTGCTGGTCCTCACTGTTTATTGCAGAGAGAACTGTCATAACAGGACATTTGGGTTGTATGAGTTGTAAAGAGTAACTGAGTGGGGAGTGGGAAAGTCCTGGGTGAGCCTCTAATTAGTATGTGACCTCAGGTCACTCACTCAAATACATGGACTTCATTTCTCCACATGTGAAATGAGGTCTCTGAAGTGCCTTCCAGCTGTAACTTTTTACATTCAAAACTAGAATCTGTATATTCAATACATAAATTCTGAAGGGAGTTTGTTTTTCAGATACCATGTCAAGGACAAAGAACAAAGACCTAGTGTTTTGGCTTTTTTTCAGCATAAATATCTAAAATTATCTTATTTTATAGACTTGATGATCCTATAGGCCGAATCAAATCAGTCCCTTCCCCATCCCAACGCAAATGTGTACATGCAGCCCCCCCAAACATGCACATATGCATAGTAAAATATAACATCTATATCAGTCATAATCATGGCTAGACCATAATGTATTAATAAGGGAATTAAAATCTGATTTAAAAGGAAATCAATACGTAATAGCACAATTAGCATTTTTCAAATTACATAGCTACACTTTTAAGGGAAAAGTATTATTATCGGGGTTTTTTTTGATGACTAACAAAGAAATAACCAATTGAAAATAAAAGCTGGATGTGGTTGTATTCATTTTATAAAGATTCGAGGAGATATATACTTAGGATTTGTATACTTTTCTGATTATCTATTTCAATAAAAAGTCTCAAAATGTTTTTAAATGCTAGAACTGAAACTGCATCTCAATTTATTGATAAATAACAAGATTTTTGTTCAGAGGCCATTGAAATATCAACTATATCTAAAATATTATATTTAATATAAGGAACTTGTGACACTCATATTTGGGTAGATATGAGAAGGCTATAAATAATGCAACAGAGCAAGAAATTATGAAATTGCTCTCCTGCTACTGAAAATTATGTTTTATATGTAAAATCATGCTGAGAAACTTAGGGTATAGCTATTCAAAACAACATTTAAAAAGTTACAAAGATTTCTACAAAGTCCTCATTATATACCATATTGCGAAATCACTGCCATACTTTAGATTAACTAAAATGATTGTGTCTTGGGGCTAACTCAAACAAGAAAAAATTAAAAGTTTACAGCACTTTGGGTTGGCTCCATGACTAACTAAAGATCCTCTCTATTGGGCAGCTTTTCTCAATGTTAAGAGAGGCTTGAAGAGGGGGGGAAGAGACCCATAAATGACTTTTCAGGCACTGCTTTGGGCTTCTGAAGGGCATTTTACCAGGAGTAATAACCTCATTTGGGAGCATAGGAAGTGCAAAATTATGTGCTCTTGCTATTGAGCCAATCTAGGAGGGCTATACAAATGAGAAATCACCAAAAATATGTACCATTTAAAATGCCAGATTTAGTATGCATTCACCGTGTGTCGAACATCCCCATTTCTGAGCCTACTTTGCCTAGTGAGGTCTAGACCAGTTGGAGATTTGAGGCAATCTCTGTTGCTGTCAGCAGAGGCACTGTTCTCTGTGCCTGTGCAGGAATCTTCTTCATTACCCTCTTTGTGTCTAAGTGTAGGGCAACAGTGCTTTGGATTGCTCTGTTGAATGGTAAGAGACTACCTAGAGTTAATTAGGCAATAAAACATGAATGAGCATGAATTGACAGTGATTAATCTCATCTCAAACTTCTGCTGGGAAACAAGAAGTGAGGATGATGGGCTTAACATCCTGAAAGTTAAAACCAGCCAAGGCTTGAGGCCTGAAGTGCCTTATCACAGCTGGTAAATCCTCCAGAGAGATGGTCTTTGGTTGTATTTGATTGTATGTATGTGTATGCAGGAAGTGCAACAGGCATGGCTCAGGTTTCTTGTAAGTAGAATGAGTTTGTCACAATGCAATAAATAAACTATTATTATGCTTTCCCTGTACAGTGAGAAGGGGTAGGTGTTTTTTATTATGTACAATATACTGATGAGAAAACTGAGAGTAAGAGAAATTGACTCAACCAAACATCACTAGCCACAAAAAAATAAACTAACTGAGGAGAAGATGAATTGGCATGGAGCAGAGGTTCACACAGGTAGCGAGATGGTCCTCCAAGACAGACAGTCTTCAATGTATGGTCAAACTGTAAGTTCATTTAGAAAGTAATGGGAATCTATCAATGTAATTTGATAAGGAGACTAACATAATGGTGTTTAATGGAGATTATTCTTGCAGCAAAGAACAAGATTGGGAATGAGAAATTACCATCCATATAGATACTAAATTATAATAATCAAAACTGGCAGTTACTATATTCCAACACCTTTACTATGGACTTTACTTGCATCTCCTCATGTAACCTAAAAGGTAAGCAACAGTATTAGTTCCATGGTGTGAATAAAAAATCCTTGGCATAGAGAGGCTTTGAAAGATCATCCATGTCTAAGTAGCAAAGCCAGGATTCAAAGCCACGTCGCCTGCTTCCCAGTGGTCATGCTTTAATCCCCATGATGTGTCTCTGGGAAGAGAAAGTGAAGTTGTACTTGAGCAACACATTAAGTCAAGACATGGTCATCTTCTTGGACTATTGTAGAAAACTTCTAATATTTCTGTTTCTACCTCCTATATTAGCTATCTAGTGCTGCATAATGAATCACCCCAACATTTAGATGCTTAAAATAAAGAATATTTATCATCTCACACAATTTCTGAGAGTCAGGAGACCCGGAGCCATTAAGCTGGCTTGTTCTGACTTGCAGGCTGTTGGCAGGGGCTACCATCATCTGAAGGCCTGACTGTGGTTGAAGGATTTGCTCCATAGTTGGATCCCTCACATGGCTGTTGGCAGGAGTTCCCAGTTTTTTGCCAAAAGGTTTTCATTCCTCATGACAGGACAGCTGGCTTCTTCCAGAGAAAATGATTAAAGGGTGTGGTGGAGGCCACATTGTCTGTTTTGACCCAGTCTTAGAAGTTACACACTGTCACTTCCATCATATGCTATTCATTAGGAATGAATTACTGAGCCCATCTCACACTCAAGAGAAGGAGAATTATGTTCCAACTCTTACAGAAAGAATTTGTGGACATACTTTAAAACCACCACATCCCCTTTTTAATCAATTCTGCATGCTACAGTTACATTAATCTTTTATACACAAATCTGATCGTGTCCCTATTCTCATTAACCTTTCAATGGTATCTCATTGGTTTGAAGATAAAACCCAATGTCTTTGGTAGTACATGATGTGTCCACTGCCCCCCACCCTTGCCAGTGTCATCTCTTATTCTTCTCTGGCTCTCTGGCCACACTCTCTTGCTTTCAGTTCCACCAATATGCCAAGTTCCTTTTGGTTCAGGACTTTTGCACATGCTGTTTCTGTAGTCCAGAATGACCTTCTTCCTGCTTTTATTTTTCATCCTTCACAACTTGGTCCAACAGATCCTTCCTCATGAAAGCCTCTCTGACTCAGCCTTCAGCCACTTTCCAGCTACAAGTTCATGCTGTAGCCTGTACTTCTCATCTGTGGCATTGATTACAGTTTATAGTAATTTATTCATCTAAATGTTTGGTTATGGCTGTAAGGGTATGTGTTTGTTTTGCTCACCATTGAATTCTAGTGTGTGATACAGGATATGGCTGGTTAATATTCAGTGAATGTATCTGTACTGAATAGGCTACTAGGAAAGGAAGATGAATTGATGGGAACAGATACATGCCATAATGGGATATGCCAATTATAGGGGCACCAGCAGGGGAAGAAAATTAGAAGAAGACAAGGAAGGGATGTGTGTAATCAGAACTCTGCTGCAGTATCTTGGATCTGGCTAGGTCAGTGAAGAGATACAATCCTAGTTCTAATGGCATTAAACTGGAACAGCCTGGGTTCTGAAACTTTAGAATATATCTGCACATCAGGGCAGCTCTGCATGTAGGAGGCTCATTATGCTTAGAAGTTTTATTCTGTTTTGCTCCATCAGCAGCCTGCAACTCCATCACCAACAATTTATTAATAATATTTAAAAAGTGCACACATGACAGTGTTTTAGCCATAACCCATGGGCAAGAGCAGTACCTGAAATGAATCACTTCTCTAGTCTCATCCTCTTTGTTAACATTTCAAGGAAGAGGTTCCTGGATCAGAACCATGCTAGGGTTTGGGGTATCTTTTGCAATAGGAACAGGCATCTGGGTGAGAGTTGGAGATTATCCACTGCTACTCATTGTGTTGTCAAACCCTTTGCATTCACAGGGACTAAGATGCCTGCATTTCAAAGTCTATTCACATAACATTACAAGTCTGAAACAAAAATAGTTTTTAGGAAATGAGTTCAGTCCCAGCAGCACAGCTCTGAGCCTAGAAAGAGAACAAACAAAGCAGCTGCTAAGAATAAAAGCAAATTCAGTGTTTTTCTCATTATACTTTCTCCTGCTCGAGCCCCTTAAAACCCCTTCTATTGTGTCCAGGCCTGAAAGCTTCTAGTGATCTGACCGAGCCTCTCTAATTGGGTGCTTTCAGTTCATCTTATTTTTCATTAAAAAAATAAACTGTTGCCTCAGGGGTCCACATAGAACATGTTTATAGAGAAGAAGTTTTTGTGTTTATTAGCATTCAACAAAGCCCATTACACAAAAGCCTCAAAAACCCACCCTAGCCTCAACAAGCTGTGGTTCCACAAGTGAGCTCTTGCTGTCACAAGCCATAAATCATTGCTAGTGACAGGCCCACAGGGCCCCGAGAAGGCTTTCCCTTCACTCAGCCAGGTTATAAGAGTCAGTTTTATGAACTTTAAGAAGACATCCCTGCAAAAAAAATCACAGCCCTTGATTTTGGGTTGAGGCTGCAGGAAAGACATTCCCATGAAAGTAGGAATTTATGAAGCACCTACTAACTTACTATGTGTCCAGCACATGATAGGTTCTATATGTGCATGTATGTGTATGTGTATATAGTCTCTTAATACCCACAATTATTAATATATATGTGGTTGTAGCAAGTTTCTTGTTTTACAGATGAAGTCAGTGAGGTACAGAGAGATTAAATGACTTGACCCAGGTCACACAAGGGGTGGAGTCAAAATGTGAAACAGGGTCTATCTAAACCCAGAGTCTCTCCTTTCCCTACCACAGTGTATAACTTCTTAATATAAGTTGAAGTTTGCACAAAAGCCTCTTTAGGAGTTTCATTATAAACAGGCAGATGGAGTAGGGGAAAGAGGACAAAGGGACCAGCTGACCTGAGTTTGAGTTCGTGTCTGCTCTTGTGACATCCTGGGCTACCTGCTGGGCCACTTTCTTCATCAGGGCTTAGGTTGGCTGCCCTGCTAGGGGAAGAACAAGTTATGCATCAAGCAACCGATATGTCAAGAACTAAGAGGAAATAATGTTCCACAAGGGTAAGCCAGCAGGAAGAGAACCAAATTAATTTCAATTGCTGCCAGAGGAAAAAAAGACATTTTAGCAAGTGATACCAAATGCTGACTGTTATGAGACAGAGCACAAGAGCCAGTTAAACCTGACCAGATTGATTAATAGAAACCATCAAGTAATTGCCTACTAATAGCAGCTGCCTGAAAGGCATGGGAACGCTTGTGAGGAATTCTACCAAACCCAAGCATTTCACAGCACCTGACAAAAAGAGAAAAGATTCTATGACTATATTAAATACGTGTAGCTACCATTTTTAATTACTGCACTTAAAGGTGGGTGATTTATATATGCTCCTTAGTCTTTTCCTCCTCTTCCTCCTCACCAAATAGATACGTAATAAATGTTGAAGCGAGAAAGGAATGAAATGCAAGCAAATAGTGTGACAGGTTCACTTGATTGTGCTTCCTGAGGCAAACTAAGGTGCATTTCTCTAAGACAGGTGAGAAACATTTTTTACCAGTAAGATGAGAAATGAGACGTAAATGGGTATCTGATTAACACCATATACACCAAAAATTTTGTAAGGTAGAAACCCATTTCTCAAATATTTCTTGCTAAATTGAGATTTGACTTTTCACATTGTTTTGGAATGAATTAAATAAAATGATTATTTAAGTTAATTTTTTTTGTCCTGAGACAAAATAAACCCCTCCCTCATATTAACTATACTAGTTATATGTGAGGAAACCATCTATAAATATCTGACCTGTATCTCATTCTGAGACAAAAGATCCTGAAGGCACTTAGTGCAAAACAATGCAGCAAGGTCTGATTAGCATGAGTGTAAATTTAAGGAGTCTAAATCTGTATAATTTTATTCCCAATGTGGGTTTGCTTTAGGAAAGACCCAGAAAATTTTATAACTTTAGACCAAGTTGGCAAACTATGGCCCAAGGGCCAAAGGTAGCCCCCATACCTGTTTTTATAAATAAAGTTTTATTGGAACACAGCCACGCCTAGTTGTTTATGTAGTATCTATGTTTGCTTTCAAGCTACAAGGGTAGAGTTGAGTAGTATAGAGACCTGATATGCTGAAAGTATATCCTATCTAGCCCTTTACAGAAAAAGTTTGTTCATCCTTGCTCCAAACTATGCCTAATTCTCCTTCAAATCCAATCACATAAACCCAATCAAATCAACAATGCTTATTAAAATTCTATTGTGGATAAACTGGCTCACTTACCTCTTACTGAATAATCCCAGGCAAAATCTCTCTGGAAACACCTAACAGGGTAGAGATAATGGCACTGGCTCAAATGTAGGACATATGAGACTGTCCTAGTCCTTTTGTGCCACTCGAATAGAATATTTAAGATTGAGTAATTTATAAAAACAAGAAATGTTTTTTCTCACAGTTCTAGAGGATGGGAAGTTCAATATCAAGTTGCTGGTATCATGTGTGGGTTTTCTTGCTGTGTCCTCACACCGCATAAAAGCAGTAGAGAGACAAACCACTCTAGCAAGCCCCTTTTATAGAGGCATTAATCAATTCAGGAGGGTGGAGTCCTCATGACCTAAACACCTACTAAAATGTCCCACCTCCCAACACTGTTGCACTGGGGATTAAGTTTCCAACACATGAATTTTGGGGGACACATTTAGACTACAGCAGAGGCAAAGATCACGCTATGATACAGCTAAAATTCTGTCTCGATAAAATAGACTTATAAGAAATTAACACCCACAAGATTTAACTAAAAATTACCCTCAAAAACCTATGCAGACTTTCAAGCCCCTTAGGTTTAAAAAGAAAACAAAACAAAACAAAACACTAATTTTCTGGCTTGGCAAGAATTTGTTTACAGCTATAGGAAGGCATTCCTAATTTTTTGGTAATGTAGATTATTAATAAGATTACATAAAATACATAAGCAACTAACTGCATATAATGTCAAGAGGGCGTACAAACATGTTTGGATTAGTCTATCAGTAAGGGTCACAGAACTCAGACAGGAAGATGACCAAAAAAAAAAAAAAAAACAACACCCAGGCTATGGAGATTTAAATTTGAATTGTATCAAGATAGTAGCATGTTGAGACCAGTACGGTAGTTACTGGGCACATTTCTATCCTAGCCCCCTTCACATGTCGGTATTTAGAGCCCTAGAATGATTGCTTTTTGAATGATACCTTTATTACTAGGAAATTGCTTACACTCAAGGAGGGTATGACTTCATTTGATGTTATTGTGCTATGGACACATTTCTCTATAATATGTTGATTGCACATTTATGAGAAAATAAGGGCTTTTGTTAGTTTTCTTAGAAAAGAAACATAAGACATTTAAAACTTGGCAAGTTTTCTAACAGTATTCTACAAGGGTTCATGACATTTCCATGAAGCTGTCTATAACATATCAACTATCAACCTCTTTGACACTATCTACACCAAAACATCCCAAAGGCAGTCAGAGGTGAAGGCTCTGGAGCCTAATTAACCTGAAAGTGTCAAGTTTTCAAATTCAATCCAGCTTGAAGATTCTAGGAAATTTCATATGTTCATCAACGCAACAAATATTTATCAAGTTTAAGGCAATGTTCAGGATACAAAACTGAATAAGAACAGGTACTTGCCTCCAAGCACCTCAAAATTTATCTGTGCCACAAGAGAGTGCTAGTTTGAGCTATAAGCTGGAAAATTGCTAACAAAAATTCTTCAGAGCTTTTCTGTAATAAATCAAATCTAGCATATCAGAAAATCATTTCCTAGGTTAAAAGGATTTTGCTAGAAGGAAAGAGATTATATGCTGCCTTGAAATGGTTGTAGTTTTTTTAACCCATCTTCCTGTTATACTCAAATGATTTCACACAGTAAGTTATTGATTTACAGCAGACAGCTGGTTTAATGCAAGCATTTAACACTATTTTTAAAAAGACTATGGGGCTATTAATAGCCTTTGATAATCTTGAAAGATCAAAGCTCTTAAAAATAGTAACATATGCCTATAGTACTAGTTGAAGAGAAAAAGAGGAAAGCAAACATTTATAGCCACTGAATGCTGTTAGATCCCAGAATAGAAAAAAGTCATTAGTGAATTAACTTGGGAAATCTGAATAAAGACTGTAGTTTAATTATTAGTATGGTACCAATGTTAACTTCTTAGATTTGATAAATGTATCATGCTTATGAAAATGTTAACATTAGGGGAAACTGGATAAAGAGTATGGTGGGAATACTCTGTTCTATTTTTGCAGTTCTTACGTAAATTTAAAATTATTTCAAAACAAAACTACTGAAGAATAATGCATAATACATCCCAATATCTTAAGTTGTTGTTGAAAGTAATTTAGCTTTTCTCATATTTTAGTAAATATGTGAGACCTCAAATAAGAGCATCTGAAATGGTCTAGATACATAAGGCATTACCAGGACTTATTTTTTCCTAAGTAAGGGTGTGCAAATACAAGTTTACAGTGGCTCTTTCAAATGTGAAATGTCCCATCTGCTACAAGAATTAGAGGCAAAAGTGTATAATTATCTATAAAAGTAGAGCTAGAGGAATTTTAGGTATCTTTTTTCTAGTGCTTCTCAATTTATCCATCAATACTTGCCTTATGGTCAGGGTTGAGGTGCATTCCAGAGGGTGTGGAGGTTTGCCAAAGTGACACACCTATAGATGGAAACCATCTTCCCAGCCTCATGGTTGAACTTTATAAATGCACACAATACATTATGTTTTATATTATATACTTAACTTTCCCCAAAGTTTTCTTGTACAGTTGGTGCTCCTAAAAAAATTGATGGTCTTAGTACCTGCTTGAAAAAATGTTAGTTTATTATATCATGTTGATCCAAGGGTATTACTTAGTTTTTGGCACAGCACTATAAAATTTGGAGGTGGGGCAGGAACAGAGAGAGAGGTGGACTGTAATTTGAGAAGAATAGAGATCTTGGCCTAATAGACTTGATGCACTTTGCTCGAGATCTCTATTAGCTGAATGAAGACCAACCATTAGTATGCTTGGGTCTTGAGCATGTGGAATGCCATCCTCACTGTCACAGCACAAGATCCTTTAGTCAGGGAAGCTTTCATCCCAGATAGCCCTGAGTAACTTTCCCCTTTTTATGTTCCCTGATGTTTCTTTTTTCTTTTCTTTTTTGTTGTCCTCTGTCTTTTCCCTGTATGGAGATGGGAAGAACATTTTTCAATATAGCAAATGAAGTCAATTTAGCAATCCAGGGCACTGGCATGCATTTTAAGGTGCCTTTTCTTGCAGCTACCATTAAGCTTGCTATACTGATAAGACCATGATCATGGAGTCTGAAACACTAAATGAGAGAATATGTGCCCTCCAGAGTCCCCCTTCTCTAAGATCCACAAAGCACAAAATGATGGAAACTCAATCTGATGACTTCAGGCAGCACAGATCAGAGTACAACTCTGACTTGAGAAATTCCAACCCCAAGTTTCATTTATATACTTAAAGGAAGGCCAGTTTGAATTATTTAGATAATTCCCCAATTCATGAATTTGTTTGGCTTAATCAAGTCTGACCCAACATTTATTACTCAGATAACATTTTCTGTAATCATTGAGGAAGTTCAAGGTTTGTTGGCTTGTTTGTTTTTTTCTTTAATTTTAATTGAGGACCAAGGTTAGTATGGTTAAAAACTGTTCTACCTAGTATTCTAGCAATTAATTAGAACTGCAATACAATATACACTAATGTAAATTGTAATTAGTTTGATGAGCTAAAAATCACAAATAATACATTGCATAGCCACATTCCAAAAATTGGAACAGGAAGTATAACATCCTGTTGTTTCTGGTATATGGTTAATTTTGGTACCACAGCTCCAAAAAACACAGTTTTTTTTCCTATAAGGGAGGCAATAAAAAAAAAAATCAAGTCAGCCTGTTTGGAAAACAAAACAAAACAAAACAAAATTAAAGTAGACTTGGCCAACTCCTGCATTATTTTAGCAATGACATTGCATCTGATCCTCAGATCTGAAGCTTCCAAGAAATTTTATGTAGATGCATTCAGGGGGCATGTTAATAAAAGTTATGAAATAGATTTTGCTAATGTGGTGCTATGATATTTTAGAATTGTCATTTATCTTCTATTTGTCACAAGGTAAGAATGTTCCTCTGTTTTTCCACTGATGCCCTTTTGAATTCATTTGTAAACATATTTTTTAGAAATTGGAAAATGTAGTTTGCCACGCTTATAATTTACTCATTTTCACGGGTTATAAGTATAAACCAGAATTATCTTTTCTACATGATATTTTTCAATCCTAGCATATAGTTGAAAGGAAATTGCTAGATTTACTTATCCCCAGTATTCATGGAATATTAATGCATTGGATTTTTCTCCTCTGGGTTTCTCTTGAGTTATTAGGAAAAAAGTGCAAATTTTAATCAGACCATATCATATAGGAGGTATGAAAATTTTTCAAGATTTTGTGTTATTTTGTGGAGTTTATTCTTTTGCCTGATATAATATCTAAAATTACAGTTGGAAGGCATAAACTTACAAAACAAAAATCTTTCATTTTATTCTTTAATAGTCATCCCACAAAAGGTAACAGTGTACTTTCTGGAATCTGAGGGTCAGAAAAAATATCCCTGTGACATAAAATTAAAACTAAGCCATAAGACATCAACCTTGATTTTTATAGTTCAGATATCCTTTCTCCCTTCTGCTACCCAAATATCCCTAATCAAATCATAATAGGATGTTGGTTATCAGATGGCTTATGAAATCTTAGTATTTGTCTTAGTCCATTTGGGCTGCTATAACAAAATTCCTTAGACTGGGTAGCTAATAAACAACAAAAATTTATTTCTCACAGTTCTGGAGGCTGAGAAGTCCAAGATCAAGGTGCCAGCTGATTTGGTACCTGGGGAGGGCCTGCTTCCTTCATAGATAAATACCTTTCCATTATAATTTCACATGGCAAAAGGGGTTAGCAAGCTTTTTGGGGTCTCTTTTATAAGGGCACTAATCCTGTTCATGAAGCCTTTTCTCTCGTGATGTAATCATCTCCCAAAGGCCCTACCTCCTAATACCATCACATTGGGGATAGGTTTCAATATATAAATTTTGGGAGGACACAACCATTTAATCCATAACAGTATTCAACCTCAGAAGAATTACTAATGAGAGACAATTTATATGTTAAACTGTAGCATATGTAATTTCTATATGTAGCACACTTCCCTTCACCCATCCTCTGATTTTTTGAAAAATACTCCCCTCATTCTATATGCTCCTGATGGGTCCACTTTCGTTTCTTCACCTCTGTAACAAAGCTGAGTAGGTGGCCTAGGCCTGGTCAATCACAGTACTCCATTCCCCTGAATACACTGAGTAGAACAGAGACAAACACATGAAGAAAACAGGGTCAATGAGAGCCTTGCCTGGGACTGATATATAGCCATGCTGCTTTCTTACTGCTGGTTGTCAAGCCAGATGGTGAAAAATTGTGGTTACAAGTGGCCATCCTCTCTGGCCACATCAAGAAGCTGCCTGCAACAAGTAGAGAGACCACCATGCACAGAGAAGAAGAGACACACAGAAACAACATAGAGAGTAAGAGAGATTGTTAAAGAGAGAATATGAAGCCAAATTCAGTCATACCTGAAAGCATCATTTTTGGACTTCATACTTAAATGAGCTAACAACTTTCTTTTTTGCTTAAATTCATTTGAATTATAACCAAGAGAGCACTGACTAACACAGACTATGTGTCTGTGTTACATAATATATTGATGGCCTTATGTATATACTGAAGGGTATCTGTTATAAAGGTAGATTGTCCTTGTTGACCAAGGGTACAACTTTGGGGAGGATCACATAGAGCCATGCAGGAAGATTACAATACTCGACCTTCCAGCCGAACCAGTCCTGGAGAACAGTAGGGTGGCAATGTTACAGCCAGATAACCCTCCTGAAAGTAAGTCAACAAGATTATAAAAAGGTTAAGTCTATAACTAACACAGCCTGTATTGCAGACTTTTAAAAGCCATAAGTAAATGGATACTACATTCAACCTACAAGAGGAATGATATAGGATAATTCCATCTCAAGTAGCAGTACTAGGATGCAAAATACTAACTAAATTCCCAGTAAGCCCCTACCCTACAAGAAGTTTGAAAGAGCAACGCAAAACCTCTGCAAGGTATAAGGAAAGATGGAATGCAAACTATGATCTACAGCAAACAAACCCTAGGGCACTGTTAAGATCCCCATGAATTTAGATCTCAGGCAACTTCTGATTTCATAGATATATACTACATTAAGGTTAAGGCTGTGTGTTTAGTAAGAAAAGCTGTTATGACAGTTCTTTTGCTAATTAAGAAAGAAAATAGGGGCCCCAAAATGCATAGAATGGTATCTAGGTCCCAGGGATGGGTCATCCCTCTTGTCCTATGCTCCATGTACCCTATATCACAGCATGGCCTTCCATTATAGCACAGCCTTGTCAATGTCCTCATATAATATCACACATCACAATGTCCTGAAGATGGCAGGTGGGTTGGATTGTACTAGTCAGAAATTTAATAGAATTTTAAAAATGAGAGGACAGAGAAATAGCTGCATAATCTGAAGAAAAAGCATATTTTATTCTGTCATAGTATAAAAAAACTGAAAAATATTATAAAGGTAGAAATTAAAAATAAAGAAAAATGAGGAGCTTCACCTCATGGAGTGACCAATCACTCGTTACAAATTATGCCCTCTCTCATCTTTTTCAAGTCATTCCATATCTCTGTTTAGAAGGTCACTGCGTAGCCCTACAAAGGAAGTCAAAGCTTTTCTATCCTATAGCCAATCCTAGTCAGCATAACATACTGAAATGAAAAGGGACATCTTTAAAAGTCCGATTTTGGCCAAAACTTTTTTTTTCTGAGAATAACATATTTTCTTGGATTTTCTGGACCCACAGAATAACTAACCAAAATATTAAGGCTCTTAGCCATGTATTTCAAATAATACCAGCAAAATGAGTAATGATAATCCCACCCTCTGTATTATTATTACAGCCTAAGCCTCTTTATACAGATGCCACTGCCTTATGCCTAGAAGCTCTTCATTCACAGTGAGGGGTTATTATACTCAGTCATTCCAATAAAATCCCTCAGCAAAACCACAGGCCCCAGCCAACCCCTTATAATCTACTAGACTATGACTTGGAAGGAATGTGTCTTTAGGGATTCCCTACATGTGATTTTAGGAGAAATTTCTCCTGAAATCTAACCTAAATTCTATATTTCCACTAACAGGAAGGTTTAGCTACAAAAGACTTTGTTTTCCTTTCCTAAACCTTCTCAGGATTTCTGTGTGGAAACGGTCCACACAGATTTAATGTTCTCAGCATTTACTCAGTGTGTGGCTTTCCTCCAAACTCCCACACACATTTCCCACATCCTGCTTCCCTGGAAAAGTAGAATCTTCCAGGTCTGCTCAGTGTGAAGCATACTGATATAATTGTTTCACAGTTCCCACAAACTCTGCTTTCAAGTGGGTCCCCCAGACTCTGCCCCTCCATGGTACAGTGGTTTGCAGTCGCCTGTGGTACAAGCAGACACTGAGATTCTTTTTTGCACCCCCCTCACATGGCCAGGTGCCCACCCCCCAACCGCTATCATGTATGGCTTCTCTTTCTCATTTCCTGTGCTTTCAAATTGGTCCTTACGCTCTATATTCTGACCATTTGCCAACTCATCAATGCTCTGTTGAATTCTAATCTCCTCCAGAGTGAAACTAAGGAATGTGTTCTCTCTTTTATCACAAAAGATAATTTTTGCCTTGACACCAAATGTCTTAAATCAATAGCTATTTCAGAAACCCAAAGGAATAGAGAGACATAGGCCACACACACAAAAAGCAAAAATCAAAAACACTGATGCAAATAGCAAGAGTCAAAAAGTTGACCCTCTTCTGTTCGAACATCTCATCTTTCTTCCTATTTCTCCATATATTTGAATCTAATTTGTTTTCCCTCAAAAGGTGGTAGAGCTTTTCACACTCAATGAAATTTAATTCTAAAGTATCAAAGACAATATCAACAAATATTGAAAATCCTGCTTTACAGTATTTCATTTACAGTATTTACATTATTTCATTTGACATTCATAACTACTTAAGTAGACTTCTGGCAATATCCATTTACTGAACAAATATTCATTGAAAACTCATGATATGTCAGAGGAAGGGACAATGATAAAAGGCCAACAATTTGGGATGCTCTATGTAAAATGGGTTATAGGATGCAAGAGGGTATGGGGTAGACTAGTTAAAAAGCTCTTATGCTATAGATGTGAAATGACTGTGGCATGGACTAGAGTGGTACTATATTGGTAGTGGTGGTGGAGGAAGAGAGAAGAGGAAGATTTGAGAGCTATTTAGGATGTAAAATCCACAGTCTGTGTTGAGGGTTGGATTTTGGGTGTGGGCAAGAGTTAATTTCCAAAGCTGGAGATGTCAAGGAACTCCTAGGTTTCTGGATGTGTAACTAGAAGGATGAAGGTGCTGTTCATGAAATTAGGAAACAGTTCATGAAATTAGGAAGAGAACATTTGAGGAAAGTAGATCATGAGTTTGAATTTAGATAGGTTGAGTTTGAGGTACACCTGAATTAGCCCCAAAAAGTCGGAGGAGTGGTCTGTGCTGGAAATACAAGTGTGGGAGTTGTTTGCATATGGCTGTTAATGCCATGAAAATAATTGCAGTCATCTGGTGTGAAGCTTTAGAATGATGAGTCCCTAGGAAAGTGCTTCCAGGAAGAGAAACCATCAAAAGAGATTGAGAAAATACAGTCATAGAGCTAGAAAGCATCGCCAGAGACAGTGATAAAACAGACACTATAAACATAAAAGGAGGAGTAAAGATGTGGCTAATGATGCTGAGAAGGCACTTTTATATTTATGGGCATGGACTTAAAACCTGTTTGGTGTGTGTGTGACATAAGTGTCAGAAGACTAGAAAGGACAGATGGAGAGTGGAGGAGTTAAAGTAATAGTGTGCCAGGCACCTCCCAAGTGATTTATTAAATAATCTTATTTAATTCTCACAGTAACTCTTGCAGATGAGGAAACTACAGTTCACAGAAGAAAAAGGAGATGACTTTCCCAAGCTCACACAACTCTGTGAGGCAACACAGCTAGAACTCAACACTCGATGTTAAAGGTATCTGATAGTTTTCTTGCTAATGACATATTTTTAAAAATTATAGATAAAAGGCTTCTTCAAAATGAAAGTGAAATAAGTTTACAAATCACTTTTGAAATTTTCAAAAAAAAAGGAAATAAATTACCATTGTCTATTTTTAGGAGTTCCCTGTTTCATTTTATCAGTAGTAAGTGAATATATTTTTAAAAGTTTATTGTAAAAATCATCTCAACCTCCCCCATCCCCATCCTATTTCTGCTTTGGAGAGGAATAATTTTTAACTCCTTTATCCCTGTGGTCGCTCTTGGTCATGTTGTTATATTTATTTTCATATTTCTAAATAACATGCTTATGCTGCTAATTCTAAATTTATAATTTTTAGATACTGACTGTGCAGTTCCTGTTTTGGTAGATATAGCCCAATTACACATGCCCACTTCCTTTTCTCTTCCTACCCAATCTAATTATATCATGATTTCAGTTATAGAAAATCATGTTGTACGTTAACATAACTTTGTAAATATTATTCATCAGAGGCAGATGTTATATTATGTGTATATTTTCTCAAGTTAATTATTGCCTCATTTTAATTTACATGCTTTTTAATAAACCTGTCCTTAATTTCTTCCCCCCCATTACCTCATTAGAGTCACCATAAACCAACGACTAGTTCTTTCGAAATGCTCAAATTTGTCAACTAAGTCCTCTCCCTCTTCAGCATTTTCATGCCTAGTTATGTTTTTATTCTACCTCCATCTACTTTCTGCCTTCTGGCTTCCAGCTTCCCCTTTATGTATATTCTTCTCTTTGGCTTTCATCCTTGTTCTCTTTAAAAAATGGAATCCATTGAGGGTGGAAAGCAATGTGATACCTGTCCCAGGTCATTGACACTTCAAGTGTTGTTTACCTGAACTGTGAAATGTAAGATTTCATTCCCTACAGAAAGCAGGTGAATAAAGGACAGAGAAATCCTATTTGCACCTTGAAATCAGCTTAAGAGGCCACCATTAGTCATTGTGGGTGTTGAAGTGTTGCCTCATCAGTGTCACAAGCACCAGCATGTTGATTTAAGACAATAACTTAACTTTCTGTGAGGACCCTCCCTCCACAAGATTGGTGCCACAATCATTCTTAGTTACAGAAACATTCAGGTGAAGGCTGACTTCAAAACAGTCTATAAATTCTGTACATCATTAATCTTGCATTAAACCAAATCATTCCTTAAAATGTAATTTATGTTTGGTAAGTTATTTTTCCTAGTTTTTAAAGCACATTATTAAATATTTTAAGAGCAATTGCTGTCACTATATCAGAAATATAGTAACAGCAGGGAATTTTACATTCAGTCTTAGGCAAATAATCATACAGTAGATTGTGGAGCAAAGCAAACTGGTTTACAGTCACTATTAATCTATTTTTGCAAGGACTATTGTTGTTTTAGAAAATCATGCAATCCTAAATACATATGATTGAAAACTAGATACTAAATGTATTATTAATTAAATTGCTTAACCTAATTGCCACATGCTATAATATAGATCTAAGTTGGACTTATAAGGCCATATTATCTTGCTCTAAAAATAAATACAGACTTCTGGTTAAGGATGGCACATAAACCACAAAGTAGTAAGTGATAAAGACTCTGTAATTTGTGAGATCTTTGTTGGTCAAAGTCCACCAGAAACCCCCTGGCCCACCAATTGATTAGATCAGTTATTCTCAAAGTGAGGGGGCAGGACTAACAGCATCAGACTCACTTAAGAATTTTTTAGAAATGCAAATTCTTACTCCAGACCTTCTAAATCAGAAATTCTGTAAGTGGGGCCCAGCAAGCTGAACTAAAGCAGTTATTCTCAAATTTTAGTGTGTATCAGAATCACCTGGACAGTTTATTAAAACAGAAATCGGGGTTTATGCCTAGTTCAGTAGTTCTCAGATGATGCTGATACTCTTGGTGAGGGGATTACAGTTTGAGAATAAATGGCCTAGGGAAGTTAAATGCCATGTGAATTAAATGGATTACTGCAGAGGTTCCCAGCCTTTTTGGCACCAGGGCCTGGTTTCATGGCAAACAATTTTTCCATGGACGGTGGCAGTGGGGGTGGCGGGGATGGTTTCAGGATGATTCAAGTGCCTTACATTTATTGTGCAGTCAAAGCTCTTTGCTAATGATAATCTGTATTTGCAGCCGCTCCCCAGTGCTAGCAGCACCACCTCAGCTCCACCTCAGATCATCAATCATTAGATTCTCATAAGAAGCGCGCAACCTAGATCCCTCGCATGCGCAGTTTACAGTAGGGTTCTCGTGATGCGGAGCGGCTATAAATACAGATGAAGCTTCGCTGGCTCCCCTCCTGCTGTGCAGCCGGGTTCCTCACAGGCCATGGACTGGTACTGGTCCATGGCCCAGGGGTTGAGGACCACAGGGTTACTATATATAATTTGACTATCTTTGCCCTATGATGATTGTGTTTGGGGAATTTTATCTGATTTCCTTTGGAAGTATGTGTATGTAGGGAACAGAAGAGGAGAGTCAATCCTTGAATGAACATCTGCTAACACCTACTTTGTGGAAGGCACAGACAGAAAAAAACCCATATCCTTGGAGTTTACATACTGGTAGGAGAAAGCAACAACAAACAGCTAAGTTAAATTTTAGTTATGATTGTTTTACATGCCTTAAAACATTTTAAAGGAATAAGTACTGTGCTAATAAAAGGTCTAACAAAGAAACCTGGATATCTAGGGAAATTCAGAAGTGATCTTTAAGTTGTAATCTGAAGGATGATTTATTAGTTTTATATTGTGGCTGTAACAAATCACAAAAACTTAGTGGCCTGAACAACACAAATGTTTTATTTTACAATTCTGTAGGACCAAATTCCGACATTAAGGTCACTGGGCTAAAATCAAGGTGTCAGCAGGGCTGCATTCCTTCCTGGAGGTTCTAGAAGAGAATCTGTTTCCTTGTCCTTTCCAGCTTCTAGAAGCTGCTCTCATTCTTTGGCTCAAGGTCCCCTTCCTCTGTCTTCAATGCCAGCACACTGTATCTCTGTGCCTTTTTCTCATAGTCACATCATCCTCTGACTCTCCTCTTCAACCTCCTTCTTCCACTTTTAAGGACTCTTATGATTACATTGGGCCCACCTGAATAATCCAAGCTACTCTCCCTATTTTAAGGCCAGCTAATTGGCAACTTTCATGCTCTCTGCAACCTTAATTACCCTTTGCCGTGTACTCGTTCACAGGTTCTGGAGACTAGGGCATGAACATCACTGGGGGACAGTATTCTGCCTATGATAGATGTTATGAATTTAACAGAATTAAAAGAAGGGAAAGAACATTCTAAGCATGTGCTATTCCACAAACAACATATATGGAGACCCAAGGAATGACAAGGGCAAGGCACCTAAAAAGATGAACAGAGGCCAGTATGACCTGAGCATATAAGAAAAGATGCAAATGGTGATTCAGAGGGGGGGATCTCCAGAATAAATAAACTTGCAAGCAAATTCATTGAGATCATAATTTTGGTAGAAGAGATGAATGGAAACAAAAATAAGCCACTGAAAATATGCTGGAATCATATTAAAGCAAATATACCCCAAAACTTCCATGCAAGTAATGTGCAGACGTAACCAACCCTCAATTTTAAAGTGAATATTTTTCTTTGTAATAATGATTCATGTATTTCTGGGAATGCTTAAAGTTATGTTCAGGTTTCCTAGATTTTTGCCAGAACCCTCAGTAGAAGAAAGGTCACTGTTCTTGAAGGTTACGTAATAGATGTGAAAAGCCTTTAGTAGGAGAAAGAAAGTTTTCCACGTTATCTTTCCTACCCAGGCAAACTAGTTTTATCTATTTGATGTGATAACTCTTAAAGGATAATTTATCATTATCAGCAAATGTTACATGGAAATTGTAATGCAGAAATATTATATTTGTTTCTGGAATCTAAATGTCTTGAGAGGCACACAGGAGTGTCATTAGTACATAAGATAATTCGTCTATTTTTCCCTTGGGAAGTACCTATAAGGGAGTGCTGCTCTGAGTCTAAATGCAATTCTCTGCATCTCTAAATGCAATGCTAGAGCAAGGGCTCTTAGGCAGCCTGAAACTCCTGACATTATTTGCAAAGGTTTCCAGGTAGGTCCATTTTCCCTGCCCATTTTTTTGGGGAAAGGGGATTATTGCTTTAATCAAAGAATTATCTGACTTTAAAAAGGATAAGAATGACCATATTGGTAATGATATCTCTTTTTTCTCTCTCAATGCCTGCAGGGACTGATTGAACAAACTAATTTTCAATAGAGCCATGAAAGTGAATTCAAAACCTTTAAAGTTAGCATGACAGAAGGTGAAACATGTGTAAGTCCTTATTTCATATTAAAGAATACCTATAGAGACTAAAACAATTAGGCATAACTCCACAATATGATAAACAGAAGAAAAAACCACAGGTAAGAATGCTGGGCAGTACATCTACTCACTGCGGTACTGATGGAAGTGGATTGAGGAGCATATTTTTAGGTTTCTTGCCACATATTAGACTCATTGCAGCATCCCCCAAATACTCAAGCAAAATCCTCTGAGCCCACCAAAGCCAGAGTCCTCCTCAATGAATCTCAAGGTCAGGTTCACAAATGATTCCTAAGGATGTTGTGCCTGGCACATAGTGGGTCCCCAAAATATAATTTCTGATGACTGAATGAATGAGGGAATGAAAGTGGGGTAAGACAAAAAGTTGGGTCTTGGGTACTCCCTCCTTTTAGAGAATGCATTGCTCTTGCTAGGTATTTTCCCAACCAAATTTCATTTATATATTTTGAAGAATCGAACATTTTTGTTCTCTTTTTTCCCGCCATAAAAATGCTAATACATGCCTGCTATAAAATTTAAGAAAACATCAATTGGTTCCGAGAGGTATAAAGATGAAAGCAGGAATACCACTATCACTGATCATTACTGTTCCCATTTGGTACATATCTGTCTAGATTCTCTCTGTCTCTCTGTCTCTACACACGTACGCGTGCACACACACACAGAACTGCATGCATTTAGCAGTTAAATGTATGTATTTACATATGAATAAATAATTTTCTGTAAAAAGGATAATACTCAAAATTTTATAAACGTAATTTTATGATACTAGCACAATTTATATAATGGTTAATCTTATTGCTATTCTTTTTATTTTGGTATTTAAAAAAATGATAAAATAAATATTCTGGTGCTCATATCCTTTTGCACTTATTTTCTCTTTGAGAAAAGTATCTCCTTGGGAAAAGTATACTCTGCCACAAAGTATATAATCATTTAATATTTTGGTACGTATTGCCAAACTATTTGTCAATCAGGTTTTATTGATTTACAGTTCCATCAACAGTTCATTTCTCTCTTCAGTCAGCCCTGGACACTTTCATTAAAAATTGTTATTGATAATCTCATAGGTTATATATCATAACACTATTGTCAATCCGTGATATTAAAATCAGTAGCTAGTGTGAACATCAGTAGTTATTTTGAACATCATCCTTAATAATAACTTCTTTTGAGAATTGCCTTTATCCTAATATTTATTAAAATATTTTTCTTTTATCAATTGAATTTTAAAACTCTTATTTCAGATATTAATAATTTATTTATGTATTTTACCAATATGTATTTTCACTTAATGCATTTTAAACTTTGTGTATTAGTGTAGACTAAATTGTTGTAACAACTAGAACTCTAAATTTATAATGGCTCCATTCAATGAAGTGGTTTGAGGGCCCAGATGCCTTTGATCTGGTACCTTTACTGTCCCCTTGGGCCTTATCATTGTCCACACCCAGGGGGAGGTGGGAAGAGAGTGTGGAAGAGGCATACTTGCTTGTTATAAGCCTTGGCCCAGAAGTTAGTATGAATTACTTTCACTCATATTTCATTGGCAAGAACAAGTCATATGTCCACACATAGTGGCAAATGGGATGGGGAAATTTAGTCCCCGGCTGAGCTGTAACTTCCCATCTACAACTGTGTACTATAGAAAGGATAAACAAAATTTAAGGAACAGATACCATTTCTGACATAATTTGTTTCTGATGCTTTTGGCAAGCAGAGACTTTTAAGTCTTTTGAAGTTAAATCAATCATTCTTTTCCCTTTCAAAATATTTTCCGATTCACTGCATGGGAGTGTGGCTACTGAGCAGAAAGTAGCAGCCTGAAACTTGCAACAGTCTTCTCACTGGGCTGGGGAGAAAGAAATTAGAGTGCAGAGCTCCCAAGACAACCAGGACTTAAAGGACCAAGATCCCAGAAAAAGAGGAACCTGCTGAGAAGTGAGTCCAATCTTCTGCATATAATCTGCCCTCAGTGGATTTGCTAATCAGTGCAAATGTGATGAGAAAGTCTGAGAAAGCAGGCAGAAAGTGCCTTCTAAAAGGCTAACCCTTTAAGCAGAGAACACAGTAATTAGATGGTGTCAGGAGAATTGAAATTTGAGTTCATGGCCAATCAAGGAGGAGTAGCCCATGCTTTTCATTGATAGCCTGAAGGGGCTATGCTTTAGGAGTAAGGGCCAATCAAAAATAGAACAGTTCAACTGGATATAACTGCGTCCCAGAATAAAATTAAATCTCTTGAAAAAAATAATATCTGGAAATTCTACTTAAAAGTTCTCTGTATCTGTTTATACGGTGATAAACTAGTTACAGGGAACTCAGAATGATTCACTATTTCCCCCTCCCCTCCCCTTGTCTTTTGGTTTTACTTGGAACACTGAAAGAATGCTGGGGAACTTCCTTGGAGTTGTCAGGTTGGTTGTTGTTGTTTTTGTTTTTGTCTTTGTTTTCACTGAATATGATTTGCTTGTCCTGCCATGAGTTAAGTAGCCTCTGTGGGGTGTTACAAAACTGTTTATCTTTGTTTCCTTTTATTTTTTGTGAGACATGGAAATACTACAATTCTGGAATTGTTGGTGGTTCATGTTTCACCTGGCTTTGGTTATAAATAGGAATTTTACAAATGAAGAATTTATAAATGTCACGGTAAAACAAATTGTAGAAGAAGCAATTGGTTTAGGTATTTAATATAAAATGTAGTTCCATTCTTTTATTTTAATGTGACTGTATAACTAGGGACAAAAATACATTCTGCTTGTCAACTATACATCTCCATACTTGTTCTGTCATTAATTGACTCAATGTGCTCATTTCCTTGTTTTAAAATCACATTTCTAATTTTATAAGTTATTTTTGTTAATTTCTGCAAATGCCTTCCATTTTAATATTTTATGAAAAATCTAAAGAGAGAAAAAGTCATAGAAGCTAAAACTTTTCATGTTTCTAACAAATAAGAGAATAAGCTTATCTATAGATATTCAGAAAAAACTTTTTTCTAATTATATCTTAGTAAGTATACTTCATTACTTGAGCAAAATGGGTTTTTAAGAAATATAATGTGAGATTCTGGAAATGGAGGTTGCAACAGAAAAAAAATAAGCCCTTTCTACCACTGTGTGTGTGTGGGGGGAGGTATTTGTGGGGTTGTGTGCAGAAAGTAAGGGTCCAATTTAAAATTTAATTAGTAGCATCAAAACAAGTTATCTGATCTATCATGGAATCCTGTCCCAGTGCACACACAGAAATTGGAGTACCTATGCATGTCAAATACAGACTAAAATAGCTAGGTATCTACATAAACATAAAAAATATTTCATGTAAACATAGACTAAATCCCATGGAGCATGTGGGGAGAAAGTAACTTATTTTGTTCGATACTTTTGATTTAAGGATATTCATGAAAGGGCTTTCTTACTTTGTAGTTATTTGAAACATTCATAAATAGTTCCTAAAAGAACTCTTAGACTCATCATGAAGTAGAGGAAATAAATTTTTTAGCTCTAGGTTTCCTTCATGTTTCGATTTTAAAAGTTTAAGCATAGTTTGCTAATTCTACCCCATTCTTTTTGTAACTGTACCAGTTCAGAAACTTGTGAATCAGTTCCAGAATAGTTTCATTTTACCTGCACAGACTTCAATTTTATGAGTATTTTATTTTTCAAATGTATAATGGATATGCTCTGTCTTTATACTAATTTGTTCCTATTTTAATTTTTACTGAGACTCCATGTTTTGCCTAAATCTTTGATGCTTCAGGTGATGAATATTTGAAAACAGAGTCCATTTCATGCTTCAAAAGCATTAAAGACCAGAAAATGTAACATATTGTATATTGAGATGGAAGAAGCTGAGTTTGTGTGTGTTTTTTTTTCTTCTAACCAAAACTTTTCAAATTTTATGAAGTGGCATTACAAATACTGTGCAACCGCATTAAGAGTTAACAGAGATGCTAAGAAACAAGACCAATGACTGGAAACAAAATAAAAAAGACAATATAAATAGACTCACAAGTGATTTAGATATTGAACCTATTCATTGAAACAACCATAACAATTATTTTTTTAAAAAATAGGTGAAAAATAATCAGAACCAGATGGTTTCACCAGTGAATTCTTCCAAATATGTAAGGAATTATGCCACATAACCTTGATTCTAAAACATGACAAGTCATTGCAGAAAAAGAAAATTATAGGCAATTTTCTCTCATTAATAAAGGTATATGAATCTTTAACAAATATTTGCAAATCAAAACCAACAGTATATAAAAATGAATACTATGTCATGATAAATTGCGTTTAATCTGGGAATGCAGAGTTGGTTTAATATTTGAAAGTCAATGTTATTCACTGCATTAATAGATTTTAAAAGCAGACCATCTGAATAGATTCAGAAAAAGAATGTAATAAAATTCAACAACTACTTGGCAAACTAGAAATCTAAACTTCTTTAATCTGACAAAGTATTTATAAAAAGTACCTAAGAAAATATTATATTTAATGTTATAATATCAAAATTTTCCACCTTGAATTTGGAAATGAGATCACCACTGCTCAACATTATACTGGAGGTTCTAGCCAGTGAAATAAAGGAAAAAATAGGAGAAGAAAGGCCTAAGGATTGTAAGTGAAGAAATACAACTGTCCACTTTTTACAGACAACTTACATTAATCAGTGGATAATCCAGAAGAGTATGCTTTTATTTCATTTTTGTAGACCATCAACAGTTAGAAAATGAAATGCTTGAGAAAGATATTTACAATAGCATCAGACATAGCTATACCTAGGGATATATCTAGCAAAAATGTTGCTAGATCTCTACACAGACAACGGTGAAACACTATTTTGAGAAATTGAGATGATTCAACAAAATTAGAAGGATATGCCGTGTTGAGGACTTGGAAACTCCATGTTGTAAGTATGCCGTTGTTCCTCTAATGCAGTGCCGTCCCAGTCAAAATACCAACGAGATTTTTTTTTAAGTGAAACTTGACAAGCTGTTTCTAAAAGTTACATGGACATGCAAAAGGGACAAGAATAGCCAAGATATTCTTGAAGAAGCAGCATATGGTTGGGCGACTTGCTTTATTGACTATTGCCATTTAATACAGTCTGTTGCTGATGCAAGAATAAAAGAAGAGACCAATGGAGTAAGTACAGTTCTTGCAAAGGCCGTACATATAGTGGTACTTGGTTTATGAAAAAATTACCATTACACAGGATTGAGGAAAAGGACAATATCTTCAATAAGAATGATAATGGAAAAATTGAGTATACATGCAGAAAAAAAATACTTGATTCCTACTTTATGCCATGCGCAAAACCTATCACAGTTAAAGTGTAGACATAAATGTGAAGGACAAAAAACTAATAATTTAGAATTACAGGAGAATATCTTCATGACCTCAGGCAGAAAACGTTTTCTCAAACAGAATATAAAATATTCTAGCCATAAAGGAAAAAATAGAACTTCTGTTCATTAAAAGATGTCATTAATGGTGTTTGATTTTAAAAAGTGGGCAAAAGACATGAACAGAAGCTTTTCCAAAGAAGGCAGATTAATGGTCAATAAACATATGAAAAAATGCTCAACATCATCAGGGAAAAATGCTCACTAATCATCAGGGAAAATGCATATCAAAACCACAATGAGATATCACCTAACCCCAGTGAGAACGGCTTTTATCAAAAAGTCCCAAAACAACCGATGCTGGTGTGGATGTGGAAAGAAACACTTACACACTGCTGGTGGGACCGCAAACTAGTACAACCTCTATGGAAAGTAGTACGGAGATTCCTCAGAAAACTAAAAGTAGACCCACCATTTGATCCAGCAATCCCAATATTGGGTATTTACCCAAAGGAAAAAAAGTCATTTTATCAAAAAGACATTTGCACTCGAGTGTTTATTGCAACACAATTCACAATCGCAAAGATGTGGAATCAACCCAAATACCCATCAATTCATGAGTGGATTAATAAAATGTGGTATATGTATACCATGGAGTTCTACTCAGCCATAAAAAAATGAATTAATACCTTTTGTAACAATCTGGATGGAACTGGAGACCATTCTCCTTAGTGAAGTATCACAAGAATGGAAAAACAAACACCACATGTACTCACTATTAAGTTGGAACTAACTGAACTAATACTCATGTGCACAGATAGGAGTAAAACTCAATGGAAATCAAACAGGTGGGGGGGAAGGTGGGGATGGGTGAAATCAAACCTAATGGGTACAATGTACACTATCTGGGTGATGGGCACACTTATAACTTTGTCTCAAGCAGTATAAAAGCAATCCATGTAACCAAAACATTTGAACCCCTGTAATATTCTGAAATTTTTAAAAAAGACATCATTAAGGAGTAAAAAAGGTAATACATAGACTGAAAAGAGCTATTTGCAGCACATATGACAAACATAGGCCTTGTAAAGGGGATACATAAAGACCTCCTACAAATAAATAATAAAAGATGACAGCTAACACAATAAAAATTGGGCACAAAATTTGAACAGGCATTTTATTAAAGAGGATATCCAAGTGGCTCATAAACATGAAAATGTGCTCAACCTCATTAGTATATATAAGAATGCAAAATAAAGTTAAATATATGCCATTATTTATTTATTTCATAAAGAGTTTGGCAGCATCTTATAAATTTGGAATATAGCTATACAATGACCCAACAATTCTACTCCTGTATTTATATACCAGGGAATTACACGAAACTGTGTACCACATGAAAATTAAAAGACTGTTCAAAGTAGAGCTATTTGTAATAATCCCAAACTGAAACCAAATCAGATGTCCAATAACTAAAGAATAGATTGATAGTTGTGGTACAGCAATAAAAATAAACAAATGAAATATGGCTATATGGATGAATTTTAAGAACTCACTATTGAGCAAAAAAGTCAGTCACAACGTACAAACAAAATTATTATGTTTAAGAATGAAAAAATCCATGATCAAACTTTATTTAAAAGGGGCAAGTAAAAGTTGTAATATGAAAACATCAAAAGGGGTGCTGATAATATTCTATTTTGATTACCCAGGTGTTTGCTTTATAATAACTTGCTATGCTGTGTATCTGGGTTATGTGCACTTTCTCTGTGTGTGTAGTATTTTACAATAACAAAAGTTTATGCCAGCAGATTTATCATCATATGACAAAGGAATGGGATCCTTTTTTTCACCATTAAATGCCTACAACTTTTTGATTTTTTTTGAGACATTTATTTAACTCATCTATGTATTTCCTGAAAGAGTTACGTTAATTTATTCACAGCAATCTCTCTAGAATAAAATTTGTGTAATAAGTGATATCATTTTTTTCTTAATAAAAGATTGTATCAGTTAGATTTTTCTGTATAGCATATTGTCCCAAAATTTAGTGGCTTAAATTGACAACCAAATAATTGTCCTGATTCTGTTGTTTGTCAGTTTACTAGCCTGGGCCCGGGTAGGTGTTATTGCAGTCTTGAGTGGGATTACTCGGGAGTATTTGTGGTTAGTTGCTGGTTATCTAGGCTGCTCTGCCCCTGGGGGTTGGCTGGCTGTTGGTTAGGGCAACAGAAGTGACTGGGCCACATGTCTTTCACCATCCAGCTTGTTCCATATGGCTGGAAAGAGTTCCAGTAAGAAGAGCAAGGTCTCTTAAGGACTAGTCTCAGAACTGACACAATATTATTTTCACCACATTGTATAGTCCAAAGCAAGTTACAAGGCCAGCCCAGATCCAGGGATGTAGAAATAAAACTCACCTCTTGATGGGAGGAGCTGCAAGTTTACATTACAGGAAATATGACTACAAGGAGAGGAAGCTTTGCAGCAGGTTTGCAATTTGCTACACTTTGTAAAGATGATAGCTTTTTCCTTTTTATTTCTTCCCTTTCCTACCTCTCATAGTCCTTCTCTCTATCCTTCTGCACCTCAGAAAAAGCTCATTACCTACTATGTATCTTTCCAGAACTCCCTTAATTTTATAGTACCAGGAGAAGGAAGTTGTTTTTTATTTCACAAAACTATGGTGATATTAAATTTTTTCCTCTTTCTTTTCTTACTTGAAAATACATTGTAGAAATTCCTCCAAATCAACTCATATAGACATAGATCATTCTATTTAATGTGTTTATAATATTCAGTAGTATGGATATGCCATAATTTATTCAGCTATTTCATTAATGAGTCACATTTGCTTTATTTCTATTTTTCCACTACATACTTCAATAAACTATGTTGATTTTTCATGTTCTTTTTTCTAGAAATGTTTCAAGTATATTTCAGTAGGTATAATCTGCAAGATCCAACTACATTCTGCTTTTACAATTCCTTGTTACCCTTGAATCAATAAACATAAAACTCAAGGTTTTGGATATATACTTTAAGACTTTACACTCATCCAAACTATTCCTTTGGAATTTGGAGATTATCAATTGCCTTGCAATACATCTTTGCATTAGTGTCTTGTATTATATTTAACTTTCTCTATGTGGACTCCTAATCTCACTAAAAGGTTTGTAAAATCTTTGATAGTAGGAACCATGGCTTATATTTCTTTACATCCACCACAGTGGTAGGCTTGTAGGAGACATTTCGTAAATGCTTATTGAATATGTCATAGTGGACTAGAAGTTTGGAGAAGGAATTCATTGTTCTTAAAGTGATTAAGATAAATTCCACGGGATAAACAGAATTTAATCTGAATCTTACAGGGAAATTATTGCTAATTTTCAGACTTCTGGGAGAAGTTCTTTCTAATTTTAAGATAAATATATATGTGCGTTAGTAATTTCTAGCTGGAGAATATTGTGATCAATAAATGTGTTGAAGAAAAATATAAGGAAACATATTATGCCATGTAGTTAATCCAAAAATAAGTATGGCTTTTTCCCCAAATTAAATTGATTATTTATATTATGTGTTTGATTAAGTTTGGGGCATGGGATTTTTTTTTTCTGTACATATAATTCCTGTAGAAATGGATTATTACAAAGAACCACAGTAAATAATTTTCTGTAAGAAAGAAAATAGTAGATTATACACAGAAAAAAATCATTTTTTCTAGCATATTTTATCTTCCATCCTTTGTCCTTAGACTTATTTCAAATGATGACTGCAAAAATTTCCTTCAAATTAAAGAATACATTACATTAATGAATTTTTGTTCCAAATGTCAGAATTGATGCATTAGGTTTGAGAGTAACCTTTTACTCCTAAGGAATCAACTTTAATTTTCAGCCTATTATGTCATTCCTATGTATTCTAAAATTATCCATGATGATTTATCCATTCATGCTCATGTTATTTCATCCATGAACTAGATAAAAATGAATTTTTTTCAACAATCAGTGAATTACACTTGACTTAGAGTGGATAAACTCCCAAGAGTCAAGGACATTCAGCAAAATTTCCTTAACCTGATTGAATATTGAACACTCTTTTGGTTTTAAATGCTAAAAATTCAATATAATCCAGCTGAAGCAAAAACAAAACAAGCAAAACTACAAGACTTTGCTGACATGTAACTTCGTATAAATCTGAGGTTAGGCATGGCTGGATTCAGAGTCCGAACAATGTCATCATAACCCTCTATCTCATTTCTCTATCTCCATCTCCATCTCTGTGTTCATCTTCATCACAATCTCACCATCTTTCAGTTCTACATGCCATGGCTTCTCTTGGTTGGCCTCATCCTATTCTACTACAGGTGGGCTTTCTCCTTGAGTTAGGAAAGATATCTGCCTGTAGTCCTCAGATTTCAACTTTACAGCTTGTGAGATAAAAGGAATAGATCAACTCTCTGCCAGTGTCCATAGAGCAGCTCTTATGGAAGGACTCTGATTGAACTTGGTTCAGTTATGTGCCCGTGCTTTAGAGCAATCACTGTGCTCAACGGATAGGCATCCCCTATGGATAGGGGACAGATGGAGTACCTTGACTGACAATCCAACTGGGGCATCTGAGATGAGGAGGGTCCCTCTGAAATTAAAGCAAATGCTAGAGACTTAGATGTCTAGTCTACTACACTGTTCCTTTAAAGTGTGACAAGGAAAGATCATACTCATGTTTTCAAAATCAAAGTGGAAATTTCCAATGATTTCTCTGACATAATCAAATAAGAGTGGCATTAGCTCTCCATTATCAGCAGGCTTACATTGTATGGATATACTATATTTTATTTATCTATTCATCAGTTGATAGATATTTGGCTTTGAAGTCACCAGGAAAGATGGAAGGATAATTTGGAAATTAGCAGATGAGTAAAAGCTTTTGGATCACAGTTGTAGAACAATGACAGCTTAGAGCATGACCCTTGTAGAACATTTCAGAATGGATGGAGCAGTTTGCACCAATGTGAATGGGTATGAGTAACAGGAATGACTTTCACCTTTTCCTATATGAAGGCTTTCTGTATTTGTTTTCCCTCTTTTTTATTGTTTTTGCCCTTACCTTTGAGTTTTTTTAATCCTTAAGCTACTTTACCCCCTTTTCACTCCCATAGTTGCCTTTTTCTTACAAATCCTTTTCCTTCTAATTTCTATCTCATGGATCCTAGGTTTGCCTCTATAAGCCTAGGTAAATTCCATGTATTTACCTCACTACAAATATATTAAGACAACTATGTATTTAGAGTGTCCTTCATTCAAAGAAGAGTGACAATGCCAGCAGCTCACAATGAGGAGACCTGGTTTGTGAATAGCCAATTGATAGATATTTATTGCATACTTTCTATGTGCTACAGAAGCTAAAAAAGGAGAGAGGCCTCAGACTCTTCCTTCAATGACTATATTTGGAAGAACAAAACAAATTTCTTAGTATAAAGTTAAATAAGGATATATGAATTAAAATATCTTTAGAAGCAAGAAAGGAGAAATCATTCATGATATATTAGTAGTTTTCAGGTCATTGCCATGGACAACATCTATGGTGAAGTTTAAAGAAACTAAGAACATGTGGTATTGTTTGATTCATTTGAATTGAAATTATTTCATGTAAAGATTTAGGCTTTTAGTAGCTTATGAGACATGGAGGGATGCAAGAACAGAGGGAAAAAAGGAAGAAGTGAAGTGAATAATTTAGCAAGGAAAAGAGTGATGAGATTTTAGAAAAAAATGAATAGAGGAAAGAAACTTTTGTGCCCTTTTTCACTGCTCATTTACCGGTCTCTTCTCCAAAATGTTTGAGAAACAGCATGTAGATTAATGTGGCTAAAGTAAAGAGTGTAGGACCCTAATAAGATAGAAATGGGGGAAAGCTTGGGCAAGAAGAGAATGCTTTGGTTATGCCCTGTAGGACAGTGATCCCATCCAGAACATCCTGATCAAACATCATCCAAGCCAATTGCCGTTGCCTTGTGTGCCTCCTTTGGCCTCTTATGGGTTCCTAACAGGGACACTGCAGGATCCCCCCATAGCGGGTGCTCCCTACCCAACTTCCAGTCTACAATCTGTACCCAACGCAACCACCACCTTTGCAGTATCTTCAAGGAAACTAAAATATAACTCTTCACCCCTTTCCCCAGTAGGTCATGGAGAATTCGTTAAATGCCTTTAAATTCTGATGAGATGAGATTAGAGTTCAGGAAACTTTACTCTGGTGTGTTTGAGGGAAATGGACCTGTGAGCAGGACAGTTAAGAAGCCCCAGCAAAATTTGAGGTGTTTGAAAGTTGTATTAATATTGTTAGTTTTGGAATGGAAAGAAAGGGGCAAATAAAAAAGATATTTCAAAGTCTGAATAGGGCTCGGCAGGCAGGTTGGTATAGTAGGCAAAGTAGAAAAAGTCAAAACGACCCAGAGGTTTTGAGCCTTAATGGTATCACTAACAAAGATAAAAAGAAAATCAGGAAGGCAAGCTGATTTGGGGGAGAAAATTATTGAGTTTTGAGATTATGGTGACATATCTGAACAGAAATGTTCAAAAGAATGGTAGAAATAAGTTATTGGAAGTAAGGAAAGGAGCTAGGCCTAGAGTGATGAACAGGATGTCAGTAGTATCTGTGGATAAGTGACATGTGGCTATGCACTGTCTGTCCCATTTCTCTCACACCCATTTGCTGCATTATAATTGTGGTTTTATCTGCATAGCAGGTCACTAGGCTGGTTTTGGAATGAAGGAGAAGGAGTAAGTGTTGATATTAATAGAGGCTGACAACTTCTGCTGAGAGCTGCCTGTAAGTAACTCTTAAGTCACACAGAATATTGAGCAAAATTGAACTAACCTTGTCTTAAGGCCTTCTGGATAAAGAGATGTCTCAATATGCTCTGACAAGCTACTCCATTATTTCCCTAGCATTAGAGTCGGTCAGGCACATTCTTTCATCAGTAACGTTAACCCTTGCCCATTAGAATATTAGTGTGCTGATGACACACTTGAGGACCAATCCACGTAACTTCTTCAGTTGGGCTAGGGGAGGATACTTGTGATCTGGTAGGGAAGAAAATCCTCTTCACAACTCCTTTTTTCCTATTCTTTCTAGTACAGGGATAAGGCACTAGATAAATATTCATAACCATGTGTGATGGATGCCATTGGCCACCAGCCCTCTTTTTGCACCTGGAAGCAAAAAAAAAAAAAAAAAAGTCATTCTTTAATGGAATGAAGCTCAAAATGACCCAGATTTCAGAGGAGTGCATAAACATGAATATTTATGTAACACAGTATCATTTAAAAACATTTTCTTCTCTTTGCAAAGTTTTCTAATTGAGCTATAAAAATTCATACTAGCCTAGAATTAGGCAACCAAGCTAAGTGTCCAGAAGTGCCATAACAATACTTTAATAATGGGAGGCTGGGGTAATAGTAGGAAATTCTCCTCTGTTCCTATGGTTCCTATGAAATCAGTTTTCTAATTGTTTCTGCAACAATTCTTATTTCCACATAATTCCTTGCTAATAGTTAGTGATCAAACTCTCTTTTTGATCTTGGGGCACTATTAACAGAGACTTTTAGGGAACAAAAAAAGTACTTTGGCAAGAGAAGTAATCTAATTCATAGTGTCTCCTATCTGGTAATAAACAGCTTTTATAGGTGAGTAAATAATAAAACAAAGGTGACATTTATATTATAACTGCAAAGATTATATATTATGACTCCATTTTTTGTGCCAGAAATGGTCTTTCTATGGGAAAGAAAAAGCCAAACCTTGCTAGAGAAGAATTTTACTTTAATGAAATGCTCTATTTCATTAAAATGTGAGGATTATATTTGATTTCAGAATCTCTGCCCATAATGAGTGGGATACTACAGAGATATGAGGAAATGGAGACTATCTGTAGATAGTTTCTGTAGACTGAATGGAAGTCACTTGAGACTCTACCTCCACCACAGGGAGTGTCAGAGAACTCAGTGCGCTTCCAACAAGATCAGGTCTGTATCCTTGCATCCAGAGAGAAGATAGTCTTCTAACCCCAGTAAAGAAAATTCAATAAAATAAAATAAATAAAATAAAATAAACAGGAGTGAAGGTACATGGCCAAATTCACCTGGGTTAAGAATACAAATCATTCCCTTATTAACAAACCATAACTTTTGCAGCCAGTTTATAACAGTAATAAAGGCCTCAGGGATGTGAGCGAGCACAGAGCCTTTACTTTTCTAAACTATTCCATAAAATCTGTTTGTTGCTCAGAATGGAGACAAAGAGCTTTTATGCAAATGCTCCAAGCCTCACACATGCCGTAAAGTACTAGTGAATAACCATTTTTTCCCTCACCCCCGCACCTACTTCTTGGAAAATTTGCTCTGCCCAAAGTTCTGGAAACCCTACCCACTCACCCACCACCAGTGTCAGCTAATTGGACTGACTAGGGATGGTCACCTTATCTACATTTGACCAATCAGATTTTCTCTTTTGGGAAACTAGGACCGGGAAACTGTAGCTGACAGAGATTACTACAAGATCAAACTGGAGGGTCAGAGAGACATGGGGTTAAGGCTTTCATTTTAGGGCAGCTATGAGAATGCAGTTTTTAGAAAGAATAAAGTAGAGATGAGAGATGCAGAAAGAAGACACCACACAGCTCCACAAGGACAAAAACAGAAGAATTAGTTGCAACAGTCTTTCCACACAGCCTGGCTCTATTTTGTGCAGTTGGGTTCCATGACATCCATCTTGAAATTCTATCTATCCGTCTCTCTCTCTCTCTCTCTCACTCCCTCTCTCTAATCTACATTATCTATCTGCTCCAAAGTGTAAAAAAACAAACAAAAAGCCCTGAAAAAAATCTAACACGTCAACTTTACTCATTGTTGACTTTACTGTTCATTTAAAAATTACCTTTGAAAGCAATTTGTAGTGTTAGATGCACTGATTTCCAAAGTATTTTAGAAATTTCTGAGCATGAATGTTAATTCATCATAGTCAATTATATGGGTTACTCTTAGCCTTAGTAACTAGTGTTAAAATAAATTGCAAAAGCCCTAAAAAGTTTTATACATACAATGTTTAATGTGAAATATGGGCTGGTTTTAATATTTTTGAGGAGGAATGGCCACCAAAAATAAGAGATCTTAGGGCCTGTGACAGTCTTAAGACTTCCCTGAGGTTTCAAGGACAACTCAGCTGGTGTGATATCACATGAGAATGTTGGGCCTGAAAGGATATCTGGATTGTAGTCCCCATTTCTGCTGCACATTGGCCACAGAAATTTAGTAAGTGCAATAATTACTCAAGAATGGATATCCACTTTCAAGGTTTTTGTCCATTTTTCTATTGAGCTGTCTTTTCCTTTTTAATTTGAAGGAGTTCTTTATATATCCTCCATATAAATCCTTTGTCTGATACATGTATTTCAAATATCATGACTTGTCTTTTAACTCGTTTAATGGTGTTGTTTAATAAACAGTTGTTCTTATTTTTAATGTAATAAAATTTATCAAAATTTACCTTTTCAGTTAATGATTTTGTATCCTGTTTAAGAAAGCCTTTCTATTCTAGAGACACCTATCTTAAAGTTTTGTTTTACCTTTCACTTTAGGTTATAATTCATCTCAAATTAATTTTGTATAAGACAGATATAGCATTCATTATTCTTTTTTTATATGAACATAAAATTGAACTAATGACATTTATTGAAAAACATTACCTTTCATTCATTGTACTATAGTATCTGCTGATACAGATGTACCATAAAGCAAATCAAGAAAAGGAAGTCAGTATAAATCAGTTACAGAAAAAATTTGCTAAAATCACAAATAAGTTTTAAAGGAAATAACAGATTTGATCCTCCTGGAATGTGGGTGTCAAATAATAATGATTCTTGGTACAATGATTAAATCATTTTAATGCTATCTAATGTTCTGAAGCTTTTAAATTCAGCCTATAAGTATAAAAAGAACCAAATATTAAAGATATAAAAATTTGACCATCTCAGCTGACTGTGCGATTATGGTTAATAACAGACAAGGAGACAAAATGGGATCTTTTGGGCTCTGGCTAACGAGTACTTCTGTGTCAGTAAACTAAGGCAAACTGAAATGAGACGACTTGAGTACATCTGTGACACGGTCTTGGCCTAATTCTAGAAATCAAGAGTCATGAGACCATTATCTTCAGTAAAATAGAAAAATTAGGTGAATACCTACTACATAAAAACTGATAGCATATTTCAATACCCGAGCAATATATTGAAATGTTTTGTCTATCACATATACATAAATAATCTGCACCATTGGGAAAAAATAAGTCAGTAGTGACTAATAAAATAACATGTCTCTCAAAGTGCATTACAGTGCTGCAGGAATAAAACTAAGTTGTATACTTCATTTTTCCTTTTGTAGTTTGAATGTATCAATATAACTCAATATACTTCTTGAATAATAAATGCTATTAAAATAAAATGAATATCAACTTGAGTAAGTTAGTCTTGAATGATAGGTAATGCAGAGCCTTTTAAAACATACAACACTGATATTTTCTAGGCAATGGAAATTAAGCCTACCTTCTTTAATTTGAAATGATGTTTAAGAAATGTCAAAGATGCCTCTAAAATTGGAATATTAAAAGGGCAGCCTATGCAAAGTGCCCACTTTGAAACTTAGCTTTACAATACTGCTCTGCTGTGGGCCAGATATTCAGAAAAAAATCACAGCTACTGATTAACTGACATTAAGGAAGGAATCATTTCCCAGAATGAGGACTTAAAAATGCATCAAAATTGCTGGAAGAGTGAAACACACAAAAAAAGCGTCATCCTTGCAATCATACCCCATCACTCAGGTTTGCTGGAATCATATTCACCTTCAGGACAGTTTTTTACTGCCTGTACAAGCCAAGTCACTAGAATTTCAGTCACCTATGGCTCATTAATCACTTACTCCAGGCAGAAACTAGCTTGGTGGGTGGTTTGGGAGAACTGTGCAACTTACCACCTCTTCCCTTTCTTCTTCTTTCCTTTTTCTTGGGGCAACACATGTACACTCTATTTTCTTGCTTCCCTATGAATTTCACTGCTCAGTTTAAATATTTCACCTTAATCTCTCTCTGTGGATGCATAGGTCCTCTGTATTCACTCATTCCTTTCCTTTCTCTCCACCAATTATGGCTCTACTTCCTTGGAAAATTTCTCTCTGAAGACCAGGGCCAGGTTCAGGTATCTGCAACCTTTGCATTTGCATAAGACCTTTTGCTCAGAAGGCCTCCACATTTGGTTTAATGCTCTGTGGTCAATGTCTGGAAATTCTTAATAATTTTATTTTTGACCTTGTGTTTGTAAATGAAGCCTAATGGAACACGTGAGCAGAAGAGTTATGTACAATATGCATTTTCATTGTTCTTTGTCACTCCATTCAAATGTAACATTTGCAATGCCCATGAACACAGAATTCCAATGGACTCAATGCACGGGAGTTCAGCAAGACTCAAAATGAGTACAGTGCAAGTGTGTTAAGTCTTTGCCTGAGTAAGCTGGGTATTGACAGCCCCAAAAGGCCACATGTTCTGCTTGAACCAAAACTTCTTCTGCAGAAGGAGGAAAATGACCAAAGGACCCTATCATATTCTTCGTTACTCATCTTACTTCGTACTAGCCAATTGTATTGAAAAATGATGACATAGAAGGAAAAGAATAGATAAGGTAAACCATAGTTCCTTTTCCTTTCAGTCCCCCCAACTCATCAGTAAGCTCAAAGTAGAGTGTTGGTAGAATATGTGCACATAAAGACATGGAATAAAAACAGCTCAGTTAGTTTTGTGCAGTGTTTCCACTATTCTGCCGTGGTAAGAATGAAATACATAGTCATACGAGCTACACAATACAAATTGTAAAATTTCAGTGATTTCACGAGTTAAGCACTCTTATGTTTTTGCATTTAAAATTGTCATTGCAAAATATAAAGATGAAGGGTAAAATTCATGCTAAGAATTAAAAAAATTTTTTTCTTTACTTAGAAGGACATTAAATAGCAAATAAAAATACCATAACAGGTTGTGTGTGAGGGGGTGGGAGGAATGGCAGGGAGATCACAAAATAAAGAAAAAAGTTTTATGGATTACTTATCTTTAACTGCACCTTTTCCCTGCTTTTTTGAACTAGGGGTGCTACATTTTCATTTTGCACTGGGCCCCACAAATTATGTAGGCAACAAATTTTTCAATCATAAAGCAAATACAGTATCTTGAGCATCATATTTGAACTGTAAGAAAATGTAAACTAAAATCACCTCTTGACTTATAAACAAACTATGGAAAAAAGTTTGTAAGTCAGTTGTTTGGCACTAAAAGCACATTTCCTCTGGAGACTGAAATGGTGGTTAGGTTCCCAACCCAGCCCAAAAAACACATGACTATTGTGGTTCATACATTGGCTAAAGAAACTCTGTAACTCACAGAACAGCAGAAATACCATATATTTTCAGTGAAGACCAGTAGAAGAAAATAATGTTGTAATTCTTGTGATAAAAGAAAGCAATACCATTAAAGAAGAAATAGAATTTTAAAAAATTATTTTGGTTATTTGTGTTTGAAAAAAACGAGTTTTACGTAAAAGTTCTTAAAAATGCTAATAAAATTTTCAAGGAGTTTTCAAAGAGCCACCAGTTTGATCTCTCCTTTCCATAACTGGGCAAAGCTAGTTTGCTATTCATCTCTAGGAACTTCATTTGCCTTCAAACACCAAGAAGAGCTAGAGATTTTAATTTAAAAAGCAAAAAAGAAAAAGGAGAAAAATGAAAATAATTCCCCCTGGTCACTATGTCAACTGTGGTCACATTTAATAATTATTCTTTGGTGTATTAAATTCATCTTTCCTGCTTCATCTTTGAGGGTAAAATTTTTTCAGATGAGATCATCCTAATTTGAGACTGGCAATGGTAGCAGTAAATAAGTATTTGGATTTTTATGTAACAAACTAGCTTTGCCTGTCTGGAACTATAGTCTTGGTACACTTCTTTTTGTTCCTTTTAACTACAGTTTATTCTATGTCTCCCTACCATGTAAGGGAGGCAGTATAATACATTTTATGTAATTTAAATGGTCAACTTTGGTAAGCATAACATCAGATTTTTAAAAACAACATTTTTACATTTATATCAGTAAGCCTTCATTAGGATGATTTTTTTAAAACACGTTTTGATTCTAGAACTTTTTTTTTTTAATCAAAAGAAGGGACTGTTACAGATTGTAAGTCAAAAAGGGACACCTGGCTATCCTTTCTCTTATTGACTTTTTGGTGATAATTGTCTCTCATGCAATCCTTTTAATTCCATTGCTTTTAGAGAATGCTGGTTTATTTTTATTCTTATAAAGACTGTTTTTCTCTCAAAACACTATTGGATTAAGTTTACTCCCCAGGTTAATAACTCTTATTAAAAATTGTTTTCATATATATATATGTATATATTTTTTTTTTACAAAAGCAGCTTTAAGACAGAAATTTAAGCCACTATTATAGTCAATGTTAATAGTGTACTGGGAAACTGACTATGAGGAAACACTAAATGATCAGAGATTACATTTTCAGAAATCTCTAGCATGGATATTATTCCACTGTCATACAGCGGCAACAACGAAACCGCACACCCCCTTTAGGTTTCGAGCATCTACTGTGTGTCAGATTTTTTTTTTCTTTTTAAATCCCCTTATCTTTTAAAGATTTTTCAAAAACCATTATTTCATTGTATACTCACAATAATACTGTGCGATAAAACTAAATTCTAGGATTAACCTCAGTACCAGCATCACCCCGCCTCGCCAACAAGCTGTTAAAATATTTATTGATTTGGATATAAAATAAATAAATAAATAAATAAAATTTGTCGTTCAAATAGCCTAAAAAATACAAATTAAAAAAAAAAAGACTCCCAAACTGGCACATCGCCGTGTGTAAGCAGTATTTCAGTACCCTTTGTGTAAGTTAGAAAAGGTCTAAGTGGGAAGATGTTTAGGTGTCCTTCGGTCCCTTTAAGGATTAAAAGTCTTGGTTCTTTCCAGAAGCGCAACAAATGCAGTACAGGGAACTCTTCTAAGTGACTCCGAAGAGACCCCACGCCCTTCCTGGACTGCTCTAACCTGAGCAGGACTCCTCCTCCAAGGAACCCACCTGGTTTTCTCTACTGAGGGTGACCGGGCACAAATCGGTTACTTCTGTGGGTTCTCAGATTTCTTGTTTGTAAAATGAGAAACCTGGACAAAGTTTTCTCTTACTCTCCCTGAAGTGACTCTGGAGGTGAAAGGAAGCACAAGGCTGAGTCAGGCAAGACAAATCTCGTGCGTGGTGCGGGAGGAGCAGTTGTACTGGGTTAAACTTGGGGGCCAACAAGCCGAAGGCAGGGTCCAGGGGCCGGGAGCACAGCAGTGAACACGGGCCAGAGACACCGAGTCAGAGCCGTAGCCGCAGTCGCGCCTCTTCCGGAAGCCGCGCCCGCTCCTGGAGCTGGGTTCACATCACGCCCCCCACAGCACTCTTTGCGTCTGCAGTGAACTACATTTCCCAGAATGCTATTCAACCTTCTTCGCAGGGTGCCAATAAGCGCCCGGATGACGCCATCAGCCGGCGCGGTGTTTAGACTCCACTGATGTCGTGGCGCTTTGGGGAATGAAGTTGGTGTTCCGCGGGGCCTTGGTATTGAGACGCGGTCCGGGTGACCCCTAACTCTTTCCTACCGTTCTCCCCCGCCCGCCTTTTCCCTCTTTCCTCTGGCAGGATGAGGCGTGCAGGCCTGGGTAAGAGGAGGGCTGAGGTTCGAAGTTCGGGGCCCTAGAACCGGCCAATGCTAGGCGCGGGTGCGCGGGAGGAAATCGGACTGGTCTTCTGTCCCTGGCATCTGGGCCCAAAAAGCGGGATGTCTGGAGGGGTCTTTGGAGGCAGTACCAAGTGGAAACACACCATTTGTTCCTGATCCTAGGAGTTTCCTTAAGTTTGATTCAGACTCAGTTTGGGTAGTCGGCTAGAGAGAGTAGTGGAGGGCTGGGGGGTGGGGTATGTACAGGTGCCTACTCAGTAGTCGAATCTTTTAGTGTTGGTGACTGTCTGAGCGTGATTATAGAAACTGCTATGTTTCCCAAAGCTCAGCTCCCATTTCTCTTTCTATACTGGCCCTGGATTTTAGTTTTTTCAGAAGTGAAATTTGAAGAGTGGGTGTTGCACGCTTAAGCACACTAATAATGATCATGTTAGTCTGGTAACAGTGAGTTACAAAGGTAAATGTACGTGTCATTACTGTTAAAGGTCCGGGTATGTAACATCAGGGTCAAAGGCGGTTTTACCCAGAACGATCATCTGAACCTTGTTCCACTGTTAAGGCAGTAGAACGTGGTACGATTTGGTGACTTAACATTTGTTCTTGACCTTGTGGGTTAGGAAGCCTGCTCATCAAGCAGTAGGAATAAAGTTAGGCACCAGAAATTTTCATGGGCACAATAATAACGCACAGCTATTAGAACAGCATTTTCTGGTCCTGAAACTCTCCAATAGGACATGGTTTTTTAAAAAAGAGAAGACCCTGCTAAATCAGAATGCGGTATACTTAAAAAAAATATGAAAAAAGAGAACGTTACCTTTCTCAGTCATTGTAATAAGATTGAAAAAGGAACAAAAAGTTTTTCCAAAAGTGTCAGATATTTAAAATCAATGAAGGTTACCAATAATTATAGACTTGTATATTGATTAATAAGTTGTGGTATGAGAAAATTTTTTTTAAATGAAGTTTTATGAATAGAAAGTGGGCCAGGTAAATTGAAGAGAGGAAAAAGAAATAATTTTGAGCTAGTTTAGTTTTATATGCCTAAATGTTTTTCTTTTTCATAATCATTAAGGACAGCAAACATTTATTGTATGCTTGAGTAAGCTCTAAGTATACAGTCATTTGTTACCTTGTTTATGCTCTCAAAACTTCCAATCTAGCTGGAGAGTAGGAATATGTGCAAAAATATATTATATTGCAAGGTGATAGCTATACATCCAAATACCAGGTAAGTTCTACAGATAGTGAATGTCTCAGAGATTTCAGAGATGGATCACTGTGTACTTTGTGAAGACATAGGAACTTGAACTAGACCTTGAACAATGGAGGGTGGGAGAGTAAGTTCCAGATGGGTTAATGACCAAAAAAGTACAAAAAGGTGTAGAACTAGAATTATGAATGATGTATTTAAGGGATTATGGTTAAGCCATTTTGGTTGAAGTAGGGGACGTGGGACCACGTCGTGGAGATCTTTGCCTGCTGGGCCAAGGAGTTTGGATTTCATCAGTAGGCATTTAGGCCCTTTTGAATATTTTTCTGCTGCAGTGTGCTGTGTTAAATTGCAGGAAAGGGACTTGAGAAGTGGTTCTCAGTCCTGACTGTACATTAAAATCACCTGGGAAGTTTTCAAAGTATTGTTACCTGCACCCCAGCTCAGACCAGTTAAATTAGAATCTCTAAGGCAGAGGCACTCCCTCTTTTTTTTTTTTAAAGCTCCCCTGTGGTTGAGAGGAGATGTGATTACTTAGGTAACTATTGCTATAATTTACATTGGTGTGAAGTGACTAGGGCTTTTTGTGAATTTAATCTTGCTTTTCTTTTTTTTTTAAGTATCAATGTGTATTGACATGGAATTTTAAATTTGGGATAATAGTGAATCTGATAGCTATCTACATGCAGAAGCTGCCACACTTCACATGAATCTCTAAATTATTTTGTTAGGTTATTGATAGAACCTACCCAAAAGAAGTAGCGTTTGTCTAAATTAATAAATGCTGAGGATGATCTTTGGCACTCACTGGCTTTTCTACAACTTTGCATAGAAATAATCCACATTTTTAAAAAGTGGTTAAATTTGGAATAGCAACTCCAGCATTTTATTTGATTTTTTTCATTATATTAGGGGTGGGTAATAGTCTGAGGGAAGATCAACTCTTTAATAGAAGAAATGTGCATTAAAAATGTGCAATAAAAAATGAGAACTTCAGTTTGAATAAATGCAACAGTATGGAAGAACTCTACGATTAAGATAGGCAAAAGAAGCAAAACAAAGAAAGTTAAGCAAATAGCTATTAATTTAGAATGAATTCCTTGGTGATATTATCAAGTTATTAAATTAAATTAGTAATTATTTATTGGGTAAATGTTATATACTTAGAACATTAGGCACATAGAACAAGAAGATATTGTCCTTTTTTTAAAGGATCATGGTCCTTATTAGAGTTTGCACAGAATATCATTGATTGATAGAGTTAGAATGCATTTTTTTAAAATGGTGATTTTAATTGTTGAGTGGGGGCAAAATATTATGCCCAGAACTTAAGTTCTTAACTTTTATGTTAACACATTTGGAGGGCTTCATGAAGAGTATGTCAGCAGTTGAGGGAAAATTCAAATAGTACAACTCTCTTCTGTTTGGAATATGCTTGTTTAACATTTTGTTGTGGTTTTTGTGATGGTAGAGATTGTATAAGGTGTCTGCTACATATAAAGTACTCATTAGGTACGGGGGGAATATAGAAGAAACATGAGATACTTTCTCTGTCCTTACAGAAGCATGTGTTTCCATTCTTGACGAAGATATGCACATTGAAAGTTGAATAACAGTGAATTCAGATTGTATTCATTAATTAGTTCATTTACAAGTATTCATTGAGTGTGCCTTACCGTGTATGTATGTGTGTTTGTATGTTTATGGGGGATATACAGTGATGAGTGAAACAAACTTAGTCTCTGCCCTTGTAGTACTGTCTTGAGTGCAGCATTAGTGTTCATGCATTGAGAGCTGTAAGAATTCGGTGGGAGTTTTGCTTCTTAGAGAAAATGACATTTGTACTGTGCCTTGAATGAGCTTCCTATTCACACGTTGACCATCCTTCAACTACCTGCACTGACTGTTACTTCCTGTCTTTCCAGCTCTTACTGTCACTGCTGCTGCAGTGCTCTTACTGTCAAAGAGAGCAAAGCTGCTCTTTGAGCATATGGAGACTCTAGTTTTGGTATCATCCCTTCCTCCCACATTCTGAGGCCATTAGTGAATCCACTCAATCCCTATCTATTCTGGTCCCCATAATCCAGATCTTCAAACACTCTTTTGGCAAGCAATCTCAACCTCTTGGGGCTCTGTTCCTCTGTAGCCCCAAGACTGTAAACCTCCAACTCTAGATCAATCTAACCATCTGGCTTCTCATGGGCTAACTCAGGCTGATGAGCCCGTCTGTAGAAAAATCGCATATCTGGGAGCATTGAAGCGCTATAATATATTGCCTTGAGCAGGCTTGTCTTATCTTCCTCGTAGTCTTGTGCAGTCCTGGTCGCTTTTCTCCATTATTCTCCTGTTTATTCCAAATGATCACCCGTTCTTCAGCAGATAGCCCTTTTTATCCCTTTACTGAGAAAATTGATGGCAACAATTGTGTAAGAAAAAAAAGTATTATAGTTAACTAATACTCTCAACTATGCTTTCCTCTGTCAGTCCTCTAGCACATTTACGCGTGCATTCACTGTCTCCGCTCACTCCACCTGTTTGCTTGCTTGATAAATATCAAGTACTATATTAAGCAGGAAGGTGGGGACTGCATTCTGCATGTCATCCCCTAGAGCTCCATAAAAATAGTACCTAGAAAGAACAATAGACACATGGTAATTCTTCAAATATATGTTGAAGAAGGAACGAATCCACCTCTTAACATTCTGCATACGTTTTTCCATCTCTCTCCTAGAGCTTCAATTTGCCCCCTGCTCCCATGGCTCATCCCCATTCAGCTCTCTATTTAAGAGAAAGAGATGCTAGTAAAAGACCCTCTCTCAGCCATGAGCTCCTGTACCACTATATTAACTGCTTTCTCCCTTTCCTTCGTAGCAATGCTTTAGTTGATGTTACTACATTTAGATCTTTTAATAAAATATGTGTTTGTATTTGAGCGGGGAATGTATCCTGAATGTCCTTTTGCATCAGTGCCTATTTTAGTGTCTTTTGGGCAATCAGTAAACAATCAATAAATGTGTATTGAAATGACCTGAATATTCTTTGCTTAAGAGAGGGTAATGGAAAGAATTGGTCTGATCTCTGGTTATTAATTTTTAAAATTCATTTAGAATATGAATATTATATACATACATGGTCTGCAACGCCCTCCGGGGGTCTTTTTTGGTTCTTTCCTAACTGTTAAGGTTTCAAAAGTGACTTCTGTTTTTGCTACAACTACGCTTGTGACTCTGATCCTTGCAGGTGAAGGAGTACCCCCTGGCAACTATGGGAATTATGGCTATGCTAATAGTGGGTATAGTGCCTGTGAAGAAGAAAATGAGAGACTCACTGAAAGTCTGAGAAGCAAAGTAACTGCTATAAAATCTGTAAGTATATAACAGATACTACGTGTTTTAATTTATAGATATTATATACTTACAAACTGTATAACTTCATTGGCGTCATACCAAGGAATTCAGTGACCCAAATACTATGATTTTGTGAGTTCAAAGTGCACTCAAAATTTAGACCATGCTTCGAGTAGGTTACAAAATGTGGCAAATCAAAAGATATGGTATTTTTCTTTAATTTTTTTTTAAACTCCAGTGTTGTTTGTGGCAAAATCTAAAATACTGTGTGTTGTCTGCTGTAATATCTCAAGTTGCGCTGTCCCATCTTCCACCCCCAAGTAGCTCTTCTCCTGTTCTTTTTTTTCTAATCTCCTAAACTACAAATCTTTGTCTTTCTTGTTTCTACCTTTGTACCTCATTTTGGTTACCAAGTCTTAAGCTTTCTTTCTAATGTGTCTCTCTATCTCTGCTTTTCTTTTTCTGATACCGTCCCCTGTTTTTCTTAGTTGAACTGTTGGGGGGATCTCTTTATCTGTCTGTTTCTGGTTTTTGTATGTTCTAATCTGACCCACATACTGTTGCAACAGTCATCTTTTTTTAGTATTTTAAAAATTGCTTCCTGCACACCCAGAAGTCTTCAGTGTCCTCCCATGATTTAATAAAGTTCACACTTTGTAACTTGTTCGGATGGGTCCTTCAAAGGTTGGACTTAGCTTTTCAAACCTTATCTCCCACACTTGCAGCATGTGCACGTACTTTCTGCCAGGCGAATAGAGTGCTGTCCGTGTCCTGTGTGTGCTGTCACTTTCCCACCCCCATGTCTTTAATCACTCTGTTTCTTTGCCTTGGGCATTCTTTTCCTCCTTGCATTGGCTGAAGTCTTGCTCATCCTGAAAGGCCCCACTTCATTGCATCCCTCCTTCCTCCAAACTTTACCTGATTACCACATCCAAAAGTAACTTTTTTCCTTATGTACATAAGACCATTTGTGCCATTCGGTAGCACTTATGTGTAGTGATTTGCATTGGCATTATTTATATATAAAAGAAATTTACCAGAATGTAGGGTTTTCTATTGTACTTACTTTTATATTATACACAGCACCTAGTATAATTTCTTACCAGTGGTATTAATTGATTAAATTTGTATTAAATAAAGGAATTATACAAAGATGATTTTAAGAATGTATGTGATTGATTCTGCATTACAACAAACATGCTATGTACACTTACAAAGCATTCAGTAGAAGCCCATGTTGCTAGAACTTAATTGGTATTTCATTATATTCTTTGGAAAATCGAATTGTATTCAGCCTGAAGACTACTACATTTTGAAACAGACTATTGTTTTTAAAGTCATATTAAACCAAAAGAAGTTGATTTATGAACTAAGTGATTTTGTATAATGTTAATAATTTAGAAAATATAACATTTGGAAGTACTTAAGAATTACATACCTTAAAAAAAACAACCTTCAATATTGATAATTTAGACTGCTTGTTAGAAGAAAGCTGTGATGTCCTGGAAATTTCTTTTCTTGGCATGAACGATAGTTGTAAAAAGTAGTTGGGTGATTTAGACTATCTAGCTTTATAGATACTTTATTGACTCTGAGTTGTTAAATTTTGGGGGAAAGCTCAAGCTCTGATCTATAGAATTCTAGTATAGTTTTGTATCAATATTATCCCATATGCTTTCACTCAAATTAAGATGAGAACAGTATTTGCAATGGTTTGCCAAGATTTTTAGTAGTTGATTATATTTATTTAAATATCTTGGAAGTGGAGCCTTTGATGAATTTGTCCTATAAAGTATCAGGTAGGTTTTGGTTTGAATAGCAGCTGTAATTACCTATTGCATTTTTCTTGTAAGCTTGGGGTCTTTTCTGCATAGCTTCAGGATGTAGCTAACCTAATTTGTAAAATTTTTTTTTCCAATTTGTTATATTTTAAAGGAAAAAATACCTTTAAAACTAAAGAAATAATCAAGTCAGACATGCATCTAAAGTAATGTCACATTTCATTAGGAAAATATTAAATACTTTTGTCTGGATTTGAATTGGTCATATGGGTACTTGTATATCTTTTAAAATACAAGACGAAAATATATAGATTAATGCTTTTGTGTGAATAAAATAAAGAGAAAAAAGCATGCAAGAATAAGAGAACCAAGGAAAAGTATATATGCCAAAATTAAAAGATGGAAGTAAATATTAAGATGAAATCAGAATGAAGAACAAAGAGAAAATGTCCATAATTGGGAGGAGTAGAAATTCTAATTTTTTAAAATTAATTTCAGTGGAAAAATATCAGAAGAAGAGAGTATATTTCATATTTTTAGTAGCAGTCTCATTTGAGAAAATGTATATGCTTAGAATGGCATTATTTTTACTTTAATAAGATTTGAATACCTTTATATGAGTAATAATGTATATGCTTTCTTCATAGCTTTCCATTGAAATAGGCCATGAAGTTAAAAATCAAAACAAATTATTAGCTGAAATGGTAAGTGGCTATGATTTTAACTATAATTTGATCTAATTTCAAATTTAGTTAATCAGGAATAATATCATTTCAACATTTTTTCACTTTGAAATAGATCTACAGATCTTAAGTCCTAGTTTCCCATCATTATATCTAATGTATTTGGGATAACTATAAGGTTTATTTTTGCGGTACTTTTGCATTTTTCATCTTGCCTAACACATGTAAGTGGGAGGAGCAGGTGGATGCCAGTGTATCTTTAATCCTGGTTTTAGAAACATTGTTAAAGACTGAAGACAAATAACTATTTTGAGTGATCTTAGAAATCACAATGGGTAAAGACTGCAAGTAATTTATTAACCAAGCAATCAAAAAGCACTTTGTATCCAGCCAACCCAATGTCTTTCACGTAATGAAAACTTATTTCTTTTGCTTAATTTCCTTAATTTCTGAACAAAGTGCTCATGGATTTGAACAGTCTGGAGGCTTTTATCTCTAACAATGTATACCTTCTCTTGTTAGAGCCTCCTTTCATTCATTAATATTTATTTTGGATGTCAAGTTTCCTTGGAAACCTTCCCTGGTTTCTCCACATGCATTTAAAATTGTACTATTCAAAAATGAATTTGGAATTATGATCTTACTAAGCTTGTGTACTACTATCACCTAGGGAACTCTTAAAAAATACATATGCCTGGTTCTCGTTTTAAACACACTGATTCAGAATTTCATAGGGAGGGATCTAGGCATATATATTTTGAAAAAAGCATCCCAGGTGATTCTGATGCATAACCAGGGTAAAGAACCATAGATCTAAAGTGCATGAGCTACGCAGAGACTGAGCTATACAAAGGCTATTATTATGCCAGGGCCTTTACATCTCAGGATATTGAGATTTTTATGAAAATACCTGACATTTCTCATCCATACCTAGTCCTCTCATCTTAAGAACTTTCCCAGCTATGTTTTATTATGGTAGTTTTTCTCCATCCATATTTTTGGTGCTTACCACATTTTACCACCTCTACATGATATTCTCTTAACTTTTAATAGACTCAGTGTACTTCAAAGTCAGCTATCTAAAAAAAAGGATCTTAAAAGTAAAGGTACTTTACTGCTAACCATATTAAATTTTGGATGAATTCCTCTATTGGGAATCCATTTGACTTTGGAGAGCAATGCCACAACAACAGGTGGGGAAAAAACTGTGTGATAGTATACAAACTAGTTACGTTTATTGTTAATGTTTGTCATCCACATAATTAGAATAACACCTAAATAGTTTTGAGTTTTTTAATTACTCTGTGGGGCTGAATGAAATGTTCATTGGATAATGAAAGACCTTTTTATTCATTGAGAGAATTGCTTTATTTTGCATGGAGTAATCATGCTGATTACCCAAGATTATGAACAGGCTTCTGAATTGATTAAACACAAAAATTGTCATTAAAAATGTACTCTACTAACAGTTATTCAATTACCTGAATATTATAGAATATTACAATCTTAACTGTTATTTTTTATTTTCCTTCTCCTCTCATAGGATTCACAGTTTGATTCCACAACTGGATTTCTAGGTAAAACTATGGGAAAACTGAAGATTTTATCCAGAGGGAGCCAAACAAAGCTGCTGTGCTGTATGATGCTGTTTTCATTATTTGTCTTTTTTGTCATTTATTGGATTATTAAACTGAGGTGATGCGAGTAAGTGTGAGTTTGGAATTTGTTCCATCTTAATGGCTTGGAGTACTATTTTGATAAAAATCAGCATCAAAACATTCCTAATTTTCAAATACTATGGCCTTTTCCATTGAAGATTACTGAATTTTGCTTGTTTTTTAAATCACATTCGATAATACAGTGCTCTTTGAATACTGTTTCTTGATGACTCATTTTAGCCCCTATTTTCAGGGGCATTGAGATGGTGTGGCTATACCATTTTTTTCCCTATTGTTTGCTAACTGTCACATTAAATAGCATTATAATATTCTATTGTTACCATAAACATAGGTTTATGTTCCATGTAAGGAAACTTAGTGGGGGAGTAACAGAATGCCTGGAGAGCCTGATTCCAAGCTCTTAGGTAGTGAACCAGTTTGTGGTAGAATGGTAATTAAATTTTCCTCAACTGTCAACTGTGATGATGTACTCCCCTTTCCTCCTTTATGTAGTTAAAATTGTGGGCCGATTTCTTTTTAACTACAGTCTTCCTAATAATTTTTGATGATATGACCCTTCTTCCCTCTTTGCCCAAAGACCTCATTCTTTAAATAAAGCTGATTATTTCAGCATATTTCTAGCAGGGCCCAATGTACATGTATATCAGTATAGTCATTGTTTTATATTAACTTTGTAAATTCCATTGACTTGTCTTATTATAGTTTTGTGATTTTTGGTACTTAGGTAGGCCACTTGATTATCATTTGTGACAGAATAATGTGAAGTTAAGTAATTGCTAACCTCTGAATGGAAATAAAGTGTTCAAGAAAATTAATTGCTTCTGCTTTATTATGTACTCAAAATAGATGTTGAAAATACTCAGGCATTAAACTTGGAGTTAAAAGTACTTTTGCTTTAATCCAGTGTATTTGTTTATGGAAAGCAAAATACAAAGGTGGACTGTTGAGTAAAAAGAAATATTAAGATATTGTTAAATACTCTGTATTGCCACTATTTTGGAATTTACCTATTTATAGGCTCCAAAAATAAATTTGTAAATAAAATATATTAATTGACTTTGTTGCTTCTTTAAGTCTCTTATATTCTTGACGTAGAATCTGAGAAATGGACCTGAAAAACCCAATTCCAACCAAAATCAAGCACAATCAACATTTATATTATGTCTGAACTTGCTTCAAACAAATAAGCAAAACTGCAGTTTCAAAAGTCTCTTTAATTCTTTACATTTTTGGTTATGAATCTGTCCTCATTGATTTTGCTGGGATTTCAGTTCTTTTTGTTTATCCCTAATTACTTGTCAATTCAGGTGCTATCTTTTCTGGCTGCATTTGTCATTTAGGTCTCTACTTGACAGGCTAAAAACACCAGAGCTGAGCGGGGTTAAGTGACTTAGACAACCCTGAGGTGTGATGGGAGAGGCACTGGTTTGAGTTAGATGACCTGGGTTCAAATCTCTTCCTTCGCTGGCTCAGTGCTTTTGGCCTTGGTTTCTTCATTACATCACCTATTTCATAGGATTGTTTTGAGAAGTAGATAATATATGGGAAAGTGCCTGACACTGATAATCACTTGATAAATGTTAGTTCTTACTATCATTAACAGAAATTAAGTGTCAGAAAAGGGAGTTATTTTTAGGGGAAGACAATAGGTTGGTTTCAGGCCTTGAGGTGATGATGTAACCTCCAAGTGGGTATTTTATCAGGCAATTGGAGAGTGAGTCATTCATTCAAGAAATTTTTAACTGTGTACGCTGTGCCAATTGTGTGGTACCAGAGCTCGGGAGACCCAGAAAGCATTGTCAATAATTAAAGTTGCCAAAAATGGGAAGAGCAGAAGGCCAAAGAAAATGAAGATGAAAGCAGAGGAGAATCCACAATGGAAATAGAGGATATGGAGGATACCAAAGCCTTAGGAAAACCAGTGATGGCAAGAGAAGGGTGGATTTCGGGATTGTTCGGCTATTTTATGAAAGTATTTTGTAAGGTATTAAAACACTTTAATGTTGGACAGTATCATCAAGAAGATGAAGGTTTTAGGAAAAAGGGTTTGGGGTGATATAAAAGTGATTCTCATCACTGCATAGTTCAACATTTCTTATTTTATGATTTTTTTTTTTAAGAACTGCCTAAAGTAGGCCCTTACCTAGCATTTCATATCAGTCCTTCACATCACTCTGTGCTTGCTGAGATTACTGGCAGACAAGGAACTCCTCTGGAAGCACTGGCCTGTCCTTGCCCCACCAGGGATCCTTCTGCCAGCACCCTTTTCCTTCTAAAGCAAATACGCAATACTTTAAGCATCAGAATTCTGGAGCAGAGAACCCTTGCACCTGCACCCATAAGAAGCTTCTCGTTCTATAAAATAAACTGGTTTTCCTAATTTTTCAATGCTCTCATATTCAAATTATATATGTTGAATTTACTTTGAGAGAAAGTTGAAAAAGTGCTTGATTTCATTCAGTCAGTAAATAGTGTCATCAGGCCATACTGATAAATAAAGTTTGACTAAATATTTGCCGGGAAGCAGAATAGCATCACGGCTAAGACTGAAAGCTGTGAAGTCACATGCCTGAGCATAACTCCTGCCTCCACCACTCACATTATGACTTTGGGCTGATGACCTCTCCATCTCAGTTACCCTATTTGTAAAACAGGAATAAAAATTGTGTGAAAATATACTCATAGGCTGATAATGATAATTAAATAAAATATTACCTGTAAAGTACTTAGAATGGATTCCTGGTACTCAATGGGAGATGTTAAATATTCTATTCCTTTACTTCTCCTATAGTTATATTATTTTTAACTTTATTCTATTTTGGAACTCATTGACTTAACAGTATGAGGTAAGGGGCTTGTTTGATTTTCTTTTTAATTTCTGAAGTGCCAACTAGTTATTCTCACAGTAAATATTGAATAACGCTTTCCCTTTTTCTTTTTGATACTTTTGTTATAAACTGTTACAGAATATAATAGGGTCTTTTTCTGGTGTACGTATTTTGTTTCATCCAGGTTTTTATCCTTGCACCAATACCACACTATTTTAATTATTGGAGTTTCATAGTGTTTTACTAGCCAACAAATATTTTTACCTATTCATTCTTTCCGATGAGCTGCAGCATACTTTGATAATATTTTAATAAATCATAGTGGTTTTGGGCAGGAATCACATTAATCTGTTATAAGCTACTCTGAAAAAAAATCCTTTAAAAAGTTTCCATGATTAGAATGTTGGATTTTGACTCCAAGAAAATTTCTCATTTCCTTTCATTATATATGTAGTGGTATGGTGGTAAGCCAGCTCTCGAGGCAGGGGATGCGGTGGTGGGGAGAAGCCTTGATTTGTAGTAAGTCCTTATTTCTGTTGTGTAAATACTCCCACCACACTTGATTTCAAGCACCATCATGACATCCTGGAACACAAGAGCTGTGAAAATACATGCACCAGTGGCTCTCATGAGCCGATAAGAGCTAGCTCCAGTACACCCTGGCTATGTTGATGATAAATGTTCTTTTAAAATATTTAGAAGTTATTTGCCTCCCAGATGAGAACCTCTCACTTAAATTTCAATAGAAAAACCTCAAGTGACATGAATTTAAACTGATAAATTAACTTAAGAATAATACTTTTCAAAGGCAATGGCTACTTAGAAGATCATTTGTACATTTTGCGTATATCAACTTTTTCTCACATGTATAAATAAATTCTTGTTACATTTATTGACCTTCTATCTTCTGGTAGTTCAAGTACTGTGTAAGAATTACATAGGAAAAAGATAGGTGGTTAGGTTATTGTTATTCTGGTTTTCTCCATGCTTTTCCCTCCAGTTAAATGTTCTAGCAAGAGAGCAAGGGATCATTCTGTACATTTCATACAGCTTTGCTCTTTTTGTGTGTGTGTGTGTGTGTATATATATATACCTCTATAGTTTATTTTAGCCAAGGAATTCAACTACTCTTTGCCCTTTTAGAAGAATTTTTCATATACCTTTGAAAGACTACCACATAAACAGAAGAGATATGCAACCTGAAACAACTACACTCAAGGCCTCAGCCTCTTGAGTAGCTGGGACCATGGGTAGGCATCACTACACCTGGCTAATTTTTTTTTTTTTTTGTAGAGATGGGGTCTTTCCATGTTGCCCAGGCTGGTCTCGAACTCCTGGGTTCAAGTGATCCTCTTGCCTTAGCCTCCTATAAAATCTTAATATTTCCTTAATATTCAAAATGAACAGAAAAATAGAATACACATAAAAGTTTCTTGATGTAAAAATCAAGCATATACTAGGTGTGAGACTCTAAAATTCGTATGCACTTAGTAAATCAATTATAACTTTAGTAGCTAAAGAATCATGCAAAATATAACCACATTATCCATTGTAAATATAAGCATTCTTCAAAGTCTTTATGACACTTAAATAGAAAAACTTATGTTTAATGTTTTCTTTTGATTAAGTTTGCTAACTTCAATATGGGTCAGTATCATATAAAAATTATATAAAAAGTTTGTTCCTACTGTGCTTTTGCAAAAATTTGCAATCATGGTGTGATTCATATGAAAGCAGACAGTTGAATCTGACTTTATTAGTATTTATGGCTTAGAGTCGCTAATGCCTACAATGAATTTAGAAACTAGCAGAAAAAACAAAACACATAGCATAAAAATGTCTATATATAACAGATATTAATATATAATGAAAAACTTTGTCAGGTCATCAATTTACACTTTAAATGAATAAAATTATTTCTTTCTCCTCAACTTTATCTCATTAATGAATAAACAGTCCTATCAGTTGGTAATTTATTACGCTTTCTTCATTATTTAATAATCCAGTTGCTTTAAAGCACAAAATAAACTCTCTTACTTTCAAGGAAACTGGAACATGAGTTTTATGTGACATAATCTGTGTTTCAGAAAAGTTATTGGAATAAAATACTTCAGTCTGCTTATAGACATTTAATACTTAGTTTCTTCAAAAAGTCTACTTTTAATATTTTAATTCCACATTAATATATATTTATATTTAACTTATTTAAACATTATTTAAAATTGTAAAAGGCAAGTTGAGTTTGTTTTGTTTGCACACACACACTCAAAATTGCAAGGAGTACAAATATGGTGATGTCTATGACAGAGATCCATACTATTGGATTAAAATTCCTTCAATAATTTTAATGGATTATCTTCTAGGTTATTGCTTGAAAGACAAGCATATTTCTGAATGGTGTATGCTAATCAGCTCCATTAAACTCTCTTTACTTTGCATTTACTTCTCAGGACTAAATAATTTCAATTTAATTTTAAGCTATTTTTAAAATACATTTTAGAACCCACACAGACAGCTTTTTAATCCAGATTAATAGGGATATAGAAAACATTCTTTTTATTGATTACATACTGTTTTGTCTTCAAAGCCACAAAATGACCTTTCTTCCACAGGCTCAGTGGAAACTGAACACTGAGGACATGGTGTCTTTATGACTCTAGCAGAAAACTAGAAAAGCACAAAAATTTTGTTTGCACTCAAAACTAGTCACATAAAGCAACTGGCAATGCCAGGCTCCTTACTGTGAAGTTCATCATAGGTGAGACAAGACAAATCGCAAAGTTTAGTTCACCTTCTCTTTTACGTATAGTGTATGTGAATCTACCTTTTGGGCATGGCTAGGAAACTGCCTTGGGTCCATTTCTCAGAATTCTCTTTCTAAACTTTAACAATTTTAATTTATTTCAAAAACAGAAACTATAAACCTATTTCATAAAACAATAACATTCTAATATTTGAATTTAAAAGTGATTTTAATATACTTGCTTATGTTCCTTTTACCTTTGCATGCCCTAGAATAAATCACCAGGAAGTTTTCATGTGATATGGTTTAGTACAAGTGAAATGTGTGAGAGAAAGTGGAAAGGAAGAAAGAAGAGACAGAGACAGAGAGAAAATCAAACTTCAGTCACTTTGTATTTATATCGTCTTCAACCTAAATTATATTCAGCTTTTTGGGAGGTTGTAGACATTCTTAAGGGTAGGCAGGCAGTATAAAATTACTGTATGTTAAGTAGTTTGCTTTTTAATTAGGTGTGTTTTGCTTTTTTCGACATATAGTTTCATTTCTAGTAATGGAATGATGTTTTTTTCAAGAAATTTAATTAATTGCTAATTAATTCTTACCGGTACTAATCTATGCCAGATAAACCCAAAATGGGTTATTTTTATATACTCATGAATATTTGCTCATATAAAAACGTGCATCTTGATTAATAACATATCAATTTCACTTACTAGCTGAACTTCTTTGAGTATTAGAGGCAAGACATTGTAGCCATTAGGTTAATTGGGGGCAAAAATTATTGCTAAATTAAAATTCTTCTTACAGTTTTCCCTTTTATAAAGCTGAGGGAAGATGAGTTAAAATTGAATGTCCTCTCTACAGGGTCAAGGATGGATGTCACTTAATTAGGCATAAGTGGCAGAACAATTGAGGAAAGCTGTTTAATATACCTCTTCTTCCATCAAAATTCACATTTCAACCATGAGAGGTTTATAAGCATCTCTGATCCAAGCTGGTCAAGTAAGTAGGGCATTCCATTCCAGAAAGCCAGATTTTTTAAAAAGAAGTTTCTTTTTTTGTTTTTGTTTCTAAGTACAGTCATGCGTTGCTTAATGATAGGGATAGCTTCTGAGAAATGCATTATTAGGCAATTTTGTCCTGTGCAGTCATAAAGTATACATATACAAACCTAGATGGTATGGCCTTCTACACACCTAGGCTATATGGTATTGCCTATTGCTCCTAGGCTATAAACCTGTACAGCATGTTACTGTACTGAATACTGTAGGTAATTATAACACAATGGTGAGTATTTTTGTATCTAAACATATCCAAACACAAAAAAGTGCATTGTGCTTCAACATTGCAATGGCTGCAATGTCACCAGGGGATAGGGATATTTCAGCTCCATTATAATCTTATGGGACCACTGTCATATATTTGGTCCACCATTGGCAACCAACATGTTGTTATGCACAAGACTGTAATCAGACTTAACTACTGGCTTTAGCCAAGAAGTCTGCATTTCACTCAAAGCCCTACAGCAAGATGTGTAACACACTTAGATGACAATGTAAGTGGTGGCTTCTCACCAGGGAATTTCATTGGCACATAAATTAAAGATTTATTCATTTGCGGGGATGTGGCACATCACTGGTGTTGGCAATTAGGCACATCTCGTTAGCCTAGCCATCTGTGTTTTGCTGCCACTGATGATATAATCATCATCTTTCTTCACATCTGTTATCTTGATATCTGTTGCAAAAGGGAATCAGAGAAAATAGAAGTTTTATTTTTCAGCTTTCAGAACAGGCAATCCATTCTCATTCATGAAGGGCAAGTGATAAATATTAGCAACTTAGAAACTCAACTCTTTAAGTCTACCATGGATTTTTCAGATCTAAAACTTTCCAGTCTATTCACTGGATTATAGAATTTTGAATTGCAAATAAGACCATATTTAATTCAAACCTATTATTTTATAAATTCAAGGTTCTGGCCTGCACATATTCACAGGTATAATCAAAAGATAACTGAGGACTAATTAAATCAACAGGACACACATAGGTAGAGCAACAAAATCAAACAGATTTTTATTTCTGGTTTGGCTACCATCAACTCTCATTATCAACTTTCTAACCATTAACTTTAGCTGGGAAAATAGCGACAGAATTGGTAAGAAAAGAAGAATGAAGTGAGGGGAGCAGAAAAAAGGTGAAGACATTTAAATCTCAATACCTCAGGAAGAGCACTGTGCTCCACTGCAAACTTCACAACCATCAACTGTAAAGTGTTCTAGGTCCTTGGTCTATTAATTGCTCTGTTAATTGCTAATCAGCTTTAAGGAAGTTGTTTGAATGATTGTATCTTATTGTGGGACAATCTTGAGCTTGAAATTTAGTTGAAGAGTATCTATATTCATTGAGTCCTATTCCATTGGCTCAATCTACCAGTCATCAGAGCTGGATAATTATTCTGTTAAAATCACATTTATATTAAGTATACGAGGTGATGTTTTGTACCCCAAATTTTCCATTATTTAGTTTGAATACAGGGCTATTTATTCTGTTATATACCAGCATCACACAGGTCAGTAATAATGGAGAGCGTTTATTGGGTCAGAAATGGTTCTAAACATTTTGCGTATTTTAGCTCATTTAATCCTCATAATATTCTTAGGTGAGTACTAGTGATAGACTTATTTTGCACATAAAATTCTGGCCCAGAGCCATTAAACAACCCAAAGTCACACATAAAGTTTGGAATTCAGGCTGTCTGGCCCCAAAGCCTGCATTCTTAATCACATACAACACTGCCTTTGTATCTCAGTATGAGACTTTATTGAAAGTCTTCACAGACTAAAGTCCATGATAAAGTGGGAAGAGGACCAGTAAGAGTTGGGGGCCTGGTTGGGGAAAGTGGCAGACACAACGTAAGGGAAGGCAGAGAGATACACAGAGGTGGAGAAATGAGATAGTAAAACTATCTTGCTAGGAATTGAGCCTGATTAAAAATTCTGAATTTTTAAGACGCAGAGTAAAGACAGCCATTCACACCTTCTGAAAGCCAAACTATTATAATTTCCTGACCTCTAAATTTGACTTTAAAAACTCAGCAGCTGAGTTTTAGAGAATGTACTAGATGTAAAGAAAATTTTCCCAGATATCTGACATTTCCTTTTGTCCTGTTGAGCAATATAGTACTAATACGTGACTCAATTTTCTAGGGCGCAACATTTATTCATTTAGCCATATTCATGCTTGAATTTTCTTGGAAGACTTTTTTTTTTTAGAAAACAATTTGTCTAATATTTTACAGTGCTCTGATTTGAATATCCATCAGGTGTTTACGAACACAGTCTGGAGACTGTTCCATATAGTCCATTATCTTAATAGGCTTGTAGTGGGAATGATTATAAAAGGAAAGAATGACAAGCTGATCAGTATTATGTTTTACCACTCTAACTACAACGTTTTTTTAACCCACTTCATTTATCTTTGCTTCTGATGCAGTCAATTTGCAGGAAAGAAAATGGCCTTCTCCAGTAAAGAAAATGCCATCTCAAAAAAGAAATTACAGTTAATGCTCACCTTTCTTGGCAGAATGCCATTTTAACAGTACTAAAATGTTTGACGCAACTGGCTGGTAACTCCTCTCAGATGTACTGGGTTGAATAGTGTCTCCTAAAGATTCATGTCTACCCAGAACCTCAAAATGTGACGGTATTTGGAAATAGGTATTGGAATTGCATAGGTAATGGAAATTGGAATTGCATACATGTTACAGTTAGGATGAGGCCACATTGGATCAGGGTGGGCCCTAACCCAATGACTAATGTCGTTATAAGAAGAAGGAAATTTTGTGGACATAGAGACACAGGAGAATGCCATGTGTCAATAGAGGCAGAGACTGAGTGATATGCCTACAAGCCAAGGAACACCAAAAATTGCCAGCAACCACCTGAAGTTAGGAGGAGACAAGGAAGGATCCTACCCACAAAATTTCAGAAAGAGCCTGGCCCTGCCAACACCTTGATTTTGGAGTTGTAGCCTACAGAATTGTGAGGAAATAAATTTCTGTTGTTTTAAGCTATCAGTTTGTATAATTAGGAAATGAATACATCAGCCATTGCAGCACCATGTGTTAGCCAGGAGTTCCTGAGATGACATACCAGAGGCACAGCATGAGACTCTGGAGAGTAAAATATAGGGCTCTGGCTACCATGTTCTCACTAGTGCCAACTAAAGCCTATGCAGTCAACTCTATGGAAATTCTAAGAAATATTTGCTTAAGAGACTTCATTTTTTTTTCCATTTTTTCCTTTTGCAATGCATGATCAATAGATTGGAGAACTGAGTTGAGTAAATGATGTAGCCAGGTTATTAGAGACAAATACCTAAAATGGGGCTGACATCAATTAAAAGGTTCTAAAACAAGGAGCCACTAATGGATTGAGAAGACACTAACCCTTTCCAGTGGATATATTATAATTCTGTAAGCATTTTTCCCACTAAAATTTTGTGCAAAGCCATGGCTCATCTTGATTTGGACTTAGAAAAATTTTATCTCCATGAGTGTATATCAAAATTAAGCACTAATACAAAAAACATGCTACATAGCTTTAAACATATATGAACTATTATGAATTTTAGTCCCCTAAAAATATTACAAGTTTCAGAGATTTTTCTTATGAATTGTAGACCAGTTCACATCTCCTTATGAGTTCAATATATGAAGGTGAGCCACCAATGCAATAATCTTTGAAAGACAAAGTTAATTTTGTCATCGTATGAAGAAATAGTTATAGAGAAGTACCCCATGACGTCAAAGGGAGGTTGTGTTAGAATTGGGAAGAGTAACGTGGCACCGAATAACTTTTTCTGTTACTGATAGGAAAATAGATAATGAAAGATCAAAAATAATCACCAAGCCATTGGTCATGCCTTAATCATTGAGTGAGTGCTAAACAATGAATCCCCCATGACTGTCTCTCTTAAATCTTGTCCTGGGCCACCTCCAGTCCTCTGATGCTGATTTTTTTTGGCATCAGGACCACCTTTGTATGTAGAAGAGAGAGGGGATTGTCTGAAGGATGCAGCCCGTACCTTATCTCATCTGCCCTGCTCTTTCCCTAGTGTGAGATTAATGATGTCACAACCTTCATATTTATGAGAAATGTACATAGTCTTTTTTTCAAAAAGTAATTAAAAAACCTGTTCTTATAGAAATGTTGACAATATTAAGCATAATTGAAACAAGCAAAACTATCCCCTCTTGGAGATAAGGGACAAAATCCTGTATTATCTATTCATTTCTTGTCTGCTTTCCTGACTATACTTTGAGTCTCTCGAGTGCAGGGGTAGATTTTATACACACTCAATCTTTATTTCCCATGCTCAAGGCAGTATCTGGCACAGAGTAGGAACTCAATAGACTGAATGAATAAATAAACAAATAAAGTAAGGGACAGATGAACCAGAATCACCAAAGTACAGAAATCTAGACACCAAGATAAATAAACTTGTTTATGATGGAGAAATGTAAATTATAATGGGATGCCAGAGTGAGAAGTAGTTAATTCCTGGCTCCCCAGCACATTGGAAATATCATCTGATACTATGTTTCTATTTGCTAGAAAGTCGCATATTACAATGAGCAGTTTCTTGCTTTATCTGTCTGTGGAGGTTTCTTGTGGACGTCAGTACAACTGGTTGAGGGCCTGATGCTGCAAGCGAGCGAAACAAGTGTTCTCAAAGCTACCATAAACCTGTGTGTTTTCCAAATCTGACTTTCCAACTACGACTGTTAGTGTTTTTATGGGTATCGTTCATTGCTCTAGTGAGTACAAGCCTTTGTAAAGAGCGCACTTTAGGCCCTACTAGTTCCTTGTTCAATAGGAACAGGACAGAGTCACATGTAGGTTGGGGCATAAGTTTAAACTCAGTTCCTCTCTAACCCTTATTTCCATTAGTCCTAACCTATGTGTCTGGAGTGGTTGGTACAACATTAGACTCCATTATAGAGCTACATAGATTGGGGAGGTTTTATTTCACAAGCTATTTTTTTTCCATTTTTCCTGGTCTGTGTGCCCTGAGAATAAGACAAGAAAAGCTCACATTTGCAAGAATATGCCTTTAAATCATTGCTCTTGTGTTCATCTTCTTTCTTCTACGTTCAATTTTCCTCATACTAACAAAATACTTTAAAGACTTTTTCTTCATCTTTGATCTTTTGCACTTTTAATATGTTGTCCCTGGCTGTGGGCTTCTTTTCTGTTTAACCCTGCTTGGGTTCTAGTGCACCATATCAATCTGACAACTCATGTATTTTTTTAAATTCTGAAGAATTTTCATCCATTCTTTGTTCAAAACTTGCCTCACCTCCATTTTCTCTATTTTTCTTTTGGGAACCTTAAATATATGTTGGACTTCTCATTTACATGTCTTAATACCACTTTTTTTTTTTTTTTTTTTGGTCTCTCTCTGTGCTTCATTTTAGATAGTTTCTTCAATTCTGCCACCTGGAGATTTTCCCTTCTTTCATTTCTTCCTATATGCATTTTGTTTAATATTTGAAATATTTTATCTGTCATTTATATGTGTTTGCTGTTGGGGTGGTTCTGTATAGATTCGGCCTACTTTATTGTTGTAAATTTCTCCTAACTGCTTTTTAGAGTGACCAACTCTTCCCCATTTGCCACGTATTTTCCTGGTTTTAGCACTGAGAGTCTCATATCCTGGGCAATCCCTCAGTACAAACTGGGATGATTGATCACTCAATCGTTTTTTATCATTCCACATTATGAAAGAAGCTTAAGGTCATGAGTTATTGGCGTTGACTCAGTAGTGAGTTGTCTATGAACTCTTATAAATAGCAAAAAGAGTTGTCATGTTCTCCCAAGTAAAATCTTTCCCAAGTACTGTCTCGGCACAGGTTTCCTGGAAAACAAAGCCTGCCTCAAAAGCTTATTGGGAAGTAAATTTGAGGGGAAAAGATCATTAAGGCAGAGAAGGAAACGGAGAAAAATACAAATGGAGTGTGCTGCTGAGCTGTCCACAGCCTCAAAAGAAAAACAATAGGTTGCTGAGTCTCACATCATTTCTCTTGAAAGACAATTAATTTCTGGGATGCATGGGGGAGACAAGTAATTTATCAGCTGGCTGCTTCTTGTCTCCTCGTCTTTCATTCATTGGTTGAAGTCTTTCCAGGGACCATTAAATCCACCATACTTGTAGGTAGTGTTATCCAGGCAGCCACTGGGGAAGCGACAGTGGCCCCACCTGGCCATGGAGCAGGCACTACAGTCAGCACTGCCAATGGGAACTGGTTCAAGGGTGGTGTGGTGGCAGCGGCAGCTGTCACCAATAGATGAAACAAGAAACTGTTAAGTCCCTCACTTCCATGCCTGAAGTTGAAGAGTCAAAGGAACACAGGATTAAAACAGGACACAACTATTGACAAAGTAAATTGTCAGTTCTATAAGAATTGGTTCTGTTTGTTTTGTGCCTTGGTCTGTTCCCAATACTTAGGTGCTCAATAAACATGTACTGAGTGAAAGGATTTATTGAGCACCCAGGCATTGAGAATAGAGGGTATTCAATTTTGTCAAATTATTTCTCATGTGATCTTTATCCTTTATGCTGGCAATGTTGTGTATCACATTAATTGAATTTTGTATGTTGAACTATCCTTGCATCCCGAGGATAAATTCCACTTAGTCTTCTTGGTATATGATCCTTTTAATATGCTATGGAACTTAATTTGCTAGTATTTTGTTGAGGATTTTTGCATCTATGTTCATCAGGGTTATTGGCCTGTAGTTTTCTTTTCTTGTGGTGTCTTTGGCTAGATAGGATAATGCTGGCCTCATAAACTGATTTTGAAAGGCTTCCCTTCTCTCCAATTTTTTGGGAGATTTTGAGAAGGATCGACATTAATTCCTCCTTAAATGTTGGTAGAGTTTACCAGTGAAGTCATCTGGTCCTGGACTTTTCTTTGTTGGGAAGTTTTTGATTACTGATTTAATCTCCTTACTAGTTATAGATCTGTTCATATTTTCTATTCCTTTGTGATTCAGTCTTGCTAGGTTGTAAGTTTCTAGGAATTTATCCATTTCTTTTAGATAGGAGAAGTCGGAATGTTGCTTACTCTTTTTCTCCCCAGGGAGGTACAACTCTTTTCCTTCCCAGGAAGAAGCTGGAATCTGGGGTTTTTCGACCAGCTGCTCTGCACTAAGCCAGATGGAGGGGCAATGGCAAATGCTGTATGCTAGACCAAATCACTGTCTTTGTAATCAGTGGCTCCCAAGAGTATAGGGTACGTTGAGTCTTGTCGGTGCTCCAAGACTAATGAGACAGACACCAGTTCCTTGGACAACTCCCAGAAATATTAGAACATTGGATGCGTGGTCCAGTCCTTTCCTTCCCTCCCCAGGGAGAAGCTGGGAGATGGTAGTTTCCTCCCAATCACATGGCACTATGCTGGGGGTAGGGATTATGATGAGAAGAAATCTTGAATTTTTTTACTGGCTTCAATGGGCCTAGTCTCACACTTGCCCCTGGGGTGTCAGAGCCCCTCAACTAGTTTTCAAATTTCTCACAAAAGGAATTGGTTCATCTATTGTTGTTGAATTGGTGCATCAGTGAAGAGAAAGGGGATCCAGGGCTTCCTATTCTGCCATCTTGCTGACGTCACCACTTCCATCTTGCAATCATATTTTAAAAGAGGACAAGGTTATGAAAATTAGGATATGAAGTTAAATTGAAGTTCACTAATTTATGATATGACACTTACAGGAAAATTTTACTACTTCCAGGCAATAAAAGCATATTTTTATACAAAAGTATTTATGAAAAATTTTTAGGTTGCTTGTAGGTCCCTGCCATTGCATTGAAAAGTGGCACAGCTATGTGTGTGTGGTGGATATTGGCTATTTTTACATACTCAGTGCCCCACAATCCTTCCTGTTATGGGGCATTCCCTGATTATGTGAGTGCTGCTTCCCATTCTAGAAGCCAAAGGGGCTGGAGATGCTCCCTTCATGCCCTCCTGGTAGTGAGGATCCAGGCTTAGAATCCATACTTGACCAATTGAGTACTACCAACCAGACTGAAAAGGATGCAGGAAGCTGAGAAACTGTTGATGGCAGAAGCAGCAGCATCAAATGTTTCACAGAGATAGATGTGAAGTCCAGTGGCAGAGGCCTTGAGTGTCCTTTGCTGAATAGTCTGGCAGAGACAAAAAGACAGTAGCCTAGGTGTCCACTAGTGGCAGTGCCAGTGACCAATTGCTTATGAGTCATGACAAGGTTTGCTTCTTGCTTTCTGGCTAACCTTCATTTGTCCCTGTCCATCTTCTCTTCCAGAACGATTCTGTGGACTCCCCTCAAACAGATTCGTCTTCTGTTAAAATTTGTCAAAGCCATTTTTCTAACTTAGACTCTGACTGATAGACCTGACTTTCATGACTTAAGTTCATGTTATTACAGTGATTGTAAAATTACTAAAATAAGACTCAGAAAATGGGTACATGGTCTATTACCTAAAGTAGTATATAAAGCAAACAATTTAAATAAGATATTAAATGAAAAAAAGAAGCATATGCCAACAGACTAGTAAACACAAGTTCTTAGAAAGCTCAGGGGAATCCAACACTGTGTGGCAGTGTAGTGAGAAAGGCACCAAAGGGGAAATGAAACATGAGTAGTTATAGGAAATGCAGGAATGAGACAGATGAAGACAGGCAGAGAGAGCTTTCCAAGTGGAAGTGTTGGTGTGAGAAAAAGCCTAGAAATGAGATTGCAGATGCCACATTTTGGGACAATAACAACCAATCTAGGACAGAGAGTTTGAGTAAAGGAAGCATTTGATTATGGCCTTAGATACTAGTAAGGGGCTTGTACTTGAGCCTGTAACTATGGGGTGGTTGAAGAGTCCTAAGTTGGTAAGTGACACCATCATGGAAAGGAGTAAACGGAATCATCATAAAGGAGGACTCAACAGGTTCTAGTCAGTAAATTGGATGGGGTGGCCAGTGAAGAAGAAGATGGTTTCAAGTCTGGAAGAATAGAAGATCAATATAGACATCTGGTTTCTGGGACAACATGCATAATGCAGTTTCATTTCTGTTTACTCAGGAGAGAGGTCCAAGCTGGAGACCCAGCTTAGGAAGGAAGCTTCTGCATAGAGGGTAGGGTGGCTCTGTGGGGGGGCGTTCCCACTCTTAAGGATGAGAGAGAGAGAAGCAGAGAACTAAGGTTGGAACCTTGTGCCAGACAGAATTGAGTTAAGGGCCAAAATATTATTTTTCCCCCCAATCCTTAAATCTAATTAGGTAAATAATTAAAAATATGAAGATTCATCTATAAACCATTTAAAATTTTTTTTGAAATTGGTTGCATTTATATAGAGCGGTTACCTATGATCTATAACATATGATTGGGGTCCCTCTAATTAGAATACATTCTATAACAGAGCCAATGAAGGCTAAATAAGGACTTGGGCTGGCAGGCACAAAAGTCAGCAAATATACACCTTCAAATTCAATATGGCAGGAAAAGGGTGAGAGAAGGAGAAAAGAGAAAAAGCATTTATTCTAGAATTTATGATTTCAGTAAAACGTAGGCAGGACAGCTGCACAGCACAACTATGGTAAACGGCACTGGTGTTGTGGTTTTTGTGAAGGGTGACTCTGTCCTTGTGCAAGGTGCTGGGCCTTGTCCCAGAGGTTACAGCTCTAAACAATTTCCAAGAAGCTCTTCTCTGAAGCTTCCTAGGGACATAGGATGGAAAAAGTTTTCTCCAGGAACAACGGGAAGTTTTTAACATTCCATTTACATCCTATTAGGAACCTAAGTGCATGGGTTTTACAATTAGAAGGATAGGACCTGGGTAGGAATTTAGCCTTGCGCAAGTTACTAAAGCTTTCTGAGTATCAGAAACCAAGTTTTAAATTTAGCACTTGGTGTTTCCTTGTTTCCTCAGTTTTATTTAAAGTGCTATGCAAATGCAGCTTCAAGTCTCCACTCATCCCCTCTTTCCAGTCAGATGGTTGTCCCTTAGCCCTTTCCATACAGAAATTTATGGAGCCACTACTGGGTACAAATAGTAAAATCCTTTGCCTTTGTCATCTAAAAATCTAGAAACAAACAGAAAATAGCACAGTTCCATGGAAAATATAGTTTAAGTGAATAATTGTTAAAACTATTTTTCTAATCACTATAAAAAGCAGAAGCAATATACAGTCCGGTAACATGAAAAATTAAATATTCAATGAATTGATTGAGTAGCTATTGGAGAAATTTGTATCACTATACAATTATGAAATATTACCTACTTATTACTACAGAAGACATAATTTAGTTTAACTAAAATATTGAACCCCTAAGTGATGAAGCGAAACAAACACACACCCCAAAAAATCACAGCAGGGCTTGGGATCACATTGAATATTTTAGTCATTTTTTCAAGTTAATCTTATAAACATTCTACTTAACAAAGTGAGGCACCATTAAATCGTCTTAAATAGTAATAAATGTACTTCCTGAGACATGGGTTTTTTTGTTTAGCTGCCCTCAATAGAAACAGACTTTTTAACATAAAAATACTATCCTGATAGGGCAGTTTTGCTAATGCTTACAGTAAATTGATTAAATAATAAATAAATGTGTATTATTCAAGCATACTTGCCACTTTAACTTGGAGGGGAAAGATTCCTCTGAATTGGAGGGTGAGTTAATTAATTTGTTAAGAAAAGGTATTTCTAACTTGTCTTGATGCTACATAAATGATTATCAATGCAGACAGCAAAGCAGATCATAACAGCTGCAGAGGACTTTATATTCTGCTAAAAATCTGACTGCATTATAGACTTGGTCTTTCAGATAATATGCCCTTATTACAGAGAGGGGTGTTTTATTTTCAACTGAGTAACTCACCTCTTGAGAGTACAATATTGATGATGTTTTTAGCCCATCCACTGATGTTACTTCCCTTGTGAGTTATAAGTAGCTGGTGATTAGGGGACACACTGATGCTGATTCATCATTACAACATCCTTCTGGGTGGTACATACACATAAAACAGACTAATTTGTATAATCTAAAGTAATTTAAAAGGTGTAGTTCCATCATCACAGTTCTAGAGGAAGAAAACTGGACGCCATTTCAAATGAATATATATATTCTATTATATAAAATCTTCTGACTCTACATACACTCACAATTGCACTTAAATTTCCTTTGACTCATTAATTCAGGAACATTTTCACGTCAAAAGAAACTAGAACTTTCATTAAACTTAAATAATGAAAAGAGAATAAAAATATTCCCAACTTTAAGTGAGAGGAAGATACAATAAAACAAATGTTTATTTTACAAAGAGCCTAAATGTAAAAATATCAATCATTATTCATATTGGCAACACAATGGGATTTTTGTCATATAGAAGACTGGCAGTCCACAAACTATTAGGTCCAGTAGTTTATTTTTGAGGGGTGGGAATAGGAGAGGGGGCTATCCCTCGATAGTCTTCCACAAGTCTGGGTAATATAACACAATTACTTTTACTTCTGTTATTTTATTTAAAAAGAAGAAAAATGCCTTATTATTGGTAGATTCTCAGGTCATCTTTATTAGTTTGTGATCCTAGGTACTGATAGAGAAGGGAATATGTTATTTCCTTAATTAAGGAAGAATTAATTGTTCATTGGCGCCAATACTCTATCCAAAGAACAAATGGGTACTCTCTTTTGACTTACCCTTAATTGCCATTCAGCAGTTATTGAACGTCCACACAATTTCTATCCATGCAACTGCCCTTGTTTACTAAACTTGACCTATTTTATGTTACTCATGTGTAACTATTTTATGATCACAATTTAAAAAAACAATAATTGATACACAAAAATAACTGGTAAAGATCTATTTTGGAGAGAGAAGAAATATAGCTTTTATTAAAATGTTTTAAATGGCCGTTTTTCAAGTTCAATAATATACAGTGCAGCTCATTTTTTGGATGAGCTGCTTCTTAAAAGTGAGATTGATATAACTTCTTAACTCACCAGATAAATGTTTAATATATAGAATATCAACATTTTAAAATTCTTAACTCTGCAATCACATAAATTTCATAAAAGATTTGTCACTAAGATAGTTAAAGTCACAATAATCTCTATTCTATAAGAATTAAATCAAGTAGTGAATTTTAAAATTATAATTTCTGACATCTACTTGCGTCTGTTGGTACAAGAAATAGGAAAACAACAACAACAACAGTAATAATGAAAGCTAATGGTTGTGGAAAAGATTTTAGGAGCAATGTGATCCAAGCTATTATTTTAAAATCTAAAATATCATTTAAAAGATGATAAAACAAAGAGGTCATATGAATTGAATTAGCCAAGATCACACAGGTTGTTGGTGGCAAAGTTGAAACCAGATCTGGTTACCTCATAGTCCAGTGCTATTGTCTGTATAATTACCTAGATCCCACTTCAACCATGGTTGCTTGTTGATCGCTTTTGTCATATGAATGTTACTTGAAGAAAACGCAGTTAACAGCAAGATTTTTTGTTTTAAGTATCTGTAATATGTGCATCAGGCAAGAAAGTCTTGGTTATGCTACTGTAACAAACCATGCAAAAGTCTCAGTGGCTTAAAATACCGAAGTCTATTTCTTGCTCATGCTATGTGCCCATCACATATTGGCTAGGGAGCTCTGCTCCATGTTATCCTGAATATCCACATTGAGGGAGGTCTCATCTCTGAGCTTCGTAATTGCTAAGGGAGGAAAAATGAAATACTGCAAAGAGCGTGTTATGCTTTTGTTCAGAAGTGGCATGTGGTGTTCCATTCACATTTCACTACCAAAGCCTGTCTCAGTGGCCACCCAAACTTCAAGAGGGCAGGGAAGGGAAATCTTAGCATGTGTCTAGGAGGAAAGAGAAATATTTGGTAAGCAGCATTAATGACTACATTATGTACATAACAGCTATTCCTTTGAGCTTTGCTAGGAAAATATTCTTTTCATTATATATATTCACTGATTAATGAATATTCATATATCTTTGAATATATTACCAGAAACAGAAGGCTAATGAAACTTGATATCTGATTATACCTACCTGCTTCATGAAATACATCATATTACTAAATAGATATTTGAAGGGAGAACATACAAAACAAAAAAAAACTAGAATTTAAAACTAGATTTAAAAAATCCATTATGATTTTAACATCTAATTTCTTCAAAGATACACTTGTTTATTTATTAACTAATACTACTTTTCCCAATTTAGTTTTAACCAGTTTAGTAATGAATTCAGTGCTGAAAATTGTGCTATAGATATTTTTTCTGATTTATTGCAAAAACACCATGGTTTGGGGAAAGAAACTCAAGGAAGAATGAGCTACCCTAGGTATACAGAAGGTCTAAATTTTGGAATGGGAATATTAAGACTATCACTAAAAATACTAAATATTTTTAGGACAAAGAAAGTTAGAAGCCAAAAAATTGCACCTTCATTCATTAGCATGTAAGTGTTATGTTAGCTCATTTAAACATTTTTTTTTTCAGGTGCTGCACAGCCTATATAAGATTAGTGTATGAGAACAATTGTCTGCACAAAGACTAATGATATTATGACAACTTTAAGAATGGAATTTACCCAAAGTTCTTAAAAAGCCCACCAACTCAAGCTTTGGTGGGACAGGAAGAAGTTGAGTCAGAAATGCTTAGATGTGAATTTTAGCATTTCATTTTTACCTGTGTGGCAAGTCGTATAATCTTCTTGGCCTGTTTCGTTTTCTCTGAACTGGGGATATTTTATCTTTATTATAGGACTGTAGAGGGGATCATTTTTTCACTCATTCAGTGAGATATTTAATAAGCCACTCCATGTGCCATGCACTTTGCTGGGCATTAGCGATACAATGAAGTGCGAAACAGGCAAGAGAGAAGTTAATCCACAGATAAATAAAATGATCATATTTTGATAAAGAAGGAAATAAGCAGGGCAGTGAGAGCCAGAGTTACTGGGGAGACCACTTTGGATGGAATGATCAGAGAGGCCTCTCTTAGGAGCCGAGATTGGGAGGCTGGGGATGAGCCAGCTAAGTAAAAAGCTTGGGGTCAGCTCAGCTGGGCAGAGGAAACAGGAAGTGTAATGGTGTGGAGGCCGAGCAGGTGAGACAGCACCTAAAAGCACCTACAGAGCGTCCAGCACACTCTCTGCCTCACTCCTGCCTACTCATACTCTTGTAGTCCTTCTGCTCTACACATGCTTCCCTGGACATGTGCTAATAACTGTCATGAGTTTCACTGGCATAAAATCTAATGAATAAAACAATAACCAATAATAATTTGGGGGAAAATTCATTATTAATGAATATAATCATTTTAGCTCAATTACCTGAGACATTTTAAAGGAGGAGAAAAAAAAAATCTTGACTATTATTACCTTGGAATGTGTACCCTTGGGATAGGTCATCAATTCTAAATCATTCAAATAAAACTGAATCTTATATTTTTATTTCTATAATTTAATTAATAGGTTAATTGTATTAACTTTTCACAAAAATAAATTATTTAACAATGTATTCCTTTTAGTCAAAAAAATATCCAAGGTCAGTTACTTGATCTCAGGGTGTGGTAGCCAAAGTTGCTAAATCATCCAAACTGAGCTGAACAAATATCTTGCTTACAAAAATTTTCAGGTTGATGTGCCTTGAGGTGTTTATACATTTTACATACCTCCTTAATGTTACTGAAAAGATTGCTCTGAGGAAAAGATGTGGTTACAGACCATCTAAATACAATTGTGTCTGAAAAATGCAACAGCAAAGCTCCACCACTATGCCCCATGTAAAATTTTGATCAAGTTTTCCTATCGAGTACTAGTCAACAGATTCCTGACTCAACATACAGGCATATCTCAGAGATACTGCAGGTTTGATTCCAGACTACCCCAGTAAAGCAAATATTACAATAAAGCAAGTCACACAAATTCCTGGGATTGCCAGTGCATATAAAAGTTATATTCACACTACACTGTAGTCTATTAAGTGTGCAATAGCACTATGTCTAAAAAATATACATGGTGTCATTAAAAAATACTTTATTGTTAAAAAATGCTAACGATCATCTGAGCCTTCGGTGAGTTGCAATCTTTTTGCTGGTGGAGGGTCTTGCCTCTGTATTGATGGCTGCTGACTTATCAGGGTGGTTGCTGGAGATAGTATGGCTGCACAATCTCTTAAAAGACAGCAATGAAGTTTGCTGTATCAATTGACTTTTTGTTTCATGAAAGATTTCTCTGTAGTGTATGATACTGATAGCATTCTGCCTGCAGTAGAACTTTCAAAATTGAAGTCAATCCTCTCAAACTCTGCTACTGTTTTATCAACTAAGTTTATGTAATCTTCTAAATCCTTTGTTGTCATTTCAACAATGTTCACAGCATCTTCACCAGGAGTAGATTCCATCTCAAAAAAACATTTTTGTTACTCATTCATAAGAAGCGACTCCTCATCCTTTCAAGTTTGAACATGAGATTGCAGCAACTGAGTCACATGTTCAAGTTCCACTTCTAATTCTAGTTCTCTTGCTATTGCCACCACATCTGCAGTTACTTCCTCCACTGAAGTCTTGAGTAAAGTCATCCATGAAGATTAGGATCAACCTCTTCCAAACTCCTGTTAATATTGAATTTTGACCTCCACTCATGAAGCATGAATGTTCTTAAGGACATCTAGAATGGTGAATCCTTTCCAGAAGATTTTCAATTTATTTTGCCCAGATCCATCAGAGGAATCACTATCTATGCCCACTATAGCCTTATGAAATGTATTTCTCTAATAATAAGTTTTGAAAGTCAAAATTACTCCTTGACCCATGGGCGGAGAACGGGTATTGTGTTAGCAGGCGGGAAAACAACATTCATTTTCTTCATATCTCCAGAGCTCTTGGGTAAACCAGGTGCACTGTCAATGATTTTGAAAGAAGTCTTTTTTTTCCTGAGCAGTAGGTCTCAGCAGTAGGCTTAAAATATTTAGTTAACCATGCTGCAAACAGACGTGCTGTCATCCAGGCTTTGTTTTTCCGTTTATAGAGCCCAGGCAGAGTAAATTTAGCATAATTTTCAAGGGCCCTAGGACTTTTGGTACAATAAATGAACATTGGCTTCAACTTAAAGTCACCAGCTGCATTAGTCAGCCTGTCCTTTGAAGCTTTGAAGCTGGGCACTGACTTCCCCTCTCTAGCTATGGAAGTCCTAGATGGCATCATTTTCCAATAGAAGGCTGTTCTGTGTACATTGAAAATCTGTTGTTTCATGTAGCTACCTCATCAATGATCTTAGCTAGATCTTCTGTATAACTTGCTGCAGCACTTGCTGCTTCACCTTGTACTTTTAGGGTATGGAGATAGCATCTTTCTGTAAACCTCATGCACCAACATCTGCTAGCTTCAAACTTTTCTTCTGTAGCTTCTTCACTTCCCTCAGCCCTCATAGAATTGAAGAGAGTTACAACCCTGCTCTGGATTAGGCTTTGGTTTAAGGGAATATTGTGGCTGCTTCGATCTATCCAGACCACTAAAACTTTCTCCTCATCAGCAATAAAGCTGTTTCACTTTCTTATCATTCTTGTGTTCACTGTAGTAGCACATTTAATTTCTTTCAAGAACTTTTCCTTTGTATTTATAACTTGGCTAACTGTTTGGCACAAGAGCCTAGCTTTTGGCCTATCTTGGCTTTCAATGTCTTCCTGACTAAGCTTAATCATTTCTAGCTTTTGATTTAAAGTGAGAGATGTGATTTAAAGTGATAAATGTACAACTCTTCCAATCACTTGAACACTTAGAGACCATTGTAGGATTATTAACTGGCCTGATTAGTGTGTCTCAGGGAATAGGGAGGCTCTAGGAAAGGGAGAGAGATGAGGGAATGGCTAGTTGGTGGAGCAGTCATAACACATACAAAATTTGTCAATTAAGTTTGACATCTTACATAGTTCATGGTGCCTCAAAACAATTACAAGAGTAACATCAAGGATCACTATAACAGATATAATAAAGGAAAATTTTGAAATATTGCAAGAATTACTAAAATGTGACACAGAGACACAAAGTGAGCACATGCTGTTGGAAAAATGGCACTGTTGGACTTGCTTGATGCAGGGTTGCCAGAAACCTTCAATCTGTAAAAAATGCAGTATCTATGAAGAACAATAAAAGGAGGTATGCCCCTAAATTTAGTTATGCCCCTAAATAAAATTCAAACTTATGAGGATAGAAGTGTGTTAAAGACAAGAAACATTCAAAGTACTAGCCTAGTTTACAGGTTAAAGCAGATTTGAAGTCACTGTTGAAGAGAACTGCTCCATCCGCTTTGCTGCTGAAAACTCTATGCACAGTGACAAAGCTGCATCTCAGGTTATGATTGCATGACAAAGAAGAAAAAGGAGCTCAAACTGAAGTACCTAAGTGTCCATTATTAAATAATGACACTTTTATTAACCACAAATGATAGAGATGAGATGAAATAGAAAACAAAAAGCAGCGCTGTAATGCTAAGCTAATTCCTATTTTTAAAGAATAATACAAATTAAAAACTTTCATTTACAGTTACCCAGAAAACTATTGTTCAGAGATCCTGCCTGCACTCAAGCTTGACTAGTTTCAATAAAATCGATCATATCAAACATTCTTATGTTGAAATGGTCATTGCACCATTTAAAGTGAGTACAGGCATACCTCATTTCTTTGTGCTTTGCTTTATTGCTCTTCCCAGATACTGTGTGTGTGTTTGTGTGTGTGTGTGTATATGTAAACACACATACATATATATGCTATAAGTAGATACCTTTCAAATGTATCCTGTTTAGTAAACCTCTGAAAATAATATTGTCATATCTTCTTTACTCTACCATTGGAAGTAATACCTTAACCTTTTTCCTCCACAATGTGAAAAGTGGTTCTGGATGTGAAGGGCATGGGGGAAGCAAAGATAAAAGAACGATTTAGAAGGTTTTCTATCATGTAAGCCTGCCATTAATCCACTGATTATCTGCTCAGTTTTTCTGCAACTCTTCTGAAGTATATTTACTTCAACTTTAAACAAACTTTTTCAAATTATTAAGTGTATTTTGTAGTCTCATAATACTTTGAAAATTAAAAATCAATATCTAAGGCTGGGCGTGGTGGCTCATGCCTGTAATCCTACCACTCTGGGAGGCCAAGGTGGGAGGATTGCTTGAGCCTAGGAGTTCAAGATCAGCCTGGGCAACAGACAGACCCCGTCTCTACAAAAAACAGGAAAATTATCCAAGTGTGGTGGTGTGCACCTGTAGTCCCAGCTACTCCAGAGGCTGAGGCAGGAGGATTGCTTGAGTCCTGGAGTTGGAGCTTGCAGTGAGCTATGCTGCTCCCACTGCACTCTAGCCTGGGTGACAGAGTAAGACCCTGTCTCCAAAAAAAAAAAAAAAAAAATCACTATCTAATATGTATTATATATTGTGCTCTCTAAGGGAGAGCATAACAGTAAAAGATAGCATCATAACATTTTTCAACTATTTAAGAGAAAGCAGCACTTTCCACACATACCCATCATGTCCAGGATCATCTCAGTTTTCCAAACTGGTAAGCAGTCTGCTTGTAATTAAAATATAAAGAATGACTCAATGAGAATTTAAGTATCTACACAAAAACAGCATTAACTGGTATGGAATTCCATTCCAATAATGGTATGGAAAACTAAGAAATCAACACTAGTACAGTACCATTAATTAAACTGTAGACTTTATTCAGATTTCACCAGTTTTTCTATTAATGTATTTTTTTCTGTTCCAGGGTCCTACTTGGGATCCCATGTTGCATTTAGTTGTCATATATCTATAGTCTCCTCTGATCTGTGACATCAGATGCAATTGACACTTCTGTACAGTACTGGTTAGTTATTTTGTAGAATTTCCATCAATTTGGTTGTATTTGATGTTTCTCATGATTAGATTGAGATTATGCATTTTTGGCAAGAATACTACAGTAGTGATGGGCCCTTCTCAGTGTATTCTATCAGGAGGTATACGATGTCAATATATCTAATTACTAATCCAAAGATCACTTTGGAAAAGTAGTATCACCCAGATTTTTCTACTATATTTCTTTATGTGATTAATAAATATTTTGGAAGAGTTACTTTCAAATGCAAATATTCTGTTTCTCCTCAAACTTTTACCCACTAATTTTAGTACCTATCAGTGGTGGATTTTCTATTTCCCTCATCTCTTCTTCATTTATTAATTGGAATCTTTTTCCAAGGGACAGCCGTCTCTTCTCCTCCATTTATATATTTACTAAAATATTTATTTATAGTATTAGGGCCCCATATATATTTATTTTGTTCCATGGATTATAATTCAATTATATATTTTTTCTTTTAATAATTGTTTTAGCTTTGGCCATAGGGATCTTTTTTGTTTGGCTTCTTGCCCTGTCAACATTCCCTATTCTTTTTAGAGCATTGCCTTACTTTTTGCAGCTGCAAGAGGCTAAAGTCTCATATTTTCTGTCCCAGTCCTCGAATTTACTATATCTCCAGGGAGACCTGTTTCCTTTTATTAGATAGTGGTATTAGAAACCAAGATCTGGGTGGTACGCTCACTGCTGCTGGTGTGTCATTACTTCTAGTATCTCTTAACGGAAAGAGCTTGAGAATATGTGTATGTATAGTAACCCATGTATACACACAAATCTACATTTGTGTCTGTATCTATCCATCTGTATACATATTAAAAACCATGAGTTCGTACACGAAATTCCAATTCAATACAACCGGCTTCGTTCTAGCCATCTCCCTTTCCTTGTATATAACTTCTTTCTGTTATTGACAGAGAGAAAACTGGCTCTCATTGTCTTCAATATATTGTCCTGGTCACTCATATCCACCAGCATACAATACACAAATTTATGAGCTTACTTGTTAAATTGAAAGTTTGAGAGTGACTACCAAGTTACAATTATTTACTAGGCAGGGAGCCTTCTTTAGAGGGGCAAAATTTTCTCCAGAGAAGTCAGATCCATCCCAACGCTCCTCAATGTTGGAGTCCCTTGTTACCAAAAAATCACATATTTCTCCCATCTGTGTTCTGAACAAATTGAGAAATGATCTAAAAAGTCAGGTAGTGATAATACTATACTGAAATTTCATTAAAACTGGATTAGAGCATTCCTTTGGTCCCAGGAAAAAATGTGTCTCTAATTCTTCCTCGTCCACTCTCCACTTGTCACCCAGTCAAGGGCAAAGTCACTGGGCAATCAGTGACACAAGCATTTTGCACCCCAATTCTGCCTAATGTGGACCAAGAGTGTTCAGTCGTTTGCTACTGCACCAATCAGATAAATCATTCTCTTAGAGAAAAGTACCTGTTTTTTTATCTCATCCTTCACAGAAGGCTGAAGGCACTGGTGAATGGATGGGGGAAAATGTGAGAAGAGCAGATGGTCAACTTCATAGGCACTGAAAAACAACGCAGATCCCCTAAACCAAATGTAACAGGCATAAGAAACAAAAACCTCTTCCATTATATTTGTCTGGGTTGTACTTATCTGCACCTTCTCTGAACACACACACTTTCTGGACTATTTTTTCTGTACAAAATCATATTTTTTACTGTTACTTAAATATTTCACATGTGTATCTTCCTTCCCTAATAACAGATCATAAATTTCAAAAGAAAGACAGTGTAGTGTAACAAAAGCATATGGGCTTTAGATTCCCAGAGAACTGGATACAAATTCCAGTTCTACGACTTACCAGGTGTATGACCTTAGTTAAGTTACTTAATCCATTTGAGGCACAGTCTCCTCATCTGTACACTGGGCATAATTGAGGATTATTATAAGGCATACAAATAATAATATATACAAAACATCTATCAAATAGCTCTGTAGACACATTGCTGGTCATATTTTTCCCACAGAAGGTATTTGTTATTTATTTTGAATTCTGCACAAACCATGATTTTCTGTACATGTCAAGAATGTCAAATGACTTGAACATCAAGCTCCTACTACCCTGCCTTGGTAAGGCACTACTAAACAGATACTACTTTTTTTGTATGGTTTTGAAAAACTTGTATATTCTAGTGTTTGGATATTCTTGTCTGGTAAATTAGAAAAAAATCTACTGTTAAAATGCATATTTCTGTAAAACTATGCTAACACACTTACAGTTGTTTCTAAAAATAATTGAAGGCTTATTAAGAAATTATATTTGGTTGTTATGTTTACTAATATTTACAGATTGCAGGAATCATCAAGAGAGTGATTATGCTAAATTTGAAGTGGCAGTGGTGGGAGTAGTAGGGAGGAAGTGAGCTCACAACTAAACTGAAATGTTTATGAATTGAATGTGTTCATTATTATGTTACAGAAATAGAAAGACCAAATGGAATGTCATTTTAATGTCCCACATGAAACAAACAATTAATTTAATATATTCCGGTCAGTATGTGTCAAATGAGTTTCTGTCAGAAGTGAATTTGGTTGTATCCTTTATGGGCAAAGAAACTCCCTATGGAAATGCCTATTATTACTTTGGTTTTTCAAAATATGCTGTGATAACTGCAGTCATGTCACAAATAGAACTGGATTCTATTCTTTCTGATGTTTTACGTGATAAATTTTATGGAATAAAATTTATTGAACTAAAAATGCAGCACTTAATCATCTATGAATAACATAGACATTTTTGTCCTCTAGTATAAAAGAATTTATTAGAAATTGTTCAAGATTTTTTAAAAACAGAAACTTTGAGTTATTAATAGACTTTATCATATAAAATTCAATTCAGCTTTTCAAAATAGACATAAAATCTAGTTTTAGCTTCTTAACAATTATAAAGACAAAAACCTGTCATTTCCGTAGTCTGAGTATTTACTTTCAGTCTCATTAATTCTTAAATCTGTTTCTAGGAGAATTGAGCCCAGTAATATCATATGATGCAGGAATTTCACAACTAAAGTAAAGTTTCTCAATAACAAGGTGGTTAAATACAATATGGTATACACTTATAATATGAGGACTACCACTATTTTTAAATAACTGTGACCACCAACCCACATTGGATCAATTAGAAGAAAAGTGTTCCCAATCTGTGAATACCCACTGTAATGTGTAATGAGTAAGCACAGGAGACACCTTAAGAGTTCACGAAGATGGGATGGGAATCAATAGCATTTCAGAAGTCGCTGTGTGGTTTGAGAATGCAGATATGTAACATTAAAAGTACTTTACACAATTGTATGAATGACTTCTTATTACTAAGAAGTAACAAAAAGAATTACTATAGAAGGAACCACTGCCATAGCAGAATGGCAGTGAAAATACATTGCTTGAAGGTTCCTAACTCATAGGTACATTCTTTGTAAGTCTGTAACTATTACCCTTATGGTGTCCTCCAAAAATGGAACATGTTTTAAAAGAGTATATTTAGGAGTGTAAGAAACATGTCAGTTAGAATGCTTTTGACTAAAATAGAAGCACCAATTCCAGACGCCCCAAATATAACCCAAAGTCCACAGGTAGAGAAGTTCCTGGTATGGTTGATTCAGAGGTTCAAAAATGCCACCAAGGACCCATATTATTTTTTCCATATTTCCAGACTGCCAACCCCTTGGGGAGGATATTTCCATTCCCTGTCAGACTATTATACCCTCAAGAAGGCTGCACAAAAAAATCATGACATTCCCAAAGGGCATTGAAGGACTAGAAGATAGTCAATTCCCCTATCCCCCAAAAAAGAACTTTTCCAGGTGCTTTTATCAGGCTTTCAAGTCACGTTGGCCAGAATTACATTAAATGCTTATTTCTAAAATAGGCAATAGACTTGTGCAAATGTAAAAGAAAGTAACCAGATTGATAAGCGAGGAGAATTCCAATAATGGGAGAGGAGCCCTTTGGGTGAAGCAAGCCCTTCCCAGTCTTTAGTGATCTGGGGCTCCTTGGACTGCCCACATCATGCCAAAAAATGTATTCTCACTGAGTTAGGAAGAACTGCTAGGATACCAGTGTAAAAAAGAGGATTCTTAAACTTGTCCTGACCAAAACTCCTGTGTATCCACTGAAAAACACTCTCTGAAACCTAACAGCTGATACTCCTTTTATTCTTCTAATTAAAAACCTTATGACTAAATGCAACATGGTATCCTGGGTTGGATCCTGAAAGAGAGAAAAGACATTAGGGGAAAAACTGGTAAAATCTGAGTAAGTTTTGGACTTTAGTTGATGGTATTATGCCAATGTTAACCTCCTAGTTTTGACAATGTGCCATGGTTATAGAAGATGTTAACATTAAGTGAAGCTGGGTGAAGGGTATATGGAAACTGTCTGTACCATCTTTACAACTCTTCTGTAAATCTAGAATTATTTCGAAATAAAAATTTTTTAAAATAGTTATGATAGAGAAATAAATAAATAAATAAATAAATAAATAAATAAAATAGGCAGTAGAAAGGAAAGTGGCATGACCTTAATTTGCTTAAAGGAATCAAGATTTGCTTACTGCAGGCGAAGAGGGGTTTGACCTACCCTGAAACACATGGCTCCCTGATAGAGCAGTTATATACATATCAATCATGTTTTAATCCTATTTAAATATTACTCAAATTTAGTAAAAATATTTCCTGTATGAACTAAAATTTGCATTTACAAAACAAAAACATGGCATCTCTCAGTTTATACTCTTTCACTGTTTTAAATCTTAAACATAAATAAAAACTCCAAGCAGTCACTGCTTGGAAGAGAAGAAAGATGATATGGAGAATTGAGCAGCATAGCATTTTCTCTGCTCCTTTCACTTGAGACCAATCAATCAATTCTCCACAGCAGAGAAGTAGATCCTTTATAAATATTAAAACTATATCTGTAATTTTAGCCATTACAGGTAGCTTAAATGACTTCTCAAGCTCAGTGACCACCATTAACATTCACTCTTTGGCTATTGTGATCATGTTAATTTTTTTAACATGGTGGCTTTATTTTTGTTAATCATAAAAGGAGTACTTATCCTATGGAGGCTTAGGAAGCCAGTGGTGGTAGGAGCAGTTCACTCCAGGTGCAGGCAGTAAGAATAGGCGCTGTTTGTAAAGAATTTGAAAGCAATTAGAAAACTAAAAAGAGGTCTATTTTGTTTTATTATCACCATCCACCAACAATATTTAAAATGTTGGTAATAAAGTACTCCTAGAAAAATATCTTTTATTGATCTAATTTCTAAATTGCTTTGGTTATTGTCAACTTTCAATAATATATTTTAAGCTCAGAACATTTTAATTACTTTTCCTTTCATAAACATGTATTTTACACAGAAGTAAATTCAGAGAAGCCTCAGTTAGGCCGTTAGTCCCAGACTCCACAGAGTCAGGATACACACACTCTATTCAAGAATCTGTTTGTTATGTTTCAAAATTTTTCAAGTTTGCTTTGGGTGTAGGTTGTATCTCCAATCCCTGTGGCACTACATCTTTCTGCCAAGGATATTATATTCATAAATACAAACATTTCTTTATTATGGATGAAGAAATAGGTTAACTATGGTTATGTAGATTATATATTAATATATGATATTATACATAATTATAAAGATAGAGAAATAGAACTTGAGTTAGTTCAATTCTGTCACTGTCAAAATCACTTGAATATTAATCTTTGGGAACTAGCATTCACAAAATGGTGAATAGTAACTCGTCGTGATTTATTACAAGGAACTAGTCTAGAATGAGCACTGTCATTATTAACATCACACTCTTTCTATTCGTCACAAGCTACAGAAGTTTCTGGAATCTTCCTCTTCAAATCTGCCATTCCTAAAGTACGTGGATCAACATTTAGGTTCCTGGAAACCAGAAATAAATTAATGGTGGAGTCAGCACAGGAATGACCATAATCCACAGTCAATCAACCAAGATGTGCAACTCTGGGCATGTGTTATTATGTTAACTAGTTGTTAACAGAATTTCCAATCAGATAGAGAGATGGGAAACTCTTTAAAAAGCTAATTCTCAACAGAGCAACAGAAACTGGTAAAGTAAAGGCTCAAAAGGAAATTTGTCATTACTGAAACCAGCCATGCTCACACTGCCTTTTCTTGCCTGTAGAGAGGGGAGCTTAAGTCAAATTTTTAAGTTTAACAAACATCTTTTAGCAAATTGAGGATAACTTAAAGATCAGTTTATTTATTTATTCAACAAATATTTATTAAGTGGCTACCATGTGTCTATCACTGTTCTAAATTCTGCAGATATAGCAGTTGATAAAGTTCCTGCCCTCGTAAGAGACTGTTAACTTTTAGTGAAAGGAACAAAAAATAGACAAAGAAATATATAGTATATCAGATGATAAACAGTGCTATGGAAGAAAAAAAATTGACTAATAGATTCAGCATGCACTTATCCTGGCTTGTTCTTTATGCTTTAAGAGATTTAGGAAATGTCTACTCACTTTTGTTCTTTCAATATATCATTGTTTTTAGTCTTAAAAGAAAAAGAAAAAAAATTACATCTGTAGCTGCCTCTTGGCCCTTCTATTGACAGTAACTGTCCCTTTTGACTTGGTAGGGAATGAGCATCTTCGACACCAGCTTGATGAAGTCATGGCCAATGTTGACTTTAAATAAGTTTGAAACTATTGTTTTTATGATACCAGATCAAATCAATTGTAGAAGATTTTTTTTTCTAAACATCAAGATGAATGTACATAAATGCTTACTTTCTTTTTATCTGTAGAAATGAAATTAAATTTAATTTATAATAGTTAAAAGGTCTAATATATCCACTTTTAATCCAGTCAAGATGTTCATAATCTTATTAGAGATTCTGTGATCTGAACTGTGGGGAATCCATTAGCTGAATATTTTGAATTTCAGATAATGTATCCTGAGGTTTATTTTTTTTAAGTAAGTGTTTATTTTACCATTAAATTATGAAAGCTTTTAACCCTGTGTGTAAAGAAATGAACTTAAGTCTTAGGAATTTATCTTAGTACCTGGGGATTCTCAATTTACATTCTTAAACATTTCTTGACAGTTTCTATTAGCTTTCAAAATCTGTCAACTTAGTTTCATTTTTGCATTGTGAGACTGGACTTCCAGGCTTATCAGAGTTGGTCTGTGAGGTTCAGTTCTGGCTTCAGGCTATGAATGAAAGTAGAAGAACACCAAAACAAAGGCTAAGACTTTTTTTTTGTAATATGGTTGAGTTTCCACAAATTCCCTTTGACATCTTTTTTCTTTATTCTGATCTCTTTTCAATGACAATCCTTTGGCAAGAATAGAGATGTACTGCTGTGGGAAGTGTAAATCCAGAATATAGACCATGAGTCATATTTTTATATATGAGGTCAAGCTCCTCTATAAAACCTTTCTATATAGGAGCATATAACTGGCCTATGAAAAGAGTAGGAAATTGATCATTAAGAATTATATCTGTGTGGAACGATCCCTGAATGGAATCAGAGATACTAAGGGAGTTCTTAGTGTCTGTACCAGAATTAGAATCATTCCCATAGAGCTGCCTACTAACTTTAAAATGTGATATTTGGTACCAAAAAACATATTGACCACAGCTAATGAATTTTGGTATTGTTAAAAAACCAAATTCCAAAAACATATACATGGCAGTGAAAAATACACAACTTTTTAGAAACCTTTGAAATCTTACAGAGCTTTATAAACTGTTGTTGGTACCTATTGATGAGGAAGTTTCGATGAGTTGAAATTTTATAAATATATTCACACACATATTAACACATATGTTCACACACATGTATGTATGTAGATAAATTGAGCATGAAGTTAATCATAGTGCTTTTGGGGGGATTATCCTCTTATATTAATTAATGTGGTAGTAAGCCTCCAAGATGGCCCCCCAAATTCCCACCTCTTGATAGTCACACCTTTGTGTAATCACCTCTCCAGGGGATATGAAAATGCAGTGCCCTTGTTCAAAAAGAAAAAAAATGCCACCATTAAAAGTACTAAAATATGAAGGTTTTCCCTTTTTCCTTTCCTTCCACAGTTTCTCTCTTCTCTCTCTCGCTCTGTCTCGCTCTTCTCTAGCTCTGTCTCTCTCACTGGTAGGGAAGCCAGCTTCCATGTCTCAGGACATTTAGGCAGCCCTGTGGAGAGTTCTACATGGTGAAAGGTGAGGTTTTCAGCCAATAGCCAGCAAGGAACTGAGTGCCTTAGCCAATAGCCACGTAACTGAGCCATCCTAGATATGGTTCCTACAGAGAAGTTATGGCTTCGGATGATGCAGCCCTTGCTAATGTTGTGACTACAATATCATGAAAGACTCTGAGCCAGAACCACCCAGCTAAGTGCTCCTGAATTCCCAATCCTCAGAAACTGTAATATTCAGTAATAATCATTTGTTGTTTTAAGCTACTACATTTTGGAGAAATGTATTATGAATTTATAGAAAACTAATACAATTAGAAATAGGTTAACTGCTATAAATAAATAGACTGCCCAATAAATTTATAATGAATTATCAAATACAATAAAAGTTTACTTTTTCCTTACATTACAGTTCTGGGCAGGTGGATAGTTTGGTAAAACAACTCTCTTGCATGAAGTCCTTCAAAGACTCAAGCTGACAAAGGGTTTGCTAGCTGTAACACATGGATTCTCACAATTAAAAGGGTTATTTTTTTTTCTGATAGAAAATGAAATGTTTTCCAGATTGTAAAATTGTAGAGTGTGGAAAAAAGTAGTTTTTTACAATTCTTTGTATTTCCTTTAACTCTGTGGTTAGTATTCATCATTTAATATTTTGAGCATCTACTATTTTTTCTTAATTACATGAGCAAGTTCTTTATCTTTTTCCTTGGCATTTAAAAAAATAATTTTTTGAATTTTTTGCTAGTTCATTAGTTCAATTTTGAAATTAATACCTTATTTTTCTTTATTTTGTTCTCATTCCAACTTATTTATTTGAATATATAATTTCTTATTTTATTTTTATATTACATTGCTTATAAATATTTAAGGTCATTTATTTATTGCTGAGCAATGTTTTAGTAGTGTGTCACCAATTCTGACATATAGTGGTTTTATTGTTATCATATGCTGTAATTTTAGTTTGTATTTACTTTTTGATCCAACAATCATTTTATAAATGAGGAGAAATTTTGTATTTCCTAATGTAATTAAGTTTTCATATTGAGGTAAAAAAATCATAAAATTTGCCATCTTAATAATTTTTAAGTGTGCATTTCATTAGTGTTATATATATTCACATTTTTGTGAAACAGATCTCCAGATCTTTTTCATATTGAAAATCTGAAACCCTATACCCATTAAACAACTCCTTTCTTCCCTCCCCCCAACACCTGGGAACCACTATTCTACTTTCTGTTTCTATGATTTTGGCTATTTTAGATACCTCATATAAGTGGAACAGTATAGTATTTGTCTTTTTGTGACTAGCTGATTCCACTTAGCCTAATGCCCTCAAGGTACATCCATGTTGCAGCATGTGACAGGATTTCCTTTCTTTTTAAGGCTGAAAAATATATATACATACCACATTTTGTTTATCTATTCATCTGTCAATGGACATTTGAGTCGCTTCTAATTCTTGGTAGAAAAGTACTGTGAATATCTCAAATATCGTTTTGAGACCCTGTTTTCAACTCTTGTGGATTATGTACCCAGAAGTGAGATCACTGGATTATAGATAATAGTGAGTAGTTCCATCTTTTAGTTTTTGAGGAAACTTCATACTGTTCTGCACAGTGATAGCACCATTCTACAATCCCACCGACAGTGCACAACTGTTCCAATCTCTCCACGTCCTTGCCAATGCTTGTTATTTTCCATTTTTTTGATAATACCTATCCTAATGGGTGTGAGGTGACATCTCATTGTGGTTTTGATTTCCATTTCTCTAAAGATTAAGGATGTTGAGCATCTTTTTATTCATATTGAAGTATCTATCATATTGTTATCTATTTGAATGTCATCTTTGGAGAAATGTCTATTCAAGTCCTTTGCTCATTTTTTAATATGGGTTATTTGATTTTTTTGTTCTTGAGTTGTAGGAGTTCTTTATATAATTTTAATATCAACCCCTTATCAGATATAAGATTTGCAAATATTTTCTTCAGTTCTGTACATTCTTTTCATTTTGTTGGTTGTGTCCTTTGGTGTCATATTCAAGAAATCATTGCTAAATCCAATGTCATAAAGCTTTACTCCTATGTTTTCTTCTAGGAGATTTAGGTCTGACATTTAGGTCTTTAATCCATTTTGGGTTAGTTTTTGTATATAATGTAAGATAAGAGTACAACTTTATTCTTTTGCATAGAGATATTTAGTTTTGTCAGCACCATTTATTGAAGAGATTGGACTGTCCTTTTTCCGTTGAGTGGTCATAGCATGCTCGTCAAAAATCATTTGGCCATATATGCAAGGGTTTATTTCTGTGCTCCCTATTCTATTCCATTGATCTATTTGTCTTTTAACATAGTGACTTCTTATTATTATAAAAAATCAACTTTTCTCCAAATTTATTTACACATTCAATACAATCCTAATAAAAATTCTCAGCTTATTTTTTTTTCTTGAAGTATTCAAAATATAATGGCCCATGATTGGCTAACTCAATCTTAAAAAAGAATAGATTGAGCAGGACAATTTTGCCTTCCAGACATTATGACCTACTACAAAGGAATAGTAGTAAAAACATGGTGATACTTGCACAAAAACAGATGAAAAACAAATGGAATAGAATAAACAACTCAAAATAACACCTGTATATACATGGAAACTAAACATAAGCATCACAAATTCATGAGGAAAACACAGTCATTTAGTAGGTGCTATGGAAAAAATGGTCACACTATATGAAGAAAAATTAAAACTAAATCTCCACATAACACCACATACAAAGTTAGACTCCCAATTTATTAAACATGTAAAATGTAATGGTAAAACTAAAAAGTTAATAGCACAAAATATAGGGAACTATATATTTTTTAACACTTAAGCACTTCTTGAAAAAACTTCAAAAATTCAAACCTCTCGGTTAAAAAAAAAGATTTAAAAAATTTCTGTCCAAAGAAAGACAGCATAGTCAGGTAAGAGCCAGATGGGAGAAGAAAGGGAGATTTTGTAATATCTAAAACTCATGAGTAGTGATTTCTTGAATACATATGAAATTTCTGACATACACAGCAAGACCAATTTAAAAAATGGTCAAAGGATATGAAGTTCTACATCTGCATTGTACGCTATGCTGGTCACTAAACACATATGGCTACCGAGCACCTGAAAAAGGAATCTCACAAGTTTACAAGCTTAAAAAAAATGCTAAATAACATCAGAGCAATGCAAATTAGAACAACACTTAGAATGTCTTAAACTCTGTTTCTCTGCCAAATTAGAAAGCTACTAAATGACAAGTGTTGGTGGTGCAATGGAGATACAGATACCCTCAGGGACTGCTGACATGAGTGTAGTATCTACGTTGTAGTATCTCTCGCTATATATATACAGTATTTGTGTGTGTATACTTTTCTATTTTGTTCTGTCTAATTTTCTTCATTTGTTTTAGGTTTAGTCATACAGTTAAACATATTGCATGTTTATCACTATTTTCTCCAAAAGGGATCAAATTACCAAGATTCTTTTTCTGATAAAAAGATCATATTAACAACATTATACTCTGAGTTCTTGTACGTTGAAAAAATATACTTGTAGGCTTCACACTTGGACAGCTTAACTGCATATAAAAGCCTTGACTCACACATTTTTTTCCTTAAAGAGCTACCATTTTTTGGCATGGAATCTTGCTGTGGAGAATTCTGAGGCCAGTTTGATATGCTGCTTCTTAGAATGGTATGATCTCATTCCCTGGATGTCCAAAGGAGTTTTTCTTTAACTTTGAAGTTTTGAAATTTTCTTGGAGAAAATATTAGTTTTGAATATTCCTACTCAATTTTCCCCAGTATGTGTTTGTCCTTTTAATAAATAGACTCACATCTTTTATTTTATAAAAAATTTTCTTAATAATTACCTTTAAATACGTGTTTTCCTTTATTATTTATTGATTTCTTCTTTGAGGAGTCCAATTATGGGTATGTTGGATTTCCTTTGCCTATCTTTTTCTCTCCAGTACTTTTATTTATTTATTTCTAAATTTGTAAGTAAACTTTTTATTGAAGTATTATGTACATATAGAAAGTACACAGCTCATAAGTGTGCACCTGAATGGATAGTCCCAAAATAAATACATTTATGAAACCAGCAAAAGGATTAAGAAATAGAGCTTTACTGGCACTATAGATGCTTTCTCATATTCCCTCCCAGTTGCTATTCTATCATCTCTTCCCTGCTACTCCAGAGTCGGTTATTATTCTGATACCATAGGTTAGAATCATCTGTTTTTCCTTGTGTCTACTGAATACATTCTTTTATGTCTTGTTCTTTTGATCAAAATTAAGTTTGAGAAATTCATTACATTCTTATGTGTACCAATAGTTTATTCTGATTGCTGCATGGTATTCTATTGTACAACTATACTACATTTTATTGATCTGTCTTACTGTTGCAGGCTGTTTCCATTTTGGAGTTTTTACAAAAAATGGTTTCTGTGGACACTTATAACTATCTTCTGGTAAACATATTATGCACTTATGTTGGACCTATCTTAGTGAAATTGCTTTGTTACAGGATGTGTATATGTTTAGCTTTAGTAGATAGTACAAAACAATTTTCTAAAGTGATTGAAACAATGTACACTCCACCCAGCAATGAATGAGAGTTTCAGTTGCTCCACTACTTTGTCAGCACTTGATAGTGTCACCTTTTTCATGTGATCCATTCTGAACTATGTTGCATTTCACTGTGGCTCTATTTTGCATTTTTCTGATTACTGATGGGGTGGGTTCAGCACCTTGACTATGTTTGTTAGCCATTTGGATATCATCTATTATGAAGTGTATGTGCAATTCTTTTCTATTTATTTCTATTTTGTTGAGTTGTCTGTCTTTTCCTTATTTATTTGTAGGTATTCTTTACAAATTATGGCTATAAATCATTTGTTGTATGTATGTATTTCTTTTTTTTTAATTCTGGAATTTTACAGGGATACACACATCCTGGTTACATAACTTGCCTTTGCACAGTTTCAGTCAAGGTTATAAGTGTGCTCTTCACCCTGTTAGTGTGCATTGTACCCTACTAGGTATTTACCCAAAGGAAAAAAAGACATTCTATAAAAAAGACACTTGTGCTCAAATGTTTATAGCAGCACAATTCATCGCAAAGATGTGGATATATGTATTTCAAATTGCTTCTCCAACTCTGTGGCTTACATTTTCACTCTCTTGATGGTGTCTCTTGATAAGTGGAGTTTCTTAATTTTAATGAAATTCAATTTATCTATTGCACTTTATGATTAGAGTTTAGATATTGTTTAAAAATCTTTTCCTACCTCCAAATCATGAAGATACTGGTCACACACTTTCTCTAAAAAATTCCTTGTTTACTGTCCACACTCATATCTATAGTCTATCTAGAATTGTTTTTTGTGTATGGCATATAAGGAAGGGGAACAGATACTTTTTTTTCCTATATAGGTATTCTGTTGCCCCACAACCATTTATTAACCCCACTGTGCTGCAGTTTCACCTTTGTCTTAAATCAAGTTACCACATATGTTTGGTCTCTTTCTTGACTCTCTTTTCTACTCTATTCTTGTATTTGTTTATCTTTGTGTTAATGCCATACTTCCTTAATAATTGTAGCCTTGTAAGTATTTATATTTGGTAATGCAAATCTTCCAGCTTTGTTATTCTGCTTTAAGGTTATCCCAGATATTCTTGGCCCTTTGCTTTTTCACATAAACTTTAAATCAGTTTTTCTATGTCCATAAAATAACCTGCTAAAGGTTTGATTGGAATTACATTAAATCAATGGATAATTTTGAGGAGAATTGACCTCTTTATAACAATGAATCTTCCAATCCATAAAGATGGAATACCTCCCCATTTTATCAGATTGTCTTTAGTAACTTACTATATTATTTCACAGTTTTCAGTGTAGAGTTATAAGCACATTTCATTAGAAAGTATTCCTAGCTATTGATATCTTTTGATACTTTTGTATGATATCTTTTTTAAAAATTCAAGATTTATTTTAAAGCTGCTGATGTATAGAAATACAACTGATTTTCACATATCCACCTTTTATCCAGCAACTTTGTCAAATTTAATTGTTAGTTCTAAGAGTTTATCTGTAGATCCTTTTGGATTTAAGTCCTATTAAACTCTATTTTTATTTTGTGTTCATTTTCCTCATTTCTACATCCACGTTTTCCTTAATATGTTTTCCTCAAGTGTTTAGTGTTCCTTGCACTCATGCTAATTTTTTTCATTATATTTTTCACTTTTCCTTTAGTTCTATCACTTATATTTTATATATTTCAGTTTTACTCTACCTCTTCCCTGAATTCTTACATTCCTGCTTTCTATGATCTTCCTTCATAGAGGTGATTGTGTCAATGATATTTTCCATTCATTACAAACCTTTTTGGTCACAGTTTTGATGCATTCTATGGCAATAACTTTCTAGTAATTACTCTTTATCTCTTAATAAATTTTATTGTTATTTTTCTCTTTTTTTCTAGAGAATTTTAAAATATTTGTATGTGCTATGTATTTTCCTTTCTTTTTTTTTTTTTAACCACTGTGGAGGATAGGCTTTTAAGGCGGCCCTCCCCGTGATCCTTGCCTCCTGGAATTCATACCCTTGTGTGAATCTTTCCCCTTGAGTGTAGGTAGGCCTGTGGCTTGTTTCTGACTGAGGGCATATGGTAAAGGTATTGGGATATATGTGATTACCTGATAGTGTTTCATAAGATTGTAACCTTTCATAAGATTGCAACCCATCTTCCTTGCTGGTTTTGAGAAAACAAGCTGGTCCCATGTCGTGAGCTGTCATATGGGGACAGCCATGTGGCCATACGCTGAGGGCAGCCTCCTGCTAACAGCCAGCTAGAAACTGAGCCCTCAGTCTCACAGGCACAAGGAACTGAATTCTGCTAACAACCGCATGAGTTTGGAGGTGGATGCTTTGGCAGTTCAGCTTGTAGCCCCAGACAACACCTTGACTGAAGCTTTGTGAGACCCGCAGGCAAAGGACTCAGTTAAGCTGTGCCTGGACTCCTGATCCATAGAAATGGTGAGACAATAAATATGTGCTGTTTTAAGCCACTAAGTCTGTGGTAGTGTTGTTACACATCAATAGAAAATGAATGTAATCACTCACTATCGCTATTTGCTGAAAAATATTACAGACTACCTTACCTTCTAAATACAACATACAACAGCTCCTCTTGTTGCTGCTACCAGAGGCAAATTGCTAATTGCACATGTGAATCTCTGTGTGGCCCCACCTTCTCTGTTCCCCGGAGTCAAGCCAATCGAACCCGATTCCTATACCCTCTGCTATATACAGGGCTATAGATTGCCTTGACACATATTTTGGCATTGGAGGATCATATTTGTTACTTAGATTGACTGAAAGTGGAGGTTTTAGTCAGCTTTTACTCTCTCCTTGTTGCTTCTGGAGGATTCCAGTAGAAAAGGTAGAAAATGCTGATGTAAATAGTCATATCCATCCTGGAGGTCTAGACCTGTGTCATGACATGAATGCTCTGGCAACACTGTTGATAATAAATGAAAGGGAACACAGTAAGTTGGCTAAACCAATTAGGAAGATAGGGCGGTGGTCCAGGCGGGAGATGATAGTAGTTTAGAGCAGGATATATTTGTAAAGTCAGAATAAAATTCAAAGGGGAAATAAGGGAGAGAATTTGGCTTAGGTGTCTGATTCAGGTCATACTCCAGTCAGCATCTCACATTACCATCGTCATATGCTTAAAACAATGATTCTTGAAATTTTCCATCAACTCTAGCTGTTGTTGCATGCAGATTGCCATTTTCTCATTGCCAATGAGTGCCTACCATCAGTTTTATTAGTGCTAGGCTAAAATAAATGAAATAACAAATGAAAGTCTTAAAAGTGATAATTCTCAGACTTCTCAATCAGTGACACAATAAAAAAAATTTGAAACACATGAACAAGAAAATCTTCTGTTGCTGTCACTACTGCTATTACTACTATTACTAATACTTTTGCATATACATAGGTTTTCAATGTAAATGAAGCCACATGGTTTATAGTCAATGGTACATGGAACAGAGAGGAATGGTGTTAGGGTAAATTCTTACTCTGTCTTCAAGCACATAATTGTTTGCTCGGTAGCTCTTCTTTTCACTTTTTCTAGAAGTGAAGGGTGCAGCCCATTTATGGAGGCCCTGCCCCATCTTTGGTTTCACGTCCAGGACATAAGTGAAATTAATTTTCAGAATTTCCTTTACAATTAAGTACACTTATAGCATTTTTCTAGGGGGAATCCTGACTTGATTTATGAAATACATTATTTCTTTTGTTTCAAAATAGAGAAATTTTATGCATTGAACTACCGAAGGAATATTAAGATATGTTTATTCTTAATTATTTATCTTAGAAAAACTTTGGGAGAGTTAACACAAGTTACCAAACAAGAGTCAGAGCCAGTTTGTGAAGCAACAACCTTTTGATGGCTCAGGTTCTTCACGTTCCTCTCCCTTAATTTAGAGCAGTGCAAACCTGGCCACTGCGTCGGTATTGAAGAGCTGACAACTAGATGTCCAGGGCTAAAGTCAACAAGTAATCCCAATTAAACCATGTGCGTTAAAATTGGGACAGCCCATCTCTCTCTTCTCCTCTCTCTATCTTTCTCTTTCACGCTTTCTCTGGCTGGAACTATTATCCACGGGGTAGTTTCCACCACTTAGATGGAAAAGCAGCAGAGGACATTGGCATGCAAGTGGAGGAGAAACCAGCAGAAGAATAAGGCCAAAATATGAGAGAGATTATCTGGAGAACATTTCAGTTCTCGGTTTTAGTCCCTACCTGTTTTTAGGATCCTTAGGGTATTTCTGTTTTAAGGGTTTTCTGTTTCGCTGAAGCTATTTCAAGTTGCTTTCTCTCACTTGTAATTAAAACAATCCCAACTATCAAAATCTCGCAGTCATACCCACTGGTACAAGAAAGCATGGACTGATTGCCAGTATTTTGCTCATATCTTGAAACTCATATTAGTGTCCCCAAAGAGTCTGAGATTGTATCTCTGGGCATAAATGAACAAAACAGGGGGCTCTTTCTTTTGCCTTCTTTCGATTTAACTTTCTTAGTAGTTGCTGTGGCGGTCCCAGATCCTCTAGACCTGCTCTGTTGTGCAGTTGGCTCAGGCTCAGCTCATTTATCAAAACTGTCTGGCTTTCTGTTCTTGTCTGGCCAAAGTTATTTTTGCTACTTTGCCTTGAGGAAGGTGAAAAGAAACTAATGGGCAGAAGAATTAAGATAAGTTAAAAAGTGTGGAGAATGGAAGATGTAATAAAAATACATGATACAAAGGGAAAGAATACCAAAGCAACCAGAGAGGGTGGGATTAGAAATAAAGAAGGAAAATAGGTGGAAATCAGTAAGAAAGGTGAGTAAAGTAAATAAGGGGACAATACACAAAGAGATTACATCTACAAGATATTAAATTGCATTTTCATTATGTCTTCCTCTTCCAGCCCCACTTTTTCCTGATATTTCAGTGAAAAGCTGTTGTTCCCTACTTGCTTTTCCATCTCAGCAGGTGTTCAAACCTTTTCCATCTCAGCGGGTGTTCTACCTTTTCTCCTGCCTCTAAATGTGGTCACTCTAGCCCTTGTCTCTGGCCCATGGTTCTCAGCCCTGATTAACTATTGGAATCATCTGGGAAATATTAAAAATATGATATCTGGGCTCCATATCAGACTACTTAAATCAGAATCTCTAGAAGTGTGACCCAGCACTAGTATTTTAAAAATCTACCTAGCTGAGTTAAAGACTATTCACTTCCTGTGATCAAACCCATATGACAAATTCTCTCAACATTATATTTCATTGCCTCAAATTTATTTAGGTACTGCCATCCATATTTCCTCTCTTCTCCGTGATCTTGGAGGAAAACTGTTCTATGCTCTTTCCAAGATAATGCTTCTCACTCTCCTGATTCCACTCCCTGTTTTTTCCTGTGTAAACTTCCTTTATTGTCACTATTCTTTCTCATTTCTACTTTTCCCTTTCCTTAGTCTAAAAACTACCCCAAACAGCTTCTTATTAAAGAAAACTTCTCTTGAATTCCTCTGTAGGTACCAGTACTATTTATTCTTTATCTTCACCATTAAATTTCTTCTTTCTACATTCTTATGTTTTGCTTTCACGCTTCATATTTCAATTTAGGTTTCTAGTCCAACTCCGGTGACATTTTCCACTCAAGACTTCTGATGACTCAATGGTGTTCAGATCCTACTTCCCCAAGTCCTCATTCAGTCCAGTCTTTCTGCACACTTTGACGGTGCTGTCCCCTCTGGGCCTCTCGCTGCTGGGCCCTCACTCTCTCAGCTTTGGTGAGGATGTTCCCGCTACCTCCCTATAGCAGTTCCCTGAAGTTTCACCTGTATTTCAAACCTCATTTCAAATTTTCCTTCATCCTTGAAGCTCTTATAGAATTAACCTCTTCCATATCAAAGTAATCCCTCCCTTTATAATTAGTCATTTTAGGGATTTTAAATACTGCCTTAGAAAAACTTACATCCAATTTGTAACAAAACTTTTAAAAAATTTTCGTAAATACCAACAGGTCTGGGAGGACCATTTGGATATGAGGAACAAGAAAGCTGAAGTTGGCTCCCAGGTGTCTAGCTTGAGCAAATGACCTTTGGCAAGAAGCATGGTAGAGCAGTGAGAGATGAAAATCATTACGTTTGAAAGCATGCCATATGCGACATAAGTTTTTGTTGGAGTTGGGGCCATGGAAGTAGATCTGTTTCTCTACTGAAAGCATTCAAAGTTAGAAGAGGTCAAGGATAGAAGCCTGCAGACACCAATATTTGAGAATCAGACAAAGGAAGAGATTCTGGCTTCCTATTTAGATAAAACTCATATAATGAATAAAATAAAACACTTTAAAATATTTGATACCATGTTGACAGATTATAATTTTCATTATTTATCTTGTATACAAAACAAGGCACTGTATTATAAAAGGAAATTAAATCAATCTAGCAGATGCTGAGTTCTTCATGAATTCCCTCTAGTTCCTTTTGCCCCCCAGAACCTTTGCCTTGTGGCTGTGCCTGTGACATTTGAAGTTTTTTATTTCTTCCAACAGAAGCTAGTATTCCCAAATATTTGGCCCTGTCCTTTAGGCCCTTAAACACAAGGATAGCAAGTGCCCGGAGCATGAAGTACCTGTTGAAAGTGTGGTTACATGTTTGCTTGAGAATTTTTGAAACAACAAAACAACTGTCATAGAGCAACTGTCACAGAAAACAATTAAGAAATGATGCAATGGGGAATAAAATAAAATCTAGTATGACTGTATCTTCTCAATTTTGGAGACTTCGCTGATATTTCGTCATCATCATCCCTAGCATTTTTGGAGAACAAAATGTGTGCCAGGCATTGTGATAAGTGCTTTACTCCTTATAAGAGTGCAATTATGATCATTTTTTAAAGTACATATTGAGGTTCAGAACAAGTTGCCTGAGGTCACATAATTATTAAGTGGCAATGATAGTCATCACACATAGATATAGCCCAAGAGCTCCTAACTATCACAACTATTGTAACATCTCATCTTTCATGCTACTACCAAACCTTATAATATCGTAAAAGCTTCCTTAACCAACCTCCACTTAACAAATGGACTAATTGATCATCTCTATTTCCTCCATAGCACAAGCTAACTAGTACCCAAGGCATGCTGCACAACCTGGTTAGTCCATGTGCTTCCACTCCCACAAGTTAAAACTATACACTTACCAAGAGTCAGTTTGTGTTTGTTTTCAAACATGTTTATGCCAGTGTGCATATTATTTTAAATATGTGACTTCATTAAATATTATGTAAATCAATGATATAGAAGGGGAAAAGAAAGAATGTTATCATTTTATGAAAACAAAGTTGAATAGATTTATGAATAACTTTGTAAAGATGAATTGTTTAATAAACTGCTGTTCAATTGTGTGGGCAAGACATTAACAAATTTCTAAATTTGTTAGATTTCTAAAACGTCATTCAGCACTCAAATTGCTTTTCAAGTCTCTAAATTCTTGTTTTACTTTTTATAAACCTAGATTGAATACTAGATATTGCATTATGGTTGTGGTTTATGAAAAATGAAAAGCAGGTACTCTAATCAACAGATACACACTCAAGGGAAATATAAATATTAAATAAAATATTTATAGCATATATGTGTCATTTCTAATGACTCACAGCTTTGATCAAATTTTAGTTGCGTGACTAATTACTCGTTTACTCCAGTCAAATAGCAGGGCTTCTACCAGACACCTAATATGGCACTTTTCACAATATAATGTTTACTAAAACATTTGTCTTCTTACTAGCTTATGAACTCCTTGATTACAGCATTGGTGAACCCACAATCATTTTATATAATTTGAATCATTATACATAATATTCTAGTACTTAATGTTTTAATAAAAAATAAATCTGACAATCTGATCATTTGTAGTACCCCAGAGATAAAATCAAGTGTTTTGCAACATTTATCGCAAGAAAGCTTAGGCATTCCGTGCCCTTACTCTCTACGTCCATGGCAACAACTGCTGCAAATACCACCTAAAATACAGCTTTTCTTTCCCCCTTTTAAATAATATGTTCTGTATATCTTGAAATAGTAAATAATCAGTTAAGTCCAAAGCATCCTCTCCCATTTACCATTCTTGTTAGGCTGTATAGAGAAGGGGTCTACTATTTATTAGACACATACTACATGGTGGAGCTGGGTTAGGTACTCTATATGACATGTAATTGTCAATGCAACCTTACGTGGTAGATATTATCACATTCATTTTATGAATAAAGAAACTGAAACACTAAGCAGAGAAGTAATTGTGTAGTGTTACATAGGAAATAAGGATTCACACACACGTTTTTCTAATTTCAGATTCCATAGTCATTCTGATGCATCATGGTATTTATGTTATTGAAGAATAAATACATGATTTGGGTCAAATAGCATTAAGAATGTGAAGGGAGTAGATTTTTGTACAATCTGTGTATTTATATTGTATCTGGATATCAGCACATTCATGCTTCTATAAATTCTCTACCTGCAACTCTTCTTGCTGTGATGTATTAGACAAAATATGTAGAAACTTCTCCAAATGTATATCTGTCATTTTCCGTCATTGTCTCACATCGTGCCAGGAACTCCATCTAGTCCTCTGTGTTCCATTGGGTGCACTCGACTGTGTTTTCAGCAGAAGTTGCGTCATGTACTCACTGCGCAATGCTGACAGTCTCTCACACCACTTGTTGTGATCAACAGCCCATCTTTTAATATCTCACCAGTTCTCTGAATCCTTAAGGTAACTCTGTTGAACCACTGTGAGAATAGGCAATAGCAGGTTCCTGATTGCACATTTCTAAGTGTGTAAGAGGGAAAGCACATTCAGGCACAGAATAAATTCTGCCCTTTCCCGTGTTTTCCAAACCAACAACAGGTATGGTCCATTAAAACTTTATTGTTTTTTCTTTAACAAGGGGAGAGAAAATTTCCTCTTTTCCTTTATAAAAGCTCTAATCAAATAAAGACTCCATTGAGACTAGGTCTAAATATTAGGTATATCTGTTTTTGCCCTTCTCCAATATGCATATTCTATTAGTAACTGAATAACAAAAACCGATTTTAGAAGGGTAAAGTTACAAATCCTTAGGGAGGAAAATGACTTTTGCTACCAGGCACTTAACTAAAGCAGCTCTGGCAGGGACAATTATAATATAATTTATCACCAGAAAGCACACCAAGATGCAGAATACATAATTATCTTATCAGTAAACAGAGAGCACTGGCAAAACTCATTTGAATTAAGAGCCAAAAATGCAAGTCTCAAGGAAATTATAAGATGTCAAGCAATCAGTAAAATTGGGATGAATGCTAAAAGTCTTTCAAAATGTATATTTATTTATTTACAGACTGAAATCCATAACTATACAAAGGGTTAAAAGTGCACTGCAAGTTTATGAGTAAAAATGGCTTGTTAGGATGTCAAGATGTGTATGTACCTAAAAATTTTCTTTCAGAGAACTATATATTTTGGCATCATGCTAAAAATAAAATTATTTCCATTTGCTCAGAGCCTAGGTACAACATCCAGGACCTAAACTGCATTTGACGCAGACTGTTTAGGTTTTCTCTCCTGTAGTTCCAATTTTATTTTGTTTTTAAGAAAATCTATATTGTATATAAACCATTAATTTGTTCTTTCCACAGTCACCTGCACTAAAAATGTAATATCTTTCACTGAACACTTAAATTGTGCTTTATCCTTTCCAACCATTTTCACCTGCGCATTTGCAAGAGAATTGCCGTGGGCAGGAGAGGAAAGAACAGTCTCTTTCCACCCATTTTCCAGGGAGTGCCAACCTTACCAGCTGGTTCTGATGAATACTAAAACTTGAACCACGGTATTAAAGAAATTGAATTAATCCTCATAAACAAAGATAACACCAGGCCCAGATACCTCCACTCATGAATTTTATTAAACTTCCAGGATGAAATAACAGAAATGCTACACAAACATTTTTAGAAAATAAAGGAAAGTGGAATCATTTTGAACTAATTTCAGGAGGTCTGCATAACCCTAATACCAGCCTGATAAAGACATTATAAGAAAAGAAAACTAGAGATCAATATCCTTTGTGAACTCCCATATAAAAATTTTTAACAAAATATTAGGTAATTTAATCTAACAATAGCGAAAAAGGTAATACATCATGACCAAGTGAGGTTTATTTAAGAAATGCCAAGTTAGATTGACAATAGAAAATCAATCAACCCTGCAATTCATAATATTAATGAAATAAATGGATATATTACATGATCCATTTAATAGACGTAGATAAAGGATTTGACAAAATTCAACACACATTAATGTTAAAAATTTCCCATCAAAGTAGAAGAGCAAATCCTAAATCTGGTCAACAGAGTCTATAAAAAACCAATAGCTAACTTCCTACTTAACTGTGGAAGGTTATATAGAGAGCTCATAGAACAGTGCCTTGAACAAAGTAAGTACTGCAAAAATTTTGCAAAAAAGTAATTACACAAATTTTTCATTGGTCTTGTTATGGATGTTACAAGTAACTACATGTTGTGAAAATTTATGACATGGTATAAAATAACTTTTATTCTGGCAAAAATTAGACATTCGATAAATTTCTTTTTCTTGGCTCTTTACTTTTTTTTAGGAAGTTTTCTTTGTATTTGGTTTTGAAATTTAATGGCATTCTGAATACTTTAACACAGGAAAAGAGAGATTTTCAGTCATAAATCTATTTTAAAAACATTTTCATTATTTTCCTCCTCTCTAAAGAATGGATAATGTTTTTCTATTTTCAAAGACTGAAAATCTTTGCAGCGGCAATACAAGTTTCTGACTGTATGACTGTGTGTTTATGAGAGAGAGTGAGTGTGTATGTATTTGATCTGTTCTCTGTATCAGGGTTTCTTTCTATCTCTTCCTACTTTTATGTCTGTCTAAATGAGGCTTGGTCTTTATGTGCAGCATCAGATGTCACTACAACACACATTTAGGTGGTGGCTGAGTGGTTCTAATTAGATCTTAGTGTCCCAGTTATGTTTCTAATACAGACCTAAAAATTCAAAAACCTACTCAGAGAACTGCAGTATTTCTCCACTTCTTTTTAGGTTTCTGAAGAATGAGGGTATCTCTTTCCTAAAAAGCTATCTTAAGAGTTATTAACTGACCCTAACTCTTTATTTCAAACTCTCCCAACTTTAGTTCTCTCATCGTCAGAAGAAGAAAACCCATCTTTACCCATAATAATTCATTTAATCCTCACTATTGCCCTTTGTGATATTATATAAATATTTTATAGATAAGGAGACTTAGTCAAAGTAAGATTAGGCAATTTAAAGTGCTGCAGCTGGTAAGTGGCAGAGCTGAATTTTGAACCCAAGTAGACTGGCTCCAGATTTTCAGCTCTTAAACATTGCACATACTACCACTCAAATTAAAAAGATTTGCCTAATGTCTTCATTAAACTATAGGTTTCATAAAGTCACCAACTATTTACCTTGTTCACAGGACTTAGCACATAGTAGATTTCCAAAAAATAGTTGTTGAATCATATCAGGTAGCAATTATCCCTCATTTATAGATGAGGAAATTGAGATTTAAGAAGCCAAAATAATCTATTCAGAATCAAGCAAATAGACAGTTCATCTAAGATTTGAACCTGGACTACTCCTAATCCAAGTCTTTTCCTCATTTCTTTTTATGACACACCACACTAAATTTCCTTCAGAAATATGGAAATCTCCAGAAAATGAATAAACCGTAAGAAAGCAATGGGGAGAATTTGTTTCCTTGAAGGATTACATATTAAATCACATTTGTCATGAGGCCTTTATAAAAGGAGGTACTCAGTCAGCATCACCTCCTAGTGATGACAGTGGCCTTGAGGTAGCCGATCTGATGATGATGGTAATGATAATGATGATGATAATTTCTATGATGAAAAATTGTCTTATTACCAGAAAAAAACAGCCTGAAGTTCTATTTGTAGGCTATAATATTGCTTACCTCAATTAGGCCATAGACATCATACATGCAAATTTTGATGTGTTCAGTAAAATAGATCTGCTGTTTTAACGTTCAAACATTACCTGAGCAAGTGAAAAATTCACTCAATTCCATCATAAAACAACAGATATTTATTCAATGCAGTCATTAAAATAACACTTCATGATGTAGTTCACAGTTGTTTATTTTTTAAAAATTTTTAAACTTTTTACTGTATCTTTGACAACACATGAAATACCCTTAAAGAAGAAAGGGCTAAAGTAAGTTTAAGTCACAGAAGGGAGATTAAACTGAAAGATATCGACACCATTGTAATAACAAATGCAAAGGAAGTAAATCAGATTTGCTCATATTCTTTATAGATTCAGAACTAAGAGTGGAAAAATTCATATTTCAGCAGATGGTTAATGATTAGTGTAATAGGAATAGCATTCCTGTCATCAGCAACAAACTCAGAAAGCCATTATCTTAACAGTGATGTTCACTGTATTTCTGTCTTGCCACATTCAATTGTTTTCTTCTTAAAGAAGGAAACTAAAAAGGAATTGGAAAAGCAGACATTTGCTACCATTTGGGGTCAGCTGCAGGCACAGCCGCAGAGCATAGCCACATAAATAATGGTCTCTCACTGTCCAGACAAGCGGGTGACTCATTCCCAGACTAGCCCTCTAGAGTGAATTGTAATTACTAGACAATTTCACAATTTTCAGTCTCATGTTGTCAATAAAAAGAAAGCACAAATGTATTTTAATGGACAAATAAAACATTTGTTTTGCTACTTTGAGTGACCTAATCTAATGTTTCAATCTTTTGATCAATAAAAGGCTAACATACCTTCCACTAACTCTTCAAAGTAGCAAGAAAAGGAAATGGAATCAGTAAGATATGTGTTGACAACAACCTGTGAACAAAGGACAAACTAAAGTAGATTGTCCTTACTTTTATCTTTTCTTTCCTTCCTCCATCCCTGACCCATTCATTCATTCATTCAACAAATATTTATTGAGCACCTATCATGAGCGAGGCTAAGTGTGTGGGTATGTGTACTGCACCACCAGCTCACAATGGTGAGCGAGGACATCATGTTGAAGTATGGCACTACATCAGAATGATAAGCAGTTCAAACAACTGCGATCGGTGAGGCTACACAGAAAGAACTGCACCTGGGGTAATAAGATAAGGCAACTGAGATCCTTCTTGAATGCCATCGAGACCACCAATCCATTTATAACTCCTTTTCTTATTTGCTTTCTTTCCCTCTGTCTCTCTTTCTTTTCTTTCCTTCTTTCTTTTTGTTTTTTTGTTAAACACATTAGCCTTCCTTTTTCCTTCATTTTCCTCTTCACATTTATATTCTACTATCCAATATTCCAATAACACTCTTGGCAGCATTGTTAATGTACTTGTGACCTGTATTTTGATCACACTGGTCTTTCAAAACACCAGTCCTGAGTAAACCCACCTACTGATTCTCTCCTTGCTTATATTCTTTGCTGGCATTCCAATAATACTTTTCATATTACTTTGCAATCACACTGCTCTGCAGTGATTCTTTCAAACCTTTTACATACTCCTGAAACTCCCGTCCTGGCTACTTCTCACTTCTTCCTTGGTGTTAGTGGCTGAGACTGCCTACTATCTCACAGGGAAAATAGATGCCATCAGTCAGACATTTCTTCGATGTCTAAATCGCATGCCCAAAGTCACCAAATACACATTCCCTCTCTCCTTGGCCATCTCTACTGTCTCTCTCTTTGCAAGAGAAAAGGTGGCCCTCCTCCTTGCTAAAGCTAAACATCCTGGCTATGCTTCTGAACCTATCCTCTCTCATCTTTTCAGGAACTTTTTACAACCTAAATATTTTTTCTTTCTTCAGTATTTCTAACTTTCCCTTTAAACCTGAATATCTTCAGTGGATTTTAAGCTATCTCAAGTGTCTTCCAAGAAAGAGGCTTGATCTCTCATTTTCCTTCAGGTACAACAAACTTGTCAGAAACATTGTGCATATTTTTGCTGTGTCTATTTCTTCATCTCCTGATCACTAGCCAACTCTAATCTCGCTTGACCCTTCACTGCTCCTCTGAAAGAGCTCTCGTCAAGGGTCCTGGTGACCTCCATGCCACTAAATTCAATCGCCTCATTTCTGTTTTCATCTCGTTCAGTTTCTCAGGAGCCTTTGACAATATCAGCCACTACCTCCCTCTTGAAATTTTTTCAGCTTTTGACTTGTGTTATATCACAATCTCCTGGCTTTCCTCCTACGTTTGGCCACAGCTTGTTGGTGTTCTTTGCATGCTCATTCTGTCTTACTCACAAGGTAATAGTTGGCCTTCCTCCAGGCCAGGCCTAGGCCCTCTTCTGCTCAGTTTTGCCTCTCTCCCTAAGAGATCCCATGGCATTAGCTAGCATCCATGTCTCTACTGCACATGAATTTGATATACCTTCTAAGATTTCCTTCAATTGCCTTCCTTTTTTTCTTTCTTGATCAGTGCCCCACCTGGATCTGGCCATACCTCTACTTCAAGGTGAGTGCTGTAGTTGTTGTTTGATTTAGATGTCAAAGATTAAGTATAATTTTAAAAGGTGAAGTATAAAGGTAGAGGAAATTAGTCCAGAAATTGAAAGTGGCAAAAGAAAGGAACAAACTTGTAAGGAAGAAGATCAAGACAAATTTTGGAAACAGCAAGTAACCTGCTTGACATGAGCACAGGCTTTGAAGGTAGGTTGAGTTTGGCTAATGGAGGAATTTGGCAGTCAGATAAGGAGCCCAGTTCCCATTCAATAGATAATAGCAATTCTGTGATGGTTTTCAACAAAAGACATATGGTTTCAAAACAGTGGTTTAAGATGACAAACCTCGGGGGGCCTAATGCAAAGTTGTTTTAAGAAAAGACACCATGGAGGCTGGAATACAAAGTTGGAATATAGCTATTTTAAGCTTTCTGTTTTGGGGTGATAAAGGCTTTAATCAAGAGGACCATGAGAACGGGAAGGAAGAATGAGCCCCAGAAAACATACTGAAGGACAGCAACTAAATTTGGTGTGCATGCTATGCAGCAAATGAAAATTCGGGTTAAAAAGTCTCTTTACAGTTGAAAGTAATTGGAAGGAGAGAGTCACTATTTAATGCTCAGAAGGGGAGTTGAAAATGTGAAACTTACATCTAGGAGTAAAGCCTGAGATGCTCACATTAATTTGAAAGTTATAAAGAGATGTTAGCTAGAATTTTCAAAGTTGAGTTTTCCAAAGAGAAGGACGTAGAGGAGGGGAAAAGAAGAAGGTCAAGGATGAGACCTTAGGAAGTACATAAAATGTTAAGGAAATAAACAAAAAGAGAATAAGAAAAGAAGAAATTTAATTTGTGCAGGGCCAGATAAGCCAGAGAAAGGGAGCATACAAGAATGCTTCTGAGAAGCCAAGGGGAGAGTAAAGCATTTGGCAAATTCCGAGGTTTTTTAATCCTTAAGAGGAATTAAGAAGAGATTGATGAAACAGCCTGGTCTTTTAAGAAACATTGTGGTTAAAGGTGGGGGAAAAGTTATTACATGCTAGTTTAAGTAGGGTGTAGAATTGGTTATAAGTATATGTTTCTGCTGGCTTGGTTAAGGCTAAGGAAAAACAGGCAGCATTTTGTACAGTGGGGAGGGGCAACTACTGGAGAAAGGAGACATAATATGGTAAAGAAGTGACTAAGTGACAAACATTTTGGAGTATGGAAGAAACTAAAAAAGTTAAAGGAACAAGGAAAGATATGTTACAGAGAAAAGGAAGGACATCTTGTCCTAGGAGGTAGAAGTTTATATAATGGTTGAAAGCAGATTAGATGTAAAGACCTGAGAGTGATGTGCTCAGAAGTCTATTCAAACTGCATGAGATAAAGTTTGAGAGCACTGTTGGAAAAGATAAGAGAAGAATCAGATCACATGCAGTTATTTGTCCTAAAAGAGCCGTGTATTAGACAGAAAGGAGGGGCTGCCAAAATAGTTTTTCAGCACTTCTTTTGGAAAGTGATTAATGATAAGTTTTGCCCAAATGCTTGTTGTATCTGTTATATTTATAAAAGTCTAAACCTAGGAAAGCAAATAGGTTTAATACGTCATGTCAACTCCAATTGATTAGTAAACCTGCAGTGCTGTTGGAAAGGATTATGAGGACTGTTCTAGCTCAGCAGGACAGTACACTGTGATTCATTAGCAATGTCTACTTTGGGCCAAGCATAAAGGGCTCATATATTTGCTAACTCAGGAACCATAACTATAAGTTATTTAGTCCAATTTTCTGACATACAGATCAGAAGCAAGGCAGCATTTAGATATCCATCACAGGTTTATATGAAAGTAGAAAAGTCAGACAAAGCCACCCTACTTTAAGATTCCTTAGCTGAAAGATTTGAACTTTGGAACTTGGCTTTTGAAACCTATGGAGTTCAAATAGGAAAATCAGACACCACTCATTTCTTTAATTTGTTTTCAGATTTCATGTTTGCTCCTTCCTTCCAAGTTCATCTTGTACTGTCTTATAAATACATATGAACTTTATATTCAAAGAAGTATAAACCAAAATTTTGGCTACTATCTCATATTAGTTTTCTGATATTCTTTTCAGAGGAAGGAACACTCTATTCTGGATTAAAAAGCTTTCAAAATGTATTCTTTTTAATGGGATGAAGTGGGAGAAGATGGTATAGAGAGAAGAGAGTGACAGTATCTCCGTACACAGAGAAATCTCTGCAGATGAGGTAGGTAGCGTCACCATGCAGAACACCTTCAATGATGCAAATAGTAATCAGTGGACCAAGGAAGAAGGCAGAGTGTGTTTGGAGGGCAGCAAGCTTCTTCATTTGCTTCAAGGCCTCAATTTACACAGGAGATAGAAATTAGCTATAGGAAAAAAAATCAGAAAGTGCATCATTTTATTAAACATATCTTATTAAGAATATAAACACTGATATATTTCCACAGTATAATTAACTTTTTGATGAATATTGTCAAAACTAATTTCTACGTTTAGTAGTCACATTCTTGTTTTCTACACTTATGTTATAAAATTCCTCTGCTATTATGTAGTGCATTATTCATGTGAAGCTGTTTTTAAAGGAAGCACGTTCTATCTTGATAAATATCAGGAAACTACCAGATGTTTCCTACTGTCAAAGCCAAACCAGTCAACAGTATGATCATGTTTTCACTAACATAGTCTTAAACTGTATGCCACTCACAGGCTCCCCTATAAGACAGAGTCCAGTGCTTTAGCACACAGCATAGTGTGTGAATTAAATATTAGAACAAAACAAACAAGTGAGGAACATTATTTTAATACCATTTTACCGTCCTCACTGAAAAATAAAATATGTGGTAGTCATTTTTAAATTCTTAATCGACAAAAGGAAAAAACTTGCTTTCTAATATCATGGGACATTTCCTTAAATGGAAGAAAATTTACATTTTTTTCCCTTCTGAAAAATGAATATTCCTTTAAAAGATTAGTGAGAAAAACATGAACTTGTTGTTTAAGAATAATATATCAAGAAAGGCTAATTCCTAAGCAAGTTACTTATTTGAATAACCCACAAGTGGTTGTAGTTCCCTTGAACAGTCTGCATTCTAGCTCGGGGACACCTTGACAGGGGGTGAGGTGGGGAGAGTCAGACAGGGTTTCAGACAGAGTAAATAGTATTGCAATGCTTGGGAGGCAGAGAAGCTTAAGACTTACTTAGCTGTCAGCCAGCAGTCCCTGGGGAGGTATATACAGAAGAACAAAGGGAGAAGACATGGTAGATTCAAACTGTATGTTGTCCAACCATGAAGCCAAACTAAGTAGTCTGTACTTATATCAGGGAGTAAAGTGAGGCCATTGAGGGTTTCTGAAAGAGAAAGTGTATTATTGGATTGGTGGTGAGATTTCTCATGGGGAGGGATAAAGACAGAGGTGTAAAGGGCAGGGGTCATGGTGTGTCTGTGTATGAGAACCTGGAAGGAGTTGCCAGCAAACAAGTTGGAAAAGCTCCAAGTATCAGAGGCAGGCAGAGAAGCATGGAGGGTGAGGCCTCAATGTCAAAGGAGAAAAGGGCTTTGAGTGGAAACCAGTGTCCAATGATATTGAAGGTCACAAGTGAGTAAGAATTTAAATGCACTGGACTTGGCAGTTGGAAAGTCACAGGGAGAAAGCCGGTAGTGAGAATAGAAGTAAGATTGCAAAATTTCAAAGAATGACTAATTAGTAAGGAAGGGAGGCAGGCAAATTATGCAAGCGATGCTCTAAAAAGTGTGAAATTGAATAAAAGCACGGCGGGTATTGCCCTCACGAGAAGCAGGAACAAGAGAAATTTCTCCTTTTGTTTTATTATAATAATTGTTGTTGTTATTGATTTGAACAGATTGTGCAAATCACAGTTTTAGGCAAAAAAAAAAAAAAGGAAACATTATAAATTGAGGCCAAGAGATAGAAAATCTAAGAGAGAAGGTATAACTTGTAGGCTTAGGTCCCAGGAGATCCAGGGATACGAGAGTTCAAAGAAGACAGGCTTAGCAACAAAGAAAAACACTTGCATCTCCATTACAAAAGACAGGGACCAAGAAAGGAAGGCAAACATTTGACAAATCCTCATGTAGGAAGGAGAAAAAGCAAGGGAATGTAAATCTGATGTTCTCAAACTTTTCTGCTGAGTAGAAGCACAGGACATGTGCCAGCAAGACGGCAGACTGAAGCAGAACTGGACTCTGGGAGAGAAGAGTAAAGGTCTGTAAATGACGTGGTGAAGCATTCGGGATTCGAGTGGGATGTAAAAGGCAGATAGAAACGAGAAGACGAAGAACACCAGTGGACAGTGGGTGAGTCAGGTTTTCTCCACACGTAGTCAGCACCCTGAGTGCACATGGGACTCGCGACTCTAAGACAGGTGTGGTCGCCTTCCTGGAGAAAGGCTGTGGGATTTACGCCAACTTTTATCACTTTCTTACCGCACTATTTTATATGTAATGGAGTGACTAGAACCAGAAGCACTCACCTCTTTTCAGCCTGTAGACAAAAATAAATTACCTACAGACCTACTTTATTCTGGAGAGACTCATTTTTGAGCCCTTTCTTAGGTCAATTACATGCCACTAGGATCCACTGATGTGACCTAAGGAAGGCTGCTCATATTACTTGTTGGTGCCAGAAGCTGATCACAGCGGAGGAAGTAAACAAATTTGGATAAGAGGCTCAGACCCTTATGGGAAGGAAGGGACTCCTGCTCCCCAAGATTGGGTTGGACCAATGTAACACAAAGTGGGCTGGCAAGAAAAGATGCTAAAGGTCCCACAGAGAAATGCACTAAAAGGGCAGGATCCATTATGTGCTGGTGACTTGGGCTCCATTGTTGAGTGTCTGGGACAGCAATCACCTCAGGGGTCATCCATCCTGGATCTGGATTGAGCTTTGCTAAATGGCTGTTGAGTGTATGTGTGAATCAAGCAAGGGAGCCATAATTTTGAGCCCGAGCTTGAAAAATTGTGATTCAGCTCAGCAAGCACATTACTGAAAAATGGAGAATCTTTGATTGGACAATTCAGAAGCAACAGAAAATGTGAACTAATCAGATGTTTCAATTCTCTATCCTCTTGACAGCTCAACTGGTCCCATTTTGGACTAAATAAGGCCCCAGTACTCTTAAAAATTTGGAGTGAATAATTAAGGTTCAAGTGAAAAATATATACTCATTAATAATTTAGGAAATTGAACAAGTTAAAGAGAAAAAAAAATCATCATACTGTTGAAACCGCCCTTACAAACTAATAAAAAGAGGTGCAAGGCAAGAACGGTGGTAGGGGCCTAACTAAAAATAAGGCACAGGCCTAGCTAAAAATGATGATGATAATTAGCCACTGTCCCCCTGTTTACTTCTCTATAATTGCCACTCTGGAACCACATAGCTGGTGGTCATAAAGATTCTTAGCTTTCTCCATAGATAATATCACCCTTTTTTAAACCTAGATATAGTTTCTGAGATATTTTCGAGGTCCCTCATTGCAGTGGAACAACTGACCCACCCAGACCAGCAGCCCATACCGAGGAACTGACTCAACTGGTGACCCAAGAACCTGGTCAGCAAAGAAGACAATTTCTACACCCCTATGTTTCTGCCCCAACCCAGCCAATTAGCAGATTCAATTGCCTACGCCAAACTGTCTTTAAAAATCCTATCTCCCAAATTCTCCAGGAGGCAGATTTGAGAAATTTCTCCCATCTCTCTGCTTAGCACTATGCGGGATAAACTCTCTGCTGTAAACCCTGCTGTCTCAGTGTATTGGCTTCCTCTTGGGCAGCAGGCAAATGAACCTGGTTGGGTGGCAACACAGTCACTTCAAACCAGTGAAGACCTTGCTCCCAGTCATGTGTGATTACCTAGTTAGTTGTCTTCCCCATTGGACTGTGAGCTCCAGAAAGCAGACATGGACTTATTTATCCCTGTCTCTTTAGGACTTAAAGGTAGCTGGTCCACATTCAGTAAGTACATTTTGACTGACAGAGAAGGAAGGTGGAAGGGGCAGGGGAGAAGAGGGAAAGGGACACAACAGCTTCCATGGAGGAGCCAGTTCAAATCAAACCCTACTAAGCCATCTCTCAGCCATGAGCCGACTGAGAGGAAAGGCAGCTGGGGACAGAACTGGGCAAAGCCTGCTGGGCCAGCAAGAGCATGCCGGGGGTAAAATAGAGTTACCAAAACAAAGTCTGAGAGCAAAGGCCAATGATTAGAAGCTAGTCGGTGCCAGGGATTTGCAGTTGAGGGAGAGGCAACACCCCAGGGGAAACTCCAGTAAGCAAGCCAAGATGAAGGCTGAGTGTAGGGGGCAGCTTCCAAACCAAAACTGGTTAAGACAGGGCAGGAGTAAGATTGGAGGTGAAATTTGAAAGCAAGGGGGAAATTAACTCAGAAGGTGAGGCAAAGATTTAATTACAGCTGAATGTATCAGTGTTGGATGCCTAAGCACTTTGTTTCACTCCTACTTCTTAAGAAGATACAGATGCAGCCTTGATAGAATTTTGTTTTTTTTTAAAGGGTGTTTTTTTATGTTTTGTAGACTCCTCTTCACCCAAGTCATGAGCAATATTTGCTATGTACAGAAATGCCTTGTGAGAACAGTTTTGGGGAAATGGAGAAAAGACTCAGAAGAGAAAAGCAGCAAGAGGTGAGATGTGAGTGGGCTGGAGGGATGAGTTGAGTAGAATTCAGAACCAGAGATGACCTTGAGAGAGTAAGTCCAGGAATCATAAAGAACAGTGCGGTAACACCTGACATTGGAGTGATACAAGTGTGATGTTAGAATGGCTCACCACCTGGTACAGGCTGATTGAGAAAAAGAAAATCAGAATATGGGGAAAAATCGGGAGAAGCAGAGGGACCAGAGAGTAGGATGTGGACAAATACCAGGTTTATATATAAGGGAGAGGGAGAGATGGAGGCCTGGAAAATTCACAATTTTGGGATATTGAAGATGGGAGAATTTTAAGATAAGCCAGTGTTGGCAGAGGTGAATAGGAAGGAACGATAAAGGAAACTCAGTAGCAACTGCAACACTGAATAAAAGGACAATACTGGTATTTTGATATTTAAATTCATAATTGATCATAAAGCAAGAGGTAGTTGTCATCATATTCTACATTCTGCTCCAGGTGCTGCTCTCCCTGAAAGAGGGTCAGGGTCCAGGACTGAGGTGCCTTTGACCTCTGGCTTAGATGATTGATAAAAATAAATCCTGGCTTAAATAAATCATCTGAGAGCACCAGGGGTCAGACCCTTGGCAATTTATCAGGCTTAGAATAAGAAGAGATGAGAGTGAAGTGCATCATTAATCAGTCTACAGAGATGGCGTGGGAATTAGACACGGCAATGACCTCCTGCCCTTTGCGACTCCCTTGTACTCCCATAACCCCCGACCACACTCTCCTGTTCTCCTTGTTCCTCCCCTGACAGTCTTGAAGAAGATCCTATCACAAACCTCAGGGAAGTTAAGGACAAACTGTCTTTGGGGGAACTACAAATGACTAAAATATGAGAAAGGATGCTTGATGGGCTATTAATCAGGGAAAATAGATTTAAAACAAAAATGGCTATTAGATAGCTAGAAGGGAAGAAATGAGGTCAGAATACTTTCTTAGCAATAGTGAAAGTATACATATAGTAAGAGCATACAGCACAAGACACAAGAAGTTTTCACGAAGTGGAAGTGAACACAACCGTGTTACCAGGGACACAAGCCAACACCAAAATATTGGCAGCATCCCAGACGCCCCCTTCCTGTTCCCCTTTCAGTCATATCACACACCCAAGAGCGACCATAATCTTTATTTCTGACACCATGGATTAGTGTCACATTCAAAAGCACAGTCATTTTGTTCAAATTTTTAATACTCTCTAGGCTTAAGAGAGAAATTTAATATCCCAAATTGGTGATAAACCCACAAAAATACTAATATGTTAACACTTAAAAGTAGCACTGTATAATGGAATGGTGGGACGTACAAAACTAGATTTGTAACCACTTAGGTTAGGGAGGCTGAAAAGTTCTAAGGTTGAAATGTTGAAAGAGTCATCATCTCAGACCTTGAAGTTGGCAGGGGATCAGGGGAAAGGGCAGAGTTGAATTCTCTGAGCCGTGCGTGAACGTCATCAAGGAAGAAGCGGGTTAGCAGGAGACTGCCTCCAAGGAGAGAGGATGGCGTGACCTTCAAAGATTAATAAGAAGTGAAGGCAGCATGAAGTGATCAGAATGTGACAGTGGGGAGCCACTCAGTCCACTAAAAAAACATGGTGGAGGAAGGTGCAGCCTCGTTAACTGATTGTGATGATAGGAAAAGCTGATGGGAGGAAACGATTGAGAAGACTGGCCAGCTTGGCTACTATGGGATGGAAGGTGGACAAGGCCCTGTGGAGGGCACACAGTGATGGATATAAGCACCTAGTCTTCTGCAAGTCCCCAACACAGTGAAACAGCAATGGGGTCTACACTAAAGGCAGAAAGCGATCCCTTTTATATGGGAAAGGGATAGAGGAAATCTCTCTCCTAAGGTATAGGATCCTAACTATTTTTGCCTAATTGAAACTTTCGAGATGACAAGAGTAGATTGTCTTATAGAGGAGGGCAAAGGGGGAGGAGCACATACATGCAGCGTTTTAAATTATATTTCAGAAGGTTAACTGACTCCTGAAACCCATTCACATATACCCATGTATATTACAGGTTAAGAACTCTTGGTTTAAGGAGAATGAATATTTGAAAAAGTAGCATGCCCACTGAAGATATTTATTTAAACAGAGTAAGGACACTGCATGGTGGGAAAACACTGGATTTAAAGTTGGAAGTCCCAATTAGATACACGACCACAGGAAATCCCTTAATTTCCTCCAGGATGAAAATAAGTCATGGGGTAAAATATTTATTCTGTTTACTTCTCAGGGTCAAATGAAATAACGTGACTGTGCATAGAAAACATCAAAAGACCATACAAATAGAAGTCACTATTAGTGTTGTACTTACCTATTACTCGTTGGTTATTCATCCCCAAGAATCCAACTTTTTCTAGAATATTAAACAAATGAGAAGCAGGAAAACATGCTTCTTCTTCCCACTGGTGACTAAATGGGTGAATCTCCTTATCTATAATCTGTAATCAAGATTGAAAAAAAAATAAGTGTTTTATGTCTAAAGGGAGTTTTCCTGCAGAAACTTTAAGTGGCCTGAATTATGAATTATGTAGTCAAAACATAATCTGAAATCCTTTGATTTCAGATTTAAGTGCATTAGAAATGATACCAACAGAAATTATACTGTGCCTATTTTTCTATTTTTTTCCCCATTCCAGATTTCCTTCTGGATACCTTTACCCTAGGTATCTGAACTAAAAAATAAGAAAATTCGGGGTTGCATTGCATAGCAAATAGCAATAAAACACTCAGAGAAAGAATTATAGTAAAATCTATTTAAGTAAAGCCCATCCAGATACCCTATTCAGCAGAACTTTGGTTTAACTCAGTTTTTAGAAAATATAGGGGGTTGAGGTTAGTCTAATCAGGTTTTGGCAATAATAATAACAATGATGATGACGGACATCAGGAGGAGAATTCGAGGAGCTGAGAGAAAGAGTTGGGGAGAGAGAAGGCAGAAGAGGAAGAGAATGGAGGGCGAGACGGGGAGGAAGAAGACGAGGGTGTCAGCACAATGTGGAGGGCTGGGGAGGCGTGTGGGACGCCAGCCCTATGCCCTACGTCTCTCATCCTTGTCCGTTGTCTCAACCTCTCCTCACTGAGGGTTAACTGTGCCGAATACTAAGGGGAATACAAAAGATGCACTCGAGGCAATTCTTTGTTGTGTACACATATACCAGGTAACCTGACAGTTCCAAGTGAAGGAATTAAACCAAGCTTCTTGAGAGACTAGAATGTGCGCATCCAAAGAAACAATATTAAGCAGTGAAAAAATACGTATTCAAGCCGAACCAGACTTCCTGGATTTGAATCCTTCCATCATTTAAAACCTGTAAGACTCAGGGAGAATGACATAAGCTCTCCAAGCCTCAGTGTTGTCACCGTAAAAAGGAGATAATCCTCGTACATATTTTATAGGGTCCTTGAGAGGATAAAATAAGGTAATGCATACAAAGCCTTTGGCACAAAGTCAGATTTCACTCAACAAATGTTGGCAAGCAACAGGAAGAAGCGGAGAGCAGGAAGAAGCCTCTAAACATGGAGATTCCAAACCTGATATGATCATTGTGGCTTTGCCCCTAATTTGCTGCACAACCATTGACTCAATGGTTTCCTCATCTGTCTTAGAAGTTAGCGGGAACCTAGTCCACAAGACCTACTTCACTTATGATGCCAATTCAAGTTCTGCATCCCCCAAGGCCACCCTTAGACTCACCCTTAGACTCACTAAGGCCACCCTTAACTCACCCTGAGAACTTCAACTCACTGAAGGCTGTTTTACTCACAGTTACAGTTTATTAAATCTAAAGAGTACAGATTAAAATCATCCAAGGGAAGAAATGCATGGAGCAGAGTCCAAGAAAGTTCTAAACAGGGAGCTTCCAGTTGTCCTCTCCCAGTGGAGTCATGGAGAGCACTACCCCCTTGGAAACAGTGTGTGACAATATACATGGGCTGTGGCCAACTGGTCAAGCTCACCTGAGCTCAGTATCTAGAGTCTTTGTTGGGGCTCCATGGTCAACTGGCCTCAGCCTCCAGCTTCTCAGGAAATGAAGCTGATACCCTGTGATTCTGGAGATCAAGCTGACACTGCTTGTGAGACTTTCTAGCATGGCCCAAAGCTCCCAGGCAAACAAACATATGTTTCATACGACAAATACCCTTCTACTCTAAAAAATGCGTGCTGATATTTTAGTTTATTTGATTTTATTTTATTCAAAATATTGGTTACATTCCACTAAATTGACCACTACTAACGAATCCTAACTTGTAGTTTGAAAAACATTGTCTAGTGGAGGGATCAGCAGACCATATCTTATGGACCAAATCCAGCCCGCTGCTTGTTTTTATAAAAATAGCTTTAATGGAACACAGACACACCCATCAGTTTACATATTTTATTTTCTGTGGCTGCTTTTATATTAAAGCAGTTGCCACAGAGATAGTAGGCCTGCAGGGGATAGAATATTTACTATCTGGCCCTTTACAGGAAAAGTTTGGCAGTCCTTGATCTAGTGTACCATTATGATTTATAACCTCAGGAAAATACATTTATTATATTACCTTACAACCCTTCCAATATATGACAAATGCATAACCTTATACCCATTTTTTTAGTTTATACAAATGCATGATAATATTACAAATTTTAGATTCCAGGCACCCAAATAAATTTTTCAAAGGGAGATCTGTAGTACTGTTTTGGGAAATGTCCTTCTAAAAAGGTTAAAAGAAACTCATATTTCTAGGGCCAGCTACCAAGCCAAAGGATGCACCAAGGCTTTGCCATGCTTTAAGCTCATGATTTGTGTGTCCTCAAACTTGTGATTGTGTTACTCATTAATCAAAAAGTATTAGCAAACTCCTTCCCTTTCAGATAAACTGTACCTTTCAACTATAGCAAAAGATGAGGAATTACGTGGGAAACTTTTGGCATAGCAAAAGGAATCAGAAACCTGAGAAATACTAATCAAGGATTGCAGAGAAATTGTTCAACCTCAATAAGAGAAATATATTGTACCAAGGGGGAGGGGTGCATTCCAACACAGACATACATCCCTCAAAACATCAATAGAAGCCCCTTAAAAGTCCAAATTCAGATAGAGTGGTCAGAAGAACTGAAACAGGAGAAAATTTGGGGAGTAGGGAATAGATTAAGTAGCAAATTCAAATTCTCTGGGCATCTCTCTCATCTCTCCCATCTGAGACTGAATATTAGGAAAAGACTAGAAAGCAATACAGGCTGTCGCAGCGGGTGCGCTACAGGTGGGTGGAGGGCAGAGGGACACAATATATCTGTTTTTGAAATATTGGCAGAATTGGCCTATCCTCACCAGCCTTTATGCTCACCAGACTGACTGACCTGTGCTGGGAACAGAAATAAAACCTTGGAACTCCACTGAGTTTGGCTCTGTTGAAGATGAGTCCCTCTGTTTGAAGAGGTGATCAAGTTGCAGGGGTTCTTTCTACTCTATAACAAAAGACACAAAAGGGACATAATCAGATCCTGAAGTCTTCTGCCTTCCAGAAATTCATGTGTCTATTAGTAAAAACTAATTTTACTAAATTTGTAAAATTTTGTACTACCTTTGTAAAATTAGTTTTGCCCTAATTTTGTACAATTTTGTAGTAATTTTGTAAAATTAGTTATTACTGAGAGGCCGCTCATGTTCTCCTAGGCGAAGTTAGGCTTTGCCACACTAGCTGTAGTGACTTTGTCAAGTCACTGAAACTCTCTCTAACTCATTTTGATTCTTCTCTCACAACAGATTTCAAACCTTCTCCCTCCCACCTTTTCAGATTACTTTCTCAGTGTGTACCCTGACCATCCCCACTTTCTGACTTTAGCAACAGAACCTCCTGATTCATCCTAATGAAGTTTTTTCCCCACTGTATTCCTTGGTAATTTTAATCAGCTTCCACAGCCCATGGCTGAGACCAAGATCCTTACCTGATGAGGTGGATCGATTGCAAAATGACTCCAATTTTCCATCCTGCCTTGTATTCATGTCTCTTGCCATGTGACTTTGCAGCTTCTCTACTCAAGAAGGGACATCTGTTTTTATTTTCCCCGTGAATCTGGGTTGGATTTATGTCTTGCTTTGGACAATTGAATACAGTGAAAGTGGTAGTGTGCCAGTTCTTTTCTTAGGCCTTCAAATACTTTGTATGCTTCTAATCACTTTTGCTTACAAGCCTGCTATGCTATGAGAACAAGCCCTTCAGGAAAGCCCACTGAAGGATGAAAGACATCTGACCCCGTCACCCACTTTCCCCCAGCCAACTTCTAGCCCACGTCCAGCTAACCAGCGAGACCCCTGCTGCTCTGCCAGCTGACTGCAGATGAATGAGTGAAACCAGCCAAGATCAACAGAGCCAGACCCAGGCAAACTGACAGGTAGACTCATCAAGCAGTAACAAATGCATTGTTTTAAGTAATTAAATTTGGGACAGTTTGTTACCCACAGTGGCTGAAAAAATATTTCAAAGACTTTTTATCAAAGTGTACCCAATTAATTAACAAACAGGTTCCTTTTGTGCTTATTATATAAAAATGATAAATGTCTTCTTGGTCTGCTAAACTACGCCTAGTAAGTTAAATTTTTCCTCTTAGTTTAATGCTTCACAAATTTCTTCTCCTTACCCCTTCTTTACTCAAACAATTCATTGAACTGATAAATGTTACTACTGTTTGTTTTGACTGTCAATTCCTAGAATACAGGAAAAATATTGGCTGAACTTGTCTATAAAGCATCATGTTTACAGGTTTTTGATTCATTTGTTGAGTCAAATTGAAATGAATGGTTTTTAAATGTCTAAATTATTTCCTACCCCAAATTGAAAAGTCTGAATATTAACAAATATTAATTTATTCTACCTCATATCTGCTTTTAATTCAAATAATATATGTAAGCAACAATCAGCTGAAAACTCATTGCATACAATCTTTCAAAGATTTATGAAAACAAAAAAAGAAAGGGCAAGTATGCATATTGACAATTAAAGAGTGTACATCCATGTTGTGATATTTCTGATTGACAAGTAACTTTAGCTATAAAGAAGGAACGTTTAATGGCAATAGTCTTTGAACTGTTCTTAATCAGTGAACTAAATCAATATCAGAGTTTTCAGGTTATGTTTCCAAGTACTTATTATAAGCTTAAATGTTTCTCTCCTCTTCTCATTTTTCTCTCTTACATTGAGACCCATATAGATTTCAATACCATTTTAAAACACTCAATGAGGCAAGACCAACTCTTTCTTCATTTCTGTACTGTGTCAAATAAATCTGTAAAAGTTTCAGTGAATACACCAATTCCGTGGAATAGATATATTTTTTATTTATTTATATTTACTCTGATTACTTCCAAAAGTAATTTGAAGCTGCTTCCTGATAAAGAGTGATGAGTGCCAAGGCATGAGTATTTTTTTAATGGATTTAAGGATCTCTATTCACGGCATAGAAAATCAGGCCCATTAATTCCCAAATCAACTCTGTGATGTAGATCATAACCATCATCTGTCTCAGGCTGAGATGTGACAAGATAAAGCCTATGGCTACCTTTGTTAAAGAAAACACACAAGTTTTTGCAGAGAACGATTTGATAGCTTCTTAGAAAAGATTCTTTGGTCCCTGTAAGCAATTCTCTAGGGCTGGCTGGCTATGACTCAATAATTCTAGTATTTTCAAGAAAGTCCTTACAGAGTTTGATTGACTTCTTCTAAGCACTCTAATTCAGGTATTATAGCTTCTATGAGGTACGTTTTGGTGCTCAGCTGAGAGATTATACTATTCAATAAATGAGCAAAAGTGATTTGGTGTATATTTAGAGTTTATCGGTCATAGTAATTTAGAGTTTGATATGATGTTTATTAAGAAAGCAAAATTCACTCAAACAAAAGAACTCAAACAAATCAGCAAGAAAAAAACAAACAACCCCATCAAAAAGTGGGCAAAAACATGGACAGAAGTTTTTCAAATGAAGATAGACAAATGGCCAACAAACATATGACGAAATGCTCAACATCAGTAATCATCAGAAAATGCAAATTAAAACTATAAGGAGATATCACCTTACCCCTGTCAGAATGGTCATTATTAAAAAGCCAAAAAACAATGGATGCTGGCGGGGATGCAGAGAGAAAGGAATGCTTATACACTGTTGGTGGGTCTACAAATTAGTACAACCTCTACGGAAAACAGTATGGAAATTCCTCAAAGAAATAAATGTAGACCTGCCATTTGATCCAGCAATCCCTCTACTGCATATCTACCCAAGGGAAAAGAAGTCATTTTATCAAAGAGACACCTGCACGTGAATGTTTATTGCAGCACAATTCACAATTGCAAAGATGCGGAATCAACTTCTGTGCCCATCTATACATGAGTAGATTAACAAAATGTGGTATATACATACCATGGGGTACTACTCAGCCATGAAAAGGAATGACATAGTGTCTTTTGCAGCCACTTGGATGGAATTGGAGACCATTACCCTAAGTGAAATATCTCAGGAATGAAAAAATAAACATTACACGTACTCTCTAATAATTGGTAGCTAATCCATGGGCACACAGGGACACAAAGAGATGTAAAGGTCATAGGAAATCAAGAGGGAGGGGGAAGAAGGGAGCAGTAAAAACCTACCTATTGGGTACAGTGAACACTATTCGGGTGATGGGCATGCAGAAAGCCCCGACTTAAGCATTATAAAAGGTATCCATGTAACAAAAACTTTTGTACCCCTTTAATATTTTGAAATAAAAAAAAGAAAACAAAATTCACCGACTTGATAGGTTAAAATTGTTATGATCATATTAGTCTGTGATTACAGAAAACCACTCACCCTCCCAACCAACTAACAAAAATAACTAAAATAAACTACTATAAATTGTTATGTCATACATCAAGGCTAAACTTTTCTGAGACTATGGTAACTATAACTATGTTAAAAGCCACATCAGAAAGTAATTGAATTAATAGTTCTTTTCACTCCTCATATGCATTGGCTTCTACATTGGGAGGCAGTATTACATATTTAAGGCCCAGCTTTGCCAGTGACACTAGCAATGTGACTATGCAAATTATTTACCCTATCATATAAGGTACTTGTGAGAATTAAATAATGTAATCTATGTAAAAAGCTTACTCTAGTGCCAGGAAAATATTAAGCACCTCATATGTATAAGCTGTCATCATCATCAAAAAATACAAAAAACACTTTCCTATTTATCCTATCTTATACATCATAATATATTCAGTGAATTCCACTTATATCTGATTAATTATAATATCTGTAAATTTCCTGATGTTAAGGACTTTTTCTAATTCAACACTGTATTCTGTGGGCCTAGACCAGTGCCTAGTACACAGTAGGAGCTTCATACATTTTTGTTGTTGAATAAATAAATTCATATACACATAAGGCCAATACAGATTATTTTTCATGACTGTTGAATTTTACAAAGACAGTTTTCTTTAAGTGTGACTTTTGCACAATAACTTCTGGGCCAATTTCTGAAATTTATAATTCATTTATTTTATTCCCTTCCTCCCCTTTTGTATATGCAATGAAATTAGGCACTCTTTAATACCAGGTATCTTTTTTTAAAGAAAAAAGATCAGCATTTAATATATGTGAACCAAAAGAAAAAGAAAAATGGCAGTGAGTCTCCATATTCCCCCGATGCTAGTGAATGGTTCTTAACAGTCTGTGGATTCATCCCCTCAAACCAAATGGAGCTCAAGTGGAAAAGGTGTTTATAACTCTTTCTGATCTTCCCTGCTTAGGCCATCCCAGTGCACAGAGTAGGGTATCAGGGTTCATTCTAGCAGGAAAGCTTCCACAGCAGTTTCCTTCTGTGGACACCTCATGCCTCTCTGTTAAATCGGAAATAACTTCTCTTTCATTCCTGCTTTCCAACTCTGTTGTATTAGAAATTGAGGCTACTTCTCATTATTATTATTCTTAGAGGAGGTTAAAAAAAAGTCATATTTGGAGAATATAATTATTACTAACTAAATATCTTTCTCTTACTTGGGAAGATAAGCTGAATGGATCAGAATGCACTACTAATCAGGTAATGTTGACTACACAAACTTAGTTCTGAGATATAGTATATTAGTACCAAAATGTACTTACACTCCAAAGCCTAAAACATGTCCATATGAACTTTGCTTCTATTTTTTATTTTTAAAATAATTTTAGTTTTTAAACTAGATAATATAGTCACAGGGTCCAAAATTAAAAACTTTATAGAAAAATGTACAATGACAGGTCTTCATCTCATCCTTTCCAACCTGGTTTTACCCAACATTGGCACTAATAGGTAGCAATTTTTATCAGTTTCCTGTATAAACTTCCAATGTTTATTTAAGCAAATAGAAACAGATAAAAATATATTTTATTTTTCTCATTTATTGCACAAAATGTGACATATTTCTGCATCATGCCTTTTATTCAATAAACTATAAATTCTAGAGAACTTTCTTCATATTAATGCAGAAACAGCTTCTTCTCTTTTTATGGCTGCATAGTATTTTGTTGTGTAGAGGTATCACAGCTTATTTGTCAAGTCCACTTGGGTTATTTCTAATCTTTTGCCATCATAGCCTATGCTACAATCAATAACTTTATACATATATTTCATATATAAACAGGTATAAATGCCAAACTGGGATCACTAGGTAAAAGGGTAAATACATTTATAATTTATATAGACATTAAAAAATTAATCTTTATTGAAGAGCTTCTATTTTAAAGGTAAGACAAAACAAAATTATATTCTGTGGAAGTAGAAATCCCAATTCAAACACTGACACTTGCTTTACCATTTCTCATACTAAGAACAGATAATCATCAATGTAATAATCATTGTTATCATAATAAAATATTTTTTTATTTCTTCTGTTTTCTATGCATAACATACATAAAAAGAATTCTTATTAATTTTACCCAAATCTAACTGACTATACATACTTGGATTTAAGGAAAACATTATTTTTCTTTTTCAATATCGCTGATGAGTATGTGTGTATGTGTTTATGTGTACAGTCTGTTTAAAGAAAGCATAGTACATTTACAGTATTAATGAATACGACAAAAAATGTTAAAATCTAATTTGGTGTTAAATGGGATTCCTGTGAGTAGAACATGTTTGTTGCATGGAAATAAAGATCTATATTTATGTCATATGACAACACAGACATATTGTGTAAAATAATATTGTGATTTTGCTCATTATGTGAAATAATATTTTTAAAAATATTCATCTTGAGAGTAACATGATAGTGATACCAGGCCCACTTATAAATAACAAATAATGAACTTATGTTCCTCTCTTAGGTTTTAATTTTTTTTCCTGAAAAAGAGTCCTTGTTCTTGCCGTTGTCCGGATTCTAATTCATAGGTGGAAATCCTCTCAGGAGTTTTTAACTCAGTCAGATCCTAGATTCTACTTGGTAAAGAACTCTCAAAATTCAACATTAAAGTAAGCAAATTAGAAAATAAGCAAAGTACATGTGTACATGTTTCATCAAAGAGGATATACAGTTGGCAAATAAGCATATAAAAAATGTTCAATGTAATTAGCCATCAGAGAAGCAAAAATTAAAACCATAATGAGATATTACTATATACCTATCTGAATGGATAAGATGAAAAATAGTAATCACATCAAATGCTGGTAAGGATGTAGAGAAACTGGATTGCTCATATGTTGCTGATGGGACTGACTGTAAAGTAGTACCACCACGCTGGAAAACAGTTTGGCAGTTTCTTTAAAAACTAAATGATGAATCTACTACAGAACCCAGCAAATGTATTTCTGAGAATTTATTCCAGATAAATGAAGACTTATTTTCATACAAAAAGTCTGTGCATGAATGTTCATAGCACCTCTATTTGCAATAGCTCAAAACTGAAAACAACTCAGATGTCCATCAATGGGTGTATTGTTAAACAAACCATAGCACATCTGTAGCATGTAATACTGCTCAACAATAAAAATGAATATACTATTGATGCATACAACAACTTGGATGAACCACAAGGAAATTATGCTGAATGATAAAAGCCAGCCTCAAAAGGATATCTATTGTATTATATAATGTATGTAGCATTCTTCGTTTGATTATAGAGAAAGAGGACAAATTCATGGTTGCTAGGGGTTAAAGATAGGGGCAAGGGCATGGGTGTGACTACAGAGGAATAACAAGGTAGAGTCTTGTGATGGTGCAGTTGAGTATCTTCATTGTGGTGCTGGGTAAACAGGCTACATATGATAAAATTGCACAGAGCTACACATACACATGAGTACAAGCATAACTGTTGAAATCTGAACAAGCACTATAGATGTAGAATGCTAATTTCTTGGTTTTGATATTGTACAATTGTTGTATAAAACATTAACTTTGAAGGAGGTTAGGGGAAGAGTGCAATAGATTTCCCTATACATTTATTTGAAAACTCCTGTGAATTTATAATTATTTCAAAATAAAAAAAGTTTAACAAATTACAAATCTTCCATTTATCAATAGATAATGACAAAGCCATGGAATGGGAGAAGGTATTTCCAATGTGTATTACCAACAAAGAATGAATGGCCAGATTATATAAAGAATGTATACAACTCAAGAAAAAGGCAAACTAATTTTTTAAATGAGCAAAGGATGAGAACAGGCAACTTCAAAACAGAAAATTGACATATATGAAAACTGACTAAAAAGCACTGGAAATCAAGGAAATGCAAATTTAGACAATAGTGAGATACTAATTCGAATGCAACATAAAAAATAAATTGTCTTACAATGTCAAGGGTGAGGGAGCTTATAAGGTAGATTCTGCTTAGAAATAGAAAAGTCCAATTTTTCTAATTTAGTACCAGTTCATAGAACCTAAGTCTCAATACTCAAAGCATGCATGGTAAGTATTTTTAATCAAATAGCAAATGATTACACAACTATATACTTGGAAGAAATTGGATACATAATTTAAATTCTACTTAAATTCTCACTTACTAAAGGTTACATTTATAATATATCCAAATATTTAGTTGCTGTATTTTTCTTTGTCTTCCTAATGCAAGCTAATAAGTTTTTAGCAGTCGAACACTTGAGAAACAAAATGGTTTTATTTTACTTCTATGTGTTTGCTGAGTTACAATGATAAAACAGTAAGAAGAAAATAACAGAATTAGATTTGGTAGAAACACCTACAAGATCAGATATTTATTAAGGAAAAAACAGAAGTCAGCTGACTGTTTTGTCATATGGTTGAAAAAGACATGAAGAGAAAAGCTAGGACTCAGGGGCATACATGAATGGATAGCTGAATATGGCTAATAGAAATTCAGGATATATCCCTGCAATCACAACTCTCAGGAAATTAGGGAATAAATGTGTTGTCTTGGCCATTCATGAAGGAAGCAGGTGATTTGATCTGTCTCACCAGTAGGCAGAATAGATGTTTGCTTTCATATACAACAAAAGAAAACTTTATAAATGGAAAGAAATGAAACAGCTCACTAAAGTAAAACTTCACAAGCACCGACATACTAAAATCTTATTCCTTGTTTAATGTTAAATGATTAATAGTAGCAGCACATCCCAAATACTAATTGTTTTATGATGCTTGGCAGAGATATACCTTTATTGTTCTTAAAACTTACCTCGGAGCAGATCATGCTTTGGGCTAAAATTATCTCTGGGCTCTCAGTAATCTCAATTGACGTCAGTACTCGGAAAATGGCAGGAAACTGAAGGAAATAGTCCCTGCTCTTGGTTTAGTGTAACCTACTTTTTCAAAAGCCTGGGGTATCCAGTTCCTTCTCAGAGAGGGAAAGGAAAGTAATTTCAGAGCAAGGACACTGATTTACTTTAGGAAGCTGCTATAGGTCATAGGCACCAATCTGGTTTGCTAAGTAAGGTACACCTACGTGGGTAAGTGGGAGAAGAGATCTAATCAAGGAGAAATGTGGCCTTCTGGTACCACGTTTAAAATTGCAGGGCAAGTTAGGAATTAAGCCCATTTGAGTTAGAGCTAACCAGCAAGGATTTTTGCTTGTTTTTCTTTGGGCTCAAACTTGGAGCAAGTTGTATCCAAAAGACAGAGGGCGAAATGCTCAAAAAGAGGAAGGAAGGTCCCTCTCTTTGAGGTCTGGGCTGCAGGTACTTTTCCAAAGAACTTGAGTAGGCACTGTACTCTGGTGTGTTGCACCTGTAAGCTAAAACCACTGAAGCTAAGGTCACTGTGAAAACGTAAGCCATGGACTGGGAGAAAGCATTTACAACACATATCACCAACAAAAGATGAATGGTCAGAATATATGAAGAATTCCTACAACTAAGAAAAATGCAAATTAATTTTTAAAGTGGGCAAAGATTCACTGGTCATTTTGGAGGAGAAGAAAAAGAGGTATGCTTGGCCCAGGCGTGCTGGAAAAGTCTGGCAAGAGTGGGTGCAGAGATCCAAGTGTCTGCGGCATGCCACAGAACTGGAGTAGGGCCATGTCCAAGACCTGAAGAGCATGTGGGAGATGCAATTCTGTGCGGGCAAAAGTACCAGCCCCCAAACCCAGGGCTGGCCTGGCACTGTGCTGCAGGAGGCCCAGCGCTCTTCCTGATCCCTAGCACAGTCCCTTTCCTAAGGCCACTACTACAGGGCAATATCTAAATGGTGATAAACTGGGAAAATGCTAACGTAGATGTGGCTTGGCCTTGTTCCTGACTCAGATGATCTGGCTCCTGTCAACGTTATTAAGAATCCTACCTGCTCAGTTCTCTAATAGTAGTTAAGTTTAGATCAAACACATTCCAGAAGTTAGAGCTCAGCGTTGTAAACGTTTGATACAGAGAGCTGGATTGGAGAGCTCATCTATCAAACCACCTAATCTTTTGATACACATCCCAAACACCCAAAAAGTTATGGGGGTAAATATAAAAGTTAATGCATGAAAAATGCCTTCTTAAATCACCAACACTCGTTTTCCCAAGATAAAACTTTATTTGAGGCATCAAGCAATATACTGAAAGAAGTGAGTCATGCACAAGTAATGTTCTTATTTCTATAATTGTACATCTGATACTTTCTGTCCTTTTAAAAAGGGTGTGTAGTGAGCAAAGTTGAGAAGCACATATGGTTTTATATATAACTCTATCTATATAGTACTTAAGAAAGTCTCCTTTAAATTTCATTTTTACTTCCTTAAAAGGCATGTTGGTTTTATTTGGGAAAACTAAAACAAACTAGTTCTTCCACTGAGGATAAAGTTTCTCCCCAGAGTTATTTATGAAATGATGCAGCTGCCTTTTTCTTTAAAGGGATTCTTGTCTTCTGGGATTCCCTTCACCAGAGGATCCTCTCCGGAACGTTCTTCAATATAGTTCTTTATTTCTTCAGAACACTTAGACACCTTAAGTATGGGGAAAAAAAGAATGGATGAGGTCAGAGTTGTTTAAACTTTTTCCCCACCCTTTGGTGAAATTAATATAATTTATACAACCAGCTTTTAAAAAAAGTTTTTTAAAAATTTATATATATATGTAATATGTATATATAAAATCTCTGTGTTGCACTGTAGTATTTTTCTTCTATTCTATTTATATATGACACAATCTATATAAAATGTATTTCTTACTACTGGTCAGACTCAAAAAAGTTTGAAAGTCACTATATTAAATAAACCATCCTCAGCGATTTTTATCCATTGTGCCTCACGTGGTTTCCTTCCTCTGTTAAAATACATTATGACATGTCTACAGTATTTTAGGAACTAAAATATACTCCACTTTCAATTTTCCGTGCTGACGAGCAGCTGCAGTAGTAGATAATCCCCAAATGTTTTAGGGTGTGTCATACCACAATTCTCACTTATGGGTGTGTGCTATGTCCTGGAATTTCACAAAATGACAGAAGCATTGGAAAAAGCCTGGCTCTGGAAAGGTAGGCATTGCCCAAATATCCCATTCAATGTCTCTGCCCAGAATTCCTTCCTGCTGCATGAAGGCAATGATCATAGTAAAAGACTTATTTGAGGCTTATTAAGCTTATCTGAGACTAAACTTTTTCTGCAATGGAGAAAGGAATTGAATAGTTTCTTCAAAAAGTATATCCTTAAGAGACAGGTTGCAAGAGTAAGTTTAAAAAAAAAAGGAATAAAAAGAAAAGAAAAAAAAGATTAGGGTCTTAATGAAGGCCTGTATTACTCATAAGAAATTAGAAGTAAAAATTATAGAAGCTCCAGCAAATTTCACTGGATACCTATTAAAATTGGGCAAATGCTCCCATTTAATCTGTAATGTACTATAGTAACCTCAAATTGTTTTAATGGTTATCACTAAAACATGTTTGCATATGTATCCCAAAATGTATATAATTATTTACCTATAAATAAATGAAGATACTACTGTGTTAATATATCATGCATAATTATAAAACATAAACAGGAAATTATAAAAGGATGAGATTTAAAACTGAACAAAAAATAGAAATGTTAATAGTTTATTCCCATGCCCCAAAGCATTATTTTTCGCACACCAGTGTGGAGGCCTCTGATCTAAAATTTAAAACTAGGTGATATAGTTATGTGACTTAAAATGTGGCCAAATAAAATCTTTTCAAGTACCATTGTTTCAGGTAACATTTGCTCTCAACTGTTGTTGACATTCATAGTGTGTGCATTTTAAATGAATTATCAGAATTGATAATAAATTGGGGTCTGTAGCCTCCGAGAAATTTCTGGATAAGATTCTTGTTCCAGATACATGTAAGATACATTGTATCTGTTCTTAAAGCAGCTTCTTCATTATGTTTCCAAAGAGATCTGTAACCTCTAAAAGTGAATAATTACTCCTCTGACGAATTTCCTCCCATTATCAAGAGGATATGTTTGACCAACAACTAGCTGGAGCCCCAGTGCAACCTGTGAATTTTGTCTCTTTGGCCTGAGCAGAGCACATAGCTCAGATGTTAACAATTTATTGACAGAATAACGAACTAGGCATCAGAAGAAGCATATTTTAGTGCCTGCCCTGTCACTGTCTCTGTGGTCTTAAATGAGGAGCTAGTTAGCCTCTCTGGGACTCAGGGTTTTTTTTAATCCCGGAAGTGAGGAGGTGGAAAGATCTCTAAAAGCCACAGTGCTTGTCTAGCATTAATAATCTATAATTCCAAGTGCATAATCAAATGTTTGAATATTATTATTATTATTAGGACTTAGATGTCATTCTGCTTTCTCTATTGCCCAAAGTTTTTTCTCTCTCTGGCATACACTTGGGGTTTCTGGAGTTGGAAAGCTGATGCAGCAGGGTGTGTCCTAAACGGTGGGGGTGGCTGGCAGGGAGAGACTGATAATGAATGATATGTTTAATTTCCACACAGTCAGTTGCCTGCCCAATAGCTAATTTGAAACTTTAAATAAGTAGAAGTTATTTGTCTCTTTTTCCCCTATAAATTCTGTGCAGTGACACCAAATATTAAGATATTTCAACTTTGCACAGGCACTGCTTGACTTCAGCATATGCAATTATGTTTAATATATAACTTCTAAGGTTTACTGTGTGAAAAAATCTAAGTGGCCAACACTTGCTGTATAGGGAACTTTGCCACGCATAAAGTACATGCCTTAAAGTTTCAAGTAAAAGCTTATTAACTGGGTACTGTAACTTCGTTTTTTTCCTTTAAATGCATTGGTATCTTTAAAGCAATAAGCCCCTCAACAAGGAAAGAAAGAACAATCCATTACAAAATCTAAGAAGAGCAGGGATTTGGAAGTAAAAGTTTAAATTTGAGAAAAGAAATGTGGAAAAAGTAAAATCCAAAAAGGCTTTCATCTTCCCGTCATCACTCAATAGTAAAAAGGCACTTGTCATTAACAGATTTGTCAGGAGCAGGAAGGCATGGAGTTCATTGCAACACTTCATTTTCATTGTTCTTCTTTTTCTTTAGGTTTTTTTTTTCCTAGTACTAAACCATAAATAAAATCAGCTCAAATTTTCTTGCAGTGGAGAAAAGATTAATTTCCTTTAAAAAATATCTATCCGAAAGCCTTTTCCTAGACTCCAGGTTGCCTGATTGAGTTAAAAAAGGAAGAAAGATTAGTGCCTAAATGAAGGCCCCAATTACCAGTAAGAAATTTAAGTAAAAATTAGAAAACCCCCAACAAATTTCAGTGGAGAATTCTGAATACTGGAGCACATGTTCTCACTGAAATTGTAATCTATATCAGTCGTCTCTAAAATTTTTAAATTGGGATCACTAAAATGAATTTTTACATGCACCTCAGTGTATGTATAACTATTTATTTATAAATAAATACAGACGCCCTATCACTGGGCATTAATCTTGGCTCATTAACCCATTATGCATACTTATAAAGTATAAATTATAAATGGATGAAATTTACAAATAAATAAAAATAGAAATTCTAATAGTTTGCTCCCTAGCTCCAGTGGACTGTTCTTTGCACATCGCTGAAGATCACTGCTAAAATTCAAAACTAGTGTAGTTGTAAGACTTTACCTAAAAAATGGTTTTAGAAAAATTCTTTCAAATACCATCCTTTCCAGTAACGTGAAAGATCAAAAACCCAAGTAGCTATATGCCTTTTTCCTACAATTGCGCTTTTAAAACCAGCTGTTTAATAAAAGGCAGAATTTCTTGTCTGTTTCCCCCATTCTAGGCTCCTTAACTGTTAGGACGTTTGGCTTTAAATTCTTCATGGGATCCTTGCTCTCTCCTTTAGCTCCTATGATTTCACCACATCAACTGGCATTTCCCAGGCACTGCCAAAGTCCTACTTCAAGAAAAGCTACAAGAAAAGAAAAAAAAGATCTGTTCGTTTTATTGTAACTAATCAGGAAAGCTGACCCTGGTTCATTTCAGAGAAAAAAATATTCTGGAACAACCAATTTACCTGTTGTCTCTGCAACTTCACTTCTTTGCGAAGTTGCTCAACTTCCATCTTCAGTTTTTCCTTCTCTGGCAAATCTTCGATGTGAAGGGCAGGCATTTTCGCCCCAGAACTGGGTCCGGGGCTAGCTCGGGCAGTGGAGGCGCCGGGAGCGCTGCGAAGCACGGCGCGTCCCGAAATAGCTGCGGGACCTGGCCAGACGCCCGCCCGCGCCGCGGTGCCCGCTGCCCGGGGGCTCGGCTTCCTCCGGGACGCCTCGTCACGCCCGCTCTTCCCGCGTCCTGGGAGCTTACGACCGCTCGCCTGTTCTCGGGTCCTCGCAACTCCGGCGGGCCTGCCCGGTGCTGGGTTAGGGTTAAGGTGGGGACGCGGTCCGAGCTGCTTGATCCGCGGCAGGGATGCTGGCCCCGGGCGGGCCCTGGCTCAGGACCCTGCCACGCCTGCGGGGGACCGGCTGGGCTGGGGACAGCAAAAGTGTTACTTTTTGTTCGCCTTTTTTTTCCGTTTTCAAGTCACATCCGGGTTTTGTTGGTGAGGCGAGGAAAAGGAGGACACTTCCCAGCAGGAAATAACGGCCGTTCACCTCTGCAAGTTTTAAAAATATGCTGTATATAACTTTTCCCGTGTGTGTGTGTGTGTGTGTGTGTGTGTGGCGCGCGCGTGTTTATTTATTTATTGTGGAAAATGTGGACACTTGCGAAAAGGCCCAAAGGAAAATGAAACTCAGCTATAATCTCAGAAATGCCTGCCAGAGCCTGTTGATGTATATCCATTTAGTCTGTTAAAGGCCTAAAACGAATTTGTACATTTTGAGGGAAAAGGAGAGATCAGGATAGGAATATTATTCACTACTTGCACGGACATTTTCTGTCATTAAATAATCATCTGCGTCTTCAACAGCAGAGTTTTTGTTTTTTTCTTCGGGGCAATGTTTTGTAATGAGTGGATGATAGGAGAGAAGACAAGAAGCATCTTAAAGTTCTCACCCCAAGGTTTGGGTGACACTTGACACCAAGGATTTTGAATTCCTGGCTCATGCACCTTCCTGGGTAGGCACTGGATTCAATTAGTATTGGCTTCTCCACTTTCTGGAAAGTAATACTCATCTAGCTGCCACTTAGTAAAGCCAGGAAAAATGTCTGATGTGAAAAATGTTTACATGCAATAAAACTTTCCCTTTGACAATAACCAAAACCCTTGTTAATGGTGCTCAGAAGACTACAAGGAAAATAAAACGTGAATGTAAGAAACCTTCCCAAGCAGTCAGATATTCCTTTTTCTCTCCAGAGATAACGTCCTGCCTGATAGAGTCAAATTCAAGTCAAGAGTGGGGCTCTAACTGAATATTTCAGGGTACCTGACCTTAGACATCCGTAACTGTTCCCTGTTTGGTAAGTAGAAGTTTTTGTTTGTTCATAGTTTCTTGCCAGACTCCACCCATTTATCCTCAGTTACTATATTAGAATGAAAAGAACAAAATGAGCTACTTAGTGAGTACTTGGTTATAGTCCCAGCTCTGCCACTGGCCATCACTGGAAAAGTCACTTCAATTTTTCTGGGTTTTGGTTTTCCAATTTTTAAGATGTATAATGAGGCAGGGGAGGAGCTGAGTCAGCTAACAAATGTTGTATCTCTAATTGTGTTTATATGTCTATATATGATAATAACTTTCACAAAAAATGTGTTTAGGAGCTTCATTTTCTGTATTTGGAATACCAGGGTTTCCCAGGCTCAAGGAACTTAGGTCGTCTCCTAAATTTTTCCTTGTTAGTAAGCAATGAGCCAGGACAAAAGCTCTCATTTGTCTCCAGCACTGATTCTTTTTTTATTATTTTCTATTCCTTAAATTTAAAAGCTTGGTTAAAAATAGTAATTAATGTGAATGTGGCCTAAATTAAATAAGTTGGTTAAATAAATTAATGTATGCCTGTTCTAAATCTTAAAAATTGAATTATTTTGACCTGGAAATTTCTTCCCTGTGAAATCATCTAGTTGCATAGAGAGATAAATATTTATAAACCCATACTGGTTCTTTAACTTTTTCCACAGTAGTATGAGGCTTATTTTAGAGATGAAATATATGTTAATCTACTTATTTTTAGTTTTTATCATTATAAAATATAATTCATATTATGATTTCTTACTAAGTAAATTGATTAAACTAAAATGAATTGTGAAATGCTGAAATGCCATGACCACACAACATTCTGAAAAATGTTTTGTTGTTGTTGTTGTTGTTTGGTTTTAAATGGTAAAATGATGCAAACACTTTTTTTTTAAACAACAGTATATGTAGTCTTCTATCCCTAGGCATCAAGTTTACCTACCAGAGAGAACCATGATAAGCAATTTCTCATGTATTCTTGCAGAAATAGTCTATCAGCAATATTCAAAAGTTTTTGATAAATAAATTTTTATATAAACAGATTCTGAATAAATAAATTAAAAAATCTGTATAAGTTGTATCCAAATGTGGTGTTAATTTTTTACTTATATTTTACATATTACTCCTAATAAAAGTTATTTTACAAAATAGTATGAGTAGAAACTATTGTGTAGTAAAAATGACAGGTGTAACCATAAATGTTAATTAACCCACTGTCTTTTGAAAAATGTTTTAGAGGAATCTGTTAATAGAAATAAAAGTAACCATTTTCACTTTTAAATTATAAAAGAATGACCATGAAATTTTTACTTCTATATGCAAAAATAGGAAAAAGAATTTTTGACTATTTTCTTGTTTTATTAAATATGTTGTTTAAAATCCATATGAAGAAAGCAATATAAGAAAATATTGCAGGCAGTTGTATTGGAATTGATTTGATGCTAACTTGAACCCCAAAACGACCAGGATTCTGGTCTTATTTCATCTTGTGATTTTTGCAAGACACACATTCTCTCTGCCTCTCTGGTTGGTATAAATAAATCAGGTTATTTTCTAGTTCTGCTCTTTTAAAATTTATAAAGTAAATGGTGACCACTTAGGCCATTAAAATGATGGTTTCTTTAAGGAAAATACTGATGCACTCTTGATTCATTTGATTTTTTGTTCAGTCTGTTAAAACAATCACATGGCAATTTTCGGGAACTCACTAATTTCATGTAACTGTGCATAAGACTTCTAGATGAAGATAATGTCAAGTCACAGGACATTATCTGTGCTCTGATTACTTTAAAAACTACTTATAATTCATGATATCAAAATGATTTCTCTTATCAATTTTGTTCCTAAAAGACTTTAATTCCCATCACATATAATTGATCAGTCTCATTACTCATGTTTTCCTGATGTTAACACATTCTTCTAGGAATTTAGGAAGTTTGATATTAGCTTTGTATGAGATCTGGCTGAAATCAAATCAGTCCTAATTAAAATAACAGTGCGGTGTTTTGTTTTTGTTTTTTCTTGCTAAGGCTTGAACAGACCTATGCGTGCAAAATACCTTCAAAGTGCTAGTAGCTCAAATGATATATTGTAGTATCTATGATAGCTCATTCTCACTAATGATATCAGAAAGTTTTGAAGAGCAAAATGTTACAGTTGGAGTATTTTTTGTTTCCCTGAAGTCTTGTCTCATTCTTTTTAACCTAGTAAACCCTGGCCCTGAAATAACAACTTCTGAACAAAGCGGAGTCGCTGCAGGTTATAGCTGTGTAGGCTGTGTGGCAGTCATGATTTCATTTCCTACTTCCTGGATCATCTTTCTCTATACTTCCTTCCTATGATGTCTCTCTCATTCAAAATTCTGCTGATAATCTGTATTTTTAAGTAACAGGAATTTTACCCTACTGTTGATTTAATCATTAGTTAAGCCAATAAGGATTCTGAATTTTCCAATATAAACATTTCATATGCACTGTCTTTGCCTGCTTTTAATTGAATTTAATATTTATGAAGTCAACTAAATTGTAGAGATAATTTGTTAGTTGGTATGGCAGTTGCAAAGATTAACAGAGCTTCTGGCTTGGGAAATTTACAGTATAGCATTGAAATTAAGACAACCATACAAATTATAATAAGAGGAAGTAAAGTAATGTTAAATAACTTGAGACATACAAAATACTCTTTAGGTAGAATGAGAGACAGATAGTCTCAGAAGAGGAGGAGGATTTCAAAAGGCTGAAATGGGATGAAGTAGAGGAACATTTCAGGTGAAGGGATCAGCATGACCAAAGTCCAGAAGATGGAAAAATAGGGTGTCATGTCGGGGATTATCTAATAGTTAAATTTGTTGACTACAGGAAGTCTACAGAACATACACCAATAAAGGACATTTATTAGGCTTCTTTGTATATACTGATCTCTGATCTAAGGGGTTATAAGTATCCATCCTAATAACCCACTTTATACATGAAAAAAAACAGGTCCACAGAGTTGAAGTTACTTGTCCTAAGTTATCAACTAGAAAGTAGAAGAGCCAGAGTTTTAACTTAGAATCGTTAGGCTCCCAAAGCTATCTTCAGTTGTAAAATGAAAGCTAGAGGTATTGGTTGGGACTATACTCTACATGTTACTGAATGCCAGAGCAAAGACTTTGCATTTATTTTAATAAAAAAAGATGTGTGATATACTTCACTAAATAAACACTAACTTGCAAATGGATAACTCCTGGCCACAGACCACAATTAAATGAATAAATGAAATCCAGTACACCAGATAGTGACTGGTGCTACGGGGGAAAAGAGTGAAAAGGAAGCTAGGAAGTGCTAGGGGTGGATGGAGAGGGTTTTTGTAATTTTAAATAGGAGGAAAAGAGCTTCTCCTGAGGAAAAAGAGAAAAGAGATTCAGTAATTTATCCTGGAACCCCGTTACACTCAAAGCATATTTGCTGAAGATACGTGGTGGGGTATGTTGCTCACTATTCAGCCAGACACCCAAAGTCTTGACCTGTGAAAATTGCCAATTCACTTCTCTGAGCCTTTATTTTCTCCATTTCAAAATGAAGGGGTTGGACAAGAGTCAGCAGATATTTGTTGAGCATTTACTACCGTCAGAGTGGGAGGGCACTGTGCTAGGAGCCAAACTTGGTACAACCTTCAGACTCTGTTCCAGACCAAATAATAGATGACTTTTATTTGGTTTTTTAAAAGGATGACAATCAATTAGCATTTCTGAGTATTCTGATCACTGAGGTATGCAAAGTAGCCCTGTAAATGTGAGATAACAATAAGAAAACACTGACAACAAAAGTAGTTTCCAATTTGAGGTAATTATACTTGTCAGTTGTTTCAGACGCAGAGGCAAGTTATCTCTCTTAGTCACTGACACAAAGGTAGTGAAATTTGGCTCATGCAAACTCAATAAGATGCCAGAAGGACACTGATTAGTAGGATGATGCAGGGAGCAGCTATTTCCTATCACTTGCCCTCACCCTGCTATAGAAAGACTGTGCTGGTGAGAGTTTTCATGGGAATGGGATGGAATAACATGTATCTTAAAGGATTTGTGTAGTTGTTTCCTCAGTAATCATACTAACACTTATTGGGTCTTACCATGTGCCAGGCAATATGCTAAGTGTTATAGTTGCACTAGTGTATTATCTGACCCCCATAAAAAATAGGATAGAATAATCATCTTCATCCTACAGTAGAAGAAACAGATTTAGAAAGAATTAAGTAAATTATCCACTTAAGCAGTGAAGTGGCAGAGCCAGAACTCCCTGGCTCCAAAGTCTGTGCTCATAACCTTTATTCTGGTGCTGGTTAAATTCACTTTGCTCAGTGACCACACACTGAACCCTTAATCCAGTTGGCATTCTGGGAAAAAGTCACATCATTGGTGACAAGTAGAATTGGGTAAGAATGTAGGAAGAAGTTATGTTAAAGCCATTGGCATTGACTAAGAGGTGAGGGAGAAAGGGAAACAGAAAATAAAACATCAACAACAAAAATCTTTGCAGCATATATCCTGCCAAAATAGGCGATCCGTGTATTAAAAGGATAGACTTCCTAATTCTGTAAGCAAAAGAAAGGTTGGGAAAAATACAAGCCTAACCATAAAATTTCTGGGTAGAATATTGTAAGCATTGAAAGGGAAGTGGAAAAACATAAAACATTAACTATATGCTAGCAACTCAGAATAATATAGAACCATTCATAAGACATAGTAATTACTTGTAAAGAAGGATCAATCAGTATTTATTGTGAATTATGTTTTAAATCCCATGCTAAATACTTTATGAAAAATATACACTTATGTGTTATCACATGCCAATTTTTATTAAAAGTTTACATTTATAAATTTAAAAATTCACATATATGCTTAATAGCATTATTATATATGAGAAAAATTCATACTGTCATTAAAATTTGAGATATTCCAAGGATTATTTTTCTTTTTTTATGAAATCACACAGCCTCCTTTGAGCTCCTTGAATGGATTTTTGTCCTCTGGGATCCCCTTTACTAGTGGGTCCTCCCCAGATCTTTCCTCAACGTAATCCCTTACTTCTTCACAACATTTGGAAACCTTAAAGAGAAGGAGAAAGAGATGACTTATTTGGTTTAAAACAGAATAGTGCAGGTTCCAAGAATTTATTTATTACAACACATTTTCATGTTGTATTTTTTCAATGTGATTCTCTCTGCTTCTGCCAATGTATATACACTTTCTAGGAAAGAAGAAGAAAGAGCTGCTCCCCTCCCCATCCTCCTAGATATCTCCAGACAAAGGGTAAACAGCTAGCCACGCTCCAGCTGAGGGTTCCTGGCAGACATTGCCTCCAGTTTCTTCAAAGGAAACAAGATCCAGGGATCAGAACACAGCTGGCAACACAAGTCAAGAATGTCATCAGAATGAACATTGATTAAATCTTTTTCCGCGTTCCAAAAATGTGACTTGTAAAGATGGAAAGGAATGAATAATTATTAAATTCCAGGCTTATCACCACACCTGAATTCTCAGATGTACACACATGTAGTTTTACTTCAAACTCATCTAGAATGATTGATCACGGCGGTGTAATAGGTGAGCTCCAAGAAGTCAGGGACTTTTGGCTGATTTGTTAAATGCATCCCAGGCATCTAGAACAGAGCCTTCATTTAGCTGGTGCTCAGTGAATAAATATTTGCTGTACTGAATCATTTGTTTTGTTTACGAGCTTGTTCTTCACTCATCTGTGCCATTATAGTAATGATTTAGTAAAAATCAGGCTTTAATATTTTAATGGACTCAGCCAGAGCCTATTAATGTACTATTTAACGCTCCTTCTAGAAAGAGGCAATGTTCTACACATACGTAAATATAAATATGTGTGTGTGTACACATACATATATACATATTGAATCAAATTATTCAAATTATTTTAGCTTTGACTTATTTTGTTTTCAATTAATATATCTTTCATGACAGTAACACAGAACTACTCTATTTTTGGCAGTCCATTAAGTGGCCATTCCATAAGTTATTTAACCAATTTGTAGGTTTTTTCCAATAAAATCCCTGTGCCATTTTTTGTATGCAAATTCCAAGCAACATTAGACATAAAACTTAAGATTGTTTTACAACTATGCAAACTCACCAACTACATATTAGAACAATTATTTCCAACTGGATCAAAGAAGCATTGGTCAAGTGCCTCCTTCATAGGATGATACTTGCAGATTTATACACACTTTTGAAACATGCAGTAATTTAGATTCACCTTTTTCCCCTTCCTCAAACATCCCACATGCTCCTCCAAACACCAACTCTTTTGGCCCTACCCAGATGACAGGAAGAGAGGCGTAAATTGCTGTTCTTAATTCGGAAGTCGGTGAGGGCTTGGTTTTGACAGTGTCTGGCTAGGATCTGAGGATATGAAGAATAACAAATTACCTAAAATTATATACATGCATGTGTTTAAAAATTATTTCAGTAAGACTTATAAATATATGTAGTTTAATACAGGATTACATGGCATAGTGGAAAGAGGATGGCCATTGGACTCAGGCCACCCTAGGTTTGAATATTGGCTCTGCTCATTTACCAGTTATATATCTTTAGTTGAGGGAGTTCAGTTAATTCGTCTATAAAATAGGAATAGCTATATTGGTTGTCTTAAATGCCTAACAAGTGCCTGTCACAAGAAGATGTACAATCAAATGGTAGCTGCTTTTAGCTATTACTAAAAAGATTGTCTTCAGTCACTGCCTATTACATTGACTTGTAGTCATTGCAAATCTGTCAGCTTTAGAAACTGGATGCAAAGAGTTATCCTACTCTGACAATACTAGTTCCTTGACAACATAATCAATTAAGGCGTAGTATGAATCAGTCTGGTTAATAAATACCACTAATGATTTTAAAATAATAACAATAATAATAGGATAGAAAGCACTTGCTGTTACCAAGCATTATTCTCAGAGCTTTGCATATATTATTCTATTTATTCTTCCCAATCACCCTCTGAATTAGATGCTATTACTATCCCCATTTTGAAGAAACGGGGGCACAGGTGAGTTAAATAACTTAGGTGAGGGTTACACAGGCAGAAAGCTGTTGGAGAGCCATAATCTGGACTGGGAATATGTTTCCAGATTCTATCCACTTAACCATGCTGTACTGTTGTTATGTCATCCTGTGACAGAGCTATGGGTTTAGAACCTGGAAGTTCCATTATATATATTAAATATGATACTATTATATAATAATATGAATATTATATATAATATAATATCATACACATATATTTGAATATTTGTGCCCCCTGCCCAAATCCTAGGTTGAAATCCTAACCCCTGAGGTAGGATTTTGGGGAGGTGATTAGGTCATGAAGACAGAACTCTCATAAATGGGATTAATGTCCTTATAAAAGAGACCCCAGAAAGCTTCCTCTCCCTTTTCACTAGATGAGGACACAGTGAAAAGACAGCCATCTATGAATGAGGGAGTGGGCCCTCACCAGACACCGAATCTGCATGATGCCTTGATCTTGGAATTCCCAACTTCCAGAACTGTGAGAAATACATTTATGTTGGTTATAAGCAACCCAGTCTATGGCATTCTGTTATAGCAGCCTAAACAGTAAGATAATATGTGCATAGGTGTGTATATAAGTGTGTGTATGTGTGTGTGGGGGGGTGTGTATGGAGTTTTTGTGGCCTGATATTAAAATAGTTTGACTTCCAAGAGCAAGGAGACATTGAGTAATAGGGAAAAGAACCTCAGATCCTGATGGATAGTGATGTATGTGATGTTTACCTAAAATAAAAATTCCAAGGTGAACTTAGCACAGGTGAATAATAAACATAAAGACAACCAAATTGCCTAAAAAACAACAATCCTGAGTATATAAATAATAAAACAGCTTTTGGATATTTCAAGTTAAGAAAAACAAGTAACTCTCCTTTATCCTAAAAGTTTATTTTATTTACCCCAAATTATAAGGGTAAAGACTATAACTTGTTTGGTGTGTATTCCAAGCTTTTGTTGATTTAGCTTTATCTTTATAGCAAAACATGTTTTACCTGTATGGAAAGGGCAACAGGGAAGTTTGAGACAATTATAAACATAAAAGAAGCTAAAAATCCCAATTTTAATTGGGAGTAGGAGTTTTGTGCAAAGTATGAAGATAACACAAACTCCCTTTTTTACTTTGTCCTGATAAAATGAGATGTTTTTAAAATATAAGATACGCTGTTATCACTTGTGGAGGAGTTTTTGTTCTACTAACATCCCTAAAACGAAGAGATCTAAAACACATATCTACATTCTCCAAGCTTCAGTCACTGTTTGGCAGAAACTTTTATTTCTTTGACATTTCTGCTCCTTCTAATGGCAGAGAACTCTTGGTAACCATTTCCAAGATTTGTCAGACGTTTTTAGGAGGAACCAGTGAGTTCTTGTGCTTAAACTCCTCTTTATTTGTAAAAGAAGAATAGAATGTACTCATTTATTACTGACCATGACAGTACTGAAATGAGATCATAGCTTAAAGTATTTCAATAATATCAAAATATTGCATCAAATAAGTAGAAACATCAATTTAGAAAAGTAAAAACAAAATGATTATGCATTGCTTCATTTTATTGCTTAACTAAAATATGGTCTCTGTCTCATAATTTTCTTCTCTCTTTCTCTCCTTCCTCCTTTCCTCCTTTCTTTCTTTTCCTTTCTTTATCTCTCTCTCTCTTTTAACAACTCTTTAAAAATGTAAAAGCATTCTTAGCTTAGTGGTCATACAAAAACAGGTTAAGGGTTGGGCTTGGTCTATGGAAAATAGTTTGACAACTATTTAGTTTAAGAGTCTAAATCAAGAGATAATTGTGATTATTAATTTTCTTAATCTTGGATAAGTTTTTATATAAACAATTTATTTTTAACTACATTGAGCCTCTCCAGTCAATGTTTTCTAGTCTGGTACTTCCAAAGTATCTGTAGTTTAAAATAAAATTGAAAGAGAGTAACAATTTACCAGCATTCTTTCCAATGTCACTTCTTTCTTGAGCTGGTCAACTTCCATCTTCAATTTGTCCTTTTCTGTCAGGTCCTCAATATTGATTACTGGCATCTTTTGCCTGCTGAAAAGGTAGAAGGTTAGTGCATGTACCTGAATTGCTGGACGTGCTTCAAGTCAGCCTTAGCCAACATTTCCATTAGCTCTTAACTTACTAAGTAAACTGTTCTTTGTTCTATTTTAAATTTCTCACAATAACCGATTTCTCATGAGCTCTCTTTCTCTGAACAATTCTAGCACTGCACACTAGCCTGGGGATTTTAAAGCTTCTTCATAATCTTCACTAATGTGATTAAATCAAGCATTTGACTCTAAACACCTGTCAGTAGATTTGTGGGGAGGGGTCAGTTGAGTCAGCATGTGATCTAGAATACTTAAAGCTCCTCCTTTCCCCTGGTCTTTTGCATAGTGTAAAATTTTGGGTTTCCAATCATCATATTCAATTCCAAAGCCCTCCACCATATAATTTATGCCATTTAACTGAGAGGTCATTTGAAGGAGTGCCCATTAATCTCCTAAATTGCCAGAGTATTTAATCTGGTATTAAAAGGTGACCATATAAAAAGTGTCATTGTAAATTCATTATAAATAGTGAATTAAAGTGTAAACCAATAGAATGGAAACATGGTAAACAAACAATTCTTTTAATCAGAAATAAACTAGTATATTATTTACAAGTGTTTCTCCAAGCAATACCTGGAGTTTGTATGTAACTATCATGACGAATTGGACAACAGTGATGAGCAAATATTGCCAGTTGAAGGGGACGTAGCGAGTCTGATCTAGCAACGTACGTCACACAGGAATAGACCCTTCTCCTGCCCCTCAGCAGTCCTCCTTCTCTCCAGTTAAATCAATGGGTAATGGGGAGATGGCTCGGAAGCCGGTGGTACTCCCATGAAATTGTCTGGAAAATATTTCATTGTAGCCAGGTGGCATCATGCCTACAGTCTTTTCTATTTGTCTCTTTAGTCCAAATTTTATAATGGAGTATTTTTATAAAAGTGAACATATTCAGATCACATGCTATTTCAGAGAACAACATAATATTGCACATCTACATGAAAACACTCTGCTGATATTAATAATATATCAGGTAATTAACCTATCTCCTTGTATTTATATGGTGTTTTCATTTCCAAAACCTTTGAGGAAATATTATTTCCCTTCCCAGTCTTATAATATTTTTTTGAGATTTTAAAATATTTTTTAGAATATCCTTTTCTTCTTTGGGAAAGAGGCAGTTTAAGATATTTTTAGGGATCAGTGCCTGCATAGGTCAGCATAGAAGTAGAAAAGAACACCCTATGGGCACCCAAGCCCAGTGTTTCTTATACTTTTTATTTTTCACTATTCTGTTCTTTATTTTAAGAAACAGTATAACAATAAAAATGTGATTTCTTCCCATGTAATAATTGTTTGGTATTTGAGAGCCTATTCTCATTTTTATTTTCACCTTCCTTCCCACCCCATCAGACTATACATAAAACTTCGTAAATATTTCTGCTGATCATTTTTACCTGTTGACAATGTTCTTTACTTACTTTTCTTCATTTTGGAAAACTTCTCATTCCTCTAGGTGGCTCTGACACTTCAATGTGTGTAAGAATCACTTTAGGGAACTTGTTAAAATATGAGCCCAAGCTTAGAGATTTTGATTTAGTAGATCTAGAGTAGGGTCTGGGATTTCATTTTCTCTATTCCAGGAAGCCCTACCATATTATTGCCAATAAGATAACCATTCACTGGTACTTGCTAGCTGTGTGGCCTTGACCAAGCTACTTAACCTGTGTGTGCCTCAGTTCACTGGTAAATAGGAGCAATGATACTACCTACGTTGTGGATTTGTTGAGAGGATTAAATGGGGTAATGCAGATAAGGACTGTAACTGTGTAGCACAGAGCAAGTGCTCAGTACATGCTAGCTGATTCTATTGACCCTGGACCTCTAGACTTCCAGATTGTACTTTCTTATATGGCACTTGCTCATAGGTGACCTTATAAAGGTACTCGTAAAGGATATCATGTGTACATGATTTGGCTCCTTCTACACCAGGCATAGCAGGGGCTGTTGTTACCCTGCCCACATCTCCTTTTTCAGGGTAAGGAAACCATCTCCCAGCAGCTGCAAGTGTTAGCTGTCAAGGGCAAACCTGACAGGTTGGCCCTTGGCTGATGGGAACCACTTTACCTGGTGATGCCTGAGAGATTATGCCCCCATCTGGCCCCTGAGGTTGCCCTGTAGCAAATGGCTGGCTTATGTGGGGTCTAGCAGCCTAACCCCTTGCTTCTGAGCTGAAAAACTTTGTTGTAATTGAGAACCTTCAGAGATCCTCATGGGTTTAGGATGATGCTAGACTTCTGAAACCACTTTTGACTAACTTCTTCTCCTGGCCCATCCTGCTTTCCTTACTCTTTCAGAAATTTCTCCTGAGAGCTTTGCCTCAATAAATCACTTAGCCAAGAAACCCTGTCTTAGGCTCTGCTTCTAGGAAACCCAACCTAAGACACAGTGGATTATTCCAGCCTTAACAAGAGAGGCCATACCATTCATAACTTTCATGTCCTCATTACTGTTTATTGTTCTGTATATTGTTTGGTATATAGAAGAGAATCAGGAAGTATTGACAAAGTCAATTAACCTATGTCATAAATATTCACCTAGATGTAGAAAAACATGCAAATTATCTGACTTCATTTTATTAAATGATTTTTCAACTCTAAAATGCTATAATTAACTATGTTTAATAATATTTAACATTAAAAACACTTCATTTAGAGGAAGTATTTTTTTAGAAGATTCAAGAATGCTTGCTAAATTTGATGCCATAGGTCTTATATGAAAAAAATCAAAGAGTGGGCATCAAAATTTTCACTTCTTTCTAGAACACAAAGAAGGACAGTCTATATTGTCTACATGGAGATTCCAAATACTCAGAGTTGTATTTAAGCCAAAGGTTTAAAGAATTCAGATATAGTATCATCTACTTTACTCGCTATTCCATTTTGCAGATGAGACAAAGACACTCTAAAGGAGTTTAAATGTCCAAAGTCACACAATGAGAGGCAGTAGAGTTGAGATTACAACACAGGTGTTTGTTTCCTGGTCTTGGATGTTTTCTACTCCATCACATTTCTCTCTGCTACCCTTCTTCAAACTGGTACAAAGGAGTGGATATGGTTTTTCATACCCCAGAATTATACAGAAAGTCCAGAGTTGATGACAAATGGCACTAAATCTTCCCCTCACCTCTCATATTCTAAGCCTTCAGGTTGGTCACCTCTGCATAAAAAGTCTTTAGAAGGGGTTAGGTCAGATTATGGACCCTGTTATCAACCATCCCCCCCACACTTTCAGCCAAAATATAAAGGGAAGACTGAAGACCCATAGCCAAGCAAGCAAGATAGCAGTTATAACTAACTAAGGGGAAAAACATGCCACAGTTAAGAAGGGTATGTGTTTTAGTTCTTCCTCCATCCTGCACTACCATTAGTGGATCTAAGGTCCAAAAAAACAAAGAAGGGAGGAAGGAAGTATCTTAGAATTGTACCCCATCCACAAATCTGTGGCTTTCTATGGGAGGCGATACTACCCCCTAGGGGCCCTTTTGAATATATGTCAGGTTGTTTATTATGGTTTTCCATAGTTTTCATGGGTATAGATGAGGGATGTCAGGTATCTTGCATTTTCCAAGACTCTGCTGCATAAGATAAACTGTACCACATTTAGCATAACTGTCAAATATCGTGTCAGACATTCAAGTATGCAAAAACCATATTTATTTGAAACTTGAACCTTATCTCATTTTTTACATATAAACATGAAATATTTTTCATATTTCGTTTTGTTATATTTCACATAATGGTTGTTAGATACACTGAATTTTACAATAATGCAAATATTTTATAAATAAAGGGAAGATTTTACACCAAGAATTTTTTTACCCTTTCAGAAAAATCATGTCAGTGACTATAGCCATGAGCATGGTATATGTGTTCGTCTGTATTCTTAGCTGCTATGTCCATGGTGATTCTACACATAAAAGGTATTTGACCACTTCATTATGTTTAGTGGTAATGAAGATTTTCATATTGAAACCCATCTTTATTCTTTATAATTTGCTGCTTATTTTTATATTCTATAAATAGCATTTAGGCACCATAATGATGGTTTTAAATGAGCCACAATGAGATATTTCTTATACAAATAAGATTCTGGGTTAGAGGGAACTCATGGTCATAGAACCCCAGAAGGAGAGGAGGAAACTCACATTGCATTGACTTTTCTTGGTCTTACATACCAAGATCAGTTTTTACTAGCCAAATATGGTCAAGATTGATGATATCAGTTTAAAGAATTATTAAGGGAGTAGATATTCATTGGGAAACAGGATTTAAAAGTAGCATAGTTTGTGAGGCAATTTCTGTAAAAACAAAATGTTTTTTATGCTTATATCTCAATACATTCAGAATTCTAAAAAAAAAAAAAGGTTACATTGACAAAGTGTAGGGGAAAAAAAGCAGATATGCCGAGCAAAGCAAGCAAGTCATGTAGTAACCATAGAAGGGTGGGGAGCTTCTTTAAATACATAATGTTTTAGTGATTTTTTAAACACTTTCAGAGAACAGAACTCTTTAGGGTAGCTTAAATGCTTCATGATGTCTTTCAGCAATTCCATCCAGTTTCTTGCTAATTTATTTTAGAATTAAAGTGAGCAACTGTAAAGTTCAAAGGCTTCTTGCATCAAATTACCAAAGTCATACTTCAGAGATCTAGAAAAAATAATTCTATGCTTCATTTGGAACCAGAAAAGAGTCCAAATAGCCAAAGCAGTGATAAGCAAAAAGAACAAAACTGGAGGCATCACGTTACCAGACTTGAAATTATACTACAAAGCTATCGTAACCAAACAACATGGTATTGGTACAAAAATAGAGACATAGACCAATGGAATAGAACAGAGAATCCAGATATAAAACCATCTACCTACAATCAACTGATCTTTGACAAAGCAGACAACAACATACACTGGGGAAAAGAATCGCTATTCAATAAATGATGCTGGGAAAATTGGATAGCCACATGCAGAAGATTGAAACAGGATCCATATCTGTCACTACTCACAAAAATTAATTCAAGTTGGATAAAAGACTTAGATTTAAGGAATGAAACCATATGAATTATAGAGGAAAATATAGGAAAAATTCTTCTAGATGTCGGCCTTGGCAAAGAATTTATGAAAAAGACCTCAATGGCAATCATGGCAATAACAAAAATTAATAAATGGGATTTGATTAAACTAAAAAGCTTTGGCACAGCTAAGGAAACAATCAACAGAGCAAATATACAAACTGCTTTCTTTCTGTTTGTTTTTACAGATTGATTATATGTAAGTGTGTTTTGAAGTAAGATACCTGATAAATAAAATATTTAACTTATGAAAGTGCAGATTAGGGAGAAATTATTCAAATTATTATTAAAAGTCTTTTGTATTATACAGAGGATTAATTACAGATTCTTTAAAATAGAAATGTTGCCAGCACACTTTAAATATTATTTGATTTATAAACATGTAGTTTGACACAATTTTTTCAGAAAAAATCTGCTATATTATGCACAATAAACTTGTAATCATATGGATGCATACTTACTTATTATATACTATTTTTTTATCTTTACATTCTACTTGGAACTATAAAAGGAAAACAGCTAACATTTTATTCACTCATCCATCCAACAAATATTTACTGAATGCCTATTTTGTGCCAGACATGATTCTAGATGCTTGAGGGTAGAGCAGAGAAAAAAAAAAAGATAAAAAAATTTGCCTTCAAGGCACTTATGTTTTAGTGAGGGAGACAAATAATAACAAGATACAAAAGTAAAAGATACCATATTTTGATTGGGATAAATGCTAAAGCAAAAAATAAATCAGGAAAAGATTAAGAATAGAAAGTGTCAGAACTATTTCAATCAGAGAGAGTATGGCCAAAGAAGTCCTCTCTGCAACAATGCTACCTTAATGAAGACCTGAGGGAAATGAGGAAGTGGGCTATGTAGGTATCTGAGAAGATTATTTGAGGGAAGAACAAATGCAAGGGGGCAATGGGCCAGTATGAATATGAGCAGCCCAGTAAACATGGGGGAGGAATAGTATATGAAATCAGTGACCATATGGATCTTACAGGCCATTGTGAAGACTTTTTCTTTACTCTGAGTAACTTAGGGAACATTGGAGGATTCCGAGTAATAGAGTGACATTATCTGTCACATATTTTAGCAGAATCACTCTGGCAGCTATTTGGAGGCCAGACCATAGGGGGCAAGTGGAGAAACAGGAAAGAGGCAAATTGCAGTCAAGGTGAGATACGATGGTGGCTCAAATCAGGGTGATAGGAGTGGAGATGGGGGCAGTGATGAGATGCTAAATACATTTTGAAAGTAGAGACAACAGGACGTGCTGACAGATCAGATGTAGAATGAAAAAGAAATCGAAAAAAGCCAAGATGACATGGATGTTTTTGGCTTGAGCAACTGGAAGAAGGGATTTGCTATTTCCTGAGATCAGGAATACTCTGAGAAGGGGAATATTGAGTTTGAGATACCTGTCAGCCACTCATTTGAATAGGCAGTCTGGAGTTTAGGGGAGGTGGCAGAGTTCAGGAGAGAGCCATGAGAACAGAGAACATCAAAGGTAAATAGGAAATAGAAAAGAACAAAGAACTAGATCATGGAGCAGTAGAAAGCAAGGGAAGTGAAATGAAATTAACAAAGGAGAGTGAGTTTGCTGTCCTGAAGACTAAGTAAGATATTAGCTAACAACTTTTGAGGATTTATCATGTGCCAGACACTCTGATAAATACTTACCTGCAATGCCTCTATATCTATCTTATCTACTCTTTTTTCCTTCTGTCCTTTTACCTGGGCTGATGAAATGATAGCAGTTAACATGGTATTCATTTATTCAGAAAATATTTCTTGTGTAACTACCATAGTCCAGGTGCTCTTTTGATTGCTTGGAGTTGAAGCAGCAAACAAAATCAGCTTTCTTTTCTCTTTCTGTATTTATAACTCATCACTGTATAAATTATTCTTTACAGTTGAATTTTTTTGGTCAGATAAATGGTAGTTTATATTATATTTTTTCAACTGATCAAGCTGATAACAAATTTTATCATTTTTGGTTTTTTAAAGCCAGTTGCTTTTTATCTCAGTTACTATTTTATTACATGAATACCATTCTTTCTCAACATGTTAGCTTATTTTTAAGGTACAAGTGACTTATAGATACCCAAATATATTCTATGACAACTCACTTTCTTTCCCAGAAAAACTCTGTTTCTGTTTCCACTTAGACATTTGAGTTTTTAAGGCATTGTAAAAGAAGAAGGATAGTGGTAACAGCAAATAATTTGTTTATTTCACAGTTGATCATGAGACCCTACTTTCCAGGTCTTTTTCTTGGCACTGGGATACAGTGATGACCAAGACAGGTAAGCTCTATGTTAGCACAGAGCTTATATAACAGCGAGAGGATCAGACAAGTAAAATAAAACCAGCAAACATAGTACTTTCAAATGATACATGCTATAAAAAAATTGTAATACCACAATATGATAAAGAGTCACTGGGATGTGGAGCCACATTATGCAGACTGATTTAGAGGGAGTGCAAGTGGGAACAAGAACCAGCTGCTGAGAAGGAAACAGGAAAGCATAAATCAGGAGATGAGCACTTCATGAAGGAAGAAGGGCTAAGCAGAGGGAAGAGCTCATGCAAGGACTCTGAAGTGGGAAACAGTCTTATAGTGCCAGAAGAATAGTACACACAGCATAGCTCGAGTATAGTAAGATCAAAGGAGAGTGACAAATGAGGTTAGTAAGGAAGATGGTGGTCAGGCCACAAAGAGCCTTGCAAACTATGGTGAGGAATAAAATGAGAAGCTAAGGAAGGGTTTTAATTTTATTTTGAAAGAGTGTGGTGTTGTGACATGGCCTAATGTATAAAAATACTCCAATTTCTAGGAGGGGTTGAATGGGAAACAAAAGTGAAAAACGGAGTTTTGGTAAAACCTAGTGTAGTGGTCCCTTAAGAACTTACATATTTGAACTATATTGGTTGTTGTGGCTATAAAGAGATATGAGCAGATTAAAAATCTGTTTTGGAGGTAGAATTGACTGGACTATTGTTAGATTAGGTGATGAAGTGATGGCAGGTGTCAAGAATGATGCCAGAGTTTTTGCCTTGAGAATCTAAGTAGAAGAGTCATTTACAGAAAGAAGGAAGATTGGGGATCTATAATCAAGACTTTAGTTTAGGACATAAAATTTTTAAGATGTCTATTAGGCATGCAAGTGGAGATGTTAAGTATACATAAATGTTTGGAATTCAGAAGAGAACTAAAAACTACACACAAATACATGTATATACACATGTATATGTGTGCATAATGTTTATATGTATATTTATTTGAAATTACATAAGAAAAGAATACAGTTAGAGAAGAGTTCTCAGAACCTTTGGTTATCCCAGCCTTCAATGGTTAGCTAGAGGAGGACAGATTGAGATGGAACAGTCAACTAAGCAGAGGGAAACCAAAGGATGTGATATCATGAAGACCGAGAGAAAATATCTTAAGAACGAGAAATGATTTGCAATTGTCAAATACTAATGAGAAGTTAAACAAAATGTAGATGGAAAATGTGGTCTTGGGTGACCTCAGGGGCAGTAGCTTTGGGTGTCACATATATTGAGAGGTCTGGTATGATGTGGCAACATGATGGTGCCCTTTACAATAGCACTTCCTGCTCATCCTCTTCCCAATTTGGAAGTTAAATTGGAGTGGAATGTGGAAAAAACAGGAAATGAGGAAGTGGAAGCAGATAGTTGAGGTAATATTTTTGATAAATTTAGTTGGAAAAGGGAGCAGTAAAATGGAACAGCAATAGGAGAGGGACATATTCAAATATGAACTTTAAGTTTGGGTTGGAAAAAAGTCAGAGATAGAGCAGTCCACATGAAAACTATTAAAACCTGGGTGTGTGTGCCGAAGAGTAAGACAGGGGCAGAGCTGACGCTGTAGAGGAGTGAAGCCCTTGAGGAGGCAAGAGGGAAAAGGACCCAGAGAAGTAGCCACGGGGTTGGTCTCTGATTGGACCAGGGCATTACTTCCATTGTAAGAGAAAAGAGGACTAAGGATGTGCGAGATTCAGTTGACCAACAGGAACAACTCACCCTTCCCGGGTTAGTTCAGCATATGTAGTCAAGACTAGTGTATTTAACTCTCTTGTAGTACAGACCTTCAAGTTCCACTCAGTTTTTACCTCAGCTAATAGTCAATAAGAGAAAAAAAGCAGTGAAATAGGAGATGTATGTTCCTTTCAAACTGTAGCTACTGCCTCTGCCTGCCCGCAAATAGCAGGTTGTCCCTCCTGTGTGATTTAAGGTCAAAAGCTTTTTCACATAAAGCTAGAGCAAATGAACATTTGGAGGCACATGGTACTGTAGTAATTAATGTATAACTAACAGGAGATTTTGGCTATATTATAAAAAGACAATATTTTTGCAAGAAAAGGTGTCTTTACATTTGAAAGGTCAAGGTCCATTATGTTCTGCTAAATATAACCCTGAAAATGAGGACCTTAGTGATTAACTCTCTCAATCCTTTAATCTCATTATTAACTTTGGCAGATGTTCCTCTTAGAGCATTATGGTAATGTATTTAAATTTTAGCTATCTATTTGCTCTATGAATGAATTATGAACTTTATATTTGCGTGAAAAAAGAAATCTGAGATAGAGCTGTCCAGGTACTGAACCAGGGGTCACAAGTGCATGTTATATATAAAGAGTTTGACTTCAGTCTCTGTTATTGTGGAAGAAAAAATGTGTGTACAGTCAGTGCAACCAGGGGATCAGGATTTATAATGCCTGTGCTAGCTGTATAGTTTTGGCAAAGTCACATATCTATCTAAAGCTCCAGCTTCCTCATTGCAGAGTGGGGAGAATAAAGTACCTTCCTCAAGTGGTTATTGTGGGGGCTTTAATGAGCTAATGAATTCAAGGCACAATGCAAATCTCAGTAAATGGTCTAACCATTAGTATTGATATTGCTATGGAGATTCCCCTATGACATACAGGAATTAGGGGGAAATTTCTCTTCCTTTTCTCATTCTTGACATGCCAGCAGCTTCGTAACCCAGGCTAGAATTTTGGGTAGGTGATGAGTTGCACTGTGCTGGGAGGTCTTGGATAAAACAGTCCAAAATTTGTCCCAACCTTCTGGGTGCCATACACAGTTAAAGATGCAGCAACCTGAGTGAGAGAAAAAGATGTTTTGCATGTCGAGTAAGGCATGATGACATTTGAAGGAATGTACATCCAGGAAGAAGAGGAAAGGGATTTCTGAGATTCTGCCCCTATGCAGAGGCAATGCTTTGCTAGAGCTACAGCATCTAAAACAATCAACCAAAACAAATAGCTGATGAAGGGATGAGTCTCTGTGTTCCATAGGCATAGAAGATATAATGTCAGATATGTTTGCAAGGATTGGATTTTATTTTGAATTGAGCTTTGCTTGCATTTTATTCACTTCTTCTTCTATGATCCCATAAAACCTGGTACATATTTTGATATTGTACTAAGAACACTATATTGTAACTGAGTTATATAGTTTTCATCTGTCTACCCTATTATGCTATGAGATCCAATGTGTTTATTCATCTTTGTATCCCAAACACCTAGCACAAAGTTTGTCACATTTTAAACATTTTATCAGTTTATTTTTTAAATAGGAGAATAAAAGAATGATCACAGTAAAAGATACATTATATACCCTTGTCATCTCTTTCTTTCTAGGGGAAGGGAGAATAATAAAATTAGGCATAGAGAATGTCCCATCCTTTCATGTGGCTTCATCTTATTATATAATACTCTCAAATGCACTCTATGTCTGATAGAGGGCGCATTAGGGTCAATGTTTTCTCTATGGTCCAACTAGCTAGAAAAATGCCTAGTTGGTGAAGGAGTTGCCTAAATTTTAGCAAAACCCTCATGACCATTTATCTCTCAGAAATGATTAACTGCCTTCCTTAGCAGATGTGTAAATTCCTCCTTAGTGCCAGCTGGACTCATTTCAGGTTTTATTTGACAAGGCTTAAACTAACAGGCAGCAAGAACTGTCTTTGCTTATTAAGGAGTTATCAGTGTAACTCCTTAAATGACTATGTTATATAATATGTATCCCCAAATCATTGGGCTAAATTAATTCTTGTCATTCACTCCTGAACCAGACATGCCACCTCTTTCTAAGGTGTCTGACAGAGAGGAAGACCATCTGCTTCAATCCCTTCTTTAAATTCTTAGTCATCTACCAAGACTATGGGGCTCTCAGAGAACAGGGCAATGATTCTCAAGGCTTGGGAATGCTAGGGGCTAATATGTTCGAAATCAAATTTCTATCTATTTGTTGTGGAGCCAAGGGGGTGTGTGAGAAAGATCAGAGGTAGATACCTGACACATGCAGAGAGGTTTCTGGACTCACTGTAGTTTTTGTGCTTTCTAATTCTGGAATTTTGTGTTCTAAGGTCTTGGTCTGGTAGAAAGAGCATAGGCCCATGTGTGTTAGAAAGAACACAGGACTGAGAATTAAGAACTGTGCGTTCCAGTCTCAGCTTTGACAACAACCATGGTAGGTAAACGCAAGCAGGCATTTTATCTTTGTAGGTCTCAGTTCACGCTTCTTAAAATAAGCATACTTACAGTTCCATTCAGCATTCAAATTCTAAGAATTTCATGAGTTATTTTATAGAACTTTAAACTATTTGAGACTCAGACTTTAGCCACAGCCACTAAACTGTCACTTGGTATAGCAATGACAAATCAATCTGGATGACTGTTTTGTTTTTCCCAATTGCCTCCAGCCTTGCACTTCCTGTTGACTTTGGAGAAAGGAATTATTTTCCTTAGCCTTTTGGTAATCTTTTGGCCTATATGCTGGTTTAAGGAGATAAAAGTACTACGACACCCCTCTAGAGGCTGGTCACTTTGCTCCTTCAAGAATGTCCTAAGTGTAAATTCAGTAACGTAAAAGTAGTTCCCAGGAAATTTAGATTTCCCTTATATCAGAAGATGTATTTTCATGGATATAAAAACACTCAAGTGTTCTGTAATTAAAAGGAATAATGTTTTTTCTAATAACCTGGCTTGACAATATCAAACTTCTAACTATCCTATTTGTTCAACTCTCCCTCCTCCCTCAGTGGTTATAGAGGTGTTAAAGATGCATCCTAATTGCCATGGAAAAACAGAAGGAAACTAACATTTCCAGAGCACTTCTCTGGGCACTGATTCCAACCTGTGTCTATAGAATACACCACAAAAGGGTGAGAGGCCTGTTTGTGCCCCCACAGCAGCCCTGAGTAGACTGAGTATTCTGCTCTGGCTGAGAGAACCCTGAAGCTCCTCCCACTAGAAGAAACACCACAAAGTGCTGTGTGATTGACGTGGCACAGAGGTAGCCTCTGAGCTAAGCCAAAAAGAAGAGGTGATGGGAGGAAGGCCACAGGTTTCAGTCCTACAAGGCCAGTTCATGTTGCTCTGTTTCCTGGTGGGAGTTGATGCTCCTGTCAAAATCTTGTGCCAAGGCTCTCAATGTGAACTGGTATATGGAATGATCTGGATGGATTCTGTGTCATCATGTAGGGCTGAAACAATCCCCTTGAGAGCATAAGCACTTTCCACTTAATCCTCATAACACATCTGTGAGGGAGAGTTATTATGTCTATTACAGAAGGAAACTGAGACTCAGAGAGTTTTAAGTAACTTGTAAAGTAGCAAGGAATAAAACCCACATCTTCTCTGACTCCCAAGTCTATTTCCCCACTGTACCATGCAATTTCCCTAAGTATCTGCCCTGATTTAAAAGGTTCATCTTTCTATATGAGCAAAAGATGATCAAAGAGGGTCCATCAGCTGAGAACAAAGAAGAGAACTGAAAGTAGTCAATGATGAATGGCAATTGGGACTCACTATCAGTCCCTGAATTTTATTTTAGTCCAATTTAGAGGTACATTTAATCATATTCAGAAGTACGGGAATAGGTAAATTTGAAGTTAACTTTTTCCTGAACATGATCCTTGCTAAATGTTTGGTAAAATTTCCCTCTCCTAATATTTGGAAGGAATTGGGAGGGTCTAATCTGATTGTACTCTGAATGTGTCAGCCAGCTCACACTGGCTCTGGCTCTGGAGAACTGATTATATACATATTTTCCCAAATTTGTATTCAGTGATTCTGTGGTGGCAGTTTGAAATCAGCCTTAGTGAGAGGATTTATACCATGGGAATCAGTAAATTATACAAACCATCACCCACCCCCCTTTTATTCCCTCCTGAACAACTGGTAGTTAAACAGTTACCTTTATATCTCTGACTTTCAGTCTTAATCATAGATGTCTGGTAATCTAAGCTGATGGCATTTCCAGATCAGGCTACTTTTCCTAGGAGTATGATTCTATGGCATGACATCAGGATGATTGAAAACAAGCACAAGGGATATAATGTGCAAAATATCCCAGACTATTAACCCACTGTGAGCAAGTGTCCTGTACTTTTCAGGGCTTCCCAGAAACTTGGAAAAAACTCCTGTAAACTCCCCTCAGTATCGTCAGGAAAGGTCAAGAATAATTATTCACTTGAGAATGTTGAATACAACAAGAGGAAAGGGGCAGGAAGGAAAGACACATTTATCAAAAGAACCCATTAAAATGTTTTTCAAAAATATCTTTAATATTTCATGTAAACTTTCAGTGTAATTTTTTTGTAAAAAAAAAAGTAGGTCACAGGTTAATATGTCAAAGGAGCAACGAACTGTAATAGCTGTACTGACATTAGGAAATATGTGGGAAAGGGCTGATCTGGTCAAAGCCTCAGGAGCCCCCAAGGCCATCTCTCTGGACTTTCATACATAGCTACGACCCTCACACATGCCTGGTGCGGGTGTAAAATGGTGCAATCATTTTGGAAAATTGTTTGGCTGTTTCTATATAATATTTTATCCAAGAGTATTAAAGTATTTTATCCAAGAGTAATAAAAATTGCATGTCCACACAAAGCAGCTTTATTCATAACAGCTCGAAACTAGACACAACATATACGTCCACTAACAGGACCTTTGTGGTATATTCATGTTAGACTATTACTCAGGGATTGAAAGGAACAAACTACTGATACACATAATGACATGGGTGTATCTCAAAAGCAGTAGTTGCAAGAAAGAAGTACTAAACAGTGCATACTCTCTGATTCCATTTATATGAAATTCAAGAACAGGCAAAACTAATCTATGGTGATAGAAATCAGAAGAGCAGTTGCCCCTGGCTTGAGGATGGAAGGATTGACTTGGGAAAGGGTCTGAGGGAACTTTTTGTGGTGATGGAAATGTTCTAATTCTTGATTGGAGTGGTGGTTATACAGTTGTCAAAATTCATCAAACTGTACACTTAAGATATGTTATGAACCTTTTGTTAAATGTAAATTAGAAATCGATTGAAATACATATATCTAAATATAAACACACTTATAAATTTCTAATCCAATCTAAAGGGTCTATTGCAATGAACCTGGCTCCCCTTCAACCCATGATTTTCACACTTTTTCCTGGCCCTTCAAATACGTGGACTTCATGTGCTCAATATGTGGATTCAGGCTTCTTCATTGCTTAATCATCCCGCAGGTCATTCCCCTCTAGCTTGCAGATTTCCCATCACCGACACGAACGCTCCATCTGGGCACCCCCGCCGGGCTGCAGGAGAAAGTTTGGGAGGCAAGTTCAACTTTTCAACTTGGTGGGGAATTCCCACAGAATCCACAGTACGCAGCTTGCAGCGCGAGGACGGCGGGGTCACAGCCTGAGCATGTGAATCAGCCGCCCCTGCAGGCTCCGCCCCGGCCGGGGTCCGCGGAACTCTCACCCCACTTAAAGCAGGCGCCCAACGCGCCCGCACCCAGTCCGCCCGGAGGCAGGACGCCGCGCACCCTCCAGCGGCCCCGCGCATTCCCGGGACGCCTCGCCCCGCGGGCCGCTCCTCCCTGCACCATGGACCCTGCTCGGCCCCTGGGGCTGTTGCTCCTGCCGCTGCTCCTGATCGGGGCTGCGCGGGGCGACGCGGCTCAGGCGCCCACAGGTATCCGGCCAGTCCGGGAGCCTCTCTTTGCCCCGGGCTTCCTCCGGGCCAGGCCGCCGGGCCCCTTGCACCCGCTCTCCCCGCGCCGCTTTCCCCAGGCCCCTGGCGCGCGTCCCGCAGAGCCGCGGGGAAGGGGACCCCCGCCCAACTTTGCACTTTCTCTCTCTCCAGAGGCCCCACCGCTCGGAAGCGGCGGGGACAGCACTCCCCGGGATGCCTCTCTCCTAGAAGTGTCTGAACTCTTTCCCGCCTCATGCGCTCTCCTTCCGCCCCTCCTGTAGGAAATAACGCGGAGATCTGCCTCCTGCCCCCGGACGAAGGGCCCTGTCGGGCCCAAATTCCCAGTTACTACTACGACAGGTACACGCAGAGCTGCCGCCAGTTCATGTATGGGGGTTGCGAGGGCAACGCCAACAATTTCGAGACCTGGGAGGCCTGTGATGAAGCTTGCTGGAGGATAGAGAGTAAGTGCTGCTCCCACGCACGCCGCTCCTTGCACGGAAGGCTGGTAGTCACTTAGGTAGTTTTCCAGATCTCGCTTTCTAAAGTTTCAGCCTGAATTTTCTCAAGTAGCAACCAATTTCAGTTTCTCTAAAGTAATCACAGTATTACAACCATGAACACATTTTCTCTTTCCTAACTGACATTTATCGTTATTCAATGCCCATGTGGATGCAGGGGAAGATTTGTTGCTTCACCATAGGGTATAACAAATGCAAGGGAAAAATATATTAAGTGCAACGTAAGTGTTTTTCTGTATTTATCATTAGTTCCAAACCTGTTTTGTTTTATAATCTCTCCTTGAGGACACCATTTCTCCTGTCCATTATCAATGTGAAATACTTTTAGTGTGATTTTATTATTAACGTGTGATTTAGCTAATTATATAACTTTACCTTTGTCCCTTGATATCCTAACATGTCTTGGGTTTGTTTAGAAATATGGTGGAGATTCACAATACTTTGTTCTATTTTATTTTATCTTCAAATTTTAATTATATTGGTTGAGACCAGTAACAGAACATAGCACTTTGCCATTCAAGGAACTGTGCCAGAGGAAAATGTGTATTCATGTGAATAAGCTTTGATTAACTTCATATGTGCAAATGATCAGAGAACACCGTGAGAGAACATAGGGATTATGTTCTAAACTTGAAAGATACTTCACAGCTCAGTGAGGTCTGGATCCACTGTTTTGTTTTTTTTTTAAAAAGCTAAATAACCATATTAATGGGCATTCTTTGGGGGATTTACTATCCCAGCACTAAATAAGAGGTTTTCCCCAGTTGTTTCCGAAAATACAGTAAAGTTTTTGAAAGTACTACTTAGAAGGCTGCTTTTGACTAACACTGTGTTATTGCCTTTCTTTTCCTAGAAGTTCCCAAAGTTTGCCGGTTGGAAGTCAGTGAGAACCAGTGTGGGGAATCCACAGAAGAGTATTTCTTCAATCTAAGTTCCATGACATGTGAAAAATTCTTATTTGGTGGATGTCACCGAAATGAGAACCGGTTTCCAGATGAAGCTACTTGTATGAGCTTCTGTGCACCAAAGAAAAGTAAATATAGTATTTCTATTTCATTTCTTTATTAAGACTTTTGGGTGAAAAAACTCAATTTGATGTGAAATTAACATGGTTGGTATTCTGGTGGTTTCACATATAATACAGTATCAATCTTAACACTGTTGCCCTGTGAGGGAGTATTTTGTCTCCATTTTTAATTGTAAGGATACAAACAAGGAAAAGTTAATGACTTGCTAAGTTCTCAGGGCTGGAAAGTGGCAAAGCCATAATTCAAATATTTGCTGTCGCTTGTGCATTGTTTCTTTAGAACAATTTCTCATGTACTCAATTTACACATAAAAAATTACAGTATTCATTAATGAATGTGATGACCTCAGGTCTGTACAGAATCAGTTATTCATATGAGATAATGGAATGTGTAAAGATGGTGAAACTTGAATATTTCTAAAGTTTTTGGTTAGATTTCTGTGTTTAGCAATTGCAAATTGCAACACAAAAGAGATCTCTAAATTTCTTTTCTTGCTTCTCCATTTGTTACCTATCACATCACCACCCCGCATCCTTGAAATGATGGGTTACTTGCACGGTATTTAATATTTCTGGAGAAAGACAACACAGACATTTCCTGCAGACACACCAGAGACACACAGATTAAAAGATTCAACAAACAAGAAAAACTTGTTTTGGCAGAGACTTTGATAAAGCTCTATAGCAAAATGTACAAAATCTTGAATTAATGGGGAGATAGTTGCTGCTGATGTTCTCTTAAGTTGTTTGTGTAGATGTAAATGTTCCAGTGGTTACTGGAAATTAGATATATGTATTCTTGATCCATAATGGAAGGAGAAGTGATTAAAAACTTTTAAAATAAAACTACCAACACAAGAAAGTTTACCAAAGCATGTCATATATTATCCCTTGAAACTTAGCCCATTTTTACCTGGACATATCTGTACTTCCTTTAGTTTCTTTTCACATTTAAAGGATACGAACACATAGCTTCAGAATAAATTCTAGCCAGTCTATAAAAATTTAGAATTACCAAAATATAGCATGTAAGCTCACCTTCAATTTGAGGCACACCTTTTTAAATGGTTTAATATGATATTTTGGATTCAGAATTAGCCTTCTGTGGGATTAGATTTTCCTTAGTTACTTCAGTAATCACCACAGTTTATTAATTCTGGTATTATAGCATTTCTAATTTTATTTGCTTTTTTATAAAGGTCCATCGTTTTGCTACAGTCCAAAAGATGAGGGAATGTGCTCTGCTAATGTGACTCGCTATTATTTTAATCCAAGACACAAAGCCTGTGAGGCCTTCACTTACACTGGCTGCGGAGGGAATGAAAATAACTTTGTTAACAAGAAAGATTGCAAACATGTTTGTGCAAAAGGTAGTGAGTTTTTTCTTATTCAATTTTTAGGCAAACTTTATAAATAATTCATAAGCAAAATTATATTTTTATGTATCCATTTTACTAATAGCAAATTGCCATTTCTAGACTACTTCTATGTAAATAGCACTTTAGTGCTAATCAGTTTCGTCAAAATGCTTACCCTGGCTAGCTACAGTAGACAATAGCTATATCTTTGTATTTTAAAAGTGGAATGTTATTCATCGCTTCTCAGCCTTTTGGCTAAGATCAAGTGTAAAAGTAGAACGTTATTCAGTATATAATGAGTTTAGCTGACTTTACAATCATTAAAAATAAGATGAGGTGAGCTTATAAGCATATTGGAAATGGTGATTTATGGTGAATCTACAAACTGGTGACATATGATTTTGATTGTTATTTTATTGATTTTTAGCCTTGAAGAAGGAAAAGAATAAGAAGACGCCAAAGCTTCTCTTTGCCAATAGAAGCCTGAAAATTCGGAAGAAGCAATTTTAAGCAATTTTTGTATGTCATTTTGTGAATGCTTATTTGCCTTTGTGGTTATATGTGAAGAGTAATATGGTAGCATGAGGAAACAAATCATTAGTGATTTATTCACCAGTTTCTATTAATACAAGTCACTTTTTTGTGTACTTCTTATACATAACTAGCTGCTATTGAAATGTGAATCTGTCATTTCAAATTTGCTATTCAATTGTTTATGAGATTGAATTCTTGCAGTACATAAAATATAAAAGCAAAGATATAAAAACAAATATGACTCACCCAGGCCTTGGGGTTGCTATTCCTGATTTTAAAAGATAACCGTAACTGAAATAGCATAAGACAATATAATCATCTGCTTTTAACATATTTGAGCATAAAAAGGACCAACAAATATATTTCATTTTGCATTGAAAAGTTGGTTTATATTTTCGGCCCCACAAGATAAAGTTGCAGATTTACCAACACTTTAAAAAATATTCCAATTGCTATTATGTAGACACTACTAATAACACTCCCATTTTTGTTGTTAGATTGCAGTGTGATGAATGAGTAAGGAGATTTATTTAAAAGATAACTTTTTTGACTGAATTAAAAAGCTTGTCAATTTATTAAAATCAGAAATGTTTTCCTCTGGTGGGGGGAAGATATCTATCTCTCTCTATCTCTTTATTTTTCTCTATCTGTCTATTCCACTCACATGTATGTGTTTGTGTATACATACTGATAGATGGTTTAAAAAATTTTCCTGTTGTTACATTATTTCTTAAGACATAATGAATTGGAGACCACTAAAGTTGTTAAAGCTTTTGTACTGTTTCAGGTGTTTATTTATATTATACCAGAAACCATGCATGAATAATATAAACTCTACCAAGAAATTATTCTTGATTAAATATGATCATTGTGGCAAAATAGTTTTTTTCTGTAATAAAAATATTTTTCAAAATTCTTACATCTTCTTGGCAAGTTTAAGATATTTAAAAGTATGCCCATTATTTAGCAAAACTGCAAATATGTTTGCCCTTTGCTTGAGTAATCCCTCATTTAAAAATCTATCCCAATGTTATTTTGACAAATAGGTATATGTCTGAAGACATTGATAGATGCTGAAAACTGGAAACAAATCAGATGCTCATCAACAGGGGATTGGTTGAAAATATTATGGATGAGGAACGAGCAGAATATCTATATATGGATATCATCTGGCCCCAGAATTACATTTTAAAAAACAGGGCCTATAAATAAACACACGTATACACAAACATCACAGAAGATATAATGATATTAAAAATGGTTACCTATAGTGGGAGGGAGAGAACAGAGGAGTGGACAGCAAAGGAGATAAAATTTATGTGAATGTACCTTGTTATATAGTTCTGATCTGGGACCATGTTAATATCTTACATAATTAAAAACCAAGATTAAATCACAAAGAAGAAGCAATTCCTTTAAACATTGAAAACAAACCAAAACAATTGAACCCAATTGAACATCAAACAGTGGCATAACTATACAAAAGATACATAGTTATTTTCAGTGACTTTCAAAATTAGTATTTTGGCCATATATCTTTTGGGAATATAGTCTAAGGGTCAAAAAAATTCTGAAGAAATTTGAAAATGCATTTAGTAGTCTTTTACTATCAGTAATATCTGTTGTTATTTTAAACCAATTATATATAGAATACTATGTTATGCTATATATTGTATAAAAAATAAATATTTACATTTCTTTGGAAATCAAGATTTTCAGTGTTAAGAGAAACTGAGATGCAAGTATAAAATTAAAGAAATTAAGTAAAAAAGTAAGTAAGTGAAATAAAATAAAGAAATTAAAAAACTTTTAAATTGGAATTAGAAATATTAGCATAAACTCATAATTTATTTTCTCTACCAAAAATATGTATTTCCCACCTTTCCATTGAAAATTCCTTGAAGCAATGACAATTCAGTGGCAATACATACACCTCCTATCCAGATTGTGGACTCTCAATACTATTTTTCACTAAAGTGAACCAGGACTCTCAGGAGAAACCTCTGAATCCAGCTCTGGGGCAGGTGAACCTGGGCTATCTTACTCTAGAGATCAAAGAAGCTATCAAAGACTAATGAATCATGTCACAAAAACAGGAGAGTAACTTTAAGGAGCTCCCACTGACCCAAAATGAGACAATATGAGCATCAAAACGAATAATGACCACCATATATAAAAATACAAAAATATGTAAAAGTCTGAGTTCATAATTATATGCACAAACACCTCTCCTTGGTAACTTTTGGAGGTTTTTCGGGCATTATTACATTACTTAGAAAATTGATGAATTAACAGAAAGAGTGAAGCATTTATCCTTTTGTTTGTTTGTTCTTTAAAAACTGTATCACAGGGGAAAAGGTATATGAAAGCTATTCATAGAATTCCACCTAATTCATGCAATGCATTAAAATGTTAAAAAATGCCCCTAATGAAAGCATGAATCTAGGTAATGGTCATCAGTGGATACTGAAACTTGCGTAAAAGGTTTTGGGGGAACACTGTCATGGGGAATCAGGCTAATGTCTCCAAACCCACAAATAATTTTAACACCCATGAAAGTTTGGCTGTAGACATTATTCGCTTCCTGATGTGATGCAGTAATAAGCATACCCCCTCCATGAAATACTACTGGAGAAAAAAAATGTGAATCGAAGTTAGTCAAGCCTCTAGATCTTACTATCATATTGCCAGATTACAGGGCAATATTGGTGAAACAGGAGCAAGTTATAAGAAACCAAGGAAGGTGTACTACCAAATCCATAATGTTGGACATTCTACAGGACAAATACCTGGTTTCTCCAAAGAAGTCAATAAAATTTTTTAAAAGGGTGGAGGCAAGGTAGTGCTTTGTACACACACACACACACACACAAAATATGAGACTTTACAAAAAGAAGCATGCCATTAATAGGCTTTTGGTTGAGTAAGGCCTGTATTTATGACTGTTTTCAGTGGTTTTTGAAAATAGTTATAGCAGAAAGATCTCGTATGTGCTCTGGGGTTGCAGAGTGAGTGATGCAGAGCCTCTGGGGATTCTGGGGGATCCTAGAATCCCCAAAGGGAAGCTGGATTTGGTATTTGCTATTTTTATCCCCCTCTGTAGCCAAAGCCCTTAATAGGGGGTCATGGACCCAACTCAGCCTGTGTTTGCACTTCTCTGTTCAGCATGAGTAGGAAGTAGATCCTTTTGATACAAATGTTCTAATGCCCCAACATCTGCCATTTTCGTTTAATAGGACATTCTGCAGTTGAAGGGAAATTCCGTCTCATCCCAGTCAGTGTGAAGGCAAGTCACAACTGTGGTTTCACCAGACAGCCTAATTAAAAGGAATGTCTCATTCTGTAGCACAAAAAGACAAAATAGGAATGGGATGGCTTTTAATAAAACAATCTTTTATTTTAAAAAAATTACTCTAGACTACCACTCACATCTCCTCTGTGCTCACACGTTGTCACATCAGTCAACCATAGAAACTGCACTGGAGCTTCCAGGTTGCTTGGATCACAGTACCCCCAAGTATACATGCTGTCTCCACCAACGGTCTTGCAGACCTTGAGCTAACCATCGTATCCAGTAAGGGAATATTCTTTAGCGTGTCTGTCCCTATACCGTAACAGTGGTTGTAGAAATTCCAGCTGTGGTTCACCCAGAGATAAATTTCTGACTATCCCAAGGGAGTGGACCTAAAAATATCAACATCAGAAGGATGTCTATTAATCCTTCATCAGCCCTCTTATGACCCGGGGCAGGAACTTATCTTTACAAGCTTTATGTTTCTAGTAAAACATAGGTCCTGTGATAAAGATAAGGAAAAGTGAAAAAGTGCAGAGTTGTAGCTTTAAAATATCCTTTGTCTAAATATAGTTACAGACTTAGAGATGGAAGCAGGCAACATGGGAATCACAATCATCCAAAATTATTTCTTCTCCCTTCACTCACATATTCGATTGGTCACCAAGTGTACCTATTTAAATGTATTCTAATCCTTATGCCAGAAAAATTAAAACACTCCGCAATTTTCCTTCCTGTCTCTGTCTGCTCCATATCCAGTCATTCACACTGATGCCACGGTAATTTTTTTGGAAGAAAAATTATGATCAGGTTACTCCTTTGCTTAAAACTCTTCCGTGGTTTCCTGTGGAATCTTCATGTTGCTGTCCAAGCCCCTAGCATGTCATTGAAGACTTCTTATGAGTGAACCATGACATTCCTCTCCAGATTCATCTCTCATTCCCTGTAACCTATAATTCAGTTGCACTAAATTATCTGCAGTTTCCAAAGCATGTCATACAGCTTTACTTTTCTGTAATGTGGTTCTCAAATTTTGTGCATGAGAACCATCTGTGGAGCCAGGTATATAGCAGGCACTTATGCCCTGGTCTCACGGGTTTTGATTTAGTGGGTTCGAGCTGGCACTCAAAGATGCATATTATAAAAAATGACTGCAGATAATTAGAATATACACTTCCATCACACTTTAAGGAACACTGTGTTTAAGCTTTACTATAAGTTTTTTTTTTTAGAGAATATCCTTCCCTCCGTGCAACTTTTTGGTAAGTTTAATCTTGCCCTTGTTGGTAAAGTATTCCCTGCCCTTCCTCAAGCAGGTTTAATTATTTATCCTAAGGGCTTGGCTAAACCTAGTGCAACTTCATAGTTGTACTAATACAGTGTTTGTTTTCCTAGAACTTTTGTTGTTAGGGTATCTAAGTTTTTCATGTAAAATTAATAGGTTATTTTTTCATTTTAAAATGTTATTATAAATAACTGTATATTATATAGAAAATAAAAGACATGAAAATAAAAATAAAAACAATCTGAAATTTCACCAAGTGATTAATAACCATACTTCTGTTCTCTTGAGGTGGAAATAACTTAGTAAAGAGGTATAAGCATTTTAGTGCTCTCAGTATATACTGATAAATTGCATTACAAAGTTATGTCAATTTATCTCCAACTAAGAATGTATGAAAATGCCCAACACATTTGGTATTAAATAGAAAAATAAATCACTTGTTATAAAAGATATTGGATCTTTTTTTGGATATTTTATCTTTTATCATTGTTTTAATTGGTGTTTCCAAAATTATTACTAAGGTTGAACTTCTTTTATTGTATAATTTAAAGTGTACAACATGAGGCTTTGATATACATATCTGTAGTGAAATGATGACTACAGGTAAGCAATTTAACATATCTATCATCTTCTATAGTTCCTAGTTCCTTTTTCTTTTTTGTCTTTTTTTTTTTTTTTTTTAGAGGTGGAGTCTCGGTATGTCGATATGTCGCCCAGGCTGGACTTAAACTCCTGGCCTCAAGCAATCCTCTGGCCTCAGCTTCCTGACTAGCTGGAATTACAGGTGTGAACCAGCATGGCAGGACTTTTTTTTTGTGAGAACACCTAAAATCCACTCTCCTAGCAAATTTTCAACATACAGCATAGTAACTACCATTATACTCTCTGTTTCTATGTATTCAACTTTTTTCTTCATTCCACATATAAGTGAGATCATGCATTATTTTTCTGTGTCTGGCTTATTTCACTTGGTATAATGTCCTCTAGGATCATCCATGTTGTCACAAATGGCAGTATCTCCTTTTCTAAGACTGAATAATATTTCATTGTGTGTATCTATTACCACAATTTCTTTATCCATTCATCCAGCAATGGACACTTAGGTTGTTTTCATATCTTGGCTATTGTGAATAATGTGCAGTGAACATGGGAGTGCAGATATCTCTTTGAGGTATTGATTTCATTTCCTTTGGGTATATACCCAGAAGAAGGATTGCTGGATCATATGGTAGTTCTATTTTCAATTTTTTGAGGAACCTCTATATTATATTCCATAATGACTATACGAATCTACATTCCCATCAACAGTGTACAAGGGTTCCCTTCTCTTCACACCTTCCCTACACTTGCTATCTCTTGACTTTTGGATAACGGACATCCTAACAGGTGTGAGGTGATAGCTTATAGTGGTTTTGATACGCATCCCCCCTAAGGATTAGTGATGTTGAACACATTTTCCTATACCTGTTGGCCGTCTGTATATCTTCTCTGGAAAAATCTCTATTTAGGTGGGGTTTTTTTTGTTTTTGTTTGTTTTGCTATTTTGGGTTCCTTATATGTTTTGGATATTAATCCCTATCAGATATATAGTTCACAAATATTTTCTTCCAACCCGTAGACTGCCTTTTCATTTTGTTGATTGCTTCCTTTGTTGTGCAGAAACTTTTTAGTTTGGCACAGTCCCACTTGTTTATTTTTGTCTTTGTTGCCTGAGTTTTTGGTGTGATATACAAAAAATTGCCAAGGCCAATATCAAGGAGATTCTCCTGTGTTTTCTTCTAGGAGTTTTACAGTTTCAGGCCTTACATTTAGGTCTTTAATCCATTTTGAGTTGACTTTTGTATATAGTACAAAGGTCCAGTTTCATCCTTTTGCATATGGATATCCAGTTTTCCAACTCCATTTATTGAAGAGACTATCATTCCCCATTGTGTCTTCTTGGTGACCCTGTTGGAAATTAGTTGACTATATACACTCGGGTTTATTTCTGAGCTCTCTATTCTGTTCCATTGGTCTAAGTGTTTTTATGCCAATACTGTATTGATTACTATTGCTTTGTGGTATAATTTGAAATCAGAAAGTGTGATGCCTCCAGCTTTGTTGCTCTTTCTCAAGATTATTTGGCTACGTGGGACATTTTGCACTTCCACATGAATTTTATAATTATTTCTTCTATTTCTCTGAAAAACGCCATTAGAATTTTGATATAGGAATTGCATCAAATCTGCTTATGGATAGGGATATTTTTCCATTTATTTTTGTCTACTTCAATTTTTTTCACCAGTGTTTTATAGTTTTCAGTGTACAGATCTTTCACTTCCTTGGTTAAATTTATTCCTAAGTATTTTTTTATGCTATCATAAATATGATTGTTTTCCTTTATTGCTTCGTTTTGATTCCTTTTTCTTTTTCCTTTGTGTAACTTCTACAGGTTTTTTTCTTTGTGGTTGCCACAGGACTTATATAAAATATGTTATAGTTTGAACAGTCTGTTTTAAGCTGCTAAATTAACTTCCCTCGCATGCAAGAACACTCTGCATTTCGCCTCTCCTCTCCCCCACATTATACGCTATTGGTGTCACAATTTACAACTATTTATGTTATGTATTCATTAACATAATTTAGCTATAGTATTTAGCATTTTTGTCTTTTGACTTTTATAGTAAGGTGCCAATAGATTTACCAACCTTTGTTACAGCAAAATACTCCTTTTGGCTATATATTTACCTTTGCCAACAAATAGAAATCAGTGTGAGACATTACATCAATAGAAAGATAAAAACTGCATGATCATCACAATAGACACAGAAAAAGCAGTTGACAAAGTTCAACATTCTTTTATGACATAAACTCTCAACAAGATAGGTATAGAAGAAAATTTCCTCAACATAATTAAGCCCTTTATGAAAAGCCCACAGCTAATCCCACAGCTAATGTAATAATCAATGGGGGAATGTGGAAAGGTTTTCCTGTAAGATACGATGCAAGGCAAGGATGCCCATTCTTCTCAATCCTATTCAACAGTTCTATTCAATGTGCTAGAAGTACTAGCAAGGACAATAAGACAAGAAAAAGAAATAAAAGGCATCCAAATTAGAAGGAAGAAGTATAATTATTCCTGTTTGCAGATGACATGATCCCACATGTAGAAAACTCTAAAGGCTCTACACAAAAAACTGTCAGAATAGATAAATTCAGTAAAGTAGCAAGATATGAAATCAATGTACAAAAATTATTAATAGTTACATTTTTTACATCAGTATCTGTAAAAGAAATCAAAATACAGTTTTTATCACTCAATCTGTGGAAAAATACATAAAAGCTCTTCTAAAATTATACCATCCTTGTGTTCAAATGATAAGTCCTATTTGGATATTATTTTTATATGCAATGCTAGATTTTGTTGGTTATATTTTATTTAAGGTTATTGAATCTATATTCCTAAGTAACACTGTTAGGTGTATTCACAGAAAACTACAACTTTTATAATTACGTTTTTACCATCTGTTATTTTTTCTATTTTTATTGGATTATCAAAGAAGAGTTTTTTATGTTATTTCTACATTATAGAAGTTGTTGAGATTTTCTTTGTTACAATGTAAAATCAATTTTTATGTGCTATTGAGAAGAAAGGATATTGCTTTCATTGGAATATGTATTTATTTTCAATATATATGTTAATAAGTATATTTTATACTTCTTATTTAGAACCTCCATATATCCAAATATGTATATATCTGCCATTATTTGTTTACTATCATGGACTTTATATTTGAGTGCTGCCTCATAATTTTTCTCTGTTATATTTTTAGGACTATTTTCATCTAATGAAAAATTTGAGTCTCACTTTTTCTTGCAGGGCGTTTATATGAATGTTGTCTGACTTTCCATTCATTCTAAAGTATCTTGGATTTTCCTGGGTCAGCAAGAATAAGCATTCCTATGGAGAACTATGAGGGTTTTGGGTGGTGTCTGAGTTCATTTTGCATTGCTATGAAAGAATATCTGAGGCTGGGTAATTTACAAAGAAAAGAAGTTTATTTGGCTCATGGTTTGACAAGCTGCACAAGGAGCATTGAACTGGTATCTGCATCTGGCGAGGACCTCAGGAGGGTTATAATCATGGCAGAAGGCAAAGGGGGAGCAGCCATGTCACATGGTGAGAGAGTGAGCAAAACAGAGAGGGAGGAGGAGGTGCCAGTCTCTTTCTAATAATCATATCTCCCGGAAACTAATAAAGCGAGAACTCACTCATTACCAGGAAGACAAAACCAAGCCATTGATGACAGATCTGCCTCCATGACCCAAACACCTCCAATCTGGCCTTACTTCCAACATTGGGGATTAAATTTCAACATGAAATTTGGAGGGGAAAATATCCAAACTATATCAGGTGACTTGCTAGTTTGCTTAGTTCAAGAGCACTCTGTTTTGTTGGTACACAGAAGTATGACATCTTAATAAATGATGCCCTTTTTACATGTTGGGATGTGTCTTCTACTTCTGTAATTCTTCTTATTTTTTATGAGATCCTTACTTTCCACCACTTTTTTCCTTCTTTCCATTCGCTATCAAGTCTCCAAGGGATATCTACTTCTTTTAAGTTGCCTTACTCTCCACCCTCAGCGTGACTTACTGAGATAGCCACCTCTGGTCCCGTAACTTCCAGACCTGTCCCCGCTCCCTCAATTCTCCGGTAACCATTGCTTTGATCCACCAGCCCTCAGACTTCAGTTGGGGTAAGACCCTCTTTTCCTTGGGGTAACACTATCTGTGCTTCACCAACAACAGGACCCAACTGCGCTTTCCTCTTCCTCTTTTTTTTTTTTCACATAATCTTCATATTATTTCCTCAGTTACATGTAAATTGAAGTTTGTGTTTTTATTTTTCTTAGTTTTGCTCTAGATGTAAATTATGGGTGGTTTTATTAGATCTCTTGATAAATCTGTAGAGTCTTTGGAGGTTATATGGAGAGATTATTATTTATGTACATGTCCACTATTATCTTAGGGAAATTGAAAGTCCCAAACAATATGTTATTAAAATAATCTTTAAAGTTTTAAAGACCATGGATCAATTTTTTTTCTTTTTTTAACCTAACCTGATTTTTATATCCATATCTGTTAATGCATAGAGAATAGAAATTATATATTGACACCACCTTTCGAGCCTAAGCTCCTTAACCCATGCATACATTTGTAACTTTACCTTGCCCAGTATTTGATACTAATAGATTCTTCAGCAAAGACACAAATTGATATGGTCCTAGACTAGAGTTTTGCAGTAGAGGCCAGCTGCTCCCCTCTGAGACAAAAACAGATGTTAATCTTATATCTTTTGCTTAGCCGGCTCTTTTGATATTTGATACTGAAGAGGTCTGCCCTCTGTTCTTAACCATCCTCTCCTAGGAGTTTTTCATGTGAATCACAGCACTGTAATTTCCATGAAAAATTGATAGTCTGCATCATGTTTTAAAGTTAATTTTTTTAGGATAACTTTATTTTTACTTGGAAAATACAAATTCTTTTTACATAGAGGAGTTCCTCAGCTGTAATTTTTAATTTTATGAATATATTCTTAGCCCTTTTTTATTTCTTGAGTTCATTGGAGGTAGATGAATGCTGGTATATCACCAGTTTAATTATTACATGCTAAAATCAAATGTGTTTCAAATATAGCCTACAATTTTAAGTGAATAAGCAGAGCTATTTACCACTTTTTAACAATGTTGCTGTTTATAATAAAATGTGGTAAAATATTATTTTCTAAATCCAACTTTGGGTGTAAATGTCATTCCTCATAACTAATAATCAAGGTACTCTAACCTTAAGATTACGTATTATGCTCCAAGGAGACAATCAATTAACTTTAAAATAAGGATGTTTCAAAATTATTAAGTCAATAGTCCTAAGAAATATTAAAACATTTAAAGTACTAAAGTCAGGTATTTGCCCTTCTTGAAAAATAAACAAATAGTTATTTCTTGACTTTCTTTTCCTAGGATTTGTATTGATTTTTGCAATATTATAGTGTTTTATTTCTCTTTAAAGGTAATTTCTTCACTATTTGGATATATTTATTGAGGTTAATTTTAGAATCTGTTTTCCAGTTAAAAATAATACCAACCCATTAATTTGGTTTGTATAATATCTATTTTTCATTGTTTAAAAAATCATTATCCATAATGTCCAAAATTTATCAATTATGCAAAGGATGCAATTAGGGTTATATTTCTGTCATTTTTGTTTTATCAAATTATTATTTAGTATTTATCAAATTATAATTTCTTCTAGATCCTACCATTAAGACTAATGGAAAGTCCAGTGCCAATCCTTGAGAATTCTTTCCCTTTACTAGGATAATTTGCCTGAAGCTGGGAGACTTCTTCAGTTGCAGATGACAGCTCTAGACATCCAACTTTAGAGTCAGAGAGAACCCTCCTCTCTGTCAATGGTCCCTATTTATTCTTTTTAAATTTTTTTTTAATTTTATTTTTTTAAGTGTGTGTTTTTAGAGAAAAGGTCTTGCTCTGTTGTCCAGGCTGGAGTGCAGTGGCCCAATTATAGATCACTGTAACCTCAAATTCCTGAGTTCGAGCAATCCTCCTGTCTCAGCCTCCAGAGTAGCTGGGACTGCAGACGTGTACCACTGTGCCTGGCCAATGGTCCCTATTTATTCTTTTATGCAACAGGATCTGTTATCAAGCAATCATTCTCACCTTTGGTTGGTAAGTTTTTTTCTCTGTGTTATAATTGGGTTGTTTTGCTCAGTCACCTGTCCAAATCAACTGGTCCCAAGGATACGGGCCCACATTGAATCCATACCCTGCTTGGTATGTTAGAGCCAAGGATGTTCCTCATTAAGACACATCCAGGTCTTATCAGCTCACTCATAGCCACCATGTTCTGAGGTATTTTCTTGGAAACGCTGTGTCTGAAAGGAATCAGATATGTTTCAATCACACCATCTGTAACCCTTACCCTTTTGCCTGTGACAGGCATTTTTCAGGATCCCATGCTTTTTTTGTTAAGCCCTGTGGAAATAAAGGCTGATGGAAGTTTCGTTCCCTACAATGTGGTTAGTTCCAACATTCTAGGATAGTTATTATAAACCGATACTTCACACTCTTTTCCAAGGCTGGCAACCATAAATACCTATCTGCTTTCTTCAAAGATAAGCTCTCCTGTCTTAAAGGTAAAGAAAAGAGTGAAACATACACGAACCTCTCTGGTAGGACATTTTATCAGAATCACAAGTCTTTCCTGAGCACATTATTATTTATTTAAATATTTTATATTTAAAGTTTATTTTTTATTATTTTAAAGTTTGCTGTTTCTGCTAGTGGAACTGTTTCATAAATCATACATTCTAACTGGTAATTGCTGTCAAATAGGAAAGCTATGAGTTTTGGCCCAATTATTTTCTGATTAATCAAATACTAAATGTTTCTTATCAATTATAATACTATTTCAGTTTTTTCTACAGAGTTGCAAATTTTACAAATAATAATTATATTTCCTTGTTGCCAATCCCTAAGCTCCATATTCTTTTTCTTGCCTTGTTACATTGGCCGAAATTTCCAGAAACAATGATACATAATATTAGGTAAAGTATTTTTGTTTATTCTTTTTTTTCCTGCTATCACAAACTATTCTCTTTTTTTGTTTCAAAATATTAAGGGGGTACAAATGTTTTTGGTTACATGGATTGCTTTTGTAATGCTTGAGTAATGGCTATAAGTGTGTCCATCACCCAAATAGTGTTCATTGTACCTGTTAGGTAGGTTTTTGCCCCTCCCCTTCTCCCCCCTCCCCCCGCCTGATTTCCACTGAATTTTACTTCACTCTGTGCACATGTGCACTCATTGCTTAGTTCCAATTTAATAGCGAGTACATGTGGTATTTGTTTTTCCATTCTTTAGATACTTGACTTAGGATAATGGTATCCAGTTCCATCCAAATTTTTACAAAAGGCATGAATTCATCCTTTTCTATATCTGAGTAGTACTCCATGGTGTACATATACCACATTTTGTTAATCCACTCATGAATTGATGGGCACATAGGTTGATTCCACATCTTTGCAATTGTGAATTGTGCTGCAATAAACATCCAAGTGCAGGTGTCTTTTTGATAAAATGACTTCTTTTCCTTTGGGTACATACCCAGTAGTGGTATTGCTGGATCAAATGACAGGTCTACATCTATTTCTTTGAGGAATCTCCATACTGTTTTCCACAGAGGTTGTACTAATGTGCAGTGCCACCAACAGTATATAAGCATTCCTTTCTCTCTGCATCTACACCAGCTTATATTGTTTTTGGACTTTTTAAAATAAAAGCCATTCTAACAGGGCAATTATTTCCGTGATGATTAGTGATGTTGAGCATTTTTCCATATGTTTATTGACCATTTGTCTATCTTCTTTTGGAAAGCTTCTGTTCATGTCTTTTGACACTTTTTAATGGGGTTGTTTGGTTTTTTTCTTGCTGATTTACTTGAGTTCTTTGTAGATTGTTTATCAGCCCTTTATTGGATATATACCTTCAAATATTTTCTCCCATTCTTTAGGTTGTCTCTTTGTTCTGTTGATTATTTCCTTCACTGTACAGAGCTTTTTAATTTAATAAAGTCTCATTTATTTATTTTTCTTGTTGTAATTTCCATTGAGGTCTTAGTCATAAATTCTTTGCCTACACCAATATCTAAAAGAGTTTTTCTACATTTTATTCTAGAATTCTTATGGTTTCATGCCTAATATTTAAGTCTTTTATCCACCTTAATTAACTTTGGTGAATGGTGAGACATATGGATACTGTTTCATTCTTCTGCATGTGGCTATCCAATTTTCTCAGTACCATTTATTGAATAGGACTTCTTTCCCCAGTGTATATTGTCTGCTCTGTCAAAGATCAGTTGGCTGTATGTAGATGGTTTTATATCTGGGTTCTCTGTTCTGTTCCATTGGTCTATGTCTCTGTTTTTGTGCCAATACCGTGCTGTTTTGGTTACTATAGCCTTGTGGTATATTTTAAGCCTGGTAATGTGATGCCTCCAGATTTGTTCTTTTTGTTTAAGATTGCTTTGGCTATTTGGGCTCTTTTCTGGTTCCAAATGAAGTGTAGAATTATTTATTCTAGATCTGTGAAATATGACATTGGTATTTTGATGGGGATTGCATTGATTCTGTAAATCACTTTGGGTAGTATGGACATTTTAATGATGTTGATTCTACTAATCCAAGAGCATGATATATTTTTCCCTTTGTTTGTATTGCTTGCAATTTATTTCCTCAGTGTTTCCTGGTTCTCTTTGTAGAGATTTTTCACCTTCTTGGTTAAGTTTAATTCTAGGTATTTTATTTTCTTTGTAGATATTGTGAATGGTATTGAGTTTTTTATTTGAATCTCAGCTTGACTATTATTGGTGTATAGAAATGCTACTGATTTGTGTACATTGACTTTGTAAACTGAGACTTTCCTGAATTTATTTATCAATTCCAGGATCCTCTTGGTGGAGTCTTTGGGGTTTTTTAAGTATAAGATGATATCATCAGTGAAAAGCAATAGTTTGACCTCCTCTTTCCAAATTTGGACACCCTTTAATTCTTTCTCTTGCCTGATTGCTCTGGCCAGGATTTCCAGCACTGTGTTGAATAGAAGTGGCAACAGTGGGCACCCTTGTCTTGCTCTAGTTCTTAGTGGGAATGCTTTCAGCTTTTCCTCATTCAGTTTGATGTTGTCTGTGGGTTTGCCATATATGACTGTTATAATTTTGAGATATGTTCCTTCTATGCATAGTTTGTTGAGGATTTTTATCATGAAAGGGTGCTGGATTTTGTCAAATGTCTTTCTGCATCTATTGAGATCATCATATGATCTTTGTTTTTGCTTCTATTTATGTGGTGAATCAGATTTATTGATTACATATGTTGAATCATCCTTGCGTCCCTGGGATGAAGCCCACTTGGTCATGGTAGAGTATTTTTTTGATGTGCTGTTCAATTTGGTTTGCTAGTATTTTGTTGAGGATTTTTGCATCTACATTAATAAGGGCTATTGGTCTTTAGTTTTCTTGTGTCCTTTCATGGCTTTGGTATCAAGGTGATACTGGCTTCACGGAATGAGTTAGAGAGGATTCCCTCCTTCTTGATGTTATGGAATAATTTGTGCAGTATGGGTACCAGCTCTTCTTGGTAGGTCTGGTAGAATTTGGCTGTGAATCTCTCTCATCAGGGGCTTTTTATTTTGTTGGAAGATTTTTATTACTGCTTTGATCTTGCTGCTTGTCATTGGTCTGTTCAGGAGTTCTATTTATCCCTGATTGAATTTTGGGAGATGGTGTGTTTCCAGGAGTTTGTCCATTTCCTCTATGTTTTCTAGTTTATGTGCATAGAGATTTTCATAGTATTTACAGATGATATTTTGTATTTATGTGGTATCCCTTGTAATACTTCCTTCTTCATTTCTGATTGAGCTTATGAATCTGGGCATTCCTGTGCATAAATATTTATGACTGTTATGCCTTCTTGTTGAATTTCTCCCTTTACCATTATATGATGATCATCTTTGTATTTCATTACCATTGTCAATTTAAAGTCAATTTTATGTGATATGAGTACAGCTATACCTGCTTTCTTTTGGTTTCCATTTGCATGGAATATTTTATTCCATCCCTTTATTTTGAGTCTGTATGAGCCCTTCTGGGTTAGATGTGTTTCCTGGAGACAGCAGATATTTCAGTTATATTTTTTCTTTGCTTCAGCCAGCCTATGCCTCTTGAGTGGGGGCATTCAGACTGTTCACGTTGATTGATAGGATTGATATGTGAGATGCTGTTCTGTTCATCATGTTGAGTAGTGCCTTATTGCTTTGTTGTACCTCTTATGCTACTGTTTTATGTGAGCTCTGAGCTTTACCTTTTGGGTGGTTTCACACTGGTGGGTATCTATTGTGCTGATCCATGTATGATGCAGTTCTGAGTATTTCCTGCAGGGCAGGTCTGGTCTTGACAAATTCCCTCAGTGCTTGCTTGTCTGGAAAAGTTTTTACTTCTCCTTCACATATGAAACTTAGTTTTGCAGGATATGAAATTCTAGGCTGGCAGTTGTTGTGTTTCAGAAGACTGAAGATGGGGCCCAATCCCTTCTGGCATGTAAGGTCTCAGTTGGAAGTCTGCAGTTAGCCTGATAGATTTTCCTTTGTAAGTCACTTGGTGTTTTCTCCTCATGGCTCACAGGATTTCCTCCTTTGTGTTGACTTTGACCAGTTTGATGAGTATATGTTTTGGTGATTGCCTCTTTGCAATGAATCTCCCGGGTATTTGTTAAGCTTCTTGTACCTGGATGTCTAAATCTCTAGCAAGACCAGGGAAGTTTTCCTCAATTATTCCCTCAAATAGGTTTTCCAGTCCTTGTGCATTTTCTTCTTCACCCTGAGGAATGCCTATGATTCTTGTATTTGGCCATTTTACATAATCCTATATTTCTTGTAGGACTTGTTCATTCTTCTTGATTCTTTGTTCTTTATTATTGACTGAGTTAATTCTAAAGAGTTGTCTTCAAGCTATGAAATTCTTTCTTCTGCCTGGTCTAGTCAATTCTTAAAGCTTTCTAGTGTGTTTTGTATTTCATTAAACTAATTTTTCATTTTCAAAAGTTCTATTTTTTCAATATGTCTATCTCTTCAGTAAATTTTTCACTCATTTCCTGAATTCTTGTTCTTGTTTTTTTTTTTTTAGTTGGTTTTCAATTTTCTCTTGGATTTCATTGAGCTTCCTTACAATCCATATTTAGAAATCTTTATCTGTCATTTCAATATTTTCATTTTTGTTGGGATCCATTGCTAGAGAGCTGGTGTGCCCCTTTGGGGATTTCCTTTCACTCTGATTTTTCATACTTCTGAAGTTCTTTCACTGATTTATTCTCATTGGGAGCAGCTATTGCTTCTTATTTTTGGATTTTTTTTTTTTTGTATCAATGGGGCTTCCCCCCAACTCATAGGGATGTGTTTGCAGCATATATTGGGTAAGAATCTTTGGCTTTGCTTGTGAGTGCTTTGATAGTGGTCTAGGTTCTGGATGGAAGCCTTGATTATAGATATCCTTAATGTGGTGTTTTCCTCAGTTGTTAGTTGTTTGTAAACTGTAGTGGTGGTGAGCTATGTGTGTGGGCAGATTCCCTGTCTCTTGTTGATTGGGGAGGATGGAGGTCTTTGAAATCCTTACTCTTTCCCCAGCCCTGTGGTCTTAACAAAGTGAATTGTATTTGTATGCCCAATTTATTCTCTGAACCACTAGGTCATACTTGTGGGTAAGAATCAACCATACCCTGTATGGCTGAGTCAGTAAATGTTTTAAAGAGTTGTACAAATTGACCTCCACGCCGGTAGGTGGCTCTTGCCAGAAAGAACCAGCTGCACTGTTGTTTTTGGGATCTGTGATTGGCTCTAGACCCTCAGGAGAAGCACCTGAATGCCCCAGAAGCACTTGGGCCCTGGAACTTTCAGGTGAGTCCTTATTCTCCATGACAACAGATGCGGATGGAGGAAGTGAGGCTGGGTGGGGCTCAGTGGGGTAAGCCTACTCTCTGGCTCCACAAAACCCAGTAAGGGAGCTGTCTCTGCAGGAATCCAAATCCCTCCCAGGCTACTGGGAATAGCAGCAAGGGAGAGGCTGAAGTGCCCCAGCAAGCCAGAAAATCTGCTTGTGGGAGCAGGGCCATCTGAGATTCACAATCTGGCCATAAGGAGTGGGTTTTACTCTTTTTTCCCCCTCCCCTGCTCTGTGGTCTTCCTATGGCATCTACCAGCAGGCAGGAGCTTAAACTAGCTGAGCTTCCCCACAATGGCACTGCAGGGTGAGAGCTTCCCTGTCCAGAGTTGCCCCCCAACCCACACTGGCTGAGAACATGGTCTTCCTGTGGGGGAAGGATTTTCCACGAGTGCACTGTGGCTGGGACCCACACTGCACTCTCTTTTCAGTTCTGCCTAGGCAGGCTCCCTCAACTCCTGAGATTAGTTCACAAATCTCCCCACCATGCCCCTGAGCAACATGATTGAGTCCTGGGGGTGCAGGATCTGGCCTATGGGCCTGTCTCCAAGTCCCCAAAGATCAATCCCTGACCATTCCAGGGAGAAGCGTGCTGTTCCCGAGTTGCCTATGGGGTGCTCAAGCAGGTTTGATGTCCCTCCACTTCAGTGTGTGCCCTGCTGTGATGGAGCATGCTGGGCCAGCAGTGCCTGGGTTGCCAGTGAGCAGGCAGCTCATAGTCCAAGCATCCCTTAGTCTGCTGCAGGTCTTTAAAAGGAAATATTTGAGCCTCACTCTCTGTGGAAGCCTCAGTGTGGTGGATGCACCAACAGAGGGGAAGCAGACACTCCTGAGAGTCCCAACTGTATTGTCTCTTTCGGCAGCTCCAGGCACGGGAGAGGGAGGGGAGGAAAAGAGTCTGAATGGAGGAAAGCTAGCACTCTGGTTGTCTCTCTGGCAGCCAGCCTGCCTGGAATTTCCAGGCTCTGGGGTCACACAGATCCCCCAGGACCCGCCAGCCCCCGTGGCTCCTGCAGTCTGGGTCAGAGTTGGGAAATATTTGTGTGGGAATCAGCAAGACAAGAACTGAGTGGCTGAAGCTCCCTGGAGGGGACAAAGGCACATGGTGGGTGGAGAAGCAATATGGCTCCTGTCATCTTGGCTCAGGTCTGTGGTGATGGAAAGCTACCCCAAGGGGGTTGGCAGCCTGGTAGTTTGTCCTCTAGAAGCTACCAGTTCACTGGCAGCAGCTAGTTTTGGGCTTGTGAGGGTAGAAAGGCTCTCCAGCAGCTTGGGAGCCTGCTGACTGCCAGAGGTATGAGGGAGGAGAAAACAAACACTCCCATCTTCCCTTTTTGCTGGGCTCCAAGCCTCTTGCAGGTTGCTCTCCACTGATATCTTGCTTCTTCTTGTTCTGCTGTGCAATTACTTCCCATGGAGTCTCTGGTAGGTTCTGCCACTTTTCCCTTGGGATTATACCTGATCTGTTTTTTTTTTTTTTTCCTTTTTCATCTAAAACTTTTCCTTCTTTCTGAGACGATCTGGCAGCTGATATCTGGTCAGCCATTTTGTCTCGACCCAGCCACAAACTGTCTATTTTTGCTAATTCTTTACTTTTATGAATATACCTTTTATATTTTATAGTTAACTATGCATTGACCATAGGTTTAAAATGAATATTATTTTCAGATTAATGAAGTATAATAACACTTTTAGTGTACTAGCTTTTTCCTTAATCAAGAATTTAGTGAGATTTTCAGCATATAAATGTGATATTTCTACTCTTTGACCTTTTTATATAATAAGTTACTTAATATGAATTTATCTATAAATTCCTAAGATAAACCTTATATGAACATCAAAACTTTTAATATAGTACTGAATTCAGTTTGTTAATTTTTTAAAGAAATTTTGCCTATAATCTGAATTTTTCTCTTTCTGATGCTCTGACAAATTTTGTCATTAGTATGCTGCTAGACAAAAATATATTCTAAATATTCCATCTTTTGCTATGCTCTGGGTTTGTATACTATTATAAGAATTGTTTCTTTTCTGAAGGATTTTAATAGCACATATTAATTAGAACAGCACTATTTTAGAGAAAGTTCTGTGCTAACCTCTTCAATTTTATTTATGGCTCTGGATTTATTAAGATTTTTTATATATCATCACTTTTTGGCCTTTTGGCTAAGATCAAGTGCAGATTTTTTATATCTTCTTGGGTTTATTTTGGTGATCAATGTTTTTTCTTTAAAGTAAATTGATTTAGGCTTTCAAATTACATTATACATTTTTAAGGAGCATTTTTCAGAATTTTATTCTTGATTATAGTTTTTTCTACTTTATTAGACTTTTAAATGAACAAATATTCAATTAAACATGATTGTTTTGTATCCTAATAAAATGATTTTTTATTTTATTCTTATTAGTTCTACCATCTTGTTTTTGTAAGTACATAACTTTTGGTTTATCTCTTAATTGAAGTGGTCTCAAATGGAAGGTTTGCAATATAATAAGAAATGAATTACAAAAGTTGGTCTATGTAGTTAAATTCAGATAAACTCATGCAAAAACAATAACACTAATTTTAGGGAGGGGGTTAAAATATAGTGGAATTAAAATTGAAAGATAATCTTTAAATGGAAAGGAAACTGATTGGAATGAGAGTATTCTAGGAGAGTAAAGGTATTTATGCATAATTGATTTTGTTAGGTTAAAAAATAGGATTACCAAAAAATAATGATGTAGTATGTGACTTCTAAACTATTAAAGAGAAAAAAATGAAATTAGAAACATAATCAATTCAAAAGAGGACAAGAAAGGGGCAAAAGAAGAGTCAAAAGACACAAAAGTCAAGACAAATAGAAAGCACAATATAAGCTTATAGAAATACATTTAAATACAATAGTAACTACACTAAGTGCACATGGAAGAAATTCTAAAGACAAAGATTATTTTTCTGGAATAAATAATAAATCCCAGCTGTTTGCTATTCAACAAGGATATATCTAGAATATAAATAACCAGAAAGATTGACAATAAACAGAATATAATACATACCAGACAAATACCAACCACAAAAGTTGGCGAATACCAATCATTAAAAGTCCATTAATGTAAAGCCAAAATTCTAGTCAGTATTCAAATTTTAAAAATAGATTCACCAGGAAACTGTAACTATTCTAAATTTTTGTCCATCTAAGAACAGATTGTTTGTCTCTGTATCTACCTATATTAAGCAAAACTTAGAATTATAAGGATAAATTGACAAATACACCACTATAGTGGGAAATCTTGATATAGTTCTTTCAGTAATTGATATATAAGATAGAAAATAATCACTAAGGATATGTTGACTATTTAAACAACTCAAAGTTAATATAAGTTTTATCCAATGAATACACAGAAAGTTGCCCCAAAACTGTAGAACACATATTCTTCTAAAGAAGAGCCAGCAAACTTTCCCTGCAGAGGGCCAGATGGTAAAATTTTAGGCTCTGCAGGACATATGGCTTCTGATACAATTGCTCAACCTTACCATTGTAGTGTAAAAGCAGCCATAGACCATATATAAATAAATGGATGTGGCTATATTCCAATAAAACTTTATTTATAGAAAACGGTGTCTGGCAAGATTTAGCCTGTGGGCCATAGTTTGCAGATTTCTCTTCTAAAGTACATTTGAATATTAACAAAATTACCACCTAACCATAGAGCAAGACTTAACCAATTTCAAGATATTGATATCATATAAGTCACATTCTTTGACAACAATGACATTATGTTCATTATCAGTAACAAAAGGTGAAATAGAAAGTCATTTTTGTTTGAAGATTTAGAAATAACACTCATGGGTCAGAAAGAAATGACTGGAAATTAGAAAATATTTTGAACTGAATAATAATAAAAATATTATTTATCAAAACTTATAGAAGGCAGTTAAGAAGGTACTTGGAGAAAAATTGTTAGCATTTATTGCATATATTAGAAAATATGGAAGGCTTAAAATTAATGGGTGAACATTCAAGTTGAGAATTGAGATTTTTTAAGAACAGGATTGGATTGTCAAATAAGATTCACATGAATAAGAGATCAAGCTTTATTAATGATATCAAGAATACAAATAATTAAAGAGCATAGTCAAAAAATCATGGAGAGATGTAGCACACTTAGCTGGGCATTCTGAGTCTTTTTTTTTTTTTTTTTTTTGGCATCAGAAGTTTTCTGACCCAGAGTACCCATACTGAACGTCATAACCATCTCTGCTTCATACTCATATGGTTATAGCTTACATGATATTTCCCAGGCAATCACGTCCTATAAATCTATAGATTCTAGGTTTCTTTAAGCAATTCTAAACAACCAGGCACATCCTGCTAAGCTTTTTGTAGATAAGGCCTTTCCTTCTACAGAATCATTTAGTTTGCCACGAAGTCTGTCATTAGTATGCTACAGGGAGATAAGACTGAGACATCTGCTTTCTTTCTTTTCTGAGGGTGTCTCCTCCCCCCATCAGGAGAATAAATGCATTGCAGACCTGATACTTTAATCCTTTATTTCCCAAGTAACAAGAGTCAGAACAATGGAATAAAGCTGATAAAACAATAGAACAATTAATGAAGTAGAAATAAAGATAAAATGGAGAGAATAAACAATGCTAAAGCAACGAACCAACCCTAGTTAATTGAAAATATTAGTAAAATTTGTAAACTTCTAACAAGATTAACAACAACAAAAAAATGGAGACAAAATAATGATATCAAAAGATGTAAGTGCAGATGGGAAGAAATTATAAGGATAATAATAGTATATTTGCCACAATTTTTATGCAAATAAATCAGAAATCTTAAATTAAATGTATACGTCCTAGAGAACCTGCAGCCAATGAAGTAATGACACAGAAACTTGAGAAAAAGGATTGTTGGGAGCTATGAATGTTATTAACTGTAAAACTAAGATTCAAAAACAGTGAGAATAAGATTACAGAAAGGAATGATTTTATTACATCCTCAGTCAATGTGGGAATGAAACAGGTAACAAAAATCAGGAGGCAAAGGAAAGAGAAAGTGGAGAGCAGAATCAACCGCGATAGCTCTGACACAAAAGATACCACTAAAAGCTGACAAATCAAGTCCTTCGAATATTAACATATAAACAAATGTAAACACTAAGATCATACAGTTGACTAAAATTATGCAGTAAATTACCAGTGGAAGGTAGAAGATGTGACAATTTTATTGTAGCTCACAGTGGGGAACAGATAGGTAGAGGCTAAGGAAAGAGGGAACTGAGGACATTTTATAAAAGTACAATTACAAAATAGCCAGTAGAAAAGAAATATAAAACTTCTGAAATACCAGAGAGCTGGAATAAAAAGCAAAGGTAATAGAACACAGTGAATTACATATATTTACACAACCAGAAGATACTTCTAGCTTCCAGTCTGACTTACAAAGAACTTGAAAGTTTTATCTTCTGTCTTCATAACAAGAAGTAAAAAATGAGCAACTTCTGAAAACCAAAAACTCTTCTTGGATAGATCAGAGAACTGAGGTTATAGGGGAAACTGCCACCTCGACAATGAAGAGAAAGGTGAATACAGAGAATCACAGCTTACCAGGAGCAGAGGCCAAGGAGCAGAAGTCCACAGCTGAAGCCAGCAACTGGTGGGAACGCTTACATGGTAAGTGACTAATTGCTGGAGACTAAGCATGGACCAGTTTGAGAGATTATAAAATCCTACAAAAGTGGATATAGTTTAACTACATGATACAGCATTCATGCTCCTAGGTATCTACCCAGTGAGTTGAAAGCTATATCCAAGGAATAACCTCCACACAAATCTTTATAGCAGCTTTATTTATATTTGCTAAAAATTGAAAGCAATCAAAATAGCTTTTAATAAGTGAATGGATAAGCAAACTGTGGTATATCCATAGAATGGAATATTATTCAGTAATAAAAAGAAAGGAGCTATTATGCCATGAAAAAACATGAAGGAAACTATATGCTCATACTGTATGATTCTAACTATATAACATTCTGGAAAACACAAAACTATAGAGACACACACACGCACACACACACAAAATCAGTGGTTACCGAGGATTTGAGAGGAGGGAAGGAGGAATAAATAGGTGGAGCACAGTGAATTTTTAGGTCAGTGAAGCTATTCTGTGTGATATTGTAAAGTGGATACATGAAATTATGTATTTGTGAAAACCCACAGAACAGTAAAACACAAATAGTGAACCCTAATGCAAACTATGGACTTTAATAATAATAACATATCAATATTGGTTTATCAATTGTAACAAATATACCACACTAATGGAAGATGTTAATAACAGGGGAAGCTGTGTGCAGGGGAAGAAGAGATACATGGGAACTCCCTGTACTGTAGTATCTGCTCAATTTTTCTGTAAACCTAAAACTACTCTAAAAACTAAGGTCTATTAGTTTAAAAAAATAAATAACGTTACAAAATATGAAAGGACTCAAACATACCTATCATATCAGTGAAGGTAACTTGATTTAAATCACATGGAAAACAAAAGATCAAATCCCAAAGAAAAACCTACCTCTATACTATACATAAGAGACAATCTAAAGTAATCTGATTTAAAGTTAAAAATAAAAGGAGTAAGGGCAGATAAAAAGAAAATAGATTGTGTTCTTAGTGTGAAACAAGGTAAAATGAAAGATTTAAAAATAGGTTTAAATGAGACAAAGGACATAATTTAATGTTAAGAGATATGATTCACAATGAAGATATAGCAGTTTGAATATCTATGCAACTATAACATATTATCAACTTTAATACAACTGAAATTGTAAGAGTTGTGGAGTGGGTAAGTACTTAAATAACCAGTCAGTCACTCATGTGAAGCCAAGCCAGCACAATGTACAGAACAGTCCTTTACTTCAGTTCCGGTTTTGTCCAGGGCTTCTTACATGATGTTTCCCATGTGATAGGTCTGAAGCTTACAGAGTTTTTAAGACCTTCTTTAGATAAATAGGACAACTTACAAATTCAAAATTAGGTATGAAAGTGTATATTTAGAATGAGAAAAGAAATAGCAGCAAAATATTAGAGCCTAGGAGATTCAAATTCCTTTTTCTAAGGTTTCTAGGAAATTTATGAGAAATGCATCTACAGATGTTCCTGATTGCACCTTGGCTTCCCCTTCCCCCAAGAACATTCTATAACTCCAAAAAATACCCGCTATTGGCAGGGTCCATGCATGTGAAAAGCCCTGAATCTTAGTTTTCATCAGCATCACAGTAAAGCTGCCACTGTACCATGACTATTACTTCCAATACCTGCAACTCCATATGACAGGGGGTTTCAGGAGCATCTCTGTCAACATTTTTGACTCTGGGGACATGAGTTGTGGCCTCCCCTCTGGAGTCACTAAGGAATGCTCTTCTTTTTGGAAGCTCCTTCCCCTATGGTCTCAATTGCTCTAAAACCTTCACTCCCTACCTCAGTGTCTTGCCTTTTAGCCGTGGCCTTCAGTTCCAGTTCACAATTATGGAGTTCCACAGGGCTGTGTTTCTGAAGGGATCCTAAGGTGGAGGTGAAAGGTAGTCTCTGGATCCCGTGGGTTTAAAGAGAGGACAGGGAAAATGGGTCTTCTGAGTAAAGTAGCTACAAGATACTTTCTGTCTATCAGTTTTGACTTCCTTTTAACATATCTCCTGAACAAGACTATACCTAACTTGTCTCTGTCTGCCTGGAGTTGTACACAAACAAAAACAAAAACAACTCTTACCTTACCCCAACTTTATTATACAACAGCTTCTAGGAAGAGGGAAAATGACCAATTCTGACACTATTATGGTCTTTATTTATCTCATATTTAAGGAGGTAGATTATATCTTGAATGCATTTTTTTCAAGAAGATGATTTTGAAGGTCTATTTTCTGAAGAACTTTGAATGTCTTTGTCTTCATATACAAGGAAAAACCATGTCTGGGATATAATTCTCCTTGAAATCATAGACATTATTTGATTGCTTTTGTCATTTAGCATCTCAAAGAAGAAATCTGCATATGGGGGGCTCTGTTTTTTAATACTGCAGCAATTTATGAGTCTTTGCCATCACATACTTCAGAAGGCTCTCCGCCGTCGGTGTGCCTGTAATCCTAAGGCGGGATTTCTCTCCTTGCTTGTCTACTCACCACTTTCTCCTTTTCGTTTGCATTCTGGAAAAGCTCATGCAGCTCATCCTCCTCTTTATTCAGTTTATTTTGTCAGTTTCAATGCCACCCTTTTCTTCCTCCAGTTTTCATTGACATTCTGATATTTTGTTTTTAGTTTTCTCACAATCTTAACTTTCCTCCTGCCCTTCTTTTCTGATTAGGTTCTTCTCATTACAGTCTGTTCAATCTATTTGGATTTCTCCCTTTTCACAAACGCTATATATTGGCATTTTATTTTCTAAAATGTTTTTTCTGTAGTAAGTCATTTTCAGCTGTTTGTTTTTACTTTGGGTCTCTACAAATGTGTTCCTGTAACATGAATTTACAGTGTGATTTCATAAATTTCATGCTGATTTTACATTTTATGCCTTTTGGCACGAGAAGAAATCAATTCGGCCCATTAAGATAGTGTGTACAGACTTCCCTTGGTGTTATTCACTGCCGTTCTGTTTTGTGCTCAGATCCCCACCTCAGAACTGCAGCTGGAGATGGATTTATGTACATGGAGCAATTATTAGAGTTTTGCAAATAATTAACTAACATAGATTTGCTAGACTGACATAAGCATTTTTATATTCCCACTTTAAGATGCTTCCTGACATTCTGACTTGGAATTAAAAACAAAGACAAAAACCTATGCTGTGTCTTTTCTCCTCTCACGATTGCCAATAGCATTTATTTGAAGAACCCTAACTCCCAAGATGCAATGTTCTGTGATCATCCCTCTTCTCCCTTCTCCATTCCCTTCTGCATTGTTCACTGGGATCACAGGCTCTACTTGTTGTAGACAGAGTGCAACTGATAAGGGATTGTACTGTCCTGCTTGCAAGGTAGCCCAGTGCTCCCTGCTCCCTGGTATTCACCCCCTTGTGTAGTCTCTTCCCACATTGTACCAGGATTGGTCTGTGAGACCAATAGCATACAGCAGAAGTAATGGGATATAACTTCTGGGATTCCTAAAGCTTCCATCATGAGTGTTCTTTCCCTCTATTTCCTTACTTTCCTGGATTACTCATCATAGGTGAAGACAGTTGCAACATCTTGAAGACACTCAGGCAGCCTATGAGGAGACATATTTGGTGAAGAATAGAAGCTTGTCAACAACCACACAAGTGAGCCTAGGGGTGGATTCACCAGCACCGGTCAAACTTTGAGATGGCTCATGCCCTGGCTGACACCCTGACTCTAATCGCGTGAGAGAAGCTGAGCTGGAACCACCCAGGTGAGCTGCTCTCAGATTCCTGACACTCAAACTATGTGAGATAAGAAATGATTGTTGTTTTAAGATGTCAAATTTTGAGATGATTTGTTATAGAACAATAGATAACTAACAGGAATGGAGAAAATGTTTTGACTTGTCTCAAAAATTAGCACCAACAAAGTATATGGATGGTTGACAAGTTTTGAGGTGGTTGAGCCAAAAAACAGTTTTTCTAAACCAGGAAACAGAGGGTGAGGGAGGAATAATGGCTCTTTTTTTCAAGAAAGAGAGTTTTCTCTTTCTCAGCATGGCTGCGCGAGTGAGTAGGAGTTTGTTTTTCAATCTAGTTTCTTTAGTTTTGCAATTTGTGCAAATTTCTCTCATATCCTGGTTACAGGTTTTCTAGCATCTTTAGCTTTCAGTGTTATCATGAGTTTCTTTATTTTTCTATATCTTTATAGATATTTTTGTGACGATTTGGGAAAATCTACAGCAAGATTTGCTAATCCGAATTCCTATAATAAAATTAATTACATATGACTTAAATTATTTTAAATTTAATGATGTTTGTTTTATGAGTCAGGATATGGTATCTTGATGAATGTTTCCCAGCTATGATTATGAATTTGGCTGTTTCTTTTTTTATCTCCATTAGTTTTGGCTTCATGTACTTTTAGAGTCTTTCGTTTGTTGTGAACACATTTAGCATCACTACATGTTTCTGATAGATTGATCCTTTTACCATATGTAACATCCCTCTTACTTTCTAGAATTTTTTTTTTTTGCTCTGAAGTCTATTTTATCAGACATTAGTATAACTCCTCCTTTTTTAAAAAAAATTAATGTTTGAATGATATGTCTTTTCCATCCTCTTACTTTCAACCTACATACATCATTTAATTTGAAGTGAATTTTCTATAAACAGTATATAGTTGGGTCTTTTTTTCCCCACTTTGCCAATATCTGCCTTTGGCTCAGTATATTTAGACCATTTACATTTAAGGTAGTTATTGACATGCTACAACCAATCTTACTTGTTTTCTGTTTGTTTCTTCTTGTTTTTGTTCCTTTATTTCTCTTTTCTTGCCTTCCTATGGGAGATTTCAACATTGTTGAGGATTTTATCTTGAGTTATTTAAGGTGCTTTTGAATGTATCTCTTTGTATAGTTTTCATAGTGGTTGCTTTGGGTATCATAATATACACACGTTACTTGAAACAGTTTACTGGTATCAACATTTTATCACTTCAAGTGAAGTATGGAAAGCTCATTTCTAAATAAGTCCCTTTACTTTTCCTACTTTAAATATACAGTTGTCCCTTAGTTTCCACAGGCGATTGGTTCCAGGAACCCCTGCAGATATCAAACTCCACAGATACTCAAATCCCTTACCATAAAATGGTGTGGTATTTGCATATAGCATACACATATCCTCCATATACTTTAACCCCTTTTTAGATTACTTATAATACCTAAGGTGATGTAAATTCTGGGTAAATAGTTGTTATACTGTATTGTTTAGGGAATAATGACAAGAAAAAAGTTTGTATATGTTCAGTACAGATGCAACCATCTACTTTTATTTTCCAAATATTTTTGATCCTTGGTTGGTTGAATCCATGGATGAAGACTCCAAACCTATGGAGGGTTGACTGTAGTTGTCTTGAGGATCAGCTGGTAGTTTAACTTTTGTTTTAATCATCAAATGTGATTTATAAAACTGATGAGGGAAATGATAGCCCACTATATATACTATTTCTACTCCTTCTGTTGTTACTTCCTCCTTCCTGATACTCTTTGTTTTATAATTTCCTTTCTTTCTGAAGTACATGCTGTTAGCCAGTCTTTAAGGGTAAGTCTGCTAGCAAAAGATTCTATTAGTTTTTCTTCATCTGAGATGTCTTTATTTTTTTTTAATTTGTAAAACATAATTTTTCTGGATATAGAATTTGCAGTTAAAAGTTATTTTATTTCAGGCCTCCATGGTTTTGGATAAGAAATCCTTTGTCACAAAAACTGATGTTCCCTATGGACAATATGTCCTTTGTCTCTGGCTGCTTCCAAGTTGTTTTCTTGGTCTTTGGTTTTCAGAATTTCAATTGTGTTAGTGTGGATTTCTGTAATTTATTTTGGGATTTCTTAGCTTCTTGAGTCTACAGGTTTATGCTTTTTCCAAATTTGTGGAATTTTCAGCCATTATTTCTTCAAATTCTCTTTCAGTCCCTTTTTCTTCCTTTTTTCTTTCTGAGATTCCAATGATATGAAAGTTCTATCTTTTGTATGGACCCACAGGTCTCTGAAGCTCTGTTCATTTTTTTTTTTTTTAGTTTAGTTTCTCTGTTTTTCATATTGGGTGAATTGTATTAATCTGTCCTCGAGTTTACTGACTCTGTGCTCTGTCATCTCCACTGTACTAATGAGTCCGTCCACTAAATTATTTGTTTCTGTTATTGTATATTTTAGTTCTATAATTTCCCTAGAAGTCACGTGTGGTTGGCTAATCAATACTCTTTGTTAGTAGTGTCAGGCTCACCTGATGTCAAAAGGATTTCCATTAAATCCCACAAAGGAATGAACCTACGTGAGTTGCCTTCTGTTGCAAGGTTGGAGGTTAGGAAATAATGGGTCTGATTTATCTTCTTTGGTTGTGTAGGATGGACATAAGACTCCTCATTTCTGTGTAATTCCTCTAATCCTGGGTTCCCAAAGCAGCTTGCCTTCTTCATACCACTTTTCAGAGTTTTCCTTTAGTGGCCTCTTACGTTATTTCCAGGGATCATATTTGTGCTTAGCAGAGAAGAGCGGGGAGAAATAGATCTATGTCATCTTGTCTGGACTGTTAGTCTTGTTCATCTACTCTTGATTTCACAACAGATTACCCTTGGCTTGGTACCTGAAATAATTGTCTCCCAGTCTAGCTGAAACTACCTATTTATTCAGAAAATGTGCAGTATTGGGCTATTCTTTGTTTATGGGTGGCCACTAGTTGTACAAAAAGCAGTCCAAATGTAGGCTATCCACTGACTGTTTATTGGTCAAGAAGAAAGAGCATTGTTAAGTGGAAGAAATTTCTTAAGTCAATCAGATTAGCTCCAGCTAAAAATTTTGAGTGGAGAATCTGTATAAAACTGTACAATCAGCAGTGATAAAAGTTATCACAGACATGAAGAGAAGAGTAGATATGCTGAGGGAGATCATGAGTGTGAAGATAGAGAGACTTGGAAAATACCATCTGCAGAGCTGTCTAGAAACCTAAACATCTGTTCTTTTCCAGTTGCTATGTCTTCATACAACAAGCACTCACCCTTCGTCTCCAGAATGTGGCTTAGATAAGTGTTTATTCCTGACAAACAGAAAAGTCTTATTAATACTATCCTACCATCAAAACAATCCACTATACCTAGACACTCTGATGGGATACTATTTGGAAATATTAACCTATTCTTTTATCTTGATCTTTCTCCCATTCAGGAGCTGGATTTTGTGACATCCTCAGGAATGGAAGACTACAACAGAAGACCAGACAAAAAATAAAGTATTTTGGGCCCTGATATAACACATAACCCATGGAAAAAGAATGCAGTAGAGTTCCTACACCTAGAAGAAACACAAGACTTTAGATAGCCTTATATTTTATGTGAGCAAAATGATGATTCCAGTGCATCCAAGAATAGGATTGAAATGTCAAGAGCAGAGCCCAGTCTGGCAAGACCTTGTAGGAAGGACTGAGGGATTATTCGAAGGGATCTATGTGGCTGGCAGCTGGGGACTGCATAAGAACAAGGAAGTCTCAACAGGACAATAAACAGTTATTGATACTTATGGGAGTCAGACGCACCCTTTCTAATACTCTGGCATTATATGATCCTCCAGCAGCTTAGCTACAACTTTACTGAGATTAAGTTTCTATGACCTGGTCAGAGAAGGAGTTCAGAGAGAATGTTACCATTGACTCTGAAGCCCTCTGTGTGGACTTTCTCCATATCTGTCCCACTTCCTGTCCTCCCAGTTATAGCTACTTTTATAATGTGTTCATCATTCTTTTTCTTTATAATTTCACTACATATGGATGTATCCCTAAATAAATTTTGTTTAGTTTTTCATGTTTTTTGACTTTATACAAATGGAATCATACTGTATCTATTCTTCAACAAAGTTTTTCATTCAACGTTAATCTTTTGAATTTCATCTAAAGGTGATGCATTTGAATGAATTCATTCATTTACACTGCCGTATATAATTTTATTATATGAATACATTTAATACACAATTATATGCATACATTTAATGGACAATTATTTATCCATTTTCTTACAAAGAGCATTTGAATTGTTTTCCTATTTTTGCTATTATAGATAATATAATAATAGTACTACAAATATTGTTGAACACATCTTCTCATGCACATATGTAAGAGTTTTTCAAAGGCAAGCCTAAGAATGAAATTACTTGGTAAGAAGTAATCATATGATTTAGTTTCTTGCTAAGCTGCAACTTCCCAACAACAAATCTACACTATAGAAATGGAGCATAATTATGTAGTGGTTTTGTTAGTGAGTTCTGCTACAGTTAGGTTGTAAAGTATGTTCATGTTCAATTTTGCAAGATAATTACAATTTGTTTTCTGAGAGATGGTAACAATATACACTCCCATTAGCAGTGTAAAGTTCCAGTTGCTCTGTATCTTGTCCATACTAATACCCTGTAAGACATTTCATTGTACAATTATACAGATTAGCAATTTGTAAATTTTGTTGGCAAAAATATACATTTTTGAAATGTAAATTTCAATAATTCCTAGATGGCCTTTCTTAAATAAATCACTTAAACATTTTGTGATGAAAGAAATTAATCATAGATCAAATAATCTATTAAAGTCAGGCCAGTAGCGCTCACTTTATTCTTCATAGCCTAGCTGTCTTTCCTGAGAGTTTTAGTAATTTCAGATGTATTCGGTGAAAGCTTTCTTTCTTTATTGTTTTTGTTTTTCCCTATAGATTTAAATACTTAGCATAGGGCCTTATAAATTATTGGTAATCAACAACTATTCATTGAATGAATGAACCAATGAATTTGCAGAAAGCAATCACATTTTAAGGCTTCATCATATGCTTGTATTATAGTCCCCTCTATTTCAGATTAGACTCAATGGTTTGTTAAAAAGACTTAAAATCACATTTTCAGGGTACAATGACCTGATTATATATATGGCCAAATATTCCTTCCTTAGGAATAAAAAGCAGAAGTTTATTTATGTCAAAGTGTGTTGCTGCTTGGCTTATTTACCACAGTTATCTATTTTGAGCAAGAAATAACTAGCGTGGCTTCCTCTACCTGCCATGTTTCCATTCTTACCTAAGGATTAATCACTACCTTGACTGCAGAGGCTTGCACAGACAAAACTTGTTCACTGTGAAACTTGCAAATCAAATACTACAAACATTTCTTTCTTCCTGAGAGAGGTCAGGAACAGGAAATGCTAAGTTCATGACCCTCAATCAGACAGCGTGAGAAAGAAGATCAGGTTAACTTTTATGGGGCTTTACTTTTATAACGAAGGCTTAAAGGGGAAGGGAGTTAAGAAATACAAGGTAGCATGTAATAATGGTTATTTTTTGCCTTTTCGTATTAAAGCTTTGCCTAGACTATGAATAGTGGATGATTACAAATAGACACTGTGATTTTCTATAGAAATTGCAAAACTACATTTGTTAGGAGAAAAATCAACTTTGTTCCTTCAGAATAATTTCACATTTCTTCTAATGTTAAAAAACTAAAAAGTAACTTTTCCTTCTTTGTAATGTCAAGTGTAATTAGAGAGATTTGGATTGCTCAATGCTGAGGCTCATACTCCTTAATGCATAAATCACACTTTGTAGATAAGTGAGTTGTACATTATTTAATGGTGTGGTAGAATAGTCTCAGATCAATTTGCTCAGCTTGCAAGGCCACGGGTTCAGATGTTACAGAGTAGTCAGCTTTTCTCAGTTGCAAAACAAACCTGTGGCCTGAGATGGGTAGGGCTGAAGGCAGGGAGCTGATACATCCACCCTCCCAGAGAGAAGGGCAGAGAAAGGGCATGACAAGGGGCATTTTGAAGCAGAGTGAGGGGTTCTGATTTAAGAATACCTAACACGGATTCCCCAGTGTTCTAGGGTGGCAGATGTGAGCACTTTCATAAGAGTGGGTAGATATCCTCCTGCTAAAGGTGGTACTTTGGAAATAAATGCACCAGGAGCTTCTTTGAGATATGCTGACTTAGGACCAGGGACAGTAGAAGCTGAAGGGTGTGAATAAACATGAATTACTTTTCCTCAGCCAATTCCTGGTGAAGGGATTGGCTTGTGTTCTCATATAAGGGGAAGGGAAAAGCCTTTGATGCTCGATCCATTTGGTGGGAAACCACCATAGACAGCACAGGTATCATCAAATTCTTCCTAAGCAAAGGAATCTAAAAATGATCCTACCTGTAGTCCCCTCCTGCCTCTGCCAGAGACAAATGACAGATATGGGTACCACTTATTGTTAGATACCGCAGCAGTGTGGCAGGATGGTGAGAGCAGTTACCTAGTGATGACAGTAAGTTTTAGGTAATTATGTAGACCAGTACATTTTAGCATTTATCAGAGTAATGCTGAATAGAAAATTGCCCTGGGAGGGATGGCGAGTGTGAGAAGTATGTCCATTAAGAGGCACCCCTTGTAAACCTCAAGCTACAGCAGCAGGACATGCTTTATTCAATTCAGATTTACCATTGGGGTGATGCTTACCTCTTGGGCCAGAGCTTTCTCTAAGCGATGCACAGTCCACAGGGACTCATATGAAACATGCTATATCACCACTGCTGGCTAGCAGGACAGGAGAATAGATAACAAATGGGGAAGGGATGGACCTATAAAGAATAACTTGGCCACAGGGGTAATTTATGGATCCCTTACCCATTGTAGATCTACCTCAGGTGGCAGGTGTATTGTGGCAGCATGACGGGAGAAGATACAGACTGAAGACCTGAGAAAAGAACTTTCCACTTTTCTAATTTTTCGGTTGGGAAATGCCCCTAAAGATAAATTGTTAGGAAAATCAATACTCAAGGTTGACCTGTCATGAAAGTGAATGATTGCACTTCCTGGCCCTACACCTTCTAGGATTGGAATTGTGTCCTTATTGTTTCCTTATTTAAGCAGGCACAGGAAGAATGAGTTTATACAGGTGCATGTGAAGAGTTTTTTTCTACTCATATTTCATGAAACAGTTTGTCAAACTCTCCACATCCAAAAAATTAATGTCTCTATAAAAAGTGTGTCTTGAATCAATTACATTGGTATATTACGTCATTTTCACTTCTGTCCAAACTAAAAAGTAGCATTCTTTGAATCTGTGGATAGTGTGATCATTGGATATTTTATGCTAAGCTGCAATTACCATTTGCATAGCATCATGACAGGTTTTTTCATTTATTCTATAGATGTATATTTATTATCTTCACAATATAAGACATACTCATTTATTCATTTCTTTTGTTTTTATTTCTAGTTTTTTGAGGTAAACTTTACATACAATAAAATGCATAACTTTATAGAGTATATACTGAATTTTTATAAATCCATTTAACCATGTAATTAATACCCTATCAAGATAACAAAAAATATTTCCATCTTCCAAAAATGTTTCTCCTAGACCTTTCCCCATAATTACACACTCTCCAGGGATACCAATTTTCTGATATTTTACCCTCTAGTTTACTTTGCCTGTTCTAGAACTTCATAAAATGGAACCATACAGTATGGACTCTTTTGTGTCCAACTTCTTTCACTTAACATAATGGCTGTGACATAGTGTGTATCATTCCTTTTTTATTATTGAGTAGGATTTCATCATATGAATATTCTACAATTTATTTATCCACTCCCTTGTTGATGGACATTTATTTCCAGTGTTTGGCTATTCTGAATAAAGCTGCTATGAATAATCTGTGCAAGTTTCTTAAGGGCATGTTTTTATTTCTCTTGGAAAAACTTTAGGAGTGGAATTGTTGGATTATTGGTGAATGTTTAACATTATAAAAAACTTCCAAACAGTTCTCCAAAGTGGTTTTATCATTTTATACACCCTCCGTAGCATATATGAGTTTTGGTTTCTTCACGTTTTCGCCAACGCTTTACGTTGTCAGTCTTTTTAATTTTAGTTATTCTAGTAGTGATATCTCACTATACCTTTAATTGGCACTTCCCTGATGATTAATGCTATTAAGCAATTTTCCTTGTGCTTTTAGGCCATTTGTATATCTTCCTTTGAGAAATATTTATTCAAGTCTTTTGCCTGTTTTTTAAACTGAGTTGTTTATCCTTTCTTATTGAGTTGCAGGAGTTTTTCATATATTCTGGAGATAAATCCATTGTCAGATATAATTTGTGCAAGTATTTTCTCCCAATCTGTGGCTTAGCTATTTATTTTCCTAATAGTGTCTTTTGGTGAGTAAAAGTTGTAATGTCAATTAAGTCCAATTTATCAGTTTTTTCATGTTTTTTGCTTTCTGTTTCCAGACTAAGAAATCTTTGTATACTCCTAGGTGGCAATGACCATCTCTTATATTTTATTGAGTATTTTTCTCGCTATTCCTTCTTGAGTGAGTTTTGGTAAATGGTGTTTTTCAAAAAACTTTTCCATTTTCATATAAATGGTCAAATTTATTGGTATAAAGTTGTTTATAATATTTCCCTACTATCCTTATAGTGCCTGCAGGATCTCCTCTTTCACTCCTGATATTGGTTATTTGTGTTTTTTCTCTTTCTTTTAAAATCAATGTTACTATGAGTTTATCCATCTTATAAATATTCTCAAAGAATTAATTTTTGGCTTTGTTAATTTTATCCATTGTTTCTCTTTCTACTTAATTGATTTCTGTCCTTATATTTATTATTTTTATTACATGCCTAGTAGTCTTTTACAACTTTATTGAAGTGTAACTGACATTCAACAAACTGCATATGTGTGTATATATACACATTATTACCACAATCAAGATAATGACCATATTTATTTACCACCCTCAAGTTTTCTTTCCTTGTGATCCATTGTAATCTATCCATCCATCCATGCTTCCCTCCCTCCATCCATCCATTCACTACTCTGCTTCCTAAGGAACTACAAATCTACTATGAATTTATTTTGTAATATCTAGAAATATATGGAATGTATGTGTGTGTATGTATGTGTGTATATATATAAAATTATACAGTATATACATTTTTTGTTTGTCTTCTTTTACTCAGCATAATTATTTTGATATTAATCCATGTCTTTGTGTGTATAAACAGCTCATCCCCTTTTACTATATTGTATAGATATGCCACAATTTGTTTACCCATTTACCTATTGATAGTCATTTGAGACATTTCCAGTTTTGGGGTTATTACAAATAAAACTTCTATGGACATTTGTTTGCAAATTTTGTATGTGTGTGTACACACACTCATACATATACTTTCTTTTGTAAATACATGGGAGTGGAGTATATATATTTTTTCTCTCTTTTGTAAATATATAGGAAGATGGTGTCTGGATTATATGGTAGTTTTATGTTTAACTTTTTAAGAAACTGCAAAACTGTTTTCCAAAATGGTTTTTCCACTTTATAATCCATTTATCAGTGTATGAGACTTCTAGTTGTGCAACATTCTAGCCAACCTTTGGCATGGTCAGTCTTTTTAATGTTAGCCATATGTATGATATGGTATAGAGACCCTAATTTCTATTATTTTCCTCTGAAGAGTGTTTTCTTTTTGTTCTAGCAGAAAGATACTTTGGCTGGCCTTAGTCTCCAATTTTGTCTCTCCCTATGGAGGTCAGCAGTTAAAATCTCCACTCAATTCTTTTAAAATTCCATCTCAATGTTCCATTCTCAGTGTTTATAGAGAGCTTCCTGCAATCTCCTCTGTGCACATGGTTTAGGTGTCTGAGTTTATATAATATTTTTGTGCTTTCCTCTTTGTGGCTTTCTCATTTTAGGGTTTTGTTCCTTACTTTCCAGGTGTCATGGCTGCCACAAACTCTACTGTCTGACTCCCACAAGGTTTAATGGCTTGGGAAGAAATGTCAAAATTATTTTTAATGTTTGGTCCAGAGTTTATAGTTGATATCTGCAGGATGGTTATTCTGATACAAGCTACTCCTCCATTACCATAAGCAGAATTCTACATGCTTATGCCAAGACTTTTAACAGATCGGTGCCTGTGAGTCCCAGAAACTGAATGGGGAAGAGTTATAGCCTCTTTGATATTTCTGTCTTATAAATGAAAACCATCCCATTTCTGGGTTGGTACTCATTTATGACTAGAATTAACCTAGTCAACAATATTCTTTGTGCTGGAAATTTTATGTCTGAATTCAGGTGAATTGAGATACTCATTGTTCACACACAAGGAGCCAATGCATTGTCTCTTAGGAATGTATCATAATAGGCAGGGTAAACAGTTTTACACTATGTTACCATTCTATATATATTGGATGAAGAAGAATGGGGACCAGGGTTAAAAATGGGTCAGGAGTGAAAAATATCACAAAGTGGAAGTGGAGCAGTCAACATACATTTTTGATCTACTGGTTTTTTTTTTTTTTCCCGTTTGCAGCTCATTGAACTTGATTTGCAGCTATGCAGCTCCAGTGGTGACTGACCTAACCTGCAGAATGTGTTAAAGGAAGCACAGAAGAACTGATAAAATTCAGCTTTCACAAAGATATTTCTGTCTAGCAAATTCTCATTCTTGATTATGGGGTGGAATACAAATGATTGAGTGATCTACTCTTGGATCAACAAAACTTCAGTTATCCTTGATGTATAATCAGAGTCATTTTTATTCAAAGACAGATATTCATTAGTTACTCCTGCTTGCTAATGGAAGGAGGACAAGGAATAAAGATGAACAATTTAAGAAATGTATACTTTTGGCATTGTAATTTATGACCTTTTCAAAGTATTTCAGCTTATCTTTCCTTAATGCATATCCCCATGTTATTTTGTATCTATGTGAGGATTCAAGAAAAAAGACTGATTGAATCTCAAGTTAGTGCATTTTTCTCCATCAAATATAATATTTCATTGTATTTTAAATAATTTTAATTGTTTTAATTCTTTATTTCTTGGAAACATGTGCCCGAGGTGGTAATTCAGCCAAGATTTTTTTTCCTTTCCTAATCTTGCTTTTCAATTTGGAAAAGGAATTTTATTGACCTTTATTGGGAACACAGATGCTAAATTGCCAAATGTCCTAAATGTAGATAGATGTAACTTAAATCACTTCTCCTGTTAGTTTGAACTTTGAGTCTGTCAAGCTATTGATTTGTGTTTGTTAGCATGAATTTTGAATAGCATCTAATGCTACTTTCCCAAACTTTTCCACCAAAAAAGCAACCTTTTCCCATTATTTATTCCTCCCATGAACTTGTGTTTTAAAAGATTTTTTTGACACAACAAACCACATTTTCTAGGCAGTAGCTTATACTGTTTTATAAGAGCTAAATATATAATTTTGGGGGTCCTTTAAATTGTAGAAAATAACTTGTGAGCCCACACTTATTTCTGTTGGGTAAGTCAAATAATGCAAGGACTTCCATAAGGATGTAGTGAGTAAAAGAGCTAAAATACAATGATTTCCTTGATAACATCCATCTTATAGAAATATACTTAAGACTCAGCTTAAATAAAAAGGAATCACTCACAGGACCAATGATTTCTGCTGTTATACAGAAAAGAAAATTGGCTGCATGACATATTCACAAACAATATTGTAGGATTATTAGGTCCATCTGGATGTTCCCTGGTCCCCCAGTTCCCAGTGTCAAGATTGAGTACTGGTACTGAGTTGAGCCATGATGGAGTGATCACAGACACAGAGCAATTTCACGCAGTTTATTACAGGAAAAAGAAAGAAGCTATATGAAGTGAAAGTGAAGAAGGAAGCTACACGAAATGACACAAAGTGAAAATATGTTCCAAAGACAGAGAAAGAGGTCAGTCTCCACGAGTGGAGAAAGACCCCAAAGGCAGCGTGCACCATATCTTTTATATACTCACTAGTTTGTCCCGCCTTTCTCCTGGCAGGATGGGTTGCCATTTCCCGCGTTTGGGAGTGATTGACAGGTTGGGGTTATATAGCAGGTTACATAATAGCTTATATAACAGGTTGGTTATGTAACAGTTTCCCTTTCTGCCCATGTGTCTTCCCCAGAATCCTTCACGAAAACTCCACCCATGTTATGCTAATCAGATGGTAATGAGCCCTAGGTCAGGTAAAGTTCACTAGGAGCTCCTTACTGTGTATGTTCCCACTAGGGAACAGTTTCTAGCCGCAATTTGGTTCCTAGCTATGATTCAGTTCCTGCTTTCAGCCCTTAGCCACTTCCTTGCCTGCCTTGCCACCCGTTTGCCCTCCTCCAGACCTAACAGGGTGGCATCTTATTGAATATATTTAATTTTTTGATTTTTAGGAGAAAAGTAAGATAAAGAAAACCTCACTGAATACTAAATATTTAAATGCGTCTAAATATTCTCAACATTCTTGTTTTTCTAAATTTTCTCCTTTCTGTCCCATCAGTTATTTCAGCTTTTGTGGGTCTGCCCTGATGCAAAAGCATTCTCTCTGTTTAGAGATGATTGGATGTTACCTTCTAAATAGAGTAATCCCCTAGTACTCTCATTTATAAAGATTGCAGTTATGCCCCATTATAGCATAGTGAAACTGTAAATTTTATAACATGCTCCTTCATCCAATTCCCACCGCATCCTCGAGGGTTTACAGATACTGGTCTCTGCTCCTGGCGTCCTTCATCTGTAGAAAGCCCCATGCTTTTCCTACCCCTCTTGTAGCCTCCAGCAAAACTTATTGTTTCCATAATTACCACTGCATAATGCTAACTCTACAGTAGCACATGGCTAACTCATATGATAAATGAATTTATATTTTATGTCCCTAAGTAGAATATGAGCAAATTTATGATGGAGGAAGTCTCATCTTTATCTTCAGTTTTCCCTAAAAACAGGAAACATAGTTAATAATTCAGCTCTCCACACTCCCCTGAAACTGCTCTTGGTAAAGTTCTGTTGATTACCTAAGGACATGCGTAATGGCTAAGTTTTAAGCTTATCTTACTTGCCATTTTCTCAGCATTGATACATTGCCTACTTCTTCTTTCTGAAATTTTCTCCTCTCTTGGATTTGGAAACATGGTTCTATCCAGGTCTACTTCTGTATCTCTGGCTTCTTTCTCTGGTTGCTTACCTGGATCCTACTCTGTGAAATCGTGGTGTTTCCCAGGGTTCTATCCTTGCTACTCTTTTCTTATTTCTTCTCCTTTCACTGAATAAACTGATTTATTTTCGTGTTTCTATGCATTTTCTCATCCTAGGTCTTCTTGCAATTTTGTCTGTCAAACTCATATAGGCCTTTCAAGATAAGTTGGCTGTCAATTCTTTTTTTAAAATTTTAAAATATTATGGGGATACAAATGTTTTTGGTTACATGGGCCATTTTGTAATGCTTGAGTCAGAGTTAAAAGTGTGCCCGTCACCCAGATAGTGTTCATGTACCCCTTAGACAGGTTCTCACCCATCCTCTCCATTCCCCCCATTTGGTTTCCATTGAGTTTTACTTCCCTCTATGCACACGTGTGCTCATCAGTTAGTTCCAGTTTAATAGTGAGTACATGTGGTGTTTTTTATGTCAATTCCTTTTATCTCACTTATATGTAGAATCTAAAAATTCAAATGCATAGAAGTAGAGAATAGAATGGTGATTACCAGAGGTTGGGAGGCCCCGGGGATGTGAGTGGGGAAAAGGGGAATGTTGGTCAAAGGGTACCAAGTTCCAGTCAGAAAGGAGGAATAAGCTCTAGTGATCTATTATACAGCAAGAAGACTATAGGTAATAATAAGGTATTGTATATTTTAAATTGCCATTAATAAAAGAGAGGATTTTAAATGTTCTCACCACAAAGAAATGATAAGGATGTGAGGTGATGGATATGTTAATTAGCATGAATTGCTCATTCCGTAATGTGTACATGTATTGAAGCATCACATTATACTCCATATATATACACAATTATTTGTCAATAAAAATAAAGTTTAAAAATAAGCCCAGCTCAGGTGAATGCTTCCCTGGTCTTTCTGTATAGAGCAAATCAACAAGTAAATACTATTTAACTGTATTGACTCAAGCTGTTTTAGTCAACACAGCCAGTTTACTAGCTACAGAAGAAGTAAGGTATTGGAAAGTTCCAGTTCCATATGTATGTAAGTAAATGTTAAATTTGACTTTAAAATCATTCCATTATATCTGCTTCCATAGTACATAAATTCATGTCAACTTAGCAAAGAAAGTCTTCCCTTTGTTTCTGTCAATTTTAAAATTTGTATTTTCTAATAGCCCTTAAAAATATTCCACTGACAAACCCATCATGTCCCTATTATCAATACTATCTTTGCTTATGCTTTAATTATTTGTATGACATTAACTATCTTTATCTGTTTGAATTCATTTGGCTGCAAATTTAATCTGACTAGGAAGCAAAAAGAAATACCAAAGGAGAGAATACTGCCTTTTCAAAAATAAAATATGATAATTTTTTTCACTTGTTAATATAATCAAGCTTTCAGCCTTCAGAAAAAAAAGTGCATTTATACCTAATGGTTAGAGACTTTAGGAAATTATTTATGATAAATAATTACTGTGTTCAATAATACATTGGAGATAATTTCTTAATGAGTCCCTAGGAAGTCTCTGGGGATACTGAGAATTCTAATAAGATTTAATGAAATTAGCTGGTCTTTTAATATTGTGCCAGCCAGTTCTAAGAATTACATCTGATACCTTAATTTAAACCACCCTAAAAATAGCAAAGCTCACAAAAATGATTAATCCTTGGATCACACCATCTTGTGTATCCTAAGATCAGCCATTCTCCTATTATTTAATTTTTGGGAAATAATGAATTTGAAGTAATGGGGGTCTCTCTCAACATGTTGAGTTTTGAACATCTTTGGGGACAAAAAAAGAAATTTTATTCTCAGACTCTTTTTAAAGTTACATAAAATCGTTTTTTTTGTTATATTCACTTGGCTAAGCAAGATAAAATAAAATGGTTTTCTTGTTATATCATTATCTCCAGAGTAAATTATGTGGGTGCCAATAAACACACTCAGTTCATTGAAACCAAGAAGGATTAGATTGCAACATGCAAACAAATAATCTGCCATGATTGCTGCTTATTTTCAAGCATATCTTTGTATATAATTAGTTCTTCTTCCTTAAAACAAGTCCTGTTTTGTACTTCATAACTTCATGTCTGAAATGAAAATATAATTTGCTAAAGTTGATTTACACAGCATGTTAAAGCAGTAGCAGCATTATTTATTTTACTGGATGAGCAGGACTCATTGGGCAGGAAGAAATTCTATATTTTCTTCTCTGAATCAGCTTTGAAGACAAAATTATAAGGGAAAGAAATAAAAGCCCAATTGCTATTTTTAGCAATATTGGGTGAGCAAAGGATGGCAGCTAAAGAAAAGAAAGAAAAAAATAGTAATAAGTGTTGTGGTTACCTTAACAGTAAAACACAGGAACTTTCCAGAAACATCCCAAAGGAGTGAATTACTTTTCTTTGAACACACTCACCACATAGACAACTCATCATAAAGATTTCCCTTGAGATTTCTATAATAGCAATAATGAAAAATCTCATAAGTTCACATATGACCCTAAGATACAGTCATAGAGTTGGGCCTTTATATAATATTCCCAGAAAGTTCTGTCCTTAACTCAATAACTATAATTGGCCTTGCCATGATCATTAAAATCCTAAATTCAGTTAATTATAGATGCCTATACTGAGTCAATTCAGAGGTTGAAGACATTTTTGCAGACTAGAAATTTTGCTGTGCATTTTCTATCTTTTGAAGACCAGGTTAGTTGGAATTCTGTGAGCCTGGATATAAGAAAATAGGTCCATGTTCAGCTCACAGTCTTCCTAACCCAAGGAAGCAAAATATTTTAAAGACCAAATCAAACACAAAGTTTGGAATGAACTCAAGGCTGAGGATAAAGCATGGAGATGGAAAAAACCTCAAAGCTTTGTGTCCATTTATTCTCAAGGGCCAGTGACCCCCTAAATTGAAGAAGAGGAATGCAAAATGCAGTCAGGTGGTTGTCATGTTATCCTAAGGAATTTGATAATTATAGGAGTCAACTTAGATCAACATCCACTAATTCTAAAAAAAAGAAAAAATACCTAAAAGAACATATACAAATCTCATTGTACACAACCACAATAATCTAAATAAATAACTTATAAATCATAATTACAGTGGAAATGACATGGTGGTACCAAAGAGAAGAGATATAAATTGTTACATGCTATCAGAAAGGACTGCGCTATAATACCCTCTGAAGAGATCATTGTCCTTTGCAGAAGGCTCTTGTAACTGCTTCTCATCCAACCTCCTACAAAGCAACATAATAATCTTTTGTATTTTTGATGAAGGAATACATCACACACACACACAGAATTATGTTCACATTAAGCCTCCCAAGAATTATTAAAATGTTACTGAGACCACCGAAAGAGTTTAATATTTTCCTAGACAAAAGCCATCTTAGACACGAAAAATGACCAACTGAAGATTAGTTTAAGAGTTTCATTGCTGCATGTGAAAGCATAGTAAATCTTCTTCTATATACATACTTCAAGAAAGGAAATGAGGTGTATCTTGGGAACATGACCTCATACTTCTGGTGGGATTTTTAATTTTTGTCTAATTAACATGGCATGAGGTCATCTTTTCAGAAGTCCTGGAACACATATGTAAATAAGAATGCTTAAGATGTATACAATTGTCCATGTTAAGTCAATCACTTTGTGAGATTATTTGATCCCTTAATCAACAGTATGAGAGAAAATCATGCAAATTAATTATTTTTCAGTCAGAGACTAGAGAAGAAGTTACCAAAAGATGAGTAGATGAACTAGTTAGGTTTCTGGGTTTATTTATTTACTTTTCAATTTACCTTTCAAGTGATAACATATACATCAGATTTAAGATCAATTGACTAGCAAATGCTATAAATCTGTTTCCTTAACAACACACCAAACACATACTTATAATATTTTAAAATATATTTCTTAAGGAAGATTTAACTTCTACTTATTTTAGAACTATTTAATCACCTTGAACTACTTGGATGAAATAATCTGAATGGATAGTAGTAAATAATAAATACATTATGATTTTGTTGTTTTACACATAAACCCCCAATGAAATTATACTTACAGAATAGACATTTTGCTCTGGGTGATTTCTTAGGCCAACAATTATTACCAGTGGGTCTTTGATGAGAATTGAGAGAGGCTAATAGACAATAACACAGTAAGTCCTCCTTACAGAGTGGATTTAGTGACATTAGACTAAACCACACTGCCTGTGTGCACACACACAGGTAAGGCATCTTGTTCGTGGCAGTCTGGAAACCTTCCACTTGGCTTATTACCTTTCCTGATCACATTCTTATAATGGCATATTAGCAAATAGATAGTAGCCTAAATTCCAGGAAAAAAAATAACAAAGCTACACAAGCCAGATTCTAATAATGTTAAAAGTGAAGAAAAGTTTTGCCTTTGCATAAAAAATTCAGGTGTAAGGACAACCAAATTGGGTAATTCTGGGTAAAAGTCCATTTGCGGAAGAGAGTCACCCAAATCAATGTTTTCTGATCATTACATAAACCAGATATTTGCCAAATAACTTCTTTAATTTGGGAAGAGGCACTCTATAAATCATAAGGGATAGTTTAGAAGAAAAATTCTACCATGATGGATTCCTTTAGGTGAGGTAAATCTCAAACATAACCTTAGGAAGGCCCATCACAGCTTTTGGTAAATACTTTAAGTGACTTTATGAAAGTTGCATATTTAAAAAATATTTTTCTACATGAATTCCTCAGAGCCTGTCATTTCCATAATTACAGTCACTGCTTTAGGTTAGAAGGAGCTTTACAACCTTGGAAAAGAAAGACAATAACATATTATAAAGAATTAACTGCTATTAGAAGGGTGTCACCTAGTACATCATGTTCAATGTTGTGAAAGAAAGGGACAAGAAGAGATTTTGAACATGGAGATAGAAAGAACTGAGACTTGAAAATGGCTGGGGAAGGTGGGACAATAGAATGACATAGAATGGAGGTTTAGGGTCAGAAAACCCATTTCATAAAGGAATCTGAGGGAAGAAGGGTACAAAAAGGTGGGAGAGATAGAAGACAAATTGTGAATCTTCCAAATTGAGTTTGGAGGTGCTCTCTGTCTAACAGTAACGAGAAGAATGAAAAGTTTGACAAGAAAATAACACCTGTTAGAATTTGTCACTAATAGAGCTGAGAATGAGTTTCTGCAGAAGATTCCCTGTAAGCATAAAATCACAAGCAAGATGGGCAGATCCTTTTTCCAAATAAAGCCTGACAGGCAAAATTTCACAATGTGTGAGTGTGTGGATGACCAAATTTCTTCCTGCAAAGGACAGGAACCATGCCTGGGTGAAAGAAAGGAAATGGCAGGTGTCCATTAAAATAGATAAGATTCTGTGGCTGGGTTTTCACTTCATACTGACAACTACTAACCACCTGCTGCTTTGGGTGATTACCTGACTTAGGGTGTCAGAACAGACTTCCCTTCAATCTCCAGCAGCACCATTATGGTATTTTCTTGATTGGTCTGTTTTCCTTTGCAGTGGGCTTTAAAAATATTAATATGATTACAGCATTCTATTCATTTATCTAATTTCTCTCTTTCCTGTGGATATTTTGCCACTGAAATGATGTTTCTGAGCGAATTGTGCATTGATATAACTTGATAATATGAACCAGGAGCTGCTCACCCCAGAGGATAATTTCCCATTGACAAAACTGCTGGGCCACCAGCAAAGCCAGACACTTCTCAGGCAAAGGGTGTGAGGCTGACAAGAGTTGTTTAAGAGAACGCTTATGTCTAACTGCATGAAAAGCCCAGACAATGAGCATGTATTTGTTCCCGTTATTCTGATAATCATGATGTTCTTCCTAGGGCACAATATTTTTCACTATAATGAATAATACTGCAATAAACATTCTGCTCCTATAATGCCTACGTCATAGGATTTTACATTTGAAAAAGACCACAAATACTACCTAATCAAATAGTTTCCCAATTATGGTAGCTGAAATTCCTTTCTCCCCTATGAAATCCTAGATAGCATTCCTTTGTCCCCAGACCACTCATAGTGCTATAGTTGTCTAGACGAAGGAGAGAGAATTTCTTATGTTCTAGCCTTCATCTGGAAACTTTTCCTGAAGATTTCCTCCATTTTCCATTTTATCTGGAAGGTGCCTTTCATATCTCTTCACACTGACCCCTTTCTTTAAACTCTGAGCACATGGGTGGGTAGTTCCTTCTAATAGGTTTCTTCTGGCAATTTTCAAATAGGGAGAGTAGTCTTGATGGGCAATTTCATCAGAACTCCCTTGACCCTCCTTTTCCAAGCCTAGATCAATCATTCTCTGGATCTCAGAGGCTTTTTTTTAATGGGATACTTTCAAAGAAACACCCCAAACTTTACAAATGGGGTAAAAAAATTCCTAACACAGGCTATTTTTATTATTATCAAACAATATAGATTGATGTAGACACAAAATCGTGCCTATATGACAATTTTCTTTCTCTAATAATATAGTTTAGAAAAATATTTACTCTCCAAAATGGATGATATCATCCATGTATTTAGCCCACAAATTGGAATATTTATCTAAAAGTTCTGAACATTGTGTATATGAAAAACATTTTTTGTTATTGTTGCTGGTGTTGGGGGGGGAAGTGTGTGTGTGTATGTGTATGTTTTACTAATTCATAGTCACATTTTCTACAATCTCAATTCAAAATAGGAATTTATATTGGAGAACACAGAGATGTATATTTTCTTGCAAAGGTGGTCACCTGAAACTAATAGGAAGATTCAAAATTTTTGAGTGTTTAACATTGTCCTCAAGTGAAATAGTAAGACAAATATTTATTTTCTCCTTTCTTTTCTTTGGCTCTCTCTCTCTCTCCCTCTCTCTTTCTCTCCTGCCCTTTATCCCATAAACTAATTATGTTTCTTCCTTTTGTTTTTCACATAGTTCAGTCCCTACCATTTTGCCATTTAAATATGGTTCCCATGGAGCAAGCAAATAGAATGTGTTCTTGGCTTTTGTTTCTGGCAGGGGCAGGACAATTCCAGCATAAATATTTGGCCGCCTAGATCATTTCCACACAAAAAAATTAGAAAACAGAAAAATAAAAAAAAAATTTAGCTCTCAGGAACAGCTGTCTGGCAAACTTTCTTGCATCTGCAAAGTAGTCCCTGAAGTGAGAACCCTGGGCGAATCCATCACTCTGGTTTGCATGACTTCCAGATCAAAATGAAGTTTCTTTGCATACTTTCTTGTCTTTCTCCAAACATCTAGCAGTCATACCCCAATCAGTCTTTATTTTGATTGGTGGAGGCTTCAATACCCAGTCAATAAAGATATTTTCACATCTCAGTTCTTAGGTATTCTTTCCACATTTGATAAGCTTGGGCTACACCATATTCAAAGTAAAATACTCAATATTGAAATTGTTATAGAGACTTTGTAGGCTCATAGTGCTATTTCCCTCAAGTAAAGCAAAATAATTTTATGGTTGAATCAATATCATGCTCATAACACAAAAATGAATAAGGAAAATTTCAATTATTGAAATCAGCATTTCCAAAACATTTGAAAATTTTAAAGAATTGATTGAAGTCAACAGTGTAACAAGTGTTATAATGCAACCTGCAACCTTAAATTTAGAAAAATACAGAAAGCACTGGTAATACATTTGACACAGTGTGATGGGAAAGAGAGTGTATGCTTTTCTCCCGTTTGGGCACATCCCTTCATCTGAGGGAATGAACAGTAACCTGCTTGGGTGAGGTCTGGTGCAGGCAGAATCTTAGAATGACACGGATGGTTGTTCAAGTCAAAATAAACCTTTATTGTCATACAAGCCCTTGGTTTTTCAGGATGATTATTAACTCAGCAAGGATTATGGAAAGATACCAACCTCTGATTTGATCATAAACACATTTTGTTTTGAAAACAAATGTATTTCATCCCCAATCCCTTATTCCTACTAACCATAGTATTCTCTAGGGGTTTATTTCTTACAATTGCCTTTGAAATATTTGCTGTCCTTTTAGTAGCTGGAGTTTTGATGATAAGCACCAGAGATGTCATGTATCCTCCAAGACAGTTCGAAGGAAAAAACTAAGAACTAGAACTAGAACTAGGAGTTTTAGGAAGAAAACATTTTTACTAAGTTTGAAGTACTAAATGTGAGAGTGAAGTCAAAATTATCCAGAGTGAACAGGGGCAGAGTTTGAAGGTATTGAAAATTAATCTCAGTGGTATCTTTTTAGTTGATTTAAAATAAGTTACTTACTCATTTATTATGGAGCCTCAACTGAGCCTGGAGTATGTCTCCAAGGATGAAGGACTAGAGTTTCCCCCCTCATGTGTGGTCAGTCTAATCCCTAAATTACCTAGTTCACCAAATAAGCTCTTAGAGTGATCTGAAGGCAGAATTTTTAATATTAGCTCTTATTTGATTTTCCCGATAATGTTCTTCATATTTGCTTATGAGAATTTCCCTGTCATGCTGCTTATTCCAGCATTAACTGCTGTGGCACACATTAACAGTACTTCAGTGGTTATCTTCTATTAAAAGACTGAATAACCCCTCTCCTCTGTTTCCTTCAGGCAAGCAATCTCCTCACTATACTCATTCGTGTCTAATCATAGAGGAAATACATCTCTGTCTCTCTCTCTCTCTCTCTGTTCCTCTATTTTTCTTGCTAAATAAAATCACTTAACCTTGAGAAACTTCCTATGAGATGATTATGGTGGCAGTTGTTTTTTAAAAATCTCCTTAAAACTCCTCCTTAAAACCAAATTGATTAACCATGAATAAAAGAAAAGAGGAACTCAGATAATATTTTCAACAAATTTTATACCATGATCCAAAATCCAGCATTTTACTTTACAGGGAAACACTAGAGACTTTCCAACAAAAGCTAAGAAAGCCTACTATCAGCACCTCTGTTAAACATGGCATTGAAGCTATTATCCAATATATTTAGAGAGAAACAATTACAGGCCAAACAGTGGAAAGCAAGAGATAAAACTAGCATTATTAGCAGATGATATGATTAAACTTTAAAAAAATTCAAGAGAAGCCATGAAAAAAATTGTTATAATCTATGAGACTTTGGTAAAGGAGAAAGATAAAATCAGCATACAGAAATTAATAGTCTTTATATATACAAGCATGAACCAGTGAGTAATATTTTAAAAGGCCCACTTATAATAGCAAGAAAAATGGATAAAATACCTAGACAAAGCCTTAACACACCTTAACAAACCTTAAATTTAAAACATTACTGAAAATTACAAACTATACTTTAAAAGATAGAATTATAATGTTCTTGAACAAAAAGACTCAGTGTCATAAATATATCAGTTTACTCCTAATTTATAAATTAACATGATTCTAATAAAATTCTGAAAATGCTTTAAACTGGAAATTATTAAGTTCACATGGAAAAATAAACAAACAATACTAACTAAGAAAACATCAATTCATGATAAAAATTCTCATCAAACTAAGCAAGAGTGAAAACTTTTTAAATGTAATAAAGAGCATCTATGGGCAGCGGGGGGGCGAGGATCCTTTAGCTAACATCAGACTTAATGCTGAGATATTGAAGACTTTCCACTTAATAGTATAATATTAGGAAAAAAGCAAGGATGCTCACTCTCATCAGTCTATTTAATATTGTACTGGAAGCCCTAGCCATTGCAATAAGGCAAAGAGAAGAAATAAAAGGCATAAAGATTGAAAAGGAAGAAATAAAAACATCTTTGTATTCTCAAACAAGATTATTTATGAAGAATATCCAGAAAAACTTTGGAAAAAAATAACAGCATCAGTGAGCTTCCTTCAGTGATTTAAAATGGATGTTGAAGAGACAGACTGACAAATGGAATAGAATAGGAATTCCGGTAACAGATCCAGTACATTCTAAACTTAGTATATGATATAAAGAGGCTTCTGGTGCATTTTTATATTTTCATCACAACCATATTCCTCATCTATATCATCAGGTATCATCGACTGTATATATACAGTTTCTCAACTGGCAGAAGTATCACCATTCCCATAGTTAGCTCTTTCTTCTATAATTCCATTTATGTTTGATTCAAATTTATTTACAGCATTATCACTTTTATTTCTTTTCCCCATTTTTATCTTTGCTGTCTAATTTTCTCTCAATTATTCATTTTTGTAAAATATCACATGGACTTATAACTTGGAGACATAAAAACAGCACAACTACACACTTTGCTGTCTGTGCTTCAACTGAATAATGGATGTACAGTGGCCGATTATTTACAGCCTTTGAAAGAAGTCATGTGACTTGTCACTGAGCAAGATACACATCTCTTTTTCCCCCCAGTGGAAATGACTATGCATTTTATTATGTTTCCCTCTCTTCTAAACTGTATATGTACAGAAAAACATTTTGTTTTGAGATAATTATAGAAATACAGAAAGTTGCAAAAATAGCACAGAGGTGTTCCATGTACACTTCACCCAGTTACACCCAATGATTATATTTTACATAACTATAGTGCAATATCAGAAGCTAGAAAATTGACATTAGTACAGTGGGTGTATATAGTTCTATGTCATTTTTATGACATGTGTATATTTGTGTAACCACCACCACAATATAAATTGTGTATGGAGATGTACATCTTTTTATGTACCTCTGTATTTATGTAGTGGCTTGTAAACTAAAGACCTAAAAGCAAAGTTTGTATTTTGTGTAATTACTCACAGCTAATATACTACAGTAACTGAGGTTTGAACCATGTTTTTGAGGGACAATATTATTTAACTAAACCGTAGAAGCTGAAATCCATGCATATTGGACCCATGAAAACTGGGATTGCCTATAATCAATGCTGGCATACCTTGCTAACCATTTGAAAAAAGATAAAATCATATTCATACTTCACTTCCACACTAGGATCAATTCCACGATGGATCACAGATTTAAATACAATAAAATGAAAGCTACACATAAACTAGAAGAAAATATGAATGAATTCCTTTGTAACTTGGGTATAGGAAATATTTGCTAATTATGATGTAATATATAGAATAATGAGAGAAAGGCTTCATAAGTTTGATTATATTAAAAATTTTTTTATTACAAAATACAAGCCAAAATAAAACAAAGAAAAACACCATAAGCACAGTAAAAGGACAAATTAAACACTTATAAAAGATATTTCCATTAATATCATGTACAAAGAGCTCCTACAAAAGCTCCTACAAATTAAGGGGAGAAAAAACCAACTTCTTAAGAAAATGGGGGATAGATATAAATACAGCATACAGGAAGAAGTATTTGTTTTTGAAAAGAAAGTTATCAGGCATATGAAAAAATACCCAGCTCCATACATTAAAAAAAGAGAGAATTTAAACTATTCTGAGATACTAATTGTCACCTATTAGATTTGCAAAAGTCAAAAAGTTAGCTATGTAAATCTGTTAACAAAGACAAGTGGAAGCAGGACCTACCATATATTGTTGATGAGATATCAGCATGGTACAGCCCTTATTGGAGAAGGAATTGGCAGCATCTAGCAAAATTGTAGGTATATTTAACGCTTGAGCCAGCAATCTAATTTCTAAAAATATATCTCAAAAAATTGGCAAAAATAGGAAATGACTGGTGGACAGGAAAATAGCACCCACTATCTCCACTTCTATTCAACATAGTGCTAGAAGTCCTTGCCAGAGCAATCAGACAAGAGAGAGGAATCAGGGGTATGCAAATGGGGGCAGAAGAGATCAAACTTTCAATATTTGCTGATGATATGATATTATATCTAGAAAACCCCAAAGATTCAATCAATAGACTACTGGAATTGATAAATGAGTTCAGCAAAGTCTCAGGATACAAAATCAATGCACACAAATCAGTAGCTTTCATATATGCCAATAATAGTCAAGGCAAGAAAAAAATCAAAGATGCAATACCTTTCACAATAGCACCAAAGAAAATTAATTATTTAGGGACATATTAAACTAAGGAGGTGAGAAACCTATACAGAGAGAACTATGAAACACTGAGAAAAAAAATTGCAGAGGATATAAACAGATGGAAAACCCTACCATGCTCTTGGATAGGTAGAATCAACATTGTTAAAATGTCTATGTTACCTAAAGTGATCTACAGAATTAATGCAGTCCCTATTAAAATACCAACATCATTTTTTGCAGATCTAGAAAAAATAATTTTAAGCTTCATGTGGAACTAGAGAAGACCCCGTCTAGCCAAAGCAATCTTAAGCAAAAAGAACAAATTGGGAGGGATCTATCTACCAGACTTCAAACTATACTACAAGGCTATAGTAACCAAAACAGCATGGTACTGGCACAAGAACAGAGATGTAGACCAATGGAACAGGACTGAGAATTCAGATATAAAACCATCCTCATACTGTCATCTGATCTTTGACAAAGTAGATAAAAATGTACACTGGGGAAAAGAATCCCTATTCAATAAATGGGCTGGGAAAATTGGATAGCCACGTGTAGAAATTGAAACTAGATCCACATCTCTCACCTCTCACAAAAATCAACTCACGATGAATAACAGACTTAAGTCTAAGACGTGAAACCATAAGAATTCTAGAAGAAAACGTTGGGAAAACTCTTATAGACATTGGCCTAGGCAAAGAATTTATGAAGAAGACCCCCAAAACAATCACAGCAGCAACAAAATAAATAAATGGGACCTGATAAAATTAAAAAGCTTCTGCACAGCCAAGGAAACTATCACTAGAGTGAACAGACAACCTACAGAATGGGAGAAAATATTTGCATGCTACACATCTGATAAAGGGCTGATAACCAGAATCTATACAGAACTTAGGAAAATCAACAAGAAAAAATCAAACAACCTCATTAAAAAATGGGCAAAGGACATGAACAGAAACTTCTCAAAAGAAGACAGAATATTGGCCCACAAACATATACAAAATTGCTCAACTTCTGTAATCATCAGGGAAATGCAAATCAAAACCACAATGAGATATCACTTAACTTCAGTGAGATTGGCTTATATCAAAAAGTCCCAAAACAACAAATGTTGGCAGGGATGTGGATAGATAGGAACACTCATACACTGCTGGTGGGGCTGGCAATTAGTACAACCTCTATGGAAAGTAATATGGAGATACCTCAAAGAACTAAAAGTAGAACTACTATTTGATCCAGCAATACCACTACTGGGTATTTACCAGGACAAAAAGTCATTCTATAATAAAGATATCTGCATTTGAATGTTTATAGCAGGACAATTCATAATTGCAAAGATGTGGAAACAACCCAAGTGCCCATCAAACACGAGTGGATTAATAAAATGTGCTATATGTATACCATGGAGTACTACTCGGCCATAAAAAACAATGGTGAATTAACACCTCTGGTATTATCCTGGATGGAGCTAGAGCCCATCATCTCTAATTATCAGGAACATGCAAATCAAAACCACAAAGAGATGTCACTTAACTCCAGTGAGAATGGCTTTTATCAAAAAGTCCCAAAATAGGAAATGTTGGCATGGATATGGAGAGATAGGAACACTCATACACTGCTGGTGGGACTGCAAATTAGTACAGTCTCTAATGGAAAGTTATATGGAGATACCCCAAAGAACTAAAAGTAGACCTACCATTTGACCCAGCAATCCCACTACTGGGTATTTACCCAAAGGAAAAAAAGACATTCTATAATAAAGACATCTGCACTAGAATGTTTATAGCAGCACAATTCACAATTGCAAAGATGTGGAAACAACCCAGGTGCCCATCAATACATGAGTGGATTAATAAAATGTGGTATATGTATACCATGGAGTATTACTCAGCCATAAAAAACTATGGTGAATTAATACCTCTGGTATTATCCTGGATGGAGCTAGAGCCCATTCTTTGAAGCAAAGTATCACAAGAAGGGAAAAACAAGCACCACCGGTACTCACCATCAAATTGGTACTAACTGATCATTGCTTATGTGCACACATGGAAATAACATTCATCAGAGGTCAGGCAGGTGAGGGTGGGGGTGTAGAGGATGGGAAAACTCACACCTAATGTGTGTGGGGAGCATTGTCTGGGATATGTTCATGATTGTAGTTCTGACTTGGGCAGTGCATAGGCAATATATGTAACCAAAGTGTTTGTATCCCCATAATATTCTGAAATTTAAAAAATAATAATAAAAAACCAAAATAAATTTAATTTAAGAAAATAAAAAACAAAAAGAGATGACTCCTCAAGCAGTTACCAATGAAATAGGACTCGTCTCTCTGTGCATGTCGTTAAAATAAATAAATAAATAAAGGTTCTCTTCAGTCTAAAAAAAAAATAGGAAATGACTTAAGCACAATTATTTAGTGCAGTATATTTATAAATGCAAAAGAATTAAACTCAAATGTCCATCGATTAAAGGCTGGTGAGTAAGCTATAGTACACCCACTCGATTAAATACTATACAGACATGAAGGAATTAAAAAACCTCTATTCATTGATATGAGTAATCATCAGGATTTTTTTGTTACCTTAACAGAGCAACATTCAGAAGAGTTTATATAGTTTGCTCTTCTGGTTTTGTAAGAAGCGGGGAGGGAATGGGATGCAAATGAGACTGCTCTGATTACACCTTGTTTTATATGTACAGTCCTGACTCTGAAGATTTACACATTTTGTATTTTTAAAAATTATATTAAATCAAAATAATAAGAAATAACTAAACATTGAAAAGAAACAGAAAAATTGGAAAGAAATACAGGTAAATGAACCTAATCACATATAAAGTTGGTAAACATAATTTCACAGAAAAAATTGATTTCAAGTGACTTTAAAAGATCCTCTTCAATGTGTTTCAACAAGTTGCATCCATTGGCCAACGAGGGGGAAATTTATGCAAGAAAAAATATTAAATGTAATTTATGGAAACTTTTTTTATAATGACCAATTAATAATGACATTAAAGATTCTGAAAGCATAAACAACAATGCACAACAATAAGAAACATCAACAAATCGAACACCCTAGAGGTAACTAGGACACCAATATTTTACCCTGAAAATTGGTGGTTAGAAAGAACAAGTTAAGAATTTTCTGTGCTTTCCCTATATAAATTGCATTTAAGAGTAAAAAAAGAGCTCCATTTGATGATAAATGTTCTTTTCAGAAGGATTCCAGTTGATAAATATGAAAAGAATGATGGAATTGTAAAAATACCATTTGGCGACACTGAATAAAATAATTGATTAGGGTATAAATAAAAATACTTGATCAAAGATTGATGAAAAACTTAACAATGGGATGATCACTAAAACCAGATTTTTTTACCTCACTAAAACCAGAAGTGATGTAATATGAAGCATATAGCACCAACTATGAAGCATTTTTTCCAAAAAGTAAATTCCTTTATACAGAGTAAGTTGTCAATTATTGTATTTGCTCTACTTCTTTTCGCTATTCAGAAAAGAGATGGAAAACATTCCCACATGTATTTAAAGTCCTGCCTTAAAGTCCAGTGCTGACATGTAGGAGGCACAAATCAGGGTCTCTTGGCTGGACTCTGACAAGACTCTGGAGATTCAGAAGAGCAGCGTTGGCACTACTGGGTTTAATTGCAAAATGTATGCAATGGGAACACTGTACACAGATGGCCAACCTGCCTTTTCTGGCTATTGCTCGTATTTAGGTTTTGGTTCTGGCTCATCAGCTGCTTTCAAGATGCACGAGGTGAATTAAAGTCAAAGGTGGCCAATATGCCCAAAGTCTCATTTTAAAAATTCGGCTTGTTTTGTTTTTATCTGCTGAAAAGAATGAATGGTTTTGCAGATGCTTATTTGAGTTTGGAAAGAAAAATATTCTACTTTTTCAAAGGTCTGTGCTTTAAGATAAGGCTATGATGGAGGATCTCAAGTAAAATACAAGTACCGCTCAATCAAGATACCAAACTAGGCATTTTCTTCTGGTCAGCTGTTTGAAGTGCAGCATTATAGATGGATTCTCTTGAATGAAAGGGAAGCCTTAGAGAAAATAACCAATCCATTCCCTTCATTACAGAGGAGAAAACTGGAGTTCAAAGAGGTTAACCGATGTGCAAATCCACGAGTGGCTGGATAAATACTAGTACCTCACTATACAACCCCTCTCCTCACCCCAAACTCCTTCTCTCAATAATCCACAATAATGATCTCTGACAATTGTCTTTTGACTTCATCCTGTATTTTGTGACATTATTTATTAAATCATTCTTCTGAAGATAGATTCTGATCTACTGAACATGTCTAGAGGGTAATAAGGTTGAAAGAATGGGCTGCTTTTATGTGCAGAATCTAAATTTCTATGATTTAGTAGAAGCACATATTAGATGGGAATAATTACTCTTTTTTTATAGATAATAGAAGAAAATTACATGAATATCTATGGAAGTCTAGGGAATCTTGATGAAGTTAGAAATATTATTTCCTTCTATGTTGGGGAGGGGGTAAAGACTATTTAAATTTATTTTTTGTTTGTTTTACATTAACTCAGCCCCCCTTCTGAATTAATTAGAAGAGATAACACAGAACTAGAATTAGATTAATTAAATCATATTATTGTTTTTAGCATTATCTCACAAGCCAGGTTCATTTCAATGTCAATGACACATTCTGCTACTGTGATAAATTAGGCCAAATTAACAAAAATTTGTATATTTAGAGCTGAAGAGAACTTTACAAAACAACATAGGTCAACCTATTCACTCTTCAGAAAGAGATACAGACTTTCTGATGGGGTTGCCCAAAGTGACACCAAGAGGGACAGAGCCAGGGCAAGAGCACAAATACCAATCTTTCTAGAAGCACTAACGGAAGTCCCTACAGGAGAATTAAACCTATCAGTTTTCATACTTCCAAACAATTGCTTTCATCAGAGTTGATTTTTTCTCAGGAAGTACTAGTACCCAGTCACATTCTAAAGCCGGGGGTTGCATGGGGCAAGGGCCACTGAAGAATAAGCATACATAAAGAAGGGCCAAGGAAGAAAAAAACCAGAAGGTGGGATCAGTGCAGAAATGGAAGAAATCAAAATACAGTTTTTTCCTTTGCTGTTTTTCTCAGGACTTATAAAAACAATGAATTCAGTGTTTGAAAAATGACAAATTTCAAGGGATCCCTTTGGCATAGTTGTTTTGGACGACAAGTGATTGATTTGTTGTATTAATCAAATCTAACGTACCACCATGGAGTGTGAATTGGCAATACAGGAGGACAGTCTAATGGTTATTATTTGAGGAGGCTACTGACTTCCTCACCTTTTTTCCCCTATAAATGATGATAATAGTATAGCAAATTGTAAGGAGTCACAAACTGCTTTGGAGGAGATATTTGAGCATTATTGATGCTAGAAAATGTGTGGATTGCCAAATGTCTGGTCTCTTGAAAATACCCAAGATTCATGTAGTACTGGAAAGTGATTATTCAATTCATTCATCCTTACAACTTTGGGATATGGGTATTTTCATTCCTCACCAAATCCTCTATTTTGTTTCCTTAATCACTTACATATATTTTTTTGAATGTTCATGAGGTTCAGCTGCTTGAATAGCTCTGCATGCACTTTTATTTAAACTGAAGCCAATTAATCTAACTCAAAATGAATTTGAAATATTAGCTGAAGACTGAAGTAAATTTTCAGATAGTATTTTCGTTTATTTTAAATTTTTAAAATTTCAGAATATTATGGGGGTACAACACTTTGGCTATATACATTGCCCATGCACTGCCCTTGTCAGAGCTACAATCATGGTCATCCCCCAAACTGTGCTCCCCGCATCCATTCAGTTCAAAAATAATTTCAACCATACTTCTTAATCCTTTGGATAGGTAGGGTTCTTATTTTATAGGTCCCTTTATTAGCTCACTCAGTTTAGCAAAACTCACCACTGCCAAATAAAAGTGATTTAATTCTAAGAAGACTAGACCCCACTAAGTAAGTGATAATTATACTTTTTAAAATTTCAACATAAAATAAATTTTCCTTTGAAAGGGGCTAGGACAAGAATCTAGCCAGGCAGGAGTCCACATGGGTATCACTTGTGAAGAACACTTATCTTTGCCACTTTGGGACATCTGAATAGCATAGTGCTGCCAGACCACCCACGGAGAATACACCATCAAGAAGGAGTTGGGGGTTGGTCATTTCTATTTGAGAGTAACTGGAAATAGATCACCTGACCTAGATCACCTACTTAGAGTGGTAGAAGATTCAAAGATGAAAAGGTAATGGCAGAAAAAAGCATGGAAGGAAATTTTGAAATATACTCTAACTGTGTAAATTACAAAAAAGTAGAATTTTTGGGAAAAAAGTACTTAAAAGACAAAAAAGTGAATGAAAATGGGCTTATTAGTAGCAATAAGAAGATGTAGATTTCAGTTTCAGTTCTGGTTTTTTTCATCCACTACTTAGCCACTTAGTTAAAGAATTCTCACCTCTTGCTGAAATTATTGCAGTGGCTTTCTTTTTGTCTATGCTTGTAGGATCCTCCTTTTCAAGAGTAATTTTTTTTCACACTGTAACCCCTGTTATTTCAGGTTCTTTCTTTGGTTGTCTATGATTTCCAGAAATCCACTCAGTATTCTAGCCACACTTTTCTTTGGGGAATCCTTAAAATTCCTGAGAAATCTGACAAACACTAACTCCCATTGCTTAAGCTAACCTATATCTCTTCCTTTCTCTGGCCAGTGAACTCATCATCATGCAAGTTCAAGATTATATTTTCCCTATTCTGCCAAATTTAATTTAATCCATCCTGTTTATTTATATTCATTGTTAAGAGATTTTTCAGAGTACTTATTACATAATAGTCATATGTTTACACTCAGTCTTTTTTGACATATTGAGTATTCCTTTGGGCAAGGAAACGTGTTTATTTCATTTAAAAAAATCTCAATGTATAATATTATAGTGTAGCTTTCGACAGAAATTGTGGAATCCAGAAGACACATTGATTAACCACAATTTTTATTTTGAGATCGTTGTAGATTGGCATGCAGTAATTAATTAGATTAATAAGAAATATTAATAATACAGAGAGATCAGTGTTTCCTTAAGCCAGTTTTCCCCAGTGGTAACATCTTGAGAAACTGTAGTATTATATTATAACCAGGATATTGACATGAATATACTCAAGATACATAACATTTCCATCACCACAAGGGTCCCTCATATTGCCCTTTTATGGTCACTCCCACCGTTTCTTAACCACTAGCAATCATTAATCTCCATTTTACAATTTTGTCATTTCATGAACGTTATATATATGGAATTATTTTTACTTAGCATATTCTTCATAAGAGCCATCCAGGTTTTTTAATGTATCAATAGTTTATTCTTTTTTATTGCTGAATAGTATTCCATGTTATGGATATACCACAAGTTGTTAACCATTCACCCATGGAAGGATATCTGAATGGTTTCTAGCATGGTTTCCAGTTTTGGGCTATTATAAATAAAGCTTCTATAAACATTTATCTTCAGGTTTTTTGTGTGAGCATAAATTATCATCTCTCTGGGAAAATGCCCAGGAGTGCATTTGCTGGGTCTTACGGTAATTACATATTTAGTTTTTTAAGAAACTGCCAAACTATTTTTCCAGAGTTGCTGTACCATTTTGCATTCCCACCAGGAATGCATGTAATCCACTTTGACAATTTTTGTCTTTTAATTGGTGTATTCAGACTATTTAAATGCCATATAATTATTTATTTTATTTAATGGTTACATCCACCATTTAAATTTTATTTTTCGTTTGTTTTCTTTTTTCTGCTTCCCCAATGTTTACTTGAATGTTTTTTAGAATTTTCTTTTGATGATTTAGAGCATTTTTGAATGTATCTCTCTGTAGGGTTTTCCAGTGGTTATTCTATATGTTACATTATATATACATGACTTAGCACGGTATGCTGGTGTTATGTCTTGTCATACTAACTATTACCATTTTCCAGGTGAAATAACCCTCTTCTCTCCTACTCCTAGTGTTTGTCCTAGTATTTTTGTCTAAGCTGGAAAGAAAGAAGATGACCACATAAATTGCCAAGAATGAAAAATAAGTATACTGCCTATATTAAATTCGTATTGTGTTTCCTTTTCTAGCCCCCCCATAAATAAATAAATTGTACCACTTCCTTTTCTAAAGTACAGATGCTCCTCAATTTATAATGGGGTTACGTCACAATAAACCCATTATAAGTAGAAAGCATTGCATGTCGAAAATGCATTTAATACAACTAACCTACTGAACATCATAATGTAGCCTTGTCTACCTTATATGTGCTTGGAACACTTACATTAGCCTACAATTGGGCAAAATCATCTAACACAAAGCCCATTTTATAATAAAGTGCTGAATATCTCATGTAATTTATTGAATACTGTACTGAAAGTGAAAAACAGAATGGTTTGGGTACTAAGAATATGGTTTCTACTGAATGCATATCACTTTTCTACCATTATAAAGTCAAAAAATCACAAGTAGAACCATCACAAGTCAGGGACCATCTGTAGATATTTGCTTTTGGTTAGGTTGACACCATCTTGAAAATCTATGGTTGGGTATCGATTGGCTTAAGTTAATCAGTAAAACGTCATCTTTTTTGCTATAGTACTTGTCTCAGGGAGGGATATATGATTTACGTTAGCCCACTTATTCTAAAATTGAGGACATGTACATGATAGTTAGGGAAGAGACTTTCTTTTGTCCTCTGGATGGTGTTACCTAGAGCTGTAGCCTTTTTGCTAATTTAAGGAATGCAGATTGAGAATAAAAATAATAACAGACAAGGGCAGAGTCAAGAGAAGAGCAAAGAAAGGAAACCAGAACTTTGACCAAGCTCATGTAAATCTGGCCCTACTTCTAAAATTTTCACTTAAATGAGCCAATAAATTATCTTCATAGTTTCAAAAATTAAGTGATCCCAAATGGTCCCAAGAGTACATTCTTTTATCTTTATATATTATTTAATAGATAATGTCTCTTCAAGCTGGTTATAAGTTTCAGTCTTGAAGCCTTTTTCAAACATTTTTTAGTCTTAGACTTTAGGAAGCATAAACTTAAGTAAATGCCAAATCTTGTAATATATCAGTTTGGCTGATGCGACTTCACCAAAAAACATATAATAAGAAATTTATAATGTGCTTTAGATTTGTTTTTTGCACTGATTTTATGGATACCTGTGTTTTATATTTTAGATTTTCTGTATTTTTGTAAAGATACTAAATGCACATGGAAAAAATTCAAATACCATAAGATATACAATTAATAGGTTTTGTCCCAGCCCTTATATGTGAGTCTTTAGTACCTTTACCTAGAGGCAATCACTGTGATTATTTCCTTGATTAAGCACAAGGAAATATTTTATACATATACAAGCCTATGTGTATTTATTCATTTTTTGTGTGCAAATGATTGCTAGTAGTTCATTCTGTTCTGCACTTTGCTTTTTAAAAATTTAACAATATATTTTCCAGGTATTCCATATTAGTACTTATTGATCATTCATTCATGAATAATGAATTCCATTATTTGTAACCAATTCTCTTTCTGTAGATGTTAGGGTTGTTTTCAGTATTTGATGTGACAAATAGTACTTCAGTAAATAGCCTTGTACATACTTCTTTGCACATGTACGAGTATATATCTAGTATAAATTCCTAGAATTGATAACTGAGGTGCAAGCTCATTTTGAATTCTAATGAACTTTTAAACTCAATTCCCCCTCTGTCAACTATGCCTTCTTTTATGGACTTATTAGAAACCCAATAACTAAATTTCTGGATTGCCTTAGAGCTAGATTTCTGTAGTGAATAAGGTTTTGCAGTTAAGTGACCTTATATGAAATTTGGATAGAAGCAGTAACAGTGAATCTGTGTTCATTTTACTGACATTTTGGCTGATTTTCTGCTGTTAAGTTTTGGAGATGGGAGGTTTATATGTAGTATTGGCTATTCCTCATCTTTTTTTTATGAAACCAAAGCTGCTCTGGTGGAAGAGGCAGTGGGATTTCCTACTCTTAGACCCATTTACTAATTTTGGGTGTGTTGAAAGGCAGTTCTACTAGTAGCAGCAGCTAAACTTCATATTCCAGTGCCAATTTACCAGCTTTGTGTCCAGAGACAGTTGTGGCAGCTTCCTGACCCCATCTCCCCAGTTTCTAAATCCTGATTACAAATGTGCTCTTGCTTGTTACAGTGACAGTTTCAGAGGTAAAACTTCTGGTGGGGCAACAATGCAACAGTGTATTTGGAGATTCTTCCACCCTTCCAACAACATTGTAAACCATATTTTCCTGCATGAAATTGCTTTCTTCTCAATATTCTTCAAATAGTTTCTGTTTCTTCCACTGAATTTTGACTGAGACAATATTGCAAAACCTCTTTTCCAGTTCCTTATCCTCTGACACTGTAGAATTCTTTTGAAAAAGAACAAGTTTAAATTTACAACTTTTAGAAATGGCTTCTGGTGTCTGTGTCGTGCATAGAAAGGCATGCTTCCTCAACTTTCCTCTAATACTTTTTTCAACTGCTTTGTTGAGTTATAATTTACATACCAAAAATCAATTTGTTTCATGTATATAATACAATGATTTTTAATAAAATTAAAGTACTGTGCATTCCTACAATCCAACTTTATAATATTTTAATCACCTCAAAAAGAAACCTTGTGCTGATGTGTAAACATGACTCCCTGCTCTAGTGAACCACTAATCTACTTCTGTTTCTATAGGTTTTCCTTGTCTAGACTTTTCACATAAATGGAATCATGCAATATGAGGTATTTTGTAGTCCTGTTGGTTATACTTAGTACATTATTGTTGAGGTTCATCCATGTGGAAACATGTATCGGTTTTCTAGCACACTTTTATGGTTTTATATTTAATGTGTAAACCTTTGGATGTCCTAGAATTGTGTGTGTGTGTGGGGGGGGGTAATGTGTGTGTGTAAGGAGTAATGGAAGGATTAAAATTTATCTTCTCCAGATGGATGATTAGAAAGATGTCCCAACACCATTTGTTGAATAATCTATCTTTTGACCACTGATTTAAATTGCTGCCTCTACTAATTGTAACAGGATGTTCCATAATATCCCATCTAGTCTCTGCTGAGATATAATATCTGTAAATGGTAGAGAATACATATCCCCACATTCGAAGAAAGCCATTTTTGCAGGTCTTGGTAAGTCTTGTCCTCAGAGTAGTTTTGCAACCCCTAGCTCACCATCCTCCTCCAGATTACATTATAATAAGAGCAAGATAGAGACCCATCAAGGACTTTATTGAGAGAGGTTTACTTTGAACAGATTTGTCAGAACATTGTTTGTGTTTATACTTTGTTGTCTGTGCAAGAGAGCCAGTCATAAAGAGCAATGTATTAGCCAGCAGGGGAAATGTAAATATTATTCCCTGTCTGGCTATTTGCTGACTTACAGTATTTTATGGGCCTTGTATTGTAGGCTGAACAGAATGAAGTGTGGTGAGATGGTTCTTGGGAGAATTTGATCTAAGACACTGGAGAGTGTAAGAAAAGGCAATTGTGCTTGACTCTTGGTTTGAGCACTGTACATGTGAGAGGCTGGCTGCAGTAGTTGGTGACAAAAGATTAAGAGCAGCCCATATTACCTGAGTTTGATGGGGCAAAGGTAGTGAGTTTGGTCATGAAACAAGTGAATTCCACAGATGGCAGCTGGGCCAGAGTTCTTTTAAAAGACATCTATTAGGTATTTATCAGGGCAAGTTGATCAAAACAGAAAAAAGTTATGTAGTATAGATGGCAGGCTGCAGGAGGTGAAGGGAACTTGTGTGCGTCTGGGCCCTTCTCATGCCTCTCTGGAGACTTGATATTTCTCTGACTTCATCTCCTACCACTCCCTTTTGTCCCAGTTTGTTCTAGCCTCAAATGCATCAGGCACACATCCACCCCAGGACGTTTGCACTTTCTGGGTGCTATGCCTGGAATGGTCTTCTCCAGATATACACAGGGCTTATTTCCCTGTATTCTTTAAGTCTTTGTTCAAATATCCTTTCTTGGACCACCTATTTAAAATAGTACTTCTTCCCTTGTGTCTTGGTACTCAATCCTCATTTCATTTATTTTACTCCACTATACTCATCACCATTTCACCTTGTATATATTTTATTATTTATATTGTTTAGTGTCTGTCTCCCCACACTTGTACTAAACCCCAGGAAGGGAGAGATTTTTGCCTGTTTTCTTTTTTCAATGCTATCACCTAGAACCTAGAAATGTGCTTGGCTCATGGCAGCTCCTTACATATTCGTAAAATACTGAATGAATGAATTCATGAATGGAAGGAAAATCTGATGGGATGACAGTAATGGGATAAAAATGAATTTCCCTTCTGTTTTCTCATTCTAATTCCGGCTTGTTCAGTAAATCAATAACATAGAAACTAAAGTCCCATATGTTTTCTGAGGCTATTTGTACCATTTCATATAAATAATTATAACTGTTATAGCTGTATAATATCATTGAGAGCCAATAGGGATGATTCTGTCTCATTAATTTTCTTTCTGATGTTATTGACCATATTTTCACTTTTAAAATATAAATTTCAGAATCTACTTAACTGTTTACCTACAAACATGATAGCTATTTCTATAGATAGCCTCAAATGTGATTAATTTGGGGAAAATAAATTCATAGTACTAAATTAATACTGAATCTTCTTATAAAAAAGAATTATCTTTTTGTTTATCAGTATCTACTTTTATGTCCCTCAGTAACCATATAAATATTTTATATAGATTCTGTACAGTTTTGCTAAGTTTATCCTTACATCTTTTTTGAATATGGAAATCTTTTCTTGTATTGAATTTACTAAATGATTGCTATTTAGTCATAGGAAAGTCACTGATTTTTTAACAACTTTATTGATATATAATCCATATACCTTACAATTCACTCATTAAAAGTATGCAATTTGATCATTTTTTGGTATATTCAGAGTTGTGCAACTGTCCCACAGCCTAATTTTAGAACATTTTTATCTTTCCCCCAAAATGCAATACTCATTAAAAGTCACTCCCCAAAGTCCTTCTATTCTTAGTTTTTTCAGTGATTTTATCATGACACGATGTTGAATTTTACTAAATGCTTCTTCTGCATCTATTCAGATGATTATTTTGTGGTTTTTGTCCTTTAGTTTATTAATAAATTATTAATTAATTTATTTTATTACATTAATTGATTTTTATATTTTTATATGTAAATCACACTTGGACATGGTGTATAATTCTTTTTACATATTGTTGGATTTAGTTTGCTAGTACTTTATTGAGGATTTTTGTATCAAGAATCATAACAGATATTGTTTTCTAGTTTTCCTTTTTGCACTGACTTTGTCTGGTTTTGGTATCAAGGCAATATTGGCCTCATAGAATAAGTTGGAAAGTTCTCCCTTATCTTATATTTTTTTGAATGGTTGTGAAGGAGTGGTACTAATTCTTCTTTAACTGTTTGCTAGATTCACTCATAAAGTCTTCTACACCCAGGCTTTTCTTTGTGTAAAGTTTTTAAATTACTATTTTAATCACCATACTTGTTATAAGTCTATTCAGATTTTCTATTTCTTATTCAGTCAGTATCCACAGCTTGTCTTTCTTGATTTTTTCATCTCATTTTTTTTAAGGAATTTGCCCAGTTCATCCTAGTTATATAATTTGTTGGCATACAATATACAATTGTTTATTGTATTCCCTTATAATCCTTTTTATCTTTATAAAATCAGTAGTGATGTCCCCTATTTCATTCCCGATTTGAATAATTTGAGTCTTCTTTTTTTCCCTTGGTCACCCTAACTAAAATTTTGTCAATTTTGTTGATCTTTTCAACGAACTAACTTTTTGGTTTCATTGATTTTTTTTCTATTTTTTAATTTTTACTTCATTTATTTTCACGCTGAGCTTTATTATATTCTTCCTTTGTTTACTTCAGGTTTAGTTTGCTCTTTTTCTTCCTTTTTTTTTTTTTGTTTCTTAAAATGCAAGTTTAGATCATTAGTTGGAGAAATTCCTTATATTTTAATATGGTACATTTTTATACCTGTATCACAGCTATAAATTTCCCTCAAGCACTGCTTAATAATAGCAGTCACTGTGCACAAATAATTTTTATTCTTGTCTATAATGGAAATTTTTCTATTATTTCACCATGATTTTGGGTTTTGACTCAAAAAACATAGACACATACCAAATAATACATGTACATATTATATTACATATACTATCTTGTTAAGAGAATGTCTAGATTTAATAAAATATCTCTCTTAGAAGATAACTGTATAGTTTCTATCTCACTATTCACCCTATTTGGCTGAGCTGAAGCTACAAGCTGTTGAGATTCTAAGAAAGTAGATATCTGGAATTTTCAATTTGGGAGTTTCCAAACCCAGGAACGGAGTCCACATGTTGGCTAGCAACACCAATAAACAAACAACAACAACAAAAAGACAAATGTCCAAGTCAACATAGATGTAGCCAATGCCTTAATGAAAATTCAAATAGAATTATTGAAGTCACATTGTCTCTAAAAGCTATCTGCAAAGTTTATTATTTAGGCACTTGGGATTGTTTTTTGGATATCTAGGTATTATTTCAAGTATAAAAACATCAAATAGGGAACCTAGTAAAGGGTAAAGATATATTAAGTAAAGCATTTAATAAGTGTTGATGATGGGAAAGAAAAAGATACAACTATTTTCGAAAAAAAGAAATTTACTCCTCAGACATAAAAAGAGATACAATATACAATAGAATTTGATCTCTTACTTCTAAGTTGGAGTTGATTAGATGGATTGTGTGAGTCTCAAAAAGTTTACATACAGCTATTTTGGCTCAATTTTTCATTTTATTTTCGATAGAAAGAATCTGTTTTTGCCAATCAATAAGCAGTAATGTACCATCAGAACTTAAATGAGACTGACCTCCTATTGCTAGTTCAATGTCCTGCTGTTACCCTTGTTTTCCAGCCATGAGAACAGCATGTGCTATTTCCCCTCAGATTGACATTCATATGGAAACATTAATTACACAATGGGTGGTCAAGATACTCTTGCTCTTTTCCTACACACTGTTGAATGACCTCCTCTGTTATCCTGAGAAGCAGTGATTCTACTGGTTTGTGCAGAGCTCTAAATCTTTCTACTTTAGATGCGTTACTCTACTGACACTTGAGTATTTGTATAAATCAGACCCGAGTAGGAGTCTCAACTCACAGACACTATTGAGTTCATTTCAGTTCACTAACATTTGCAATTAATCGAAAGTCTGGTTTTTTAAAATAATTTAAGGTTTGAGAATCTTATTTTTTTACAGTTAAAATAGTGATAGCTATGTTTATTCTTACTAGGCTAAATGAATTTTTTTCTTTCTAAGTCATTTAATCCTGTGAGTCGTGGGCCATTATTATCCTCCTTTTACAGTAATGAAATTCAAGCTTACACAAATAAACTCATATTCCCAGGATCTTACAGCTCTTTAGAAGCAAAGCCAGCTTTCAAACCCAGAGTTTTAGAAACTATTTCCTTAATCTCCAAACTCAGGTTCTTCCTAACCCTCCCTTCTGTTGTCCCTTCATTAGTTGTGTTTCACACTATTGGATTAGGAGTCTCACTAAGTAAGAACAGGGAAATGGAAAAAGGAAAGGAAACTCTAATGAATTTGTCTTCTAATTGTTGGAAAGAAATAACATTATAGTAACATGCAAAATGTTCCAGGTTTTGATATTTTGTGTATTTTCAAATAAATCATTATCACTTTTGCAAACCAGTAAAATCTGATCAAAATATCCGTCCTTCTCATCAGTGCCACTTCATTTCATTGGGATGTCAAGAATTTCAGATGTGCAATTGTCCCTTATTAATATCAAAGTCATTGCAAGAAAGACTAAGCTTTATCTATTAATATTAACATCTTTACTGACATGAGCCTGAGAGATGCATGAGGCACAGTGGATAAGCTTTCTTAGCAGGTAGCTTAATTTTAAAAACTGTTCATTCCTATTCCATGAGAGTGACTCAATTTGCCAGTATACAGACACATTTAAAGTTAAAGAAAGTAACTAATGCCTTTTAAAATATGTCCTTCATGTGGGCCAGTCATGAAATAGGTAGTGACATGAAATGCCAAAAGCACTGCATTTTTCAGTAACAAATCACTAACCATTTGTCTCTGTGTTAACACTTGGCTTTTAAGAAGGCAATTTTAAAAACAGTAATTATAGCTTACAGAATCAAAAAGGTCAAAAAGTGATGTCTGTTCAGCTTAATGGGATTTCTTATTGAACCAATACAACATTATGGGGAGGTTGTTTGTCTCTTCATCAAAAGATTATACAGATACACCAATACTGCCAGTTCAAAATTATTGATGTGTCATACTAAAATGCTACTCAAATCAATTGTCAAGCTCTTAAACACCTGAGTTTTACATAAAAGGCTGAAAGACATTTTCTAGGAGGGAAAATACATGAGATGTTGGGAATGCATGAAGGTCTCTCTTGAAACTGAGAAGTGGAAATATTATAAATCATTTCTATTTCAATGACTCTACATGGATGCAAAATCACTACTTGATTAGACTGATTTTTTGATCTCATTGCTTAAATAAATGAACTCTGCAAGATAGTTCTTTAGTACAAACCAAGAGAAGTCATAGTCCTTACTTAAGTAATTCCTTTTACAGTTACAATTTATTCTTTTACTTGTTATCACTTATCACTATATTTGGATTTGCATACTGCTCTTATATAGTACATATGTTACAACTTTGCCATTGTTCCTAAGCAAAGACAAATAGTGAGGTGACCACACCCCTGTGGAAAGAAATCTTAAATATCGGTTTAACATGTAGGGGTTACAGTTTATTGAAGTTATAAGATAGAAGCATTGATATTTTTAATTGTCATTTTGGAGTCTAGAAATCCTATAGTACTTTAGTTGTAGGACTTTCTATTGTTTCTCCGATGTTATTCCATATTTTGATCATACTAGGTTACCTTTTCTAACTTTTAAAATATCTTGCATTACCCAGAACAAGAAATGCCAGCTGCAGTAAAAAAGAACTCCCAAAGCACAATGGCCTAGCATGATAAAACTCTGTGTCTTCCTCACATCACTGTTGGCTGGTTGAAATGTCTCAGAAATCTAGGCTCCTTTCGTCTTATAAATATGCCATCTTAAAAACATGGCCTCCATGGTAATTACAAAAGGAAAAGAGTGTAGACAAGCACATGGGAGATTTGTATGGCAGTCTTCAAAGATGAATACATTACTTCTTCCTAAAGTCCATTACACAGAGTCCGGTCACATGGCCCTAAGCTAACTCAGAAATAGTCTTCCTCTGTGTTCAGGCAAAGGAAAGAGGAGTGGTGAGCCCATAGCTATTTTCCATCACAATCCCTAAACAACAAATCTGCAACTCCTAAGGATTCCAGATTGTCCTCAAAACCCTCAAAACCTGGTTATTAGCCATATGAGGGAATGTTGCTGGGGCAGAGAAATGTGGCAGGCAGGGCACATCAAGATATTTTATAAACAAGAGCTGTCAGTCTCTGTCTGCCATAGTGTTTTCTTTCCCTTTCTTCCTTCGGTCCACCCACCAGCTATCCCTCATGATACTTCCCAAAACGTCCCCTTGGACTGACTTTGGGACAGTTTGATTTGGCCCATGGAGAGCAAAGACCTTCCAACATTTCTAAATATCTTGATTTCTACTTCATGAAGGAACCGGAAAGCCTTAGTGGGGGCAACAAGAGGATAGAAAGAAAATATTCCCAGAATTTAATAGAAATAAATGGTTATTTGTGGCGATACTGATGTGCACAATTCGGAATCACTATTATTTAGCTGCATATTGAAATGAACTTGCAAAGGACTGTGTGGTCATATTGAGTCTTGCTAAGAATCTAGTGAGCTGATGAAACGATATCTCAAAGAAAGGAAAAACGAAAATTAAATTGGAAATAAAAATTAACAACTGAGAGCATTTCAAAAATACATTTCCATCTTATCAGTTCCTTTCAAAGACTCCAGAGATGAGTATTGTGAATGGAAGAAGTGATTTTCTTTTCAAAGTTTCCCATTCAGTAAGATGACAAAGGTATCTGAAATTACAGATCTGAACTCACCAAGAATCAATGCTTTTCCTGCTGGCAACTTAGCAGCTTTTGTAATTGATGTGACAGTTTCATTTCCCCACTGCCACAGACAATCAACATGTTACTCCATCTCTCAAGCAAATCTAAAATAAAAAAAAAGGTTTTCAGTTTTACTTCTTAGTAGATATTAACATTCTTCAAACAAGGTATGGTGGTAATGACAGACTATAGATTCAAGACTTTGACAACATCCTTCTCTGGACAATACAAAACAAAAAGTTGTCAGTATGACTTTGTCAACATGCCCAATAATTGCCTCAACAAAACAACTGATAATTTAAAATCTCCATCTACGTGACTTTTTAAAGGGGAGTCTTCTTAACATGGGATCAGATGGGCATGCACAAAGGTAGACATTTGCTCATATTTTGGCCACTATCATCCCAGAATTATTTTTCTTGCATAATAAAGAATAAAATAGAAAACCCTTAATATAGCAACAGAAGACCTTTCACACCTTGTCCTGTGTAACCTCATTTTTTTGTCATCCTTTTGTATCTCACAACCCTTGAACATAAGCCCCACTGAATTCACTTTTTCAGGAATGCACAATGATCTTTCACACCTCTAGGTCTTTTTGCACAAGCTGTTCTCCCAACCTGGAATCTACTGTACCAGTCAGAATTAGTTGGGTTATTATTTTACAATAACAAATAACCCTGCACATATCAGTGTTCTAAAATAATAGAAATTTATTTTCATGCATGAAATGTGGGCTGGTGAAGCTCATATTATCACTGTCATTCTGGCACCAAGGCTGGTGGAAACATTATCTCAATATATATTTCCAATGTCACTGCAGAAGTGAGAAAGGATCATGGCAAATTACACAATGGCTCTTAAATTTCTTGCCCAACAGTGACAGTCACCTATTCTATTCATATTTTATTGGCCAAAGAAAAGCACATGGCTATTCCTAAATTGAAAGGGGGTGGAAGTATAATCCTCCCATGGAAAGAAGAAAGCCAAATACTTTTGATGAAGTGCTAATGACTACCACAGCAACCTTTTCAGCAAGTGAAATTTCACTCACTTTTTAAGATCCAAATCAAATGTCACTTTCTCTGAGAAGCCTTCCATGACATCTCGGGACAATTAACTCCTTCCTTTTCTTTAACCCCCAAATATTTTGTGCACACTTTCTTTGAATACTCAACACATTATAATAGTCTATTACCATGCCTGTATCCAGAATTACACTGAAAATTCCTTATTCACATTTTCTACCAAGTTCTTGGTATGCTTGTAGCACATGCTGAGTGCTTGTTAAACACTCATTGGAGGCTTATTTGCCCATTTTCCTCATTAGATCATAAGCTCGCAAAGGACATAGACTATGTGCTTTTGTACCATCCTAACCCTAGTGTATTACAACAATATTTGGCACTAGTGGATACCCATTGTGTGTTGGATGAATTAATTAATTGATTAATTATCTTTGTTATTATAAAATGACGTATTAGTAGGGTAGGTTAGATTATACTGCAGTAACAAAACAGCTCCAAAATATTACATAAATTCAGCAAAAGTTTAGGACTTGCTCATGCTATGTATTCTACATGTTCCTCCCAGTTAGGAGCCTGGGCTGCTCTAGGCCCTACTGTCTTATAAGCTGAACCATTTATAATTTAAGGCCTTTCAGAGGAACAAGAACCTGGAGAATTGCGGAGGTTTTCGTTTGTTTGTTTGTTTTTAATTCTTTAGCTTGGTAATGAGTCCTGTAACTTCCATTCACATTTGATTTCCCTGGGCCTGATTACTGACATGGCGCCGCTGCTGCAGGGGCTGGGAAACGTAGAGAAACAAATAGAATATTTGGTGTTCATTACTGTCTCTGTCATACTGTTGAAGATAATGTTCTCATAATAGAAAATAAAACGTTTACAATATGGAAAATATAATGCTGACAAGCAATATAATCGCGTTTCTCCAGCACTTTCCAAGTGAGAAAATGCCTGAATTCAGTAGCTGGTGTAATGTGACTCTAGTAGTGAAGGAGAAAAATCATACCACTGTATTTGGAAAACAATTCTTTCACAATCAATAGCTTTCAAATTGACATAAATCTGCCTTCCAACATCCCATTAAATATCTTTAACAATAAAAACTATGCAATAACACTAAGAAACTAAGAATAATATTTACCTATATGCTAGAGACTGGAAGGAATTTACAACACAAGAGATGTCAATGGGTTTTGACAGACAAGCAAAATACCAGTCTTTTTATACCTAACAAGGTGTCTGGGAGGAAATACTTACTCGATCTCTCTCTCTGTTTCCCTAGCTCAATGATGCTGAGATTACACCAACAAGAAAGCTGGGATGTTTTTCATTTTTATGCAGGTGTTATTTTTATGAGGCAGTCATAGTTATGTCCTATCTATCTCTATTTTCCTTATGGTTACAAGTCTCAAACTCAGCTAAGCTGTAAACACAGAGAGACAAGTTAGAGCCTTATTTCCTAGGATGTTCTCTGTTAGGGCGTGTCATTTTTCTGTTTTCGTCTGGAAAAAGTACTGGAAATTGTCTCAGACTCTTTCTTCTGCATATAAAATACAGGATGGCAGGAAAGAAAGGAATTTTATCACACTCTTTAGAGCTGCATTAGTTGGATAGCTAATAGGCATAGAACAGTGCTCAGTATATTGGATAAACCTGCTTCTTGCTATCAGGATCAGTGAAAAATATTCTTCTGCAGCCAAGTAGACAAAGGGGGTGATTCAATTAAGGTATCCACTATGGTGATAATTCTGACTAGAACATTTCACATTCAAAGATAAGTAAGCAGGAACAAAACAAAGTGAAGGAGAAGTATAAAAAATGTACTTCAAGGTATTTCAAAGCAGTCTGAATGTAGAATATGCCTAGGTTTTTACATCTTCTCCCTGAATCACATATTTTGATAGAAACATTTCTAAAAGGCTTTAAAAAATCTTTTATGAGACTTCCCAAAGCTTTCATTTTGATTTTTATGGAATCAACAATTTTCATCATCTTACATTCAAGTCTCATGGGTTTACATAATATTTGATTAAATTACATAATTACCATAGCAAGTTCTTCAGCTATCTATTGCTGTCTAACAAAAAATTTAGAGGCTTAAAACAATAGTTTGATTTTTTGGCAGTTCTCCAATCGGAAGTGCGGTCACCTGGGTGATTCTTTCATTCTGCCTGGTTTCTTCTGGGACTGAACATGTCTGGTGCCTCAGCCAGGACGTCTGGAATATTTAGGGTGACTGAGCCTCTCTCCCCAGGTGGCCTGTCTACAAGTCTATCTTGGGTTTCCTCAGAGCATGTTGGCTTCAGAATAGTCAGACTTCTTATGTGGTGGCTGGTTTTCAAGAGAAAAGAAGCAGGAGCTGCCACTTCCCTTAAGGCCCAAATCTGGAACTAGCACAGTATCATTGGTCAAAACAAGTCCCAGGGCCAGCCTAGATTCCAGGGGAGCAGAAATAGAGTCTACTTCTAGAAGTGAGGAGCACTGTGTTCATGCAGGAAGGGGGAAAATGACAACAGCTATCTTTGAAAACTATTTACCACAACAGAGAAAAGAAGCATAAACATATTCAGAGACAAAAACAACTGATTCTTGGTACACGTTCAGCTTAACTAGTGTGAGCAGATTTGTGTGTACACTGTGGGAAAATAACTTGCTAACCCTAAATTCAGTATGCTATGACATCAGTCTGATTATTTTACAGAAGCATTAGTTAATCCAATGACTTATACTAGTGAAATTTGGTTAAGAATGTTTGTATATATTAATTTGATAGTTGAAACTAAAAACTCTTAATAGAAAAAATGACGAAATAAACTGCAAATACTCCTTGGAGAGGAAATATTCTTTGGTAGGGAGGACGACATCTTATGATAGAGGAAAGGGGAATTGCATGGAAAGAAGGGTGGGACCACCGAACTGAGTTGAGAGATAACGGGTGTGGGAAGAGAGTATTCACGGGCAAAAGGATGAAAGTCCGGGCACTCCTTATCTGACCACATTGACAAAGTTTATATCTAGCTTTCCAGGTCAATTCAAAAGATGTGATGCTCCCACATAAAACAGATGCTGAGAGCCCTGTGATGAATAAGGGCAATTTCTCAGCAGACTAAATACATGATCCCATTTCAATAATCAGTGTTTCATCTAATGGCGTCAAACAGGTAACCCCAGGTTATGGAAAAAAATACTCATTGTCAATATGCAGCTTTTCCAGAGCAAACGCTGTCTCCTAAAGGGTCTATAGACACTTTGGTCCAGTGTTGGATCATTTCTGTATGAATAAGTGGTCCAAGGAGCTTTCAAATATGTGTGTAGCTCATCATAAGTTGGAATAAAACTAGTATCTAATTGTTTTCTTCCAAAATAGTCCTTTAATTCTGTCCCCCTGTCTCAGCTTAGATCTGCTAATTTAACTGATTTTATCCTACCTTTGCCTTATTCTCATCCATATTTGTTCAAAAGAATCCATCATAGGAATTATTATCTGTGAAACTGGGAGAAAGAAACAACTTTACTGAATTTATGTCATTTACCTTTGATAAATATTGCAACAAGAGGACATGGGAGAAAGATTTATTTTTTACTAGTCAACTAACGAACATCACCTGTGATAAGAAACTACTGCTCCCAAATTTTATTCTAACTAGCAGTTATAAATAAAAGGGCTTTTAATAATGTTGTGAACAAGTTTATACTAGAGTTTATCTCCACTGATTGTGTCAAAGATTGACTTTGAGTTTTTAAAAATCTATTAATGACTACTTGATTCTGTCTTTTTTTTTCTTTAAGAGAGAAAATTATATATGAATCACAATTGATAGCTTTGTCCTCCTAAAATCAGCTAGTCAGGAGGAAAATTTTGTATTTCCCTTTCAATTTCTGGTACAGTTTAGTCTAACCAACAATTGCTTAGCCTCTGTTATGTACCACTTGCAATAGGTGCTGGGAAGGCTAAGGCACATTAGATATGACTCCTGTCTTTGATGAATATCCAAGAGACAGTTGCAGGGAAGATTTTTTTTTAATTAGAGTAAATTATAATTCCTGATTAGGATATAAGAGACACATAGTGAATACTTTTTGATGAATAGATTAGAAATATGTTCAGGATTTCCAAATGATATAATGAAAAGCTTCCTGTCTGCACCTTGGGCTTCCTGATAAAAATACTGACAGAGATGAAGAATAGAAAGCTAGGTGAGACAAGGTAGGAAGCACATACAAGGCAGTGCTCATTGAGTCGTGAAATCTCCGTAAGTTTGCTTGAAGTGTTTTGGCATTATAAAGGTTTGAAATGTGAGGTAGTAAGTGGTGGGATAGAAGGCTAAAGAGCCAGGTGAAACTATAGAATGCTTCCATTTACTAACTAGATTTGAAGTTACTCTGTAGGAAATGGATGACTTTGGGAAGGTTTAAATCTTGAGAATGACATTCTTTGTTTATTATTTAAATACAAATACCCAGTGATTAAAATATTTCGGAGGGTACAGTTGAGAATGGTAACAAGGAATCCTCTTAGGAAACTAATAAATTAATTCCAGATGAGAGAAAATAAAAAGTGTGAACAAGTCCTGTTCAGGCATTTTAAGAACTTGCAAAATCATGCCCCATTTCTACTATGCAGACATACTTGTCTCTTGCTAACCCTGAGGATGTATTTGGCTATGTTAGAAACCAGGATGTTCTAGCTGATGCAGCAGAGGTTGGAACTGAGGATATCTGCAATGACCTAGGAACTCATCACAGTATGAGGGTGATTCCGGCTAATCTGCTTCTTCTTGGGTGATTACAGGACCAAAACTTGTCCAAACTCATACTGGATTTTACAAGAAGTGACTTAAGCACCATGTGAGAACACAGACTACTGATTTACATCTAGAAGAAAGTTTTAGCATTCTGAGAAGAGAGAGGCTTATGATGCAGGTGTAGGAATAACGGTACTGCCATATGCAGGGTACATTTATCACTCCCACAAAAAGTTTTCATTTTATTACTCAAAGTACCATATTATAGACTAGGAAGAATAAAAAATGTTTAAACCATACCTCAATAAGGTTGGAAAAAAGCAAAAAAAATGATCACACCATTATTTGAGTGCCAGTTGATCACATTAAATAGAAGCACTCAACATAACTCCTGTTGAAACAGTATGCAATGACACTGTAGCTAATGAGTGTTTAAAAATATTTTTTTCCTTTTAAACCTTGTTACTAAACTCAAGACAGAGACAATAACATATGGAGCAAAAATTCACAATATAATTTACTATTATGTGAACCTATCCTTCTTGAAATGGAAAATATTGACACAGGAAAAAAGCTTACCCACATATTTTTAATTGCTCGCAGTTTCCATGAGAAGGTAAAAAAGAGGAAAAAAAATCGCTTTTATTTTAGAATTCAGTTCAACATTTACCAAATACCTACTACATGCAAAGTCCAGTGCTAATACTCTAAGAACTAAAGTGTATGCCTGAATCCTACTATCTTGTTGAGCAGGAAAACAGGGAATTAAATTGTTGTAATAAAGTATGGTAAGTGCTATGAAAATTATAGCCATCTCACCCTGACACACACACACACATACACACACACACACATACACACAAAGAAACAAGTAAAGGAGAGGAAATGCCCTGTGTTTGTTATCACCTCATAATTGAGGGGTCCACAGATCATGACATCATCACAATGCTTTAGATCTCAGAAACGTACCTTCCAGGAATTAGTAGGGAAGCACACAATCAACTATAAAAAGTAGTACCTTTGTAATAGGTAAATGATATTTATTTGAAGTTACATGTATATTTGGAAAGCTATCAGCCAGACTTTTTGGAGGGCCTCAGGCTGAGAATCTAAGCAGTTTTTATCTTAGAACTCAGATAGGTCTGCACTTGTCTGGACAATGGTCTCATGTACCAATCTATGAGGAGTCTAAGAAAAGAGAAGTGACAGGATGGGCACATTTGGACAATGAGAGTGCTTTCCATCCAAGAGTGGGATGCTTTCAAGGCATCTGGAAATATTACCCGAGATATCCAGGACATCAGTAGATGAAATAACAATGGCAGGGCTTCAACTGTTAGTTGCTTCAGGAATCAGAGTGTAGAACAAAATTTACACTGCATTGTTTTGAAAATGGTCTCCTTGAGAGAACTAAATTGACAGCAAAATATAATTCAGCTTTTTACCATTGATGATAAGCATTGTTCCTTGAAAAAATTGTTTGCCATGCTGTGAGGGTTTTCATATGACCTAATTATTTAAAGAACACATCTCGCTTAGCTTGTGAACTTGAAAGTTGATTACAGATTGAACACTCAGAGTGATAAGGACTTTTAAATAAATTCCACTTCTAGTTATAGTTAATTAGAACTCATCTCCTGGACACAGCTTTACATTGACTTAGAAGAAAATAAAGTACTGCTTTAGAAAAAGATCTACTAGTTTATTTTTCCTTCTAATCTTCAAAAAAATTTTAAAATATTTCATCTGGGGATGTCAAGTATAATAAATGAATCCTTTTGAAGACCTAGATCTGGACCTTCAATAATTTTTATTGGAAGAAATGAGTATCACTCCAGGCATAGAGTGTTTGAACTATAGTTTGTAAATCACTGGAATGTAGGTGCTATTAAAATTAGATATGTCTAAAAATTATTGTTTACCATTCACTGAAGCAGCCTTTAAACTATTAAGCAGAATTTTGAAAATGAGAAAAATAAAAGAACCAGAAGGTGTCCTTAGAGATTATCTCATTTATTTCCAAATAGAGATCTACTATCTATACCCCTGGAAGAAGTAGTATAATTTGGAAAGAAACAGATAAGCCTGTTGAAAGAACTGGACTTGAACCCTAGTTTTTCCACAGCCTGAATTTGAGCAATTGCATTATCTTTCCTAACCTCAGTTCCCTTATTGTAAGATGGAGACAATAGTGTCTTCCTCAGAGAATAAATATATTTAAATATCGATAAACTGTGAGAAGGTATTCTTTGAAGTGTAAAACTCCATAAAATTCATAGATTCATTTAGCTAATTTTTGCACAGTACCCACTCTATGCCAGGCACTGTAGTAGTTACCATGTGTCAGGCAGGTACACGTATCCATATGGGATACAGCGGTGAATGTTGATTATGTAAGTTCTTATCTTTTTAAGTAGGCTTGTTAAACTTCCACAATATTAGAGGAATAAAAGTAATAAAAGTCTTACTTTTTAGGAGAAGTTGCCATTTGAAGCTCTTTTCTTTGCTCTTATCCTTCTCTTTCCCTCTGGGAGGTATCATAAATGCCCAGTTGTCCTCTGAAGTGACCCACCACAGCACCTTCCTTGGTAGGTCATTGTCTAAACTGCCCTAAGCTCATATAGTCCACAGTTTTCCTCGGCAGGTCACCCCACTATGAACAATTGTGTCCAGAAATCCTTCTGTAATAAAGAGTCTTGAATAGAAGTTAGTATTTGAAAATTTGAATGATTGACGTCCACAGCCCTAAAGTCAGATAGCTCATTGGAACCCTACTAAATGCCTTTGCTGGTGCTCCTGCTGTTGTCTTATGTCTCCGTCACCAAAAAGATCCTGATCTTTAAGGGTCTAGGGAAGAACATCCATGGCATACCTGTGGCACAACCAAGGGTTAATTCAACCATTGCCACTGGGAAGGCTCCTAATCCTTTTTGTTTCTGAGGATGGTCATAGTACCTTCCCTATGTCAATTTTTTCTTCACCAATTACAAAATTAGATATGTAAACCTTAGCAAATTCTGCTATTTCTTGACCTTTCTATTAAAATTAACCTGGAGAAGGAATGTTTATATTCCCTGCCCCCTAGACTGGACCTATGCCCGCCAAATTAAAAATTGTATATCCCAGCATTGAGGATATACAAGGTGAGATAATATGGTCTCATATTCTTAAGAGATTGCTTGGTGTAAGACACATAAATAGTCTGAAAGCAACAATGGTGCAATGTGTTTGGGGGTACACAATGACATTTCCTGGATTTCCTTCAAGAACATTTTTAGGTTACCAAGGTCTTTATTGTTCCCTGGCTTTTCCTGTGGTGGCCCCTCTTCTTCTATTTTAATTACCTACTTTTTCTACATAATTATCCTAAAACTTAGGAGCTTAAAACAATTACCATTTTAATTGCTCACAATCCTATGAAAGAGGAATTTGGACAGAGGATGTTGGGAATGGCTCAGCTCATTTCTGCATCACATGGCATCAGCTGGTGCAGATCAGATGGCTAGGGTCTGGCCCCATCAGTTCTGCTGGGGTCATATGCCTGGGGCCCTTGTTCTTGCTGTTTCTGTGTGCCTGATTTCTTCACCATGTGGACTTCCACACAGTCAGCTTGATTTCCCTCACTACACAGTATTCTTAAGGTAGTTGGATTTCTTTTTTTTTGTTGTTTTTTTTTGTTTTTGTTTTTGTTTTTTTTATTTTTTTAATTTCAGAATATCATGGGGGTACAACACTTTGGCCATACACATTGCCCCTGTTCTGCCCGTGTCAGAGCCACAATCGTGGTCATCCCCCAAACTGTGCGCCCCACATCCATTCAGTGAGAGTTTTTCCCATCCCTTCCACCCCCCTCCCGCCACCCGCCCTCAGATGAATGTTATTGCCCTGTGTGATGTAAGTGTTCATCAGTTAGTACCAGTTTGATGGTGAGTACCAGTGGTGCTTGTTTTTCCAATCCTGTGACACTTCGCTTCGAAAAATGGGTTCCAGCTCCAACCAGGATAATACCAGATGTGTTAATTCACCATTGTTCCTTATTGCTGAGTAATACTCCATGATATACATATACCACATTTTATTGATCCACTCGTGTATTGATGGGCACCTGGGTTGTTTCCACATCTTTGCAATTGTGAATTGTGCTGCTATGAACATTCGTGAGCAGATGTCTTTATTATAAAATGTCTTTTTTTCCTTTGGATAAATACCCAGTAGTGGGATTGCTGGGTCAAATGGTAATTCTACTTTTAATTCTTTGAGGTATCTCCATATTCTTTTCCATAGAGGTAGTTGGATTTCTTATATGGCTGCTTAATTACCCCAAATGCAAACATATGAAGTGTAAAAGCAAAAGCTTCTTGGTTTTATTAAGGCTTCAGTTCAGAACTGGCACAATGTAACTTCTGCTGCATTTTATTGGTTAAAGCAGATTTCAGGGCCAGCCCATCTGTAAAGAAGGGAGTCTACACAAGGTTGAGAGTACTGGGAGGTTGGTTCATTGGCTGGTAATCAAAGTAATAATCTATCATACCTTCCAAAGCAATATCTACTTCCAAAGCTACTACCATCTGCACACAAACTACCTTGACTCTTGGCAAATTGAATGTCTTTTGGACATAGTATTTATGAGTAGCTCAAATCCATAGTGGCAGACACCATAAAGTACCACAAATGAGATAAAGTGTGCTAGAGGACACAAAAAAAAATGACCAAAAATCATACAGAATGGAAAGCAGAGCTCAGTTTGCCTTTCTCTTAATAAGACGGCAAGGTTGAAAATCTATGAGTAATTTCCCAAAATCTAACTGGCTCAAGGACTCATTTCCATCATATTATAATATCTTAAGCTCACTGTATTTTGTTTAACAGAGTATGTTATGAGAAATAATAGCTAGCCTTGAGCTTTATGGGATTTTCTATTTTATCATTTTTGTTTGTCTTTTAAAAGTACTTAAAAAGTGCCTGCTGAAAATGAATGTGGGAGAGTTAGAAAGAAAGAGCAAACAAAGGCGACACTCATATGTGCATAGATTATGAAGAGGGAGGAAGTGAAGTAATCAAGTGAAAATGAAATGAATTCCCAAGTGTCCATTTAGATAACAAGCAGGATAGCGTTATTTACTGTTCTATTCCATTACTGACATTTTCTTTCACACCACAGGTTGCCATGACCCCTCATTTTGTAGCATTTCATGATCAGAATTCTGCCACATGACATTTTGCTAACCACATTTCATTGAACATCTCTTAACCCTTGACATTTGGGCACTGATGATATATTTGAACCTGCAATCATAAACCTTTTCCTAAGAAGTAAGCCATGTTTTTAAAGTCAACAAAAAGGATGGAGACGTCCTCTCTATATTTTAATAAGACATTTCCCATTTCCTAGATGTAAGATTTTCTAGTACTATTCTTTAGATTCAAGTTCCCTCTATTATTATTTCTTCAGCGTAGGTTATAATTTTAGTAACTGTAAAGCTTTTCAGAAGAAATATCTTTTCTTTCAAGGACTATAAGTGCCTTATTAATTTTTATTATTCTTTGCTTGTCAGAGTCTACCTGCCAAGAAGACTTATTTGGGACTTTTATTTGTAAATTATTTTTATACTTTACAATTATTGAAAAGCTGTATCATAATTTAACTTAGAGTGTAATTTTCCTATTGAATTTCTACATAATCTTTAGCAATCCAATGAACTTTCATGTCTTCATCAAATAGCTCACAATACTTGCTAATCAACTATATCAGGAATTGGCAAACTACAGCCAGTGGACCAAATATGGCCCATGTTCTGTTTTTGTAAATAAAGTTTTATTGGCATATAATAATTGAATTAATTTATGTAGTATTAATGGCTGTAATAGGAGAGTTGAGTAGGTGCAAAAGACATTGCAAAGCCTACAAAGCCTAAAATATTTACTGTCTGGCCTTTTACAGAAAAAAACTTTTCTGTTCTATGGAGACTATCATACAATTTCATAAAACAGAATTTTCAAATATTTTGCTAATATTTTGACTAACTTCTGAGAGACAAAAAGTTATAGATCTCAAAATGAAATTCAATGTACACATACTTCTTGACATAGAAATTTACCTATTCTCTAACATCCATATTGTGTATTTTATTTTCCTTTCTTTTCCTCTGTACAGTTTCATGGATTCTTTTTTTTTTTCTGTTTTTGTCTTTTTTTTGTTCATCTTTGAGATATTTTTCAGAAGTTTCATGGATTCTTTTCTTTAGTTGATCTTCTTTTGAGGAAAATGTTTCTCAAAGTGTGGTTCCTTGACCACCTCAAAGTCACCTGGTACTAGTCAAAGGGCACATAGTTGAGTCTCATGTCAGAACAGCAGGTGATTCTTCAACTTTCCAAAGACTCTTCTTTTCCTCCTTAGCAGGGTGGGCATCCCCATGCCACCACACTTCCCTCTGCCAGTGCAAATGATAGATTCCAACTTCCAACTTCCTTTCAGATTTCATCATTCACAGAATCAGTTAATAGTTTTAGATCTCACTAGAAAACTTAGAGGATTATCTGCCTTAAAAGCAAATGTTATTGATTTGAATAAGATTTTCCTATAAGAAAAGAATGCATGCAATTTCTACAAATTGGAATATCTTTTTGACATTTGGTCAATGTATTACTTACCTATGTCTGCATATTACAAAATACCGCCAGAATTTAGTAGCTTAAAACAACAAACGTTATGTCAAAAATTCTGGCATGGCTTAGCAGAATGCCTTTGGCTCAGAGTCTCTCAGAAGGCTGCAATCAAGATGCTGGCCTGAGTGACAGTCATTATATGGCTTAACTTCCAACTTTACTCATGTGGCAGTTAGAAGGTATTGGTACTCAAGGGTAACTTACAACGTGACAGCTGGTTTCCCTCAGAGCAAGCAAGCAAGCAAGAGAGGACAGTCAGCTACCATGCTGCAAACTGCCCTAATAAAGAAACCCATATAAAAAAGAACTAACATTGGCCAGCAACTAGTGAAGCCACATGAGGACTCATGGGAGCTTGATCCCCTAGAAAAATCTTGCAGCTTTGTGAGAGATCCTGAGCTAAAAAGTTCACCAGAGAAAGTATTTAATACAAACATTAACCAAAGGAAGTTTGTTTGCTATATTAACGTCAAACAAAGAAGACTTTAAGGCAAAAAGCAAAACCATACATAAAAAAATAAAATAATACTTTAATTGTCCTACTAAAATAAAAGTTTCATTCACCAAGAAGATAAAATAATTCCAACTTTTCATGTGCCTGATTTACAGAGCATCAATAAATATAAAGCACAATTTAACAAAAGTACAGAGAAAAACGTATAATCAGAATGAGTCAAATTTACATACCTGTCAGTAATTGATTGAGCAGACAAAAATTAGTAAGAAATGAAAATTTTAAACGTTTTTATTCACAAAACTCACCTAATAGAAAGGTACAGAACACCTCACAGAACAGCACTTTTCTCCAGTTGTGCAAAGAACATTTTAAAAAATTTACCATATGCTATGCCATAAAGTTAGTCTGAACAGATTTCAAGGATTATTAATTTATTCTGTTTATTGTTTATTTTACATTTCCCACTACTAGAATACAGGCATCTGGTGAACAGGGATTTTTAACTTTTGAGGCTTTTTTTGTTTCTTTTTGCTGCTGTTGTTGTTTACTTTTTTTTCCCCCCTCACTGAAGCATCCATTCCCGAGCACCTGTAACAGTGTCTGGGACATAGTGAATATTCAATATATATTCTTTTTGTTGATGTTGTTGATTGTTAGAGTCAAAGAAGTTGTATGTCACCTAAAGGCTATACTCCGTAGCGCTGACTTTTGCATTTTTGGGTTTTGGCTGAGCAACTAGTAACTGAATGACTAAATGACTAAAACAGGCTAGAGGTGCATAGAGACTGTGGCTACAGAGAGTATTGAGGAGAGTATCATCTTCCAGAAATAGCTGTTGTAAGGGGAGCGGTTGAGGAGAAGGCTGCAGAATATTGATGGAAGCTAATGTAAAATTATTGAAACACTGAGGGTAACACCAAGAACAACATTATCTAACTAAGGTTGGGGACCATTGGTGGACACACTACTATTACTTAAATGGCTAAAAAAGTATTAGTAAAAATGGAGACTACAATCAACTATATATGATATTGTCTTTACACATATATTCTGATTTCTTTGTTCTCTCTGTGGCTGTGTCTAATATACTATTTAAATTATCCATTGAGTTTTTAATTTTATATTTGAAATTCTACTATTTTTCAGTTTTAGAACTGCCATTGATTCTTTTTTTATGGATTTTTAAATTTTATACAGAAATTCCCAATTCTGTATTTTATTTCCTTAAATATATTAAGCATAGTTACTTTAAATAATGTCTGATAACTACTGTCTGGATATCTTGTGACTCTGTTCCTATTATCTTTTATTTCTCTTGTTTTCATTACATTTTATATGGTTGGTTGGTTTTTACTGTTTCGGGATAATTTGAAACCTGGTATGATGTTATATTCCTCCAGATAGAATATAAGTTTGCTTTTGGCCAGTGTTTAGGGACACTAGTCATTTTGGATTTCTTTAATTCAGTTAGAGATTAGACAATTTGTAGCAGGGCTTCAAACTTGAAGAGGAATATTCTATTTTACATTCACTCTTATTTTTAGGCTAGAGGTTTTCAGGGTTCCCATCTAAACTTGGGGTTTTAGTACTCTCCCTCCTTAGTGATTCTTGAATTCCAGACTTTTTCCTTAGCCCAATACATTCTGTTAAAAGTCCTGTTCAACTTCTCTGCCTCTTTTTCTACTTCTAGTAGAATCAGTTTATGCTCCTAGGGGAAAAGTGTTCCCAAATGCCAGAATCACTTGTCTGGATTTTCTTTTTTGCCCTGATGTTTGTTCTTCCCTGTCTTAGTAGGCTTCTGATACCTTCAAATAGGATGATTTTAATAATTTGACCAGCTTTCTAAGCTGTTCTCAGTGGAAAGATTGGTAAAAATTTTAAAATTCTTCCATTACTATAAGTGGAATCACATTTATTTGACTTTTTGGCATGATATAAAATAATTTCAGGGTTCTGGCACAAACTCATGGAAATGACTATGAATAAAATCCCAATGATTATTTGATTTTAGACCCTTCTCTCCTGATAGGTTGTGACTCAGAGAAGACTTAATTTTAATTACACAAATAAAGTATTAGATGTTTGTATACATGGAAGAGCTTTTAAAATCTTATACAACTGATTTGGTTATCTTAGGGTATCTAGATTGGAGATTTGGTATTGAAGAAATAACAAGCGGCCTAGTCTTGACCAAGTGTCTTCTGTCTCTCCTTCCTGTTTCCCCTCAGTTCTAATATTCCTCCACATTAAGTGCTGAGTGCTAGTGATACATTTGTACCATATTCTCTCTCTTCCACCTGCCACCACAAACTTTCAATTTCTTTTCTTATATCCTGTGCCTGACTCTATGCACAGAAGTCCCATTTGGAATCACCATAGGACTACCTGGCCAGCACTCCTCTGCAGCTACTGTACAGGCTTAAGGGGCAAACAATATTCTGCCTCATGCCTTCCAGGTAAAGGAAGTTTCTGATGTTGGCAAATAAGGGCCTGAGAATAAATTTATATTTGGATGTATGTTTGCCTGTGGAAGTATGTGATAGTAATTAAAATTGTTGACATCAACGCTGATTATAGATACAGGAAAACTGGCCAAATGAACACAGGAAAATGGAAAAAAAACTGTTTTGGCTGAATAAAATTAATGCTAATTACTGTCATTTCTGTAAGCTACTTAGCATTTATTCTTAATTAGGATGTAGCAAAATAATGATTGTGTGTGATTAAATAGGTTTTAGATTTACGTTAGTATAAAAAGCATTTTGTATAAAAGCAGAAAATGTTCTGTATCAGGTATAAAAATTTCCTGGGTTCCAACAGCTGGTGACTAAGAATGGACCCAAAATAAAAGTGATAACTCAAATTTTATCATCTCGCTTTTCTCAGATGCATAACATACCTATCCTACAGGCTCTAGAGGGAAAACTTGGTCTTAGAAAGAAGTTTAGGAAGTCTGAGCTTGGTTATCTTGACATATATGAAATTACCTTAGCCTCTTGCAAAGCCTCCCTCCCAGCTCCTCTGTACCTCTATGATTGTCTGAGAATGTCTTGTGTTTCTCATAAAGCAGCATGATCATAACTTTGCTAGGCTCCAGAGTCCTGGTGAGAATTAAGGTTGCTTTTATGGGCACTTATCTCTATTTCTGATTGAGCTGCACGAGGGTAGTCTCTGGACTACACCAGTACTTTGCTTGGCATATCATTCCTCCCAGGTTTCATGCTTTCTGCTGTAGTTTTGTCAGATTCATCAAGGTTGAAGAATCCCTCTGAAGTTAAGGCAGTTCAGAAGTCAGAAGGAAGGGGGATATCGCTTCCCACTTTTTGATGGGATATTAGGATTACAAAGTAATTCTGCTTGTGCTACAATGTTTCGCAAAAATTTTTTAAAAAGAATTTTCTTATGTCTTACTTATAGCTTCCTTACTCTCCACAAGACTCACGTATGCAGTATAAGGGAGAGCTGTACTAAGAAACAATCTGAGTGGTGGTTACCACGCAATATTCACAGTCATCTCATCTTTCCCCGTGATTAGTTCTTGGCTGCAGGGCAAGCTTTCCCAAGCAAATACACATCATTGACCACTGGGCTGTCATACCATTTCTCCAGATAGGCTCAGAAATGCCTGAGTCTCAACAGTGGACATGCAGAATCCTAAATTCAAGATGAGATTGCTGCTATACTTCATTAATCAAACTTCATAGTATGTGAGATGACAATCTAAAGCATTTAGAAAAATGTTGACCTTAAAAAATAGTGTTGACCTTAAAAAAAGTGTTGACCTTATAAAAAATACTCCAAAGAATAATGGTCAGAGGCAAGGTATATATTAATATTTGCCATACTATGTTATAATCAGTAAAGTACCTATAAGAACAAAGTGTATTTGGGATGCATATTTTTCATTCACATGCTATTAATAATAACAATTTGTGATAACACATCTGAGATTGGTGACCATATATTGTTTTTTTTGTTTGTTTGTTTGTTTGTTTCTACTCCTATTGCTATGAGCTCAGCATATGTAGGTTCTCAATAGACATAGGTTGGGACATATGAAATTAGCCAAAAGCTGGCTTCCCACTTTGAATGAACTTTCCAGTTATAAGCATATTTTCAGATGAGAATTTGAAAACCTTTAAACCAGAAAACTTGGGAAATGTCTTTTTCGGTCAGATGTGCCATTGATAGAGGATTTAGGATCTGTTCTATGATGCATCTGGTTTGGTGACTGAGGCATTTATTTCTTATATCAGTTGACAAAGTGACAATTATTTCCTAAAGCATCCTTTCTGTTCAAAGTTCAGAGATAAGTACAACTAAATAGCACATTTATACCTGAGTGAAATCTGACTTACCCTTCAAAATTAACTTTAAAGATGTTCTTTTTCTTTTAGATAAACACCCAGAAGTGGGGTTGCCAGATCATAGGTAGTTCTATTTTTAAGTTTTTGAGGAACGTCCATACTGCTTTCCATAATAGCTGTACTAATTTACATTTCCACCAACAGTGTGCAAGGGTTCCCTTTCTTCTACATCCTTGCCAACACTTGTTATCTTTTGTCTTTTGGTAATAAACATTATAACAGGTATGAGGTAATATCTCATTGTCATTTTAATTTGCATTTTCCTGATGACTAATGGTGTTGAGCATTTTTTCATATACTTGTTGGCCATTTGTATGTCTGCCTTTGAGAAATGTCTGTTCAGGTCCTTTGCCCATTTTTAATTAGGTTATTTGTGTTCTTGCTATTGAGTTGTTTGAATTCCTTATATATTTTGGATAAACCTTATGAGATGTATGGTTTGCAAGTATTTTTTCCCATTCCATAGGTGGTCTCTTCATTCTGCTTACTGTTTTCTTGGCTGTGCAGATTTTTAGTTTGATGCAATCTCACTTGTCTATTTTTGTGTTTGTTGCTTGTACTTTTAGGGCCACATCCAAAAAAATCATCTCTCAGATCAATGTCAAGAAGCTTTCCCCCTGCCTTTTCTTCTAATAGTTTTAAAGTTTCAGGTCTTATGTTAAGTTTTTAATTCCTTGTAACATTATTTTTGTGTGTGGTGTGAGATAAGGGTAAAATTTTAGTCTTCTGCATGTGGATATCCAGTTTCCCCAATATCATTTATTGAAGAGACTGACCTTTCCCCATTGTGTGTTCTTAGCACTTTTGTCAAATATTGATTGACTGTAAATGCATGGATTTATGTGTAGGCTTTCTATCTGTCCCATTGATCTATATGTTTTTTTTATGCCAATATCATGCTGTTTGATTACTATAGCTTTGTAGTATATTTTGAAGTCAGGTAGTTTGATGGCTTCAGTTTTATTCTTTTTTTCTCAAGGTTTCTTGAGCTATTCAGGGCCTTTGTGATGTCTCTAATATACATACCTTAGAAATCAAGAAGTGTAATAACTTTTTGTAAAAACTAATTATCAGTTCTTAGACATTTTTTTTTGTCCCTAAAGGTATCATGATGAGATTGGCTTTCTCCAGTCAATGTAGATCACAAAAAATATAAATTTTCAAGATGTTTTGGATTAATTCCAAATGAAAAAATTGGGACATACCTGGCTACTCTCAAGTTTAAATAGGATGAGCATATATTATGTCCTACTTGCTCGAGTTCTGAAAGAAGTACAGACATCTGCAGTCACCCATAGCTCTTCCGAAGGAGGTCAAAATTTTTCCTGCCTCATTTTGTGTTTGTATTGTGCTCTGACTTATCAGGAGGAAGTTCTGTAAGAGAAGAGCTTGGTACGAATGTACCTATTAAATCGGTAGGTCTCAATCTCTGGCTATGCATTAGAATCACCCACCATGGAAGTGTTTATAAAATGCCAATGCCTGAATCCCACCCCAAGCTAATTAAGTCAAAATTGGTTTGAGGTAGAGTCTGGAGAATGATAGTTTTAAGAATCTCCCTAAGTAGCTCTCCTGTGAATCTAGGAATGTGAACCATTGCTTTAGGTAACACTAACCAGGGCTTTGTTCTCATTGCTGGGTACTTCTCATTCCCTTGTAATAAGTGGGGCCATGTCACAAGCTCTGGTCGATGGACTGTAAGTGGTAGTAAGCGGATCACTTCTGAGTTCAGTTAGTGAAATATTCCTGCTTGACCCTCTCTCTCTCTCTCTCTTTGTTTTTGACGGCAACTTTGGAAATGACACTGAGATGGAAGAACAGCAAAATAGAAGCAACGTGGATCTCTGAGTTAACAAATGAAGGAAGACTGCTCTGGAGAGTGTTCTAAACTTCACATGAGAAGAAAGAAACTTTTGTTGTAGTAAGCTACCAAGATTTCATTGTGCTGTCATATTGCTAATCCCGCAGACTAAAACATTGTTATTCAAAGTGTGTCCACAGACTCAAAGCATTTACGTTGACTAAAGGCTTGTTATAAATGCAGACTTTCAGCAATTCCAATCAAAACACCAGTGTCATTTTTCACAGACCTAGAAAAAACAATCCTAAATTTCATTTGGAACAAGAAAAGAGCCCGAATAGCCAAAGCAATCATAAGCAAAAAGAACAAATCTGGAGGCATCACATCATCTGACTTTAAATTATACTACAGGGCTATAATAACCAAAATAGCATGGTACTGGTATAAAAGTAGACACAGGACTAATGGAACAGAATAGAGAACCCAGAAATAAAGCCACATAGTTACAACCAACTGATTTTTGACAAAGCAGACAAAAACATACACTGAGGAAACCATGCCTTATTCAATAAATGGTGCTGGTAAAATTGGGTAGCCACATGTAGAAGAATAAAACCGGATCTCTATCTTTCATCATATACAAAGATTAAATTAAGATGGATTAAAGACTTAAATGTAAGACCTGAGACCATAAAAATTCTAGAAGAAAACATAGGAAAAACTCTTCTGGACATTGACCTAGACAAAGAATTTATGACTAAGACCCCAAAAGGAAATACAGCAACAACAAAAATAAATAAAAGGGACTTAATTAAACTAAAAAGTTTCTGCACAGAAAAGGAAATAATCAACAGAATAAATAGACAACATACAAAATGGGAGAAAATATCCACAAACTATACATTCCACAAAGGACTAATACCAAGAATCTACAAAAAATTCAAACAAATCAGTAAGAAAAAAACAAACAACCCCATTAAAAAGTGGGCAAAAGACATGAATAGAAGATTTTCAAAAGAAGATAGATAAATGGCCAAAAAATATATGAAAATATGCTCAACATCACTAATCATCAGGGAAATGCAAATTAAAACCACAATGAGATACCAACTTACCCCTGTCAGAATAGCCATTATTAAAAAGTCAAAAATAATAGATTTTGGCACAGATGTGGTGCAAAGGGAACACTTTTACACTGTTGGTGGGAATGTAAACTACTACAACAACCTCTGTGGAAAACAGTATGGAGGTTCCTCAAAGAACTAAAAGTAGACCCACCATTTGATCCAGCAATCCAACTACTGGTATCTACCCAAAGGAAAATAAGTCATTTTATAAAAAAGACACCTGCACCCAAATGTTTATTGCAGCACAATTCATGATCGCAAAGATATGGAATCAACCTAAATCCCCATCAACTGATGAGTGGATAGAAAAGCGTGATGTGTGTATATATATATACACACCATCGAGTACTACTGAGCCATTAAAAGGAATGAAATAATGTCATTTGCAGCAATTTGGATGGAACTGGAGACCATTATCCTAAGTGAAGTACCTCATGAATAGAAAAACAAATACTACATGTTCTCACTTATAAGTGGGAGCTAAATGAGGGGTATGTATGATCATGAAGTGATGTCATAGACATTGAAAACTAAGAAGGGGGAGGGTGGGAGGAGAGAGAGAAATACTAACTTACTTATTAGATACAATGTACACTATTCTGGTGATGGGTGTACTAAAAGCCATGACTTCAACATTATGAAATTCATCTGTGTAACAAAAAACATTTGTGTCCCTTAAACCTATTGAAATAATAATTAAAAAAGCAGACTCTCAAGCCAGTGCGAGTCTGACTCTCAGGCCATTCTAGCGTCACTGAATCCCAGGGAGATTGGTGTTCATGTTAATGTTTGAGAAGCACCAATCTAGTGTATTCTGACTAATCCATTATCCTTTAGTGAAATATCCTGAAAGCAAAGCCCAGCCAGAGGCAAAGGCCAACCAGGAGCATCTCTGGTGCAGTCAGAGTCACTCACTCATTCATTCACCTATCCATCTATCTCTCCATCTATCCTGGAACTAATTGAAAGAATGTCATGAGCTTTCTCTTAGCCTTAATTCACCAAACATTGCTGAGAACCTATAATCAAAGGCACTGGAGATAACAACAATGAAAAAGTTGGATAAGGTTCTTGCATACATAAAAGTTATAAACTAGTTGCCAGATACAAACAATAAGTAAGGAAAAATAATGTAGCATAGGGAGTGTGATAGTGGTCGAGGTAGAAGGTGTTATGGGGATGTATCATGAGAGATGTAAGGGAAGATTTCCTTGAAGAGAGGTGATACTTAAGCTGAATTCTGAAGGATGAGTAAAAGTTATTTGGATGGGGTTGTGGGAAAGCTATTAAGTGTGGCTGGAACACAGTGGGAAATTGTGCAAGAGGATGAAGAAAGAACATGGATAGGTGAGCAAAGACCTGGGTTCTGTGCTCAAGGAAATAAAAAAGAGTAAAGCTAATTGCAAAGAGGACTAAATTAACTCTTCAGTGGCATGAATGAAATTTGTATCCAGACCATTCAGGTCTTGGAAAAACTCAGATTGGGTTAGTCCACTGAAGAAGATCAGTAAATTCTGTAAGCATATAATAGATACTATGTCATGCCACTACCTAATGATTTCATTTCAGGTTATCAAGTTAATGTTTATAGCTTTCTCTTGCCACTGCAACATTCTAACCTACTGCTTGTTGCTCTTGGATCTGCTAAACTGGGAGGTGAACATTTCTTTCTCCTGCAACCTTGATGCATTTTTTCCCAAGGCACATAAATGACATGTTAATATAGCACATATTGAAATGGAGGTAAAGAAATGTCTTATTAACCAAATTGGTCATGACTGGATTATTTTTAAGAATCAGAGGCAGTAAGCTTTGGAGCAATAATTTAAAGAATAACTGGAAGTATTTCAATTGGGAAGGTGAATATTGCCATAACCATGGAAACAGAAGACAAAGACTCAGAATATGATATGGTTTGCACAAGGACCAAGAGAGTCATCAATTACAGAGAGGCTATTAGTAACTGAATGAAGTGATGTTTCTATTTCAATCAACCCCTTTTCCTTAATTTGCCTGTTCAAAGACTTTGAAAGCAGACTAGGCATGTCCAGTGATCACAGAATCTTTTGTAGTTATGGATCTTATTCTTAATTAATGTATTTTCTAAGCAGCCTTGGGGATCAGAGTCACTGGGTACATGGAAAAAGCAAACTTATGGACTGTGAACTCTACAAAACTTTGTATAAGAGCCTTCATTTAAATGTTGCCAATGTAATTGCATGTAACTTGACAATAGATTCAGAAATCAAAGCCCATTATTATAAAATCCTAAGGTCATGTGCCATTCTTCTATTGTCTAAGTATTTTGTAAACTTAAATATTTCTATTATCAGGATTTAAAGATCTGTTTGGTAAATATATTTGACATGTCAGCTGCATCCCACAAACTTTTATACATTACATTCTCATTATTATTCAGTCAAAAATATTTTCTAACATCCCTTGGGTTTACCCAGAGATTATTTAAAAGTATGTCAATTTTCAAATATTTGTAAATTTTTGGGGTCTCATATTTTTGTTGATTTCTAATTTAATTCCAATGATGTCAGAGAACATACTCTATAATTGTAATATTTCTGCATTTATTAAGGCTTGTTTTAAAACCCAGTATATTGTCTAGTTTGGTGAATGTCCATGTCTACTTTAAAAGAATATGTATCCTGCAGTTGTTGTGTGTAGGACTCTGTAAATATCAATGTCATAGTGGTTATTATTGTTGTAGAGACCATCTTTTATTACTCCAAACATAGCTTTATTTAAAATGTATTCTGTCTTTTAAATGGAATGTTTATTCCATTAATTTTTAATGTAATTATTGATATGTTTGGATATAGAGCTACCATTTTATTATTTTTTTCTGTTTGTTACCTCTGCTTTGCTATTGTTTTTGTTTTTCTTTTCTTGCCTCTGTATATAAAATATTTTTTAGAATTCTATTTTAATTTATTTTTTAGCTATACATTTTGTACTATTTTTAGTAGTTTCTCAGATTATAGTACAAATACTTAACTTTGTACAGTCTACATAGAGTTAATATTATGCTGTTTAACACAAAATTAAAACTCTTTCAACTGTATTAATTCATTTATTGCTTCTGCCACCTTCTACCATCCTTTATAGAGTTTCCATATTATATCTACATACATTATAAACTTCACTTGAAAATGCTTGAATTTTTGTTTATATAGTCATATATATTTTAAATAAATTAAAATAAACAGTATTTTATATTTAATGTAGTATTTACCATTTCACATGTTCATTCCTTCCTGAAGATTAGATTTTTCATCTGGTATAATTTTCTTTTATACTGAAAAATTTACTTTATTATTTCCTATAGCGAAGGTCTCCTGGAAATAAATTATCTTAGTTTTCATTAATCTGGGAAAGTCTATTTTACCTTAATTCTGAAAGGATACAAAATTCTGGTTGATTTTATTTCTACCATTTAGCACTTTACTGTTGTCCCACTGTCCTCTGGCTCCCATATTTTTTATTGAGAAATCCATAGTCATTCAAATCATTGTTTCCCTGGATCATGTTTTCTGATCTCTTTATCTTACTTATTGATTTTCAGCAATTTGTCTGCGATGTGCATAGGCATGCTTTTCTTTGTATTTTTTTTTAACTTAGGGTATACTACATTTTAATAAAATATGTAAAGTTACACCTTTCACCAAATTTGGAAAATTTTCAGCCATTATATCTTTGAATATTTTTTCTGCCCCATTCTCTCCTTTCTACTGAGACTACAATTAATTACTTGTATGGTAGACCTTTTTTGCACAGATCCCTAAGTACTGTTAATTTTTCAATACTCTTTTCTTTCTACTTCGGATTGAATAATTTTGATTGATCTATATTCAAATTCACTATTTTTTTGTCATCTCCATTTCCCAAATAAGCTCATTCTGTAATTGTTTATAATAAGTATGCATTTTACATTGAAAAAATATCCCTTTGCCTCTCTTTTATATTTTCTATTTTTCTGCTAAGATGTCCTATACTTTTGTTCATTAAGAATATATTTTAGCCTCATTAAACATCATTATAATAGGTGCTTTAAAGTCCTTGATTGAAAATTCCAGCATCTAGGTAACCTCAGATTTGGATTTTATCAATCATCTTTTCCTTATTGCAGTCCCTTATATGTCAAGTAAATTTGAATTGTATCTTGTGCCTTGTGAATGTTCTACGGTGAAGGCTCTAAATTCTGTTACATTGCTCTAAAGAGTGTTGATGTTTTTGTTTTAGCAGGCAAATAGTTAGGCTTCAACTCCATCTCTGACTTAATTTAGGTAGGCAGCATTTTCAAATCTCAAGTCAATTCTTTGAGCTGCAACTGCACTGCTTTGTTCTGTCTTGGATATGTATGATTCAAGGGTTAGGCAGAATTTTAGGGAGAGTTTATACCCAAAATGTGGGTTTTCTGGCTCATATTTTCCCTTCCACTATTTTCTGTTTTGTTCTTATGATAGCTTTTGGATTCTAGGTTTCTTTTTCCATTCATGAGGATGTCTAATAAATTATCAAACAAACAGTGGCAGGTAATCCTAAGGGGACAGAGGAGGTATTTGTAAGGTTTGCTAAATTTCCTCTTGACATTTACCAAATTCTTACTTCACTAGCTCCCTCTTCTGTTTCCACAATAAAGTGCAATTTCTTTAACAAAGGGTGTTTTCTTTTCTATCTATCTTCACCTAATTCTTCAAAAATATTTTGTTTCCTTAGAGCTTTTTTCTCTTCCACGTCCTTCTCTCCTTGCTGTCGTGCCTCCAACGGATACCTCTCTTCCCAAGGTTCTTCCTTCACTCCCCGAGAACAGTGTCTTTCCAAGACTGGTGCTTCTGGCCTACACACTTTCCAACCCCTTAGTGTTCTAGTAGTCTAGTAACCAAGTGCTCTGATCAGATCTTAGACCTGTTCTCAATCCCCAGTCAGCATGGATGCCTCTCGGTATAACCCTATTAGCAGAATCCTATTATGTAATTGGTGTTCCAGCACTACTGCTACATTCTCTTCTCTTCTGCTCATTTCTTACCTGATCCTCTACTATTATGTGAGCTCTGGAGATGACTCTGCTGGTTTCAGATGTCTGTTTCTCTACCTAAAGGTAAATTGGAGTTTACCTTTGATATCACCTGTCTCCCAGTTGTGTGTAGGAATAAGCTATTAGTAGTTTTGTTTGTTCTTCTTTTTGGTCTCCATGGTTTTATTTTGAAGAATGTGTGAAATTTAAGTATCCCCCTTTTTAACAAAAGAAAAAGGAAGTCTTTTACTAGCTCACTTTATATTATTTTTATTTAATACTTACAACAAACCTATGGAAAAAATATTATTATTATTATTATTGTTCTCATATTTCAGATGAGGAAATTCTGGAAGTTTGAATAGTTTACGTGAGATCACTTTTTTAGAAAGTGATAGAGTCAGGATTAAACCCTCACTTAACTTTACCAGTTCTTAACCATGGTACTATTCTACTGGGCTAATATTAAGACTATTAAGTATGAAATGTCTAATTTCCTTAAGTACTAAGTTTGACAGTTGATATTTCTGACATTTCACTTTGACACTTCTTGTTTTATGTTCATTGTGAAGGTACATTTCCAGTCTTTCAAATGCACGTTTTGGCTTGTGATTATCTTTGAATTTTTTTTTAAAGCAATTTTTGTGAAACCATGGGTAAGTCAAAAATATGTGTTATTTTCAAATATGAGTTCCGTCGTGGAACCAATGCAGCACAGATAGCTTGAAATCAACCAAGTGTCTGGGAAGGATGTGCCTGATGAACGCACACTATATTGATGGTTTGAGAAGTTACATCTGGTGATTTTAATCTTGAAAATGAGCCATATGGGTGACCTGAGACCAAGGTGGATAATGATGAGCTGAAAGCTGTAGTGGAAGCAAATCCATCTTAACCTATGTGTGAATTAGCAGCAAGGTTTGACATTACTATTCCAACAATATTGACCATTTGAAACAAATTGGAAAGGTAACGAAGCTGGATAGATGGGTTCTGTATGAATTAAACGAACGTCAGAAGAGACATCCTCTTGAAGCTTGCCTTTCTTTGCTATCACAACATAAAGGTGAACCATTTCTATACCTTATTGTTACAGGTGATGAAAAACGGATTCTTTTTGACAATCTCAAGCATTTGGCACAATGGTTGGATAATGATGAAGTGCCAAAACACAGTCCAAAACCGAATATTCATCAAAAAAAGCTAATGGTATCTGTCTAGTGGTCCAGTGCTGGTATTATCCACTACAGCTTCATGAAACCTGGTCAATTGGTTATAGCGGATGCCTACTGCAACCAATTGGACTAAATGATGAGGTTGCTTGTGATTAAGGAGCTGAGATTGGTCAATAGAGACAGGCCACTCCTATTGTAAGAGAACGCGTGACCACATGTTGCACAAACAACACTGCTCAAACTACAGATGCTGGACTTGGAAGCTCTCTGTCATCCACCACATTCAGCAGACCTTGCACCAACTGGCTACCATTTCTTCCAGGCTTTGTACAACTTCTTGCAAGGAAAAATATTCTATTCTCAAAAAGTTGTGGAAAACGCCTTTCCCTATTTCATTGCCAGTCACTCTCCAGGCTTCCTCGCTGCTGGCATAAACAAGCTAACGTTAAGGTGGCAAAACTGTGCCAATGGTTTAGGTGCATACTTTGACTAATTGTACTGCTTTTTGTTTGGGATATAATAAACTATACTTTTGATGTGAAAATCAGACATTTCATATTTAATGACCTAAAATAGTTTTATGCCTACAAGAGTGGTACTGAAGTCATATTGACCAGGTTAAAATCCTGACTCCACCACAGGCTAGCCGTGAGACCTTCAGCAAGTTATAGAACCTAGAGGTTCCTCTAGGACATTACTCTGTAAAATGAGGGCAGTATAATATTTTTAAAATATTATTAATATTAGATGAAATAATCCATGTAAACTTTATAGCACATATTAAGTACTCAATAAATATTATTCACATTAATTTCTAAGGGATATTAAATTAGTTGTGACCCTTGGTGTTTTCAAGCTTCTTCATAGTGAGATGGTTTCTAAAATTGAGCTTATAAAAAACAACATGAAGTATTTGATTGCACACTTCTTGAGGCCGGATACAAAGCAATTTGCTGATGTCTACTCTCCGCCTGAACCCACAATAGCTAATTTCATTTTAGACTTCCTCCAAGAAATCATTCTTGCTAATAGCTTCCAACTTTGAACATCGAATTGTACTCCAATCATAGTGGGGTGCTGCCCTATCCGTCTATTCATGGGAAGATTTCTTCAAAGTGTTCTTATGCAATCAAATTAGATCCCATTGGTCTTCATAGCTACTAAAGGTGGTTAAATTATAAATTTTTCCACCAAAAATGATCATGTAGAAGAAAACAAACAAATCTCAAAATGATCATATTAGAGGTATAGATTTGAAGCAAATATTCCTGAAAAAAGCTAAAAGATGCATTTTAATAAAGCTGACCCATGATACGTGGACTCTTCCATAGTATTGAAATGATTGCTGCTAAGAGGAGAAGACATAATCGTTTATCTGAATAATTTATATCCTGATGTCTCCCAAACTGAATTTCAGGAAGTAAATGAAATATATATATACACACACATGCACACACACATATGTGTGTATATATATGTATACACACATTATAAATATATATTATTAATGCCAAAAATATTTCAAAGTTTGGACTTATTGCAGAGCCATTCGTCTGGAAAAGATTGCATCATGAGTTGTCAGTGAAGAACTCTCTTTGAAATGATGTCTAACATTTGTTCTAATATAAAATATGATATTTCTATCTATAGGCCAGCAAACTGCACCATCACAGTTATGAAATTTATTTTTAAAATGGTGAAATGGAACCTTGTCCTCCCTCTCTCTGAGATTCTATGCTTTAATATTATCTTATGTTCACTTTAGAACTGCTGAAAACTTGGCAGGGCAGAAAATATTTTGATATTCTATTATATTGTACATCTATAGTATTTATGAGGTTGCCCAGTCTAAAAAAATCATGAATACTACAAAATAAAAGAACTATTGAGAGTACTAAGCAGTAATGTGGTTTTTAAACTTATTTCCCAGGGAAAATATGCCTCTTAAACTGAAATTGTAAGCTGCATTGTGAATCAGGGAAAATGTTCTTACTTAGCTCTACATCCAGTATAGGTAAATTGAATTATTTTCTGCATCCTCCCATCCCTTATGTGCATTCATTGGATTGTGGTTTATGGAATTGTTCAGATTTTGGAATTATTGTTAATAATTATAGATTAGTAAGATGCTATTTTTGCTTAATTGTTTTCTGACTCTTATTCCCCCCATCTCTCCATATCTAGGAATATACATATATTAAAACAATAACCACCTGCCAAAGATGTTACCTTAGTGTGAAGAGTGGGAAGGGAGGGAGGATTGTGGGTCATTTTAGTTAACCTAACATTTTCTTCCAATAATAAAAAATGGAGTAAATGAGGGAAGACTAAATACAACAAAAGGGCTGAAAGGTCAGTGTGATGCAGCACGGTATCCCTACACTCTGCATCGGGGGATACAGCCGCTAGCCTCTCAGCGTAGCTCTTCTTCAGTCACATATTATCTAGATTGCTAAAGCTATAAATGATCTTGTTGATAACAGCTCAGAAGTAGGGCCTGAGCATATAATACACTCTTTAAAAGCGGCATAGATTTTTCTGTCATGTAAACACAACTGAGAACCATTGATGCAGAGAAACGGACTTGGTGATGGCATCGATCTTTCAAAATTATAAAATAGGTGGAGATTATGGAAATTAAGTTTGGCAGACCCTTGAGAGACTACCTTTAACTTCTTGCTAATGTGTGAAATTGGTTTAAAGTGGAGGATGCTTTTGCATAGTGAAAGTTTGAAGATACATGCTTTGCAAATCAAGTCAAGTTAGATTGACAAATGAGTTAAGCTCTTAAACATTTTCCACATTTTAGTTTCATCCTGGATGCTGTCACCTTAGTATAGAAGCCAGAGAATAGGTCTGATTTAAATTGTTTTGTATTGTTTGTAACATAATGTGATCTACATGGATATTTTGATAGCATTTATTTTCTATACTATTAATTTAGTACTAAGCTGTGTTTTTAAAAAGTAATAATTAAATAGTTGCCTAAATTTAAAATGTGGATTTAATTTAGCATTTACATTTGTTTATGTATATGTATACTTATGAAATTATATACATGATAGATACTTTTATATTAAAATAAAAGATCTACACTTGAAGGCACTATTATCAGTTCAACAATATATTGTTAGTAGAGTAAATGATGTTAGGAAAACAAGGATAAATAACACATGTTCCTTCCCATCAAAAAATATGCCATGTTACTGGGGAGATACAAAAGGTAACCTAAATATTTCTAGCCTTGCAAAACTGTGCCTTTAAAAAGTTTAATTTAATTTTTATATATAGATTATTATGATTTATTCATGTGAAATTTAGCCTCCTAAAATGTACCCCAGTTTTTGGAGAGTTTTTAAGTCATATATATGTTGTGGATCAAACCCCTCAGTTTATACTGTTCTCATCTATGTGTTCTGTCATAACGCTGGTTATTTTCAGGAGTCTGGCACTCAGCTGGGTGGGGCCATCACCAGGGATGATTGCTTTGGGTATCCCCTTCTTACATATAGGAGGTGACACTGCTTAAAGTCAAGTAAGTATTTGCCTGATGTTATTAGTCACCTTTTTTCTTCTTAAAATTTCAATCCCAATTTCAGCACACTTTAACCATTCTGTCCCATCCAAGGAGGAAGGAGAAAAAAGTCCCTGAGAAACACTTGTGAAATTCACAGTCAAGAAGCATAGGCTCACTAAAAGCCTGAGACCTAATCATAGCATGATAGAACACGTCCCTTCCCCTCACACCTTACCACCACATTACTGAAGCCTTATTTATAAAAATTCCTTTTACCCAGCACATCATGTCTGGCTATCAAGAAAAAATTACAAAGCATACTAAAAGGCAAAAAATCAGATTGAAGAGACAGAGCAAATATCACAAACAGACACAGCAGAGATGTTAGAATGGTTAGATATGCAATTTAAAACAACAGTGTAATATGCAAGGGCTCTAATAGATAAAGTAGTCATTATTCCAGGACAGATGGGCAATGTAAGCAGAGAGATGGAAATTCTAAGAAAGAACCAAAAAAGAAATGCTAGAGATCTAAAATACTGTACAGAAATGAAGAATGCCTTTGATGGACTTATTAGTAGACTGGACATTGCTGAAGAATGAATTTCTGAGCTTGAGGATATGTCAATAGAAACTTCAAACAGAAAAGAAAAGGGAAAAAGACTGAGAAAAACAACAGAATATCCAAGAACTGTGGGACAACTACAAAAGGCGTAACATATGTATAATAGGAATACCAGAGAGCTAAGAAGGGGAGAAGGAAACAGAAGAAATATTTGATAAAATAATGACTAAGAATTTCCCCAAATTAATGTCAGACACCAAAACACAGATCCAGAAAGCTTAGAGAACACTAAGCAGAATAAATGCAAAAAAAAAAAAAAAAGCCTACATCTAGGCGTATTATTTTCAAAGTAGAGAGAAGCAAAGATAAAGAAAAAATATTCTAAAAAAAAAAGAGAGAAAAAAACACCTTCTCTATAGAGAAGCAAAGATAAGAATTATGTCCAACTTATCCTCAGAAACTACACAAGCAAGACATGGGAGTAAAACATTGAAAGTGTTGAAAGAAAAAAAGCATCATCTTTGAATTCTATACTCTGTGAAATTATCCTCCAAAAGTAAGGAGAAATAAAGGCTTTCTCAGACAAACAAAAATTGAAGAAATTTGTTGCCCGTAGACCTGCCTTGTAAGAAATGTTAAAAGAAGTTCTTTAGAGAGAAGAAAAATAATAGATCAGAAACTTGGATCTACATAAAGAAAGAAGACAGTTTATTTAAAATACGAGCAACTTGGTTGGGCATGCTGGTGCATGCCTATAGTCCTAGCTACTTGGAAGGCTGAGGCAGGAGGATTGCTTGAGCCCAAGAGTTGGAGATTACAATGAGCTGTGATCATGCCACTGCACTCCAGCCTGTGCAGAGTGAGACTCTACTCAAAAAAAATTTTTTTAAATAAAATAAAATAAGAGCAACAATGTACTCAGTTATGGATATATGTTTCTGTATATACCATATGTATATGTATATCTATTTATGTATGCTTATATATAAGTGAAATTAATTACAGCAATAATACGAGGGATGGGAGAGAAGAATTAGGATTATTTCATTACTACACATACTACCCATGAAGCAACATAGCATTATTTGAAAGTGGACTTGAATTAGTTGTAAAGGTACATTGCAAACTCTATGGCAACCACTAAGAAAAGTAAGACAAGAAATATAACTGATATGCTAAAAAGACAATGGAATCATATAAAAAGCTCAATGAAAACCACAAAAGATGGGCAAAGAGTGGAAGGCAAAAGTAGGAACAAAGAGCAAGGGCAACAAATAGAACATAGTAGCAAATATAGTAGATATTAATCCAACTGTATCAATAGTCACTTTGAATGTCAATGATCTAAATGCCCAATTAAAAGATGGAGTTGCCAGAGCGGATCAAAAAATAAGATCCAACTATACGTTGTCTACAAGAAATACACCTTAAATATAAACACACATATAGGTTAAAAGTAAATGAAGAAAGATATACCACTAACTTTAATCAAAAGAAACCTGGAGTAGCTATATTAATTTCAGACAGGGAAGACTTCAAAGAAAGGAAAGTTATCAGGGATAAAGAGAGAGGCATTACATAATGATAAAGGAGCCAATTTTCAAAGAAGACATAAAAATTTTTAACATGTATGTGCCTATCAATAGAGCATCAAACTATATAAGCCAAAAACTGACAGAACTGCAAGGAGAAATAGATGAATCCACTGTTATAATTGGAGGCTTCAACACCTCTCTATCAGAAATGGACTGATCCAGCAGGCAGAAAATCAGTAAGAAGATAGTTAAAATCAACAATGCCATCCAGCAACTGGATATAATTAACATCTATAAGCCACTTCGTCCAATAACAGCAGAATACACATTCTTCTCAAGTCTACATGGAACATCTACCAAGATAGAACACATTCTGGGCTATAAAACACACCTTAAATGAAATCATACAATGTCTGCTCTCAGATTACCATAGGATTAAACTAGAAATCAATAACAGAAAGATAACTGGAAAATCCCAAAATATATAGATACTAAATAACATACTTCTAAATAAAACATGAGTTGAAGAATAAATCTCAAGAGAAATTAGCTAGATGAAAATGAAAACACCAAAATTTGTGGGATGCAGCAAAACTGTGCTTAGAGAGAAATTTTTAACATTGAAATCATATATTAGAAAATAAAAAATATCTAAAATTAATAATCTAAGCTTTCATTGGGGACACTACGTAAAAAAGCTAAACTAAATCCAAAGTAATCCAAAAAGAAATAACAAAAATTAGAGCAGAAATCGATGAAATTGAAAAAAAAATCAGTAGGGAAAATCAATGAAACTGAAAGCTGCTTCTTTGAAAAGATCAATAAAACTAATAATCCTCTAGGCAGGCTAACTAAGAAAAAAAAGAGAAAGGACACAAATCACTAATATCAGAAATGAAAGGGGGGCTTCTGTAGAGCCTATGGACATTAAAAGGATAATAAGGAAATACTATGAACAACCTATGATCACAAATTTGATAATCTAGATGAAATGGATCAATTCCTTGAAAGACACCACCCACAAAACTCACAGGAGAAGAAATAGTCAATCTGGATAGGTCTATCTCTGTCAAAGAAATTGAATCAATAATGAACACCTTTCTGAAACAGAAAGCACCAGGCCCAGATGAGTTTGCTGGCACATTATACCAAGCACTTAAGGAAGAAATCATATCAATTCTCTACAATTTCTTTCAGATGATAAAAGCAGAAGGAATACTTTCTAACTCATTCTATAGGGCCAGCATCACCCTAATATCAAAACCAGACAGACATTAAAAGAAAATAGTACTACAAACCACTGTCTCTCATGAACATAGATGCAAAAATCCTCAATAAAATATTACCAAATCAAATCCAAGAATGTATAAAAAGAATTTTACACCATAACCAAATGGAATTTCTTCCAGGTAGGAAAGTCTGGCTCAAATTTAAAAATCAATTAATGTAATCTATCACATTAACATATTAACAGGCTAAAGAAGAAAAATCATATGATCATATCAGCAGATGCAGAAAATCATTTGACAAAATCCATCACCCATTTATGATAGAAAAAATCTCCCAGTAAACTAGGAACAGAGGGGGAACTTCCTCAACTAAATAAATAATATTTACAAAAATCTACATCTAATATCATACTTAATGGTGAGAAACTAGAAGCTTTCTCCAATAGGAAGAAGGCAAGGATGTCCCCTCTCATCACTCCTTTCTAATATTATACTGAAAGTCCTAGCTAATGCAACAAGATAAGAAAAGGAAATAAAATGTAATTCTTTTTGATAAGAAAAAAATAAAATTGTCTTTTTTGCAGATTACATGATTGTCTCTGTAGAAAACATGAAAGAATTGACAAAAAAAAAAATAAACTCCTGGAACTAATAAGAAGTTACAGAAAGTTTGCAAGATACAAGGTTAATATATACAAGTCCATTGCTTTTCTACATACCAGCAATGAAAAAGTGGAATTCAAAATTAAAAAGATAATTTACATTAGCACCTTCAGAAATGAAATTCTTTGATATAAATCTAACAAACTATGTACCAGATCTACATGATGAAAATTTATATATAATAGATATAACCACATCTTGATGATATGTCTACAAGATGATATATAGAGCTATATCTATAAAACTCTGTTGGAAAAAAGTCAAAGAAGAACTAAATAAATAGATATTCCATGCTCAGAGATAGAAAGACTTGATATTGTTGAGATGTCAGTTCTTCCTAACTTCATCTGCAGGTTCAACGCAATCCCAATCAAAATTCCAGCAAGTTACCTTGTAGATATTGACGAACTGATTCTAAAAGTTATATATAGAGGCAAAAGACTCAGAATAGACAATGCAATATCAAAGGAGAAGAGCAAAGTTGGAGGACCGACACTACCTGACTTGCCAACTTACTATAAAGCTACAGCAATCAAGACAGTGTCTTATTGGTAAAATACAACTATATATACAAATAGAATGGAACAGAATAGAGAGTGCAAAGGTAGACCCACATAAATATAGTCAACTGATTTTGACAAAGGAGCAAAGGCAATACAGTAGAGAAAATAGTCTTTTCAACAAATGGTGCTGAGACAACTGGTCATCCACATGCAAAAAAATAAATCTAGAGAAAGGCCTTACACCCTTCACAAAAATTAACTCAAAGTGGATCACAGAGCTAAATGTAAAACATAAAATTATAAAACTTTTAGAAGATAACATAGGAGAAAATCTAGATAACCTCGGGCTTGGGGATGACATTGTGGATACAACAAAAAAAAAACATGGTCCTTGAAAAAAAGAGCCGATAAGCTCAACCTCATTAAAATTAAAAAATTATGCTCTGCGAAAGACACTTTCAAGAGAATGGAAAGACTAGCCAAAGACTGGGAGAAAATGTTTGCAAAAAACATATATGATCAAGGATTGTTATCCAAAATATTTATTAATTCTTAAAAATCAACTATAAGAAAACAAACAACCTGATTGAAAAATGGGCCAAAGACTTTAACAGACACCTCACCAAAGAAGATCTACAGACGGCAAACAAGCACATGAAAGATGTTCCTCATCATATGTTATCAGGTAAATACAAACTAAAACAACAATGAGATGCCACTACACACCTATTAAAATGGAAAAAAATCCAGAACATTGGCAATACCAAATGCTCATGAGGATGTGGAACAACAAGAACTCTCATTTATTGTGGGTGGAAACGCAAGATGGCACACCCACTTTGAAAGGCGGTTTGGAAGTTTCTTATAAAACCAAACATATTCTTACCATACAATCCAGCAACCACACTCCTTGGTATTTACCCGAAGAAGTTGAAAATTTATGTCTACACAAAACCTGCCCATGGATATTTATAGCAGCTTTTTTATAATTGCCAAAACTTGAAATCAAAATGTCTTTCAGTATCAAAATGTTTTGAAAATCAAAATGTTTTTCAGTAAAAAAACCTGTGGTATTTTTATTATTCAGCATTGAAAAAAATGAGCTATGAAACCATGAAAAGACAGAGAAAACTTAAATACATATTACTAAGTGAAAAAAGTCCATCTGAAAAGACTACATACTATATGATTCCAACTGTATGACTTTCTGGAAAAGGCAAAACTATGAAGACAGTACAAAGATCAGTGGCTGCCAGGGGGTAAAGGAAAATAGGTGGAGAAGAGAGGTTTTTTATGGCACTGAAAATACTCTGTATGATACTATAACGGTGGATACATGTTATAATTTGTCCAAACCCATAGAATATACAATGCCAAGAGTGAAGCCTAATGTAAACTATGGACTTTGGGTGATAATGATGTGGTTCATCAATTGTAACTAATGTATCATTCTGCTTGGAGATGTTGATAATGGGGGAGGCTGTGGATGTGTGGAGGCAGCAGGTATTTAGGATATCTCTTTTCCTTTCTCTTAATTTTGCTGTGAACCTGAAACTTCTCTAAAAAATAGTCTTAAAAAATCAATTCCATCTGCCTTTAATTCAAGGATGGTGATCAAATAAGAAGGTTTTATATTGTGAGACACATGGTGGAACCAAATTATTCATCTCATCCTAAGTATCTATTTATCTATATATATAGTATATGTAGTTAATATATCTATTATATAATAAATTTATGGTATTATATATAATATATACTATATATATGCTAATATATAGTTGATATTTTACATATATATGTTATTTCTCTCTCTATAGTTTGTGTGCTAGGGACTGATAGGAGCATTAAGACACACAGTTGTTGTTCTCAAGGAGCTTATAGGTAATGAAGGAGTTGGAGACAGACATAAATGACCATGATATTCACAGGAAGATTGTTCAGTATAAGGTATGCAAATAAAATTATGTGGAGATCAGGATCAAGAGAAATTACTTCTGGTTGAAGGATGCATAGATAAGGTGATATCATAATTTTTTCATCTAAACTTTTGAGAATGAAAGGGAAGCAATTGATAATTATGCCTGAAAAATAGGTGTTAACCAGGACTGTTGCAGGCAAACCAGGACATATGGAGGGAAAATCTTAACGAAGAGGTGGCATTTCATCTGAGAATTTAAATATGGCTAGAAACTGGACAAATAGAATAGGGTGAGGGTCAGATAGATGCAATAGCATAAGCAAAGTCATAGACGTATCTTTTAGAATATGGGTGGTTTTTGAAAATCAAAGATGAGAAATTTATATCCTGAAAGAATCCACAACTATATTATTAGGTCATTAAATATGAAATGTCCAACTTCAAATAAAAAGTGTAGTTTATTATATCTCAAACAATAAGCAGTACAATTAATCAAAGTATGTGCCTAAACTATTGACACAGTTTTGCCATCTTTACAGTAGCTTGCTTATGCCAGCAGTGAAGAAGCCTGGAGAGCGAGTGGTGATGAAATCATGAAAGGCGTTTTCCACAGCTTGTTGAGATTTGAATAATTTTCCTTGTAGAAGTGGTCCAAAGCCTAGAAGAAGTGGTAGTCAGTTGGTGCAAGGTCTGGTGAATATGGTGGATGACAGAGAGTTTCCAAGTCCAGCTTCTGTAGTTTGAGCAGCGTTGTTTTTCAGGATATGTGGTCTTGCAAGAGGATTTGCCTGTCTCTACTTGCCAGTCTCAGCTCCTTAATCACAAGCATCCTCATCATTTCTTCCAATTGGTTGCAGTAGACATCCATTGTAATCAATTGATCAGGTTTCATGAAACTGCATTGGATAATACCAGCGCTGGACCACCAAACAGACACCGTTAGCTTTTTTTGGTGAATATTCTGTTTTGGACTGTGATTTGGTACTTCATCTTTATCCAGCCATTGTGCTGAATTCTTGCAATTGTCAAAAAGAATCCATTTTTTCATCACATGTAACAATACGGTATAGAAATGGTTCACCTTTTTGTCATGACAGAAAAGAAAGGCAAGCTTCAACAGAATGCCTCTTCTGACGCTCGTTTAATTCATGTGGTACCCATCTATCCAGCTTCTTTACCTTGCTGATTTGTTTCAAATGGTCCAGTGTTGTTGGAATAGTAATGTCAAACTTTGCTGCTAATTCATGCATAGGTTGAGATGGATTCACTTACACTACAGCTTTTAGCTCATCATTATCCACCTTGGTCTCAGGTCACCCATATGGCTCATTTTCAAGATTAAAATCACCAGAATGTAACTTCTCAGACTATCAACATAGTGTACATTCATTAGCCACAATCCTTCTCAAACACTTCATTGATATTTCGAGCTGTCTGTGCTGCATTGGTGCCATGACAGAACTCATACTCAAAATAGCACAGATTTTTGACTTATCCATGGTTTCATAAAAATTGCTGTAAAAAAAATTTGAAAGATAATCACAAGCCAAAAAGTGCATTTGAAAGAATGTACCATCACCAAAAAAAAATTTAAAAAAAACACCAAGAAGTGTCAAAGTGACATGTCAGAGATATCAACTGTCAAACTTAGTACTTAAGGAAATCGGACATTCCATACTTAATAACCTAATAGATGCTCTATCAGTCATGATCCTGGAACAAATCACTTAACATGATCAAAAGGGTAATTTAATAAAGTCATTATTTATAGAACTGCATGAAGGTTTAGGAAACAATATGGATAATTAAACTTTCAGCACCAGCACCAACTGTGAGCTGTTTCCACCCTCTAAGCTTGAAGTAGCAAGGGGAATTGGGAGTTTCTGGAACCTGACAAGGGCTGCTTGATGGACTCTGTGACTGTCAGTAAAAACCAAAGCCAACGTGCTGTGACCTGGAATAAAAAATATAACACAAATATAGATCATAGCTGAGAGCAAGTTCAATAAGGGAGAAGATAAAAAGTTTGATTTTGGACACAGATCTATGAATGGATGAAACAAAATGTATGATTAAAGATTGGGAAACATCAAAATTCTTTTGGGATCAACTGAATGATGACAATTAACACACTCCTTTTTTCCTCTACCTCTCTGGGTGTGGGCTGGTCTTTATGGTCTAATCTTTTGTATCTCTTTTATTTATAATGGCAACTTTGATGATTACTAATTTGAATATTTTATGTAGCTCCTTGATCTGTATGTAAATATACGTGTGCGTGTGTATATATATAAAAAATATGTAAACAAAAACACCTCCTGACAAGTGAAGTTTTGAAGAATTTATACTGAGATAAAATCAAAGATCCTTCCTGTGAAATGATTTTCAGCTACAGCAACTTGAGAAGTTCCTATAAGCCTGTAACTCATAAGGATAAAATGTCTCCTGACCAAGGCCTCTCACTCATAGTATTATTTTGGGAGTTCAACTCTAATATGACTAAAATAATTTTAATGAATAGGCTTTGTCTTTTTAGCCTATAGCTGGATTTTGGGCTTATTTGTCTTTGTTACCATTCTGTCTAGCTTTTATTCATCTTTGCCCCTGATATATTTTTCTCTTACGATCCCTATCATATTAGATCTACCCTAGTATTCCACTTTGGTGGTTAGACTTTTGCTAACGTGTATTAGAAATTCTTGAGCCAAAATTGTTGTTGGTAATGCTAAGCATCCTTTAGGTTTTGATCTTCTATTTTTGAGCTCCATTTCATGTTAGTACAGCCTATTTTTAATATAACTTCTCATTCCTTCCCCTAGTACTAGACACTCAATAGAATCATCACCTATTCTCTTCTATTATTTCTATTTAATTTCTTACACTCATCACAGTGTGGACTTCATCAGCACCTGCAAATGAAATAGGTTTAGTTCTAGAATCCAGCTCCTCTCAGGTGCCAAATCATGGTACAATTACCTAAGCCATGTCATATTTGAGCTTGATAATCAGGTTTTCCATTTTTAAATACTCCTGTCCCATGAATTCCTTGAGAGTTCATTAATTTTAATTTATTCATTCAACATATGTTTTTATTAACTATCTTCTGTTGCTGGGCACTGTCCTAAGTTTTCAACAAATAATAGGTGAACAAATAGATGAATCTGTCTTCTTTCTCAACCACATCCCTGAAATTATGCTGGCATAATGCACTATTGACTACTTCCATTTCTAATCCAATGCATGTTTCTCAGTTCTTATTTGTACATTTGTTTCTTGTAACTCTGATGCTTTTCTACCCCTTCTTAAAAGCCCTTCTTTCACTTCTGAGGCACCCACCTCTCTTATTTATCCTCTACATTTCTGACTCTTTCTTCTGTCTCTCTTTTGATGAGTCCTCTTCTTCTGCTATGCTAACTGCCTCCAAGCTGGTCACTAACGACTCTTGCCTTCTGGTGTTTACACCCTCCCGCCCTGAGTAGGGTTGGCCTATGTAATCAACCCCCTAAGATATAGCAGAAATGGCATTGTGTGACTTCTGAGGCTAAGTCATAACAGACATTGTAGTTTCCACCTTACATCTGGGATCACTTGCTTTCGTGGGGAGTTAGCTGCCATGTTCTGAGGACATTCAAGAAGCCCTTTGCAGACATTCAATTAATAAGGCACTGAGGTCTCTAATAGGCAGCATCAACTTGTCAGAAATGTGAGTGAGCCATCTTAGGAACAACTCTAGTCAAGTATTCAAATAAGAAGAAGCCCCAGCTGACGTCTTTTCTACAAACTCACGAGATGCCTTGATTCAGACCCACCCAGCCAACTAACTTCAATATCACTGACCCACAGAAAAAATTTGAGATAATTAATGTTTATTTTTATTTCAGCTGCTAAATTTTTGTGTAAATAACTAATATATCTGCCTATCTGTTAAATGTTATCAAGTTCTCCTTCAGATTTTGATGAAAAAGCTGATAGATTAAATTTCCCAGTAGAAGAAACTATGAAAGCTAGGTAAAATTCAAAAGAATGGCTGTTTTAAAGAATAAGTGAGAAAGCAAAGCAGCCAGGACATGAGAGGTCAATATCCCAAAGAGAAGGAAAACTGAGTGAGTTGGGCCCCATATGTGCAGCCATTTCCTCCTCAGGGCAGTTACTATTTCCCACCGCAGGCTGTGGAGGCTGAACACAAAATGGCAGCTAGAGTTCGGGCCAGTCTCACTGGGCTAGAGAGACAAAAATTGAACTTCAGAGTTATCAAGATAGTCATAACTTAAGAGGCCAAGGTTCTAGAGTAAAGGAAACTACAGATAATTGAACCTAGCTTTCTGTTTACAATTTTTTCTTAAGGCATTTGCTGACTTCTAGGCTAAAATATGTGAAATGTGAGACTCCTACAAACACAAATCATCATGTAGGTATTAAAAGAACTAAAAACCTAAGTAGAGTTTTCATTAATCTCAAAATCCAGGGAAAACAAAACTGAAATGAATACACATTAAAGATGAGGAAATCTAATAACCCCTCCAGATTTAGTTGCGATACCAGAGATGGTATGCCCTTTGAATTACAGCAAACTGGAAATAGACTGGTCTTAAACATATTAAGTTGATCTGCCTTCACTTTCTATCTACCAGAAGGAAATTATACCCTCTCTGGAAGAAAAAAGCATCAGTGAGCGCCACAACAATTTTTCAGACATGGAGCCCGGGATACAATACAAAATGAGTAGGCATGTGAGGAAACAGGATCATTAATAAGAACCAAAAGGGCAGGAGCAGACAATAGAAACAGATACTTGATTAAAATCCTTTTTAAAAACAAAGTAAATAAAGCATAGAATATCTCACTGGGAAACAAGAACTTATGAAAATAATCAAATAAAAATTCAATAATTAAAAAATAAAATAACTCAATACACGAGTTTTGAAACAGATTAGAGACAGTAGGACTGAGAATAGTAAATAGGAATATAGGTCAAGTAAAATTAAAAGGAAAAAAATGATGGGAAATACTGAAAAGAACACACAGACAGACACATGGGAAGCAGGGAAAATACTTAACATATATGTAATTGGAATTCCAGGAAAAGAAGGAGGAGAGAATAGAACAGAAACAATACTAGAAAACCTAATGGCTGAGAATTTTCCAAAATTAATATAAAAGACCAAACTACAAATGTAAACACTGATATAAACCTAAGGAAGGATAAATACAAAAACAACCACATTCGGGCATGTGTAGTAAAATAGCTGAAAACAAAGGATAAAGAGAAAATCATAAGAGTAACTGGAGGAAAAGTCACAATATTTTCAAAAATTCTCAAGATGATAGCAGCTAGAGGGCAAAAAGAAAATAACTGCCCAGCAAAATGATCTTTCAAAAATGAAGGAAAGGTAAACGTTTTTTTCACAAAGCAAAAATGAAAATATTCAATGTCAGCAAAATGACACTAAAAGAAAAATACTGAAAGAGTTCTTCAGTTAGAAGACAAATGGTCCCTTGGAGGAAGTATGGTAGTATAAGAAAGAATGAGACACACCAGAAAGGTTTATATCTTTGGTAACCCACTTTTGAGGAGTAGACTATCCCTCAATTGGGATTTGCCTAATGTTTTCTCACGGTTAGACCAGGGATATCTGAGGTTAAGTGCCATTTTCATTGTGTCATATAATGACATACTGTCCATTACTTGTCAATGTTGATGTGAACTTTGATCACCTGGCTGATGTAGTTTTTGTCATATTTCTCCACTGTAAAGTTAATTTTTTTCTCATCTTTCCATACTGTACTCTTTGGAAGGAAGTCACTACAGCAGTGTATACTTAGAAAGTAGGGAGCTATGCTCTAACTCCTTAAGAGCAGAGCATCTACATAAACTATTTGGAATTCTCAAGCATGGGATATTTGTCTCTTATCTCCATTATTAATTTATTCAATCATTTATATCAGGATGGACTCATGGGTATTTATTTTATACTTTGGATTATAATCTAATACCACTTTATTTTGTTGCTCACGTATTCCAGCTTTGGCCATTGGGAGCTTTATAATTTGGCTTTATAGATTTGCTTACCTGAATGTCATATAAATGGAATCATATAGTATACAGGTTTTGTAGAGTGGCTTCTTTCACTTAGCAATATACATTTTAGGTGTCTCACTGTCTTTTCATGGCTTGATAATAGCTTATTTTTAATTGGTGAATAATATTCCATTGTACAGATATATCAGTTTCTTTATACATCTTGATTGCTTCCAGTTTTTGGCAATTATGAATAAAGCTGCTATAAATATTATTATGCAGGTTTTTGTGTGGGTATAAATTTTTAAAGCAAATGGGCAAATATCTAAAAGTACAATGGTTGGATGGTATGATAAGATTACGTTTAGCTTTGTAAAAAACTGCCAAACTGTCTTCAAAAAATAGACATACTATTTTTCATTTCTGCCAGCAGTGAATGAGAGTTGGTTTTATTCTGCATCCTCACCAGCAATTTGTATTGGAAGTTTTGGAGCGTTAGCCAACCTAAAAGGTATGCAGAGCTGTCTCATTATTTTAACATGCAATTTCCTAACTACAAATCATGTTGAAATATTTCTATATACTTATTTGTCATCTGTGTATGTTCTCTGGTGAGGTAAATGTTCAGATATTTTGCCCATTTTAAGTGGGGTTGTTTGTTATCTTGTTGAGTTTTGAGAGTTCTTTGTGTATATTTTGGATTCAAGTTCCTAATCAGATATGTGTTTTGTAAATAGTCTCTTCTAGTCTGTGGCTTGATTATTCATTCTCTTTCACAGAGCAGTTTTAATTATAATAAAATATAATTAATTAATTTTTCTTTCACGCACAATACTTTTGGTGGTATATCTATACACATACGGCAAATCCAAGATAATATAGATTTCATCCTGCTATTAGACTTATAAGAATAGACTTTTAATTTATTTTTATTTCATATTTAGGTCTATGATTCATTTTAATTTATTTAAAAAAATTTTTTTAGCTTTTTCTAAAATTTCAAAATATTATGGCAGTACAAATATTTTTCTTACATGTATCAATTTTGTTATACTTGAGTAAGGGTTATAAGTGTGCCCATCACTGAGATAGTGTTCATTGTACCCGTTAGGTAGGTTCTCACCCCCCTCCTCTTACCCCCTCCTCCCTGTTGATTTCTGCTGAGTTTTACTTACCTCTGTGCACGTGTGTGCTTATCAGTTAGTTCCAAGTTAATAGCAAGTACATGTGGTATTTGTTTTTCCATTCTTTAGATACTTCATTTAGGACAATGGTCTCCAGTTCCACCCCAATTGTTGCAAAAGGCCTTAATTCATCCTTCTTCATGGCTGCGTAGTATTCCATAGTATAGACATATCACATTTTGTTAATCCACTCATGAATTGATGGGTACTTGGGTTGATCCCACATCTTTGCAATTGTGAATTGTGCTGCAATAAACATTTGTGTGCAGGTGTCTTTTTGATAAAATGACTTCTTTTTCTTTAGGTAAATACCCAGTAGTGGGATTGCTGGGTCAAATGGTAGGTCTACTTTTAGTTCTTTGAGGAATCTCTATACTGTTTTCCATAGAGATTGTACTAATTTGAAGTCCCACCAACAGTTTCTAAGCATTCCTTTCTCTCTACATCCATGCCAGGATCAATTGTTTTTGGACTTTTTAATAAAAGCCATTCTATCTTGGTAAGGTGATATCTCATTGTGGTTTTAATTTGGATTTCCCTGATGTTTAATTACATTGAGCATTTTTTCATGTTTATTGGCCATTTGTCTATGTTCTTTTGAAAATCTTCTGTTCATGTCTTTTGACCACTTTTTAATGGGGTTGTTTGTTTTTTTCTTGCTAATTTGCTTGAGTTATTTGTAGATTCTGGTTATTAGCCCTTTATTGGACGTATACCTGTGAATATTTTCTCCCATTCTGTAGGTTGTCTATTTGCTCTGCTGATTATTTCCTTAGCTGTGCAGAAGCTTTTTAATTTAATCAAGTCCCATTTATTTATTTTAGTTGTTGCTGTAATTGCCATTCGGTATCCTTCATAAATTTTTTGCCTAGGTTGACATCTAGAAGAGTTTTTCCAACATTTTCTTCTAGAGTTCTTATGGTTTCATGCCTTACATTTAAGTCTTTTATCCATCTTGAATTAATTTTTGTGAGTGGTAAGAGATATGGATCATGTTTCATTCTTCTGCATGTGGCTGTCAAATTTTCCCAGCACCATTTATTGAATAGGGCTTCTTTCTCCTGTGTATATTGTTGTCTGCTCTGTCAAAGATCAGTTGGCTGTATGTAGGTAGTTTTATGTCTGGGTTTTCTGTTCTGGTCCATTGGTCTATGTCTCTATTTTTGTGCCAATACCATGCTGTTTTGTTTGCTATAGCCTTTTAGTATATTTTGAAGTGTGGTAATGTGATGCCTCCAGATTTGTTGTTTTTGCTTAAGATTGCTTTGGCTATTTGGACTCTTTTCTTGTTCCAAATGAAGATAGAATTATTTTTTCTAGGTCTGTGAAATATGGCATTGGTATTTTGATGGGGATTATATTGAATCTGTAAATTATTTGGGGTATTATGGACTTTTTAACAATGTTGAGTCTACTGATCCATAAGCATGATATGTTTTTCCATTTGTTGTATCATTTGTGATTTCTTTCCTTAGTGTTTCATGGTTCTCTTTGTACAGTTCTTTCACCTCCTTGGTTAAGTATATTCCTAGTTATTTTATTTTCTTTGTAGCTATTGTGAATGGTATTGAGTCTTTAATTTGACTCTCAGCTTGACTATTATTGGTGCATAGGAATGCTACTGATTTGTGTACACTGATTTCATAATCTGAGACTTTGCTGAATTTATTTATCAATTCCAGGAGTGTTATGAAATATATAAACTGAGTCTAGATTTTTTTTAAAAAAATGGATGTCCATTTGTTGAAAAGTCTATCTTTCCTCCATTGAATTCCTTTTACTCCTGTGTTAGAGATTAGCTTATTGTGTTTATGTTGGTGTCTTTTAAGCTCTCTATTCTCTTCAATTGATCTACTGTCTATTTTTTGTTTTTACCATGCTGTGTTGATTCTGCAGTTTAATAGTAAGCCTTGAAATGAGGTAGTGTCAGTCTTTCAACTTTGTTCTTTGTTGGCTATTCTTGTCTTTCCATATAAACTTTAGAATCACTTTGTTAATATCCACAAAATGGCTTGCCAAGTCTTCCAATTTATGAACACAGAAAATCTTTCCATTTGTTTATTTATTTTATTTCTTTCAGAATATTAACTCTTTAAACAATAATAATGATTTCAAAATATGGCTCAGAAAACTACTAAAAGTAGAAAGTTTTCTTAATTGAAAAATGTGTATCTACAAAATAAGTATAGGACACATCATATTTAATGATGAAATATTGATAGCTTTCCCTCCATATTGGAGAAGAAACAATAATATCCTCTGTTACCACCTTTTTAAATGTTGTATTGGATGTCCTAGTATGATCAATAAGACAAGAGGGAAAAAAAAGAAAAGATATAATCCCAATAAGTGGTATTTTAATATAACTCAATGAAATTTTTTACAAAAGACCAAAAAAAAAAAAGTTTATTGCTTTACAACAGCCAGCAACAAACACAACTGAATAATTATAAACATGACACTTCTAAATCTTCAAACAGAATTACAAGACCTGAATGTTCTCTTTCGCTATTGTATTTGTTAAAACTGAAATCCACAACTTCTGGCAAGAACTTTAATATTCCCAAACAGAATAGATACTTAAAGAGGCAAAGACAATTATTATGAAACTTACTGTCTATGTCTGATCATGTAATTGAGAAGCCTTTTGTGCTAGGCTATAATATTACTATACGTTTTAAGTGACCATCCTGGGCACTTTTAAGACCTTATCATCTTTTTTTTTCCTACAAACTTTCCACAGAAAGAACTGGCGAGAAAATTGTTCTAAAATCCAACAATGTGCAGCAACTCATGCTTCACTTCTACTTCTTTCCTCATGATGGAAAATATAGTCAGCCGTTAACTTGGCCTAACAAAATCTGTGAAGGCAATGCCAAACTTGCTATCATACAAACAGGAAGTCCAAATTGGTTACTAGGCATGAAAGGACGATACTTCCAAATGCTTCATATTATTCTGTAAACACTAGCACCTTCCTTTTAGTGAGTACCAAATAACTGTGGATTAAGTCACTATTTTAATAATTTCAATTCAACAGCAAAAGTTACCTGGCAAGTATTCTCAGTACTATCTGAAAATGGGGAAGAAAAGGAAGCGCCAACAAGATTTAGATGACTTGCCCCAAAGTACAAATTTAAAACCTATTGGAATAGCCAACAACAATCTGAAATTTCTTACTCTAAAAAACATTACCAATCAAACTGATTTTTTAAAACATCTGAGGTTTTATCTTTCCTCCAGACAAAGTACAGTGCTTTTTTCTAAGAACATACCAGTCAGGGTTTTGCTAATTAACTCATGAGGGTGGTTTTACACTCCTAGACTAAATGGTCTAGCTGGCTGCTAGGAAAAAGTTTTTATAGTTTAGGAATGTATCACATGAAATGCTAGCTCAAGATGTGTGTGAAGATGATTTTTAATTGCTGCAATAGCAGAATATTAAAGCACATCAGAAAGTGGAATTGTTTTAAAACACTAAGCCCTGATCCCCACCTGGTAGAACCAAATGATAAGATGTTACTAAATCCCTTAATACAGAAACTTTCCAAAATAATCTCCAAATAATCTATTGGAACTTTGCAGTTTAATCTCTTATATTTTGATGGCAAAAAAAAAAAAAGAGAAAAGTTCAAAATCTGACCTTACTCACAAGGTTTAAAATAAGGAAGGAAAATATAAAATAAACTTTCCTTATAATTTTTAATTACCTGTATTTATATTTTTATTCAGGCTACACCTGGGTATGGATAGCTAACTTGGATATAGAAAACATCAAGCACCACATCTGGCAGACTCACAAGTGAGACAATAAACTTCTCAATCAGTACATCAACAGTCAGGGTGAGCAAGAAAAGGACTTTTCCAAGAGATTGACATTTACACTTTTTGACAGAACTGAAATACACTGAATTACAGAGCAAATTCACTGAAATAAAGAAAATTCCCTCCATGTAAAGGCTATATTTTTACCTCCCCCCAAAGTGTTTCAATTCTGATATACCATACAACTGGTTCAGAAAATAAAGCGTAGTGTGTAACAGCTGGGCATCCTAACTACTGTAAGAGGAACTCGGGGTTCGCCCTTCCTTGGCTACCGCTGAGGTCAGCAAGGTCAGGAGCAGGAAGAGCCTCTCATTTTTCAACACAAAGCTCCTGAAGGAGAGATCACAAAACATCTCCTCTATTTTCTTCACATCATACTTCCTGCCACCTTAGCGCTTCCTCAGGCAGTCGTTTTTCAGGCTGAGGCAGAAATCAGGACCCACTCATTGATAAAAGTGGAGCTTTTATCAACGTGGATAAAAAGTGGGGGGCTGGGAGTGGTCCCCAGTAGGCACACTGTGGAAGGACAGCCTCGACAGGTCACTAGCAAGAAGTGAAACTCCTGAGAGAGAATCTTTCACATCCAGATGAAATTCTTTCTCCTGACCTGGTTCAATGACAAGAATTTCTGTAACCATATCTCCAGTTACTAGTGTTTCTGTTTCCAAATACTCGGAAGACCAAGCGCTGCAACACAGGCTTTCAGAGCTCATGAACTCTGACATTGTTCAGCAGGAAACTTGGACTTCAGAGATGTTGGATGTGTTTTTACTGTAGCAAAATATTCCTGAGATTTCAAATACCTCTTTGGAATGTCCTGAAACCCAGTACCTTGATGGGCCCCTTGCAGTAGAGTTAAAATCTCTCAAGCTATTTGTCCTAGACTGTACAACTTTTCAGATTTCCTCTCTGATGTCCTGCACCTTTGGGAAGATCTCACTCACAGACACGGTGCCGGCCAGGGTGACCAGAGAAGTGCCTCTGGAGACAACCAGTGCAGTCAGTCTCAATGCTGCCACCCAATAGAGTGTTTAATAAAGAAAATATAGTTATGTCTCTTCCCTGTTGAAACCTTCACTGACCCCCTAACTCCAAAGACAAAATGTCTTAAACCCATACAAAGAATAGAAAAGTTCCTGGAACAGGAGGCCTTCATCATCTGGAATTTGTCTACAGGTCCAGACTTATCTTTTATTCTTCTTCCTTTTAACTTTATGCCAGATTATACTGAACTGTGTATGGCTTTCCAAAAATGTCATGTTGTATAATAGATCTGTGACTACAAATACACAGAGATTACTCTGCCTGGAATGTCTATCTCCTTTTCTGCCTCGATTTTTTTTTTTGTTGTTACTTCAAAACTCAGCTCAGACAAGTCCTTCAGAAAAGTAAATTACTCCTTCCTCAGTATTCCCACTATACTCTGTGTGTATTTGTGTTTTGCCTGTTTTATTATCTTCACAAATTCTTTGTTTATCTTTTTATCTCCAACATTAGAATGTGAGCTCCCTGTGGGTTAAGCTCCCTGAGATTTCCTCATTTATTTCTATATTTGTAGTGCCTGACATGGCATATGGCCAAGTACGGGTTCAGTTAATGGATTGAATTAATGAGTCTCTGATCCAAAAATAATTAAATAAAAAGGAACTATTCCTATTGTAGCCACATGTGCACATAGAGATGATACAAAAACTACAGCTGTACAACTATAACCATACTTACGCAGGATGCCAGTGGAAGGATGAGCCCTCTTTCAGCGAAATGGCATTTGATTGTTCAATTGATTGATGTAGTTCTCCACAACTTGTTTTTGAGTGGAGAAAAGTCTTTAGGTGTACTGGATATCTCTGGGTTGCCTAGCAACAGAATTTAACCTTCAATATTGCCTTCCTCTCTTAGTGGTTACGGAAGAGCATCTCATCAGGCCAGTCAAACTGTCTCTGATCAGCATCTTCAGGGTCTAATTTTTTTAAGCCTTTGGATAGAAATGAATGTGCTGCATCAGAGTAGTTTGAAATAAAATGATTTTGAAAATCTAGAAGCAGGGTGGTCTGAAGTCCTAAGATTTCTATGAGCAGAAATATTCTCTACATCATTTTCATGATGCCAAATCCAAAGGAAAACAGGCCTTTCCAATTAACTAGTACATTATAAGAAAAAAAACCCTAATTGGAAAACAAAACTCCTGGCTGAATTTTATGGGATTCTTGTAGTAATACATTTCTCTCAAAATAAAATCAAAGTGATCGCAGGCTTTTGATTAAATCAATTAAAATGAGATTGAAAATGAAACAATACCAGAAGATGATTTTGTGATTTTTATGCAAATTAAGAAAAATCATAGAAATATTTTCTTTCTTCCCCTTAATATTTAACTTTGGAGATTTTCCAGCTCTGATAAAGTTACATCAATATTTGAATCTTTGGATAGGTAACACCTTAAAAGAAAGGGATAATGACCAATAATATATAACACCACATTTATTTTACCAGTGCATAAACTTGAACATTCATTCATTTGATAAATATTTAATAAGTATTTACTCTATTCTAAGTACAGCACCAGATGCCAGGGGCACAATGAAAAGAAAAATAGATGAGTTCATGCCCTTTCATAGTCACTAGACCCTCCCTCAATGAATCTCCTGAATTCTTTTCTCTCTGCAGATCAGATGTCTCTCCTTATTAGTCCATAGATCCTAAGTTACACTTCTTCTGTTTAAAGGCCAACCTTTTACAGTACATTATTGTTTTGAGTCCCTATTGCAAATCTCCAGGAGAGCTGATCTGATTGGTCTAGAACCAGTCACCTGCGGCAGAGGGAAAGGGAATTGCAGCAAAAGCAAAGCTGCTGAGGGCATATCTCTATGTGTGAATGGTCCAATTGAAGCATCTAATTTTTGGTAGACACCTTTAAAAATACCTTCTACAAGCATGTAGACCTGAGGGATATTTCTTTCATGAGTTGATACATTCCAAATAATGCATTTGAAAGGAGAACTTACTAAACGTCAGAAGACCCTAGTTCCAATTCCAGCAATCCGTTCCTGCTCCGTGAGTCTGGGAGGATTATTTGAAGCAGGTAAATAACTCATTCTATTGATGGGCTTCTAGTCTCTCATCCATTTGTCATCTCCTCTGTTTTTATTGTATCATTATATATAATAAATATTTAAAAGTGCAAAAATATTTTTGCATATAAATAAAATACTCCCTTGTCCCCATATTCACATTCAATTTTGTTCCTCTACTCCAAAGCAAAACTTATTTCTTCACCTCCTACTCACTCCTCAACCCCCTCCAATCTATCTTCTCTTCCTGAAATTTCCCTGAAACTTCTCTTATCAAGGACATGACTGACTATGCACTATGTGATTAAATATTAAGAACAAATTCTGCCCTGTCTTATTTAACCTTTTAGAAATATTTGGCTTCCTCACTACTCCCTCCATAAAAAAATTATTTTTCTCAACTCTTATGACACCACATTCTCTTAAGTAGCAAGAATAAGATTTTTGTGAACAAGCACATTGGAGTTAAGAGAAGGATTTCTTCACCCTTGCTGAGGAGGTAGGAGGAGGAGAGGGGAGAGAAATGGCCCACACATCGACTCTGTGTGAGAACAGAATGGTGAGAAGAGAAGACTCCCTGATATCAAGACCTGTGCTCCCTTGGGATCCCAATGCAAAGTGGATAGACATCTATCCACTTCGCATATCCCAGGTACTTTTGGGTCTGAGAGCAATCCTGTGTTGTTCAAGCCATTTTGCTGAACACACTTCTGCTGGAGGTAGTAGGTAAGAATGCTGAAATCAAGATGCGGGAAAAAATTATTCAGTCTCTTTTCACCCTTTTTAACCTTCAACAGAGCATGCAGTGACTAAGAGATGTTAGCACACTGGCTGGGATCTCTGCCTCCAGCATGGATATTCAAAGGCATATGGGATACACAACAATTATAAGGCCTAATACATCATATTAGCTCATAACTATAAACTAGAGTTTATAGTTACTGTTAGCAAGAGAGCTGCAAGAGCTCTCGGGATATTTAAGATAAAGAAGAAATATCACATAAAAGTGAACTGCTTTAGAACTTTCCTATAGATATGAATCAAGAGGAATATATTAATAACCACAAACCGTGTACCAGAGGTTGTGTTGATCATCTTTAGTAAACATACAAGGTATTTGCGATTGGGACTACAACCTAGTTCCTGTAGTCCACTATCATTTATTATGAGCCACATTTTTCTCCGGGAACTTCTCAGGTGAATTGAATGAAATACAACAGGGAACACCACCTTGCATCTTTTAATTCTTTAATGGTGAAAGTAACTCTGGTATTGCTTCTGATTTACTATCTTGACTGGCAAGGAGGCAATTTTGGGATCTTCTACTTGGTCCTTACTTCCACGGTGGCCCTTATACCACATTTCAGAGAATCAATGTGAAGGTTTGAGCAGTAACTAAGTATATCTATCCCTAGTATGCATTTGAAGATGAGGGAGCTTTACTTGTTGGCATGCACAGCAATGCCTCACCTTATACCAATGCTACATGCTTCTTGCTGCCTAGGGGGGCTTTCCTGTTGACACGTATATGTGAGATATCACACGATCCACTTGGTGCCCAAGTATGCAAAATCCAGATATGTGGAGGAGTTAATTTTCCACAGGGGTAAACTTTGACCAATAGGAGATAGGAACAGGTAGATAATTTCTTACCTTCTCCCTTTTGCAACATATGGAGACACAGCAGCTTCATAGAACTTCTCTGAAGATGACCTATAAGACTTTTCATCATGAAACTGTGGCCAGGTCACTAACATACTCCCTTATATTTATTCTCCTTCTTTCTCTCTCTTATTCTTTTCACTGACTCCTGCTTTCCTGCTTGAATTCCCCAATAAAGTGTTAGTACATAAGCATTTGCCTCCACTATGTTCTCTGAGTAACCAGGTTAAGACATTTATAAAATTATAAAAGTCCCTGCCTTGTAGGACTGTTATTAGGATTAAATAAGAACATTCAGGAAAAGTGCTTAGCCTTGTACTTATCACATAGTTCATGTTCAATTAATGTTAGGTATTATTGTTTTGTTGTTTTTGTTATTGTCATTGATATTATTATAACATATTCCTTTGAGGGAATAGTTTCAAAGCAATGATGTGTTCATCTAGGCACACAACATTGGTAACTTGATATCTTGGGTCATCAAAAGTATATGATAACAAAAGAACGTGATTACCTCTATGTTTTCTGTAACTGCTATATTTTAAAATTCAGGTTTTGAGTGGAGCATGGAAAATAAAGTCACATTGTGTTCTGGAGCATTCATGATTGGCAGTAGTTTGTGGCAGTTTGCAAAGTATTTTTTTGTCTTTTTTTTGAGACAGGGTCTTGCTCTGTCACCCAGGCTGGAGTGCAGTGCTGTGATCATAGTTCACTGCAGCCTCGAACTCCTGGGCTCAAGCAATCCTCCTGCCTCAGCCTCCCGAGTAGCTGGGACTATAGGCATGTGTCACCAAACCCTGCTAAGTTGTTTGTGGGTTTTCTTTTTTTTTGGTAGAGATTGGGTCTTGCTATTGCCCAGGATGGTCTTGAACTCCTGGCCTCAAGCGATCCTCCCACCTCAGCTTCTCTCAAAGTGCTAGGATTACAAGTGTGAGCCACCATGTCCTGCCAAAGTATTCTTTTCGAGCAATATATGTCCAATAATTTAAAAACATGAAAATTAAAATACCTTAAAAGTTCTTGGTGGTAACACAACTAGAGTGAATGGCTGAGGTGTATCCGAGAGACATACTGAACAAATTTCTTGGTACATTACTTTTCTTTAGTTCTTTTTACATGGTTTTCCTTTAGTTCTATGAATATAATTTAAATAGTTGATTTAAAGTCTTTGTTTAGTAAGTCCAACACCCAGACTGCCTCAGAGACAGTTTCCATTGACTGCCTTTTTCTCCCCTTGTGCATGCGCTTTTGTTTCTTATTACTTTTAATTTTTCATATTTTTTATTTAAACTAGAACATTTAAAATAATTAATATGGCAATTCTGGAATTCAGATTCTCATCCCAAGGGTTTATTGTTGTTGATGTTAGTTGTTATTGTTGTTTATCTAGTGACATTTCTGAAATAATTCTGTAAAGTCTGTATTCTTTGTAATGTGTGACTACTAAAATCTCTACTTGGTTAGTTCACCTAAAGGACAGAAATACCTAAACAAATAAGTTTACCAGAGTTTGCTGAGAGGTTCTGTGTGTGTGTGTGTGTGTGTGTGTGTGTTCAGACATATCTTTAACACTTACCCAGGCAGTTGACAACTCTATCTTAACCTTCATTTCCTGTTTGTTCAGGCATCAAGATTAGTCCAAGATGAGATGAGGACCTTCTCAGTACTTTCCTAAGCATGGGGACAGTCCTGGGCATCAGCACAGCCCTATGAATACTCATGCCCTTCTAGACTCCCAGGAATATGTAAGACCTTTTCAAAGCCATTTATAGATATCTTATTCTCCAGATTTTTCTTTTATGTTTCTTGGTTAGGCTATTGTTTTCCCCAATTGTTGTCTACTGCCTCAAGTAGGCACAATATTAGTTATGAGGCTAATTGCTTCCGATGTTATTTGACAGACAGCCCCATGCAAAAGGCTATTAGAACTAGGCAAGCTTTGTATCATATAAAATAAAGACAGGATTGCAAATGGGGTCTTCTATTGAACCACCAGACAGGTCAAATAATGACAATTCTCTGGGATTAGGGCTTTGAAGGAACTTCACCTCCATTCTGCCTCCTTCAGTGACTTCTAGGCAGCTGCTTTCCACTGTGACGGGGGCTGTTTGTTTTCAAGGCTACCATGGAGTTAAGAGATGACAGATAGAAAGAGAGCAACCTAAAATGCTCCAAAGTTCATTGTTCTCACAGATATTCAGCTGTTTTCCTTGAATAAATTCTCCCTGGATTGCTATGAGCCTTTGGTTAATTCTTAGAGTTCTTAAAAAGTTGATTCTGACAAGTTTTGCTATTGTTTTTATTGCTTTCATGGATGAGAGGATTTTTGAAGGTCCTTACTCTACTGTTTTCACTGACACTTCACTTGCTTGTTATTTTAGGCTTCCATTTAGTTTTTCTGTAGATTTTTTTCAACTTCTGTAGCAGAACCCTGTCCAAGTTTGATGTTAGAACTTTTTCTGAAGTTTCTTTGGAAAAGTCATTCTTGAGAAAGCAAAAGTAAATGAGTACCTACCTACAAGTTCACACACTACTTCCTAGCCATGCTGTTTGAAGTATATTAGCCTACCCTATGAGGTCGGTTAGCCCATTGTGCTATAAAGTTGATTGATCAACATGTTATTCTCAGATTGTAGAATCTTAGCTAAACTAGTAATCATACATTAAACCATCTTTCAGTAAAAGCTCTTTAACTACACTATTGATGTAGCTATAGGGCATATTCTATTTCAGCAATGCAAAAATTGGCTTTCCTCAATAACAACAATGTGTCTATGACTATGGAAATATCAACAAACATTGTAATTTTCCAAAGCAGTTTATTGCTTCTATCTTGTTTTGAATTTACTGTCCTACTCAGTTTCCAAGAGAAAATTCAGCTAAGATTTAAATTTTGGATTCTAATTGATAGCTCTGGATCCTATGCACTACAGTACAATGTATACAGGACAGAATAGCAGTAAAGGGCATAGACTGTGACGCTGGACTGCTTAGGGTTCAATACTGGCTCCACCACTTTCCTGTGGTACATGTTTGGACTAGTTTCTGAGTCAGATCTTCTCTGTCTTCTTAACTCAGCATGTCTTCCATGCTCCTTTTTAGTTCCTTCTTTCTGCCGTCCCTCCAGTGGGAAGCCAGGCCAGTCATAGGATCACTTCACCTGTTATCTTTTCTTGGGTATGATAGTCCCGTGCTGCCTGTTTTCCAATATCTAACAATAGTCGTTTCATAAATTTTATCCAGTATTATTTTTGCTTACATCAGAAGGGTAAGTTCAGAACCAGTTACTTGTCATGGCTGGAAGTGGAAGTCTATAATTATGATTATTTTAAAAATTCTCCCAAATTTTACAGTGAAAGTCCCTTTAAACTCTCGCCTTTGTCTCCTTGAATTGCACTTATTATTTTTTGAAGTTTTTAAAAAACATTTTTTGAAATAAAACATACTCACAGTATGTTGTATAATCCATAAATATATGGCTTGATTATTTTTGGTTTTGTCAATAATTATTGATTTTGTTGAATCGTAATCAGAGCTTGAAAATGTATTTTTTCTAATTTTTGAATTTTTGTCTCTCTTCATGTCCATATACTTGGTCAACTTTGTGAATATTCATTGTGCACTTAAAAAGGAGCATAATTTCCTAATTTGGGGAAAACAAAATTTGATATATAACCATAAGATAAATATTATTAAAATTATTTAGGTCTTTCACATTCTAACTTATTTTTATATCCACCTTTTTTCTCTTTATATTGAAAAGTATGTCTTAAAATATTCTATGATTAGTGTGTATTGACGTTTCTGCTTTTTGTGGTTATTCTGTGCTATTTGGAATATGGGCATCCAAAATTGCTATATCATTTTTATGAATAGTAAACTTTAGCATTATAAAGTGTTCTTTTGTTTCTCATGTAGTACTTTAAGTCTAATTGAGTCTAAATTTAGTCTAAATGCTACCTGGTCAGCCATCACAATAACAATCTCTTCATTATTTTTGTTTTTGCTTGGTATAACTTTGCACCACCTACTATTAAAAGGGCATAGACTGTGATGCTAGCTAGTGAGATAAATGTCTAAAATGAACAGCACTTTTGTCTGTCTTCTGATTTTTTAATATATATTTTATTTTAGTATGGCCCTTTCTTATCTGCATCTACCTTTCTTACCATCGTGCAGTCTCCAAAGGACATCTCCCTCTCTAAAGTGCTTCCTTCCCCACAGGTGATGACTTCCCGGGACTGTCACTTTTGGTCTCATTCATTTCCAAGCTCCTTTCTTTTGACTCCCAGTAGCTGTATTCTGATCCACAAGGTTTAAAGCTCATGCTCAATATTTTCCAATTAGAGTGGGGTCAGTTGATATCTGTTTTTCATCAATTTAGGTCCCAGGCATACTGTTCTCGATACAGTCCCCACCTGACTTTCAGATTTGGAGTGGGTTCGAGAGACAACTTTTCTGGTCTTGGCTATTTATTGCCCCATTTCCATGAATATTGGCAATTTTGGTCTTCTATGTCCCCTAATTCTATTCTAGGGATGGTACGTGGGTAATATTTATTTTACTTTATTGTTTCTCGTTTGGTTTGCAAAAAGACGTGTGGAAACAATGAAATTTTGGTGGCTTTCATTATCCTGTGAAAAATTGAAAGTCTTTTGCTTTCTTTTCATCTGCCTTTGTCTGGTATGCTTTGCCTATTTTTTTTATTTTTCAACATTTCTAAGTCAGTTTAGATATGTCTCTTATTGGATTTTTCATTGAAAGAAAATTTAAAATATTTTTATTCCAAGTGAATTAGCCCAATAATGTTCATAGGTATGGTAGTAACTATGGTTTCTCTTCTTCATTTTATCTAATGTTTTATTTATCTTTTTCACTATGAACTATTTTCTTTCTCTTTTTATGTGGCTTTTCTGATAATTAGTTTGTATTTATATAGCAGGGTTTAACTTGATACTTTTACTTTCATATGAAGTATAAAATGATGTAGTGTGTAATTTCTTTCTCCCCTCTTTTCTCCATCTCTTCTACCTTTCAATCTTATTCAACATTATCTGTCTTTGTGTTTACCTTTGTACTCTTAAACAGTTGAGCTTCTACTACTTAATTTGTCAGCTTTAAACAAAATACTTTGACTTTAAACATTCTACTTCTTCTCCCTTTTTCATGCCATTTTTGTTAGTTGTCATTTCTGTTTTCAGACATTTAACATTTACAAACCATTCTGCTACTTTTATTGCAGTCCTTTTTTAGTGAAAATTATACCATAAAATGTATTCATCATTCATCATCACCCCTTTAATAAGTTTCTCCTATCACTTATTGGATGGATGAAAATTATGCTGTACTAAATTCTTCAGAAAGTCTCATGAATATAAGGTTCCCTAATTTTCTTCATATTCAAAATTTTCAATAGCCATTAGGCTAGACAGCTTGAGTGGATAAAATGTCTTTGATTCATACTTTTCTCTTTTATGTCTCTTGAATATCTTTTTCCTGGTGAATAATTTTGTTATTGGAAAAAAACTAATAGGAAACTTTTTCTTTTGCTTACAAGTAACTCAGCATTTTTGTCTGGATGTTCAAACAATACTTTCTTTATAATTACATTTCAATAATTTTAATAAGATATATCTTAATGTTGACATTTTTGGTAAGTTTTTATTATCTGCCACAATGTTATATTGACTTCTATCTCATTTCTTATGATGTCTTTAGATGGAGGATGACCAAATGTCTTTTTAATTTTTATATTCAACATAGATTCTTCTGAACTAGTAGCAAGAGTTCTGAAAGTGAGGATGGAAATATCCAAAGCTTTTTTCCAAAATTCATGGCTCAAAAATTTCTTTATTTGTTATTTCAATGCAAATCTCAAAATATGACTCTTCTGTGTGGCTACTTTTACTGTAATCCTTACATCCTGGTTTTTTTAAGGAGGGCTTCTGTCTCCTGGACTGTTTTGCAGATCTCTTTGCAAACATCATCTTCCAGGGTGGTGTACCCATATTTAGATGTTAAGGTTTGCTGTAATTTCCTGAAATCTGCCACCTCTGTACTTTCCTAAAATTTTCTATGCCTCTCCCTTCACTTTTCCCACCTCCTGCCCTATTCAATCAGAAACATTAGGTCTCAGAGTAAACTTTTTCTTTTTCTAGAATATTTACTATAGGTTTATGAGACCTCCAGGGCTCAAGCCCTCCTCTTCATTCCATGTTCTTTCCTGCAGCACCTTTACAACTTTCTGTTTGGTTTTGCTAATTAACTTTACCTTTGTTGGAACTTATATATGGTTTGGAACTTGGAAGTTTTCTCCTTCTCCTGGATTGAAATGTAGCTTGTATGTGAGACTTTTATTGTTCTGCTGGTATTATTTAGGGTGATTCTAACTGTTCTAAGAAACAAACTGCAAATTCAGTTGCCTAAAGATAGGAAAGTTTGTTTCTTGCTCAGGCAAAAGTCCAGTGTGAAAGTTCTTGATTGGTGTCCTTCATCCACTTGATGATGCTTTTTATATGTTGTTGGTTGACCAGGCTGGGTCTCAAAGTCCTCTGTATTCAGCTGGCAGAAAGGGGAAGAAAAGATAAAGGAAACATACCCAGTTATTAACCACCTTAGCCAAGAATTGACAGAAATAAATCCTTCTAGTTGGTCTTCCTGTCCACAGTTTATAGTAGAAGAATTGACACAAAGTATTGATTTATGTTAAGACTGTTTTTTCTGCAACTCCAATGATTTTGTAAGCCTTTAAATACTCAGTAACAAATCTATCTCTGCTGAAATCTGTTTAAGATCATTTTAGTTTCTGTAATTGAACCCTGACCAAAAATATTTAACTAACATTTTATGACTTGACCATACAATATATTATGTTTCACGGTCTTAAACAATTGCAGTCAAATGGAATATATAAATATATATGTGCTGCTTTTGTTTGCACATTTATATATATATATATATATATATATATATATAAATGTATATACCCACATACATGTACAGTCATGCAATGCCTAACAATATTTTGTTCACCAGCAAACTGCACATAGGATAGTGGTCCCATAAGATTATAATGGAGCTGAAAATCCCTATTGCTTAATTACATCATAGCCATTGTAACTTTGTAGTGCAATTACTTTGTTTTTTAAATAAATTTAGTGTAGCCTACGGGTACAGTGTATATAAGACCTACAGTCGTGTGCAGTAATGTACTTGGCCTTCATGTTCCCTTACCACTCATTCACTGACTCTCCCAGAGCAACTTCTAGTCCTGCAAGCTCCATTCATGGTAAGTGCGCTATACAGTTGTACCATTTTTTATCATCTATACTATATTTTTACTGTATTTTTTCTATGTTTATATAAGTTTAGATACACAAATACTTACCAATGTGTTACAATTGCTACAGTACCTAGTACCATAACATGCTGTAACATGCTGTAGGTTTGTAGCCTAGGAGCAATGGACTATACCATATAACCTACATATGTAGTAGGCGATATTACCTAGGTTTGTGTAAGTGCACTCCCTGATGTTCACACAACAATGAAATCACTTAAGGATGCATTTCTCAGAATATATCCCCATCATTAAATGATGCATGACTTTGTGTGTGTGATAGTGTTTATATATATAGTTGAGCTAAAGCAATCCCTACCTTGACAGAGAAGTGGGGCTATTATAATATATCCTGGGAAAATGGCTTTCTTTAAAAATTAATTTCTTGGACCCTAAGAATATATGGGGAAGTATATTTGAGAAGTCAGAATGCATCTTTTTGGTGAGAACCACAAGAAATTAAACACCATCTTTTGGTTAATAAGTCAACTTCCCTGAACGCTTGGAGACACAAAATGTCTAAGCCACGGTGTGTTGGGAATTTTAAACTGAAGCTTTATATGACCTGGGCGAATGACTAAAATATTGATGTAGTTATTACTCTGGAAAGAATATTAACTTCCTTTTTTAATTTTAAAAGTCAGTGTTGAGCTTTGTCTAGCTGGCCTGATAAATAAAAACTACCCTTGAGGAAGTAGCAGCAACTGATACATACCTGATTTGACCAAAGGAGCAGAAAACTATAAAACAAATAATGTAAAGGTCTTGTTTTCTAGGAACCTTCAGGCCAAATATGCCTCCTTTGGAAATGTCAGTACAAAACATGTAAATAGTGACATTTAATCTATTACTTTAAAAATATAATAAAATTTCTCTTTTAAAGGTTGAAGGATGTTTTTGTCTAGAGTATATGGTGGCAATTCTGGAATTAATTAATTGTATTAAATTTCTTCAGAGATGTGATAAATAATACTGATAATAATATCTAGTAGCATTTAGCAAGTCCCTGTTTTGTGACTGGCTCTGTGATTAGGTGCCTCAGATAATTTAAATAACCTTGGGAAATTATGGAGATGAAATCTGAACCTGGTCTGTTTGGCTCCAAAACTTGCAAGTTTTCTCAGTGCCACTGAAATAAACACATGTGGAAATGCATTCGAAAGAACATTTCATAACAAAGGACAAAGTGATTTAGGTGTTGATTTAATGCAGAAAAGTACTGTACTATTCACACTACTTAAGTGACTTCATGACATTAGGATGATAAATACGGGATAAGTATGCTTTAGTTTTCTTACATCTAGGCCCACTTCTGGTCTAAGTTGTCAGAGAAGTGAAAGTGCTATGTCTTTATTCTAACATTTTATCACTTCCTACCACAGAATTTTTCAAACTCAGAGGTCCTCTGCCCTTCTCTGGATGATCAGAAGCTTTTCACGTTGGCCTCCTTGCCTTCTCTACACTTTCTCCTATTGAGAATGCCCTCTGCTCTAAGAGTCACACATCACTTCCCTTGTCAAGCTCTACCACTTCCTAAAGAGAGTTTTCTCAAGGAAGTGCTAGAGGAAACTGTGAGAAAAGTATGTGCTTCTTTGTGTCTCATATCAATATCCACCCAAGAATACCAACTGCAATGGAGGCATGGAGAAATTGAATGGGTAAGCTGACCCATCTGGTGGAGATTAGCTAGTTTCTCTCCTCATAATCCTAGTGTTTGCGCAAAGGTCACATGCATGGAATAGCTATAGTGGCCAGGATGGAGGCTATGCACAAACCTAACAGTATATATTTCCTCTTATCAAGACTGATCACTGAATGTCCAACCCAACAGCAGCAAAAATAACACTTAATCCTCCATAAGGTACTATCCCTTTATGAGCCCACTCAGCATCTTGATAGCAAGTTAAGTACATCTGACATCTGACTCTTTCTGCCCTGGAGGGGGCAGTAACTTGTTTTTTCTGGGATTGATATGTATTCTAGGTATAGGTTTGCTTTCTCTACCCACAAAGCCGTGGCCAGGTGAGTCCAAGGACTCAGAGAACATCTGATTAATCATCATGTGATACTGAATAACATTGTTTCATACCAAGGAATCTGCTGGTCCTACCATATACTGCACCACCTATCAGCGGCTGGACTTACAGAAAGTTGGCATGGTCTCCTCTTAAGGGCAGCTAAAGCACTAGCATAGGGATGATTTGCAGGGTTGGGGGACATTATAATGCTGCTGTAGGCAGAATACTGAGGCCTAGAGCCTGTAGGATGGAATCAAGAGTGATTGCTCTCACCATCATTCCACATGATCCACTTTAGGAGTTCTTGTTTTCTATCCACTAGGTTTAGGCTCTGCTTTACTAGACATCCTTGTTCCATGGTGGGAATGGGGCTGGAGTCAGTGAGGGTTCTTTCACCAGGGGATATAGTGACCTGTGAAATGCCACATGGTCATTTGATGTTCTTCTCAGCTGCTGTCTAATGGAGGGAGAGAGCATGTCTCAAAGTTGAGGGACTCACTGGGGAGCCTGTTTTGCATACATGTCCAATGATAGGCATGAATGGGCATTTTCAGCAACCATGGCCTAAAACCTATGGTTATACAGGAGCTCAGACCTTTAAGTGTTGAAGGTCTGGGCCTCCTCAGCAGGCCAGCAAAAGTACTGACTGAGGTTGAGGGGAATCTAGGAGTAGCTGAGGAGAAAGATGATGAATTTCAGTTATGGGTTCAGAAACAACCACAGCCTGCCCCACTAGTTCCTCTGTTTTGTAAAGTGTTACTGGCCACTGCTTTGGAGAAGTAATGAAAGGATGGAATCACCTTAATCTCAGCCTTAATGGTGCGAAGTGTAGCTCATATGTCAGTGCCTTATTCATCTCACTCTGGCTTCACCACTTTAGTGGACTCCAGCTGACTTCCAGTTCTGTCAGTTCCTGGTATCTGCATCTCTTTGCCTGAAAATGTTCTCCAAAGCAATACTCTAAAAATGTCAAGTCTCCTTAAATTAGTATGTAAGATCAATGTAATCCCAACCCAAATTCCACCTCATATACTTTTTTGAAATCAACAAGCTAATTCTAAAATTGATATGCAAATTCAGAAGGCCAAGAATAACCAAGGAAAACTTGTAGAAAAGCATAAAAATCAAACAAGACCTATTATAATGAGCTTATATTTAAGATGGTGTTGTTTTAATACACAGATAAACAAATATACCAATACAAAAAAGGATCCACAATCATCTGGTGTGTGATAAAGCTGACCCATCCATGCAATGGAAAGAGGATGGGGTTTCAAAAATTGTGCTGAATCAATTGAATATCTATATAAAAAATATTGACCCACTCCTCAAATGACACATAAAAATTAATTTGACATGGATTAGAGACCTAAATGTGAATGGTAAAAATATGAAGGTTTTAGGAAAAAACATGAATAAATCCTCAACATCTTGGTGTTAGCAAGGATTTCTTCAACAGTATGCAAAAACACTACCTATATAAGGAAAATGCAACATACTGAACTACATTTAAATTAAGAACTGCATTACAATAAGAACTGCTGTCCATCAAAAGACACCATTAAGAAAATGGAATGGTGGGCCACAGATGAGAGAATAATTTTGAACACTTGTATTAGACAAAGGATTTATGTTCAGAATACATAAAAGAACTCTTACAAGGTAACTTTTAATAGATAGATAAACCAGTAAAAATTTTGACAAAAGACTTGAATAGGTACCTCACAAAAAATAATATACAATGGCTAGCACACATATGACAAGTTTAATAATCAAGGAAGTACAAACTAAAAACAGCAATTTTATATTTATACACATTCACCAAAATAGCTAACCTGAAAATGACATATAATACCAAGTGTTGGCAAGAGTGAGAAACATTTGAAACACTCATTATTGGCTTGTGGGAGTGAAACTGATAAAATCATTTTGGAAATCAGGTAGGTAGTATTTACTAAAGCTTAATTTATGCAAAACCTAGGACCCAGCAAGTTCACTCCAGGTATGACCACAACAAAAATGAGTACATACATACACCAAGGACATGTGCAATAATTTTCATAGTAGCATTATTAAAAAACTGCTAAAAAATGGCTGATGGGCCCAAATGCCCATCAACCATAATATTAATAAATTGTGATATAGTTTTCCAATGCAAATAGTAAGTAATGCAAATGAACAAATTGTAGCTACAAACAACAGCATGGATGAAATTCACAAACAATCTTGAATGAAAAAATCCGGACATAAAAGTACTTACTATATAATTCCACTATAAATTTCAAAAAGTAAGAAGTAGTCTAAAGTGTTAGAAATCAGGATAAAGGATATCATAGGAATTGTTAATGGCTTAAAGGAGTTTCTAGGGTACAGGTAGTATTCTGTTTCTCTATCTGGTTGCTGGTTATACATGAGAGTGTGTTCACTTGCTAAGCATTTATGTATTACATGTATATGTATTATATGTATATTATATATTATATGTATATACTATATATTAATATATTATGTATGTATGTACTATATGTATACATTTCATATACAATTTGTAAATTTTTCTATATAAATGGTACATTTCAATAAAAGTTTGCAAAGTATGTGTTTTATGAAGGAAATAAATATCATTTTGAGTGTATGAGTTAGAAAATTAGGCAATATTAAGTCATGGTAAATGTAGAACACATGGCAAGGCATATTTTATAAAACTGTAATCATATGTGTATCACTGCGAAATCAATGTCACTTCAAAATGGTAACAGTGGCTTTCCTAATGAAGTTACAGAAATTAAAGCATCATTTTAAGTTAAACTTTTCAGAAAAGCTTTATTATGTAGGGAACAGGAAAGGGATATTAGTGTGGTTTAGGAAATTTCTTGACTACCTTAGAATATTATCTAAATTCAGTGTAAAATATAGACAACCATTCTTTTTGCTGACATTCTATGAAAATATGCAGTCCCATATTTCAAAATGTCTTTCAAATGCAATCTGTTATTGCAGAGAATGGATTTGAAGGTTTTGGTTTATTCATTTATCATTTAATTCTGAAATGGCACCAGATGTGTAAGGGGGTAGCTTTTCATTTGTTTTCTCAAGTGTAATATAAAATTAACAAATAGCTTAGCTGTTCACCCAAAACAATCACTGCAAAATAGAACACCACATGCACAAAATTATCTGTGATAGAGGATGGAAAATGTCCTAATTAAAGGTTTAGAATGGCATATCCCTCCAAGAACAAAATGGACTATTATGGCAATATACTCTTAACATGTACTGTTTTATAAGTAAAATAAAATGTAAGGTTTTTGATAATGTATATAAATATGAAGACAAATATTTCAATAGATTTATACAGTGTAATTATGGATTACTTTTGAAATGATAAAATTATAGATTACTTTTAAAGGATCAGTTCTACAGGTTTCACAGTCCAAAAAGTCATACCAGTCTTCCTCATAAAAGAACAAAAATAACCTCCCATGATTTGATCAAATATGGATTCTGAAAAGAATCCCCAATATTTCCACTTTGACATCGTGTCTCTTTCAGAGTTCTTTTCCTTTATAAGGAGTACAAACTAGTGATTAGGAGCTTCTACTGAGAAGTAAAACAACTTAAGTTTAGACCCAGCTCCTTTTCTTAGACGTTGTGTGGTAATCCTCAACCTTCTTATCTGTAATTAACTGCAAATTATTTATGTTGAGATTACACATATAAAATACTTAGCACAGTACCTGTCAATTAATATGCATATTGGATTATCTTACTTTCATGCTAAAATATGTTAAACATCACTTGATACTACCAAGCTTGGTCCCTCCAGGAATGTGTTGATTTATCTTTAAAATCTTAGATTGTCTTACTTTCATTTTAAGAAATATTAAACATCACCTGATACTAGCAAGCTTGGTTCCTCCAGGAATATGCTGATTTATCTTTAAAATCATTGGCCTAAATCCTTTTCCTTATTTCCCTCAGCAGAGCTGAGAGGTTGACACAATAATAAAAATAAAAACAACCCAAAACAAAATATGCTCAAATTTGATGGAGCCAAAAAGAAAATCATTATATAGCTGTATATATAAAATATCCAAAGATTGATCTTTTGTTCTCCTGATCCCAATAAAAGCAGGAAAATATTTTAATAAACCCTATAATGCCCATTTCCCTAAATCCCTAGGTTGGGGAAATGGGGATTATGAGTGTGATCCTATTTTCTAGAGTTCTGGAGAGTCTGAAGGAGGACCAAGGAATCTGCATTTAAAAAACTTTTCAAGTGGTCCAAATGTATAGCCAGAATTGGGAATCACCAAATAAGATCAATTAGCCTAAATCACTATGAAATAATCCATGGTAACTTACTAGAATGAATCTTCCCTTCCCATTTCTCTCCCTAAGACATGAGCAGATCCTGGAGGAAAAAATCTTGTTCAAGTCTTGGCACAACAAGGTCACAATAATGGTTGTACCTTAACCATTTTGCATCATAACATTTTCATGAGAAATGAGTACACTCTAAGAGAAAGAGAGGTTTTTTCATTTAATGCATGCCCACCACTCCCTTCTGACATCTTCTGTCTCATAGCTATTTTATTCCAAAAGAACAACTTGGTGTGGTGACAATATCTGCAAATAGCTGTTTCAGATATTCATTTACAAAATATATCTAAGAGAATTCCTTTGAAGTCATTGGTGTGATAACTGAATTTTAGAAGTCAAAAAGAGCAGCACTCTACTAAATATGGGGAAAGTTATCAAATTTGTTCAACTATAATTTCTTTCATTTTTGATAGAAAGAAAATAAAGTCCAACAGACAGCCTTTGAGAATCCTACTTAACTTAAAATTCTCTTACTCTGGTATTTAACTATTTTAAATATTAAAAAAGGAAAAAAATGTCCAACTAGAATTACTTTCCAATTCCTTACATCCAACACTTTCCCATTAGATAAAGACTAATAACAAAATTGCCAGAAAATATTTTCAATTTTATTTTTAAATTGTTAAGATAATTTAAAATACTGCAATATAACACAATGGCTTAGTATTGGGTTTTGGAATCAGGAATCTTGAGTTTGGGTATGAATCATTCCACTTACTTGTTTTCTGAACTTGGCAAATTTACTTAGCCTTTCTATTTCAGCCCAGATTCCTTAGAAAAAACAAAGGCAAAATGCAACATCAAGTTGGGCATAGCCATGTGGATAGCTTGATTTTCTAGGACATCTTCAGAGAAGCCACATCTTATACTAATTCTTTCTAAACAACCTATCCACAGGAAGAAGGGAGATAAATTTCTCTTTGCAGTTACATTTTCCATTGGTAAAGTTTTATTTCCATGGAATGTTGCATAAGTATGGGGATCCATCGGTTTCTTAGACAAGTCATGCCTCAGAAGAAATAAGGAAGATGACTGAGGACAGGATGCACAAAGTAAGGTTAGGACTTGAGACAATGCATAGAATGGACTTGGAGCCACCACTCTATAATCAACCCTTCACCAGTAATGGTGGCAGTGACAATAGGTAGCATTAACAGTATCCCAGTCAGCTGTTGTCAAAGGAGTGCTGCCTAATAAATCATTCCAAAACTCAGTGGCTTAAAACAATAAGTAATTCAGTTTATACAGATTGGGTTCAGCAGGGCAGCTCTGTTTTAGGATGCAAGCCAGCTGGATTTGGCTCTAGGCTGTGGGATCATGTCTTGACCCTTGGCCAAAGTGATAGAGGCTATCTATGACATATTCTTCTCATGGGAGATCACCAGAGCAAAAAGTACAAGCCTTACCCAAGAACATAATTCAAGTCTCTGCTTGCTACTCATCTGCTAACATCCCACTGGCCAAATCAAATTACATGTCCAAGGCCAAAATCAACTGATGAGAAAGTATGCTCCAATTACCACAAGGTCATGGCAAGGGTACGGAAGAACCATTCTTTTAGAGCAGAGTGAAAAATTAGGACTGATAATTTAATCTGCCACAAAGAGACCTATTTTCGTGATTGTAGGAACAGCACAAGCTGTTTTTGGGGCAACTCAGACCAGGTATTAAGGCAAATGCTCAGATCTCAATGACACATTAAATGAATCCAGTACTCTGAATAATCCTTAGTTTTTCCACCTGGAATATAGGGATTATAATAATCTGAAACTCATAGTGTTTACATTTAGAATTTTCAATGAAATAAATTGCATAAAACAACTTTTAACACAATACCTGGAATAGTGTTCAAGAAATGTTAGTTAACACTAACTTACCAAACAAAGCAGCCAGTTAGCTATATTTCAGATATATGCCACTGGGTGTGAGAGTGAGTAAACAACAGAATGCATGTGTTTAGTTTATTTCCACTTGTTATTGTAGGAAAATAACTCCAACTTTTTTATTCTTAATCACGTTGTGTTAATTTTATAGCATAATCTTTTTTAATGTGATATAGCATATTTTAAATGAGTAAACATAGCAGGGAATCCCTTAGGTGTTCCTTGTCTCATTTAGGAGGTTGCTCTGCATAACCCTCTGATTGAATTAATTTCAGTTGTAAAACAAGGCTACTTTTGGTATAAACATCTGGGTTTTGCAATCTCTGAAAAGGAAGGAATTGAATTTGATCAAGCAATTCTATGTAGTACCAGAGAGATACAGTTTCAAATTCAGTAGTAATTAAAGAAAACAAACAATCACAAAATATCAGGATGGCAATGTCAGAACAGCTGTTAAAAAGGGAATCACAGGCTTATTTCACTGAGCAAAATGTCCTGGAATTTTATCCATGTTGTTGCATATTGCAGTATTTCCTTTTTATAAAGAATAAGTAATATTGCACTGTATTTTTTAATCCATTCATCTGTCAATGGGCACATAGTCTGCACCATTTTGTAACATTTTGCTTTCTCAAGAGAGTGTACAGGGGTTCCAATTTCTCCACATCCTCACCAACACTTGTTGTTTTTTGTTTTTTTGACAGTAGTCATCCTAACAGGTACAAAGTGATACGCTTAAACAATTGTTAGAAGGTAAACCTCATGTTAAGTACTCTTACCATAATAAAATCAGTCAATCAAAAGAAAGTCCCAGGAATCTGATATTTTAATGATAAATTTCAAACAGCAACTGTAAAATTCCTAATAGTGAGAGAGGATTTGGAAGCCAGAGAAGCAGAGATCTGTAAGAGATATGTAAGTGGAAGATCTCTTAGTGATCATACTTGATCATTGTTATTGAAGATTTACAGTTGGAATTAAATACATTCATCTAAATACACACGTATATTTATATATAAAAGAGATTTTTCTATCACGCTTTGATGTTCCTTATATAATATTTCTCTATTTTATTCTCCAGCTCTTCTGCTCTTTCACTCTAAATGATTTAGTGCTCCAATGTTGAATAGAAATTATTCCTTGTATACCTCTAACTTTGCCTATTCCATGCTGTAGCACTCTGTTATCTATCATTCTATTTTGACAGGAATGTATCCATATGTCAAGTCATGGGAGTATGTTAACAAATTATGTTTATGTTTTAGTATCTACTACAGACCAATAATTTCACAAGAGAGAGGCAAAAAAATCTATACATATATTTTGAGAATTTTTCTTTCTTTCTTGAAATGATTAGAATATGGCCTTAAAATCCAACATGACACAAATATAGCTCTCTATATACAATGTCAACAACAAGAGGACAGAAAAGGGAGTTGTGGAAATTTCTTTTGAAACGAAAAAACAAACATTTTTTTTAGTGTGGTCTGTCTAAGGAGCATTTTCTTATAGGTACCCAGCAGAGATTTATAATGGTAACTTTGTTTCTATTTTTAGTTTTCACCATGTGATCTTGGGCAAGTTGCAACTGCCCTATGCCTTGATTTTTCCATATACGTCAAGTAAAACTAGCAGTAATAGTTTCTGTCACAAATTTGCTTTCTATAGAAATTCAAAAAAGGATCAGAAAAATCCCTTAAAACTTTTAGAATTTGACTGGGTTAGCCTGGGAAATGTAAATCTCTCCACATGGTAATGAGGTATCAGGTTTGGAGTAGGATGCAATAGCTTTCTGAGGACAGAGGACATAGGAGAGCTATGGACTGGGCCAGGAACCCCTGTTAAATATAAGAAATCTCTGAAACCATCTTGCTGGAGAAACTTCAGTCTTCAAAAATCCTGTTCTTTAATTCCTCCAATGCACCTCAGACCTTCAGGGTATTTTCTAGGACTTATAGTTACTTTTCTCTGAAAAGTAACTTTGGAAATACAGTAGACTTTGGGAAAGAGGTTGCAGTCAGTGTAATATTTTATTGTCTTTTCCTTTCCCTTTGATTAGTAATATTGCACTTTTATTTATTGCCTTTTTTTCACCAGATTTTCCTTAATTACCATTGCATATTCGATTTTTTGTCTATTTTTCTAATACAAATGGCTTTGTTTAGAGTTCTGGCTTCATATCTGACTGGCATTTGGCCTTATGTTGTTCCTGGTCTTCCTTGGACAAAATTGTGATTTAAACTAATTGTTCTCAGCATCATTCTGTTTTACTTTTTCCTTGCTTCCTAAAATTTTATTAATGAAAGAATTTCTCACCAATCACTTACATTTTAATGAGCAGGTGAGTCACCATGTCCTAAGATATTTGACATCTAAAGCCTTAGCTCTGTAAAAATAAAGCTATTGAGGCAAAGTTTGGCCAGGTTTGTGAGCATTTTTGCTTGGAACATAAATTTTCTCAAATGAAACTGAAATTACATCATGTAAATAACTTCTCATTTTGCCTAGTTCACTTGGTTATTGTATATAAACATCTTGTACCCAAAACTAAATTATCAGCTCATTGAGCTCAGGAAATATTTGAAGAAACTTTTTTGGAACCTTTAACAAGGCCCAGGAACTAAGAATTCTTTCACATACTTATTCATGACATCAGATTCAGAAATTAGTGTGATATATCAGTATCTGGAGCTATTAATCATATGACTGAATAGATGTGATTTCAAATCCAAATCTGATTATCTACATTCTATCTATGAGGAGATCATGATACACTGCGGGGACTAAGAAACCCTGGTCATACACCTTATTGTTAACATCATTTGAAATTTCTGGGCAAGTTTCCAGTTCTGCCATAAGTCATTAAGAACTTCTACATGAGCACATTTTAAAATCATCTGTCTAAATTTGTATTTTAGGATCCTACAACATACAAGATATTTTGGTGAACCTTTGCATATAATATACATCATGTCATTTAACCATGCTCCTTTGTTCTGTTGTGAAGACATTGCCTATCACCAGAAAGGAAAAATAAAGTTCTAGGGCTAGACATATTTTGCAAAATAATACATATAAGGAATAACATGACACAATGAGAAAATCTGTCTTCAACTTTAATGACTGTATCTGAATTAATCAAGTATGTTTAAATTGCAAAAGACAGAAAACTAAGTCAACTAGATTAAAATAATAAAATTTGTTAAGTGATGTAATTGGAAAGTTCAAGAGACTTTGGACATCATTGCATTCAGAAATTTACATGATGGCATTAAGATCCTGTCTCTTTAAGATCTCTACTTGCTGTATGGTTGGCTTCAATCTTAGGCAAAGGTAATCATAGGAAGCCCAAGGCTGGCATTGTCCTTACAACTTGTGGTTCCATAGAAAATAAGCAACAGTGTCTACACCAAAATTCATATCAATTCCTGAGAAGAACTTCAATGAGCCCTTGCTTGGGCTACGTGTTCATGACTGTGTTGGGGCTATGTGATTGACTGCCCTCTCAAAAATCACACAGAGTGAAGGAGAGACATTTCCCAAAAGGAAAGTGTTTTAGGAAACCAACTAGAAATAGAAGTCTGTTACATCACTGAGGTTTTTATGTACTGAAGTTTTATGGGTTTGCATAAAATCAATAATTTAGACTAATTGTAAATAGTATGCCTATGCTAAGAAAACATCCTATATACTGAAAATTTTCTCAGTATACTGTCAACTTGTAAGTCATAAAACATTATAATAGAGAAAGCAATATTATAACAGCCTTATAAATTAGGTACTCTTGGACTTAATGCATGGCAAAACTGCTGCATGTTAAAATTTTTATATGCTATGCAACTTGTATCTGCAATATATTGAGTTTATATGTTTATATAATGGTTTTATAATTTACTCTATTTCAGGATGAGTTCAGAGTATAATAAAATATTTAATATATAATAGGTCTAGGCAACACATTTTCTATAAAGGGATAACAAGTAAATATTTTAGAGTTTTGAGTCATAAGAATTCTGTTGCAACTACCAACTCTGCCATTGGAGCACAAGAGAAGCTATGGATATGTAAATGAATAAGTGTGGCTGTTGTTCTAATAAAACTTTATTTACAAAAACAGGTGGTAGACTAGATTTGGCCCATAGGCTATAGTTTGACCACTTAGTGAACTTATTCAAATGCTTATTACAGGGACAGAAAGAATAGTCAAAAATATCTGATGCCAAGTTGTTGAAAGAAATTTTAGATGATGAATTCAAAATGATTGCTATTGTATAAAAGAATGATTATAGCAAGAACAGGAGTATCACATTAAAAAATGCAATCTCATTATTAGGAGCTGTATGATCATAAGCAAAGAGCATCCCAACAAATCATGTTTTGAATTTTCACTTGTTTTTAATCTTATTGCTTTTTTTATGCCTTTGGGCAATGTTTTACAGCCTTCCATGTTCAGAGCCCCTAATGCTAAAAAGAAAAGACTATTCACCAATGTGTTGGATTCGAACACATTGTGTTGGTTAACACTCAGTATTTATCACGTAGTGAGTCACAGAACTCATAGAAAGAATCATGACCTCTATTGAAAACCTATTTTAATCACAAACAATTCTAATTTAAAACAAATCAATTTATTTCCCCTTCATTTGTACCAAGTACGTTGAGACTCTTCCTGCAAAGTAATTATAACAATGGCTGGCATTTTTGTTTTAGCTTATATTAACATAGTACTCTTGTCTTAGTCTGTGTGTGCCACTGTTACAGAATACCAGAGACTAGGTAATTTATAAAGAACAGAAATTTATTTTCTCACTTCTTGGGGAGTCCAAGATCGAGGTGCTGGCAAGGTCAGTGTCTGGCAAGGTCTGCTCTCTGCTTCCCAGATGTTCCTCCAAAGGGGAGAAACTCTATGTTCTCACACGGCAGATGAGAACAGAAGGAAGCAAACTCATACCTGCAAGCCCTTTTTATAATAGCATTTATGAAAGCAGAGCCCTCATGACCTTGACACTTCCAAAAGACCCCACCTCCCAATACTGCTGCACTGGGAATCAAGTTCCCAGCACATGAATTTTGGAAGATACATTCAGACCATAGTAACTCTCATGAGAAACTGCATTATTAGTTCCTCAGAACAACCCTGTGTGATACTCCCTTTCTACTTTGAGTCCTTCCTAACTGTTCCCCTCATTCAACAGGGCACAGAATAGACTCTTTTTATCTCAAAGAGTTCAGTTATAATCACTCTGGAAACATAAACAAGAAATAACAAAAAGCACAAATGTGAAAGGTTTTCAGACCTCTCATCCTCGTAAATCCTAATATATTTGCTGGTTCATGTAGGATTTCTGCCTTCCATAGTTCATTGATAAAGCCCATCGAATGCCCTTGAATATTTCAAAACCACATTATACATAACTTAACAGTATTACAAGTATCACTGCATAATAAAAATCATGTAAAACATTTAATTTCATTATTTGATACTAATGAATTAATCAAAAGGTATGTTTGTGTTCAATACGCAAAGATATTCCATAGCGTTGTATACAAATAACCTTTTCCTCTTTTCTGACACAAACATATATCACATTGTAAATAAAAAATGAAAATATGAACAAATAAGTGTAAATAACATTTAGCAAAATAAAATAAGCAAACTAAGCAATATTTGATAAATGATTACTTCATATAAAAGTTGTCTGGGTGAGGTTAGGTGGCAAGAAGAAGGAAATGGAAGTAGCAGTCTTTCTCATTCAGTGACGGGTGAAGGCAGCGAGGCTGAGATGGTGGAATGAGTGAAGAGGTAATGCCTGAGGTTCATCCGTGTTTGAATCTAACACATTGGTGAAGAGTCTTTTCTTTTTAGCATTAGGGGCTCTGAACATGGAAGGCTGTCAAACATTGCCCGAAGGCATAAAAAAAGCAATGAGATTAAAAACAAGTAAAAATTCAAAACATGATTTGTTGGGATGCTCTTTGCTTATGATTATACAGCTCCTAATAATGAGATTGCGTTTTTTAATGTGATACTCCTGTTCATGCTGTAATCATTCTCTTATACAACAGCAATCATTTTGAATTCATCATCTAAAATTTTTTTTAAAAACTCAGCATCAGATATTTTTGACTATTCTTTCTCTCCCTCTAATAAGCATCTGAATAAATAAGCATCCCAATAAATAAACATCAAGTTGAACAATTTGCTTGTTAGTAAGTTCTTTGCAAAGTGACCTTAAACTTTAATATTTACATTGTCTACCACACAAAAAAAATCCAGTTTCCCAAGCAAGATGTAATTTGCTTTCTGTTTATTAATCATTTCCTTGAAACTTTGAAAGTTATCATGACATAGAAAAATCCATTTATTCTATACTTTGTTCTTAGCCTGTTACCATATTTTTTTTAACCAATTGGTGAATCTGATACCTTGGTGTCAAATTTCTTCCATTAATCCACCCCTGAAGCAGTGTCATTGGCATCAGCCCCAGCATGAGATACGGCATCATCAATAAATATAAAGTGGTTGAAATTTGCCATAGATATTTGGTTCATTGGCTGCACTAAGGTAGTTTTGGAAGGATCAGCTACCATAAAAACATTTGTTTTCTATACAACTTATGACACTATAAAGTTCTTTGGCTGAATTACATATTATCAAAAGGCCTTGTTTGTAAGATATTTCTTATTTGTGTATTCTTTGATGATTGGCCGGAAATAGTTCTTCACATAATTATTGAACACATCTTCTATTACACGTAGAAAGCCATTACACATTATTATACATTTGAAAGCCATATATTCTTCAACATTGCCTTAATAGCTCTGTGAGTTGGGCAAATAATGTACTATTAATAGTAATGAATTGATCTTAAGACCATTTCCACAACTTCCACTGAAAAAAATAAGCCTATTTTGGACCTTTATGTTCTTACACTTTTTTTCTTGTTATCTGTAATGAAGGTAACAGATGTCAATAGTGTCTAAAAAAATAAGAGGTCCAGTAAAATCAAAACTGAAGCTTGCTTTGCTTTACAATCACTATCATTAATGATTTTCTACAATTCACTATGGAGGACTGCTGTAGCAGTATCAGCAAAAGTTGCTTCACAGATCATATCTAAATTATGTAAACTAACAACATTTTTAAATCTCTCAAACAATACAAGCTCACTTTGAGAATCAATTCCTTCATTAAGTTATTACTTTTCAATATCTTCTACTTCTTTAGATATTTCAAGTTATTCAGTACCTTGTATTATTTCAATGCTGTGATCAATGGTATCTCACTGCAGAAGTCATTTCTCTATTCATTAAAAAACTGCTATATTGGGAAACTACTAAGTCTAGCCTTTGAGTTTACCCACTTGTACTAAACAGCTATGAAAGTGAACAAAATAGAAAACAATAATTTTCAGGTCTTGGACAATGTGTAAGGACTGTCATCTTGGTAGAAGGGTAACATGAGCTTAACTCAATGGTATGCTGTTAAATACTTAACAATATGCTCCCCACAAGAAGAGAGTCCTGATTTGTAGTTTTGTCAATTAATATGATATAAATACTTCCATCATGGCTGATTTCAAGCTACCAATGGGACATCAGTAAATACAGAGTTGGAAAGAGATACACAGTAGCACACCATTATATAATATTTCCATCATACAGACAAAATAGATGTAAATAATCTTAACAGCACAAATAATATAAAATAATCAGGAAGTGATTAATTTTAAGTATTTATTGCCTTTGTTTTAAACATAACTTTTAAAAGTTTATATAATTTAATTTTTAATAATAAATATGTTTAAAAACTGGTTTGCAACTTCCTGAAAATTTAATAGTTGGCTCTTGTGAGCTGGTATAAACTAGCTCCAGAACATGATTGGGTGAGCTCCAAAGTCACCTTGGCTTTCTGCCTATAGGTATTTTCAAATTGTGGTGCAGGGAAGTAGACCTAAAATTACAATCATGATATTAGTTGGAGGAGGAAATAGAAATCAAATTTTTATGCTAAGATGGTTGGAAATTGTGTGTCATTATGGTAAAAAAGAAGAAGCTGTATAAATAAGAGCTACAAAAAAATCCATATAGGTGTTCCCTTGAATATTTAGCAAAATACAATCTGTGCATGCATAGGGAAAGATTCTATGAGGCTGGCAGAGCTTCCCCAGGTGTTTAATCTGAATAAGAAGTATGGAAGTCACATATTACTGGGAAAACATTGATAATCCAATCAGCCAGAGTGGATAGATATCATTGAAGATCCCTGGATTTCAATTGGCAGGTAAATTCAATTGACATTGAAATAAAGAGGGAGGGAAATAATGACCAAGAAAAAAAAGAGCAGGAAATCAATAACAAATGGGGCAATATTAGTCACTCTAACACATGTATACTTGGAGTTCCCAAAGGAAAGGAAAGAAAGATTACATGTAAAAATTCTTGAAAAACATAAGGTATGAAAATGTCCAAAATTGGGGAGAATAACAACCTAAAAAACTAAGAAGGTGAACAAATTGCAAGCAGGAAAATCGCCAAAAAAACTGCACCTAGAACTATCACAATAAAATAACTGAAAATTAATAAATAAGAAAGTCTCAAAAGCTGCAGAGAAAATAACGGTATGCTACGTAGAGGAGACCAGACCAATGAAAGCAATACTGCTGATTTCTCATCAGACACAATAAAAGGCAGAAAAAATGTTTAAAAGTGCTGAAAAAATAAACTTTCATCCCAAATTCAATGTATAGTAAATTATATATCTCCCCAAACTGAATATGTAATAAATATATTTTCAAATGGATAAAAGTAGGTCTAAAAGTGCTTGTTATCAGCAGGCATGACCACAATAAAAGCTAAAGAAAATTCTTCAGATTGAAGGGATATGTCATATATTTGAATATATTCAAAATAATAGAGTTTACAAAAAATTATAACTATGTGAGAAAAATAACATGTTTTTCTTATTCTTAATAACTTAAAACAAACAAATGTTTTAAAACCATGATAATAACACACTAATAATGTACTGTAAGATAAAAAATGTAACAGTGATACCCAAAACAGCAAGAGGGAAATAAATGGAAGTATATTTTTCAATGTCCTTACATTATAAGTGATATGGTATAAATTTATTTTAAGGAGGTTATGATAAATTAAAGATATATGATATAATCTTTAGAGTCACCACTAAAAATATAAATTAAAAAATTATAAAAAGAGATAGAGGTTAAAAGTCAATAAAAGAGATATAATGGAATAGCAAAGGTAAAAATTACTCCTAAAAGTGGACAAAAGGAAGGCAAAACAAAAAGATCAGAAGTAACAAACAGAAAGCAAATACCAAGATGGTGGCTATAATCCCAAATGTATCAATAATTACATTAAATGTAAATTAAACAAATATTCTATTAAAGGGTAGAGTCTTTCAGACTAGGTTAAAAAGCAAGTTCCAGCTAGCTACTGTTTATAAGAAAAATACTAAATGAAAAAGTGTATGCCATGCAAACTCTAATTACAATGTAAAATCTAGCATTATGTCAAAGTTCAGCAATATAAATAAAAAGATAGATATGTTGTGATCAAGTGGGTTTTAACCCAAAATTTGAAGGGTTGGGTTAACACTCAAAAATCATCAGTATAGTTCAACATATTAACAAACAAAAGAGAATATAACATAATTAGCAGTATATATATGGAAAAATCTTTCAAAAAATTCAATAACTATTTATGAATAGAAGGAAATTCCCTCACTCTGGTTAAATGTTTATAAAACCTATATTTAATGTCATAATTAGTGTTTCTAAAAAAGGGTGAAAATGTTTCTTTTAAGATCAGGGACCAGAAAAACATATTCACTCTCACCATTTAGGTTCAAATTTCTAACAGAGATACTGGACTGTGCAATAAGGCAAGAAAAAAAATAAAAGACATAAAAGAAAAGAAGTTAATTAATTGTTATTCTTAGATTATACTGTTGTTTAGAATATCCTAAGGAATGTTTTTTTAAAACCCTACCTATAACTAGCAGTATCTTTAAAGGATTATAAGGTGAAAAACAATATATGAATATTAATTATAGTTCTATATGGTAACAGTGAATAATTGGAAATTTAAAATTTTAAATACCATTTACAATGCACCAAAACATAAAATACTTAAGAATAATTTTAATGAGTAAATGTAAGACCTCTATACAAAAAATTACTAAATATTACTGAGAGAAATTAAAGAAAACCTAAGTAAATGAAAAGCTATATAGTATTAATGGATTGGAAAACTCAATGTGAGGACGATGTCAATCCCACTGTAAGTGATTCAATGATTCAATGCAAATATATTCAAAATATTATTGGTTTTTTGATAAAAATTGAAAGGCTTATTCTAAAATATATATGGAATGCAATGGACCTAGGGTAACAAAAACTATCTTGAAAAAGAAGAATTTTTACTCTGTTTTGAATAAGTTACTCTAGCTGATTATAAGATACTATAAAGCTGCAGTAACCAAGAAAATATGATATCTGCATAAGGATAGACAAATTGATTAATAAAACAGAGTAGAAAATACAGAAATAGACCTACGTATGTAGGAGCAAAGGATTTCAACACTGGAGTCAAAGCAATTTAATAAGGAAAGAAAAATCTTTTCAAGAAGTGAATACCACAGAGGTATGGGTGAGCAATGTTGAAACAATTATGCACATATTCTGTAATTAAACAATTAAATAAATGGAAGATGATGGAAACCATGTCTCTCACTGTTGGCATAGGAAGTTATAAATAAGAAAAAGGAGAAGTCTAGAATAGCCTGTGTTAATAGATTAAGGTTGGAGACATCACTATGATATTACGTTTAGCTTAATATAGATAGAGATGTGGACAGATGATAGATATAGAATTATATATACACATGTTAGTATACACACATATATTTTTTTGCTCTGTCAGCTGAGGGGACCTGAAGCAAAGACACACCAATAGAGGCAAACACACCTAGAACTCAGCTCTTTATTTCTAACATAATTCTGCAATAAAAGGTAAAAAATATTTTGGAGAATTGACTGATTCTAGGATTGCAGTTGGAAATATACAAGATGAGCCTGGAGTATCTAATAGTGCCAGAAACTAAGTGCTAAACACGTGCGTGCACGCGCACGCACATACACACACACACACAATGATTGGGCATGTCAAGGGGCCCAGGAGCCAAGTGAAAAATTTGCAATTGCCAATTCTGGAACAATTTCAGTATTAAAATAGTTCTGAATTATAATCAAAGAGTAAAATGAATCACCATGGTTCCATACTGATAGAAATAAATAAGTAAACAGGAGGGGAGGGGGGATGAATAGAAGCTGGCTAAGGGGTACACAAATACAGTTAGAGAAAAGGAATAAGTTCTAGTATTCAATGCTAGAGTAGGGAATTATAGTTAACAATAATTTCTTGTATATGTCAAAATAGCTAGAAGAATTGCATTGTTCCCAACACAAAGAAAAGACAAATGTTTGAGGTGATGAGTATCCCACTTACCCTTACTTGATCATTACACATTGTATACATATATCAAAATATCACATGTGCCCCCAAAATATGTACAACTATGATATATTAATAAGTAAACAAATTAACAAACAAATGGGAGAGAATAGGCAAATTTCCCATGCAGAAAAACTCCAAAAAATTTATATAGATACCCTGCCTTCAAGGAACTAGAGCATAGCTCTCTACTCCATGAACATGGGTTACGTATCATGACTTCCTTAAAAAAAAATATGGTATGAAAAGGTGTGGGGAGGGGAGAGGCACTTCACAGTGGAAAAACTTGACAGACACTACCTCAACTAGGTAATCAAGATTAATATCAACAATGATAAGTCATATTGATAACATATACTCTTGATATGATATGTGAGAATAGCACTTCACCTCTGTGGACTTCCTCCCAAGAATTCACGACCTTAGTCTAATCCTGAGAAAAACATTAGACAAATCCCAATTAGGGAACACGTGGCCAGTACTCATCAATACTGCCAAGGTCATCAGAAACAAAGAAAATCCAAAAGGCTGTCACAGTCCAGAGGAGCCTAAGTAGAGATGGTGAATAAATATAACATGACATCCTGGTTGGGATCCTGGAACAGAAAGAAGACATTAGATAAAAGCTAAACTTGAATAAAGTATGCACTCTGGTTAACAATAATGTGCCATATTAATGTAAAATGTTAATCACAGGGAAAACTGATATGAGGTTTATGGTAATGCTCTGTCTTATCTTTGTAACTTTTCTGTAAATCTAAAACTATTCTAAAATCAAAAATATCTTAAAATATTTTTTAAAAAGAAAAAAGTATTTAAAGCTCTTCAGTTGAAAAAATATCATAAAATTAATAGACATCTTGAAAGTTAGGCTACATCAAAAAGGAAATAAAAATAAAAATTACAAATTATTTAGAAAATGATGTAAAGGAGAACAGAAAATCCAACTGATGTGAGAATGCAATGTCTGGAAGATGGTATTGCCTGATGGTGAATCAGATTGCCTGGGGCTGTGTGATTCTGAAAAAGTTACTCAACCTATCTCTTCCTTAGTGCTTTCAGCTGTAAAATGGCAATGATGCCAGTACCCCCTTAGTTTGTGATGATGATTAAAAGAGAATGCACATGAAATGCCTAGAAGTCTGGCACATAGCAAGTGTTCTTGAATGATTTCTATCTGATTGTTGTATTCGCTCCTCCTTCCCCTTAGCTCTTACCTTATGCCCCTCATTTCTCATTTTGTAAAATTCTCTAAAATGTGTTTCTTTTACTCTTTTTCACAAAAATGTAATTTAAAAAAAGAACGAACACTTGACACATGCAACAATATTACTGATTCTCAAAAACATTTTGTTGATTTAAAAGATTCACATACATACAGGATGACTAAATTTATATTCAGTTAGAAAATGAGAAAACTAATCTGTGATTATAACAATCACAACAGTTGAGGCCTTGGGAATCAGAGGTTGCACAAGGAAACTTCCTGGGGTGATGGAATATCTTCATAAGATTGTGGGTTACAAGCATAAATGTATTATCAAAACTCATCAAATTATATGCATAAAATCTGAACATTTCACTATATGTACAGTATATGTCAATTAAAAACTACACATTATTATATACCCTATCAACAAAGTGAAACTTTCCAGAATTAACATTTTTGTAGTTACCAGGTATTTTCTCACTTTTATATAAAAACATGATTGTATGCATGTAGATAGGAGCATTTTCATGGTCTTTATTTTATACTCACCACTGTTGTTATGCTTTGTGACTTTCAACTTTTCTTCTAATTATGAGTTTTCCTTTTTTAACTCCCTAAATCTCGCCTGTTTTTCTCAGAGGCTTCTCCAATTTATTAGAAGATATTTTCAGTCAGTATTGTAGGGAAGGCAATAGTATTAAAATACAACATTTTTAGTATGTGAACACAAAACAGGATTCCTTTGGGAGAGCAATTAAGGCACAGCCACACACACTCAACATATTCTTATACATGCTGCCAGCCGACTTAATCATGTTTCATTATAGCAGTTTTGAGACTTAGACTGTGAATTTTTGGTAAAACATTTTGCAAGTTACTATAGCATAAATTTTTTTATTGAGAATTCAGTTATGAACAAATACCTGTAGTCTGACGGGATATAAAATCTATACTTGATTGTACATATCAGGAAAGGGCAAGAAAGAAGGTTGTTTTGAAATTCTGGTCTTGTGGGCAGTCAAATAATGCTGCTAGCTGGGGTGATGACAAAGATAGATTGTTGGACAAGAGAGAATGAAAAGAAGCTGAGTCTACATCACATTGTTTTTATCTGGGATTTAGGCCTGGAACAAGGAAAGTTGATTGAAGGTAGAGAGGAGTTGGTGTTCAGTCTCATTACTTTAATTTCAGCCAAATTCTTTAGATTGATAAACCTTTATCTTCCTGATGGCAAGTGAGATCACAAGAGAAAGTAACAAACTTTTGGACCAAATAGATTTAGACTTATTCTGTGCTCTAGTTTTTATTAGTTATTTTACATGAGGCAAGTGATAGCATTTTAATCTCTAAAACCCAGTTTCCTCACCTACAAAACACTATAGTAACATTTACCACAAAGGATGTTTTTGTGTGCATGCAAAGTAATGAGACAACATAGCTCAAGCACCAATCGAGTGCTCATAATACATGGCAATCATTATAACGTTTTCTCATTTTGAAGTACTCATTAAAAAATAAACCACTCCCCAAAAAAGAAAAAAAAAAGCCACTCCAAAACTAGCTATAAATAATGAAAGCTCTCTGTGAAACATTTCAGATTGTCTTGAGCTGCAGAACAAACTGTAGGTTTCTTAAGTCTAAATATAAAAGTCCCAAAAATCTTTTTTAAGGAGTGATTGGATATTCATTTAGTAAATATTTATTGGCAGACCATGAAACATTCAGCATGGTGGTGGGCATGGAAGATGAACAAAATCTTTCTGGAATATAAAGTCAGTTAGATTTATAATAATAGATTGCATAATACTTCACTACCTACAAGATTTTCTTATCTCTTATCTCATATAATCCTCCCAACAAGCTGATTGGTAAGCAGACGAGGAAACTTGCCCTGGCCAAGGTGGAAGAGTCTGGAAATCATGGCACTGGAACTGGAACCCAGAACCACTGATATAAAGTGCAGTGCCCCTCGTTACACTGTGCAAGTGATTGGTTTACAACCCTAAGGCAAGCAGTGTATCGAAATACCACAATCCACCGTTTCATTTGGGATGCCTGAAACAGAAAAAACAAAAGTCTGACTTAGCTCGGAATTTACTACTTCACTAATAAGAGAATCATAGGGAGGGCTGGCTCTAAGTGAAGTCATCAGAGCTTCAGCTCTGCTTTCCCCGTGGTTCTCTTGTTCTTTGCTTCCCCATACATTAGCTGCAACCTCAGGCTGGTAGCAGAATGGCTGCATCAGGTACAGAAGGGAAGATATCCAGAGGCAAGACAGGGATAATCCTTCCCAAGGCCTCTTTCTTAAGTGACCCTCTCATGTCTCATTAACCAGAATTGGGTCACAGGATCACACAATTATCTGGAAACTAGTCACTGGAAAAAAGAATAGAATTATTATCATTATTTACCTATTGAAACAAGGATGGTGTCAGATTCCCCTGAAACACTTGTCTGTCTTGAAGAAAGATGTATTCCCAAACATATTCAGGATTTTTATTTTCAGCAAACAAAAAAAGATGGGAAATAACCTCAGTAAGCAGGGTTTACCTAACCTGCTTCCCAACCTCCTTTGGACATGCCCTAATTAGATTTATTTTTTCTACTTTAATTATTGAGATACTACATATACTTAATTTCAGTTATGAAGGGCATTTGATAAGCATTAGTGGATCAGATTTCTGAGCGAGGCTGAGAAAAAAAAAATAGGATCTAAAATCCGCAGCCAAATAAAATACCGTGTATTTGCCTACGGTTTGTGATAACTGACTGTGTGAATGAAAAAGTTTTTGTTTCTGTTTTTTCTTCTGAAGCTTAGTACATGCATTTCCAATTAAAGGCTGTTTTCTTGGCAAGCTAGGGTAACTAATAATGTTCTCTAAAGATGATTAACAATTTTCGGAAAGTGCCTGTTACCATTAATGTGTTTTGACACTGGAGGGAATAGGGAAATTCTATTGCTTCTCCAAAGCTGAAGTCAGGCAGAATACCCACCCCTCTCCCTCAATAGCAAGGTGCCATACACATACTTGTCTGTATTATTGATGGCGTCATTATCCTCAAAGTGAATAGTTTTCTCACTTGAGCGGCAAGTCTAACTATCATTTGAAAAGGAACAGCATTGCTATTCAAATGTAAGTTGCTGCTGGTGGCTACTATTTTTATTGTCCTAGGTTAAAAACTTGTGAAACAGAGATTTGATCCAGATTTTTTTCACGTTTCAGCTGCAAAGATGAGCAACAAATTTCCACTGACTTCTGACATTGAGTAGAATATTAAAAAACAAACAAACAAAAACAAAAAAAGACCCTGCTTTAACAAACTGTTTTTATCCTAAGTTGAAGAAGGTTATTATTTTCTTAGGTACAAGAAATGATAAAACTTGCTTTTTAGATTGTTCCATTTTCACCAATCATTAGTGATGGCAGCATCATGCCTAAAACTATGTTTGTCACTATGGCACAGAGCACTGGGTTAGCGACTGACTCCAAATCTGTGTGTTTAATTTCGTTTAGGATTGATCTGCCCACTGACAATTTAGTTTGGGTACTTACCATTCCGTGCACATTGTTCACAATGATGATTCTAAACCTCTAGTTCTTTCAAACTACCAAATCCCACCCAAATGTATATTCTGCAGATGGCAGCACTTATTTGTGGTAGGATGGAGCTCATGAAATGTGAGTACTTTGTTTCTGCCTCTCAATTTCTGCATATTCTGAATTCTTTTTAGGCTTTCACCCAGGGAAGAAACACCCTTCTCATTTTCCCGGTGGACCTAGCTTCCCATGCCTTGTCCACATTCTCTCACACCTCCTTTTCATTCTCCCCCTTCTGTACCTTCAGTCTCTTCCTCTCACCGACTCTTTGCAATCTGTATTCAGATTGAACATCTCACACACATAAAGGAGAGAAAAGGGCAACAATTTCATTTTATGCTACTGCTCTCCCAACTAACTGTACTCTCCTTTTTTGTAGTCAAAATTCTCCATAATGTTGTCAGCAAGCATTGCCTTTGCTCCCTAAAGCCTACTTATTTTATTATCCTTTCAAATTCTGGCTTCAGCATCACTTCGGAATTCTGGATCATGCACCAAGGCCAAAAAGAATATAAGTCCATGCAATTTTTTGGTGGGACTTAAAGGAGATGATACATTAACAGAAAGGAGTATCTACAAGGGGTCTAAAAAATAAAAATTTTAAAAAACCCAAAAAGCAAGAATTCAACAGCAAGACTCAAGATTCAAACACAATTCAGCGAGCAAACTGTCTCTGTTATTTTACCAGATATATTTTACAGTAAAATCAAGCAACAGACCTTTGGATTTTTCAGTCTCCTGTGAGGTTAGGTAGTGTAAGTCCTTTTCCCAAATACCTCTAGGTAAATGGATGTGTTTGATTTTTCTGAACCAAAAAAGTCATCTCCTAGACTCTATCATCTCTAAGTCCCTCCCTGCAAATAGGCAGCAAGCCTATTTTTATTTGTAGGTACTTTTTCACTCAAGAAACAAAATTTCTAATTAGACATTCACTAGTGTGGCAGAGAAAATATACTGTGTTTTGTATCATGGATGTCTTTGGCTTAAAAGGTGTAGAATTTGATCAAAGTTATGTATCTGATATGAAATTAGAAATTCCACCAAATGTTAATCTCTCAACAGACATTATCTTGGGTATTAATATAAAAGAAAATAAATAGAACAGTTGGTCCCTCCTCAAACAGGTTCTCTGGAATACAAATGTAATACAAATTAAGGTACAATTGCTAATTCTAACTGTAAGATTTTCTGATTGCATGGTTTTTACAATCAGATAGATCAGTGTGTGAATCTTTGTTGAGTCACTTAATAGCTGACTCTACTAGGGCAAGTTTCTTAAACTCTCTGAACCTCAATTTCCTCATCGTAATATGGGAGACTCACACTTATGTTAATTAGGGGATATTGTGAAGATTTAATTATACAGCAAATATTATGCCACAGGACAAAATAGGTGTTCTATAGATGCAGTTTCCTTCCCCATTGCCCCACACTATACTCATCCAGTTAGAATCTAAAAAGAGTTGAGTTTGGAAGAGTTTACCAAATGCCTAATTCTACCATACTGTAGATTCTAGTTCAAAGGAAATATCATGTAACCTAGAAACCAGGAAACCAGAGTTTTGCTCTTGTTTTGATCCATAGCATTAAACAAATCAATAACAATTAAACAATTAAAAAAGTTGAGTTTGAGTTCTTATATACAACATAAAGATAATAAAATCTTCCCTAATTATCAATAAACTGACCATATAATTTTCCATCAAGCTGGGATACTATTGATAGTAAAAGTGAACACTGTTTATAATGAGATCAGGACATCATGCTATCACTCTGACTAGAAGGTTATAAGAGTACCAAACAAGATGATGTAAGTGAATTTGCAAAGCCTTATACCACCTGCCTAAGAGATGACAAATTTTATGCTAAATGGACAAGAAAAGGTCCAATTTTGCTCCCACTATCCTAATCTTATATATACGTTTCCAGCACTCACCTTCTGATGGATTGTAAGTATTTAGAACTATTTGGAATATGGCTGAATTTATTTCAATGTCTGTGTACCTAGATGACTTCAGCACCAGGGTGTGGGATTCTATACCAAATTCATGTGTAAAATGAAAACAGTAAGAAAATCAAAACTCTTTTTATTAATAAGCAATCATGCACAAGGTGAAGATGTATCTCTCTTGAAATAGGTTTATATTTCAATTACAAATTTTTAAACGTCCAAGCAGATGCAGTTATAAATATAATTTTCTTCTGTAATACCTTTAGTTAGATTTTTTTCAGTTTTAAGCTAAATGTTTTACTTCATAACATCAAGGAATCCATACAACACATGACACCACAACCACTAGTCATCATTTAAAAACAGAATTTTTAAAAACTATCATCAAATTCTATTAGAATGCAGGCTGTACCATGGTTATAGACCTCTTGCCCTTTACTGCTTTTTTATGAAAATACATGAAGTCACCCTTGCGTCAATAGCTAGCCATTCGCCTTCATGATAAGCTAAATGGCTGTTTCAAGAGCAGTTTCATGGATAGGGAAATTTTAACTTGATAAGCTGAGGAGGGATCTAGACTGCACAGATTTTAATAAAAGTTATGCAGAAAGATAACTGTCTGGAAGCACTGTTGTTCGTGAAATTATGGCTGGGTAGACAGCATTCTCTCAAGCTATTGCAGTTGTTATAGGCAATTTTCAAAGAAATTGTATTACTAGTGATTTTGAAAGAAATGGCAGCGACAGGTACCTTCCTGTTTCTATTTAGCAACTGGTACCCAGCTGAAAGGGAAGAATCCATGGAGCACAAACTAGATATGCTGCTTGTGCTTCCTCCATTTGCAGGTAGAGTTTCCAGTAATTGGTCATTCATTTTTTTCAGGTCAACAATTATTTTGCTTGCTTTATGAGTAACCAGCACAGTTCTAGGCACTATGGGTACATGCGTAAAGGAAACATAAAAATACCTCTGCTCATGGCATTCACTCTCTAACGGAAGAAGACAAAAATATAAATAGAATAAATAAGTACATTATACAGTCTATTTCTGTGTGATAAATGAACTGGAGAAAAATAAAGCAGAAAACGTGGTTGGTGGTAGTGGTGGGCGGGGTCAGCATTGCAAATTTTAAATTCGGTGGTATGTGAAAACATTTCTAAGAATAGTCTTGTGGATAACATAATTCCTGCATGGAAAGGGGTATTGTGTAAAAAGTAAAGGTAAATATTAATACCTTTCCATGTGGTGCATACATTCAAGGAATAAATCCAGCAATGGCTTGAAATGCAACCAGTGCAAGAAGTGAAAGAAACATTGACTCTCTAGGATAGCATTTCTCAAAGTGTAGATCAGACCTGCACCAGAGTCACCTGAGATGCTTACTGTTAATAAAAGGCAGGTGCCTCACTCTAAACCTAGAGCTAGTCAATCGGAACCTCCGGGCATGGGTCCTGGAAATGAGTCATATGTCAAGCTGTTTGGATGATTCTGCAGCATTCTAACATTTGAGTCCTAAGAATGTCTAATGTAAAGACATCAAGTCTCAAGTAAAAAATCCACCCATTTGCTTATTTAACAAATATTTCCTGAGCGACTCCATTCTGTGCCCAACTATGTAACTGAAGGGTCTGAGAAGATGGATCCATGCCTCAGATGGTTCTGATCAAATTGGGGCAACTAGGTATACAAATAGGTTAACAAAAGAATACAGAAAAGGCTTGTGATGATCTGATGGGTTTAATTTTAGTGTTGGGAGAGAGGAGGACATTGCTGATTTTTTTTTCTCACATGTTGGGCTTGCAAAAATAATTCATACATGCAAAACCCTTGAGTTGGGATACTCTGTGCTCAAGTCAGTTGTTACTTAGTGGTCTCAATGGAACTCTTAACACTGTGGCCAGTGATATGTTCCATGTAAACACTTTTTTTTTTTTTGGTAATTGCAGGAATTCCAAAGCAACACAAACATTCTCATTTGATTGTCCATTTATTTAATAAAAGCTATCAAGACCTATGGCATACAAGTGTTCTGAATCTAGAGGAAGAGACAGAGAGGTCAATAGATGGGTTCCATGCAATGTAATATAGGTGTGTGTACTACACGTTTTAGAAGAAGGATGAAGTTGCTAACTCTGCCTAGGGTTTTGGAGAAATTTTTTACGCAAAAAAAGATGACACTTAGATTAGAACTTAAAGGATGAGTTAGATTTTGACACATAAACGAAAAGGAAAGATTGTTCACAGCAGACATAACAGCAAGTACAGACATACTAACACAAAAGAGTAGAATTTTTGCTCAGATTACAACACAGTTCTGCAAAAACCACCTAGCTTCTTTATTTTCTACACCAAGCTGATGACCATTACCACTGGACAGTGAAGGAATGGCCAAAAACTACTGCCAATTAACAGAATTAATTTCTTCTAAATAGTTTTTAAAATTTTTAAATAGCCTCTAATGGATAAATAATCAAAAGTTCCAAGTTCAATTTTATGGCTGGGCCATTTCTCCCCTCCCTCCTTCCTTCTCAAGATGGTAGCTGAGTGTAGGGGAAGCGTGTGGACAGAATGGCAATGGAGGAGAAGCACTTGAGTGGTCTTTACGCTGGTTTCTACTGCAGGGCAAGTCTGGCTCCTGTGGTTCTCATTCACTGCTGTTATTGACCAAGGTAAGGGGAAGCTAGTACCATCACTGTGCCTCCTTCATGGTAAGAGAACTTGGCCTCGTCAGGACCCAGGGGTTCTCCTAGATAACTTTGTTCTCACTGGCAATGTGGATACCCCTCAACTTCCAGCTTTCACTGCTCTCTATTGCTGAACCCGACAGCCCACCCTAAAGCCCTCAGCTAAAAGGGTGCCATTTAACCCCAATTCAGTGAGCCCTTCTGCAAAGAGCTCTAATATCCAATAATATATCCCCTTGGGGAATTACTTAAACCTTATGTGCTTCAATTTTCTCATTTGTTAAATGGGGATAATGATAGTACCTTCTCCAGAGCATGGTTGCACGGTTAAAATGAGTTAATAAATATACTGCACTTAGAAGGGTTCCTGGCACCATTGTGAATAGTCAAGGCACATTTGCCATTGTTATTAGTTCTTCATCACTCCCCACCCCCTTGAGTCATGTGGTGACTTCTGGTCTTTTCTCTTGCATGCATGTGGCACTGGGAGCCAGGAGTGCTGCCTCTTTCTGCTACAGCTATTACCATGTTGACATATAATCAGCTTGCATGGCAGTCTCTAGATGCTTTTCACTTTCTCCTCAATGTAGCAATACTTCTTTCTTCCTGGAATTTTGCCTTAGAGAAGAGAAGCAAAGACACAGGGAGATCTGACTGCTTCTGTCTTTTTCTGTCTCTTCTCCTTCCCATATGCCCAGAGGCCAGAATATATAATCTATTCCTCCTTTTCCTCTTAGAAAGCTATTTCCCTACATCATAACTTGAGACCTTTGTATGGCAGTAAAAATTGATATAAAAATTTATGTTCAAGTTCTCCAGAACTGGCTCTTGATGTTAATTTTTTTAAAAAGAATGTTTTCATTCCAAAGCCTGCCTTTCAGAACCATTGTCTTACCATGAACTCCCCAAATTCTATTTTGAGTGTCAAAGGCTGCACACTGATTACATCTCTTTATCTTCTTGGTTTAACAATCGTAGTCCCCTCTAAGACAAATAATGCCTCCTGAAGAATAGTGAGAAAATCATACACAATGAAATATACGTAAGAAAAGGTACATGTATATATTTCCAAAATATCATTCCCATTTTCTCCGTAAGTATTAAAGGGCTTGATGTGTTCAAAAAGCAGGAAATGGTGATTAATTTGGTGTGACAAGAATATAATTGATAAGTTTGTGTGTGTGAGTTGGGGAGGGGAGGTGTTAGGTGGAAGGGAAAGCAGATAAGAAGGGATAACAGATGAGGAATAAGAAGCCAGTTGTAGCCAGACTGAGAGGATCACTATACGCCATGCTAAGGAAGTTTCTTTTTCTTTTAGATGAAATGACACTAAGTATGAAGCAGGGTACATAGTTGTATGTCCATTTTATATATTAGAAAAATAAAGCTCTAAGATATTGAGCTTTTCCCTTGCATCGTCACCACTGTAATTGTCAGAGCTAGGATGAAAATTCAATTCTACTGATTTATAATCTATCACATTATACTCCTTTTTTTTTTAAAGTTCAAGCAACTTCTTCAGAGAAGTTATAAACTGGCATTTTCACTTTTGAGATAAATGGGACACATTCTATAGAACAATTACCTAAATCAAAAGCATTTCATTGCTTCTGAAACTCCAGTGCCTCTAGCAAAGCAAAACCCCAAGACCGTGTTCAATAAGATCCTCTGACATATTTATTGTTTGCCTATTACTCACTGTCTTACTTGTTTTCACAGTTGGTAAGGACTCAATAATTCTAACTATGAAGATATCAACTTGCACTTGTGTAGAATCTAAATGATGTTATTTTTGGGGGGGCATACAATTTCTGAAAATAAAGGTAGAAGTTCAAAAGTGTCTGCTGGATTAATTGCAGATCTTTGGTGGAGATTTCCATGAATATGTACTTTTACACCATGGTGTAGCTTAATCAAGACATAAGAGACACTAGTTGTTCTACTCACATTTTCTCAGACTAGCATGGGTCTGTCTGAAATACCACTTAGAACCATCTCTAGAGAAGTCTATTTGCTAATAAAGCATGGGATAAAATACAGTTTTGCAATTAAATGATTACTTTTGATTCTGTAAGTAGCCAGTACAATCTATTCATGACAAAAAGTAAATAATTGAGTGCTTGTTCTCATTGACAGTCCAAACACTTCATTCATTTAAACAAATATTTATTGAGCATCTATTATTCTTGCCACTGGGAATGTATAGACAAATGAGGCAGACAGTCTTTTCCACCCTGGAGTTTACAATTGTAACAAAGATTAGGAGGAAAAATACAGTGTCCATGAAAGCCCCTAATGGATAAATCTTAACTAATATGAGGTGTTAGGGAAGGTTTCCACAGAGAAACAATCTTTAAGCAAAAACTAAGCAAAATTTATCCAGGTGACTAGTATGCAAAGCTTCTGGTTGGGGGTAAGGAGAATTTAGGGAATTCAAGGAATGAAAAACTCTGTATGGTAGATGGATAGAGAGATAGGACCAGATCATGCAGGGATTTATGTGTCAAGGTAAGTATTTTAAAATTTAAGAGGAAGAGAATGTGACTGAAAAATTTGAGCAAAGTAGTATCATGGTTGATTTTTTTTAGACTATTACCTCAGATCAGAGCCATGCTGAATGCAACTGCAGGGTGGCACCTTCACATTCACTATTCATAAGAAGCAATTCTTCAGAAGCTATGTGGAGAATGGATTAGAAGTGATGAGAATGAAAACAGGATGGTCATGGGAAGAGAACCCATTGGTCTAGGCAACAGATAACAATGGCTTGCATTTAAGTGGTGGAAAAGTAACGAAGAGAAGTGGATGCATTTTGCATTTTAAAGATATTTAGGAGGTAGAATTCATGGTATATAATGTGTGGTTGGATATGAAAGCTGATTTAGAGAAAACAATCAAGAAGGACTCATTATTTCCTTGTTGGTTGGTTGGTTGTGGATGCTATTTTGGGGTAGAGGGAGCATAGGAGAAGGAGCAAGTTGAAGGTGGGGGAATCATAACTTCTGTTTGGGGCATGGTAGCTTTGAAGCTCTCATAAAACATACAGTGGAGACTTAGAATAGAATGTTTGATATTTTATTCTGGAGCACAGAAGATAAATTTGAGCTAGAAATATAAATTTAAGAATTGAAGACACAGAAGTGGTAAAAATCAATAAGTAAGAACAGGTAGAAAGAGAAAAAAAGAGGGACTAGCATGAAACCATCAAGACTCCTACAGTTAAAAGTCTAATAGAGGAAAAATAGACAAAGAGGTAGAAGCAAAACCATGACAGTGTCATGGAGTCATGGAAATCAAGTTTTTAAAAACAGTGAGTTTGCTGCTTGGTCTAAGGTTTCTAAAGGCCAGGAAAAGTGTCCATTACATCCTATGGCATGGAGAACTTTTTCTACAGGTGTACCTAGGGAAGAAGTCATATTAGACTAAATTGAGGACATGAATAGAGGGTGAGGACATAGGGATGCCAAGAAGAACATACAGAAGAAAACTGGAGAAGAATATGGGGTCCAAAGATTTAAAAGTGCATGAGAAGTATCTAGTACAGAGGGTGGTTTTAAATATAAATGAATCATAGAAGATCACCAAAAAGTGAGAAACAGGGAGGAGGGAGATTCTGAGTATACCAGGAAGTTTGGCTTGAGGAAGAAGAGGGAATACTTCCTCCACTGGGTTAGGAAAAAGGGATTAGTGGAGAGACAAGGAGGTTGGTAGATTTGGCCATAAGAAATTGTATTGGTAGTTGTCGTGGGCCCCCATCAATGGCTTCTGCTTTCTCTGTAAAGTATAAGCTAATGAGTTAAAGAAGAAAAAAAAAAAAAAGAGTTGATGTCAGGGCTTCAAAGAGAGCAAAGAATTGTTTGAATGTTTTGTGTGGAGATTGGAACACATCTAGCTCGGACACATTGCATTGCTAATTTAAATTGGGGATCAAGTCAAAATAACTGGTATAACCTTAGAGAAAACAGAAAAGCAAAACCCCAAAATCTCAGGCTTCCTGAAGATCCAAAAAATTTGTTTTGCTGTGCATCAAGTATATAATGTATGCCTATGGTAAGAGAAGTGGAGATTTGCAAGTGTAACTGTATGTGTGTCTGTGTGTACGTGTATTTATACACACTCTGACTCAATGTGATCCAGATAAACTTAAATTTCTGAATTGGAACAGTGATATTAATTAGCCAATTTTTAAAACTTATTTCAAGAGAATTATCAGTGATTGTATCCTATCAGAGTGTAGGAATTGGGATCCAAAGTAAATGAAAGAGTTCTGAACTTCTCACACTACCATGATTGGTTTCTTGAATGATCATTGCAAGACAGAATTATACTGAGCCCAAGCAACTCAAATTTTCACTTATACCCATTTTTTTGGTAATTGTGGAAAAAAATTAACAATACAGAGTCCCTAAACAATTACTATTTGGTAATGTGGTGAGTCTCATGGTAAGTTAAGTCATGTCATCACTTTACAGCCCAGAGATAACCCCTGTCTTGTGAGTCAATTGATTAGCTTTCAAAAATGATAGTGGAGAAGATGATGACGATGATCATCATCCCTAACCCCAAATTTATCAGAATTTTCATTCATTCCTCTGAATTTACCCAGCATATTATTTTTAACCCTGTTTAGGATATTTTAAAATTTTTCCTGTATTGTAATTGGTTATTTGTATGTCTTAGTCCTAGGCTACATTTTTCCTGGTCTTGAATAACAATGTGTCAAATGACTGTTTTTACCTGGTTTCTAAAATAGTGCCATATTCAACAATAAAGTTTATTTAATAATTCATTAAACAATTATTATTGACTTCCTACTGTATGCCAGATATTATGCCATATACTGACTACACAATGGTGAAACAAAATAGATATATTTCCTGTTTTCATAGAACAGTCTAGTGGGAGAAACAGACATTAAACAAATAGATGCAGAACCGAATCCACAATTGAAAATTTAGATGAATTGCTGAGGAAAAGAACAGCATGGTATGAGAGAGAGAAAGTGAATTAATTTTATGTTGAGTGAAAACTTTGAGGAAGTCACAAATAAACCAGTGTTTCTCAACCCTGGAATTATTGACATTTTGGGCTGGACAGTTCTTTGCTGTAGGGAGGTGTCCTGTACATTGTAGAGTGTTGAGCAGTTTCCTGACCTCTGCCCACTTGATCCCAGTAGCACCATCCCATTTGTAACAATCAAAAATGTCTCAAGATAGTGCCAAATCACTCCTGGGACAGAGCCACTAATTTAAATTAAGAGTAAATGCTTAAGTAAGAATTAGGCAGGAGAAAAGGTCAGAAGTGCATTATTCCAAGAACAGGAAACATCATGGGAGAAGTCTATGGGGTAGAAAAGAGCATTTAAATAACTAAGGGAGGCCAGCATGGAAGGAGTATATTGAATGAGGGAAAGATTAGTACAAGGTGAGGCTGGAAATGAAGGCAGAGAACAGGTTTAAAGAATTGTAAGATCAAAAGATGCAATTTATATTTTAAAGCATCTCTCTGGTTTCTCTGATAAAAATAGACTGGAGACACTGAAAGTGAAAATGAGGAGGCCAACCAGGGGCTATTGCCATTTTTCAGGGTGGTGGCCTGGGCTAGAACGCAGGATGAAGAGATGGTAAGGCATAGACACAGCAAAGCTATATTTTGGGAGAAGAAACAGCAGGAAATAGTGCATAAATGTCCAGTGAAAGGAGGAATCAAAGGGAAGGGGTCATCTGAGAGCTCCATTGATTTGTAAATGCATATGATAAATTTGTGTTTATTTGCCTTCAATGACAAAATTTTAGGTGGTCTTAATCCTGTGCCTTTATGTCATTAAAAACACAAAAATGCAAACCTCTTCCATATGATAGTGCTACAAATATATAGTTTTATAAACTTGGACATTTCCCACTCCACCTGATCTTCTTTATCCCAAGCTAAAATTCAAAGTACTTTCAATAGCTCGGTTTATGACATAGCTTGTCATTCCCTTAACTGACTTCTGCGTGTCTACTAAATTGCAGCATCTAAAACAGAATGGTTTACTCCACATACTGCTCCTAAAAAGTATAAAGGGGAGTAAGTGTATCTCTAATAGAAATATTGTACTATTCATTGTTATTAAGTTATTATTACTATTCATTATTATTAAAATTTAAGCTGTTTTTAATGAAAACTTTTGTCTTTCTCAAACATGCTGCTAAACCATATCTTTCTCTCCATGTAAATTGTCTATTGGAATTATGCCTGTGAATGTAAGATTTCATACTTACTGTCTTCATGGCATATTGTATTTGTCAGAGTTCAGTCAACAAAACAGAAACCAATCTCTGTATTTCAAGTATAAATCATTATAACAAAGAAAATTGTAGATTTACACAGAATTGGAAGGATGGGGAGTAAAGGTCAGCAAAATTACCACTAACAAGCCTGCATCCTGCTCTCTAGAAGGGCAGAGAAAGCATATCATTATGTCCACCGAATTATGTAGAGCCTCCTTGAATTGAATGACTTTGGTGGGCATGCACATGAAATACAAATGTCTTCACACTCCACCCATTCTAAGAGGTCCACTCACACACATATTAGATATATTCATCTACCTATCGTTGACCTAAATTTTCAAATCTTCTTCCTTTCAAGCCATATCCTAAGAGTCAATATAGAATCATACCTGTGACAATTTCTTCTTCCATGCAATGTGAAGAAATAAGTACTCTGCTTGATGTTGGGTCTATTTGGAGAACTTTCCTTTCTCATACTTCTTTAGGCCAATCATAGGGCACTATGCTGCAAATGTTAATTTTCAGGTGGTGCTACCATACCATGCAGACTCTGTAAACCAGGCCTGAATTTATCTTCTTCTACATATTACAACCCCCACACTATGATTTTATTTATTCTTGTTTAAACAATCAATGATTTTTATATTGAAATAATAAGAAAAATGCTATATCTATCCACACTGTTACTATTTACAATATTCTTTGGTCCTTTTGTAGATCTATATTTTTATTCAGTATTAATTTCTAAATAATCTGGAAAATATGACTAAAAGACTTCCTCTAACCTTTCTATAGTATGGATCTGCTGGTGATAAATTCTTTGCTTTTGTATGTCTGAAAACATCTTTATTTTACTTTTGTTTTTCAAAGATGTGTTTCCTGAGTATAGAATTCTTGGCCAACAGTTTTTTTTTTTTTCTTTCATTACTTTAAAGATGTTTGTCCATTGTATGCAAGCTTGCATTTTTTTCTGATGAGAAGTTCCTTGGATGTGTTGATTTATAATTTTCACAAATTTGGAGAAATTTTCACTATTATTTCTTCTATTTTTTTTTTGATCGTCTTTTCTCCTAACTCTTCTTCAGACACTTCAGTTAGACGTATTTTAGGCTGTTTGAAGTTGTACCACAGCTCAAAGTGCTCTGTTCATTTATTTTGAGTGTTTTTTTTCCCTCTGTGTGTTTCATTTCAGATAGTTTCTATTGCTATGTTTTCAAATTTATTAATCTTTTTTATAATGTACAATCAGTTATTAAACTCATCCAGCATATTTTTTCATCTCAGATATATATTTTATCTATAGAATTTTTATTTGAGTCTCTGTACATATTTCATGTCTCTACTTAACATATTCAATCTTTCCTTTAGGTTTTGGACATATGGAACACAGTTAAAATAACTAGTTTAATATCTCTGTCTGCTATATCTAACACACGTATCAGTTCTAAGTTAGTTTTAATTGATTGATATTTTTTCCTCATTATGGATTGTATTTTCTTTCTTTATTCTTTTTTTTTGGTTAAGTATTAGTTTAATACTCTATTTTTCATATAAGCATACTTGTCAATTATACCTCAATAAAGCTGGAAAAAACTGTGTACATCAGGAGAAAATTGTGTATATGCAAGATGTACAACATGATGATTTGATATATGAATACATTGTGTATCAATGGCCACATCAAATTAATTAACATATCCATCACCACAGAGTTACCATTGTGTGTGTATGTGTATGTGTCATCTCTTGTGTTTTTGATAATAACCATCCTAACAGATATGAGATTATATTTTATTGTGGTTTTGATTTGCATTTTCATAGTGACTAGTGATGTTAAGCACCTTTTTATATACCTGTTGGCCATTTGTATATCTTCTTTGAAAAAATATATATTTATGTCCTTTGCCCATTTTGTAATTGGGTTATGTGGGTTTTTGCTATTGAGTTGTATGGTTTCTTATATATTTTGGACATTAACCCCTTATCGGATATATGGTTGCAAATATTTTATCCCATTCTGTAGGTTGCCTTTTTATTTTGTTATTTGTTTATTTTGCTGTGCAGAAGTTTTTTAGTTTAAAGTAGGGCCCACTTGTTTATTTTTTATTTTATGGCTTGTGCTTTTGGGATCATATATTTGATAGGATACCCAACAATATACATTTTACCTTATTGGATGCTGAGTACATCTCCATTTCTACCCTTGAGCTTTGTTCTTAGATATAGTTATCTGGAAATTTGATTACTTTAAATTTCACTCTAAAGATTCGCTGGGTGGAACTAGACCAGTCTAGAGAAAATTATTTTCCACCACTGAGAAAAAATCATTCTCTACCCAAAATCTATAACCAATGTCCTGTGAATTATAAGTTTCCCTAGTCTGGCTGATGGGGAAAGTCCTGGACACATATTGTCTCTGGGTACTACTCCCTATAATCCTTTCTGATAGTTCTTTTCTCACCTATGAAGACTCCTTATAAACATCCACTTACCCGTAGTAATCTGCTAAAAACTATTCAGAAATCTCTCTATTCAATTGTTTCCTCTCCAGCACTTTGCCCATGAACTCTAGCCACCTTGGTCTTTGCAGATTCTGAGCTTCCCGCAATCAGTGAGACTACTGGGTTCTGCTTGTGCTTCCCCTCCCTGTGCCACAGTCTGGGAAGTCTCTCAAGATGGTAGGATAGGTTAATCATAGGGTTCACCCCATTCATTTATCACGTCTCAAATATTATTGTCCTTTGTAGTCTGCTCTTGAAAGTTTTGAAAATTGTTGTTTATTTTATTGTGTCCAGTTTTTTAGTTGTTTCAGGTGGGAAGGTAAGTCTGTTCCGTGATATTTCACCTTGGTTGGAAGCAGAATGACCTGTGCCCCTTTTTCACTGGTAGTGATTAGAAAATGTAGCAAATTGCCCTTCACCTTTAAGGGAATGTCATCTGCATAATTCATCTTCAGTTCACTCACAAAAGTGTTGAACAGTTCAGGACCAGGGAAAAAAGCTTTGTACCTTATAGGAAAAATACTCTTTCAAAACTTGCATTAATTCGTTACTCAAAATTTTTCATGTTGTAAATTTACCTAGTTGTTATATTAGCTCAAACATTTGCACCTAGCCATCTGTTTTTCATGAACTGATACCATCAGTTTCACTCCATTTTTAAATGATCAATTACAGGAATAATATATAAATGCATTCTCCTTGTGTGATAGACATTAGTTCTGCTCTCTGAATATTTGTGACTCTTCACATTCCTTGCCTATATGGTGGGATTGCATTTCCTGATCCACTTGTGGGTGAGTGAGTGGCACCATATGATTATTTCTGGCTTATTAGTTGTGAGTAGAACTGTTATATACTACTTCAGGGCCAAACATTTAGTTGCTATTACAAAACCAGTAGAGTTTTCTTTACCCTCTAGCTTTTGAGATAGTGACCGTTCTGTCAGCCTAAATCCCTGAGTAAATTAAATGAACAGACACCTCTGCCGATCCACGATGAGCATGCAACAGAAATACAAACCTTTGTTATTTTAAACCACTGATATATGGGGTATGTGTGTGTGTGACAGTATAATTAAGATTCTCCTTACTAATACAGCTTATAAAAAAATTAAAGCATTGCAATAAAAATAAAAATTTTATTTGCATATCAAACATAATTTCGGTTCCTTCACACTTTTTTCCTGGAACCGTATAATCATGATTATAACTTTGTGAGTCTTCTTCGTATGCATCTGTTGATACATGGAGACCTAGTTCATTCCTTATAACTGCCATATAGTGTGATTTCATATGAACATGCTAATTTTATCTATTCTATTTTAACTACCATGTATCCACAATACCCATTCCTATTGATACACATTTAGGCTATTTCTGATTTTACACCACCATAGTAACAGAACATTCTTCTACATATCTCATTGTGTACACGTGGAAACAGGGCATCTGGGTGGTAGGGCATACATACTTTCAGCTTTAATAAATACTGCTAAACCCTCCTCCAATGTTACCAGACCACTTTATATGGCAACCACTTTTGTAGGTTTATTCTCATGTTTATTGTGTTGGTTTATTTTATAGAAGAGAAACTAATTTATTTTTCATACCAAAAAACCCCACTTGATTGGTGATTATGCCTGGTGATTATAATACAGCACTGTTGTGGCATTGACAATATGCACAGAGGCAAACACAGCACTGTTCAGAAGTCATCACTACACAAATAAGATCATCTTGATTCTCTGCACCATGATTTATTAGATAAAATTAAGCTAATATTTTAGTTGATTGTAGCCACTTATAAAAATGAGATTTGAAATATGGTGTAATTATCTATAATCTATTTTCTTCATCTCCAAACTGAACAGCAACTAATAGAAAATAAGCCACTTAACTGAAGAGCAGTTTTGTAGAATATTTGATATGGTGTTATATTTCACTGGGGTTTTATCAGATGATGGTCTTGGTAAATGCAAGCAAGAGTTTATCTTTATTGAAAATAAAGACCGACTGGAAATATTCTAAGTTACTTGCATTACAAATGAAGAGGTACAGTACTATTTGAAGGTATATTTGGATTATTTAAAAAGGTATATTGGGAACTCTAGGGTTTATATCTACAAAAAATTGTTAAAAGTTTTAAATGAAGTATTAATGTTGAGTCAACAGATGAGGTAAAATGAAATAATAAAAAATGCTCAAACAAAATGAGAGAAGTCAGAAAAAACAGAAACAAAAACAAATGCAATAAATAGAAAACAGCAAGATGGTAGGTTTTAATTCAACTATCAACAATCACATTTAATGTGGAAACACACTTTGTTAAAAGATATGGTCAGATTGGATAAAAAAGCAATATCCAAGTCATGTTAGAAACTCACTTTAAACATGAAAAATTACGTAGATTAATATAATGGGATGAAGCTGCTGTAGAAAACAGTTTGGCAGCTCCTCAAAAAGTTGAACATAGAATAACCATATGACACAGAAATTCCACTCCCAAGCATGTGCCTAAGACAACTGAAAACATATGTTCACCCCAAAATTTGTATACAAATGTTTATAACAGCATTATTTGTAATAGCTAAAAAGTCAAAACAATGCAAATGCCCATCATGTGGTGAATGAACAAGCAAAATGTGTTATATCCATACAATGGAATATTATTCAGTCATAAAAAGCAATGAACTATTGATACATGCTGCAAATAGATAAACCTTGAAAACATTATATTAAATGAAAGAAATGAGACACAAAATATCATATATTGTACAATTCCATTTATATGGAATGGAATTTATATGAAATGTCCAGAAGGCACAAAGTCATAGTGACTGAGAGTGGGTTAGTGGTTTTCAGGGGTTGAGGGAAAGGGAAGTTGAGATTGATTTCTGTTTTGGAAGGTTTTTTTTTTTTGGGTGATGGGAATATTCTGGAATTATATAATGCTGATGATTGTACAACATTTTGAATATACTATAAACCACTTTAATGGACACTTTAAAATTGTGGAACTTAAAAATAAAATTTTTTAAGGTAAAGGAATGGAGAAACTTGCAAACACAAATAAAAGAAAGCAAAAGTAGCTATATTAATTTTAGACAAAGTGGTCTTTAGAACAAGGAAATTTTTTCAGGGATAAAAGTAGATGTTACATAACAGTAGAGGGATTAATTATCTAAGGACATAGCAGTTTTAAACATATATGCACCTGACAATGGAGTATCAAAATGTGTTAGACAAACCCTGATAGAACTAAAAGGAGGAATAGATAAGTCCACTGTTAAAATTGGAGACTTCAACACCACAAACAAGCAGGCAAAAAAACAATAAGGATAAATATAACCTGTATAGTACAATTAACCCATTTGGCATAACTGATATTTGTAGAACACTCTGAACATCAACAAAATGCACATTTATGTCAAGTGCACTGAAACACACACCAAGATAGACCATATTCTGGCTCATAAAATAAGCCTTAACAAATGTAAAGGGAAATAAACCATGAAATATGTTCTAATACTATAATGGAATTAAACTAGAAATCAGTAATGAAGAAAGCAATAAAATGCACAAATACCTGGAAAATAAACAAATTTGTAAGACACAAAGAAGTACTCAGAGGGATACTTACAGCAGAAAATGAATATATTTGAAAAGAAGAAAGACCTTCAATCAATCAATATTCTAGGTATTCACCTTAAGAAACCAGAGAAAGTACAAATTGACCTAATGCAAACAGAAGGAAGGGAATAATAAAAATGAAAGCAGAAATCAATGAAATTAACCAACATTTCTCCCAACCACCCCTACCCCAGCCCTAGTAACCACCATTCTACTCTCTACTTCTATAAGTGGACAGGAGAAATAAGTTCAAGAGATCTGTTGTACAACATGATGACTATAGTTAATAGCAATATATTATATTCTTGAATATTGGTAAGAAAGTATATTTTAAGTGTTCTCACCAAAAAAATATAAGTATGTGAGGTAATGCATATGTTCATTAGCTCAATTTAACCATTCTACAATGTATACATATTTCAAAACATTATGTTCTACATGATAAATAAATAATTTTTGTCAATGAAAGTAAATTAATTAATTTTAAAAATTAATGACATCAAAACAATAAAGAAACTTAATGAAACCAAAAGCTGGTAATTTGCAGAGAACAATAAAATTGACAAAGTTCTAGTGAGCTTAACCAAGAAAAAATAGAGGAAGACAAAAATTACCAATACAAAGAATAAAAGAGGGGCCATCACTATTCATCCCATAGACATTAAAATGATAATAAGGGGATATTAAGAACAACTCTATCACTATAAATTCAAAATTAAAAGATGCATACTACAAAAATTCACTAAAGGAGAAACAGATAACCCAAATAGCCTTATATCTATTAAAGGAATTAAATTATTAATTAATATCTTTAAAAAAAGCACCAGGCCCAGATGGTTTCACTGGAAATTCTTCCAAACATTTAAGGAAAACATAATACCAATTTTACACAACCTCTTTCAGAAAATAGGAAAAAAAGGAATCTTTCCCAATTCATTTTATGGGGTCAAAGTTATCCTAATATCATTATAGATCACTGCAGCCTTGAACTCCTGGGTCCAAGTGATCCTCCCTCCACTGCCTCCCGAGTAGCTATCATTATAGGCATGTGCCTCCACACCTGGCTAAGCAGATGGTAAATTCTTGATCCGTCTCCCAAATGGAGGTTGTCTTAGATCAACCTTCCTGGGAAACAGATTCTGAGGTCCCAGAACACCAATCTCTATTCCCTAAAAGAAAATGATAATTGGGAAGTAGCAATGGGTGGAGGGAGAATTCACCAAACTCAAACTTCAGGCAAACCTGTACAGGGTCTGGAGTGAGGTGGCTGTTCAGAGATGTCTGAATTGAGTCACAGAGTCTAGATCCATAGAGTCTAATTTTTGACACAGCTCCAAATAGTGGTGAATCTGGGAGGATGGTACCCTGACCTTGCAGTGTATAATGTCTGAATAGGAGCCCCAACCATACCTTCAAAAGGCTGTTCTATTGATTTATAAGAGCAGCTTCTGGGTTACATGGTATTTGATGGGACCAGTGGATCTCATGGTCATGTGCCTACTGTTTTTACCTCCTTTGCTGTAAAATGTGTCCATTGGTCTGATTCAATATTGTGCAGGATTACATGAAGTATGAAACACTTTGCATGCCCTCACACAGTGGTACTGGTTGACAGCCTGCACTAAGGGAAGACAGCCTAGAATACATGTTGGAGCGTCTCACTTTTCACTCCTTCCTTCTTATAGCCAAGGGTGATTGTCCCCTTCAGAGATGGAAAAAGGCCTTGAATATATAAATTAGTAATCTATTGCTGTATAACATATTACCCAAAAATTTAAAGTCTTAAAACAAAAAAACATTTATTATCTTACAGATTCTGTGGATCAGGAATCTGGGAGCAGCTTTTCTGTATCCTCTGCCTCAGGGTGTCTCACTAGACTGAGGTCAGGGTGTCAGCCAGGACTGAATTTATCTCAAGGTTCAACTGGAAAAGGGTCAGCTTCCAAGCTCACTCAAGTAGTTTTGGGCAGAATTCAGTTTCCTCAGGTTGTTGGACTGAGAGCCTAGTTCCTGTCTGGCTGTTGGCTGGAGGCTGCCCTCAGTTTCTTGCCACAAGGTTCTCTTCATAGAGAACTTCACAACATGGCAACTTGCTTCAACACAGCAAGGAAGAAAGAGGAGCCAGAGGGGGAGGGAGAATGAGGGCAAGACAGAAGTCCCAGTCTTTTATAAACTATTTTCAAAATTGACACCCTATCATTTTTTCTGTATTCTGTTTATCAGAAGTAAGTCATTAGGTCCAGCTCACACTCCAGGTGAGGAGATTACACAGGGTATAAATGCCAAAAGTTGGAAGTCACTGAAGGCCATCTTAGGAGCTGCCTATCACAGTAATTGTTATATCAAAGTTATACATGATGTAAAATTTGATACCTATCACAAACTAACTTGCAGAAAGATGGTATGAACTTACTCTCCCACTGCCTGGACATGAGTGGTTTCCTTTTCACAGGATCTGTTTGTCAAAGCACTCAAATCATAGTCAGTAGTTTATATAACACTATCGGTCACTGTCTCAAGTACTTTTGACAGCATCCATCATTTATCGTATTTTTAAAACCAAGGAGACTCATCATCATTATAGTCTTAACTTTTTTGTTGAATCTGGTGTCAGTTCATATTTTGGTTAATTTTATCTACCAACTTAGCTAGGCTATGGTGAGCAGTTGTTTGGTGAGACACTAATCTAGATGTTGCTGTAAAAGTATTTTTTATTCTGTGATTAACATTTAAATTAGTAGACTTTGAATAAAGTAGATCACTCTCCATAATGTGTGTGGGCCTTATACAATCATTTGAAGACCTTAAGGTAAAAGATTGAGGTCCCCCTAGGAAGAAAGAATTCAGTCTCCAGATTGGCTTTGGACTTAAGGCTGTAACATCAACTATTCCCTGGATCTCCAGCCTGCCCACCTTCCCTGAAGGTTTCAAACATGCTAGCCCTCAACATCATGTAAGCCAATTACTTAAGATAAATTTCTGTCTCTCTCTCCCTCCTTCCCTTTCTTCAGATAGATACATAGATAGATCATATTTGTATGTACACACATTTTACTGGTTCTGTTTCTCTGGAGAATTCTGACTAACACAGTTCACAACAGTATCTGAAGCAATAATTAGAAACATAATTCCTCACAATGGAATCCCAAGATTGCTGTTCATCTGCATTTCTGCCAAAAGTTTTCCAAATGTGGACAAAGTTTGAATCACCTCTGTTACTTTACTTACTTTCACTGATTTCACATATGTTCTCACTCTGCTATCAGAGCAACTGCATTTTTTTTTTCTATTGGATTTTGGTGAGAGATAAGCCAATATATTCAACTCAACTACTGGTTTTTCTAAAAAGCAGAAAGACTGGGTTGTTGGCTTAATTTTTCTTTTTTTTTGAGACAGTCTCAGTCTGTCGCCCAGGCTAGAATGCCATGGCATCAGCCTAGTTCACAGCAACCTCAAACTCCAGAGCTCAAGTGATCCTCCTGCCTCAGCCTCCAGAGTAGCTGGGACTACAGGCAAGCACCACCACGCCTGGCTAATTTTTTCTATTTTTAGGAGAGACCAGGTCTCTCTCTTGCTCAGGCTGGTCTCGAACTCCTGAGCTCAATTAATCTTCCCACCTCGGCCTCCCAGAGTGCTAGGATTATAGGCGGGAGCCACCACGCCTGGCCTGTTTGCTTAAATTTGATAAACAAACAGTATTGTGCCATATTCCTAGTGTTTCTAAATAAACCAGAAGTCAGACATATGCTACTAGCAAAAGAGAGATTCTTTGAGTGTATTTTCAAAGAATTTCTGGAAGAAGAAACTCAAATCCCCACTTCTCAGAATAGATACCAAGGTCTGCAGTCTTTAAACAGGTGTTAAGCTTCTTAATTTGTACTCTAGGTCTCTCACCAAAAATATTTTGTAGTGCTTTTGATTTATGCACTGTTAAGAACAATAATATTGTCTGCCTTATACCTGGTGAGAAACAGCTGCTGCTCCAGTAGAAGACATTATCTTCAGCTGCTGAATGGACGTTTACTCCCAGGATGTCAATAACAATGCCTAAAGAAAATCTATTTATGCACAACTGGCAATAGAAATGAAGAAAAGTAATGATCACCTTTTTCAACAAGGTAATCTTATTTTATTTGATAGAATATTCCAGAAAAGCCATCCCACAAGCAAAAAGCCCAAACCCTAGTAGAGAAAGGCCCCTTCCAACATCTCACAAGATTGCTTTCCAAAACATCTTTAATCAAAGCCAAGTACTAAAGTTATGCAAGCACAGAGAAACACCCTGGGCTGAGTTATACCTGCAGTTTCTAGTTTCCCACAAATTGGAAATTCTTACCCTTGTATTACAGCTTCTGGCTTCCCAAATAGGACAGAAGAGCACTTGAAGCCTGCTTGTTTTAGGAAAGGTTAAGTGAACCCAAATACTGATACAGTTTCATAAAACTGAAGAGATGGCAACCTCCTAATTCTATCTAGGTGCTAACCCAAAACATACTGAGGGATAAAACATAGCCACATTCTTGCTGGAAAAAAAAAAGTGTTAGAGTATTCAGATTTACTGGGTAACTGGTCATGTGATGCCCACACAGCTTTTTGGTCTTCCCATCATTTTTACTAAAGAAGTCCCAGGAACCAGTCTGTGATCTGAGATGAGTGAGTGGCAGGGTTTGGGAAAAGACTTGTCTTTCCCACACCAAAGAACCCTGAAGAGGGATCGATCAGATTCACAGTAAAAGATCCAAATAAACAGAGAGAAAAGGAAGAAGAGGCATGAAATGTTCACTGTGGGGCCTCTACTGGGGTAACTCATCAAGGCTCATCATCCACCAGCAGGAAGCCTCCCAGCCTTAATCTTCCTATACCCACATGGTAGTTCCTTTGCTTGCTAGGATATGCACTCCAACCCCAGACTCTATTCCTTTCTCCCCACATCTAGCCACCCTTAGTGCTTCACTCCCCTTAACTCTTCCATTCACTAAAATTCCCCACCTCTTCTCCAATCCTAAGTTCGACTTGCTTTCTAGGCTCATTTTCAGAATCCTGCTTTCTTTCTCAAATTTCTGTTGCTGAGAAGGGAGGGGATAATCTTTAGTTCTAGAGGAAGCAGAGGTGAAAAAAGCCACTGAAATGTTCCAGTCTCCTGGTGGCAGCTTCTTTTTTATTCCTCTTGTTCTGGTTAACTCCAGATAATTACTTTAAATTTATACACACACACACACACACACACACACACACATATATATACACGCACACATATATACACATGCACATGTATACACACATACACACACACAAGTACTTTATTTCAAGTATAAATCCCCTACCACTATTTGCATATTGTTACATCCCTTATTATGCTCAAAGAGTTTTTTATTTTGTTGTGTTTTGTTTTTGTCCCAATGGGGAAGTATATTATAAAGTTAACTTTAATTGCATCTTTCTGATTTGGGGAATAATTTGTTTGTTTTGCTTGCTTGCTAGTTTACTGCAATTTGTGGGAAATGTGTCATTCTATCCCATGTAGATTAATTAAATATCCCTGTATGCCTGTATATGGTAAAAAAAATCCTGAAGAAAGCAAATATTTCAATAAATATCAGATCTTTTGGAAATATAGCAATAATATGTCATCCTGATAATTCCTTTCCATATCTTCACTGGATGATTCACTTCATGACAACAACATTATTTAAGACAATAATTTAACATCAGAAAATAAAAGAACCAAAGTGATAACAATAAATGCTTGGTGATGATTAGTGATCCTTGGCCAGAGAACAAATTTCCTCATCAGTATAATTCTCTTTTAGCATGGACCCTCTTTCAAGTTATTAGGATCTCTTGGTAAAATGCAAATTGAGAATAAAAAAAGAAAGAAATTAGCCCAGTTTATATGCTGTTTGTTATCATTATAGGCCTAGACAGAGTGATTAACCCAGAAATAGCTACTATTTCCTGTTTTCCCTAAAATAATACTTACAAGCTGGGCAACTCAGCTCTGAGGCTCAGATTACGCATTTTTACATCTGATGATTATAATGTGTGCTTCCCTCAAAACTTATTGGGTGGATTAAATAAAGAATAACTATGCATACAAAAGAACTCTGGAAATTATGGGGACTATTATAGTATAAAAAAATCATTTCTGTGATTTACTGTTTCTGTAGACATATCTATGTACCCTAACTCTATTTATAATATTTTTTCCATAGAGTTTCTATTTTTTAATTAATTTATTTATTTTTATTTCAATATATTACAGAGATACAAATGTTTAGGTTACATACATTGCCTTTGCACTGTCTGAGTCAAAGCTACAAGCGTTTCCTTCCCCCAGACGGTGTGCACCGCACTCATTAGGTGTGAATATACCCATCCCCATGGAGTTTCTTTTTATTTCATACAATGTTTCAATCTTTTTCTTTATAGTTTATGTCTTTGTTACTCTGCTTAGAAAATTCTTTTGCCCCAAATGTTATATAATATTCATGTATATTTTATCTTGATGTTTTTAGTCTCTACATTTTAACATTTAATCCAGCTAAAATTTAATTTTGTTATAAGGTGTATAATTTAATTATTTAAAATATTTTTTCCCTGCAATGGTTCGCCAGTTGTTTTTTGAAATGGAATGGCCGAAATGGCAATCCCCATTTTACAGATGAGGGACAATGGCTCAAGGAGGGAAAGTGATAGAGGTGGGTGTGGGAGGCAGCTCAAACCTGCTCTGGAGAACTGACTGTGATCAGCATTTCCCATCTCCACACTCAACACATTGGACCTGGTAGAAATATTTACCCCATGGGAATCAGCAAACTGTACAAACCAGAACTTCCTCCCTCCCTCTCTTCCTTCCTTCTTTCTTTCTTTCCTTCCTTCCCCTATGTTTAAAGGGCTTTGCAAGTGCACGTGAATCAACTTGATTTTGTTGTTCTATGCTATGTCCCTTGGGATGTGATTTGAAAATTAACACCACCACAACTTATGCAATGGTAATTATCTCTCTTATTTCACTTTGAGTAATAGCTATGACTTACTGGGGCATTGGAGGATTGGGGAGCGCTTCAGGGCCAGAAGCAGGGGCGGGATAGGGGCGAGTACTTAGGAGGAGATGCTGCTTTGTTAGAAGAGAGACCTGCTGTCTGGAACTTAGCCTGGCTTTCATTTTCCTAATTTTACAATGAGGACCTAAGCTGGAAAATCCACTCAAACTTTCTTCATATCAGCAATAAGGCTGTTTCACTTTCTTATCATTTGTGCATTCACTGGAGAAGTTTTTTTAATTTCCTTCAAGAACTTTTCCTTTGCATTCACAACTTGGCTACCTGTTTGGTGCAAGAGGCCCAGCTTTCAGCCTACCTTGACTGTCTTCCTCACTAAGCTTAATCATTTCTAGTTTTTTATTTAAAGTGAGAGATATGTGACTTTTTCTTTCACTTGAACACTTAAGAGGCCATTGTAGGGTTATTAATAGGCCTAATTCAATATTGCTGCATCTCAGAGAATAGGGAGGTCCAAGGAGAGGGAAAGTTGGTGGGGCAGACAGAACACATACAACATTAATTAAGTTCACTGTCTTCTTGGGCATTATATGTAGCACCCTAAAATAATTACAATGGTAACTTCAAAGATCACTGATTATAGATCATCATAACAGGTATAATAACAATGAAAAAGTTGGAAATGTTGTGAAAATTAACCAAATATGACAGAGACATGAAGTGAGCACATGCTGTTGGAAAAATGGTGCTGATAGACTTGCTTGGCGCAGTGTTGCCACAAACCTTCAATTTGTAAAAAAATGCAATATCTGCTAAGTGCAATCAAGTGAAGTGCAATAAAAGGAGGTATGTCTGTATTGTTCTCAAGAGCTATCCACTGGAAATATTTCAGGATATTTCCATTTAGACTGATTTTGTGTGTGTGTGTGTGTGTGTATACATATATAAAATTTGGATTATGCTACACTTTTTTTGTTTCTTTAACCAGATATTTTTCACCTAACATTTTACATTTTATACCCTAAGTATTTTCCAATGTCAGCATTGCTTCAACTCTATATCTCATATCCCAAGTCTAATAAAAACAATAATAATACTTTATCTAGTGTTTACTATGTTTCTGGCACTATTCTAAGCATTTTACATCAATTATCCCATTAAATTCTTGAAATAACTAGGTGTTAAGGTCACTGTTTTATCCATATTTGAAAGACTTAGAAACTGAGGCAGAGAGATGTTGAGTACCTTGTTTGGAGTAACACAGCTAGCAAATTCTAAAGTTGGGATTTAAGCCTGGGAATCCAGCTGTAGAGTTTATGCAACTAACTATTATATATACCACCCTTTGCCAGCATTCTTGTAAGCTCTAACTTCAAAATATATTCAGACTTTTACACTTGTCTCCACTTTCTTACCAATTCCCTGGTCTAAGGTGTCATCATCATTTACCTTGATTATTTCAAAAGCTTCCCATCTGGTCTTCCTGCCTCTGCCTTACCTATCTACAGTCTGTTTTCAACACAATAGACAGAGGTATTTTTTTAGAACATAAGCATATCGAGTCAATTCTTTGCTTAAAGCCTTCCAATGGTCCCCATTTGACCCAGAATAAAACCCAATGTCCTTACTATATCTGGTCTCTGTTATTGCTTTTAGCTCCCACGTCCTCCTCCTTGCTCACTGGTTCCCATCACACTGGCCTCCTTACTGGTCCTCAAGTGAACTTCAAGAGATTTGTACTTGCTTTTACCTTTGTCTGGATTATTTTTCCCCAGGAGAGACATGTGCATTGCTTTTTTATCTCCTTAAGGTTTTTCCTCAGATGTCAACATCTCAGCAAAACTTTTCCTTTTTAAAATTGCCCATGTCCTTTCAATTCCCCCTTGCTGCCTCCAGCAATACTATCTTTCCTCCAGCAATTTTTATTTAATATATTATTTTTCTTTCTTTGTTTTCTGTCTCCTCTGACTAGAACATGTAGAACATGTATGCTTTCCCATTGCTTCTATGTCAAAAATTTCCTCTCACAAAGATTAACTCAACACGTATATTCTAGATTTGTGTGTTGTTCTTTAAAAATTAATCCTTTAATACATCTGGAATTTATTTTGCTCTATGTTATGAGATTAAGTATTTCCTTCAAACCATTTGGTAACCAATTTATTCATTCCACATTAAGTTGTTATACTTATTTTGCCATATATTTACTTGCCTTTTTATTAACTTCTCTGGCTGGAATTATGTAAACCTCATATTATTTTAACAAATTTAGTTCTACAAATGTCTAAATAGTGTGGTAGGAAAAGTTAACTCATCACTCTTCCTTTTAAACATTTTTTTAGGTATTTTCATTACTTTATTCTACTGTATAAAGTTCATTTGGAATTATGTTGTCTATTCCAAATTGGAACTTTGATTAGAGTCTCACTAAAACTATAAATTATTTGGGAAGAATTGATACCCTTAGGCTATTCAGTGATTTTTATCAAAGAAGATGCCATATTTTATTTATTTACATCCTTGATTTGTTCCAATAGGACTTTAGATAGATTATATCAACTCATAAATTATAATATCTTCAATAAATGGATGAAGAAAATAGGGCAAGAAGAGAAAACAAAACATGAGCTCTAATTAGAAGTGAGCTTAATACACAAAATGTATTCCAACTGCTTCTGCTCACTCAATGGGGGGATCCACAGTTCTGTGTTTAAGGCTTGGAGAAAACATCACAGAAAGGGAGCTCAACAGTTTCCATATGGTTTAAAAAGTGTCTGAAACCAGAGATCAATTTCTCCCCTCACTGGACTGAAGAGGGCCCCAAATTGTAATAAACAGCAACTTCAAATACATCCTTATTCCACTTATGCACAATATCTGCTTGATAATTGGCTGTCATAGGAACAATTCCGAAGCCGCACTGAGGCTTAATAAAAAAGAGTTCTGAGATCACTCACTGATATCCAGTAGGGATTCAGGAGTGGGTGGGCAAGCCATTAATTTACCTGATAGGAGGAATGAATATATGTACAGTTTCTACAAAGCTCCTTCATACAAATAAGTTGATAAAAGACAAAACTTACAGACTCAAGAAACTAGGCGAACCTCTAACAGGATAATTCAAAGAAAACCACACCTAGAAACTTCATAATCAAAACACTGAAAACTTAAGACAAAAAATATCTTGAAGGCAGCTATGGAGGAGATGTTGGAGGGAAATAAAGACATTTTCAGATGAAGAAAATTAGGAGAATTTGTCTCCATAGATCTTCCCTAAAAGAAATGCAAAGGAAAGTTTTTCAGGCAAAGGAAATGTTACCAGAGGGAAACACAGAAGTTCAGGAATGAAGGAGGAGCAAGAGAAATAGATTATGTTTTTTCTTAAGTTTTAAAAATTAAGTTTCATGGTTGTAATAAAAAATTATAACATTGCCTATGGAAAGGGTTCCAATGTATTTAATATAATACACTTGAAAACTATGACATAAGGGAGACGTTAAGGGACCTATAAGATTGTAAGGCCTCTGTGTTTTACATTAAGTGGTAAAATATTAACTCTAAGAAGACTAAAAACTTAGGTCTGTATATTTTAATTTCTAGAGAAACCATTAAAAAATAACACAAAGTGATATCAGCCAAAAACCAATTAATAAATTAAAATGTAATGCTTTAAAGAGTTCAAATAATTTTTAAAAAGGTAGGAAAGGGAGAAAAGAGAATCAAAAATCCAAGGATAAAAATGGAAAAGTAATAAAATGGTTGACTTAAGTGACCATCACATAATTACACATATGTAAATGATCTAAACACACCAATTACAAGACAGAAATTGTCAGAATGGATTTAAAAAATTTCCACTATAAGCTGTCTACAAAAATAAACCTTAAATAGAAAGATATAGGTTGATTAAAAATGAAAGTATAAGAAAAGATGTAACATTTATATGGAAAATCAAAAGAACTAGAATAGACAAATTGAAAAAGAAAAACAGAGTTGGAGAATTCACAATACCTGATTTAAAGTTCATTATAAATTACAATAATCAAGACAGTATAGTATCAGGAAAAGAATGGGCACATAAATCAATGGAAAAGAATAAAGAGTCCAGCTATAGACCTATACACAAAAGTGCAACTGATTTTTGAGAAAAGTGCAAAGCCAATTCAATAGAGAAAGAATAGTCTAATCCACAAATGGTGCTGGGCTATTTGATCATCCATAGTCAAAAAAATAAACTTTAACGGATACTGCATACCTACAAAAATTGCCTCAAAATGGATCATAGACTTAAATGTAAAATGTAAAACTATAGGACAAAAATCTTTGATATCTTGAATTAATCAATGACTGCTTAGATATAACACCAAATGCATAATCCATAAAAGAAAAACAGGATGAATTGGCTTCATAAAAATTAAAAACATTTGGTCTGTAAAAGACATTAACAGAATGAAAAGACAAGCTACACACTCAAAGAAAATATTTGCAAATTATGTATCTGACAAAGGACTTATATCCAGAATATGTGAAGAAGTCTCCAACTCAACAATGGGAAAACCCAATAAAAATAGGTAAAAGATTTGAATAAATACCCCACCAAAGAAAACATACAGATGGCAAATAAACACATGAAAATAGGCTCAACATCATTAGTCATTAAGGATATTAAATTTAAAAAGCAGCATAAGCAGAATAAGATTTCACTACCCATGTATTAGAATGACCAAAAAATAAACAACAACAAAAACACCTGGCAATACCAAGTGTTGGCAATGATCCGCAAAAATAACTAGGACTCTCACACCTTACTGGTGGAAATGCAAAGTGGTACAGACACTAAGGAAAATATCTTGGCAGTTTCTCATAAAGTTAAACATGCAGTTACTTTCTATCCAGAAATCCCACCCATAGGTATTCGTCCAAGTGAATTAAGAACATGTTCACAAAAAAGCCTTTCAACAAATGTTTATACAGCTTCATTTGCTAAAAATTAGAAGCAACCCAAACATTCCCCACCTGTTGAATGGATAATCAAATTGTGTTAACTTTAATTAAAGCAATATTTCTCAAGAATAAGAAGATATGAACTACTGATACCCACAACAATATGCATATATTTCAAATACATTATGCTAGCTGAAAGAAGTCAGATTCAGAAGTCTACATATTTATGGTACTTCTTATTAGATATGCTGGAAAAGGCAAAACTATATGGGTGGAGAACATATTAGCGATACCAAGGGCCAAGGAAGTTGGTTTGACTATAATGTGGCAGCCGAGGACAATTTTTTTGTGGGGGGGCACGGGGAGTTGATGAAACTGTTCTGTATCTTGATTATGGTAGTGTTTCCATGACTTTAAACATTTGTCAAATCTCATAGAACTGTGCATCATAAAAATTGAATTTTACTGTATATAAGTAAAAATGTATTTGTAAAAATTTAAAATACTACCCAAATTTTCTATTTGAGTCAGAAAACTGAATATGGATTAATATGCAGTGCTTTTTCATAAAAGGGAATGAAAAATTGACTATCTTTAATCCTTTTCATTATCCTAATATTTCATCTTACCAAACAAAAGTAATAATTTTGTCTTCCTATTATAAGGACATCAAAGTACCCAGTAGTGTTGCTAAAATGCTCTATCAAAGGGATGGGAGGTAGAAAGGAAGAGATTATATGTTCTTTGATAAATCTTTGCTGCTACATGTGTGGTTGCTCTGTAAGCAAGAGAATTGCTATCTTGGTAGCTGTCTGAATAGAGTTGTCTAACAGGAAGAATCAATGAAGCTAAGGGCTGATTAATGAGCATGAAAACAGAGAATGCTGCTATCTTTATTAACAGCGAAAAAATATAGACCCTAAGAATAAACTGAGCAAAAGATACATATTGTGTAACTCATTTTCTCTATCTCCCACTTATTGTTTTCAATAATTATGTTTGTATAGTGATGGAAAATGAGCTTTAATAAACAATATATAGGTTTTTGTGTTTGTTTTTGTTTGTTTTGGTGGGACATGTGGTTGTGGCATTGTGGGATCAGATTGACTTAACCCTATAAACAACATCTGAAGTAGTTAATGTTAGTCTTTGAACTTCTCAGCACTTCTTTCCCTAAACCTTCATTACCTACCTTACTCGCCATCTGCTTCCCTTTATTCTGTTTAGTAAAAGAAAATAAAATGCTTTTACTTTAGGTGTGTTATGGATTTTGCCAATTCCTCCTAAAATATATCAGTTTTAGTAGAACTGGCAATTCCATCAGGGTCTTAACCACCTTGACAGCTATTCTAAAAACTAGTTAGTCAAAAGGAAAAATTATCCAAGTAGATATACAGAAATTATATCCAACTGTTTCCTTACAATTAATTTTCTGTTTTTCAATCCTTACTGCTCTTCTTCCCCTATGCCCTGGTTATATTGTGGTTGTGGCCATGGAAATAGTAGAGACCATATGGATTGATAGAATGATAATTAAAACCTAGACTTTACATATGAATATATGTACAGGTGGTAATTTCCTTGCTCTGCATCAGATCACTCTCTGCTAATATAAAATCTCTCCATTTAAACGCAAATTCTCTGGAGACAAATGACAAATGTCCTAATTGGAATAATTTTTTGAGTGCCTGAGTGTTGATCTCTAAATTAAGTGTTAATGAACAGATATGAGAATTTATTAAAAGTTGAACAATATACCATTTTCTGCCTCTGCCTGATTTACTGAGTTGTGCCCCCAAATATGTTAAAATTCATGTTATAATGAATGTTAGTGTTTAAGACCCAGAGATCAGGGAGAAAAGGTTTGTGTACAACAGAGAAAGGAAATATAAAAGGTGATGACCACAGAATGGGAAAACAGGTCAATCCTTGAGCCCTACAGAAAAATACAATATAAATGGGACGATTGTGTGGCCAGAACCCAGTGTTTCCTACAGTGTCATCCTAGTAGGAAATTCAAGTCTACAACTCTTTTTTCTCTCTATTTCTGGAATTTCCCCAGCCTTCTCCTTACCCCACAGTCACTATTTCCTCCCCTCATGCCTCAAAATCTTGTCTCCATCCCCTATCAAGCTCAATTTCCTGTATTAGAACATTACTAGTGGCTTGGATCTGAAGGAGTCTCTGTTTTTACTACCCAGAAGGTGGTACATTAATGGAGAGATGTCCAGTCTTTCTCTACAAAAAGAAGATGTTTCTTTGAAGTACATCTTTGATTATATGTCTCCCACTGAAACATTGTAGTATTGTTATATTAATACAGTGCTATGTCTCATATATATTTAGATTTGATGGACTCACCAAGAGACACAAGTATCCTATATAATATTTTCCCCAAATATTATAAAAATATCTTCCAACTTCTAAACAACTGATTTACAATCAAACTTTTGGAACTAATACCAATGGGTGGCAATTTCAGGTAGATATATATGTATTTGCTTTGTCTTCTTCATTACTATAAATTTCTGAGCACTATGGATAAGAACAAACCTACTAGATTGGTAAGGAATATAGAGTATCTACCTTATTCTGTAAGCCAGGTTTAGATAAGAGGAAGTTAATCAACATCAATATGTCTATTATATGCAACTTTTACTGTTGTCTATGCTTGGCCATTTCAAAAGGAACTAAAAAGCTGTAGTCTTAAAATCAAATATAGGCTAGTCTAATGAAGCCATAGAGATCCAGGAAACACATAAATGAAATCAGAAGTATTTATCAGTCAAGAAGTAAATTAATTTCAATGAGAGTTTATCTTCTTGAAAGCCAAGGATAATCCCCAAAGCATCCTGAATGGCTACAACACATTCCTTCACAACAGAGTGATGGACTGCACTGGTGTTACTCTCCCTGAAGCACCTCACTTTTCCCACTTGTCAAACTATGGAGGACTTTTTCCTTCATCCACAGCATGGGAAACATCAAAGATCTGTTCTCAGTCCTAACACTGCACCTGTGAGAAGACTGTAACCATAATCTGACTCTCTTGATTCTCTATAGTCATTCCAGACCTGGAGTGTTATCTTCCATTTTGAAAATAAGGAATTCCTTCTGTTCTGATATGTTGATTTGATTGAAGAACATAAATATGGCCTCATACAAACATATAATTAGAAATGGGATAAATATTTTAACAGCCTTTTTAAGATAATTTGATTCTACACCCAAAGCTGATAAATGGTACTTTGTTATAGGTTAGTTGCAGTACAGAATCTGAAACCATATCAATAAACTTTCTGTACTATGTCACATTAAATTGACTTGTCTATCTTGAATTTTGAATAAAATTTTTATCCATGTAGATTTGGAAACATCATGCATTTGTCATTTGGAAAATATTGGGTCTCTGAGTTATGCAGACCTTTTAAATATTGACATGTTTTATTATACAATATAAAATTATATTTGTTAATATCACTAGCAATCTTTTTAGAAAAGTCTTTGTGTGTTGAGACACTGCCAGGTTCATGTTCATGGACATAGATTTTCCCAAATTTTAATTTTTACCTAGAATCTTTATTTTTATGATTAGTAGTATTTTCAGTAGTGTTCTGTAGTTAGTTTGCAGTGGCTTGTAAGACCTGATTATCTCTTCCCAGCTCTGTGTTTAGTGACATCAAGTTGGTAGCTTGAAATCAGTCATGCTGGGAGTATTTACACCACAGAAGTTGGCTACAAATCTACAAATTTGGGCTTTTTATTTTTTATTTTTTGCTACAGAGAGCTAATTGTTGTTAAACATTTATACAATTGTTTGTATTCCTTGAACTGACAGCCTTACATTTTGTTGAAGTTCTTTTTTTAGTTCTTTGAGAAATTACCACACTGTTTTCCACAGAGGTTGTACTAATTTACATTCCCACCAAGAGAGTATAAGCATTCCTTTTTCTCTGCATCCTTTGAGCATCTGTTATTTTTTGTCTTTTTAATAATAGCCATTCTGACTGGTGTAACATGATATCTCATTGTGCTTTTAATTTGTATGTCTCTGACAATTTGCAAGGTTGAGCATTTTTTCATATGCTTTTTGGCCATTTCTATGTCTTCTTTTGAAAAATGTCCGTTCATGTTATTTGCCCACTTCTTAATGGGATTGTTTCTTCATTCCTTTTGTTGTTATTTGAGTTGTTTGAGTTCCTTGTAAATTCAGGATATTAGTCCCCCATTGGATGCATAATTTGCACATATTTTCTCCCATTCTGCAGGTTGTTTGTTCACTCTGTTGATTATATCTTTTGCTATGCAGACATTTTTTGGTTTAATTAAGTCTCATTCGTCTATTTTTGTCTTTGTTGCCCGTGCTTTTGAGGTCTGAGTCATGAATTCTTTACCCAGACCAACATCAAGAAGAGTTTTCCCTAGATTTTCTTCTAGTACATTTATAAATTCAGGTCTTACATTAAAGTCTTTAATCCATCTTGGTTGACTTTTGTATATGCTGAGAGATAGGCATCCAGTTTCATTCTTCTGCATATGGCAATCAATTTTCCCAGCGCCATTTATTCAAAAGGTTGTTCTTTCTCCAGTGTACATTCTTATCAACTTTGCCAAGATCAGTTGGCTATAGGTATGTGGCTTTATTTGCGGGTTCTCTATTCTGTTACATTGATCTATGTGTCTACTTTTATACCAGTACTATGCTGTTTTGGTTACCATAGCCATGTGGTATAATTTGAAGTGTAATATGATGTCTCCAGCTTTGTTCTTTTTGCTTAAGATTGCTTTGGTTAATCAGGCTCTTTTTTGGTTCTGTATGAATTTTAGGATTGTTTTTTGCTAATTTTGTGAAAAATGATGTTAGTATTTTGATAGGGATTGCACTGAATCTGTAGATTGCTTTGAGCAGTATGGTAATTATAACAATATTGATTCTTCTAATCCATGAGCATTGGGATGTTTTTTCCATTTGTTTGTGTCACCTGTGGTTTCTTTCATTAGTGTTTTGTAGTTTTCCTTGTAGAGATCTTTCACCTCCTTGACTAAACATATTCTTAGGTATTTTTTTGTGGGGATTGTAAATGGGATTCTCTTCTTGATTTGGTTATCTGCTAGATTATTATTAGTGTATAGAAATGCTACTGATTTTTATTGATTTTGTAACCTGACTCTCTACTTAATTCATTTATCAAATCTAAAGTTTTTTGGTGGAGTCTTTAGAACTTTCTAGATATAAAATCATATCATCAGCAAACAGGAATAATTTGACTTCTTCTTTTCCAATTTGAATGCCTTTTATTTCTTTCTCTTGCCTGATTGCTCTGGCTAGGACTTCCAGTACAATGTTGAATAAGAGTGGTGAAAGTGGGCATCCTTATTTAGTTGCAGTTCTTAGATGGAAGGCTTCCAATTTTTTCCCATTTAGTATGATGTTAGCTATAGGTTTGTCATATATAGCCTTTATTACATTGAGACATGTTCTTCTATGCATAGTTTGTTGAGCGCTTTTATAATAAAGGGATGCTGAACTTTATCAAATGCTTTTTATGCATCCGTTGAGCTGATCATATGGTTTCTGTCCTTAATTCTGTTTATGTGACATATTGCATTTCTTGATTTGTGTATATTGAACCATCCTTTCATCCCTGGTATAAAAGCCCCTTCATCATGGTGTGTTATCTTTTTGATGTGCTGTTGGATTCAGTTTGCTAGTATTTTGTTGAGGATTTTTGCATCTGTGCTCATCATGGATATTTTCTTTTTCTGTTATATCCTTGCCTTGTTTTGGTATTAGTACAGTCATTATGGAAAACAGTATGGAAGTTCTCCAAAAAATTAAAAACAGAACTACCATATAATCGAGCAATTCCACTACTGGATATATATCCAAAGGAAGTGAAATCAGTATGTTGAAGAGATATCTTCACTTCCATGTTTATTCACCAATATTCACAATAGCCAAGATATGGAATCAAAGAAGTCTTACCTTTTGTGGCAATATTTGTCACTTCTCCAGGAAGGCTTTATTTTATAGACAATATTTTAGAGGTCTTGATTCAATTTAAATAAAAGGGCACTTTAAGAATTTACATATTTTATTATGGCTATAAGTTATCATTTTCAAGAATTCATATAGTAGCCTAAGACCATTTAATATTGGAAAAGTCAAATTTAGTACCCATTTATCAAAAAATGGAAAGCAATGACTCTGGAAATATCATATGGATTAGTTTTACTTGGATGCTTCAAAGAATAATTAAACAAACTATCAATTAATCATTTTGCAATTACATAAAAATTAACTCTCTGAGACAAAAATTAACATAGTTTTGTGACAAGCTATTTCTTTGGCTGTCCTTCTGAGGCTGCAAAATTGTGTCTTTCAGTATTTTAAGAAAAATATTGGTACATTTGTTCTTTACTGGGCAGTGTTTACTTTATTTACAAATGTATCTTTTGATATGCTTTAAGGTCTTCCTAAACTGTGTATATACAGAAGTTCTAGCAACATGTCAAGAACATGTGTCTTTTTTTATTGTAAAGATTCAGATTAAAATCCTAGCCTTTTCATTGTGTTTTCTTCTGTGAATTATTTAATCTCTCTGAATTTTAGTTTTTTTTCTATAAAATGGAGTTAATGATAGTACTTATCTTATAGGGTTATTGTGAGGATTAAAAGAGCTTATAAACATAAAGCTATGTCACATTTTCTGGAATATGATTAAATGTTTTAAAAAAACTACTTATTATTATTACGTTATCTGCATTGGGGAAGCTAATTATGTCATACCAAACATAAAACTTCCTTGGTGAAATCAGTTTTTTATGCTAATAGCTTCCTCCTAACTGATTGGGTTTTGGTTTTTGTGTTTGATATTTGAGTTTTTGTTTATTTTGTTTTCTTGTTTTTAGTAAATCGGTGTTTCTTCAAGGTATTTTCTTAGTGGTCAGGCAGGTGGGAGGGGGTAGAGGGGATGGAAAAACTCTCACCTAATGGGTGCGGGGCACACAGTTTGGGGGATGTCCACAATTGTAGCTCTGATTTGGGCAGTGCATAGGCAATATATATAACCAAAGTGTTGTACCTCCATAATATTCTGAAATTAAAAAAAAATAGGCTAGCTTTACTCACTATCCTTGGCAGATTGAAATTTGGAGCACAATTACTTGGCAATACCTTTTAATAGACATGGCAAACCTATACCACACATGCCACTACTTCATTCTCCCACTCCAGGAAAGACATCATTAATCAATGACTTTTCTTTTCTAATGGAATTCTAATAAGGCTTGGAGTCCTTCTCAATATATCCCTCCTGGAAGGCAAGCACAGTAGATCAAAGAAAATATGTGAGCTGAAATCTGGTTGGTATCCCTGATTTAGAAGATAGAGCCTGTTAAATTATCATTCTCTTATCTTTGTCTTCCAATACCCACCATTCCTTTCAGTCCTTCTATCCATTTCTACCTTTTTATCTGCCTAAATCTACCAGTGATTTTATCTACCAGTGATTGCCACCCACCCATCATATCTAAGATCCACTGCTAAAACAGACACTAAGATATTACTTATTAAATTTACGTACTAGCTGGGCAAGGTAGCTCACACTTATAATCCTAGCAATTTGGGAAGCCCAGATGGGAGGATTGCTTGAGGCCAGTAGTTCCAGGACAGCCTGGGCAACATAGTAAGACTCTGTCTCCACAAAAAAAATTTAAAAATTACCCGTGCATGATGGTACACATCTGTAGTCCTAGCTACTCAGAAAGTTGAGGCAGGAGGATCACTTCAGCCCAGGAGTTTGAGAATGCAGTGAACTATTTTGTGTCACTGCACTCCAGCCTAGGCAATAGAATGAGACCCTGTCTCTAATAAATAAATAAATAGATAGATAAATAAATAAAGTTCTATACTACAAGGATCTGTGTAGGAAATCATACCTACCCTTATGGAGTTTATAGTCTAGTAGAGTACATGAACATTAACAAATAGTCACACTAAATTTTTAAATTAAGGTTAAGTTAAATGATATAAAGGAAAAGTATACAAAAATACATAATCAGGCGTCCTGATTAAATCTAGTGAATCAGAAAAGGCTTCCCTAAGGTAGTAATGCTTTTGCTGAAATGTAAAAGATGAATAAGACTCAAACAGAAGTAGTAGTTGGTGAGAGATAAGAGTATTCCAAGCAGAAAGGCCAGTCGAAATGAAGGTTGAAAGATAAGAGGAGTTGAATATGTTTAGAGAACTGAGCAGGATAGTGGTAGGAACTTAGATTGAGGGTAGTAAGAAATGTGGTTATATAGGTACATAAATACATTAAGTATTTACAACTTCATATGAACAAGTTGAAGCCATTGAAAGGAATAAGCAAGGGAGTGGCATGACCAGATTTGTGTTTCTGTTTTGAGACAGTGTCTTGCTCTGTCGTCCTGGCCAGAGTGCAGTGGCATCATCATAGCTCTTTTCTAATTGAATTCTAATAAGGCTCAGAGTCCTTCTCAATATATCCCTCCTGGAAGGCAAGCACAGTAGATCAAAGATAATATATGAGCTGAAATCTCATATGTAGTGAATAGCTCACTGCAACCTCAAACTCTTGGGCTCAAGTAATCCTCCTGCCTCAGCCTCCCAAGTGCTAGGTTTACAGGTGTGAGTCACCACACCTGTCCCAGATTTGTTTTTTTTATTATCCTGGGCACCATATGATAGACTGACTAAAGAAGCGTAAGAATGTATGTAGGAAATCCAAATGGGAAGCTATTAGAGTAGTCCACGTGAGAAATGATAGATAGATAATGGACAGAAGTGGAGGAAGGTGAAAGTTATTTAAGAGATGTAAACACAGGACATTATGATGCATTTCATATGATAGGTGATGAAAAGGGAGATCATGGATGATTCCTAGGTTTTCACTTTTGGAATTAGGGGCATGTGACACCATTCACTGAATAAAGGAATGTTGCACAAGGATCAGGCTTGAGTAGAAGAACATGAGCTCAGTTTTAGGTAAGTTTAAGTGGCTGTGCATTTGAAGTATCCAAACAGTGACAAGTATGCAGTTGAATACACAGCTCTAAAATTCAAAGGAGAACTCTGACATAGAGATATAACTTTGGTAGTCATTGATGTATAGTGGTAATTTAAGTTACGTGTGTGGATGATATTATACAAGAAGATAATAAAAATAGTGTTGAGAAATGGCCCTAGAACTCGGATTTGAGATCCCTGACAGTGAGAGCTCAGGTGGATGAAAAGAACTCTGTAGACGAAGAGAAGTGTTTAATAAATGGAAAGAGAAAAAGGAGAGAAAACAGAAAAAAAAAGAAGCCAAGAACAGAAAGGACTTAAGATAGGAAGGCAAAGTTAAGAACATCAAAAGTTGCTGAGGTTAGTTAAGGTGACGTTTAGATTTCAACACAGAGATCACTGGGAGATCTTAAATGGGAGCTAATGGTGGGGTTCAAAACTAGATTAGAACCAGCTGAAGATTTTTTGATATGTGAGGAGATGGCAACTGGGAGGACAAAGCAGAGGAAAGTTATTGGGGGAAGAAGATTCAAGGGAAACTTGGTTTATTTTTTCAGATGGGAAAGACTTGAGCACATTCATACTCATGAGAAAGACCCTATATAGAAGGAACATAGGAAAGTACAGTTGAAAGAAGAGATATTGAATAGCTTAAGTTTCCTGGAAAGGAAAAGGCAGAAGTAGAAGTCAGAGCACAAGTAGATGGTATTAGTGACAGTTAGAGGAGAGGCACCTCCCCTAATGTGAGAGGAGGGGAAGAGCAGAGAATAGGGCAGGTGGAGGTAGGTGTGGCAGCAACATTCTGAGAGATACACAAAAGGCAGAGAGTGTACATGCAGGGATCTTCTTCACATGAACAGCTTGAAGTCATTACAGCTTATGTGAAATAAATCTAAATTTGTGCTCTGCAGATATCCATACTGTCCAGCCCTCCTCTCTGCCCCCTACTTCTTTTTAAATAACCAGGAGACTCTTTTTCTCATGTGTTCTTAGAAAATTAGTAGAAAGCAAGAATCAGAGAGTTCTAAAATTTTGGAGTCACTTTAAATTTGAAGACTCCACAATATCATCTTCTGAAATCATGAAGATCTCCTGCACAGCAGAGGAAATAATCAACAGAATAAGCAGTCAACCTACAGAATGGGAGAAAATATTTGCAAACTATACATCCAACAAAGGACTAATATCCAGAATCTACAAAGAACTCAAACAAAAAAGCAAGAAAGCACCTGAATCTTGACCACAGCAGCAAAATTCATCTACCAAATTCAGAAATCTCTTTATATAATATTTGGAGAGGCTCTTTAACTGGAATTCTTATAGTCTACATCACTGAACCCACCCTGTGAAAAGAAAACTATATTTACTGTTCTTTACGTTTAACCCAAACAGAATTTTTAAAAATGATGTTTTGATAAAAATTTCCAATTCCTGCTCACTAGGGATAGGTAAAACCCCTTAATCAGTATGTCTAAGAGCACAGCAACTTTTCTAAACAATTAGGAATTCCTGTTCATGTAGGCACTACTGATCCTCCTTATCTCTGCTCAGTCTGTCTTAAGATACTGTCTTTTTGTATCAGATATTAATGCCAAGTGTGTTAAATTTGTAAACTTTGCTTACACACTTTCTCAAAGCCCTCTTTCAGTATAGAAACGTTATAACTTGTTGTTAAGGAAGTATTACTTTGTTCCATTATATTCAAAACTTGTGTTTCTTATCATCTATTTTATTGGGCATGACTGGTCTCTGTGATGCATTAGTGCTGTCTTTATCTTTTTCTCTTTGAATACTTTGCATCCTAAACTATTTGAAAATTCAAATATTCTGTGTGGTATCTAACTAGAAATTGAGCATTGCCTCACCTTTATCAGTTCCTAATTGGTCAGAATTGTGGATACTGAAGTATGTCCAGCATTTGGCACATAAACTCTTGCTAGTATCTCAGAGAGGTGTTAAGTTTAAGATATATACATCTACTAGCAAATAAGTAAAATTGAAAATTATGTGGAATAACTGCCTTTATTTCCTCTTCTGCGTCCAAGGCACAAGTTTTCAATTGACCCTGGCATTTGTTTCTGTTGGACTCAAATATCAACTTGATCAGAGCTAACCTGAGATGAAATACACCTGCCTCCCACATCTGATGGATACATGATCAGCCTTGAGAATATTGTATATGTGGCAAGGTATAAAACAGAAAGATAACCTATGTTATTGAAAATAGTGTCATAATGAAAGGGAAGGATAACGGGAGGGAAAAGATTCACTTCTATCATCCTAATGCATCTGATACTGAAGGAGACCAGTTATTTCAGGCTAAAAGTATTATTGTAATTTGACTTAATGGACCTCCAATTTTGGTCTAAAAATTGCTTTAATATAAAGTACCTAAGGAAATATTATGACTCACAACTATTTATGTCCAGCACATAGCATAGCACCTCACACAGTATATTTGTCAATCATTATTATCATTTCTGCGGTAACCTCTCTTTCCCACTTCTGCGATGACCACATGTTGTTGCAAACCACAACCCTCTCCTATCCCAGGTCACTTGTTAAACCATGACTTCTCCCAGAATTTAGAAACACATTAAAGATCCAGGAGATAGGAGTTGGCCCAGAGATCTGCTTTGTCACAATTTGCTTGCTGGGAGGTTTTACAAGACAAAGTAGGGGAAGCCTATTTTTCATTAAAAAATACTTTATTGATAGTTTTTTTTAAATTTCAGAATATTACAGGGATACAAATGTTTACGTACATATACTGCCTTTGCATCACCCGAGTCAGAGCTACAAGCGTGCCCCTCCCCACGATAGTGTGCACGGCACCCATTAGGTGTGAATATACCCATCCCCTCCTCCCCCCCCACCTGCCCCACACCCGATGAATATTATTTCCACATGTGCACATATCGGAAGTGTTGAACAATTAGTACCAATTTGATAGCAAGTACATGTGGTGCTTGTTTTTCCATTCTTGTGATACTTCATTTAGGAGAATGGGCTCCAGCTCCATCCAGGATAATACCAAAGAGGTGTTCGTTCACCATTATTTTTTGTGGCTGAGTAGTACTCCATGGTATACATATACCACATTTTATTAACCCACTTGTGTATTGATGGGCACTTGGGTTGTTTCCACATCTTTGCGATTGTCAACTGTGCTGCTATGAACATTTGAGTGCAGATGTCTTTTTTATAGGATGTCTTTTTTTCCTTTGGGTAGATCCCCAGTAGTGGGATTGCTGGATCAAATGGTAGTTCTACTTTTAGTTCTTTGAGGTATCTCCATACTACTTTCCATAGAGGTTGTACTAGTTTGCAGTCCCATCAGCAGTGTATGAGTGTTCCTATCTCTCCGCATCCATGCCAACATTTGTTGTTTTGGGACTTTTTGATAAAATCCATTCTCACTGGAGTTAAGTGATATCTCCTTGTGGTTTTGATTTGCGTTTCCCTGGTGATTAGAGATGCTGAGCATTTTTTCATCTGTTTCTTGGCCGTTGGTCTATCTTCTTTTGAATAGTTTCTATTCATGTCCTTTGCCCATTCTTACTGGGGTTGTTTGATTTTTTTCTTGCTGATTTTCCTGAGTTCTACGTAGATTCTAGTTATCAGCCCTTTATCGGGTGTATACCATGAAAACATTTTCTCCTATTTTGTAGGTAGTCTATTGGCTTTAGTGATAGTTTCTTTGGCTGTGCAGGAGCTTTTTAATTTGATGAGGTCCCATTTATTTACTTTTGTTGATGCTATGATTGCTTTTGGGGTCTTCTTCATAAATTCTTTGCCTAGGCCAATGTCTATAAGAGTTTTTCCAATTTTTTTTCTAGAATTCTTATGGTTTCATGCCTTAGGTTTAAGTCTGTTATCAATTGTGAGTTGATTTTGTGAGAGGTGAGAGGTGTGGATCCTGTTTCAGTCTTCTGCATGTGGCTATCCAGTTTTCCCAGTACCACTTATTGAATAGGGATTCTTTTCCTAAGTGTATTTCATCTGGCCTCTTGAATTCTTTTCATATTAAAACTCATCCTTCTCCAACACCATTTTCTTACGTTACACCCAGTTTTTCCACCAAGGAGATAAAGCATTCTTTTTAAAAGTTCAATAGAAAAGAAATATGCTTTAAAAATGCAGAGGTAAGATATTGCATTAGTTCTCTATGGCTGCTATAACAAATTACCACAAATTTGGTGGCTTAAAACAACACAGACTTACTCTCTTACAATTCTGAAGGCTAGAAATCCAAAATCAGATTCACTGGGCTAAAGCAAAGGTGTCAACAGGGCTGTGTTCCTCTGGAGGCTCTAGGAGAGAATTTGTTTCCTCATCTTTTCCAGCTATGAGAGGCCACCTGTATTCCTTGGCTTGTAACTCCTTCCTTTATGGCCAAAGTTCATCACTCCAAACAATCTCTACTTCCAATGTCACATGGCCTTCTCTGACTCTTATTCCTCTTTCATCCGTCCTTTCATGATATATCCTTCACTCTGGATAATCTCACAATCCTAATCACATCAGCAAAGCTCCATTTACCAAATAAGATAATATTCACAGGCTTCAGAGATTAGGATGTATGCATATTTGAGGAGCCATTATTCAGCCTACCACAGGTATTTTGAGTTCAATGAACCCATGAAATACATTCTGGACTTTTATTTCTGGGTGGCACATCCTATGCCACCACCATACACATGCTCTGTCCTCAGTCCATTTTTGGACTTTGGTTACATATGCAGAAATCAATAACCCAGACAAAAGCGATCATTCTTGTTAATGTTTCCCAATGTGAACATTTTATAATTTTTCCCCATTTTTGTTTAAAGTGTACATGAAAGTTTTTAAAAGTACAGTTGGGTGATTCTGGTGTACTGACAATTAACTTATCTAAAAATTTCATTTAGGAAAGTGCTGAGATTTACACAGAACTAGAGATGTTTCCCCTTCATTTCATGGTCTTAAAAAGTAAAGATGGTAGTTATTAAGTCAGAGTTGAAAACAGTGGAGAAGCATACAGTTCCCAGTGCTTCATTTCTAGTGAGATTGACTTTTGCTCTAAATTTACATTTAGCTAGTCCTCAGTGAGGAAAAGTTTTTTTTTTCTAAATTAAAATTCTCTTAGAGTCAATAATAGAAGAGTGTTTGGTTTGGTTTTGTTCAAATGAAGATAAAATGCTTCTTGGGTTTTCACTGAGCAATTGCCCATGAGGATATGGCTTTAACCTGCATTTGATAAAACCAACAGTGCTAGAGATGTTTCTGCTGCCTCACTCCAGTGTCTCAGTAGCCTTGAAAGGGAGAGATGAAGTTATGCAAAGTGCTTCAGCTCTCAATCATTTGCTTATTCTCATTTCAATATCACTTCTTGTCTACTGGTAGGACGCATCAGTAAAAGTGTTGTTGCCTTTCAGAAACCAAAATGTTTATTTCATACCACAGAGTATAAAGAAGTCCTAGTGATTTTTATGAGCAGTACATTTCTCAAAGATTGGGATAATAAAATGCAGACAAAGGCGTCTAATAATTAAAGTTAAAAATGACATACATGTTCAGGGTTACTTTGGAAAAATCTGCTGCTTATGCTGTATATACTTAGCAATTTTAGTTAGGAGACCCATTGATATCCAAGGTTTACCAAACATTGATAATTTTAGAAATTTTTGAACTTTAATCAAAATTGACTGTTGCTATGAAAATCTTAATTTTTATCATTTTCTCTCTTACATTTCAATTCCAATCTTTAGGGAGTGAAGATTGGAAGGTAGCTAAAGCAAAAATAGGAGATTGGATGCTGTCCTCAGCTTGCTTGACACCATTTAGTAAGTTGTTCAGAACAAATACTGTGAAGCATTCTTACTTCCAGCATCATAAAGCCTGATGAGATACCAGTCTCCAGTGGGTTTTGAACACCTGGGGATAAAGGTCATACATAAATGCAAAGTACCTCTATTTGTACTAAATTATCATATTTTCTTCATTTAATATTTTTTCTATTTTACTTTCATATCCACTTCTATGAGTGATTTGTATAGGCCTCATATAGTATTTTAAAAAGAAATACAGCAAGAAAATATTGTATGGGTCACATTTGGCTTTGTATTTGACTCATCAAGTCCTCAATTGAATTAATACCAGGCTCTACTCTCTCTTATGTAATTGATTTAGATGAGAAACCATAAGATCACTTTGACTTCAGATTATCATTTCCATCTTTAGTAAAACTTCACTCTGGCTATCTCTACCCTGGAAAACTGCCAGTATAACATTAAAATGTTGTGACACAGAGTATGAGCCCTCTGTTTTTACACAAGTATTATCAGTTCTATTGCCACCCCTACATCCCACAAATGCTGATATGGTGATTCCTCCACCTTTAATTTCACTCGTCAGGTGGAAAAAAAATCATTAGATATGTTTTTCTTTCATCTTTCTAGTTTCTTGATTAATTCCAGCTTTAACATAGATTTTATAATTGATTAGCTTTAAGATGTTTAATCAAACACACAACTAAGGCTTCTTTCTCTCTCTTATGGAGAGAAAAATCTCATCCCATTCAATTACTTCCTTAAGCAAATATTTTTACAATATTGATATGAATACTAAAATGTGCTAAGATATAAGACTAGTGAATATAATAATAGGAGAAACTCATACTCAGAGAATGCACGTATAGATAATACAGCAAGTTACTTAATTTCTGAGATTTGGTTTTTCATATATAATATAGGAATGGCATCTAACTTGTAGAATTTCTGTGAAGATGAGATAAAATATATTTAAGTATCTTATTACAGTGCCTGAGATGGGGTCAAGCCCTCAAAAATGGTAGCCGTGATTATTATTAACAGCAGTTGCATTATCAAAATCATTACTATTTCAAAGTCCTTCTTAGGCAAATGAGTGAAATGAATCCCGAGGGAGACTGGAATGTACCCTCTTCAAGTCTTCAGAGAATTATCCTGATGTGGTTGCAATAAAATTTCTTGAAGTCAGGAATCTGCATGTACCATTGTTTTTTACTCCTGTAAAATTCAGATATTTTCCTCAAGATGCTGGGTGCAGTGGACTATGGACTCAAGAATCTAAATACCATAGTTTCTAAACAGTTAAAGTGAGCACTATCTTCTGATATCTCTTGGTCTTCTACTAAGGAAACTGCAAGCTAGCATGTCCCTTTGTCTTTTGTGTTTGTTTTGTCTCCTTTATTTTCATGGAGTGCCTGGAAAAGGGCACTTTTAATTTTAACCACTTATAATTCTGCAGTAATTGCTGAAACATTTATAGGAACATGTTTCAGGAACTGAAATACAGCAAATATGACTGCATTATTGGAAAATATTAATATTGGAAAATAATTATAAACCAGTGAAACTTTCTGCTCAAGCAAATAGGGTGGTCAAATGTGAAGGTATTTTTTCCAGTAAGGAAACAATGCTTTTATTCAATAAATTTTTATTATGCACAGGGCTGGACATCATCTGGTTGCCCACCCAGACAGACTTTCTGCCTGCTCCACCCTACTATGTACTTTAGGACTGATTCATATGAACTGGGCTCCCTTGTCCTCTCTCTACCTTCTGATTTGTTCAGACAATGCTAGGCACTGTCTGGAAGTTTAGAAGGAGAGAGTTCAGGGTATTTATTCTTGCTGTTCCTCTTTGCTGTGCCTTGGGTTGGCTAAGGCTGTGTTCCTCTACCAAAACTACAATTTCTTTCAGATAGATCTCTCCTGTAGCTAAAAGTCACAGAAGATTATAGTAAATAATAACTTCCCTTGTCCTTTCAAAGTTACAGGTGATGGCAAAACCGACTACTGGTTTTGCTAGCTCTTGGGTGTTTTGCCACTTATCAGGTTTCTTTAATCCTGGCCATATCTTTGTAAAAAACTGATTTAGTAAACTGTTTTCAATAATCCCTTATGACATTGCCATCTTTTTCTTGCAGATTACCTGTCTGATGCAGTAATTTATATTAAGTATGGCCCCTGAGAGAGACCTTCAAAATGTAATTCAGTAATTTGCTCTTATATTGGATGGATACAATAACCTTCTAATAGGGGTAGGAGAATAAAACACTGATATTCTGTGGCATCCAGTGACATCCTGATTACTCAGATTAACACCAAGGGGATGAATTTCTGATGAAGTGCAAAGCTTTGGGAGATCAAATGGCTCTTGCAATTAGACACGATGGTGATGATGATGTTTACAAAGATTTGGGCATAAGGTGGTTGCTTCTGCTGGCCTCTGAAAGCTAACATAAAGTAAAGAACTCTGGTGTATTGCAGGAACTCTTCCCTTTGTAATATCCATACCATATCAACGTGACTTTGCAGCACTTCCACCATAGAGGTGGTCTATTGCTCCATCCCTTAGGTCTGGGCTTGTCTTGTGACTTTCTGTGGCCAATAGAATGCAGTAGACATAATGTTATGGCACTTCTAAGTCCAGTATCTAGAGACTTTGCCCACATCTACTGTTGCTCTTATAACCCTACCAGCCTCCGAGTGATTCAGCCTGGGCCAGCCTACAGGATGATAAGAAACCATCTTCCTCTCATCCTAGCCAACAGCCAGTCAGCTGCCAAACAGGTAAATAAGGTCAATCCACTTGTCAATTGGCTGCAAAAAGCATCCACCATAAAAAGTGATTAAGAAATTTAACTATATTAAAATTAAAATGTCTAGGTCTCAAAACATTATAAAGGGAAAACTAGTCATGTTAGAAAAATTAGAAGAAAATATAATAGACAATGCACTTCATTTGGAAATGCGTGAAAAACTCTTACATAAAAAAAAAGTTAAGAAAAAAAGGATAGACAACCCAATAGAAATATAGGCTGATAATTTCAATAGATACTTTATAAAAACAAATCTACCTGAATCATAAGTATATAAAAATGTGCTTAATCTCTTTAGAATTAGGAACATGAAAAATAATAACATGATAGGATACCATTACTCACTCAAAATATTGTCAAAAATTGTAAAAGTTAAAATACCAAGTGTGTTAAATTGGATTGTTGGTCTTAATTCTTCATCTTCCTGTAATAAAATTATGCAGCCAGACTCTTGCCACCACAGACTCAAGGTAGACAGAGTGAACTTCTTCGCCCCTTTATGCGAGCAGATTATGCTTCAAAGCATGGGCCAATCACTGCTGGACCCACAGTGCTTTTGTGGGTTACATATTCATAATTTTAGATCAAAGTTAGTAATGTCCCAGATCCTGCATATCCCCCTCAATGTTCAGGAAGGCTTTAATCTCTATGAGACACCAGTCAATAGAATAAGTACTCTTAGCTATCAATTTCGCAAAGCAAGAAATAAAGAATTAAATGATTACCTTTGCTCTATGAGGACAGTACTAAGTATCCAAAGCAAGAAGAAATCTTCCAATGATCAATTATGCAGAAAAAGTGAGTAAATTATTTGAGTTAACAAGTATTTAATAAAATATTTTTACACCTTACTAGTAATGAGATGACAGTGATATGAAGTAGAGAAAAATACTAGATCAGGCATAATGTCAACTTTGTCAACAATGTCAACAATCCTCACATTTAAATTTGGTACAGTTTCTATTGGGCAAATCAATTAATGTCTCTCATATCAGTTTATCTTTTTAAATTGAGAGTTTAAGGACGCTTGAGTTTCCTTCTACATTTCATGGTTTAAATCCTTAAGAAAATTTTTAATTCTTTTTGAAATCTCTGCCATCTCGGTGAAGAGGTCTTCCAAACCTCAGCAACTTAGTGAAGTCAATCAGACTTTAAACACAGTGTTCCAAGGAGGAAATGCAATATAAACACAAGCTGAGTATCTCAGTGACCTTTGAAATTGGTACCCTGCTGGTTGCAGAGTAATATCATATCACAGTGCTGTCAAGACCATGAAACAAGACATTTAAACTAAATACCAACAAATAAAAGAAGAAGAAGAAGAAGAAGAGTACCAATGAATAGTATCCTGAATTGCGTTCCATTCAGAATCTAGACAGAAATTTTTGGTAGTTCCAAACTTCTCACAGGCAATTGTAGTCTCTTGCACAGAAGTATAAGCAGTCTACTGGCAGGACAGGAGCAAAGCAAAACATTTCCTCCAGCATCCAAGTGGCTCCCAACAATATTGGGAAACTCCTTCTGGGCTAAGAGAAAAAGGTTGCAAAAACATAGAAAAGGCTAAGAGAGATACGACAGGGCAGCTGGTACTGGCCTCCATTCGTCACAGAATGCGCCAACCTCCCTCTGTCAGTGGGAAAATTTGGTTAGGGCAAGTGTGCTGACCACCCAAAATCCCTCAAGCCTGGTCCTGGGGTGGGTGTTTTCTTCCCCAAAGTTAAAATGCTTGGAATCGGGCTACCAAATGGGTCATAATGGCAAAGGGGGCTTGAAGTGAGCATCGTGTACCAAGATATAGACAAATATCAGGGCCAGAGAATCGGGAATACAGGAATGGGGAATACTGGGTTAAAATAGAGGAAAAAGGAGGAAATGGGAATAGACTGTAGTGCTAGAAGGCCATTGTTTGTGAAAGCACTTTTAGACACAGCCAGCATATGTGTGCAGAACTCTGGGGTGAGGGAATTCAGAAAACAATAAATATCACACCTCTTCACTGTCCATGTTCTGAACAAGTTGAGAAATAAAGTAAACAGTAACTTACAAAGGGCAAATTATCACTTTTATTAACCATTGGCTAGGTTGGAGGACCTGGCTTTAGGTGGGATAGTGAAGTAGGATTGACACTATTGCACCCCTGAATTAGACAGACTTAGGCACCCAGTTGCAGGCAGGTCTGTACAAGGGAAGGCCTCCGTGCATCCTGGAGGTCTACCCAGGTAGAACCCACAGTGCTAAGAAGTAGAGGAGAACTTGTCTTGTTGTAAATAGGCTTGCTCGCAAAGAGAGACAAGTGGAACTGAGCCAAGCCTGTCCAGTTATCCTGTCCAAATTTACCACTTAGATAAATTATTGTACTTCCTCAGGGCAAAACAAGTAAAGCAGAGGAGAGAGATTCGGGTTATACTGATTGAGTTCCACTTATGAGAAGGAAACATTAGGAATACAGACGGCACCTTCCCTACTACTAGGAAGTAGTACTAGTAGTAGTAGTAGTACTACTTGGATAGACAGGCTGAGGCTAGGGTGGAAGGAGCTCAGATATACGTGGAAGTGTCAGCCAGGGAGGGTAGAAGTTATAGTGCTGCACTTCAGCACTGGAGTGAAGCAGTGGCCATTTCAATCCAACCTCTATGTAAATGACACTTTTTAAGGGCCTTGAATACTAAAGAAAGGTGAAAAGGAATTCATCAAGCCCAGAATGTTCATCTTTTTCCTATATCTTTTTTCAATTCCTGGTAGCTGCTTGACACTATATTTTTCAAAATACTTCCACATATTGTCATTTTATTTATGTTCATAATCATCCTTTTTGGAAAGATAAAACTGTCATTATTATTCTATTTTATAGAAAATTACAGAGAGCTAAAACAAAAACATAAGTTTCCTAAAATTTTTATGACTAGAATATGAAACTTTGTAATTACTTGATGGTACTAATATAAACTAACAAGGAAAGCTATGATATGTTTCTTAACATATTGCCCTTATTCTCAGAATATAAAATTCAAATATCTGGAGCTTCAGACAGGGGCAAAGGTATCATTAACCATCTTGTGTTGAAGTCTTTGGCCCCTTTAGTTCATAAATGAAAATTTTACATGGTACCATACAGAGGAAAATCAATTTTGTTTTCTTTAAACAGATCTATTAAAGGTGGGCTTACAGATATTTTATTTGGATTTCTTTTTCCTAAACTCATGGTAATACAGGAAGACTATTCTAACCACTCTTTTTAGGAAAAAAGGACATTTGTGTATAAGCTATTCATGCATTCATTTATGTTGAATGAATAATAAGTACTCAATCCTTGGTGCTCTTTATATAAAGAAGAAAAATATTTGGAATTCATGAGTGGATTAATAAAATATGGCATATGTATACCATGGAGTACTACTCAGCCATAAAAAGGATGAATTAATCCTTTTTGCAACAATTTGGATGGAACTGGAGACCATTATCCTAAGGGAAGTATCCCAAGAACGGAAAAACAAACACTGCATGTACTCACTATTAAATTGGAACTAACTGATGAGCACACAGGTGCACAGAGGAATGTAAAACGCAGTGGAAATCAAGCAGGGGGGAGTGGTGAGGAGGGGAGAGGCAAAATCCTACCTAACAGGTACAATGAACACTCTTTGGGTGATGCACACACTTATAGCCATGACACAAGCATTACAAAAGTGATCCATGTAACCAAAAACATTTGTACCCCCTTAATACTTTGAAATAAAAATAAATAAATAGATATTAAATAAATAAAAGATTTGGGCCCTATATATAGGTGAGCATATTCAAGTCAGGGAAATGGAAACATAGATGAATGTAATGAACGACTACAGCTAAAATGATAGGGGGATATATAGCATGTAATGGGAGTACAAAGGATAAAATAAAGTGAATTTGTTTTAAAAGTTTAAATTTTAGAACTTTTTTTGGAGATTTTATATACTATATAAATTCTTTTCTACCAGAATTTTACTTTATAATCTTTTAGGAGCTGGATTACCCTGATCAGCTTGTAAATAATAATGATTTATCTTTACTGTCCATAATATTCTTTTAAAAAGAAAGTCTAAATGATTGCTATTAATTATCATTGTATGAATGATCACTTTAGCATTTCCCTGGTTATCACAGTATCTTGAGAGTTGGGGATTAGGAGAGAAAAACTCTTGGATCCCAGAGCAGGTAGAATAATATAAGGACTGAATGATATGTTTCTGAAAGATAACATGTTCCATTGTCCTATCTGAGAACAGAGTGACAAGTCTCTATGGAATCTCTGGACTGACCTAGCAACAAGCTAATAATATAATAAAGCCAGAGAAAGAACCTACTTTTATGATTTGCTCTGTGCCTACTGGGATATTTTTCAGTGAAATACAGTATGTCCCCAATCACATAGGATCATATGGAAATGACTGATGCCGTGAGTGAAATATTGAGCCATCTTTCTAAAAAGAGAAAACATTTCTGGCAGCACCACGTTTCAAGCAGCTTCATCTATGTAAAGTTCTTTAGAAAAGCTTATTCTGGATGGGGAAATGGGCCTGTGTTAGTTTGCCTGAGGAAACATTTTTAATCTCCCCTGTCAATTGAACAATTCATTCCATTCAAGTGGAGAAGATACCATGGGGTCTTGTTTGTTCTTATGATGGGAACATAAGCCATAGTTATGACACAAATGCCCAGTTCTGAAGCACTCAGTTCTAAAAATATTCACCTCGCTCAATATGGAACCCACCTTAGAGGACACAACTGAAGCAAGTATCCATAGTTCTCCAAGGACTCTTTCACCATGATTTATTTTCTTTGTCCCAAATGGGTTGATAGCCTATCTTTTTCTTCTTGAAATGAGTAACCTACCCAATTATGTGTTCATCAGAGACAATTGAGACATAAACAGGAAGTAATTCATTTATTTTGATTTCCTGAGTTTGGTAAAATTCTTGAGATAGCCTTTGGCCTTAGTGCTAACAAATATACTACAATGTAGGTCATGAGATTGCTGCAAGCCCCAGTGAGATCATGGGTGACCCCACAAAGCCTGGTAGGGAAATATCTATGATACAAAGCAATTAGGCAGCATTTCTTGAAACATAGGCCATTTCTCATATAGTGAGGAATAAAGAGCATCAGTCTACAGATGTAAAACTGGTGGTGGAAATGCAGAAGGCTCAGAAAGGGCAGATGAAGAGGTAGGAAAGAATTGAGCCACAGGTTTGATTTGGGGCATTCAGTCGTAGTCAATCTGATTAGGGCAAGCTGCATAATACCCAAAGAAGGGAACTTAAAATAAATAGATACTTAATCAACGTAAGTTGATGATGATAATAAGCTTTGAGGATAGAACCACCCAAGAAGAGCCTGAGGTACATGGCTCAAATAAAAGTACTATACTATAGGTAGTATTGAGGTTAATTCTGAGGGTTCCAGCAATGGCATCTGCAAGTTAGGAAAAGAGAGAGGAACTAGGAAATCAACAAGTGTTATGGACTGAATGTATGTGTCCCCCCACCATGTATATATTGAATCCTTAATCCCCAGTGTGGATGTATTTGGAATAAGGAAATACTTAAGGTTAAATGAGGTCATAAAGGTGGGTCTCTGATCTGATAGGATTAGTGTCCTTATAAGAAGACACACCAAAGAGCTCACTCTTTCTCTCTCCAGTGTACACACCAAGGAAAGGGCATTGAGCACAGTCTGTTTAAGAACTGAAGATGGGGCCCTAATCCCTTCTGGTTTGTAAGGTCTCAGTTGAGAAGTCTGCAGTTAGCCTGACGGGTTCTCCTTTGTAAGTCACCTGATGTTTTCACCTTATGACTTTCTCCTTCCGTTAACTTTGGCTAGTCCAATGACTACATGTCGGGGTAATTGCCTCTTTGAGATGAATCTCCCAGGTGTTCATTGAGCTTCTTGTACCTTGATATCTAAATTTCTAGCAAGACCAGGGAAGTTCTCCTCAATTATTCCCTCAAATACGTTTTCCAACCCTTGTGTGTTTTCTTCTTCACCCTCAGGGTTGCCTATATTTCTTATGGTTGGCCTCTTTACATAATCCCATATTTCTTGTAGGCTTTGTTCCTTCCTCTTAATTTTCTGTTCTTTATCTTTGACTGACTTGTTTAATTCAAAGGTGTTGTCTTCAAGCTCCGAGTTCTTTCTTCTGCCTGGTCTAGTCTATTCTTAAGACTTTCCACTGTGTTTTGTAGTTCCTTGAATGAATTTTTCATTTCTAGAAGTTCTATTTAATTTATTTTTAATAATTCAATTTCTTTAGTGAGTTATTCATTCATTTATTGAATTTTTTTTGTGGTGTCTTTGTGTTGGTTTTCCATTTTCTCTTGTATTTTGTTGAGCTTACTTATAATGCCCATTTGGGATTCTTTATCTGTCATTTCAATGTTCTGATTTTGGTTGGTATCCATTGTGAGAGAGCTGATGTTCCCTTTTGGGGGTGACCTTTTGCTCTGACTCTTCAAACTTCCAGAGTTCTTTCACTGATTCCTTCTCATCTGGAGCAGCTTCTGCCTCTTATTTTTGGATTTTCTTTTGTTTAGATAGGGCTTTTTCTCCTCCTCTCACTCAAATGGGTGTGTTTGTAGCATATGTTGGGTAAGAGCCTTTGGTTTTGCTTGTGGGTGCTTTGTTGGTGATCTGGGTTCTGCATGGATTCCTTGGGTGTAGATAACTTTGGTCTGGTGGTTTTCTCAGTTGCTAGTTGTTTGTAGGCTGTAGCAATGGTGAGCTATGTGAGTGGTCAGATTGCCTGTCTCTCTTTGATGAGGTAGGATGGAGGTCTTTGAAATCCTTTCTTTCCCCAGCCCTATGGTCTTCTTAACAGTGTGAGTTGTAATGGCACGCCCAGTTTAATCTCTGAGGCAGTAGGTGGTGCTTATGGGTGAGAATTAACCACATCCTGTATGATAATTCAGTAAATGCTGTAAAGGGCATGCAAATTGACCTCCCTGTCAGTAGGTGGCACTTGCCAGAAGGAACAAGCTGCAGTATTGTTTTGGGGACATGTGACCGGCTCTAGTCCCCCAGGAGGAGTACTTGAATGCCCCAGGTGGTGGGTGGGGCCCTAGAACCTCAGGTGAGTCCTTATTCTCTACCACAGCAGAGGCAGGTGGGGGAGTGTGGCTGGGTGCGGCTGGGCTGAATGAGCTTGCCCTCAGTCTCCACAAAAGCTGGCAAGATATCTGTTTCAGCACAGGCCAAAGGTCTGCTCCCATCTTCTGGGCAAAGCCACCTGGGAGGGGCTGAAGTGGCCCCACTCAACCAGCAAGCTGCCTTGTGGAGGCAGGGCTGCCTGATATTCACAATCTTACAGTGTGCAGCGGGCCTTGCTCTTCTACACCCTCCCCTGCTCTGCAGTTTTACCCCCAGCATCTGCGGGCAGGCAGGAGCTCAAGCCAGCCAAACTCCCACATGACTGTTATGTGGGCTGAGAGGTTCCCTGCCCAGGATCCTGGCCTGAGCTGAGAGTGCAGCCCTTCTGTGGGGGTGGGGTGCCCCATGAGCATGCCGCAGCTAAGACCCACACTGCACTGTCCCCCGCCTCCCCCCGCCATCTGCTCATGTGGGCTCCCTCTCCTCCCGAGACTAATTCGCAAATCTCCCCTCCTTGCCCCTAAGCAACGTGATCGAAACCTGGGGGTATGGGATCTGGCCTGTGGGCCTGTCCCCAGTTCCCTGAAGATCAATCCTTGACCATGCCAGGGAGAAGCATGCTGGTCCCGAGTTGCCCATGGGTGCCCATGCAGGTTTGATGTCCCTCCACCTGGAGGTGTGCTCCGCTCTGGTGGAGTCGCCGGCAAGCAGCACTAAGGAGGTCCAGTTCACAATCTGAACACCCCTCAGTCTGTTGCAGGACCCCAAGAGTTTAGGTCTGAGCCCCACTGTCTATGGAAGCCTCGGTGTGATGGCTAAATTTTCTCTCTCAGCACTCACAGGTCGGGGAGGGGATGGGGAGAAAAACAATGGAGGGAAGCTAGCACTCTGGTTGTGTCTGTCCCTCCCTCCAGGAGGCCGCCTGCCCAGAATGTCCAGGCACTAGAGTCACGCAGATCACCTAGGACCCACGGGACCCCTGTTGCTCCTACAGTCTGGGCCAGAGTTGGGAAATGTCTGGGTGGGAGTGAGCAAGACAAAACCTGAGGAGTGAAGGCCCCTGGGGAGGGACAAAGGCACACGGTGGGTAGAGAAGCAATATGGCACCTGTCATCCCGGCTCGGGTCTGTGTAGACAGGAGGGGCCCCCAGGGGACCTGGGAGCTTGGTGCCCTGTCCACAAGAAGCTCCCAGCTCACTGGCAGCAGCAGCTTCTGGGCTCGCATGGGCAGAAAGTCTTTCCAGCAGCTTGGGAACTCGCCAATTGTCAGAGATGCACGGGAGGGAGAAACAAACTGCTCCACCTCCGCCTACCCCTACCCTTCTCACTGGACTCCAAACTTCTCGGGGGTGGATCTCTGCCGATACCTTGCTCCTTCCTGTTCTGCTCTGCAACTTCTTTCCATGGAGTCTCCTGGAGGTTCTGGCACCCTTCCCTCAGATCCACACTTGATCTTTGTTTGTGTGTTTGTTCATTTTTTTCTCTTTCATCTAAAATTTCTCCTTCTTACTGGGATGCTCTGGCAGCTGGTGTCTCTGGTCAATCATCTTGCTCCAGCCATAATTTCTTATCCTTTTGTGTTTTGTTGGAGTATATTTGTTAATATTTTGTTTAGGATTTTGCATCATGAATTCATAATTGAAATTGGCCTGTAATTTTCCTTCTTCATACCACCCTTTTCAGGTATTGGTGGCATCAATATCATACCAGACTCATAAAATGACTTGAGAAGTGTTTTTACATTACCTGGAAGAGTTTATGTAAGATCGGAATACTTTCTTCCCTCAGAATTTGACGATCTTCACCCGTGCAATCACTGAACTCTGGATTCCCCTTGTGAAGCAATATTTGATTGCTGGTCCAATTCTTTCATTCAAATTAAGTATTTTTATTTCTTCTTGTTTGGTTACAGTACTGCCTTAGTCTGTTTGGGCTGTTATAACAAAATAACATAAACTGGGTGACGTAAAAACAATGGAAATTTATTTCTTACAGTTTTAAAGACTAGGAGGTCTAAGAGCAGGGCACTTGCAGATTTAGTGTCTGGTTAGGGTCACCTTTCTGGCTCATAGACAGTGCCTTCCATCTGTGTGCTTGCATGGTAAAAGTTATAAAGGGTCTCTCTCAGGCCTCTTTATAAGGGCACTAATCCTGTGACTTAATCCTGTCAGGCCTCAGGATTAAGGCCTTACCTCCTAATACCATTATGTTGGAGGTTAAGATTTAAACATATAAATTATGGAGGGACACAAATATTCAGAGCATAACAAGTAGCTTATATTTTTCTATGAATTTATGCACTCTGCTTAAAATTTCAAATGTATTCATATAAAGTTTTTCTGTTTATTGTTATACCTTTTGATGTCTATATCATTTATAATGATATCACCTTTTTCATTTCTGATATTTGTGCTTTTTTAAAATCAGTGTTGCCAGAAGTTTGTCAGTTATGTTAGTTTTTTTTAAAGAATTAACTTTGTTTCTTGATTATCTATTGCATGGGTTTTTTTTCTATTTTATTTATTTCTTAAGTTAATTTCCTTATTTAGTTACTATTTTTTAGTTCTTATTCTAACATCCCAAAAAAGATACTCTTTCATTTCCAGCTGTTCTATTTAAAATACTATATTATATATTTCTCTTCCGTTGCTAGAAAGACCACTGTGTTCTTGGCTTGTCCTACTCTCATAATTGTTAAAAACATAGCATTTTATATCATTTTCCAACTTGTCTTTATTTGTTCCAATACTTCATTGATTTCAACAACACTCTACTAAGTGTTGAGTGAATCTCCACCGTGTGAGCCTACTGTGCTTCTATCATTCTACACAGCACACGTCCTTTCTGGTCAGTTCTATCCAGCAGCACAATTCTTTAAGGTCATCGCATAAAGGTCAGAAGTTAATTCTAGATTTCCTCATACACCTAAATCCCTTTAACATGTGCAAATATTTTCTAATTCTTACATCCTGCGTTTCATTAATTCACATCATGTTTGCTATGAGATTTATTTAGTGTAAAATATGGAGCTTCCTAGTTTCTTCTTATTATTCTGATTTATCAAGTCACAAGAGACTACCATGCTTGCCCTAATACCCAAAACAAAACAAACTGAACAAATTTCAAAATCATACGGAGTTAAAGAAACACAAATGAACTAGACTACAGAGAGTGACAAGACATTTGTATTCTTAGAATACTAATGAGAGGAAGAAGAATATGCCATGAAAGAGGTAAGGAGAAACAGCTGAACTTTTAACAGCTGCATGTAGGCTAGTGTGACATATTAATATCCTAAGAACCTCAGCTATGGATGGAGTATGTTACCACCGGCAAATTATTTTCCTCAGATCTTCACCAAATATTCAGCAATATTATGCCAAACCCTGGAGGCAGGGAAGGAAAGAGAGTTTAGAGAAATCCTCCCTCAGATGTGCAGGGCTTACCGTATATTCAAGACAACAAACTTAGCAGGTGGAAGGTCAGGAAAAGAAAGCTTAAAAAAAATTATCAGTGACCTGATTTAAAAAATTATCAGTGGCACTTTTGGTTTTCAAACATCAAAGACTTGGCACGTATCAGTAGATGTGAGAGAAACACATCCAGGGCATTCTAGGCCTTCATAGAGTAGAGCACATCAGCTCTCAATGTTATTGTGAGACCTTAAGGCTCAAAAATAATATACCAAGGCCCAGCAAGCAAGGGGCAGGACTGGAAAGCAAAAACAAAACAAAACAAAAACTTCCACAGCTGATTCAAATCCTAGCAGCTGAGATATAAAGCAGAAAAATATTTCTCACATTTACAAAATTTGAAAACTCAACTGTAAACCAGGCAGATTTCCAGAATGCTAATATCCTAGATCCTACTAAAGGAATGTCTTGATCTCAGCCTAAGAATGTTTGAAGTCAATGGTAAAATGAACTAAATCCACAACAAACCTCAGATCCAACACATCTACAGATCAGGGTGACTCAGCTATGTCTCTAGCAGCCTGAAAGAGGTGGTGTGCACTTTCTGGAGGTAAATATTATTTACTTCCACCTCTGCCAATATTTTGTACAAATTTATCAGTATATAACAAAAAACAATATAAGACACATGAGAAAGTGAGAAAATGAGACCCTTGTTGAAGAGAAGAAATGGTTAATAAAGGCAGACCCAGAGATTTTCAAGATGGTGAAATTATTAACAGGGGCTTTAAAATGATTATGACTCAAATGCTAGAGGTTCTAGTAAAAAAGGTTGACAAAATGTGTAAAGAGATTGGTAAATTCATCAGACAGATGAAAGCTATAATAAAAACGCTAACTGGAAATGCTCATAATAAAGTGTCATGTCTAAAATAAAAAATTTATTTAATGGATTTAACAACAGAAGAAAGGATCATAAAGCTTGAAGATAGGCTAAATAGAAAAAAATCTCAACTGAAACTCAAAAATAAAAAAGTAAACATAACAAAGCAATTATGTGTAATTTTAGTTTCCTCCCAAAAAGAGAAAGGATAAGGCAGAAGGATGAGACAATGGCTGGCATTTTTAAAAACTGGTGACAGACATCAACTCCTTGGTCCAAAATGCCCAGCAAAGCAAACAGGATAAATACAAAGAAAACTATGCCTATGGACAGCCTAACCAAATTCCTGCAAGTCAAAACAAAGAACAATTTTAAAGATAGCCAGAGAACAAAAGACTCATAACATACAGGAAGAAAATAATATTGATGATGGCTACCATTTTATCAGAAATTATAAAGGCCAGGTGACAATGGAAGGATATCTTTAAAATGCTAAAAGAAGAAAAGACAAGATCTTTCAAATCTCGAATTCTCTCTCCAGTGGAAATATCCTTCAACTATGAAAGTGGTATAAAGATATTATCAGATAGGAAAAAACTAAGACAAGTGTGGGTTTGTCTCCAGCCAACCCACACTTCAATAAACAAACAAACAAACAAGTTGTCTAAGCTGAAAGAAAAGGATACCAGAGGAAACCAAAATCTTCAGGAATGTATAAAAGCATGAGGAAAAGTAAATAGGTGAGTAAACATGAAAGACTTTTAAAATTACTCTTTATTATAATTATTTTATATTTAGTTATATTTATAAATTTTGAAGGACTTATTTTTCACTTAAAATTAGTAAAAAAGATTTGTGAAAGTTAGAGTATATTTAGAAGTAAATTATGATAGTCCAAAAAAGAAAGAGTAGGGGAAATATACAGAATTATACTATTATAACGTTTACAAGGTACTCATGCAGGTTGTGAGGTGATATTATTATTTAAAGGTAGACTGTGGTGACTTAATGATTCCTGTTATAATTTCTAAAGCAACCAATTAAAAAAGAGAGAGAGAGCGCAAAAAAGTCAATACAAGAGATGAAATGGAATACCAAAAAAAAAAAAAAAAATGACTTACCAAAAGAAAGCATGAAGGGAGGAACAGAAAAAAAGTACAAATGAGACAATTAATACCAAAATGAAATACTGAACAAATCATATCAATAATTACATTAAATGTGAATAGAATAACCATTCTAACTAAAAGACAAAGCTTACTTAATACTCTAAATAAGAAAATAAGATCCAACTCTGCTGTTTCCAAGAAACAAGCCTTAGTTGCAAAGGCACAGATAGATTGAAAATAAAAGTGTGTAAAATGTTCTCATGCAAACACTAAGCATAAGAAAACTTGTTTGACTCTGCTAATTTCAGACAAAGAAGATTTCAAGACAAGAGTATTACTAGAAACAAAAGAGTGTTTCACGACAACATAAATACTTCATTAAGAAAACATAAAATCCCAAATATGTAAGCACTTAATTATAGCAGAGCTTCAACATTAATCAAACTTGACAAAACTAATGCAAGAAAAAGATAAATCTATTATCATAGTTGAAGATTTTAGCAAACTTTTGTTAGTAACTATTTAGAGTAAGTAGACAAAAAGTCATTAAAAATATAGATTTCAAAAACACTATCAAACAACCTGACCCAATTGACACTTACAGAATACTACTTCCAATTGCAGAATATACATTCTTTTCAAGTGTACCTGAAACATTCACTAAGATAGACGATACAGTGGGCCTTAAACAAATTGCAATAAATACCAAAAAATTGTAATCATACAGAAATGTACTCTCATACTACAACAGTACTAAATTAGAAATCAATAAATGTGTCTAGAAATACATTTAGAATTATAGAAATTATGAAAATTTTACTACATAGAAAATATAATAAATACATATTTAAATGAATAAATGTGTAAAATAAATATAATAACTACATATGTATAAGTATATAGAAATTATAAATAATTTTATAAATAAATTTCTGCAGAAAATCCAGAAATAGAGTATGCCCAAATAGTCAATAGCTGAAAGAAGACAGATGGATAAATTAGAGAATATATTGGAATAAATAACAATAAAATCACAGCATATAAAAATATGTGGGATGCAGCTAAAACAATGTTGAAAGGGAAAGTTATAGCTTGAAATGAAAGTTTTTAAAAAAAGTAAATGTCTAAAATCAATAACTTAAGATTCCACTTGAAGAGGCTAGAAGAAGAGCAAATTATATGCAAATTAAAAGAAAAAATTAGAAACAAATGTTGATACCAATGACATAGAAAACAAATGAAAAATAGAGAAAATCAAACAGTTGAATTGTTGGTTTTTAAAATATTAATCTTGCTAAAATTATCAAAAAGCATAGAGGAAGCAAATTAACATCAGGAATAAAAACATTAAAATAATAAGGACATATTATGAACAATAAAATAAAATGTGGATAATTATACAGGATATGGCAAATGGATGGATTTCAAAAACATTGTGTTAAATGAAAGAAGACAAGCATAGAAGAATATACACTCAATAATTCCACTTATATGAGGTCCAAGAACAGACAGAATTCATTAATAGTGTCAAAGTCTAGAAAGTCATGGCAGGTATGATGGGAAGAGAAATTATTGAAAAAATGCATGAGGAAAATACCTGGTGTGCTGGAAATGGTCTACATCTCGCTTTCTTTGGTGTTTACACAGGCCTATACAATGGTTAACACTGAACAATTAAGATATTTGTATTTTATTTCATATTAACTGTACCTCAATTCAAAAAAAAGAAAAAGTTAAAAAGTAGGCCATCTTCACTTTCATCCTATGTTTAGAAGAGAGGTTGAACCCTATCATTGTCTTACTTTTGACATCTTCAATGATCTGATGTTCCTCCTCTGTTTTGCTTTCCCCCAATCCATTGGCCTTATACATCTCTTCCCAAATATGTTTTCCCTCTCTATAAACCTTTCTGAATGCTATTTGTACTTTCTGAAATAATACCCCCCTTCACCTATCCAAATTCTTCTGATCCCTCAAAGCCCAGTTCTAGTCTCCTTTAAGTCGCACCCATCTACTCTTGCCATTATTAATAGTAGTAACATTAATATTATTATTAATAATAACTACCATTTATTGAGAATTGTACCTGCTATACCCTGTGGTGTTTTACATGTTTAATCACATATCTCATAACAATCATGAGATAGGTAGTATCTCTATCCCTATTACAGTACACCAAGTCTCAAAAGCAATTTGTAAAATATTACACAACTGAAAAGAAACAAAGCCAATATTGCCTAACTATGAAGACTGTGTTCTTAAACCCATTATACTACATTTAATCTTATTCCTTCTTTTGGCCAATATGACTAAGCACTTTAATATAACTTTTTTTTGCCACTGTCTCTTGCGGATAAAAATCAGGGATGTCATTTCTCTTACCCCTCCTAAAATACTTAACAAATTTGTAGTCACATGAATACAGAAATAGTTTTTGATTGATTGAAAATAAGGTTATTATCTCTAAGTCTCTGGGGCTAAATCTTTGCCAAGTAAATAAAGGAAAGAGCTACAATATTTATGGCTACAATAATGGGAATTTTGTTGACTTATGACTAAATTGTTGCCAATAACATTGCTTGACACCCTGCATGAGTTATACTGTGGTAATGATGAGAGTCAATATCTTAAGCATTAACATGAATATATTACCTGTACAAATATTTAGTATTCATCAGACATATAATGAAAGCAAAGTTAATTCATTTGAGTAAGAGCTTTTAACACAAAATTAAAACTGGGAGTGTTTTATTCTACCTTCACTTTCTAAAAGACCAAGTGACAAATGTTGCTTGTTATAATGAGTTGTCATTGTTAAATCTTGGAAATTCCCTGCCATCCTTTGTTTCTTTGCTTAAAAGATAAATGTTGTCTTTCTGAATATCTCACGGTGTTCTTATTTTATATATCAGTGAATACCCATTGTGCAAGTTTTCTCCACCCTTACCCTTTCTCTTGATCTTCTCAATATCACAGGTAACTAAATTTACTTGTCTCCCTTGTCTTTTGACTTCCAAGTAAGCATAGCCATTGGGAGCCAAGGCAAAATATGGAGGGTAGGAGCAGGGTAAAATCCAGTCTATTTCTATCTTTCTCTCTATACTTCTGGTGATATCTGTGGCAGGAATCAAGTATCCTGCTGGCTCCAACTTTCATCAGGCAGCCTCCCACCTGCCTTCATGATTCTAACTCCCACAGAAGGACCTAGCTTTTGGACTCTGGTAATACCACCTCTTCATCTCATCTCTCCAGCTCTTTGGTGATGGTGTTGTTTTGCTGTTACTAACTTGTAGGTTGTTTCACCTTCTGCTTTTTGGTGCTTCATCTCTTCTCTCTATTGGAAAAAAAAAATAGATAGGAGGTTCCAGTAATCACTCTCTGTATTAAATCTCCCCTCTTATAAAGACCTGGGAGAGGTGTCTGTGTTCCTATTTAGACCTTAACTGACACATACATTAACCATTCTCTTTTAAATTAATCAGCTAGTATTACCCAGTGCCCATATGTTACATAATACACTTTCAAAAGTTTCAAACGCAGTAGGAAAAACTTCTCAGAAAACAAAGAAATTTGTCCTTTTATTTCCATCTTGTTCATTCAAGTTGTGATGGTAGCAATTATTAATAGCACCCCTATGGAAGTCTCATTGTCCCTAATCTTGTTGATAATATAAAGCTGAAAGTCACACTGATGAGCATGAACACTAATTTCTGTTTTTGTCATTGCTTCCTCTTTATTTGAATTTGTTAGGTATATTTAGAGTTCTGAATGGAGTTGTCAGGAAATTTCATTGGTATGTTTAGCATAAATTACTAATTAATTAGTAGCCAATGGAAGACGTTCATAAAATAAAGTGAAACAGACATATATTCTTACGTAAGGATGACAAGCATCTCAAGTAGTGCTTCAAAGGAGAAGCAGTCATATTTTTGAAAGATGAATAAGCTAAAACATCTTTATTCCCTATGGATTTATTAGTAAATTAGCAAGTTCTGCTAATTTTTCTAATTTTTTACATCCTGAATATATATTATTAAAAATTAATGTCTTTCTAAAATGTTATGTCATTGATCTGTCTTGAGATAAATCAGACGTACTTTGTTAAACCAGTTGAAATTCAGGACACAGTAGGTTTTCTTTAGAGCCTCACACGAAGACGAGCCCTCGAGCCCTTGACACAGACATCTGAAACTGAATTGAGTGATGTTGCTGACTTTGTCGTGTCTTAGATATACATCTGAGAAACTCAAAATTCAGGCTCTCTGCATCAGGAATAGCAAACTATAATGTGTCCTTGGTTTCTGCTATCCTAGTATGCAAAAGGAATAACCTCATGCCTTACCAAGGCCAGCACATTCTCTGATAATCTGCCAATGTATAACAGTGTTGTTAACCCAATAGCAAATTAAATGTCTACAGAGTGGGTTAGTGGAAAAAAGGCCTGAACCCACTGTTGTTATCATTTACTTGGACAACTCCATCAATGTCTTCTATTAACAACAAAAAAAGATAACCTAATGTACATGTAAGTGATGATTTGGAAAGAGGATCTAATGTCATTTAGTAATGTATGATCTTGGAAGGCATGCATCCTACCTTGAACTTCAGTTTACTCATCTATAAAGCAAAGAGTTCATAACAGCTGATCTCCAAGTCCCTTTTACATATAATATTCCTTGTTCTGGAATCTCTCGTCTCCCTTTGTTTGGCAATATTGTCTCCTTCTTAACTTGGCTAGACACGTACAAAGGAAAATAGGAAATAGCACTCCCGAAGAGCTATGATATGGAAAAATAAAATTATCAGTATTATAGAGAACTAGCAGTAACATTAGCAAAAGACCTACAGAAAGAAATGCTAAACTATGTAAAAAAGCTACTGACTATCAAGAAGTAAGACCATGTGAGGTAAAAGTCAAAGTTGGATAGCTCAGTTAGAGCAGAAGCAAAGAGAAAAGTACCAAAGAGATGTTAACAAAACAAAAAAAAATTAACAAGGTTTATACTTTGGAAAAGGAGAGTTTATTTCTCATAAAGGATAGCAGCTGTTGGGCCATTCCAACAGGCTGGAAAGCAGAGCCCTGGCTAGAAGCCAGGCACATGTGCTTCAAAGGACAGACCAAAGGCACAAGATTTTATACTGAGTGGGCTGGTCAAATATACATATTCAACAAGCTATAGGAATCATGAATATTTATGAAATAGGGAAATCATGCACATATGTAATTGTGCTTTATCTCTCCCATCCCATCATGGCTGAGAACTCAGTTTTAAGGTGTTTCTGGGGTTCCCTTGGCCAAGAGGGGTCCATTAAGTTAGCAGAGAGCTTAGGATTTTATTTTTCGTTCACAGTTCTGGCTTTTGGCCAAGATATACAGAGGCAGCAGTGATGGCCATATTGTTTTGTCTCATTATTGACAGGGTGGAGTGGCTATTTGTCCTAGGTCCATCTAGGCCCTCAGTGGGATGCCTACGGCTGAAGAGAGGTTTAGAGCCATAAAAGCTTACAGCCAAGTAAAAGTTTTAGGCCAGATGGGAAAGGGAGTAGACAAGCACTCATTAATCCCTTAAAACTTTTTAAGCAATATAGGTGAAAACCAAAAACCAAGAATAAGGTTATAAAATTAATTTATCTATAAGTACCAAGCTACTGTAGTTTTGGTCATAGTTACAGACTTGTAGTGATTAGTTATATAAATGTAAGTATTAATATTTTGTTAAAACCATTTTATCCCTCAAACTGGCCCTTACAATATCTTATGTCTCCCTCTTCTGTGATAGTCCCTGGGCCTAGAGGGAAGAAGGTCTGTCTATATAGTAACAGGGAATTGGCCATGGAAACAAACCAGGCCCAGCAGGACTTTAGATGTGGAAGGTTTGTTGCTTTGTTGAATCATCTCTAGTCTTCAGGATATCATGACTCTGGTTTTCTCAGAAGTAAAATGAGAAATAAATAATATTAATAGCTTGACAATTTGAGAAGAATTTGGGTATCAGAATGGAAAAAGGAACCTATTCCATTAGGGAGTCAAATAAAGATGTCATGAAGAAAATTACAACCTGTTTTTTTTTTTTTTTGTAGTCAAGACATAACCCAGAATTTAGTCCAAATATTGGACAAATAATAAAAACTTAAAAAAAAAAAAAGGCTGGGATTTAATAATCTTTTTTTTGAGACATAATTTTCTCTCTTGTACTTTCCCATTTTCATTAAAGACAAATCATAGTAAAATAAATTTTAGTCTCATTATACTTGGTTTGATTATTTGCATAAAGTGCAGTAAGAATAATCATTGGCCATAGACTTTATTTTAATTGGCTTTGCTGGAAACCCCCCCTTTTTTTAAGGAAATTTCAGGTTACTTATAAGTCTCTGGAGTCAAGCCAAGGATTTAACTGCCTGAAGATACCTGTATGAATTGGGTAAATGCCTCTTTTTCAAGGTTCCAAAGTAACTTGAGGTTCCTGGACCTGTCAGAAAGTGACATTCTTTACTTACCACAGATCAGGAAATGTTATAGATGAGGTATCAGGTCAGTATTTTTTTCTAAAGGACTTTTATTGCCCTTATAAAGTCAACCTGATTCCTCAAAGCAGTCTGGGCATATTTGAAAATATGTCATTCCAGTCATAGCCTTGATAACTCTAATTCTTGGTACCTCTAATTCTGTCCTGTTATAAAAGAAAAACAGATTCTTACTGAACTTTATGCAAATGACTATATTGCCATAAAATAAGAATACTTATGAATAGTTTCCAAATTTTGGAGAAATCAAGTAGTGAGAAAACTACGTTTCAAATTGTTTACAAAATATACTTTACCAATTTGTTGTAAGCTATAAATAGCTCATAAGAAGAAAAAAGAAGTTTTCTTGACTTCTGGAAAACAAAACATAAAAGAATTAGCAATGTTTTAAACAAATGGTCAAAAAAAATTAGTTTTGTCCCACATAACTAATCTTATTCTACTTGAGGTTGGGTGAGCAATCCTCATGAATGTATCAGTTTTTATAAAAGTAAACCAGTTTCTTTATAATCCAGAGGGCATCCAGTTGAGGTGTCTAGATGTTAAACTCAAAGCATCTTTGGTTCAAGTGGAAGTAGCTTTTATATAGAAAAATCAATATTAATATTTGGAATAGTTTATCCAGGACTTTGTATGTTGTGAGGTGTGCTCATAGGACCTCAGGAAAAAGGTGGTGGCAATTTCATTGAGTCCAAGTCAGAAAAATAGAAGAAGAGTTTGAAAACATTATTTGGAGACTTGTAGCCAGGAAAGAATTCATGATTCAGTCTAAATTGTATGATCTCTAAGGTTAGTAGAAAAGCACTTTTTTGAGAAGAATTAAAGGAAAATAGTAATTGTCTGTGGATGATGACAAAAGGTCTCAGAACAGCCATGGTTAAAGAGACAACTGACAAAGAAAATTTGATTATTTTTGTGGCATATAACAATTTAACATAATAACCATAATTATTATTGAAAACATATATTAAAGCATATAAGAATTTTAGGAATTTCATATAATTTTGGAACGCATATTAATAACATGTCTGTGTAAATATAATCCCAAGAAAGTTAAACACCATTTCATATTTGACAATGCTTCCTGTATAGTTTTAACATACTGAATAAACCAAATGTATTTCTCTTAGTTTTTCCATGGCCCTAATAGTTAGAAAGCTAGTTTGGGGTCAAAAAAACAATTTAGAAATTTTGATTTTATAAATTTTGTCAAACATCAAAGGTTCAAAACACTTGGTTTCATAAAACAGGATCATAGGTTACTATAAAGCAGTCATTTATTTAGCCAAAGTGATAATTCAAAGATTTTAAAAAGCAAAAAATTTTACTCTTTTTTTCCAAGAAAATCCAATTTTTTCACATTTTGTATATAGCATTGTTTCTCTTATATCTGGTAGCTTTAATTATATATATTAATTATAATGTTAAATCTTAGGAACCCATATTTTTGAAGAAAAATCTAGGAAGTTAAAGTAATTTTGAGCTGTTATCAGTTCCCAATTTTTATTAGTACATCTAAATATCTTTAGTTTTATATATCATATAAAAATAAGATGTTAAAGTATATAAACTTAAACTTATGTTTAATAATTAATGTTTTAGCATTTTAACATATAAATTACCCAGACATTTTATGATTATCTTCTTTAATTTAACATAATGTGACTTTAAGACTAAATTACTGAAAAGAATTTTGAAATTATAACATAGGTATCATCTCTAATGTCCTCCCCATTTATGTCTTAAATATCCCTGTGGCATCCAAGATGGCTACAAAGAGCAGAGCCTCTCTGTGTCCTTAATTTACATGCCACATGTATCATTGAGTTCAGAAGACATGGTGCCTGGAGAATCCAACCCCTCCTAGAATAGCCAGGAGGCAAAGATAGTGAAGGGAAGAAGTGGCCATTTTAGGCTTGGTTGTGTCTTGTAGCTGTTGGTCTAGGCACTGAGAACATGTCCCCAGGCCTCACTATGGCTACCTATTCAGATGCCAGAATCCAGAGGCTCAAAACTAAAAATATAAGTTTACAGTCAAATCCAGCAAGTATCAAAAATATTACAGAAGCAGTAGTTTTATGATCTTAAAACATTTAACAATGACCTCAGGTCGGCGATCGGCCTTTGGTTCTTAGTGCACTCTTGCGGAAGAATGACAAGGCACACCAATAGCAAAGCAAGCAAGAAGCAAAGTTTATTGAGCAAAAGCAAGGTACATTCATGACAGACAGTGTAATGGCCGCTGTTATTACAGGAGACCCTGACTATTAACTAAAGTTTCATTTTATATTGTCTGTGTTGGACCCTCCCTGGCAGGCATGGCTCATGCGTCACCTTGATGGACAGCTGTTGGTTATATATCATGAGTCTTACTGTGCATGGGGATTTCTCTTGAGCCTCTCTGAAAGCCCATTCAGGGGGGCAAAACCACAATGCAGATTTATGCTAACAACATGATAATTGGGCCTGAGGTTACTTTTGGTCACCTTCCAGACCCTACTTTATCTGCACTGCTTGGCTTTCTGAGAATTCCTTCTTCTGGGAATTCCCAGCCACTTTTGTGGTTAGTGTGCTGAGTTTTGATTGGCAGTGCACTCCTCCTCCCTCCTGCCATGGCAGTTATCTGAAGTGGGGTACTTGCTCTGTCCCTGTCTCCAGGAAAGGGGGGGTGCCTTAAAATCTACCTAACAGACATAGTATCTGGCCTGCCCAATCAACAGGTTCAGGGGAAAATGTTTAGCCATGAGTTTGGCAAAACTCCAGTCTAAAAGGACAGCTGTATTTAAATCATGTTATTGAGACTGGAACAAGTAAAAACTTTACATATTTTTTTCACATGCCTGAGCCCTTTACATATAAAAAGCCTCTCTTAGGTGGAAGAAGACTGGAAACTTAAGGTTGCTAATGGCTTGAAAAGCAGAAAAACAGGTTTTGGGAGAGAAAGAGTAAAAGGTTTGACTAGTTACCAAAAGGTGGTCTTGTTATGTAAATGTAGCCTTGGGTAATAGTTTTCAGAGAGAAAAGATGGCAAATGTTTCTTTTCAGACCTTTAAAGGTAGACACTTATTTAAAATGTTTTTCAGATCAGAAAAGCATAGTCCTGGCTATATATATTATTTTTTTCTTATAAAAGACAGTTTTGCAGCAGTCATTTTAAAATATGTTAAAGAAATATAACATAACAAAACTTTTCTAATCTCCTTAGTCCAGTTCAAAGCTAAAATGTTTTGCATATTAAAAGCCCAACTTAAAGCTTTGGAGAAATTTGAGTTAGAGATTGTTAGAGATAGACAAAAGAGTGACAGAAACAAACAAATTGGGATCATGAGGAAAAAAACACAAAAGTTAAACATATTGTCTCACACCCTCTTTAGTCATTTTTTTAATTCCGTGAATAAATCGGTTTATTTAGGCAGCTGTGTCCCATTCCAGAAGCTTTTATCATAGGAGCTTTTTAAACAGAAGAAAAAGACAAAGGTTAACATTTGGAGCATTTTTAAAAAAAAAAACTAGTTGGGAAGAAAAAACAATTGTTTAGGAGCAGAAGTGGAAGGAGAGATAAGAAAGAAGGAGACAGTCTACCCTAAATATTTCCCATGTGCCATTTATTTGGAGTTTGTTTTAACTTTAAGTCATTAAGGGAGACTATGAGAGTCTTTTGACCCCATTTGGAAAACTTGAAACACCAATTATAGCATTATCTGCATTGTTTTTGAAGATTTGGTAGCCTTTTTGTTTTAACTGGGCTTGTAGATAAACTAGAAGTCTGCTAAGATTTTATTGTGGCCAGCAAAGCTTTAAATCATTTCAGGTTAGATTTCAAATTTTTTTATAGTTTTTAAGCATGTTAGTCATTAGTGTCTCTGATGATGGTGGATCAGAGACCATTTCCTTGGAGCTAAGATTTTTAAAACTGTACTTACCTTTGTGACAGCATCCACCCCAGGTGCAGAAATGTGAGTGTCCCCACAAACCTTATGGATTAGCTGAATCCAGGTAGGTCCCCCCCCTCAAATCTGGGGCCAAAAAGACATTCCCTGCAGGGTCTGGAACAGAGAGAACCAGAACTGGGGAGAAATGAAGGGAAGGGGTGGAGAGAAATAAAGTCTCTGAGATCTTCATTCTAAAAGTGGGACATTTTGGATCCACAGGAGCTTACCCAAGTTTCTCCCAGTGAGATCAGGGAAACAACCAAATCATCAATGAGCTCATGTAGATGTTGCTGTATTGACCTCCCATCATGCTGGGGGAAACAAGGTTTCCCTAGGTCCCTTCATGGTTGCCATTTTGTTAACTAAAAAAAAATCGTGAGGTTTATACTCTGGAAAAAGGAGAGCTTTATTTCTCGAAAAGGGTAGCAGCCTGTTGGGCAGCCATTCCAACAGGCTGGAAAGCAGAGCCCCAGCCAGAAGCCAGGCACACATGCTTCAAAAGACAGACAAAAGGAACAGGGTGATCAAATATACATATTCAACAAGCTATAGGAGGGCTCATGAGTATTTATGAAAAAGGGAAATCATGCACATTTATAATTGTGCTTTATCTCCCATCAGGTCATAGCTGGGAACTCAGTTCTAAGATGTTTCTGGGGTTTCCCTGGCTAAGCAGCATCCATTAAGTTAGGAGAAGGCTTAGGATTTTATTTGTAGTTCACAGAGAGAACAACCCAGCAAAAGAAGTAATAATTTTCTTGTGCTGTCTCTAAAGTTCAAGGGGCAGTAAAGCCACCCACTTCATGTTCAGTCTTCTGAGATAATTACAAACAAATGTACAGAAAACAATGATCTTTTAAACCAAAATTTACAGTGGTACAGACAGCGTGGAACAACTCCTTTTACAATTTAATAGATACATACTCTCAGCTAGGGAGCGTTTTCTTTTCAGCCTAGTAGAAAGGAATTGCTTAAGCATCTGACAGAGAGAATCTCTAAAAAATTTCCAACCTCTTTTTCTTTCATTTTACATTTTATCTCATTCTCAGGTAACTGGAAGTTAACCGGGAGAAAAATCCATTCTCTGATGTAGTTTTATTTAAAAACAGAAAATAGTTTATCAAGTTGAATAGATTTCTTTGTGTATTTTTATTCTATAAACAATTTATTCCTGAAGAGTATTTGAGATGTAATTTGAGTGGAAGAATATCACACAATAGAGACATACTTCTATGTTTGGAGAGGAATTTACTTCGCAATAGTGAGGGAAAATTGATTTGCTCAATATTGTAGTCAGTGCATTCAATCACAAGGAGTGTTATAAAATCAAATAGCTTCCAAATTTTTCAATATCAGCTCAATGTTTGATCTGTAAAGTCTTTTGTATGTCCTCAGAACTGGCTGCCACAGAGTTTAGAGGTTTTATCTTCTCATCATAAGATGGAGCATGAAATGTGGTTCTTTTGTACATGAATGGAGAACTCAATACTTTGACAATGAAGTAGAGCTTCAAGATTCCAGTGGTAAAATGCGACCCTCACAGCATGTGACCACAAAGACCATAGGAGCGTTATATAGAATCACTTATGTTCTTCCCTTTCCAAACTCCCCCATCTCCTGACCAATCTACCAACCCTAAATGTAGAAGAGAAAGTAACTCATATCTAGAATCTGCTCCAGGAAGTTTGGGGCACTAGATAGTCCTTTTGAGGTCAGGAATTGTCAATCCTAGACATCATTAAAATAATGAAAATAACAACAAAATCAATAATAATAATCAGGTTGTGATAATATCTAGTACTTATTTGAGGACTTATATACATTACCTAATTTAATTTTCACAATTATCTGAAGTAGGCATAATTACGGGTATGTACTTTATAAACGAGGAAGGTAAGACGTGGACAAGTTATATCAAACAGCTAATTGATGAAAGATTCCAGGTTTGTCTGCTCTATGATGGACTGCTTTCAGGAGCCAGTAGATGCTGCTTTCCTTCTTCCCATTTCCCATAACTTGAAATCCCCATTATAAAGCAGAAACTACAGCAAGCCACTTTTTAAATATGAAAAACTGTTATTAAAAATAAGCTTTATCAGTTTAGCAAAAGACCTGTCTTGAATTAGAAAGGAAAAAATTCACTAAAATATCAAGATGTAGTTGCTAGTTTTTTCCTTTCAGGTCTCACCCATTAGTAATGCTAGATATTTTATCAATTATATTATCCTGAAAATTATTTTATATGCTTAATTTATTGTTATCTCTCAGAAGAGAAGTTTCTGAGACTGTGGAACAAATTGTTGATTGCTTTTAGAATGGTTCGCAATGTTTTCTGTAGGTGTTTTGGTGTTAAACAAAATAATACAGTATTTCCACTTCTATTTTCTCAGTATGTGTAGTAAGTAAACTTTGTTTTAAAAGAGTTTGCAAGTTGTGTTGAGTGCATATAAGTAGAGACAAGCTGAACACATTTATAACTTAGTCAACACTTGATTTAAAACTCATCTGAAAGATACCAGCCACCATAGTGATTATTTCTTAAACAGCTTTATTGATGTACCATTCACATACCATACAATTCACTCATTTAAAGTGTACCATTCTTCTAAGGGAAGTTTCACAAGAATGGAAAAACAAACACCACATGTACTTACCATTAAATTGGAACTAATCAAACAACACTTACATGCACATATGGGAATAATAATCATCGGAAATCAAGCAAGTGGGAGCGGGCAGGAGGGGATGAGTAAATTCACACCTAACGGGTACAACGCACACTCTCTGGGTGATGCGCACATGGGCACACTTTTAACTTTGACTCAAACTGTACAAAAGCAGTTTATGTATCTAAAACGTTTGTACCCCTGTAATATTCTGAAATAAAATAAAATTAAAAATTAAAATAAAGTGTACAACTCAACACTTTTAGTATATTCACAGGACCGTGCAACGATCATCTCAAATCTATTTTAAAATATTTTGTCTCTCCTAAAATAAATGCCATGCCTATTAACAGCGCATGTTCATTCCACTCCACCCCGCTTCCCCGAACTCCACTAGCCCTGAACAACCACTAATCTATGTCTCTATAAATTTTCCTATCCTGGACACTTAATATAAATGTAATTGTTTAATCTGGGGTCTTTAGTGCTGGATTTTTTCACTAAGAATATTGTTTTAAAGATTCAACCATGTTGTAACATGTATCAGTACTTCATTTCATTTTATTGCAGAATAATATTCTATTTAATGGATTTACAACACTGTATTTATCCATTGACCAGCTGATGAATATCTAGGTTGTTTCTACTCTTTGGCTATTATGAAAAATACTACTATGAACATTGTGTACAAGTGTACACAAGATTTCATTTCTTTTAGGTATATGTATACCTAGGAGCAGAATTACTGGGCTTTATGGTTAAGTCTATTTTTAACCTTTTAAGAAACTGTCAAATTGATTTCCTCATCTTTTTTGATTATAGCTATAGGCATGAAGTCGTATCACATCATGGTTTTGATTTGCATTCCTTTAATGACTACCAATGCTAAGAATTTTTTCATGTATTTAATAGCCCTTTATATATCTTCTTTGGGGAAATATCTATTCAAATCTTCTGCTCATTTTTAAAATTGTTATTTTTATTGAGTTAAATCTTATATAAAATTAACCATTTTAAAGTGTGCAGCACAGTAAAACCATTTTAAAGCACTTAGTACATTCACAATGTAATACAACCATTACCTCTATCTAATTTCAAAACAAAGCAAGTGCTCAACATAAATCACATCGTTTATATAAACTATCTAGACAAAGTCATATAGTACAACTCAAGGCCATAAGCCTACAAAATACTCTTAGCAGTCAGAGCATTCCATGAGCTCAATTCCCAGTAGCTGGCCAAAGGCCATAATGAAAATAGATCCTTTTTCAGAATATGCAAGGTTTGAGCAACTCAGGCCTGCTGGGTTAACCTTTTCTCATACAACTTGTATACAGAATATATAAATAATTCTTAAAGCTCAGTAATAAGACAAACAAACCAAGAGAGTGACAAAAAGATTTTTAAAAAACATTTCAGTAAAGTATATATATGGTCAGTCAATAAGCACTTAGAAAAGACTGTCAGTATCTTTACTCATAACAGAAATGCAAATTAAACCACAATAAGATACCACTAGACACCATTTTAAAAGGATAGAATTTAAAAGAGTGATGATATCAAATGCTGGCTTGAATGTGTAACAACTTGAGGTCTCATATGTTGTTGGTGAGATTGTAAAATGGTGCAGCCACTTTGGAAAATAATTAAACATACACTTATCATAAAATTCAGCAATTCTTTTTTAGTTATTTATGCAAGAACATTAAAAATATATGCTAACACAAACATATAAACAAAAGTTCATAACAACTTTGTTATAATAGCCCCAAATTGGAAACAATCCAAATATCCACCAAGTGAAAAGATTTACAATTTGTGGTATATTCTCAGAATGTAATGTTACTTAGAAATTAAAAAGCTTGAACTTCAGATATACACAATACTGATACATACAATCACATAAATAAATCTCAAAAATATGATGCTGAGCAAAAGAAGCCGGACATGCCTAATGATTTATGAAATTCTACAACAGGCTAACTAGTCGGTAATGTTACAGATCAGATCAGTGGTTGCCAAGGGCTGGAAATGAGGACAGGGGTTGACTGCAAAGGCCATGTAAGAATTTGGGGAAGTAGTCTATGGCCACACCACCCTGAATGCACCTTAACTTGTCTGATCTCAGAAGCTAAGCAGGGTTGGGCCTGACAAGTACTTGGATGGAGAATTTGGGGAAGTAAACAAAATACTTCATCTTGATTAGAATTGTGGTTGTATACATTTGCCAAAACTCATTAAACAGAACCTTTAAAATGGGTATATTTATTGTATGAAAATCATACTTCACAAAAGCAGATTTGTAAAAAGTGAAGCTGGAGCCATTGAATTAATACTCAACTGCATTCTACCACCTGTCTTCCAATTATATAAGTAAATAAACCTCCTGTTAAACCAATTTTGATTGATTTTCTGTTACTTGCTTCCAAAGGCATCATTACTGATACATCTCATTAATCATAAACAATATGTAAAACATACAGATAAGCCAGTTGATTATTTTACACATTGCAAACAATTAGGTTATAAAAGCAGATTTCACATGTTTTCTTAGTTTCCACTACAATTGTACTTTAATCTACGTTTTATCATGTGTTTAATTCATAACCAAAAATCATACATGTCGTTTTAAAATTTATTTGTTGCCAAATTGTGTTCTTTGCCCTGAAATGGAATTTAAAATAAATTAAACTAAAATCTTTAGTTGTTAAATGGTATGCATGTGAAATTTTCTTTTTAAGTTAATATCAGTAAATACTTAAATCAAATATATACACATATATCATAAATTTTTTGACATTCTGATCTGAAATTCTGAATATACTTTAGATTTAAATGTAAATATTCAAAATTATTAAAACTTTTTTTAAAAATTCCAATACATAAAAAAGATTTCAGATACATAAATGACAGATAGATCAATAGATATTTAGGATAAACTTTCTTCTAAATTTGAGAAATTCTGATTAATAGAATTAGAGACTGTAGGTTTTATGGACAAAGTCACATTCATGGGTTACTAAACATCATTATAATTTTTTTTCTTCCTTGATTGTAAGTGACAAAATGTAATAACTGTAGTTCTCTCCCTTTTTATTCTTTCATCTGATGTTCCTTTCTGTTAATGAACAGCTCAAAGGAATAAATAAAATGGCCCATAGAATGCAGATTGCATGATCATCCCAGGATGATTCACATACAAGGGGTTCCATTTATTCCTAAATTGTGTTCTTCATCCTTGTGTCTTTTTTTCTCTGTATGTTTTCTTAAAAAGCAGTACACTGGAGAATAGTAACAAGGCTTCCATTTTATCATTTCTTTTGAATTGGGTGCCTGCTTACATTTCAGCAATATGTTAAACCACTTTCCAAGTTAATCTTAGAACCTCTTTCTGACACGACTCTACTTTTATCTGAACAACTCTGGGACCATTTTATGTCTTGAAATCAAAGTCACTTCTTTTTTCTTTTTCATTAATGAATAGATTAAGCATGTACTCATCCCTGACCAAACTAAGTTGCTTTACACTCTTCTTGTGTGATGTAGTGATATTGAATTCTAATTCAGTTGGTTAGGATATTCCCACATTAATTCCCTTTCACTATACTTTTATAATAGAGCTCTCTATGTAAAGTTCATCTACACAAAATAAACAAATGAATTTTTGTCACTCTGTAATGTCTTTCTTCAATAGATTAAGAAAGAAAATTTTCTAAGTATTTAGTAAAAACATCTTGTGAAATGTAAGAATCTTACTAAAGATCTCAGTGGTATTTAATTAGTACCACTGAGAGACTATAGAAGACAGTGATAAAAAGTATGGGTTCTGAATTGGACAGACCTAAGTTCCAAAGAATTTTTCACCTCATAGCAGTATCACCATGGACACACGTAACCCCTCTAAGCTTTATTTTATTAATCTATTAAATAGACAAATTAAGGTGGCCATAAGGACAAAAGTAAATTACAAATAAGAAAAGTAAAATGTATTTAGCAAAGTGAATGACACTTATAAGTGTTTAATAAAATTTAACTTTTCTTCTTAAAAATTACTATTATTATTTTTATTATTATTTTTGCCAGGTCCTATTAATAATATTTTATTTTAGTTATTTGCTTTACTATTGAAATCCAAAAATAAAGTCAGAAGAGGCAAGATGGCTGACCGGAGACACCAGCTGCCAGAGCATCACAGTAAGAAGGAGAAGTTTTAGATGAAAGAGAAAAAACGAACAGACAAACAGAGATTGGGTGTGGCTCTGAGTGAAGGGTGCCAGAGCCTCCAGGAGACTCCATGGGAAGAAGTTGTGGAGCAGAACAGGAAGGAGCAAGGTGTCGCCAGAGACCAACTCCCGAGAGGCTTGGACATACCAACAGATGACATAATATGGTGAGATGATCTCCATTATGACATGAAAAATGTGTGATAGTATTTCAAGGGAGGGAGTTGTTGTAGATTAGTTCTATGTCAGAGTGCAAGAAGGTAAAGGCTGACAGCTGCTGGAAAGACGACAAGAAAATCTTCATTATTGTTATGACACTTAGGCCTCCTCATAAACTTCCTGTATAGGTCTATTCGGTTGTCCCCCATTTTCCACAATGAATATTTTAGACTTTATCCACCCCTCTTCACATTTATAATGCCTCGTCTTCTCCCCATATTCTCAAAAGATGACAGCGTTTCACACTTTTTGGAAGAAAGAGAACCCATCAGGCTGCAACTTCAATCATTTCATTTTTCCTAATACGCAAACTTGTCTATACCAGAACCTGTCAATATCCCTTCATTCCTATTACTGTAAAGGAAATTAAACCCCTGTGTGTACTTTGGATCTTACCTCCTCCACCTTCTCAGAAAACTACATTATCTCTTCCTCTTTCTCTCTTGTATATTTAACAACTCCTTCTGAACTGGATTCTTCTAGTTGGTTTTTAAATATGTTAAGAGTCTCCCATAGGAAATAAAATAAAATAAAACAAACACCTCCAGCCTCTTCCTGATCTTCTCCCCTTCACATGCAAACTTCTTTATAGTTGTCTGTACTTCGTGTTCTGGGTTTTTTTCCTCATTTTCACTCTTCACCTCACTCCAGTCTGGTTTTTGCCCCCATCACTTTATCAAAACAACTCTTCCTAAGGTAACCAACAAACCCTATTTGACTAACCCCAACAGAAATATTTTTTACTTGACATCTCAGGAGCATCTGTCACATTGCCCATGCTCTTTTTCTTAAAACACTGCTCTCTTGGCTCCCATGACACTTATGCACTGATTGCCTATCTCCCCTATGGGCTTATACACCTCTCCTTGGCCTTTAATTACTAACAATCTTGAAGTTCCATCCTCTTCTCATGCCGTACTTTTCATAGGTGATGTCACCTGTGCCCATGACTTTAATTATCACCAATGTACCAATGACTCATATCCAACTGCCTACTTGACATATCCTGTTAATTGTCTCATGGGCACATCAATCTCTATCTCTACCTATCTAAAAATTCATGTTCTCTACCTCATAGTATCTATCCCTTAATCCACTCACCATGGTGGCCTTCTAATGTAACAAATCATGAATGATGAAAAACCAAACACCTGGTTTAACTAACCCATCTCCTTGATCCTCCAATCTGTCATGTAGTCATGTCAATTTTAGCTTCTAAATGTCTCTTAGCTGCCATTATTTCTCACCCCAATAACTGCAACGTTCTCTGTATTAGTTTTCTATTGCTGAGTAACAAATCACTACAAACTTAGTGGCTTAAAACAACACCGATTTATTAGCTCACAGTTTTGTAGGTTAAAAGTCCAGCATGGAGCATGGCATCACTGGGTTCTCTGCTCAGGGCATCACAAGGCTGAAACGAAGGTATTAGAAAGGCTGAGTTCTTATGGGTAGGCTATGGGGGGAAATCCAATTCTAAGTTCATTCTTATTGTTGGCAGAATTAAGTTCCTTGCACCTGTCAGACTGAGGTCCCCATTTCCTTGCTACCTGTCAGCCAGGAACTGCTCTCAACTTCTAGAGGCCACCTTCATTCCTTTTCATGGAGCTCCCTCCATTTTCAAGCCACCATTGGCACATCAAACCCTTCTTGTGCTCTGAATCTCTGACCTCCTCTTCTGCAATCTGCTAAAGAAAATTCTTTGTGTTTGAGGGACTCATGTAATTAGATCAGGTCAGGTCCGCACAAATAATCTGCCTATGTTTAGATTAACATATCTGGGATCTTAATTCCATCTGCAAAATATCTTCATAGGAGTATGTAGATTACTATCTGATTGAACAACTGGGAGAAGGAGTGTGTATACCTGGGAACAGGAATCTTGGGGTCCATCTTAAAATTCTGCCTACCACAATCTCTTAAGTTTATTCTTGTTCCCTCCTACAGTTAATTCACACTTCAGCCAAAGTAATCACCCCACAACCTATCCTTGATACTGAACACGCTCCATGGCTTTTTTGTTGGCCTCTATATATAATACAATGAAAAGTAAATATCTGAGTCTTTGTATAATTTTGATCAAAGAAGCACAATACAATTTGCACACACTTAGAAGATAATCATCTAACATAAAGGTTATCAGCAAGGAAGAACTAACTGCATAGGGCCCAAATAAAATAACCTCAAATATTATGCTACATTTATAATAACATTATCATCTAGTGATCTGAATTATAACCTAATTTGGGCACAAAGGTTGGTAGTTCTGGGAGTCACTTTGGGGGACAGTTTATGTAGACAACCCACTAAAAACTGAATGGAGCCCTGATAGAATAATAATAACAATAGAAAATCAAGCAAAGAGAGGGTTAGTGTTTTGTATAAATATGCAAATTCAAACATTCATATTTATAACTCTGTGATATTGCAGACTTGTTTCTTGTCCCACTGACACAGTTGCCCATGTTAGAGTAAGTAATCATATTTTCTTTGGTTAAACCATCAACCAATTGGTTCATGTACCAAGATAGTGTTTTAGACGACAAAAAGCACAATTTCCTTCTTTGGAAGAACAATGATTCAAAATGGGATTTAGTATGGTAGACAGCCAACATCTCTATGGAATAGTTCTATTTAATTGTTATAGTGACCAAAGAGGGTAGCACTGCCTGGCAATATGGGCTAGAGAGGATATTGTCAACAGAAGTCATGAAGGTATGGATTTGCAGAGTATGGGAGGAACAGAAAATACCTTAGGATAAAATGGAAGAAAGCATGAAAATTAGGAGGTTAGTAAGGCAGATACAAAGTATATGGTAAAGAATCTCATTTTACTTTAGTACTGCAAAGGATTTGGTACAGGCTGAAACTCATGGACAGAAATGCAATGATTTCAAGGATTCCCTATCTTTTGGCAGCCTATGGCATCCTTTGGATAGGCTCTTTGGGGATAAGGTACAGCCGGGCATACCATGTGGCTATGCTTTAGCAAAGAAAATACAGCACCCTCCCTGCTGCACTCTCACACTGACCTTCATTTTTATGGAGGAGCAAGCCTGAGCAAGTCCTTGTAGGGTTTGAGTTAAAATAAACTTCTTTGGTGACAAAAAGTCTGAGCTTATGTGCCAGCTGCTCAGAAGGGTGCTAGGAAAACCAGGTGTTGTTCACCTGGAGATATTGGCAGTCTCTCTCACTGGGGGTAGGAGACCTTAGTCAGGCAACCCAGCAAGATTATCCAATTTTATAGATTACTTGAGGATCGTAACATTTGCTTACTTACCATTGATTTCTCCTACAGTATCTGCCATGTCATGCTGCATAGAGGTAGAATCTCAATAAAGATTTTTTGGGTTGAATTGAAAGATTCTGTGATTCTACCAGCAGACTGGAAGGCTGCCAATAGATCTGAAAGAGTGGGAAGTCCCCTATTATGGAGAAAGCGGAAGTGGCCAAAAGGTAAGACTCCTGATTAGAATATCATTCAATAAAGATACTGGGCTACCTCAAGGATCATACTGATACTCAGGAAAGTAAAAAAAAAACGTGGGTTTACTAATCTTATTCCCTGGGATTTGCATGGACAAGTGGGACAATCAGGTGGGAATGGAGTTGAATCTGCCTAAGGAAGGTTAGGCATTAGGAATTTGTTACGTTTGTTTAATACTTTATAGTTTTCAAAATGTTTTAACTAATATATATTTCGGCTGGATGTTGATTTTGTATGAAATCTAGAAAACTCAAGATATATGCACTTTTGATAATATATATGTCACTTTTGACAGTACATTTCAATTGATTGTAAGTTTATCTTCCTTACTGGATTATGGATTACTTGAGGATCATAACGTTTGCTTATAAAACCATCTACCTACAACCAACTGATCTTCGACAAAGCAGACAACAACATACACTGGGGAAAAGAAGCCCTATTCAATAAATGGTGCTGGGAAAATTGGATAGCCACATGCAGAAGAATGAAATAGGGCCCCTATCTCTCACCACTCACAAAAATTAATTCAAGATGGATAAAAGACTTAAATGTAAAGCATGAAACCATAAAAATTCTAGAAGAAAATGTAGGAAAAACTCTTTTAGTTATTGGCCTAGGCAAAGAGTTTATGACTAAGACCCCAAAGGCAATTACAGCAAGAACAAAAATAAATAAATGGGACTTGATTAAATTATGAAGCTTCTTTACACCAAAGGAAATAATCAATAGAACAAATAGACAACCTACAGAATGGGAGAAAATATTTGCAAACTATACATCCAATAAAGAGCTAATATCCAGATGAACAGAAGCTTTTTAAAAAAAGATAGACAAATGGCCAAGAAATATATAAGAAAGTGTTCAACATCACTAATCATCAGGGAAATTCAAATTAAAGCCACAATGAGATATCACTTTACCCTTGTTAGAATGGCTTTTATTAAAAAGTCCAAAAACAATAGATGCTGGTATGGATGCAGAGAGAAAGAAATGCTTATACACTTTTGATAGGACTGCAAATTAGTACAACCTCTAAGGAAAACAGTATGGAGATTTCTAGAAGAAATAAAATTAGACCTACCATTTGATCCTACAATCTCACTACTGGGTGTCTACCCAATTGAAAAGAAGTCATTTTATCAAAAAGATACCTGCACTTGAATGTTTATTGCAGCACAATTCACTAATTGCAAAGATGTGGAATCAACCCAAACGCCCATCAATTCATGAGTGAATTAACAAAATGTGGTATATGTATACCATGGAGTACAACTTAGTCATAAAAAGAAATGAATTAATGTCTTTTGCAGCAATTTGGATGGAACTGGAGACCATTATCCTAAATGAAGTATCTCAAGAATGGTAAAACAAACACCATCTGTACTCTCTAATAATTTGGAACTAGTTGATGGGCACACATGGGCACAGAAAGAAGTAAAAATCATTGGAGATCATGAAGGGAGAAGGAGAGATGATGGGATGGGTAAAAACCTACCAAACAGGTACAGTGAACACTATTTGGGTGACAATCACACTTATAGCCCTGGCTAAAGCATTATAAAAGCTATCCATGTAACAAAAACATTTGTACCCCCTTATTATTTTGAAATTTAAAAAATTACATATAAAGTGCTGTGGGGCAGAGTGGGTATCAGATCATTACTCTATTCTTTTTCTTCTATAGTAATTTGCTAAGAAGCCTTTCTAAAAACTTATATCTGGATTTATTTTCAAAGGCAACCCATACTGAAATGAAAGAAATAGAAGTAAATAGTGTAAGATCAGTTATTCCTAATATTATTAAAAACCAAAATTTTCAAATATCCCTATGTAAGAGTAGTTATACTTTAATTATACATTGATTGGAAAGCTCATAATAACAAACAACTTTCATGACTTAACATTTAAAATTAATTATTTTAATTTTACTAATCACAGGAGCACTTACTTATATTTTAAAAATTAAAGTGCATACATATTAGCCACTTTCAGTCTACAGAAAATATTTGATGCATTTAAGGATTTACAGTTTCTTTATCATTCAAATGACTCTATGGGCTCTCTGAGATTTGAAGTATAGAATTTGAGAGTCACTGGTTGAGGCAGCCCACAGCTCAGAAAAGGAGTAAGAACAACTTGGATTTCTGGGGCACTGAGAGAAAATTAGAAAGTGTTTGGGGAGTTAGACTGGAACTAAGAACAGCCATAGGTGTTTTGCAATCAGTAGGTCTGAGTAGGCCATAATATAGAATGTTAAAATTAATAGGCATATTAGTGATTTTATATTTTGATCCTTCTCCTTGCAATGTGGAAATTGAACACAGAGAAGTTAAAATACTGCTAAGTGTTACCAGGCAATATAGCAAAAGTATGAGCCAGGTTTCTTAAATCTAAGTACACTGCTTTATCCAATCCATTAAATTAAAGGAAATATCTTACTGATCAAAAAGACTTTTTACAATGCATTTTTATAGGTATATGTAAATTTTAATTTGTGATTTATTGAACAACCTAAAGGCAAGTTTTCATGCTAATTGTACAGAAAAGAAGACAAATTATAAAGTATATAAAACCTATATTGATTAATTTGTATACAGATAAGTTTGATTTGAAATTTGAAAATATAAATTGATATATTTTTCTTTCCAAGACAGGGGACCCAAATAAACCACAAACAAATTAAAGCTTCCTTCCTCTAAGAAGTATGTGTGTCTGTAGCTCATTGATCATTCTAGGTCAGAATAATTATGCAGGAGAAGAACTATTGGACAATAAAGGACTGGCATTTCATCCTTATTCCCATAATAATTACTTGGCTTCATTTCCTAAAGTCTTAGATGAGGAACTAATTTCCTTTCTTTTGTTCTAACTATAAATGAGATTGTCTTTTGCTTCTGTTTAACTCTGATTAAAAGTAATAACCACTTAAATATGACTATTTAATCTAGGTTTGATCAAAGCACCTGTCACCACCAATAATAGAAATTAAAACATGTATTATATAATATATTTATCCAAAATTTTATATGTGGTTCAAACAAGGAAACAAGTCCTACCTTGCATCTCTTTAAGAGAATTCAGATTCTTTTAAAAAATGGACCAATGCTGTGTTTTGTTACCAAGGAGCTTGGAGTTCAAAGAATCATGGGAGATAAGGCTTTTGCACCATACAAAAAAAGATGTTGGTACAGAGGGCCCTGCATAAAGATGAGTCACTTGTCATAACAATTGGATGAGACCCTCCCTCCCCAAGCCATCAACCACTGTAAATATTGAATTGAGAGTACAAAAATAAATAGCCAAGGTATATTAAAGATATAAAATATAAGTTGAAACTGAGAAACAAAAAGTAACAAAATTAAAAATATAATGTAAAATTAAACCACTAATAGATACAGCTGAAATAAGAGTTATTGAATTGGAAGCTAAATATTAAATTAGTCAGTCATGGAAAATATAAAAGAATTAAGAAATATAATTATATATATATATATATATATATATATATATATATATTTAAAAAGCTATTATAAGTTAGCTGGGGCTCCAGAGAGAGAGAAGAAAATGTGGAGAAACAATACTTGAAAATAATAACTGAGAATTTCCAGAATTTGTAAAAACTATGGATGCTCAGAGCCAGCTTCAGAAAGCACAATAGGTTCTGAATAGAATAAATTGTAATTAATTCATACTATAGTAAAAAAGCACATTATATTAAAACTACAAAATGTGAAAGAAGAGCTCTTAAGAGCAACTAGAGGCACACTGCCTAGAGAAAACAACAGTCAATCCAAAATCTTATATTGACCAAATTATCATTCAATGTGACAGCAAAATAATAACATTTTAAGAAAAAAAGTAGGACATTGTAACATCATAAACCCTCACTGAAAGAACTACTAGACATGCAATTCAGAAGAAAGGAAATATAACCCCTAAGGAAGCAAGAACAAAAATGACTATATAAAATAACAATAATATCTACAAATTTGGGGATACAAAAAAAACAAGTTTCAAAAAATCAAGATCTGACTTCTGATAATAATGGAGGATAGATGGGTTCACACTAACTTCACATAGATAACAATAATAAAAATTGTATAATTGAAAAAAAAACTATTTAAAGACACTGGAAAGTATCCAAAAGTAGACAGAAACTGGGAGAGAGTTTAATCTCAAAAACCTGCAACTGGGAGGGATAGGAGCTTTGAGTTTGAAAATTGCTGGCATTGCCCAGTGCAATTGGCTATGGCTATGGAAAATGGCAGGGGGGAAAAAAAAAACAAAAAAAACCACAGCCTACCAGGTAAAAGTTCAGAAATCAGAGTTCAGATATGACAAGCTGAAATATGAGGGAGAAATTGTGGTGTAAGAAACAAAGAAAAATGAGACCAAAATTCAGAGAATAAACTGCTCAGCTCACTGCTGACAACCACACTATGCGTGTATGGGGGAGATCTCAGGAAATACAAAGGAAAGACTAACAAAGACCACGAAGAAATCTACTCTTGAAAGGTAGAATAATAAATATGGATCCAGATCTGTGAGTTTGATGCTTTTCTTCACTGAGTGTCAGATCTAAGAACCTCAACAAACTCCAAGCAAGATTTAAAAAAAAAAGACCTTCTAGACACACATCATTCTCAAATTGCTGAATGTCAAAGATAAAGAGAAAATCTTGAAAGCAGCCAAAGAAAAATGGCACACAATACACAGAATAACAGTAGTTAAATAACAAATGACTTCTTATCAGAAACTCTGCAAGCCAGAAGACATTGCAATGACATATTCATAGAGCTGAAGGAAAAAAGTTGTCAACTAAAATTTCTACATCCAGTGAAGGAAACTCCAAAGATGAAAGTGAAATGAATAAATTTTCATATAAACAAAAACTGAGAGAGTACATTGCCCACAGACCTGCACTCTAAGAAATGTTAAAGTAAAAATACTCTAGAGGGCAACTCAAATCTATAGAAAGAAATAAAAATAAAAATAAAAAATGGCAAGGGTGTGAATATGTATCAATAAAGTCATAGAAGATTGGAATGACATTAACCTAATTGCCAATTATTTATAGCACTACACCCAATAACTAAAGATGCATATTCTTTTCAAGTGCTCATAAAATGTATATGAATACAGAACATAAGATGGATCATAAAATAAATGTTAAAAATATTTGAAAAGATCCAAATTTTACATAATATTTTCCCTGACCAAGATGGAATTAAATTACAAACAGCCAAAATAATATATCTAGAAAACTCCCAGATGTCTGGAAATTAAACAACTTACATTTAAATAACTTATGGGCCAAAAAAAAAAAAATCACAAAGAAATTTAGAAAATATTTTGAACCAATGATAATAAGCACAACACATCAAAATTTTTGGATGCAGTTAAAGCAGAACTCAAAAGGAAATTTTAGTACTTAAGTGCTTATATAAAAAAAGAATGTCTCAAATTAATGAGCTAATTTTCTCCATTAAAAACTAGAAAAAGAACAGCCAATTACTCTCAAAGCAAGCAGAATGAAGGAAATAATACACATAAAGGCAGAAATCAATGAAATTGAAAACAGAAAACTAGCAAAAGAAAATCAATGAAACTAAAGTTTTTCCTTGAAAAAAGTAATAAAATCAAAAACCTCTAGTAAGACTGGTCAGAAAAAAATAAAACACAAATTATCAGTATTAGGTATGAACAAAAGGAAATCATTAAAGATATCATGAACTACTCTATGCAATAAATTAGAAATCTTACACTAAATTAACAAATCCTTTGAAAGACAAATTACCAAAGCTCACTCAAGAAAAAATACATAACCTGAACAAATCTATACCTATTAAGAAATTGGAATCCACACTTGAAAAATTTCTTACCAAAAAACCTTCAGGCTCAAATAGTTTCACTGATGAATTCTACAAAATGCTTAAGAAATACAGACCAACTTTATATATATTCCAGAATATTGAAGAAAAAGAAATAAGTCTAAACTTATTTTATGGGGCCAGCCTTATTGTGACACCAAAAATAAGACAAAAATCACAAGAAAAGAGAACCGAAGAACAATATCCTTCAAAAATACAGATGTGAAAAGTAAGTATGAGATATAAAGGTTCTTGAGAAAATTACACCAGCATAAACACTTCTAGATTGGATCGAATGGATCAGAGAGAATACAGAATTAAAAGAGGCTGTTGATTGTCCAATATACTTTTGAAAGAAAGCAGCTTGATAAAATTACTCAGATACATGCACATGTTACCTTTCATTAAAAAAAAGAAATATAACTAAAAGAAGGTGAAATGGAGAACAGAAAGGGCCTAGCCAAGAACTTCCAGGGCACAAATGAGATCTCAGGGATAGAGAAAAGAGCCATAAAAGATTATTCTCAAAACTTGAACCCTAATCAAGAAATTCAGGTTAGAGTTTGCCAGGCTAAATTTCAAAAATGCTTTGTACAAGTTATTCCTTTTAACCTTTCATTGTCGCACTTCTTGAATTGAAATGCCTGTAACTATTAGCTTATGCTTGTCCTACCATTGCATGTAGGGAGTGTTGGGGTCATGTAAGCTATCTCTTTAGTTTCATAGGTCCACAGACGTAGAGTGATTGTGCCCCAGGAGTTGCGCTTAATGGATTATACCCAGGAGCATTATCTGCATGTGATTTAGATGATTTAAATGTTGAGAGTTTGGACTTTTGAATGAATGAAATTTAAATGAGATTCTGGATTTGAGCCAATGCTCAAATAATGGGCTAAGACCCTTGGAGTCCTTGGGAGAAAGGGAATGGGTTGTACATTTGGCAGGGACTTGAATCTTTGGCAGCCAGATGGCAGACTGTGGTAAGAAAAATTCTAAGACAGTCCCCAAGAATTACCAACCCTCTGGTACATGCCCTCCATAATTCCTGGGACCTTGAATATGATAGATTTTATTCCAGTGATTAGGTTATGTTGCAAGTAGAGTTGACCTTAAAATAGGAAGATTATCCAGGTAGATCTGACCAAATCACATGAGCCTTTAAAAGTAGAGAATTTCCTCTAACTGGTCGAAGAAGCAGCAGTCAGATTTTCAATGCCTGAAAAGGATTGGGCATGTTATTGCTAGCTTGAAGATTGAGGGGACTATATGGAAAAGAATGAGGGTGGCCTCTAATTGCTGAGAGCAGTCCCACACTGAAAGTCAGATAGGAAACAAGGATCTCAGTCCCACAAATGCAAGAAACAGAATTCTTCCAACAACTTGAATGAGATCTGAAGCAGATTTTTCTCCAGAGCCTCTACACAAGAATTCGGCCCAGACTTTAATTTTAGCCTTGTGATGCTTGGAGCTGAGAACTCAGATATGTCTTATTAGTCTTCTGACCTACAGAAATCTGAGCTAATAAATGGGTGTTGTTTTAAGTCACTAAGTTGGTAGAATTTTGTTATACTTCTGTAGAAAACTAATACAGATCCCTAAAACCTTTTAGCAAATTAACTTCAGAAATATATAAAAGGAATAACATAATATGGCCAAATGCTAAAAGAATATTACACCATGACCAAGTGAGTTTCAACCTGTGTATGCAAGGTTTGCTTAACATTTGAAAAAGACAAATCAATACGATTTACCACATTAACAGACTAAAGGAGAAAAGTCATATGATCATCTCAATTGAGGTAAAAAAATTGACAAAATTTAATATCCATTCATGATTTTTAAAAATCAACAGGAAACTCAGAATAGAAAGAAGCTTTTAAATGTGATAAAGAAAATCCACAAAAAACCTATAGCTAATGTCACACTTAATAACAAAATAATGAATGTTATTCCCCTAAAATCAGAAATAAAGCAAGAGTTTCAGCTCTTACCAAGTATATGCAACGTTGTGTGGGAGGTCATAATGTCCAATAGGGAAAATAAAAGAAATGAAAGAAATACAGATGAGAAATGGGAAAATATACCTATATTTAGTTGCAGATGATATGACTGATTATAGAGAAATCCTAAAGAATCAATAAGAAAGCTATTAAAACTAAAAAGTGATTTTAGCAAAGTTGTAGAATAAGAAATAAGAACACATAAAAGTAAATCATGTTTTTATGCATAGCAATGAACAGTTGGAAAATAGACTTAAGTAAACAACTCCATATAAAACAATACTAAAAATATTAAAGAGTTAGAAAAATACTTACTAAATTATATGTAAGAACTATACCTAAAAACCACAAAGCGTTTGTGATAGAAATTAAAGAAAACCAAAATAAATAGAAAAATACTCCACATTTAAAAATTGGAAGAGCAAATGCTTTTAAGATGACAAGTCTCCTCCAAATCAATCTGTACACTCAAAACAATCCAAATCAAAATTTTAGCAGTATTTTTCCTAGAAATTGACAATCCGATTCTAAATTTTTATAGAAAAAAAGACATCTAAAACAATTTTAAATAAAAATGACACAGTTGGAAGACTTACATTACCTGATTTTAGGTCTTTTAATAAAAGAGTAATTAGGAGAATGGTATATTTCTACAAGGATAAACATAGAGGTCAACAGATTATAATAGAGGCTAGAAATAGACACACACATAAATAGTTAATTAAGTTTTCACAAAAAAGTCAAGGTAATTCAATGAACAAAGTAAATTATTTTCAATAAATTGTGGTAGGTATAGAAAAAATAAACCTCAACTTTTAACTCAACCTATACTTGAAAGGTTAATCTGAAATTCTTCATTCACCTAAATGTGAAGGCTAATACTAAAATATTTTTAGAAGAAAACCCAGGAGAAAATTTCCATGTCCTTGGCATTGATAAAGATTTCTTAGGTAATATATGAAAAGCACAAACCATAAAGAAAAATGATGAACTGGACTTCATACAAATTGTTAACTTCTGCTCCTGAAAAACTCAATTAAGAAAATGAAGAGACAAGCCACAAAATAAAAGAAACCATTGTCAGTACGTATGTTGAACAATGACCTTGAATCCAGAATATATAAAGAACTATTACAATTCAATAAGAAGGTAAATAGCCCAATTTAAAATTGGACAAAAGATTTGAACTGACACTTTACAAAAGAAGACATATAATTGTCTTAGAAGTACATGAAAAGATGCTCACCATCATTATTCATCAGGAGAATACAAGTTAAAACTAAAATGTAGTACTTCTTACTCACTAACAGAATAAATAAAAGGGACAAAGGCAATATTTTGGGGTAAAGGAAATATTTTATATCATGATTTTGGTGATTGTTAGACAGATGTTTGTATTGGTCAAAACTCATTAAACTCTACTCTTAAAATGAATACATATTATTGTAGATATAGCTCAATAATATAAAGAAAAATAAGATATAATAAATAAAATAATGAGCATATAACATACAATTAAAAAATGTAATAAAATATAATAACTAATTTAAAAATTAATTTTAAAAGGCCTTATGGAATTATTTTAGTATGGAGAAAAATACTGAAGCACACATTTGAGGGTTTTTTTAAAATTTCTTTTTATTACTCCAGTTTAAGGTTGTCTTCTAAATTATAAACAAATCTATGACCAAGTTGGAGACAAGGGTTCCACATTATTCCGTTGCGTAAGCCCAGTGTTTGGCAGGGTGCCTGGCACACAGCTGGTCCTCAATGTGTACTTATCAAGTGCAGGAAGTAGCATCTCAATTCTCATGATGGGGACATTTGAGGTTCTGAATATGCTTTGCCTGAAATGATAGAAAATGGAAATGGAGGTGATGAGGAAGTAAAAGAGGGAAAATTGTCTATGATATGATACAATTATAGGTAAAATTATGTGTCTGGGGGCAGGTGAATGCACAAGACATAATGCATTAAAAGATGCACTAAAATGTTAGTGGTAGTTCTTTAGGAATGATGAGATTTCAGGAGATCTAACTTTCTTATATTTGCACGCATCATTTGAATATTTTAATATTGAGATGTACTATTTATTTAATACTGAATAAAATGAAGCTGCTTTTACTGTAAGGAAAACAAATTTTAAATATATTTGTTTAAAAGATAACATACTAGGCTGGGCAACACAGTAAGACCCCATCTTTACAAAAAACTTTTTAAAATTAGCCGAATATAGTGGTGCGTGCCTTTGGGGTGCATGCCTATAGTGGTGCATGCCTATAGTCCCCGCTACTTGGGAGGCTGAGGAAGGGGGATTGCTTGAGCCCAGGCATTTGAGGCTGAAGTGAGCTATGATCATGCCAGTGCACTCCAGCCTGGGCAACAGAATGAGACCCCATCTCTAAAAAAAAAAAAAAAAAATACAATAAAGGACACACAAATAAAGTAACTATGATATCACAAGATTGGAGGATTGGAGTGGCTAGGGTGAAGGAAGAGAGATTCTACAAATCAATAAGAACAAGGTCAAGCAACCAAAGATTAAAAATTAGCAAAGAATATGAAAAAAAATTTTTGAAAAGCAAAATCCAAAAGCAAATAAGCATAGAAGGAGAACATGCTGGTAATAATATAAATGTAAAATAAACCACAATAAGCCTTCATCTCATACCTCTAGACTGGCAAATAAAATAAAATCTAATAATATCAAGGGTTGATGAGACCATGGAATAATAGGAACTCTGTTATACATGGCTAGAGAAAGTATAAATTGAAGAATAATTTGGGGATATCTGGTAGACTTGATGATGCATTTCCTATGATCTATTGTTAGAAACACTCTCACAGACATGCACAAGAATATATGTGCACAAATGTTCACTGCAGCACTGTTTGTAGTAGAGACAAATTGTAAACAACCTAAATGCCCTTTAACTGAAGGATGGATAAATAATTTGCATGACACTCATCTATGTAAGAGTTATATCAACATGGATAAAGCTCATAAAATTTAAATTGAATAAAAATTAAGTTGTAGGAGGAAACAATTGGTAGGAGATCATTTATTATAAAACAGGCAGAACAACATATGTAGTAAAAGGATGAAAACTTGCATGGGAATATAAACAATAAATTTTGGAGAATGATTGGAAAAGGATAAATAGAAATGGGATTAGGATGGTACATACAGGGCTCTCCAGCAATGGTTTCTTTTTAGAACTAAAAAGAACCAAAGCAATGTGACAAAATGTTATTTGACAAACCTGAGGAAGGATGATCATAGGTGGATAGATAGATAGAAGCAGGTCAGGTCAAAGTTTTCATAATGTAAAAAATTTGAAATATTACAAAAATGTATTTTCCCAACTTCTTTTAATAATAGTTTTTTAAACAGAAATATGCCTAAAATTATCTGCCACATATTAGGTAATAAAGCCTCACTTTATTTTACTGATTGAGGATAATCTATTACTAAACTGTTAAAGTTCTATTAGGGGTAATTTGTTTGATCACAATTTCATGAGGAACAAAACTTCAAGACTGGATCTATACCTAAGAATTGATCAAACCCAGGCACAGTGAAAAAAGTCAGGCCAACTCTCTTCAAGATCAATACTGATCACTCCAATATTGGTTGGTCTACAAGGATAGATATGGATTGTGAAGCTGGAGGAAATGATTAGCTTAACCTGATTCTATATCCAGTGTAGAAGTGGCCCAGAGGAAGTGAAACAGCAAAAGCCTTCCAATGTGTCAGATAAACTAAATTAATTTAGAATCCTACCCTTCAACTTTTCTTTGGTTATTAATTCTCCACTTTATGTCCTGAAAAAGGTTTTGCTTTTAATTCTTCCCTTTTTGGGCTCCAAAATGACTACATTATTTCTGAAGGTTTCCTGTATCCATTTTCCAAGAGTAGTTATGACAATACAATAGTGGGGATAGGGCTCCCCCTATGCTGAATTAAGAATCAGAATGTAAAATCCAGAGGAGGAAAATTGGTAGACTCAGACTGTTGCATGAGAAGTGACAAGATTATAATATATTGAAATTTTATAACATAAATCATAGTATTATTATCTAATATGCATCTTCCTGAAATTTGAAAGCTTTTATAATGAATGGATGCCTTTAAATACTCTGTGGCATATAAAATGTTGATTGATTTCCATCTGTTTATGATCCATTACTAGAATGGGAATGCACCAAAGTATAACTGTGAGATACTAATAGAGGAGACAGTATGCTTTTGTGGGCACTTAAAATGCAGTAGGTAAATATATTACTCAGTTTTCTTTTATCAGTTTCTTAAGCCAGTTCCCACACTGATACATGGAATTGTGGAATGCAGTGATTGGTGGTCAGCCAAGGAGAGTAAAGTAACATAATCTGGGTATTCGATGTAGCAGAATTCTGAATATGCAGCAAAGCGCATGCTTCTGATACTCTGTTTACAAATAATGCCATTGGACTGATATGTAGAGTTATACATAATATCTGCTGCTAGATATAAAGTACAGCAAACAGCCTTCAGAATTAGGAAGACAAAATCCTATTTCAAAACTTTTTTTCCAAGTTAGGGGAATGATGCAGAAGAACAGCCCTGTAGAACTCTCAGCATCGAAGCCGCGGCCCAGCAGTGTGGGAGACCTGATCTGAGGACGCCTGCAAGGGAAACGATGAAGATCGCATTATTCATGGATACCACCTGCTGGTGGACATGCAGCGTTGCTACACAGAGAAGGGCACAGAGGGGAAACACACAAAGAAATCAAAAAGGCAGAATATACTAATGCAGAAATACAGTATTTAGAAAAGGGTGGGTGAAAGTAAGTAGACTTTAAGCAAGCTGATGACAGTATCGCATGCCCTCAAGAACTTTGCTAACAAATTCCTACTTAATTTTTTTTAATTTTTAATTTTTATGGATACTGACTTTGTCTTTGAAACATCTATAGTAGTAGTAGTGACATGTAGCAATTGTCTCCACTTTACAACTTTGTAACCACTTGTAATTGCACATGAATCGAAGCTTTGTGAGCTACTAATTCTTATACCTACAGCAATGACTCTCAAGGGGTGCAATTGTGCCCCCATCCACCCACCCAAGAGAAAATTTGGCAATATCTGGAGACATTTTTAGTTGTCACAACTGGGGAGGTGCTACTGACATCTAGTGGGTAGAGGCCGGGGTGCTTCTAAACATTCTGCAATGTATAGGACAGCCCTCACGACAAAGTATAATAGGGCCCCAAGTGAAAATGGTGTCAAACTTGAGGAATCCTGACCTAGAGGAACCAACTGACAGATAAAAATGCACAATACAAGGTTAAATCACAACATTCACACCTTCTGGCATTTATTCTATTTATTTGATAAACTCTTCTGTAGTGCTTACTATATGTTCTAAGAGCTTTACAAACATTAACATATTTGATTTTCACAACAATCCTAAGAGGTATATATTATTAATAGGCCCATTTAAAAATGGAACACAAAGTGGTTAAATAGCTTAGCCAAGATGTCACAACTAGCAAGTGGAGGAGCCATAATATTAACCCATGAAGCCTAGCTCCCTAGTCTATTCCCTAAACTATGCAACTATACTGTCCATCTTATAGTGAACATATTCTTTTAATCTAAGGATATAGTCAAAATTAGGATTGCCATTTCCATGATTGCCTTGCCCACATTGGTCTTTTCCACCAGAACTTAATAAAGTCAATGATCTTCAGTCACTGCATGCTTTAGTTTCCCTGTTTCAAGGGGGTAGGTTGGTTTAGTAAGAAAATAAACTTTGGGTTTTGGAATTTAAAAGATCTGTGTTCAAACTCTATCTATCCTAACCCTTAACTCTGTGGCTTTCATCAACAACTTTATGAGCTTCAGTTTCCTTCTTGTAAAATAGTTGTTAATACTTGCAGACTTGTTGCAAGGAATAAAGATAAGGCATGTGGTGTGCCTGGCACATGGAAGGCATTAAAAGCCATAGTAGCCAATAAAATACTTAATAGATTGAAATTTCTTACTAATATCTTACTGTTTCCACATTCCCTCTTCCTTGTACTTCTCTACTTCATTGCCCACCAAAGTCTGAATATCTAGTTCTAGAAAGATCCTGTCCCTCCCAGTCTGTCCCACTACGTGAAATTAATTCTTCCATTTCCTTGTCTGTGTAATGAGTGGAGTCACTAGAACAGTGTATGTAGAAATGCATTTTTTTATGGTTGTGGTTTGAATCTCTGAAAAAAAAAATTTCTCTATTTACCTCATTGCTGTGTTGATTTCTTTATCTTAGCCAATTCAGATATAAATTCCTATCTCCTATATTATTCTTTTATCTGATACAAGATGATTCCCTGGTCTCAGATAAAATAACTTTGTAAATGATTTGATTTGTGTTTATAATGTCAAATTTGACTCATTAGATTGCCAGTAGTAGAGAACCAACTCAAGCTACCTTGAAAAGTAAAGTAGATTATGTATTAATTCACACCACTGGAAGTTCAGAAATACAACAAGGTATTGGGGTTTCAAGTGTGGCTAGACAGAGGACATTGCCTCTTTGGTCACCCCTTAGAAACATCTTTCTCCACCAGCTTTCTCTTTGGCTTCTTCAGAATAGACGAGTTGATCAGTGGTTACCCCAACAAGTTCAAATACCTATCTCACCCCTACTCAACTCTTTTCTATAACATTGTACCTATGATGGCTAGAGTAATAGAAGAAAATCTACAGGATAGAGACAAAGGTTGTAAAAGGGGTCTTTTGTAATGTAACCCAGCATGGACTAAGAGAAGACACAGAGAATATCTCCCTATAGGCAGATAAATTTGTAAATGCTGTATCAACAGCTCTTTTATTGATCAACATAGTAAGTTTACAAATATTTCTTGAGTGAATAAAAAATTAATGACAATCCTTGTTTGCAATGATAAAAGAATTCTGGTTTTCAGATTCTCCACTCTGAGACCATGCCATCCTGTGGGCTTCTGCTCCTCTCTCCTCTGCTTTCAAGATCTGAAAACCCTCTCTCCTACCCCCTATCCAATGATGGAATTAGAAGTGACTAAGAATTACTAACAACCCAGTCCAGATGATTGACATTTCTAGAGGCTGGAAGAAAGAAAGGTAATAAGGAGAGTATAGAATTTAGAATTAAAGACAAAAAACAAAAGCATGTGTACAAGTGGAATTAGTGAGAGAAACTACTTGTCTTCATCACCCTGTGGACCCTGTATGTGTTGGAATATGACATTTGAACCTGAAGCAGAAGACTACTTGGACATTCCTAAGGATCCCTTGCATGTGCTTAGCTAAGAGTAAGATGGTTTTGTGGTGGATTTGACCACTTTGTTTTCTATAAGGGAGAATAGAGCTAGGGTGACACACACATTGGAAAAAAAAGTTTATTGAAAACTTGCTATATACTAGGATCTGTGTCATCACCAAGAATATAGAATAAGTACAATATATAACCTGACAGAAGATAGTGGTAAGTTCTGTAGCAGTAAAATGAACAAAATTTTATGGGCGCAAAGAAAGCAAGACTGGGGGAGAAAGGCAATTGGTAAGTAAAATACATGGGCCCTATCTTTTAGGAGCTGGGAAACTGGGAAGACTTTAAATTAAGGACATTCTGAATATTCTTTGGAAATCCATGTCATGTATAGTTGTAACGGACATTGATTCCACTGGTTTGAACTAGCTCCTTCTCAAGAGGCTTTTGAATCTATCATGATAGTAAGAAAACTCTTTTCTCTTACAGTCATTCTGCAAATTTAAAGCATAACTTTGTTATAATCTTTAAGAAGACATAGTTCTTTTGAGACAAATTTATGAGGAACCCTTTCAGGGAAAAAATGTCTGATGTGTTTTTGCTAATATTAATTTATAGAATTAACTTCCATCTTGTATACCAGACTGTTGAAGTGGGACTACAACAGATCCTGAGTAATTCAGGCACCTTGCCTTCTGCCTCTGAATACACCACAATGTTTGGCTTTTACTGTCATGTTTGTAATCAAGATTCCTTAAAGACAAGATATGAGAACATCTTGACAGATGCTGGACTTTGTTGTAACAAGTGAATAGAATGTTCTCTCAAGGTGGTCCTATCTCTTGTAAAATCTGCCCTTCACTGTTTTGACTTTTCAAGATTGGAAGCTCAGATATAACAATAGATCATAAATAATTCCCAGAAGTGGAAGTTTTGAACAATTATGAATATATGTTATGCATGTAGTCAAAATCCCATCAGCTTACTGATTTCACTAACGAGATTTCTATCTCTGAGCAAAGATTCATGGAGTTGGTGTGATGAACTCCTTGAATAATGTAATCATTTTATTATGAGTTCTGGTCATGAGAAAAGCCAGAACGTGGAACCCATAATATGATGACTTTCTCACAAATAGTCACAGCATTTCCCTTCTATTTGTTTCAAAACTGAAGACCCTTCTGTCACAGATTCATAAAAAGCAAAGATGAAAATTATAATTTTCATCAATGTATAGTATGCTCAAGTTTCAGGTAAAGAATGGCTTCAATTAGGAGATTTACATTGTCAATTGCTTGTCAATTCTTATTTTCTTAAAGACTTATATTACCCTCAATACAAAATGGAGATCTGAGGGTAGTTATAGCAGCAGAGGTCGAGGCCAATTTTAGTTCTGAAGTTTTATTTTAGCTGTAAGCTCTCTGCCACCTACTCTCATTCTAGTGGCAGGAATGCGTGGTTCTTCTGTGGCCTGAACCCAGTTACTCAAGCCTACTATCATATAAGTGGTATTTCCCAACTACCTTTGGCATTGTGTATTTTTAATTAAACAAAGTTTTGAGAGGAATTATATGATAACTGTTAAGGAACTCTGGATTTATGCCATGAGGGTTTAAGTCTAGCTCTGTCACTTACTACCTGTGTGTGTTCCAGAAAATTACTGAACAGCTTCCCTTCCATTTCTTGTTCTGTAGAGTGAACATAATAATTTCGTCTATTAAGAGAAGATTTGAATATAAAATTAGATAATGCTTGTGGAGCATTGGTAATAGCACCTACCCCTTCATAAGAAAATGTTAGTTTTGCATTCCAAATCTACTCTTCTAGTTATTTGGAAATATACAAGAAATTATTGTGAACTATAGTTGCCCTATTGTGCTACCGAGCCAATAATAATCTTAATGGATATTAATTTCTGTTAGAGTGGCTTGAGAAGACACCTAGAAATGACGGTAAAGAGTTCCATCCCTTAGAAGCGACTTAAAGGCCTTGATCGTGTGAATCTGTGAAACAGCCACTTCTCTGTTTTGATTTAGGAAACAAACGATTGTAATGGCTGGTGCTTTATTTTCCTTGTCCTATTGTAAGTTTCATGAATACATGCCAAAAGAAGAGACAAGCAGACTAAGCCATTTGTGCCTTCAAAAGGGTAAACTTTAATATAACAAAATGGTCAAAACACAAATTCTATTTAAATAGCCTATAGAAGAAACATATTTCTGAAATTACTTTTTAATGTAGCAGTTGCATAGATGAACAGTGAAGTAGAATTATAGTGATATAATTTGGTAGAAGATTAACATAATCTCAATTTTATGAAAAATATTTTAGGATCTGTATTGGCTTTTATCTTTAAATATGATAAATATTAAAATACATTTTTTCCAAAAAAAAAACTCTCTTAAAAAGCTATGCATAATCTCTCCAAATACAGCATTAGTTTCTAACATATATGTCCTAAACAACTTTACGAATGTCATACGTTACCCTTATTGTGTTTTTTGTGCTCCTCCACAATATTTTATGGACTTCAACTCTTGCTTATTAAACTTCACGAGTATAGTCAATAATTCCCCATGATATATTATTAAGACCACTTAATTAACTTGTCATTTTATTTTTTAAAAATTTATAACTTCAAAAATTCTTCATGCATTTACCATAGTCCTTTGGGGATCCTTTAAAAACTCCTTTTTAATCTTTTGAGTTTCGTTCTCTAACCTTGCCAAATATAGAAATAACAAACCTCTATAATAATTAATTTTAAACAAATTTACTCACTCTTTAAAACAAGTTTGCAATGTTTCAATTAAGCATTTGGGAAATATAAAAAGATGCTGGACATTCTTGAAAGTAATTTTTTCTAAAACTGACTTAATAAATTCTCTGCTGCATGAACCTTGCATTAATATTAGTATAAATGCATACCACCACCTCTTCTATTACAATAAGGCTTAATGATTGTGGTCTTTGGGTAACGTTAAAGATTCCTTTTAAGTAAGTACAACCCAATATCTTTTTTGAACACTTAATATTTTTTACTTGGAGTCAGGGTGAGGGATTCGTTACTGTGTGATCATTTATATCAGATTAATTCTAATGTGTATCCTCCCTTAAAGTAAATGAATTAACCTTATCATTAAACCCTGTTTTGTCAAAAATGCACTTTGTGGGCTTGATTATCTGAATTATACATACCACATTTCAGCACATTGGGAAAGTCTAAATAAGAAAAATAATCTTCCACTGTCTCACCAGCAATCCCTGATTCACTCATTTACATCATCCTTCTGTCCTGTCCACATTCATTTTAAGTAGTTGTCATAGAAATTGTGAACATTCCAGGTTCTATGGCAGGAATGTAAAAGAATATCTTTCATCAGATGGACCTCTTTGAATCATTCTGCCCAAAGCTCATGAGTACATCTTTTAATTACCTGTTTTTTCTGATCTTATTTTTCTTTAAAGAAACCTATTCCCATGAATGAAGCTCACCCAGCACAAGTCTTCACCATTGGTTAACATCCATCTTCCCAACCAGTGGTGTCCCATTTTTCCTGGTTCTACTTTTGACATCCTATTTAGATTTTGATCAAGTTCCATTATAACTCTTTATAACATCCTTAAAAGTCAAATGGCTGAAGAAAATATTCCCCCAAAATTGTTGAGACAAGATATAAACCCAACAGTTGGTCATTAAAAAGGAGCATTTTTATTACATCTTGACTCCATTTCTGAGGAATGGAAAGCTCAAACAGATGGTACACAAAACAGCAAATACTATTATGTACTATTCCAATTATTTTTTACATATTTCAATTTTTCTAATATTCACAAAACCCAATGATATAAATACTATTATTAATCCCATCTTGCAGATAAGGTGAATGAAGGAGCGAAAGGTTAGGCAACTTTCCCAACTCAAGAAATCTGGCCCCAGAGTCTGTGGGTTTGATCACTGCACATGTTGCCTCTTTATATGGTTCACATCGCCTACATTTACTCATTTTCTAACATATACATCCCAAGGATGTAGTCATATTTAAGAGTAGCTAAATACACATAAGCAATGCTAGTTTGAAATTTTTAAACAGTCTTGAATTGAAGAAAAAAACCCAAAGATTACATTTTCAATACTCTAGATTTTAAAAAGAATTTCAGGCACTTGCAATTCAACTTCAGAACTGTTTAAGAAGATTGAGGGGATTGTTAAAGTAGTATTTTTTTTTTCATTTAATTATAGCCCTATTACATGGGTCAGTAGACTAGAAGTTAGAAGAGAAGTCAGAATACCTAGCTCTAGTCTTGGCACTGCCGATAGAGAGCTGTGTTTGTTTAGAAAAGTCACTTTCTTTCTAAATCAGTTTTTTCATCTAACAAAAATTTTTTTTCTGAACAAACATACAGGTTTTGCTTATCTCACTGATTTGTTCTAAAGACAAATGAGATAATGTATGGGAACACCCCATAAATTGTATACTGGTATATACAATGCTATACACAATGGAAGTTATTATAGAATACAGTTAAGTGCAAGCTCTTGTGTCTTTTTTATATATTCCCTCACTGTATGACCTTGGCCAAGCTCTTTAACCTCTCTAATATTCCATTTCCTCAGCTGTCAAAAGTTATAAGAGAGTGTAATAGTAGAACTGACTTCCTAGTATTTTTGTTCACCTCATATGAGATAACACCTGTATAGTTTGAGTTTCCTCAGAGGCAGGTCCTAAGATGTGGATTCAAGTGCAAGTAGTTTAGTAGAAGGAATGGAAGTAAGACAAAGAAGGGAAGGAAGCAATAAAAGGTGCATTATCAGGCAAATTATCAACGTGGGTTACTAGAACTTAATTCTGCTGGGGAACTCTGCGGGGTGGCATAGAACTTATACCTCAGATATCTAGAAATATATATGATCTTTTTGTTTCATTTGGACAATTTCTATTAACCCACCCTCAAGTTAATTGATCTTCTCATTTCTCATGTCTAATCAGTTACTGAACCCATTAAGTGAATTTTGATTTTTGATAGTATATTTTTCACTTCTAGAATTTCTACCTGATTCTTTTATATTCTCCATTTCTGTGCTTAAAGTCTCCATCTGTTCACATCTCTTCTCTACCTGTCCTGGTTACTGTTGCTGCATAATAAATTACTCACATATCTAACTGCTGAAAATAAGCATTCTAATTACCTCATGATTTTGTGGTGATTCAGGAAGGTTCAGCTCTTGTGGGCTCTCGTGTCATTGAGGTAAGATGTCAGCTGGGGTTGTGGTTATCTGAAGGCCTAACTGAGCTGGATATCAAGATGTCTCAATACATAGTAGACAACTGATGCTGGATGTCACCTGGAAGTTCAACTAGGGCTACTGGTCCAAGTATCTACATGTATCCTCTCCAGGATGGCAATCTGAGGGTAGTCAAACTTCTTACCTGGTATCTGGCTTTCCCCAGAGGAAGAATTCCAAGAAGACCAGAAGAAAGCTGCATGATCTTTTCAAATACAGGCTCAAAAGTTATATAAGATCACTTCTGCCTGGCTCTGTTGTTTGAAACAGATAAAAGCCTTTCCATATTTAAGGGGACATAAAATAGACATCAACTTTCAATGAAGAGTGTCAAAGAGTTTTGGTACCATGTTTTCAAATGACCATACCACTTTTAACTCTAAATTATTTAATATATTTGTCATAGTTCTTTTAAAGATCTTTTCACCTAACTCCAATATCTGTGTTATCAGTGGGTTTGCTTCAACTAACTTCCTTCTCTTGAATGTGGGTTACATTATCCTGACTCTTTATATATTCTGCAATTTTTAACAAAATGCCAAATATTGTGTCTAAAAGAACAGCATGGATTAATATAGGTAAAATTACCCTAGAAAAGGACATGCTCCTTTCTCAGATAAGCCACAAGTTTGGGCTACTACATGAGTATAATCTATAGCTGTCTTGGTTTTATTAAATCCCACTGGATTCACATATTTTGATGGTGAGAGCCAGTCTTTCCTGTGCACAGGAACATACTGAAGATCTCTTTCTATAGTCCAACTGTCAGCCTTATGGATTACTGGGGAGTTTGCTTTGCTTTCTAATTCTCTGTCCTTCTTCCTAGGCTCTGGTTTTCCACAGATTTATATTTGGTGAAGGTTCCATTCACCTCAGGACGATCTCTCTGAGCTCTCCTGCTCTGTCCTTAGCCTCCAGCAGCCTGCTACCTTGTGCTCAATGAGGGCTCTGTGCCTCAGGGGTATAACTCTTAGCTTTCTTTCCCTCTACCTAGCCTTTCCACATCACTGCTGTGCATTCAGTGAAAGTCTTATGAGAAAGAATTTATGGCTTTGTGTGGACCTACTCTGTGACTAGGACTCTCAGAAACCTAATCATTCATTGTCCTCTATGTATAGCCATTAAAAGTTCATTAAAAGTTTGGCTCTTTCTCCTTACTTTCATCTATTGGAAAGTTTCCCCCTTTTCCCACCATGGTGCCAGGATGACAGCAGGCAGAAACATCTTCTCTCCTAAAAAGGGCTAATTCCATTCTAGAATTTAGCTCATTTGGATTCCTTTACATTGTCAGCTCTCTGAAGCGTTTCTGAAAGACTATAATTTTATAGTAGTTTATATAAGGATTTTTGTTGTTAGGAATGGAAATAATGGTCTTTTTCAAGGCTCTATATCAGGAACATATTTTGAATGGAGAAAACATTCCTTGCTATACGTAGCATGACCTCACTCCACAATGCTAAGGGTCTATAAGGTGGTTCTCCTATTGGGGCTCTTCGGAGACCCCACTCATTATACAATTTGACAACATACTTTTGCTCATACCAAGTAAATGTGAACTGCTTCTGATCCCCTTTCTTGATTAGAATGAAGAAACACCTTGAAAGAAATACTCTCGTCAAATCAAAAGCCTCATGTCATGTGCCAGAAACTGTATTATCAGTTCTAGTAAAGATATCACATCTGACATAGTAGTTGTAATTGGGGATACCAATTTTTTAAGTTTTCAGAAATGCACAATCTACCATGGTATGTCTGGTTTTTGCAGGGGCAATATCAGCATTCTTGAATTTTTCAATGCGACACTAATGTCTGCCATTCTACCTATGATGCTTCTAGTTTACTATCTTGCATGGTGGGATGCAGTTTAAGGGGCTTTCACATGGCCTTTCCCGCTATAATGGCTTTTATTCCAAAGGTTAAGGAATCAATAAGAGAGTTCCGTCAGCTGCTAAATATATCCATCCTTTTAAGCACATAGGTATTAGAGAAATAACCACATTGATCCATGGACCCATTGAATCCACTGTGAGCTGGGCTTAGATCATATGTCTGTATTTTGCACCTGGATTCAGTACACCTTCATGCTTACAAGGAGGTCATCATAGCATTGAGGTGTCTCAGAGGCAATCTCTGAGACAAAGTGAATTAGCTATCTACTGCAGTGCAACAAATTATCTCCAGATATCAGCAGATTAAAGCAACAAACGTTTATAATCTCACCTAATTTCTGAGAGTTAGGATCTCAGAGGCAGCTTAGCTGTGTGATTCTGGGTTAGGGCCTTTCATGAGGTTGCAGTCAAGGCATTGGTTGGGCTGAAGTCATCTAACGGTATGACTGGGGCAGGGAATCTGCTTCCATGATGGCTGACTCACATGGCTGTTGGCAGGAGGCCCCAGTTCCTTCCCACACAAACTGTTCTATAAAGCTACTTGGCAGCTAGCTGCCTGCAGAGCAAGTGACCCAAGAGAAACAGCAAGGAGTAACCCAAGATGTCTGTTACTCCTACACACAAATTGTCATTTCTACTATATCCTATATCCTATTGGTTAAAAAGAAGTTACTAAGTCCAGGTGAAATAAAGGCGGAATTTTGCCTGAAACAGAGGATAACTGGATGTTGGTGAACATGACTGGTGATGACCACAGCTCTTAAGAATCAAAGCCTAGTCCTAAAAGAAGCAGGGCCTAGGGTTTTTGCCACAATGATAGGTTGCTGAGATAATGACAAAAATTAGAGTCCTGTGGGGATGGTCCTGAGAGAAAAGGGGTGATAAGGTATACACTTAGAGGTCACAGGGCCCGGGGGGGAGACATCAGACCTAAGGGTTTCCCTATCCTTCTGTCACCTTTTCCAGTGAGTTAGAGAAGGCCTGATCGAACACCTATAAATTTATCATCACCATCCTAGCACTCACGTCATGTTTCCTATCCAACCAGCCACATTATCTATTCATATCACTAATTTATGGGTCTTAATCCACAGCTGCCTGCACTTTTCCTACAGAAAAAGCAATGCCTGAAACTTTGCCAAGCCTCTTCTGAAACTCCCCATGAGTATATCCTTTTTATATAGCCAAGGGTGCATCCTTGATACCTACAGAGGCAGTCATAGTAAGAAAGGAAGATTCCCAGCCATTGTACTTGGGAAGGACAGGCAGTGATAAAAAACACCTTTGTTATTTGCTACCCTTCTGCTAACCAGTAAAACTGGTTAATGACATTCTCTGTTTTCTCCATCATGCTAGATATTTGAAAATGTGTTTATTGAGGAAATAAGTGTGTTAAGCTTCTAATAATCCCATTCATTTCCATCACTACCAGTAGAGTATCTTTCAAATGAAATGTAAATGGAAGATCCAGACCCTCTGTGATCACTAGTGACTTCATTAGGCTTTCCATGAGATTGACATTGCTAACCCCAGTGCCTTGTTCATTCAAATGAAAGTAATTACATTCTGTCTCAGTTGCCTTTTTGAATTTGTAATCTCACAGGGAAAACAATTTATTTGTTCAACACATTGGACTATGATTTTGTGCATTTTAGAGAGTTCCTAAGTTTGTCAATCACTTCAGATTTTACATGGAAGTTTTGACTTTTAACCAAGAACAAAAAAAAAGAAAACTTTTTTTTAAGAAACCATAGTTAAGAGTGTTGCCAAATTACATAAACATTTTCAGCATTTACTTTTTGTGAGTAGATGGATAGTGCCAGCCTCCACATTCCCACATAAATAATCATAAAAATACAGTAAAATATAGCAAGTTTCTTGGAATATTAGTCTAAAACCTGGCGGGTCTAGAGCAAATTTTTCTCCAAGAAAAATACAATTAACTCTTTGAAACAGACTAATGGGGCTGGCAGAACACTGATCATTTTTAACTAACTCTACTTCATGACTTGCCTCAGAGTTTTAGGTTTTGTCTAACCAAAAGTTTCCCACCAAGAGGAAATTTTGATCTGAGAAAGATGAGTTCATACCAGTCTCAACTCTCACTTGGTGATTCTTCACACTATTATTTCACTCTTGAATAGTATTCATTACCTTTAGGGGTGGTATTCTGCCTCCTAATTTGTGACACATGGCATAGAAAGAGGAGATAGCATGAATGTAGGATATTCACCACAGAAATTTTGCCTTAATAATTATTAAATTCATCTTTATTTACATTTTATTAATAAGACATCTTTTTTCTTTGTGTTTCCTGCAAACCTTCTTGAGAGCAGAACTGTTTAGAAAGATGCTATGGTGATGTGCTTCTAAAATTGTCTCTAAAACTTCTAAAATTGATAATCCTCATTCTCTTGCCAAAAGAATCTTAAGATATTAAGATATATTACTTATTTGAATGTATAAAAATGTTATATATTTACTAACATGGAAAAATTAAAGCCATTTCTATTTGTCTTTAAATTTATATTAAAAGATTTTATTTTGTCTGCAATGCGTACATCAATGAATTCATGTCCCACATCAGTAATCATTTCTCCATCAGATAATAGGATTTACATAGAGATGAGTTTCATTTGAAAACTGATTTTGGTTTATGCTAGCAATAGATTAATTTGGTGAAGTCTCCAACTATGCAAAGGAGCCACCCATGATTAAAGGGGCTCATTAATGCCCCCTGACAGTGCATGGGATGCTTAGCGATTCCAAGAAACTGTCCAAATTTTGAAATGGAAAAATTAGGGTGACCATACAGGAATAAGATATATTTTAAATTATTTCAGAAGGGTAGATTCTCTAAGCTTTCTTTTGTATACTCAAAATTCAAAGAATTCTATAGAATTCACTAAGCCTTACATTGAATAAAAACAGGTCACGAGATTACAAAGGAAAAATGGACATGAAATGAAAATGAACCCACAGCCGACATCATACTGAATGGGGAAAAGTTAAAAGGGTTCCCCCTAAGATCTGGAATAAGACAAGAGTGCCCACTGTCACCACTTCTATCCAAAATGGTACTGGAAGTCCTACCCAGAGAAATCAGGCAAGAGAAAGAAATAAAGTGCATCCAAATCGTGAAGGAAGAGGTCAAACTATTCCTGTTTGCTAACAATATTATCTTGTGTCTAGAAAACCCTAAAGACTCCACTAAAGACTCCTAGAATAGATAAATAAATTCTTTAAAGTTTCAGGTTAAAAATCAATATACACAAATTGGTAGCATTTCTATATACTAACAATGGTCAAGCTGAGAGTAAAATCAAGGACCCAATACCATTTACAATAGCTACAAAGAAAATAAAATACCTAGGAATATACTTAACCAGGGAGGTGAAAGATCTCTACAATAAGAACTACAAAATACTGATGAATGAAACTGTAGTTGACACAAACAAATGGAAAAACATCCCATGCTCATGAATGGTTAGAATCAACATTGTTAAAATGTCTATACTGCCTAAAGTGATTTGCAGATTCAACACAATTCCCATTAAAATACCAACACTATATTTCACAGATCTAGAAAAAATAATTATGTGATCATTCAGAACCAAAAAAGACCCAAATAGCCAAAGCAATCTCAAGCAAAAAGAACAAATCTGGAGACAACACATTACCTGACTTCAAATTATACTACAAGGTTATAGTAACCAAAACAGCATCATGGTGGTATAAAAGTAGAGACATAAACCAATGGAACAGAATAGAGAACCCAGAAATAAAACCATCTACCTATAACCAACTGATCTTCGACAAAGCAGACAACATACACCAGGGAAAGGAAGCCCCATTCAATAAATGGTGCTGTAAAAAATGGATAGTCACATGCAGAAAAATGAAACAGGACCTCTATCTCTCACCATATAAAAAAATTAATTCAAGATGGATAAAAGACTTAAATGTAAGGCATGAAAACATAAAATTTTGAGAAGAAAATGTAGGAAAAACACTTTAAGACATAAGCCTAAGCAAAGAATTTATGACTAAGACCCCAAAGGCAAATACAGCAACAAGAAAAATAAATCAATGGGACTTAATTAAATTAAAAAGCTTCTGCACAGAAAAGGAAATAATCAACAGAGTAAATAGACAACCTACAGAATGAGAGAAAATATTCTGAAACAGTATATCTGACAAAGGACTAAAAACCAGAATCTACAAAGAACTCAAACAAATCAGCAAGATAAAAACAAACAACCCCGTCAAAAAGTAGGCAAAAGACATGAACAGAAATTTTTCAAAAAAAGATAGACAAATGGCCAAAAAATATAAGAAAAAATGTCCAACATCACTAATCATCAGAGAAATGAAAATTAAAACCACAACGAGATACCACCTTACACCTGTCAGAAAGATCATTAGTAAAAAGTCAAAAAACAATAGATGCTGGTGTAGATGCACAGAGAAAGGAATGCTTATAAAGTGTTAGTGGGACTGCAAATTAGCACAACCTCTATGGAAAACACTACGGAGATTCTCAAAGAAATAAATGTAGACTTACCATTAGATCCAGCAATTCCACTACTGGGTATCTACCGAAAGGAAAAGAAGTCATTTTATCAAAAAGACACCTGCACTTGAATGTTTATTGCAGCACAATTCACAATCACAAAGACGTGGAATCAACCTAAGTGCCCATCAATTAAAGAGTGGATAAAGAAAATGCGGTATATATATATATGTGTGTACATATGTACATATATATGTGTATATATATATATACACATACACCATGGAGTACTACTCAGCCATAAAAAGGAATGAAATAATGTCTTTTGCAGCAAATTAGATGGAACTGTAGATCATTATCCTAAGTGAAGTATCTCAGAAATGGAAAAACAAACACCACATATTCTCACTAATAAGTGGGAGCTAAACAATGAGTACACACAGGCACAAAGAGATACAAAGGACATTGGAAACCAAGAAGGGGGTGGTGGGAGGAGGGATGAAGGATAAAAATTTACCTATTTGGTACAATGAACACTCTTCTGGTGACGGGCAAACTAAAAGCCCTTGAACATTATACAGTGTATCCATGTAACAAAAACGTTTATACCCCCTTAATATTTTGAAATTAAAAAAAGAAATGAAAATAGTCACTCAGTGAACCCTCAACAGTTTAAATCCTTGTTTGAGAAAGTAGCAAACTTCTCATTTGACCTTCCATCACCCCTGGTCACTCTTTAGACACTCACAAGTAGAGAATATGCTTTATCTGAAAGATAATTTCTCTTTGTGAGATCCTAAACAACTTATGTTGTAATCAACAGGACTGTAGAAGACTTATGAATGTGTATTCTGAATAATGGCATATTTCATTTTTCCCTTCTTGTTATCTTTGATAGCACTCTTTGGTGTATCAAACTTTTTACATATAGGAAACTAATAGTTACAACTCCCTTGCCACACAGGTGTGTGTCTGTCTATAAAGATGGCAGTTTTCTTGAGTTGAATCACTGAACCTTTAGTAAAGCATAACATTTATGAAATTATATCGTAAAAGATCACTGTTTTTCAAGTGTTTTTCACCAAAATTCACTGTAAAAATATGTTTTTCATCATGATCCATAAACATATGCACATGCTTACATACATATGTAATTAAAATAAAGGCACTATGCAATGAAGGCTGATATCCTTTATTTGGTTGTAGTTGGGTCACTCTTAACCTGCTATATTTTAAGTTTTAATTTTAATTGCTTGTCTAGACTTACTAAATCAACATCCCAACACATCTATAGGTTGTGTTCTTCAATTTGGAAAACACTGCTGTAAAGAGTCTCAAAATATTGTCTAGACCCCTGATCCAAATAGGAAGAAATCCAAGAAAAGTGGCTTTCTCCTCGAGATGATGAGTTCTCTAGAAAAATGCCCTCCTTTGGGACAGCTCACTAAGCCAAGTAAAGCAGAAAACTGTTTCAGGCGCAAGGACATATATAACTAAATGCCTTTAAACAATCTCTAAAGCTTGATGGCAAAAGCCTAGGAACCTCACAACATTGTAGGAAATCTACAGTAGTAAACTTGAATTCACCATGTAGCTCACCTTTATTGCTTCCAGAAATGAAGTTATGCATTAAATGTGGAAGGACCAAAGGAGCCAATTGTCTCTTTGCCTGGAAAAAGGCCTTGAAAGAGACTTCTTAAGGGCTGTGAAATGTCAGTGTTAATCTGATATTGCAATATTATTATCAACACAGTGATATAAATATCAATGTGAAATAGGAAGGACATTACTATAGATAACTGATAGAGGCAAAAGGTATACAAGATGGGCCCATGGTACTATAAGCCTACCAGAGCATAATATCTTTATTACAAAAAAGTATTTGGAGCATTTTCCTAGTGCTTAAAATTAATTAGCATTTATTTCATTTAAATTTGCATTTTTTTTAATGTTCTGTAGTTTTTTAATACCACAAGTTCCCAGGCATGTTTTTTCTGTTTAAATCTTATACACATGTATATCTTCTTTTTAATTACAAATTAAAGTTTTATGGCCCCTGAAGCCTGTCAAAAGAAAAGCCATACACAACAATGTTATTCTTCTCTTATTAAACAAAAGGCAACAAAACAGCAGAACTAGAAGATTTTTCCTCATTTAAAATATTTTTTCTGGGAAAAATATTATTTGCAGGGTCAGTATAAGGATTTACTGGAGAGGGTCCATTATCTGGCATTGTGCATTATCTCTGACTATAGATTACATTCTAGTAAAAAGATAGTAGAGGAATCACTTTTTAGAACCACAGTATCTTATTCAGACTTTTGAAGTGTTCATGCGTAATGAAGAGAGAGCTTAGGATCACCAAAGTTTTAATGCACCTGTATTAAATAAAGAAGAGACTCTCTTCTTCCTAGCAGGCTTAATGTGGGGAGAAGACCAAGAAACAAGGAAAAGAAAGAAAATTCAATAATACAAGCTACACTAAATTTAATACAAAACATGTCTAATCATTCCAAACAAGTACATTTGATACACCTTAAAATTCTAATCAACTGAAAACATTTATACAAACACCAGGATCATCTTATTGCACAAAGTCTTATGTTCTCTTTGGCACAAAATATGAACATATGAAAAAGAAGACATGCACAGAAATAGGGTATGCATATACCCTCACTTCCCAACAAGATGCAGGAAAAAAATAGATCATTTTGCTGTTTTTTAAAAGTCTTTTAGTAGACTATCTCACCTAGAATTATGATTTATTTATGATTAAAATATTTATATTTAATAGGGCATAATTTGGTCAAATCTGCCCACAGCACATTTTAAATAATGACTTATTCAACAAGTAACATGATATTTATCTTATATCCTCTCACATCCAAATGTTTATTGCACATTTAAATGAAAGATACTTGATATTCTAATAATACTGGGTTTGTTTAAGTGTATAAGTACTGCTTCTAGCAACAAAGACTTAAGTAAAATGAATCTGGATAGGAAAAATATGTATTTGATGTGAATTGAACTTTAAATATATATTCTATTGTGTGTGTGTGTGTATGTGTGTGTGTGTGTGTGTGTGTATGTGTGTGTGCGTGCTTACAGTGGCACATTTTTTTAAGCATAAAATAAGAAATCGTTAGTTTAAGACAGCATTCACAATTGTAATGTTGTTGAAGTTAAGTCTTCTCAATAGTAATATTGAGAGTCTTAGAGCTAGCTGGATATTGGAAAAAAAACTTAATTACTTTAGTCTTAAGAGAGACTCCACATCATTTCTCACAAAGACACTTCAAGTCATGTGTGACTTGGTTCCAAATACTATAGGTCTATATTATTAATCTTTGAATGCCAGGCCAAAAACTAGGATTAAAAATCTCCCAACTGCAAACCTTTATCTTTAATCATTAGCAAATATTTATGTTATAAGCATGATAGAAAATCCGAGTTTGCTCTTTGTTGTTACAACAGGTTTTTAAATTTAATTATAGAATTTTTGCTTGTTTTCTTAGACTATATAAACCAAAGTGTTTTAGTACCACGAAAAGGCATCCATTGAGTGGACAGGAAACATTAATAGACACATGCCATTTGCCATAAGTGAGCCATGTTTGACGAGTTCTGTTTAGACACTTATGTAGCCTCTAAGGCCTATCTGAGGTCTAGCCAAGTCCAGGTTAGTAGATATTGGACACAACCTAACATTACATTTTTTCTGGTTTGTCTTTCTTTGGGGCAGTGAGAGTGGCCTTTTGGCGCATTGGAATTGCAAATTCTGGGAAGATTGGTGGAATGACCAAAATGGGTCTCATAGCCTGCTTTAACTTGAGGCTATTTAGACCCACAAGATTAGGAAAAAGAACTCCTTTACAGAGGCCAGCCTAGAACGCTCAGATTTAGAGACAAAAAACACAGTTAAAATAAAATGCTGCATTTCCTACTTTGTTTCCTTTATATATAGATTTCTCTTGGGAGCCAGTTGGGGATTAAGGGTGTTTGGATTAAATACTATTATAGTATTCAGTCCAAACATTATGCATCTGGTGTTATTTCAGAAAGCCAGCAAGTACACACCTAGGAATGGACATTTGGAGAACAAAGTATAATTTGGACAGAATCCTGTGGCTTCTTGCTTTTAAGCATCAAAAATAAAGCACAGTTTTCTGATATGAATAGGATTGGGACCAGATAATTCTGGGATTTTAAATTACAAGATCATTTAAAAACCTGCTCAATAAGAGTCACCTGGAGGGAATAGGAATCTGGCCATGGCCAGAACTCAGGTTTGTTTAGGGGAATACAGGGAACTTATTCTTAAGCCTCAGACCAAAGGGGAAGCTACTGTTCTTATGGCTCAAATCCCACATGGAGTCAGCAAAGTTCTTGAATGTTACATTATCAGTAGGTATCAAAAACTGGCATTTGTTTCTATAGTCAAGGGAGCCTCAATCCAAACCAGGGACGTGGATACTGGTTGGTGTCAGGGATTTTACTAACCTGATTTATCTTGTTTTGCTTTTTTCTATTTATTGACCTTTTAAAAATTATCTCTGAGAAATTTTATGTTTCTACATGGGAAGTCAGGTTCTGTTCCAGTTAGGAAAAAATAGGTAGTAGAAAAAGAATATTGTGCTACAGTAAAAATGTTTTTTTCATTTATTCAACAAATATTTATTGAGCACCTATTATGCGTTAAAGCAGTGAAGTTCATTCATAGCCCAAGAGAGTTCAGGAGATGTGAGAAGCAGGGCTATAGCACAAGACCTGGGCAAAGGATAAATTGTTTCTGATTTGGCCCTGAGGGACCAGTCTCCTGAGGGAAGCTCTGGAACCGCAGCTTTTGGCAGCATGACTTGACAACCTCCTTCACGCTTCCGAAAGATTATAGAGAAGGTTGGATAATAGCACAATTGACCTCTTATTGTAAGATTTCTTTCAAATGTCTCTTCACTTCTGGAAGATTGAGTAACAGCCTGGGAAATCTAAAACCGGGAGATTCTTTCTCTTTTTCTCTGTATTTCTCCTGTCTACTGTTTTTCCTCAAATAATAACTAATGCTCTTTATCTATCAACTTCAGTCTGGACCTAGATTTCAATATGTACTGATTTGGGGAAACTTCTCTGCTTGGGAACTATTACTGTATAAGAGAATCAGCATTTAGAGTATAAATTTTTACTTTTAGATTTGGGGGATTTGTTGGATTCTGGGGATATTTATAGTTAAATCACATAGGTATTATTCCAGTGCTCTAGTCCTGTGTTGTATTGACATTCTATAATTTTAAAAAGTTAAAATATAGGAAAGGCTGGTCATATTAGTTAACTATTGCTACACAGCAAACAATACCCAAACAACTTTAATTTCCTATGACTGTGTGGTTTAGGCAATTTAGTCAGGGCTAGCTGAGACAATTTGTTTCTACTTCATGCGGTGGCAGCTGGGCTCATTCATGTGTTTGTGGCCAGTTGGTAGGTGGGCCAGGGTCTGACTGGTCCTACAGGGCCTCGCTCACATGTACAGCTGTTGGCTTGAGCTGTCAGCAAAGGCGCCTCAAACCTTTTCCACATGGCCTCTTCCTATGGCTAATTCAGACTTCCTTACCCAGTGGCTGGATATCAAGATGGGGCTGCCCAATCCACAAATGTTTATCAAGCCACTGCTTGTATCACATATGCTGAGACTTAATGAGACAAAGTAAGCCATGAAGATAACCCCAGAGTCAATTTGGAAAGGAATACACAAGGGCAGGGATGGTCAGAGTCATGACTTACCAGGGCCATTAACATAACAGTATGCCACAGTTGTGGTGAGAATAATCCTTCTTTAGTGATAATAAAAAATCTATATTAGTTCTGTACAAAATGACACGTGCTATACACACACGTATACACACACACAAAATACACCCACTCATTTGAGTGAAACTCTTTTAGGTAAGGCCAAACAGAATAAGAAGAAATGTTAAAAGAGTAAACCTTTGAATTATAATTCCACTGTAGGGAAAAAAAGAATGATCCATTTGTGAGCAAATAATTTCTCCTTAGCAGAAAAAAGTAAGAAAGTTAATTTGCTCTTTTCTGTGGAAATAGGCATTTTCTTGATAATTAAAGGTGTTTGATTACATTAATTGGCCTATAGTTCCATCCATTTCAGTGTATAATGCTGTCTGGTGGGTGTAATTGGACAAAAAGAAGGAGAATTAGTTAAGGTAGGAAATAGAAGAGATGGCAGATTCTTGACTTTGTGCGGCCTTAGAGTTAACTGAATTAATGTTTTAACTTGACTAATTGCAAACACTTCTGAAGGGATTATAAAAGATTTGAGGGTGAGGTGGTTTTGAAATATGTCCACAAATTCTCTGATAGCCCTTCTTTCAAGTAGTGAAGTTTTATTTCCCTCCTCTTGAGTGTGGGCTGGATTTAGTGACTCACTTGTAACAAATAGTGTGTGGCAGAGTGATGGATGTGGCATACAAGCTTAGGACATAAAAGAATTTGGTCTTTCTCCTTCATTTCTCCTCTTGGATCACACACTCTAGCGGAAGCAGCTTCCATGTCATAAAGTCATTCAGAGAACTCCAGAGAGAGGTCCACTGGAAGGACTGAGGCCTCCAGCCAATAGCCTTATAAGTGGGCCATCATGGAAGCAGACATCTTAAGGCAACCTCATGAGAAACTGGTAAGTTCAGCCATTTTCAGATTCCAATCTCTCAGAAACTGTGTGAGATAATACTAAGTTTTAGTTAGGGTAGTTTGTTACCTAGTGAGAGATAACAAGTACAGAGGAGCTAACTACTTGTATCATCAATACCAGATGTACAAAATAGAATACTGTTAAGTGCTCCAGAAAATCACCCCAGTAGTGCAGGTAGGACCTACTGATGTTTGCTGACACCTTCCCCAAGAGGAACAGCCTCACTCTTAGCTGATCACAGACCTGACCTTTAACTCCATGGAAATAAGAGAAGAAAGAATACAACTACTACAATTTTGACTAGTGGAGAGAGAAATTGAAACCCCTGCTTTTCAACTCTCCTCTCCCTAACTGTGCATCAAGGAGGAATGAGAATCTGGTGAAAAACACTCTACTATCAAGGAAGACCATGTATTACACTGAATTTCTGGGGGAGGAGCTATTGGTTAACAAGTCTGCTCCCACTCGAGCACTCTCGATGAAGCCCAGATGGTGACAGTCTGGGGTCACTACCACAGAGTAGGCCCATACAATCTTCACCATTTTTTCTACTCTTTTTCTCTTCTATCTGACAGAAGCCCGGAACTTGTTTTCCCTCAAAGATACACTAGCTGTCTCTTTTCTCTCTCCTCCCTCTCTTCTTCCTGAGAACTAGGTCTGGACTTTTGTCCCACCAGGAGAATATCCGGAGTGGACAACTTAGTACAGCTCCATTTTAGGCAATGGATGCAAATTCTCTCCCTCTCTCTCTCTCTTTCTGCCCCCCTCCTCGTGCGCTCTCTGTCTCTGTATCTCTCTCTCTCTCTCCTTCTCTGACTGCTTTTTCACAAGCACCAGCACAGGTGTTGCCATAAGTGGTAATGTCCTAGATTCAGATCCAGGTCTTGAGAAGAAGCAGCTTACCATATATAGAGAAAAAGAGCTTTTCCATGAAGACCAACCTGATAGAGCTTTATCTTGGGTTCCAGAGCATAAACCCAATACAAGAATAAAATATCACCTTGTGTGCATATATATATGTGTGTATATATTATATGTATGTGTGTGTGTTTATACAGTCTTTTGAGCTTTCAAGAAAGGAAGGTGGCTGGGTTGAAACAGGATTCCGATGTTAGTTGGTTCTAACTGTCCACTGTTTTTTGTTGTTTTTAACATACAATCATTATGTGAAATGTGGGAATTATTGCTTGCATTAATTGGTGGATCAAGTTAAGAAATAGATACAATGGCATCAGCATAGACTATCTGATTGCCAAATTGTTAGTCAAGCTAATGTTTCATAAAATATGAGGAAACGCAGAATTATTCCAAGCAGGAATTGGGCACTGTAATAGCAGAAGTAAAACCATAGTGTATCAGGTTCAAAGTAAGGCACATTGGAAATAGCAATTTAACATCCTTTGTCCTGATTTTGTACCCAACTCCCATTTTTTGAGAAGGCAGTTTTGCCTGAATATGAACTGTGGAATTGGATCACAGCTGATAAGCTGTGAAATAATTTAACTGCTTAGAGAAGGAAGAATAAAAAAATTTCCAAGAGTTATCATTGCCATGACAGCTTAACAAAGTCTTCTGTTTGGTGTGAAAAAAACTTTAAAAAGCAAAACTCTAGTTAGTCCAAAGAAGTAAATATTACATATTAAAAACATGCATTGAGTGCCTGGTATATGACAAATTCATTATGATTATCTCATTTAATTTTCATTAAAAATGCCTGTGAGGGCAATGCTATTTATCATCCCTATTTTACAGATAAGGAAACTGAGGCTTAGAGAATTTAAATGTGTTGGTCATGATCACACAAAGAGTCAGGAGGCAAATATAGGTAGGCTGCCCCAAGTATGTCCATCCCTAACTATCTCACTATAGTATTGCTAACAGGAAAGAACTCTGAAAACAACGAAGTACTATTAAATGCCACCACCAAATATTGCTAAAGGATCATGAGATTTCACCCATAGAAATATGTAAACCCTGATTATTGCAAAGGAGAGAAATGAAGAATATTTACCTACTATGTCTTTTCCTGGCTAGCAGCCTGTTAATATCAAAGTCTCTCTCTCTCTCTCTCTCTCTCTCTTTCTCTCTCTCTCTCTCTCTCTGCCTCTCTTTCTCTCTTATCTCTCTGTCTCTCATTCTAATATCACAGGAATTTCCAATTCTCTCTTTCTGACTCAAATCAGGATACGTAGGGGATATTCTTTGTATAGCTCAAAATTGCGACCACATTCAAAATACAGCCTAATTAGTCCCAGGTCACTGTGGTCATCACCCCTGACCAACAGTACCCAGCATCCTAGAGAAAAACTCCATGCTGCTCCCTTCACTGTTGCTCAGTGAAGCCACTGTAAACTGTTCTTCTCTTACCTACATTACTGAACAGATGGCTTTCCTATCCACTTCAACCGTCCGGGTGCTGCATCCACAAAGACAGCACTGCTCTGAGTCCTCAGCTTTGTATAGAAATATCAGCGACATCTGCTGTTTGACTCTATATTATCTTCCCCTTGCTTTAGAACTCTGGCACTGAGCCTAAGGGAGTCGGGCTAGACATTCTGAGTGTTACCTTAAGATGAGGAAATGAAAGTGTGCTCTCTTCATGGCATGAATGAGATGTCATAAAGACATTTCCTCCCCCAGGCCTTAGAATAATCAGGCAGAGTTGAGCAGGGCTGGCTGTCAGCCCCCAGAATGGGCCCTTGTTTTCTCTCCATCAGGCTCTACAGCCCCTGGCAGCTTCACTAGCCAACCCTGGGAATGTGCCCAGATGAATCCGAACCTGCAAGATACAGAGTTAGGGTTTCATTCCAGCATTCTGGACGCCTTGTCAGACACCCGTTATCAGTTAGCTTTGGGATAGCCAATATACTAAAATCTACTCAAGTAAGTATCTGTTTTTAAAATGCATGCTGTAGCTGGGGATCAAATAGTTTCTGATAATGTGGTAAGTACTTTATTTATGATTAAACTAAAAACCCAACAATTCTGTATAATTTACAATCCTTAGATTTAGGAAACCTTCCAATTTTAATGCACTACCAAAATATTATAAAAAATTATAATATTACCAATGTATTTGTATGTCAATTAAGGTATAAATACTATACCAGTTGAGGGCATGTCTAATCATAGAGGCAGCATTAATAAGATCCCAATAAGATCTTCTTGGTTCAGAAAAAAAGTCATTAGAACAAAACTTTGTTATCAAATTAAGGTAATAGGCATATCTTCGCAGGGCAAGTTTGTTTGACAAGGGTGTAAAATAACCTCTGTGAATCAATCCGGGCTGTCTTTTCTGACTTCCCAGGTATGCAAAGCCCATCAGTGGGAAAAATGGACAATAAGCATAAGAAACTAACACATTTTGGGAAAGAACTTGAAAACCTAACCCCTACTTACCAAAACTCCAAACTAAGGAAACATTGCATGAAAGGAAAATATCTCAATAGATTGTGAAATTTAAAATGCAAGTTTGAGAAAAAAAAAAGAGGAAACTTTGCCTAACAGACTGAGTTGCCCTCTCTGAGGTCCACTGGCAGAAGTGGGCTCTAAGGTTTGAACCATTATGTCTAAGGTTTGATACCAGTGTCATGTCTTGATCTACTAATCCAGATGTACCCCTAGGTATAAATATGCACATTACAATGAGATGTGAACATAAGAATTTCTTCATATAGCAGCCATTTGTGAAGAGTCCACTCTGTTACCAGAAAGTTTCCTACAGGGTCATTCAGTAAGACATCGTACCTGCTCTGAAGACAATCACAGTGATAACTGGGATGGGGGGATGTTGGACATCTACACTTTCCTGTGGTGTCTTGGTTAATTCTCTCAGTGACCCAATGAGGTAGACATAGTCATCATAATTTTCCAGATGATGATATCTTGGCTGAAAGAAATTAATCTACTTTCCCATAATCACAGGAGTAAATGATAAAGCTGAGATTTGAACCTAGATCTGCCTGATTCTAAATCTCATATTTTTTTTCAGAATTTGAGATCTTGGAAATGTGGTGTTTCCAGGAGATCACAAATTCTAAAAATGCATTCAAATGAATACAGACCAATGTGGAGTGAAGATTGAAAACTTTGGAATTGAAAAGATCAGAAACTGATGATGGCAGAAGATAAGAAAATAGCTGGCGAAAATCCAGAGAATAAAGGCGAAAGTTGTCATGGGAGTCAGCTGAGGTAGGTCAAGTACTTATTGTTGCAAACACATGAGGTCTGTGTGACAGAGGAGGGAGCATACAATCAGAACCAACAAAGGCAGATGGGCTTAGAGAGGCTTTCAGAAATGAATAGTGTGATTTGAAAGGGGAATTATTTTTCTTAATGTCAAGGTAATAGTTTCCTAAAGAGTTAGGGATTTCTTACCATATTACATTTAATCAATGCCTTTTTTTCTGAATTAAATGAACTTATAGATTATATTACACTGAGTTTCTGCCATTAGGAAAACAGAATCTATGTTATTTTATAAATTTAGATCTAAAAACATGCAGTTACAGAAGAGGATACTGTAAATTCCCACCATTGGCTTGGAAATTGACCTAGTAATTTTAAAAAATATTTTATATAAAATAATGTTGTGATGGTGTAGGATGACCATGATAGGATTTCTTATTGTCTTCCCCCAAATCCATTCTCTCCATTCACCATTAGTAATAGAACCCAATTTTATTTGGGTGAGTGACACTTGCTAAAAGACTACATTTTACGCATTTTCCTGTGAAAAAACCTAGCTCCAGTCAATGAGATGTAAGCAGAAGACTTGTGTGGAACTTCCGAGAAAGTACGGGCTGCCTCTGAGAACTCTAAGGATGTCAGAGCAGCAAGACAAAGGGAGATGAGACCCGTGATAATCCTGGATCCATCAACAACGGCTGCCTACCTCTAGACTTCTCTAGGAGTAAGACTTCCCATGTGTGTTAACCTATTACTTTGCACTTTCCCATTTTATATGGCCATGTATGATCCTAACCAATACACGACTAATTAGATTGAATCGTCATTGCCTTGGGATGTTCTTAAATGCTAGATAATCTTAAATTAAAATTGGAGTAAATAATGATAAATAGATGATTCAAATAACTTAAAATTTATACATGGAGTTTGTAGTTAAATATGGTCCAGGATTATGATGTATAATAATTATTTGGAAGCTGAGCTAGGATAAATGAGTCAGAGTTAGGTGACAATAGATAAAAATCACCTTGAATTTCTTCCACATTTCCAGTATTTCACACATACAGCATAAGCAACTAAGACAACAGCAAAGTTATTGAACCATTTCTATACATAATCAAGGTTCTATTTTAAATGCTCAAATGCAGCAGAAATGCAGGAATTCATTTTTATCTCCCATTTTCACTGAAGTATATATACTTTTCTATTAAATTATATTGTTAGAAAATGTGCTATTTCTAAAAGTAATATGATTCTTAAGTATAAGTCTTACGATAATCAGCTATACATGATATTAGTAATGAGAGAAATAACAGATTGTGGAAAGGTCACGAATATGCTTGCTAAAAACTCTTCCCAAGATTTTGCTATAATTTGGCTTCCTTACCTACCTGGATAACTCAGGCCAGTAGAAGACATTAGGAAATTGATCACAGGACAGAATGCTTCCAGAAGGAAGGAGAGGGGGAAAGAAAGGGCCATGGAACAGCACTAAGTGGGACACCATGCATACTCTAAAAATCATCTTGCTAATTGGAAAAATGTTCTAAAAATTATTAGTAAGAGATAAAATATAAATAATCAAATGCAATGTCTCTTAGGAAATGGAGAAGGGAACTCCAAATAGCAACTTTCTTGGCTTCAAAAAGGAACAGATCCATTTAAGGTGCCACTCTGATCAGAAGGTGTCACATACATGCTTATTTTATCTGTTTTATGCTTTATCATTGAGTGATTTAACCCCACAACCTCAATCACCACTTATGTACAGATAAATCCCAAATGTCCATCTCGAGATCAGGCCTCACTTCTGCCCCAAATTCTAGACCTGAACACTGTTATCCTTACATGGATGTCAAATAGGCATCAGTAACCCAAAGGCATTAAACATGAAGAATAAATACTTGCATCTTCCCCGTCCTGCTCCTAACTCACAGGCTCTCTGCCTTAGGAGTAACATCATCATGTTTACTATCTATTTTACCTCCTCTCTCTCTCTCTCTTTCTCTCTCTGTCTCTCTCTCTCTCTCTCCCCCTCTTATCACCAAATGGATTTACTTCTGCAAGGTTCCTTTATTTATCTCCTCCTTCCCATTGTCTTTGCTGATGATCTAAATTAGCCACCCGTGGGCTCATCTCTCACGCTGACCCTTGGACATCCTTATAAGCAATCTCCATCCTTCCCATCTCTTTCCCCTTCAGATGAAGATGATTTATTTTCAAAAACCCAGATCTGACCATACTTAACCACTCCTTAAAAGCCTTCAATGACAATCTGTCCCTAACCACCTTTATATTTTCACCTCCTGTCATTTATTTCCTGTGATGTTACACTGCAGCGACATGAAGCAATTCACATTTCTTCAAACCAGATACGCACTTTGGGCCTTGGTGACTTGCCTGGTGCTCTTTTCTCTTCATGAGATACCTTTTTTACTTTCCTTCTCCGTCTGTTCATGTTACCTGCAGGAGTACATCTGTGGTACCTTCTGTGTTTTCCTGTCAGAATGAATTCTCTCTCCCTTGTGCTCTTAAAGCATTTGGAACACCTTTATTAAAGCACTTATCTCAGCTGGACATGGTGGCTCATGCCTGTGGTCCCAGCTACTCAGGAGGCTGAGGCAGGAGGACGGCTTGAGCCCAGGAGTTCGAGGCTGCAGTGAGCTATCACTGTGCCATTGCACTCCAGCCTGGGTGACAGAGTGAGAGTACATCTCTAAAAAATAAATAAATAAAAATAAGTTGAAAAAAAAATGATCTCTTGTGTGGTTCTTAATTTTTTACTTCTCATTCTACCACTAGTCTGTGAGTTCTTAGAGAGCCTATATTTTATCCGTTTTTATATCTTCAGTATATAACACCCTGCCTCGGACATAATAGGTGCTTGATTTTTTCAGAATTGATACAAAATGTAGTCATGCTACCCACATAAATTTGATTTTTGTTTTATATATTTTTCCTTTGCCTTGAAAAAATAATTATCTATTACTTTAGTTTTCTTCTCAAAAGGTAATGACTTGAAATGAGTAGGAAATCAAAACTGGAAGATACTAGTACTGCTATCGTGTTTACACCAGCACATTTTAAGAGCACCATAGTGCTTAATAATCACCATTACTATTTATTAAAATTTAACTTTTTACAGTTAATTAAACTTGAATTTGGTAAAACTATCCAATTTTGGCAGATAAGCAGCTTTTTATGTGTATGTATGTTGTTGAAGGTTGACTGGATACAATTTTTATAGCAGTAAAGGTTTTCAAATTTCACTCCTTACTTACATGACAACATTACTTCTTTATCATAAGAAAGCTCTCCCAAAGAAACAATGAGACTTAATCTATTCTACCTAAATAAGCAAATCTTAAATAATTTAGAGTTGTTATTTTTTTCTTTATATGTCTACATACTTATAGATTACAAGTACCCTTTTTATTAGAAGAATCTATAGCATGGTTTTTGGTCTTCCTAAATAATTTATTCTACTATGAGTAAATGATCTGGATTTTATGCTAGCAAAAAAAAAAAAAATAGAGAGCTCTTATTTCAAACATTCTTATCTCCAAAACGTACCAGTTCTAACATGGTATGTTTCTTTTCTAGGAGACATTTGCCTTCCTCTCTGTTTTTGGATGCAGGTGCTATTTTTGGAGTACACAAGCAGAAGCAGACACATTTTACAGATGTGCAGAGTCTCTGGAACTGCTGATACGATTCTAGAGGCTCAATCACAAAAATACCACACTCCAATAGGAGTCAGCCTGCTTAATGCATCATTCTATAAGGAGCTTCCTCTGGACATCCAAATTGGTATGGCATCAAAATTTGACTACAACTTCTCTTTTTTTAAGGGAAGCCATAATTTGTTCTTTTAAAAATTTTTTTAAATTTACTTATACAATATTTTAAACATAGCAAAGAAATACAGAAAATAACAGACTTCCATAGACCCATCATCTAAATTTGGCAAGTGCTAACATTTTGTCAGGATTTACCACAGATTTTTTTTTAAGAAATAAAATTGTACTGTTATAATTTAAGTCTTCTCCCCATCCTTTCTTCCTCTCTTTTATCTAACTAAGTATTAATACACAAAATAGTATTGTATCTTATTTGTGGATGCACCCAAATATAACAAAAATTTATAAAGAGCTTCTTTTAGCTAGGGATTTGGCAATTACAAAAAAAAAAGAGAAAAGAATGGATTAATTCAAAATTTGTGAAACCATAGTCTAGATTCTAGAGCAGGAGTTGGCACACTTTTTATGTAAAAGGTGAGATGGCAAATATTTGAAATCTGTGTTGTAACTACTCAATTCTACTTTCTTAGTGTGAAAGCAGCTACAGACAATACACAAATGAATGAGCGTGGCCATGTTCCATATAACTTTAGTTACAAAAACGCATGGCTGGCTGGATTTAGTCCATGAGCTGTAGTCTGCTGATCCTTGAACTAGACAGTTTAGATTCAAGTATTTAATTTTACTAAAGAGTTACTTGAAATAGTTATTTTTATATATATAGATAAGCTATAAGTAATATTCACTGTGGTTCTTATAATAACTGCTCTGGAAGAGATCAAATTGTCGCCAATATCCATTGTCCACCTCTTTTATAATGATATAATTTTAAACGCATGGTGGTCTGTAATACAGACTTTCCCATATTCTTTTGCAGGTAGGTGTGGCCATATGACTAAGTTCTGCCCAATGAGCTGTAAGTATAAGAGTCACATGGCAGTTTCTGGGAACCTTCCTTAGAAGAAAGCTAGCACATAGACCTTAATGCTTTTTCCTTTGCTTTCTGCATGCTGCTTGAAATATTGTTTCAGTTACTGGAACTCTATCTGAGCTCATGAGGACATGGGCCTTACCCTAGGAATAGAGGAGCAGTTATCTGGAAGGTGCCCGGGTCTTTGGGGTCTCAGTAGAGACAGTCATATTAGTCATACTATGCCACAAATGCTCACCTCCATATATGTTTTTTGAAGAAAGACATAAACTCTAATATTATTAAACCACAGTTATTTGGAGTTCTTCTGTTACTTGCACTCATACCCAATTCATACTAATATAACTTTCCGGCCTCACTCAGTAGGCAATAGGCAAAACCCCCAGGTCTACCCAACATCAATATTCTGGTCTAACCGAGTATCCTCCCTCCTTATGCAGATTCTACGTTGCTCACTCCGTTCATCATGGAAGCTTCTGGGGGCTTAATCATTGTTTACATTAGGAAATTTATACAAAATGTAAAGAAGTAACAATCTGCTGTCTAAAACTGTTCAAAGCACAGACCTTATATGCTATATACTGCCTTATATACTGAGACTTTATCTCTTTTATTTTTCTAATTCTGGTTGAAAATCTCAATGTATTTTGTTCTAAATGCTGGTGCCTATTACCCTGGAGAACGGATTCTTTTTAGCTGTACTGCCAAATGTTGTTTCTACACAGGTGCCACTGCAATGGCAGTTGCAGTCATCATTTGTGCTGCTATAGTTGTGGCTGAAAAAAAACAGACTCCAGACTGGGCAAAATCTGAAAAGAGTTACCCTGATGCATGGAAACCATGTATTCCATGCTTCTTTGAATTTCTTATCATATACAACCTTAGATAAAACATCCTGGGTTTGGACTAATTCGTTTCACATCTGTTTTTATGTAAAGCACTTTTATTCATCAGATTCTAGATGATGACTGGAAGAGGTAAGTTGTAAAGGGAATTACAACCTCAATTTAAATGTAATTTAAAATAAGGGAAAGATAAGCAGATACAATTAATATTTCTAACATGAAAAAACTACTGGGGAGAAATGAACCTGAATGTTAATGTTGCTTATCTCTGACTGGTAAAGTTATAGGTGATTTATTTCTTCCTTTTTATTTTCTAAATATTATACAACAAACATTTATTATTTTTGAAAACAGGAAAAATGTATAACTCAAGTTCCTGAAACACTTGATTAAATAAAGAGAACACATATGAGGATGAAAAATACTAGAAAAATCGACGTGGCATAGAAATTAAGAGCAAATAATAGACCAACAGTTCTTATTTATCTATGTTAAAGGCAGTCAACAAAGGCTACAGCTACCCCAAAGAGCAAATGACTCAGTGGTCCATTTCGCTTTGGCTGGTTTTGAACATCTGTGCAATAACCTTCTAGTCATTTCATCTCTGAACCTTGAACCTCAGTTTCCTCCTCTGTAAAATTGTACCCATCCCACAGAGATGCTGAGAATACTGAAAAATGATGTGAAAGCACCTGGATTTCAATTTCTAGCAGATGAATAATCAGTTCATATCATTGTAATAGCAGATGTGCATCCAATTCTTGAAATGCTCTGTGAGCGCACACTGTGAGCATCAGTGTTGTGCGGATACAAAGACGGATGAGAAAGCCACCCTGCATCTGAGGACATCACGACTGAGTTGGACTGTTAATGCAACGCTCCTCATAGGAGAAGAACAAAGTACAATGAGGTTCAGAGGCAAGTTAAGAAAGCTTTTACAAGACAGGGTATTCCAGTGTAAAGGTGTAAAGAAACATTCGGATAAAGGAAGTGAAAATCCTCAATTCCAGAGTTGGCTGTGCCACCAACTATGTGATCCAGGGCAGGGTTACAAAACTTCTCTGAGTTTCCAATTTGTCATTTATCCAAGTAGGAGGGTTTTCCCTATGTCTAAGTTATCTTCTGCTCATATAAGAAACACTAATATAATACTTGTATAAGAACTGATCTAAGTTCTTCATAGCTACAGATGTAGATAAAGATCATGTGTACGTGTGCATGTGCTCGCACATGTATAGCATATAGTATAAAAGCATATATATATATTTAATGCTCATATCAACCATATGATACAAATACAATTATTATCATTCCCATTTCTTAGCTAAGGAATTGAAGCACATATAAAGTAAGTTCTTTAAAGTCATATGAGTAGGATTCAAACCCAGGCAGTCAGTACCGTTTGAATGAAAACTTGAAAGGCTTTTAGGATTTAATAAAAAAAATTTATATATATCTATATATATATATATAGAGAGAGAGAGAGAGAAAGAGAGAGAGGGAGAGAGAGAGGAGCACAGATGTAGGCATGTAAGAGCTGTAAAGGAGCATCACATGATCCTGGAAAGAGTAAACTCTAAGTGAATGAGTTAGAATCCTTATTCATTTTCTGACAGTGACAAAATTATTTAAATACTCTCTAAGCTTTAATCATCCATAAAGAAAGGATAATAACAAGGTTTTTGCAGGGTTGAATAGAAAATCAAATATAATACTGCATGTAAAATGCTAAACACAGTGTCTGGCACATGGTGGGTACCTAATAAATTGAAGCTATTACTACTAATGGGCAAATAGCCTCGTTTGCCAAAACATAAGTCAGGATAAGGTGAGAACTGGACAATAATTGGCTACAAATGTAGTTAGAATACAACTTGGGAAGGTCTTGAACCCCTGGCCAGTAAGTTTGGATTTTTTACAGAGTCACTGAGAGTTTTCAAGGAGGGAATTTGGTATGGCTTGTTTGAATTTCCTGAGTACTCACCTGGGGGGCAGAGGGACGATGGTACTGTGAGAGGATCATGGGCTAAAATATAAAAATGTATGGAAAATAATCCACATACATTTACAAGGACACTGTCTCTGACCTCCCAGTTTATGGGATTCCTGAAATTTCTGAATAGAAAAATATTATTAAATTACTCAAGTGTCAATTTCTAAAAGGCTTGACTTATATAAAAAAATTTTTAAATAAAAAAATGGTTGAACTGTCTTTATTCATTTATCATCCAACGGTCAATGTCAAATCTACAACTTCTCATTTTGAGCAAATGAGGATGTATCCAGAAAAAAAAAAAGAAAGAAAATATGAACTAAATAAGGAGAAAAAAGTCTGAATTCAACCTAGTTGGACACTTACAAGTTAAGAATAACTGTGGAGTCAGGTGATTTCATCAATAACTAATCAATATTTATTGAATATGGGCTATGTGCACTTTAAGATTTACTAATGGCTTCAGAAACTTTATTCCATTTAATCCCCATAGCATACTCATAGCTAAGTATTATTTTTATCACCACTTTTTTAGATGAGAAAACTGAGGCTCAGAGACATTAAGCAAGTTGCCAAAGTACACAGAGATAGCAAATCACTTGAACCAGGATTGAAAACCAATCTTTGCTGCTTTGTTATTTAGCACAAACTGATAACACCATCATCATTACCACTACTACACCTCTACTCACATCTTGGGAACCACCGCCACCATCACAACCACTAGTGCAGCACTACCACCATCTCCTTTTCGCTGGCACAACCACAGCCTGCCACACTACTACCACTACCGCAACTATCACCACTACCACCACCATCATCAAATCACCACCACTTCCATCACCACTACTGCCATTGCCACCCCCCACAGCCATCACCACCACTATCACCAATACTAACGCCACAACCACTAATACCACCAGTAATACCAACCATCTTCATCACCAACACTCCCTTCTCACTCTCAGGGAGATTACTTTCTTTAACACCAAATCTGCTTCCAGGAAAAATAAATAATGTCCATAAAATCAAATCCTCCATAAATACATTTCTTTCCCAACTTCCCCCAACATGAGGGGCATGTCCCCCTCAACCATACCCCTTCCCAGGGTGTTTGTTTTCAATATTTCCACTACAGATAGGTGATAAGATATTTTTGAGATAAAAAAAACCAGAATTAGTCCCATTTCCATGGTCATGCAGTAATGAGTTTTATAGACTAAAGCATATTTTCAAATTTCAAAATAATAAAGTTTAGAAGATTATATGCATATTTGAGGGGAATGATTCTGAAGCTTCGCTATTTAAAAGATGACCCATAAACCAGCATCACCAGCATAAGAGCTTGTTACAAATGCAGAATCTCAGGCCCCACTCCTGAGACAAATCAGAATATGTATTTTAACAAGTTCCCTAGGTCATTTGTGGCACATTAAAATTTGAGAAGCACTGCTCAACATCCCTTAACCAAATTTATCATTCTGCATATAACTGTGGGTGATTTTGATTTGCCCATTTTTATGAAGATCTCAGCTCAGACTCATAAGAAACATGAAAACATTTCCTTTTAAATAATATTTTGATATAGAGGCAGTTTTCCAAAAGCTGGGAATCTATCTGGCTCATCACTGAGTAATGAAAATGAAAACAGGTATTCTTTAGAAAGGGGAAGGCAGGCTGCATCAAGTAGGAGGAAAAATTTTGAGTATATGGAAAAAGAGTATCAGAAAAGGGTTAAACAACAAGGTAAAATATGAAGAGATATTTGAAAGAAACAACGACAGAAAGAAAACATTCTTTAAATAGAACAGGAATAAAGAGGACACGGGAAAATGCTGCCCCCCTTTGAAGTAGGGAAGAGAAAGCTGGTAAAAGCTGACGCTAAAGTGACAGAGGCAGTTAATGAGGTTCTGAAGATGTGATTTTCACTCTCTACCCCCCAATATATAGAGTAATCGGTAATCAGTTTAATACTCTGTAATCAACTTTTGAGAACGACAACCTCGGTGACTAGGGTAGTTTAAGAATCACCCCAGGGATGAAATACCTGATCTCTCCTGGTCCTTTCCTCTGCTCCAATCCTTCCCCGGCTTCTGGTCATTTATTTCTCTTTATGCTAAAAGATTCCTTTCTCTTTTCAGTTTCTACCTTTGAAACATTTGTGCACCCTTGTCGTCTCTGTCTCTGAGTAACATATATAATTAAAATCAATTTCTGAAGTATTTATACTAGATGCCTATCATGGGCCTATTCTTCTGTCATTTAGAATCACAGGATTTTAGAAAATTAGGGAAGCCTGCAAGTCGTAAAGCGGCTCTTCTGACCCTGCACCCCTTACAAACTTAATGTTTCTGCTCTTTCCCTCTTCTCCCACCAGCCAGGAGTGGTGCTGATGGAGCAGCAGTTTCCAAATTCTACAACGACACTTTCTGACATTTTAGGGCTCCATGTTAGCAATTGGATTAATTGTTACTCTCCCTGTTTTTATTTTGCCTTAAAAATATCTTCTCTCAGTCTTTTGTACTGATTTCATTTTATTTTCCACCCTTTAAATGCCCTGGCCATGCAAATTATCACTGAAATAACATTTTTGTTTAAATTATGGAGTGGAAAGAATCTGTGATAAACATTTAAATACAATATCTAAAAAAAAAGAGAGTGTGGACAATATATTCTACTATTACACAATGTCATTCATATTTATTTACCATGTAATTTAAAATGTCACCTCTCATTTTATACTAAAAAGGGAAAAACTCTATTCCTGGGGCATGTATATCTCTGTGTTTCTAACACTTACCCACTCACACCAGAAACTGTTAGTGCCAGTGTATTAGATTTCAGAGAGACGATAACTAGTAAAAACAAATCTTTTTCTGGGCAGAATTAATCCCCTCTCTTCTGAACTTGAGGGCACTGGAAAATACTTCTGCTGTAGATGTTTGAATTATTATTATTAATTGTTTAAATGGTTTGCTTTCTCTGTTAGCCTATACGCTGCTGTATAGGCAAAACTCTCTGTTATTCATATGGCTAGGTGTTTCTTTGGTTTGTGATTGGTTGAATCAGAAATTATTTGTCTGAAAGATTTTTATTTGGTTGTCATTTAAAAACATGTGAATATGTATAGAATTGCCTAATAAAATAATCTCACACCTCACTATTTTTTTATCTATAAATGGGCTTATATCTGTGCTGAGTAATTACTGAACAAAGGTTAGTCAAATACATATTAGTATATATGTTCAACTGCCTGTGTTAGAATCTCAACTACTTTGCCAAATCATTTAACTCATTAAGCATCAGTCTTCGCATCTGTACAGTGAGGATAATAATTGTGCCTACCTCATGGAGTCAAAATGAGATAATAAAGGCATACCATATAGTAGGTGTGCAATAACCCAAAATTAATAAAACTATTGATTTTTAATCAGAAAATTAGGAATTGTAGATATTAAAGACAAGTTATGTTTTGTTTTAGTTCTGGGGGAAGTTATGTATTCTCTTGCATTTTAGCACTGTGCCAACATATCCTGAGACAATCTGAGCCAAAAGGTTAGTGGCATGTGAGAGTTCTCTCCTAATTTAACTTCATATGGATCAGCCCCCAGAGGTACACAAAATTACTGTTACCTTTCCCATACCTCCCGTTTCCCAGATTGCTGAGCACAGACTAAACACAACTAAATTACGGAGAGCCTTTTGCAAAGACGCACATGCACACACACACACTCCCAAAAAAAGTAGACTCCTGACCCAAATGGTATTTATTTTTATTTAATGAGGGTGAAGCAGCACTGTATGAGAATTTTACTAGGGAGCTCAGAATAGCCGACTCCTTCTCATCTGCACCTCACCTCAAGGAGAGCCTTCTCTGACCTCCCTAGGGCAGCACTATCCAATGCCTGCCTCTCAGTCCTCCGCCAATGATCTTTATAACATTGTCAGTATCTGAAATCAACAATTTATTTTTTGTATTGTTTGTTGTCTATCTCCCTTCTCCCACTAGAATGTATCTTTTTGTACTTAATTCTTCATTATTTATTGAATGAATTAATGAATAAATATATGCATACATTTGCTTCTGCAGTTTTTCTCTTGGCTCCTAGATTTCCTTCCAGAATCTCTTTAAAAGATAGGAAATATCTGGGTATTTCCCAACTTCATCAGAGATGGAGCAATTAGTTTCCACTGTTACTTAATGGTGTATGTCTCTGCCATCCCCTCCTACTCTGAGTTATTTATTCATTAAGTTAACAGTTAACCCAAGTAAAGTTTATGTAAGTACAATCTGGAAAGACACTTCCTAGTTCAAGCAGAATTTGTTTTTTCCCTGCCAGGAGACACATTCTCTAGAGAAACACAACTGTGTTACACCCTTTGAAAGATGAAGAGAGAAGAGAGACTTACAAGTGCACCAGCTCCTATTTCTGAAAAAGAGGCAGAAAATCGAAGCAAGAGACTTCCTCGAAGAGAATACGATCTATCAGGTTAAAGTTCAAATTGTTTCAAAAGGAAAATATTTATTTTTCACCAAGGTGAACTATTATTCTCCCTGTCATGGTGAGGTCTGTAAACGTATGAAGGGTAATTATGTAAAGAATAATCACCAGCTGTTGTCTATTTGGAAGGAGACTACAAAAGGAAGAAACAAATGTTCTCAAATAGACTGTGGGCTTGTTGAGGGTAGAGGCTGCATATTATACATCCTGGGCCCCCCATGGGTGACTAGGCCAGTGTGTTGTGACGTTAGGTAGTATTAAATATGCACTAAATTGCCAACACATAAGCATGAGGGGTCAGGCTGAATTTCAGTGTAAAGAAAACTTTGCTGATTGGGAGTTATTGAAGCTAGGAATTGGGTTCCTGAGAAAGGCTAGAACTTTTTTCTCTAAATTTCTATTTAAAAGAGAACAAACTCTAATCTATTTAATCTAATAAACAATTTTTTTCCAACTAGAACTAAACAACTTTTTTCAGTCTCTACAAAGTTTGACCTTCCCCGACATTACCATATTTGACAAGAACAGGTTTCGGTAGAGTTAGTTTTTAGTAAAGACCAATCTTCCCTCCACTCACTGCAATTCAAAAAATTTGGTGATTTTTATGAAAAAGTCACTGAATTCTAGAACCATAAATGTCAAGAAAGTGGTATGGTCCAAACCCTGGTTTTGCGTATGAGGAGAGACAGATGCGAGGTCACATGACCTTTTGACAGTTAGTGGCAGGACTTCACATCCTCAGCAATGAGCATGGTTTCAGGATTGAAGTGGAGTTTGCATCTAAAGGCTGGTCTGCAGTATTCAAACATGGAAGATCTACTACAGAATTCTTCTCCCTAAATTAGTAGCTGCCCAAAGGGGAAATTTTCTAAAGAGGAAGAGGGACAGAGGAGGAAAGGGGCAAAGACTCATAAAGACAGAAAATGTTACCATAAGTAATCAGTAAAAATACCAGAAATGTTTGATTACCACATTTTAAGATGCTTATTTTCCTTAAAACCTCCTTGATGAACTGATTTCATTTGAAGGCTTATATAAAAATACAAGGTATTCTATTCGAAGAGTGGCTTACTCTAACCAAGTATCTTAAAATACTTTTGATTGTGATCCACAGAAAGAAATATATTTTACTTTGCAACTCAGTGCACACACACATATATATAAAAACATAACACAGGTTTCAAGAAACCATGGTCACGATTGTCAAACGTGAATACCTCTATTTTCTATTCTATTCCACTTTATTTTTAAAGTGTTGCTTATGTCCAGTAAGTTGATTCCAGGACCCAGTAATTGGCTCACAACTTTTCCAAAACAATGCCAATTTCTCTTACCAGACCATCCCCATGTTAACATCCACTCTTCAAAGACGTACCACGCTGTGTCCATGAAGAAAATATTTTGATAGTATTAAGAAAGCATTAGAGTTATATTTCTGTAAAATCTAAGTGTTTTCAACAGGTGCACAACCCCTTTGGTGTTCAATAAATGTCTACTACTGACAAAGTCAATTTAATCCTCTTGAGGGACCCGAGAGCCTCATCCCTGGTCCCACTCTGCTATGTCACCTCCCCTGAAATGTTCCTACAGAGAACTCTCCTCATTCCCCCCAAAGTTGTCTCTGACACAATTAACACTTTAATCAGTCTGGGTTGTTTATGCTTAGACTACACATAGTTTAAGACTTTATAAGTTTAAGGCTTTATAATATGTCTATGCTGTCTTTGTCTCTAATTTTTTGACTTTGTTTTGTTTAAGTCACAGTTAAGGGCTGTGCCCCACATATCTTCAGTCGCTTTACAGAACCAAGCCCATCATGCTCTCAGAATACTGGTTGTGAATATCAGTTAGGTAGGATGCCCTAGGATTAACCTCTGGCAGAAAAATCTCCCTGCGCTTGCTCTATCACACAATGCTCAAGGCAGCAGCACCCTCCACTCGGCAATAATCTCCTGAATTCATTGTTATTTCAGTGATTTGGGCTACAACAGAGGGAAATTCTCGATATTTGGCCCCTAGCAGTTGACCATAGGACACATTCAAACAACTTTAATAATTCTCTGCTTCTGCACCAGAAGAAGGTAATTAATGTTTCAAAAGAGAATTCTTAAAGAAGGACATGGTCAGGAGTTGGCTGGTCAGTAGCAGCTGGAAAGCAGAGAGCTATTGAACCCAGGTCAGACATGAAAGCACAAAGTGAAGATCTGGATCTAAATCCTGAATTCAGAGGGTTTCTTGTACAGGTTTTGTTTATGTTATTGTGTGTGTGTGTGTGTGTGTGTGTATGTGTGTTTTTTCCTTTGCAAGCCCCCTTCCCTCCCTATTGCCCAGCCTCCTTTCCTGGTCACATTTCTTACTGCTAACAACATCATTCCCACTTAGATCCCGGGAATGAAGGGACTGTAGAATCTTCCCCTGCAGTGGGGCGGTGCTTTAGGGTTTGAATGCATGGTGAGTCACACACAGCCCTCTGGGTCACCAGACTGGAGGTGGCAGGGAAGGGGGGGGAGCCTATAGAGGAGGGAGCCTGGAAAGACAAAACCCTTGGGAGAGCTGATCTGCCCCAGCACTGTGTCCTCCCCTGGATCTCCTGAAATCCCCCAACCACACAAATTGAGTCCCTGCAGTCCCTCCAGGGTGGGAAGTGAGGGCTCAAAATAAAACAGAGGCACACGCAGCTTTTGCCTAGAGTCACCAACCTTTCCAGAGAAGGGCCCCAAGGATGGACGGATGGGTGAGGGCTGCAGCCCCATTCACAGGACACCTCTGTGTCTGCCTCCTGGCGCTGCCCTGTGTGCTTGAGAGAATCTAGGACTGCCAGGGAAAGTGTGCTGCCTTGTCGGCTGGCTTTCTTTCCGTCCTATTACATTGTTGTTGTTATTTCTTTTGCCAATAAGACACTGTTTAGTAACCTCGACGGTGCGCAGCCACCTTGCGGTCCCGGGACGCACCGGATGCTGCTTTCTTAACCCCACACCCCTTGAACAGAGTTAGGAAAAAAGTGTTGGCTGCTGCCTCGATGCGCCCAGCTGGTGGCCAGAGGAGGTTGAGGGCGACCTGTCCTTGGAACCAACTCGTCTCCCTCCCTGGGCGCGCCGGCCAGCCCCTGTTGCGACCTGCCTGGAATCGGATTGTCCCGGGCTTCTGCTGGCATCGAGGGCTCTAGGGGGAAACAGGAGGAGTCTCTGGTGTCGGGCACCCCAGACCCCTGTCTTCTCTCGCCGTGCTCACTGTTTTCATTCATCCTAAAACACTGTGCCCACCAGCAGCCCCCTACGTGGAGGGCACTCTTCCCCCAAATCCAATCTGTGCCTCCAGCCTCCAACCGCCCAACTCCGGACGCTGTCCCAGAGCTTGCCGGACCCTCGCGGTCTCTCTTCTCATCTCCTGCCTCCCAGCTCCCTTTTCTGCCTCCTCTCAGCACCCCAGCTTTAAGCCAGCCGATTTCTTAAGCCCCCCGCCCCACTTTCACTACCTCGCCCACTACCGACCCTCCCTCTACAGGCTCCCTGGTGCTGTCCCCCGAGTGGCGGCTGAAGGAGCCACTGTCTCTGGGGCAGGGTTCTTTTGGAAACTCACCTCCCTCCGGATTTGCATCCTCAGGGGAGGGGACCGGGCTCCCAGAAAGCTGCCTCCAGGGACAGGTTACAAATCTCCCAGCCCAGACTGTCGCCCCCCCTCTCCCTCCCTACTCAAGGTCTAACTCGGGTCCCTCGCCTGATTCCAGTGTTTACGCGGCGCTTTAGTCTCCGGGACTCGCAGGGTGAGCCCCAGCCCCGACTGGAGCGAGGCGGCAGCCGCGAGCGCAGCCCCACTCGCGGGCCGGGGCGAGGGGGGCTCCGCGGAGGCGCACGGAGCTCGCCAGCCCGCCCCTCCCTCTCCGGGGACTGGAGAGGGCTGGCGGGGGCGGCAGGGGCTGGGAGGGGGGGTTGGCTCTCATCAATTCGGCTGCCACCTCCTCTGTGCCGGTTGGGAGGCAGGCGGGGGTGGGGCGAGGATTAAGACTCTTTAAGTAGGGAGAAGTTTGCGCACAGCTTCACAGCTGGGCGAGCGAAGGCAGGCGCCGGGAAGGTGAGCCTCCCGCACTTTGGGGAGGTAGAAAGCAAGCCTGGGGAAAGAGCAGTTGCCTTTTAGCCTTTAATACAACCTGGGGCTGGGTCTAAACCATCCCTTAAGTCAGCATTAAAGTGTCAGGAAATCAGGAAGGGGGCCGTCAGAGGGAGGGCTCAAGACTAACGCAGTTTGCTCTCACGTCAAACTAGGAAAGCCAGCCCCCCAGACGCTGGGTGGGCTGCGCCGCTTGGCTCGCGGACCTTCCTGGGTTGGAGAGGTGCGCTCGTCCGCAGCTCACCCTAAGGCTGACATCTCCCACCCGGGCGATGGGCGCTGCACCTTGAATTCCTGAGTCCCTGGAACCGCCACCTGCGAACGCCCTTCGCTTCTCCTGAGCTGTGCCCAGCCGCCCAGTGAGAGAATTCCGGGTAAGGAGGGTCTGGGAATGAGCGGGACTTAAAGATTTGGAGTGTCCCAGGGATGGTTAACAGTGCAGGTGCGAGAGGAACCTTGCTTTTTGATTACAAAACTGCGGTTTGATCATGGTGTTTGAGGTTCTCATGTAGGGTCAGTATAGTGTCAGTCGCTTCACTTTACCTTTGATTAAAAAACAAATAGGTGTCCTGGGAAGGGAGCTACGATTTACAGTTTCGTGTTGAAGAGTCTTCCAATTTCTTGCTTTACTTTTACTATGTTGTTAATACCAATTTTCCCTCAAAAGTTTAATTTTCCAACTTATTAGGCATGAAAATTATGGGGCTTAAACTTGTGGATATTTTCCAAAAGATGTTTATTAACTAACAAACAGATAATATCGGCATCTGTAAGATGTGTCATGGTGGTTCTGGGTATTGGAAATGAGCACAGTAGTGAATGGAGTTGCTTGTTGTCATGTTTTACAGAGAATTATTTTCCAGCAATCATTTATGCATAGCAGCCATTCTTCACACCTATTAGGAAAAATATGTTGTGTGCATAGTTTCCAAAAGAGTCCTCTTTCATGATGCTCTTCCCAAGCCTGGGTGAAAGACATCAAGAAAAGATCTAACAAATTGATTCCTCTTCCCCAATCATTCATTTTCCTTGAGGTCCAGAAAATTCCAAAGTAAAAAAGCCAACAGTCCAATTAGATTATTAACCCACTTAATAGCTGCTTTATTTAGCAAATCTACCTAAGAAAAGTTTTGTGTGAAAGCTTTAACTCAATATTATGTGATAGATGCAAGACTAGAAGGTACGATTCCATTTGGAATCTTCAGGAGACCCTGACCATTTCCCAGCTGTGGTTAACCTGAACCAAGTCATCTATTCAAGGCTATTTACTGAAATTATCAGGTGATTGAAAATGAAACGTTCAAAATAAACCAAAGTTTGACCATGTAGTTCCTGAAACTAATCTTTAAATAGCAAAGTGTCCAAGTTTGAATGTGTTTTGAATGATAACAGAAAGCAAATATTTTATATATTTGGGCCAGTTGGCTTACCATTAAGGACAAAGTAGGAATGCTTTTAGTGTTGTGGGATTTATAAAGCATAATGTGTAATAGCATGTTGCTAGCCCACTATAAGTTCAGTAGTTAAAGAACTCGGCTTTAAAAAGTTGAGATTGCTCGTCTGGTTTTATACGCTGGTATTATGAGAGGAACTAAAATGATTAGATTTGCAAAACCCTTGCAGTTTAAGTCTGTATTCTCAGTGGACGCTCATTTCTACTCAGTATTTTTAACATAGCTCAAAACGTCCATCAGCCAGGATTTGTTTTGGTTCAATGCCTCTAACCTACAGTTAATTTTAGAAACTATAGCCACAAGAATAATGTTCAGTCATATTTTAAAATGTTCTAAGATTATTTATTGACCACACCAACACACTGAGTATAGTAATCATGTAATCTTCATCATACCTGATTCACAAGGACACATAAATAATCGTGGAGTTGTATTGTTTCATGATGCTCAAAGTTGAAAAAATTTAGCTGATATAAATATGGCTTCTGTTTTCCATTCTCTTGTGTTCTTGGAACTCCAGAAAATGAATGATGGTGGATGGGAAAAGATAGTATTTGCTTTAATCAGTTGCAGAAAGGGAGCTAAATATTAGTGTATTTGTGCCACGGCAACTCTGTCCTTGGTGAATATCTCAGACTCTTTCAATGTTAACATGAATGAAAATATTATCTACTGTTGGTTTTTATTAGAGTAAAATTGATATGGAAATAAGAGACCGGTTATGTTTTCAATGACAGCCTAAACCAGGGTTCTCAACTCGGGCTGCAAATTAGAAGCAATGCAAGAACTTTCAGAAAAAAAAATATGGGTGCCCGACCCTACCTCAAACCAATTAAATCAGAATATCTGAGTAAAGAGTATGCAATTTGATATAGTTCTTAGGTGGCTGTAATATACAACCAGGGTTGGGAACCACTGACCGAGATGGTTTCCATCGGATTTGGTAGAGCCTATTAATTTTGGAGGGTCTCGGTGCAAATAAATGCTATTTTTTGTATTGCTAATCTAATGTTTTCTTTAAAATATATGTATTTTATATATATATGTGTAAAACTTGATTTCCCAATTAGAAGACAGAGATTTTATTCTCTGATGTTAGATGTTTAAAACATAACAGCTTTCAGGAAAAATATTTTTTTCCAGAAAACAAGTTATTGAGTTTAAAGCTCATCTGTCCAGAATATGCTTTAGTAAAGGAACTCTATCTTTAAGAGATGTTGAAAATAATGCTTTATAAAACATAGAATTTCATCTTCTTTTTCTTGAGATCTGTATGATTTGTAATGTGCAAATATATACCCTTTTGAAAGGGGAGAAGGAGGAAAATAGTATCATTCTCCTTAGCACACCAACTACCATAACCTGGGTGCCGACTACGTTCTAGTATTTTCACAAAAATTGTTTTTTTAAAACTCACAATAGTGTTGTGAGGTACAGGCTATTATTCAGATTTTATATATGAGAAAATTGAGGACCAAGTAGGTTAATGAATTTACGCAAAGCCTCAAACCAAATAAATAAAAAATATATTTGAACCCAAGTCTCCTTATTCTAAGTTCAATGATGTAATAAAATATGTTTATATACATAATTGTATTTTTTAAAATATAAAGGCAGCATTTATTTAAGAGTAGTATAGACTAAGACCACAGATTCTGGCACGGCTCTGCTTGGGTTTGACTCCGGGCTCCGTTGCTTTCTAGCTGTGTGATTCGGGCATGTAATATAACCTCTCCATGCCTTAATTTCCTTTGTAAAATGAGAGTTTTCTAAAAATGAGGATTAAATGAGTTAATATTTGTAAAGCATTTGAGTAGGTACCTGGTACATAGTAAGTTCTATGTAAGTGTTATATTTTTTTAAATGTCATTTATTAAAAAAATTTTTTTTGATTGTTCATTACATGCCAAGCATTGCACTAAGCCTGAAGATACATAGACAAATAGGTCATATCCCTGTCCTCAAGGATTTTGTGTCTAGTAGAGAATGACCGATATATAAGTAATCATTCCATTCGGGTATGGGTTTTATTCCATTTTAATTATAATTAAAAGCATAATTTGTGTGACAACTATGTGCTTTTCAATGATAATATGATCTTCCAGAGCTCCATATAATGAGTGTTATAAAACCAAGTGATAATATTTTGTGCTGTCGCAATGATATTAACTTGTTTTCAATTCTACTATTAAAACACAGAAAATCATATTAACATATGTTTCTGGCTTCACTTTATGAGTTTAGAAAACCAGTAATATGGAGAGGATTCAGGTCTTTAAAATTTTATTTTAAAAGTGAATTATAGGGCTAGAATATTGGGGAATAATCAGTAGAAAATGTCATCCGAATCTGTTCCTCAATACTTCTAAGTATAATTTTCTTGAATTGGTTTTTTAAAAAGAATGTTGTCTGATTAGAAAATAGTTTTGTTTTTGTTTTTAAAGAAAAATAGCTTTGGGGGAAGGAAGAGTGGATCAAGAAATACAGGAAAAGAAAGGTCCCTAATACAGGGCTAGCTAGGCAAGATATACCTCATCAGAGCCAGCTGTACTTCCCTTAGACTCTGCCGGCAGCTCTGGGCAGCTGCCCCCTACCTCCAGGATACCAGCGGATACCTCAGGTATGAGATTCTGTTTTTGTTTAAATGAAAGTCTCACTTTATTAAAAATAACATATAAATTGGAATTCTTTGTACAAGAATAACCACAAATACTCTAAACCTAAGGAGTAATTTCTCAAGGAAATCAAGTGCCGGTTAGGTGAAATATTTTGTTTCTGTAATCAATATCTAACCATCCCATTTCACTAAAATTCCTGTTTGCAAATGTGTACTTTTCTTCCCTCTTACCAAGTCTCAAGTCTGTTTTCAAATTTTCCAACGGATGCTACATATTTCCTCCTTGAAGTTTCATTGCCACCCCTCTAGTTTAAGCTTTTATTACCATTAATAAAATACTTATTCTCCTGATATTCAGACACATTCAATCTCTCTGTGCTGAATTCAGTGTTGAGCAACATGGGAAAATTTGTTTTCTAAGCTCTGATTTTCTGACCCTCTATTCATAATTAGTCAGTGATTGCCTAAGGACTGCAAGACTTAGAACCCTGCTTCAGCCTGATATTGAAGATGTTTCATGATATAATTCCATTTTATCTTTCCTATCCAAGTTGAGTAGAAAACCTCAAAAGCTCCCTAATTCCAGTTCTGAAGCTGTATTTACACCAGAAAAATTGACTCCAGATTTGGAGTCCATCCTTCACTTTTAGCTTTGTGCCCTTGCCTGTCAACCTCAGTGTATATTCTACTGGCTCAAAATTGAGGGGTGTGTGTGTGTGTGTGTGTGTGTGTGTGTGAAGCCCTTCACATTGATGGTTCTGTTGCAGAGCTACTCTTTGCTTTTCATTTCTCCCGGCAGCCCTAGTCTTAGTACCTGCCCTTTATTTATCTGGTGGTTCAGAATTCAGCATTTCAAATCTTACCTTCCTCCCCCCTTAAAATGTATTAATCATGTTCCCATAACACATCCAACAAATTACCATCCTGATAGCGTTGCTCATATTTTAAAACTCCATAAATATTTACTAAGTGCCTATTATGTCCTAGTTGGGGGTATTGTGACAAATTACAGTTCCTGGCTTCATGGAAACTGGAAGAGACAGACAGACCAACAGACAATTACACAACCATGTGATACGTACTCCAGTAGAGAAACTCCATGAGTGCTCTGGAAGCGGGAAGGAACAGCACCTAATCCGGCATTAGGAAGTCTTTCAAGGGAGGTGACCCTAAAGGGGACATGATTCAGCTTTGAAATGACAAGAAAAATGAGACAAATAAAAAGGGGAAGAGACGAAGTGCATTACAGGCAGGACACCAGATTGTAAAAAGTCCTGGTGACTTGAAACAACGTGGTGATTTGGGGAAACCACAGGTATTTTGGTTGCCCCAGCCTAAGTGCATGCATAAAGAGACTTGCATGCCGGTCATGCTAAAGGATTTGCATTTTATCATGAAGACTGCAGGGGTCCTTGAAGGAGTTGACATAGGTGACTGAAATAATCAGATTTGCCATTCTGGTAGATCACTCTGGTGGAAAAATAGGAGGCATATTAGATTGAAAGTGGGCTGGATATGAATTAACTGGAAGCCCAGCCTGAAGCTTTACTGCAGTAACAGAGAGAAGAAATAATCAGAGCCACCTTGTTGGAGATAGAAAATCAAAGAAAACAGATTATTTTAAAGGTAGATTTTGTAGGAGTTGGTGAATGACAGAAATTGGAGGTGGGATGAATGAAAGAAATTTTATGATGAATTCCAGATTTCTTTCACAGATAATAGGGGACATGTGATGCCATTCACCAAGTCTGGGCAAGGAATATTTTGGAGAGGGAAGATAAACCATTGAATTTGGGGAAAAAAGGATATATTTGGCTTATCCATGTGGTGATGTACAGTAAAAGTAGATATAGACATTTGTGATGCAAGAGAGAATTTGGTACTAAAGATGAATTTGAGAGATGTAAGTGTATCTATTTCAACTGACGCCATAGGAATGGAATATATTACCTATGGAGAAGGTTGTTTTTTTTTTTAAAGGAAGGAAGAAAGAGAGAAAAAGAAAAGAAAAAACAACCTAAAGGCAGAAAATGTAAAAGAAAAGGAAAACATTTTAGAACCCTGGGGAAGACCAATTTTTTAAGGGACAAATGGAAAACAAGCCTGCAAAAAAGACAGAGATGAAAGTCTAGATGAAAGAAGAAAACACAAGAGGAAGTAGACTAATGGAGGCCAGAGAGGAGAAAGTGCGCACCCATGAGGCTTATCACCAGTAGATCAAGCGGGATAAGGATTCAGATCTTGAAATTGGATTTAATTAAGAGCAATTTCATTAGTGAGTTGGTTGTGCATTGAGAAATAAATGGGAAGCAAGGAAATGGAGACACTGATTATACATAATAATTTCAATCAGCTTGAGATGCACCCCTTACTTTATTCCCCCTTTTTGAAATCTTACAGTATCCTTAAATTTAATTTACATGCTGCATCCTTCTTTTAGGCTTTTCTGGGCACCTGACAAACCCCCAAGCAAGATGTCATATTACATCCTGATATCTCTTTCCTTAAGGTTTCCAGAGCTCCCATGCACATGATCTGTGTGTGTTTGTATGCGTTCGTGTATGTACATGAATATATATGTATATATTATATGTGTAAAGTATTCTTCCCTTTTGTCATTCATTCATTGAAATAAACTTTCCTAATCTCCTTATTATGATAGCATATTGGGAAAAAAATGTGTTTAGAAACCCCTGCTCTCAAGGATAACGATCTAGAAATTACAGTATTTTGGCATATCACCACATATTTCCCAGAATGTTTGTGTACTCAAAAGTTGCACAGATAAATTTGTCATTCCAAATATAGCAATTTTCAAATCACAAATTATATCATTTTATACCTGGCTTATGGCGCTTTATTCTCCCTTTTATGTTGTGGATATCTGTTAATTTTTTTTATTTCCCTACTAGATTACAAAGGACAGAGTCATCGTTTATCCCCTCTTCCCAGCACATCCAGGAGAACTTCTCTTAGCAAAATAAGTTAAAACTTAACTAAATGTGGCCATAAATATGGTGCTTTTTTTTCCTGAAATGATTTTTGCCACATTGAGGCTTAAACTTTTCTTCTTTTAAAGTATCAACTAGCTGTTGCCCCAGAGCTTACAGCTATATCTCTCTAGTACTTTCTTTGGATCAATAATTCATTTGCATTCTTACACCATTCTCCTATCTTGGGGTTGAGTAGGTATTGACCTAAGAAGCCAACCCTGTTTTCTTTACTGAGCGTTTAAATCATAGCTCCTGTATTCAGAACATAGCATTCAGTTTAAGCATGCAGAACTATTTCCCAACGGCCCCTTTGCCCTCCTTAACCGCAAAGTGCATACCTCTAGGTCTCCTCTGCCTCTTGCAGTAGGCTGAAGCTACTTAAGTAATATTTATACCTCTGTAGGCAGGAAAAAAAAAATAGGACTTTCTGTCTAATTTTCCCATTATGGACCCGAGACCTGAAAGCAATAAATCCTAAATTGAATAACTGATCTTCCACAAGTTGATATTCCCTAGACTTTGGGGGGGTATAACTAAAAATAGTAACAAAACCAGCTACTGTTTATTGAGCCCCTCCTGTGTCCTAGATACAATGGTAATCAGTCAGTTCTCCCGACATTCTTATGGGGTATTATCAAGCCCATTCCATAGGGGAGGAAACAGACTCAGAAGGCTTACGGGGACTCGGCAAGGTTCACACATCTCTGAGTGGCAGAGCTAGAAATCAGATTTAAGTTTGCCTAAAACCAAAAGACTATGTGCATCAGTGTTCTGTAATCAAAGGACACTTTGGTGATGACTTAGAGATTTTTTTGTTATTTTAATTGGAATATTAATTGTCTTGGGTCATCAGACCTTTTAAGCAACAGGTGGAATTAGGAACTCCTCCCCACGGATATTTCAGCCAGTCTCTCTAAAGGCTTTAAGCTCGGCTGTCCAACCCAGTTGGGCTACAGGAGCTGGAACTATACCTATAACCAAATTTTAAGTTTTTGGAATAGTCTGGAATAGTACAGGCTCATGCTCTCTATTAAGTGGACATTCCAGATAGCTAGGTACATACGCAGGACATTTATGCACAGCAAAAAAAAAAAAAAAAAAAAAAGTGAAGTGTGATAGAATTCCTCTAGGATTTTAGGGGGTTTTATTGCCTGACCCAAATCTATGTCTATTCAATAGATGTCAAATGAATTTATTAATGGTTAATAGATTTGAATTTGGTGTCAGCTAAATATGAAAGCTATATTTATTGCACAATAGGAAAAGAAAAGCTTTGCTGGTTGAGGAAATTTCCTCTCTAGTAGGGTGTTCATAAAGTCAACTCAGGCAACAAGAGAAAAAGGGGAAGCAAATTATACTGTTACCAAATTTAAATTTTAAATTGACTTGATTCGTACATTAATTAACCCAATTCTCTGTGTAATTATTTGTTTCTGACCTCAAATCTAACAATTTTTGCAAGGATGGAGATGTATTGTAGAAAACATCAGTGTTTGTAGACATTGGAATGGAATCTCTTTAGCCCAAGATTCAAAGAAGTTCATGGCACAGAGCACACAATAATGCAAATTGCTTTAGCACCTTCTTCCCTGGGCCTACTACAGGACTAAAATGTCAGGACAATATTAGAACACTTTTTCATTACTAACATCACGTAGACTGCAAAGACGGCATTTAAGGCAAAACCCTAGCAAAGTGGTGAATGATCTTTGCTTGAGGGCCAATTTAGAAAAAATAAGAATTTCCTGGGTTGCTTCTTTTCTCATTCAAAATGAAAATAATTTTACTGCATCCCATGAGGAAAATATATATTCTTGCAAATTAGATATATTGTTTTAGTGAATAGAAGGTCAATGAGAAACTTGGCATTTCTTCTTAACTACTAAAATATTAATATCTGGGCATATTTGAAGAGTAGCAACTCGGAGTCAACAAATATCAAAACTGGCAGTTATGGTCTCACTGAGCTGCATTTTAATTTGTTAAAGAGGCATTTCTAGCATTTGAAGTGATGCCATATATTTTCTTGGTATCTAACATCCTTATTATTAATCAGGAGCTCAATTCTTTTATTACAGAGGAGACCATGGCAGAGATGACATACTTTCCAACCAGTAGATGCTAATTCTGCCATGAGAATTCCAGCCATCTGACTCCACATCTAGTGTTCTCCCTGAAGAGCCTGCAAAGTGGCAGGAAGCCATAAACATTTGCAGAAAAATATGTGCATCAGTGTACTTATAGATGACCTCAAAGAGAGTTAGACACGTGAATAAGAGTGGCTCTGGATGACATTGTATAAAAGGTAGAGCCTGTTTCTGGTCTCCCCTCCCTTCTCCTAGTTTGTCCAGCACCTACCACTCATATAGTATTCCCATTTATTTTGGAAGCCTGCTTTCCTAAGGAAAAGCCTCCTTACTTGAGCCTTTCCACAACCTGCTCCTCAACCCCTATTCTCCCCTCCCAAAATTAATTACTTTTCTTTTACCCTGTTCCTACAAACCCTGCTTTCTGCAGATAACGTAATGGAACAGACACTGACTCCCTTCAGGAAAAAATAGTTTGCATTATCAATGATAACGATGTGTTCTTTGATCAAATGAGTTTGGGTCTTTATTTCCAAACTTGAAGCTTTATACTATACTTACACATATTAAAAGCTTAATATCCACAGCCTCTAAGGTAGCCAAACCACTGTTATCTGTCACCCGGACCACCCCAACAACCTCCCTTCTGGCCTGCTCACCAGCACTCAAGCCCCTCCCCACACAACTGCCATTCAGCACCCGAAGCATTCGCCTAAAATGCAGACCCGATCAGGTCTGTTTCTGCTCACATCCCCCCATGGCTCACTGCAGCCACACTGATCTTGATCCATTCACGGGGACACACCAAGTTCATTCTTTCCTCCTCAAACCCTTCACACGTGCCGTTCCCTCCATCCAGAGTGCTTTCACTCATTTTCTTATGTCTAGCTGCTTCCCTCACTTCAAGTCTTAGCTTAAATGTCACTACCTCAAAAAGATCTGCCCTCACCAATCACATTCTCTAAAGGATGTGTCACCCTGTTAACCTCTACCTCAGCCCCTGTTTATTTCCTTACTAATATTTAATACAGTTTGTAATCATTTTAGTTTTTGTGTCTGTTTCTTTCATTGTCTACCACTTGCATTTGAAGATAAATTCCACGAGGTCCATCTTCTTCACTTTTTTAATCTCCGGCACTCAATATATATCTATTTAATGAATGAAGGAATACACCAGCATTTCCCAATTTTATAAGACCTTAAGACTCTTGGTGGTATACCAACTCTTATTATCCTGCTGAAAACCTCTTGGAAATCTGCCTATTCTGAAATAAAGTTAAAATAATGACAGGAATTTTAAGTACTGATGCAAGTGGGGCTTAAGTAGGTGGGCCTTTTTGATAGTTTTCAAATCCCCTTATAGGAGTGGCTGTTCATGGTAGAAGTAACTGTCTGGTGTGGTATCCATGGCTCTAAGTGGTTCTAATACCTGCTACAGTAAAATCGTACCCAAGTGTGTAAGAGCTAATTTTAGTCCATGGAGGATTTTTTAATCTAATCACTTTTATAAATTAGTGTAACTATATCTACTGTGTTGTAGCCTCTGTGACACCTGTAGTTTTTACCAACCTCTGTTGTCACCTAAGTGCCTTATTATTTATAATAAATGTAGGCATTCCTAAGTAAAATACTAAAGAACTCTCCACAAGTTATTTGGGATATTTTAAATAAGGATTTTAGTTTGTAATATGCAAAACTAGTTGAAAGAAGGGACCCTGTCATCATAACTAATTTGTGCCTGACTGATTCTCAGAAATTAAGTGATCATGTTGGAACTGACAGACTATCATCTAAACAGAGCCAAGTGTGAAATTTTGATCAATCCCTGATTCCCAGAAAAGAGTAATTTCCAATTTTTAAGAAAAATATGTTTTTAGAACTTTCAGGAAAACTTGGATATAAAATAGACTTATCAAAATATTTCAATAATAATAGTAATGGTAGTAATGATAATAGCTAACACTTACATAGCACTTACTATGAGCCAGTAATGTTCTATGCCTTTTATAGATTTAATGTATTTAAACTTTGCAGCCACCCTCTGAGGTAGGTACTATTATTACTTCCTTTTATTCGTGAGGAAACTGAAGCAAAGAGAGGTAAGTAACCTGCTGAAGAACACACAGCTAATACAACGGAATTGGAAACGAGACCAAAGAGGTCTGGCTCCAGAGTGTAAGTAAATCAGAAAAGGGAAATGTGCTTATTATAAATTTATGACAGCCAAAGTTCTGTTATTATGATGTAAAATGTCTTTCAGTTTTGTATTTTGTGTGACTTTGAATAGCAGATCCATGGATTTCTATCTTTTTCTTAGAAAATTAAGGGAATTAAATAGGGATTTTCCTTATTTATTCTAAATGTTAATCTCTGCAGCCGTCGTGGGACGTTCCCATGCTCGTAGCATCCACCCTGCACTGTGGTTTACGAGAAGTGGAGATTGGGTTTTGCCAAGTTGACATCTCATTCATAAAAATCAGGGTCAAATGCAATAACCTAATCTGTTTTGTTATTTCAAAGGTATGATTTCTACTAAAAAAATGCAAAACATAACTCTTAACAAAACATGGCTTGAAATCAAATTTTAAAACTGTGTTTTGATTACTTACATGAAAATTAGTCAGAAACCCATGATATGTGTGGTTTTAATGATGTGGAGAAAAAAGTGGTCTAAAAATGGCAAGTAAAAATACATTGAATTTTAATTAGTCTAAAAATGGTCAAGTTTCCTATTCACTCACTTGGAGATGATAAACTTTCCAAGATCTATTTTGGAGCATGGCAACTCTTTTCCATGTGTTCTAAATGGTCTCATTTCCCTATATGAAGACCACGTTGGCACTCTGTGTACTTGTGCAACAAGAGGGACCTATTCTGATATCCAAAGGAAACTTTGTGTGTTCTTCCATCCTCAGGCTACTCAGTGTTTTGTAAGTGATTTTTATTTATCACTTCTGATAAATGTATTTTAAATGTATTTACCATCTCTGAGGTTACTTTCTTTTCTAATATTAATTTTAGCTCTTTTATTTACAGTTTTCAAATTTTTCATACATTCTATTGTGTAATATGTTCTATTCTAAAGCTTTTTTCCCTTAACTGCTACAGCTCATTTTAAGAATAATAAAAGAAATAATATTGATCTGGAACCTAACTGCTTACATTAGATTATCCAATTTCCCCATGAACTAGAAAATTGTTAGGACATTCTTTATTGAGGAGCCAAGATTATAGTAATATAGGCTGATTTTATCCCTCCATTTTATTCCATGTCCATGGAATCTTCCAGAATCCATGGAATCCATGTCCAGAATCTTCCAGCTGGCCAGACTTTGCCCCACAAAGAAAGGGTTGGGTTCTAGACATAACCACAATGATGACTAGTGGGCAGCAGGTGTGGAAGATAAATGCACCTTGGGTGACTCCCTGAGTTTTCTAGGACACCTGAAAATATACACTTAGGCAGGAGAGAAAGAGAGTTTATCTGGTTGTAACATTACTCATATCCAAGCTGGAGATTTTTTTTTATTGTAATGTCTTCATTGTTTTTTCTTTCCTCTTCACCATACTTTCAAACAGAGCTCTAGAGTGGATACTGCTCAGTTTTTAAATGATAATCATGCATATGTTTTGCTTTTAAGATTCCATTACAGGTTTCTGATATATGCCAAGCTAGGTACAAACAGCACTATTTCATTTAAGTTCTACAACCCTGAAAGCTAGGTATTTTTGTCTCCATTTTACAGATGTGAAGACTGAAAATCAAAGAAGCTAAACAAGTTAATAAGAAGAAGATATGATAATAAAATATAATATTATTAATAACATGTTAGCAATAAATTAATTTTAAAACTAACTTTTATTGAGCAGCTTACTATGAAATTTCTTGGATGAATTATTCCATTTAATTCTCATAATAGTCACAGGAATTATTATTATACCCATTTTACCTCCAGGCAATGTTGAGGCTTAGAGACATAAAGAAAGCTCATATAACTAGAAGCAGAGGCAGAATTTAAACTTAAACAGCCTCACTACAGAGCCACAGCCTGAATCACGGTCCTGTATTCCTGCTAAAAGTAGAGCACGCATTCTTGCCCGGATCTTTTCACTGCTCAGCTTATGATTTTTCAGGGTCTCACACAACTTTTAATCTAAAACAGTGGTTCTCAAATGTGGTCTGATGATCCATGCTGATCCATAACAGGGTTTCACTACCTGGCAGCAAAACAAAAAAATCAAAGACCATTTCTTACCATGAAATGTGTTCATTTTAAAGGATTGCACTTTTTTCTGAGATTATAGTCTTCCTTTTCTGGAACAAAAATATCCCTTCTTTTTATCTAATGATGGTGATAGTCAATAATAGTCATTTTTTTTAACATTTTTATGGAAAAATTATAAATTTCGTAATCCTATGCCCCTTGCCTCACACTGGGGACAATGGGGGAGGAATTGTATTGATTCAGAACAATTAAAAATCAAGACTCTTCTGAAAAAACAGAAGAATCCTTTAGGGAATGAAAGGTGGTACCCAAAGCAAACTCTACAAGTCTGTCCAAGATTTAGCCTTATGCTATTGAGTACCACTTTATGGTTTTTAAAGAATTTTCAAGGAAGCAGGTTCCACTTGAAAGAAAATGATGTTATTAGTGTATAAATATAATTTTACAGAATTGCAATCTCCATACAAAACACCTAAGCTTTGGATGAATAATGAGTACAAAGCCTGTGAAGTGCTTTCACATTGAGTATCTCATTTGGTCGCACCCAATACTTCTGTGAGGGTGATGCAGTGCCCTGTAACAGAAAGGGTGCTGTCTTCAGAATACAACAGGATATACTACTTCTTTGTATTATTTGACCTCTCTTAGTCTCACCTTCCATTAAGGAAGGAACTGTTTCTACCTTAGAGGATTATTTCATGGATCTTAAATAATGTAGGAAAAGTGTGCTGAACATGGTACAAGGCATATAGCAGTCAATAACTGGTATCTATCATTATACTTATTATGATCCTCATTTTACAGATGAGAAAACTGCAGCTCAGATTAAAGCATGAGCTAAAGTAGCTCATCTTGTTAAGTGATGAAGTTGGGGCTTGAGCCCAATTCTACCCACATCCCAAAACTTCCTTTGGTTATCCCTCACCCACAATTCTGTATGAATCCCAAACATTCTTTTTGCCATCCCATGCCACAATTTTTGTAATTGTAAGAACCTAAGAAATCCCATTGATTTAAGTGGACTCCATCACACACAAAGATGTGTGTCTTTGATACGCTTGTCCACATGGGCATAAACTTTTCAGTAGGAAAATCAGATGAAATTTAAAAAGATTTATTGTACATATCAAGCCAATAAAAGTTACATTTAAACAAATACAAGTAGGAATGGATTGTAAAGATTGCCAGATGATATGAAAAGCAGGATCTTGCAGTGCATAAAGGAGGCAGTAGCTGAAGGTCATCAGTTGAAGGGGAAGATAAAATTTGAAGGTAGACCAATAATTTTTATATCTATAAAAGAAGCCTTAATGTATGACAGGCGCATACCAGCAGATATATTTTCCTAAATTGTAGATACTGATAGTCAGTGTGTTTGTTTGTTTATGTTTATTTTTAAATTACCTAGAGAGAGAGTTCATCTCTCTAGGGTAAGAGCATGGATTCACCTGCCAATGGAAGATTAGAAAAAGTGGCCACTCACTGATTCCTTAGTTAAAAGCTTTATTTTTATAATAATCCTAAAAAATAAAAAAGTTTCTGTCTTTTTAAAGAGAAAGCAGAAGTATGCCATAGTTCAGTCCTCAGAAGGAGCAAATGAGGAAGGAAAACCAATTCCTTTTCCTTTCTTTCAGAGGGGTTTATTTTTCTCTTAATGTAGCATACTCTTTAGAGTTCAATCTCATGTTTTGAGCTCATCAGAGATCTGGATCTTAAATAGCTGTTTCTAATATATTCAGAGACAAGTATATACTGAATATACACTGTGTTGTGAGAATGAGCATCTTGAACTTAAAGGATTTAACAGTTATTAATTAAGTTTCATATCTTCCTGTGATTTAGGGTGCAAATTTGCAGCAGAGAGGTTGTCACATGGTGTGTCAGCCACCAGACAGGGAAGATAATAAGGCTGGATCTCCAAAGGGAAGGTGAATTATACAAGAGATAGGGATACTAGTGAGAAGTATGAGACAGCAAGTGGGAGATAATATTTGAGAATCTCATTTGCTGCACCAATTTATGAAAATGGCTTGAAAATAGTTACATTGAAAGACCAAAATATTTCTTCAAAGATTAACTTTGCTTCATTGAAAGTATTGAGTAGAAATATTCAAAATGACTTTTCAAGAACCGGAATCTCTTGCCAACAACTTGCCATTCCTGCTAAAAGTGAGAAGAGGAGAGACTCACGGTTTTATCTTTTGGCCTGTAGATTTATTTCAGGTAATGGAAATATTTTGGATGAAATAATAGACTTGACTTATAACACAAATAAATCATTTTTCTAGGCCACAAAAGGGCAAAGGCCTTGGTATATAACCCGTGACAATGTGGAAGGCATTTTTTAGTAGGCAAGCTATAGAAAACAACATCAGCCCCTGTTTTGCTGGACAGCAATCCCTGGAAACTGATTTGTTCTGTCTTAGGGGGAGGGGGGAGAGGGTAGAAAAGTTTTGGCTTATCAGTGTCCAATTAAGCAGATATGTCCTTTGGACAGTTTGGTTTGTGTGTATGAATCTGGGTAAGAAAGAAGTGCTGTAGAAACTTGCCTATCTTGCCTACTGATTTTTAAAGTTACAATTTGCTGCCATTCTTACTATATTTTCTCAAATAATTCTCTCAACTTCCCTTTTATCCTCATGACATGGAAGCTAACGATAAGGACAAGGATTTTATTACTTGTCCAATTTTTTAACCTCCCATCTTACCCAGACACACCTCTCTCCTTACTGCACTAAAGTGGTGGTTTTCAAATTTCAGTCTGCAGCAGCCACCTGGAAGGCTTGCCAAAGCACAGGTTGCTGGCCCCAGCCCCAGAGTTTCTGACTCAGTCTAAGATGAGGACCAAGAGTTTGCATTCCTGCTAAGTTCTCTGGTGATGTCGATGCTGTTGGTCAAGCTATCAAGCTCTCAGATACCTCTGAGGGAACACTTTTAACTCACTCTCCTCCCCATCCCTTGGACAGTTCAAGGGTTTTTATTTTGACTACTTCCTGCCCACTATATCTAGCCTCACTGCAGCCCTAGCATTTCCCTGGCCAATCAGAATGTCAGCAAAGCACCAATAAGGATGTGATTGTATTTTGAATGACACATTCCAGATGCTTTGCTTTGTCACTCACTGCCCATGTTTCTAGTATTTTCTTTCCTTCCAATATTTCCAGTGCTTTCTTTCCAATTTCCAAATTTATATAAGAAATAGCTGGGTAAATGCCAATCAGTAGGGAAATAGTTAAATGTATTATGGCATACCCATATTGTGTCATACTGTACAGTCATTAAAAAAGAATGAGGCAGATCTATATGGAACATGGAAAAAATGTTCATCATATATTGAGAAAAAAAGTTTCAGGATAATATATCTAGATGGATAAATAGATCCTGTTTTGTCAAATTGTACATTCTATATATGTCTCTGCGCACAGAAAAATATCTAGGATGGTAAACGTCAGATTGTTAACTGTTTCTACTTCTGAGGAGTTATACTGGAGAAGTGGGGTGGGTATGAGAGAGAACTTCAACTTACATAAAATAAGTTATAAAATGAAATTAAAGTTCTCTCCAGTTTAGATTTCATAATTTAAAATACATATTTTTAAAGGCAATAAAAAATATAATGGAAAATATTTTAAAAACAATTTTAAATTGAAAAGTAAAGGACATATAAAAGACATTCAAACTCAAACAGCATAAACTATTTCTTCTTGAACAGGATCTCCGAATGCAAGGAAAATACTTCCCATTTATATCTGACTCAAGAGTATCGATGCCCTTGAGTGCCAAGCTTTGCTTTCATACTGATCAGGCCACTGATAATAAGATCCATCCAAATTCCATTTCTGTTTTCATCCTTCATCCCTTTCTCTGCTGTTTTAAAGCAAATGCTTGCCCTGGAGAAACAAATTCAAGTATCCCCAAGTATCTTGGTGACTTAAAGATAACCTTAATGAATTCAGAAAGAATCCCATGCCCACATTCATCTTTGAACTCTTTGCAGGATGCGGTAGTTGTTAAGCCATGCAGTGTGAAATATCAGCATTTGCCATGTGGGTTACCTCTGTGTTGTAGATGAATTTTACTCTTTTCACAATTGCTGAAAAAGAACTCAGTGGACTTGGAATGTTTCCATTAAAATAAAAATTGAGCAGAAAAACTTGTTCGTTCATAAATATGATAAACCTCTTCTGTTCACTAATCAGCCCAAGTCTAGTTTCCTTGATGTCAAGTTCTTGTTTATCAAGACCTATTTTTAAAGACATAATTTCAGATTATATGTTAGCTTGATGTTTCTACCTGTTTTCATAAACCTATGATAAGCTCAGTGCTGTGCTTAATCTATGCCACTTTGATATATTAATAGTTACTGGCCTGCACCAACAAACTATTTACCAAGTTTGGAATTCAATGTCTCCCCTTCGATAAGTGTTTGAAAGGATAAATCCTTGGAAAACAACTTGAAGTCAGACGTCATTCAAAATACTTGTTTTTATTCTGCTTCATAAGTGACTTTTTGCAGTTTAAACCACTTTTAAATTTATTTAGGGCTGCCAGCCCTAGTCCTATCCTGGCTATTCCAAATGACCCCAGGAGTCTATTATTTCTCCCCCACAGCCAGTTTGAAGGTAATGAGTCAGTCCTTCTCTGGGCCACCCACAGTCCCTCAGGGCCCTGAGTTAACTGTACTTGTGCTGTTTGGAAGCACGGAGATGATGGGGCATTGCTGGAGCCTGATCAAATCAAAATCCCTTTCCAACTATCAAGCCCCTAGCCTATTTCTATTCATCTGAGGGGTTCTCCAGCACCATACAGAGTACTGACACTGAGTGACAGTTCTGTTTCACATCCTCTGTCATCTGGCTGGAACTTGCCTGCACAGAAGTTCACATCAGCCTTCAAGCCTGAGGGAGATGAGGACTGGCAGTTCCCTACAACCAGTACCACAAAGTTCTTCAGTGTGGTAGTTAAGTACAGGGACTCTGGAGTCAGAGATTCTAAGATTTTTGTCCTGGCCTTGCTAGTTACTGGCAAAATGGCCTGGGGCAAGCAATTTAACCTTCCCATGCTTTAGTATACTCATACATTCAATAGGGACATTAGCTCCTACCTCTCAGAGTTATTGCGCCAATAAAGATTGAATGCATAAGGCTCTCAGCACAATGGCTAGCACAAATTAAGTGTGAAAATATTTGTGATATTACATACTTTATAAAATGACATGTTCATATACTATAAAATATATATAGCCTGGCAATTGGAACATATGCCATCTCTGCCTTCAGAATTCTGCATTTGTCCTGTATATGTTTAGCTTAAATCAGAAATAAGCCTACTAATTGGTCTTAAACTTTCTGCTCTACCCAATAGACTCTTGCTAAACTCTGTATTCCTATAGTCCTCTTACGTCCCTCCCTCCTCTAGGTTTAGCTACCTTGTTCTCACAACCAGAAAAGGCAGATTATCAATACCAATCCATGGTTGGAAAAACATTATGACAAGGTTATCTTTAATCATTGAGGTAACTTGTGCTTTCTAACTTCTATCTCCTTTGATCTCTTTCTGAGTGCATTTCCTTTCTTTAAGGAAAGTTCGCATATGTAAGATGGTTCTTAATCTATAGGGAATAGGAGCAGATCTATTCTAACAAGTGTTGAAAACCTTCCTTGCCAATCTCTAGGAAATAGCATTTCATGAGAAATAAATATATTGTCTAATAAATTACTTCCAATAGAAATAGTGTTTTCAACAAAGCACATTTTTATACACCAATTTTCAGGATGTTTTATTAAAAATGCACAACTTCTCACATAAAAAATAAACAGATAAAAGTAAAGTCTTGTAGTAATTTGCCAAATCCACATGAAAATGTCACACTAAAGCAAAAGGTAGAGTAGATGTATCAATGTAAGTTTTATCTTTGACCCGACAAGTTTCACAGTTAATGTTTAAATCCAAACTTCTTGAACAAATTAACAAAAGCAGAAATGGCAAGTTTTGATTTCTTCTCATTTGTCTACTCTAGAGCTCTGTTTTGAGAAGGATGCTGGGATCATATCTAGGTACATTGGGATTCAGTGCCAGGCTAGGAGGTTAATATCTATCATGGCCATGGGAGTGAGAAGTGATAGTATTTGTACCACATAGTTACCATTTCTGCTTGCTTTTGGATCACAATACAATCCCTTGTATAGTCAAATATGATGTACATTTTGTAGAGAGGGAGGATATATGAACATTGGGTGGGAGGGGAACAGAGAAGATTACTCTGAATCAAGCACTATTCAAAGCACTTCACATGTACTCACTCATTGAATCATCACAATAACACTATAAATTCTATTATTAACCCCATTTTATAAATGGGGATATTGAGGCACAGAAAGTATCAGTAATTTTCCCAATGCTATATAGCTAATAATGAGCAGAGCTCATTGACAGAGCTGTCAGGAAATCTGGCTCCATACTCTGTATCTTTACCACTTGTACTAATCTGCCTCCAAAGTCTTCTGTGAAAAAAAAAGACAGTAAATTTTCATGAATATCTTTTTACAGCATGAATTTAGTGAAGCTAGCACCATGGAATGTTAGTGTAAGAAGGGATCTGACCTGAATTTTCATCTCTTAAATGATCCGGTCTTTGGTACCTCAGTATCTCCAGGTTCTTCCCTTGTTGAACAGCCTTCAAAGCTCTTTGACATATTGAACCAAAATCTACTTCCCTATAATTCATACCTATGATCCTACTTGTGTCTTCTATGGAGCAACACAAACCAGTCTACGTCCTCTTACACAGGATGGCAGTCAACATCTTGTCAATGAAATCTCTCCACTGTGAGTGAAATTTGGTGAGAAAGGAGACAGCAGATTTTTAAAATAACCCATAATGGAGTAAAAGACGATTTTACTTTAAAACTTTCTCCTTCTAAAACAAAACTATACATTTCAAAAGAAGAAGAAGGTCGGGGTTCAAATTTCCTTTATGTAGCTAGAAAAATACTTTTGTTGTTTTGCCATTGCCAAAGAAACAGATGTTCTGTTTATCTCATCCAATGAGAAAGAACTTCTTTGGTCTTTCCCCAAAGTTGTCAGATCTACTACACTAAATATGGTCCATCATGTCCAACTGGGCAAAAGAAATCCCCTTTTTTTTTTGGAAGGGGGTGGGTACAACATAGGGAAGAGGGGAGCTCTAATTGAGCGTTTCTTCATACTGACCTCCCTCAATTGCTTGTTATTTGAGATTCACAAATTCTCTTTAATACAACAATCTATTAATATACTTCATGTCTGAAGATAATGTTAATTATCAAAGAAATTAGTCTTCTAGTTATGTCCTCCAGAGAGAATGGGAAAAGGCCAAAGAGAAATAATTACAGAGATGTGGTTTAATATAAAGGCTTTTTATGAAACCTGATTCAGGTTCCATATTCCATATTCCAAGCCATGGAAGTAACTTTCTAAAGATGGGGCTGAATGAAATACAGCCAATCAATTGATTTATAAAGATCAGCCCTTGACCTTGGTTTGGTTGAAATCATATGCATAGGCACATTCTTATGCATACAAATAGAGCTGAACCTTAGCTTTAAATGACTTAAATGTAATCCCTAAAACAGTATGGCCTTAGAAAGGTCATCACATCAACTATCAGGACACCTGAGTTCTAGTTCCAGCTCTATCAACAGGTTTTGTAACTTTGGTAAGCTCATAATATCTATTGAACACCTGTTAGGCTTTGAGAAATTGAGCTGGGTGTTGTATCTTATTTAATCGTCAGAGCCACTCAGCAAGTTAGATAATACCTTTACATTATACAGATGAGGAAATTTAAACTCTAAGATGCTAATTAACAATGGCCAAGATCACTCAGCTGGTAAATGACAACTGTAGAATTTGACCCAACCTTTTCTCTTCATTAAACTGTTTCCATCACTTAACCTCCTGAGTCTTAGTTTACATCTTTGTAGAAATGAGGTCTACATGTTCTGTACATTCTTTGTAACTTTGACATTTTGATTTCAGTGTAAACATTTAAATGTAAGTGTCCTGTCCTTTTTTATTATTATTATTATTATTTGTTTCACTAACTGTTGGCAGACCTTCTTCTTAATTTTCGTTGTCTATATTGAAAATTTATCTCACTCATATTACAAGTTTCTAATTATGAAATCTATTCATAATTATGAAATCTATTGTTGCCTTAACACACCATATCATCATGATATGCATAATTTCACATTTGTAGTATCTGTACAATAAAGTAAATCTTACAGAATTTGACTTCTGCAGTCCAAAACTACAGGTACCCTTTGCTGACATTAGAGGTGCTGGCACCTTCAGTCCCTTCCATCAGGAGATGCCACCCCAACGGTGGTCCTCATATTTGTTTTCCCAAAGCGTCAGGGGATATTAGACAAGAAGCTCCGACAATCTTTTGCCAAACTCCTCTTCACTTTTGTTGTCATTTTTGACCTAATGCCTACAAATAAAGTTATTATTGTATTTGTGGGAATGGATCCCAAAACAACTGGCACTAAAAAACCCATAGAAGGAAGTTGTTGTTTGAACGTTAAAAAATTGATTCTGAGCATGTGAATTATGTCAGCAAAAAACATTCAGTAATAAATAGGGACATAGCTTGTTGACAAATGAGTTGGAAAAGTTTTGCCTGTTTATATCCAGAGCTTCATCCCTGTCAAAGGCTCTTAGAACCCTCATTGCCGAAATACACATTTCAAGGTCTTCATGCATGTCTTACAAGTTGACAAGCTGTCCAGTAGGTGGCACAGTGTTAACACTCTGTTAATGGCTTTCTGCCTTGAAAGGAATTTTCTTAAACTTGTTTGAAAATCTCAGGGTGGATTTGCATTTATACATAGTGTTTAAACATACACTCAGTGTATTTATTTCATCTTTGGAAATATATTTTGAAATTAAATAATTTATGAGTTTTTATGTCTTGTTTTGGGTTGGTTTGTTAATTTTAGACTTACTCATTTATGCCTTCTTCCTTAAAATATTTAAATTATATACTTATTATTTTTTCTTTCTCAGAAATAGGTAAAAGCTGATATAAATTAAACTGTATCTTTAAATATTACAATTATTTTTAGCAAACTTCCTGGAAGTAAAAATTTGCAGGATCAAGATTACTTGTATTGGATTGCTGGAAGCCAGTATCACTGTTGTGCGCCTTGCAACTGAACTATAGTAGTAGCTAAGCAAACCATAGTAAGGTCCCATCTACAAATTATATAGATAATTTAGACAAAAGCGTCATATATTGAATATATCAAGAAGGTGTTTTGCTATTTTTAATTCAAATATTGTACTTGCCTAATACCCTTTTCTAATTGTCCCAGGTCCCACATCTCATTCTCTCCTGTGTGTGTGTGTGTGTGTGTGTGTTTAGCCCAAATGGAAATTCTTGGTTACAAAAATTGTGAATTCTAAAAGTACTAAAACTGCCAACATTGATCAAATTGACAATTTTTTCCACTAATTTGTCTTTAAAGGGAAAATAAGCCATATATATAGATTATATATATAGTAAACACTATCTGACCAAGTCATTATTTTGAGAAACAAAGCTGATTAAATGTTCTGTGCTGGGAAAAATGAAAAAGATTCCACCTCATATTTTGACATATTGTTGTATTTAGCTTAAAGTGCAACAAATGATGAACTATATCATTGTGTTCTGAAGCAAATGATTGCATTAAATTATGTTGCCAGTCCAATCTCTTCAAAAGATGAGATTTTTAGTGATTGAAACTGGATTGCCTATTTGTGCTGTTTAAAGTCCTGCCCTCTCAGCAGCATGTGGTCGTTTTGGATAGGTTAGCTTCTGGATAGCCCCTCTTGAATGTACTTCTCATCATAATATTTAAACACTGCTCAGTCTTTATATCTCGGTTGAGTCACAAAAATACAGAGCTGCTTCGACTTTGCATTTTCCATTAACTCTATTGAATTATGTCTTCGTCAAGCCCTCAATCTATAGAGGGTTTATCTAGTCAGATGGGCTGAATGGATTTTAAAATCAAACTCTCAATTTTTTACTTTGATCTTTTCATCTTAATATTCATCTTAACCACAAATCTTAAGCCAAAATTATTCACCTAAGAAACTTTCTTTGGAAAATAATGGATAACTTCATTTCTTAGCCTCCAGGGTAATTGTCTTTATGTTATGTAACGTCAACTTCCTGAGCTAGATATTTTAAATAGCCTACAAGTTAAGAATGCTCAAGAAACCAAAGAATTCAGTAGCTGAGAGGGTCTCATTCTGTCTTTTCTACCAGATACCCACTTCTCTCTTTTTACCTTCCCTAGGTGAGAAAGGAACATAGAACTGAGAATCATTTGGAAAATGTGTTATTGCCCTTAATTATAAAAACAGAAGGTCTAAGAGTATTTACTCATTGTTCATTCTCTAAGATTCCATCTGAATAAAGAGTTAAGCAGCTAAAATAATAAATGGCTTCCATGCAACACCTCAGTTGTAAACATCAGAAAATGAAGGCACAAAAGGTCTAAATGACCAGCTAGACATCCTTCATTGAATAAGTGGCAGAAACGTAACACTTGGGAATTTTACATTATTTATTTTTGTCATATGCTTTAACCCATATTTCCATTTTTCTTCCCCAAAATAAGGAACTAACATAAACCCAATGTAATACTTTTTTTACTTGACAATAATTTTTAATTGAGAATTTTTATAATCACACCATTACAATTCTCTGAAAAAAAGAAAAAAAAGTGTAAAAATTTAAATTTTAATAAGAGCCCCAGGGAACAAAAATTTAAATTCACAAACACACACAATAATTTCTTCTGGATTGAGTTATCACAATTATTACCAATTCACAATTGGCCAAAGCAACATAAATACATCATGAATTTTAATAATTGCTAAGCATCTAAAGTTAAGCTTTGACTTTAAGTAAAGTAAAACAAATGCTTCTGTTAATGAGATGAAGTGTTTTGTTTGTTTTTTTTCTATTTTTCTTATTCTAATTAGTTCATGTAGCCATGGGCAAAGATTATATACTGCTAAAATATATAGAGTAGAGTTCAGCATCAATTCTACTCATATTTTTTTTCTGACCTCGGTGCTGAGAAACTTGTTTATGTTAAAAAGCAGATAGAATAGAGGAAGTTTTATTACAGTTATGTTCCTTGGTTCTTTGAATTCTTCCCTAGTTATAGGTCAAAAAGCACATGATGATTGATCATTAAATTTAGAATTATGTCTAATCATTTTTCAGCTTAACAGTTTATTTAGATCCCCCTACAGTTTTGTTGAAAGCAAAGCATTGGAAACCAACTGACTTACAAAAAGGTTTGTTAGCCAGTAGTTAGAGTCATTTACTTTGCCAACACAACTCTAATGTTTGGAGCCAGGAACATTCTTTACACTCCAAAGGATGCACTATCCAAAATGGTGGGCTTTTGTGTTTTGTTTGTTATTTTATAAAGTGGGAGAAGGGTGTTTATGAAAGAGGATTAGAGCAAAGAGAAATTGGCATTCCTTCAGACAAGTTCTAAGATAGATCATTCTTAGGAAAAAGTACATACAGAGATTGAGAATCTGGAAATTGATACTCAAAATTACTCATATGCCCTCCACCTTAGAAAGTATTTGCATAATCAGGGTTAGGGGTATACCCATTTGAAGGCCACTGGCTTAGGGAAGTCTCAGGGAGAACAACATTCTGGAGCCCGAGGAGTACGGCCTTGAAATAGCCATTTGTTCTCATGCTTAGCAATCAGGGCACTTCCACAAACTCCTTTCTTAGTGGTACTCTTTCCCACATGCAATGTTCTGAGGCCTTTGATGAGATGGCACATCTGACAAGCCATGATACAGAGGTCAAGTGGATCCAGAAATGGCTGATTAAGTTACTGGGACATTAAGTTACTGGGGCCAGTTACTTGCTTTGAATGCTCAGGTGTGACTTTCCAAATGTGATGGAACATAATTGCTTGGGATTAGCTATTGCTGTGATTGAGCTAGGAGCACCTGCATTCTAATTCAAATTCCACATGGTTGATCTGTGTGACTTCTAGTAGACCACTAAACTTCTCTGCTTTCCTATCCATAAAACAGAGGAGTAAATTTATTGTGGCCTGCTTCAAATTCTTTGTTGAATAAGTATTAGTACAAATGTGGTTGTTAGGGGCAAAACCACATGCAAAAAAATTATTCAAATGAAATATACTCCTCATTTTTAAGGTAGTGGATGTTTTAAGTAACAAGAAAGTAAACTTGTTAACATAATAACGTGACATTTTAAAAATGCAATTTACTTAGCACTCTCCATTTATTTCTTTAATATACCCAAAAGGGTGTTCTGCATTCAGAAGTTGGAGATCAATAAAATACAGTGCTATCTATAACATAAACTCCAAACAAGAGTGTATTCTATCAATTAACACATAATGCTTTCATGTCACATTAACCGGGTGCCCTAACTACCAGCTAGAATATGCAATCTCTAGCTTTCATCCAGATCTACCAGCTACTGCCTCAAAAGTAGTGTTCCCACAAGTCACATAACCCATAACCAGACCTGAGAGATCCCTACCATGAGATCAGAGGTCTTTTTCCTTGCTTTTTGGAATTTGCTAGGGTCAAGTGACAGAATTTCTATCTCCATTCTGCACTTTCTTCTCTGGGGGCTAGCAGACATGCCCTTTCTGAGAGCTTGTCCTTTCATACACTTGAATACCTCTTTTACCAGTCTGTGGAAGGAGAGAGGACAATGAAAGCACACACAGCAGCTTGTCCTGACCAAAAGAACCCAAGTCTGAATCCAGATTCTGTTCTAATCTAAGAACATACCATGAATTAGAAGTCACTCATGGGCCCAGCTTCAGGACCAATCTTGGGTACCTACCATTTCAAGCTCTGAGGCCAAATTGCCTGGGTTTGACTTCCAGCTTCTGCCACTTAAAAACTGTGTGGTTTTAGATAAACTATTCAACCTTTCTGTAAATCAGTTTCTCATCTGCAAAATGGGGATCATGATAATAGTATCTTCCTCATAGTTCTTATTAAGATAAAGAGTAATAGGTCACATAAAAATACTATGACCGTATAAATTATCATTCAAACTGATACACTTTTGTGAGCGAATAGGGATATTATTAATGATTACATGAGGACAACAGGAGTGAGCCATGACTTTCCTGCAAAAAATTCAGGATGTATGGGGTTGCTCTGGTAAAACACCCAGCATGATACCTGGACCTTGTTAGAGTTAATGAGCTATTAATATCCTATTAATATAATATTAATATTGTGGGGATTATGGTCAAGAAAGGTTCTGAGAATATGGCATTCTCTTCCATATTAACATTTTGTGAGTTTGTTAATTTCCAGCACTTTTTTTTTCTTTTAACAAGGAGAGAGACAGTGTGCCCAAATATATATGTTTAGGATAGTCCCTTACCATTGCTTCACTTGTTTAGCCCCTCTCTAATCAGGTTTATTTGCTAGGGAAAAGCTCAGTTTGTCTAAGAGGAACCCAAGCATGCATGGAGCTCCTTGCTTTTGCTCAATCCCCATCCTTGTCAGATGATGAAAGAGGGGTGATATGAGGTTGGTCCCATGGTAGCAGCAGGACTAAAGTTTAACTTCAGGAAGTTGACAGTTATTTTTGTTTAGATTAAAAAAAAAAATTAAAAACACTGTCAAAAATCCGGCAAAAATAATTGGTAATAGAAGCAAAGAAATTCCAGACTCAGAAGTCCCATGAAGTCATCTCTATACTTCTTGCCAGCACAGGGTCCTTTTAAAACATGTTCTCAGGATCCTGGCCAGCCTCACATCAGCTGCCTCAAAGATGGAGCTTCCATCATTTCTTTGGCAAAACATCATCAAAGTCCAGCAGGCAAGGTCTTTTGACCTGGATTTCTCAGTTCAGTACAATCCCAATACTAGGAAATACCACATTAAGTTTTCTGTTAAATGTAACTTCTTAACCAAAATTCGCTTTGTTTGAGCCTGTGCATCTAGAGGCAGAATTTACATTGCATAGTTTAAATTCTCTTAATGTTTGTCACCCTTTGAAGTCTAGATTTAACAAAACCAGCCCTCTATAGCAAGAGGACAGGACTTTTAATCTATGTGATATGAAAAGCAACGGCATACATGAAATTCATATTTTATTGAAGAGCCAAATGGGTCCCTTTATTCCTGATAATAAGATCAACAGGAATAACATGTGTATAGGGCCTCTCAATTTACAAAGTAGCCTGAGATACGTATCTCATAAATATCTCATCTTTTCAGTTCCACCAGCTTAACACGCAGCAGGCCCGACCTTGTCCATGAAGCAGCCTAAAGAAAAAGTCCCAGCAGTAGTTCTGTGCTCCACGTTTTCTGCCTTTCTCCGCAGTCTGGGGAAAGTGTGGGACAGCTCGAGAAAAGATGAGTTCATATTCAGCCTGGGAAAGCTGCACAGTGGCCTTTCCTGCTGCTCGGCATGAAATGAGCCATGAGCAGCATGAAATCACTGACCACAGGTGTAGAGATCCGCAGTGACATAAATATCTTTGCTGTTCAGCAGTTGGAGGAAGGCTGTGGGAAGATCTGCCACAGGCTTCTCCTGGCCAAGTCTGCCTTTGTAAAGAAAGGCTCATTTAGGCCACACTGTTGCCAAGGAGCATGATGAGTCTCACCCCAACTTTCAATTAAAAGGCCCAGGAAGAAGAATTGGAGAATCATGTAGCTGAATATTTATCTCAGGCCATTCTAAAGAGAAAAGCAAAAGGAAAAAATCTTAAAGTACAAAACTGGTATGTTTCACCACAAACACTTAATATCTTTTATGTGTTAACGAAACACCTCCATAACCCAAATATATAAAGAAAAACAGAGGTAAAATTGTAATCTATATGACAGATAAATTATTAACAATACAATTATATAAGATGTTTTAAAATTATTTCAAAATGTGACTTAAACTAATAAGAAAATATGCAAGGAAAATGGAAAGCAAATACCAACGGGAGAAAAAGTCTTTAAAAAATATATGAAAAATGTTCAAATTTACTAACAATGAAAAATGTAAATTAATGTAATAAGTATACTATGTTTGTCTATCAAACTGGAAGACTTTTTTTTAAAATTGTAACACTCAGCCTTAGCTAGAGTGTGGAGACTCTACACCATGTGATTTCAATTTTTTAAACTTTTTTCCATTTTATTTTGTATCAGACCAAATTTGATTTTTCTATTTTATTTATTAATTTCTGCATTATTTTGCTTAGTTTCTTATCAATATAAGCAAGGTACACTGGAGTTTTTTAACAAAATTAAAACTTATTGTCTTTTAATGGAAGAGTATATTCCAACTATGTTTACTGTCATAATTGGCATGATTGGTCTTAAGTTATGCTGTAAATTTTTCAGTTTCAGTTTATTCTACTTTTTGTTTGTTAGACAGTTTATGTCTTGTTTACTTTTAATTTCTACTAAAACTTAAAAGGTAGATATAATGTAGCAATCATTATTACATATAAATATGCCCTAGTCCTAATTGTAATAATTATAAAGAGACTACTAACAGAAGAAAAAATACAACTAACCAATAATAAAAATATTAAATACAGTAGCTTTAACAATTTGATAGACTGTTGTGTAGTTATTAAAATCTTATTTTTAAAAAAATTTGGCATGGAGAAAAATCTCACAATATATAATAATAAAAACTTGGCAAAATAATCAGCTACAGTATGATCCCAATTGTGCAAAAACTGTACATTTGTGTGTATATATATAAAAATATATACAGTCAAAATGATATTTCGGTCAATGATGGACCACATATATGACAGTGGTCTCATAAGATTATAGTGGAGCTGAAAAATTCCTGTCATTTAGAGATGTCGTAACCATCATGATGTAGTGCAACACATTACTCCCGTGTTTGTGGTGATGATCTTGTAAACAAACCTTCTGCACTATCAGTCATATAAAAGTTTAGCATATACAATTATGTATAGTACATAATGCTTAATAATAATAAACAACGGTGTTACTGGTTCATGTATTTACTATATCATACTTTTTATCATTATTTTAGAGTATACTCCTTCTACTAATTAAAAAAAAACTTTTTAAAATCAATTGACTGTAAAACAGCTTTGGGCAAGTCCTTCAGGAGGTATTCCAGAAGAAACCACTGTTTTCACAGGAGATGACAACTCCATGTGTGTTATAAGCCCTTAAAACCTTCCAGTGTGTTACAATGTGTTTATGTTTTAAGATAAGTGCTATTACAAGAGTCAAAAAGTTGAAAAAATAAAAAGCTTATAAAATTAAAAAGTTACAGTAAGCTAAGGTTAATTTATTATTTAAGAAATAAAATTATTTTTAATAAATTTAGTATAGCCTAAGTGTTTATAAAGTTTACAGTAGTGTAGAGTAATGTCTAGGCCTTCACATTCACTCACCACTCACTGACTCACCCAGAACACATCCAGTCCTGCAAGCTCCATTTATGGTAAAAGCCCTATACAGATGTACAGTATCTTTTATACTGTATTTTTACTGTACCTTTTCTATTTTTAGATACACAAATACTTACCATTATGTTACAGCTGCCTACAGTGTTCAGTACAGTAACATGCTGTGCAGGCTTGTAGTGTAGGCCAAATAGCCTAGGTACATAGCAGGCTATACCATCTAGGTTTGTGTAAGTACACTCTGTTACATTCATACAACAAAAAGAATTGCCTGACAACGCATTTCTCATAATACACACCCGTTGTTAAAGCAAAACATGACTATATATTTGTATTCCCAGAAAAAAAAAGACTGTGGAGTAAATACCTCAAAATGGCAACAAAGACTGTCACCTATTTATTAATTATTGGTGACTTTTTCTCTATTGTATTTTTTCTAATTTCCCAAAAATTATGTAATGAACACATACTGTATTTATAATCCCAAAACAGCCACTAATATGAATTTTAACATAATGCTTATCAATGAGCTTTTTAGAAAGTAAAAACATCAGAAACTCTTCTAGTGCCTTGTAGCAGACTACAGGGATCACTTAGAAGCCCAGAGACCCAGTTTACAATGGATGGCCACAGGCCAAACTCTTTAAGAAGGGTGACTGGTTCCAGCCACATATTAAACTCTTGAAATTTGTGGGTGGACAAATAGATAGGATGGAACTTGAATTGAACTCAGCAAAACTGTTTTCATATGTTGGCGTGTAAGTTACAACACAGAGATGTCCTTTAGCCCATAGATTGTCTAATATATACCAAGAGAACATAAAACAAAGCACTCCAGCAGCTGATTTTTTACTGATAGAAGTATTCAATATATTGTTCTGAAGTCAATATTTAATGCAAATATAGCAGTGAATGTATCTTCCCCAGTTTCTAGAATTTAATTTCAATTCTATTGCTTTTTAATCCTAAAAATAAATTCAGTGCTCAGTTTGATGTTTCATTTACAAAGCCATAATTTGATTTTGTTACTTTGGAGTTTGTAATCCAATTTGTATCTGTTGTTCAACCCAGTGGAGTGAATTTGCATGGCAATCGTATGTTACAAGTAATAAACTCAAAACATATCTGAATTTTTGCAGTCTTTATAAGGCTACTGAAAATTCTAATGCCAGATCACTTATTTTTCATTTTTCTTAATGAAATTGTACTTTTTTGCTACCAATATTGAACTATTTGCCATTCAGTCTTTCCTGATTGATTATAAATGGGGAAAGAGAGATGTTGAATTAAATTGATTTATAGAGAACTGTTAATGTTTATATATTCCCATTCTCTGTTATATCACTTAAATATAATGAAGATGTGTATCTTTTCTTTAGAGCTGTCTTAAAATTTGAGCATATTTAAAAAATAGAACAGTTGGGGATAAAGCAGAATACAAATTGTTTAAAAGGAATAAGAAAAGGTAAAGTTTAGTAGGCATTTAAAATACATTGATTACCATTAGGCACTAAATTTGCCTCCAATTTTGCTGTAAGTAAATGCAAATAAAGAAACACATTGAGTTATATAAATATCAAGACAGGAAATATATCAGCAAACATAAGCTTTTTGCTGGATCTCAATTCAAACAAAATTTTACCGCATAGTACCATTTATTAAAAATGTTGAGCATCAGCACAAAATACTTTTAACTACATTTTTACCAAAGAGAGAGCATCTGTATTCAAGTGGGACAATGTATTTACCCACCATCCATACAAAAGGATAGCATCCTAATCATTGACTCCCGTATTCCTACTTAGAATATCTCATACAACTGTTTTACAGGCACTGAAAACTCACCAAGTCCAAAATTGCTCCTCAAATCCTGCTGAATTAATCAGTGTTTTTGATTGCATATAACAAAAACTAATTTGCAGTCACCTTAGCAACTACTGTTTTGTTGGAAGGATCCTAGGGCAGCTTACAGAAACTGAAAGCAGCTACTCTGTACCTCTTTCCCTCAACTCCCCAAGGGCATGGGACTAGTAGGCATTAAAAGCCTACAAGAAGCCAGGCAGTACTTTCTTTCCAGCCCTCATTTCTACTGCTCTATGCTCCTTGGCTTCATTCCACTGAAGACCTGCGATGTCCATGGCAGAGGACAACTGCCCCACAGATACTTACTTTGACATGGGTCCTCCAGTTCAGGCCATACAAAGACCGGAACTGCTTCTTTCTTCTTACTCTCTAGAATCTCATCATAAGGAAGCTTCTTTTACTTCCCAGAGCACAGCATGCGCTCTCTCCCTCACAACCTTTGTGGTAGAATGCTCTCCCTTTCCCCATTCAGTCCCAACTTTTGCATGTGGAAAATCTGAACCTTATAGAGGTAAATTAGGTAAATTGCTCAAGAACACACTACAAACAAGTGTCAGGGCTGGGATGTAATCCTAGGTCATATATGACTGATTGCTGAGCCTATACCATGTGGAAATGACTCCCTGGGTGCCATCATCCAAAGATTACATTGTCATAGACTCTTAAGGAGAATCGTTGATTTCAGAGGAACACTTCTTTGTTTAATCATGCATTTATCAACCAACAAAGATTTATTAAGTTCCTAACTGTCCCTGGAACACCAAGCTGAGCAATTGGTAAACAGACATATAATACTAGATTCTCATTCTAAAAGCTCTTGATCAAAATGTCAGAAATAAGATAATCATATGCCTACCCTAAATGGCAACCAAAATCTTGAATACATAAAACATGATACATTTGCCAAACAAGTGATATAGTCAATAAATGTAGCCGTTATGGGCTAAACAAACTAATGGAAAGCTTCAGAGAGGAGAGAGGACTTTGACTTAAGTGATTGGGCATAAATCCTTATGCTGGAGATTTTAATGAACTTTACATATATATATATATATATATATATAGAAGAGAGAGAGAGAGAGAGAGAGAGAGAGAGAGAGAGAGAGAAAGTATATGTTATATACCAAATAAAGCATGTAAGGTCTCTGAGTTTATATTCTTCTAGGAGCTGAGAAATACAAAACCTGGAGAGAACATAGAGTAGAAATTTTTCATCTGAGGCTCCTAGACTCTAGAAGACTCTGTCTCAGAGTATAGTTCCATCCGCATACATCAGTGTCACCTAGAGTTTGTTGAAAGTACAGATTCTAGATCCCTTCTGAATCGTATTCCACTAATATCTCAGGGGTTGGCCTCAGGAGTCCACTTAAACAACCATCCAAGGAGATTCTTATTTTGATAACCTCTATCCTGAATGGTGAATGCACAGGCCCTGAGAGATAGACCACATCCGAAACGGTGCACGGAGTCTTGAGCATGTGCCCCTGTCTTCCTGGAAAGAGGTTCCATGGCTTCCATCAGATTCCCAAAAGGGTCTGCAATCCAAAAAAATCTTAAGAATCACTGGAATACAGGAAAGAAGGCTATGGTATTTTAAAGATTGAGAAACAGAATGTTTTCATTGTTAAGAGAATCAAAACTCTCTAGCCCGGGATAGAAGCACTAACCTGAGGCTGCATCTGAACATGCAGCGGTGTTAAATTGGTGATAATTCTGGCCAAGTATTCGCCATCCCTACTGAAGGCGGAAGAAGAATAACTATCATAAAACTGTAGGAGAAGGAATTGAGACAGGAAATAAATATTTCTTCACACTAAATGCTGGCAATAACCCAGAGGGTAGGAATAAACTAGATAATCACGTATCCATAAAGTCAGAAACACTAAAAGATAGATTATCCAGGTCTGTCTGCTTTTTCAGCAGAAAATATAGTTGTGCATTCTTGGTTGTTTTTGATATTATAGTAATTGCAATGGTACTAATAAAGAAAAAGACTATGAAAGTTCAGGTATTTTGAATATGTAGCTTTATTAACAATTTAATTTTAACTGAGTCTCATTATATTTTCTAAGTTCTTTATTAATTATCCATTATGCTAGCAAAATCATCATTGCTATAATTAGTGGATCAGTTAGCGATATTTTAAAAGGCACATGTTGAACACATATTACTTGGCTAATTTCCTACTAGAAAAAGATGAGAAAAGTTTTATATTTAATAGCACCTATTCTAAATAAAATATATTTACATTTGTGAATGAAATACTACAGTATAAATTATCTTGGGCCCTGGCTAAAACAATCCTATAATGACTAGTCAACTTTATTAATTTGATCATGAAAAAAAACCCTGTCATACATGTTGTTTGACCTTATGTAAGAGAATAAAAATGTTCACTTTTCATCCAGATGAGGTGTGTTTGTGTGTGTAAGTGTGTGTATAAATATATATACACATACACACACACACACATATATAGTCAAAACAAGGATAAGAAGTTTGTAAAAAGTAATTCATAGAAAGAATTGTAACAGACTGGTTAAGTGATATGAGAATTGTTTTTGTTAATTTTCGAAATAAAATTGCAAAAAAAAGGATTAAATAAGAAGCTAATTACAAAGGGCAAATCTTAAATTTAAAAAAGCAGTAAAAACAAAGAAAACATTTCCACTGTGAAGTTAGAAAGCTATGTGATTCTACGAAGTTTAAGGAAAGGATAAGATATGTAGAGTCATAGCAATAAGTATTCATTTATGTTTTAGATTTGAAAACATTTAATTTTGTTAATATCAAAGAGAGAAGTTGAAAAGTGGAAAGTGTGTACTGTAAAATTAGACTCATAAAAGCGCTATCCAATGAAGCATAATAAATGGAAAAGAACATGTCAGGAGACTTCAGTTCTGTTTCCACTTCAACCACTACCATTTGCCTTAACCTGTTTTAATATACAGTCAGTCCATGGAGTAACTAATAAATGATACCTTGATCACCCAAAGTGCTAAACTATATTCTTCTCATCCAAAGCACTAAACTCAAATTAGAAAATGTTTTCAATGAGGGAATTTTACCTTAACCTGAAACATGGAATACGGTTTGAGAGAAAAAGACTTAATTTCTTCACTAAACAGTTTAATACATGTTTTATGAGTGCTCATTTAAAATGAGGAAAATTGTTTCACAACTTTTTCTTAACATGGGTTTTTTTTTTACTTTTTGTTTTCATAGAATTTCAAAGTTACAGAAAAGTCACAAGAATAGTACAAGGAATTCCTGTATATCCTTCATCCAGATTTACCAATCCATTTTCTTTATAATTTTTATATATTTTTTCTAAACCACTTAACAGTTAATTTGAAATATTGTACCCCTTTACCCTGAAATGCTTTGTGTGCATTTTCTAAGAATAAATATATCCTCTTACATAACTGCAGCTGAGTTCTCAAAATCAGGAATTTAACAATGATATAATACCTTTATTGGTCCACATTCTACATTTAAATTTTACCACTAATTTCCTATATCAAGAATGACCTAAAAGAAACCTCATGAGAAAATATGAGAAAAGTAAGAAGTTACCGAACATACATAAAAGAAACAAAAACTTTCCTCTTGGGAAAAAAATTAAAATTAATGCTATCTACTAATGTCTATAATTTTTAGAAATTTTATTTTTTACATAATGTCAGAAGAGTTCAGAGTTTGATGAAATATCTCTGGTTTTGCTTTCCAAAATCAGTTCGCAGGAAATATTAACATTTCTTAAACAGAAGTGCATAGCACTATAAGACAGATCTCTCTAAGCCAAATAGTGGAGCATGAACAAAATTAATGCCTAGGCCTGGTGACAAAGTGTGCCACTCACTTCTATGAAATAGCATGTGTCTGTTTGAGAGAAAGAAGAATTTAGCACAGAAAACAGCTATCAGGACTTATGTGCACTTTAAAAATGCTCTTATACTTGCTGCACACACTCACAACTTAAAATCCATGACTAGAAGTGAGAAAGAACTTCAGGACAGCATCACCAGGTAAGTTATTCCTTCTCAGACAGAATAGCAAAATACTAACTGAATGCATTATCTACCTTGGTACACACATATATACAGATAATGATGTTAAGAAAATACGTATAATTATTCAATGTGATGCAGATTAAGAAAACAGATTTGTGGGGATACAAAAAACTATTTGAAAGATAAGAAAAAAATTGAAAATCCTGTTTCTAACCAGAGAATTTTACAGGAGTTCGAGACCACCCTGAGCAACATAGCAAGACACCATCTCTACAAAAAATAGAAAAATTTAGCAGGAAGTAGTGAGGGACCAGGATCCCTTGAGCACAGGAGTTTGAGGTTGTAGTGAGCGATGATGATGCCACTGCAATCTAGCCCAGGTGACAAAGTGAGTTTCTGTTTCTAAAAAATTTTAAAAATAAATAAATGTTATCTTTTTTATGTGAGTATTTGAATAGTTCTATATGAGATTATCTATATATTTCTCAACACTGTAAGCTCTCTGGACTTAAGTGAGGATAAATATTTCTTGTAACACCTATGTGTTTCTTCAGCATAGCCTTGTGGTGCAGTGATTTTACTGAAAAATGAAGGAGGAAGAGAAAAAAGTGATGAAACCTTTATTACACAAGAATATTATTGTCCTCAATTCTACAATCACTGTTATATGCAAGTTGAATAGTCCCTCATTATCCACTGCGAGAAATGCAAACTCTTCCTAAGAATGATTTCTTTTGATACTGTAATTAGTAAAACTGAAATTTTGTTGGAAAGGGTACTAACGACAGAGACTAGATAATACCTACCTACATTAACATTTTTATTCAAAAGAATGACAATTATTTTTGAAGGAGTCAGGCTTGCGATCTTTGAGCAAGTCTGTGCACTTGTGACCAGAGAGACCACATCTTAAGAGTCAGCATGGTATACAGGGAAGTGAATGAGCTTTGGAGCAGGCTCTCCTAAGTTACAAATCTCAGCTCATCCATTTACCCTCTGTGAAATTTGGGGCATGTTTTAATCACACTCAGCTTTACTTTCTACTCTTTAAACTGGAGATAATAATACTTACCTTTTAGGGCTGCTGTAAATATTAGGGATAATATGCAATCTTTATAAAACACCTGATAAGTGTGTACTAAATCATGTTTCTTAGCTTTATATTTAGCAATATGGAGACAGAACTTTATGACATTGACAAAATGTTCTTAGCTTTCTCCTTTAGATCATCCTTTTTAAAGTGGCATCTTCAAGATCGTCCTTCTGTTAGATAAAGGAATTCTATATTAACCAATGGTGCTTGATTTGTTTCCTACTTTGAAATGTATAGAGCGATGAGTGTCTATGCCACCTGCTAAACATCTAAAGGGTAAAAGTAGGCTGCTGCCAAACTCATGAGCAGTGACCCCCAGATTTATTTCCCAAAGAAATAACATAGCAGAAGAAAATTGAGTACTTTCTGAATTTACTGGGCAAGAGGGAAGAAAGCCTCTAAAACATTGATCTCTGTAGATTTTAGATCTACTTAACTACTAAACCTCATGAGCAAAGGACCCTATCGTTATACTTCCTTTCAATTAGAGTGAACCCAGAGTAAAATGATGAAGCAAATACCTTTTCAGTGTGCTTCCCCACCCTTCCAGTGCATGTCTAAGCATCTAACAATGCCAAGTCTTTTTGATCGTTCCTTCCATATCCTCCCCCATTGAAACCTTATCTCAAGAGGCTTCATTAACACAAAAACATAAAAACCAGTAACAATTTAACACTTCATCCCTACCATTGGTCTCTGTATTTCAACAGAGGTCAAGGGCCAAAAATTAAACTGAAAGCATAAAGCATAAAGCATAATTTGTAAAAAGTGTTAGGCTTCTGGAGCAAAGGGTGCCAGAACTTCCCACAAAAATAAAGTTATATTGGATGATTGGTGCTGAGCCATCTCTTGGACATTCAGTCAATACAGAAGAAATGAAAGTATCTATTAAACATGCTTTTGACTTATTCAAAATGAAAATCACATTAACTGAGTCCCATGTAAAAAGGTATACAATAAATCCTCACTTAATGTCATCTATAGGTTCTTAGAAACTGTGACTTTAAGTGAAACAACTTAACAAAACCAAATTTTTATTTCTCGTCAACATTATAACTAACCAAAGTTGCATAAAACATTATTCATTAATCGAGGACCTGTTGTATTCTTCAATTTAGATAACCTATGAACAAAAATGACAAAATTGGCACCACTTTTATCCTCTAAAATGTTAGTCCCCAGGCTACTTTTAGCCAATTATCATCTTTAATCCCTCAGACTTCGTAAGATGTGTTTTTAGGTATTGTCCCACTTCATACTTGTCACAGTCCTGGGAGGCAAGTACTGTCATCCTTGTTTTTTGATTGCTTATAAAAGAAAAGTAGTTAAGGTTGAGTTGGTAGGTAGCAGCAGAGCTGAGGTTAGAATTAGTTCAGCCTATTTAGTGGACTATTTACTGAATACTTATTGTAAGCCAGGTCCTCTACCACCCACTGTCTGCTGGGCCTTCCTCTTTATTGTTGTAGAACTTCCTCTCTACTTGGCTTTGGTCTGACAGAGCAAAAGGGACCATGCAACCTTTTTATCTCTAATGCCATGAGTTGACGAAGGGGAGGCAGGGCTCCTTTGGCTCCTCCAATTTGTATCGCCCAACAGAGCCCAGAAGCCTCAGCCCGTGCTGTGGGTGATCCCCCAGCTGTGTTGCCTGGGTTAGATTGCATGTGCCTAAGGGACCACCATTCAGAGAAATCTTGGCTCTCTGTGGCTCCTATGTGTACCAGAGTCATATGAAGGAAAGTCAGAGCACCATTTTCCCCAAAGGTTTGGCAGTACATTGATCTTTTGTAAAGCATATCAGTCAATTAAGTTGATCCTACATCTAGTTTGCCAAGCATTTCTGCATTAACCAGGAAATGGGAAATTATCTTTCACACCAAGGTTATGAATACTCATGTATTTTTGAGATTTTTCTGCTTTGTACATGAGCATTCAAGGCTATATGATGTAGATTTGTATTGAATTCCTACAGATGCCCTCTTGGGTCTTTTGGCAAAAGATCACCCCTGCCATTTGTATTCTAAAGAATTGAATCCATAGGCCACAATCTGTCTGCCCTTCCAAAACCTAGCCAAATGGGCTGTTAGCAAGTCTGTTCTTATTTAGGGAAACATTCCAGTGTTTGAAAGAAAGTGCTTTAATAATTTTATTCCATGTATATCAGCCATTGAATGAGGTTTTGGCGCACCATGAAGAGCAATTATGCAGCTTTCTCATTACTATCGTTACCCATCTGTAAAAAGTCCTGTCAATAAACTACATTCCCTTTTGGCTGGGGTCATATTTAACCTAACTTCCTGAACATTACTCTGCATAAGGCAAAAGGAGGTACAGCAAACATCAGCACAAACAACAGAAGGACTTAAGATAAGTTAGTGATGGGTAGAGAGTGGAGAAGACCCCAAAAGACTGGCAAGAGTTCCCTTCCTGTCTTCAGCACTTTTACACTCTTGGAGCTAAACTCTTACAACACCAGAAATAATCTCTTTGGGGCTTGTGGGTAAAAACTTTTTATTATAGAGCCTGAACTTGCCCTTAAACAGACTTCATCATACAGTGTCTTTCCCAAAATTAAGAAGGAGGGAATTTTGAAGTAGTGAAAACTGATCATTTTACCACTTCTTTCGTTTACTCATGTCACACAGTTATGACAATTATTTCTTCATGGCTATATCAATAGATAGTATTTTAGAGTATTCAATAGTGTTCACACTAAAAAAACTCGTATTCTTCTTGCAGTTTGTTATAATATTTTAATTTGGATTGTATGTTAATCACATTTATGAGCTTTGTTGATTTGTTTATTCAGTATATGTACTAAATATTCTTTAGCTATGGTATTTTAAAACAACTTCTGTGATAATCCATTGATGATGACTTCATGATATTACAATTTTAGTTGCACATTGAATTTTGATGAGGACTTTGTTGACTCAATCTTTGGGTTGTTTCAACTGTCCTAAGCTAGAGGATTCCTCTTTTTGGTTTGTTTTTAAGCTTTGATTATGAGTGGCATTCACAGTTGGCATTATTGGCAAGGAAACTAGTATGAGGAATAAATTAAAGAAATAAGGGTTAAAATAATGTAAATATAATTGTAAGACCACATATATTCATATTCTCATGGGCTTCTGGAATTGCTTTGAAAAGTATATAAAAATAAATTCAAGCAAAAGAAATATTTTCATATTAGCTCTCTAGATTGACAATTTGTTAATTTCTCCATCTTCCAAGATGGTGTGTGATTTTCTGCTCATGTTTGTGACATGTAAAGGTAATGTGTGATTGAGGAAAATATTCCTGAAGTCACAAGGCATGGATGATGAACTTATAGAACACCAGAGGTAATAATTTAGCATCTCAGATCCCTGCCAATATGCAAAGACTTTAATAGCAACTCAGCCCAGGTTCCCATTTTCAATAACTTTTATTCCTCCATCACCTAAAGCAAATTCTCCACAGAGTGAAGGTACATTTGGTATCCATATAGTGTGATATTGAGAAATTCTTAATGCAATTACATTAATTCTAATGAATTCAAAATGAAGAAATTAAAGAAAATAATTTAATATCCTGCCCATGACCAAGTAATGTTTTTATAATTTAAATGTAATATAAACTATAAAAATAATCTAACTTGTACATTCCACTACACTTTCTTTGGAGAGCCTTTTCCCCAGGCACCTCCAAATAACTCCAAAGAGTCTCAGATGTTTGCTCATCTGGGAATCATCTGGAGGGCTTATCAAGACCCTGACTGCCAGGCCACACCACCAGAGCTTCCAGTTCAGTAGGTCTGGAGCAAGGTCACAGAACTTGCATTTTTGACAAGCTCCCAAGTGATGCCTATATTGCTGGCCCAGGGACTACAGTTGGAGAACCAGTCGGTGGCTTTTAAATCCTCCATCCTGCTAGGATTGAATTTTCCATTAATCAGCCATTTTGAAAGTTTGACAATGAGCAAAGAATTTATATAAGGATCTAAGAAGGTTGGAGTATTGATAGAAAATGCTTTGAATAGCATCTAATATTATGGTTTGTTTCCAGAGATTTAGAGTATTTCAGGGATGATGCTGCTGTCCTCAATCACAGGAGTTAACCACCAACACCTGTGTGACTAATTGCCATCTGTGCTCTCTGAAACCTTGCTAATAGAAGAGCATGTCATAGATCTCTAATGAATTTTAAAATGCACCACTTGTGGATGATCTGAGGTACTTTTTATGTAAGGGAAATTATGGAACTCCTGTCTAATATATCATATTAATTCAAAAAAACTGAAATTGAGCCAACCCTTTTGTGTGATATGGCATTAAAGTTCAATTAAGAGGTGAGAATAGTTACATAATCAATGTAGCTTCTAGAAAGTAAAAAAAAAAATAAAAATAAAATCTGGTCCACCTGCTGAGTCCCCAAATAGTCTAGCAGCTCAAGAAGGGACTTGGCAGTCTGAATAATTTTGATTTATAAATCAAATAAAGTCTGAATATTTAGATTTATAAATTCATGCCACTGTCTTCCTGTGATGATCATTTAACCTCTTAAACACTGTGTTTCCTCATTTCCACAATAAGGGACAATTATGTTGACCTGACCCATGATTATGTGAGCATAGGATTAATGGAAAGGAGCTGTTTTCAGAACTTAACTTTTTAAAATATAAATAATAGTCAAAGTATCTATTAGTAAAACTTTAATTTGTTAACCCATTTACCTGAGAGATCATGCTATAAAACTTGAGTACTGATAAAGAACAGTGACAACAAGAGTTGTATTTTACATATAGAAATATAGAAACTATGATATTTGTGAGGCTTTTGCAATTATAAGAGGAGTATAAATTGAACTATTTCAATTTTGCTTTCACATGTATTAGCATTCATTTTATTGTACTGTCTTTCCAATGACTATTCTAAGTATTTCAGAGTGGTAATCCACTGACTTCAGCCAAACCTTCATCATCTCTTCCTTCATTCATTCTTTCATTGAGCAAATACTAAGATCTAGTGTTCTGTTTCAACTGTGCTTGGAACTGTGCCTTGACCTTACATTTTAGTCAAAGTTATATAAGTCTCAGATACAAGAAGTTCAAACATGAAATTAGAAAAAATAGAGAAGACAAATGAAAAGGTACCTGGCATCTATAAGATAAGTGATTTAAAAATAAATGAAAAATCATAATAAATACACAGTTCTTGTATTCAAGTTGCTGCTTTACTTTGAAACTATATGAAATACATACTTATATCTTTATCATATGCCCAAATTTCATTCATTAATCAACTCATGCATGCATGCAACATGCCTTAATATAAACTAATTTTCCTGTAATCATATTCCTACAGCTATAGAGCACAGCATTACTACAAGAGAAATTGGAGACCACGGTTTCATACAGAAATAAAAACAAACTCCTTCTTCATAAAATTTTGCAATAAAGTTGGTTAAGTACTATCTATCAGTTTCAGGCTAAGCTAGCAACTTGAATGAGGGTAAATCAGAAATCTTAATCAGACCAAGTATTTTGGGGTAAAATAGAATATAGTATTATGGAACTTTGGCTTTAGGAAATTACAGTGTAGTGTTTCTTTTGTGTTTAACTTATTCTTTAAAGGCTAAATATGAATAAGACATATTTCTAATTTATCCATTCAGATCTTTAAAAATTATATTACATTTTTCAATAAAATAATCTATTTTGATATGTTTAAATACGGAATAATGTTTTGGAGCTTATTATATATTATACCATAACATTTAAAATTTCTCAGCAATTTGCCAAATGCTTATTGAGGGTATACTTTGGACCAGACATTGTGCTAGGTTCTGGTGATGCAGAAATGAACATAATACAGCAATGATCCTAAAAGTATTCAGGCTAATGTCAATCTTTGTTAGTAGTGTACAGAATTTATTTAAACATACACTTACCTTTTGTACTAAGCAGAGGTATCAGAGCATCTTCTGAGCAGTTTTAGACTCCAGGGAAAAAATACTAATATTTCAGACCTGTAAACAATGGTATCTTCTACTCTGGAACCTCAAGTAAACCATTAGATTACTATGCTTCTTTAGTATGCTTACTAAATTAAATTTAAAATTTTGACACTTTGAAACAACGAATACCAAAAATTTCATCCCTGTAATTAAAACTGAGCAGTTTTGTTTTCTCCAAAGATGCCTCAGCTTTAATCATTTTAACCCTGAAGATAGCATTTCCTTTCCCACTATAGCGAACCTACATAAAAGAGCACAGAATTCTGCCCTGACAGAATGTGCCTCTATTTAGTGCAGTCCTTCTTTTGTTTATGTTCATCACTTATAATAGCTATGGGCCATTGTTTTGTCTTAGAAGCTTATACACAGGGCTATCCTTAGACTATATTTTGGAGTGGGAAAAGTTTGTCTTGGATACTTTGTTTCCAGAATCAGACATTTACTAAAGATATCTGCCTACTTCAGTCATTTGTCATCTTTAATTAGAGGATCTAAAATAAATTAAAATTTAAAAATTAGTATTCAAAAATCACAAAATTAAATAAGTATAAAATAATTTAACTAATTAAATTTTCAAATGATATTTTTGTAAGTGTGCAACATTTATAGTTTGGAAATGATTAAATCTTAAAACTGCACTAAGTCTTTTGGGACACCCTCTTTATAGAAAGAGAGTCAGACAATATTTAGCTATACAATTTAAATATAAATTTATACTGTTCAATGAATGATATATAATACATATTAACCTATTAAAAAGTTATATGTCACATATGCACTTGTATAAATGTTTTATATGAATATTTTAGCACACATAAAGATATATAAATACTTCATAAATATAAATATGCTATATATATCCATTAAAATTCATTCATTTGCCAATACACCTATTTAACAGACCACAGAAGGAATAACATATGTATTGAGTAAATCTGAAGGTCTACCAAAAACTTTAGAGCTATTTTTTATATATAATCACTCCTTATAAATAAAAATACATTTCATAATACAAATCCACATTTGGGAGAAAGAGATCATATATGAAGAAAATAGACTTTTTCCCAAAAACTATTTTATTCTGATCTATAGGTTTATGCTCTTTGGAATAATTTAGCTCACCTTATATCAAAAGGTAGCTAACCTAATGCCATGTGTTCATGGAATAGAGTAACTGAAATTATAGAATTTTGGTATCTTATAATTTGTTCATAATTTTATGCTGTCAAACATTGACTCTCTCTCTCCTTTAAAAAAGTTGTTGAAATCATAAGGAATTATGTTGTTGAATAAACTTCTAAAATTCATATAGCTATAAGAATTAGCATATTGGATTATTTATTTATTGAATAATCATGATATCATTTTGTTTCCTTCTTGCAGTAATTTGCTGTTTAAACTATATGGCCTGCCTAAATGGAAGGAAATTTCATAAATCATCACTTTAGATTATTTCATATTCTCTAGAATATCTTGAAAGTCTTCTTATTAACATTCTTTATGACCACACTTAAATAAATAACCCATATACAAATCTATGTGATACAAAATATACATTATAAATTGCAGTCTAATTTTCTTCCTTTACCTTGTCTCTGAGTTAATATTGGTAATACTCTGCCTTTTTCACCCTTCCTTAACGGTTCTAGAAAGAATATTAGCCATTTATCTCCAAAGGACAAGTAATAAGTGTAATGAATTGGTAAGACAAAATGATAAATGTCAAAGGAGGTGGTGTCTCATTCATGCTCTGCTAGTGGTTAGTAGTGTCATCTTAGAGAAAATCACTTCATCACTTAAGGTCCAAGTTTCCTCACTTAAACAAATAAACCAAAAAAGGTCCAATTCACATAGATGGATTCTAAAGCCCCTTTCTGTATTTTACTGCACATGAATTATTTTGAAATAGTGGTTTCTAATTTTTTTTGACTCTCCATCATAGTAGATCATTGAGAAGTCTTAAAATATCCATTGGTTCTGATCACATCTTATCCGTCCCTGTTTATTTCCTATTTGGTATCTCATGACTTTATAAAAAGTAAATGTCTACAAGTGACAATAAAAACAAAAAGGTGAATTTCAAATTTTCTCACATGTGCCACTAGGATTAAGCACTGATTTTCCCCCCCACAAGTAATTCTTTTCCAAAGAGTACACAGTCACTTTTATATTAACTTAATATAAAACAAGTCTCTAAATCACATAAAGAACATTAACGTAAGAAAAATATTTGAAGCCATTACTGAAATAGTTTATATTCTACAAAATACCAATATAAGGATTAACACTGACTAATTGTCAATCTAATTCCTAACTGGCTGTTAAACTTTTAAATTGACAAACTTACTGACTTAAATCTCTAGACTAAAATCTCCACCCTTGATCTCAATGAATATATGAACTGTAGTACTGGTAGCCAGAAGGAATACATTGTCCTCTGACAAAGCAGGTCCAAATTGAGTTCCTGGCTCCTTGGTTTTGTGTTCAATATACACACTATAACCTGCTCTGCCCCATCTTCTGCTCTCTTCCTTAACCTGAACAGCTGTCTGCTTTTGATGAGATAATTATTTCATGCTGTTAGTCTGAACATAGTTCTGAGAAATCCAACCAGGTCGCTGCTGAGATAGCCTGCGAACCCCTAGTAGCCTAGCAACTCCTGTTATACCAAATCCAGACTCTATTAAAAAAAAATTCAAATAATTGGAGAACAGTACAGCAGGGAGCCAGCGTTAAAAGGTCATGTTTTCCAATATTTTTTGCAATGGTCAAGTGGAAATATAGGAATGTGTAGAACAGGAGAAAGATAGGAATGTTTAAGTGGTTTCTAAAATATTATTACAAAAAAATTATCATTTTCCATTTCACTGAGTCCAGGAAAAGAAAAATATTTAAGCCTCAAGATTTGGAAATAAGGTTTGACCGTATAACTTTCCCAGTAATAATAATTATAATTGAAATTATGAAGCACATTTTATGTGCCAGATATTTCTGTAAGCATGTTGCATGCATTGATTCCTTTAATACTCCAAACAAACCTATAAAGTAAATATTTACATAAACCTTTTATTTTTAAAGTTGAGGAGACTGATGCTTGCAGAGGTGATAGGACTTGCCCGAAAGACTTCAGTTTTATAGTAGAAACCACTAGGGACACAACACTAGAGACTTCATAGTTTGCTTTATTATAAATATCTTTGGAATTAATTTTTTGGAAGAGATTGTGGGGTCTCATTATCTATTTAGGGACAAAGGATTATAGATACAGATATATATAAAAATTACACACACATACACATATATATATTGGTTTCATTTTTGTCTGTGAGAATAATCACATATGTGAGCCCCTTAAAGGGAGGAGAACATAATCAGCAAGTTTATGGAAAAGTTTGGAATTACATTTGCCTACTTAGTACTAGAAGGCATTTTTCTCCTCAAGCAGAAATAAAACTAATAAATAAAATATATGAGATATAAGAATATTATTATAATTTGATTATAACTTAGAAGAGAAAATCACAAATATATGTTTTAAAAAAACAAATAGTAGAGAAATAGACAAAAATATTAGAGGTGGTTGTTGTGGAGTGGTGAAACTCTAGCTAATTTTCTTCTTATTTTTCTACATATTTTCCATTTTACTTAATGAGTAATCACTCATTACCTCTATGATGAAAAATATTTAGGTATGGAAATAGGAAATGTAATTATATAGTGCTATAATTGAGAGTATTAGCATTATAAATATATTATCTAGAAAAAATTTCTATAAAGTATGAATGTCGATTATAAAAATTTCTAGGAAGTAATATGCACATTTGTTAGATTTCAGCTCTTAGAAACTCATCACTTCAAAAGGAAACCTACCTCATTATCAAGATATTAGATATTGGAATTAGATATTGAGTGAATAATATCTAATTATTAGAAACTTCTTTATATTGATCTAAATTTTATTTCATTATTGTGCTTTAGACTTGCAAAAATAGAAAAATCTCTACATTCAAAAAAGCAATCAAAGGTAATGTTTTGCTCATTTACTAGTACTTCTGCAGTGTTACTTTATTCATAGCATTCTGCTAAGCACTATTTGAACTTCACTAAGGTCAACAGAATGTGAATTCTGTTCTCATAGAACTCCCAGTCTCTTTGAAGACATGAGACATATACCTGAATAAAAGTTGGAAAAAAATCAGAGATGTAAGAGGTGTAGACATCATTCATTGGTTCATTTAGCAAACAGTATTGAATACTTAATAGATGACAGGAATACAATGGTGAATAGGATACAGTCTCTGTCCTAGATAATCTCACAATCCAGTAGAGGAGCTAAATAAGAAATGCAGTGATTATGAGAAAAATGTAGTTATTGATGCATTCTTTTATCCCTAGTTCATTTGAAAGCTTTTATTAAGCACCCTCTGTGTATCTACCAAAAAAGGGGGAAAAAACATGAGGGGTACAGAAGTATGTCAAAATCAAACCTTTATGGAGACATTTTTACTATCTAGAATGAAATAAGCAAATATTTGCATTTGAAACTATTGGAAAGAAAATTCAAAGCAATTCTTCTAGGTTTTAAGTGGTAAGAAGGGAAATAAATTACTAACCTGATTAATCTAGGAACACATTCATTGATGAAGTGTTCTTGAACATTAGTTTTAACAAATAAATTTTAAATTACTATATTCTATTATATTTCAAAATGATCAGTATTATATAGCAATATTTTAGTAATGCTAATTTAAAACATTAACTTTAATAATATAGTAGCAGAATCATCTCAATTTTCTTAACTTATTTTCCATAAACCGAAAAAAGCAGGAAGTACGAAGCTAATTAAAAATAAGTTGATGATGGTTCATCCTTTAGTTTTTGCTTCCAAAAAGTTTGCCAGTGGCATAAGAGAACATGACTTTAAAAAAATTATTTATATAAATACTGGTCTTTTTCCTTAATCATATATATCTTCATACCAACAGGAGAGGAATTGTGCAAAAAAGATAGGATGATGGAGTTGAAAGAAGCCTGGACCACAGATAGCATGCTGGGCTTTTCCTGGCTGTGCCTTAAACCAGCTTTGTGATCTTGTACAAACTACTCAAGCTCTTTGCAACTCAGTTTATTCAGCTTCAAAATGAGAAAATTTGAAGGAAATTGTAGAGGGAATAACCCTGGAGCTCTAAAATACTTCACTCTTATAAGATAAATTCTTGACACCTAAATATTTACATGAAAAGGACAATGGTAGGTTGTTGGTGGTTAGATGGAGGGGTGGATGAATAGATAGATAGCTACATGCACACACATCCGCAAGTACACACAGCCCTCAGTTCTGAGAGCCCTTGAAGAACTCAGAGCACCCAAAACTGAAGGAGATGGAGAAATGCTTCATATCCACACATTACCTAAAAGAAACAACCATGTAATATCCAATTTAATGAAAGACAATAAGTCTTGTATAGAAAAGAGAAATAGTTTCAAATATTTTATAAACTGATAAATGGGTAACAGCATTGCACTATTTAAAGTCATTTTCTTTATATTTTTGCTAAATTTACCACCTAAAAAATTGTATACACAGTTTTTAAGTAGATGAGGTATCTGGCTTCCTCCATGATATGAGTGACATGCTTCACATTGTGTTAAAACCTGCTCAGATACACATGTAAACATACAAAAATTGTTTCATTTACACACCTGTACTTGAGATATAATCTCTGAACTATTATTTAAAAAGTAAAACAAAGGTATTGGGAAAAGGGAGGCAGAATTCACTGAAAATGATAAACTCCAGAGACGTGTTTGTAGCTTTCTGATTTCTCCAAGATGATACTATAAAGTCAGAGTTTAGTCACATTAAAAAAAAATTAGCAATCAGACAGAATATTGAATCCCCTGGAATTTTGATAAAGAGAAAGTAGTGATAATGCACATTTGAGGTGATTATGTAATAGAGTATGAAATAGATATGTAACAGAATATAATAATATTAATAGATATGGAATAGACAACACAGTATCTATGCATCTTTATATCAATGATTCTGCACAGTTCTAAATGGGAAAGAGCCCCTAACAATGAATTTATATGGACACAACAAAGAATAGTTTGGTAAAAGAAAATCTAGAATCTCGGATGAAAAATAAAGAGGAACATATAGCCCTATTTTTACTTGTCAGCAGCAGATCCTCCACCTAGCTTTCTGATTAGAGGACTTACTTTCTTCTCAGAGCCTTGGTTTGTTGTGGTTAGGGAAAAATATATTTGAGAAATGTGAATGCACATTCTTTGATACATGGCTTATTCCTTTTTGTCTATGAAAATGAAGTTTCTTCTACTTGCCAGGAAGATCTGGACAGTCTACTATTTCTCATGTACAGAAGAGGTGGCCAATTGCTGCTATACCAGACCTATCTTCTTACCAGGTGCCCTTGTGTCCAGTGGCCTCTGTAGCCCGGGCCACTGGACAGAGCTATGGTTTCATGGAACTGTGTATAGCTACCTGGTTCGCCCAAGCAGGTCCTAGCTTTAGCCTTACTGGCAACAAGTCAATTAATTGGAATTCTAAAGTACTAGAAGTTATGGTCCCTAGAGCTATTTACTAAATTAGAGTTAACTATGACAAACTATTGGGCTTCTTGAATAACCTTACCAGGTCAAGGATGTGGACCTTTCACTGGCTGTGAAACACAGGAAAAGAAATATGCTGCCTACACAGGGGGCCAACCGAGAAACACCAAATGTTTTATAGCTTTGGCTTCCTAATAAACCCCTAATTTGCAGGAAGCCAAAGTGACCTTTCTCAAATTGCACATGTTCATTGCTAATAGGCTCCAACACCTTTTAAAGTGGCCATATAAAAAGTATAAACATAAAAACACCCACCAAATTTTGGCTTTTGCTGCTTTAAATTCAATAGGCCTCAAAGTAAAAGGGTTCACCAAAAATTGGCCTCACTGTAAGGTAAAAAGTGCAGCGTGTCTCACTTAAAAGAAATAAATAAAAATCAGGCAGTTTCTGTAGAAGAAACCCTGCATTTCTTGTCAGAATATTCTTAGCTATAGTCAACTCCCTTCAAGATAAGAAAACAAATTTTTGTAGGGTTGACTTTTTTCTGTCTTTTTTTTAGGATACGTGGAATTATGAATTAAGCAGGGTGAGAGGAGTACTAAAACTTTGCTAGAAATAAAATAAACTTTCTAAGTTCAGCACCATTACTTGTACAAATACAAAATAGCACAGCGAGGGACAATGAGCATTGTGAAAAAATAGTCAATGATGCTCCTTCTGATGCAACAAATGGAGCATATTCCATTTAATTGCTTAATGATTAAATCACGGTATCAGTGAAATGTAGGGGAAACAGCTGGGTGAAATGTCACACACGTTTTTACACATTACATTTCAACAGAGTAAAAATGAACTACTTGGATTGAGTGTTCATATGTGCCCGTACCCATCAGGTTGAGTGGCATTTATTTCCCTTTTTCTCTGTGGACCCGCTTGGCAGTTTTGGTTCAGCATTTATCTTCAGCTCACTTTCCTTCGTTAGCATCTACCAGCTATTTGCATATCCCAACATTTCTGCTTCAGAAACTGAAGGTGATATTTGCAACTCTGATATTTTTCAACAAATGAGAAATAGTTGCTTCATCTTCCACCATCACAGCAATTTATTTTATTTTTATAAACACATTTTGGAAATTGTTCATATTTGAAGACCAGGTTATATTGGTTTTTTTTTTTTTTTTAGTTTTGAGATTTCATAAGTTTGTTTATTGTGTTTTTCCCACTGCTAACTTTAACAACCTTTTTTTTTAATTTCAGAATACTGTGGGGGTACCAACACTTTGGTTACATATATTGCCTATGCATTGCCCAAGTGAGAGCTACAATCGTGAACATCCCCCAGACAGTGCACCCCGCACCCATTAGGTGTGAGTTTTCCCATCCCCTCCACCCCCTCCCACCTGCCCGACCAGACCAGGTTATATTGTAACAGAACTGAATTTGAAAATATCTTTCAAAGATATTTTAATAATAAATTATGATAATACTCAACACATTTATTGAATGTTTACTATGTGCTAGGGACTGTTAAACATTCTATATGTATTACTGTACCTAATCCCCCCACTACCCTATAATATAAACACCTCATTGTACAAATAAGTAAACTCAGGCTGAGTGGTTAAGTAACTTTCCTAGGGTCACATTGCTGATAAAGGAAAGAGCTGGGATATGAATCCAGAAGATCTAATTCTGGAATCATCACCCTATAAAATCATTTTAATTAAAACTATTTTATTGATGGTAGAGATCAGTTTTCACTTAGGTTAAGTGATGTTAAGCTAATCAGATAATTATGGCAATATAAGGAATTCTAGATACATGACAACCAAATTTATAGAATTCAAATTCACAGAAGAGATAAAACAGAGGGAAACATTGGTATGTATGAATGAAGACTAAAAGTCTTTAAAGTCTATATCTTTAAAGAGGTATTCATACAAGAACTCTAAAAAATAGGAGATTATGCACAGTAGTTAATAAGCGTAACTCGCTACTTAGCATGGCTTAAGCATTTTATTATATAATTAACATGCTTATTACATAGACATTAAACAATACAAAAGGTCTAGGTAAAAATAAACTTATTTCTCTTAATCCTACAACTCAACTCCCCAGAGGAAACTATTGTAAACAATGTCTTTTGTATCATTCCAGATACTTCTTTGGTATACGTAAATATATATTTATTAGAAATGCAAATGGGATGAAACTATAAATACTTTATATATTTTAACTTAACAGTGCATCTTGAAGGTCTTTCCATATCATCCCATAGAGATTGATCTCATTCTTTTTAGCAGTTACATAATATTCTATTTCATTAATGAAAAATAAATATTCTAGATTGTTTTCAATTTTGTGCTGTTTCAAAAACTGCTGTAATAAACATCTTTGTATGCTTGCCACATACTAGTATATTTTTAATAAATTCCTAGGAGCAGTTGGGTTAATTTTGTATAGATATTGCCCTTCAAAATGATTATATCCCTATACTTCCACCAACAATGCAAAAGTGCATTTTTCTTCACACAAATACCAATGCTGGATAATAGAAGGCATCTTAGTCTTTGTTGAATTAACGGGTGAGAAAATTCTTGCCATTAATATGCTTTTATTAAATTATGAATGAAATTAATTAATTATGAATAAAGTCAAGCATTTGAGTAGAGTTTTCTCATATTTGAATGGGTAATTTGTATTTTTTTTTCATTTTTTATAGAATTTTTCTTCTTATTGATTTTTTCTTTGTTTTTACAAGAATTTTAGACTATTTTCTGTCATATATGTTGTGAATAGTTTCCCCAGTTCTTGATTTGTCTTTAAACCTTATTTATGCTTTGAGGTGTGTGCGTGTGTGTGTGTGTGTGTGTGTGAGAATGTGTTTATATGGTTTTGTAAAGAAATTTTAAATTTCTATCTTGTCGGAATTATTAGTCTTGGCTTTTATGCCTCCTGAGTTTGATGTTATGCTTGGAAGGCCTTTTTCTATTCTATGATTATAAAAATATTCATATTTTATCTACTATTTTTAATGTTTCATGTTTTTACATTTACTTATTTTATCCATCTGCAATTTATTTAGAAGTAGGGAATGAGGAAGGAACCCAGTTTTTTCCCAAATGGCTTTGCAGTTGTTCCAACACCATTTATTAAATAATCCATCTTTTCCCTACCAATATAAAAATGCCACCTTTATCCTATAATAAATTCGAGGGGGAGGTGTACTCATTTCTGGATTTTCTGTTTAGTTATATTGAACTAATTCCTTTAAGGTTCTCCTTGGGTCAATATTTTACTCAACAAGATTTCATTGTCTTGAACAGAAAATGTATCCTCATTATAGCCATGAGATAGAAAAATCCTAAGGGGTCGATGTGATGATTCAGGGTGCCTTCACAGTAACTATACACAAAGAAGTTCGATGTGTTTTTTTTTTAATATTTCAAATACTTAAAGTTTTGATAGCTTGGATGTAAGAATAATTTAAAGTTTTGTTTTCTTTCTATGTAGCTCATCTACTCTTACTTCTCAGTGATGTAATATTTAAGAATTCTAAAAAGATGGCAGCACCTTTATGAATTAATAGATTGCTCTATTTGAAAGGTCTTTTGCAAAATAGAAATAGTAATAATTTATGGGCACTAATCATTCCTATAATAGTTTATAACGTATAATTATTTAGTCTTTCCAACTATGTGAAGGAGCATTATTATTATTCATATCATCTAAATTTTATAGCATAGAAATCTGTCTTAGAGATGTAAGTCATTAGCTCAGGACCATACAGCTAGCGAATAACAAAAAGGGATCTCAAACCACACTCAGGTCTTTTGACAGTAATCCAAAGCTCTTTCCACTACTTCAAATTGCCTGAGATTAGAAGCATTTTCAAAGGTTGGGCCTTTTGCCTGGCACTGTGGGGAACTGGGTAGTAGAAAGAAAAATCTGTTTTTCTCACTCCCTGTGTCAAGATGGAATTACTTCTGAAGTCCTTGACAGGCCAGGCAGGGGCAAAACTGTGAAGTCACTAGCTTATCTTTACATCCTCCTTGCAACATTATGATATCATTTTCTCAAACACCCAGCCATTTCATACTCTGATGGTTCTAATGTGCAAAAAACACCCCAATGTCCTACGCAACCCTCTCCTCCTTGGAATTACTCTCATGCTCTGAACCATAATTTCTTTTCACTTTCAATGCTATGAATTTACAGTTCCACATCCTAAAGTAGTCTCTTAAAACTCATGATAATTAAAGAATGATGCAACATAATCCTGTCTTCTGGGCCATTTATACTTTATGGAAGATTTCTGATAATTTATTACTATTTAATTATAAAAGAAATAGACACACATTATTTTATGTATCACTGAGAAGAAAAGAACTTTCAATTATAGTATGACTCAATGTTTTTTTATTTAAAAAATTTTGTTTTAAGATTATTGAAGGAATCCTTTTAGACTCATTTAGACATAGATTTTTATATCAATCTGTGGTTACACTGAAATAAAACTAAGCAGATAAAAACAAAATTGTTTAATACATCCTAAAACTTTACATTCAGATTTGGACATATCTTGAATCATTTTTTGACTCAAAATTGTCCATGTCCATGGCCATATTTTTCCTTTCAGCTTTGAATGCTGATGCTCATTCTACAAATTTCAATATGCATTGACAAGCAAGAACAGCTCTGTCATGACTGCCTCCCAGCTGACAACAATTATAAGATACACTTCTACTTCAGAGATATTCAATTGTGTAAAAGTATGCAAATGGTGTGTGTGGATACATTTCATCAGAATCAATCAAACACTTTATGTATGAAAATAGTGTATGGAAAGAAAACATACATAAGCAGATATATTTGAAAAATATAAATACCAAAATAATAACCAAAATATAATACCAAAATAATAACAGCTAAAGTAATACCATTTATGATAATCCCAATGATACATTTTATTCATACCATTCATCATTACCAATTAGACAAGATTTTCCAATTTTTCAATAGAATTCCAAGCACACATTTTTGGTCAAAATAACAAAGCAGGTCCAAGCTTTGGCACACTTCCTTTGCTAAAAACAGTCTGAGTAGGGGATAAAACAACTGATGGTGCCTAGGAGTTTACCACACACAGGGTAATAGCTTCATGCTGTTTGTTTCAGAACTCCTACACATTTTTCTGTTTATAAATATTTTTCCCACACAAAAGAATTCATATGTTAGAAATTCTATGTGATAGAGGTATTAGTCTTCCTTACAGCCATCCTTGGGAATGGCTTGAAAGAAAGTGATTTACAATTATAAGAATCATGAAGTGATCGGTGTAATTTAATTTGCCAAAATGTGTTTATCTAGAAGGTATAAAGAAAAAAGATGTTGCTATTGATGTCATAAACACTTGAAAGTTCATGTTTTCAGAAAGGAAATAAATGATGCTGAAATCCCCATGGCCTTGGAATATAATTAAATGAGTGGAACAACTTTGAGTTGTATGAACATGTGATTACCATTTTCATTAGATTTATAAAGATGTGTCTAAATATCCTAGATTTACTGCTTATTTGCTCTGCTGCTGTTCTTAATGGGTCATAATGCAGAGGCAAGCTAAATAATAAAACTTTTAGCATTATCTATCAATCAGTTGGTTGCATTCTTACTGAAAGAGAAAATAAAATTTACTGGGAAACTGAAGAGCCACCTTTAAAATCTGTACATGAAATCAAGTACCCCAAATCAGAACATTCTTAATGTTTTCAATAAGTAATTATTTTGAGTGCATTAATACATTCACAGGCATGATGCCGAATATAAGAAATTAAATTGTATTAAATTTGGTAGCAGTGATAGATAGAGTGGTGTCAATTTTAATGAGCTGCCTTAATTTAGATTAGATTCTTATATTAATAATAGTTTGTTATTATATTGAAAGTTTTACTTACTTCTGAAAATTAATGATATATGATATAAATAACAACAAATTATTCATCTTATAGTATTGAAGCATTAACCAGAATTCCTCAGGAGGGATCATCCTCATATTGAGGGCTCATTTGAGAGTTTTACAGTATAAGTACTATAGCTATGAATAAAGAAGACTATAAATATGTGGCCAACCTCAAATTTTGGTATCATTTCAATAAAGTATTATATAATCTTGAGATATATAGTAATTGAATACACATGGAAGACAGGGAACCTAAAATTAAAGTTGTCAATCATTGTATATTATATAGTACATTTTTTTTTATACTTTAGCATATAGTAGCCAAAGTCAAACATGCAAAAACAAATTATTATATATTTCTTTGGTGGTAAGCTTACATCTTAATTGAGAACAGGAGTTATAGTCACGCTATGTCATTACGTAGATGACAATTTCATCATTATAGCTCACCTTGTCCTTTACTTTGTGTAGAGTGTAGTAAGTGCTCTGAGCGTGAATGAAATTTCAGATAAGCACAGCTCTGATGACTGCCTTCAAATAGAGAATGTCACCACTGTGCCCACCCTGTGATTTGAGGAAAAATGCTACCCCGCAAGTGTTTCTCACCATCAAATTTCCAAAGCACGTTGACTAGCAGAAGGTTTGAAGCATTCTTCATGGTTGTCCAGTATGGCAACCGTGAGGTGAAAGACTGTAAGGATATTGCAGATGAGAATGAAGAACAGGGGACTTTCATTTCTTCCTCTACTTCTACTTCTGCGTGGGTGAAAACCATTCAATGATACGCTTTGTTCTGAGTGATTATAAATATTTTCTCCTTTTTCTTTCCCTGCTCTAATCCCTTATGTAGGCAAAGAAAAAAGGAAGAGAGAAATAAGCCATTCCAGTTTCTGTTTTCCCTGGTAACACAAAGTCTATTTCCGACAGCAAAAGAAAATAGTAGTCATAAGTTTCCAAAAAAGAGATGACCCTCAGGTTGGCAAGAAAAGGGAGAGCCCACTATAAATTCCACTAGGCCTACATTTGAGTCTAAATTAAGACCTTTATAAATAAGGAAAAGCTTATTTGCTATGTTTATTTCCTTTGTTGGTAAATACAGAGCATGTTTAAAAATATATGACCAGACCTAATGACTTGAAAATTAGACCTGAAGGTGCCTCAAGCACATCCTAGAGGCTGCACAATAGAGCAAAAAGAGCATGCTTCTTCAACCGGGAAGATTTCGAGTCCTTTCTTTAGCACTTATAAAGTGGATAATAATGGCAAATTTCTTGTATGCCTAGACTTACATCTGGCCTTTATATATGTGATAAACCATAAGCAAGTTCCTCCTATCTGAGCCTTATTTTCCTTATCTGTAAAATGAATATAGAGTATTTGCCTTTGCTGTCCCCATTAAGGGTTGTTGTGAGGTACAATTGATCATGTAGGTGGAAGTCAACTGTAAAATATAATGTAGTGTAAGATTCAAACATTCAGAACGATGTACTCATAGGATGCTGATCTTCATATGAATCCTGCCCATACCTTTCTGGTCTCTCTTGGTGTGGATCATCTACTCTTGGTATGTAGGGAGACAGACTGATAGAAACAAACATGCTAATTACTCTATAGAAGCTTTGGCCTTTAAAATTAAAATTCCTTCATACCATATAACAACAAAGAAGCTTTTCATCCCTTCCCCTACACAAATGGATAACAGTGTATTCTCATTATGTGGAAAGTGGACATAACTCCCCTAAAATAAGTCCTCTTTGTCTTGCCACAACTGGAACTTACTAATCTTCTGTTAGGTCAGTATTGCAGCATAAGCAAATAACCCAATCAGCAAACAGTGGAGCAGATTAGATCCATAGGATGCCAGTATCATTTTCCCTATTTTCAAGGCAAATGAAATCCCTCATGCTTTATTTTCAATGACTAAGACAAGAAGCTGGCCTTGTGGATAGAGGTCAAGTGCAATTGGACAAGGATCTTAGTCTCAAAATATATTAAAGATCAGAACATCATATAAAAGATTAGGATGAAGTTTCTTGAGCTGTTATAAAAATTAGAGAATGTCAAGTTTTAAGAGACCTTAGACATCAGTTAATAAAACCTTTTCATTTTATAGATTGGAACCTAGAGCAATACATTGATTAGCCTAAGATGATATGGGTACAATGAGTGGTAAAAACAGGACAAGGGTATGAGTCAATATGACTTGAGTGTTATTATTTGCATTTCCAGTAATTATATACAGTCTTTAAGTTTCCTTCTAATTTTACTTATAAACACTACTTCATAGGTACTTATAGCACTCCCTAAAAAGCTTTTACCATCTCTCTAGGACACAGAGCTGGTTTTGTATATGGGTGTTATGTGATATACACAAAGGCAGTTTTCATAGAGAGCTCTCCTACCCATCTCTCCTATCCATATGAAGAGAGACAGAAATGCTGTGATTCTATTTTTTTTTTTTTTTTTTGGTCATTGTCGCTCTCTTTCTTTCATTATTTATTTAATTTGAAAGGTGTTTGTTCAGCTACATCCAGGATATCTAGGGCAATATGCCTAAATGTGATGCTCCCAGGACATGCCACGTCAATAACTCCTTCCTCTATTCTTAATCTCTCTGTTCCTCATTTTTTATCTGCAAAATGGGGTGACAATAGTACCTACCCTATCCATTAAAGTGAGGATCAAATGAGATGACATATACAAAGTACTTTGAACATTGCTGATACACAGTAAATGCTGATAATATTAGCTATTATTATTGCCATTGTTATTATTGTTATTTACTAAACCCTGTCCTCAGACGGTGTCAGTGAGATACCAGTTTTTAAGTTATTAAGGCTAGTAAGAGGGAACATGGAAAAATCTGGGAAAATGCCTCAGTATAATAGTTGAGATTGTTCAAAAAGATCAGTTTTAGAGCAGAAAAATCTTAAGATCCCATTGAAGATTATTCCTTATAATGAGAAAGGATGGTTTAGAGGATAGTAAGTATATGGGCAGAACAATATTTTTTTTAATGTGTAGAATTTAAAATTTGGTTGCAAAAGGAAAAAGTTTACCAGGAATGTGCCAAAACAATTCCATAAATTTGTGAATCTCTCCTAAGAATCTTATTGCACAAGAAGATAAAGATTGTTATCTTAATTCTATAAGTTTTCAAAGGACTTTCTACCTCTCTGACTATTTCTGGACCCTCTCTCTCACTAATTAGGCATTCTAGAGGCTACCTTCTTAAAGTATAGTTTACTTTCAAAGAAAAATGGAACAGAACCAAGTCACAATAAAAGCAAGTGTCTGCATGTTAAGTACTTATTGCATGTCAACTGTTTTATGGTCCTACCTTCCTCGAAGTTCACATTAACACTGCAAGATAGGCATTATAATCCCCAATTTTCAAATAAGAAAATGGAGCCTCAGAAGAATTAACTGACCTTTCCAAGATCACACAGCTTGTAAACACCATAGTAGGAATTCAAACTTAGCTTATTCATTCCACAATGACATGTAAAGTTTAAGTGGTTTTATTGAAAACCAACATTCTAGAAAATATTACCTTTTAAAATACATATAGAAATATTAAGAATAAAACATAGGAGAACAATTCACATTGTATTGAATGGAAATATAAAAACAGAAGAAATATCTTTCAAAACCAGCTGTTCTGTGGGAAACCAGTGGTTCTATATTTGCAGTATTTGACAGGGTGTCCTAGTAAATAGGAGATGTTATTAGAAAACAGATGTTATTAGAAAGATTTTTTCATTTAAACATTTATTAACATACATGATTAGCTTGATCTTCCTTGAAAATAAAGAATTTTTTTTTATACTTTCTGTGAAACATTTGGGGCTGCTCATTGTTATTAGGGATTACTCATAACCCAATTTCCTTTGAAGCCAGATCACCTTAAGAACATCCCATAAGTGCAGTGAGAGAAGAATGAGAAATCAGGATCCACGTGCAGGTGAAGGCCATGTTCCCAGGTTTTCCAGGGAGCAAAACATTATGGAGGAGCAGCAGCTTCCTGCAGAAACTCTGTCTGGATTCGGGCAGTGAAGACGTATTAGGAAAATGTTAGTAGTCACTCCGGCCTTCAGAGGGTCTCTGGTTTGCCTTAAATACTTTTTGTTTTGTTACATAGCAGGCTCTATTGCCTTATTAATGAAATACCAGCTCCTAAGTATAATAATCATTTGTCGGAAGGAAAATGGTTATCGTAAGCAGTGTTGCGGTTTACTGAAGAGAAAATTTTATGAGTGCTATTTAGAACCATATAATTTTCTTTGGAACCATATGATACCCTTGCATGTGTAAGGAGCAGATGCAGCCAAACTGCATGGAGCTTTTCAAGAACTGCTGAAGAGCATCTTCCACTCTGAAAGAGAAATTGCTTTTTAATTAGACTTTTCAGATTGTACAAGTCATAGTAATTCATTTCATCAACAATATAATTATCTTAAATATTTTAGAATCTCCAGCTGGATTTAATTAAGCAAGAGGGTAACCCTATGTTTATACTCACCAAATGATTGCTGATTCCATGTAAATTTTACAAATTATGACTGTGTATATTTTTAAGGCTCTGAATTAATTTTATTACAAATTGTGGTACCATTAAACAAAAGAAAGGCTTTTCTAAAAAGAAGAAACCAGCCTGAGGTGCTGGGAAAATGAAAACACGGGCTGTGGAGTCAGAAAGACGTGGGTTTGAATTTAGACTATACTTCTTGCTAAATGGAAGACCTTGGATAGGTCTTTTCATCTCTCTGGGATGCAGTTGCTTCCCCAATAAAATAAAGATGCCATGTACCACAGAGGGTTGCTGTGTAAATTAAATTGTTGGGGCCACACTAGAACTCCAATTTTGAGTTCCCTTCCCTATAACCACAAAGCATACTCTGCCAGGCTCATAGTAAGAGGACTGAGTATTACTCAGCTACCACTTAAGGGGCTGTAGTTAAAGGAAACTGCATTTTAGCTGAGGCTTAGTATGCTCCTGAAAAAGAGCATTAAGCTTGGCTGGTTCTAACAAAAAGAAGTGTTCCAAATGGAAGAAATTAAAACTGGGCACATTTATGGCTGGATTGAATTAGGGGGATCTGATAGTGACCCTCATCTCTCTACCTTTACTTTTATGTGGGTAGTATATGCTCAACCAGAAAAGATGATTCTTTCATTTGCTGGGTCCAATCTGCTGTTAAGCCTATCCAATGAATTTTTATTTCAGATACAGGATTTTTCATTCCTAGAATTTCCATTTGGTTCTTCAGTAAATTTTTTTTAATCTCTCCTGAAATTCCCCACCACTGCATCCACTATATCCATAATTTTCTATAATTATTTAACATATGTTTAATAGCTATTTTAAAGTTTTGGTCTGCTAAGTCTAACAACGGAGATATTTCTGCATCTACTTCTAATTTTTTTCCCTCTTGAGTATGAATTATAACTTCCTACATCTTCACATGTCTAGCAATTTTTTATTGTAGATGATCCTCAGTGCAGAGCATACAACAATGTATTCAATAAGTTCTTAATGAAATAATTATTATAGAAATCAATGTAAGCCTAGATTTAGATCTCCATCCCAAGCAATGGCAGATTTGTTTTAAACTCTCCCAAATACTAATTTACCATGTTACACATTGCTTAATTATTTTAAGGAGTTTATATTAATTCTCGAGTAGACATAGAATATTTACAAAATGTATATGACATAAAAATAATTGTATAATGAACACCCATGCACCCAGTTTAAGATGATCTTTATCAGTACCTGTGAGTCCCTCCCCAATTTCACCCATTTCTTCCCGCTCAGAGGCAACTATTATATTCTGTTATTCTAAAAACTTTTAATTATTATCTCCCATGATAATGTATGTGTGTGTGTGTGTATACCTTTCATGTTTTTACATTTATCTCTCTGCTGTCAGCTCAAGGTCACCTTCCCCATGAAGTCCATGAAGTCCTCTTCAGTCCATCAGGCCCCCACCCCCTAACTAGCCCTGCCTCCAGGCTTGCCCTTCCTCAACCCATTGTCCAAATAGAATCCTGTCACTCTCTTAATTAACACTCCTTAAAGCCTCCCTAGTTCCTTTTGCCCAGGTTCCTTTTGTCTAGGACAAAGTTGATGCATACATATGCAAAGTGCAATGTAGTTCCTAGTTTTAAATGTTTCTCAGGTGACTAAAGCTCCTTTGGGAAAGCCTAGCTACTCACTGGTGGATGCGGGCCTGGCCCACCAGACCAGCTTATAGATTTCACAGAGCTATCGCGGACAGCCTTGGAGGACTTTCTGGCCTCCAGTGGAGGATTAACCCCACTTTAATATTTACTGGGACCCTTCCCCTCTGGATATTGGATAGGTCCTAAGCAGCCCCTGATGTTACTCTGAACCAGAAAGATGTGGAGCAGAAAATGCTGACCTACTCTGATTTTTAAAAATAGTTTTTAGGGGAAGACACGTTTTTACATAATTAATATAAATAATTATTGTGTTCAATAAGTTCTTGATGAAATAATTATTATAAAAATCCATGTAAGCCTAGATTTAGATTTCCATCACCAGCAATGGCAGATTTGTTTTAAACTCTCCCAAATACTAATTTACCATGTTATACATTGCTTAATTATTTTAAGGAGTTTATATTAAATCTCAAGTAGATATAGATATAGTAGATTATAGGTTATTATATAACCACCACTCTACTCTGAATTTCAATCTGAAATAATAAATGAAATAATAAATAAATGCCTTTATTCACATCACAAATTTATATAAGGAAAAAGAAACCTCAAAAATCTTTAGTAAAGGTTGTTTGGTTTTTTTTTAAAGATACAGAGCATGCCAAATCATCTCTGAAAAATCCCTTCTAAATTAAAAAAAGTTTGTAAAAGTATTATAAATGTAATGCCTAATTAATATGATTGCAGGGAAGCTTTAGGTCAAATTAATGATATATACAAACTATTTTTATGTATTCAACCTATGAACATTCACATTTTGGAATTAGAATTTTGCCAATGGGGACTTTTCAGTTCTGTATTTAGATTTTCATAATACAGTATTGTCAAATATATAATTTACTTGATTCTGATTCCTTAGTCAGTGACACAGTCTATAATGCAAATTGTTCTGGAATAAATAAGATTCACTTGATTGAATGATTTTCATTGGGCAAACAAACTGGAAACTTCTATAGTTGGCAGAAAGTTAATCTCCAAATGAGTATTCAAAATGTTGCTTTGGATAAAAATTTAGAAAGAAAATACAGCTAGTTTCTGCTTTGAAAGCAGTTGACCTCCAAAGTATTAGATTGATTCTAAATTGGAATTTTTTGCTGAGTTGTCTTGAAAGTTTTTTTAATTTTGTTTTGTTTTTGTCCTATGTGCTAAAAGGTCCAAAAAGACTTCAGGCTTCTGTTTATTTATATGATTTGGGGTTAGCAAGCCCGTTAGTTCTTAAATACCCAATTATGATGGTCTCCTTCCCAAATGATATGTTTCTCATACTTTAGCCTCAGAGTTGCCAGCAACTCTAAGAGAAGACAGCTTCCCAAATGAGATTTTCAGTAACGCACGAGATAAGACTTCATCATTTTCTGTCTAAAAACCAATATTGTTGGGGGCAATTTAAAGAGATTTGGAGAAAAGAATTTTGCATGGGAATCTTATGGGATCCCCCTCTGCCATGCATTTATCTGAACCAACATGGCACCACTGTGTCTTGCTCTGCCCAGATTCAAAAGGAGAGAATATAGGCCCCACCTCTCAATGGAAGAGTGTCTGCATCATAGTGTAAGCAGACCACATGAGATGAGATAGAGTACCTACTTTATTAACTTTAGCGAAGGAGTAGAAAAGAGAAGCCCAAATTCTCACTTTTTAATGTAGCTCTGTAGAAATTACTCCTCTGAAATCAGAGAGACATTACTGCATAGTCACTAAGTACATGGACAGTAAGATTTTAGAGACCTGGTATTCAATCCCAAATCTGCCACTTTCTCACTTGCAAAACTTCTTTCCTCTTAAGGTTGTTGAGAGAGTTAATTTAGGTAATGAAAGTAACTGCCTGAAGCACCACTCTAGGCACTGCAGCTATTACCATAACAAATAGGTCACTACAGTGGCCATTTGCCAGAAACCTTAGCTCTCTACCTGTAATGCCTTTGACTAAGCTTCATTTCAGAGTTAATTAAAAATAACTCAATGACCCTACCCAGTAGACCATTCAACTACTATTTACAGTCATGACTTTCAGTTTGTTTATTGCTATATGAGTTCAATGTCAATAGAAGCAGAATTGAGGTTTAAATTCAATAAAATTGCGTAAAAAGAAATCCTAGTTAATGTTTTAACTGGAGTGTGTTCACAAAAAGTCCACTCTCCTTTGTGGGTCCACATGCCCTCTGACAGCAAGACTTCTGAAAGTGTAGTATACCCAACTGGAAAATATATTGCATTGTGCTTTGACTCATTTTTTCCTTCTGTTGACTAAACACATTGAGTTTGTTTTTGGTAAAATGTCTCGTATATACATTAGAATTCTCGTGTTGATATTTGTGAAGTAAGTGTACACTTATTTTTCTTTGGATATATGCCAAATGGCAATATAAGTTTTAGTTATATTTAGTATATATGTTTTCATAAGATTCTCTGAAAGTATCCTATGACATAGCATAGATTGATTCTGGAACTTGTAAGTTAAGCATAGACTCTAGGTTTTCGGAAATTGGGAGTATTGATTCCCTAGATGAAAATTGAGAAAAAGTTGTCTTTGTCATCTTGGTCTATGAGAACAATTAAAAGGAAGTGCAGACTTCATCAGCCTGATTCTTGTTCTACACATGATGTAGGAAAAGATTTCTTTTGTTTCTTCTGCTTTTCTTTCTCAGTCATTCTTCCTTTCCTTGGGACTGATTCAACTTCCATCCTGTCTCCAGATCCCCAGCACTGAGGCCCTCATGGGCCTGCCTTCCCTGTCCTTTCCGTCCTGGCTCATTGGCCTCCCTCCTACTACCCATCGCCCTGACAGCTGGTTGTCCTTTTGAAATACTGCTGTTCTGTGCCCATTTTTAAATGGTGTTGTTTAGGAACTTTGTTGTTGTTGTTGTTCTAGTTTTTTGTTTAGTTTGGTTTTGGTTTTTTGACAGCTTATATAATACCTGTTTTTTCCTGTCATGGAAATTGTCGTACTAAAATAAAATACCACATCAAGATAAAACATGGGTGTAATTCACATAAAGTTGGCAGTCTGGCATCTTTTGTCTTAGATCTATCACAAGTCTAGCACAGCACCTGACACAGAGTAGATGCTTTGGAATGTTCATTGAGTTTATTCTGGACACTCAATATTGTTTGTAAAGCCACAAACAGCCTACAAGAATTTATGAGCCAATAAAAGTCACCAATTTATTTTTAAAGATATTTACCTGGTGTTAATTATTAAGACTTTAATATAAACTTTTGAAGGAAACTTTTGAATTTAAGTGAGCTGTACCAGAGATTAATGTGAAATTAATTGACTTTATTTAAAGTGCAGGGATAACATACTTATAGGTATATATTTTAAAATTGATCCACTGAGTCTGCAACACAAGTTTATCATACTTGATGAAGGAACCCTGTTTCCTTTTTGTAATGAAAAGTCTATTTGGGAATCGAGTTTCAATTTATTTTGTACAACAAAATGCTGCTCCCACATATTTTCATAAGGGAAGAGTGATTTGTGTCTAAGTCCTTCAGACACTCTCTTGAAATACATAAAAGATAGTTACTTTAACCAACCAAAGGTAATTTAGAACTCTCTTTTCCACTAAGCAGAGAGACATTTAATTTGTTTGATATTTGGATCAGGTAAGACCATAACTTTGGCACTCAAATTATATTTTTTAAAATAGACATAAAATTTTAATATACATATTTTTAAAAATTTAATGTATAATATTTTAAAATAACTTATCTTGAAAAAAGAGTTGATTTTGTTGGACACAAAGGGAAAGCCTATAATAAGGTTGAAAAATATTGAAATGAGCTCTTAAAGAAAGAGATTCAAGATTCAACAGTGGAGATCCATATACAGGATCTTTAGAATTCAGAGAGACTCAAGCAATCTATTGATATTGAGAAACTCAGACCGACAGATTGAGAAACGGGGGACAATTTAAGAGTAAAATTTGGGGAAGTGTTGGTTTATGTGTCTTTTAGTTTAATCTTTTCAAATAGTAGTGCTATTAGGTAAGCTCTTGGAAAAAAAGTGAATTTTGGACAACTTGACACTAAGAAAGACGTCAGGGGTCTTACCAATCGTTTGTTGCCTTTCCCAGCCCAAAATGTATTTTTTTATTGCTTAGGAGTCCCAGAGCGCAACAAAAGTTAATAGTGTGAAGAGCGTACTTGATTCACCTGGCCCCTTATACGAAAGTGAGCCAAAAGCTACTTTAAAAAGTTAAAATGCCTTATATATCGAATGGAACAGTAAAAAGAAGTATGTGTATGTGGTGTAACCTCTTCTTTTTCAGGGTGAGAGTTAGGTCCTCTTGTTATCCCATTTTATAGACATAGTTTATCTACTTCTCTCTTAATTTAGTCTTTATAATAGATCATAGTGGAGATGAGAAATTTAGCAAAGTTTCCTAAAGGAAAGAGGGAGGGAAGAAGACAGCAGTGGAGAAGAACCAAAGGAAATTTTCAAAGAATACCATCCCGAGCTGCAGACCCCAACTGCCAACCGCGGGGCTGCAGACTGTTACTGGTCTGTGGCCTGTTAGGAACTGGGCCGCACAGCAGGAGGTGAATGGACCGAATAAGATTCATCTGTATTTACAGCCACCCCCCGTTGCTCTCATCACCACATAAGCTCTGCCTCCTGTCAGATCAGCAGCGGCATTAGATTCTCATAGGAGCAGGAACCCTACTGTAAACTGTACATGCAAGGGATCTAGGTTGTGCACTCCTTATGAGAATCTAATGCCTGATGATCTGTCTGAGGTGGAGCTGAGGCAGTGATGCTAGCACTGGGGAGTGGCTGCAAATACAGATTATCATTAGCAGAGGGGTTTGACTGCACAATAAATGTAATGTGCTTGAATCTTCCCGAAAGCATCCCTCGCTCCCCACTTCACATCCGTGGAAAAATTCTCTTCCGTGAAACCAGTCCCTGGTTCCGAAAAGGTTGGGGACTACTTGTCTAGAGCGTATACCTGATTCCTACTGCTGCATACACACTGTCTGATTTTGGATAAATTCTTCCTTTTCTCTGAGCCTTGGTTTCTTCATTTTTCAAATGAGGGTTTCATATTAGATCATCTCTAATGTCCAATTGTCTGTCTCATACATCTTCCAAGTCTGACCTTTCCTGAGCTATCACTAATTCATATCTTTCCAAATGTCCCAAGTGAAAGTATAGCTGTTTTTGCAACCAATGTCCTTAAACTCTTCCCGCTTTCAGTAAAACATACACAATTGCATGTACCAACCAAGTCATTAAAAAGGGAAGTCAAACCATTTTGGAGGAGTTAGGCAAAGAACGTTGTGGCAGCTGAGTTTTTCACTTGGATATATCTAACTTCATCTATACACCATTGAAAAGATGCCAGAAATGCAGACCTTTTCCAGGTGCCCTTGAAATTACCCAGAACTAGTACCTTCCTTAACACTTCTCTTAATTAAACAGTATGGGTGGTGGAACTATGTCAGAGGTGGCAGGGAGAAATTTCCATAGGGGCCCCACTGTTTAAACTTAATAGCTCTTCTTGCAGCAGCATATTTAGTGGGGAGATGAGAAACCACATGGGAATATTGCTACACCATTAAGGCTCTTACATAAGTGTTGTATGATCTTTCTGCTTTAGGTGGAACTTGGAGATGTTAGTCAGACTTATTACCAGAGTGGATAGATAATACTAACTCAGACTTCCTAAGAGAAGGGAGGAATAATTGAGCAGATTTTCCTTTGCTCTTATGGTGTGAAGTTATTTTATTTCAGTAAACTTAAATTCTTTGTTGTATTAAATTGTAATACGATACAGTTTTGCCAAGGAGGAAAAAAAGAAGAAAGGGAATGGAGAAGTTGAAGACATTGAATATTTTGGACACTTACCTCTCTTAGGTCTTAAAACCTTAAGGATTTAAGGTAGACAAATAGACCCATCTTATTTACAAGTACTATTGAGTGCCAGTCCGAGATGGCAGATCACAGGTTTTACATACAGTGGGAGAAAGAAAAAGACATTGATGAACAAGGGAAATAATACATGGTTAAAGAATTCCTAGTGGCATTCTTTGAGCACCAAGTAGTACAGAAGTTAGATATTATAACTACCTTATGGTCTATTTATTATTTTACAGTCAGGGGTTTCTTTATTTCACAGATGTTGCAAAATTTAACGATTTTTAGCTACATTTAAATAATGTTACAATGATAGTGTATATTAAGGAAGGCAAATGTGAAATGTAAGATAGAATTTGTTGTTTTTCTCCCTGTTGGAGGAAATTTCCAAAGCAGCAAAACAGTGATAAGAATTAAAATGGGAAACTTGGGCAATTTTCTATAATATCACTGAATGCATTCTGCCTTTGTTTGTGTTTTATTGGAAGTTGTTTTTATGAGTATATTATGACTATTACTCATTGGCCACTGAGATTAATTTCCCTTTATAATTTTGTAATTGCATTTGTGAAATACATTTTTAACACCTAATCGCCATCAGGGCACTCTAAAGAGGTGTAATTAGAAAGCCCATCAGACATTCTGTCTTAAATGTATTGCTAATTAGTACTAACTCACTTTTTTTTTTTTACTGCGATTTGCTATTGGTATCATGAATGAAGATTTAATTATAAAGAATGGGTCTCACTGAAACTATATTCCCATTGGTTTAAGTGCCTTATTTTAATTTGTGGGTTATTCCTTATTGGGGATTATTGTCAAACTTCTTAAAAAGTATACTCCCGGCTATCTGAAGACATATTGAAAGCAGGGCCAAGCAATTAAGGTGAGGCAAGTATCACTTTCCTTCCTCCCTTCTACAGCGTTCTCATTCTGTGCTCCAAAGCTACACCACAGGGAACATTCTTATCAGCAACGATAAATAAAACACAGAACAAGAGCAAAATAGTTCATTTTGTCTCTTCCTTTTTTCTTTTCTTTTCTTTTTAGCAAAAGCAATTCCTGTGTATCGCAAACATTAGAATATGCAGACAAGTAAAATATAAAATAAAATCACTTTTAATCCCACCACCGGGACAGGTTCCGGTACCATCCTTGTCACCCTGCTGTGGAAACTTGTGCAATTTTCCTCTGCGTCTGTGAGAGTGTGTGTGTGTGTTTCCAATTATTTATTAATACTTTCTCCTTCCTGAGAAAACAGTAATATATTTCTGATATATTAAATTTGGCCTTGACCTCATGACTTGCTTAGGTCAAGGGGATGTGAGTAGTTGTGTCTTACCCCATCTGAGCAAAGCTTGGGTCCTCTGGCATGAGAACAACATGCTCCAGATCAGTGCTGCTCCGTCAGCTGCGATCACAGGAGAAAATCATGTGGAACACATCCACAGAGGGAGCTTCAGCTGCCCCACAGTAACCTGAGCAAAACGTAAGTTCTTTCAAACTACTGAGATTTTGAGGGTGTTTGTCACACAGCATATCTAACTATTAGTAGTATTTTCCCTAGCCCCTCTAAGATGCAGCTTTCATGGCTGTAAAACTACATTAACAATAATAGTACCAACATGGAAAGTCTATTGAAAGGCCTAAGTGAGGTAATATACTAAAAGTGCTTGCTGCATAAGTACTCAAAATTAATTTTATTATATTCTTCAAGCCTTTTTTCTATGCACATATAAATATACATTTTAAATGTGAGATTATGTCACATATCCAGTTTTTAGTCCCCTTTTAAAGAAATAACATACCATGAACATCTATCTAGGTAATTAAATATTCTAATACACAATTTTTAATGACTGCAGAGTATTCTACAGTATAGGCATACCAAAGTTTATTTAACAAATCTGAACATTTAGATTACTTCCAAATTCCACTACAGTAGACAAAGTTATAATGAATATTTCTACAATCAAATCTGAGCCTATTTAAAATTATATCCAGAGGGGGGAAATTTTAGTCAAAGGGTCTAGGTGTTTTAGGAATTTTGGCACATATTATAAAATTATTTACAGTTTATAAACTTATGCAGTTAATAAAGCAAAACTTAGCCAGAAGATAGCTATATAGCTCCATTATCAAAATACTTACATTTAAAACTTCCTATGGCAAAACCCCATCAAGAAATTATGTCACTTTGCTGTGCTATCAAATATTGTTCATTCTATCTTTCTAACTACACTTTTGCACCAATTAACCATTATCCCTTTACCCCGCTCCTCCCCTGTGCTCTCCTCCCAGCCTCTGGTAACCATCATTCTACTCTGAAAATATGCAATCCTTTATGTTGAAGTATTTTTTTCCTGACTTCATTAAATTATTTTAACCAAAAAATATATATTCTGACTTGTTCTCAAAATGCCTAATGTTTATGTGGATACAAGGAAAAATGTGTTGTGTGAGCAAGATATTATCATCATTCTTCTTAAATGGGATGCTGTGGCATGTTGTATCTCTGTAGTAATGTGTAGGAAAAGCAGGCCACATCTTTGCCATAAGACTCAAATATATGACAATCAGGCTCTTCCATATTGTCTTCTCTTAATAAAATAGGCCCTATGTTGTTTTATTTTTCTAGAAACATTGCTTTAATTTTAAAAATAACTTTGAAGACATTTCTGTATGACTGTGACAAATATCTGAGACTAAAATATAAATCAAGGAAACAATCTCTAGGCTGTGTTTCCAAATGTGCCATTAATTTTGTTTCTTGTTCTAGTAAATATCACCAGACCATGAGATAATGTGGTTTACCTTTCTGTCTACTGGGGGTGTGTGTGTATTGGCAGGTGGTGTAGGTGGCATAATATACTTTACAGTGATGTTTGCTGTCCTTTTTAAGTACTGAATTTGTTATGGCCACAGAGCTGCATGAAAAACATCTCTCTGTTTTAGAGAGACAAATTGTAATTGAACTACAATTAATATAGTGACATGAACTATGAACCTCCATAACATTTAACAAAGTATTACCTGATGGCAATATGAGGAAATTAATCATAATAGAGTTGCTTTTGATATTTGAAAATTTAAGTTATGTATTTGTTTTAATGGGCTTCTCTCTTTGCACCTTTCTAAATTATTTTAACATTTCTCTTGCCAACACTTAGTTAAGCTAACTCTAAAACAGTAGTGGGGGCTAGGTGCAGTGGCTCACCCCTGTAATCCCAGCACTTTGGGAGGCCAGGGCAGGAGGATTACTTGAGGCCAAGAGTTCAAGACCAGCCTGGGCAACATAGCAAAAACCCTCATCTTTACAAAATTTTTTTAAAAATTAGCTGGCCATGGTAGTGCACACCTGTGGTCTTAGCTATTCACTCAGGAGGCAGAAGTGGGAGGATCACTTGAGCTCAGGAGTTCCCGGTTACAGTGAGCTATAATTGCACCACTGCATTCCAGCCTGGGCGACAGAGTGAGACCCTGTCTCTAAAAATAAATAAATAACCAGTAGTTGATACAGACCAGATGGAAGCGTTTATCTGGCTCTATTTCCCACAGTTCTTTGGTTTAGAGAGTTCTTTGGTCTATAAACATTAGCCTCATCACTCACATGGGGGGGTGTGGCTTACGAAGATCCTTGATGAACTGTGTATTTCGGTTAGGATCTTAATTATCTTTGGTTTTATTGACTCTGCATTGATTCTGGTAAAAGGAGCATAATATAGTATTGCATTTTTAAATTATATATTGTGTTGAAATATCGAGGCAATTAGATTGAGAAGTATTAGTTGTAATCTAGCCCAACGTCCCTTGCTGGCCAAGTCTAGAATTGGCACAATTCCACAGACAGCAGCTTTGAAACTGACATTAAAACATTTGTGAATAATTGCTTCAACAGAGTTGAGTTAGCAAAAAGTCTAAATAATTTGCATCTTTCTAAGCAATAATTATTCCAAAGTATGATTATTAGTTTATATGCATCTAAATAAAAGTCAATAGGCAATGCAGTTGATCTGGAAAATTAGATTTGCTTAACGTTTTTAAAATAAATAGCCATAAATCTCTTAATGCCTTTTAGATTTGATCCTTATTGGAGGTTTTTACTGGTTATAATAGGTTGCTAATGAGAACTAAGAATACTCATTGGCCCACAACTTTTCAACAAAGAATGTTCATGAGGAGACTTTAAAGGAAAGCATATTGTCATTATTTGGAATTAATTGTAAAAAATTGTACAGAAAAGGTGAAATTCTTTAAAAATATCAAGTAAAAATATCTCTTACCCAAGTAAAAGGATGAAATACACTCTAACATATTTAACAACCTTCAAATAGAATGTTGTCAATTTAAGAGACAATAAATCTGAAAACCTTCTGTAATTTTTTCAAAGAAAAATTTTACATAATCTTTAAGGAGCAGATCAATTACAGAAAAAAAATTATTGACAACTTATTCTCAAACTATCATTACCTAATATTTACTCCTAATATTTATTTTAAATGTGTGTGTTTCTAGAGTCAATATGAAATATGGAAAGAAAATAGATATTAAAGTAAGAACTATTTGCAGATTCTGTCTCTGACACTTATTGACTTGAGATCTTAGTCAAATTGCTTAACTTCTGTGAACCTTTGTTTCCTTATATATAATGTTGAGATAAAATGCTTATTTTCATTTAATATGAGGATAATGTAATGTGTACACATTGCCTGGTTTTTAGCATGCATTCAACTCATTTTAGTTTCTCCCTTCCTTTGCCACTAGTTCCACCCCCTCCGTCTCCCCCAAATGAGTCCGTTTTAATATGTTTTAATTTGGCCAAAGACTACCACATATTCTTATGTATCAGTCAACCAGGATAACAGGTAAATTTTCTTGATAAACATTAGGTTCCAACTATATCTTTCCAAAGAATATCAGAACTTTCCTGGGCTGAAAACAGATACTAAAAGAAGAGCTCTGTTGCTTGTCACCTACCTGCCAGCAGTTCGTTCAGGTCTCAGGAAGACCTGCCCATTAGCAACGGCAGAGAATCAGTAAACTTATGTCAGAGTCAACTTGTACTTGGAGAAACCATTTAGTCAAGGTTCCTTTAGAAGAAGCCACAGAACCTGTTCAGGTTAACTCTTGGTCAACTCACCTATTCCAGTTCAGCTCATTGACTTTGTGTAAATTCTAGCTCTTATTTCTGTACAGCTTCCTTTAACTCCTATCACTGAATGCATGCTACCACCAGTGGGAGGTGAGGAACACGAGGAGATGTCATATGAATGTGGGTCAGATATTGGAAAAATGTGAATGTGATTACCCATGGATCTAAGTTACCTAGATTCCCCCAGACACATCCCGAAATAACTGAACTTTGGCAGTGTGTGTTTCTTGGTTATTATCCCATCAACATCCCCAACCAAATCACATTAATTAAGATTACTTCTTTGGTATTCCCAATTAAGTTTGTGGTTGGCTAAACCTTGCTTTATGTGCTATAACATTTTTATATACATAATTTTTAAAAAGGGAACTGGCAATTTATTATACAACATATATATGTTGTATAATCAAATAATCACATATGTACAATTACAATGAGTCAATTTTTTCAAAAGTGAGTTGGCAAGGTGAATCATATGCAAGTTTCTCCCAAAGACCAAACTTTCTTTAATAAAGCAGGATGTTCACTTCACCTGAAATTGCCGGATGTTTACTTCACCTGAAAAATTAAATTACCACATTGAAATTGACTTTGACACCATCATTTTAGATTAAAGTTCCTCAGATCAGAGCCTCGAATATTAGGTGTTAGGGTCATGGTGGGAAACAAGTGCTATAATGCTATGATGAAAACTATTTGCATCATCACAGATGACATTTAGAGATCCAACTCGGCTGGCCATCCTTGATGTCACTAATTCCACTAAATCTCTCTGTTTTTCAAGGGAATCCAGCTAACTTTACAGAACCTTTTGAACTGCTTGCACAGCCATGAAAAAAGGATAATTTCCAAGACACTCAAATTTCAGGGAAATGGATTCTTAAATAATTTAATAGGAATAAAAAGAAAGTTTGTAATGATTAAATTACATTTGATGATGCTTTTCTCTATTAGTAAATATATGCTACTGAAATTGGAAATGCACGAGCAAGCTTGTCTCTTGTAAGGTTCTAGATGAAATATCTTTGTATGAAATCCCATAAGTGGTAAGAGAATCAGGAGATATGTATGTTAGGGGGTGCATAAGGGTAGCTCCCACTCGGACATTTTCTGCAGTACATAAAGGCTCCATAAGAGTTAAGTACTGCGTCTGACTCAGTAAATATTTGATGAATGAATTTATAAATACAATAAGTGCTCTTTGTCTCATTCCACCCCACCTGCACTTCTGCAAACACAAACATACAAAGATAAATGCACAATGCATAGCAAGATTATGGGGGAGAGGAGGAAAATGAAGAACCCCAGGCTGATTTACAGCTAGTGAGCATTGGTCCAACAGTGCCTGTGATTAACAGCCAGCAATTGTTCAAATTGGTGGATGTTTCAGTAGGAACATTCATCAAATATTTTGAATACCACCCCAGGATGCCCCTTTATTTAACCTCATCTTATTCAGGGCTAAGCACCTACTATGCTAAAATATCCTTGAAATCAAAACCAAACAGAATTCCTGAAGGTGATTAAGAGAAGTCAAACTGGCAAGAGGATGAACTGTGGTCATGGTTACTTCTATCTCAACTAGACAAGGCTTTAGAACTTCACTGCAGAATATTGAAGCCAACTAGGCAAAACTTTTCATGTGAGGCAGGCTAGTAATTTAGAACATGCACTAGGTTGGAATCTATGATAGAGTTTTAACCAGAGCTCTTCCACTAACTTTCAAATACATTTGAGAGAAATCACTTCAGTAGGTTTTTGTCAGCTCATCTGTGTAGTGAGTTCAGGATATTTGAATTCTAGGATCCCTTTCAGTTCCATCATCTAATGGAAATCAGGCGTACCTTTTTTCTGAAAGAGGATTCTTTCAATAGTGTGTGTATAAGGACACAATAATGTCTTGTATAAGGGCTATATCTTAATCCCACCATTTTAAACTCCTATTAGTATTTTTAGAATGGTATGATGTGTGTATGACATTAAATTCTACATAAATATTTTAAAATTTGGCTTAAAAGAGTTTATAACTTGTGCCAGCCAGTATAGTTCCACTCTGGAGGTCTCCTGTGTAAGAGGGAAGGATACGTCACACATCAGTATTTGTGAAGGTGAACTTTCAAAACCAAGCCCCAACATATTTAACTCAATCATATGTTCATCAGTGTTTCAATAAATCAAACAAGTTGTGGCAAGGTCCTGCAATTGCCTTTCCAATATATTACAATAAAGAAATGCTTATAAGTCTGCAACATTTGCCTTTTACTATAGCCTCTTCTGCTAATCAAGACAGCAACATACCTTTTATTCATGGAAATCAACAGAAGTCAACTCTTAGCCATGCTTGCCTGTTCATTCCTCAAGTGTTGATTGCACATGAATATTGGTAAATATAATTATAAATAACAGCTAATTGAAATGAATGTGTTTAGAGGATCCATTGTTGTAGGACTTTTCAGAACTTTTAATATCCAAACATACTTACGACTTTCCTGAGAAGAGCACATGGTATATTCCACATTTCTCAAACTTTGTTCCAGTGAATTACTCATTTCTTTTTTTGTTATTAAATGTGTGTTCACAAGGATCATATTTTAGAGAACACAATGTGGAATATGCTGTTTTACTTTATTTTCTATTAGAGAGTCAAATAAAGTCAATATTTATCTACAAATTGCTATCCTGTCTCTGTCTGCCAAACACATTTTTTTGTGTTTTATTGAAGCTTAGCTTAGAGCTTATGTTGGATTGAAAAGGACCCTTAATTATTGTCCTGTTATCAAATTCTATACATAGTAAAATGGATGCCCAGAAAGGTGGAATAACATGCTTAAAAGTCACATTGTGAGTTTGAAGTTGTTCTGGGGTTAGAATGTGGATCCCTTATTCCTTAACCCACTATTTTTTTCCATTACACCACACTGACTCTCCTCATATTTGCCATAGTTGATCTCAACAGAGTGTTTGTAAAGAAACCTTGAACATGCTAACTACAATCAGATGCATTTAGGTTTTTCAAATAGAAGACCTTTCTGACAATTCAAATTCCACTCGTCCAAAACTGAGTTTGTTTCTTTCTCTTATATGACAGTATATATGCAGTGACAAAGAACATAGTCTTTGGAATCAGCCCACTTAGAGTGCCTTAAATATACTCAGTGATTCCCACATCTTCAGCTTTTCTCTTGATCCTCTGGACTGGATTATTTTGCTACCAATATTTCATACATTGAAGTTCAGCATTACCTTAAAATAGAATTGAAACACATGTAGTAAGTACATGATGTGTTTTTAATTAAATACATTTGAACCAAACAGTTTCTATCTCCCCTTTCTCTATCATTGCTGCTATTAGAGATCCAGTAGTAGAAAGTATACACAAGGTTACAATGCCCTTTCCTCAAATTAGTTTTAATTACCAAATTTTATCTAATTATCCATTGATAATGGCCATTTGAGTAATGGCACACTTTTGAATTGCTCATAATTCTGAACCATTTCTCTAAGATCTCATTATTTATTAAAGTTGACTAGCCAACCGCTTAGAAACACTGTATCTGTTTCATTCAATAAATATTTATTGAGAGCACTTACTATGAGCAAGGCTCTGTATTAACCACTGAGTCTTGTATTAACCACTCTGTTAAATGGGTTGTGGTACCCAGAATAAAAATAAGGTCTAATTATTTTTGAAAATGTCCACCAAACCAGTATATATCTATTGTTTCTTAATTTTACATTTTGTATCAGTATTTTTATATCTCAGTAAGAAGTATGATTAAAGATACTTAAGGAAATAGTTCTCAGCATAGAAATGCTGACAGGTTTAAAGAAATTTTTCAAACTTTGTCAAATAATTTAAACCATTTAGACCAGGGTTAGTCTAGTATTTTAGAGTAGAAATATGCTTTCTAACCATTTCCTCTTAATAGCTGAAAACTGCATTTATTCTCACTAAGGATTTCTGGATTGTAGGCTGTTGGTCCTTAAACCTTTAGGCAGTGATAATAAAGATACCATGCTTATTCTTAAAAATAACAGTGAAAATAACTTATATTGAATTGGTGAACAGATACAATAGAGATCCAGAGTGATTTGAGATCTGGGCTAGCTATGGAAACCTTAGAAAGATATGAAAGGTATGGCAGTTAGGTCTTCATTTTACTCATACACTCAAAAAACATTTATTAAACAAGTATTATATGGAAAGCCCTGGACTGGTTGTAGTCAGGAATGTTTTTAAGACACAGTTTAGGACCTCAGGAAGTAGCTTGGTGGTTGGAGAGATAGCTCCAAGGCATTGAAAGGGCACTGGACTAGGAGTTAGAACACCTGATTTGTCTACTCAATAATTGATGACTGGAAACCAATCTAATCTCCCTGAGCTTTGATTTACTCATCCATAAATTGAGTGTAAAAGGAGAATCTACAACATCTTGTTTTGAGGACTGTATCAAAGAACACATGTGTAATTATCTAGCATGGCAGTGAAAACATAGTAATGATCAAATGCTATTAATAATTAAATGATGTGTATACATAATGCAAGATAGAAAATGGTCAAGTCCACAAGAGTTCTATGTCCTGCTAAGTTAATATGACTCTGATAGAAAAATACATAGGTATGTCAAGTCATTGACATGAGTCAAAGAAAAAGTTTACTTCTTTCAATATGACACCATTCTTATTCTGTTTCACCTATCATCTGAATTATTCCTCTTACATCATGTGCCATGCTGTTTACCAAGAATAGCTCCTCAATGAAGAGAATGCCAAGAATTTTTACCAGCTAGACTTGGAGCCTGGATTTAGATGGGCATTTTAAGCTCATGATGAGGAGCAGGAAGCCACTCTGTTTTGCTTAATGTGGCAACATACATTGGGTTTATGACCACATTATGCTTTGGCAAGTTAGTTCCTGTAATAATGAGGAATGATTGTCAAATAGGTTGTATAATGAAGCAATTGTCCAAACAGAAGGCATTGCTAAGGCAACAAACCAGCCTACCCTGTGGTTTCACAAAATTCATTTACCTGCTTGCTCAGACTACCTCTATAGAAACATATTAAAGAGAATTGTCTTAGAAAGAAATACCAAATTTTAAATTTGAAACAGATTCTAGGCTTTGGGTGACAACAGCCCATAGCTGTTTTTAAGTCAGCAATGAATGCCTCTTCTTGTTTCCTACTCCTTATGCATATTCCTCATCCTAATCCTTGTTCTCAGGGCCAGGATACTGGTGGAGAGGTCCTTGACAAACAGTGCTCCAAATGAGCAATTGCCTGTGAGATGCTTGTTATAGCTTTGGGCTTTGTACCAAGGTTAGGGAATGGTTAAGACCTCAGAAATTCTACTTTTGCTTCATGAAGAAGAAAGAAGGAAATTTTTAAGTAAAAGGGCAGCTTGTTCTCATGACTTGAAGGCTTAATTGACTAGAGTAAGTTAGCAATTGACATTGAGCTAAAAGAGCATTTTTCCAAAGTGTATTCTATAGATGTGTTATTAGTTGTTTATCACATACAAAAAAAAATGTGTTTCGTGGTCATACAGGTTTGGGGAATGAAGAGTTAAAGTCAAAGGGGTCTTTTTAGTACAGGAGAACTAGAATCTTTAAAGTGCTAATGTCTATGGTAAATGTCTTAGAAGAGAATAGTAAATACTTAATTTCCTAAACTTATTTGGCCATGGAAACTTTATTTTATGCTGCTTCTCATGGGATTACTACTCTTCTATGGAACACGCTTTTGGAAATGCTGATCTATGAGAACAAACACATTATTTTCAGACATTGACATTTTCTACTCTTTCCACAAAGAAATAAATAAAGATAATGTAACTACTTTTCAAGGAAATTTGTTCCACTTACATGAAGATTATTATATTCAATCATCATCATTGAATTAGTGATTTAGACTCTATTTATTCACAGGAGGAGTGGTTCCCACTGATCTACCCACTTTTGCAACCCAGGGATGCAATTTTCTAGAGAGGGAATTAGTGGTGAGTGCCCATTTGTGAATACAAACCAGCGTAGATTCTGTTGTCTCACCAGTAAATGAACCTCTGACAGTGGTTTATTCATTTCCATGTTCTAAATCAGTCTCCATAATCAGATTTTTAGGCTCCACCTTGATCTGGTTTATATATGAAGCTCCAACAAGAGTCTTTCTTTGAAAAATGTGGTAAAAAGATATCTTGGAAACCACTATCATAGGTAACCAGACCATGAGACAGGTCCAAGGGAATTAATATGCTTCACATATGAAAATATGTTCTTCTATTCAAGGAGGGTATGGCTAAGTAGTCATTCTATAGATAGGAAACTGGCATAGAGGTGAAGCTCTTTGTTCCAATCTAAGAAATAATAAAAGCAGTAGCAGAAAATACAATTTCTTGGCTCCACAATTAGGGCTGTTTAAGAAAGGAACAATGCTTCCTGTCTACCAAATTCCCAGATTGACATTGCCTAGGTTCTGTCCTTAAATTATCCCATAAACAAAGCAACCAACATTTACTGAGCAGTTGCTATGTTCCAGGGTCTTTTCTAGGTTCTAGGGTTATAAGAGTGAACAAAGTCCTTGCTGTGAAAGGTAATTTATCAAGAAGCAAGTAAACAAATAAATAATCTGATGTCAAAGTTAAACCTTCTTCTGGTTTTCTCTAAGTCAGCTTCCTGGTGTACGAGATGACTCTCTGGTCATAGGTCATCTATCTCACTTGTTCCCATTCCAAATTGAAAGTCTCCAAGCTGCATTTTATCTCCACGGACTGATGTTGTCCTTCCTACTTGGGTTCAGGTGTAACTCTCTAACCACAGGTCAAAACTGTTCTCCTCAAGGTCATTGAATTCTGAACAAAACCAATATCATCCTGAATCCTGCCTATTTGAAATCTCACGTTAGTCTTTCTCTATATTCTGTCCTACAATCTATCCATCCTTTCCTTCTGTCTTTTAATCATCTCTTCAACTAAGACATGGCCTCTGGATTTTCTCATTAACTCTCTTTTCTCAGTCTTTTTTTCCTTTTAATAATCTTAGGAAAGGTGAATTATCTCATTATCCCTCCTGATTCTACTCTTCTTTGCCTTGTTTTTCTGTCTCTGAAACTGATAAAACCCCTTCATTCTTCACATTCTACCTATATTTCCCCCCCTCATCAGGAATCACCATGAAGTTCTCTGTCCAAGAGTGATATCTACAAGGCACTGTTTAACCCAGGGCAATTACAGTTCAACTTTTCTGACTAGAGGCAGGCTCAGTGCAGCAGAGATATACTCTAAATTTGTACAGAAGGCATTTGTTATATTTCAAAATAATCTAAGTCTTTAAAATTACATACCTCTTCAATTAATAAGCGAAAAGAAAGAATTTTGTTTCTTGGCTAAACCCTCTCGGTCTTTTCCAAGTGTTCACTCTCAGATTTGTTTTCATACTATTTTCATTCACCTTAGTTGTGGTACAGTTGTAAAAGCAGTGTGTGGGGCTTTGAAACCGTGGGGCTCTCCTCTCCTACAGCCAGATGACTGTGCAGCTCCATTCACCTTAAAGGTGACAAGTCTCCCACCACCTCCAATGCTCCTCATTTTAATGATACTATTCAGTCAAACTGAGTGGCTTCTACATTATAAAATATCAAATGGCATCAAATATGTGGCATAGATAATACAAGCCAATTAACTGCCTAATGGCCACATACTCACCTTCCTAAAGAAGCTTTCTTCTCGCCATGCTTAACTCTCACATTTAGAATTAATGAGCAGGGCTTTCATGTCAAGAAGACAGCTGGCTTTTAATTCTGACACCTGTAATGCTTCGTGCATCCTGGGTTAAACAGTGCCTTGTAGATATCACTCTTGGACAGAGAACTTCATGGTGATTCCTGATGAGGGGGGGAAATATAGGTAGAATGTGAAGAATGAAGGGGTTTTATCAGTTTCAGAGAGAGGAAAACAAGGCAAAGAAGAGTAGAATCAGGAGGGAGAATGAGGCTAAATCATAGGACTATCATGAGCAGCAAACCTTTAGGGATTTAATGTATGTCTATGATTTCTTTCTAAAAAGCAGAATGTAGTTAAGGAAAACTGTGTCAGTTTTACAACTATGTGTACACTTCAGAAGCTGTAACTTTCACACCAGGCCCTAAGTCTTACCCAGTATACTCAGGTAGTAATATTCCCAATTAAGATAAAAGACATAAATTGAAAGTGCCATCTTCTCCACCTACTTTCCTCTTCAGAATTCCTTCAGTATCTGTCATTTACCAAGCCAGAAATCTAAAAGGCAACTTTAATTTCTCCTTCTTTATTTCTCTTCATGATCATACTGGTGTTTGTTACTACAGAAGGACCTGTATTATATTCCTAGCCAATGGTTTTATACATTTACTTAAAGTTGGTAGGGAATTGCTAAAGGAGGATGACAGTATGCTCATTTTAGTATAGCAAATGGGTTGGAGGGATCAAGACTTGAAGCAAGGAAACTGGTCTAGTTTCCACTTAGAACATCAGGGCTATTGACGGGGCTCTGGTGAGAAAGATGGTGACCAAACTGCACCCAAGTGGGAGAGGGTGGACATGTTCGAAAAGATACCAAAATGCAGGTGGAATCAGAGAGCCCTGGAGCCTAGATGTGGGGGATGAAGAAGTGAGTGGGATCAAAAATGATCCCTAGTTTCTCATTCGGACAATTCATGAGTAATTGTACAAGTCACCGATATGGAAAATGCAAGAAATTGGAGAGGGAAAATAATACATTCAGATTTGCTAGTGTGGTGGTGTGGAGAGGACACAGCTGTAAAATATCACAGAGTTCTGTTTCATTTAATTAATTAAATCACAAACCACCATCATTATCAATAATAATAAACATTTGTAAGTAATTGTGTGATGTGCCAGAGATACATAGATATTTAAAAAATAATTCTTATCTGAAAAGGGTTTAGCATCAGGTAAGCTCGTTAGGATGTGTACATATGTGGATGAAAATGCACGGAAGATGCACAAAGTGCCAAAAGGGTGGTTTGGGTAATCAGTTTCCTAAGCACCCAAAACCTACTTTCCAGCCTTGTTTCTACTTTCTAAGAGGCTCTATGCTCCAGCTAAATTATTGTATTCATTATTGTTTAGTTACCCTAAATTTTCCTACCTCCATATCTTGTTTTTATCTGCTTTCTCTGCCTAGTAGTCTTTGCTTTTCAAAATCCTATTCAGTTTTCAAATTATATCTCAAAATATAAATCCTGCCCTTGTCCCCCTAATCAGAAATTATATGGCTTTCTATGAGGCCCTGTATTTTCACAATTTTATTAAGCCTTTTACCCAGTCTGCATTTTAGTCATTTTGCCATATCTTGTATCATTCATACCTACTCCCTCCCCACACCCAGAGTCTCAATTTCTTATAATGGAGCCATATCTAGTACAGCTCACCCACATTCCCATCCCTTGTAGTGCCTCTGCACTTAATACGTGTATATGTATGTTTTTAATTTGCTGAGTGGACTTGAAGAAAATCAGAAACAGTGAATAATGATCAGCATATAAGACATTTCAGAATTATACTTTACATTCTCAATTTCCTGTATACCAATCTATAGATTAAATAGAATTTACTCTTTTGGTGGCAAATATATTAGGCATACATTGTAGATTATAATTTATACCTGGCAGAATATGGAAAATCTGTACATGATACAATGAATATAACAGTGTAAGAAGTAATCATTACCACTTCAGATGCAATCATAGCCACTCACCCCTGGTTGAAATGTAGTTTTCACACAAATCCCATGGATGAAAAGAAATGTATATACATTTCAAGTGTTCACCCCTTCCTTATCTTTCCTTGTATAAAATTATCTGCAGAACCATGAAAAACTGTTTGATATTTGTGGCAAAGTAGCCTGTTCTGACTCTTATGCTTATGAGTAGGAATAGTGAGCTGTTAGATGACATACTCAATCCTTGCTGTGGAAGAATTTTATTCTTAATAGCAACTTGAAGCTTGAAGAAATATTTATAGGAAAGAAAAATACTCAAACATCTAAATAAGATTACTCTTAGAGTTGGCCTTAGATTACCTAGAGGGCATAACTATTAATCTTTCACAAATCATAGGTTTTATTTGTTCATGTCCAGTGACGTGTCTTCTTTGTGGACATCTCCATTGCAATTTTCGGCAGTTCTGTTGATGACACAAGTTAATTGAAATCAATGGGGATTGCTCTTGATTTCTTGGAATTTCTTTATTTTGGTCCTGCTATACAAAGGTAGCTCCAGAATTTCTTAACAGGAGGGACTTAGGGACAACAATCTAGTTGACAGGAGGGGCAGTGGAACACATAGCTGCATTTGCAGATACTGTTCTTATTTACATGTATTTTATTTAGGTTGTCTTGGGACATTGATCCCCTTCAAGTTGAATAGAAAAGGAAAGCTGCAGTCTATATTAGAGCTATATTAATTCAAATATCTGTTATTTTTATATTTTTCTAGGACAAAGAGAGATCTTCAAAAATCAAAAAATGAAGTTCACATATACGTGCCGGTGCTTGGCACTGTTCCTTCTTCTAAATGTAAGTAAAACAAAATTATTCTAAGCCATGTTAATTAAGAATACTGAATAAGTAGGAATGTTTTGAGTGTGTTTGAATTGGCATTTGCAAGGGCAGGCATAGTTCTCCAGAAGCCAAAACTAAGTTCCTCAAAACCATTATTTTTCTTAATATTTTGTTAACAAATTTCCCTTCTGAACTTTCACTAATTTAATGTTATGGTTTATACAGAAGTTTGAGCTTTGTTTTGTTACAAAATTTTAGCATGAATTTGAGACATCTTCATATTATCTTAGAAATTAACATAAAAGGTTAATATTCTCAGATAAAACTTTCTTTGTGTTTGACATGTGGTTTTGAATCATATTTTCTGGGCTGTTTAGTCGTTTTATAACATCTAAACTCTTTCAGTCTGAATATTGATTTCAAATGTATTTTTCATCAAAAACTGACTAAGAATCTCCAAGTCTTATATACCACTGTCACTGCATAACTCCTTCTCCAGCCTTTTAAATCATGTTCAATTTATGTAATTTTATATTGCTTTATTCCTAAAAGATTTAGCAAGTAGTCAATAGTATAATCATCTTAGAAAACACTATCAATGCCTGTTTATTTGTGTCAACATTGTTAACCCACCATCACATCAGCTTCAATAGCACATGAAAGGGAGATGAGTAAATTTTATATAAATCATTTTGGAATTGTCTTGCCCCTTATCCTACCACACCGGAATAATATTTACCAGTGAATTACAGCTGGCAGTAAACATCACTCAGTAGCTCATACTGTAGTGCTGACCCCAAGCAAAGCTTGCACAGGGTTCTTGGATTTCCATTGTTCATTAGTGTGTAGTACAGGCTTACAAGTCTGCTTAAACTGTTTCTCTTTCCATTATTCAAGAAAATATATACTAGTGTTCCATACATGTTAATTTAATTTATAAGAGAATTTTTATTTTGTAATGTTATACATCAAACAAATGGTTTTATAGGAGTGATTGTTAATGCAACCCTTTTGCACTTATTTGGATAATGAGCATAGTTTATTTTATTATGTCAGACTGTTATATATTGTTTTAACCTATTAAATATTTCTTTGGATAAATTACAGTATAATTTTCTAAAAGTAATCTAGTATTTTCAAATGCAAGTTACTTCATGCCATTGGAAATGTAATAAAAACACACACAAGAATATTGTAGAATCTAATAGAATATTTTAATTTATCTGCAAATTACCAAGCCTTATGTGGTCTTCTATAGATGCAGAAATATTGGTATATATTATCCATAAATTGATATTGTTACTTTTTATAGCTCAAATGAAATCCTATGTGAATATTTCCAAATAATGTTGTTTCATAAAGCATGTAATTACATTGCATGATAGAAGAAAAACTAAAGGAACCACTAAACACTAATAAAATAGTTTGAGGATTATCTAATTACCTTTTTTACTGTGAAGACAACAGATCATTTTTGGTGCATTAAAAAACTAAAGTAGGTCATTTTTACTAAAAGCTTTTATCTAATATATTCTACAATTTAAATATTGAAAAATTGCATATTTTTGCATGAACCATGGACAGAAATATTTTACTCTGTGGGCATCTCTTTATCAGCAAACATAACTGAACAAAGCATTTAAATGGCTTTGTGCTCTCTTTTCTGTGACAAAGAGAAATTTGTTTTTCTGTCTGTATTTGTATTATGTATTTGATTTGAAGGATTTGTCCGTAAAACAAAATTTGATCCATCAATTTCCTTCAAAGCATTCATTATGTTCCACATTGATACTCCTCAGAGAAAAAGTAATTTTTTAAAATGACAATATTTTTAATTAATCCAAAACATCACTTTTTAGATAATGCATTATTGTGAAAAAATTCTATTTGTGAAATTCTACCAACTTGATTTCCATATTGTCTTTAAAGTATCAATATGGGTCACCATCTTCCATTAGCCTCTTTCCATTAACCAAAACCACCCATTCGCTTCCTCGCCTTTCCCTGAGGTGACACAATAGGCTTAGAACAGTGGCTGGTACATAGTGAGCTCTCAAAAAATGCTAGGAGGATGATGATGATAACAGCAATAACAACAAATATGAAGACAGAAAAACTACGTTTTTCTGAGAACCTTTTTGTTGTTGTTGTTTACTTAGCTATGTACCTCTATTTGCTTTGAATGTATGATATATGCAAGAAATTCTGTTGTTTATGTAATGCATAAGTAGGCAACACAAAGAACACCAACCAAGCATCTGATCTTACCTAAAAGAACCAGTGCTAATATTTTACAAAGTTGTACTTTGTTTTTTGTTATTTTGAAAACTATAAGCAACTGAAAAACACAAATAATTTGAACATATACATTGTCAATATTAAGGATGGTGATATGGAAATCCTGTTGGTTACATTGGTGAATTCTGGATTCATATTCATTTTAGAGCAGTTCTGCCTTTGGCAATCAATAGCAAGCTCTCTTTTCAGCCCAGTAGTGTAGGCCCATACATTCAGTGGGCTTGAACTATTGCAGAGGTGGACCATCTCTCAAAGATACAGACAGAACAGCTCTGTAACTCTTTTATCTCTGTACTTCTAGAAACTACCTGTAACCCAAAAACAAGCTGATTGTCTTACATCAAAGTAGGAATTGCCTAAGCATATGGCCATTTAAATTGCTTTTCTCTGGACTCCACGGTTATTGTAGATGAAATCTTCTAGAATGTAAGCTCCATGAGGGCAGGGTTCTTGCCAGTCTTATTCACTGCTGAATTTCTAGAACCTAGAACAGTGCCTGCCATGTGGAAGGCGCTCAAAGTATATATTGACTGAAAGAACCAGGGATGTTTCGGCTGCTGACAACGGCTGCTGGTGGCAGCTTGGTGGTCGTATGTGTGGCGCCATTTGCTTGAACCTTTAGGAGTGACATCACATATACGGCAGCTAAACTGCTACATGGGACAACAATGAAAAGGTTGTTTGTTTGCTTGGTTTTTGAAGAATCATATGAGACGGTTTGTATGCAAAACTTTGAATACTGATTTTTATTCAGAAAAGCAATATGCCCTTAACATCTCATTCCTATGTTCATGTGAGCATATAATCATGTATTTATTTAAATCCCCCAGTTATATAGTATAGACGTAATGCTTATGATAAGTAGAATATTTTTAAGTCTTTCACATTGCTTGGTAGTTTTATCTAATCACCACTCTCTTTATTTTGCCTCTTTACTGATGAAAATAATACCACCTTGTCAGCATTTTTTATTTGTATAAAATTATCATAAAAATTTTAATGTTTAATAAATCTTATGAAATGTGTACATATGTAATTTTTAAGCAGTAGTAATTTAATGTTTGTCATTTTATATACATATAATATTTATATATCTATATCTATATTTATACTTCTCTATCTATCTATATACAGTCAGCCCTATATATCCATGGGTTCTGCATCTGTGGATTCAACCAATCTTGTATAGAACATTTTTGAAAAAGAAATTGCATCTGTACTGAACATGTACAGACTTTTTTCTTGTCATTATTCCCTAAACAACACAGTATAATATATATTTACATAGCATTTACACTGTATGAGGTATTATAAGTAATCCAGAGATGATTTAAAGTATGTAGGAGGGTGTACATAGGTTATAGAAAAATACTACACCATTTTATGTAAGGCACTTGAGCAGTCTGGATTTTGGTATCCACAGGACGTTCTGCAACTAATCCCCCAAGGATACTGAGGGACGACTGTATATATAAAGAGAATGCCCCTATGTGTATGTTATTTTTAGGAAGAAAGTCATTGAGACATTCATCTACCACTGGGAAAATTTTATCTTGCTTGAATATGAACCAGACCAGGAATCGTCGCAGATTATCACCGATCATCTAACAACAGAGGTCCTAATTTCTCATTCCTTCGGTGTTGAAACAATCTCTATTGAACCAGGCTTCAAACCAAGTTCACTGGAGTTTGTTTCAATATTGCAAGAATGGTAAGATTGAAGCTACTGTCATCGGCGTGAACTATACCTACTCTTACTTAGATGTTTGTATCTCCACTGTTACTGATGTTAAAACTGCATTAAACCAAATAAGGATGTAATTTAAAATACAAATGTAAGGTTTTACACTTGATATTCTTGGACATACTATTTCCCCATGGCTTCCATGAATTTCCAAATAGAGCAAGAACATTCCTTAGTTGCTTGTCAGCCATATAAAGATAGGATTCAGAATGTTACTTCTGGAAAGAAAGTCAGCCTTAAGTGAACTAGTTCCTAACATCTGAAATATGGAGTACAAGTGACAGATAAGATTTATATAGGACATCATATTCCATCTTCTAATTTGATTTGAAGATGGTAAAAAAAAAAAAGCCCAGAAATTAATAATATATCAAATGATAATTCTCATATCAAGTGAAGATTGTAATAATAGAGACACAAAAGAAGAATCTAAAACAAATGCATAAACTGAACCAATCGTTAATATCTCTATTGTGAGGGTACCATGATACTTCCTTGCTTTAATGGTTACATGATAATCAGTTGAATTTACAAAACACAAACACACATTCATACAAATGCAAGCTAATGAAATACAAAAAGAAGACTTAACATGGAATTTCTTCAAAATACTTTTTTTAAGATTCACAAACCATGTTCCAATTTCTAATGAAATACCTGATAATTTTATGACTGATGATTCTTTGTTGTTCACAATTTCTGGTGTCAAGAAAATATTTTATAGTGTTGGTCTTTCTTGCTAGACTGTAAGCTCCATGAAAGCAAGATCCACACGTGTTTTATTCAGCACTGTATCTTCATCATTTAGCACAATGTTTAATGAATATTTGCTGACTGATTGATCTGAAAACAAGTGGGAAAAGAGAGTAATATGTCATATGTCAACAGAGTTGTGTTCAGCTACATTGGTAAAGGATTTGCACATTTTAATCACTTTTGTAGGTTCATTAATTTCTCTTTCTTCTGTCATAAATTCAAGAGGCATTACAATTAGAAATAACCTTAGTATTTAAAGAGTAATGTTAACTTTATTCACAATACATGTCCATTTAGAGTTATAATAGTAATGTTATAATGGCAATAAGTATATACAATAAGTATATACCATCAAGTGATTTCTACTCAGATGACTTGTTGGCAGCTCCAAAATAAATCCAAAAGAAAACTTACCTTCTTTACCCTATTAAGGTACTCATTTTCCAATATCTCCTTTTTCTCAGGGAACTGCCATTTTTTTTCAGTTATATAGGCTAAATATCTGGGCTATTTGACTATTACTGTTCTCCATTTCTTATATTCAGATGTGCCTTCATGTCTTTGTTATTTGAGAAGGTGCTAAGAGTTGCACTTTCTTGTTCCACATGGGGTGATCTAGCCCAGGCCTTCAACTTCCTGGCTGCCCTCCCCACCTCTAACCTGTGGACATCTGATGCCTGCCACGTGAATTTTACTAAAATTCTCCTTTCACAACCTTCACTGATCAAAAATCTGCAAAACATATTTATTTTATTATCATGTTTTAATAATATTAGCTAAGATACTTTGAGCCTTTCATGTCCCAGGCACTTTGTATTTGTTTTCTTGTTTGTCCTTACAATATCCATAGAGGATAGATATTATAATTGTTATTATTACTATTCTCATTTTGCAATGAAGAAACAGACCTACAGAGGTTTCTAACCTGCTCAAAGTGACAAAACAAGTTTCATTTTTTTTTCTTCTTTTGGTTTTCATGGCTCTGCATTTTTTGACCCTTTTTGTCCCCATTTCTTACCCTCAAATATGCTCCCCTTCAGGCAGGATAGTTTCCTCACAGTGCCTCACACAGGCCATTTCCAACTTCCAGACTTTTGTGCATGTCTTTCCCTCCATCCCAAAAGCCTTCCTTCTCCTCTCTGCCTATTCAGACGCTATATACACTCAAGGTCCAATTCAAATTTTACCTTGTTATCTGCAGCTATCCTGACTACTTATGCTCCATACTCTCTCCAAGCTCTGAATTTTGATTGTATTATGTGCTGTAGAGCTTAGCATTTAGTGATATGTTGTCACATAGGACACAAACAATTACATGCACTGGAAAACAGTGAGGACCCACCATGATTAGTTGGGGGTATACAGGTCAACTTAATGGGGATGAGTTTTGTTTAGAGACTGGGGCATATGTTAATAGAGAAATACAAACACTACTTCTGTCATCAATACACTTGGGAAAACCTCTTACAATAATGCAGACAGAAATAAGACCAAATAAGAGTGTTTCAACTGGTGTGATAAAGAGAAATCAAGCAATATTCCTGACTTAAGAAGAAGGAAAGTCAGTGCAGGCTTAAGTTTGCAGGTCTTCTCCAAAAAAACCAAAAACAAAACTCTATGCAGAATGCAAGAATGCAAATCAGAAATTAAAAAAAATAACAGAATTGAGCACTACTAAAAACATTGGTCATAGCCACAACAGAAATTAAAGTGTATATAAATATGTTAGAAATGACAGTATGACAGCCAGTGATCTTTTCTCACACACACACACACACACACCCCACCGTCAACTTTGATAAACAGAGACTTGTGGTGGTGATGGTGATTAACTGAAACTGAAAAAACGAATGTTAACCTGTACCAAAAATGTAAATGTGCTGAGAGAAAAATTTAAGAATTACATTGATTTATATCAGTGCCAATTAATTGCCCTGTATAGTCATCTGCTAATGAAACTAAATTAAAGAGATTAAGGTCGATTATCAGGGGCAAAAAACATTTTGTTTGTTCTATGGAATAAATGGGATAAATTTCTGGTAGTGTACACAATCCAAGCACAAATAAGATTTAGCTGAAAGAATCCAATAAGAAAGCATATTTATTGTAATAAGTCTGTTTTTTAATAACATGACTCATGATTTTTAAGAGTAAGGCAAAGTTGATACAATGTTGGTATTTTTTGGAAATTGGATTATTTGCTTTGCTTACTTCTAAACTTTACAATGATAATAAAATTAAAACAATACTAGCTGATAAAGAGGTGCATGAGTATGTGTGGGTATTATCCATTTTCAATAGTGAATGGAAACTAACGCAAATATAAAATTTGTAGGTAAAATTTGTAAGTGAAATATAAATACACTGTTTAGTTATAAAGCAAAAAAGTTCTACATGGAGACCATGAATAAATATTGCTTGTGGAAGGAAAAATAAATGTTTTCTAACGTTTTGATTGTCTCATTTATTTATGTTCTCACTCATCCCTGCTCTCTATAAGTAACTGTTTTTTCTTTTTAATATAGCACCCAACCCCAACTCTTCCTGCCTCTTCAAATCAAACCTATCCAACAATAGAGCCTGAGCCGTACCTGTACGTCATAGGACGAAAGAAGCTGATGGATGCACAGTACAAATGCTATGACCGAATGGAACAGTTGCCCCCGTACCAAGGAGAAGGTAAAGAGAAGGATGTATGTGCACATATGTTTGAAACATCATTAAAGACTTATTTTCTTCCATGGATAAATATATGTTGAGTAATTTTAATTTAATATGCCAGCAGTTTTTACAGTAGTTTTCACACTATGGTATGTTTGTGTATTTCATGCAGTGGATATGCCTAATTTCTTTGCTCAAGTTCATCTGACTGCTGTTTGGCTAACATCTGCCTCATGACAAAATTACTGCAATAATTCGCACCTGGCAAGCAGTAGTCACACCTGGCAAGCAGGAACAATACAGGACAAAGTGAAGGAGGAGAAGAGGAAAATGACAGAAAGGGGAATTAGAAAGTGGTGGGCAGAGAATTTGCCTGAGGTGGAAGCTGTCAAACCCTATCTTGCTTGTATTAATTAAGCAATGTTTTCCCTTAACTGTTAACTGGTTGGAAATCAATGCCATTCCTTCTCCCTTTTTACCCCCAGTTGCCAGGAGAATTAGAAAAGTATATCTCTTAGGCAGACTTTGTTTATCCGTCATCTTTTCTAGAATGCTCTATGTGACTGCCCAGATATTTTCAAGGCCAAGCATATTCTATTAGTGTAGAGGGCCCACAGGAAAACAAAAGGAAAGATGTGATGGCTCAGCATTGCAACATTCATTTAAATTCTCTTCCCTGTCCCCTAAAACGTTTGAAAAAATTCGATATGCTCTTGTACAACCTTATATTTTCTATGGCAACCGTACTTGGAAGTTTAAAAAAAAATGCTTAAATATCCTTTTTCTGCACATTCTTTGCTTTCATATAGTTTAATTTGTAGTTCTTGTTTTTAGGATTTTCTTTTAAACAAAAAAACAAATCAATTCAAAGGCAGATACACATCATTCTTCTATATGCAGTAGTTTCAGTGTTTATCAAGAACTAAACAGGCATTAGATGCAACTCTGACCAAAGAAGAAACCATTTCTTTGAAGAAAATAGACAAGAAAAACAAAAAACTGACATTTTCAGAGACCAAGTGAGTTCAGTTTCTTACACTATAGTATTAATCGCCTTAGGATGTTGAACTCCTGTGCTTTGGTCATTATTTAAAAAAAAAAAAATTTTTTTTGAGAAATTCCTTCAAAGCCTGAGACTCATTCTTTTGCATAACTTTATAGAGGTAAATCTTCATGTTTTAGGGTATATTCAATTTTTGAAAACAGCGAAAAAACACTTGGAGCCAATGTTGATGAATACCTACAGTGATCAAACAGCATTAGTTTAGTCAGTAACAAAGTGTAATTCTACAGTAATAGGACTGTTTTTCATTAACTGGCTGCAAATGCATCTTCACTAGGAATTTTGAACAATTGCATCACCCTTGGATTAAGAATAGAACTATCCAAGGTCACCCCTTTGAAGGTTAATGGTTAGTAGGATCCATGTGTTCCAAAGCCATACAGATTTTTAAAGGCAATCTTTTATCCAAGGTGAAATTACACAAACTTTCACAAGAGTTCCCTTGTAACATTTCTGAAATTATTTTAAAGGAAAGCTTTTGGACAAAAGATTCCAAACATATCATGTGTATCTTTTGAAGAACAAATGGGGAAAACCCTACAAAAATGTAAATTCCATTAGTGGTAGGTAAAGTTAATACCTTTATTTTGTTATTGTTGCTGCTGTTGCTGCTCTTGTTTTTAATATTTTCATATCCAACTGGAAATTCCCAGAATAAGAGATACTCAATTATCTGTGCACTGTTCAATCCTGCTCAGGATTCCACAATTTTTGACAACTTTCAATTGTATCTTAATTGTCTAATTTAAACCTGGACTCCCAAATAAAACATTCAGTTGTGAGAACCATATTGCCAAGGACAAACTCCCCACAGAAAATTCAGTTCCCTCTTATCAATTCCTAGAGACTTCATTGTCTACAAATAAATAAATAAATAACTTAAAGAAAATATTGATTAGATGCAATATGCTGATAAACTTTGCAAAATTTATTTGTTAAGAATATACTCGTCCTTAAAATTTATCCCAAGATTTTGAAGAATTAATCTGTGTCATGAATTTTTTCAAGTAATGCTCTTTTACAGAATTGCTCTTCAAATCCTTATGCTGATAATGGTGGAAAAACTTAACCTATCTTACAGGAACTGCAAGACCTACTAATCTAAATCCTACCTCCTGGTTGGACATTTTAAAGAAGGACAAAGTTTCAGGAAGTAAAAATTATCAAAACACCTCAAAACCCATTTGATTAACAACCAACCTATACCTCAGATTTATGTTCTCACTTATAGTTAAATAAATGGAGAACAGTCTTTGGGGCTACTTGCTTTTTGATAAGCTCAATTTTGGAACCTCTTAAAAGTAAGGCTAGAACCCTGCCTGTCATCTAAATGAGATAAACAGGTCACAGATACTTAAAACTTTATTTCCAAAATAAATGACTTTGGCTCATTTGAAATGTGGATGATCGTGATTGGAGTAATAGGTTCAGCTACATGTAAGATTGTCGGGGGATCAATCTTCTCCTTCAGTTAAGTCCACATAGCTTCAATATTAATTTCTTTCTAAACGTCCAGGTCCATATTGCAATCGCACCTGGGATGGATGGATGTGCTGGGATGACACACCGGCTGGAGTACTGACCTTTCAGTTCTGCCCAGATTATTTTCCGGACTTTGACCCATCAGGTAGAGTACTTATTTTCATTTTATATTTTCGCTATGAAGCTTCTAGAGTTTTCATGGTTCTAAAAAGAAAATCAGATATAAAATGTACCTACCTAATAATACGCCATATTTTAGCACATTCTAGCACATTCTGAAGAGTTTCCTTAATTGAAATATTGCTCAGTTGTACAAATATTGCAAGCTGTCCTTATTTTTCAACTCATATTGCTGGTCATTTGTGCATGTTAGTATTAAATTCTGGTTTATAAAATTAGTTTTTCTCAAATTTTTTGAATAGTTTTATTTATATGTGGGTTTTTTTTTTTAAATTGTCAATTGTCTCACATTTGTTGACATGAATATACTGGTTGGGTATAACATGCACAATAGAAATTTTATATAACCTTGAAAATTATATAAAACTATCATGTGTAAGGGTAAATAAGTCAGAAGATGATAACTCTAGACAACAGATTTCTGTTCCAACAGCATATTATTAAAATGTTCTTATAAGTAATACTAATACTATAATAATCTATCATACCAATATCGAGCTTTGTGCCCAGCACATGAGTAATCAACAAATGTCTGTTAAGTAAATGAATGTCACCAAATTCACTTTAGTTGTAAAAGTCACATAGAAATGTTTCTCAATAAATCTCATGTTTTGTTCTTCAGAATATTTTCATACATATTATCCCATTTTATACTTCCATTATTTGACACAAAACTGCAAGTGATCCCAACTCTCCTAAGCCCCTACCTAACCCTCTCTATATAATTAAGTCCACAGTTTAGAATATCATTTCAGAAGTAATATTTTTCAATCTCTGTATAAACTTATGGAAGTTGAAAGACTTTTGGAAATTTTGAGGGAGGACATGCTATTCCTTCAGGCCTTAATTTTGTCCCATTGGTGTGGTTGGAAGTTGGGCTAGGATGCTCACACAGGATAAGGTCCAGAAGTGTCAGGTTCCAAGTGGAGTAAGAAATGAGGGGGCTGAAGTTATATATTTCAGGATTGTCAGGTATCAAAACAGGTTAGAGATCTGGAATTCGAGGTGTTCCATGTCAGCGTTCAGGAGCAATGCAGAGGAATGTATATAGTTGTGTAACAGCCTCAATGCAGAGACTGGGAAGACGTATGGGAGTGGAGAATGGAATTGGGTAGGTGCCAGTAGTAAGTGAATGAGTCTCAATTTGGCTGAGAAGCTGGGGAACTTTAAATAAAATCCAGATGCCCGTTACCTCCCCAGAGATTCTGATTTAATTGGTTTGGAGTGCAGCCTGGACACCAGGATTATTAAAAGCTCTGCAGCCAAGATGAAACTGTAATAAACAATGAAGAAAGTCTAGATAAGGAGGTAACAAGTGCCAGAGAGGCTCAACCAAGTGCACTAAGCATCTGTGCAAGTGGGAGGCAGAGCACAGTATTAGATGAGACCAATGCAGGGAATGGAGGAAGGTGGCTCCCAGAGGAGTAAAAGGTAGTAGAAGCCCAACCCCAGGAACTGTGGGTGGCAGGTCTGGAAAAGTTCTGTTCCAAGAAACTAAATAGAACATCTGTCCTATTGAAATAAATCAAGGATTAAGGTACTGAAAAGGGGGTATAAATCTTAGTCATAAAGGAGGCCCCGATATTGAAACTAAATGTGATCAGCTACAGACACAACATTGAAGTCCCTGTTAAGGGGTGAGATTTGCTACCAAGAGTAAAGTAAGCCTGAGCTTGCAAAGGTTGTTTAAGTGGCTCTAGAATCCCAATTAAAGCAGAGAAATGAGTCTATCCCTGAGACAATGTCTGGAAGATCCTTTTTGTGCTTCCTTCAAGGGTAAGATCTCATTTGTCCCTGAAACTAAAATTCTACCCCAGTAAGGCAGAGGTAATGGAAGTAAGATTACAGGGGGAATCTTTTAAAACCAGTGCAGGCCCCCCACTTCTGGGAATTCCCATTTTGATGGAAAAGAGGGGATGTAAAGAAATAAAGGGTTTTGTGCAGTGCCTTAACTCAGAGCTACATTCCTGGAAACTCTAGCTAAATGCTATGTGATGATAATCCTTTAGGCCTTTATTGACTTTTCCTAATAAATGATGCTTCATTAATCTTGATTTGACAACTACATTAGAGGTAAGTTGATTGGCATGAAGAGCTGCTCTGCAATTGAGGCTACTAGGCCAGTTCCAAAGTAGTAGTGGGCTCTTGCCAAAGTGGCTATAAATATTGACTAAAAGGCAAGGTTTTGATCAGCATAACAGATTTTCAGGCATTAATCCATCTTTTCAGCCTGTTTTTTAGATAGAATCCTCTTAGCAGGGGGATAAATCCACTTTAAAAGCACATCTTAAAAATATCTATATTTGACAAACTTAAATTCTTTAGGATTTTATTATTGACCTAAAGCTACATCTTAATGATGCACAAAACACATTAATGAAATGTCACAGGTTTCATTTTGGAAAAAAAGCACTTGATGGAAAACAGATAGTGAAAGAGTGACGAATTTTATTGGAATTCAAAAGAAGCAGACAGTGTGAAGGAATATGCTAGAGTGTAAAAAGCAAAATTTAACAAAGAAGCATTTACAGCCCTGCACTTGGAGTCAATCAACATTAATGGTACAGACCCAGGATGGTCCCACTATGGTTTAAGACAGTGATTCTCAACCTTGATACCCTTTGGAATTGGTGAGCTTTTTGAAAATGCTGATGCCTGACCCCTCTCCAGATCAATAGAATTTGAATCTCAAGGGATAAGGCCTGAAAATCTGCAAACATTCCTCCATGTGAATCTATAGAGTCAGAGAAACATGCTGTAATTTTCCCGGGCCAGTCCATACCTAGTGTATTTGAGAAATATCAATATCAAAGCACATGCAGAGAGTCCCCAGGCCATGAGGGACAACAAGCCCTGTGGAACGTTGGTTTGGAAGGGAAGACTCAGAGTAAATTTAATCCTTTTTTTCAAATATTGAAAGACTGTCAGGTGAAGGAGGACAAACTCTTGATAGCTGCAACAGTTAAAAACAAGGAATGTCTACATCCAGACTTTAGTTAAAACAAGACAAAAAATACTACTTCCCCTAGTCTTATCCATAAGTGGAATGGGCTTCTTCAGGAGGAATACTTCTTCTGTACACAGTATATTTTCCCATACATGGCTACACAACTTTGTTAAAACCAAATTATTTTCATTTTGATTTTTAGGAAACGGCTTTCTGACAATCTAATAAAGATTAAATGTAGCCATTACTAGCCACTTTTTTTAAAATTGCAAGTATGCTTAGTATGGTCGTTATCAACAAATAGCATTAGCAAAATCATTGACAAATTTTCAGTGTCAATTTTTCTGTGCTGATTAGTGCTAACCCTTTTCCAAACATTGTTTGTGTTCAATAGTGAAACTTTAAATAGGTTTTGTCCAATGACTATCTCAGCAAATTTCATTTTAAAATTTTATATTTAATGTTGTGTTAACATTAATTGTATTTCTGTTTAATGTTCTATTTAATGTTGTAACAGATTGCACAAAGCAGCAATGATTCTAACAGGTTGCTTAAAAACATCTTTTGCTTGAAAAAATTTTTTCCTACATTTTAAATAATTGAAATAATTGTTGGGTAAGCATACAAACAAATATATAACTTGTAGTTTAAATCTTGTGTTTAGTTCTGTAATACCTCCTTCAGTCATACAATGAAAAATGATGAATTTCACCTAAAAGCTCACAAAGATAAAAGGATTTCTGTACTAGCTCTTAACAGATTGACTAACCAAAAACTACTGATGGAAAATTATTTTAAATATTATCAAATCTCAGTGATATTTCAGCCAAGTATTTTTTTCTCATAAGTTGTTTCTTTAGCCTTTAAAACAATGGCAGTGTCCTCCAAATATTAGTACATGATTCTAACTTCTGTATCCCTGTGCTAAAAAAGAAAATAGCTATATATAAAAGGGTTATCCATAAGTGCAACTCTTTGTCTTTGTCAACACAAATGTTTTCCCTAAGAAATTATCAAAGATCAAAGTGTTATGAGCATTCTAAATATACTGGTAGAATTTCTTTTCATATTACACCAATCTAGGGTTGCTATTTGATCTCTGAGGCAATAAAAACATTGCAGAAGTGCTTTGGAGAACTAGAGAATGTCTGAATAACTCAGATTAAATTTGGCAAGTACATTCATTTTAATGTTTACTTGCTCATTATTTCTATTTTATTTAATTCAGTATAATTTTTTTTTCAATTTGCTTAGCCAATTAAGAGGTTAGAATTTAAATACTACCTTGTAGCCAACAAGATTATTTATAATTCTTTAGATCAGTGGAATGGATTGTAGATAACCTTGAACATTTATGGGATTTTACCTTATAGAGTCTCAGTACCAAATTAAAATATTGCAGACCAGTTTCATAATAATAAAGTGAATTTTAATTCTATTCAAGTATCATTTCAGTTGTTTGCTAACAATATACTGGTTTGATATCTTGATAAATATTATCTCACCTTTCTGACTACTTTTTGCTTATCCTCCTCCCCAGTATACATTGTTGTGATTGTTAAATTTGCTTTTCCCTACCTCATGCACTTTACTCAGAAGCTCATATGTGTACTCAGTTGATGATTAAGCAAAATACAGGACAAAGGGAAGTTTTATTATTTGTTTTTAAGAGAGAGCACTTGATGCAGGGTCTGGCACATGGTAAGTTATCAAATGTTATTTTTTAAAAATTATTATAGCTATCAAGATATTTTGTGGAAATTTCAGCAGAGAGATTATAAGTCATTCTTATGGGAACTTATTGTTTCTATCAAGTTTGGCATGTTACTTTGTGCAAATACATGGACACTGCCAAAAATAATTAGAATTCAAAAAACACCAAGGGTCAGCACCAGCACTGAATATCACACAAAAATTACTGAAAAAAACAAGCATGATGAAACCACTGGGCACCACAAAGCAAGCACTTGGGGAGGTCTTTTCTCAAACCCAGTGAAAGTCTTGTTCTTTTCCTACAGAAAACTTTTAGTGTAAACAGAACTCTTAAGCTCGGTGAGCGACCCCAGAATCATTGAGATGCTGGTTAGAGGCATGGTGACATGCCAGGCTTTTCCTCCTCTTTGCTAAGCACCAATCCCAAAAAGAAAGTTGTCCAAACCAGCATTTTCTTTTATTTCTATGCCAAAGCCAACTTCCAGGTGCCATTTCCATCATCTTATTTTCTCACCAGCACTTGAGTCTTAACGCTAAGGGCTTGGCCATTGCATTTTCCTCTGACCACTAAGCACATTACCACAGGAGTAAGAGGCTTAATACAATGCTTACTAGCCCTGCAGTAGCTTGGGATCAAGTCGACCTGGGTTTGATTCCTGGCTTTACTACTTGCTATCCATGAAAGTGAAAGTTAAGGAATTAACTTTTCTGAGCCTCAGTTTCCCTATATGTAAAATAGGAAGAATAATACCCACCTCAAAGGGTCATAATTAATGTTTAAGGAGATAATTCTGCAAAGTGCTTAGAGCAGTGTCTGGCCCCTTAGCAAAGATGCAGATCTTTAATATGCCAATCCAGCTGAGTCAGCAATCTCACTAGCATCTAAGGGATGTTTAAAGAAGTAAATGGTAAAAGACTAGAGCTATGAATCCTGATGTATTTTCTGTGTGATGAAGAGAGATGATTTAAATGAAATCTTTTTGAGAAGCAAAAATAAGAAAGAGCTCTTGACATGTCTCTCCGCTTTGGACTTCTTTGTTCTATTGGGTTTAAACATTTGAACTTGGGGATATTTGACCATTTGATCCACAAAAGCTACAGTTTCATACAGTCAACCCAATAAAAAATATTGCATGTAAATGAAGAAAGGTATGGTCTTGTTCTTCTCACATAGCTTTCATCTATAAATAATAGTTTAAAGTCTGTTTAAATAATATGAGGTAGAGTAGAGGTAGCACTTTGGAGTCTGACACAAACCCAAGTCTGTGGATTTAAATCCTGGCTCAATCCTAGTGGCTTTTCAAGCTCCCTATGCCCTCTTACCTTCTGCTTCCTGTTTGTAAAATGGAGATGGTAATGCCTGCTTCACGTGGCTCTGCTGAAGATATAATGCAATGACACATATTAAAACACCTTGTGTAATACATGATTCATAGTAGTCTCTATTGACTTATATTCACATTCAAGTTCTATAAAGTCATTAACATATTGGAATGGCTTTTAAGCTTTAAATGTGTTATTTTTTCTTCTTGGGATTTTAAGATATTGATGAAATAACTGTTGTTTCACTAACAGAAAAGGTTACAAAATATTGTGATGAAAAAGGTGTTTGGTTTAAACATCCTGAGAACAATCGAACCTGGTCCAACTATACTATGTGTAATGCTTTCACTCCTGAGAAACTGCAGGTAGGTTCTATTTCACATTTCAGTATTGGGTGAGAATGTCATTATTTGTACATGGAAATGGATGCATAACTATAAAATATCTGCTACCAAGAATACAACAGATTTTAATGGAAAGAAATCAGATGATGACCTGTGAATTCTAGGGACTCTACTAAGTGGCATTAGAGAAAATGACATTTCACTTCTTGATTGGCACTCAGTGTTAATGGGCATTCCTTGAGCATATGGAATCTTGCCATTTATGCCAAAGGGAATAGCGTCCATAGAGCAGATAATGGGATTCCAGAAATTAGGCAACATTTCAAGGGACTCTCTAACATCTCCATTTTCCTGGAAGAGTTACAAAACCACAAAGTTTTCTACAAGTCACAAGCTAACAGTTGCCTCTTCTGTATTGACTATGACCTTAGTTTTACTATCAGGCATTGAAGGAACCCTAAAGTAGGGCTTCTCAGCCCATCGATACAGGTGTGGGTGTTCAGATTATTTTCAAGGGTTATTTGTTGGTACTTGCATCTTACTGGCTGTTAGATATTTTGAATATGATCCCTGCTTAGAAACATTTTTTTAAGCCAGGGGGGTGAGGGCCTGGGAAAAAGATACTCTCTCTTCTTCAGATGCATTGGAAATCTGAAAAGATCACTAAGTCCCCAGCCAGCCTTCTCACCCCACAGAGCTGAGAGAAATGGTTGGTCAGCGTTTAGCTGTACAGGGCATCTCTGAGCAACCCTGCTGGCTGCAACATAAACCTGTTATTTCTTTCAAAGTTAGGCCAGTATACTAAATAATTACTAAGTTAGAAGCTAAAAGCACATTAGTGCTTTTGCTTGCTATTGAGAAGCTTTAGTAGTCTGGAAAACTTTCCTTTTATTAAAAACAAAGCAAACAACAAAACAAACAAACAAAGTGAATAGATAGCTTAGAGACCTTCTGGACACCTCATCACAAGCACAGGCTGAGGGGACCAAAGCCAGTTACCTCTTTACAAATTGCTTAGTCACCCCTGAGAGTCACATGCATGTCTATACCCTAGTGGAGAGCTATTTATTTAGTAAAGTCTGATTAGAATTAAGTCATTTTAATATTTAATTTAATATTTAAATTACTTAAATGAGAAAGGAATTTCCTGAATGAGTGCTGATCATGATGTTACAGAAAAAAATTATAACCATGTTAACTAAATTGTTGTAAATAGCACAAGTCCAAATAAATAATTATTATGTTGCCATGTTTGGCCTACTCACATACCCTGGCCACATCTGAGAAGGAAGTAAAGAATTTTAACCCCTCTAGGCACCTAATATAATAACTAAAATTCTCTCCACAAATCTTACATATAAATATAGTCATAAAAAAATTTGAAGAAACCAACCTAGAATTTATTTTTAAAAAACAGAACTTCTCAGCCTTGAGAATGACACAGAGATGGCAACTAAATTATGAACTGTCGATTTAATCTTACACATTTAGACAACTCTATTTTAGAAAAATAAATAGTTTTTTAGAAAAGGAGTACTCTGAAGGCAACTGAAAGAATGTGAATTAAGTTATATGAAATTTTCTTAGATACAAAGTATTCAGAGATGAAAAAAATACTGACAGAGGATAGGGGAATGGATATCCAATTAAATATGGTATTTTAAGTGTCAAAGTATTCTATATAGTAACTATTTAGAAGGAAGAACTTTTAGAAGATGCCACTCCTGATCTTGTTTAGTGGTGGTTAGAAAAATATCCAGAAAATAAATTCCTGAGAAAAGACAGGAGAGGAGTGTTTGGGTTTTTGTATGTTTGTTTTAATTCCTAAACCTCACCCAAGAAAGCTATCTGAAGATTTTATCAGCTCTAGTTATAAACCAACTCTTCCAACTTTATTATTGTTATCTGTAAGGATAAAAAGTGCTGTTAGGAGAGTAGTATCAACACAGAAAATGCCAAACAGCATGTAAAGCCTGGTCAAATGGTTTAACAGGCATAATTCAGGAAAAGTTGATTAGTCCATTTTGAAATTCTAAAGCCTAGAAAGGGACAATTTATTTCAGGACAGCCATAATGCACATAACCAAACAAAGGGCTCTGCACACTTTGAAAGCATTTTAGCAGAATTAGTCCTTCAATTCCAGACTGTTCACAAGGCAATTGACAAGAATCAAAATGTTCAAGGGTACATAAATGCCACATTTATCCTAGGAAGTCAAAGAACTTCATAAAAATTATTCAACTTTTCCACGCTACATTTCCATTTATATGAAGACCCAACAAACTGTAGCAGGAACTTAAGACCGGAAGTCAAGAGATAAAAATACAACTACAAAATAATACACAAATTATGCTTCATTAAGAAAAACAGCAGCTGAAAATAAAAGCCCCTGTTCCAACAGATTCAAGTCTACTTCAATTACAACTGACAAAATTGACTAACTAATACTAATGCAAAAGCTAGAGTTAACATAGAGAGAGAGAGAGAGAGAGAGAAACAGAGGCAGAGATAAAAACAGAGAGAAAGACAGAAGACAGAGAGTGATGGGTGGCTGGATCAACCTCTCCTTTCTGAATGTTAAAATTATATTATAAGAAAGGGAAAGATTATGATGACTAGGAAAAAGATATTATAAATTTTATAAAGGGAGACCTTCTTCTGAATCAACTAACATGAAGAGAAGAAATAGAATTAACCATGATTGTGGAAAAACAAACTAACAAATGTCTGTTAAGGGGAAAGATTTTGGCTTCTTCGACGAACGAAATACTAATGATACCATTTTAATCCCAGGTTAAAAAAAGGCACAGAAACCTACCACCACATCCTCTGCTCCCTCTGTACGTTCCTACTGCTGAAAGTCAGGACAATTTGGAAAGTAGATTACAACTCTGCCAGTTCTTTAGGGTAGACATATTCACTGTTTATAAAAAGATCCCAGACGTTAAAACCCTCCTGGATTGTTTACTGGGCTTAAGGATGATAATTTTTGACACATTTAAAACCACTTCTGAATTATGTTTTTGAATCATATTTAATTCATCTCAAGGAATCTTATTCTTTGAAAGTAGGTCAATAGGTCAATTTATGTTCATAAAATAATATGAGTAAAGGTAAAAAAATTTTCATTCTCTGAAATATTTGTTATAATTTTTGTAGATTTTTTAAAATGGGAAAACATTTCTTGATTTATACTTATATTTAGAAATAGAAACTATTTTCTCTCTTCTATAATCATTTATTCATTTTTTTTAACTTTTCTTTTGTTCCAGAATGCATACGTTCTGTACTATTTGGCTATTGTGGGTCATTCTCTGTCGATTCTCACCTTAGTAATTTCCCTGGGGATTTTCGTGTTTTTCAAGTAAGTACATTTACAACATCTGCTTTTCATTTTCTCCTTTAAGTTACTGAAATAAATGGTGAATTCTGCAAGAGTGAGGGTGGACACTCTATAAGTTACAAAAGACATGCAACATGAGGAGTCATGAAATAGCAAGAAAAATGAAATGAGGTAAAATATGCTTTTTAACTCTATCTGTGAGGAGAACAGGATGGATTTATATCATTTTCAAAGCCAATATGACTCCTTGTCAAAATAAGACAGTCTTGTGAGCCCATAAGTACACTGGTAATATGATAAATGTTCCGTTTACCATGGACAGCGTCCCATTAAGTATTGAGGAGAGGATCCTCCACCTTCTCTTATCCCCACTCTAATATTTGGAGGCCATAGCCACAAGTTCAAATGCACCCTGCCTAATTACGAGCTGAATAACAAATGGATTTTGCTAGAAGAGAAAAGGGGCTGGTGAAGCCATGATAGTGGTTAGCCAGGGAAGGAAGGCAAGTCCTGAGTCTCTCTTCTGGCTTTGACTCACTCAACCAAAATGAAAGGAAAATCTCTGGAAGAAGATGGCCCATTGTCCAGTGTCAATTCTTTGCCCTTGCACACCTAGCAGTGTTAACTGCAATTATCTTCTAAGACACTGTGAGGAATAAAATTCCATTGAGGGTTTCTATTCTGAGGCTGTGTCTATACACTTGGTTGCACTATTTGTGGCAAAATGATTAAGCTGATACAGACGCTGATTTCATAATAATGAATAATAAAATGTTGACTCTGTTATTTTCAGGAATGATTTCATAATGTATGTGAGATAGTAACATATGGTTGTATTGTGATATTTCCTAAATTTGGTGTCATTTCTTTAAATCAAAGGTATAAGGCACTACATTACCCTTTCATGAGAATTCTGACTAACTTCTACACCAGCATGGTATCTCCATCCACTTCCACTTTTATACTGTCCTCCTATAATTTGGATTTTCTGTATTTTGTTAAGGAGAATGAGGTTGACTAGGAAAAGCCTTGGTACTCTATTCTCAATTATGTGGCTAAAAGAATAAATTTTGGAGACTTGTTAGCATATGTAATAATAAAGAATAAATAATCACATCAGAGCATGTCTCTGAAAAACCTAATTTAAATGATGCTTGTCTTTAGGTTTTATGGTGCACAACTATACTAGAAAACAAAATATTAGAAAATATACAAGAAACAACTTGAGTACTTTAAAGTATCTCATCATCTTTAAATGAATGTAAAATAGAATCTTGGCAGATAATTGTCTATTTAAATTAGAAACTGTTATATATGCCTTCATCAGAGCAAATGTTAGTGAAAATAAAGCACTCATAACATACCCCTAAACTGGATTTCTGGAATATATTCCCAAATACACTTCAGAAAATTATTATTATTATTATTTCAGAGTAAGCCATATGTGTTTTCTTTACAGATGCACCACAGTTGAGTAAATATGTTAGAAACTGAAATAAATTAAATAGAAATGAAATAATATGTATAACACATATAAAGTGCCTGGATTAGTGTCTGACACATAATAAGTGAAATATAAGTGTTTGATATCATTATTATTGCTATCATAATTATTATTATTGGTATTAATAAATTCATGGTGGTATTACACAAATGATAAAGAAAAGATCTTTTGTAGGCTCAGATGACAAATAATCCTCCACACTTAAAAGATGTGATATGTAATTAAATATACAGTGGTTCATATATAGAATGAAGGGGGAAAAAAGAATATAAATGTGTTTATTACCACTGAACTGTATGCTTAAAAATGGTAAAGATGGTAAATTATATATGTGTACTTTACCTCAATAAAAAATAAATTAAAAAACAGAATAATATAATCTTAATTTGATTTTTGTTAAAATATTACCATGGTAGTACTAAAGAAAAACCAAGGGGAGAGTAATCACCTGTAAACACATCCTTAGCACAACTACTATTATTTTTTCCTTGATCATTTTTTAATCTTTGTCTATATCTTGGTTAAGATTCTTACACTGAATAAGCAATATAAGTGAATAGCAATTTTTTTAACTGAATAGCAAATGATAACATAAGTAAACAGAAAATAAGCACCTTCTATAAATGGTTTAACAGGAATAAAGGCTGATAAGCAAAGCAACAAGACATGAGATATTAATTACTAGAATTAAAAGAGTATTTTCAATTATAATGATCAGAATACAGCAGAGTAATCATGTAACATGATTAATCTTGGAATGTGTCTGTTCATTTTTCAATTGCACTTCACCATGGTGAGTAAATACAACATCATGGCTCTCATACAACTTTGATTAAAAAGTCTGTCACTAAAAGTTTATTTTTTAAAGTTTTTAAAAATATAATCATAAAAAATTAAAAGAAAAATCCCCCAAATTTGTAATCATGCAACTAATTGTAGTCAGGACTTTAAAGGTTAAAAACTGTCAAAGGGGCATTTCTTAGTTCCTTATGTCTCCAATCCCTTAAATAAGTGATGAAATGTGGAGCCAAATCAGCAAAGAAAATAAGAATGTTCTTTTAACTATCATTTCTATAGTAAGCCACCAAAGATGGGTGTGCAAAAGTGCAGCAAGTGGGCAATGTGAAATATTTTTCAACTCCAGTTAGTCCTGAAGCAAAATGATTCTGATCAAACCCTTGAGACAATGTGGGGGCAGATTATCTAAAAGCACCTGACTTTGTCCTACTATCTCTCCATTCTAAGAACCCACCAAACTGCAACTTAAATCTGGGGAAGAAAAACAAGTCTTACTGATTTATAATTTGACCCTAATAATGAGAAGACACAAACTAAAGTAGCTGGTTCTCCGGAGCAGACACAAAAAACAAACAAGAGATGAAAAACACATATGCTGACATGCCAAATATTCAAGCCCAAAAGAAGTTATGTATAATTTTTATACCTGTTCTTAGTCATATCTTAAACCTACCCAAACTAAAACATATAAGACATCTGTTTTCATAAAATTTAAGTCTGTTTCTGATTCTTCAGTGTTATTTTTTTATATTTGGATTCAGAAATATTAAAAGTGATTGTGAAAGTAGAAAGTAATACTGATCTATCACTAGATTTTATATTTTAATTAGCAAAATTTTCCCAGAATTTTTTTTCAAACATTCAACATCACCTTTAAGATCTTTACCACACATTACAATAGAAGGTTTCATAATTTCTGCATGTAACAGCATCATCTGTGTGAAACCTGAGCAAAAATTATCATGACTCCCTTGCTTAATTCTATATTCCCAGGGTTGAGTTATTTTTCAAACTCCGAAGAGTCAATTTTATAAAACTTTCATGAAACCCAAATGAGAAGTTGCCCAGCTCCACTTCTGAGAACTGATGCCGCATGCATAATCACCCCATTGAAATCTCGCTCTAAAGCCCCCAGAATTCCTCAAATGTACCTTACAGGGTCCACAGAAAAGAGGAACCCTGTAGGTGACCTCCTCAAACCAGCAGGCTAAGGAAGCTTGCAGAGGAATTTTACTGAATATACAGGAGGCTATGGAACTACCAATACTTTGCTGACAATGTGGGATATTACTCAGCATAAGTTTATTAAAGCGTGCCTATAATCTTAATGTGATTTTATTTTGAGCATGCAGGGGAAGGTATAAGGCAGGGCTATGTAACCCCAAAACAAGTGAGAATCATGCTCCTGTGCTTTGGAAAATTAATGTAAAAATGTATATAAAGTCTTTATTTTAAAAGAAGAAAATTGATCTTCTATGCCTTCTTCCTACAAAAAGAGAAAGCCTAGATGAAAAAAATGTTTCCAAGATTTAACTAATAGAAAAGGCAATACTAAAGATCTTAATTGTACAAAAGTTCAAATAACATTCAGGATGATATGCTAGTCACTTCTGGTCCACCAGTCAAAGATAGAAGACAGCCTTATTAGGATAGTATTTGGTTTAGAACTTTTGCAGGAAAAATAGTTAGGAGCAATAATCATATGGAGAGGGATTAAATATAAATATCAAATTAGTTCAGCAAGATCTCTCACTACTGGATGCCAATAGTAAATGTCAACAAGAGAGCTAAAATGAAGATACCCTTAGGGAAGACTTGTTTGGGAAAGTTACATAAGTGGGCATTTATTTGAATTTGGTTCTTGACCATTTTCAGCGAGTTTGCAATAAATTCATTTATCCACTTACAATTTATCAATTTGCATTTCTATGGAGCAATCCTAAATACTTAAATATCTCTCCCTATATTCTATCAGAAAAACACAATAGAATATTCACTAACATTTATTTTGACTGATTGGTACCCATGCCTTTCTGATCAGTAAATATATTAAATATTCATTGCTCTTGCCTGAAAGTTAATAGAAATATATGTTGGAAGATAGGGAGTGTCTTCACTGCATCATTATATTGTCTACATTGCATTACATTACTTTGGCCAGATTGATAAAAAGTATATATAGGTAATTATGGAGGTCAAGAAAGGAGGCTTCCACTGGGGCATCCAGAAGGAATGCTGATTCCTCCGCTACTTACTCAGTATTCCCTATTATTCTATGGCACATCTACATAGTGAATGGATACATGAACCTTTATCTCGTGTAGTATTCACCATTATTCATGTCTGGCTGCCTTCCTGTTCCCCCAGGGAAACCACTAAATCAATTGTATCAAAGATGGCCTCCTTTCTTCCAACCCACCACTGACATGACATGACATGACATGACAGACACCAAAGACAACTGTTGGTAATGCCATGGCACGCTGTTCACCTATATACAGAACAGTAATAATAGGAAATAAGCAAGACTTTTGATTGAAAGGGAATTTCTTGAGGATAAGGATTTTGTGCTAAATCCAAAGGTATAAAGTCCCCTGTCAAATAGGAAGGATATATAACATACCATGTTTTGAATTTTTCTAGAAGTTTTAATGCCATCAATTTCACAATATTCCTTCTCTTCCCCTCAGTGCTCATGTCTGTTGTGAACAGCGTATATTACCTAGGTAAAGGAAAACTTAAAGGTGCACTGGAAGATATGACTTGAGCTTATACCAATTACAAAAATGATCCCTAATTTACATTATCCCATGCACCAGTAAATTCATAACAACTTTAACTTGTGTCATTATTTGCTACTTTTCTTATTTTCTTTGAAGGTGACTATAATTATACTGTCTTATACTGGAATGAATACTCCTTTTTCTCGCCCTGTGATATCAAACTGATTTACACAATCTATAAAACTCAAAGCAAATATCAAATGCCTTCTCATACAACTACAAGCTCCCAAAAAGTACACACTTGTACACTCATAGGGTACTAACAACTTGAAACAAATTCTTTAAAGTGAAAGATTTATACCAGATAAACTACAACCAAGAAAATGCCTTTTTGCTTTAGCCTTAAAAGATGACATCTTGAGATTCATACTCAAGTAAATCATTATCTCTTCCTCACATTTGAATGACACCTTGGTTGGGCCAAGACAGAAGTAGATTATGTTGTCTTATCCTCCCACTATTGAAGAATCTATAGTACTTATGGTTTCCCATCACTCAAATAACAAGCAATGTTCTGTTCATCCAAATGTCTATTTTTTTAATCAAGGAAATAAAGTACAGCTAACCTCAGGTTTAAGAATTTATACTTAAAACATTTCTGACAGGAAAATATTGTTCAGCTTCTCTCATGTTCATTTAAGCAACAGGATATTTGTATCGATAATTTTTATGTTAAATTCAGTTAATCCTTTAATGTTAAGTCCCCTTACATTTATTACAATAAGAGTAAATAAACAATTATGTAGTGTATAAAGTCCCTGAAGGCAGAAGCTATCTGTTTGTCCACCAATATATTCCTAGCATCTACCAGAAGGTCTGGATCATAGTGAGTAGACAGTAATATGTGTTGGATTATTGAATGAATTTTGATAAATTTAAAGTACCTTTAACTCACTTCAAGAAGATGACTGTAAATGTCATCAAGTAAGTGTAATATAATTTTTAAAACTCAATGAACAAAAATTATATCAAAACTTTCAAAAACAGAAACTCATATATTAGTCATATTTCTCCTTTTGGAAGCTAGAAGTTTATCTAGTTTTAAACCACCATTTTCTCTATGTTCCCAATGAGAAATGTATACATGTTTTATATATGTATGTATACAGTACTGTATATATATTTTAGCTAGTGTTGAAAACAGGATAATGTTCAATATTCATTAGTTAATACCTAACTTAAGAATTTTGTCAAATGATCAGTATGATGCAAAGTATAAACTATGAAATCATCTAGCATTTAATGTAATTCTTTGATGTACTATAAAATTTCTTAGTGGTCACAGCTCAGAGAAGAAAATTTTTCTTATATATATTTTTAAATTCAAAATAATGAGTATTAAGCCCTGTGATGTGTCAGGCACTGTTAGGTGCGCAAAATAAATTCCTTTAGCGCTTTCATTTTAGTGGGAGGAAAGGAGAAAATAACAGGCAGTAAACTAGGTGATGAGTGTTAAGAAGAAAAATAAGGTAGGGATACAAAGGTCCAGAGAGTAAGCTGGAGATGGGGAAAGTATATTTTACTCAGGGTGGTTTTGTTTACACAGGAGAATGAAGTTAATGAGTCCTTACTAATTTAAACCTGAAACCTACCTTTAGTGCTATTATAAAACCAATTGGGTTTGGTGTATTTAACAGATTTTTATACTGCTAAATAAAGTAGTTCATAGTAGTATGTGTGTTTGTGTGTGTGGAAACTCTTCTCTGAACTCCGTCTTTGGCAGAGGCTGCCTCCTGGATCTAAACTCTGCATTTTATCCATGATCAACAAGTTGAAATTTTAAAAATATTATTTATTAACTATTTGCTAATGTTTATGCTCCCTGAAAAGTTGAAAAATATAGCTACGATAATCAAAACACGCTCCAACAGATGCCCTTACTACTTAAATTTGCTTTTTAGTACAGATAATTGACAACTCATTTTCCTTTGAGATGGAAATACAGGAAAGCATTGTCAGTAAACCCAGACCATCTTCACATTTCATCTTTCCTCAGAATTTCCTTTGCAAGTTCCTCGATTCTAACTTAATTCCCTGAAGTTTTTTTAGGAATAGTTACTGTGATGAGTCACTGACATCATTAACTGCTGTTTTAAGCTTTTGCATGGTGAATGACATTATACTAACATTTTTTGACTGGATAAGATATGATAAATGTAAGATTTTCATTTGTCCAGAATGATCATTCCAGTTTTGTTATGGTCATGATGCAGGCTTTCTCCATTGCATCAAAAAAGTAAAATAGGACGTTCAAGCTAACGTTTATCTACGTGAACATTCACACCAACACATATGTACAAGTTTATGAAGTAGAGGAGAAAGGAATAAAAACCCCACCAACTTACTTAGTACTGAAAAGGTGGGAAATAACCATGCCAAGAAGCAGCAGCACTTGGATAGGTCTCACCAGATCCAAACCACAATATGCCTCATAATGAGACCTAATTTGAGCCTATTTAAAATTCTCTGCCTGTGTTTGAGCTCAACCATCAGGAGGGTGTGGAAAGGAGGAACTACAATGATGATTCCAGTTGGAATATGAGATCTAAGAAGATGTTAAAAGAAATAATGGAAGAAAAGGATGATGGGAGTCCTGAAGCCTGTGTATGTAATGGCTCAAGGACATGCATTCAATGCCTTGTCACAGGCGGCCTTGGTTCTGTGACCCTATTAGCCACATATTTTCTGTGGGGTTGCAACAATGAACGGTATACTTTTCATTTGAAGCGCACTCCAAACCCTAATGGTTCTCTTCTAAGAGTCCTTCTCTTAATTAATTCTACAACATTTGTTATAATTTAAAATGATTTTATCACTCACTCTTTCAGTTATCATATGAAGTCACCCTGAGGACTAAAAACTATGAGCTGCTGTGACTGGAAAACTGTTTTTAAAGCTGTTTTTAAAAATCGGCAGAAAAATAGTAATAAGTCTAAAAGATGGAACCAGCCTCAGTGTTTCTGTTGCTAAAGAAAACATGAAAAATATTTCCAAAATGGTTTTTTTCCAGGTACTTCAACATTTTGGCACTCGTTAATGCTTTATGTTACTTTTTCTTCAGGAACCTTGGCTGCCAAAGGGTAACCCTGCATAAGAACATGTTTCTGACTTACATTCTGAATTCCATGATTATCATCATCCACCTGGTCGAGGTAGTACCTAATGGAGAGCTTGTGCGAAGGGACCCGGTAAGCACAGCATGGTTTTGTCTTTACTTTTATTTTAAAGGATATGGTACCTGTAAATAGTGAATGTAGTGTTAATGTTTGACTTAAGCAGCTGTTTACATGTGTAATCATATTTACTTCTATAGTCGAGTTTTGCATTAGGCGAGGCATCCATTCCTATGTAGTTCTTGGAAGCAATTGTTACATGCTATAGTATAGGGCTTGGAATAATTGAATCATAACCAAATAAGAATCATACAACACATCATAAGTTTTTATAACTAATTAATAATTTATTAACATCTATGGCAAATGTACTGAGCACATCTTGTGAATATAGACAATAGTGGCCCTAGTGTGCCACTCATGGTTACAGGTGTGCCTAGATACTCATCCCCTCATCATTCTGGTACTAGGCTGGGCTTGGCCCAGTCATCTCAGCTATGAGCAGCTATGCACTTACACTAATGAGCCATATAAATATTCTCATTTTCTATGTCTGCATGCTTTGAAAAAGGTTTTACTGATATAAGGGAATGCAAAAATTGGCGGGGGGGCAACAGAACATCCATGAAACTTATGCCCACATACACCATTACAACAAGCAAATCTGGTGGGTGTCCTCCTTCTATTTGAATATTATAGAGAACAGAAGAGCTGAAATCACTTAGCTCTATTACTGAGAACCATTCTGGATTTCTTCTACCAGAATTGCCCTGACAGTTGTTCAGAATAACTCACATTGCTTTCAACCTTCTCTCATTATTTCCAAGATAGTGTTTTTCACAGTGGTTTCCAAACCTGGCCATACTTGAAAATCAACTGGGGAAATTTTGTAAATATGAGATAGCTGCTGTCCACACGATGCTAGAGATTCAGTAGGTATGAGGTGGAATTAAAGAACATATCCCTGTGCTGCCAACTTTAGAAATCATTGGCCAACTTCTGGGTGAAGCAAGCGAGCAAAGGAGGGCAGAGGAGAAGCACTCTGAGGCTTTGCTGGTTCATTGATATCAGTCCCCAATATTACAAACTAACAAAAATCAGAACTGAAAAGGATTTTGGAGGCTATTTATTCCTCACTCCTCATTTTACAGATCAGAAACCTAAGGATAAAAATGCAAAGTGATTTGCCCCAAATCATATAACCGGTTGGAAGGGAGAGCAAGGACTCAAATCCAGGTCTACTTACTCTTAATTTTTGTTCTTTCCTTTGCATCCCATGTTGTGTCTATAATAATAAATCAGTGAGGAATTAGCAACACCAAACTGGTTGATTGGGTTTCCAAATCTATCAGATTGATTTTTTAAAAATCAAATCACTTTGGTGCTTTGATACCAAGTAACCACTTACTTTACAGAAATTTTTATGTATCAACACAGTGGTTAAATAATTTATAATCACAGTTTATATTATTTAATAGTCATTTTTCCCTATTTCCGTCTCAAAAAATCCACAGATGTTTCTCTGCCATCTCCTTTGCAAACCTGTCTTCCTTAATTTTAACAACAAGCCTTTTCCTTATTCATTAATGGACTGCACTTTAATTGGACAATTCAATTAAATGATTAAAAATGATTAAAACAGTTTAATAATGTAATTATTTATTAGATCAAATATGAAATTGCCAATATTTGATCATTTTTGTTCTTCAAAATTGATGAATCCATGTGTTTCATCCTAATAGAAATGTGTGGCCAATACACTGGGGGATAGTAAGCGTAGGGACTGTTATCACCCCTAGGCCTGAATGGACAAGTGGAAGGAAGACATAGGAACCCAAAGAGAGAGAGGTGGTGTGGTGAAGGCTGCCCTGCAGAAACTCAGGACTTCCGTCTTGGGACACAGCTAGTCTGTGGCAACCCCACAAAAGGAAGTGGGGAAATAAATATCCCTCACTCTAATCTCCCAATCTCTGCCAATGGTCCCCACTAACTGAGCTCAACTGGAAACCAGAGGGCAAGGAAGCTCTGATGGGAATGTACAGATCCATTTCTATGGACCCAGGGCAGTGGGAGCAGGGTGGAAAGTGCATCTGGAAGCACATACAGAAGCTGTTTAGCTCACAGTGAATGGCCAAGGGAGATTTTCAGTTTTGTTTCTCTGCTTAACTGTGTTATGCAAGCATCTGTAGATAGCCTCATCTTGCAAAACTGGCATTTGACAGTTCTGCCAACCCAATAACAAAAATGCGTGAAATCTGCCCAAAGCCATGCATCCTGCGTGACAGTGGCATGGCATGGGAAAGCAGCTTAATTTGGCTTCTAATGGATCCACAGTGTTAATAATTTTTGCAGTATGAATATATCCAGAAAGGCATTATGATCCATTGTTTAAAACCCTGGCATCTGTTATCAAAGACAAAGTTCTGTCTTACTCACCTGCAGAATAATGTGACCAAATGGGTTTAGCTTGATGAGTTTTATTTTTTAATGTCAGATGATTTAAATAAAATTTATCTCATTTAATTTAATTCCTGCAATATGCCAGTGAAAGGTGGATATTATCCCCATTTTTAAAGCTGAGGAAACTGAGGCTCAGTGAAGGCAAGTGTCCTCCATACCATGAATACTTAGAGATGGGATTCAAGCACAGAAGCCAGTCTCTCTCTTCTATACCACTTTGTGTTCTTGATTGTCTTTATTTATTTCCTTAGGCAGATTAAAGAAATGGGCTCAGCCATTCCAAAGCAAGGACTGTCCATAATTGGACATGCCCACTACAGTTCATCAGAGAAGCTGACTCCCACTGAGTTTAAAACAGATGTAAGAGCAATTAACTAAGCATCTCTCTGCAGAAAATAGTCAAAAAGAATAGTCAGATTGTTGGTTTTCCATTTCCCATTAAGGGTGGAAACCCTGAGAAAGTTAGTGTGTATAGGGGGTAGGCTTGGAAATGGCACTTCACTTTTTGAATAAGCAGTCACATTGACCTGGGAGTAAGCTCAGTCAAATTATGAAGTAAATTCTTGTAAATTCTTGAATAGACTCTATGTCATTTCTCTTCTGGGGGTCTTGTGCCCATATCTCATGCCTCCAGCCTGTCCCCCAGCTGTTAGTGTAAAGGGGGCTTCTCAACCCCTGTGAGATCTTGCTAAATCTGTTATCTTCCTGAAATAGTCTAAATCCAGGCTTTTTCTGAGTTTGCTACTAAATTATAGAAGCCATTTAAACTTATCTAGCAAATGAAAATAATAAAAACTGCCCTGCTTACTTCTAAGGGGTTGTCCTAGAATCTCAAAAAAGCATAAAGCTTTTAAAAACTCCCAAGGGCATAAAATACCACAAGTGATTGCTCACAGGGGTTGCTGTCAACCCTCGCCTGTGGCTAACTCCCCAGGTCTCTGTACTTGGGCTTTTCCAACAAATGTGTTACTCTATCCATTGCTCTTCACAATGGCATTCATTATCACAGCTGGATGTTTCCACTTTCACAGGATGTGGACATGCCCAGCCCCTCTGCAACCCCAGCACACAGGCTGCCCCCAGCCACCGCCAAGTCAGCCCACATCTGCCTTGCAGCTCCTCTATTGCCTAGGAATCTTGAATAGATCCTGTAAGCAGATGTGCAGGGACCTAGCTCTGCCACTATGTACCTGATTTCCTGGGAGAATGTGAGTGTGAGCTTCAGGGAGCCAAAGAAATTAACAGGAAGCTTTCTTCTGGGTATGGAGGAACGAGGCTGATTGTGCCACACACAGGCATTCTTAAAGGAACTTTGAGAAAAAAGAAAGAAGCTTATCTTTATGGCATGACTAGCACCTGGTTCTCCAAATCAATGTATTTTTAACCTAACAGACTAGATATTTTTAGCTATACAAGAGCAAACTTCTTAGGGAAAAACTGTAAAACACTTGAAACATAGAGCCTCACCCAATCAATCAAGTATTTATTGACCATTCAAAATTCAAATTCTAGTCCTCAGGCTGAACTGAATTCATACTATTCTGGAAAAATATTTATTTATGACATCTTCTTCATAATCTCTAGCAATGAACCAAGCCTCACATGGAAACCGCTTCCTGTGTCTTGCAACCGCATATATGGGGTTTAGTCATTTTTTACCTATTTCAAACTGTGGGGTTTTTTTTCATGGAAAACAAAGGAGCAAAAGATCAGAATATTTTTCTCTGTGTGCCTAAAGGGGGAGCCTCCTTTCCTCTGAGGCTAGACAAAATAAAACAAGCCATAAATAACAAGCCACTTAGAATGGTAAATGAAGCAATGTCATAATGTGAGAACACATTGTGCCCTCTTTCACAATTTCAAACATCTGGAAACACATGCCTATCACCAAATACATATAAACAGTATAAACTAAAACCAAATAACTACAATGACAAAAATTAATTCATGTTTGTAATTTAATTGTGAAGCGTACACTTCACCCAGAGAAAAGAAACTAGGTGTTTTTTTTTTTAAATATACTTTCTCTATTTGAACACAGTCATTGTTTTCCAGTGAGGTATTTGTTAAATCTTGTATGGAACCCTCCATATACAACAACATAGGGCTGCTGTCTCTAGGCAAGCAAAATCAGTTCAAGAAAGGGGAGGAAAGAATTTTCAAGTAAACATGTTTTATACATTATTCATCCTTGAAAATGCTTATGTACTACTGCCAAGAGAGTCACACATGGCTAAATTTGTATTGTGTCTCACCTTGAAAATGCCTATTCTGTCACAAATGTATTCATGGAAGCCCAATTTCTTGAGTGCCTTTTCCCATTCAAAAGATTATTAAAGTGGATTGCAGTTGAAACTGTAAATTCAAGTATTAAGAAAGAAGAAAATTTCCCTGTTGTAATAGACTTAAATACAGAGGGAATAAACAAGAACTAGGAAAGGTTTAACTGCTATTTTTAAGCCCCATCTTTCCTAGGATAGAGTTCTCCACATCTAAAGAGACAGACAAAATAGCATCCAAAGACTGAGAATCATGTCATCAACATTACTAAGTCACATGCAGAATCATATAACTAAAATTACTTTAAATGAATTATTTGAAATATTGCATCTTCCTTGAAAAACTGACATTCCAGAAAACATTAGATTAAGGTTGTTCCTAGCCAAGAAAAGTAGAGACAAGAAAGAGAAAGCCAAAAAAGAAGAGATAAAGAAAAACAGCAGAAGAAATTTTTGGAAAAGAGAAGTTATTGGACATTGTCAATCTATAAATATTTATGGAAATTGCAACTAACATGTAAACAATAACCACAGTCATAAATTAAATAAAAGCATATCCATCAGCACATCTATTGGTGATTAAGGCATATGTTTCCTTTAAAAAAACAGAATACATAATTTTTAAAGACAGTTTCTCTATTAATCAAACTAAAGACAAAGGTGTGGGTTATTTTTTCATTTTGACCCAATTCTTAGGTCACTGAATCAGCAGTTAAGAGGCAAAAAGATTTTCCTTCCCAATGCCCATGGGTATATATTAAAAATAAAAAGTTATTTCTTGAAGAGGAAGGCTACCTCATCCCAAATGTTATCATACTCCCTCTATAAGAGTCTTCTCTTTTCATTTTGTTGAGGGGAAAAAAAAAGAAAAAAACCACAGTGTCCTCACTCCTCAGTGGAGAATCCCCGTGGGTTTGTGGTCCCTTTCCCATTAAAGTAGTTAGTTTCTTCCCTGGGTAGTTTTTAGTTAGGCATATTCTCTCCTGTATGGCCAAGGCTGAGAATCTTATTCCTCCACGTTCTTTTTTTAAAAAGCTAAACTCAAAATAATTCATGGCATAAATAATGGCTGAATACATCCTCAGTTTATTGAGTGATGTGAAAATTGCCCATTGTCATTTGTGTCATTTGAGCATTTCATTTCCATAATATCTAAAATTTTTTTGTTGTTGTTCTATCTGCTCATTCCATGATCTTCATGTAGAGAGTCAGGAGGCAGAATTAAAAGCATTGTTCTTGCTGCATCTAAAGGAGGCTGGCAGGATGCTTGTCATTTTATAGAAGTAAATTTCTCTCTCAACTTCTTATCTGGATCTGAAAGGGACAATACCAGGAGATTAGTTTTTACTGGGAACCTGAGCACTTTGCACCTCAAAAGCTGAAACAATTGAATCACATTTTCTGTGGCTTCTTACATAAGTAAAGTCAAATGAGTACCAAGTTCTGGAAAACAACATGAATTTCTTCTAACCCATTTGTACAGGACAATTGAGCCACCAGGCTATGTCAGAGCTTCATCGTAGGTAGGCACAGGAAGACCAGCCTAGAGTGTGCTCAGAACCAAGGCACTGGGGGTGATAAAGCCCGGGGGGAAGCTGGACTCCTGCCCAGCCTAGGAGGCTGGTGCAAGGGAGAACATATAAATGTGAGGGAACTAACAGACAGCAGAGTTTTTGAGATGAGAGCTCAGTGGCAGAGAAAACTATATTGGAATTATCTTTTTCAGCAGCCTACAGAAAAAAATAGATTGAGAATAAAAGTGTACTATGGATTTGAGGGGCAATGCAGAGAGAATAGTGCCAAGATGTGATAATGGAATGAGGTATCCTACCCTGGTCATTTATGCTACTTCACTTTTCTTACATGTCAAAACCAATAAATGATCTTTTAACCAAGATCGTATGGTGCATAAAAGTACAGGTGATTTCTTCATTCCTTTTTAAAGTTATTATTTATAGTTGATCACTTTCCCAAATGGATTTGAAGGTGAATGTATCCCTAAAATGGATATAGACATCAACCCAATCTCCAGTTTCTCTCATCTGGCCAATCTGGGTAGTACCTCAGAACATGAAATGAGTGACTTACATGTGGTATCTTGTGACATAGTTTATATAGGAAGTCTTCACCTCAACACTTGCAGCTAGCTTTCCTTGATTTGAGAAGGCTGTCATGAATCTGGTGCAGAACGTATTATAGATTCATTTCATTCTCAGAGAGCTTCCAGTTGAGATGCTAGAAGTTTTGTACACTCCTTTAGGCAGGGGTCCCCAACCTACGGTGAGTTGTATAATTATTTCATTGTATGTTACTGTGTAACAATAATAGAAATAAAGTGAACCATAAGTGGAATATGCTTGAATCATCCCGAAACCATCCCCCCACCCAGGTCCTTGGAAAAATTGTCTTCCATGAAAATGGTCCCTGGTGCCAAAAAAGGTTGGGGACCGCTGCTTTAGGGTATGTTGGTTCATTATTAGAAAGCTGTGCTTAGGTGGATTGCTCCAAGTACTACAGCATTGCTCTTGCTGAACTACAGGATCTCAAATCCTTGCTCTTCTACTTACAAATAAATCTGTAATCTTGAGCAAGTTCTTAACCTCACTGTGCCTCACTTTCCTAATGTGTAAAATGGCGATAATACTAGCACCTTCCTCATAGAGTTGTTTGTGAGAAACCAATATACCTAAAATCCACAAAACAAGGTCTGGCACATAACAACTCTCAAACAAATGCTAGCTAGTTATTTATATTATAGCTGTTAGCATTATCATTAGGTCTTTAGCACTTGTCAGTTTTTAGCTGAGGCACCTAGTTCATTGCTGAGTTGCAGAGCAAAGGTATGGAAACTCAGAGCATTTGTAAAACACTGTTTAAATCTAAAAAGGACTAAGTGTGAACGTAGAATACACATATTTAGAGGTTTGTAAATCATAAATAACCAAAAGGGCTGTGGTCTGAAAATGTAAAACTAAATCAATCATGCTTGAGAATCCCCAATGAAGAGTGATACAATACCCTCAGCATACCGTGTAGAGAAAGACCCCTGAGAGTAATAAATGGTTAACTTTTATTCCTTTGCCACATTTCTAACAAGTTTTTCTTAAAAATCAGTTGGAATTGTGCGTATCCCACTCTTCTGCTTGCTCTGGCATTGTTTTCTTAACACTTCCAAAGTGCTTCCTTTGCCAATTTCCGGATCATCTTCCGATGTATTTATCTCAGGTGAGACTTTTTTTTTCCTCTGGTGTTTTGTTTTGTTTTGTTTTGTTTCATTTGTTTTGTTTTTTCTAAACACACAGAATCACAACTACACAGTTCCACAAATCTGAGTTCATTTTCTCTGAGACATTATCAGGAATCATCTCAGGATTGCATGACAGACTCATGTTTAATTAAAATATTGCAATCTTAAATTCCTCTGGAGAAAGACAGCAGTACTTTCCTACAAAGTTAATGCTGACTTTCTGACAGGAGGATTTTTCTCCTTCATTCAGCTAGCTTTAAAGACTGTACAAGTTTACAGTTTTCAAGGTGACATGAGGGCTTTTTTGCCCCTTAGTTTTTCATTGCACTGGCATCTTAACAAAAAGGTCTGTAATTCTTCCTTAAGAGGTTTTGAAATATATGTGAATCAAAGTCAACATGTTTCTCATTGCATTGTGAGTTTACTGGAATAGGAAGCTTATGCTTTTTGATAGTTAGGATTATCATCAATGCAAGGCCAGCAAGTAACCAAAATAAGTGTCAGGTACTGAGAAAACTCTCTCTGTATCCTGAGTCCATTCAAAGTGTGGTCCGCATCAGCATCATCTGTGCTCTTGTTAGAAATGCAGACTCTCAAGCCTTGCATCACATCTTCTGAATCAGAATCTCTAAGACTGGGACTAATTAATCTGTTTTAACAAGCTCCCCCAGTCATTCTGATGTATGCTAAAATTTGAGAAGGACTACTATAGACTCTTCCATTATTTACATTTGAACTGGATATATTTGGAGGGATTCATCACTGCTTTCAAGAATTCATACTCCCATAAATAAGCCATGCCCATTCCCACTAGCTTTAACGTCAAGGAGTAGACTAAAGGGCATTTTCAAACTTGTAAGATGTACAAAGGGAGAGATAATAAAAGGTAAACCACATGTCCTTTCTCTTTTTCCGTGTATCAAAATTTCCCTCTCACTTTGAGATAGGAGGTCTGGAAAAATTGCCAAACTAATTGAATGTCAGTCTCATTTGATCCATGCTCCTTTGTAGGCATACAAAAGTAATTATTCTCCATAGGATTGCCCACTTCAGTTCTAAACACTTCCAGCAAGATAATGGAGATACAACCTCCATTTCCCAAAAGTTTGTGCCCACATGAGGCAAAATGGCACCAGCACCACTGAAATACAAGAGGCAAAACAACCTATAGACACAGTGCTGGCTGGTGCATTGTCAAGATATCTTATATGTTGGCCAACTCTCCCTGGAACATTTACAAATGAGCAAAAATGTGATTGCTCCAGAGATTTGTCAGATACCAACAAAATCAGCTAGAAAATTATATTCCTCTTTGCTTTGGCTTTTATTAACCTACCTCTTTGGCCTACTTATTAATGCCTCTGTGACATTACTAACCTCCTCTCTCCCATAAGTATTTTTTTGCCCCACACTTTTACCAATCACTGTCCTTCCTGTCTCCTAGTTCTGTTGAATGGTTTTGGTGAAGCCTACTCTGACAGAATAGCTCAGTTCTCACATCTGCCTTATGTTCTATGGTGCTCTATGTAGGAGTGACTAGAACATGGAACATGTCCTAAACCAGGCAGTTATTCAGAGGAGACTGCATTGCTCCCATGAGGCCTGACTCCTTTTTCCAAAGGAAAACCTCACACTGACTCTGAAGTATAAAATTCCTTTTTTATTGTCCCTGGGCCCTGCATGGCATGTTTCCCTGGAGAAACTGGAAGAAGCCCTTTCCAGTATTTCTTGATACACACAGCACCCTGAGACAGGCTTTAGGAACACAAAACAGTTCTCTGGAGTACCACTGTTGTAGCTCCTCAAAAAATTCTAAAAAGAAGTTGCCCTGAAAAAAAAATGATCAAGAATTACCCCCTGGGATGATAAAGAGAACTTGAGTGCTTAGAAATATCATTTAGAAATAAAAATGATTCAGGAGAAAAATGTGCACTACTTTAACTGGAGCAAGGTAAATGCTAGTCTGAAAAACACACATATTATAGGCAGGAAAACCTAGGATGAAAACAATAAGGTAAAAATCTTCACTGAAATCTGGAGAAGTTTAGGATATGATAGACTAGATCTGGTGTACGTTACCTTTTAAATAAACATACCACATTCCAGAGAAATATTTTTGTTTTTCCCCATAAACTCTCCACATTTGGACTGCAGTTCAGGGGTTTGGTATGTCACTGAAACAGATGACTTTCCTAAAAGTATGAAATAATCAAATGCTTAATGCAGAAATAAATTTGAAGAATATAAAGTTTGCTTGAAAATTAACAAACTATTTTCCTTGAAAGTAAAAGTCTAAAGAAAGAAGCAATGTGTAGTGGGAGTTGTATCGTATAGAGGTGTTGGGTATTGATGTTAGCCTATAAAAATAAAATCTTCATATAATCAAAATTACACTCCCAAATTTCTTAAATCATCCATCAAGTAAAATATTTGTCTTTGTACAGAAATTCTTATGTACAATAAATTTTGAGCATACTTTGGGTTGTTTTCTGGGCATCTTTCTCTGCTGGAAACACTGAGTTCCCTGATTTAAATAGTTTCTAGAATGGTAAGGGACCACTTAGAAGGGGAAAGAAATGGCAATGATAAATAATATTCTCTTTTTTTGCTAAGTCTTTTTGGAAACTTTGTAAAATTGATACTGTTTTAGAGGGATATGAAAGCAACAGAAAGATGAAAAATGAATAGTCTTTGACTCTACAAAATGTAAAATAATTCACCTTTCTTTGATTACATACCCAAACTATTCAGCCATCTCATTCTCCCATGACATATTTCAAGACAAAATTCACAACTTCAAATAATTAGGTAAGGGAAAGAAAACTCTTCTTAACCTCCCCCACATCTTCAGATCTAGTATCCCCCATTTTTTAAATAGCTGGATTCAATAACGTTTATAATGAAGGATAAATAAACACACACTTCCACTTATGTCAAAAAGAATGGAAACACTTGTAGACTCTTTTCTCATGAAACAATAACTAATTCTGAAAACAATTCTCCAATATTAATACTTTAAAACTATTTTGAAATCAGAATTCTTTCTCATGGATAGGGACAGGCTGGTAAAGGGTGAGACTTACTTGTTGACTCCATGCAGTAGGACCCTTTGCAGTCATTTTTCAGCATGTTTTCTCTGTAATGTTTTTTTCCTGAGGAAATGCAGTTTGGAATGGTGGAGCAGGGAGAAGGGACTCTGCATATATTTGATTCAGCCAAAAGCTGGTTTTCTTTTAATTGAAATGATAAGGGGAGCAGCAAAAAAAAAAAAAAAAAAAAACTTTTAAACAGGTCTTATGTAAAGATGGCCATTGTAGAAAAACGTTTCAATTGCCTACATAAATAGTACTTCAATGAGAACATCCATCTTAGTGCCACATGTAATTAAATGCAGCTGATAAATAAGGCTTGCATCTCTTCTTTATGAGAAAAAAGTGATTATGGATTTTACATGTAATAAGTTCAAGGGCCTTGAAAAGTTCTGGATAATTTGCATGCAGTGTAAATAATTGAAAAATGTGAACCATTGTTACAAAGTGAAAGCAAGTGTATTATCAAAATTTAACTATGTTTACAGGCAACTGTATTTTTAAATATTTTATTTGAACATTAGCTCACGACCAGAAAGGTATTAAAATAAACTGCAAATCATGAAAATAAGAAGTGTTCTCAGAAATAAATATTACAACTAAATAAACTGAAGGAAAAAAGATTAATTCTGAGATATAGATAGGCTATTTTTAAGCTACTGAAAATTAAAAATTACTGTATTAATTATTAAAATGTAGAGTGTGTATATATATTCCACAATATCTGAATCATATAAGACCTACTTTGTGGAGAAAATGGTTTTATTTAAAGTTTCTTATATGATTATCCTACCACCATAATTTTCATATGATGTGACAAAGTATATATTACAGTAGTGTATTATCTAAAACTGATTAAAAACAAAATGGTGACAGCTAAGTAGCTCCTGTCTGGCAAAATCTCTCACAAATAACAACTACAAACTCTGGACAAAATATAAAAAGAAATTATCCGAAGACCCTGGAGAGAGACCAAAGCAGTAGATACTAGAAGAAAGATGATGCTTGAAAATGGAAATAGCTGTACACAGAGTTCCCATTGTTTTCCTGCTTTTATCCCTTTTCAGGATAGCTAAAATTCTGGTAGAAAACCCTCAAGTTTACTGACTTGAAAAATTACAAAATAGAATTTAGGGCAACCACAGCTCCCCAAAAGTGAAGGGAATAAATCTCAAAAGCAGACAGTCAGTGAAGAGGGGCCTCAAATTCTGTGTTTATACTTATGTCCAGTCCTTGGCTGACCTCATAACCATGTGTGTGCAAAGGACTCCATGAGCATAGCTAAGTCTAAAATAACTGAACTGAGATTTAATGTACTACCATCATAGGGAATTTACACATTAGATTTAGTCACAGTAAGTGCCTACTAAAACAAACAAACAAAAACCCCAAAATCAGAAAACTTCAAAGGAATATAACAGAATTCAAGATTTACAGCATAACATTTATAATATACAGAGCTCAATCCAAAATTACAAGACATACAAAAAATTTAGAAAAGATGACACATTATTAAGAGAAAACACAATTGGAACAGACCCTGAGATGACCCATACATTAATATCAGCAGACAAAAATTTTAAGGTAGCTATTATAGTTATGCTCAAGGATGTGAATGAATAAAAAATAGAAAAATCTCAGTCAAGAAAAGTAGAAATTGTTTAAAAAAAAAAAAGAACTACCTGGAAATTCTAGAACTTAAAAGTAGAGCAGCTGAAATTTTAAAAAATAATTATATATTTTATATTTATATTATATTTCAATAATAGAGCCAAGATGACAAAGGAGTCAGTGAACTTGAAGTCCATAGATATTATCCAACTTGAAGAACAGAGATAAAATACACAGAGCCTCAGGGACTTGTGGAATAATACCTAAAAGTCTAAAATACATATATTTTGAATCCCAGGAAAAGAAGGTAAAAAATGAGCCTGAAAAATTTTTTTGAAGAAATAAATGCTGAAAATGTCCCAAAGTTGATGAAAGACATAAACAGATCTGCTTTGTTCTCACCAGATTCCTCCCTCTCAAGAGCTTGAAACTTGAAAATTGTTTTACACTTGAGTAATGAACCATAGTAAAATTTGTTACAGGTGAGGAGTATGGTTTTATGTTGTAAAATAAAAGGATACATGGAAAAGAACAGCCTACAGAACACTAGAAAATGCACAAATGGCCATTGATTTTTCACATGCCCTTAGGAAAGTCTTTGCATACATCCGCGGGCACATAACGCAAGCCCTGTTTGAAGTGCAAAGGCAAACACGTGTTCTGCCAGGGCTACAGGGGATAATGATAGGGCATAGCAGACTTTAGGGACTGCCTCCTTCTAAAGAACCCTTGCTCCAAACTTAGAAAAACACGGCAAAGACTCAAGATGGCCCCTAGGGATACAGTCTAGCGTTGTAAGCTTTCTTTCCATGTCAGCAGCCTGACCCCTTCAGATATGTACTGATCTTTGCAGACATTCGCAAGAACTGCAGTGCTGTTAGGTAAAAAGGACACTAGCATTGATTTCTCAGATCTTGCATAAGTAGCTCTTGTTTGGGTACTTGATGAAAAAATACTGAGTTAGGAGTTAAAACATTTTCATTGAACAACACTATAAACACTACCTAAAGCCATATTCATTTCAATTTAATAAGCATCTGCTGCTCACCTTCTGTATAAATATTACTGGGTTTAAGTCCTGAGGGTGAAGATGGAGGAGGCAGCAGAGACATAAAGATGAATCAGGTAGACATGTATTTAACAGAAATTACATGTTCATTCAAGATGCAATCTAGATATGTATTAAATAAAATTTAATTTTAAAAACCTGGCAAATTTAACCAACATAGATCACAAATCTTTATTATTCAGGGTCTTTTAAAATGTCTTTTCCTTCAAGTAAAACATTTAGAAATTAACTTATTGATTCTTCCCTTGCTCAAGTAAACGTAACTTCACACTCTTCCTTCCGTGCAAAAGTGAACTGATGAGAAAACTTTTTTTAGAAGCTTCAGGGAAATGTAAATAATTATCCTTAATCACTAGACATCACTCTGAGTGAACAACAAAGTTTATTTCTGTCTTAAAATAAGACTTAGCAGAAACAAAATTGACAGCTTTGATTCAGTGCAAATTATTATGGAGTTAGTATTGTTTAGACCATTTCAAACTAATTTTTCAATGTTTTGAGTTATTTATTAATATGTTTTTGTAGTGAGGGATGTTGTTTTAACTGTTTGCCATAAGTCTTCAAACATACTTATTTGGCCCCTCACTAACTAAAGAGATAGGAGAGATACTCTTTGCAGGCTTTTCATTTTGCTTCAATATTGTCCATGTGAATTTGAAAAGTAAATTTATAGTCAACCACTTCTTTTATTATAAATTACCTTGTCTTGCAGCCCCTCCAAAATGCAAAAGTTGGAAGAAGAGCAAAATGTTTGGCAGTGCTCATTAATGTGATCAACTTTGGCAGAAACTGCTGATCCGCTCATTCTTAATTTTCACACAAAATGAGTAGATTATTTAATGTCAATAACACAAACTCCACTAGTTTGATCCATTTCTTCTCCTTTGACTTAGATGCCAGGCTTTGCTATGTATCTAAGAAAAGAATTTTTAACAGTCTTAAAGTTGGCTAGAAGACCTCAGTTCTATAATTCCAATTCCATTTTTAATCAAATAATTATAACAGCTCTTTGGCACATTTAGCAGAAAAGATATATTTGTTTAAATAGTGTGCCCAATCAAGAAAACTGCAGGATCCCCTCTTGAAAGTGACATTATTGTTCAGCAATTTTATGTTTTATCGAAACATGATCCGATAATGAAAGCACTGAATGGTGATATAACTCGTCAAAGCCAGACACTTGGGGAAACTGAATGCAGATACTTTGGCTCCTTTTCACATTTACCTTCTGTTCACTGTCATATCTTTAACCATCTCTTCCTCTGAGTCTCTTCATTCCTGTCTGACAGGTGAGCTGCAAGATTCTGCATTTCTTCCACCAATACATGATGGCCTGCAACTATTTCTGGATGCTCTGCGAGGGGATCTATCTTCATACCCTCATTGTGGTGGCCGTGTTCATCGAGAAGCAGCGCTTGCGCTGGTATTATCTCTTGGGCTGGGGTATGTATTTTCTCCAGCTGAATTTTGAGCCACCTTCACCTCTGTCTGTACATTTCCAGTCTTCTTCTAGTCTTGGTCTCAGAGAACAGAGTCAGGGGCCCAGGTCTTCCAAGGAACGACGGGCTGCAGGTACTGGCAGTTCAGTCTCCAGGAGAGCTTGGTGGAAGCCTTTACCGATCTCAGTCAAACTGTGGTGAACATAAAGGTCAGCACAGAAGAGGAAGGGTATGGCAATAAGGGTGACTTGAGGGAACAAGCCCAGCCAGTGGAGGGACACAAAACATGCCCTGATTGAGAGAGGATCTGATTAGGCCTCCTTCTGCTTTATTCATCACACGCTTGTAGAGCAAAGGAGAATTTTACGTTTTGAATGCTGTGCCTCCCCGACCCTGGCCCCATTTCTCTTCCTCAAGAGAATTCCTTCCTGTCACTTCCTCAGCAAGACTCCTCCAGTGAAAGGTCAGGAAGTGGAGTCCAGCTGAGAGGCAGATGTAACCACATGGGCCCGCACGTAGACCCTGCCTGACATCGTAGCACACGGCAATGGGTTTGAAAAGCCGAGGGTTGGATTGTTTAAGCTGTGGATGCTTCTGTCCAGACTGACTAAGGCTGGGTGCTGAGGTCCATCGGGGCTCTCTGGAATTGCTCCTCTTCCCCCAGGGCTGCAGAGAGTTCAGCTCCCCCTCTTGGAAGAGGTGTATACAGGCGCAGAAGCAATGAGAAAACAAGTGCTAGGACAAAAACACAGGCTGCCTTATCAAAACAAGGTACTTGCCTAGAAACTCCCATACCAGAGGAAGAACCTGTGGACCATTCCACACTGACCGCAGAGCCGGGGGCTTCCTTTGCCAAGTCCACTGCATGGTGGCTGTGAGTGGCTGTGACTCTCAGAGCAGAGGCTGTGGGTGGCCTTCAGCTGAGCCTGCCCTCTAATGCAACAGGTGGGCGAGCCCCAAAAAATACTGATAAGAGAGGAAAGATTTAGTGAGGAGGAAGGGTGATCCAAGGGATTTTTAAAAACACCAACCTTTGTATTGAAAGCCGTGCCCAATGGGCATGGTTACCAGCTTTATAGAAATGTGCCTGGGAAGTCGTGTAAGCACCCAAAGTCTTTTCCACAGTCTGTACACCACTCGGGTTTGTTTCTATAACACCCTCATAACAGGAATACATGAATTTTAACTCAATACATTGCCCAAACCCAATGGGATAATCCTATAATGGTGGATTGGTGGGCACATAGGTGAGATGCCTCAAAATTAAGCTGACGATGCCACATCTCTTTGGTTGCAAGTAACAGAAAGATGTTCTAACTTAAGCAAAAATAGAGAAATTGTCAGAATCTAAAGCATCTCATGGAAGCCAATGTCAGAAACATATCCAGGCGACTAAAAGGGCTATAGCCAGAGACCAGATAACCAGGAGCTCTCTCCCTTTGTCTTTTGTCTTTGCTGTTCTTCGGCCTTTGCTTTAACTATGCTCTTTCGCTACAGATCATAGCCACAGGGTCTGTGCTCCCCCAACTCCCATGGTAAATATAACCTGCTCCATAGTTTCCTGAGTTCTCAATTTTTTGTTCCAGGCACTCACAGAGACTAAGTGTCCATCTTAAAGTCCCAATTCTGAATAGCAGGGAAAGAGAATCTGATTGGCCCAACTAAAAACAGACAGCCTCCCTTGTTTCAATGAATTATGGCCAAGAAAATTGAGGGGGATGTTACCACATAGTGCAAACCTGTCTGGGAATGGGTGAACAATATAGAAAAACAGGAAAAGAGTCCTTGTGAACTGGACAGGCCGTCTAGAATATACACCAAACCACCTCACCTGTGCGGGCTGCTTCCCTGTCAAGGCGCAGCAGGGACAACAGCAGCCTGTTTCCTTAACCATCCAGTGAGGTTAGAAATCAGGCTTATGACTACCCTGCTGGTTCCACATCAGGTAGTAAGTTCTCCTCTTTCCTGTTCTCAAAACAGGCCAGAATGCAACTCAAATGGCCTCTTATTTGTTTTTTTCTTTTAGCTCTAGCCCTCTACAGAGACTAATCTTTCCTTTCCCCGTTCCCTGGCCTTCTCAGCCTCATGTACACCCTCTCAACAATTTCTAGACTTCCTAACGCTGGTAATGCCAGGAATCAACTGGATACAATTTAATCCTCCCAATGGCAATTCTGATCTTCACAATAATAATAATTGGTGCTGATCAAATGCCTTCTAATTTAAGACCTGAAAATAGCACTGCATCCCAAGCCCACCACACACACGTGCACACACACACATATACACACACTATTTCTGTCAGATCTACTTTACTTTATTTCCTTTGAAATAAAATCTAGGGCATACTTCTTGCACCAGTTTTGACTACTCAAAAACATCTATCTGCCACACTGAGAAAATTTTCCATGGAAAAAAAGGTCTATAAATTTATTCTTTCCTGTGACATTCAGCAGAGACAAGTGCACCCTGGAAGGAACAATTTATACTGCTCTTTCCATACTGATGAATTGTGAATTAGTTATAAAACTTTTTGGCATCATTGTAGACAGCTAAATGAAGATACCTGCTTAACACGCATAAACAATTCAAAGGAAAAAAGGAAAAAGCTGTTCAGCTGTATCAAAAAGAAGGCAATGATAATAAGTAAAATATTTATATGATACCTAACCTTCCTTAATCAGCAAATATTTAAAACTTCATCAGAATGATTCAAGTAGAATCCTAAAGAACACTACACTCAGTAAGCTAAGCACAAAATGGGTATTTGCTAATCGATGGGTATAATACAAGATGAATAAATTCTAGAGATCTACTGTACCTATTGTGCCTATAGGTTACAATATTGTATTGTATTATACACTTATAAATCTGTTAAGCGAGTAGATCTCATGTTAAGTGTTCTTATCACAGTAAAATAAAAATTTAAATTAAAAAATTAGAGGGATTTACACTTCTATAGATAGACTTTCAGAAAGACAGACTGTCAGCAAAATTGCTTTAAAATGTAATTTTTTTTAGCATGCCAGAGCTCAGTCTTTCTCCACTTCTACACACACACACACACACACACACACATGCACACACACCAAAATTCCACCAAACTTGTTACCATTAAGAAATCACAGTGCCAAATCTGAACTCTGAGAACAAAATTGAGAGATAGTATAATGACATATTTTAAAGCAATAGCCCTCTTTTAAACTTTAGGTAAGCATTGTTTTTGGATGGGAGGAAAACAAGTAAAATTACTACCAAATAACTTCTCAAGAAAAAACGGTTTCACAGAGACTTTAAAGAATTTAATGGAGCAGAGAAGAAATCTCTACTGGATAATATTTTTATTGTCCTTTTGAAATTCTTTTCACATTAAGACAGTATGATAGGTTCTAAATTTTACAATGCCAGGGGGGAAAAAAAGCATAAGCTAAATGCTTTGAAAAGAATCTTTAAAGTTGAACTGCAGAAAATTTGGCCCCAAAAAGCTCAAGCCCTAGGACCTAGTTTATTTCCAGTTGATACAAAGCCCATCCATTTAGCTCAGCTGTGAATAATGTTACAAACTCCAGGATTTGAAACCAATCTCAAAGAAGTATAAGAGACATTGTAAACATCACCCTCTGGGTGAGCAAGTATCTGGTGGTGAAATTCTCCCCAACAGAAAATGAAAGAGTGGTTCTTTCAGTAGTTACTCCCGTCCAAGTCTGCATGGCACCACTTAGTGGTCGATTTCTCTCAAATTGAAGCAACTTCGAATACTGAAGTTCAGTTCTCGGAAAAACCATTTACTTTCCAGCACTCTTCAAACTGATTCTTTGCCTTGCTAGTTTCCCCCTTATTAGAAATCAAAGGAAGGAAAATCCCCCCATGGACTTTTACATGGAACAAATAGAATTTATCTAATCTCCCTTAAAAAAAAAAAAAAAAAGAATCCTACAGAGAGAGGATTACCCTCACCCTGGCCATCTTTGGTGGGAGGAATGTGTTGTTATGGCTCTTGGGGCCTGAAGGGAGAAGCAGAAGAGGAAAGAAAAAACAAACTGCATGAAACTAGGCCAAAAGAAGGCGAGAAGCCCTAGGAGTTAAAAGGGGTGGGGTCTGTACTTCTCCATGTAAAGTAAAAAACACTTTCCTTTGTACAAAACGGTGAGATGGCATTGAGATTTCCATATGCCTCTCTTGCTAATTCTCACATATGTATTTCAGAACGAATCCAGACATGAGTTTCTGTTTCTGAACCCAAGTGGGGAAATTGTATGTTAGAACTGCTGTGAAAAGCATAATCGTGTTGTGTATCAACAGCCAAACTCAAAATTATTTCAAGCCAAACATTAAATCGATGGTCCTATTGAATTATATGCTTCATGGGTTTAGAAGCTGAGGTTATTCTTGGGTGAAAACTCAATATTTTGAGACATTCTCTTTTTGTATATAATTCACAGAAAATAAAAATGTATAGATTTGATTCTTTCCTGAGACACATTTCTTAATCTGATGATAATAACAAAACCTCTTTCTACAGATGTCTGGACCAAATCAAACAATATTCTATTGATTATAGGTACATTGGAGTAAAAAGAAAATCTTTTTTAATGAAAATCACAACTTTATTCTAGGTTACATTTATAGAATGAATATTGACTTTTAAAAAGATGTAACCTGGCAGGATGCATTGCCAGTAACTATCTCCATTGTTCCACTTATAAATTCAAAGTTCTTTTTTACTAGCACTTGGAGTTTAGTCAGGGAAGTAGATGCTGAGCTGTCTTCATAAAGGTTCTGTAGTCAGAACTTAAAGAGGGTAGGGAATACAGTGGCTTCTCTGAAGTGTTCATGTTAAAAGGAAACAGGATCAATGCATATGATATAAACACACAGAAAAAAAAGGTTAGAAGAAATAATGTGAACATCAGCTAAGGCTTTAAAAGCAGACTACTGCTTCCATATACTGTTCCAGGTCACATCCCTCTGTAGTGACCCAGCTCCTCTGCATGACAGAGCCCAGTTCACCCACAGTGAAAGGCTTTCTGGTCTCAGTTAATAGTATGCAGCAGCATAGATATAACAATAGTAGCAATAGCCATAGTGTACCTACTACACTTGGTAATTTGTGAAAGGCTTTTAATTATCTGGATGTGTTTAACCAAACCCTCTGAAAGCACATCCTGTTCTAACAGGGGGCATTGACTGCCTTGACCAAAGATAATTTGTGCGAAAATATCAGGGGAATATCTTGACAGACGCAGTAAATTTGCCGGTATTCTTGCAAGTATACTACCATTTTCCATGCAACTGTAGTTACATCTTATGACCAAGACACTAAGTGTGATTTGTGCTTTTCACATTTTTAGGGTTCCCGCTGGTGCCAACCACTATCCATGCAATTACTAGGGCCCTGTACTTCAATGACAAGTAAGTATTATGGTAGTTTTTAAGTTAACATATTCATAAATAAAATCAATGCATTTGTATTGATGTGTGCTCCCCCTTTTTTTCCAGCTGCTGGCTGAGTGTGGAAACCCACTTGCTTTACATAATCCATGGCCCTGTCATGGCAGCATTAGTGGTGAGAATTGGTTTTTAAATCCATTATTAACAGTATTATCTCTTTGTTGAGATTTCAGTGAATATGATTCTATGTAGCATATGTATTATAACTTCAAAATGAACCTAATTTAATGATATTCTATAGTAAGAATAACAATTTGACTTTAAAGACTTCAAAAAATGCCTTTTATTTATACATTGGGGGGTTACATGAGCTCACTTTCATACGCACTATAACAGCACTGTAGCTTATATTTTAAGTCTTCTATAAGTAGATTCTCCTAGGTAAAGGTGAAGGCCAAGGGGCTGCAGGAATGGTGAAAAAGTGTTGCTGATAAAGAAAGAGAGATACCATAAATGATGTCATCCCTAGGCCTGATACAACAAAACCATCTTCTTTTTCATCTTTGGTACATGAGCCATCGTCATAACTACCACTAACCACATATGTAAAAGATTTCAGGCATTTCACACACATTGCCATGCTGTTCCTAAAAACAACCCTCTAATGTAGATATAGGAAGTCGTTTTACTCTTTAGGAAAACTAAACCAAATGACTATAGTAATCTCACTCAAAATCATAGGACTAGTAAGAAGTTTGGACATGGGGGACATGGGGGTGGAGAATTGGACTGTCTGATTCTTAATCCAAGTTCTTTATTTCTACCCATGGCTTACTACATGTTGGCCAGCATCACAACTATGAATTTAATAATTCATTATTATTTTTCCCATTAACCTCAAAGACAGTGTTTTCTTCAGATAAGAGTGAGAAAAATGAAAACAGTCTTGAGTCATAGACCAATGTTCTGCTCCCACATTGAAAAAGCCATCCATTAGGAACTGATCAGATTGGATCATCATCCAGACCATCTTCTAACTTTCACGGCCTTTCCAACAGAAATTAAATTTCTTCAGTGTAGCGACATACTCACTAGCCCAACCATCCTCACATTGACCCACTGATGTGGGTCTTGAACCTTTATAACACACTGTAAGGATTCAATTATTACCAACGATCTCTTTTCTTTCTTGAAGTTTTTGGGCAATAACAGTTATTTCTATTCCAGGTAGAAAAATCATTCTAACTATTTTAAAATGAACTGTCAATTAAATTTTAAAAACAACTTTGGTTTCAAAACTAACCTTCATGGGCAAAAATAGTTTGTGACCCAGAAAATATCAATTTCCTATTTTTTTAAAAATTTATACTTAACGTTCTTTTGCCATTGTGCCCATTGATTTGGTAGAGATCACGTTTCATATCAAAATAAAATTAGAAAATTAGATGTACCCTTCAATTTCTCTAGATAGTTAAATAATCTTATGTCTTATGAACCAATCCATATAAAATTGATCAAATATTTCAATTTTATATTTTGGTGTTGTATAAATGGTCTTTAGCTGGTATTGTGTCTATTCTAGATGGGCATTTTGATGTTCCTCAAAAAATAATTCTTAACATCATTGTTATGCAGAGAAATTTGTCATGTAACATTTATTCTTTCACCTAGTGTTTCTGCTTAGGGGAAATTTGTCTGTCTTATGAACATCTAAGATCTTTGAGAAATTTTTGCATTTATCAAATCCTCTTTGATATGCCACAGCTCTAAAAGTCTTTGGTTATGTGAACTTGAAGTCCAGAAATTCAAACATCCAACCCAAGCTCTATTAGTGAGTTAATAATAAATAGTGGACTTAACAGCCAAATGTCAGATTCTTACTGTAGACACTATTGCTCTTACTTACCAAGGATTCAGGAGACTGGGCTCCATGTCCTAGCATTATTGTCTACAAGCTCTAAAAATGTAAATAAATCAATTAACCTAAAAATGTTCCTTCATTTTTATAAGAAAGGAATTAGATTAAATAATTTCCCAGGTACTTTTTAGAGACAATCTATGATTCTAGATCATTAAAAATTACTCAGTGGGTACAATGTATGTTATTCAAGTGATAGATACCCTAAAATCCCTGACTTGGCCATTATGCAATTTATGCATGTAACAAAATTGCACTTGTACCCCATAAATTTATATATATGTTAAAAATAACAGGTGTAATAATAACTGTTCATAAATTCATGTCTTTAAAATGTCTCCTAATAGAATAGTTTGTTATTATTCTCACAAAATGAAGTAAAAATTTTACCAATTGTTCCTATACTTCAAATTCTAAAACAAATATTTCTTACTTTAATTATCTAGAAATTTTGAAGGAAATGTGGAGTCTTGGATTCAAATTATAAATTTGTGTCCAAGTTGATTGTACACATACTCCATCACTTCAATGTGAATGACCATAAATTAACAGAAACTGATGTATTTGGAATTTTTCTTAATTTTATGACTACAGGAAATGCACATATTCTACCACACATTCTAAAACTAAAAAGATCTAGCAATTAACAAGGTGAATCATTCACATCTTGACGGATTATTTTTCTCCCTTTGAAAGAGCTGTCTACACAATTATGGACACTTGATTTATGACAACAGCACTTTAGAGCAGAGGAAAGAGAGAGTAAATTGGATATACATACAGAAAAAATATCAGACATATATTTACTAATTGTATATATGGAAAAAAAGTGAATTCAATTCCTTCCACAACCAATACAAAAAGTAAATTCTTGGTGGATTGTAGGCTTAAATGTGAAAAGCAAAACAATGAAGCCTCTAGAAGATATCTTGGGTGAATATCTGCATGAGTATGAGGTATGAAAAGATTTCTAAGGCAAGACACAAAAAGCCCTTAAGGAAGAAATTGATAAATTGACTGCATTAAAATTAAGACAGTATTTAGAGATTGAAAAAACAAACCTTAGAGTCCAAGTAGATAGTTGCAATATTCCAAGTAAAGGCCAATGAATTTATAAAAAGGTGTTCAACCTCATTAGTCAACAGAGAAATGCAGATTAAAACAACAACGAGGTGACACCAGAATGGCTCATATTAAAAAGAGTGACCATATTGAGGCTGGGCGTGGTGGCTCATGCCTGTAATCCTAGCACTCTGGGAGGCCAAGGCGGGAGGATTGCTTGAGCTCAAGAGTTCAAGACCAGCCTGAGCAAGAGCGAGACCCCGTCTCTAAAAAAAAAAAAAAAAAAAAAAGAGTGACCATATCAAGTGTTGACAAGGGCAAAGGGCAACTGGAACTTTTATACACTGTTTGAGGGAGCATAAAATAAGACCACCCTTTTGGAAACATAGTTTGATAGTTTCTTATAAAGTTAAACACACACACACTATATGAAGAGGCAATTCCACTCCTAGGTATTTATTAAAGAGAGATGAAAACATATGTCCACACAAAGACTTGCAAGCAAATGTTCATAGCATCTTTATTTGTAGTAGTCAAAAAGTGGAAACAACGGCAATTTCCATCAATAGGAAAACGAATAAACAAATTATGTGTATTGTGCATATAATAGAGTAGTACTCAGCAATAAAAGTAAATTAAATGCTAATATACACAACATAAATGAGACTCACAGAGAATATGTTAAACCAGAGAATCCAGACACAGAAGAGTACACAGTATATATTAATCATATTCCATTTCTATGATAATAGAAATCAGTGTTGTTGGAGGGGGGAGTGGGGGGTGTTGACTGCAAAGGGGCAGGAGGGACCTTTCTGGGTGATGGAAACGTTCTTTATCTTCTTTGGAGTGGTTGTTCCACAGGTGCAAACATTTGTCTAAACTTCTCAAATGTACACTTAAAGTCTCCATTTTATTGAATGTAAATTAAACGTCAATGAAAATACTTCCTTTTTAAAATGTTATTTCTAAAAGAAGGCCAGGTTACCTGTCCTCATTACATAAAGTTTACACATGAATTTTCCAGTCCTCATTTCACTTTCAGTCAAGTAATTCTGGCTGTGTGGAAAATCTTGACAGTGAAAAACAGGAAGGCAACATCTAAAGGTGCTGTTTTCCACTCCCCTTTGTAAAAGTTATAAAATCAAAATAAAGAATGGACACCCTCATTAGAGATGAACCTAATATATTTACATGTAATGGGAAAATATTTTCTTATTTAGGAAAAACAAAGAAAATACAAATACAGGTCTGGAAAGGGTCTTTGGTTATGCTATGTCAGAGTCCTAGGAACACTGAGGGAATCACGGCACCTCTCAGGCAGACTCTCGTGTTCTGTGTAGGTGACATCTGTTCCCCACACTGGATAAACAAGAATGGAGAACAGTGGGTGTCATTAAGTGGTACTTATCTGGATGATTTGCTCATAACATCACATCTTTGCAGGTCAACTTCTTCTTTTTGCTGAACATCGTCCGGGTGCTTGTCACCAAAATGAGGGAAACCCATGAGGCGGAATCGCACATGTACCTGAAGGCTGTGAAGGCCACTATGATCCTTGTGCCCCTGCTGGGAATCCAGTTTGTTGTCTTTCCCTGGAGACCTTCCAACAAGATGCTTGGGAAGATCTATGATTACCTCATGCATTCTCTGATTCATTTCCAGGTAAGGAAGCCAAAAGTGTATTTATTCAGCCACTCTACTTATTCAGCTAATTGGTCTAACTTTAAAGCCCATGATCTTAAATGTCACAACACAGCCTCCAATTCAACAAGCTCAGTCAAAAATCTGAAGGAAACCAGGTTTCTTGAGCTTCTTTCTTGCTGCTGCTTTCTGGGCCTGCTTTCCTATCACTCCCAGAGCCCTCGGCTGGTCTCATTCAGGCATGTCCTTTCTGGTCATACACACGAACATTGTCAGACCTTCCTTTATAAATAAATGTTGACTCTGGGGTAAGGAGGGATAGTGAATGTGCACAAAGCTGCCTATGCCTCCTGCACTATCACCCTCCCTTTGTGAGGCGAATGTCAGGAATCCATCCATGACAGTCCAGTGCCTATAAAGGGAAGTTGTATCCAGGTCTGTCCTCATGCAGGAGAGAATGGAGTGGGTTCTCAGGGGCTGTCCTGAACTGCCCAGTGTCTACCACACTGGGGAGGAGAACGGCTGCCCTGTTTCCATTCACTTTGCCCCAGACCCGAAGTCCTGTTGAAAGCATAGTGCTGGGTATTTTGAGAGCAAGATAGGGCATGGAGGCTCCTGAGGCAGAGGGAATTATACCACAGGCTCTTAGGCCCAAGTTTTGCTGTCTCAATTAAAAATCTCAAATTAGTTTTATTTTCCACTTTAGAGTTAATGTGAGAATGAGGCCAAAATTACTAGGACTAAAAAGAAAGTTCATAATTTGAGCTATTGTTTTGGTCATAACTAAAACTTGGGCACAAGAAATCTTCCAAGTAGTGACCGGAATTTCAGAGCTTATTTAGTCCATGTCCTTATTTGAGCTTGGCTGTGGGTATAGTAGTGCACTAGTTCACCATAACACCACAGGACACAGTCAGGCCCACAGCCACCCACTATGACACTTGTGCTTGTGAAAGATTTCTCTACCGAACTCTGCAAGATCTCAGTTTTTAAATTTTTTAAGTACAAAATTTTTATTTCACATGCACTATAGTCAGCATATTCTGCAATGAATCTCCATGTTAAAGGGAGAAGTATATTAAACAGATTTACTAGAGTTGTCCTTTAGCCAAACAATAGGATCCTAACAAGAAAAATACCTTTCTAATGGAATATCTTATAGTGTAGCCCTGAACATGAGTAGTAGGTAATTCTTTTTCTTGCCTTTTGACTGAATCAAGCCTTGACTTGCTATTGCAATGGTGAAATGTCCCTGTCCAGGCAGTCTATTTATATTGATTACTAAACAACGTAAAACACACAAAAATAACTTCAACTCTATTTTTCCTTCTCTTTGTAGGGATTCTTCGTCGCGACTATCTACTGCTTCTGCAACAATGAGGTAAGCATGCATTTCATATAATACTATCACCTGTTTATATAAAGCCAGCATTTTACAGTTCCCAAAGGACCTCCATACACATTTCATTTGATCTTATTTCTACAGTAGACCTCATAGGGTTTTGTGACTAGCAGCATTGGGGGTTTTTTTTCCCATTACTCCAAGCTGAATCTTATCCATGATGTGTGGTACAATTGCAGATACTATCTGGACGGGCAGCTAAGTTATAATTTCCTTGGGTTGCATCTTGAACTGGTCAGCACCCCCAGCCAGCAGTAATAGTGAGAGAGATTCTGGATTCCCATGGGAAGAGAACTCATATCCCTATTCCCCTGGGAAGACCCAAGCCCTTACTAGGGTAGAGCCAATATCCATCCAGTTTATACTAGTTCCTGCCTTCTTTTCCAGTTGCTTGGTGCTAGTGTCATACCAATTTTTTGACATTTCAAAAATCACCCTGAAGTTAAAACTCAATAAGGATTCTCAAATAAATAATCTATTATCTGAATATTTACTTAGATCAGTAGAATCTAGAGATTCATCCAGCCAGTGTTCTTAGAGTTTTTTTAGCCACAGTATCCTTTGTTTCAACAAAATCTTGCCTGGGAACTCAATTTGTAAAACATAAAAGCGGAACTATTATAGCTCCAGAATTTCTTTTAAAGAACTTCCATGGCTTTAGGGAACACAATTCAAAAGCTCCCTCATTTTTCAGGTGAGAAATCTAAGCTCCAGAAAGATCATGTGACTTGCCTATTGTCGCAAATGCAGTTGTAGTTATAACCAGGACTGGAACACAGATTTTCTGATTCTCAATTAAATTAAATAAATCCCAACTAAATTATCTATGTCTATAATTTCTCCCTGGAGCTTGGTTTAGTATACTTTCCCTAGTACTGTATAACTTTTAATGCAAAGGTATTTTTGAACATTTTAAATCAATTCCTCTTAAGAATAGTTCTGTACCAAGCAAATCACATTTTGTGAAGACATCAGCATATTATTTTCCTGTTAATAATTAGAAATGTTTTCTAATCATTATCAGTTAATATTTAATTTATACTCTATTCGTTATTTCTTAGTTAAATATTTAGCAAGCACCTAAAATATTTTGCTGCTCTGTGGCCTGTTTGTATCCATCTCCAACCTCGAGATGGCAAGGTTTTCATTGTTCCCTTTTCACTGGTACATTTTATTCTTTCCTTTCTTCTTCCATTCATCCATCAACTCATTCCTTCATTCAACAGGAAATATCTTGTCCATTCACTATTGCTAGGGGGTATACTAGGGCCCTAGGATAGAAATAAAAAAAATCCTTCTGGTGCCAGCTGTTAAAGTGTCCCTTTTTTTTCCCGAGAATAGTAAAAACTAATAAATGAGTAGGGCATAAGTCACCCCATGTTTATATCAATTTCTGTGAACACATATCCATGCCTTTTGAGTTGCTTCAGGTGGCAGGCAAAATAAAATTTTTCATCTGAAATAATATCAAAATAGGGCTAATATAAAAATCAGGCCCAGGACGGGAATGCTTTGAAAAATACAAGAGGATTGCATGCATTTGTAAAACTACCACAATATTTATTTTCTTAACTATAATGCTGTCATTGGAAGTGTCAGACATAGAAAGCAAACCCAAGGGTACTCCTAACCAATTCAGTGTCTCGAGTTCATTTGAGTTTGTTATCTCTGTTTTTTGAAGTAAAGAAACCATTGCCATTTTCATTAAGATCCCGTTACTGAGGGAAGGTACAAGTGTGGCATTTCTAGTAATATAGAAATTGTGTGCTGTGCCAAATACAATATCACAGCCCCATGGATCTTAAGCATCTGAGTCTCAGCTGGGCATTCTGTGAAGGTATCGCCTTACAACATTGAACACAAGCAGGGCACTCACACATGCAGGAAGTTATTTCCAGCTGCATCTCAGACAGGGCTGGAATGGGACTCTGCCTAGCTGAATATTGAGTTTTAGCAGAGATCTAGGGGGCTAATATGTCAGTTGTGCAATGGTGAGATGGAGATTTTAATTTTTATTTATTTTCAGTATGTTATCAGTGATTCCTGTTATGAAAATGGATCATATAAAGGGTCAATGGGTTGATTAGAAGCAGGGAAGGAATTTGGAGAATTAAAGTAGTAGGAATCAGAAAGGATGACCATGAGCATTTCCTACAACAACTCTTCCAAGTGTGTGGACACTGACTGTCCAAATATATCAGTAAATTATTAGTATCTAAGAGACCTCAAAAAGATGAGTGCAGCTATAAAGATGCCAAATTTGTTTCCAATAAGTAGATTAGAATTGAGAGTACTAACACCACACTGGATGTTCTCCCTTTTTCATGTTTCTTGCTATTGCCCACGTATTGTGGACAAAAGAGTTTGCAGATCAAAGTAGCATGATCAGAAGGATCTCAATTTAACAGTCACAAATTGGATTGTGCAAAAACTAAAACTTTGTTTATTTGCTGTAGTTCATCTTGCTTTCAAGAGCCCATTTCACCAGCCTCTAATGGTTTACAATAGTCTGTTTGTGGAAAATATATAGTCAACTCAAAAGCCCTTGTCCAAAATAGTAGCCAGTTACCAAGTATGAATGCCAACACCCACTGTTTGAGTTTAGGGTGGCTCCCCTTACTTCTGAGGACCCTAGAGGTCCTTTCATTCTGTAGCCTCCTTGAGCAAGCCACAGCCCCCCTCTGATTCACCAGTTCTTTCTTTCAAGCCACCGAAGGAGGCTGGGAACTCCAGCTCCTTTCTTTACACTGTGTAGAGCCTACGAATCTATCTTCAGTACATGCCATAGCCACTGCCACTTAACTGCTTAGGCACCATGTTGGACATGGTGCCAGGGCAAATGTGCAACTTCTTTATAAGGCCTACCCATTTGCAGGGCTGTGCTCTCAGAACCAAAAAGAAAGATCTGCCCTGATGGGGTGTTCCTAAGAAAGAAAATTATCCCTTGCTCAATTTCTTCTCCCCATTTTCCCAGGCACTCCCACCAGGAAGGGCAAAGGCAGAGCCATTTGTGTGTCCTTCTCTACCTCCCTCCTCTTCCTCTCAGGACTGGAAGGGCCGTGTACCTCACGACTTCCCCTTCCTGTCTGTAAGAGGCTCTCCCTATGCTGTATTCTACATGTTCTCTACACTATGGCTTTTAGTAAAATTCTACCCTTAGACCAGTAAGCTTTTCACTACATATGCAGAGAGAAGCTTTCCTATTTAGAAATTCTCTCACTCAATAAAGCCTCATTTTCAATACTATTGTCTTTCTAGAGACTCAAGAAAGTCAGCTTTGGGACTCAAAGCTAAGCAATAATTTCTTTGTTCTAGGCCAGTATTCTCAAACTTGAGTGCACATCAAAATTTCCTGGAAGGCTTGTTAAATCAGCAAAGTTCCCTGTTCAGTCCGTCTGGGAGGCAGCTTGAGGATTCACATTTCTAACAAGTTTTCAGGTGATACTGATGCTGCTGACCTGGAGACCACACTTTAAGGACCACTATTCTAGACAGAATCTAACTTGTTCTTCAAGCAGTGAATGACTTTGACTTAATGAATGGGGGAGGTGCCAAGGAATATTATTTAAGAAAATTAAGTAATACAATAGTTAAATATTTTTTAAAAATTTAACCTTATTACAAATGATACTTATGTATTGTTGTCTTTTGAAACAAGAAATCTTCCCCAAACATAGGAAATTAGCTAATGGATGGAAATTAGAAAGCCCTGATCCCATAATTATCAAATACCCAATTACCTCAAATTATAGAGCATATAAATGCTATAAGATAAAACCAGAGACCAGTAGAGATATTGCTGATATGTCCTCCAAAAGAGTGGAAAATTATCAGTAACAACTTTGTAAATAATATTCACAAATATCCCTTAGCATCTAATTAATGGGGCTTAATAGGGATCTGGCTTCCAGAAGTCATATAAAACCATTTTTAAAATGTGCAATTACTTTTTAACTTCTAAGTGAGTTCAAAGAGTTTTTTAAAATTATTATTTTTTAACCTTGAACTCAGATTGCAGCAGGTCTTTTGGATTGTGGTGGCAGAAAGTGAAGGAGTAAGCCTTGTGATCTTTTCGTTCACTGGATCAAAACTCCCGGGGTAACCCCACCTTCCATTCAGCAGTGCCTACCTACAGGTACTTATAATGAACTTAGGAAAAGAAAGGCAAAAGACAAAAACATTCAAATCCAGCCATGAAGATTCCAGTCTTATTTTCCTTTTTACAAACGTAGGAACTGAGGCCCGTAGGTACCAACCTTACATGGCTTGTTAATAATAGAGCCAGGTGTAATACTTATGTCTTCAAACCATAAGACCAGGGCTCTATTTTTTAAAGCTGGTAATAAATAAATTGATATAATCAGGAAAAAATATAAAGTCATTTGTGTTCATTGCTTTTTTACTGAGTGATGAATTTATACAATTCAAAACTTTGTAGGTTAGACTTAGCCCATTGACAACTCCTAACATTTCTGTTACTTTTCAGGAGCAACAAAAATCTCTCTGTTTTTCTTTTTTGAACAGATTCAATGCCCTTTTTCTTGTCATCAGAGCAATATCAGGCTCAACCTTCAGTATTGTAGGAGATAATTGCCCCTATTAAACTGTAATTATTGAAGTGTCTTTTACATGCTGCTAAGGGCCTATTCTCATATGTGTAGTTTACAAATCAAAGCAGATTGCTGTCTCCACACAAAAGGATGGATTATAATTTTGGAATGCAATTAGAGAAGGCTATAAACCTTTCTGTAATAATAACTTTAAAAAATTAAAATAGACTTCAAACCCTTTGGCCTCATGCTGGGCTTGGTACTTCATTAATATACATGGACACTCTGGTGGGGATTATTTTAAAAGGACAGGTGAGGCAAAAATAAAGACTTCTTTTCCTTTATGCTGGGCACTTTTGCACACTCACTCTAAACTTATAACTGTCTACCTTGGATACTTCTAAATATCTGTGTAAGTTTTAGCTATAAGGATTATCTTGGTATTTAAGAGATGCTGAATCCCTGGAAGCTATCAGCTTCCTTTCTCTGAGACATTGCTTCTCCCAAAATACACTGAACCAGTATATTTCCAAATTCCTCAACAGGGCATTTGATGGTTCCTCGATTATAAACCTGGCATTTAAGGACCTACATGTAATAGACAGTACAATCCAAATAAAGCCAGGCTTCGCTTGGGACTTTGGCTCTGCCACATTCCAGCTATCTGTTTGTGGACTTCAGCCACTCCCATCTGTAAAGTGGAGATAATAGCACTGCCCTTTTCATACGGCTGTTGTGAGGATTAAATAAGTTAATATAAATCAAGTGCTTATAATATGGCACATGGTAAGCACTCAATAAACGGTAGCTGAAACTTGTTATTTCATCCTTTATTCCCCTGTGTGGCTTTTGTCAATGCAAAATTCAGCTGCCTGACATACCTCACTCCTTAGCACATAAAGTTTTTGTCTTTGTCTCTTTTAAATAAAATTAGATATAAAGTACTTTGCATCCAAGCACTCATCACCTCCCCCAAAAGAGAAAAAAGCAGGGCTGTTGCCTCAGTAATTTGAAAACTCTAGTATTCAAATTATCAGATTGCTATATTATTCTGATTGCCATTTGTCATCTTGAACCTTACAGTTGCTCTGCTGTATAGAGATGAACTTCTCTAGCTAGAAGTTCCTTACTCTCTTGACTTGCTTTTCGATGAATCATTTGACTTTGCTTCCTTCTGAGTAAAATCTTTAAAATTATATGACAAATACTAATAATTATCAGGAGAGATTATTACTCTACTATATATAGAAAAAATTTATTTGCTACAGAAGCGTTCTGCCTTATATTATACATATACTTTTTATAGCATTAATAGGCTTTGCAGCCATTTTTATCTTCTTTCAGATTTATACAAATGTAAAGTAGATAAAATGGCTCTCCATGATCAACTAGTTACATGATTTATCTCCCGTTATATTTCTCGCAGATTCTCTCATGTGTTTAGCTGCCATATTCGAGTTTGGTAACCAAATGAACTAAAGATGTATTAACAAATTGATGCAGATGCCTGTACGTAAGCTTGCCTTATGTACTGCGCAATAGAAACTCTCAGAAATACAGAAAAGATATTGTTGGGGTAATCTTTTACTTTTTAATTTTGTTCAGCTATAGAGAAAAGCAAGAAGTTTGGAGACAAGAGGAAGGATGTACTTAACTACTAAATTGAATTCAGTTCTATAAAAAGCAGAGCTAGGCAAGCAAATTCACTGCCTGTGTTATTATTTTCAGTTGTGGTTATTGTAGTTTTCATATTTAGAGCTTCCTGACTTTAGCATCTTCTCTACCTCTTGTGTTCAATATATAGTTTACCATACTTAATAAAACAATTTGGCAAGAGTGTTTACATGTTAGAAGTCTTTCAATAGAGAGAGATTGAAATCTTATTCTTAAAAAGTTGTCACTACATTAACCCGAGTTTTATCTGGCATACTCCATCTCAAGCCATGTTGGATAAGGGAAAATCCACAGTATGAGGCCATTATCATAAATCCAGAATTGTGCTATAGTTTACATATATATTTTTTCATGACCAATGTGTGGATTTAGATAAAAGCTTCTGCCTCATCAAGAGTGGTAGCATAAAAAAGTTTTCCTAAACTTTTCTCCCTAATACAACATTTATGCCACATTGACTATGAAACCAAATCAACTTTTATTCATTGGATATAAGAACTAAAGAAGAAACTTTTGCTCAAAAAATAGCAAATAAACCTGCCAGTGGTAATCTAAGCAGTGACTTAGTTCTTCAATTTCCAAATTCTTCTTCCAAGATGGTATATTCCATGGCCACAGCATATACAGCACAGCTCTTTAGATCAGAATTACAATTCAAACTACTTTAATCTCTGATAAACTCTAAGAATCATGTCCATAAACTAGCATGGGTCATTTCTGACTGTCATATGAAAACAAGGCTGTCTTTTCCCCTCCAGGTGCAAACCACCCTGAAGCGCCAATGGGCGCAATTTAAAATTCAGTGGAACCAGCGCTGGGGACGCCGCCCCTCCAACCGCTCTGCTGCTCGTGCTGCAGCTGCAGCTGCTGCTGAGGCTGGCGACATCCCTGTTTACATCTGCCATCAGGAGCCGAGGAATGAACCCGCCAACAACCAAGGCGAGGAGGGTGCTGAGATCATCCCTTTAAATATCATTGAGCAAGAGTCATCCGCTTGAATGTGAAGCAAACAGCATTGTGATCACTGAGCCTTCATTTCCTGGGAGAAAGATAGATCATGCATTTACAGTGATTCCCATCCTCCCAGGCGCTGAGCATATCATTTGTGAAGAATTATTAAGTGAATTTGTCCATAGTAAATCTGGAGAAAGTTATTCTTGGTACTATTGCTTTGGGAGACAGTCTAGGAATGGAGTCTCCCACTGCAACTTGTGAATTCCATCATTCATCCAAGTCTGAGATGCAGTTGTCATAGTAATGCAAGCAAAGTATCCAAGAAAAACAATTAAATTGACCTAGTTCAAGTATAGGGTGCTCCTTGTTAATCTTGAGCCATTTATACCTTTGAAAAATTCAAATCACTGTCAATATTTTTCTTTTTAACTCTAGATTTTGAATTAGAATATTTCTGTATTTGGCTATGGATGTGATTTTTAATTTTTTTAATTTCAATCAATTCTGATGTTACTCAGATATTTTACCATCCATACAATGTAAATTGCACAAATTATATGACCTCTGCAAGACAAAGTGGCTTTCTAACAGAAAGATGACTAAGTATGTGGGGAAAAAGACCTGCATTTGACCGGAAGATGTAATGCTTCGAATGAAAAAGAAATTTAGAGTCAATTTGCTGGAAACATTATACGTCCAGCTTGATTTTGGATAATCCTGTCCATTGGGCAGGCCATAACTGCTGTAAGGAATTGGTTTTAATGTTGAATGTGCTTTGGTTGCTGATATTTATAAATTGGGAGGTCATAAAAAATCCATCACTAAATTTTTCACAAAACTGCCAAAAATATAATTCTTAGCAGAAGAGAATACTCTCTTTAAAGAGAGTTTTCCACTTTCCTAAACTCCTGGATTTATAAAGCAATTCACTCCAAGGTTTATAAAGCAGATTACCTCTTGCCCTTGGGTGCTATCTAGCAGTAAAAGATAAATTTGTTGAAGACTAATAATTAAAAGACTCCATATAAGTCCATTAACTTGCCTTTCACCCAGCTTCAAAGCTTAACAAAATCTCGGTCTTTTTCAGGAAGATTCAGTAGGGCTAACGAGAAATCAGTTTGTAGTTGACCTCCTGTTTGCTGCTATTAGCAAAACAGGGAAAAAAAAGTTACTGCTACAAGTTTAACCATATATCAATTCATGTTAAAATAAAAGTACAGTTTCTTATTAAAACACAATATTATATTCCCATATCTCTCTTTACTTCCCAGTATGAGATCTTCTAAAATCCCTGAATAAACCAGTATCATTACTGGCACCTGAAATTAATTTATGAGTTTGCAATGTAATCTGAGTTACCATTATTTAATTTGTATGCTAAATGAGGAGACATATTGAAACCCTCCAAGTCCCAAGTCTCATCTATGTCATTTTATGCCACTGCCTTTCAGAAGTGATTTAATTGTGGAAAGACAATAAATTGATTTGTTCTGGTTACATATTTAGTGCACCCAGAAAAAATTATATTCTTCAGTGAAAATTTATTTTGGATACTAAAGTAGTTTAAGTCTCCTTTACGGAACGTAAGGGAGGAGTTGAAAAGAGGGTATTTTTCCAATCACAGTGTTATGTAGTAATGTTCTATTTTTGTTTACAAACATGGAAAACAGAGTATTTCGGGCAGCTCTAGTACAAATGTGATAATATATTGCTAAAATATTTTAGATGTAATTGTGCTAATATAGTAGGGGCTGAAGAAAACGAAATAGCTTATCATAGAATTGCATATAGTTTTGCTAAAATTATGTGAAATGCTTATGCTATGTATATGTATAAATTAATACAGAGTATGTTAAAAGCAAAAAGATGTATATTTGCATATTTTTCTAAAGAAATATATTATTCATCTGTTCATTCATTCATCTTGTCTCCTGCTCATTCCATGATCTCTTTTTCATTTTAGCCATGGTCTGCTGACATTCCATCTTGTTTGTACTGTAGAAAGGGGAAAGATAATCTAAAAATATAGTATAGAAACTATGTGCAAAAATATTGGGGTTATTATCTCTACCAGTATAACCATCTTCAATCTTCACTTTGACTATAAACTCAGTGACACGGTTCTCACACCCTCAATAATGCAACACCACACACAACTGTCAGTCTACATTGCATAAGTATGGGAAATACAGCAAAGAAATGTAGGACAAGAAAGTATCTTATCCTTTTCCTGCTCTTGTTTTTATTATTCTAGGACCCAACTTGATCTGTCCAACATCACATCAGATCATTAGAATTGTTACAATCACTGGTTTTTAATATCATTCAGGAGAGAAACTAAGGCTGGATGAAAAGCAACCAATTAAGTATCATTAGAATGTATAAGGGCCACTATTGGAAAGCTTTTCAGATCTGGAAAGCATGAAATGGAAAAAATGAGGATTAAATGAGAATTGTGATGGACTAATAAAGGGGAACAAGAGCAATTTGTGGAGTCTTCTCAGTATGTGATAGCATTCAAAATTGTTGCCTCATGAGATCTGGGGAACTTTCTCAGAAAGGATACATGAAGGCTACATCTTTCCCTTTATGTTCCAGAAGGCAATACAAATATATATGATTATCCTTGTGATCTTAAAGAACAAAAGTAATTTCCCATATCATAAAATCTGATTCTTCAAGATATAAACTTGCACTCAGATGGTTAGCCGCCTATCTGCTCTGATCACTACTGCAAAGTGATCCAAAATAGGCCTTTAGGTGCAAATGGATATCATGGTTCCTGAGGGAGGGAAAGATGTTGGAAAAGACATGACAAAAATGCTATCATCGTGCAGGTACCACCCTTCTCATTCATTCCTTCACTCATTACTCATTGATTCAACAGATGTTTCATACGTATTCCATCCTGCTATAAAACAAATCTTTATTAATAGTAGTTATCATGGCAAAGTTCCTTTGCAATAGGAACTGCTTCTTTTCTGCGTCAGTGTAAAAATCAAAACCTGTTAGGTAAACACTTACCTTACCATAACCACTGATATCTTTGGGGTGGAAGAACCAAGTGACACATGTGGTTGGAGGTGGTAGCTGAGTGTGATCTTCCCTCCTTATTAACACTGGGCAGGAGAGGTCCGGTTATAAGAAACATTCTCAGAATAAGATCTCTATGCAAAGGTTCAGGGGGGACTCATTTTCTTGACAACAAGGTCTAAAATAATGGTTTTTCCATTGGCTAGATTATTATAGCTCAACTGCTCATCACAGGAGTTAACACTTTAGGGTTTAAAATGAGATTATTCATGAAGAAGGGAAATCAGAAACCATATTTAGAAAATTGATCAGGTAAACTCAGGAGGAAGTTCCACTTGCTATTTTCAAAGAGTAAGCAAGGTGCCTTACTCCTAATTCAAGCTTATGTAAAATTAATTTTACTGAATTTTTATAACAACTTGTATGGAGCCAGGGGGTTACAGGAAACAACAGCTGGAAACATAAAGAAAAAGGATGCTCATATGTGCATGTGAGAGCAAAGGAAGGTAGAGAAGCCACATTTGAAAATTAAGAATTATATTTCTGATGATTTTTTCTTCCAAACATGAAATTAACTGTTTAATATCTCTGCATAACATGAAGCATTGAAGGAAAGAAAACACAGCCATTGAAACTGTAACTAACTTAGGTCAGGAAGATTTTCTGATATCATATCTTCCTCCATTTGAATTAGCAAACATCTCTGAAAGATTTCAGTGATTTTCCATTATCTTAAGTATTGGCCAGCCAGTCTCTTAGGTCACTGATCAATGTCCATTTCTATTTATAGAAATTCAATGCCTTCTCTCTAACTTTCCCAGAAAGCCTTCCACTGAGACTCAAACTGTGCGATCCTCTTCACCTATTGACCAGCAATGCCACCTCATGTCTTTCTTGCTTAAGAGACCTATTATCTTATTTTAATTTGGAGCAATTTGCTTCCTATTAAAAATCTCAGAGTATTTCTGGTGAAGTGCTAAATAAAAAGTTGAGATGTCTTTAATGAAAAAACATTCAGAAAATATCAGGAAATTGATCTCCATCCAACCCCGCTAGACTGGCTGATCAAAGGTAGCACGCTGATCTCTCACACAGAGCCCATACACCTAAACATAGACCCAGCTGCAAACTCCTAATATCTCTGCACAACAGGGTGGGTAGTTAGTCTCTGGGCAGGAAGCATTTCTCTGGATATAGCGCCTTCTGCACTGCACCCATGCAGTGTAGCTTCTGTGTAATGTCATTGGGAGAGGAATATTGTGGGCTTAAAGTTATAGAGAACATCCCTTAAATAGAGATGATTTAAGAAGAAAAAGAGAGATAAACACCAATCATTGAAACACTGTACTTAATATAAATAGACCAATTAGCTCATCTGTTCTTTGTAACAACTAATCCTCTCTTTATCCCCATTTTAGTGATGAGAAAACTAAGTGGAAGAGAATTTGAATAACTTGTCCACCACAACCACACAGTTAGTAAGTGGCTGAGCTAGGATTTGAATCAAGACTGCCCAATGCCTCTGCTTTTTAAATTGCCATCCTGGTTGGTCCTACTATATTATCCTGCCTCTCAAAATAAGGCTTTTCCCCTTTTTCAACTCTAAAGGATATCAGATGGTAATGATGGTAATCTCTGTTGGTTCAGAAAAGAAGAAAGATTGTTTGCAACATGTGTGTTTTGGGTCCAAACTAAACAAATTCATGGTCCACATATTCCTTTAAATATAAGGGGTCTTCAGATGAAACTCATCTTTCTATAGTTTGAAAGGCTTCTTTGTGGTGATGATTTCTTTTTTTAGCCAGAGGGGTGTTCACACACAGTGCTGGTTTGCAGCTTCTCCACTTCAAATGTGGTCTTTGTGCAGGTATTTGGGAGACAAAACATGTTTTGGGAAACTTTCCATGGTTTCTCAATGGACACACCAGGCCTAATTTGAGGCCTGCTAAAGAGCTAGATACAAGTAGTCAGTGCTGCACTTGGTACTATTTGTATCAAGACTTCCATTTATTGGTTTCAAGAACGGGGGCCTGAATTGATAAGATGATGAAGACCACGAATATTCATTAACCCATTCAACTATTCATCAGGTGATGAAGAAAGGCAAGAGTCAAGAAAAAAGAGACACTGTGGAGTAGTAGGGCCACCCAAGAAGGCAAACTAGTTAGGGTACTGGTTCCTCCTCTAGATATCAACCCTGGGGAAACTATAGAAGCGGAGAGGAAACATACATTTCAATAGTTAGTAATTAATTAAAAAGGAAAGAAAGAAACAAAAGGGAAAAATACAAATGAGAAAACCCTAAGCTTCTTAAACCAGTGTGACTTTTGAGGAGAGGAGAAAAGGATCTAGTGAACAGGTAGAGGCCGCAGGCAGTAAAGAACAGGAGAGAGGAAAGAGTTTCATTGTGTTCTGTACTTCATTCTGTCCATCGCTTTGGGACATTACCTACAGCAACAGGTCTGATTTCTGGTCCAAGCATCCTTGGGATACACTCAGGGCAACACAAAAGCCCTGAAGGAGTAAGGAGTTCATAAAAACAAACAAGCACGTACTGAGTAGCCACCTTGGGCATTCATTCCTCTTCTCCTCTGACCCCACAGGCCTGGTGGGTTATAGCCTGGGGAGGTTTCCTCATCCCTGTGCTTTTACTCTGCAGGGTTTACAAGTGCTCAGGTTTAAGTTTTCCTGGCAGAATAGCCACAGAGGAAATGATCAAGGATACTTCTATGGTGACTAGGTCTTTACCCTGGGACTCATTCCTCTGTTCTCCTTAAATTCACCAGGACACACAACGCCAAGGCCTAGCCTTTGACATCAAAGACCAATTACTCCAGGAATAGGAGCTCACTGGACAAGACAACTAGACCTCTGAGGAATACAAGTGTTCCAAAAGAAAGCTAACAAACTAAATAAAGTATATTATCTACCAGAGTGGTTGGGAAACACTGATGAAGAATTCCAAATAAGCTTGACAATGTATATTGGAGGACTTTAAGTGAAGATATCAGTAACATGTAAAGAAACAAGAAATCATATAAAAGAACGTAGTGGGACTACTGGTTATGAAAATTCAATAGCTGAAATAACACTATACACAATACCTGAAATAAATAGCACATAGTAATATAGACTCAGCTTAAAGATGAATTAGTGAGTTAAAAAATTAGATTGGAAATCTCTCCCAGAAGAAGCAGGAAAGGATGAAGAGATACAAAGCATAAAAGAAAAACTAAGAGATATAGACATAGAGTGTCAATATCTGGACAATAGGAGTCCCAGAACAACACATACAAAAAATGAAAATGGAGGAGACATATTTGCAGAAATATGTTTAAAAACCCTCTGTAATTAAAGATAAAAGACCTCAAATAACTATAACTCAAAAATTGCCAAATAAACGCCCCAAACTAAAATTCTTGTTAATATTGACAAGATTGGGGCAAAAAGAGATTGACATGACACGAGGGCAGGCTTTTCTTTGTTAGGGGAAAGATAGAGATTTGGATAATTAAGAGAGCAACCTTAGTAAATAAAGGAGTATGGGTCTTAAGATATGTAAAATGTCTTAATATAATAATTATAATAAGGTGGTCATAGTCACCAATTAAAAACAGATTCTCATATTATAAAAAAAATTAAAGCCCCACAGACAACAAGAAACATACATAAGACAAAAAAGAACAGGCAGGCCACAAGAGACACACATAAGATAAAAAAAAATTAAAAATTAATGGGAAAAATTATGCTAAAGAAATATGAACAAAAATATTGGAGGTCCTCTCATATTATCCAACTAAATAAAATTTAAGACAAAAAATATCATAAAGGACAGTGTCTTAGTCCAAAATACCTTAGACTGGGTAATTTACAAACAACAGAAATTTATTGCTTACAGTTCTGTAGCCTGGGATGTACAAGATAAAGGCTCCAGCAGATTTGGTGTCTGGTAAGGGCCTGTTACTCATAGATGGTGCCTTCTACGCATCCTCACATGGCGGAAGGGGGCAAGAGAACTCCCTCAGGCCTCTTTTATAAAGGCATTAATTCCATTTATGGGGTAGGAACCCTCATGACTTAATCACTTCCCAAAATATCCCACCTCTTAATACTGTCACATTGGAGACTAAGTTTTAACACACGAATTTTGGGAGGATACAAACATTCAGAGTATAGCAGACAGAAAAGGAAATTATGTCCTAGTAAAAGGAATAATTGAACAAGATTATAACCAACATAAACTCATATGCACCTTAAAATACAGCTTCAAAATACATCAAACAATACTGAGAGAACAGAAAGAAATAGATGATTTATCAGCTGTAATTGAAGATTTTAACACACCTGTCTCAGAATCTGCTAGATCAAGTAAATAAAAGTAAATAAAATATTAGCAACATTATAAAATACCTGAAAAATACACATATCAAACTCAAGCAACTAAAAACATATCAAACTCTATGCTCAACAAACAGGAAACGTGCACTCTTTTTGAATGCACATAGAATGTTTACAAAGCAGCCATATCTAAGGCCATAAAGGAAACTTCCACTAATTTCAAAGGATTAATACTATACAGAAGATCTCTAATCATAATGCAATAAAATTATTATAGAAATTAATTGCAAAATTGTAGCCTAAACAATTGGATACTGGAAATAATAAATATTTCTAAGTAACCCCTTTTTTAAAAGGATAGTAAGAATTATAAAATGGTACATGTCTTATATTAGTATCAAATTATTTTTAACTACAATTGTCCCTGGGTATCCACCAGGAAATTAGTTCCAGGACCCACCCCTATACCAAACTTTGTGGATGCTAAAATCCCTTATATAAAATTGCATAGTATTTACATATAATCTATGTATATCCTCCCATATGCTTTAAATCATCTCTAGATTACTTACAATACCTAATACAATGTAAGTGCTATGTAAATAGTTGTTGTACTGTATTTTTAATTTATATTTTTTGATTGTTGTATTGGTCTTTTTATATACATTTTTTTGCCCCACAGTTGGCTGAATCCTTGGATGCGTAATCCTGGGAAGTGGAACCCACGGATACAGAAGGTTGACTGTATTAATGCTATTTAGATAAAGAAAGCATTACATCTCTAGGAAATGTCTAAAGCAGTTCCTAGAAGAAAACTTAAATTTTAGATATCTTTAAGAAGAAACAAGAAGCTGAGCAACAGAGTAAAAGCAAACACAGCAGAAGGACAATGTCACGTGGGAAACTATCTTGATGCAATGATATCCCCCTCCATGTACATTATCAGCCAAGCTATCCCAGAAAGGCTCACAGACAGAATTAAGATGGTGAAATCATGCAGTTTATTTAAGCAATTGAAAACACTCAGTGAGAATCTTAAGGAAGGAGATGAGGTAGGTTAGCACACTTGGGATAGGGCACTAGCATGGTGGTAAATCCACACTTCCTGAATCCTTAGGCACAACATTCACATGCCCTCTCTAATCACATATTCCCTGCTGAAGGACCAGAGTTGAGCTCTGAACAATGGGATACAGAATATGGAAGGTACCTGGAGAAAACATATGGGACTTACACTATCTAAGAGATTCAGGGACAAGTACTCATGGCTACAGTTGTAGCTTTCTAATATTATGATTAACAGGTATGGGTTTTATCTGAATTTCTTGGGTAAAGGACATAGGAGGTAGAATAGGTGTCACCATGGGTAGAAGATTTAAGATTTCATGACTATTGAGAGTCTTAGAAGCCTCATGTATATGTAGAGTAGCATTAATATTAGGGGTTCATATGCCTTGGTATCTGTGGTATATCATAAATATTTGGTGTCTCATTGTTCTTCCATATCTTATAGTCTATGTTACACATACACCTGTTCCATTCAATTCATTCTATATCTAATATATTCCACAAGTTACTCACCTATTTGTTATTCATACTTCTTGTTTACTTTCCTTGTTCTATAGCAAAATTGAATGTTCTAAATAACTCATCAAACACATATTGCAAAGGGACATGTGTTTTCAACTAGAAATCAGTGAAAGAACAAAGGGGGAATGAGGAGGAGAGAGAGAGAAGACCAACAAAACCAAGACCAACAAAACTAATCATCTTAGTTAAAACTAATATGACACAAATATAACAAAGGCATCATTCTATAATTCTTTTGGTTGTTTTTTGTTTTGAGACAGAGTCTTGCTCTGTTGCCCAGGCTAGAGTGCAGTGGTGTCATCATAGCTCACTGAAAACTCAAACTCCTGGTCTGAAGCAATCCTCCTGCCTCAGCCTCCCGAGTAGCTGGGACTACAGGTGCAGGCCACCACGCCTGGCTAATTTTTCTGTTTTTTGTAGAGAAGGGGTCTCATTCTTGCTCAGGCTGGTCTTGAACGCCTGGCCTCAAACAATCCTCCCACCTCAGCCTCTCAAAGTGCTAGGATTACAGGCATGAGCCACCACACCCAACCATCATTCTGTAATTCTTAAAATCCTTTTTAAAGTAAGGGTTATTTAGAAATATTTATTGTTTCCAACATCAGATTGTTTAATGGTACTGTCAATTGAAAGAAATTATTCCTTTTAAAAAAATGTCTCTAGTGAAACTGATCAAAGAAAAAAGAGTATTCTTATTTTTAAAATACACAATAAAAAGGTAGACAATTACACTGTGACACCACAGAGATTATAAAAACAATAAGATCATTATGATGTTTGTATGTATATGTTCAGTGTACAACAATACAGTAATGAATTTGAAAACCTAGATGAAACAAATAAATTTCTAAAGAAAATATATAAAGGAACAAAACAGGTACAAAAAATAGAGAACATGAATAAAGCAAATAGTCAAAAACCACAGCCTTAGATGATTTTACAAATAAGTTCTATAATATTTATTGAGAAATAGTTAATTTTTATCTTAAAATATTTTCTAGATATTGCTTTCCATAGAGGTTGTACTAATTTGCAGTCCCACCAGCAGTGTATGAGTGTTCTATGGAAAGCAATATGGAGATACCTCAAAGAATTAAAAGTAGAATTACCATTTGACCCAGCAATCCCACTACTGGGTATTTACCCAAAGGAAAAAAAGACATTTCATAATAAAGACATCTGCTCACGAATGTTTATAGCAGCACAATTCACAATTGCAAAGATGTGGAAACAACCCAGGTGCCCATCAATACACAAGTGGATTAATAAAATGTGGTATATGTATACCATGGAGTATTACTCAGCAATAAGGAACAATAGTGAATTAACACATCTGGTATTATCCTGGTTGGAGCTAGAACCCATTCTTCGAAGCGAAGTGTCACAGGAATGGAAAAACAAGCACCACTGGTACTCACCATCAAATTGGTACTAACTGATCAACACCTACACCACACAGGGCAATAATATTCATCAGGGGGTGGGCAGGTGGGAGGGGGGTGGAGGGGATGGGAAAACTCTCACTGAATGGATGCGGGGAGCAGAGTTTGGGGGATGACCATGATTGTAGCTCTGACACGGGCAGTGCATGGGCAATATATATAGCCAAAGTGTTGTACCCCCATAATATTCTGAAATTAAAAAATAAATAAATAAATAAATAAATAAATAAATAATATTTTCTAGATACATAAGATTTTCAAGAATATATAATGTGGCAACACAAATCAGGGGAAAATAATAAGTTATTTAAAAGATGGTATTAGAAAAACAGGCTCACAGCATGGAGAAAACTAAAACTGGATCTCTAACTAATCCCACATAAAAAGGTAGATTCCATGGAGATTAAATATCTATCTAATTGTAAAAGATCAATCTATACATTTATAAAAAGAATACATATGAAAATATTTTAGGGCAGGGAGAGATTTCTTAAACAAATAGCATAAATCAAAAGGCAAAAAGAAGATGAACTTGTTCACATTAAAATAAAAAATATCTGTTCAACAAGGAATAGTGCCCTTTATTAAGCAGATATCTTGAATTGACAAATGATAGAATGAAAGATAAATATGACAATGAATTAATATAAAGAATATAAAAAGAACTCCAGCAAATAAGCAATAAAATATGGGTAAGGGATATGCACAAGCACTTTACAGAAAAGGTAACAGATGTAATCCAAAAGGTTAACAAGTATATAAAGATATGCACAGACTCATTAGTTAGCAGAGAAGTGCTTACTAAGACAACAATGTCCCTATTAGACATGGGAACAGACTATTTCCAGGAAGGCCCACCAGAGTCTGTACCCAATCTTGTGAGAGAGGGGAACCTGAAAAGTAGGTATTATATTTGTCTGACTTAAAAGTTGCCACTGATAATATGTACTTTAGGAGCAAGCAGGTATCCCTATTTGGGGGAAAGCAACCTTCCTCCAGTTCATTGGAAGACTAGAAAGAATAGAATAAAATAATTCTAAAAGATCAGAAAGAAAACAAAGCCAAAGTTTGGAACTTAGTGAATAGAAAAATACATGTGGAAAAGATAAATGTTAATCTGATTTGTGAGATAGCTAAGTGGTCATGGAGTGTGAAACTGAAGTATTTAATCAACAACAGCAATAATAATAGAAAAAAATCCACTAACCAACAAGTCAGTTAATAAGAAGAAATAACCTGCCTACCCCTACACTCAGTATATGTGTTAAAATAATTGAATCAAAGGAGGCACCTCATGTTCCATTCTACAACAGTGAGTGCATTGAGGTATTGATAGGCCAACCACCACCTCTTCATACACACCACCATCTAAGAGAATCTATCTCCCACCCATGCTTTGGAAGACATGTTTAGGCCAAGTGACCTCACTGTCTTTGCCATAGAACATTGGTCATTGACAGTCATCTAACTTAAACTGGGCTAATCAAATTCTCTTCCTCAAGAATTTTAACTAAGAGACATAGAAACTATTAATTATATGGCAATGGACCTTAGAGATATAAGTCCACAAATAGTTGTTTGATTACTCAATATCTCTCAAGAGATCTGGCTATATTTCCCAACACTTGGATTCTTTAATGTCCTGTAGTCTCACAATTAATGCCTCTTTTTTTTTTTAAACACTTTGAGTGGGTCTCTGTCCTAACATCACTATATACCCTAAGTATAATAATTGGCTTCTTAGATCATATAATTAAGCCCTGAACAAAAGCTTACCAAGGGTCATTAAATGCACCCAACATACTCCTCTTTACTCCCATTAAAATGCATAACAATCTCAAAAAAATGTTCTCTATCACAGAGGGTTTTAAGTAAGAAGCTGAGGTTCATGGAAGCACAGATAGTTTTCATCTCTTCTTCCAAATGAATGTAGTAGCTTTATCAAAGAAGAAAGATAAAATGATAGAAGTTCAATCTGGGGATATCAGAGCAAAATAGAATTTGGTTCTCTAAATCTTATTACAACAGTATATTGAGTCTAAGCACCCGTCTGCCCATCCTAAAGGATGAGAAAATTCTACTGGGCAGAAAACCTACTGGTAAACTCAAGAAATCTTTGTACTGAAACATAGAAAGAAAGGGATAATAGTTCCCATATGCAGCTCTAAAACTTTCTCTGGAGGACACCAGCATGACAGATAAAGTAGAACCATAGGAGAAGAATAGGATACATTTTATGGGAAGAAAGTCAGAAATAATTCTTACACCCTACAACCATCATATACCAACTCACAGTGTGGGAGTAGCAAAATGAATCAGAAATTTAAAAATAAATAAGAAAGTACTGTCGCATGGATATCACAGTGAGTTGTAGAGACAGCAACAATAGAAAGATGTGATGCCTTATTTAAAGAAAAAACTCAACTGTTGAAGGGGTAAAAGACCAGAATGGTATTCTCAAAATATATGGAAAAATAATTGATTTCCCTGTGCAACCAAAAGTGGACCTGATGAGGAAGAGGGGGAAAGGGGATCTAAAGAAATTATTATGCTATCCAGGAAGCTCTCTGAACAGGAGGCAGCACATCATGAAGAAAAATGCATAGGGGGAATTCCTATTTCTGTCAGTGGTTGATCAGGTAATTCAGATTACTTTTCTCTCAGAAGACAACCAAAAACTTTGATAAAATATTTAAATCATCTTGTTAAAGGAAGAAAATTGAAAAGAAGAAAGAAAAGAAGCACAAGTTTGAAAAGTGAAGAGAAAATAATAACTAAAAAAAGATAAGTGCTCTCAGTTGCACAGTTAGGCTATTTGCCAATGTGAATCTTAATTTTGGCAGACAAGGAGGATGGACAAGTAACAGACAAAAAACAAAAAATCCCTCCCCACAATAAGCTGACATCCCCAAAAGGCTAGACCTTCAAGATAAGGGTTAACTAAAAATAAATAGTTCATATGGAATTATAGCCCCCCTTCACTCCTTGGGATAAACTAGAGAATTTCAACTCTTGAACTTAGTTTAAGTTCCCCAGAAATACTTGTGCTCCCAAGTGCCTGGCAAAAGTAAACTTAAATATTCTATTTTTTAAAAGTTTAAGTTTTTTAATATTCAAAAAAAGTTCAAATATGCTGTCCAGCACACAGTCAAAGATAATTAGGCACATAAGGAACTGCATGAGGCTACATGAGGAGAACTGGGGAAAAAATAGATATGCAAAGACATCAGATACTGAAATTGCCCTATGCAGACTATAAAACAACTTTGATGACTATATATAAATATATTAAAAGATTAAAGATACCTACAAAGGACAAAACAATTATGCAAAGTGTAATAGATGGTGAAATAGTTAAATATAATTTCCATAATGAAAATATAATAATATTTGATAGACAGTTGATAAGTTTAATATAAGATTAGGCAGAAATATAGAGGATTTATATACTGGAAGAAGAGTGAGAAGAAATTTTCCAGAGTTCACACAGATATAGAAAAAACAGAGGAACATGGCTCAAGCAAAAATATAAAATACATAAACTGACCCTAAGGATATGAAGGCATATGAATTACCTGATAAATAATTCAAAATAACTGACAGAAAGATTCTCAATAAGCTCAGGAAAATGATACATGAACAAAATAAAAATATCAACAAAGATAAAATATTTTTTAAAACCAAACAGAAATTTTCGAGCTAAAGAACACAATAACTGAATTGAAAAATTCACCAGAGGCGCTCAACAGAAGAAAGAATCAGTGATTTCAAAGACAGGTGATTTTAAATTATCCAGAGGAACAAAAAGAATAGGAAGGAATGCAGAAAGCCTAAAGGATTTATGAGACACCATCAAGCAGACCAGTATATGCATTATGAAAGTTCCAGAAAAAAGAAAATAAATGGGGCAGAAAGTATATTTGAAGATATCATGGCCCAAAAAATCCCAAATATGGAGAAGGAAGCAGACATTCAGATGTTAATGGATACAATATACAAAAAGATGTAATTTGTGACATCAATAACATAATGTGTAATGGGGAGAAGTAACAGTTGAGTTTTTGTGTGTGATTGAAGATATCAACTTAAAATAGATTATTATAACTATAAAATGTTTATGTAAGACCCATGGTAACTATAAAAAAATTTAAAAACACAAAAAAATGAAGAAATCAAAACATGTCACTAAAAAAAATAAACAAAATACAAAGGAATACAGCAGGAGAGGAAAACTACAAGACAGACAGAAAATAATTAACATGTCAATAATAAGCTCTTCCCTATCAGTAATTACTTTAAATATAAAATGATTAAACTCCCCAATCAAAACACATAAAATAATTAAGTGGACACAAAGCAAGATTCAACTTGTTTTATGCTGTTATATGCTGTCTACAAGAGTCTCACTTTAGATTTAAGGACACACATAGGCTGGAAGTAAAGAGAGAGAAAAAGATATTCCATGCAAACTGTAACCAAAAGAGAGCAGAGGTGGCCATACTTTTGTCAGACAAAATAGAATTTAAGTGTCAAAACTGTCACAAGAGGAAAAAAAAGGACATTTTATAATGATAAAAGGATGAATTCACCAGGAAGGTGTAATAGTTATAAAGATATATGCACTCAAATAGAAAGTCTGTCCAGAAAGTGTCCAGCCATGTAATATGAAAAATAGAGACATTTATTGAAGAAGATACAAGAAACATTGTACATAGGACAATGACACCTCAGTCCCCTTCAAAATACGCACCTTGAGACCTCACACAATTCTTTCAGTATCTCTCTTTTTTTAAAATATTGTCATCAAATAGTATTTATTTTCTTTTTTTCTGACATTGGAATTTTTTTAATTTTTTATTTCAGAGTATTAAGGGGGTGCAAATGCTTTGGTTACATAAATTGCCTTTGTACAACCCAACACGCATGCCCATCCCCCAGACAGCATGCACCAAATCCATTAGGTGTGGATTTACCCATCCCCTCCTACCCCCCCACCTGCTTGAAACCCTATGAATGTTACTTCCCATATGTGCACATTAGTGTTGATCAATTAGTACCAATTTAATGTTGAGTACATGTAGTATTTGTTTTTCCATTCTTGTGATACCTCACTTAAGAGAATGGGCTCCAGCTCCATCCAGGATAATACAATAGGTAGTTCATTTTTTTATGGCTGAGTAGTACTCCATGGTATAGATATACCTCATTTTGTTAATCCACTCATCTCTAATCATCAGGGAAATGCAAATCAAAACCACAATATCACTTAACTCCAGTGAGAATGGCTTTTCTCAAAAAGTCCTAAAACAACAAATGTTAGCATAGATGTAGAGAGATAGGAACACTCATACACTGCTGGTGGGACTGCAAACTAGTACAACCTCTATGGAAAGTAGTATGGAGATACCTCAAAGAACTAAAAGTAAAACTACCATTTGATCCAGCACTTCCACTACTGGGCATCTACCCAAATTTAATAAAGACATTCTATAGAAAAGACATCTGCACCCAAATGTTTATAGCAGCACAATTCACAACTGCAAAGATGTGGAAACAACCTCCAAGTGCCCATCTCCCAGCATCTCTTAACCTAACTCATACACGTTCAGCATTCTCAGGTGTTCTGCTTGTTGCAGGCCTTCCAGAAAGTGGATCACTTTCAACAGATTCTCAACCATCTTTGAAGCATTTGTACCACACTTTTATTTGCCCTGCACTCATTGCGTCATCCCCAAAAGCCTTCTGAATCATCCGAATAGTTTCCGCAGAGGAATGTTCAAGCTTAACACAAAATTTGATACAGATCCATTGCTCTACTCGCTCAGTCATTTTGAATGTGACAGCCACACAGTACACATGCTCACTCAACGTTGTCTAGTGCTGTGGTCCCTAACCCCCGGGCTACAGACCAGGACCAGTCTGTGGCCTGTTACGGACTGGGCTGCAGAGGTCCCCTCCACACTTCCTTCCACTCCCCCATCTGTGGAAAAATTGTCTTCCATGAAACTGGTCCCTAGTTCCAAAATATATACAGAAATCAAACAATTTAATAGCAAGAAAATAAATAATCTGATTAAAAATGGGCAAAAGACATGAATGGACATTTCTCAAAAGAAGACATACAAATGGCCAGCAGGTATATGAAAAAATGTTCAGCTTCACTAATCATCAGGGAAATACAAATTAAAGCCACAATGAGATATCACCTCATACCTGTTAAAATGGCCCTTATCAGAAATATGAAAGATAAATGTTGGCAAGGATATGGAGAAAAGGGAACTCTTGCACACTGTTGGTTGGAATGTAAATTAGTACAGCCATTATGGAGAACAGTATGGAGGTTCCTAAAGAAATTAAAAATAGAATTACAATATGATGCAGTAATCCCACCAGTGGGTATATATCCAAAAGAGATGGAATCAGTATGTTGAGGAGATATCTGCACCCCCATGTTCATTGAAGCATTTCACAATAGCCAAGATATGAAATGGAATCAACCTAAGTGTTTATCAGTGGATAAATAGGTAAAGGAAACCTTGTGTATATACATAATGGAATACTATTCAGCCTTAAAAAAGAAGGAAATCCAGTCATTTGCAACAACATGGATGAACCTGGAGGACATTATGTTAAACAAACAAGACAGGAACAGAAAGACAAATACCGCATGATTTCACTTATATGTGAAATCCAAAAAGTTGATCTCATAGAAGTAGAGAGTGGAATGGTGGCTATCAGAGGCTAGGGGCAAGGGGGGGTGGTATTGGGGAGATGTTGATGAAAGGACACAAAACTTCAGTTAGGAGGAATAAGTTCAAGAGATCTATCGTACAACATGGTGATTATAGTTAATCATATATTGTATACATGAAAACTGCTAAGAGATTATAATTTGTGTTCTCACCACAAAAAAAGTATATGAGGTAACGCATATGTTAATTAGGCCAATTTAGCCATTCTACAATACATACATTTTTCAAAACATCGTGTGTACATCACAAATACATACAATTTTTATTTGTCCATTAAAATAGATAAATAAAAATTTAAAATTAAAATAAAGAATTGAAATCAGGATTTCAAAGAGATAGTAGCAGTCTTGTGTTAATTATAGCACTATTTGCAATAGCCAAGATGTGAAAACAACCTAATTGTCTATCAGTGGATGAATGGATAGAAAATGTGGTATTAATTATTAATTATATAGTGGAATAATATTCAGCCTTAAAAAGGATGAAATTCTGCAATATATGACAACATGGATGAACCTTGAGAACATCATGCTAAGTGAAACAATCCAGTCACAGAAGGGCAAGTACTTTCATAATTACACGTGTATGAAGTATCTAAAATAGTGAAATTCATAGAATCACAGAGTGGAATGGTGATTGCCAGGGGTTAAAGGGAGGCAGAAAAGGGAGTTGCTAATCAACAGGCATAAAGTTTTGGTATACAAGGTGAATAAGTTCTAGAGATCTGCTGTACAACATATAGTTAATAATATTGTATTGTGCACTTAAAATTTATTGAAAGGATAGATCTCATGTTAAGTGTTCTTACCACAATAAAATAAGTATTTTTTTAAAGTGACAGGTTAACTTTGTGATTCCAATTCAAAGTATGTACTAAAGTAATTGATTTAGACTTGTAATTGTTAGTACAAATCTTACTAAATTGATATATAGTATAGAAATATTTAGGGAAATTTAAAATCACTATATTTATAAGTTAAATTGTAAGACTTATTGGAGCTATATAAGTACTTAATAGATTTGCTGAGTCAGATAAAAGAGTAAATCAAACATATTTAATTTATATGTGCAGTTTAAAATGTTGGGGTTGTTTAAGGTTATAAATGGGACCAAACATTATATAAAGCCACCTAAAATTGTTTTTTAAAATTTGGTGGACATAAGGATAGAATAATAAGATTTTTAAGCTAAAGTTAAATTCATGAATAAAAACTGGACTTTTGAATTTATAAGTCTAATGAGCTGAATACTAGTTTTAAAACCAAACTTCTGAATAGTGTTTTTTCAATGCATAAAAATGGTCTTTGAGGGCACCACAAACCTTACATTCAACATTCCTGTAGAGGAAAAAGTCTGATCAAAGTTAATATTAATAACTAAAACCTGGTAAGCTAGAATTTGCACCTATACTTTGGGGGAGCAAAAAATGTATATTGATTTTTAAGGATTTATTTCCAATTTCTAGTAGTTTCAGCAAAGATAAAAGTTAATAATTTTATATTAGCATTTTGTGGGGAACATGTAACCAGTCACAGAAGAAAAAAGACCTATGCAGTTTCTCAGGCAGTGATGACCTTCTCATACTGAGAGGATATGACATGGTTACTCTCCTAAACGGCAGCAAAGATGAGCTAAACATACGTACACACTTATATATACACGCACCTATATATTTGAATCATATATATGTTTCAAATGAACCCCCAAAATCTTGCCATTGCCAATAGAAATCAATTTAATTCAGCCTTTATCCTGTTATTTTGATAAATTGGCAAGACTCTTATAAGATAAAAAGTAATCGTTACACAGACTGACAGTTCCCCCAGTATAATGATTTTTTAATATCATTCACTGTTTACTGATAGACCCCATCACTAGATCTAAAAGGGAAATCCTCTACTAATATAATTTGTGTTTGAACAGACTTTCACACACAATTACTGATAGAAAGAATGTAAAATATTTTTAAGTTGATGACATTGTTTAGAATAAGTGTTAACAAACTTGAAAGAATGTTTCATCAGCTTTCAAAGCCAAGAGTTTTACAGACATATTTTTAGACATAGGCATTGATTCATGAGTTTACCTGTATTTGATAACTCCTACTTTTCACAAGTGGACAAGAAAATGAGAATTAGCATTTATTGAGAGCCTACTATGTGCCAGTCATTGTGCATATACTGCCTCATTTATCTTTACAACAACCAACCTAGGAGTGGGTCCTTTTATATTGGTATGGATATGGAAAAGTGAGGTCACACAGGTTGTGAGTGGCAGAGCCAGAATTCAAACTCTATAACCTGTGTTCTTTATACTCCAGTGTTTCTCAGTGTGTGCTGAGGACCACCTGCAGCACAATTATTGTTGTGCTTATTAAATATGCAGATTCCTGGACCTCATTCCAGGTCTCCAGAATTAGAACATCTAGGGATAATGACAGAAATATGGATTTTGAGAATTAATTTCAGAAGCAACGTGAACAACACATGCTGTCACTCTCCACCCTTTTCCCTGAACTTGAACATTTGAGATTTTTGAGATGAAGCCATTCATTGTGAGGGTATATTATCTGTGAAAGCAGTGTGATCTCCCTGCTGGGAAAGAATTCAGTTATTAGGAATACGAGGCCTATTTTTGGTTGGAAAACCACCATTTCAAAATAAAACATAACACCAGTAAACAGAACATCTCATCACAGGACTTTCTTTTACCAGATGAGCACTACGGATTGCTGTACCAGATTGCTTTAATATGTGGCTGTAATGTCTGTTCTATGCCAATTTCTTAAGCAGGTATAAGTTTATACATGGCACACCAAAAGCTTCTATTTCTGAGTTTGGGTCTATAGACAAAGAGAACAAAGGTTAAAGTGAGTTTTACTTTCTGGATGTGATAGCAATTACTAGGTTCATCATATCCGGTTCTTTTCTCTGTCATAGACACATTGGAAGATTACCCAGCTCCCTTGTGGGTAATGGGACCATGTGCTAATTCTGGCCAATGGCCTGAGAATAGAAAATGACATGGGACACTTTCAGTCCAAGAGAGTGAAAAAGTGTGCCTTCTCTATTGCTCTCTTTGTCTGCTGCAGCAACTCTAGAAGTCACAGCAACATAAGGTGGTAGAGCCTCTGACAACCCGGCTTCCCTGTAGCAGAGCCCTCATACAGCCTGCATCACCCACGTAGAACATGCAAGCAATAAAACTTTCTTGTGTTAAATCCAAATTTTGAAGGCTAATTTGTTACAACAGTACAACCTAGCCTACTCAGACTTATAACCAGGCTTTTTAAAACAGCTTATACTGAAATGGAGAAGTAACAGAGGGTCATGGTCTGATAGACAGCCTCAATTCTGTCCCTAACTAGTTATCTGACCTTAGTCAAGGCACTTCACCTCTCTAAACATTACTTTCTGAATCTGTAAAATAAGGATCTTGGACTACATTCAATTTAACAAGTGTTGATGGAATGTTTGATATTTGTAAGACGTCAGGCACTGTGCTAGGTGCTAGATATTGGATGATCATAAGGATTCCTTCCAGGTCTCTAATTCCACACTGGGAAATCTCAGTCAGCTGGCCTCTAACATCACATGCAACCTAGTGAATATGAAATGAGAACCAGCGGCAAGTCCACACTTTGATCGATAATTATAAGGCTGGTATGTGAATGACCTTACCTCTGGCACGAAAAATCACAAGCGCTTTGTTTCATTCTCATCATTTCCTTTAAGCTCATTTTGTAAACTGGTTCTTCCTCACTGCTGCATAATGTTTTGGGAAGGCACCTTTGCATTCACAAGAACAATCCCATTTCAGGAATTAAAGTGTTCAAGACAGTATAATAATCACATAACTCCAAACCCCTTTCAACTTAAAACCGCTTGCCTCCCTAGGCCCCCCAGAGACTGCAGTGGAGGCAGGACGGGAAGGTTCTGATCAGTTTCTCTCCCCCACACTCTAGCTGATGCTACTTACTCCTCCAGGGTTGGGTTTAGGGACAGCAGAATTAGGAGAGAAAAAAGTAGTGTTACATGGTAGGTACATCTGTGATCTGTCTTTATTCCCTTTGTATGTGCAGGACCTACAGTTTCTGGCTGTATCTAGTGCAAGTTGCTCGAGGTCCTTCCCAGGGGTTTCTACCCTCTGACCCTCTCTGATGGAGGCTCCTTCTATGGGGAGTGAGGGATGTTAGAAGACACTAGTCTCTTACTAGCTGACTTCCTCTCAGCCTGGGACTCTGTCATGCACCTCTTCTGGTAGGGTCACGTCTTCACTCCAGGCTGGCTCCCCTTTGCTAAATCCACATTTAATCCCTGAAGAAAATTCACCTTTGCCCCACTGAGTGGAAGTCCAGGAACCCTTTCTATGTGCCATCAAGCAGGGGCAGCTTCAACCAGTTTCTCATTTATAGGCTCCTTGGTGAAGATCAGACATCAGTCTTTTCTCAAGCTTCAAGTATATCAAGTTCCAGGCTCTGAATGATCCACCTTTTAGCACTTTACTTTGGTTTATGAAGAGGAGGAAGCAACCACCCTTCTTCTGCCATTGGTAGAGGAAACAGGGATTTTGGGGGTCCTTGAATATTTACAACCCTCCAAAGGAATTCTTTCTTTACCTAAACTCTTATACCCTCAAAGGGATATGATAGGACAATATTGGGAAAATGTGTTTATATAATAATACCTTGAGACCTCCAGCATGGGCTAACAACACCTTGCCTTAGGATGTTCTGAAGGGATATTGGACACCTAACATATTGTTCTTATCCATTGTAGTCTCAGTTAAAATTGGAACACAAAGAGTACTATTTTGACATTCTATTTATAATACTAACATATATGTATATGATTTTCACAAATTTCTTATTTGTAGGCAGGTTGGTATAACAACACAGCTTCTAATATTGGATATAATTTGGTTCAAATTTATCTCTGCCACTTAATAACTGCATATCATATTCCTCATTTATTAAATGAAGATAATGTCTAATTTCACAGTGTTTTGAGAATTAAATTAGGTAATATGTAAATATAACAACATTATTGACTACTATGGTTTGGATATAGTTTTTTTGGTCCCACCAAGTCTCATGTTAAAATTTGATGCCCAGTGCTGGAGGTGGCCTGGTGGGAGGCATTCAGGTCACGGGGGCAGATCCTTCATGAATGGCTTGGTGCCATCTTCACGGTAATGAGTGAGTTCTTGCTCTGTTAGTTCCCAGGAGAATTCCCCTGAGAACTGGTTGTTAAAAAGAGCCTGGCACCTCTCTACCTTCTCTCTCTTGCTTTCTCTCTCACCATGTGATCTCCACATACCAGCTCCCCTTTGCCTTCTGCCATGAACGGAAGCAGCCTGAGGCCCTTACCAGAAGCAGAAGTCAGTGTCATGCTTCTGCATGAAGAACCATGAGCCAAATAAACCTCTTTTCTTTATAAATTACCCAGCCTGAGATATTCCTTTATACACAAAAACAGACTAGGACACTGACTCATTGTAGGGAGTCAACAAATCAACTTCCTTTTTCTTTCCCATGTTTCTAGCAGATAGATGCTGTCATTGCCAATTTCCTAATGACATCATCAGAAACTAAATAACAGAAGCCAAACTCAAACACAGGCCTTCACAATTCAAATCCCACCCTTCTACCACATTAGTTTGCCTGACAAAGCTTGAGATTTCCATGCATGTTTCAGATAAACATATTTCTTCATTGGCTATTCCTAGTTTGTAAAACTTAATAGAGGGGATGAAAGACATATTACTAAGCCCACTCAGATACTTCCCTGGTGGCTTAGATATGCATCATGTATCCTGAATGAACCCATTTGTGTTCAGAATTTTGATTAGTTAGCAAATTCACAATAATTTGAAAATCAGTTAAAAATCAATTCACAGCTCTGGGGACAGCTGTTGATGACTGTATTTATAGAGACTGGTATGCAGAGAACATGATTGATTGTTTGCCAAGTTCCAAACACCATCATTAAAATTTATAAATTATTTTTGCACTCAGGATATTCAAAATCTTCTCATTTGCAGTAGCCTTCATACAAAAAAGTAAATGAGACATTGGTCTCCTAGGCTTATTTATTTATACCATGTAGGTATCCATAGATTTACAGATTTAAAAGAAAACAAAATGAGATTATGGCAGACATGAAGAGTGTTATTTGGTTCCTCATTTAAGCAAAGAACAGCTGCCCGGGTGTATGGTTAGCTGACAACTAACACCTGTTAACTCCCTCAGATGCCCTTCAATTTTTGAGCTGAACAACACTCTCCTCAGGATGGCTCTAGCCAATAACCAAATGGGATTAAGTTTCTTTAAAGTGAAGTCTGGAAGCTAAAACATGCAAAAGAAGAACTTAGAAAGAAAAATCCTCAAAGATTTTTAGCATTTTTATACATCCTTAATTCAACCACAGTTTCTATAACACACTCATCATTAGTATTGCGCTTAAGCATTTAACTTAGTTTTCTTAGAAACAATAACTCTCTCTTTTCATACTCTTATTTAGCTTCATGTGATATTTAGTTAAATTATGTAATTACAAGATCAAGAGCAACTGGTATCACATGATTTGCTTAATACTTGTTAAGCAGGTGTATGTGTCCTAGTGATTCTTGAACTGTAATGTGTTTATGAATCATCTGGGGATTGTTAAAATATAAATTCATATTCAGCAGGTCTGGGGTTGGGTTTCTGTCACCAGGTGCTCATCTAGGTGATACCAATGCTGTTGGTCCTTGATCACACCTTCTTGAAGTAGCTTCTAGTCATGAGCACTCAGCATGCCATGGGCATTGACTAGTATGTTTTACAAAGAGAAGAAAGAACTTGGGTTTATCTGACAAATCAGGAGAGTTTCTTCAATAATGACGAGTGAGGTTTCACTTTGGTCACATGCTATACTTAGTACTCTACATACATCATTTCATTGAATCCCCTGAAACACCATATCAGTGAAGGTAATATTCTCATTTTATGAAACAAAACTAAGGCTCAGCCAGCTAACTTGCTCAATGCAACCCAACCAGTAAGTAACAAGACATCTTACTAGGAGAGAACGGCTATACTTTGTTTCCAGTGAAGATTTTGAAAATCAATTAAGTGTAAGTATACTTAACCAGGACTATAGTCTAAAAAGACCAACCCACCTCTCACTTTTTTGGGTTACAGTTCAGGGAATTTTTCCCTAAAAGAATGTGAAGCAAATGAGAAAATAAACAAAGTGTTTGAATGCTTAGACTTCTGAATAGATTCTGAGTAAGATACACCTGTGTAATCATTTATAGAAGGCAAAATTCTTATTCTTATTAACTGAAACACTTTTCATGCTTGAATTCTTTCTTATTTATTAACTCATAATGTTTATGGATTTTTGAGTGCTTATGAATCAAACCTACACATCACATTAGCCTTAAAAGGGATGCAGCACAGTCTGGAGTGACATCAACAAGGCAGCTGACTAGAGGTGCCTAACACTCATTCCCCTCTCCCACAAAAAAGGACCAAAACAATGAATAAACAACCACATTTTGATAAAGTCACTGAAAGAGAGGGCTAAAGTACAACAGGAGAAAGGCAGAGACCCTGTGGAGTACAAAGACTCAGGATGGCTATGTAAAAAAGGGGAATAAAACACTCAAACCATATGGAATCAGCTCAGAATGAAGAGGGCTTCTACCTGTGGGGAAAAGGTAAGCAGGAGCCACTGCTACAGTGGGTCCTGCTCTGAGGACCAGAAGTCACTGCATCTCCCCATATCCAAGGCTCTGCTGCCACCTACACAGCACCCACACATGGTAGCATAGCATTCCCAAGCCTAGCAGCTACAGCTCCCTACTTCCTGGGAATAAATTGCCTAGGAGGCACTCCATCTTCCCCATCCCAGTGACTGTAGCACTCCAACCCCAGCTATTCAGAGTGTAAGTCCAGTAGAATAGCCAAAATCCTGGCGCTCATGCCCATATGGGTCCTTCCCAGTGGGGAGACTGCACCCAACCTGGCAAAGAACCCCACACACCCTTAGCATGTAGAATCGCCTGGCACTCCTTCTTCCAGTGGAGATACAGCACCCAAACCAGTGGAACAACCCCTGCACACCCTTAGCACACAGAATAGCCTAGGACCCCTACCTTCAGCAGGGGTCCATGCTTGACCCAGTGGTACAGCCACACAAACTCCTGCAGCCTAAGATAATGAGACAGTCACAGGCATTACTGGCATTGAATACAACTGAAGAAACTGCACAGAGGCTACACTACTGCACCCACTGAGAACTAAAGCCAATGCACCCTACCCAATCAACACTCTAGGACAAAACAGGAGGTGAAAATCTTTCCCTACCATAGCCACTCTATAAAAATGGAAGAGGCTATTGTTCCACCAGATATATAGATTTCAACTCAGGGACACAGGAAACATGAGAAAGCAAGGAAATATGACTCCAACAAAGAAACAAAATAACTCTGCAGTAACTTATCCCAAAAGAATCAAAATTTATGAATTGCCTAAAAAGGAATTCAAAATAATGATCTTAAGTAAACTTAGCAAGATACAAGATAATACAGATAGACAATTCAACAAAATCAAGAAAACAATTCATTATCTGAATGAGAAATTTACAAAAAAAAATCTTGGAGCTGAAGACTTCAATAGGTAAAATAAAAAATACAATTGAGAGCTATGACAGACTAGATCAAGCAGAAGATAGAAATTTTGAACTTGAAAATAGGTCTTTTGAAATAATCCAGTCAGAGAAATAAAAAGAAAAAAGAATGCAAAAAAGCAAAGAAAGCCTACAAAACCTACGGGGAGCCATTAAGCAAATATTCACATTATGGGACTTTTATAGGGAAAAGAGATGGAAAAATGTACAGAAAGCTTATTTAACAAAATAATAGCTGAAAACTTCCCAATTCATGGGAAAGACATGAATATCCACATCCACAAAGCTGAAAGGATCCCAATTAGATTCAACCCAAAGAAGTCTCCTCTGAGACACATTATAATTGAACTATCAGAAGTCAAAGACAATGAGAAATTTCTAAAAGCAGCAGAAGAAAGAGTCACATACAAGAGAATCATGATTAGACTATTAGTGGATTTCTCAGAAGAAATCTTGCAGGCCTGAAGGGAATGGGATAATGTATTCAAAGAACTGAAGGAGGAAAAAACTGCCATGCAAGAATACTATACCCAATAAAGCTATGCTTCAGAAATGAAGGAGAAATAAAGTCTCTCCTGGACAAGCAAAAGCTGAGGACATTCATCACCACTAGACTGGCCTTATAAGAAATGCTTAAGGGAGGGCTTCAACAAGAAGAAAAAATACATTAATTACTACCATGAAATCATATGAAAGTATAAATCTCACTGGTAGACTAAACTCATAATCAAATTCAGAATACTATATTACTGTAAGGGTGATATATAATCTTTCAAATCCCCAGTATGAAGGTTAAAAGAAAACATGGTCAAAAGTAACCACACCTACAATAAGTTGTTAACGATTACACAATATAAACAGATGTAAATTAAGGCAGCAAAATGACAAGTTGTCAGGGGTGGATAAAAGTTTAGAATATTTGTACATGACCAAAGTTAAGTTGTTATTACCTTAAAATAGTCTTCTATAACTATGAGATTTTTTTATGCAAGCCCCACAGTAACCACGAACAAAAAAATTACAGCAGAAACATGAGAAAGAGAAAGGAAATCAAAGCTTATCACTACAGAAAGCCACAAAAACACAAAGGTACAAAGTTAAACAACAAGACAGGAAGAAAGGAACAAAAGATCAACAAAATAACCAGAAAACAATTAACAGATTGACAGGAGTTAATAACCTTGAATGTCAATAGATTAAATAATCCAATTAAAAAATATAGAGTGGCTGAATGGATTAAAAAAAAACAAGACCTAACTATATTACTGTCTACAAAAGACTCACTTCACCTATCGGAACACACATAGACTGAAAGTAAAGGGATGCAAAATAATATTCCATGTAAATGGAAAACAAAAGAGAATAGGAATAGCTATACCTGTATCAGATAAAATAGACTTTAAGTCAAAAACTATAAAAAAGAAAAAAGGTGGTCATTATATAATGATAAAGGGGTCAATTTAGCACAAGGATATAATAATTGTAAATATACATGTACCCAACACCAGAGCACCCAAATAGATAAAGCAAATATTATTAGATCTAAAAAGAGACTGCAATACAATAACAGGTGGGGACTTCAACACCCCACTTGCAGCAATAGACAGATCATCCAGAAAGAAAATCGACAAAGATACATCAGATCTAAACTGCACTCTAGATCAAATGGACCTAACAGAACGTTCCACCTAACAGCTACAGAAAACACATTCTTCTCATCAGTACGTGGAACTTTCTCCAGGATAGGCCAAAAAACAAGTCTCTACAAATTTTTATTATAAAAATCTAAATCATATCAGGTATCATTTCTGACCACAATGGAATAAAGCTAGAAATCACTAACAAGAGGAACTTTCAAAATTGTATAAATACATGGAAGTTAAATAACGTGCTCCTAAATGACCAATGGATCAATGAAATTAAGGGAAAAAATTTCGGGAAGCAAATGAAAATGAAAGTATAAAATACCAAAATCTATGGGATACAGAAAAAGCAATACTAAGCAGGAAATTTATAGCAATAAATACATATTTTTAATTTCAAAATATTAAGGGGGAACAAATGTTTTTGTTACACAGATACCTTGCATAATGCTGAAGTTGGGGCTTTTAGTGTGCCCGTCACCAAAATAGTGTTCATTGTACCAGATAGGTAAGTTTTTACCCCTCACCCCTCTCACCCTACCCCTTTTTGGATTCCAATGACCTTTACATCTCTTTGTGCCCAAATATACCCATCATTTATTTCCCAATTGTTAGAGAGTACATGTGGTGTTTGTCTTTCCATTCCTGAGATACTTTGCTTAGGATAATGGACTCCAGTTCCATCCAAGTTGCTGCAAAAGACATTATTTCATTTCTTTTTATGGCTGAGTAGTACTCCAAGGTATATATATATATACCACATCTACTTAATCCACTCATGAATTTTTGGGCACTTAGGTTGATTCCACATCTTTGCAATTGTAAATTGTGCTGCAATAAACACTCAAGTGCAGGTGTCTTTTTGGTAAAATGACTTCCTTTGAGTAGATACCCAGTAGTAGGATTGCTGGATCAAATGGTAAGTCTGCATTTATTTCTTTGAGGAATCTCCATACCATTTTCCATAGAGGTTATACTAATTTACAGTTGCACCAACACTGTATAAGCATTCCTTTCTCTCTGCATCCATTCCAGCATCCATTGTTTTTTTACTTTTTAATAATGGCTATTCTGACAGGAGTAAGGTGGTATCTCATTGTGGTTTCAATTGCATTTCCTTGATGATTAGTGATGTTGAACATTTTTTCATATGTCTGTTGGCTATTTGTCTATCTTCTTTTGAAAAGCTTCTATTCATATCTTTTGCCCACTTTTTAATGGGGTTCATTTTTTTCTTGCTGATTGGTTTGAATTCTTTGTAGATTCTCCATATTATCCCTTTATCAGATGTACAGTTTGAAAATATTTTCTTCCATTCTGTAGGCTGTTCATTTACTCTGTTGATTATTTCTTTTGCTGTGTAGAAGCCTTTTAATTCAATTAAGTCCCGTTGTTTTATTTTTGTTGTTGCCGAAACACCTATATTTAAAATGCAGAAAGACTTCAAATAAACCATCTAACAATGCACCTCAAGGAACTGGAAAAGCAAGAGCAAACCATGCCCAAAATTAGTAGAAGAATGAAATAATAAAGGTCAGAGCAGAAATAAATGAAATTGAGACTTCAAAAAAATATAGAAGATCAACATATGAACAGTTTTTTGAAGAGATAAATAAAATCAACAAACTTTTAGCTAGAGTAACTAAAACAAAAAGATTCAAACAGATAAAATCAGAGATGAAAAAGCAGACATTACCTGATACCACAGAAATACAAGGATCATAAGAGACTATTATGAACAACTATACGCCAACAAATTGGAAAACCTAGAAGAAATGGATAAATTTCTGAACACATGCAATCTACAAAAATTGAAACATGAAGAATATAAAATCTGAACAGACTAATAAAAAGTAAAAAGATTGGATCAGTAATAAAAAGCCTCCCATCAAAGAAAATCTCAGGACCTGATGGCTTCACTAGTGAATTCTACCATAATTTAAAGAAGAACTTATACCAATCCTTTGCAAACTATTACAAAGAATTGAAGAGGAGGGAATTCTTCAAAACCCATTCTACAAGGCCAGCATTGTCATGATTCCAAAACCAGACAAGAACAAAACAACAATAACTACAGGCCAATATCCCTGAAGAACATAGATGTTCCTCAACAAAATCCTAGCACACAAATTCAACACACATTAAAAAGATCAATCATCATGATCAAGTGGGATTCATCCCAGGGATACAAGGAAGGTTCAACATACACAAGTCAATAAACGTGATTCATCACATTAACAGACTCAAAGACAAAAACCACATAGTCATTTCAATAGACACATAAAAAGTATTTAATAAAATTTCCATTCATAACAAAAATTCAAAAAATTAGGTATTGAAGAAACACACCTCAGTACAATGAAGGCCATATATAACAAACCCACAGCTAACACCATTCTGAACTGAGAAAAGTTGAAATCTTTTCCTCTAAGATCTGTAACAAGACAAGGATGCCCACTTTCACCACTTTTATTCAATGTAGTACTGGAAGTCCTAACATAGCAATTAAGTATGAGAAAGAAATAAAGGGAATCCAAATTGGAAAGGAGGAAGTCAAATTGTCCCTATTTCCAGATGACATGATATTATATATAGAAAACCCTAAAGACTCCACCAAAGAAACTATTAGAATTAATAAACAAATTCAGTAAAGTTGCAGGATACAAAGTCATCATACAAAAATCAATAGCATTTCTATATGCCAATAGAAAACTACCAAAAAATCAGGAAAGCAATTTCATTTATAATAGCAACAAAAATAATAAAATGCCTATGAATAAATACAGCCAATGAGATGAAACATCTCTATAATGAAAACTGTAAAATGTTGATGAAATAAATTAAAGAGCACACAAATAAATGGGAAGATATTCTGTGTTCATGTATTAAAAGAATATTTTAAATTTTTTGTAGAGATGAGGTCTGGCTATGTTGTCCAGGCTGGTTTCAAACTCCTGGGCTCAAGCGATCCTCCTGCCTCAGCCTCCCAAAGTGCTGGGATTACAGGCATGAGCCACCACTCCCAGCCATTCTTTTTTTTTTTTTTTCATTTATAAGTCTTGCTAGAGTTTTATCAATTTTATTGAACTTTGCAAAGAACAAGCTCTTTGTTTCATTACTTTCTCTATTGTTTTTCTGTTTTCAATTTTATTGATTTCTGCTCTTATTTTGTTATTTCTTCTTTCTTTGGGTCCCTTTGTGTAGTGAATTCTTTTAGTTTTATGTTGCCTTAGCATGCCTTCTGAATACAAGTTTAACTTTCTCATACCAGAAGCAGGGCTCAGTCACCCTTGAAAGAGCTTCCATTTCTACACCACACCCAAATGGAAAAAACTGGTGGCCAGAGATAAGAACAAAGAGGCATTTCTTACCACTTTCCCTCCACTTCCTTTAGACAGACCATTCAGGCATTTGCCCAGGAACTATTCCTATTCCCTTATATATACTACTGGTTGCCATGTGTTCTCTCTTTCTCTGCCTGACTCTTCATTCCTCCCTCACATGATTCAGGGATGGAGGACAGCCTTCCCAACTCATTGCACCCTCCTCACCCAGGATCTGTAAGTAAGAAATCTTTGAGTTTGTTCCCTATTGTGGCAGTGTAATTGAATTTGCAACTTCCACCTGAAGAACTAGAAGCTGCCCCAGGCTAGGTTTTCTCTGAATGCCAAGAAGAGCACAAGGTCAGGCTCCTGGTGCCAGAGTGATCGTCAGGCAGGCATGAACTGGATATAGGTCAGACACAAGCCACAGGGTATCTGCCAGTATAAATCAGTTTCCTGTGTGAGGATCAAACAACTAGACATTAGTCTGTCCAACAAGTAAAAGAAGTATCCTGTGAAAGGCACACTGGAAACACCCACATGCAGCTCCCCTTCATTTCCTGTTAGGTGAGGGTTCCCAGCTGCTGTGGTACTGGAACCCCAGTTAGTTGGGGTTTTTTTAAACACTTTGATCTTCTTTTTTGGATGGGCACTTAGATTATTGATTTGAGGCTTTTCCTCTTTTCTAATGTGCTGTAAGTTTCACTCTCAGCACTGATTTACCTTCTTCCCATAAGTTCTAATATGTTGTATTTTTACTTTCTTTCAGTTCACTTTACCTTTTGATTTTCCTTGAGACTTTCTCTTTGACCTATAGCTTATTTAGAAGTGTATTGCTTAGTTTCCAAGTGTTTGGAGATTTTTCTTTCCTGTTTTCTTTCTGCTGTTGATTCCAGCTTGATTCCATTGGAGTCAATCCAATGGAGAAAGAATAACGCAGAAAAAGCAATGTGAAAAAAATTCAGCATCTATTCATAATAAAAACTCTCAGAGAAAGGAATAGAGGGGAACCTACTCAAGTTGCTAAAGAACACCTTCAAAATGCTGCAACTGACATTATAGTTAATAGTGACAGACCAAATTCTTTCCCCTCAAAACCGGGAACAAAGCAAGGATGTCTGCTTTCAACACTCTTATCTGCTGTTGCTTCAAGATTTATGAAAAAGCTGCAATAATCAAGATGGTTTGCTAGTGCTGTCACAATAGACATATAGACCAATGGAACATAATTAAAAATCTAGAAAGAAACCCACATATATGTGGTTTTCAACAAAGCACAAGAAAATTTACTAGAGAAAGACCAAAAGTATTTTTGAAATGGTGCCAGAACTATTGGATATCCATATGCAAAAACAAAAACAAAATCCTAAATAAAACCCAAAGTAATAAGAAATGATCCATAGCTTCCATTATATATAAAAATTAGCTCAAAATGGATCCTAGACCTAAATATGAAATGTAAAATTATAAAATGTTTAGAAAGAAACATAGAAAAAATTATTTGTGACTTTGGGTCCAAGATTTTTTAAATTCAACATCAAAAACATGATCCATAAAAGAAATATTTGTAAATTGTACTGCACAAAAATCAAGAACTTCTGCACTTTGAAAGACATTGTTAAGAGAAGAAAAAGACAAGCTACAAACAAAATATTTGCAAATCACATATCTGATGTAGGAATTGTATCTGGACTATCTAAAGAACCCTTAAAACCAAATAATTAGGGAACAAAAACCCAATTAAAAAATGAACAAAATATATGAATAGATAGTTCACCATAAAAGATATATTGATGGTCAATCAGACTATGGAAAGATTCTTGACATCATCAGCTATTATTAAGGAATTTCAAATGCAGTTTGTTGTATATCAATTTTGCCTCAATAAAGCTGTTTAAAAAATTAAATACATTTATGTTCCCATTAGCCAGGATGTTAAGAAGTTCCATTTCAGTCATGTGTTCAGGGGCCCTTGTCTCCACTAAGGCCATATAAGAATTACAGGGGCTTCCATGGCTCCTGGGAAGATAACTGAGGGTTAATTGAGGGGTTTTGTTTTGGGTTTTGCTTTTGACAGTGATTAAACACCTTGTAGTAACTCAGAGTCATCACTGTCAGAATTCATTCTCAATATTCAAACATGTCAATATAAGTGGACAAGACCAACTGTATCTGTCCTTTCTTGGGGGCTAGCATTTTCACTCAATCTTGTCACTTGTGCTTCTTTAACTGTGTTCTGTTTCTCCCAAAAGAAATGTTAGAAAATGCTATTGAATGAAAGCCTGTGGTTGTTTGAGATTTTATCTTTATTCTGAAGCTGGTCAGCAGATATCTAGATGATTTGATGCTTCATGAAGGAAGTTTACAAGTTACAAGTTTCTCAATGTCAGAGACAATATGAAGAGAATCTGTAGTTTTAAATAATCTCAATAAATCTTAGTTGCACAAAATCTCATGAATTTCATGAGATTGTGCAAAAAAAATTCGTAACATAGAACTTCTGGTATTTCTGGTCAGCACACTTAACCCTCTGAAAATGTCCTGAGTGGAGCATTAATTTTGGGATGAAAAAAGGCAAATCTTTGGCTCTATTAACTCCATCAAAAAATTAATTTTGAGGTTTGGCTTAAGGCATAGTTTTATTTAGGTTATTAAGTTTGAAATGTCTAATTTCCTTAAGTACTAAGTTTGACAGTTGATATCTCTGACATTTCACTTTGACACTTTTTGTTTTATCTTATTGTGAAGGTACATCCTCATTCTTTCAAGTGCATGGTTTGGCTTGTGATTATCTTTCAAATTTTTTTGAAACCATGGATAAGTCAAAAATTGGTGTTATTTTTTAATATGAGTTCCATCGTGGAACCAATGCAGTGCAGGCAGCTTGAAATATCAATGAAGGGTTTGGGAAGGATGTGGCTCTTGAATACACAGTACATCTATGGTTTGAGAAGTTCTGTTCTGGTGATTTTAATGTTGACAATGAGCCACGTGGGCAGCCTGAGACCAAGGTGGATAATGATGAGCTGAAAGCTGTAGTGGAAGCAAATCCATCTCAACCTACATATAAATTAACAACAAGGTTTGACATTACTATTCCAATAATATTAGACCATTTAAAACAAATTGACAAGGTAAAGAAGCTGGATAGATGGGTACCACATTAATTAAACAAACGTCAAAAGAAAAATCATTTTGAAGCTTGCCTTTCTTTGCTGTCACGACATAAAGGCAAACCATTTCTACACCATATTGTTACATGTGATGAAAAATGGATACTTTTTGACAATTACAAGGTTTGCCACAATGGTTGGATGAAGATGAAGTGCTGAAACACAGCCCAAAACTGAATATTCATCAAAAAAGATAGTGGTGTCTGTTTGGTGGTCCAGCACTGGTATTATCTGCTACAGTTTCATGAAACCTGGTCAGTCGATTACAGCAAATGTCTACTGCAACCAATTGGATGAAATGATGAGGATGCTTGTGATTAAGCAGCTGAGATCGGTCAATAGAGACAGGCCAATCCTCTTGCAAGACAACAGTCGACCACATGTCACACAAACAATGCTGCTCCAACTACAGAGGCTGGACTTGGAAACTCTCTGTTATCCACAGTATTCACAAGACCTTGCACCAACTGACTACCATTTCTTCCAGGTTTTGGACCACTTCTTGCAAGGAAATATATTCAATTCTCAACAAGCTGTGGAAAACGCCTTTCACGATTTCATCGCCACTCGCTCTCCAGTCTTCTTTGCTGCTGGCATAAATAAGCTGCCATTAAGATGGCAAAGCTGTGTCGATAGTATAGGCACATACTTTGATTAATTGTACTGCTTCTTGTTTGAGATAAAATAAACTACACTTTTGATTTGAAATCAGATATTTCATACTTAATGACCTAATATTTGGAAGTATAATGGTTAATTATATGTGTCAATTTGACTGGGCCATGTGGTGCCCAGACATTTTATTAAACACTATTCTTGGTGTTTCTGTGAGGGTATTTTTGGTTGAGGCTAACATTTAAATCAGTAGACTGAGTAAAGCAGATCACCCTCCCTAATGTTGGTGGGTCGCATCCAATTGGCTGAAAGCCTGAGTAGAACAAATGGCTGACCCTCTCCCAAATAAGACAGAATTCCTTCTGCCTGACTGCCTTCCAGCTGGGACATCAGCTTTCTTCTGCCTTGAGACTTGAACTGAAACATTGGTCTTCCTGGGTCTCAAGCCTGCTGTCCTTCAGACTGGAACTACACCATCAGCTCTCCTGGGTCTCCAGCTTGCCAGCTCACCCTGCAGATCTTGGGATTTGTCAGCCTCCACAATTGTATAAGCCAAATCCTTATAATAAATAAATCTCATACATGTACATGTGCACACACTCACACACACACCCCTCCTATTGGTTTTCTTTCTCTGGAGAATCCTAATACAATATATTTCCTTAGTTTGAATATGTCCTCTTGGACCCTAAAGAGATATGAGTATTGTTTAGTTTCTCATTTCTCCTACTGAGCTCAATAGTTTTAGCATATATGAAATCTGCTGTTTCAGGAAAAAGCTGGTGATTTCAGAAAGTCCTTGCTTTGACCAGAGAATCTCTTCCTATGTTGGCTCCAGGAAAGTGTTCCCATTCATAATAAAACCAAAAACTTCATATAAGTGGACCTAAAAAAAATAGCACATTTTTCCAATGCTGAAGCTGTTAGAGGAATGTGTGTGTGCATGTCTGTTTAAACTGACAGCAGCATTCATTTCTGCTTTTGAAAGTGAGTAGTCTTTTGTATAATCAGTTATATATGAAAAATAAAATCTTAAGCATTGTTTGGAGCTCCTGAATTGACAAATCAACCAGGTCTAGTTGGGCCACATCAGATGTGAGACATACTCTAGCACAGGTTTGCAAGTTTGGGGAGAAGAATGCTCTATGCTGCTTTCCTACACATTTTAAGAGAGTCCCCTGTAGATTTGTGGTTAGCGGATGTCTTGAATGGGTGACTTTATATGTTGAAATGTGATTTTCCAGTCCCTTCTTTGTCTTCTATGCATTAATAAGTAGCAGAGAGAAGCTTGGTTGAAAGAACCTTACTTCATGGCTTAAGTCAGAATCAACATTTTGAAGCTTTTACTGTTGCAATAAGCACTTGTGTTTCCTTGGCAGAGGATTGTTGGCATTGGTGAGAGTCATGATTTACCAGAGTCTCTTTGTTAAGGTGATGACAAGTCTCAGACAAAGAGCAGAGTCTTCCCAGAGCACTGAGGCAACCCCTGGGTGCCTGTTGGACGAATGCTGAGTGTCATGATAGAAGGAGCTATGAGGCCAGGGAGACCATGGGTTCAAAACCAGGTTTCTTGCCTTGGGTGAATCACTAGACCTCCCTACACTTTGGGTTTTGCAAGTGACAACCACACATGCTAATGGCAACAGCCCTGACACTGACGGCCTCACTAGGTTACTTTGCAAACTGTGAAGTTTAACTGTAAATTTAAGGTTCTCATTAGGTAAGAAATGAAGAAATGGCCCTTCCATTCTTCCTACCTTTTGTTTAATGGAGAGTTTGGTTGTAAAGTTTTTGTATAAAAATTTGACACATATTCTAGATGTAAAATGGCTTCTACTGAACCACAAACCTATTTCTCAAGCTTCTTTGGTGCAGACAAATTCCTGAAAGGTCTTCTAACTCATGCTGTAATAGGAATGAGTGGAAATATGAGGAATCAGATGTGGGTCCAGAAAAAGAAGGTTTTCAGGTATGACATTTATAAATAGCTAAGATATCTTCATATTGTGTTTCGTTTTAAATGTTGTATTTTCAAAAGTAATTTGAAGTAGTCTTTTAGTAAAATATATGTATTTAATACATATGAAAAACAAATCAGATATATATCAAGAGTGAAAAGTACTCTACCAGGTTTCACTTACCAGAGAATTACTGAAATAATACCATAGAATTTGTCTTATCTTCCAGCAGCCAAAGAAAAAAAGAAAATAGAGTGTGTTATGTAGATACCAAGTCTACTTTCAGGCTATTCCTGTGCATTTATAGGGATAAAATCAAACTGAAAACTTGTACCCTCTTATGAAATTTTGTTTTACAAGACATCTTTGTATTGGAAGATAACTCCCTTTGCAGGCAAGACACAGAGAAGAGGCCCTGGAGGAACTTGTAGGAGTTTCTTCATTAAAATACAGTCATCACAGTGACATTTATCTATCTATATCCATCATCTACCTACCATTTATCTATTTATATCCTGTATCTGCTTTCAGAGGTACAGAAGGCATATTTATAGGGTCTGTAACAGAATAAACCCATATACCATACTATGATGCAAATCAAGTGATTCTGAGAATCTGTTCAGTTTACCCTGCCTTCTTTCTCTCTTCTTTTAGTAATTGTATTTCTCATCTTCTGGGAACCATTCTTTCTACTACTTCATCCATAAGGGAGCTTTCATGGTGTTATCTAAAGTTGTTGCTTCCCTGGCCACAGTGATTTGTCCAAGGATGGCACCTAATTCAAGCTGAACCAATCAGAACCATTTCCTTGGATTTTTACACCTGAGTTCATAGAATGCAAGCTCAGATTTTCAATAGTTTGGATATTTTACTCTCCAAACCTCATGTTGAAATCTTCTCCCCAATGTTGGAGGTGGGGCTCAGTGGTGGTGTTTGGGTCATGGTGGTGGACCCCCCATCATGAATGGTTTAGTGCCATCCTTGTAGTAATGAGTGAGTTCTCACTTTATTAGTTCCCATAAGAGATGGTTGTTAAAAGAGTTGGGCACCTCCCTCCTTTCTTTCTTGCTTCCTATCTTGCCATGTGATCTGTGCATTCATCTGCTCCCCTTCACCTTCCACCATTAGTGGAAGCAGCCTGAAACCTTCACTAAAAGCAGATGCTGGTGCTATGCTACTTGTATAGCCTATAGAATTATGAGCCAAATAAACCTCTTTTCTTTACAAATTACTCAGCCTCTGGTATTCTTTATAGCAACATAAAAGGACTAAGACATCTTTCCTGGTTAAAGCTGAAAGAAGGATATTAAGAGCTGTAGGTCACCATGTTTCCAGCATGGAGGAGTCCAGTCTAAGAAATGAGGCCAGCCCACAAGGACTAGTACAGTCATGGAGAAAGAGACATTCCTGGCAGTGTCTGAGTCCCTGAAGCCCAGCTTCTCTCCTCCCTTTCCAGTGGTTTGACTGTGTGAATCAAAAATCTCCTTTCATTGTCTAAGTTAGATGTTGTTGCATGTAGTCAAAGGGGCCTGACTACTTCTTATGGGTATTTGTAGGTTTTGCTTGCCTGGCATTCTTTTCCCATTTTTCTAGTAACAGCACTTTGATTTTCCTTTGGAGAACCACCCTCTTCATTCTCCATCCTTGTAGATTGGGTCACACAGACCCTTCTCTTAGTCACACCCCCTTTTGATTGCAAGCATGGACACATGATCCAGGCATGACTAATGAGACTTATCCTCTGGGTTTTAATTGGAGCTGGGGGAAAGAGAAGATAGGTATTACTAAATGGAAAGGGTCCACCTGTGAGCAAAGCTAACATAGAAGAAAACAAAACTCAAAGAGGAGGAGGAAGGGAGAAAAAGTCCAGATGAAACTTTGAACTTCTTGATCTGCCTGTGCCTAAACCAGTTCAACCTTGGCCTTTTCAGTTATATGAGCCAATGCATTCCTTTTTTCCCCTTAAACTTATTTGAGCTGCCTTTCTGTCACTTGCAACTGGTTAATAACAATGTCTTAAGTCAGACTTACATTAATTGAGTGTTAGGTTATGGAGAAGGGAAGTCCCAAGGCATCTTTCTTCCACACATAAATTTAGGAATTTTCTTATTCTGGTTAAATCTCAAGTCAAGATAAGTCACCAAAAGGTGGAAAACCAGATTTAAATACATTGCATTCTATCAACATAGAATATTTTTGATTGATATTGTTGGTGCTCAGAAACTGATACTGCAAATATGGCACTTTGACTTGCACAATTGAAGAAGAAGCCTCAGGTCTTTCTGACTTCCCCTCCTTTCCTTTCTCTGTCTCTCCCAAAGCACAGGATGAAGTTGTTCTCTGGAGTTCCTTTACCTGCCTAAAGTCTGAACCCACCAACGAAGAAAACAATTACTCTGGTCCCTTTCCTGAGTTTTTATTAACCGAAAGACTATAGTCTATCAAGACACTTGGGCAGACTTTTGTCACAAACCATTGTCTGCTCTGCAGGCCCAACAGACTTTGTCCCAGAGCACTGTGTACCCTACAAATCATTTACTACCCCCCTAAAATTATCCACACTTCCCCATCTCCATGTCCCCTAAGGAGAAGAATATATAACCATCTGTACCCTATTGCATGATGGGGTAATCAGTCTATGATTCTGTCCTGCACATATTAATAAATGTGTATGCTTTTTCTCCTATTTACCTACCTTTTGTCAGTTGACTTTTCAGAGAACCTTCAGAGGGTAAAGGGGAAGTTTTCCCTTGGCTCCTAAAATGTTTTCTCAGAAATATTTTCAAACTTCCTAAAAAATAGTGCCAATAATAAGCCGCTTAAATCTGATGGCACTTTTTACACCATACATGGGAAGAATAAACTAATCATTATACATGTCTTTTGTGCCAAAGGCATAAGAGTTACATTACTTTCTACTTAAGTCTTTTTGAGGAGAATAGTTGGTGTTAATCTGTTTCTATTATATTTGATCTACCATTTAGTAATGAACATAAAATATTCTGAAATTTTTTAGGTGAAAATTGAGTCAATGTTTCAGTTAAGTGAAGTAAATCAATGTTGATCTTTGGCAGGGCCTAACCAGTGATTTATTTTTTAAAAAAAGAGAAAAACACTCCCTGCCAGATATATTTAACAAACATTTTTTGGTATATTGTCTTCTTTATGAATAATTTCTTTGTCCCCATTCAATGTTAATAAATATCATATTCAGTATCCCAAAAGGCACAATTTTTTATGTTTTTATGTTTTATGTTTTAGGGCCCATAAATTACAATTTTTCCTTATCACATTACAGCTTCTTGTTTTTGATATAGTTATTTTTGTGTTACAAGATCTTTCTTAGTGACTGTATGTTTCTTTACTTTTGGTAAAACATTTATCTTGGCTGAACTGACCTCACTGTGTCCTTCCCCTGCTGCCTGGATGGATAAGAGGGTTTGGTTTTTTTTAATTGTTTTGGGTTTTTTGTTTTGTTTGGTTTTGTTTTTCTGGTTTTGTTTTTTGACAAAACCAGTGGGTTTTATTTGCTTTGGTATTTACTACCCCATATAGAGTGATTTCTTATACTTAAAAAAAAAAATCACTAAGAATATGTAACTTTTGAAGATGTCCAAGATGGCTGACTAGAGACATTTGACACTTGTCTACTCCAGAAAAAAAGAATTAAAATTGCAAATAGATAGTCACCTCTTGAATAGAACATGTGAGAGAGAACATTGGAATTCATCAGAGAGGTAAAAGGAAACACCTGAGACATGAAAGGAGAGGTAAGTGAGGCAGCCTACTCAGCCTGGAGAGTCTCCCCAGTGTGGGAAAAAGGTAAGTGAGAGACCCCCAGCAGCCCACATTTCCACCATGGGCAACTGCAGTCCTAGCCATGGGAGAGACTTTCTACCCATGCAGACCCTGATACTAGCGTATGCAGCTGCCTGGAGACCCCACAAAGGCATTGCTCCGGAAAGGGGGCTCATGCTTGATCACACAAACCCCTGGACACCTAAGCAGCTGCAAGACAATGCTATTTTGAAAGTCCAGCCTCCACCAGACTGCTCTGGGGCCCAGTAGCCCCTGAATCCCCACATCTCAGGAGCCCCCACTGACATGCCCCCACATCCAACCAGAGGGCTGCAGTGGTGCAACAACAGCAAGGCAAGGTCCCCCAGCACTGTAACACACACAGTCTTAAACCCTGGGGAAAACATGGTGCAACACACTGGAGAGGATGCCTTTGGGACAAAGGGAACTGAAGCACATGCTCCCCAAAACCTAACAGCTGCTGCCCTGGGCCTTGACAGCAACCCTGCCCCCATCAGGAGCACTGTCTCTGTGCTCTAGCACATGCCCTAAAGACAGGGTCCCCCTGCACACTGCTAAGATCACAGCTACATTGGGGGCCAAAGTGCACACTCCCTAGATCCTGAAAGCCACCTGCCTGCCTGGAGTTGCTCCCACTGACAGCAAACCCACCCCCCTCTGGCATCAGGGCCAATATGCATTTGCACAGACTCTTAGGAAAGGCTTTCCCCATCTACTGCCACAAATTGCCCCACTCTGTCTACTATAGCCTGTGCCCATGCATACCACCCAGGGGCCTGAGGTCAGGCCCATTCAGCCTGTGACCATCCCCCCAGTTTCCTAGCATACTGCCCAGGAGCCTGGGGAGCATTGCCAAGTCCGCTACTGCTAGCATCTATGCTCTCCTCCCAGAGACCTGAAGACAGGCCCATGCAGCCTGCCACCAATACCACCACTGGCACCCATCTGCACTTGCTATAGGGGTACATGTGGACTGACCCAACCAGCCCATTGCAACCACTGCTAAAATTATGGAGTGCCAGCTGGGAGCTCGAGTGTTGTCCTGCCACTACTACTACCATCACCTATGACACACATACTGCCCAGGGGCCCAAGGATATGCCTACTGGTCTGGGCCACTACCATCACTGCTGGCACCTAAGTAAGCCACCTAGAAGCCTAAGAATCAGGCTACCAAGCCCCACTAACATGGGTGCCCACATATACCATTCAGGGCCCAAGGACTGGCCCACCTGACATCTCTGTCCCCAGCAAAGCCTCACCACAGCTTCCACGAACAACTGTAGCCAAGCCACTGAGGAAATCACCACAAACACTGTTTATTACTGGAGTAATTATACAGAAACTACACTACTGCATGTGCCCAGAATCAAAGTCTAAGTGCCCTACCCAACCAACACTATAGATACATCTTCAGAAAAAAGTCCTCCCCTATGAAAGCAAATTCAAAAAATTAAAAGCAGCAACTCTTACACCAGATGCACAGATATCAACATAAGGACACAAGAAACATGAAAATGCAAGGAAATATGACACCTCCAAAGGAACACAATAAGTCTCCAGCAACAGATTCCAATCAAAAAGAAATTTATGGAATCCTGAAAAAATAATTCAAAATTTTGGTATTAAAGAAGCTCAGTGAGATACAAGAGAACTAAAAGAAACAATATAAAGAAATCAGAGGAATCTCCATACTGTTTTCCATAGAGGTTGTACTAATTTACAGTCCCACCAACAGAGTACAAGTGTTCTTTTTCAACTATATCCACACCAACATCTATTTATTTGATTTTTAAATAATAGCCATTCTGATAGGGATAAGGTGGTATCTTTTATTGTGGTTTTAATTTCCATTTCACTGATGATTAGTGATGTTAAGCATTTTTTCATATGTCTGTTTGCCATTTGTATATCTTCTTTTGAAAAAACTTCTGTTCATGTCTTTTGCCCACTTTTTAATGGGGCTGTTTGGGATTTTTTCTTGCTGATTTGTTTGAGTTCTTTGTAGATTCTGGTTATTAGCCCTTTGTTGGGTATATAGTTTGCAAATACTTTCTCCCATTCTGTAGGTTGTCTATTTACTCTGTTGATTGTTTCCTTTGCTGTGCAGAAACTTTTTAATTTAATTAAGTCCAATTTATTTATTTTTATTAGTACTGTATTTACCTTTGGGTCTTAGTCATAAATTTTTTGCCTAGGCCAATGTCTACAGGAGTTAAAGCAATGAAATAATGTCATTTGCAGCAACTTGGATGGAACTGGAGAACATTATGCTAAGGGAAGTATCTCAGGAATGGAAAAATAAACACCACATGTTCTCACTAAAAAGTGGAAGCTAAACAATTGGTACCTGTGGTCACAAAATGGTGTAAAGGACTTTGGAAACTAAGAATGGGTGATGTTGGGAGGAGGGTGAGTGATAAAAACTTACCTGTCAGGTACAATGTACACTATTCTGGTGACAGGCATAGTAAAAGCCCTAACATCAACATCATACAATTTATCCATGTAACAAGAACACTTGAACCCACTAATATTTTGAAATAAAAATTATAACTATAAAAAGGAAAAAAAAAGAAATCAGAAAAACAATTCAGGATATGAAAGAGAAATTTACCAAAGGGATAGCTATCATTTAAAAAACCAAACAGAAATTCTGGAACTGAAGAATTCACTGAATGAAATACAAAATACATTTGAAAGCTTCAACAATAGACTAGGTCAAGCAGAAGAAAGAATTTCAGAACTGGAAGACATGTCTTTCTGAAATAACCCAGTCAGACAAAATTTTTTTTAAAAGAATAAAAAAAGAATAAGCAAAGCCTATATGACATAGAGGACACCATAAAGTGACCAAATATTCTAATTTTAGGTGTTCCAGAAGGTGAAGAGAAAACAAAAGGGATAGAAAGCCTATTTAAAGAAATAATAGCTGAAAACTTCCCAGGTCTAGCAAGAGATTTAGACACCCAGACACAGGAAACTCAGAGAACCTCAAATAGATACAACCCAAAAAGTTTTCCTCTTGGCACATTATAGTCAAACTGTCAAAAGTCAGTGATAAAGAGAGAATTCTAAAACAGCAAAAGAAGGCATCTAGTCACTTAAAAAGGAACCCCCATCAGACTAATAGCAGATTTCTCAGCAGAAACCTTACAGGCTGGGAGGGAATGGGATGATATTTTCAAAGTACTGAAGGACAAAAACTGCTTGACAAGGATAGTATACCCAGCAAAGTTACCATTCATAAATGAAAGAGAAATAGTCTTTCCCAGACAAGCAAAAGTTGAGGAAATTTATCACCACTAGACTGGCCCTACAATAAATGTTTAAGGCAGTCCCACACCTGGAAGCCAAAGGATGATATCTGCAATCATGAAAACACAAAAAAGTATAAAACCCACTGGTAAAGCAAACATACAAATAAGAAAGAGAAAGGACTCAAATATTACCACTATAGAAAACCATCAAGTCACAAAGCTAAAAAAATAACAGAGAAAGGAACGAAGGATATACAAAACAACCAGAAATCAATTAATAAAATGGAAGGAATAAGGAATCATGTTTCAATAATAACTTTGAATGTGAATGGATTAAACCTTCCACTTAAAAGATATAGACTGGATAAATGGATTTTTTTAAAAGACCTAACTATGTGCTGCCTACAAGAAACTCATCACACCGGTGAAGACACAGAAAGTGAAAGTACAGAGATAGAAAAAGGTATGTCATGCAATCAGAAACCAAAAGTGAGCAGAAATAGCTATACTGACATCAGATAAAACAGACTTCAAAACAAAGATAGTAAAAAGAGACAAAAGTTGACATTATATAATAATAAAGGGGTCAATTCAGCAAGAGGATATAATAATTCTAAACCTATATGCACTTTACACCAGAGCACCCAGATATATAAAGCAAATATTATTAGACCTATAAGGAGAGAGAGAGAGCAATGCAATAATACGTGGGGACTTCAACACCCTACTCTCAGCATTAAATAGATCATCTAGACAGAAAATTAACAAAGAAACATTGGATTTAAACTACACTTTAGACCAAATGGACCTAACAGACACTTACAGAACATTTCATTCAACAGCTATAGAATATACATTTTTCTCAGCAGCACATGGAACTTTCTCCAGGACAGATCATATGTTAGAACAAAAAACAAGTCTCAATAATTTTTTTCAAAATTTGAATCATATGAAGAATCTTTACAGACCACAATGGAATAAAACTAGAAATTAATAACAAGAACTATGGAAACTGTATAAATACATGGAAATTAAACAACATGCTCCTGAATGACCATTGGGTCAAGAAAGAAATTAAGTAGAAAATCAAAAAATTTCTTAAAACAAATGAAAATCAAAACACAACATAACAAAACCTATGGGATACAGCAAAAGCAATACTAAAAGGGACATTTATAGCAATAAATATACAAAAGTAGAAATATTTCAAATAAACAATCTAATGATGCACCTCAAGGAACTAAAAAAAGGAAGAACAAACCAAACTCAAAATTAGTAGAAGGAAAGAAACAATAAAGATCAGAACAGAACTAATGAAATAGAGACCAAAAAAACAATACAAAGGATCAATTAAATGAAAAGTTAGTTTTTTGAAAAGATAAACAAAAGCAATAAACCACTATATAGACTAACCAAGGGAAAAAAGAGAGAAAACCCAAATACACAAAATCAGAAATGAAAAAGGGGACATTACAACTGATACCACAGAAATACAAAAGGTTATCAGAGACTATTATGAACAATTACACACTAAGGAACTGCAAAACCTAGAGGAGATGGATACAATCCTGGACAAAGAACCTATCAAGATTCAATCAGGAAGAAACAGAAAACCTGAATAGGCCAAAAACAAGCAATGATACTGAGTCCATAATGAGAAGTCTCCCAACAAAGAAAAGTCTAGGACCAGATGGATTCACTGTGAAATCTAATTCTACCAAATTTTCAAGGAAAACTAATGCCAATTCTCCTTAAACTATTCCAAAAAATTGAAGAAGAGGGAATTCTCCCTAACTCATTCTATGAAGCCAGCAGTACCCTAACACCAAAATCAGACAAGGACACAACTAAAAAAGAAAACTACAGGCCAATATTCCTGATGAACACAGATGCAAAAATCCTCAACAAAATACTAGCAAACCAAATCCAACAGTGCATTAGAAAGATAGGACACCATGATCAAGTGGGATTTATCCCAAGGATGCAAGAATGGTTCAACATATGCAAATCAATAAACATGATACATCACATCAACAGAATGAGGGACAAAATTGTAAGGTCATCTCAATAGATGCAGAAATAGTATTTGACAAAATTCAACACCTCTTCATGATGAAAAAAACTCCCAACAAACTAGGCATATAAGGAACTTACCTCAACATAATAAAGGCTATACATGTCAAACCCACAGGTAACATCATACCAAACAGGGAAAAGCTGAAAGCCTCTCTTCTGAGAACTGGAACAAAACAAGGATACCCATTCTCACCTCTCCTATTCAACATAGTACTAGAAGTCCTAGCCAGAGCAATCAGGCAAGGGAAAGAAATAAAAGGCATCCAAATTGGAACAAAGAAAGTCAAATTGTCCCTCTTTGCAGATGATATGATTTTATATCTAGAAAAACCTATAGACTCCACCAAAAAACTCTTAGATCTGATAAATAAATTCAGTAAAGTTGCAGGATGCAAAATCAACATACAAAAATCAGTAGCATTTCTATACACCAATAATGAACTAGCTGAGAAAGAAATCAAGAAGGCAGTCCCATTTTCAATAGCTACCAAAAAAAAAAAAAAAAAGAACCCACCCTAGGAAGAAATTTAACCAAGGAGATGAAAGACCTCTACAAGGAAAGCTACAGAACAGAGTACACAAATAAATGGAAAGACATCCCATGCTCATGGATCAGAAGAATTAATATCATTAAAATGACCATACTGCCCAAAGCAATGTATACACTCAATGCAATCCCTATCAAAATACTAATGCCATTTTTTTACAGAAATAGAAAAAACAATCCTAAAATTCATATGGAACCATAAAAGACCCCAAATAGCCAAAGCCATCCTGGGCAAAAAGAACAAAGCCAGAGGCCTACCTGATTTCAAACTATGTTACAAGGCTATAGTAACCAAAACAGTATGGCACTGGTATAAAAACAGACACATAGACAAATGGAACAGAGTAGAGAACCCAGAATAAAGTCTGTATTTACAGCCAACTGATTTTCAACAAAGGTGCCAAGAACATTGTTGGGAAAAGCATACCCTCTTTGATAAATGGTGCTGGGAAAATTGGTTATCCACATGCAGAAGAATTAAACTGGACTCCTATATCTCACCATGTACAAAAACCAATTCAAGATGGGTTAAAGACTTAAACTTAAGACTTGAAACTATAAAACTACTAGAAGAAAACATAGGGGAAACACTTCAAGACATTGGTCTAGGCAAAGATTTTATGGCTAAGACCTCAAAAGCATAAGCAACAAAAACAAAAACAGACAAATGGGACTATATTAAACTAAAAAGCTTCTATACTGTGAAGGAAATAATTAGCAGAGTGAAGAGACAACCTGTTGAATGGGAGAAAATATTTATAAACTAATCGTCCCACAAAGGACTAATATCCAGAATATACCAGGAACTTAAACAACTCAACAGTGAAAAGACAAGTAATCCCATTAAAAAGAAGGCAAAGGACACGAATAGACATTTCTTAAAAGAAAACATACAAATGGCCAACAGGTATATTTAAAAAATGCTCACCATCACTAATCATCAGGGAAATGCAAATCAAAATGATAATGAGATGTCATCTTACCTCAGTTAGAATGGCTATTATTAAAAAGACAAAAAAAAAATAACAGATGCTGGCAAGAATAAGAAAAAGGAACTCTTATACACTGTTGGTGGGAATGTAAATTAGTACAGCCACTACGGGATACAGTATGGAGTTTCCTCAAAGAGCTAAATGTAGAATTACCATATGATCCAGCAATCCCACCACTGGGTATTTATTCAAAGGAAAAGAAATCAGTGTTTCAAAGGGATACCTGCAGCCACATGTTTATTGCAGCGCTATTCACAATAACAAAGATATGGAATTAACCTAAATGTCCATCAATGGACAAATGGATAAAGGAAATGTGGCATACATACATAATAGAATATTATTAGGCCACAAGAAAGAACGAAGTCATGTCATTTGCAGCAACATGGATGGAACTGGAGGTAATTATGTTAAGTGAAATAAGCCAGGCACAGAAAGACAAACATTGCATATTCTCACGTAAATGAGGGAGCTAAAAAAGTTGATCTCATGGAGGTAAAGGGTAGAATGATAGATACCAGAGGCTGAGAAGGGTGTTAGGGGGAGAGGGTGGTGAAGAAAGGTTGGTTGATGGTAAAAACATACAGTTAGAAGGAATAAGTTCTAATGTTCAATAGCATGGTGACTATAGTTAACCACAATGTATTGTATATTTCAGAATGGCTATAAGAGAGGACTTGAAATGTTCCCAGCACATAGAAATGATAAATACTCAAGGTGATGGGTACTGTGACTTGATCATTACACATTCTATGCATGTAACAAAATATCACATATACCCCACAAATATGTACAAATATTACGTATCAATAAAAAAGAAATTGGAAAAGAGAATATATGACTTCCAAATTCATAATATTCTTTGAAAAGTTATTTTTATTGCTTACTTTACATTTCCTAAAAGTTGTATGTACTTCTGTAATTCAAATTGTCAGGTTTAGAATAATCACTTCTAGATATGACACACTTGAGAACATTTATCCCCTGACAGAGAAATTGAAGACTATGTAATTTGCAAAGCACTTCGTTATTTTGATGCTGTGTCAAAGCAAAAGGTTAATTATAATGCCTTTTAATCCTTTTAAAAAGCAATCTGTAGGAATTTGCCATGTAAATAGATTTAGTTTGGCACTCTCTAAACAAGAGGATTTCTAATAAGGTATCTTGAAAAATTTTGCTTTTTAAAAATTACTTTTTAATTTTCATTTATGCAAAACTTTTGTCATATTCTAATTGAAAAAATAAATTTTTAAATTGAAAATTGAAACATTAATAATATTGAAATGATACAAATTATATGATACTCTCTAAAAACCAAAGCTAATCCATCCAGAAAAGTACTTTCACAGATGACTTTTGAACTAGAGTGATAAACCTAGGGGGCAGAAATGCAACCAAAGTTATTAGTAGACAGAAAATTATATTCAAATCTTAAATGGGAGAGGGATTTAAAAAATTACTAAAAAGCATAGCCCAAGGAATTCCATCATAATCTTGGGAGGCAGTATGTCCCTTCTGTCCTACTTTGGTAAGTAATATATTCAGTCCTGGCCATCTCATTACCTGAAAAGTGTAGGGAAAATGGAAGGAGTTCAGAGATAAGTAGCAGACACGACCAAAGACCTTGAAAACCTAATTCACAGGGAAAGATACAGCAAAGGCCAACACCTGCTTGGAAAGACTGGCCAAGCTGAGCAGACACTGAGGGGATAAGAGCACCATAGGAAGAAGCAACATCATGGAGGTAACAATAAAGTGTAGTAGAACCAGCTTCACTAACTATTTCAGAACAGAAGTGCAATGGCATTGTGGAAAGAACAAGACTGAGCAAAATTAAAACTGGATAAAGGAACTAACAAACACATGTTAAGGATGTATTTGACTTCCTGATACGTGATGCTGGGTAAGCAACTTCAAAGTATACCTGAGACCAGATAGACTTTAAAAATTTATCATTTGTGAATCTCTTCACGAGAAGTAATGAAATATTTGCCTCATCCCACCACCCATTCAACCCTCAAAAATGGAGGCTCTTCCTTTCCTCCAGGACCAACCCTGCAAGTTGCTTCCAGCTTCAAGAAGCCATGCAGAGGAAAGGGCATCTGTCTGTGATTTTTCCACCTGGATAGGACACCTTTTCCTAGTGTGCAAAAGGGCAAGGGTCTGGTATGTCTTGGCTACACTCCTGGCAATTAGAACTAGGTAAGCTATGTTCCAAAAACCATGCTGTGCTTCAGATTTCTTGTTTAATCTTTTCAACCAAAAGCAAAGATGAACAAATCCATCATGACATTTTAGTGTGTATTTATTTCATATTTTGTTTAATTTACAAAAGCATTTGAGGCAATTCCATTCTAAGGTCAAATTTTTTAAAGACCTGAAGTGTTAAAAATGTAAATACATGAGAAAATGTAAACAACTCTGTGATTTCTGTGATTTTAAGCTACAGAGAAAAGCATTCTAATGATTAAAAAATTTGGAGGTTTCTTTTCGGAAAAAAAATATCAACTCTTTTTTGACAATGCTGTTCAAACAGACAGAGTAGCCTCTCTATCTGACTTAAATCATGGACTTTTAAATTTTCTTATGAGTTAAAAGAGAAGTATCAAGACCAATTTTTTAGGGCTTGGAGGGGAGGGAGGAGGGGGAACTTAGCAGAGAATCAGAGAAACTCACGAGTCAAACCATCATGCCCAGGTGACCCATATGAAAAACAAATTGTGGTATGTGAGATTACATCTGAAATATTTACAGAAGAGAAATTAAATGGGGTTATCCCAACAGATGGCCTGAGAGAACTTCAGAGAGTTTAGAAAAGAGCAAGTCAACTTCCAGGGGAATTATTAAGTTATTTTTCTGTTAGGATTAAAGGCAGGCATATAATTACAGGATGCCTCGTCTGATAGTTACAACTATCTTCTTCAACCAGGTGAGTCATGGCTTATTTCCTAGTTTTGTAAAATTGACTTGCTTGAAATGCACACACGAAAAAAAACCAAATAAACATACCAAATCAGATCAGTGTTGTTTAAATCACTCAAACAAATATGAGTAAAGTTCAGCAAAACTTTTAAAACTTTGCAAAATAAATGTGATGTGCTGACTGTCAGTGTCTTGTCACAGGCATTTGCTTTTATCTACAAATAGATTGTAATTCCCACCGTGTCTGTTAAAATTCACCAATGCAGTGTCTTCTGCAAACAGGCAATCAAATGTTTATTATGGATGATGGCAAGGATGAGGTGAAATCTGGTTCCTTGTGTCCACAAAGGGCCCAGGACCTTTCCTAGGAAGAAAGGAGGTTAGACCAGGCTCTCGACTTCCCCTTTCCCCTCTTTTACTCCTCAGAGCAGGAAATGCAGGTTAACCAAAGGCCACATAGAGTTAGTTCAAAACACTCACTTTGGGCTTCTGGGTCAATTTGGGGCCTGTTTTCACCAGGACTCCAAATCCTTGTTAAATGAATTTATATGAGATCATCACACCTTTTAATAGGGTCAGTGGGGGAAATATTTGGGGACTGGTGAAGTTTTCCCAAGTTCCAAATACAGTCAACTCCCAACTCCGATGATCATAGCTAAAGATGCAGAACTGGTTACCATTTCCCTATATGAGGGCAGGATCGAGAGGGAAGAGAAAGAAGGAACATAGCTTAACTGAGAAGAAGCAGAAGAGGGACCCCTCAGGGTTAGGAAATGCTACACTTGAAGCTAACAGGGTACAGGGTACAACATAAGAGTACTTCCTAAGTGGAGATACCATTTCTGTTTTGTAACCCTGTAACCTAGGACTCCCACAGTAAATATATAAATATTTGTTGAATAAATAAATAAGGAAGAATATGGTCATGGGAAGATTCAAGAGAACAATTCTTGGCATGAAGCTAAGCAGGATTTCCTGACGGCCATGGAACCAAGGCTGTTCTATACTTTACAGATGCTAACACAAAGGATGAGTGTGATGGCTCATTTCATGAGTCAACTTGGCGAAGCCATGGTACCCAGATATTTGGTCAAACATTAGTCTAGATGTCTCTGTGAAGGTATTTTTAAAGATGAGACCAACATTTAAATCAGTACACTTTAAGTAAAGCAGAGTACCCTCTAAAATGTGGGTGGGTCTTATCCAATCAGTAGAAGGCCTTAAGGGAAAAATACTGAGGTCCCCTGAGGAAGATAGAATTCTGCTTTCAGACAGCCTTTGGATTTGAGCTACAACATCAACTTTTGCCTGGGTCTCCAGCCTACTGGCCTGCCCTACAGACTTTGAACTTGCCCCATGATTGTGTGAGCCAATTCCTTAAAATAAATCTCTCTGCATATGTACACATCCTATTGGTTTTGTTTCTCTGGAGAACCCTGACTAATACAATAAGTATGTAGCAAATGGCAACAGGCTATGACCCAACCACCTAATCTTCCACATCAGGCTTAACTGACTGTTCTACCAAGTCATAGAAGGGAATCTTGTCTTGCTTCCTAATTTCTCCTTTGTTCCTGCTTCCTTAGCCAGGATTAAGTGGGCTCTTGCTTTCTTATTTTCTGGGCCTCCACATAATTTCCCCAGTTCCTTCAGGCAGAGGCATAGCACATTTTTGTTGTTTTTTTTTTAATTAAAGTTTCTATTTTGAGATAATTGTAGACTGGCATAAAGTTGTAAGAAATAATACAAAGAGACCCTCTACAGCCTCCACCCAGTTTTCCCCAATGGTAACATCTTGCAAAACTACAGTAAAATATCACAGCTATGATATTGATAATCAATTGATACAGTCAAGATACAGGGTTTTTTTGATAATTGATAATGACATTGATACAGTCAAGATACAGGGTTTTTTCATCACTGCAAGGATCCCTCATTTTGCCCTTTTATAGCCACACTTACTTCGCTCTCACCCCCACCCCCTCCTCAACTCCTAGCAACCACTAATCTGTTCTCATGACTATAATTTTGTCATTTCAAGAATATTATATAAATGAAATTTTACAGATTGTAACCTTTGGAATTGACTTTTTCACCCAGCATAATTATCTGGAGATCAATTCAGGCTGTTGCATGTAACTGAGTAGTTTAGTTTTCCTTGGTATGGATATACCACAATTTTTTTTAACCATCCACCTGTTGAAGGACATCTGGATTGTTTTCAGTTTTTGGCTATTATGAATATAGCTGCTATAAATGTTCATGTACAGGTTTTTGTGTGAACATAAGTTTTTATTTCTCTGAAATAAAAGCAATGAAATTACTGGGTCATATGGAAATCACATTTTTAGTTTTTTAGAAACTGCCAAAAGGTTTTCCAGAGTGACTGTGCAATTTTACATCCCCACCAGCAATGAATCATTCAGTTTCTCCCCATCCTTTCCAGAATTTGTTGTCATCGCTATTTTTTATTTTAGCCATTCTAATAGGTGTGTAATGATATTTCACTATGGTTTTAATTTCTGTAATGGCTAATGATTTGAACATCTTTTCATGTGTTTATTTGCCATTTGTATACCCTTTTTGGTGAAATATTCCATGTCTTTTGTCCAATTCTTATTTGGATTTTTTTTACTGTTGAGTTTCGAGAATTCTTTATACATTCTAGATACTAGTCTTTTGCTGGGCATGTGGTTTGCAAATATTTTCTTTCAGCCTGAAGCTTGGTTTTTCACCCTCTTAACAAAGTCTTTTGCAGAGTAAAGTTTTAAATTTGATGAAGTACAGTGTATTAGTTCTTTTTTTCTTTTATGGATTGTGCTGTTGGTATAAAATATAAACACTCTTTGCCTAGCCCTAGATCCTGAAGACATTTGCCTTTGTGTTTTTCTAAAAGTCTTATAGTTTTACATTTTACATGTAAGTCTGTGATCCATTCTGAGTTATTTCTTGTGTGAAATGTGAGACTTAGCTCAAGGCTCATGGATATTTAATTGCTTCAGCACCATTTGTTGAAATGGTTACCTTTCCTCCGCTGAATTGTAGTGTTCTCCCTTTTCTACTGTTTTTGTCTGATTTAGGTATCAGGGTAATACCAGCTTCATTAAATGAACTGGGAAGCATTTTCTCCTCTTCCTTCTTCTGGGAGAGATTGAATAGATTTGGTGTTATTTTTTCTTTAAATATTTGTTAGAATTATGCAGTGAAACCATCTGGACCTAGAGATATTTTTTCTGGAAAATTTTAACTTATGAATTCAAATTCTTTAATAACTACCTATAAGACTATTCAATTACCTATTTCATACTGGATGAGTTGTGGTAGTTTCTGTTTTTCAAGGAATTGTTTATTTTATCTAAGCTATCCAGTTTATGTATGTAGAGTCATATGTAGTATTTCCTGATAACCCTTTTGTTGTCTGCGGGATCTGTAGTGACATCCTCTGTTTTGTTCATGATATTGGTCATTTGTGTCTTTTCTCCTTTTTTCTTTGTATTACTGCTGAGTGGAGATGAAAATTTAGGCTCCCCTGGTGGTCTCTGCCTTTCATCTGGAGGAAGGTAGAGAGGATAGGGTGGGGTGGGATGTGAGCCTTGGAACTGCCCTGTGGGGATGAAAGTTTTGCCCCCTACTCAACTCTCCCTGACAACACCCTGATGAAAGCGGGGGTAGGTTGGAAGGCCTCCTTAACAGCTTGGTAGTCTAGGCTCCCCACTCGGCCTTTGCTGGCTTGGATGAAGGTGAGTCCATTGGTCTTTTCTGGGGTGTTTGGTGCAATAAGAGTGTTTTCTTTCTAAAAGTTTTTCTTTTTGCTGGACTTCTTTCCTGGTCCTTTGGACAGAGAGAGCAGGATTTCTTGGGGCTTGTTTTGATCTGTGCACATTGATGTTTCTGTGTTGCTGGCTTCTTCAACTTCTAGTCTGGGATATATAAGGCAAAAAGAAAACTCGGGGAATTTACCACTATGTTTTCTTTGGGTCCCAAGGTCTCTAGCCAATCTTTCTCCTCTTCATCTTTCAGAGTCTTTATCTATCTATCATCTCCGTGGTTTTATTTGTAAATAGTGGAATAGGTAAATTTATATCTATATCATTTTCCCAGAAATGGAAGTTCTCAGCATGTTTAAAAAAAAAAAAAACCAGATTCTCCATAATATCTTTGTTGTAGGCAAGACTCCCAGCTGCTTGCTTTTTAACACATGCGGGCTGGATAAGTGTCAATTTTTATCCTCTCAGCCAGCTTGAAGTCAACTCTGCACACTTGATTTATGTTTGCAGTTAAACATGATTCTGACCTCCAAATCAAATTCCTTTTGAGAGTTCAGTGGCTATTTTTTGGTGCCTTCTCAATGGTAAACAAAAATTAAGGCCCAGGCTTTGTCTTTTGGCTCTTGCTCATTGGATTGGTTTCCTTCTAATGTGGAGAGATTGAAAATATCAACAGAGTTTTCCACTCCCTCCCTGGGAAGTGGAAGATTTGAGTTAAGATGAGCAGAGATTATGAATTAAGTCTCTTCTCCTTCTTCTTCTCTGGAAGGCTGTTCTATTCCTCTTCTACCTCCAGCCACAACCCTGCTAAGAACCTAATGTCTAGGGACCCCCTGTGGCAATAACTCATTGGGACCTGCCCTTCATAGAACTCTTACAGGATCTTGGCTCTTCTTGCTGTTTCCTGACAAATTTCACTGTTTGGAATCCCATTTCTTGATCTAGCCCATTGCTCAGAAATAGATAAAGTATATGTGTAAATATATAGATGGTTGGTTGTTATTGTGTAACCTTTCTAGTTAAAGAACTTGCATTTGACAATAGTTTTTCCCAGGAAGAGTCTTAATATAAAATGACTTACAAGGTGGAGATTTCAAGCAATATGGCATATTAGTAGGGATTATGTTTATGAGCAAGGACTTTTAGGGCCCTCTCAATCGTGGCATTTGGCATCTTTATATTTCATTCAAGCATAGTAGTTAAAAAAACAGGGATCTTATTTATCCTCCAAGACTCACCTTAAGCTGAACCTTCTCAAAAGTTTTCTCTGACTTCCTCCACTTTGGAATGGTTGTGCTCCATCCTCTGTGCCTCTGTGCTTCCACAGCACCTGATGAGTCATTCGATCATTGCTTTTATCATGCAATATATAATTATTAGTTTACTTGTCTATCTCCCTTACTAAACTTCAAGAAGAGGGGGCCTATCTTGGGAAATTTTTTAACCCCAAGTATCTATCATAGTAGTTGTACATGGAGGTAATCAATAAATATTTGTTGCATAAATAAACGAATGAATGAATGATTGGTCTAGGTTATGAAATAAAAAGGCTTTTATAGGTTTTTTTAACCTTTCTCTCTTTTGGTATTAGGTGAACAGTCTTTCTCATTTAAACTTACAAAAAATCCCTGTCACTTGGAAGAAGCAGAAAAACCGTAACTCAGAGAGCAGAAACTTTGCATGAAAGGTTAGAGTGTAACTTGCCATATGATTGAAATTTAAATATAACACACACTGGTTTTATAGGGAAGAATCTTCCACAGACCTTTTATGGAAATTAAATATGGAATTTAATAAGAGGAGCAATGGCACCAATACTTTAGTTTGTTAGAAAAATATTTGCCCACTTTATCCATAAGCAGAACAATCTTTATTGCTGTGAAAGTCTGAAATGGACTATGGTTTCAGATCACTAAAATATTCTGGACTATACTTTTTAAAATTACACTATACTGTAAAATTTATATATGTTGGACACAACAGGTAAGTTTGTAAAGGAAGTCTGAACATGAATATGCTATAAGGGATATTCCTCCACCAACTTTGTCTACCATAATCTTTGGAAACAAAAAGATGAACTTTGTTGTACTCCTGTGTAAAAAGGTGGTGATGAATTTAAAACCATCAACCATGTTTCTGCTGATGGTGCATTACTTACCATAATAAAAATGGTTGATTGAAATGGTTATCATAACAGCAGAAGCAGCACAGATGTTAAGGCAAGGGAAACTGTACAAGTGTGATGTGAACATGCTTTTGAAAGTTTACTCTGGATGCTCTCTTCTGCCCAAATCTTCTCTCTGGGCTGGTGGAGCAGGAATAAAGGAAGATAACCCTCAATTGGCCCACAGGCCCAGAATACAATTTCATGTATTCTAAATAATACATTTCAGACTGGAGCTCTGTTAGGTGAGAGCAGACAGACACAGTCCTTGTTGAGAGGAAGTTGGGGACTGGACTCTAGACCGAAATGGAGGCATTTGGATCACAGAGTTACAGAGCTGAATAAGGTTCTCAGTTATTAGGAACTGGCGCCAGAGTCTTACACTGTGAAATACACATTTGGGCCACAGAAAAAAGCCAAGTGGTGATGGTAAATCCCGTGGGTCATGAAGAGGCCCCACCCTGCAAGGACAGGTGACTGCTTACACCAGTAGATTTGCTAGATGTCTAAAGAGGAAATAGATTTTTTAAAAAATGAGATGCCATAGCCCATAAATTTAAACGGTGAGTTGTAAACTACTGGAAAGTCAATCGGGACACACTTTAATTAGAACCAGAGCCAGAGAGGTGGCCAAATAGACATGCAGAAAGGAAAGGAAGAGTGGTCTTGGTAGTACTTGATTGACCACTAGGGGTACAGGGCTGTAAATCAAGTGGTGGAAGCTAAAACCTTGTGAGGATGGAAATGAGGCTACGAATTATGACGATTTAATTTTTCTTTCCACAGTTTAGCAATAATGCAAAGGTGGGTAAATCAAGAATGCATTCATCCTTTACGTCTCAACATCTTCTGTGGAAGGCTAATGCAGTCCACCTAAGCCTTTTTCTCCAGTTCTTGTAAAATAACTATATTTAACTTTAATTTAGATGTGTATGCTTCTACAGTGCTTCTCATTGGCAGACCTTCAAAGTAATAACCCTATTTAGATTTAATACAAAGGTGGTTTTAACTATGATAAAAATTATTTAGAAATTACTCTGGGTTCTTGCTAGAGTGTCAATATGTGCTTCTGAATAGGACGTTGGAAGGAAATGATCTCAAGCTAGTTCTTAACTGAGTTCTTACTTCATCTCCAGTTACTTTGCACTCTTTCAGTTCCTCAGAAAGCACGAAGGTGGTATTTTTAGGACAAGCCATCTGGACTCTGGGACATACACACATTCGGAAAAGAATTCTCACATTCAGAGAAGACCATTAAAATGCCATAGTCAAGAGCAAGTATAGTGTAGAGCATAACATTCCCTTCATGAAGTGCTAGAGCTGAGCTAATCCGTGGGGGACTTTTTGGTGGCTAAAATGAGAGACTCAACTAACTTGGAATGAAAATTATTAGCACTGAATCTTTAAAGACGAAGACAAATGAACTAATTTGAAACCCTCATCACTATCTTTTCCCTCTCTAGCTACAGGTGATATAATGCAACTGTTGACTTAAATTTCCTGAGTGTGAGAAACAGTGGTGGGAAAATAATTTCCTAAAAGAATAATGTCTCTAACTGATCACCCTGAAAAAGAAGTTACCTCTCTAATTGATCACTTCTATAAAAACAAGTTATAAATCCTATGGCAATTGGTAAGAGGGAGAATCTTAGAGTTGAGGCAATAGTTGAATTAAAAAATAGAAAGCTAAAGCAATTCCAGTCATTTTATGACACGTTTTATTTTCTAATTTTTAAGAAAAAGAAAGTGTAGCCCCTTACCAATCCAAACAAAAGAAAACAGGTGTTTGAATTTTGGAAAGTGCTGTCTGCTGATGTATGATCAGACCATGGTTTGCTTGATTCTAGTATAGAACATTCTGCAACGTGAAATATTCTCTGTTTGCCAGGCCCTGCAAATGTCAACAACAGGAAAGTGAAAATGAGATTTGGTGAGCTTAAGAGTGGCTTGGCTAGACTATTTGAGGGAAAATCCAGGGCACCATCACATTGACAGAGAGTGGTGTATTTCCTGGGTATCAGAGTGTGGAGTCCTTGGGGCAGACATGGGTTTTCTTTCTCTGATGGTCTTCTAATGAGGGATTTAGTTCTTCTCTGAGATGGCTTGGATGTCTTCCTCTTTGGGACACGGATATAGTCCTTCTGTCCCTGAGATTTGATTAATTTCCTTGCAGACCCCAGGGACACATTCTATCACCTGGAATAGTTTTGATACAGGATTGCATTTCAATTACCTTTTCTTAGGCCTAAGTTTCTTACTTTACTATTACTTTGTCACCCTCAAATTCTCCCAGAGCCACATTTGCACTTTTCTGAATGCTGAAGGAAGTTCTGCATACCCAACAGGGAGCATAAGATCAGTGAAACACTGAGCCCAGCAAGGCAGAAATAAAGACGATGCAATAGTCATTTCAGAGGGTGGTAGGGTTATGTCCTCAGAACAGGGAGACCTGAACACTTCAAGAACTTAAGGGAGAGTTTGAGCACTTTCTTTGTTAGGTTTTGGCAGAGTTCTGCCTTCAATCCACTGCACAGAACAATTTCCTCTTCTCCTTCCCCAGACTGCATGTCAGAATGTGTTAATGGAGAAAGAGATGGCCTGTCAAATTATGTTGAGTGGCCGGGTGCGGTGACTCACGCCTGTAATCCTAGTGCTCTGGGAGGCCCAGGCAGGAGGATTGCTTGAGCTCAGGAGTTAGAGACCAGCCTGAGCAAGAGTGAGACCCCGTCTGTACTCAAAATAGAAAAATTAGCCGGGCATTGTGGGGCACGCCTGTAGTCCCAGCTACTTGGGAGGCTGAGGCAGGAGGATCACTTGAGCCCAGGAGTATGAAGTTGCAGTGAGCTATGATGACGCCACTGCACTCTACCCAGGGTGACAGAGCAAGACTCTGTCTCTCAAAAAAAAAAAAATTATGCTGAGCTTTTGTACTTTTGCCAAAATATTTAATCATCTCCTATGGGCAGCTGAAATCCAAATATAACCAACTACCCAATAACCTTATTTGTTTTGATTAATTAATTAAACCTGCTAAAATTTTACCTGTCAGGCTTTCTTCTGAAATCAGTAGAAAACACGAAGATAACTTCATGCTGAGAAATAAGACATGATCCTAATGGTAAATTAAATTTTAAAAAGGTGATTGTGTCCCAAAAGCCCAAAGAGTTTCCGTTATAATGGTCCATCTGCTTGGCTGTATACCATATTAATGCAACAGCAACACCTTTTTAGATGTTGCCATCAAAGGTATAAAAAATGGGAAGTCAAAAGTTAATGGTTTGGGGAAGGACTAATGTTTTATTTGGTGGGGGCGGGGATCAGTTCTCCCATTAATTGGGAACTTACCCACTTAGGAAGTGGAACTTCTTGGGGTAAAATTGCCCTTACAAAGGATTGAGGAAATTGCAGATTTTGGAGCATTCTTGCAGATGTGCAGATGCATTCAGGTTTATCAAGTGATCTGTTATTAACATTTTTTAGAAACACAGTAGACCCTTGACATGGTCAACTTTAAAATGCACCATTTGGACCACTCACAAGCAGCCCAAAGGATCAAAAATATATGGTTTGCTGAGGCACAAATTTGATAGAAAACCACTCTGAGGACAGATGAAGGAGGGGGTTCTTTAGCTATATGAGTAGACTAGTAGATATCCAGGTTGGGAAAAAGAAGGGCAGAGTTAATTATTTAAAACCCAGGGGATCAAAGGAGAGATCCTCTCCATTTCCATAGCTGGTGCTTGAACCTCTGAGGTGGGGGCCCAGCCCCATGATGCTTGAATCTTTGAGGGAGAACACACAGCAGGAGATGTGCAATGTGGCTGATGCTGGTACCTCTGGGGCCCACACTGCCTACTGCTTGGACCAATTGATGCAGAACAGCTGGCTGATGTTCTGAAAAAGCTCAGTGCCATGGGTGCTGGGAGTTCTGAGAGAAACTGGAGCTGGAGCTAGAGCTATCATCTGCAACTAGGGGGATGCTGAGAGAATCTGAAACCTGCCCATCACCTGCCAGTGATTCCCATTGACCAAACTGTACTGGACTTCAGCTGGCAAGGGAATCTGGGATACGTAGTTTCCAGAGTCCCAGACTCAGCAACCCAGAGCAGAATACAGAAGAGAGGGTAGCACCGGGAGACAGTTCCAGTAAGCCATACAGTAGCTCTACCTCATCTTCAGAAATGTTGGCCACTTGCCCAAAGCCACAGCTGGGAAGTAGAAGGGTTGGGATTCTTAGCTAGGTATATGGGGATGGAAAAACCCATTCTCTTTCCATTATATTAAACTGCTTCCAAATGCATAAAATGTTTCAATTTTAATTTGTTCTTATTAAAAGAAACATCAATCCACCACACTAAAAATGCAATATATCTCCATGGTAGCCTGAATAACAATTAATAGTTTATGTACTTTATTGCTGGGATTGAATGGGGATGAAAATTTTCATGGATGCCATGTAATTTATACTATTGAAAGAACTGTGGTTCACTTCCTTTCTTTTTCAAATGTGACATGGCATTTTATGAATGTAAGAGTAACATATACTTACTATGGAAATTCAGAAAAACACCCAAAGTTTTAAAGAAGAAAATAAAAATCCCTGAATAGTTGTCCTCCATCCTCTGTGCCTCTGTGCTTCCGCAGCACCTGATGAGTCATTCCATCATTGCTGTTATCATGCAATACTGTAATTATTAGTTTACTTGTCTGTCTCCCTTACTAAACTTCAAGAAGAGACAGCCTATCTTGGAAGCAAATTGTTCTTTTGTCTTAGAGTTATAAAGCCAGAAAGAGCCTCATTTTAGATATGTAAACCAAGATATAGTATGTGGCAGTACTAGGACGAGAACACTAGTAGTTAGACTTCAAATTCATGGTCCTTTCAGCAGGCTCTAGCCCCCCTGTTTACCCATCATTGTTTTTTGCTGAAAGAAAACTTTGTTTTCCAAGAAAGTGAAAATATTATTTGTAAGTGGTAGTTTATAAAATAATATATAGTAAATTTTATTTTTCCTGTTTCTCCTAAGTGATTCAGTTTTTTGAAGACAGAGAACAAGAGATTTGGTTGGTTATTGCAAACTCTCAATCAGTGCAATTTCTCCAACATTAGAACAGATGAGGCCTCATGGTGTAGTACCTACGTCGTAACCACTAGTAAGCACTCAAATATTTGCCAAGTTGAATAAGACTTGCCATAAATATGTAACAGACTGGAATTACCATCTGCAAACTGTTTTTCTGTTAGAGTGCATTATGAAGTTAAGTGTATTCTTTAAAATTCTGTCAGCTAGTAATTAATGTGACTAAAGTAGAAATTTTTTGAAATAAAAAAATTGCTTTTAGTCGTACTATTATTTGGGAAGAACAATTTTAAAACATCTGAATTCTGCTTTCTTGGCTCATGGTACTAGTTATTTATGTTGCTATTTTCCCTTGTTAGGTGGTAAATAGTGATTCAAAGAATAGGATGAAATATAAATGTGACTCTCCCTTCCTTTTAGGTCCTTAATGATAGAGAAGGGAATGTTTTCCAGATTTTTAAAAGGCTGAATTATGCAGCAACTTTGTACAACCTTAGGATTCAGCAAAACTCAATTTGGGTTTGGCTGCATACTTATATTTGTAATTTTTGACATTGTATCTCCTTTATTGTATTTTTATAACTTTTAATTTTCTTTTTAATTGACACAGTAATTGTACATATCTGTGGGGTACAGTGTGATGTTTCCCTACATATACAAGGGAAGCATTGTATAATGATTGTATACATTGTATAATGATCAAATCAGAGTATTTAGCATATCCATCACCTCAAACATTTATCATTTCTTTGTGGTGAGAACATTCAAAATCCTCTCTTCGTTATTTGAAATGTACAGTATTGTTAACTATAGTCACCCTACTGTGAAATAGAACATTAGAATATATTCCTCCTACCTATAATTTTGCACCCATTGACCAATCTTTCCCCATGTCCCCATCTCCCCAGCCTCTGGTGACCACTATTTTATTCTGTACTTCTAAGAGTTCAGCTTTTTCAGATTCCACAAATGAGTGAGATCATGTGGTATTTGACTCTCTGTGCCTGGCTTATTTCACTTAACATAATGTCCTCCAGGTTCATCCATGTGGCCACAAATGACAGAATCTTATTCTTTTTTATAGCTGAATAGTATTCCATTGTGTATGTATATCGACCACATTTCCTTTATCCATTCTTCTATTGATGGACACTTAGGTTGATTCCCTATCTTGGCTATTGTGAATAATGCTGCAATAAATGTGTGAGTGCAAATATCTCCTCAAGATACTGATTTCATTTCCTTTGGATAAATATAGGCATACCTTGGAGACATTGCAGGTGCAGTTCCAGACCACTGCAATAAAGCAAATATTGCAATAAACCAAGTCACAAAAGTTGTTTGTTTTCCCAGTGCATATAAAAGTTATGCTTATATTATACTATAGTCATTAAGTGTGCAATAGCATTATATCTAAAAAAAAAGTACATACCTTAATTTAAAAATACTTTATTGCTAAAAAAAATGCTAATGATTGTCTGAGCTTTCAGCAAGTCATAATCTTTTTGCTTGTGGAAGGTTCTGCCTTGATGTTGATGGCTACTGATTGGTCAGGGTGGTGGCTGCTGAAGGTTGAGGTGGCTGTGGCAATTTCTTAAAAAAAGACAATAATGAATTTTGCCACATTGAATGACTCTTTCTTTCATGATAGATTTCTCTGTATCATGTAATGCTGTTTGATAATATTTTACCCACAGTAGAACTTCTTTCGAAATTGGAACCAATCTTCTCAAACCCTGCCACTGTTTTATCAACTAAGTTTATGCAATATTCTAAATCCTTTATTGTCATTTCAACAATGTTCACAGCATCTTTACCAGGAGTAGGTTCCATCTCAAGAAACCACTTTCTTTCCTCATCCATAAGAAGCAACTCCTCATTCATTCAAGTTTGATCATGAGATTGCAGCAATTCAGTCACATTTTCAGGCTCCACTTCTAATTCTAGTTCTCTTGCTATTTCCACCACATCTGCAGTGACTTCCTCCAGTGAAGTCCAACCCCTGAAAGTCATCCATGTGTGTTGGAGTCAACTTCTTCCAAACTCCCATTAATGTTTTGACCTCCTCCCATTAATCCTAATATTTTGACCCTCCTCCCATTAATCATGAATGTTCTTAATGGTATCTAGAACAGTGAATCCTTTCCAGAATGTTTTCAATTCACTTTACCCAGATCCATCAGAGGAATTGCTATCTATGGCAACTGTAGGCTTACAAAATGTATTACTTAAATAATAAGACTTGAAAGTTGAAATGACTCCTTGATCATTGATAGGCTGCAGAATGACTGTTGTGTTAGCAGACATGAAAACAACATTGATGTCCTTGTACATTTCCATCAGAGCTCTTGGATGACTAGGTGCATTGTCAATGAGCAGTGATATTTTGAAATCTTTTTTACTGAGCAGTAGGTCTCAGCAGTGGGCTTAAAATATGCAGCAAACTATGCTGCAAACAGATGTGCTGTCATCTAGGCTTTGTTGTTCCACTTATAGAGCACAGGTAGAGTAGATCTAGCATAATTCTTAAAAGCTTTAGCATTTTCAAAATGGTAAATGAGCATTGGCTTCAACTTCAAGTCACCAGCTGCATTAGTGCCTAATGAGAAAGTCAGCCTGTCCTCTGAAGTGAGGCATTAACTTCTCCTCTCTACCTATAACTGGCCTTACAAAATGACCCCCTTCCTAAGTTATTTTTTCTTCTCTCCCCAATACCTCAAACTTTCAGACCAGTCCAACCTAACAAGCAGAACATCATAATCTTCTTGCTTAACTAACTTCTTCACTGGACTTCCTGATGACTGACCATCCATCACCAACAGCTGACTCTTGAATGAGACCACCTGTAGACCCCATGACTTCAAACCCCACGCATCTGACCTACATTCCACAACTCGATATAAAAGCCCCTGCCCTTAGTCGGTTGCGGGGGACAGATTTGAAAAATATCTTCTAATTGGTGTCAATCACAATAAAACCCTTTCTTCCCTGGCAATACTCATCATGTCAGTAATTGGCTTTCTGTGTGGTAAGCAACTGGACCTAGGCTGCTGGACCCCTTTTGGGTTTGGTAACATACCTGTGAAGGTCCTGGATGGCATCTTCTTCCAATATAAAACTTTTTTATCTACATTGGAAGATAAAACAGTTTAGTGTAGTTGTCTTCATCAGTTATCTTAACTAGATATTCTGGATAACTTCCTGCAGCTTCTACATCGGTACTTACTGTTTCACCTTAGACTTTTATGTTATGGAGATAACTTCCTGCCTTGAACCTCACGAACCAACCTCTGTTAACTTCAAATTTTTTTCTGCAGCTTCCTCACTTCTCTCAGCCTCCATAAAACTGAAGAGAGTTAGCCCCTTGCTCTGGATTAGGCTTTGGTTTAAGGGAATATTGTGGCTGGATGGTCTTCTGTCCAGATCACTCAAACTTTCTCCATATTAGCAATAACGCTGTTTTGCTTTCTTATATGTGTGTTCACTGGAGTAGCACTTTTAATTTCCTTCAAGAATGTTTTCTTTGCATTCACAACTTGGCTGACTATTTGGCATAAGAGGCCTAGCTTTTGGCCTGTCTTAACTTTCAACATGTCTTCCTCACGAAGCTTAATGATTTCTTGCTTTTAATTTAAAGTGAGAGACATACGACTCTTCCTTTCACTTGAACACTTAGAGGCCATTGTAGAGTTATTAATTAGCCTAATTTCAATATTGTTGTGTCTCAGGGAATAGGGAGGCCCAAGGAGAGGCCAAGAGATGGAAGAACGGCCAGTAGGTGGAGCAGTCAGAACACACACAGTTGATTAAATTTGCCGTTTCATATGGGCGCTATTTGTGGCACCCCCAAAACAATTACAATAGTAACATCAAAGATCACTGATCACAGATCACCATAACAGATAATGACGATAGTGACAAATACCATGAAATACCATGATAATTACCAAAATGTGACACAGAGACACAAAACACTTGTTGGAAAAATGGTGCTGATAGACTTGCTCGGTTTGCCACAAACCTTCAATTTGTAAAACACACAATATCTGTGAAGCACAATAAAGCAAAGTGTAATAAAAATAGGTATGCCTGTATTGTATGTGGCAGGCACTTTACTATGAATTTTACATATTTTATCTTGTTTAATCCTATGAGGATTATTCCAATTTTATTCTAGTATTCCAATTTTACAAATGGGAAAACTGAGGCCCAAGGAAGTTAAGTAAAATGCCCAAGTTCACCCAGCATGTTAGAATCTGGAATTGAGTTGCTTAAGCACTACGCCCTATACTGTCTCCCCTGAGAGAGAGATTTCAGAAAATGATCAGGAATTGTTTCACGGTGGCCTGAGAAAGAAAAAAGAAAGTTAAAAAAAAAAATGATCAGGAAAAGATATCCCAGTCCTGTGTCCAGAGACTGAAAAGGAATTTAGCTCTAGGGGAAGAACATTTTTAAAAAAAAGGAGAAACAAAAGGAATTCTAACTATGGAGTTCCAAGCAGTCATTCTAAGGAAGGAGAAAGTCATGTAAAGAAGCCATCGTGCTTGCACAAGGTGTATTCTACTCAGCTGACTTTAAAAAAGTACAAAAGATAAAAAAAAGAAAAGAAAAAAGAGGCACACAACCAGAGTCAAATGCAAAAGAGTGACAGTGACCTTCGACCAGGAGGTTCAAGCATAGCATGACCTGACCTGCGATGTAAGAGCCCTCAGGCCGACTCTAAGCGTTTTTAGATATGTGTTCCCCAAGAAGAAAGGAGGAGGAAAATAATTCACTGCTGGAGGTATTGGAGTAATATTAATTAAGTTTTAAGAAAAAAGAATGTTCTTTACAATTAGAAAGGGAAAAACACACTCAATTAAGATAAATGAAAGTCAGATATCAATGCCCCGTTAAGTAAACAAACACCTAGAAACTTTACATAAATTCAAGTCTTCTTCCTGTGGTTATAAAGGAACTAGAAGTGAGAATTAACAGGAAATTTCTGCACAATTACATGAATGGAGGAGAGGTATCTGAAGTCTGGAATTAGGTGAATAACATTCTAATTTACTGAGAGGGATTAGGCTCCTCACACAATCATCTGGTGAGTTTACTGTGGAATACTTCGCAGACTTAAGGAAGGGAATATAAATTAAAAAGTAGCTTGTGAGCACTTATAAAAATAAAAGGTCATCACTAAAAGCCAGCATGATTTCAAGTGAGGACATGAATACCAAACTGTTGCCATTTTCCATTTTGAGAGTGTTGCTAGTATTTTATTTTCAGCAAAGAATTTCACGTTACCTTTGTGATCAAACTGGAAAAACCTGGAGAAAATGATAAGAGGTAGTGCATTCATGGCTCAATACATCAGTTCCAAGAGGTCTGATTACTGGAATTGCCTTGTGCCAGGCCCGAGAGCTCTGCCCTTGGTTCTTTTCCACTTAATGTTTTTATCCACTCAGATGAGGACCTACAAGAAATACTTATCACTTGTGCAGTAAGATGGGACATGCTTCATATTTTGAATGACAGAATCTGGAACCAAAACATTCTAGACAGGTTACAACAAGGCCAAAACTAACAAAATAATACTGAGAGGAAAATTACTTAAGATCTTGAATTTACACTTAAAACATCCCACCATACAAATGTTGAAGGAGATAGAATTTAACAGCACTGAATAAACTTAAGGGTTTTAGTTGACTTCACACGCAAAATGAATTAACATTCCATATATAATTTGGCTGTCGTCAGTCAATGCAGCTGTAGGCAGCCCCAATGGAAGAGAGACGGGTTTCTGTATTCTCCCTGGTCAGAGCGCAGAACACAAAACAATGATTGTAGACTCCACAAAGTGCAGTCTCAGATCAGAGCTATCCTTGTAGGGAAACACTTCCCCCCACTGGAAAATCTCAGGAAGTAGCTAGGAATGCTGCAGAAGACATCCTGCTCTCTGGACATCCAGACCTATGGCTAATGGATATCTGAAGCCTTCCTAGTGGAAGATTGTACTAGTTGACCTCTAACCTTCCTACGAGCTTCAAAACGGTTACATTTTACTCTGGAATCTTCTCAGTACCTTGTCTTATTGTTCCCTGGAACTACATATTATGAGATCCCTGCTGCCAGGACCATGTGCTGACTCCCAAGCAGATTCACTGGATCCTGGATGAGCATTATGTTCCTGGTCTTTGGGTTCACAAAAGACTGCTGACAATACCTGCCTATTCATCACTTCCACCTCAATACAGATCCACTGTGGACTTCCCAAATCATGGAAGAGATAACTTATCTCTTTTTTGCATGTTCAATGTTACCTGTTTTTACCAAAGTATTTTTTTTACCCTTCTATACTATCTTGCCAGGTATACAATTCTAGTGTGATACTGTCATTGCTAAATCTTTCTTTTTCAAATGCCACAATTATATCCTTTATACATTGCCCCTGAAGCTTGGGGAACAACAGCTCATAGCACCACCTGATCAATCCCTGCCCACCCCACCCCCGCACCAAGTCTTCTATGCCACCATCATTTTTATAAAACCGTAATCTCTTCCCAAAGTTCCTCTTCATATTCTCCTGAAAATGAAACCCAAGAGCTGAAAGAGCAATAAAATAGCCAACGGAAAAGAGGAGGAGAATTGACCTTTAACAAGAAAAAACAAAATCTATTTTGGCTTAAAACAAAAAAAGAAACTATCAAGATGGTTTAACCATCTTAAACGACAAAAGCCAAGTTCTTATCATCATGGTTAAATTCCAGCCAAACAATACTTCAATTTGCCAATATGTTGAAAACTTCTCTAATATGTTCAACGTGATCAATGGAACTTCAATTTATAAAGATCATCTTGGCTTTTCTCTCCAAGATGCTTTGAAAAGTATTTAAACCAGCTTCCAACAATTGATCTTTTAAAGATGGAGACAAAGTACTGGCTAAGTATATCAGGTACTGCCAAATCTCAGTCCCTGGATATGCACTAATTATAATCTCTTTTAGAATTTTATTATTGATGCACACTTAAATTTCAGGGACAAAACTGCAGTTAGTTTGTTTGCAACAAGCTTTGTCTCAAAGATTAACGACTCAGAAGAGGTAACCAATGGACCTCAGCCCAAATAGATTTTAAAATAACCATTCCATTATCTGAAGAAACAGATAACAGGCAGTACATTTGTTTGTTTAGTCAGTGAAGTTGGGGACGGGAAAAGATGTGCGTGCGTGCGTGTGTGTGTGTGTGTGTGTCTGTACACATGAGCTTGGAGAGGAAAATATCAGGTCTCCCTGTTTATAAATTTACTAACTACAAAGAATTCTATGCAAAGAATTGAGAGTACTCTCTTGACAATTTTAAGATATTGAGCAATGGTGGGGTTATATCCCCATCAATGCCTCTGTTGGTTTTCTGTGTATTTTCATTTTCATTGCCTCTTGCTAGCATCAGAGTGCTATTTTTCCTCTTTCAACCCTCAAACAAGCTGAAATAATGAGTCTTAGAAACTGAGTGTGAAACTGATCTGAGTGTGAACTAAAATGTGTGTGCTTGCAGATCACTTCTTCTGTTCCCCAAAACATCATAAGATGGGAGCCAAAGAAAGGGGCCACAGTGGGGATGACTGGGATGAGAGAGAAAGGCATAGAGGGTGCAAAGCAGGAAAGGGGAAAAGGAGATTCCATAGTGGGGTGAGGGGGGAATAGAGAGGACTGGGGCTGAGCTGTCCCATGTGTGGACGTTTCTACTACCTGTGGGCCACCTACTACCCAACAGCCCCAGACGTAAGCCCCCTGGATATAGGTTGGGAGAGCTGTATACCTTGGATGGGGAGAAAGATAAAGGGAAAACTTTCCCCACAACTGAGGTAGAACTAAACATAACAGTTGGCATTTCCTTAGGAGCTGGTGTGGCAGCACAAACAGTACCATTGTCACGTGAATGACTTAGCAGTCAGAAGAGGATCTCTTTAGGTAGTTTACCAAAAGAATGCATGAAGGAAGAGACTCTTGAGCATTCGCCTGTGCATGGCATAACCATCAATTCTTACTTCCCCTAAGCAGGTCATATTACTGACGACTAGAAATAGGCTCTACTATTAAATCTGGGGGCACTAAAAATTGGAGGTGTCCCACTGAGGACCAGCCTGCATTCTGCAGTGTGCCAACTAGCCTTTTGGGGAAAAGGCAAATACACAGCCAAGGAATTGATACTGGGATGCAATTCAGGCAGACTAGTGCCCTGGAGAAATGTAATGAAGTCCACTATGGCCAATACCTGGCTTATACAGCTGCCAGAAGCAGTGATGGGAAGAGCACTGGGTTCAAGTTCTGGTTCCACCCCTTGCGGTGTGACTTTGGGGAAATTTCCTGTGAACCTTGAGCCCCAGTCCTCTCCTCCACAAAACAAGGTTAATAATGACTAGCACTTACTGAACTATACACTAAGCACTGTTCTAAGAACTTTTTTCATATTTCCTTTTATTCTTACAGTAGCCCTATGAAGTAGGTACTATTATTATTCCCATCTTAAAGGAAAGGAAATGCTGTTTAAAGTTATGGCACAGAAGAATAACTAGAGACTAGGCAAGGATACAAGAATACAAACTCCACAGAGCCCTAGCCATAAACACATACCTGCTCATGGTAAATCTGACATAGGAATAAATACGAGGGAAATGCCTCATTAACTCTGTATAGAATATGATACACTTTTCCTAATCAAACAAAAAATTATAGGGTGATAGATAAATTCACAGGCTATGGAATCATAGCCAATTCCTGGATAGCTGAGTCAAATTCATCTTCTTCACTTACTGAGTAGCAATAAGTTACACAGAAATTAAAGGGATTATCCAATTTCTTCATTTGTAGAATAGGGATGATAATAATGGTAGCTACCACTACCATTAGATTTGTTAGGATTAAGTGAATAGAGGTAAAGTGTATAAAGCACACTTGGTGAGTGTTACTAAGATTGTTAATACAATGGATCAGTGCTGGGTGGAGTGTTGTGGGAGATACAGAAATGCAGCGTACGGCCCCTCGCACAGGAGACCAAACCAAGATAGCGCATCCCAGATAACGTGGCAGGAAGAGACTGGAATGTGGTGCAGGTTGTAGGCTGGGGAATTCATGAGGCTGGCAGGAAGCCATCACTGAGAAGAATCCTGGGTGAGTGGGGCCAGAGAAATGGAGGCCACTAAAGAGGTGGTGACGACAGAGGACTACAGGAGGAACCAGCAGAGGGTGTCCTTACAGAGGGGACAGGTTGTGGGAGCAGGTTAGCTTTGTAGGTTACGTGCAAGATCAGTAAGTTGCACGCTTTGTCAAAAATCAGATGGCTATATGAGGATGGTTTTATGTCTGGGTTCTCATGAGTGAATTAAGAAAATGTGGTATATGTATACCATGGAGTACTACTCAGCCACAAAAAACAACAGTGAACTAACACTTCTTGTATAATCCTGGATGGAACTGGAGCCCATTCTTCTAAGCAAAGTATCTCAAGAATGGAAAAACAATCACCACATGTACTTACCATCAAATTGACACTAATTGATCAACACTTATGTGCACATATGGAAGTAACATTCATCGGGGGTCAGGCAGATGGGAGGGGGGAGGAGGGGATGGGTAAATTCACATCTAAGGGGTGCAGTGTGCACTATCCGGGGGATAGTAGCTCTGACTCAGGCAAAGGCAATACATGTAACCTAAACGTCTGAACCCCCATAATACTCTGAAATTAAAAAAAAAAATTAAATTAAATTAACATCAAACCTGGTTATGAACATTACCATAATAAAGAGATTGATCTAACTCAAAGGAGGTTGGTTAGACCCATGTTTCTAAGAGATTTCCTCTTTATCCCCTGTACTGAGTAAACAGTTTTGTGTCTTGGTAGTAAAAAGGGGAAGTTGCCAGGCCTTTGTGCTAATATTACATTCATGAGCCGATCAAAAAAAAAAAGACATTTCATGTTTTGAAAAAGGAAGTAACGAATAGCCAAAATGTAGAAACAACCAAAGTGTCCATTAATGGATGAATAAATAAACAAAATGTGATCTATAAAAAAATAAAATTAAATAAATAAAATGTCTAACTCTGGAAATAAAAAAAAAGTTGCACGCATATTCTTTTGGGAAAGAATATATCTTTGAAAGTTCTCAGAAAGTGGAGTTCTTAAGAATTTGTTTCATAAGGAACATACAAAAAAAAAAAAGCTATGCACTGTGTCTGTTTTTAAAAGTCACTTGTCCCACCATCCTCTCCCCCTGGAATTCTGACTGGTGATGGTCATCCTGATGTATTCTATTAGGAAAACAACTATAATAGCCTTTTCTGTGTGGAGCTTTATGGAAATCCCAGAATAACTTCAGCTTAATAACTCCATTTTTTCATTTTAAGCACTAAAGGAGATTTCTCCTTTACCACCTGTAGAGTCCAGCTGTGGCTTTGTAATAGAAACAGGTGCTTCTACAAATCTTCCATGTTTGCAATGACAGTTGTGCATTAACCGATTCTGTCAGATGTTTCAGCACTTCCTAGATTTGGGGGACTGTCGGCAAAGTGAAATTTTACGACCAGCCGACTAACGGACAATAACCATCTGGACGGCTCGCTTCCCTCACCGAATCTTGAACTGGCTTCTCCCTCCGTCTGATTCAAAGGATTGCGGAGAGAATCAAAAGCCAAATCACTGTAAGATGTGATACATTATATTAGTTATTCTTGCAGATCCACTTGTCTCACTGTTCATGACTTATGCACCGATTGAAAGTCTTCAGGGAAAATCTTATTCAGCTCAAGTCAGTGTGAAGGAGATGCAACATACTTGGTGTCCTATTCAAACGCTAGTCACTCAGAGGCTCATACAGGAAAGGCAATGATGCTCTAAGATTTATTTCATGGAAAAGTAACAATTCTTATACTAAAGTGTGCAAAAGATAAATAAGTATTATCTACAAACCGAAAGAAAGGCCATCTCAGCAGTTTGTTTGGAATAGCTATACTGTAGTTCTTTTTGTCAGGGGAAAAAATTCCAGGTTAACAACTTCTATGGACCACTTCCATCCCAGGGTGTGTGCATGTGTGTGCTAACAGCTGAGTGCAAGGTAATGGTCCCCAAACTTGAGTGTGCATCAGCACTTGCTAAAACACTGGTTGCTGAACTCCATCTCTAGCATTTCTGATTCTGTAGGTCTGGGGCCCAAGAATCTGCACGTCTACATTCCCAGGTGATGCTGAGGCTACTGGGAACCACATTTTGAGAACCACTGGGCAGTCTCTTAAAACAAGTCAAGCTTCACCTCAGGCAGCCTGCAAGTGTTTAAAAAAAAATTTAAGGAATTGAAATAAGTTATTGCTTCTTGTTAAACTGCTAATTCTTTGGCTTCAAGTGCCAGCATGCACCTCTGTCCAAAAATCAGAGTTCTTAATCCTCTTTCCACAATATCGAGAAGTCAATAAACAAACAATTGTGTGTCTGATCCAGGACAGGGAGCTCTGTAGTGTAAGAAGTGTACAGATGACAGTCCTGCCCCAAAGAAACCGACCAGCTGTTCAGGACAGTTTAGGCAAGAATTCTAGTTCAAGGGGCCAGAGTACTTGCCTTTCATCCCTCTTAGCCAAGTAAGAGTCTGTCTAGGTGCTGTCAAGCATACATAGCACAACGCACAGATGGGAGCTCTGGGCCACTCTCTCCTCTATACAGACTCCTTCTCCCTCACCCTTCCCCCAACTAATGGGCCAGCAGAAGTGATAAGTCCATTTGGATGCAGTTTTAAATTATATAATTTGAGTGCCTGTAGGTACACCCTGGCCCACACTATCCACTTCTCAAAATTCCTATCCCTCGTTATTGAATAACATCCACTATTTTGTGTGTGTCCTGCTAGGCTGCACAAGACTTCTAGGTTTGCAGCTCCTCCTCAGCCACCACACTGGCCTTTCTGATCCTCAAACACACTCTTCCCTCAGCCTCCTCACCTAACTCCTACTCTGTCTCCACTTGAATGTTTCTTCCTCAGGGGAGTCTTTCCTGATTCCTACCCAAGACTTTTCCTTTGAAATACCCCCAAAATACAATGAAATGTTTGTCATACATCTGTTTATCCTGCTAGATTTCAGCTCCCTGATGGCAGGTGCTATCTTGTCCACTAGAGCATTCTCAGCACCCAGCCGGTGCCTGACCCAGGAGACACGGGTAGTCTGGCTCCAGAGCTCACTCAGTTGCCTGGATGACAAGCTTCCTGCAGGAGCGATGGCTTCCTCCTCCCAGACTAAGGAGCTGCAACATCCAGAGGCCCTGAGTTGTTCTCGTACTTGCTCTAGAAAACTCTCCCTCCAGCAGAGCACCCTGGTCGTGTTTCACCTCTCATGGTGACAATAGCAAGGGGCAGTGCTTTTCTCCTGCTGTCCCAGGCTTGTGAGTTCTCTGCCTCCTAAAGGAAGCTTGTGTTTACGTTATCTTCTGATGACTCCCACATTTACATCTACAGCCCTGACCTCTTCTCAGAACTCCAGACTTGTGTGTGCCTCTTCTACCCCTCCAATTGCTTTGTTCATTGTCCCCTGATGGCCTTTTCTCAAATTTGGAGTGATTCTGGTAAAACCTAAGTCACAAATCGGGTCATTACTCTGTTCACAGCCCTCCAAATGCTTCCCATCTGAAACTGAAATCCAAAGTCCTTTCTATGGTTCATAGGCCTTCACTGTGTGCCCCCTCCTGCCATATCCTTTCTGTTCTCTCTCCCACCTACCGTGCCATCTACACTGGCCTCCCTGCCGTCCTCTGAACAGCAGACTCTATCCTAAGGCCTTTGCACTTACCATTCCCTCAGCCTGCAATGCTCTGCCCCAGACATCTGCACGATGAGGCTCCTAACTTCCTTCCAAGTACGGCCCTGCTGCCACTCTTGCTAAAGTGGTATTACCACCATGACCAACACCATTACCGAGTGATTTTTCTCCGTAGCACCCACACCTGAGAGGGATATTCATGGAAAGGACAGCATTTTGGTTGGGTTCTTAAAGCTAGAATTGGGATTAGGAAGTAGAGATAAAAGAAGGTAAGGTAGACGGCAGGTAGACAGCAAAAATGGTCTCCCAGTGGTTACCTGATGGTGTAAGGTAGGCTCTAGGATTGAGCTCTGTCAAAATGGAAACCCTGACAACAAGATCCCTTCCGTTTAAGGCAAAGATTAGTATGCTTGCTATTTGTTGAAGCTGAATAAAAATGCCCACAATGTGGAAATGTTTTTTCTTTAAAACAGAAATCCTTTTGGATATTGATAGGCAGAATGAAGAGACCAGGGACTGGGAAGAAACAGAGTAAAATAAAAATTATTGATCAAGAAAATTCCTTTCCTGGATGGAAAGGCTCAGCTCCGTGTGAAAAACTACTTAAAGAGCAAATTTGGAAATCTTCAGCAGGGCCAAGAGTCTTCTCAGTCTTGAGATCAAAAAGTGATCTCTAAATTAATTTACAAAAATAGTTCTTTATCAAAAAGAAGCCAAAAAATCTTCTATGTTAATCATATCAATAAAGTACCAAAATCCGAGAGGGATCCTTCTAAGTGAAGAAGAATACTTTGCTGTGGTTTTGTTTTCAAACTGAAAACAATGATCCACGTATACTTAGCAATATCCACAAAAGGTTGTGCCAATCAGGAAAAGTATATCAAAGCTAATGAACTATTTTCCTCCATTCATTTTGAACCAGTTAAGAATTCTCTTACATAGAGCTGACAGTTTTGTCCTTGTGAGAGTTGTGCAGCTTCAATTTTTGATGGCCTTTAAAAATTTCTGGATGATAGGAATTGAGCAAATATTTTCCACAATAAGAAAAAAACCTGTAGAAAGCTGCACCAGTCTTAACATTTACAAAGACTACCCCAGAATATTAATAATTCTCTTGTCATTAATCATCATCAAAAGCTAAATATCATTTTGTTAACCACTAAGTCTGTATCAAAATTACTCCAAAGGGGGGAAAAATATATATATAAATCCCCACCACCCTCCCTGAACCACTTGTATTTGCTTTGAGCACAACTTATATTCATCTTCAGGTCCAATTTTTTATCGCAAAAGGTAACTATGTTTTCAAAGGGAATCGAATTACAAGCTTTTTACTACTTCTCGGTGAGTAAAAAAAAAAAAAAGCTATTTAACTTCAAGTTTCATTTTAGCACTCAGGTAAACAGAAATTTTCAAAGGAAATTCTGTTTAAAGAGATGATAAAATACCATATGGTCCTGGTTTCTAGAGAAATTCAATTTTTTAAGTTGTGTAAATGAGTTTATTAGTTAAAGTGAACTTACAAATCTCTGTAGGTTTTTACAAATAGAAGCAAACTAGTTCATTTGAATTCGTATCTCCCCGGCATTTTTTAATGCAAGACAATGTACGTGTAAATATAATCATTCTTTCTCAGGGGATACTAATTTGCCATACTCCCATATCAACCTAAAATCTTGAATTCTACAGGATACTTTCATATAAAATATCAAAGTTAAGGAAAATTTAGGCTCAAAAAGAAATTTTTGGCAACTGCAGTAGTTCTCAGAACATGCATGTTCCATTTACATTCTCAGCTTTTCAATTCCATTTACCTTAAAATTAGTTTCACAAAATGTTATATGGTTATAATTCAACATTACTGCAGAACGTATTTGAGAAATGTCTGGTAACTCTTTTGTTATTAGGTAATTTCATGATTCAAATCTCCTGTTACTGTTTTGATGTTAGCACTTATTAAGCTACCTTTTAATGCAAAACAAAAACCCTTTTTCAACAAGTATTGAAAAGATTTACCATTTTCATTTTGAACATGGAGAAAGCAAAGTAAGGGTAGGTTAAAAGGTCTGTCAGATTGCATGGTTGAGTCTCTAAAAGATAAATAATGCTTTTGTGTCCATTTCTACCACCCTAAAAAACACCAAGCTCTACAACGCAGGTAATAGCTGTTTATATTTCTAGAGCCAACTAAAGAAGAAATTAAAGGAAACCAATTATAAAGGCCATGTAAAAAAGAAAAAATAAATAGCTCCTCATCAATTGAGAAATAAGTAAGATTGATTAGCTCTTTATGCGCCCAGATGAATATGCCATTTAAACACAAGGGCCAAGCTTATCTCATGTTTGTTTTCTTCAAGTGGCTGCATATAGATAATGGCTACAGGCAGAACTGATTTTACAGGTACACAATCTAGTACCACAAGCAGAACATCAGGGCACCAAACTCATATCTTTTTAAAAGGGGAAAGTCGTAAATTGACAGTAAACAAACTGTGAAGTGAGAGGCTGAAAAGGAAAAACTCATATGGACACATACAAAACACCCACACACACATATTTCAAAAGTGCTTTCCGTTAGACTGTGCTGGCCATAGACATCCACAGGGACCGAACGACACTGGCAATCATTTCCTTTACTGCCATGTCTGATCACATGCAACCCTGAGCCCTCCATTTCAGCACCTCAGCTCCCAGAAGATGCACAGGACACAAGGCTTGTTTCTCACGAGATTCCTCAGGATTCTGTGAGCTGTTAATGTTATATGTCATACACAGTAATCACTGGACCAACACCACACTGGCTTAGATGTCTTCCACACTCCAGCCAGAAAGAAGACACACAAAATTCCTTATTAGACAGTTGGAAAGAGTACGTGGGAAATGGATTTTCGTGTCACATATATTGGGAGAAGATCCCTGGCTTTAGGGCAAAGTTTAGAGGAACAGGACATAGTTACTAAAGACTAATTAACTGGGTTCCAAAGCTCATTACTGGCTAGATTCATATTATCTTTACAGCTGTGTTACAAAGTAGATATTTAAGAAAAGTGAACATATGACCCTATACTTATGCTTGACGAAGAGACAGTTCTTTCCTCAGTCAGTCAACTCAGGTTTTGGTGTCGTAAGACAAAAGCTGAATTTAAAGAGAGTAAAACTTGCATTAAAAAAAAATCCTGTATTTTTACAAAGAAGGATAAAAGAAAATCCACCATTCTGTATGCTACTCAGGTACTAAAAAGGTATACACAATGAAATTACTTTTCACCATTGGTTTCAGGATATAAAATAATTAAAATTAGAACATGCTAAAAAAATTACATCATAGTTTCATGACCTCTGCCTCCCATGCAAAAATATCAAACTACAATTTCACATAGGCTGATCATATTAGAGTATAATATTTATTAAATTTCATCATTTATGATCACTTTGTTATAATTAAATTACCCTGACATAAACCTTCACATTTAAAAACACAGAGAACATACTGATTTTTCAACTATTTTACTTACATGTACATTTTAATTCTCATGCAGTGCTCATAATTGGGAGATACTGTACATTAACCCTCTCATCATATGCTTATTAAGAACCAAGTTCAGAGGGTAGAAAAATGCCAACATAAACTCATTCTCCAAAAACTGCCCATAGATATATTAGCCACTGTTTCTTCTAATTATGTACTTATGGTACATTCTTCTGTAAAATGTATAATTGTAGTCACATAACCATAGTTATGACAAGGCAATAATATATCAAGAAGGGATTACAACAAATGAGACCAACAGTTGAAAAGACCACAGCATATAAAAGTCATTTGAGAACATCACACACACTTTGATGTTTTCCACTTTCCAGTTGAAAAGAACATGCACAAAGTTTTCTTAGCAGATAGTGTCAGGAGTGCATGAAAAATTGGCTTTCATGTCATATATGTTGAGAGAAGATCAATGCCATTGAGGAAAAAGAGCTGTATTTTTTATCTTTTAGGTCTGTCTACATCATCTATAGCAGCTAGAAGTTTTTGTCTTGCTTTCTTATTGATATGGGATCCCAGGCAAACATTCACCAGATTGGTCAGCTGCTTCGTTGAATATTCCTGCTCAAAGAAGGAAGATTCCAAATTTAGAACACTAAAAGACATGTATCTGATCAATGCAACATAAGAACAGCAGATATTCAGGAATCAGTGAATAGTTAGTTACTGAGTACTACAAGCCAGTGAAAAACAGTGGAAATTATAGTTGGGACATGGAAGACAAATTGCTTACTGAGCTGTAATAGGAGGGAATAAGGACACAGCGGTATACATTTGAAACAGGAAGCAATGGTATCTGTTTTAATATGGCAAAGTAATCTGACATGCCTATGCTTTTTATTACTTTGAAGATCAAACATTTTATCCTTGTTTCTGTAATAGTCTTTATTATTAAGTTACCAAAATACACTGACATTTCAAATTTTAACAATGCTACTGATCAAGTATTTTTCTGGCACTCTGCATTTTATAAAACTTTAGTTAGAAAAAATCAACAAGAGAACAACTCTTCTAAGATATAACAAATGAATAAGGTAACAAAGATCAGAAAATCAGTGTTTTTTAAACCCTTATATTGTAATTGATAACCAGCAAGTAAAATTAAGACCACAAGTATCTTTCACTATCCCTTTCTACCCGGTTCCTGAATTTCAGATAATGAGTTGATAGGAAGAGAATTGAGAGGAATTCACAGAAATTTCTGCATATTGATTTGGTCCTGGAGGTTGAAGAGTAAGAATTCAGATAGTGAGAGATAACTGTATACTATCATCTAATAAAAAAAGAAAACCTGTCTTTATTGAAGGTAACCACTATAGATTGAATTTGTTTTAAAAACTCAGCAAACTGCTGTTTATGTATCTGACCTCTAAGAGCACCTGTCACCACCTGGTGAATAATCTCATTTAACCAGTGAGCACTGAGTGAGCACTGGACTCATTCTTGTCAGCATTTCCTCAGAGGCAGGACAGAGTCCCTGCTGCTGGGGAGATGTCACTGAATTACAGATATCAATCAGTTAAAGCTCTTCTAAAAAATTCAGTCCAGCATATTAAAAGAGGAAATCCTAAAGTGGGCATCATTCTTGCATTAAATAATAGATATTTAAGTGCTGTGCTTTTTCTCCTCAGCTACTGTGTATTCTTTCCCCAAATCCCTTCCTCAGTACCAACCCTGAAGTGTTTACAGCTTACTTTATTAAATAGAGTCTAGCAACATACAATAGTCCACTCGCATCTGAGTTTAACATTTTGGTTCTCAAATGTCAGTTGGGCTAAAAGTGGTGAAGTTTCTCTCAATTCAGGCTTACTGGCCAAAATCATTCAAAATTAACACGTACATTTCTACTTTGCTTCCAAATATCTGAATCTGACCTACAGTGGGCACATTTACATAAAACTCAGGCCAATGTTAAAGTTCCAAGCTAATGTTCATTTCCTCTCCTTACATGTTGAAATCAGAAAGGATGAACCCAAGAAGGCAAATACAAATAATTTCTTATTTCTTTACCCATATGAAATAAAATTTTACTTAGCTCCTGCCCATGATGTTTATAGTCTAAGTAAATGTGGACCCTACACAAAGAGATGTAAAGGTCATTGGAAATCAAGAAGGGGGAAGGGGGGGGGGATGAAGAGGGGGGAGGGGGAGGCGGGAGTGGGGAGGTATACAAATTTACCTATCAGGGGATACAGTGAGCAACATTCAAGTGACCAGCACACTAAAAGCCCCAACTTAAGCGTTATAAAAGGTATCCATGTAACAAAAATATTTGTACCCCCTTAATATTTTGAAATTAAAAAAAACAGAAAGAAAAGAAAAAGATTTAAAAAAATAATGAATTCAAACAAAGGTATAAGGAAAGAGGCCCTCTCATACTGTTGGGGAAATATATGAAGGTCAGTTTGGCAACCTGTATCAAAAATCATTAAAATGTACATACTTTTGACCTAGGTATTGTCTTTTTAGAAATGCATTCCAAAATGTACATGAATGTCTAAGGAGGTTCATCACAGTGCTATGCATGATGGTAAAATCTGAAACAACCTAGAGCCCTTGAAATCATACTGCTTTCTAACCTAGACATCTTTCTTTCCCTTAATTGGCTATAACTTAAACCAAGAATTTATTTTTCTCTTTTAGCCATTTGTCATAGCAATTTAATCAAAGTCCAAATTATATGTTCTTAGTTTACAAAGCAAGTGAATTAATTTTTTCATATTTGTATATAAAAATTTTAATGATGTTTAACTGGTAAGTTTTTTATGTCTATCAACCACTATTGCTTTTTATATGAACATTATTCCTCCATTGAAAAGATATTCTCCACTCTCGCCCAAAATGGTGCCATGTAAGTCCTCATTTTTAATAAAACAAAACCAAAAAAAGTGAACCCTAGAGTTATTAAAGTAATAAGGATTTGATGATAATTTTAACGCTTCCCACATTTTTCTTAAATCTGTCTTCACATACTGCCTATCCAGATAAATGATACAGCAATCATACAGAAAAGCTCTCCATATCAAGCATGCCTGGGTGATATATGTTTAGTTGAACTATGTCAAAAATTCAGAATCCTAAATAACAATAAATGGCGTTTTTCTCTATCTATATACCCACACAAAAGAAAAATAATCAAATCTATATTAAAGGTAAAATCTAACGTAAGAAGTAAGTTAAATTTAGCCATTTAAATATTAATATCTTCAATCATCATAATACATGTCAGCATGTTTAGGATTCCATCATTTCATTGTTGAGGAGTACAAGAAGGTTTAAATTATATAATAGATTATGGTTTATGTATCACTTCAATGTTACTGTATTCAATCTATCCTGAAGTTAATCAACTTCCGCCTTTTCCTACAACACAATCACAGGAAAAATAGCTAATGTTCTGACTTTGGCTATATTTCTAGATAATCACTGTAACAGTTCACAAAAGGTCCCCCAAAATTGGATTAGGCAAAGGGCACTACCATAGATACAGTCTGAATATGGCAAAGAATTGACCCAAGTAGTTTATGTCTAAAATGCAAACATTTCTTTACATTACACTCCCATGATTTTGAATCAAATAACATACCGGACAAGAACAGCAAAAAGAAAAAAGAATAAAAACTCAATTAACTGTTCTCCAGCTCTCACCCTGTGCTCTTTGATCCAGCGTTCCATGTCATTCTCCGTCAGGTAGTAGGCTTTAATATAGGTTTCCACAAATTCTTTATCAGGAATGGGTCTAATATCTGTTAGTTTTTCAAGTTTCATTAAAAACTGTTGAAAATCCAATTGCATCAAGGCACGACCCTCATTACTGCACTTTTTGACATTGGCATATCTAAGACACACAATAATAAAAAAAAACATACATGATGAGATGGTTAGAAAGAGAAACCTTTAGGTACTTGGACTTTTTTCTAATCCATATTTTGACAGATTCTCCAAAAATGAGAGGGTTACAGAAAAAAAAGTACATGGGCTTGAGTCAGAAGTACTGGGTTGTGTTTGTGCCATCATTTTACCTATTTTGTAAAAAAAAATAATAGTTATTTTACTTATCTGGGCCTCAATTTCCTCGTTTGCAAAGACATTGAATAACTTCAAGGTTCTTTGTTGCTCTACAGACTATAGTTCTCTGCATTCAATTAACATAATCATCTGTAGGAAAGTTAAACTGGTACCTCTGTTAATCTGGCTACCCAGAGTTATTTATATAACTAAGCTTTGAGTACTCCAAAGTGATCTTAATTTTATAAGACTGTTCAATATATAACTGTTCAATGTAAAAGAAAAGAATGAAATAATTCTCCCATGAATGCTTGGCAAACCTGAGAAACGTGTAAGCATATAGAAAGTACATACATATTTTCAATGATAAGACAGTTAATAGACTTATTCCAACATCCCACACTACTGAAACACTGTGTTTTAAGGTGGACTAGCAGTAAGAATGAATATACTAACCCTAACAGTACACTTTACTACTCATAAGTCCATGTCTCATTTCCTTCAATCAATCATACAGAACATGGAAACTTCAATCTTAGGGAATGAGGTACTCCCCTTAAGGAAATTTGTAAGAAAATTAAAGCTTATGTCATGTAAAGTGACCAACCTTTTTTTTTTTTTTAAATAGAAAGTGTTCTATGAGAAATATATACAATTTACTATTCTACTTTATTAAACAAACTTATTAAAAATACTTTCCATTTGTGATTACTGACAGAGCCATTTTATAATTTATAACACTATTGGTTTCAATACAGAGTGCCAACACTGTTGTCAGCTTGTCACTGTTACCTTTCCACTTTCTAATACATTCTCTTTTATAACAAATGAGAACTAAAGAAAAATCAGATAAATGATAGTATGAAAATTCAATTGATGTGCAATTCTAGATTACTGGGCATGGTCTTTGAAATAGCTATATGCTTTTCAGGGATATTTTAAATTTATTACCGATTCCTATTTGTATTCTAGATGTCATGGGCAGAGTAAGCACGGTCTCTGAGTAAGTGGGAAAATTACTATTGATAGATCTGTAAACTCAACACATGTAAGATTTATACAGTTTATAATGATATGATGATGATTATTAACTGTGATGTAGAAGTTATGAGGACTGACTTTACTTCAGAACATCAGGAATTCATATGCCTTCTCTGCCTTTAAAAACTGTGTGAACTGGGACAGATTAACTTAACCTGTAACTGCCTTGGCTTTCTGAGCCTAGGTTTTCTCATTGATAAAAGAATAACAGTACCTGTCAAAGAGAATTTGTTTTAGGATTTGGTGATATAATCCTATGAAATGTCTAGTTCAGTAAATGACACATAGTGATCAAAAAGTGTTAGGTATAATCATCATCATAATTGTATTCTTAGGTTATTAAGTATGAAATGTCTGATTTCCTTAAGTACTAAGTTTGACAGTTGATATCTTTGATATTTCACTTTGACACTACTTGTTTTATTTTTATTGTGAAGGTACGCATGTTTCAGCTTGTGATTATCTTTCATGTTTTCTTTTAGAGCAATTTTTGTGAAACCACGGGTAAGTCAAAAATTCGTGTTATTTTCGAATATGAGCTCCATTGTGGAACCAATGCAGCACAGACAGCTCAAAATATCAACGAAGTGTTTGGGAATGATGTGGCTAATGAACGCACAGTACGATGATGGTTTGAGAAGTTCCATTCTGGTGATTTTAGTCTTGAAAGTGAACCATGTGGGCGACCTGATACCAAGGTGGATAATGATGAGCTGAAAGCTGTACTGGAAGCGAATCCATCTCAACCTATGTGTGAATTAGCAGCAAGGTTTGATGTTACTATTCCAATAATATTCGACCATTTGAAACACATCGGCAGGGTAAAGAAACTGGATAGATGGGTTCGGGTTCCGTATGAACTAAACGAGCGTCAGAAGAGATATTGTATTGAAGCTTGCCTTTCTTTGCTCTCATGACATAAAGGTGAACCATTTCAACGCTGTATTATTATGTGTGATGAAAAATGGATTCTTTTTGACAATCACAAGCGTTCAGCACAATGCTTGGATAAAGATGAAGTGCTGAAACACAGTCCAAACCAAATGTTCATCAAAAAAAGCTAATGGTGTCTGTTTGGTGGTCCAGTGCTGGTTTCATCCACTACGGCTTCATGAAACCTGGTCAACTGATTACAGCAGATGCCTACTGCAACCCACTGGACAAAATAATGAGGATGCTTATGATTAAGCAGCCGAGATTGGTCAATAGAGACAGGTCGATCCTCTTGCAAGACAATGCTTGACCACACGCCGCACAAACAACAGCAGCTGGACTTGGAAACCCTCTGTCATCCACCATATTCACCAGACCTTGCACCAACTGACTACCACTTCTTCCAGGCTTTGGACCACTTCTTGCAAGGAAAAATATTCAATTCTCAACAAGCTGTGGAAAACACCTTTTGAGATTTCATTGCCACTCGCTCTCCAGGCTTCTTTGCTGCTGGCATAAACAAGCTACTGTTAAGATGGCAAAACCGTGTCAATAGTTTAGGTGCACACCTTGATTAATTGTACTGCTTCCTGTTTGAGATATAATAAACTACACTTTTGATTAGAAATCGGACATTTCATATTTAATGATGTAATAATAAGTAGTATTAGTTTAACTTTCAGATAACCATTAGATTCTGCATTCCTCACTCATCTACTGTCACCACCAAGAAAAGAAAGCACAGACAGTGACCAGCATAGTGGGGTTTAAGAATTCTTCTCTAGTTATAGTCCAAACTTGTATACTATTTATCATTATCTCTACCTATTCTCTTCATTCATTGGTGATATCTTACAATGTTATTCATATATTACAATTTATCATTTAAGAAACAAATAATGCTTTCATGAAAAACTTACCCTTCCACAATAGTTCTATTAGCCAGTCGTATACAATGTTCCCAAAGTATATTAGACACAGGTAAGGGTATCCGAACTCTCTTAGAAACTTCATTTAGCCTCCTGTTAAACTGCTCAAATTCCTAACACAGAAACAAATCATGGCCATATGTGAATATCATCATAATACCACATGCTTTCCCACAAAATGGTAAAAAAAAAAAAAAAATTAGAGTCAGAATCAATTCAAGTAAAACAAAAAGAGATAATGCCAAAGATAACTTGGACTTAGTATGAAGGTTTTAAAAATATATACAGCATTTTGAATAGATTGTTATAATACAGAGTAACTATATCTCATCTCAAAAGAAATAAGTGTCATTAACTGATTAAACAATGTTAACAATGCCCAAATGTTTCTATATCTCAAATTTTTCTATTGTTGTCAGTATGGATTAAAAGAGCTGAATTAATTTGTCTCTAAAAATGTCCTCAAGGAACCCAGTTTTTAAAAAAATATTTTAGTAAGTTTTCAACTCAGAATTAATTATTTGTAATCTGTAGCTATACTCCTTAAAGAGCAATCTGATAAATTATTCTCTTTCCAAAACATTCTTTAAATTATTATACAAGTTTAGTATCCCATATCCAAAATGCTTGGGACCAGAAGTGTTGTGGATCTGGGATTTGGTCAGATTTTTGGTATGTCTGCATTATACTCATTGGTTGAGCATCCCAAATCTGAAAATCCAAAATCCAAAATCTGAAATGTTCCAATCAGCAAGTCCTTTGAATGTCATGTAGGCACTCAAAAGGTTTCAGATTTTGAAGCATTTTGAATTTGGATTTTTGAATTTGGGATGCTCAAGCTGTATACCAAATGATTTGAAAGTCATGGTATAGCAGTAAATTTTTAGAACAATGGAAAAAAAAAACATAAAATATTTTCTATTACCTACAGAGAAAGTGAACATTTTTACTGTCTGTTAACTTTTATGACATTATTGTACTAAAAATATAAAATATATATAACTAATTTAGATAACCCCAATAATCACATGAAAGCAGCAAATCACCCTTCAATAAATGTGTTTCTAATCTCTTTGTACTACTACCATCTAAATATGTTCATTTACAAAAGTAAATAGTGTTGACCCCTCCTTGACAATATATTTCAAATAAACTTAAGAAGGCTTAAAATGATGTTTTTCTTTAGTTTCCTGAATGGAGAAGCCACGTAATGTTTAACAAAACTGAAAGGTGTCCAAATTTTCTAATGACACACAGGAGAAAAAAAATCTAACCTGATCTCCAGTCAAGCTATGACATAATGATAACTGTACTCTCCTTTGCTCTTTTTCTAAATCACAATTTTTCTTGCTGATTTATTTTTAATAGTTCATTGCTTTTAATTATTAGAAAGAAGTGGATTGTCAATTCACTAAGTTTACTTTTGAAAATCAAAGTTAAATAAATAATTGCTCTTCATCTGTTGTTTCATTTTATGGATCTAACAAACCAGTAGTATTTACTACTGTAACTGATTTGGATTTCAAGAGTCGTAATTCAACACTTTTCATTAATATTTTATTTAAAAGATAAAGTTATAGGCTTACTGCACATAATGACATTCTACTTAATGCTAAATTCAATGTTCAAAAATGCTTGTTGTAAAATGAATAATAAAACCATTTCATTTTACTTCTGATTCTTTTGGGGCAACACAAGCAAGCTGCTTTCACTTAAACGCTTAGACTTAGAAAAATAACAGAACAAAAGTTATCACAGATAATTAACCTTTATGCTTAAGGAAGTCCTTAAGCTGCTAAAAATTGGGTTCAGGTTAATAACCTGAATAACATTAGTTCTTTCTTATAATATTCATATTTCTTGGAATTAAGAATAACCGAAGCAAGAAGCCTCCTCTGAGTATGTATATTAGCTGAGTGCAGAAGTCTTTTTCTTGCATCCCGATGAGTACCATGGCTAGTATGTGCTATGGTCTGAAGGTTGGCGTCCCCCCCAAATCCATATGTTAAAATCCTACCTACCAGGGTGACAGTTTTGGGAAGTGGAGCCTTTTGGGGGGTGATTAGGTCATGAGGGCAGCCCTCATGAATGGGTTTAGTGCCCTTATAAAAGAGCCCCAGTGAGCTACCTTGCCTCTTTCACCACAGGAGGATGCAGTAAGAAGTTGACATCTATGAGAAATTAGGCCCTCACCACACACCAAGTCTGCCTGAGCCTGGCTCTTGGACTCCCAGCCTCCATAACTGTGAGCAATAATTATTTGTTGTTTTCAAGCCACCCAGTCTATGGTATTTTGTCATAACAGCCTGAATGGACTAAGATAACATGTCATAAAAATTAGAATCAACTTTCCAAAAATAGAATTGTTAAAAAAAGAGGGGGTGTCATTATTTATAAATTACCTTAATTTTTTTTTATATTCCAAATGAAAATTACAATTGAAATTTCCTGGGTACTCTAGAAAGCAAAGTTCTTTCTTTGGTTATCTTTTAAAGTCAATGATCTCTGAATTCAAGGGTGGCAAATATAGAGCCCCCTTTTTGCCGCTCCCCCCTGACATCTCCATGCAAACTCCTAGCCACTGCTTACTCATCTTGGCACCCTTGAGTCTGGAGAGAGCCTCACAGTCTTCAAGCCAGGCCTCCGGAAGGGTATAAGGCGCTGGGAGTTGGCACACTAGAGGAACTCTGCTGCTATCTGTTTTAATCTAAGCCTTAGGGCTACGCAGGTGAGAAGGATTGTGTAAATGAGTTAAAAGTCAGGACTTGAGAAGGGCCAAAATGAAAAACAAAAGTTTTTTGAAAGTTGCTTTCATTTTCTTGGATGCTCTTTCCTCACCTTAGATAGCCACATGGATCTTTTCCTTACTTCCTTCAGGCCTCATCTCCATTCTCATTTTGTCAGAGTCCTTCCCTACCCACAATAAATAAATGGTATTCTGCTCCCAAACAGATCCTGTTACTCTCTTTTAATGGTTTATTTTTTTTCCACAGCATTATTCATCACTTGACATTATATCTCAATTTATCTGTTTACTGCTATCTCTACACTGGTATGTAAATTCCTTGAGGGCATGTAAATTTCTGAATTCACAGCTATATTGCCACCACCTCTCTCAGTGTGTCTCACATGTCAGGTGATCTATAAATATCTATTCATGCATAAATGAAAATAAAAGGAACTACAGTTCTTTCCAGGAAATTTATAAATGTAGGTCATTGAACAACGCAAGGAGGTGTTTGCACAACACATTGCAAAAGCAGTATGATTTCTAGAAATAACAATTCAGAATAATCAGGAGCATGGTCTCCTGCTAATGAATATACACAGTAAACTATAAAAACAACTTCTAATTAAGTAGAAATATCTTCTTATCATTAGGTGATAGCTATTGAGATTACATAATATGAAAGTCAGCCATGACATGCAATAATCAAACTCTAACTCAAAATGGGAAATTAGTAAACAAAAATTAAAAATCTTCAAAGTATTCTTAGATCTAATAGAAGATAAAAGTCAGAAGGTAAGCCTATTTCCATTCAGGGACTTTAATACCACAATGCTAAAAATGTGGTAGTAACTATAATCGCACTATTTTAAAGCCTTTGCAATAAAAGAATATTTTTCTTTGCAGAATGATCTTTAGCAGAGATGTTTTCCAGAGCACTTGCCTTTAACAATGCATCTACATATATGTTGTGCTGTGACATAATTTCTTTTACATCCCATTTCACATTAGCCATTAGGAGCAGCATCTGTTCATAATCAATGGCTTTACCAGCTACAATCCAATAAATTGGTTTGCGTAGTTCACTGGCAGTTGAAACTGTCTGAAATACATTTTACAGAAATGAAAACAATTACTTTCTAAATGTATCAGATTTATAAAGAATACTTTGCCCGTTTCTAGTTTACACCATTATCTGAAAATAAAACACTATATACATTTGGAGATTTAAATTATGAAAATATTTTAACTCGAGGGCAAAGGCCTTATTCAAGACATAATTTTGAGACATTCAATAAACCTGAGGCCATTGACACTACAACTATAAGGTAACTAGAGATTTTCATGGAGACTAGCAAATATTTATCAAATTCTTCCAAATCTCTGCATCCCCACTCCCACTACCCCATGTCAGGATTCCATCCTCTCACCTGCAATACTGCGGCAGCCTTCAGACTGCTCTCCCTGGCTCTAGGCTTGCTGTCTACAGTCCACTCTCCACAGTGCCCCTTGGAGAACTCCTTCTAAAACACACGTGCCCAGCCTGCTCACCTGCTTCAAACTCTCCAGTAGCTCTCCAGAGCCCTTGGAATAAAGGCCAACTCCTGGCTGAGGGTGCTTTACAGGATGTGGCTCCTGCTTATCCCTTCAGCGACCTTTCTCATCACCAGCCCTCCTCCCTGCCCCGACAAGTTGAGTTACCAGTTGCTCACATGCACTGTGTTCTCTCTCACCTCTGGTCTTCATATACGCCATTCCCCTCATCTGGAATATATCCCCCACTCACCTTCTCTGCCTGGCTGGTCTGGTTTAAATATTGCTTCCTCCAGACAACCTTCTCCCAACCACAGCCCCTCCCGTCCTCCAGTCTGGGTTAAACACCCTGTCACTGCTCTTTCCCCTTATCATAGCACTTATCGTACTTTATTGTAAATAGTTTTAATTGGCTCTCTCACTAGACTAAAAGTTATATGAGGTGCTCGATAAATATGTACTTAATGCAGGAATTCATGAGTGAATAAATGAATATTCTATCCAGCTCTCCTGGGACTTTAAGACTGATCTCTAGTTAAAAAAAAAACAAACCCTAAATAATCTGTGACAGTTCCTATTTGGCTCACAGTTGAAATGATATACAAGACCATCTCTGACCTGAGAATAAAACTGCTGAAGAAAGGGCTTTTTAACTGCAGGCATCACAGCATCCAGATGCGGCTGAAGGAACTCAAATTGTTCAGCCAAGAATACCCTAAAGAGAATAAATAACCCACTGTATAAACAAGCTGTCCTGGATTTAGAACCTGTCAATGTTTTTGTATAAGTAATCTTTTAAGATCTCTGAGTACAACTTTAACAATTAAAATTATTTTCCACTTTAGTGAACTATCTTGACATGTTCACTTACAACCTACACAATAATTAGTGCTGAGCTTATCACTGAATGGAAGTTGAAGGGAAAGAAGAGTACCTTCAAAGGAGCTAATCAGGTTACCAAAGGTGTACAGTTATGCTGCTTTGCATGTAAGATATGAGCACAGATAACACAACATATTGAAAAAAGAATGCAACAGTATTTTTCTAAAGGCTTTCTTTTAAAGATCCCTTTCAATTATATACAAGACTCTTAAATTCATAGATTCAACATGTGACACTTTTCAGAAGTAATCCAAACATTCATAACATGACGCAAACTGTACCTTGGCTGAGGCACACAAATGAACGACAGGTGCAGGAGGTTGGTGTACAGGAATGGGAGTCCTCTGGCTGGTGACTGAGCCTGGACTATGGCCTGCAGATGCGCTGCAACTCTGCACTGTTTTTCACTTTTTGTCATGTATGCAAACACTCTTAAGTTATCTTGGACTTCATTTTATGGAAGAAGTTATATGCTTTAATTTTATTAACAAGTTTGAGGATTTATAAAGGTCAGGAAGCATTCTCACTGATGTCAAGGGTCAACTATATTTAACTAACAATGCAACTACAATTTCTCTAGGATCATAAGTCATTAATAGGAAAATATAAAGTATAACATATGCATTTTAAAGTTTTACTTAAAGCAAGGATCATGTTACTAAAGAGCAAAACTTAAAAAGATTTCCTTCCTTCCTTGCATTTCTAGAACTGAAATCAACCATGTTCATTTTAAAAATTCATTGATAATCTATACTAGGATATACTTCTCAGAAATAGATAAGGAATATTTAGAAGTGGTAGATGTATGCAGCTAGAAGTCTAATTATACAACACTTACTTTTATAACCTTTCTTACATATTTAATGGCAAAGCAACTGTATTTAACAACTTACAAGGATTCCGTGGCTACCACTCTTTCCGCTAACCCATACAATGTATCGCCAGATGTCAAAACCACTAGGTGACTGAGGTGTGGGCTTGGTACCTTCTCCTTTCTTTCTTCTGCTGCTGTGAGTGTTGCAGTAGTATCAGCTGAAACTTCCTGAAAATGTGACACACACATACACAAACAATCTGGAGCGGCAAATCTAATAGTAATAAACCATGTGATTTTGACAAAACTAGAACTACAAATAAAATACTCTTAGGCATGTATCAATTACATTTAGTTTCAGTTCTTTTTTCCCTGCTTTTATGATTTGTAACTATTGGAACTTTCCTTCTGATACTAAGTGAACATAATTCTGTATAATATCCAACTCTATATGCTACTATCTGTGTATGACCTAAAGTCTGCCAACACAAGGAATCTTTATGAACTGACAGATGTTTCATAGCGACAATAGTGAGACGTCCCTCAAGAACTTGTAAATGAGGGATATGAGATTGTCCCTTGAGAACCAAGCTGGTAAAATCCAAAATTATGGTGTGATTAACCATTTCACACCCAAACCTTAATCAAGGTAACATTGGTATAATCTCAAGAAGGCAGGACTAGAATGAAACAGAACCAATGGTATTGTATTATATATATGTGGGGACAGATTACTGATAAAGATGGTCAATGTGAACAAAGGAAAGGGACACCCAGAGAGCAGGATGTGCTGGGCCCCTCAGCACTGTCCAGGAGAGAACCACTGATTCAGGTACACAGTCATGCGGTCAACAGGAGTGATGCAGTCTAATCTGTGGTCAGAAAAACTCATCAGACTTCAAATCTCTCAGTTTTACTTTTATCCAATGTCATGCTCACTAGCAATCTACCTTTCCAGGGATGCTGATGGCAGGCAAGGAGTGCCCTGCATATGATTTATGCACATTCTTATACTTCACAGAAATATATTCCATATCATAAACAAACAGACTGGCAGAGGAAGAGTTTCGAGGATACACTCACCCAAATTCCCTTCAATACATAGCAAGAAACTCTTATTTTTCACTGAGCTCTTAGCAATCAGTAAAAAACAAAACAAAACAAACAAAAAAACCCCAAAGAACACTTGAACTCACTGGCACACTGGCAATCTTTTTTTTATAGGGAGGGTGAAGGTGTCTTAAAGAGCTCTTAGGTAAAGAGGCGCTAAACTGGCTATTTGGAGTAGTTGACAGAGTACCAGAAGACTGCCAGCTCAAGAGTTACCAATCACTCCAAATATTTCAATAAAGATATATTTAGGCAAACTAGCTTCCTTTTGTAAAGCAAACATGAAAGAATGCTGTTTAGAATATTGACATCATCATACCATTAACTTACATAGTTGTTACATTCAGTGACAGAGAAAAGGAGTTTTAATTATTGTTTTTTGGGGGAAGAGAGGAGAGAGGTCAAGGTAGCGACACCATAATTACACTGTAGAAACAACAACTCCATGATAGCATGGTTCTCAATAAATGACTCCTAACAATACTCATGATATAATCTCAATGTCACTTCACTGTGTGAGGCCATGAAGAACTTTTATAACCAAATATATTTCTAATAACAGTTAGCTTGGATTAGAAATGGACATTATAATTTTCGTTTAAGTACAGGGTTTTCCAGGACTGACATGGCATCAAACTCCACTCATTAAATTTTGAAAAACATTTCCAGAAGAGAAATTTACAAAAAGAAAAAACTAATAGAATAAATGCTATGCAAATTATGCAATAGCTCATAGTACAAAAGTGCTGTTATGTTTTAGGTTTAACTGAATATAGGTCAACAGTTAACCTACACAATCCTTTAGCAAAAAGTTTTAAAATTTTGATTGAATCAGAAACTGACAGAGCTAGAAGAAATGCTAAACGTTATCTAATACAAACCCTGCAGTTTACATAGTATTTTCAGTATGGAAAACACTACCTGGTTATCTCCATTATGGAGTTTAAAGGTGAGAATATATGAGTAGGCAGATAGCACAACTAAATGTTTAAATGCAAATATAAGTAATATTTTTAAAAGACCCTCAAAGAAAATTCTACCACAAAAATTAGATGTAAAAGTGTACAAAATGTAAATCTAGATTACTTTTTAAAGCAACTCTATAATCACAAATCTCCAACATTTTCCATATGAATAAAAGAGACATCAAATGCATAATACTCTGGGAGTATAATTTACTTTTATAAATTTAGCAAAACAGAAACAAAAATTATAAAACCTTTCAAGTTAGAAAATGGTTTTGTTCTTCTTTAGTCCTTTTTTATTTCCTATCTTCTCCTAAAGATAATGTCTCTCTTCAACTTCTAATTACTCAACTAGAATTTAAAAGTTATTTTGGGAATAACTGCTTTCTCTAGGGAGAATCAGGATCATGGCACCATGCAAGTTTTTTCATGTCGCATCTCCACTATTTATTTCCCTCTACTAAAAAGGAAATAACCCTACTCCCCCCAGAAAATTCACAAAATCAGATACTGTTTGGTAATAATTGGTTGCCTGTGCTATTAATTCTGATAGTTATTTAATAATAACCAATTGAGGAACCTTGGAATCATTCATGACTCCCCTTCCTCCTCACCTCCCACATCCAATCAACAACTAAAATATGTCTAAAGAAACACCTCTCTTATTTGTTCCTTCCTAATGTTACTACTTAGTCAGGCCCCAGGCCCCAGGCCCCTTAGCAGTCTTGACTGGACTATTCTAAAAGCCCCTGAACAGAGAGCTCTGTCTCTAAGTTCTCCTGTTCCTACTCTAGTTTCCACACTGGCTTATTTTTCTAAAATACCAATGTGATCTTTCTAAAATAGAGATAGGATCATGCCACTCCCTGGTTTAGAACCCTTGATCCATTCCCTACAGGAAAAATTCAAAACGTGTTACCATGATATTACTCCTTTACAACTGACACCAGCTACCTTCACAACCTCATTTCGAGGTGTTGTTCTGTGCCCCTAACGTCTAACCACACTGGACTACTTGGTTTGAAAGAGCATGAGAGGAAGTGAAGACCACTATCGTCATTATCATCACCTTCATCAATTAAACTGACTGAAGGCCTGCCAACGCCAGGAGGTAAGCCCCAGTCTTCAGATGCGAAGATGATAAAGGTGGTCCTCACCCTCCAGAAACTCACAATGAGGTAGAGGAGTCAGGAAACAGCTGCTAATAAAGTATAAAAACACGTATCAGTTCAGATAATGGGAACACATGTAAGAAGAGACTTACTTTTCTCTGGAGAAGTTATAGAAAGAAGATGGCACACGAGGACAGACTTTACGATGAGAAGGAGTAAGCCAGGCAGATCAGGGGAAGAGAGCTGGTAAAACAGCAGTCTCAGTAGAAGAGACACAGCACTGTGTTCTCTCCTTAGTTCAGAGTTGTAAATATCTACCTCTGAACAAGTCAAAGCCTGGTGAGGAGACCTGACATCTTGAAACATGGAAAACTACTCAAGGAACTGGGGGAAGAGATGACTCACTTGGGCAACACAGCTAGGCCAGCCAAAGTGCTCCCTATGGGGTAGAAATAGGAATAACAGAAAATAGTCCCAGAGAAGCAGATTCGGCTACATCAAAACAAAGCACATTCTATCAGGCAGACTATAAGGCAGGAAGAGCTGTTTTGGGCGGTCATGAGTTCCCTATGGCTGAAGAGTTTCAAGAAGAAGCTTACAGTTATTAGGTATGTATGAATACTATACAGGTTAAATGAGCACAGGTAGGCTTCCTTCTATGATTTTATGAGTATTATATGAGTATGTATAGTATGAGTATTATACTCCAATAGTATAACAAAATCTCCTTCTAAGCATCAAACACTCCAGCTTTTAAAATATTTTATAATTAAACTAAATCCAATATAAACTTCCTGACAATATTGTAGGTCAAGGTACCATGAATACCATACACTTATAATAGCAGAGTTACTTTTGAATTTCATTCTTTTATGATTAGATATCTCCATATATAAAACATATTTATAAAACTAAAAGTTTCTTTGAATTTAGATACTACTAGTTAATTTGAGATAGAACGGGGAGGTGGTGCTAGAAGGTGATGGAAGGCAAGGAGAGGGATGTCTTCCTTTGTTCTCAGTTAACACTGGTGTTTTGAGCATAAAAATTATGGTAATTATCCATTTAACAGCTGAAGTTCTATGTTTACATTTAGGGAAATACGCTTGAAGAGAGCAAGAGAATCACAAAAATGTCAAGCTGACATAAATAAATGGTATGTGTTTATTTTGCATTTAAATGGAAAAGCTTCTAAACTGGGTCACTGTTTTAGTTTACACCAGTACAATAAGTACAGGATATAATTTTCAAAGACTTTGAGAAATGAAATCTTATCAATGTTTATTCTCACAGTGAAAGTTACATTTTTTAGCCTTTCTTGCCACTATTTTACTACTATAAAGTGAATTCATATTTATGAACTTTTCTGGACAAATTTAAAATACATTTTTATTATCAAAGATTTAAAGTTGGCTAACGGTCTTAGAGTAAACAATTTAGTTAGCATCACCAAATGGATAACTAAAATGTCACACTTCTGGTGCCATTATGATCTATACCAGCTTCCTTTCCTACTTTTCCTCTACTAGACCACTTTTCTTAGATTTTTCACTGATATGTCAAACAAATTTTCTTCATTTACATTGAATTTATATGAAAAATGGTTTCAGGTGGCATTTTTTAGACCACAATGATTCCATTTTGCCTTTTACAGTTTGAAGATACATAAAAATTAGAAGATACATATGGAAAAAATTATCAAAAAAGTGTTCATTAAGATTTTAACTGATATATAGGAGAAATATAAAGAAAAATATTACTTCCATCTAGTTGGTTCCAGATTGATCAGGCTATAAGTTATTTTAATAGCCAAAGAATGTATTGACTAGCAAGAAATCAATTAATGTTCTCTGCCAATGTAGATGCAAATTAATGAAGTGAAGAAAATTAATATACCAGCTTAAAAAAACCTGAGATCAAGGTCTAATAAATGACCAATATATTTTCTCATATAATAAACCAATGCTTATCAATATGAGTAATAATTCGACATGTAAAAAACACGGAAAACTAATGCAAAATTTCAGGAAAACTTCTACTGTATTGCATGGAGTCTTATCCTCCAGAGGAATAAGGACACTGGAGAGACCCTGTCAAAGGGCAGGGCTCCTCACAAACTGAAGCAGGAATGACTGTGTGCATGGTCTTCTCATCCAATGTTCAGTCTTTTGATTTAAGAGATGGTAAGAATAAGGAATTAAAGAAAGGCTAAAAGATAAGTTGCCAAAGGATAAAAAAACCCACATATCTAGCTATTTATTTACTGGGGGAGGGAAAGTGTAGTTGGTTTTTTAAAACACATCCCTAATTTTTTTTTTTTTTTTTTTTGAGACAGATTCTTGCTCTGTCGCTCGGGCTAGGTGCAGTGGCGTCATCATAGCTCACTGCACCCTCAAACTCCTGGGCTCAAGCGATCTTCCTGCCTCAGCCTCCTGAGTAGCTGGAACTACAGGCGTGCACCACCACGCCCAGCTAATTTCCTATATTTTGTAGAGACAGAGTCTCGCTCTTGCTCAGGCTGGTCTCAAACTCCTGAGCTCAACCAATCTTAACACCTCGGCCTCCCAGAGTGCTAGGATTACAGGTGTGAGTCACCGTGCCTGGCCTACATCCCTAAATTTGACAACTATACCAGTCCAGGAAAAAACTTATCCAATGATCATAGAAGTCAGGCAGATGCTATAGATAACATTATCACCAAGTAGATAGGTAGCAGCTTGTCTCAAAGAACAGCTAGTTTGGTTCCATGGTTTACTTGGTCATGCCATTTCATTACACACCGTGTGGCAAAACCTGAAGCATAAATCCATGCCTTAAGGGTCAAATCTGGAACTGTGGTTTGACAACCATTAGCTAGTAACTAGCAGAGATGGCAGAGAAATGCCAGGGTGAATGACTCTAGTGGTGAATTTTGGCCCATCAATCTTGAGACTTTCAGGCAGAAACAAGAAAAATTACAATCTGGAGAACAAAATCTGATGGTCAAGGGTTATACTAAGCATCAAACAAAGAAAATCAAAATTGAAACAAAACTATCAATGGGGTTGAAAGCCAATGGATTTTACAAACGAAGACAAAAAAAAAAGGCTTGACTCTGAAAATGAAGACCAAGGATTAAATGAATATCAAAGTAATATCAAAGCAAAGAAAAAAAGCCAGGTTAAACTAAGAAACATGAAACCCGGGGATTGGAGTTTATTCATCTACTCTATGAACATTTATGGAAGAAATGCCACGTGCCAAGGTAAGTTCTGTGAATATATTTTAAAATGTGCTAGGTAAAAAGACCTCCAAATGATAAGGGAGAAAGACACTGGTTACTTCCTCTTCCCAAACAGCACTCATCTGAGAGATGAGTTAGCACACGCCTCTCTCACTTTATTCATACTTCTGCTCAAAGATCCCCACCCCATCACTCTCTGCTTCATTTTCATCTTAGCACTCATCAGTATCTGACAATGTATTACACATTTGTTTATTTGTCTCTCTGTTCCAATAAAACACAAGTTCCAAGAAGACAAGAAGTGTCTCTTCTGGGCACTGATGAATTCCCAGCACTATAAAATGTCTGGCACATAACAATTGTTTCAATAAGTATTTCTTTAAGAGAATGAATGGTTTCATGGCTTTATAAAAACTTTAATAACAGAAGTATGCACATAATATAGAGCTTATGAAAAAAGAGGAAAATGATTGCTTGTTTGGGGTAGGTTGAAGGAATAAAGGAAAATTCAGACAAGCCTAGGGTTGATGTAGACACAGAGAAACATTCTGAACAACATAAATTTCTGGCTACAGTGTCCAACCACAGGAAAAATTTTTTTCTTATTTTCAATGCTTATGTTAGTTTAAACACTACAGTAGTTTTAGCCCTGTGCTGCTACCTAACCTATGTTTTTAAAAGACGCATTTCATCATGTGATATAGCAGTAAAGAACCAAGACGCCCTACTACACAGCAAACTAAACCTAAACTTTCTCTTTGAATTTCAAGGCCATTTACAAAGTGGTCCCAAACACTCTCTGCAACCTAAGTCTTCAGCATATACCAGTGCCCCAATCACATGATCTGCCAAACTTTGGGCCAGGCCTGCTCCCACCTCAAGACCCTTGTTCAGCCTCTGTATCTTAATTTAAATACTGTTCTTATTTCTCTTTCCCACTAATCCCATTCCTGGTCCTTGAAATCTAGCATAAGTTTCACTTCCTCCTTTGGTCACTCTCTGGCACCAATTTTTCACACAAACCTTTCTCCTCTTTGAACTTGTGCTAGGTGTATAACCAATATCATATTCTTTCACACACACCAGTTTTCTCTCTGATCAGACTATAAGCAAGCTCTATTTTACTTCCTACATGCACTTAGTGTAATATTAAGGACTCAGTACACATATAACATACATTTACACATAGTTGATTGGAAGGCTAATTTCTATTTTAGATAACCTGAAATAATTGATTCCAACTTATTACTTACCAGATCAATAAGGCTTTCTTGTATTCTATTTAGAGTTGTTCTTAGTCTACTACTACTAAGGCCAAGTCCTGTTGATTCCAACTGAAAAAGGATAAGGAAAGGCTTGTTATATCACTGTGGAGATAATCTTGCAAATGTTATATTTTCAAATTAACCAAAGTATTGGATGAATTTTAACTCAGATACTTAGCCTTCAGAGGGTTTCCAAATTGTGTTTAAAAATTCCAACATTATCATGCAAAGAAGTCAAACCTTAGCCCTCAAGGGAACCAAAGAAAATTTATTTACCTGTATACATTTAGAGGTCACACTAACATCTATCAATCTTATGAATTATCAGGAGAGAGTTCACTAGAATTTCTTTCTGACAAAGTTATTTTTAGCTACAAAACCTGAGACTTTAGATAAAGATAGTACACTCTATTGTATTTAAGGTATGCTGTGTTGTGTTTATGTAGAAGCATAACAATGTAAAGTGTTGCTAATTTATTTTTCTTACACAAATTAGAGACAGCCTAAATCCTCATTCAAAAATAAATGAAATTTTCTGTTAGTCTTAGTAAACATTTCACAGTACAGAATTCTATTCACTACAACAAAGCCAAAGCATTTATAAAAACCTTCATAAAAAAGCATAAATGAGAAGGGTGATTTAACTGTTAAGGCATGAAAAGCAGTTAGCTCCTTGTGTGATGATTCAATTGATGAAAATAAATTTAATTTAGAGGTAATCATAGATACAGGCATTTGGAAAAATGTTGAAATGTTCTCTATGAGCCAATAAATTTAAAACATTATTTATTAGTGAAAAATATAAAATATATAGTCTCTTTAATGCATTCATAGAAATTATGTATGACTCCAGGTGTATATACACACACACACAAGCATGCACACATATTTATTGTTCCTCTTCCTCTCCCACCCGAGATACAAGAATGAGAAACTTACAGGTGTCAGAAAGCCTCAAGCTAAAATAGTTGTGTGATGACACTGTGTAATAAAACATGTTCTAGTTTTATATGCTACTTTTATAACACATTTTCTCTAGGTTTTATAAACTTCATTAATTCACTTTCCCTCTATTTTCATTAAGGTATTATTTATATATAAATTAAATTCAGCCATTTTAAGTATATGGTTTGATGAATTTTAGTAATTGTATACACTCTTGCAACCAGCACTAGCAAGACAGAGAAGAATTCCCTCCCCCTTAAAAATATCCTCATGCCCTTTGTCCTTATCCTCTTCCCCTACCCTTAATCCCTGATCTGCTGTCACTACAGTTTTTGCCTTTTCTAAAATCCTATATAAATGGAATCACACAGTAAATAATCTTTAATGTTTGACTTCTTTTACTTAGTATGCTTTTGAAATTCATCCATATTATAAGTCTGTTAGTACTTAGTGCTCTTTTATTGCTTAATAGTATTCAATAGTGTGGACATAGCACAATCTGTTTATTTATTCAGTCAATAAACATTTGGGTTCTAGTTTGGGGCTATCTGAATAATGCCACTATGAACATTCATATGTATGTCTTTGTCTGGACATATATTATTTTCAGTTCTTTTGGGTAAATAGCTAGAAGTGGAATTTCTAGTTCATATAGTAAATATGTTTTTAACTTTATAAGGTATTGCCATACGGTTTTATAAAGTGGCTATACTGTTTTCATTTCCACACATATGTGAATTCTAGTTGCTCCATGTCATAAACTGAACATACACGTCCCCCCCAAAATTCATGTTGAAATATTTGGAAATGGGACCCTTGGGAAATAATCAGGGTAGATGGGATTAGTGCCTTTATGAGAAGAGACACCAAAGAGCTTACTCTTTCCTTCTACATGAGCAGAGGAAAGGCCTGTGAAGACACAGTGAGAAAGTGGCCATCTACAAGCCAGGAAGAGAGCCCTCACCAGGAACTAAATGGGCCATTCACCTTGATCTTGGATTTCCCAGCATCCAGAACTGTGAGAAATACATTTTTGTTGTTTAAGCAGCCTAGTCTATAGTATTTTGTTATGGCATCCAGAGCAGACTAAAACACTCCACAACCTCTTAATACTGTCATTCCTTTTGAATGTAACCACTCTAGTGGCTGTATGATAGTGTTGCAATGTGCTTCTAATGTGCATTTCTCTGATGACTGGTAACGTGGAACATCTTTTCATGTGTCAACTGGCCATCTCATATCTTCTTTTGTGATGAAGCTATCTGATCAAATCTTTTGCCCATTTTTTAATTGGGTCGTTTCTTTTCTCACTGAGTCATAGGAATTGTTTATACATTGTGTAAACATGCCTTTTCTTAATCTGGTTTGCAAAATTTTTTCCCAGCCTGACCTGCCTTTTTGTATTTCTGTTGTTTCAAAAAGCAAAAGTTGTCAACAATGATGAAGTCCATTTTATCAAGATTTTCATTTATGGGTCATGCTTTTTGTGTCTTTTTAAAGCAGCATGTGCCTGATCCAAATGTCACAAAGGTTTTTCTCCAAGTTTCATAGTTTTGGAACTTACTTAGGTCTTATAAACAATATTTATTTATATTCTTGTGTATGGCATGAGGAAGGGGTTGAGGTTTTTAGCTTTTCATATATATATCCACGTGTTCCAGCACAACTTGTTGAAAAGACTATTTTTCTCCAATGAATTGCCTTAGTGCCTTTTTTAAAAATCAGTTGACCATATAAGTATACGTCTATTACTGTACTCTGTTCTATTGCACCGATTTATATGTATATTGTTAGTCCAATACCACATTGTCTCAATTACTGTAGCTTTGGAGTAAGTCTTTAAAATCAGGAATGTAAGTCCTCCAATTCTGATCTTCAAAAATTCTTTGGCTATTCTGGATCTTTTGCTTTTTGTGTCAATTTTTTAAAAAGCTTCTCAATTTCTTCAAAAAAAAAAAACTTCATTACAATTTTGATTGGGATTGTACTGAGTCTATAGATTTGGGGAAGACTACCATCTTTACAATATTGAATTATCTAACACATGAATATGGTATATCTCTTTATTACTTATTTACATAGTCTTTAATTCCCTTTCTAATGCTTTAATTTTTTCAGTGTACAGTCTATCAAATTATCTGTTAAATTTATTCCTAAAATTTTTTGATGACATTATAAGTAAAGCTGTTTTTTATTTTGTTTTCTAATTGTTCACTATTATTGATTTTTGTACATTGACTTTATATTGTAAGAGTTTGCTAAATGGTATTGGTTCTAGAAGCTTGTGGATTCCTTAGGGTTTTCTATACAAACAACCATGTCATCTGCAAATAAGAACAACTTTACTTCTTTTCCAATCTGTATACCTTACATTTATTATTTTACCTTATGACAAAGGCTAGGATCTCTAGCACAATTTAAAATAAAAAGGGTGAGAATCAACATCCTTGCCCTGTTTCTTCATGTTAGAAAGCACTGAGACTTTCACTGAATATGATGTTAGCATTTTTATAGGTGCCCATAATAAGGCTGAAGAAATCCCTGTTATTAGTTTTCTGAGTTTTGATCATAAGAAGATATTAAACTTTGTCAAATGCTTCCTCTGAATCTATTTTAAACAATCATAGATTTTCATCTAAAGAAGAATATTAATATAGTGAATTACGTTGATTTTAGAATAAGATTTTAGGCTGTTAAACCAATTTTGTATTCTCAAGACAAATACCACTTGATCATAAATTAAACTGCTAATACTTTCTTATGGATTTTTTTAATGTCCATGAGGGATATTTGTCTAAGCTGTCTTTTCTTGTGGTGTCTTTGTCTGCTTTAGGAATCAGGATAATACTGGCTTCATAAAACAAATTGTCAAATGTACCCTTTTCTCTGTTTTCTGAAAGTTTGTGTAGGGTTAGTATTTTTTGAAGGTTTCTATTTACAAATTTAATTGATAAAGAGCTGCTCAAGTTTCCCATTTTTTCTAAGGTCAGTTTTTATAATTTAAGTTTGCCAAGGAATGTGTCCATTTCATCTAGTTTGGCAAATTTACTGGCATGAAATTGTTCATGGCATTTCCTTATTATCCTTTTAATGTCTAAAGGATGTGAAGCGATGCCTTCCCTTTCAATTTTGATATTGATAGCTTGTGTCTTCTCTGTAGGTATTTTTTTTCCTTATCAGTGTGGCTAGGATTTTATCAATTTTATTCATTTTTTAATAAGAACCAGCTTTTGGTTTCATAATTTTTTCTACTGCTTTGTTTTCAATTTCTTTGATTTCTGCTCATACCTGTATTATTTCCTTCCTTCTGGTCACTTTGGTTTTAATTTGCACTTCTTTTTCTAGTTCCTTAAGGTGGAAATTAAGATCACTAACTTAAGACTTTCTTTTCTATTAATACTATTGACATTTGAAGCTAGATATTTCACTCTAAGTACTGACTTAGCTGTATCCCACAACTTTTGATATGTTATGTCTTCATTATCATTCAGCTCAAAATATTTTACTTCTCTTGTGATTTCTTCTTTGACCCAATCATTATCTAAAAGGTGTTGTTTAATTTCCAAGCATTTAGTTTTCCTAGTTATCTTATTATTGATTTATAATTTAATTACAATGCCATCAGATAATAAATTCTATGTTATTTCAATCTTTTAAATTTGTTAGGACATGTTTAATGGCCCAGATATGGTCTATCCTGATAGATATACCATGTGCACTTGAAAAGAACATATATCCTGCTGTTGTTAGGTGTGCAGTCCAATATATATCAGTTAAGATGGTTGATAGTATTGTTCAAATCTTCTATGTATTTGCTGATTTTCTGTCTACTTGTTGTATTAGTCATTGTGTGGTGTTAGAATCTCCAGTTGTGATTAAATTTTCTCTTTTTCCCTTTAATTACATCAATTATTGCTTAATCTATTTTGGAACTCTGTTATTAGGCACATATATTTATAATCATTATGTTTTCATTGAATTGGCCCTTATATCACTATGAAATGTCCCTCTATCTCTGGAAATACATTTTATATTCAAATGTATTTTTATCTGATATTAATATAGCCATTGCAGCCTTCTTATGCTTAATGTTTACATGGCATATCTTTTTCCATCCACTTGCTTTCAATCTACATGCGTTTTTTATATTGAAAGTGTGTTTACTATTTTTAAGTGCAGGCTTTGTTTTTAATCCATTCTAACAATCTCTGCCTTTTAATTTGAGTGTTCGGTCCATTAATATTTAATGTAATGGTTGGCTGGGTTTGCATCTACCATTGTATTTTATTTCTTTTTTTGTTCTATGATTCCTCCTTTCCTACCTATTGTGACTATATGAATACATTTTTAGAATTCTACTTTTCCTGTTGGCTAAAGAGTTAAAATTCTTTGCATTATTTTTCATGGTTGTCCTATGGATTGCCATATACATCCTTGACGTTTCAGTCCATTCATTGTTAACAACGTACTGCTTTACATAATATACAGAAATCTTGCAACCTTATAGGTCCACATCCTCCCCACATACCTTGTTACAGTTGTTGTATGTAATACATCTACATATATTATAAACTCCAGAAGACAATGTAATGATTTCAGTGTTAAACAGCTATAAGGTTTATAAAGAAATTAAGTAGAAAAAGGAAAACATAATCTTTTGCATTTCCCCAGGTAGATTCCTTTACCAGCACTCTTCATTCTTTCTCTGAGGATCTATGTGTTCACCCAGTATCATTCCTTTCAATCTGAACCACTTCCTTTAAGACTTATATTACATGTCTTTTGTGACAAATCCTCTTAGTTTTTTTTTTCTTTTTATCTAAAAATGTCTTAATTTCACTTGTATTCTTGAAAGATGCTTTTGCTGGACATAAAATTCTGGATAGACAGTTTTTCTTTTCTTTCAGTACCTCCAAGGTATTGTTTAACTCTCTTCTAGCCTCCATGGTTTCTTATGAGAAGTCAGCTGCTAATCAGATCATTGATCTCTTTTATATAATAAGTCTATTGTAGTTTTTAAGAAACAATCTCACCATAGTGTACCCTGCTGTACATTTCTTTGTGCTTATTCCTCTTGCTGTTCATTTGTCATCCTTTATCTGCAAATTTTTGGCCAATGTTTCTTCAAATATTTTTTTTTGCCCCATTCTCTCTCTCTTCCTCTCCATCTACGATTCCAATCACAAGCAGGTTTGATCATGTGATATAATCTAACATGTTGGTAAAACTCTAATCAGTCAGTTTTGTTTTAGCATCTTTTTTCTTTATGTTCTTCACTTTGAATAATTTCTATTGATTTCTCATCACGTTCACATATTCTTTCCTCTGACATGTCCATTTTGCTATTAAGTACATTAAGTAAGTTTTTTCATTTTCTGAAATTGTATTTTTCAGTTCTAGGATTTCCCTTTGGTTTTTTTTATTACTGTCACTACTAGAACTTCCTATTTCTCTGCTGAGATGTTCATTCATTTAAAACATGTTTTGTTTTACTTCATTGAATACAGTTATAATAGCCCATTTAAAATTCTTATCCCTTAGTTCCAATACCTTGGAGTCAGACTAGACTGATCTGGTTCTACGTATGTTGGGTAAAGTCGGATTATATCATCAATTTGATTATGGAGATTATGGATCCTATTATTTCTCTCCCATAAATACTGTGTCCTTTGTTTTCAGTATGCAAGTTTCTTGGCTAGGCTTGAACTATAAACTCTCTCTTGTGCAACAGCTTTGGTCTCTGTTCAGATCACTTTTCTCTGACCAGGCTGCAGTCTGTTCCACAGAAACATGGTTCACAGATTAGTCAGAGATGTGGGTAGACTGAATTCTGGGATTCCCCTCTCTGGCTCTTTCCATTCCGAGCTTCCCTCTACTGTTTTCAGTGTCTACAGTTTCCTGGCTCTACTTTTCTGGTTCCCCACTCCATAAAGACTGTAGGTTTTCCCATTCTTGCCTCCACTTGTGAGCTGTGTGGATTGCACTTAGCCCTGGGCTAAAAGCTAGGGGGATGAAATTTATTTTTATAGCTCCCCTTTCCCCTACCTGCACAGTAGCTTTACTCTCCCACCAGAGTCTATCTTTTTCCTCTGTTTACTCTCTAGTATCTTCAAATAGTTGCCTTCTGTATAACATGTAGATTTTTATAGCTGTTTTTTTGCAGGGAATGTCATTAAGTAAGGTCTTAGTGACTGTGGGAGTTAAATCATTTCTTAAAAGCTTAAATACCAAATTACAGGCTCTTTACAAAGAAACAGTTTTATTAATGAAAGGTAAGTGTAAGTGAAGTTTACAAATGTTTGTCAAGTAAGAACCCTCATAAGATCTACTTGGATAACAAATAATTATAACATTGATCCATGTGCCATAAACATTACTATGTGCTTTCTACTGTGTTAAGGTAAGCTACAGAATGGTCTTTGCAAAAGAATGTGAACAGGAAAGACTAAGGAAAACATAACTCAAGAGGTGAATAATGGAAGGCTAAATAAAACAAGGCAAGATAAAACAATATTATGAGTAACATTATTACTCATTGTTATGACTAACATTATTATAATAGAATCCAACAGATTAGATATAAAATAGAGCATGATATAGTTGGTTATAACCAGTTCAGCGAACAGTAGGAGCTTCTGGAAGAACTAGTAACAACAGGAGAAATCCTTCGGACTAATGCATACATTGTGTCCCCCCAGTCAATGATTTCTAGAAGCCAGAACCCCCGAGAAAAAGATGCTTATACTTCCATATGGAGCATCCATCTAAATTCACTCACACAAGTTCCTTTCTTCTGGAAGAGAAGCAGGTGCAACCATATACCCTGTTCTTCTCATTCTACCCACTACCTGATTCCCGCTCCCCTGCTACCACCTGACACTCACCAGCTAATAGGACAACTTGGAGTATTTGTTTATCTTTAAGAATATGGAAACTTCTAGGATTTCTCATGGACTTGAAAAACTTATTCTCTTAGGAAATCAAAAGCTATCTTCTAAATCTTATATGCATGCATATTAACTATACAATACTTTACACCTAACTATACTTTGCTAACTTTCTCAGGTTCTAGTGAACTCCACTGTACTATTTATTTATTTACATATTTTCTTGTTCCAAAAGGAACTTAAAGTAGCTAATTAAGAAGAATTTAACTTTGCAAGGTAAAAAATAAAATTAAATGTATATAAAAATTAAGCAAAGCAAAATATGTGTAGAAAAGGAAGATGGAGTGTTAATTTTTATAATTTTTACAGAAAACTCCTTTCAAAGAGATTCAAAGTCTTTGCTTTAAATAGTGTTTCCCTCAGTTTTGCAGAATTGAATATAGTGTAGGGTCTGAATTATAAGTTATTCTATTTGAAGATGTGCATATTTTTAATATTCACATTGCAGCTAAAGGTATTACTAAATGTAATATAATAATAGAAAAATTCTTTCTTAAAAAGTATAAGAGAAAGAGGAAATGTTGCATTTACTCATACACTTATGTACACATTTTATATTGGTTCATATAATACAAAGTGTTTCTAACACAACATATGGGTAGTCATCCAGGTTAAGGATAGAAAACTTTATAACTGACAGCTAACTGTTTCAATATAATTTAAATAGTTCTCAGTGAGTCTTACAGAAGTGAAAATGCTTTCAATATAAAATATCAGCCTAATGTGTTCTTTAAAACATAACAGATCTTTAATAAAATATACAACATATTTTACAACAAGCACCTAACTATACTTTGCTAACTTCCTCAGGTTCTAGTGAACTCTATTGTAAACAAATCTGTTATCATTATCTGATCAGCTGGAAAGTCATGCCCCAAACCATTTAGTTACCAAAAGTTCCAGAAGAATCCTATTTTAACACATCTTATCAATAACATGCTCCAGAACTGTTCTGTCCAGTATGATAGTGACTAGTCAAATGTGGTTACTTACATTCAAACATAAAGTAACTAAAATTAAATACAACTATTATAAGAATTCAGTTCCTAAATCACATTAGTCACATTTCAAGTCCTTAAAAGCCACATGTGGCTAGTGGCTGCCATACTGGGTAGTGCAAATATACAACATTTCCATTATTGTGAAATCTCTTGGACAGCACTGGTCTAGAAGCATAGTATGAAAGACAATGTAAGGCTCATCTAGAAGACTGGAAGATTCTGACAATTAACTAAAACTCTACAATGTCTTCCTCCATTAATATTTAATGAATTTCCAAATTCAGAGTGATAAATTAGTACATATTTTATAACAACATAAATTCTGTAGTAACACCTTGATTATATTAGAATTCGTTCTAAGGAACGTTTTTCAGAATTAAGGACACGGGAAATTCAGATCCTATATTAAAAGATCATGTCTTTGACATACTTGTGATCACAGCAAGGATATGAATATTTATATGATAAATGTAGTTATACTTTAAATTTATATGTTTTTTAAAAGGTATGAAATATAGTATAAGAAAAGTTAGTACTGTGACATTTTCATAGGACCCAGAGCTATGCTTTTACACAGAAAACTGTCAAACATCTAGGCAAACCACATTATAATTTTCAAATATCAGATTAAAGTTACCTGCCTAATGTGTTATTCTCCATTAGGAGTAGAAAAAGATAAATTCAATAAGAGCTTTGGAAACACAAAAGGGGGTGCAAATGGTTCAGTTCAAATATTTTCAATTATTTTAATAAATATTTGTCATTATCTTCTGAATGTATTAGCGACTGCTGAGGTTGTTAGGCAATATTTAATATGTCTCATTTACTGTGTAGTAATTATACATGGGGCCAGATTTAAATAAAGCTACCTGCACATTTTTCACTGCCAAAATATGTCAAGGTTAGAAACAGATGTTGCACGTTTTCTGCCAAAAATCTGAATAATATGTAATATGCTTATCATATCAAAACTTAAAATATAAATAAGGCAATTAGGCAGACAGAAAGCTGATATCAATAAATTTTGCATTGATGGATAATTCTCAAAATAATATTGTGTATCTTACACAGAGAAAATAAAAAGCTTTACTTGACATTTAAACAACAAATAAATTTTAAAAGAAACAGATTTTCCCTCCAAAGGTTGACTTACTGAATCATTCCGACCAAAAAAGGTATATATTGCATACAAGTAATAATCAAATAACTGAGACATGAAATGGATAACATCAAAGGCAATTGGCTTAAGAATGTTCATCATCTGCATATATTTCCCTGAAAAGAAAAAAAGATTAAAAATTAAGTAGAACAAAATTAAAATCTGTTACTCTATAATTACAAAAGGACAATAAAAATACTATATTAAAATGTTTAAATAAAATAAAATATTGCATTCCTCAGTCACACTAGCCACGTTTCAAGTACTCAGTAGTCACACAGCACAGATTACAAACAGTTCTATCATCTTTGAAAGTGCTATTGGACAGCACTGATATAAATGATACCTACACAATGATGTTTTCCTCTTATTATATTTTACTGTTTGTCAAATTTTAATGGAACTGGTACACTCTTCTACAAATTACACTGTACAAACACAACACAGTTCCTCTTTTCTGGAAAATTCCATTTAAAATTTCCTCAAAAATGTTTAAGTTTAATAAAGTAAAATATATCATATTTGAGAAAAAGTATTTTTTCAATCAGCTTATACACACATAGAAAAAGCAAAAAAGCAAGAGGAAAAAGGACACATGGAAGGTACTATTCATTCCCCTGTGAAATCGTGTGTGAGAGGTCAAGAACATTTTTTTTTTCCACTACATCACTCAAGAGCTCAATATCCTCAAAGTGCAAAGAACATACCATATCCTTCTCATTCCTTCCTTTGGGAGATGCCAATATTCTATTCTCTTTTCTCTAAACATATGATCAGACAGTCACAGAAAAAAATTTAAAAACCAGATTTCCTCATTTACAAACTTGCTAATGTATTTGAAGGGTCTGTGAGAGATGGGCTGAATCAAATAACAAATAAATAACTACAAGTCCTTAATTCCATTTTTTTAATGGGAAATAACAGGGAAAGAAGCATATCTATTAAAAATGCTCTATACCATCTTCTGCAGAAGTAAGATGTCAAAATAGGCCATTTGCTTAGCTTCCAAATGAGCAAATAATTCATATGCTGGCTCTACTTCAAGTAACTGCTAGGAATTTTAAATTGGTACTATTAAAGACACTATGACTCAAGAGAAAACACATTAATTGCAGTACAAGAAATGACAAACTTACTCTAATGGAAATGTCTACTATCAAAACCATTTCTTTATGTAAGAATCCAGTAAATCTGTCTTAATTTAGTGAGAGATGATTTTAAATGAAAATCAGAACATCAGGAAGAGAAACACAAAGCAAAACAAAGTAAAAACTCAGATTCTATTCTTATTCCTATTTATAAGTCCTTTGTTTCAGAATCATCTTTCATAATTATTTCATACATTCAGACTTTTTTCTGAAAATCACATTTGAAAACTATCTAAAATATATGCTCCTAGAACATTCTGGATCATTTTGCAGATATTTTGTTAGCGACAAAACATATGGTTACTTAAGCTGTATCTGTTAACACATGAAGTAATGTGAAGAAAAAAATGGAAAAATAGTATATTACATTACTTTAATCTTTTCTGTGAAGAAAAAAATGGAAAAATAGTATATTACATTACTTTAATTGTAAGTACTTTACAATACTTTTCTGTGAAGAAAAAAATGGAAAAATAGTATATTACATTACTTTAATCAGTAAAAGAAAAAGAGAGATGATTAAGTAGAATGAGGGAGAATACAAAATAAGTGGACTGACATGCACCTAGAATACAAAATTCCTCTCCATTTCTAATAAGATTAACTATTTTTCATATACTTAATCTTGAGAAAGGATATAAAAATAAATTATTAATAGGTAAAGGCTGTTTTAGATGTATATTCAGAAGAAAAAAAATTATTCCTCATCACTCTGAAAAAAAAATTTTAAACACAAAGATATTCATTCATTCATTCATTTGTTCATTCAACAAACACTTTTTGAAGGCTTACTATGTACTTGGCCTTGTATTAAGGCACAAGAAATTACAGAGTCCCTGCTCCTGCATCTTAAAAGGTCATACACAGAAGACAACAATCAAAAAGGAGGTAGTCAGTATATTACATTGTATAAGAGACAGACTCTGTATTTCCAGTTCAAGAGGGCAAAACAGGCAGACAGTAGGCCTTTGGAAGCCTGAAGAAGCTTTATGTACCTCCTCAGACCTTACTGAATTAAAACAGGATTTTACAATGAATTAAGCCCGTATCTAAGAAGAGAAAAGAGTGAGAAGGCAAGAGCAGACAGGTTGGAGCACAAGAAAATGAAAAATCTCAAAAATTTTCTAGACCAAGGGTTGGCAAACCTTTCCTTGTAAAGGACCAAACAGTAGATAGTTTAGGCTTTGCATACCACACAGCGTGGCAACTATTCAGCTCTGCTAGTCTCCGTTTCAGCCGCTCAACTCTGTCACTGTAGCAAAAAAGCAGTCAAAGATAATGTGTAAACAAATGAGCATGACTGTTCCAATAAAACTTTATTTACAAAAACAGGCACCTAGCCTGATTTGGCCTGCAGGCTACAGTTTGCCAACCTCTGTTTTGAGATTTCTCATCTCAAAACAAATGACACCCCAAAACGTTTGTTCTAGATGACGGACAATAGATGGGAACAGGTTGATGGAAAAACATAAAAAAGCCAGTAAACCCGAAGAGGGCCACAAAGAGTATGGAAGCTATTCAGTAACTGCTGAGACTCGAGCTGCTACAGCAGGAGTGAGAAATGGGGCTGAAAACAGATGAAAATGCAGGTCCACGTATGGGACAAACTGCCACTAACCTCCAAACCCCCCTTACCACTGCCCCTCTCTCCTGCAGTTAGAGGTACAGGCTGCCAGAATTTACCCACAAAACAAAACCAAGCCAGTAGGATTCCTCTCTAAAATAAGTAAATAAACAAACCAAACGAAAAGAAAATTGAGCAAACAAACTTAAAAAAATAATAAGTTAAGAAAGCTAAGGCTTCTTCTATTTCATTCTGAAATTTGGGGGATCTGTCCAGCCCTGTTCTATTCTACACAGTAGTCAGAATTCGTACTGTTGAGAAACAGCCAGCTTGAACACAGTTCTAATTACTCAGAAGAAACTCAAAACAGCTATATAGGCCCTTCTATTTCAAATATGAACAGATAATAAAAAATCACCAGGCATATGAGGAAAACTCAGAGTGTGAAAGTAAAAAGAAAGGCTGATCCCAGAGGAAACAATAATTTGAGCTAAAAAAGAAAAATATAATATTATGTAAAACCCTATAACAGGAGAGTATGAAAAAACCCCACAGAATATGAAAGGGCTCTTAAAGGTAAAAATATGATTTTTTAAATAAAAAGTCAAATTTTTAAAAATGGGAAAAAAGGAAGTCTCCCAAAAGGTACAGCAAAAAGATAAAAATGTGAAAAACATTAGAGGAAAACACAAGACATAAAGGACCAACTTAAGAGACTAAACACTTGAGTAAAGGAAAATCAAAAGAAAAAAAGAGAATAGAGAAAATACAAAGGTAGAAATTACCAAAGAAATACTAGTATCAGTCATAGCTGAGGAACACAGGACACTTCAGATTGAAAGAGTCCACAAACTATCAAATACACTTAATGAAAAATAAATCATACCTTCACACATCAACATAGAATTTTGGAACATCAAGGAAAAAAAATATTAAAAGCTTTCAGTGAGAGAGAAGCACAAAACAGACAGACAAAGAAAGAGAGAAATTCACCTGCAAAAAGAATGAATAGAACACTAAAAGTTTCAAAGTTCCAAAGAAAATAACTTTTAATCTATACCTCTATCTACCACTAAATTGTTATTCAAGTAAAAGAGCAGAATAAAGACATTTTCACATTGACAAGAATTCAAAACATTTACTTCTCATCACCCTCTTCTGAGAAATAACTAGAAGAAAAATAGAAACAGACCAAGAAATTGCCTCCACACTGCTAGCAGTGCTTTTCATCACTAGCTCTTCCTTACTATGTAATGTGTTACTGTGAGATGTACTACCTTGGTAAAAACATAAACGCAAGGCTCTGAAGTTAGCCTGCCTAGTTTAAAAAATGTGATCAGTGGTTCAAGATGTGCTTCAGAGGCATGCTATCTCTTCCTCCACCCTTCCAGATTTCCCCACAGAGAGGGTGCAGTGAGAGAAGCAGACATGGCATGCTTTGGGAACACTGAAGAAGGTTGTCTAATACAGCACAGATGACCAGGAAAGGCATCTCTTCCCAAATTATCAACTGCAAGAGTTTCCTATTCCTGCCTCCACACTATAGTGTATCCTTTCTGATCTGTGAATAATTAACTTTGTTAGGAATGAGAGTTAGTGTTCTTGATTTCCTCCACTGGCTGTGAAGCATGAACATTAAAAGTTTAATGGTTCTAGGATAAGACAGCCTGCGTTCTACTACTTAACAGATGTGCGATACAAGGCAAGCTATTTATCTCTCTGAGCTTCGGTTATTTGGTATATAAAATGGATATTGTGAAGAATTCATGAGAAAATGCATGTGAAGTATTTACACAGCACATGATATGTGTTTAGGTTGCATAAGCTATACAACTAAGAAATCTTAGCTATTGCTATTATTTTAAGGTAATTATAACTATGATGGATACAATAGGGAGAAGTATAGGACGTTACATAAAGGGAATCCAACCTAATCTGGAGATGAGAAAAAGCTTCATAGGAGAAACACTGTTTAAACTCTCTCAACCCAAATCTAGACCATAGGGGAAGAAATGCACAGAAGGACTGGCAAAAAAACCAACCAAGTAGCAGCATGGACAAGAACTAGAAACAGGAGAACAAACAATGGACCTGCCTTAGCCAACTCATCAGTGGGAGACACAGAGAGCAGTATAGTTACCACATGAAAGGTGGCCCAGGGCAATAGAGAATTTCATCAATCAGATAGCCACACCTCCTGGGTAGAGGAAGGGATATACAAGTGCTGGAAATACGGGGGGAAGTTTCTGTCATTGTGGATTATGACAAGAGAAGAAAAAGGGTTTCTCCAATATTCAAGATTTTAAAAATTAAGATCTGCCAGTCCAACGTATATTGGACACCTACAAAAGCAAAAAGCACTTGGCTGGATGCTATATATAGATGCTACAAAAATGACTGAGACTCTCATTTGTAGGAACTTACAATCTGACGGGACAAAAGCAAGAAGAGAATTTGAGTTGGGAATGTTCATTATTCTTATTACAATACACTAATTTGAGAAATCATCAATGGATATAAATAGCACATAAAGGCATAAGAGTATATATAAAGGCAAACTAGAGAAGCTATAAATGAGGCATAAAGAAAAGGAAAAGAAAGTTAGTTCAGCTTGAACAATTTAGAAAAAGGTATTGAACAATGAAGTGAAGACCAGAGTAAAAAAATAACAGGACCATTAACTAAATGCCTGGGTACCAGTTTTTAGTCTGTTGTCTGGATGTTATATCTTAGTCCCCCAAATCTCCCATGTCATTTTCTTGTGACGTGTACTGAGCAATGGTGCTTCTAGAATTATTCTCTCAAAATATATCATGCGGTACATATAGCTAGCAACTCAGAAAATATTTCTGAAGTGTTTAAAAATATAAATTCATGTAAATAATATATAAATGATATAATATATAACATCTTAATATAGTATATAACAATATCATTATTAATATAGTAATACTGTAATCTAAAAAAGAATAAATTTTTTCCTTAAACATTACATATGAAAATATTGTCAAGAGAGAATTTTTAATTAATTATAAAACAAGGTTTTAAAATTTTAAAACAAAAAACGTATTGTGATACTTCTATAAGATTGCACTTAAGATTTCATTGAAGTATATAACTTTATCCAAATATTTGAAACAAGGATATTTTGAAAACAGTTGCTATGATTACATACATTCATAAAAAGTGAAAGAAACTACCACTTGAAATACCTGTTACACAATCAAGAATTTTCCTGTTATTTAAATACACATTGTTTTACTTTTTAATGAGGAAAACAGAGAAAGGAACAAATGGTTCTCTAAGTTTGGTTCCTGGATCAGCTGCATCAATATTACCTGGACATGTGTTAAAGATGCACATTCTCAGAGTATACCCCAGGCATACTGAATCAGATATTCTGGGGATGGAGCCCAACAAGCTGTGTTTTAACAAGCCCTCTAGGTGATTCTGATGCAACCTAAAATTTTAGAATTAATGACTTAGATGATCATAAAAGACCCAGAAAGCATGGTCCTTCTTTCTTCATGACAGGCCCTAATCTCTTGGTTCTCAAGACCTCCTCTTTGCCTGATTTTTCCCCTGCCTCTTTACCTTTGATTCATGACCTCCTTCACTGGCTTCTCTTGCTGTCTGCTCCTCCGATATATCCATATTCATTGCTATTTCCCAGGTTTCTGTACTCAGCTCTCTTGTGTTTCTGTGCTTGTGTGTACTACGGGGGTGGAAAGGTGGCAGAGCTTCTATCTGATTCTCCATGAGCCCAAAAGGTTAAGAGCCTCTGCCAAGACAAATTCATCCGCTACCATGGTTTTAAGTGCATTTTATACCAATGACTCAAATTATGAATTCTGATGTTTTTTCTCCTGACCTCCACACATCCATCTATTCAACTACCTAAAAACTATTTCTACCTAAATGTACCATAGGTACTCCTATATGTCCAAAATCTAACCTATCATCAGCTCTCCAAACGTGGTCTTAATCTCATCTTTTTTTTTTCCATTTGTGACATTATAACTGTTCAATCACACAAATCTAAAATTTAAGTGATCCCTTATAACTAATTCACCAATCCTGTCCATTGTATTTCTAAAATCTACCAAATCTGTCTTCTTCTATTTATTACAATGACCACTGCTTTATGTAGGCCCAAGTCATCATCATCTCTTGCTTGGGAGACTTTAATAGTCTGCCATATAGTCTTTGACCTTCCCCAGCTTTTCCTTACCCCAAGTCAATCCATTGCTCACACTGTGGCCAGAGTAATCTTTTTCTAAAAAAACAAATCTGCTGGAGTCTCTCCCTTGTTTAAAATCCTTAACCCTTAAGGAGCTCATATCCAAGCCCCAAAGGACATTCTATAAGCCCCTCTGAAATCTGGTTCTTGCCCACCTTTCTTGCCATATCTCCCGTTTCTACCTCCAGCCCCCATCATGCTTTTTACATGCCAGCAAACTACACTGCTGTGGTTCTCTGAATACGCTGTCTTGCACATGTTGTTCTTTCTATCCAGAATGCCTTTACCAACTTCTTCCTCTATGAGCAACTATTCATCTTTCAAACTCAACTAGGGTGTAGGCCCCCTGGTCAGTTGGCCCTCTCACCTGCTACCCAAAAAGGAAAGTTAATCATCCTTTCCCTCTGCCTCTTTTCTGCTTATTTATGCTTACAACACCACATTGTTGTAAATTTTTTCTTTTGAATGTTATTTCCCATGTTATGCTCCTTAAGTACAAAGACTATGTCTTCTTCATGACTGTATCTCAAAGAGCTAGCAGAGTGCCTGGAACAAAGTAGCAGCTTAAAACAAAAAAATCTGTTGGATCGAAAATGAATGAATGCAATATACAAGGCAGAAAAAGAAACAGTTTCCTTAATGTAAAAATTAAAACATATAATTTCCTTATTATAGAAAAATGAGCAATGAGGCAAGGTGCAGTAGCTCACACCTGTAAACCTAGCACTTTGGGAGGCTGAGGTGGGAGGATTGCTTGAGGCCACGAGTTTGAGAATAGTCTGGGCAACATAGTGAGACCTATTCTCTACAGAAAATACAAAAATTAGCCAGGCGTGGTGGCATATGCCTGTAGTCCCAGTACTCAGGATCACTTGAGCCCATGCTTTTGAGGTTGCAGTGAGCTATGATCACACCACTGCATTCCAGCTGGGACAACAGAGCAAGACCTCATCTCTTCAAAAAAAAAAAAAAAAAAAAGGAAGAATGTGCAATAGATATGAATAAGTAGTTCACAAGTAAATAGAAATGTCTTTTAAGCATATGAAAAGATGCTTAAACTCACTCAAAATTAAATACATTTTTGAATGAGATGCCATTTTTAACATACCAGACTAGCAAGCATGCAAAGCTAGATGATACACAGTGTTGCTGAGAGACTGGGAAAAAGAGATACCCTCAAATACTATTGGTGAATGGGTAAACTAACAGAACCTCTTTAGTTAGCTCTTTTAGTAACCTCATTGATAAATTGAGAATGTCCATCAAAACTGGAAATGTATATATTCTTTGATCCAACTGGAAGAAGCATTTTTAGGAGTGTACCTTGCAGCTGTACTTGTATACAAAGATATTTATTCAAGGATATTTGCTGTGGAAATTTGAAGTATCAAATGACTCAAAACAATCTAAATGTTCAAAAATAGAGGATGTATAAAATAAATTGTGGCACATCTGTACAACAGGACCATGAAAAAGAATGAGATCTACACATACTAAGATATGTAATATCTTACGCTATTTTAAGTGTAACCTTAAGATATTTGAAGTTAAAAAAAAAAAAAGCCAGATGAAGAACAATATATATAGTGTGAGCAAATTTTTGAAACAAATAAAAACAAAAAAAAACAGGGGAGAGGAGATGTACATATTAAATATACTTGTGAAAGCATACTAATATTTCCAAAAGAAAATAGGAGAAACTGAGCAGTTTTCTCTGAGGAAGGAGACTTGGAGTCCAGGGGCTCTGTTTACATCTTGGGTTTTTAAAATCATTTTCACACATTACCTTTTAATTTAAAATATTCAATGATAAAATAAAATTAATGCCCCACTGAAGAGAATGTGCCAAAAAAGGAGTGGATCTCTTCCCTCCCATTTCTGTGTTCTCTCCACCACATAAGCTGCATCTCAGCCATACTATGCCAAAATATCCCAAAATACATATTCTAGTTTCATTTGAAATCCCGATTCATGTGCTAGTGTGTATTTTTATAGCTACTAAAGTAATAATTTTGTTGTTGTAAGGTCTGTAGTTGTTACAAGTGTGGACTTTGGCAACCTACCTCCTACCCATCAGAGCTATCACACCTGCTGAGGTGAGAGCTGCCTCCAGGAAACAGAACCTTGAATACCAAGGCTGTTGCAGTGAGGAGACACATTCTCTAAAATTTCTCTGCCTCTGTCTGTAGGAAATCATCATGCGGACAAGATTTTCTCTTTATAAAAGCAAGCATTCTGATTAGTGCTCTGTACTAGTAGAAAGCCTCCCTGAGCCATTCTAATAGATTCAGGAACCACCTGGGGCAAGGAAGCCCCATTAACATTCTTTTGTTTAATCTCTCCTAATTATCCGCCAAGTAAATATTACTTGGAGAGGACATTTTGAATATGTCTTTAATGTTCTAAAATGTGTTTCTCAACTACTCAATCATTAGTTCCTTCATCTTCCCAGGCACCAAAAATTTATATTATTTACACAATTGTACTTCTCCTTTTGTAAGAATACGCATTACCTGTGCCAGTTTATAATCTTCAGGTACCTCTATGCAATAACAACAGGGGATGAAATGGTACATTTACTAAATCGGAGACCCCTGAGAGAATGGTTTCCTTATAGTTCTATTTTATGGATACGTACAAACTGAAGATAAAGACATCCCAGGGAGAGAGGAAGTGACAGGCCTAAAATTCTACAGGGCAGAGGTGGGGGATAATGGCAGCACCTAATCTGAGTTCTAAATGAGAAGAAAGTTAAATTGTCATACTCAGCATTGTTTCCTAATTGCAACTCCAGTAAAAGATATGATGGTGGTGGAGGTTGAAATTACAATGGCCAGATTCTCTTCATGGAGTGAGGTTTTATTCAAAACTGTTCCCTACTTTAAATACTGTTAAAAAAGAAATAATGTCTATTATGTTGATCAGTAATACTTATATGAGAATTTGTTGTTACTATCTTCTGAATTTAGCACCAGGAACTCATTTCTACCATTATTACAAGGGCAAGTATCTTTTTCTTAGATAATGAGAATAGCAGAATTCATTATTTCTTCAATTTCCTTACACCTACCAAGAAGTTAAGAGTTGTATTTAATGTTTGCATTTAACATGATATGATAAAATATGATGTCCCCCTCCTCAATTTTGTTTTAGCCTTATATTTTGTTTGATTTGATTCTAATGTATATATGCCTTTTAGACTAAAAAACAACATGACTACCTCTAGTCTCTTTTGGACTGGGTAAGGGAAAAAATAAAGAAAACTACTTAGATATAGCTGATTATATTCTTTTTCCCAATTATCCACTCCGCTGTCCCCCGCCCCCGATTCCCTGTAAGAGCTTTAAACATCCCCATCCACTTCTCTCTCTCAACTGCAGTGTTTCCTCAAATAGAAGCATACTTCTCCCCCTCATTGTCAGACGTGACTTGCTTTGGCCATGACATGTCAGAGGAAGTCAAGGATGCCACATCAGAGCACAAGCTTTAAAAGTCAAAACATGGGGCTGGGTGTGGTGGCTCACGCCTGTAATACTAGCACTCTGGGAGGCCGAAGAGGGAGGAATGCTTGGGCTCAGGAGTTCAGACCAGCCTGAGCAACTGCGAGACCCCATCTCTACCAAAAAAATAGAAAATATTAGCCAGGTGTGGTGGTACATGCCTGCAGTCCCAGCTACTAGGGAGGCTGAGTCAGGAGGATCGCTTGGGCCCAGGAGTTTGAGGTTGCAGTGAGCTATGATGACGCCACTGCACTCTACCCAGCGCAACAGAGTGAGACTCTGTCTCAAAAAAAAAAAAAAGTCAAAACATGGTTCAGCTCTTGCTCTTCTCCCCAGGTTCCAGACTGATGCTATTCTTTCAACCTGCATCTCAGAATAAAGACACACATGCAGCAAAGCTACAGATGGTCAGGAGACAATACGTATCATGGGTGAAAAATAAAACTTTGTGACTGAAAGTCACTGATACATCAGGGTTGTTTGTTGTTTCAACATAATCTAACAAAAGCTGACCACATCAAACTATACCTCAAGTAGTGTGTTCAGACACCAAAAACTACCAAGTCTAGAAGGCTAAGGAGGATGACAAGGATTCTGAAAGGTCTGGAATTTCTATCACTGAGGACCAGATAAGGGAATTGAGTACACTGAGTCTGCAAAATGGATTGGAGGGTGGGGGGTATGAGGAAAGGAAGGACAGGATAACTACCACCACATATCTGAAAAGTGACCACATGGAAGAATAGGAGAAAAAAAGCACAGATTTACTCTTTTTGCTTTTAAGGGCAGAACCAAGGCCAACAGACAGAAAGAGAGAGAGAGAGAGAGAGAGAGAGATTTTGATTTACTGTAGGGAAGAGATTTCTACCAATTAGATCAGTCTAATGGTAGAATGAGTAGTCTTGCAAACTAATATGCTTCTGGTGACTGAAAGGCTAGATGGTCACTGCATATTAGAGGCATTATGGAAAGAAAGCCTATTTTGTGGGAGTTTATACGAAATGACCTCTCAGAACCCTTGCAATTCTGATTCTATAAATTCTAAAGAGCAATTCATGACACTATGTTTGGTTAGCTCTCTTGGATAAAGAAGAAAAGCTAATTTCCCTGGCAATAATTAGCCACAGAATAGCTTTTTCAGAATGTGTCATTTTTCTGTGCATCATGAAAATGTATACCTTTTCTTTTCCTCTCAATTCATTATTAACTAGTTTTGCTCTAAAGAAAGTAGTACTCCTAAAAAAGCATTCTGTACATTTTATCCTATTCATTAATGGAATTTATAAATTATCTTAAAGAACACAGACCATTTTATAAGAGCTCAGATTAATCAAACTAGGCAATAGGTAAATACCATCTCCATAAATAGAATATAGAGATTTTTACAGAAAACCACTAAAATTCCTGATTGGTATAGATGAAAATTAATGTGAGATGACATCTCCTTACTTATTTGTCAAATATACAGACCTATTTGTGAGATATAAAGGCTGAAAGCATATAAGACGTTGAAATACTGACATTAAATTTCACATCATCAAACCAGAATATTTAAAATGGAGGTAAGAGAGAACAAAGTGTGCTCAGAGAAGTAAAAGGAGGTCACTACGCTAGCACGTAGAACAAGCGGGCAGAGGGAAAGTGACTCACGGTTAAATTAATTGATTTGTGAAATGCCAATAAAGGTTTTGCTAAGTGGAACTTTTCATATAACTATTTTATTTTTCCTGAAAATTCACTGTTATGGAAGTGAATTCACTTTTAGGCTTCTAGAAATCATTTTTTAAAACATAAACTTCTGTCATGTGACATTATAACCACCAAAAACATTTAATTTTTCATTTTTGTTTTTTCATAACCTTCAAAGGAAATCCTATGATATGGTAAAAACACAAGATGAAATGCTAAATATCATACAGTATAAGAACGATTACCTTTTCACAGGAGCGTCGCCTGTCTGCTCATCCACATAATCTCGTTTGAGTTCCTCAGGAACATCACTGTCACTGTCATATTCCTGATAGGCACTCTTTTCTTGTTCGTCAGATTCATACTAAAGAGAACACAGGATATGTGACAATGGGTATAAAGAGCTACCTTTCTTGAGGTCTTTCAATGCAATAAAAGTACCCAATTTTACAAGAAATAGCTAAATATAAGAAAATTCCTAATAATTTAGCTTTAACTTTGCTACCAAGAATATCCTTCCATTTTCTTCTTCATCACCCTACCTTAGCCAACTCAAAAGAAAAGGAAGATAAAATAAAAATGTTATTCCTAAAAAAGCTTGTAAATGTCCTACAAAATCAAAACCTCCATATACAAAAACCAAACAAAAACAAAACGAACACCCCCACCAGACCTAAAAAGAGGAAAAGAATGTACATTTGATTTTTTTACATAAAGTCTCCTAGAGGTTTCATCATACTTATTTCCAACTTGCTAATTCATTAAAAAGAGGTTGAGTATCCAATTCTGGCACTCTGGAAGTATCAGTTCGGCATAATAAACACATGTTACACACATGCCGATGTTCTATCTAATTCATTATGAGAATTTAATTCTAAGAGCAGTTTAGAAAATTAGGCTTAGCACCCAGGGACCTACTGAAAGCAAAGACAAAAATGGTGGATTTACTCTTGACAGGAAGGGTGTCTTCTTAATACTTTTATCATCTTTATGGCACCATGGCCCAATGTCAGAATAGGAAAGGACAGTGGACTCCATGCATAGCAAAGGAAGCAGTGGCAGCATTATCATCATTATCACCATCATTAATTAATGTTATAGATTACTATGATTAAATAATAGCTAACATGTATTGCATTTTTAACCAAGTACTGTGCCAAGTGCTTTCATGAATTTTCTCATTTAATCCTACGAACAATTCTATGAGGAAGTTTTATCCCCGTATGACAGTAGGGAAACCAGTATGATGACATGGAAAGAAGTTAGTCCCCTAATTCAACAACTATTTTTTGAGAGTCTATTAATGAAAAACATTATGACAGGCCATATTTAGATGTAGACCCTGATTCTCAGGACTTAAGTGGTACCTGGAAATATTAGATCACACATGAACACATTAACTGCCATGTGAGTTGTATTTAACTCACCCTAGTTTTGAACATGGGGCCTCGTGAAGCATGTGTAGCTGACACCTTGAGAGCCACGTGAAGTATTTTTCAAGTTACATATAACACACACACAGAAAACAATAAAAAATAACAAATTTTTCATTAAATTAGAAAGGATCATTTTGTTTTCAAAGTTTTTATTCTATTTTCGTAATAAAACATCGTGGCCCCAAGGAAAAAAAATTTTTTTCCAGTATGGCAGTCAATGTGCATACAAGCTGCAAAAAAAACCCTGCAAACAAGCATTACAGGCATTCTCCTACACTTACACACAATGTGATTCTGATGACATGCAGAAAGGTGTTCTACACAAACTAGAGTTTCCTGGTTATAACACAACAGAGTTTCATGATTCCACAGCACAGCAGAAATATATTATTTGAGGATTCAATATCTGCAAATTTGCCTGCTCACTAAAATTTATTTGTAATTCCAAAATCAATACTCATGATGTTTTTGTGGTCATTCATGGACATGTACAGAACAGCAAAAACTTTGAGTCAACCAATATGCACGTCCTCAGCTGAGGGCAAATAAGGTGATATTCTGCCTTCTTGTTGCAGCTTTCATACTATAAACAAGTATCCTTTTCATGGTCTATTTAGTGCCATATATTTTGTATTTTTGTGCTTTTTGTCAGTGATTTTGCTATTTAGAATGGCCCCTGAACATAGTGCTTAAGTGCTGTCTAGTGTCCCTTAAGTGCAAGGTAGCTGTGATGTGCCTTATGAAGAAAATATGTGTGTTAGCTAAGTTTCATTTAGGCATTAGTACAATGCTGTTGGCCATGAGTTCAATGTTAATGAATCAATAATATATATTAAATAAGGTGGCTCTAATCATAAACACACATAAAACAAGGTTATGTACTGATGGGTTAATGAAAATGTGACCAGAGGCTAACAGGAACCTGATCGTATATTTCCTCTAGGAGGAATGGTTCAGTATTTGCTAATTTAGTGTTCACGGCAATTTTACAGAACACACTGCTGCAAATAATGAGAATTAAATGCTATGTGAGTTTTAATTAACAGATCACAATTATAGGGGGATATATTATTTCAAAATAATGGGAATGACCTTTAATTCCTTTCATTTTAGTCCATTTCATAGAGGCAAAATGTCACAGAATCACCGAACCATAATTTTAAACATGGTTTACTATGAAATAATTTAAACTTCATGATAAAACATGACAGTGGTATATTTTCATGGTAGTATTTTAAAATATGTATATATTCACTAAACAAATGAGAAATTCTAAAACTAAAATACAGAGAAATATTCAACAGATTTTTGTCAAATCTGAACAGTTTTTACTTTAGCTTCATCAAATCTAAATTAAAAATCATACTGGGTCACTCTGGAAATTATGAAGATCAGAAGGACCCATTAAACAACACCATAGGCCAAATGAAATATCATGAAAACACCCTGCAGGTAACTGTGAAGCAAGCATTCCCCTCACCGCAAACATGGGGAAAGTGAGGGTCACAAAATTAAAATAATTTGCCAAGGACGATACAACTAATAAATAATAAAGATGACAGTCTGCCTTCAAACTCTTTCCACTAACTCACACTACCTCTAGTTAATATATTTTTGAGCTACTCAAAGTGTTGTTAAAACATTGTACTTCTAAATTCTAAAAACATCCCTGCCAGGCAACTAAGCAAGACACATATGATCTCTTAGATAAAGGGACATGAAACAAAATGACTCACTAAGTTACCCAGGAATAGAATTAAGAAACAGTGCAGAAAATCTATTGACTCACTCACCTGTCTATACAATAAATCTCATAAATATTCAGTGAAGAAACTACACTACTACTCCATTAGTAATCTGATAAGAACATAATCTAATAAGAACACAAAGTAAATATAAAGGCAAATTTATTGCTCAAGAGGACAATGTGAACAAAGCATATTGTAAAGTCATTATCTATGCAAGTAGTATCATATAGGTACGTTAAGTACACAGGTAGGAAGAGGGGTGGCATATAGATAAGTAAACCTAGCAAATTACCTTTCTCATTGACATTGACGAGAACTATTTAAATAAAGAAATCTTATGTTTCACAATATGGTTTTAAAACATCACATACCCCATTAGAAGCCAACACGTCTTCTGTTTCTTCATCTCTGTGGTTGGCCTGAATTTCAAATGGATTCCCACCACTGCAATACTGCTCAAACAAGGTCACTGTCTTTGAAGACGTTGAGACTGGCTGCTTACTAGGTGAAACGGATGGGGAACGAGATTGTTCCATGAATTTAAATTCCTAGACACCAAAAAAGGAGCCAGATACCTCTGAACAACAACAATAAAATTCAAGCACGTAAACATATTCCATCAATGTAAATGCAGAGTTAGTAGGAAAAAAAACCTCATCTTCAGGTTATTCACTTTTAAATCTTGCAAGCTGTCTGAAAATATAAACCTGGAAATAACATGTTTAAAGTTTTTCCTAGAGACAACTCAGTCAATGATATCGCTTAAAGCAGTGTTATCTGCATCAAGCTACTTTTGGCTTGCCATAAGGAACTGCATAGAAAATTTTTAAAAATAACTTAAGAAATCTAAATATTTTCTAAAAATTTTAACATAGCAGCAAAAGTCATAGTAGGATACAATTTTAATCAATAAAGTCATTTGTCAAAACTAATTGTTGTTAAGTCAAACACCTTGTTTACTTATATCTTGCACCATTTAAGATAGTCTCTACAAATACATCAAAAACAAAGCATGAGTATGTATCTTTCTTTGTTATATTGATGTCTATAAACTTTAATTTACTTTTCTTTATATACCAATAAGCAGATAACACACACACACTGAAGCAGGTGATATGTCTTGTCCTCCTAGCCTGCTATTAACCCATTACATTCCATTAATTTCCTACATAAATATCAGGAGTGTCAACTGGCTTCTCTATGCCTCAATTTCCTCATCTGTAAAATGAGGGATTCGATCTAGACTGAGAGAACTACAAATGCTAAAGCTAAAGACTTTTAACACCTGGTCCAAATAACGCACTAGCCAGATGAGGAAACTGAGGCAGACTGAAGGGATTCAATGCCAAGTTCAAGATCACACAGCTAGTTAGAGGAAAAGCTGCAAAAATCTCTAAATTTCCTTTGAATTACAAAACCCTTTATTTGATAATTTGTCACAAAATTTAATAAACACTTTTCCTATATCTAAAAAGAATAATCCCAAATTTAAATTTTTTCATATTCAATGATACTCTTAAAAAGTTACTCTTAAATTTTTAATATTAATTTTTTAAATTTTTTCATATTCAGTGATATTCTTAAAAGGTACTCTTAAATTCTTAAAAGTCCATTGACATATTGTATTAAATGACATATGTTTATTTCCTTTTTAAATTTAAAGTACACATTAAATAAGATCCATCATTAATGCCTAACAATCATGCTATTATTTTTATAATTCTAAACAAGTGGTAAATATAATTAATAAGACAAATTTTTTAAAAACCATATCCACAGGAATACATGTGTCAAGTGAATGCTAAGTTGTGAATAGTTTTCAAGGTAACTACTTTAAAGGAGATAATGCTCACCTGGATGGGAACATTTCAAAGTGCCTTTTAAAAAAAGTTGTCTTACAATTACACCAAGTATGTGAGCCAACACATACACACAATTTGATGGTTAAATAAAAATTGAAATAAAATTATTTAAATAGATATTCTAAAATTAGTGTTAAACTTAGAATTCCAAATAATGTAATTACCTTAATTCTTTTAGAATTCTTAAATTCTATGTTAATTTATTGTTAATTGTTATTTTGTTAATGCTAGTTAAAATTAACGTTAATTTTGCTGTCTTTAAAGCATTTATTAATTCACATGTTCCAGTATTTTTAATATTTCCATATTAGGAAAGTAATATGATAGAACTAGAAAGGAAGTAAACTATTACTCAATATGAACATAAAGACAATCCCTGCCAAAAAAAACTTCTAATCATGTATTCTTTGTATTTATCCGGAATAAGAAAATTGCTTCTAGAAAGCCATTCTTTCCAAAGGCAAAAACTAAACACATTGTACAGGGATTTAAGTATATGCATTGCATTTTGATGTTTGGCATTTGTAGAACACAATCTTTCACACAGGAATATCTATCTACAATGTGTTTCAATCAAGGGAAAAATCAAACCAATTTAGAGACTTTTTCACAGACTGCTTATTCTATAAGGATTCAAAGAATCAATTAACTAATAAAAATTAGTTAAGAGTATTTTTTATAAGTGCCTCTTTTTTTCCTGAGGCACTTTCTCATTACAGCCAAATTTATGAATTGCAGCAAAAATTAATAATATGTTACTCCCTTTAAGAATTGACAAATATTCCACAAATATAAATAAGCATTTTTATTAAACAGTAGCAAAATATAACTGATTTTCTGCAGAATTTAAATATAGCAGTAGGCCCTCTTCTGAATTCAAACAAAAAAAAACTGTTTTAACTCTTTTTAAATAAAAGAGCTTTCCTGAAGTGCGTAAACTGAATTTTTTAAAAAGAGATTTTCACATCCATAAAAGGATCATTCTTGTAAAAGAGGCTTTCTATTAATGACTTTCAAGGAAGATAAGGCACTGTGCTTAATTTAATTATTTTGTAAATGCTTTCATATATCTGTGGATTTTTTTTCAAAAAAAAAAGGTAAACAAATGTCTAAAAGACAGATTTCTTTGTTCTTAGGGAACACTTACATGAAGTTGCAAGATGCTGAAATTTGACTTAACAGGACAAAGTTCCCAAGTTTCATTCTCTAAGAACATTCTCAGTTCATCGAGCCGTGTTCTTAAAAAAAAAAAAAGAAAACACTCCAAAAAGTAAGGAGAAAAGTACACTGTACACAAGAATTAAAGAAATAAAGTACAATACAAACAATTAAAGGACTGTCATCATGATCATAATCAACCTTGAGAACCTATTCAGAATAACACAGTAAACATAAATTTTTTTATTTGTTAATATCTTATCATCCTTAAGAGAAAGATTCTCAAATATTTACTGAACTCTGAATATTTTTCCTATGAATAAAATAATGAATGTGTAGGTAATGACATTTTTATTAGGGGACTAAACTAAAAGCTTGTCACCAACTCACGCACTTAAAACATCTTTAGCTAATCATATATCAATGTCAAAACACAAATACTTTACAGATTATATGAGACCATAAATACTAATAAATACTTCATGCTAAACAGCATCGATCTTAACCATACTTACTAAGCCGCAATATCAAGATAATTACCACTCTCTGAAGATATTTAGCTCAGTGCCTATCTCCACAGAGCATTTACAAATTAAATTAGCAGGTAAGGCTTGTATATACCCAACATTCCACTAATCACTTAGTCAAACTGATCTCTCTTTTAATGCTATTGTTCTATCTTGAAAAATCAGCACATTATATAAGCAGTCCCAGAAAAACAAATCCTTACTCCCAGTTGAAAAAAGAGCTAGTGCCTGCCCTATTCTTCCCCTTCCTACTACAAGCTATTAATACTATGCTAAAAGAAAAATCTAGACTTTTAAAAAATACATGGGGTCTAAAATAAAGAAGCAATAAATAGATGAATTTGCTATTCAAATTGCAGGAATTGCTGCAAATACTGGAGTTAACAGATAATAACTTTAAGATAATTATTATAAATTAAAATAAAGAAGATGTATGAAATGGATAGAAAAGGATTTCAAATAATTGCAATAATGAAAACAAACAAAAAAAGAATCAAATAGACATTCCAGAACTGAAAATATAATACCTCCAATTAAAAACTGAGAGGATAAGTAAAACAGTAGACTAGAGGTAGCTGAAGAGAGTTAGTGAACTCAAAGATAGATCAATAGAAAATATCCAAACTGAAGCACACATTGAAAAAAAAATGGAAGAAACAGAAAAGATCGTAAGAGACAAGTGAGACAATCAAAACATCTAGTGTGCATGCAATTGGATGGAAAGGATATCGAATGAGCAGAAGCAACATTTGAAGAGGTAATGGCTGAGAATTCCCAAAGATGATTGTATCCATACTTCATATCATACACAAAAATTAACTCAAATGGATCACAGATCCAATGTAAGAACTAAAACTAAAACTTTACAACTCAACACCAATAACCCAATTAAAAAATGTGCAAAAGCTTTGAATAGATATTTCTGCAAAGATATACAAATGGCCTATGAGCACATAAGATGCTAAACATCATTAGTCATTCGGTTAATGAAAATCCAAACCGTAATAAGATACCACTTCACACCTACTAGGACAGCTATAATCAAAGAGACAGACATAACAAGTATTAACAAGATTTTGGAGAAACTGGAACCCTCACACAATACTGGTGGGAATGTAAAATGTGCAACTACTTTGGAAAACAGTTTGACAGCTCCTCAAAATGGTAAACATAGAGTCACCACAGGACCCAGCAATTCTATTCTGTATTAGTTTCCTGTGGCTCTGTAATAAATTACTACAAACTGGGTGACTTACAACAACAGAAATGTATTCTCTCACAGTTCTGGAAGTCAAAAGTCCAAAATCAGTATCACTGGCTTGAAATCAAGGTGTTGGCAGCTGTATACTCTTTTCAGAGGCTCCTGGGGATAACTCACTACTTTCCTCTTCCAGACTGGTTTGTGGTATTTATTACACAGTAATATAAAACTAATACAGTGATAAAAGATACCAACTCATATACTGAAGAAGTTCAGTCAACCCTAAGCATAAAAAGTATATAGAAAATAATATATAAAGTAAAAAGGGACAAGAAGGTAAATGCAGTTACAAAGCTGGTTCTTGAATTACTCTGGAAGTATACTAACCTAAGGCAGACTGTAACAGAACATGAATGCACATTGAAATGTTGATGGTAATCACTACAAAAATATATTTTTAAAATGCTGAGAAAAACCATCATATAAAAATTAAAAATATACATGATCAATCCAAAAGAAAACAGGAAAACAAAAATGAAAGAAAGAAGTCTAACATTTTCAAAACTCAAACAGCAATATGATGATGGGTTTAAAACTATGTAAATAAATACATTAAATGTATATGGAAAAAACCAGTTCAATCAAAACACAAAAATTGTCAGACTGGACTTAAAGACAACATCAACAACAAAACAAGACCAAAACTATAATGCTGTTTATAAGAGACACACTTTAAATATAAGGACGTAACTAGAGTGAAAGTAAAAATTACACAAAAACATAGTTTCTTAAAATCATAAACTGGAATAGAATTTTCAGGAAAATTTTTTCTTCATCCACTAAGACGACAATTATGGCATTTTTCTTGTATCTGTCAACTGGTAAATCAAATTTATTAATTTTTTTAACATTTAGCCAACTTTGCTATCTTGTAATAAACCCTACCAGTTTGTGACATACTATCCTTTTTAGGTATCACTGGATTTAATACGCAAAAATTTTGTTTAGAATTTTTGCTATGTTCTTATGAGACACTAGCCTATAATCTTCCTTTCCTATAATAACATCCTTGTCATGCTCTGGTATCAGTGTTATGCTGGCCTCATAAAAGAAGTTGTGATGCATTCCCTCTTTCTCTATTCTATGAAAGAGTTTATGTTACTATTTTCTCCTCCAAATATTTAGTGGAATTTACCAGTGACACCAGCAGGCAGGAAGATTTCTTTGTGGAAATGTTTTAAAGCCCACATATCATTTCTTTTAAAGACATAAGACTATTCATATTTTCCATATTTCATTTTGCCAGCTAAATATGTTTGGCTTTATAAGGAATTTGTTTATATCATCTATCTTATTTTATTATCATTTTAATGTCTGTAAGACCTATAGATATCTTCTTTTTAACTGCTGATAATTTGTTTTCTTTCTTTTTCTTGCTCAGTCTTGCCAGTAGCTTTGTAGATTCCTCTGTATTATACATTTGCTTTTTATTTTTTTGATTTCTGCTCTTATAATTTTCTTCCCTCTATGTCTCTTGGCTTGATTTGCTCTCCTTTTGTAACTTCTGGAAATAGAAGCTTACTGCACTGATTTTTAAACTTTCCAAAAAATGTATTTAAAGCTAGAAATTCATCCCTCTGCTTTAACCATCCCATAATTTTGATATCATACTGTTATCATTATTCAGTTAAAAGTATTTTCTAATTTCCTATTGATTTCTTCTTTGACCACTAGAAGTAGGTTGTTTAATTTCAAAAAAACTGGTGGACTTTCTAGTTATCTCTGTTATTTATTTTGTTGTCATAAAATATACTCTTCCTGTTTTTAATTCTTTGACATTTTAAGAACTTGCTTTATGGCCCAGCAGATGATCAATTTTGGTAAACTTTCCTTGTGCCCTTGAAAAACATATGTATTCTGCAGTTGTCAAGTGTTTTGTGTGTGTGTGTCAATTAGGCAAATTTTACTAAATATCTCGGTTAAACACGTCTCCTTATTTTTTATCTACTTGCACTATCAATTACTAAAAGTGGCATATATTAATAAAAGTTTCCAACTATTATTATGGAGTTATCTATCCCCTTTAATTGTGAATATTTTTGCTTTATATATTTTGAATTTATGTTAGCAGGGGCATACAAATTTTTTTTCAGGCACAGAGAGAGTATTTCTCGCTAAAAAGATAGTTGACTTCTCCCCTCTTCTAATGTGGTTGGCATCGAATTTACCAAGTGACTTCCATTATAATTTTCCAAATGGCAGCTGTTAGAGAGATAATGACTACAGCCAGAATACAAGCTAGATTGGCTAAAGCTTCTTTTTAAACATTGGGAAAAGAGAAGAATACTAAGAAATAAATAAATCTTTGCTTTTTAACCTGCTCCAATTTTTACTATAGACAATACAGCAAGGAAAAAAGGGCAAGATGGGCAGGCAACACTTGCGGAGACCTTTTAATCTAGCCATCTCCTTTTACAATTGATAGAACCATAGCCCAGAGAGGTTAAATGATTTGCCCAATATCAGACAGCTGGCAAGCAGCAAAAATGGGACAAGAACCTGAGTCTACTACCACCCACTTCAGCTCTCCTTCTAACCATACAGTACACAGCCCTCATCAATGGAAAACAAGTTTCACAAAGGTTTCTAAGAGAAGTCCTTTAAAATATTGAGTATTTTGGAAATATTTAAATAATTCATTTCTGTATTTTCTAATTTAATCAAGGTGAACTTCTGTGAGGAGTCTATATCACGGTGAGAGTCCAAAATGCCCATGCCTGGCTGTCACAGATGACAAAGACTTTTTGATAATAAAAAAGTAGAATGTAGAATGAAGGCCACCGAATAAATCAGTGTTTTTATAATACATTGCACACACCTCCCAGACACTGGGAACACCAAAAGGCCTCCCTGTTGTCTTGCTGGATATAAAGCAATCACTGGGGAGACAGACATCTGTCATGGTTTCATACTGGCACTGGCAGGGAGGGCGAGGCTTCTGGCTCTTTGGGGTTCCTTTTTTCTCCCCCATCTGTGATCAAAAGCCCCCTCCCCCTTCTGTATAGCAGTGTTTATAGGTCGGGCCTTCTGTTTTAGCCAGGGCTTAAGTTTTAGCAGAAAAGGAAGTTATAAACAAAGGCAGTGTTAGGGTTTCATGTTGTTTCCTTACCACTATTTCCCTGAGGCTGATTTAATTAAATCCTTTTTTTTTACATTTTTAAAATATTCTCTTCATTCAATTATAAAACTCAAAGGCTCTGCTTTGGTACAAGTTCAATTTAAATCTTCTATCAAAACAATTTACTTAACAGTTTAAAATTAACAAAAATTGTATTTAAATATATTTAATAATTAATCAATGGTTGGATGTCTAATAATCTGTCTTCTGACATGGCATATATCACTGTGAGCAGGTGTCAGTTATGAACAAGGAGAGAAGGCAGAATTTCAAATTCTGACTCCCTCTGGCACCAAATAACAACAAAATCAAAACTTAATTATAAAAAGTAAGAGTTCAAAATAAAAAGTAAGATATAACTCAAGGGATATAGCTCAGTGTCCAGCTTATGTCAAGAGAGATCTAACAAATGTTAGCACTCTCTTCTTTCAATTTAAAGCTGTTTTAAGCACACATCACATTGCTACATGAACATTCTTTCCCACCTTTCTCCAGTCCCAAAACCATTCCTAGTCACCCTTTTTAAAGTTACCAGGGATTGTTTTACAAAGCAATATAGTACACAACCTTGGGTTTGTATCTAGATTCTAAATATCACATCCTCTCCTCTAGAAGCCTTCCTACTCTTAAAAGACAGATGCTTTCCAGCACCCCCTCACTGAGTGCTACCTCTACTGAGTTAATTTCCTTACTAGCTCACACCACATATATGCAGGCATGGAACAGTGGCCAAATTCTTTCCATAAACCCTGATGTAATCATCATCTTTTACCCACTCATAAAGAAATTAGTTCAATATTTAGTTCAATTATTTTGAGCCCCACAAGACAAAGAATATATTGATCATATTTTTGGTAAAAAAATATTTAACCATCCTAAAAAGAGCTACAAAGACATATTCATTCAAATTCAAAAGTAATTGTTTTAATTCAATTAATGCTGAAAGATTAAACATTAGAAAAAAGTATTCATTCTCATTACCTAAATAAGTCTATTCATATTTTATTAGAGTTCTTACCTATGGTAGTTCTTGAAATAATTGACACTTTGTTTTCTAATGGACTCTTGTAAAACTTCAGACTTGCTACCACAAAATTCTTCTCCAACTTGCATCAACCTAGTTGGATAGAAAGGTTTATGCAAATTTCAGCAACATCCTTACAGAGAAAAAGAAGTCCAGGTTCTCTTTCTTCAAGAATAACAAATCATAAAAATTAGGGTATTTGAAAAAATTCTAAAGATCACAAAATCCATTACAGTTTACACATATCCAAAGGGCAGAAATATTTAAACACACAAACCCAACAGCAATGAGATTATGAATATACGATTATTGATTATCTCTTTTGTATAAAGTTATACATGATAACTCACTAATTCATGACTTCTTTGATTATAACAGTTCAATGAATCAAACTAAAGAATAGGATCGCAAATGCTACCTGCTGATTATATCCAAAACAAAGATGAAATCGTCGTATTTGAATATAGACAAATCAGTTCCAAGCAAATAGGTTTTTACTTTTAGCTGAACATCCTGTAAGACAAAAAAAAAAAAAAAAAAAATTTCAAGTAAACCAAAATATAGAAAATAAGTTTTCAGAACCATTTATTCTATAGTTACAGATTAAAATGAGACAGGAATATATTCTTAACTTGCTAACGAATGTCTGTTTAGACCAATAGCCAATATCTTTAAGGGTGATATAATAAATTCAATCTCATGAATATCACATACAAAATAGTAATGGTCACAATCATCACTATAATTTAACAGTCCTATAAATTTCTAGCCAATGTAAAACACACACAAACATATACCCACATACATAAGGTAAGTAGAATTATATCTCCATACTGGATATGAGGCTAAAAATCATTATTATTTACGCATGGCTTGGTTGGTTAGAAATAACCAATATTCAACTGGTTGAATAATAAATTCAAAAAAATCAGAATAAGATAACTATGTGAAGTGATTATGTATAAGAAAATAAATAAAAATTGATAGCTTTCATGTATACCTACCATAGCACCTTAAAATGGAGAGAATCCATTTAAAATAGATTAAAAATATGATATGCTGGGAATAATCTTAATAAGAAATGTCAGACCTATAAGAAAAAGCTAATGACTCTAATGACATAGAAGAAGAAATTTGAAAAAAAATTTCACTAAATTGAGAGTTATGGGACTGGATGGGTGACTAAATAAAGATATCAATTTTTCCAAATTAACCTATAGGTTCAATGAAATTCGAACCAAAATCATAACAAAATCTTTTCTTCTGAACAATTACTCTAAAATTCACCTGAAAGAATAAGAGGCAATAACCGCTTTTTAAAAAATAAAGCTCTGAAGAGATGAAAAGTTATGAGTAATACTGGAGGACTTTGTACTACCTATATTAAATATATTAAAAACTATTTTTAAAATGCTAGCAATATATTAATAACAATACACAGAGAAATCAATAGACTAGGACAAATAACAGAGAAATAGATTGTGTGTGTGTATATATAAAATGACTTAATAAACAGTAGTAAACACTCCTATTTTCTGATTATTTACTTTGTGTCAACCATTATGCCAAGAACTTTACATATTATAATCCTACAACAGCCCTAATGAACAAGCATTTATTATTTCCCTAGAAGAAGAGAAACTAAAAAGAGGTGACGCTTAAGCTCACCCAGTGAATGACAAAGGTAAGCACTGAGTCCGGGTCTACCTTCCCTCAGGCTTCTATTTTCACTGTACCTTCCAACAAGGAGGCATCACAAATGAAGAGGGGGGTAAAAAGGATTATCCAGTAAGCAGTGAAGGGAAAACTGACTAGATTTGGGAGAAAAAATTTTCTCTTCACATCATATATCAAAAGAAATTTAAAATGGATTAAATGTTTTTGTATATTTTCAAAAGCATACAATTAGAAATTATAGATTCATTCAATAAAGCAAAAATATTTTCTGAGTATTAGGTTCTAGGCAATACTCTAGATATTAGGGACATAGCAATATAAAGTTTAAATGAATATGCGTAATTATCAGGTGAATATTTAGCTTTACCTGGGAAAGAACATTTTAACAATAAATGCAGCATGAGAACTCACAAAAGGAAAAAGGCCAATAGTTTGAATTCATAAAAATGCTAACCATCTGCATATTGAAAATAAAATAAATGAAAATAAGACAAACAATAGATAAATGATTACTCATTATCACAAAAGTCATTTAGAATTTATGAAACAAATGAGCAAAAACCATGAGCAAATAATTCACAAAACAAACTACAACACTTAATTTTTAAATGTTCAGCTTTTCTAACTAAAAGGTAAATTCTCTCTCTCTCAAAAAAAAGGAACAAATTTTTCCACTTGTAGGAGACAAAACTAAAACACAATCCAAAAACATTTCAAATAAACAGATGGTTAAATATTTACCAGGCACATAGAAACGAAATAAGCACAGGAGTGGTAATAATATCAAGCAAACTAAAATTCATAGCAAAATGGCTCACAATAACAAGACTCTTATTTTAATTAACGTAGGGAACTAAGTACAGAGAAGGTAAAGTGGTTATTAGCATTTCAGCATCAATCAATATAACATCCAAATACAAAAAGCAAAAGCTGTTAGAAATAAAAGAAAAATATGACAAAACGACAATCATTTTGGAAGATTGAAACTCCTCCCTCAGAACTGCACAGATCAAGAAAACAAAAAAGAAATAAGGATATAGATTAGAATAATACAAATAACAAGTTTGATTTAATATACATGCAGAAGCTAATTCCCAACACAAAGAGGAAATACATGGTTATTTTTCAAATGCTCCAAGAAGAATTTAAAAAGTGTGTTTCTTTACATACTAAGATGTAAAGAAAATCTCAGATTCAAGAAAAAGTTAAAATAGTACAATCTTAATTCTTTAAAGAGAAATTAGTACAGGCAATAAGCGTTTTTAAACTTATTTCTCACATTTCAAATTTTTAAAGATGAATAATAAAATCTTAGAAGGCCAACACTTTCATATGGTTAGATGTATAAGCTCCATGAGGTCAAGGACCATGGGTACATGACCACTGCTCTGGGCACTCCCATATATACAGATAACTCTGGGCTTTATGAATAAGTTGAGATGGATCCTTGTCCATGCCCACATAGTACTTATAATCTAATGGAAATACCCATTTAGTCAAGTATATTTAAAAGCATCCAAATTAAGAATCCTAACCAAAGAGTAATGTTGCTCCTCAGCAAACAGTATTATTGAGGATAATGAAATGATGATAAATTCTTTCATTCTGACTGACATCACTGGATTAAATACAGATTAAGATATCTCAGGTCAAAAGTGTTTTGATTTCGACCTAAATAAACTAAATGTAAAGTATCCAGAGTCAGAATGGATATTCTGTTGTTATTCTACCACCTATTCATGACCTCCATCATGTTTATACTGTGTTTTGTCCTATTTGGCCAATTGGGGATCAAAGCCCAGAAAGAAGAAAATGTGGGAGGAGCAACCCATCAAAAAAAAACAAGGAAGGCAACTGAGGAGGGTCAGGAGATTGGTTACTTAAAAGGTTGAGCAAATGCGTAAATACATTGAGGATAATGGGAGCCATGTTTCTTGCTGATGGAAAAGGGAATTACAAATATGGAACGGGGAAAAGCTAGAACGAGCCCTATCATAGTGGACTGAAATTGAATGTATCATTGTGGACTTACAATTTCAATATATATAGATAAGTACAAAAATAAAAACAGATATAATGGGGGGTGTACATGTGCATTCATGCATATATTTCCCAGTCTGCTCAAAGAGAGCCTGAAACCAGTGAGCCCCCAATTGCCATAAGCACAGCCAACTAAAGCCAGATCTTGTTTCTAAATATCATTCCCTACTAAAAAGAACCAGAGCTGAGGCAGGAAGGTGGAAAATGAGTGTAGAACATTTTGTGTGAGGAAGTAAGAAAGTTCTCAAACAATGATGGAGAAATATCAGCACAACACACAGAAACTAGCTTGAGTGGTGCTCCAACTAACCAAATGTGGGGCACTACATCCATAAAAGAAATAATTATAGTAACAAACTATATAATGGATTATGCATGTGTGTATGTGTATGTGTGTATATACTCATATATATTAGATATTACTCCAAACTGATATAAATAAATGATTACATAAATAAAGAGAAGGGAAAACTGGTCCATAGATTAGAATGGCAACTAGTTAATATTGAAGGAATAAAAATTAGAAAAATCACTATTTGACAGTCATCAAAATAAAAAATAATCCAAGCAAGAAACTAGTTTAACATTTAAATGTTAAAACTAGTGGGTGACAGTAGAATGCGAACAAATGGTGAATGAGAATTAGAATTAGAAAATCATAGTAACATAGTGGCAACCATCATAGCAAAACAATAAATCAAGTAAAAAATACCAGTAGAGGCTAAAACTAACAGGTGAAAATTGGATAAGAAAGGGATTATTGTGGGGATGAATCTTCCCCCAAATAATTACTCATCACAAAAGGCAAAAGATGAACTTTACAGTGGAGGCATCTTACTCAAGTTAACATCACCAGTGATGAGGAAAACTGGAAACATGTGCTACCCCATGGGCTGCAGTGAGAAAAACACAGCCTCACTTCTGATAATCCTCTCAAAAATGTGTGACCTGAAACTGATCATAAGAACACATAAGACAAACTCAAATTGAGGTATGTTCTACAAAATAACTGCCTGTAATCATTTTTTCTGTTTTTTGTTTTCCTGCTTGGAATTTGCTGAACTTCTTGAATGCAAATGTTGGGTTGATATCTTTCAAGTTTTAGAAAATTCTCAGCCATTATAAACTTCTCAATTTTTCCTTCTTTACCATTCTCGTCCTCCCTTCCTTCTGGGGCTCTAATTACATGTATGTTATTCTGCCATTAAGTCCACAAATTAAGTCTTCATTTCTGATATCATAATTTTTATTTCTGATAGTTCCATTTATAGTTTCTACTCTTCTGAAATTCCCTGAAAATCCATGCATATTGTTCCCCTTTCCCACCAGATCTTTAACACAGCAGTTCTCAAAGTGTAGCCCCTAGACCAGCAGCATCAACATCACCTGGAAACTTAACAGAAATGCAAATACTTGAGCTCCGGCCTGTATCTACTGAATCACAAGCTCTGGAAGTAAGGCCCAGGAATCTGTGTTATAATATGTCCTCTAGGTAATTCTGATACACGCTAAAATTTGCAAAATATTGCTTTAACGTATGTATCATAGTTATTTTAAAATCTCTATCTGGTAGTTCCTACAACCAGACCATCTCTGGTCAGCTTATAATTGACCATTTCCTATCTTGACAATTGGTCACATTTTCTTGATCTTCACATATCTCATATTTTTCATTTTATGAGAAATATTGTTTGTAAACAAACAGTCAAGACTAAAGTAAATAATGTTTACTCCCTGCCCCCCTCCCCAAAAAAAGTGTATGGTCCTTCTCCTGTCAGGCTGGCAGAGAAGGGAGCTGAGTCAATCTGATGTTCGGCTGAAACGGATTTGAGCTTTTTTGCAGCTCTAGCTAGATTCAGTTCACCATTGCCTTAAAAAAAATTTTCCCCCAAGATTTAGTTCAGCTTTATTGCTTATATTAGCCATGCTATGATCCATATGTTACCTTTTATTTCAACAGATTTAGGGGGTACAAGTGTTTTTTGTGACATGGATGAATCGTATAATGCTGAAGCGAAGGCTTCTTGTGTACAGTGTACCCAATAGGTAGTTTTTCTAATCCCTCACTCCCCTCTCCCACCTCTCCCCTTCTTCGTTTCCAATGTCCATTACACCACTTAATGACCACATATACCCATCGTTTAGCTCCCACTCATAAGTGAGAACATGTGGTATTTGTTTTTCCATTGTAACTGGCTCTACAAGCAAGAAAACTTTTTTTTATAGTTTTGTGGGTTTTTTTCATAGTTCTCTTACGTTTCAAATTCCCAGGCCAGTAAGATTTGCTGACCAGAACTTTGTAACTTTCTGTTGCACTGATGCATTTCCTTTTGAGTTTCTTTCCCAGAAATGGCAGAGCCTCCTTGCAGCCATAACTACAAAGCCATATACCACCTCTTTGTCTGGAGAACACAAGAGACACCCCACCACAGATCATGCCCAAGGACCCGCTGAGCAAACCACTCCCCACATCCCACCTGTGCACAAGGCTGAAAGAATGTCCAATATTAACCCCTAGCTCATTATACTACTAAAATCCCCAGCCTGGGAGGGACTTATCCACCATTTTTTGATCATAGGATGTATGTACTAACATGCTTTCTCACTGCACTTGCATGCCCTACACTCCACCCCAAATAGGTAATGAAGTTCACTCCCCTCATGCATTATTCATTTTGCCTCCAGAAAAACCCCTGACCCCCCTGGTTGAAAAGGTGGATTTCAGGGAGTCCATGCCTCCCACTTCCCCCACTTCCTGGTTGATGCATCCTCTGCAATAAATCCTTTCTTCCTTGACAATCCTCTTTGTCTCAGTGATTGGCTTTCTGTACAGTGAGCAACAGAGAAACCCCACTTTGTGAGTTCGTTAACAACATTCCTGAGTATAGGATCAGATTTTTCCCTTTGGCAAAGTTTGGGATCCAAGCACCAGAGAGAATCCAGAGATCTGGTTACACTTTACAGCTTAGCCACCAGCTTACCAAAGTAACCTCATTTAGCTTTTTAGGTCACTGGGGAGTACTCTTTGCTCTCCAATCCCGACCCCAGCTTCCCGTGCTTTGGGAGCTCTCTTTCCACCTTTCGCCCTGCCTTCAGCCTTCAGAAGGCCCCTGCAGTCAGGCGGTCAAGTTCCAGGATTTCTCAGGGGAATTTCTCTCAGCTCTCCTACCCTGGCCCCAGCTTTCAGCCTCACATTTGGGGAGGACCCTGCACATCTCAGGGTGGCTCTCTCTCAGCTATTCCCTGTGTCCGGCCTTCAACAAACCAACCCCCCCCTGCACTCCATGAAGCACTATGGGAAAGAGCTTACACACGCATTCAGACTCACTTTATGTCTGCAGCTCCTCAGGATTCTAATCCATCACGCCAGCCCACAAACGTCTGTTAAAAGTTTGTTAAATTGTGCAGCTGGTTTCTTCTCACCCCTGCCTACAGTGATTCTTTCTCTTCCCACTCTACCATGAATGGAAGCAGCTGTGGGTCTCTTCTCTCCCATGAAGGGATCCAGCACACTTCCTCGATTTAGTTCATTTAGGTTTCCTTGCTTCTTCATCTCTAAATCTTATATATATATATGAATCATATTACTTTGTAGTATGTCTTGATTATTCCTGAGATTAGGGTAGAAGAGAGGGTCTCTTGCAACTTTCTACATCCTAACCAGATGCAGAAGTCATGAGCCAATTTACTTTGCAAGAATCAGCAGAATGATATTATACGTTATATATTTGTAAAAGGTCTGCTTCAAAAATTTATAATTAGTATTTATATAAGCACTGACTCCTCTGTGGCACAGGAATAAATCTTGGAGGAAAAAAATCACCTTTGATTATAGGTAAATTTTCTGTCTTTATTCCAACTCTTAGTTTGTTCACTGCTTTATCTGAATCCATCCTTAGCCAAGTGCTTTGGAATTCAGGATTTCAGAAATTATAAAAATATACATATAGTATATATTATATAACATGCCCAGTGGAATCTGGAGCAACATCCCAAAATCAAACACATTAATATTCTTGCAACTTATGAATGTACACTTTAATGGGATAAGTAAAAACCGTCAATGGCCTAATGACAATACTGGTCAGATTTTGCTTCCAAATGAATTCATTTTTGCCAGCTAAATGTGTTACCAAAAAACTTTTGTTTTACAGTGCTTCTCCTTTTTTCAATTGCACTAAGCCTTGTAATTTCAATTTAATAAACATTCAATGAGTTCCGAAAGTACGCAAAGTCCTGTTCTAGAACTGATTGAGAATTGGGGTTGGTAATACAGAGGAGTGGTAGAGATGAAGATACTCTAAAGCCTGAAACCTAGAACACAATAATCTGTACTTAAAGGCATGATGACTTCCATTCAACTGGACAAATGCTTAAATGAGAATAGCTTTACTAAACTTTACATTTAATAGATTTTCCTATATCAGGAATGCCATCAGGTTGTCAGACTGAATGGAAACAAGCTACAAAAAATGCCACATCAGGATTTCAAAGTACACTGAACTACCAGAAATTCTACCATGGATTCTACAACTTCAACCAAGTACAGTTAGGGTCTATTAGGAGACTAAATCAGAAACCACTCATATCTGACCGTAGGTATATATTCAATGAGTATGAGATTTCCCTTTCTTTTATACATAATACTCAGAAAAAAGTCAGCCCAAACCCACAATTAATGGTAAATTAAAAATTTATTTAATTTTAATAAATGTTTAATATGGTCATATGAGTTTTAAGATGGTCATATAAGAAAATATAAAAGTCAAAGCTCTTACAACTGTCACATAAATATATTTTAAATATTAGAGCATAAATTCAAATAGCATATCTAATATAAAGTTATCAAAAATTAGAAGAACACTAAATTACAAATTTAAAGTGATTCTTGAGGAAATTTCTGTTCTCAGGATATATTTTCCTAAACAATTTTTTTCAAAGAAATCCTATAAAAGATGGTCAAACTAAAAATCAGCCCATTATAAAAAGCAAAAATACATTTTAAATAACATGGTCAAAGGGTCTATAGTCTTCCGAGGTTCAAAGAAGTCTAAAAAGAATGCATTATCATCAAAGAAATTATACTTTGATCTAAGAAGTAATAAATTTTAACAAATTATTTGATTACAACAATTGAGCTACTAAATTGTAAAGAAAAGCTTAAAAAGATACTGCTATGATCTGAATGTTTGTGTCCATCCAAAATTCATGCTGAAATCCTAAACCCCAAGGTGATAGTATTAGGACATGGGGCTTTCGTGAGGTGATTAGGCCATGAGGGTGGAACCATGAATGAGATTAGTGCCCTTATAAAAAGGATCCCAGAAAGCTTCCTCATCCCTTCTACCATGTAAGGATACAGAAAGAAGGCGGCATCTATGAATCAGGAAGCAGGCTCTCACCACATCCCAACCATGCTGGCACCCTGATCTCCAGCTTCCAGCCGCCAGAACTCTGAGAAATAAACTTCTGTTGCTTATAAGCTACCCAGTCTAGGGTATTTTGTTATAGCAGCCCAGATAGGCTAAAAACAGATATAGTCAGCCAATAAGCATGTAAGATTCCCTCAGGGCAAAAAGATCATACTGAGAAAAAAACTGTTCATTCCATACTAGATTCTGACCCACGTGTGTCACCTACTTAGTTATTCCTTTACTAAAATTAATAGAAAAGGAAATTAAGAAAACACAAATAAATGAAATAAAAATAAACAGAACACCTCAATAAGAAAGCATAAATTTCTTTAGGAAAGCAAAAATTTGCCAGGTCTCTAAAACAAAAATATAATCAAGGAATATATTAATATAATTATTTCCAATGGAGATTCTCAAATTAAGAGACTCTTTCTATGGCACTTATAGTCCAATATAATTGCCAACTACATTACAGAAATTAAATTAAATGACAGTCTTGTTCCAAAGAAAAACTAAACATATGATTAAATCTGCAAACAATATAAATAAAATTTAAAAACTCAATTTCTAAAACAACTTTGACATGAAGGTTTCTATTGCTTCTGTGAAAAAATAATTTTAAAAAACCAAACCTGCCATATTCGTGTAAGTCCATGTTCTAACTTCTTTTTTACATAGCCACGATCAAAATTAGTTTCTTCAGTACCCATCATATTACTTCCTTCTGAAAAAAAGACGGCATACATTTTTAGATTTACGTCAACGTGATTTTGTTTTCCAAATAATTTGTTTGACCTCTCATATACTGTGAGCCTATGTAAGATACAAAAAATATGTTCAATATTTATACAGTCAAGGCAATATAAAAAGACAGCTATTAGGATTAAACCCATTTGGTAAGATAGATAAATTTAGACCATGAAATGCTAAATATACCTAAGACCATGCAGCTCATATGTGATTGGAGCTGGGATTCCAATTCAGTCAGTGTGGTCCCAGACACCAGCTTCTCAATGTCCATATATTGCCTACTGCAAGACCATGTAACAGGCTGCCAGGGCATTATAACAGGGCCCATTAACCCAATTATCAATTAATATGCATGCTAAAAAGAGAACAGATTGACAACTGTTGAGGCAGTGAGGTCATGATAAATACATTTATATATTTTTCATGATATACATAGTTTTATCCATTCCAGATAAATAATCTACAAATGTCCAGTTCAGTAGGTAAGATCAACAATCCAAACAAATCCCCCTCTAAAAACAACTGAAAATACACATACACACTTACATTAAAAAGATTACACCTTTGTGTGAATAACCTGTGTGGAACAAATGGGTGAGTATGTTGTTATCTCCTTTTAAGCTAGTAGGGTGTCCACTGGTAACTAGTAAAAGGCCCTTGCACACACCAGGGCCCACATACATGACTAGTTTCCCTCTGAGCATTCCTAGAGCTTAAACCTCATTATATGCATGGTATGGCTGTTAGGGACCCAGCAGCCTACAGCAGTGCATCTGAACTATAGCTTCAGAGTTTTATTTTGGAACACTGAAGTGTTAGGACACCAAATAGTACCAAATGTTTTCACTACAGAGCTACAGCAGATGAATTCTAGAGTCTTCTTCAGCTTTATGAAGTTCTGTGAAGAATAATTTTCAAATTACTGATTTCTACAATTTAATTCCTGAATATGAATATGAAAGGATTAATTTCAGGTGAACAAGTAACATTTTAGAGTCCTAGATATTATCAACTGACTGCTAGACTAATCAGAGTACCTGAATATTCATAAAATATACAGACTAGAGTCAAAGAATTTTACCAAAGAGGACTGAGTATATAACGCTCAAATGGAATTTTAAATTTGACTCAGTACTCAAATGAATGTAAAGTATTGGCCTAAAGCAAAAAGCAACCTTCACCATGATGAATAAATAGATAATGTCCCCTAAATTCTTATCTTATATCTAAAGTATGTGTTAATTCTATTCCAAACTTTTCCTTTTAAGTAAGGTACAAGAAAAGAAAAAAGAATTGCTGAAATGTCTTAAGCACCCACATCTAGAAAAAATATAAAGGTTGCCAAAACAGGAAAAGCGAAAAGCGTTGTGGAAAACTGCAATCCAGTGAGCTTAGGAATTCCCTCAGCAACTAGAAATTAAAAAAAAAAAAAAAAAGAAAGAAAAAGAAAAAAAAGAAAAAGCCTCACAGGCATCATTATTATAATTATCTATTGATCCATTTCCTTTCATGATATTAACCACCACCAATGTAAGCACCTTACATTCTCTCTAAACTTTACAGCAACCCTGCCAGGTAGATGTGTTACTACTCTATGGGGGTTTTTGTTTGTTTTTTAGCCTACCATTTTAAGAAGCAAACTGAAGACTGGAAAAGATAAAGCAATTTCTTCAAGTTCTCACCTTTGGTAAACAGCAGTGAAAATGTGAAGCCAGGCCCTGAGATTACAAAGCCCACACTCCCAGGGAGAGTACAGGGGTAAGAATATAAGAGTTGGGTAAAACCAGTCTGGCCTGGAATCTGGCTGAGTGCTTACCTCCTCTCTCTGCTTTCTCCTTTTTCTCTTCCTTCCTTTACCTTCCTCAACAATATTTCTACATGGATGAAAATCCATCCATAAAATTTTCCTGTTTTATTTTTTTATTTCTATTTTATGAGCTTCTTATGAGTCAAGACAAAGATTAAACTTATCTATTCCAAGCTACCAAAATTTTATGTTTAATCAGTGAGATTTGGGTGTTTCCCCCACCCACCCAACAACAGAAACCAAGCACTTCAGAAATTGGAAGTGACCAAAATTACTTGATTGAATAGCTACATTAAATTGTATGTGATACAAAAACCTTATACAATATAATTTATTGTGCCCATATTAAACAAAATGCTGACAAAATCATTTATCACTTTTAAAACTACTTGAATACTTAATCTTAGCTACTGTTCAAGGATAATTACTTAAGATATATAATTATACAAATGAAGCAATTTAAATAGAATACCTAGTAAACATAATTTCTCAAAGACTTCTTTTTATTATTTAGCTAACTATATATCACAGTCATTTAAAGTTGTGTTGTCCATGCAAATATGAAGATTTTAAAATGTTTCTTAATTTAAAAAATGCTGTATTTTCAGGATGGAAAGTATTAACACAATTATTAATTCTCAGAATCTAGCATTAGTCCAACTTGAAAATCAGCAAAATAGATTAACATTGAACATCTAACATTAATTTCATGGTAAATTTGGATAAATCAATGTCTTACCTAGTTTGCAACTAATTTTATTACAGAAATAATTTTTTTTAAAAAAAAGTTCTTTCCCAATAATTCAGCCCTAAGGCCCTCAGCACACACTCCTGGAAACTGGTACTATCAGCCACTTGAAAAGTCCTTTGCCCCAGTTAATCCCCAAAGGTAATGGAGCTTCTAGAGTAGCTGAACCACTTTACTGAAGATTTAACTTATAGACACTATAGTTCCTGAAAACCTAAAGGCATGTCTGCCCCTCTTCTTTCTTCTTACTTCAGTTATATGGCATACTTACAGTTCAATTTTCAAAATAAAATCAAAATAATTTCCTACCAGAAGCTGAAGCAGTATCCTCATTGTCATGCTTTTCATGCCATTCCATAGTCCTGTAATAGCTGAGCATAACCTCCCACAGTGCTTTGCACAGGTCTGCAAGGCATGGAATATAGCTGTCTGGTGTAACGTGCTAAAGAAAATGATGAGAGCCAATTACCCAACTATTATGTTTACTTTAACACTTATGATAACACTTATAATAAAACATGTTATTAATCAAATTTATTCAAACATTAGAGATAACTAAGAAAGTTTCTTTAAGTGACATATCTAAAGAGAAAACTCAATGGTAAGAAAATTTATTTCAGGTAATTCCCATTTCAACATGGCTTTTTAATACTTATTAGGAATACCAGTCTATATGCTGTGAATCAAATTGTAGTCGCAGAACTATAAAGTCTACAAGAAATTATTGGATTAGCAAGTATTCTCATAATCAGCAACATAAACTGTCCAGAAAGTATTTTTTCAAAGACATGCTTCTAAACATGCAAACACATCTTTATATTTATCCTTGGACCTGAGTCATAACTTGCAAAAAGGAGGTAGGATTTACAACTCATTTTTGTAAATTAAGCAAACACCTTTGACAATCTCTAAATTCTTTAAATCATATAGATATAGGTAGCTTATATCTGACAGTAACATTTTAAAGTAATGTTTTATATAAACAAGGCTATAAAACATACATAATACCAAATCTTCTCTCTAATGGAAATGCATGAATTTTTTCCCTCTCTTTCCTTTATAAAAGCAATTAGTTTGTCATTCTGCCCTCTTTTTCTGTTCTATTTTGCAGGCTTCCACTTGTCATAATACAGCATTTCCTCTATCATTTGAAATTTTCTGGCATTTCTTTAGTTTGTGATCAGTCCACCACAACTGATTATGCTTGATAAAACACTGAAAGGCTAAGACTCTGATGTAAGTAAGGCCTCCAAGACAAATAGCTAGTAGAAATAAAATATAGCAAGCATAGCTGTGGTGTGGTTGGCAGGATGTCACAGTTAGTAATGGTCCTCACTCTTTTAAAAAGCTTTTTCACCCCATGAAGATCTCTCCCTCATCTAAACTCATTTACCAAAACATTCATTTAGCAATTAATAAAAATACTAGCTTGTATGACTTAGTACACACACTTTTGAATAAGCATGTCAAATCTTTGAAACTAAACTGGGAAATAGTAAAATAGAGAAGTTAAGCTCTGGAGTCAGTGGGGTTTATGTCAAGAATGCTGGAATGGTTTAACCTTATAAAATCTATTAATATAACATAACTCATCCTATTAATAGGTCCAAGGAGAAAAACCAAACAAGTATCTCAATAGAAACTGGAAAAAAAAACCCTTTGACGAAATTCAACACCCATTTCTAATAAAAACTCATGCAAAAATAAGAATGGATGGATATTTCCTTAAGATGAGAAAACTCTAAGACATAACCACTGTGGTCAGGAACAAAGCAAAGATTCCTATTATCTCCACTACTATTTAATAATGATCTGGGATACCAGCCAATGCAATTAGACTACAGAAAACAATTAGAAGCAAAAGAATAAAAAAAAAGAAGAAATAAAACTATTTCTATTTGCTAATGACATAACAATATACCTGGAAAGTCCTAGAGAATCAACAATAAAACTAACTCAAACAATAAAGGAATTTGGGAAGGTAGCAGGTTATAAAATTGGCATGCAAAAAAACCCCAGCATGCATATACAAATAATAACCATTTAGAAGATACACTGAATTATAAACCCCCATTTACAAAACAACAAAGGAGATAAAATTTGTAAGAAAAAATTTAAGAAATAATCAAAAACTCTATGAAGACCCCTGAAAGACATAAAAGTAGACCTGAACAAATGGAAAGCCAACCTTTATTCTCAACATCATCAAAATGTCAGTTCTAACTAATTTATAAATTTACTGAGATACCAATAAAAAAGTCCAGAAATAGATACAGCCTCATGAAAAAATCTAGTATATGATAAGATGGCATCTCACATAACTTAGGCAAAGATAGTCTTTTTTCACAAATAATGTTGGCACAACTGGATAGTCAGTTGGAAAAAGACAAAATTAGACCTATTCCTCATAACACACAAGAATGAACTCCAAATGGATGAGATCTAAATATAAAAAATAAAACTATACTAGTAGCACTAAAAGAAACTATGAATCATTCTACTCTAACTTTGATACAGGAAAGACTATCTAATTACAACTCAAAATTCAGAGGTAATAAAAGTAAAATTTTATAAATTTTACTACATAAAAATAAAAATAGAATTTGTATGGCAAAAAAAGACCATGAGCAAAGTCAAAAGATAAACGATAAAGTTGAAAAACATTCACAATGTAGATTCACAATAAAGAGCTTATATCCTACATTTATAAAGAACTCAAAAGTTTGGGGAAAAAAGACCAAAAATCCTATAGAAAAGTTGGAAGAATGTATATGAACACACTTCACAAGCAAAGATATAAAAATTGCCCTTAAACAGGAAAGCATGTTCAACTTTACTTGCAATAGGACAAATATAAATTAAAACTACAGTAAGATACAAATTCTCAGATGGGTAAAAATTTTAAAGCTGACCACTGACAAAGATTCTCTCCTTAACCAAACTCTAGCCAGGCTCCTCTGAGCCCTCTTCTCAACTAGGCCTGAACCTTGGCCTAAAAAGACTTGAACAAACACTACCATAGTTTCTAATGGCTCAAGGCCACATCCTTAGGGTGACCCTACCCCCCCCCCTTTAAAGTGCCTGCCCAAGAAAACTCAAGGCTGCCAAAAGAATCCACTGTTTGTCCCAGCCAACACCTAACGATAGGGCTCAGCCTCTGTGGGAGGGAAAGAGCCTAATCCGTAAGTGCCAGTTAGTGAGCACAGATAGCTTTCATAGGGACCAATGGCTCCGTTTCACTTTGTGTAATTTTTCACTTCTCTGACTCTACTAAGCCCCTGCTCACTCCATCCTCAGTCTCTCATTCTTCTTTCATCTTCGTACAAATCACAGTTCAATTCAGTTCACCCTGCACTCTTTTCCCTATTGCAATAGTATATTACTGATTAAAATATGTCCTTACCACTTTAACTAGCATCTGGCCTTGCTAATCTTTGATAACATACACACTCTGTTGGTAAGGCTGTGAAAAAACAGGCACTCTCAAACACTGCTGGTGAAAATGCAAAATGGGGAAACCCCAAGGAGAGGAATTTGGCACCATCTAACAAAACTACATGTGTATTTTCCCTTCAACCCAGCAATCCCATTTCTAGGAATTTATCTTACAGATATACCTCAAACAACATGAAAATATACATGCAAAAGGTTATTCATTAAAGGATTTTTTGTAACTGCAGAATATTTAAATCTATCTAAACATTCAAACACAGGAGATTGGTAGAATAATCTACCATTCATATACACAAAAGAGACCTATGTAGCTGTGAAAAATATTTCTGGGAAATTTCTCATACTTACTTTTATAATTGTTACCTTTAAAATGAACCAGTCTTAATTTTTTTCCTTGGTTTATTTTTAGCACATAATTACACCTGACTTGTCTCTTATACCACATACATATAATGAAACCAACACTGATATACAAGGTTAGGAAAAGGCTAAAAGCAGAGGGTAAAGAAAATCAAAAATTGCAAAAAGTTTTGGGCAGCAACTCAGTAATCATCCACTCGAATAATGGTACTCTTCTATAAGTCAATTTTTCTAAATTTCATAAACTCAACTTTGTAAAATTTATAATTATATTATGCAAATAAATTTGATCTAAGTATATACCAACATTCTCTCTGGTAGACAAGAGAAAGGCAGTGTTAGCCATATTTTTCCCAAAGAAAAATTATGACTAGACAAATAATTGTGTTATTTAATTAATTTCTATTATACTTGCCACAGTTTAACAAACCATAAAATTAAAATTTAGACCTACTACTTTCTATTCCCCACCCAACCACTGTCCAGCTACATTATTTGCCTATTTATTCAAAGAAAAGGAGGTCCTTTATTATGTTATCTTTTGGGGATTTGCTGAAATTTAATGGATTCAGGTTGATATACACACACAGACACACATGTGAAATTTTTTCAAAAAAAAGTCAAAGTTATGTAGTGAAGTTATAGCACAGCTTTTTCTCACTAAACTGTTTCATAATTCACAAATCTAGCTAAACCCCTGCACATGCCGAAAAGTCCCCCAAAAGAACTCAAATTTTATTATCTTCAGTATCTTCAAATATATTCATATGTACAAACATAATACCATGATATACTCAGCACCAGATAACAAGATGATTCTTGCCTAAGTTTATATTCTAAAATAGAAACAAATGTAGAGACTGCTTTACCAAATACATATACAATAATAGTTTAGGGGAAAAAAGCAAGGTGGGATAGATAAAAAGACTGTGTTCAATAGATCAAAGCCCAGATATGTTAATCTCTGAAGACTATCCTGGCAATAAATTAAGAGTCTTTTCATTTTAAAATTGGACCCCTTTCCACCATGCCATACAATCAACTGGTGGCAACTCTCACAGTGGCAAACGCTTAGCATGCTTTTAACACCACATAACTAAAACCATTTACCACTAGTATTTTCTAATTACTTTATAAAAATCACCTCCAAATTTCAAATAGAGAATTTTCTTACAGACATGGGTGAACCATAACCAAAGAGATTCAAAGAAACCAACAAATAAGCAAATAATTGCAGAGGTAATCAAAAAATAAAAGGCAGGCCAAGAAGAGGAACCTGAGTTTCTGAATTAACAGCCCATACAACTTCCACCCAGACATCAATTTTTCACATCTGCAAAGCGTAAAAAAAAGAGATCTAGAAAAGGAACTGGAAGCCATGGATTCTAGCAGGTACTAGTTCCACAACTTACCACTCACATATCCTTTGAGACAACAGACCATTCTGGATCTCAGTTTCACTTTTCATAAAACAGTGTTAGAGACACCTGGATCTTCCTATTTCATCACTGGTTGAAGTTATTCATTGATTACTAAATACCTATTAATAATATTAAAACTCAGTTCAGGTTCCAATTAAGGGGAGTCTCATTTGGTATAAGACCAGGAATATCATGGCAGAGAAACACCATACTGTAATTCCAGTTCTATACTCACATATCGAAAATAGCAATGAAAGTCTTGAATGAGTCAATTTAAAAAACATTCACACAGTGAGACACCTCCAAGAACTAAATAATATGTCTTGATATTTTTTAAAGCTAATAGAAGGTAAATAGAAATTTAATTACCAAATATTTCTTTGTGTTCTAGAGCTATTTTCTACTGCCACTCTTCGACTGAAAGCTGGTAGCATCAATTTATCCAATAAAGGTAGTGAGGTAAGGGGAAAAGAGAAAAAGGTATGTAGTCTTTAAGAAATATCTCAAAAAATATGTAGAAGAGAAGGAACGTTTTAAGTAACCTGAATTTTTCTTATAAATCCATAACCTCCGTGGAGATGACATACATGTCTAATACCTTTGGTGATCACAAAAGATTACAAATATCATGGGGGGGAGGATTTGGAGAAGATTCACAAATCTGGATGTCACATGTAAAAAGCTCACCACAGCATCTCTACCATGCTTCACAATTCAAACACCAAAACAGACTCTTTAATCCAATCTCGATCAATGCTTACAAAAGCCACAGATCTGATTTCCCGTCTCTCATCACTATCAGTTCAGAGTAACATTTGGCACCTTCCACTTCTACTATTAACCATCTCAACCAACCTACCTGATAAGCTAATGATGAAATCAGCTTATCAAAGCCAGCAACACCTCAGCCTTGATTATAAACAATAAATTTAGGTGATTTTCAAAGAACAGTGTAAATACAGAAATGAATACAAGCAGCCTTTCTGAATTTGAAGGACACAATGAAATAATGTCATGTTTTGAAAGTTGCTTTAAATGCAAAGTAAAGCAGTAAATATGAAAAAAAGAAGCTGCTAGTCTTTTACTTATTATGTAATTTACTTTTATAGCCATCAGAAATCTCTATTACCAAATTCCTACAAAAATTTCAAGAAAATGCTTTTTATATGAAAACATCAAAATGAAAAACCATAGGGGTAGCCTTAATGCATTAGTTTGTTCTTGTTTCACATTTAGATTTAGCACTCTAATCACATTCTAACAAACATAAAGGAAACAGATGTTTTGGCATCCTCACAGAGGTCCAAAACTCCCAGCACCCCGACCCCCCAAAACACACACATACTGATGGATGGATTTCAAAAAACAACAAAGGATTATCATTATCTTTAGATGAATGCTATTAGCACTGTGAGCTCACACCATCAGAAGCAGCCAGGACGTTCCTGCTTATCTGAGAGGCTTCTGAAAATATGTTACTAGTCAAAACAGCGCCAGGCCAAGGGAGTTAAAAACATCCATGGGGGTAACTCGGGACCTACAAAAGTGTCTAGGCCAAGTAGTTCCACGATCCCTCCAATATCTAATTACTTCTGTGAGTGCCAAGCTGTACAAAAATGAGTATCTTAAGTACTTTCTAACCATCAGAAACCAGGTAGGTGGTACTATATAGTGGAAAGAGCACTGAACTGGATGAAACATGTTTGGGCCTGGGGTTGTGACTTACTTGGTCATGACTCCTGCATATCACTTCATGTATCTAAACCCCAAGGGTTAAAGCAAATCACCTAAAGTCTCCCTGAAACTTTAAAGACTATAACTCTCCATAGATAAAAATACATATATACTTTCAGCAAAACTTTCCTTATACCTGACTGGATTCATTTATGATTTTAAAACAAATATATCACAGGGAAAAAATAGTCATTCTCATCTATCAGGCATTTTATCATTAATACTAAATATATATATACACACATAAAGACATGTAACATGTATGATATAAAGGATCCCAACTTGGAACTAAGTGACTAGCACCTGATAAGTTGTGAAATAGAAAGTTCTCTTTTAGTACCATTGTCAGGTTTTTCTAATTGTTATTAAAGGGCCTTAAATAGAAAGCTTAATATTATAAAATAAGCAAAGCATGTATAATTAGAATATAGTTATCTTTCAAAGTTTCAAGTGATAAAACTGCTAACCCCTTGTGCTGAGATCACAAAAAAGGCAATAATTAAATATAAAAACACTATCAAATAAAAAATAGAGTTTTTCGGCAGGTTTCAAAAATGTTCTACCAATAAATTATTTTTTGTTTCTGCTGGCAGCTGTGTGCCATCTTCTAACAATAGGTTGGCTCTTTCTCTTTTATCACAAATCCCTCTCCTCACCAAAAAAAAAAAAAAAAAAAATATCACCCAACAGTCTAAATTACATCGATAGTGGTAGTTTTAAAGATTCTCAGACTTGAACAGTAGAGAGGCCATACCACACCTAAGCCAGCTTCAAGTGAATAGAAAACCTCTCCACTTTCAGCCAAGAGAGGAAAGACTGGTTATTCAGATAATTACAGCCCAAAGCATGTGCTCCATATGCACTTATTGTCCCAGGGTACATTAGAAACAACAAACCACCATACTGAAATCCAGTCAAACTAACCCAGACAACCTACTGTTCCTTTCACCTGCCCTGTGCTCACCTACTCATGCCATTGTTCATGATACTTCCTCTGTATCCCTGGACCCATCCACATAGATTAGTCCTGTTGTGTCTTTTGAAACTAAGACCCAACTCAAAAGTAGCCATTTACTCTTAACAATATACAGTTTTTCCTTCCTTAGCTTAAAGAGCTGTGTCGACTCCTTTGACACCTTATGCTGTTTGAACTTTTCTTACTATACCTCTGATCATAATTAATGTGACCTTACTAGATTATAAACTTTTAAAATCTTATTTATCCTTGCTAAGCTGAACTGATTACTAAATTACAAAAGCTGAGTAATGACAAGGGAACTTAGCAAGTCAGAGTGGTAAGAAAATGAAGTCTTGTATCTTCTATCAGCATCCATAAAATCCTGACAACTCCTACGCGCTAAATAAAACAGTCGAAGAGAAAGAACACAAAAACAAGAGGCATGAAAAAAGCATACAAGAAATGTGGGATTATGTAAAGAGGCCAAACATAAGGATCATAGGCATCCCTGAGGGAGAGGAAGAAAATTCGCATGGGCTGGAAAATCTATTTGAAGGAATAGTAGAGGAAAATTTCCATGGCTTAGCCAGAAATCTCGATATCCAAGTACAAGAAGCACACAGGACTCCTGGGAGACTCAACGTGAAAAGGCATTCACCACGCCACATAATTATTAGACTGACCAAAGTAAACACAAAAGAGGCACTCCTCAGAGCAGTAAGATGAAAACAGCAGGTAACCTATAAAGGGAAACCGATCAGATTAACTGCAGATTTCTCGGCTGAAACCTTACAAGCCAGAAGGGAATGGGGAGCCATCATCAGTCTCCTAAAACAAAACAAAGGCCAACCCAGAATTCTGTATCCTGCCAAACTAAGCTTCTTATACGAGGGAGAAATAAAGACGTTTCCAGATAAGCAATCACTGATAGAATTTGCAAAATCCAGACCGGCCTTGCAAGAAGTGCTTAGATCTGCATTATACACTACCCAGCACAACAGACAACCACCTATGTAAAACTACGCAGAAGATGAAACCCCAGAAACCAGATTCCACAATGACGCAAGAGGTAAAACAAAAGACACCGCCCAATAATCAGAAATTTCCCCACATATCAATTCTCTCAATAAATGTAAATGGCTTGAATTGCCCATTGAAGAGACATAGGCTGGCTGAATGGATTAAAAAATACAAGGAAACACACCTTACACACAAAGACGCATTCAGACTCAAGGTGAAAGGATGGAATACAATTTTCCAGGCTAATGGAAACCAAAAGAAATCCGGAGTAGCCATCCTTATTTCAGATGATATAAACTTTAAAGCAACAAAAGTAAAGAAGGACAAAAATGAACACTATATAGTGGTGAAGGGAAAAATCTTACAAGAGGATTTAACAATCCTAAACATTTATGCACCCAACACAGGAACGCCCAGGTACATAAAGCAAATACTGCTAGATCTAGACAACATAATAAACAGCAATGCCATAACAGCAGGGGACTTCAACACCCCATTGACGAAACTGGACAGATCCTCGAAACAAAAATTAAATAATGAAACAAAAGACCTAAACAGGACTCTAGAACATTTGGGCCTAACAGATATCTACAGAACACTCCACCCAAATAACACTGAATATACATTCTTCTCATCAGCTCATGGAACTTTCTCTAAAATTGACCACATCCTAGGCCACAAAACAGACCTAAACAAATTCAAAAAAATAAAAATCATACCATGTATCTTTTCAGACCACAGCGGAGTAAAACTAGAAATCAATTCCAATACAAACTCACATCTTCATCCAAAAACATAGAAATTAAACAATCTGTTGCTGAATGACTATTGGGTCAAGGAGGAGATTCAAATGGAAATCAAAAGATTCTTCCAACTAAACGATAATGGGGACACAAGTTATCAAAATCTGTGGGATACAGCAAAAGCAGTCCTGAGAGGAAAACTTATCACCTTAAATGCCCACATCCAAAAGACAGAAAGGTCACAAATCAGTAAATTAATGAATCATCTTAAGGAAATGAAAAAGGAAGAGCAAAGCAATCCTAAAGCCAGCAGAAGAAAAGAAATAACCAAGATCAGAGCAGAATTAAATGAAATCGAGAACAAAAGAACAATACAGAAGATTAATAAAATGAAAAGTTGGTTCTTTGAAAAGATAAACAAAATAGACAGGCCACTCGCCAGTTTGACCAGAAGCAGAAAGGAAAGGACTCTAATAAGCTCAATTAGAAATGAGAAAGGAGAGGTCACAACTGCTACCATGGAAATACAAAACATCATCTTCGAATACTACAGAAACCTCTATGCCCACAAACACGAAAACGCGGAGGAAATAGACAAATTCTTAAAAACACACTACCTCCCTAGGCTCAACCAGCAAGAAACAGAATTTCTAAACAGACCAATATCAAGCACCGAAATCGAAGCAGTAATAAAAAATCTTCCCACAAAAAAAAGTCCTGGACCCAGATGGGTTCACACCTGAATTCTACCAAGCCTACAAAGAAGAACTGGTGCCTATACTGCAGAAATTATTTGAAAATATCCAGAAGGATGGTGTCCTCCCAAACTCATTCTATGAAGCCAATATCACCTTGATACCAAAGCCAGGAAAGGACACAACAAAAAAAGAAAACTACAGACCAATATCCCTTATGAATATAGATGCAAAAATTCTCAATAAAATCCTTGCTAACCGAATTCAAATGTACATCAAAAAAATAATTCACCACGATCAGGTAGGCTTCCTTCCTGAGATGCAAGGATGGTTCAACATACACAAATCTATAAATGTAATTCACCATATAAATAAAAGCAAGAATAAAGATTATATGATCCTTTCAATAGATGCAGAAAAGGCTTTTGACAAAATCCAGCATCATTTTATGATAAGAACTCTTAACAATATAGGCATAGATGGCTCATACCTCGAAATTATTAAAGCCACAGACGATAAACCCACAGCCAATATCATACTGAATGGGGAAAAACTGAAAGCATTCACCCTTAAAACTGGCACCAGACAAGGATGCCCACTATCTCCACTTCTTTTCAACATAGTGCTGGAAGTCCTGGCCACAACAATTAGACAAGACAGAGGAATCAGGGGCATCCAGATGGGGGCAGAAGAGGTCAAACTTTCACTATTCACAGATGATATGATATTATACATAGAAAACCCCAAAGATTCAACCAAGAGATTACTGGAATTGATAAATGAATTCAGAAAAGTCTCAGGATACAAAATTAATACACACAAATCCATAGCCTTCATATATGCTAATAACAATCAAGCTGAGAAACAAATTAAAGATGCAATACCTTTCACAATAGCACCAAAGAAAATTAAATATTTAGGAACACACCTAACTAAGGAGGTGAAAGACCTATATAGAGAGAACTATGAAACACTGAGAAAAGAAATTGCAAAGGATGTAAATAGATGGAAAACCCTACCATGCTCTTGGATAGGCAGAGTCAACATAGTAAAAATGGCTTTGCTACCTAAAGTGATTTACAGAATCAATGCAGTCCCTATCAAAATACCAACATCATTTTTTGCCGATCTAGAAAAAATAATTCTATGCCTCGTGTGGAACCAGAGAAGACGCCGTCTAGCCAAAGCAATCTTAAGCAAAAAGAACAAATTGGGAGGCATCTATCTACCAGACTTCAAACTATACTACGAGGCTATAGTAACCAAAACTGCATGGTATTGGCACAAGAACAGAGATGTAGACCAATGGAACAGGACTGAGAACCCAAATATAAAACCAACCTCATACAGTCACCTGATCTTTGACAAATTCCAAAAAAACGTACACTGGGGAAAAGATTCCCTATTCAACAAATGGTGCTGGGAAAACTGGATGGCCATACATAGAAGACTGAAACTGGACCCACACCTCTCACCTCTCACAAAAATCAACTCACAATGGATAACAGATCTAAACCTAAGACATGAAACCATAAGAATTCTCGAAGAAAACGTTTGAAAAACTCTTATGGACATTGGCCTAGGCAAAGAATTAATGAAGAAGACCCCCAAAGCAATCACAGCAGCAACAAAAATAAATACATGGGACCTGATCAAATTAAAAAGCTTCTGCACAGCCAAGGAAACTATCACTAGCGTGAACAGACAACCTACAGAATGGGAGAAAATATGTGCATGCTACACATCTGATAAAGGGCTGATAACCAGAATCTATACAGAACTTAGGAAAATCAACAAGAAAAAATCAAACAACCCTATTAAAAAATGGGCAAAGGACATGAACAGAAACTTTTCCAAAGAAGACAGAATAATGGCCAGCAAACATATAAAAAATTGCTCTACTTCTCTAATGATCAGGGAAATGCAAATCAAAACCACAATGAGGTATCACTTAACTCCAGTGAGATTGGCTCATATCAAAAAGTCCCAAAAACAACAAATGTTGGTGGGGATATGGACAGATAGGAACACTCATACACTGCTGGTGGGACTGCAAATTAGTACAACCTCTATGGAAAGTAATATGGAGATACCTCAAAGAATTAAAAGGAGAATTACCATTTGACCCAGCAATCCCACTACTGGGTATTTACCCAAAGGAAAAAAAGACATTTTATAATAAAGACATCTGCTCACGAATGTTTACAGCAGCACAATTCACAATTGCAAAGATGTGGAAACAATCCAGGTGCCCATCAATACACGAGTGGATCAATAAAATATGGTATATGTATACCATGGAGTATTACTCAGCAATAAGGGAATTAACACATCTGGTATTATCCTGGTTGGAGCTAGCACCCATTCTTCGAAGCGAAGTGTCACAGGAATGGAAAAACAAGCACCACTGGTACTCACCATCAAATTGGTACTAACTGATCAACACCTACATCACACAGGGCAATAATATTCATCAGGGGGCGGGAAGGCGGGAGGGGGGTGGAGGGGATGGGAAAAACTCTCACTGAATGGATGCGGGGAGCACAGTTTGGGGGATGACCACGATTGTAGCTCTGACACGGGCAGTGCATGGGCAATATATATAGCCAAAGTGTTGTACCCCCATAATATTCTGAAAAAAAAAAAAATCCTAACAGTCTAGTTTATTAGTTTGCAAGTAGAATAAAATTTCAGACCCTTCACAATTCTTGACAGAATAAATAGCAGGGAAAAAGGAAGAGTTGAATAAACTTTCTTTACCTATCTTTTGACCATTAAGTTTTAATTTAAAAATTTTTTAAACCTACTTTTTATTTTACCTTAAATATCTAGAAATAAATATATAAATTCATGTACAAGAAAATGAGTTAGGCACAATATATATAAGAATAAATCTGACAGCTGAATTCTTAGTTCATTCCACAACTGTCCTGAGCAAGCTCTCAAGTAAATAATATTCCTTGAACTGATTTCTCTGTTTAACCAAATATTCAAATTTGTAGCATTCAACAAGAAGGGAAAGGTCCACCACTCATCCATCCAACCAAATCAACCAAATTAACCTCAATAACCAATGAAATGTCCCCGTTTAATTTCCTTAACATCCCAAATATGCCTGAGTGATAAGAAACACAAATTATTTTTGATATGCTATCTTCTGGTATCTAACAATTAAGCTATTAAATAAAAATAATCAGCATTCATGTGTTCAGGGAAAGACATAAAAGCAGGCACTGTTGATGAGGAGTGTAAATTGAAACACACTTTCTAGAGGGCAATTTTGGAAATACAAACCAAAAGCCTTTAAAATGTAATGCCTTTGATAGACAATGCAATTTCATTTCTTGTGATTTATCCTAAAGAAGTAATTAAAGATGTGTGCAAAGATTTAGCTTTAAGAATATTTACTAAAGTGCTGTTCATAATGACAAAAGCTGGAAATAACATAAATATCCAAGAACGGAAAACTAGTTAATTAATCCACAGGATCTCTTACACTGCAATACTGTCAAGCCATACAAAGTTATGCAGATAGCATATTTAATGAAATGGAAAATTGTTTATAACATAGCAAGTGAGGAAAAATGTTATAAAACAGTGTGTGCAGCTATTTTTAAAAGCTATCTGCTTACATACATATTATTAATAGAAGAACCAGCTTTGCATGCAGACATATACAATTTTTATTTTTTTCTTTTTATCTGTCTTTTCCTACAATTAATGTTTTAAAGTTATATAATTTAAAATATGTATATTTTTTAAAGTATATTAATTAATGATTGCTTAATTTGAGCAACTATTTATATAATCATTTTTGAAATGTCTAACTTTATAAAGATTGTTAGTGAAAAAACACATAAATAACAGACCAGTTTAAGAAGTCAGAAAACAGTTAGAAAAGGGATAAAGTGGAAGTTGATTCTATAGACAACCCAAAATGAGATGGGTTCTACACATGAACATTAAATTTAGCCCGGAATTTCTTGGCAGTTCGCCATCTATAGTAAAGAGAGTCAGCATACTCTCACACTATCTGATGAGAGAAAATACAGTAATTCTTCACAACACAAAGTGTTCTGAGAATTCAGGAAGAGAAACATGTTTTTTACTCAAAAGAGGAATTTGTCTTTAGGTTTTTATATGAATATCAAAATAGACTATATCTTCAATGGGGGTCTTACAATTATTAACTCTCAAAAAAACTGACATTGAGTTATTATAATTCAATATCATAAATACTATTTATAAGAATGAAACTTTAAAAGCCTAGAAGAATGGAATATTAGACCAGTCTTCAGTTTGTCTTTCTACAATGTACTCATATAAAGCACCTGTTAAAGTGCATGGCACAGAGAAGATGGCTCAACATTGGCTTTCTTTCCCTCCAAGTTAACGTAAGCAGACTTGAATTGTGTCAACACCACACCAATCAGAGACAAACACAGAAATCCAATTTACTCAAGAAATATTTACTAAACACCTCCAGTGTGAAAACACATACTGAAAATGATTTCAAAAAGTTTTTTCTAAAAGAAGCACTATATTTTTCCCCTAAGTATTACTACATTATCAGTTCATCATAAAAACAGAACTCAAAAGTCCATTAAGACCAATTAGAAATCAACAATTGAAAAATGGCTGAAAAAACTTCAGCCAGCTTAGCCAACTCCATTATCCTAAAATTAATCAATAACATCCTAATTAACATCTTGAAATAAGCTCCCCAAGGAAATCCATCAGCCTGCCAAAGAAATGTTATTTTAAAAAAACAAAAAACCCGATGAATACATAAACTTTCAAATAACCCACAAAGGGTTTCTCTACAAGGCCACTAAATAAAAAGCTTCCAAATGGCATCTACGAATTTCTCCATAAACTGGTGCAAATATGTAGAGTACATCAAAATGTAAATGCAATCACAAACAAGGCTTAATTTTTTAAGTATATAAAATTACCACTATGACCCTTTACATTGTCCCTTTCAAGAAATGAATGAAATTAAATTCTCATTTGGAAATTCTGCTGCTAAATAGTAGCCATTTATTTGGGCTTCAAAATAATGTACCCATTTTTTTAAAAGAACCTAAAATGACTAGTCTAAAAAGAGTAAGCCAATACATTCAAGAAAAGCAGGGAAACCAGACTGAAAGGTAAACCATAAAATGAAAAACTATGCTTCTAATTAAACCATTTAGAAAACATGGTTTAGTAAAGGAAAAAAACAAGTACATTCAACTGCAAAATAACTTCAAAAAGCTCAAAACCAACTAAACTTTTAAACTCAGAGCAACGGTGAAAGGAAACAAATGCAGAAATTTCATAATGGACCAGAATGCTGCTGGCCTTAAGAAATTTGAGGTTCTGTTTACCAGGGTAAATAAAAACCGAACACTAATTTTGCCCCAGATTCTCTTTCTAAAGGGGTTTTTTACAAAATAATTAAATTTCACTCTAGCTCGTTTAGGCTGGTATCTGAGAGTGGTTTAAAATAATACTATGAATAACAAAAAAAGCAAGCAGATGATTATGTCTTTTCATTTACAATCTTTTTCCACTCAAAGGAAGCTCAATTGTTCCCTGTTCACAGGAATTCCATCTCCTCTTACTCTGTACAATTCATCTATCTTAATTTTCAATATTATTTTAAAACTCTATTTATGATTAAGGACTTACTTCAAAATACTGTTACTGTGCACAGAAAATAAACTGCCAAAATGCCCAGGCTTTCTTCTCATTTCCAAAATATGCCAGTCAACACTCCCCCACCCACATCTATCTCCTAAGGACTCTACTGCTTCTTGCTTACCCGACCCTCCATTGCCACACGCTTGCGCTCTCATGCAAGTACACCCTCAATAATTATTATCAAAGCCTTTTAATCAAGGGCTAAAATGATTTCCCACTGCCACATATTGAAAAATTAAGAAGGTTACATTCTTACAAGGCTCCTTTATGAATTGCAGAGCCTTGATATTTGTTCTCACCAGGAAAATGTATTTAAATTTCCTTTCATCAGCTTATGTATTCAACTTCTAAGGGTTCCCTCTAGTTTTCCTCTCCTGAGCTAATCACCATCTTTTATAGAACACAGTTACTAAAAGTTCACATCGTTTCATCTAACTAAATAATAACTGGAATTGGTGAGAAATAATTTCTTCCTAATCTTACCTGCTTTAAACATGTCAAATATGACTCAATATTATGAAATAAATTAACAGTTAGGTTTCAAAGAGATTTCTGCATCCCTGTCTGCCTGTAGCAGCACTGACTAAAAGTCTTTGGGTAATTTCCAGGAGGCCTGAGATAATTTCTGAACTTCCTAAATTTTTTATTGAGAATAGTGCCAAAGAAAATGGGCTACCTTAATGTGCATCACAATCTTCACCATATTAACTATTTCTTCAAAAAAAAGTTCCTCCATGAAACCATCACTAACATTTGCTACTATTCTCACCACTTCAAACCAAAACTACTTCAACTAATGTTTTAGCACAGCTTGAATATAAACCAAAAATGTACAACGGTGTTGGATGAGTAATATATGTGCCTGCTGTTGTGTATGTTTTCTGTGATTAAGTTCTAGTATATTAATAAGTCATTTGTTTCCTTAATTTAATTATATATACCTCACCCACTATCACATATATATGGATAATTTTATAATAATGATGAGAAATTTCTTGGGGGTAATTTTAATGAGCATTTAACCCAAGACAAAATCAAGAAAGATAGGTATTTGTTATCTGATAATTTAAATACATATAGCTACTTCAAAAGATTTTACAGTCAGCTTTTTCAAAAAGTGAAAGAAATTCAGAAGAAACATAATGAGATGGTAAACATTCACCTTGAGCACAATTTTCGTTCATTAAAATTTATAAGCCAAGGACAACTTCCAGCTTTCTATTATATAAATGCACAGAGGACTTTCTCAAGAAGCATAAGCACAATATGTTTTTTACTTTTAAAAGTATATAAAAGTGGTAACAAAACAACTATACACACCCCACCTCCCCAGATATAACTGAAGTAAAGAAGATGGATGGACAAAAACCTAATTTGTTTAAAAATGTTCATTTTAATTTTTAAGAGTTACTTTCCGCTTTAACAGAAAAATCACCAACTTATAATCAATTGTATTACCATTTAAATCATCTATTAGTGATAGTAACATTAATAGAATAAAAAAAAGGTGATTGGGTATTGAATTTTAAAATACATATTATCAACTTGTAAATAAATAAGAAAATACATTTCAAAATTATCAATATTTGTCAAATTATGTATATATGTAAAACTGGATATTTAAAATGTAATTATGCAACTATATATGCTTAAAGTTAATAGTCATAAAATTTATAAAACAATCCTCATGATTTATAAAATTATTTTAAAAAGACATTTTTAGCCATATTAACCATCCACTGTCATTATTAACTTAATCTTTAATATATCATATATAACCATACCCTTCCAGAATATTTGCTGTAGCTCAGGTAAGAAAATTTCTCCAGTTCCCAACAGACAGATAACCAGCACATTTGACAAAGAAACTTGTTGAAGAATGAAGATTAACTTAATTTCACACTAATTCCTGTACATAATTACAAAAGAGAATAGATATCTACTTCCTAGAACTGTTATAACTTCCTGAGTGGACATTAGAGAAAACTCAAGGACGTCTCTAGTGAGACACACAGAGCATTCTTAGGCTAGAACAAAGGAGATCAGGGTAAGCGATGACCTCCATATTGTCAAATCAAGTGGTCAGTTCTGTAATATCACCATGTTCAGACTCTCAGCAGCATCTGATATAGGTTTACACTTCATTCTTTTTGAAACATTTCCTTCTCTGTGCTTTTGTAACACCATGATCTCCTAGTCTTCCTCCTACGCAGATAGCTGCTCCTTCTCAGACTCTTCTAGTCCCTGCTCCCCTAGCTAATCCTGAATGTCACCAGGCCCAGGGCCCTCATGTCTTCTTTATCTACACCTTTTTCCCCCAATCTTCCCATCCAATATCGTGGCTTTAAATACCAGCAGATGCTGATGAATCCCAAATCTATAACCTCAGCCCTCATCTCCTCAAGTTATTTTATCCAACTGTCTTCTTAACAAGTCCACTTAAATGTTTAAGAGGTATCAAATAGAACTCTTGATTTTCCACTGCAGTTCTGCTCCTTCCCAGTCTTCCCTATAAAAGCAAATGATACTATCATTCTTCCAGTTGTTTATCATTCCCTTTTCCTCACACTCTATAGTAATGCATCAGCAGGACCTACTTCTAAAATAGAAGCCAAATCAGTCCACTTCTCACTTGTTGGGTTATATTACCTAAAGATCGATGTGTCTTTAAGAATGAAAAGGAAAAGCTGGTTACAGATGATGACAGAGACAGCATTTATACACATGAAAAGACGGATTGAAAATCTGTAAGGAAAACCAGCAATGATAATGACTTAGAAGCACACTAGATGCAATCATAGAGCAGAATTCAGAGCCTGACATAGAAGGGAAAAAGAAGTTAAGAGAAGGTAGAGAGAGTCAATTTAGAAGCAACTCCACTCCAATCTCAGTAACCTTTACCATTTGTGTGACTCAGTTCTCCAGTTTCTCTATAAGGAAAAGAAAAATATGGGAGAAGAAAAAAACTTTTGGCAAACATTTGTTTTTATTTTACTAGCATCTTGAAATAGTAGGTGCAAAGAAAAAGGGAATATGAATTTAAAAACTAAACGAGAGACATATGGACAGTAATTAAGTTACTACATACCGTACAGAGATCTTTATATTGCAGCTTTTGGAATTTTGTGTCTGTGTTTCCAGCACATAGTTCCACATAGCCAAGAACAACTTGAAACACAGTATTGTGGATGGCTTGGGTGAAGTGCATATGAAGTTGATCCATTGCTGTCTATGGGCAGAAAAAACATACAACATAATTTCATGTTGTTAATATAAATAAATTACAGCACATTGGGAAAACACAGGAAAAATATCTTTACCAATTGTATCTATAGCACAAAGATCACTATTATTCCCAGAATTATAACTGTAGTGTAGGTTATTTGCAAATAATCCTTCACATAATCACAACATATGGCACTCAAGATAAATCAGAATCATGAACCCTGTTCTGTTGCTCTGTATTTACAACTGGTACTCATCCTGCTCTTTCTCAAACATGTGCATAATCACACCTCTGGATCCCCTCTGCCATCTGATAATCATTCTCATATGTCATTCAGGACACTTCTCAATGGTTGCCTTCTCATAGAACCTTTCCTGACTAACCTATATAAATCAGTACTTTCCATCACTGCATCCATTTACTTTGATTTGTATTTCTTTGCAGCACTTGTTACCATCTGACATCACGTTCATTTACAGGTATACCTCAGAGATATTGCAGGTTCAGTTCCAGACCACCACAATAAAACTAATATCACAATAATGTGAGTCACATGAATGTTTTGGTTTCCCAGTACATATAAAAGTTATGATTATACTATACTACAGTCTATTAAGTGTACAACAGCATTATGTCTAAAAAAAATAAAACAATGCACACAGCTTAACTAAAAAATACTTTATTGCTAAAAAACGCTAATGATCATCTGAGCCTTCAGCGAGTCATAATCTTTTTGCTGGTGAAAGGTCTTGCCTCAATGTTGATGGCTGCTAACTCATCAGGGTGGTGGATGCTGAAGGCTGGGTAGCTGCGGTAATTTCTTAAAACGAGACAACAATAAAGTATGTCACATTCAACTGAGTCTTCCTTTCACAAACGATTTCTCTATACATTGCAATGCTGTTTGATAGCATTTCACCCACAGCAGAACTTTGTTCAAAATAGGAACCAATCCTCTCAAACTCTGCCACTGCTTTATCAACTAAGTTTATTTACTATTCTAAATCTTTGGTTGACATTTCAACAATGTTCACAGCACCTTTACCAGGAGTAGATTCCATCTCAAGAAACCACTGTCTTTGCTCATCCATAAGAGGTAACTCCTCATCCATTCAAGTTTTATCATGAGATTTCAGCAGTTCAGTCACATCTTCAGGATCCGCTTCTAATTCTAGTTCTTTTGCTTCCACCACATCTGCAGCGACTTCCTCTACTGAATTCTTGAACCCCTCCAAATCATCCAGGAAGGGTGGAATCTACTTCTTCCAAACTCCTGTTAATGTTAATATTTTAACATCCTCCCATGAATCACAGACGTTCTTAATGACATCTAGAATGGTGAATCCTTTCCAGAAGGTTTTCAATTCACTTTGCACATATCCATCAGAGGAATCACTGTCTACGGCAGCTATAGCCTTACAAAATATATTTCTTAAATAATAAGACTTGAAAGTCAAAATGACTCCTTGATCCATGGTTTGCAAAATGACCGTTGTGATAGCAGACATGAAAACAACATTGATCGCCTCGTACATCTCCACCAGAGCTCTTGGGTAACCAGATATAGTGTCAATGAGCATAATACTTTGAAAGGAATCTTTTTTTATGAGCAATAGGTCTCAACAGTGGGCTTAAAATATTCAGTAAACCATGCTGTAACAGATGTGCTGGCATCCAGGCTTTGTTGTTCCATTTATAGAGCATAGGCAGAGTAGATTTAGCATAATTCTTAAGAGCCCTAGGATTTTCAGAAAGGTAAATGAGCATTGGCTTCAACTTCAAGTCACCAGCTGTACCAACCCCTAACAAAAGAGTCAGCCTGTCCTTTCAAGCCAGGCATTGACTTTTCTCTAGCTATGAAAGTCCTAGACAGCACTTCTTCCAACAGAAGGCTGTTTCATCTACATCAGAAATCTGTTGTTTAGTGCAGCCACCTTCATCAATGATCTTAACCAGACCTTCTGGATAATTTGCTGTAGCTTCTTGATCAGCACTTACTGTTTCACCTCGTACTTTTACGTTATGGAGAAGGCTTCTGTCCTTGAACCTCATGAACCAACCTCTGCTAGCTTCAGACTTTTCTTCTGCAGCTTCCTCACCTCTCTTAGCCTTCATAAAACTGAAGAGAGTTAGGACCTTGCTCTGGATTAGGCTTTGGCTTAAGGGAATGCTGTGGCTGGTTTGATCTTCTATTCAGACCACTCACACTTTCTCCACACCAACAATAAGGCTGTTTTGCTTTCTTATTTGTGTGTTCACTGGAGCAGCACTTTTAATTTCCTTCAAGAACTTTTCCTCCCTGATTTAATTCACATTATACACATGCATCAATGTATCACATGTATCCTATAAAGATATACAACTATTATGTGCCTATGATAATTAAAAATTTTTTTAAAAAAAGAACTTTTCCTTTTCATTCACAACTTGGCTAACTGGCACAAGAGGGCTAGCTTTCAACCTGTCTTGACTTTCAACACGTCCTCCTCACTAAGCTTAATCATTTCTAGCTTTTGATTCAAAGTCACTCTTCCTTTCACTTGAACGCGCAGAGGCCACTGTAGGGTTATTCACTGGCATAATTTCAATATTGTTGTGTCTCAGGGAATAGGATGGCCCAAGGAGAGAGAGAAAGATGGAGAAATGGCTGGTTGGTAGAATAAAATAAGGTATGCTTGTATTTTTTTAATGCCCGTATTCCTCACTAGAAGGTAAGATACATGAAAGCCTAAATCCAGGGGCCTGGAGTAATGCACATAGTAGGTAACAAACATTTAAGGAATGTAAGACTTAATCTTATATGTGAAATGATAAGTTATAATCGTATTTTCAGAAGCCTTTAAACATGTTCCTCAAAATTGCCACATGTTTTTCTTCTTGGATTTTTTCTTAGGTATGGCTTAAGACATGAAAACAATAAACAGCCAAATTTCTTTATTCACAATTTAAAATGTAAATAGAGTTTAAATAGTTGGATAAAGTCTTAAATTTCCTTCTAAAAGAGGAGACCATTTAAGGGAAAAAAACATTAATGTCTATCAGTTAAATGTTATATAGATAAATGTATAATCCTGTACACACAAAAGATACAATTAACTTTCAAACCGTGGCCCGTGTTTCAAGTTTTTCAAGGAAGCCCTTGAACAGTAGGAGTATGGCAAAGCCATGCGTTATGAAAAAAATTGTGACATTTTGGGGATAACAGAACCCTTTGAAAAAGGTGATAAATGCAATGGACCTGTTTTACAGATAAATGTACACAATGCAAGAAGTTTACATAACAGTTTGAGGGAGTCATGCTGGCCTATCTAGGAATCCATGAAGGCCCAAATTAAGAAGTCCTGTTTCAGGACCAAGAGCTGAGATAAAAGAGACTACACATCGTCTCCCATTGAATTATCTTATATATTAATACTTTTTTAAAACCTACATAAAACTGAGAAAATATTAAACCCAACAAATACTTCATAATTCAAAACAAACTTCTGTCATGTTTTAATCACACTACAGACACTGTGAGTCTATGTGAACAACCATGCTACTACTGTTAAATTCAGCAGAAAAATGTACTCTGTTAAATGAAACTTTTTAAAGGCACTACATTAATAATATTCAGACTTAATCATGAAGGTCAACAGATTAGTGATTAGGAAGAAAGAAAATATCCCTTTGAAACAAACCTGTGTTTTTCCAAGAAGTCGATACGCTTGTTGAACCTTTGTATAATGGTTAATGTCAAAATTCTTGCAGATTTTGGAAAGAGCTACATCCAGCTGTTCCTATGTAATTAAAAAAGGAAGCAAGAGGTAGTTAAGAAATTATGTTTTCAAGGCAATAAGAAGAAAATATTAAGACTAATCTCTCACCTTTCATTAATATCTAAATATACTTGCTATCACACTGGAATTAGTAGTAAAAAAAAGTTTAAATAAAATTATAAATAAGTTATAATTGTAATTTATCAGCTACTATAGTAAAGTTATCAAGTTTAATGAGATATTATCAACATATGAGTTTCTGTTTTGAAATCCATACCTAGTGTTTCAAAGGGAACAAAATAAATGCAATCATTTCTTAAGGAATCTTATTTTTATTTTTACTTAACTTTATATTTCCTCAGGCATATGCTAAAATATAATTTTTAATTACAATGAACATAATATAATGAACAAAATTTGTGGGACTACTGAAAAATAACAAAACAATCTTTCTGTAATCACTGAAAAGTAATTCTCACCAAAAATACATAGACCTTAAAAGTATAAAACTCAAGGTTTAAGCTTATATATCTAAATATACAACTTTGTTTATTGGTTTCTATTTCAGTGACTTCATTTTTAAATAATAATTTTCTATGTAAGTATAGAATAATATTGTATATTGAGAGTAAAGAAATACTGAGCTCTCTCTAGAAAACCCTCATTAAAAATATTCAGGGCATTGTTTACTGAAGGAACTGACTCAAAGTAGTTGTTTTTTTGATTATCAAATAAATCGGCATTCTTACAATTAACAAATAAATGCATTTATGATCAAAAACTACTTTCACAAAAGGTCATTTGAAACTCCAACTTTAATTTTTGTAAGTACTCTTTTCAGGTAAACAATAAAATAAAATACTAGGAAAAAACAAATAATTCTTATTAAATTTATTAAAATTTATACCCTACTTTGCAAAGATTGCCAAGGAAATCTAAACACATGTAGGAGGAAAAACAAGGCTTCATGCTCACAATGACACATCTTTTCCTTTCCAGTTTCTATATTTTTGACGAACTACACAAGATATCATTCCGAGGTTTAGGAATTTAGGAGGGTTTTCATCAGCCACTAATTATTCATAAGTAAATTAACTCACTAAAATAAAAACTAGTTGTTGATAATCAAGATATAATTAATACATGGAAAGTATTTGGGCTATTACAAAATTTACATGAGAACATACCTATGACTAACAGTTTGGGGATTTCTCTGGAAATGGTAACATTTTCAAACACTGTTTTGAGATCTCCAAAAATATTAATGAGTTTACAAGTACATTAACAGTAACTTGACCATGCATAGACATTCCAAATGAAAAACAACAAATAAAGTGTAGTGATCTAGAAACACCAGTAATAACACAAAAGCCAAAACATAATGTTACACCTATGCCATTCAAAAACGTCTGAAAAGAAAAAGTCATTTAACTTATGATACAACCCTTCTTACCTCAATTTGTTCTAAAGTATCTTGCAGCTTTGAGTTCAGTTCACTGTTAAATAAAACATAGAGTTAGATGAGTCTGTCTTTCAAAGAGACAAACTAAGTGCTAATATACAAGATATACAAGCTGAATAAATAATCAACAAATTCAAAGATTCACAGTATGAGTAGTAAGATGTGCTGCTGATTCCACAGACAGTGCAATAAGGCAAGACAAAGAAACAAAAGGAAAAGAATTAGAAGGGAAGAAATAAGAGTCATTACTAGCAGCAACAGGATTATGTGAGGAGGAAATCCTAAAGAATCTACAGAACAAAACTAAGAACTTAAGAACTAACAATTTATAGCAATTTTTAAAGATAAGAGTAGAGTTTAAATAAAAAGTAAAATTTCAAAAATAAAATTAATTTCCTATATATTAGGAACAAAGAACAAGAAAATGAATTTCTTTAAATACCATGTAAAAACACCAATGCCTGGGGAGAAGTCTAATAAAGTCTAATTACATTGTATATTACAATATAATACTGAGATAATATAAATTAGACTTAAATACATAAGGTATATGTATATACATAAATACATGAGGTATACGAGGTCTGTCCGGAAAGTATCCAGCCATGTAATATGAAAAATAGAGACATTTATTGAAGAAGATACAAGATACAAGAAACACTGTACACAGGACAATGATACCTCATTCTCCTTCAAAGTAGGCACCTTGGGACCTCACACAGTTCTCCCAGAATCTCTTAACCTAACCCGTACATGTTGAACATTCTCAGGTGTTCTGCTTGTTGCACACCTTCCAGAACATGGATTGCTTTCAACAGATTCTCAACCATCTTTGAAGCGTTTGTGTCACACTTTTATTTGTGCTGCACTCATGGCATCATCCCCGAAAGCCTTCTGAATCATGCGAATAGTTTCCGCGGAGGAATGTTTGAGCTTAACGCAAAATTTGATGCAGATTCGCTGCTCTACTCACTCAGTCATTTTGAATGCAACGGTCACACAGTGCACAGGCTCACTCAACGGCGTCCAGCACCCCACTGACTAGGACAGTGAAGTCGTCATTGTTCACACATGTGCATTCCAGTCCACTCTCCTCGGCTGCCAGGTTACATTCGTGTCGTGCAAACCATTCTCGTTATATTAACAATGGCTGGATACTTTCTGGACAGCCCTTGTAGACCATGTTAATAGATTAAAACCTTCAACATAGTTCCCACCAGAATGATCTCCTAGAATAACTGAAATTCTAATCAAAATCCCAGAAAACATTTTTTTTAATTTGTGAAAACTGGCAAGCAGCTTCTAAAATTTATCTGGAAATTTAAAGGGCTAAGAATAGCCAAAAAAATCTTAAAGAACAATGTGAAAGGACATATACTAAAATAAAAGTCTTATTATAAAATTTCAGCAATAAGACAGTATAGTACTGGCATAAAGATACATAAGCAGATCAATGGAACAGAAGAAAACTAAAGGTTAAATGGCTTCAACAGATACTTGGCAAAGGCTCCCACTGGCTAATAAACACATAAAAAGGCACTCGAGTCCATTAGTCACTCAAGAAATGCAAATAAAAACTACAAAAACACTGTAACAAATGACCAGAGTGGCTAAACATATATTTTAAAAATTAAAAATGACATCAGCAAATGTTGGCAAGGATGTAGAATAAATGGAACGCTCATTCAACACTACAGTAAGGGGAAATTGATAACAACCTTTTTGGAAAACTGTAGTATCTACTGAAATTCAACATGTACTCTATATCCCAGCATATCTAGTCCTGGATATATTTGTAACAGAAATGTACACATAAGCTTTGCAGCATTATTTCTAATAGGCAAAAACTTGAAATAATACAATTGTCTATGAATAATTAAATGGATAAGTAAAGCGTGATATAGTCACACAATGACTATAGCAATGAAAATGTATCACCTGAATCTAAAAATCATAATATTCAGCCAAAGAAGTCAGTACATACTGTATGATTCCATTCATTTAAAGTTCTAAATGAGCAAAACTAACTTTGGTGACAGAAGCCAGAATAGTGATCACCTTGGAAGAATGACTGGGATGGGGCTTGAGGGAAGTTCTTGGAGTATTAGAAATGTTCTACTTCTATTTCGAGGTGGTAATTACATAGTTATGTTTACTTGGTAAACATTTATTAAATTATACAATTAATTTTTTTACTAGATTTTTTCCCCTTTAATTCTTATTAGGTTAGTAAAAAAAAAACCAGAACATTATTTGAATTATTATGTCTCATTACTAAAAAAAATTTACGATGTCTAACAAAACAAATACAATCATAGAGAAAATATTTGAATAAAAAAGATTAAAACTTAATTGTTCTTAAAATAGTAAGAACAAGTGGAAGATACACTTTAACACACCAAAATCATACAAGGTTTTTTTTAACAAAATTATATAAGGTTTTTTTACTGGTATCTGCTGATTATAAATTTGACTCTCAAAGTCCTAGCAGCCAAAGCAAACAAGGAGGGCCACGGTACACAATTCAGTGTCCATAATATCAAAACACACCAGTAGCTCAAGGTGGGAAAAAAATCTAAACAAAACAAAGAAATAAAAACCACTTTTGCTGACATTAAGTTCTAAGAGAAAATTCTGCCAGAGTCTTGATAAAGGGGACCTTTTTATATCCTAAGACACAACACCCTTGACAATATCCTTACAATATACAAAATAATGGGTTTCTTGCATTTATTTCTTATAGAGCCTTTCAATGCAAGCTGGGGAGATAACACCAGAGTAAGAAAGATATACAGATATAAAGCAATTTGTCATAAAAGTAAAACTGATATAACAATCCAGTTTTTGATGGTCTCTAGAATAAATTTCCAAACATCTAGAGGAATTATACATTTTCTACAAATACGATTTATCATAAGCATCCTTTGGATTGAAGCTAAGGATTGGAGATTATATTCTCTAGGAAAAACTGAGAGTGAGCTAAACTATATCCTTTGAATTAGGTAAATTAAGGTCCCTAATCAGTATTTATGCCTGAAATATAGTCAAATCCAAAGATATAGCTTAAGGGAACACTTGTAGGCAGGACTGAGATTTTCCTTTACAAAAATGATTCTAGGACAATTCCTGTCTAAAAAAATAATACATGAATGAATGAACGAATGAAGCAAGAATGAAAGCTAAAGTCCCCAAGACGACGCCCCAGAGAGGATATCCATAGTAGTGCCTTAACACTTAGAAAGAATTAAATTCTCACCTCACCCCAAGAAAACAAAATCAGTATCTTCTCTCCCCCAAAGATGTTCCTTCTCCCATGTTCTCTGTCTTGATTCACAGTATCACCACCCACTCAATCCAAGCTGAAAATTCCAATCATCTTTAATTCTTCCCTTTCCTCATACGTAACTGGCAATCAAATCCTGACAACTCTAAGATTTCATTTCAGTATTTCCCATATCTACCCATGCTTATCCTTTCTCAATTCTGTCCTAACTCAAGCACTATCACCTGCTTGAGTTATTATAACAGCCTCCTAATGAATCTCCAAATGCAACACACACATTCCACCCTTTCACCCATCCATTCATTTATTTGACAAACACCATCAACCAAACATTGTACAACATCCTCCAAAAAGCTATCAGAGATAACTCTGAGCAGGGGTCTAACTTGACATTGGATTTAGTCAATATTCTATGTGATCTGGCAAACACAGTGTTTGCAAATGGCTTGTATGTAAAAGCCTTTAGGCAAGGCAAAAACTCTCCAGTCCTATGCTCCCTACCATTCCCTGCTGTCTTGAATCTGGCAGCTTCAGATTTATGTTACCTGCCTGGTCCTAAAGACATCTGAATATAGCTCTTAAGTAAAGCAGAAATAAAATCACATTAATCTCCTGCTTTAAAATGTATAGTGCTCCCCATTAAACTAAGAATAAAGCCCCAAATTAGTATGGCATGTAAGACCTCTAACAATCTGACATGAAAAATTAACTTCTCATTCACTTTTCAATTCCCACATTTTAGCCATATGGGCTGTGTGCAACTCCCTAAACAAACCCCAGACTTTCACACCCTTAGTTCTTGCATATAGTGTTCACAATAACTAGAATATCCCTTCTTCTTTTCTCACTCACAAATGTCCATCTATCTTTCCAGGCCCAATTCAAATGCCATCTTCTCTGGCAAGTCCTTTCCTGCTAACTAACTGCTCCCATCAGTTTCATAATACTCTGTTTACAGCACCCTGTATTATATGTAAGACATACTTGTGACTGTGTCTGCAAGGCACAAACCTCCAAGATACTGTGGCTTATTCCCCAGTGATGCCCAGCACTAAACTCACTACCTGACTCACAGCAGGTAATTAATATTTTCTGAATCAAATTTCCAATCCAAAGAAAAACGGCAAAATCGTGCCATCATTCCATTAGCCCCTATTTTCTACCTCAATAAACAAAACTAAAGAGATAGAAGAAAAGGAGGAGGATGTTTTAAAAGAAAAAGAACCACACTAGACCCTGGGCCTACAGGTGCCTTAGCAAAAGAGATGAGCAGAGCTAAAGGCAATTCTACTCCTCTATCACATGGAGTTCAAATTGGGCAGGCGGGAGGGGGTGGTGGGGATGGGAAAACTCACACCTATTGGGTGTGGGGCGCACTGTCTGGGGGATGTTCACTATTGTAGCTCTGACTTGGGCAGTGCATAGGCAGTATATGTAACCAAAGTGCTTGTACCCCCATAATATTCTGAAATTAAAAAAAAGAAATGTTTTTCTATTGAAAAAAAAAAAAAAGTTCACCCAAGGCTGAAGCTAGAAACAGTTGCGGAGTGGCAAGGATACCTGGAATAATGAGTAATTCAGAACTGGTAAACATATTCTTTTAGGGAATACTTTGAGTTTGGAGAAAAAACAAATATATCTAAATTCATTCACAGGTGAGAGTAAAGATTTATTCAGCTTTTCTACTGAAAAAATTGGGCTTTAGTGTTTATTTATGAAATTATCATAAATCTAGATGTTTTTATTGCTATTACTTATAGTTAAATAATCTATAAACTATATATTAAGAGTTAATGCAAACATGGTAATGTAAATAGCATGCAGAAGATTATAAACAAAATCTATAAATCAAATGATTTGGTTATATTAAAAATTATTTCATATATCTTACTTCAAAATCTATAACTACAATTTGATAACAATTTACTAATAAAAAATATACACATATTAAAAAATTATGTGATTTAAGAGTGGACATTAACTGGACAAATTTTAAAGAAGCCTTTAGCCATCATTTAGAAATGTGAATTCAAGCCATTTCAATTAATCAAAGTATGTTAAAAGGATCTATTCATAAACATTTTAATAAATAAAAGGTACATTATGGTCAAAAAATTACTAGTTCTAAGATGGAAGGCTAAAAGCTCTTAAAAGCTATCTGCAAGCTGAATGGAATGAATCAAATAATTCTGCAAAGCATTTTTACCATCATTACAGAAAATATTAAAGATAACATACCCATAAAAAAACCAATTAATAGTGTTCTTTTAAATAGCCGATATAGGACTCAAACACACTCATAAGAATGAGTCCTAGAAAGGTTACATATAAATCCAAATTTTGAACAAATCCGACTGTACAAAAAGACAAGATGGTATAGAGATAATTAGCATCTAAATGATCTTTCCCTGGTCTGTTATTAACAAGCTATATGATTTAAGTCAAGTCCCTTAATATCACTGGCCATCAGATTTCTATATAAAGGTAAGCTAGATCAAAAGGGTTGCTTCTAGCTCTGTTTCATGATTCTGTTACACATTCAACAATAGCTACCCAATTTCCACACCTTTGTACATGGTTCAGTAAAGTTCTAAAACTTTTAGAATGAACTTAAGTAGATGGACTTCCAGCTTTATACTGTATGCCCATGGCCCCAGGACATTCCAGTCTGTTTAGATCAGAGCCTACTCCAGTGGTTTCAATCTACTCATAGGAACCAGAGAATTTAATCAACAGATCTCAAAGAAAACCTGATTTTCAAATACTGTGAAGCTAAACCAACAACTCTGAAGTACCATGAAGTATCTACATGATCCTTCAAACCAGGTATGACCAGACTATAATAGAACTCCTAGGATCACTTTGGATCTAGCTAGATCTGTACCTTCACTCTGTTCAGAAATCCCTGACCTAACCTAGAACACAATCATTCACCACAAAGTGCAAAGTCCAGTACTAAGAATACTAAATGCTCAAAACATCTCCAAACTTTATGAACTATTATTTCTAGAGCAGAGATCAGAGCCCACAGGCCAAATCCAGCCAGCAGCCTATGTTTCTAAATTAAGTTTTACTGGACCATAGCCACAGCCATTTGTTTACATATCATCTATGGCTGTTTTTGGACTACAAGGACAGAGTTGAATAGTTGCAACAGAGACCTTATGGTCTGCAAAGCCTAAAATATTTATTATCTGGCCCTTTAAACACAAAGTTTGCTGAGCCTGTGCTAAAAGACCTTTTAGTTGGTCAATTGATCAAAATTAAAACAGGAAAATTTATACACACACACACATATATACACATACATGTGTGTATGTTTATATTCGTATTGAAGTTTTTAACTAAAAATTGTATAAATGTACTTCATTTACACATCTTTTTATTTAGAGCCTTTTCTTTTCATCTGATTGGAGTTTTAACTTCTTGGTCTCATATGAGCCAAACCACAAATAAATTGTCTGCAATTTCAAGTTTCATTTACTCTTCGGTGGAGGAGGAACTTAAAGACAAATGCAAAGAAATCCAAATGCCAAATCACACTGAGTTACCTTATATCCCCCCATTTCTATGAACTGTCTCATTTACAACAAATTCTTACAGAAAATTTATTTTTAACAATATGTTTTGTCTTTCCAACTCATTCAACTGACTTTCAAAAACTAGTTTTATTTCATAATTCATTCTTAGAGAGGCTACTCAAATTTTGGTATTTCAATTTTATTTTAGAAAAATTGATGAAAATTAAGAGTAATGTTTTATAAGTAAAAGCTGATGATTTTTTTTAAATTGTTTCATTTCATTAGTTTATTTACTTAAACAACATATAAATACAGTAACAAACACAACTGACAAAACAGATTTAGGAAAAAAATACAGTTAACTCTAATAAGTACACAATTCAGTTACTGAAGCAGAATAATAAAAACTGGCCTACTAGCCATGAGCTCCCACAATATACAGTAGCTATCACATTACTAGACAGTATAGTGTAGTGGTGATTAGTAACACAAGCTCTGTATTCCAGTGGACTTGAGTTTAAATCCTGACTCTGCTGCTTACTTTAGAAAGCATCGATTTCCTCATCTAAAAAATAGAGACAACACCACCACCTCTGAGGAATATTTTATGAATATTAAATAAGATAACGACAATGATCAGTACAATGCATGACACATATCAAAGGCCAAAAAATTTCAAATATTATCATAACTGCTGTCATTATCACCATCATCATGATTCAATTTTTAAAAGCTAGAAAACAGATCTTTAGTGAGAAAACATTATTAAAATCTAATTTAGAATTATTGTACAGTCAGTGCTGCCATAGCTAACAGTGCCTAGCTTCTACTCCCACTCCTATAGATGTCAATATTTCCCATTCCTGCAGGGGTATAAGAGATGAGCCATTGGCAATATGAACATCTACAATGGTCTTGTTTCTGTACTCTGCTCTTTACTAGCATATTATTCCACAGTCCCCACATTAACAGCCTGTTATTACAACTCCTAGAGAACAAATAAATTTCAAAAGCTCTTGGTGTAATAAGTAACAGCACCTCATGCAGACAAGCATTAAATAAATAATACTTCACTCTTACCCCATCATCTAGAGTGAAGTACTTGACATAGATGACTTTTCCAAATAACTGGTGAAATTTTGGAACACCAAGGAAAAAAAGAAAATCCTAAAAATTTCTGAAGAAAAGAAAAGATACCATTTATGATGAAATAATGAGAATAGCATCTGACTTCTATCTTACAAAACAAGACAAGTGAACAATGATTTTCATTGTTCTGAGAAAAAAAAATTTTTCTTTCAATCGTGTGTATGGGTTAAATTAAAATAATTCCAAAATCTTAAAGTTTACTTCCCATGTACCCCATATCAAAAAAAAAAAAATTTCTCTAAGAGGTAACTAAAACAAGACAAGACAAAGGAATATACAAAAGAAGAATATCATATAAGAAATAATAGCAGCTGAATAGGACCTAAAAAAAGTGAAAAATGTTCCACAGAAAGTAAACAAATATTAATGGACCTCAATTTTCACTTAGAGACAAAGGATTACTTTTCCTCTTTTATAAGTTCAATCACTCTACCTTAGATCTGCAGATAATATTTATATAATCATAATACAGTAAATGATTTCTATTAGGTTACTTTTTTAGAAGTAAACCATTGAAAAAGCACATAAGACTTAATTATAGTTGCAAAAAGAACATAAATGTTATAAACTTGACCAAGTAAAACGACAGTTTCACTAACAAAACCTGGAAGGTGGAGAAGGGAAGAGAAATAAAAGAAGTATACCAAATCTCCATCTCCTATTGATATTTTGTGATGGGGAGTAAACTGATGGGACATCAACAGACAATTATCTATAGTGATAAATCAGGAAAAAGATATTTTAGTGCAGTATTTAAAATTACAATGACATCAACCAAGAAAAAATTAATAAGCTGTAAAAGTGGTTTACTCAGAAGGGGAATGGTTAATGGGGCAGAAAGAAAAACCTTTACCTTTTGTTTAAAACACTTTTGTTTATTATGTTTTTTGCCACGTGTAGGTAATATTTTACATTACTTTAAAACAGTACAGCATGGGGAAGGAGGCAGAGGAAAACAAGTTAAAATAAAAGGAATGTAGACGGTGTCAGAGTAGCATGGTATCAATAACTTGGTCCAACCTGACTGAGCAACAGGGACTCAGGATCTAGGCAATGTATCCAGCTAACACATCTGGTGACCCACCAGAAACACTCAATGTTCAAACATTACTCCAGGCAGGGTTCCTGATGGTCCGTGACCTGAGCCTAGACAAACAGAAAGCAGACACACCTTGCTAGAAAGGCATTAAGAACAACAGGGGAAGAGAAGTCCCTAGTATTGCTGTATTTGTAGATAAAAGCTATGTTCATTTACTGTATTATGTAAAGAAGTTCTATAATCTCCAATTTTTAATAAACTGCTAAGATCATATTCTGAGAAAAAATAAAAGGATATTTAAAAATTATGAGAAATTAAATACATCTATGTTAAAGTACATTACTCAATAAACTAGTACTGATAGTATGCAAACTTTTCAGTGCATAATACAGAATGCTCTCAGGTCCCCTCAAATAGTTCCTTTCAAATGAGATAAAAAATAATAAAGCAGTTTTGACTTTTAAGAATAACTTTTCTTAAAACTAATTCAGGTAAATTTCAAGTGAAAAAGAAATTAAATGCTTCATTCACAGATGCACTTTAACATAAACACATTCTGATTCTTATTCTCAATAAATCCCAACTATATAACTCTGTCAATCAACTCGGGAAATGTCAAATAATGTAAAAATATTCTCTGTCAGTTATAAAAGTAAAACAAAAAAATTGGCATTACAGTATCTTTTATTAAAAATGCTGAAACATAGCACATCTCAAGAAAGATATAAGGCACAGAGGAGGTACCCGTTTTCTTTCATTTTTCAACCAACTGGGTGAATTGTAAAATTACAGTCATTCCTCAGTATCTGTGGAGGATTGTTCCAGGACCCCCCATGGATACCAAAATCCATGGATGCTCAAGTCCCTTATATAAAATAGCACAGTATTTGCATATCACAAATGCACGTCCTCCTTTATACTTTAAATCACCTCTAGATACCTAATAAATAAATAATACTTATAATACCTAATAAAAAGTAAATGCAAGTAAATAGTTGTTATATTGTATCATTTTATTTGTATTAGTTTTTATTGCTGTATTGTTACTTTTTTCCCAAATATTTCGATCTGCAGTTGGTTGAATCCATGGATGCAGAACCCACAGATATAAAGAAGCGATTATACTTGGCACTTCATGTATTAAACTATCTAGTCATATAATCTGAGACTTACTAGATATATATTCAATGCTTCTTTGTGCAGAAGCAAAATATGTGAATTCCATTTTTCCTACTTTTAGAATCATAAGAGTCAGCCCTAAGTTGTTCCATATAATCTACTCCAAATACCTCTCCTTAGAACACAGAATCTCTGCCCTCTACCAAAATCCTTATTTCCAATAAAAGAGTGATATGACTAGAAAAGAAAAGAGGAACACACTATCTAAAAAAGAAAAATTAAGCAGACCAGCATTGTGCATATAAATTTACTTGAAATTAAAAAAGAAAAACCACACAAGAATCCAGAAATGCTCTAAATCATAGGGTGGCTCTCCTAAAAAACATTTCTAAAGGGAATATATATATATGATTCTCTAGTCATCAACAAAAATGAAAATAAATTTAAATGTTAAAAAAATGAGAGTATGCAAATTCAGTTTGAAATTAATTACTATTCCTATGAGTACCAGAGTGTCAAATGATTTGTTACTGATTCAGTCAGGTCCAAGCAAAGATTAAATATTGCCTTTGGCTAAGTTCCACAAGCCTGGGTCAATAAAATGAATTTTTAAAGTATGGATGAATCCTGTCAGAACAGGCCCAACTAGGGAGCTCAAGGGCAGGTACAACATAGTGTTTGGAGGACCAGAGGAAAAAAAGCAAAAGAAAGAAAAATAAATGCACAGAATAAAAGAGGTGCATCTAATTAATAAAGACAAAAATAAAAGGATGTTGGAATAAAATGTCTTTGATCTTCATAGACTCAACTTGTCCCACATTATCAACTAACCCTATCCCTGTAACCCACATCACTTTACCTACAAAAGAAGCAAACAAACTTATTATACTTTCCCAACTGGGAACAAAAGAATAAAATAACAGGCGAAGAGAAAGGGGGAGTGGTATTAGGGAGAATGGTGGCTAGCAAAGGACACTGTGCTGGCACGTGGGCGAGAGGAAGTGCTGGTGGAGGGGCTGTCATCACCACCAAACAGCTCCAACTGATAGCTCTGCTCTCTAAGTCATCCTGACGTTGTCACTGAATCACCACGTTAAAAACACAACTCTATCTAACAGTTTTCCTGGGAAACCTAAGGGAAAATCCCATTATAATGTATTCCTTGGAAGACCTGAATGTATTTGTGATACATTTTTACCTATTTGTAAAGAATAAGACCAACTTTTTCTTATTATGTGCACGACTCACATATGTAAACATAGCATGTTTCTTAAACACTGTTATTACAGTGTTTAATAACATAAAAAATATAAATAAATAAAACAATTATTAAATTAAATCTTTTCAATCGCAGATCTTTTCTATTTCAGACTTTTTACCATGTCTGGTAACTGTAGCCACACCTCCTCTACTTATCACTATATACATTCATGAAAAAGTGCTTAGAAGCTACTTCACACCAACTTTAAAAAGTCCAGATAAGAATTTCTTTCAAAGACATTTTTTATAGTTAACTCACATCATGTAAGATACTTACTTTAGCACAGCTAAAATAGAATTTTTAATTATATATAAAGTTCCTTACATATCACCTGCTCCCTCGATTTACTGCCACGAAATTCCACACTCATTCTTTCCTATTATAATAGATGGTGACCTTTTCAAAGTCAATCCTTGCTATAATTCCCACAAAGCCTTAGTATACTACTATGTTTTCTATTTTACTTTCAACCTCTCCCTCTTTCCCATTGATTTTCAAATATTCAGGTTTCTCCTTCATAATTCCACATCTGTTCTTGTCACAAAATTTCCTCACCTTATAATCATACTTCAACCAAGTACTACCAAATCTGTCCCCCACAAGGTCAAATATGACTTCTTGGTTGCTATAAATCCAACAGATAGATATTTTCAGTCCTCATTTGCTTGGCATTGCTGCAACAAAGATTTCATTCATGGTGCCCAGAATTTCCTATCCACAGGGACCTCATATCTTGGCCTGCCTAAGTCCTCCTTGCTCCTCCTTCAGGTACTCCTCAGTCTTGACTCTCTAAGGAGAGTTAGATCCCAATGCTTCCACTGTATATACAACTTCCTTCTCTCTAAAGCCCAATTCCACTTATGCCTACTTTAACAGAAGTCCTTCTTGACAGATTATGTTCTCTATAAAACCAGGGATTATAATGATTATCTTGTGTACGGTTCACCACTACACTACCAATTCCAAAGCAAAGCACCTGGCTATAGTAAACACTCAGTAAATACATAACTGCCCAAATTATTTTCACCCAATAAATAAGCTATTACCACTATAACAGATTTATTACTACAAAATCAACTAAGTGGATGCTTTAGTTCAAATGGATAGGTTTTTTCAGGACCCAGAATGCCTTGTTAGAAATTTCTAAATACATTCAACATACTAAAGTTAATTTTCTATTCACTTCATCAAATACATGTAAATGACATCGACAAGTTTTTAATGATAGCTAATCACTCTCAAAATAGACAAAACCAAAATATCACTGGTACTACCCAACTATGCATATCCTAATCAAATAAAAAAGGTGTTACTTCAATCTGCATGATCTTAAAGAAAAAATACCATAAATATTTAAAGAGCATCTCTGAGAGAAAAATACCTAGCCTTTATCCTATACTCAGCAAAGACCTATGAGAGCGTATCAAAAGAAAAAAATTAATTCAAACTTGTATTAATGTTTTGCTCTACCATAATATGTTAATTTTTCAGATACTAGCAACCAACATCTACAACATCAGTGAGTCATGCTCACTGAATTTCTATAGGAGAGACAAAGGGGCTGTATTCTGAGATAGGCATAGATTTAATTTAAAACTGAGTCTGATTGGCAAGCACACTATTTTATTTAGCTTGTAAATTTATTTGGAATGGCTTTAGAGGAATGATGGAAATTACACCTAGGGATTAGAGCCTCCCCAAGGTACTGTTAAAAATAATACAAACCGTTCATTTTAAGCAAACCAAAAATCTATTAATAAAGTTAGAACTAATAGCAAAAGATGCAGCAGCCATTTTTGCATTGTATATTTTATAACAATTAAACAAAAGATGTAACATAATACATAATCACTTAAATATAAAGACGATTAGTATATAAACTGAAATCATACTTAAATTTTTCAAAAGACTTCTTATCATGATGAGCCAAACACTTGAACCATCTGGATTTTAAAAATAAGCTGCAATATTACCCTCAATATTTATAAGCTGGGCAAAGTTAGGGAGGAAAAATTCCCAAGAGATGCAATGGAGACATGAACAGATGAATTTGTTCTTGTCTACTACTCTATAAAAATGAAATCAATCAGACTGGAAAAAAATAAGAAAAACGAATTTCAATGAGGTGACAAGAAGAGGCAGGATTAAAAAGTATCTGATCTTTCACACCTTAAGAACTACTATTTATAATTTTATTGTACTGTTCATTTACGAACATGAATGTTAACCTAGAGCATAGCACTTTATATTAACTTTCGATGTTTATTAACATTGTCTATTACACAACTCCTACATAAAAAACTGACAATATAATCAGCTTTAAAATTTTTATGTATTACCTTACCTTATACAACTGTAATGTTTAAAAGTGCTGGCAGCTTTCTGACATTCCAGGCACAACTGAATAGCTCCTGGATAGTCTTCCTCCTTAGGATAACAACAACAGGAGTCATTAGACTGGGAACATTTTTTTCTTAAAGCCTCTCATAAAAACACATCTCTGTTCATACTTTAACCAAAAGTTGCAGCATCAGAAAATTTTAATTCCTCTTAAACAAAGATTAGAACACCAATGATAGATAAATAACAAAATATAAAGAGGTAACTAGTTCCAGGCCTAAAATACATGCATAGAAAAAAAATAATACTTAAAATATTCTGTTCACTCAAATACACAGTAACAGCCCTCTGAGACCATGACTTATAGACAAAGCCTATATAACATCATAAGCTGCTTCACAGGGAAGGTTTTAACTGTTAACATATCTTCTTTCAGTAATGTTTACATAAAATGCTCCAAAATAGTATGCATTCTATTTGTAATCAACATTCAACATTTTTCCCACCAAGGAATTAGTAAATAGTTCCAAAGAAATAAGTTTGGAAAAAAGTAAAATATTAATTCATAACCTCAGAATATTTTTTATCACCTAACAGTAATTTAATGCCAAATGAATCTTTCACATGAATTTCTCAAACCCTAGTTTAATAATCATACAACAATTATACAGAAAACCACAGCAAATTTCCCCTCTGCTCATATCTAAATTCGACATATGCAATTCAAACCACTGAGGATGCTGAGATAATGACAAAGTACCTACCCTAAGGAGCGCAAGTATTATGAAGAAACACACATATTATATTACGCTTTGGTGAACTTTATGACAGAAGTAGACAGAGAATGCTAAGAAAGCATCAAAGAGGAAACAGATGGCTTACTCAGAAAACCAATTAATATATGATACCAAATATAACTAAAATATCGCATCCTTCTTAAATTACTACTGTTTGTTAGATGCAAAAGATAATTTTATTGCTATTTGGCTGCAATACATACAATCAAAAGACTAAAGTTAACGATTCCAGTGTTAATACAAAGTAAATATTTCCCAAAATAAGTTTGTTTTTCTAAATGAAGTATATATTATGTCAACAGAAAAAGGGTCTAGAGCAAGTACCTTCACATGTCTAAAAATGCTCTTTATATCACACACCAATTTGAGAAAAATGCACATCTGAGTTTTGTCCACAATAAAGTAATGTTTCTAGTAATATATAGTATTATTAGATCACCAAATTTCCACGCCTTAACTTACCTCTAGCATTTCACTTAAGCGTACATCTGTTCTTTGCTGAAAAAATAAAAATAAAAGGTAAAATCTGTTTCAACCACAAAATTAAGTTTTAATTTTTAAAAAGTGACCTGTATATACCAATGTTTTTATAGTTCTCAGAGATTTCAGAAGTCCAATCAGCAACTGACGTTTCCTCTGATTTGCAAGAAGGCCTAAACTAGCTTGAGTAAAACCTTCCTTTGCAATATTCAAGTGTCTGTAAAAATGAACAATAAATAGTTAAAATTTCCTAGTATCCACACAGAAAAATTAGGCAACTAATGAGGTAGTGACCTGGATTACTATTAAAACTGGGGATGGTGACTACTACTATTTGACAAATTCATTCAATTGCTCAGTCTAGACCAGCATTACTCAAAACATGGCAAGCGGACTAGTGCCAATCCACAAACAGCTAGTGGTCCATTACAAGAAAAGTACAGAAATTGAGATTAAGCATTTAATAACAGTGCAAAAGCAGACAGGATAATTTTATTCTTTGTGATTCTAATAATTTAAAAAATTAAGACTGTATTGTATGTCTGGGTTTTTTAATTTCATTTTCCTAGTAACTTCTTTTTACTGCATTTTCCAAAAATAACAGCCTGTGACAGACCGGAAATTTAAAAAGAAAAGAAAATACTGCTCCTTTGCCATAAATAGTTTGAAAAGCACTCCTCTAAACGACACAAAAACAGTGATTTTTTTTTAATCCATAAGTAGGTTTATAGATATTTCCCACAGTCTTAGTACAGTCTTATGTTCACTTAATGAATGATTTTCTAGAAACCACAGCCATAATAAAAAATCAATTATCAATGATAGATTTCATAGCTATTCTTGAAATATTTTCCAGCTTAAAGAACAAAATATCATCAAAAGCAATACCTTCTCCCGTTTGTGCAGATAACAGCAGCTAATTGAAGACCTGTCTGTAATGAGGTAACTCTTTCAAGTTCCTATGGAAAGATTAGATAAGGTTATTATTTGAGGCATTTTATTTTTCTTTCTCATTCCTATGATACTCTAACAAAAACTCTAGTAGATTTCAAAGAAAGGCCTGCTTGGAAAACAAAGTAGCAATAAAAATACCTGAACTTGAAAATTGTTAGTATATTTTTCACAAAATTGTTTAAAATGACTACTTTCAATTGATTTTTACAATGACAGATGACAAAATATTTAGTCAGTATTGCCTGCATGGAAATCTAGACCCAACTTGTTTTAGACAGGAATAAACAAATACCAATAATATATCTGTTTAAACATTTCTACCCAACAGAACATCACAAGGTAATTAAGGATATGACAAATGTGATTTCTGTTTACTAAGATGCTTTAACAATGCCTTCATTTGAATACTGGTAGACATTTCAAAGGATTCTGAAGGCTCTGATTTTTTGATGAAAACACAGATTCAGCTAGACAGTTCCAAATGTATCACATTTTATAGCCAGATTGTTATATTGCCATTTAGTGGTCATTATCGCTGATCTATGTGTTTGTTACAAAGTTCATGGAAGCAATTTCATTTGCTCTTCTAAAGTTTGAAAAAACCAAAAGATTACTTTAGAATTGTATATAAAAACTTTTCACTTCTTCAGTTTGGTAAATTTCCCCAGATGAAAGAGGAAAACATATGTACACATACACCTACACACCAAATACAGTCAATATGTTGCTACAGAACTATAGACAGAATAATTGCAGTATTTCAACAGTTTCAAGTATAAATTACTCAATCATTTTTTAAATTTTACTATAAAAAATAACAAATATCATCCTACCTTTACATAAGCAGGCTGTTTTTCAAGGATTAAATCTGCTACTTTTTTAGAGACCTATAAGAACATGCAATCAAACAAAGGAAGTAAAAGAAAAAGCCTCATGCTTCCTATTACATTTTATATTTTAAATTTTTGCAATACTCCATAGGTCTTCCAAATAACTTCTAGAACAGATACTGGCATGCTATGACCATACATTTCCCTGGGCTATGAAATTAGTAAAAGAGGTAGTATGATAAAGAACATAGCATAGCACCTGGTCCTTAATAGAAACTGAATAAATGATCATTACTGTTAATAATATGAGTATCATTATCTGATTTAACTAACATGCACAAAAGTGTAACCATCTTTAAGGGTATAGGATTTGACTTAAAAAGATGAATTTGTTAAGCCAAAATTTTAACCAATCCAATTTATGGAGACAGTATCTGTGAGAGAGAAAGAACTTGCTTATACCCTTTAGATTCTTTGTACCACATAAGAAGACAAGTAGTTTGGTCCGCTACTTCTGAAAAGTTGAAAACATGATTTTTAGAATGGTATGAAGATATTTAAGGGGGTTTTTTGGTCAATTCCATGAATAATGTTAATGTATCCAAGTTTGAATTGCAACTATTTTGAACATGAGGCCCTGGGGCCCCTGTCAATTACACTACAGAGATACCACATCTAGCATGAAGCATGACACACGGAAGGCATTTAGTGAGTGCTCAAGAAACAAAATTGGCTTCCTTTCCCGAGCCAACTGAGAATAAAACATTGCACGCACATTAAACTACTGCATTAATCCTTTCACATTTTCTTAATCTGCATCAAACATCTTTGAAATTATGTGAATTAATTTCTAGATAGACTCATTGTTTTTGTCTGAAAAGAGGGATTCCATTAAGGTTAAGGAAATCAAACTTTAAATAGCTCTGAGACTTCAATTAATGAAGAAATATCAATGCTAATCCTAAATATCATTTTAAGAATTCCAAACATTCCATAGCACTGTCTAGTAATAGATTAAGATAATACAACCCCTATAAGAAAAAGTCAAATAGGAGCCACGAGTAAGAAAATGAAATAAGTTCGCACTCTGTACCATATATTTTGACATACATGAATCTGTACAAATGTACATAGACACCCACGTAATTTTACTAAATTGGGTTAAAAAAATAGATGATGTAGTTATTGTTAGTCTGTGCTGTGTCAGGTAGCGTACTAAGTGCTTTTCCTACATTATCTTAATTAGGTCTCATAACACTCCATCAGTATGGCTTCTATATTTTCTCATTTTCCTGATGAGCAATCTTAAAAGTAATAGTAACTCACCCACAGTCCAACAGTTAGTAAGTTGCAAGACCAGGATTCAAGCCTAGGTTTATCAAATTCCAAAGGGCACTTTGCTGCACAGCCCTTGAGGTGGGGCTTATTCCCAAAACAATACTATCACATAAAGTACACATACGGAAGAGTTCTTATTTAAACATGTTGAAGCCAAGAGAAGGTAAAAGATGCCAACAACCACTGAAATCTAATTCTCCAAAGGGACAATACATTTTTACTACACAACCCTCTAGAGCTCAAGTCCCTTCCATTCCCTGCCCAAGCCTGCACTACACTACCACTGCTACCCCAGCACCCACTGAGTCTTCTGGGTGTAATAGAAAAGAAAAGAGAAGTATATCTTCCTTTATTTGCCAGACATATTATTTAAAATCGTATCTTAAACTCAAATAGATAAATTTATTACTATTGCTTTTTTTTAGTTGAAAAAAGTTAACAAGATCACATACTATATTAATCTTCTACATTTAAGTCTGAATTTCATAAAGTTCTGAAGTTCAGCCTAACATGAGGAAACTGTAGAATCACAGAATTTTATAGCATTATAGAAAAACACAGGCCCAACCTATCACTTTACAAATAGAACAAAAGAGACTTAGTAAGGTTTAATGACTTGCCCAATGTCATAATTAAACAGTGACTACAACTCAGACTTGCTGAATCTTAGCCTTGTATTCTCTTCAGAAATATTTCAACTATTAATAGAAGTGGGGACCTTTATTCTGATATAAGAATACTCCATTACAAAACTATGGTAGGGAAGTCATACATGCATGATAAGGAGCCTAAAGTTAGTACTTAGTACTTACTAATCTAAAAAAAGTTCAAAGTTCTTTGATCACATTTAAGATTCCAGAGAGAAAACTCCAAATTCTAGAAGCAAATCTATCAAAGTAACATAAGGAAAATCATGGGCATTAAATTTTAATGTAAATGTATCATTTGAGTTAAAGTCATGTTAAATAACAGGGTTTGTTTATATGTTAATATATTAGTTAAAACCATAAATCTGCAAACATTACACCTCTCTGTTGTGTTTCATTTACAGTTTTGTCAGAAAGAAATGTGGTTTTTTTTTTTAACTTACTGCAGCTTGCTGTTGTTTCAATTTGTCTCTGTACTCCTCTAATTCTTGCAAATTGAGAACAGGTGGAAGTTTCTACAGAAAAAAATTCATAAATGAAGAGTAAAAAATAAATTGTTTAATTCGGTTTCATTTACCTGGACACCTCTGACTAGTGAACTACAATCTGCGCATGGAAAACAGTGTCACATCCCCCTGCCCTCCATGTTTGCTGTCCTCCCCTCTTTCCTCATAGACTCCAGCCACAAAAGCCTACGCATCTTTACCACACAATCTTCTGGTTCCATCCCGCACCCAGCATTGCTACTTCCACTGCTACTGCTCCACCCTCCGAAAATCTCCACTACCACTGGGGTCCCTGGCCCCTAGGCCTGGAGACACTGCTTCCAAGACCTGTAATAGGAGAATGTGAGAAAAGGCCCTAACCTTAATCCCCACTCCACCAGTCACAGATATATTCCTACTTGTTTATGACAGAACTCAAAACAGATTTCCCTTCAAAAATATTATGAATGGTAAGTACTACAATGTGACAGTGACAGTTGTTGGACTACATTCTGGATTACATCAGTGTTCAGAGGGTAACATGGGAAACTAACAAAAAATGCATACAAGTGTGTATATGGGGAAACAGACTTCAAGTCTCAGTCAACTGACTGACGAAACTTCAAAATAAGTTGGGGACTGACTGACTTGGTATGTACTACATATGAAGTATGCATGCATACTGCACTTGGTTTTGTCTAAAAACAAACCTTACTATTCTGACTTTTTTTTAAGTTCCTATAAATTTAAAATGCCAGTATTATAAACAATATGGCATAAGGATTTTTATCCTGACTGAACAATTATATAAATACACATTCATGATTAAAAGTCTCAAAGCTTTTCTAAACATATTCTGCCAATACAAAATAGAATAGAAACAGTATACTAACACATTGTATGCTAACGGTTGAAAACCAAAAGGACAGAAATGTTTCCCTGACCAATATTCTATGGTTGCACTTGAAATTACATTTTAAAAAATAATTTCATCTTTAAACAATGTTGACAGTTCATTTAATCACAATGTGGTAATCACAGACCTGTTCTGGTACCAAAAAATATAAATGCCCCCAAAAATTCAAATCTCATAAATTCAGTCATTGAACAAAATGGGCTTTAAATATATTTTGATTAAATTTTTTTTACCTCCAGCTCATATTTAACAATATCAAATGAGTCCGCAGAAAAATATACTTGTTCAATACTATTAATAAGCTCTTGTTCAGCTTGAGGGTCACATGGCTGTTCTCGAAGTTCCCTGAATTCCTCCTTTAAGAAAAAAAAAAAAGAAGTCACAATTATAGTACCTGGAGCTTTTAAAATTCCATCTGCATGAAAATAAATGATCATCTATCTTAACAGTCACATATCTTCTAGGAACCATTCTGACCAAGGATACAAACTAATAGAAATCAGAAAAGTTCAAGGAAAATTAGGAAATAGCCAAACACTAAAAACTAACTCATCTACTGGAGAAAAAAACTAGCCAGTTTGAAAATTCAGATTTGATTCTCAATTCCTTGTGTGTCAACAAGGTTGGAAGAATTTAAATGTTTAACGAAAGGGAAAAAAAGTGACGACCTAAATACATACATATCACGTGGATACATCTTGCCATCAAACAACATTGTAAAATCTGCCTCACCACAGCTAACAAGGGAAGAACACCTCAATTAACGTTTGGGTCACAATCAGCATTGGAACCCTGAGCAGCAGACATGCACTCTACTAAAAAATCTCAGTGCTCAGCTAAGAAACACTGGCTCCAGAAAAGGTTCAAACAAGTTTAGTACTATAATCCTATGAGGCTTCCTTCATAGTGTACTGATGCTGCAATTCATGATCTGATCATGAATCTAAAGTTCTGTATTTTATAAAATGCCTTCTTTCTAATGATACAGAATGGGGCTTCTATGGATTTATACAATGAAAAAGAGCTTGACAGACAAATTCCTAGCCCTAATATCACCATCCTTATCCTATAAAATTTCACTGCATAATTGGATAAACCTTTAGTTAACTGGGAAATTTTAATAATTCAGGTACCCTCTTCCCTACCACCCTAGTTAATCAAGACATTATTATAGACATATAACAAGTTAGCCATTTGATTTTTTATTCAAATTAACCTCAAATACATTTATGTACACAAAAAGGAATTATAATTTAAAATCATTTTACAGTAATTAAAATAATACTTAACAAAAATGCTAATTAAATACACAAAAATTATCTGGTCAATTAAAGGATATTATTTTCCAAATAGAGATATTCTAGATTATTTTATTACAGGGCATATTCTTCATTTATAAAAAGAGTCCAGTTTGGATATCATTTAGAGTTTAACTTATATTTTATATTTGTACAATTAACTATAAGATTATCCCCTATTAGTAAGTTAAAGCTTAAAAAAATTAGAACTAAATCTGAAACTCAAGAGATAGTTAACTGTTTTAAATTTAAAATTCCAATACATTTAAAAGAGAAGGCAAAGTCATACAAAAATCAAACCTGCATAATCAAAAATGCATGGAAAAGAAAATGTCTCTTCAGTATCAAGCTAATGTATAAATTACACTAACCAAAAAAAACCAAAGATATGGCCATCACTGATTTAGCATGCAATTAGATACTATGAGTACAGTAAGAAATACAGGGTCCTAACAAAGGGAGCTGCACTACTGTGGAGGTTTATCTATAACACATTAATCTACTCAGCACCCTGGACAGTGGTGCCGATGCACAGAATTGGATTAAACCCACACCACTTGTAGAGGAAAGGTTCCCAACTAGCCTATCAACAACAGGCAACCTTCATGCATCCAGTGGAAATATGAAATGACAGGGAGACATGAAATGGAAGAGGAGGTCAGAAATTCCTGGCAATCTCCTTCCCTAAAAGTCCACAGGCATTTGAAATAACCAGCTCCAAATGCCACAAACTGGGGGAGTCAATAAGGCCTAAGTGATGATATGGCAATGTTGCTCCCTAAGAATTCTGTAGCACCATGAGCAAATAAATGCAGTTGATAACATTCAAGAAAAAATATTTAAAGATAACAAAAATTGCTAAAATTAAAAAATATCAGATACAGAACCAAGCCAAAAATTCAAATAGTCTGCAATGACTGACTACTTTCATCTTAAATGTATAAATGCCAATGACATACAGCACCATGCTGAGATTCTCCATATAGTACCAACAGGTAAAGACACTTGAGTTTCAGCTGCAACCCTATTAACCGGGCAAGTTAGTCTCTTCCTGCCTAGTTTCTGTAAAAGATATACATGTACACACACACATTCTCAAAATGGCAGTGAAAAAAATATCCAAAGTTATTAAGAATGCCAAAGGGAAAACATGATTTCATTTATAAATATCTCCCGAGTGTACATTTCAAAAATGTAATGAATCTGTAAAAAGAGTACAATCTGTATATGTATATAAAAGGTCAAATGCTATTCTTTCCTAGAGATCTAAGCAATTAATATCACAAAGAGCAGACAAACCCATATAATTTCAAAGAACTGACATGAACACTTGACACTCTAAGTGTAAGAAACCTGGACTAAGGAGAGGAATAAAACCTACAAAGGCAGCAAAAGAAATGTAGCATACAAAATAGAATTCAATCCAAAACAAATGCCCCAATGTAACACTATATGCCTATACAATACCCTCTCCTTTCAGACAATCTGGTAGTTCCTATGTGAAAATATACATCTGAACTCATTCAGACAAACTCCATTCTGACTAGAATCCGTATCGCCGTGTCCTTTTTAGTCACACTGCACTTGCAGTCGGTAAGAATCTGCTTCTACCTATTCATTCTCTAAATGTTTCATCGCTGTTAGAGCTGCCTGCTCAATTATATCACACACTTCTTGAGAACTGCGATTTCTCCTTATTCTCCATCATTATGCTCCGTAGTGCCAAGGCACATTGCAGACAATAATCACTGATCAAACTAAAATTAATTTACACAGTCAATAGTATTAAAAAAAGGAATATAGGACAAAACGAAAGGAAAAGACAGTATGTTCTTGTTTTGATAGCCAAAATTTTCCACAAACTCTTAATAGAAGGCTTCTTTCTTCCAACTAGAAATAACAATAAATGTTAAATGATTTAGGACTATTTTATGCATGTAAATTAGACAAATAAACAGAAGCAACCAGATTGCATATTCTCAACACAATTACTCTGTAATTTAATATAAACTCATTTCCTAGGACTTAGAGATATACAAACATACATAATTCTTCACCTAAAACAGAATCAACTGGGCAAACTGATACATAGGTGTGAGGCAAAATTTTACATAAACAAAATGAACAAAAAAATTCCTACAAAAAAATTAAAAGGTAAAACTAGGGGAAAAGAATACCAAATGAAATTCCTCATACCATATTAAAACATGATTTAAGAAAAAAAGTTACAATAATATTATATATTTAAGAGATAAATTTGGGGTAAAATATTTCAGTCTTACAAACTGTTGTTATATTAATAACATGGTTGAAAGACTTTATTTTTACAGTAAATTTTGTGTCACATAGTAACTAATAAGTACATATTAATATTAATAGTGATATAAATGCTCTGTAAAACTTGAAAATGCAAAAATAATTTGTCAACATCTACAGACTATCAAATATGCCACAACTTGCCTGCCAGTGGTAATCAACTACACCTAAAATAAAGTACATCAATGTCATCCCAGAATTAGAGCTGGAGAAAAACTACAATTAAAGTAATGAATTTAACAGTGGGGGGGGGCGCGGTAAAACAAAAGCACAAAAGGCAGAAATGAATAAACCAAAATTCTCTCCCATGCTATCATTAGAAACTAACCTGCCTATTTTCAAAACTCTAAAACCTTACTTTTCCCAATCAGTATAATTCCATTTAACAAACAATTTTTTAAGTTCCCACTATGTAAAAATTCCCCATACTACATCATACAGGAACAAAAATGAGTAAAATCCAGCTCTTCCCTCAAATAGTTTCCAAAGTAATAGGAATGATCAGATGAATAATAATGATAATGCAAGGCAAAACTTAAGGAGGTACAAACAAAATGAAGGGCATCAAAGGATAGTGAGTTCATATCTGATGGAAGAGGTGGCATTTGGAAACTATGAGAATAGGCAGAATTTCAAATTTAAGAAATTGGAGGAATAGGGTTACAAATATAAAGCAAAGCATAAGTAAAAACATTATATCGGGAAAACATGCAACAGGTTCAAGCAATAAAGGATGGCTCACCGCAGGGTAGAAAAATGTCACAGGAGAAAGCCTGCACATACACCAAGAGGCAATAAAATGTAACAACTGAGATTTTTAAAAATCCAATATGTTTTTATATATATTGTAACCATATTTCCCTTTACTAAAAATAAAGTATCTTAACACAAATCACTGTCCCAGATGCTATATCAAACATAAACATAAATAGTCAATATTTTCTTAACATAATAAACCAAGCAGGATTATTTTAGGAAAGTGGCAGACAACAAAGAAGTTATTCAATATTTTAGAGGCTGTTTTTTTCCAGCAGTCACAACACACCATAAGGTTGCATATAATACCTAGCCTATTTTTCTATTTTGATCAACTCTGAGATAAAGCTACATGAACATACACATAAAAATGTACATCATAAATGTAACTTTATGAAAAAATAATAAAAATTTAAGTCAACATCTTTAATTTAGCCAAGCCACTTTTCCTCTCAACATAACAAAAGGTTTTATGAGAACTGGGAATTCAAGTATAGAAAACAATTTTAAGCCCTCAAATATAAGGTGTTATAAAACATTTCCAGTATATTTATGATTTCTAAGGAACTAGACTATATCTTTACAAAGCAATCTCCTACTTAAGAGTTCATCTCTCAAGGGAATGTATTCAAGTTTCAGAAGGAAAAAAGAGACTACTAATTTTGTATTTAACCACTACTTTCAAATTATCCAAAATACCACACTAATTAAAAATACCAATCCAAGTTCAGGACTCTCAATTCTATTCACTTTTGTAAGTGTAAAAAGTTAGTTATGACAGCTTAACAGTTTTCCTTACCATTATTAAACTCAATATTCTCTTCAATTTTGAAAAGTAATTTAACCTAATTTTTAAACCCGAGAACAGCTTGGAAACTCACAATCTTCAGTAGCAGGTTTTTATTCAAACAAAAAGATGAATGCAAAAATCTTCATTTGATAGGTCAGCTTTCAAAACCCTGCAGAAAATTTATAGAACAAAAAACTAAATGCAAACCAACTCCCCTTTCTGTACTTAGCTTTTTAGACCACTGTTCACATTATATACCTGATTATATACTTTGGTGGCAAAGTGCAGTGTGTGTGTGTGTGTGTGTGTGTTGGGGGGAAGGGGGAAAAATTCTGACCTTGTAAAGCATGAATCTGGATTTGCCACAACAAATAATAACACAGATTTTTTTTTGCTTTTTGCACTTCTTCATCAGTCAACATAAAAAAGCTATTCCATTATAATAAATTCTAAAAACAGAAGCCATAATCTTACCAAAGTTGACATCACTTTACAGCTCTAATTGAAAGCAAAAAATGTTTAGCCGCCAAAATCTATACAGAGCTAAAAGGAAGAACAAAACATGAAGTTTTCAATATTCAATCAGTATTACATAAATCATAAATCACTGAACAGAAATGGGTTTGATCTGTTTCCAAATGAAACAGGATTCAAACCCTATTTCAAGATCACAGATACCCTAAAACCATACACCACATAAGTTTATAATGAATTGCCAGATGCCTGATTATGTGAGGAAATGGCACATTTTCTTAAAATCCCACTAGAACAACAATAATAATCCATCAAAGATGGCCGGTTCATCAGTTTCTCTGTGTGTGTTTTAAATAAAACATAGCTTTTAAAGCCTACCCTGTTTTTCTTCAGGCTTTCAGTGCCATCTAGTGGAATACTGGTGAGGTTACAATTTGAAAGGTTTCAGCAAAATGCTTAACAGAAAATTTCTATAAAAAGTTACCGTATGGCATTATTTTAATCCAGCTTTACAACACAATTAAGTGATGAAAATAATGTATTTTAATCACTTTCTACACAATAAAAGTTTACATATATTTGTTTTTTAAAGAAACAGATCATGAATAAAAACTGATTTTATTCATAGAAATTTACTCAGTTATTAACATGAAATAAAATCACAAAATTAGCAAAAATTTCATATTTGGTACTTTGCTAAATATTTTTATTTATTTCTCTTATTAAGTGGTTAAAAATACAAATCCACGTTCAGGACTTTGATATATTTTTATCAAGTATTTTCCTAAATTTATTTCTATGAAAAGGAAAACATTACAGACAACAGCTCTAGAGACATCATTTTTTCTAAAAAAAAAAAAAAAAGCTGTCTTTAAAACTATTTCTCAACTTCAATGAACAACACTGAGCTGTCTGCCACATGCCTGTCCTTTCGGAGGCTAACGCTGGAGAGAAGACACTTCACAAATTGCAACAGGGAGAAAAATCCAGTGTATGCTTTCATTTTGTTTTTCTTTAGTTTTCAGACATCTCATCAGACCGGCTCCCTAAAAGAAGAAATACTATCTATTCTGAGAAAAGACATCACAGCACCTTCGATCCCAGTGCCTTCCACAGCGTCCTTCAACTTCCACACCCAATAAAATTCTCAATCCTAAACGCTGCTTATAAAATGTCCCCCAAATTTAACTCTTCTCCATTTCCTTCACCTCATGTTCCTATCTTCTTCCTAATCAGTATCCTGGTCTCCTGCCTCCACTCAACAACTCACCCCATAAACCTGTAATCTTTCTAAAAGAAATTAATCACCAACTCTAAAAGACCCTACACTCACTCGTACCTACTCCTAGTCCTCTCCTAGCTGTGCTACCACCTTGCATACTTTTGTACAGACCTCTATTGTGCTTATACTACTCTGCAATTATCTATTTTTGCTTGTCTCCCCTACTCAGTTGAGTGAGGAACAGAGGCTTGTACTTCTTTTTATCTTCAACAATTAGTAACTGCCTGGCTTCATAAATGTTTGCCAAATGTACTCCATGAATAATCTTAAATGATTTGCTATGAAAGAAGGATTCAGAGTCTCAAAGCATATGAAGCCATGAGAAGAATAATTTCATTAATGGTTAAAAAGAAAACAGCTAAATATTGTTAGCCATGAACACCTAAGGAAAACTCTAGATCTCTTGACTGTTATTCCAGTGCACTTTCCACATAGCTTGGTAATGCTCTGGAAACCAAGTTCTGCAGTTAGTGTGTGGTTTTAGAATTCTTTTCACTGATGCTAAGAAGTCAAGTCAAATCCATCCATCAGATTTCCCAGAAGTACTTGAAACTAAAGAAAACATTCTGCCCAAACTCCTAGAATGTTATATAATAGAAATGCCACAGAGTAGGCAAGTACTCAATAAATATTTGTTGAATGGATGAAATATAAAAACAAAAATACTTTCTTATGTTTAGATAAATAGATTCTCAAATTTTGACTGCAACAAATATTCCTTTTGCCTCATCCTACATTTTACTCGAAAAAACTCAAAGGCATAGTAAACCAATCACATAATAGTAAACTTAGCTGAGCCCTATTTGTTTTTACGAGTTAATTAAATCAATGCCTTAAAACAAAAAACCCAGCCTTATCCTTAAAGAATACTCTCAGGAGGTAGTATTTCAGTAAAAATTCATAAAACAATATTACTATCAGTACTCTTTTTCAGGTTTGTAGTATGAAGCCATTATGGAAGCACTATGGAAAGTGTTTATCAGAAGTCTAGATGTAGATTTATAAGGTTCTGAACACTGGTATTTTTATTTTTTAATCAGGGTTCAACAAATACTCTCAAACACAGTCTCAATAAATTCTATGATTAATAACCCTGTGGCTATTATGACTATCATATATCACAATAAATATTGGTCTTAATTCTTCATAGTTCTTGTAACCAATTAAATTAAGTAAAAAAATCTTTCACATTTAAATGGATAACAAATTTAGTCAGATATACTATCTAATTTCTTATATCCTTACCTGTACATGAAAATCCCACCACTAATTTGAAATATAACAATCCATTTCTCAAGATTGGAATTTTAGGTCATTCTACTCTATCCTACAAAAATTGTCAGCAAAACTTGTGAAATTTTTTCTAGAATAATTCCTAAATTTCCCATTTCTCTGTTCTTGACCATGTTCTCAGCTTGGCCAGTGGTTCCCAAACTTGGCTCCACATTGCAATCACCTGGGGATCTTTAAAAATTACTGACACTTGGCTTCACCTTGACACTGTGATTTAACTGGAATGGGCTATGGTTTGAGTACTAGTGATTCTAATGTATGGCAAAATTCAAGTACCACTGACCTTGGCACTGAACTATCTAAACTAAGATCCCTGAAATATGTCCCAAAGTTTTCTTTCCTCTAGCAAGTTCTGAAAAGAATCTTAAAAATTTTTTCACTTTTCTATACTATTTTATCCACCAAAATTCCAAATTTCCAGTGTATATAATTTGACTCACATCTCCTCTTAAAATGAGACAGTGTCATCTTGTCTATGAAATGTAGAAATTGTACCATATGATTTCTAAAGTTTCTCCCCACTTTGAATTTATATAGTTCTCAAAAAAAACCCAAAACAAACAATACCCTCTGGCTACACGTACGTTCCCTTCTTCAGTTTCCCTTCACTATCCTCCCTTTTCTAGTAAGTTGAACCACATGAAATTTGTCAACATTTGACCATGTTAAACCTAAACAAACAGCCATTTCATATGGGTCATCCTAATATTTTCCTCCTACTCATCCTTTATAATAGAACCTTTTCATGTAACACAACCCAAGCTAACCTATTTCATTCTTGAAAACCCCACTGAAATCTCAATTCTTTGTCCCAACTTCGGAAGACATTATGTATGACAAGAAAAAGAGATGGGACCATTCCTGAAGACCAGGGATATCTTTTTTTTTTTAAAGGTTGTACCTATACTTATGAGTAAGGTAGAGTTATTAAATAAGGTCAATGTTTAAAATCTTTTCCAAACAAGTATTTACAGTGACTACTTAAATAGGACAAATTAAGTTCAAAAAGTACCTACCTAAGCCAAACTAAAGGGTAGCTTACTTTTTAAACCTAGTAACATACTGTGAACATTTCCTATGCAATATATACCACCAAGTTTAAAACCTAAGCTTCAAAATAATTTCTAAGAACAACACCATTTTTGTAAAAAAAAAAAAAAAAGGGGGGGGGAGAGGGACCCACACTTACTACTTCATGTAATATAAACCCCAGCTTCTCATTACGTGGTTTTCTTCACAGTATTTGTTATAATTTCAATCATTTTGTTTACTGTCTGCCTTCCCCCTACTTGAATGTAAGTAACCTCCCTGATAATAGGAAAGTTGTGGGTTTTGGAAAGAACTTTTGTCTTTTCGCTGCTGTATTGCCAGTCCCTACAGAGTACCTACCATAGATGTTCAATACATTTGTTGAACATGCAGAGAGAAAAGACCAGAAGACAATGTTAACCTTGACTGTGTTGGTGATTTTTGTGATTTTTTTTTAGGGATATTTTTCTGTTTACCATGTTTTCTGTTCACAGTATATATTACTTTTATATTGAAAGCAAACGTTATTTTAAAATATTCATTTCAAATTAATATTTTCAATTTTGTTGAAATGCTTTTAATAACTTGAAAAACTTAAATGAAGATCATTTTTTGATGACATCAAATTTCAGGTCATTAAGAACTAGCTACAACATTAATTTTAAAGCAACTGTATAAAAATAAATCATTTAAAATTCATGTATATGATCTAAATCTAAAGTAACATCTAAGTTGTGAAAAATACTCAGCATTAAAGTTATCCCAAGCCATGCTGTGTAAGGAATTTCTGAGCATGAACATTCTTAACTCTCACTCCCAGTACTGACTGCAAACCACACCCATGACAGACTCAGTATACTGACTGAAGCTTTGTGACTCTCTGGACCCAGCAACTCTTATGTTATGTTCTCAAAACCACGCAGAGAGAAGGTAGCAGCCCTGTTCACCCTCCAGAATTTGTGATGTTGCAAGAAAACACAGGGAGAACAAACAGGCACAAGAAGCTTGTAAGGCTTTCTTAGTGTAAGGTTAAACGTAAGCTTACAGCATTAATACCTATTTTATTATTAAAAGTTTTACAATTTAACTAACTTAGCTTATTAATATGTGCCAAATAGACCAATGTCCCAGGCTTAATCTTCACCTGAACCATCTACATTGCTGACACTGTGATCCTAGACTGGCCACTCTACCCAGGGCCAGCTACCTTAAAAGTATATAGCACTTGTGACTGATGGGGCTAGGGTGGAGAGTTAGTAAGAAGACTTTGTAATGACATCATCACAAATTCATTACCTGCCACTACTGGAAAAACACCCAGGCTCATGGTTTAAAGACAACAGAAAGTGCTTATTAATAAAATCATATATTTTTTAAAGAGGCTCAGTCATCAACTTGACATTGATTCTGAAATATACAATGGACTCTAATTCAAGGCATGTTCAAAATGCATGGTAATCTTTTCTCTTAAGTCAAAGAAATAAAGAGAATTATTTGTCAATTAGGATTTATAGTTATCTCTTATTTCCCAATTTTATCACAGTCTATAATCTTTAACAACATTATATAAAACTATTTGAAATGCCTCTTTGTAAGGCATTTTTTTGTCTGAACTACTTCATGCAAAAGGGTTGGTTAGGATTTTATTTTATTTAGACAAAAGGTTTGGGTCTAACCCATATAAAGGTAATGCAGTAAATACAAAATTCAATTTAGGGGGTAAGGTGCCTGAAAAAGATGAGAAATCATCCTCCTAAGCAGCTGACCCTGAGGTGTAAGGAGAGGCCTTAGTTTGCTGATCAAGAGAAGTAAACCCTATGTATTTAAATGCCAAACACGGAAAACAAACAGTACTTTCAAATATGATCCTCAAATTAAAAATCACAACAGCAGACATTCAGAAGTGCCAGCTTAATGTGTGTTGGAGCTCCTATTCACATAGGCAGCTCCAAGTGGCAACACTCAGAGAAGCAGCAGGTATTTAACAATGGTTAATAATTCTCCTAAGGGGAAGCCTGCTAGCTTTCAAATAACCTATATTAAATTTGTAAACTGAGAAGTTCACATGAATATCAAGGAATTAAATCTAAAATATCTACAATTTAGTATAAGTTATACAATTCAGTATAAACGGTATATTTTAGCTGCTTATCAAAAAAACTCTGCTCCACAACAAAAGTATAATTAAGCATAAATTTTGGCTCAGAGTGTTAGAGTATAAAAAGCTAGAAATCAATTTTTCATTTTATTTCTCCAAATTACAGCAGATAAATCAATAAGTTAAATATATACATATATAAACTGCTTTCAGGCTAAGAATTTGATACAATAAACTCTAAATTTACCAGTTTTACATTTTCTGCTTTACTATAATGAATCATACTGCATCCCATTGAGTAATGAAAGCAAAAATAAGCCCTACACATACTGTATTATAAAAATTTACCTAGCTTATCATAACAATAATCTGCCTGTGGGAAAGAAAAGATTCAGCGAATCAATTATTATCTATAGGCAATAATATTTTCTTAAAGAAGTGAAAAGTCACGCTCACGCGTATAGATCAATACCTTTCCAGGGACCCGGAGACTCTCAATGGCACCGAGATCACCGAGGCTCTCTGGAGGGCTTTTCAGACCCTTAAAAAATAATAAGATAAAGACAATTTTAATTATGCTGAAGAATTATAAAAGTGTAGCACACACCTACTGAAATAGAAACAACCATTTTAAAAGTAGAAATTTTCCTGCTTCAAAATATATAGAACATATATTCTAAAAACTATCATCCCTTAATACATATAGTACTATTATTAAATCAGGTAAGGATATACTTTGGGTATTTTAAAATAAAAGTATTATACGGCACCTTCACAACTAATGGTGGTACTTCAACCTAACCATGATTTAAAACAACCAAAAGAAAAGAAACTCAGATGACAAAAAGCATTCTATAAAAGAAAAGTATTTATGTATTAATCATTACCAAATTCACCTGGGAAAGAGGTCTAAGCAATAGTACTATGATTCACAAATACAATATATTAACCAACTGAGCTAATCAAAGATTTTTAAATAATGCTAATTGTTTAGTTAATACATAAGTAATCCCTTCATTTTACCTGATCATTTCTCACCAATGTATCCAATTCATTCTGCATAAATTAAAATTTAAATCTCACGTTTCACTGCCTATTACCTGTTCTTTAGCTCTTTGATACCATGCATTTTCTATATTCACATCAACTAAGGGATTCTGAAAGTCATAAATTTTAAATATCTCTCTCTCTCCCAGATCTTAAGTCCCAAGGAAAGAGAGAGTTCGAGTCTCGTGCCTCTATAGCCCAGTGGCTAGCAAAGTTCCAGGAATAGAGTAAACACCACAGAAATGAGTAAATTATTAGGTAGAAGTCATTTATCAGACTCCAATCTCCAACGTAGCACACTGTCCCCATGGGAACATGCAACTGACTGCAAAAAAAATTTCCAGGGATGCTTGCTAGAAAAAGAAAGGCCTACTGAGGTTTATTAGGCCTTTCAGTGAGTAAGGGGGAAAAAAGTTTGTGACCAGTCTTGAGCCATTTGTTCTTCCCTGTCTCAATTTCTCATCAATAGTCATGATGGCATAGCATCAAAAGTGGTAAAGAAGACTAAGTTGAGTTATATAACTAAACTTCTATATATATGATACACACACACATTTAAGAAAAGCTTCATAATTTGATTCAAAATCATGAACACCCCTAAAATATCTTTTTAAAATGTAATTGCCATGTCTTTTAAGCAAACACTAAGAATACAGATGCTCAACTTACAATGGGATTATGTTCCAATAAACCTATCATAAATCAAAAATACTGTAAGTTGAAAATGCATTTAAAACCTCCCAATAAACTCATTGTAAAGTCAAAAAATCGTACATTGAACCATCATAAATCAGCGTCCATCTGTGTAGATTTGTTTAATCTAACCAGAATCTGTGGATGAATATAGCGTGTGTGAATTTTTATTTCCTGGAGCTACTGAGTAGAGAAATTAATGTCTGAAATCTGAAAGTGTTACATACCAATGTGTAGAAAAAGGTTTTACTGCCAAATTAGTCACCACACACAACAATTCGATATGAATACACGGCAACTTTCTGATGCACAAAATACAAGTTAGAAATTGGAAACCCCTTGTACATGTTAGGAGGCAGGGGAGTGGAATGATTCCAGGAATGGGCTCTGGAGCAGACCACCTGGGTTTGTACCCTGATTTTCTCCCTGTGGTCTTGAACAACTTAACTATACTTCCTATGCGTTATATTCTAGTTATGGTAACAACTCATAGGCTGTTGTAAGGAGTAAAGAAGATAATGTATGTGAGGAGTCAAAAATAGTGTCTGGTACATCACAAGCATTCTTTAAGTGTTAACCATTATTCTTAATATTTTTATTATCACAGAGAAATGTTTATTTCTCTCATCAAAACAGAAATGAAGAATTATACAAACATCTCAAAGCACAACATCTGACCCCCAACTGTACTTTAGGATTATAGATCTTTAACCCTTTATCAATTTTATAAATTTCTACTAACAAATGTGAAGTCATTTCTATTTTATCTCCATCTTTCAAAGCATGAAGTCATGCTTTGAAAACTGTAGTTCTCTGCCTTTATTAAAGTGAAATTTTCATTGTAATGATTAACCATTATTTGATTTTCTTTTGTATTTGATATTTGTTTTGATAATTTCCCCAGTTTAAATTTACACAAAATTCAACATAAATAACACCTGCCTCTGCACTGTATTTCTTTGCCCAAATCAGATTAACACTTCAGACTACTACAGTTATGTGTCTACATGAATACTCACTTTCCATTTATGAGACCAGCAACTTATGTCCTGTCAGTCAAAAGGAACATCTGTGATAATTTGTGTTTCCTTCTGATTTTGACAAAACTCAAGAGGGTTTACATCCAATCCCTAATTTCCCTACCCTTACTTTCTCTTGAATCCACCCTAATCAGACTTTCCTCCCCATCACTTCATGAAAACTGCTATTGTCAGGTCACCAAGGACCTGCAAGCTTCTCAGTCCAAAAGCTCATTATCATTTTCACCTTACTTGGCCAATCTGCAGCATTTAACACAACTGATCACCCCCTCCTCTTTTAAATTCTTGGCTTCTAGGAGCCACTCTTCTTGGTTGTTCTCTTTATCCAACATTCATTCAACAAATATTTATTGATCATCTGCTATATGCCAGGTGCCATTCAAGATGCTGAAGACTTCTTACCTCACTCCCTGCTCCTTCTCATTCTGCTTTGCTGGATCACTTCTTCCCCCTGACCTTTGAATTCTCAAAAGCGCCAACCTTAGACTCTGTATCTCTACACTCACTCATTGGTGATATTAACCAGTTTATATGCAATCTACATGTTTATAACTCCCAAAGTGTTCCCTACACCCTGGATTTCTCCCCATAAATTCAGACTCATGTGGCCAACTGCCTTCTTTATCTCTCTACTTAAATATCTAAGAGGCTTTTCAATTAACAAGTCTAAAAGCTGTCTCCCTTCCCTCAATCTGTCCTTCCTTCAGTTTCATCCATCTCACTGAGTGGCAATTCCATTCTTCCAATTGCTAGTACCAAACCATCTGGAGTCATCCTTGATGCTTCTCTTTCCTTCACAGCCCAAATCCAATCCATCAGGAAACCTGTCCACTCTACATTCATCTTATTTATACGATATCTAACCTCTTCTCAACACTTCCACCACTAGCGCCCTGGTTAAGGCCTACACCCTCTCTCACCTGCATTACTGCAATAGCCTCCTTATTGTTCTCCCTGTTTTTGCTCTTTTCCCCTCTTCAATCTAATCTTAAAACATGGGTCAGAATGGTCTTTCTGAAGCGTCATGTCAGATTATATCATTCCTTTACTTAGCATTTCACTGAGAATAAAAGTCATGGCCTTGCCATGACCTATAAGGTTCTACATGATCTAGTTTCCTGCCATGGCTCACTTCACTCCACCCACACTGGCCCCTTGCAGTTCCTGAAACATGCTCCTGCCTCAGGACCTCTGCATTTGCTTTTCCCTCCACTAGGAATGCTCCTTCCCAGATATTCACATGGTTCACTTCCTCACCTCCTTCAGGTCTTTTTTATTACCTTCTCAGTGAGGCCTTCCATGTTCACCCTATTTAAAATTATAAGTGACCTCAAAGTACCAACAACTCCCAGGACTCCCTATCCCCTTTTCCTCCAAAGCATTTATCACCACGCCGTCCTTAGCACTTGTCTATTTTCTTCACTGCTGCATCCCCCAAACTTAGAATAGTGCCTGGCACATAGTGCTCAATAAACATTTGTTGAATGGACTGAAAGAACAGAAGCCAGCATAATGGAGAACGATGAACAACAGATCGCATCTAAATAAAAAGAGCTAACATTGCCCTCCCACCCTCCCTCCTACTCTTTTGCAAACAAAGATCCTAAGACAGTTGAAATGCCAAAAAATCTATATTTCACAGACTTTAATCTCATATCTCTCCACATTAATGCAACATATATTATTAGCGTATTCTGTAGCCTCAAAAAAAGAAACATCTTTGTGTGTATTTATTTGTAATCCTATTACATTTAACCCAATAATAAATAGTATTAATTAAAACCCCAATGTAACTCTAGGTAGCATCCTATTTTCCCACCTCATAGATTCACAAACTGTGCATTAATAATGATCAATTATGTGGAAATCAAGCCATACACATATTAAATATATATAATTAGGATAATCTTTTACACAGTATAGTTCCAGCTTTTCATGTGTTCTTCAGTGTGTTTTTTTTCCATTCCACTTAAACACAGATTTAACCTGCTCAAATTCAATAAGCAACCGATTGAGGCTTAAGGGTTACCATTTTCAGCACAATTTCATTACATTTATGAAACATAAACAGTATCCGGAATTTTGTATTTTTTTCTCTCCTACTCATTTTTAGAAAATAAAGTCAAAAAACCAACGACAAAGGCTGTACAACTATGACAGTGTTGACTACACTGAACTGTGTAACAAACCTGAGAGAGCACCAACCTTAACTGATGCACGAAAGTCCAAATTCAGCATTCCAAAGGCAGTTTAGGGGTATTAGTGGTACAATGTACCGCTAATGTACAAAAGCACATACTGTTTTAAAATCAAACAGATACCAAAGTCAGCATGAAATTATTACTTGAATTACTGAAACACCCTGCTTCCAGTTTCCCTGCTTTCCCAACATCAATGTAGCCAATGCAATGGCTCTATGATCAAGTATGTCCTTGATAATGCTCAAGAACTGTGTTAATGCCTTTATTTAATCCCCTTAACTTCATCATATCATATAAACGTTATCATCAGGCTAACCCCATGAGGTACACTTTATTTTTACTATTTTAAACATTATGTAACTTGCCCAAGGTCACACAGCTACCACAGGATGGAGCAGGACCCAAACTCATTCTCATGTAAGAAGTAGTAGGAAGCATAACATCAGTACCCAACAAATGTGAGGGACTGCCAAATGTTACTATCCACTTACTTAAATCTTTTTATTATTCACAGGACATTTTAATTCTATTTTTACAACATAACCTGACAGAAGTAAAATAATCATGTAAGGACCATTTGTGTACTATCCAACAGAAATACAAAATTTGTAACCTGTTCAGATATCTCTCAAGTTCTGAATTCTCAAATAAGAATTTGGTATTTGAATTTTTTTTTAATCAACAAGAAAAAACTCACAAATGAACCTTTCACTAAACGATTATCCTCCACATTCTCTAAACTTCTTAAAGCCCTATTAATTTAAAACTCTAGTCTACAGTATGTTTCTTTCATATTAAAATAATAAGGAATGGGCAATTCTAGTGAAATATTAGAGTTGAAGTAAATAAAGTTATCTAAAACCACGTCATGATCAATAAATACATAAAAGGAAATTTCTGCTGCTTCTTGCTTGAAGGAAGCTGAAGCATTATTAGGAAGTCTCTAACATTTATAAAACCGGTTATGAAAGAGCCAAAACTTTTATTCATGAATTATCATTCTGGCAAAAAATAAAAGATCACCACCTTGACATGACAAGAATAATTTTTAAAAAGCATTTCACAAAAAGTTTTCACATATCTTAGCTTATTGATGACTCTCATAACAGAACTGTGAGATAGAATGAACAAAAATAACTACCATTCTCATTTTCACATCTGGAAACTTCGGCTACAAGGTTTGGGGACTTGCCCCAAATCACAAAAATACCAATTCTGTCTTCAAATCATCCGCTCTTTTCATTCTTTCCAAGCCATCTCTATTGCACAGACCACACCTCTCTACCAGGCCACCTGCTCGCAGACGACAGACAGCCTGGATGCGGGGGACCTAAAAGCAGCTGGGGCTGTCCTGGAAAGATGGCAAAAGGGGAGGAAAGGAGACAACGATAGCCACTGACTTCCTCAATGATCTCTGTTTCTGGGAGGCCGACCCCAGCTTGAGCAGGGTTCCCATTCAGGAGGCTCAAGTGAGATTTCCAGGGTGTGCCCCGGCTTCCCGGTCCTTCTGACACTTGCCACCACCTATAACTTAGGTCTCCACCCGCCGTGGCCAGGGGACAGAATATCTCGGCTCCTCTCCCAGCCTAGACGAAGGAAAACCTTGCTTGAGCCGCCGCGACTTACCTGGCGGGTCATGAGAGATTTAATTTTTTGCATGTCGAAATCGTGAGAGGGGTACGCTGCCGTAAACAGCTAACAAATCACACCGAACCACCAGACGGCTCGCCCAGACACAGGAAAGCCATAGTGGGTGGTCACGTGGAGCAGTTGACCCGGGTCATCTTTTCTCACCCTGTGCATGCTGGGAACTGTAGTCTTCCGGCTGCCGCCGGCCCCTGCAATAAAGAAAAGACGCCAGTCCAGGTACTACATTTCCCAGCAAGCAAAACAGCGGCGCTTCGGTTAAGCCTGCAAAGCTTATTGCTCAGCGTGACCACGGCGATTGCCGGTCTTCACAGAGGTGCTTGCAGAGGGTAGCTCTGTTTCTGGGAGAAGGAAAACTATGTCCTGGGTGACCAGGCGTTGAGCAAAGGACCGAATACTGAGGAGAAAAATATATAAACCAGACTGACATGATGCCCTCCCAGGAGCGTGATGGAGGAAACCCCACCTGGTCTAGAGGGGCGGCGTGGGAGAGCGTGAGACTGACGCAGAGAGCCAGTTGGAGAAGGTGACCTGAGAAGTTGGGACTCCCCAGGTGGCGCTGGGTTTGGTCTGAGGAAAGGTGTGGTCCAGGTTGCCCAATAGGCGGCCTAGCAGAATTAGAACTGTTCTTCCTCAGTCTTAGCATCCCCTGCAAAAGCCTAAAATCAAAGGATTTTGACCCTCACTTTTCATTTTACTATCTGCGTAATCTAAGTCAAGACAGAAAATAAGACCGTAATAATGAGTACACATATCACTTTAAAGTTCTCTTTGCAATTTTTAGCGGTTTAGTTAAATTGAGGGAAGTAATAGGGGAGTCTTTGGGGGCTTAATTTAAAAAGGACTTTCCAATTATGAGACTACCAGAAAACGGCCCCAAAGCTAACAACAGCTAACTTTTTTGAAACTCTGCTAATAGCTTTGCATGTATGATCTCATTTATCCACACAAGCATCCTCTGGGGTTATTACCATCATCCCCACTTTAAAGATGACGAAACAGGTGTGGGGAAATTAGGGAACTTACCTAGAATTGCTGCAGATGTGCAAGCAGAAACTGACGAACTGATTATCCAGATGCGTTAGGCGTTGTATGTGTTGTGTCGAAGAGCAAGTCCTAAAGTATGGTACCAGTTTTTTAAGTTTACATTTATTTTCATGTTTATTTTTTTAAATATGACAGACCCATGATTTCTTAGGATAACTTAAAAAGTGTGTTAACAATGTACAATATTAGGTAAGCAATAGTATGGGTAGTAGTCAGATATGGCAAAAACAAGAAAGTTGGTTTGCAAATGACTGAAGGTTGGAGCACATTAATATAGAGGTTATTTCTAATTTTTAAATCCTATTATTTGACCCTTCAGAGCCTTGTTTTATTAATTTTTACAAATGAAGTTGCAATATTTACCATAGGTTTTGTTGTTTTTTTTTTTTAAAGAGATGGGGTCTCACTCTGTCACCCAGGCTGGAGTACAGTTGTGCTGTCACAGCTCACTGCAACCTTAAACTCCTGGGAGTGATTCTTATAGGCAGCCCAGCTGTAGCATTTCAAATCCATTCTGTAGAGATGAGACAATCCAAGACTAGAACCTAGATTCAAATCTAGAATTTTCTCCCTCAAACACTCAAATACACAAATTTAAGGGTTACCCCCCAAAAAGGTTTTTTATCCAATGTAATTGTGGGTTTTTTAGTGGCCAAATTTGGGGAAATGAGTGTTTTCCATATCTATTTGAGAGTTTAAAACAAGAAAGTATTAAAACTTTGTTCTAGTCTAATACTCTACATTTTAGTTTCTTATAATCTGGAGAGAGGGACAACTCAGGCTTCTAAGAGTTCAAAGGCTGTAACTATAATATTGAAAGCATGTAAAGTAAACCAGTGCTGTTAGCTAAATAAACTATGTCAGGTCCAGCCTCTTGGCAGACTGTTATCCTGGTTCTTTGGCTCTTTGCTTGGAAAATTCACAAGCAGGGCCGGTGTGACGGAGTGACCACAGACAGGAAGCAATTCCACACAAACAGCTTTTATTGCAGAAGAGAAGCGAGCTATACAAAGCGAGTGTACGTTCCAGAAAGGAACGGGTCAGTCTCCACAAGTTAAGAAAGACTTTAAGGACTCCCAGGTGTCCTCCCTCCATTGGCCTGGTCCAGGGGAGGGCTCACGGGTGGTGTGGGATGTTACCAGATGATTGATATACATGATTGTCACTTGTTTACCAAGCACTGCCATCCAGTAAGTCTTCCTCAGGATTTTTTGGCAGGCCTTCTAAACTTTATACTAGTTTGTACTACCACTCTAAATAGCTCTCAGGCAAATGTGAAAGTCCTAACTAAATAAATCTTTTATATATATTTTTGAAAAATGGAAACAGCATGCAATGTTCTTTAGGGCTCTAAGGTTTTTTTTTTTTTTTTAGTTTAGGGAACTAAAAATGTATAAGGTCAATTATTTTATATAGTGTTAAGGTATGTTGAATTAAAAAATATAGTTTGTTAGGCAAGGATCAAATCTGCAGGTGGCAGATATAGGCCAGGAGGGCAGTTCCTAGGGGTGGAGAAGCCAGAGACCAATCAGGGGAAGGGACCGCAGGATTATAAATTTACCTTCCTAATCAAACCAGGATCTCAGCTCTTATTTAAGCTTCCAGAGGCCCCTCCTGTTTGTGCCGTTAGAAATACACTGTTATCCTACTTTACTGCTAGTGCTATTTGCCATGAATCAGATCAGTTTACTTAACTCTCAGTTCTGATATTCCAATCCTGCCACCAGGATATATAAATTTATAATCTGATGGTGGGAAATTTCTTTTAATGATAAAACACTTTAAACATTTTTAAGAATCGTTTAAAAATTGACAACAGTTGAAGTTAAATTTGAACACTGTTTCTATGACTTCCTCTGTGAACATCTTGAATTCAGAAATTACTCCAGCAGGTTAGAGTTTATAACTACAATTTACCACTAGGGGGCGCTTTGTCATGCTTATGCCACATAGCACTTCCCTAGATGTGCCACAAAGGTGTTGTCATTTTTTAATGTGTGCCATGACATAAAAAGATAATCACAAATAATATTCATTTTAGCACTTAGCTTATGAAGCGTCTACCATCACGTGATAAAAGAAGATACATTTTTAAATACAACAAAAGAAATAGGAAAAAAATCTCAAAAAATTCCTTGAAATTGAGCACATTTAACATTAGGAAAAGCACATTACATTGTCCTTATTTCTCTCATTTGCCAAGGACCCACAGACTTCATCATAAGCCAGAACTGGATTGAAAAACACTGGAAAGAGCTTATTTAATAAAGGCAATTGGAGGTTAATATTAATGTAAGAGGTGTTAGGGGAGCCTAACTTCCATAGAACTTTTTAAAGTTCTAAATTATTTTCTAAATTGTATTTTGTGAAATCCAATAATAAAAAATTTATTTGCATTTTTTAAGCATCAACTGAGAATCAGGAGACATGGGCCGAGGAGCATTTGGAGTTTGTTTTTGGAAGAACAAATTAACAAAAATACTAGTTAGGCACTAAGCTAGATGCTAAAGATCCACAAATGAATAAGATTGTTCTCTGTACTTGGAGCTCAGAGGAAAAATAAACATCCAATAAAATAAATTGAGATTAATGAGATAAGTGCTTCAGTAGATGTATGTACAATATTTAGAGATAGCACAGAGAAAGTTGTGGTGTAGTTATTAACTAGAGGGAGGGGGAAGCCCTTGCCATTTTTCTGAAGCATGGAGAGATCTTAAAATGACTGACCTCTAAAGAGGACTCAAGTTTCCCAAAGGTCACTTACTTTCTTTGCCTATAGAAGCCCTTCTAGGTAGGTTGAGAGCCTTAATGTAAAGACTATTTCCAAACTTGGATTCCAAAATACCTATCGTCCCTTTTTGTCTTTTAGTTATGCTTGAGGAATATTCTTCCTTCCCCTCTCAACATTGAACTTCTTCAGTGGGCCTTTAAAACTGATTTATGCAAGGAATTTTATTTGATTTGATGCAGATTTGGTTATAAACTTTCCATTTTATATAGTGGAAGGCTTGGACCAGAGCGTTCTTGCAAATGGGAGTTAACTTATAACTTAATAAATTAAGCGGAAGTGTTTAGATTACCTGCTACCATGACGATGGAGAGGCCAGGCTGAAAAACACCACAGTAGAGGCAAGATCTCTGGATCATTGATTCACTTCCTCTGTGCTTCAGCTGTGAAAATGTGGCCTCAGATATTATCTGTTGGCATAGGCTTTTTATTATAATTATACACGGTCCGTGCTTCAGCCCTACTTGGAAACACACCTGTGATTTGCTTTTAAAAATAAGATGAATCCATAGATTCAATAAAACCATAACAGTCATTTGTAAGAGGAAACACTGCATAGAAAAATACATTTTTATTCACTTGATTCATTGGTATAATTTTTACATCTAGTGACTTCATAAAGATTTATAACTGTTTAGCAGATACATAAACTGCTTCAATTTTCATAGAAAACATTTTTATTTCAAAATAATGGCATAGTTTTGCATGATAGGAAACCAGCTTTTGTTTTTAAGGAAATTTCACAATATGCTCTTATTAGGAAAGCATGCTGTTTTTCAATAAAGTCAATCAAAAATTTGTTTTCCTTCATGTGATTTTTAATAACTAAGAATAATTTATAAAATATGCAATTATTGATAATTGCTAAGAAACTGTTCTGAAAGTCATGAGCCTGTATCTTTGCAAAGCATATAACAGGTGTTCCCACTCCCTGTGTCCTTTGTATACACATTCATTCTGTATTCAAATCACAGAAGCAAGAGTCAGGATAGGGTCTATTACCTCACTGCTAATTTCCCTAGCAAATAAACCAGCAGCTGCTGGTCCATGTACCAAGTTACCACAGAGAACAGGGCACTGTATGCATGGGACAGGATGCTTTCATGGAGCCCTTCAGCAGCATGGTTGCAATCTCTCAGTGCAAAATATACCTCCTTCTCTTAGGTAAGGCCCTGTGTGAATTGTTTTAGCTGTTTGTTGTTTTTTGGGATTTTTTTTTTATTGTGAGTATAAGGTAAATATTTGCTTTAGGCTGTAGATTCACTCAGATAATTGAAGAGCAGTTCAGAACCTTTTAACAATAATACACTGTTCCAGCAAAGAAGCAGGAACATTTAGGAGAAATGAGACTCAATAAATAGATTGCTATTGTTTCCTTAGAACAATAATTATTGTCAATAGCACTCATTAAGAAAGTTAAGACATTCTAAAAATCTGATAATTTCTTCTTTTTAGAGTTTACATACAGGTTCAATAGTCTTTAATGCATTTATTTTGGCAAATATTCTAATAGGCCATGAAATTGTGACCGCTTAGGTGAAAACTCAAAATAATTTATGAAAATGGTTTTCTTTTTAGTTAACGATACTGCTACAAACTGTTGACTCTGCTTCACTTTAAATTATCTATCTCATCTTATGAAATACGGAAAAAGTCAGGTTCCAAACTGACAAAACAAAATTTTATACACAAAAGGGAGAAATGTGTTAGAAAGGATTATTTCTCCAAAATACCTGTAGCTTTTCTCTTTGCTCAATGGCTAGTAGTCCTGTAAAAAATTTTTTATCTGATAGGAATTTTAACAGATAGGAATTCAAAAAAAAGCTATATTCCTGAAATTTTAAGGACAACTTAGCTATAAAAGCAATTCGTCTTAGACTTCTTCAGTTACTTAGAGCCTTAGTTTCACTTGTATATTTTGTTACAGTTTTCATTGTAAATGTGATTTTTTTCAACTTTAAACCTAAGGTTGTACATATCCCATATATTTGAAATGTACAGTTTATAAATTTTTTAAAATCTTTGAGTTTCCCGTAGTTGTGATTCTTCCAGTTATTACAGTGTTTGTGTTACCAAATTCAAACCAAAAAAAAATGGATTTTTACTTTTAAAAATTTTTTGGAAAATTAAAGAATTACTGTAACTGTCTCTTTGTTCATTTTTCTCAGTTTTGAAAGTATCCTGTGTCAGTACTCCCCTTATTTTTAACTTTAAAACTGTATGACTGTTGTAATTTCATAAGTGATGTTTTTGTAATTGGCTTTAAGAACTTAGAGACAATTCAGTTGATTGTCAACTAAAATAAAATTAAATGTGCTTTAGAGAAATTGCGTGTTTATAAATAGTTAAATCAGTTTTTATACTTCAAGATCTTCTTTCTTATGCAGATTTACTTTTCTCCATAGGTAGCGTGTTATAAAGACCACAGGTAATGTGGAAATCTCTTTGCTTTTAGGAATATTGAATTTTTGTTTGTTTTTTCTTTTTAAAAAAAACTAAAAATCTTGAAGCCTAAAACATACTGTTTGTACAGTCTGTTCAAAGTACAACTTCATAATTTCTGTTTTCTCTAAAGATGCAAGAGTTTATTTTCAGTCAACAATAGTTGTGTTATGGTTGGTAATATCATGCATGATAATGGGGAAGTAAATGCCAACTATTTTGAGCTACAGTAGAGGTCACTTTGTGAAGTCTGATGTTTATATTCAATACAGTGAAACTGGCTTAGGGAGTCCTTTGTTGCTGGAATATAGATAAATTTCACAGTGGGACTTCAAGTGTTCCTTAACACTGGATACTCCTTTATAATGCTATTGTTATACAGTTTAAGAGAGTCTATAAAAGGGAAGATCATTGCTGTAACTTTGTGTGTCAGATTATGAATGGTATTATCAGTGTTTCTTCAGATTACTGTAATGCTTTACATGGAAAAAGTCTAAAAGTTTTTCTTTTTTATTCTCAGAAAATATTAGTGAATCTAATAATAAAATTAATTTTCATATAAGCCCATATATTTGGAATATCAAAAGGAAATTAAAATTTCATCAATTTTTATATTAATGTATTTTCTTGAAGCTATTTGTTCATACAGAGGATGACTTTCTAAATTCAGTAGTTTTAGTCCTTTAGGTTTTCTCGAACAACCAGAAAAGAGCCTTGAAAATTTCTCAAAATGAAGCTAATTTTTCTAAAATTAGTAAACTACCATGTTTGACAGCATGGATTCATCATATCTGTAATGGGAAACATAATGGCAAGAGAGTATATGTTTCTGAAATGTAGAAGCAGCATTCAGTTATCTGTTTACTCTCCAAATTTCACTGCAAGTAAAGATTCCATCATATCAATAGGTTCGTGTCTTTCCTGCAAAGTGACAAGATTTGAGGTGACTGAGATAAGATACTGTGTAAAGAAAATTTCATTCCTTGCTGACATTGTAACCTGCTACCTATCATGTATCTGATAAAACGGTATAGGCAGTCTCGAAACAAACAGCCATCGTAACAGCTGTGCTCTCTCTCACTGTCGAACACACATTTGAAAAAGCACATGTATTTGAAAATTTTTTTTTCATTTGTTATGAAAGCATTGAATATATTCAGAGATATTGATGGTAATACATCATTTAAGGTATTATTAAATGATGCAGTCTCTAAAATAGGCCAAAAAACTAGTTTTCCCCCTACACAATTATCATAAAGTCCATATAAAATGTTATTTTCTACTAAAATAGTTTCATTTTTCTCTGGGCTGCAATATTTGTATTGTTTTTAATATTTTATTAAATAAAACTTTCTTCCCCTAACTTCAGTCACAGACTCTGTAACCAGTCTTTTCATATTTAAGATTCGACGTTCTGAATCAAGATTCAAAAGTCAGCAACATTTCTATTCTAGTGATATTGTCACTCCATAGCAATAAGGTACCGCCCAATCATTTCCAGAATATTAAATAAATCTCAGTCAGTCTTTTTCAACTACAAAGAAAGTAAATTAAAAGGGTTTGTTCCCTTAAAAAAAAAAAAAAGCAAACAACGACTTTTGCAATGACTTTCCCAAAAGACAAGAACAGATTGGCCAGATTGTATTCAGGCCATGTCAGCCTAGAGGTGGTTTCTGGGTTGAGCTGTGAAATGTCTTAAATGGACCAATAAGTCAATGACAAAACTGCTACCTGCTAGAGGTAACTACCTCATTTTATGTTAGCAGCCATGCAGCCTTTTCCAGTGCATTCCCGAGGCAATGACTGGACCCCATCATTCCCCTTGATTCCTTGGTAACAGACACAGAATTGCCCCTTTACTAAAGGATATCCAGGGATTGACAATAAGTGGACCAAAAACTGAGACTCAATACTTCAGAATTCTTTGGGCCCTCTCTCAATTTGAGTCCTCTCAAAAATTCTTTGGGCCCTTCAAATATAGGTTGCTCCTACTCTGAGAAAAGCACCTCAGGATGTCAAGAACATAAAAGTTACAGCATCAAGGAAGGCCTTAGACCTCATCTAATATTACTGCCTTTTCACACATGAGAAAACTGAGGCAGAGAATTAAAATGACTTTTCTAAGATCACATAGTTGGGCACTTTATTAAGATCTCACATTTCAGTAGATTTTTAACTTTATCAAAGTGTCAAATACAGTAATCTGTCTGCAAGTTTAGAGAATAGATACCTGAAAATCCTTATTTCAGGGCAATTTGCAAGAGATAAATTTAAGATTAACTGGTGGACATAGGACAAGGGAGTCCAAAATTAGGAATGAACCATGAAACCCTCATAAATGTTTTCATATTCACTCAAGTGAAAAAAACAAAGAGCAACACAATAATAAATACAGTGAAAGTTACATTTTAAATATCTTAAGTTAGTAATAATGGTTACTAAAAATTATTTTTATTTATTACTTACCAGGAACTTGTCAGGAGCTTCCTATGTCCAATTTAAATGAAAGGCATGTAAATGCATTTTGTTTTGTGCAGAAAACACATACACTAAAAGGAATCTTTTCCTGTGCTGGTCCCCCATCCAAAGGCCCAGTGTCTTTCGAAATTTGTGACTTTAAGAGCTTGACCCCTTCTGTCAGCCTCTGCTTCACATATCTTAGACATCATTAGTTTTAAGACATAGATTTACTCTCCCATCTTCCTTTCTTTCTCCTACTATTTCCTTGCAAAACCACTACTCCTTTTCTGTAGTCCGCTTTATCTCCTCTTTAGAATTTCCTGCACCCAGTTCCCTCTTTTTCTAATCAGTAAAATTAGGAAAAAACTCCAAATTTAACATTCTTACACTTGCCAGAAAAGAATACAGAAGCAAATCCTCATACTTTTGTAACTCCTTTGTTATGGACCAAATCACTAAAGTAAATGTGTAAGTAGTCCATTATTAGGAAAAAAAAAACAATGAAGTTAATCACAAACACACAGAGAGGCCAAAAAGACTATATGACACGTCTTTATGTTTCCCATATAGTCACCTACTTTTCAGTCAATACAGTCAGTTTCAGTTCAGTGTCTAGGAGTCTCTTCTCCCTCTAACCTCCTCTTCCTCTTCGGCTTTCTCCTCCTGAGTTCTTTGCTCTAACCTCCCTGCTGACCCCAGAGTCTCACTTTCTACTTGTAGCTAGCCAAAGGCCACAACCATGAGAATCTTTGCTTCCACCTCCACCCTGGGAAGGAAGGAGAGAAATTTACTGTTGATAGAACTGGATTCCTCATAGAAGCAGGCCTACATCTTTGAGTTTCTCCAAAGAAATTATCACAAAAGGCAAACAGACATTTCCATCTTTTCCTTCCTAGTACTGATGCTCTTTTATGACATGACTTGGATGAAGCTTAAAGACAGCCTCCCTAGTAGCAATGAAAAGGGGAAGCAATCAAAGAGGAAATATAAGAAAATTGAAATTGTATTTTGTATATAAGAAAATTGAAATTGCAAAATCCCTCTATTTGTACCTAATTTCCATCTTTTCTCACCTGCTCAAGGATTTTATTCCATCTTCACCCATCTCTACTCTGCATCATCATTTCCCTCTAAGTGAAACATTCCCAATAGCAAAAAGCTTTTGATTTCACATGTTAAATCCCTCTGCAGCTCCTGCCCCATCTCTCTGCTCCCCTTCACAGTAAAACTCCTCAAAAGTGTTGTCTATACTCATTGTCTTCAATTTCCTTTCCATTCTCTCTTTTCTCTCTCACTGTCCAAAATACTCCACATTTAAATTCTTCCCATTATCTCCCCTGCTACTTCAAATGTTCCTATGATGTAGGTACCATATTTCCCCCTTTGAAAATGAGGATTTTGAAGCAAAGAGATTTTAATTAGGGTTTCAGCAACGTGGTAGCCCAAGGAGGACTCTCTTCCCACTGCAAATACATAGAAATGCTAAATAAAACAAAGCAATACATCATGACTTAAGGTAAAATGGGGAAATCTCCAGGTGCCAGAAACTAGGAAGAAACCTGAAGACGTCGCAGTGACTGCATGGGCCCAAATAGCTCAGGCACTGCCCAGGCCTCGAGGCCCGCTTATTCCCTCTTAAACTCACTTTAATCAGGCTTTTATGTCCAGAATATCCTTTAGACATTGCCTCTTGGATGTCTAAGGGGCATCTCAAAATGAACGTGCCTAAATCTGACTCCTGATCATCTCCTAAAACACCTGTTCTCCCCACAGTCTTCTCCATGATTATTAGTTGCAACTCCATTCTTGACTCCTTGTTTCTTATATCCCACTTGCAAAATGTCAGCACATCCTTTTAGCTCCACCAGACTTTACTCATGAGATAGATATAGAGATAGATAGATATAGATATAGATATAGTTTTTTGGGTTTTTTCGGGGGACAGGGTCTTGCTCTGTCACCCAGGCTGGAGTGCAGTGGCTCAGTCACAGCTCACTGCGGCTTTGAACTCTTGGGCTCAGGCGATCCTCCTGCCTCAACCTCCCAAAGTGCTGGGATTACAGGCATAAGCCACTGTGCCCAGCCTCCCACAATATCTTTTACTACCACCCTAGTCTCCAGCACAGCCATCTCTTGCCTATTTTATTTCAAGCACCTCCTAAGTGTTCTCCCTGCTCCTGCTCTTGCCCCTATTTCCTTATAACAGCTACAGCGAGTCCAACAATACATAAGAAAGGTCATATCCCTTCTCTGCTCACAAAACTCCAGCTGCATCCCCATCTTAGAGTAAATTGCCAAAGTCTTTCCCATGGTCCTAAGGTCCTGTGCATTCTTTCGGGGCCACCTCACTGACCTCATATTCTACCATGCTCCCTGTCCTCTGCTCTGCCCCATCCATACCTGCCTCTTGCTGTTCCTCAAATACACCAACCAGATGCCTGGTCTGGGCAGGAATGACTGAGCATGACTGATAATGGTTTAATGCCACTCTCCATAGGACATTTGCATTTGGCAAGGCTTTAGTTAAAGGGAAAAACTTTCAAAAACCAAATATTAAGTTATCTCAGAAGGCTTTAGGGGAAATTCTTGGGAGGGAGTAACCCCTCAGTTACATAAACTATATAAACATAGTTTGATTAGGATATGATATGACACAGATATTAATATAGTCATAATTTCAAAAGTTTTTAATGGTTTCTTTGGACTTTAGAACTAATAATCTTTCCCAGTTCTCCTTTTCCCATTATTCTTTAACAGTCATAGGTAATAACTTCTGCTTTTCCGTTTCATCTTGACTTTAGAGAAGTCATGCAATCAGCAGTCTTTGGGTGGAGTTTTTTAAATGCAAAAGGTTTCAGAGACAAATATTTACCTCCATATGTAACCCGTACTAGAATGGTCACTACCTAGAAGCTGCTCTTTGAAAAGGATTATCACCTGTCTTCTTTGAAAAGGATTATCACCTGATCAAGTTCTCTCTGCAGTTTCCCCTTTAGACTGTGATATGTGTCTCACAGTCTTCACAGCTTTCCTTTCCTTTGCAGCAAGTGCTTGTTCAGGGCTGAAGGTGACGGTGCCCTCACACACTGTCCACGGCATCAGGGGTCAGGCCCTCTACCTCCCTGTGCACTATGGCTTCCACACCCCGGCATCAGACATCCAGATCATATGGCTATTTGAGAGGCCCCATACGATGCCCAAATACCTGCTAGGCTCTGTGAATAAGTCTGTGGTTCCTGACTTGGAATACCAACACAAGTTCACCATGATGCCACCCAATGCATCTCTACTCATCAACCCACTGCAGTTCACTGATGAAGGCAATTACATCGTGAAGGTCAACATTCAGGGAAACGGAACACTATCTGCTAGTCAGAAGATACAAGTCACTGTTGATGGTGAGTCCCCTATGAGTGTACATGGGCAGCAGGCTAGCATGGTAGTTAGCAAAGGCTCAGGAAACTAAACGACCTGGGTTTTAGGTCCTGGCTTTGCAAGTCTGGGCAAATTAATCCTCAAAGCCTCACTGTCTCATGGCACTAATGACATTATCTATTTCTTGAGGCTTTCTGAGGATTAAATAAGACATGCACATAGAGGATATGCCCAGTGCCCAGCAAAAGATAATGAAGCAATAAGTATAACTTATTATCTATTTGCCTGGGAACTATCAAATATAAAGTTGCTGATATAATGAGATGGAGAAAATCTTATTTTCTTGGGAGTAGAATATACCCTGGAAGAGCCCTATTTTTGTCCCATGGAGATTTTTATTTTGGTACACTGTTTGGGAGAGGATGAGATTTACTCAAGGACCATACTGAAAGACAATAGAAGTGCCTGGAAATGTCCTCCGAGGGGGAGTGGGCTCAGCTAACTTGCAGACACTTATTTTCCTTATTGAGGTATGTAAGCAGTATACCTTAAATATACTATGTCCAAAGCCTGACTTCTGATTTTTCTCTCTAGACCTGTTTATTTGACAATATTCCCCATTTTAGTAAATACAAAAACTATTCTATCAACTGCCTGAGCCAAAACCTTGCAGTCATCATTGACCCCCTCTTTGTCTCACATCCCACATCTAGTCCACAAGAAAGCCCTGATGGCTTTACCTTCAAAATATAGGCAAAGACCAACCACTTCTCACCACCCCTACTATTGCCCCACTCAACACCACCATCAGCTGTGGCCTGGACTATCCTAATAGCCTGCCACTTGGTCTCCCTGCATCTCCTCCTACCTCCTGCAGCTTAAAATCCTCCCATAGTTTCTATCTTACTCAGAGAAAAAGTCAAAGTACTAACAATGGCCTGCAAAGCCCCACATACCCAGAACTATCTGAACCCATTTCCTACCTGCATCCCCCTCACTGCCTGTGTTCTGGTCATGGTGGTCTCCTTGCTCATCCTAAAACAGACCTAACACACTCACACCTCAGAACCTTTGTACTTGCTGTTCACTCTACCTAGATGGCTTTTTCCTAGATACTAGCAAGGCCCCCTCCCTTATTTCCTTTAAGTCAGCCCAAATATTCCTTAATAGTGAAGCCTTTCCTGACCACCCTATATAAAATATAATCTCACTCCCCCCCACACACACACAGTCACTGTCACTCTCTACCACCAATTCTGCTTTTCTTTTTTTCATAGGACTTACTACCACCTGGACATACTATATATTTTTGTTTATTGTTTCTCTTCCCCAACTAGAATATGAGGTCCATGGGAGCAGGACTTTGTCTGTATTGTTGGCTGCTTTGTCCTCAGTGCCCAAAACCTTTGCTGACCACTATATGGGGAGTAAATAAGTGGCCACAGAGGAAATGGAGGAGGCTGCAGGGGAGAATGGACACAGGGGGAGGAAGCACATGCCTGGATAGCAACTTTAGGGAAGGAAAAGAGATCTGTAAAGGGAATTCTCATGTGTGGCATCCTGTCTCCGCCCAAAACTTACAATAGAACATCTTTACTTGCTAATTAGTAGTAAAGTTGGATCCATTTAGGGAAATGCAACAAAAATTTAGTAAATCCTAAATTTTAGGGCCTAAGCCAAAATACTTCTTGGAAAGGAAACTTCCACACCCAAGTTACATTGTTTTAGACAAATATATAATCACAATACCAATGCCTATGCTAATGATTGGTTCTCCTCATACAAGACTGTTGACATGTTACCTATTTATCCCATACTACATATATTTCCACACACAGATGCACTTGAAATATAAGCTTTTTCTGCATAATAAATGTACACAATCCATTTTTCTTTTTAAATCATAATAAAATGAACATAAAGCTTTTTCAGAGCCTTTATTCTTGCCAGGGAAGATGAAGGATTAAATTAAATGGATAGGCCAATTGAATACCCCCACCTCAAGAAGTGCTGGAAGTTTCAGAACTACTCAGCTTCCTACAAGTTGCCCTTCAACCTCCTTTCTCCTTATCTTTCATTTTCCTCTTTCTTCTCTGGGCTGGAGCACTGGGTCTGTTTGTGCCCTGATGCACATTTTCCAGTGTGGGAAAATGTGAGCATGAGTCGATAAATTTACCTGAGGAAGATGCATCCTAATTAAAAGCTTGATAGAAAATTAAAGTATAAACATTGGAGGCAATCATCTGTCACTTATATATCATCCCACTCTCTCTGTGTCCTATAGTCATACATAGAAGGAGATCATTAAATACGTCTCTCTCCAAAATGCAGGAGAGAAACATTGCCAGATTTAAAGCTCTCTTCATTTTGCCACTGATTGCTGTGTAACCTGTGCAAGTCATTGTTTTTACCAAATAGAGTCAAGAACCTCAAAGATTAACGAAAATTGCTGAAAATGGTTATGGATGCTTATTTAATCCCCATCCTTGTCTATCAAGTTTACAGTTAAAATTCAGAAAGAAAATATTTACTCATTCTTGGAAATGTATTAATTTGACAAACGTTATTAAGTGCCTATTGTGTGCTAGACCATGAAATAAGACTACTTTCCTATTATTTGATTTTCCAACAAGAATTTCTATTGGATTTGTCTTTTTTTCCTCTAATTTTATATAATCCCAAGAATACATTTTATCCTATTTTCAGATTGAGTCAGTATTGAAATGTAGACTTTGGTTTGTTAAAGTGACTAACATAATGTTCCAACACAAATGCAAAGTCATTAAATCATATAATTAATTTGATTACATACATAGAAAGAAAAGAAATTTGTACATATGTGTCTCTAAAATTTTCCCTTGACTTCCCAAAAGTATGCTATATATGAGCAGTATACATATTTTGCAGGTGGTAGATAGAAATTTGAGTTTACCACATCCACCCCAACCAGCTACTCCTGGACATTAGGACAAGTCAAGAGAGGGGAATAACCATATAAATTTTGCCAGTGAGAGTATACCTTTATGGTATGGGGGAAAGCACAATGAACAGGAAATAAGGAAGCTGGTGTTTACAACTATTAACTATGTTATCTATAATGTAAAGGGCTTCATTAAACAATCCTTGAAGAGTAAGTTCTAGAATTTGGTTATATTTTTATCATTTTGCCTTTTCCATGACTTTTTATTCTCTTCTTTAATTATTGCCTGAGCTGTCTACATTTATAGAGTAGAACTCTAGAATCATTTCCCTAGGAGTTAATCTTTGAAAGACCTTATAGAATTTTATTGCAATTCCATGAGTGGAAAGAATCATTCCTATCTCTCTCAATATTGCAGATCCTGTCAAAAAGCCGGTGGTGCAGACTCATCCTTCCTCTGGGGCTGTGGAGTATGTGGAGAATATGACCCTGACATGCCAGGTGCAAGGGGGTACTCGGCTAATTTACCAGTGGCTAAAAAATGGGAGGCCTGTCCACACCAGCTCCACCTACTCCTTTTCTCCCCAAAACAACACCCTTCATATTGCTCCTGTGACCAAAGAAGACATTGGGAATTACAGTTGCCTGGTGAAGAACCCTGTCAGTGAGATGGAAAGTGACATCATTATGCCCATCATATATTGTAAGTTTTTTTTTTCAAGAAATACTCATGAGTTTTTCAGGGTTTTTATTCTGAAAAGTTTTCACAGGGGTAATCACAGAGAATATAAGCACCAGATGTCATTTGGATTTTACCATTATTGTAGTTCAGTACTAGTGCTAATCACACCTACTAGGCACTGTCTTGTCATGAAGTATATCTACTGTCACTATTTCTTGAAGACCAAATTGAGATACTGGCCAGGGACCATTCATGTTGCATTTTGTGATTCAGTCCATTGTGTGACCTCATTTCCAATGGAAAGTAGGAATCTCAATTTCAAGAACCCAGAACTGTGGGCTGCAAAGAGAAAACTGAAAGAATACCTTGAGAAGAGCGTTATTTCTTCTCCAAACATTACCATTCCTTGATTTAACATACTTTATTTTTCTACAGTAAAATATTTTCTTTATGTTGATTCTTTCTTATAGTTATTTATCTCTCCATCTACCTACCTATCTTTAAACTGTAGCCATAGATTTAAATTAAAAATTCCTGGAGAAAATTGCATAAACAATTATAGGCATATGCAAATATCATTTTTGAAATATACTTTTGTTTTGCTGTATGGTTCATTTAAATCTGGCAAAGTAAAAATAAGATCCTTCTTTCAAATGTACAAGTCTAAGCACCAATCTCATTATAATCATAGAATATGCTATGATACACAGTGTGGAAATATAAAATGGGAGAAAAACATAATCATATCTGCAAATGTTAAATATTAGGCTTTAGACTCCTAAACCTTTTTTCCTTTCCTGTGTTATTTGAAAGAATTAAAATACCCCAATTTGAATAAATTAATATTTCACAGAAGGTATCTTCTACTTATTGATTAAACTTTCTTCTTTACATCATTTTAGACTAGCCTATGAACATCTCATGGAGAAATGTCTATCATGAGTAAAGACTAATGACAGACAGTAGAAAGAACAACACTTTGATTTACAACATGGGTTCTACTTACACATAGTAAAGGTGAATTCTCTACATGACTTAAGAAAGATTTTGACTTATTAATTGGTAATTGTGCATATAGTATTATTAATTTTTTATCTTATCTTTATGTTCAAATGTAGAAACCTTCACTTTGTCAACATTTCATCTTATTGATATTCATTCACTTATTCATTCATTTATTCACTCATTCATTCATAAGTTGATTTGATTAAAAAATAAAACATCAGGGTCATGTTTGTGCTTAGCAATTATTACCTATCACATAACATATAAAAACGCAACCCAGACTCATTAATTTAATAATTTTTCTTGGTAGCTATCACTATTCTAGCCCTGATTCAATATTTTTTTTGTTTTGTTTTCTTGGTTTCAGGTAACAAAAATTAAATAAAATGTATATTGTAATCTGAAGATTTATCATTTATCCTATCTGTTGATGTGGCATCAACATGTTTGCAATCTTTATCATTCCATGCAAACTGGGAATATGCACCTTGTTTGATGTTATTCCTGCTTCTCTTTCTTCATCTGGTTACCCTCTTCTTCCTTCACGACATTATCTTCTCTAGGAAGACTTACCTGCCTCTACTTGTCTCACCTCCTCAGTGTCACTAAGAGGTTCACTGTGTTCCTGCAGTGTTCTATGCACAGCTCTTCCCTGGATCTCACTGCATTATATTTTCCGGGACTGTCCTTCACTAGTAAGCACTCCAACCCCAAACAGTAGTTCCGCACTACTCATCTTTGTATCCATAGGGCAATACTTGACACAGAGTAAGAATTCAATAAAGTTTCTTGAACTTGACTAAAATGGAACAGATTCTCTTTCTTCATATCCATTTCAGATTACATCATTGATGATGCTGTACAAAGGTTATATTCCCATTATAAGACGACAGCTTCTTCATTATAGTGCTTTGGCACTTTTTTTTCTGACCTTTAGCAAAATTCCTCAATAATCTAGTAAATGCAATATCTCAATATTCCTCCATAGAGGTCCACATCATACTTTAGAATTCCAGTAGGAATCACCTATTCTGTTTTCTAAAGGCACCATTTCCATGAAGGTTTCCTTCATGAAAGCAGAAAATATCTTTTATTTTGACAGAAAAAGGTATAACAAAATCTATCAAGATTGACCATATATTTATGAGGTTATGATGTCATAATCTAATATTGGCTTTGGTGGAATACAATGTCAGGCCGATAATTCAGACAAATATCTACTTGCAGTTCACAAAGTGTATATGCCTTCTAGCTCCAGTTGTAAATAATAACCCAGTAACCACTGCATTTTGTGTGTGACATATGGCAGTGCTGCAGGGGAGAGCTCTAAGTGATAAAAATTAAAGAGGAAAAAAAGGTCATTCACAGTAAATACTTACCATCTGCTCCCAAGCAGGATGGCAAACAGCATCATGATGGAAATTTAGGTATTGTTCCCGCCCAGCCATAAATTGTTAAAGAGAACAGATGATATATGATTTTACAAGTCATTTAGTAAACAGCCATTCCTGAGGCAAAGGGTTCATTTCTATTGCGAGCTCTGTGCCAAAGGCAAGAGAGTGAACCATAATCCAAAGTAAAAATGGAATTATCCTTTTGCTTTCATCTTCAGTATCAGAGGCCACTCTAGTTGAATCACTCCAAATATCTCCAATTAGGTTGCCTATTCACTTAAATAATGTACTGGGCTGCATCTCAAAGTAGAGGGATGGTCAGCCTGAAGCGCTAATGATAAGGGGAGTAACATAGGGCAGTCAGAAGAAAAGAGGTTGTAAGCAGGGTGTAGAGTGTGAGATATAGTTAGGTAAATTGTGTGCGTGTGTGTGTGTGTGTGAGTGAGAGAGAGAGACAGAGAGAGAGAGGGAGAGAAAAACGGGGGGCATAGAAGAAAGACTTGAAGATCATACACTGAAATGTGGATATTAGTTCTCTGAGCAGTAAAATTGCAAATGACTTTTCATCTTTGTGCTTCTCTGAATTTTAGGATTTTCTGCAGTGAACATGTATTTCTTAAATAATCAGATAAAATATGTTACCTTTTAAGACATACCACAAGCAAGGAACTTAAATGCTTCAGGGTGTTATGTTCCAGGAGCTGGAAGAGATGCTTGCAGCCAGGGGCGCAGGGGGCGGGGGGGGTGTGCAGTTTGAAGGATTTGAGGCTGACTGAAGAGCCAAATATAGCATAAAATTAAGACAGACAGAAGAGAAGAGATTATGCCGATCGTGAAACTCAACAAATGAGGAAGTAGTGAAATCAAAATAAACGATTGAGTAAAGAAGATAAGATAGATTCTTTTCTTAAGTATTTTTTATTTTAAACTGGAATGATCTTATTACATTAAGTCACAGATCAGATGAGGTGTCTCATGCCTATAATCCCAGCACTTTGGGAGGTGGGAGGATTGCTTGAGGTCAGAAGTTCGAGACAAGCCTGGGCAACATAGGGAGACCCCATTCCTACAAAAAATAATAAAAAAAAAATAGCCAGGCATGGTGGCCTGTGCCTGTAGTCCCAACTACTTGGGAGGCTGAGGTAGGAAGATCGCATGAGCCCAGGAGTTCAAGGCTGCAGTGAGCTATACTTGCACCACTACACTCTAGCCTGGACAACAGAATGAGACCCTATCTCTAAAAAAAATAAAAATTTAAAAATTATAAAAATAAATTAGGTCATTGACCTTACCCACCAGCCTTGGCTCTAAATGACTGTGGGTTTCCTCTACAAATTAAACCCACCCTCCAAAATTAAAATTGAAAAATTACTACTTGTGAGACTACTCCATTATGTTTCATGGTCCTAAGGCAAACCCAAATGAGGAGTTCCCCCAAAAAAGTTCTGAGTAACATTAAAATGCTTTGAAAAGAGTAATATTCATTTATATGTGTGTTAAATTATTAGACAATTCATTTCTATAGCCACATTCTGTAAGCCCTGAAAAACAGTGGGAAGATGAAGACCTAAATTGAGTGGCTGTATTTTTATGACCACACTTCTCTTCTTTATCAGGTCGGCCTTGCTCTGCTCTCAGAAAGGCTCTCAGGGTTTAGTTTTTGTACATAGACTTAGGTATCTTTCTTTCCCAAACTACAATCAATTCCTCCTATCGGCTTCCTTCTATGTGAACCATAACCGGGGCCCTCTAGTCTGTCGTCTTTCCTTCCCTGATGTTCTATCAATGATGAAAATTTGAAGGGACCCTGCTTCTGCACAGGACCTGAGATAATAGCCACAGGATGTCTTCAACATCTCAGATTCCCTCACAGTACCTAGAATAGTGTCATGCTGAAAGAACATCTCAGTATTGATTTTGACTGAGTGAAAACAAATTTTTGTTCTCATTGTACTACTTACTATTTAGTGGAATTCAGAATAAAAGGGTTACATTTTGCATGACACTGTTCTAAACCCCTTTTCATAGTGGTTTCACCTGAGTACCACGGCCTGAAGTGACAGAACAGGGTTTTAGTATAGTCACAGGAAAGGAACATACATTTCTCCTCATTTTAATGTTACCTTTAGTTCCTGATTACTTTAAATTTGAAAGTACTAACTTCTGTGTTTGCTTTCTGAAAGTAGGGTTGCCTCATGTAGACATATTAATATTAATCTGTAGGATTCCTTCACATTTCTCCATGTCTTTAGAAAGGAAATACATATATAAGTGTATATAATCTATTGTTTCACATCTTCAATTTCTATTTCTCCAGTGGTATATTGGTCAGAAAATGCTGACATAATAGAGAACCACTCTAGGAATGTGCAAACTTGAGATTGGCTTGCTAATATCCAAAATAGCTTTAGTGTGGCATGAATCATGGTGTTTCAAAGGTGTTAGAAAAAACTTTGCTAATCAGTCATCTAATCCATCTTTTTATATTAAAAGATAAGGAAAGTGAGACCCCAAAAGTTTAAATGACTTCTAAAGAATGCTTAACTAATGATTGAGAAAATTATTTACCCTAATGTCTAGTCACTACATTATATATCCCACATGTTGAGAGATGAATAGTTGGTAATTTAACAAAAAATCAGTACCTTTGATATTGAGTCATTGCCAAGCAAACTATCCATACTCATCAAGTTTATAAATTCCTTGAGAATATGAATGCTGTCTTATTACTTCTTTCTATCCCATATACTAAATATATTATCTTACACTTTGTATCTCTCAAATATTTGATTGATTACTTGATGAAGTGATTACAGAATTAATCTATAATTAGACAGTAATTTATTGTGGAACTAATAATATAGTTAGATAACAATAAACAATTCTGATAAAGTTATACCACTTACACTTTACTTTTTTTTAGGGAAATAATATTAATGATTAAATGCATATATTTTAGAGTACCAGTTCTACTATTTAATAGCTATGTGACCATGGGCAAATAAATTTTTAATTTTTTAAAAGTATCTCTTCCCTCATCTTATAAATTAGAATAATAACATCTGCCCCATAGCGATTGCTTTAAATATTAAATATGGCTACATGCATAAGCACTTAGAGTGCCTTCACATGGCAAATATTCAATAAATGTTTGTAATGATCAGCTGAAAAATGAGCATGAACATACCTAAAACTTGAAGTTTTTTAGAATAAAAGCCACGACTTAGGCCAGATGAGAAAACCTACCTAACTGGGGAATATTTTTTTAATCTCTCTCTCTATTCTCTGAAGAAACCAATGGGAAATATGTTTTCATCTGCTGGCAGTCTGATGCCATAGAAATATTTAAATGCTTCAGGAGTACAGCAGTGTGAGAAAAAAACACCAAGGGATATCCATAATTAAGACATTTATTGATAATCAATGAATATTTGTTAATGATAATGAAGATATATTTTTTCCAAATGGAATCCTAAGCTTAGCTTGGGGAGGGAAGAATTTTTTAAAAAATTAACTGCTAAAAATGTCATGAAACTATATAACACTCCTATATCTATTTGCACAAATCTGTGTTCCATGTAAAACTATGTCTTTTATAAATATTTACATGACCTATCCTAGCACTGAGAAAAAACATAGATAATACTCAAAGTATGGTTGTCAAAGAGAAAATATGGCCATAATCTGTTGTAAAAATATTTTCAAGTGCAATGACTATTTCAGAAAGATTGAGTTTGCATATGTGGAAGCTAAAAAAGCTGATCTCATAGAAGTAGAGAGTAGAATGGTGGTTAGCAGAGGTGGGGAAGGTTGGGGGAAGAGGGATAGCCAAAGGTTGATTAACAGACACAAAAATACAGCTAAATAGGAGGAATCAGTTCTTGTGTTCTATATACTATAGGGTGACTGTAATTAATAACAAATTATTGCATATTTTCAAATAGCTGTAAGAGCAGATTTTGAATGTTTCCAGCACAAAGACATGATAAATGTTTGAGGTGATGGATGTGCTAATTACCCTCATTTGATCAATACACATTGTATACATATATTGAAATATCACACTGTATCCCATAAATATGTAAAATTATTATGTGTCAATTAAAATAATGATAAAGTAAAACAAAGCAGCATGTAAAAAATAAGCCAGTCACACACAAAAAAGAAAGATTGAGTTTGTCTAACAAGGTTGCAGGTTTATCAATACATGACTCAAAAACTTAGCATCACAATCATGATGACAGTGTTTGTAAAATTATATACTGAGTTTCAGGCTTCCACTATTTCAAACCAGTTCAATCTCATCTCAAATAGTTTCTATTTTCATGGATATCAGAATAAAATATTTAAATCCTCATCATTTTTTGGGACCTGTTTGCTCAAAGCTTACATGAAGACTTTCCAGGGAACTAAAATGCTACTAAGCTCTCCAAAACTCAAAAACTATATTATGATTATTTATGTTACCCTCTATTTCTTTTTTATATTGATGCAGATGGACCTTATGGACTTCAAGTGAATTCTGATAAAGGACTAAAAGTAGGGGAAGTGTTTACAGTTGACCTTGGAGAAGCCATCCTATTTGATTGTTCTGCTGATTCTTATCCCCCCAACGTCTACTCCTGGATCCAGAGGGCTGACAATACAACATATGTCATTAAGCATGGGCCTCGCTTGGAAGTTGCTTCTGAGGAAGTATCCCAGAAGACAACTGACTATGTGTGCTGTGCTTACAACAACATAACTGGAAGGCGAGATGAAACTCGTTTCACAGTTATAATCACTTCTGTAGGTAAGTGTGACATAAAAGGAAAGGATCCCAATAAAACACAAATGCATGTTGGCCTTGATTTTCCCCTAACTTATAACTATGTGGAAGAGAAAATCATTTTGAAATTACTCATATGCTCTAATAAACTCTCTGTCCTAAGTTAATTAAGCCATGGTTTCTATGACTCAAAGAAAGAAAACCCAAAATGAAATAGAGGAGAAATTATATTGCTGGCTGTGAGGGGCTATGAAGAAAAAGGGAATTCAATAAATTACTTCTAAATGTGCATTCTTGCTTTCCTGATTTTACAAACAGGAATGTAAGAGAAGCAGGCTGCTTATTTAGGGGATTTATATCTACTGTTGCATCAGGTCAGATGAATAGACCTTCGTGAGCTGGAAATTTGGTCTTCGTACTCCCATTTGACTTCCCTTCTCACTGTCCTTCATGGTCTCCCCTTCCTCTTTCACTGTTTAAACAACTGAAATCTGTGGAAGTTCTCAGCAGGAGTCTCAACACCTTGGAAATTACGAAATTGTTTAAGTCTGGGAAATTGGACATTCTTTAGAAATCATCTGATTTTCAGAAAGGTCATCAATTCACAAAAGGTTAAGAATCACTGCCTAAAATATTGATGTCCACAAAATTCCCATCCTTCCAAGCCTCCTCTTCTCTCTCTACAGTATGATTGCATTCTCCTGTATGATTTCCTGTGTAATTTCATTCATTCCCATGGCTTCGTGTAACACTGGTGCATCCCAAATCTATATCTTTAAAGTTCTACAACTGTACAGCCAGCTGCCTCTGGATGTCTCCACTTGGAAGTACCAGAGGCAGCATACAGGTCTACTATATCAAAACTGAGCCAGCTTCTTTCCCCCAAAATTGCTATTCTGTCTAAATTCTCTGTTTGAGTGAATGGCCCTACTAACTATCAACCTAAGACAGAAAGGTAAATGTCACCCCAGACTCTTTCCTCTTGCTTATTACCCTTCCCCACATTCAATCACCAAGTTCTATCCATTCTCCTTCCTTTCTCTAATCCATCCACTTCTCTCCTTCTTCCTTCTTTTCTTTTCTTTCTTTACTTCTATATTTCTTTTCTCCTTCTCCTTCTCCATCTCCCCTTCCCCTCCATGCCCCCTCCTCCTACTCATTCTCCCTTTTCAACACTACTATCAAGTTTTTCCCCAACTCTCCTTTGCATACAGAAAAAGACAAGCCAGATTCCCTTTGGGGAAAACCTTTGGACAGGAAGTGGTGGTTAAGGTGCCTATGATTGGTGGAGGACCAAGTTCACAAAAGGCACCACCCATTAATACCTTTCCATTGACACCTTCTTTTTCTTCATCTTTATAGCCCTGGCACCTAGAATAGGACCCATAACAGAGAGAAACTCAATACATTTTGTTGAATAAATGAAGCAAGCAGTGATACAAATGAATTCCTGTAACTCCTGGGCTAAATTTTTCAGTACGTGGCTCTTGGACTACCTGCATCAAAATCACCTGAAAAGGTTGCTAAGCATGTAGTTTCATTAGGACACTGCAGATCTATTGGATCAGGATCTTGCACGGAGCATCTGGGAGCTGGAATATTTAGCATGCACAGGTGTGACAACCACTTGTTCAATATGTTTTTCCTCCATAGCATTGTGAATTTATTAAAAATCTCTTAAAGAGTAATCAAGACATGCAGTTGTGATGCAGGACTTAAAGACCTGCAGTTGTGATGAAGAAATGTATAATGGATAGGGTCCTCCTAGAATTCCTTAAGGTCAAGAGTATATATATTTGTAAAATCATCTGAGTATATTATAATTTATATATTGTCATGGTGGGGTTTTGTTTTCAATATGAAGAAAATTTTACACTCTCTGTAAGAGTGTTATCTAGTAGGAGTTTCTACAGTGAAAGACATGTTCAATATTTGCACTGATCAATATGGTAACCACCTGCCTCATTTGGCTTCTGGGCACTTAAAATATGGCTATGTAACCGAGAAACTAAATTTTTAATTGTATTTCATCTCTATTAAGTTTAATTTAAATGTATTTCATCTCTATAAATTTTAATTTAATTTAATTTAATTTTTAATTTTAATTTAAAGATAGCTACATGTGTCTAGTCACTACCTTATCGGACAATGCAGCTCTAGGATTTTTACCTGAATTATACTTCATTTGTGAAGTAAATAATAATATATTTCCCTTGTAGGCCCTCAAAGCATGTGTGTGTTCAGGGTGATATAAATTTGGCACTCATCTATTCATTCATTATTTAGCACCTATTATGGGCCAAATACTGGAGTAGGTACTAAGAATACCATATGAAAATAATAATTCTTGCTAATAAGACTCCTATTCACAATCTAATATGAGTGGCAAAAACAAGTAAACAGCTATGGTACATCCTTTGCTTTCTATTTTACCAAATTTTTAATAGTCATAACCAGCTTTTCACCCCAGTAGCTAACCAAGATATAATTGTAAAGCAAGCCATAATTAAGCATATAAAATAGTTTAGTAGCAATCCAGATGTCATCTTAGACTTGTTCCTCATGCTCATTGCAAGTGAAAACATGGCTATAAGACATAGACATGTACTACAGTTAAGGCTTTTCCACTGCCTAAACTTTCTTCATTAATATTTAGCCAAGATATTTTCATAATGTTAGAAGTGAAGCCCCCAATATTTGATTGAGATCTTATTACCAAAATCCAAAGACAGCTATACTCTTAACGTCAGATAATTGCCTTTTGCAAAATCTAAAAAACCTGTTTGACCTGTACAAAGACCAAGCATTTGTTATTACAGTAAATAAGAAGAGCAGGTGCTTATTTTTCAGAGGGATTCAGAGTTGTCAACATTAGTGACCTCTTTGTGGTTTTTAGAGCTATTTTCCAACCCCCAAATGTTCACAGAACTTTAACTCAAACAGTGGCAAAATGGCGAAGAAAATGACTGGGACTGATGTATTTTGTTAAATATTTGATCTTTTCTAAGTTTCCAAATGAATGACTCTCTGCAATGCAGATTAAGTGTACACCAACCTACAGTTATAAATGGCCATCACTTGTAACTATCAATTGTGCACTACTGATCATCCACTCTGGTGAATGAACTATATTAAGATCTGCGGAGAATTTAAAATCATTTAGAAGGATAAAGTACCTGCTTTGGAGATGTTCCCAGAATCAAGTTGGTGTTTGATGTAGCCACAGTCAAGCTGTATGAAATAGATGAACCTTTTTGTTTTTAATGAGACAAAAATGTGGTCAACCAAAAAGTTTCAGCAATATGATGTGGAAAGCAAAGGAAAAAAGAATAAAAGATGACTCCCAGGTCACAGATATGGAAAGAAAATAATAATGTCAGCAAATAATCAAAAGTTTTATTGGAGACTTTCAGCAGAGAGAGGAAGGCTGGAGAAAGTAACAACTAGCTCTGTGTTTTTCTGCCTGTGTAAGACTAGACCAAATGATGACTTCCACCTCTGTGGGTTATGATTCACATCTAGTTTGAGATATTAGTTGACCTTTCAGTATCTCAGTGAAGATATTCTGAAGAAAACAAAGATAATGGGCAAAGTCACACAGCTAGTAAGTAATAAAATAATATCTGAATGCAAAGTTCTCATTTTTTAACCACTATACAAACTCTCCTTTGATGTAACTGAGAATATTGATGAGATATGGTTTTTCTAAAACATATGTATAGGGTTACACTACAGAGTATAGCCTGCATTTTCTCATCACCTATTTAATTTAATGCAATATACATAGAGATACTCTGATTTGTCTATGATGTGTATAATTTCATATTAAAGAGAAATGAAATATCTATAACTAAAAATAATATCTATAATATGTTTCAAGGAAAGAGTAGCTATTAAAATAGTAAATTAGCATTTGTATTTTGAAAAACAATTCATTTTATTACCTTAATTAAGGACTTCCTTGAATGGAGATGTCCCTACTTTAAAGTTTTACCTGAGCCTAAATTGCTATTGTGACATGCTATATGTATAAAATGAAAATGTTGATGGAAATGTAGTCATCTGATCAGAATTTAAATGTTCACATTTAATGAAAGCAATCAAATTTATAAATAGAGTTTCCTAGGGCCACATGGACCTAGCTTGAGATTTAGCCATAACAGAAATGTTTTCAATTTGTATGTGATCCTGAGAAATCTCCCATTTTTTATAATTATTTATATTCCACATCTTTTCATAAAGAAGTAAACAAGGAAAAAACCCAAGGCAGGAAAACGAATTTACTAATTTCTTCTATCTAGAAATTACTGAAGTCAAGGCCTCCAGGAGATGTATTTCATTATAGGCCGCTGGAGATAACAATTGAGGTAGACCATAACCCTGACATGCAGACTCCGAGACCTTTTGTGACATCTGCATGGCATCTAGCGTGCAATAACTGTGTCTTTCAGGTGAGGCCATGGTGGAGTGTGGAAATAGCACACTCGATATGGCACCTTCATCTCCGTAGGGATATGAATCAGCTACCATAATCAGTGAACAGATTGGACGAGAGAGATCTCAGGACTCCATTTTGATCTAGAAATAGATACACTGACTGGTAGCATATGGCTGTCCTGTTGGGTGCAGTTTCTCAAACAGCAGGGTTGTGATACCATGGATACCACACCTCTTGCCCATATTTGCAGTTAACATGTTATTCCATTTTATTTGTTTGCCTAAGGAGGGGGCAAATAGCATTTGCACTAGGGCTTTGGTAAATGAGTCAATCATATTTAAATAATGGAAGAATGGCATGCCATGTTCTAAAGAATAGTGTAAACTCTCTGAAAGGAGAAAGAAGGGAGCTCCAGCAAGTGTCCAAAACGGCATTAGGGAATCTCTGTGGCAATAGGGTCAAAATTTCCCTGTTGTCTTATTTTCAAGTTGGGATCCATCTCTCCAAAATACCCTTGCCTAGGGCTGGGACCACACCAACTGTGCCCCTCTATTTGATACTTGCCATATTTGGCATTTTTTTATTTTGTGAAAGGGAACACATTTCAAATGCTAGACCTCATAAACTGTGCGCTCTGGGATAGAGGAGCAGTGTTGAGAGCAGAAAGACAAGATACTCTAGAGGAGAAGGGGCCTAATAGGAAAGATCATTTGTTCTGAGAAAAAGATTATCCCTATTCCTCATTCTCCATGGGAAAGACTCTTGGCCTCTGCGACAGCCAAGGTTTGGGGCTGACAGGCACCGGTCACTACAGGAGGTTCTCTGATGTAGGGTAAACAGAAGCCAAGGAGAAGAGGCAAGAGGGCAACAAGGAAGGAGTCTAAAGAAATAAGAAAGAATGGGGGAGGGGAAGAGTGTGGGATCCTCTGCAGGAGAGAATGTGGAAATGAGATCATTTTTAGTAAATATATAATCAAAATGGACAAAAAGTTAAAACTGTAGGAGAGGTGAGGAGATGTGGCTTATCTAGCACAAAACATCCAATCATTGTATATTAAACCTATTACCAGACTTCAGAATCATGGAAATGTGTGGCAAAAAGCTGATATAGGCTGGAATGAAACTTTGTCATTAGAATGAGAAGTACTCTGAAATAATACTTAATAGCATACTTTCAGGTTTAAGAGGAAAAAAGCAACTGAGACTATCCTAAAATGTTGTTCTGCAGTTTTTATCATGGTAAAACACGTTGCGGGAACTTGAATAGAATAAATTAGTATTGAATTCTTTTTTGAGGGGCCAGGGGTTATTGAATTTTGGTGAAGGCAGTCTGACTATTAAGAAGTGAAACCGTTGAAGCACATGAAGACTGGTGTCAGAAGAGTTCAGAGAAAAAACTGATGCGTAAGAGCCTACCTGCCAATTGCAAAAACCATTCTTTGACCACAGATTAACAGGAAAAAAATCGAACTTGCAGTCAGAAAAAAAGTTATATCCAGCCTCAATTCTAGGACTTACTGACTGTGGCAAATATTTTAGTTTCGCTGAGAACTATTTCTTTATCTGTACCTATAAATGGTGCTGTAAATTTTTTATTATTTTCATTATGACTGATATGATATAGCTATACCAAGTAAGTGGGAAACAAATGTACATTTGATTTTATATACACATAATGCTCATGTATTTAATTGTGTGTTATCTAAAAATTCCCATAGTTTTGATTTTAATATCAGATCTGAAATGAAGGAATACAAAATTCACTTGCTAAAAGTGGTGCCTGAATCGTATGATATATCTTAAATCTTGCCATTCTATTATTTGGTATTTCTTATCAATTTTTCTTCTTTATTTGCTTTTTTATCACTGCCAGTGTCTCAGAGAGCATTCTATTTGCCTTTATCTTATTGACAACCATAGCACGGTATGGGTCCTTCTGAATTCGTATTTTAGGAATGGAATTGACTAACTGTTGTTGAGCTTCCAGAATTGCACTTCTAGGATGGTAGAGAATCTGGAAACCAGTCGTATTAAGAACAACAAAATAATCTGGGGATGTTGAGTCTGAAGAAGAGAATTCTCAGGGGAGATGTGAGAGTTTCACCAAGCAATTGAGATGTGATCGTATAGGGAAAGGATTTGATTTGTTTGTTAATAGCTCCAATTGATAGAACCAAATAGATTTGGGCTTAATTTGGGGAGGGATTTCTGTTTCATGTATAATGACCAAGTAAGAGGGGTAGAAAGAGCATGGAATTGTAGTCAAACATTGCTAAATTCAAATTTGAGTCCTGGAGTCATAGATTTCCCATCTTTAATATGGAACTTATTCTTGCATTATGGAATAAGATGGAAACAGTAAATGATAGAAGTATTCATATTGGTTAGAATTTTTTTTAATCCCTAAAGTCTAAGCAACAAATAAAAATGTATAACTAACAAGCAAATAGAGAGGAAAAGAAGAATAAAATAAAATTCTGATTAATCCAAATTAAGACAAGAAAGGAGACAAGAAATAAAAATGTAGGAAATATAGAAAAAATAAGATTGTATATCTAGACTTAAATACATTAGTAATCACATTAGGTATTAATGCACTAAATATTCCAACTAAAACACAAATATTGTCAAACTGGATTGAAAAATACTATTTGCTACTTATAAAATACACACCTTATATATAAAGATACTGAAAGATTTAAAATAAATAGATGAACAAATAAACTGTACAAACAGCCAAAAGAAAGCTAGCACAGCTATACACAGCACTTTCTCTAATAACATTTCATTCAACATCATTTCGTTATAATGTTGATAAGAAAAAAAATAAATTCCCCTGAAGGCCACTGTCTCTATGATATTGGCACGTTCTCCCCATGTCCGTGTGGGTTTTCTCCAGGCGCTCCAGTTTGCTCCCACATCCCAAAGATGTCCACATTAGGTGAATTGATGTATCTAAATTGTCCCAATCTGAGTGAGTGTGGGTGGGATGCAATGGGATGGCGCTGTCCTATCCACGGTGGGTTCCTGCCTTGCACACGTAACTGCCAGGATAGCCTCCGGCCACCCGCAACCCTGACCTGAAATAAGTGGGTTAGAAAATGAATGAATGAATATAAAATATCATCAAATAAAAATTTGTAAAGTCTACGACAATCATACAAATACACAACAATAAACAATGTGGTATGAAAGAGCTCAGCAAGCCCATCAGATTTGTACTTGTTTCTGAACTACATGGTAGTAGTAGGTGCTCCTTATGATTTTTGCTTTCCAAACATTTATTCCTTGACTTAACCTACCACCACAACCACCCTCACTCACTGATTCACCAAAAATTGAGTAAATGATGATCTTGCTTGTTTTATTACTCTTTCTTAAATGTATGTATAGCTCAAATTTATTTCAATGTTTAATATTAGAAATATTTTGGGTCTTCATTTAGAACTTTGCTGATATTTTTGTGGCCAGAAGTATGCTGTATGAAAACTTACCTATGGTAAAATTGGTTTCATTATACATCATTTTGCTTAAGGTCACAGTTTCCAAGAAGTTATCGATGATCTTAAGTGAGGACTTAGTGTACTAGTATCAGATAACTTATATAAGGAGCATTACTTCAGATAAAAAGTGGACATTTCATAAGAGTAAAGTGGTGTATCCAGCAAGAAGACATAAAAATTCTGAATTTGTATGCATCTACAGTATAGCTCCAAAGTGCACCTAATAAATAGCAAAAATTGAAAGAAAAATAGAAAAATTCACAAAGTGGGAGATTTTAACATATCTCTCTCAATAACTGGTGAATATACAAAAACTTAGTGGGAATAGAGAAAAAACAATCTGACCCAACTGAAATAATGTAAAATACTACATGCAAATGCGGAGCACACCACACCTTCTTTTCATATGACCATATGGTCATTTAAAAAAAAAGCTCTACCCCCTAAATCCATTAAAATTTTTAAAAAATAACAAATTTCAAAGGATTGCACTCTAACAAGAATGAGATTAAGCGAAAAATCAATAACAGAAAGAGAACTAGAAAACTCCCAGCTCAAGGAAATTAAGCAAACATACTTTAAATAACCCATAGGTCAAATAAGAAATCTCAATGAAAATCAGAAAATATTTTAGGCTTAATGATAATGAAATTGCTACTTTTTAAAACTCAGAGAATGTTGCTCTATAATTAGATTGCCTATAATTAAGAAAATGAGGGAGAAAATAATAATGCAGATTAAACTTAAAAGTGTATTATGTTTGTAGCCATTACATTATATATGCCACATAAAACTGAGAAAATATTATTCCAGTATTCAAAATATTATTCAGTACAGCAAAGAAGTCATTCACATCACTGATGAATGAATGAAGTTCCAATGTATGTCATCGTTGTTTCACTTTCATCTTATTATTTTTAAATATCAACACACTTTTGTGTTGAAACTACACTTGTTTATCAATGATGTAAGCAATTTTTTGCTGAATGGGATAGTAATCAAGCATTTATTTGAAGTATAATTTTGTCAAAACATGGTTGAGTTTCACCCATAAGTTAACTACAGATATAAGAGTTCCACAAAAATCAACAAAAGCATTACATGAGAATCAATTGGCTATATAGAATTAACAATAAAGAGTATCACATATTTTATTGTTATTTGTAAGTTATGTGCTACACATCTTTAATATCAGTAAAACTTATCACTAATATAGGTATTTTTTAAAGACTAAATTGCACAATTTTTTAAAGACTAAATAATAAGCATGCCACTAGATTTAGTGTCGTATTTACAAAACAAACTTCACGTAAACCTCTGTGTCTGTCCCAAATCATAGAGTATCAGAGCAAGAACTTAAAGACCAGTAACTCTCACTTCCTCATTTTACTACTAAGAAAATCAAAACCCTGAGAGTCAAGTGGCTCATCCAAAGTTACACAGCTCTTAGAAAGAACAAACCTATGAAGCACTCAGCAGATGTTAATTATTAGCACCATATTTTATATAGTGTTATTAATAAAGGGAATGACTTATAAAACAAAGTGAATTTTAGTCACTAGGTAGGACTTTAAATGTTTTATTGAACATCACACAATCCTATTTGAAGGGTTGACATCTCTCCACTGGTCAAAAATTAGTAAAGTGCATTTGAAATGATGAACACCTCCCCTCTCACACATTTAATCACATACCATCTCTCTAGAAAATTTACACACTTGAATCATACTAAAACAGTGAAATGGAAGGAGAGAGAGAGAGAGAACTTAGCATCTGAGGATGTAGAGTTGATGAGATGAAACAGATCTAAGTTAAGGTGGCAAACACAGTTGAGAAGTACGACATGAGCTATTTGCTATGTCTAGGACAACCTATCAGTATTATCCTGGGTAGCTCACCACATTTCCAATCACAAATATCCCTAGAGAGTTTAGTTTAGTGTATGTTCTAAAATAAGTGCTTTCTTTTCCATTTGGTCTCTTTCTCTCTCTTTCTTTCTGTCTCTCTCTCTCTATGTATATGTGTATATATATATTTTATATATATGCATTATATACGTATATATTTGCAATAGTGTCTCATTTAAGATAAAGCATTAAAAAGTCAAATTATACACTGTAGTAATTTATAACTAAAAATATATTTGTCTTTTTATTTAGGACTGGAGAAGCTTGCACAAAAAGGGAAATCATTGTCCCCTTTAGCAAGCATAACTGGAATATCACTATTTTTGATTATATCCATGTGTCTTCTCTTCCTGTGGAAAAAATATCAACCCCACAAAGGTAGGTTAAAATTAGAAAAAATGTTTTTAAAGTTTTGTATATGTGTACTAAAAAGTACCTTACTGTGGTTTCTTTCTCTCTTAATTTTAGTTATAAAACAGAAGCTAGAAGGCAGGTAATACATATGTTTCTATAAAAATAATTTTTTTCTTGAATGCTTTTTCCTTAATTATTATCCCTGACAGAAATACCTATTTGTCTTCTCAGGCCAGAAACAGAATACAGGAAAGCTCAAACATTTTCAGGTAATGGCCAGGCTGAAGAGAGCAATTATCAATGTTAATGTTTATTAATTAATGTTGTTGATATTAATTATTATATATAGTATGTTAGTAATGTAATAGAATTAATATAAGCTAAAATTTATGTAACACTAGCAATCCCTTACCTTTGAGTAGAGCCTTCACTCTACCAAGTGCTGTCCCTTGTATTGGTTTTATGTAAGTCACATGAGTCTGTGAGATCAATGTGGAAGGCACTCTTAACTCCATTTTACAGGCAAGAGAACTAAGGATCAGGGAGATTAAGTCACTTGCCCATAGTCACTGAGTTCTGCTGAATCCATTGATCCTATTATTACTATTTTGAAAATGCCAAAGTGTTCTGTCACTTTGTTAATTCCTAAGGTAGATTTAACACTGGCAGTTCCATCCCAAAGAGAAGAGCAACAGGACCAGTGCTGCTTCCTTGACCCCATTGTAACCCTCACTGCCATCAATATTGACTGTACTGACTTGTTGTAATTTAACAATGGATCTTTTGCTGAGGCCTTGGAGTCACAGGGAGTCAGGTTTCAGTTCCATATATGCCAATTTCCCCCTGTGTCACCTTGGGAAATTTATTTTTCTTGACCTCAACTTCCTCATCTATTTAATAGAGATAAAAAACTTCCCCCTAGTGTTGCTATGACAATTAAATAAAATGGTATAGGTGGAGTGCCTAATATGATGTCTGGATGCTTAATAAATGTGGGTCTTCTTCCTTTTATCTAGCCCTTCCTCACAAATGACAGAATGTCAGAGCTGGGAAGGGTCCCAAAGACCGTCTGATTCCTCCCAACCACCTCCACCCCCATCATTCTATAGATGATAGGTCATATCGATGTTGATATTGTCTTGTCTTTTATTACATTTTGTATGTATGGGAAGCTACAGTTATCTATTTGTTCTTTTTAGTTCTGGTTGTGTCTGTTAGATCTAGCAGGGTGCAATAGATACTATGGGTGGATCAAGGGCTTCTGTGACCTCCAGGCTGAAACCTTGGTGTCCGTGAGTCTCTGGTAACTGAGAGTTACAAAAGCCAAGCCTGCCCACATGTATGTATTTGACTATATAATATGCTGTTCCCACCTCAGGCTTTAAGAATAATTGTTCCAATTCAGTTTCAATTCTCAGCTTCAGAAAGAATGATTTCCAACATTGCTTTATGGTAATATGACTATAGGGATTAGGAAATGTTAAATTGGTTTTGTACACATACCACTTAAGACAGACAATGAAAATAAGTTTTACAAACGTTTTTAAAAAACAACAATAGCACATCAAGGCATTTGGTTTGTAAGTAGCATTTGTTTTACATTTCAGGCCATGAAGATGCTCTGGATGACTTCGGAATATATGAATTTGTTGCTTTTCCAGATGCTTCTGGTGTTCCCAGGGTTGGTTTCCTAGTGGCTGATTAACCAAGAAGTAGTATTCTGGTTCACCAGAGGTGTAAGCAGCATTCATTTAAGCACTTGGGAAGTGTGGCCAAATGGCTGCATTGCCCATTACTGCATTAGGCAGTGTTGACTTACTCTATAGTTAATGACGTTGCCGGATCTGGGGAGCTAAAGCATCTTTCTTGGCCTTTATAAGTAAAACTAACACAAATAAGGAAGTTACGGTAGTTCATAAACACTCTTTACCTGGTAATCTCAGTGAAGAGAGAACTAACTAGGCTGAAGGTCAAGAGAACTGAATAAACAGAGGATCAGGAGACCCTGGTTTAAATCGTTCTGCATCATTTGGGTGACTGCAGCCCATCACTTTACCGAACTGTTACTCAGTTTCCCCTTCATGTCCCCTTCATATCTCTTGATGACATTGCAAAGACATTTGATCATACCCTTGAAGGTACCTCATGCTCTTCAGAAGGAAGTTACCATATAGACCCAAAGTAAGCAGGTATACACCTTTATTATTGTCCTAAAGGTGCATGAGATGGGGCAGGGGTGAGGGGGAAGCTTTTATGCAGTTTAAGTCATTTTTTCAGTCTGGAAAAAAAAAAGCTTTTAAAGCAATCAGTTTTTAACAGACATGCAGAATGTTTCTTTGGGCTAATCAGCTCATTAACACTTTTATAGATTGGTATGGGAACAATTTTTCCTCTGCTTCCTTATTGCCCTGCGATAGTCTACTTAAGGAAAACACCATCAACGGATTACTTTCTTCTGGGCTTTCTCACTTCCATATTGTTAAAGAACTACGTGCTGTTAGGGAATGGTTACTTCACTGGTTCAGAGCATTCTATCCATGTGTAAGTTTCACCCAGCAAGTCTCCTGGCCACAGACTTTATTTCAGAAATGCTATCTGAGTAATGGAGAGGGATTGATTGGATTTCATCCTCCCTAAGGGTCAGCCAGTAGCACCAGTACCCACATGGTCACAGACAGAGGGGAGAACTGCCCTGCAAAGGCTTTGCAATGGCCTGTTCAGTCTCAGGCAGGATTGGCTCACCAGGCACTTCCATAACCAAAAAGACAAAAAAAAATTGGGTGGAACAATTATTTCAAACAGCTTCTCATGATGGCAGAAAACACCTCTCTAAGGTGTAGCTTCAAATAAGAGAGCAGGAAACTGAAGAGCTAAGAAGACTTATAATTGAGTTTTTGAAGTAAGGAGTTTTTTTTATTTAAAATAACACACACTTTTTACTCCTAGGAATTAATTGGAAAGGAGTGAAATTTATGTAAGAAACTTTAAATTTAGCCTGCAGTTAATCAGTACTCAGTTTTGAAGTTTTATTGGGAGGACTTCAATTAGCTCGAAATGTTACAATCCTCAAGAACTTGAAGCAGAGAAATGGGTGATTTAATTACATGCCAGAGACCCTGCTTATTTCTGTAGTAAACAGAATAACTTGATTTGGAGCCACGCCCATCTTCAAAGCTGACAACTCCTGAGGAATCTGCTGAGGTTCTTAATTGGCCATGCCAGGTGCTTTGGGGAAGAAGTGAGAAATCAAAACCAACAACCCAAGGAGGAAAGGAGGAGGAGGAGGAGGAGGAGGAGGAGGAGGAGGAGGAGGAGGGTGGAGACGTGAGGAGCAGGATCTGCATGAAAAGAAGGCAGAATGGCAGTTATGTGGGATGATGAGCAGCTGTGCAACGGCCTTGAGAAGAAAAGGAGAAGCAACACTAAAACCAAGGTCTCAAAATTGAAGTTAAGAAGGGAAATAAATTAAATTACTAACATATTGAGTTTTTAAAAATCAAAATAATCTCTTGGCTTATTGTGCTACATGTGCAAATGGACAACTTCTCTTTCTACCCGTTGTACATTTCACTGTCCACTTAGCACCTCTTTCAGGAGCTGGACAGAAGGCAATTGCATGAATTGAGCAAGTTTATTATTTCGCAGCTCTAATATTAGGTTAGGTGAGTAAGTTAGTGATCATCTGTAGATTGCTTTTGCCGGGGGATGGGGAACCTGCGGCCTCAAGGCCACACTTGGCCCTCCAGATCCCCAAGCGCAGCCCCTCGACCGAATCCAAACTTCACAGAACACATTCCTTTATTAAAAGGATTTGTTCCGTAAAATTTTGATTCAGTCAGAAGGCCGCACTCAAGGATCCAGAACGCCACATGTGGCCCCAAGGCCTCAGGTTCCCCACCCCTGCCGGCGGGGGCTGGGGGGGGACCTCGACAAAAAAATGATAGGACAAATCACAAATCTCGGGCTGCCCACGAGCGCTTCAGCAGGTAGAACGGAAATGGGTGATTTCTAGAAAAACATAAAACTGAGATGTTCCAGTGAAACCTAGCAGGTCAAATCGGGATGGGGAACTCCTCAGAGTTTTCAAGGGCAAGGAATCCTCTGGGTGGAGCTGTGTAAATATAATGTGAAGGACTGAAAGGATGCAGGAGTGTGATGAAAATGGAAAGCATCAGGCATGAGGAGGAAAACCAGACTTTGACTAAGTAATTGGAAGGCAGTGTTTACAGGAAGAAGGAAATTATGAAATATCAGGGACGGGCATTAATAAAACATAAATACTAGTTTCAATAAAATACATTTTGGTTTTTACCAGCCATAAACACACTACTATTCTTTCCACATTCATCCAAGCCTGTAGTTTTTAGAGCCCATTACTATATTCAAACCAAAACATCTCCCCTTGTGTGTCCTATATTTCTTGGTACTGTCTTACTTCAATATGATGAGGGATTTTGGCTGTATATTGTTCTTTCTTTTAAGCTACCCTTATGCACGTAATTAGCAAATAGTGTCAAAAGGGTAATTGAGATATATAAGAGATAATAATATATGCTCTCTGATTCTAAGCTGTCCTTATATCTCCTCTTTTGCTATTTTTTTCTTTCTATTATATTTCCATTATAGTACTGCCAGCTTTCTTCTTAAATGAAGGAAAAAGCGATAGTTTTGTCAAGCTATTCTTCTTCTGACCTTGTAACTATGCTGCTGCACAAACTATCATAGGGTAAGTGCAGGAAACTGTACAAGGAGGAAATGGACATTCTAGGGATGATGAACAATTCTAATTCTCTTAATCATCACTACTGCCTGTTGTTTTCAACTATGCAGCATAATGGAAATACTATTTACTAGTCTTATGCTAATTTTTTTTAATGTGTCACATTTTCTAGATGCCAAGTAGACCTGTTCCAGCCTCTGACAGTGTGTCAGGGCAAGATCTGCACAGTACAATTTATGAAGTTATTCAGCACATCCCTGCCCAACAGCAGGACCATCCAGAGTAAGTATGAATCTACATTTGATAGTGCCATAGAAGGGCTTAGCATTTAGCTTCTGCTTTTCCCAGAATTTACTGAAAGGCTCAGAATAAAAATATTAAAACAGGAAATAAAACTTCTGTACATTTGAACACACATCCCTACCTGAAAATAATCTTGAGAAACAAAACAGGCAAACACACAAATATCTTTTTCGGTCACATACTTGGGCCAGTGGACTAGATGCAGAGCTCTATGATCAACTTTCTGTTTTGTACCTTTCTCCCTCTTCACAGTGTTTCCCAAAGGAATCCACATCTGGGTATGAAAGGAATGTTCAGGCCAGTTCTCAAGCCATCTTGATTATCTTAATGATTTTCCAGTGGCTATGGTAGTTTTAAAGCAGTGATGATCTGTCACCAAAAAAAAAAAAGCCAGGAAAAGAAACAAAAGCCTAAGGAAGGTCCACAGCACAGTAAGCATCAAATGCCCAACCTCTTACTCTTCAAAGCTGTTTATTCCCAAGTGAATAGAACCACAGTGAGGACTGGCTTCTCACCCAGAAAGGACAAAACCTGTGCTGAGGCCAAAGCTAGGAAACTGCTTAACCAGTTAAGCTCAAGGCTGCCCCTAAGAAGTCTCCCTCTCTTCCCTGCCGTGGATAAACTAAGCCTATAGTCTTTTGAAAAAATGAAATGAACTTTTTTTTGTAGGCTCTAGCTGCCTGCAGGCATAACTGCCACAAATCGTCTTCCATCATTTCTTTATTTGTCATTTATTGACTTTGAAAAGAACATCAATAACCACACACAGAAACTTCCCCTCTGGCAAAAGAAACAGTTCCAGCAAAGTAACTCATGCACACCTCTGGATAAATACCAAAAACAACAGGTAGGAGTGAACTAATGCATGGGAAATCATCTTATAGGGAGGAAATCCAGTCCTGGGAGGACTGTGCAGTCATTAAGGGCTAAATAAGTGGCAAAACGCTTTGGAGAACCCCCTTAGAGAAAATTTACCTGGAATCAGGTAGATTAGGAATAGACCCCAAAGGAGCTAGGAACTTATGGTTTGAACAAAAAAATTAAAATTGGTTTAAAGCATTATATTATTAATCTAGTAGAACACAATAGTGGGATATTATTCCATGATAGTTTAAAAATGAAAACTCTCTAAAATGATACCTAATACTTTTTACTTTCTGTAACAGAAAATTAGGGAAAGTTTTTCTTTATTAAACATAAGGCATAGAAAGAATTTTAAGATTATGCCTGCTTTCTAAAATTTAGTCTAACTAAAAATTTTATCCTATTGAAATTAATTTATTTTTCTGTATATCCTTTGTTTTAAATATCTGTTTTTCACACTAGAATGCAAACAAACCAAACAAAACCTTGAGGTTTATCTTTTAAGGTTCCCAAGAATGAAATAAATTTTGAGTCAAAATTGTGAATATGGCACCTACAATTTCAGGACACAAAATAAAATGGATTGTTTTGTCATGTCAAAAATCTGATTCTCTAAGAAAAAAAAAATCACCTCTGAAACTAGATGCCTTCCAGACATTATCAAAATCTCTTTAATTTCTTGAGAATATAAAAGTTTATCTCAGAAATAAATTTTGAAGGTTGAAAATAAAGAAGAAATGCTCTTTTTCTAGAACATAAAGGTTTATTCAAAACTGCCATTGAGGACATGCTCCTTTGAAAGGCAGTCACCCCCAGGACAGCATCTCATGCTCCCAGCCCAACCTGAGTGACATCCCTGTCTCCCATGGCCTCTCTCTTCTCACCTCCTTCTTCCCTGTCTTCTGAGTCTTTTTTTGTTTCTCTCTGTGTGTCTCTGTCTTCCGGTGGCTCTTTCTTCCTTTACCTTCACGCTTTGATTTCTTCCTTTTCTGAGTCTGCTCTTCTCTTTTCCTCTCTTTTATGTGTAAGACTGTCTCCCTTCTCTCTAATACCCTGTTTAAAATTTTCCTTCTCTGTCTGCCAACATTTTAAAAAGTATTATTTCATGGAATACAGATTTTTATGTTACCTATTCTAAATTTTAAAAATGAGTAAGTAGAATGTTTTCTTTTTCTTCATCAAAAACTTTTTTTTTTGAGACAGAGTCCCACTCTGTCACCCTGGGTATAGTGTAGTAGCATCATTGTAGCTCACTGCAACCTCAAACTCCTGGGCTCAAGTGATCCTCCTGCCTCAGCCTCTCAAGTAGCTGGGACTACATGTGTGCGCCACCATACCCAGCTAATTTTTGCTATTGTTTTTGGTAGAGACGGGGGTCTTGTTCTTGCTGAGGCTGGTCTCTAACTCCTGAACTCAAGAGATCCTCCCACCTCAGCCTCCCGGAGTGCCAGGAATACAGGCGTGAGCCACCGTGCCTGGCCCATCAAACACTGTTTTGCACTTATTTTATTTACAATCAATCCACAAACATTTCCAGGGCATTTACCATGTGCTAGGGAGAAAGATTAAATAAGACTCAGTCTATTAAGGATTTCAGAGTTTAGTGGGCTCCTGTTTGCTTATTTTAACTAAAAATTAGTGATTCTTAGTAAAATAAATATTCCTCAATACTACCTATAGACGCAGAGACCATTTTTCTTCCCTGATTACCTGTGGTTTTATTCTCTAGGGCCTATTAAATTTGAGGACAATTGCATGAATAATGCAGTATTCCAGGTGGTTAGGGAATCTCTCCCATCTCCCACTCTCAAAGTGAATATGCCAGTTCTAGGGAAAGAATCCTAACTTACGTCTTTCTTTTACCTTTATTTGACAATCACTTCTGAGGTAGGAAGGACAGCCAAACAATTTTATTGCTTTGTTCTTAGAGTATTCTAACAGTGTTATTTTCTTAACTACATGTGCTATTACCTAATTGGACTGGTGTTTAACAAATTGGTAAATTAGTCTGTGTTCATATTCTAGTACTAAGCCCAATTATTTATTATTTATCGAACTTATGGCTGCATTTATTTCCATGCTGTCTGTTGACCTCATGACTCTTGGCACGGTTTGTTTTGAACTGAAAGCTGACTGTTAGTACCTTGAAAACAGGATATTCAAGTAAGTATATGTTTAGTTTCAAAAGGAAATTATCTAGAACATTTAATGATTGCTTACTCTTTATATTTATTGTTTGATAAATGTAATTTTCTTGAACTAGCTCAAAAGATTCATATTATTTGCAGCTCTGGAAAGGAATAAAAGCATTGAAGGTACTTTTACCTGTAGACATGAAAATCTATAGAATAGTTTACATATCTTGTATATCTCTTCCCCAGGTGAGCTTTTATGGGCAAAGCAGTACATTGGAATGAAATAATGAAGGAACATTTTGAGGAAAAACAGTGGAAATATATATTCATCTGGAATCAGTGAAGAAATCAAGCCAATACCTCTTACTCATTAGTCTTTCTAAATGCAGAATAGAGGCATTTATGAAAATTAGACTGCAGGCTTTCCAGCATAAACACGTCTTGTGCAACAGAGGAAAATGGTACGGAAATATTCCTCAGTGGACAGTCTTTATCATGCTGACTGGGAGAAAGAAAAGGATGGGTCTTCCCAATCACTCTTTTTATATCAAATATTTCTAAAAGGCCCAATTAGTTCTAATCTATAGTTTTATCAACCATTGACACTATCTCACCTACAAATGTGGAAAATTTACATTTGTAAATTTATCAGCAGGCTTTGTTTTACTAAATTCTCATTACTATTAAGATTGCTAAATTTATTTTTTTATTTTATTCCAAAATTTATATCTTGTTATTTGTACCACAAAATATTAATAATAAGGATGGTAGTCACAAAAAAAGAACTGTGCCTTCCCTCCTTGGTTATCGATTACCAATGGTGTTTTGGAGAAGACTTGTAAAACGCTTAAGGAAATGACTTATTAAAGTCTTATCTTTATTTTTGTCCAAGGAAATAAGGATTCAAATAAATTATTCTGTCTTTGCTTTTATTTGGCCTTGATTCTTTGTCTTGTAGAGTAAAAACATTACATAAAAGTCAGATTGTAGAATTAGATTTTAATCCTTATTTCCCAATGTACAATAAAGTCTAGATTATAGAGAACTATTAAAATAAGAATATTCCTCTCTTGTGGTCTATTATTTTATGCAGAAGAAAAGAAATATTAAAAATAGAATTTCTTTTTTGAAATGTATCAAGTGCACCACTGTATTTACACTGTCCCACACATATTTTCATAAAAGCATATGGTGAAAAGAAAATTAAGACTTAATTCCCACAGCTCCTGTCTGGTCTTCTCTCTCTACCACCCTTATATATTTTTCTGTTGGAAAAGTCAATCAATTCTACCACAAATATTTTCTTCTGCATTCAGTAAAATAAAAAAAACCAAAAAAATCCTACTTTATCTGATTAGAAAAGGAATTCATGCCCACTGTAAAAATATGTGTGTATTTGGAAATGTAGAAGATTCTCCATGAGACAATTAAAATCACTTGTAACCTCGCCTCTCAGAAATAACCTGCTAGCGTTTCCCTAGATTAGTATGTATATATTTATTTATACTCCTTCCAATTCCCAAAAGATTTATGGTAGTTCATATAAATGCATGATATAACAAGATAAAATAGAGTTGATAAGGAAAACAGGATGAAGGAACAATGAGAGGCAAAGTGAAAGCAGAAATGAGATCAATAACCAGTGTGATGAATCCCCCTTCACCTGTGAGTATTCTTTCACACTGCTGAGACCAGGTAGCACATACAGGTGTATATCTAAGAAGGTGCTTCTAAGCTGAATGCAATTTGTAAGCAGCAGAGCCAAAGAAAGTTTGCAATCCCCTTGCCAGGCCAGGGAGAACAGGTCAGTTTCTGCAGTCACCCATCCACCTCAGCTCCGTCCACCTCTCCCCTCCTTTCTCAGTCTGGTGTCCCCTCCTTCCCTGGGGCCGTACTCCTTGCTGAGGCATCTCTTACGTGGAGGGCAGACACTAACTACAATGAACTATGGCTGCATCTGTGTTCCCCTTCCTAAACCCAGCCCTGAAACACTTTAATCCACAATCATCAACAGCCCTGTCCTGAAAAGATAATCATATAGTCACATGATTCACAGATCAAACCCCTATGAGAAGTATGCATTGAGATAACTGTGTTTATTAGTTTGGGGTTTGGGTTTGGCTATTTTGTGTATACCTCCAGAGCTTCTCGCCACAAACCAGAGGAAATACAAATGCATATTCTTATTTTTTCAAACTCACTTTTCAATTACTTGTAATTCCTCTCATTTCTGTATCTCTCTTGAACACACAAAAATACAGGGACTCCCTTAGTGCGTGGTTCCACTCAAAACAGCAAGGAATTGCTGGAGGCAGAAAAGTGAAAGGATCTAGGATCCAATTAAATTTTGCTGCCATTGGTGTGTGACACCAGATGACTTGCTGCTTTTTTAGTAAATGAGGGTGAAAGTCTCATAAATTAATCAAGGTTTCCAAGGGAAGTTATGAACCAAAACCCAGATGTTCGCCTAACTAACAAATTAATCTTTAAAAACCAGCCTAAAGTTCTTTCCTCATTACTAAACATAATCTTAGCTAGTGCTAGTTTTTAAGTTTATATTACTACTTCCAACTTGGAATAGAATCATATTCCTTGTACTCATTATTTTTAAAGAGTATATTCTACTGATAGACTTTTAAGCAAAAAATTAAAATGCTTATAATAAAACACAGTTTTCCTTAGTTTTCTGACATTTGTACTTCCATGTTAATAAGACAATTTCAATTAAACTGTACATGTACACCCAGAGAGCAAGGTCCTTCAGTTCCACTAGATCATGTGCCTTATAAAGTTTTGTCAAAGTAATATAAATTAAGTGATACCACAATACTTGGCAGATAGGTAGATATTTTACCAATTTTATTAAAAATTTAATTTATTTTTAAGAAGTTCTTATTTTCTGCTTCTATATTGCTATATATAACCATGTATATTTCCTATGTCATTCTCATATATTTCTCTAAGTTTCATGTTCAAATATGCATTTTTTAATATATATTTTAGTTTGATGAGGCAGTAAGAATACAATGGTTTCTTTCTCATAGATATGGAAATCAGACTCAGCACTTGGGCTTAACAGTGTTATTTTCCTTTCTTCTCTTCTAGACATGCTGTTTAGTATGATTACCGTGTTAAGCTTAAAGTTTATTAATCTTTCACATACATGACTTCCTTTGATCTTTACAAGAACCCTACCAGCTACAACCAGTATGTCCACTTTACAGATGAAGAAACCAAGTTAAATGACTTTCCTAAAGTCACCAAACCAATGAGTGGCAGAGCTGATCCTTGAACTATACCTCTGGCTCCAAGTCTAAGGTCTATTCCAATGCACCACATGATTTCTCTGGGCATGGCCTCCTGGAGTGGAGTGCACACCAGAGTTTCTTCTGTCAGCCTTACCTTGGGAATCTCATTATTTTCATGCTACTGGGCCCCCAGAAAACAATTTATTTACTTGTTTGTATCTGAGACCTTTCTCACTTGAATATGCTCCTAGGGAAGATGGACAGCTCATTTGCTTGCCGTCAATACAGCATAAACTGGGAGATTGTTTTTATGACAACAGAATCCCATCTTAGGCTTTCTGAAGCTTCAGGGCAGTCAGTCGGTGTCCCTCATCCATCCATCCCAGGATATACATGTTAGAACACAGATAATACATGTTCTTTGAATTATACTGAGTTGGATTGCCTGCCCTCTGTGTATATAATAAAGACACTATGAAGAGGAGGTAAATAAATTACCATGTTTTCAATAACCAAGTTTCTTTGAGTTTATCTCTCAGGGGCACTTAATAACTTTTGGAGCTATTTTTTCTTGCAGTTTACTAAGACCCTATCATAATGTTTTGTCCTTGAGAAAGGAGAGAGTCATGAGAGTGTGATTGTATCTATAAAATTTTATCCTTATTATTTTATAAAATAAATGATAGTTTATGACTCACAGATCACAGGTTGCCAGACATTTTACAGATGGGGAGACTGAGACTCAGACTTTCAGGGCCTCAATTTCCCTATCAGGGAAACTGAAAAGGCTGGACCGTGCAATCTCTGGCCTGCTTTGATTTAGCCAAGAGTGACACCCTCCAAGCAGGTCAGGTACTCTCTTATCCTCTCATTACACATCTATCAAAGCCTTTATCATACTACTGTAACTATATTACAGGCAAGGCATATAAAGAAATAATTATAATACTGTGTTTTAAATGCCATAGTAGAAGTGTATAAAAATTCAGAGGCACCACAGAGGAAGGAGTGACTAATTTGTTTTGGCGGCATCCAAAAAGGTTTCTTACAGCATGTAGGGTTTTGGTGGTCAAAAGGAATTCATCAGCTTTAGAGGAAAGGGCTTTCCAGTGGGTAGCATTAAGTAAGATCCTGTAATATACAAGGGGCAAGTATGACAGGTAGATATGCAAAACAAGGAATGTGTGGATTATCTAGGAGGAAATATTTAGTAAAAGTATAAAACATGTCCAGTGCTTAGGAAATATATCTGGTTAGAAATTTCAGTTCAGTTATGTTTAATAAATTTTTATCAACTATATTTCATGTGACAGAAGATAGATAAGAACCAAATATGACCTAGTCTTTATCTTCTAAGAGCTTACAGTCTAGTCAAAGAAAGAGATACAAGTGTTTTAATAATAATACTAGCACATATTAAATACAACATGGTACACTGACTATGAAAAAAGAACACAGAGCATATTATGGAAGCTTAGATGAGGGCATCAGGTTGAGTCTAGGGGATTCAAAGAAGGCTTCCTAGAGGGGGATGGTCCTCCCACCTCACCGCTCCCAGGGAAGGAGGTGAAAAACGCCATCGGCTGCCTGCGCGCGCAGACCACTCACTCCGAAAACAGCATCGTGAATTACAGAGAGACATCGTGGGATGCTCAGCCCAAGAAAACAGGTGACAAAATCTTTCACAAAGATCGGAGAGCGCAGGGAGTGCAATAGAGCCCAGAGCGCCAGAAGGACGCGATCACCAGGTCAGTGCAGCGCGACCTGACCCCCAAGTGGTTACGCACCTTCCCCACAGACTTCCCATCCACTCAGTCAGAGACAAGCCCAGAGTTGGGGCAAAGCTGTTGCTGGAGACAGCAGGCTCTGTGGAGAGGAAGCAATTGCAAGAGCCAAACAGAACTCTCAGCTGCAATATACAGGGACCACTCAGGGCCGGGTAGGGACCGGGCAGAGATACGGCTTCCCAGGACAGTGCGCGGGAACCCGCAGGCCGGCACTGTGCCACTGGAAGTCAGCGGGACCAGGCCCAGGAGTTTAACGGAGAGCAGGTCATGCCCTTAGGGGCTGCTGGCAATTGCCTCCACGAGACTCAGGCCAGTTGAGAAAAGCTGCACTCCCGGCGCGATCTGAGCCCTGCTGTGCGCCAGGCTGGCGGCGGCAGCCATCTCTAAAGCCTCCCGCCCGGAGCTGTGAGCCGCGTCTCTAGCTCCACCCCGGCCCAGCCCGGGGGCTATTCCGCTGGGGCGCCACAGGCTTTGCCCTTGGTGGCCAGGGACAGCTGCATCTGTGGGCTCCAGGTGGCACGAGATCCTGGAACTGTAGTGGCAGGACCTTAGTGTATTGGAAACACTTTGCAGCCCGTCCATCTGGTCCTGCTACCCCGGCTCTGGCCTCCGGCAAGTCCACTATGTGCTGGTCCTAGTGCCCGCCCTTCAGGTCCCAGCCCTCCTGCACCCCAGAGACCGGTCTTTTTGAAGGTTGCTGGCTATGGTGACTCATTTGGTATAACTGCCAGTTCTCATGGCAACCGAATGCCTCAAAAGCCAAAAGCTGAACTAGAGCAGCTCCCCATGACCCTGTCCACTTCATTACGGAATTTCACGCCATCCAAGAGCGCTTCCAGTGGCCACTATTCCCCCACCGTGGGAACATCCCCCTGGTGGAGACTTCTGGGGATAGAGACACCCACCTGCCTCACCTTGGGGTCTAGGGGTGGAAAAGGGGTGCACAATTGGAGATCCCTGTATCAGCCAGTATCACGCGGAGACGCACATCAGAGGAACAGACACATGCAGCTAGATAAGCAACCTCTGAGCTGTATAGAATTTTTCCAATTCAGCTCTCACGCTGTAGCCAAAAGAAATTGTGTTTCTACCCGCACCTCAGGAGGAGCAGGGTCAAAGTAACCCTTAGGAGCCACAAGGCCCCTCCCAAAGCGCGGGGCTTTCGCATACCCCAACTGGGGGATCAGAGTCTGCCACGGACACAACAGAATACCTAGCTATTAGGGAGCTGTGGATTCATACACTCAAGTACAATCCACCAGCTTGGAGCTCAAGCTGGGAGGACAATCTCACTACACTCCACTGGGAAGAGGAGAAGACAACAAGGCAGAGGTAACCCAAGATCCACCAAACTTGCTAAAATATACCTAAGGCAATACAGGCCACTACTCCTCTCCCTGTCTTTGCCAAGGAACGAACCTTTAGGGCTTGGAGACAGGGCCATAAACTAGCCCTAACACCCCCAGCTCTTGACCAAGAGGCCAGATGGGAAAAACCAGTGAAAGAATTCAGGAAACATGAAAAATCAGAGTTAAAAGTCACCCCCAAAAGAAATCATCAGTTCCTCAGCAACAGATACCAATTCAAATGAAATGGGTAGAATGACAGAAGAAGAATGTCATTTATGGATTATAAGAAAGCTCAATGAAATTCAACAGAAAATTGAATCCCAGCACAAAGAAACCACAAGAAAAATGCAAGAAATGAATGAAAAATTTTCCAAAGAAACAGAAGTATTACAGAAAAATCAAATAGAAATTCTAGAAATGAAAGAAGCATTCAAGGATCTACAAAACACTGTGTAAAGCCTTAAGAATAGGCTGGACCATGCAGAGGAAAGAATTTCAGAGCTAGAGGACAACTCCTATGTGCTAAATAAATCAGTCGAAGAGAAAGAACACAAAAACAAGAGGCATGAAAAAAGCATACAAGAAATGTGGGATTATATAAAGAAGCCAATCATAAGGATCATAGGCATCCCTGAGGGAGAGGAAGAAAATTAGCATGGGCTGGAAAATCTATTTGAAAGAATAATAGAGGAAAATTTCCGTGGCCTAGCCATAAATCTCAATATCCAAGTACAAGAAGCACACAGGACTCCTGGGAGATTCAACGTGAAAAGGCATTCACCACGCCACATAATTATTAGACTGACCAAAGTAAACACAAAAGAGGCACTCCTCAGAGCTGTAAGGCGAAAAGAGCAGGTAACCTACAAAGGGAAACCTATCAGATTAACTGCAGATTTCTCGGCTGAAACCTTAAAAGCCAGAAGGGAATGGGGAGCCATCATCAGTCTCCTAAAACAAAACAAAGCCCAACCCAGAATTCTGTATCCTGCCATAGTAAGCTTCTTATCTGAGGGAGAAAAAAAGACTTTTCCAGACAAGCAATCACTGATAGAATTTGCGAAGTCCAGACCGGCCTTGCAAGAAGTGCTTAGACCTGCATTGTACACTAACCAGCACAACAGACACCCACCAATGTAAAACTACGCAAAAGCTAAAACTCCAGAACCCAGATTTCACAATGATGCAAGAGGTAAACAGAAGACACTACCCAATAGAATAAACAGAAATCTACCCCAAATATCAATTCTCTCAACAAGTATGAATGGCTTGAATTGCCCATTGAAGAGACAGAGGCTGGCTGAATGGATTAAAAAATACAAGCCAAGTATCTGCTGTCTCCAGGAAACACACCTTACACACAAGGACGCATTCAGACTCAAGGTGAAAGGATGGAATACAATTTTCCCGGCTAATGGAAACCAAAAGAAATCTGGAGTAGTCATCCTTATTTCAGATGATATAAACTTTAAGGCAGCAAAAGTAAAGAAGGACAAAAATCGACACTATATAGTGGTGAAGGGAAAAATCTTACAAGAGGATTTAACAATCCTAAACATTTATGCACCCAACACAGGAGCACCCAGATACATAAAGCAAATACTGCTTGATCTAGACAACATAATAAACAGCAATGCCATAATAGCAGGGGACTTCAAAACTCCACTGACTGAACAGGACAGATCCTCCAAACAGAAAATAAGCAAATAAACAATGGACCTAAACAGGACTCTAGAACACTTGGGCCTAAAGATATCTACAGAACACTCCACCCAAATAACACTGAATATACATTCTTCTCATCAGCTCATGGAACTTTCTCTAAAACTGACCACATCCTAGGCCACAAAACAGATCTAAACAAATTCAAAAAAATAAAAATCATACCATGTATCTTTTCAGACCACAGCAGAATAAAATTAGAAATCAATTCCAACAGAAACTCACATATTCAGACAAAAACATGGAAATTAAACAGTTTGTTGCTGAATGACTATTGGGTCAAGGAGGAGATTCAAATGGAAATCAAAAGATTCTTCCAACTAAACGATAATGGGGACACAAGTTATCAAAATCTGTGGGATACAGCAAAAGCAGTCCTGAGAGGAAAATTTATCACCTTAAATGCCCACATCAAAAGACAGGAAGGTCACAAATCAGTGAACTAATGAATCATCTGAAGGAAATGGAAAAGGAAGAACAAAGCAATCCTAAAGCCAGCAGAAGAAAAGAAATAACCAAGATCAGAGCAGAATTAAATGAAATTGAGAACAAAAGAACAATACAGAAGATTAATAAAACGAAAAGTTGGTTCTTTGAAAAGATAAACAAAATAGACAGGCCACTTGCCAGGCTGACCAGAAGCAGAAAGGAAAGGACTCTAATAAGCTCAATTAGAAATGAAAAAGGAGAGGTCACAACTGATATCATGGAAATACAAAACATCATCTTCAAATACTACAAAAATCTCTATGCCCAAAAACATGAAAACGTGGAGGAAATGGACAAATTCTTAGAAACATACTACCTCCCTAGGCTCAACCAGGAAGAAATAGAATTTCTAAATAGACCAATATCAAGCACTGAAATTGAAGTAGTAATAAAAAATCTTCCAATTAAAAAAAGTCCTGGACCAGATGGGTTCACACCTGAATTCTACCAAGCCTACAAAGACAAACTGGTGCCTATACTGCAGAAATTATTTGAAAACATCCAGAAGGATGGAATCCTCCCAAACTCATTCTACGAAGCCAATATCACCTTGATACCAAAGCCAGGAAAGGACAAAAGAAGAAAAGAAAACTACAGACCAATATCCCATATGAATATAGATGCAACAATTCTCAATAAAATCCTTGCAAACCGAATTCAAATGTACATCAAAAAAATAATTCATCATGATCAGGTGGGCTTCAACCCGAGATGCAGGGATGGTTCAACATACGCAAATCTATAAATGTAATTTACCACATAAATAAAAGCAAGAACAAAGATTATATGATCCTTTCAATAGATGCAGAAAAGGCTTTTGACAAAATCCAGCATCCTTTTATGATTAGAACTCTTAACAATATAGGCATAGATGGCTCATACCTCAAAACTGTTAAAGCCATGTACGATAAACCCACAGCCAATATCATGTGAATGGGGAAAAACTGAAAGCATTCCCCCTTAAAACTGGAACCAGACAAGGTTGCCCACTATCTCCACTTCTGTTCAACATAGTGCTGGAAGTCCTGGCCAGAGCAATCAGACAAGACAGAGGAATCAGGGGCATCCAAATGGGGGCAGAAGAGGTCAAACTTTCACTATCTGCAGACGATATGATATTATATATAGAAAACCCCAAAGATTCAACCAAGAGATTACTGGAATTGATAAATGAATTCAGCAAAGACTCAGGATACAAAATCAATGCACACAAACCCATAGCCTTCATATATGCTAATAACAATCAAGCCAAGAAATAAATTAAAGACAAAATACCTTTCACAATAGCAACAAAGAAAATTAAGTATTTAGGAACATATCTAACTAAGGAGGTGAAAGACCTATATAAAGAGAACTATGAAACACTGAGAAAAGAAATTGCAGAGTATGTAAACAGGTGGAAAACCCTACCATGCTCTTGGATAGGTAGAATGAACATTGTAAAAATGTCTTTGCTACCTAAAGTGATTTACAGAATCAATGCAGTCCCTGTCAAAATACCAACATCATTTTTTGCTGATCTAGAAAAAATAATTCTACACTTCATGTGGAAACAGAGAAGACCCCGTCTAGCCAAAGCAATCTTAAGCAAAAAGAACAAATTGGGAGGCATCTATCTACCAGACTTCAAACTATACTACAAGGCTATAGTAACCAAACCAGCATGGTACTGGCACAAGAACAGAGACATAGACCAATGGAACAGGACTGAGAACCCAAATATAAAACCAACCTCATATGGTCATCTGATATTTGACAAATTCCATGAAAACATACACTGGGGAAAAGATTCCCTATTCAATAAATGGTGCTGGGAAAACTGGATGGCCATATGTAGAAGACTGAAACTAGACCCACACCTCTCACCTCTCACAAAAATCAACTCAAGATGGATAACAGATTTAAACCTAAGACTTGAAACCATAAGAATTCCTGAAGAAAATGTTGGAAAAACTCTTATGGAAGTTGGCCTAGGCAAAGAATTTATGAAGAAGACCCCCAAAGCAATCACAGCAGCAATAAAAATAAACAAATGGGACCTGATCAAATTAAAAAGGTTCTGCACAGCCAAGGAAACTATCACTAGAGTGAACAGACAACCTACAGAATGGGAGAAAATATTTGCATGCTACACCTCTGATAAAGGGCTGATAACCAGAATCTATACAGAACTTAGGAAAATCAACAAGAAAAAAATCAAACAACCCTATTAAAAAATGGGCAAAGGATATGAACAGAAACTTTTCCAAAGAAGACAGAATAATGGCCAGCAAACATGTAAAAAATTGCTCAACTTCTCTAATCATCAGGGAAATGCAAATCAAAACCACAATGAGGTATCACTTAACTCCAGTGAGATTGGCTCATATCAAAAAGTCCCCAAAACAACAAATGTTGGTGGGGATATGGACAGATAGGAACACTCATACACTGCTGGTGGGACTGCAAATTAGTACAACCTCTATGGAAAGTAATATGGAGATACCTCAAAGAATGAAAAGTAGAACTACCATTTGATCCAGCAATCCCACTATGGGGTATTTACCCAAAGGAAAAAAAGACATTCAAAAATAAAGACATCTGCACACAAATGTTTATAGCAGCACAATTCACAATTGCAAAGATGTGGAAAACAACCCAGGTGCCCATCAACACACGAGTGGATTAATAAAATGTGGTATATGTATACCATGGAGTATTACTCAGCAATAAAAAACAACGGTGAATTAACACATCTGGTATTATCCTGGTTGGAGCTAGAGCCCATTCTTCGAAGAGAAGTGTCACAAGAATGGAAGAACAAGCACCACTGGTACTCACCATCACATTGGTACTAACTGATGAACACTTACATCACACGGGGCAATAATATTCATCAGGGGGTGGGCAGGTGGGAGGGGGGTGGAGGGGATAGGAAAACTCTCACTGAATGGATGCGGGGAGCACAGTTTGGGGGATGTCCATGATTGTAGCTCTGACACGGGCAGTGCCTGGGCAATATATATAGCCAAAGTGTTGTACCCCCATTATATTCTGGAATAAAAAAAAAATGTTAGTTTCCCATCACTAAAGAAACACCTCTTCAACAACAAAGCTATGTGGCAAAACAAGTTTGCACCAACTTCTATTGAAACAAAAAAAATAAGGAACTAAAGTTTTTCTTTTTCTTTTTTTTAATATGTTGAAATTAATTCCTTTTTCCTGTGCTTATTTTATTTTCTCCTTTACCTGCTGCTATTGAGCATCACCACCAACTAATGCCAAGCAGGGTGAGTACAGTTCTGCCATAAAAATCTGTTCTTAAATAATAAAGAATTGCCAGTATTATTTTTTAAAAAAAACAAACAAAGAAGGCTTCCTAGAGGAAGCTGAGCTCAACCTCAAAGGACAAGGAGTTGTTATCCAGGTGAAGAAACGTGAGGAAAGCGTTTCAGACAGAGAGAACTACTTGGGCAAAGGCATAGAGGCAGAAAACAGCCTGGTCTATTTGAAGAAGTGTAAGCAGTGCGTAATGATAGAGAATGAGGTAGGGAATGGCCAACACAAGTACTGGTGAGAGAAGAAGCTAGCACATACTGTATCCCCCCATAACACTCATCACAAGGGTAATTACTTGCTCAGTGTCTATCTTCCCTGCTAGACTGTAAGTTCCCAGAGTCAGGGAAGGCAGGGAACTGTGTCTGCCTATATTCTCAGTACCTATCATATCTCAGCAATCCATAAGTGTTTGAAGATAAAATGAATGAGTAATCACATCAGATTTCTGTTTTGAACAGATCACCCTACAGCAACTTGGAAATGGATTTTAAGGGACAAGGCTGAGACTAGATAAATAATTGGGGAGGATATTATTATTATCATGGTGAAGATGAAGCTCTGGATGGGCTGTAGGGTGGCAGTCAGAATATATGTTCTGAAGGCAAAACTTGCAGGGACTCAGTGATGGGATGTGGGAGGCTAAACACAGGGGAGAGCCATGAAGGGTGCCTATGTTTCTGTCTTGAGTGCCCAACGATGCCATCACATAAGATGGGAAATGCATGTGGAACAGCAGGTTTAGAAAGGGGAAAATGATGAGTTCAGGACTAGATAGGATCAGGATTCATTTAGGATTCCAAATAGAAATGCCTGATAGGCAGTGGTATACCCAAGATGAGAGCTTCAAGGAGAGGTCTAGGTTTAAGAAATAAATTTGAATCATGTATCACTTACAATACTTTGACAGAGAATAACAACAACAACAACAACAACAACAACAAAACCCAAAAAAACTCTGATTAAAATGGACTTAAAGAGTTATTTATTATCTCAAATGATAGGAAGTTCAAAGGCAAGGTGGGCTCCAGGGCTGGTTGATTTAATGGCTCAACAATATAATCAAGAACCCAAGTTTTTTCCCATCCCTTTACTCTGTCTCATGGTTACAGGATGGCTGCAGCAATTCCAGACATTGCATACAGATGCCACAACATCCAGGTGGAAAAAGCCACCTTTTCGTATACTATTTTCCTAGGTGTGAGGAAATTTTCCCAGAAGCCTCCACTATAATTCAGTTTCCTTCGCTATACTAGTTAAATGTCCTTCCCTAAAGGAATTACTGGTAAGAGAAATGGGATTATTAATCTAAACAATACTCAGACTTTACTTCCCTGGAAATAGAGATAAAGCCAACATTCCCAGAAGCACTTGACGGGGTGGAAAAACAGTGGATATTTAAATAAAGTTGAGGTTTTTATGGAAATGAGGAACAGGGGGAAATCGATGCCAGATGAGGTGGAAAGCAAATAAAGAGAGAAACATCCTTAGAAATATCAACTTCAGGAAATTAAAGAGAAACCAGGGAAGGTTAAGAAACAGTAGTTAAGGGAGAAAGAGGAAAACTTGGAAACAAATTTTAAGGATAATCTGGACACATCTAAAAAAAAAGAGAGCAAGAAAAAGAAATTGAACAGGAATTTTATCATTGTGTATCCCTAAATATCTTTTTTAAAAAAAAGGGTGGCCTTAAATATTCTGGCTCCTGATCAGGAAGGTTCCTGTGTTTACAATGATCACCCAAAACTGTTTTGTCAGATAGTTCTATTTTAGTGGAATTTTATTAGTCTAATTAACATGTATTTAATATATAATGACGTGAAATGAAATTTTTAACTTTATGATTTTGCATATTAAGAAATCTACCAACTGCAAATCCTGATTCTTAGTTTCAGATAATCTCTTAGTAGTAGAGGCTGACCTGCCAGGAAATCATAATCAGATGCTAATAGACAAATACATTTGCTTGATTCTATATCATCAGACAACTTCTGACCCTGACTTAGATTCCCATTCCATGGAGGAAATTGCCCATCATCTCTCCATTGTTCCAAAACACACAATTAAAAACCATTTTAAACCTTCTCCTCCCAGAAGTCTCCCAGCTTTAACAAAAAATTATACCATGACCATACACAGAAAGTTATCATTTGCCTCTTTGTCCATCTGGAAGATCCCTGTTTTCTCTTTAAGACTATCAGTGCTATTGTCATCTCTGCTGTGCAGCCTTCCCCAAGGTGTCCAAGACTCTTACGTGTCCCCATAGCGTGGCTCGCAAAACTCTGCTGGAGCCCTGGTCACACACCTACTTTCCCCTTCTAGACAAAAGATAAAATAATCCTAAATAAATGAAACATCATTGAGTTACTAGGTTACAAACCTAGGAATGATATTAGCAAAGTAGTAATGTATATGTAATATTGGTATAAAATCAAACACTGTTTTCTGTGGCCAGTCCTGGTTGTCTATTCTGTAATACGAGAGGGTAGAACTAAATAAACTCTAGGATTCCTTTAAGTTCCATGACCTATGCTTTTATTAATTTACTATGAATATCTGTATCTTCTTAGCAGACAGATATTGTGAAGTTCAAATCTTTTAACCAAACTGTTGCCTTTGCTTAAATAAATGAATCAGGAACTAGTTATAAAAGAAAGTGTTTTCTCATTTGAGAACTCAGCATGGCACCTCACCTGTACCTTTATCATTTTTATGCGGCACCAGTTAGCATAAGCACTATCAAGTAATACCTATTATGTCACTAAAATGTGCAAAATTTTTCCAGTAGTAATTTTGAGTTTTCTCTTTTTAAATTATCTGTTTAAAGGAAGGGAACAAGACACCAGCCTAAACACCAATCAATAGGGAACAAGTTAAATATTAGTAAAACTAATAGAGATAGGGCACTCTGTAGCTATTAAAAAGAAAGAGATAAATCTAAATGTAAATGTAATAAACATGGAGAAAATTCTGCACATATTATTAGGTGAAAAACACTATGTCACGGGTGAGTCTTTTGTTATGATAAAAAACATGGATATGTTTTAAAAAATTTTAAATGTGGATGTGGATAAAAAATTTTATTTCTGTATACACAGAAAATTAGTAGCAACAACTGGGAAGAAGAAAAGAATAGCAGATGGAGAGGCTTAAATTTTTTTCTTTTTACTTTACAGAAATTTGCACTGCTTCATATATATTTTTATAATAATAAAATAAAATGCAAAAAAATTACATAAGGAGCACTTAGCATTCTAAATCATACATGTTGACTGAAAGTCATTTGTGCAACATCTGCAGTTGCTCACGTATGGATGCCACGTATTTGTTCCCCTTCATTTACCCTTTTTCTTTTTTCTTTCTCTTAATTTTTCTTGTCCCCTTCCTCCTGGCTTTCCTTCTCCTTTTCTGATTTTATTTCTGCTTGTTGTATTCCATATCCTCCTGCCTTTAATGTTCTTTCTCCTTGCCCCTAAACTGGATCCCTGCAAGGTGAAAATCTGAGTAAGTAAACCGGTGGCTTTCGTGTTAGGCGGTGGGTCTGGGCATGACCCAGGGCTCCTGAAATAGATGAGTCTGACCTGTGTGGTCTGGCCACCCGAGAGGAACTGCCACCAAGGTAGAAGGACATCAAGATTCAGAGATTGACCACAGAGATTTAAAACAAAATTCTATCACTGAAACCCAGAATTTTCTTTCTTCATCAAAATGTGCAGAGATTTGGCTTTAATGGTGTGGCCATTTCTCCTGCTGGGCTGTAGAAGAAGGAAAAAGAGTGAAACCTGAAATAAAGGAGCCTCCATCACTAAGAGAGGACTAGGCTATTGGTTACCATGGCAACTGCCAGGTCAGTTGGAAGGGTTAGTGAGAGATATAAAGTATTTAGGGATCTCGTGACTTATGACTAAATTCTATGTCATTTAATTGAAATTGAAGTTGAATTGAATTGGATTAAATTGAAACACATTGAATTGGAAAACAAAAGACTAACCTGAGGCAGAGGCTTTTCGTGGATTCACTTAATTAACTTATTGTTGAAATTTGGTGTGCAATATATGTCAAACTTTGCCAGGTACTTAAAATATATTCTCCCTTAACCCTCAGAATAACTGTATCATACATTATCCCTACTTTATAGATGAAGAAACTTAGGTGAACCCTCCAATATCATCAACTGATAAGTAAATGTCTGTGTCACTCTTAACTCTTTCTGCCAAATCCAGCAAGGACTGCTTTGTGGAATCATATTGGAGTCTTCATGAAACCGTACATTTACTTACAAAATTCCCAGCTAAAGCCTCCAAGCTGTCTGGAGTTAAACAGTTGCAGAACATCAGCTACTCAATTTGTTCAGTGTTCAGGTGGCTTCCATTTTACATAAGAAAACCAGAAAAACAATGGAGAATTTTTACAGAACTAACAAGCTAGAATCAAAAAGAGTATGTCTCTCACAATACATATTTAATGTATACACATATATATTTATTTATTTATGATAGGAACATCTATATACATATTTTATATAATATTCAGGCAATGTTTCCATTGCAGTAAGGCAGACTACAAACTTCTTTATCTGCAGAGAGAGAAAGATGAAGTGGTGTTCTTTACATTTCTAGAATTGGATTCCCAGAATTTCAATTCCTATCTCTGGTACCAAGTTGCTCCCAAAATGTTGTCAGTGAGACCTTTATTTATGTGGAAACAAGAAGGCCCAGATCAAGGAGGGGTGTGTGTGGGGAGGGGAGTTGTTTATTTAATATGGCTCTGAAAGGTCTCTGAAACAGTGGGTACTCGTTCAAACTATTGTAAACCAGTTTTAACAGGTAGACTAAATTCTTGCATCCTCTGCATCTAATGCATCTTTACTGTGAGGGGCAAGTAGTAAGGATCAGCATTTTGTGATCTATCTTTGAAAAGTCACTGACATGAATGCTCCCACTGCTTCCCTCCCCTTCCTGTCTCCAAACCATAAACAGAGGATCACTGAAAACATTTTCTATTCTCACGTCTGAATGAGGTTGGGGAGCAAAAGCCAACTCCCAGATTTTCATTTGAAGCTAAGTCAAGGCAAGGAGCATTTAATGTAAGTTTCATCTATACCAGCAGGCACCATTTGGTCTTCTGAGAATAGCAGACTCCCTGTAAGCTGTTTGCTTCTCAGTCTTGTACTACTGAAATCTAGAAGTATTGGGTAAGAAATGACCAAAGCAACTCCCACTGATGGCATAAGTAGTAGACAGTGGTGACATTCAAAACTATCTCTACCAAGACATAGCCATTTGGGATTTATATATTTTGTTTAAAATACTGTTTTCACAACGCAAACCTAGAAGATTACCATACAACTGAGCAAGTTAAGTATGTCACAGAAACTCATATTCTGAGTGTTACAGTGCTAAACTTTATTTATGATCAGATCATGAGAGAGTTCTTTGCCTTTCTGACTCATGACCTATATGTTTCCTTCTTGGAAAAAAGAAAGTTATAGAAGCAGAAGAATGAAAGGTGGCAAGGTTTTGTATAAGACAATTGGTATTGAAAGGAATAGTTTGCAAATGGCATGGTGAAGTATATGCAACAGCCTAGAGGACAAGATAAATCCAAATAGGCTTACATTGCTACAGAATCTCAACTATGAATGACTATTAAGACTACAAGTATAAGATTAGAATGGATGACCAAGGTGATTGATTTATAGATAATATTAAAAACAGAAAGGATTATTTTTCTAGAATAGTTTATAGTTTATCTGCTATGAAAGAAGGTGGCTGAGATGTCCAGTCAAGATCCTTTCCAACCTAGGAGTCCAAAAGTTGTTACATTCCTTAATCCTTTAGTGCCACCTATGGTCCCAATTTAGAAAATATTAGTTGAAAACATAAATTCTAGTTACTGTGAAGTCTCCTAATTTAAAATTAGCATCTTTATCTCTCAAGTATATTTTGCCTTTTGGGTTTGACTAAATGAACTGGATATCTTTCTGGAGGGCAATTTGGCAACATGTATTATGAGATTTTGAAATGTTTAGACTCTTTAACCCAGTAATTCCCTGTCTAAAAAATGATGAGAGACAACGATACATGTATAAGAATATTTATCACAGTATTATGTAAAAGAATGTTAAAGAATATACAAATGATTATAATACATCTAGATGACGGAATATGAAGGAGTCCTTTTTTCAAAATGTGTCAAAAGAAAGAAAATCACCTTTAGTTGTAACCTCTACAATTTTTCTCCTTATAGAGAGATTTATTGTCTTTTACAAACTGTCAAAACCCTAAGGAGATATAATTCTACAGCATGCAATAGCTCACCAAAAATAACATAATTCATAACCCATAAAACTAAACAGCTATGTGCCTCGCAAATAGAATTTACAAATATACTGGAAGAGAATGCTGAATTTTGTATATACACCAGTCAAGATAAATGATATAAAATCCCTTTGCAGAGAAAACAGAAGTCACCAGATGGAAACTCCTTCGTCTTTCTAACATAAAACATACTTACCTGCTTGTGTTTCCATCCTGGTCTGCATCTCTCTAATTACCACACAGGGGACTAACCTCTCCACCTCCACTCTGGACTCAACCCCCTGTTACCTATTCAAGAACTTTGTACCATTCATTATCCCTTTTCTTCTTTGTATATTCAAACTCTCATCTCAATTGGGTATTTTCCACCAGCTTAAAACATACTCAAGTGAGTGTTATTTAAAATAAGAAATTAAAAGAATTCCTCACTCAAATCCATGTCCTCCACCTCCCCACTTCTAGCAAACTATAGCCCTATTTCTATCACTCATTTCACAGGCAATATTCTTAATTTTCTATATTTGCTGTCACTTTTTCACACCTCCTGCTCAATCCTAAACCCACTCCAGTCTGGCATATGACTCCACACTCCATTAAAACAGTCACTAATGACCTCCCTGCTGCTAAATTTGTGGATTTTTTTTTTTTCAGTATTCATTGTAGTGTCTCAGCAGTAGTCAACACTGTTGACCAATGCCTCCTTCCCAAAGCACTCACCACCCTTGGGTTTCCTCTCTTCTCCAGCTACTGCTCTGTTTCTTTGTTGTTCATTCTCCTCTTCTTGGCCATTAAATGTCATGGCTCAGTCTTTGACCCTCTTTTCCCTCTATAATCTCTCCCTAGGCAATTTCTTCATAGCTATGGTTTCAGTTACCACCAACATGCAAGTAATTCACAAACTCTAATTTCTAGCCCAGTGCTTTCCTCTGAACTCCAGGAATACACACACACACACACACACGTATTTATATAAAATGGCCTACTGACTTCACTTCTCTAAGGCATCTCAATCTCTATTTGACCAAAACCCAGCTCATGATCTTTTTGATCTTCCAAATTTACTCCCTTTTAGTGCTTGCTTTCAGTTCTATAAATAGCCTCCCCACTTACCTAGTTATGCAAACTAAATCCTAAAAGTCATCCTTACCATCCCGCTCTCCCTCACCATGCCCATTTCATCCATCCCCAAGCTCTGTCCGTGTCAATTCCCACCTCTTCAACCCATCTTCTCTCCACCTCCACCATCATATTGATCAAGGTTACCATTATCAAGGTTAACCAATGTTACCTGCTGCAACAGTCTTATTAGTTTTAATAGTCTTAACAGTTTTATTTCTTCTTTCCCACTCTGTATAACAGTTATTTACTTTCTTGTCCAAATGCACTAGCTAGAACTTTCACTACAATGTTGAATAGGAGTGGTAAGAGAGGACATCTTTGCCCTGTTTCTGATCTTAGGGAGAAAGTGTCCATTTTCTTGCCATTAAGTATGATGTTAGCTGTAGTTTTTCATAGATGTTTTTCATCAAGCAGAGAAATTTCTTCTCTGCTCCTAGTATGCTGAGAGTTTTTATTATGAATGGGTATAGGATTTTGCCAAAAGCTTTTACTGTAGCAATTGATGGAATCATATGATTTTTCTTCTTTAGCCTGTTGATGTGGTGGATTGCAATAGTTAATTTTCAAATGCTGAAACAGCCTTCCATACTTGAAATAAATCCCACTTAGTTGTGATATAATTCTTTTTAAACATTGTTGTATTTGATTTGCTAATACTTTGTTGAGTATTTCTCAATCCATGAGAGACACTGGTCTGTATTTTTCCTTTTTTATTATGTTTTTGTCTGGTTTTGGTATTAGGGTAAAGCTGGCCTCATAAGATGTTAGCATGTGTTCCCTCAGCCTCTATTTTCAGGAATAGATTATATGTAATCAGTATCATTTCTTCTTTAAATGTTTGGTAGATTTCACTAGTGAAACCATCTGGGCCTGGTGCTTTCTTTTTTGGGAGGTTATTAATTATTGATTTGATATCTTTAATAGACACAGGCCTATTCAGATTATCTGTTTTTACTTACGTTAGTTTTGGTAGTTTGTGTCTTTTAAGAAATTGGTCCATTTCACCTAAGATTCCAAATTTGTGGTCTTAGAGTTATTCATGGTCTTTCTTTATTATCTTCTTAGTATCAATGGAACCAGCAGTGATGACCTCTCTTTCATTTCTGAAATTATCAATTTGTCATCTTTTTCTTTGTTAGTCTGCACTAGGACTTGAATTATGTATCTCCCCTTCCAAATTCATATGTTGAATACTAACCCCTGCTACCTAATAATGTGACCTTATTTGGAGATAGGATCATTAGATAGAATTAGTCAAGTTAAATTGAGGTCATGCTGGTGTAGTATGGGCCACTAATGTAATATGACTGGTGTCCTTATAAAAAGAACACTGTGTGAACAGACAGAACACATAAAGGAAAGATTATATGAAAATACAAGGAGAACATTATGTACAAGTCAAAGAACACCTTAGGCTACTAGAAGTTAGATGAGAGGCATGGAACAGAGTGTCCATTACAGAAGGACCAATCTTGATGACACCTTCATTTCAGACTTCTAGCATTCAGAACTGTGAGATGATAATTTCTGTTGTTTAAGCCACATAGTTTGTGGCACTTTGTTACAGCAGGTCTAATATACTGGGCCCTGGGAACACATGAGCTGGAGTTTTCAGAGGCTTTAAATTCCTCTAGCATTCTTTTTTTTTGCATCCTCCTTAAATAGAGCCTGTATTTTGAAGTTCTTTTAGCTATAATCCACAATGATTATACTAGAACCCTGTTGTTATGGTGTTGAGGTATGGGGGAGGGGAAGCATTCCATAATCCTATGATTAAATCCCAGTCTTTTACTGGGCCTGTGTCCCTGTGCTGTGACCTTCACAAACATTTCTTAGCCTTTCTCCCTTAAGTAAGTCAGAAAGGCTAATGGTGATGCTAAAGTTGGGTAAACGCCCTTCCCCAGCAGTGGGGTAAGGCTCTGTTAAAGTCTTTTCTCCTAGAAAGTAGAACTTTTGTTATGGTGAGTGCTTTGCCTATATTTCAAAATGGTTACTTACTTTTTTCCTCCCTCTTCCAGAGCCACGAGGCAGAATTGTTTTGGTTCTTCACCGTGGGTTTCCTGGAGGTGTTAGGTAGATAGCAAAGGATTTCTGGTCTCCTAGGGATGAAAGTGGGTGCCACTGAAGTTCATCCCCACCATGGGCTTTCAGAGAGGCTCATAGGAGATCAGCACATGCAGTAAGACTCAGTTCACATAACTCCCAGCTGTCCAGTCAAAGTGGTTCCATGGTGACATCTGAGCCACCAGGGAGGTCCCAATCCAGGCGCTATAAAACAAGACCCAGACCATAACCAAGCCCTTTTTGCCCTCTTTTGCTATGACAGTGTGTCCAGCCTTCATCTGTAGCGTATGTATGTCACTCTGTAAACCTGTATCTTGCTCTTGTTCTATAGTCCTATCTTTCTCTCCTCAATAAATCTCATTTTTGTGCTTGCCTTACTTTGGTGGGTCTGATCATTCCTCAGCAATGAGCGCACCAGGAACCGACATTTCAGACTGCGACCCAGCAGAGGTAAAAGCTATGAAAGTATGGGGGCCCTCCTAAGACTGTTTCCCATTCTCATGAGTTCCCACTCGGCCTCCAGCAATTTGTTTGAGAAAGAAAAATAGCTCAGAGTAGTCCGAGGAATGTAAGGTATGCAAAAATCTATCAGGCCCAGAGAGACATGTGTATGAGACTTCAGTTACACACACACACACCCCATGACCAGTGGCAATTGTTTACAGGCATTTTGTTCTTTCTTTTCTTCCCTGTAACTTCCTGATAAATTACCTAAAATATTGCACTTGTTGCACAATGTGATCCTCACTCATTGTCTCTATATTTCTGGAATTTGTGATACAAAGAACAATATATGGCCAATCACTAATCAATGTTATTTCTGTAAACCAATGAGAATTCCTGACAAACAATTTTGTATCAGCTCACTACTTGCCCCTCTTTTTGCCTTTAAAAACCTGCTTACAACAAAGGCCAACAGGAGCTCATATCAAAGGTCACTTGGGTTTGAGTCTTCCGGGCAGTTGTCCTCATCTTGGCTCAAGTCAATTCTTTAAAATTATATTTTGTGCCTTAGCTTCTTCCTTTAGGTCAACACGTCAAAATTACCGTTTAAGTGTCACTATCAGTGTATGGTTCTTGTGGCTTCTGCTCCGGGTAAGCAGATCTCAGCTATGATTCTCTGTATCTGTTGGCACCTCCAGATTTTAGAATGGCAGTTTGCTGTGTGATCTCAATTCTCTGATGAGTTCAAGGAAAGTAATTGATTTTTATTTTGTTTGATATTTTTCTTGTAAGGATGGGAGTGACTAAAATTTTTCATTTTTATACTAAATATTTTTCAGTTTCATTATGCTATGTTTAGCTATGGATTTATTTTTATTTACTCTTTTATTTATTATTTTTCTTTATTTTCAATCTAAGAATTCACATCTTTCTTCCATTCTGGGAGTTATCTGCCGTTATCTCAACACGGATTACTTTGGCATTATTTTCTCTCTTCACTTTTTTCTGGAACAAAAATTAGACATTTGAAGTCTCTCAAACTCTTCACCATATACTTTAATTCTTTCACATATTTTTTATTTCTTTTTTTCTCTGTGCTTCATGTGGGTAAGTTCCTCAGATGTATCTTTCAATATATAAATTTTCTTTGTTACTATAACCAGAATTTATCACACCTATTGAATATATACATATATGCATACTATGTATATAAGATGTATATATGTATTTATAATATGAATATATAATACATACCTAACATATATGCATATATTATATATAGTATATACATAATGTATATGTACAATGAAATTTATATATATACATATAATTTCCAAGATTTTAAGTTAACTCTTTTTCTTCTCTATCTTTTCTTATTTAATTTCAATGTTTTTGAAATCTAATTTCTTGTTCTATTTATATGTAATATTCCTGCATTTATCTGTTTGACAATCCTAAGCAGGTTTATTAAAATGTAACTTTATTTTTATTTGGAATGAATTCATAGTTTATTTTGTCTGTCTTTTTTTGACATTAGTGGCTTTGTGTGTTTTGGAATTTTGGTTTGTGAACTCATTTTAAGTATATTCTATCTCTCTCTTTCTCTCTCTATGTCTCTCTCTCTTGTCTCTCTCAATTTCTCTCTTTCTTTCTTTGCCAGTTTACCAGTCCCAGTTTGGCAGGTTTGCAGTTGTCTCCACTGGCATCTAAGATGTTCATCATGGTGATATTGAAGTTATCACTGATGGAGTCTCTGAGCCAGGTGTGTTGGTTCAGTTCCTGGTAGGTTCCCAATTGTGAGATGATGTCTGTGTCCTCCGAACTCCCTAAATAGGCCCAGCTTCACAGAAAGACTAAGGCCATCCCTGCCTGGTGTGCTATGGCTGTCCACTTATCACCTGTGGCCTGTTCTCTCTGTGTGGGTGATTCTCTGTGTTGCCTGTGGGATCCCTCATAGCTCACTGATGGGAGTGATCCTGTGGAGTTATAGCAGCTCCTCCCTCTCTTTCAGTAGGCAGTATGAGCCCATCCCCCAGTACCATTCCTTGCTTTACCAAGTCGCCTCTTGGTACTGGCACATGGGACCTTTTGCAAGCTCACTTCTCCATCTCCTGAAATTATTACTCTTTGGGGGCCAGAACCAGTTCCTGCCTGGTTATCAGCCCTCATGTCTGTGTCCCACCTCTATTATCCCAGAGAATGGGAGAGAGCTTCCCACTGCCCTTCACTGATTCTTCTGAGAGTAACACGGCTCTTTCACCTAACCACCCCCCCACCTTCTCCACGAGGCTCCTAGGCATCCTTGATCCCAGGACACAGTGATTTTTTAAAAATAGTTTGACCTAATCCCATCTAATTTCAAATTTCTCAGTGGTCTTCACTGTCCTTCAAGGTCTGCCACAGGAAATTTGAGTTTCTTTGATTATTGAAGCTAAAGTAAGTTATACCTTTTGATTTTTGGGTCCTGATAACCACCACCCCCAACATATGTACCAGGAAAAATGGTGACAATGGGTCTTCTTTTCTTCTTTACACGATTTGGCTAGGATGATGTAGGAAGAAAAATAAAACAGACCGTTTTATTCTTCTAGTTACTTGTTTCTCCATATCTGTTCTCTGCCATATAAATAAAACATGCATGGAAGCCCACATGAAAAAAAAGTTTAATACATGTCTAACCAAGCACTTTTAAGCTCAACGTGTTCAAGGATAATTCAGGAAGAATGAGGTAATGTATGAATATTTAAAGAGCTGAAGAACTGAGGGGTGTGGTCCTCAGGAGCCTCTGGTGCTCACAAACTCTGTCCTTTGAAAGACATGGGTCAGATCCCACAGAAGTCTCACTCTGCCGCACATCCTGAATGAAGTACAGCTTCAAATGTGAACACTGATTATGACTAGATCCTGACTTAGCCAATCAATTTCAAGCTCCAAAATGTTTTAATTTCCTGGGGCAGTTTGTATTTATAATGGAAAGAGAAACAGCCTCCAAGATAGTTCTTTTACAGGAAACTGGACAGAGTCCAGATGCTCAGCGAAAACAAAAGGAACACACCAACTTGAAATGATTGCTATACATAGAATTTACCTGAGAAATGAAAGTAAAAAGCTTCCTTCAGCTGGAATCTGCTCCCAAACACTGGAAAAAGAAACTCCAGGTCTCAGGGTTGTTGGAGTTATTGCAAGCGTATTTCCTCACCTTACCAGATGGGAAGTCCTGTAACATGTGATACCTCTTCCCTCACAAGCTACTCCTGCAAACCACAGCTCCACATACAGAATTCATTCCTAACCTTACACCTGGTGGTTTCTGAAGGACTTCTTTACACACTGCCTCGTCTTATGTGATCTTAATAGGACCCCTGTCATCTTCATCTGAATGGATGGAGAAACTGAGAAAAAGAGAGGTTAAATGACTTGGCCAAGATCTCAAGGCTAGCATATTGGTTAGTCTGGACTTCCCAATCCTTCCAGGATATTAAATCTTCCTTTGCTTTCAAATGGATCTGATACATTTTTCTGTGGAATCCCAGAAATCCCAGTAAATCATACATTCTGTAATCATTAAGATGGTATGTGCTCCAGAGGTACTCAAGGCAGGGAAGATAAACATATTCCGAATGGGTGTCAATTCCAATAAGGATAAATTGGTCCAGGGTGGAAGGGGTCTGATATAATCAACCTACCACTAAGTGCCTGGCTGTTATCCTTGAAGGATGGGGCCATATTGAGATCAGCTTTGGTTTATGCTATAGGCAGGTGAGCTAATACGCAGTGGCAGTAGCTGGGCCAATAAGCCAGCTTCGGGAAAGAGAGCCCTGTTATTGGGCATGTAAACAGCCTCCAAACCTATTTACTCCATTCCAGGGCCTACTGTGCAAGCACTGAGGTGGCTGAGGACAGAGGCTGTTGACACCTGTAGGATGAGTTTCCCTGTCTGATAGACAGGTTGATTGTTTAGTTCCTTCTCTTCAATAGATGCTTTCTGGCACATAAAACATAAGGCCAAAGTATCCACAAAATGTGTAATTACTCCCAAAGATCCATCCATATGCCTCTTCCCCAAACTCACTTATTTGCAATATTCCATTTTGCTCCTTCCGGGCCCCATCTAAGCCACTTGCCACTGCTCACAGGTTTATCTATATCCATACTTCAGATCATTTCCCCTTTCATACAAATGAATGACCAACTGCACTTCTTATAGCTCTTCCCACTAGATGGATTTCCCTTCACCATTTGTTGTCAAAGTTACTGCTGAGTGTGGCTGTAGTATGGCAACTCTCCATTTTTGGTTAGCACCAACATATTGAGCTGACTCATCTGTAAACCAAGCCTTAGTTTGTACCTCTTCTCTCAGTTACTCGTGAGGAATCTCTATGACACCGTAACGATAATTTGAGGAAGAGGCAACAGTGCAACTGAGATAGGTGATGTGGGATTCTGTGTCAACTGTTTATACAATTACTTGTGACCTCTGGACCTGCTCAGGTATGATCTGAATGTACCATTCCACCATTTGACAGACTGCTGTTGTACCTGCTTGACCTCATGACTCACTAGATCTGATAATATCCAGCTTGTGTTGGGAAACTGTAATCACATAATCACTTGTTATTTCATGGTCAGGCACTCAGTCTCCTCTAGGGCTCTTTTTCAAACATCAAGTAGTTCTTCTGCACAAAAGCCCTGCCATTACTCCAGACTCCTGGAGAATCTGCAATTTGTCACTCATATCAGGCCTTGTTAGGGGCCCCATATAGCATTTTTATCCACAATGGATTCCTCTAGCTTCATGGGATCTGCTGAGCCGTGTGGCCTGAATAGTGCAGCAGCACGTACCACAGTTTGGATCTTCTACAGAACTCTTCATTTTTCTGGACTCCATATACCATAAGATCTCTAAAAACTTCATTGGTGTGACAAACCCCTGGATTTGTGTGGCATATCTTCCAACCCATTGGTATGTGTGTGTCTTACCAAGGAATCCAGAGTACTTGCCACTTCCTGTATACTAGTCCAATTAGCATGATGTCATCAAAATAGTGGACAAATAGTATGTTCTGTGGAATATCGACATGATCCAGATCCTTGCAGACTATATTAAGAGAAAATGTAGCCCTGGAGCACCTGCATAGGTATGTACTGCTCTCCTTCCAGTGTAAAAGCAAACTGGTTTTGATTATCATTACTGATAGGGATTAAAATGAACACATCAACCAGATCAATAACTGCATATCAAGTGATTGTGTTGGTCTGTTGCAGTGAAGATACCAAATCTGGCAGAGAAGCTATGACTAGGACTACCACTTAGTTAAGCTTATGGTAGCCCACTGCCATATGCTTGATTCATCTACTTTTGCAGGGCCATACAATACAGGTGATTTGAATGGAGATATAAGGAACACTACTTGTTCTTCCTTTACGTTTTTGATGGGGATCCTAACCTCTGCAATTCTCCTCAGGATGAAGCATTGCTTCTGATTTAGTGTCTCAGCAGGAGGATATATGGGCAATTTTAGGAACTTCTACTTGGCCCTTTCTACTATAATGGCTCTTGTTCCAGAAGTCATGAAATCAATGTGAGAGTTTTGTAAGCTCGTAAGAATACTTATCACAATTATGTACTTGAGGACTAGAGAAATAATCAGTGTGAATTTTCAAATACATTGGACCCACCTATGTGATGAACTTCTGCCAGAACTCTATTAATCTTCCTCTGTGAGTTCCCATTCTAACCAGAGGACCACAGTGGTGTTTTAGATCTTTGGCATCAATGTCAGCTCAGAACCTATATCCAACAGCCCTCAAAAGGTATAGGTAATCCCTTTTCCTTATCGCACGCTGAGGCAAGTGTATGCAGGTCTCTGTGGGAAATGATTGGGGAAATATTTATCATATTTACTTGCTGTGGCATGGCAGGGGCCTTCTTGAAGAGAAAACTCCTTTCAATCAATGGGCTGTGGGTCTATAGACCTGTCTAGATCTTAAAACTAGCTATAGTATCATAATTTTCCAATGTGGTGGCTGACATCTCTCCAGCTCTTGATCTTTTTCATTATGCCAGTTGGGCTATGGTTGTCATTCATTTTTGGCTTCTCATGCATCTTATTCTGAGGAAGAAACTGTGACCTCTTAAACATAACCATAGGCCCCTGGTTTCCACTCTGGTCTTGCTGCTAACTAAGGCTATGAGAGATCTAGGCAGATCTCACAAAGAACAAGTATCATATTGCTCCAAGTGAAATTCCTACTGGGTCTCTTGGCAAGGAGAGGCCATATTCTCTAGGAAATGGGAAGAAGCTCATCCTGCCAGCCCAGAGGGTTCAGGGGAGTATAGGTGTTCAAGAGTCAGCCTCCTCTACCTAAGTATGTCCATTCCAAGTTCTAGGGTTCCACTGTTCTCCTATCAGGGCCCTGATTGGCATCAAACATTTATAGAGGTGGTACATTTATACAAAATATGTTTGTAGCCCTTCTACCATTAAAGTTAAATTCTAGGCCCGATTTTCAGTACAGTCCTATCTTGAAGCTTCAGAAGATAATTAAAAAAAAAATACTGCCATAAATGTTCTGATTTCACAGGTTGTCTTGAGTTTATAGTTGGCCAATATGGACCTGTCATTTTCTTTTTCAAGGCTTCTATAATCTAGTCCACTTGACAATCCTTATACCCTTTCCCCCACACCATCCAAGTGCCAAAACTACAGCATAAGCCAATGCTTCACCTTCCTCCTATACCTCATCCCAATTGCATGTCAGGGATTTTTGCCACCAAATTTAACTACCAGCAAGAATCCTTTCCACTGCCTGACCAGTTCCAGAATCCCATGCTGAAGGTCTCCTTTCTGGGCCCACTTTGGTACCAACTGTACTAGCCTGTTTCCTCCCCACTCCACCCCCATACTCCACAAAGCAGAGCCGAAGACAAGGGCTTTTGTGCAGATAGCTTATTTTGGATGTGATCCCAGGGAAAAGGAGTGGGGCCCTGGAGAGAGTGAAACAGGGAAGGGTTGAAAACCAGTACAAGAAAGGTATTATTGCCTTGGTCCTCATTTCAGGCGACTGGGGCTAATCTTGCCAGGATTTACTGAGGAGATGGATAGAATGCAACTAAGAATTGTTCTGAGCAGTGGAGAGGAGGAACATTTTCCACCCGCTCCTGTCGTCTGTTGGTCAACAGATGGTTGCCCCTGTGATCTTTTTATGTGCCTCCCATTCCAAGTTGCTCGTACATGAGTACCACAGGATTCCAGCAGGTGTCACCTAGTGTTCCTGGGATCCAAGAAGCCTGGAGCATAAAGTGAGATGTACACAGTCACTGAAGTAAGGTATTGTCACATCTGCACAAAACTGGTTGCCACTGCAATGTCTATCACAAAAGGCTGAGAGGAGATAAGGTAGGGCATAAAATGTCTCTAATACGTATATTATGCACATTGAGAAATTATTTTTTTTTTTTGTTTTTTGTTTTTTGAGGTTTTTTTAGAGATAGGGTCTTTGCTCTCTTTCCCAGGCTGGAGTGCAGTGGTGCAGTCATAGCTCTCTGCAGCCTTGAACACTTGGGCTCAAGTGATCCTCCTGCCTCAGCCTCCTGAGTAGCTAGGACTACAGGTACGTGCCACCACGCACAGCTAATTGTTTTTATTTTTTGTAGAGACAAGGTCTCGCTTTGTTGCCCAGGCTGGCCTGGTACTCCCGGCCTCAGATGATTCTCAGCCTTGGCCTCCCAAAGTGCTGGAATTATAGGTGTGAGCCACCACGCCCAGCCAAGAAATGTTTTTCTATGCCTGGTCCTCTGTCTGAATATTCAATGTCTTTCTGACTTTGTGGCGTACCATTGCTGATTTCTGCCACCCCCAACCCACATTCCCAACATGGTGCCAAGACAATAAATTGGACACTTCACTAGAAAAGCTCTAGGTAATCTATATTTTTGTTTACTCAGCTAGCTAATGATATATATTTTAAATTTCCCATTGCACTGTATTATTTGGTCTGGAGTTTGGTCCATGATAATATCAAACCTAAAGACATTCTGTCAAAACTTCCCTCTTCATGGAAGTCATCAGCATATTTATTCTCCTACATTTTCCCATATATTAAAAGTTTTGAATTGTATGAACCTCAATTCTTCTGCATCACTTTTTCCTCCTTTCTCTTCTTGCTTTCACTATGCAGTAACATACTGAACTTTGAGGTATACAGAAGTTAGTTTTCATAGATTCCAATTCCACTTAAGGGAGTATATGCTTTTTAGGAGTCATATAATTGCAAATAGGCATCTGTAGAAGATATGGCTAATCGTCTCCCAGTCTCTGTTCTCCCCGGATATATAGCCACAACATATTTAGCTGCACGGCTACATGTGACCCTGTGTGGTAGTTAATTTTATGTGTCAACTTGAGTGGGTCACAGAGTGCCCAGATTAAATATTGTTTCTAGGTGTGTCTGTGATGACCTTTTCAGACGAAATTAGCACCTGGAATCTACAGATTCAGTAAAGCAGACTGCCCTCCCCGCTGTGGTTGGCCATCATCCCATCTGTTGAGGGCCTGAACAGAACAAAAGGTGAAAGAAGGAGGAATTCGCACCTTTTTTCCTGCCTTACTGTTTGAGCTGGAACAGCTCATCCTCTTCTGCACTTGGACTGGGATTTACATCCTCAGATCCCCTGTTTCTCAGGCCTTCAGACTTGGACTGAATTGTGCCACCAGCTTTCCTGGGTCTCCAGCTTGCAGACAGCAGATCATGGGACTTCTCAGCCTCCATAATCATGTGAGTCAATTCCTCATAATTGTTAGAAATGCCAAGGGAGGAATGTGTAAGGCCAAGATTAAGGAAAAAAAAGTTTATTTTAATGTCTGTATATAGACATTATATACAAATTATATAAAAATGGCATATAGATGCCATTTTTGGCCTCAACCCTAAAAGGGCGAGCGTCTAGGGTGTTTATGGGTGGGTTTTTTGGCGGGTCCTCAAAGGGCTGGAGTTTGGGCGGGTCCACAGAGGAGGTGGGGGTCTTAAAGGTAAAGTCCCCATGGAACTTTCCACTAGCCTCTGGCTTCAGCCTAACAATAATAAATCTCCTTTTAGATAGATTGATTGGTAGACATAAAATATATATTATATATAAGCTCTTATCTGTATAGATATATGTTAACCTGATAGAGATAGAGACAGATCCATCCTATTGTTCTGTTTCTCTGGATGCCAAGAGTAGTTTTAGAAGAACAGAATTTTAAGGATGAGTTTTCTTTTCTTTTGTTTCTTTTTTTTTTTTTCCTTTTGAGACAGGGTCTCGCTGTCTCCTGGGCTACAGTGCAGTGGCATCATCATAGCTCACTGCAACCTCAAATTCCAGGGCTCAAGTGATCCTCCTGCCTCAGCCTCCAGAGTAGCTGAGACTACAGGTGTGCACCACCACACCCAGCTAATTTCTGTATTTTTTGTAGAGACGAGGTTTTGCTCTTGCTCAGGCTGGTTTTGAATTCCTGGTCTCAAGCAATCCTCCTACCTCGGCCTCCCAAAGTGCTAGGATTACAGACGTGAGCCACTCTGTCCAGAAAGATAAGTTTTCTGAATTGATTCTGGGGTTTCTGGGATTGGCTCTCTACTCTGATTAGATTTAAAGACACAAATACTTTATTTCCAGCAGTAAAAAGAGCACTGATAGTCCATGGCATGAACTGTTTACAGAGATGTGCAAATTATTTGCATTGGATACACCTAATCAACCACATACAAAAAGCACTGAGCTAGGTAACCCTGTATATTATACTTTCAAATATTTTTGGAAAACTAATGAATACAGTGACATTAGTTGGTTGCTCCTAATGTCACTGGACAAAGTAGTGGAAGGAAAGGATGAACTCAGGGATTCAAATTCCCAGCTCGAGTGCCATATAAATGACATAAGAGCTTCTGTGTGTGCCCTGAAGGAGACCCTAATCTCCTGTAGCTTCAGAGATGAAATTGTTGAAAATCAAATCCAGGACTTCATCCTGCAACTGGCTGGATTACAATACAAGTTGAACTCTCAGCCTTGCTGGGTGTCTGCTGTTAAAGTGAGGATATCGATTGGAAAAGAATAGGATTCTATAAACTGGGATGGGGACGTGTAGGAAGAACCTGCTAAAGCTGGGGACATTAAGCTCCTAAATTCTCATGAGTCTTCTTTCCTAGTGCAAGAGATCTCCCCACTCCAAGTGGAAGTAGCCTCCCCACCCCCAGCAGAAGTAGCCTCTCCGTCGCCAGTGGCAGCAGCTTCCCCATCCTGGGTGGTAACAGCTTTTCCACTTCAGTCTAAGAGGATTAATCCTGCATTGACTGAGGAATCTGTAACAGCCTCCCCTGAAGCAGTGCTGTGCAGGACAATGCTGGTTCTCCTCATGACCCACCCCCACCACCCCTCTTTGCTCCTAGACCTATAACTAGACTCAAGTCCCAGCAGCAGTGCCCTAGAGGTGAGGTGCAATGTGTGACCCATGAGAACATGTGCTACACTTCAAAAGAACTGTTTGAATTTTCTAATTCATATAGACAGAAATCCAGGGACATGAGTGGGAGTGGATAGTAAGGCTGTGGGATAGTGGTGGAAGGAATATAGAGTTGGATCAGGCTGAATTTATTGACATGGGCTCACTAAACAAAGTTTTTGCATTTAATATTGCAGTTCGGGGAGTTGGAAAGGCTCTAATAGTTTCTCTGCTTGGTTGGCTGAAACACAGAATAAAAGGTGACCCACTATGAATGAATTGGAAATGCTGAACATGCCTTAGTTCGATGTAAAAAAAAAAAAAAAGGATACAAAGGCTTAGGGAGATTGGAATGTTAGAGTGGATTCTCACCCACACTGGGAGGGCCAGAAGACATACCTTTCACGAATACTGTGAGCAGTAAATTTATGAGGGGAGCCCTGGCATCTTTGAAGAGCTCTGCTATCATTCTGCTCTATAGGTTAGAGCTCACAGCGGGAACAGTAGCCACTGAATCAGGACACCTAAATGCAGTGGAAGTAATTGGATCCCCAGGTGACAGGGGCCAATTGGTGGCACTCAACCACCAAAGACAAGGTGGATGTAGTGACCATAATAAACAGCAGAGTCAAAGCAGCAATCAGAATAGTCTGATACATGGAGACCCATGGTGTTGGCTAACTGATCATGGTATTCCTAGAAGTGAAATAGGAAGCCTACTAAATTCTTACTTGATCTGTATAAGCAGAAAAGTTCTAGGTTGGAATAAAAGTCCAACCTGAATCATAAACACAGTCAGTCATGACCCCTCAATCAATTCCTGGACTTGAGCCAGTTTACAGACCCAGGAACCCTTGAATGAAGGGAGGTAGCATCTCCTTGAGGAAAGAACTGGTACACTACTAAAAATGTGTACTGTTCTTCTTTCTCCTAGCCTCCCACAAAGGGATCTACAGCCTTTAACCAGGGTAACTGCGTTGGGAGAAAGAAAATAATCAGGCCTTTTGGAGACTACTGGACATTTCCTCTGAACTGACACTAATTTCAGGAGACCTAACACATCTCTGTGGCCTTCCAGTGAGAGTAGGGGCTTGTGGCGGCTGGGCAGTCAGTGGAGTTTTAGCTTAGCTCTCTCTCACAGTGAGGCTAGCAGGTCCCTGAACCGTCCTGTGGTTATTTCCACAGTTCTGGAATGCGTAACTACAATAGATACAGTCAGTAACCGGCAGAATGCCCACCTTGGTTCCCTGACTCATGGAGTGAGGGCTACTATGCATGGGAAAGGCCAAGAGGAAGCCACTAGAACTGTCTCTATCTAGGAAAAGAGCAAATCAAAAGCAATATTGTACTTCTAGAAATATTGCAGATATTGGTGCCATCAAGGACTTGAAAGATGCAGGGTGGTTATTCCACCACATCCCCATTCAACTCACCTATTTATTCTGCGCAGAAGACAGCAGATCTTAGAAAATTATGATGGATTATCATAAGATTAACAGGTGGTGATGCCAATTGCAGCTGCTATACCAGATCTTGTTTCATTGATTGAGAAAATTAGCACATCCCTTGGTACCTGATATGTAGCTATTGATCTGGCAAATGCCTTTTTCTCTGTGCCTGCCCATAAAGTCCACCCAAAACCATTTGCTTTCAACTGGCAAGGATAGCAATACAACTTCACTGTCCAACCTCAAGGATATATCAACTCTCCACACCCTTGTCATAATTTAGTTCACAGAGATCACCTTTTCCCTTCCACAAGATATCATAATGGTCCATTATACTGATGACATACTAGTGAGCAAGAAGCAGCAACTACTATGGGCTTGTTGGTAAGACATTTGTGTGTCAGAGTGTGGGAAATAAATCCAATAAAACTTCAGGGTCCTTCTACCTCAGTGAAATTCCTGGAGGTCCAGTGGTATGGGGCATGCCAAGATACCCCTTCTAAGGTAAAAGATAAGTTGTTGCATCTGGCCCCTTCTATAGTTAAAAAAAAAAAAATAGGCACAATGCCTAAAAGGCCTCTTTGGATTTTGGAGGCAATGTATTCTTAATTTGAGTGTGTTACTCAGGCCAATTTACCAAGTGCCCTGAAAAGCTGCTAGTTTTGAGGGGGGCCCAGAGCAAGAGAAGGTTGCAACAGGTCCAGACTGCTTTGCAAACTGCTCTGCCACTTGGGCCATAAGATCCAGCAGATCCAATGGTACCTGGAGTGTAAATGGCAGATAAAAATGCTGTTTGGAGCCTTTGGCAGGCCCCTGTAGGTGAGTTACAGTGCAGGTCTTTAGGATTTGGGAGCAAGATCCTGTCATTCTCCAAAGATAACTACTCTCTTTTTGAGAAACAGCTCTTGGCTTGCTACTGGGCCTTAGCAGACACTGAATGCCTATGGGCTGCTAAATTACCATGTAACCTGAACTGTCCATCATGTACTGACCCACCCAGCCATAAAGCTGGATGTGCACAGCAATATTCCATCATCAAATAGAAGTGGTATGTATGTGATCAGGCCCAAGCAGGCCCTAAAGGCACAAGTAAGTTACATGATAAAGTGGCCCAAATGCCCATAGTCTCTACTCCTGCTGCACTGCCTTCTCTCTCCCAGCCTGCACCTATGGCCTCGTGGGGAGTTCCCTATGATCACTTGACAGAGGAAGAGAAGACTTGGGCCTGGTTTACAGGTGGTTCTGCGTGATAAGCAGACACCACCTGAAAATGGACAGCTGCAGCACTACTTCCCCTCTCTGGGACATCCCTAAAGGAAAAAGGGAAATCTTCTTAGTAAGCAGAACTTCAGGCAGCGCACCTGGTTGTGCAGTTTGCTTGGAAGGACAAATGGCCAGACATATGATTATACACTAATTCAGGGCTGTGGTTTGGCCGGATGGTCAGGGATGTGGAAGGAACATAACTGAAAAATTGGTGACAAAGAAATTTGGGGAAGAGGTATGTGGATAGCTCTCTGAATGGGAAAAAAAAAAAAAGGTGAAGGTATTTGCATCCCACATGAATGCTCACCAAAGGGTGACCTCGGCAGAAAAAATTTTAACATTCAAGAGGACAGGATGACCTATTCCATGGATACTAGTCAACCTATTTCCTAAGCAACCCATGTCATTGCCCAGTGGATTCATGAACAAAGTGGCCATGGTGGCAGAGATAAAAGGTTATACATGGGTTTAGCAACATGTATTTCCATTCACCAAGGCTGACCTGGCTAATGCCACTGCTAAGTGCCCAATCTGCCAGCAGCAGAGACCAACACTGAGCCCCCAGTATGCCACTATTTCCCAGAGTGATTAGCCAGTTACCTGGTGGCAGGTTGATTACATTGGACCACTTCTATTATGGAAGGGGCAGCTTTTTGTCATTACTGGAATAGACACTTACTCTGGACATGGATTTGCCTTCTCTGCATGCAATCCTTCTGCCAAAACTACCATCTGTGGACCTATAGAGTCCCTTATCCACCACAAAGTCCTGCTTCTGATCAGGGAACTCAATGGGCCCATGCTTATGGAATTCACTGGTCTTACCATGTTCCCCACCATCCTGAAGCAGCTGGCTTGATATAACAGTGGAATTGCTTTTTGAAGACTTAATTGCAGCACCAGGTAGGTGGTAATACCTTGCAGGTCTGGGGCAAGGTTCTCCAGAAGGCTGCATATGCTCTGAATGAGCATCCAATATATGGTGCTATCTCCCTGATAGCCAGGATCCACAGGTCCAGTAATCAAGAAGTAGAAATGAGAGTGACACCACTTGCTGTTACCCCTAGTGACCCGCTAGCAAAACCTTTGCTTCCTATTCCTATGGCTTTATGCTGTCCTGGCCTGCATGTCTTAGTCCTGGAGGGAGGAATGTTTCCCCTAAGAGACACAATGATTCCATTGAACTGGAAATTAAAATTGCCACCCCACCACTTTGTGTTTAGTATGCCTCGGAATCAAAAGGCAAAGAAGTTGCACTCCAGCCTGGGCGACAGAGCAGAGAAGGGCATTACGTTGTTGGTGAGTGATCCAAGCTACCAAGAGGAAATTGGGTTACTTTTTCACAATGGAGGTAAGAAAGAGTATGTCTGGAATACAGGAGATCCCTTAGGGCATCTTTTAGTATTACCACACCCTATGATTAAGGTCAATGGAAAACTACAACAACCCAAACCAAGCAGGACTACTAATGGCCCAGACCTCTCAGGAATAAAGGTTTGGGTCACCCCACCAGGTAAAGAAGCACTACTAGCTGAAGTGCTTACTGAAGGCAAAGGGAATTCAGAATGGATAGTGAAAGAAAGTTGTTACAAATACCAGCTATGACATAACCAGTTACAGAAACAAGGCCTATAATGGTCATGAGTATTTCCTCCTTATATTGCTATAAATATGTTTGCGTGTGTGTGTGTGTCTTTGTTTTCTTTCCTCTCATTCCCTTATCATGTAACATAAGATATACTAATTTTACATCTTAGTATTTAAGTTATGGAATTTCCAGGAAGAGAGTAAGCTTCACTCAAGGACTTTACCTCCTTCTGGGGAAGGGGTTAATGTATTTTTGTTTACACACAGGATAGTTGTATCATGTTATGTGGAATTATGACCTTGTTATTATCTTTATTTGAAGAGAATAAGTATAATTTAAAGAGATGCATATGGTACTGAGTTGACAAGGAGTGGACTTGTGATGGTTTGTGTCAACTTGAGTGTGCCACAGGGTGCCCAGATTAAACATTATTTTCGGGTATGTCTGTAAGGGTGTTTCTGGATGAAGTAAGCATTTGAATTGGTGGACTCAGCAAAGTAGATTGCCCTCCCCAATGTGGTTGGGCATCATCCAGTATGCTGATGGCCTAAACAGATATATATATATGTCTGTTTTATATATAGATATATATATAGATATAAAATATATAGGATATATATCTCCCATTGATTCTGCTTCTCTGGAGTATGCTAATACACCCTTTTTCTGTACATCTGTATTATGTTCTTAAACTAAAGAAGTGCCTGCCATTTCCTTTTCCCAGACATTATGGCAGCAGCTAGATCAGCCACTTTGGGTCACAAGATGAAAGCTATGTGTTGAGAAGAGTAATAAGACTGAAGAATCTTGGAACCTGATGGATATGGAATTTCGGTACCAGCCTTGGTCCATGTACCTGGACTTTTACATGAAAGGAAAATAAACTTCTATCCTGATTAAGCCACTGTTATTTTGGATCACAGTTTGAGCAAGTAAACTAATAATCCGATATAACATCATTAACATACACCGTCATTAGTATTAAATTCTAATACTTTCTGCTACAAAGTGTAATTGGTGAACAGTTCATCAATTTATATCCTGTACACCTGAGGTCCCCATCCCCTGGCCACTAAGGACCGGGCCGCAGAGCTCTGCCCCAGCCCGTCCAACCCTGCCCCCATCCGTGGAAAAATTGTCTTCCATGAAACCTGGTGCCAAAAAGATTGCGGACCACTGCTTTACACTACTATTGTGAAAAGATAAGCTCAAGGACAGATTTTTCACTAGGGAACATTACATATAAAAGAAGCAAATTAGGTCATTTTTCTAGAACTGTGTTAATTATTCATCTTAATGGATAAATGAAAAGGCGCTGGCTTTAGCAACAAATTGTAAGATTTAAGAAGGCTTAAAACACTCTCAAAACTTAACTCATAATCTTGACCCCCAATACATTTCTCCCCTATATTACCTTCCTTGATTTGTTGGACCACCTTTCAACCAGTCCCTCAAATTAAAAAATTTAGGAATGATTCTAGACTTCTCCCTCACACTTGTATCTACAGCTACATTATATATTCTAACAAGTTCAAATTTTTCATAAATAAAAGTAATACGTGGACATGAAAAAAATCAAACAGAACAGAAAGAATGAAAAGAAATAAAATTAAATCTCTCTTCTTACTCTTAAACCCCAGTCTCTTTCTTCAGATGCAGTCATATCAGTTACCTGCTAACTTTCAAAAAATTTATGTATATTCCAGCTTATACATGTACATGTGTATATGCAAGGTCTATGTTTATGTGCTTTATATACTTTTTAAAAATTTGCACAATTGGGGTCCTGCAATACAACCTGTTCTACTCCTGAATTATTTCCCTTGGATTCTGAAGATCTTTTCATTTCTACAGGCATCTACTAAAATTATTTTTAATGGCTGTATATCAGTTGTATGAATATACTACTAATTCTTATTTATGGTCAATTAAGTTGTCAGATTTTCTTGGTATTACCAAAATGCTGTAGTAAATACCTTTGTATAAGTATCATTCACCGGGTGTGTAAGTAACATTCACTGGGTGTCGGGCAGGTGGGAGGGGGCAAGAGGGGATGGGTAAATTCACACCTAAGGGGTGCAGGGTGTGCTGTCTGGGGGTTGGGCACACTTGTAGCTCTGACTTCGGTGGTGCAAAGGCAATATATGTAACCAAAGCTTTTGTACCCCCGTAAAATTCTGAAATAGAAAATAAAATAAAATAAATAAAATATTTAAAGTTACTGCAATATTTCTTTCCCCCAGAATGGATACCAGTTTAAACTCCCAACAATGGTATATGAGAGTTCATGTTTCCCAGGAACAGAATATTAACAGTCTTTTTTGCCTATTCCATGGTCAACGATTGATACTGGTTACTTTAATATATAAATCTCTGATTTACTTCCAGGTGTTAGACATTTTTCATATGGTTTTCTTTTTCATTTTTGAATTGCCAGTACTCATTTTTCTACTATTAGTCTTTTTCTTATTGATTTGTAAAAACTATGTTTTGTACATTAGTTTTTGTTATATAAGTATTTGTTGCAAAGATAAAAAAATGTTTAAGTGTACAAATCAGTATTGTTGACTATAGGTACAATGTTGTACAGCAGATCTCTAGAGCTTATTATGCAATTTAATTCCCCCCCCACCTGAGAGCATAATTTCAAGATGCCTTGAATATACACTCTTTATGTAATTTAATTTATTACTCTTTTCTCCATATGCCTTTGGCCATGTTTTCTAAGATGTATAAATGAATTTATTTATCACATATAAATCACCGAGTCATCTGGTAATTAATTTAACATAAGGGGATTTAAGTGACCAAATTTTATTTGATCCTGGATCAGGGAGCATTCAAGTAATGGGCCCATGTGGTAGGGGTGCCATGAACATCATCTCCCAATCAGGCTGAGCCACAGAAACATTGATTCCATGAAAGACCACAGCCCCAGATCTACTCTGAGATACATCCTGCAGTTATTTTATTTCAAATAAATATACTTTTGCTTCCCCAGAGAACTAGGTCACCTAAAAGTACCCTTTTTCCCCACTTGCCTCTTCAGCAGCTCTTTCCATTCCCTTCACAGACAGAAAAGGGAAAAAGAAGTGAAATCTTTAAGTTACAATTACTGATCCAGACAAGTGTGAAAGGGTATTCTTACCTAGACGTTCTGGTCCCACCCTCTGGCCCATCCCCGTCATCCCCTCGGTGGATCTGATTGATTTGTTTCCTTTTTTGACTTTCATTACTGGAGATATTTCACTTTAGGAAAATGTGATTTTTCTACCATCACTCTATGACTTTCCTCTGATGGGGGGGCGGCAATGCTGAGATGACAGAAAAGGGTTTCTACTCTCCAGGGGTTTTTGCATCTGTCTTCTTGGTTACCTATTGACTCATTTGGTTGGTTTCTCTAAAAGCTGAGAGTATTTTAAATTTAACAGGATTTTGTTTACTCATTTTTCCCTCATTTTGAATTTTGAAAGTAGATGTCACATATCCATTCTTGGAATATTGTGTCTCTCACTTCATGATTAACACTTTAAGTTTATGGAACAAAGTTGTGCCACTTCCTTTGTCTCAATGTGGCTGGAGATTTTCCTTCTGATTTTTATTCTCTTTTATTCATTTTATTACATTTTTGAGAAGGAAAATTCTTTAATTTGGTTTAATACATCTATATACAAAAGAATAAAAGTCCAAAGAATAGCCAAGAAAATTTTAAAAAATAAAAAACAAGCTAGGGGAACTTTCCTCACCTGACATCAGGAGTTATTATAAAGCTAATGTAATTAAGACAGTGTGGTTTTCATAAAAAGATAGCCAATAAACAATGGAACAGACTATGGAGCCCAGAGATAGGCCCATGCCTATTTTAATACCTGAAGTATGGTATGATATTGCAGATCAGTTAAAAAAAAAAAGGATGGATTTTTAAAGACGTGGAGCTGTAAAAATTGGTTAGCCATTTAGAAATAAATGAAATTGGACCCCCTACCTCATATTCTACACTTATATCAATTACAGGTAGAAGCTGAAACTAGAAAGCCTTTACAAAACAATATGGAGGAATATCTTACGACCTCAGAGTAGAAAAGATGTTTTAAATAAGACAAAAAAATCAAAAAAACACAAGGAAAAGACATAAATTAAGCCACATTGAAATTAAGGACTTCTGTTTATCACCACAAAGTAAAAATACAAACTAAAAACTAGAAGATATTTGCAACACAGTGGACAAAGGATTAGAATACAGAGCATATTAAAACATCCTAAAACAAATAAGAAAAACATGAACAATCTGATAGAAAGATGTACCAAAAGAAGTGAATAGGAATTTCACAGAAGAGGAAGCATAAATAGCCCTGAACATATGAAAAGATTTTCAACATCATTAGTAATGAGGGAAATGCAAATTAAAACCACAAGAAAATAAAATTTCATACCCGTTCGAACGGCAAAATTTAGAAAGTCTCATATATCAAGAGTCAGCAAGGATGTAGAGTAAGGAGAACTCTTACTGCATTACTATAGGAGTATAACCTGGCCCAACAACTTTAGAAAACACATTAGCATTAATTAGTAATGCGATCATTACTCTACAACCCAGCAGTTCCCCTGCAGGCAAAATGCTCTAGAACAGCTCTTGCTTTTATACATTAGAAAGCATAGATAAGAATGTTCAGAACAGCATTGTGCTACCCAAATATTCATCAACAGATGAGTGAATAAGTAACACGTAACATATTCATGCAATGGAATATTAAATGGCAATGAACAATTAGCTATTCACATCAATGTGGATAAATCTCAGAAACAATGCTGAGTGCATGGATATACACAGTCCAGTTCTAGTAAATAAAATTAAACGTTATATGGTTTATGGAGACTTTCATGGGTGCTAAAATCTCTAAAGAAAACACAGGATTTCTAAACCTGTTTGTATATTGATGGGAAAGATGGCGTTTAAAGCAGAAAATTAAAAGCGTAGCTATAAGAAGGGAAACTGTTGGAGTTAACTCCCTAAGAATGAAGGAGGGAACGGACTTCAGAAGGTTGTTTCTTTCTTTTATTTGGAGGTTGAGAGAGTTACTACATTAAGTGTTCACTGTAAGATTCCTTTTTTTTCCCAAAAAAATCACAAACTTGTAACCCACCAATCACAAACTTACAGAATAGTAGGAAGTACAAGAACAAAACTTTTTAACAAACAATTTGAGTAAGACGTTCCATCACCCTCTAATACTCTAGTGTGTATTTCAACAAATAAGGAAATTCTAACCACAATACAAAGAAACATAACAATAATACTATCATCAAAATCAGGAAGTTAACATTAATGCTAACGTAGATGTTAACATTGATTACTTTCATCCAATTCTCACACTTCATTCACGTTTTACCAATTGTCTCAGTAATGTCTTTTATTGCAGAAAGATACAGCTTGGAATCACATGCTGCATTTAGTCTCCTCCAGTCTGGGTCAATTCTTCAGTCTTTCCATGATATATATGACCTTGGCACTTCTTAAGATTACAGCCTAGTTATTTTTTTAGCATGTTCCTTAATTTAGGTTTGTATGATGTTTCCAGATTATTAGATTTAAGCTCTACAGCATGGAAGGAATACCACAGAAGTGATGCTGTGTTCTCACTGCATCCTATCAGGTGGCATGTTATTCTCATTTGTCCCATTATTGATAATGTTCACTTTGATGACTTAAAAATACCACTGAAAAGAGCATACTATCAGCCTTCTCCACAGTAATGTTGGTCTCTTTCCTCTCTGCCATTAATAAGTATTTCGTGGGGATGTTATTTGAACTGTTGTGAGTATCCTAATTCTCACCAAACTTTGCATTTATTCATTTATATCTGCATGAACTCATGGTTTTCCATCTCATTCAATGGATTATAATCTGTTAGTACACTACATTGATGCTCAAATTGTCCTAGATTTGCCTTGTGGGAGCCTATTCGAGTTGGTTTTTAAGACCTTTTGACACCACCCCCGCATCTTTCTTTGATCCTTTCTTTGCTTTCTGGCACAAGAAGTTGTTCTGAGCTTATCTTACATTTTTCCTGTCCTATCCCTGGAATCATGCACCTTTCCAAGGTTTTCTATAAGTAAAAATGGCATTTAGAAGCCAAGATTTGGGTGTAAATTGTATTCATTGCTATTGAGATGTCTCTCCTCCCCTCTCAATGGACAATCCCAGACAATATATTCACAGCCATATTGATTTCCATATCTATTGAAAACCATGAGTTAACACAGATCAACTTGATCAATTCTCCTATGTAATTAATATCCTATTAACACTGTCATTCCCTGCCCAGCATAGATGTCTTCCTCTCCCAGCTTGGCTTGGACTCTTGACCAAGATGTTCTTAATGATCCTCTCAGCTTGACTAAACTTTGGACAGGCTTTTCCCTTCCTAAAGGCCTCCATTTTCTTAGAGCATTTCCTTTATAAAACTTGGAATTATAAATTCTTTCTTAGCCTTATTGACAGGTGTGTGAATCTTGGCCCAGTCTGTTGCCAGTTTTACAACCCAGGAAATGTCTTTCTGAAGCAGGGAACCATGCCTTTGAAATGAAAACATCAAAGAAGATAGTACTCCTATCTCCCAGGTTCTGTGGGAGGGTGCAAGCATAACTTAGATGGGTACTAACTAGCAGACACAGATGGCCTAATCACAGGGAAAAGCATTTGCAAACTCAAGAATAACCCAATGTGCTTGATGTCCTCCAGTGCTCTTCCACTACTAGCTCACCCAGTGCTTAAAAACGATAAATATACACCATTTTTATTTGTCAATTAAAAAAATAAATAAATTTTAAAAATAAAAATAGCATAAAGAAAGCCCTCCCACCTTTTTTTTCTGCAGAGTGTAGTTCTGTCTCTCCACCCTATTGCAGTCATATTGAATAGTCTTCCTTGCCTGTTTGGCTTTGTCCCATGCAATTTTCGCTTTGATATTCTTCATTTCAGGCTACCCTCCCAGAGGAACACTTCTTAATTTGCTTGGGCTCTGATATGCCACACCAGGCCAGCCCTCCATTTAGACACCTTCTCAACCTGCTCAGGCTCTGACACCCCACACCGGGCTGCCTCCTTCCGTGTACACACTCCTCACCCCATGCAGGCTCTGCAGGGCCACCTTTCTGAACCTGACTTCCTGCTCTGAGCCACCTTGACTCCTCCACTCTCCCACCACTGACATCTACCTTTCTCTGCCCATTTCATGGTTTTTAGGACTGAATTGCTTGAAAATGGAGCAGAAAGAAAGAGAAAGTATGGGAAAGAAAGGGAAAGAGGAAGAGTTCATTCATTTTATTTCAGACCTTCTTGCTCTGCCTGTACATTAGAACTACTTAGGGAGATTTTAAACATTATTGATGCTTGGCCCTATCCATAGAGATAAATGATTGTACAATGGAGGCCTCAGGCATCTGCTTTTTGGAAAGCTCCCCAGATAATATTAATGTGCAGTGTGGTTTGAGAACCACTGTTCTATTGTGGGCAAAAAGGAGAGGATTGTAGGGGTGCAGGTGAGTCTGAGGATCTGGAGAATGGAGCATGTAAGAAAGCCCATCTGATGGCTTCGATTTTGTCCACTACGTAGGAAGAGATGTCATCAGGTGAGAATGATGGAGGAAAAAATTGTCAGGGCGTGGGAAATGGAGACTCTAAGAAATAATGCTTATTGAGAGAGGAAGATAAAGCTTAATTAAAAACTGTAGATTACTGGGCAGAGTACATTGCCCATTTGAAGTTTCATGCTTAAGGCCTGGTAAAATTTCTCAAATACTAAATTATATTTCTTAAAAGTACATATAGATAAAAATGAAAGAAAGTAAACAATAGGAAATGGAGATTGCGTTTGGATAATATGAGTTTTCTCCCTTCTTTGTGTATTCCGTATTTCTTAAGTTTGAAAATAAACTCTTATTATATTCATAATAGAAAAAATAATGGTTTTTAGCTTTATTCAGGTATAACTGATATACAAAAAAATTGTACACATTTAATATATACATCCTGATGAGTTTGGACATATGCTTACACCCATGATACCATCACCACAACCAAGTTATTAAACATATCTATCACCTCCAAAAAGAAAAAATAACGTTTTAATTTTCAAAAGATGATGAAATCAATGGTGACCCAGCAAGCAGAAGAATTTAATGGCACTGTGTTAGTTTGCTAGGATTGCCATAACAAAGTACCACAAATTGGATGGCATAGACAACAGAAATTTATTTTCTCACAATTCTGGAAGCTAAAAGTCCAAGGTCAAGGTGTCATCAGGGTGGGTTTCTTCTGAGGCCTCTCTCTTTGGCTTGTAGATGGCTGTCTTCTCCCTGTGGCTTCACATGGTCTTCCCTCTGTGCCTGTCTGTGTCCAAATTTCCTCTTCTTAGGAGGACACCAGTCAGACTGAATTAGGGGCACTCTAATGACCTCATTTTAACTTAATTACTTCCTTAAAGACCCCATCTCCAAATACAGTCACATTCTGAGGTGCTGAGGATTAGGACTTTAACATACGAATTTTGGGGGGACACAATTCAACCTGTTCGGTCACACTGAGATTTTGATATTTTCCCTGGTATTTCTATTCTCTTGGTACTATAGGTTTTTTTATATTTTTTCCTTATTTCTTAACTCTTACGACTTAAAAATCTGTGGTTCAATTTATTGATACTTTTCTGTGATGTTATTTTTTTTTCGTTTTTTTTCTTTTTTTTTAAATTTTGTTTTAAGAGATGGGGTCTCACTATGTTGCCCAGTGGCTATTCACAAGCACGATCCCACTACTGATCAGCATGGCAGGTTTGACCTGCTCCGTTTCCAACCTGGGCCAGTTCACCCCTCCTTAGGCAACCTGGTGGTCCCTCCGCTCCTGGGAGGTCACCATATTTATGCCGAACTTAGTGCAGACACCCCATCGGCATAGCGCGCTACAGTCCAGAACTCCTGGGCTCACGCGATCCTCCTGCCTCAGCCTCCCGAGTAGCTGGGACTGCAGGCGCGCGCCACCGCGTCCGGCATATGATGTTATTTTAAAAAATATTTTATGTCCTTCCAAATTTAAAAATATATATTTCCAAGCAAAACTGAAACTCTCTGCATTTCTACTTCCTCATTCTACTTCTGTGCTGGCACCTTCACACCCCTTTAGAAAGAGAATCGGGAGAACAGAAAACGTCGCAACTTAATGGCTTAGGATCCTTACAATCATATGTCTCCTAGCCACGGGAAGAGGAAAAGGAAAGCAAAGGTTAAAATGACCTGTTTCAAGTTTCTGATATAAAAAGATGAAGTTTTCAGGAAAGTTCTGGTAAGTTATTGAATCATTAAAACTTTCCTTATTTTTTGTGCCTATGAGGGGACAGATATTTTTTAAAACTCCAGCTGTACTTTTTATATAAATATGTGTTCATACATAAACCATTACTTATAAAAACATTAAAGAAATCAGAGCTACATATTATTAAATATGCTACAACATATTAAATACATATCAGTATATTTAACTGATACAGACTTTGTACGTGCTCTTCTAAAAAGCAATGCACCAGTGAGTGTAAGTAGATGCGGGAACAAGTTAGAACGGTGACAGGGTTTCTGGCCATCTCGGGCAGGTGGAGGGAAGGAAGACAGAGAAACGAGGCAAAGAGGGTCAGAAATTTAAGCATAGAAGATTGTAAAGGAACCTGTGGTCATGTGTAATTATTCAAAGTTGTGCCTTCCATAACATGTTATTAAAAAGTTTTACACTTTATCAAAGATAATACCCCACATAATCTAACTACTCTTCTATTTAAGTCTTTCATTCACACCCATCTCATAGTGCCTAGTAGAGGGTGCTGCAAAAGGGACTTTCTGCCACTTAGCAGGCGACAGTTTTCTCACTTCCTCTTGTTTAGATTCTGCCAGCAGATACCAGGGAGATAGAAATACTCTTCTCAGATAGGGTCACTGACATTTCTTCCCCAAAGCTGGAGTCTTTTCTTCTGTTAAATGAAAAAATCGGTTGAAAACTTAAAAAATTCAAAGTGTACTTCAAGCAAATGAAACTAATTTGCTTGTGTGTGGTTTCAGTTCGCCAGACGATCAGAGAAGGGTGTGTATAGCCCGCTTGGGCTACAGCCAGGATTCTGAAGTGTTTTTCCCTCACAAAAGTTCTAAGAGTCCTGCAGAGCAGAACAAATCCTCAGGGCTTGGGTATCTGGGGTGCTGCTAAGGACCCCCTGAGATGGGGGTGGGCACCCGTGCTGGTCCCTAGGAACTCTGCTGATTTGGCACTTCTTGCACAACATCAGAGAGAGAAAACTGGAGTGTTCCCTTGAGAATGGAATCCTGCAGCTTCTTTGTCAATAATTAATGTTACTACTAATAATGAGATCTGTGCTCACAATTGTTTCAAAACAGGAAGCTGAGGGCCCCCAGGAAACCAAGAGTATGTCAAGGCATTCTCAAAATTTGTCCACATCAATCATGGTAAGTTTGATCTTTACTTAGTTCCAACAATATATATGCAGATGCTCTTAAAATTGATAAAGTGCAAACTATTTTAAAAGCATTAGTGAATATTATGGTTCAAATCATTATATGTTCACAACTGCTACCATGTTAGAGGGGCAGGGTTGAGAAATTTTTAACATTATAATATATAATAATTATTAACATTACAATAGCCCAAGGATATTATTGAAGAGTTTAGCATATCACACAGAGACAAGGTTTATGTACAAGCATGTATCTTATGTAAAAGTTATATAAAGTGTAAAAGATACTTATATCTTAGTATACATGTACTTATGTAAAAAGTACAGCTGGATTTTTAAAAAATAGCTTTCCTCTCAAGGCATAAAAAATAATAGGCATACAGTCAATTTTTCCATTTAACAGAAGAAAAGACTCCAGCTTTGGGGAAGAAATGTTGGTGAGCCTATCTCAGAAGAGTATTTCTTTCTCTCTGGTATCTCTTGGCAGAATCTGAACAAGAGGAAGTGGCAGAAGTTGTCGCCTGCTAGGTGGCACAAAGTCCCTTTTGCTGCACCTCCTGCTAGACATGGGCACACGATGAGTCACTGGCTCTGCATAGAGGCCAAGGAGCTGTAAAAAGAAGGGATAGACTACAGAGGGAAATTCCTGATGTTCTGCTTCATTTCTAGAATGTAGGGTCCCATTGAAATTGCTGTGTTTACTGATGAAAACAAAAGAAAAAACCTAGAGTCTGTCCTTTCAATCTTTAAGATATCCAGAGAGAGGGTAGATGGTTAAATTACTGAAAGAAGACTCTGGCTAAAAGAAGGTATGGCATCTGACCTAAACAGAGCGTGTCTGAGGAAAGGGGTAACCCTCTCACCAGGAGATCGGCTTCCCAGCAGAGACAGCAGGTGAAAACAGCAGAGGTGCTGACATGCTGACACTGAGAACCTGTAGTCAAAAGGGACCTCCTCGGGGGAATCCCTGTGTGAGAAATGGCCTCATTCAGGGACTGTGACACCGCAGAAAGTTTATAATGTATATTATGAAACTGGGGTACCTACAAGAACTGCAGGAGAAAATGCATTTATTAATTTTCCTTTCCTTTTAATAAAACTTCCTTTTCATTCCTTGTGAGCAGATGATAGAAGCTAGAATTAGTTCTGGCTTAATGGGTAGCGCAGTAAAGAGATCTCCCCAGATTTCTGTCTGGGATTCCAGCCAAGTGAAATAATTACAGTAATTGCCCTAGTCAAATGAAGAAAGTCCTTTGACCCACAGACACTTGCTAGCTTGAGGGTTTTCAAAGATCCATTATTTTTAACTACTCTAAGAAAATATGTTATTTATTTAACAAATTTTTGTTAAGAAGCTATTATGTCCTAGGCACTGTAAGATAGTGAATAAAACGCAAAAAAATCCGTGTCTTCATGGAGTGCCCAGAATAATGGGTGGGAAAAAAATAAACAAGATAAATAGGTTAAAGTACATGGGATATTTGATTGTTGTACGTCCTAAGTAAATAAAAGAAAGCCAGAGGAGAGAGAGAAAGTGTTGGGAGGTGGGACAAAGTTTTCAGTAGGCTGACCAGGCGGTACCTCCCTGAGAAGTTGACATTTGACAAGAGATATCAAGGAAGTGAAGGAGTGAGCTCTGCAGGTATGCAAAGATATTCCAGGCAGAAAAAACAAGTACAGTGGCTGGAAACAAGAGCAGGTGCTACCTGCAAGGAGCAACAAGGAGGTCAGGGGGCTGGACTAGATTTAGAGAAAGAAAGAAAAATAAGATGTAGTATCAGAGGAGTCACAGGGTGCCAGATTGTGTATGAGGCCTTATAGTTCATAACAAGGAACTTGGCTTTCTCTACGAGTCAGATGGAAAGCCACTGGAGGGGTTGAACAGAAGATTGGTATGAAGTTATTGACATTTTAGCGAGGTCATTCTGGCGGCTATTTTGAGAAGTCCCTGAAGCAATCAATACAGTGAGAGGTAAACTGGTGAGAGAGCTATTCCTGTAGTCCAGGAGAGAGATGAGTGCTTGGACCAGGTGGTAGTGGTGGCAGGTGGTCAAATGCTGGATATATTTTGAAGATACAACCCATAGGATTTGCTTTACATTGAATGCAGAATGCAGGAAGAGAGAAAAAGTATGCCAGCAACACATTTTTGGGTGTTTATTTATTTTGTTAGAAGTATTTAAGTATAGAAAGAGATGCCGCCTAGGGGAAGGGTATTCTTTTCACTATTCTTTCAAATCTTCTGTATGTTTGAAAATTTTCACAATAAAAAGTTGGGGGAAAAGCTGTTCTATAAACAGTTCCTAAGCAACAGTCCAGACTATTGCATTTTAATTGGCTGCGATATCATTTTATTTAAATGTAGTAGATTCTCAACAAATATATCCTCAGCAAACTAAACAGGGACCAAGTCTGTTCTACCTACATCTCTGTCTCCTCATAGCTTCTTTCCAGGATGTAACTCTTACAAATTCTCAAGAAAATGCAACTAATCTAGGGGTTCCAGATCAAAAGAGCCTCATGAAGACCAATTTCACATTTCTAATATAAAAAGTAGAAGTTTTCAGAAAAGCCTTGGTAAGTGTCTGATCATTAAAGGCTTATTTAATCAACTCTCTTTAAAAGCTATCTTTAAAAATTAATTCTAAAAACTAAAGCAGAACTTTGAAAATGAATATACTTGCAAGTGTGCATAAGCTATTTCTTATGAAACTTTTCTAAAAGGAGTGAGAGATATCACTGCTTTCATATACATATCACTAGATGTAACTTGTGCTGACTGCAGAATTCTTTAAAAAGAAACTTCCAGTAAACATGGTAAGGGTGCAGACTATTTCTGGAGGTAGAAGTCTCTGGGAGTGAGACTAGAAGACCTAGGTAAAATGTAGACCATAAGATCAGAAATCCAAGCATACAAAACCATGTATTAAATTGCAGCCATGTGCAGCTATGCAAAATTCCCTCCTATATAATTTAGGATGATATCAAAAGTTTATATTTAATTAAAGATTTTTTTAAAAACCCTCCAAAGTTTAGTCTTCATTTTATGTAAGACTTTTGTTCACAGCTAGCTTGTGTACAGACCATGGGAAGAAATATATAGTCTTAACGTGCACTTCAGGAAAATGAAACTAACTTGCTTTGAGATTTCAGTTCCACAGATCATGAGAGCAGAGCGGGCCTGCTGGGCTCCCACCAGGGTTTTGAGCCTCCTTTCCTGGAGGCACGGACGCCAGTGCTGCTGCCAAGACCCAGCCTTCTAGAAATGGACCTGACCACCAGAGCTTGCCCTGAGAGTGGCCTGGTTTTAATCCTTCCTGCTCAGCCCCCAGAGAAAACAAAAGTCCTTAGGGCATAGATCCTGAAATTAAGTACAGTCAGCTTCCGCAAGGGATTGGTTCCAGGACCCTCGCAGATACCAAAATCCGTGGATGCTCCAGTCCCTTATATAAAGTGGTATATTATTTGCATATAAACTACGCATATCCTCCCATACACACATCTCTAGATTACCTATAATATCTAATACAATGTAAAGCATTTATGTAGCAACGTAAATAGTTCTTATATTGTATTGATTAGGGAATAATGACAAGAAAAATAAGTCTGTACATGTTCAGTACATATGCAATTTTTTTTCAAATAGTTTCAATCCATGGTTGGTTGAATCCACAGATGTAGAATCCATGGACAGGGAGGGCCAACTGTACTAGCAAGGAGAACTCTGGGTTTCAAAACTATCCCAGAGCAGAGTAAAGGGGACAAGGTGGGGATCTTTTCCCCAGCTGCAACCAGAGCAGCTTCACCTTTACGCATTTTAGAGATAGAGGTTTCAGGTGCATTCCTTTTGAAGAAGCAGAACAAAACCAAACCACCACCACCAAGGCAACACTGGTTCTGATCCAATTCCCCTGTACTATGAATAGGAAAACAGGCTGGCTGACAGGAGACATGATTTAATCATGACTTTTGTTTTCCTGATCACAACTCCTCCTTTACACATACTATGTAGTTTCTTGCTAAGCATAAAGGTCTCTCATGTTTAAAAAATATGCCAATAGTCCAAGATATAAGGTTGAAGTCAAGTAAAAAGCCAAGAAGTTATGTCAAAGCATTATTAAAACCTTTTTGCCTTCAACACCAGCCTGGGCTACATAGACAGACCCTGTCTGTACAAAAAAAAATTTTTTTTTTAATTAACCGGAGTGGTGGCGCATGCCAGTTGGTTCTGGTCTAATGGATGACAGAATGAAGAGATTTCCCAAATCTTTGTTCCATAGGCATTGCTAATTCATGGGTTTCCAAAAATACAATTCAATTGTTTCACTAATCTAAAAATCTTAATTTCCTCATTCAACAAATATTTATTGAGCACTTATTTTATATCAGGCCCTGGTGATTTACTCATGAATGACAGGCAAAACTGCCTGTTCTCATGGAGGTTATATTCTAGTTGCTGAGACTGAATGAGGAAGATAATTAAGTTCAATATATAGTATGTATATCCTAAAATGAAAAATTGAAGCAAGGAAGGGTGATGGAAAGTGCTAGCGGAATAACTGAATGAAATTTTAAGAAAGATTGCCAAGAAAGGCTTTATTGAATTTGAGTAAAGAGCTGAAGGAGGTGAGGGTGTGAGCTATGGAGGTATCTGGAGGAAGAGCATTCCAAGCAGAGGGCACGGCTAGTACGAAGACCTGATGCAGCAGCATGGCTGGCATGTTTGAGGAACAGCAAGGCACTGGGCAGCTGGAGTGAAGTGAATGTAGGTGACAATGTCTAAAACATGGTAGGGTAGGCATATCATGTAGGAGCTTATTTAAGGATGTTGGATTTTACTCCAAGAAAGGTGAGACATCTTTGGAGGGTTTTGAGCAGAGTGATCACACATACATTTGACTACAATTAGGTTGGCTGCTGTGTTGACAATAGAGTACATAGGGTAGGGGTGGGGACAAAGCCAGAGTCAGAGAGACCAGGTAACAAACTAGTAGAATAATCCAGGAAAGAGATGATGGTTTAGACCAGGGTGGTAGCAGTAGGGACAGTGAGAAACAGTGGGATTCTGGAGGTGAGGCTGAACGTGTTTGCTAATATAGTGAATGAAAAGGAAAGCAGCCAAAGATCCCTTGAACAATTGTCAAGTTTCATTAACTGATAAGACTGTGGGAGGAGAAGGTTTGGGGTACGAGGGGCAGATATCAGGAGATGGATTTTGGCCGTGTTGATTTTATAAGAACTGTCAGATAATCAGGTAGACATAGAGAAGGCAGATATGTGGATGCCATAGGAGAAGCCAGGGCTGGTGATATTAATTTGGAAGTCATGGTCATACAGATTGTATTTAAATACAAGATGAACGACATCTAGGGAGAAATTCTAGAATGAAAAGAGATGTCCACAGGCTAGGCCTGAGAGGCGCTCCAACAGTTAGAGGTGGAGCATTAAAGAGGAAACAGAGGACGACTAGCCAGAAAAAAAAAAAAAGGGAAGAAAATCAGGAGAGTTTGGTGTCCCAAGAGCCTGCAAGGAAAGTGTTTCAAGGAAAAGAGAGCAACCACTTGTTTCAAATGCTGCTGCTAAGTCAAGAATTGTCTGTTGTAACGCCAAGTGCATTTCAGTGGAGTGGTGAGGCCAAAGCCTGACTAGAGCGAGTTCCAAAGGGAACAGAAGAAGAGAAACAGGTGTAGACACTTATACCGTGAAGAAAAGCAGAAATTTGAGGCAACAGTAATTTCGAAAGAGTCTTACTTAACATGAAAAATATATACATATTTGTTTGCTGAAGGGGAAGATCCAGTGAGTTCTGGAGGCTAGAAGTCCAAGACCAAGATGTTGTCAGGATTGGCTCCTTCTGAGGGCTGTGAGGAAGAATCTGTTTCATGCCACTCGCCTGGCTTCTGGTGGCATGCTGGCAGTCTTTGGTGATCCTTGGCTTACAGAAGCATCACCCTGATCTCTGCCTTCATTTTCATATGCTGTTCTCACTGTGTGCATGCCTCTGTGCCCGTTTCCCCTTTTTATAAGAACACCAGTCATATTGATTAGGGTCCACTCTAATGACCTCATATTAAAATTATATCTACAACAATTCTATCTCCAAATAAGGTCACATTCTGAGGCACTGGAGATTAGGACTTCGGCACATGAATTTTGGGGGCACACAATTCAACCCATAATAGTAATGATAAGGTCAAGGGTGTGACCATGGGAGTGGAGATGGGTTGAGGTCAAGATCAAAGTCAATCGGGTGACAGGCCAATGTATTAGAAGGATCAATAACATGTATATTGAGCCACCAATAATTATGACAGAAATAGTATCTGAGGCACATGTCCTCTTTCCTTCAGCTGCCTACAAAATGGGGTCAAAATGTATTAAAATATATAAAAATCAAGTACTCAGCAAATTCTCAAAGTATGAAGTATCTTCAGACTAAGCTTTAAAACAATACAGTAGTCATATTTTTAACATCTCCTACTAAATGAGAGTAGTCATATTTTTTTTATTCAGCCTTTTTTCCAAAATGACGTTAGAAAGAACTTTCATTAAGAATGTTTATTAGTAATTGCTTTTATACTTTTGGTTTCATATTATGCTTGCAAACAGGTGAAGCAGGGCCCCTCCCTCAGTCTTCCCCGAGATGACACTTAAGGCCTCTGCAGGGGAGACAGGAAGATCAGGAATGGGCCTCCCAGTGTCCCAGGCTTGAGGAGTCATCTACTGGTATGACGTTTCCTTTGCCCAGGAATACTCCCATGGCAGCTCTGATGCCCTGGCTCTGGGCACAGGAGCGAGTACTGCCCACTGCTGGAGCAGCACCATGCCCTATCCTTTAGACCCCCTAGAGGGGCCTGTGCAGGTCTACCAGGTAGGCTATTCCTTATCCCCAAACTCTGTCCCCAGGATTTCTCCTTCCATCTGACCCCCACCCGACTCCAGCAGTCCCCTTAATCTTACCTGCCTGATATTATCACTCTCCTCCTGGTGACACTCCCCCCCTCCTCACATATCCCAGTTCTAGGCCCCTCCTTGTGTCCTACATAAAGCACTTACCACAATTTGTCATTATAAACTTTTTTGAGTATGTGTGTGTGGGGCTTATTTTATTTTTTTATCTTCTCCAATAGGTGATAAGTATCATAAAAAAACCTTCATGTCTGTTTTGGTTACCACGGTTCTTCTTAAGCATGATGCCTGGTACATAATAGGTGCTCACTAAATATGTGTTGAATGAACACACACAATTTGAGGTAAAATAATACTTATCACTGGTTACAATATATGGACTAATTCTTATGCAGCCTCTCAGATCTACAAGTGCAAGTGACTTCCGTCTACACTATGAATGGACAGAATTGATCATCTGAAATATGTTTATAGTGTTCATTGTGCCAGTTGCTCACAGTCCTGCAGGCTCAGGACTAGTTGTGACCTGCAGACTGAAGCCAGAGTGACTGAAAGAATTCAAGACACCAAGACAACCAGGAAAAGTTTTATCAAGGCAAGTGGAAGGTGCTATGCCCAATGGTTGCATGCCTATAGGCAAGGTAAATCATTCTGGTGAGAATATAGTATTCACACCATAAATGGCTGTCATGAGTTTCCTCTCTGGCCAGTCACAGGACTGCAGGCTGAAGCCCCAGGTTAGCTTGTTTACCACGCTTGACCTCAAGGGGACTTTCCAGGTGAACTTTTGCAAGAAACCCTAAACACAAAGGGGTCAAATTTCCAGTTTGGCTAGATTTTGTGACTGGCTCTACATTATTTTTTTAAACACCTAGGCTCCTTAAATCTTTCATTTCAAAAATTACAAATCTTTTTAAATGTTTATACTTTCTCTCTTTATAGTTATTCTAATATTTTTGTTTTATTAGATCCTTAATTCTTTTCATCTATTTATCCTTAAAATACTCTCATTTTCTTGTTTTTCTCCTTACTTAAACCACCTAATTGATTCATCTTTTTAATTCTGATTCAGTAGGTCTGGGCTGGGGCCTGAGAACTTACCTTCCCAACTAGCTTCCAAATGAAGCTGATGCTGCTGGTCTGGAGACCACACTTTGTGAACCCCTGCTCTCAATCCTGTCTGCACAATAGCATCAGCCAGGCAAAATTTAAAAAGCATTAATGTCTGAAAACACCACCCTCATTCCTTCAACCAGTTAACACAGAGTACCAGGTGTGGAGCCCCAGGAGATTGTAACATTTAGTCAAGGTTGAGGATCCCTTCTCTAGGAGTCCAGACTAGTCAGCTCTTACAATCCAGCTAAGTACGTAATTGCAGGCTCTTGATTAGCCTTATATCAATAATGCAGGCAAAGATGGTAGAACAATTTAAAAACAAAAAACCACAACAAAAAACTACCTCACTTCAACAAAGAATTTAAAAGTAAGCCTGGAAAAGAGAGGGAACCTCCCCTAATCTTTAGCGGAGAATCTCCCTCAGACATAGAGCGTGTCTTCTAAGCCACATCCCAGGGTCAGCGGGAGAGGCTTACTCACAGCAGGAGAGGGCTGGTGGGCAAAAGACCAGGCTGAGGTCCAGGCTAGCAGGGAGAGAAGGGCGATAGACATCAGAATTCAACAACAGAATCCCCTCAGGTGGCAAGGCATAATTGGTTTCCATATGCTACAGGAGTGTTTCAGGAAACAACTGGCCCAAAAAGTTCATATGCAAGACTGACCCAATAGGGTGGGTGAAGTAATGAGAAATCCAGGCAGATAATACGTGCCAGTCTAGATCATACGTTCTCAGTTGGGTCTCTACCACCACCAAGGGGTGAAAATTGGTTCTTGGGAGCAAAAAAAAAAAGTCGTACATTTCAAAATAGACAATTTTTTAAAGCAGTTTTAGTTTTATAGCAAAATTAAGCAGAAGGTACAAAGATTTCCCGTATACTCCCTGCTCTGCTCCCCTATACACTCCCAACCTCCCCCCTTATCAACATCTTCCACAGAGTGGTACATTTGTTACAATTGACGAACCTGCGTTGACACATCATTATAACCCAGAGTCCATAGTTGACATTAGGGTTCACTCTTGTTGTTGCACATTCTACGGGTTTGGACAAATGTATAACGACACATATCCACCACTGCAGTATCATACAGAGTTGTTTCACTGCCCTAAAAATCCTCTGCTCCCCATCTATTCATCCTCCCCTCCCCTCTAACTCCTGGCCACCACTGACCTTTTTACTCTCTCCATAGTTTTGTCTTTTCCAGAATGTCACATAGGCAGAATCATACAGTATGTAGCCTTTTCAGATTGCTTTTTTCACTTAGTAATACACATTTGAGGTTCCTCCATGTCCTTTCATGGCTTGACAGCTCATTTCTTTTTATCACTGAATAATATTCCATTGTCTGAATGTACCACGGTTCATTTATCCATTCACCTACTGAAGGACATCTTATCTTGGTTGCTTCCACGTTTTAGCAATTATGAATAAAGCTGCTATAAACATCCATGTGCAGGTTTTTGTGAGGACATAAGGTTTCAATTCATTTGGGTAAATACCAAGGAGCACAATTGCTAGATTGTATGGTAAGAGTGTGTTTAGTTTTGTAAGAAACAGCCACACTGCTTCCAAAGGGGCTTACCATTCATGAGGCATGGATGGGAGCCCCTGTTGCTTCATATTCTCACCAGCACTTAATAATGTCAGTGTTTTGGATCTGGACTATTCTCACACGTGAGTAACAGTATCTCATTATGGTTTTAATATGCAATTCCCTAATGACATATGATGCTCTCCTTTTTTAATGTTCAAAGCACAGATATACAATATATCTCTAGTATTGAAATTTCATGGGGCAGACAACTAGATAAAAAAATGCCCCTCCTTAAGGGGGCAATAAAAAAATTTTTTAAATAAGAAATACCAGTCTAGGAGGTCAGAGAGGTAGTGTGGGGAGAGAGACACAGGAGAGAAGAGAGGGATTACCTGTGCTGAAGATCTGGCACCCGGCCTCACAGGGAGTCTGAGCAACTAGATAAGCCAGTGGAGTAGAAACTCCATATGGGGAGCAGAGCAAAAGTTAATTTTTATAACTTGGTTGCATTAGTCAGGATTTTCCAGAGAAACAGAACAAATGGGGTATATATATGTGTGTGTGTACATATACATACTTATATATACATATGTTTTTATAATATAGAAAGAAAATTATTATAAAGAATTGTCTCGTGCAGTTGTGGAAGCTGACAAGTTCCAATATCTACAGTTGACAAGCTGGAGACTCAAGAGAACTGATGGTGTAAGCTCAGGTCTGAGACAGAAAGCCTGACAACCAGGAGAGCTGATGGTGTAGTTCTAGTCTGAAGGCCAGCAGGCTCAAGACCCAGAAAGAGCTGATGTTTCAGCTCGAGTCTAAAGTCAGGAAAAAACATGATGTCCCAGCTCAAAGGCAGTCAGGCAAGAGAAGTTCCCTCTTATTCGGCCTTTTTGTTCTATTCAGGCCTTCAAATGACTAGATGAGCCCCTGCCCCCATTATGGAGTGCAATCTGCTTTACTCAGTCTATGGATCTAAATGTAAAACTCATCCAAAAATACCCTCACAGAAACACCCAGAACAGCATTTGACCAAATAACCGGGCAGTTTGTGGCCCAGTCAAGTTGACACATAAAATCAACCATCACACTGGTCCACATGGAAAGTAGAACCCAGGCTTTGGAGCTCAGCCCAGGATCCCCTTACTAGGAGGGTTCCTGGGGGTGAGTGATGAGTCTAGTGGTCGCATCTAGGCTCCCCTTTGCAGCCACTTTCTTTCTTCCCGAAGCTCAAGACTTAAGAGTACTAGCCTGAAGCCTGGGTTCAAATCTCTACTCTACCATGTATGAGGTGTGCAAACTTTAGCCACATTATTTAACCTCTCTGCGCCTTAGTTTCTTCACCTGTAAAATGGAGATAAAAATAGTCTCTACCTCAGGGCATTGTTGTGAAGAGTAAATAAGTTAATATAAAGCACTTAGAACAATGCTTGATACATGGTAAATGCCCATGCAGTGTGACCCTCAGGTCTGCAGCCCTGTCCTGCTCTGCAGAACTAACCCAGAGGCCTTTAGCATTTATAGAGGGACTCAAAGAAGTCCCTGAAAGCCATTCCTTTACACTTTAGGAAAACAGATATAAACAATGAGTCCACCCTTGAAGGCCAGTGAAATACCAACACAGATCCTTCCCCAACTGGAGCTCATGACTGCAATGAAAACTGGTATTCCCAAGGGATCAATTAAGACAGACCATCCCTGCAGTTTTTAACCAAGACACCAGGGCTCTCAGCAGCCTTCAAAACTCTCCAGTGAAGAAAAGATGTTAAACCTTTGGATTTTAACTGAACAGACCAGAAGGTGGCGCATAGTCATTGCTTATAAAAAAGCATTTCAGCCAGAAAAGGAAGTTGTGTAAATTCCTATCTGGGAAACGAAACTAAAACCAAGTCTGCATTCTTCCTTCCCCCAACCTCCCAGTTGTTAGGCACACCCTGTTGTTTTTGAGCCAATTAGAGCTTGCGTCGAGGTAGATAAAGAGAGTAAGTAGACTTTAATTAAAGCCATAATGAAGAAAATATTTTTCTCTAGCATCGTAGAAGGAAGAAAACGCAGATATCAGATGTTTTCTGCACCAAAAGAGATGATTTTCCCCTTATTTATGTAAAAGAAATTTGCAAGACAATCTGGGTAAGTATAATATCTATTAATATTGTTATTACTATCTATAGCAGGATTTTATTGAATAGGAACAAATCTACTTTTCAACTAGAAAATTGAAATATACTCAGAAACAAGTAATCATATTCTAAGTCTAGAAATTCTACACTATTTGTTGCTATGACGGGAGTCTGCTTTATATTCATTGAAAAATAAGTCATAATATTTCATAAAAGATGCAGTTGAAAACTGAAGGCACTTTTAATGATGAAATCCTCCAAGGCATAACAGCACCTTCAGAAAGAACAGACAATGGAAACTTAAAAGTACTGTACTTTACATTAATCAAAGATACCTTCCACCATCTACTCTAAAGAACAGGCAGCTTCCAGAAAACAAAATTCTTTGACAGCTTCTCAGATATTGGTGTTTGATGATACAGAGACAGACAGACAGACAGACTACTTTGGGAAGCCCTTGGAATTATGGCAGCAAAAGTCCTAGATTTATGTCTAATTTCCACCCCCAAAGCAAACAGTAAGATAATGCAAGAGGGCGGGAGACTATCCCCATAGTTTTTCTGTAACCATTTCTGAATAAAGGCCTGATCTTCAACTCCCTTTAGAAAAGCTTAGCAAACCTTACAGTTAAGCCCACAGTTAATAAGTGTATACGGGTTCAATCATGTAACAAATTGTGTTTCCTTTTTTATACTTGTTGCTAAGAGGCTTAAAACCATATTATAAGGACACTTTTTAGAGTAGAGAGAATAGACAACAGCTATTTTAGGCCCCATAGTTCCACTTTTTTTTTTTGGCTACCCTTATTTAGCCTTCCCCTGATTTCTTTACCTAAAGGTTTTAATATATGTGTGATCCTGTATTACTTTTTAAATTTTCTAAAAACTGTTTTGGAAGAAGAGAGAGTATAAGGAAATTATTAATATGTAAAATACCTATGAATGGTGGCATAAATGGTAAAAACTCGTTGCTCCAGTGTATACTCTCCAAGACTGGCACCTGCGGCAAGTTTTAAAAAATAATTATTGAAAGGCACAGCTTTCAAGACTGCAACAAAGCCTTTAAGGGAAGCTGTGTGAAAGTGAGACCTGTTCAATCACAACTGAAATGTTCATAATCTGGTACAGAAAATAGTTAAAAAGTTACTCCTTTTTTATTTGCTTACTTTCCCCACCAAATGTTCAGGCCCAGCTCTCCATCCCTAACCCTTATATGATAACCTGACTTTACGTTTTTAAATATAATGGTGTGCAGCTCATGCATAAATCAAATAATCCATCTAATTCACCAGTCTCATAATCTAGTTAGAGGGAAAAGGCTGAGGTTGTAAAACTGTGAGAGGCCTGAGCTGATGGAGGAAGTCAGGGAGACCCCAGGAAAATATACTGGTAGAATGGGCAAAAGATAGGGCACGGGAGCCCTGGCTGTGAGGCCTCAGGAGCCGGAGTACACCCAGCAGCAGAATGATCAGGCTACCCCTGCTTTGTGTGTTATAATAGTGCAGGTACAACAGAAGTGAGCTGTACCTTTATAAGGTGGAGTAGATATGACTCAGCAAATGGATGCATGAAGGTGATTTAGATAGGAGTGTTGCTAGAGGAGGGTGGGATAAGGTTTTAGATAACTATAAAACCAGTATGAATCAACAGTGGGTGGGGTGTGGAAGTCAAAAGCTTATAATCTGTATTGAGGCTGCAATAATAAATGTCTGCTAAAACTTTAGGACCTCAGATACCCAGAATTGAATTAACCATTATCTTTGATTCATAACACACCACCATCTTTTTCTATGCAAGTACCTTTTTATTCTATTCATCTGTTTATTTATTTTATCATGTATTTTAGAGGCATCATTGACTTTTAAAATTAATTCTAAATTAAAATGAACAAATCTTAAGGGTACAGCTCTATGAAATTTTTGTATGTATTCATCAGTGTAACCACTAACCAGATAGAGACATAAAATACTTCCCTCACACCAGAAGTTTTCCTTGTGCCCCTTTCCAGAAAATATTTCCCCACCAAGAAGTAACCACTATTCTGACTTCTACTATAATAGATTAATTTTGCCAGTTCTTGAACTTCATGTAATTGTAATCATACAATATGTTTTCTGTTGCAACTGGTTTCTTTCACTCACTATGATGTTAGTGAGATTCATTCATGTTGTTGCCTGTATCAGTACTGGTTAATCTCTCTCATTAGAATTGCTGAGCTACAGGGTAGGTATATAGTTAACTTTACAAAAACTGTCAAAAAGTTTCCCAAAGTGGCTGAAACAATTTACATCCCCACCAGCAACGTGTTAAGAGCTCCGTTGAGTCCACATCTTCACCAACATTTGGTATTGTCAGTCTTTAATTTTAGCCATTCTGGTGAGTGGGTAGTATTGTCTCCTTGCAGTTTTACTCTGCATTTCCGTTATGCTTGAAGACTTTGGAGCACTTCCCATTCTTCGTCACATCCACCTACATGACTCAAAAGCCATACAGGTTTCTCTTCCTCCCAGGAGGCCAATTCTGCTCCTCAACCCGAGCCCAGCATCAGCAAATGGCCCAAAGCTCCCCTAGACAGATTATCTTCCCTCTCCAGTCCTTGTCATCTAGTCTGTCTATGACCCTGTGATGACTTCAAAAATGTAAGTTTTGTAATTTATTTGATTTTTTTCTCACTGTTGCAGTGGGAAGGTCCGTGGCATTCTGTGATCTACTTACATCACTGCAAGAAGTGGGACACCTTCCGTTTCTTCTAGAGTCAGTTTTGGTAAGTTATATTTTTCAAGGAATTTGTTCAGTTAACCTCAGTCTTCAATTTATTCATGTAAAGCTGGTTGCAGTGTCCTCTGCTCCCTTTAATTTTTACAGCATGTGATATTGCCTATTTGTGCCAGCTCCCTTCTACTTCTTGGTTAGTCTTTCCATGGGTATGTCAATTTTATTACTCTTTACCAAGAACAACTTTTGGACTTTGTTGAGTCTCTCTCGTAACTTTGTTTTTCATTTTATAGATTTTGGATCTTTATTTTCTCCTTCCTTCTCTTACTTCAGGTTTATTCTCTTGTTCTTCTTTGAATTTATTAAATTGACATTTAGTTTATGCTTTTCAGTCATCCCTCTATTTTTATAAAAGCATTTAAGGCTATAAATATTTCTCCAACTATTGTTGACACTGTTTCTTATAAGTTTTGATATGCAGCATTTTCCTTACTGTTCAGTTCTAAATATTTTTCCTCTTTAATGGATGCTATTGAAATTTTTTATTTTTTAATTAAATTTTCATTTGAGATCATTGTAGATTCACATGCAATTGTAAGAAGTAATGAGATATTCTGTGTACCCTTTACCCAGCTTCCCCAATGGTAAAATCTTACAAAACTACAGTATAAGATCACAACCGTGATATTACCATTGATACTTTCAAAACAAAAAATTCCATTACCACAAGGATCTCTCATGTTGCTCTTTGATAACCATGCCCAGCTTCCTTGGGCCACCACCCCTCCTTAACCCCAGGTTATTAATCTGTTCTCTATTTTTATAATTTTGCCATTTCAAGAAGGTTGTATAAATGGAATTATACAGATTGTAGCATTGGGAGATTGGCCTTTATCACTCAGCATAATTATCTGGAGATTATGCAGTTGGGTGTGTGTATCAATAGCTTATTTTTTTTTTTATTGCTGAGTGGAATTCCATGCAATGGATGTAAAATGGTTTGTTTCACCATTCACTTTTTGAAGGACGTGTAGGTTGTTTCCAGTTTGGGGCCATTATGAATAAACCTGCTATAAACATTTGTGTGCAAGATTTTGAGTGATTATAAGTTTTCCTTTCTCTGAGATAAATGCCCAGCAGTGCAATTGCTAAGTCATATCATAGTTGCACATTTAATTTTTGAGAAAATGCCCAACTGTTTTCCAGAGTAGCTACACCACTTTACATTCACACCAGCAATATACATAGAAATGATCCAGTTTCTACACATCCTGCACCTCTGGGTATTGTCACTATTTTTTACTCAAGCCATCTGATCGTTGTGTGTGGTATCTCATTGTGGTTTTAATTTACATTTCCCTGATGGCTAATGAGGTTGAACATCTTTTAATCTGTTTATTTGCCATTCACATATTCTCTTCAGTAACATCTATTTCTTTTGTCAGTTTTCTAGTTGGATTGTTTGGTTTTTTACTTTTGAGTTTTGGGAGTTTTTTAATCTAGATTATAGTCCTTTGGTTTGCAAATATTTCTCCCTGTTCATAGTTTGTTTTTCATTCTGTCTTTTGCAGAAAAAAAGTTTTTAATTTTTATGAAGTTTAATTTATCAGTTTTTCCTTTTATGACTCATGAATTTGGAATCAAGTCTAAGAACATTTTGCCTATCCCTAGATCTCCTATGTATTTTTCTAGAATTTTTTAATTTTTCATTTAAGTTCACAAACCATTCTATGATAATTTTTGTATAAGGCGGGAGGTTGAATTGTGGTTCTTTTTTTCACCCATGGATGTCCAATTACTTCAGCATCATTTGTTAAAATAAGTATTCTACCTTCATTGTTTTTGCACCTTTGTCAAATATCAGTTGGGCATATTTGTGTGGGTCTATTTCTGGGATCCTATTCTGTTCCTCTGGTATATGTGTCTATCTATCCACCAATACCATACAGCCCTGACTTAGTAATTATAAAATAGGTGTAGAAAAAATTTTCTCCTACTTTATTCTTTTTTTAAAAAAATTGTCTTAACTATTCTACTTCCTTTGCCTTTCCATATAAATTTTACAATAATCTTGTCTGTATCTACAATCTTGCTGGAATTTTGATAGAAATTAAACCTGTATAATGATTTAGGGACAATTGACATTTTTACTATATATAATTTCCAATCCATGAACATGATATGTCTGTCTATTTATTTAGATCTTTGATTTCTTTTATCAATGTTTGGTACTTTTCAACATAAAACTCTTCTACATTTTTTGTTAAATTTACAGCTAAGTATTTCAGGGGTTTTTTGTTTGTTTGTTTTCAGTGATTCTAAATGGAATTGATTTTTAATTGTGTTTGTTGCTCATATATAGAAAAACAATTGATTTTTTGTATATTTATCTTATATTCTGAAAAGTTAGTGAACTCAGTTGTTACTCCTGTGAATTTTTTTGTAGATTCTTTGGCATTTTCTATGTAGACAATCATGCCATCTGAAAACAGGGAGAGTAATCACCTCTCAGCCTTTTGGCTAAGATCAAGTGAAAATAGGAACAGTTTTATTTCACCCTTCCCACACTCTTTGTCTTTTATTTTCTTCTCTTGCTTTATTGCACTGGCTAGAACTTCCAGCACTATGTTGAATCAGAGTGGTGAACATCCTTGCCTTGCTCCCAATTTCTGAAAGAAATTCTTCCCAATGCTGAAAAAAAAGCATTCAGTCTTTCACCATTAATTATAATGTTAGCTGTAGGGTTTTTTGTAGATATTCTTTATCAAGCTTCACTCTAGTCCTAGTTTTCTGAGAGTTTTTATTATGAGTGTGTGTTGAATTTTGTCAAGGGCTTTTTCCACATCCACTGATATGATCATGTGATTTTTCTTCTGTAGCCTGTAAATATGGAAGTTTTTTTTCATTTATTGACTTTTGGTTATTGGACTATCTTGCATCCCTAGAATAAACCCTACTTGGTCTGGTGTATAATTCTCTTCTATATTGCTGAGTTCTACTTGCTGTTATTATGTTAATAATTTTTGCTTCTTTATTCGTGAGGGATATGAGTTTGGAGTTTCATTTTTTTGTACTGTTTTTGTCTGGTTTTGCTAACAAGATAATACTAACTTCATAAATGAATTGAAAAATAGTCCTCTTTTTCAGTTTTCTGGAAGAGATTTTGTAGAATCAATGTTAATTATTTAAGTGTTTGGTAGAATTCTCCAATGGAAGTGTCTGGGCCTGTTGATTTTTCTTTTGGGGGAGATTTCTAAAAATACAAATCCAATTTTCTTAGAAATAATGGAACTATTCAAATAATCTATTTCATGTTGAGTGGGTTGTGGAAGTTTGTGTATATTGAGGAATTGGTCCATTTCATTTAAGTTGTCAAATTTATGTGTGTAAAGTTGTTCATAGTACTCCCTTATTGTCCTTTTTTGATGTCTACAGGGTTTGAAATAATATCCACTGCTTCACTTCAGATATTGGTAAGTTGTGTCTTCTTTTATTTTCAGTCTTATAGAGGTTTGTCAATTTTATTGGTCTTTTCAAGGAAGCAGATCTTTGTTTCATTTATTTTCTCCATTATTTTTTTGTTTTCAATTTAGTTGATTTCTGCTCTTATCTTTCTTATTTCCTTCTTTCTGCTTGCTTTGGGTTCATTTTGCTCTTTTTCCCCTAGGTTTTTGAAGTAAAAGCTTAGATTGTTTTGAGACTTTCCTCTTTTCTAATATATGCATTTATTGCTATAAATTTCCCTTTCAACACTGCTTTAGCTGTGTCACACAAACTTTGATATGTTGTATTTTCATTTTTATTCATTGCAATGTGTTTTTTTAATTTCACTTGAGACTTCCTGTTTGGTCCATGAATTATTTAGAAGTGTGTGGTTTCATGTTTAGTGATTTTCCTCTTATCTTTCTGTTAATGATTTCTATGAAGATCTCATTATGGTTGGCAAACATATTCTGTATGATTTTAAATCTTTTAAATTTGTTGAAGTTCATGTTATCATTTAGGATGTGGTCTATCTTGGGAACTTCAAAAGAATGATATTCTGCTGTTGTTGGATGGGGTATTCTATAAATGTGGTCTAGACCCTGTTGGTTGATGGTACTGTTGAATTCTTCTATATCCTTGCTATTATTCTGTCTAGTTGTTGTAGCAAATGTTAAGATAAAGGTTTTGAAAGCTCCAGCTATAATTGTGGATTTGTCTGAAACTGAAAAGTTGTATCAGTGGTTTCTTCACACATTATGCAACTTTTTTGTTTGGTACATACACTTTTAGGATTGCTGTGTCATCATGTTGAAATGATCCTTTTATCATTACATAATGTTCTTCTCTGTCTCTGGTGGTTTTTTTTTTTTACTCTGAATTCTACTTTATCTGATAGTAATACAACTACTCCTGTGTTTATTGATTAATATTGGCATGATATAGTTTTACCTATACTTTTACGTTCAACCTACCTGTATCATTATATTTTAAGTGAATGTCTTATAGACAGGATGTAGTTAGGTCATGTTTTTAATCCACTCTACCAACTCTGTCTTTTAATTTCTATATTTAGGTTATTTTTATTTAATGTAATTATTGGTATGTTAGGGCTTAAGTCAGCCATTTTATTTTGTTGTTTATGTTGGTTCTCTCTGTTTTTCATTTCTCTGTCTTATTTTCCTATTTTCCTGTGGGTTACTTGAAAATTTTTTACAATTTCCTTTTTATCTACAGTGCCTTTGAGTGTATAACTTTGTATAGCTTTTTTAGCAGCTGCTTAAGTGTTATATTATATATACATAACTTATGACAGTCTACTGGTGTTACTTTACCAGTTTGAGTGAAGTGCAGAAACCTTAATTCCCTTTATATCCCCTTACCCTATCTTATATAATTATATTAAATATTTCCACTACATATATTTAGAACCATATCAGACATTGCTTCAACCATCAAACATAATTTAGGAAACTAAAGAACAAAAAGTCTATTATATTAACCAATATTTTTGTTAACTATGTTCTTTTTTCCCTTCTAATGTTCCAGGGTTCCTTCTCTTATTATTTCCTTTTTGTTTAGAAAGCCTCCCTTAAGTATTATTTCAGAGTAGATCTACTGACAACAAATCTCTTAATTTTCCTTCATCTGAGAATATGTTTATTTCCCCTTCATTTTTTTAGGATATTTTTGCTGGGTGTAAGATTCTGGGTTGACAGTTCTTTTCTTTCAGCATCTGAATAATATTGTGCCACTTCCTTCCAGCCTCCACGGCTTCTAAAGAAAAATCCACTGTCATTCAAATTGTTTTTCCTGTATAAGCAGAGGATTTTTTCTTTGTTTTTAGTTTTCAAAAGTCTGACTATGATGTGTCTTGTCATGAATTTCTTTGGATTGATCTTGTTTGTAGTTTGTTTGATTCCTAAATCTGTAGATTTATATTTTTTGCAAAATTTAGGGAGTTTTCAGGCATTATTTCTTCAAGTACTTTTTCAGCCTCACCCTCTTTCTACTTTCTTCCCAGGACTCCAAACACATGAATGTTAAATTTGTTATAGTCCCACAGTCCCTGAGGCTCTGTTCATTCTTTATCAGTCTGTTTTCTCCCTGTTATTCAGATTGTATTATTTATATTGTTCTGTCTTCCAGTTTACTGATTTATTCCTATGTCTCCTTCATTCTGCTGTTGAGACCAGTCACTAAATTTTTAATTTTGATTGCTATATTTTGCATTTCACAATAAATATATATATCTTCCAGGGGTCTTAGTTGCACTTAGGAATAGGGAGAAACATGATAAAGTTCATTTACTCCATATTCCCAGAAACAGAACCAGCTTAAACTTTTAAAGCATCATTTTTCTCTCTGTGTCTCTTTGTTCCTAATCTAGCCAGTCAGCCACTGTCATTACTCTTTTCTTTTTTTAATAAACTGCCTGCTTATAAAAATGAGCTTATCTTTTTTGTTTTTTAAATTGTGATTTTAAAACACATGATGGCCAGGCACAGTGGCTCACACCTGTAATCCTAGCACTTTGGGAGGCTGAGGCAGGATGACTGCTTGAGGCCAGGAGTTCAAGACCAGCCTGAGCAGAAGTGAGACCCTATCTCTACAAAAAATAGAAAAATTAGCTGGGCATGGTGGCACATGCCTATAGTCACAGCTACTCCAGAAGCTGAAGCAGGAGTTGAGGAGTTTGAGGTTGCAGTAAGCTATGATGACACCACTGCACTCTAGCCCAGACAGCAGAGCAAGACCATGTCTCACCAAAAAAAGAAAAAAAACACATAACATAAAATTTACCATCTTAGCTCTTTTAAGTGTATAGTTCATCAGTGTTAAGTACATTGACATTTTTGTGCAACATATCTCCAGAATGGTTTCATCTTATAAAACTAAAAGTCTATTCCTATTAAACAACAACTCCCCATTTACCTCTCCCTCCAGCCCCTGGCGATCATCATTCTACTTTCTGTTTCTACTCTAGATACCTCATATAAATGGAATCATACAGCACTTGTCTTTTTATGACTATCTTACTTCACTTAGCAAAATGTTATCAAAATTCATTCATCTCATAAAATGTAACAGAATTTCATTCCTTTTTAAAGCTGAATAATATTCCATTGTATGTACATTCCACACTTTGTTTATACATTCATTCGTCAATGGACATTTGAGTTGCATCCACCACTTGGCTGTTGTGAATAATGCTGAACATGGATGGGTGTGTAAAGATCTCTTTGAGATCCTGCTTTTAATTCTTTTAAACATATACCCAGAAGTGGGGTTGTTGGATCATATGTGGTCCTATTTTTAATTTTTTGAATCATATCATACTGCTTTTCATAGTGGTTGCATCATTTTACATTCCCACCACCAGCAAACAGGCATTCCAACTTCTCTTCATCCTCACAAACACTTGTTATTTTAAGTTTTGTTTACAGCAGTCCTCATAATGAGTATGAGGTGATATGTCATTGTGGCTTTGATTCACTTTTCCCTAGTGATTAGTGATGTTGAGAATCTTTTCATTTGCTCTTTGGCCATTTATATATCATATTTGGAGAAATGTCTATTCAAGTCCTTTGCCCATTTTTTAATTGGGTTATTTGGGGTTTTTGTTGTTGCTGGGTTGTAGAAGTTCTTTACATATTCTGGATAGTATATGATTTGCAAACATTTTCTCCCATCCCATAGGTTGCCTTTTCACTCTGTTGATTGTGTCCTTTGGTGCACAGAAGTTTTTAAGTTTGATATTGTCCCAGAAAAAATTAGCACACCTAAAGCAATTTTGTCTCCCCTCCCCATTTTTTTCTCTCTCCAGTTTATTTTAAATTTGAGCTTCTTAATTATTTCTATGAGGCAATTGGTGAAAGAAACTTTATATAATTTACTTTTTTTAGAAAGCATTAAATCTTCTGGATTTCTGGTTGTAGTAGGGTTGTAAGGGAGGTGAATTTTCCATCAATTTTGTATATCTTTGCCTATTGTGTATTAATATGGCTTTAAGATGTGTTTCTTATTAACTTTCTGTGCATACAGTAGTTACATAACCAAAAAAAATCATAGCTTAAACCTTGGATGATGGCTCTGGCGTTTTCATGTCTGAAAGGAAAGGTAAATCCTCATCTTGAGCTGGTATCTGCCACTGGAAGGCAATATTTCTGTGTATTATTTCATGAAAGTGGGACTATATAATTTATCTGCCATCATTCCCCAGGCTGTCTCCTTTGTTAACTTTATTTCTCACACAATAAATGAAATTTTAGTTCATTGGAATGGCTCACATTTTTGGATCATACTTAGAGCTGACTATTTTTATTTGGATTTTGTTTTTTATAACCATTGTTATATTTCTGTATCCTAGATAGCAATAATTTTTTAGATAGTAGTCTGCTAATTTGCAGACCAAATAGTTATGCCACTTGTTATTGCCCAGGAATCAGCTGTTATCAATTATTATGTAAAAAAATTACTTTGATACCAGAGAAGCCTCCAAGTTCACTACCCAGCAAGTTATCCAGACATAATGGAACAGAATAGCTCACAGACCAAATGAAGATGCTTGAAGCACATACTTTAAAATACACAATAAAAAAAAATGGGTAACACACTTTGAATAAGGTACAAAAAGGGTAGAAGGATCTCATTACTTCAGTTATGAAAGTTAATATATCCTCTCTCTTGTCTGCTGTGTCAGCATTCTCCACTGATTGTATTATAATTTTGAGAACCAGAGCAGAGGTCTCTCTAAAGGGGCTCAGCAGATGGAAGAGGTCCTGGGTGAGTGACATACACTTGCTCTAATCAGAGAGATGTAGAGGGATAAGTATGCCTGGCCACAGCTACAAGTCATTAATTAGCCTGATAAGTTACTATGGGTTTTATTTATGTTTCTTGAGTAAAGGATACAAATGATCAGAATGGGTATCACCAACAAGTGACCCAATTAAGATCTAAAAAAATCAAGTGCTTCACGTGTGTCTCATGAATATTTACCATCTATTTGGCTCTTATATCCCTTCCTAATCATGCTTAACATTCATGTGCTCATTTACTTTATCTATATCTGTCATAACATGTCTCACAAACTACTTGCTTCTATATTTAGTTTCAAATATCCTCCTTTTTCCTCTTATTTTCTGAAGAATTGACTATTCTTAAATAATACAGCAAATGCACATTATAGCAAATAACCATTAATAAGGATAAGCCATCTCTATATATACTGACTGGAAGCATCCCTAAGACATACTTAGTGAATAAAGCAAGGTGAAGAGAATTATGTATAGTATGCTACCATTTATGGTGGACAAAAGGTGCTTATTTTTTTGAATTTGGTAGTATTTTTCTGGAAGGATACAGAAGAAACTGGAAATCATAATTTTCCCTGGGGAAATAATCAGTTGGCATATCCTTTTGAACTTTTAAGATTTTGTAATACATGTATATATTACCTATTTAAAACTGATTGTTTTAAAAACTTGCTTTAAAAAATACTAAGTCATTTTCTTTTCCTATATACAGGTATCAGAATGGCAAAGCAACTGAACCTTCCAGAAAATACAGATGACTGGACAAAAGAGGATGTAAATCAGTGGTTAGAAAGTCATAAGATTGATCAAAAACACAGGGAAATTTTGACTGCACAAGATGTGGATGGAAAGATCTTGAAGTGGCTAAAAAAAAACCATCTTGTTGATATGGGCATAACACATGGACCAGCTATCCAAATAGAAGAACTGTTCAAAGAATTGTGGAGAAATTCCTCTGAAGATTCTATTCAGACATCTAAGAGGGAAAAAGGCAGTAAAAATGTTCCTAAAAAACAAACTTTGATGGAAAAGGAAAATAGAGAAACTTCACAACAAAAACAAAAGGATAAAGAGAACACAGATGTGGCTAATGCCTCTACAATGAGTGCAGTTGCTAAAGGTTCTAAGTCACTAAAAAATGAGCTCATGGAAGATGAAATAGATGATACAAAGGAAAAGCAGCCATCCATAGAACTGACATGTGTATCATACCCTTTTGATGAATTCAGTAATCCATATCGTTACAAATTGCATTTTAGTCTACAGCCTGAAACAGGACCACACAATCTCATTGATCCAATACATGAATTCAAAGCCTTCACAAATACAGAAACAGCCACAGAGGAAGATGTTAAGATGAAATTTAGCAATGAGGTTTTCCGATTTGCTTCAGCTTGTATGAATTCACGTACCAATGGCACCATTCATTTTGGAGTCAAAGACAAACCCCATGGAAAAATTGTTGGTGTGAAATTCACCAATATTACCAAGGAAGCCCTCATCGACCACTTCAATCTGATGATACACCAGTATTTTGAGGACCATCAGGTCCAACAAGCAAAGAAGTGCATTCGAGAGCCAAGATTTGTGGAAGTTTTACTGCCAAATAGCACTTTATCTGACAGATTTGTTATAGAAGTAGATGTCATTCCACAATACTCCGAATGTGAACATGATTATTTCCAGATTAAAATGCAAAATTACAACAACAAAAGATGGGAACAAAGTCCAAAATTCTCAGTCTTTGTAAGACATGGGGCCAGCTCTAAGGACATCATGAAAAATAAAGCTGATTTCAGAGAATTTAAATTAGATTTAAAAACACTGGCAGAGTCCAGGAAAGAAGCAGAAGAAAAATTGAGGGTAAAAACAAATAAAAAAGAAAGTGAAGGACTAAAACTGGTTAAACTGTTGACAGGAAATCAGGATTTGTTAGACAATTCATACTATGAATGGTACATTCTTGTAACAAATAAATGCCATCCAGATCAAACAAAACACTTAGATTTCCTAAGGGAAATTAAATGGTTTGCTGTGTTGGAGTTTGATCCTGAATCTGAGAGCAATGGCGTGGTCAAAGCTTACAAAGAAAGCCGAGTAGCAAACCTTCACTTTCCAAGTCTATATGTAGAAGGGAAACCCACAAATGAGAAGATTTCTACTCTGAATCTTTACCAGCAACCCAGCTGGATTTTCTGCAATGGCAGGTCAGACCTTGACAGTGAAAAATATAAGTCCTTAGATCCAAGTTCCTGGCAAAAAGAAAGAGCTTCTGATGTCAGGAAAGTGATTTCATTTCTTACACATGAAGACATAATGCCAAAAGGAAAGTTTTTGGTGGTATATCTATTACTCTCCTCCGTAGATGACCCAAGAGACCCTCTCATTGAGACTTTCTGTGCTTTCTATCAAGATCTCAATGGAATAGAAAATATACTGTGTATTTGTGTACACTCACACATATGTCAAGGATGGAAAGATCTACTTGAAGCAAGATTACTTAAACAGGAAGAGGAATTTTCAAACCAATGTATTTCTGCTTTAAGTCTTGAAGAGATAAATGGCACTATTCTTAAACTAAAATCTGTGACTCAATCTGTAAAGAGACTTTTGCCATCTACTGGTTTGGCTACTGTCCTTCTGAAAAAGGAGGAAGATATCATGACTGCTCTGGAAATTGTCTGTGAAAATGAATGTGAAGGTACACTCTTGGAGAAGGACAAAAATAAATTCCTTGAATTCAAGGCATTGAAAGAGGAAGATTTCTATCGAGGTGGCAAAGTATCATGGTGGAACTTCTACTTTTCTTCTCAAAGCTATTCTTTACCTTTTGTCAAAAGGGATAAATATGAAAAACTTGAAACAATGATTCAAAACTGTGCAGAATCTTCTAAATCAGTGTGTGCTAAAATTATTCATCTATATCATCATCCAGGCTGTGGGGGGACTACCTTGGCTATGCATATTCTCTGGGAACTAAGGAAGAAATTCAGATGTGCTGTGCTAAAAAACAAGACAGTGGATTTTTCTGAAATTGGAGAACAGGTAACCAATTTGATCACCTATGGGGCAACGAACCATCAGAATTACTTACCTGTACTGCTCCTTGTTGATGATTTTGAAGAACAAGATAATGTCTATCTTCTGCAGGCCTCTATTCAAACATCTGTAGCTCAAAAGTACATTCGATATGAGAAACCTCTAGTGATTATCCTAAATTGCATGAGATCACAAAATCCTGAAAAAAGTGCAAAGATCCCAGACAGTATTGCTGTAATACAACAACTATCTTCCAAAGAACAGAGAGCTTTTGAGCTTAAATTGAAAGAAATCAAAGAACAGCATAAAAACTTTGAAGATTTTTATTCCTTCATGATCATGAAAACCAATTTCAATAAAGAGTACATGGAAAATGTGGTCAGGAATATCCTGAAAGGGCAGAATATTTCCACCAAGGAAGCAAGGCTTTTTTCTTTCCTGGCTCTTCTTAATTCCTATGTGCCTGATACCACCATTTCACTATCACAGTGTGAAAAGTTCTTAGGAATTGCAAACAAGAAGGCTTACTGGGGAACGGAAAAATTTGAACACAAGATGGGCACCTACTCCACAATTCTGATAAAAACAGAGGTGGTAGAATGTGGGAACTACTGTGGAGTGCGCATCATTCACCCTTTGATCGCAGTTCTCTCACTGGAAGAATTGAAGAAAAGCTATCACTTGGATAAAAGCAAAATTATATTGGATATGCTAACAGAAAATTTGTTCTATGATACTGGTATAGGAAAAAGCAAATTTTTCCAAGATATGCAAACACTTCTGCTCACAAGACAGCGTGATGAACATGAAGGTGGAACAGGAAATTGGTTTTCCCCATTTATTGAAGCATTGCATAAAGATGAAGGAAATGCAGTGGTTGAAGCTGTCTTGCGTGAAGGTATCCATCGGTTCCACCCAAATGCATTCATTTGCCAAGCCTTGGCAAGACATTTCTACATCAAAGAGAAGGACTTTATCAGTGCTCTATATTGGGCAAAAGAAGCCAAAAAGATAGAACCTGACAATTCTTATATCTCAGATACACTGGGTCAAGTCTACAAAAGCAAAATAAGATGGTGGGTAGAGGATAATGAAAGAAACAGGAACATTTCAGTTGATGATCTAACTGATCTTTTGGATTTAGCAGAACATGCCTCAAATGCATTCAAAGAATCTCAACAACAAAGTGAAGACAGACAATATGAAGTGAAGGAAAGGCTATACCAGAAGTCAAAAAGAAGGTATGATACTTACAATATAGCTGGTTATCTAGGAGAGATAGAAGTTGGGTTTTACACAATCCAGATCCTCCAGCTCATTCCTTTCTTTGACAACAAAAATGGACTATCTAGAAGAGATATGGTCAATTTTATATCAGGAAGTAGTGATATTCCAGGGGATCCAAACAATGAATTTAAATTAGCCCTCAAGAACTTTATTCCTTATCTAACTGATTTGCAATCTTCTTTGAAAAAGTCCTTTGATTTTTTTGATGAATATTTTGTCCTTCTAAAACCCAGGAACAACATTAAACAAAATGAAGAGGCCAAAACTCGGAGAAGGGTGGCTGTGTATTTTCAGAAGTATGTAGATATATTTTGTCCCTTGGAGGAATCACAAAACATAGATTTTGGATCAAAGCTCAGTGAGCCACTTCAAGTAGCGAGGTATCGGAGAAGCCTAGTAGCTTTAAAAGCAGACAAGTTTTCTGGGCTCTTGGAATATCTTATTAAAAGTCAAGAAGATGCTATAAGAACCATGGAAGAGATAGTGAACAAATATACTTTTCTCTTAGAACAATGCACTGTCAGAATCCAGCCAATGGAAAAGCAAAATTTCATCTTGGCGAACATCATTCTCTCCTGTATTAAACCTACCTCCAAATTAGTAAAGCCAATTAAAAAATTGAAAGATCAGCTTCGAGAAGTCTTGCAACCATTAGGAATGACTTGTCGATATTCAGAACCTTATTTCCTAGCTTCCCTCTTATTCTGGCCAGAAAACCAACAACTAGATCAAGATTCTAAACAAATGAAAAAGTATGCTCAATCACTGGAAAATTCTTTCAAGGGGCAATATAAACATATGCATCGTACAAAGCAACCAATTGCATATTTCTTTCTTGGAAAAGGTAACAATATGAACAGACTTGTTCACAAAGGAAAAATTGATCAATGCTTTGGAAAGACACCTGATATTAATTCCTTGTGGCAGAGTGGAGATGTATGGAAGGAGGAAAAAGTCCAAGAACTTTTGCTTCGTTTACAGGGACGAGCTGAAAATAATTGTTTATACATAGAATATGGAATCAATGAAAAAATCACAATACCCATCACACCCACTTTCTTGGGTCAACTTAGAAGTGGCAGAAGCATAGAAAAAGTGTCTTTTTACCTGGGATTTTCCATCGGAGGCCCACTTGCTTATGACATTCAAATTGTTTAAGAGCCCAATCTTCTCCCTCCAAGAATGTGGTCTCAGTACCACCTAATTTTTTTTAGATCCCATACCTATAATTTAAATTGGAAAAGTTAGAGATACATCCCTTAACTTTTCAGACCTATATATACAATATTTAATTTCCTCTTAAGCATGTTAGGAGTCCTACAAAGGGTAGTGAAGAAGGAAGGAGTGAGAGATATGGAAAGTAGCAAATCCCTCTCTTGGTTTGGATAACACCAGTGATGACAAAATCATAAGGAGCTATGACTGGGAGAAGTGAATGTGGTAAGTCAGCCACATAGAACCTCAAGGCATGGATTGAGGAAGATTGTCTACTTTCTTCTCAAATGTGAAATTTTTTTAGACTTGAGAAAAATAATAGTTATGGTTCTAGGACATTAGAATGTCTGGGAAAACATTTCACAAAAAAAGCAAAAACCTCTCACGCTGAGGAGCAACATTTATTCTTACCAAGCATGTATCATTTGCTTGGCAATCAGGGATCTTCCAAAGCAGAGGACCAACCAAGTCTCTGAAGGTCATTCCAATAAAAGTCAACAGATCTTACCGAAGTAAGCTGGAGAATTAGACTGCCTTTTCATGCAGTAGGAGGTAGTTGAGCAAAAGTGAAATTTGTCTCTACAGTTAATGAGCTTATAAACCCCTCTCCAAACAAACAAATAAAAAAAATATACTCAAACTCCAAAAAAGGCTACTGAACAAAAGGGACTCTTTTGAAAAGACTAATGAGTTCATCATCCAGAAGATGCCAACATATGGCAGATAAACATATAACCTATGTGTTGAACAAATATAACCAGTGAGATATAATCAAAATGTAATTTTCTGGCTGGGTACAGTGGCTCATACCTGTAATCCCAGCACTTTAGGAGGCTGAGGCAGGAGGATTACTTGAGGCCAGGAGTTAAACACCAGCCTGGGCAATATAGAGAGACCCTGTCTCTACAAAAAATTTTAAAAATAGCCAGATGTGATTATGCAGGCCTATAGTCCCAGCTACTTGGGAGGCTGAGGTGGGGGATCACTTGAGTCCAGGAGTTCAGGGCTGCAGTAAGCTATGACAGTGCCACTGCACTCCAGCCTGGGTGACAGGGCAAGACCCCATCTCTAAAAGAAAAAAAATGTAATTTTCCCCTAATAAAATTGTGGATATGAGCAATCATCAATGGCTGCCAAAACCACCAAATGGAAAGATTATTTTTTAAAAAAAAAAGTGTAACAGATGAATCAAACTGTCCTAAATCCTGATCGATATTAACATCACAGAGAAAGACAACCAGACATTATGGGCCTGGAAATACTATAGGACGGCAACATCATCAATGAGATATTCTTGTCAAATAATTAAACCTGAATTTGATCAGGCCTCTGGATCTTACTTCCACTTTAAAAGAAACACAAAAAAGAACTTTAAACACCAGCACAAATACACAATCAGCAATATCCAGAAAGTGGAAACTCACAGGACGAAAAGACCCTGGTTTCTTCAACTAAAAAAAAAAAAAGGACAAGAAGAAGAAAGAAAGAAATGAAAAAGAAATTACAAAGGAACAAAAACAGAGGGGGAATCTATAGATATAAGAGACTGAGGAGGCTTAGCAACTAAATGCAACATGTAGACTTTAGATCCTAATTTGAACAAACCAATTCTAAAATAATTAGGCAATCAGAAAAATTTAACACAGACTGGATACTTGAAGATACTAAAGTATTATTGTTAATTTATTAAGTGACATAATGATACTATGGTTATGTTTTTAAGAGTTTTTGTCTTTTAGGGATACATACTAAGTATTTGTAAATAAATTGTTTTTTTATGGTTCCATTTTTTTTAATTTTTATATTTCAGAATATTGTGGAGGTACAAACACTTTCTTTACATATATTATTGGCATGGATGTGGAGAGATAGGAACACTCATACACAGCTGGTGGGACTGCAAATTAGTACAACCTCTATGGAAAGTAATATGGAGATACCTCAACAAATGATTTGATTGTGTATGGGGTACGTAGGTGGTGCAAGGGAAGTAGAATCAAAACAAGATTGGACCTGAGTTCACAATGGCTGCATGCTGGGAACATGAAGTTCATTATACTCCTCTCTCCTTCTGACAGTGTCTTTGAAATTTTCTGTTATAAAACATTTGGAAGACAAAAACAAACCAAAAAATGCAGTTTGTTTTTGGCTTCCAAATCCCACTGGAATTTTTTTTACTAGGGGAAGTTTTCCCCTTGTTCCAGCATGAAATTTCAATACACTAAATATCACTCTTTATTTTTTTTTAATTAATATAAAAATTGTATTTATGGTATACAACCTGATGTTTTGTTATATGTATATATTGTGAAATGATTAAGTCAAGCTACTTAATTTATCCATCACCTCTCAAACTTATTTTTTTGTGTGAGGTAAAAATTTTTAAAATCTGCTCTCTTAGCAATTTTTAAGTATATGATGCATTATTATTGATATTAACTATAGTCACCATGTTGTATAATAGATCTCCAGAACTTATTCTTTCAAACTGAAACTTTGCACCCTTTGACCAATATTTCCCCATTTCCCACTACCTCCTCTGCCACTCCTGAATCCCTGGAAAACATTCTACTGTCTACTTCTTTGAGTTTGACTTTTTTAGCCTCTACATATAAGTGAGATCATGTAGTATTTGTCTTCCTGTGCCTGGCTTATTTCACTTCAGCTCAACCTTGATTTAAAAAAAAAATCCTCTGATCAAACGTAGACTCAATTTAGAAATTAGATTGTCGAGTCACATTTCTCTCTGGAGCCACTCCACAGATTTTAGTCTACTATATACAGAACTATCTCTTTTGGAGTCTTGGTTTCCTGGGTGATTTTTTTGAACTCAAATTAAGCCAGTTTAGGTAGATGTTCTCTCCCCCCATGACCTACCTTGAGTGCAAAAAAGACATTTACAGATGTTTGTTCTACCTTTGGTAGGGAGTGCAGCTAATTTCCAGTCTTGGGAACAACATACCTTGTGAAATCAGGGGGACACAGGTAAAACTCTCCCAGTGAACCTCTTGAAGGCCCCCTCTCTCTAGGCTGGAAATGAGGTTATCGTGGGGGTTGGGGAGAACTTTTTCCAAAAGAATCTCTTCATAAACCTTTATTTTCTCAATGCCAGCAGTGGGTTTGCCTGTGGGTTAAATCAAGTTTACTGCTTGTCTTTGTAAATAAAGTCTTATTGAAACATAGCCACATTCATTTGTTTAAGTATTGTCTGTCACTGCTTTTACGCTACAAATAAAGTAGTTGCAACGGAGACCATATGGTCCACAAAGCCTAAAATATTTACTATCTGGCTCTTCACAGAAAAAGTTTGTTGACCCCTGCTCTATGCAGTTCACCCTTTTATGTCCTTATTGCAGGACAATTGTCTAATTGGTTCTTGGACACCTACTTTGAAAATATGCATTTTGGTTTATCACCTCATTTTGGTATCTGATTTTTATCATTTTAGAGAAAAAGTTAATTTTTAACTTTTTTTTAACAAACAAAATCTATTTTTACATTGTAATAATCCAGATCCACTTTCCCAAAAAACAGCAGAGTCATAAATGTGTGTGAGTTTTCCTTTTATAAATAAAAAAAATTCCCGAATTATGCTGGATAAATTTGACAAGCACATCGATCTATCATGATTTTCTTTACTTATTTAGTTTTATATTTCCTTTAGGATGGTGAAATTTGGTCTTGAAACATAGCAATTTGGAAGGTGTCTTAGTCTGTTCCTGATACTATAACAAAATACCTTAGACTAGGCAATTTATAAAGAACAAAAATTTATTTCTAACAGTTCTGGATTCTGGACATCCAAGATCAAGGTGCCAGTAGATTTGGTGTCTGGTTAGGGCCTTCTTGATGTGTCCTCACATGATAGAAGGGTAGAAGAGCAAAAGGGATGAACAATTCCCTCACAATCCTTTTATTAGGTCATTAATCCCATTTATGAGGGCTCAATGACTTAATCACATCCTGAAGGCACTACCTCTTAATACTAATACATTGGCAATTAAGTTTCAACATATGAATTTAAGGGAGACATGTTCAGGCCACAGTATTCCACCCTTGGTCCCCCAAAATTCATGTATTTCTTAAGTGCAAAATACATTAATTACATCCCAATAGCCCCAAAAGTCTTAAATAGTGTTCTAACACCTACTCAAAAGTCTAAAGTCCAGAGTCTCATCTAAATCGGTTATGAGACTTAAGGTACAATTCTTCCTGAGGCAAATTCCCTTCCAGCTCTGAGCCTCTAAAATCCAACAAGTTATGTGCTTCCAGAGTACAATGATGAGACAGACATAGGATAGACATTCCTATTCTGAAGGGGAGAGATAGGAAAGAAGTCCAAAACCAAAAGCGAACAATATTAAATTTTGAAGCTTAAGAATAATCTTCTTTGACTCCATGTCCTTCCTTCTGCACATGCTGGGGTGGAGGTTGGGCCCCCAAGGCTTGAGGCAGCCCTACCTCCATGGCTCTGCTGGGCACAGCACACGCGGCAGCCCTTAGTGGGTGGAGTCAGGTGCCTGAGGCTCTCCCAGGCTGGCACTGCATGCTGGTGGCTCTACAGTTCTGGGGTCTCAGAGGTGGCCCTGCCTCCATAGCACCACTAAGCATTGCCCTAGTGGGGGCTTTCTGTAGTGGCCCCACTCCCATTGCCCCACTAAACATTGCCATAGTGGAGGCTCTCTGTGGTGTCCCTGTCCCTATGGCAGTTCTCTGCCTGGGCCCTAAGTATCTCTGAGGCATCCTTTGAAATCTAGGTGAAGGTGGTCATGCCTACATACCTTTTGCACTCTGTGTGCCTGCAGAGTTAGCACCACATAGACATCACTTGTCTATGTCTAAGGTTTTCCACTTGTGCCTTCTGGAAGGGCAGCCCCAGCCACACCTGTACCTGCTTGAATCCTAGTTGGTGTGGCCAAGGAGCATTACACTGGAATGTGGGGACAACTGTGATGGAAATGGCAGCCTCAAAGATCTCCAAAATGAAGAGGGGGGTGCAGAGCAAGGTGGTCCAATAGAAACCTCCACTCATAGTCCCTCCACATGAACACCAAATTCAACAACTATCCACACAAGTAAGCACCCTCAGAAGAACCAAAAATCAGGTGAGCAATCATACTACCTGGTTTTAACATTATATCAGAGAAAGAGGCACTGAAGAAGGCAGAAAAGACAGTCTTGCCTTGCCTATACCACCCTTCCCTATCCCCCAGCAGTACCATGCCAGCACGCCAAGTGGAGAGAGAATCCATGAGCCCAGGGGAGGGAGAGTGAAGTAATTACGTAACTTAGCATTCAAACCCAGGGCCACCCTGGCACAGGGGAACACAGCATGGGGCAGAATTCTGCTGGTGCCCACAGAAGGAGCATTTACACCAGCCTGACCAGAGAGAAATCCTCTGCCCCAAACCCCAAGTTCCAGCTAGCCCCACCACTGGCTGACAAAAAACAGCCTGGGGCTTGGACTAAATTTATAAGGCAGTTGGGCCACAAAGGCTTCAGTCTTTGGGCAATTCCTGCAGCTGTGCTGGCTCAGAGTCAGTGGACTTGGGGTGCATGTGACCTGGTGAGACACCAGTGGTGGCAGCTAAGCCAGTGCCTCTGTCACCCCACCCCCAACTACAGGCAGTGTAGCTCAGAGAGTCTTCTTCCACTTGGGGAAAGGAGAGAGGAAAGTTCAGAGGACTTTGTTTTGCAACTTGAATACCAGCCCAGCCACAGTAAAATAAAGTACCAAGCAGACTCCTGAAGCCCCTGAGTCTAGGCCTTAGTTCCTGGATGACATTTCTGGACCCACCCTGGGCCAGAAAGAAACATGCTGCCCTGAAGGGAAGGATCCAATCCTGGTAAGATTCACCACCTGCTGACTAAAGAGCCTTTGGGCTTTGAATAATCATCAGAGGTGGCCAGGCAACAGTCACCACTGGCCTTGGGTGAGACTGGCCTGGCTTCGGGTGAGACTGGCCTGGCTTCGGGTGAGACTGGCCTGGCTTCGGGTGTGACCTGTGCTGGTGGCCACGAGGGAGAGCCCACCCACGTCACTCCTCCCCTGACGCCAGCAGCCCAGCACAGAGAATGAGGAAAGCAAGTGAGAGACCTTGCCTGGTCATCCAGGGAATTCTCCAGTATCTTATCCAAGTCCACCAAGGTGGTACCACCAGGAGTCTGCAACAGTCACTGCCTTACTGGGCTTGGGGCACCCCCAGTGCTGATATGGCTGCAGTGACCAAATGCTTAGATCACAACCGTCCATTCCTTTTGAATAGCTGGAAAGCCTTCTCAAGAAGGACAAATTCAAATAAGCCCATACTGTGAAAATTAAAATAAATACCCAACTCTTCAATGCCCAGACATTGATGAACATCTACAAACATCAAGAACACCCAGGAAAACATGACATTACCAAATGAATTAAATAAGGTAAAAATGACCAGTCCAGGAGAGATGGAGATATGTCACTTTTCAGACAAATAATATAAAATAGCTATCCTGAAGAAGCTCAGTGAACTTCAAGACAACACAGAGAAGGAATTTGGAAGCCTATCAGAGAAATTTAACAAACAGATTGAAATAATTTTAAAAGCTAAGCAAAACTTCTGGAACTGAAGAGTTCAATTGACAAACTGAGAAATGCATCAGAGTCTCTCAACAGCAGAATTGACCAAGCAGAAGAAAGAATTAATGAGCTTGAAGACAGGCTATTTGAAAATACACAGTGAGAAGAGAAAAAAGAAAAAAGAATGAAGAACACCTACAAGATCTAGAAAATAGTCTCAAAAGGGCAAATCTAAGAGTTATTGGCCTTAAAGAGGAAGTAGAGAGAGAGATTGGTATAGAAAGTTTATTCAAAGAAATAATAACGGAGAACTATCCAAACCTAGAGAAAGATATCAATATTTAAGTATAAGAAGGTCACAGAACACCAAGCAGATTTAACCCAAACAAGGCCAACTCAAAGCATTTAATAACCAACTCCCAAAAGTCACAGATAAAGAAAAGTCCTAAGGGAACCAAGAAAAAAGAAAAAAATAACATATAAAGGAGCTCCAATATGTGTGGTAGCAGACTTCTTAGTGGAAACCTTATAGTCCAGGAGAGAGTAGCATGACACATTCAAAGCGCTGAACGAAAGAAAACTTAACCCTAGAATATTATATCATGCAAAAATATTCTTCAAACATGAAGGAAAAATAAAGACTTTTCCAGACAAATAAAAGCTGAGGGATTTCATCACCTACAAGAAATGCTACAAGAAATGCTAAAAGGAGCTCTTCAATCTGAAAGAAAAGGACATTAATGAACAATAAGAAATCACCTGAAGGTATACAACTTACTGGTAACAGTAAGTACACAAATACAGAATATTCTATTGCTGTAATTGCAATAGAATTGCTATAAATCACTTGTATATTGAGTAGGAAGACTAAAAGACGAACCTATCAAAAATAAGTACAACAGTTTTTTTGAGATAGATAGTACAAAAAGATATGGATGGAAACAACAAAAAGTTAAAAAGTGGGGGACATTGAATTAAAAGATAGAATTTCTGTCAGATTTCTCTTTGCTTATTTATTTGTTTGTGAGCAAAGTTGTCAAATGTTTAAAATAATTGGTTAGAAAATGTTTTTTGCAAACCTCATGGTAACCTCAAATGAAAAAACCTAAAACATACACAAAAAATAAAAAGCAAGAAATTAAAACACATTACCAGCCAGGCACAGTGGTTCATGTCTGTAATCCTAGCACTCTGGGAGTCCAAGGCAAGAGGATTGCTTGATGTCAAGAGTTCAAGGCCAGCCTGAGCAAGAGCAAGACCCTGGCTCTACCAAAAATAGGAAACATAAGCCAGGCATGATGGCATGCACCTGTAGTCCCAGCTACTCAGGAAGCTGAGGCAGGAGGATCTTTTGAGCCCAGGAGTTTGAGGTTGCACTGAGTTATGATGATGCCACTGCACTCGAGCCAGAGTGACAGAGTGAGACTCTGTCTTACAAAAAAAAAAGAAATTACCAGAGAAAATCACTTTTAACAAAGGAAGACATAAAGGAGGTAAGAAAGAAAGAGAGGACAACAAAACAACCAGAAATCAAATAATAACATGGCAGTAGTAAGTCCTTACCGATCAATAACAACATTGAATGTGAATGGACTAAACTTTTCAATCAAAAGACATAGAGTGGGAGAGAGGGAAAAATGGCCATCTGATAGTGACCTCCCACCTCACCACTCCCAGGGAAGGAGGTGAAAAACACAATAGGCTTCCTGCGTATGGATCGCTTATTCCAAAAACAGCACTGTGAATTTACAGAGAAACATCGTGGGACACTCAGCCCAAGAAAACAGGTGACTGGGAGATTCATTCACAAATATCAGAGAGCTCAGGGAATACAATAGAGACCAGAGCACGGGAAGGATGCACTCACCAGGTCAGCACAGTGCGACCTGACCTACAGGTGGTCACACACCATCCCCACAGACTTCCCATCCACTCAGTCGGGGACAAGCCCAGAGTTGGTGCAAAGCTGTTGCTCGAGACAACAGGCTCTGTGGAGAGGAAGCAAGTGTAGGAGCCATACAGAACACTCAGGTGCACTGTACAGGGGCTGCTCAGGGCCAGGTAGGGACTGGGCAGAGATATAGCTTCCCAGGACTGTACGCGGGAATCTTAAGATGGGCACTTTGCCACTGGAAGTCAGCGGGACCAGGGCATAGGAGTTGAATGGAGAACAACAAGACACTCCTTTAGGGGCTGTAGGCAATTGCCTCTGCAGGACCCAGGCTGGTTGAGAAGAGCTGTGTTCACAGCATGATCTTAGCCCTGCTGTATGCCAGACTGGCAGTTGGCAGCCATCTCTAAGGTCACCCATCTTGAGCTGACTGTTAGCTAGGTCTCTAGCTTCACCCCACCCCTGGCCTGGGGGCTCTTCAGCCTAGGCGTGACAGGCTATGCCCTTGGTAGCCACGGACAGCTGCCTCTGTGGGTTCCAGGTGGGATGAAGTCCCAGATCTGTATCTGTGGGACCTTTGTGTATTGGAAACAGTTTGCAGCCCGTCCATCCAGTCCTGCCTCCCTGGCTCTGGCCTCCTATGTGCCCGCCACATGCTGGTCCTAGTGCCCACTCTTCAGGTCCCAGCCCTCCTGTATCCCAGAGATCAGTCATTCTGAAGGTTACTTGCCATAGTGACTCATTTTGTATAAGTACTGGTTCTCATGGCAACTGAATGCCTCAAATGGCACAGGCTGAACCAGAGCAGCTCCCCCTAACCCTGCCCACTTTATTAGGGAATTTCACTTGATCCAAGAGTGCCTCCAGCTGCCACTATTCCCCCCAGTGGGAACATCCCCCTGGCAGAGACTTCTGGGGATAGAGATGCCCACCCTCCTCGCCTTGGGGTCTAGTGGTGGAAAAGGGGTGCACAATTGGAGATCCCCCAATCAGCCTTTGACATATGGAGGCACACATCAGAGGGCCAGACACATGAGCTGTGGGAAAACTTGAGAACCCACAAGTGGTACGGAGGGGAAAGAGCCCGAGCTTGTGGACAGGGAAGCAACAAACCTGTCTAGAGACCTCACCAATCCTACCAGTGGGCCCCTCCCATCAGCAGCAGCCTTCCAAGCCCGGAGAGAGACAGCTCTGAACTCCATAGCAGCAGCGCCCTCCAGTGGCCAGATAAGTAACTTCTGAGCTGTGTAGAATTTTCCCAATCTAGCTCTCCTACTGCAGCCGCAAGCAATTTTGTTTCTCCCCCCACCTCTGGAGGAGCAAGGTCAAAGTAGCCCCTGGGAGCCACAAGACCCCTAGCAAATTGAATTCAAATGTACATCAAAAAAAAATTCATTACAATCAGGTGGGTTTCATCCTCAAGATGCAGGGATGGCTCAACACATGCAAATCTATAAATGTAATTCACCACACAAATAAAAGCAAGAACAAACACTATATGATCCTTTCAATAGATGCAGAAAAGGCTTTTGACAAAATCCAGCACCATTTTATGATAAGAACTCTTAACAATGTAGGCATAGATGGCTTATACCTCAAAATTGTTAAAGCCATATATGATAAACCCACAGCCAATATCATACTGAACAGGGAAAAATTGAAAGCATTCCCCCTTAAAACTGGAACTGGACAAGGGTGCCCACTATCTCCACTTCTATTCAACATAGTGCTGGAACTCCTTGCCAGAGCAATCAGACAAGAGAGAGGAATCAGGGGTGTCCAAATGGGGGGAGAAGAGATCAAACTTTCACTCTTTGCTGATGATATGATATTATATCTAGAAAACCCCAAAGATTCAACCAAAAGACTAGCCAAAGCAATCTGAAGCAAAAAGAACAAATTGGGAGGCATCAACCTATCAGACTTAAAACTATATTAGAAGGCTGTAGTAACCAAAACTGCATGGTATTGGCACAAGAACAGAGACACAGACCAATGGAACAGGACTGAGAACCCAGATATAAAACCATCTTCATACTGTCATCTGATCTTTGACAAAATAGACAAAAACACACTGGGGAAAGGAATCCCTATTAAATAAATGGTGCTGGGAAAATTGGATAGCCACATGTAGAACACTGAAACTAGATCCACACCTCTCACCTCTCACAAAAATCAATTCACAAGGGATAACAAACTTAAACCTAAGACGTGAAACCATAAGAATTCTAGAAGAAAACGTTGGAAAAACTCTTATGGACATTGGCCTACGCAAAGAATTTATGAAAAAGACCCCCAAAGCAATCACAGCACAAACAAAAATAAATAAATGGGACCTGATCAAATTAAAAAGCTTATGCACAGCCAAGGAAACTATCACTAGGGTGGACAGACAACCTACAGAATGGGAGACAATATTTGCATGCTACACATCTGATAAAGGGCTGATAACCAGAATCTATACAGAACTTAGGAACATCAATAAGAAAAAATCAAACAACCCCATTAAAAAGTGGGCAAAGGACATGAACGGAAACTTTTCAAAAGAAGACAGAATAATGGACAGCAAACATGTAAAATTGCTCAACTTCTCTAACCATCAGGGAAATGCAAATCAAAACCACAGTGAGATATCACTTAACTCCAATGAGATTGGCTCATATCGAGAAGTCCCAAAACAACAAATGTTGGTGGGGATGTGGACAGATAGGAAGACTCATACACTGCTGGCGGGACTGCAAATTAGTACAACCTCTATTGAAAGTAATACGGAGATACCTCAAAGAACGAAAAGTAGAACTACCATTTGATCCAGCAATCCCACTACTGGGTATTTACCCAAAGGAAAAAAATACATTCTATAATAAAGACATCTGTTCACAAAGGTTTATAGCAGCACAATTCACATTTGCAAAGATGTGGAAACAACCCAGGTGCCCATCGATACATGAGTGGATTAATAAAATGTGCTATATGTTTACCATGGAGTATTACTCAGCCAGAAAAAACAACGGTGAATTAACACATCTGGTATTATCCTGGCTGGGGCTAGAGCCCATTCTTCAAAGCATAGTATCACAAGAATGGAAAAACAAGCACCACTGGCACTCACCATCAAATTGGTACTAACTGATCAATACTTATGTCACACATGGAAATGATATCCATCAGGGGGAGGGCAGGTGGGGGGGGTGGAGGGGATGGGAAAACTCTCACCGAATGGGTGCAGGGTGCACAGTTTGGGGGATGTCCACAATTGTAGCACTGATTTGGGCAGTGCATAGGCAATACATATAACCAAACTGATGTACCCCCATAATATTCTGAAATAAAAAATAATGAAAAAAAATAAAATAAAAAAATAAAGAAAAGAAAAGAAAAAATTAGCCAGGTGCAGTGGCTCACACCTGCAGTCCCAGCTATTTGGGAGGCTGAGGCTGGAGGATCTCTTGAGCCCAGGAGTTTGAGTTTGCAGTGAGCTGTGATGATGCCACAGCACTCTAGCCCAGGTGATAGAGCAAGACTCTGTCTCAAAAAAAAAAAAAGAAAGAAAGGAAAAGAAAATATAAGCATACTGATAAGGAAGGAAAAAATAAAACTGTCCCTGCATGCAAATGATATGCTTTTCTGCTTAGAAAATCCTAAGGAATCTACAAAAGAAAAAAAAGAAAGAAACACCTAGAACTCATAAGTGAGTTCAGCAAGCTCACAGGCACAAGATTAAACATACAAAAATCATATCTCTATGTAAGAGCAATGAACACATGAATACTGAAAAAACATAAAAATACCATTTATAATCACTCAAAAAAAGTGAAATACATAACTGTAAATCTAACAAAGCATGTACTGAACTCTTATGCTAAAAACTACAAAATACTGATGAAAGAAATCAAAGATCTAAACAGATCTAAATATTCATGGATTAAAAGATTCAGCATAGGCTGGGCATGGTGGCATATGCCTGTAATCCTAGCACTTTGGGAGGCTGAGGCAGGAGGATCACTTGAGGCCAGGAGTTTGAGACCAACCTGGGCAACATAGCCAGACCCTGTGTGTTAAAAAAAACTTAAAAATTAGCCAGGCATGGCGGCATGTGCCTGAAGTCCCAGCTACTGGGGGGGCTGAGACAGGAGGATTGCTTGAGCCCAGGAGATTGAAGTTGCAATGAGCTATGATTGTGCCACTACACTCTAACCTGGGCAACAGAGTGAGAACTTGTCTCAAAATTTAATTAATTAATTAATTAGCAAATAAATGTATAAATAGATGACTCAACATAGTAAAGGTATCGCTCCTCCTCAAATTGATATACAAGTTTAATGCAATTTCTGTCAAAATTCCAGCAAGATTTTTGTAGATGTAGACAAGATTATTGTAAAATTTATATGGAAAAGTAAAGAGAGTAGAATATCTGAAACTATTTTAAAAGGAAAAATAAAGTAGGTAAAATCAGTCTACATGATTTCAAGACTTATTATATAGCTACAGTGATCAAGACTGGGTGGTATTGACACAGGGATAGATGCAATGGGATAGAATGAAGAACTCATAAATAGACCCATACAATATGCTCAACTGATTTTTGACAAAGATGCAACAGCAATTCAATGGGGGAAGGTTAGCCTTTTCAACAAATGGTGTGGAGCAACAGGACATCCATAGGCAAAACAATGAATCTCAACCTGAACCACACACCTTATACTAAAATTAACTCAGTAAGAGTCGCAGACTTAATTACAGAATTTTTAAATTTTATAATTTTGAGAAGGCAGAGCAAGATGGCCAAATAGAACCCTCCAGCAATCATTCCCCTAAGGAACACAAAATTGAATAACTATACATGTAAAAAACACCTTCGTAAGAACCAAAAAATCAGGTGAGCAATCACAGTACCTGGTTTTAACATAATAACAAGGAAAGAGGCATTGAAGAGGGTAGGAAGGACAGTCTTGCATTGCTTTACCACCCATCCCCAACCCCAAGCAGCACATGGAGAAATAATCTGTGTACTTGGGGAAGGGATAGTGAAGTGAATGTGGGACTTTATGTTGGATCTCAGTGCCTCCCTGTCACAGTGGAACACAACATTGCCAGTACACACGAAGGGAGCATTTAGACTAGCCCTGGACCAGAGGGGAATCCTCTGCCCCAGCAGGAGGAAACTAAGTCCCATCCAGCTTCACCACCAGCTGACTAAAATGGCCTGGGTCCCTGAATAAATTTGAGTGGCAGCCAGGCCACAGTGACTACAGTCCTTGGGCAAGCCCCAGTGCTGTGCTGGTCTGAGAGGCCATGGGCTTCAGGTGCAACCCAGAGTAATACCAGCCATTGTGGTCATGGGAGTGCCCACACCACCCTTCCCCAACTCCAGGCAGCTCAGCATGAAGAGAGACTTCTTCCTCTTGAGAGAAAGAGAAAGAAGAAAGCAAGAGACTTTGCCTGGGAACCCAGGGAATTCTCCCTTATCTTTGCCAAGTCTGCCAACACTGTATGAGTCTGCAAGAGTCACAGGGTTCCTGGGCTTAAGGTGCCCTCTAGTGCTGAAATGGCTGCAGTGACCGCAGGCTTAGGTAACAACACTTAACCCCCTTTGAAATCTTGGAAGCCCTCTCATGAAGAATGAATACAAACAAGGCCAGACTGTGAAGACTGGAATAAATACCTAACTCTTCAATGCCCAGACATCAACGAATGTCCACAAGCATCAAGAACATCCAGGAAAACATGACCTCACCAAACAGACTAAATAAGGCACTGGTGACCAACCCTGGAGTGACAGAGATATGTGACCTCTCAGATAGGGAATTCAAAATAGCTGTCTTGAGGAAGCTCAACAAACTTTAAGATAACACAGAGAAGGAATTCATAATTCTATCAGAAAAAATTAACAAAGAGATTGAAATAATAAAAAAAATCAAGTGTAAATTCTGGAGCTAAAAAATTTAGTTGACAAATTGAGATATGCATCTGTGTGTCTCAATAGTAGAATAGATTTTGCAGAAGAAAGAATTAATGAACTCAAAGACAAGATATATGAATATACAGAGAATAAAAAAAGAATGAAGTACACCTACAAGATCTAGAAAATAGCCTTAGAACAAAGCTAAAAGTTATTGGCCTTAAAGAGGATGTAGAGAAAGAAAACAGGGTAGACAGTTTATTCCAAACCTAGAGAAAGATATGAATATCCAGGTACAAGAAGATCAAAGAACATCAAAGAGATTCAACCCAAATAAGACTACCTCAAGGCATATAATATCTAAACTCTCAAAGGTCAGGGACAAAGAAAAGATCCTAAAAGCAGCAGGGTAAAAGAAACAAGTAACATACAAAGAAGCTCTGTTATGTCTGGCAGCAGACTTCTCAGCAGAAACCTTACAGGTCAAGAGAGAATGGGATGATTTATGATTTATTCAAAGTGCTGAAGGAAAAATACTCACAATCTAGAATATTATATCCAGTAAAGTTATCTTTCAAACATGAAGGAAAACTAGACTTTCCCAAATAAACAAAAGCTGAGGATGTCATCCATACCAGACATGTCTTACAAGAAATGCTAAAGGGAGGTCTTCAATCTGAGAGAAAAGGACACTAATATGAAATAAGAACTCTTTTCAAGGTATAAACTCACTGATAAAAGTAAGTACACAGACAAATACAGAATACTCTAATACTGTAATTGCAATGCGTAAACCACCTATATCTTTAGTATGAAGACTAAGACAAATCTATCAAAAAATAATGATAACTACAATAAGATGTTAAGAGATAAACAATATAGAAAGAAATAAACAGAGACAACAAAAAGCCAAAAAGCAGAGGGGATGAAGTTAAAGTGTAGAGTTTTTTTGTTTTCACTTTACTTTCTTTGTGACCCAAGTTAATTTGTCATCAGTTTAAAATAATTGGTTATAAGATGTTATTTGTAAGCCTCATGGTAACCACAAAGCAAAAACCTATAATAGATGTACAAGAAGTAAAAGGCAAGAAATTAAAACATACTACAAAAGAAAATCACTTATACACAAAGGCAGATAGGAAGAAAGGAAGAAAGAAAGAAAAGACTGACAAAAGAACCAGAAAGCAAATAACAAAAGGACAGTAGTAAGTCCTTGCCTGTCAATAATAACATTGAATGTAAATGGAGTAAATTTTCCAATTAAGAAACATAGAATGACTGAATGAATTTTTTTTAAAAATATTCAGATATATGCTGCCTACAAGAAACTCACTTCGCCTATAAAGATACACGTAGACTGAAAACGAAGGCATAGAAAAAGATATTCTAAGCAAAAGGAACAAAAAAACAGCAAGAGTAGCTATACTTACATCAGGTAAAATAGATTTCAAGACAAAAACTGTAAAAAGAGATAAATAAGGTCATTATATAATTATAAAGGGCTCAATTGACCAAGAGGATATAACAATCCTAAATATATATGCACCCAACGCTGGAGCATCCAGATATATAAAGAAAATATTATTAGAGATAAAGAAAGAGATAGACCTCAATACAATAATAGTTGAGGAATTCAACACTCCACTTTCAGCATTGGACAGATCATACAGACAGAAACATAAGACTTAATCTGCACTATAAATCAAATGGACCTAATAGACTTTTATAGAACATTTCATCCAACAGCTTCAGAATACACATTCTTCTCCTTAGCACATGGGACATTTTGAAAGATAGACCATATGTTAGGTGACAAAATAAGTTTCAAAAAATTCAAAAAAAATTGAAATCATATCAGGTATCTTTTCTGACCACAATGGAATAAAGTAGCAATCAATAACAAGATGAATTTTGGTGTCCATACAAATGCATGGAATTTAAATAACATATTCCTGAACAACCATTAGATCAACAAAACAATTAAATAGGAAATTTAAAAATTTCTTGAAATAAATGAAAATAGAAACACAATGTACCAAAACCTGTGGGATACAGAAAAAGCAGTGCTAAAAGGAAAATTTATAGCAATAAAAGCCTATATTGAAAAAGTAGAAAGACTTAAAATAAACAACCTAACAATGCATCTTAAAGAACTAGAAAAGCAAGAGCAAACCAAACGCAAAATTAGTAGAAGAACAAAATAATAAAGATCAAAACAGAAATAAATTAAATTGGACTTAAAAATAGCACAAAAGATCAATGAAATAAAAGTTGTTTTTTAAAATGAAAAAAATTGACAAACCATTAGCCAGACTAAAAAAAGAGAGAACATCCAAATAACTAAAATCAGAGCTGAAAAAGGAGACACTACAATTGATAACACAGAAATTCAAAGAATCATTAGACTATTAGGATCAACTATATGCCAATAAATTGGAAAACCCAGAAAAAAATGGATAAATTCCTAGACACATGCAACCTACCAAGATTGAACCATGAAGAAATACAAAAATTGAATAGACCAATAAGAAGTAATGAGATGGAAGCAATATAAAAAAGTCTCCCATCAAAGAAAAGCTTAGGACCTAATGTCTTCACCGCTAAATTCTATCAAAGATTTAAATAATTAATATCAATCTTACTCAAACTATTCCAAAAAATCAGGGAAGAGGGAATAGTTCAAAACTCATTCTATGAGGCCAGTATTGCCCTGATATCAAAACCAGACAAAGACACAACAACAACAAAAACTACAAGCCAATATCTCTGATGAACACAGATGCAAAATTCCTCAACAAAATACTAGTAAACTGAATCCAACAATGCATTAAAAACATAATTCATCATGACCAAGTGGGATTCATCCCAGGAATGCAAGGGTGGTTCAATATATGCAAATCAATAAATGTGACACATCACATTAACAGAAAGAAGTACAAAAACCCTATCATCATTTCAATAGATGCTGAAAAAGCATTCAATAAAATTCAATATTGCTTCATGATAAAAACTCTCAACAAACTGCATATAGAAGGAACATACCTCACCAAAATAAAACCCCTATATGACAAACCCACAGCTAGTATCATACCGAATGGGAAAAAACTGAAATCCTTTCCTCTAACATTTGGAACAAGAAAAGGATGCCCACTTTCACCACTTTTATTCAACAAAGTACTGGCAGTCCTAGCCAGAGCAATTAGACAAGATAAATAAATAAAGGGCACCTATATTGGAAAATAAAAAGTTAAATTATCATTGTTTGCAGACAATATGATCTTATATACAGAAAAACATAAAGACTCCACCAAAAAAAAAACTGTTATAACTGATAAATGAATTCAGTAAAGTTTCAGGATACAAAATCAACATACAAAAGTCAGTAGCATTTCTATATGTCAATGATGAACATTCTGAAAAAGAAACCCAGAAAGCAACCCCACTCACAATAGCTACAAATAAGACAGAATACCTAGGAATAAACTTACCCAAAGAAGTGAAAGATCTCTAGAGTGAAAACTATAAAACATTGATGAAAGAAACTGAAGCAGACACAAATAATGGAAAGATATTCCATGTTCACCAATTGGAAGAATTAATATTGTTAAAATGACCATACTACCCAAAGCAATCTAAAGATTTGATACAATCCCTATGTGAATACCCATGACATTCTTCACATAAATAGAAAAAACAATCCTAAAATTTATATGACTCCACAAAAGACCCAGAATAGCCAAAGCCATTCTTAGCAAAAACAACAAAACTGAAGGCATCACATTACCTAACTTCAAATTATACTACAAAGCTATACTAACCAAAATAGCATGACACTGGCATAAAAACAGACATAGACCAATGGAACAGAACAGAGAATTCAGAAAAAGAGTCATGCATTTACAGTCAACTCATTTTTCACAAAGTCACCAAGAACACACATTGGGGAAAGGGCAATCTCTTCAATAAAGATACTGGAAAAACTGCATAACCAAATGCAGAAGAATGAAATTAGACCCCTATCTTTCACCATATGTAAAAATAGAAGCAAAATGGAATAAGTAATTAAATGTAAGACTTGAAACTATGAAACCATTAGAAGAAAACCTTGGGGAAATGCCCAGGACATTGGTCTAGGCAAAGATTTCTTGAGTAAGATCTCAAAAACACAAACATCCAAAGCAAAGATGTGCAAATGGGATCACATCAAGCTAAAAAGCTTCTGCACAGCAAAGGAAACTAACAAAGTGAAGAGACAACCAGAAGAATGAGAGAAAATATATGCAAACTCTTCAACTGACAAATTAATATACAGAATACATAAGGAACTCAAACAATTCAATAGCAGAAAAACAAATAATCTGATTTAAAAATGGGCAAAAGATCCAGACATTTCTCAAAAAAAAGACATACATATGGCCAACAGGTATACGAAAAAATGTTAAACATCGCTAATGATCAGAGAAATCAAACCACAATGGTATGTCATCTTATCACACTTAAAATGGCTCTTGTCAAAAAGACAAAAAATAACAGATGCTGGTGAGGATGCAAATAAAGAAGAACCCTTGTGTGCTGTTGGTGTTGTAAATTAGTGCAGCCATTATGGAAAACAGTATGGAGTTTTCTCAAAAAACTAAAAATGGAACTACTATATGATCCAGTAATCCCACTATAGGGTATAAATCCAAAAGGAAGAAAATCAGTATATCAAAGAGATATCTAGAATCCCATGTTTATTGCAGCACTATTCACAATAGGCAAGAAGTAGAATCAACCTAAGTTTCCATCAACAGACATGGATAAAGGGATACCTGCACTCACATGTATATTGCAGTACTATTCACAATAGCAAAGATACCTAATGTCCATCAGTGGACAAATGGATAAAGGAAATGTGCTATATATACACAATGAAATATTATTCAGCCATAAAAAATAATTAAATCCTGTCATTTTCAACTCATGAATGGAACTGGAGGACATTAAGTAAAATAAGTCAGGCACAAAAACATAAATATCACATGTTCTCACTCATATGTGAGAGCTCAAAAAAGTTGATCTCATGGAGATAGAGAGTAGAATAATGGTTACCAGAGGCTGAGCAGGTTAGTGATGAGGAGGTGATAAAGAGGGGTTGTTTAATGGGTACAAAAATACAGCTAGATAGAAGGAATAAGATCTGTGTTCAGTAACACAATAGAGTGACTATAGTTAACAACAATTTATTGTGTATTTAAAAATAACTAGAGAAGTGAAACTGGAATGTTCCTAACACAAAGATAACTGTTTGAGGTAATGGATATCCCAATTACCCTGATCTGATCACTACAAATGGTAAAAAATAAATAAATAAAATTTTTTAAAACTTTATAATTTTATAAAATTATAAAGCTTTCAGGAAAAAACACAGGAGAAAATCTTTAGTACCTAGAGTTAGGAAAAGAGTTCTTAGACTTGACACCAAAAGCAAAATCCATTTAAAAATTAATAAATTGGACTTAATTTAAAAAAAAGTTTTAGTCTGTGAAATATGAAAAAACAAGATACAGAATAGAGTATAATATTTGCAAACCATGTATCTGACAAAGGAATATCTAGAATGTACAAACAACTCTCAAAACTCAACTGTAAAAAACAAACAAACAAAAAACAATTCAGTTAGAAATGGGCTAAGGACATGAAGAGACATTTCATCAAAGAGGATCTACAGATGTCAAATAAGCACTTAAAAAGATGATCGACATCTTTAGCTATCAGAGAAATGCTGATTAAAACCACAATGTGACATCACTACATATCTATCAAAATAGCTAAAATAAAAAATAGTGCCAACATCAAATTCTGGCAGGATGCAGAGAAAGTGGATCACTCATACATTGCTAATGGGATATAAAATCATATAGGCACTCTGGAAAACAGTTTGGAAGCTTCTTAAAAATGTAAACATGCAACTATCATACAATCCAGCAATTGCAGTCCTGGGCATTTAATGAAGTGAAATGAAGAAATAAAAATATGTTCACCCACAAACCTGCACATAAATATTTAAAGCAACTTTATTCATAATATCCCCAAACTGGAAACAACCCATATGTCCTTCAAAGGGTAAATAGTTAAACTCTAGAACGCCCATACTATGAAATTAGTCAGCAATAAAGTGAAACGAACTATTGATACACACAACTTGGATGGATCTTCAGAGAACTGGCTAAGTAAAAAAGCCAAAACCACAAGTTTACATTCTGAGAGATTCCATTTATATAACATTCTTGAAACGACAAAATCATAGAAATGGAGAACAGATTACTGTCTGTCAGTAGTTAAGGTCCAAGGTCTGGGGAAATAGGGACAAAGATGCGTGTGGTTACAGAAGGATGATAGACATGATCCTTGTGGGTATAGAATTATTCTGTGTCTTGACTGTATCAATGTCATTACCCTGCTCCTGATTTCATACTATCTCATACTTTCCAAGATGTTACCACTGGGGAAAACTGAGCAAAGGACAAACTGGATCCCTCTGTTTTATTTCTTACAACTGCATGTGAATCTATAATCATCTCAAAAAATTTTTAATTAAAAAAAATAAAAGAATACAATCAATAATTTATACCAACAATTTTGAAAACAAGTAAATGAATAAATTCATATATTTGAATTTGTATAAATGAATCTATTCACATACATGAATTTATTCGTATATAGTATTGATAGTTTCATGAAATTGTTTGTAAATCTGTCTGTCTTACATTATCTTTGTGGGAAGGCTTAAAACTATGGTTTCAATTTCCTTAATAGTAATAGGACTTTTCAAGCTTGCTTTGTTTAGTCAGTTTGGTAAGTTTTCTACAACTTAAGTAAACTTGAGTAAAGGAAGAAATGTGTGTATAATTACGCACATATATGTGGGTATAATATAAATATATATTCTATATGAATTATGTGTAAATAATATATATTCTATATGAAATATATGTAAATTATATGTATGAATTAACTGGCATGCTATAGCATTGCAATTACTAAGATTTTCATCTGTGGTAAATTAGGATGGGTTGCAGTGGAAGGAGATGCACTTACACGTGTAATACTTCTGGCATTCGAGACTTGCAAGGAAAATGGTAACTATGAAGCCTATGGAATTAGTGGCTACTAGTCTCTATCGATGCAACAGAGAGAACAACATGCTCAAGTTATAGCAGGGTCACAGAAGCTGGATCCCACTGTTCAACATCCCAAGGCTCAATAGTTCTCTAATCTGAAATATTGCTTCTATAATGTTGTTACTATAGAAGAATGAGCAATAGTTTCCTCTTCTGTGTACCTAACATGTTACTTTTCATTCGTCAGCATTCAAAACACGTTTTTTGTTTGGTAGGCTTTATTGTTCAAAAGTTCTTATTGTGCTGGTATCTACCATTTGCCCCCCAAGTCAACTCTAACCCCTTCTCTACCCTTCCTTCTGCCCAAGATGCTCACCTATGTGGACCACATCCACAGGTCTCCTCCTGCCCTCCGGCTTCCCGTTGGAGTTGGCTATTTCTTATTTCCTCAATAAGAAACTGGAGGGAAAGAAAAGAGTAGGGATATTTATTACCCTGGCTTCCTCCCTGCAAGGTCCCCATTCTGGCTGCTCCTGACTAAAAGTAACTGCTTCTTTCTAGGGAGCCTACTTGACAGGACTCTCTCTCCTTTGGGGTTCCAGAAACTTCTCCCTGTCCTCATTTCTTCAGGCCTCAAGGGTAACAGCTATGCTGCCATTAACTGTAGGACATTGCTTATGGTTTCCCTATACTCACACCTTTGTATATAATCCCTTTATAAGTAATCTCCCTCACATTATTCTGATTTGCACGTGTTATTTATATCCTGCTGGTGTTACCAATATGATGGTTTTTACCCTAAAGATGGGATTCTTTTCTGTTCGGTGTTGTGAAGCCAATATACCAAACCAAGTGTTAAGCAGGTCAGGCTTTAGTCAATTGGCCAATGGATGGAGAATTGGGAGCATAGCACGCAAATCAACTTTTTGCACTATGAGAAGTGAGAGGGTTAAAATACAGGATTTCTTTTAATGAAGGGGTTGGGTATTAAGAAAAGAGGGAGGAATATTCATATCTTTTCTGGGAATGGGTGGAGAACTTCTCAGAACCAGAACATCGCCTTTTTTGGTCTCTTTATGGTCCTTTCCAGTCATTGCCATAGTGATTGTCAACAGTCATGGCACTGATGGGAGTGTCATTTAGCATGGAAATTAGATTATATTGAGGTTAGAGGTTCTTTAGAGGTCAAGTGCGCTGACGTCTTGGATCATACTTGTTGCAGTTGGCTTGGTCGGAGAGGAACCCTTGACTGCAGGCATCCTGTTTCTTAAAGTTAGCGCAGTGCTAGAAACCCAGCTATGTTGCAGAGGCTCTACACTAAGTAACACTGACAAATATATTTATGGTCTATGATTTGCCCTGAAGCATCTCCTAGAGGCTGGATGTGATTAATTTGGAATGAGCTTTGCCAATTCCAGAAAGAATATAAACTTTGAGCAAAAGTTTCATTCTTTATATTAGAAAGCCTACAGCCTCAGGCTCACCAAAATGAGACAGTGGGGAAAATGTGTATCTGGACTTTTTCCTCCTTCTTTCCCCTCAGGTCAGACACTCTGTATAACTGTCTCTTAACTAAAAACTGATAGTGGTTTCATGGATTGTTTACCAAGCTTTGCCTTAAGGAACCCAAAATCTGGGTGTGGGGTCTTTAGGAGGTTTTTCAGGAAAGAAACTGTAGAGAAAGTGAAGATAGCATGAGCTTTCTGGCATCCATTTTATCCACAACACTTAGAAAAAATTTTTAAATTTATATGCTGTGGTCCCATATAAAATTTTATTTGAAAAAATGCTCCATTCTATCAATTGAGAAGTTTTTATTAACTAGTTTAATTCACTTTAATTAATAAGCACTGACAAATCAAAACTTTAAGATTCTAAAAGAAACTTCTAATGGTAGAACCATAGGTAACAGTAGAAGTAGAACTGGTAACAGTAAACAGATTTAGCATCAGGTTATTCCAGTCCAATGTACCTCAAATTATGCCCAATAAAGGGCTGCTTATTGTGAACAGCCATTTAAAAGCCATGGTGATCTGTTTCTTTGTCAACATGGATGCCTCCTTGGTTATTTACAAATCCCAATATTGAGCTGAGTCAATCTTTTTCTAATTATTTTTATCTTCTTCTAGGAACCCTTCCCAGGCTAAGCAGTAATCAGCTTTCAGCAATTACCATATGTATTATTTAGTGGCTTCCAATTTGTGAGTAATGGAATCACAGAAACTTGGAGCTGCAAGGGGCTGTCAAGGTCACTCGGCCACATTTCCCTTCCCTATGGAAGTCCTGATCTAATTTCCCTGACAAGTGGTCACTAGACACCTAAATGCTTTCAGGTAACAAGAAAGGTCCTATTGCAAAGCACTTCTCCTGTGAGAGACTTTTTCTCTACATTAAGACAAAACCTATGTCATTATGCAGACGCCAACTGCTGCTAATCATTCCCTCTAAAACAAAGAACAAGTCTCCTCCCTATTTACAGGACAGTCCTTCAACACGAGCAGCAACCATCTCTTCGCTTCATCTTTTCCACACAAATCATCCATCATCACCAGATCTAAAACTATTCCATTGAGGACATTTGATAGTTTCCGGACCCCTCACCTAACTCATTCATGGCTATGCTCCAGTTTTTACTTTATTCCAAAAATTTATGCTCAGTATAGAGCACAATGCAGGAACCATGTTCAGATCGGTTGAACCAACTGGTCACCTTGTAGAAGACATTAGACTGATTAATGTTACCATGTCTGTACCTTTGTGTAACAGTGACTACACACCATCACCTTGGGCTGACGGTGAATCAATTATAACACTCCCATCTTTTTCACATGGATCCTTTCAAAGCCAGGTGTCCCCTGTCTTATATTTATATCTAAATTTATTCCTTTAAATAACATAAGTGGATACATTCTTAATTATACAGATGAGAAAAACTGTACTCAGGTTAAATATTTTGCAAGGATCATACAACCAGTAAGTGGTTTAGCAGAAATTTGATTCCAGATTAAAACTTTTACATTTTCTGCTAAGTCATTCTGTCTCTTCATTTATTTTCTCCCTCTTCAAATATAACTAGGCTCTATCTATGTTCCAGACATTATTCTAGGTCCAATTCACCAAGAGGATATAACAATTGTAAAAAAATATGTACACACCCCACCAGAGCACCCAGATATATAAAGCAAATATTATTAGAAATAAAGATACACATAGACCCCAATATAATAATTATTGGAAATTCACCACCCCACTTTCAGCATTGGATAAATTATCTAAACAGAAAATAAACAAAGAAACATACGACTTAAACTGCACTATGGAACAAATGGACTTAACAGACATTTACAGAACATTTCATCCAACAGCTTCAGAATACTCATTCCTCTCATTAGCCCATGGAACAAAACAAGTTGACAAAACAAGTATGAACAAATTTTTAAAAATCAAAATCATATCACATATCTTCTCAGACCACAATGGAATAAAACTAGAAATCAATAACAAGAAGAATTTTTGAAACTATAGAAATACATGGAAATTAAATAACATGCCCCTGAATGACCAAGGGGTCAATGAAGAAATTAAGAGGGAAATTTAAAAAATTTTTTTTTAGTTTGGAAAGGAGAAATTTATTTCCCATAAAGGATTATAGCCTATGGGTGGCCATTCTAACAGGCTAGAAATCAGAGCCCTGGCCAGAAGCCAGGAACACATGCTTTGAGGTAGGAACAATGGGAACGGGAATTTATACTGACCAGGATGGCCAAATATACATATTTAACAAGCTATAGGAGGAGTCATGAATATTTATTAAAGGAGAAATATATGCATTCACAATTGAGCTCTATGCCCCTTTATGGAGTCCAAGTTCAGAAAATGGCAACCTTGATGGCCAAACTTTTATTCTGTCCCACCATTGCTGGGGTGGTGTGATCATTACACACTGTATGCATGTATTGAAATATTACTCTGTGTGTTGTAAGTATGTACAATTATTATATGTCTAAAAATAAAATGGACAAAAGAATCCCTACTTGAGATTTAAATAAATCATTAGGTAAAGAAAATTTAACATGCTGAAAGAAAGAAAATCAATCTAGAATTCTATATCCAATAAAAAAAATCCTCAAAAATGAATTTAAAAAGATAACTTTACAGATAAACAAAATCTGAAATAACCCATAGCCAGCAGACTCAAAACTACAAGAAATGTTAAGGGAGTTCTTCAGGCTAAAGAGAAATAAAACCAAATGGGAATTTGGATCTATGGAAAAATACAGAGAGAACCAAAAATGGCAAAAATGTAGATAATATAAGATGATTTTAAAATAGTTTTTAAATGAAAATAACTGGTTGTAGCAAAAATAATGACTTAAGTATTGTAGGGTTTATAACATGCAGAAGCAAAACATAAAACAAGAACAGTGCCAGGAGAAAATTCTCCATGGGTATCTTGCATTTCTACAACTGTTCTAAGCAGTGCACTGACTTCCTTTGTTCCAGACTATCTTTTCAAAAACTGTATAGTGAACAGTTTTGGAAGATAGAAATAGTGTCTCCCTCAAGAGGCTTACTACCCATTATAAAAGATTGGGTTTCTCTAATCTTGAGAATGCTCTCCTATAACACAACATGAGCAAGTGTTACCTGGTCCTTTTCATGTCGCCCTGTAGGAATCGCAGTCTGTGTGTTCTGCCATCATACATGAAACCGTGGCAGGCTAACTTGTTAGCTTATAAGCAGTGTAAAATCTCAGACCCTTCATAGTTCTTGACACACAGCAAGAGAGTCCCATTGAACCACAAGCTATGGTTGCTGCTCAGGCCATTTGGACTCCTGTAACAAAGGTCAGCAGGCAGGAGCAAAGCTTCATCTCCCCATCTCAGCTCCCCACCTGAGCTCTGCCTTCCCCCTCCTGCTGCTCCATTCTGCCTCCCTCTTCCCCCATCCATGGAAAAATTTTCTTCCATGAAATCTGTCCCTGGTGCCAAACAGGTTGGGGACCGCTGCACATCATACTCTACACAAAAATAATTTCCAGGTGATTCAAAGACTTAAATGAAAAAAGTAAAATGATAAAGATTTTAGAAGAATCATCATGATTTGGGGGTACATGAGGATTTCTTAACTCATAAAAAGCACTAACTTAAAGAGAAATATTGGTTATTTAAAATTAGGAATTTCTATGTATTAAAAGATACCATATAAGAATATAGTGATAAGCCACAGGCAAGATGTTAGCAACACATAACCAACGACAGACTAGAAACCAGACTATATAAAAAATATCTACAAATATATGAGCATAAGGAAAACAAGCCAAAAAAAAAATTGGCAAATTATCTGAACCAATTTGGCCATAAAGGCTTGAACAGGTGATCCACCTCATTAGCTAATAAGGAAATGCTAATTTAAATCCTAATGAAATACAATTAATTAGGTTGGCAAAAATGTTGAAAGCTGATGGTATTTAGTGTTGGTACAGATATAAAGCACCAGGAAGCCTCATACTCTGCTGATGATAGCGTAAGTTGGTACAACCACTCTGGAAAACAGAATGGTAATATTGGGTGAGTTTGAAGATAGACATACTCTATGAGCCAGCAGTTTCAGTCCCAAGTATATGACCCGGAGCAGGGTTTGTCAGCCTTGGCACTGTTGACATTATGGGTGTGATAATTCTTTGTTGTGGGAAGCTGTCCTGTGTATTGTAGGATGTTTAGCAGCACCCCAACCTCTACCCACTAGATGCCAGAAGCACTTGCCAATTGTTATAATCAAAAAAGTCTCCAGACATTGACACATGTCTCTTGAGAGGCAAAATCTCCTTAGTTGAGAACCAGACTCCTAGCAACATTGTTCCTAATTGTCAAAATCACAAAACAATCCAAATGCTAATCAACAATGAAATGAATTGGTATAGTGTAGAACATGAAAACTATAGAATACTGTATAGCAATTAAAATTTTTTTGAAAACTAGATTCATAGTAACAAACATATATCTTACCAACACATTGAGAGGGGAAAAAAAACCCTGTGGTTTTACACAAAAGAATACACATTATGATTCTGTATATATTATATCTATATTCTGTATATATTATATATAGTTAAGAAGAAAAAAAATGTGGGTTTTTACGGATCTTTACATGGATGGGAAGACACTAATAAAAAGCAGGGAAATGACTAACATACAGGTCAAATCTTCCTTCTATGGAAGGGGGTAAAGTTCAGGAAGGACAGGACCTTCAGGTTTTCCTGGGGTTGGAATGTTCTACTCTTGATTTGCCTAGTAGTTAGGTAGGTATTATCTTTATAACTATTTTTAAACTATGTATGTAAGTGTAATATATTTTTCTGCATGTATGATATATTTTGAAATTTTACAAGAAATGTTTAAATAGAAACTCTGTCTTGACTCCTTCCTCCAAATACCATCTCCTTATTTTTCCTCTCCTTTACAGCCCTTTACTGCAAAACTCCTTCAAAAAAATCATTGAAATTCACTGTCTCTGACTTCTTTCCTTTCATTCTCTTTTGAACACTCTCTAATCTGCCTGTCACCACCACCACTCTATTGAAAATATTGCTGTAAGATTGCTTCTCAGCAGCATTTAACACAAACAACCACTTTCTCCTCCCGAGACATTTTTTCCACGTGGCTACCAAGACACCTCACTTTCTCAGTTTTCTGCCAACCTCACTGGCTGCTCATCCTTAGTCTTCCTCCTTATCTTTGAGAGCTGTTGTTTGTATGCTTAAGAACTTTTTGTAAAATTTACACATAGTGATACAGTGAAATGCATAAACCTTATGTGTCCAATATGATGAGAAATCTATACAAACATATGCCCCAGACACCCTATTGACATAAACATTTCCATCACCCCAGAGACTTTCCGAGTCTAAGACCTTTTAAAGTTAGAGTGTCCTAGAGCTCAGTTTGGGGACTTCTCTTTTCTATCTACACTTACTCAGTGATACCATCCTGGCTCTTGGCTTTAAATACTCTCTATATGCTTATGACTTCCACATTTATATCTGCACCCCAGACCTTTCCCCTGTATTTATTTCTCAGTATCTCCTCTTAAATGTCTAACAGGCATCACAAATCTCAAACATATCTAAACTAGGTTCCTGAGTTTTCCCCCAAGCGTGTCCCTCCACAGTTTTCTCCAAATCGAATATTGACAACTCCATTCTTCCAGTCTGTCAAGCCATAGAGTAGCCTCTAACTGCCCTCATTTTCTCACACCCCACATCGAATCTGGCAGCAGATCACCTCAGCTCTTCTTTCTGTACATATCCAGGATCTGATCATATCTCCCCACCTCCCTTGCTATGGCCTGGTCCACACCTCCATTACCTCTCCCCTGGATTGCTGCCTATTTGCTTCCTGCCTTACTCCTTTTTTGTCTATTCGCAGTGTAACTAGAGAGATTCTATGAACGCCTAAGTCAGAGCATGTCATTCTTCTGTTCAAAACCGTCCACTGGCTTTGCATCTCACTCACAGTAAATCCAGAATCCTTCCAGTGACATCCAACGTCCTGCAAGGTCTGGCTCCCTCTACCTTTGTACCTCTTCTCCTACTAATCTAGCTCACTCTGGTCCAAATCCACACCTGGCAAGCTGCCTTCCCAGGGCCTGTCCACTTGCAGTTACCTCTACCTAAAGCACTCTCCCCCGTGATATCTACATGACTGTCTTCCTCATCTCTCATCTTTACTAGAACGTCATCTTCTCAGTGAAATCATTCCTTCCTTCCCCACTGAAAATTGTCAGACCCTCCCAACACTGTCTATCCTCCTTCCCTGATCTGTTTTACTCCATTACCTTTATCATCTTCTAACATGTTACATATTTTTATTTATTTACTTTGCTTTTTTATTACTTTTCCCTACTATAATGTGGGCTCTATGAAAGTGAAGATTTTCTTCTTTTTTGCCAGGCATTGTTCTAGGTACTAATAGCTGTTAGCAAAAAAAACTCAATAAATATTTGCTGGATGCTGTTGAATGCAAAGTGATTAAAAAGAAAAGCATAAAATACTAGGGAATAAATTTGACAAGAAGGCATAGAATTGATAAGATATCTTATATGTATGAAATAGTTCATAATTTTTAAAAAGAAAACTATAACATTTCCCTGATGATTAGTGACATTGAGCATTTTTTCATATGTTGCTTGGCCATTTGTCTATCTTCTTTTGAAAAGCTTCTGTTCATGTCTTTTGCCCACTTTTTGATAGGGTTGTTTGGTTTTTTCTTACTGATTCATTTGAGTTCTTTGTAGATTCTGGATATTAGCCCTTTGTTGGATGTATAGTTTGTGAATGTTTTCTCCCATTCTGTAGGTTGTCTATTTGCTCTGTTGATTATTTCTTTTGCTAAGCAGAAGCTTTTTAATGTGGTATATATATACCATGGAGTACTGTTCAGCCAGAAAAAGGAATGAATTAATGTCTTTTGCAGCAATTTGGATGGAACTGGAGACTATTATCCTAAGTGAAGTTATCTCAAGAATGGAAAAACAAACACCACACACACTCCCTAATAATTTGATACTAATCAATGGGCACACATGGACACAGAAAGTAAAAATCATTGGAAATCAATAAGGGGGGTGGGGGGAGGAGGGGAGGGGTAAAAACCTACCTAACAGGTACAATGAATAATATTCAGGTTATGGGCACACTTATAGCCCTGACTAAAGCATTATAAAGCTATCCATGTAACAAAAACATTTGTACCCCCTTAATATTTTGAAATAAAAATTTTTTTAAAAGATTCTAGTTCTGAAAAGAAAAACCATAACATTTATTAAAGGGCATAATATAAGATCCAAAAAATGTAAAAAATATATTCTTAGATGTAAAAACTTAATACCATTAAAAATTCAATTATTTTGATTGATACATTTGTGTGGAAGAGTAAATACCCCCAAAAAACTCTCCCCAAAAAGTATTACAACAGGATAGTATGGAAGGATTTGTTTTAACAGATTTCAGAATGCACTATTAAACTATTTTGATCAAATCAATATTATATTGGCAAAGGAACTGACAAATAGATCATTGAGAATAGAGATTCATGAAATAGATTCCAGGACATGTGGAATTTTTAATATGAAACAAAGGCATTAGCTTGATTCAGTAGGAAAAGAATGAATTGTTTACTCAATGATGCTAACACAACTAGTCATTCGTCTGGAATTAAATTAAATTGGATCTCTATCTCATATCACATACAAAATCAATTTCAAAATAATGAAAAGGTTGAAACAAAATCTATGATGCTAAAAGTGCACTCCAAGTGTCAGAAAAACCTCCTAAAACAAGACAAGAAGCTGGGAGCTATAAAAGAAAATATTCATACATTTGTCTGTAAAAATGAAACAGTTTTTATTCATTCATTTCACCAAGATTATTGAGTTCCAACCTCTACATTAGTCCCATATGTTAGGTCAGTTACACTTTGAAGTAGCATGCTGAGGAAAGGACTCACTGGAAAGGTGATTAGGTGATCTGAAGCAAGATTTGGAGGAGGTGAGGGAGCAGACCAAGTGGAACTTACCAGGCAGAGGAGACAGCAAGTGCAAAGGCCCTGAAGTGGGAACAGGCTTAATATGTTTAAAGAACAGAAAGGAAGCCAGTATGGCAGAAGCAGAATAAGCAAGTGGGAAAGTGACAGGGCATGAAGTTGGAGGTTAGCCAGAGCCCAGACTTGGTAAGTTTTTATAAGCCATGATAAGACATTGGATTTTACTCTGGGTGAGATGGGAGCCATCATACCTCTCTGGTTGCTTTTGTCAAAAAGTGTCATATTAGCAAAACTTTACTGCAATTAGCGATCTTTTTATCTTCCCAAACCTTTGCTTTGAGAATACATGGGGGTGGTGGAGAGTGGGGAAGTGGACAAGGAAGGAGACAGGGAGATAAGTAGTTACGGACTATTGCCACTATCCAGCTTATTTAGTATATCCCGGCTTTTACCAGGATGAAAGCGACAGAAATGGCAAAAAGTAGTCAGATTCTGGTATATTTTGAAAGTATAGTCAACAGAATTTGCTGGCATGTTGGACATGTATGGGGAGAAAATGAGAACAGTGCGTGATGATTCCGAGAGTTTCAGTCTAACCTAATTGGAAGGCTGGGCCTGTCAGTAACTAAGATGGGGAGGACTATAGCCGGTCATGGTGTAGAGGGAAGACCAAGAATTCAATTTTTGGCTGTCGAAGGTCTGATATGCGCATTAGATGTCCAAGTGAAGATGCTGAGTAAGCAGAAGGATAAACGAGTCTGGGGTTTGGGAGAGAGGTGTAGGCTGTACATATAAGTTTGGGAGCTATCAGTGTATTGATTCTAAATAAAGAAATATATATCCCAAAGACAATAAACAAACAGGGATTCGAGAAAAATATTTGTAACAGAAATAGTAGACAAAGCTTATACATATAACATACAAAAATGTTTCAACACATTGACAAAAAAGACAAGAAGAACAGTAGAAAAAGGGACAAAAGAAATAAACACACGATTTACAGAAAAGGAAGCCTGAATGGCCAATAAACATATGAAGAGATGCTGAAACTCAGTAGGAAAGAAGAAAATGTGAATTTTAATATAACAAAGAGATAACAAGTCACACCCATCAGACTGGCAAAAATTTTAAAAGATCTCAAAAGTAAGTGTTGGCAAAGATACAGGACAAAGGAAACACTTATTTGCTGCCAGCGGGAGTGAAAACTGGAATAAACACTTGTGCAACCATGTAGTATAACCTACAGAGTTGAATATGTGCATGTTCTACCCCAGCAATTTCACTTCTAAGATTTCCTTGAACTGTGGATCTTCAAACTGCAGGACTTGTAATTTTTAAGGACATGTGAAGGGCTTCCAAAGCATACCACTACATGGAGAAAGAAATCAGTTTTAGACTCTCAACTTTCATATTTATTGTTTCCTAAAAGCGACCTACTTGGAGAAGTGCCTGATCCATTCACTCTAAGGCTCATATCGTTTGTTCTTTCCCTCTTCCCCTTGTACAAACACCCTCCCCCACTTTACAATGCTCAGAGCCTTGACTTACCAAAGCAAACCACTCCAGAGCTCTTTTCCCTTTGCCATAACAACTGGTAACACCCCGGATGGAGGCAGCTACATCAGCCTGGGTCCCACGGTGGGGATAATGCACAGCAGAGCCTTCCACTAATCCAATATGGCATATCAGATAAGAAATAATTAAAACTTGCTGTTTTAAGCCATTGAAATTTGGGAGTTGTTTGTTACTGCTGCACAAATTGCCTACCCTGACTGGTACAAAGACATGCCCCTACCCATTCTAAACTTTATTATGGTTGGTACCTTGCCTCTGGTATTAAAAACCTCAGAGGCACCAAACAAAGAAGCAATTTGAAATATTGGTTTCTCCTTTAATAATTGACCAATGCACAACAATCCAAAGGTCTTTTTATGTCTTGTATGTATTTCTTTTAAGGAGAGAAGCAGGGTGTTAGGAACAGGATATTTTGGCCCCGTTGGGTTGTTGTGAATATACATATATTGTACTGTGGGAGGACAAGAGAAGTAACATTCCTTTGGCGACCTCATCTCTTCAGTCTCTATCTTATTGTCAAACAATCCTTCTTGAGGAGGGGTCCCATAAGAGCAGTGCAAGAAGAGGATTAATAGGAAATAATGCCAAAAGGGGCTTTTTCACATGTGTAAATGTAATCAATTCATATCAGCTACTCTCAAAATCCTAAAAAGTACCCTTCTCTGAAAGAAATGAGTCTTTGAAGAACTGAAGCAGGACAAGTTAGTGATGCTGATTCATTTAAGAAAAATGGGAAAGATTTTCAGAAATATCTAATATTAATATTTTTAACTATACTGGATAAAATTTAGGAAGGAAAATTTTATGGCTATCTTTCACAGTCAGTGTATGCTGGTCCATGTAAACTTATTGTGCCTATCTGTGTAAGTGTTTAAATACTTCTCTGTGCTTTAGTTTCCTTAGCAATAAAGTGGGGATAATTAGAGTAACTACCTCGTAAGGTTGTTATGAGAAATAGATTAGTTAACATTTGCAGAGTTGCTGGCACAAAATAAGTGCTATTTATGATTAAATAGTAAATGAATTAGTAAATCAGCAAATATTCCATGAGTTAATTAAAGCATATTTACCAAATTAGGCATTATTTATACCAGTTACATAATTATTATGATATTAAAATATATATAAGATTATATAAGATATGATATCACTTTATAAAATATTTAATTGTTCTTATTTCCTGTTAAATTGTGATCCAATGTATTTCCAAAAAGTTACCTTTTTTTATTAAATAGATAGGAAACATTTGATCATAATGTCTATTAAAATTATTAAAGTTATTTCTAATTTTTACATGATTTTAACTATTTCCAAAAGTTAAACTCCCATGTCCTTGCTTACTCCTGTTTCACACATAAATTACATATTAAGTTGTATTACTTCAGACTAAGTAATTAAAAACATTGGTTGTCCTACTTTGTTTTATGACTGTATAAAATGAATAATTTATATAAGAGCTACATCACATTAACCTCATCTTAACTTCTTTTATTAGTCTATTTTACAAGATACATTTTTGTTGCTCATTGACTTTTATGATATACCTTGAAATATGTATTAACAAATTTATATGAATTAAAAAATAAAGTCACATATTTTCTGACAGAAAGTTTAATTTGGCTGAGAGTTTTGACAATGAGGACTAGCTTTGCAAATTCAATTTCAGGTTGCCATTTTCAATGAATTAAATTAGATAAATCTATAGTTCTAAGATTAAAATATCTTTAAAACATGAGATTAGAACATTTTATCAAAAACTGTTATGTTAACAAAGCTGTACTGAAATTAACAATATGTTTATTTTCCCAAAACTTTCTGATTATATTGGGTCAAACAAGGTGACTCTAAATAAAAGAGCAACAAGTATAATTAATATTTTTTCCATTGAGCTTCTAAACCCCTTTCTGGTATATTTCCCAGAAACCGAGACAGTAAATGACTATACTGTCTATATAACAAAATATTTTGCAAGTCAAGTTGTTTCCAAATCTTTGCTATCAGTATAATTGAAGGCAAACCTAATTGAGTTGTCAGTTGACAGATCATTAACCTAATTTTTATGATAATTACGTTAATTTTTAACAATATAACTCTTTCATGAGTTCATATAATTGACATAGTTTAGCAAAATAATTTAATTCCCATCCATTTATTCATGTGAACAAGATTTTTTAGCAGCTTCAGCTACACCAATAAAAAGCAGGAATAGAATTTATGTTGAACTCATATCTTTCTAGCAATAACTATTTTTTTCATGCATATACAAACTACAGGCATACCTTGTTTTAGTGTACTTGGCTTCATTGCACTTTGCAGATATTTCATTTTTACAAATTGAAGGTTTGTGGAAATCTTGAAGTCTATTGGTGCCATTTTTCCAACAGTATGTGCCTACTTAATGTTTCTGTCACATTTTGGTAATTCTCACAATATTTCAAAGTTTTTTATCACTATTATATCTGTAATGGTGATCTGCTATCAGTGATCTTTGATGTTACTATTGTAATTGTTTTGGGGCACCATAAGACAGGGAACATAATTGATAGATGTTGTGTGCGTTCTGACTGACCAGCCATTTCCCTATTTCTCTTCCTCTCCCTATTCTCCAAGACATAACAATACTGATAGTAAACCAATTAATAACCCTGCAATGGCCTCTAAGTGCTCAAGTGAAAGGAAGGCACACATCTCTTACTTTCTATCAAAAGCTAGAAATAATCAAGCTCAGTGAGAAAGGTACGTCAAAGCCAAGATAGGCTGAAAGCTAGGCCTCTTGGCCTAGTTGTAAATGCACAAAAAAAGTCCTTGAAGGAAATAAAAGTGCTACTCCAGTGAATACATGATTGATAAGAAAGTGAAACAGCCTTATTGCTGATATGGAGACAGTTTGAATTGTCTGGACAGAAGATCAAACCAGCTACAACATTCTCTTAAACCAAAGCTTAATCCAGAGCAAAACCCTAACTCTCTTCAATTCTGTGAAAGCTGAGAGAGGTGAAGAAGCTGCAGAAGAAAAGTCTGAAGGTAGCAGAAAGTGATTCATGAGGTTTAAGGAAACAAGACATCTGCATAACATAAAAGTTCAAGGTAAAGCAGAAAGTGCTCATATAGAAGCTGCAGCAAGTTATCCAGAAAATCTAGGTAAGATAACTAATGAAGGCGGCTACACTAAACAACAGATTTTCAACATAGATGAAACAGCCTTCTAGAGGTCAAGACCTGGCTTCAAAGCTTCAAAGGACAGTCTGACTCTCTTGTTAGGAGCTAATGCAGCTGGTGACTTGAAGTTGAAGCCAATGCTTACTTACCATTCCAAAAATCCTAGAGCCCGTAAGAAATATGGTAAATCTACTCTGTGCTCTATAAGTGGAACAGCAAAGCCTGAATGGCAGCACATCTGTTTACAGCCTGGTTTACTGAATATTTTAAGCCTATTATTGAGACCTACTGCTCAGAAAAAAAGATTTTTTTCAAAGTATTGCTGCTTATTGACAATGCACCTGGTCACCCCAAGAGCTCTGATGGAGATGCACAAGGAGATTAATGTTGTTTTCGTGTCTGCTAACACAACAGTCATTCTGCAGCCCGTGGATCAAGGAGTAATTTCAACTTCCAAGTCTTATTATTTAAGAAAAACATTTTGTAAGGCTATAGTAGCCATAGATAGTAATTCCTCTCATGGACCTGGGCAAAGTCAACTGAAACTCTTCTGGAAATGATTCACCATTCTATGTGCCATTAAAAACATTTGTGATTCATGGGAGAAGGTCAAAATATCAACATTAACAGGAGCTTGGAAGAAGTTAATTCCATCCCTTATGAATGACTTTGAGGGGTTCAAGACTTCAGTGAAGGAAGTAACTGCAGATGTGGTGGAAATAACAAAAGAGCTAGAATTGGAAGTGGAGCCTGAAGATGTGACTGAATTGCCGCAATCTTATGATAAAACTTTAAAATTTAAAACCACTGAAATATATCACTTAACTAAAAAATACATAGTGAAATTTTAAAACATGCATGGAATTAATAACCATCAAATTCATGAGAAAGATTAACTCTGGAGACAAAGGGAAAAATGGAGTTGAGAAGGAGTATACAGGGGCTTTCACTGAATTTGTTATGTTTCTTATTTTAAAAACTGAAGCAGTTTTAGCAGAACATTAGGCTTATTAAAACTTCATAAAGTTGGGAGGTGGGCATATAGGTTATCATATGCATATTTGTATATTTGAACCATTTTATAAAAAATAGCTAAAAGTAAAAGACAAAATGTAGACTGAGCATGGCGACTCATGCCTGTAATCTTAGCACTTTGGGAGGCCGAGGTGGGAGGATCCCTTGAGCCCAGGAATTTGAGGTTGCAGAGAGCTGTGATGACACCACTGCACTCTAGCCAGGTGACAGAGCAAGACCCTGTCTCAAAAAAAAAAAAAGACAAAATGTAAAAGAAAAACAATAATACAATGAATCCTCAAATGGCAGAGGGAAGAATAAAAAAAGTTAATCCAACAGATTGTAGAAAAAAAGAAAAAAAATACAAAGGAAAAAACAGTGAATTAAAAACACAAAATAAGTGGTAGATTATTAAATATATCAATAATCACAATATATGTAAAGAGATTAAACTCATCTATTGAAAGACAGAGATCCTCAGATTTTTCTAAAAGCCAGCTAAGTATGGTTTATAAGAAACACACCTTAAATAAAATGACACAGAAAGATTACAGATAAAGGGAATTAAGAAATACCAAATTCTTTCCTAAGGAAAGCTATGATAGCAACATTAATATCAGATAAAATACAACTTACGACAAAAGGCAATAATGGGAGTAAAGAGAGAAACCACATAATTAAAAATTAGGAGCATTTCACTAAGGATATATATCCATGAATTTGTGTGCATTTAACAACATACATACAAAAAGTAAAAAACTAACAAAAGCACAGTGAAATGTTGACAAATCACAACCATAGAGGAAAATTTTATGTCATCTGTTTCAGAATATGATAAGTTGAGTAACCTCTGCATTCCCAAATCCTCAGGATACAGATAATCTGAACAAACAAATTAATATTTGGACTCCATGAGTATATTTGACAAAACCTGCAAAAAATACAAAAAAGAGAGAGTATATCTTATTTCAAGTTGCACATAGAACAATAACAAAAATCCAGCAAGGGTTAACTTTTCAAAAGAAGTCTCAACGAGTGTCAAATCATCAACTGTCACACAGACCACATTCCGTTACCACAATAAAATCAAATTTTAAAAGAACAATAAAAAGATAATTTATAAGTAGTAACATGTTTGAAAACTTTTTAAAATTTTATTTTATTATTTTATTTAATTTATTTATTATTTTTAGAGACAGGGTCTGGCTTTCTTTCCCAGGCTGAAGAGCAATTTCTCAATCACAGCTCACGGTGGCCTCCGAGTCCTGGGCTCAAGGGATCCTTCCGCCTCAGCCACCCAAGTAGGTAGGACTAGAAGCATGCGCCCCCACACCCAGCTAATTTTTTTGTTTTTTGTAGGACCAGGTCTCTATGCTGCCCAGGCTGGTCTCAAAACTCCTGTCATACCAAAGTGCTGGAATTACAGGCATGAGCCACCAGGCCTGGCCTGAAAACTTTTTTAATGTACTTTTAGACGAAGATTGAACTTATTATCAGATTCTGTCCAGTCTAGCTATGTATATTTACATTTGCAAAATATTAAGATCCGAGTTTAAACTCCACCTCAAACTGTGGCAGTAATACACAGAATCCACTAGGTGTCAGTGTTACTTTATTTTTATTCTCATTTGCCAGCGTAGTGGTGTCAAGATCCAATGGGATCCAATGAATTAGATTTCGGGCCTATTTCCATGCCTTTTTAGGTTTGACTCAAATATCTAATAATGAGGAAATATTTATAGTGAACTAATGTAATGTGCAATACAAATATAAATTTTTATCACACAATAGTTTCCTAAATCTCTTTCTGTATATTTTTCCATTAATTAATGTTTTACTTGCTAAAGTAATTTTGTATGATTCTAAAGACCCTTTAAGAAACAGGAAAGACAGAAAGGATTTTCTATTGCTTTTGGGGGGGACAAAAAAGCTCCCCAAATTGTCTGCAATACATGTATGCAATAAAGTGTATTCCTCTTGAAATATAGCCCTGTGGCATAAGTAATACATGGAATTAAAAAGGATCTCGAAAAAGCATCTCTTCTAACTGCCAGCACCTTAAAAACTGACAAATGGGAACTCAGTTTATTTTTAAAGACTCCAGGGAAGGAAATCATCAGTCAGGAAGTTCTTCCTATCTAACCTAAATCCCTCCTGATGAAGTTTAATGCCATTTCCTCTAGTGTGGGCCTTTTTAGTGAGAATGAAAGACATCTGCTGCCCACCATCCTCACCTAGAGAATAATCCTTCACATCCTGGAATATGTGCATATTAGGCTCTCATGAACTACAGAATGGATCTTAGTGTTGCAAGTAGCTATAAGCAACTGTCAAGTAAATTAATAATAGCCCAAAAGTTATCATTAAGAGACTCTCCAATAAATGCCAGCTGTAAAAAGGTTTGAATTTGAAGTAAAGAGACATCAGTGTGAAGTAAAGAGATACGGGTTCTTATCTCCACTCTATTCCACTAACATTCTGAATTACCTTAGGAGGTTTCATTAAGTGTAATTATGATTGAGCACCTACTATGAGTCTTACCGAATCCACAAGGGGATCCCCGCCTTTGTCCTGTTGCTCTCCACACAGAAAGCCAATTACTGAGACAACAAGGATTGCCAAGGAAGAAAGGGAATTTATTACAAATGCTGTTACCCAGGAGACTGGAGAACTGCCTCAAATCCATCTCCCCAACCAATGGAGGTAGGGATTTTTATAAGGGGTTCAGGAAGGTGGCTACATGTACTGGCACAGGTTGTGTTGAAAGCAATGCTTACAGGAGGTCTAATTCAGAAGTCACAGGTTGGTGATGGGTGGTGAGTCTTGGCGTTGTTATTCTGAGAAGAGTCTGCTGTTTCTGAGAGACAATTCAAAAGGTAAAGGGGTTAAATAGAAAGATTAAATGTTCTGGTCATTGAGCCCTGCAGGCCTGGGAATCCAAAGCATAAGAAAGCTACAGAGAAAACATATGGGGGAGGGTGTCATTTTGTGTTTGTTCATGGAGGAGCTGATTACATTAGCAAGGTGCCTTAATTAATTCTTTATAATTATCATTCAGCACTTGAAAGATGTTGTTCCATTGTCCTCATCTCCATTGTTTGTGTTGAAAAGTAGATGATTAGTTGTATCGTTGTCCCATGCATGTGGTCTTTTTTCTCTAACAACTTTTCAGGATTTTCCCTTCTTCTTTGGTTTTCAGAACTTTGGCTAAACTGTGCCTAGATTTTTGTTTGTTTGTTTGTTTTGTACTTGCCTTGCTTAGGGTTTGCTGAGTTGCTTGGATCTATAACTTGATGTTTTCCATCAAATTTGGTAAATTGTCATCCATCATTTAAAAATTTTTTTTCTCTCTCATTTTCTCTCTCCTGTTCTTCTGGGAATCCAATTACATGTATGTCAGATTATTTCATATTTTCCCACAGGACCCTAAAGCTCATTTCACATACTTTTTCACAGGACTCTTTTCCCTCTATTATTCAGATTGGATAGTTTCTATTGATGTCTTCTGACTCCCTAGCCCTTTATACTGCTATTAAGCTCATCCAGTAAATTTTATTTCAAATATGTACTTTTCAATTCAAGAATTTCTATTTGGTTCTTTTTTACAGTTTATATTTCTTTGCTGAAATCCTCCATCTGTTCACTCATTATGACTATCTTATCCTTTAATTCCTTAAACAAATCTGTAACAGCTGCTTTAAAGTCTTTGTAACATCTGGTTCATCTTGTGTCATTTACTGTTCAGTCACATTTCCCTGTTTCTTCATATGTCTAATAATTTTTTATTGTATGCTGGATATTGTAAAGAATACATTATAGACTCTGGTTTCTATTTTTTTCTCTGAACAATATTGAATTTTGTTGTAACTGGCATTTAAATGACTGACTGATCACCTTGGTTTTATGCTCTGACGGAGTCTGTTTCAGTTTTGTCATTAGTCCTAAGGTAAATCCCTTAAATCTGATAACTAGTCTTTATACCCAAGGTACAACTTTTCTAGAGTTTAAGTGGAAATCTTGAAAAATTACCAAGCCCCTCAAACTTAGCAGGATTCAAACTCTAAATTCTGTCTCCATGCAGTGGACAGGAGCTGAAATCTCTGTTCTATACTTTCAGTCTCCCACCTATAGTTTTCCACTGGTCTCCTTGGAGTTTCCCCTGCACGTGTACAGGGCAGGGATGATCCAAAGATTTGTGAGGAGAGTATGATCAGATTTGGGGCCTACCAGCCCCTTCTGTGATCCTTCTTTCTGGGATTTTTACTCCTCAATTTCCAGACACTGTGATAGCACAAGCACTATCCTCTGACTTCTCAGGCCAATAAGACTATGGCTTTCTGCTTCAGTTCTAGTTGTCCTGCACCAGGTGAACTGTATAGCACCTTCAGGAAAATCAATAAACACATTGATCTTATCTAGTGTGATTCCTTATTTTAAGGATTAGATTCTCTCCAGTTTCTGCCTGCTTTGATGTCTCTTTGGTATGTTTAAATTATTGTCTTTTAAGATTTTGTCCAGAGTTTATAATTGTTATCTGTAGGAAGGATAGTCTGATACAAGTTACTACAGCATGACCAGAATCAGAGCATATGCAGGCAACTTTTGCATTTAATTTCATTAAGTGAAAAATCTTCACCTGCAGCATAGATTGCAGCAGTTTGAAATTCAAGGGTGAGCCTTTCATTTTTGAATCACAGGTTTCCACTTCTAGATCATCATTGCTTTATGAAAAGGTAGATGCTCCAAAGAGAGAAACAAATGCTTGCCGTCCTTGAGACAATCTCAAAGGAAATGCCATGTCTGGTTTTGTTTGATTTAGTATTTGTAATATAGACAGGCTTAGGATCTGAGTCTTCTAAAACTCTTCAACCTGAAAGATGTGAGTTTCTTGTCTATTTGGCCTCTCAGTTTTGCAAATAATCCCTTGAAAACCTCCCCATGACTGACTGTTTATGCAAATAAGGGAAAACACTGTTTTAATTCTTCTTATTGAGTATACTGAACAAATTAAGGAGAGCCAGGTAAAAGAATTTAGTGAGCTGAAAAATGTGAGGTGTTTATTTTGTAGAATGTGGTTTAGAGATTCCTGTTTGGAATGGCCCATACCATAAGATTTCCGGGTGGGTGCCATGCCACACAGGAAACAATTGTAGCCTGCCCCTGGGAGTAAGCCAGAGAGCTAACAAATTCAGTGTGCATTGTAATGCTTCATCAACATGTCTTCTGCAAGGCCTGCCCTCTCTGCTGGGTCACTGACCTTTATAAGTGCACAGTCATGGCCACCGCCTGACAGGCATGAAAAGAAGACAGACAATGGACGAGAAGGAGACATGCACAGAGGGGGAAAATGCACTTATTCAAGGGATTTACTGGTCAGGGATGTCATGTCCTATGTCCAATTCCAAAATGCATGTGGCAGTGTTTAAACCATGCATATGGGGCTGAATAAATATAAGGAATCATTATTGTCAGAGATATATGAACATAAAAGTATCCCTGAGAATCATGATCAGTTTTGTGGCAGCACAGAATAATGTAGAAAGTTGTTCTTTGCTCTAAAATTTTTCACCAACTTCTAAAAGCTTTAGATCATTAAAATTGATTAGAGTGTCATACAGCCTGATTTCAAAGGCATTCCAGACTCCAGAGACAGCATCATATAGTGGCCTGTGAGGAAAAAAATTGAATTTAGGTTCTGAGTTTGTCATAAAGTAGCTGTGTAACCTTCGGCCACCTGCTGCAAATCATCAGACTCCCATCCCTCTGTCTGTATATCAAGTAGGTGCTCTCTTAGTACAATGATCCCATTTGCCTGACATTTTAGGATTTCTGTGTTTGTTACTATCCCTCTGCATCCTCAGATGATTTGTATAGCTTCTTGTTCCAGAAGTTTAGAAAACAAGTTAACACAGTGATTTTCAGAATGAACTTCTGGAGCTGTAAATGTTCCCCTAGTTCAATAAGACACCCTGGTATGATTTTACATATTGGAATTTCATGTAGGCTTTTAATTCTTTTTATTTCATTTTTTAAAGGAGTCCATTCCAAGTGGAAAAAAAGCATTTGTAACTCAATTCCGAAGGATGTTCCTTCTACCTTTAATAGTCTATGATTCTTGTAATGAAAAAGCAATGTATAAACTTGTACATTTTATTGATAAGCATTTTTCAGAGGCTCTTAACAGTAATATTAAACTAGATATCTCTCCTATTGATTATTGACCAACATACTATTTTGATAGAAAAATAATGTACTGCAGATGCATCTGGAAAGATACATGTGTTCTGAGATCCCCAGTCTGGAATGGGGGCGCTGTTCTAGATTGCATACACACTCCCCACCACTACAGAGATTGTCACACAAAGTGGTATTGTCCCCCTGGGTTTGTCCCCATTTCATGGTCTCTAAGTCTTACCACCCTCATCTGCTCACTTCAGTCCAAGGGTATCTCAAAAATGGCATCTTGCCTGGCATTCCACCCCAAAGTCCCTAACAACCTGTTTTGCTCCTTGGAGAACCTCTCCTGATTATCAGTGGTTCAGGGAAAGTAATTTAACTTTAACACTAACCAAACCCAAACATAATTATATGCATAAATCTGCAGAAAGAATGATCATATGATGCATTTCAAAGCCAAATAAAAGTGACCTCTATTATTGATCATTGAGAAGTAATCCTTATCGCTCCTCCCTTGTATGAGCAATATGCAAGTGGCTTCCTAAATCCGAAGCACATATCTGATATTTACAATAGCTTTCACTTGAGAAACTATTCCTATATGTGGTAGTAATTATTTTCCCATTTTGCAAAAGCCCTGGAGAGGATAATATTTAGCCCTGGAGAGGATAATATCCCAATTCATTTTAATGTGTAGATGATTGTTTTTCCCTGCTAAAGAGACTGAGCATCTCTATGGGAGAACAGCAGGGTCTGATTAGGTGTTTAGATGAAAGTACAGTCCATCTTATAGAAGAGGATGTCATATCCTTGTTAGTTCCTAAGCCTTCCACGTTAGAATAACTCTTCCCGGGGCTTTATGAGAACCTGGAAGAATGATCATTGTGTTTAATGTATTCGCTCCCAAAATACAAAGTTGTTGGGCTACCCTCTAGGAGCTTGTATTCTGTTGTATGGAAACTCACTATCCTTCATACAGCCAACATTATCACATAATCATATGCTGAACACTTGGCACAGGAAGGCCTTTCAGACATATTTTTAGCTCTTGATTTCCCCATTTCTTTTTAAATTTTTTTCGTGTTGGGGGAGAGGATGAGCCACATTTAAATTTAGTAGAGATGATTGTTGGACAGAATTTTGAGGGAAGTGAGTGTACTCACCCCACCCACTTCAACAGGAGAAGCTTCCTGTGTGAGGTGGGATTTGAGTCATATTAGTTTGTCCCAGACCACACCAAAATTAAGCTGTTCACGTCTGAAACATTCCATGAATTCAGTTGCGAGGAGGAATTTGTTCAGCCATGTTATGGATTCATATTTCTCTCTTCTCCCAAGAAGGTCTGGGTGTCCTTATAAGGGAGAACGCCTCTGTTTCCCACAGTGTGGAGAGCGAAATAAATACTCTCTCACAGTCAATGCAGAGGTAACTTTTTTTTAATGGATTAAAAAAAAAAAAACAGTTCTGAGAGTCCATCACTGTTTCAGCATCCCCATTCAGAGAGGGGGCTTTTGTCTCTCTCTCAGTGGGAGCTGCCATTTTAATGGGGCCTCCAGCGGGGCCTGGTTTGATGATGTGAAGTAGGCCTGGAAGAATCCTGGAATTTTTTTTTTTAATTTAGATTTTGGTTAATTTAACCATACTGGCTTTCAAATGAACTGAAATGTAAAAGTGAATCCACAGTAAATGTCCCTCAGAAGCTGCTACCAGATAATTTCAGCCATTTCTCCTTTTTGAAGCTCTCTCATGTGAAAACCAATCCCTTGAAGTTCTAATAGGCATTACCCGCCCCCTACCCCCACCCCCAATCTATTTGCAAAGATGAAAATCCGGAAAAGAATTCATTCTTAAAAATATGCATACGTATACACAGACACAAACATGCACTCCTAAATGCTAGATGAAAAGATTGCTTTGAGCTGATTGGCAATGCCAAGCCAGGATCGGGATGGCTTTGTGGTAATTCTGGGGTTTCCCTTTTGCCTGAGTCATGAACACCAAGGTACATGGAGCGCTCCCCACCCCAGAGCCTTGGCAATGCCAAGGCTACTCCCCACGCCCTGGCCCCAGAGGGGGAGTCCAATCCCCCTGCCCCGCGAAGCACACTTTCTAGACAAAACTGTGGCTCTGCATAAGGAGGCTAGAGCCTGCAGAGCCAAACTGGCCCGCAGGCCGCTTTCCGCGGGCCCTGGCGCCGGACCTGCTCTGCCCCCGCCCGCAGGCCCCGCGGCCACACAGTGGCTGCGCCTGGCAGCTGCGCGCCCAGATGCCAACCGCTGGAATGTGTTTTATGTTCCCGCGACTCTGCCTGGCTGGCCTCGGGGGAAGGTTCTTCCCTGGCCTCTCGGGCTCCAACGCTGGGCTGCGGCAGCTGGGGAACTGATGTGCGATCAGTTTACACATGAGCTGTTCACCCTTCCAGGAACTGTTTGCCTGCATTAATTCCGCGCAGAGTGCACACACTGAGCCCCTTTGTAGGGCTAAAGGATGACGGTCTCTTGGGCCTAGATTGGTTTAGTAAATGACTGATGCGTGGGCCTGTGTACCTGTGTATTCCTCTGTGTGTGTGTGTGTGTGCGCGTGTGTGTGTTCACTTATACATAAAGGCGCCCACGCTTTGCAGAAATAAGTGAAAACAATGAATGAATGAATTTTTTAAAAAAGGGTGGAAGTGATGTATTTGCAAAAAAGGCAAATGTCCAGGAATGTACAGTTTTGTTACAATGTATCTATCCATTGTCCGAGAATTTACATATAAATATCCTACAATCAGGCAACCGGCAAACAATAAAGCACTCCTTAATTGAGTTGAAAGTGGGGAGGAGAAAAAAGAAAAATTGCCCCCATAAAATAATTTGAAATTTAGCTTTGTGTTTCCCAATAATAGGGCTGTCTAGGGATGAGACGAGAAGTGGGAAAACCCAAGTCGGTCTCGAGCTGCACCTCTCCAATGTCACTGCAAAGGCTTTCAGGTGGTCAGTGATTTGTGTTTATTTCCAAAAATGTTTTTTAATTCATCATGTTTAATAAAATTTGATCTCACTTCATTGGTGTCTAATCAAAGTATTAATATTAATTCTGATTTATTTGTTTGCTGGGGGGAGCTGCTCTTGTTTTTTTGATTTGTTTGATGCAATGGCAAGTTGGGCCAAAGGTTCTCCTGCCCACCAGGGTAGCCCTTGGAATATAAAAGTATGAGACTTAACCATTGTCAGGATGATGATAAGAAATCATTTTACCTCTCTTTGCTTTCTCTATGCTTCAGACAGAAAGAGACAATGGCAGGTTCAAGAGCCTAGGAAACCTATTTGAGCTTGGGATGAAAAGTCAGAAACTGCAGACCCAGTTTTACACATGACGCATTTTTAGAGAAGACATGTGAAAATGGACATCCACTTATAAAGTACAATCTCAATAGCAGATATGTGCTATCTTTTTAAAAATGTTTTGAATTATGAATGTATTGCCTTCTTATTAAAAAAAAAAAGGAAACAATATAGAAATGTTTAAAATAAAAAGTGAACATTACCCCCATTTCCACTCCCCCGGAATAATCACTTACAAATCTGATGAGTATTCTTCCAATCTTTTTACACACACATGTATTATACTATATGTGTAACGTGTGTGTATTACATATGTATGTACATATGCAATGCACATTTAATGTATTTATAGAGAGGATGTCTTCTTTTTAATGGGATCTTCTTAAACATATTGTTCTGTAACTTCCTTCTTTTGACTCAGAAATATATATCATGGACAGCCTTTCATACCAGTATATACATTGTTTTTAATGGCTCCATAATATCCCAGAATATCAATGTATGATGGTTTATTTAGTCCTTCGCATATTGATGGTCGTTAAAGTTATCCCAAATTCATGAGTAATACAAATAATGCTGCCATAAATATCCTTGCATACACATCATACATTTTAAGTATATATTTGAATGCAGGTGCTTTTGCCTCTGTGGAAACTGAGCAGGGACAGGCAGCAAGAAATGAAGTCTAGGTGTTGCATGACGTAGAAAACTGCAACTTGCAAAGCAGTGAGTTGGAATTGCTTATAAAAACAGAAAGTAGACTCATTAAAAGTTGCATTTGGATGTGTAATGTATTTTTTTTTGAGTCATGAGACTCTCTTTTTGAGAGGCACTATTTTCTTTCAGATAACATACCTGTAGATATGCACAGTTCTGTCTCCAATTTTGTAACCGAACACCCGAGGTGAAGTCAGGTCCATCTTGTAACTTTGAAATGCTGATGAGAAGCACTGGTGGGCTTCTCTGTAGCTAAAAAGACTGCAGTGGTTGCTACAACCTGTAGCCATATTTGTCTCTATTTCTCAAGCACTGAAATTGAAAATAAAAAATTATCTTTCCTTCAGTTTGATCTCCTCTCTATTTTACCTTCTCTTATTTTATATTCTTGTTGAAGTTCACCTCACATCTTTATTGATTGGGTCTAGATTCATTCCTGTGTACATTCATTTATCGATATACATTAGATTAATAGAGGTCAATAACCTTCAGTGTATAAGGAAAAAGTAATCACCATTTACCATCTGGGGCCAATGAAGCCTTTTATTTATTTATTTATTTATTTATTTTTATATTTTTAAGTCATTTTACAAATAATTGATAGAAATAAGAACAAAGGGATGGGAAAAACATTTTGTTATAAATTTTAATAAGAATTTAATCAATTTAAGCATAGCAAATTCAGGTTTTTATTCCATATTTTCCTGCTTTTTAAGGTATCAATACCCAAAATGGGCAATGTCTCTAAAATTCAACTAACTGCCCATACCTAGCATGCAGGAGCCTGGAGCATATCCATACTACAAATATTGGTTCCAGACTTCAAATATTTCTGTAATAGGTTTTAGCATATTCCTGGTTCTCATGTGTTTGGCATTATCAAAATGCGACACATTTGAAATTTTTGAAAAATCAGAATTTTGGTGATATGAAGGCTGCCATCTTCTTTGCTCATTAAGTGCAAAAAAAAATTTATTTCTAGATATATGAACATCAATTAAAATAATCAGTCTAATTCATTCATTTTTCATTTCTATATCATCTCTTTTCTTCCAATTACCTTTGTAAGCATACCCGCCTTCAGCATTCTTTTGCTTATAAACTATAAAGAGTAAAATTTGAAACAATTTTGAAACAATGAAGAATACTCTTAACCTCCTTTTAGCAAAACAGAATGATCTGAGTTCTTTCTTTTCCTTTTTTTTTTCTTTTTTCCTTTTTTTTTTGAGACAGAGTCTTGCTCTGTCTCCTGGCTAGAGTACAGTGGCATCATCATAGCTCACAGCAACCTCAAACTACTGGGCTCAAGCGATCCTCCTGCCTTGGCCTCCTCAGTAGCTGGGACTACAGCAGTGAGCCACCACACCCCACCAGTCCGAGTTCATATTGCAAAGTATTTCCTGAATGACTAACTGGATGAGAATACCATATTTTCTTTTTGTCCTTAGAGACGAATTGTTCGTTCGTTGACTAAGTTTAGGTGGAAAATTTCATCTAGAATTTTGTCATCTGAAGACTCATACCTGAGATTTCACTTCTCTGATCAATTTTACCATCATCATTAGAGCCTGGAGCCTGGCTGTCTCTTTGCATTCATCTTCTGTTTCATCTAATAATACTTTCCTCAATCAATTTCCTTTTCTTTGTCATTATGGGCAGAAAGTGGAAACTTTTAAATCCTCAACTGTGTTCAGTCTTTAAAAAGACTGCAAAGATGATATATCCATACTTCTTTTATTCCCTACTTTTAAATAATGCAATACTTTGGGCAACACACTAAGAACAGTAAAGTTTGATGCAATAGTAATGGTTTATTTATTTCCTTCCAGGCAATGTCATCATTCTTCTATTTTCTTATCATTGTCATCTTGTTTAAAGGCATAGTTGGGAATAATTCAAAAGCAATACTAAAGTCATTCCCAGCAAGTTGAAATAGCAAAATGGAAAAAATAAGATCACTAAGATTCCATAATGTGATATAGATTTACACAGAATCCAATGGAACTACATGGTAATTGCAAGATAGAATGGGTTTTATTTTATTAAAGAAAAATAAATGAATTTTCCCTTGGTTCTTTGGAAGAATGAAAATGATGAACTATCTTTACAAACAGTTATAAATAAGAACTCAAAAATAAAATTGGATGGAATAGGTCCTGATGGTTTACTGAAGGTTAGGGTAGGAAGGTATTGTATGTATCACATCATCTCCTTTCCAGGTCATGCAGATTCAGGGTGAGGGAACTGAGTAATGAGGCAGATGCTGAACCAAAGCTTCACTTCAGACTCTTAAATAATGAACACTGGTTAAAAATGAAAATAGTTATATTACAATAGGTGTTCAGAAATAATTTCAAAATTTCATGTTGTATTTCCATATATCTTATATTTCAATATCCATTTAACACAAGAGAAACTGAGATGACAGTAGCTTACCTAAGGTAATTAAATGAAATATCCTGATCCTAGGGGCACTGCATGTATTCATTCAGTAAACGTTTACCAATTGTCTACAATACGATAGGGGCTGTTATTAGGTAGCAAATGTAGATACCTTAAAAATGGGTTAAATAGAAATGAAAGCATTCCAAGAATATACCACTTGAGGACAATATCGGTTTTCCAAACATTAGGTCTCTGAATTTAAAAATGGATCTTTAGAAAACTACTCACTCACCAAAATTGTTAGTTGGGCACAACTTTCACTTTCCTTGCTGATTTTACCCCTAATACCTCTTCTTTAGCACTGCACACAGTATCAGGTACAAATATACCCATATGTTTTTTTCCCCTCAGTTGATTGATAGATTCATAACTTGCTTTGTTTCATAAAGATTTTAGGGGTCACACAAAAAATAAGTTTAATACAGCAACATAAATTAAACTAAAACAAAAAGGAAAAATTGGTAAAGTTTTACAGAAACCTAACTTAAACCAACATAAGTGAAAAAAAATAATAATAGGTGTTTTAATTTTAAACTATCACATCACACCTTGGAAAGGGTAGAGATGCAGGTCAACCTTGGGGACAACTGGAACCAGGGCCCTAAGTAACACCCCATCTTGCTGCAGTCTTTGTTTTGCTCTGCTTGTCAGTTTCACTGTTATTCACATAGACTGATTTTTTCCACAGGGCAGGAAACACAGTTATTCACAGCAACTGGGTTTTTATATCCGATAGCTTCAGTCACTAGAGTGACTAACTCAACTCTCTGGGTTTGTATCTGCCTATTCTAGGGAAGGCTCTAACTGGCTTCCCTTAAGTCAGTCACCAATCTCTGATGCAAATATTAACACCTATTGCCACAGTCAAAGCCCGGAAAAGGGACTATGATTGGCCCAATTTGGATTATGTATCCACCTATGTAGTCAAGGATTTATCCATGTACCAATTAACTATAGCCAAGGAGCAGGATCACGTTATATACAACGGCTACTCTTATAAAAGCCAATCAGGGAAAGATTTACCAAAAGAAGCTGGTTATGCCAGGAAGACAATTTCAAAGCTATCCATGATAATGAAGTAAAATAAATTAATGGTGACAATACAATCAAAGCCAAAGGTGGGCACATGTTTCCCGCACAGAACATTTCACTAATTCAACCCACTGTTCAGAGTAGGGGTAGGGAAGGAAGTTCATATAGAGAAAAACTCACCTCTACACTGCCTCCTCCTCCATGGTGGTTATGACACCAGCATTGTTGAAGGCCGAACTTTAGGACAGGCATTTAATGGGGGCTGTCTCAGCCCATTTGTGTTGCTGTGAAGGAATACCTGAGGCTAGGTAATTTACAAAGAGAAGAGGATTATTTGGCTTAGCATCTGCATCTGGTGAGGCCTTCAGGCTGCTTCCACTCATGGCAGATGGTGAAGGGGAGCTGGCTGTGCAAAGATCACATGGCAAGAGAGGAAAAAGTGAGGTGCCAAGCTCTTTTTAACAACCAGCTCTTGCAGGAATAAGTACAGCGAGAACTTACTCATTATCCTGAGAACAGTACCAAGCCACTCATGAGGAGTCCACCCTGGACCAAAACACCACTATTAGGCCCCAGCTCCAACACTGGGGATCAAATTTCAACATGAGGTTTAAGGGGCAAACATCCAAACTATAGCAGGGGCCATGTGGAATTGAGAAAAGTCAGTAATATCTATATCACTATGGTGCAAATAGATGATCTACCCAAGTAGAGCTGAATCTCTCCAACTCACCTTGACCCCAAGACTCTAAATCAGTCATTCAGTCCATGAGGCCAGAAGAGGGCTGGGATCCTGGCCGAGTTCCCATCAGCTGACCATAGTCTACAGTGGGTACACAGTGGACTGTGGGCAGCTGCCCACCGTCTTTACAGTCTACAGTCACATCTGTCCACGAAAAGATCCAGCAACGTCCCTTATCCCCTCTGTCACTCAGCCTGGTCTATGGCTGTCCCTAGGCTATGGTGGTCTTTGTAACTGCCTAAATTTGTAAGTATTGAGGGTAATAAACCTCTATTTGATCAGAATCCAAGCAATCAGAAAGTTCAAATAATCAGAATTGGTCTCATTTATTGTCTAAAAATTATTGATATCACAAATTAATCTTAAATTAATTTTAAATCATCCAAGTAATGTTATGTTTAAGAACATAGTAAATATTATATGTAATTTTACAAATCCTAATTATTTTTAAATTGAATCTACATGGGTTTCTTTATATATGTATAATATGAAATATGTTTTATATATTATATTTATATATTTAGTGTATATTTTTACTACACATTCACTTATTATAAGATGTCTGATAGAATCCTTGAGGATAAAAACCATACTTATCTTATTGATTGCTCTAGTGTAAGCTCCAAGCACAGTGCCTGGCACATAGTAGGTGCTCAATAAATATTAGTTGAAAAAATAGTTCCTTTGTAAAAACCAATCATAGAATTACTGTGTGTAGCCAAATGTGATCACAAAGTCCATGGATATGCACAGAATTTTAAAATTCCTTTTTAATTAATCTCTAAAGTGTTTGAATTTTTACTGAAATATGTATTAATTGTATCTTTAAAATAGAAACACGTTTTTAAACTCCATACCCTTCTCTATATTATAGAAGTTGTTAAAAAAAAAAAAGAGTATAATAAATCCTTGGTTATATTAGGAGACCCTTTAAAAATGAACTTTGCTAGATGTATTAAGGTACAAGTGAATATTAGGAACCTTGATTATTGGAAACAATTTCTAATAATAAAGGAAAAGAGCAAATCCCTCTTTGCAATATAAAGAGATGCAATCTCTGCCCTTTCACTTCTGGTTCATAATGATATGGAGAGTCTCTCTCCTCCTGGCTGGGCCTGCCTTCAGGAAGAGCTTGAGCTCTTCTTCATATGCCACCAAATTCTTCTTCATATGCCACCTTGCTGCACCCAAAGGGCTGGGACATCTTAAGCAATTCAAAATGCAAAAGGCTGGGGGAATTGCACAGATTCAAAAATGCACAAACCAAACCCCAACAGTGAGCCTAGATTTGTTACACTCTCCCCAACCCTTCCACCCCAGGTAAAATTTTGCAGTTTTTGCAGACAAGCTGCCTTACCTCAACTCACTTTGTGCCTAATTCTCCCTTACCTACATCCCCACCCCCCCACACACACACACTTGCACAACTGCTCACTCCCAGAACTATCAGAAACTATTCTGCTTTGTAAGCTGCTCTGTGATGCCTAGTTCCATCCTCATGAGTAGAACTAATAGGTAAATTTTATAAGTCTTTTCACCAGGATCTAGATCTCTTTCTAGAGACTTAGTATCTGAAAAACCTCCTCTGAGAGGCAACCCTCACCAACTGCAGCTTTGAATTGTCCCATGAAAAGGACATTAGCTTTCTCATGGAATTGTTGGTTAGAAGGCTTTCAACTTATATATTCCCTGACACTTTCTGGCCTAAATTACAAATTACAAAGAAGAAATAGTTCCTTTCCTTAAAGCTCTTGAGCACATTTTATATTAGGTTAATTGATATTCATTTGACAATTAGCCTATTACAACTAACGTTTATTAAATGCTCACTATGTGTTGAATGGCTTACAAGGATTATCACATTTAACCCCTACTACATGCCTAGGTGTTACCATTATCCCTATTTAACACATCTCTATTTAACAAACTGCGGCTTGTGGTGGTGAAGTAACTTGCCCAAGGTCACGCAGCTAGGAATTTGCAAAGTTGGGATTCAAACCTAGACACCTGGACTGTACAGCCTGTGATCCTAACCAAACCTGAAAGAATAAATGAAAAGTATGTTCAGCCACACTCTCCCATACTTAGGTTCCCACTACCACAAAGACCTAGATAGCTCTCCTACCCTCAGAGAAGATCACCTCAACTAGCCAGAGAAGTCCCTTGTGGATGAAGTTTGCACACCCATATTGTCCATTCAAGGTCAGGAACTGATATCAAAGATGACACTGACCCATCACACTGTTTTCTGTGTGGGACAAAAATGGAAACTAACAGATTATTGTCTATACACACTTGAATGCCAATACTATATATTTCTAGGAATCATCCAAAATCTTTTTTTTTTTTTTTTTTTTTATTTATTTTTTTAATTTCAGAATATCATGGGGGTACAACATTTTGGCCATACACATTGCCCCTGTTCTGCCCGTGTCAGAGCCACAATCGTGGTCATCTCCCAAACTGTGCTCCCCACATCCATTCAGTGAGAGTTTTTCCCATCCCTTCCACCCCCCTCCCGCCCGCCCGCCCCCTGATGAATGTTATTGCCCTGTGTGATGTAAGTGTTCATCAGTTAGTACCAGTTTGATGGTGAGTACCAGTGATGCTTGTTTTTCCAATCCTGTGACACTTCGCTTCGAAGAATGGGTTCTAGCTCCGACCAGGATAATACCAGATGTGTTAATTCACTATTGTTCCTTATTGCTGAGTAATACTCCATGGTATACATATACCACATTTTATTGATCCACTCGTGTATTGATGGGCACCTGGGTTGTTTCCACAACTTTGCAATTGTGAATTGTGCTGCTATGAACATTCGAGAGCAGATGTCTTTATTATAAAATGTCTTTTTTTCTTTTGGATAAATACCCAGTAGTGGGATTGCTGGGTCAAATGGTAATTCTACTTTTAATTCTTTGAGATATCTCCATATTCTTTTCCATAGAGGTTGTACTAATTTGCAGTCCCACCAGCAGTGTATGAGTGTTCCTACCTGTCCACATCCCCGCCAACATTTGTTATTTGGGGATTTTTTGATATGAGCCAATCTCACTGGAGTTAAGTGATATCTCATTGTGGTTTTGATTTGCATTTCCCTGATGATTAGAGAAGTTGAGCACTTTTTTATATGTTTGCTGGCCATCATTCTGTCTTCTTTGGAAAAGTTTTTGTTCATGTCCTTTGCCCATTTTTTAATAGGGTTGTTTGATTTTTTCTTGTTGATTTTCCTAAGTTCTGTATAGATTCTGGTTATCAGCCCTTTATCAGAGGTGTAGCATGCAAATATTTTCTCCCATTCTGTAGGTTGTCTGTTCACTCTAGTGATAGTTTCCTTGGCTGTGCAGAAGCTTTTCAATTTGATCAGGTCCCATGTATTTATTTTGTTGCTTGCTGCTGTGATTGCTTTGGGGGTCTTCTTCATAAATTCTTTGCCTAGGCCAATGTCCATAAGAGTTTTTCCAACATTTTCTTCGAGAATTCTTATGGTTTCATGTCTTAGGTTTAGATCTGTTATCCATTGTGAATTGATTTTTGTGAGAGGTGAGAGGTGTGGGTCCACTTTCAGTCTTCTACATATGGCCATCCAATTTTCCCAGCACCATTTGTTGAATAGGGAATCTTTTCCCCAGTGTACGTTTTTCTGGAATTTGTCAAAGATCAGGTGACTGTATGAGGTTGGTTTTATATTTGGGTTCTCAGTCCTGTTCCATTGGTCTACATGTCTGTTCTTGTGCCAATACCATGCAGTTTTGGTTACTATAGCCTTGTAGTATAGTTTGAAGTCTGGTAGACAGATGCCTCCCAATTTGTTCTTTTTGCTTAAGATTGCTTTGGCTAGACGGGGTCTTCTCTGGTTCCACACGAAGCGTAGAATTATTTTTTCTAGATCGGCAAAAAATGATGTTGGTATTTTGATAGGGATTGCATTGATTCTGTAAATTAATTTAGGTAGCAAAGCCATTTTTACTATGTTGACTCTGCCTATCCAAGAGCATGGTAAGGTTTTCCATCTATTTACATCCTCTGCAATTTCCTTTCTCAGTGTTTCATAATTCTCTCTATATAGGTCTTTGATCTCCTTAGTTAGATATATTCCTAAATATTTAATTTTCTTTGTTGCTATTGCAAAAGGTATAGCATCTTTAATTTGTTTCTCGGCTTGATTGTTATTAGCATATATGAAGGCTATGGATTTGTGTGTATTAATTTTGTATCCTGAGACTTTGCTGAATTCATTTATCAATTCCAGTAATCTCTTGGTTGAATCTTTGGGGTTTTCTATGTATAATATCATATCGTCTGCGAATAGTGAAAGTTTGACCTCTTCTGCCCCCATCTGGACGCCCCTGATTCCTCTGTCTTGTCTAATTGCTGAAATCATCCAAAATCTTACAATGTTTAGTTGTTTTAGTTTGTGTGTGAGTCTGAGTACATACAAAGTATTAAATTGCAGTGAGCTCCTGGTATAGGAGGTATCTGACCTCTAATGCTCACTCTCTTCCTAGTATAAACAGTCCTGATACCATCTTCATGATGTTCACAGTATAAAAGTTAAAGGGCCCCATGGGATCCTACAACAGGCAGGTAACCATGTCCAGAAGGCCTAGGCATGAGTCTCTCCAGCATTCATGTGGGAATTTCTCTGGGAATCAGAGTCTCTTACTCCTCCCTGCTGCACTAAAGGCTGATCATTCTTCCCTTTCCCTGTTGCTCTTTGCCTACTCTTCCTCTCTTTTTTTTCTTGCAATTCAGAAGTCAGATCATTATGAGGTTTTGTAGTTTTGTCATAAAAAGGTAATTCAAACTTCCTTCAAGACCAAGCTAATTGTTTCCATGGAAATAACTTAATCCGCATCCTTTTCAGATTCTAAATCAGAGAACAAACTATAAGCCATTTTCAGATAAAAGGCAAAATCTAAGCTGCCAGGACTGTCATCCATACAGACTCATATGCTACCATTTGGTCTAGTAGAAAAAGCTCTGGGCTAGAAGTTCAAATGCTGGTTCTTCTGCCTACCGGGCAAATGACCTTGGGCCACTCTCTTAACCTCTCTAAGTCTCAGTTTCCTACCCGTAGAATGAGCATAAAAACCACTTCACAGAATGATGTCAAGGATTAAATGGGTTTAAAAGAGGAAAAATCTCTATAAATTCTCCTACCATGGTGCCACGATAGCACTGTGGTAGGAGGGGCTACTAGTTTTTATGAGTTCTAAATCCTTTAAAACGTCATTGAATTTGCAGAATAATAAACTACATTTTGCACAAGATTTAGTAGCCCTTCAAAAGTTTCAAAGATTTTGTTAAATTTATAAGAAAATTTTATTTTTTATATAATCCCATTTTAGGTGAAATGTGGTGGTTTTATGCAAAGCACCTGGTAAAGGTTAAATAATGTTGTGAATCGTTTAGTAATTATATTAGGTTTTTGTATATTCTAAATTATTAATAGAGGGAAAATGAAGTACATTCTTTTGATTGCTGAAGGAAAAGAGAATTTTTTAAGTAAAATTCTTAAGAAAATAGTCAATTTGCATTTCTCTAGGATATCCATTTTTGTGGAACAACCTTAGTTCTGAGTCAGACCGTAAAGCCATGTTTTACTGAATTTGAACATCAACTCCTTTAGGGAACTAGTCTGAAAACTTGAATCTCAGTCAAGAAACCATTTGAAATTAGAACTGCTTGTGTGTGATTATTTTCAGTCTGTTAGAATGATCTTTTACTTAGAAAGTAGATGGTCTATTTAATTTTTTCTCTTTTAATCTATTGCTCACCATCATTACTCTTAATGGCCCTGAAACTCTCTTACCCACCATGCCCACCAAACTATAAAGTGAAATACAGTGATTTGTGAGCATGAAGATGCCTAAACTATACCTTCCCAACCTACAGTCATCGTATTTGACATTCCACTATTAGCATTTTTTGGTTTGTTAGATTCAAAATTCCATGAGTTCAGAGACAATATCAGCTTCTAATGCTACTTTACGTATAAGGAGTGCTTAGCACAGTGCCAGACACACAGTGGGTGCTCAATAAGAGTTTGTTGAATGAACGAAAAGCTTTTAGGTTTCTTGTCATGATTTAATCACTCAAACACCTTCAGGGATAATATAGTCTGCATATCCATCACTAGTACCTTAACTGACTCAGCCAAACTATTCAAATGCCACCAGGTGCCACAACCATGCTATTCCCCTCCCCATAATGTACTTAGTGGCTATGATGAAATTTGTTTTCCTGATGCTTTTCTGACAGCAGGTTTCATTTGAGGGGAGGGAGAGGATGTGTGTGGGGCACAGGGCATCTTGGGAGGGAGTACCATACAAGGTTAAATCAACCAGAATAATGACTTTCATTTACTGAGTCTTAACTAGGTGACAAACATATCTCATTTAACTTTTATGTCATCATCATAAAGTTATTTCTATTCGCCAAATAAGGAAACTGAGGCTTATAGACATTAAGGAACTTCCCCAAGGTCATGCAGCTAATACATACATGGAAAGGCTGAGCGTTGAAACAGTTCTCTGACCCCAGAGCTTTATCTCTGGCCAAAGTACTTCTGGCCATTACTTTTCCAAAGGGCCAGAGTGTTCTCTAGACAGGGTGAGGTGGGGCTAGAAGCATGGAGGAGTGTGAGCTAGTGGTGCCACAAGACAAGACCCACATCTACATCTTAACATTGTTTAGAGTGGGCTCTGTTTGGACAGAAAGGCAATTAACAGTTATAGAGTTTAATTATCCAGTTTTACTCTTTCTAAATCAATGTCACTTGGGATCAACCCCTGATATTAGACAACATGCTCACCCTTGGATGCTCATAACTAATCTCTGGAATTTGTGCAGGAAATACCATTGGTCCTGAGATTTAGAATTATTTTGGCAAATACATGTTAGCCATAATATGAGAATCATGTGTCCCCTACCTTTGAGGATAACTCAGCTGCTTACGTCAGCTGCCTCCCAGTCTTCTGAGCAAGCAATGGACAAATGCTAGAAAGTTACACATGTGCAGGGCAGCATGTTCAAGGTGTTCCATGCTGTCCATGTGGGTGCTGAGGCTTCAAACCAAGCCAACCAACACCTGCATTGGGAAGTGACCCCAGAAGCAGAGAGGCCTGACTTCCTGCACAGTGAGATGTAGACACAACAGGCATGACTCTTGCATCAGTGGAGCTGGTCCCGTGAGTTGATTTGCGTGAAAGTTTGAGTCTGAAGAAACAGAAGGGACTGGGTTCTTAGAGGAGGGAGAATAGAGAGAACATGGTGTGTGTTGTGGGTTCTAGTTCCTCACCTCAGCCCCATGGACTCATGTCTGAACTCCATGGAGAAAGGCAGAAACTGAAGGAAGGGTTTTCCTGAGGAACTCTTGGGAGGCAGGAGGCAAGAGTCACACTACTTAGAGCATGGAGCCAGAGCGTGACAGCCAGCTAGGAGGAAGAGCTGCTCTCCTGTGTTGGGTTGGACACAGCAGCACTCTCACTTTGAGGGCTTGGGGGATGCCACTCTGCCTGGCACCCTGAGGACTGGCAGCCTGAAGGGCATCGAGGAAGCTCCACCCCAGCAAAGGCGTCAGTGCCTACAGGGACGATGGAACCATTAAATTCCTTCAACAGAGGCTGAGACCAGCAGAGAAGCTGTAGCACAATCATGTGAGGATATTGGGGATGAGCCCCCTCTAGATACCCCCAAGGCCTTCTGCAAATAAGTAGGTGAAATTCCAAAGTTGCTACAGATCTTGTGTTTGGAGGTACTTGAAAGAGCTAACATGCCTTGAATGATTACTCAAAATGTGACCCAGTACAAAATGTGACTCAATACAAAAGCTTGTGTTGTCAGGAAAATGAAGTTTTATGCTATCAAAAATGAAATTTGAGCATCCCAGACCCATTCATGGAAAATGGCCTGGACTCTCTCACTTCATTCTCGCCTTTCTATCAGCTCCCACCATTTCTATCATCCTGGCTTTTCTCCTTCACTTGTTCTTGGCCGTCCACACCCCACTCTTCCCAGACAACAGATGCACTGGGCTTCCCTTGGTTTGCCTTTTCTCTTTCTTGAACACTGTTTACTATGGGCTAGCTTTCCCCACTTCAGCGTAGAACCCTCTCAAAAGAAGCCCCATTGCTCCACCCAGCTTTGCCCTGCTTCTCCAGAAGTGGAGTTAAACAGAGAGAGAAAAGCTCTTTGCACACTAAGGTTTCACGAAAGCAGACAGTGAGTAATCAAGACCCTTCACGTAAATACAAAAAAAATAGACATCTGTGGTTTACATGATACATGCTTCTAGGTTAAAGGACAGTATATTACAGATATAAACGACACTTTTAGAGCAACATATTGTATATATTATAATTCCTAACATTGTAAAACAAGAATGTTAGAAGTCCCCTAAAGAGGGAACAGACCATCTGTGGGTTTATGGCATGAAGCAGACGGAACAGCATCTGAGAAGGCCTTAAAAGTTTCTCTTCCAGATATTGTTATCAACAATCATCACTTGAATAGTCTAAGAAGGGAAGGGTGTTTTCAAGTGCTCAGGTGACACAGTATTGAGGAGGCACCATAGAAATCACAGGGTCCATCAGAATCCACTCCAGTGACTGGGCATCAGTTACCTTCCGGGCACGTACACCATCATTGTCAAGTGCAACCCTATATCCTGCCCACGGCACACCAAGGTTTTCCCTCCTAGTTGCTCCCTGATGTCACCATTCCCATTATTGTCCAGTACAAGGTTGTTTTAAAGTTTTTGCACACTCTTAAATGGAAATAATAATTTTTAAAAGTAAGCAAATAATCTTGCCCTTTTAACAAAAAAGACTTTGTAAAGAGAGCACTATAAATGTGGACTGTGGCAACATTAAAGCACAACAGCTACTAAGTGTAGTGTGGGCCCCCTGAGTGAGAGTCCAAAGGAGCCTTGGTATCTGAATTTAAAACATACTCCACAGGTAATTTTTATGCACACTGAAATTTGAGAACTGCCCCAGAATATTTTAGTTTACTATAAAAATATGAGAAAATACTCCACAAACACCACGTTATTGTGTGCCTCATGCAATCTTAGAGGTTGAAATTAATAAATCAGAATATTTGTTGTTTTGTTTGTTCAGCTTGGTTTTTGTTTTGTTTTGTTTTGTTTTGTTTTTTGAAAAAGAGTGAAAGATATTTAAATAGTTCAAGAGGAAATTGTACATGATAAAGACCTAAGGAAGTGAGTTATACATTTATTCCAACAGGGGATGAATATGGTAGGGCTTACCCAGTTTTACAACATGGAATAAGCCTGTTCTATGGCATCATCCAGTTAGAATTTGTGACAGAAGAATTACTTTGTTGGGAAATCAAAGCAAAACAGCTTCCAAATATCATCTATCCTTTCTCACAGACATAGTGCACAAAAAACTATTTAGGCAAATTCACCCAATGGACACTGAGTCCTACATTTTTTCAGTAAAGCACTTTTTCAGCTCATAGCAGCTTGAAATGGAATGCCCAAACATTGGAACAGCTGTGCTATAAGTAAAACATCTTGTTACATTTTTGTTAACCAACCAACTATTCAGAATGTCCTGTCAGTGTGTCACACAAACATACAAAGTCCTGTAAAATTATTCAGAATCTACTAAAACCCAATAAATAGAAGTGGATATGTCTTCGGAGATGGTTCACGTTTAAGCACGAAGCACTTCCCAACATCCTTTCATCAGGTTTGCAGAGTAAATCAGCTCTTTTTAAATTTTTTTAACACTGGGCAACAGCCAGCCTCAGAAGCCTGTTGAAGCTTCCTGTGATGGCCTGGCCCGGCCCTGAGTCCTGGGGGCTACAGGACCTCAGACCTCTGATTTCTCCTGTACCAAACGGTCTCACCAGCCTACTCCAAATCCAAAAGATTTAGGTTGCTCTCCTAGAAGGCTCCTAGGAAGATGTATGACTACCCAGGTAACCTAATCTAGTCATCAGTCTCCCTGGGAAAAAGACCCTGAATGCACAGACTATTAGTCAAGCCAGGTCTAGTCCCTTCTTTTCTGTCTTTTGAAGTAACTGTAACCTAATGCAGAAATTCTTATCAAGGGCTCTGTGGACTGGCTTCACTGATTCCATAAAATGCTTGAGATTGTGTGTGATAACTTTATATGTAAATGTATATATGCATTTCGCTAAGGAGATTGTCTACAGCTTTCTAAAGTTTCTCAAAAGGATCTGTGGCATTACAGAGTTTATGACATTCTCATCTAAAGGGTGAATTCAATAGAGTTACAATCTCTTCCTTGTACTTATTGGCTGACTTCATACTTTGAGCATTCACTTCTTTATGTCATGTGTGCAAATTACATATTGAGAAAAAAATAAGCAGTTTTCCTTCTGCATCAGTTAGGGATTGGCTTTGCCTGCCAGTCACAAAGACCCTGCCACAGTGGCTTAAACAAATTAAGGATTTATTCTTCCTTGTACAAGAAATCTAAGAAAAGGCAATCCAGAGTCTTTATGCAGCCAAGAAGACGTCATTAGAGACACAGGCTTCTATCTTTCTTCTCTGACATCCTTAGCATCTAGCTGTGTACCTTATGATGACAAGAGAGCTGCCATCTGTCTTCTTTTCTTTTAAGGAACTTTCCTAGATGTACAACAGAATAAATTTTGCTTTACATTCTATTGGACAGAACTTAGCAGCAAGGGAGGTTGAGAAATAAAAGCTTTAGATAGACAACTTAGCTCCCTACTCCACCCTCCAAAAAAATCAGCCTTTTGCCACCGAAGAAGAAAGAGAAAACATATTCAGTAGGCCACTGGAAGTCTGTTATATCTTTTCATGAAAACAGATGATAATGAAGTTATTTTCTGCTTAGGGTTCCTTGGGCATTCTCCCTGCTGCTACACATCACTGAGTGAAGAAGGGAGGACTTCCTTCCTCCCACTGCTCAGTCCTTGAAAAAAATGAGCAAAGAACCTGTCCCTGTCATCAAAGAATTCCTTTGCTTTTCTTCCCACTCTGCGGCTACACTCAGCTTTTCCTTGGATTTACCCTGAGCCTTCCTGGTAAGCTGAGTTTATTTCATTCAAGCCCAGTTTAGCCTCAGCTTGTAGCATGGGGTGGGCATCCTGAACTCTGTATCTCTCTCCATATTCTGCCTCACTTACTATGATTTACATGGTGGACCAGATGGGCTGCTTTTCCTGTCTTTTGTGAGAACAACACCCAGAACCCCATTTGTCTTTCTTCCCCTGGAAGGATTCTGATTTATTACCCAGAATGAGTTCTCAAGATGACATCAGCCTGTCCACAGGGCAGGGTGTATGTGTCCTCCAGTAGTAAGAAGGGACAGAAGTTGTCTAAAGCCAAATATTTCTCTGTCTTTGAGCAAATCACTTCTGCTCACTAAGCCACCATTTCCCTACAAGTAAAATGGCAGTGAGTGTGTCTACTCCAAAAGTAGAGAGGTGAAGCTCTTGCACCCGAAAGGTAGTATTTTCTCCGAGTAGCTGTATCTTTGTAACTCCTTCAGCATGAAGACAGCATCCCCGTTTGAGTGCAGGCAGCCTGCTGCTGTGATATTTGCACTGTAGAGCTTCCCTTCCAGTCTTTGGAAGAAAGAGAGGCTTTAGGTCCTGCAGGAGGAACTGGGAAGAGGCCAAGCCCCAATCCACTGGGTAAAGGACAGACAGTATTCCAACTTCCATGGATGGTCTGTTGTGTCCTCTCAGCCAAGAAGCTGATGGCTGCAGGATGAGCCCTGAGCTACAAGAGAGGTGCAGCCAGGGGAAGAAACGGCCCCCCTGGGAATTGATGCGATCATCCTCAGCACAAACTGGGGACCGGCTTTCATCCAGAATGGTATCTCTATTTGGTTTTCTGCCTTGAGAACTATATGTATAAGGGTCACAAATGCTGCATGGAAGAGGCTCTTTAAAAACAATTAAACTGAAAGTCCCTAGATGCTGCTGGCTAAGCAGTCTTTCTCCTCTGCCTGCCAGAGAATACAAGCCCTGTCTGACTTCCTGTGAAGCTAGTCGGGGCAGAACATCTTTTCTCCGGATCCTCTTCTCAGCAGCAGCCACAGCAGTAAATCTTCAGAGAGGCCTCATTCGGCAAGTTCCTTTTTGAACTCCCTCCACCCTCCAGACCTCTTGCAACCACCCCTGCCATTCTAGCATGTTATTATTTTTTCCTCCTAAGCTTGCATTTTCCTCACACCCGGCACCCAGGCCTCCTTACGCTGCTCTCTCACTTTCCTTAATGGACTCTTTAGCTGGAATCTCTCCAAAGGGTGTGTTCGTGCAATCAAAAACTTCCCTTTTTGTTTTATCGCATCATTGACCATATCAGATAAGACCCAGTGAAAGTGAGGGGGGAGATAGGGAGGGAGGGAGAGAGAGGAAGGAAGGAGGGCAGGAGGGAGGGAAAGGTCTTCTGGGCTGGGCTGGTGGGGGCCAAGGAGCAGGTGAAGGGGGCAGAAGAAATCTCCACATGAGCAATGAGGACCATGTAGGCTTAGCAAACATGGACACAGGGTGTCTGGCATGGCCTCACCCCATCCCTCCCCAGCCCCTTCTCAGGAAGCTGCACAGCGTTCAGACCTGGAGCGAATGACTGTCCCCAACTTGAAAAGAGCATATAGAAGAAATCAGACACGAGATACAGTAAGACACAGACACCAGGACATTAAATAGTTAATTTTTAGCAAACCCAAATTGCATTTCCATCATGTGCAAGCAGTCAGCTGCTATTGTAGGTCACCAAGATACAACGCATTATTTCTACAGTTTGTGGAAAACATTAGGCAGCTGTAATAAAGTCAATGGTATTTCCTTCCTTACTGAAACATGACTTCAGTAAATCCCCATTTAAATTTTTTTCCCTTTCTAAACATTTCTCTCCATCTGCACGATAAGTCAATAAAAGCAATTAAAAGTTAAAATGCCTAATGAAATTTTATCAGGCATGAAATGGCATTTCAACCAGAGTTGCCACCCGGGCTTAGGTGGGTGAAAACTGACCCGAACTTGAGGGGTTATAAAAAGCGGGAGGGGGAGTGGCCTTTATGTATTGCAGCCACTGGAAAAAAAAATCATTCCAAAGAGGCATTCCGTGAAACCGAGACTCTGAGCAGTTGAGGTTTTTACAGGAGGTACATCCTTTCTGTAAACCTCCGCATTCTTTTAAGCCTCCCCTCTTTTTTCTTTATTCCCTTCTTTGCGCTGACATGCTTATTTTGGGATCAGTCTTCATCTGTGTACCTCTGTCATGATCCCAGGAAAAATGGCAGGAAGAAAGCCTGAGAACATTTTTAAGAAGAAGAAACAGATGGCAAGGGGAGGAGACTTCATTCTCAACCTCTCTTGGAGAAGAACATCGGATATTCTATGCAGGCTCAGAAAGAGTTTTAAGTAAAGAGGTGTGGAGAGAAAACAATCTTGTATAAAATTGTTTATTTTAATAATTACTTACTGTACCATCCTTGGGTAACAATAGACATCTCATTTTCACAGGAACCTGAAAAGAAAAGGAGCCATTCAACAAGTGTGCGGCTATTTCCCAGCTTTACCAATTCAAAACAGTCATCTTTAAAAGCAAACCCCAAAGTCTTTCCTCACGTAGGACCTCCACAGAAATCAAGGAGCATTATGTCTAAGAAGAGACAGCAGAGTCGGACCCTCTAAACGGAAAGCATATTCAGAAATTCCAAGAAATGTCCTGTAGTTTGTAACTAGACAAGCATGTTTCAAAGTGGTCGGCCTTCCTAATAGCCTTGCTGAGAAGGAAGCTGTTGTCCAGCCTGCAAAGCAGGGAGAGGGACTCTGCAGTATACTGGATCTTGTCCATTTCTAATGGCTCTGGAAATCAGCGTGGGATGGTGGTTTTCCCATAGTATGTTCCATTCCACTGCTCATTAAAAAGTCAGCTATGGGAGTACAGAGCCTAACCCATGTGAAAACAAATCCTCACCTCTGTCCAGAAACTGGCCATCAGGTAGTTATGAAAATACGTTCACAGGCTTTGGGCAGCATTATGGCACTGCAGTCATGAATGGATCTTACCAGGGCCCACTAGACCTAACAATATTAAAATTCCTTTATTTCAGTCAAGGTGATACAATTTTCAAATATTTGCACAGTTATCAGTGCCTCCTAATATTTTCAAAATCCTCAAAAAAAGCTGAGTCTGCAAGTCTAGGAAAGGACATGTTCACTTTTATTTAAAAATTCTGACTTTTTGTAAAACAAAACAATTTGTGCTGATTTTTCCAACTTTTGCCTCTTCCCATCCTAGTCCCAGAAATCCTCTAGTGTTAAAGATTCTATGACATTCAAACACACAAAATGCTTCCAACAATGTATTAGTTGATAATATTTGGGGGGTCAGATGACTGGAGAGAAAATTATTTATAAATATTTGCACCAGGTACACACAACTCCAGGGAAGAGAAACATTTGAGATTTGCAGATACACACTAGTCTCCCATGTTTAAAAGCCCATTCACTGAACCCCAAGCAAGCTGACTATTGCCAGTCTGCACCCAACCAGACGGGTATAGAATACCTGAGCAGTCGTTGGCTGCTGAAGGAGGGATTCAAGACTTAAACTGAAATTCAAGAGGAGAGCAGACAAGCCTGGCATAGGGAAATTCAGACTTGGGGAAATGCTTTTTGAACATATGCCTCATCCAAACTGTAAGTCAACATGGTAGAGTCAGAAACAAAACCAAGCTGGATAAGCAGTGGAAACAAAAGGATAATGTTTAGATGTGTGTATTTCTGCTCACAAATCAGCCATTTTGATCACATCATCCACAGGTAGAAACTCCATTAGAAACAGCTGGGCAGAGCCAGGTCTTGTGGGCTGGATACTTACATAACATTGGGGCCCTTTTTAAGAAAAATAAAACAAAATAACAAAAACAAAATTATGTATAGGCCAGGTATGGTGGCACACATCTACAGTTCCAGCTACTAGGAAGGCTGAGGCAGGAGGATCCCTTGGGCTCAGGAGTTAGAGTCCACCCTGGCACAACATAATGAGACCCCCATCTCTTAAAAAAAAAATTATGTATAGATGTGAAGATTTATTTAAAAGGGCCTCATGCAAGTGAAGGGCCCTGAGGTTTAAGCTTCACTAGCTTCCCAATACATTCACCACTGGTACTAGTACATTTTCCTACAAAATAAACACTGCATGAATATAGTTTGGGCCAGTTATGCAATGCTCAGACAAAAAAAAGGTCTATATCTCTGCAGTGAGAAGGCCTATTGCAGTTGTATCAAGATTCATGTCATGTGAACATTTCCATATCATAAGGTTAACTCCTCATCATGTCTTTCTAACTGCCAGGGTGAGCACTTAATCTTGACTTTGAGCCCCAGCAGATGTCATAACCTCAGGATTATCTCAATTAGAAGGGCATGAAGATTTGGGCTGTTGAGTGCTAGATCAGATCCCCTGAGCATACAAAGAGAGAGAGTTTTACACGGAGTCTTTCACAAGATTCTGTATTCTTTTGTGTTCTCCCTGCCTTTAACTTTACATCGGGATTTACAGTATGATCTAAGTGTTTGCTTGCTATTGGTACAACTTGCTGTCAAAGAGTAAAGTAAGTCAATTCAAAATCAAAGTCAACTCCAAACAATTTGGAGATCTAAATTTGTCATTTTAGCCATCAACTTACATTAGTATTGTTTAGAAGAGAATGTGATGCAAAAGCCAATTTAGTAATCATTAAAAGGAGAAATGTTACAGATACTATTAGAAGTAACTGGTCCTTCATGGATGTAGAACTCCAACATTATTAAAGAGGATGAAAATAATTTTTGAAGTAAAGCCTTAACAAATCAAATATCTTACTTCATGGTAGATACAGTCCAATTTTATTAGTCCCAAATTTTTTATTGATCTCAAATGAGATATTTGGGATATTGGGTCCAATATCCCTTTCTCTATTCTCAGATTAACTGTGTTTTACTAATTGTTTCCAGGACAGAAATACAGTTAATTGCTTCTAAACCATTAAATTCTTTGTTTTCATGACTCTCAGCATTAGCAGTTGAAGAATGTACTCCTCTTTAATCCAATAGAAGTATGAAAATATTGATATTGCAGCTGCCTTTTGATATCAATATTCTATATAACATTTTATTAATTAGAAAGTGGCAAAATATTCTCTTTTTTTTTTTGAGGGAAATTAAACTAAAGGTGCCCCAGAGAGTTTTTAAGCTGGGTGGACATAGAAACAGTTAATCACCCCTCTTCACAAAGCTGACTGCCTTGAAGATTAGCCCCCAAAGCAAGTGTGGTGGTAGTCATAACAATGCTATCAGAATAACTTTCTCTTCCAAAAGGAATTGGGGCTTCATTCCAGGGTGCACATAACACATTTCCCACATTGCAGCAGGAATTCTAAAATTGTTGAAATGGCTATGGTGCTCAAGAATCATCAACCAATCAAGAAATGCACAGTCTATATTTTTTAAATTAATTCAACAAATGTTTATTGAGAGCTTAGTTTATATCAGACACAGGTATATAGAGATCCTCTTGTGGAACTTAAAATTTATATTATATGTACATATCCATGTATATGCTTCTTACATATTTAGTACATGGACACCACACCAGACACACACACACTCACACACAATTGGTTATTTTCAGCAATTTTAAATAACTGCTGCAAAGCCAAGAACCTCTGAGTCACTGAGGAGGCAAACTCTGTCAGAAAGTCTAATGAAAAAACAATCATGAGATCACAGAAGAAGCCTTTAGGCCCCACACAGAAGCCATATGCTCTTATTTTTCTCATAATTCTAGCAAGTTTGATTTGTCTCATTTTGCATATAGCTATTCAATAATCTCATTATCCCGTTGCAAAATAAGAGGCATATGAACAGCAGGGGAGGGGAGCTATTAAATGAACACAGGAAGTAAAAAGTAAAATAATTTGGGATCATTTAGTGCAGGGGCAAACAACACTACACCCTCAATAGCATTTGAAGCAAAGCCTGAGTTACTAGGTGAGAGTAAATTATGTTCAGCATTTTCCATTATGAAGACAAGGAAGTGTGCGATTTGTTTCAGAAAAAATGTTTTGTTTTTAAGCTGGTACTTTGTTTCACTCCTTCAGTAATATTGCTAACAAATGAGCCATTATTATGTAAAGACACTTGTCACTCACCATTAAAACTCATATTTATCAAGTTTTTTCCCTCACTAGTTTGGGGACAGAAGATTATAGATTGGCTAATAATTATAGACTTGTAAGTGTGATATAATACACACATCTTCCAGTGTGAAAATACCCTAGCAAATGAAATGTTCCTGTACAAAAAATCCCTTTGGCAACAAAGGAGAGAGTCTTTGTATCCAAAAAACAAGGATAGGGCTCTGTCTCCAGCATAAATCTCCTTGATTTGTCACATAACAGTTCACATGACTAATGTTTTTATGATTCTTCATTTTCATGGACTGAATTGGTGAAAGTGACTCTACTTTCCCTGGAATTCCCAACACTTAAAAAATTAAGCTCTTTGCCATTTCAAATGCAAACTGCACAACCTGTTTATAAAGCCTCTGAAGTGAGGAAACAGGGTCCCAAGAATCAGGAAACCAAAGGAGAGCAAAATAACTTGACAGTCTGAAAAAAAGAGCTGTTCAGCAATGCCATCCACTTGCCTTCCATGGTGCTGGAGATGTGGAACTAGTGACCTCCATGAAAAGTTACACACATCATAGACCTGAAGTGATCCACTTAAGGGGTTCATCTGCAAGAGAATGTGAAAGCAAGAACTTATGATGAACTCTTGGAATACTTAAGGCTTAGTAGTAACTGATCTAAATTACTACAGAAAGCAAAGAGATGCTTCCAGAATATGTACAAGTGTTCAGAGTGTTCAGAGCACTTTTGTGACGAAAAGAAATATCCCCTCCCAGTATTTCCAAATTTGAACACTCTATAAAGAGTGTAGTAAAAGTTGGAAGTCTTCCACCATCTGATTTCAAGATTTAGTAGAAAGCTACAGTAATTAAGTCAATGTGGTATTCACATAAGGATAAACACAGAAGAGAGTCAGAAATAGACCCACACATATATAGTTGATTGATTTTCGACAATGATGCCAAGGTTATTCAATGGGTAAAAGTACCATTTCAATAAATGGTACTGGAAAAATAAGCATCCATATGCAAAAATTATGAACCTTTGACACTATATACAAAAATTAACTCAATATGGCTCACACAACTAAGCATAAGTGCTAAAACTATAAAACTTCTAGAAGAAAAGAATAGGAGAAAGTCTTGGTTACCTTGAGCTAGGCAAAGATTTCTTTGGACAGAAATCATGAACCATAAGAGAAAAAACTGGTAAATTGAACTTCATTAAATTAAAAACTTCTGTACTTTGTTAAGAAAATAAAAAAACAAAACAAAGAATGGAAAAAAATATTTACAAATCACATATCTGAAAAAGGATTTATATCCAGGATATATAAAAGAACTCTCAAAACTCATAAGAAAGCAAACCACCCAACTTTTTTAAAATAGGCAAAATATTTTAATAGACAATTCACAAAAGAAGATAAACAGATGGCAAATAAGCACATGAAAAGATGCTCAATATCATTAGTAATTAGGGAAATGCAAATTGAAACCATCCTGTGATACTACTACACTCTCATCAGAGTGGCTAAAATTTAAAAAAAAATGACAACAGCAAGTGTAGATGAGGGTGCAGAGTATCTGAAATTTTCATTCATTGCTGGTGGGAGTATAAAATGATACAATCACATGGGAAGAGTTTAGTAGGTAAATGTTAAACATAAATTCATCATACAATGTAGCAATTCCATTCCTAGGTATTTACCCAACAGCAATAAAAACATATGTCCACACAAAAATCTATACACAAATGTTTATAACATCCTTATGCATAGTCACCAAAAGGTGGAAACAACCTAAATGTTCAACAAGGAATAAATGGATAAACAAATTATGGTACATTGGTACATAGAATACTACTCAGTAATAAAAACTAACAAACTAGTGAAACACACAGCAGTGTGGGTGAATCTCAAGAGTATGCTGAATGGAAAGAGGCTGACTTAAAAGTTTTCCTAGTATGATTTCATGCTTCTCATCTTGGCCATCTTAGTGCCATTATGCTGCAGCATAACACTAAGGCATATTGCAGAAGACAAAGTTTTTGTGTGCATTTTATATTTGGTTAAACTAATAGTTTGTTGGGTTTTTTTTTTCTACTTAACTGAATTACTTACCAATGGAAGCTAAAGAGCTTCTCTTGAAAGTCAGCCAGAAGCTTTTTACCAGCAGATGTTCAGTGCTTGAAAGATAGTTGTTGGTGACACTTGGCCAGTTCAAACAATCTCTCCACACTTTGAAAATGCCCTGAATTCCACCTTATTACTGAGTAGTCTGATCCCATTGAGGAAGGAGACTAAGCACAACATGACTGCTCTGGAAGAAAGGAACTTGAAAATTGAGAAGAGAAATGATAGTGGATGCCAGATTGGAACTTCACTATTAAGAACAGAAAGAACTGGTGTGGTATCAGTACTTGTCACCCTGTCAAATCATCAGTGAACTGATGATTGTCTAGTTCATGTGTTGTGGAAGCTAACCTATTTCTACAATGCATCTAAGTAGTCTTTTTTCAAAGTGGGAAGGGAGAAAATGAAGGTTACCACTGGGAATCAGCCATGTCCTAATTACAAGGATAATACAATTTGCTTCGCTAAATTATTTTGAGAATTGAATAATATATTAAAGTATCTTGTACAATACAGGGCACTCAATACCTGTTCACCAAATTTTTATTTTCCTTTACTTCCTTTATGCAAAGGAGAATATTTTTTAAAATTGGAGAGACCTCAGAGGTTACCTTGTCCAGTGTTTCAATTTTACAAATGAGAAAGCTAGGTTGAACGAGATGAAGTGGGTTGCTCAAGCTCACATAGAGTTAGAAGTCCAACTCCCAGTCCACATGACTCTTTCTCCTAAAGCACCTGCTCTCAACTGTGATGTCTCAAGCAGAAGAACCTGAGGGAGAACTGAGGGAAGTAAGAAGTTTTGCTCTACATATTCAGGGATCATGGATTCTTGCTTCTGGCTCTGTGTTTATTTTATCTATTTTCAATTATTTTTTGCTTCAAGAATAGGAGATAATAGGAAGTCTTTCTCTTCAGGGACTAGGACTGCTAGATTTAGCAAATAAAATACAGGGTGCACGATCAGATTTGAATTTCAGATAAACTCCACATAATTTTTTAGTCCCAGGAAACATTTGGAACATACTTACACTGGCAACTTCTCTGTCAACTCTGTTAGGGATCAAACCATATGTGGCTCTCAACTGTGATGGTTTTTCTTTTTTGCCCCAAAGCAAATAAACAGTAGCAAAATGGTCACCACCCCCATGCATCAATCTTGGCTTCCTGGCCATTTCTGCTCATGATCATATTTCCTCTCTTGGGATCTGGATAACTGTGATGAACAGCCTCTGTGGCCAGGTGAGAAAGGGGTGTCTGACAAAAATAGTGATGGGCAGGAAAAAGTTGATGACGCACCTAAGCAGTGTTGGGAGGACATGTTTTGCCAAACAGGAAGTGCGCAATTCTACTGTCAGACAGACCAAATCTCAACTCCTCCTCTCTCTTACCAGTTGGTTGGCTGTATGATTTTGAGCAAGTTGCCTAAACTCCACCCACCCATGCTCAGACTCTGATTTTTCCTTCATAAATCTTAAGCTTTTGTGAAGATCAAATATAATAGGAAGAAAGCACTGATCACTGTGCCTAGAATATAATAAGTACAGTCTTACAAATTATCATTTCTAATACTGTGCATACATATTTTACATACTCTTGTATATTTGCTATAGTTCACAATAAACACTGTTCAAATAAAAGAGTGGAGGCAGACTGGCAAGCATCTAGAATGCCAGAATGTGGAGTTTGGATACTAAATTTTAGCCTACAGTTAGGAGGGAACCATTGCTATCTGCACAATGTCCGAGGCCCAGAGTCAGGCAGCCTCCTTCCAAGTTTCCCTGAAAAACTACCTGGGAAATTTTGCATCATATCATTTCCTGTAGGATCAAGGACACATTCACCAACACAGTTGCCTTCTTTAGGCTTCTCCTTCTGCTCCGTCCTTGACAGAGTGACAGAAGTTATAACACTTCCCACTGATCTACTTTGTGATACATGAGAAGTTCACAGGCATCAGACACAACCAGCTGAAAATTCCTGCTCCACCATTAAGTTATTAGTAGAATGGCCATGTCCAAATTAATCAATCCTTCTGAGTGTCTATACAATAAGGATAATATCACCTAAGCTGGCAGGTTCTTAGAATTAAGGCGTCTAACACAGTGCCTGGTTATAGGAGCTGCTCAATAACTGTGTTTTTATTTTCTACTTCTTTAGAATACTACACTTAAGTTTTACGAATCATAGGTCCCTGGAGTATTCTTTCTCACACCTATCAGAAAAGTCTTGTGAGTCAGTTTTCAGAAGACTGTTCAAAACTGAGGACTAATCGTTCAGACCAACTCTGTTTAGAAAATGATCTTACCAAAATATCTTAGACAGTTGACACCTGAATGACTCAGATTCATACTCAGCCTTCCCCTCACACGGTGTGGGCTGCACATTCTAAGGTTCACCAGTTCCCTCGCTCACGCCTTTAGAACTTGCAGATGTGTGTTATCTGCTCCTGCTGTTTGGTCAACTTCAAATGCTTCTAATCTTTTTATAACCAGTTCTGTTAGCTGTTATCTGGATTCCTCCTACCTCCTTGTCTATTGTCAAGTTTTACCAGATCTCCGCCCACTTCCCTGGCAATTAGAAGGGTAATATAATTATTTAACAATGTTCTCTCAGATAAGCTTCTTAATTGGACCCCTTCACCCTTTGCCTCGTGTGTGTGAAAAATATCACCTGAAGGTTTCTCTTAAGGGTGGTTTCTTACACTATTTCCAGATGAGGGCCCAGCACACCTTTCTGCCATTAATACTCCTTTTCCCTTCTCCGTGAGGCGATAGCTATCGCTTCCTTCAGCTGGGAAGATTGATCAGACCTGTCATTTTCATTCTGCATCTCTGCTTTTGTCATTTTCTCATATAATTTTACCACTCTTCCTATTCTGGTTTCTATCTGTGTGGCTCTATAGTCACTGAAGTCACCAACTCTGTATTTAATCACAGGATCATCTGGGGTACTGGAAAAAGCAGCGGACTTTGAGTTAAGAGAAGTAAGTTTACATCCAGGCTCTGCCACTAACTAGCTATGTGACCTTGCCAAGACAGTGACCTGCTCTGGCTTCAGCTTCCTTATCTGTAAAATAGCTAGAGAACACCTACTCTGCTTTGGTTTTGTGCTCTGAACACTTCCACCTCTGAAACACCTGTCCTTATATCTGTGGGTTTCCCATACATTCCTGACCACCTAGCAAAATCACTTTTACTTTATTTCAATGTTTGACTTTTAGTTTTTGCCAAATAACCACTCATATCCTTTCCTAATAACTCTAAATAACTCAGCTTACACTCAACATAAAGAACCTCGATTATTTCTGAATGGTAGATATAGATCCACTAACCTAACTATGGTTTGATCCACTAACTATTGTCTATGCAATAAAAAATATTAATCATGTAAATTTTCCTTAAGCCATAAGAATATAATTTATAATTTAAAAGTGAAAATCGTACATTTCTTGGCCAACTTGTGAAGCTGTCTACAATATTTTTTCCTAAAAAAAAAAAAGAAATGGGTTGATGGAGGAGTCAGCTATAAACCATATTTGTTACCCTCATTCAATGCAGAACAAACGAGGAGGTCAATAACCAGGTATATCTTGTTCTTGGAAAGGCAAAAATAAATTCCAAATGAGAATTTGAAGAACCTCTCAATCTTTTCTGAGACTTGTAAGGTTCTCCTCTCCTCACAGGCTGACTCTCTCTGGGGTTGCTATTTAGAGTAGAGCTGATTCCCTATAGCAACAGAGGTCAGGGTTTCCAGGAAACTCCCCCAGGGTCTAGGCAGGAGCCCTAAGATAGGAGCTACCTACAACTTGGGTCCAAATCCTTGTATTATCAGATATGTACAGCCGGGGTGAGGACCGGTTAACCACCATGACATGCAGAAAGCAGCCCAGAAAATTTTACTGACCACATGGTACGCCCAGCTCTGGACTAACAGCCTCCTTCCCTCTCCCCACAGTTATGCCCATGAAAACAAAAAGGAGAGGGCACCTTAACTTTGAAGATGAACCTATGTTAAAACTGAAGAGGCTAAATGTGTCCTTGGGGTGCTTCCCTTTGAATGTAAGTGTATATCAGGTGAAACTGTGCACACTGAGGCCATGGTGCTGTAGAAGTTGTGTATTGCTCTTGTTTGCTCTCCTATCCAGCCCCACTTTCTTGGCTGGGTTCAAGTTCCCCATCTCACTGGACCACCCTGTAGTTCCTGAGTGGCCATCCTATCTTCAGCCTCACCCTGCCTACAGTCCACCTTCCATATCATGGTCAAAGTACTCTTCCCAAAACTGCAATCTGACTGGGATTCCCCTGTAGAAAGTCCTTCACTCGCTCCTAATCATCCTCAGGGTACAGTCAAAGTCTTCGCCATTACCCACCCAATGTCCTCCATAATCTTGACCCTTCTTGCTTACCTTGCCCCACTGTGTGCTCATCTTCTCTCTCTTGCATTGTAAACTCCAGTAGTGCTGAATTTCACATGTCTCTGAACACAAAGTGCTACTTCAAGCCTGTAGAGTACCCTCCTCCCAGACCTTCACTCGCTTGTCCCCTTAGTTAATTTACATTCAACCCATCTGATAGATGGATAGATAAAATTCTTATGCTACCTTCAAAACCCAATTCATAAAAAGTTAACAGGAAAAAATAATATTTTGTTGTCATTTGTATTTGCTATATTTTTATTATTAATAACATCCAAGTTTTTTCTTATTTGAATAATTCAATTCTTAAACTTTATCTATTTTTCTATTTATATAGAATTTTTAATAATCAACAAATAAGATATTTGCTAAGAAGAAGAACTTTTTGTTTGTCATATATGGGGCAAAAAACTTTTTCTTTAGACTTACTATCTTTTAATTCTCTGTTTCAGTAACTAGGGTTTTACTTCACTGTGAAAAAGTTGCTTCTAGTTAAATTCCACCAAAACTCCATTGGTTTTTGATGTTTTGAAGTATTGATTGTAACAGTAATTAAGAAGTATTTTCTAATTTTTAATAAATTCATACACTGCACTTAACAAGAACAAAAACAAAACCAAATTCGGAAGTCACGGCCCTCAACACGAGTAGGTTTTCAATAAACTACTTCTGAGGGGAATAGCTCACACCAGAATCCAAACGATGAAGTTACAACCTTTATATTTTACTTTAAATTCCTTCTTCCTTCTGACTTTGATGGCTTTAGAGACATCAGATACTAGATGCCAAAACAATATCTAAGCAAGTAGCATTTTATTTCTAGTTACTCCAGTTCTTAGTTTCTCTCAGAAGATACTTGTCCCATTTTAAAGTGACCTGATAAAATCAACCAAACCCCAAGTCTTTTCCATTCTAGAAGAACACAGGGAAGAACTCTTCTGAACCTTACCTGGGCTGGCCAGTCAAGTTATATGGACAGTTCACTTGTTCTCTTGATTGCACTTGGTCCAGGAACTCCTAGAGCCATCACCTACTAACACCTGTCCACACACTTGCTGTGGTAATTCTGGCTTCTTGAACATTTTACCTGATTAATCTTGGGGTAAATTAGCCAGAATTTTTAGGGCCATTTCCATCCCAAGCACTACCAAGACCTCATTAGGTCATGACCAGTGTCTAGACTTGAGTGGAAAGGAAGTACAATACTGGCCACTGGCTTCAGTTTTCTGAGATATAATTCACTTACCATACAATTCATCCATTTAAAGTGCACAATTCAATAGTTTTTAGTACATTTGTAGATAGGTGCATCTATCACTGCAATCAATTTTAGGGCATTTTAATCATCTCAAAAACAAACCCTGAACCCTTTAGCTCTCACCCCCCTATTCTTCCATCCTCCCTTTGCTTCCCGCCCCAAGCCCTAAGCAAACATTAATTCACTTTTGTCTCTATAGATTTCTCCATTCTGGACTTTCATATAAATGGAATCATACAATATGTGGTCTTTTGTGAATGGCTTCTTTCACTTAGCGTGTTTTTAAAGTTCATCTATGTTGTATTATAGATCATTACTTCATTCCTTTTTATGGCTGAATAATATTCCATTGTATATATATATCACATTTTGTTTATCCATTTCGTCAGTTGATGGATATTTGAGTTGTTTCCACTTTTTGGCCATTATAAATAATGCTTCTATGAACATTCAGGTACAATATTTCTTGTTCTTAGCATACATACATTTTCCATCAAAGCAGATTGCTTTCTATGCTAAATAAAGGAAATCAATTTCTCTCTATGGGAGAGAATTCTCTTAAAAGGTCTCTGGTGACTAGTAAGTCAGACAATAAATATTTGTTAGTTGTTCTCATGCGTCAAGTAGTGTTCTAGCACATGAGAGAACCAGACACAGTTCCTGCAATTAGGGAAGCTATAGTCTTGTGTGGGGACAAACAAGAAATATGATGATAAAAATGTAGAGTAGTAATGCTTAGGACATTATAATAACACAGAGAGAGAATACTAAGGAGGGTCAATAGCTGCAAAATTGGAGAAGCAGGGAAATTAAAATTTACTTTACAGAAATAGGATGTTTAAATGGAGTCTTAAAAGACAAGGAGCCATCCAGAAAGACTTGGGGAGAGAGGGAAGAAGGACATTTCTAGCAGAGGAAGCATGCAAAGAATTAGAGGTAAGAGAAAACAGGAACATGTAGGGAACTCCAAAAAGATCAATAGCACAAGAGTAATTATTTGTAGTGGGAAATGAATCTGGTGAGGTAGGCTGGGACTAGATCATGGAATGCCTTATATGCAATGCTGATAAATTTAGATCTTATTCTGAAGACCATCAAATGGCCATTAAAAATGGAAAAAAGGAAATAACAGAATCAGCCTGGTGACAGTCAGAACAACAGATTAGAAGAGATGAAACTGAATGCCAGAAGACTGTTACAGCAGTACGAGTAAGAAATTATCAAAGCCAAAATGAAGGCAATGACTAGGGACGGAGAGAAAAATATGTTTTACCAATATTTAGAAAATAGAACTGCCAGGACTGGGAGTCCATTTAAAGGTGGAATAAGTACAGGAAGTAAAGATGGTGAGTAAGCAGTTGGAAATAACTAAAGATGACTCCATTTTTGGCTTTGGAGACTGAATGATAGTGACGTCATTCCCTGCGATGGGAAATAAAGGAGGATGAAGTGGTTTGAGAGAGAGGGAAAATCATGAATTCTGTTTTGTATAAGCTGAACTTGAGATGTCAGTTCTTCATTAGACATTAGCCAGAGGTGTCTAATCAGCCACTGAATATAGCAGTTTTTAGTCCATATTCTTTTTCCAGGTTGAAGATACCTATTCGGGATTAATAGTTATACACATGGGAAGTTGGAGCCATCAATGAGAATGAGCTTATCCAGGGAAAGTTTGTCAAGATCAGTGATAGGAGGGAGGAAGTTTGAGGACAGAATTTAGTAGAACACCGACATTGACAGGGTACAAGGAGAAAGGAGACATCAAGAAGGAGACTGAGAAGGACTGTCTGTCCACAGAGGTAGGACAGGAAAGAGTGTAAAGAAAGGCAAATGGTCAATAGTATCACACACGGTAGAGAAGGCAAGTGGAATAAATAGGTTGAACATCCATTTTACCTGACATTTTAGAAGTGAGTGAACTGGAAAATAATCTCAATGGTGAGTTGGAGGCTGACATCAGATTACAGTGCACTAGGGAGTGGGGGAGAAAGGTACAGGTTTTTCTTTAGGAAGCTTGGCTGAGCAGGTGTAGACGAGAGAGCAAAGGGAGATAGAAAGGGAAATTGAATGAAAGGACAATGTCTTATTTCTATATAATTTTATTGCTTATTTTTATAGCTTTGTATGGTTACAAAATTAATACATGGCAACTGTGAAAAGGTTCAAGTGATTCAGAAAGTTCTATAGTATAGAAAAGTCTCCTATAAAGCAAAACACAATAGATAACTATTATCAATAGTTGGTGTGTATTCTTCATACTTTTACTATGAAGATAATGTAAGATATAATAGTTTTAAATATTAATCAAAGTGTCTGTTATTCCTAGAAATTCCTTTTTAAATTCTCTGTCCACCTCTGCTGTTTCCCTGCTTAAACTAGTCAAATGGCATCTGATATTCCAGAGAAGGGCAGTTAGAGCAATACCTTGGAAAGAAAGAAAAAGTCCACTCTCAACTTTGAGGTTCAAAAAACTTTTGGAATCCCAAGCAGAGGTAAATCTTTGAGAGAAAAGTTCTGAGTCTTAGGAGTTGAGGTTCTGAAGGACCCTAGACCTGAAGCTTGTGATCTGAAGAATGCATGATAATGTAAGAGCACATTTTCCTACAACAGAGGACATAAAAACGTATCTGGAGCTGGAACGAAGGATCAGAAGCAGAAGGCAAAGAGTGGCAGAGGCAGGTAAATGTCCTGAGAAGAGACTGAGAACCCTTAGCCATCCTGTGTTGAGCTACAGGAAAGGGATAAAAACAATCACCACCATGACCCCCCACTACGTCTCCAACCTATTTGGTCCCCTTCTCGGTTTCACTCACTGTGCTAGGGCCAAACTGGTCTCCTTGCTCCTATTCAAACATGTCAAGCATGCCCAGTGCGTGTATACTTGCTCTTTCCTCTGCCTGGAGTCCTCTCCCCCACATACCTACGGCTTCCTTCCTCACCCCCTTCAGGTCTCTGCTCAAATGTCACCTTATCAAAATAAGCTTCCCTGAACATCCCTTTGAAAACAGTAATGCATCTTGCCCTATCCCCCCTTGTCCCCTTCCCTTATTTTATTTCCAAAACACTCACCTGATATACTACATATGTTACTTATTTATCCTTTTATTGTCTGTCTTTATGCACCACAAATTAAGCTTCAGGGAGCAAGGATTTTCTTATTGCTGCTGTTGTGATTTTACTTCTCTCCATATCAGTGGACCAGATTAATCCCATTCTTTTTTCACTACTGTTGTACTAGAACTTAGAACAGTGCTTGGCATACTATACACGATTAACCAAAAACGGTTGACTGAACATATGAATGAATGAATGAATGGGCAGGCAACTGAGTATTGATGCCCCTTTCCTGGAAGTTACATAAGCTCCCCTAGAAATCAGGTGTGTTTCTGCAGAGAAAGGGAAAGACAGAAGACTTAATTAAGAAAACTCTAAATCAGTTAAACTTACCCTGATTTGACTCAGAATAGGTTTGAGTCACTAGGCAGAAAGAAAGCTCAAGAAATTAAGTTTAGCTATAGATAAATAAAGAAAAATATGTTTGATTTACACTTAAGTTTGTGGCATGTGATATTTGCCTGCTACAAATACATTAACATTTATATACATGTGTTTCACTGTATTTTATGAAAATTGAATCTGTATACATTCCTCAACTGACCCCTTCACCTAATAATATCTGCATCTCTCCATGTCAGTGTACACAGATTCATCCTGTTCTCTTTACCGGATCTGTAGCATTCTGTTTGTATGAAGGCACCATGATATAATTAACCAAACCCCTATTGACAGACTTTCAGATTGTTTCTAATTTTTTACTGTGTCTAAAAATATGATGAATTCATCAAAACAGAATTACTCAGTCAATGAGGGATGCACATTTAAAATATTAAGCAATATTGATAAATTGTATAAAAGGGAGATTTTTCCAAAATGAGATTTGAGCATGTTTATATGCTCAGGAGAAAGAGGTAACAGAAATAAAGAAGCTGAAGATACAGAGGCAGGAAGGGATCGAAGACAGCAAGTCCATGTAAAAAGGGTGGAGTCAGGACCCAAGTTGTCGGTAGAAGAGTCAAACTCCTGCCTGGGAGGACAGGGAGACAGTGTAAGACTAAACAGAAGAAGAAAAGGATCAAGCAAATCAGATAAGTTTGTAGGTGGAGAATCCCATATGAGAGCCTTTTTTCTCTTTGTATAAGGAGATCTGGCGAGGCTGAAATCTAAATCATGAATTTTTTGTTTTGTGATTTTCTGCAAAAACACTCAGTAGTTGGATGTAAGAGAGGAAAGGGCAAATGGTTGGATTTATCCGGGGTTGAGTATTATTAGGGCAAGAGAAGCAAAAAGCACTAGACATGAATGACGTTGTTGACCAAGGAGCTGCTAAAGTATCACATGATGAGATCTGGCTGATTAAGAAAGGAAATGAATCCAATAAGAAGCCAAAAGGTTGAAAGGGAAGAAAGGCACAAAGGTATGGAAGTCTTGATATGGAAGAGGAGAGAGTATTAGAGCAAGGAAGTGCAGGAGTTGGGAAAAAGGGAGTTTGAGTTCAGAGGGTGGGATATTGATGTTGAAGCTTTGGACAAGGAGTGGTCCCAAGCAAATGTTGGTCCCAGGCAAAAGTCAGTCCAGGGTTGTGGCATTGCTGTGCCTTGCTTCTATCCCAGGAGTGTGGAGTGGCCCTTTGTCTCTAGAACAAAATCAGAAAACAATAGTCCCACATCGCTGTATTTCCCAGAGTCCATATTAGTCAGTTTAAAATAAACATCAAATACTGTATACCTGCAGTCCCCAACCTCCAGGCCGGTGACTGGTACCAGTCCATTGCCTGTTAGGAACTCAGCCGCACAGGAGGAGGTGAGTGGTGGGCAAGTGAGCGAAGCTTCACCTGTATTTACAGCCATTTCTCATCACTCGCATCACTGCCTGAGCTCCACCTCTTGTCAGATCAGCAGCGGCATTAGATTCTCATAGGAGTGCGAACCCCACTGTAAACTGTGCACGCAAGGGATCTAGGTTGTGCGCTCCTTATGAGAATCTAATGCCTGATGATCTGAGCTGGAGCTGAGGTGGTGATGCTAGCACTGGGGAGTGGCTGCAAATACAGATTGTCATTAGCAGAGAGATTTGACTGGACAATAAATGTAATGCTCTTGAATCATCCCAAAACCATCCTCCTACCCAGTCCATGGAAAAATTGTCTTCCGTGAAACTGGTCCCTGGTGCCAAAAAGGTTGGGGACCACAGCTGTACACAGTTTATGTAACTGTAAATTTCAAATGAAGCGCCAGCAATTGCAAACTAACTCCTTTTTTGATCTCTCTGCCATTGTGCCCTGAAGATCAAAATCCACATTTCATCTGCCATTTTCTGTGTTTTTATTCCCAGTCTTCAGTGAGCAACTGCTTGAGGGTGCATGCAAGCACACATGCGCACACACACCTTCACAAGGACAAACAACAGTTTTCAAACACTGTGTGGTCTAAACAAAGGATCAGCAAACTCTTTTCCATAAAGGGCCAGATACTAAATATTTTTAGCTTTGTGGGCCACATAATATCTCTGTTGAAACTCCATGACTGCCGTTATCATGCAAAAGCAGCCACAGACAATATGTCAGTGAATGAGTATGGCTGCATTCCAATAAAATTTTATTTATGGACACTAAATTGAAATTTCATATACTTCTCATATCGCATGAAATATTCTTCTTTTGATTTTTTTCAACAGGTGAAAAATATAATAACTATGATTAGTTTGCAGGCTGTACAAAAGCAAGTGCTGGGCCAGATTTGCCCCATGTGAGGTTTGTCAACCCCTGGTCTACATTTATACAGTCATGTGCCACATTACAAGCTTTCAGTCGACAAAGGACTACAAATATGGTGGGCCCAGAAGAGTAAAATGGAGTTGAAAAATTCCTATTGCCTAGTGATTTTGCAGGCTTTGTAACATTGTAGCACGTACCACAACACATTACTCACCATGTTTGTGGTGATGCTGGTATAAACAAATATGTGCTGCAAGTCATATAAAAGTATAGCACATACAATTATGTACAATATGTAATACTTGATAATGGTAATAATCAACCATGTTACTGGTTTATGTATTTCCTATACTATAACTTTTTATTATTTTAGAGTGAACCCCTTCTACTTTTTAAAAAAAAAATTCACTGTAAAACAGCCTCAGGCAGGTCCTTTAGGAGGTATTCTAGAAGAAGGCATTATTATCATAGGGGACAACAGCTCCATGCATATTATTGCCCCTGAAGACCTTCCAGTGGGACAAGATGTGGAGGTGGAAGACAGTGATATTGATGATCTTGACCCTGGCCTGGGCTAATGTGTGTGTTTGTGTCCTAGTGTCTAGTAAAAAAAAATTAAACAGTAAAAAATAAAAATTAAAAAAATTTTAAGAACAGAAAAAGCTTATAGAATAAGTATATAAAGAAAGAAAATATTTTTTGTACAGCTGTATAATGTATTTGTGTTTTAAGCTAAGTGTTATTACAAAAGAGTCAAAAAGTTTTTCAAAAATTTAAGAGTTTATAAAGTAAAAAAGTTACAGTCAGCTAAGGTTAATTTATTATTGAAGAAAGAAAAAAAATTTTTATAAATTTAATGTAACCTAAGTGTCTAGTGTTTATAAAGTCTACAGTAGTGTACAGTAATGTCCTAGACCTTCACATTCACTCACCACTCACTCACTGACTCACCCAGAACAACTTCCAGTCCTGAAAGTTCCGTTCATAGTAAGTACCTTATATAGGTGCACGGTTTTTAGCTTTTATATATTTTCAGTGGACCTTTTCTATGTTTAGTTAGGTTTAGATACACAAATACTTACCGTTGTGTTACAGTTGCCTACAGTATGAATACAGTACAGTACAGTAACATTCTGTACAGGTTTGTAGTCTAGGAGCAATAGGCTATACCATATAGCCTAGGTGTGTAGTAGGCTAAACCATCTAGGTTTGTGTAAGTGATGTTCACAGGAAGAGGAAAGTGCCTAGGGACACATTTCTCAGAAGTATCCACATCATTAAATGACTGTACTTAGAAAACAAAACTATTTCAGTCTAAAAGAAACATTTTTTGTAGAGATGTAACTCTTCCCCATATACAGAAAAGTTTTATTAACTAGTTCATTCTATCTCCTTGGAGCCAAATTGTGTTAAACTTCTCCCTTTTAAAGATGACCTTTGCCCTAGTTGGGAGTGGTTCCTCCAGAATAAAGTGACACTGTGCTTAGAAGATAAAACTTAAGTCTCCACCTCTTAAGATACAGAAAACTGTTTGCAATTTATAAATGGATACTGGTTTTCTTTTTCATCTCACAATGGGTGCAGAAAGTATTGGAGTCTGGTCTTAGTCAAGGTCCCTTATCACATAGAAAGAACTTTACCTTATGGGAACATCAGCGATATGAGCTTCTCCTTGAATGGAACTCGGACCTGACTTTATTGTTCTTTGTGGGAGATCTGCTTAGAATCCATTCTTGCACTAGAAGGAGGGCTTAGCTAAATAAAATCTGAGGGTCCTTGCCACTCTGAGAGACTAGAATACCATAATATAGAAGTAAGCCCTCTCCAACATCTATCTTTTAAAAATCCAACACGTTTACATAGTTCATGTCATTGACTTTTTTTTTTTACTTATGACTCTATCATTCTAAGGAATAATTGAATTTTAATGACCAAAGAGACCTTACAGATTATCTTGTCCAATGGCTCCCCAAACTGGCTATACATCAGTGCTTTAGAATAATATAGATCTGGGCCTCAACCCAGAACCACATTCCAAGGAATTTCTGTTATTTAATGTATTTAATGTCTTAGTCCATTCCAGCTGCTATAACAAACTACCATAGACTGGGTGGCTTATAAACAACAGAAATTTATTTCTCACAATTCTGGAGGGTAGGAAGTCCAAGCTCAAGGTGCTGGCAGATTCCATGTCTGGTGATGGCCTCCTTTCTCATAGATGGTGCCTTCTCACTGTGTCCTCTCATGGTGGAAGGGAAGATCAAGCTCCCTTGTGCCTCTTTTATAAAGGCACTACTCCCATTCATGAGGGCTCCACCATCATGATCTGATTACCTCCCAATACGTTCACATTAGAGTTTAAGATTTCAACATATGAATTTTAGGGGGATTCAAACATTCAGACCATAGCATTTACAACTAGATCAAATGCACCGGTAAAGGATCCAGTCAGGAAAATGAAAACCACACTAAGACTTTCAGCAGACAAAATTTAATACTGGAAATTGGTTACACAAGTGTTAGAGGACCAAAAGAGTAAAAAAAGAACATGGAAGGATCCCAGAGAAAATACCTGCATGAAGCAGTAACCACCACTCAGAACTGTGGGACAAAAGGGAAGATCCTGGGGCTACCAGGACCTGGAAGCTCAGAGGAGGGGCCCCAGTGAGTTGATGCTCACCCCCCAAGGGAGAGTATTGCTTAATTACTGCGAAGGGGCTGTGACAAAACTGGTTCTGAAAATGCCCAGATGAAGTAAGCAACTTGTTCCAGATTCCTAGTAACATCCCTTTCCTCAATTTTCATCAGATAGCCCTGGTTCTGTTTCAACACTAATTTTACTGTTTTGCATCATAGCCCATATTATAAACTACCATAGATCTTTTTAAAAGTGGGCAGGAAAATATTAATACAGCCCCACAACATATTTAAACCTCACTATGCCTTATATTTTTTAAAGTCTTTTACCAAGAAGATATTTCTGCATTTCAGAATCGATCAGAGGTTACCTTTTTTCTATTCATGTTCTTAAGACCTAAATCTTGCCTTCAGTTTTAGGTTATTGGGTTGCTGGGATATTTTCTCTTCTTTTTTAATTTTTTCCTTCCTTCCTTCTCTTCCTCCTTCCCTCTCTTTATTCTCTTTATTCCTCTATTTCTTTTGTTTATGGATTTTCCTTTTTGTTTTTAAATCAAAACCGTGTGTGTGTGTGTGTGTGTGTGTGTGTGTGTGTGTGTGTAGGAATAGGGGGAGTGTGTGCTCTAAGGGGGTTTTCCAGTATTTACTTTATAAAAAAACTTTAGTTTTCCTCTGACTTTTAATGAAAGCCAAATGTTAGAAATAGTAATTAAAATGTTTACATTGAAGCGGATTGCTAGATCTCCAGTGTAGCCAAGGCTGGCAGGTTTTGCTAAATGAGAATGAGCCACACAGGCTGATCTTTCTTCACTAAAATGCCACAGTGTCCAGAAAGCAAATCCACTCCACACACCGTCCTTTGTTTCAGATCACATAAACTAAGCAAACAAAATGCCTCCCTCATAGCAAAATGCCTACTGTATCACAAGATACTGGAAGTTGTTATCAATGGGAGAGGATGACTTTGGAGAACATCAAGGTCAGGATTTTGATGTAAAGTTTGATCTGTGGGCTTCTACCAAACAGTCCTTCGTTTGGGGAAGCCCCACCCTGCTCCATTCAGGTGACGATCATTACACCTTGATCAGTCCCCCAGGTATCACCAATACATTTCAGAAAATAAAAATGAAGGGGAGGAGAGGAAGCTCTCCTGGTTCATTCCCTCTAAATGCCCTTGTGTAAAAATCTCTCCCAGACCCCAAAAAGCACTTGTTTCATACTGTCCCAAATGAATAAACCTCTAGTCCGGAAATGTATCATTTGGAAAGTTTCCATACCCTCTGCTGCCACAAATGTCTGGCAAAATATCTTTGGAGTCCTCATACAATCCCCCCATGCAGTAATGTAGAGTAATGTCTTCTAAATGAAATAAAAGAATACCAGTGAGCAAACCTTGCCTATGGCCTCCCATATTTAAATAAGACCTCTGACAAAGGAATAAATCATTCTGTGTTTCCCCAGAATTTGCAATGTATTTGGAAATTTTCACGCAGAACATAGCACATAAAGATTACCTGGGGAGCTTGAAAAATACTGGTCCACACCTAGATACCTGCGAGGGGATGGGCACATTGAAAGCGTTCACACGCACTCACTCCCAGTAATTCTAATGGACAGTCGCGTTAAGAACCACTGCCTGTTGAGGTTTGACCGGTTTTTAAACTCTGTATTTTCATTGTTATGGGGTTTTCTTCATTGTAGTCCACTGACTTCAGCATCTCACTTGGCCAAATAACCTTCACTTTGTATTGCAGAGTTAGATGCCTGGGACTGTCATTTTTAAGTGATCTTTACATCTACACATAACTGTTGTGTATTTGGAGTGATCTGAGTTTCTCTAATGGTAGCCAGAGTCTTAAAAGAAAAAGATATTTAACTTGATTACTTTGGAAATATCCAGTAAATCTAGGTCTTAACACACAGATGGTTCTTAGGACCATGTTGGGCACCTTAAAAATCTATCAGTGGTTGCATAAAAAAAAAAATAGCCAAACTCATTTTTAGATATTAGAGAATTAGAGGGCTTTTTTCTCTTGAAGAAATTCGAGAAGAATAGCACAGCTTTTATTCTGGCTAGTGTGTGTGGTGTGTGTGTGTGTGTGTGTGTGTGAGTGATTGGATTCTTTAAAAAAGAAAATAAATTATCAGCAATATCCACACTTTTATAAACATGAAAAAATATATAGCCTTATGAAGGTAAGATTCATACAAAATTATTCTGTGTTAATGCCTCTTCTGCTGGATTTGTGGCAGATCAGTTTAAAAAAAAAAAACCTGCCAATATGTTAATGCTTAAGCAAACCAAGAAACAATTCTCTCCCCCACCCCCCACTGCCAAAATAAAATCACAATCTTTTCAAATTCCACTTGAAAAGCTGTAAGAGAGCAAAGACCTTAAGGAAAACTGATAGAAATAAAAAAGGTAAATTTTTTTAATTAAATAAATTTTTTTTCTCATAAGATTGCTACTAAACAAGAAACTCAGTCAAGTTCCTACCCCCTTGTCTATGCAAGTTTATTCCTATGCAGTAAATAAACTGGATTGTGCAATCCCCAGAACAGAAAATTTTCTAACATCAAGTGAGTTTTTTCCAGGTGAGAATTAGATCATACAAATAATAATTTTACAACAAAATGTATATGTTATCTTTTATTCTTATCTGTTTACTGTCTCTTGTGTGTCCAAATACAAAAGTGCTCTGGGACTGAACATAATATGGGATCAATTCTCCTTGTAAGTACTGTATTCCAGTTCTTTATCAATAACTGATAGTCCAGAAGAAGTCAATTTCCATTGATTTATCAAGAAATCAGCAGTGCGTTCTTATGGAGCAGAGCCTCCATCGCACTATAGAAAGAGAAAAACAAATCATGAGCGAAGTAAGGCAAATTGAAGTGAAGCAGTGCCAGAGGTAGAAAAGGGAAGGCAACAGTTGACAGAGCACTTAGGAAGTTTTCTCTAAAATTAGCTTTAATTTTTTCATATTCAAGTATGATTTTATCTGTTTGCTATAACAGCTGTGCTTTACACTCATGACAGGAAGGACATCTGACCCCAAAACATCATCATCCATAGTAAATCTTATAACTCACACTGAAACTCAAGTCCAGTGCTGTACCGTACCATGAGGTTAATTTAGAAAATGATGCTGTAACTATACGATGAAAGCTGCTATGTTGTAGGCCAATATTTAATCAATGTCAATATGGTGAAAAAGAGCAAACTCTGGAGCCAGAAAGACGTGGGTTCAATATTGTTTTCGCAAGTAACTACCTGTGTGACTTTGAGCAAATCATTTTACCCTTCAGGACCTCACTTTCCTTATCTGCAAAATGGAAACAGTGATACCCACCTTGTAGAAATAATATGTCCTTTGTAGGATTAGGGATAATATATGTAAATATACTTATTTGCTACTGCCTAGCACATAGTACGTGCTCAATACATGATAGCTACTATTTTTTACAACTCCTATGAAGAAAAGTAGCCTGGTGCATGGCATATAGAAGGTACTCAATAAAATTAATCAGTTGCTTCTTAAATATCTTTGTCTAAATTATTTACTCATATTTTGACCTACCATTTAGATCTAAGTTAAACTTCACTGAGAGGATAAGCCAGATCAAAAGAAACACAAAATCACACAAATGTTCAAAAATATACAATGAGAAACACTGAAACCAACATGAGTGCTGATGAAATTGAGTTTATCTGGCAAAGCTTGAAAAACAGCAAAGTAGAAGCAGATTTTCTGGACTCTTATTTTCTCTTCCCAGCTGTCCCCCTTGGTTGTGACATGAGACTAGGCACAGGCAATCACCAAAACCAGTAAGCAGACAAGAACTTCAATCTGGCTCTAAAAGAGCCAAGTGGGGGGGGTGCCAAAGGCTGCAGTCCAAAGGGTGGCTGAGGGCCGAGAACCGGGAAGAATAATCACAGTGATGAGAAAGACAGAGAGACTGAGAGAGGGAGAGAGAAAGGAGAAGAAACAGGGAAGACTGGGACTGACTGAGGCTGATGAATGGCACCTTTTTTATCCTGCATGTCTTTTTAAAATAAAACATAGAAACCAAACCCACACAAACAAACTCATAGCTTAACAAATTAGTATAAAGGGAACAGCTGGTAACCACCACCCAGGTCAAGAAAGAGGACTTTGCCAGGATCCCTGAAGCAGCTCCATGTACCCCATCCCAATCCCAGTGCCCTCCCTCTTCCCAGAAGCAACCACAACCCGACCAGCACAGCTGTCACTTCCCTCTGTTTCTCATAGTCCTATCGCCCAAGGGTGCACCTTAGATACTCTGACTAAGACTTGCCCTTTTAAAGAATTGATTTGCCTCTTAAGTGACTTGTAGTCTGGAAACTTCTCCTCAATCCATTTCTTTTCTTTGCAATTTACATTTTAAAGAACCCGGGGCATTTGACCTGTAGAGTTTCCCACGGTCTAGATTTTGCTGATTGCATACTTATGATGCAGTTCAGCGTTTCTTCTGTCCTCTGTATTTCTTGCAAATTGGCAGCAGGATCCAGAGGATTGATCAGCCTCAGGTTCAACACCTTTGGCAAGTCCTTAGGTAGTTGTGTGTTCTTTCATCAGGAGGTACATGATGTAGCTCTTTATGTGATGGTCGTAGCCTTTGATGCTTGATGCTTGATCCATTAATTATTTAGGGATTACAAAATAGTGATATTCTAGTTATATCATTTCTTTTACATTCACTGACTAGAATACTTTTAAAAAGAAATGCTGCTTTCGTGTATTTTAGATTACCCTGTAGTATAGTTCACCCAGAAGAGACAGAATAATTGCTTGATTCTTTCCTTTTATTTTCCACTTTTCAAAATAATGAATTGATTCTCTATCACCCTCTAAAGATGACTGGTTATGGTTTTTTTCATATTACTATGGACTCATTAATTTAAACATATTTGATGGTTCTGGTTGCTTTTATGAGACTGCTCCCATGTGCACCAAACTACTCTTAACAGTGTTTTAAAGGCAATGGCTGATACCTGATGCCAGATGAGTATTTATTTCTTACCCTTTATTTATATGCAACACCAGAAAATTGGATAGAGTTGCTAATCCTTAATAATATCACCTTGATAAAATCTAGTTGTATGAACCTGGTCTTTACATTTATGTTAAATAAAATGGCAAAACTCTTCCAGATACTGGAAAACATACAATATCACAAATTCATTCTAAGTTGATCACTCTCTAAAAAATATGCATAATTTCCAACTTTACTGAAAATAATTAATTAATGAATTAATTAGTTAAACAAACCTTAGCGCCTGGGAGTCATGGAAAAAGAAATACGAGCCATCCAACCAGCAGGGGGAGTACAAGTTAACTGACAAATCCAATCTCCCAAAATCTGTTTCCTGTTATCGCTGATGTTTTGGAGAGAAGGAAGTTACCAGGAACAAGACAGGACATATCTTTGCTACTTGTTTTCTCTTAGATGCAAAGGATCTACACTGATTCTTAATGAAGGGGAAAATACAGCAGTAAGGGAAAGAGTATTTTCCTGAATTTTATCAAGACTTCTTTGCTCAGAATTCAACACGTTATTGTCCCCAGCCTGATTGATAACTGTCTTGGAGTATTCAGAAGGAGGAAGATATGATTACCTTACTTTTTCAAATTTAAAAAATAGAGACATCCAGAGATGACATGAATTCCCTAAGGTTACATGAGTTCAAGGGTAGAGACAAAACTTGCTATTAATCCTCCAAACCCCATCCTGGCTTTTCTCCTGGGACCTTAGTCAATGACAACTTTTTAAAAAGGAGAGGACCTGACAAAAGCATTTTGCAGTTTTCTACTTGTCTTTATCCAGTCAAGGCAATAACAAGAGCTTGGGAATTCAGAGCATCTGAGCATACCCCGATTTCTTTGCAAATTTTCCTCTGGGGTTGGTGCTTTAATTTTCAATCAGTCTGAGTCAATAACGTATGGTTGTCAGTGCTATTGTTGACTCTCACAATTTTTTGTCTCAACCTCACAGCTCCTAGAGCTTGGGGCTCAGGGTCAGTGGCAGGGGTTTTGATTTTGGGCTTTCTATGTTTGTACAATAGGGCAAGTCAGTATCGCTCCGGTATCTGTGAATTCTGGCCTAAACTGATCTATCAAGTGTTGTAGACAAATGAAGACCTTGAATGATGGAAAGAGGCTCTCTGGAAGTCTCCCCTGCTTTTCCATTTCATTGAACCTACAGCCTCTCACGTGCTCCCCACAGAGATCCAAATACAGCTGAATAAGAAAGAAAGAAAAGTCACATGAGAAGAATGGAATGCTCTTAACAATATTTTTAGGCTACAATGTATACTGAATTCCATTCACATGGTCCTGCAGGAGGTTTGGCCCATCTTCACAAAGCATGCCCCAACTCCTGCTTATTGCATCAGATATGTACATTTCTCAAGGACTGACAATAATTAAAAGAAAAAACAAACTGGAAGCTCTTCCCGTAGGATCTTTGAGGCAGGCTTTCCCTTTTACTCTTGTCAACACCTGCCTTAGAAAAAGAATGATAAACCGGTGTTAGAAAGTTCAAATCTTTCTCCAACTTGATGGACTTTTACTTGTGCACCTAATTCAAACCAATTTTGGAGATCACAGGGCTACTTCTAACTTTCCAAGAGGCTAATGAAAAGACTGAGAAAAAGTTTTTGAACAATCCACCATCATTTTTAAAGAAATAAAATTAATATGGAGATGAATAATTGTTTATGAAAAAAATTCCCTGGAGACACAGTTTAAATAAATGAGGACTTCTTGGTAGTGACCATAAATGAATAAGTTCTGTTCTTCCTTTTATTGAACTTAAAGAGTGCAGGTTTCCACTCGCATGTTCATTTGCCTTTATTCTGTGAATCTAATCTCTCTATCCCACACCAATAGATGGCAGGACCTCCTGAAGCCTGTTCTTTCCCAGGCCAGGAGCCTTCAACCCAGAGGCAAGTCTTTAATCACTTCTGAGTATTCTGAAACACGCAAGCCTGCTAGGCTCATTTAGCTAAGTGGAATATGGAGTTAATGAAGGCAGGGTCATTGATTCAGTCTTAATCTAATCCTGCTAATTTTATCCTACTATGTGTTCACTGAACACATCCTCACCAAATGCATACCCATTGGCATTGAAAATCCATTAGTCACTAAGAGAAAAGGGTAGATGGAGACAGACTAACTGTCCTAAAATCCTGTCTCAGCCATTTCATAGGTGTGTAGACTTGGGTGAATAACTTAATTTTCTTGGTGCTTCCATTTCCTCACTGTAAAATAGAGATAGTTATAACAACTACTTCATGCGGTTTTAATGAGATTATCCATGTAAAGTGTTTAACACAATGGTAGGCACATAGAAAATACTTAATACGTGTTAGTTTTTATTTCAATTTAATGCTGTTGGTATTGTTGCTGTTGTTGTGATTGCTATTGAACAACATGTCAAAGCACCTGCCTTCCATGGTGCTAATTTTATACAAGTATGTGTTGTAGCTTGCATTCCTTTGGCATTGGTACATATTGGCTGTAAAACTCAGATCCACAGGTGCTTAGACTCAAGAGAAGTCAACACACTTTCATGAAAGTGCAAGGGAACCAGTAAACCTCCTTTCTCAAAGCCACTGCACACACCACACATTTAAATCAGTCAACACAGCTGACATATGAGCAGCAAATAACTCACTGGTGCTCCACTGCAACTCTTCATCTACTGAGGATGTCTTCTCTTCTAGTGATGAAGCCTAAACAGATGTTTAGTAACAGAAGAGTGCAGTACAATTCAAGACATGAAAAAGACGGTCTCCTCTTTTAACAAATCCAGAGTGTAGCTATTTAATGATCTTTGCCTTTTAGGAGAAAAAAAGGGTTGGGTTTAAAAAGTTTTCTGTTTTGTTCTGATTTTTCCTTTCTTTTGAAAATAAAACATGTTCCTAGTTTTACACTACAGAATTCAGAAAAGGAACAAATGATGGTTTAGAGAAGTATCAATATCTATTTCAGATCATCCCGTACCAGATTATCTACATAATCTAAATGCAATCAATAATTGTTCAGCCTTCTTTAGCTTGGGTGTGGAATCTAGCTGAGAAATGTATCTTAAGATGGATGGGAAAAGAGAATATTCCAATTACTTCTTTACATTTTGGCAAAACAATGACTTCAGAGGGGCAGTCATTAATTCTACTAAAACCACTGATTCCTGGACAACTCCTCTAGTGAGTCTCATTCAATAAGAATGAGGTAGGGTCCAGGAATCTCTGTTTTTAACACTCATTCTGGTGATTCTTATGATCTGACACATTGGAGACATTGGTCATCTTGTTATGTTTGTTTACACAACATCTCTTCCCTCTTTTGGTAAGAACACCTCAGTTTTCTTTTGAGAAACCACTCCTCTCCAACTCTCAGTCCCTGTGGGTGGGTGTGCCTGACTCTACCATCAGCTTCATGAGAAGGTGCTATGGTCTGAATGCTTGTGTACCCTCAAAATTATATGTTGACACCTAATCCCCAATGCAATAGTATTATAATATTAAGGGATGCAGACTTCAGGAAGTGATTAGGTCAGGAGGGCTCCACTCTCATGAATGGGATTAGTGCCCTTATAAAGGAGGCCTAAGGGAGCTTGTTTGTCCTTTCTTCCATGTGAGAACATAAGAAGGTGCCATCTATGAAGCAGAGAGTGAGTCTTCACCAGACACTGAGTCTGCCAGCACCTTGGTCTTGATCTTCCCAGGCTCCAGAACTGTGAACAACTTCTGTTGTTTATAAGTTACCCAGTCTGATGTATTTTGTTATAGCATCCCAGACCTGTCCAACCATTGTAATCAAAGAGTCAATATCTCTGGTCATACTTATTAGTTTAGAAATAGGTGAAAAACTCAATCCTGAGATGTTGTTGAAACCATTAGAAAGAGGAGCTCTCTTTTCTCTGGGTTTGGAAAAATATATTCTCCTGAAAAAGAAGCCAACACAGAGGGGGAATAAATGGAGAAAGGAGAAAGAGAGAGAGAGAGAGAGAGAAAGGAAAGCATCTAGATGACTTTTTTATTGTGTGTTTTTCAGTAAAAACACAATCTCATAATGACAGCATTCAAAGAAACAAAATGGAACCATAACTCAAAGTTCACAAATTCAGCAGGAAATGTAAAAGACTTAAGTTATATAACCCATTAATGACTATTTTCTATGAGTTTATTAAATGAGGCACAGGAAACTATGATGCTCAGATATACAACATAAGAATAAGGGCCTAAGGTCCAGTTATGGTAGCCCATGCCTATAATCCCAGCACTTTAGGTGGCCAAAGCAGGAGGATTGCTTGAGACCAGGAGTTCAAGACTAGCCTGGACAACATAGCAAGACCCAGTCTCAAAAAAAAATTTTAAAAATTAGTGAGGCATGGTTTTGCGTACCTGTAGTCCTAGCTACTCAGGAGGCTGAGGCAGAAGGATCACTTGAGCTCAGAAATTTGAGGTTACAATGAGCTATGAATGTGCCACTGCATTCCAGCCTGGATGACAGAGTGAGGCCCTGTCTCAAAAAAAAAAAATCAACTAGAGAAAAAGGACACATTGCCTTCAAAGGAACAACACAATATAGCTGACTTCTCACAGAAACAATGGAAGTCAGAGAAAATGGAATAATATCTTTAAAGTGTTCCTCCCCCCACAAGCTGCTTACAACATAGTATTCTACACTCAATGAAAATATTCTTCAAAAATAAAGGCAAAGAAAGTCACTTCCAGACAAACAATGAGTGAATTTATTGCCATCACATATATATATTGAAAGAAACACTAAAGAGAGACCTAAAGCAAAAGGAAAACAATGCAACAAATATAAATAAGCAGTAATAAATGAAGAGGACATCAGCAGGAATGGTGGAGTAACGACCTCTGAAAATCTGAAAATCTGCTTCTCCATAAAAGTAATGAAAACATTGGCAAAAGTGTCCAAATCAAAATTTTAAGAACTCTGGAAATTAACCAAAGTCTCACAACAATCCAAGGAGGGTTAATCCAAAAAAATGGCTGAATCTTTGTAGGAACAGCAATATTTGTGGCGTTTTAATTTACCTAATCCCACACTCACCTCCTTAATTCCACAGTAGCCTCGAAAACCAACAACTGCACAATTACAGTGAAAACCAGCAGCCTAGTAGCCATTGATGGTAGCAGAATGGATTTGGAACTCCCCAAAAGCACCATACTCATAAAATTGTCATTAATTGACCTGGTCTGGCAGTTTCCTAGAAACCCCATTGGCAGGGCTTGTTATTTGACCTGAGACCTCACTTAATGTGAACATCCTTTTCCACAATAGAATTGTCAAAAAATTCAACAACAATAATTGTTTAACATTGCAGCTGCCTGAGGCAATGATAACACAGTCACAGCGAAAAAAGAATCTGAGCAAATACATTTGAAAAGATGCTTAACATTATTTTTATTGGGAAATTCCAAATTAAAACAACAATAAGATACAACTACTTACTACCTATTAAAATGGCTAAAATCCAATAAATGGGCAATGCCAAATGCTGGTGAGGATGCAGAGCAACAGGAATGCTCATTAGCTGCTGGTGAGAATGCATAATGACATAGCTACTTTGGAAGACAGTTTACAAAGCTAAACATAATCTTACCATATAATCCAACAATCACACTCCTAAGTATTTACCCAATGATTTGAAGAATTATGTCCACACTAGGACCAGCATGTGAATGTATACAGCAACTTTATTCAAAATCGTAAAACACTGGAAGCAACCAAGATGAATGGATAAATAAACTATGGTACATCCGTATAACAGAATATTATTCAACAATAAAAAGAAATGAGCCATCAAGCCATGAGAAGACATGGATATTTCTAAGGGAAAAGGCCAGTCTGAAAGGCTACACACTGTATGATTCCAATTATACAACATTCTAGAAAAGGCAAAAATATAGAGACAGTAAAAAAAATCATGGTTGCCAGGGACTTGGGGATGGGGCGGTGAGGGATGCATAGATAGATAAAACACAGAGAAATTTGAAGGTGGTGAAACTATTCGGTATGATACTGTGATGGTGGATATATGACATTATGAATTGTCAAGACCTGTCAGACTGTACAGTGCAGAGTGAATCTTAAGGAATACACATTTTTAAAAGATCACTTAGGAGATTGGGGGAATCCCAGAAAGGAATGCAGACTTCAGATAGAAACTCTAACTGTATGAAAAATGTATGAAGTAACATCACTGAAGTAGGCATGGAAAAAAGTGTTCACCTAAGTAACTTTGGAAATGAGTGGAATCTATAAGACTAAAGGTAGAAGGAACTGAACATAAGCACTGCAATCAATTAATTAGAGAGAGAGAGAGAGAGAGAGAAAGGAAAACTGGAGAATGGGATGTCCTTTGAGTGCTTTAAGGCTGTACACCTGCACAGAGCTGTGTGTATGCCCAAGGAAGACCTGAGAAGGCCTGAAGCTGTCACCTTTATCTAACCTTGAGGATCTGTATAAGCAGGAAGTGAGGCTAAGGCAGAGTAGTAAACTGTCTGCCTACACATGTACACAGAGGTCCTTGGCAAAGGATGGGAGATGAATTGGTTCCACTCATTTAAGAAAAATCTCTATGTAATTATTATTTGACCACTAAGCTAAATAAGCAGAGACTTCAGTGGCCACATGACAAAGGATACACACATTAAGGAATTCTTTCAGGAAAGTCACGAGACAAACAAACTGCAACAACAACAAACTCTAGGGGAGGGGAAATCTGATTTCCAGAGTTGTCAAATTATATTATTTAAAATACTTAGTTTTCAACAGAATAATATGAGACATACAAAGAAAGAAGAAGCTATGGTCCATACACTGGAAAAAAAAAAAAGCAGCCAACAGAAAAGAATGTTGGAACATGGTATTTTCATTGGGACAGATAGGCTTACTAGACAAAGACTTTTAAATCAGGTATTTTAAATACATTCAAAGAATGAAAGGAAACCATGTCTAAATAATTAAAGGAAAGTAGGAGAATGATGTCGCACCAAATAGAGAATATCAGTAAATATTAGTATATGCACAATGGGATTTCCAGAGGAATAAGAAAGAGAGAGAAAGAGACAGAAAGAATATTTGAAGAAACAATAGCCCCAAACTTCTCAACTTTAATGAAAAACATTAATTGACACATCTAAGAAACTTGACAAATTCCAAGTACAATAAAAGATATCCACACATAAACACCACCAACTGTTGAAATCAGCAAAAGAGAAGTGACTCATCACATACAAGGGGTCTTCAATAATATTTGATACTACTTTCTCATCAGAAACCATGGAGGCAGAATGTAGTAGATGAAGTATTCAAAGTACTAACAGAAAAAAGATGTCCAACAATAATTCTATATCCAGCAAAACTATCCTTTAAAAGTAGAGGACAAATTAAGACATTCTCAGATAAACAAAAACTGAAATAATTCATCACTAGCAGACCTGCCTTAGAAGAAATGCTGAGGAAGTCCTTCAGGCTAAAATGAAAGGACATTAGACAGTAACTCAAATCCATGTGAAGAAATAAAGAGCATTGATAAAGGTAATTATATTAACACTGTTACGGACTGAATTGTGCCCCCTCAAAATTCATACATTGAAGTCCTAACACCCAGTATGCCTCAGAGTGTGACTTTATTTGGAGATAGGGCCTTTAAAAAGGTAATTAAGGTTAAATGAGGTTATAAAGGTGACCCCCTAATCCAATATGACTGGTGTCCTTATAAGAAGAGAGAGAGACACTAGGGATGTGCACACACAGAGAAAAGGCCATGTGAGGACACAGTGAGAAGGTGGCCATCTGAAAGCCAAGGAGAGAGGCCTCAGGAGAAACCAAACCTGCTGAAACCTTTGATCTTGGACTACTAGCCTCCAGAAATAGGAGAAACTCTAAAAGAAAGTGAAATAAAGATAATAGAATTAAAATTATACACCAGAAAATATCTATTTAAACATAAAAGAAGGTGTTAATGGAGACATATAAGAACAAAAAAGACATACAGAAAGCAATAGTAAATGGTAGACACAAATTCTAACATAAAAAATATATTTAAATTTAATGGATTAAATACTGCAATAAAAAAGCAGAAACTGACAGGCTGGATTTTTTAAAAAGACATGATCCAACTATATACTGTCTATAAGAGCCATATTTTGGATTCAAAGTCATAAATAACTCAAAAACAAAAGGATGGAAAAATATATACCATGCAAACAGTAACCAAAAAAAGAGCTGCAGTAATTATACTAATAGCAGACATATCAGACAAAATAGACCCTAACACCAAATTTGTTATTAGAGATAAAGAAGGACATTTTATAATGATAAATTGGTCAATCCATCAAGAGGGCATAACAGTGATAAACAAATATATATACATACATGCACCTGATAACAGGGCCTCAAAAAAACATGAAGCAAAACTGGACGGAATTGAAGAGAGAAACAGACGGTTCAACAGTAGTAATTGGAGACTTCAGTAACTCACTTTCAATGATAGACAGAACAACCAGATAGATGATCGACAAGGAAATAGAAGACTTAACACCATAAACTAAGTAGACCCAACAGACACAGAACGTTCCATACAAAAACAGAATGTACATTTTTCTCAACTGCACATTCTCCAAGAAGATTCATATTAGTTAGACCATAAAAAACTCAAAATAAATTTAGAAGGATAGAAATAACACAAAGTGTGACCTCCAAACACAATGGATTGAAATTAGAAATCAGTAACAGAGGATATTTGGGGATTTCACAAACATATGGAAATTAAACAACATACTCCTAAATAATGAATGGGTCAAAGACAAAACCAAAAGGACAATTAGAAAATACATTGAGATGAATCAAAATGAAAACATAACATACCAAAACTTATGAAATGTAGCTAAAGCAATGGTTAGGGAGAAATTCAGAGTAGTAAGTGTTTATATTAAAACAGAAGAAAAATCTCAAACCAGTAACCTAATTTTCCACTTTAAGAAACCAGAAAAAGAAGAGAAAATTAAACCCAAAGGAAGCGGAAAGAAGGAAATAATAATTATTACAGCAAAAATAAATGAAATAGAAAATAGAAAAACAATAGATAAAAGCAATGAAAGTTGGTTCTTTTGAAGACATCACTAAAATTGGCAAGCATTTAGTGAAACTTTGCCAAGAAAAAAGAGAGAAAACTCAAATTATTAAAATAAGGAAGGAAAAAGAGGACTTACTACTGGTCTTACAGAAATAAGAAGGATTATGAGGGAATACTAGAAATTATTGTATGCCAACAAATTAGATAACCTTGTTGAGATGGACAAATGCCTGAAAGGACACAAACTACCAGAACTGACTCAAGAAGAAATAAAAAATTTGAATAGGTCTATAACAAGTAAAGAGATTGAATTAGCAAGCAAAAAATGTCCCACAAAGAAAAGCCCAGGTCCAGTTGCTATCACTAGTGAATTCTACCAAACATAAAGAATTAACACCAATCTTTCAAAAATCTTCCAAAAAATAAAACAGGAGGGAACACTCCCAATTCATTCTATGAGGCAGTTATTACCCTGCCACCAAAACCAGATGTAGACACCATAAGAGAACAAAAATCCTCAACAAAGTGCCAGCAAACCAAATCCAACAACATATAAAAAGAATTATACACTGTGACCGAGTAGAATTTATCCAAGGAATGCAAGATTAGTTCAACATATGAAGATCAACCAATATAATACACCGTAATACTATAGTAAAGGACAAAACCATGTGATCATCTCAATTGACACAGAAAAAGTATTTGGCAAAATTCAACTCCCTTTGACAATAAAACTCAACAAACTAGGAATAGTAGAAAAATTCCTCAACCTGATGAATGACATCTATGAAAAATCCACAGCTAACATCATACTTAATAGTGAAATAATTTTGCATTTAAAAGCCCTAGAGTTTTTTAGGTTGTGACTCTGAATTTTATTCCAATCCTGATGAGAAGTCATTAGAGAAGTTCTTACAGGAATTAGAGGGTCATGATTTGATTTTTTATTTTAAAAAAGCACTCTGGATACCTTGTATCCAATTCATTGGAATTCTGTTTGAACTGGGCGGTGGGGAACAGGAGGGAACCTTGGTATAATTAGAAGGTATAGAAATAGTCCAGGAGAGAGACTATAACAGCTTGGGCTAAAAGGGTCTAAAAGGGAAGTGAAAAAAGTAGAAGATTCCAAAATACGTTCAGAGGTAGATTCAGCAGGTCTTTCCAAGGGTTTTTGATGTGAGATAAATGAGAAAAGGAGAGGAATCAAGGTTGACTCCTAGATTTTTGGCTTGAGCAACTGGGTGGATGGTGATGCCATACACCGAGAAGAAGACCAAGTAGGATTGGAGTTGGGGGAGGCAAATAAAATTTCTATTTTGGGCACTTTAAAACTGAGATATCTATTTGATATTTATGTGGAGCTGTCAAAGAGGGATCTAGATATACAATCTGGAGCTCAGAAAAGAGGTCAGAGCTGAACATATGATTTGGAAAATGTCAGTATACAAATAGTATTTAAAGCCAAGGGACTGAATGAGGTTAAATGGGAAAACTATGTAGATAGAGAAAGGAAGGGAGACCAGGATAGAGCTCTGGGATGCTCATACCTTTAGCATTCGCACAGAGAAGGAGGAAGAGTCCACAGTGGAGTTTGAGAAGCAACAGCCAATGAAGAAAGGAAACCAAAAGAGCATAGGAGCAAGTTGCCAAGAAAAGTAACTGTGTTCAAAAGGAAGTGGTGATCAACTTTGTTGAATGCTGCTGAGAGAGCAAGCAAGAAAGGAATGACAGAATGGCCCATAGTGTTTGGAATAGGGTGGTTGTGAATAATCTTGACCGGTGCAAAGGCAGTGAAATTGAAGGGACAGACATCCAATTGAGGTAGGTTAGAAGGGAAGGTGAGTTGAAAAAGTAAGGGCAATGTGTTAGTCTGCTCAGGCTAGGTGGCTTAAACAACAGAAATTTATCACAGTTATGGAGGCTAGAAGTCTAATATTAAGGTACCATCAGGGTTCATTTCTGTTGAGGCCTCTCTTCCTAGATTGCAGATGGCTGCCTTCTCACTGCATCCTCACATGATCTCTTTTCTGTGCGTGTGGGTAGAGAGATCTCTGGTATCTCTTCCTCTACTGAGGAGGACACTGGTCCTATCAGATTAGGGCTCCACCCTCATGATTTCATTTTACCTTAATTACCTCCCTAAATGCCCTATCTCCAAATACAGTCACATTGGGGGTTACAGCTTCAACATATGAATTTTGGTGGGATACAATTCAGTCCATGACAGCAAGCAACTCTAGATAACTCTTTGAAGACAATTCTTATGAAGGGGAACAGAGAAATGGGGTAGCAACTCAAAAGAAATGTGGACAGAAAAGAGGGGATAATTATAGAAACAAAGTCCCTGGAAAGGATCTGGAACACCATGGAGGCCTTTGGCCAGGTTGCCTTTTGGCCTGGGCTAAGCCACATCATCCATAGTAATGAGAAGGAAGTCAAACAGTGAGGAGTAACTATGTGAACAGGCTGGTGGTTTCCCCAGAGAAAGATGAGGAAGTTCCTGTCTAATTGCTCCTGCTTTCCTGATGAATATAAGACAAGCCTATAGTGAGTAGTGAGCGTGGCAGAGATGTTGGGGAATGTAGGAGTTTCAAAGAGAAAGCATGAAATGGTCGTTTGGGCATGTGGGCAGGTGAAAATATTATGAAAGTTTCATAAGATTCTGGACATGTTGAGTGCCCATCTGAGATTTATGTCTGTGGACGTTAGAGACCAAGTCACACAATTGTGTGGGGTTTTTTCCAGCCATTTGAACTGCTCAGATGCTGGCACAGGGTAAGTAGATAGATAGGTTTCACCCAGGTCATAACTTTGGAGGCAAATCCAGCCAAGAAAAGAAGTACATGGAGAGTTGAGTATTCACAAGACAGTGTTTAAATGAAAAAAGACAAAAATATTTAAAACGTCAACTTCAAAAATAAGTTTCCTCTCTGTCTCCTCTCTGATATAAGGATGAACTTTCTTAGGAAAGATAAGCTAGATATTCTTGGACCATATTTGCAGTAGGGTGTACAAAATTTTGAACCCGTTACTATATCAATATCAAATAATGCCATTATAACTGGTAGTACATTACTTTTAAATAACCATTGATGCCTATGTATATTTTGCATGGTAAACTTTCAGATAAACTGGAGATCCAGGTAGGCAAGGATTAGGTGAGTATGTGTTTGTTTAAGCAACTCTTATGAAACAGAACTTAACAGTAACTACCTTTCCTTGCTGATTAGATTTTTCATTTAATTTTTCATTTCTAAGACAATTTTCTCTTCAGAGCTTAAAATGTTTGATCTCAGACTGGCATTAATATGCATAAGAGGAAGTGGGATTTTACATATAAAATTTTGTCTTGGAAGATAAACTATGTTCAGTCTTCTGGTCCAAATTCTAAGCTAAAATCCTGAAAATGAAAACCATTTCTAGACTCCATGAATGCCCTAATCCTAAATTTTTCCTGAATTGTGAAGTGGAAAATGAAATCGTTTTTGTTGGAAAACTCCCTATTCAATGGGTCCAGATCAGCACTCAGATGATGTCAGCAAATGTTACATTTTTTTCCAATCATGAAATGAATTATGGGCTGCTAGCTAACCACAGTCAGTCATTAAATAAAACCATTTGGGCTGATACATTGTTGTTCTGCCAGAAAACACAGGTGTTTTGTTTTTAAAGAATTTTTAAAAACATTGCTTTAAGAAAAGATTGTATTGACAATCCTTCAGCATGAGCAATATAGGAGCCTATATAAGGTGCTATTTGCAAAGAATTTGTGTGGCAAAGGTAGAGATTGTATTTTTACATATGAAATAAAGAGTTGCTTTATGCACAAGAAATTGAAACATTTGGGCTATGATGTATGAAGACAGTGATATATGACTATGCATATTACAACATATCTATACATAAAGTTTTGAGTTGAATGAAATGCACCTTATAAACATGAAATGCTGTTATTATGAAGAACAAACTTTCTTGGACTGGGATTTTCCAAAAATGTTAGTTCATTCTTTCTACAATGATCCCCAGAGTTTTCAAATACATAGTCTTAAAATGATGGCATTTACATCTGTCAATATTAAACAAGCCCTGCTTGTTAACAGTAGAGCTAGAGCTGTACTTTCGTTTATAGGTGCCTTCTTGAAAGATTAATGAGCATAAAAAATTTTAATTGACCCAATAGTCATAAGGATAATTTTTAATCATTTTGCATTTTCAGTAATAACCTTACACTTATCTTTTTTCCTTTCAATCTAGTGTCTTCAATTTACACATCTCTAAATCATCCCTAAATGAAGCAGCTGCTTTCAGCTGATTCATCTGAGGAATTTGGTTATCTCATCCAAACTATGACATCTTGAATCATGCATTAATGGCATGCTTATGGAATGAAGCAGTGTTCTGTTTCAAATGACTTTTTTTGTCTGTGTGTGCAAGAGAGTATAAATGTCACATATCTATAATCCTCAGAACTCAAAAATTAATGCAATAAACAACTTCTTATCTGGGATACAACTATGTTTAAAAGAACAATAATCTATTGACTAGAGTACCTTAATAAACTGTTACTGGAAATATATCCTAGGATTTAAGTGTTGAAAGTAGCATTTTTAATGTATCCTAAATATGAGTCCCAAGACCTGGATTGCCCAGGTCAAAATGCTCTTATTGAAGATGGCACCGGCAGAATATTTCTTTAGAAAATTCCCTCCCCACTACCACCAAAAATAATTATGGCTATCTCATTTTCAAATGCTAATATATGCCAAGATCATTCTTCAAATTCTCAAGAGTCTCTTAAAAACATATTTTAATCAACAGCATATTCAGAATTTCACTAATTGTTTATTCAGAAATGTGTGGAATCTACCTGGGGTACAAAAACATATTTTAAAAAACTGAAAGAACTTAAATTATTTATGAAACAACTACTACCCATACAAAATTAAATGATTCTGTAACAGTCTGATAGAATTAACTATGAATTAACTACAGTCCAACTAAATGTTAGGGACAATTTGTGAAATGAGAGAACTCAGATTAGTGACCAGATTTTATACTGTATTTAAAGAAAAGATAACATACAGGAATATTTCTATGTAGAAGAAAATACATCCATGAACATACATACCTCTGCTACATCATTTCATTTATTCACATTTAAATGTGGCCAATACTATTATCAATCATGATTGGGGGATACATTTTTCTGCTTAAAAGTTCAGGTTAAATAAATGATTGACTTAACAAAAAATGTGTATCGATATATACTAGATATATAACATATATAAACACACATATATGACAACTTCCAAAGACTTTCAATGCCCAAGTGATCCCACTAATACTTATTTAACCACAAATACATTAAACCTCACCATCATAGCATTCTAGAACTTAATCTCCATGTATAACAATGTTTCTAAGGGAAAAAAAGCATCTGTAATTCTCACCTGTGATGCCTAAAATGTTCCCAGTCAGAGGACTCTCCTTACTCCCAGCTCCACTGGCCACCCCTGACCGTAGGCAGGCAATAGGAACTGGATTCTCAATGGTTTCTACCCAATGACGGTGACTCCATGGTCTGGTAAACTAGCTGAGGAGGTGTAAAGAGGCTGAGGGTCTAGTCCAGAAGGCTGAAGAGCTCTGATGGAGTAACCAGATGTCCTTCTCAAAACTGTATGGAAATCTGGGGAAGGGGAACAGAGAATACTTACATAAAGTCCTGAAGAACTGATTTGCAAACTGATAAATTCAAGGATAAGATTATTTATACAGCAAAAGGATTACAATAGGTTCCAGGGACATTTAAAGAAATAACATTTTCAAAGATTTGCCTATAATTCTTTAAACAACTAACAAAGGAAGAAATTAAAAGCTAAAATGTTATAAGTCACAGGATGATTTTCAAAAGTGAAAGTTTACATATTAATTTTATTTTTAATGTTCATGTTACCAGGGAAGAACAGATCAGGCTGTAAGATACAATCCCAGCGTCCTGGCAAAGCACGGTGTGAGGCCTACCTTGCGTGTCACCAGTCTCCCCCGTACCCCAGCCTCCACCCTTCTGCCAAATCCCACCTCACTCAAACAGCACCTAGTCATTGTCTTTTTCACACAGGCAGAAAATCAAAATGGACTCTGACGGGACAAATGTCCCTCATATTCTTGGGGACAGTTGTGAATGTATGTCTTCCAGAGCATCTTTGTGCATGACAGCTGTCCCCACTCCTCAACACCATTACTCTCACTTCCCATGGAAGGGCTTCCTCCTTTGCTCTACCCGTGTTTTCTTTTTTTGATTCAAGAAGAAAAAAGGTCAAAGATGCATAAGGCTCACCATTCATTGGACAAAAGACTGAGAAATTGTCTACATGTCACTGGAAAATCCTTCAAACAGCTGCTCTCCTTTTCTTTTTCTTTTTTTTTTTTCTTTTTGAGACAGAGTCTTGCTCTGTTGCCCTGGGTAGAAGTACCGTGGCATCATCGTAGCTCACTGCAACCTCAAATTCCTGGGCTCAAATGATCCTCTTGCCTCAGCCTCCCAAGTAGCTGGGACTATAGGCACATGCCATGACGCCCAGCTAATTTTTCTATTTTTAGTAGAGATGGGGTCTCCCTCTTGCTCAGGCTGGTCTCGAACTCCTGAGCTCGAGTAATCCTCCCACCTTGGCCGACCAGAGTGGGAGGGTTATAGGCATGAGCCACCACACCTGGCCTGCTCTCCTTTTCTGATCAGGACATCTTGATGAACATTTCCCGACAGAACTGTTCTGGAGTGGCCCAAGGAATTTATCCTCCTTGTCCTTGACCTTGTTTTATCAAAAGACTGCTAGAGGTGAAGAGATAAGGTAAGAGAACTCCTGAAGCTACATAAAACATATTTATAAGTAGTTATTTCTAGACTGTATATCACAAGCTGGCAGGCTAGAGCTGGTATAATAGCCTTTGTTTCCAGTATATCCACCATTCCACACTAAAATCCCTGAAAAGTATTTGGTAACTTGTTACTTTGAAACAAGTATAAGAAAAGATATTATGTGCCTCAATTAGATTGATATATTTTCTAAAAATATTTGCACCAATGAATTCTCTTGTGTGGGCAAGAATCTTTTTAAAGAGCATTTATTGGGTTTTTGTCTGCTTGTGAAAGTAATGGAAGCTCAATTTTAGAAAAGCCCCAAAAGCATAAGAAGGAAAGTAAAAATCATATGTCATTCCACCTAACAGACACAAGCAATGTTAACATTTTGGTTTATTTCCTTTCAGCGGTGAGAGAGAAGAAAGTAAATCACCACAACCGGGATCATATTACATTACAATTTTTTAAATATTTTGTTTTCATATAACACTACATCATTCATTTGACATTCAACAAATATTAATTAATGAACCCTTATAAATCAGAACCACACTTGTCTCTGAATATTATGAGCATTTTCCAATGATATAAAATACTCTTTAAAATGTAATTTTTAAAAGATATACAATGTTCAAAAATATACTGTTATATAATGATCAAATTATTCTCCAATTTTTGACCATAGAAGTTATTTTTTTCTTTATAATATAGCTGTATTAAAGTATAATAAACTGCACATACTAGCAGGGCACAAGTTGGTAGGTTTTGACCTACGAATGTAGCTATGAAACCATCATCACAATCTAGGTAATGAACATACGCATCACACCCAAGAGTTTTCTTGGGCTCTCTTGTAATTCCTCCCTCCGCCCTTCCCTGCTCTCATTCCCATCTCTAGGCATCTGATCTGTTTTCTGTCGCTACAGTTAGTTTGAATTTTCTGAACTATTTTACACTTATGTATTCTCTTTTTTCTGGCTTCTTTCATTCACCATAATTATTCTGACATTCATCATGTTGCTGTGCAATCAATAGTTTATTCCCTTTTATTACTGAGTAGTATTTCATTATATAGATATACCACAATTTGTTTATCCATTTACCTGTTGATGGATATTTTTGTCATTTCCATTTTTTTATTGTCACAAATAAAACTGTTATGAACATCGCGTGTGTCTTTATACATCCATACTTTTCTTTTTCTCTTGGGTAGTCTTTAGAAAGACTTATACACAAATGTTTATGGCATCTGAGGATAGAATGACTGGGTTATATGGTATGTGTGTGTGTATTTCTAAGAAATCGCCGAAGTGTTTTCCAAGACTGTTGAATAATTTTCATTCTTACCAGCAGCGTATGAGAGTTCCAGTTGCCCCACATTCTTGCCAACACCTCGTATGTTTCAGTCTTGTTCATTGTAGACATTCTAATAGGTACCTGGTGGTATCTCATTGTGATTTTATTTTGCCTATCCCTAAATGACTAATAATTTCAAGTATCTTTTCATGCCCTTAATCTGTTGGGAAGATTTCTCAAATCCTCAACCAGGTTTAACCTAAAGTGATGGCTTTCAGTCACAGAAGAGTTCTTCAAAATGTAAGTTCTTAGAAAATTCTTTCTTTTATGATACACTTCTGCCATTTTGTCTCATTTTTATCCAAAGCACTCAAGGTTGCAGTAGAAGGAAAAGATTAATTTTATATAGATTAACAACAGATATCTTCTCAAATCATCAGTTCATTATACAGCCACAAAACTGTGGCTGATCTCTGATAGCTAACTACCATCTATTACTATCACCTTTAAGAAAAAACAATTTACGTTTTTAAATTCTATTCTTATTTTCCTGTCTCAAATTTCTAGAAGCAAACCAAAAATAAAAGTCTCTGAAAAAATGCACCCACCTTTTTCCCCTGGAATCCATTTTCTATAATATTCATGGAAACCTTCCATAGTACAAGGAGAAATAGAATAAGAGGCTTTTTCAGAAAGTCCAAGATTGATTCTTTCATCCAATTTCCTGTGCCCGTGAACTTGAAGGTTTTCTTCCTGTAAAAAGCTAGATCTCTCAAGAGCATGTCATGGCCTTTGTTATGAAATGAAAATTGATTTTTCACTGAGGAGTAGAACATTAGTGCTAGAAGAATATTAGCAAGCCCTTTACAAATGAGGCGACAGAGACCCAGAAAGGAGAAATGAAATACCTATAAAGGTCTAGCATATTTATGGTGTGTCCTCTAATGCCAATTAAAGTATCATTTTTACTATTGCTCAATGCCTTTCTTTTTTCAATATTTCCAACACTGGTTAGTGGTCTACAAGAATCAATTTTTAATTCGTTAATTTTAGAGTAACTGGGAAATGGAGAGTTTTATACAATGCAAATGAGAGCAAAGAGCCACATATCCAAAACCTGGAAACCAGATTAATCTATTTGAATTATCCGTATCCTAGGCAGAGGGAAAGGCCCTAGAGAATTAGTACATGATACAGAGCAATTCAATTCAATCTTTTCTTATATTTCTGTGAGATTGAAAGGGTGGACTTTCCCGTTACCGCTTAGGTTCAAAGCTATCCTTCCTATGTATTAAAACATAAGTCTATGACTTCTCTCATTTCAAGTATTATTTTGGGCTTTCCACAAGGATTTCCAAAAATGTATTTTTTACTTTTTTTTTTTTTTTGAGACGGGGTTTCTCTCTGTTCACCAGGTAGAGTGCAGTGCTGTCTTCTTAGCTCACTGCAACCTCAAACTCCTGGGCTCAAGCGATCCTCCTGCCTCAGCCTCCTGAGTAGATGGGACTACAGGCTCAGGCGTGAGCCACTAGCATGGCTAATTTTTATAATTTTTCTCTTTTTAGTAGAGACAGGTCTCACTCTTGCTCAGGCTGGTCTCTGACTCCTGAGCTCCAGCAATCCTCCTGCCTCGACCTCCCAGAGTGCTAGGATTACAGGCGCGAGCCACCATGCCCAGCCTCAAAAATGTATTATTTCTTAACTGAGTTAATATACCCATTATTATTCGAGGCCTCTTGCTTAACTAAGTGGAAAGTAAGTCTAGACCTGTTTTTTTTTTTTAATTTTTTACCATCCCCACTGCCCTATTTTGGAGCTAACTGCCCAGCTATCAAGACAAGGGCAATAATTATTTGTGAACCTCCACAAATTAAGAAACTGGTAAAGTACCAGAAATAGTAGCTTGGCACTGTTCCAGATGCTCACGTGTGATCTCATACCTAATCAGTCACTTAAAGCAGTGGCCCCCAACCTTTTTGGCACCAGGGACCAGTTTCATAAAAGACAATTTTTCCATAGACTTGGGGGGGGTGTTGGGTGGGAGGTGGTGCTCAGGTGGTAATGCAAGTGATGGGGAGCGGCTGTAAATACAGATGAAGCTTAGCTGACTCACACCACCCACCTCCTGCTGTGCAGGCCCCCCCATTTTCCTAAGTTTCATGGAAGACAGTTTTTCCATGGGACAGGGCAGGGGGATGGGGGGAGGGCTGGTGGAGCTCTGTGGCCCAGTCCCTAACAGGCTGCAGACTGGTAGGTTGGGGACTGCAGCCTTAGAGGGTCAATCCTGAATTATCACCCCAGAGCTGATGGGCAGGCAACCATCAGACTCCAAGTCAGATAGCAGTTTTTACAGATCTAACTACTGTTGCTCAACTGGGTGTCCATGGAGACTGAATAATTGGTTTGTTGCCTAGAGAAGTGGAAATAAAACTAAGTCATTTGGTTTCTATGTGGTTTCTATGAAGCTAAGGAAATTTTTTGGCAAATGATAAAAATACGGATGGCTAAAGCTACATGATTTCCTTGGTCAATTCTTGATCTTATCAAAAAATAAGTTCTATGTATATTACTTTTAAAAAAATATTCTAAATGAAGGAGTACCAGATTCTCAAGTTATTTAATTCTTGGTTAGACTGGAAACCATTCTTTAAAAGAGTGACCAATATATGAAACAAATCTAATAGGTTAAAAAGTCCTTGGATTCATTACATATGGAAAATGTTTCTCATCCACAAATTCAACAGAGTTCCAAGTATGAAAGAAAAAGCTAGTATTTAATACGGGTGGAGGAGACTGAAACACCTATTCATTAATCCTATGGAAATATTTGTCACTCATATGTGGTTTAAGGAATTGGGTAAAAATAGCACCTTCCTAAGAATTTGTTTATCTGGGCATGGACCTTTATCAATCTGAGCAAGTAAATATGATGTAATAGTAGACAGGGGACTTGTACAATGAACTCCCTGATAAACAGGCATGCAGAGGTGACAGCTTGGCACGTGTTGGCATGATTTCACAGCAACTGCTGGCCTATCATCAGATAGCAAACAACTCCTGGCAGATCCCTTTTCTCAATGAATGCATAAAATTAGCCAGGCCAAGAAAGGTGGCATACATGAGCTACAACCGGGAGTTGGCATGAACTCAGCTGTTCAGTATTTAGGATAATTAATGCTGCTTTTTAGCTTGTCTCAGAACACTTAGAAGAAATACCTATAAAAATTCAACTTCAGAGGGGAAAAAATCAAAATGGGTTTCATACGTGAATCACAAACTAAAATGCCTACAGAGCCAAGGAGGCAATGAAAATGAATGTATGGAACTGAGCGTAAGTTAAACAAGAGACCAGTGGGGTGATAAATGCCCCTGACACACGTGCTCAGGGTGGGGACAACAGGGAGTAGAGATGACTGGAGCAAAATGTGGAGCACACATCTTCTCTAAAGAGAATAATCACTGCTCCAGTCTACCCATTCAATGTCATGTCTTCAAATATTTCAAAGGAGACTGGGTTTGGTTTGCTCATATCTTGCTGTGATCTATTTGTTTAAGGAATATAATAGTAAAAGGGATGTGGACACAACCAACTATAACAAATTCATAACTCATTAAAAACCCTCTTTAATTTTGTGCAAATCACAAATTTGGATAAAAATGTAATTTTATACAAACTTATACACCGCTAAAAAAAAATACATGTGTGTGTATATATGTGTGTGTGTGTAAAGCCCAGCTCCTTGGTTCGGCCCCCAAAAAGTTTCGCAATATGTGCCCGTGCCACACCCACCTCAGCTGTCTCCCCCTCCTCCTCACAATCCCGCCTATCCACCACCCTGTCGCCCTCTCCTACCTCCACACAAAGCTTTTGCTCTGTTCCTCTCCATCAGCTGACTACCCATCCTTCAAGACCCATTAAAAATCCCATCTTCTTCATGAATCCCTCCTAGACCAGACCCATTAAAGGCAATTTCTCCCTCCTCTAAATTTCACATGGAATCATCATAACAATAAGGATAATAGCCAACCTTGCCCCTGACTCTGTGTGAAACAGACAGTATTATGACCCCCATTTTAAAGGGAAGATGCTGGGAACCAGGGATATGAAAACAACAGGGAGGGATCTCGTTGGGCCACCTGGATTATTTGCTCATCCCTGAACCAATTCCCATGTCCAGGCCTTGAATCCCATACTGATGAGCCAAACCCCAATCATACTGCCTGATGTCAGAAGGAAGGGGAGGCTCCCAGGGGAGAGCTGGGGTTACCTGATGGAAGAAGGAACACTGGGAAACCAAGTTTCCCCTGCCTGGCTTTCCTTCCTTCAGTAATGCAAGACTTCTAGTCAAGGTGACACAGGAGGCCCAAGCTTTAACACACCCCCTCTGCTTTAGCCACATAAAAAGGAAAGATAAAATAGAAAATGTTTTTAAAAACTATGCTCTTGGATAGGCAGAGTCAACATAGTAAAAATGGCTTTGCTACCTAAATTAATTTACAGAATCAATGCAATCCCTATCAAAATACCAACATCATTTTTTGCTGATCTAGAAAAAATAATTCTACGCTTCGTGTGGAACCAGAGAAGACCCCGTCTAGCCAAAGCAATCTTAAGCAAAAAGAACAAATTGGGAGGCATCTGTCTACCAGACTTCAAACTATACTACAAGGCTATAGTAACCAAAACTGCATGGTATTGGCACAAGAACAGACACATAGACCAATGGAACAGGACTGAGAACCCAAATATAAAACCAACCATAAGAATTCTCGAAGAAAACGTTGGAAAAACTCTTACGGACATTGGCCTAGGCAAAGAATTTATGAAGAAGACCCCAAAGCAATCACAGCAGCAACAAAAAGAAATACATGGGACCTGATCAAATTGAAAAGCTTCTGCACAGCCAAGGAAACTATCACTAGAGTGAACAGACAACCTACAGAATGGGAGAAAATATTTGCATGCTACACCTCTGATAAAGGGCTGATAACCAGAATCTATACAGAACTTAGGAAAATCAACAAGAAAAAATCAAACAACCCTATTAAAAAATTGGCAAAGGACATGAACAGAAACTTTTCCAAGGAAGACAGAATAATGGCCAGCAAACATATAAAAAAGTGCTCAACTTCTCTAATCATCAGGGAAATGCAAATCAAAACCACAATGAGATATCACTTAACTCCAGTGAGAATGGCTCATATAAAAAAATCCCCAAATAACAAATGTTGGTGGGGATGTGGACGGATAGGAACACTCATACACTGCTGGTGGGACTGCAAATTAGTACAACCTCTATGGAAAAGAATATGGAGATACCTCAAAGAATTAAAAGTAGAATTACCATTTGACCCAGCAATCCCACTACTGGGTATTTATCCAAAAGAAAAAAAGACATTTTATAATAAAGACATCTGCTCTCGAATGTTCATAGCAGCACAATTCACAATTGCAAAGATGTGGAAACAACCCAGGTGCCCATCAATACACGAGTGGATCAATAAAATGTGGTATATGTATACCATGGAGTATTACTCAGCAATAAGGAACAACAGTGAATTAACACATCTGGTATTATCCTGGTTGGAGCTAGAACCCATTCTTCGAAGCGAAGTGTCACAGGATTGGAAAAACAAGCACCACTGGTACTCACCATCAAACTGGTACTAACTGATGAACACTTACATCACACAGGGCAATGACATTCATCTGAAGGCAGGCGGGCGGGAGGGGGTGGAAGGGATGGGAAAAACTCTCACTGAATGGATGTGGGGAGCACAGTTTGGGAGACGACCACGATTGTGGCTCTGACACGGGCAGAACAGGGGCAATGTGTATGGCCAAAGTGTTGTACCCCCATGATATTCTGAAATTAAAAAAATTAATTAAAAGGAAAAAAATAAATAAATAAATAAAAGCAAATTAAGCCTAGCAAAAAAAAAAAAAAAAAAAAAGAAAGATACAAAACCAAAATAAACACCTTTGTAGACTAAAAACAACAAAAGAAATATAAAGGTCTGAGCAGGTTGGAGTCAGTGGACATAGGACCGTTTTAACACTTAAAGCTAAGCACAACGTCCAACTCCACTGACCAACAACTAGGGCTTTGTCTTGAGCAAGGTGAAAGTCAACAGACCAAATACAGCTTCCTGATGAAGCCTCCTACTGGCTCACTAACTGCATCTGCAATATCCCCAGTATTGCCTTGAGGGTGAGTCTGCAAACTGCTGTTATAAATTCTGGATAGAGGTACACGGTGAGCCAGGTGAAGCCACCATCTAATATTTGGGTAGGGAGATGTGAGCACTATGGGGGAAGGGTCTGAATTAAATACATCCAACTGAAAATAAACCTAAACCCTGAAATTCCAAAACATTTAAGGAACTATAATACTAAGAAAGACTAAACAATTAGAATATTAATTTACTCCAGATGAAAGTAATTTATGAAATAGTCTGACAAAGACTTTAAAATAAGTTTAGAGTGTTCACAAAAACATGAAGTAATGATTTCCATTTTTTAAAAAAACAGCAATAAATGGTGCAACAAAAACAGGCAAACAAAATTAGTACTGAACACAGTTTAAGAGACAGTTAGAACCACAACGAGATTCCCCTTCACACCCACTAGATGCCTAAAATCAAGAAGTCAGATAATAACAAGTTTTGGCAAGGTTATGGAGAAACTGGAGCTGTCGTATATTGCTAGTGGTCATATAAAATGGCGCAGCACTTTGAAAAACAGTCTGGTACTTCCTCAAACAATTAAACATAGAGTTACCATTTGACAGAGCAATTCCACTCCTAAGTTTATACCCAAGAGAAATTAAAACATATGTCCACACAGAAACTTGTACATGAATGTGTCACAATAGCCAAAAGGTGGAAACAACCCAAATGTCCATCAACTGACAAATGGATGAACAAAAATGTGGAATATCCATACAAGGGAATATTATTTTGTCATAACAAGGAATGAAAGACTTATGCATGGGACAATATGTTGCACAGCTCTGTGATTACACTACAACCATTGACTTGTACACTTTAAAAGGGTGAGTTGTATGGTATGTGAACTCTATCATAATAAAGCTGTTAAAATTTTCTTAAAATGTCAACCCCTATAAAGTTACCTTAGAATTTTTTAATTTGGAATTTACACTTCAACAAAAATTGAAAAAAGTAATATAAACATTGTTGAGCTTGTTGGAATGACCACCACCTGATAACATTAGTGCCCATGATTTATTTGTATTTACAATCTCCTTCTCACCACATGAAATGCCAAAAAGGCTCAGGGCAAGCTGCACAAATAAGAGGTTGAGAGTCATTTATGTAGAGAAAAGTGATGGGGAAACTGGACCATCATACAGTCTATGGTAACAAAGGGAAACTAGATTCAAATAACCCACCACAGCAGTCAGGACCACCCACACCCTGGAAGTGAATGTACTGTGGGTCCTGGTTTGTACAGACCAACTTGTCCCAGCTCATTAGAAATAAGGGTCAGAGTAAACCCATGGTGAAGAATTTGTTATAAAACAACTTTTTAAAACTTCTTAGTATTGTTGAGGTGCATAATTACTCAAATGATTATCTCCATCAAAACAAAGGGTTAAGGTTAAAAACAAGATCATTAAAAACAAGAGAAAAACTAATGATGCCAACTAATAATGGTAAGTCTTCAAGCAATGGTTCATAGTGCTCAAAATTAAAAGAATCAAGTAAACATAAATCTTTCTTTCCTATATTAAACCCAAAGTTCAAACAAGACCATCCATTACATCAATCATATATGCTTTATCTGAATTTCATTGTTTTATAATTTTATTTGTATTAGAGTTCTAAGTTTGTCTTTGTTTTGATATTTTAATAAAAGCTACAAGTATTATGAGTTTAAATCTAGTTTTATCACTGCATATTATATAAGTATGGTATTAAAAATAATTGACCTCAGCATTAGAAGTCCACATGACTTATTTCCCTCTAAAAATGTTCTGTATATTTCTTTGTTGTGATGATTCAGTGAGATAATTTGTAGAGTGCTTTGCCAAGAAATATAGATTTTAGGCTTGGACAAGTAACTAATGATCAAAATGTTCGTGGTCTTAAACTACACTGAAGCTAGACTGCAGTGAAAAGAGGCTATAGTAAACCTCAATTAACCAGAAATTTCTTTTCAAGTTTCAATTTTCCTTGAAAATATTTTTTAAAGTGTGTTGGTCTGCTTTTCTCATTCAAGAAGATAATTTAATCTTCATGACCTAGAAACAATCAGTGTTTCAAGTTCATCTTTCAATAATAAATTCTTACTATAGCTCCATAAATCCAGAAAACAAATCAGACAGCACTGTTTAAAAACTATAGGGTATAAGGATTTTTCGTGCAATTTCTCTGTTTTTTTAGCAAGGGATTACATAACATTATCTAATTATTGAAATTTCTTACTAATTGGAGTCCAGTTAATTGAGGTTTTATTGTACATATATTGCTACTTGGATGTAGGATTGAAAAGCCTAACTGTAGGGCAGGGAGAGGAGGTGAATCATTTGTCCCTATGTGCAAAAGAGCCAGGAAAGTTTATATTCAGTTTTATATACTTTCGTTGAATGACTACTATGGAAAGAAACTGGGGGAGGGATGAGGAGAGACATAAAAAGACAAGTGAGGTATTATCACCAACCTCTTAGAAGTCTACAGGCAATGGGGAATCAAAACTTTGTGATCCTGTTGCATCAGAGCACCTCAACACACAGTGTTGCAGTGATCACGGCTAAGGCAGAGGGAGCATTTGAACACTCAGGATTCTGACAACATCTACAGTAGTGGTGACAGCTCTGTCTACTAGGAAGTAATCCAGTAACCCATCTAATTAACTGGTTGATATCAAGACAGGGGCCAGTTCCTGAGGGAGTGCCACAGGCTCTGGGCACAGCCCTGTCTTGCTAACACTGTTTTGAAAGATAAGAATAAAAATATATTTTGCATGTTTATCAGATTTACAGTTAAAAACAAACCGGAAAGGATAGCAAACACAGGATGAGAGAATCAGGGTCCAGAAAGCTGAAACATTTGGCTGAATTTAACAAGATGATTACAATGGGGAAAATGTAAGTTCCTGCACTCTGGCCCATTAAAAAAAACACTATGTACAAATACAGGATGGGAGAGGCATGGAACAGTGTGTGTGCTTGTCTGTGTGTGTGGGTGCATGCATGTGTTTATGTGTGTTTTTTAAAGACTCAGGCTGGAACTGGCTTGAACTGACAACCATACAAAAAAGAAATATAAGTGATAAATAAACAAAACCTCATTATTAACTAAAGAAACTAAAATTAAAACAGTAATCCCTTAATCTACCATATCAAGAAAGCTAGAACGAATTGTAATTTTCAATGCTGACAAGGGTGTGAAGAAATAGGCATTCTCATGTACTTCATGTGAAAGTATGAATTGGCAAGCCCTTCTGGAACAATTTGGTGATGTGAATGGGAAATCAAAAAAGCGCGCAGACCTTTCATCCTAATAATTACACTTCCAGGAATTTTCTTAATAATTAAGGATGCACATAAATACTCAGCTAAGAGTGTGTTAATCACAGCATTGTTAACAATGGCAAAACTCACATGCATATTCATGAATATGAATACAAAATGTCCCTAATGGGGAACGGTTATATAAATTGTGTTTTATATAGTATAGCAATTTAACATGATGTTTTAAAAATAAATGTATTGAAACTGCTGCAGTACAAATAAGACCTACAGTCTAGTTAGTGGTATTATACTAATGACAATTTTCTGGTTTGGATAATGTACTATAGTTATGTAAGAGGGTGCCACTGGGGGGATGCTAACTGAAAGGTACACAGGGCTTCTTTGGAATATTCTTTCAAATTCTTGTAAATCTATAATAATTTCAAAATAAAATGTAGAAAAAATAAATTTATTAAAATAGAAAGTTGTTTTTGACTGAAAAAAGCTGATATCAAATCAAAAGGTATAATTCTTTTTTTTTTAAATATACATGTAATTCATGTAATTATGATGATGACAAGAGTTGATAAGAATACCATTTTCTGAGGTCTTGTTTTGTGGTTCACAAACAGTATCTCATTTAAATCTCATACCAACTAATGAGGTAGATGTCATTATTTCCATTTTACCAATGAGAAATAGGATTAGGAATTATTATACAATTTTTCAAACTGTTACACAGCTGCCCAGGATTCAAATACAGGCTGCTCAGGCACCCACATTCATGCTTTTGGCTGTGTTCCCAAACATTCACTATCCAGTATCACTTTTGTACAATCTATAAAGGGACATCCCAAAATTTTAACCATAGTTATCTCTGTAATGATTATTGGTAGCATTATTTTTCTCTTTTTGCTTATGAACATATATCATTTGTGTAATTAAAAATAATATTTATTTTTAAAGTTTACAATGGATTATTACATAGCCATAAAAAAACAATGAAATTCTGCCATTTGCAACAACGTAGATGGAACTGGAGAACATTATGTTAAGTGAATTAAACCAAGCCCAGAAAGACAAATTGTGCATGTTCTCCCTAATATGTGGGAGCTAAATATTATAAACAGTTGATCTCGTGGAGATAGAGAGTAGAATGATGCTTACCAGAGGCTGGGAAGGGTAGCAGGGAATGGGAGATAAAGTGGGGATGGTTAATGGGTACAAAAATATAGTTAGATAGATAGAATGAACAATATTTGATAGCACAACAAAATGACTATAATCAACGATAAGGTAGGGTATATTTCATTTTATTTTATTTTCGTACTGAGAAGTATTGTGACTGTATTTTTTTTAATTTCAGAATATTATGGGGGTACAAACACTTTGGTTATATATGTTGCCTATGCACTGCCCAAGTCAGAGCTACAATCATGCCATCCTCAGGTGCCCATACCATTAGGTGTGAGTTTTCCCATCCCCTTCACCTCCCTCCCACCTACCCAACCCCTGATGAATATTATTTCCATGTGTGCACATAAGTATTGATTATTTAGTACCAATTTGATGGTGAGTACCAGTGGTGCTCATTTTTCCATTCTTGTGATACTTTGCTTTGAAGAATGGGCTCTAGCTCCATCCAGGACAATACCAGAGGTATTAATTCACCATTGTTTTTTACGGCTGAGTAGTACTCCATGGTATAGATATACCACAGTTTATTAATCCACTCATGTATTGATGGGCACTTGGGCCTTTCAACAAACATATAAAAAATTGCTCAACTTCTCTAATCATCAGGGAAATGCAAATCAAAACCAAAATGAGATATCACTTAACTCCAGTGAGATTGGCTCATATCAAAAAGTCCCAAAACAACAAATGTTGGTGGGGATATGGACAGATAGGAACACTCATACATTGCTGGTGGGACTGCAAATTAGTACAACCTCTATGGAAAGTAATATGGAGATACCTCAAAGAACTAAAAGTAGAACTACCATTCGATCCAGCAATCCCACTACTGGGTATTTACCCAAAGGAAAAAAAGACATTCCATAATAAAGACATCTGCACACGAATGTTTATAGCAGCACGATTCACAATTGCAAAGGCAGGGTATACTTTAAAATAACTAAAAGAGTGGAATTGGAATGTTCCTAACACAAAGAAATGATAAATGTCTGAGGTGACATTTATCACCCTGATTTGATTAATACACATTGCATGTCTGTATCAAAACATCACATGTACCCTATAAAGATAGACAACCATTATGTACCCATAATAATTAAAAATAAAAACATTTTTTTAAAAAAGTCTTCAGTGTTTTAGTTGAAAGCAAGGTCAGCATGAGTCCACAGGATGAAACAACTATCAAAATAGCTAAGTTTAACTACATTGGCAGAAGAATAGTATTTAAAATAAAGAGGTCTGCCAGGCATGGTGGCTCACACCTATAATCCCAGCCTTTTGGGAGGCTAAGGTAGGAGGATTGCATGAGGCCAGGAGTTAGAGACCAGGCTGGGCAACATAAGGAGACCCATCTCTACAAAAACTTTAAAAAATTAGCCAGGAATAGTGGCACAGGCCTGTTATCTCAGCTACTTGGGAGGCTGCAGTGGGAGGATTGCTTGAGCCCAGGAGGTCGAGGTTACAATGAGCTGTAATTGGGCTACTGCACTCCAGCCTGGGCAACAGAGCGAGATCCTGTCTCTTAAATAAATAAATAAATAAATAGGCCATAGTGGTGTTAACCTATGCAAATGGAGTATGGGACTTCTTCCATTTTGGGAACCACACTTTGGTAGGGACATTGATAAACAGACTGAAGGGAATCCAGAGAAAACCAATCAGAATGGTGAGAGGATCCAAAAACACGTCATAATATTTATGATGAAAGAACTGGGGACATCGACCTTGGATAGAAACAGACTTACAAGAAACATGATCGTTGTCTTTAAAATTTTAAAGAGTCATCACCTATTAATAGAATAATCATCATCACTATGTTGTAAGTATATGCATTATTTCAATTAATCCTCACCACAACCCTACAAGGGAAACACTAATGTTATCCTTCTGTTACAGATGAGGAAATAAGCTCAGAGACGTCAGATAACTTGTCCAAAGTCACACATGCATTAATGATAGAGCTAGCATTCAAACCCAAAACCTGTCTGCACTCTTAATCACTGGGCTTGTCTGTGCAGCTTCTATCGAGCAGAATCTGGGCCATAGAAGAGAGATTCAGAGACACCATTATCAGCTCAATATTCAAAAGATTGATCTCAGAAAAGTCAAAGCTGTCCAGTGGAATGTCCAATGGGCTGCCTGGAAGATAATGAATGTCCCTCTACACATTCAGTGTAGAGTCGATGACACTCAGCAATGACCTCAGAGAAGAAAGTCAATCAACAGGTGGATGTCAAACTTTAGTACACATCTGAATCACCTGGGAGAGTTTTATAAAACACATATTCCTATGCTCTACTCTGAGAGATTCGAATTCAAGTGCCCTGGGATGATGAGGTCCATGAATTTGTAATTCTATTGGGCTCCCAGGTGATTCCAATGCAGCTGGTCCAGGATCATGCACTGAGATTCCCTCAAACCCTAAAATTCTATTACTTTTTTAAAAAATAAGATTGTACAGATTGGACCAATTTTATGTCCCTCACAATCTCTGTCGTGGAGTGGCAGCCTCGATCCCTCTGAGCCATTTGATAAGGTTGGCTTGTTTGCTTGATTTTTCCTATTCAAGTTACCAGTCAACAGAATGTCCTACATGCTTTTAAAGTAGCCTTTTATAACTTTTTAAAAGTTCCAGAGTTTGCTAATACATTAGAGACAGTTCCCTTTCTTTTTTTTTTAAGAACTCCATCTATAGTTCTGATAAAGAAAGAATGGATAAAAGCAAACCACATTAAATTATGAGATAAGAGTGATAAATCTGAGCATGTTCAGATTACCAGACAGGAAATGTACTTTTCTAATTATGATTTACTCTTCAGCTGTCTAGCTCAATTTGGAATGGGAAGTGGAGATGCTATTGTTTGCCAAGAAATAGGGATGATGGCCATATGTTATGAACCATGCTTTATTATTTTTAACAGTAGCAGACTGAGCATTAGTGTTATTTTTTCAGAACTTCCAAATTCTACTTATGTTTACCTTACAGGCAGCTTTATTTGTTTTTTTCCCACTTTTTGATGAGGTAAAAATTGCCAAGTGCCTTTAAAAGTGGGCAAAAACACTCCAAAATCAAGTATTAAGGAAAAAATAGCTCCCTATGGGCTGCACTGTTGGCCCTCTGCTTTCCTGGAAAGCAGCTGATATAATGCTACAGCTGCTTCTTGACACACAGAATTGTTGCCCGCCAACCTGAACAGCCAACATCCCCATATAAGAACTACAAATGGTTTTTTGAGGTGATAAGATAGAGTTTAGCTGCTGTATTTTATGACATTGTTCAGCCGGTGTCCCTTTACAGATTGCCACTGGCTGGCCAGCTTTAAACAGTCATAAACATTTGATTATGTAGTAATTTAATTTAATGATTTATTTAATCTTCAAATCACAAGAGGCTATTTTCAAAATACTTTGTTGCCATGTTGGTCCTCTTCTAACCTACAGGATTAATAATTGACGTGAAATACAGTTGGAAAAAAAATTGACAACGAACTTCTTTCTAAAGGAAAAGGCACCTGGATGGAATATCAGATTTATACATTGACTACACTAGATAACAGAACTTTCAAGTGACCAAACTTTTAGAATCACAAGCATGTTGGATTGAAATCTGTCCAAAATGTCATATCTGCTTTCTCACCACCTTAAACAGAGTAATGGTCCATGCTTTGATATCCTCTGGTGAATCAAAAATAATCCTTATAAATAAGAATGATTCTATGGTATAACCTAATGGTATCCTGAGAGGGTACAGGTGACATTTGGTGAACTTTTTGCCCCTACTGTGCCCTTAGAACCTTACACCATGTTAGTTCTTTCATTGAACTTTTATGGTTTTACACTTTCCCTTCTTACTTAAATGTACCTACCACAGTTAATTTTTCCTTCCCTTTTAATTTGCTGTTAAATTTGTTGTGTGCTAGAAATCTGGGTCACTTAATTTACTGGAAGTGTGTGTGCAAATAAGTAAGGCCTCATAAATAATAAATAAGTCTTTCTGAGAATTGTCTGTGACCATAGTGTGTACAGAGTTTGTGCCATAACTTCTCAAGGAGTTTATTTTTAATTATTCCTGCTTATCTGTCTATTGTCTGATAAACCAAATTGCCAGATATGCGACCTCTAGTTAAGAAAAGTACAACTGTGGTCATATAATGATCACCATTGATCTTCACTTTATTACCAACCTGCTCTAACCATACTAACTCTTTGCATTCAAATCTGCATCTTAGAGTGTAGCACCCACAATAGCAAATGGAATCTAGATGATTTTTCCTTTCAAAGACCAGGCATTCCCTCATCTCTTTAACCATTAGACCTCACAAATGAAACCAGATTAAGAGAGGAAGACATGACTTCAGATAGGAGTTTTAAATCTCAGCCCATAATACCTTATGAATGGAAGAAAGTCCCTAAATTGGAGGTTTTTGTCTCTCCTAATCCCAGAGATTAAAAAAGGAACAGAATAGGAAAGCAAGGAAAAACATACCATTTTATCCTCTTGAAAATCATGATTCTTTGAAATTATTTTTGAGTTGTAGGCACTTATACCATTTGCTCATATGAGGAAAGGTTTTCATCAAGTAAACTTTCTAAATCTGGCCCTCAAAGGCCTGCAGGATATGGTTCAACCCACCTTTCTAATCTCATGTTCCATTGCTCTCTTTATGCCAAACCAAATCCTCCCTGATTCCTCTCTGCCTTTGGAGCCTTTATTAGTTGCTAATAATCACCCCTCATGGGGGAAACTAGGGTAGGGATTCCATGGTCAAATAAATTAGGGAACTGCTGTATTAACCAGTATAAAACAGGTTTTTTTTACTATATACCTCTCAGAAACTTTTAAAATCCTAATTTTCATTTAAATCTCCAAAGGGGGAATATAGTATAGAACTAAGATAACCTCTCATCTCAGTTAGCCTAGGACAATCCCAATCACAGCTGTTGTCCAGTCATAATTAACAGTATCTCTTTTAGCTTTTAAAAATGCCCCACATTGTGCAATATGGCTTTCCTACATACAGTACTTTCTAAATTAATTTGACCACCATTCCCATTTTTCACAGAATACCTGAGTATCCTGTAGAACATAGTTTGGGAAATATGACCTTTTCCAGATGTCAATGCCTAACCCAAATCTCAAATCCTATCCCAAATAGTTTACATTATGGTGAAGGCTTCCCTTGTTTTTGGTCCTCCTCCACAGCTGGAAGTACTTTCTCCCTCTGCTGGAGGTCTCAATGCCTCTTCTATATCTTTCCCTTCTGACATTTAGCATTTTCTGCCCTATTTTTAGTTTGGGGGCTCAAGCCCTCCCTCCTCCACTGTGCCATTCATGATAAAATCCAAGTAGTGTTCCACTTTGTCTTCCCCTACAATGCCAAGCTCAATAAGTATCTTTGAATGATTAAGCTTATTTGCACCTGAAGCTCTCCTTGCCTCTTTCATTATAAAGAGGCAGATCCTCAAAGGAGGCCAAGGCAATTCCCACCACTGCCCTTTCCTGCCTTCTTGGAGACCTCACTCTGCTGAATATCCTCTCCCTTTCCTATCTCCCACCAGCACTTAAGCATGCTTAAGGTTTCCCATCTTAAACATGCCTGGTTTGGTCTCTGTCCCTTCACCCAAACTGCTCACAACAGGGTCACCAATCATTTTTTTGTTTTGTTTTATTTTGCTAAATCCAATTAATGTTCCTCATTTGGGTTTGGAAAGGTCAGGCCTGAAACGTTTGCCTCTTTGGTTTATACTGTCTTTAAAAGTATCCAAACTTCCTCAAAAAATTAAACAAAGAATTACCATATGACCCAGCAGTTCCACGACTAGGTACATACCCAACGGAATTGAAAGCAGGGACTCAAACAAATGCTTGTACACCAATGCTGATAGCCACATTATACACAATAGTCAAGAGGTGAAAACAACCCAAATCTCCACTAATGGATAAACAAAATGTGGTATGTACATACAATGGAATATTATTCAGCCTTAAAAAGGAATAAAATTCTGATACATGCTACAACATGGATGAACCTTGAAGACATGCTGAGCGAAATAAGCCAGACACAAAAGGACAAATATTGTATGACTCCACTTACATAAGATACCAAGAATAGGCAAATTCGTAGAGACAGAAAGTAGAATAGAGGTTACCAGGGGCTGGGGAAAAGAGAAATGGGCAGTTATTATTTAACAGGTACAGAGTTTCTATTTGAGATGATGAAAATGTTCTGAAAATGGATAGTGCTGATGGCTATGCAACATGTGAATATATTTAATGCCACAAAATTATACACTTAAAAATGGTTACAATGATGAAGTTTATGTTATGAATATTTCATCACAATAAAAAGAAAGAAGTATTCAAAGTACTAAAGTTCTTGAAATAAAAACTTCCATAGTAAACAGAGAAAAATCAGCCTCATAACTCCCTTCTATCCAAAAAGAATCTCATTCTAGGAGAAAACCAGGAGTGGAATATTCCCAACCAAAGGTAGGCATCCTGAAAAAACATCCTGGAAAAAGCTTTCTACTTAAACTTATCTCTAGCCCTTTGGGTTACACAGCCACACCTCATTTTATCAGTACCAATGTTTCTGTAAAGTCGTTAGTGAAATCATATATTCCCAATAACCTAGGTTATATAGGCAAAGGGGTTTTATCTAATTTAAAGTTGCTCTTCAGGTGGCATTTTTCCGACAGTTTTCTCTTCATACTTCTCCAATCCTTTCCTTCTCCTACCCACCATCTATCTCCCTCTACCAAGTGGATAGTGATTTGTAAACAAATAAGTAAGCAAGGAGAGAGCCAGCCATTTGTACCGTCCAAAGGAGCATTGCAGGGAAGGAGCATCATAGTCCACTCCTGTAAGTACAGATTAAATCTTTTATTGAGCATTAAATTGTCAATGCTCCAATTTCCTGCCCATGGTGTTATTTTATACTTGTGTAATGTTCTCTGTCAGTGATGAATGGTCTGCTATGCCCAGACCCCCTGTAACAGAAGGGAGCCCAATCAGTAAGGGTGATTTCTCTGAGTTTTCAAAAGTAACACATTATTTGTTAGTATTCATTGTTGATGTACCTATTCCCTGCAAGAAAGTCCTTATCCCAAAGCCTCACAATTCTCAAACCCCAAGTAAAGCATCTTGCTCCCTCAAGGAGTTTGCTGTAAGTCCATCATAGGAGACAGCCCTTAGTGTTTCAAATTGTGAGCTTTTATTTGGTTTGGTGGCGCTTGGGAGCTCCTTGTAAAATTCTCACTCCAAAGATAAGTACGGTGTTCAAAATTCTGCATGGGGTGATTATTACTGTTGTGAATTTGGTAGATTTGAGGGAAGACAGATCAAAGCAATGAGGCTTGACAGTACACCAAGTTATTAAGGCCTGAACATGGGCTAGGGTAGTGGAAAAGGAATGATTCTAAAAATATTAAAAACATGTGAAAGGAGGACACTTGGTATCTGAAGCGTTCATTACTCTGAGTGTTTTTTCCTTAGCTTCTCTGAGTTACCTGATGGCATGGGACAAAGTTCCCCATTAGAATAAAGTTTCAGGAAGGCTTTTTCTCCTTTCTTCCCCTTAAAAAAAAATTTTTTTTTTTTTGCCACAAGAGCTCTTTACTCCATGAAATTTCGAGGCAATCCCATGAAACTGTGCATGAATTGTGCCTTCTCCAAAGACACTCCCTCATGCACACGACGCTGGCCCCGATTTTGTAACTGCGTTTATGACTGATTTACAGAACTTTTACTTGGCAGGCCCTGCTGTTACTGTTAGCTGGTTACTATGGATCTTTCAACATGCCACTCTGGCATGTTGCATTAAAAATAACCTCCCAAGACTGTACAGAATACATAGAACAACGGGAGTACAGTCATAGCTGCAGACTCCAGGGTCTGCTCTGGTGCCTATGTGTTTGCCATGTGCTTCTAGATGAAGTAACTGCAGGAAAAAAATTCAAATATCTTCTAAAATGTCCAACTGCATTGTAATTTTTCTAAGCTTCCCCAAAGCAGAAGTTCGCAGAGATCAACAACATTCCAAAAAACTGTGGACCAAAAGAATAACAAAACACAAATTACAAGTATTTGTTAAGGGCACAGATCCAAAGTCAGACTGTCTGAGTTTGAATCCTGGTTCTAGTACTTAACTAACTATGGGATCTTGGCTAGTTATTAATATATCGTGACTACAGCTATCTCATCTACAAAACGGAGTAATAGCAAGATCAATCTTAGAGGGTCGTTCTGAGGGTTAAGGGAAATATCCAGGTAAAATTTCTTGGTTCAGTGCTCACACATAGAAGGTACTCAATAAACAGACCATTATCCTTTGAACTCCTTTGAACAAGTAGTCACTTAATAAATATTTGTTGGCTGAAAGAGTAACACCCAGTTACTTACGTACATGTCTGATCCTCTTTTCTAGATTATATACTACTTAAGGTCAGAGTTATATTGATTCATCTTTATATTCTCACAGCTCTATGGTAGTTGCTGAATAAATGTTTACTAAGTTAAATGGAAAGAGAAAGTCTGTTATAGTGTATGAGGCAACAGTTAGTATGTAAACTGGTAGCAAAAAAAATAATAAGATCACAGCTTTAAGTGCAAATAGAATCCAATGCCAAGAAAACATTGACGTTCCCTGAAACTAAATGAATATATCAAGCTACATATGAATACAATATTTGTAATGCTGGGTCTGGTTCAGTGAGTCTGGTTCTCACTGGGTACTGCAGAGGGGAGAAAAGCTTTTATCTCCATCCCACCCCTGGCCTCAGCCCATGAGCCAGGCTTGCCCAGGACTCAAGAGAAGAATTGCTCTCCCAGAGCCAGACACCACACTCACCACAAGCCAAGTAGTTTCCTTATGCCACTTTAAGCATCATTGGATTTAGTGGCAGCAACACAAGCAGAAGACTTCTGTTGAGGGACACAGGGCTAAGATAGTATAGACTCTGCCCCCGGTTTCACCATTAGTGCTTGAATCAGCATGAACAGAGCTGTGCTCACACACAGGGGAGAGAAGGCCATCTCCTCCTGTTAGGAAAGCCAGGGGCCATTCTGGATCCTCACTGGAGAAAATACTAGTAGGATGCTGTGACTGTGGACCTCTGTGTAACCCCAGAGCCAAAGGGAAAATATGAATAATAAATCTGTTAAGTGTGTGTGTGTGTGTATGTAGAACACCGTTTCATTCCTTTCTGACCGGGTGACAACACCTCCAGCCAAGACCACCGGGAACATAACTGTAATTGAATGAGTTGGGTTTATTCTTCATTGCAATGAGGGATAACACTCACTATGGGGAAACCATGGGGCACCTCAGGAGGAGGGCATTAGAATCCATTATAAAATTTAGGCTTTGGTTGGGTGGTTTGGGGAGGCTCTAGAAAAGTGGAAGTCCATTTTAGATTGAGTGCTGTCAGAAAGTGGAGACAATTCTATGATTAGGTATTTCAATAAATCTTATCTATAGGAAGGGCAGACTAGAGCAAGGATAAAGCCATAATTGCCAAAGAAGCAGCAGTCAATTACATTAGCCAGGAGAGAGGAACATTTGGTAATTTGTGGCTTGGACAATATTCATGTTTTGTCTGTGTTCAGACATGATAACAGAGTCATTGTCTTGATCCATCATGGTCACAGAGTGGTCTTGTCTGATGGTCATGTTCTGTGAGGTTGTTTATGTCCAACGGGGGGGGAAACCAAGACCTAGTTGCAAGTGCCAGGCCAGCTGGCAACACCAAGGTCTTATTGATTGTACCTGGCATGAAGCAGGATGCCAGGGACTGGTTTTCTCTTTCTCAAGTGTTACTAAGGCAGTAGAAGAGAAAAGTGGTAGACCAAGTGGAAACGTATTTCAACAAGTCCTTCCATAGAGTCTCTCACAGCTTGGTACAACTATGTGGCATACTTCCATTAATGCAGTCTAAAATTACATTACTTTTTTTTTTAGTGGCCACTACTGGCTTCAATAAAACCTATAGTCAGATAAATTAGGGGTTTTTTCCCCCTTCTGTTGCTTCTCAGCCAGGTCTCTCCAATCTTATCCTTGTGTATTGATATTTTTTAACCCAAATTTAGTGCTTTACATGAACTGTTATTAAAATTCATCTTGTTTGATTCAGGCCATCATTAATGCCTGTGGAGATAATGTTTGGATTCAGAATCTGCTACCTAATATAGTATATTTACCATCTGCTTAGATTTTGATCACATGCCTTCAGTGATAAACAAATTGACAAGACAGAACCAAGGATGGTGCCCTGTGACATAACAGCAGATAGTGCAGGGTGACCTCAACCTGCCACTTAATCAGTATTCATGGGGTACCATCCTCAATCAGTTAAAATGCTATGTAGGGACACCTGCCCCATTCTACTTCCATCTCCCCAGAACCACACACTGGGGCATTCCCATAAGTAGGAAGAAGCTTGAACCCTGAGCAGCCAAAAAGAAATCCTACAAATGTCTGCTGCAGTCATATGCTACTTTATTTGTGCTACAACACCTGGTTCATTTCCTTTCTTGCAGTAGTCAATGCATAAATATTTGTGATTGATGAAGAGCTGAGTAGTTTAAATTTAACTATGTAGGAAATAAATGGGAAGCTACAGAATTCAGCACCTAAATACTGAGTCTTTTTATGATGAGCACAAATTGGGAATGAAAATTAGGAACAGAAGGTTCTAAGTCAATGGCGCCTATTATAATAGTTATCACCAGCCTTCTTTGTAGGCAGAGCTTTATTATTTATTTTCTACGTGTGCCTAGATATCTCCTTGCTATTTCTTTCAGAAGCTCTATTTTCTGGGGAAAGCAGAAATTACCAGATTAGAGCATTTTTCTCTCCACTTCTTTGTTGAAATAAACACATGATCCCAATTATCACCTCTAGCTCAAACACCTTTAGCTTATATGACGTGGGTGACTGCTTCCTGTTCTCTGTTGAAAGCTTGAGATAAAACCGTTGCCTTTGACTGTTGCCCTGCTGATTATGGCCAAAATAATCACTGTCTTAGCACTTAACCTAGGATGACACCATATGTTGCAACAGGAAAGCTAAAATTTTTGCCTATTTGAAGCCCTCTTGCATTGAGTGGTACCATTTTCCCCTGGCATCTAACCTTCCTGAAGCAGACACTAGAAGTTTCTTAGACTTATTCTTTCCCTTTTTAATCTCCACAGCTAGCATCCTGGCCTTTATCACCTACTTCCACTCACCTTGTTCCAGTTCATTCTGTAAAAATGACCAGGATAATCTTCCTCAAACTCTGAGTTTAGGATTTAATTACCTCCTTCAAGAATTTAAGATACAACACATACTAACTTGGTCAGATTGTGGGTCCGTCCACATCACTATTTTGCTTTGCACCAAGGAACATTTTATAAGGAGTCTCAAAAGGTTATGAAAATACCAAAGTTACCTTTAGCAACTTCCTAGTAACCTAGTATCTATACATCTAGAATTGCTTTGTTTCCTCAGGATTGGTTTCTTGAGATAGATGATAACATACTGTAGGGTAGAGAGAGCCCCAGAGGAGAAAACTTACGTGAAACAACTAACTATAAGATACTATAATAAATGCTATCATAAGTGTATGTACATGGAACAGTGGTAGGACAAGATAGAAGCATCAGATTGATAAGGAATTTTGAGTTGGGCTTAAAATATGAGTAGGAGTTGGATGAATGGATAGTTGAATGGTAAGGGATAATTTTTAAACATTTTAATTTTTTTTTAAGACAGGATCTCACTCTGTCCCTTTGGTTAGAGTACAGTGGCACAGTCACAACTCACTGCCACCTCCAACTCCCATGCTCAAGTGATCCTCCTGCCTCAGCCTCCTGAGTAGCTAGGACTACAGGCATGTGCCACCATGCCTGACTAACTTTTTTAAATTTATTGTTTGTAGAGACAGGGTCTCACTATATTGCTCGGGCTGGTCTCTAACTCCTGGCCTCAAGCAATCCTCCCACCTCGGCCTCCCAACATGCTGGGATTACAGGTATGAGCCACTGCACCCGGCCAACATCTTACTTTTATTAACCTTGATGAGAAGATATATTTTACTAAAAGTTGCTTTAAATCTTTTTGGGAAAGAAATGGGAGGCGACTAGACAGGTAGATTGATACATAGATAGATAGAGATGGATTGATAGAACAGAAATAGACAGACTGATTTCCATGCCAGTGGGCCCTTGTACAGTTGGAGGGAAGAAGAGGCAGATAGCCAAAACAGCCTGATCACACACTCAAGAATGAAAGGTATATTTACTTGCAGATCCAGAGCTCTTAAATGTCCACTTCCTGTGGAATTCTGAAGCTTATTCTATGCATCCTTCCTCATTGCTGGTTTTCGCCATGGTCATACCATACCTTTCTACTCTCTGACTGCTCTCCTAGGACACTTGGTGTAAGTCTCAACAGATTTTTCTTTTTTCATTTCCTAATGATAAATTCAATTCAGTTCAGTCATTTAACCTACCAGTTGTGACTCTACTTTTTCTCACAAAAGGAAATTTACTCCCTTAAATGCTGAGGTGGTTACATTTATTGCTGCTGAGGGTGTACCATTAGTCTATGTTCTAACCCTCCTATCTGTTCCTCATTCCTTAATATTCTCTTTGCCTTGAGGGGATTGTAGGATACAAAACACGGACTATGGAGGCAAATCTGAATTTGAATTCGTGCTCATCTACTTACCAGCTGTGTCACTTTGGGCAAGTTACCTAACTTCTCTGAACCTCAATTTCCACATATGTAAAGTAACGACACCATAATCAGCCTTTCAGAATTGGTGAAGTAATATATACAAGGAGTTTGGCACAGATCCATTGTGCCATAGCCTGGCGTATGGCAGCTTCAATACATTATACCTGCTGCTAAAGTTAACTAATGCTTCTGCTACTAATATTGCTACTGTCACAATCCAATTTGTTCATCTTCATCTTTTCCCCTACTCCCAAACAGTGTTTTCAAGGGCATTATACCATCTAAACATCACGCTTACTTTTAAAGGAATTTTTTTAAAGTCCTCCATTTCCTCCACATTCCCATCCTTACTTTTCCAGAGTTTTTAGGTTCCTTCTCTCCTCCCTAGCCAGCCTCCCCCACCTGCCAAGTCTTCCCCAAGTCAAGATCCCACCCCTTCTGTTCTGTTGTCTGCACTGAAACATCAACTCCCCAGGGCAGGAAACTTGTCTTTCTACATATTTGTCAAGTACTGTGTGCATTTAGAGCGCTAAACAAATAACAAATATTACACAGTCAGAATGAAGTTGTTCAATAAATATCTTAGGTATTATCTGTGGGCTCTCATTACACCAAATCTATGGACATGAGATGTATAAACAGAGAGCTGGCTACAAAATCATAAAATTACGTTTGTGGCTGCTTTACATGGGAAACAGGCTGTCAATGTGGATGGATAACTAAGGTGTTTCCTATCCTCCGCTCCTCAAGAGCCGAGTCCCAGCTCAACTCACACCAGGGATCATACCCAAAGGGCCAGCCATAGGCCTAAGACTAGCCCAATAAATTCATCTTTCCTCTGGAGCATCGATCACAGCCCAGCTGCTAACACCTCTCAGGTGAAGTTCCTCCAGCACATGGAGGTTTTGCTTCGCAATTCTTGGCCTATGTGTAAGTTGTTTCCTAGTTATTGTAAGGGTCTGGCTCTGTAGCCTTAACTGAATTCCAGTCTCCCACAAAGAATCCTTTTCCTTCTTTTTTATTCCCCTGCAATACCAGGCACTTAATCCGCGTGCAAGAATTGCTTGTTTTGACTTAAAAAGCCACAAAAATGATGGTCCCTCCCCATAAGATTTTGGCTAATTTCTCATTTCTTTTTTTAAGTGTCTTCAAATTGTTTATATAAAATATTTCAAACATACAGGAAAAGAACCAAAAAATAATATGATACCTATATACCCAGTACCTGGATTAAACATATGTTAACATTTTGCCTTTCTTTCATCAACTTTTTCTTTTGTGTTTAAATGTTACAAATACAGATAAAATCACCCCCATTCCTTCTCCCTCCCTCCATCCGTCCCTCAAGATAAGACATCTTTCAGTTGATCCATATCATTCACATCTAAGATTTTTAACTAATACATACGTAATTACCTATAAACTACTCATTATTGTTTCATATGTCTTAAAATTTTGCATCCATGGTGTTATTGTATATATCTTGCTGAACCTTGATTTTTTTCCTGCAAGATTCTATTTTTGAGATTCATCCATGTTGATATTTGTGGATCTGGTTCATTCATTTTAACTCCTAAACAATAGTCCATGGGTATATCCACCCATTCCCTTTTGAAGGGGCAGTTAAGCCGTTCACACCTTTTTATTGTTCTAGTGGTGCTGCAGAGAACATTTATAAACATCCCTCCTGGGGCATGAGTTTCTGCCAGCAGAGGTTGGTGGTCTGAAGCCCAGCTGCTCCGATTCAAATCCCAGCTCCTTAGCAAAATCACAACAGTGTGAACTTGGGTGTGTTGCTTAATTTCTCTGCACCTCAGTTTCCTCATTGGTATTATGTATATAATTCTATATACATATAGAATTAGGAAAATTCTAGCGCCTCCTTCAAGAGAATAAAGCAGCAAGAACAGTCTTGCACATAGTAAGACACCTCTTTCTAGGTGTCACTTGTCAATACTGTCCATTATTATTGAGGCAGACACCTAGAAACAGGGTCTGAACATCTTTGGTTTTAACAAGTATTGCCAAATTGATCTCCAATTGGTTGTACCGGTTTACACTCTGACCAGCACTGTGTGAGTTTCTGTTTCCCTACATCCTCACTGGGACTTGGCCTTAGTGGTGCGGCTTCCTAATCCTTTCAAATGCAGGGACACGCAAGAAAGATGAGTGGAACAGGAAGAAAGGGACGTGCTGGTAAGGAGTAATCAGAAAGATTAGGGGACCAACAGGAAGAAAGGAAGTAGTAAAAGATTTGGGAAAGTGGGGAAAAGGGGATTTCCCCCCCAGCTTTATTGAGGTATGATTGACAACTAAAAATTGTATGTATTTAAGGTATACAACATGATTTTCATATACATATACATGGTGAAATGATTATCACAATAAAGCTAATTAACATATCAATCACCTCCGCAGTATTACCTTTTTTTGGGTGTGGTGAGAACACTTGATACTACTCTCTTAGCAAATTTCAAGTATATAAAATATTTTTGTTCACTCTGGTGACCATGCTGTATATTGGGTCTCCAGAACTTATTCATCATATGACTGAAAGTTTGTACCCTTTGACTGACATATGCACATTTTCCCCACTTTCCGGTCCCCGATAACCACCGTTCTGCTCTCTGCTTCCACGGGTTCAACTTTTTAAGATTTCACATATAAGTGAGATCGTGCAGTATTTGTCTTTCTGTGCCTGGTGTATTTCACTTAGCACAATGTCCTCCAGGTTCACCCATGTTGTTGCAAATGGTAAATTTTTATTCTTTTTTATGGTTGAATAATACTACATTGTATATGTATTACATATAGATCACCTTTTCTTTATTCCTTCATTCAGTGACAGACACTTAGGTTTTTCCATATCTTGGCTATTGTGAATAATGCTGCAATGAACATGAGAGTGCAGATATCTCTTCAACATACAGATCTCATTTCCTTTGGCTATATACCCAGAAAAGTGGAATTGCTGGATCATATGGTAATTTTATTTTTAATTTTTTGAGGAACATCCATAGTACTTTCCATAATGGCTATGCCAATTTGCGCTCCCTCCAATAACATATAAGGGTTCCCTTTTGTCCACATCCTCACCAACACTTGTCTTATGACTTTCTGATAATAGCCATCGTAACAGATGTGAGGTGGTATCTCATTATGGTTTTGATTTGCATTTCCCTGATGATTAGCATTGTCGAGAATCTTTTCATACACCTCTTGGCCGTTTGTATGTCTTCTTTTGAGAACTGTCTATTCAGGTATTTTGCCCAATTTTTAATCAAGTTATTTGGGTTTTTTTGCTATTAAGTTGTGTAAGCCCCTTTATAGATTTTGCGTATTAACCTCTATTGGATATATGGTTTGCAAATATTTTCTGTCATTCCATGGGTTGTCTTTTGATTTTGTTGATTGTTTCCTTTGCTATGCAGAAAACCTTTAGTTTGATCTAGTCTCACTTATTTATTTTTGCTGTTGTTTTTTGTGCTTTTGATGTCATATCCAAAAAGATCATTGCCAAGACCAATATCAGGGAGGTTTTCTCTATGTTTTCTTCCAGGAATTTTAAGGTTTCAGGTCTTACATTCAAGTCTTTATTCCATTTTGAGTCTATTTCTGTGTGTGGTGTAAGACAAGAGTCCAGTTTCATTCTTTTGTATATGGATATCCAGTTTTCCCAACACCATTTATTGAAGAAACTATCCTTTCCCAATTTCATATTTTTGCACCTTTGTGAAAGCTTAGTTGACCATATATGCATGGGTTTATTTCTGGGATCTCTATTCTGTTCTATTGGTCTATATGTCTGTTTTTATGCCAGTACCATAGTAATTCTATTACTTTAGTTTTGTAATATAATTTCAAATCAGGTAGTGTGATGCTGCCAGCTTTGTTGTTCTTGCTCAAGATTGCTTTAGCTATTCTATGTTTTTTTTGGTTCCACATGAAATTTAGGATTTTTCTTCTATTTCTGTGAGAAAAGAGTCATTGGAATTTTGACAGGTATTGCAATGAATCTATAGATCAGTATGGGTAGTATGGACATTTTAACAATATTAATTTTTCCAATCCATGAACACAGGATATCTTTCTTTTTTTAATTTCTATTTCTATTATTTTCACTTGATTATAGAAAATTACCTTTTAATGTTGAATTTGATTTGCTAGTTTTTTTTGAGGACTTTTGCATCTGTCTTCATCAGGGGTACTGGCCTGTAATTTTCTTTTCTGGCAGTGTCCTTGTCTTACTTTGGGATAAGGGTAATTATAGGCTCATAAAATGAGTTTGGAAGTATTCTCTCTTCTTCAATTTTTTTGAAGAGTCTGAGAAGGATTGATATTAATTCTTCTTTAAATGTTTGGCAGAATTCACTAATGAAGCCATCAGGTCCTGGGCTTTTCTTTCTTGGGAAATTTTTGGTTAGTGATTCAATCTCCTTACTCGTTACTTATCTGTTCAGATTTTCTATTTCTTCATGATTCAGTCTTGGTAGGTTGTATGTGTCAAGGAATTTATCCATTTCTTCCAGGTTATCCAATTAAAGTATTCAAGTAATCCAGTTGGAGTATAATTACTCTTAGTAGCCTCTTATGATCCTTTGTACTTCTGTGGTTTCAGTTGTAATGTCTCCTCTTTCAGTTATAATTTTATTTATTTAAGTCTTCTCTCTTTTTTTCTTCATTAGTCAAGCTAAAGGTTTGTCAATTTTGTTTGTTTTTTCAAGAAACCAACTCTAAGTTTTGTTGATCTTTCCTATCGTTTTGCTGGTCTCAATTTCATTTATTTCTGCTCTGATCTTTGTTATTTCCTTCCTTCTGCTAACTTTGGTCTTTTTCAAGTTATTTGACATATGAAGTTTGGTTTTATATGTGAGATATTTCTTTTTTCTTTATGTAGGCATTTATTGCCATAAACTTACCTCCTAGAATTGCTTTTGGTAAATTCCACAAGTTTTGTTATGTTGTGTTTTCATTTTTGTTTGCCCTAAGATACTTTTTTATTTTTCTTTTTATTTCTTCCTTGATCCATTGGTTGTTTAGAAGCGTGTTGTTTAATTTCTAAATATTTGTGGATTTTTAGAAATTCTTTTTGTTATTGATATCTAGTTTCATACTATTGTGATCAGAAAAGATACTTCATATAATTTCGGTCCTTTTAAATTTAAGACTTGCTTTGTGGCCTAACATATGATCTATCCTGGATAATGTTCCATGTGTGCTTGAGAAGAGTGTGTATTCTGCTGCCATTGGATGGAATATTGTGTATTTGTCTGTTAGGTCCATTTGGTCCAAAGGATAGTTCAAGTCCCCTGCATCCTTATTGATTTTCTGCTTGGACAATGTGTTCATTGTTGAAAGTGGGGTATTGAAGTCCCCTCCTGTTATTATATTGCGATTGATCTCTCTCTTCAGATTATTTAATATTTGTTTTATGTATTTAGGTGCTCAAGTGTTGGGTGCCTGTATATTTACAATTATTATATCCACCTGTTGATTGACTGCTTTATCATTATATAATTCTTTGTCTCTTTTTATAGTTTTTTACTTAAAGTCTATTTTGTCTGATATAAGTATAGCTTCCCCTGCTCTCTTTTGTATGGAATATCATTTTCTGTCCTTTCATTTTCAGCCTATGTATGTCCTTAAAGCTAAAATGAGTCTGTTGTAGGCAGCATATTTCTGGGTCTTTGTTTTTTATCTACTCAGTCACTTTATGTCTTTTAATTGGAGAATTTAATCTATTTACATTTAAAGTAATTATTGGTCAGTAAGAACTTACCATTGCTGTTTTGTTGATTGTTTTCTGGCTGTTCTGTATTTCCATTTTTCCTTGCTATCTTCTTTTGTGACTTGATGATTTTCTGTAGTGATATGCTTTATTCCTTTCTTTTATCTTTTGTGTATCTACTATGTTTTTGCTTTGTGGTTCCTATGAGGCTTACAAAAACATCTTATGGTTATAACAGTCTATTTTAAGCTGAAACAATGTAATTTTGATAAGATACTAACACTCTACACTTTTACTGCCCCCTCCCCACATTTATGTTTTTTATGTCACAACTTACATCTTTTTATATTATGCATCCATTAAGTTATTGTAGCATAGTTTTTAATATTTTTAATATTTTTGTCTTTTAACCTTTATACTTGGGTTAAAATTGACCTACATACCATCATTTCAGTATTAGAGTATTCTGAATTTGCTATATACTTACCTTGACCAGTGAGTTTTATACTTTTGTATGTTTTCATGTTACTAATTAGCATTCTTTCAATTTAGCTTAAAGAACTCCCTTTAGCATTTCTTGTAAGGCAGGTCTAGTGGTGATGAACTCCTTCAGCTTTTGTTTGTCTGGGAAAAATCTTTCTCTCTCCATTTCTCACACACAACTTTGCTGGGTAAAGTATTCTTGGTGGAATTTTTTTTCAATTTCAGCACTTTGAATATATCATACCATTCTCTCCTGGCCTGCAAAATTTCTGCTGATGTGTCCATTGATAGTTTAATGGGGGTTCCTTTGTATATGATGAGTCTCTTTTCTCTTGCTACTTTCAAAATTCTCTTTTTGACTTTGATTTTTGACAGTTTGATTATAATGTGACTCAGTGACATCCTCTTTTGGTTGAAACTGCATAGCTTTTCCCAGATTTGGGAAGTTTTCAGTCATTATTTTCTTAAATAAGCTTTTCTTCCCTATGCTCTCTCTCTTCTCCTTCTGGAACTCCAATAATCCATAAATTAGTGCTTTTGATATTGTCCCATAAATCTCATAGGCTTTATTTGTTCCTTTTCATTCTTTTTTTCTCCTCTTGCTGGATAATTTCAAATGAGCTGTCTTTGAGTTAATAAATTCTTTCTACTGCTTGACCAAGTCTGCTATTGATGCTCTTTATTGAATTTTTTAATTCATTCATTATATTCTTTAATTCCAGAATTTCTGTTTTGTTCTTTTTCATTTTCTATCTCTTCATTGAACTTCTTATTGTTTTCATGTATTGTTTTCCTGACTGTATTGAGTTGTCTATCTCTGTTCAAGAGATACTAAACACAACTGAGCTTCATGAAAGTAATTATTTAAAATTCTTTGTGAGTCAATTCATAGATCTCCATTTCTATGGGGTCAGTTACTGGAAAATTATTGTATTCCTCTGATGGTGTCATGTCCACTTGGTTTTTCTTGTTCCTTGAATTCTTGGGTTATTGTCTTTACATTTGAAGAAGAACTCATCTCCTCTAGTCTGTACTGACTGGCTCCAGGACAGAAACACCTTCACCAGTCAGCCCAACTAGGAATTCTGAGGCTATCTCAGAACTTTTCTATGGATCTTCCAACTCCACACTCTTGTTCCCTCTTAAGGGGGAATTCTTACAATTGTATGCCTTCTCTCAAAGTGGGTGCTAAAAGCCTACCATTTGTTTTCCCTAGGACAGTGCCCTGAAATGTTCAAGTTTGTATAATATGTCTTCTTCCTATTCTGCAGAGTTGGGCCAGTTGTCTGTGTGTGCTCACAAGCCATCTATAGACATGCACACTTGCTGTTCACAGGAGCATGTGCATGGATCCAGCTTCAGTCAGAGAGGTGGGTGATGTACACAGAGTGTTGGGGGTGCCCAGGAGCCAGTTGAAGTTGTCTTCAGGCAAGATCTCCCAAGCAGCTCATGGGAAGGCTTTCTGTTGGAGTTCTCAAAGCCTTTAGTAGGACTTGAGTCCCTTTGTTGAGTTCCAAGCAGTGGTTGCTACGAGTACCCACCTCTCTTCCCTGCTTCTAGCCTTTTTCAACCACTCAGCTGTGCTGAACACCTCAGTATTCTGAGTGGGGCTAGAAAAAAAGTGGGCCTCTTCGGCAGCATCTCAAGTGATTGAGCAAGTTGGGGGCTCAGTCACTATGCTCTCACTTTTTCCTGTGGAAGAAACCATAGGCCAAGGGAGTCACTCTTGGCATTAAGATGTGTCACCTTGGAGGAGGAGTGACAAAGGTAAATCAAACTGGCTTTCTTGCCCTCTTCAATATATCTATTCTTGAAATTTTTGCTCCAGTGGTATCCTGAAACTTTTCCACTGGACTCCCAGACTCCCAAAAAGGTATTCTCATCCATAGGTGGTTGTCAAAATTGATGCTTCTCAAAAAGAACAAGCTGGAGGCATCATATTGTCTGACTTCAAATTATACTACAAGGCTATAGTAACCAAAACAGCATGGTCCTGGTATAAAAATAGATGCATAGATCAATGGAACAGAATAGAGAACCCAGAAATAAAGCCACATAGTTTACAGCCAACTGATCTTTGACAAAGTCAACAATAATATACACTGAGGGAAGGACACCCTTTTCAATAAATGGTTCTGGGAAAATTGGATTACCATATGAGGAAGAATAAAACTGGGTCCCTATCTCTCACCATATACAAAAATTAACTCAAGATGGATTAAAGACTTAAATGTAAGACCTGAAACCATAAAGATCCTAGAAGAAAACCTAGGAGAAACCCTCTGGACATTGGCCTAGGCAAAGAATTTATGACTAAGACACCAAAAGCAAATGCAATAAAAACAAAAATAGACAAATGGGATTTAGTTAAACTAAAAGCTTCTGCACAGCAGAAATAATCAACAGAGTAAATAGACAACCTACATAATGGGAGAACATATTCGCATACTATGTATCCAACAAAGGACTAATATCCAGAATCTACAAGGAACTCAAACAACTCAACAAGAAAAAAACAACCTCTTTAAAAAGCAGAAAATAACATGAAGGATTTTTCAAAAGAAGATATAAAATGGAAAAAAAATACTCAACATCACTAATCATCAGGGAAATGCAAATTAAAACCACAATGAGATACCATCTTACTCCAATTAGAGTGGCCATTACTAAAAAGTCAAAAAATCATAGATGTTTGCATGGATGTGGTGAAAAGGGAACATTTATACACTGTTGGTGGGATTGCAAATTAGTACAACCTCTATAGAGTTCAGTATGGAAATTTCTCAAAGAACTAAAAGTAGATCTATGATTTGATACTGCAATCCCACTACTGGATATCTACCCAGAGAAAAAGAAATCATTATATCAAAAAGATACCTGTACTCATATGTTTATCACAGCACAATTCACAATAGCAAAGATATGGACTCAACCTAAGTGTCAATCAACTGATGAGTGAATTAAGAAAATGTGGTATTTGTATACCATGGAGTACTATTCAGGGATAAGAAAGAATGAAATAATGGCCTTTGCAGCAACTTGGATGGAACTGAAGACCATTATCCTAAGTGAAGTAACCCAGGAACAGAAAAATAAATGCCACATGTTCTCACTTATAAGTGGGAACTAAACTATGGCTACACAAGGGCACACAGAGTGGCATAATGGACACTGGAGACTCAAAGGAGGGAAGGGTGGGAGGGGGTGAGGAATTACCTATGGGGTATAATGGACAGTACTTGGGTGATGGGTACACTAAAAGCCTAGACTCACCACTATGCAATATATACATGTAACAGAATTCAACTTGTACCCCTAAACCTATTAAAATAAAAAAAATTTGAAAATTGATATTTCTGTGGGGAAATGATGATTGAAAACTCCTATTCTGCCATCTTGCTGACATCACTTTCAAGAATTCTTTTCGATGAGAAATAAAAATAATTTAGAGTCAGACTCTGCAGAAACTCTGGAGACCTACAGAAAATAAGGAGACATGTTACTAAGGAAAGATTAATAGAAAGGAGCATATAAAGTGAGTGGGGAAGAAAGTCAGTAAACAGCAGAAGTCTTTTGGGAATATGTTGGTGACTTTTCAGAGGGAGTCTGAACTTTCTTTGCTGATATAAGTAGGGACAAGAAAAACTTTTTCCCAACAGCGACAAGGGAAGAGAAAGAACAGCAGAATTTGAGGGTTTTGTAAAGGAGCTGAGGTGAGGAGATAAAGTTTCAGGGAAAGAAGTCAATTGGAAGTGTTAGCTTTTTCTGGAGACCAGTAGACCAAAGTCACCCATGTGATACAAGATGCCTCTGCAGCATCTCTCTGATTTGTTTCTCCCACTCTTTTCTGCAGCCACTGCCACCCTCAAGATCTTTATTTTCTCACACCTGTGTAGCTGCAGTGGCTTAATGGTGTACTGAACCTGAACAGCAAGGCCGGTGTTTTCATCCCCATTTTATGAATGCATGAACTAAGGCTAAGAGTCACTAGCTTGCTCGAGATTGCACGTCTTGAAAATGGTCAAACCAAGACCAAACCCTAGGTGTTCTGAGTCCAGGTCCTGCACTCTTTGCACCAAAGGAAAATTGATAATCATCTTAAAATCTTTCATTTTCAGACTCAACACCTTAAGAGGGCCCCATTTTTCTACCAAGACAGTCCCAACTCCGCTGTCTGACTTTCAAGGTCTACCATTAGTTGCCTCTTGTCTCTCTCTCTTAACCGTTTACCCACAACATCCTTAGCCACACTCCTACCTCTCCATCCAAAGCATGTCTTGGCTAATTTGTGAGTTCACTAATATCATTCCCACCTCTGTGCCTTTATTTATGCCATTCCCCTCTCTTAAGAGCCTTACCTTCTTTCTCTGTCTTCCCTCTAAGCCTCGTTCAAGTCTTACACATTCTGTGATTGCTTCAGTGCATACTCTCTCAATTGTCCTATTGACTGTTTCATTGTGGAATATGACTCCCTTATTCACTCTCTTGAATTGACCTCAAATCATTACCCTATGCAACAAAATGCAAAGCAAATCACTGCAGGCAGTTATTTGCTTGCTTTCTATTTTCTTACCAACTACTTCTTGTTATATAGGGATTTTCCAATTACCCTTAGACTAGCAAATATATATCACGGCTGGGTTCAGTGGCTCACACCTATAATCTCAGCACCTTGGGAGTCCAAGGCAGGAAGATCCCTTGAGGCCAGGAGTTGGAGGCTACAGTGAGCCATGATCACACCACTGTACTCCAGCATGGGCAACAGGGTGAGACCTTATCTCTGAAAATTATATATATATATATATGAATATATATCAGGCCCTCCATAAATACTTAATAACTGATGAAATACAGAATAATCAGAATTAACAGGAAATACAAAGTATGAAGACTTGGGAGATTTTTCAAAACAAAGCCATACTTGGAAGATAAAATTAGTAGTCAAGACAGAAGTCTATTAGGCATGATGGAAAATTTAAATGACAAAATTGTAAGGCAAACTGGTTAAAAAGAGGCAGAGACAGAAATCAGCAACAGACTAAACCTTTTTCCATGTTTACTTCTATCCTGGCTCTGGGACTTTCTGGCACTCTACAAAACAAGGGAAATGACTTATGACCACTACACAGGCTCACCCATGCTCAGAAACAATAGATATTATCTGCAAATAATAATCACATACATGCTCATGCATCCAGAGTTGTATTTGGCATTTTACAAAATGATGCAAAAGATTCTGCTCATATTCAGTTTTCCAAATTTGGTGAGTATCCTTTCAGAACAGAAAACTGTAATAAGTATGGTGGAGAGATATCAAGAAGGTCATGACTCCCCTTAGAAGCTTTAAATGTGTGTAGTTAGGAGAAAGCACTTATACCCATGCACCACTAAATAGGTCTTTTGCAGAGCAACATGTGAACAAATGCAGGTTAATATAACATTCTATGTGTATCCATGTTGAGGTGACACTGATGAAAAGGAATAAAAAGAATTAGGTGGAAGATTTTCAAAACAAAGCCAGTAAAAGAGATGAACTTAATTTCATGGGGAGGAAGGGGGAAAACATTCTAGCACATATAAGGTCATGGAAGTGTTAATAGAAGCAAATACCTTATCACAGTGTACCTGGTAGAATATATATTATTATTATGATTGTTATTAGTGTTCCTATTTGATAAATGGGAGATAGCTGGACATTTAAACTAACTTGCCCCAAGTTATACAGTGAGTTACTGGTGAAGCTAAAATTAGTGACATTTTAGGAACAGTTTACATCATGAGACACTGAAGCTATATATTTTTTGAATAAATGCAAGGTACTTCCTGGACAATAATGAGTAGAAACTAAAATATGTTCTTAAAATCCTTGCTTCACAAATATTGCAAAAGACAGGGCAAGGAGCCTTCTTATTCCCCTAATGAAGAATATCAGAGTATTTCTTCTAAAAAAATAAAAGAAGAATCATTAACAGTATTTCCTGAGGGAGAATATAGACTTCCAGCCTACACCAGAATTCCACATTACTACCCGAATTCAAAGATTAAGGGTGTGTTTTGCCCACACCCTAAATTTTTGGGAACACAAGCCCTACATTATGTAAGTTCTACTGAGGAGAATAATGTGACTGTTCTCTTTGTGGGAGAGCCCTTATTCTGATCCATAACATATATATTTTTAAATGCACCTCGTCCATTAGCTAAACTGACAGATTAGCGCCCAAAGTAACGTACATCTTTGTATCTCTACAACCACCAGCTCCTATAAATGGTAGCATTTACACAAGACAGAAAAATCACTTGGAATGACCAATACACTTGTTTCAATAATCTGCAAAGCCATAAAACAAGAAAGATTCAAGAACAGAAGAGTAGCTGGTTTCCAGCCCTATTTCATTTCCCTCCCAGCCCACTACAGATTGCCTAGCACACCCGCGCATAGTGCGGGCCTTTGTGGAGGCTTCTATTTCCCACCTGTGTTTCTTTTCCTTTTTCCAGCAACAGTCTGCCTTTGTGCCAACTCCTAAATAACCATAAATTTTGTTCTTATAAACGTTAATGAATGCTTGGCCAAGATGCTGTAACTATTGGCTTCTACATTGGAGCATAAATGGAAAGAAAAAAAAGTGTGCACTGTGAAAAACTGGATAAAATGGAAAAAAGATCACAGCAAACCCGAAGTCGCAATGTGCCTTTAATGTGAAGGAAGCCTTGTTTTCACGGTGTGGCAGCTTTCAGGGGTTTTAATCTCGAAGTGGCTGATCAATTTAAGGTAAGTGGCAGACATTTGGCCTGGTTCCCAGGCTTTGCTTTGCTGCTCTGAGAAAAGAAAGGATTCAGTCAGACACACAGACAACAGGCATCATCAGCGGCTCCCACATTCCAAGCATTTTAACACAGATTAGGTTGGCATGATTCTACTGTTTACTGAAATCTCCTAGGTGTTGCATTTTTGCTTTTCCTTGCTGTGGTTATCCAAGATGGTTTTCTCAGGTCAAGACCTTCATATGCCAAATAGCTTGCAGGGATGCGAAGGGAAAAGAAGAGCAAGGGTCAGGATTTCTGATTGAAATGCTATTTCTCTTGCTTACTGCAAAATATGAGACTTCAGACAGCAGGTAATTGAGCACTGAACTTTTTGCCTAAGGCATACATTGAGACAGGAACTGTTTTACATGCATGCCTGAGGGGGGAAAAAAGGAAGATAATTTCTTTAACAAGGGCAAACTTAATTCAACCAGGAATGCCCAACGGATTAACAGGGTGATTTGTAGTTATTTTTGCTTCAGATTTTAGAACCATGAGTCTTACACATATGTTGAGCAGGATTACAACCAATATAGTCCATTTTTTAATTAATATTTTCACATCATATACTCTGTTTTTTCAAAACGGTAAAACTGAATGAGTTCAACCCCTTTCTACTGTCTCACGTTCTTGGAAAAAGTGAATTTTCTCAATCCATTTGACCTATAAACTAAATTAAATAAAATATGCATTCCATCGATGAGGCCAAAAAATGTATAAGTTGTCTCTCATGCACTTGGGCTATATCATGCTGTATGGAAAATTAAAGACATTTTGTCTTTAATATATTCAAGAACACTTTTTCTTTAGTCATATTCTTGGCAGATATCCCCATCTTTTTTTCCACGAATTTTATCAAAATAAGAAACTAATATGGATTGTTAAAAATAATTTTTCCATTTATTATACTTTTCAAAAGCAATGTCAAATTATTATACTTACTATACCCAGAAATGCCTTCTTATCATCTCATATATTTACATTGATATATTTCTCCCAAAACTAACACATTGTTATACTTGAGTAATTTATATTAAAAATATGTATTCTTGTTTGTAGGGGTTAGCTTAGAAACTAATGCAGTCTCAGTTGTTATGTATGCAAATGTGTCCTTTAAAAAATAATATACAACTCCTCACTGATTAAAGAAAAAAAATGGAGATAGATTAGAAGCATCCATCCTGCTGCTGCCGCTACTGCTATATATTTTCTCAGCATGTGATACCTGGAACTGCAGCAGCCATGTTGCAACCATGAAGACAGCCTGCCTCAGAGGCTGAGCTAGAGTGCTGAGGATGGCAGACAGGGAAGATGGAAGGAGTATGGTTTTCCATTATGTCATTGAGTCACAGAACCAACAATCCTGGGTTCACTCAACTGGGGATTCCTTCCTGTGTGAGATAATAGATTCCCTTTCATTCTTGCAATCATATTTGTTGAGTATCTACTACGTCCCAGACCCTGTTCTAGTGCTGCAGATAGCTCAGTGAATAAATCACAAGATCCCTCCCCTGTGGAGCTCATATTCTAGCCAAGAGAGATAATAAACTGAAAACATAAGAAAGAAAATTCCACAGTATGTTAGGAAGTAGTAAGTGGAAAAAATTTTCGAGTGGAGCATGGCAAAAAGGAACAGCAGTTCTGGGATCAAGGGGACAGGTTTTGGTGTTGAATAAAGTGAGGGTCGGCTGGCCTCATGAAGGAAGTGTGATTTGAACAAACCCTTGAAGGAAACGAAGGACTTATCCTTTAAGCCGGTGGAAGGTGGGTTTTTAATTTTTCTTATTGTTGACAATCCTCTAAACAAGAGGGAGAGATGGAAGGAGAGAGAGAGAGATTTGGAGTATGTCTGATGCAAGTTCCCTGTCAATTCTTCCTAGTTCTACCAAATCAAACTCTCCTTCCTTTGTTTAAGTTTGAGCTGGGTTTCTTTCACTTGCCACTGAAAGAAGACAGACTAATAAGTTTTCTGTTGGTCACAAATAAACTATCTCTGGTTCTAGGAACAGCAAGTCTAAACACAAACTGGACCATAATTCCATCCTTTTGTAGAGAGCTTTATTGCCCACACTGAAAGTGTCCAGTCATCCATAAAAGCATGCCCTGTGAGGCTTTTGGCTTCTGAAGTGGAGTAGGAAGATGTTCGGGACCAGGGTGGAGCTAAAAAGAGAAGCTCTATATTGAAAGTGGTAGTAAAAACTGATGGATATTCCAAAAGGGGCAGTCCACAGGAAGAAAGACAAAATAAATAACAGAGAATAATAGCTGAATAACTAGAAAATGTATACCGTATCTAGGAGGTAGGAACAGGAAATATTGGCTAGGAACAACCCCAGCTATCACAGACACATTGGTGCATTTATTATACTGTGTTTGCTATGGGCAAGGTTCTAAAATGTGCTATTCTTATATACATCAAGGTCCTAATACATTGTCATTTTGTCACTGGCCCAATGCAGAAAGATGTGGATGAGACTTGCCTATCTGCATTGCCTACAAACTCCACTATGTAGCACCTAAACATCTCAAAGATAGGAACTGGGCAAAGCAGAGCATAGAATGTACTTATGCTTCCAATTTCCAGCTTTAGGACAATGCCAGCTGTCACACCACAGTTGACATTGGGCAATCTTTCTGTGCCTTTGTTTCCTTGTTTGTAAAATGGATACAATAAGAATACCCACCTCATAAGAATCTCACAGGTTTATTGTGATTAAATGCCATAATGCATGTAAAGCATATAACCACAATCCTTTGATTTGGTAAGTGCTCTGTAAATATTAGCTGTGTACATTTATTATAGCTCTTTGCATTTGGTTCTCATTAGGAGGCTTACTGTATGAGTTTACTTCATAATATAAATGTCAGATATAAGATAGATATGTGGACACTGTGTGATTATGGATAGTATGTGTGTGTTGCTACGTATTTGGGAGTGTCTTGGTCTGTTCAGGCTGCTATAACAAAATACCTTAGATGGGTTATTTATAAACAACAGAAATTTATTTCTCACAGTTTTGGAGAGTGGAAGGTCCAAGATCAAGGCACCAGCAGATTCAGTGTCTGGTGAGGAATCTCTGCTTCATAGATGGCACCTTGTTGCTGTGTCCTCATGTGGCAGAAGGTGCAAGGCAGCTCCCTTCAACTTATTTTATAAAGGACACTAATCCCATTCACAAAGGCACAGCCCCCATGACTTAATCAATTCCCAAAAAACCCCACTTCCTAATACTACCACCTTGGATCTTAGGTTCCAACATATAAATTTGGGAGACACCAACATGCAGACCATAGCAGAGAGGATGGGCAGTGTGCGTGTGTGTGTATGTACATGAATGCTTGTGCTCACTCGCATCTTGATTTCTCGTGGTATCATCATGGTCTGAATTATCCAACTGGAAAGCCCACCATCCTCTTGATTCCCCCTTCATCTTTCTTCCATGTCCAATTAGTCATTGAATCTAAGGGCTGCAGTTGAAGCATCACTAAAAGCCAAAGCTGGCCTCGAAATTAGAACCCCAGATTAAATCTGTTACTATTAAAATAGTTCTGTGACACTAAACAAATCACTTAATCTCTCAGAGCCCCAGTTCCTCACCTTTAAATTAGCAAGAATACCATATAGGCTTCAAGCATGGTGCCTGACCCATGGCAGACGCTAAGTATACTTTGCTGAGTCTGCATCTTCTTTCATTATGTATTTATAACCTATGCCTTTCTTTTGTTCCCTTTCCCCCCCGGAGCAGGCCCTCATTCCCTCTCAACCAAGGTTCAGACTCCAACCTGAGCATCCAATTTTCTCTAACCCAGCTAAAATTATGCACTGTCACCACATTGAAAAATAATCTCTCACTGCATTGCAGTTTATTTAGTGGTATTTTTGAAGCAAACCACCAAAAATACCAAATTCTGATATTTATTTTTCATACTTTTAGGTACATACGTTGTCAATACTGCCATTCTCCGGCCCTAAGAAAACCCTTACTTGCTTAAATATTCTTAATTATCCTTTGTTAATTCATTTTCTCTGTGCCCTATGAGTACTCTCTCTTCTCAAGCCTATATACTTCTCTAAGCCCTGAAGATATTAAGATAAATGAGTCCAAAAAAATCCTGGCTCTACCATTCACTTGTTGTAATATTCATAAAAACTACAATTTATTGTGGCCTCACATGGCAATCTGCTAAGATTTGATATGTATTATCTCATTTAATCCTCACAATCCTATGAAGTATTCTTATTGTCATTTTGCAGGTAAGAAAACTGTAGCTTAGGAAAATTAACTGTTTCCCATTATACAGTTAAAAATGATAGAGAACAGATTTGAATTCAGATCAAAGATAGAACCCTTAAGATCTAAGCTACTCCACCTGTTTTACATCCTTGGAGCAATAATAGAAATGGCTCTGCTTGTTTCTGGTTACAAAACTGGCAACTAAGACTTGCCAGTGGCATTAACTACTTATCAACTACCTATTTATAAACAATGTCCTCAGAAATTTTTGCTACTTATCATAGACAGCTTAGCTAACATCTAGCTTCAACTATGAAATATCGATGCTATCACTTAGTTTATGGAGTTGACAGCAGTATTACTTGAATTATTGCCTCAATGTAGGTAAAGTGCCAGTATAATTTCTGGTACCTAGTAGATACCTAATATATATTAGTTCCCTTCATGATGCCCTATGCTCCCCCTAATCAATTTAAATACTTGCTGCAATGTCTGGATTATTTTCATTTAATGCTGTCCTTGTGTAAACTCCCTGCTGTCATAGTTTGAACTACTGTCTATACAATGACTCAAAAATATACATCTCTAGCTCATGTCTCTCTCCTGACACATAGATCCATCAGCTTCCTGGGTATCTCTTGGATGCTCCATAGGTAGCCTCATCAGTTAAGATGATTCTTGTTGCCAAAAGACTGAAAATTCAATTCCAACCAGCTTCAGTGATTAAGATTTTACCAACTTGCATTACTGAAAAGTCCAGAGCTGCAGCTCCATTGCGTGTGTGAGTGTGTGTGTGTGAGGTTCTCTCAGCTCCATCTTCCTACAAGTGACGGCTTTGTCCTTAGACTGGCCTCCCTCACGCCCACAGGATGGCTGCTAGCAGAGACTGTGCCGCATACTGCCTCCCAGGGAGAGAAAACTGCTTCCCTCGCCTATAGAATAACCACCTCCCACCCCCAATCTTCACCATCTAAACATCTGTGCACCTATCATTGTGACAAGGAAAGTGTCAGAAGCTGTGGGCCTAGTTCTGGATTAGATGATATCCCTGATCCCTTGGGATAGCAAGAGAAATGGGGTTACCCGGATTGGCTTGGCCCATTCAGGGCCCATCTCTAACATTAAGGGTCAAGTTTTTCCCACCCAAACCCATTATCTCTACACAATGGACGTGAAGCAAAATGGATGTCCGTTATACTCTGTTAAGGGTTGAACTGTGTCCCCCAAAAAGATATGTTGAAGTCCTAACCCTCAGTACTTGTAAATGTGATCTTATTTGAAAATAGAGTCTTTGCAGGTGTAACCAAGTTAAGATAAGGTCATTAGGGTGGGCCCTAATCCAATATGACTGGTCTCCTTAGAAGTAGAGGGAAATTTGTGCACAAACACAGAAAAGGGGCCATGTGATGAGAGAGGCAGAGATTGGAGTGATACAGCTGCAAGCCAAGGAACACCATGGATTCACCACCACCACTAGAACCTAGGAAAAGATAAGGAAGGATACTCCCCTACAGGTTTCAGAGAGAGCATGGCTCTGCTGACACCTTGATTTTGGACTTCCACCCTCCAGAACTGTGATACAATAAATTTCCATTGCTTTAATCCACCCAGTTTGTGGTACTTTGTTACGGCAATTCTAGGAAATTAATGCAAATGCTTTCCCACATACTGCCCCCATTACCTTATGCATATTTCTACTATAGAATTTAACACACCATTTTACAATTTTATATTTTTACTATATCTCTCCCCACTTGGACTATAATATCCTTAAGGACGAGGATCACATCTTAATTGCCTTTGTGTCCCCAAGGTATAAAAATATGTAACAATTACTGAATTAAGTAATTATGAATGAATGAATGAACTTCGAATTAAGTAGGTATAAGTTCTACATCAGACTCTGCTGCTAACAAACTTGATCTTGATCCAGTCACTTAACATTTCTGGCCATACATATTTTAGTTTGTAAGTTAAGGGTGAGGGTGTTTTACTAGATGGATGCTATATGACCCAATCCAAAGTATCATACTAAAATACTGAATAAAAATGTGTCTAGTTCTGTTCAGCACACCAGAAAATTGATTAGAAACCTAAAAGGACAGGGCAAGTCCTATGAAGGAAAGGAGTGTTCACTCTAGACTCAAGTGAGGCTTGATGATTCTCATAATGGGACAAGGCTTGTACAAATAGTCACTGGCCATTTATTCTCCATGGATTTAAAATAGTGAAAAAGAAGAACAAAAGAAGTTAAATGTAATTCTAGAGATATTTTGATGGGACACAAGGAAGAATTTATTGATGTCAAAGGAGAAAAAGATTGTTGGAATAAGAGAGAAAAATGTCTCAGATGATCTTTGAAAGTTCACTTATGTCCTAGGTAATTTATAAACACACCTGTCCAAAGCAACAGACTGAGCCAAGTAATTGATCAATACTTCCTCTAATGCCGTTGGTCTAGAGATTTCTTTTCCCTTGATCCAAGCTAAAGAAATATATCTCTCTGTGCAATGCAGTATGTTTCTCCTGGTCACAGGAGCCCAGATTGTGGTTCTTGTGTTTATGAGATCATTAGGTTACTTCCTAATTTCTCCTAACTACTATAACCATACCTTTCATCAACCTAGCCTACCTGTGAAACTTCTGAATAAAACAGAATGAAATGGAAAAACCATCAGTTGGCCCCTATAGTTGACCCTCTTTCATTAGTAATATTGATAATATTTAAAATAATATTCATAATTAATATCAATATGATTAATAATAATTAATATTATATGTATATATACACACACATACAGATATACAGTTGACCCTTGAACAACACAGAAGTTAGAAGCACTGACCACCAAGCAACTGAAAATCCATGTACAACTTGACTCCCCCAAAACTTAACTACTAGTAACCTACTATTGCCTGGAAGCCTTACTGATAACATAAACAGTTGATTAACACATATTTTGTATGTTATATGTATAACGTACAAAATATATATATGTATAAACTGTAACCTTATAATAAGGTAAGCTAGAGAAAAGAAAATGTTATTAATAAAATCATAAGGAAGAGAAAATACATTTACAGTACTGCACTGTATTATCGATACCATAAGTTTACATCATCTGTTTACAAGATGAATTGTCTGTCTGAAAATGGTAGACAACCTCAGCTGCAGACCTCAATCTATAGTACATATTCAAGCAATTCAACTTTTTCTTGTAATGTCATGACTTTTCTCTGCTCCTTGGGAGCACTTCCAGCATCGTTAGTGACACTTCATATGAGTCCCATGGTGTTATTCAAAGTTTAAGGTATTGCACTAAACACAATAAAAAAAAAAAAACCACAAGAACCAAGAGAGATCACTTTTTACTGCCATGCACTATTGACTGCTATTTGCTGGAGAAATGAACTGCTCACGCAAAGATGATTAGTGTCAAATGCATTTTAAGCAGATACTCACAACACTTGAGCTCACTGCAATAGCAACAGGAGGTGGTTATGAAATTATTACAGTAGTGTAGTGTATACTATAATTATTTTATGCAGTTATGATTTAATACTTCATCTTAACATTTGTTTACATTTCTCTTGACAATAAAAACAGAACCATAGGTGATCCAGACAATGGAGTCATCAGACACTGACTTTAAAGTAGCTGTAATTGAAATTTTGAAAAAAATGAGTGAGAAGATAAAAGAATTTCACCAGGGAATTAAAATATATTTTTAAAAGGTATCAAACATTGCAACTAAAATTTAAGGAACTACCACCTTCTATGTTTCATTGTAGTATCAAAGAAGAATAATCATCATTTTCGGAAAAGGTTATTAAAGCTCTCTTTATGTCTATGGCCAGATTTTCTTTATGTACCTCAATCAAAACAACATATCATAGCAGATTGAGTACAGAGGCAATATGAGAACCCAGCTGCCTTCTATTAAGCTGGACTTTAAGGGAATTTGTAAAAATGTAAAGCAAGGTTCCTTTTCTCACTAAATATTTTTTGTTTTAGAAAATATAGCTACTTTTCACTTATTTATATATTTTAACATGTAATGGATTTCTATTTATTTTAAGTGAATTAATAACTATTTTTAAATTTTCTCAGTTTTTGATTCCATTATGGTAAATATCAATAGATATAACCCACATAAACAAAAGCTCTTTGGAGTTCTCAATAATTTTTAAGAGTGTAAAGGAGTCCTGAGGCCAGAAAGTTTGAGAACACTGATCTATACATTCGAAATATTCACAAGCAAGTTCTCAGCAGGTTTTCTTGTTTGTCTGAGTGTGTGGAAATTGGCAAGCTGTTTCTAAGCTTTATATGGAAATGCAAAGGATCAGGAATCTCCAAGAGAATTGTGAAGATTGGCTAACAGCCATCAAGGTTTATTTTAAAGTTACAGTAGCTAAAAGAGCGAGATATTGGCACAAGGAAAGAGAAACAGACCAAGAGGATAGAATAGAGTCCAGAGATAGACCTTAGGTATATTACCTGATTTTTAACAATGCTACTATGATGCAGTGGGAAAAGGATGGTCTTTTCAATAAACCATGCTGGATTAATTGTTCCACATCCACATCAGCATTTGGTGTTGTTAGTGTTTTGGATTTTAACCATTCTAATAGATGTGTAGTGATATCTTATTGTAATTTAAAATTCTCTAATGGCATATGATGCTGGACATCTGTTCATCTGTCATTTGCTACCTGTATATCTTCTTTGGTGAGTTGTCTGTTTAGATCTTTTGCTTTCTAATTGGATTGTTTTCTTACTCTTGAGTTTTAAGAGTTCTTTGTATATTTTGGATACAAGTTGTTTATCAGATATATGTATTGCAAATATTTTCTCCCAATCTATGGCTTGGTTTTTATTCTCTTAAGTTAGTACTTTAAAAAAATCATAAACAGGATCTTCTCCTATGTTATCTTCTAGAAGCTTTATTGATTTGCCTTTCAATACTTCTGGAATTGATTTTTATATATGGTGTAAAGTAGGGGTCAAGTTTTATACCTGTATCTAGTTAGATAGATAGACAGATAGATAGATCCATTAAGAACTCTCATTCATTGCTGGTAGGAATGCAAAATGGTACAGCCACTTTTGAAGGCAATCAGAATTTTATCACAAAGCTAACAATTGTCATACCATGCAATCCAGCAATCATACTCCAATGTATTTGCCCAAATGAGTTAAAAACTTATGTCCACATAAAAACCTGCACACAAATATTTATAGCAGTTTCATTCATAGTTGCCCAAAATTGAAAGCAACCAAAATGTTCTTCAATAGGTAAATGGATTAACAAACTGTGGTACATCCCTACAATGGAATATGATTGAACAATAAGGAGAAATGAGCCACAAACTGATGTGGAAGAACCTTAAATGTATGTTGTCAAGTGAAAGAAGCCAGTGTGAAAAGGCTACATATTGCATAATTCCAACTATATGACATTCTGGAAAAGGCAAAACTATAGAGACAGTAAAAAGATTAGTGGTTGCCAGGGTGTATTAGTCAGGGTTCTCCAGAGAAACAGAACTAATAGGATATATACCAATATATAAGAGATTTATTATGTTAATTGTCTCATGCAATTATGGAGGCTGAGAAGTCCCATGATATGCCATCTACAAGCTGGAGTACCAAGAAAGCTGGTGGCATAACTCAGTCTGAGTTCAAAAGCCTGAGAACTAGGGGAGCCAATGGTATAACTCTCAGTCCAAGGCCAAAGGCCTAAGAACTAGGCAGATGGGGTGGGGAGGGGATTTACTGATGTAAAAGTCCAAGAGTCAGAAGGCCTAAAAAGTGGAAGCTCCAATATCCAAGGGCAGGAGAGGATAGATGTCCCAACTCAAGAAGAGAGAGAAAGAATTCATCCTTCCTCCACATTTTTGTTCTATCCAGGCCTTCAACAGATTGGAGAATGCCTGCCCACACTGGTGAGGGCAGATCTTTATTCAATCTACTGATCCAAATGCTAATCTCTTCCCCAAACACCCCCACATACACCCAGAAATAATGCTTTACCAGCTATCTGGGTATTTCTTAACACAATCAAGTTGACACATAAAATTAACCATCAAACAGGGGTCTGGGGAGTGGGGAGATGAATATGTAGAGTACAGGGGATTTTTAGGGCACTGAATTTATTCTGTATGATACTGTAATGGTGGATACATAACATTATGCATTTGTCAAAACACACAAAAAAGCATACAACACAAAGAGTGAACCCTAATATAAACTATGGACTTTAGTTAATGACAATGTATCGATATTGGTTCACCAATTGTAACAAATGTACCCACCAATGCAAGAAGTTAATAATAGGGAAAACTGGGGGAAGGGAGAATATAAGGGAATCTCTGTTCTTTCTGCTCAATTTTTCTGTAAACCTAAAATTTCTTTAAAAAAATAAAGTCTATTAATTAAAATAAAATGTGCTACCCATAATAAGAATGATTGATCATTTGGACTTACTAAAGTTTGAAACTTCTATTCATCAAAAGATGCTATTAAGAGAATGAAAAGGCAAGATGTAAAGTGGGAGAAAATATTTGACATATTTAAATCACACAAAGAACTTATATCTAGAATATATAAATGTCTCTCATGAATCAATTTTTTTGAAAAGACAGACAATTTTTTTCTAAAAGGGCAAAAGACTTAGCGTTTTTTACAAAAGAGAATATCCAAATGGCCAATGAACATGAAAAGGTGCTCAACATCATTAGTTACCAGGAAAATACAAATTGGAAACAAAACAAGATATCTCTACACATATCCCAGAATGGCTAAAATTAAAAAGATTGACAATGCCGAGTGTTGGTGAAGGTATAGAGCAACAAAAACTCATAGGACACTTATGGGAGTGTAAATTGGTAAAACCACTTTGGAAATTTTATTGCCAGCAAAGTTGAACATATGCTCATCCTATGACTCAGCAATTCAACCTGTAGGTATAAATCCAACAGAAATGCATACATTTATGCACAAAAAGACAATTTCATAGCACCAAACTAGAAGTAACCCAAATGCCCTTTAACAAAAAAATAGATAAATTGTGGTGTATATGTATAATGGAACACTATACAGCAATGAAGAAGACTATTTGTATATGTAACAACATGAATGAATCTCAAAGATATAACATTTAGCTAAAAAAGAGTGCACACTATATAATCTCATTTATGTAAAGTTCAAAAACAGGCAACACTAATTTATAGTAACAGAAATCTGTGTGGTGGTTACTTTTGGAGGAAGTGACAACAGGGACAGGAATACAAAGTAGGCCTCTGTGGTGTTGGTAATGTTCAATATCTTGCTTTGTGTGATAATCAAACCGTAAAGTTAAGATTTGTACCCTTTTCAGTCCATATGTTAAATTTAAATTAAATAAGTGAAACAAAAAATATATGGTTGCCTAAATCAACCAACTATAAATTAAAATCCTGAGCCATAAAAATTCCTAAATTACTTTTAAGCCTATCATTGCATTAAAAGTATACTTGAGTCTTGAAGCTAACATATAATGATCTCTAGTTTCTAAGACTCCAGCCTATCATTCCTAACCCTAAAACAAATGGTGGCCCTCCCGATATCAAGATTCACTCTTACTACAGACAGTTCAATGCTTTTCCTGTGCCCAACAAGTTAATAATAATAGCCAATATTATAGGGACTCTTGCTATGTGCTGGACACCATACTGAATGCTTGCATGTATTAACATATTTAAGGTCTCCCAATACCCTAAGAGATAGATATTATTAAGCTACATTACAAATAAGAAATTAAATTTTCCCAAGGTCACTGTATCAGTCAATATCCTTAGTTATATTTAAATGAAACTAACAATTTGGTTTAAGCAAAAGAGATTGTATTTAAAAGGACAATGCATAACTCCCAGAATTGCCAGGATGGCCAGGTTGAGGACTCTCCAACCATGAACAATACCCCAAATCAAGTCATGGAGCTGGCCCAGTGGGAAAACACAGTTTTATTGCCCAGCACTGGATAGTGTGATGCACTCTTCTGCACTGACAGCCCTGGAGCCCAGACATGGCCACCAGCAAAACTGCTGCTGCTCTGCTGGAGCTGGCCGTAACTTCTGCCACCAGCACCACCAGCAAGAATGACTTTCAGTTCCCACCACACCAACCATGTTATGAGCACATGATTCATGCTCTGGGGCAACAAGAATGATACATATGCTTATAAAATCACAAGTCTGGAAGGTAGAAGCAGGGATTTGAACCCAGTTGTCTTGGTTCCAATACCAGGGGCTCAAATATTATGCTAGGCTGTCTCCAAATGGGTGGGTAAGGTTACCTTACCATTTTAAGGACTAGGTGAGGCAAGCAAATCCAACAACACCTTATGGCACCATGTCGTTTATCAGAAAGCTTCAAAAATGTATTGTTTAACTAATTTAGAGGCAGAATAAAACTATTCATATAACAAATGGGGTTTCTGAAAATCACCAAGTGCTGTAATGAAGGCAGGCAGGGAGGACCCGTGTGACAGCTCATCCGAGAGCCAAAACTGCACCTTGTGGGGCCATGTGGCTGCGTGCTGACTCAGAAGAGGGGTGGGGAGGGGTGTCTGCTTCTGATTCACCAAGACCACATCCTGCCCCTCCCTCGTTTTTTCCCCTGGAAGCTGCCCATCAATCTTTTTAGTGAGATCTTCACCCGAAGCATGGGGCTCAGGTATTTGCAGCATGTGTCTGTGAACCTAAGAAGTCCCATTTTCCAGGAACATTTGGCCCTGCTTCTTTCAGTGGCATCTATGCGTGAAGTTGACTATGACTAAGTGTGAAGCTGATAGTCTGTGCATGAGGACTCAGGGTTTGATTCAGGTCGTTTATTTTTCACTGTGTTTTGGTGTGCACAAACAAATAGCTAACATCACATATAAGTGCCTTTAAAAAATGGTTTTAGCTGATTTAAATCAGAAAGAAAAGTCTTAATCTAATGACACAATACCAGCTAGATGGCAACTTGGGGGAAATGTGTTCTTTCTGAGAACTGTGTTATAGACACTCCTTATCGTCAAAGACTAAGCAAGCATTTCATCCTGCTCTGATTCATCTTAGAAAAACGTGTGGTAGGCAATTCAAAATACTTCAAATAAAGAATAAAGAATAGGAGGAGGAAAGGTCTTTTTTTTTTTTTGGTTAAAGGCAATTTCATAAAATTAGTATCTGTTGAGACTGTTTGGTTTTGTTTTGTTTGGGGTTTTTTTATTTTTTTGTCTTGTCTTGGTTTGGTTTGGTTTGGTTTGGTTTCCATTGAAGACAGTAGTGGGAATTGGGATCAGAAAGACTGTGGTAGTCACTATATGGAGGAATTTGAAAGTTTAGGAGTCTGAACGTTATTCTGTAGGCAGAGAGTAACTCAGAGAGGTTTTTGCTCTAATTTATTTTTACCATTTTTTAGTCAAGTACAACAAACAGAAAAGTGTGGGAAACACACTTTTTTAAATTAATTTTTTAAAAAAGCAAAAATTACACAACCACTATTCATGTCAAGAAATAAAATACTGCCAGCACTTCAGAAACTTTCCTAGTGGTATTTTTTAATTTTTTAAATTAAGAACTAATACAAAATAGAGACAAAACATAAAACGTGTATGTTCAGTTTAACACGTCATTACCATTGAGGTCAAGAAGTCTAAGATGGGCAGCATTCCAGAAATCTGAGTTCAACTTCCAAATCACTACTCCCTTCCTCTAGCCCCTACGCACACCCACCCAGTGAGGTAATTGTTACCCTAATATTTGGAATAACCATTTCTTTGTTTTTCTTTATGGTTTTACCTCCTACCTATGCATCCCTAAATAAGATAGTTTGGTTTTGCCTTTTTTGAACTTTGTCTAAATGTAATCATACTTTATGTTTTCTTTGGTGTTTTGCTTCCTTGCCCAACAACATTTTGGGGGGTGTCATCCGTGCTGATGCTTATAGTAAATAGTGCAGTCATTTTCTTTATTGTAAATAATATATTGTGTAAATATATCACAAGTTATTTATCCATGCTATAGTTGTTAGATAGTTGGGTTGTTTCTAGTTTGGGGCTGTTAAAAACAATGCTGAGGTATGTTGTTTGTGTGTGTGTGTGTCTGTGTAAGAAAAACAGAGAGTAAGAATTAGGAAGATCTTTCTAGTAGTAGTATGCAAGTTAAAGTCAGCTGGGGAGAGAAGAATCAGGGAATTTAGTTGGAAGACTCAATCATAAAGAATTAAACATTGGAACTTGGCAATTAACAAAGGGAGTAAGAGAGGATAGATTCCTAACAATGGTTCACCACGTAAAAGGTATGCTTGTTTAAATTTTCACAGATACTGCTAAATTTCCTTTCTAAAACTTTTTGTCAATATATATTCTCACTGAAGTATGTTGTATGGATAAAAATGCCCATTTCTCTGCATTTTACCAACTTTTGATGTTACCCATCTTTTTAAATATTTGCCAAAATGATCAGGAAAAAAAAATGGCTATTGTTTTAAATTTCATTCTCCTAATTATTAGTGAGTTTGAGCATTTTCTCACACTTTTTTCATCAGTCTATTGTATTTTGCGTGTGAATTGCATATTCATATCTTTTACCCATTTTTCTATCAGCTATTTCTTGTCTTTTTTGCTGATTTGGGGGAACTCAGTAAATTTCAAATATTACTCTTTTGTCTATTACCTATATTGTAAATATATTTCACCTATATGGTGCTTATCTCTGTTCATAGTGTCTCTTGCTATACATAAATTTTTAATCTGTATATGTGATGGCTTTTTTGATGTGTACCTTGGCGAGGCTATAATATTCAGTTATTCAATCAAACACTAGTCTTGGTTTTATTGTGGAGGTATTTTACAGATATAATTAAAGCTCCTAATCAGGTGACTTTAAGTGAGGGAGATTATCCTAGATAATCTGGGTGATACTGATTAAATCAGTATCAGATTATCCTACATAATCTGGGTGATGCTGATTAAATCAATTGAAAAGCCTTAAAAGCAGGACTGAGGCTTCTCCCAAATGAATGTAAAGTTCCAGCCTGCCTGTGATATTGCCTTCCTGAAGACCTTCCCTACTGATGTTGGACTTGCTTAGCTACCCCCAGGAATCACATAAGCCAACCCACCATACAGGTATGTGGAATTCATATATATATATATATGTGTGTGTGTGTATATATATATATATATATATATATGTGTATGTATATATATATACACACACACACACACACACACATATAATTTGAATTTGTATTTATATTTATTTCCCCTACTGGTTCTGCATCTCTGGTTGAACCCTGACTGATACAGTATAGTATTTTTATATAGCAAATCTATCAGTCTTCCCATTTATAGCATTCAGGTTTTGCATCTTGCTGAGGTACACTCCATACAAATATGCATGTAAATAATGATCATGAAGCTTTGGTAGCAATGACTAAAAACTGAAAAGCCCTTCTTCACTCCTCTCTACCACTCTTTCCCCATCTAGAGGTAACCATTGTCAATAAGTTGGGATATATTTGTCCAGCCCATTTTTTATGTAAAAAATAACCCATGTGTGTGTGTGTGTGCGTGTGTGTGTGTATAAAAGTCTACAGAGTAGGAAGGAAGAATACATCCCAATGTAATTACAGTGGTCGCATGTATAAGGAAGGGGTAGTAGAGAGAAGTGAAAAAGGACTTTCAGTGTTTTGTACTTTTGATTATCTAAACCTTATACGATTAGAATCATCTATTCATACTTAATTTGGGTGATATTTTTAAAGATAAAAAATCTTTATAAAAAAATTATCAATAATGACTCCATGACTCTAGTATTTCAAATTTGGGTGACCAAGAGATAATGGTTCCATGGAGACAAATAAAGATGCTCAAAACAAGACGGTTTCCTGCAGGTATTGCAAACTCCAAAGCCACACTTAAATGCATAATAAAAGACAATAAGAAGATTGAGTGTGGTGTATAGCTAGAGACCACATGCTTTGCCTAAATTTCAAAAGCCTACGGACAAGCAAAATATATCTACAGGCCAAATTTGGCTTGTGGGCCATAGGTGTGTGACCCTTGCAACTGTATAGGAAAAGACGAGGTTGATTTTGAACCAAGAGCCTTAGAGATATCTTACCAATCATAACAGCTGAGACTGTAGTAAAAACAACAACATAACTTGGTAAGGATGTGTTCTTTTTGAAAGGTATATTGAAGATACACATTCATGTTGTGTTTGAGAATTTCATCCTGTTCAGATTCAATTTTGGCAGAAAGGCCAGGGCAATACAAAATTCTCTTCATCTGCTTTCAGACAAATGTGAAGAGACATATTTTCTATTAAAGACAGTTTAGGAAGAGCCCTATTATAAAGGTTAAGAAGCTGAGAAATGGTGAATTTTGGATTTACAGTGTGACATTCAATAGAAGATGCCATTAGAAATGCCATACTTAGTATCAAATGATTTTTTAAAATGAAGGACAGCAATATGGCCAGGATTCAGCATTAACCTAACACTTGTCAAGATATAACTCTGAGTTGAGTAGGTACAATAATGGATGGCAGCCCAGGAAAGCAAGGTTGGTTTAAGAGCCCAAAATTAATCAGTGCAATACATCAAATCAATACAATAAAGGACAAAACACACCTGATCATCTCAATAAATGAGGAAAAGCATTTCACAAAGTGCAAGATTAAAAAATGATTTATAAAAAACTAGGAATAGAAGGGAACTTTCTCAACTTGGAAAAGTTCATCTATGAGTACATCTCAAATCTGAAAGCCCAAAATCTGAAATACTCCAAAATCCAAAACTGTTTCAGTGCTGACAGATTTCAGATTTTTGGATTTGGGATGCTCAACTGGTAAATATAAGGCAAATATTCCAAAATCCAAAAAAATACAAAATCTGAACCACTTCTGGTCCCAGGCATTTCAGATAAGGGATGCTCAACCAATAGTATACTCAAGGGTAAAAGACTGAACGTTTTCCCCTAAGATCAGGAACAAGACAAGGATGACCACTCTCACCAATTCCATTTAACATTATACTAGGTGAGCCAATTAGGGGAAAAACTGAAATAAAAGGCATCCAAATGTAAAAGGAAGAAGTAAAACTATATTTATAGATAACATGATCAAGTCATTATGGTACAGAAAATCCTAAGTAATCTAGTAAAAACTATTTAAACTAATAAATAAGTTCTGCAATGTTGCAGGATATGAGATCAATATAAAAAAACCAATTATATTTCTATACACTTGCACTGGACAATCCAAAATGAAATTGAGAAAACAATTCCATTTCCCATAGCATAAAAAAGAATAAAATACTTAGGAATACATTTAACAAAGAAAGTGAAAAAGTCATATTGTGGAAACTATAAAACATTATTGAAAGAAACTAAAGACAACCTAAATAAATAGAAAGACTTCCCATTTTTACAGATTAGATATCACGAATACACCCACGTTTGTGGGCAGATTTCACAAATTGATCCTCAGATTCAACTCAATTGCCATCAAAATTCTAGCTGGTGCCTTTGCAGAAATTTACAATCCAATCTCAACATTTACATGGAAATCCAAGGGACCCAGAATAGCAAAAAAAAAAAAAAAAAAAAAAAAAAAAAAATTATATATATATATATATAAAAAAATAGAAGAACAAATTTAGAGGACTTAAACTTGCTGATTTCAAAACTTACTCCAGGCCTGGCGTGGTGGCTCATGCCTGTAATCCATTTTTGAAGGCCAAGGCAAGAGGATCACTTGAGCCCAGAAATTTGAGGTCGCGGTGAACTACGATGATGCCACTGCACTCTAGCCCAGGAAACAGAGCGAGACACTGTCTCAAAAAAAAAAAAAACCTTACAATGATCAAATAAGGGTGGCATAAAGATAGGCACATAGATCAATGGAATCCAGAAAGTTCCAGAAATAAACCTTCATATTTACAGTCAATTATTAAATAATTATCTACAAGGGTATCAAAAACCATTCAATGGGAAAAGAATAGACTTTTTAACAAATGGTGCAGGACCTTTGCCTCATACCATACAGAAAAATTTACACAAAATGGATCAAAAACCTAAATGTAAGAGCCAAATCTATAAAACTAAGTTTTATAAAACTATAGTTTATAAAATTAAAACCATAAAACTCTTAAAAGAAAACAGGCTTAAATCTTTATGACCTTCAGTAAGGGAATGGTTTGATAGATATGACACCAAAAGTACAAACAACAAAAAAAATAGCAATTAGATTATAACAAAATTTTAAAATTTTGTGTTGCAAATGTTGCCATCAAGAAAGTGAAGAGACAACCCACAAAATGGGAGAAGATATTTGCAAATCATATTCCTGAAGAAGGACTCGTACCTAGAATATATAAAGAACTCTTACAATTCAATAACAAAAAGACAAATAACCTAATTTTTAAATGAGCAAAGGATCTGAACAGACATTTCTGCAAAAAAAATTGCAAATGGCGAATAAGCACAGGAAAAAATATTCAACGTCATTAGCCATCAAGGAATATAAATCAAACCATGAAGAGCTACCACTTTACACCCACTAGGGTGACTATAAAAAAAAAAAAAAAAAGACAGACAATTACAAGTACTAATAAGGATGTGGAGATACCAGCAGCCTCATGCATTGCTGGTGATGATACAAAATGGTATGGCCATTTAGGAAAACAGAGTGGCAGTTTCTCAAAAAGTTCAACATAAATTTACCACATGATCCAGCAATTCCACTTCTAGGCATACAGCCAAGAGAAAATAAAGCATATGTCCACACAAAATTTATTTCAAAATTGCTAAAAGGATAGATTTTATATATTCTCACTACAAAGATCTGATGGGTTTGTGGAGTGATGGACATGTTAATTACCTTGATATAATCATTCCACAATGTATACATATATCAAATCATCACATTTTACCCCATGAATGTGTACAATTATTTGTCAATTGAAAATAAAAATTCAAATTAAAAAATAAAAGAAAACAAAACAAAAGACCTGAATGAAGAGTTAACCAGTTTCCATATGTTGAATAACAGCACACCTTTGTAGTTACCCTATTCTGTTTACTGTAGGGGTATGGCTAGGCACTCTCTCTGTCATCCAGTTTTTAGTTTAACTTAATTTCATTGTGTTTTTAAAAATAACAGTTTTATTGAGATATAATTCACATCCATATAATTCACCTATTTAAAGTGTACAAGTCAATGGTTTTCAGTATACCCATAGCATTGGACAATGAACACCACTAATTCCCGAACATTTTTATCACCCCCCAAAAATCTCCGTATCCGTTAGCAGTCATTCCCCATTTCTCCCCAGCCCCTACACCAAGCCCTAGACAACCACTGATTTACTTTCTGTTTCTATAGACTTGCCTGTTCTGGACATTTAATATAAGTGGAATCATACAATATGTGTTCATTTATGACTGGCTTCTTTCATTTGACATGTTTTCAAAGGTCATCCATGTTGTAGCAGGTATCAGTACTTCATTCTTTCTTTTTATGTATATATCACATTTTATTCATCCATTCATCAGTTAGTTGATGGACATTTGGATTATATCCATTTGTTGGCTATTATAAGTAATGATCCCATGAACATTCCTGTACAGGTTTTTGTGTGGACATATGCTTTATTTTCTCTTGGCTGTATACCTAGCAGTGGAATTGCTGGACCACGTGGTAACTTTATGTTGAACTTTTTGAGAAACTGCCACTCTGTTTTCCAAAATGGCCACACCATTTTGTATCATCACCAGCAATACATGAGGCTGCCGGTATCTCCACATCCTTATTAGTACTTGTAATTGTCTGTCTTTCTTTTTTTTATAGTCCCTAGTGGGTGTAAAGTGGTAGCTCTTCATGGTTTGATTTATATTCCTTGATGGCTAATGATGTTGAATATTTTTTCATGTGCTTCATTATTAACTATGGTCACCTTGCTGGGCAATAGATTGTGAAAACTTATTCCTCCTGTCTAACTGGAACTTTTGTACCTTTTGTTCAACTTCTCATTCCCCATCCGTGTCCCCACCCCCAGCTTCTGGTAACCACCATTCTACTCTCTATTTCTATAAATTTGACATTTTCAGATTCCACATATAAGTAAAATCATGCCATATTTGTCTTTTATTCCTTCTACCTAACTGTATGTTTTTACCCAATGACCAACCTATCTTCATCCCCCTAAACACCCACACCCCCTTCCCAGCTTCTGGTATCTTTCATTCTATGATTTGTGTCCATGAGATCAACTTTTTTAGCTCCAACATATGAGTGAGAACATGCAAAACTTGTTTTTCTGTATCTAGCTTATTTCACTTAACATAATGAGTTCCAGTTCCACCCATGTTGCTGCAAATGACATGGTTTCATTCTTTTGCAAGACCCAATAATATTCAATTATGTATATACACCACATTTTCTTTATCCATTCATCTGCTGATGGACATTTAGGTTGATTCCATATCTTTGCTATGGTGAATAGTGCTGCAACAAACATGGGAGTGTAGGTATCCCTTTGATATACTGATTTCTTTTCCTTTGGATAAATACCCACTAGTGGAATTGCTGGATCATATGGTAGTTCTACTTTTCATTTTTTGAGAAATCTCCATACTGTTTTCTGTAGTGGCTGTACTAATTTATAATACATTCCTACCAAAAGTGTATAAGAGTTCCCTTTTCTCTGAATCCTTGCCAACATCTGTTATTTATTGGCTCTTTAATAATAGCCATTCTAACTGCAGTAAGATATCTCATTGTGGTTTTGATTTGCATTTGTCTAATGATGAGGGATGTTGAACATTTTTTCATATACCTGTTGGCCATTTATATGTCTTCTTTTGAGAAATGTCTGTTCGTGTCCTTTGCTCACTTTTTAATGGGATTATTTGGGGGTTTTTTTTCACTGTTGAGTTGTTTGAGTTCCTGGTATATACTGAATATTTCTCCCTTGTTGGATGAACAGTTTGCAATTATATTGTGCCATTCAACAGGTTGTTTCTTCACTCTGTTGATTGTTTCTATTGTTATGCAGAAGCTTTTTAGTTTAATATAGTACCATTTGCGTATTCTTGTTTTTGTTGTCTGTACTTTTGAGGTCTTAGCAATGAAATCTTTGCCTAGACCAACGTCCTAAAGTGTTTTCCCTGTTATCTTCTTGTAGTTTTGTAGTTTTATAATTTTGGGTCTTATGTTTAAGTCTTTAACACATCCTGATATAATTTTTGTATATGATAAGAGATAGGGGTCCAGTTTCATTCTTCTGCATATGGATGTCCACTTTTCCCAACACCATTTATTGAAGAGCATACCCTTTCCCCACTGTATGTTCTTGGCACCTTTGTTGAATATCAGTTGACTATAAATACATGGATTTATTTCTAGATTCTCTATTCTGTTCCATTAGTCTATATGTCTGTTTTTATACCAATACCATGCTATTTGGGTTACTATAACCTTGTGATATATTTTAAAGTCAGGTAGTATGATATTTCCAGCTTTGTACTTTTTGCTCATATTTACTTTAGATAATTAGCCTCTTTTTTGGTTCCATACAAATTTTAGGATTGTTTTTTCTATTCGGGTGAAAAATGATGTTGATATTTTGATAGGGATTACATTGAATCTGTAGACTGCTTTGGGCAGTATGGTCAGTTTAACAATATTAATTCTTCTAATCCATGAGCATGGATATCTTTCCATTTGTTTGCATCCTCTTCAATTTCTTTCATCAGTGTTTTATAGTTTTCCTTGTAGAGATCTTTCACATTCTTGTTTAAATTTATTTCTCTGTATTTTATATATTTTTATAGCTATTATAAATGGGATTACCTTCTTGATTTCTTTCTGAGCCAGTTCATTATTCATGTTTAGAAACACTACTGATTTTTGTGTATTGATTTTGTATCCTGAAACTTTACTGAATATATTTATCAGATTTAAGAATTTTTTGATGGAGTCTTTAGGTTTTTCTACATATAAGATCATATCATTGACAAAAAGGAACAATTTGACTTCTTTTCCAATATGGATGCCTTTTATTATAATATTTCCTTCTCTTGCCTGAAGCTCTGGCTAGGGCCTCCAGTACTATGTTGAATAGGAGTGATGAAAGCAGGCATCCAGGTCTTGTTCCAGTTCTTAGGAGAAAGACTTTCAGTTTTTTCCCATTCAGTATGATGTTAGCTGTGGGTTTGTCATATATGGCCTTTATTATGTTGAGGTATGTTCCTTCCATGCCTAGTTTGTTGAGAGTTTTTATCATGAAGGGATATTGAATTTTATCAAATGCTTTTTCTTCATCTATTGAGATGATCATATGGTTTCTGGCCTTCATTCTGTTGATATGATTTATCACATCTATTGATTTGCATATGTTGAACCACCCTTGCATCTCTAGGATAAATCCCACTTGATCATTGTGTATTTTTTGATATGCCATTGGATTTTGTTTGCTAGTATTTTGTTGAAAATTTATGCATCTATATTCATCAGGGATAATGGCCTATAGTTTTCTTTTTTTGTTGTGTCTTTATCTGGTGTTGTTATGAGGGTAATGATGGCTTTGTAGAATGAGTTAGAAAGAATTCCTTCCTCTTCAATTTTTTGGAATAGTTGAGGAAATTTGGTGTTAGTTCTTATTTGAAAGTTTGGGAGAATTTGGCAGTGAATCCATCCAGTCCTGGACTTTTCTTTGTAGGGAGACTTTTCATTACTGATTCAATGTCATTGCTTATTATTGATTTGTTCAGTTTTCTATTTCCTCCTGATTCAATCTTGGTAGTTTGTATGTGTCCAGAAATTTATCCATTTCCTCTAGGTTTTTAAGCTTGTTAGTGTATAGTTTTTCACAATAGTCTCTGATAATCTTTTGTATTTCTGTGATATCAGTTGTAATATCTCCTTTTCATTTCTGATTTTGTTTATTTGGCTCTTCTCTCTTTTTTTCTTGGTTAGTCTAACAAGTTGTTTATTGATTTTTTTTATCTTTTCAAAAAACCACCTTTTCATTTTGTTGATATTTTATAGTTTCTTTGTTAGTCTCTGTTTCATTTAGTTCTGCTCTGATATTTATTATTTCTTTCCTTCTACTAATTTTGGATTTGGTTTGTTCTTGCTTTTCTAGTTCCTTGAGATGCATCATTAGATTGTTTATTTGAAATCTTTCTACTTTTTTGATGTAGACATTTATTGCTATAAACTTCCTTCTTAGCATTGCTTTTACTGTATCCCATATGTTTTTGTATTTTGTGTTTCAGTTTTCATTTGTTTCAAGAAGTTTTTTGATTCACTCCTTAATTTCTTCCTTTACCCAATTATCATTCAGGAGCATGTTGTTTAATTTTCATGTATTTGTAAAGTTTCCAAAGTTTTATTGATTTCTAGTTTTATTCCATTGTGCTCTGAGAAGATTCTTGATATGATTTTGATTTTTAAAAATTTGTTGAGACTTATTTTGTGTCCTAATAAATGATCTATCCTGGAGAATGTTTGTTGTGCTGATGAAAACAATGTGTATTTGGTAGCTTTTGGATAAAATGTTCTGTAATTGTCTGTTAGGCCCATTTGGTCTAATGTATAGTTTAAATTAAATAATTCTTTGTTAATTTTCTTCCTAGATGATCTGTCTAATGCTGAGGTGGGGTATTGAGGTCCCCACCTCTTACTGTATTGGAATCTATCTCTTCCTTTAGAGGAAATAGTATTTGCTTTACATATCTGAGTGTTCTGCTATTGGATGCATATATGTTTTAAACTGCTAAGCCCTCTTGCTGAATTTATCTCTTTATCATTATATTAAATATAATAACCTTCTTTGTCTTTTTTACTGCTTTTGATTTAAAGTCTGTTTTATCTAATATACATATAGCTACTCCTGCTCATTTTTGGTTTCAGTTTGCATGGAATATCTTTTTCCATCTCTTTGCTTTCAGTCTATATGTATCTTTACAGGTGAGATGAGTTTCTTGTAGTTGGGTCACAGGTTTTTATCCATTCAGCTAGTCTATATTTTTTAAGTGGAAAGTTTAATTCATTTACATTCAAGGCTATTATTGATATGTGAGGGCTTATTCCTGCCATTTTATTAATTGATGTCTGGTTGTTTTGTATATCATTTGTTCATTTCTTTCTCTCTTATTTTTTATCATTATGTTTCAGTGGTATTCTGTAGTGGTAACATTTGAGTTTTTTCTCTTCCTTGTTTGTGCGTTTGCTCTATCAGTGGTTTTTATATTTCTGCACATTTTCATGAATGGTAGTTGTCATTTTTTCACTCCCAATGCATGACTTCCTTAAGCATCTCTTGTAGGGTTGGTCTAGTAGTGATGAATTCAGCTTTTGCTTCTCTGGGAAAGACTTTATTTCTCCTTCATTTATGAAGGATAACTTTGCTGGATATAGTATCCTTGGCTGGCAGGGTTTTTTTCTTTTAGCACTTTGAGTATGTCATTTCATTTTCTCCTGGCCTGTAAGATTTCTACTAAGAAATCCACTGTTAGCCTGATGGGGGTTTCTTTATAAGTGACTAGATGATTTTCTCTTGTTGTTTTTAGAATTTTCTCTTTTTCTTTGACTTTTGACTGTTTGACTATAATGTGTCATGGAGAAGACCTTTTTAAATTTTATCTATTTAGAGGTTTTTGAGCCTCTTGTATCTCAATATCTAAAATCTCTTGCTAGACTTGGGAAGTTTTCATCTACTATTTTGTTGACTGGGTTTTTGAGCCCTTTCAATTTCTCTTCACCTTCTGGACAAGAAAAATTTGAATATTTACTCACGTTAGGGTGTCCTATATGCCATGTAGGATTTGCTCATTCTTTTTTACTCTTTACTCTTTATTTTTGTCTGACAGGGTTATTTCAAAAGACCTGTCTTCAAGTTCTAAGATTCTTTCTTCTCTTTGATCTAGTCTATCATCAAAGCTTTCTAATATATTTTGTATTTCATTCAATGAATTCTTAAGATTTCTGTTTTCTTCTTTTTTTTATGATATCTATATCATTGGTAAATTTTTCATTCATATCCTGAATTGTTTTTCTTATTTCTTTGTATTGTTTTTCAGTATTCTCTTGTATCTCACTGAGCTTCTATAGTATCAATATTTTGAATTCTTTTCATGGGATTTGATAAATTTCTCTTTGATTCATATCTGTCACTAGAGAATTATTGTGTTTCTTTGGAGGTGTCATATTTCCTTGCTTTTTCATGTTTCCTGTGTCCTTACGTTGATATGTGTGAATCTGATATAACAGTCACTTCTTCCAATTTTTTGAATTTGCTTCCCTAGGGGAGAATTTTTTCTTGAAGCAGTATCTATGGTGTTGGTTGGGTAGAGTACATTGGCTATGATTCTGGGTGTGTGCAGTACTGTCATCTGTGTATGATTTCTTCAGCTTTAAAAAGTGTCAGTGGTGTCTGTGATTTCCTCAGTGGCTCAGGTTGCAGGGTTAGTGGAGGGGGTAGTGAAGTTTTGCTGGGGACTAGGTTGCCAAGTGTGCCAGTCTTTGGGCCCCAGTTGTGGCAGTAGTGGCCTGAGTATACCCTTCCTTTGTCCTCAGGCTGACATGTGCTGCACTGGTGTTAGTAGGTCCAGGTCCAGGCAGGCCAATTCATGGGCTTCTGTGTGGTTTGCTCAGCTTCTAGGAATGGCAGCAGTGGGTCGGGTGCGTGAGCACATTCTTGAACCCCTGGGCAATGTGTGTAGCACAGGTGATGGCTGTAGGAATGGTGGGGCAGCCCTCTGGGACAGAAGTGGTCTATGCTGGTGTTTTTGTGGCCATATTAGACTGGGGAGGCCAATCCACAAGCCCAAAGGTGTTACATGCAGGGGAATGCCAGCTGTCATGTGAGTGTCAGGATAGGTGGGCCCAGCCTCAGACTATAAGAGTGTTCAAGTGTCAGTGGTGGTGGACTGGGCTGGGCAATTCTCAGGCACCTGGGTGGTGTGTTTGGGAACTTCCAGGTTCATCCATGTTGTCACAATGACATGACAGAATGTTCTTATTTTTTAAGAAAAATAAAAAATATTTAGTATTCCATTGTGTATATATACCACATTTTCTTTATCCAGTCTTTGGACAGTTGGCCATTGATAGACATTTAGGTTGATTCTATAAATTGGCTGTTGTGAAAAATGGTACAATAAAGATGGGAGTACAGATATCTCTTTGACATACTGATTTCAGTTCTTTTGAATATATACCCAGAAGTGGGATTGCAAGATCATATAGTAATTCTATTTTTAGTTTTTTAAGGAAATTTCATACTCTTATCCATAAGGAATGTACTAATTTACATTCCCACCAACAGTGTACTAGGGTTCCCTTTTCTATGCATCCTTGCCAACACTTGCTATCTTTTATCTTTTTGATAATAGAAATTCTAACAGGTGTGAGGTGATATCTCCTTGTTATTTTAACTTGCGTTTCCCTGATGATTAGTGATGTTGAGCATTTTTTCATATACTTTTTAGCCATTTGTATGTCTTCTTTTGAGAAATGTCTATTCAAGTCCTATGCCCAATTATTTAATGAGGTTATTTGTTTTCCTACAATTGATTTGTTTGAGTTCCTTATATATTTTGCATATCAACCCCTTATCAGATGTATGATTTAGAAATATTTCCCCCCACTCTATGGATTGTCTCTTCACTCTGTTTCCTTTGCTGTAAAGACACTTTTTAGTTCAATATAACCACATTTGTCTATTTCTGCATTTGTTGCCTGTGCTTTCAAACTCATATTTTAAAATATCAATGCCCAGACAAATATCATGGGGCTTTTCTCCTGTGTTTTCTTCTAGTAGTTTTACAGTTTCTTTCTTACATTTTAAATCATTAATCCAATTTGAGTTGAGTTTTGGGTATGGTGTAAGATAAGGTCTAGTGCCACTCTTTTGCATGAAGATATCTGGTTTTCCCAACACCATTTATTGAAGAGACTGTCTTTTCCCTATTGTGTGTTAATGGCATTTTTATCAAAAATCAATTTTTCATAAATGTGTGGGTTTATTTCTGGGCTTTCTATACTGTTCCAATGGTTGATGGGTCAGTTTTTTATGCCAGTACCATGATATTTTCATTACTCTAGCATTGTAGTATTTTTTAATATCAGGTAGTATGAATCCTCCAGCTTTGTTCTTTTTGCTAAAGATTGCTTTTGGGGGTCTTTGGTGGTTCTGTACAAATTTTTTAAATTTTTTTTAAAATTTATGTGAAAAATGACATTGGAATTTTGATAGGGATTGCATTGAATCTGTAGATCACATTGGGTAGTATGGCCATTTTAACAATATTAAATCTTCTAATCCATGAACATGGGATAGCTTTATTTATTTGTGTTTTCTTCAGTTTGTTTCATCAAAGTATTTTGATACACAATATTTTACATTTTTATGGGGTACATGTTATATTTAGTTCCTTGTATAGAATGTAGAATGTACTAGGGGTATTTAGGATGACCATCACTCTGAGTATTTATCATTTCTATGTGTTGAGAACATTTCAAGTTCTCTCTTCTAGCTACTTTGAAGTGTACAATACATTGTTGCTGACTATAGTCACCCTACTCTGCTATCAAACATTGAATTTTATTCCTTCTATCTAACTGTATGTTTGTACCCAATGACCAAACTATCTTCATCCCCCTAAATACCCACACCCCTTTCCCAGCTTCTGGTAACTATCATTCTATGATCTGTGTCCATGAGATCAACTTTTTTAGCACTAACATATAAGTGAGAACATGCAAAATTTGTCTTTCTGTATGTAGCTTATTTCACTTAACATAATAACTTCCAGTTCCACCCATGTTGCTGCAAATGACATGGTTTCATTCTTTTGTAAGGCTTAATAGTATTCAATTATGTATATATACCACATTTTCTTTATCCATTCATCCATTGATGGACGTTTAGGTTGATTTGTTATTAGCCAAAATTTTATCTCTGCAAAAATGAGTAGTTAAATTTTATGAAGAACACAGTCAGCAATGTGAATTATTGAAAGAAGATTTCTATAGGAATGCAGCATTTCTGTGTGATATCATGTCAAATCAAAACAACTTGAATATTTCTTTGAAGGTAAAACTAAGTCTATATATAATATGTGGCAAAAATCCAAGCATTTAAAAAAAAGCTATCTTTTTTCAAAATAATTCTTCTTCAAAAGGAAATTTCAGAGGACATTGGTACTTTAAGATGGGAGAATGCCAATCTCCTCATATGCCAGCAAATTAATAAACTCCTCTTTCCTTCTCCTCAAGACACTTGTCCTCATTCTTCTGATGCAGCCTCAAGGACAAATGCTGAACCTTCAGTAGCATAATTTGGTATCCCTGGCCAGGGCCCATTGGCATCCCAGTGGAATGGCACCCCATGACTACTGGAAGAGGCAGGAGCAGCCCCGGGTCAAAGCTGTGGGTCTTTGCAGGTAGGAGCAATTCCTTTTTGAGGTAAGAGAGCAAGGGACAGCCCCAGCAGCTGCCAGAGCCTGTTTTAGCTCCAGGGAACTCCTGTCTCTGTTTCTCCGAAGTAGATGCACTACCTACAACCTGAACTGAGTTGAGAAGGAAACAGATTTGGGGAGCACCACAACAGCCATGGCCATTTGTAAGTAAAGTTCCCTGGGACACTGAGACCCTGTTTCCACCCATATCGGGGGGAGGGGTCAGACCTCCCTGTTGGATTTGTTTTGAGGCACCAATTTGGGGTTGGAAGTCAAGAGGTTGAGTGGAACTAGGGAACCTGGTTTGGATTGAGCTCATTTGTGGTTCCCAGTGAACCAGGGGGGGTTGGAAGATGTTGCTTCTTTTGTCTGAGAGAATTTGGTTCTGGGCTTGTCCCCTTTTAGATTAGGAGATGCTGATTCTCAATTGAGAATTCGGTTCTCATTTTGTGGTTCCCATTTAGTCAGCCATGGCATTTTGTATTGGGGATTCCTTGTATTGTCTGTGTTTGTTTGTTTGTAAAGTTTTATTGCAACATAGGAAAGCTTCATCTCAAAGTCCCTTGGGGAAAACGTTGGTTGAATGGTTGACTTATAGCTATGAACCTATGTGTAAAGAGAATGGTGTTATTGTAATCCAATGTACATGCTGGAGTGTGAGGAGAAGCAGCCGTTAAATGAAAATTACCATTTGATTGATAGGCTTTGGCATTTTAGATTGTTTGTGTTGAGAATTCCCTATATTGTTTGTGTTTGATTGTTTGTGAGTTTTTGTCTGGCAAGTTTTTGTACCTATGTCTAAAGATTATTGTGATACCACTTGTCTGGAGTGTGAGGAAAAGTGGTGGTTGATGGTCTGTGGTTTATTCTGAGCTATTGGTTCTTTTAAAATTCAGAGTTCAAATGGTTAACCTGCCACTATAGGGTTAAAATGTTGAGTCTCAAGCTCTCTGCTTGAGATAAACTCATTGTTTATGGTATACAAAATGATCTGTGTTTGTATGATTTTGGATAAATGAGGTCTTCCTGCCCCCACTGGAACCCCCACAGCCGGGCAGGGCAAGGCATCGGGTGGGGCCACAGCCCAGGAGCAGATCTGGCAGGAGGGAGGACTGGTGCATGGGGCCCACCACCAAGCAGCACACAGCAAGGGGGAAGGAACGCCTGCTGCTGCTGCCATATTGGCACGATGGGAGAGGCCGAAGAGGGGGCTGCCTGCACTAACTCTTCAATCCCACACCCAGTAAATTATGACCCGGGTTTCAGAATGGTCTCTCCCAGCAGCAAACTCAGTTTGGGCCAGAGAGGAACCTATAACTGGGGCAGGCAATTTGCAGCAATATCAGATGGGGGCTTGAACAACCAGCAGGATCCTTTGAGACGGTCAAAAGGAATGGGCAAAACAGCCACCCCAGACTGACTTTTTGTAAAGAAGAAGGACCTTGAAAGGAACATTGCCCCAAAGTTGCAAAAGCCTCCAGGTATCAAGAAGGCCCCAGGAAGAAAACTTTTTTAAGTCCAGGACTCAGATGGTGAAGTAGGGAGCCAGAGGTCCCTGCCTCCAAATATCCCCACAGGAGCCCTGGGAAAAATTGACAGTGGGGATTCAATTGGTGCCAACCTGCATGGACAGAAGCAGTCCAGTGGGGGGGGGGCCTTGCCCAGGCCACAGCCCTGACCCTGGCACAAGCCACTCCCAGCCAGACAGGGGGTGGTGGAGGAGGGGAAGCAGTGAGTCAGTAAGCAGTGAGGCAGCTAGGTAAGCAGCTGAGGAACTTGAATGGTACTCAATTACATTTAAATGGCAGGATCCTGGGACTGTGTTGCCTCATGGGTTTCAAAGGGCTCTCCTGCTCTGTTTGATAGAAGCTTAGCAGGGGACTTGCAAAACCTGCAATTGGACAGCTTTGTAAACTTGTATTAACTTATCTGGGATTCCTAGGAATGGCATCTGGATCCCAGACTTTGGACTGATGGTAAAGCTCTTGTATAGAGAAAAACAAGAAATGAGCCTTAAAGTCTTAGTATAGATGCTGAGAGGCATCCCATGGTCACTGGCAGGTCAAAACCACTGAACATTGTGAGAGAATGGCCTCTTTGCCTCTGGGCAGTAACAGCTACTTGTGAGTTGTGTCTATCCTCAATCCTGCCACCCCTTTGCCAGCCAAAGAGAATGAGCCTTTACAACATGACTGTTTAGAGGTTCTGGAGGCTGTGTATTCTAGCAGGATGGGTCTTTCAGATCAGCTGATATCAGAGCAAGAGTGGGATCTTTTTCACTGAAGAGAGCAGCTTTATGGACAATGAGGGGCTGGATATGTGGTGATCACAGCAGTGGCACTGCCACCTGGCACTTCAGCCCAAGAAGCAGAGTTACAGTTATCAAGAGGAAAAAGGTAAACATTTATATGAACTGTAAATATGCTTTTATTGTGCATGCTCATAGTGCCCTTTGAAAGAAAAGGGGTCTCCTGATGGCAGGAAATAAGAATATTAAGTATGCCACTGAAATAATGGCCTTGATGCAGGCCATGGCTGAGCCCAGGCAGGTGGCCAGCATAGCAAAAAGAAGTCAGGCCACTGGCAGAGCTGCTAAAGAGGCCACTGGAGGTGATCTGTTCCTCAGGGCCTTTATACCCTGGCTAAAGACTGGGGCTCTGACATTTGGGATGGCACAGCTAAATGGAGACAGAATTCTCATAGACTCATCTCCTACCCAAAGCTTTGGTTCATCCTCTTATGAGGCACCTACATGAATGCACACATTGGGAGCATGATGCCTTGATGGATTTGGTGGGATCTCATTTGAGAGGACCCCATTTACAATTAACTGTTTATGTGCTAGGGGCGGTCCAAGGACAGAAAGGTGACCCAGTACACAGGGAGCCCAACATGTGGGGGTCCACCCTTTCAATGATTGGCTATTCACTCAGATGTCTAGGCTTGTATTGATAGATACCTTTTTAGGCTGGGTAGAGGTTTATCCTACCTGGAGGAAAGAAAGGAGCATCTAAGGTTACCAGAATCCTTCTGGAAGAATTCACTCCGAGATGGACTCCTACCAGGAGCTGATAGGGCCTTCTCTGAGTTCCTGCATGCATACAGGAACAGGCCTCAGAGGATGATGGGATGACAGGCATCAACAGTCTGGGGAAAGAGGCCAAACAAATGGAGAATAACATGCTGGTGATGGAGGCTGTGAACAGACAGCTACAGAGATGGCACAGCAGCTCCTCCTCCTACAGCAAGGATGTCAACAGACACCCCATTGCCAACAGGACCCAGAAGCATGCTCCATGGAGTCCTGGACATTTTGCAAGAGTGACAATAGACACTTCTTTGTAGAAGAGGAGATGGCTCAAGGAAATTGTCCAGGTGGAGGTCACAAGATTGTCTTAACTGGAGATGGGATCAATCAGAACCTTTAAAAGCTCTGTACTTCTGCTCAGAAGCAGAACATTGTTACTTTGAGATGGGAGTCTGCCGACCTCCTCATTTGCTGGCAAATTAATAAATTCTTCTTTCCTTCTCCTCAAAAAAAAAAAAAAGGACATTTTGGATGAACATTTTCCCCAGTTAGCAAAGGTCATTGATAAGTAGAATGATATATGCAAATCATTTGAAGAATACACACCTGTTATAGACCTATTAATTGGAGAATACAATGCGAGGTTCACTGACTTTGAGAATCATGACATCACACTCAAATTAGCATTTTATCCTCACCTACTTGATATCATGAAGGCACGGAAAGAACTACAGATGGAATTGATTGAGCTTTCAGTAGATGACATTTTAAAGTCATCATTTGATGATAAGAAAGATCCAATTGAAATATAGAAAAATACAGTAGAATACCCATGCCTTCCACAACATGCCCAAAAAATGCTTTCTTGCTTTTCGAACACTTATTGCTGAGAATCTACATTCTCCTACCTAACCCAAATCAAGACACCCTTGAGGTCCACATCACTGAAACTGCAGACCTCCATGCTGCAACCAAATATTCAAATGCTTTCCAACACAAAGCAGACACAACAAAGTCATTGAAAGTTTAGTTAACTTTAAAGTTAACAAATAGGCCAGTTGTGGTGGCTCACACCTGTAAACCTAGCACTTTGGGAGGCCAAGGCAGGAGGATCGCTTGAGTTCAGAAGTTCGAGACCAGCCTAAGCAAGAGCAAGACTCCGTATCTACTGAAAATAGAAAGATTAGCCAGGCGCTGTGGCTCATGCCTGTAGTCCCAGCTCCTGGAGAGGCTGAGGCAGGAGGATCGCTTGAGCCCAGGAGTTTGAGGTTGCAGTGAACTACGATGACACCACTGCACTCTACCAGAGGTGAGAGAGCAAGACTCTGTCTCAAAAAATAAATAAACAAATAAATAATTAAATTAAATTAAATTAACAAATTGTTTTCAAATTTCAAATTTTTGAAATTATTAAGTACATAGTAGTTAGATTTTTACAAAATAATGAACATTTTTAATATATCTAATTGAAGTTTCTTGGATGTGGCCTTCCAACATGAAGTTTCCCCACCCTTGAGCTAAAGATACAACAATGACTAAGGCAAGGTCTCTGTTTCCGAAGAATTCCCAGCTTAGAAGAAAGCCAACAATTAAACTAAAGTAATAGATAAATGCTAAAGCAGAGGTCTGGACCAAGTGCTGTGGGAGCATAGAGGAGGGAACAACTGGCTCTGCATGTGTAAAGCTGAGAAAGCTTCCTGTGAAGGTGACCTTTTAGCTGGGTCTTGAAGAATGGACAGAAAATGCCTGCAATTCCCTCCAGGCATTTCTCTACACATGTAAAATTTTTGTTATGCTATTAAGCCGGTCTTTATATATACCCTTATCTAAAAATAAAGCAGAATCAAATAAATACCAAAAAAAGCACTAAATATGATATAAAGCTATTCAGAGAATAATAGACATGAGTATGTAGTTTGAGAAATTTATGGGTATCCTTTATTCTGCATTTTTGACAAGAATACAGATAAGTAAGAAAATATCCTATTTTTGACCCTAATTTATGTGGTAATAGTTATGATTTTTCTGTTTAATTTTGCTCTATCAAACAATATACTCATTTCTGCATAAAAGATTGGGCTAACCTACAAAACTATGTATTTATAGGGATAGAAGTGACCCCAATATGTAGTCTGTGCATCATGACTTAGACATGGTTGGGTTTAATTACTCCTGGCTGAAGACTTTTCTTTTCTTTTCTTTTTACATAGTTTAGAAAGAGTTCCCACAACTTTTCTTGGTAATCTGTCTTTTGTCATCCATAGTCTTAGATGTCATCTGTTAAGTGAAACAAAGTGGTGTTTAAATGTGCAATTACTAGTAAAAACAAACTGGAAACCCAAAGACTAGAATGGGATTTCTCAAAAGCTTGAATTCCTCTGAAACAGGAGCTTATCAGCAAATAGTCTGTGAATCGGTTCTGGCCCCCAAATATTTTACTCCATCTCTGAATGAGCCCAGCGTATTTATCTTTGCTCATTCAAAGATAGAGTATAATATTTATCTTCAATTTATCAAGCAATTACAAAGACACCCTGTCATTTGATTTCCAGGCTGACCATCCCTGCTGTGATAAATTGAAATTTCTCCTGTCAGTTTAGTGGGAAAGGGGCAAAATCAAGATAACAAGAAGAAAAATTTTATTTTAGGAAAAAAAAAAAATTCATGGAGGAGGAAGTTCTCTACCCTTCCATCCCGGACTTTATTGCTAGTGTCCCATAAAGAAGCACCTTTTCCTACCATCTACACCTCCTTACACTCCAAATTAGTCAAATAGATTTACTACCTGTATTTGTGGGTTCTGTGTGTTTCTGTGTAACTAACAGTGTTATATGGTTTTGTTAAAAACTATGCTTGCTGTTCAACAAATATGGTTTTAATTTCAACTCCACTCTTTCGAGTTTCTTAAGATTTAGTTTTTGGTTTAATTCCTTTAAATTAAATGTTCCAATCTCCTCCTCCCCAAGAGGATTGGCTTTGATATGCTAAAAAAAATTGCATATCATTGAAATGCAGGATGTACTTTGAAGGTATCCAGAGGTACTCGGAAGTGTTTTTCCCAGTGTAATTTGGCCACAAAAGAGGAGTGGAATAATCCTGGACTTAAATTAGTACTGAAAGTTTCCAGACCTTCTACTAGTTTCTTAGTTATTACCAGTTCACTGGACTCTCAGAGTGGCATATAATAATTGTTTTACTGGAGCCAACTGAGTCACTGAGTTTTATGTAAGCACTTTCCAAAAAGGCACAAACTCAGAGTTTTATTTCTTCTCAAAGGAAAGGTTAATTATTATACACATAAAAGTTTAGTAAGAGATGGAGCAGAGAACCGGGGTGGTAGCCCAATATAACTGATATTAAGGATCAGCAGGCCTCCAGCCCCCATTGCCAGCACATCTATCCCCACCGGCCTCAAACACTAGCCAAGTCTAGCCTATCCTCTTCCTGGGATGGGAGCCTTTGTACCAAAAGCCTTGAAACTAGAGCATCTCCTTGGGACACAGGTCGTCTCCCAAAATAAACCTGAACCAAGAAGTTAGCTCAGCCTGGCCAGCTCTTTCTAGAGAGGCTGGAGGTAGATGCTTATGCCAAGTACATGGTTTCTTAGACATGTGGTCAGTTTATACCTTGGTGACTCCTTTCAAAGAGGATGTACCTGGGGCTGCTACTATTTCCAAAGCCTATGGAATGTTCAAGGTCTTGTGATGGAACCAAGCTGGGAAAGTCAGGTGGACCCCCACTGAATAGTTTAAGTGCACCTCCATCTATAATTCATTCTTTTGGAAAATTTACAGGTAGCCAATCCCATTGTGCAGAGGTGATATTGAGCTTCAGCAGATCATGCTGGCTAGAAGGAGCCCATTGGAAAACACCCACCAAAGTGGTCCAGGACTAGAGTTCTGGACCTAATTTATGAATTTGGGCAAGTGCTGTAACCCCTCTTGCCTCAATATCTTCATCCGTAAAAGGGGGACAATAATAGTACTTACTTCATATGTGGTTTTGAGGAATGAATGAGTTAATATGTGTAAAGTGCTTAGAATAGTGCCTGAAACATTGTCAATGCCACGTAAGTATTTTCTATCATTATTATTGAGCATAGACAACACACTGAGGTATCTAAAAATCCACATGGTATAATTAAAAACAAATGAAGTTGCACTTGAATATTCTTTAGCTTTGATGGGATTTCCTTAGATATCTGGCTATAATATTACAGCATATAGGCACAGGTTTGGTTATTATTCAAGAGCAACTATTCAAACTGGTCTTAACAAAAGACTATTCCAGGAGATGCTAATGACATGTGTCAGCAAAGATTTTCCCTGCTGCAAACAAATTTATTTTTTCAGCCATTAAACAAAATTTAATTGATTTCTTTACTCCAGGATTTCTAGTCTTTCATGTGCATTATGAAACCCAGGAAAGAGATTTGGTATGCAAGGTTTACCAACTGTATTTGAATTAAAAATCCTTTGTTCTTGGAGTTCTGGTATATCCACTAGCTTTCCCAAACTGTGTTCCAAAGGGGCTGCTAGTGAATGTTACTTGGCAACTGACAGAAAGATTATTACATCAAGCAACATTTAAGTCCTGCCATCCTAATTCCTAACTGGTGTGAACAAATTACATCACACTGAAGAAAATATTCACAGGTGTGGAAACTAATGAGTGGCTTCCAGATTTGGACTTTTCAAAGACCAGAAAAATCAATAAGTTGCCACTATTTTATCTTGCCAAGGAAGATCATTAAAATAAACTGTTGTTTATTGTTACCATTATTTCATAAAAGGAAAACATTTTAACAAACAAAAAAACGAAGGAATAATAGTACTTAAGAACAAAGGGCAATTATTTAAGTTGAATATATTTAGCTGTATAAAAAATTCACCACATTAGGTGAATTTTGGATTAGAATTGATGGACATGTTAATTTTTTTGACTATAGTAATCACTGTGTATATGTATATCAAAACATCACGTGGGGCCTGGTGTGGTGGCTCACACCTGTAATCCTAGCACTTTGGGAGGCCAAGTCCGGAGGATCACTTGAGGCCAGGAGTTTGAGACCAGCCTGAACAAGAGTGAGTCCCAGTCTCTACAAAAAATAGAAAAATTAGCCGGGCATTGTGACGCATGCCTGTGGTCCCAGCTACTTAGGAGGATGAAGCAGGAGGATCGCTTGAGCCCAGGAGTTTGAGGTTGCAGCGAGCTATGATAATACCACTGCACTGTAGCCTGGGCCGCAGAGCTAGGCCCTGTCTCAAAAAAAAAAGTCATGTTGTGTACCTTAAATATATGTAATGAAAAAATTCACCACATTATTTTCATTTTTTTCATTTTGCCTTGACTCAGGGAAAACTTCTTGGTCTGTCATTTGGGAATCACTAACATATACAACAACACATGGAGCTTGTCCAATTAACCCTATATATTTCAGATTTGATTTATATTGAAAAATATTGCTTCTTTCTTATTTGTTGGCCCACTGGTCAGTTATGAAGTCCTGCATGTCTGGAGTGTTATCATGTACAGAGAAATGGTGTTTTTACCTTGCTGGTATGTTAGAAACATTGTGGCAGTGGTAGGAGGGATGGACAGGGATGGACAGGGAGGTGCAGAGACCACTCCAGGCATACACACCCCCTATAGACACACCTCCACGTGGTCATTTTCTCCAAACCTACCACTATAGCTTCTGGAAGTCCCTTCTGTAATAAAGGAACACTGTCTCTTTCCTCAGACTCTTCTCTGAAAGTATAACATCTTTCCTTGATTAAGATGTATTTCTTTCTCCCTTGAGGAAGCTACAGCTTTTTCTGTGGTCTCTCAAGTAGAGGTTGTTCATTTCCCTTACTCCATCTGGCTTAGAAAGAGGGGCCAATGTGTTCTTCATTCTGTCATACAATTTTCAGACCCTTCCTGCTCCACGTTTGTATAAAAACTGCTTGAAACACTATCATCCCAGACTTCAGGAAAACCACACCCCTCCCTGCCCCCATTTCTTAGTTTTTTTCCTACTTCTCCTGATTTTTGGATTCTTTCATAGGATCCTTTCTTTACCATCCTTTCAAATATGGCATTCCTTGGTTTGGTCTGAGACCCTACTCTTTCTTACTTTATATTCTTTCCCTAAAAATTTTCATCCAATCCCATAATATCAATTACCACCTATTTGCTGATAAATCTCAGATCTTTATCTTTTGCTAAAAACTTTTCTGGACTTCAAGCTTTTTTTTTGCTTTTTTTTTTCTTTTTTTTTTTGAGACAGGGTCTTGCTCTGTTTCCCCAGCTACAGTGCAGTGGCATCATCATAGTAGTTCACTGCAACCACCAACTCCCAGGCTCAAGTGATCCTCCTGCCTCAGCCTCCCAAGTAGCCAGGCCTACAGGTGCATGCCACCATGTCCCCGCTAATTTTTCTATTTTTTGTAGAGATGGGGTCTCGCTCTTGCTCAAGCTGGTCTCTGAGATTACAAGCATCAACTAGGCTGCCAGGATTACAGGTGTGAGCCACCATTCCTGGCCTGGGCTTCAGGCTTTTATACCCTACTGCTCTCCCTCCCTAGCATGTCCCACAGCTTCCTCAAACTCAACATGTTCGTAATGGAACTCATCTTCTCCCCAAACCTGTGTTTCCTGTCTCAGGAAATGCACCATCATCCATCCACCCAGTGCTGAACCTCAAGAGATACTTTAACTCTTCTTTTTCTTTTACCTCCCCCAATCCTCAGAGCCAAAATCCCATTTTTCCTCGAGGTCAGTCAAATTTACTTCTAAACATCTCTAGAAATCTATTATTTTCTCTTTTCCTGGATTAGTCCATGCTCTTGTGCAAGTCACCATCATCTCTTGCCTGCATAACTAGAACACTAGGCTTGCCTCTTTGGTATTTTCTCCACTCTGTGGAGTGATCTTTTTAAAACTAAAATCTGATTATAACATCCCCAGGCCTAAAACCCTCTGATGGCTTCCCCTACCCCAACTCTTTATCATGCCATCAAAGTCCTTCATGATCTAGTGCCTGCTTGGCTTTGCAGCCTGTACTTTCCTCCCTCTAAACCCAACGACTCTCATGGGCTTAAGGAAACCACCCTCTCTTAGGACTCTAGGCCTCTGCACATGTCACTTACTTGTTTGAACACTTCTTCTCACCACACATACACCATCTACCCCACACCTACTTTTGCCTGGCTCATTCTTGCTCCTACTTCAGGCCTCAGCTTGGATATATCTCTTCCTCCAGGAAGTTTTCCCTATGCCTCAAGTATTGGGTTAGGAGGACCTCCTCTGTGCTGTTCTTTCCCTGTCATAAGATTTCCCACATAAAACAATAATTATTTAGTTGTCTACCTATCTCACTAAACTGTAAGCTCGTGAAGACATGGACTGTGTTGTTTTTATTAACCATTACATCCCTTGAGCCTAGCACTTGGCCAGCCCATAATAGGGACTCAATAATATTTTGAATAAATGAATTAATGTATTTGATGGTTGTCTTGGATTTCAAGCAATCTTAATTAGTGGATATATCACTTGGGTCCCAAGAAGAAACAGCACACTCAAAAGTGGATAATTTAGGGACAGCTAACCTACAAAGAGATAATGTACAAATGTGGGGTATAAGAGAACTACTAGTAATGGGACAGTAACTTAAGTTGTTATCAGCCTTAAGCTGAAAACAGTTACGGGAACAAAAAAGAAAGAGTCAGGTAGAGTCAGCCTCTTGAGGGGAGCACTGGCCTTTGGGTAAGAGACACAGCCAGCTCAAAACTACTGTAACAGTCAAGGTTCAAACAGAAAAACAGAACTAGCAAGAGCTATATATTAAGAGACATTGCAAGGAACTGGCTTACATGATTATGGGGGCTGGCAAGGCAAGTCCTAAATCTGTATGGCAGGCCATTGTAAAGAAGGGCAGGCTGGAAGCCTCAGGCACAGAGTGAAGCAACTGTCCACAGGCAGAATTTCTTGTTCTTCTGGAAATCTTCACTTCTGCTCTTAAGGCTGTCAACTGCTTTTAAGACCTCCCCAAATTAAGGAAGATAATCTTTCTTACTTACAGTCAATTGATTATGGACTTAAGTCACATCTACAAAATACTTTCACAGAAATACCTAGACTAGTGTTAGATTGAATAACTGGGGACTATATATTCTAGCCATGTTGACATATCAATCTGACCATCTCAGATACCTTGAGGGAAGGGAGCCAGGGAATGCACATCCTGACTTCACTCTTCCCTCTCCTTACCTACCTCTGACTCCCTACAGGGCTGTCCATCAGCTGAGCACAACCTATAGTTAGAAGTCAGGGAACCCATTGGTGGAGTCCTCATAGGTTACTGGATTTCACAGATTGCCTTGAGTGTGCAGGAGGGAGCTAGAACCAAGCTTCAGACCACTGTCTCTAGGTTGGAGGTGAGAGTTTTCAAAAAGGTGAATGAGAATTCATACTGTGCAATTTTGAAGAAAGAAGCTCCTTGAAGAGGAGAGGAGCCCCCAAATTAGGAAGGAAGGTAAGAAATAGGGGTGAGTCCACTGAGGGCTCCCCTAGACAAAGTTTGCCTTTTTTGTGTGAGTGCTTTTCCTTTGGGCTATGGGAACAGACCCATATAGTGTACAGTTTCAAATGGTGCCCCTTTAAGTCAAAAATCTCATTAATCGCACCATGACTTCCTGATAATTTGGATTCACCTTTACAGGCCTGTGTGGTGTGTTGTGAGGAGTAAAGTGCCAGAGCAGCACATAGGGATGTGGCCTGGCCCACATCTTCTTTCCTGTGGCCATCCACCTGGGGAAGATCTTTCCTTTTTTGCTTTGGCTCTTCAAAATTTATCATTACTACTGGTACAATCCATCATTCAAGGAGCACACCTTTATTGGGTGGTTCAGAAATATCCTGTTTACCTATTATTAACATAAATGACTTGTTTTCATGGAACACACTACTACGTGTATTTAAGGAAACACATGGGTTGACCCAATAGGGGTTCAGCTGATAGGTGGGGCCAGTTGGAGATGGTATTATTAAGCTACTTAAACCCTATCTTCCAGCAATATGCCCATCCTTCATTATAGTGTTTTTCCTACCTCCCCCTACTTTACTAATTACTATATGTTGCTGACCTTGTCTTGGCAAATCTGCTTTGTTTTCTAAGTCCTGACTTAAACATGACATCCTGCTTCTGATCTCCATCATTCCTAGGTTCTACCCCCCATGTTTTTATTCAAACCTGGTAACTTGATCCTGAATCTCTGTTACTTGATCTAGGAGAGAGGGCTGAGCCCCTCCCACACACATAAAGCAGTCCTCCAATGAAAACAGCCTATAGTGCACACAGGAGCCAATGTGAAGAAGGGCAAATACTAATATTGTATTTCCTAACTTCATATTGTAGTCACTATCACATCCATGATTAATCTGTAATAAAATCTTCACATAATTTACTTTTATAAAAAGTAGGCATTTGGAAAAATGTTTTATTTCTAAAACACAATGTCCTGACTCTTAGCCAAGCACACTTATTTTAAAGAGCTGCTATGCAATTAATGTATTTGGAACACATGACTGATTAAAAATAGCAGCACTGTTAAGTTCTAACTTTGTTCTTTTGCCAGTTTTGAAGTTCCATGAGAGCAAAGGATTTAACAATCATAGTAACTAGATAAAACCAATGCTTATGTGTGTTTGCCTGCTTTGTCTCATTGAACATGTCCAAACCTGTATATGTAATCCAAATCAGATACTATTACAGGCATACATTCTCAGTTCAGTAGATCATTTATGACATTTAACACAACTTAAGATCTTCTAATATCTTTTACATATTAGCTGACTTTATTAAATATATTTATTTTCAATGGAACTAGATTTGATAATAACAACAAAGCATAATTCAGAGGGTTGGGCCACAAAATGAACCTTTATTTTTTAAGCTGAACATAATATAAACGTTATGCTTCCCAAAATTCCTTTTTTTTTTTTTTTTTTGAGACAAGATCTCACTCTGTTGCCCAGGCTAGAGTACAGTGGCGTCATCCTAGCTCACTGCAACCTCAAGCTCCTGGGTTCAAGTGATCCTCCTGCCTCAGCCTTCCAAAGTACTAGGATTACAGGTGTGACCAAAATTCCTTTTGAAGTTTATTCTCTAGAAAAGATTTATTCTTAGGGAAAAAAAATTATTGAGCTGTTAAATTTTACTTATCTTATTTGTTTGGGTTTTTGTCCAGTCTTTAAAAGCTATTTCTGCCTTGCCCATTCCCCAACCAATGTTACCAAAATATTTATTTCCTTTGCTTCTGAGCGCCTAGATAAATTAAATTAAACAACTGTACTAATTGGTTCAATAAAAACTTTGTTGGGGCCTTCGCACTTAACCAAATATGCTTCTACTCTCCTTAGTCAGCTCCCGGTTCTTCTCCATGGCTACTGTCTCAGGCAGAACTGATGATGGAACCTCCTGCTTCAGAAAAAATACACTTCACATCGCCTCCAACCAACTCCAGATCTCTGCGCTACCAGTTACTCTCTCTCCTCCCTTCACGTTCTCCCTCTTCACTGTCTCTGCTCTCTCTGCTCAGGCTATAAACAGGCTTAAGTTTCTCTGATTCTAAAATTTAAAAAAATGAATGCATAAAAATAAGATGTTTTATTGTTTCCTCTATGTACTGTTTCTTGATCTATGTCCCATTCTCTCACTTTTTAACTCTATTAACCTTTATTAACAATAACAGTGATTGGTTTTAGAGGAGGAGGGTTTTTTAGAGTAATGCATCTTTAAATTTATTTTTACTTTTTAAAAAATTAATATTATTTTAATTAACAAATCTTAATTGTATACATTTTGGGGTACAAAGTGATGTTTTGATACATGCGTGCAATGTGGAATGATTAAATCAAGCTAATTAACAAATCCATCACCTCACTTATTTTTTTGTGATGAGATATTTGAAATTTACTCTCTTAGTTATTTTGAAATACACGGTACATTATTATTGACTATAATCACCCTGCTGTGCAATAGATCTAAAAACTTATTCCTCTTGTCTAGCGGAAACTTTGTACCCTTTGACCAATAATTCCCATTCTCCTCCCACCCTTCCGCCTCCGTAACTATCATTCTACTCTCTACTTCTATGAGTTCTACTTTTTCAGATTTCACATATAAGTGAGATCATACAGTATTTGTCTTTTTAACAGCAATTCTTTTGATCTCCATTTGCTTCTCATGCAGCTGGTACCAAAGTCCATGGGGTAGATAGATGTTTATTTACTTTGTCCCTCCTAAAACTCTAAAACCCACTTCTTCAAACTCCTCCTATGTCTTTCTTCTCCCTTTGCACATACCTGTAGATATTATATTGTAGCAGAAATCACATTGCATTTTATAACATTTTCTAATTATAAAAGTAATTCTTACTATAGAAAACTTTTTCCATAAAAAATGTGTACAGATAAATATAAAAATTTGTAAACTTAGAGCCCAGAGATATCCACCTTTAACATTTTAAAGGCTTTCCTTACAGCCTTTTTTCCTAAGGGTGTAATAAAAATTATATATACATACATATATATTTTTTCAACATTAGAATCAAACTTTACATACTTCTGTGTCCTGCTTATTTTTTTTTACTTATTATGAGCATTTTTCCATATCATTAAATATTCCTCTAAAATGTGATTTTTCAGTGCCTGCATAATATTCCATCATTTGGATTTATCATAATTTATTTATACTATTTTCTATTATTGAACAATATTCTTCTTTTTCACTTTTAAATATGTTAGCTACTACTTATTCATGTTTGTTACATGCCAGGAACTATCTTATATCTTTTTACTAACGTTGTGTCATTATTTGTCACAACAACCCAATGAGGAAGTGATGTTATTGCCATTTTACAGAGGAGGAAATTGAGTCTTAGAGATTTGTTCAGCTCACACCACTAGATGGAACAGTACCGCCCTGTTCCATCTGACTCCAGCACATATGCTCTGATTCACTTCTTTACTCCCTCTCTAAATAATGATATGATAAACATCCTAGAGCATAAATAACAACAATGTCAACCTTTCCAACATTTTTCAATCACTCAAATCCATTTTTTTCATTGTAAAAAAACAGAAAAGCAGATAAGTGCAACATTTTTCAAAAGATTAAATCCTTACATCACAGTTTTATTAAAAACCAAGTTCAGATGAATTAAGAGCTGAATATTTTAAACATACATAAAATTTGGAAGATAGCATAGGGAAAATATGTTTGTAATCTTAACATCAGATGACATACAAACTCCAGATGCAATAAAGGAGAGGATGGATCAATTTAACTACAGAAAAATGTAAAATTCTATTCAATTAAAAAACATCAATCAGAAAACAGTGGTTGGATTAGGCTGCCCACAATCTAATTGCCCTCTTTTCAGCAACAGCTGATTCCCATTTGGCCAACTACTGCTCCCCCACTCTCAGCTACTGTGGTTCCAGTGGAGTTGACTCCACCTCTGGCTCCCAGGGGGTCAGGAGATCTGTGCAACACAGCTACCTGACAGTGATTCTTTTCAGAAATGGGCACAAGATCCAAGTCAGAAATACTGGAGTGAAATTCAACTGTTAGCTTTTATTTGACTTACTGGGGAAGTGGATTTTCCCTCTTGTACTAGAGTTAATGTTGGAATGATGTGAGCTGAGAACTGCAAACTAAAACCTCAGAGTGAAGCTATTACAGTTAAAGACAGAATGTGAACTCCATAAAGACAGGAATTTTTGGCTCTTTGGTTTACTGATGAATTTTCAGTTCCTAGAGCATTGCTTCGTACATCGTAGGCAAATATTTGTTAAATGAATCAATGAACCAAGAGAGAGAAGATAAGTCTTGATAACATGATTTGAACCGTGATTCTGGTTATACCTGCCTCCAGATTATCCCTGGGCTTTTTAGATAAATGAGCCAATAAATTTCCATTTTTACTTAAGCCAGTTTGAGTTGAGTTTTATGTCATTTGCAACTGAGTCTTAATAGATATAACCAACTTCAAAGTTAAAAGATAAAGAGAAAATACCTATTACATACATATCAGACAACAAAATACATAAATTATTTCTTCAAATCAATTAACAATCTAATAGAAAAATGGGCAAAGGAAATAAGCAATTTCCAGAAGTAATACAAATAAGGCATATGAAAAGGAGTTCAACTTCACTAGCAATCTAGGAAATGTAAGTTAAAACAACAATGTTAAATAATTTAAAAAACATAATTAGCAAAATTTTAAAGATTAATAAGATCCCATATTGGTAAGAATATGAACAGTCTCTTTTCTATACTGTTGGCAAGAGTGTAAACTAGTAAAGCCTTTTTAAAAGACTATGTGGCAGTATCCATTAAAATTTTAGATGTATGTACCCTTCAATCTAGGATTTCTATGTCCAGGTATCTGTCCTGTACACCCACATATATTCCCAGAGACAAGTGAAAAGGCATTTAATATAGTATTGTTTCTAATAGCTATTTAATTGGGAATGCTTAAATAAATGACAAAAGACTTCCATGCAGCATTTAAAAAGATTGAAGTAGATCTTTATATACTAACTTGGAAAGAGCTCCAAAACATATATTTAATGTAAAAACAGATAATTTCAGAATAATATGTATATGTAGAAATGTCCTGTTTGTATAATAAAAGAAAATTATTTATGTTGGTAAATACATGAACCTATATTGGAAAAGATCAGGAAAGATACAAACCAATTCTCAACAAAGGTTGCACTTACTAACATCAAGAGATGGGCAAAGTGATACATTCACTTATTACTTTGTACTCCTAGAGAAAATTACCATTAATATCTTTCTATTCTTCCCAACCTTTTCAAAGCATTTATCACGTAAATATCACCAAGCTTCACAGTGCTATGGCTTTCATTGGCTTGTTAGTACCATGTGAGCAAATGCAAGAACGAGACAACAAAGAGTCGTTCCTTGTGCTACCCTTTGCCACCTGCACTGCTAGGGTCATGAATCTTTGCAAAGTTCTGCTCAAGCCTCAGCAGCCCAAAACATAATCATGGCCTCCAGTTTGAGCCACAGCCTAGTGCTTCAATCAGGCCACATCTCCACCCCAACGTCACCTCTTTGGCCACGTTTGGGACCACTACTCATCCTCCTGAGTTGGGATCTCTTGGGCGTACCTGTAATTGTGTGGCTTGGGCCCTGATATTACAGCTTTTTAGCGTTATACAAACACATCCTTTTTCCCACCAGTGTGCATCCCCACAGAGAGGATACCCAGGTGAGTTCTTTCAAATAACAAAAGCCACTGAATACTCAGTATTACTTATGGAGGAACTTGTTGTGCAGATATTCATGCATAGGTGAGAAATGACTTTTGTGCAGTTTTTCATTGTAGCATTGGTTGTAATAGCCAAAGATTGGAAACAACCCAAATGTCTATCAACAAAATCTAGTTAAGTAAATGATGATATATCTATACTGTAGAACACTAGGCAGCTATAAAAAAAAAAAAAAAAAAAAAGCAGGAGCAGCTTTCTTTATACTGATAGGGAAAGATGGTCAAGACATATTTTTTAAAAAAGCAAAGTACAGAATGGTATGTGCCATATGCTACCTTTGTAAACAAATGAAGAAAAATAGGAATCTATATTTTTTAACTTGCATATATTTAAAGAAACTAGGAAAATTTGCATAAGACATTAAATGCAGTAGTTACCAAGGGTAGGGGTTGGGTGGGAACTTTTCAGAGGAGGACAAGGATGGTAGGGAGACCTTTCATTGTATACTTTTTTATACTCTGGTTTTTAAACCATATTTATGTTTTACCTATTCAACCCCTTAGATCTTCAGATTTTCTTCTCTTAAGGTCGAGTTCTTCCCACAGGGCTATGCAAGTAAAATCCTTGCAAGTTAGCTTCCTGGTCTTTGAAATGGTATTTTTCCCCTAGGAGGTTTCCTTGGGGCTTTGTAAATTCAGTTAGTGTAAATGGGTATGGGGTGTATAGAGCTCTGACCTTTTATATCTGACCTCCCCTTACCAGGGATATACCCTCTTTTACACACCCACAAAGACACATGCATACATGATTATGTTTACATAAATGAATACTCTTTGGGTTACAGCTCAAACTACTACAATGATCTGATATTTCCCATGTACACCAAGGGCGAGAAAACACTTAAACCTCTGCAACAAACTGGAAGCAGAGGTTATTAAGCTATCAGGACGGTCTCTAACACGTACCTGTTTTATTCTTCTCTCCTTGTAGAGATGGCTTCCTGTACTACTCTGATCCATATGATGGAAAAAAGGCAGCCAACAGCTCCTGGTGTGTGCGTGTGTCTTCCTGGTTCAGCCACACAAAGAGAGTCTAGTGTTTTTCTCCTTCTTGTACATTCACTGGTTTCTATTCTTGCTCTTGCTATTTTCTAAACTTCCCAGGCAATGCCCTCAATTAGACCAATCTAGTCTAAACCAATCTAAATTAAACCAATCTAAACAGTGACATGGCAGCCCCAACTCATTAAGTGGAGAGAGATAGGTGAAGAAGCAATTCTGAAAAAGGATTTATTTGGTGACCAAATCGGTAGGTAATTGTCCATTATAATGCTATACAATTTATTTAATCTTGGCTATTCCTAATTTTGCTGCAATGAAAACCCTTGTAAATGCATTCCTGCACATTTATCAGATATTTCCTTGGGTCTAACTTGTTTAGGGATTTTGACTCATGAGTAAGAAATGATCTTCCAGAAAGATGGTATAAGTTCATACCACCAGTAGCAGGATGTGAGCACACCTCTATCATTGCTCTCTCACCATACCTGACATTATAATTTTTCATTTTTTTTCTAATTTGATTGTACATTTAGTTCTAACTTTAGTTATTTTGTGTTTTTGGAGTTTCTACCTTGTTGCCTTCCTGGTATCTTCTAAGTCCAATATAATTATATTATTGTTATTAAATAATAAGATCTTTAAATTCTATGACTCTGTAATTTCTAAAACCCTTTTCTGATCAGGCCACTTTTGGGCTTTATGAAGTTTCCTTTACCTTCTTAGACGTGTAACAATTCATACTTAGTCCCTACTATATGACTTTCAGCTCAAGGGTTATGTTTTAATCATCTCTGAATTTTTTGCAACACTTTATTCAGAGCTTCACAAGTAGTGCATGTTCAATAAATATTGGTTCAGTGTAATTTAATTAAACTGTGTCTTAGTTTGTTTTGTGCTACTATAACAGAATACTTAGGACTGGGCAATTTATAAAGAACAGAAATTTATTTCTCACAGTTTTGGAGGCTGGAAGTCCAAGATCAAGGCACGGGCAGGTTTGGTGTCTGTGCTTCCAAGATGGTGCCTTGAACGTGGCATCCTTTGGAGGGAAGGAATGCTGTTCCTCACGTGGCATAAGAGCAGAAGAGCAAAGAGGCAAACAGATGCCACCCTTTTATAATGGCATTAATCCCACCCAAGAGGGCCGAGCCCTTATGCCCTAATCACCTATTAAAGGTCCTACCTCTTAATACTGTTATGATGGCAATTAAATTTCAACATGAGATTTGGAGGAGACAAATATTAAAACCATAGCAGACTATAAGGGATGGAAAAATTCTGAATCCTATGTCTAAGGTTCATTATCCTCCAAGGCCATTTCTGTAATAGCAAAGAAAGGTTCATGTTCATGTTTGGTCTAAGAGAAGTTCAACCTTTAAGTGAAAGAAGGTGACTTGCCAAAATATGTCTAACCTCTCTAACATAAACATTCCCACTAACATTGACAGTGCCATGGCTTCACAATATTGCCAGGACACAATCACGCTTTCTTTGAAATATCTCTGGTATCTGTCCTTTCTTTTTCACTCTACTTTTATTGCCATTATCCTGGTCCAGGTTCTCCTGATGACATTTATCTAGGAAGGCATAAAAAATTATATACATGTATAATATATGTGTTATACATAAATTATATAATATATAAAATATATATTAGAATATTACATATTTATTTATATTTATATATGTTGTATGTTTTATATTTACATTACATATTTATACATTTTAATATATGTGAAGGGATTATATATGGAGATATTAACCAAGATTTTTGCTTCTTGTTCTAGTGATCACTACCTCCAAGAGTAAACAGTATTCATAGCCTCAGGGGGACATTTATTTGCCCCAGAAAAAGCAGGCGAAAGTTAACTCAGGAAAAACAAGGAAGGCAATAGATGTTTTTAAAAAATCCACAGCAGACAACTTAGTGCTGAAAACCAATGGGCTTTTGGTTTGGCATAGCCCAGTTTTTTGAAAAAGAAGTATTTTCAGTGTTAAAAGCTTGGCTTTGAATATAAAAAGCCAAAATCCTGCAGGACTTTGTCCATGAAGTTTACGAGACGCGTAGTGTTTAATGACGTAAGGGTGAGTTTTTCTGCCCCTGCAAGAAGTGGTCTTGGTTGCTATCCCAAGGATAGGTGAGAAGAGAACTAGGAAGGAGCCTTACCCCACTTCTCCCCAGGCTTCAAATCAGAACAATGAACCATAGTGGCTAAGTGAGGTGGGGTTCAGGAGCAGCCTCAAGCACCCCAAAGTGGTACCAGAGAACTGCTAATAGTCCCTGAACCCCAAAGAGAGGTATGGCTGTGACTGAAAGGAGAGACCACAGAGTCCTTATGGTTGGAGTAAGGAAGCAGAGTTTGTAGTCTTCATAATCAGGGGTTCTGTGGGCTTGGGGTCTTCTGAACAGAGGCCAAAGGGATAGAAGCAGACAACCAAAAACCATATGGCATTTCTCTCTCAGCAGATGCCAGCAGGGGATAAAGGACAAATGAGGAACAAACACCCCCTTCCTGGAAATTCCATAACTTTTTCACGAACTTCCCAAAACTCAGATGTAACTTGGGAGAAAAGACACAGGAATAAATCCTGATTGAGTTTAAAATCTTAAATAACTGAGCTCCCTTAAGATCAATGAGATTGAGTTTTCCACCATTATGTAAAATAGAGACTTAAAATAGGGAGTAAAATGAGGGGAAAGGGCTACTGATGTTTATATTTATATTATATAATATATTAAGTATATATATTGTATATAGAAAAAATATATACTTAAATATTTTATATAATATATTTCAATATTTTCAAATTTCCATATGTATGAAAAAATTAAGACATGTGTTCTCAATACCAAAAAGGATAAGTTGAGACCAATAAATTAAATATAGTGTTATATATACATATATACTGGTAGTAGTGACTCACTTTATCCTGGAAAGATAATATTAAATTGATGATGCAGGTTACACGTGGTGGTGTCTTAGAATCAAGAAGCCATGGTAGTATTTGTTTTACCAACTCACTGAAATATAGACATTCTTGGAGTGGCAGAAAGGCATATGATGCAGGGATGAGACTCGAGAATCCCAACTACACCACTTTTAAGCTGACATGGCAAGTTCTGTAACCTTTCTGGGACTAATAATAAAGTTCCTAACTTCTAGAGTTAATAGAAAGTTTAATAAATTAATTCACATAAAGAACTTAGTCATGTACCTACCTCATAACAAATAGAAAATAAACATTAGTTATTCTTATCATTTGTGGATATTTTAAAGCATAATATTTGCTTTTCTGTGCCACATGTCTGAATATTACTTATAAATGTGCACAATTTAAGTATTATATACTTTATATAAAAAGTTTTGGGTTTTAAGTTTACTCTTTAATTTACACACAAAAATCTCTATCAGGCAAAAAAAAAATCCCAATGAATTTTGAACTCTAAATTTTAGAATAGTTAAATAAACTTAATTCAAACTGCCAAGTATAATTGAGACCAAGCATCTATGAAAATGTCAAACCAGGGAACATAGGAGATTCCAAATGGTGCTTGATAAACAACATTCAATACCACAAATACTTATGCAGGGGGAAAAGATGAATGATTTGATTGCGCAGCAGTTATTGTTAAAGGAAAATAAAATGGAAAAAACTGAAATATTTAGGTATCTATCAAGAAGTGATGAAAGCCAGCTGTGGAAAAAGATTCTGTAAGGGCGAGTTTCTGTATTGCAAAGGAAATAGCTGTACAGTGTCAAAAAGGGAGTCGGTGGGATGGAAAGCAAGGAAACCCACCACAATAAGACGTCATGTTCACAAAAGCAGTGTCCACGAATAAACTCAATATCTTACTGTGCTGTCACTTAAAAATTTTGCTTCATCACTGTTATGAATTTACCACCAAACTTTTGTGGCTGTTTCATTAATTCTACTGTTTGTCTTCAAAAATCTCCTTTGGGATTCCAGGAACATAACTTGTATTGTGCTACAGCTGTCGGTTTTACGTGTTGTATTTATGTGATTGGGACAGGGACAGAGGAACATGAATGGCAATTTTCACAAGATAATACTTCAGTGCTAAAAGCTGAATGTCTACATTCCCGTACATTTGTAACAAGAAGTCAATAATTCTGAATTATCATTAGCACATATTTAGATATTGAACAGGATTTCTACACTGGCAGTTAGACCTGTTGGCAACACGTTTTGGGTAATAAAAGTAATAAAGGTGATGATGTTGATGATGACAGCAACTGGCTATCCTCACCTAAGATTTTTCTCTGTTTTTAAAAAATATTTTAAAATTTACCTATAAGTAGTCCACTGAAATGATTTGCTATAAAATGTATGACAACTAGAAAATAAAACTGACTATATAAATAGCGACGGTTGAGATTTGTGCTCCTTGAAACTTCAAATGTGTTAAAGCAGCAATGTGGACTGGAAGCCAGTCATAAGCAAACTGGAAGTAGCTGATTTCAGATATCTATCAACATAAAATACTTTGGGGTCTTAAAATCAGGCTAGACATTTTGAAGGAACAGACAGTCTTGCAAGATTTCCAGGACTTCCTGTGTTCAGTTAAGCCAGCAATGCCACGAGATGAGCCTTTCTTGTTTATTTTTGTACTTCCACTTCCTGTCAAGTGCTCTTAACCAGCAAATTCAGAGGTATATGAACATTTAAATAAATTCAAAGTGTGCATAATTAGATGTTTAATACCCCCTGAGAAGTTCGAATTTTTTAGAGAGTTCTATGGTTTTCGTTGTACTCAAATTGGCTGGCAGAATTTCTACCTTAATTCAAAGGTAATTACTATTGCCTCTCTATTTCTTTAAGACATATGTAAAGGTACTGTTCTTTCTTGGAGGAATAACTAGAATGACAAAAGCAATAATACCACCTATCAGTGCTTTATAGCTTATACCAGTGTTTCTCAAATTCTGCTCCCCAGACATGTAGCATCAGCATCACATGGGAGTTTATTTGAAATTCAAATTCTCAAGCTCCACTCCAGACCTCCTGAATCAGAAACTGAGGATGGGGGCCAGCAATCTGTGTTTTAACAAGCCCTCAGATGATTCAGATGCATAATAAAGTTTGAGAACCACTGGCTTACATAATCACTTCATTAACATTATCTCATTAAATTCTCAAAGCATGAGTTTGGTACTATTATCCCCATTTTACAGAAGAAGAAAACAGGGCTCAGAGAAGCTAAAATGGCTTCCAATAAACACACAGGTAAAGGGCAGAACTGAGGCTTGAACAAAGTTCTTGTGACCCAAACCCAATGATCTTTCCACAGCATTGTAGTTATCTCCTCAAGTAACTCAGGTGTATTTCTAACATGTATCGCCACCACCATATAAGACTTGGGATTCTTTACATAATGGTCTCACATAATGGAAATGTGTCTAACCTAACAGATGAACAACAGTAAGTGGCCCACTTGTGGAGCTCCTGCATGTTTTCCTCCTATTTATCCATGGTGATAAGGCACAGAGAGAACTAGAACATAAAGATATTTGGTTCATGTGAGAATAATGGTTCATTTGGTCCAACTCAACTTCCAACCCTCCCATCAGAAGATAATCACATTGTTCTTTCTGCTCAATCACGATACAGTATAATTTGTAAAGCAGAAGAGCATAAGCAACCTAAATGTCTATCAGAAGGCAATGGTTAATAAAATTTTGCAGCTGTTATAAAGCATAGGCAGCTCTATATGAACCCATATGGAAAGATTTCCAAGACACACTAGTGTGGGGAAAAAGCAATGTATATAGTATGCTATCATTTGTGTGGTGAAAAAATAACTTACACATACATGTATGTTTGTAAATGCATGGAATGTCTCCAGAAGGAAAGATAAGAACTAAACAATAGTGGTTCTGTCCAGCAAGGAGAACTGTGGGGAAGAAGGGAGAGGAGAAGGGAATATAAACAAGAAAGAGAGGAAGGGAGACTTACTTTTCATTGTATACCCTTTTGTATCTTTTGAAATTTTTAGAGCCATAATTAGAATTACCTATTTAAATACATCTTCATTATATATGGAGAGAGAGTTATTTATGTTTGTTATATATTGGATAATTACAAACTCCCAAACATCCTATTTTCCCTCAATAATCAATTATGCATTCATTTCTAGGAAGCTTCTTATAATTTTAACCTAAACTACCTCTTAATGTAAACTCCCAAATTTCATCTCATTGTGTGAAGCCGAATTTATTCTTTTTTAAGTTGAAGCACTACTTCCTAATTCTAGAACTTTAGGAGTGCATAGGAAGTTCTTCTTAGGTCTACATTTCACAATTTTACAAAATGCATAAGGAAATACATAAATTATCTCATTAACTTAATAGCACCTAATACTTCATTGCCTCCTTTACCTTCCCTTTGTCCCTGAAAATAAAAGGAAAGTCTTGACTCCAAGAGCACCAGTGAGCAATGGTGATTCTACTAAATGAGGAGGTGGCTTAGATTCTAAAAATACCCATTGAATTGTTTTCTCTCTCTCTTCTTCCCCAGCTTTCATGTTCTCTCTCTCTCTTTCTCTCTCTCTCTCTCTGTCTCCCCCTCCTTCTCCTCTTTCAAAGCTGTTAAAAACTCCTAAATCCAAAATCCTCTAACAGGACTGAGTAATCTTTCGGAGGCTGGGGCTGTCCATCTAAATTCTTTTCTAATGTAGACAAATTGCTTCCCATCCTGGCTCCTCATCTTGAATCCCCACCTGCCTAATGCTCTAAATGAGCAAATGCCTGATAGGTAATTAATGAGCTGTGAAGTGCCTTCACAGCCAGGTGCCTTCTCCTCCCAATTAGAGAACTCCCCCCAACTCTCAACTCTCTGTAAGAAATAAAAAGATGAGCAAGAGAAAAAGAAAAAAAAATCTGTATAATCAGTCATAACAGCCAGCTATAATTATGCAAATTGGGATGAGTAGTGGTGAGTTCATTTAGGAAGGATGTTTGAAATATTTCAAGTCAGGGAGGAAGACTGGCTGCTACATACTGAAAAGAAAATGTGTAATTTCTGGAACATGTAAAATTTTGAGTGATTCATAAATAAAGCTTAGAAGGGTGTAGGAAGCAGGATATGGGCTAAGTGAAGATATATGTACACGGGTTGGTAATATTGGGAAATACCCACAGCCCAGAATGACTCAAAATTTTTAAAAAAAATTTTTTTTAAAGAAAGAAAAAAGTAAAGGCAAAAATACAGTGATAGTAGCTGTATTGGGATGGCTGAAGCAGCCTTATGTCGAGAGGACTCACCATAAAAGAAAATGTGGAGTTATTTAATAGAATAATTAATTAGTATTACTGATGATTTAAATCACCTAAACTAAATAGGTAATAGAGAGTTCACAGAATGATTCACAGCTTGTTAGCACATAGAATATGGGGGCTCTGAGACCAAGCTCACTCAGATCAATATTCCAATTCACAGCCAAGGGAGCTGATCCATGCTGACCTATTTTTCTACAGTGAGCATGCATTATCTGTGCAAATATACAAGGATAGGGGGATGTAGGGGAAGAGAGAAGAGCTGGTTCTTCTGATCTTCTTTTCCCCCATAATCCTCATAACTTTCCCCAATTTACCCTCAAGCTCACCTCAGCTGATCAAAAATATTACGTTCCATAAATTTGGTGATTACAAAGAAAACACCAATAGGAAGACACTAACTACAGAGATAATATGGTTCTTGGGACAAAGGTGATTTTTAGTGTCATTTTATCTTGTTTTTATCCTTAATTTGTTAAGCAACTTCAGTTACCTTCTCTTTGATTCTCTCTTTTCTAATAAATGGGGTTAATAATTGTATAATAACAAACTGCAGGGTGTGAGATGTTACACATTTATTGGCATTCCAGTGCCATGAGTAAGCACTATATATCACTCTATGTGTTCGCTCCTTTCCTTTTAATTCAGCGCTCTCTCAGGTTCAGTTTCCTGCAAATCGAGATTGTTTTCTGCCAACTTAATGTAATCCTTCTCTAGCAATTGAAATTTTTCAATTATCTCTGCAGGTAGTGGTTTATTGTAAGTGAAATGTTCATAGTAAAGTAATAAGCCCTTAAAATGTATCCTATTTAGCTGTTCAAAAGAAAAGCACTATTTGACATCTAAAAATAACTCAAATACTAAAAACAACTAAAAATACAAACAATAAAGGCTTAGGGGGTTGACACAATTTAACTTGTTGTGGCTGAATACTGTGCTAACCACTTGTTGTGGCTGAATACTGTGCTAACCACTTGGATGGCAGTAATGAATAAGATGAGCCCCTGCTCCTGAGATACCCTCATTCCAATAAGAAGAGATGGAAAAGTCAAGAGATAACTTCAATACAGTAAGAACAGAACATGAATAGAAAATTGTGGAGGGACAGGGGACTACTAGTTCTGCCTGAAGCAGTCAGCTAAGGCAGCGGTCCCCACCAGGGACCAGTTTCATGGAAGACAATTTTTCCACGGACTGGGGCAAGGAGGAGATGATTTCAGGATGATTCAAGCGCATTACATTTATTATGCAGTCAAACCTCTCTGCTAATGATAATCTGTATTTGCAGCCACTCCCCAGCACTAGCATCTCTGCCTCAGCTCCACCTCAGATCATCAGGCATTAGATTCTCATAAGGAGCGCACAACCTAGATCCTTCGCATGCGCAGTTTACGGTAGGGTTCACGCTCCTATGAGAATCTAATGCTGCCGCTGATCTGACAGGAGGGAGCTCAGGTGGTGATGCGAGTGATGGGGAGTGGCTGCAAATACAGATGAAGCTTCGCTCATTAGCCCTAATAGGCCATGGTCCCCACAGATTGGAGACCAAAGAGCTAAGGTTTTCTATTTCACCTTGAAGACAGATTCAGAACTTGGGGGATTATCCTTGGCATAGGAGGAAAGGTAAACATGGCTTTATAGGAGCTGGTAGTCTAGTGAAGGAGACAGATCAGCAGACAAATAGCCATAATACAATGAGACAAGGTCTTTAATGGAAGCACACATAAAATACTCTGGGAACACCAAAGGCAGAACAATTAATTTTGTAAGAGATGTGGAAGTGGGGTGGGGGCTGTGGTCAGTGAAGACTAGTGCAATAGAAAGCAGGTGACCTCAGAGCTCCAATTAAAAAAGGAATAGAGATTTGCCAGGCAGAGAAGAAAAGTGAACATTCCAGGGAAAAGGAGCACCATGAGCCTAGCTATGATGGCATCAATGGGGGAACATTCTGGAGTGTGTAAATACATATGGGTGGGAGACCAGGGAGTAATTAGAAAACTAGGGAGTCTGAACCAAAGCATATCTTGTAGGCAGCAGAGAATCAAAGGTCTTTAGTCCTGGAAGTGACATGATCAGATCTCATTGCAGAAAGATGACTAAGGGAGCCAGGCATTGTGGTACACATCTGTAATCCCAGCTACTTGGGAAGTTGAGGCAAAAGGATTGCTTGAGCCCCGGAGTTCAAGGCTACAGTGAACTATGATGGTGCCACTGCACTTTAGCCTGGGTGACAGAGCAAGACCTTGTCTTCCAAAAAAAAAGAAAGTAAGAAGGAAAGATGACCAAGGGAAAGCCTGGATGTAATCTTGCAAGTGTGAAGTAATGAGCTTGGATCTAGACTGAAGCAGTGGAATGCAGAGCGCAGGGGCAGAAAGCTTCTCAGGAGGTAGAATTGAGAGGAAGTAAGGAGATATGAGGGTTACGGTTCACTCTTGGGCATCTGGGAGGATGACAAAGTCTTGACTGAGCTGGGAGAACGGGAGGAGGAATTTGTGTGAACAATCCATAGGGAGGGCACCATGCCAATTCTTTCCTGTGTGTTGAATTTTGGGGTGCCTCGAGGAGAATTGCTATGAGGAGTTGGAGATGCAGATCTATTAATATAACTAGAGTAGAAGTCAGGCCAGAGCCCCAAGAGTGCATAAGATTGCCTAGGGGTTGAGGGGTGGAGAAGGAGGAGAGAAGGATGGGCAAAATCTTAGGGAACCCCAACTTCTAAGGGATGGATAGAGGGAGAGAAAATAGAGCAAGAGACAGAACACTTAGAAGGATACAAGAGAGACCAATAGAAGGAAGTGAGGCTGAACTCAGAAGAGAAGATACTTTCCTGGTGGAGTGACTGATCATTAGTGGCAAATGGAGAAGAGACACAAGTAGGAGAACTGAACAGTGTCAGTTAATTGGAAACTGACTGTCCTTGCCTACCTTGGTGAGATCAGCATGATGGGGGCAAAAATCAAATAGGGTTGGATTAAAAAGAGAAGAGGAGCTAAGGAATAGAATAAGTCATGTAAATGTCTTCCTTAAGAATTTGATGGTGAAGAAATGGAAGCCTAGTATAAAAGGAAGCTGAGCTAAAGAAAGAGTGGTTGTTTCAGTCACTGTTTTTAATTTCTGAAATGTCGTGAGCACATGAGTAGCCAGAAGAGAAAGGATGGGTCAAAAACACGACAGCAGTGGAAACAACCATGGAAGCCAGCTCTTTTGGGCACTGACTGAAGGCTGAGACTTAGAAAGGGGTAGAATTTTTTCGTCTGGGCTAATGGGGAAGTAGGTAAGAATAGGTTTAAGCCCAGAAGTCTGATGCTGGCAAGGAAGGTAAATTCAGGGAGTTTATGCTTGAGGACTCTTTTTTCTTAGAGAAGCAGCTGGCTAGAAAATCTCTGAAAGTGAAATAAGAGAAAATATGCTGAGAGAGAATGTTGTTAATAAGTACCAGTGTTTTGTTTGCTCCTTTAAAAACATTGCTTCACTTTCTAATAAGATAATTAAAGTCTTATCTCAAGAAAAGAGTTTAAATATGACTGCGGAAAACCCAGGCTATAAACTTCTAGATAAGGAGTCTACGTATAGCAGGACTGATTCCTTGCTTACATAGCTTTGCCTAGAGCTCAACAACTGCTTTTGATAACATTTCCTTAAGCAACTTTGGGGTAAATGCTAGGCACAGAATTTATAATTTACTTGGAATAAAATATTCTGGTACTTCATGAGTATCCTACAAAACGAAAAATCAAAGAAACAAAAAAAATTAGGGCCATACTAGGGCCTTTCCCTAGAATGGGAAAAAATGTTAAGCCTAGGAAAGAATTGATATGTCTCTCCAGCTTTATTAGAAACCCAAACCACTGATTCTCAGGTCTGGTGTGTGCTGCATGGTTGCCCTGAACAAATGAGCCACAGACAATCATAAAAGAAAGACATCAGACTAGACAAACTATCATTTAGAAAGAATTAAGACAGACATATTGTATGCTAACCATCAGCTCATCTACCTCCTTCCTGGTGTCACTACTCTCCAGAGGCTACTTAATCTCATTGAGACAAGACAGGCAGCCCAATTGATACAGAAAATGAAAGCCTTTTGATCTCATATCAAACAGAGTCAGACTAAGAGAAGGATCCAGCAGGCAAAACGACCATCTTCCAAAGAATTAACACTGCAGAAAGGAAAGTGGAATTCCATGAACTTGGTTTACTTTAAAAGGATTGAAAAGTAATAAGTAATAATAAGTTCGTCCCAATGAATGAATAGGGTTTGTTTGCTTTTAGTGATAAAGTACAAACAGTATTGCAGCTGTGGAATCTTTCATATTATCAATTTTTAGATAAGTATTATATTAGTGATGGAAAGCACAATAGAAGCATAATGAATGTAAAAACACCTGCCTTTTATAACTGTAAAGGACAGGTGTTTGTCAATGACAACCTTTACTGCCATGATATACTGCCCTTATTAAAAAATCTTCTTGGAAGGGATTTGTTATATTGTGATTTAAATAGCATTCACTATGCTTTGTAAATAACTTAGGTAGCTACAAGTGCAAGAAAACTGGCTTTGCAATAATCAGAATATCTATGAATGTACTAGTGTGTCTGTGAAGTTACCAGACCATTATTTATACACCAAGAAAATCATAGAAATATATGTTCTCTATGCTAATGCAAAAGGTAATTCAATAATTACATCAGTTATTGTTTACATCATATAATGGTGGTTTCAAAAACTAGTCCAAGGATATGATTACATGAGTAAGATTAAACAAATTACGGTATTCAGGGAGAAAATATCAGGAATAATACAGTGTTTTCTTTTAGATACAGAGGATTACTTTGAAAAATAACATGCCCTCTAGTTTAGTGGTTCTGCCAACTGGATCTCAATCTTGATGTATGTAAAAAACTTGGGGTATCTGATATTTGTAAAAGCATATCCTCCCACTAACTGATATTTTTAAGGATGGGGAACTACGAAGAAATACTACAAAAACAACTATGTTTGTCTGTATATAGAGTATATGACTGTCTTCAAAATAAATTCTGACCCTCTTGAGATTTTTCTTCCAGTAAATTACAAGCCCAAACTTTAAACATTTAGACTACTCAATTGTCCATTTCTTTCTCCTCCTCATTTAAAATTTGTACCAGTTCTTTGTTCCACCATCTTAAAGGCACCATGGCTGTTGTCTACTGAACTCATGTAAGACCCACTTCCCTCTTTCTAAACAAATATAGCACCTGGCCTATGATGTTCTTCCACACTCTCATTCTTCATCATCCCCTCTGACATCTTCAAAATTCATACTAGGGACCCACCCATCAGATACCTTAACTGGATAGCCCCATAATCTTGCTGCCTGTAATCCTCCAGCCCCACCCGACTTCAGCCATGCATAGCAAGATCATTCCCTGAATTTAATCATCACAGGCACTTGGAATGTCCGTTCCCATACACAACTTGGGCTCTACCACTGCACCCCTCCACCTTCTCACCTCCTTCCCTGCTTTCTGCTCACCAAGTTCAATAAACACTAACTTCCTTATAGTTTAATCTAGAAGGTTCTTCTATTTTCTTCTCAGCCCCTTTTATTGACCTTTCTAACACTGAGGCTCCAGTCATGTTCTTGTGACCCACCATGTCAGCAGGCAAACCCACGTCATACTCACTGTCCAGTTTTTCTGTTTATGCCCAAGAGCATTGCTGCAGAAAATTTGGGACTGCTCTGGCTCACTATAATGTGCTCATGCTAGCTTCCACTGTGTTGGAAATGCCCACAGCAATTTTCTGATTCATTGCTGAGAACATTCTCCCCAACAGCTCTACAGACATAATTCTTGCTCATGTACCTCAAAGCCTCTTGTATCTTTCTTGCACCATTCATGGCAAAGACTTCATGAAGCAATCAAATATAAACTGGTCTCATGTCCCCTCTATTTCACCTCAGTATACAACTGTCTCTTCACTTAACTCCCCTCAATTTCTATCTGTCTCAAAGGCAATATTACTACCATTTATCTAACTTCCAATTCTATATTTTTATCCTTGAGATCTCTCCTCAAGTCCAGTGTCACATTAACAACTTCTTATACACATCCCAGTGCTTAGTCCTGAGGTGGCACGTGGTTGGTATTCGATAGATACTTATTAAATGAATGAATAAATACATGAATCTGCACCTGGATAGGCTACTTCCAATTCAATTCTAGGTAAGTAGAGTTACTGGAAAAGAAAGAAAAAGCATCGTCAAAGAGGAAGACTGTTTTCTTTGGAGGTGGAAAGGAGCTTTTTGCTCCTTCCATTCCAGCTGTTAACCACTGCCTTCACCTCTAGTCTTTTGGTGTTCTATTGATTTTTCAAAGGAGGTTTTTTTCTGGAGGTATTTGGAAGATGGAATTGGGCACACATAACATTACTCTAACTGAAATGAAAACAACCTGATTGCACACACAATGTTTTAAAGGACAATAGTTAAATGTATATTACTTAAATCACAGTATACCTAAAGTTATAGCCTTGTAAAATCAGAAGGGGAAAAACATCACCCCAAACCATCCTAATCACAAGCATTTGTTTTGCTAAATTCAAATTCTTATAGCCTGGTGACTACTGTGCTTTTTTGTTCTTCAAATGTATAGAATCTTTATGATAGTGTAAAAAATGTTCACCTACCACATTGTTCTATATGCTTTCCCATATGCTGTTTCTATTATGTATACTATTTTAAATTTCTTATGATCTTGTTTAAAATATGTGTTTATAAATTGTAAATTCTGTTTTTCTGGTTTCTTCATCCATGATTTTTTTTCCCCTCTAATGTGGACGAATTCCAGGAAATGCAGAAACAATATCTAACAAGATCTGAGCAGGGGAAGGAGAGTAATGGCAAACAAACATTTCCCAGTGTCGGGTTAGGAAGATATTCGATCTTTCAATGTGTTCAACAAATGGGTTTAATAATGCACATTTTGGTATAAAACAGTTCACAACAGAAATATTTGCTACTCAGCCCATTTATCCTGGGAATTACACAACATGGACCATTTTCAATAACTCTTTTCATTATAATGATTTCCTCCTGCTCAAGCAACAGAGATGTACAAACCAGTTTTGTCTAGAAATGTAATATGTTGGGATACAAACGTATTGAAGAAAAATTAAAATACAAACATTTTCATCACTTTGGTTCATTATTATGTTGTCTTTTTCTTAAAACTTTCCAACCAATATAAAAGTGCTTTGTATTCAGAATCCATACAACTAGACATCTTGAAAAAGCAGATTTATTTTAAAGGCATGGTAAAGTACTGGTAGACCTAAACAAAAGATGGAAATATATTTTTAGGAGACCACTTGGTTTCTTTTAATTTTGTAACTTAAAGATCTTGTAGTGCCTTTTGAATCATAAAAAAATAACATTATGTTTAATATGGTTTTGTGTTCACTTAATTTTATATCCTAATATGTCAATCCACATAGATTATTTAGAAGTAACTTTTACTTAATAAGACCATTCAATTATGTAAAACCTCTTTAAACATTCTGAATGAATGTAAGTATAACATCACCCATTTAATCACTCATTCATTTATTCAGCAAACAGGTACTGAAGGTATAGACTATATACAATAAAATAGTAACAGTGAGCTAATTCCCCAAGGAGTTTTACAAGTAATAGAGAGAATTAATATACATTTACATATTACTATCATTTATAGTAACAATTGCCACAAAAGAGATGTTATAAAAATGCATAGGACTATAGAGATCTGGGATAATTATTTCACTAGTGTGACAACTTAGTGCTTAGAATTGTATGTTTTACAAAGCTGCCTGGATGACAATCACACAAAGCACTGCCCTTATTCATGGTTTTAGGCTTTGTGTTCTCAGAATTTCTGACCATGTTTGTCTAATTCTTGGGAAGCAAAAATTCAGGGAGCACTTACTTACCGAGCATGTATTGTAAGGCACTAAGCTGGGCACTAGTCATATACATTAAAAATGAATACAGCATGCATGGTCCCTTCACTCAAGGAATTCCTAATCTAATAGAAGAAAGGAAAAAAAAAAACCCGACGTGTTTCCACTGAACATGTCTTTCATCCCTTCCTACATTCTCACCATCATTGGAGTTGAACTTTATTAGGCACCAAAGCAACCGCATTATTTTATCAATGCCCCCTAGGAGCAGCAAGCAAGACAATTGGTTATGGTCGATTTCACGGTTAGCCCATGATTGTTGATAAGACAAGTCAGTGTTTTCAAAAGCAATAGACACTGCTGGTGTAACCCACACATGGGTTGAAAGTGCTGAGATGGCATTTCTGATCAACTTGAGCAACAGGCAGTCTTTGATAAAGGGCTTCTGATCTCTAAAGTAGGAGCTGCCTGAAAGAGCAAAATTTTACCCAGGAAGTGAGAACTGTGAAAGATTTCCTTATAAGGATTCTTCCTGATGACATGACAGGTCTTTTCCCTCCAGAACTCTAATTCTGTGAGTGAAAGTAGAAGCAGCAGCAGAAGGAGGAGAGGACAGGGAAGGTCATGCAGAACAGACTGCAGTGTATGAGAGTGGATGTATAGGAGAAAGTAAGGAAAGGCAGAATCTATGAGCAGGAGAGAGGGAAGGAGGCAGGGACAGAGGTTAGGGAAGGGAAGGAAGAAAAGAAAGGAAGAAAAAGACTGAGTATATAAAATTAGCAGCCGGGCTCAAAGGCTGTACCAGTCGGACACAGAGTACTGAGCAGTAAATCCTGGGCCAGGTGCACAGGAACAAAGACAGTAAAACTCTAAGAAGTGATGACGACTGTTTTGTCAGGAGGAATACTGGTGATAATCATAGCTAACATGTACTGTCTATGTACCAATCCTGTAAGTACTTTACATGAACTAACTCATTAAATCCTCAAGACAACCCTATGAGGCAGGGAGTCTTATCGATTATCTATTATCTTATCAACTTAGATAAAGAAATTGAGACTCAGAGAAGCTAAGCAACTTACTCAAGAACACAAAGCTATTAAGTGACAGAGCCTGAATTTGAATCAACATAGTCTGGCCCCAGTTTCCCTATTCTTAGGCAAGGGATGCTACTACACCTCCCTGGCTCTCATCAGGCATGCAAGAACCTGGAGCAATAAGATGATGGATTGAGATGAATCTGGCCACCTCTGGCTTCCAAACTGTTTTGAAGGAGAGACAAATGTTTTTTAAACAAAACTCACATTTGTTAAACACACATAACAGTGTAGGAGATAATTTCAATTAATTGAGTATATTTACTTTATAGTCTTAGTAATTTTAGATTTAATTTTATCTGTGATGTGTGAAACAAATTATCCTTAAGGTATAAGGATACCTAAATGCCTTTAACAATCCCATCTGAAGGCCACTAGCTGGGAATAGATAGATATAAAATACCTAAATTTAGGAGGATTGTGCTAAGGTATATATTATAAATACAGATAAGGTATATATTATAAAATATATATATTTTTTAGAGGCAAGATCTCACTCTGTCACCAAGGCTAGAGTGCAGTGGTGTGATCATAGCTCACTGTAATCTCAAATTCCGGGACTCAAGGGATCTTCCTGCCTCAGCCTCCCGAGTAGCTGAGACTACCTTGCGCCACCACACTGTGCTAATTTTTTTATTTTTGTAGAGAAAGGATCTCACTATGTTGCCCAGGCTGGTCTCAAACTCCTGGCCTCAAGCAATCCTCCTGCCTTGGCCTCCTAAAGCACTGGGATTATAGGCATGAGCCACAGCACCCAGCCTATAGATAGTTATTCTTAATTTATAAGCTGTCACCTAGCCAAGGATAGGCCAGTTGTAAGGTTGGGTAACAGGAGGAGAGTTTATTTAGTCATTCACTTGATAAATATTTATTTAGTGCCCACTCTGTGCCAAATGCTTGTTTTACTGATACAAGAGTATATAAAGCAAAGTTCTTGCTCTCCTGTGGATTCCATTCGGGAGGGTGTGGTGGAGACTGATGCTAAACAAATAAATAAATAAACCTATAGTGTGTCAGATGGTGATAAGTGCTAAGAAAGAAAAGTGGAGTGAAAAATGGAGTGACAGAAGGAAAGACTGGGGTAGATGTAACTTACGCAGGGCAGTCAGAGAACATCCCTCTAGTGACTTTCCAGTGAGATCTGAAGGAAGTGAGGAAGACAGCCACGCAGATGTGTGGATGAAAACTACTTCAGCCAGAGGGGACAGCAAATGCAAAGGCTCACAGGCGTGTGTACTGGGGGGGTGGAGGAAGGGCAAAAGGCCAGCCTGGCTGCAGCAGAGGAAGCAGAGGGACAGTGATGAGAAGAATCAGAGTAGTGATGGAGTCGGGCCAGACCATGGGAGGCCTTGCAAACCGTGCCAGGGACTTAGATTTTACTCTGAGAGAAACGGGATGTCACTGGAGGGTCTTGACAAGGAGAGGAGTGATAAAATCTGGCTTCTGTTTTAAAAGGATCACTTTTAATCTGCCATGTGTAGAAGACAGAGGACCAAGGATAGAAACAGGAAGACCAGTTGGGAGGCCACTGCAGCAGATGCAACAGACCAGGTGATGGATGAAGGTGGCTGCACTAGTTGTACAGCTATGATTGTGGGGCTGGCAGGATTTGCTGATGGATCGTCTATCAAAGGAGAAGAGTCAAACTTGGTTGCTAGATTTTTGACTAAGTGACCAGAAGAATGCATTGTTTTATTTACTCAGATGGAAAAAACTGTGGGAGAAGAGGGTTCGTGAAGGTCACTTTTGGATGTATTAAGTTTGTCTATTAGACATTTATGTGAAAATATTGAGTAGGCAGTTGGATATATATGTCTGGAATTCAAAGAAGATACCTGAGTGGAGATATAAATTTTTGAGTCTCAGCATGCAAATGATATTTAAAGTTATGGTACTAGACGAGGTCACCCAAAATGTGAGAATAGAGAGGGGAATATGAGGTCTGAGGACTAAGCCCAGAACACACCAGTCTAGAGGCTGGGAAGATGAAGAGTAGTAACTAACAAGGAGAGTGAATAGGAGTGGCCAAGAAGGAGCAGAAGCAGCAAGAGAGTGGAGTCCTGGGGATGGTGAAGAAAGCAGTTCAAGAATGGTGAGCAGTGAAAGTGTATGGAATTTTCCCCCTGATGTCTTTTATTTTCTCTGTGAAATAAAAAGCCAGGGCATCATGACAACAAGGAGGGGAAGAAGGTGCTGGAGACTTGAGAAGACAGGAAAAGGTATGAAATAATCTTCTGGAAAGCAGGATAGAGAATTGACTAGGGAAATATACTAGCACTGCTTAGAGCTAGTGGGCTGTTCAAGAAAGCTGCTCTTTTGGAAAACATATGGTCAGGAGCTGGGTGGGTAGGGTGGCTCTGAGATGCAAGATTCAATGTCAGATTTGCTCAGCTTCAGTGTCAGACAGAAGATTTGCAGAAGTGGAGGAGAGGACACTAAGGGAGTTAAGGCAAACCAGTGGGAGCATCAGCCTCTAGTGCCTGGTCAAAATGAAAGACCAGGGAACAGCACGGGATTAGGCAAAGTATTTCCCAGGGTGGCCTAAAACAATTGGAACCAGGGACTGGTTCATGCCCTACAACTGATGGGTGGTTGAGTAGAGAAGCTAAAGGGGAAGGCTAACTGTGAATAGAGGTCATAAATTTGAAAAGAGTTATGAAGTCAGCAGGTGGGAAGGAGAGTAGGCAGGTAGGGAAAAGGAGAGTGAAACTGGTCGGGTGTGTGGTTAGGGCTGAGGCAATGAATACTAGAAGGATGATGAAAACCCATTTTTATGTGCATAGCACAGGGGAAGGACTGATAACTTATATGGGGGAAATGAGCTTGCAGAGGAACAATTCAACCACTGATTGTTAAGTCTTAGAAGATACCTCTAGATGTCAGGCAGAACCAGGAGGAAAAGCTGGCAATGACAAAAGAACATTGAATGACGAAGGGGCAGAAGTCAGGTGTCATGACAGCTAAACCAGGAGAGAATTTTGAGAAAAGACTGAAAACCAGCGTTAGAAGAGCAGAGCCTAACAACTAAGAAAAATTGCAGCTGACTGCATCAATGATGATGTTGGGAAGAACCGTTTCATAGAAGAGTGAAAGGAGTAAACATCCCTTGAAGGTGAAGGAGGCCTGAACTGTTCAATGAATGCCCACATCTGGAATGTCCACCCCAGACCTTCCATCAAGTAGCCAGGACCAGCTAAATAATTTGCATGGCCCAATTCAAAATGAAAATGAGGGACATGTAGTTCAAAAATTATTAAGATGGCAATAGCAGAGAATTATACCAAACCCAGGGCCCCCTGTGGCTCTGAAGGACTCATGAAGCTAGGCCTGCTGATAGGAAAGAAGAAAAGCTGAAAGTCATTTGGAAACAGCGATGGGTTTCTCCAGGAGGGTAGGTCTGGGCATATTTTAAGGCAGAACTAGGCAAAAGTAAAGAGCTCTCTACTTACTCCCTGTGCCACTAGATATTTTTATTTGGCTGTCATCTCAAATTCAAAACTGGAACTCCTAACCTTTACCAAGTCTTCTTCTTCTGCCATCTTTCTTTTATCTCTTGAGGACTATAACATTTTTTTCCTAATACCTCTGACCCAAAACCTGGTAAGAAGTTTGGTCCTATGCCTTAGTTTCATTGTCTGCAAAAATGGAGATAATGAGGAGGTTTAAATGGGCTGATTTATGTAAAGTGTTTAGAGCTATCCTGGCAGGCCATATACATGTTAATTTTTCTCATTATTCTATTTGTCTTGTTATTAACCAAACCCTTTCAAACGTTTCCTTTGAATTCTCTCTTATAGCCATTCCTTTCCCCACCCCTCCTTTCCTAGACTATTGCCCAGGGTCTTTTCGCCACTTGTAGGATCCTGAGCATTGTCCTCCCTGACTTCAGCCTCTAGTGCCTACTCTTGCCAAGGCATCTTTCTTGCACGTGGCTTTTGTCCCTTCACCGCTCCAAGAGCTACCTTCTCAGCTCACAAAGCTTAAATCAGCTGCATTTTTTGCCTGATAATAATCAAGTTTAAACTTCCTTGCCTGGATTTCATGGCTCTTCCTGACCTAGTGTGAACCCAGGGGGGTCAGATTGACTCAGCTTCCTGAACTTTCTATCCACCATTCCATATGTTCCTGTTGAGGGACGCCATGATGGTGCAACCCACATGTGGAGACTGGGGGTGTTGGAACAACAAAAATGGAGAGCTTTCTGTACCCTGCCTAAAGGTTCATCCTTAAAGGAAAAACAGAATCCATGATAGGAAGGAAATAGGTTAGCAAGATGTGGCCTGGAAGAGTACCAAGTGACTTCTGAGGTGGAAAATTATCTGATGGCACCTATGTTTTTTTGTGATATTGTATCTTTCATTCAACCTGCATTTATTATTCACTGATGCTGGGCCAGGACTTAGATATAAAGTCCTCAGACCCCACCTTCAATGAGCATCATCCTTTATAGTCCTATGCATATAGTACTATATATTTTTATAGCCTCTCTCAGTAAAAGTCAGTGAAGAACAGAAGTTCAAGAACTGTGTGGTCAACACACCTGATGGCCTAGGGACGGGGATAAGACAGCTGCGAGGAAAACGGCTGACAAGGAAACATTTATGTATCAAAGGCCAAGAAGCCAAGGAACTGTGGAAATATCCCTGGGAAGTTAAAAAAAGCGGGGGGGGGGGGGCAAGATGGATAGCTCCCCTTGGGTACTTTTAAGGAGACAGCATGGGGTAGGAAATGCAACATCATACTAAGCCAAGAAGATAAGGCAGAGGGTAGGGAAGAGATTGATACTGTGATAAATGGGGGACACTCAGCACTTCAAGCAAGAGAAATGGGAGGGGACTCAGTGGCTGTGGAAGAGCAGCTAATGAGGAAGCTTTTGTAGGGAGGCAGCAGAGTGCAGGGTTTTTAAGACAAATGTTAGCAAATATATGGGGTACAGATTTAAGGGGCAGAATGGGGTGGTCCTTGGGCCACACCAAAGCAATGCAAAAGGAACAGAGCCACGTGGAAGAAAGAGGATAAGGAAAACAGTGAGGAATAGGATTGAGCAGTACTGGCCTAAGATCTGAACAAGAAAGAGAGGTCTCAAATGAGACAACCCATCGTCTCCATTCCTTACATAGCCAGAGACAGCTGTGGTTTGTGTCAAGGCCCTAGATAATCTGGAGAATGTTCTGCTTTGAGGGTTGCTCATCCTGCAATGAGTGGATGTTTTAATAAAGTTTAAAAGAAAGACACACCCATTAAAGGATTAGCTGTCCCTAAAATGAGAAAAAATAGAAAATGTGATTTTGTGAGACTGATATTGATTGTACACTAATATTTATTGTCTGCTAAATGCAAAATGCACATAGCAGACACTTGTTTAATTCTCATTTTAATCCTCGTTCCAACCTAGTGTGGCAGATTATAGTATCCCTACTTTATGGATGAGGGAAACTGGGGATCTGAAAGCTTAAGAACCTAGCCCAAGGTCATACAATGAAGCCAGACTTTTAGTCCATGACTATCTGGTTCTAACTGCCCAAATTTCTCTTCCCTGCACATCTAGGGAGGACCTTAAAATCATGCACATGGCCTGATGTGGAAAATAAGAGCACAGAGGCAGCAACAGTTCATTCCTCTGCACACATTTTAATAATGGCTGTTGATCAACAACTCCAGAAACATCTGATATTACTGGAGCCTCTCAAATTCACAGCATACTGCTTTTGACCCTCCCACCCCACTTTTCCACTATCTCACTGGAGTCCAGCTGCCACTGATATTTTTAGTGGTTTACAGATATGTCACATTTCCCACATTTATGCTTCATGATAACTTTGAAGAATTTCTGTGATCACCCGAGATTTCTAGGCTTGGATATCCTGGTTCTATGTGTACTATTGTAATTTATTTATCACAGTTTTCTAATGAGGGTTGATTAATTTATCACGTTTAGTTTTAACCAAATAATTAAAGCCTAGCTCCTCTCTCCATCTCTAACGAAAACATTAGCAAATTTCTCTAATGTTTTTCTACAAGTCTTCATTTCTATTCAGTCTTAAAAATCTATAAAGTTAGAGAGATCCCAATATAATTCACATTTGAAATCCAGACACCTGTCTGGGTTGCTGACATCAGAGTCCTATTCGCTGGCATTACTCTTGTTTAGGGGATTTATAAAACATATGTATAATGATGGTGCCCAGCACAACATGCTGGACTGGACCATAGCATTTTCAAGCTGCAGCAGCTACAGAAATCATGCCATCTAGTCATCTCTTTTATTGAGAAGGACCTTAAAGCCCAGGGGCTGAAGTGTGTTGCCCAAGGTCACACAGACAGTTTGTGGCCAACTCCAGATACCCACACCAGAAACCTCCATTATACCTCCATATCTCGTCTTATGAAGATAAAATTCTTTGTTGCCGTTCTCCAAACTATTTTTATAATATCTTTCTGAATGACTAGAAAACCCATTTAATAGGCATAGAGACTGAAGATCAGATGGGTTAAATGACTCACCCTCGAGGGTACAGTGACTATTACTGAGGGAGGAAGAACTTGGAGTGAAAAACCAGTCTTCTGACTTAGAAATCAAGGATGTTGTCTGTTAGGACATAGTCACATACATATTAAGGATACTGGCAAATAAAATGAGCAATCTTTCCAGGTTCTAGGTTATATGATTTCTAATTTACCTCATAATTTAGTGTTTGCTCTTTTTAACGAAAAATTTATTTAATTGGAATTTTGAGGGAACGGAGAAATTTATCTAAACACATTCAGCCAAGATTTTAGAAATTTGTCTTTCTGATGAATTTAGAAATTTATCTAAACATATTTTCTTTCAGACAAAAATGTTTTAAATGACTAGTATCTGCAACATAAGAGAAAACATACCAAATTCACCCAAAGTAGCAGGATGACCTGGTTCTTTCCTGTTTAAGCAACATGGAACACTGGTCCTCAACATTCAAATGTTATTCTAGTTATGTCACACTGTTCCAGTCTGTTCCATGCCTGCTTGATTCCGTCACACTCCTGGAAGGGGACAAGAACCACTGCTGCATTCATTGATCACCCACTAGGACCAGAGGGAGTTGGAGAATTGTCAAAGGGAACAAGGCATGGTGGATGCTCTGGGGAACTCAGGGTATTAGATAGCAGAGCATCACACTGTTACCAAGGTGGAAAGCATATGGCCTCAAGAAATTAGAGCAAAGAGGGGTGGATGTGTTCCAGCTGAGGGAATTTCAAAGGTTTTGTGGAGGAGCTGAGCCTTGGAAGGATGATAGGACTTAGAGAAGAGGGCTTAAAAAGGAAAGGAGCTGCAGGTAGAGAAGACAGAATTCTGAGGTCCTGAAACCAGCACATTGATACTTAAAGTTTATTAAAATGGTTTGTTAGGATAAAAAAATTATTCTAATATACTTCTCTGAAGGAAATAGAAAGAAATAGTCCCAAAGAAGAGGGACTAAAGGATGGAAAGTCAACTTTTCTGTTGACAAATATTTATTGGACATAAAATTCTTGCCAGTTACTATGCTAGGAACTGGGGATGCAAAGATGTGAGTAACTTTAAACGAATTTATAATAGGGTTTAAAAATCCGATCCTCTCTTTAATTTATGATAAAGTGATCCACAGAACTGTGCTATTACATATTTTCTTCTAGGCATTCAAATTCTGTAAAGAATTCCATTCTATATTATTTTCAGGAAAAATCCAGAATGAGACAACATAAAGTAGAGTTACACGAATATGGACTCATACACTATACAATCACATTTAATAAGACAGATTTAATTGCATAATAAAACAGACACAGAAGGCCATTCACTCTGTAAGAATCAGGTTGCCTGGATACGCCATACCTAGAACACTGAGGCTGCATCTTTTGGCCCCATGACCTCAGCCATGTGCTTCCTTCCCTTGCCCCTGCTGCCAGGCCATTCACAGAAGTTTCTCCCTGGGTGCCTTCTTTGTCTCTCTTCCTACCTCCCAGATAACACTTTATCATCATCCCCCCCCACCCCACTGTGTTGTACCTTCACTACTCCATCTGAATGGTCTATCTAAAATGGCTATATACCTTTTAACTCAACCAAAAGCAACTAAGGCAACACAATTGTTAGGCCATGTGTGCAGTTGAGATGCAAGTATTATCTCAGGAAAGAAATGTTAGAAGCCAGTGAAAATTAGAGGTAACTGTAAAATGAAAGGAAATGTAGGTATTTCAATGTGATTATTGCTGTCTTTTGTAAGTATATTTCCTTAGTTAGTTTTCTGATTACTCAGAATTCTAATATAGATGATGAAAGGATCTTAAGAACATGTTTTGAACATGTCATAACAATATACCAAGAACATAAAGGTATTCACACACATACACACAAAGGAAAAAGAAGATATGGATGTCTATCAAAAGGGAAAAAATTAGAAAAGATGATGACAATTATACAAATGCAAACACAATACTGACACGTTGCACAAGGATAGTTATGGAGTAGCAGAACCTATGGAAACAGAATATTCCAAAAGATAATAATGTCTGGTGTTTTCTCCTTAAATTTTATAAGCTACTACCTGATATATATATTTTTTCTTCTCATGGAAAATGTAAAAATCTTTTCAAGTTTCCCTGTTCAAATGCAATGCACTAGATTACATACAATAATAAAAAAAAGAAAAATCCAGGTCATTTTGAAATTGATGATTAGTAATTTGAGGAAAATTTTAAAAATCCTTTAAAGTTTAGAATTTTACAACTGAAAAAGGTAATAATACAACTGATTTTTCCTAGGATATTTAGCAAACTTTCAATATTATATTTTCGGGAAAAACCCAAGAAAATAACTTGAAAATGCCTAGGAAGGGGAAGAAGAATGCATTAAAATGCACTGCATTATATTATACTATTTCTGTTAAAATTATAGTTTTTCATGGTAATTTCTCAGTGAAGATAACATTTACACACACATATGGAATCAGATTAAAAAGTAGGGTAACTTGTTTCAAAGTTATTAAATTAGAAATGTATTTTAAAATAACTGTGTAGTAGATTACAGCAAAACCTCATTTCTGGATTTCTGGAAAATGTATTTTATAAATTCAATTATAAATTCAACAGCCAATTAAAATTAGAGATGAATTAGATTTAGATGTACATTATATAATAACTATTTCAAATAAATTACTCATTTCTTTAACAGGTTAAAAACTATAGACCAGAATTTTACATTTTATTTTTATTTAAATGAAAACAAAAATGTACAGGTATTTGATACAAAAATGTTCATACAAGAAATAAATCCCTTATGTGACACTAATAAATCTTTCAGTGTACACTACAACACCATATTTGGAGGTAAATTCATGAATTCTAATTTTTAAAAAACCTATAACATGATTTGCTACTTTAAAATATCTGATATGTAGCATGAAAATACTGGTTGGAGTCCCTATTTTTGAGAATGCTATATACTCATTCATAGAAGATTCGTAAACAAAGAAGTCAGAATTTGGTTCACAGTTTATAAACTTTGCACAAATTTTGTTATGATAACCTGTTATCCACAGAGGAAGTTATCCATAAACAAAAACAATCTGGTATTTACTAATTTTATATAATCTATTGTAAAACTTCCTTGGGTCTAAAGCGTTAACCAGCTGGGATTTAATGTGAACCATAACCAGGGAGAGTGAACAATGATAAATTAACATAAAAGATAAGCAATATCAGAAAAAGAAAAGGACAGAGAGTTACCACTCAGTATTAACATACATAATTAATAAAGTTTCATTGTCTTTTACATTGCCCAAACTATCTAGTATCCTGTATCATGGAATTTCTAATCTAGCAATGGTTGTTGTCAAATTCAGTAATTAAAAATACAATTCAGTGTAGAAAAGATACTTTTCTGTTAATTTTAAAGACATTTACAGCTTACTATTTTTTAAACAAATTATTTACTCAAATAAATTCTTGCCATCATGTGCTGGTTCCTATTTATTGGCAATTATTTCTGGATTACACAAACATGTTAATTACCAGCAAGTAAATCTTATTTTAGAAAGCAATGATAAGTGTCAGCAATTATCAAAATGGAGGATTCCCATTTGTATCTCTGGTTTAAAGTCCAGTTAGTGATTTATAGTGATACAATATTTTATATAAATACAAAATGATTTTCTAATTTCCAATAATTTTCTTTCTTAAATTTATAAGGTATATGAAATTATAGATAACTTTACATATACAAATTCTGTTCAGAAATTGGATTTTACTTTAGAAGATATGCTTTTAATACAAAATACATTTTATGAATTATCTTAAGCTTAAAGATACAGTCACTTTTATTATTTAAGAAAAAATTATTATAATGCCATGCAAAATATTTGCTAGTGGAAATGCATCAATTTTTATTTCCCTAACCTTACTTCACACTATAATATAGAATCAGTTTTGTAAAGGCAAAAATTTGATCTACTGTGAAATTAGTTTAATTTTTTGAATTGGTTTAATTCAAAATGTCAAAAGATTCATAGAAGTAGTATTTCCAATTCAAACAGAATTTTGCCGGGTTTTAATTTTTCTACAAAGCACTGAAATAAATACTTTTTTAAAAGTTTTGCTTTAAGATGTTTTAAAGGGTTTCAAGTATTCTACAGATATAGATTTTGGAGAACACTGAATTCTTTCCCAAAAGACAGCTATTTTAAGTTTTCTTTTACTCCATTGTAGTCAGTCTTGAAGACTTTTTTTCCCTCCAAAATCCCATTTTCACCTGAAATAACTGTATTCACGTTTTCTCAGCAGGTAAAGTATACACTCTTACAAGGCTTCAAATTTCAGAATTCAATAATGTTTTTAAACTGAGCACTCCTCTCTGTGTGTCTGTGTTTAATACCTTGCAGTTCTGTTATTTACACCAAATTTTAGGTTTTTTAGCTCCTCAGAAATACCTTAGTGAATCCTCAGCAGTTACTAACCACTTAATAATTGTGAACTCGCCAGCCCCTTCAAGTAGATCTTTAACCACAAGAGTGCCTGACAATTTCCAAACCATATCCTCTGTCCAAAAGGAAAAGATAGGGCTTTGTGAGGCCGAAAGGAAGCGAAGGAAAACAAAACAAATGTAGCTCATGCTGAAAGTGAAAAGTGCTTGGACAGATTAGTATTTTCTTTTCTGCAAGGCATCCTGCCAAAAAAAAAATTTTTTTTTAATAGAGAAGAGTTATTTTTTGGTCTGATTTTTCAGTTTCTTGGAAAGTGTTGGTATTTACCACCCCACCGGCCCCTCATAATTATTGTTGGTTGTTTTGTGTTTTTCCCATCCGTCCTCGTCACAGACTGCTGGTACCCCCGCCTCACCCTGTCAAAACCCCAACTCTGGGCGACCCTGGGTTTGGAAACTCCGCCGACTCCCGGCGACAAGTCCCACTCTCTCCCTCTCACGCCGCGTATTTTAGTCGCGGGATCCCCCTCATTCCGGTTGCAGTGAAAGCCGGAAATTTTCATTTAACTCTCCCCCTTCTCGCCCCCCACTCGCAGCGGAGAGCTGGGGAGCTGGGAAGCTCAGAACACAGCCGGGGCTCGGCCACCTCCCCTCTCTCCGGAAGGCTTTAATTTGCACACTTGCTTGCCACTGCGCCGCGAGCCCCGGGCCCCGCCGCGGGGTGGGTCTCGGGCAGAGCTGGCTTCGCCGATCCCCGCCCCCGCCGCGCGGTCGCCCCCGCTGCCTCCCCGGCTCGGGCCCCCAGCGCCGGCCCGAGCCCTGCCGCCCCCGTCCGCCCCCAGCGAGCGGCGCGGGCGGCGCCCTTGCAGTCCCTCCGCCCTCCGTCGCTGTGCCCACCCCCTCGCCGGAGGGAGTGCTGGTAACTCCTTCCCCAGAGTCTGGTTACCTGCTCCGCGCGGCCGTGGACACGTGCGGAGGTCGGCCTGACACTCGCAGCCCCCGCCGGAGGCCCGACGCCACGCGGCCCCTCAGGTGAGGAGCTATGCGCTCGAGTGGGTGGGCTGCTGGGTAGGGGTCCCGGGGGAGATCAGGGGGATTGGCCAGGGTCCGAGGCAAAAATGTGGGTGGGGGTGTGTGTGTGGCGTTGTGTGTCCTCCGAATCGGCTTTGGTTAACCCCTTACGAACTGAGACGGGGTAGGTTACGGGGGCTCGTTTTGGGGAACTAGAGGAGTCTTTCCTAATCTGGCGGGAGGGGGACATCGCACACGAGGCACACCCCCGAGACTGAATCCTGTTCCCACATATCCGTGCGCACAAACGCCCACGCGTACTGTTCGTCCACCTTCTCCAAATGAAACTTGAATTGCACTCGGACACTCTCATAATAATTCACATTTAGGGTTTAAAAATGCACTGCCTCTGGGGACTCATGCTGGAGAACGTGTTTCCCTGCCCCATATTTATTTCCCCGCGAAAGCTCTTTCTCCTGCTCACTGAGGTGTAGGTGCGGGCTCCACCTTCCCCACCATGAGATAAATGTTAACGCAGGCTTCCTGCGGGCGTGTTATGCACAGAAGAGTGCACGCAGCCGGCCAGTGCCCAGGCTTGGAGCCCCGCGAGGACGCGCGTTTGTTTTAGTTTCCAAGTTTACTGTTACATTTAAAGTATCGGAGTTAAAACGCACGCCCCGCGGGGAGTAGTTCTGGGCCCCGCAGCGCGCTTGTTTGCACATGGGAGCATCTGCGTGTGCGCACACGCGGGAATCGCGGTCCCCGGTGTGGCCTCTTGTCGCTGCGCTGGTGGCGACCCTTGTGGTGTTTGGCAGGCTTCGGGAGAGGCACATGAAGGTTTTCATTGAGTGTGAAGACAGAGAGCAGAGACAGAAAGCAGAAGGAGGCGGCTGCAGCCTTTGTAGTCGCAGAGGAATGCGGAAATGTTGAAGCACTATGTCAAACTTTTTTGAAATGGGGTCAAGTCACATTCAGCCAGCGTGGGAAAGCAACAACAACAACAACAAAAAAGTAGAGGAGAGGGGGGGAAAAGGCATTGCTGCTCCCGTTTCTCTCCGCCGAAGCCGACCGTCTGGGGGGTGAGGGAGGGGGAGAGCCGGGGCGGGCGGTGCGGGGCCGGGCGGGGGCAGCGGGCGCAGTTCCCTGCGGGGGTGGGACGTCCCCGACGCTTCCTTCGCTGCTGAGCCCGGGGCTGGACTCGGGCGGGAGGGGCGGGTTGGGCGGCGGGCGACGGCTCCCCAGCTACCTGTGTGGCCCTCGACCTGGCTCAGACCCCCAGGCAGGCTCTGGGGGCTCTTCCCTCGGCTTTAAGGAAAGTTCTGTATAGAGTGAGAACGGGAGGCTCTGCCCTAGCTGCGGTTCGCTCCGCCCGCAAACCGTGGGGGTAGCGCGGTTTGTTGTTTCTTTAATTCCTGGCAGAAGGCGAGCGGGCCAGCGGTTGCGGGACAGGTAATTCTGAGGCGCCCGGGAATTCCGGACACGCGGCCGGCGTGGCGAATGTCCGGCCGAGGCCACGGCGGCCGTGGGGGAGGAAGGCTCCCTAGGTCAGGGATCGCTGAATGGGGAGGGAAAGTTAGGGTACCCCCCTCTGGCGCTTTGTTGTGCAGAGGCCCCCGGGGGGCGTCCGGCTGCAGAACGGACCGGGCCTCAAGCGGTAGGGGGACTGGAGCAGCCACCTCCGCTACCTATTTCGGGGACGGTCCTGGGAGTGGAGAGAGGTTCCGGAGTCCTGGCTCCGAGGGCACAGCTCCTTCTCTCTCCCCCTCGGTGGCGCCGCATATACTTCCTCCCCCCGCACTCCCCCCCGCCACGCTTTTAGAGGGAGGCTGAGTTTTGCTCAGGTTGAAATCAGTTGAAAACTTCAGGGCGAGTCGTGGTTACGCTACCTTACTCCTGAAGTTATCCTTGAAGGAGACGACAAGCGAAAGTGTGGCGAATACCTCTTTCTCCCACCCTTGGGATCCCATGGGGGACTCCCCCCTCCCGAGCCTCTGGCTCGCCCACCCCCGAGTAGCCCCAGCCCTCCCCGACCAGATGGCTTGTCTTCCCTGGGTTTCCACCAGGGAGGTCCTCCCAGTCGGAGAGAGAATTCCTTTCCAACCGAGACGCCTTTACCCCAAAAAGACCATTTGTGTGTGCGAGTCGTTTTTAAATGTCTCCTCGTAGAAAAACTGAAAGTAGAAAGAAAGGAAGCAATTTCCGAGCAGATGTCTGACCACCCCTTCTCGCACACTCCAAGCATCGGGTTACAGGGTCCTGGGAGCCCCCACCCACATTCTGCGGCCCCACACGGATGGACCCACAGTCCCTCCACACCAGCTTGTGCACGACCCCTGAACGCCCCCCCGGCACCCCTGGACCCCCTCTCCCCGCACGTCCAGGCCTCGGGGAGCGGAGAGGGTAGCAGCGCAACACAATGATATAGGGATAAATATTAAGCCGTGACTTTGACGTGCCCGGCGCCTCCCCTCCCCCGCGCTCCCGGCACACTCTGGGCTGCTCGGCACGCCCCCTCCCGTTCCACTGCGTCCCGCGCGGCGCGCTTATCCCCGCGGGGCCCCTGCAACCTCTCCGCGCGAAGACGGCTCCAGCTCAGCGAGGAAAGAAAAGTAACTTCGCTTTCTCGGAGGAACCAGGAAGGATTAAGCCACTTGGGAGAGGGCAGGAGCGCGCGGAGGGTAGCGATGGGGACCGCGTGAAGGAGGAGGAGGGGAGTCTGGAGGAACCTCAAGGAAGGCTTCTGGGATGTCTGATTGCACTTTCTTCTTGTCCTCTCGTATCCTCTTTTAGGTGCGATGATTGTGGACTGAGACTCGCTCGGGCAGAGACTATGTAATCATCTCCGTGTCTGTGCAGAAGACTTCGCTTCGGGGAGGGAAGAGGAGGGATCGGCTCGCTCCTCCGGCGGCAGTGGCGGCGACTCTGCAGGCGGAGTTTCGCGGCGGCCGCACCAGGGTTGCGACAGCCCCGCGGGGAGGTCGCTCCATCCAGCCTCGGCGGTCGCGAGAGCCCCAGCGCCCGAGCGCCTGAGCCGGCTGGGGGCGAAGGAGAGCGAGACCGAGCTCCCGGGAGCTCCGGAGGAGGCGAGCGGCGGCCGCGAGCAAGTCGAGCGCACCCCCCGCCCGCCCCAGCGGCGCCGCGCCGGGCGGCGTCCAGGCGGCATGGAGAAGGACGGCCTGAGCCGCGCCGACCAGCAGTACGAGTGCGTGGCGGAGATCGGGGAGGGCGCCTATGGGAAGGTGTTCAAGGCCCGCGACTTGAAGAACGGAGGCCGTTTCGTGGCGCTGAAGCGCGTGCGGGTGCAGACGGGCGAGGAGGGCATGCCGCTGTCCACCATCCGCGAGGTGGCGGTGCTGAGGCACCTGGAGACCTTCGAGCACCCCAACGTGGTCAGGTGAGTCTGGAGCTGTGCCCGCGGAGGGCCGGGCCAGGGAGCCTCGGGCACAGGAAGGTGCAGGGCAGGGGGGCGGCTAGGGAGGCCCGGCGCGACCCGTTGACGTTGCAGGGTTAGAGAAAGTTTTGGCGACAGAGCCGAGAGCCAGAGCCGGTGACCTTGCCAGACAGCGAGCAGAAAGACAAGGCAGAAAGCGTGACCTGCGCAGTCTTCCTCGCCGCTGTGCAATGTCTAAGTGTTTTCTCCTGCCCGCGCTGAAAGAGGGTCGGGGGAGTTGGGTGCCTTTTAGCTACACAACAAGAGACACGCCCTGCGAGCCCCCGCATGTTTTTACTGGCCGTGCCTTTGGGGAGTTTTTGAGAGACTGAGAATGAGGATGCCGTGTGATAATTAGTAAGAACATTACGGGTGGAGCCTGGTATAATTCAGGTTAAAAAAATGTAGACACTTAATAAAATCAGAGTCACGGTTTCTCTTTGTTAAAGTTGCATAATAGGAATGATTCCTGATGGTCTAAGGAGTTTCAATGGTGATTGATGCCCAATTTCAGACAGCGTCGTTTAAAAAATTCTTTCAAAATTTACCTATGTGTCTGTATTACTTTATATCTTTGGGCTGGCATAGTCCTTACACTAATTCTCCAAAGGGTTAGATGTGAGGCCAAGATGTGGTGTCATTAGATTCCAATTGTTCTGCCTGTGCTTTCCCCGGACGATTGTGCCAATGGACAGGGAGACAGCAGTTCTCTCCTGTATGGTAACCAGTGTTAAATGGAAATATGTGTGACTTAGGATAATGGTGTTTTCTTAGTGATCCTGGAATTTCCCTATTGTGTGGTTGACATTGATTGTGTCATCCTTTCCTTTTTTTAAACAGAGATGTATAGCTTTAAGTTGAAAAGGAATGCCTAGAAACTTTTACAAATTCGATTGTGATTTTACCTTTCTCAACTCTTAAGATAATGTGCTGGAGAAAGGAGATCTCTCCGTCTTCTCATCCATCTAGAGTTTCTGTTCAACAAATACATGCCTACTGTGTGCACTGTGGATGAAATTATGTAAATAAGCACAGCTAAATATTTTTGTGAAAGTCAAACAATTTAACATTAGTCATCAAAGTGGAGAGACCCAAGACTGACCTTTGAAATACCAAACCCTCTATAGACTCAGGGAGACCAAGTGTCTACAGAATCTTCCTGGGAGGTTTTAATTTGTCTCCTCTTATCCCAGGCTGGTGATTTGTGTGGCGCTTTGTTCCCAAAACAGTTAGACTGAGGCTAGAAGGCAGCAAAGAATCATAAATACATAAATAAGGTAGTAAATGGCTATAAAGATAGGACCCCATTATACCTCTGTAGTGAAGGAGGGAAGGACAAAAGATACTGAGAGAATGAGTGTTTGGGAAGATGGGATTATATATAAAAGCAATAGATTACCTTTTTTGTCCATGTTTTCTTTGTTAAAAACAACAAAATCCCTTGGGGGGGGTGTCTTTGTGATATTGGAGGGAAAAGGGGAGGGTCCATTTGGCCCCCTGTAACTTAGTTATCTTCCCAGAGGAATCACCTAAATGCTCCCCAAAGGTTGATTTCCAGCACTAGAATTTTACAAAGTTCTTGTTTTATTTTGTCTGTTACCTATGGAGTATCCAATTAAGGGTGATTATCATGTATATAAAAAAAATACTGTTCTCCCAACGTAGAGGTATTACAGAGGCACCCCCTGTGTAACACTGTCATTTACAAAGCACAATCCATTCTTGTAACAGATGAAGACTGGTTTTGCCATTGTGCTGGTAGATTTTCTCTGATCCATCCTGTTCTTTTGATTTATCGTCTTGAGATTGGTTTATCTTTAGAGATTTCTGACTGACCTCTGACTTGGATTCTGTACTGTGAATTTCAGGAGGATACACTTATGAATTGAAGACAAAGGCATTGTTTTCTAAAATTATTTTTACTTCTTAAGTGATGATGATGGCACCTATCTCTTAAGAGTTGTGAGGATAAAGTGAGATAATGTCTGTGAAAGCACTTTGTAAATTTAAAAGTACTTCAAACATGTAAGTGTGATTTGTATTCCAGCAGATCAGTGGGACTCTTGCCCTGGAGCAACTTGCCAGGAAGGTATCAATTCACCTGACCTTTTTTATAGAACAAATCGTGTTCAAACCTAGATATTACAGGCTCTGGAACCAAGAAGCTACTTGAGTATAATTAGCCTGTAGTTTGTCAGAAAGGACTATCAGTCATATGCCATGAAATTCAGTGACACTTGAGGAAATTATTGGTGATGTCACCCTCACGAGCTGCAGATCCCCATTCTCTTTTTGTTTCCTTCCTGTTTCTTCTCTTCCGCCTCTGCCTTGGGGCAACCATTGGCCCCCATGACTTGCTTGGCCAGAGTAAGAATTCCAGATTTTAGATGTTGCTAATATTTGTTCAGGCAGGGTCAGGAAATCAAGGACAGGTGACAATTCTTTCCCTTCCATGGGAGAGCTGTCAGTTGGGCCCCCAAACCTGTGATTTATTGTTGCCCCAGGATCAGTTTTACAGTCTTATGCCTGGTCCTTTAATGATTTCTTAAAAGGGCAGATGCTTTTATAAGTGCCTTCAAGTCATAAGTAATTGATCATAATTATAGGCCCTCCCCAAGGATAGTTAAGCCTCTAAGCTAGCAGGAGCATAGTAAACATATTAGTTTTTTCAAAAGTTTAGTATTTAATTTTGATGGATTTGCCAGAAAGGTGGACTTGTAATTGCTGGCACTGGTACTGCCTGCACATACAGGGATAATGACTTTAAATTCTTGCTTACTTGCATTTGATGTATCCCAGGCCCAAGCTTGACCAGCCAGTCAGTGTCTGGGATGTAATTTACCCTTATTTTACAGTTGTTAATCCCAAATCCTAGAACCCTTGCCAGAATCAGACTTCAGTATGTACCTATATTGGAGCTTCTGCCCTCCAGAAGATTACAGATGGAACCTGTTTTAACATCTTGAACTATAAAAAAGAAAAAGAGATAAAATAATAACATGTTTTGTCAGCAGTCTGTTCATTCAACAGATATTTACTGAGGGCCTGCTATGTGCCAGACACTTCTAAAAGTTGGGGATACAGCAGTGAACAAGTCTGAAAAAGTGTCTACACTTGAACTTACCTTGTAATGAGATAAGCAGTTCTTTTTTCTCTTTAAAAATTTGCTCATCTTTATTTCAGTTGCTTTATTTTTTGCTATACTTGACCTAACCAGTTTTATAGAGCAACTAATATTTGTGATAATTTAGTTACCAGGAATTTGGTGATTGAGTAGGCAATATAACCAAAACATTGATCAGAATCAAATGCTTTTTGAAGATTAAATTTCACCTTAGGGACAAAAGAATTGATCTATAATATATAATTATGAAGGCATTGACATGTAACTAATATATGTGAACATTTGAGCTCAGTTTATTCAACAAGTATTTAGGAAGTACTTACTCTTTAAAAACCATGGGGCTAAGTGCTGGGAAAGATACCTGGGTAAATCATACCTGGCTACTCTACTCAAGTAGTTCTCCCTGTGTTTGAAGGAATAAGATGATCACCATATCCCTGATACATGATAGTAGTATATGCTGTAAGAGAGATACAGGTGTTACCTGTATTGCCCCCAGGGATTAAATTTATTAGTGTAGTAAAAGCAATTCAAATTCAAGTATTGGCTCTGGAAACGAAAAGTCATTGCATATCCGTGAATAAACTTGTGATGTCTAAATGTCTAAATATGTCAAATTGTTATTATTAGAATATTTAGTCACTGCTTTAAAAACAAAAGAAATGAAGAAAAGGCTGTGCAGCTCAATGATTATTCAAGGAGAGTTTTCTTATTTTCTCTTTTTAAAGATCTCAGTAATAAATATAGCATAAAAGGAGAGTAAAAATGTGATTTTCTGTAGAAAACCTAATTACTAACAGGGTAGAAGAAACAAGGCATATTATTTGACTCAGCGTAAAGCCCCAGGTCTTCAGAAGGGTTAGTTCATGGGAATCCTCCTGAATAAAAGTGTTATTTTGTGGTTGAATAATACATTTATTAGGGCTTGTTTTGATAAAAGCAGGAAAAGCAGTTTAATTCTTCTTTGAAATTTCAGTATGTTAAAAGTATGTTTGTTCCTTTATTCTCTAAGAGTGCCTTGAAAAGTTTCCAGTTTATCAAAGCTGTATAGTAAATAAACATTTTCACAATGGTGTTCTGCTCATTCCTTGTTTCTGCAGAACTAGATAATGCTGAATTTTTGACATTGCAGCTGTATCCTTTTTGCACAACTATTATCAACATGGAATTTGAATTTCTGTAAGGAATCAAAGAGAAAATGGGCTATAAGAGGGAAACTTGTATAAACTTGAATATCTTTTGGGGTGTTTTCCTATGTTTAAGACATGGATGAATGAATATCTGTGAAAATAGACTTCCTGTTAAAGGTAAATTATTTCTTTTTTTAAAAAAATTATGCCTCACTATTAATGATTCCTTAGGAATGTTTTTTAAGAAGGAAACACCCCCTGCTTTCACTATATCTTTGTAAATCACGGGTGTTAGGGTTGGAAGACACTTTGTAGGTCAAGTTGTTGACTTGTTCTTAAAGCTGAGTAGCAATTAAAATTTTTTGTTTGATGGATGAAGTTAAATCAAGTGAGTATATTTCTAGTTTGGAAAAAATGAATTATATGTAGACAAAGGTATGGTTTGCCAGGAATAAGTGACATATCAATTCAGGAAATTCCTGAATTCTACAGTATGCCCTACTGAAGTATATCTGTAAAAAAGTATTAATATGATGATTATTATATTAAATTCTGCTTTACAAGAATTTGGATTATAATTATAATTTAAATAGCTATAGTTAAATAATAATACAGGTAAATAATATAGTTAGTTAATTCAGTAATTATATTGAATTCATTTTACACAAAGAACAATAGGAAACATTGAAATGCTTGGTACATGTCTGATGAATGAAATACTACATAATGTGGCTCTGGCATCTACCACCCAGTTAATGAAATCAACACCATAATACTTGAAAATTAGACACCTTAACAACCTTAAGACACATAAGCATATATGTGTTATCCATGCTTCCTGAGGAACTAATCACACTATTGCTATTTTTTCTGAGGTTTAGATGAGCTTCTCAGTCTTCATAGGAAGTAAATTAATTGTGAGCTTCCTGATATAGCAGAACACAGCAGAGATGAAATGTGGGTTTAGGTGAATTGGTAACAGGAGAAGATAGTATGTATGATGTTGGGCTTTGTCCAAGGTTCAGGAGGCAGCACTGGTTGATAACAAGCATCCCTACATAAAGGTCTCCGTTGGAGTGGTGATCCATAGATGCTAGGTTTGGTGGGACGGGCGGGCCAGCAATCAGAGAGAGGATTTTTATAAGAGCCACTGGCCAGTTGTCTTGAATGTCACCAGTTTGCTGTCATACCTGATTTTTGTTTTACCAGCTGCACAAGTAACCACTCTTGCCCAAGATATAAAGTAAAGGTACTGTAAGGCATGTGGCAGGAATCTGTGCAAGTATACATTTGTAGCCTGGAAGTCCATTTGTGTCAAGATGATTATTAAACGTTCTTGACCCATCCTTTGCCTATAGTAATTTGCTTAAATTTGGACACCTACTGGCTTTGTGATTTAAGTAGCCATTTTAATTACTTCTTCCTATTATCTGGCCTTCCTAAAGGATTTAGTTCAGTAGAATTAGAATCACAGTATGAGGATTTTTTAATTGGAAGGAGTCTTAGATTTAACTTAGTACAACCCCATCTGGTCTATGTTTTATAACCATAAAATTTGAATTGTCTTATAAATACAAAAAAATTGTCTTATTTTTAGTCAATGATTTTATTCCACTGTTATATGCATTGTAGATACAAATTGATTGAGGATAGCTAAGATTCAGACAGAGGTTTATATCCAACATTAGCAGGACAGATTGACTGATGGCCATTGCATACCAGGAGAAACTCCCTTGAGATGTAAAAGTATTTTCAGTTTAATGACTTTATGTTTACTGATCTGAGAATAAGGATTGTGTATTTTATGTCCTTAAATAACATGGTGTCTGTAACTATTTGTTAGCCAGTATGTGTTTCCTGAATGAATTAATTAAGTGGAATAAATTAAATTATAAACCACTCAGATGATCACTTTTCATCCTTTAGAGTTGCATACAGCATTAGGAAGTATCTTGGACTAACTTTGACATTGGGAGATTATTCCTTATTAACTATAAGGCATACACACATGAAGTCTATTTAGTAAGAGCCTTCAAATACTTATTCCTATTTTAAACTTTTCCTGACTACCCATTTTTTTGTCTTCAATACAATACTAGCTTTGGTTTGATAGGATTTTCTAGTGTTCTTTATGTATTTGTTACATGTATCCCACCAGTAGATGGACTGTTCCATTTCCCCAAATGCATTTTTTGCCATCTACCTCTGTAACTTTAATCAGACTGATCTTGGAATGTGTGCTTGGTGCCCCTTCCCACATCACTCTGTCGCTCCATTGAAATTCTACCTGTCCTTCTGGGCCAACTTCTAATACCACCTTGTTTGTCGTATACTCCTTAATACCTCCATTTGGATAACATTTTTGCTTCGTTTGAACACTGACAACTTTGGACCTCCTTTAAGGCAGTTAGCATATACCTGCCCCCTTATTAATTTGTTACATAAGATATAATAGTAATTCTTTACACCCCTCCCTTGACCACCATCTCCTGACCCTCAAACCTTTCACACCCCATTTGTAAGCTCCTTTAGGCAGGGAGTGTTTCGTGATCATGTCCATTTATGCCTTACATTCAGTGGAAATAAAACGAATAATTAGCAAATGAGTGAAATCATGAAAAAGGGTCTAGTTATTAAGGAGGGACCATATTGATTATTTCCATCATATGAAAGAATGTTAATACTAAGGGATGTCAGAGAGGGAGAATGAATCTGTATATTGGATTATTGGGTTTCCTAGGAATTTATTTAAGAAATACTGAAAAAAGAAAGTTTTACTTTTGTTTTAATCCAATCTATATAGTTTATATTAAAGTGAATGTCATAGTTTAAGTAATTAATTCCTATAGTTAACTGTGCAATCTTGGACTTTAGTTGGAAGACATTAACATTAGGAAATGCACACATTCAGTAAAAGTTGAAAATGATTTGAACATTTTTAAATGTAAGAATGTGAGGTATTATAAATACATTTTAATCAATTGCATCGGTTCTTCTACTTTCATTTTTTTCCCCATTAATTTTAATTTCTTTGGCTTTCAATAGTGGAAAAACAGCAGAATTGGTAAAAATAATTTCTAAAAGGTGATGATTCTGAATTCCATTTAAGCCTTGTCTTTTACTCCTCATAATTTGTGTACAGAGAATTTGGATTCTACCTTGACAAACTGGTAGGTTTAGTTAAGAAATATTCTTCCAGCTTGAACTAATTCCAGTTCCTCAAGACACACGTGGTTGGTATGTGTGTATGTGTGTGCACATGCACATGTACATGGAGAACAATTTAATGCACATTTCTTGAAAGAAGGGACTGTGTTTTCTTGTTCCTCACTGTATCCCAAGCATTTAGCATCGTGCCTGGCATCTTGTAGCCCAGAATAAATATTTGTGAATGACAGAATAAGTATGTGCCATTTAGGAATTCAAAGTTTAATTTTATTAGTCAGAAATAGGTGATAATGTCTGAAAACATAGGTGAAGTCTCTAGCAGTCAAAAAGTATTTATTGAGCATCTGCTATATCAACCCTTTCTTAATGGGATTAAGACAGTGATCACAAAAAGTATGTATGTGAAATGTTTACCCCCAAAATGGTATGAGGTCTGGAATTTGTTTCGAAATGGGGTTTAGATGCAAACGACTGGGCTGTGAGTTGATCATTGTTGAAGCTGTGGAGGTTCTTTGTAGTAGGCTCTGTTCATTTGTATACATTTGAAATTTTCTATAATGATATTAATAAGTTTAAAAAATGTTGCTGCTCATGGACTAGGAGTCAGAAGACTTTGATTCCATCCTGACTCCTCCACTTATTAGTTGTGATGTAGGGTAAATTCTTGTCTCTTGGCTGCCGTTTCCTTACAGTAAAATAGGAATTATTACTACTCTTTGGACCTTAATGGATTACTATGATCAAATGAAATTACGTATACAAAGATCAAATATTATACAAATATAAGATATTTTAACAAAATGAGTGCCTTTGCTCAAGTAGTTTATAATTTCGTGGAGGAAACTTGTGTACACAGGTATCTATATTACTGATTGGTAGTACTTTCATACCCCCACTCCCCACCCCATGTGAAGTATGAATGGAGCTATGTATTTCTGAGAATATGTGTATTGGGTTTATAGTAATTATAGTAAAATATAATCTTTCATCTGAGTATTGGAAATTGGTGTTGGATTTACCCAGTGCTCTATCCTGTTCATTAATAGATTTATCATGGGACGGTCTGTGGACCAAATGCTCAGAACACACTGTGCAAACTGATGGGAGCTTGATGATTTCTTTTGTATTTCACTATCCAAATTAATCTGAATCTTTGCTTGTTCTTTCTCCATCTTTTTTTTAAACAATTATTCGTTTTTATGTCACACATTGGAATTTCTGCTTAGTTATTTTCTGAAGCTGTTCCTATGGCATGATTGCCTTACGACATTTAAAATTTTGTTCTGGGTACTCTGTGTTTAAATCATTAAGAGTTCTATCCACAGCAAGGAAGCAATTCTCTTTTAGGGGCACTAATCTCTAGTGAATTCTTTTTTTTCTTTGCTTCCTTTTACTGCTAAGTAATCTCATAGTTTCTGTGTTAGGTATGTCTAATGGTTAGTAGAAAACATTTATTTTTCCTAAAAGGTTTTTATTGTTAGAAGGTATAAAGTATAAAATCAGGAGCATCAACAGTTACACCTATTCAGCAACAGAGCAAGAAAAACAAAAGACATTTTTACATTTCAAGGGCAGGCTTTTAAACTTTAGGGTATTGGCTCTGACCAAGTACATTTTCACATTTTTTAGTGGAAACCAAGAGACTATCTGAGTGGTTTCAAGTTGGGAGTTTTAGATGATGTAGTATACCTTCCAACCATGTAGAATCACTTAAGGAAGTTATTAAATAGCCTTGGGCAAAATGGGATATTTTCTCCTTGAGCCATGAGAAACCAAGAGACAGATTTAGAGATTTGGCTAAAAAGAACTCAGTGCTGATCATGAATGAAATGCGTGTAAATTATCTAAGTTCCCTTAAAGGACTGGGAGAACATAGCTTCTTTGAAATAACACACACTTTTTTACACATTAAGACACAAAAGAGAAGTTGTGACATCCTGTTAGTCATTACAAATTTTTTTAAACCAGGGGATTTAGTCAGTGGTTATTTAGTTAACTACTAGCTCATTAGGACAGAACTGATGCCAGTTGGGTTCTCAACTAAACCAGTTAGTTGTGCAAAGGGAAAAAGTCTGTTTCGGAGGCATTGCTCTCTACTCTCAGATGTTGGTTGACTCAAAGTGATGGGATTGATCTCAAGGAGAATTGTATGAGTGTGGTTGACTCAGTGGTACCAATTCAGTCCTAGAAAAACAAGACTTTTCAGGAGAGTCAAGAGAAGCATCTTTGTCTCAGAAAGATGGTACAAGTTTTTTTCACCTTAGTTGATAAAATCAGAGGTGAATCTATCATTAGGCAAGTAGAGAACAGTGCAGAGATGTATTTGTGTATCTAAAAGGACAACTTAGTCATTAAAAGAAGGGAATAAGGTGGCCAAAGATGAGCTAAGTGAAGGTAGAGGTGAGAGATACAGTGTGGGGAGAGACCCAGGGATAGCAAGTAGATCTGAAGTTTCTTGGTGAACTTCAAAATCTGAAACTTGGTGATCTGAAAGTAGATGAAAATTCTGGCATGTTTAGAAAGCCTTCAAACCAGTGCTTGTTGAATGAGTAAACTCAGAGTACCATTGTTAAAATTCCGTAGTAATAAAATGCATTGTTATTTGATCGCTTTTTCTGGGGACTTTATTTCACCCATTTTGCATTGCCCACTGTGCCTAGCACTCAAATATTTGTTGAATATTTGCATGAATTAATGTAGAATGTCAGGTTCCCATTAGAGTATAAGCTCCATGAGGGCAGGAATTTTTGTTTTGTTCACTGATATATCCCCAGTGTCTGAAACAGTGCCTGGTATATAGTTCAATAAATGTCTATTGAGTAAATGACTGAGTGAATAAATAAATTGTGATTAAAGATTACTCCTAAAGTAATTTTATTGACAGTAAAAATGTAAATTAACACTAAAATTTATCAGATATATTATTTTTGTATTCACCCATTAATATCACATTTAAAACTTTTTAGGATTATATAGTCTAATAATTATGGTAGTAAATTGGATTCTGACTTAGGAGTTATTTAATAATGTAATGATTAGCAAGTAGATTGGACTCTGAGATATAGCCCTTCTGAGCTAATTCTGCCACCACTGTTTCTAATTACATTATAAACATAATTTTATATCAATATTAAGTGATATTTTAATAGTATTTTAAATGGACATATCCATTTTTGCAGATTTGATTTAGATGTTTTGGTGGAATTTGAGGACATGGTTTCAGATTTTGGGGGCTGTGAATTTTTATAAAAATATTGATATATATTCCCCTAAAGAGCCTTGTATAAATGGCTATAGCTGTCCTTACAAGTAGTGAGGACCAAGTGGCTAGTCCCATGATGACCCTTGTCCCAGTACTCCCATTTAGTGCCACCATTCCAAACACCTTCCTTCTCTGCTTAGAACAGTTGAATGTGATTATGTAATGGCCTGTGACATCACTGGTCACAAAATAATAATAATTAATATTTAAGAATATATTACTAAATAATAATAATGTATTATATTAAGTAATATGTTATTATTAAATAATGATAAAGAAGGAATAAAAGAAAGGAAAAGAAAGTGAAAGAAGCAAGGAAGGGAGGGAGGAAAAGAAGAGAAGGAGGCAGGAATAGAATAGTAAAGAAAAGTAAAGGTGTAGTGTTCCCAGTCAGTTGTCAGGTCAGTTGCAAGGAAGTTGTTACTAAAGTAGAGTACCAGAGTTTATGGGGGAGGGGAGTTTGTAGCTTTTAACTTAAAATAATTATATTTTTCTATTAAAGCAATTGTTCTGATTAATATTGCTGTGTAGTAAATTACCCCAAAATTTAGGGGCTTAAAAAAACCATCTTTTATGTTCATGGATTTAGTGGGTAGGGAATTCAGACAGCACAGTGAAAAATGGCATATCTGTGCTCCAAGATGTCTGGGATATCAGCTGGAAATGACTTAACAGCTAGGAGTTCGATTCATCTAGAAGTGTCTTCACTTTCAAGTCTGGTGGTTCACGTGGGTTTGTTGATGTAGGCTGGGACCTGAGCTCTGGTTGTTGAGCAGAACTCCTGCACTGGCCTCTCCATTATGGCCTGGGCTTCCTTTCAGCATTAAAGCTTTAGAGTAGTGAAAGCCAGCCTGCCTGGAAACAGGCAGTGTTATGCCACGTTTTGTTGGTTATTAGTGAGTTAAAACTCTACAGATTCAAGGGGTGGGGACATGCACCACCTCTTAATGAAAAAATTTTAAAGAATTTGTGTCCCCCCCTCGATTTTTTTATAATCATGACATTAACATTAATACTGATTAATACAAAAGGGCTTATGATAAAAAATGCAAGGCTCCTGCCCCAACTATCCCTATTCCTACTACTCAACAACTTCTTTTCACTCTTTGTTTTTGGTGCTTCTGGTAGTTACCTCCATAAATCTAGATAATATGCTATATTCTATCTCTGGATATTTAAACTTCAATAATATCTATTGACTTCCTACTCTGAAAGATGAGGGTTTAGCTCATTAATTCTACTCTGTATTCATTTCCTTCACCTTTTGTGAGATAGGGATATTTTTATTACATATAATACTTTTAAATAATATCCCTAAACATCAATATTTTGTTCATTCACTTTGGGCAGTATCTCTTGATTCTCCATTTAGTAAGAGGAGAATATTTTATCCCCCTAACCTTTCCTCCACCTTTGTCCTCTCTTTAACGTCACAGTTTCTATCAACTACTTTGCTGAAGTTGTTAAACATTGGCTTTCTATTCTGCAACCACAACAGAGCCTTCCCTGTGCTGTCTAAAGGTTGATCCTTGGAAGTTGAACACTAGTAAACAGTCTTTACACTATTCTAGCTATATAGAGAGAGTGAGTTCAGTGCTGGGCCAAATAGTTGGCCTTTATGTTTCCTTCTTGCCAGCTCCAACATTATAACCCTGTGAGGCTGCCAGAGTCCTTCTTTCCTAAACACAGACATCTGGATTCTCTTTTCTTACTCAGCATCACTTGTTTCAAATATGCCCTATTTTAGTGTGCTTCTTATTCAGGCCATGACTTTCTGGTACCACTTTGTTTTTCCTGGAGTTTTTAATTGCCTTTTTATTTTTTCTTGCCCTGTTTGCCTTTATTACAAACTGTGTCCTTCAGAAATACTATGTGTCTAGGTATGGTGGGTTTTTTTCCCCCCCATTCAGTTTGTTGGGCATTCTGTAGAATCTCTAAGTGATGATTTGCTTCATTTTATTTTAAAAATTACTTCTTCCTCTCCATTTGTTCTGTTCTCTTTCTGAGGTTCTTCTTTTAGTCAGGTACTCGATCTTTCAGTTGGAACCTCTGTGTCTCTTACCTTCTTTTTCTGTATTTTCTAATTAATCTTTTTCTTTGTTTTTTGCTTTGTATTCTAAAGAAATTTCTGTGTTATTTTCCAAATGGCTATTGAATTTACTCTTTTGGCAATTATATTAATATATGTAACTTCAATTAATATTTTTGATATAAGAGAATCTTTTTTGGTTCTCTGCTTCTTGTTGTTACTGTTTTTTTTTTAAAGTATCCTCCTCTGGTTTTCTGTAATATTTCCTTGAATTGCTCTAAATTTTAAAAAAGTTCTCCATATTATCTTTGTTTCTGTCAGTTGTTTAGTTTTTTTTGCTAACTTTTTTGTTTTTCTCCCTGCTGGATTCCTTAAATGTCTGGTGATTTTTTAGTATCCTTTAGCTTTTTTAAAAAATCAAGTTTGTTGATATATGATTTATATACAATAAAATATATTCATTTCAAGCATGTGTTTTTTATGAGTTTTGACAGATTTTTATATCCGTGTAACCACTACCATAATCAAGATCTAAGATACTCCCATTACCCCAATAGGCCCCTTAGCAATCAATCCCCTACCCCTACCCAGACCTCTGGCATCCTAATCTTCTTTCGGTCGTTATAGGTTAGATTCGTCCTTTCTAGAGTTTCATATATACAGTATCAAATGGCATTGTGTTCTTTTGTATCTGGCTTTCATAGATACTATTTTTGAGATTCTTTTATGTTGTTGACTGTTTAAGTAGTTCATTCTTTCCCATCATATGGATTTACCAGTTTGTTTATCCATTCACCTGTTGATTGATAGTCATTTTTCATTTGTGGTAATGCTGTTATGACCATTTATTTGTGTACAGGTCTTTGTACTGATGTGACATGTGCTTTCATTTCTTAGACATGAAATCCACCTAGAATTGGATTGCTGACTGGTAGGCAAATGTGTGTTTAATTTTTAAAGGAACTGCCAAACTTTTCCAAACTGGTTATTCCATTTCCACCAGCAGTGGATGAAGGTTCCATTTGATTTGCATCCTCCTGAACACTTGGTATTGTCAGTCTTTTTAAATTTAGCCATTCCATATTGAGTGTGAACTGATATCACATTGTGGTTTTAATTTGCATTTACCTGATGCCTCATGTTGTTGAACATCTTTTTATTTGCTTATTGGCCATTTTTATACCTTTTTTTAGGAAGTGTCTATTCAAATACTTAGTTTTTAAAAAGTGCGTTATTTTATTGTATTGTTAAGACTTCTTTATATATTCTGGAGCAGTCTTTTGTCGGCTACATGTATTACAGGTCTTTAGCTTGCCTTTTCATTTTCTTAATGTTGTATCCCAAAGAGAAGACTTTAATTTAGTTAAAGTCTATTTTATCATTTTTTTCTTGATAGCTGGTGCTTTTTTGTATCCTAAGATATCTTTGCTTACTTACCCCGAGGGCATATAGACTTTTTCCAATTTTTCATATAAAATTTTATAAATTTTGCTTTTATGTTAGATCTGTGATATATTCAAGTTAATTCTTTGTGTGTGGCTTGAGGTAAGAGTTGGGTTCATTTTCCTAGATGGATATCCAGCTATTTCAGCACCATTTGTTGAAAATAACTATGCTTTCCTCATTTTGAATTACCTTGGCAGTTTTGCCAAAAATCAGATGACCATATAAATTTGGGCCTATTTTTGGACTCTGTTCTATTCCATTGATCTATATATCTATCCTTTTGCCAATGCCTTGATGTTTTGATTACTACAGTTTTATAGGAGGTCTTAAACAAGTAGTGTAAGTTCTCTAATTTTGTTCTTGTTTTTCAAAATTGTTTTGGCTCTTCTTGTCCTTTGCATTTCCATATAAATTTTAGAGTCAGGTTGTCAGTTAATACAAAAAGTCTCCTGAGATTTTGAGTGGGATATCATTTAATCTCTATAAATTGGGAGAAAGCATTGATATTGATACTGTTGGGACTTATGATCATGAACATAGTATATCTCTCCATTTATTTAGGTCTTTAATTTCCCTCATCAGTGTTTTGTAGCTTTTAGTATAAAGGTCTTGCTTGTATTTTGTTAAATTTATCCCTGTGCATTTAGTGTTTTTGGATGCTATTGTAAATGGCGTTTTTTTTTAACTTCAATTTCCAATTGTTCATTGCTAATATGTAGATATACAGTCTTTTTTTGTGTATTGACCTTGTATCTTGTGATTGGAAAAACTCACTTATTAGTCTGGTAGTCTTTATAAATTTTACTTTTTTTTTTACATATGCAGTCACATCACCTAAGAATAGACAGTTGTGCTTTGCCATATATATATATATATATATGTCTTCAATTTCTTCTTCTTGCTTTTTTCACTGGCTAGAACTTCTAGTACAATGTTGAATAAAAGTGATGAGAGTAGATGCTTTTGCCTTGTTCCCAATAATAAAGAGAAAGCATTCAGTCTTTTGCCCTTAAGTATTATGCTAGCTGTAAGTTTTCCTAGGTGTCCTTTATCAAGTTGGTGAAGTTCCCTCATATTCCTAGTTTGCTGAGAGTTTATCATGATTGGGTAATGAATTTTGTCAGTGTTTTTTTTGTATTATTGAATTGATTACATGGTTTTTCTTTTACTCTGTTAAGATGCTGTGAATGACAATGATTGAATTTTGGAAGTTAAACCAAGCTCACATTCCTGGGATAAACCCTGTTGGTCATGATGCAGCGTTTTTATATATTGCTAAAATTTTACTAAGAATTTTTGCATCTACATTCATGAAAGGATATTGGTCTGTAATTTTCTTTTTTTATAATGTCTCAGATTTTGGTTTTGAGGTAAAATGATAGTGTTTCTACCTCCTGTATTTTCTGGAAGATTTTTTTTGTAGGGTTAGTATTCTTTCTTTCTTACACATTTAATAGAATTTACCAGTAAAGTCGTTTGGGCCTGGCTTTTTTTTTTTGGAGAAAGTTATTAACTACAAATTTTATTTTCCTAATGGATATGGGGCCTTAGGGTTGAATCACTTTTTATAATTTGTATTTTTCAAGGGATTTGTCTATTTAATCTAGATTTTTTTAAGTTTATTGGTATATATTATTTATTCTATTATCTTTTTAATGTCTGCAGAATCTATAGTCCCCTCATCGATTCCAGATTGGCAGTTTGTATGTCTCCTCTTTTTTCTTGATTATACACATAAGAGTTTTGTCTATTTTATTGATGATAAGCCAGTTTTTGGTTTCATTAATTTCCTCTATTTGTCTGTTGTCAAGTCCACTGATATTTACTTTTATCTTTATCTCCTTTTCCTACTTACTTTGGGTTTAATTTGTTCTTATTTTTAGCTTCTTAAAATAGAAGCTTATATCTTATAATATAAGTATGTATGTTGTTTTATTTGCTTTCCATAAATTTGGATATGTTGTGGTTCCATTTTCAGTCAATTCAAAATATTTTTAAACTTTTTTAGTTATTTCTTCTTTGACCTATGGATTTTTAAATTTCCAAACACATAGGGGGTTTTTCAAATACCTTTCTATCTGATTAAATTCTGTTGTGGTCAGAGAGCAACTCTATATGATTCTTATCTTTTTTAATGTTAGTAAGACTTGCTTTGATCCAGCATATAGTCTATCTTGGTACCTGTTCCATTTGATTTTTTAAATATTTTCCATTTTTCTCCTCATTATGTTCATGTTTTCCTTTAAGTCTTTGAGCGTAGTGTGTTTGTAGTATTTATAATAGTTGCTTTCGTGCCTTTTGTTGCTATTCCATAAGCTTTGTCATTTCTGAGTCTATTTCTGTTAACTGACTTTTCTCCTGGTTATGGGAGATATTTTCCTGTATGTCTGCATGTCTAATAAGTTTTCACTGGATGCCAAACATTGTTGACTGCTGGATTTTGTTCTGTTCCTTTCAAGAGTGTTGGACTTTGTTTTGACAGGTGCTGACATGACTTGTGTTTCAGTTTCATATATCTAAGGCTTACTTTTAGTTTGTCTTTGTTGTTGTTGGGGATGGGATCTAGTGTAGGCTTTACTTCAAGATTGGTTTAGACCCACTTCTAAGACATTACTCATTTGTGGTCTCTCCTCTTTGGCTGGTAGGAACTCAAAAGATTTTTTTGCCATCTGTGAGTTCTGGACTCATTCAGCTTATAACGCCTTGGTAGCCTTTCCTCAAAAGCTGTTCTTTGCCTAGCCTCATGCAGTACCACATGTGTAACTTGATATTCAGCCAAAGACTTACTACACCCCATGTAGATTTCTGAAGCTCTTATTCCGGGTGGCTTTTTTGGTTGATACTCCTCTTTCACAAATGTTAGCCACTTTAGCATCCTTGTCTTTGCATCTTTGATCTCTGCATAGTCAACCCAGTGAGACTACACTTTGTTTGAGTTCCTCCTCCCTGCAGCTATGGTCTAGAAATTGCCTCCAAACAGAAAGCTGGGGCAATCTAGGGCTCACCTCATTTGTTTCCCCTCTCTTAGGGATGGCAGTCCTGTACTGCCTATTGTCCAGTATATGACAACAGTTATTTCATATATTTTTCCAGTTTCTTGACAGCTGAGAAGTCTGGACCTTCTTGCTCCCTTACTGCCTTGTATGTCCATTAGTTTGGGTAGCTAGTATGGCTATTAAATAAGACCGTTTTCTCCCTGCTAGCTCTCATTTCTGAGTTAAATTTCTTGGAGGCTATTTGGACTAGGAAACTTGAGGTGGGAGTATGCTTTGCACGCTTTACTTTTGAGTAAGTGGAAAAACCAGTTGTCGGGATGTATGCAGAAGAATCCCCAAGTGCCATAATGAAAAAGGTTTTACTCCAGGGTCCCGGGTATGGGGATGGCAATGGGGATGCTAACTGGCACAGTTACCCTCTATACAGACCTTCAGTTGACTTCCCTATTTGGGCTGCACTTCTCCCTCCCTTTTTCCATTGCACCTGCTGACTCTTAGTCCAGCTTCTGCTTCCTCTACGGTACCCTCATAGCTTATACTAGGGCAGTGGCCTCCCAACCAGTAAAAATATTTGAGCATGCCACTGATATTCATTGATTTATAAAAGTTATACACATACAGTTATATTATTATATATTAAACTGAACAAAAGTAATGATTTTTAAATGAAGAGATAAAAAATGCCTATAAAGAGAAGGTATTTTCTTAATATATCTTCTGATTATATGTTCTCCACTTTGGAGACCACTGTCTCTTTAGTGACTTCCTCCATTGACTGACTTCTTTTTATTTTCAGCCATCCAGAAAATTTACTAAACACTCTCTCTGTCTCTCTCTGTCTCTGTCTCTCTTTCTCTCTCTTTTTTTGGTGGCACCCTTCTGTAATTGTGGGTTTATTTATTTTTACTTCAGCAATGTGTGAGAAAGACTAGAGGCAAATATCTGTGATGAGTCTGCCATTTTGAACTGGGAGTCCATCTGATACATTTCTTAAAATAAATTTTTGAATAATTAAAATGTCTTCTTTTTTCTTGCAATTCAATTTGCTTTCTTGCTTGAGAGTGGCAGGGTGGTAGCTTGAGAATTGCTTATCATCTGCAGGAAGTTTTCTTTATGCAGCAGTCCTTACATCTGAGTATGTCAAGGGATTGCAAACCAAGGAAGTAGTTTGCAAATTTCGCCAGAAGCAAAAAAGTTTAAGAACAGCTGCTGTGGAGAAATATGGGATATGCTTTCCCCTCTTTATCCTATAATACATTCCTTAATTTTGGGGACAGTATGATCATCTGGAGAGGATCCGTAAATGTAGAAAGAACATTGTCTCATTCTTCCATTGCCAGTTGCTCCTGGCTGTCTAAATTCATTGTCATATTCTAGGTTTTCATACTGTTAATATACCATCCCTAACGCCGACAGCTGGTATAAACTGTAACGTGCAAAATCTAGTTGGACATGACATTGGGAATGTTAGCCAACTGATTTTTCTTAAGGGAAACAAACTGAAAAAATAAGCCTATTATGAATTAATTCTTTGCAGGAATTTCCCATGTCTGATGATTTAAAAGAATAAATTCTACATGCAAATGAGTCATTAAAAGCTTAATTGAAGCTTGTGGGATACTCAAGTTTACTCACTGTGGTATGTTTTTGATGGAGACAGGAAGTGAAAAAGCAAGATCTATGAGTTTTTTTTTTTTCTGTGAAGTCTCAGCCAGTCTTTTAGTGTTTCTCAGTGAGAAGCTTTGTCCACTAGGGTAAATGACTCAAGGTATCTATTGCTGCTTAGCTGTTTTTAAGGGGGAATTTCCCCCCACAGTCCTCCCCTCCCCAAAATAGCTAATTATGTACTGGAAGTTTCAGTATATTGTTCACAGTTTGTGAAGTCAGCATATTTCTGGAAGCTCACTGTGAATGTAATTCTTAACTGTACGGATGCTTTTGTTTCTCCATCTCTGCAGCTAGCACTGTACTGTAAGGACACAATTCTATCGCTATTTTTTCCCTCACATTTGATGTGGTAGTTTGCATACAGCTGCAGAGTAGACAGTTACCTTTGAAAGGAACATTTGGCCGCTCTAATTTGATTAAAGAAAACCACCTCAATCATTTCTAGACTGAGAACGTTTTCATTTTAACTTGGCAGTAGGAGTTGGGAATGTACTTACTGCACTTAGATATGTGGGGGAGCAGTTAGGGAACAAAACCGACTGCTTGAATGAAGAAAGCTTTGGTGCAATTTTTTCTTTTTTTTTTGAGGCAATCAGTACTATATAGGATTGACTCCCTTTATATTTGCCACTCACATTTTCTCCAACCTTGATTTTCACCTCCATCTCCTTTTCATGGTTGTTAGTAATTGCAGTAAACAGATTCTGGCAGGCAGAGATTGCTACCCTAAAGTGTTTTGATGGACTTTGAGGTCCTTAAAAATTATCCCATTTTTACTTAGAAATAAAATCAAATTATTGTGCATTGCATGTGCTTTCTTGGCCACTGTTGGAAGAGGCTAAAAAAGTTTTAGATCATGGGTAGATAGACCAAGGTTGAGAATTTAGTTGTAGCTTGCATAGAAGAAAATTACTCCCTGTCAGAGGACTGCAGCGGTGGTGCTAGGCAGTTATCTCACATATGTGGACTTCGTTTCTGAGATAGAAGATCTGATCACCCAGTTAGTATGACAGTTAATAATATATTCTGTTGATTGTGGGTTGGCATCAATTTCATACATATGTTATTAAAAATGACTGAGCAGAGTAAGTGTCTGTAGGGTAAACCATGAACAAATTTATGAACCACGGTTCAGGAATTCATTATATGGACTTTTTGTGAAAGGTACTATGCTGGCATCTTAAGAAGTTTGAGTGTGAAAATTTAAGTAAAAAGTTTGAGGGTACACATGGAACTGTGGAAATAACAAAAACTATTATTTATTGATCATTGGATATTATTGATTACCTAAGAGAGGAAGTCAAATGTGGGTTCACATGTACGACTTGACTATATTATGCTTCTTACCTCTAAGCTTAAGTTTCTTCATTTGTAAAATTAGAACACATATTAAGTGATGTCCCTGAAGTTAGATGCCTCCTAAGTGCTTGACAGTTGGCAAATATTTAGTTACCTTACTGCCTCTTCTTCTCCTCCTTGGCACAACCACTCAACAGGAATGTTTTGAAGGGGGGTAGTTTTTGTTCATAGAATGGGTGGCAGAACTTAACAGAGTCCTCTTCAAATTCTAATATTATGTGCATCTGTCCTTCCCTTGGACGAAATGATGAAGTCCAGCAGGAATCTATCAGGTCTGCCTAGTTTTTCTCTGGGTAAGCATGACATTTTATCAGTCAGTAGTTGCAAGTCATGGGCACCATGGACATAGGAGCTGTTCAGTAAATGTTTGCTTTTTGATAGAGTTATGTTGTCATCTTGAATACTTTGCCATCTTCTGCTATCTTCAGGTGCTGAAATTATTTCCACATTTAATCTCAAGACTGTGCACCTGAAGCCACCCTAGTCTGTTCTTCCTTTTGAGAGTCAAAGGCCAAGAAGGAATCTTCTTGTTTTGTAACACAGTAGGGAAAGAGTAAATTTTTTTAGTCATGTCAGTGTCATCTCAGAGTACAAGGATGGTAAAAGGACTAAAAAGGGGATTGCCTAAAGGCTACATTGGCGTTTGGGGACTCAAGATTTCTAGTAGATAAAACTTTGTAACTATAGTTGAATCCCAGGTTAGTACACAATGCTTATTTACATAACTGGCTAATGTACAACAAATAAAATATTGCAGAAAGCAGTGCTTGCTGTTTTTCTTCAGTTACTGTAATTATAACATTAAAAATGATTTTAAAAATTAAATGCTACTTACACCTGTAATCCTAGCACTTTGGGAGGCCAAGGTGGGAGGATCGCTGCCACCAGGTTTATCTTCTTGTGTCGCTTCTAACCTGGGTGACAACTTAAACATTCAAATCCAGTAAAATTATTGTATGTTTCTAATGAAATGCATAGAAACTATCCTGAGACAGAAATTTTGCTTTTAAAAAAAAAGTGATGAATGCATCACCCCCCTTTTTTCATGACAGTTGTCTGTTTGTTAAGTGCTGTTAATGGAGTTATTCTCACAGCAATAGTAAAGGCAACTGGGGGAGGACTGTTATTCCCATCTTGCAAATAAAGAAACAGAGCATGGAAATGACTTGCTCAAGGTTACCTGTCTGGTGGTAGAGTCAGGACTAGACAACAAGTCTTTGACTCTAGGGTGTTATTTCCCCTGTTTTACACTTTTTCTGTCTAATACTTCAAGTGTTTTAGTCACGCAAAGATCATTTGAATTTAACTGTTTTGGTAAGGACTGTTTGGCAAAATAAATGTATATAAACTGCATGCTGACAAAGATATACTGATTATTTGAGGGGAAAACTATCTTGACTTCTATAACTGGAAACTAGAGGTGTAATCACTTAATTCTGACAGGTATTAAGTGCTATGTATTTTTTAAAAAAAAACAATTTCTCATAATAGCCATATTTGGAGACAAGCATATAGAATTGAGACTATTAAGTAGTGTTGTTTGAGAAGGTTCATGCTGCTCCTCAACTTGGTGGCAATCAGCTTTCCATGACCCACCCTAGACTAGTGACAGAAAGATGGAAGAGTGGCAGGTCAAGGGAAGTATGCTCACCTTTGAATCTGGCACCAGAAGTGCTGACAGGGATGTTGCATATGCTCTCTATGACTCAGCACTTCCTGGTTTCTCTTTGCAGCCACGCTCTGGCTAATAATATCAAATAACCTTGTTCCAAACTTAGTGTTTCAGGGAACCTTTGGTTTCTTCATTATCAAAAATTTGCAATCATTTCTTCCTTTCTGTTTTTAATTAATTAATGGTACTAGGTGTGAACCATTATATTTTGCACTAGATATTTTTTGTTAAGATCTTCGCAATCTAAGGAAGTAGCTTTGGCCCTGAACTGTAAATAAATATACCCTTACCTCTCAAGTTAGGGCAGTCCTGCTGTAATTCATTTGGTCTTTTTATGTTTCTGTGCAACCTAATAACTAGGGCAAGAGTGGAAAGCAATGGAGTACAAACTACGGTTGCGCTGTGTTTGCAATTTTGATTTTAGGAAAGGCTTAGTGACCAGTGAGACAGAGTAAGGGAAGGAAATCGTGGATCTGTCCCTTGGGTCCCTCATCACTTTCTGAATGGTCCAGAATAGGTCCACTATGTGAGTGAAACCAGATTGTTTTTATTAATTAGTTTTGTATTTAGGACTAGCCAAAATTTTTAGGCTCAAATTGTTAATATTGAACACATTTGGAGATGAAAAATTTCAGAAAACCTTGAAAATTCCAGAAAACTTTCAAACTTTTTTACTAGGTTTTCCTGGGCTGTCAGAACGTTTATTGGATGATATGGTTAAGAGTTTGTCCATGTTGACAACCAATTTGTTTAACAATTTATGAAACAATTTAAAAACTATTTTATAGACTATCTAGACATAGTGTTTCTTAAGAAACATTTTCTTATTAAAGAAAATCTTAAACTAGTGGTGGAGAATGAAGAAATAGCTATATTATAGCAAAGATATGACTGTATTTAAAATACACATATTTATTATTAAATGTATTTATGTGTTTTCATCTTTATGGAGACCTCTAAATAGAAGAATTTCTGGCCCTTTAACAGCTTCCAAATAAGCAAAAGTAAAAATTCCTGCAGAAAACATAGCCCTGACCTTTTTGCACATGTAATCCAAATGAAGAGTTAGCTTTGAAGTGGAGTCTTGTTACATAATCATACTGAAAATATGCAGTAATATGTATTCCTTTGAATGTCTTTCATTCAGAAACATATTTTTGTTTATTTGACTATCCTACCAGCTGAAAATGGATTATGTTCTGGTTGTTCATCTAACCCCCCTACCTCAAAATACTTGAGAAATCACATTAAGAGCTTCATTCCAATGCGTAAGATTTTTAGAAGGGTTCAGGCTGTTGGAAAATTAAACCTGGAATTTCACTCCATTGATGATTAAAACAAAAAACAAATAATGGGAGAAGATAAACAGAATTTACAAACCCAGTTTTTACTAGGCAGGATACCTTGTCCAATTAATAGTAAATTATTTTAAACACTGTTGACTTTCTAGAAGTCACTTAAAGGGAATCATTTGTTTCAGACATGTCTGTAGCATTTCTACCACAATACTTGGCCAGCTATACCTTAGGGTATAGAGTGTCCTGAAGTGTCACAAGTCACAACAGAGTATGAGAATACTGACCAGTATAGACAAAAGCAAAGGAAACTCATTCTTTCCTGCGTGTTCTTTGAGATGCTGCTATACAAATCTGCAAATTGGTAGCATGTACTTAAGACCTGCAAGCTTCTGATGATGCTGACAACACCATGAAAACTGGCATTTTGATTCAATTTGCATTTTACTCATCTTCTGCTGATTTAGTGAGCATTCTGTGTATTGAGCTATAGAAGGAAATTCTGCTTAACTATCATTAAAAGAAAAATACCGTATGAGGTTTCTAACTTTAAAAAAAATTTTTTGACATTTATAGAGAAGTCTTTCTGTTAACTTCAGTAATTGAGAATAGAGCACTCCAGTTAATAAGAAAATGTGGTTAATAGAAAGTTACATCTCTTCTGAGCATTAAGTCCTCTTTTCAAAGAATTGGAATATTCTAAACTAAAATTAACACTAAAACTCACAATTTAATTCTTTGTTGAATATTGAGAAGATACTTCAAGATTTATTCTTTATTATAATCGTAATAAAACAGCAGTTATGATGAACAGTGCCTATGCCAGCTACTAGAGAATTATAGTTAATAAAATTTTCACTTGGCTATTCATGATAGATGAGAGAAAGCTTGTGTCATGTCTGTTTGAGACACAAATTCAATTGCTGCATTATGTTTTGGTTTATAAAATTTCACTCTTTAAATTTATTTGTGGAGGGAAAGGTTGAGAAGCTGAGATAGTAACTAGTGAAGGACAATTGGAGTTTAGATGGAGAATAAAATAATGAAAAAAAAGAAGGAAAACAAAATATACAGGAAGAAGAAAATGCAGAAAGTAGATAAATAGAATAGAAAATGACCAATAAAATTAGAAGAGATCAAGTTAAAGAAACATGATTTCTTAAAGTTAAAAAAAATCATTAAAAAGTAAAATTTAGTATGGCAAAAACTTCTGGTTCTAAGAGAGTATCTCTAGGTTAGATAAAAGGAAAGAAATGAAGTTAAGTGCGGGGGAGGGGAGGACAAACCAAAAAGTGCAAGGGAGTAATACAGAATTAAAATTAGTTTGGCTCCAAAACTGGTATAAGCTACAATTTCAGTATGGTTTATCTTAAATTGTTGACCTGTTGCCCAAAACCTAAATAAACATGCATTTGTTTGTTCTCTTCGTATTATGTCTCTTGTGGGAAACATAAGGTAAATTCATCTTGCATTCATCCACCTTTTGGACTTACAGTAGAAAAATATGGATAAAATAGTTGCTATATTTGACGTGCTAACAAGAGATTTTGGTCTGTTCCACATGTTGTAAAATTTCTCTTGGTTTTTTGGTTTGTTTGTTTTTTTGTTTTTTTGTTGTTGGCATTATTATACATGGTATCTGGTGCCCTTTATCTGGTTACAGAAACATTTTTGTCAGTATGTTAAAACATAAACTGACTGCTTTAAACATACACATAAGTTGTAATCAATTTACAAGCAACCCCCCTCATGTTCTTCCTCTTCTTAGGGGGACATGTGCATATCAATTTTGCATTTAATGACATATTTTTATAAAGATGTTAATAAAGTGGTAAGTAGTAATAAAAGTAAAGGGATGGTGGGGGAAATCAATAAAAATAACAAAGGGTCACTTCAGAGTCTACAATTTTAATGGGCATTTTTAACAGTTTTAGATATATTCTTGAAATACTTTGCTGAATTTAGGGAGAGTTTGGAACATACTTTTATGTATATTCTATAATATAGGGGGAAGAGCCCCAACTATCTAGGTTTACTTCATGTTGAGGATTAGAAGCTTCTACAGACACTATATTTCAATCATGCTTTTTTCCAAGAAGATAGTTTCTTGAAACTTTTTTTTTATTGTGATATATATAACATAAAATTTACCATTTTAACTATTTTCAAGTGTTCAAGTCAGTAACGTTAAATATATTCACAGTATTCTACAACCATCACCACCACTGTCCATCTCCAGAACTTTTTCATCATCCCAGACTGAATCTTTGGACCCACTAAACAATGACTACCCATTTCCCCCTCCCCACAAGAAGTTAGGGTGTTTTGTTTGTTTCTTTGTTTTGTTTTTTAGGGACAGAGGCTCTCGCTCTGTTGCCCAGGCTGGAGTGCAGTGGTGTGTTCATAGCTCGCTATAACCTTGAACTTCTGGGCTCAAGCAATCCTCTCACCTCAGCTTCCTGAGTAGCTGGGGCTACAGGCACACGCCATCATGCCTGGCCTTAGATGATAGATACTTAAATGACATTTTAGGATCAGGAGAAGAGAACTAGTTTGTAGTTGGTAGTTTATGCCATAGCCAGTACGCTTAGTGTTGGGGTTGGAAGTGATAGAGACCTACTGAATCTAGCTCAAGAAATAGGAATTTTATTTTAACGGAATAGGGCTCTTTCGAGACTCCTTATACATCTCTCCTCCTGGGACAGGGGTTCTAGACTCCAGTGGTCTTTAAGGAGTGCCTGTTGTCTGTCTTGCCCCGAACTCTCTTCTGGGCATCTGCCCTGCCTTCTCTCTCCTAGCTGCTGCCTATGTGCCTGTCATCTTATTTGAGACTCCCTTATAACCTTTGCTTCCACAGGGCCATCGTGGTCCTCACAGTAGTAGCTCTGTATGGCATTCTTGGTGTGGTGGCCCACACTGATGTGCAACCGCTGGTTCTTAGTTCTTATTCCAGAGAGTTTAAGGTATGGTGTGGTGAAAAAAACCTGACTCTTGGAAAGATTGGATTGGTCCTGATTTCACATAGTAAAGAAAATTGGTTGGCATTTAATTCTTTGTTAGTCTAAGGTCTGTGTCTTTAACAAGCAAAATGTCACATTTGTCATGAAAATGAAGCTTTAGGATAATTCTTAAATAATTTTGAAGTTTGAGTAAGCGTTTCAAAGCCATGTACATGTTACTAGACAGGTCTAAAATGGCATGCCAAGAATTTACAGTAGTTTTTTGTTCATAAAACCTAATTTCAACTGTAGCACATCTTGAGAACACTGAAGGAGTTCATGAAGAGTAGGTTGCATGGATGAGCATAATCAGTTCTCGACCAGGGTGGTGTCTTGAGTCCTCTCATTTTGATGGGAAAATCATGCTCTTCGGAGTGAGAAGTTGGATCACCATGATGGAAAATGGATTCTTATTTTAAACCTTTGAGGAGAAATGCTGCTTGACTTTATGATGGCTAGAAGACACCTTATGTATAATTAATTCACTAGCAGATGCTTTTACCAATAAACCCCAAAGCAGCATCTCTTTGATCCTTAATGACTTGAGCCAAGGGAAGTGACAACGTGGTGGTGGTGGTGGTGGTGGTGGTGGAGTGGGCAGCTACATGATTCAGCCTCCGACTTGTCCCAGGTCTAGCAATATCCACTCCGTGTGCCTACTGTGGGGCCTAGGTTATGTGACCAGTTTTCTTTCATTGGTACTGGAAGCTCTTTGAATTAAGAGAAAGGACAATATGTTTCTTTAGAGGAGAAGAAATTATAGGCTTTCAGAGATAATAGATTATCTAATCTCTATACTAATTTGTTCAGTCTTTGAACCTGGAATTAAACAAGTACTATTTGACCAATATTTGTCCCCCAAGATCACATTACAGCAGTGGGTCTTGAACCAGGGGCGATTTTGACCCCCAGGGAACATTTGAAAATCTCTGGACAAATTTTGTATGTCACAGCTAGGGAGGGATGTTGCTACTAGCATCTGATAGGTAGAGGTTTATGGATGTTGTTAAATGTCCTACAATGCACAGGACAGCTCCCCACAACAAACAAAATTCAAAATGTTGGTAGTGCCAAGGTTCAGAAACTTTGCATTACAAAAAGGCACAAGTTAATATCAGTTTGTACGAGGCAAAAAAATAATAAAGGTCTGTGGCATAAACTGGGGGAAACACGTGAGCCCAGCCATCTGGCATTAACAAGCTAACATTCATATGATCAGCACTCCCGATGTTAGTACTTTCCATTACTATCAACAGGTGAGAAGAGGAAAACCCAGAATAGGATCCTTTTTCCTTAATTGTTTAATTGGGAGCAAGGTGAGATGGATGGATTAAAGGCAACTTGGAAAATGTGGGATTTCTGTAGAGTGTGGCTCAGAACTGGAACCCATGATGAAGGTTGGGACGCAAAAGGTTGTTGTAGTTTTTGTTTGTTTGTTTATTGAATTTTTGAATTAGTTGTGACTCTGCTAGGGAATCAGGGGTTTTAAAAAAGGAATTTAATCAGAATGAGGCCTAAGGAGTGGAATAACTCAGTGACTAGCCCTTGTAAGAGGAGACACATACACTCAAGTGAACAGAGTGTAGGTAATTCCAGGCAACTGACACCTCAGATCCGAGCTCCCTCTAAACTATGGATGGATTGCCTCATCTCTGATCTCTGTTGTCTTAATGTATACCATGGTGGTTGGTGTATCCCGTTTTATAGTTTCCCTTTTAATGTCTCCATTTATAAAATATCATTAATCCATATAAGGTGATTGATTAAAACAAAACAGTAGAGAAGTGACTCAGGATTAATTAAGGTGAGTAATATTAAGATCTATGAATATGGTAGGTGGCTTGTATAGGTTAAGGCTTCACTTATTTTTCTAGTCATCCAGACTTGAACCTTGATGATTAATTTTTCTTCTACTTGACATAGTCTGATATTAACTGAGTCTGATAGGTTTTCCCTTTAAAATGTCCCTGGTGCCCATTTTTTCCTTTTCATTGTCATTGTGCCAGGCTTCCATCAATGTAGAGCAGTATGAGTAACTTTTTCCCCATCTCTTTTGGATTAATTATCTTCCAGTTCATATCATGCCTTCTTTCCATATCACATATGTGCTCAAAAATGGCCTTGAATATCTGCCACCTCAAGCCTCGGTTTTTCCACTTGCCATCCAGACTCTTTGTAATCTGAATCTGTCTTATGTGTTCATGCTCCACCATCCTCTAAGTGAGCATTGTGCCCACAGGTGTCTCTTACAGAGCCTGAGTGCTTTCTTCAACCAGCCTGGCTCATGTGGCTCCTCCCTGTGCCTTGCCTGCTCTTGTTACCTATTTGATGTGCTCTCATCTTCAAAGGTTAAGTGTGGCCCTCATCAGCTCCATAAGAGTATTTCTGGAAACTTTAGTGCTAACATTACTCACTCACCCCCTGTGAAGTTTGTATCACCTAATTTAGCTCTGTGTTGTACCTTGTCCTACAGTACCTGTGGTTATTTCACATGTGCATGTCTTCTTTCCTCAACTATAGTGAAAGCTCCTTGTAAGCAGAACCCACGACCTGTTTCTTTCTTTGGTGGTTCACATACTGCTATCTATACTGCAGGTACTTAGTAGGTGCTTGTTGTGTGGTTGACTGTGCAAGAGAGTCTATTTCTTTAAAAATTATATTGAAATAATATGCAGAAATATGGTAACAATTACAGTATACAAGAAAGCTTGAAAAGATTAATTAGTACCAGTCATCTTGACATTGGGATTACATGGGAAGAGATGTTTTAAAAATTGCATAAGAACATACTTAGAGTGAACTGTCCCCACCTTCTATAGTAGTAGTTCTCAACTGAGGGCAGTTTTGCCCCCAGAGGACATTTGGCAATGGCTGTAGATATTTTGGTTGTCACAAACGGAGGGACACTACTAGTGCCTAGTGAGTAGAGGCTAGGGAAGCTGCTAAACATCCTACATTGCACAGGCCGGTACTCTACAAGAGGGAGTTATCCGTCCTCAGATGTAAATAGTGCCAAGGTTGAGAAACCCTAATTTATAACATTGTGTGGGCACCACCATTAACATACTTTACCACCTAAAGAAATAAGGACATGCAAAAAGAAAAAGTAGTGCATTTTTATATAGAGGAAATGATTGTACAGTATAAACTCCTAAAGGGTGGGAACTGCACCTATGTACATAAACAAGAATAGTCTGACAGTTAAAAAGACTTGTTATAGCTGTTTGCATAATGCACGGGTACTTTATGTCTTTGGCCCAGCCTTTGGGTGGAGAGGACAATACATAGAGAGAATTCTCTTAATGCTGAATGCATGTAGCCCATGATTTTAGAAAATGAGAGTCATTTGCTAACTCAGAAGGATGTGTTGGAACTTTAGGTCAGATTTTTAATGAACTGGAATTCCTCTGAAAGGATTGATAGTTACGTTAGAATATTGAAGCATACATCCTTCTATTCCCAAATATTTTGAAAGCTTCTTTGAAGAATACTTGATAATTTTTAAAGTGTAAGAATAATATGCTTTCCCTCTTGAACTCTTGAAATTAATTTTGGGAGGTACTTATGCTGCATTCAGTAACAGAGCGGTGTAGTGGAGGGAACAGTTCACAGAGAGGTCCTGGGCAAGTCAACTTAACCCTTCCCTACCTCAAAAAGGACTAAGGGTTGATGACCTCTAACTTTAAAATTCTATGTTCCTGTAATTTCAGTTTGAAATAGTAATAAAAGAAATTATTTTGCAAAGTCATTTATGAAAGAAACTTTGAAGGCAATAATTATTCTAGTTTGTTTCTTAGAAACTTCAAAATATCCCTTTCTATAAAGACTTAATTCCAGTGTTTAAAGAAAGAAAGGAATTCCTGTTATGAATAAAAGTTGTTCCCCACCCCCAAACAAAATAGTCAAATGAAATTTACAACTGATTCAAAAATGTCATTGTTAGCTAATTTTGAAAATTTTGTCCATTTTCTTTTATGTGTATATATTTAAGTATAAAGAAAATATTTTAATAGTACTAATAATACTGAATTTTCTTACATAATTAATGTTAAGCTAGATGGCTCTAGATCTGGGAAGTTTCTTGCTTGTAAAGGTAAAATATATTTGGAAGCTTTACTAAGGCTTTTAATCCACCATTTAGTACGTTATTGGGCTTTGAACAAAATGATGAAGATTTCCTGTTTTCTGGATGGAAAATTAAATGGAGCCTTGATGATTTTCTCCTTTTTCTATTCCCAAAAATGGCAGTTCACATATTCACATGGGTGGGGATATATCCCAAGCAATGAAGCTTGCTTCCGTGGTGTCTCTATTTTGAAGAGACAGGGAGATTGGCTCTGGCATGTTTCAGTTTCCCTAGGGTCCATTCTGGAACTTGGGTAATGAGATTGCCTGAAGTGAAGATGTTTTTTGGATGGGCCCAGAGAGGCTAAGAATATGCAGCTACAGTTTGGATCTCATTCCCAGAATTAATGTTGCTGCAGGGAGTAGCAGTATGTGGCATGGAACATGTTCATAAGATAGTGCCTTACACGATTTTTCGTTTAGCAGAGGTTAATTGAGTACCAACTGAATGCAAGGTACCTACAATAGATGATGAGCATAGTGGGTAATCAAATTGCGTGTTGCTCAGTCCCTGCTTTCAGTGAGTTTATAACCTAGTGGGAGGAGAGAGGACCTAGGCAAACTACTACAATGCAAAGAATAAAGTAATGAGGACCACTCAGAGATACGGATACAATTCTAGGCCAGTTCAGAAGAAGAAATTAACTTTCAGGAGCAGCAGGAAAGTTAGGCTCCACAGAAAAGGTGAATGATGCAAAAAGAATCACACAAGTGGCGATGAATGACATGGTGCATGGCAGACGAGCCTGAGGTGTTGAGTTGACCAGAGTGTGAGGGGAAGAGGGGGAGATATGCCCAAGTGATGGGGTCAGAATCATAGAGGGTAAACTAGCTTGCAATGGAATCTAGAGACAGGCAAACTGGTTAGGAGATGTACCATTCCCTGGAGAGAGAGAGAAAAAAAAATGGGGGGCCTAAATTAGGGTAGTGCCCTTGAAATGAGAGGAAAGGTTGAATAGGAGAGTTGAGTGCTAGAATTGGCCTGTCTGGGTAGCTGGTGAAGAGAACTCTGGATTCAACACGACGAATCGCGGTTTTAAGTTTGAGTGAGAGGATGATGGTGCTACTGTTAAAAGTAGGATTCACTGGGGAAGGAGCAGGTTTGATAGGATGATGATGAATTCAGTTTTGAACATGTTGAGTTATATGTGCTTTCAGGAAATAGCCAAGGCAGAGTTATAGTCACAGTACAGGAAATTGAGAGCTCCAAAGAGGAATCCAGAAAACCTGTGACATTCTTAAAGGAGACGTATAAAGATCTTTTTGAGCCCTATTTTGGAATATCATTTTTTGCATATAATTTGTCCCACGATAAGCAGCAAACCACAAATGCTCCAGTGTGGATACTGAGCACATGACTAGGCTCAGTCTCCAGCTGAATGTGACTTGTTCACCCACACCAGCCTTCACAGCACAGGTGGTTCAAATCGTGCCTCAGACACAATTAGATCTTCAGGGTCACTGGCAAATAGGACCCTACATGTTAAATAAGTGAATGAGCAAGAAATCCTGTATTTTGAGGGGAAAAAAAGGACTGACTATGAAACCTTGAGACTATCTGCATTTAGGATTGAAGGAGGAAAAAGGGGCAGGAAGGAAGGCAGAGACAAGAGAAGTAAAGGGAGAGTAAAACTCTCAGGGAAGCCATGGGGTGAGTTTCGAGGAGGAGGAGGCATCCCGTTCAAGTGCTGCCAAGATGTTGAAGAGACTGAAGACTGCATTTAGTAGTGGGGAGTTACTGGTGTCCATTTGAGAGACATATTTTCCTGGAAGAGAGAGAGGAGAAAGCAGTTAATGGACAAGTAACAAGAAAGTGTAGCACAAAGTATAGGCTGTCATTAAATAAATGGGGGAGTGGAATGTGGTTGGTAGTATGACCATCAGATTGAGGACAAGTGTGGTTTAATTTTGTTGTTGTTGTTATATGACAGAAATATGAGGTATGGAAGAAGGAGCCAGTGGGGGAGTGATTGAAGGGGCATGGAATGGTAGGGAGTAAAAGCGGGTGACATGAAGACTTAGCAGAGGGCGGAGGGCACAGTTCAGGAGGAAGGGAGTTCGTCCTGGAGAAGAGGACACTTTACTGTGAACATGAGGGATGGAAGATCCATAGGAGAGGAGAGTGGTTTTGATTTTCTCCTTTTACAAGGAAAGGCCATTTGCAGGGAGCAGGGAGGAATTGGGAGCCCTTAGGAAAGGCAAAAGGAAGTAAATGGAGTTAGGCAGAGGGGGTTGGAGGAGGAAGACCAGATGTTGAAGACAAGGGAAGTAGAGAGATTGGCTGCCGTAAGAGGGACTTGAGCATGTGGAAGAATCTAAAGTGGTCAACACCCTTGGAGTCCCTTAGCCACAGAGAGACTCTCCCTCATTTATCCATAAACAAAGACTTTATGGAGTGCTAAAGGTACGCATCAAGGGAAGCCTCACGCTTTAAAACAAATAGCTCAAATAAAATAAAAGCTAAAATTCTTAAGAAATAAGTCTTATGCATCATCGACATCATCAACTACAAATAATCTTTACTGAACGCTTAACATGTCCCAAGTCCTAGTTTGCCTGTGGTAAATAGTTTTATCCTTAGCTACTCTACCGGATAAGTGAGTTTACCTTATATTAAGTTATATCCTTGTTTTTTGTTTAAAAGATATATGTATAATTTTTTGATATATACCAAGAGTGGACTAATTCCCTGATATATAGACATTTAAAAATTGTTAGGGTGACGTATTTTATAAAAAGTAAGAATTCATTTATGTAGCCAATCTTTACAAATTATTAGGCTTAACTGGGCTTGGCAAAAGTTGGGCAAGACCCCTCCCTAAAACACAGTTACTATTTGCTGAATTCCTTTTTCATCAAAATGTTAACTTAGACTTGAAATACAAAAGAAGAGATTTGATATAGCATTCTAACATTTGACATTTTAAAGTAATTTCATTAGGTCATCAAGCTATGAATTATTGAAGATTGTTCTACTGAAAACAGTTTTTCCCATTATCTTTCTTTGAATTAGAAACAAGTTGCATGCCATTTGCCTGGAAGAAGATAAATGTATTATGTGCTAAAATATACAAAGATTTTGGCCTATGTTTTCTCTGCTTTTTATTAATGAATGCTTTTGTTTAGTCTTACATCAGATGAATTGAACAAATTTGGGTTTTGAATAGCTAAAGCCAGGAACAAAATTCTCTGTGATGGATTTGACAGAACTCACTTGAAAAGTCAAGTCATCATTCAGGATGAGTCATTTTCAATTTAATTTCCACCAGCACACTTGAGAAAGGAAGTAGAATCATCAGTTATAGTGGCTTCCCGGGACAATGATCTCAGTAATTTATCTAGAGTGTGATTTAGGGCTGCGATCCTCAACCCCCAGCCATGGACCGGTACCAGTCCATCACCTGTTAGGGACCAGGCCGCAGAGCTCAGGTGTCACCCCTCCTCCCCCAACCCCATCCATGGAAAAATTGTCTTCCATGAAACTCATGAAAGGGGCGGGGGGGGGGGGGGGGAGGGTGCACAGCAGGAGGTAAGCCAGTGAAGCTTCATCAGTATTTACAGCCGCTCCCCTCCCTATTGCTCACATCACTTCCTGAGCTCTGCCCTGTGTCCACCCCCATCTGTGGAAAAATTGTCTGTCATGAAACCAGTCCCTGGTGCCAAAAAGGTTGGGGACCACTGATTTAGGATATGAAGTTCTTTCTTTCAGGACGCTTTCTTTTTGTAGTTCCTTGGAAATTTCTCAAAATGTTGGAAGAGTGAAATACGTCATTCTGAAACATTTTGTGACCTAGTTTTGGTCTAAGTATACTTTAGTATTGGCAAGATACACAGGGGATTTAGATTTTACTCTGACAGCTAAATGAACTCAAATGTATACTGAATGTAAATTGCTTTGAAGGCTGTGGATCACAAGTTAATAGATTCTGGATCTTGTTTTTCCTTTCGTGAGCCAAACATTCCTTGGACTTAAGGGTAGGTTTAAATTAAAGAGTAGCAAATTGCTTCCCTCTTTGGAAATAAGCAAAATCACCCTTCTGATAATAAAATATTTCTTGAACATGTCAAGACAGTTACTGAGGAAAGAAAGCATGAGGGAAAAAATGGGAATAACTTATTCAGAGACTTGCTCTTTAGGAAATGGAATATGTTTAATAAAAGGATAATTGCCATGTGAGTTGAAAATAATAAGACAAAGAAAAAAACAAAAAACTCCATACTAGAACTTATATGACCAAATAAATCTTGTCCCATGGGAGGCAGTCTAGTTTTTCTAGCTCTACTCTAATTGAGCAGAGCATTTTCAGACTCTTTTGGAATTGTCTTTAGAACTGTTTCATGAGCCAAACCAAAAAAATCAACATCTTTACTTTATTATCACACCTCTTTTTGGATCCAAAAGAATATTACTCAGCCTGATCCCCCATTTAATTTATCAGACTTGGTTCAGGCTGTTTCCAAACATCCAATGCACTCTCTTATAGGACAAATGAATATTTGTATTCATTTGTTTATTCATTCAGCAGTCATGGCTGAGCACCCCCAATGAGCCAGGTATATTGTGGTAGCCAGGAGGAGTCCTGGCTCTGGGAGAGGGAGGGTGGAAGGGGAGACAAATAAGGATCATGGAGAATGTTTACCCTGAGCAGAATTTTTGAGGATAAGTAGAAGGTTACCAGATGGACAGAGAAAAAGAGACCTTTCTAGGCAGAGGTAACAGTTTGTGTCAAGGCACAGCACAAAAATCATACACATTCTAGGAACTGCAAGTATTTCAGGATAGATAGATCCAATTACAAGATGAGGATGGAGTGGTAATCAGAAGCAAGCTCATGCGGGTCCTAATGAACTGTGAGTGGACTGTGCAGTGGTTAAAAGTAAGAGCTCTCTTGCCTGATTATCTGAGCTTAAATCCTGGCTCTTTCATTTACAATCTTTAGGATGCTGGGCAGTTTCCTAATCTTCTATGCCTTAATTCTTTTCATCTGTAAAAGAGAGAGGATGGTACCTACATTATAGGGTGAAGAGGTTTAAATACATAAACACAGATAAAGTTCTTAGCATAGTGTCTGGCACACAGTAAGCACTCAGTAAATGTTAGCTGTTTCTGCTGCTACTTTGTCCTATGGATAAGAGACAACAAGAGGATTATAAACAACAGAGTGTACTTTTTTTGTCTTATATGCCATTGATCAGTTTTTTCTTCTTGAAACTGTCTTTTCCCTTGACTTTTTTAAACAGCTTTATTGAGACATAATTGATATGCAATACAATTCACCCATTTAAAGTAGGCGATTCAGTGTTTTTAGTACATTTACAGGTTTGTGCAACCACTGATTGTCACAATCTAATTTTAGAACTTTTTCATTCTCCCTAAAAAAAACTCATACCCATTTGCAGTCACTCCCCACTTTCCTTCAACCCTCACACCCATTCCTGTCCCTAGGCAACCACTAATCTATTTTCTGTTTTTATATATTTGCTTATTCCGGCCATGCCATGTAAGTGAATGAATTTAATTTTGATGAATTCAGTTTATCCGTTGTTTCTTCTGTTGTTTGTTCTTTGGATGTAATATCTAAGATACCGTTGCCTAACCCAAGGTCATGAAGATCTACTCCTATTTTTTTTTCTAAGACTTTATAGTTTTAGCTCTTACATTTAGGTTGGTGGTCCATTTGAGTTAATTTTTTGTGTATGTTGTGAGGTTAGGGTCCCGCCTCATTCATTTGCATGTGGGTGTCCAGTTATCCTAGCATCATTTGTTGAAAAGACTATTTTTCCCTGAATGAATGGTCTTGGCACCCCTGTTGAAAATCAGTTTAGCGTAAACGTGAGCGTTAATTTCTGCACTCTCAATTCTACGTCGTTGATCTATACGTCTGTCTTTGTGCCACTACCACACCGTCTTACGTACGGTAGCTTGTAGTAAGTTTTGAAATCAAGAAGTATAAGTCCTCCAACTTTTTCTTTTTCAAGATTGTTTTTGCTATTCTGGGTCCCTTGCACTTTCATGTGAATTTTAGGATCAGCTTGTCAATTTCTACTAAAAAGCCAGCTAGGATTTTGATATGGATTACATTGAAGCTATAGATCAATTTGGGGGAGTATTGCCTCTTAACAGTATCAAGTCTTTCTGATCCATGAATTTGGATGTTTTTCCGTTTATTTATATCTTCTTTAATTTCTTTCAATATTTTTTGTAGTTTTCAGTGTACAGTGAACTTTTGTCAAATTTATACCTAAGTATCTTGTTGTTTTTGATGATGTTATAAATGGAATTGTTTTCTTAATTCCTTTGATTTTTTTTTGTGACGTCATTTTTCTTCAGCTTTTTTTCTTGCCTACCTCTCTGTTGCATATTATGGCCTCCAAGATTCTGTCTCACCTGGATGCTAATGACTTCCCAAACTATTCCTTGACCTGTGTCCAAAGCTCTAAGTATGTGTTGAGAATTGTATACTGGATATTATCACCTGAATGTCACAGACATCGCAGATTAATCTCTTCCAGAGTGAGCTCATTAATTATTCCCCACATCTTATTTTCTTTTCTTCTTCTGGTCTTGGGTGATAGCACCACCATCTACCTTGTTGCCTAAATCAGAAGTCTGAAAGTCATTCTAAACTTCTTCCCCTCCTTCAACTTGTGCATTCTGGTAGGTCACCAAATCTTTTGGAGTCTACTTCCTAGATACCACTATGGGAGTATAAATTGGTGCAATCTTCTGTAAGGTGGTTTGGATCAAGAACTTTAAAAAAGTGTATATATTTTTATTCAGAAAAAGTATATACCTTTTGATTTTTGCCACTCCTAGGAATTTATCATAAGGTAATAATGAGCCAATGTTACAAAAATAGGGAAATGGTTTAATAAATTACATATACAACATAATTCAGTGCAATTTAAAAATGGAGACAGATTTGTGAAAGCTGTTGGTACGTCATTAACTTTTTTAAATTGCAAAACATTATGTAAAGTGTGATTCGAATTTTGTTTAATGACAGTAGAAAATAAGCTCTAAGAGAGCAGGGCTCTTGCCTGATGGTCTTAATATACTACTGAAGAGTATAGGTGCTCAGTAAATATTTGTTGGTTGTATTGGTGTCTCTGTTGCTCCTGTTTCTTTAACCTATCTGTATTTTTCACCTGGGCTTTTGTAGACACTTCATACTTGTTTTCCTCACCTCCAGTTTTATTCTCCTACAGTCCAACTTCCATTCTGCAGCCAGAGTAGTATTTCCAAGTGACAAATCTGGCCATAGCATTACCCACTGTAAAGTCCTTCAATTCTTTCCCAATGCCCATAAGATAATTTCCAGAGTTCTTAGCCTGGATTACCAAACTCTTCATAATTTCACTTCTATGTACTCTTCCAGCTCTTCTCTTGCCATTTTCCAAGATAATCACCAAGTCATGCCAAACTATCCGCAATTCCCCAAATATGAATTTTCCTGCTTACCTACATACCTTTGGATATGCTGTTCTTTCTGCCGTGACCATGCCAAAGTTCCTTTGTTTATCTGGCAAATTCCAGACTGTCCTTTGAGACTCACCTCCTCACCTACTTCCCCTAGAGGCACATTCTTCTTTTTCAGGGCCTCCACCAACACTTGGACTTTTTTACAACTCTTTATATATGGGCTAGACATTCCTATAGGGCTGGAGAGTTAGCAAGGGCAGGGACTACATATTCTTCTGCCTTCAACTCATCGTCTTACTGCCGAACCCACTTCTGTATCTCTCTCAGGGCTTCCCAGTGTTGGTCTGAGGCCTGGTACCAATTTTCCATCGTCAGTGGTACAATTAGAAAAATAAGGGCCCTGTGGTGAATTTTACAGAAAGCTAAATCTGTTCACATTTTGGGTGTTAAAATGTGCTTTCTTTATGAAATGGTGTTGATTGTAGATGGTAGGGTATATTTATGTCTTTAGTTGGCAACTTTCTGTCCAAGCTCTAAAGTTGTTGGAAAGTTTACAGGTCCCTGAAAACCAAAGATCTGGGAACACTGCTGTATCTCATGGGGTGGCACCAAGTCCCTAAAGTCAAAAGCCTGTGAGTCATCCTTGGCTTCTCCTCCTTCCCTATTCCTCCACCCCCGCTACATTTAGACACTTAGCAAGTCCTGCCAATTCAACCTCCTAAATATTTCTGGAATCTGTACTCTCCTCTCCATCCTTGCTGCCAATTCCTTAGGACAGGCCCTCTTTATTTTCCCTGTACTACTGCAGCAACAGACGCCTTACTGGTCTTTTTGCCACTATTCCCCTTATCCATGTCATCAGGTTGAGCTATTTGAAAATCAAAAAGTAGATACCCACTTTCCATAGGATAAAAGTTCTTTATGGCACATAAAGTTTCTCTCCAGTGGTACTTCTTGCTATCCCCTTCCTCACACTTTCTCTTGGTTGCAAGTGCCCTTTCTTTGCCACTTGCTTGGGTAACTCCTTTTACTCTAAGACAGTTTAATTGCCATGTCCCCTACAAACCTTTTCCTACATGTCTGGGTTGGGTGCCTCTTTTACTCACTCTTAAAATATGATGTGGGTGTATATGTGTATCTATATAGATAGACAGATCTATCTTAGAATACATATGATATTTTAAGATATATATATACACACGCATATATACATCAGCATTTATAGAAGAGTTGATATTCATTTCTCTACGTCTGCCTTCCCTGCTAAACTCTGAACAATTTAAGAAAATTTACTTTACCTTTTGATTTTTCTATCCCTAGTACCCAATCCAGTACTTAGGAAATAACAAGTATTTAATAAATGTTTGCTGGTTAAATGTATTTGTTCAGTGTTATGATCAGATGTACACTGTAGAAGGTTCACTGACCAGAGTGAAGGGTGAGTACAAGGAAACATGATAAAGCCCATGTGTAGAAGACCAGCTAAGAGTGATGAGTTCCTGAACTCAGGAAGTGACAGTGGATGGAGAAATATTTGGGTAGTGACACTGGTAGTTGATTGGACATATGGGGAAATAGAAGAATCTAGGATTACTTGAAGGTTTCTGGGCTTAGAAAATTGTTTGGATAGTGATACAGTTCACCAGGGGAGATGAGCTCTGTTCTAGACATGTTGAAATTGAGGTGTTCAGAGTATTGGTTGAAATTGTCCAAGAGGTAATTGGATATGGAGTTTGGAGAGAGAACTGTTTTGGACAGACAGATTGGAGATTCACCAGCCTTTAGCTACTCTTTGAAGCCATGATCATAAATGAGATCATTATCATTTGTTGTTGATTATGTTGTGTTGGTGGTGTGGTGGTACATTGGGTAAGAAGAGAATGGGACCACGAGACTCTAGGTATTGGAGATCCAAATCAAGGTGAGAGAGGCCTGTGAAGGTTTCTAATTTGAATCCTGTATCTGTGTCTTATCTCTCCACTATGACCCTTGAACAGTTTATCCTCTGAATCTTGCTGCTTCATCTGTAAAATGAGAATAATGGTATCTACTTTATAGGGATATTGAAAGGATTCAATGAGTTTGCATATATTAAGTCTCTGGTGCAGTCCCACGCTTACTCTAGGGACTCTTAAGTGGTAAATTCGAGGGGATATTCAAGAAAATATTCCTCAGGATATGAAGACAGTTTCAAAAGAAAGAATTTCTCAGTAGTTGCCCCAGAGATTACAATTAACATCTGAAATTTATAACAATCTAGGGTGAATTAATACTAACATAGCTTTAATAGTGTATAAAAAAAAACAGCTCTGCCCCTGCCCTTTATGCTGTATTGTCACAAATTACATCTTTATACATTGTGTGGTCATTAACATAGATTTATAATTATTGTGATATGCATTTGTCTTTTAAATCGTATAGGAAAACAAGAGTTACAAACCAAAATATGGTAATACCAGCTTTTATATTTACCTTTGTAGTTAGGTGTCTTTGCCAATTTAGGTAGTTAGGTTTCTTTATTTCTTCATATGGCGCTGAGTTTCTGTCTAGTGTCCTTTTATTTCAGCCTGAAGGACTCCCATAAGCATTTCTTGTAGGGCAGGTCTGCTTGTAACGAACTCCCTCAGCTTTTGTTTATCTGGGAATGTCTTAATTTTGCCTTTATTTTTGAAGAATAGTTTCACCAGATACAGAATTCTTGGTTAACAATTTTTTCTTCCAACACTTAAAAATTGTCATCCCATTGCCTTTTGCCCCCTATGGTTTCTGATGAGAAGTTGGCTGTTAATCTTACTGCAGATCCTTGGTACATGATGTGTTGCTTCTCTTTTGCTGCTTCAAGATTCTCTCTTTGCCTTTAGCTTTTAAAAGTTTGATTATAATGTGTCTCATTGTGGATCTTTTTGTTTCATCTGCAGGTACATAGTAAGCAGTCAAATAAATGATCATAATAACGGCACCAAATTAAATGTTTATAATTTAATGATAATAATAATGACCGTGAATCATCTGTCAGTAGAACATAATCAGTATATTGTGCTTAAAAAGTCAAGAAAATGTTCAGTGCATACTACCAAGAATTCCATTAAAACTTTAATTTTTAAAAATAGTTTGGGGGATTAAGATGGGTAAGAATCAGGTATCTAAAATATTCACTTATGTGGAATACTCAGTTGCCTAATAGACTCCCAGTATGAGGTGTTCCTGTGGTTCTTTGTAAAACAAAAAGTGAAGAGATAAAGTTGCAGCTACATTTACAAAGTTCTTATCTCTTTTAGTTTTTAATTACTGTTATACATGAAGTGTATTTACCTTATTATTTGAAATATTTCTAGAAGGTAAATTGACTTATAGAAATATAGCAAATCAAGTTTAATTTTTACAAGTTTTTACACCCGAACAAAAAAGAACAATTTTGGATCCTTAAGTTTAGCAGTTGGTAGAGATACCAGTTCTTTTAACTTTTCCATCTGTGTTCTATTTCTTAATCTTTTAATATAGTTTTCCATTGGTGTTCTTAAAATATGTTTATAGAATTTTTCTCACTTCTTAACCCAATAATTCCTGGAAATTTTGCTGGAATAGATCCAATTTAAAAATATAAGATGTTAGATGTTAATTTTTATAAGGATTTTTTTTTTTACCATCCTTTAATTATTTTGATTGTTTATACCTTGTTATATTAGAAAGGGCACTGAATTCTTAGTCATGAGACCTAGGTGACTTATTCCTTCGTTCAGCTTTGCCATTCTGCTCTCTCTTGGCCTGTGTTTCCTCATCTGTAAAACTGCACAGAACTAGGTAATCTCTAAAGTTCCACTACTTATAAAATTTTGTAATTTTACTATGCAGGATTTTTCTTTGGCTTACATAATGAAAATTAGAGTAATTTGAAGACTTTGTAAGCTATCATTGTTTCTCTTTTGTTTCTTGGTAACTCTTTAACTTTACACCCTCTAATCAGTTATCAGAAAAATAATTTTATTTTTTCCATGTTCTTTTTAATGGAGTCTCTCCATATTGGGAGGGGACTGAAAATTACATGTCTTCAATGAAACAGTAATGCATACATATTACCTTTTTCTCCTAGAACAAAATTAAGAATATATAATGTTTATATATTGAATTTTCAAAACTCCCTTTTCAGGATTGATGATTAGCATTTTCTCATTAACTTAGAGGAGCAGATTGAAGAAAATTACATGAGTGGTAGGAAGGAGACAACTTGAATGAGAAAAGAAGATTTTATAATTCTTGTTTTAAATATAGTGATTTTTTTCTTATTAAAAATTAATAGGTTCTCATTGTAGAAAGTTCAGATAAGCAAATAGCAGAAAACAATTCCATAATCTTATCACCCAGAGATAACCATTTTGTTTATATGTGTAGACTCATACTATACATACTCTTTTGGAATTTGCATTTTATTTTTATAATATATTATGAATGCCATTACATGTTCAGTAAATATGGATCTATATCATATATGTGTGTATGTATGTATAAATAGATAGATAGATATGGCCATGTTACTTTCAAGAAGGGTTTTTACCAGTTTATACTCCCACGGTGATGTGGGCCCATTTCCACAAACTCTCACAAATGCTGTGCAGTTTTATCATTAAACAAGTTTTCTTGTTTGTTTTTTGTGCAATTTGAAGGGCTTAACTAGCATATCACTGATGTTTTCATTTCTGTTTAAGTTACTACTAAGGTTTAAGATTTCCTCATGTTTATGGTCATTTGTGTTTCCTTAAAAGGAACTAACTTCAGTGGTTGTTTTGTTAGATAAGAACCTAATCGTAAGTACCTGAGTGAATTATTGCTGGAATAAATTTGCTCACCTAGTGAGGTTGTGATTATGAAAGACTTTTAGCTCATGGTGTAGGTAAAGCTTGGTTGGTTTTCTTCTAAGACCCGGCAGACAGTCTTCCTCACAGACAGCTGCCTAGTTTTGGCTGCTTAGTCATTTTTCCTCAAGAGAGGCCCAAAGCTGGAGAGCAGGGCTTTTACCGGTCAGAAATGGAGAGAGAACTGAATGTTGAAAGTTGTCCAGAATGTTCCACACTCTGTGTGACTCAAGCCAGAGCTGTTCACTTTGCTTTTAAAAATATCACTTAACTCATAAAGCTTTGAGATCAGAATCTCTTTTTCAAGGTCAGTTGGGTAAACTGAAGTGTGTCATTTTTCTAACTAGTCAAGGGAAGAACACAAGAGGGTTTAGGAGATCAACCATCTTCAGCTTTTAAAATTTTTTCGATGAATTTTGTGAACTTTTTTTTTTCAGTCCCGCATGTAAAGTATATATTGGGATCTCTAAAGTGACCACAGACATTTTGGGATTGGCATTCCCACAGTGCCTGTCAGCACTGTGTCTCTGTTGCGACAGGGAGTCTCTGCAGCACTGGCCCATGCTTTGCTGCCGCCCCACATGCGGTGCTGCATGCAGAGGTGGAATAACCAAGTGGTTAGGAGATCAGGTTCTCTTGCCACACGGCCTCATTTCAAATCCCATCTCTACTACTTACTGTCCCTGTGCCCTAGGCAAAGTATTACACTTTTCAACCACTGTTTGCTTTATGTTTTTGTTTTTAAACTGCTTTATTGAGATATAATTTACATACCGTAAAATTCACTCATATAAGTATACAGTTCAGTATATTTACTGAGTTTTGCAGCCATCGCCATGATGTAAATTTGGAACATTTTCATCATCCTCAGAAGAAACCCAGTGCCCATTATCAGTCAGTCCCCATTCTTCCACCCTCCCCTAGCGCCCCCAGGCCTAGGCAACCACTAATCTGCTTTCTGTTTCTTAAGGATCTTCCTGTTCTGGACATTTCATATAAATGAAATTATGCAGTACGTAGCCTTTTGTGATTGGCTGCTTTCACTTATTATAATCTTTTCAAGGTTTATCCACATCATAGCGTGTATCTGTACTTCATTTCTCTTTAGTACCAAATAATATTCTGTTGTATGGATATGCCACACTCTGTTTACCCATTCATCAGTTGATGGACATTTGGGTTATTTCTGCTTTTGGCTGTTATGATTGATGCTACAATAAACATTTGTTTACATGTGTCTATTTCCTCATCTCTAAAATGAGTGCCATATCATAGTGTTGTCATGAAAATTAAAAATCAAAATATGTAGAAGTAGATAGAGAGCAAACTAGTAAGTATTAACTAATAAATGCAATATATTAATGTTTGAGTCTTCATTTAACTTCATTCATAAAATTTGGCTAACTCAGAGTCCTGTGCTTTCCTAATGACATCTCAAAGGATCCTGTCTTTTACTTTGCTTCTGACTTTTCCCTAAGTTATAATTTTGAAAAATTTCATTTATTCAGTAAACATTTATTGAAGACCTCCTGTGTGTCAGACACTGCTCTGACTGCCACAGAGAATTAAAAGAAAAGAATAAGCAAAACTACCAAGAGGCACTTCAGTTGAAGGCTATCTTTAGTTTGCTAATCTGTAATCTCTGACCTGCCAGTAGGGCTTGAGACTTGGGGGTCCCTCCACCCTACCCTCTCACCAAATGCCACAGATTTTTTGGTCTCTTAATCCAGTCACTCTTGTTAGGCCCATATTTTAACCAACATATCTATGTTTGTGAAGTGTCTGGTTGAAGTTAACTGTTAACTGTTGGATAAGGAAAAGGCTACAAGTTCATCACGCCTAGGTAGAGACCTCAACAGGTAAAGGGATAGTGTCTCATTCCCCAGCTATAGCTGGGGTTGGTGAATTGTTCTATATTCTAATCTAGTCCCTAATTTTCTCAATTGGAGGCTTTCTTCATTTTCTAGAGTTGGCTTTATGTTCTTTTTGAACTTCCAAAACTATTTTGTGTTAGAACTGGACTCTTAGCAAAAGTATCAGCTCATCGTTGCTTAGCTGTTTGTGTCTTCTTTCTCCTGTCTTTGGAGAGATAATGATCTTCATGGTGACTCAGAGTTCACTTATCAAATATTTTGCCCCTGCAAATACCAGTCTTTTCCCATACTGTAAGACAACAAATATGTTTATGATTTCTATTCTTTGTTTTAGCTTTAAAGTAATAGTTTCCTTTTCCCCATAATCAAGCATAGTTAGCATAACAGAGTGATGTTGCCATCTCGTTCCTCTCTCTGCCTGTTATTCAGATAAAATGCATTAGCAGTTTGAAGAATTGTGTTTGATAATGTAAAAGTGCCTCTAGTGCTTGCCGTAGGACTGTGGAAGAAGTTTGAATTCTATTATTTAATGTCCAGTTTAGGAATTCATCTTGAATATGAGCAGAGCAGTATATAGGCATCCCACACACCCGTCAAGCCATCCTGCATAGCTAATTTGGGGCCTAACTCATGGTATACCAGTTCTGTTGCTGACCGTGTTAGTTGGAGTATGTTTCCATAACATGAGTTTTACTGTTCGCTCTATTTTCAATATTTACTGTAGTGCAACTAGCATCTTGCACAGTTTGGGGGTTTCCCATTTCATGTGTAGAACATTTTTTGGCTAACAGATTCAGAAGATACTAATTCAGAGAGCCACGGTGCCAGGTGTATGTACATAGAAGCTGAAACTAGACTAGTAGCAACTCTAAAGATGAGATTCAGAAGATGAACTGTGAAACTATCTTATGAACACTCTCTTTAAGGCTACAGGAATAAGATTATTCAGTAATAGTAAGTAAAAGGTGTTGACTTTGCATTCCCATGTCAGATATGGCAGCCATAAACTTAACGGTATGAACCCACAAGGAGTTTCTGTGCTTTAGGGTTATTGTTGGTTTGACATTCCTGTGCTTTTCCGCTTTTCAGCAATAACTAGTGGGAAGGGGGTTGTCTAATTGAGGGTTTCAGAAGAACATGCCTCTGTGCATTGGATTCAGCCTTTAAATTAATTGAACTCTGTATCTTTGTGTTATTTTTAAGTACTTCTCCTTCCCTCCTCACTTCCTCTTGCTCATTGAATCCTTACCTGTTCTAGGTTCTATACTCCTGTTTGTGATGAGGTTGTCTTTGTGTTGTCTTCTTCCTTTCTCTCTTTTTTCTTCATAAAATATCTCTATGGTCAGACCAGGAACCTCAAATAGGGTGTGGGAGGAAGCCGCCTGGCTCCCTGGGGGAGAGGAATAATCTGGTCTGCTGCTGTCAGTTATTTTTGCCCCATGGACATGCGAATGGAGAAGCCATTTAAGGTGAACATTCTCCCAGCCAAGTCCGAGAACTGGTACAGTCACTTAGAGGACGCTATTAAGGTTTATGTGCTTGAGTTTAACTCATTTTGTCTCCTATATAAGATGTATTTGAGGTCAGATATTGATGTTTTGAAGTCATTTAATCATTTCAAAATATTTGTAGATGTCTCAGTACAATTTTTTTTGCAAGTAATAAAAACCCAACCCAAACTGGGTAAGAAAAAAGGGACTTTACTGGCTCACATTAACTAATAAATCCAGGGAGTAGATCAGGCACAAGTGGGCCCAGGCACTTCAACAAGGTTGTCCGGAATCTCTTGCCTACTATCCATCTGCTCTGGCCCTCTTCTCTGTTGGCTGCATTCCATGTAGGTTCACTAAAGTGATGGCAGAGACAACCATCAGCAGCTGCAGGTTTATACTTTGCCAGTTGGGTAATCCCAGTATAAAGAGAGCTTTACTCTCCCAGAAGTTCTAGCAAAATTCCTGGGACTGATTCTCACGGTCATGTCCATCCCTGAGTCAATCATTGTCTCACACTGCTCAGGGTCAGTCACATGCCATCCCTGGGCCCCTGCCTCCAAAACCATATTGCCTGAGTGTGGGCAGGAGTGGTTCCTCATCATAAAATAAGGGTATGGATTCTAGGTGAGGTAAACAGATGCTGGAAAGGCAGAGACTACCTGTGGTCTACTGTAATCGGATGTAGAATGAGTTTACTTTGATGTGATACATAAAGTTGCACATAGTGTTTATAGAATTTATTTGGTACGTAATACATAGCCATACATCATTACTTGCATTTTTACATGTAAGTTTTTTATCCCACAACTGAAGGATAAAGCTCTTAAAGACAATAACTGTCATATCTTCATATCTGTTGGAAACTCTAAAACTGAGTATAGTGCCTGCACATGGTAGGTTCTGGTTAACATTTATGGTTGCTCCTGAAATAGCAGTTTCCTTCGAACAAAATGCTTATTGTTGGTTGAGAATAAGTACACACACAATCTATATGTAATGAGCAAAAAGAGAACACCTTGGCCAGTATCCAGTAGTGTAGGGCTAGTGAGATGTGTGAACATAAATTTGATGCATACAAGCTACAGAATGTGCTTCATGGACTATTAGAGGAGGAGATTAGATAATAAAAAAAATTCCTGATTCCAAATACCAGCCCTGGTTCAAATAAATTTTGCTGTGGCCCTTAGGTAGCTGTGTCAGAAGTCTCACAGCTCTTGACCTATTTGATGTCCAAACATTCAAGAGTATGGGGAAAAATAAGTGACAGGAAAAAAATCTCATAGAACTTCCTGTGATAGGTCAGAGTTTAATCACAGCAAATAATACAGATTTCCCTTTTATTATAACCATAATAGAAAGGCAGGGCTTGTGTTTACAAAGCGTGTTGTTTGGGAGACCTTTGTAAATTGTAATCTTTGGAAATCCCAAACCTATTGGATGTAATCCCATCTATTAGATGAAGGCATTTTGCCTATGCATTAGATCCAGAATAGCAAATTAAATTGAGAACATGAACAGGAAGCAGTCATTAAGAATTACAATGGGTAGGATGCAGAGTTAATTCACGGAGATATTTTGTTATGAGATAATTACATCACTAGGACAGCTGGAAAGCTGAGTGCTGTGCTGGACTGCAAAGCCTGTTCTTTGCCCTGCAGCTGGAGGGTCAGGACAATAGAGACAGCAAGAGAACTTACTTTATGGGATAGTTAGGAGCTTGGGTGACTTAATTGTGAAATGATAACGACCTATCTGCCTTTTTTGGATTGTGTTTTTGCACAGCTAAACTGAATTCATAGCCTTAGTAAATGCTGATAACTTTTCACTTATACTTTTTGAACACTCATTTGGATCACATTAAGCTAAGCTTTAATGGATATATATTGAAAATGTTCTTTTCCTCTAAAAGTCATCTGAGATACGTTGTTCATGTTCAACACAGTGTGTCTACATTTTTCTTATGGAACTGCAGTCATGCAATCATTGAAATGGTATTTTTGTCAGTTTACTAAATATCTAGCAAAAAAAATTTTTTTAGAAACTCTTAAAATGTTGGTCAACATAAGGAATCATACAGTTGAAGTTATTTACCAGTGTTTACATTAAAATGTTCAGACCTGTCTGACTCTTTTGTTTTGCAAGTGTAGGGGTTCTAGGCAGCCTAGCCACATTCCTCATTGATTTGTATAAATATATTACAATACTTACCTGGCAGGGGAGATACCATGATGGAGAAAGTGGTTTTCCCAGGGTGAGGCTTACCCATTGTACTCCGGATGTGCTGACCTCTGCGATTTCCCCAAATGTGGGAAACTTGACTGCATAATCTGTGGAAAAAAGATTTTTTTAAAAAATAAAATAATTAAATAACTAAATAAATATATTACAGATTGTTAACCTCTAGCCAATACCAGGGATTTCAATTCTTGTTTAGCTCAGTTGCATTATGTGAAACTTATTTTTTATGTTAAAGTATCTATCTTCTTTTTATTGCCCACCAAAGTGACTATTACTTGATTTGGAGTAATTTCAGAGGGAATCATTGTAGATGAAAAAGCATCATAAATATTATATTCTAAAATTTCTAAGATCGGTATTTATAATGATTCAAATGCATTTCCTACCCATTATGACTAATATAACAGTTAATTTTTACTACAGTAAAGTTTACTAAACATTAGTCAGAGAAAATTTAAATAAGACAAAAATTTCATATTTTAGTGAAGAGCAGTATTTCCCCAAATGTCTTCTGTGGAGTACTAAGTCTCTAGGATGTTGGTGGTCAGCCAGCACTGGGGCCAAAAGGTGGGGAGTATCCTACAGGTACTCTTAGACTTCCCTTGTGAATTTCTAAGGAGAATCTAACACACTCCACCTCCCAAATGAAGTTTATAATGGCACCTTAAAAATAAAAAGGATTATCTCCTTGAACTTGGAAGAGCCACTTCTACTTAACACCATTCTTTTTGAAGAATTTGCAAATATATACATTAAAATTCACACAAAAATGTTCTATTCTGTGCACTGTCACATGTGTCTTTAAAATTCCACTTTTTAAAAATTGCCAATTAAAATGAGTGTCTTTTCTCCAAGGTTTACCATTTAGGACAATTAGCAGTAGCTTCAGTGAGCTCACCTTTCATATCTTGAGCATCCTTTGAGAGTTAAGCGTGGAGTCCACTTGCTGCAGGTGGCATCAGTGAGTCTTAACATTTTGGAGAGAGTGGTAGAACTTTCAGGAAAACAACTTGGGTGGGCTAGATGTTGTTCTTGAATTATGTCATGCAAAGAGTGCTTGAAAACGGTTTTAGGGAGATGAAGCAACGGAACATGCTGCCAGGGCTGTTAGGTAACTTCTAAGACAACGGTTTAGGGGGCAGGTGACTTTTTGGTTCAGCAGTGTTTTAGGATCACTTTGTTCTCCAGTTATATCCCTGGTAGATTTTCTTTTCTTTTGGAAATTACTGAAATGTCTTATATACAATACAAACTATAAATGCAGTAAAAACTGGAGTTACTAAAATCATTGTTGACTCCAGGGAGTGATAAACAGTGTGTTTTTTTTCATTCAATAGTATAAATTGTAATGGGCAACATATTTAAAGTAATTTTTAAGAAGCACAACTGAAATGAGCATAATATGACCCAGTTCCTGTGTTTATATTTGATTTTAGTACATGCCATTTTTGATTCATTACTGTTTTATTTTGTTACAAAAATAGAAGCAACAGATGTAAAGAAGGTTATTGATTGTGGAACTCCTTTTTCTTCTTCAAAAGGAAGAAAAAAGTGAAGTTGTCCAAGAATTTGGGCTTAATAGAAAGAAGATGGCTCAAAGGAGCCTAGGAATAGATGGTAGTTACTTCAAGTTACCAAGTTGAAAGAGTTGTTTTGATAAACTTCCCAAGTGTTAAATCCGTGTATGATAGCAATCATATTTTTTTATAGTGTGGGACTTTTATGATTTATGGCACAATCTTTAATAAATTTATTAATTAGGTATTTTTGCTTTATCAGAATAATTGTCCAGAATAAATCACATTAGGGGAAAATATGAAGTTTAAAATCAGATGTTAAAACTTAGAAATCAAGAATGTTTGGAAGTAGATAAATATGAGAAAAAAATTCAGTTGATTTTAATGGTCTTGCAGAACTCACTCCAAACTGCCCATAATTAAAAACAAGTTTGGATCTAGTTGTGAAGTATGTGTAGTTGTTGGTGTTCTGTTGTTTGCTTCACCAGATTTAACTTAATTAGAGTGTTTTTTTAGTTTCTTTTATAGTTTAGGTTAGATTCACAGAGAAGTACCAAATGTGAGGCCCGTAAAGCCCAGAAATGTAGTAGGGTGGCATGGTGAAGCAGCTAGGCAATAAAAATTTAACGGAGGTAATATATACACTGGGTATTTGAGAGTCAACTCTGTGTTTTAGTAATTGGGCTGTATGCACATTTATAGTTTCTTTGAAGAGGGTGTTTATTCAATTTTTTTAAAATTAAAGAAAATCGGCCAGGTGTGGTGGTGCATGCCTATGATTCCAGTGACTGGGGAGGTGGAGGTGGGCAGATCGCTTGAGGCTAGGAGTTCAAGACCAGCCTGGGCAACATAGTGAGGCCCCTGTCTCTAAAAAAAATTTTAAAATTAGCTGGATGTGGTGGCGCACATGCAGATAGTCCCTGGTAGTCAGAAGGCTGAGGCAGGAGGATCGCTTGAGCCCAGGAGTTCCAGGTTGCAGTCAGCTATAATCACGCCACTGCATCCTAGCCTAGGCAACAGAATGAGACCCTGTCTCTTAAAAAAAAGAAAAGAAAAAAATGTGAATAGCATTAGCATTTTATTTGCCTTTGCTTAATTTATGTTACATTCTTGTCAAGAAATTTACTTACGGCTTGTTTATGACTAGTTTGTTTAATTCTTCAAACATTTGGTGATAATCTGTTGTGCCAGATAGTGTGCTGTGGTTGAAACTGAAGGAAATTTTGTCCTTTGGCTCGAAAATTCTTTTGATTCCTGAAGGCTTTGTTTTTAAAACTGAAATTTTGAGTTAGTTTTAAGATATTATGGAAGAAACTAGATTCACCCATCCAAACTTAATTATAACATTTGTTAATCTGTCTTTTTGTCATTTAAGGGCAATATAGTTTACCAATGCAAGTTTTTCCCCCCAAAAAAGAAGTATTAAAATTTCACAATGTTGGTTAACATGGTATTTGGAATTTTAAGACTAATTAAGAATTTATGCTCTTTCCAAGGATGAGAAGGCTCTCTTAGAAATAAACTAAATTTTTCCATATTCCATCATACTTGTTTTCACAAGCATGGTTGTGACACCTTAAATTCCAGGAAAATCTTCATTGCAGTGCTCAGCATCTCCAAAGAATGTTGAATCTGTCTCTAATAATTCTCAAACTGTGAGGTACGAAGAAACATATTTTGCCTAGACTGCAAGTTTTTGAAATTATCTCCATTGGCAACTTCTACCCTAAGGTCTTAAGTAAGGAGACTCTCCAATCATTCTTGTGCTCCAGTCGTGTTGCTTTCTCTTTGTTACTGTGAGTGTTCTCACCATTAACCAAGTGCACTCATATTGATATTATATTTATATTTAATATCATATCGATATTAAAGTATCAGATCCCATTATGTGCCTTTACATATGATCACAAGGAATGGTCAACACTGGCCTTTTTTTTCCTATTATGAGATCAAATTGAGGAATATGTGTTAAGACATACAGGTTACTAATTTGCTTATTGCCACCTATTTGATCTCTTTCTTTTTTCTTCTAGGTTGTTTGATGTGTGCACAGTGTCACGAACAGACCGAGAAACCAAACTAACATTAGTGTTTGAACATGTTGATCAAGACTTGACCACTTACTTGGATAAAGTTCCGGAGCCTGGAGTGCCCACTGAAACCATAAAGGTATGAAGGATCATCTTTCTGCCTGGTCAGGCAGTCAACTATTATAGTATGTTAAGCAATGGCATTTTTCCTTAGGAAAATTGTTAGAATTAGAGCTTTTAGAATGCAACATATAGTTTAAAAATCAACTAAATAAAATGTTCAAAAAATGAGGTATAATCTAGTTCATCAACTAAGTGGAGTGTTCAAAGAATGGATATATTCTAATTCACTAATTTTAGGGCTAAGTAAAAAAACTTTTTGGTTCTAATGCATATTTAAATTATTGAAAAGTATCTATTTGTACATTATCTTGGCCAGACCTTAGAAAGTATAGTTTAGTAAGTATAGCCCAGTCTTTTTCTGATCATTCATTGTCTATTGAGGGACATAATTTTAAACATCATTCATGAGCACATTGTATATTATAATTGTATACTGACTCCAAGGCAACCTATGCTATGTAAATCTGAAACAGCAGTTATAGATCCTTCTTTCTCCATTTTTCTAATTTATAATACCTTTATAGGAAGCCTAAGTACCAGCTACAATGCCAAACTCTTAGGATTCAAAGATGATTCAGATATGCTTTATGCCCTTGGAGATGAGCAAACTAGATGCAGTATATTGGCTAGAAGTTCTTTCTTCCTTTAAGTCTAATGGGAAAAATTGCTGATAAAGTTTTGTTGGTCTAACTTGCATTCTGCTTAACTGAACTTCCAGTAGATCTTTTAGATTTGTGCACGTCATGCCCAGGTCTTCATGAAAATCTTTTTATCTATGTGAATTAGGTAGCTTAATTAAATAGACTCCCTACCTTATCACTGATTGTTTAGAAACGAGTTTAAAAACTTCAGCATCATTCTAGATAGAAGTTAATAGCTGAAAGTAATTTATCTTCTTAACAGAGTAAGAAATGTCTCTTAGCGGTAGCGTGATAACATTCTCAGATACTGATACATTTAGAATTTGACATATTGAATGATTTATTCCTTTGGTTTTAGACTAATACCGAGTATATTTTTTCCCATCTGGATTTCATAAAAGGATTTGGTGCTCAGCAGTAGTCCCATTTATTCCTGAGCAATTTTGAGGACACTAAGGCCCTCATAGTGCAGGTATGCCTAATTACCTGTTCTCGGCCCTCTCTGTCTCTGCACCTCTCTTTCCTCTGGCATTCTATTCCAGTTCTGTGGCTTCAGTTCTCTTCTTTATCAGTTTGTCAAAAACCCCATGTTCAGCATGCAGAGCATGGCGTAGTCCTTTTTCATACACTGTTTTCTGGCCAAATTGGACTAATCACCTTTCTGTTAGTGTGCTCTGTGACTTCCTGCCTTGGTAGCCCTCTTTCTCATGCCATTTCTTTTGCTTCCTCTCACCAGTAGCTGTCTGCCTCAATTTTTCAAGCTGAATCAACTCTTACAGCTAGATTTATAAGGCAAATCTTACTTGCCTTGTAACACTGTTCTACGTGTCTCTACCTCTTTATCATGTTTTCTGCCTTTAATTGTGATTATTTACATATGTCTTACATATTCATTCATCCCTGTGCCCTGACTGACAGTGCCTTACACAATGATTTGTACGCACTTATGGGAAGTCTCAATAACTAGATCAAGCAAATATTGTTATTATGAACACCTGTTGGGAACACAGAAATGGATCCTTTATATAGAATGCTTTGTTGTAATAAGAGTTTTTGTGACTCTACTTGTATAAATAATTTGTTGAATACTCTGTTCAGGGAGGGTTCTGCACTTGGCACTTTGAGGACACAAAACTTAATTAGACATGAACCTACTCTCTCAAGGACCTTAGTGTATAAGAGAAGAGAGAAAATGCACACAGAAGCATGTGGTACACATTCTATATGGTTGTTTAAGTAGTTTAGGGGGTGTTTTCAAGTAAAAAAACAACCCATTTATTTATAAATAAGCACAATCTATTACTGATTCTTTGCATTATGGTACCAAAATATTTTCTAAAATATTTTTTAAAGGATCCAAATGATAGATATTAGTATCAACATTGTCTTGCATATATTGGAACATGACATGTTGTCAAACTAATTATAAATATGCAAAATATTTTAACATAAGATAGATATCAAACAGAAAATCAAGATAAGACCTTAATGAGATCATGTAAGCTGAGGGGATTTTCCTCTACCCACTGTTGTTCTGAACCATGTTTTCTGTGGCACTGTTTACCTGTTAATGGGCCACTGAAATTCAGGATATTCTAGTGTACATTCAAGACATAAATTGCATTAGGTGTGCAGTACTTGGATAAAACTGGGGTGTTCCATGGTGTCTTACTAGATATTTTAGGTGTAAAATCTTTTTATTCATCATTTTGTCAACATGTTTATTAGAAAAGAGCACACGATGGTCTTATTTCCCAAGCTTACTTATATCACATAACAGTTTTTCAAATGCATTTAAATACTATTTATTTTCAAAAAATAAAAAAGGCATTAAACCACACCTGAAGCCGAAAGTATTTGTAAACGTTGATAGTGGGTGAACTTGTTGGGGAAACACTGTAACTATTGCATGGTGCTCATGTCAGACTTTAATAAAGTAAGTTAAGAGTATAGCCCTGAACTGAAAGTTGCCATTGAGAAGCTCATGAGAGTAAAATAAAATCATAGGTGGTTCTTTCCAACATTGTTAAATATACCTTCTTCAAAAATAGATAAATAAGTAAACACGTACATCTTATTTATACTTCATCTTGAGGTTTTCATCACATTCTTTAATCTTGATGTTCTTAAGGTACATCCGTTCTTGGTTGACAACGACATTTGCATAAAAGGAGCCTGTTGACTGCTGTACTGTGAAGTCAACAAATATTCTAATTTTGCCTCTTAAGCTTATCATTGCCATATCTTGCTTTCCTCTTTCTAATTCAGAATATTATCTTTGGATCTATTTGTGGAGGAGTTCAGTACCATCTTTATTTAATTTTTATTGGATCATTTGAGATTTAATATTGTCTTCTTGGACTTCCACACTTAAACTTGTGAGGCAAGAATCAATACCTTAGTGATTTGTGTTATTTTTTCTTTTATGGTGCATGATAAATTTAGAGTATTTGTGCTCATATAATTCCTTCCATTTATGTATGGGAGCTTTATGACAAAAAAAAAAGCTCTCAGATTTCTATTTTCCTCTTTCATACTTTCATCTGCCATCCTATGAGAGAAGGTCAGAAAGAACCGTATATAAATTTCCTTACCATTTTCCGTAGTCATTTGTAACTTCTACCCAGAAAAAGAACTATATATATTATAGCAGGATACGTTAATATATGGAAAGAGACTCGTATGTAAAATATTCTCCTGTATAGGCTTTCAAAATGTAAATGCCCTCTTTTACTGAACCGTTCATTTGATATTTAGGCTTGCCTATATAATACATTATCTTTCCTAGGATAAGACCTGACGTCTCAACTATCTTATGAACTCTTTAAGAACCTAGTATCCTTCTGTAGACATTCTGTGCATGTAAACATGTTTCCTGAAATTGGCAATATAATTTCACAAGTTTGAGGCACTGAAAGGTCACGCAGAAGATCGGCAGCCTCTAAAATAGGACAGGGTTCTTTTAGCTGAAGACCATATGGCCTCTTTTGATGATTCAATCTTGGAATAAAAATTATATTTATTTATGCATCCTTATGATAAGTGAATTCTATAAAGCTTGAGAGGGCCAGAAAACCTCAAGGTTTATGTGTCTGTGTGGGTCATTTTCTCTGTGAATTAGATTTCATTTTATCTTCCATTGAATGTTTCTTAGAGATTTCTGTTGGTTGTAATATTTTCAGTAAGAGATAAAATGTACTATTAAGTTTATTTTACAAAACCCAGACTTCAGAGACTGACACACACTCTTAATAGCACCTGTTTTCTGCCTCTGGGAAATATCTGTTTTCATGAATAGTATCTGCTTGCAGTAAACAGTGGCTCTGATGTCAGTGTGGGATGCCCAGGGCTGATTCATCTTTCTCAATTTGACATAATGCACGGTGACTGACTGGTCCCTGTACTGCACGTGAGGAAAGCCTCCCAGATCCCATTCTCCTCTTACTCCTAGAGGAATCAAGCCATGGCCCTTCTTGGCTCCTGGTGGTCTCCACTTTGCCTGAATTATGAGCAGGTGATTTGTCTCATCTTTGCAGGACACAGAGCAAATTAACATGAAAATATCGCTTCCCAGAAAACAAGGCGGGCTTGAATGCCCTGTCACTGCTGGTCATTAGCCATCTGCCACCAACACTCATACTCTGTTTATCACATTTGAAATTCAGAGCAGATGTTGCATAATAAGGTGATCCCAAAAACAAGGCAAGAAATTCAAAGAACAAATACTCCACAATAATGATAAAGATCCTGGAAGGAAATTTTTTTCAATCTAATGTCATGGCTGGACTAATTGAATAGACCATGTTTTTAAAAACCACGCGCGCGCGCACACACACACACACACACACCCCTCTCCTGGTATATGATGCAAACCACTTTTCACAGTAACAGGAAATAATTTTAAAAGAAAGTGCATATGTTAAAGATACCTGAGAGGACTGTTCAATAAAATCTCTTTTAATAAGCAAAATGGAATGTTGTAATAACACTAGTTCTGGTGTAAAAGACCTCTTAGATCAGTCAAGCCAATGTTGACTTTTACTGTAAGATGGGCCTCAACTTACAGCAATTTGACTTGAAATAGTTCACTCCTAACAAAACAGTTGGATCTCTCAAGGCTTGTAGCTTGTCAACATGGTTTCCCAGTTTATTTTCTTCCTGGTACTTAAGACCCTGTGTTTCCTATATCTTTTCCCGTAAGTGTCCGCTCCCTGCTCCACGCCCCGCCCCCAGTACCCACCCCCAGCATCCCTTAGCTCTGTGTAGCTCTGCTTCAGCTTCCTCTTTAGTCCCTGGCTGTAGGCTCTCTGCAACTTGAGTCCCAAGATTCTTTCATTTTTAGTTCCACTGCCCTTCTACATTAATGTAGCATATCATAGGATTGGTTATTGTAATGTCTTCCCTAATTGACTTATGCACATTCTAGACCCTTATTATGCCTTATAAAAAGTATATCATTTATAGCATGTTAGACATTGTGTTTAGAGGCATTTTAGTTTTTGAAAAACAGGCATCCGAACTTTTGCCAGGAATGTGACCTGGTATATTCTGTGGAAAATCAGATTTGAATATAGTCTTTTGACTCAAAAGAAATGTTTTCTCCACATAAACCGCAACCTTCCCCACACCCCTCCCCACACATACTCAGAGTTTTGGTTTGTTCTTTTGTTTTGAAGAAACATCAGATATTTTGCTAAGCAAAAGTTAAGGAGCCAGTCTGAGAATAGACAGAGGGTTAAATAGAAGTAATGCCAATAATTGACCACTGAGGAGAATAGGAGAGATGATTGGAATGATAGTGAGTCAATACCAGGTTTATTCCTAATTTAGGGGTAAATGTAGAATGAGTGAGCTGTAACAACTTTGGTAATTTATACTCCTAAATTCTGAAGCCCAGATCTAAAATTTAGAGAGAAATGAAATCTTTAGTCTAATCTTTCTTTCATTCACTAGTAATTTCTACTTGTTTCCCCTCCCCCAATCAGAAACATACTTATTGTACCTTCTAGTATCTTTCATTCCAAGTGAAAACTTCCAGTAACTCAAGGAACTTCTTCATGAAGAACATTTTTAGGTAAATCTTCTAAAGTACTAGATTTTGAGGATTCTCCCAGAAACAAATCCTTTTGCAAATTCCCAGCCCTTTGTAGTAGCTGAAAATATCAGGAGGGAAAAAGGACAGCATTATGCAAATATGTGATATTTTAATAACAAACATTAACAGGGTTATTTAGTGGATTTTTAAAAAATCTCCAACAGGAAATGTGGGTTTAAAAAAAAAAAGCTGGTGTCTTTCTAAAGGTGCTATAAGACTGGCTCAGTAAAATAAATACTGACTCACCAAATAGGCAGATGACACTTAGATTAAGCTAACAGCAGATAAGTTGGAATGTTTTTAGAAAGTGCTTCCTCACTGTAGGCATTGAATCAGTTTATAAAGTCCATTAAAAAGTTGCAGGTTGGGGCAACCTGGTGACAGATAGCAGAGTGTGATGTTCTGCATGTAAGAGGGATATTCATTATTTAAATTTAGCGGGTGCTTAAGTTCCCTGGTTGCAGTCTGTTTTTTTGGCTCTTCTTCCTCTAAATGTTGGAACATCTGAGGCTTCACTGTCAGCTCTCTTGTCTTCCTTGATTATACTTTCTGGTCAAGTGATATCATTCAGTCTAGAATCTTCAAAGATCTATTCTTCCAGCCTGGCCTCTCCCCCATGCTCTTGATGTATATAGTCAACCAGCCATTTGACATATCATTGTCAAAACACTGACCAAGAATCCTCTCCCCAACTCACACCTTCCCCATCTGCCCAGTTGATTGAGCCCCAAACCTAGGCATCATTCTTTATTTCTTGCTTTCCTTTATAATCTTCATCCAATCTATCCATAAGTGCTTTTGGTTTTATCTCCAGAGGATATCCCCAATCTGACTACTTCTCAATATTTTCATTGCTAAAGCTCTAGTCCATCCATCAGACCAGCTTCCTAACTGAACACACTGCTTTCACTCTTGCCTCTCTATGGGCCATCCTCTGTATAACAACCAGAGGGACATTATTAAAGCATAAATAAAATTCTCTCACTCTGCTACTGAAAACTTAGCTTCAGTCATTTCCCATGACTCAGGCAATAAAATCAGAAGTCCTGCATGATCTGGTGCTCCCACCCCTTCACCCACTGCTTCCACCCTGGTTCACTCTTCTTCAGCCATAGGGGCCTTCTTTCTGTTCTTCCAGCACACTTCCAGTTCAGAGTGGGTGTACCTGCTCTTCATGCTGTTTGGAATGCTCCACGCCTCCCGGCTCATGCCATGTCCTCATCATTCCTTCTCTGACCACCTCAGCTGCAGCTCCACATCAAGATATAATGTATCACGTTATACCACATTATCTTAGTTTATCTTCTTCACAGCACTTAGCTGAAATTATCTCATTCATGTTCTATGTCTGTTGTTTATCTTTCCCAACTGGACAGTGAGACTTTAAGTCAGGACTCTAGTTTATTGCAGTATCTCCAGAACCAGCATACTGCCTGGAACATAGAGGAAACATATGTTCCCTTAGTAAACATGTGCTTGTAACTATACAAGGTGCTTGACCTTCTAATTAACTCTGAAATGTAGGCATCAGTATCCCCATTGTACAAGTGAGGGAATGGTACTTTTTCCAGGGTGGATTTTTAAATATTTATTTTATAGAAAAATAAGCTGACGGTGTGTCTTAGCACATCTACTTTGCATATTCAGTTCTTTATGGTGGGCAGGGACACTGGATTATCCATATTGTAGCTAAGAATTTGCTTGTTGGGCTTGGTTTAGATATAGTCTAAAACCAATAACTGATCCTCATTAGAGCATTTTCTCCTTTAATATGGTGCTGACAAAATTCCAGAAATACCAACTAAATTCCAGAAATTGTTCTTTCTCAAGGGTGGACTCTGTTAAATGTGTTTTATACTAATGATGGGAAACCAAGCCCAATTAAGAGATTGATTAATGCTATGAATCTTAGACCCTATTCTCATTTCTCAGGAGTATCTATCTAAAGATAATTTGGTGGTTATACATGCTTTAATTTAAAGATAGCCTTCCATATATCCACCATTGTATGCAGAGCTCTTCCCTATCCCCATGAGAAGTAGAAGCTTCAAAGGGTTAAATTAATTTTTAAATATAATTTCAAATACTATTCTATACTTACTCATTGGAATTTTTATCATTCTTATCCAGAAATTTCAGATACCGAAATGTATTCCAGAATTTGGAAGTTAAAAACTCACCATTTTGTTAGCTCAATTGCTAACAATTTGCATTATCTTCACTAACTTTTAAATTAGCGAAAGGCATTTACAGAAGGTATCCGTCAGTTATCTAAGATAATATCTTATTCCTCATTCCTAAGCAAGGTGGAAAAGATTAAACAATTCTTTCATTGCAGTTAAGAAAATAATTATTGGTTCTAGTAAATATTTGTGTTTTTTGTTTTGTTTTGTTTTGGAGATGGGGTCTTGCTCTGTTGCCCGGGCTAGAGTACAGTAGCATCATCATAGCTCACTGCAACCTTAAACTCCAGGGCTCAAGCGATCCTCCTGCCTCAGCCTCCCAAGTATCTGGGACTACAGGTGTGTGCCACCATGTCTGGCTAATTTTTAAATTTTTTGTAGAGACAGGGTCTCGCTATGTTGCCCAGGTTGATCTAGTAAATATTTGTTGTATTAGTAAGTGCTTTCACAAAAAAGTTGTGTAATGAAACCTTGCAAACTCCATGGTGCCAGTTATAAGAATCAGATGTCTTCAGCATGTGAAATATTGTTGCGGGTACTCTTATTCTGCTCGTCCTCTTTCTCATCGTCACCTTCTAAGAGGAACATTCTCCAAGAAGATTGACTCTGGTGGTAAATCAAATGAGGAGAGTTTGGCCTGAATATGGATTGATATATTTAATCAGGGGCTTAGCATCTGGGCACTGTGACACTTGACATCCTGGGAAGTAAAAAAGAATTCCTTGAATATTAGAAATGACTCTAATCTTTCAAGAGCCTGGCTACTACCATAGAATGGTTAGCTTAATAGGATGCCTGCCGCTAAACCCAACAGATTTTGCAAAAATGAGTTACCATCTAATAAAGGATTGGTGAAGGCTTAGGTAAGCACTGTCTCTTTCTCCAAGTGTGGTCAGTGAATCATCTGCATCACCTCCACCTGGGGTGCTCATTTAAAATGACAGTCCTGCCCTAACTGATTCCCCATTCCCAAACATAATCTCAGGAGGGAACTTCTAAGTACCCTCTGGTGATGCTTATAGACACTGCAGCTTAAGAAATACTCCCCTGCAGTTTGAATTATGACACAACTGGGAAACGAGAAACATCTCCCTTACATTCTGAGATGACTCAAACCTCTGGAATATATGCTTGCCTGTGCATAGGTAACCCCAGCCAATCAGAAGGCTTAGCCAATCTAAGCCCAGGTGAATTCAGGTGTGGCATTTCATTTCACTAAAGTCATCCATATGTATAAAACTTGTATAAAAGCACTGAAATTTTATTCCTTAAGATGTTCTGTTGGAAAGCTCGTTAATGGATGATATGAATTAAAGAGAAGATGTTTAGGAATACGAGAATTCTAACTAAAAATTCTTAAGCCACCCAGAAATCTTTCCCTTTAGAAAAAGTGTTCACCACACATCATGATTTGACCTTTAAAAGATGCTTTTTGTTTCATATAGACTAATGATTTCACAGTTCTCTGTGGTCTTAAATTAGTAAACCATTACCAGACTTGTAGGTATAATTGGTCAGAATTCCTAGCCCTGTTTTATAGGTAAGGAACCAAAACCATATGAAATTTAAGTGGATTATAGTCCTAGGTCTTTAGTGCTGACACCAATGTAGCCAAACATAGTACTCTCTTTGAGGCTTTTATATTAGAAGCCATTGAGTTCTCAGAATCCAATTTTCTTCCAATTGTAGTTCTAAGCCTTGAACAAATATAAGCTAATAGCTTTGTTTTAAAAAAAAAAAAAATATATATATATGTATTTTTACCCTTGCTCACTGTTACCCCTGACCTACTTGTTAATTTCTTGGACAGAACCAAAGAAAATATCATTCAACTGAAGTATAGTGACACCACTTCTAGATTGGAAAGCTAAAATAGAATGTAGCAGAGATTGAGGACTGCAAGGCATAGGAGGTTTCACTATGAATTACGTTTAGGAACTGCAACATTAAAGACTAGGTCTGCATTAGGCAATCAGATATAGATTGATCGGGAGATAGTTATCCTCAATTTGGGATGTTCTATGAATGTGGTTAGTATGGAATGAACACTTTAAGCATTCCTTGTTGACATTTTAATTTCACTAATATATCACATGTTAGTATTCAAGTCTGGAACTGAGAAATTCACCATCATCCATAGCAAAAGACCTGAAGAGTTTGTTGACACTAAGATGGATGGTGTAAAAGCTGTGGGTGAGGGCTCTGCTTCCCTCTGCCCTCTCCCTCTACCAAAATATATTCTAGGTCAGGAGGATGGGGTCCAAGAAGAGGGAACAAATAGGTTGGTGATCACAAGAGGAGACTTGACTGAATGGGTCCCAGGAAAAAAGGAGAGATTTATGTACCATAAATCAACCCAAAAAAAGGGTAGCTTTTTAAAAAACGTGATTATGCTGAGTGTAAATAGAAACATTATGTTGCCAATTCTTGTTCCCCTCATTATGATTATTACTCTGGTCATAGCAATTTATCTTATAAACCTCAAGTCCTTTAATATTTCAGCCAGATATTAGAGATGGGTTGATTTATGTCTTTAGTGCAAAACTATATAAATCCAAATAAAGGACACACAAAGACATAAATATCAGTTAAATTTTGTCTTTGACATACTCTGTTCTAAATGTCACCAGTATACTAATAGCTCTTGATATGCATCTTATCTTTGCTGTAAGATCTTGATAAAAACACTTGGGAACTTGGAAGAAAGTAAAATACAAATTACATTAGAATGAATTAAGAAAAGAGTTGCATTTTGGTATCCTTCCAAGTGGAGAGATTTATGAAAGCATCACACACCAAAAGAAAGGACTTCTTTCCTTTTCTGTTTCAACTCCACCATCACTTTCTCCACAGTTTCACAAGACTTCTTACTTTATTTATCACCAAGTTCCATAATTAACATATGGTTCACGTTATTGATTTCTCAGGTTTCAAAGTAAAATAAATTGAGCTTTCTTCTACGTTTAGAATATACAGTTTTTTTAAGGAACTCTAAACAAAGACAAGCATTATTTGTAAGTTGGAGAGCAGCTGCCAGAAAACAGAAAATTAGGAATGGAGTCATGGGTGAAATAATGGAGATACTGTTCAGAGGTAACCCTTTGTACAGCAGGAAATTTTCCTTAGAAAAGAGACAGCTGAGTTTGCTTGTAAATTTTGCTAGAAACAGGACTGATTTAGTAACATGTAGTGCTGGTTAGGAGACTGAAGACAGCACTTTCAGCTTTGGATACCAAGAAAATGCTTTCTTTTATGATTTGTTTCAAGTCTAAATACTTTATAGTTTCAAAAGGTATGTGTGAATGAGAGGGCTATTATTAACTTTTTTAATGGATAGAATAATATGTAAGCAAATATTTATCAAATCTGGGAGTAGAGTTTTCTAAGTGTAAAACAGTAGAAGATATCACAAAGGAATTGATTCATGGATTAGACGATAAAAATTTTAAACTTAAAACATTATAAATAAAACCAAAAGGAAAATGATAAAATATTTGCAAAAAGTATGATAAAGGTTTAATATCCTTAATATATAAAAAGCTCTTACAAACTAATAAGAAAAAGAAAATTACCCAATTTAGATATGAATAGGAACATGAACAAAGTCACAAAGATATACGTATACACAGAATGGCTGGTGGACATGTGGGAGAAATGTTCAGCTTCCCAAATAATTAGAGAAATACACATTAAAAATCAGAATGTACCATAGGAGATGATTAAATAAATTATGAAAATTCATCAGTATGAAAATTATTAAATTCCCAGTAGTCAACTGTTTTTGCCCTACAAAAGTGGCAGTTTCATATGATTCAACCTACTATTTTTTTGTAATTCAATAAAAGGGCGTTTTAACGTACATTTTAATGCCCTCTATTGCAAAAAATTGAAGTTCTCACATCTGAATCCTTATAGCCCAACATAAGCATTGACAACATGGTATTACTTCCTTTGCTGTTAGGCAACACAATAGGGCAGATTTTTGTAAAATAATCAATGTGTATACATTAAAAACATTCAGTTCATGTTTACTGATGATGATGATATTGGTAAGATAGCAAATAGTGAAGAGCTAGGAAAAATGTGATAAGTTTTCTAATAAGACTTACTGATACCACTTTTTTAATCTCCTTTAATATTACTGACATTTTACCATTAAATAGTATAATTGGGCTATGGAGAAATTTCACTTGATTGTAAATGGAAGCAATTGCTGGTGAGTAGTAAACTTTCAAATTGTGTATATAGAATAATAAGCATATTTTTACTACAGTGGCAGGCACTGCTATAGGTTTTGTTAGCAGTCTCTAAGTTTTCAGTAATTTTTACTTGAAATCAACTTCCAGTGTTCTTGTTAAAATGAGTTCATAACAATTACAGTATATATTTGAGCAAAGGCTTTTTAGGAAATATTTGTTATTCTGTGCCTGTTAAAAAAAGAACATCTCTTTTCAAATCCTGGATTGCCCAGTATAGGGAGATCGCCCACGAATAGATAAGATATTATGAATGCGGAATTGATTTAATGAAGTAGTGTCAGATGTCTTTCCAATTTTTCTTGAAATAAAATATTTAATTTGAGACTCGAAATCTGACAGTGATCTTCATAATGTGCACATGCCCCTACAATAACATGTTTGTATGTAACTCCACTGTCTGCTCAAAGATAACCTACATTTCTTTACAATTAAAGAGGAGATAAAAGGGGGGAAAGTGAAGACAAACAAAGGGAATTTAGATTTGGATAAGTTTATTATTTTTAAGCTTTTTTTTTTTTTTTTTTTTTTTGCTTTCCTTTAATGTCTGTTGTTTCTTCCCATTGTGGCCTTTTGAACATAACGAAGATGAAAATAAACCAGTGTGGATGACAGTAAATGAATACTGCTGAGGACACATCAGTTACAGAAAGATAGATACCCACAGCTTTTGTAGTGCCCCTGTTGGATTTAGAAAACTGGCACCACCAAACACATTAAAAATAGCTTTTATCCCAGACTGAAACAACTCTATAGTAGCTAAAATTGCTGTGTTCCAGGTTGGCCCCATGAGCCCAGGGGCCCTCAAGCCCTCAAAGCAGGTATTCTTAAGGTGGAGGCTGATGCTAACCGACAACGTAGGTTAAGGAAGAGTCCCATTTCACTGGGACAGAAACCACTGAGCTTTCTTTCCTCTAGCCAAAATATCAAAGTTCTAGCCTCTGGTGATTGATGAGCATGTTGCCAGGGGAAATGGACAAGAAAATCATCACATTGTCTTTTACTTGCCACAAGAAAGCCATAACACAGATCTCTGTTCTACTTGTTCTGATAAGAGGCCTGAGGAAGCATCAAGAAGGACTGCGAAGCCTGTTATATCCAGCTGCTTGCTGGATTGCCTTATAAAATGCAATTCATAGTACCCTGACTCACAAATAGAACATGTGGGTAGTTGGATAGCCTTTGACAAGCCATGCAGCTTTTTTACTACTGCAATACGGCATTGAAGCTAAGAGAAGGCCATTTTAATAAGTACAGGTATCCCCCTGTTTAGGCAAAAAAGTATGCATTTCTAAAAATTATCTGTGTAATGAAATTCCATATGTAGAATTCTTTGACTTCTGGCATTTTTAAATTGGATCTTACAGTTCAGAAAACCTTGGAAGCTCAGAAACATAAGCTGCAGCTAAATTCATAAATGCAAATGATATTTAACTAATGGGAAATGAGGATGTGGGAAGCACCCATTGGGATAACACATCTGGACCAGATTTTATAGCCGTTCCACCACTGAGAAGACTTCCCTGAAGACATGGGCCGTGTACTCACCAGCACCACCACCACCACCACCACCCCGCCCCCACCCTGCCCCCAGCAGAACCCTCTAGGCTGCAGAACCCCTGTGGAAGCTATGGGCATCCCACTTCAAGCCAGGAGGAGCTCAGGATTTCACTTGCATGTCTCTGGTAGCATTTGCAGAATTGATTCTGATAGATTCAGATTCAGACCATCCAGTTATCACATAAGAGGGAATGTCTGAAGTTGAATGGAATTCCTGTTTATTAATGTTTCCACATTGGTCTTGAGCAAGAAGGACAGTATGTTCTAAGTGCCCTTTGGATTGGCGTGTTTGAATTTTCATTAAAATATTACAGTACTTTGTTATCAGAAAACAGGGATCCTTAAAGACAGTATTGGCAGTGAGCATTAAAAAAGGCTCACGTATTAGGTGGTATATATTTGAAATGTGTTTAAGATATCTTAAGTTTAATATCTTAAACATATTTCCAATTCCATGAGTTCTTCCTTTGTGTCTTTTTCAGGGCTGTGTTCCATTTCTGAGTTAGAAACATTTTAAACCTTTCCTAAATTCAGTAGCTCTCTCACAAAGTATATTTACAGATACAGCAGCCCATCCACTAAAGTTATTCCCAGAGCCTTTATCCAGTGGAGGTGGGCACGTACACTGTTTTATTTCCTCTCTGGTCTTGTGGTTTTTGCCCAAGTGAGTTGGAGAATTTTGTCCATTCCATTTGTTGCTGGAAAGATAGACTGCCTGTCCATTTAGCTAACTCTTTGTGGCAAAAGATTGACCATCCTGAGGCCACCACTCTAACACTGGCTTGGAAAAGTCCCCTTAGAAGTGAAAGCACATGTCCTCTTTCTCCCAAGAGCGAACCTGGTAACTCCTCAGGTAATTGTATTCTCTTCTCCTTTATTCCCCAACAAACAAAAGGCCTATCTGACTTAAACCAATACCTACATGTTCACTTACTGAATTCCCTGGTTGCTGTGAGTGTTCCTTATTTTCTCAGAAACTGGCTACATCCCATTCATATCCACTGGTACAATTTAAAACTTTGAATGGAAGAAAAAGTGAATTAAATAGATTCTTGTTTTTATGAGAATATTCACAACTTCAGAGCACCAAAATTTCACTACATACCATGCCCAGCCACAAAATTGAGGAACCTCTTTGTTGTGCCTTTTTGAAATGTACCACAGGGCTTCCCAAATTTGCTGTAAAATTCCTCTTACCAGCATAATTTTCCCGTTACAACTTTCCATCTTTCTCCTTAAACTTGACTGTTGAGTTGTACACAAGATCATAGTTAGGTGACTTTTCTGCTATGCCCCTTCTTTTTTTTAATTTATGTGCCTTTATTTGTTCATCTGTGCCGAAATCAGCAGAGCCTAATTTATGACAGAGCCACCATTTTAAATGACTACCAGCTGACTTCGATTCCTGATTATATTAAGAGGAGAAAGCAGATCTTGCCAAGTTTGGGGCAGATTCTCCAACCTTGCAAAACGTTGCAGGCAATTAATGGGCTTGAACTCAAGGTTCTTTTGTGTGCTTGTATGTGCACTTGTATGTGCAAGAGTGAAAGAGATACCCATGCATAGAATTTTTAAACTGGGCAGCACCCTGGTAGTTAGCTAGATGCAAGAGATATCCCCCTGTTGGCTCCCAGACCATCCTGAAAGCTGTCTGTTGGAAAAGACTCCTCGGAGCTAAATCTCACATGGCTTCCTTTTGCCTGAATAATGTTCCTATCCTAACTTACACCTTAGCAGGCCTTGGAAGAGGAATACTTCTTATATCTAAAGTACTTTGGAGATTGGAGTCCTACAGTTTGCCACTCAGGAAAATAAACTAGCATATTAACTCCCAGCAAATGCCACCTCCTTGGTTTGAAGCGGTTTGTAAAGCATTTTCTTCCTGGTTTGTGCGCACCACATTGTTTCAGCTCCTCTCATCACTGACCAGCTGGCTTGTTGGTGAATAGAGCTGTGGGCCCCTCGCCATGTTTCATGTGAGGTCTTGGCTGGGTGGCAAACAGGCAGCCTGTAGCCAGTGTCAGCAATTCAGGAGGAATTGGCACAGCAGTGTCCCCATTAATTTCTGCTTGTCACATACTGTCATGCAAGTTACACCAGAGAGGAAATGACCGTTAAAAAAAAAAAGGTACCCTTGTGGCACTGGGTCCCCTCCAGACGTTCTCGGAGGTTAAACAAGTGGATACAATTAGCCCTACACAGACAGCTGCAGGGAAGGGGAAGCCTAGAAGTGAGCCCCACGGCAGTGTGTCTTTCCTGTTAGCAAGGAGTGTCAGCTATCAACATCTGCCATATTTTAACCCTTCAAAGGGACCAGTAAATTAAGGGGAGCTATTATCCCACGCCCTGCTGATCATTATCAATCATAATGCCCTGGGAAATTACCACAGTGCTGCCGCCTTGGTGGCAGGTTTTGTCCTTTGGGGGATTGTTTTTTATGTTTTTGCTGGGAGCAGAGAAGAGTGGTAGGGCCAAGAGGGTGAGGAGAAACGGGCTCTTTAATCGTTTGCTAATTTATTGCCGCAGGGAAGGGGACTAGAGCAGCAATAAACTCCTCTTCAGCTCAAACTGAAGTAGTTAAAATTGGTGGACTCCAGACGGCTTCCATTTCCAAAAAGATCTATCTTGCTGACTGACTTTGTCAGCCCGTCTTCACCAAGAGCTATGGAGGCTTTTAGAGAGCACAAACAAGAGGCTTTGGGAAATGAGAACCAGTTTTAGAGGAGAAAGGCAATCCAAGATGAGAAAAGAAACTCTAAAATAAATAGAGGCTTCCAAAAAGTTTTATTTTTTAAAGACTGAAATGATTAGGCTGCTGTTATCCAAGTAGAGTCCTGACAAACTTTTGTAAGCTCATAGTGTGCTTTTGGGGTAGATTTGTCCAGTGAAAATGTGACTGCCAACACAGAGGGACAGGTGAATGAGGTGGTCCAATGTGAAATTATGTTTGTTGAAACTTAACTCGATTGAACTAATTATTAAAACTGTTTAGAGAGAGAGTAGGAAAAAAGAATGATTTCTTACCACATTTTAACTCCAACAGGTATTGGGTTCATATTTGTGGACTTGGAATTTTCTCTTCTGAAATGATACCATTTTGCTTGGGGACTTAAAAATGACAAGGAGTTCTGAAAATGATCAATACTGATGAGCATAGGAAACATGAGCTGATGTCCATCTGAATGACTGCACCAAAGATAAAACAATCGAGGGAATAATCATACCTGGATTTTACTGAAATTCTTACTTTATGTTACTGAGAGGGATTCTGACACCATTTAAAATAGCTTTAAGTGAGGGATGGAAGCAACCATTAGGATAATTGAGTAGAAGTGACACTGTTACTGTATTTGTCTAGACTGCATCTCTTCCTGTGTGGAAGAAGAAGTGGCAGGATTACCAAGGAGAGCTTGGAGATATTGTCAGTGATGAATGTTAGGGCTGTTCCAATCCTGTGACATCGTTTAGTCTGAATCCCTAATTTTATAGATTAGAAAACAGAAGCTTGAAGGTTAGGGACTTTTCTAAGACCTCACAGTGAAACAAGGCTCCCCTTCCCAGGCGGTTATGCAAACAGCAACAAAAGGGTCCCCCTATGTCCTTAACAGCAGGGAGTAGGAAGGAACCACAAATCTGGGGTAGAGGCAGCTTTCTTCAGTAAGAGCCACAGTCAACTTCTGCTGTGATGTCAGACTGTAAGTTTGAGGCATCAGATTTAGTTGGCCCTATTAGAGCAAGAGATGCCAATTTCAAAAGGTGGCCTTCTTATCCAATTTTAAGTATATCTAATAATACATAAAAGCATTTCTCAATTTTAAAGTCAAAGTAATACATAGATTTAGAGAAATTTACCTCATTAGATATTTATAATCTTTTAAATGTTAGATCACAAAGGAAGATCAGTAAAGTACACATGTGAGCCCACATGAATATGTGCTGAATCCCTAATTATGGGATCTCTTCTTGTCTTGTAGATGGGGAGACTATATATGATTTTTTTGTTACTCCTGTCATTGATCTCTTGATTTTAGGGGATAATCAGTAATTGAATTGTATTTAAGCTTAGGTGAATATTGAAGCATATAATTTAATGAGTTAATAAATATCACAATTTGCTGTTCAGAAGTAGATTTATTCACCATAAAGTAGATTGTTATTTCAGTTAAATATGAAAACTAAATATAGAAACTAAATAAGTTATGCTTATTTAGTCCCTCACTTAAGTTATGCTTACTTTGTGTTTAAATAGCATTGTTGTCTCAGAATTATTTCTTAGGCCTAATTTCAAGATCTGTCGTATCATATCAGGCTTCAGCTGAAGCACCTACCTGAAGATTGTGTAGACCCCAGAGGATTGGAAACAGGACTAGCAGAGAAAATACCAATTGAGTGAACAATGATGAGCCAATTAGACAAAAAAACACTGGCTTGAACTTCATGGGAAGGCACCGAATCATTACTAACTCCTGTGGTATTCACAATAATAACATCAATCACGATGAACTGCTTTGGTAGTCATGTGTCCATATGTAATGGCATAAAAATTCTCTTAGTTTTGGCATTCATTAATAGTGACTGTATTTTATAAAATGGCATATTTCATTGAAAACACTCAAGTTTAAACATGTCAGCTAAGACCTTGAAAATCTTTCCTAACATGCATTAAAATTATAATTGCTGAGTCTCATGGGAAAAAGTAGTTTCTCATTTTAAGTCCTGAGGTTTCGACAGGATTTGGTATAGCATTTCATTTCACTCCTGGTCCTAATGACTCACTGCATTCTTTTCCCCCAAACTTATCCCCTGTGTACCGTCAGAGTTCCCTATCTGTGTAGACACAGGCCTCGTGAATCAATAAGTATGACTATTTTCATGAACAGTGAAATAGTTCAACCTCTGTAACATCATTGGAAGACATTGTTTAGTCTGCACGTTTAAGGAAAATTAATGTTTCCTTTATGTTTATATCTTGATTGGATTTGGCTTTTTAAAAAGATTAAATTTTGAGGGGAACTTCTCAAAGCTGAGCCTGGGACATTGTCATGCAGCTGGGGAGCTAGCACTGTCCTCATTTTACAGATGAAGACAACTCGCATAAATAACTAATTAATGACTTGCCCAAGTTCACACAAGTAAAGAGCCAGGAGCTAGATTTGTGACTCTTGCACAACCCATTAGACTGTTTTCATTTCATCTAAGTCACCATAGTAGAATTAAATATAATTTATATGTCTTTGTCAGTACTCTTTAATGAGTAGGTCCTACTTACATAAATGTTTTAGCGTTTCCATGCCCTCTGGGCCATTAAAGTAATTTATTTTTATAATTTTAATTATTATAAGCCTCTTGGTGTATAAAATAAATTCAGAAATGAAGTGAAGACAGATACATATAATTTTATTATTATTAAACCCCGTGGTGTCAATGATAGGATTCAGAAATAAAAGCTTTTCATTATATACATTGTTTTTTGTTTAACATTTCTAGAATTACATTCAAAGTTGAGGAGAATATGCTGTTATTTCTGTAGGCATACTTTACAACCATTCAGGAATACATACGTGTACTTTGCAAAGATACAGCCTCATTTCTTTGCAAAAAGTTAACAAAAATGCCTATGTGATTACAGTTTTTTTTGAATTTCCTCACATATTTGTAAATTGTCACCTGTTTATGATTACTGTTGCCATATTGTTGTCATTGAAAAAAGAGTCCATATTCAGATAGTCTCCAGGTAAATTCTCTTCTCTCCAATGAAAAGATCTTGCTTTTTTAAAAAAAAATTCTGAGAGAATAATGTATAAACTTTAACATATTATATTATACATGAACTTTAATGCAGTTGTTAATTAGAGCCCAACTTAGATCAAGACAAAAATTTATTCCAAATGCTTCTTTTCTCCTTTAAATATCAGCAGTAATCTAGTACCTAAAGTAGGAGATTCATCAAGATCTTAAGACTTCTTAGAAGTTTTTCTTGTGTGACCTAATATTTTACACCTTTATTTGGGAACAAATGAAGATTATGAGAGACCACTGGAAATAGAATTTTAGTATTTTGAAGGAATTCTTACATTACATTGTTCCTCCAAGCAGTTCGGAAATTACTCCTGGAATTTCTTTGTCTATTTAGGGTTTTGTAGGTATTAGAATCTGTGTCTATTTTGTTTATAAAAAATAAGAAGAACTCCTAAGCTATAATTTTTACTATTGACTTTTGTAGTGATCAAATATGATGTCTCTATAGGAAATATATCTAGTAGTGGTTTAGTTGGTAATCCACACTCTGCCTCAAAACCTAGGAATGACTTTAATAAGCCATTATAAACTCTGTCATTAGGTATCATTAAATCCTTTTTTTTTTTACTTCATTTATGCCAGGTAAATTTTTATATTGTGAGAGCTGGATTAAGCCAAAGAAGGGCTTATAAAAACCAATTATAATTCACTTGAAATTCACATTGCAAATGTAAAAGGATATATTTTCAAAACGAGCATTCTAGTTGTTCTATCAGGTCCCAAAAGATGACTGGGATGTTGAAAAAGGTTTGCTTTCCACATTGTGACATAAATCCATTTCTTTCTGTTACTTTGTTCGGAAATGACATGTTGCAGTAAGGTTTTATCACAGTGACTCTATATTCTTTATAGATTTTGTATGTTCATCCTGTTCCCATTTTACTCTTTCTTGTAATTTGCTAAGTATAGTATCGTGCCAACCCAAACTGCAGTCTTGAGAAGTTGACAGGGTTGATCTAGTGGGTTCTATAAATTAGAAATGTAAATAAAACTGGAGGAATCATTTTTAATCTACCCAGAAGGTCATTTTTAAAGGCTTGAAGGCATCACTTATACATGAATCAATGAAATTATAAGATTTTCAGAAATGGAAAATACCCTGGAATTTACCTAGTCTAGCCTCCCCACATTGTATTTAAGAAAGTGAGTCCCAGAGAGGTTGGGTGAGTTCCCAGCGTCATGCAGTTAGTACTACTGCTAGGACTGTAACCAAGTTCCTATTACCTAGTCCAGTGGACTTTCCAAAAAGCCATGTAAATGTGATTTTTCTCATTGATACAGAATTATTTCCTTTAATAAAGACCTATACTTAAAACATTTTGTTACTGGTTTGAATGTTACTATACTTACTTGCACATTGCTCTAAAAACAATGTTAGTTTGAACTTTGCCCTCATTTTTACTGACCTAACCCCAGAATCAGTAATGCTTTCTTCACTAGAACTTTCATTCTTAACATTTTATTCCCTTCAAATAGAGCCTCATTCCAAGTACAGTGTATTTATTTTTCTCCATGAAGAACTGTAATAATTTTTGTCTACCTATTTCATTTTGAGTAATGCTCATGCACTATCAAACTTTTTATTTCTTATACTATTTCCCTGGTAATTACTTGCATATTTGTCAAATAAGGATATATGTCGAATAAACACATGGCTTTTAATTCAATTCAATAAACATTTATTGTGCATCTTCTATATGTGAAGCATTGTGCCATCATAGGACTACAGATGGCTACAAATAAGGAAAGCAGAGTGCCTGCAAAAACTTACAAGACATACACGATAAGTGCTGCAAAGCAGTCAGAAATTCCCTAAAAGATATATAAAGGAGTGCGAAAGAGGCTCAAAGGATCAAAAATGTACATGTCATTGTAGGAATGAGAATTTAGCGCTCCTATCCTGAAGAATTTCAGGTTTGGTTTTAGACATTGGCATATATGTTTTTTTTCTGATCTTAAGTTACAAAATCCCCTTGCACACTTTGCATTAACATTTGTTAATTCCACAGGTGTAGATGGGGAATGGGGGTTAGGATATGAATAGTTATATATTTACCTTCTATGGAACCTCAGGAAGCAACGCCTTGACTAGATTTGGGGAACTACTGTAATACTTAAAGATCTTAGGGTCAAGAGATACCATCTGCTCATTCCAGTTTATTTATTTGTTGTGGTGAGAGTCCCTGGCAACAACACACCTGGTTATTAGCCATGTGATCTAAGCAAGTCACTTACCTTCTCTGACCCTCAGTTTCCTTATCTGTAAAGCAAAGATAACATATGCAAATCAAATGAGTTAAAATGTATGAAGTATTTTGTAGACAGTCCAGCATCCTATAAGGGATGATAATTGTTCTCCTGTATACGTTCTAGTACTTTTCAAATATAGAAACCCAAAACTGGTCACAGTTACTACACCAGGGGTCTGACTGGTGATGATGGTGGCTTATCAAAATTGTCTAAAGTGATGTCAAGTAGATTTTGCATGTAGGCCTTAATGACCCACCACGGTCACTTGATCTATCTGGTGTCCCTAAAGGCCTTCTTCCTTCTGGTTTGAACCTTTATTGACGGTAAAATGCCTTTTTGTATTTCCTTCCATCTCTTGTTTGCTGATGATGTAACAGTTGCCTCCTGAAATACTGTTAGGAATCTTCAGATTGTCTGGGAAGTCAAACTTTTTTCCCAGTATAAACTTTTATCTGTAAAATTTCTAAGTATAGAGCACACAATATGCCATCGTAAGTCTAGAGAGTTGATTTTAAGAATTTTCCACTGTGTATAGAACACTTAAAAAGTGAAAGCCCTGGGAATAATATACTATATTTAACATCTGTGCCTTTTCCCTCAATTCTCAGTCATTGTGTTTTCCTGATGGCAGCTGACCAAATTGAAATGCTAATTTTAAAAATATTCCAATATTTGATGTATTTAAAATATATCAGTGTTTATTGGCATGCTTTAAGTGGGAACAAGAAAGCCTATCTAGCAAAGAAATGTATTCTAGTTTTATATCTAATTTATTCCATAAGTCCTTGTGCAGCAGAATGTTCAGGCTACTGTGCTAAATAATATGAACATATCATATAAATACAGATTTAAGATAATTTAACATCTAGAAACAGAAAATAAGGTATACAGAGAAATAGCCACCACATAAGGCAGTATGTGACAAATGCCGTGTAAGTGTTGCAAATGACAAACGCTACAGGAATTCAGAGGAGGGAAGAATAAGGACTGGCTTCCTGAAGAAAGTGGCAGTTTTGTAGGACCTTAAAGATGTTACCTGAGGCATTCATGACACAAACCAGCAGAAGCCAGGATTTGGAAGTCTTGCTTAAGATTTTCCAATTTCCACTTAGGCAAAGATGGCATTAGGCTCGGCACATCCAGAGAGATGTGGACAAGAAGCCAGTTAGGCAGGAGAGAAATGGACTTGATCACCGAGGCACTGGGAAACAGTGGCAGGCTCCTGGACGGGTGGCTGACGTTATCGTTGTAGTATTTTAAGCTGATTAATCTGGTAGTGATGTGCTTATGTAGGCGAGATTATAACAGGAGATCAGTCAAAGAGACTGGTCCTGTAGTTTGGGAATGAGATAATCAGGGTCTATACCAGGAGGCGGGGTAGTTAGTGGTGATTAAATGGAAAGAAATGAGAAATTGTGAAGAAAGACTTGACTGCACTTGGTTACTCATTGTCCCGAGTAAAGGAGAAGCAGAAATAGGTAGGTAATTGTCAGTTTGGGGAAGAAGGTAATTATTTAGTTTAGTCTTGTTGAATTTGGCCTGGAATAGGAAATTATAACAGGGCATTGCAGTAACTTGTGGCTGCAGCTTCTGAGCCCCAGGTAACCTTTGCGGCGTCATGGAATCTAGGAGAGTGCCAAAATACTGCAAGTGGGAAATGTTCTGTTTTTTTAAAAGATAGGAAAGGGATGGGTTCTACAACCCAGCAAAATTGATACTGGTCTTGGGTATTAAAAAGAATGAGTTGTGAGCACGTAGAAAAATAACTGGTTGATAAGTATGAAAAGATGCCCCAACCCTACTATAAGCAGAGCATTGAAAAGTGAAGTGATAAGTGAAATATTTCTCCTGTCAAATTGAGGCAAGCAAAAAACAAAAAAGTTTGATAATCTCAGGTATTGGTGAGGCTGTTATGAAATAGGTAGTCTCATACACGACTGGTGGGACTACAAATTGGTACAAGTTGTGTATCCCTTATCTGAAAAGCTTAGGACCAGAAGTGTTTCAGATTTCAGAATTTTTCAGATTTTGGAATATTTGCATATATATAATGAGATATTTTGGGGATGGGACCCAAGCCTAAACATGAAATTCATTTATGTTTCACATATACCTTATACACATAGCCTGAGGTAATTTTATACAGTATTTTTAATAATTTTGGGCATGAAACAAAGTTTGTATTAAGTACTTATACATGGGATTTTCCACTTGTGTCATCATGTTGGTGCTCAAAAAGTTTCAGATTTTGGAACATTTCAGATTTTGGATTTTCAGATTAGGGATGCTCAACCTGTACAGCATTTTGGAGGCAATCTGGCAGTATCTATTAAGACTAAAAATGCATATATTCAGTGACTGAGCATTTTTACTTCCCAGAGAAATCTGGTACAAGTGCAAAAGGAGGCGTGAATAAGAAAGTTTGCTGTAGCATTAACTATAATGCAAAAAAATGGAAATAACCTAAGTGTTCATCAGTAGGGGGATGGCTGAATAGACCATGATACCGTGACAGGTAAAAAGAATGATATAGATCTGTAAGAAATTACCTTTACGGCATAGTGCTGAATGGGAAAAAAGAGCCAGTTTTAGAACTGTAAATATGGTCTGGTTCCATTTACCTGAAGTACATGTATAGCTCGTGTAATTCACAGAACCAAATCTGGAAGAATACACAACAAATTGAAAATAGGGCCTACCTCTTTGGAAGAGACTAGGATTAGCGTAGGTGGTAAGTTTGCTAGATTTAGCAAATAAAAATTTACAGTGCCTGGTTAAATTTGAATTTGAAATGAACAACAAAAAATTTTATTATAAGCATGTTTCATGCATTATTTGCAGCAAGGGATATGAGTGGTCATAAAGAAGTGTAATGGACATTGGAAACAGAGAAGGAGGAGAGTGAGGGAGGGGGATGAGGGATAAAAATTTACCTGTCGGGTACAGTGTACGTTTTTCTGGTGACAGGTACACAGAAAGCCCTGACTTCAGCACGATACAATTCGTCCACATAACAGAAAACACTTGTACCTCCTAAATTTTTTGAAATTAAAAGTATAAAATAAAATAAAAAATTATTCATTGTTTATCTGGAGAATTCAAATTTAACTGAAAGTCCTGTGTTTTATCAGGCAACCCTAATAGTTGGTAAAGTGGGACTTCAAGTCTGTGATTAAGTTTTGCATTTTTTCATAATGCAAACATACTCATATATTCTTTGTGTGATAAAAAATAAGATTTAAGTGTGTATAAAGAAAAATGTAATAAGCACTAGGAGTTAGCTTGTTTCATTAAGCAATTGTCTTAAGATCTAGTCTCATTTTTATGTCAGATAGTGTTGCTAACCTAGTAGATTACAGATTATTATACCCATACAAGATTTTTATTGGAAAAGACTTTTTAATTTAGGATCTCCAGCACTTAGTATAGTGCCCAGCATATTCTTTGGCTGCGTATTCAGTGAATGTTTATTGAATGGCTGGATAGATAAATAAATTGCAGTATGAAGCAGATTTTTGACCCAAAATGAAAAAGCACCAGTCTTAGCAGCAACACAGGTTCTTGGAATCGATCGAGGTGCATTTAAAATTTTTTCATGAAACTAGAATTCTCTGCCCTCAACATTATCTAATTTAATCTTTATCACATCCTGTGAGGATAAATATTATTTTATTAAAGAGGAAGCTGGGATTCAAAGAGTTGAAGTACCATATTTCATCAGTTCTAAGATACCCATTTTTCTCTGCAACGTAATGCCTTTGAGATTAGAATGCATTTTATAGCCACTGTCACAGGCAGCAGTCACAATCGAATTGTTACTGCCTGCACGTGTGCCTGAGAACTTGCAGAATTAGTCGATGGTGTGGATGAAAATCCTAGAAACGACAGTGGGTCTTTATTGCTCAATCATCAGTGCCGTTCACGGTACGGAAGACAAAACTATGTGGAAAACAGACTTCGACAACTCTTGAGTAGAAAAAGGATGTGAATGAGCACAACTCCAAGTACGAAGAAAGTCTTGGAATACCTTACCAAATTATTTCACTTAAATTTTAATTTTCATGTATGTTCAAGAATGATATAGATAAAAATCCAAATTTGAAGGCTACAAGAGCCCATTTAATGAGTATAAATAAAACCTCTAAATGTTAAAGTATTTTATGTCATAATTTGACAATCATTTTTTTCTTAGTGTTATGTTAAAATAATAGTGAATCTTAAAATAGTTGATGCTGTAGATTCAATAAAATGGACATGTTAATTAGCTTGATTCAATCATTCCACAATGCATACATTTATCAAAGTATCACATTTTACCCCATAAATATATACAATTATTATTTATCAGTTAAAAATGGAATACAAAAAAGTACCCAAGGTTATCCAACAGGGAAAGGTAAGAGTTAGAACACTAAAGCCCATACCCTGGGTCATTGCAGTGTACTTACACGGTGAAAGGAAGAGGACCATACACTTTCTTTTTTTTTTTTTTTTTAATTTATAAAGAATAGAGATTTATTACACTTTCAATCTTACTTATAACTAACTTTTGACTCTGTGTTTCAAGAAAGTGAGAATTGTCAGGGAATAGGTGGTGATAAAAATACTGTATCTTTAACATTACTTGGAGAAACTTGGATTCTTCAAAATGGTGACAAATGATAATATATACATTCATATAATAGTTTTTACTTTTCAAGGCACTTATGCACATGCATATTACCTGATTATTATAACATGTATGAGAAGAATATGGTGTCCTTTCATTTTACCGATGAGGAAACTGATACAGGTGGAAATTAGGTAAAGTGATTACACTACTTAGAAGTAAGAAGCAGATCCCAAAGGAAAACTGAGGTGTGTCTTGGTCTGTGAGATCTCTAATGATGAGCCTGCCAGGGGCTCCTGAATAGCATACCTGTACTGGAATAACTTCTCAGATTTGGATGAATATTGAAAAGACAAGGATTTTTTATAGTATTTTTTCTTTTGTAGTATAAGAAATATAGAATAAAGTAAGTTGAACTAATCTCAAGCATACAGCTTATTTTTTACTGGTGTAACCACCATCCAGATCAAGATACAGAACATTCCAAAGTCTTTTTCATGCCCTTCCCAGTCTTTAACCCCCTCCCCCAGAGGTAATCACTACACTGACTTATTTCATATAAAAAGTATGTACTTTTCTGTGTATAGCTTCTTTTACTCAACGTCATATCTGTGAGATGTTTTTGTTCTTCTGTCTGCCAAAAGGTTTCCCAAGTGATTTAAACTATTTGTGTTTCACCATCAATGCATGAGAGGGCTGATTGTTCCACATCTTTGTCAACACTTACTATTGTTAACTTAAACCACTTATGGTGGTATTTTGTTGTGCTTTTTATTTTCAATTCACTGGTGACTAATAAGGTTAAGCACCTTTTCATAAGCCACTGGACATTTGGATTTCCTCTTTTGTAAAATGCCTGTTCACATTTTTCACTCATTTTTAAACATTGGGTTATGTCTTTTTCTAATTGATTTGTAGGAGTTCTTTATGTGTTGTGGGTATGAGTGTTTTGTCAGATATATGCAGTGCGAAAATCTCCCAATACTTAGGGATTTGAATGGATCCTTCCCCTCTCTTTTCACCCAGATAGAGCAGCAAACTGATGGTCTTATCAATACTTGCACCTCTCTTCTATCTGAGCACTTTAAAAATATATAGAGCCAAAACATTTCCCCATGCCTTTTTAGCCTATTTTGGCAATTCATAATATGGAACTCGAACATCTCATACTGTTGGTACATTTTAAGTCTCCAGTAAAATACTTTTAACTACAAACTAAACATATGTGACAGAGAGTAAAGCCTCATAGCTAGACTTTTAAATGTTAAACACTTTCAATTTCCAGTGTGCATTTTGTCTACCAAAAAAAATGCTGATAATACGATGCCAAAAGAGAAAAAAGAGCTTACAAACTTTAAAGAAGCAAAACCATTCCTTTAGCTTATTCATTGTGCTGCTTTGTGAATGAATAGAGTGTGATTTCATGTGTAGAGGTATGTGTGAGTTTGTGTTTGTGTGTTGATAGGGGTGTAAATACTATATTCCTCTTAGATGTACCACAAAAGTACAAAATAAGAGCAAACTACACTCAGGTACAAGCTATTAAAGAAACAACAGTTAGCACTGGCGAGCCTGGTACCTCTTGGCAAACCAGTAAGCATCATGTCTGACAGTCTAAGATGACCCTAAAAATCTGTGCTAAAAAGTTGCTTGATCACAGCCTTAGAGAGCAGATAAAAGGCTCTGTGTGCTGATTCCGACAAACAGGAAGAAAGAAACAGATTGGAAATATTCAAAGAAAGATAAAGTACAGTCTTTGTTGTGATAGGAACTACTTAAGATTTTTACACTGGTTATTTTTAATTAAGCATTTTACTCTCAGCCTAAAGAAAGTTCAAGATTGTTCTGAGAGGACTTTTATTGATTTAGGTTTCATTCTAAAATATTTTAAACAAACTAAATGAGTCTAAAAAACAACCCAGTACTTATTTGTATCATTATTTGTCACATTTTAAAATGGATTATTTTGTTGTCTTTCAGGACCATCTCTAGCTTTTACTTTTCCAATAATTTTATACTTTAAATATTAAAAGCATAAAACTTATTGAGTGTCTATACTTTCCTGGGATCTATGTCAGGAAGTGGCAGTTAAAAAAAAAAAAAAACCAAATAAGTTGTATTTACTATCTTTAAGTAGCTATAAGTCTGTTGAGAACATAAAACAACACTGTTAACTATAATTTAGAAAATGATGTGTCATTTCTTAGAAAACTCTTGAAGTGCTCTGCTTTCTGTTTCTGTGGAGTATTTTTTAAATGGTCCTCATAGGACTTATTTCACAAGCTTTATCAGAGACTTACTACGTTTTATATTTTCAAAAGATTGCTAGCTACTAACTTAAAAATTACTAAAAGGGACATTAATAGGTATGTACAATTTTAACTTGCAAATTCAGAACAACACAAAAAATTATACATTACCCATAATCCTACCACTTTAAACATTTGACATAAAAAAAGCAGAAATCACTCCCTTTTTTTCCTCCATCTCACCCCCACCTGCAGAGGTAACAACCTTTAACTATAGCTGTATCTCCTTCCAAACATTTTTATATGTATTCAGACTAGAGTTGCCAGATTTAGCAAATAAAATAAGGACATTCGGTTAAATTTGAATGTCACATAAACAGTGGATAATTTTTTATATAAATATGTCCCACATATTGCATGGGACACACTTAAACTGAAAAAGTATTTGTTCTGTATCTGAAATGCAAATTTAACTGAGTGTCCTATATTTTATCTAGCCACCTCAATGCAGACATAGCCACACATGCATAAACACGTACACTTTTCTTTTATCAATCAAAATGCAATCAAGCTGTATATATGACTCTAACTAAGGCTTAGTCCTTTTTCTATTGATTTATCTAGTTTACATTTTAGAATTACCCATGTTCTTCCTAATGGCTGCTTGATGTTACATTGTAGACACATCATAATTTATTTAACTATTCCTCTATTGGTTGACATTTTAGGTGTTTTCATTTTTTTACTCTTTCAAACAAAATAGCACTGAACTTCTTTGTGTTGACTCATTATAAATTTGCACTGTTGGTTCTGTAGGGTGAACTCCTAGAAGTGGAACTGCTAGATTGTAGTATATTTTTAAAGCAGTGTTTGTTCATTCCCCTCATTCTTAGTTGGTGCCTGAGGCCGGAGACATGAAGAACTGAAGAGGGGCCAGGTGCACCTGGGGCACAAAGACAGGGGGAGCCCAGGCTTCTGGAGGAAGGGACCTCGTGCATGTTGGGCACCTTGCTTAACCTCAGAGTCAGCTTCCCTCGTCCACTGTCAGCTCCATGAGACCAGGCACCATTGTTCTGTAGCCTACCACAGCACCTGCCACAAGAGTTGGCCTATATACAAATTTAGAATGAATGAAAATGAATTTATTCAGGGATTGCTGTGAGAATCAAATGAAATAATATATGCAAAGTATCTGGGAAAAAAAAGTAATGTATGTAAAGTACCTGGGGTGCTCCTTTATTTTTCTCACCCCATGCCCATTTCCAGTTAATTTCTTTGTGTCAGGAGGCTCCAATCTAGGGAGGGAGACATTACAATTACTGTAAAGGGGGATAAGTTCTATAACAGAACTATGTTCAGAGTGCCGTGGGATTATACAAGGGAGGCACCTAGCTTAGCCTGTGGATGTGAGAATTGCCCAGGATATGGTCAAAACTTACTAAAAGTAAGTCTTGAAAGACAAGTTGAAAGGAGCCAGACAGACAAGATGTGTGTGTGTGTGTGTGTGTTGGGGAATGGGGCAATGGAGGGAGGATTCCAGGGAGAGGGAACAGCATTGCAAAGGGACAGAGATATATATAATAGAGCATGTCACCTTCAGAGCATAGTAACAGGGGTGCGGGAGTAGCTGGAAATGAAACCAGAGGTAGTTAGGGATCAGACATCAAAGTGTCTTATAGGGAACAGAAGGGGACTTCTGTATGACTCAGATTTACATTTTAGAAATATCACTTAGTCAACACTGTGGAGAAAAGATTAAAGATGCGTAAATGTAAAGACAGGAGCTATCTATATTGGAACACTATTGTAGTAATACAGGCAAGGGATACTGACTACTTGACAAGGGCCATGGAAATGGGAGAGAAGGGCTTATTTGAAAGATAATTTAGGAATTAAAACTACCAGGACTTAGTGACTCATTAGCTATGTGGTTGGGAGGAGAGAAGGAAGCTAAAATATCTGTCAGATTTTTAGATTGATCATTTGGGTGGACAGGGTACAACTCTACAAGATAAATACAGGCTGAAGAACAGGTTTTGACGGGAGTGAAGGAACTGTTTTTTGGGGGGACTGATTGAGGTTACAGTTACTGTGGAATATTCTAGAAAACATAGCAGGAAGCGTTTGCACATCTGGAGCTTGGGAGAGCAGTCCCAGCTGCCATTATGACTTGAGGTGCCTCAGAATATGACTAAATGTTGAAGCCGTGAATGAATGAGGTGAGAGCGTGGAGGCAGAATTTGGAATCTGAGACTTCTGAGGAGCACAGTTGCAAGGGAAAGAAGGGAGGGAACACAAACAAATAGTGCAATGTTTGTGGTAGCCATTATGGTCAACAGAAGAGGAAGCTTACCAGAGACTCAGAGAAGGCGGTACTGAAAGCCCAGATGAGATTGGAGACCATGATGTGTAACCACTTGGGTCTTCGTGTGTTGATTTTTCTCTCCACAGTCTTAATTGTATTGTAGAGACAAGCAGGTGGTTCTGAGATGAGGCCTTAGAAGACCAGTGTGAGAAGGAGTTGAAGATGATTTTGTGATTCCCGGGAAGAGAATAATCCAAAAAATCTGACTAGGGGTTTTAGGTAGGCCAGGAAAAGATTTGAAGGCAAGAGGGGTGTGTTTAAGAAAACAATTAGTTCAAGAAGTGACAGAACCCTGCATTTTAGAGAGGGGTATCCTTAAACCAGAGTAGCACTCCGTGCATAACTGTACCTGGATGCCTGTACTTGGATACTCTTAAGAGTTTCCTACCCATAGTGATGTCCATTTTTCCCCGGAAATCCCTGTTGTGGTTATGATTTTAATTTTACGTGCCAAATTCTTCTTTATAAGATAGTCATTAGATTGTTAACCTGGTTCTCATTTGTGCCCTGGTGGATGGCTCTTCAGTTCTATTTGGCCTGAAGATGCCCTTTCCTCTTGGCCTCCACGCTTTACCTGACACGGTGTGACCACCCACAGCCTCTTCTTCCTGTAGACTGAAGACGGTGTCAGTGAGGAACATATGGTCCTCCTCGCCCTGGAGATACATTTGCTGCTTCTGTCCTCACAGACTTCAGCTTAGAAATTCAGTCCCTGCAACAACATGAAATAAAAAATGTTGCAGTGCCGCTTCTACGGAGTCCCCATAAACAGCTATGCATGCAGCTGTACCCAAAACAGAAAATATGCACAGATGTGTTTATGAGAAGGAGGCACGAGTAGTCTCAGTGTGTTGTTTTCAGCTTCTCACCACAGCAAGGATTTCTTTTCTTTTTCAAGGAGGTACATTGTGGTAAGCAGTGTTTTATGACCCACAATAAAAACCCTTGTAAAGACCATTTTTTGACCAAATGAAGCTAAGTGTTCTTTTCAGTGTTCTTTTTCCTCGTTTGCTCCTCTCCCCCTGTCTGTATTGGAATGCACACAGTTCAGCATTAATGGATAACATAAGGAAATAATGTCACAAATTCTAGTTCTTATTTGTTAAGCTGGGAAAGCAACCAGAATTAATTATGTAAGAAAGGTCATTAGTAATGTTTTCCCCTACTTAATAGTAGCTTCTGAATATATATGTTCATTAAGTAAAATTTTATATTGCGTTTTATAGTGTATGCTTATTATCCTATGAAAGCACCCAAACGACAATTAAGGGAATCTTGAGAGTCAGAGGGCCCTACGGAAAAATCTGTCCAGGTATAGCTAAAAAGCAACTTTTAAAACCACCTTAGAAAGTTGGGTTATTTACAGAAAGAGACATATAATACATTCAGTGAATAACAGATGATTCCTAAGGACCCTTCCAGACCTAAAATGCTGACAATCTATAGACTTTCAAAATTAAGAACAGGCAACTTAACACTTGATTTAATTAAAATAATAAATATTTTAAGGATTATATTCTTTAATATGTGCACAGTTCTGTTTGTTGATCTTAATAATGAGTATTAGGGAAGATGGAAGATTGTCCACGTAGTAACTGGGGAAAACTAGGTGAATCTGAACTTGTAGTGTTGCCAGATGCCATTGCTAATGGTGGGTACCAGAGCCTCTTCTTGATTTAGTGGCATCTGTTCTGAACCCACTACCCAAGCTGGGAGGTTCACACATTGTTTTATTGCAGCCACCCTACAAGAAACTGTTGTCCCCATTTTACAAATGAGGGAACTAAGGCTAGATGCTAGAGGAGAGGAGGTTAAATAACAGGCCCAAGATCACCCAGTATACAACCTGGAGATGTGGCAGAGCCCTCACAAAATGGCCCATTAAAGTTGACCTGTGAAAAAACAAACATTAGCATACTGCATTAACGTAAAGGCATTGAATTGCCTTTCCTCTTGCTTTCCCTTTCTAATATTCTCCTTCAGACCCTTATTAACTTATGTCCAGAGTATAATAGCCTCCTCACACCACCTCCCATCCATTCTATATGCTAAAATGTCAATAATAACACACCATTCTTTTGCATATTTTCACAACTTGCCCATCAACTACAAGATAAGATGCTATAAACTCCCATTGCCCACCCAACAGTAAAGCCCTTTGCAGTGTGGTCCCTTTTAGCAGTGTCCCCTCCCCAGGACCCTGGCTGTTGGGGCTGTTGCTGGTCTCCAAGTGCACAAGCACTTGCCTTCCTCTAAGCCTCTGCTAGTGTCTCCCCTGGCAGATGCTTCCCCACACCAAACCTGATGCTAGCCCATCTCCCAGATTGGCTGAGATGCTGCTTCCTCCTTGGTGCTTACCCAATGCCTATAGCCCCTGTGGTATTTGTGGTCCCTACCACATACTGACTTGAAGTGCATAAGTGCATATTTATGTCTTCTCTCCCTGTTAAAATAGGAGCTCTTTGGGACTGTCTTCAGGTGCTTTTGTGTAACATCTGCTAAATACAATGTCTGATACATAGTAGGAACTTCACAATTCTTTTGAATAAATGGTAGCAATTTATGACTTGTATGTTTTGTAGTATGGAAAGTACTTAAGTATATAGTATCCTACTTAATATAAATAACCACAATACATATAAATATATATTATATAATATAATGTTTTGTTTAAATTCCTCCTTTTGGAGGTTATTGCAATCTTATAGATGTGAAAACCAAGTCCCACAAAGGTTGCAAGACCTGCCTTACATTATATAAATAGTAAGCACAAATTCAGATCCAAAGCTTTTAGCTCTAAACCTAGTGCTGTTTCTCTTTTAGATCATACTGCCCTCAAAAATGTAAATTTACATTTCATGTGGAGGTGGCTCACTTAAGTTAAACATATCCAAGAAGAACTTTTTTGGTACTTTCTTTTGTGCCTCCACTTGGCAAGAATTCGGTAAATTCTTAGTGAATACCTGATAAGCCACAGTGCAGGATCATGGCCTTTTTGCTAAAGAAAGACTCAGGAATCAGTTTAATTAGTAAGAATGTTCTGTAACTCCTGTACACAAAGCCAAGAGCAAAAGTCATTATACTTCATCTTAGTGCATATCTTTAAACTAATGGGTGATTCATCAAATCAAGCAAAATCAACAAATTTCTCTATATAAGGTGCTTTGTTGAATTCTGTGGAGAATATAAAGATGCACTGCATTCCTGTCCCTCAAAGAATTTACAGTCTAGCTGAATAGCATTTGGCAGTTTAAAAAACAAATCAATTATATAATGTAAAATGATTGAATGTCTTGGTTCTCTCCATAGTCCTATGACAGAGGCAGGGCAGGATTTATCCTGATTTTTATAAATGAAAAACTGAGGCACAGAAAAGTTGGGACTTGCTTGCTCAATTGGCTAGTGCCTAAGATGAAATGGAACTTAGTCAATAATACTGAATTAAGAGATCATACTTTGAGAAACACTGATGTGATATGAAATTATTTTACACATAGCCAGTAGTCCAATACTGTATCCAAGTGAAGACTCAAGCAAAGTGCTTTGACCCATAGAATGCTTCTCTTAGGGATAAGAGGGGGTAAGGGACTTGCTTATAGTCATACCCCTAGCTGTGGAACACTGAGTGAAAATCCCTGCCTCTTGATTCACTGGGCAAGTTGCTTATGAAAGAGATGGCAAAATAGAAAGGAAGCATCCTTCACTGTTTTTGTTCCTTGCTCCAGTGTTCATTATAGGCCTGGAAGTTTTGTATTTCTAATATAATGAAACAAAAGTCTTAAGAGACATGTGAAGATACTTTCTTTTTTCTTTTTTTGTTAATATGTTACAACTTAACATATTTTTTTTTTTCCTGAAGATATTTTCATGGCTAATAGCTATGAATACTATTTTATATGGCATGCCTCTTTGGTTCCTATCCCCTAATCTAAACCTACTTTTTCTGATTCCTCTGAAGTTTTATCACTTGCTACAGTATTCCTCCTTGGGAGGAGTAAGTGAATTATTTATGACTTTATCACTTTACCGGCCTTTATAGGTTTTGTGGCCATAGCCATTTCCAATTTAGTTTGGGCCTCACTTCTTTATGAAAAGTCCTTGAACATTTATTGACAACTGTTCATACAAAATACTGAGAGACCAGTAAATCTGGAGGAAGAGTGCTTAAAGCAGACCCCACTCTCAGATGGGGCCTTCAGGCAGTGAGTGAGCAAAGATGAAGGAAGTCCACAGAGTACCAGGAGGCAAGGCCAAAGAGTACAAGGGGCTTTGTCGGAGGGGGCTCAGACTGGGGAATGATCTGACAGGATCAGGTTTGTACATTAAAAAGTGCATCAGGCTAGGCCAGGCGTGGTGGCTCACGCCTGTAATCCTAGCACTCCGGGAGGCTGAGGAGGGAGAATTGCTTGAGGCCAGGAGTTCAAGACTAGCCTGAGCAAGAGTGAGACCCCTGTCTCTATTAAAAAATAGAAAAATTATCTGGCCTTGGTGGTGCGTGCCTATTCACCCAGCTACTTGGGAGGCTGAGGCAGGAGGATCGCTTGAGCCCAGGAGTTTGAGGTTGCAGTGAGCTATGATGACACCACTGCATTCTAGCCTGGGCGACAGAGCCAGACCCTGTCTCAAAAAAAAAAAAAAAAAAATCAAGCTAGCCAGATAGTACAAATGGATTTGAGGACTGAGCTCAGTGGGGAAAGGATTGGTATATGGTACACATGAGGAAGGGTAAGGCTGACCAGGCCCCCTGCAGTGGGGACCTCAGAGGTGTAGAAATTGTATTATAAAATGGCATGACTTTACTGAGGGACTCAGAAGAAGAAGAAAGGCTCAATTTTGTAAAGGTATCTGTTCTCCCCAAATTAATTTATTAATTTTTAAGAATCAGTGAAAATATGAAAGGGATTTTTTAGAGGGTATGGGAACTCAGTAAAGTGATCCTAAAATCAGTCCAGAATAATAACATGTAAGAATATCCAGGAATGCTGGGCACATTGGCTTGTCCCAGCAACTCAGGAGGCTGAGGCAGGAGTATTGCTTGAGCCCAGGAGTTTGAGGCCAGCCTGGGCAGCATAGAGAGACCTAGTCTCCAAAATAAATAAATAAACAAACAAACAAACAAGCAAACAAACCAGGAATGTTTTATAAAGAATGGAAAGAGGAAACTTGCCCTACCAGATACTAAAATGTATTCTAAATATTTAACAATTGAAGGAGAGAGGTGCTCTAAACAGGTGGAAGAGTAAAGTCCAGAAACAAGTTCAGGTAATTTAGAACATGATAAAAGTGGCATTTAAAATTGGTGGGTAATTTAATAAATGCTTAAAACCTTTGGCTAAAGATAGTATATACATAAAAATAGAATAGTACACAACCATTAAAAATTAAGCAATAGATGTATATTGCAAATAAATCTACATGCAGATGAGTTCAGTATACATTGTGATGTGAAAAGACAGTTACAAAATTGTATGCATTCACGTTCCATTTATAAAACAGATAATAGCAATCTGTAGGCACATTAGGTAAGGGACAAAAAATGGGATGAAGTTAAGGCAGTCAAAGTTCTGAAGCAAAAGTGTTAGCTCTGGACCATCCAAGGAATGTTAAAGTCATGCAGGAAGATGGTGAGTGTCGGGTTCAGAGGATGAGCCACAGTCCCTGAGGAGCATGGGGGGTTGACAGTAAGTGAGAGTAATGAAGGAGATGTCATGAACGTTAATGGAAGGAGGTATACATCTCAAAGAGAAAAGGATAACCACCTGGGAAGGGATAACTGGCAAGAAGAAGAAAATGCCCCATTGGGCAGGGGGTGGGGGATGGTGGCTATGAATGAAAGATAATGTTCTTAACATGTTTTAATTAATATAATGTTAGTTAAATTAGATATGGTAGAATAATTTTCAACTGCAAATTACAGAATAGTCAATGATAAATGGCTTTAGATAAGGGCTAAAAGGCTGGAAGTGGGCAGCCCTACAGGTGATCCAGCTATTCATTGATGTCATCAAAGACCCAAACTCTTTCCCTCTTTACACTCTGGACTTTTATGTGTGCAGATGATGTCTCCTCTTATGTTTCCAGATAGTTGCTACCCTGCAAGTTCATGCTCTCAAGCAGTAGCATTTAGTATGAGGCATAGTGGGGACTGGGAGGTGAGGAGGAAGTACAGCAGAGAAAATTCTACTGTGCTTCTCTTACCAAGGAGGAAAATGCTTCCTGAAACTCTGTAACCAACTTGCCCATACAGGACTAGGTCTCATGTTCATCGCTGGATCAACTCCTAGCAAATGGAAATATGATCGCCTTCATTGGCCTGGGCCAGTCCTTCATGGCTGGCAACCGACAATATCTGCTACAGCAGGCAAATAAATACTAATCTGCTCTACTCCATGGAAAACCAATTTCTCTAATATATTACCTCACTTGGAGCGGAGGGAAGTACAGAGTGAGGGGAAGACTCTCAAAAGAGGGAATTGAGAGGGAGAATGAAGAAGGATGAGAGGGTATTTTGTCTAGTTGTAGCCATCGGAAAGCATATTGTTAAAATTTCATTATAGATAAATGTGTTGAAATGGAAACGTATTTACAGTTTAGTATTAAATGTTTTTAAAAGCATTACAAAACAATATGTGTAGAATGATAATAACCATTTGGGTCATTAGCCAACAACCTAGGCACTGGTGCTTCATATTTTCTTGTTTATGCAGTGCTGATTTTTATTTCCTGCTCTGAAGAAGTTACAATTAACGTTGCATATTTGTAGTTTCAGTTCCTGATGATTTTCCCCAGTGGGTTAATAATAGCCGTTATGATGAGGTAATGATTCCTTCTTTCAGACTCTTCATTTAAGTCATTACATCGTGCTTCAGACACCGACAACAGTTTCAGCCTTGGTGGAAATGAATTGTTATTTTTATATTTTTATTTCTGGTTAGTTGAGACTGATTCTTTACCTTCTCAGCATTATCATCACTTCCAGGAATAAATGATAAATGGATTCTTTTAATTCTCACTTCAGAATATATATTTGATTGATAAAATTTATACACAATGCCAGTTATACTTTTATCCAGTTGCTTAGAAGCAGTAAAGATAGAAAGCAAGTCCTTGCAGTTGGAGCCCATGCCTTAGTTTCTGCCCAGGTGGCTGGGGTGGTGTATGGCCTTTCTCAGTCATTTTATCCCCTTCATGCACAGGGACAAATTACACCTTACCCCCTTGTGCACAGGGGCAAGTTGTCAGGCAATATGGCCACAGCTTCACTGTTCTTTTTTGGAACAAAGCTCACCTGTGACTCTTTTAGCTTGTCTCCGGGTCCACTGGTTAATTGCTTGCTTTGAATACACCAATTACAACTTCCCAGGTGATCTGAAAGTCTTAAGAAACCCACTTTAACCCTTGTCTTGCTTCCTTGGGATTTATTTGTTGTGCCCTTTGTGATTTTGAATGAAGCATTCTTTGGGTCCTCCTGAGGACCAAAGCGAGAAGTAGGGAGAACATGTTTATAAAGCAGTTTTTGAAGCTCATTGTTATCATTGTGAATTGATCAGTGAAAGCATACAGGAGCCCTGTCAAGTTTTGGAGTAGAGTAGGTGTGTATGTACAATAAGCTCGATGTGGTGACCTATGGCACAGATTCTCCCTGAGTGCAGAAAGGAGTGGGTGAAATTGCCAAGGAATTAATGAACCTGCCTGACAGACCCTCCAGGACCTTAACATGGCTTTATTATTCACTATTTCATTGCTTAGGTAAGCAGTATTGAACAACATTTTATGGGAGAACTATGGTTTTAAAAGATCCTGGAACTAGATCCAGCAATTCCACATCTGAGTATTTATCCAAAAGAATTGTAAGCAGGGTTGCAAAGGGATAATTGTACATCCATGTTCATCACAGCATTAGTCACAGTAGCCAAAAACTGGAAACAACTGAAGTGTCTGCTGATGGATAAGTGGATAAACAAAGTGTAGTATACACATATAAGGGAATATCATTTAGCCTCGAAAAGGAAGGAGATTACGGCACATGCCACAACATGAATGAAACTCAAGGACATTATGCTAAGTGAAATGAGCCATTCATAAAAAGATAAATACAGTGTGATTCCACATATATGAGGTATCTAGAGTAGTCAAATTCATAAAAACAAAGTAGAATGATGGTTGCCAGGGGCTGAGGGGAGGGGCAAATGGGGAGTCATGAGAGGTGAAGAAGTTATATATAGGCTCAGGTAACCTTACTTCTTTTCCTATAATCATAACCCCTACCTTAATTCAACATGCTGTTATTGGTTGTAAAAAAAAAAAGTTGTAACGTGATGTATTTTAGACTATAGACCCCTAATACCCTTCATAGGAAACCAAACCACTATGAAGATATTTCTGTGAAAACTTGGATAACAAATTTGAAAAGACTATGGTTTACAGATTATAAGGAGGAAAAAAAAGATTATTCTTGCCTACAAAGTTGTATATGTCTTGTTTTTAATTTTTAAATAAATTAACTATTGATGCACATTTTTGGTGCTAAAACTTTGTGATGTGAATATGTCACTCAGATTAGCTAGATATATCCAAATATCCAGAATTGTCTATTTAAAGCTGTCATTTCTGTGATTTGTTGTATGGTATAAATTGGATGTTTTGTATCTTTTGGAACTAATCAGCTTTTTTGTAGTTGGAAAATAAGGCTCAATGATAAATCTTTTTTCCCATTAGAAAAGCCTGAGGTAGGTTTTTAGTTTGCTGGTTTGTTTTGGTTTTAAAGAATAAGAGGATTAGTGCTCTAGAATACCTAAAAGAAACAATTGCAAGACTTTAAGGATTTCTGGTATTCAGACTGAGGTCCAGAGTCTTTAGGGGAGTTGCCAAAGATAAAGCCCCACCTAAAATTGCTGGGAACCAGACTTCATTCCACAATGGTGTCCTGTTGAAACATGCTTTCAAGTCATGTGTTTCAGAAAGATAAAGTGAAGGCCCCAAGTGACTGTTTATCATAGGTATGACTAGATGTTCAAACCTTTTATACCAGGACTGTGCTTTGTAACATAAAAAGGAAGACTCTTAAACCTGTGTTTAACTGAAAGAGCCTTAATTGGCAGTGTCCGTAGTTTTTCATTGCATCGCATCACTAGGGTTACTGTGAAATATTTGTGTTCTATAGGACAGATTAATTTAGATTAAAATCTTGAGGCACTAATTTAAGAGTATGTCTCACAATACTATAAATTGAGACAGAACAGATATAAGCTTAAGTAGAGAATCATTTGAAATGTCTTTGATCTGAACACTTGTGATTTTGAAGGCAAGGTGTTTTTTCTTATCTTATATAATGTTGTGGTTTATTTATTTATATCATTCTCTAGAATTGGAACCATGTCTTATGCTTATTTGGGACCAGAGTTCCTGACATAGCTAATCTAATGACCTTTGAGATGAGGTGTTCCAATGAAGGATGGTTAAAGGCTGAGGGGGAGGTCCCCAAGTTATGGTTATTAAAGGTTCATAATGTTCATCAGCCTAACTCACAATTGAATTACTGAAGGTAATGAGATTTTTGGCAAGATTTTGTTTTTTGAGTCATTAATTCCAAGCTCACTGGTTCAGAACTCTTATTGTATCTAGATATTAAAGGTTTAAAAGAAAACCCAGTTTATTAACTAGCCTAATAAAATCTAAAGAATGGTAATTCCTATGTAAAACCAACTTAGATCTATAGACATCAGTTACATGGAATCAATGTTAGTGCAGTCATGGGAATTCATACTTGTTAACCTGTTCTTTGATATGATGCTAACAAGTCATTTTAATCTACTCTAGTCTTTAAACGAAGGAGAACTAGACCTGTAGTGTAAGTGTGAAAATACCACAACTAAAACTGAATGATAATTATTATGGCATATCCCAGGGAGGAAAACCATGCAGCCTTTAAAAATCACATTGTTTGAAAGAGTTATATTGTAGCAGAATTTTGAAGTGGCGAAATGTTCACAATTCATTGTTAAATGTTTTTAAAAGAGCCATAAAATAATGTGTACAGAATAATTATTTTCATTTAAAAAAATACATTATACCTCTACATACAAATATAATAATATATGTAATTTTTAAAAGACAGACTAGAAAGACAAAAATTATGTAACAGTGAAGTTTTCTCTGTTCTCTGAGTGATATTTTGAGTGATTTTTCCTTTTCCTCTGGATTTCTAAAAAATTTTGTTTCTGCATTAAGCATGTATATATACATTTTAATCAATTTTATAATTAAGAAAAATGTGGTATGTGCTATATAAATAAATACACAAAAGCAATACATGTTTCTTTTATGCTGTAGTTCAGCCTTTTTATAAATTTCAGTAGGCCTCATTAATTAGTTCAAATTTTTATACTTCTAATTGGCTGCTTAAATTGTTTGAACACTGCAAAATGAAACAAGCAGATTTACTCTTTGTACTGTTTTAAGTGGGTGATGTTTAGTGTATAGGAAGCTAAAGATGACGAGCCAGCATGACAATACTTTAAGTTAGTCATGCTTTTTAAAATTCAGTGCTTACAAGTTGTGTGCATATGTTTCCAATGAAGACTTATTTGCCACAGCAGAAGACAACTTTCTTGAACATTTTGTGCTTCATTTTCACCCTCCTGTTTATTCATTGCAAGTTGTTTGACCTGCAGTGTTTCTCAAGTCTTGAAGGGCCAGCTCTTGCCAATGCAGTCTTCTCCAGGGTTTTCATCTTTGGAAGTTTAGAAGGTAACCCCTGCCAGTTCAGAATACCCATGCAGAGTGATCTCAAAAATGATTCCAGGACACCTATGTCATTGCATGCCCCTTTTTAGCACCTTGTTCACATTGACTTTATAGCACTGGCCACATTTTCTTATAGTTGTTTGTGACTCTGTCTCCCCTAGAGACACTTATCTTGGTAATAATCATCCTAATAATTATCATTTGTTGAGTGCTTACCATATGCCAGAAATTGCACTACCACTTTGCATACATTACCTCATTTAAACCCCCTAATATTATGAAAAGTAAGCAATATTTTCTCCATTTTATAGATGGAAAAACTAAGGCTTTGGTTTTAAACAAGCTAGGATGTAAAGACAGAACTCCCAGCTTTAAAGGAATAAGTAAAATCATAAACCAACAATGAAATATGTTGTTCTCAATGAGAGGGTTTAGTGGTCCAGCTGATAAATAAGTGTATCCTCACAGCCCCTTCCAGCTCTGAAGTCCATGATGTTACCTAATTATTTTTCTAACCCTTGTATGAACAAAATAGCTCCATCTTTCCTTGTACACATCATTCTTACAATATTTTGTGGGGTAGGTCACTCTAACCCCAGATTTCGGAGGATCATTGTATAATGGCCAATATCTTAAGTTCCTACTTTCAGACACTGTTTGTAAGTTTTAAATACTGTATCTAATTTTATTGGTCCTAAAATTTGGAAAAGATCTGATATTCATTTGTTTTCTGAATGGCCCCCTGCTCCATGCTGGTTAATCATGATAGCATTAACAGCTGCCATTTATTGAGTACTTACTATTGTACTAAGTGCTTTACGATGATCCCATGAAGTAGGTTTTGTTACTTTCCCATTTTACAGTCAGGGAAACTGAGACTCAGAGAAGTTTAAATGGCTTGCCTCATTTTACATACTCCTCCATTCATTGATCTAATAAAGGAGTGCATTAGGAATTTGAATCCAGTTTTTCCAGATTCCTGTTTAAATCAAAACTCTGTCTCTTACTAGTCTTGTGACTTTGGACTAATGACCTAACCTACTTCTGTATATCAGTTTCTTGACCTATAAAATGGTGTGATGACATTATTTACCCCAATGTTGTGGTGTGTATTAAATGAGTTACTAAATGGAAGGTGTTTGGTATTAGGTGCTATAAAAATAGCAACCACTATTAATAATATCATTATTCACTAAATTTTAATTGTTGAAATAGCATATTAAACAATATAAAAGTATGTGAAATAAAAAGTATCCCCCTCTCACCACCTCCTACTTTCTCTCCCCACCATTAACCACTGACACCAGTTTGGTATATATCCTTTCAAAACATTTCCTATACCATCTAAAATTATCTTTAAATTGTCCTTTCATTAATAAAATACAGGTTGAAAGTGAAATTTTTTGTAGTGTTCTCAAGAATGGGAGAGTGGAGAGAGGCAAGAAGGGAGACAAATTCATTCATTCAGCTAATATTTATCAAATGCCTACTGTGTGCCAAGCACACAGTAACTAGGTGCTGAGGATTCAGGATACAGCGAATGTTGCATTTCTGTTTTTATTGTTTATTGATTTTTCTTTTTTGGTTTTATTTAGGATATGATGTTCCAGCTTCTCCGAGGCCTGGACTTTCTTCATTCACACCGAGTAGTGCATCGTGATCTAAAACCACAGAACATTCTGGTGACCAGCAGTGGACAAATAAAACTGGCTGACTTCGGCCTTGCCCGCATCTACAGTTTTCAGATGGCTCTTACCTCAGTGGTGAGTGAGAGAGTGTTGTCCTTTTATTAAACATATATGTTTTGAATGACAAATCTGCCCCTCTTCTGTGCCCAATGCCGTTACTGCCCATAGTTAGTTTGGCGGACAGAATGTCTTTGCACTTTTTAATCTAGCAGTAGATAGGAGGAAAGCATTCTGTTTACAGCTACAGACACATCTGGGCTGGGTTTGTTATGGACAGGACCCATTGTGGAAATAGTCTGTTGCATCTTAACCACTAGAAAAGAATCAGTTATCAAGTTTCCAAATGCTTTTTGCTGTGACCACTGTTTTCAGAGCTGCATACATGATGCCTGGGGAACACATAACACAAAGTCAGGGAAGAGAGAGCACTAGCAGCGTCCTGGTTTGAGAAACAGACAGTGCCTGCGCAGGTGTGTTAAAGCATTCCTCCAAAGCTGTGGTGCCAATTGTAAAGAAGAAATTAAATTTACAGTGAACTTGGATGACCCATGAAGGAGTAGGTCCGTCTGCCAGGTGAAGGCTTCATTCAAGCCAGACTAGGAAGAGTGAACTCAAGAGCCCTGTTTTGGCAAAGAATGGTAGTTATGCTAACCTGTTCTTTGTCTCGTTCAAATGCAAAACCATAATAGCTAATGACTTTGGTTAGCTTCTATTGCTCCTTATATTTCATTGTTTCAGAGATGAGTTTTTGTGAAATTCTGCACCCAAAATATAAAAAGAGCAGCCTGGAAGTAGGTATTAATACCCTTGTCTTTGAAAGACCTATTTTGCATATACAGTAAATTCATGCCTTACATATAGTAAATTGAGTCAAATACGTGCAGTAAATTAAGCCTTAAGAAAAGGAATCCATATAGTCCATCTTTAGCCTCAAAGTGGTTCTCAAATCAGGCAGCACTGCCCTGTTATTGAGAAGTGATTAGCAGCATCTTTGTTCATCACAATGACTTGGGGGATGGGGTGGCTGCTGTTGGCATTTAGTGTATATGCTTCAAGGAGACTAACATTCCGCACAACAAAAAATTATTTCCGCAAATTCCAGTAATGTTTCAGCTGATAAGCAGAAATCCAAGAGAGAAGTTAGAAATTCTCTGAGACAGATAACTTGCCTTAGGAAAAAATCCAATTTGCAAAAGTGTTCTGCCACTGCCCCCCTTCTACCCCATCAAAATACGGGTACTACAACCTGAACATGTAAGACTACTTTCTTTCCCAACATTATAGACTTTCCTAGGGCATCAGAATTTTTATAGAGGATTCCTTGGAATATGTTGCCTTTGTTAAAAGATAAATCCTACTTGTTTCCTCTTTGCCCAGCATACACTGTTGTTTTAGAGAAGAGAAGGCAGGAGCTGATGTTTAAAGGATAAGTCTCAGCTTTGGGCGGGGCCAAGCAAGGCCTGTATTCTTACATAATCACACCAGAAGCGGCTGAGTCTGTGTATTTCCCCAGTGGGAAGGGTGAGGTAGACTTCATGCTTCCCTAGGAAGTTGTTGCACATGTTGTTTTGAGGCCCTGGGGAGAAGCTTGAATAGACTTTGTGATCCAGAGGTCATCAGGGGAGTAGATGGAAGGAACTGGTCTCCTTGGGTACATTAATTGAGGGAAGGATGAGCTGTAACTGGAGACGGATACTTTATTTTAAGCTCCCTAAATAGGCACTAATAACCATAAATAAAAACAGGAAACCCAGTTGGTTTTTGTTTGGATTTTTTTTTTGCTGATTAAATTTGAGGAATGATAGCCTAGCTTGTGCGTGACATCAATTAACATTCCATTCTTGCTGAAAGTTGATATGTTCAGACAAGAAAATGTAGATAAATTATAATAGAGAAAAGGGGAAAGGCAATCATAAATTCATGATTTTTCAGTATCTAGTTTGTACTGCCTAGTCTATATCGCCTCTGGTGACGTAAGTAAAAGATGTTGGCAGCTGACAAAGACACCAGAACAAATTCAGACTTTATTGGAAAGAGTGATCATTGGAATTTAATGGCAATAATAAAGGTTATATTTCCTATCAGGTACTGTATTTTAAAATTTTCCTACTGTTTTATATTTTTCTACTTAAAGAAAAAATCCATTTAATATAGTGGTACATTAATTTACATACATATGGTAACATATAAAAACTTGGACTCACAGTTTTTCAGACTGAACTGGTATGTATTTTTAGTATCTCTTGAAGAGAAAAAGACTACACTCCCTTCCTGGAAATACACATTTTTTAGTGGGTTATGTCATACAGGAACAGAGAATCAACTTAATTTGTGGAATGTTAAAGGAATTATAAGTTAACTGATTCAAAACTGACATCTTACAGCTATGAGAAATGCTAATACGTTATTTACCTTTCAAAGCCTGACTCAAATGTCCCCTTCTGGTACCCCTTGCTGAAGTTAATCCCTCCTTCCTCCCTCAATGTTTCCAGAGTAACATCTTATTAATGTCTTTCATAATACTGTTTTCTATCTTGTTTTTAGTTATTTTGAAGTTTTATTCATCAGGCTGTAAGTTCCTTGAAGCCAGATGCTGCATCTTATTCAGCCCTAACACATAGTGCCTTGTTTATTTTGATAGACACTCAGGAAATATTTTTGAATGAGTAAATTGACAAATGCTAACATGTAAATAATAAGCATTTGAGTCATAATAAGAATAGGGAAGGAGTTATTTTATACATATATGGTCTCATTTGATGTGTTTCAATATTCCTACATAGCTACCTGGTGGTACTAAGCTGAAGGACTTACTAGAACATATACCTTAAAATGTGTTGAGTCCATTTTCCACCTTGTCCCGATTGATTCATTCGCAGGTACCTGTGTTCAAAGTCATGAGAGCTACACGCTGTAGCTGGGTCTCCTGTTAGGAGTGAAAGGATGACTTGAACACAAGTTTTCACAGTTTGTGTATTGCATTCATGGTAATCCTTTCTGCTGTCTCATGAACAAATTATGTGTGTGAATTGAACTTCCTGTCCTGAACAGAAAGCTGTAGAGATAAAGGAATGTGGCATTACTATAATTCTACTACTTATTTGAAGACATACTTTTAATCCATTGTGTTTTAGTATTAGAGCAAGCTTTAGAAAAGGGATCAGATTCTTCTAAGATAATTAACATACTCCAGATGAAATAATGAGTAAATTATCAGACAGCTTCTTTTCTATCTATGTTGATAAATGTGTATGTACATAATATATGATATTTCTATTTGGTCCATTGACAAAAGGTTGTATTCTTAACTTCATGTTTTCACATATAACATAGACCTTTGAGGGAGCAGTTAGCAGTGTTTATTTCCATTATAAGGTCATCACCTCATAGATCCTGGACTACTGCTCCATAATTTATGAGCCAGTATGCTCTATGCCAATATTCAGTATTCTTTTCTGGATTAATTGAGAAATTAGCTGTTCTAGACAGGTGAGTTTTCCAGGCATCTTAGGGTATAAGCCTTTATACTCTGATCTTTATTATTTTAAATTTTAAGTGAAAACAAGTTTATATTATTCTTTTCATAAATGGAATATACTGTATGTTGGCCTTTTTGGTAGAAATTAATTTAGGACAGTCGTTATAAGTCTGGACTATAGTTGTGGCTGTATGTGGCATGTAACACAGGGCCAAATGACTTAGTTTGTCCCCAGCTGATAAATTAGGGACTAATCTAAAGACCCCTTAGATGCCTGACTTCACTGGGCTGCCTCCAGCGTGACACTCAGGTATCTTTAAGGGGTATTCTTGCTCCTCAGTATACAGTCGTGCATACACATGTACCCATACAGAGTAAAGGTTGTTTATACCTATTTTTTCAAGGGTTGTAGAATTAAGATATAGATGGAGACGGTGTACATCTTAGACCTAGGCAAGAGGATCCCCTTGCCTGAGCCTCATGCTTTAGAGGTGCTTGCGCTGGCCCTGCTCTAGCCTTCTTTTTCTTGGGACACAGAACCCAGAGTGCCAAGGAGACATGCTCCTTGAGACTCCCAGCCCACCCCATACCACACTCAGGACATTGGAATTCCTGATGAAGTGGGAACTGCATGGGCTCATGCTTCCTCCTGATAGCAGAGTCTGCCACTTGTGTGTTCACCCCTGAGCCTAGGGGCTGATGTTTGTAAGCATATGGACATGCAGACCAGTGTGTCCATAAGCATGCATGTGAGGCCCCTTGTGGTTCAAGAAGGAGCTGGAAATGTAAAGAGAAAGGTGGGCCCATTATACTTAGCACCTGACATGGGTTATTTTTATCAGAGAAGTTTCTCTGAAACCATGAAAACCTGTATTGAACTATTACATTTGTGGAAAACCAAAAAGAACAGGTTACAGGGAGGTTCTTTCTATTGCATCTAATTGATAGGTAAGAATCATGACTTGTGCAGTTATGTAATCTCTGTGGCAGAAGTGTTTCAGGAATATATACATATTCAATAGAATGGCTGTTATGACTAGCTGAAATTATATTTAGAGTCATTCTAAAGTCAACATTTCTAAGTCCTTCCAGTGTGCAATGTAGTGTGCATTGCCACTTATTTTTGTCTGTCAAGGTGAGGGAAAGAGACCAGCCGCTCAGCCAGCAGTTTCAGTCCGACCCGATTGTACCCTCCACTCTCGAAGCCGAGCCTGGAGTGTATCGCCAGCAGCCCCAGTGAGGACTCTGACAATCGTGTAGCTCTATGGGAGGGAGCAGTCTTCTTTTCTCTGTTTATAATGCAAAATCTTTATTATTTTTTTCCTAAACCTAACCATAAAGCATGCAGGGTAATAGTGTTGTCACTGGATTTGGTGTTTTTGGAATTCTATCAACTGCCTCATTTTGAAAGTGGGGAAACTGCCGCTCAGGCTGTTGTGACCAGATTAAGTATGAATTCACCAAATAGATTGTAAATGGCTTGGAGAATTCTAATATTTATATTCTGGCTCTCATCCACGATTCCCACTCCCCTTTAATCCCCACCAAAAGCTCCAGTGCTTCAGAGGGTACCAGACGATGTTCTGTGAAACTCTTGGGTTCTATAAAGGGTATCCAGAAGTTCCACAAATGTTCAACAGTCCATCTTTTAAAATATATTTTAAGTCTTGTTAAAATGGTAATTATAAAAACAACTAGTTCATGCCACATTTTGACATGGTGGGGAACACTGAGGCATAAACTGGTACCTCCTGGTTTTCTTTTTTTATGTAGACCTCAGAATAAAACTTCTTCTGCCACACTTGTGTGCCTGAATGTCTTGTAAATGTATCATTGTTTGGGAAAATTCAAGCATTCTCTTGATTCACTTCTATGTGTTTCTGCTCCCTTAAAATCGTACAAGTGCATAATTGCAACAGTGCACACATTGTGCTGCACTCACTGTACATAAGCCTACTTTGAGGCCCATCCAAGGCAATGCCAGTGTTGACGTTTCTATACCCAGATGTGATTGCCAACACCCAGTCAGAGCTTGTCAATCCCCAGGACAGTCACCATAAAGCCATCCATGAGTAGAGAGACGTCTATGCCCTAAAACAGCAGTCCCCAACCTTTTTGGCACCAGGGACTGGTTTCATGGAAGACGATTTTTCCACGGACTGGGGTGGGCTGGGGGTGGGGGTGCAGAGCTCAGATGGTGACTCACAGCCCGTTTCCTAACAGGCCGTGCGTCGGTACCAGGCTGGTGCCCAGGGATTGGGGACCAGAGCAATAAGGTCGTTCCTTTTGGTACCTCAGTAATTGACTTCCTACACTGAACCAATTTCTTGTCTGCACTGAACAGTCTTACAGTGACTTTTCGGGCCTTTATACAATCATTTTATGCTAATCACTAAGCATTTTTCCTTCAAATGCCTGTGCCTAACCCACAAAGTTTAGAGAAAAATTCTACTTTGGACCATAATGGAACAGTGGGAATACTTTCCTATCTTTTAGTGACTTAATAAAATTCTCACTAAGCAAATTATATTACCCTTCACCAAAGCTCTTTTTTCCATATCTTCTCTATTAAAAGATAAACATGTTCTGAAAACATCTTTCACTCTATAGAAATCACCAAAAGACAAGTAAATAGTAAACATGGGAAGACTTTTATTAGACAGCTGTACAAAGTTCAAAAATTCATTTGGGGTTTTTTTTAAAAATTTGGAACTGGTAAGTTCCCAAAACTGCTTTATTAATTTATTTAATACCATAAGTATTGCAAAAATTGGATTGCTTACATCCCCTTCTTATGCCTCTGAGAATAGATGGTTCCTTACTCTGACCTCAGTGTTGACATTATTTATTATAGAAAACACTTAAGAAATCCTGTGGATTCAGAAACTTTTTGATAAGTCTAGGTGAGAAAATTAATGAAATGAAGTTGTGGCTTTCAGTCAACAAATAATTACTGATCACTTTCCGTGTGCCAGGCACTGTCAGTGAACCTGAGGGATGATGGTAAACGGAAATGGACAAGGTCCTTGCTCTCGAAGAGCTTACAAGAAAAAGTGGGGAGATAGAGCTGAACCAAATAGCCACACAAAGAAATATATAGTTAGAAAGAGAGATAAGTGCAGTAAAGGAAAGGGATATCGTTCTATGAGGCAATATAATGCAGGAGCCTGCCTGGGCTGGGGGTCAGGGAAGCCCTCCTTGCTCACCGATGTCAGGATGTAGGAATGCTTAAAGAGGTCACCAGCATCCTCCTCCTAGAACCCGCCTGGATGCGGGCCCTATGGATGTGTGTATCATGCAATCCATGCTTGTTCTCTGTGTATGTGTTTGGAATAGCTCATCGTACGGCACCCAGTTGGCACCACCAAGTGACCAAGTGGAGTAGGACCAGAAACCAGAGAACAATGTCATCTTTTACAGGAGAAAATAAATTGTTTGTGCTTGTTTCCTCTTCGTGCATGTTGTATTTACTATGGAGACCTGGCAGGGTTTGTGCCTGTGCTTGGGCAGCCGAGTTGCTCCCACAGAAGCCTCCAAACGCTGCCAGTGCATACTGAATAAATCAAACCAAGAGCATTACATGAGTATAATGGAAAAAACCCAAAGCCCTGTCGCCTCAGCACCTCAGCGAAAGTGCAGGACACACCTCTGAAGCAGGAAAGGCTCCTGTGACTCCTTCCCAGCTCAACATCTTGCCATGACACAACCAGGTCTGTGTTGTTAAAATTTCCAGTTGCCAGTACATATTTCATAGTTAACAATGGAGTGTTTGTGCCAGTTTCGTTTTCACTTTCACCAGTGAGGGAAGTGGAACACAATGGGGGCAGTGCACAGAGCTGGGAACAGGACACGTTTTCTTTAGGATTCCCAGGGCTGGGTACGTGGAAAATGCCAGAGCCAAAACAAACATGAAAACCCATCCAGATCCTCCATTGCACATTCTCAGTGGTAATAAAACACATTTTGAGTTACCATCTGATAGGTTAACCATGCCTCCGCGGTGAAGGCAAACATTGATGACCACTGTGAGAATTTCCCCATGTAGAAAGAGACTGTATTCCATCCTGTACAGAAGGCTGCTGTAGGTGTGTGTACATGAGTGTGGGTATCTAATTGCACCAAATATATTTGTGAAGTGAATCAAATTACTGATATCCTTGTTTATAAAAGATAGTCATTCATTTGACTCACCTAATTCTAGCTCCTTCATAAGTGATCACTGTTGCAAGTTAGTTCTGGATGAAAACAGTTTGACTATAATGCTTCTGCCTGGAGAGTGTTTTACTCAGAGAAAGGGCAGGGTGTTCCTTACTTTCTCTGTACATCTCTTCAGCCAGCATGTCCTGCCAAGATATGATATAGATGGGATCTGTTTGTCACCTGGTTTTTCATATCCTTTTTTTCATATAGACACCCTATATGCTGCCATTCAAATCTCAGAAGGCTGAGGCCAAATTTAGGTATAAAGACCAAACATTGTCTTAGGTTGACAGGACTAAATGCTTTAGAGCTACGGTCCCCAACCCGTAGGCCATGGACCGATATCAGTCTGTGGCCTGTTAGGAACCAGGCCGCACAGCAGGAGACGAGTAGCAGGTGAATGAGCGAAGCTTCATCTGTATTTACAGCCGCTCCCCATCACTCGCATCACCGCCTGAGCACTACCTCCTGTCAGATCAGCAGCGGCATCAGATTCTCACAGGAGTGCGAACCCCACTGCAAACTGCACATGCAAGGGATCTATGTTGTGGGCTCCTTATGAGACTCTAATGCCTGATGATCTGAGGTGGAACTGAGGTGGTGATGCTAGTGCTGGAGAGCAGCTGCAAATCCAGATTATCATTAGCAGAGAGATTCAACTGCACAGAGACCATAATAAATCAATTGTAACCCACTTCGGGTGTCACTATTGCCCATCACCCCCAGACAGGACCATCTAGTTGGAGGAAAACAAGCTCAGGGCTCCCACTGATTCTGCATTATGGTGAGTTGTATAATTATTTCATCATATATTACAATGTAATAATTAGAGTAATAAAGTGCACAATAAATGTAATGCGCTTGAATCATCCCGAAACCATCCTCCCCTCCCCCCCCCGCACTGGTCCATGGAAAAATTGTCTTCCATGAAACTGGTCCCAAAAGTTTTCTCAGGGATCCAGAAGATAAAAAAACATTGTTTCCTCTTACATTTAACATTCTTGGGAATATGCCTTCTGTGTTTGGTCAAGGGCTTGTCTGAAGAACTCTATTTAATGAGATAATTCTGTCTCCCCTAAATTGGCTTAACTCAAGTGTCATGTTCATACTCAAAGAAATATGAAACGTGGTCCTTGGAATTGAATATAAAACAATGTTTCTATAATTTGGATTTTTGTGTTCTCTTTAATTCTTTGGATATGTGAGCTTCTTGTGTTTTATAGCCGTCACTGCTTCCTTGTAAGGAAGGGAAAGTGGCAGTATCTTTATTTTGCTTGGTCTTTGATAATCTCATAGTATAAATTTCCAATTCAAGATAACGTTATTGAGCTGGGTGCGGTGGCATGGCCTATGGCCCCAGCTACTTGGGAGTCTGAGGCAGGAGGATCACTTGAGCCCAGGAGTTTGAGACCAGCCTGGGCAACAGAGGAGACCCCCATCTCTTTAAAAAAAAAAAAAAAGATAATGTTATTGAAATTCTGTAACATTGGCCATATCCATTTTTATTCCCTCAATCCAAATCTTATACTCTGTATTTTAGCATTTCCCACAGCACCTTCTTTGCACATCGTAGGCACTTGACAGATAACATGGTGAATGAGTGAATGAATCCTTATGATTTTCCAGGGCCTAAAGAATGAATCTCAGACTCTACAGCATGGCGTGCAAAGTTTTTTAAGTTCAGCCTTAACCTACCTTTCTGTCCTCCCATCACCACTCCTATGTAGAGGCCACCCCCATATACATAAGCACATACTCCTTATTATCTGACAAGTTCACGTTTCTCACTATTTGAACTTAATTAAGTGCTTTCACATCTCACTGCTTTCACAGATGAATCGATGAATGAATATCCAACTCTGCCTTTTCCATGTTACCACTTTTGTGTCACTGCCGATTATAAGCATGTAAAGATTTTTTTAATTTGTTTTAGACACAACTTTCAGCTAATCTTCCCAATTGCCTGCGTCACTCCCTGATAATAACTTGAGCTCTGAGGGAGGAACATTTACACTTTGAATGTCTGTCTGGACAGCCATTCCTAACCTTCAGATAATTATTGTGCTTCATCCCTCCTTCTTCACAATCATAAACCTTGCTATACCTCCCCAACTTGTACACTTAGATTTTCTGTATAAGATTTTATTTAAAAATAAATATCTCTTGGGATCTTTGGAAGAACCATAGTGTCACAGGAAGGGGTTGAAAATGTCTGCATTGTACTTTCCTTTAGTCATTTTATTTAGTCCATTTGAGTCCTTGAGAAGATTAGGTACACGTTTCTGTTACTCTGTACAGGTTTCTCCAAAAGTTGAGCTCAAATGTTTTTTATGTGATTACTTTGTAGTGCTAAATTTTCTGTCATAGTTTATGGACTTTATTCCTAATACTCGGAATGTGTTTCTAAATGACACTCTTTGGGCTGCTGAACCATTCCTCCTGTTGCTCCTGCTTTCCTTTTCCCTAGGGATTGAAACACAGGGTGCATGACATAGTTGCACCTAGCATCTATAAGAATACTGATGATTTTTAAGTCCCTCATACATTTGAATGTTAAACTCTATAGTTGGCTGTGGAGGAATAATCTACCTTCAAGTCCCAGGGAAACATCCAAAAGAAAGAAGGGGAAAGCGTAGGAGAATTTACTTTAGCACTGCTCATATATTTATTTTGAAGGCTGGCAGAATCTAAAAATGGGGCTGTAAATTTAACAGCCCAACCATAAAAACCCCAAAATAAGGGAGAAAAAGCTCTACTACTTCTAAGTTTGGATACTGATAGTAAGTTACAAGATTTATTTTTCTTCTGCTGTCTTAAATTCTTTTTTAAATTTCTAACGCTATCCTTCCCTTTCTTTCTCGTTTTTATTTTGATTAATTACTTTTTAAAGGTTACCAATGCCTTGAAATGTATGGAATCTGAATACTTTTCTGAATACTCAGCTGGCATGTTTCACTTGCTGGATTTCACGGTGACGTTAAATACTATCTGCACCTTATGTAACGCTGGGTGATTTCAGCGAGGTAGGGACTGCACATGGTATCAGTTCTTGTGGGAAAATATGCTTCAGTGGCTTACTGGCACTGGTTTTGGAATGTGGCATTTAAAAGTACCTTTTTACAGTGGGAAAGAATTCTGTCAAGAATAAACAGTCTGACCTTGTTAAATAGGCCAAAGTCTGTGTGTAACCTAGTTCCAGAAAACTAGCTTTTACTAGTTTAGAAAAAGCAGATTAGAAAAAAAAAAACTAAAACTTTTGTAAAGTATTTAAAAAGTTACTATCAAGAATGTTAAATAAATTCCTAAAATAATAGTCTTTGCGTATATTCATAAAATTTTTTTTACCTGACTGTAAAATCCTATTTTTCCAGAGTAGATGAAAGATCAGATCTACAGTTAGTCACAAAAGCAGGTTTCTTTTTCCTGGAAAGACAAGACTCACTTATAGAAGGGAGCTCTGGGAGTGGCTACATAGCATGGACCACTGTGGGAAACCAGCAGGCTTAGGGAGATGAAAAAGGAGAAAAACTTGCCAGTGACTCCCCATTGCCCGCATGTTAAAGTCTGTATATTCTAAGCTCTGGAATGCAACAGTCATCCCTAACCTTTCTCTCCATTCCTGCTTTCCCACTCACACCAAACCCATCCACCCCATGATCTTGCCATCCAGACTTTTATGTTCCTTCCTGAAACAACATGCCACTAGATTTTGTGCCTCCATGCCATTAGACATTCTTTCTCTCTGCTTAGATTGCCTTTCCCCTTCTCAGCCTAACAAACTCCTAGTCATTCTTCAACTCAGTTCAGATGCCACTTCCTCTCTGAAGTCTGCCTGACTCTCCAGGATAAAGTTAGGAACTTCCTCTTCCATGCACTTTTGATTTGCCTGTAATATGGTAGCTCTCATATGATAATATCCCCATTTGTATGGCATTTGTCTTCTATTTTTAAAAGATTAACTTATAAAATATTCATTTCAGCACTTAAGGTAGCAACACAGAGGCATATGATAGCTGCTCAGTGAGTGAGTGTAGAATGTACATGGCGGGTGAAATAAGAGGATTCTGAGGAGAGGAGGTGGAGGGGAACCGAGGTTGGAAAGGAACGCTTTCCCCTGAATATCGACTTCCCCTGAAATGTGCCATTACAGCTGGTGTCTGCATCCATCTCGAAATTTCAGCACCAGGAATCAAACTCATTTTGGTAGTCGCTTTCTTTGCTAAAATCTTGTGTTTTTATTTAGATGATATTCTGGAAAACCAAAATTTTATTGCTTTTACCCAGATGCATGACTGGTTGGTTGGTTGGATATTGTTCTTAAGAGTACACTAGATGCTAGTTCTAACCACAACCATTTTTAATATTAAATCACTAATTTATCAATATTAATTTTAATTAGGAAACATTTTTAATGGAGTTAGAGTACAAACCAAATCTTATGTTCAAAAATATATAGCTTTAAGAAAACTACATACATATTTTAAAAAATCAAATGTGTAAAATAAAAAATCAAGTATTTTGCAAATAAGCCTATAGCAAAGCTTTTCAAAAGCTGCCTATGCATTTAAAATATAATTTAAGAAATTAAGATGCATTTTTAAAAGCCTTCCCAGGATTATGTATATTATATAAAACTACTTACTCTATCTGGCCACTGTAGTTTTTACTGGGTGTACATTCAAAGATATTGTAGTAGGAAAAGCCACAAATTGTCCGTTGTGAATTTAAAAGTGTTAAAGTCTGTGTGGGGAGCACAGTTTGGGGGACGTCCACGATTGTAGCTCTGTCATGGGCAGTGCATGGGCAATATATATAGCCAAAGTGTTGTACCCCCATAATATTCTGAAATAAAAAATAAATAAATAAAATAAATAAAATAAAATAAAGCTCAAAAAAAAATAAAAGTGTTAAAGTCTAGAGAAAAAGAAACTTACATGTTCTTATACTCAAACATAAATTGGCCACTATCATGCCTTTTAATGGCAAATAGAGGTTAAAAATGTTGCAAAATATTTAAGATTTTGACAAGATTGAGTAAATAATCTATTTGAAGTAAGAAAAGCTCTTTGAAGTGTGACCTTAGTAATTTTATACAAGCGAAAATAAAATATTATCTTTATCTTTTCCTTGTATTTATTATTCTATTTCTATAAGGACTCCTTGATTTTAGGATGTGAGACTAAAATACTGCTTTTAAATGCCAAGTTGCTGCTAGTGTACCTACAATACAAGGATTTGTATTTTTCCATCAGTTTTTTTTCTTTTCTTTCTTTTTTTTGGGGGGGTGTACTACAGGTGTGTGCCAACACACCTGGCTAATATTTTAAATTTTTTGTAGAAACGAGATCCGGCTATGTTGTCCAGGCTGGTCTTAAACTCAAGTGATCCTCCCGCCTCGGCCTCCCAAAGTGCTGGGATTACAGACATGAGCCACTGTGCCCAGCCCATCAGTTTCCTTTTCATTTGTGTCATTTGTGATTTATGTACTCATGTTTTTAAAGGCATCAAATTTTCTCAATATTTTATTGTAGTTCTCAAGTATTGTTGGTCCTGTAATATTTTAGAAAAATAAGATATTCATCAATTGCCTTAAATACCCAATAGTTATGGCATCCATTTACTCTGTAATTTTATTTTTAGAAAGTTGATATCAGGAGACAATTTTTTTAGAGCGAAACAACACTATTTATAAGATATATTTCACCAAATCCAGTGGCATTTTCTGCAGTTTCTTCCCCATTCCCTTTGTAGCATTTGTATACAAATCTCCCCCCTTTAAACTCTCATCTTTCCTTAGTCAATTTTTTAAATCTGCATTCTTTTTTAAGTGCTAAAATTATTTAAAAATTCGCACATTCTTAGTAGTTTAAAAAAAAATTAAAGAGGAAAATCCTCAATAATCCTTCCTTCCAGAAAAAGCCACCATTAACAGTTTGGTGAATGAACTTTTATACCTTTCTCTATTTGTATACAACCCTTGGTATGGGTGAGTGTGGGTATGGGTGTGCATTTATAGTGTATATACAGGTTTTTTGTTTGTGTGGGGTTTCTTGTTTACTTTTTCCCATTTGATTTATCTTAGGCGTTTTTCATAGCTAACAGATAGCCTGTTTATTCTTTTCCTTACCTTCACTGTGTGAATGTCCATAATATTCTCACCTAGTCTCCTAGGATGAACACTGGAGTGGTTTCTCATGTTTTGGCTGGGGTGAACTTCTTTGGGCTTACATCTTTTCACCAAAATACTAATATTTTTGTAGGATAAGTTTTTAAGAAATGGCATTACCAAGACAAAGGACAAAGAAATATACACATTTTAAAATGTAATAGATAATGCAAATCATTCTCCAAAAGGGTTTCACTTGCCACTCCTGCTCTCCTCTTAACAGGAGATGAGTGAGCTCTCTGCTTTGTCTCTTCTGAGTGCCCGTGGCCATCACCTTTGCCAGACCTTTCTGCTCCTCCTGCCCACTAATAAAGCATCCTAAATGTTTGGACTTTCAGCCCCTTCTCGCGTCCGACTCGGGTCCGTGACTGTAACTTTCATCTCTGTGTGGAGGTGTACAAGTTGTCTGCTCCACCCAGGGTCCCCTCTGAGTATCAACCCTCATCCCTACTTTTCCCCTCCCATCTCCATCTCATGGCTATAGCAACATAACATGACAAAATTTCACTCACTGGCTTCTCCTTCCCTGGGCAATTCTGCTTCACTTTCCTTTTTTTAACTTTGCTACTAGTAATCACCAAAGCTGGGATCCTCAGATTTTTTTCTGTATCCATTTGTATCAGCATATATTTGGTTACAAGTATATTCAATTGAATATCTAATCAAAAATGTCCTGAGTGATAGGAATTTTTTTTTTTAATTTATTTTTTTAATTTCAGAATATCATGGGGGTACAACATTTTGGCCATACACATTGCCCCTGTTCTGCCCGTGTCAGAGCCACAATCGTGGTCGTCTCCCAAACTGTGCTCCCCACATCCATTCAGTGAGAGTTTTTCCCATCCCTTCCAGCCCCCTCCCTCCCGCCCGCCCTCTGATGAATGTTATTGCCCTGTGTGATGTAAGTGTTCATCAGTTAGTACCAGTTTGATGGTGAGTACCAGTGATGCTTGTTTTTCCAATCCTGTGACACTTCGCTTCGAAGGATGGGTTCTAGCTCCAACCAGGATAATACCAGATGTGTTAATTCACTGTTGTTCCTTATTGCTGAGTAATACTCCATGGTATACATATACCACATTTTATTGATCCACTCGTGTATTGATGGGCACCTGGGTTGTTTCCACAACTTTGCAATTGTGAATTGTGCTGCTATGAACATTCGAGAGCAGATGTCTTTATTATAAAATGTCTTTTTTTCTTTTGGATAAATACCCAGTAGTGGGATTGCTGGGTCAAATGGTAATTCTACTTTTAATTCTTTGAGGTATCTCCATATTCTTTTCCATAGAGGTTGTACTAATTTGCAGTCCCACCAGCAGCGTATGAGTGTTCCTATCTGTCCACATCCCCGCCAACATTTGTTGTTTGGGGATTTTTTGATATGAGCCAGTCTCACTGGAGTTAAGTGATATCTCATTGTGGTTTTGATTTACATTTCCCTGATGATTAGAGAAGTTGAGCACTTTTTTATATGTTTGCTGGCCATCATTCTGTCTTCTTTGGAAAAGTTTTTGTTCATGTCCTTTGCCCATTTTTTAATAGGGTTGTTTGATTTTTTCTTGTTGATTTTCCTAAGTTCTGTATAGATTCTGGTTATCAGCCCTTTATCAGAGGTGTAGCATGCAAATATTTTCTCCCATTCTGTAGGTTGTCTGTTCACTCTAGTGATAGTTTCCTTGGCTGTGCAGAAGCTTTTCAATTTGATCAGGTCCCATGTATTTATTTTTGTTGCTGCTGTGATTGCTTTGGGGGTCTTGTTCATAAATTCTTTGCCTAGGCCAATGTCCGTAAGAGTTTTTCCAACGTTTTCTTCGAGAATTCTTATGGTTTCATGTCTTAGGTTTAGATCTGTTATCCATTGTGAATTGATTTTTGTGAGAGGTGAGAGGTGTGGGTCCACTTTCAGTCTTCTACATATGGCCATCCAATTTTCCCAGCACCATTTGTTGAATAGGGATTCTTTTCCCCAGTGTACGTTTTTCTGGAATTTGTCAAAGATCAGGTGACTGTATGAGGTTGGTTTTATATTTGGGTTCTCAGTCCTGTTCCATTGGTCTACGTGTCTGTTCTTGTGCCAATACCATGCAGTTTTGGTTACTATAGCCTTGTAGTATAGTTTGAAGTCTGGTAGACAGATGCCTCCCAATTTGTTCTTTTTGCTTAAGATTGCTTTGGCTAGACGGGGTCTTCTCTGGTTCCACACGAAGCGTAGAATTATTTTTTCTAGATCGGCAAAAAATGATGTTGGTATTTTGATAGGGATTGCATTGATTCTGTAAATTAATTTAGGTAGCCAAGCCATTTTTACTATGTTGACTCTGCCTATCCAAGAGCATGGTAGGGCTTTCCATCTATTTACATCCTCTGCAATTTCCTTTCTCAGTGTTTCATAATTCTCTCTATATAGGTCTTTGACCTCCTTAGTTAGCTATATTCCTAAATATTTAATTTTCTTTGTTGCTATTGCGAAAGGTATAGCATCTTTAATTTGTTTCTCGGCTTGATTGTTATTAGCATATATGAAGGCTATGGATTTGTGTGTATTAATTTTGTATCCTGAGACTTTGCTGAATTCATTTATCAATTCCAGTAATCTCTCGGTTGAATCTTTGGGGTTTTCTATGTATAATATCATATCGTCTGCGAATAGTGAAAGTTTGACCTCTTCTGCCCCTATCTGGACGCCCCTGATTCCTCTGTCTTGTCTAATTGCTGTGGCCAGGACTTCCAGCACTATGTTGAAAAGAAGTGGAGATAGTGGACACCCTTGTCTGGTGCCAGTTTTAAGGGGGAATGCCTTCAATTTTTCCCCATTCAGTATGATATTGGCTGTGGGTTTATCGTATATGGCTTTAATAGTTTCTAGGAATGAGCCATCTATGCCTATATTGTTAAGAGTTCTTATCATAAAAGGGTGCTGGATTTTGTCAAAAGCCTTTTCTGCGTCTATTGAAAGGATCATATAATCTTTGTTCTTGCTTTTATTTATATGGTGAATTACATTTATAGATTTGCGTATGTTGAACCATCCCTGCATCTCGGGAATGAAGCCCACCTGATCATGATGGATTATTTTTTTGATGTACATTTGAATTCGGTTTGCAAGGATTTTATTGAGAATTTTTGCATCTATATTCATAAGGGATATTGCTCTGTAGTTTTCTTTTTTTGTTGTGTCCTTTCCTGGCTTTGGTTTCAAGGTGATATTGGCTTCGTAGAATGAGTTTGGGAGGATTCCATCCTTCTGGATATTTTCAAATAACTTCTGCAGCATAGGCACCAGTTCTTCTTTGTAGGCTTGGTAGAATTCAGGTGTGAACCCATCTGGTCCGGGACTTTTTTTTGTGGGTAGATTTTTAATTACTGCTTCAATTTCGGTGCCTGATATTGGTCTGTTTAGAAATTCTGTTTCTTCCTGGTTGAGCCTAGGGAGGTAGTGTGTTTCTAAGAATTTGTCCATTTCCTCCACGTTTTCGTGTTTGTGGGCATAGAGATTTTTGTAGTATTCAAAGATGATGTTTTGTATTTCCATGGTATCAGTTGTGACTTCTCCTTTTTCATTTCTAATTGAGCTTATTAGAGTCCTTTCCTTTCTGCTTCTGGTCAACCTGGCAAGTGGCCTGTCTATTTTGTTTATCTTTTCAAAGAACCAGCTTTTCGTTTCATTGATGTTCTGTATTGTTCTTTTGTTCTCGATTTCATTTAATTCTGCTCTAATTTTGGTTATTTCTTTTCTTCTGCTGGTTTTAGGATTGCTTTGCTCTTCCTTTTCCATTTCCTTAAGACGATTCATTAGTTTACTGATTTGTGACTTTTCTGTCTTTTGGATGTGGGAATTTAGGGCGATAAGTTTTCCTCTCAGGACTGCTTGTGCTGTATCCCACAGATTTTGATAACTTGTGTCCCCATTATCGTTTAGTTCGAAGAATCTTTTGATTTCATTTTGAATCTCCTCTTTGACCCAATAATCATTCATCAATAGATTGTTTAGTTTCCAAGTTTTTGGAGGAAGATGTGAGTTTCTGTTGGAATTGATATCTAATTTTATTCCGCTGTGGTCTGAAAAGATACATGGTATGATTTCTATTTTTTTGAATTTGTTTAGATCTGTTTTGTGGCCTAGGATGTGGTCAATTTTAGAGAAAGTTCCATGAGCTGATGAGAAGAATGTATATTCAGTGTTATTTGGGTGGAGTGTTCTGTAGATATCTGTTAGGCCCAAATGTTCTAGAGTCCTGTTTAGGTCTTTTATTTCTCTATTTGTTTTTTGTTTGGAGGATCTGTCCAGTTCCGTCAGTGGGGTGTTGAAGTCCCCTGCAATTATGGCATTCCTGCTTATTATGTTGTCTAGATCTAGCAGCATTTGCTTTATGTACCTGGGTGCTCCTGTGTTGGGTGCATAAATGTTTAGGATTGTTAAATCCTCTTGTGAAATTTTTCCGTTCACCACTATATAGTGTCCATTTTTGTCCTTCTTTACTTTTATTGCTTTAAAGTTTATGTCATCTGAAATGAGGATGGCTACTCCGGATTTCTTTTGGTTTCCATTAGCCTGAAAAATTGTATTCCAGAGTGATAGGAATTTTTAAATCTGACATAGGAGGTCTGGAGATAAATAATTCTGCGATTGGTGCAGTTCCTCAATGGTGTCATCTCAGTTCCTGTAACCAAATATTGGAAAAATTCCATTCTTTCCTCCTCGGTGAGTTGATTATGTCTTCCCTTGGGGCCTCAAGATCGCTGCTGCAACTTCAAGCATCACATCCTCATACAACAGTGTTCTAAGCAGTGAGCAAGGAAGCAGGGGCCAAAAAGGGTTTCATTGTCTCTGATCAGGGAAGACAATCTTTTCCAAAAGCTCTCTTCAGACTTCCACGTAGGTTTCATTACCCAGAACTGGATCACATACCTACCCATAGACCAATCACACTGTAGATAAACATGTTGCTACCCAAAGAAAATCAGGTTATGCTAGCCAGGAAAAGGGGAATGGCTGTTAGGTAGACAACCAATGACAGGCCCTTCATTGATCTAGGATGTGCCCTAAGGTAGCAGGGCCACTGTATAGGTAGAAACATGTGCTGTTGGTTCCTTCCAGAGGTACATGTATATATTCAGTGATCTCTGATAACATGTTTTATGAAGTACAATGCTTTTTCCCTTAAAGGTTCCACATATGTTGAAAGCAGAAGGCTTTAGAATTTCATGGAAGTGATGAATAGACTAAGAATGAATGCTTACCACGCCCACCAGCACTATGATTCCTTAGGTTTTTTTCATAATAGTCATCAGCAAATGCTTTGTGAGTGTGAGCCATCTACCAGTCATGTACAGGTAACATTCTTCATATGCAAACTCAGGTATGTCAGAAGCTAAGGATAGTTTCTAAAAACAATGAGGTAGCAAGAAAAATTGTGTTAAACTAACAATTTCTAAAAATATATTAATTTAACTAATATTTATGTAATTTATATTACTTAAGTATATTTATTAATATATTTATACATATTATTAAAAGTAATATTGATTATTGGTGTATGTACATATAAATTACATATATATGTATTTTTTAAATTTACATATATGATACATAAATCTGAAGTTGCCTCTGTATCTCGTACCTAGCCAAATAAACCCTGATGAATCTAGGAGGCAAAAGCATTGTTAGACCTGGAGAGTCAGGGAAGACTTCCCAAGGAGCTGATTTTTGAGCCAGGTCTTTAAGAATGAGTAAGAGTTTGCCTGGCAAAACAAGGGGAAAGGTGCGTTCTAGGTATGGAGTTGAGAAAAGACAGAGCATGTTCTCAAAACAGCAACAAGTATGTGGGCTGATGAGTATGGTGTCATGATCAAAACTGTTTGTTTCAAAAGATCACTCTACTACAGTGTGATGAGTGGATTGGTAGGGAGAATTTGGTGTGAATTAGGTAATTGTTGGCAGAGAAACCGATGTGAAGGCTGTTTTAAGAAAGATATGTGATGAGGGGCTGAACGAGGATAGGAAGGAGAGGGGACAGAAACTGAAGATTGTTAAATGTAGATCCAGAGAAAAGCAGGGAAAAATACATCCATGTCAAAATCTGATAAGAAATTTACTTTGTGAAAAAACCAAGAAATATAAAATAATATTCCTTGAAATCATGTAAGTATCTGTGGTCATAACTATGTTTATAATACACTGTTGTGGATGTGTCCTGACACATACTCAGGACATAGTAGACACTATTGATGTAGTCATTACTATTTTTACTGGCAGTCCTATTGAAAATGTACAGTAATTTCTCCTGATATGATTAACATTTCCATTCAAAATTGGAAGATCATATAATGAATCTGCATGAGGCATCTCACTAATTTTCTTATGGTATAATGTTTATCCCAATTGTAATTAAGATGAATCTATCATAAAATGACTTTTTTTTCCCATTCACAGAGTCTTTTTTGAAAAATACTTCTTTTCATCACAATTTAAATGACAGATGCTTTACCTTATTGGGCCTAAAGTGCCAATAGCATGGTTATGGTCTATCTAATTAGCCACCTGTCTTTCTGTTTCTCCTTTTTCATCCCCATAATCTAGGTTTTGCTGGAGTTGGCAAATTGTATACCTCACATGTGGTCATTATATGACTAAACCCTAATGAGGGTTATGTAATGTAAACAGCCACAAAATACCATAATTTACTCTTTTCATTAGACAACAAGCACCTTGAGGGAAGAAACAGGGCATCACATATATTGTGCTCACTAAATAGTAATTGGTAATGATGATGTACTTTTAAGATGTTTATTTCTATTATCAAAGTCATATATACTCATTATAGGCAAATTTGTATGGTCTCTGTTTATCTCCATTCTCCATTCTCCATTCTTGATTCAGCTCATCCATTCATTTTTTTTTAAATGGTAAAATGGGTTTGTTTTTCAGTTTTCCAAATCTGAAAATCAAAGTAGGATTTGAAAGAAAGATGTAAATAGATAAAATTGTAGAATATTTTTTCAGCCCTTTATTATATTTTTCTTACTTTGGGGCTAATTACCTTCACCTTTCTTCCCTTGCTGATCCTAGGGAAGAACAAGTTTAAAAATTAGATATTAGATATAATTCCAGTAAGAGTCTATTCAGTTTGAGGATTTTTTAAAAACTAAATAGCCTAAATATTTCATCATCACCATGACCACCATGTGCCTCCCTCCCCCACTGCTCATATCATACACCTGATAATGCCCATTTCTCTTAAGAGAACACTGTCATGTTCTTGAGGCCAGATGTTAAGTTGGAAGGGTCTGGGAAGATGGCAGAATTTAAAATATTATATAGCTGGTGTTCTTTCTAATATTGCATTTGTTTATCTTGTGTGTGTGTTTTATATATTTCATCAGGTATTCATGAATAAGTAGTTCACACCCTCACAAGAGAATAAGTTCTTTTCTTTTCTTTAAACAGTGACTCCATTGATCCTGTTTTAGAATTTCTTCCCTTGTTTCTCACTTCCTTTTTGGCAACATTGTTTTAAAGTCTTAAACTGATTCTGATATTCCTATAATATTCCTTTTTCTCTCCTGCTATTTTTAGCTATAGGCAAAGAGATAATTTTTTGGAAAACCTTGCTTCATTCAAGAGGCATGTTGGTTAAGGGGCAGATTCTGGAACCAGATCTTTTATTTGAAGCTTTTCTTGCTACTTAACATGTGTGACCTTAAATAAATTCTTTAGCCTATCTGTGTCCTTGGTTTCTTCTCTGTTAAAATGGAGAAAATAATGGTACTTACCTCATGGGATTATTGTGGGAATTAAATGAATTGATACATGAAAAGTACTTGATGAAGTCCTATAATTGAATTACATAGTAGTAATACTCATCTTTGTACCTGAATACAAAGACAGGGAAGGAAATGAATATAACCAATTAAACCATTTTCTTCCTACTAACCAGTTGCCTAGGGACCACTCTTAATAGAGTACAAACATCTTAGGGACACCATTCTCTCTTTTTTTTGTTATTATTATTATTTCTCAAAAAGGAGAATCTTTCTAGTATTCCTGAAATTTGTATGTTGAGGAAATCTTTCCATTATCAGTGTTGTTTAAACAATGTTGAAGTTTGGAAAAAAATAAAATATATTCTTCCCAAGGGTATATACATATCTGTTCTTTGAATACGGGAAATTCAATATGCAACTCCAGACAGTTGAAGGATTTTCACTAAGAGACTGAGAATGGACAAATGTGTTATTGTGAATGAACTGCATAGACAGTATTAACTGCTTTGCTTTCAGGCATCATCTCTCAGTGTGAGATCTCAGCGTCCCAGAAATTCAGTGCTGTTTCTCCTGTCCTTGTTCCTTGCTTACTTTCACCTGCTAGGCAAGCAGTTGAAGGTGGCAAAAAGAAATTCAGTTTTGACTCTGCAGCACAAACCTTCATGATTGTGCTTTTCTTCTTTACCACATACAGGACAAGCTCTAGAAAGATAAGAAAAAAATTTTTTAGGAAGGACATTTTGTGTATTTAATCTTTCTAGAGGGGAAGGTAGATGACTAGAAAGTAACAATTCATAAATTTTGAAAATAAATTTATTTCCTTACTCTAATCAAAATGAGCGTTTTAATCTTATTTCTATACTAAACCATTTCATATTCCAGTTATCACTTTCTCTTGAGGATAGAGTTAATAATTCAGAAAGTTTCATTTTTCAAATAGGTTAGATTCTTCCCTGGTGAATAAGTGACTCATTGTACCATGGATTAGGAATTAATGTCACAAATAACATACACTTCTTTCACATAGTCTACTTAAGATGTGTCATATAAGAACTCTTCCAGCTATTAACCTTTCAAAAAAATTATTTAAAAGAAATACCTGAGGCTTTTAGCCCAGCCCTTGTATAACCTGCACTGTCTTGTTTTGTTTTACAAAGCCATGCAGGAATGCCCCCCATTCACAAAAGGAGTTGGTACCTAAACTGTAACTCAGCCTGCCATTCTGGACATTTGTGTTTGGCATTTTATATAATTGCTTATTCTGTAATTTAGCCTTTAAGAACATTTGTCTTAGTATTGCTCTTATTTACCTAGTGCCCAATTCAGGATGAAGATTAAACCGCAGTGCTGTCTCCAAAGAAAATGTACTCTGGCTTTTCTTAAATTCAAGGTAAAGGTGTGGTTTGGCCACGTAATCAGTGTTGTGTGGAATGTAATTCAGGAGCTTCTGCAACATGACCTGACTGTGATCCAGTTTTCTTTAGACACTTCCTGCTCTGAACTCCCACAGCTCTTCTTTTTTTTTTTTCTTTTCCCACAACACTTCTTAAGCCACCCAGTTCAGCCTTTACATGAAGCCTTTCACTCTCTAGTTATGTTTCGTGTGATCATGTGGCTTTTCTTTTTTTCAATGCTGCTCAAAGCTGCGTGAGATCAGGAATGACGACTTTGTGTTTGCTGAGCATGCCTAGCTCCAATAGTGTGAACCCAAAACCTAGGACATGGTTGGTTATTTGGTGAATTACTACTTATTATACTCTTCCTCTATTGGTGCCTAAAGGACGTTGTATAATAGTAGAAATGCCATTTCTATTCTGGGTATTTTATTACTATTTGTGTGTATATATGGAATTCTAAGTACAGAATATACTCATGAGATAAAGAAATTTTTGTATAAACAAAAACCAAGAGAATTACCACCAATGAGGCTTTTAACTAAAGGATGTACTTCAAAAAGAAGGAAAGTAATCCCAAAAGGAATGTCTGAGATGCAAGAAAGAAAGTACATAAATTGCTAAATATGTACAAATAGATTGTTAATCACAGTAAATGTGAATGGACAGAACTCACCACTTTAAAGACAAAGAATGTTCAATTCAGTTTTTAAAATATTTATTAAAACCAACTTTGTGCTTTTTCTGGAAACACCTAGAACTCTCATCCTCTGCTGGGGGGTACATAAAATGGTTCTCTCCTTTGGAAAATAATTTGGCATTAACTATACAATTTAGCATGCTTATACCATGAAACCTTGCAATTCTATGCCTAGTTGCATGTCTGAGAGAAATTGTTGCACATGTGTACCAAGAGTCATTCAGGAATATTCATAGCAGCTTTGTTTGTAATAGCAAAAAATCCAAACCAAAATGTTTACATACAAAACAATAAGTTAAATTGTCTCTGGTATAGTCCCACAATCGAATTATACAGCAGTGACAATGAAAATGAGCTGTAGCTACAGGCAATAACATGGATGAATCTTAGCAACAATATTGAGTGAAAAAAACAAATTGAAGAAAGTTATAAAGCATATGAAATATTTATAGAGCAATTCTAAATATATTATATTATTTTGGTGTATTTATGTGATAAATCTAACTTTTTTTAAAGCAAGGAAATGAAAAACATAAGATTTAGAATAGTGGTTGCCTGTGGGGGCAAAGAGAGGTAAAAAGGCAAGGGAATAGAATTAGGGGTATAAAAAAGCAAGAGAGGGAGGGGGGCTGTCAGCACCCGAATAGCTGTAACATCATCAAATTGGCCTTACGTCTCCCTCCTTGGGCTCCGGTATAAATTGATACTCTTATTTAACATGATTTCCTAAAGGTTTGTTCTATTGTTTCTGTTGGCCGGGCACTGAGCTGAGAGTATAGAAGTTGATGAGACAGATAAAATCTCCCCTCGTTCTTGTGGGTAAGAGGGATGATAAACAAATTAATATGTTACATAATTTCATCTAGTGATAAGTTCTGTGGGGCCTGGTGAAAAAGTAGAGAGTGACAGACTGGGAATCTGTTTTAGGGAAGGAGGTGGTCAGGGAAGGTCTCTTGTGAAGGAGGTGAGGGAGAGACCATGCATTGCAGTCAGAGGGGACAGTAAATTCAGAGGCCCCAAGGCAGGAGGGGCCTGTCCAAGGAAAGCAAGAAGGTCAGTGTGGCTGAGACAGAGTGGGAGGGAAATTGGTCAGGGCTGAGATCAGGAAGGTGGTCTGAGGTCCCACTGTGTGAAGCCTGGTAAAAGTGTTTGAATTCATATTTAAATATAATAGGAAGCCATCAGAGGCCTTTGATTAAGGGGCCTAATCCATGTTAGAAGCAGAAACTAGGAAAGGAGTTAGGTTGATAAACACAGGCAGTATAACAGCAGGAAAAAAGACAATTGATAACAGGACACGAGCAAGAAAAAATTTAAATGGTTAAAATAATATACTTTCAGAGCTTGAAGAAACTTAAGTAATTTGGGAAATTTCGTTAAATCTAAGTCTTCATTCATCTTACCAGATGAATGAAATACTAAAATATTACTTACAGTTACTTGCATAGGTACACGCACATATATTCTTTTTGTGACACATTCATGTCATAAAAACGTGATGTTCCTATCCAGGCAATTGAGAATGCTCGTTGTGCGCTTCAGTGACTCAACTGTGATGATACTGTGATGGTAAATGAGGTCATTTCAAATGTATTTTCACCCTTCCTGAGATTTGCAGTATGTGTGTGAAACAAGTAGTAGTGTTGATTATTATGCAGTATAAAAAGAGAATTTTTTTAAAATATGTCATTTCTTATGAATAAATGAAATCCAACTGGGATTATTCATGATCAGAAGTTTATTTACTGTGCCTAATGAGTTTTAAGCTTTGGAGTCCCTCACTTGCAGCCTTACACACGAAGGCCATGGAAGAGGCCCAAGCAGTATGTTCACATGGCTTTTTTTTGGCACAAATAAGCTATTTGCACAAGGTAATTGCACAAGCATACTATTTTAAAGGCAACTGATTAACGCCCCACATTACCCTATCACACTTCTCATGTCCAATGGTGCTAGAATGACCACAGGCATTTTTGAGATCTGGTTAAGGGGATTTTGAGTTAGTTTGGGTTTTATAAGCTCTATATGGGGTTCACTGTTACATATATATCAGTGGCTCTGCACCAGGGATGATTTTATCCCCTCAGGGACATTTGTCAATGTTTGGAGACACTTTGTCACAATGGGGCGAGAGGGTATTGCTACTGGCATCTAGTGAAGGGAGACTAGAGATTCTGTTAAACATTCTACAATGCACAGAACAGCCCCCTTACAATAGAGAACTATTCAGCTCCAAATGCCAAAAGTGCCCAGATTGAGAAACCCCCCAAAATAGTTGTGACTGGCTACCCCAATGTAGGAATGGCCTCCAGGAATACACTCCCACTAGCACTGTGCTGACTTACCTGGGGGTCAGAGGTCATCTCACAGTGTGAACATATGTCCTATGATGTCTGGCACCAGCAGTCTATGGGTAGTGGAGGAGAAACAAGGTTTGAAGCATACTGAGCCAGAAGGAAAATTCTTCAAGGCAATAGACATGTAAATTGTAAACAAAGGATTCTGTTCTCATCAGTGCCTAGTCACAATGGGAGTTCTTTCATGATAAGAATATACTAGATAATGCAACATATTTACTTATAAAAACAACCATGCATTTTTTTCTTTTATAAGGAAAGAATCATCCTTATAAGAATCATCCAAAATAGATTTTATCAAATTTATCTTTTTAGGGCTAAAACCTGTAGCAGTACTACAAACAGTGAACATATGTGAAATGACATGCTTTTTGTATCATAACTATCAATAAAAATAATTTTGATCAACCATGTTTTCTTCCTATTCTTTCTATAGAAAATATTTCAAAAATGGTTGTCAAATGAAACACAGTCAAAGACTATGCAGTCCAAAAAACATAGGACAAGTAAGTTTCCTAGTAGAGGTATCAGACAGTTTATTAATCAAAATATTGTGATTTTATTTCTGCATTTTGTGATGTTTGTGTTATTTGTCAGCTTTTTAAAAGGGTATAAGCTTTAGGCTTCACAAACCAGACATCTGTCCCTGTTCATAATACTGTGTTTGTATGGACGTGAACTCCCTCAACTTTTCATCCCAACAGCATACACCTGCAAATTAATCTGTATTTATCTGTGTTCATCTTCACTTCAGAGTCTATAGCCTTGGAGGGCAGGAGTCTTCTAATCTCACCACCTAGGGGCTCGATTCTGTGTACTTTGATCCCCTTCAGATCCTAACTCCATCACATCCCTGCTGTGCCAGTGCCTTCAAGCACAATCTGCATCCTCTGTCTTCCAAAGGAGATGTAAAGGGGTCAGAGGTTCTAGGCAGAGTTAGGGGCAGGTGGGAAAGCATGGTAGGCAGAGAGAGCAGTTTTGAATGGTTCTGCCACCTGCCTCTGTAACCAAGGACTTCACTCTGGATGTCATTAACCTTTCAATTTTGTGCTGGCAGCCTTCTTCTCCTGTCATATTACCGTAGTGGATATTCTAAAGCTCTCACCTTGCTTGGCATCTTCTGGTACATGAATGCTTCTCTCTTCTTTATTTCTTGTAAATACTCACCTTGGCTTTGTGATGTCATAGTTGCCTGCTCTTCCTCCTACCTGTCTCACTCCTCTTTGCTGAATGCCGTCCCCATAGGTTCTGTCCTATGGCATACAACCTCTGCATGCTGTCTCCCTCAACAATCTCCTCTACTCCATGGAGATGATCCTGGAGGCAGGGAGCTCAGCTATGTCCAACCCAGTCCACTCCCATGAGCCCCAGACCCAAGTATCCAGCTGGACGTCATCCTAAGAAGCAAGCCTGCCCGTCATTCCCCTCTGGGTCCCTGTTCAGGCCAATGGTCCCACCATCCACCTGGTCACCCAGGCCAGAAACCTAGGACTCGGGCTAGATTCCTTTTTCTCTTTCGTTCTGTCTCATTTGACTCATTTAAAACTATTCCTCATGCCTCGCCTCTCCTTACTGCTGTAGTTGTATAGGCCTTCCTCCCAGTGCATCTGGATCACTGCAGCTTTGATTGAGCTCCCTGCATCCAGGATCATCTCCAGTTTCATCCTCCACAGTGATCAGAATGTAATGCAGAATATGCAAATCTAACATACATCCCTGCTTAAAACCCTCCGGTGCCTCCCCTTCCCCACGGGATAAATTGCAGTCTCCATCACCTAGCACTTAAAGTCCTTTGTGATCTGGTCCATGCAGTTTCATGCTCCTCAACTTTTGCTCAAGCTGCTTCCTTTGCCAGTCATGCTTGTGCCCCTCCTTTCTGAAGGCTCTAACACCAGATGCCCCTATCTTGCACCCTGGCCCACCCATGTGGAGTTGATGTGCATATAACATTTGCTGATAGTTGAAGTTAATCAAGCCAGGAACCTGCAAAGTACTTTATGTACCTTACATCATATAATTCTCCAATTGCCCTATGAAGTAGGTACTATGATTCTCCATCTTACAGATGAGGAAACAAAGTCATGGAGAGGTTAAGGTATTTAGCCAAGGTGATATAGCTCATAAAAGAGGAGCGAGGATTTGAACCCAGGCTTTTAAATTATATACCTCTACCTGGCACAAAGCCTGTGCAATTGGTAGTTACACATCTGCCTTCTGCTCAACTGTGAGCTTTTGAGAGCAGATACAATGTCTTCAGTTGTCTTTGTATCATCTTTGCAGCTGGGATCCAACGCTTGTCACTTAGTAGGCACATTAGTATATGTATGAATGAATGAATGAATTGTTGAAGTGACATTGTAAATTGCATAAGAAATGATACTAAGAATATATGAGAGTATTACAAATATTTCTGTATTTCACCTACCATGTGTATGGTCCATGAGGACATAAAAGAAGTAAAAATGTTTCTGCCTTTGAGGAGAATTTGGTTTAATTGAGAAACTTAAATAGTTGAAAGAACATAAATATTGAGCTTTGAAAGCCATTCTCATTCCGTTTACCAATGGACATTATTAGGATTTATAGGAATCAATTTATCTTTTTAAGGGTTCATCATGTGCTAATAGCTAACAGCATCAGCAGCTTGATTATTGACTTAATCAAGGTCTAGGACAGACAGACTTCCTGGTAATTTGAGAACTGCTGGCCACTTTTCATGTCAGCCTTGCTTCGCAAGGAATCCTAAAAAAGTGAAAACTTTCTGCCTCTCTGATGGAGAACTAATTTATCAGTTAAAATGAAAGAGAGGCTTCCTAGCCCAGTTGAAGTTCGCAAGAATATGATTCATCTTACGTGTATCAAATTCATACGAAAGAAGGATTTCAGTTACTATTTTAAATGCAAAAATAATATGTTTAGAATATAGGTATGGGCATACTGTGGTTTTTGGAGTTGTCCTCATGGAGAATCGTTGAAACGTGGTCTCTAATGTTCTTTGTAATAGTAGTGTGCTTATTTCATAAGCCAGAGCCCATATAGGAAAAAGCTTTTTTCCCCTATGCAAAGGCTTATAACTGAATGAGAAAAAAATAAATTAATTACATGAATATTAAGAGGTTACTTATCTATTATAACATTGGGCCACAAGTTGACTAATTAAAAGGAATGCAGGTTGGAAAGCTGCCACAAATCTGCTCCTTTCATTTAGAGGGCCACAGGCTGAAGCCAGTGATTGTGCGTGACAGACTCTGGGAACAATGGTGCAGCGCACAGACCGTCCAGATGAAGCATGCTCGTCTGAATTACACCGACGACGGGGTGGCCTACAGGCAAACAAAATGGTTAAACAATACATAATCAAGTTTTTATTTGGTATTTCCTGCGAGGCTGTACCAGTTGCCAGGGAGCATACTGTATTTTTTTCTTTGGCTGTATTAATTGTTGACCATAGCTGGCAGAGCCCCAAACAGGGACAGATAAGGGGGAAAATGGCATCTGGACATTAAAGCCTCAAGTGTACTGGGGGGAAAAAAAAGCACAAAAAAATTACAGCATATATCAGGAATTTTCCAACTAACGATGTGCGGATGTGGTAGCGCGAGGGAAAAGGAGCCAAACTGAGCTTGCTTTGTTCGCTAAGAGAGGCCCCCCTGTAACATTCCTTTTAGCTGTGCATATTTTGGCTTCATTTGTACAGTTTTAACTTTATACTGTGTGTGGAGAAGTTCAGTTGTAACTGGTTGTGCCTAATAATTCTATTGCAATAATTAAAGTTCATGGATAGCTGTTATGTTATTAGTTACTTAGAAGCTGCTTCGAAAACCAAGTCTAAGCTGAAAACTTTTTAAGTGACATGTCATTACTGTAAAAGATGGCAGCAATTATTTTCTTTGATTTCACAACAGTTTTTTTTTTGTTTTATTTTGTTTTAAAACAAGATTCAATTATGGAGACAAATAAGAAACAATGTCTCAAGAGCTTGGGGTAGGAATGTGAGGGCCCAGACTGGGGATGAGGAGACTACAGATCCTGTAGCCTGTACCTAAAATATTCTCCAACTGGATTTTAAAACATGAAAATTTGTGATGGGCATAATTTCATCTGATACTTTCAGATTCCATTTAAAATGTGAAAGTAATATATAAATATTAGTAAATCTATTGCAGAAACCAAGTATTGCAGCTTCGTGGCCTCTGGTAGAGGTCTCATGTGACTATTTTAATTCGGTAATACGATGAAAAATCTCCAACTGAACACAGCTTCCTTCTTAAAAGAGTGATAAGCCTTGGAGTCCCCCGTAAAATAGTAATTGTAATGTATACCAAACTGTTAGAGCTGTGAAATATGTTTCCAGGGGGCTTCTCTTGCAGTAGTAGAGATCTGTCTGTGTATATGGTTGTCATATTCAGTGGTTACACGTGCAGACTCGGGGTACACCTGGGTTTGAATTCTAGCTCCGACAAGTGGTTAGCTGTGGGACTTTACTATAGATATTAACGTGTTCTGAACATCACTGTCTTACCTAGAATATGGGTAAAAAATTCAATGCCTATCTCACAAGTTTTTACAATATTTAAATAACATAAAATGTGTGAAGTCCTAAGTGAAGAGCTGGGCATGTGGAAAACCCATGATAAACTTTGGCTTTATTGTGAAGCTCTGGGGTTTCTTTGAGCTTCTCAAAACATTCTTGCTAGTCAGTGTCTGTGTTAGAGTTGAATGTGTTTACTTAATCACCATTGACTTCTACAATAGATAGCAAGGAATAGGTTGTTTGGTCTGTAATGAAATCCAGGGCAATAGTTTTGATTACTGTTAAGCATTCTTTGAAAAGCTGAAATTTTAATAACTGTTTTCAGAAGCACTTATGAAGACCCAATTATTAAGCGTGAAAAACAGCACTCTCAAATAGCGTCATTCTTCCCAAGATGGACTTCCAGCTACAGGATATGCATACTTTATGATGTTATAGACGGCTGCCTGGTAACACAAAGGGCAGGCCTTCATCTCCCAATGTGAAGAGAAAATCCTCTCTCATTATTGTCTCGTGTTTGATTGGGTGATTTTCAGAAGATTTTAATGACTTCTGTACATATCAATTACATTTTCTGGGGTATTGCTGCTTTTCATTTTCTTCTGCAGAAATCTAAACCCTCTTGAAGGCAGGAAACATGTTAGGGGTTCATAGACTCTGAATATTAGAATTGCACAATTTGTCACCCCAGGATTCAATGTGCTGTTCATTCAATAAAGGGGTGATATTATTAATGATTATTAATGTTTAGATTCCAAACATCTTTAAATCCACAAAACTTCTCATAGACCAAAGCATTTGTTTATGTAAGCATGAGTCCCTGACATTAGACTGGTTTTTTTTTTCAAAGTAAATCTTATATCCTGAAAACATTTTGAGGCCTTAAATAATATCACTGTTGAATAACATCTTTTGAGTAATTTAGTAAAAACTGTAATAAACATATGTGGTAAGTTTTTGTAGGATCTCTATTTCTTAGCATTAGGAATAAAAGATTATTGTTAATTCTTCCCCACTGAAACAATAACAACAACAATAATAATAGGCTAACTGTGGTCAGCTTTAACTTCACAACTGGAAAACTCTATTTTCATTTCTACAATTGGCATTTTTCTCTTCAGCTGCTTTTTAAGTTGGGCTGTTAGCAATTTAGCCTGTCTTTAATTTTAAGCACCATTCTTCTAGTTAGGAGATCCCCATAGGAAGCCCACTCCCGTAGCCTTGCCTCTCATTGGCTAGCTGGGAAAAGAGCATTTCTGCATAAATTGGATGCTTCCTTCTCCCCTGGAGACCAAATATGCTCATGTTTCACAATCCCTTGGTTTGTAAGCTTGAGTCTATTGCCTGAAGCTGGAAACTTTCACTTTGTAGAACAGAGCACACATCGAAATCCAGACCCAATACCCCTGACATGCCTGTGGGTCTGACAGCAGATTGAATACATGCTTCTTTCTTAATCCAGTGTTTCTGAGCTGCTTCAACTGAAATCAGAAACCGATGTGCATGAGAGGTGTCCTTCAAAGAAAGGTATTTCCTTTGTGCAGCTCCAGTGCACACAGAATCCAAGGGGTTAACCTGAGAGCTGCTTTGAAAACAGAGGCGAAGGTCACTGGCGGCAACAGCAAAGACTTTTAAAGCCTGCCGTCCTGAGCCTTTCAGCCTGCCTTCCCCACCCAGGGGATTGTAAACATTGGCTCTCAGCCACCACGTCCCACAGCACAAAACTTCTCTGTGCTTTCAACATATACACTTATGCTTTTTTATGGAAGCTGAAGCAGAGGCACATTATTGCTGTGAGCCCAGAGAACATGTCTCTGTTCAGTGACAGGAGAGGAATCCTGTCCTGCCGGAATGTGAAAGCATGCAGATATGCTTATTTAGCGGGGCTTCACAGAGAACATAGCTGCTGCTCTTAGCCTGACTTTCTCAAGTCAAAAGAATGTGTAGAATGCTGTCACTTAATCAGAACCCAGAAGAGCTCTTTTATCTGCCATTTGTTAGTAACTTGCAATATTGTCCTTATCGCTCTGTCCTTTAGCTTGATCCAGTGCCCTCGGATATGAGAACTGGTAACATGAAAGCACTTATTACCTTGAGCATTGCTTCTTGTTTTTCTTCTTTAAAACTCAGAGTTCCTTTAATCACCAACAAAAAAGTCATGGGCTGTTTTGGGTTTTTTTTGTAATTTAAATAAAGTTGTCTTAGTCCTAGGACCATAGTTGTTTGGTAATGTTTAAAAGAAACCAAGATGATTCATGTATTTATGCCACCATTTATACCTGATTCTTAAAAAGTCTGTTATTGATGTAACTTTTTATCATGATAACCTTCATTGATTCAGTTGCATGAGGACAAAATGGAATTTCCAGAGATACGTGTAGCTTAAATTTCTCCCTCCCAAACTTTTTAATATGTTGTAGGAGGTTAATATTCTTCTGTCTATAAGTAATTTCATATAATTTCAGTCATTTGATACAATATTTTTCTTTTCAGTAATTTCTAAAGACAGAATGGAGAATTTATTTTGATAGATCCATATACTATAATAGGTAGGGGCAGAAAAATTGTATGAGCATATTTTGTAATAAATCTGGGTGCTTGCCTGCAGAAAGCACAATCACTAACACATTCCTGTTTGAATAATGATGCTTGATTCTGAAAAGAATATGAGACAGACAACAGCCCCTAACATATTGCACAGATATGCAGACATGATTGTTCTCTAGCCTTTAGCTACAGTTGATAAGAGATATGTGGCTTTGCCTTTTGCTTCTCTGTCTAAATGACTCTTAAAGGTTCTTCACACTTTGTTCTGGAATTCCAGTTTTGCTTTATAGAATCACGAATTCTATTGGGTACTCATTAATGTGCTTTCAGTTTTCCTTGTGGTCAAAATTCCATTTCTTTAAATGTCCAGTTTGGATGAACAGCATCACTGACCTGAATACATTGGTACATAGTGTAATGTCCATATAGTTTCACTGACCACGTAGAATTTATTTATTCTTAATTATAAGATTCTGGGGTTGGAAGGACTTTAGAAATAATCAGATGTGACTTCTTGATTTTTATAGTTGAGGAAACTGGGGCCCAATTATATAAAATTACTTTTTTGCAAGATAATGAATGTACAAAGGTTATTTATAGTAAAAAATACAGAGGTATATCTGGGACAAAAACCCAGGTTTCCAAATCTCTGTCCAGGACTCTTTCCCTTAGTCCATCCAGTCTTGTACCCCTTGTCCTATATGGTGTTCACTGATGACCAAAGATGAGATTAATAAGTGTCTATTTGTATCATGGGTGTACCTCAGGTAGAAGACCTCATAAGTGATAAATGAGCAGGTGTTTTGTACGCTGAGCTGAAGATAACATGACATGTCTTGGTCTTTACTTGTTCCCAAAGCACCTCGTGGCTGACATTTCAACCATTCATCTTATCACCTTGCCACGCCTCAGTTTCACTATAAATTTCTCACAGTCTCTTTAAAATCCCCTTTATCTCTTGCCTATTTAAGTATGTAAGTGTGACTTCACATGACAACAGTGAACTCTACATCAAAGCTGACAGTATGACCAAAGCTATTCACAGAGGCTAATTCATAGCTCTAAAGACTAAGTTTTGAAAATTATAACAGGAATGTCTATTTTGCACAGTCTCAAACTCTCTTTTTTGTAGGAGGTGTATATATATATTTTTCTTATCCAGATTAATGGAAAGAGACACACAGAGAGAATTGGGGGTGACTAGAAAGGAAGATTAAAAAGGAGTGTAAAAGCCTTCAATACAGGGTGCACAAAAGAAAAGGAATTCTTTTCAAGAAGCATCTATTGTATTTATTGTTTTTTAAATACCAATGTTATTAATAGAAATACTCATGAAAAAATAAAACATTTTTAAAGTATATAATGATAAATTAATTAGGAAATACCTATACAAACTAGGAGACAGGAAAAGTTTAAAACGTAAACAAATAAATTAGAAAACAGAATAACAATGAAATGGAAAAATCAACCTAACAGTTGGTCTCACATAAAGACTAATAGCAAAGACAATCCTCTGGCAAAGCTAACTGAGAAAAAAAAGAAAGTCATGTTATGGAGCAGGTCAGTCCACTTTGCTACTGGGTAGTAGAGCTTTTGAAAGAACATGTGGCATATGAGACAGGATCAGATAGGGCAGGAGGGAGTATTGATTAGGGCTTCTCCACGAATCCCAACTCCCAGGCCTCAAGCCTGGGCACCCCCAATTCTTTGTTCGTGTGTCTCTTTCCATTAATCTGGATAAGAAAGCAAATATCCCATATTTATATATGTTGTAGGTTCACAGGCAAGCAAAAGACAGGGGAGATATATATATATATATATATATATATATATATATGCTACAAAAAGAGTTTGAGACTGTGCAAAACAGACATTCTTGTTACAATTTTCAAAATTCATTTAAGTCATTATAAGCAAACACTGATTGCACATGACCTCTGTGTTAGGCATTATGTACTAAGGCTAGGAGTATGCAGTGTTAGGAGACACGGATTATGCTTGAGAGGTTTATAGTTTGGTAGTTAAATTGAATGTGGTAAAAATACCAACTGAAAAGGGTAGAGAAGTACCCTGTAAAGAAAATGATGATAAAAATATTACGGCTGTACCAGAGATGAAAGTGAGTAAAAGTGCTTGGTTTTCATTAAGAAAACTTTTTTCTCACAATATTCTACATGAGGAAAGTCATAGAAAAGTCCTGTGTACCTCTGTTAAAAAAAAAACGAATGCGTTATAACACTCACAAGGAATTTGAGGTCCCAAGGGTAGAAGCTTCTATTCTCTTCATAGATAGCAACTGCTTAGCCTTAGAAATTAAGGCAGCAATGTACTATGATTGGTGTATATGGATTTATCTTTTGAGTGAAACAGGCAGTCAACAGACAGTAGCTCTTACTAATTAATTAGCAAATGCACTATTGAAATTCCTTCCTATTAATATCAGTTAGTTGGATTTTGCTGCAGAGACATGTTTTACAGAAGTTTCTTATTGCCATGGCTTTCAGATGGGAGAATCCATACTTTCAGTCCTATCGATCTTGTTGGAGCGATAAGATGGTATCCTTCAGCTTACTCAATGATTGCTTGTTACTCTTTTGCACTGATACTTAACAAATTTTTAAAGTATAGTTAAATTACTTCTCTGTATTTGAAATATGTATCTCTGCACTCAGGTTTTCTTTTATGTCAAGGACATTCTTTACATCTGAAGTCTTACATTTCCCCATATATGCTTGAGGCTTTTCTTCGAAGAGGTTTACTCCCTCTGCTGGCTCCAACTATGCAAGCGTGTAATCAGTATAGCTCTGATTACAGATCCCAGGGATTGCTTGCATATGATGTTCTTTGCCTTACACTTTTTCCAAAGTGTAAAATTAAACTTTAGTTTGGCTCACTCTAATTCAGGATATAAAATCACCCAAGAATCAGAAAGATATTTTACATTTCTTTTGAGAACAATATGAAATTCTATGAGACTAGTAGTGATTTGATAATTAAGAAAGTCTGGCATGCAGATTTACAGTATATAATAGGTGCTCAATAAATATTTATTAGTTTCTTGATTGCCGTCATATTTTTATTTTACATAGACATTGTGTGTACTTCATCTTAAGAGCAACAAGTCATCAATTCTGTTTAATGAAGTTATCTGTGTTTCTATAGCATTTTCTCAATGCCTTATTATAGTTCCAATCACACTGTATTACAGTTATTTCTTTTTATATTTGCCTCACTAGACTATGAACTCTTCCAGGACAGAAACAATCTGTTATTTGTCTTTATAGTCTCAAACCCTGTCATGGTAGCTTGGTTGCCCAGTAAATGTTGATGAACTTCAGCATTACACCACAATAAACATCTTCCCAAATGGTGTACAGACAGCCAGAAAGTTTAAGTAATTAGAATTTTTTTAGGCACTCTACTTTTACCATAAGGAATTGAAAGTAAATAATGATTTATTCACAATAGCCACTACCTAAGCATGAGCATATCTGTACTAACAGAAATAGTATAGTTAATACAGACATGGCAAGATGTCCTCACCATCTGTATCTGTAATAATATACAGTGGTAATTGACACCCATAATGGTTATAACAAAGCCCTGAAGGGTACTTTGTAATTTTTGCTTTCATTTTGTACTTTTATTTTCAATGCAAAACCAAGTTTTCATATATTTTGCTTGCTTTAAAGCAAGACATACCAACTCTTATTTTTCAGAATGTTAAATCACATGCATGCGTACATTCCAGAATTTATTTTAGATTATTTGTGCTCAACCCGTTATATTGTCATAGACTAGTGCTTTTCAACTCATTTTCCAAGTAATACTAATTCTGTAGAATGGTAATAGGTGTTATATGAAGGGGAAAAAAAATCATTCAGCTTGGTAAATGCTGATTTACATAAGTTTCTTTTTTGACTGCAAGACTTCTCAGAGCCTTTAATGTGTCAGTGTGTAATGTGAGTTTATAGAGGGTGGATTCAGTATATTCCCAAATTTTTTTTATTTAAAACTGTTTTTTTAGAATATCTCTGGGCATTATCTAAACTCCCTTCAGGAAACAGGCATATACACAATCAAGACTTAACAGTGTAGCCAAATGAGTTCATCCAGCAATTGCAGGATACTACAAATATTCTTCTCTGATTGAAAGTGTCTTTATTAATGGAAAATGTTGATGGAATCACTTTGAATCTATTTCTTTTTGAAGTCAAATGAAGAACCTCACAGATCCTATATGTTTACCCCAATACGCATAACTTTCAGGGTTGGATCACAGTAGTTGTCCCTCAGTATCTGTGGGAGATTGGTTCTGGGAGACTCCATGGATACCCAAATCCACGGATGCTCAAGTCCCTTATATTAAATGGCATAGTATTTGCATATAACCTATGCACATCCTCCCATATACTTCAAGTTATCTCTAGATTACTTATAATACCTAATATAATGTAAGTGTCATGTAAATAGCTGTTCTACTATATTGTTTAGAGAATAGTGACAAGAAAAAAGTCTACAAGTTCAGTGCAGACACAGCCATCCATTTTCTTTTTTCAAATATTTTCGATTGCAGTTGGTTGAATCCATTGATGTGGAACCCACAGGTACAGAAGGTCAGCTGTATTCCTTGTCATCTTTCCCACCATATTTTTGGAATCAGTCAGACTGTGAACCCCAAAAGGGCAAGAACCATACCCTCACGTTCACTAGCACTGAGCATTGGCCACCAGGTAGCACTCTGCAAGTGTTTATTGACTAAATGAAGAAAATTGTTTCTATAGTCATTCAGAGTCTCTAAACTACAAGGGAAAGTGGTACCGTGTGTACACTGATTATTGTCCTTCAGCCCACCACCACCAAATTAGTTGTTGTGGTTCCCCATTTTTAAATTCCATGCCTGGGTGAATGTGAAGGTAGGTCCACAACATACGGAAACGTGACTACATGACCTCTTCAGAGGGAAATGTGGCAACAGGGACCAATAGCTCAGGATTTGTCCCTTACAAAGCTACAGGGCTATAAACTGACAGGTATAGTTCTGTATTTTAGTGTATAATGATGTTTTAGAATTTTGTCCATAGAAGAAATTTAGTAAAAACCACCATCTAACAGTTTCTAAAACTTTTACATTGTTAATATTCAAACAAGCATTTCAGAATACTTTTCACTTCAGTTCCTTTTTCAATGCTTAAATTGTCTAAGAATTCTGCATAAATATATAGTCTCTACACCTCCAGAGAAGGACAAACAGATACTTGAAGAGTTGGGAATTCGTTAAAAGTCAGACATAAAAGGGAAAAAAATGAGAAGAAAAGCCTAACGTTTTAAAATTGTCTTAAACTATTGAGTCACACATCTGTGCACAAATGCTAGATAATATTTATTCTGTCATTGCAAAGAGAATCTAGTTAGTGCTTAAATAAATCCCGATTATATTATCATTTTTTAGAACCTTATATTCTTACAGTTATTTAGTCAGAGGTATGGGAAGTACCACCGCACGCTAACTTGAATGGTTGGGAATATCAAGTGTTGACCAAGATATGGAGAAACTGGAACCCTCAGATGTTTCTGATGGGAGTGTAAAATAGTTCAACCACCTGGAAAACTATTTGGTAGTAGCTACTAAACATTTGCCTACTCTATATATGTACCTAAGAGAAATTGGTGCCTATATCCAACAAGAGACATGTATAAAAACATTCAAAGCAGAGTGTTTATTTTACTATAGTCAAAAACTAGAACTATCCATCAACAGAAAAAATGGCAAAATAAATTCTGGCATATCGATAGAATAGTATACTAAACAGCAATGAAAGGAAACAAACTGTGTACCGATAGGTACAACAACATGCATAGTATTTACATATTATATCTTCTGCAAAAGAAACCAGATACATAATTCCTTTACCTGAAGTTCAAGAATCAGCAAAATTAATCAGTGGTGATATAAGTCAGAATAGGGGTGCAGGAGTGGTGTTGACTAGGAAAGGTATAAGAGGACCCTCTGTGATGATGTAAATATTCTATATCTTGGTGTATGTGGTGGTTCCATAGGTTGTACATATGTAAAAATACACTGTACATGTTAAGGTTTGTGTATACCTCTAAATAAATTAATAAATAAATGCCTTAGACTAATATACGTATATATAATAACTGATGCCAATAGTTCTATTGCCATATTTATGAATCTAGAACGCCTTTCATACCTTCAGAATAACCCAAAGACAAATAGATTTCTTTCTTCCTGTTTTGGTTTGTTGTTTGGGTTTTTGGGGGGGTTTTTTGTTTATTTGTTTGTTTGTTTTTTTGAGTTTGGTGGACAAATTTGGAAGAACTTCTTTGTCAGAAAAGATATTTTTTTAAAATCATACATTTAACAAGTGGTCATTGAATGCCTGCTGTGTGCCAGATACTGTATACTAAGCCTTGGGGATCCAAAGATAAGTAAGACCCAGTCCCTGCCATTGTAGCATTCAATTTTGTGGGGGTAACAGAGATGGAAGCAAATTCTTGTGGTCACAACACATGTCAGCAGGGGCTGTAAGAGAGGTGTGCCAGAGGAGGGTAGAGCAGGAAGCTGCTCCCTCTCACAGGAGGGTATCACCAGGCCCCACTTCTATTTTTGCCATATATCAGGGTCTTCTATATAGTAAGTGTCTACATTAAGTGGTTTAAGAGTACTTCTTAGTTACTAAAGGATAGTTAAAATATTTTATGTAATGTACTACGTGTTTTCTTAGATACCGTTGTAATCACTTCTGTCAAAAGACAAAATTACAACAAATTTAGTTTAAAAATATCAATTGGCTCTGTTGCAATTCTAGAATTGGACAACACTTCATGCCATGAAATGGAATAAGTGTTCCAGTGAGGAGGAGGTTGGTTATAGACAGAAAAAGGACTGAAGAAAGCAAAAACAAAGAACAAAAAGCAGATTGGTCATTTCAAAGTTACTTTCCTTATAAAGCAGGGACAGGAAGAAAACAGAACAATAGAAGCATAACTGGTTAACATCATGTTACTTCAGGTTGCTCTCTGTTGTAAGGATTAAAACTGAGGGAACCTTATTATCACGCAAGATTGAAAATTGAAACTAGCCAGGTTGGGAAATTAAGCTGTTATCTCTCTCTCCTGATTTCTCTGAAGGTCAGATAACAACTCAGTTTCAGTTTGGTGAGCAAGGGTGACTCCATTTTAAGTTTTACTAGTCTGTTGGGGCCTAGGGCAGGAGTTTAGTACAAAACAATGGGCTCTCATAATTTTTAACACTTCTTAGACCATTTATCAAAGCCCTAATAGTTGAAGGATAAAAGAAGCTACCTGCCACAGATTTCTAGAAAGCAGCAACATTCTTTGAAATATCTATAAGTAGAAAGGTAGTGTTTCTTTGAATTAGTTCTGAGGTAAAAGCCAACCCTCCCAAACTTGGAGGGTTACTTTTCCTTTCAATTAGTGTTTGCACGCAGCAACCACCCTACCCCAACACATGTGCACCATGAGCCCCTGAGTCTAGGTGAGAAGCCTTCCGCTGGTTTTTATGTTCACACATGTATCACTCCTCATAGCGGATATACCTAGAAATACTCTGTAAAGTCCTTGGTATTAGTGTGGTTCTTCCTAGAAACTGAGACAATTTTAAGAAAAGCATTGCAGCTCATTAAGATCAAATAAATTTATGTATTCTGTGATTATCTATTTAATTAACAGAACTATATTCCCTTTCTTTCACCTCTGCTCATAGAAGATATATGAAATGAATTTTAATTTTAAAGATACTTAAAATTCAGTAAGTATAGAAAATGTTTTATAAAAGAAAGGGAAAAATTGAATAAAGGGCTAGGACACATGTTACATATCAGACTTTTTAAAAAATAACTTTGAAATCAGATAGTAAAGTCCAGGGTGATGTCATCACATCTGTACAATTGCAGTCTGCTCAAACATGAAAATTTTTATACCTAGTGATGTGATTTTTTTTTTTTTAAGTTTAGACACTGTGTTAGAAAATGGTGGGTAATACTCTTCAGGTTCCCCAAACTGTGTATTTTCCCTCTCGTGTTTCCACAGCTCTTGTCCTCTGTGCATTTTGCTCTTTGGTAAACAAGAAGACACCCCTTTTTACACTATGCATAAATTGGGGAAGGGTGAGTTTGAGGAAGAGTCTGACTTGGGGAACTAGTCAGATGGTGATTTCATTGGCAGAGAGAGAAGAACACAAAAGGAGAACAAGTTTGGGACGAAAGACCATGCTGTGGTCTCCAGGGGGATACTGGGGGCAGACAGCAGAAACGTGCCTGTGCACATAGTGCCAGACTCTTGCTTCCGTGCAGAGCATTGTGGTTAGGTAGACTGTCCCTACCTTCCAGCCATTTGCACAGCTATGACCCTGGTCCCTCAACTGGTAGCCATCATGGCAAAATCCTTTGGGATACCATTATCCTAGAAAAACAACTTTTTTTGTTCTTGTCAGCTTTTTTTGTAAACTTCTTTATTATGGGAATGTTGATTGCTTTGGAAATACAAACATTTTTGTTGTAACTAGGCTTACGACAAAAAAAAAAGAAGAAGACCTGAGGTCATTTAGACTCAGGATATGTGAGAAGAATGAGCTTGAGTCAGATAAGACCTGCTTCAAATCCTGGTTCTGCTGTTTACTAGCTGAGGGGTCCTTAACTTCTGTGAGTCTCAGCTTCCTTATCTGTAGAACAGAATGTTGATACGCACCTCACACCATTAAGCCAAAGATTATGTCAGGGAACAGGTGAAGTCAATCCAGCATAGTACGTCTTCTGTGCCTTACAAAATGTTTTGTCTCTCCTTCCCTAGCCACTTTTTTACCCTCAAATAAAATAAAAATGAAAAGTTCTAGAGAAAAGAAAAGATCACAGGATCCCACAGTAATCCATTCTGATATTTAACAGTTCTTACTGCCAGAAGATATTTCCTTCTGTCTAACCCAAATTCCTAATGCTGCAGTCCAAGTCCTTCTCTCAGATGTGCCCTTCTCCTTTTTTGTTTGCAGTTTTAATCTTGCTAAATGAACAGCATAAAACATCCTAATCTTTAGAAACATATTTTCTTTATTTCTTATCTTTAATAGCTGAAAGCACAAAATACAGTGGAAGCTCCAGAGTCCTCTGTAAACTTTAAATTCATTTCTGGTAGCCCAGATTAGCTGGAAATTTTGTGGCTGGTTTTCTTTTCCTGCATGCCCGTCTATGAGGCATTTTAGATGGGGGTGTGTAGGGGGAAACACGAGGGGAATGCATACTACAGAATGAGCTATACCTTGGTAGCTGCTTTCAGCTGAGGATCTTCAAATCCTTCCCATTTAAGGAAAGCAGTGCCCATAGAATTTTAAGATGTTCAAGAATGTATGTGCCTGGACTTAGATTTTAAAACTATGCTTCCATTTTCCTTGTCACGTGCACTAACCGTGTAACCTGCTAGTACTCATTTATTAGGTTTGCTTGCAGCCTATATAAAAATGAACATATTAACCAACAAGAAAGAAGGCGTGGACTTTAGAAACATTTGACTATTTCTATAGCAAAGAAAAAAAACCAACTTTTAAATTCTCTTGCAAATCTGAGTAATTATGTGGCCTCTCAAAGCAAATAGATTTCCTTAAGAGTTAAAACAACTCTTAAGAGGAAACAACGAGCCATGCAGCCTGCCATATCCTGTGTTCAGAATAATTTTCATTTCTACTTATCTGTGAAGGTTGAAGGAATGTCTACAAATATTTGCTTGGTTTCTATGGTGAAGGCAGAGAGAGATCTAATATGTGATTGTTTAGTGTGTCAGAATCAAAACTATACTATACTGTACTTCTACAAAGAGAATGAGTTTGTTACTTGAAACATAATAGACATTTATAGCAAGTGGTAACTGTTTTAAGTTTCACTGAGTTCAAGACAAACTTTGAACAGTGCAGGCTGAAGGAGAACATGGGTTCTTCAGGCATTTTAAAACTTCACTTTACAAAAATAAAATGGTCCTCGCACTTTATTAAAAAGTCATCTGTTGACTAAAGATAGTATTGGTGTACTCTTAGAATGAATGCCTGGTGTAAGTATGGGGACACAACCATGGTCTGTAAATTTGTGCTATAATAGAAACACTCTGTCCTGCCCTATGTTATCCCTCCCAACCCTGTAACCCTCCACTCTTCTGTCTTCTGGCTCCCCATACATTTGCTGGGACATAACTTTAATTTATGCCTGCTTTATACAATGCTCTTCGAGGGGCTGGGTTTGAAAAGTCCACTAGAAATGGTCTCTACGCTGAAAGGGGTGACTTTGGGTCCAGTAGACAGTAAGGGACACTGAGCGAGAGGCAGTGTGACAAGTGCTGTGGTCACTTGTGGGTGGGGAGGACGAGGCAGGGCAAGGTTCACAGGACTTAAGAAAGGAGTTGTGAAGAGGGCATTCTAGGGAAAGGTCTCAGTGTGTAGGAAGTCACATGAGGCATGACATAGCACACATATTTGAAGAACCTCGAAGCCTCTGAGTGAGTTAAGGAAAGCCTTCATGTGAAGGGGGAGCAGGCGGTGAAGCCAGGGAGAGAGTTGGAGCCAGATTTTGAGGGTGCTGTGACTAAGCTGGACTTGAACTTGCCCCTGAGAGCTCTGGAGAATGGATGAAGGAGTTAAGCAGGAGAGTGGTGAGCACAGCTTCAGATGCAGTGTAGAAAACAGAGTGGCAGGAGGCCTACTGGAAGGAAAAGACCCAGAGGAAGAGGTCCAGAGAGGACAGGTCCATGGTGGAATTGTCAGGATCTGGTGGCTTCATTGACAGTAGAGATGAGTAAGGAATGTGGATAGATGGTGATTTTGCTTGCAGAGAGCGAGAATATAAAAGGAGAAGCAGGTTTCAGAGGAAAGATAATGCATGCATTTTGAATTTGAGATACCTGTAGAAGGACTAAGTGGTGATGTCCAGGAGACAGTTGGATTTGTGGGTCAGATACTCTGAAGGGTTCTGAAGAGTATGGATTGGGAGGGGCGGGGGAGATTCATATATGATGACCCCCGGGATTGTGCATCATATAAGAAAAGTGACTGCTTAAGGATATAGCCTTAGAGAAAGCAATGGTTTAATGGAGACAAAGATGGAAGGAACATTAGGACTGGACCCTAACATTCTGCACTTAAATCACTACACAGACAGTACCACCACCCCCAGTTGTCTTTCAGACAACCCGTTTGACTTGCTGCTTTCCTAATTTCCCAGGACTGCCCAGGACTACCATGGTACCTCTCACAGAGGGGGCACTGACATGATGAATTGAATTGAAGCTTACTTTGACATAAAGGCTTGCTGTCTGGGTAAAACCTTTTTTAGGTAGATCTGCTTAGACATTAATAAAATAAGAGAGAGTTATAAGGCTCAAAAAGAGATGGCAAGTGCTCATATCAAGAAAGGTCAGAAGGCTGGATACCTGAACTCCACCTTTGTTGGTCCTTCAGTGGGTCATTATCATTCCTCCCAGAACACAGTACACAGGCCCCTCTCTACGGAGTAGCTCTCTTCACCCAAGATGCCCTTTGTCTCTACTTGGAGAGAACGCACATTTCAGCTCATTTTCCCTGTGCCATTCATTGCCCTGTGAGTCTTCTTACACATCCTCTGAATCAAATCAGGTCCAGCCCTACCTCCCTCCACAGGACCAGTTCCTTTGTTAAATATACATGATTACTCAAAGGTGTTAAATTATTACGGGACAGTATTGTCCCCATATTCTCCAGTCTATGGGATTGTCTCTGTCCATCTTCAATACTGCCACTGGGAGTTCCCTGTGATTCATTCGTGTATCCAGTCATCAGGTAATTACTGAGCACCTTCCATGCATCACACTATAAATGCATTGTGGCCAATGAATCAGATGACTATAATAAAAAACAGAGAGGGTCAGGTAGTATAGAAGTGCAGTGGAAGCTCAGAGGAGAGCCATTACTTCCAGCTGGGAGATCAGGAAAAGCTTTGTTTAGGAGACAGTATGGGAGCAAGGACTTGAAAGATGGGTAGGATTTGGGCCTGCAGAGACTCAGGGAAAGAGAATCCCATGGAAAGAACCACACCAGCAATGCCAGGTGGTGGGAATCAGCACATCTAAAAGGGAGCCAGTGGCCCTATGTGAGTCAGGGCAGCTTGAGGTCCGAAAGACAGTCAGCCTTGACACTGGTGCTGGACGCATCAGAGCAGAGATAAGGACAGTCCCTGGCACTGGGCTCCATGCTCTGAAACTCTCATCTTTGCATTGAGCTTGGCCATTTTTTGTCATATTTCAAAACATCTCCTTCTGGCCCTTGGGTTACAGGGAAGTGAATTTGAGATGACTCCATTATTATTTGTTGCAAAGTACTTTGTTAAAAAATTGTTAACTTTTATTGGTATTTAACTCTTAATAATTTTCATTTAACTAGTATTATAATGGGAAAACTGTGCTTAGCAGAATTAGAATTCTGATTATTTCTAATATTCTGAATTTGAATGTATTAATTTTAAAGAATGGAATTTTGAGACTCTATGAAAAGTCAGTGAAATTATCGCTACTTTTGATTTTCACTTCACAAAACCATACCAGTTTTCCGTAGGGAAAAAGCATATGTTTTAGTTTGTATTGGTATGACGCAAATACCAATACGGAGCATAGCTTAGAAAGCCTTTACTTTGACAAAATATTTTGAGGTATTTCAAGGATTACATCCATATTCTTCATTAACCATTATCTACATTTGCATTTGAGACACATTGTTGAAGTGGGCCAAGACGGAGAATATCACCACACTGGTACACACCGTAAGTAACTACCAAACAAAAGGATAGCAAGGATATTCAAAGATAGCGTTCTTGGGTCTATACACTGTATATATTTTTTAAATCTTCATTACCATTGCCACATTGTTTAGGGACTCTTACAGTGTTAACGGAGGGCAACTTACAGATCACCCAATCCAAATGCCTTCTTGAACAGATGAGAAAACTGAGGCTTGGGGAAGAAGTTTCCACCTGTGCTAGTTTCTTCATCTGTAAACTGTATGTATTTGTCAGAGTCTCAACAGGAAATAGATGGCACACTCAAACTAAAGTAATTCAAGGAGGATTTGTTTACACAGACAAGATTTACAAAGATGTGGGTTTAGGGGAACTCAAGGGATGGTACCCTGACTTGCATAACTTGAGTCTTAGTCGCGGCCAGGCTGTTATAATTCCTGGGCCCTAAAGGAAGAGGAGGGGAGTGGTTACTGGAATACAGAGGGAAGGAATTAGGTACAGCGGGCTGCCCAAGATGGACATTGGCTTTGTGATGACAGCACAGCCAGCTCTAGACAACTTTGCTGGGAGGAAATCAAGGAGCTAAGGACCCTGAACTCAAACCTCTACCTCTCTCTGAACTCTTGCCAAGGGCGTTGGCCATACCCACTAAGAAACTGGAGGCATAGGACAGAGGTCTGCCTCCAGGGCAGAGACCATCTCGAGAGACAAAAGGAAGATACCCAGCACAACGTTCATACCATGCTTTTCTGCCATTGTAGCCATATAACAAGGATGAAGCAGATAACATCTATAGTTTTTTCAGGATCTTGGTGAAAGGGTCCATAAATAAAAGACTGTTAAATATTATATGAAGTGAGAGCAGTTTACTCTGACATGTATTTTGAGTCAGAGTTGGCCTTGGCTGTACTTTATCTTATACTGTTATTGAACTGGTTCAAAAAAAAAAATGTGAATAGAGATCAAAGCCCTTTAAACAGATACATCCACTTGTGTAAATATCCTTGAACTCCCCCCCACCTCTTCCGCTCCCCCTTCTGCTGCCAAATCCATTCAGCACCTCTAGAGTCTGTTAATACATGTAATGATTGTAATAAACATCGTATTTGCTTTGGTTCCAGCTGGCTCCAACCACCAAACTCTGCCCATAGTTCCTATTGTTATCTTTGCTTACTAGACAACTGCATTGTTACCATTAGCAGCTACCTTTGTCATAGATTTCTAAATGCAGATGGTTACATATTGCACTCATTGTTTGCCTCAACATGTTTTTAAATTTAAATTTACCATTATATCTTGTTTTTAAGGATATTTAGAATTATTAAATATAGAGAACTTTTGGTAGAAATTGATTATGCTGTTGAGAACTTTTCTTACTTCCTGAAACATTTTTGTTGGTATTGTCCATTTTGTATAAAGCTTTCAAATAAAAATTAATAAATTTCTACTATGTGTGACTTAAACTGGTTTTAAGTTAGGCAGTCTTCTATAAGAAGTTTTTAGAGGTACAGAAATATAATTTCTGAGCAAAGGGAATTTATATCTTACTGTCAGGAAAATTTGTTACAATTTGTTCTCAAAAACTTGGATCCAGATTTAGTTGTAGTAGGTATTTTAAATCCTATGAAATTACAGAAGTTGTCATCATTTGAGATATTTAAAATTACAATGACTTTTAATGTGAGGATTGAAGGACTCTGGGTTAGAGCTTGTAGAACAGCCGCATAAATTAACAAATTAAAACTAGGGAAGCTCTCTTGGCATATAGGATAATGTTACATAAACCAGGGAACAACTATTAGAAAATGCTGTTTTTTATATCTATTACAAAAGATAGTAGTTTGTTATTTTAAAATGTAGGCCCAAAGCATTGTTTGAGTTATTTTATTAGAGAATTAACTAGAAATGTAAGTCTTGTACAATTCATACTTTCTTTTGAAATTCAAGCATGTTGAATTCCACAGATTAAGCCAAAAAAGATCTCTCTTTAGGCAAATGTTGATAGTTCAAAATAGAGTATAAACATAAATTTAATTAATCTAATTCCTCTTTGTTACAATGATTTACACAGAGACTAAGCAGAAATCTTACAGACACAAATGAGATTTTTAAATACTAGTTTTCATTGAAATTATTAAGTGGGAATTGATGAGTAGATGCCATACCATACAGCCTTTTTCCTAAACCATTTTTGAAGGAAATCATTTAACCCCAAAGGACAGCTGAGTTTTTGATATTTGTAAACTCTGTAAAAAGTTCACGTTAAAATATTCCAAAGTAAATTTAAAATCGTCTCCTATTGGTTATTTAATTACAGCCTGTATCTTTGCCTATTGATTTGTGGATGCTTAAATTAGTGAGTTAAAGGTGCTGTGTTGGATATTGAAGAAGGAGCACAGGGTTGAAATCAGACAGTCCTGGTGTGAGTCCCAGGTCTTGTACTTACTTCTCAGCTACGTGACTCTGGCCAGATTACTCAACCTCTCTGAAATTTAGTTTCTCAGCTGTAAAATGTGCTTACTGACAGCACCTGACTATACTTGTGCCACTGAAATTGTCATCCAGCCCCTTTTCCTTCCCGCTTTCCACCCCTGCACTGCCATGTTTTTGTGGCCATTGTCTATTTAAAGCTTCATGTCTCTGTGTCCTTACAGACATTTTTCTAAGCACATATGGTTATTATATTTACACCCACACATAACCTTTTAATAAACATTAGAATTTTTATTAAAAACTTATTTATTAACACTATATCATGGACATCTTTTCTGTGAGCAGGAATGAGCAGGATGAGAACTAGCCTGTTCTTTTTGATAGCTGAATAATACTCCCCCTTTGGTAATTATTGGCAAGTGAACATCCTTGTGACTGTTTGTATAATAGTATGAATATTTCTATACGATAAATTTCCACCAAGTAGAATTCTGGGTTGGGGACATGTGCACTATTAATTTTACAGATACTGTCAGATTTTCCTCTAAAAAGGTTGTGCCAATTTGCAGTTCAAAACAGTTTTTCTGTATGATGGCCAACCCTGAGTAGTGTCATTTTGTTCATTTCTGCAAATCAGACCGTTTTATGAGTGAGTTTGTTTAAATCTCAAAGAACTGATTATTCTGTTGTTTGTACTATTCCAGAATATAGTAAAGAATGGAAGCCATGACTATCCCTGATATAAAAACATGAAAAATTAACACAAAAAAGAAAACTATAAATAATCTCATTCATGAATATGTCAATATCCTAAATAAATATTAGCTAATAGAATCCCAGAGTGTCTTAAAAGAACAGTACACAATGAAGCCTGGGCAACATAGCAAGACTCGTCTCTACAAAAAATAAAATAAATTAGCCAAGTGTGGCGGCTCAATCCTGTAGTCCTAGCTACTCCGCAGCTGAGGCAGGACGATCACTTGAGCCTAGGAGTTTGAAGCCGCAGTGAGCTGTGATCCAGCCACCGTGCTCCAGCCTGGACAATAGAGTGAGGCCTTGTCTCTAAAAATAAATATATGTATATATAATTAATTTAGAAAAGAATAATATGTAATGATTAGGGATGATTTATTCCAGGAAGGCAAGGATGGTACAATATTAGGAAATCAATTAATGTAATTAACATATCATTAATAAAATTAAGGAGAATGATCATATGGTCAGTATTAATAGACATCTTTAAAAGCATTTGATAAAAATTCATTCTACATTTTGAATGTTACAAAATTTTAAAAGGAGGATAAGGGAACTCCCTAAACATATCAGTATTGTTCTTATTATTTTGACTATCTCAACATTTATTTGATAATCATAATAATAAGTATTATTGACTGAAGTATTGAGAATTAAGATAGCCCTATCAAAGTTTTTTAGAATGGGTAATCAATCAGAAATCACAGTTTCCTTAGAACAGCTTAAAATAAGGCTATATTCAGATTAAACTTTTCATCTCATGTGGTGCTAGACTTTATTTTGAATTGAGGTGAAAAGATAAACGTGCTCTCACAATGTCTGTGTATGTCTACAGACCATTCAAGTGGAACTTCGTGGACAGTTTGCACCTGCGCTTTTGTTTACAGTGTGTCAGAGAAGCAAAGAGAAGTGTTCCTCCAACTAGAAATATTAATAAAGCAGAAATAAATCATATAACTAAAAACTAGAGCCGGGAATTGGACACTCTCTTTAGCAAAAATAGTACCTTTTTTGGGAGGGTTACCTGAAGAACTTTAAAAAAAAAGAAAGAATGAGTGAAAGAAAAAGGAAGGAAGGAAGGGAGAGACGAAGAGAAAGAAAAAGAACAACTCCAAGGGCCTAACCCTCGGAGAAGCTAATTCAACCGAAGGTTTTCTAAAAGCCCCATGGGTGGTTGTAATGCACAGCCAGGGTTGAGAGCCAGTGGTATAGTACAGCGTGTGACTAGGATGTGAAGGATATGGAAGAACCATGGGAGATGATGCTGGAAAGATATACCAGAGTCAAATGATAAGTAACATTGCTGTGGTATTGTTGGTTTTGGGTTTTGGGTTTTTTTTTTTTTAAAGACAGAGTCTCACTTTGTTGCCCAAGCTAGAGTACAGTGATGGTATGATCATAGCTCACTGCAGCCCCAAACTCCTGGGCTCAAGTTATCCTCACACCTCAGGCTCCCAAGTAGCTGGGACTATAGGCACACATCACCACTCCCGGATTGGTTTTTATTTCTATTACATCACCACCATCCCTCCGTTAGATATCAGCCAGATATTATTTAAACAAAACTTGACCCCTGTGTGAATTCAAAGCAAAATATGTTAAATGAGTTGAAGAGGGAGAACCTGTCGAGAATCTTGTTCCATTTAGATGTTGCTGTATAACCATCCCAAAACTTAAAACAACCACCATTTTATTATCGCTCATAATCTTGTTGTTGATTGGTCTCAGCTGGGCAGTTCTGCCCTGTGTGGCAGTGGCTGTGGCTGCAGTCATCTGGGGGATCGGTTGGGCTGGAATGTCCAAGATGGCTCTCTCACAGCACGGCTGCTGGGTTCTAAGAGGTAGCATCTCAATAACAAGCATTCAAAAAGGCCCAGGCTACAGGCTTCCTATGACCTGGCTTTGGTAGTCTCAGACATTACTTCCGCCATATTCTGTAGGTCAAGTGAGTCACTAATGCCAACTCAGATTCAATGGAAGGTGAATAAATCCGTCCCTTGATGGGAGGAGCAGCGTGTGCATACAACAAGAGAAGGAAACTGGTGGCAGCCATTTCTGGAGACTTGCTACCACAGTCTTATTGCAGCAAGTAATATAGCATCAAAATACATAAAGCAGAGCTTCAGGAAATTTAGATAGACATCAATAAGAATGCAGTTAGACAAAACAATAGGGATAAAAGGGATCTGAATAATATAAAGTGCTTATATAATAGATTTATATATTGAATTCCTTATCTGACAATAAAGAATATACCTTCGTTTCAAGTGTCCATAGAATATCTGCCCCCCCAAAAAAGAAATCATTTGAACCGCTATACACTCATAAATCTGAAGCCTTAACATAATATGCTTTCCTCAGCCCTGAACATGGCAGAAATAATTACAGTTGTATTTGTTTCATCTGTTATTACACACTGCTCTGTATTAAATGGAGTTCTTCTGTTTTTGAAATCCCTTCCTCTGGATGACTTTTATACGTGGAACGAACAATTGGGTTACATATTCTCTCTTAAGTTCTTCCCCATTTTTAATTTGTTTTCTGAAAAGAACAGCATGGAAAGGGGTTTTATTTTGATTCCCCAAAGTGTCATGATAAGAGCAGTTTTGACTTGGCCTGGGTGCTCTGTAAGACTTAAGGGTCAGCATCCAGCAGCTCTGGCATCATCTCCTAATTTCCCAATAATGCTGACCTGGGAATTGGGCTGGAATTGTTGCTGTCACCTGTTTTCCATGCCTTATTTTTTTTTTAAGCCCCTTAAGGGGAGAAAAAAAAAAGTTTTAGGATAAGTTGTTTTTTGGTTTTTTTTTTTGGTCTTTGCTTTGCTTTCTGAAACTCATGTTATTTTACCATCCTAGTAAGACACAGAGTCTGAGGTGGGAACCCAGGTTGTGAGGATGATGTAATTTCCTGGCCTGTCAGTGATGAGTCCTACTTACTTATTGCTTCTATCACAGTGTCCCCATATGATTTATAGGAGTTCTTCCCGAACTGAATCTTGTCATTAAACCACCCGGGGTGAGCAGTTTAAGCCAACAGCCCTCTTCCTCCGTAACATTCAGATCTGTTTGCCATTGCAGGTCGTCACGCTGTGGTACAGAGCTCCAGAAGTCTTGCTCCAGTCCAGCTATGCCACCCCCGTGGATCTCTGGAGTGTTGGCTGCATATTTGCAGAAATGTTTCGTAGAAAGTAAGAAATACATTTTGTTTCACTCTGCTTTCCTTGAAAAGAGACTTTTTGGATCTTGGTGACTTAGCATGGCATTTCTGCCTCAAGTAGGGTCATGATGTCCAGATCCATCTGCTCGAAGCTACCACTTCCAAGCCTGTCCTGAAACCACCTTCTCAGTCATTACAGTATAGTTTTGTATGACTGTAGCTTCCAGCTCTTGGAAACTCTGTCTGGAGAGAAACACTCCACTCTTCTTATAATTTACATTGTTTTTATTGGTGGTGATAGGACGTGGTGAACATAAGCATATTTTGGTATATTTTGGAAGAAATATCCTCAAGGTGGACTTTATTCACAGGAGGAGAACTAGGACTGTTAAGTGTATGGAAATTTTTTAACAGAAATTTTGATGGTGAGAATAGTTGAAAAAACAATATTTAGGCTGAAAAGGAATAGGCAAGGAAGATGTGTCAGTGATACTTCAGGATACTTTAAATGCCACGATGTGAAGGAGAGATTAGATGTATTCAGGCATTACAGAGGGCAGAAATGGGACCAAGGATATATAAATTACAGACATAAAGATTTTTGTTAAAAGGGGTAGAAATCTAACAGACAGTTATCTGAAGAGTAGATTAGAGTTTATGAAAATAGTGCATTCTCACTGGGTGTCCAAGAAGAGGCCGGACCACTGCACTTTGGAGATGTTTTCAGCAGCATTTATAGGGTCTGTGAGTAGGCTAGATGACCTCCAGGGCCCCTCTGAGTCTGAGAGCCTGTGATTCATTTGTTTGATTTTCATGTTACAAGAAATAGCCAAACAATATAATAAAGATCTGCCAGGAAAATAATCCATACCTGGGTACTAAGTTCAGCCTGGTCAAAATTAAACAGAGAACCTAATCATAATCTAATCTTTCTTTCTTTTCTATTTTTATTTCCATGGGAAAATGTGAGTTGGGAAGCTGAGTATATTCCCATTGGACATGTTATGTTCAAAATGTAGCTACATGGTAGCTCACAAGGAAAAGAAGTGGTCAGCCATTGTTGGTTGGTTGGTTGGTTGGTTTTAACCACAAGAAGTTTTGTGCATGTAATAAATTTGGGAACTGTTTCTAGAACTCAGCAAATTTGTCTGTAGCTCATAGGATGGGATCATGGCAAGGAGATCAGAGTACACAGATGTGTTTAATGCAGGCCTATTGTGTGCCAAGTATAGCGCTACACCTCTTCCCTTATGCTACTTTTTTTAATCCTCACAATAAGAGGAAACTGAGGTCGAGTGGTAAATTCATTTGTCATCAGGCAGCTAAAAAGTAGCAGGGGTATGAATCCAAAGGAAGTCTTGCGAGTTCTAATCCAGTGTTGCTTTTTGACCAGGGAAAGGAGAAAAAAAGTAATATTGAACTCAGCTGCAGTGTTTGCCAAATAGGCTAAATAAGAGATTTTAAAAGTGTGGTCCCTGGACCAGGAAAATCGACATCACCCAGGACCTTGTTGGAAATACAGATTCTCAGGCCCCCATCCCACACCCACTGGATCAAAAGCTCTTGAGCTCAGATCCAACAACCTGTGTTTTAATAAGTCCTCCACACGATCCTAATACTGCCTCCAGGGTAAGAACCCCTGGGTTGGCTGACAGTGTCACCAGGGTTGGGCATTCTTCAAAAGTGCGGTTCCCAGGCCTCTCCCTGGAGATTCTGATTCATTACTGGGCTGGGGCCAGAGATTCTTGTTTTTAAAAGTGCCTCAGGTAATTCTTTTCATCCAGCAAGTGTGGAAAACATCAGGTTAAAGACTTAGGGTTAGAACGGGGAATAATTTGCTGTCAATTGTGCAGGCTAGGAGTTAGGACAGTCATTCTAGTTCATCTCAGGAATAATTTAGTGCAGCTAAGCGTTGATTAGAGATATATTTATTGGAATTACATTTGTGTGTCTAGAATTGTCCTCAGATGTGAAGATAGAGTCCTTTTGCTATGGCGAAGGGAAATCAGTTATTTGTCAACAATTACATACTTGAATACTAGCCATGATTGATGATAAAACCAATATTTTTTTAAGATGTTAAAAGAAAGATAAAAGATATATAGGATTAAACATTCACTACTAAGGAATTTGCTGTGTTTTGAAGTATAGGTAGTCCCCAGCTATGGAACAATTGTAACCCCAAATTTTGTTTTAAACATTAAAAACATTTACCACTGAAGTAAGTGATAGTATAATTAGTAATCAGGTTCCCAGCCCACCTTGCAGAATCCTATATAACCTGGAACATATATGACACATCAGTTGTGCTAATTCATCAAAACCTTTTTTGCTATGGGAAAATTCATTATGTGTTCCAATCCAAGATGACAGGAATACCCCCCTCTTCATCCCAGCATAGGGACTGAGAAGTGGGACTCACATGTTAGGGGCTCAGGGAAAGGCTCCTTTGACGATGTGGCAGCAGTCTGCTTCGGTTTGCTGGAAAAGTGAGATATTGGGTAGAGATCCATTGGCTCTTCAAGTGTACACGTAAGAAAGTACTCTTTCTCCTGAAACCTTGCACAAAGTTAGTAAGTTGAGAAATAATTGCTTGGAGGAGGAAGCAATATCAGAAACCAGGTCCACGTGCCTTAAAGGCTGAAGGGGAATGAATCCAGGCCAGTCGCACATCCTTCCTAGGGTAGGTGCCTTGTCTCCTGGGTAGTTCCTGCTGGCTTGGCTATGACCTTGATTGTGGCCATGGAATCTGAAGCTTGTTCCTATTCAGTTCATGTTTGGTATTTCCTGTGATACCACCCAGATATCTGAACGTGGCATGCTTCTTATTTATGCGAGATGGGTTCTGGGGTTCAACCTTCCACTTGACCTGCTTCTGACTTGACTCCTAATTCAGTATTGACCCAGTTGAGAATTCACAGTCCATGGATCCTGCAAGCAGATTCCCTCATTACTTTAGGCTAATCCTAAATCAGGGAATTTTAGCGTGTGTCCACTCTGGGTACCTACTTGACACTAAGGCAGTAATTATAAAATTTTATCATCTCTTTATCACTTTCATTGTTTTTGCCATATTCTTATGACAATGGTACTATTATTTACTTAGTTTTTTTACTACCTTGTATCAGTTTATTTTTCTATTTAGCCTCATTCAAAACAAAAATACAGTCATGTGTTGTTTAACGACTGGGATATGTTCTAAGAAATGAATTGTTAGACGATTTCATTGTTGTATGAGTATCATAAAAGAGTGTACTTACACAAACCTACATGGTATAGCCTATTACACACTTAGGCTGTGTGGTATAGCCTATTGTTCCTAGGTTATAAACCTGTATAGCATGTTACTGTACTGAATATTGTAGGCAATTGTAATGCAATGGTAAGTATTTGTGTATCTAAACATAGAAGAGGTACAGTAAAAACTACAGCATAAAAGATAAAAAATGGTACACCTGAATAGGGCACTTACCATGAATGGAACTTGCAGGACTGGAAGTTGCCCTGCGTGAGTCAGTGAGTGAGTGAGTGAAAGTGAAGGCCTAGGACATTACTGTACACTACTGTCGACTTTATAAATACTTTACACTTAGGCTACACTAAATTTATAAAAAATTATTGTCTTTCTTCAGTAGTAAATTAACCGTAGCTTACTGTAACATTTTTACTTTATAAACTTTTTAATTTTTTTAACTTTTTCACTCTTTTATAATAACAATTTAAAACACAAACACATTGTACATCTGTACAAAAATATTTTATTTCTTTATATCCTTATTCTATAAGCTTTCTTTAAAAATTTACTTTCCTTTATTTATTTAATTCTTTAGAGACAGGGTTATGCTATGTTGCCCAGGCTAGCCTCAAATTCCTGGGCTTGGCTCAAGTGATCCTCCCATTTCATGCTCCTGAGTAGCTTGGACTACAGGTGTATGCCACCATGCCTGGCTTAAGCTTTTTTTATTTTTAATTTTTAATTTTTTTTTTACTTTATAAATTTTTTTATTAAAAACCAAGACACAAACACACACACTAAGCATAGGCCTACACAGGGTCAGGATTATCAATAGCACTGTCTTCCACCGCCATATCTTGTCCCACTGGAAAGTCTTCAGAGGCAAGAACATGCATAGAGCTGCCATCTCCTATGATAACAATGCCTTCTTCTGGAATACCTCCGATAAAAAGTATTGTACAGTAAATACACAAACCAGTAACAGAGTTATTCATTATCATTATCAAGCATTATGTACCGTACATAATTGTATGTGCTATACTTTTACATGACTAACAGTACAGTAGGTTTGTTTACACCACCATCACCACAAACATGTGAGTAATGCATTGCACTACAATGATGTTAAGATGGCTAAGACATCACTAGCTCATGACTATATATAAAATCACAGATTTGGTGAGCCAGTTATTTATTTGCCGAATACACATTGGAATAAATATATAACAATTAAAATTATTAAGAAACTTAGTCCATGTTTATCCCCTGAAATCATCTTACATATCACCAGTGGTACATGTCACATGTTGGAAACCCTGTAACAGGTGTTCCATTCAGTCTACAAATAACTTACTGAGTGGCTACTGTATGCAAGGCCCACTACTAGAGGGGTAACTGAAATGCTAGTAGAGAAGAGAGGCACTACATGCGCGATTAGTTAATTAATCAGACCTGGGATAAATGCTGTGAAGAAGTATAGGGTGCTATGAGTGAATATAATGGGAAGACGGTTTTGGGGGAGTGAAGGAGATTTCTTAGTGGAGTCTAGAAGTCAGGATTAACCTCCTTAAAGGTCATGTCCCTAATCATTTATGCGTCAGCAAGGCTCATCATTGTCCGTAACCTAGGGAGAAGAAAAGAAGCAAAGGGATGAACATTTGTCATGTGGCAGGCCCTGGGCCAGGGGCCCTTCACAAGCACTGTCTCCTTAAGCCCTTTTTCTGAGGGCTACTATCCAGAGTTCACAGATAACAAATTAGAGCCTTCTGCAAGGAGGATGAATAACTTGTCCAAGGGCATACAGCTAGTAAATGGCAGAGCCAAGAATCCGGGTCTTCCCCCTCCATAGCCTTTGATTTTTCTACTCTGCCGTGTTTCTGCCCTTGCTGTTGTTTGACCTACTACGCCATACTTTTTCCTGGAATTTTTTTATGTATTTGACAATGTAGCAGCAATCATATTTTAGAGCAGTTAAGAAACAAATCACACATTTAATAGCTTTGATTTCCAGTCTCTCCTGTGTTGAAGAGGTTGACCAGTTCTGTCATATTACTAAGAGGTTCATGTCTTCTATTCTAAAATTGAATACCTAGGAAATATGAACTCAGTAAAGAGAGTCTTAGGGCAGATGGTTGACAAAGAGCCAGAGAGTTTAAATACCATCTGTCACTATTATCTGGGTTTAATAATTGCCCACACTGACCCACAGAAGCATTCTACAAAATGGATGAGAGCTGGACTTTTACCTTCCTCTTTAACTCTTGGTCCATGGGTAATCCATCTTTACTCCACATTGAGTTATATTTTAATACAAAAAAAATTGTTATAAATTTGGTCAGTAGCCAGCTAGCCAGCTTAAAGAATGAGATTGGATGGATGGGTGGATGTGATAGATTAATTTTTAACTACATGGCAAAATAAATTAACAATGTTAACTCCCCAGGTATCTATCTGTTGCCTTGTGATCCTTGTCAGAACTGTTGTCTGTGGTTTGAAAGTTATGGGGTTTTCCAGGTTACAGCAAAGTCATAAAAAGAAAATGCACATTTAAAAAGTAAAGCATGTTACTAATTCTTTGAATGTGGAGATTGTGGTAAACAGATAGTAATTCTTAGAAGTTCTGGGTTGCTAGCTCCACTGATCCCTAGCTAAGAAATGCCAAATGCCACCAGGAAGAATATAACAAATGCAGTCACTGTTAGAAGGAAACAAACGAGACTTCATGGTGATATTGCCCGTTGTCTGGTGGCCCCTCTAGGCTTCTCGTAATTGATTTCTATGAATTAAACCCAATAGCTAAGAAGCTGACAGTGAAACTGTCCTTTGTGGCTCAGTGGTCAGTAAGCAAATGTCTTTAAAATGTCACTGAGTGCCTTGCCAATTTTTGCATTGGTTATTGTGTTGGTGCTTCTCCTTATTTGAGCACTCTTCTTAGTGACGTTGAGGAAATGAGGTCCTTAACCAGCTGACCTGGACACCAAGGCACCGGAAGGCAAGCCCCAGTGCGAGAGGAAACCTGTCACCTCAGGTTAGGTTGGAACACATGCATAGAAACCAGGGCACTCAGCTAGACTTTCAGATTTCTTGTCTCTTCTTTGATATTTCCCTAGACCTTTTTTTTTTTTTCTTCTTCCTTTAAAGAACCAGCCAAATGGGAAGAACTCTTAAAGGAACATTTTCTTTAGTGAGAAAATACTCAAGATGCTACCCAGGAAAAGGTCCAATCTTGGTTGAGTAATGCATACAGGGTAGTTCTAAGTAAGAGCAAATGGGTACTTTTGTGATTTGTAATCAATATTGATTTTTTAAAATTCTTAATGTGTATCTTACTTTAACAGGAATTTGGAAAATATATTTGTCTTCATGACATACACTAAGAAGCCACCACCGGAAAAGGCCTGGCCTTTCCCTGTGGGGGCAGCTCTGCAGCCTCCCACCTTCCCACCCTACTGCCCCTCCAGTCTGGCAACCTGAGCCTGCCTGTTCTGTGGTCTTTTCAACAAACTAGATTTTATCTGCTTAATCCTCTTCTAATCATCCTGCCATCATGTCCTTCCCTCTTACCAAGTCATTGCTTCCCTCTTACAGACAGCTGCTGGTTCACTACTTCCTCCCATGTTCCCATCTCTGTTCTTAGGAGCCAGCACCTCCTTTCTCTGACTCTCTACTTCTGTTACTCCTTTCTACTGTGCCTTTTGGAATCCTTGTCCTGTGGCACCAACTTGCCCCACTTCCCTGAACTTTTACTCACAGTGTCCTTCTTCAAGGTAACTAGAGCCAGGCCTTTTTCTGGAGGTGCTCTAGCCCTCCTGAGAAGAGCATCGTGATAGTCTTAGCCGCCTGCTGCTTGGGGGCTTTATTCTGCCAAAACTTCTCAACTTCTTTTTGCCATTCTCTTACATTGCCATCTCCCAGCCTCAATTACATGACCAAGGGGCTTTCAGGACCAGTGATTTTTAAGCATAGAACTACAGAGTAAGGATAAATGTCACTGATGGAAGTGCTTTGCACAGAGGTACAGACAGAGCAGCTTGAGGGTCCTGATCGACTCAACAGCCACATCACTTAGCTTGCGCTCTCCCTGTCCTTCAGCCTGTACTTAAGCATCCAGTGGCCCTTGTAAAGAACTCAGGTCCTCTGGTCCTTTCTCAGGGCCGCTGCACCTTAGGGACATCATCATCCAAGTGCTCCACCACTGAAAAGAAAGCTCTGCTTACAGATAAAAATAAGGGCAACCAGAGCACATGTGCTTGTTTAGCACTTGCATCTCGGCTTTCGGTTGGCATGTCCCTCTCCTCCAGCTCTCCTCTTTTGGTCTCGGACCCATGCTAGGATTCCCTGCTCTTCCCATCCCCACACTCCCAACCCAACATTCAGCCTCATGTCCAATTAATTAGATGAGCAAGGCCCTCAAAGTGAGCTCCTTTACTCTCCTCTTTCAATTCAAAAATCTCTCTTTATTTTCACCTTCTCTCTTCCTTCTCACCTGTTTCTGCATTCTCCCTCCTTACAAGGCAGATCCCACAACCCTTGCTCTTGATCCTACTGTGCTTCTAGGCTCTCACTTCACCCACCATCCCCTTCTGATTAACCTCTTCGGAGTCAAATCATGCTCTCCTCTCTCCATCTTGGAGAAGATTCTCATTCCCCTTACTATGTCCTCAGTCTTTCTCCTTCCCTTTGTGGCCAGACCTCTTAAAAGAATAGTGTCCCTACATGTAGCCTCCACTTCTTCATCACTACTCATTCTTTCATCCCTTCCAATGATAAAAATAATGTATAACATTTGTTGGGCACTTACTATGAACCAAGCGCTGTAAAGTTGATCCTTGGATAACATGGGTTTGAACTGTGCAGGTTCACTCTACACAGATTTTTTAAAAATAAAAGTTACACTGTGTGTGCCTTTCTCTCCTGCCTGCCCTTCCACATCCTCTACCTCTGCCACTCCTGAAACAGCAAGATCAACCCCTCCTCTCCCTTCTTCTCCTTGGCCTACTCGACATGTAGACGATGAGGATGAAAACCCTTATGATGATCCACTTCCACTTAATGAATTGTAACTATATTTTCTCTTCTTTGTGATTTTCCTAATGACATTTTCTTTTCTCTAGCTTACTTTATTGTAAGAGTACAATATAAAATACATATAACATAGAAAATATGTGTTGATCAGCTGTTTATGTTATTGGTACAGCTTCTGGTCAACAGTAGGCTGTAAGTAGTTACATTTTGGGGGAGTCAAAAGTTATAAACAGATTTTTGACTGCTTGAAGGGTGAGCCCCCGTGTTGTTCAAGGTCAACTGTATTCAGTGCTTTAAAATACACAATTTCATTTTATATCTCAGAATAACTTTATGGGTGCTATTGTCACCCTCATTTTATGGGCAAGAAAACTGAGGCCTGTAAAGGTTAAACAGTGCAGAGTACCACAGTTAACAAATGATGAGAAGAGGCTTTGAACCCAGGCTTATCTGACTGCACAGTCCTCCTGCCACTCAAGCTCCTGCCTTAGGGGTTGATAGTGACTTCCTCATTATTGCACCCACGGACCTCCTCTCCACTCTCATCCAGAGAGTTCTGTCTAGATAAGATGCAGATGACCCTCAGACAGGCTCAAGGGCCACATTGCAGTTCCCTAATGGACTGAGTCTTCCGCCAACCATCCCATAGACACCTTACCTTCACTGAACCCTCAAACCAGCTTCTCTCACCTTCCCTTTTTTTGTTAAGAGAACCCACATCCCCACAGCTACCCAGCTGTACCCTCAAAGTCACCTTGGAATCATCTTCATTCTTCTATATCCCAGTCCTGTGGATTCTCTCTCCTTGGGGTCTCCCCGGTCTTGCCCCCTTCCATCATGACATCCATCTCCCTAATTTAGGCCTTCTTTAACAGTCACCCAGCTTGGAGGAGTAACCTGCTAATCTGTCTTCCTGTTTCCCACCTATTCATGTACATACGATAAGTAAATATTCCTATTACAACCCTTTTTCAAAAACTTGATAACACTGGTGTAGAATCCTTGGCTTTCAAAACTTTCTAAAGAAGATCTCAACTTTATTCTGGCCATAGCATATATTATTCTCCAAGATGTCACTATTAGTGAAAGTGACCTACCTGTTGGCCCCAAAACATGTCTCAATGTTTTCCTCCTCAGAACCCTTGCCCTTCCTTTGTCCTGGGTGCCCAGCTGCCTCTCTCATCTTCCAAAGCTAAACCTAGAAGCTGCTGCTTCAATGAAGAGGCCTTCTGTACACTGCCCCACCTTGGCATTCTGTCGAACCTCTGTCATTTCTCAGCCATGTTCTTTCTGTGCACACAAGTTGTCCACCCTAGCTGCAGTAACAGTGTAATGTAGAGTACAGTGTTCTTTCTTAGGAACCGGACATCCAAGGCTCTGTTCCAGCCCTGCCCCTACCAGCTTTGTGACTAAAGACAAACCCTGAACTTCTACAGCTTAGTGTCTGTATCTGTGAAATGGAGAGGCTGAGATGCCACCTCCATGGAGTGGAAACTGTGCTTCCCAGAGTCCACAGAGCCCCTCCTGTGTACAGTCCAGGGAGTGCACAGCCCTTCTTGCTCCCACTTTCAGCTTTAATCAGAGCAGCTTGCTTTCATCTTTTTTCTTTATTGGGCTTCTGAGATTTAAAAGGGTTCTAAAACATTGGAGTGGATGATGTCCAAGATTCACTCCAACTTTGATATTCGTTGCTTCTAGATAGAATCATGTCTTGGTCATTTCTGAAACTCTTACCATGTCCGGCACAGCTAAAACTTGTTGACAGAGCTTATTACACAACCTTATGTACTGTCCTGAGCACTTGGCATACATGATTCAATTTAATCCTCCCAAGTGACTTGCTCCAGGATTCCATATCTGGTCATTGGCAGAGCTTGAACTCAAAGCTGCATGACCTATAACAGCTACACTGAACTATAACCAGCTACATTGGAAAATTAGGCAGGCATAAGGTAGAGGGTATCATTATAACAACTGGGGGGGGTGTGCACATGCATGCATGTGCATGCCTCCCTCTCTGTCCTGCTATTCCTTTTTTTAAACATTTGCATTGCCTTGTGGAATATCCATAAAAGTCTAAACTGTCTCTATATGGTAAAAATATAGTGTGAGCCACACACGTAATTTTAAATATTCTAGTAGCCACATTTAAAAAGGCAAAAAGAAACAGGTCAAATTAATTTTAATAATATACTTTATTTAACACAGTACATCCAAAATATTATTATTTCAACATGTAATGAATATAAAAATATGGGTGAATGAGATATTTTACATTCTTTTATTTTTGTACTGAGTCTTCAAATTCAAATGGGTATTTTATACTTACACCACACCTCAGTTGGGAATAGCCTCATTTCAAGTGCTCATTAACCACAGGTACTATATTGGACAGTGCAGATGGAAGCCATCAAATAAAAGGTTAAATTAAAGAAGAAACAGACAATTTGCCACTTGTTGGCAATGGGGGAGAAAACGAGTCAGTGCCCTTCTCACTGATTTCTCATTCTTCTGTCTCCTACATCATCTTCTTTTGTAATTTGGGTGAGTGTATACAAGTTGGGGTCCCTACATATAAAAGCAACAGAGCTGAGGTTAATGCAGCCGCCTGGCCTTCTTCCCCTGAATTAGTGGCGCTTGAGCACCAGCTTGCAAGTATAAAGTGCTTACCAGCACTAGCAGATCTTCTCCAATATGTCCTTTTTAAAAAACGCTGGGGAGCCTCGTTGTCTCTGTTGTCTTTCACTCCACATGCCACATTCAGAAACAAGAAGAATTGCTGTGGGAAGGATCAAGTTAGGAGATCTAGATGCCAGTTAGGTTTAATTTTTTTTTAATTTTTTTAAACCAAAAAGTAAAATAAGATAGTCTGATTGTAAAAATGCCTAATGGTACAGAAGTATAAAATGTAAATATTGTCTTTCCTGTACTCCCCTCCAAACTCCCAAAGATATCCCCCAGGTATACTTCCAGATCTTCTTTATTACAGATTCAAAAAAGGGGGTGTGTGTGTGTGTGTTTATAAATACATAAATTCATATGCACACACATACATCTATAAATTTCTCTTACAGAAATGGGCTTACATTATACTCTTCTGCAAATTGCGTATTTACTTTATTTTGTTATAATATGTCAGTACATAGAGCTTTAACTCATTTTTAAACTGATGAATAACTGTCAGTTTATTTATTTTGTAATTTAACTAATTTCCTGTTGATGGACATTTAGGGTTTATTTGTTTGGTCCTATTACAAACAATATGGTAGTAAAATCCTTGTGCTTATTTTGTGGAACATTTGTCCAATTATTTCTGTACAGTGAAATCCAGAAGTGAAATTACAGGGTCAAATAACATGTATATTTTTTAAATTCTGCTAGCTAAACCAAATTACCCTCCAAAAAGCTTCAACTAAACTCCATTTTTAGCTTAAGGTGGGAGGTAGGATCGAGATTCTCAAAGATTAAGAATTGTTGTCGTGAGTAAAGCAAGAGGAGAACTCTTATGTAAGCCTTGGCTACCTCTTGTCCCACTACTTAAAAATAATATCAAGTGGAAAAAGTAAGTGAATGTGGTAATTTTATAAAACAGTTGTTAAGCTTGGTTTGATGCATAAGAAACTTCTTTCAACTGTAAAATTCACTGTGGGTTTCCTTTTTATCAGTTGGGTAGCAATAGGGAAGGAATCAACCTCATTTTGTCAGTTAAAAAAAAAATCTTAGATAAAGTCCCAAGCAGTTTTTCAAATGGGTTTTTCCAGTGCACAGGCAGTCCAAAGATCATTCTACAGAGTTCCACAGTGTCCAGGATTGGAGAATAATGTATATTAAGTTCTGCTATTCCTTGCAGGCAGGACTTGGAGTCTGGGCCTTCCCTTCACATCGCTTTTCCTTCTTACTTGCCAGAGTTCCTGCATCACTACTTCAGATTTTGCCTTGTGGGTCTACTCCTTGGAATAACTCTGGAAGCCCTTCCATGGGCCAATTCCTCTAAACAGGAAAGAAATTAGACTGTTTCAAGTCTTCCTGGTCACAGAGTCTCAGCTCTGCCTGGTGACATTCATTGTGTAAGATAAAAATACTTAGTTTGAGGCAAGAAGCCCCTTACTTTTCATAAAACACAGAGAAAGTAGATATTTTATACATTGAAAGCCATTTCTTACCAGTCAAATCTTTAGTTGGTGGCAAACTTACCATCATCTCCTTTTTCTCATGAACAGGGGGTACTTCCCAGGCCTACAAAATAAAAAGTACCATGCCTACACAAAGTTATTTTAGCTGGGGCTTGGACCTCCGATTTGAGTTGTCTGGCCTTGGTAACTCCTTCAAAACATGATGTAACATTTACGTTTGTTGTTTTATAATGTTCATGCAAATTTACTAGACAAGACAATAAATATAGCAAATAATGCAAGGCATTTCAGATAAATGTAAATTCATGAGATTTTATTGTATGCCTGCATTATTTTCCACCAAACACTACTAAGGCACTAAATTACAACAAATGGTAAGATGTGACAAAAGACCTTATACTAAAATGATAGGTTGCAGTGACAGTCTGTGGGTAACTGTTTGGCTCAGTGCTGTGGGGTGGTTTGGCACTGAGGGTCTTCCTCCCATCTGGTCTTCCCATGGTGACTGGAGGAGCTCGGGTCTGATAAGACCCAGCACTTGGTTTAACTGAAAGAATTAGGAGGCATTTTTCTTACAGAAATAAAAGATACTGCCTCGTTTCCTTTTCTCCCTCCTCTCATCTCCTTTAGTCCTCTTCCCTTCCTCTGTACTCCTCATCTCCTCCTTCTCTTCTGTCCCTCTTGCTCTCTCTCTCTCCTCTTCCTCCCATTTTAACCATAGGAAATATGGAGCATTCAGCACAGTCTTTCACGTTGACTTTCTCTGGTAATACGTGATAGTGTTGGGTTTGTGATTTATTGCTCCAGTTTTGTTTGCCAAATGTACAAGTATGAGAATTTACTCATAGACAGGATTAAGAGTTGTTGGTTGCTTAGGAGTGTGTGTGTATGTGTGCATGTGTGCACTTACATAGTATGAGAAAGGTGTGACAGAGACAGCTACAGACGTGGACTGTATGTACTTGCAAATTGAAATACTGCAAGGGACAATTCAAAATGGCAGAGTTCCAGTGGAAATTAAATTTTACTACAAACTGAGTTGGATACTACCAGCTCTTCTCTTATCACTGGCACAGTTAGAGTGTGCTGGACATTCCCAGTCCAAAACCTGGGAGGAGATCCAAAACTTTGAAAGTCAGGCAACAGGAGCCTGCCAAATGTGTTTGCACTGTGTTGCCTAACCATTTAATTGATAATAATTTGACATACTAATATTTCAATATTTAGAAGTAATTTGGAAGCCAATTTCTATATCTGTTTGCTTGTCAGAGTCATACTGAATTCTCCATGTATCAGCATACAATACTGTTGATTTCAAAGGCACATAGTTTAGTAGGATACAGCCCTGATTAAAAATGGCACTGAACTTAAGTACTTAAGACATTTCTCATTTCTTTCTCTAAACTGGTACCTTTTTTACAGATTGCGTATTTTCTCTTTCTGTGAAAAACGTCATTGGTATTTTGATGGGAATTGTATTGAATCTGTAGATTGCTTTGAGTAGTATGGCCATTTTAACAATATTAATTCTTCCAATCCATAAGCATGTAATATCTCCATTTTTTTGTGCGTCCTCTTCAACTTCTTTCATCAATGTTTTATAGTTTTCATTGTAGAGTTCTTTCACTTCTTTGGTTAAATTTATTCCCAGGTATTTTATTTTATTTGCAGCTGTTGTAAATGGGATTGCTTTCTTGGTTTCTTTTTCAGATTATTTACTGTTGACATATAGAAATGTTACTGATTTTTGTATGTTGATTTTGTATCCTGCTCCTTTACTGAATTTATTTATCATTTACAGATTGCATATTAATAATTTCTTGTTGCATTTACTTCTGGGAGCCCTCAATCGAAATTTATTAAAAACATTAGGAGCTATTAGCTTAAAATGATACCTACTGGCCCCCCAAAACATCCAGCATATAAAAACTAAGAGTGGCAGTGAAATAATTATCAAAATTATTTGGAAGAATTTTTCATTTAGCCATAACTGGATTTAAAAACCCATTTGGTGACACAGGTTTGTTATGTGTGCCTGGAAATAGGCAGACTTTTCCCCCCTCCCTCACTCCCCTTGTTTCAGAAACACAGGGTTGATTTCAGTTCAAAATATGGGGCAGCTGTTCCCACTGCTGTTCCTATTGAGATCTCCGTAGTGCTGTTGACTTACCTCTGCCATCTGTTTTGTTTGTTTTGTTTTGTTTTGTTTTGGGCCTTTTTTTGGTCAGAGATGGGGTCTCACTCTGTTGCCCAAGCTAGAGTGCAGTGACGCAATCATAGCTCACTGCAGCCTTGAACTCCTGGGCTCCAGCTCCTGCCTCAGCCTCACGAGTAGCTGGGACTACAGGCACACACCACCACACCTGGCTAATTTGGTTTGTTGTTTTTTTTTTTTTTAAGAGACAGGGGTCTCACTATGTTGCCCAGGCTGGTCTTGAACACCTGGCCTCAAGCAGTCTTCCTGCCTCAGCCTCCCAAATACCTGGGATTACAGGCGCCAGCCACCACACCCGGCTGCCATCCGTATTATATCTCTTTCTCAGGGAGGATACTTCAAATGCCAGAAAATACATATATGCAAAAAGGGACTGGGAGTCTGGAGGTGAAAAGAACGGGCTACTTAGTAGATGAGGACAGGGACATGTGAGCAATATTAGGTGAAACAGCCTGGATGTTAAAAACCGAGAGCTATTCAGAAAGCAGTAAATGTATACCAAATAAGTTCAAAGTAATGTCTATACTGTGTTGACTACAAATGGTTTGGGCAGATTGCTCCTCTAAGAAGAATGAGGAAATAAACTAAAAGAAAAAAATTCTTGTAATTTTTGAAAAAATACCACTAAACAAGGCAAAGTAACATTATCCAAAAGACTTTCTTTAAAAAGATACAAAATTCTGAAAATGATTAGTGAAATCAGATGAAAATTTCTAAAAATCAGTAGACTAACTCAAAAGAATGCTAGAAGACATACTCTCTAAAACAGAAAAAAAAAAGCCACAAGACTGAACATTCTAAAATGTAAAAACAGCAAACTGAGATGGAAAGGGAGATGAACAAGATGTGGAATAATAAGGAAACTGAGTACAGGAGCACAATTAAAATCTGATAGGAGGGAGAAAAAGTAGATGTAATGCTATAGGAAAGGAAATCATTGAAGTAAGGACAATATTGGAAGTTCTGACAGAATGCTGAGAAAAAGAACAAAAGGTTTAAAATGGTGGGAAAATCACAAACACGAAGGATAGAGAATGGAAATCTGGTCTAAGAAGTTGATAGTCTTAAAGTGCAGTAATGAAAGCTATAATTAAAGAAACATGTTCCTAAGCTGAGAAAAGACTTGAGTATGCAGATTAAAAGGTCTTGCAATATTTTGAGGAAAAACATTGAAAAGATATGCCAGTAGTTGAGATGCTCAGGGGTGTGAGTATGGAAAACTCAATTTGGATCATCTAAAGAATAAGGAATTTGTTGGCTCACGTAAACCATGATTCCAGAGATAGGTGAGCTTCGGGGTTGGCTTAATCCAGAAGCTGAAGCTCCATTTCTCTGAGATTACCTTTTCTATGCCTTGGCATCTTCAAAGACTGTCTTCACACATGGCAAAGTGGTTATGGTATTTCCAGGTTTCACAATCTACACACCAGGATACTCAGATAAAGAACACATTCCTGGCTGAGCATGGTGGCTCACACCTGTAATTCCAGTGCTTTGGGAGCCCTAGGTGGGAGGATCACTTGAGGTGAGGAATTCAAGACCAGCCTGGGCAACATAGCAAGACCCTGTCTCTAAAAAAAAAAAAAATTATCCACGCATAGTGGCTTATGCCTGTAGTCGCAGCTACTCAGGAGGCTGAGGCTGAAGGATCGCTTGAGCCCAGAAGTTCAAGTCTGCAATGAGCTACGATCGTGCCACCGTACTCCAGCCTAGGCTACAGAGTGATACCCAGTCTCTTTAAAAAAAAAAAAAATTCTTCTGTGTCAGGATGTCAGGATTCCAAACAGGAGTACTGAGATTCATCGGTAGGACTGCTCATGACATATACCTACAGTTGAACCAGTGGCTAAGACCAGAAAAATGGAATTTGCTTATCAAATAGACAGTAGTTTGAAGAACATCAGTGTTCTGCTACAAGGTGAAAGGGAAAAATGAATGCTGGGGAGGCAAACCCATGGAATCCGCTCCAAAGACTGACACAGAGCACATCTGGAAAAATGTTTGAATTAAATGCAGAAAGAAAAAAGCCTACAATGATCAAATATGTTTATTTTAAAGGTATACAAAAAGGAAAGATCAAGATGGCCTCAGACTTCTCTTGTTTAACCAAAACCCAGAAGAGAATAGAGAAAATTCTACAGCTTTGTGGGTGGGGATGTCTGTAACCCAAGAACTTTATACTCAACTGAGTTGTCTTAAATGTGTAAAGGCAACAGAAAGTTGCAGATTCGCAAGGATTCAGTTAACGTTTTTGTGTTTGTTAATTATCCGTTGGGCATACATGAACTAACAGAGGGGTATCAAAATTAGCACATCAAGAATGGGATGTCATAGTATGAAAGGACTCATGGATTGCCCTGTGGGACTATCAGCAGACCCAACATCAAACTCATCACAGAAGCTCTAAGGAGAACTATGACTTCAGCAGACCTCACCTCTTTGTACTGGCCGTGCTAATGACCCTATAGGAATGTGGTTGGGTTAGTATATTTTTCACAACAGCATCTGGATGAGGCTTAAAAGCAAGTAATTTCATTATGAATTGTTAGTCCTTATTACAATAATAGCCCTGTAATTGGACTTCAGAAAATCCCCCGAAAAGCCTCAGGCAGAGTATACCATCAGATTTAAAAGTCTAATTAAATATGACTAAAATTATGTTTTAGTTTAGCCTACCTATGACTAGAAAGAAATGGTCTATAAAGACCTTTAAAAAAAAAAAAAGACTAGGTCAAAGTGAAACACTAAAGGATGAAATGGAAAGTGGGATGAACGACGTAAGAAAGAATTATAATGGCGTGAAGTGGACTAGCCAAATTACACTCCCCGCAGGAGGCAGGCAGCAAAGTGCAATGCTAACACGCAGGAGAATTGAGGAAGTTATTCAAAAGGCAGATTCGGTTAAACTTTCCAGTGGGTGATTTGTTTCTTCTAATAGTATCATTTCTGGCTTTTTCGAATTTTCTTTAACACTGCGAATTTCTCTATTTAAAGATGATCTATATTAATACAAAAAGTGGAATGAATCAAAATGTCTGTTAGTGGAATCGCTTGATAACAACGTATCAATACACTTTATGAAGAGTTCCTCCCTAGAAATGAGAATGCTAACTCTCGTATTATTGGATTTGTTAGTGTTATTGATATTACTGCATCCCTTACCCATTGTTAAAATATTGGCATACCTCCATACTCATTGGTAAAGAACCACTGCCCAGAGTACCCCAAGCTCTCTAGATGCCCCTGCCTCTCTCCCAAGATCCCCAGGGCCTAGCTGGGATCCAGCAACCAGAGCATTGCCAGCTGGCATACTAGGAGTCTCCAGAACCCAGGGTTCTTCCATGTTTAAAAAAAAAAAAATTAATATAGTAATGCATTCCTGGGAATATATGTTTGCTGTAATTCCTATATTTTCTTTAAGTCCCCTGAAGTCATCCTGTGCTTCTGGCAGGAGTTTCTTTCAGCTACTATTTGTACAATTACTAGTCTAGGACAATTCATTATGCTCTTTACAATATCAAAGACCTTCTACTAGTCCCTAACTCACTGCCGATTTTTATCCTATTTTTTGGACCTTAAAGGAAATGGGTAAAACTTAGAATTTAATATCTAGGTGTGAAATTCTTCCTTTATTGTTGTTTGTTTTGTTTTTGAGACAGATGTAGCATTATCATTCACCACTGTTAGCCATCTGGCACAAAAATGTTCACCAGAAATGATACCCAGAATGGTCCCCAAATATATCTGCACCATAATCCCTGTGAATTTGTTACATTACTTGGCAAAAGGGATTTTGCAGGTGTGATTATGAAGATTATGAACTTCACACAACAGGGAGATTATTCTGGATTATCTGAGTGGGCCCAGTCTAATCACATGAGCCTTTTAAAAGCAGAGAACTTTCTCAGGCTATAGGCAAAAGAGATGTAATAGAAGGGAAAGTCAGAGATTCCAAGCATGGGACAGACCAGCGTGCTGTTGCTGGCTGAGATGTGAGGGCCACACTAGGAACCACAGAGAGGCCTCAAGGAACTATGGGCAGCCCCCCGGCTATCAGCCACCAAGGAAACAGGGACCTCAGTTTTACAACCATATCAAAATGAATTCAGCCAACAATCTGAATGAGATTGGAAGCAGATTTATCCCCAGAACCTCCAGAATGGAACATAGCTCTGCCGACACTTTGATGTCATCTTTGTTTGACTCTAAACAGAACTGGCTGAGCCATGCCATACTTGGACTTTTAACCTATAGAACCATGAGATATACATGGGTGTTGTTTTAAGCCACTAAATTTGTGGTAATTTGTTACAGCAGCAATAGAAAATTAATACCCCAACATAGAAGATAATGGTAACAACAACAACAAGAGCAACAAAAAAACCTCAAGGGGATTCAGTGGAATAAACAGTAAACACTGCAGAACACACAATTTAGAATGGTGCACTGTCTGGCTGAGAATGTCTACACAGTAGGGAGCACCAATTCTGAAGGCCAGAAGGACTCAGTGGGAGCCTGCACTCAGCACTGAACTAAGAGTATACAAAAGGACTAGGAGTTTGCGGGGGGGGGGGGACACAAATATGTATGTGTACCTATATCATTTTTTGTAAGAAAAATATTTTGGAAATGAACCATTTTAACAAAATAGCTTTGTACAGTGCTGTAATTAAAAGAGAGTGGGTGTATTGTTTGTAGGTTCTTGTTTGTTTACTTAAAGTCAATATTGTATATAGTGACAAATTGGTGAGAGGAAGAAATTATGCAAAGGTTAGATTGTTTTGACACTGGTGGGTACATGCTGTCCCATTTGTATTTTATTTCTTCTGGTACATCTGTTAAACTTAGAAAAGCTTTTCAAGATGTGTTAGCACAAGGTCTGGGTGTTGTTTTATGGTTCCTAAGTTCTGAAGGCTACTTACACAAGGCTCAACCCAACCAGAAGGTACAGTGAATTGAATTGCTTTGTGGTATAAAAAACACTGGTAATGTGGAAGTTCGCTAATGTATGCTGTAAGTCCAAAGGCAATTGAGCACAGGGGTGGACACTCTGGAGCCAGACTGCCTGAGCCAGAAGCCCAGCACTTCCATTTACTAGCTTAACCACTCTCTGCCTCAGTTTCCTTTTCTGTGAAAATGGATAATAAGACTACATCTCTCATGGTTTATTGTGAGAATTTAATGTAAATTGCTCAAAATAGCACCTTAGCACATTGATTGGAAGCAATAAATGTTAGCGATAATTATGACTGTTATCCTTTACTGAAACATGGAAATATTCATGAAATCGGAGCTTTTGGGCACCTTTGGACCCAAGAAACAATTGATCCCAAGGATTCCCCCAAGTGGAGATAATCTAACCATCCTGTAAGAGAGAGGGAAAGCAAGACATCCAGTCACCTGTCAGGCCCTTCTGTCCCTGCTTCACTGTTATTTTCCACTGCAAATTAGTGAGGCTTTATAGATAATGTTGGCATAATAGCAGTCCTTACCATATAAATCTTTATTTTTTAACACCTTAAAGGCACATTATCTGCTATTTTGTGGAATGGTGTTTCATGAAATAATAGGCATGCTGTGAAGTAATTAGCCAATACTAAATAATTTGGGAAATGCTGGGTTAAACAAAGCTTTCTGTGCTCAGTACTTATCAATATCATTAATGTAAATTTTGAATTTCCAAGTAGATATATATGTAGTGCATTGCTCCCCAAACATATTTGACCATGGAACATTTTTTCAAGATACGCCGCTTAAAGTTTTCTGGAAGTGTTCTCCGTGTCTCGTTGGGAAACAACTGACCTAAAATAGGAGCATATTTTACCAAGATTATTTAACATTAAGATTATAAATTAGGATTATGAATTGTTGCTTGTTGTAAAAGGAGATTTGATAGTTACATATCCCAAATAAATGTGTATCTATGGTAAGAACTAAAATTAGATTTAGATAAAGCAGTGAGGAGTCTATTTCTTATTTTGTAGATTAAAATGGCCCTTGTTGGGTCAGATTAATGACTTTTTCCAGTAGTCCTGCTCTGACAGAGATAATGAGATCATATTGTAGAATGGCTCTTGGCAAAGACTGAGTCATCAAATACATATTGAATTAGGTATTCTAGGTCTGTCATCCATAATTTAGTGAGGCCTTTTATAAAGCAATTTGTAGTTTCAGCCAGCACTATTTTTTGAGATGGTCAAATTCTATAAGGTTAATATCCTCTATGTGAAGAAACTCCTTTCTGTTGTCCTAAACTTACCTCTCTCAAATGTTAGGAATTCGCCCCTTGATTTGATATTCAAGACTGGTGAATACAACCAAGTTTAATCTTACTGATTTTGTAGATATCAGCCTTATCGCCTACTCCCCTTGGTCGTTGTCTTTCTAAACTAAAAAGTTCCCAGTTTTTGGTATGTCAGTTGACTGATGTCAAGAACTGTGAAGGATATGAAATTTTCCCCTACTTGCAAGCTAACAAATTAGTCTGCCGCAGTTTTATGAATTCTGGCAAAAAGACATAGGGCTCCTGGGCTAGAGACAAAGGACAGTTCATTACTCACAGCAATAGCTAGCATGTCAGCATTTGCACCAGATCCCCAGTTCCCATAGGAAAATGAGAAGAGGGCCAGGTGACACCTGCACACACATGGGATATGTTACAAAAAAGAAACCCCAAGCTTAGGGAACTTGAATCTTTTATAATGGGTAGTAAGTCAGCCTGAACTTTGCCCCAACAGAAGGTGTTATTGTGGTGAAGAGTAAACCAACCTGCTTGTGCTCTAGATAGAGGGAGATACTATCTATATGTTCCAAGGCTGTACACTTGAAAATCTAGTCCAGGGAAAATGCAGTCAGTGCCTCTACCTGCAAGATGTGCAAAAACACAAGGGACCCATACAGAATGATATCCCAACAGGTCACAGCTGCTCCCTCCTTCCCCTACATCACTATTCCTTCCTCTGAAACAGTTCTAGTTTCATTATATGCATGCCAAGGTCTGTGGACAGAACTGTAGTATCTAGATGAATATAAGTTAATGCTTTTATTTGTTGTCGTAGAACTTAAACTCCACAGAGGCAAGAACCTTTGCTTTGTTTACTTGGATATCTGAAGGGCATAGAACTATGTCTAGCATATAGTCAGCATTCAATAAAGATTTGTTGAATGAGTATATGAATTTTCTATATTCTTATTGGGATCCATAAGTGTATTGGCTTTGCTGTGAAGAAACAACAATTATATCAGTGCCTTCAAGAGACTGCCTGCAGTGTTTCCTGGAATCATCTGCCTGGAACACTCCCTGCCCACCCCCCAGCTCACCTCCTGGCTGTTCAATTCATCCTTCAAATCTCCTCTTAAATGTTGTTTCCTCAAAGAGGCCTTCCCTGACCCAGAATAAAATCAGTACCCTCTGGTATTCACCATCACAGCACTTTGGTTTTTTCCTTTATAGCACATACCATAGTTGGCAATTACATAATTATTTTAGTGTTTTCTAGCTTAAAACCTGTTTGCCCTATCACTCATGAAGCTTTGGACCAGCGCATCTCTATTTTACTCACCACTGTATAGCTAGTACCTAACAGAGCATGACATAAAGTGGCCACCAAGTAAATCAGTGATGAATGAATGGACATATCACAGACTGTAGCTCGGAGCCTGTCAATCCGTGAGTAGCTCTGGCATAAAATGGACCGAATGCATTATTTGGTCCTTGCCTTCCTCAAAACAGTTCTGCCATGTTTCTCCCCAGTCACACAATCTCAAGATTTTTCTTCAATGGAGTTTAATCATTTTTTATTTTATATTCCCAGAAAGCACTTAATTTTAAGTTTAGAGATTTTATGTCATTTTACTAATCTAAATGATATAAACACATTAAATTAATACTAGTCCTAGCATTATTCCTTTGGGTAATTCTGTTTACACTTATATATTTAACCCAATTGCATAATAAGGAAATGAAACTCACTGAAACCAAGTCTCCCATGGGATTCTTCTCTCAATTAATGAATGAACAGATATTCTTTGAAAAACCTACCAGGTGCTAACAATTATTCTGGGCACGGTAGAAGCTAGCAAAAAAGTGAAAGACCAGGCCTTAAGGAGGTTACAATGTACATGAGCAAATAAGAAAAATGTACATGATGCATTAGCATGTAATAATTAGCAAGCAGTATCAGGCCATGCATATGTAAGTACTAAGCTACATGGTACTGATTTTTAAAACTACAAGAGCTTAGAAAAGTTAAATATTATCTTGAATTGGACTAGAATAATAGGGGCTTCATGAAGTTAAGAACCGAAGTCCTGAGCTCGGTTTTGGAGATGTTCAATTGAATATTTAATAAAGCCCTCATGTGGCAAGCGACAGAAATAGCAGTGTATTTCTGGAAAAGCAAGACCTGATTGGAGTGGAAGGTATAAGCTGGGAAATATAGTCTTGTCTGCACAATCACTGTTGGGCTATAACAATCACACACAGTCTTTATGAGTCCTTTTCCATTCAGTTAAACAGCACACAGAGATGAAGCCACACCTTTGGGCAAATACAGCTAGGGTGAGGGCAGCCAAAAGATGGAGACGTGCTAAGGATTATCCATGAAGTAAATAAACTCTGAAGGGAAAGACTTGGAAGGTCATCCTACGTACTCATAAATTCCAGCTATTACCAAAGATGAAAGGGATGTGAGAGGCATGAGGAACAATAGGAAGGAGTGTCCGGGTCCCCTTCTAACTGCCTGTTTACAGGAGGGGAGGATCAGCAGGGCTGCCCAGATGGCAGAGCCAAAGTTAGAATGAAGCTTCCTTGCCCTAAGACCTCTTTAGGAAATCCTGTTTGTGACGGTGGCTTCACTGCGAAGTAATCAGGATCCCTCCCACGCTTGTAGAAGCACACTTTTGGATTCAACCGCGTTTTCTAATGCCCAGTTTGAAATCTTATTATCATGTGCACTCAGCGAGATAGAAACTGCATATCAGGTAAAGCTTGGGTCAGACCTTATTTTGCAAGCATTTACTTATCTTTCTTATGCCATTCAAATGCTAGTAATACAATAGCTTAAAAACAAGATAAGCCTCATCTTTTTTCCTGTATGGGTATGTTAGGGAATGATGGTTTTGATAGCCTTTCAAAAGCAGGAAAGGGCAAAGCCCTGTTAGCCATTTCTTTGGCATTGCATTACTTCATTAAGAGAATTATCCTGGAAGCCTGGGAACTGTAATACAGCTTAAAGCTGATGAGAGCTGGGTGAAAACACCATAGAATCCAAACCAAATTAACCAAAAGGCTCATTCCTGGAGAAACCCACTTTTACATCCACACTTGGGGTCTATACTTTTCTTTTCCTTCTGCCACTCAAGTGCTTTTGGGTGTGGGGTGGACAGTTTGCTTTCCGTGCCAAACCTGATGAAATGGGATTTGTCTTCCCTCTCAGACAGGTGGCCAAGCTGTTAACTGAGAGTGCTCTGCCTGGCTGCTGGCCTCTTTGGACACACAGCCCTGCGGCAGCACAGCGCCAGGCCCCATATCTGACCCTGTGGCCTCACAATCTGGAGGCCCAAATTGGCAGCCTGGGGTGGTGACAGCTTCGGTCAGTTGGTGTGAAGTTCCACTGGCAGACAGAGAAGAGTGAGCAAGCGTGCCGATCCATGTCACTTCTGTATGATAGAAGAAACTTCTAAGGTCCTGGTAATTTGTGAAGCAATAAAATGGCTGCTCCAGTAATTAGAGGATGGGTTTTCCTCCCTCTTTTTTAGGGTGGACCAGGCCTTAAGAAAGGAATTTTGGCCTTCCCAGACCATACACATTACTTAATGTGTCCTTCTGCACTTACTACATGCGTCAGGAGCAGATTTCACAAATTTTTTCCTATGAGACTAGGTTAGTCATTAGGATTAATTATTCAGTAGTTAGAGGAAATATTATGATGGAGAAAAAATAGATTTCTGGAAGCCAAGCAGTAGAGGGTCTCAGAACATCAAATTGCTCCAAGAAGAGGGTACACAACCATTTTATTGCAATCTTTGAACAAGAGATAATAATCATTATTTGAATTCTCCAAATATAGAAATATTCCCTTCTTAGCTATAAAAAGCCGCTAGTCCCAACCCCACATATCCTAAGGGAGCTTCTATTCTCCCAGAGACAATGCAGTCAGATTATGGCAAAGATGGACTCTAGGTCTTCTGTGCTGATGCCTTCAGAGGACTCTCCAGTATCTCTACCTGTGAAATAATAAAAGCATCATTTTCAGAAATATGAACAAGGTAGGTCGGGACTAACCAATGCTTGTTCAAAAGACTTTTGGTTTTGAGTGCCACATCTGACCACTGCACAGACAGCATTGACAGAGAGAAAATTGGTTCCAGTTCTCTGATTTTGCTATCCACTCCCCCATTAAGGACCCACGTGAATAGCAAGTTTGGCCCCGCTTACTTAGGTCCCTCTGGGCCCCTTTCTTTTCTTCCATCATCTTTCCTAAATCTGATATGACATTCCACAGGGAAGAAATAAATAGTACACTTGGATGAACTCTGCAAAATGCAAAGACCTTTCCTCTTATCCCTGATTCTAAAGTGATTTTTCTGTATTTAAAAAAAAAAAAGGACAATTCTAGACTAAATAATAAAAATCTCACTTATATCACATTTGCGATGTCTTGAACAAGGTGAAGGAAAGCATTAGTGATAAAGTACATGGATTATAAAAGAATGATTGACCTGCTTAAGAAAACGTAAGCCATAGAGCACTCTTGAAGAGTACTCAAAAATTCCAGCTCTTACCAGAGGTGAAATGAAAGTGAATAGACCTCATCAGCCCCGCTTCCTCTGTTTCATCCTTTAGGTTAAATGTCACTTCCTTAGAGAAGCCTCTATGGACCACCTTATTATTCTCCACCAGAATATCTTATTTTCTTCATGACGCTTACCACTTATGTAATGATTGTCTTTCTTTCTTCCTAAACTGTAAGCCCCACAAGGGAAGGAATCGTGTCGGTCTTAATCATTTCCATATTCCCTGCACTCAGCACAGTAAGGAGCACATCACGGATCCCAAATGTGTTAAATGAATGAATGAATGAACTACTGAAGTGCTGTATGGCAACTTGTTCCAAGTTCTTTGTGGACTTGCAGACTCCTTGGGATCACCTCTTTTCTTCTTTTCCTTTTTTTCTTTCTTTTTTTTTTTTTTTTTAAGAGATGAGGTCTCACAATGTTACTCAGGCTAATCTCCATCTCCTGGCTTCAGACGATCCTCCCACCTCGGCCTCCTAAGTAACTGGAACTACAGGCACACGCCACCACACCCAGCTCTTTCTTTTCTTAGAGTCAACTGAAGAATGCTACTTGATCTCAACATTAAGCTTACCAGTCTTGTTCCCATTCACTAATTTTTCTTTTTAAAAAACCTGGAATTTTTGTTCAGAGTCTCAAGTCCTATTAGCAGTTTCATAGTCATAACTGAAGGATACAATAAAGTGATTGTGAGAACCATCTTTGGAGCATCTAGTTCTGTCTCTGTCACTTCTTAGCCCTGTGATTATGACTTATTATTAACCATCCTTCAACCTCAGTTTCCTCAATTGTAAAATAAGGATATTAATATATACTTCCCCCATAGTATTGATCTGAGGTTAAATAAAGCAGTGCATGTAAAGCACTTAGCTTCGTCTTTTGCATTGTACATGCTCAGTGAAATTTAGCCACTATCATTGCTGTTCATATTGTTAAAGTACCTTGGTGTATCATTTTCTAGAACAGGATAAGGGGTGGCTTCTTGTCAGAGGTAACGTAGGACATTAGAAGAATTCACAGTCAGAAAGGCCAGAGACCTGCAGTACTGGGGTTCTAGGCAGGAGCTCGAGCCTAGGGTACAGAACATGAACTTAGGTCACAGCAGACTGGGCGGCATAGCCAAATGACTCAGTAGTGAAGTAATGACTAATCATTGTAGGGCTCCTTATGTCTCTTCCTCTCCATCCCACCACAATCACCACAAAGGCTAGAACTGGTCGTGGAGTCTGATGAGAGGCTGAGCGTGCAAGTGAGTTTCAATAAACCCGTCTAATAAGGTTAAAGAAACTGGGCAGGACTCTGGTGTAAGGGGTCTACTAACTGCTCAACAAGGAGGAGTTGGGGGCTCCTGCTTGGTCTTCCTTTGTTTTCCATAGTACCTCACAGGTCCGGAGTGCAGTCCCCAGTGCTCTCAGTCTTGTCCTGAGCCACAGGAAGAAGTACCTCACACAGCTCATAGGGGAACTCCAAATAGTCATCAGGAAGAAACTGAGTCACTCAGATGGAAACGATGGTGTCTCACCATTCTTCTGTGCAGTTTTCTGAGTGGTGAAACAAGGAGACATTTGTCTATGAGACATCAATTGGACAGAATGTACTGTAGCTGTTACCTTTCATATCTGGGGGCTGTGTGGTTGGCTCACTGGTTTCAATCAAAAAAAGAGCAATGACTCGTGCATTTAATGATCTCACTGGGTATAACTGCCTCTTGTATTGGTTGGTAAGGCAGGTGCTCCCCTCTCCCATCTCAAGTAGAACTCAAAGAGGAGTTTTAAAATTTTAATGTTAAGTTTTAGTTTGACATTTAGTTTTAGTTTCAATATTTTAATGTTTTAATATCTCTGTACCATGTCAGGTCAGCAATCTGGACTTTTTAAAATAATCTTACATAAAATGCATACGTTATACAGATTATTACATTTTATGTAAAATTATTTTTAAAATAGTATGTATTGTGTCCTTTCATTTAACAAAAGTAACACATGGTTATTGTAGAACATTTAAAAATACAAGTAAAGAGTACAAGGTAAGTCTGGAGCATCTTGTGTCATAAAGTAAAAAAATGCTCAAAAAATAATGGGAATAGATCAAAAAGGCACAGAATTTAGCTTGAATGGGCCACTGGAAAGATCTGAGAAAATATGAGCATCAAAATACATAATTATAGTAATGGATTATAACCTACTAAATAAAATAAAAATCCATGAGTCCATACTGCCATAAATAAAATAGGAGAGAAGAGAAAGCTCTTTCTTACAGTAGAATGGCAGCTGATAAATATAGAAGGAGTGATGGAGTTAGAAAATCATCAATGGATGCTAAAACTAGTGAGTGAAAATTTGATACAAATCAGAAGATTGACATCGTCTCAAAACGGTTCTGTACAAGATACTTTTTTTAATTTAAAAAGGAGAAAGAAAAATAAAACCTAAACTAGTGACCAGGAAATTGTAAGTGTTTAATAGGTATCTTTCAACTGTTTTTCTTAGGCATTATAACATTTTAATTTTCTTATAAAGTTAGATCATGCATTTTTATAATCTGCTTTTCTTATATAAAAATATGTCTGGATATTATTTATTTAAATATTCCCTGGCACACAGTAGGCATATAGTAAACATTGGTTGAATGAATGAAATTTGCAAGACTTCTTTAAAGAAGGCTGTGATGCACATTCTTATAACTAAAGTTTTCTGCATTCTCACGATTACTCCTTTAGGACTAATTCCTGGAAGTGGAATAGTGAGATAAAGAATATTCAAAACCCTAAGCCCTTTGATACATGAAGCCAAATTGTCCTCCAGAAAGATTTTTCTGCTTTATTTTCCCGCCAGGGGTGTATTAAGTGCATGCTGTTCAATACATTTTTAAGGAGGAAGATTGAGATTAATGTGTGAGAAACACCCAGAGTAGGACCCAGCAGACATCAGTCAGAAAATAATGGTCATTCGAGTCCTCTTCTCTTTCTGTGTAGGTTAGATTCTGTCAGGACCAAAAGCTGGAGATCACTAACAGTTTTGCAAAGCCTTGGTCTCATACAGGAGTTTTTGTTAATGTGGAAAGCACCAAGTTGGGATAGAATCTGATTTTAGTTGAGCCAGTCATATACCATCATATATAATACCATCCTCTTTTTGTATCTATTGAAAAATCCTATTAGCTGCAGTAGGCCTGGAGTCTACTATGTCAAAGTAGAAAAAACCTGGTTCCTTTTTGTAATAGGTAAGCATTGAGCACGACTGATAGCAACAGAGAACCTCCAAGAGGGCCTCCTTCCGTTTGGACTTTGATGCTGGCTACTTAGCCTGCTTGAACACAAGCATCTAATGCAGTTTCCACAGGCGAGGCAAAGAGCAGGATACATACACATTCCATGGGCAGCTGAGCCGCGAGCCCTCTTATGCTAGCTGATGCCTGTGGCAACCCTTACCTGCTGACTTAAGCTTCCCACTAGTTAGAGCCATGCAGTGTATTATCTCCTGATCCATTCATTATACATATTGAAAACCAAGAAGAGAATATTTAGAGAGATAAATACCTTTGGACTGAAAAGATGAGCAGTCAGAAAAATTATACCATGATTTGGATTTGCTTATATTTTCCCTTTTGTCTTTCACTGGCTAGACTGTTCTCAAGTGATGACAGTTGGGCTGATTGAAAGCCGTTAGTCAAATCCAGCAACAGTATTAATCTGTGGTTGGAAATGACTGTTAAAGTAAGTGCCAGGCTATTCAGTTGTGGTTTTTCTTCCAGCTTCCAATCATGCCAGGCTTCCAGCGGGAGGAATAGAGGCTGTGGTAAAGGAAACCGTTGGTAAACGAAAGAAACCAAAAACTGTCACTACCCATAACAACGAAACAACAAAAAAATTTACAGAAAAGGAAGGGGAGACAAAGGAAATTGTATGCAGCGGTTTAATGCACAGTCTGATGTGATCATTAGGCATAAGGCTGGTGTGGTGGTGCCTCAGGCACTGACTCCAGTTTTCCAGTAAGAACAGGAAGGCTTTAAGCACCAAATCCACACTCTCCAGTAATACTGCGGAGGAAGAAAGCTTTTCCTGAAGGAAGAGAAGGACTGGTGTTTAATTGAGACTATTTTTGTCAGTTTCCTAACATGCTCCTCAGACCACTAATACATAAAGGAACCTGGGGGTCTGGTCACCAAGTTATGTCAAAAGAGTTTACCCTATAGTCCTTTTTTACTGTATTTTCCAGAACAAATGTTCAATAATGTTGCTGTCATTCATCAGCTACCAAGAAATGCACATTGTAACCAAGAAGTGCTTAGCAAAGAGTCTATCCCCTGTTTATTTTTTCTTATTTCAATAACTTTAGACAGGCACCTTTCCATGTGTGTTCACCAAAGCACAAGACGTTCTTTAATATTTTATTTATGTATGTATGTAGTTTTTAGAGACAGAATCTCACTCTGTCACTCAGGCTGGAGTACAGAGACACAGTCATAGCTAGCTCACTGCAGCCTTGAACTCCTGGGCTCAAGCGATACTCTCACCTCAGCCTCCCAAGTTGCTAGGGCTATAGGTACGTGCCGCCATGCCCAGACTTTTTTTTTTTTTTTTTGTAGAGATGGGGGTCTTGTTATGTTGCCCAGGCTAGTCTGGAACTCCTGGCTTCAAGCGATCCCCCTGCCTCCAAGTGATCCCCCTGCCTCAGCCTCCCGAAGTGCTGGGATTAAAGGCATGAGCCACTGAGCCCAGCCTATTTTTTAATATTTTAAGAAGAAAAAACTTTCAGCAAATCTGTATTCCATGACCCAAAATATTAAATGGATCCATAAAGAAAGAGAAGATTATAAGTTCCAGGGAAACACCCAGGAGAGCCTGAATACAGTATACTTGAAGCATTTCATCAACTCCCAATAAGAAAATGGCTATTTTACCAGCTTTTCTACTGCATTGCAGTATTTCTAAGATGGACATTTTTTCCACATTTGATTATTTCTAAAATTAGGATGTGAATTGCAATCAATTGAGAGCATCTTAAATTTGATGAAATGTAGTGGTTCTGCTTGAAAGGCAAAAGTTAGTAATTTTCTGCATATCATTGGCATCCAATGTTTGGTTAACTCTGGGGAGTCAAAAGACATTTTCAAGCACTAGTAAAGAAAGCGCATTTAATTTGTGGGCATTTTTTATTATAATATACGTAATCAAGGAACCCATCCGGAATAGACTAAATAGACTGAGGCTCAGAGGTAATGTTGCCCGTCCAGGTCACAGCCAGTCAATGGCAGAACAGGACTGGGGTTCCTGCCCAGTCTGGAGGGTCAACACAGGGTATGTTGTCCTGCTGCCTGTCAGAGCAGGCACAAAGCAGGACTCAGTGAGGCAGACCCCACATTTGCTCTGAAGCGTCCTTCTATCTGGGCGTTGGCAGAACTCCCAAACGAGTGGGTAAAGGTACCAGGAAAGTTCAGCCTCAAATGAGTGGATCAGTAAGACATCAGACAGTAAAACTTTGTTCAATGGTGGGACGTGGGATCGGTGTGGCAGTGTCACTCACTGCTCCATGCTTAGCCGGCAGCCTCCTCCCTGGTATCAAGGTCTTTCTACTTCCAGGTGCCACATTTACCTTTCGAAATTAATTGTTTATTTAAAATGTAGTACTAATGCTAATAAAATAATGCCAAAGATATACTAAAACTTTGTTTTTAATATATTTTGGTAAATTAATAAAGAAGAGCAGTTCACTTGCCATGTAAAGAAAATGAAAATGTCTTTTAGACTTTTTAGCATGCGAAACCAAAGTAATCAAAAGTATGTGTTAGTTATATGCTAAAATTATGCCATCTGAAAGTATTTTATGAGCAGTGCATATGATGTATATTTTTATCAAATTATACCAACATATTTGTAATATATTAAATACTTTTACTCATAATGCTTTGTAAGTTGTAAAGGGCTCTAATTAATTAGCTGTGTTGAATGAACACAGTACAAACTTTCAAATTTTAAAGTTTATCTCAAGGCTTACATTTTTTTCTATAGGGTGATTATCACCCTGTAATTATACCATTGGGTGTACTGTTGGCTATTTATTACATAGTAGATGTTAGAGCTTTACAATTTGATATTTGGTCTTGACTTAACCTCTCTAACCCTTGGTTCCTCCCTTTAAAATGAGGATAATGATATTTACCTAGCAGTGTTGTTAGAATTAAATGAGACAATATATGTAAAATAGAGTAAAGCAGCCCATGTCCTATAATAAGTGTTTGGTAAATTGCATCTATTATTATTATTAGCTGTTGATGTTGAAGAAAAGTTATCTACTGAACATTTAATAGGTTGCATTGGTTTTTAATCTACTTAATAGGTAGAAAAAATAATGAGCTTAAAGTTAAAGTCTCTTATATACTTTCTTAAAATTCCTTTCGGGATTTTAATATAGCCAAAAGTGGTCAGAAGTCCTTTTACAGGTTGAAAGAACCTAAATTTCATTTTCAAGGAAAATGTGTCCCTCAGTTACAATGCCAAGATTACCAATGATGATCAAGAAGTCAAATTGGTCAGTAAGTAATTATCCTTTATATTGGAAGTAGACATTTATTTGCTTAATATCCAAAATCTGACAAAATTGTTTTCTAAATCCAGAAGCAGTTTGTAGTGAACTATTCAGTTGCTATTTAAATCTTCAGTTTTATTGAGAGGTCTGTAAAACCTCATGTAACCTGACAGCCCCCTGTGGCCACCCAGTCTTAAGTACAGTCTATAAGAAATACTTCCTGAAGCTTTTTTTTTTTAATGTTTACATATTCATCTTTTTCTAAGACCATAAATTTAGAGACAGCAACACATGACTGCATTTTTACTTTCCACTTTTAACAACTTTTATTGTATTTTTCATATTTAAAAGTAGTATACTAGCAAAATTTTTAATATTTTGATTTAGGAAATTATAGAGAATCAAAAAAAAGGAGAATGAAAATTACCTGTAACTCATGAATAGACAACATATATGTTAACATTTTCATTATATCCTTTCTAGTCTTTTATAGGTACATATTTATATATAATATTAATATATTTTATAAATATTTAGTATATATTTCCAATCTTTGTATATATTTATACCATAAAGTAATTATTACTGTGCATACTGTTTTTTTTAATCAAATACTATTTATTTGTCTGAGTGACATAACCTTTGCCAGTGATATCCTTCACTGATAGTGGTAAAAATCACATATATGGCATTTAGAGGGTCATACCTCTCTAGAGAATGTGTTCTGCAAATGGATCGTGTATATTATCATATGCCCTCAGCTTTTTTATTCTTATAAATTCATTTGCTTCATAAATAAACTAAATACTTTGTACTGAGGCCAAAGGTTGACTTTAATATTTCTTTTATGACATTTTTAAATGTGCTATGACAGATTGCATTTAAATATGTGATAAAATAGCATCAGTAAGAAATCATGATTAGCAGTATTGAGTACAGCTCCCACACTTATTACATGCATGACTGTGTCTAAGTTACAAACTCTCCTGAGCCCTAGTTTCCTCATCTAGGGCTGAAATGAGGACAGTAATGCCTATGTTTCAGAGTTTTGTAAGGATTAGCAAAATGATTATTACCTATAGTTTTTACCCCATTTCATTAAGCCAAATCATGTGGTAGTGTTCAAAATTGAGCAGTAGAAATTCACAGAAGTATTACCACTAGTAAGTAAACATATGAATAAAAATGTTCAGACTCACCACTAATCAGGGAAATACACATTCTAACAACAATTTATTAATGCATTCAGAGAGAAGGAGTTTATTTCATTTATTGCTACATTCCTAGCATCCAGAACGGCATCCAACACTCAGAAAACACTCTGTTTATAAAGGAACGAATGAATGAACATATAAATGAATAAAATAGCAAAACTGGAGCTACTCATTTAATCTCTCAGGACCTCAGCGTCTTCATCAATACAAGGAAAAGACCATATTCAAGGGCAGTTGAAAGGAGGAGGGGAATGGGTGAACTAATTAGCTTATTGCCATGGACCCTGAATAAGGAAATATATTTACCCCCATATTTGTCATTTTCCTAACTGTATCATCTTTAAACCTTTCTTAGTGATCTTTGTAAATGGCATAGCTGAAAATCATGGTAAATTAAATCTAGAGATTTGGTCCTGAGATAGGACCCAAACAACAGGGCTGAATTTTCCTTGCATATTTAGTCATAATGAAACAAGGAAAAGAAACCACAGAGTGGGGAAGAGGAAGAAGAAAGTAGTACAGTATTAAGCAAAAATGAATAACTTTGGAACGAGTGAGAGTTCATTCTATTTGCTACTCTATTGGTAGCATTACTTTTACTGAGCAGGCTAATTTAAACTCTCAGCAGTTCTAATTGCTTCATTCACATGGTTTATTATTTTTATATTACTTTTGTCTATGATATGGAGTAAGTCAGAAGTTGTGATATCTGGTTTTTAACAAATGATCAGAGGTTAAGTGGCCTGCATGCACAGAGGGATTTGTTAATCAGTTACAGAGCCAGCAATAGGAGCTGAGTCTTCTGTCTCCTACTCTTTCCTCCTTTCCATTACACATGACCAAGTGTTTCTGTCTTGTTCTAAAGAAATCTCTGCAAGGGACAAAACCCTGCCCTGTTCTAGAAATAGCATTGTTACCTGACAGGTTGGTCTGCAAGGATGACCATTTTTATGTGTTTTAGGGAGCTAGGATTCATCTTTTTTTTTTTCCCAAGAGGAAGTAGCAATAAATCATGCACCAAAAATAACACCTTAGCTGCTAAATTCTGCTTAGTAGGTGGTTTCCCAAGGATGAGCCAATGCAATGAGTCATCCCTCCGAGCACTTACTAGCACATTATTTCTCTTTTTTACTAACCCTTGGTGCTTTTGGTTACATGTTTTTTAACCTTTAGAGCCCTACTGGGAGGTTCAGAGTCTTCTCACTATGAATATAAAATAAACATCCCCCACATGTCCCTCTTTTCCTTTTGCTTCCACTTTCCAAATCTAAAATAATCCATGATTCAGGAGAACAATCAGGATTATGACCAAAGATAAAAGACTGACAGTAAGTTTCTCCAGAGTCTGTAGCAGCTCCATCACATTCCCAGTATAAAAATCAAAAATATAGACTAATGTGAACAAAATGTGTGGGACCTCTATGAAGCAAACCATAAAACTTGATTGAGAGATATAAAAGACTTACATAGATGTAGAGAATATTTGACTATTAGAAAGATATTCCTGAATGAGAAGACTGAATAATGGTAAAGATATAAAAGTCTTCCCAAATTAATGCATAGGTTTATGCAACTCCAATCAGAATCCCAGTGGTATTTTCCAAAATGCATTTGAAAGAGTTAAATTGATGAAAATAGCCAAGAATTTTTTGTTGTTAAAAAAAAGTTATAAGGGAAACTTTCTACTACCAAGCACTAAAATGTACTATGCAGCTACAATAATAAAAGTAATGTGGTACCTGCAGAAGTGACATTCATGGAACAGAACAGAGAGCCAGACTCAAGACCCCAAGTTAGAAAGTAATGCAATTTATCATAAATTACAAATCTGGGAGGACAGAATGTCATGTTCGACAAATGAGCTAGGGTAACTGGTCGATTTGTTGCGGGGGAAATGGTAACCTGATTAGATTCTCACTATTCGTTACCACAGAACAAATGACAGATGGCTTAAAGAGTTAAATATTAAAAATGAAACCATAAAATAATAAAGAAACTTAGAGGAAATACGTATGATGCTCGCATGAAGATAGATTTTCAAAGCATTAAAAAGTCACAAAAATATTTGATATATTTGACTATATAAAAATTGAAAACTTTTTTTCATCAAAAAATAAAACCACGACAAAGTTAAAAAGTACATGGTAATCTTGGAGAAAATGTTTGCCATGAATATGACAAAGGCGTCATATTCATTAAATATCCTTAATGAATAAAGAGCTCTTAAAATTAACTGGGAAGCCACTAGCACACTCCAGTGTATCTACACTACTTTCCTGTCACATTATATACATATCACAGTGCTAAATGGATTTTATAAACAGAATACAGTTCAGATGACACAAGAGAGTGAAAGAAATTCAGATGTTATTTTCCATTCACATATTCTTTGTTCAAAGGCAGTTTAAGGAAACTACACATTATACTATAAATACTTCAGGACAGTTTGTCCACATTGACACTTCCATTTCCTAAAATGAAAACCTTGCTGGCCCACAGGGAGAAAAAAGGCTGGCTTTGTTAACCAGCTTTATTTCAACAAGCACATTCATATGGTAAGAACTTCCTCTGATGAGTCATCCACTGTTGTCAAACAGCAACTTTCCTTTGTTTGACCTGTGCAGAAATAAGGTCTATGGAAGCACAGCAGAGTCTGAATCATTTAATTGTGTTTTTTTCATATCTGAATTTGCATCTGTCACAAACCCAGTGTGTCCATCATGAAAAATTGCATTCTTCAAATATTACTGAAAAAAATCCCATTCAAATGGGATCTGTTCTGTCTAGATAGTCTGTGAAATTTCTGAGGGATGTTGTGGGCTTTGTTTCCTGTACTAAATTGTTGAGTTATCACACATTATTGGATTCTACTTAATATGTGCTGGGTAGGAACATTATATTCATACAGGATACCAGTTATCTTTACCATTCATAAAGAAAAAAGAAAAAGGTTACTACTGCTCCCTGGCATAAGATATAAACTCTAAAATGGTAGGTGAAAATGTGTGTGCAAATAATTTTTTTAATGTGTCCTTGATTCTTCATAGAGGCTTGAGTTATATTCAGTCACAGCTTTGTTAAGACTGCTAAGCACTTTCTTGTCTCTTTGTACTTGTTCAAAACCAAGGACTACACAGCCAGGATTCAGATCCTGTTTTGGGGTATGGTGCCATCTTAGCTTAGTTGAAAAAGAAGAGATCTTTAGAGATACCATGATATCCATTTATGTATAAAAAGATAAGAGAATGGAAGCAATGCTTTGTTATTTCTTTTCATCTATTTACTCCTCTCAATTTTCCAAATTTTCTACCATGCATATATATTTTGTAATCAACAAAATAATTCATTATTTTTAAAGTACCCCCCCATCATTAAAAATATAAATGAAGTAAATAAGCCTTTTGAAAAATTAAGCTGGCTCTTGGGTCAGTAAAATTTTATCCTGATAAAATAAATGCTAACTTTTGTTGATTAGTCACTACACTAATCTGTCAATACTAGAGGCATGTAGACAACGTCACTGACATTCAAGGGCCAGAGCCCATATTTTTATGCTAAACAGATTATAATTTTTTTAAAGGAAAAAGTGAGAAGATCAGTTTTCCACTTTTTGGAGTATTTTTAGCCAATGATTGAATCCAATTTGAGGGTATTTTTAGATCATTTGTAATACTCTATGAGTGATACTTTTGGTTCCATTTTGAGCAAAGGTTCTTTTTTTAAATAAGCCACTCCAGCCAAGAGACACCTCGTTTCAGAAAATCTCTAGTGATTATTTTCCTGCAAAATCAACATTAAAACCTTCAGCTTTGGAAAGATGTCATTTTGCTGACAGCTGGCTGATGTCAATATTAGAGTTTTTACAAGAGAAAGCATGTATATATGAGCATAGAGGTGGTCACATAAGTATTTACTCAAAGACATACCCACAACAGAGCCCATGAGACTCCCTTTGGCAAAAAATACTGCATCGTAGACAAGACCAGTGGACTCTGAGATTAAAAGTAAGACGTGTTTTTGAAAGCCACATTTTGGTTACCATAGTGTATGTAGTATTTGCTGTTGAAATATGTTTCTATTCAATGGACTTACTTTTTGCATTTTCTTTTATTCCTTGTGTATTGCTTGGAAGTCAGCCTATCAGAGAGAGAAAACTTGACTTAGTTTGTTTTCAGTGGTACGTGTTGCTGATTACTCTCAGCACTCTCTCCTGCTGCACCTAGGTAGCACTTCAGAATCGTTCTCAACGCAGTTTACAGCCTATCACTACTGATCAATCAGATTGGACAAGATGAATTCTCCTTGTCATCCTATATAGCTCCACCCCAAAGACTCTCCCTTGGTGGCTGCCTCTGTAGATCCTGTACTTCCCTCAGGCTGTTACTTTGGCCACATGGACTAAGCCATAGGCAATGCTCTTTCCCTGCAAAACAGACAAGATGCATTTAGTTTTACAAGCTCATTTGCTGAAAGAGAGAAATAACATTTTGATTTGTGGTATGAGGAGGGAGTACCCCCTGGTCTAGTCCCTTATTTATTACATAGTAGCAGTGAGTTATTAGGAAAAAAGAGAATGAAACCTGTCTGTCTGGACCACTTTTGTTATTATTTTGAGAGATGCTCATCTGATTTTTTAAGACAGCGCACCCCACTGAAGTAACAAAGAACTTTACTCTTGTTTGTTTTTTTTTTAAATAATGCCCTCTTCTACAACCTCTTGTTCTGAGTCTCCTGGACAGGGTGACCACCCATCCTAGTTTGCCTGGGATGGAGAGGTTTCCCACTGAAAACATGGGATTTTCAGTGCTAAAACTGGGACAATTCTGGGCAAACTGGGCTGGTTGTTCAGCCTGTTCCTGGGCCCTCCCCTACCCAAATGGCCAAGTATTAAAGAGTAAGAGTGCTAAGGTTCCCATTCATGGGGAACAAACTCCCCATTAAAGCTTTTTTTTCCTCTCCCAGGAAGGCACAGTATGAAGCAAGGCTAGGAGTTGTGTGAGACAAAATGATTTTATTATGGGGTATGGTGAGGTTCCAGTTTGGTTGAGTGTTATCTGTAGTTCACAGTTCTGTAGAATGAAGGTCATTGATAAGCCCAGAGCCCAGTTAATGATCAGAGCCTGACTAATTAGTCTATGGCACTGATTTTGCCAGGTGTTCGTGGTTGGTCATCTTTGATAATCTATTCTGTGTCTCCACACACCACCATCACCCTTGTCCCAATTGGTCTTCCAGCATATTATCATCAAAGTGTTTCAATACCACAACCAGCTTAAAATATAGTGCGTATTATAGCTAGAATTTCCACAAGGGAGGAGAAGGGTCATCCTTCCTCTGGTTCTGTGAAGAGACGGAAGACAGTGTTCCCCAGAGTATTGAGCCTGACATGTCTGACTGTTAAGCCCCTGGTGAGAGGGGTGATTCCACAGAAAGGCACCATATCCTTGACATGCCTCCAATTTCTTAGTAATAGTAATATAAATGCTTCACCCTGGCGAGTTATAGCTTTCTAGCTTTGACTCAGATTTATTTTTCTGGTTCTAAACTTTCTTTCAATTACAAAGTTGCTCACTGACTTTGAATTGAATTAGTTAGTTATTCACTAACTAATTCACTAATTGAATTGCAAGTCATCTAACTGCAGGGTTTGAGTGAGAATTAAAATTCAATAATGTATGAGGAGCCCAGCCCTTAGAAAGTTAAGTGCTCAATACATGATCATTTCTTTCCCTGCCTTAAGAACTCCCCTGAGCAGTGTAATCGGAAAGCAAGAGATAAGGGAAGCTTTGGGAGAGTAACAAACATGCAATTTGGCAAGAAAAATTGTCAGAAAAGTATATAAAATGAATGCTTGGATCCTAGACACAGAATGAGACAAATCATGTTTGTTGCTGCTATTGGACAGGAACATGCCAGCCCTGCTTTCTAATTTTAAAGGTGTGGAAGGTATATTGTATTCAGTTATGTGAGGAAGGAAGTGTTACTGACTGAATGTTTGTGTCCCCCTAGGATTCATATGTTGAAGCCCTAACCCCCAATGTGATGCTATTTGGAGACGGGGCCTTTGGGAGATAAATAGAATTGGATGAGGTCATGAAGATAGGGCTCCCATGGTGGGATTAGTGCCCTTATAAGAAGAGACACCAGAGAGCTTGATCTCTCTCTCTCCAGCAATGTGATTACACAGCAAGAAGGCAGCCCTCTGCAAACCAAGAAGATGGCTCTCACCAGAACCCTAAGTTGTTGAGTTATCACACAGCTGTCGAGTTACCACACAGCAATTGGGTTATCATGCTGGCACCCTGATCTCAGACTTCCCAGCCTCCAGAACCAGGAGAAAATAAATTTCTCTTGTTTAAGCCACTCAGTTTGTGGTACTTTGTTATTGCAGCCTGAGCAGACTAAGACAGGAAGAGATAGCACTGGGAGAACAGAAATGCGATTCTTTAATTATTAATAAATAAGTATTTAAGAGAAATAAGTGTTTCTAGCAAATAGAAGACACTTATTCAAAGTTTGTCAAAGTGATTAGAAATGACTTTTTTTAATCTCATTGACCACTTAGTCTTCTTTTTGTCATATTTAAGTTGACTCAGTAAATATGTTAACTTATGAGTTTAGTAACGTTTCAGAAATCTCAGGTGGTTTGGTGAGCTCTAGTTTAGTTTTAATTCTCAATTTTGAATTGAAAAATGGTGGGATTTCTCTCTCTCCTCTTTCTCTGTCTCTCTAGAGGAGGTTACTCATAGTCCAGTAAATATGAGCCCTCTGTGGAGAAATAAATTATTCACATCTGGTAACAAGAAAAAATTAATTCAGCTATTTATTTTTAAGGAAATTACCAGACTCATATCCCTCCTATGGACAGAGATTCCAGCACACTCTCTAACTTGTCTTAAAGAAGTAGCACCTCCCTTCCCTGGTAGAGAGGTTTTTCCTATCAGTCTCTGTCTCAGGGACAGAACTTCATCTCAGATTCTCCTTTCTGCCATAGTCCATCCTTTTTATCACTTGGGCTTTTAATGTTTCTTTTCTTCCATGCACTTTCCCACATCAGCCATTCTCCCTTTCTGGACTGGTTTCCTTCAAGTGCCTCTTTCCCCTCCACACCTTCTTTAATTCTTTACTCTTTGTTTTGCCTTTGCTATACTTTTTCTAAACACTTCCCTTTCTTTGTCTTCCAAGAAGCCCTTCCCTAGCTATGTACCTGGATGAAGTAAGCACAGGAGGGCAAAGATCCTATCCTGCATGCCCCTTGCTGCTTCTGTGATGGTTTTGGCAAGATTTGGGATATAGGAGAGTAATTGTCAGCCAGCCCCAGTTTTTAAATACCCATTATTTGCAGGCAGATATTGTCTAGTGCCACAGACTGGTTAAAGCATAAACAGATATAACAAATAAATAAAATCCGGTTTTGGCTCTCAGTGTGTATACATCTGTTCATATATTCATATCTCCATCTCTGCAAATACACATGCTTGCACTTGAATTACCCAGAGATGAACCAAGGAAGCAAATTTTGAGATGGGAGGGACTAAAGTTGAAGGAAAGAAGGGAGAGAAATCCTTCTTGCAGGGAGGAGCAATAACCTTTAAGTATGTATTAATTGAGTGGCAGTTATGGCCAGACTAGGCAGTAAATTAAGTGTTCTGGATACAGAAGCAAGTAAGGGTTGGCCCTGTCCTCAGAGAGCTTCGGTTTGGGTGTAGAGACCAATGGGTAAATAAGTAATAGAAGTGGGTTAATATAGAAGATAAGAACAAAGAGGTAAAGTTAACAGATCATATGCATGCAGTATATGGCAAGTGGCAGTGTTGTTCAGCTTTTTTCTTCCAATTTTAAAAGTAATTAGTACTCATAAAATGCTGAGTACAGAAAAGTAGAAAAATGCAGAAAACAAGTCACTTATAATCTCACCATCCAGAATAAAGCATAAGATAACAGTTTTATAAGAGTGCCTTTGTTCATGCATAGGCATTTTTTTGTTTATTATTTAATCCTAATCTGATAAATCAGGTGTTTGGGAAGATTCAGTCCATAATAATAGATTATTCAGAACTTGAAGAACACATGTGTCCGGATGGGTACTTGATTGAATATATGGTAGAATAAATGTTTGTCACTGTACTTTAATACTATGTACTTAAGCCTTTCATATATTTAGGCCTAAAGCAGTTTTCTTAGCAGTTTTTTACTGTCCTCCTGAATTTATAATGTTTGCTTGGAAATTTAATTTCTTAACTACTTTTTAAAAATAGCTTTATTGAGATATAATTCACATACCATACAATTCACCAATACAAATAGTGCAATTCAGTGGTTTTAGTTTTGTATATCCACAGAGTTGTGCCACCATCATCACAATCAATTTTAGAACCATCCCCCCAAAAAGAAACCCCATACTCATTAGCAGTCTGTCTTAGTCATCTCAGGCTGCTATAACAAAATACCGTGAACTGGGTGGCTTATGTACAACAGAAATCTGTTCTTCACAGTTCTGGAGGCTGGGAAGTCCAAGACGAGAGTCAGCATCTGGTGAGAGTCCATTTCTTCATTTGTAGATGGCCATCATCTTGCTGTGTCTTCACACAGCAAAAGGGGCAAGGGAGCCCTCTGGGGTCTCTTTTATAAGGACACTAATCCCATTCATGACCTAATCACCTTCCAAAGGCCCCATCTCCTAATGCCATCACCTTGGAGGTTAGGATCTCAACATAGAAATTTTTCAAGAGCACAGACATGCAGTCTATTGTACAGTCAATTCCCCCCAAATCCCCCTGTCCTACCTAGGCAACCAGTAACCTACTTTCTACCTCTATAAATTTGCCTAGTCTGTGTTAATGGAATCATATAATATGTGATCTTTTGTGACTGGCTTCTTTTACTGAGCATGATGGTTTCAAGGGTCGTTCATGTTATATCAGTACTTCATCCTTTTTGTGACTAAATGATATTCCATTGTATGGCTATACCACACTCTATTTATCCATATCAGCTGAGGGACATTTAGGTTGTTAACACTTTTTGTCTGTTGTGAATAATGCTGCTATGAACATTCAGGCACAAGTTTTTATGTGGACATATGTTTTCAATTTTCTTGGGTGTATACCTAGGTAAGCTCAACTACCTTTTTGTGTAGTATTCATTCTCAAATTTCAGTCAAATGTTTTATATAATTTTATGATAAAGGAACATGTTTAAAACTAAATTAATTATCTTCTAATCTCCTCTCCTCCCTACCCGCCCCCGTCTCATTCTGCCTGGCTTTACTAATAATACAAACTTAAAATCATACTTCTCCTTCCAAGTCACATTCAGTCTTTCACCACGCTCTGACTATCTTCCCTTAATGTCTTTGCATCCCTTCCCATTTCCTTGTCCCATCTAGTTCAGGCCCTTGTCATCGCACTTGTGCCCTGACTTCCCAGTTGGCCTCCCTGTCTCAGTCTCCATCCCCTCTGATTGACTCAGTAAGCCCCTGCCAAATTAATCTTTCTAAAACACAGCTTATATTTTGCTGTTCATTGAAGTCAGACAGACTAGCTTAGCCATTTACTCATCTGTGTTTCCTCAGATAAATTACTTCTCATCTGTGAAAGGAGGTAAATCAGACCACCTCCTAACGTTCTAGTAAAGATGAAATGATTACCCTGGCCTCTGTCTCCCACCAGTAAAATGAGAGAAACTTGTATTTAATGATCCTGCATTTGTGTATCTTGTCTCCTGTGGGAGAAGGATCATTATGGTAGTATGTATATGTATGTGTGTGTGTGTTTAAATTCATAAATATTTCTAAAGTTATGTCTTAATAAATTTGTTATATAAATATAAATTTATAATATAATTTGAATATCCATTATATATGTATATTATATATAAAGACCATATATAATGTAATTTTAAATATAATTTACATTTAACATATATATGTATATTTTGGTATCTCTTAGCACTGATTGCCCTATATGTTTCATGGGTGATCACTGAATTAGTGTTTACTAAGTAAATTAGTTGATTGATTTCCTGCTTAATCTAGTTATTTGAATAGGTGGTAATTATAAGGTGATAAGTTATCTATTTTAACAGATAACAACTCTAGAATGGAAAATGGAACATGGGAGTGAGTATAAAATAGAAGATCTTCCCCTGGATAATATTTTGCAAAAGATCATTTTATGAACATGGAAAATTTCTCTACTAATCAAGAAAAACAGCAGTTAAAGCATAGCTGTAGGTCAAATGCAGGTTACAAAGGTATTCTATAGGGTAACCCATGACTTCCTTGTCCTTTAAGTACAATGAAAGTATTGTAACTAAACGAAATCTTTCATCTTCCATTATGCATGAATCATTTCCTTTTTATAACAGACATATCAGTACACACTTCTCATCTGCTAGAAAACATACCCTACTTCTAAATATTGTTTTCCACTGTTATTTAGATTGTGAATGATATTTATATGTTCTTTGAGTTGTTTGTTTAAAAAAGCATATAATCTGAAACTTGGTCCCCTTTGTAATTTGACCTGAGAAATTTCACCTCACTGATAGACTAATACATGGTGAGTGAGCTTTTTTTGAAGAACTGCATACAGAAGGAGAAATTATATTGCCTATTGCCAATTCAGAGTTAGTTAATACTTATTGGAAATTTTGGCGTTCATCCTTTATAAAATTCTTTCCTTAATAAAGTTGTGAGAACTGTAACATGTAGGGAATATATAGTGACCCCAGAGGAAAAACTATTAGGCTTAAGTATGACTTAGGAGCTCACTATATGGTGAAAAATGGCCCCTTCCTTTCTTTTTCACCACATGAAATACTTTACATTATCATCTGTGTATAACATTGGCCAGGAAAAAGAGAGATGTCCCACTGCACGCGTGCATGCATGCGAGTGTGTGTGTGTTTAGTTACCACTTATTGTAGGTCTACTATAAGCTGGGCATTCTAGTAGGTGATATATATTCATAATGTCACTTAGTTGATCCTATGTGGTTAAGTGTCATAATCTCCATTTTACAAATGAAGTAACTAAGATTCAAAGATTTAAGAGACTTTCCTAAGGTTATATAGGGAGAGAAATGACTGAGTACAGGTTCACTCCCAGGACAGCCCATCATCCTTTCCCCACTCAAAAACATCCTGAAAAATCAACATGTTATTGGGAGGCTGAGGCGGAAGGATTGCTTGAGGTCGGAAGTTCGAAACCAGCCTGGGCAAGAGCAAAACCCCATTCTCCACAAAAAATAGAAAAATTAGCCAGGTGCAGTGGCGTGCACCTGTAGTCCCCAAGATACTTGGGAGGCTGAGGCAGGAGGATCCCTTGAGCCCAGAAGTTTGAGGTTGCAGTGAGCTATGATGATGCCACTGCACTCTATCATGGGCAACAGAGTAAGACCCTGTATCAAAAAAAAAAAAAAGTTACCTTAAAAAAAAAAAAAGGGAGAAGGGGGAACCCTGGGCCCTTAGTTAAGTCATGTAACATCTCCAATAGTCAGTTTCCTCATCTGAAAATAGAAATGATAATAATACTCCATTTTTTGTGGAATATTTGTGAGAATTAAATGGGATCATATTTGGGGCACTTGGCACTATGCCAGATACAACATTCGTGCTCAGTAAATTATAGCTGTTAAGATTCCAATTTGTTTTTCCCTTTTTTTGAAAGTTTTAGAAAAAAACTTTAATTTCTCACCTTGTTATCTTTTAAGACCTGCTTACATTTCTTTTAGAACCCAACTTCGTTATTCTTTATGAATTTGGCTGCATTAGTGATGTGCAAGTCACCTATATTAGTTTTCTCTGGCTGCCGCAACAAAATACCCAACTGAATGGCTTAAACAACAAAAATTTATTTTCTCGTATTTCTGGAGGCCAGAAGTCCAAGATCAAGGTGTCAGCAGGTTAACTTTCTTCTAAGGTCTCTCTCCTTGGCTTGCCTTCTCACTATGTTCTCACATGGGCACTTCTCTATGTGTGTGTGCACCCTTGATGTCTCTTTGTGTGTCCGAATGGCCTCTTCTTCTGAGGACACCAGTCAGATTGATTAGGGCCCACCCCAAAGAACTTATTTTAACTTAATCACCTCTTTAAAGTCCCTATCTCCAAATACAGTCAAATTCTGAGATACTGGGGGTTGGGCTTCAACATATGAATTTGGGGGAGGAGGGACACAATTCAGCCCATAACATTGCCATAAGTAAATTTTTTTCCACTGCATTTGGGAATAATTATTTTCAAGAATAACAACATGGTTAGAAAATATGGTTGAGGAATTTTAAGGTATCTTGTAACCACTGAAATGCTGTGACTGTTTGCAAGATGCTCCACATGTGACCTATATAACAAGTTCATTTTTTGTGCGTAGAAAGTATTTAAGAGGTCAAGCTTAAGGCTTTATAAATTGATACATAATATAAAAAGAAATATGCTCCCTGATAATAGGCTGCAATTTTTTAAAAAAATATTTTAGTGTTGATAAATGCTATGTGTGGAAACTTGAAAAAAAATTAGTGTTGAAAAATACCTGTTTATGTCATTCATTGGGCAAGGAGTTAGGAAACATTTATTTGTGTATCATAGGTATATACAAAATCAAATAAAATATTTAATAACTGTGCATCTCTTAAGGTAAAACACTAGGACAAGGGTTATTGGGAAACCTAGGAAGTCCCTTCCCTCAAGGGGCTACTCAGTCTACTTGGGAAAATGCAGAAAATGTCACAAAGTGAGCTTATTGAATTGCCAATTAAATTGCTCAGTGTAGATAAGGAGGGTTGTGTGTTCACAAGAGGACACAACTGCCTCTGAAGCCCAGAGTTAAGATTTAGAACTTGTAATGGTTAGCTGCTATAGTATTGGGAGGAAAGAAAGTGATATAATCAGAAAAATAGACTCAGAGCTGGCTCACTACAGCATTCAGGACAGAGGGAAGGAAAGAGACCCATGAGGAAATACTCTGGCAGCAGAGTAGTGTGGAAAGGGTGCTCTGAGAAGGATCTCACTGAGAACAGTTTCAAAGAATCCCACCTACCCATGTTTTGAGACTGGGACAGTGATGTATTTGACCTTACCAGGAAATTAAGCAGAACTTTGAAACCTGGACCTGTATTTGATGGTAACACTGTTACTACATTGACTGCAAATAGGACACTCATGATTGTAAAACATGGGAGTCGGGGACACCAGGTATTCATGAGAGATCCTTCCCGTAAGTGAAGTGCAAGGAAAGCCTTCGTTTACCAAAGGAAAGATGTCTCAATTCTTTTCTTCTTCCCCACCCATAAAGAATGTTGTGCTTCCTGTTAGGTGACGATAATGACAAATATGATTGAAATGTAACCCGAGAAAATTCCTTGTTTAAAATATATCTTTATTCTTTTAGGCCTCTTTTTCGTGGAAGTTCAGATGTCGATCAACTAGGAAAAATCTTGGAGTAAGTAGTAACTATAATTTCACATCAGCATCTGCAGCATTCACACATTTACAGTGACTTTCCTCTGACATTCATGTAATATGTTTATCTCTTGTCTTTCTTACCCCAAGCTGCTGCTGCTGCAGTGTTACTATTTGTGTGGTGAGTGGGGACATGGTGGAAGTGCTGTTTCATGCAGAGCCCATCGAGACGTGGGCCTGACTGCTCTGCCCTGGAAGCCTGTGTGTTGCTCGTGTGGATCTTTTTGCTTCTCCTCTTTTTTCTTGGCTGAGCTCCAGTTCTTTAGTTCAGATATGTCCTCTGCTTGTGGTCATTTCAAATGTACCCACCATTAGAGAGGGACACTTGGTGGCCTCATAACCCATCCTTGTCCAGTGAACTTCCTGTCCCCATTGAGTCTCCTTGGTCATCCAGGTTGGTTCTGCATTGTTGTGTTTTGTTTTCCTGGGCCAAGGATGGTATGCTACACAGCCCATTTTTCTTTGGAACACCAAAATAGGGAAATGATAATCCTAGGTTCTAATTGTAAGTCTGTGGCTAAATAATTATGCAAGCTGGAGAAAGTTACTTAAAACACTCTGTGAAGGGCTTACACAATGGCCGGCACATAATAAGTGCTTTAAAAATGTTAGCTATTATTATTACAATTCATCATTAATTATATAACCTTTTTGTTCCTTAGCCTCTTCATCTGAGAAATGAAACATGAAACTCTCACTTAAATTCTCTATAAGATCCTTTCGTGTGCTCAAATTCTTTGGTTCCAGCTGTCTGTTCCATAGCTCCTTGATGATTTGCGTTGTTTCATTCATGTCTACATGTTTGTGCATGTGAGGGTGTGTATGCTTTGATGTTTCTAGAATGTAGCTGGGCCATTTCTTCTCACAAAGCATGCAATATGGCATCCTTTTTTGGATTTGTGTGTTTGCCAAGCCTGTTAGAATTGGGGTGGAGTAGAAGAAAATGGGAGTTCTAGACCAAAAATAGCCCTGATCACTGGTCTGTGGCATTTTATAGGAATCCCAGTGAATTTTATGAAATTTGAAGTCTGTAAGACTGCAAAAAAAATGCCCCTAAAAAACAGAATTATATTTGAGCACTACCTACTCAAGCACAACTGCTTAAAATGGTTACTAAAACTGGAACCTGACTTTGTTCTTTTGGTGACTGGAAGCAGCTCTGATAGACTTCTGTTAGTGCCAGTGCTACCGCTGAGTCAGAACCCAGTGGCTTTAAGGCCTGAAGAACATTTGCTAGTTTTTTGGTCTGGGAACTTTCTGGATCCAGGCAGCTGATGCTACTGCTGCTACTACTGACCACCCTGTGCAATGAATAAATTCAACACAAAGCCTTCATGTTATCCCTGCTTCTGAATGGCAAGTTCTTTGATCATTCAATGATGAACTTCCATCTATTCTGCCCCATGACTGTTGAATATATTTTGTGTGCATGTGATCTTAAAGAGGGAACTGGGGAAGTCAGACATACCAGTGACCCTCTGATAAAAGGAGAGACAATCTTTACTGCAATCAGCTTGCCAGGCATTGGAGGCTGTCACCTTCTTTCCCTGACTTACACCACCTAGGAGTTGTGTCTACCACCAGCACGGACGTCTGCAATCTTATTAACACTGTCAGCACCCCTTAGTACATGAAGCCACTGAAATTGACCAGAAGGAACATTTGACCAGCATGTTTGACTTGCTTCCAAGGAAAAGCCAGTTCCACTTTTGGAAAAGGCCTGACAATCCTAAGTTGCCAGCAGAAAAGAAGCCATAAAGTTCTATGTTTTGAGCCTTTAGATTTTACTTTATGGTTTCTGGCATTGTTTCATTGAAATTATGTTTACTTTCTTCTGAATGCATTACCTTGCCAGAGAAAAGGGACAATGCTGCACCCTAGTGTCACTGCTAAAGTACTTGAAAAATTATTCCAGTCTCCGCCATCACTGCCATTTATAGATTTTGTGCCCTGTCAGTCTTTCCAGTATAAATGTCAACTTTTAAGGCTTATATTCAGCTGTCCAAATAATGGAATTTGATGCAAGCACTTTTTAATGGACCTATCAGAATTTCATAACGCTCATATATGGACCATAAAAATTCATACTGGACATGAAACTGAATTTTTTTTTAAAGGAAAGCCAAATTCACATACTCTTAAAGAGAAAAACATTTCTGTGTTTATAAAGATTTAAACTTTCAAATAACAGCAAGTATCTTTGAAAGTGAAACAATGGCTTTAGCCCATGACATTTTACAGCATTTTTAAGAGCAGTATCCTAGTAAATGGAAATAAACTATTGGAATAGGGAGAACTGGGTTCACTCTGGGCTCTGTGACTGAACTCACTATGTGTGACTTTAGCAGTTCATTTTATTCCTCATTCTCAGTTTCCCCATCTGTAAAATGGGAATAATATACCTGACCTACATGTCTCAGGAGGTCTTTACAGGAATCAGAGGTGATAGACTATATCTATAGATCGATAGATAGATAGAAACAGTAATGTATGTATTTATACACATACATACAGAGACATACTATATCTCTGAAGTCTTTGGCATTCAGTTCACCATATTTGCAAGATTTAACTCAATATAGATATATTGAAAGCTGCAAATAAAAATATTGTAAATTATTTCTAAGAGTTGTTATAATCAATTTCTAGGTGACTGGTGATGATATGCAAAAATATTTGTATAAAAAGAGCTAGGCTGGACACAGTGGCTCACACCTGTAATCCCAGCACTCTGGGAGGCCAAAGCAGGAGTATTGCTTGAGGTCAGGAGTTGGAAACCAGTCTGGGCAATATAGTGAGACCCCATCTCCACAAAAAGTAAAAAATTAGCCAGGCATGGTGGCACGCACCTGTAGTCCCAGCTACTGGAGAGGCTGAGGCAACAGGATTGTTTGAGCCCAAGAGTTTAAGGTTGTAGTGAGCTATGATCACACCACTGTACTCTATCCTGGGCAACAGAGTAAGACCCTGTCTCTGGGATAAATAAATAAATTAATTAAATAAAAAGGGCTAAAAGGAAAAAAGGAATTAAAGAAAATGTTAAAAGGTCTTTAATAAACATTCTTCTTTTCTTCCTCTGCCCTGTCCCATTCCATCCAAAACATACACATGCATTTCCTTTCGTAATTAATAGTGGTATTTTTGTTTTCTTCTTTTTACTCCTGTTACAGACTTTACTGTTAAACAAATTTGTATATTGCTCAAGTTGTCATTTCTGTTCATTGGTTCCAGAGAATATGTCCATGAGTCTGTCTTAGTCTCCTTCAATAAATGATGTGGCTCTCTCAGGACGCCTGACAGAGGCAGAATCGTAGTGTCTTGCCCCTCCAGACACCCAGGGATAGGTGCAGTGATGACAGGAGTATCTGCTCTTCCCAAGTGAGGTCTGAGGCCTGGGCTCTGTTGTTTAGGTAAGGGAAAGGGGAACAAAGCCATACAGATCCTGGGACATTTACCACCATGTCTTTGTGAAACCTGGAAATACATTCATGAGAATAGCCCTTCCTGGGCCTTAGTCCCGGTTAAGTGCAATCCAAGAAGACCCTAATGCAGGCCAGCACCATTTCTAACTATAGTTAAAATAGTTTGGTCCAGCACTTGAATAGCTATATATCCTGTCCATTAAATGATGATTTTCTTTTTTCGTTCAGAGTTATCCAGAGTCTGTGTGAAAAATAAGTTCCTGCATCCTCTGATTTCCCTTGTTCAAATCTGCTTACCACTTATACCTAAACTATAAATATCTACATAATATATAAATTATATAGGGCTATTGACCTATTAATATTTTTTAAGAACCTTAAGTTACACATAAATAGGATTCAAGCAGTTCGTATTTTTAACGTGGTAGTGATGTATTCCCTATGCGTCTTGGGTTAATAACATTATTTTCTAATTATAATAATAAGTAATGTATTGATATTGACTGTGTATATTGTATGTCAGGCACTGTGCTATGTATTTTATGTAAATTATAAATTTATATATAAGGCTGTATATAAATTTACATAAATTATAACTGGTCCTCATTATAACTATAAATTATCATTGTTGTATATATAAAGACAGTGAGGGTCATCAATGTTAAGTAATTTGTCCTTACCTGCAGGTTCAGAATTTGAACCCAAGTCTGCCTATTTCCAAAGCCTGTGCTCTTTTTATCATTTGCTGTTCTTTTCACATTTCTGATCCCAGAATGGTTTTCAGAGGAAACATAAATGGTATTCTTTTAATTTATTGTTTGCTCACTTTGGAATACCATAAAATAGTATATGCATACTTTATAAAATAGTGTATGCGTAAGACAGACTAACATACCTTTTAGCCTCATTTTTCTGTCTGATTCTAATGTATATAATTACTGTCCAGGGAATTACTCTTTAACTGAAAATGCAACCAAATTGATGTGTTAATAAACCATGTTGGATGAGCATCATAAAAGTATGTCGATACAGGAGTGTTTGTTCAGAACACAAAAAGCACTCTTGGGCATAAAGGAGGTTATACCAATGTGGGTCTCTTTTGAATACAGTAGGTCCTACTTTGTCAGTAAGTCAGAGCTTACCTCCTGGTATTATCGTATATTTTCCATTTCTACATCATCTCTTACATTCAGTATCTGCTGCCAGAGCAATCTCTTCTCTCCTTCCAGTGAATTTTACAATTATTCCGTGAGATTACCCTGTACCTTGTGACCAGCATATTGCAGTAGGACAGAGATCAATGAGAGACCCTACCACTCATAAAGTGGAGTTCTTCTTGGACTCTCTACCCCATGCCTGCCCCTTAGATTTTGCTTTTCTCTAGAATTTGGTGAGAAAACAGCTTCGCCAGAGCAACTCATGCTCATGTCCATGTATGGTTCTTTTGTAGCGTAATTGGACTCCCAGGAGAAGAGGACTGGCCTAGAGATGTTGCCCTTCCCAGGCAAGCTTTTCATTCAAAATCTGCCCAACCGATTGAGAAGTTTGTAACAGATATTGATGAACTAGGCAAAGACCTACTTCTGGTAAGTTCATGCAATACAGAGCTGGTCTGCACTGTGCTGACTTGTCCTATCTAGACTACACAAATAGCAGTTCAACAACTGCTGCAGGCATTGTGTGCCACAGCCACACAGGGCAAGAGGCTACAGTCTCTCCATAGGTTTCGTTTCCACACTTGTAGCAGCTGGTGGCTTTTGATTCAGGAATGTCTTTCTGATCTCTTTAAATCCGCCATCTTTGAATGTTTATTTCCATGCAACCTTAGAAGCCTCTTGGTTCACTTGGACATATGTTTCTTTAGAAGTAAATGTTATGTTTCCTTGTTTACAGTTTCATACCACTTTAAGCAACTTGTCATTCTCATGTGCCTTTTCTTAAATAGTCACAACTTTGGGAAGGTTTTTTCCGAAGAAACTATACAGCAATACTTCTAGTTACCAGTTTATTTAATGAATATTTAACATGCCATGCACATATAAAATACCTCACTGAAAATAAGGACTTTCGTGTTCTGTTTGAGACTCAAACTCATAATATTTGACCTTGTACATAATTTCCTGTACTTGGAGGCCAGAACGATAGGTAGAAGAGTATACCTAATGAGCTGTTCTTGGTGTCTGGAACCCAATAAATAATGAGGGTATCCTTCACCTCCTGACTTTACAGCCTCTGATATCTGCTTCAGCCTGTGGGTCAAGCACAGGTCTTCTCCATGTTTCTTATTCTGGGGCCACACCAGAGAGGCAGCAGCTCCCTAGGGCATGTTTTTCTCATGGTAGAAGGTGGATGTTCCCAGAAGGGCAAGCAGAAATATACAATGCCCCTGAATGCCTGAGCTTGGAAGAAGTATCTGGTCACTTCTGCCCATATTCCACCGGCCAGTGCAAGTTCCGTCGCCAAGGCCAACTTTAATGGAGGAAAGAATGCGCCTCCCATGGAAGGAAGGAAGAGAAGAAAGAGAATATATACTAAAAATTATCCAATCTACCATAGTATTCAACTCTTGACTAAGTTGTGATTCCAAAAGCTCATTTTATAAGTCAATTATTTAGCAATCAATTTTCTTGCAGAAACAATATAATTACACAAGGTTTTTGAATTAATTCTCAAGCCGGCTACCTTGTTCCTAAAGAACATTAACAGAAGTTAACCACCTTTTCTAACAATATTTCTATAGGACAAAATGTATTAAGACTTCCAACTTGAGATTCTCACACACCCCCACATTTGGCTAAGAAGCTCTCTTTCTTGCCACCCTCTTCCCAGCTTTAAGCCATCAGTATAGCTGTAAGAAAAGGGCTTCCTCCTACATAATCCTCTAGGGATATGTCTCTATATCGTGAACATATTCCCACAATTCTTTTCTTTCCTTTGTTCTGGAGATTAAAGTGGCTGCTTCCTTTTCTACTGCCACTGCCTAATTTTCTCCATGTTGGGCTCTGGGAAGGGAGAACTCCTGTCCTTTGGGAATTCAGTCCTTGCACAGCTTTTCTAAAGATGTTATTGCTGTTAGAGACAGTGGAACCATTCTACAAACCAGCTCTTTCCTCTGCTTGCCCTTTGGCATTTTGATTTGACTCTGTAGGGAGGCTGGCATCCATGGCCTGGTAGAGAGCTCAGGATAAATAAGATTTCAGGGGACCCAAGAATCGCCTGAAATTATATGTAGAACTTTCTGTTTATACTTGTTTTTCTTGGTCAGTAGCTTTCAACAGAATATTAGAGGGGTCCCTAATCCAGTTAGAACTAGGACTGTGAGCAGGAACCAAGATTAAGTAGAAGAGGTCTGCATAAATCATGATAATGCAAAGTCTTTAGATTGTGCAGAGGACTGAATTCATAGACATTTCATTTACCCAGCTCACTTCAGTGGATATTGCATCATAAGCTCATATGGAGAAGCTCCTACAGCTTCCCTGCTACTTGTGAGCTCCTGGGGCAATGGGTGGGTCTTACTCCTGTCAATTAGTGCTTATCACCTGCTAGGTGTCAGCAGGAGGTGTTAGTGGAAGGAGAGGAGGAGAATTTAAAGAACAAGATTACCTGGGGTAGGGGTAGAATTGAGACTGAGATTGGGGACACATTTTGACTAATTTGACAGTTTGGGAATGGAGATTGCTGCTGCTCCAAAGGCTCCCCTTTCCCTCCTTTCACCTTATACATCAGCAGCCCAGCCAGATTGTCCAAACCACTTGCCTAGGACCAGGAGCTCCTTAAGCGCAGGGACCAGCCGTTCACCTTAGTATCCCTACACTTGAGCTGTCAGCCTAATTCAACTTGAATTGAATCTAATGGACTCCTGGTAGGGCTGCTGCAAGCCTACGTGACAGCTTGATGTGACTTAGAAGAAGGCATTCCTGCCTCTGGGTTGTGCAGCCTTGGGGCAGAGGAAGAAGCTACACTATCTAAATAAAGTTATATGCATACTGCAATAATAATATTTTTAAGGGACCTGGGGTGGCTTGGAGAAAAATCCTGGGTAGGCAACAGCCTACAGGCACCCAAAAGGTGTGGCCTTTTCCTGAGAGGCGTTTTACACATTAAGAACATATATGAGGTGAGCACTGTCTACATATTATTTAGTGTCCCTTGAAATAAACGTTCATTCTCATTGTAGATACACTTAGTACGTGACAGTGAATAGATAACTATGTAAGCACATTATTTACATTGACGTGTTTTATATCAGTCAATTATCTCTTCTTTATTACAGAAGTGTTTGACATTTAATCCAGCCAAAAGAATATCTGCCTACAGTGCCCTGTCTCACCCATACTTCCAGGACCTGGAGAGATGCAAGGAGAACCTGGATTCTCACCTGCCACCTAGCCAGAACACCTCTGAGCTGAACACAGCCTGAGGTCTCAGCAGCTGCCTTGAGCTGATCTTCCGCAGAACACCCTTGGTGGCTGATGGCCCCTTGAGCTAGCCCTGCAGAGCTGTTGAAGATCACTGTCTGGAGACCTTCCAGCTGCTGTCTTCTGGATGGGCTCTGCTTCTCCAAGGAAACCGCCTAGTTTACTGTTTTGAAATCAATGCAAGAGTGATTGCAGCTTTATGTTCATTTGTTTGTTTGTTTGTCTGTTTGTTTCAAGAACCTGGAAAAATTCCAGAAGAAGAGAAGCTGCTGACCAATTGTGCTGCCATTTCATTTTGCTAACCTTGAATGCTGCCAGTGTGAAGTGGTAATCCAGGCACAGCTGAGTTATGATGTAATCTCTCTGCAGCTGCCGGGCCTGATTTGGTACTTTTGAGTGTGTGTGTGTGTATGTGTGTGTGTGACAGAGATTCTGTAATCTCTTAAAGTGTTACTTTTTGTAAACGATAAGAATAATTGAATTTTATAGACTCAAGGTGACTGATAAAATAACAGGTGATTCACCAGAATGGTCTTCTCAAATTAGAAAATTGAACCTATGTCCTCAGCATTTCTTTTCTGGCCAAAAGTAGTAAATTTGCTAGCAGTAAAAGATGAAGTTTTATACACACGGCAAAAAGGAAAAAAATCCTAATATCTTTTAAGAGACCTGTTTTTTTTAAAGCATGCATTCTATTTAGTCTTCAAAAAGTTGAATTTACTTGTTGTCTTTTTAAACTTTCTGTATAATAACATGCTTTATTGTTTCTTCTGGAAAATACTCTATAAGCTTTTTATTACTTGCCATAGATTTAGGGAATGTACCTCAAATAGGTTAAAAAAAAAACAAGAAAAAAATAGAGAAAGCCTTTATTTCCTAGTTTGAAATTCCTTTTTTCCTTTCCTTTTTTTTTGGTTGTTATTTTTTCTTTTTGGGAATTTGTCAGAAACTGTTTCCTGTTTCAGTTTGGAGAGTAGTCTCTGACTAGAGACAGAAATGCCATTTAAATTTTCCTCACCTATTACACTGTACTTTCTACCATGCACTGCCTTGTTGGCAGAGCATCCATCTTCTCTCCCTGTGCCTCTAATATATATTGCAACCGTTACATAATTAATAACGGATTGCTTAAATCCTTCCCATGTACCACCTGCTTGCTTGCTTTCAATGACCCTTTCATAAATTTGCAGTTTCAGATTATGGTATATGGCCTCAGTTCTGCAGTCCTAACAGGAGCCCATATGTTCCCACTAATGCAATCTTCCTACCTGGCATTCACTGTAGTTACCTAGGCAATGAGTAGGATACTTGTTCTGCTTTATCACCAGCACATAGATTGCTATAAACTGTTACTTTGTGTTTTGCAATTTTATAGAAGATACTGTCAGTGTAGTGTCTGAGGGAATGTCTTTGACTGTGTTTTAGTGATATATATTTACTCTATAAAATGATCTTTTCACCATTCCCCAGGCTGTGCTTGTTTCTAGTGCCTTGTACTCACTCCTGCTCTCTGCAGAACCAGCCTGACCTGGGCATTGTAAACAGCTTTACTTTTTATCTTGCCCTTTGCTCTACAGTCCTTTATATTTCATACCACCTCTGCCTTATATGTGGTTTAGTGCTTACTTGGCTCTAGTAACCAGAAGACACAGAAATTATCTTTCAGGAAGTTTAGCTACCTTTACTTTCTGTTGTTGAGTGCATGTTTAGAGTTAGGATTTTCAAAGGATGGACATTGCTTCACTCAGTAGAAAATATTTCAGATGATGTTTATGCATTATCAAGTTTTACTTAATTCTTCACAATAATATTGTATATGACTATCTTGAACAAGAGAAAAAATTAGGAGATGTTTCTCTCCTTGAGAACTTTTTGGGTTGGGAACTATTCTTTTTTTAATACATACATTGTTTAACATTGTTTTCATTCAATAGCTTGAAGAACAGGAAATTTTTTCTAAAACAAGATAATAAAGAAGATGGGCCATAAGAATGTTTTATACTTTGATTGTGACAACATTGATTATGTATTATCAGTACTGTAAATGCTTGAGATATAATGAATTGACAGTATTCAAGGCAAGGTATACTCCAAAGTCTCACCTGGAAAAATGAGTTCCGCCTTTCCTTTGATCAAGGGTCAAAACACAAAGACATTTTTGCTGGGGCCTAGAAATTGAATTTGAAACCTCACTGCACTGATTCACCATGAGCTTTTTGGTTAGTATTCATGGCTAGAGTGAATATAACAAGTTTTTGCTTTTGCAAAAGTTTTTTCAAAAGTTCACTTCAAAAAATGCAGCTGTTCTGAACTGGAATTTTTCAGCATTCTTTAGAATTTTGAACAAGTAGAGAGCTCAACTTTTATTTCTAGCATCTGCTTTTGGCTCATTTCTAAGTAGTGCTTATAAAGAAAAATTAAAGCACCAACATTTTGGTATTAGATACTGGGCAAATTATCCTCTGATGATGCAGAATGATAGGGCATCTCAGCCTCTCTGAACTTTTTAAGAGTCTGTCCCCAGCTCTTCCATCAGTGTGGTCATTACACTTGAGTGAATACTCCCTCAATTTATGTACTTTACATCCAGGCTCACCACTTCTGAAATCCAGATCCCACACAAGCAGTTGTGCCGTTAAGGCACTTTGAAGCATGTAGTAGAATAAGAACTTAGTGAATATAGCTTATTCTTCTGTGACTTATGGTTTCAAACACCTTTGCCAAAAGCTAGGCAGTGGTTAACTGAAAAGGTCATGCTGCCCCAGGGTTATACTGAAGCAGCTTATAACAAGTAAAAATATCACAACAGATTTGAAGTCACATTTGAATTTCACACTAGGACTAGTGCAAGAATGTGCCTGATAGTTTGATGTTTGGTTCTGGCAGCCCAGGTGTTTTAGGAACTGTTGTGCAGGGTGCAGTTGAAACAACCTACATATAAAAAGAAACCTGTTCATTCAGTTATCATAAATAATCACATGGCAAAGGGTGGTAATGACCTAATCTTAAAAACACAATTTCCAAGAGCTTGTAAGAACCCAATGGGTTGGAGCCTCCCACTTTGTCCCTCCTTTGAAGTGTATGGGAACTCAAGGTGCAAAGGACCTGTTTTGGAAGAAAGCTCCAGGCCATTTTAACTCCCTGTATTCTCATGACTTTCTCTCAGGAAGCACACACTGTGAATGGCAGGATTTTTGTTTAGCCCCAGGTGACTTACTAAAAATAGCTCAAAAGTATTCATTCACCTAAGAATAGAATCTCAGCATTTTAGTTTTAAGTAAAAATAAAAATTTCAGAATGCACAGGATATTAGTATCTCAAAGAAAATGTGTTTCTTTTAATAGAGAAATTTAGTTTGACTCCAGAATGTGGTCTTATCCATCTTGATGAGAAGACTCTTACATAGTGCCAAACAATTTGAACTTTAAATTATGTACTTAAATTGAGTTTTTAAGTAACTGTAGTTGCTTCTTTTAAAAGTGGTGCCTGTTAAAGCCAGTAATTCTTGTTCCATTATGGAAAATTAAATCATGTAAACAATTTTAATATGTTTAATATCATAAACATATTAAAATTCTTCTGTCCAAAGAATTGCTTTTCTTTTAAGTGACAACTTGACTATTTTTAGATAAGCACATGAGAGATCTCACATTTTCCAAAAGCGGGCTTTTGTTGCTTAGTTGGGTCTAGGAAAGAATAATGTTAAAAGTTAATATGCCACCATAATTACTTGTGTTAGTACAGAAACTACAGAGTATTTACCTTGGGAAAAAAATATTGAAATATCATTATAAATTCTTAGATATTGGTAGAATTCAAAAGAATGCATGTTTTACATTGTGACAGCTAAAAATAAAGATGTTACATGATTTCTAAATCTTTAAAAGTTATTCATAAAACAGTGTGCATTGGATAGAGAAAATTCTGGATAAAATGAAGGTTTTCAAAGGGTAGTTTCAAAACTATATTTTGAAGTATATATTTTTATTAACAAATATTATAAGAATTTATATTAAAGTCACCTGGCAACTATGGACTTGATATGTTCTAAAACAAATTTTGTGGAGAAGCTGTTCAAAACACAGTTACCACTTCAAAGGTTGAGCTAAGCAAACTAAATCCGTATTTTTTTTTTCATTTCAAGGGAAGAAGCAACCATGTAAAGCTACACTTATTATACATGCCTAAGAGTGTTCATTGTAAAAAGATAAAACAAATTTTAAAAAGGCATGTGTTCCCTATGCCACCAGTACTTTTGAAAAATTCTGAATCTTACCCAAAATCAATTATCAAGTGCATTAAATACATTCAGGTGTGTAATTAGGAAGATACCTACATGTTCCTTCTCCACAATAGAAAAATTTCTTGAGGCTACCAAAATCTGCCAAGAAATATAAGTCCTCAGAATAATTAGAAATGGTGTTTTCCTCAAAAGCATGAGAAAACAGCATTTTTGTTTCTTATTGGATTCCTTATTATATCAATGCAATTTTCAACCCAGTTTTGATACATACCTATATCTCAAGCATTTCTAGCTTGTACTTTTTTAGAAAATAAACCAAAAATATTCCTTTGGCCTTTTCTATCTTCTGACCTTTGTAAACAACAAAAATACAGAAAGGGTCCAATTTTTAAATTTTTTTTCTCAACTAGTCTTTTTGCTTTTTGGGGTTTTTTTTACCCCCTTCATGAAGTACCAATCAGCTTTTCAAAATGTTTTCTATTTCTTAGTATTCCCAGGGAGTTAGTTTAGATAAATGAATGGACTTCCATCAACATAGTATGTTTCCTTGATACTGGTGCTCTGGCCTTGAGAAGAAAACAAGAGCCACCTGAAAATACGTAGGCTTTTTTTCCAAGCATCTATTTAAATACTATTACAGCAATTTGCAGTTAATATGGTAGGAAAGGGAGGTAGAGGGTTTTCCCTTTTAAAATTCATGCTGTTCTAAGAAATGAGCTTTCTTGTTTTATTCCTGTATATTCCACAAGGTGGCACTTTCAGAGAAAAACTAAAATCTGACCAAGGCTAAAGACTTCATTCTAACTTTACTTTTCTGCATATATTTAACTCTTGCTTAGCACTTGTTTTTCAGGATGATTAATAGTCTTCGTAATGTTCTGTAACTTAGATATTTTACTTGTTAGCTAGGTTCTGAACAATTATCTGCAAATAAATTGTGCTTAAGGATGGATAATACACCCATTTTGATCATGTAAGTGAGTAAAGAAAGCCTAGTTCTTCATTTATTCAAGAAACATTTTTGAGGTACCTAATTATCTGACTTTTCCAGGTTAGGACAGGCTTCCTTCCTATAAAGGCATCCCTCATCTGTGAACAGGATAGTTTTGTTAGGAGTATAAAACTCCTCCAGTGGCCCCAGTTAAAACACTCACACCCTGTTTGCTGCTTTCACATTCCCTTCCATGGTGGCCTTTTGACACTGCTTAAATTTTAAAATCCTAATTTTAAAAAATCACACAAGCAAAGTAGCACATCAGTAATTCAGTAGACAAAGCTTTTTCTAAAGAATTGCTATACTGAAACGGAGCCCTAAATTAAGACCTAGTAATTTTTGAATTTGTATAATCACAAATGTAAATTCATAAATTCTGATTTTTTAAAACTTTTGTCTAAGTATATAAGCATAACAACTTAGGAGCACATCTACATAAATTTTTCGTTTCTCCACTTTTGAAGTTTTTTGGCAACTATATATACATTTTTTTGTTTTGTTTTTTAATTCACAGGTCTGCTCAGAGACTCCATACCCCTAAAATGATCTAAGTTAATTTTAAGTCTCCTTCCTCACAACAGTGTCATTTGGAATTTAGGAAAAAGAATATTATAGTATTTTTCAGAATTTCCTTAGCATTGCACAACAGAAGGCAGTTTACTCCTTTTGAGTGGCAGACATTCGATGGTGCCTGCCAAACTTTCCTCCAGAGTGGCAGGCAGGCAAGTCTCAGTAATTCATACTGAATCAAAATGCCACACACACTAGGAGCTGTCTTAAGCTCTTTGAGAAACCATCGGCTTCATTCACCCCTCTGCTCCCACTGAAGTCGATTCTGGTTTAAGCCCCTAAGCGAAAAGGCCGAATTCGAACCTCGGGTTTGTTATCGGTGGGCCAGCCCGAACTCTACTTGCTCACGTTCGAAACTTGACTCCCACCTGAAAACCCCCCGGGCGCGTGGCCTAGTGGCCTCGTCGCCCCGCCCCTGGGCGGTGGAGCGGCAGTGGGCGGGGCCGGCCGAGCCAGCCCGCTGGCGCACCTGCCGGTGTCCGAAGCGGTGGACCGGCCCCGCGGGATCCTGTCCTCCTGTCCGAGGTCAGAGTGCCCTGCTGCTGTCTCAGAGGCATCTGTTCTGCACATCTTAGGAAGTAAAATGTCCCTAGAAGCAAACGGGTGTCTTCTGTGCATAAATAAGTACAACACGATTTTCCGAAAGTTCGGGTATAAAGAGATGCGGTAGAAGCTGGTCTGTGTGAAGCTGTCTACCAGGCATCTCTCAAGCTCTAAGCTCAGCTTTTTTTTTTTTTTAAGAGAAGATGTATAATTACAGGAAAGATTTTTTTATTTTTTTATTTTCTATCATTCTACATAATATGATGGCATAAAAGATATGCCTGGAAAAGTTTTGTTTTGAAAAGTTGTTTATTTTCTGCTTCATCTTCTGTTGGCAAAAGCTCCTAACTTTTTAGCTTCAAGTTTCTTCTCTCTCTTTTTCTTTGTCAAGTAATTAAAGGTATGTAAACAAATTATCTCATGTAGTGGGGAATTTCCTGTGTAGAGGAATCTTTTGTGTGAATCATTTGGTCACACAAATAATCAACCCCTTGTCTATTTTAGGAGTTTGGATTGTCAAATGTAGGTTTGCTTAAAGGGGGCACATAACCACATATTGACTGCCAAGAACTGTGCCTGTAGCATTAATCAACAAACATAGAGCCACAGTTATTTAATTTCTCTCCGTGGTTTCTAGCCAAGTTCCGTTGATGTGCTTAGGCTAAAGTTCTGAAGATACCCTTTGTACCCTTACTTGAAAGTTTATAATCTTAAGTTTTATGAAATGCAATAGTATGTATTAGCTAGCAATATTTCTGTGATCACCAGCAACTCTGAGTTTGACCTTGAATTCTGAAAAATGAAAATAGATTCCAGCAGTAATGCGTTTCTTGAACCCCCAAGTGCATCACATGTCTTTTCATTCTGGTCCTGTGTTTGCAACAATGTACACATGTGTACTACAGTTCCTTACTTTTTATTCATTTATTTTCCTATGCCTAGTAATAAATATATTAGTTAGTACATGGAATTAATAGCATCAGCTACCCCTGGGAACAGCACTTAACAGGTGGGGAATTTTTTTCAAGTTGTTCTACATTTGCATAAATTATTTCTATTATTATTCATGTATATTATTTATTTCTGAATCACACTAGTCCTGTGAAAGTGCAACTGAAGGCAGAAAGTGTTAGGACTTGCGTTTAACGTTCATTATCATGTTCTTGATGGAGCTAAGAAAACAAAAATTAGACTAAGCCCCCAAATAAGCTGCATGCATTTTTAACATGATTAGTAGATTTAAGATTATAGGTGTAGTATTTTTGGTGTCTAGGTGTTTTATCATTATGTAAAAGAATTAAAGGACTTTGTAGTTGTTTTTGTCAAATATGCATATAGTATAGTGTGAAAATACAGCAAAAATAAAAACTAAAGGTAGAAAATCATTTTAGATACTGCCTTAATTTAGGAACTGTGCCAGATGGCCATCGGAGTAGATGCCAGGCAAGACAGATGCCTGGACAGCCTCCTTTTGTCTGGCCTTGTGAAGAAGCTTCCCCCCAAGCAATCTAGGGCCCTTGTAGGTGTCATGTGCAGTAGTGGGAACAGGTAGAACTGTTGAGACGAGAGCAGTGTGGGAGTTTTTCTGTAGAAGCAGGACTGTCAGCTTATGCCTTGAGGCTTCCAGAATGTGTCAGATGGAGAAGTCCAAGTTTCCCTGCTTCAGGCAACTTGGCTGTGTACAGAAGCAATCCAGCCTGGTAGTAAAATGCAAGGATTGCATGTACAGTAATCAGCAAAGGGATTTTAACAACCAACAGTTCCCAACACCTCAAAAGCTTGTTGCATTTCTGGTAGTTGAGGTTTTGATCTGAAGGTTAAAGGGCAAGTGTTTGGATAGAAGAGCAATATGTGTTAAGAAAAGCACAATATCGGTTCCCGTAGAGTGCAAATTAGAACTAGAGGGTTTTATAGGATTATCACAGATGTGTGAAAGTAGGTTTTCACTGTAAAATATGTTAGTGTTTCTGCATTCCCATAGGATCTAGTTAAAACTTTCTTCTAGGTTTCAGCAGGGCTGTCACACACAGTAAGGTTTTTTTTCCCTGACTTATTCTTAAAATAGAAAATGTTTTAAAAGTTAAAATCTTAATTTGGACATTTGACTTGCTGGTTTCTGTTTGAAATCACAATTCTAGAAATGTAGAGATTGTGCATATCAGATACTAATCTAGGCTGTGTGAACCAGCCCAGGATGACCAGCATCCCCATACCCCTACATCCTGTTCCCCGCATCTCTTCCTCCCTCCTACTAAAGTGCTCCCTGCCACCATCCTGGCCTGTCCACGTGGTGCTTTCCATCATCCTCCACATCAGGAACCACAGGCGTGCCTGCCTAGGCCTGGCCACCACCCCCACTTGACCTTGGCCTGGCCACAGTCATCAAGAGATGGTTCCTGATGGTGGGCACAGACTGTGCTCCTGACATCAATCAGAAGTGCCCTCTAGCATCTTTGTATGTATCTTGATTTTTAAACCAAGTCATTCTGCAGAGCATTCAGTTTTGGCTATGGTACCAAGAGAAAAACAAATCAAGACTCTAAGCCACATTCCAGGCTGCTGTTTTCTCCCCATCTACAGGCCATACTTTTACTGTATTTCTTCATACTTGAAACTCATTCTGCTATTTTAATATCAGGGTACAGACTTATAAGGGTGCATGTTCCTTCAAGGTGCATAAATACTCTCATTCCGTTTGCTCATATTGCTACAGAATGCTCTGTTTTGGTGCTTTTGGTTCAGCAGGTCCAAGAAGCAGTGTGGAAATTTACTGCCTGGAACACAATCTTACAAGAATGTTGGCAGATGACTTGGTATTAGATGTTGCTTCTGCTTTTTTCTCTGTACACAAGATTGAGAGTTACCACACTGGCCTGTTAGGTCCACCTGGGTATCCCTCCTCACAGCAAATGTAAATCCTGTGCTCTAGGGTGGATGCAACACAGCTCTCTGAAAGCAGGGACCTTCTTACCTATCTGGATTATTTAGCCCTCAAAGAAAAATGGCCTCAGGTATAGACAATAGCAGGATGGGAAGGGCCTGCTCACCCTAGGCTCACCCTAGTGACCATCCTGCCATTCCACACAGAAAGCCCTCCTGAGGCAAAAAAAGAAAGAAAGAAAAAAGAAATAAAGCTTGTCTCCAAGGTTACTCTCTTCAGAGCACCCTGAGCTGAATGTTCTTGCTCCCTCCCCAAGAGGCAGGTGAAAATAACAGCCCAGTTTATCTAGACCCTTCCTACCTAAGGAGGAGAATAGAGAAGTAGATGTCTGCATCATGTAAAATATGTCATCCAAGGACCACCCAGACTTCCACTAAATACCCCATCACTAGCAATCTGTTTTTAAAAGTAACTCAAGTAAGGGACGCTTTATGACCTCGGGTTTCTGAGGTCAGAAGTAACGTTCTCGTATGCACCTTACTCTGACTTATTTGGAGAAGGAAAACTTGCAGTGGTGACTCTGATGTAATGGTAAAGGTAACGTGTGAGAAAATTCGCAGGGTTACAGATCCATAATCCTTTGGAAACTGGATGTCTTACTGGGTGCTAGAATACAAATTTAGGTATTTATTGTCAGATAATGGAATTCATTGTTTTTTCAAAATTGGTGTTGAAATGTCACTGTCCAATGTGTTCACTTATGCAAAAGCTAAATTGAATGAAGCAAAAAGAAAATGGTTTGTATATTTGTCATACCTGAATTACAAAAATAAAAATTTGAGATGAATTACTCTTCTGGCTACTTTTCTTTTGACTTTAATGTAAAATGGATATAACTGCAGTGAGTAACATTTCATTAAACAGCAAGTTTTAGCAGAATGTGTTTTAAACTTTTATTTTAAAAGATTTGTTTTCAGGCATCTAATGTTTAAAAAAGTAAATAGCAGCTCATTGAGCTTAGAGTTCATTCAGCAGATACAGTCACAGGTAGCTTAATGACTGGGATACATTCTGAGAAATGTGGTGTTAGGAAATTTTATCATTGTTCAAACATCATAGAGTGTACTTACACAAACCTAGAGGTTAGAGCCTCCTACACACCTATGCTATATGTTATAGCCTGTTCCTAGACTACAAGCATGTAGCATGTTACTGTACTGAATACTGTAGGCAGTTGGAACACAATGGTATTTGTGTATCTAAACATATCTAACCAAAGAAAAGGTACAATAAAAATACGACATAAAAGATAAAAAATGGTACACCTGAATAGGGCACTTACCATGAATGGAGTTTGCAGGACTGGAAGTTGCTCTGGATGAGTCAGTGAGTGAGTAGTGAGTGACTGTGAAGGTCTAGGACATTACAGTACACTACTGTAGACATTACAAACACTGTACACTTAGGCTACACTAAATTTATTTTTTAAAATATTTCTTCAAAAATAAATTAACCTTAGCTTACTGTAACTCTTTTACTTTATAAACTTTAATCTTTTTAACTTTTTGACTCTTTTGTAGTAATACTTAGCTTAAAACACAAACACATTGCACAGCTGTACAAAAATATTTTCTTTATATCCTTATTCCATAAGCCTTTTTCTATTTTTGAAATTTCTAAATTTTTTTCTACTTTTTAAACTTTTTTAGTAACTTATAAGACACAAACACACACATTGGCCGAGGCCTACACAGGGTCAGGATCATCAATATCACTGACTTCCACCTACACATATGATCCCACTGAAAGGTCTTCAGGGGAAATACCCATGGAGCTGTGATCTCCTATGATAACAGTGCCGCCTTCTGGAATACTTCCTGACGGGCCTACCTGAGGCTGTTTTACAGTTAACTTTTTTTTTTACAAAAGTAGAAGGAGTGCATTCTACAAATGATAAAAAGTATGGTACAGTAAATACATAAACCAGTAACTTAGTCATTTATTATGATTATCGTTATCATCACAAACATACGAGTAATGCGTTGTACTATGACATCACTAGGCAACAGGAATTTTTCAGCTCCATTATAATTTTATTGGACCACTGTCATATATATGGTTTATTATGCAGTGTATGATGGTATTTATAGAGCCCTTATTAGTTGACTATGCTCAACACTAAGGTGCAAAAATGAGTAAGGCATGGAAAGTCCTTTCCAAAGCTCACAGATGAGAGAAGGTGCTCTGAAAAAGGTTTGTGTAACCAATTGCTGACGACCTGGAGAAGAGCAAAGCTTTCATATCAGAAATGATGCTTGAGGGGACTCAAAAACAAAGGTCAATGTTTTCTAGTCACGCAAGGAGAAATACTTTACCTGTGCAAAGCCCTGCAATTATGAAAGAGCAGGCAGGAAAGGTCAGAAAGATTGGTAAGACTGTTCCTGGGGCAGTGGCCTCCAAACATTAGATCCTAGCGCATAGAAAGAAACATAATCTGACAGCATGATCTGGTACACACACACACACACACACACACATATATATTCTAGACCATTTTCTTCAAAGCTGTGTACAGACAGCTCCTTTGGTTATCTCTGCTATTCGGTACTCACTTAGGACCACATTCCATTAAGAGCCTCATAGCCATTTACCACTGACTTTACCCTTTGGAGTAAATTTATACATACTGTTCTCTAGGGAAGAACTACTAATGGTGGGGATGGGTGCAGGAGGCCATATATTTGTTCTGCAAACTTGCATTTCACAAAATGATGCTGTGTGTCCCACATACGTTTTCTTTTCTGTTTTATTATCTTCTGCTCTAAAAATACTAGTGGCTAAAATATTTCACAACCCCACGAATAGGCCATGACTTACAGTTTGAAAACAATTAGTAAGGTAGGTGGGTATGAGAGGGAGTGTCGGGAGGTGAGGTCATATATGCCATGTAAGGAGCTTGGAACCACTAAAAGGTTTTAAAGAGGGACATAATTTCTGTTAATTTTTGTTCAACTACTTATGTACTACAGGCAGAATGACTAATAGACAAAGCAGCTCCTGAGATACAACAAACCAAAAAGGGGACCATAGTTGCTATTTGACACACATATTCCCCTTTTTGTATATAATATCAAGTATACTGTATTTGAATTTGACCTCCATTATTCCCTGGAAGCTCCCATTTGACCTTGCCTTTATTTTTTTTATAGGCCCTAAATTGCATTTCAATTTTAGAAATCTAAAAGGAATATTCGTGAAAGATAATACAAAGAGTCAAGAATTTGATATTTATTAAGGTATTGAAAATTTGTGGTTTATTAAGAGGTCAGTCATAACAATACATGTTTCCACAAACCATAGGCATCTACAACCAGATTTGACTGGACCATTTTCTTCTAAGCTATGTACAAACAGCTCCTTCAGTTATCTCTGCTATATAGTACTCACTCAGAACTACATTCCATTAAGAGTCTAGTAGCCCTTTGCCACTGATTTTTACCCTTTGAAGTGTCAGCCCAATTTATACTTCCCATTCTGTAGGGAAATACTCCTAATGGTGGGGATGGGTCCCAGGAGGCCATACTGGTTCTGCAAATTCCTCTTTCCTGGACATAGCAGTTGGAGTAACCAGATAATCCTGTGGATTACGGACCAAGAGATTGTCTGTCAATCTCTTATACATCTAGAACTGCTGTCAAATTTAGGCTGCAGGTGGCCATATTTCTCCTCATGTGCACAGAGGATCATGGGGAGCCCACCTGTGGAAAGAAAAGGAACTAAGCAGAGATTGGGTCCAGATAACCTTCTAGTTCCTATTCACTGGGCTCTGAAACTCCCCACATCCTTACAAAGAAGTCTGCCTCCAGCTTTTTTTTTTTCTTTTAACTTATGTAGCTTAAGTAAATTTCTATTAGTTGCAGCAAAAATCCTGATATGGCCACCTCCTCCTCTCTATCAGCACTACAGCTTGGAGTCCCTGCTCTGCATTGTAACGTCAAGCTACCGCAAAATTAAGTGGAAGAATCGTGTCCTTATTTGAGTGTGGATGAGAGCAAAAATAGGAAAGCCTACACTTTTCAAACTGTGGTTGCCAGAAACCTGAAGTACACAGGGAGAATACAGAGGTACAGATGCACAATGTGTACCTTCCTTGAGCAGCAATTTTACTTAAAAGAGAAAAATGCTTTTCATTAAAGAAAGACACTATTTTTAAAAAATACTTTAAAAAGACATTGTGAAATAGAATGCAAAATTTAGATTTTAAGGTAATATACTTCTACTTTTATGGACCTATTTTTTAAAAAAACACATTTTTATAAAAATGAAAAAATAATGTGGATGGTTTCAAAGACGTTATATGTCTTTAATAACTGCATAGGACTACACCACCAGATGCCCCTCAACACAATTCACTCTCCTGTGGAAAACTGTGAGAAGCACTGCATCAGCCAAGAGAAGATAGCGCTTGGAATGCGGCCTGTTGTTCTAAATGCTGCACCTCCTGTGGTCTCCAGGATTCTTCACTGGAAAGTGACATCTATTCTGACGGTGTGTTCAGAAAGTTGGTAACGAAAATCAAGTTTACCCATGTTCACTGGACGTCTATAGCTGGTTTCAGCTTTCAAAGAGCATCCTCTGATACAAAGAGGCAGAAGCATCAACAGGCATCAGGTAGCTCATTGGTTCAACAGTGATGGTTTGTGATAACAGACCCTCCCTCCTACTCATTGGATTTCATTGTAACACAGTGTTATTTAACTGCAGGTGCAGCAAAAAAATGGCACTCTGGAAGAGACAGGAGGAAATTAACACCCAGTGAACCTCCCAAGAGCTAATTCTGGCACATGCCATACAAACTATCTTATTTCACCAAGTCATTCTCACCTAAGTGAGAATAAGTAGATGATCTGGTCAGCTCCCAAAGGTTCTGGAATAAAGTTGCATATAAACACACGGGAAAGAAATACAATTGCATGCTCTAGGGTCTAGTGGTCTAGTGGTACCTTGAACATTCAGTAAGTGTTGAATGAATAAGTGAGCTTCTAATGACCAGGCAACTTCAGTGTAACTGCTGACATAAAATGATCATATATGCTCACCATAGAATATTTTAAAAACACAAAAACTACAAAGAAAAAAATTAATATTACCTGAAATCCCACTACCTAGAGAAAATCACTGGAAACATTTTGATAAATAATTTCTGGACACCTAGCTTTACATAGATACATGTAAGACACATTAATATAATTTTACACTGTGATGATGGGCTGTACACCCCATTCAATAAGTTGTGCTTTGGGCGTTGTTTTTGTTGCTTTACAGAAGATCCTGGACAACTTATCTTTGTAATAAATATAAATCTACATCAACATCTGCTATGGCTGAGTAGCTACTTAGCTGATCCCCTATTGATAGATATTTCTCTCCACCTCATCCCCAATTTTTCACTATTAGAAACAATGCTTCCAAGAGCAGTACTGTGCATGCATGCATTTATTTGCACATGTCAGCAGTTAGTTTTAAGTTGTCTCCTCACTGGAAATTCATACACTCATTCATTCAACACTTATTGAATTTCTCCTCTGTTCCAGGCACCACCAGACCTTGGAGATGCAGCAGTGAACAAGACAAGCCAGGTGCTTGCTCCCATGGAGCTAACATTTCAATGGGGAGAGAGACCATAACTATTTGCATAAGATAACTACATTACAATAAGTGCTACAAAGGAAATAAGCCATGAGATAGAAAGTACTTGAAACATGGTGTCAAGAAAGGCCCTATGAAAAGCTTTGAGTTGAGACATGAAGGATGAGACTAAGGCAGCCAGGTGAGGTGCCACGGGGAGAGCAACTGAAAGCCTCAACGTGGGCAAGGTTTGGAGTGTAGTAGGACAGAAAGGATGCCAATATGCTTGGAGCACAGTGGGTGCGGGAAGGAGTGGTCGGAGATGAGCTTAGAGAGGTGGACAGAGAATGCAGACAACGGATTTGAGAAGCTTAGCCCCAAATCTGAACAGAGAAATGGAGGTAGAGCTCAGGAAGGATGTGGTGTCAAAACAGAATTTTTGTTTTCTGAGATGGAAGATAGTCCATTGCAGAAACAGAGAGGTTGAGGGTGAAGGAGAGAGAAGGAATAGCAGCGGGAGCAAAGTTGAAGAGAAGGAGGCGCTCAGGAGCGCGAGGGGAAGAGCCGGCCTTTGATAGAGAAAAGGACAATAGGAAGGAGGGCAGGCAAAGACAGTGGGTACAGGTTCACACTGGTCTGTAGATTTGGTGGTGGGAATATTCATTGATTCACTTGGTAAATATTTATTGTGCCCCTACTATATGCCAGGCACTGTCCTAGTAAATGGTAAACAAAATACCCAAAATGGCTTGCCTTTATTGAGCTTATTTTCTAGTGAGCAGCAACAAACAAACAATTATTACAAACTGTCTAGGATGTTAGATGCGTGGTATGGGAAACACTAAAACAGAGACAGGGACAGAGAGTGCTGTGGGGGTAAATCTTAAATGGAGTAGTCTGTGGAACCCTCCTGGAGAAGGTGACATTTGATCAAAGGCCTTACAGAGGGGAAGGAGCCAGGTGGACATGCCACGAAGGAAACAGCAGGTGCAAACACCTTAAGGCAGGAGCATGACGGGCATGTGCAAAGAATAGCAAGGGGGCTGGTGAGGCTAGTTGACTGCAGGAGGAGAAAGTGAGGAGACAGTCCAGAGAAGTGAACGGCAGGGGAGACATATCTTGGAGGGGCTTGTCAGCCAATGCAAAGACCTTGGCATTTACTCTGAATAAGATGGGAAACCACTGGAAGGTGAGAAGCACAGAAGTGACATATGATCTGACATGTGTTTGTAAAGTACCACTCTGGCTGCTTCATTGAGAATAGACTTTAGGGTAACAGCAGGGTGCCTAGTTAGGAGGCTATTGAAATAAGCCAGATAAGAGATAATGGTGGCTTTGATCAAAGTGAAAACAGCAGAGGTGGTGAGATGTGAGGAGATTATATTTTGAAAGTAAAGCTTATGGTATGTGCTGATAAATTAGATGTGGCATTGAAAGAGAAGAAGCTAGGACATCGCTAAGGTTTTTGGCTTGAGGAAGTGGAAAGATCGAGTTGCCATTTACTGAGAGGAGAAGAATTAAGGAGAAAGTGAGGAGAATATTGGGTTTAGATCCTGGGTTTAGGGAGAATATTGAGGGTTAGATTTTGGACATGTTAAGTTTGAGATTGTATCAGACATTTAAGTGGGAATGTTGAATTGGCAGTTAGATACATGAGTCTGGAGTCCAAATAAGACGTCTGGACTGGAAATAAAAGTTTCGGAGTAGTCAGTGTATGGATGTATTTAAAGCTAGAGATTAGATGAGATCCCCAAGGAAGAAAGTGTGTATAAAAAGAAGAGATCCCAGAACCAAGCTCTACAGTACCCCAATGTTTATAGCCCAAGAGATGAAGAAGAATATGCAGCAAAGACTAGTGGACTTTAGGAGGAACACCAGGTGAACATGATGTTTGGAAATCCAAGTGAAAAAAATCTTTTGAGGAGGAGACAGTCATCATTGTGACAAATGCTGCTGACAGGTCAAGGACAATAAGGGCTGAGAAATGACCACTGAATAAGTAACACGGAGAAGATGAGTGACCTTGAAAATAAATCCTGATTAGGTGGTAGAGGTAGAACCCTGACTAGATTGGATTCAAGGAAGAATTGATTGGTAAGTGGGATATGAAAAATATTAGGTGTGAAGTGAAAGGTAGTAATTGTAAAGTAAAAGGTGTGAGATGTGAAGTGTGACCTGGTACAATACTGACCCTAGACTTTGACAAATTCAACACACTTTCCTAAAATCAAGAACAAGGCAAGGATTTCAGCTTTCACCACTTCTATTCAACATTGTACTGAGGGTCCTCACTAATGCAATAGGCAAGAAAACAAAAAGTGTATGGATTGGAAAGAAAGTAAAGTCTTTATTCACAGACAGCATGAATGTCTATGTAGAAACTCCTAAAGAATTTACCAAAAAAAACTATTAGAGCAAATAAACTTAACAAGTTCATAGGATATGAGGTCAACATTAAAAAATTATATTTCTATAAAACTTAAAACCAAAATTGTAAACCAAAAATTTTAAAAACCAATTACAGTAACATCAAAAAACTAACGTGGTCATATTGCACTAGGGTGTGCTCCAAATCCAATGACTGGTATACTTTTTTAAAGAATTAATTTATTTTTTGTTTTATTTCTAATTGACAATAAATGTATATAACATATTAATATTTATGAGGTGCAATGTGATGTTTTAATACATGTTTGCATTGTGAAATGATTAAATCACACTAATTAACAAATTCACTGCTACTCTTTTAGCAATTTTGAAGTATACAATGCATTATTATTTACTATTGTCAACATTCTATGCAATAGATCACTAAAACTTATTCCTCCTGTCTAACCGAAATTTTCTACTCTTTGGTCAACATCTCACCTTTTCCTCTACACCCCCCTCGTTCAGCTTCTGGTAACCACCATTCTAATCTCTACTTCTATGAGTTTAGATTCCACATAGAAGTGAGATCATGCGATATTTGTCTTTCTGTGCCTAGCTTATTTCACTTAGCGTAAGTCCTCCAGGTTCATCTATGTTGTCAAAAATAACAGGATTTCCATCTTTTGTAAGGCTGAATTGTGTACATACACATTTTTTAATGTATTCATTCGATGACAGACACCTCGGTTGCTTCCATCTGTTGTGAATAATGCTGCGATGAACATGAGAATGCAGGTATCTCTTCAGCATACTGATTTCAATTGCTTTGGATACATACCCAGAAATGGGCTTGAGATGGCTGGATCATATGGTAACTCTATTTTTAGTTTTCTGAGGAACCTCCATAGTGTTTCCCATAATGACTGTATTAATTTACATTCCCACCAACAGTACACAAAAGTTCCCTTTTCCCCCACACCCTTGCCACCACTTGTTATCTTTCAAAATGACTGGTATACTTATACAAGTCAGTTAACACCGGTGGCCACCAGAAGCTGAAAGAAGCAAGGAGAGATTCTTCCCTAGAGCCTTCAGAGGGATCATTCTTCCCTAGAACCCTGGGATACCATGATTTTGAATTTCTTTACCCTCCAGAACTGTGAAAAAAAAATTTTTGTTGTTTAAACTATCCGGTCTGGTACTTTGTTGTCGCAGCCCTAGAAAACCAATATAGTAGTTCAAAGGAGAAAGAACAATCTTTTCAACAAATGGTTCTGGAAAAATTGGATATCCATACGGGGAAAAAAAAATGAACCTTGACCCTTACCTCATACCATGAAAAAAAAATAACTCAAAATGGATCTTAGACTGAAACAATAAATCTAAACTATAAGACCTGGAAAAGAAGGGAACTTTTTAGAGAGATGAAAATGTTTTGATATCTTGATGGTGGTCATGGTTACATAACTGTGTATATTTGTCAAAACTCATAAAACTGTACACTTTAAACTGGTTAATTTTATTATATGTAAACTACAGCTCAATAAAGCTGATTTTTAAAAGAAAAATTAAAGATGTTCTCTTTCAAGGCTAACAAAAGCCAACCTGAAATAATTGGCCAAGAATGTTTATAGTTTGTGAGTCATCTCAACAAGGATGGAACAAAAGGAAAATTATAGTGAAACTATAACCCATTGGTTCAGTTGAAGCTCTCATGAACCTCAGAAATTTTCCTTTCTGATTCATTTTACTTGGTAACTTCCACTGCCTTCAACCAATAATAGTATTCAACCTGAGATTTACAAAAGGAAAATTATTAATAATTAAAGTGAATGACTACTTGATTTTCATGATTCAAATTCTTTTTGAATGTCCACCCTCTAAACTCATTAATACTATTATAAGTAATGACCAATGAGAGTTTATTGTGTAAACTTTTCAGAATTTTCCTGGACATATTTAAGCATATATATATAATATGTTGAACCTTATAAAATTGCCATTCTCATAGGTTAGAAATTGCCAAATATTGGCAACTTCCTATGGCTCAACCAATATATCCTCTCATTTACTCACATGATACCACACTCTGTATACTCATACTGTTTATAATTCTCTATTTCTCTTAATAATATATAATGGCCACTTTTCCATATCAACATATACAGCTCTACCTCACTTTCCAAATACCTACATAATTTGCCATTGCATGGATATACCATACTTTATTTAACCAATTTCCTTGTGATGGATATTTAACTTGTTTCTTGTCTTTTGTTCTCTTGGTTAATATAGTTGAATAATCACAATGGCTGTTTTCTTCAAACATGAAAGCTCCAAGCTTCCATCTCCAGTCTGCTGATATGCCTACTGAAACAACAGACACTTTGTGGGTTCAGTTTCTGTGTCTCTCTCCATTGTTGAAATTCTCAAATACCCACACATCAACGAAAAGTATAGGAAAATCAACTGTATTATTAAGTTTAGATGTAGACTCAACTTCATCCAAGTCTTTCTAATATTAAAGATGCCATTGAGTTATAATCTTTGTTATTCAAGTTAAAAATCCCTGCTGCAGAGAATTATTATGTTATTATGATAAGACATACTATTTACAGCTTTGCCTTTTATCAATGCTATGTTACTCCATCCTTAAAAAGCTCCGCCCCGTTCATGACAATATGGGTGAATCTGGAAGACATTGTGCTAAGTGAAATAAGTCAGGCACAGATATGACATGATCTCACTTATGAGATCTTAAAAAGTTGAACTCACAGGAGTAGAGAGTAAAATGATGGTTATCAAAGGCTGGTGGGATGGGGAGGGAGGGAATGGAGAGGTGTTGATCAAAGAGTACAAAGTTTTAGATAGACAGGAAGAGTAAGTTTTGAGATCTATTCCACAGCAAAATAACTATGGTCAATAATAACGTATTACATATTTAAAAATAACTAAGTTAATTTCAAATATCTCATCATAAAAAATGATAGGCAAGCAAGGTGATGGATATGTTAACTGGCTTGATTTAATCATTCCACATTGCGTACCTATATCAAAACATCACATTGTACCCCATAAATGTATACACTTTTGACTTATCAATTAAAATAATATTAATTTTTAAAAGGCTTTTAAATAAAAGCCTGCAGAACAAAATAAAACTTCCCTTGGCATTCAAAGTCCTTTGCCTCCAGCCCCAGTGTAAACTTTCCAGCCTTGGTTCCCCTCTACCACATAAGTTCTATGCTGCTATTCCTTTTACTCAGGCTGTTCCCTCTGTTTGGAATGTCCTTCCCTCTTAGCTCCTCTGAGGGAAATCTGCCCAGGGTCACAGACTACCTGAGACGCCACTTCTCAATCCTCCCTGTCCACCACCCCCTTCAGCCCCCACCAAAGGCACTGTAATGCTGTAGGGAAAGCACGTGCTTTCATTGTATTTTTGTGTGTGGTTTTCAAAAATACAATTATATACAATGTAATAGGAGAAAGACAAGGTGGGAGACAGAGATTGGGAAAGATGTGTGTAATGAGTCCCATTTTGCCATTTTCCAAGAGTCCAGAAAACATCCTAATTGATTTTCAATTACTTCCTAATGACACTGTGCTGAGATGAGACCAGAGGGGTCGCTTTATCCAGGTCTATAAATACTAAATATACTGTGTCCGTCTCTGGAGCCCCGCTCATCTTCCTTGAAGTTTCAGTACCGTACTGACAATATTACGACATGTCATGCAGTGAAGTTGGCCTTGTGTATATTTCTCTCCCCGACGAGTTTATAAAAAGGCCCCTTGAAGGCAGGGATTTGTTTTAATCGCCTTTGTGTCCTGCCTCAGCTCCAGTTACCAGTCACTCAGTTAGTGAAAACTGTACAAAACAGATGTTAAAAAAATTAGTGTGAAATGAATGCATAGGTGATGCATGAATGGAGTTGAACTTAAAGGGCGATTTCATTAGCAACGTCTATGAGAGCGCCGTCTTTCTCCCCGACCAGCTGACAGGCTCTGTGCGAATCCACGGCTCCTGGTCCTCAGTTTATCCCTGCCACTTGCGCACAATAAGCATTGGAATAATCTTGTGTCCCCTAGAATGAGTACTTCAGCACATCAAGAATAAAAGAAAGCAGAACAATCCAAGGGCGAACGGAAGCGAGCTGCCTTAGTGAGGCAGTGTACAGAGACTTGCAGTGCCCGCCGGCCCCTGGGCAGGTGATAAAGAACAGGAATCCCCCAGGCGATCGCTGGGAACCGCGGGTGACCGCTGGCGTCGGCCTCTCCTCCGCGGCAGTAGGGGGCGCTGTGGACCAGCGGGGCCGTCGGAACTGCGAGGCGCCGCTCTCTGGGCGGAGTGGGGAGGCGGCAGACGGACTTGCGGAGTGCCTGCTTCGGCCGCCTCTCCGGCCTGGTCTCTGACTGTTTACTCAGTCGGGCACCATGGGGAAGCGGGACAATCGGGTGGTGAGTACTCGGCGGGGAAAACAATGGGGCGACGTGGGGCTCGGCGGCAGGAGAACCGGACCGCTGGTTTTTTGCGGTCCGGCCGGAGGGCCAGCGGCGGCCCCCGGACCTGGGGCCCGAAGACCCGCACCCTCCACCGATCCCAGATGCGCGTGCGCCACGCACGCAGTTGGCGCCTTCGGGTCCCCAATTATCTCTCCCGCCCTCCTGGTTCCTCTTCCCCCGTGCCGTCGCTCCCGCTGGCACTGCTCCCTGGCTCCCTTCCCTCCCGCACCCGGGCCAGCAGGGCCCACTTCTTAGAGCCACAGGGCTCTGGAGAAATCTGTCTACCCTGAAAATAACTCCAAAGTCTGAGGCCCATGGAGGAGGCGCCAGGACACCCGCTCCTCGTGGTAGTCCTCCCCGGGTGCGCGCCCCTCTCCTCTTGCGCATCCAAGTGGAATGGAGGCGCTGAGGCCTCGACGCGGCCCCTGCTCTTGGGAGCCAGCAGCGCGCCCCGTTCTAGCGACGGACGGGCTCTCGTTTGAGAACCGGGATCACATTTGCCTTCGTGTGTCCAGCGCCCAGTAGTGCCTGGCATCTAGTAGACCCTGCGGAGGAATGAATGGCGTGAAAATAGTTGACTTTGGAGTCCAGCACAGACTGGAATGTCAGTTTTGGCCCCTCGGAAGTTAGGTGACCCAGGACAAGTTACTTTTCTTCTCTGAGCCTCAGTTTCTTCTTTTATAAAAGTGAATTTTTATTATCCACAACCTTGCAGAATAGTTGGGACCACAAAAGGCAAGATGCATGAGCGGTTTCCTGGCATGAAAATCACTACTTTAGTAAACGAGATTGAAAAAGAAGGTACTTTTGATAGGTGAAGATGGGAGGAAAGCATTCTAGATTGCTGGGGAACCGTGGTGGGGGTGATTTGAAAAGCCCAGGTAATGAATCAGATTGTATGGGCGGTAAACATAAGGCAATAGCAGGAAGATTAGGCCTAACAGTTCCTGGGCTCGTCTATGACAGAGTTTTAATCATTGAACACCAAAATGAGAAAAATGCAGTTAAATGCACTAACGTACTACATTTTAATGAACTAGCTTTTTTGTTCAATAATTAATTGAGGGTGTGTGTGCACGTGCACTAAAAGAGCCTTTTATGAAATGATGACATTTTCCATCTTAAAAATGTGGTTCTGTGTACTTTTTTATAATCGAAAATGTCTAGGAACCACTCTCGTGGTGAATCTTGTTCTTTTTATATATATTTTTAAAATTTTTTTAAAAATAAATTTTTTGTTGAGATAGAGTCCTCGCTCTGTCGCCCTGGGTAGAGTGCAGTGGCATCATCATAGCTCACTGTAACCTCAAACTCTTGGGCTCAAGTGATCCTCTTGCCTCAGCCTCCTGAGTAGCTGGGACTACAGGCCAAGCGTGCGCCACAATGCCCAGCTGATTTTTTGTTCCTATTTTTGGTAGAGACAAGGTCTTGCTCTTACTCAGGCTGGTTTCGAACTCCTGAGCTCAAGCAATCCACCCGCCTCGACCTCCCAGAGTGCTACGATTACAGGCGTGAGCCACCGCACCGGCCTGAATCTTGATTACAAAATTAAGGAACGTTCTTTTTTCCTGGCTGCCAGTGAGACCTTGTGGTATCTTGATTGTCATAGAGTTGAAATGGTGTTATGCTGGAGCATCCATAGGTTTGGGATGTTAAGAGTGTTTGGCCTCTTCTAATGCCCTTGGGCCTTGAATGTTTAGAAAGCACCTGATTTGGGGTGCAGTTTCATACAGAGGCCTAAATTGTTTCATTTTACTGGAAAAGAAAGTTTTGGGTTACACATCCCTTTAAAACATTTGAAAAACTTATCAAGTTAGCTTCATTAACTAGAGCATTGTGATAACTTTGTGCTCTGCTTACTGCTTTTGGTATGCTATCATGGCACAGAGTGTTCTGGTACATTTTGTTTGCACTTCAAAGATTGTGGGGTTGAAAGCATGAAGTTAAAAGGTAAAAGACACAGATTGTCTAATTCCGTCTCCTCATTGCATAGAGGAGGGGATGAGACTTTAAACTGCAACCAAAACTTGGTTAGCTGACACTCAGTTCTGTACATCATAATTTTTGATTTTTAAAGACTTAATGTTTTTAGAGCAATTTTAGGTTCACAGCAAAATTGAGAGGAAGGTACAGAGATAACCCGTATACCTCCTGCCCCCACACATGCATAGCTTCCCCGTTATCAACATCCCCCACCAGTGTAGTTCATTTGTTAAAATTGATGAACCTACATTGACACATCATCACCCCACAAAAGCCATAATTTACATTAGGATTCACTCTTAGTGTATGTTCTTGGAACAGGTTTGTTTTTTTTTTAATTATTGTGGGTACATAATAGTTGTATATCTTTGTAGGGTGCATGTGATGTTTTGATACAGGCATACAATGTGAATTAATCAAATCAGGGTAATTGGGGTATCCATCACCTCAAGCATTTATCATATCTTTGTGTTAGGAACATTCCAGTTCCACTCTTTTAGTTATTTTAAAGTGTACCGTAATTTATCGTTGATTATAGTCACTTTGTTGTGCTATCAAATGTTGTTCATTCTATCTAACCAACTAATTATATTTTTGCACCCGTTAACCATCCCCACTTTATCCCCCCCTCCCCGCTACCCTTCCCTGCTTCTGGTAACCATCATTCTACTCTCTGTCTCCATGAGATCAGTTGTTTTTAATATTTAGCTCCCACATATGACTGAGAACATGTGAGATTTGTCTTTCTGTGCTTGCCTTATTTCATTTAACATAATGTTCTCTAGTTCCATCCATGTTGTTGCAAATGGCGGGATTTCATTCTTTTTGTGGCTATGTAATATTCCATTGCGTATATGTATCACAATTTCTTTATCTGTTCATCCATTGATGGATACTTAGGTTGATTCCACATCTTAGCTATTGTGAATAGTGCTGCAGTAAACATGGGAGTGCAGATATCTTTTCTATATACTGATTTCCCCTCCTTGGGATATATGCCCAGCAGTGGTATTGCTGGTTCATATGGTAGTTCTATTTTCAGTTTTTTGAGGAACCTCCATCCTGTTCTCTGTAATGGTTGCACTAATTTACATTCCCAGCAACAGTGCATGAGGGTTCCGCTTTCTCCACATCCTCGCCAGCATTTGTTGTTGCCTGTCTTTTTTGATAAAAGCCATTTTAACTGGGGTGAGATGATATCTTATTGTAGTTTTGATTTGCATTTCTCTGATGACTAATGATGTTGAGCATTTTTTCATATATCTGTTGGCCATTTGTATGTCTTTTGAGAAATGTCTATTTAGATCTTTTGCCATTTTTTAAACAGATTATTTGATTTTTTTTCCTATTGAGTTGTTGGAGCTTATATATTGTAGTTATTAGTCCTTTGTCAGATGGGTAGTTTGCAAATATCTTCTCCCGTTCTGTGGGTTGCCTCTTCCCTTTGTTGATTGTTTCCTTTGCTGTGCAGAAGCTTTTTAGCTTGATGTGATCCCATTTGTTCAATTTTGGTTTGGTTGCCTGTGCTTTAGGGTTATTACTCAAGCAGTCGTTGCCCAGAAGCTCAGACCAATGTCCTGAAGCATTTCTCCAATATTTTCTTTTAGTAGTTCCATAGTTTCAGGTTTTAGATTTAAGTCTAATCCATTTTTATTTGATTTTTGTATATGGCGAGAGATAAGGGTCTAGTTTCATTCTTTTGCATGTGGATGTCCAATTTTCCTAGCACCGTTTACTGAAGAGACTGTCCTTTCCCTACTGTATATTCTTGGCACCTTTGTCAAAGACAAGTTCACTATAGATGTGCGGATTTATTTCTGGGTTCTTTATTCGGAACAGTTTTTTTTTTTTTTTTTTTTTTACCTGAACAGTTTAATTCTCAGGATTTGTAAAGGGCTTTTAAATTCAGGATAGCTTTGTGCCTGTTGTTTTCTGGAAATTTCCTTCATGTTCTTTTTTGTTACTTTGTACCATCTAAAATAGATGCATCCTCTAGATAAAAATAAGTAATCAAAGTACCAAATGAAATTCAGCACATTGTGTCTTTAGCAGTTTCACTGCATTGCTCTTTTCTTGCCTGCCCACATATTTATCCCCTTGAGCTCAATTTGCCATCCTGAGTTTCAAAAACAAAATCATTTTCTGTTACCCAAACTCATGCAGAAGTTTGGAGCCACAGACAATTCTGGTTACTTATGAGTATGAATGTTTGATTTACAAGGTAAATCATATTTACAATGATTAAGTCATGCACAATTTCTATATTTTAACTAATTTTAACCATATACTTAATGTTAGGAGCATTATTTTTCACACTGATGCTTAAGTGAAAAGGCTTTTACCTTTGTAAAATATTTACTTTTTTTGTTTTTAAAAACTTTCTATTTTGCATAGTGAAAGAAAAAGTATTGTTGTTTAATGATTAAGAGCAGACTATTACAGGCATGATCCTAGCACTCTGGGAGGCTGAGGCCGGAGGATCACTTGAGGTCATGAGTTCAAGACCAGCCTGAGCAACAGTGAGACCCCTGTCTCTACAAAAAAATAGAAGAATTAGCTGGGTGTGGTGGTGCATGCCTGTAGTCCCACTTACTTGGGAGACTGAGGCAGGAGGATCACTTGAGTACAGGAGTTTGAAGTTGCAGTGAGCTATGATGACGCCACTGTACTCTGGCCAGGGCAATAGAGCAAGATTCTGTCTCAAAAAAAAAAAAAAAAGCAGACTTTCAAGTCTTGTGCATGGAGCCTAGTACATAAGATGCACTTAATAAATATTGCTGTTATAATTAAAATAAATCATGGATATATTTGGAATATACTTAAGCAGATTGAGGATAGTGTTTATGGTTAAAAGCTTAAAAGTAAGCCTTATTACTTTAGTGGTAGCTCATGTAATTGTGCCATAAATTGACCATAATTAGTAGCGCTAGCATGTGAATACTTTATTTTTTTTCTTTGAAAAATAAATGTAAGATAGGTTGGTATGTTCTTTGGGAAAGCAGTTTGACAGTAGACATTAAGACACAAAAACGTTAGTGTACTTTTAAGATAGATGAAAATTTGAAGACTGTATAACATGACAAATGTTATGTTTTTTTTAAAAATTAGAGTGGGCTGGGCATGGAGGCTCACGCTGGTAATTCCAGCACTTCAGGAGGCGGAGGCGAGAGGATGGCTTGAGCCCAAGAGTTCAAGGCTGCAATGAGCTATGATCCCGCCACTGCACTCTAGTCTGGGTGATAGAGTGAGACCCTGTCTCCCCCCCAAAAAAAAAATTAGAATGAAAAATTGCCATTGTTATATTTGTGAATGTTTACATAAGGACAGTTCAGCTCTCTGAATTGGTGTGGCAATATTGTGATTAAATTTTTCTCATTTTGTTTACCTTAATGTAATGATGTGATAATGTTTGTACATAGTTGTATTTTTTTTGGTTTTCTCTTATAAAGGTAAAGATATTTAAAATTTTTTCTCCAGTGTATGAATGGTGAATGTGAATGTCTCCCTTCATATTTTGGTGCATGTGCATCCAGATTTTTAAGGTTTTATAGTTATTTATTAAAATGGTTCTTTTACTTCTTGGCAACTTGCCTTTGCTTTTTACTTGAGAAAAGATCTGCCTCATTCATTTTAGTGGCTACTTAGTATTTCCTTTGGGGGGTTATACTTTAATATATTTAATGAATCCCAATTTGATGGCTATTTGGATGTTTTCAGTTTTTGCTGTTTTAGGAATTTAGTCCTGAACATCCTTGTATATATTTGCACTCTTGGGAAATAATTTTTACAATTTTAAACTTAAAATATTTTATCATAAGGTACTACTAAAATTATGACATGATTCCAAGGAAATCAGAAGGTGATAGATACTGTTTAAAAAAAAAACAAACCTGAGACCAGTTAAATTTAAGTTTATTTGAGCAAGAAAAAGGTTTTAGAACTGGAAGAAGATGGTTCAGAATCCCCACCCACCCATGTACAAAGTGGTGAGCTGTATTTATAATAAGAAAAACAGGAAATGATGTATAGAGATTACCTGATTGACGCAGTTTCGTGTTTGCCTAATTTGGGCATAATTTGGCAGCTTTCAGCCTGGAATTCGCTGATGGTTCAGCTACTATGATTGGCTGAGACCCAGTTGCTTGGTTAAGAGGGTATACACTTAGGTTACAACTTGCTTACATATCAAGTTAGATTGCAGTTCAGCATATATATAGAGGATGCTTTGGGCCAAATTTTATTATGTAAGTATGGAGCCTGCTTTGAGCCAAACAATTCAGTTTAACAATATGAATAATGCTCCTGTATTACAAATGGTGAGCTTAGCTTGCATGTTGTACTTACTTCCAATTTTTAGGATTGTCAGTATTGTTAGCGGGGCTAACAGTTCCTCTATTTCTGCTTTCATTGTTTGTCGTACTTCCACACCAACTGATTGAAATGCTCAGCAAAGGTGGTTAAATGAAATATTTGAGGGCATAACAGTTTATATAAAAAATAGAACTATATGCCTTTGTCTTTAGCATTGTGTTTGATATCCACATCTTGCCCTGATTCTATAAACATCCCTGACATTAGGGGCTCTAGCATTTGTTCCTGCTTGTAGAAAATTATATGAAAGGTTTGTCTTTTTCACTTGAAGTAATTATAATTAGGCTGCGTGCATTGAATGGAAATAGTTCTCAGTATGTGTTTGTTTATGCTGGTTTTATATTGTTTGCTCTGCCAGAGAAAGTATATAACATTATTTGTTATAGAAGTTGGGAAGTATATAACATTATTTATATACTCTGGAAGTATATAACATTATTTGTTATGAAGTTGGGAAATGTTGGTCATTTTTACAGATTTTTGTTAAATAAAATGCAACAAATACGTGTTTCCTTTTACTTCTTTTAGAATGTAACATATTAGGTGTAAGGCCTTAAAATCAACCTTGATAGTAGTCATTTTCAATCAAAATTCTTTTTGTTTAAAAAGTAGAAGAGTTTTATACAGTTTGTTGCCTTGAATTAAATTTGGGAAAACTGAATATGAGGATCAAGAGGTTGAGACTGAATTAAAGACCAGATTTTACATCTGCAGCAAAGTGAATTTTAAGAAAACAACACTTTGGCCAGGCATGATGGCTCACGCCTGTTATCCGAGCACTTTGGGAGGCCAAGGCTGGAGGGTAGCTTGAGACCCTGTCTCTACAAAAATAAAAATTAGCTGGGCATGGAGATGCACACCTGTAGTCCCACACTACTCTAAAGGCTGAGGCAGATTGCTTGAGCCTAGGAATTCAAGATTGCAGTGAGCTACGATTGCGTGCCACTGCACTACAGGCTGGGCAGCACAGTGAGACCCTGTCTCTAAAAAAAAAAAAATCTCTTTGCTAGACACTAGCATTAACAAAGAAGGCTTTTTATTTTATCTCAGTATGTTTTTGAAAAAAATCTCAAAAATGTGTTTTTCAGCTACAGTAAGTGTAGATATAGAACATAATTTAATTTTTTATAGTTTTTTTATTGAGCTAAAACATACATAACAACATTTACTATTTTAACAATTTTTAAGTATATAGTTCAATGGCATTAAGTACATTCATAGTGTTGTGCAACCATCACCATTATCCATTTTTGTCATCCCAAACAAGAGCCTCTATACCCATTAAACAATAAATTCCAATTTCCACTTCTCCCCGGTCCCTAGTAACTTCTATTCTAATTTCTCTCTCTATGAATTTGCTTTTACTAGGTACCTTATATAGGTGGAATCATATATTTGTCCTTTTGTATTTGGCTTTTTTCACTTAGCATAATGTTTTGAAGGCTCATCCAGGTTGTAGTATGTATTAGAATCTCGTTCCTTTTTAAGGCTGAATAATATTCCATTGTACATATATATACCACATTTTATTTATCTATTCATCTGTAGATGGACATTTGCATTATTTCTACCTTTTGGCTTTTGTGAATAATGCTTCTATGAACATTTGTGTACAAGTATCTGTTTGAATTCCTGCTTGCAGGTCTTTGGGGTATATATGTATAAGTGGAATTGCTGGATCATATAGTAATTCTATGTTTAATTTTTTGAACAGCTGTTTTCCACAGCGGCCACACCATTTTACATTCCCACCAGCAATGTGCAAGTGTTCTGATTTCTCCATATCCTCACCAACCCTTGTGATTTAGGTTTTTTTGATAATAGCCATTCTAATGGGTGTGAGATGGCATCTCTTCGTGATTTTGATTTGTATTTCCCTAGTGCCTAGTGATGTTAAACATTTTTTCATGTGCTTATTGGCCATTTACTGTATACCTTCTTTGGAAAAATGTCTGTTCAAGTCTTTTGCCCATTTTTGAGTTGGGTTATTTGGGTTTTTTTGTTGTTGAGTTGTGGAGCTCTTTATACGTTCTGGATATTAGTCTCTTATCAAATATATGATTTGCAAATATTTTTTCCCATTCTGTGAATTGTTCTTTCATTCTTTTTTTTTTCTTCTTCTTCTTTTTTAAGCCAAGCAAATTTAGCAGTGGGGGGTTGTATAGCAACTTTAGTGACACTAATGTTAATAAGTTCTGATACCAGTACCATCGGACCAGCCTGTTCTTTCACTCTTTGGATGGTGTCCTTTGATGTACAAACCTTTTTAGTATTTATAAAGTTCTATTTTTTTTTTGTTGCCTATGTATGATTTAATTTTTTATTTTTTTAAATGTATTTATCTATATTTTTAAAAACAGGGTCTCAGTCTGTCGCCCAGGCTGGAGTGCACTGGTGCAATCATAGCTTGCTGTAACCTTGAATTCCAGGCCTCAAGCGATCCTCCTGCCTCAGCCTCCTGAGTAGCTAGGACTGTAGGCACACACCACCACATTTGGCTGATTTTTAAATTTTTTTGTAGAGACAGGGTCTCACTGTATTGCCCAGGCTGGTCTAGAACTCCTAAGCTCAAGCAGTCCTCCTACCTTGGTCTCCCAAAGTGCTGGGATTACAGGAGTAAGCCACCATGCCCAGCCTAATTTTTGATGTTAACAATTTGTTAATAAAATTGCCATCAGTATGGCACAGTATTTCCTGGGATAGAAGATGTAGTGGAATTAGCAATGAGTTTAGAATTAGATGTTTTTTTTAACTTTTTTGGAATTGAGTTTCTTAATTTGCCAGTGAGCATCGTGTTATCACCATCACAGGGTTATTGTGCTTTAGGAGAAAGCACTATAAAGCTATCAATAGGTAAGAGGTATCATTATTATTTCATCAAATCCCTGGGAAAAAACACATTTTCTATGAAATGGTGATATTTCTTATCTCTCAAACTTTCAAGGATTAATGGAGGGTTATATTTATTTTTTTGTAATGAAAAGTTGTCAAATTACTCATGCATTTATAAGAAAGATTACTTGAAGAGTAAGTGAGCTTTTGCATTTTTAATGGTTACTTTAATTAAATTAATTTCTGTTCTTTCTTTAAGGCCTATATGAACCCGATAGCAATGGCCAGATCAAGGGGTCCAATCCAGTCTTCAGGGCCAACGATCCAGGATTATCTGAATCGACCAAGGCCCACCTGGTATTTGTGAAACAATTTACATATTTATAAGCTTTTTATAAACTTTAAAGTTTATTCTTAAAACTTTTACTGATTTTCAAGCAATTGCCAGATAACTTGTAATATTTGATATGTGCTTTCTTTTGAATATATCAAACACATGTACAACTGTAAAACATTTGAGAACCCATCAACCAATATAGCTAAAGCACTGCCAGGTATCCTTTTCATACCAGTCTCTTCTCTATCCCCTAAAAGACCTTAACCTTGAAGTGTTCTAAGCTATTTAAAATAGTAGGTTTGAATAATCTTGCCCTTTATTGAGGTGTAACCAGGTGTTAGGAAGAATAATGTTCAGCCTTGTTTCTAGTTTTGTCTACTGGCTTTTCAATGAATTAGAAAAACTCATTGAGTGGCTCTGATCCCTTATAAATAAAGCATCATATCATGGGCCTTATTATTTTTTAGTGTGTCTTCCTTATTTTTAATACCATACTCCTAAGGTGACATATGACAAGCTTCAGAGTTGTTAGCTCCGGTATCCTTGTAAGTGCCCCTGAAAGCTGGGCAACTGTGGTTGAAAGGTGTGCTTATATATAATAAGGAGTCCTTCCTTTGAGTTGAGTAGGAAGTAAGCCTTGTCCACAAGTGTGCATGAGCGCTGTTGTTAACCATGGCAGCATACCAAAAAATAAATTATTCCAACGTATATTTTATCTTTAAAATGGGGAGAGGGAATGAATTTTAAAGGGGAAATACCCAAGCAAGTATATTACATGTGTGTCAGAGGTCTTCAAGACAGCCCTCAAGTTGGATAATTCATAGAAGGACTCACAGGAGTCTCAGCAGAGAGTCATACTCATGGTAAGATTTATCACAGTGAAAGGATACCAAGCACAATCAGCAAAGGGAAAAGGCACATGAAGCAAAATCCAGGGGAGACCAGGCGCAGGCTTCAAAGGGTCCTCTCCTAGTGGAATCATGCAAGATGCACTTAATTCCCTTACCTAGGAGTAATGATAACGCATGTGACATATTGCCAACCAATGGAAGCTTGTTAAAGACTTAGTGCCCAGGAGTTTTACTGAGGGCTGATCAGCCTCTGTTTGTCATGCACCCAAATTCCAGGTTCCCAGAAGGAAAGCAGGTATTCAGCCTAAACTACATTATTTGTACAGTTTAAGCACAGTGAGCTGCTCTGATCAGAGAATGGTAAGAAACCTCCAAAATCCAAGTTCCCAGATGCCCACCTAGGGCCTATCTTGTGAGTAGGCCTTTCTAAGAATAAGTAGTCAGGTGTGCTGTATCAGCTTGTCTCTGCACAACATGTCAGGTTCATTATAAAATGAGTGATTTAATAATGGAAAATAATAGTTCAGTCAGACCTTAGCTCACTCTAACACTGAAACTACCAGCTTTATGACCTAAAATGGGGGTACATGCTATCTTTTTTCACAGGGTTTTTGTGAGGATTAAATGGAATTTTATTTAAAATGGTGCCTGTCGTAAGCTCTCAGATGTTTGGAGTATTAGCTGTTACAATCCATGTTTAGAAGAGGAGTGATTAGTGTTGTCTAATAGGCTTGGTTGTGATTATTTATATGGATATGAACAAAGAAATTTGAAATGTATCAACATTGGAATGGAGAGCTATTAGAATGTTAAAAAAAGTTTATTTTTGAAAATTTTTTTGCCTTATTTGTAAGCATGCATCTGGTTTGAATTGCTTGAAATTTTATTTGTGTATTCTACTTTTTAAGGGAAGAAGTGAAAGAGCAACTAGAAAAAAAAAAGAAAGGTTCCAAGGCTTTGGCTGAATTTGAAGAAAAAATGAATGAGGTTTGTAAAAAGTACCTTTTCAAGAAATAGATTAATCTTTTTTCTTATAATAAGTACAAAATCATCTTATGTTTCATTTTTTATTAAACCAAGAGTTTGGTTAAGGGGGCTCTGTATTTTAGAAGTATTATTGTTATATTGAATACAGGTTTGTATGTAAGTGTATGCTTTCTTTAAAAAATAGAGAATAACCATCTTATAATTTAAATCATCTAAATTATTTTAAGTTCTTCCCCCATGCTCCCCATCTTACCGTGGGATTTCTATAGTGATGTTTGCTTGTTGTTCTTCTTGTTTTCAATACTTACTATTACTAATTTCTTATAAAAAAGATACAACTCAGGCCAAGCATGGAGGCTCACACCTGTAATGCTAGCACTCTGGGATGCCGAGGCGGGAGAATCGCTTAAGCTCAGGAATTCGAGACCAGCCTGAGCCAGAGCGAGACTCTGTCTCTACTAAAAATAGAAAAATTAGCTGGCCATCATGGCACACTCCTGTATTCCCAGCTACTCAGGAGGCTGAAGCAAGAGGATCGCTTAAGCCCAGGAGTTTGAGGTTGCAGTGAGCTACAATGACACCACTGCATTCTACCCAGGGCGACAGAGCAAGACTCTATCTCAAAAAAAAAAAAAAAAAAAGATACAACACAGGAACAGCCAAATGGAGGAGTGGCATAGGGTGAAGTATGGAGGAAGGAGCATGGAGCTGCTCTTCTATGCCTTCTCCAGGCCTGCCAACCTCCCAGCACTTAAAAGTGTTTACCAACCCGGAACCTCTGATGTTTGCTTGTTTTAATTACAAACATATATAGTATTTCAACCACAGTATAGACTAATTGAACTTTTACAGTCTGGAAGGAGAATCTAGCCATCTTTGTTGAAAAGAAAAAAGGTCTCAGCCTCAGGAATAATACCTACAGCTCCTCTCAGTATACGGTGGAGAATTCCCGACCTTTAATATCCTCTTTGAAGACAGCCATTAGAGGCTCCTTTGGTGATAGGGTCAAGGATTAGCACCTGGATGTCTTTTGACTGTAATTAAAAGCTGAGATGGGTGAAAGGAATTAAAGGATGGAGGGAAGGAAGCAGGGTTGTCTCTCTATATTAGGTGTATTAGAAGGGGATAGATAGCCTCTGATGGTGTTTACAACCTTTTTGCAGAACTGGAAGAAAGAACTAGAAAAACACAGGGAGAAATTTTTAAGTGGAAGTGAGAGTTCATCCAAAAAAAGACAGGTAATACAATTTTTAGTTTATTGCTATTCTTTATCTCATAGTTGGATTTTTATAATAATGCTGTATACTACTATTAAGAGATGCATTTGAAAACTCACATCAACTTGCTTAGCCCTGTACTTTTATTTCTTTCCATTTAGAGAAAGAAAAAAGAAAAGAAGAAATCTGGTAGGGTGAGCAAAAGTTTTCCATTTTTCTAAATGTTACAATTAAAAACCTACCAAAAAAGTAAGAAATTTATTTAACCTGTACACTTAAGATAATTTAAACTCTAGATGAGTCAGGGAGCCTGAAGGTCCTTTGGTTGTGATGGGTGGTTTTGTTCTATCAGAGATAAGAAAGTGCCACCCTCCTTATAACCTAGTAACTTTTCTGTTGCTATTTAAAGAGGACGATTGATACCCATTATTACCACATATGCTGTCACTTTGTTGAGCTTTTATGGGGTGGGGCAAGTGTGACATTTTACATTTTAATATTTGTGTCTTATGAATATGGCATCTGTTTCTCAGATAGTAGATTAATTTCACTAAGTATTTGAGAGACTTAGTAAAAGAAAAAAATTCCTGCATCTCACAAGCTTTAATTGTTTCATGCTTGGTCAAGTATTCATCTTCTTCATCAAGCTCTGATTCTTCCAGCAGTTCTTCAGATTCTGAAGATGAGGTAAGGTTTGCTTATAACGGTTCGTGAAGTAGTATCTCTAATTTCCTTGATGTCAAAAGGAAACCCATTGTGAAATACCTGTTAGAAATGTTTACTTCCAGGTTTTGATTAATTATTCATAACTTAGAGCACTGACATGAATAAATAACTAGATATTTAAATATTGGTATATATTATGTTTTTTAGATTTTCAAATTTGTACATTTAAAAATAGTAGAAGAAACAGATTTGAAAAATCTAAAGTGTTATTTGACTAGATATTAGGGAGTACCTGTGATTCAAATCACTTGACTTTTTTTTATAAACTAGGAAAGTGATATGTTACAGTTTAAATATTAATTATTAAAGAAAACATATATTTACAAGCTGGTCCTTTCATTAAGTTTTGTTCATTGATAAAAATTTGACATTAATAAAATGCACAAATTATATTTTTGAAACAGAAAGCCAATGTTTCTAAAAATGTTTTATGTAGGATAAGAAACAAGGAAAACGGAGAAAGAAAAAGAAGAACCGTTCACATAAATCTTCCGAAAGCTCCATGTCGGAAACTGAATCAGACAGTAAGGTAAAATTATTTAAATTACTAACATTTTGGATAGCAAAGACATTTGTTTTTTTAGTTCTTCCTGTCTCAAGTTTTTCTCAATTTAGAAATGAGATGCTGTCTTATTTTTGTAATTTGATGTTCTATGCCACTTAATAGATGTGCTTAATAATATCTTACATGTGATATTTGATAATTCTCCAAGTACTTTCATATATATGTCTCCATGTCTCCACATTTTCATGACAACTTATATTATTTTCCCCATTTTCATAAAGAGGTTGTAGTTCAGAGAAAAAAACATTTTGCTTAAGCTAGTGTTAGAATTGGAGGTTGAATTTATATCTTCTGATATCTGGTCCAGTGCCCTTTCTACTATACCATACCTAAATTTGTTCTGTACTAACTAGAATTGTCAGACACAATTGGTTCTCAGACTTCAGTGATCATAAAAAAAGACATGAAGTTCTTGATAAAAAAAATTGATTTCTGGGCCCTGTCTCCAGAGTCTGATTTAGTCCATCTGATCAGACTCAGAAGTCTACATTTTCAACAGATGCCCCATGTGATTCTGATACACAGGTGTCTGTGGACCACAATTTGACAAACATTGTACTAGAGTCTCAGGAAACCAAAGCAACTGTCTGGATTTTATAGCTGGTATCTACTTGCCCCATTGAGATATCTTTTGGCAAAATACTTGGTGTCTAGAAAGTACTCAGTAAATGTTGGTTTTCTCTTTGTTTTTTTACAGCAGAAGAGCCAGTATCATAATAATGATAGCTAACATTTATTGAGTGCCTACTATGTGTTAGGCACTGTTTAAGCACTTGATGTGTTAAATCGTTTAACCTCAACAACCCTAGAAAGTAGTTATTTGTTAATCCACTTTACAGATAAAGTATATAAGGAAACTGAGGCTTGGGGAGATTAATAGCTAGAACTAAGGGATTCAAAAGCAGAAATTGTTGCCTCCCCACCTGATGAGGAGAGTAGGAAAATCAGATTGGTGGATGTCTGAGCACAGTGTGAATTAGAACTCCAGTGCATGTGACCATCACAGGCAAAGATGGGCAATGGCATAAAGTCCTATTTTAAGATAAACCATGATGGTATTACAGATAATATCATTTTAGGAGTACATAAATTTGATAATACAGCCAGATAAATGAAGAAGCTTGTTTGCTTACAAGCAAATATATACATAGCATACATTTCTCTTACATTTTCAGAATAATATGCTGGGATTGGAGTAACATTTTTTCAGTCATAGAACAAATCACTTTTTTGGCATTTTTGTCCTTGTTCTATAATGCTGTATCCATTATGTTTAAAATTTATGTATATTTATGTGTGTTTAGGATAGTTTAAAAAAGAAAAAGAAGTCAAAGGATGCAACTGAGAAAGAAAAGGTAACTATACTTTTACATTGCCTTAAGATAGTCTGTCATACAATACTTAATTGACTTAAAGAAATTAACAATAATGTGTACCCTTTTAACTTAAGAGATTTATTTCTTTTGCTTTTATGGATTTAGTGTTGGTTTAAGGACATTTTTAATTAGGATTCATTATTGAAGGTAAAAGATCAGAAGACTATTCCTGTGGAGAGTTTAAATTTGTATATATTAATGGATTCTGTCAAATTAAAAATAGAAATAATGGAGATCGTACATTTCCTTTGTTTTCTCAAGTCATTTTAAAGAAGGCCCTTTTAATTAAAGAACCTACACTTCTGTTTCTAATTGAGTATACTATAGATAAATGTTGAAAAATCTTTTTACTATTGTAAGTAGATGTTTTATCTTCACTTATGACTTATCTATAGTTAATGTGGAATTTAACCCTACCTAAATTTCTGGTTTACATTTTAAATTATATTTTATAGTTACTAAAAATAAAAGCCTAAAGAAAGGAATTACTAATGAAAGAAAACTGCAGAGCAGTGTCACTATATTTTACTCAGTCTTTTTTTAATCATTATATAATTTGTTAAAAATTGAAGTGAAATTCACATAATATACTATTGACCAGTTTAACGCTACAGTTCAGTGGTAGTTAGTGGTATTTACAGTGTTAGTGGTATTTGCAGTGTTGTGCAACCACCACCTCTCTCTAGTTTCAGAACTTTTTTTCACCCCGTGAAAACACCCCATACCCATTAAATACTCCCCATTCTCTCTTCCCCCTCATCCTCTGGCAACCAGAGATTAGAATCTGCTTTCTGTCTCTATGGACTTGTCTATTCTGGATATCATATAAAAGCAGTCATATAATATATGACCTTTTGCGTCTGGCTTCTTTCAGCTAGCATAATGTTTTCAAGTTTCATCCAAGTTGTGGCATGTATCCGTACTTCATTACTTTTTATGGATGAATAATACTTCATTGTGTATATATACTGTGATTTGTCTGTCCATTCATTCATTGATAGACATTTGGTTTTGTTTCTGCCTTTTGGCTATCATCAATAATGCTGTAATATAAACATATCTAGACATGTATACATTTCTGTGTGGACATATGTTTTCATTTTTCTTGGGTATACATCTAGGGGTGGTTTATATATCAATTTGCAAATAAAAATTCATCAAAACACTACAAAAAAAAGCAACCATAATTCCAAGAATTCAAGGATAAGAAATGTATTAATATAATTTGCCATATTAACTCATCAAAGGAAAGAAACCATATAATTATTTCAGTAGTTGCCAAAAGGATGTGATGTAATTCAACACTAATTCCTGATTTTCAAAACTATTATAAAATAAATGGTTATTCTCTCATGTTTAAAAAAATGTGTGTGTGAAAATGAATCTGGCAATAATACAAATGTGAAGTACTACAACAACTGCATTGTGATTTTGAAGTACTTTAAAGTATTTTAAAATACTAGGTACAGACTAATATACGTATATGTAATTAATAAACAAATACTCATGTATGTACCGGCTAGAATTAAAGTTTGCATTGGCTTCAGGTCTTGTTTTATTTTAATCTCTCTTCCTTTGAGGCAGCTGATCCTGAAATTAGTGTACATCTTTCCCGTCCACATTTATATACTTTTATTGCATTATTATGTGTTTATAAATAACATAGGATATTGTGTATTTTCAAATGGCATCGTTGCATTTCCTTCTGAAGCTTTGTTTTTTTCACTCAGCATTACTATTGACATTTATCCTGGTTGATACTTTCATGTTCCTTTTTTTTTGCTTATAGTACTCCATGATATTAATTCACCACAAATTATTTCTCCATTCTCCTGTTTATGCACATCTACATGGTTTTCATTTTTCAGTAATGCAAACAATGCTACAGTGGATATTTCTTATCCATTTTTACTTTCCCACAAGTTATTGTTAATTTTCTAAGTTATTCCTTAGACTATAATTTCTAGGTTCTAGAATATGCATATATTTAACTTGTCTACATTTTGCTCACCAAAGTGCTTGTCATTAATTTGCATTCTTGCTAGTAGTTTATGAAAGTACCCTTGTTTCACATACTTGTCAACATTGGGAGACTTCATTTTTTGCCAATTTAATGTGTACAAATGGTTGAGCTTCTTCATTTGCTCTTTAACCATTCATATTTCATTTTCTGTGCATTGCCTGGTCATAATCTTTGCCTTTTTTTCTGTTGGATTGATTGTTTTTGATCTTTCTGATTCGTGGTTATATATCTTGGATACTAATCTTTCATACACATGATTGGCATTTTTTGATCTGTGGCTTCTCTTAACCTTGTTTATGTGTCTATTATGATTATAGAAAGCCTTTAATTTTAAGTCACATGATTAGTCATTGTTTTTAGCTCCATTATTATTTTAAATTATTCTGAAAGTCCTAGGTAATAAAATACGCAATTAGAAAATATAATGGAAGAAAATAACCCATTTATAATAGTAACCAAGAGTCTGTATGAAAATTTTAAAGAAGTGAGCAAGACTTATTTGAAGAAAACTATACACATCTATTCAGTGACATATGCAAATTGAACAAGTGGAGAATCATAACATGGTCCTGGATATGACTTGCCCAGCTACATGTTAAAACATTATAAAAATGTTTTCATTAATACATTGTGCTGGTATAGGAATAGACAAAACAATGGAATAGTATATAGTCCAAGTAAAACGTTAAGTATTTGTGGAATTTAATATATGATAAAAGTGGCATTTTTTGGATAAAATAACCATTTGGAAAATACAAAGCTAGACAGTCCTTAAAACCAAATAAATTCCAGATAGGTCAAAGATTTAAATGTATGAAAATGCACCTAAAGAAAGACAGGGTGAATATTTTTATAATTCTGGGGTGGGGAAAGCTTATGCCTCAAAACTTTTTTTTCAATAGATTTTAGAGCAGTTTATGTTCACAGCAAAATTGAAAACTATAGAGTTTCAATACACTCTGACTCCATACATCATAACCCTCCCCCTTCCCCCAGTCAACAGTCTACACCAGAGTGGTACATGTGTTACAATTAATGAACCTACGTTGACACATCATAATCACCCAAAGCCCTTAGTTTACATTAGGGTTCACTCTCAGTGCTGTACATTCTATGTAATTTGGCAGCGTGTAATGACATGTATCCACAACTAAAGTGTCTTACAGAATAGTCTCACTCCCCGAAAAATCCTCTGTGATCCTCCTGTCAATCCCTCCTCCCCACAAACCTTTCACTGTCTTCCGTAGTTTTGCCTTTTACAGAATGTCATGCCATTGTAATAATACAGTATGGAGCCTTTTTTTAGATTGGCTTCTTTCACTTAGCAATATGCATTTAAGGTACTTCCATGTCTTTTCATGGCTTAATAGCTCATTTCTTTTAGCACTGAATAATACTCCATTTTCTTTATATACCACAGTTTTTATATCCATTCATCTACTGAAGGACATCTTGATTGCTTCCAAGTTTTGGAAACTATGAAAAAAGCTGCTATACACATCATTATGCAGATTTTGTTCGGATATAAGTTTTCAACTCATTTGTGAAAATACCAAGAAGTGTGATTGATGAATGGTATGGTAGGAGTATGTTTAGTTCTATAAGAAACTGCCAAACTGTCTTCCAAAGTAGTTGTCACATTTTTCATTCCCTCCAGCAGTGAATGTGGAAAAACTCAGAAACTTTTGATCACGTATTTCAAATTCTGAATGGCAAAAAGAGATAAATTGCAAAAATTAAACTATGGACCAGTTTAAATATTATGAACAGACTATGAAAAACTTCTAGGAATACATAGGACAAAAAATTCAATTAATTAAGGAAGAAAGAATGCCACACATACACAAATTGGCAAAAATATATATTTAGACAATTCTAAAAGAAAATGCAAACTATATTCCAGTTATCTGAGATTGATACAATTGATAAGGAACATGATAAAGAAGTTTCTTGGTAAAGTGTGATTCATAAATGGGTGATAAATAAGAAACAATTTTGGGGTGATAGGGGAGCAATAATATCATTTGTGTGAAGGCTACTTTGGTCTTTGATTTAGTCATGATTACATAAAGATTTTGCACTCATATACCCTTCACTCTATTTCAACTTTGTTTTTAATAGCAAAGAATCCATATGCCCTCCCTCCAGAAGGAGATGGGTTAAGTAAATTCTGGCATATACTTCAGTGACTGTCAAAGGTGGCCATAAATGGTGATGTAGTTGGCCTGGAAAGATACTGGGTGAGAAGAGCAGGTTCCAGACAGCAAGTATTTATGTAAAATTGTAAACATACACATTGAGAGATGTTTCCAAAATCTTAATGACATCTAATCTCTGGTGGTGGGATTTGGGTATATTTTCTTCCAATGAACATTTTTCATTTCAACCAAAATAATAATGCTATTTGCAGAAACAAAACGAAATCACCTATATTCTAACACAGAGAGAGATCATCAGTATTGGTTTTATTTTCTACATGATTTTTTTTGTTTATGTCTTTAAAATTGGACTCATGCTATGCAAAAGTTTTATATCTTGATTTTTCTATGTAAGATTAGGTGGCAAGCATTTTTTCGATTATGTGGTTTTGTTGTTTTTGTTATTATGAACTACTTTAGACATACAGAAAAGGTATATGGGGCTGGATGCAGTGGCTCACACCTATAATCCCAGCACTTTGGGAAGCTGAGGTGGAAGTAGTGTTGAGGCCAGGAGTTCAAGGCCAACCTAGGCAATATAGCAAGACCCCCGTCTCAACAAAAATTTTTTAAAAATAGCTGTGTGTGTAGCCGGGCGCGGTGGCTCACGCCTGTAATCTTAGCACTCTGGGAGGCCAAGGCGGGAGGATTGCTTGAGCTCAGGAGTTTGAGACCAGCCTGAGCAAGAGCGAGACCCTGTCTCTTAAAAACAAACAAACAAACAAAAATAGCTGTGTCTGGTGGCATGCGCCTGTAGTCCTAACTACTCAGGAGGCTGAGGTGGGACGATTGCTTGAGCCCCGGATTTGGAGGCTGCAGTGAGCTATGGTTGTGCCACTGCACTCCTGCCTGGGTGACAGCAAGATCCTGTTTCTAAAATTAAAAAAAAAGAAAGAAAGAAAATGTATGTGAAAAATAATAAAATGATAATCAGCATATCCACTATGTAGCTCTAATAGATCTTAACATTTTGCCATACTTGTTTCAGATGTTTTCATAATTTTTTACTACTTAAAATATATATTTAAGTCCCTAAGTACTCATCCCAATCTTAATCCCATCTCCTTCCCCTGAGTTATTAATTTTTTTCAATGTTAAAAATTCTTAGAGATGAAGATATTTTTTTAAATGTGAATTTAACACTTTAAATGCATTAAAGGAATTACTGTGTAGAGGTCCTTTTAAATCATTGCAAATAATTGCCTATTGATTTTCTTTTCTGCAGCAATAGGCCTGTCTGATCCAACCCTGGGTAGAAACAAAAGAATTAGAATACAAAGGACCCAAATCTAATACCATCTACATGGCTTCTTATGACTCTTTAAAAGTTTATCTTGTATAATTTAAGAAAATAAGGAGGATATTACATCTAAATGGATATGTAGTTATTTCTTTTCAAGTTGTTTAATAAGAGCATTGTTTTAGTAGAATTACAGACTTGAATCCTGGTAAATGTCACCATTTGTAGATATTTCTAGAATAAAAATGGGTAATTTTTGTGATAATCAGAAGAAGAATTAAGTAGAACTTAGAAACATACAATTTGTGTGGCATAGTATTATATGTTTTTGAGTCAAGATACATGTATTTATTTTTCACAGGACATTAAAGGACTCAGCAAAAAAAGAAAGATGTATCCTGAAGATAAACCTTTATCATCTGAGTCCTTATCAGAATCAGATTATATTGAGGAGGTAAGTATATGATCAAATCCAATCAGGGATGGGGAACCTCCAGCCTCAAGTCCACATGTGGCCCTCCAGATCCCCAAGTGCAGCTCCTCAACCGAATCCAGACCTCACAGAACAAATCCAGGATCTGTCCTGTAAAATTTGAATTCAGTCAAAAGGCTACACTCAAGGATCCGGAAGGCCACAAGTGTATAAAAAGAAATACTTCATAAATATTTGATTTACTCACTTTTCTAGTGTGATAAAAAGAAATCAAAGTTGTTTCATTTCAGAATAAATCTTGAATTTTTCCAGAAGATAATTATGACTTTTATTTTGATAATTAACCATATTTCCACATACCTTTCCAATCTGAAATACTTTTACTCTTCTGATATTTTCTTTTTATTGTACTACCATACAGATTACATGAAAAGGGGCTGCATAATGTATAGTGTATTGAAACCCAGCATTCCCTTACATGGTTAAAATAGAACATTACACATACTATCTCAATTTCGTTGATATTATTATTGTTATTATTTGTTTTTGTTTGAGTTACTATTAGGGGAGTAGAAAGGTGATGAGGTAGAGAAGAAAGGTTGGTAGGACCTCAGTTTTTCCTGTCTATAAAGTGAGGGAGGAGGATCAGGTCATCTTTATAGTCTTTTTGAGCTCTAACAGTCCCTATCTTAGATTTCATACTCTGTTGAAATTAGAATTCATTCTTAGTTAATTTCAGTAGTATAAGTTATCATCTTTAAAGTATTTCTCTCTTGGCCTTGGTTTCCTCATCTGTAAAATAGGAACCTATCATATTACTTTATTGTGAGAGCTAAATGAGAGAATAAATTATGAAAGGTGTTACATACTTGGGACAGAGTAAATAGTGGCTAAAGTTTGCATAATTCTTAGTGTTACAGTAAAATGTAACCCAAGATTGCCCTTGAATCACCAGTTTTTAAAGCTGCAGCTTTCTTTAGAGATCAACATAGTCAGCCCCCAACAGTGTAATCTAAAAAAGTTGAGGGTTGGCCCTTGGTTACAAGGGGTGGTAGCAGATTGTCACAAGAGCTGGTTTTCCTGATTTTGTCTCCTTTTAGTGTTGGCCTCCTCTTACATCAGCCCTGCCCAGCTCTATCTCTGTCTACTCTATTCCTCATCTCCCCACTCCGAGTCCTGCCTGCATTTGTGCCTGTCTCCTTTCTGATTTCATTTTAGTTGGTCTGCAACAGTGGCCCTCAGTCCTGTCAGACCTGTTGCCCCCATTTTACAGCAATATTTTGTAATGCCCCCTGAAATGAAATCTGTAGCTAATACAGACTATCTATACAAATTTTTTATATTACTATCCCCTAATAGAAATATGAAGAAGAAATAAAAGTAATAGTGTGTAATTTTATGAAATTATATTTCATTATATAAATGCTTGAGTGTGATAACCCCAGAAGATATACTGTCTTAAGACAAAACAAAATGCAGGGCTGTGGTAGGTGAATTACATAGGCCCTTCAAAAACCATACAAAGGCATTGCCATCAATGATATTTTTCAGAATGGTAGACAAGATTTAGTAAAGCTATAAATGAAATAAAATACAATCTTCCCTCTATTTATGATATTTGCACTTCAGGAACATGCACTACATCTTAAAATTCTGCACAAAATACTTTATGTTTATATTTACAATAAATTTATGTCCTGTATTACAAACAGATTGATTACATGAATGTTTAGCAAGCTATTCAAAAGTCATGTAGGATGTACAGGGCTGTCCTCGACGTTGCATGACAGCATCCCTTGTCTCTACTTGGCTAAATATGGATACAGTATAGCTGTTGTCACCCCCAGTCATTGTAATGACAAGAATAACAATTTGAATAATTTTCTAAGTGCTCTATAAAGAAGGCTGCTTTCCCTATTGAAAGCTAATGTTCTCTAATACTTATATTTTCTATTCCTTTAGTCCTTATGCTTCCTTATATTATTTATTACATTTTCATGTATTTTATCGTGTATTTATATGTAGTCACTTAGCAGTAAAACCACACAATTCATCATTTAGCCAATTTTTATACTCTAGTATTATGCTATATTAATTATATTTATCTGCTACAGGATAACAAGTTTAATATAAAATGTCTTACATTTGGACTTAACATGTAATATACATGAGGCTTAGCAACTTTCAATTTAATTTAAATCCACTGTACAACACTTACAAAGATTGAAATAAAATATAAATGATGTGATAATTGCTACTTAAAAGGATTTTAAGTAACAATTGGTTTATACTGAGTACACTATATGTATAGCTGCCTTGTTGAGCACCGTAGAGTAAGAAATACCTACCGCTATATTCTAGGCATTTCCCCTTGAAGGGTGGATATTGTATCTCCATTTTACAGATGATGAAAGTGAGGTAGGATTCAGACCTTGGTCTGTCTTATTTCAGAGCTCATGTCTTGTTTTGTTTTCCTACAGTACCACACTGGGTTTTTTTTTAGGTGCAGAAAGGGAATATAAGAGAAGCCATGTAGAGATTTAAAATCTTAATTTTCTTTCCTTTATATGATTTTTATTGAAACCTCGTTGAAAAGTCTCTTAATTGTCAAAATGTTTTCTACATATAAATTTTGAAGATGCAGGATATATTAGAGAATGAAAGAAAAATGCCTTGAGTACAAATTACATGTTTATCTTCTGTTCTCCACAATATTTAAACTTTTTAGATACACGCGAAAAAGAAGAAAAGCAGTGAAGAACGAGAAAAAGCAACAGCAAGTATCTCAGTGTTTTTATGTGACGACAGTATAGTTGTTCTGGTTTAGTATAAAATGAGTCATGGTAAAGCATGATTGGATTTACTGGGAGCAAATAAATATTTATTAGGAAAGATAGAGTGTTCAGCAGCTTCGCTTAATGGGTAGAAGAAAGTCTAATTGGCTTAAGAAAAAGGAAGAATACCCTGGTAGCAAACATTTCCTGTTTCCATTTCAGTATTTTACCTGTTACAAATATAAGCTTAAACTTCTGTTTGACTTTCTTAAGCTATAATATGAAATATGAGATTAAAGTATGGTGATTTCCTCAGTTTTTGATAGGATTTACTTCCAGATCTGCCAAACCTGGAAATAATAGAAAAGGCCTCTCTAAGGACTAGCTGCAATGAAAAATAAGCAGGAATGTGACAACATAAATGAAGATGATTCTTCTGATAGTTTTTAACGCCAACTCTGCTATTATGCAATTGAGAAGTAGGGAAGAAGAAGGAAGAGGAGAATTAAGGAAAATGGAAGTAGCATCCAAATGAGAAGCAGACCAACTAAGAGAAAAGAGTTAACAGACATTATCAAAGAGTAGTGCAGACCATATTAGCCAAGTAATTTAGGGACTCTCAGTATAAGTGTGGGCTGTGGCCTTTGAAGGCGTTTTCTGAGGGAGAGGTTAAAGAAAATGAAAACAGCATCATAGTTTGGAGTAACTCCTTCTCAGAATTTCCCTAGCTCTTAAAATGAGGGACCTTCTCTGATAAGAAGGTTCATCTGGTAATGTATGATTCAGAAATAACATTTTACGTGCAAGACCAAAGTAACAAATAAAAGAAACTTTTTTTCTGAATGGGGAAGTAATTTGGGTGGAGACAGCTTTGGTCTGTGGTTCAGATTCATTAATTCAGACACCAAATTAGTATTTGCATCCCTTCACTGTTTCCCTCTTTTGGCTAGTATGTATTTATTTAGCATCTCTGTGCAGGCACTGTTCTAGGTCTTAGAGATATAATGGAGTACAAGATAGAGAAAAGTGTGATATGTCAAAGAGTGACTATGTTTGGGGGGGGCTAGAAAAAACCCCTCTGGGGAAGTAAAGTTAAACTGAAATCTGATTTACAAGAAAGAGGCAACCATATGAAGACCAAAGGAAAGAATGTGCAAGGCAAAGAGAAGAGCTAAAGACCTATAGTGGGAATTAGCATGATACGTTGAGGAACTGAGAGAAGGTAAGCGTGGCCTATGCCTGGTAGGTAAAGAGGAATAGCATATGATGAGGGTGGGAAGTAAGCAGAGGCCATATCACGTAGCAGAGTGTTTGAGTTTAAATCTGAATGTTATGAAAAGCTGTCTTGAGGATTTTTTTTAAAAGGTGACCTGAATATTTTACATTTTTAAATGCTTTGGCAGGGGAGATGAGTGAACATGGACGAGGAATGATGTTTTTACTGCCGTGGTGGTAATGGAGTTGAACTGGCACGGAAGGATTTGAGATATGTTTTGGACTTAGATGGTAGGACTTGCTTGGTGCTTTGGATGTGGAGAGTGGAGTTAAAGCAAAGAGCAGAATCAAAGATAGCTTAGATTCTCTGACTTAAGCAAAATGACAGATTAGTGGTGCCATTTATACTAAGATGGTTAAGAGGATTTGGAGAGAAAAAGTAAGCATTTTGTTATGGTAATTTTAGATAGCCTACTAAACATTCAGGTAGAACTGTTAAGGAGGCAGTAATAGTCCTGAGGTCAAAGCATAGGACTAGATATAAAGATTTGAGCATCATTGGTGTTTAAGTGGAATTCAAAGTGTGTGACTGGGACAGCATGTGGCAAAGAAGGGCAGAAAGTCTGGAAAGGTCAAGCAGAGAAAGAAGAGCCGCAAAGGAAATGAAGGTGTGTTTGTGATAGAAGAAAACCAGCAGAGTAAGGTGTCATGGAAGTTAAGAAGAAAAGTATTTTAAGAAGAGAATGGTCAGCTGTCCTTTTACGAAAAAGTAGCCTATACCCAAAACTTAGTTTTAAAAGCCCAAATTACAAGATTTGGGACTTCTTGCAAAATTCCCTATGTACTTAAACCTGTGCTGAAAAAAGAATGGTGAAAGTTAGCTTAGTGCCATAAAGTAGTGGAGATGTTTGAGAGAGAGAAGAGGTTGTGGATAGTCCTAATAGATAGGAAGCTCTGCTGTCCCCACCCTTATATGTCTTCTTTCCTTTCTTGCTTTTCATTTTCTTCTCCTGAATATCAACACTGGCAGTAGTATCTCATTTGGAACCACCATTCCAAGTATCTATGATTCTAAAAGTTCTGCCGTCTAAAGCAGAAGCAGTCATAAGAGTCAGAGTTCGGCAAAACTCCAGGTCCCTTGTATCCACTCATAATTTAACTACTTTTACTGGGCTTCAGTGGTATTTTCCTCTAAAAATCAAGCATCTGTTTTACTTAGCAAAATAGACTTTTCAACTATATGTCAATGTTTTGTACTAATTAGTTGATGTTAATTTGATAACTAAAGTAGTGCTATCAGTCTGAGCAATACACTCAGAGGATTTGGAGATAATACTTTTAATAATTCATGATAAATCAGCAGATACACAATACCCATTATCTGTGTTCCTATTACTTAAATATAGTAGATTTATGGACAACATAGTCTCCATCTCTTAAAAAAAAAATAGCAGATTTAATATTTCTGGTCTCTCTGAAAACTATCATTTTATAAAAACAATTATGTTTTACTGTGGTTACTCCTTTACAGTAACTGCAATTACTTTAACTTTAGAAATTATATAACATAAAATACAGCAATTGGTAGCATGATTCAATTGAATTTATTTTCTGCAGGAAATTTCGTTGGAACCTATGTTACTGTGCTAACGAGTTTTTCCCTATCTTTTTGAAAATCAACAAGAACTCTCTTAGTCCTCATATGATACTGGTTTTGAGACTTTTTTGAGAAATGTTTTGAGTAGTTTACTTGGTTATGTGTATTGTTTGAAATAACTATGTAGTAGCTTCGAAGTACCATGGTAAAGATATTGTTAATTTGCATATTTCATGTAGTAATGTCTAACATAGAATTTGTCTTCACAGGAAAAAGCAAAAAAGAAAAAGAAACATAAGAAACACAGTAAGAAGAAGAAAAAGAAGGCTGCTAGTTCAAGTCCTGACTCGCCGTAACATTAAGAAAAAATCAGGATTCCCTTATAAAAGAAAGTGCAATGTCTAAGGAAATTTCAACTGTGAAAATTATGACATATTTACTAAAATGCATGAATTTTCTTGTTTTTAGAATTATTCCTGGACTATTCAGTAGCCACTCAGATTCCGCTGTGTGAAAGGGCCATAATTATTGCCTGCTGCTTGAACACCTATTTTTTCTCTTCCAGTGCTTGATAACTCTGGGAGATAATACACTGCAGTTGTACTAGTGGTTAAGATACTTGGGAATAAAATTAATATTTTTGACTAGAAATGTCTAATGGTAAATCAACAGAAATTGAATCTGGGTACATCTGTAAGATGTAATCAGAAATGACCAGATGGCTCTAGTTAAAATTTTTGAAGTAGGGATTGCATTGATACTTCAAAATCCTTACTCTGTAGATAAGTGTATTTTAATTTTTTCCCCTTGTATACTTTTTATTTACCTGGGGAAGGAGCTTTTAGGGTGGGGGGGTGGTTTGCTATCTCTTTAGCTAGCAGAATAGTGTGCCTTTGATCCTCACACATCCTATATTTGTGGACACAGTAGCCATGTTTTATGGGGAGGTCAGAGTTGGGTACCAGCAGTCTTGCGCTTTACTGGGCTTAGTGACATCCTTGGAGTCTGTTGTATGCTGCTTTGAGTGAATCAGAGAAACAGCCCTTTGCAGCATGAGAAGGCCCCAAAAGCTCTGGAATTTACCTCCACTTCAATAATACTGAATATTTTTCAGCATTAGAATGTGTTATGTCATTTGAATTCATTTTGATTATACTTTGGCTTTAGAGAGGAATCGTTTCAAATAGACACTGGTACTTTTTGAACTTGATAGCTAAAGATTCTAAAATGCATGTTTTATACTGTTAAGTTTTAACCAGCCAGGAAAATTTTATGTAACCAGTGATAGTTACTTTATTTTTTTGTATGAATTTTGTTTAGGCTGCAATGTTTAGCTTTTGTTAACTCCTTACTTTACTGTTTTAAGTTCATTGCTATGTTTAACGGCATACTTACCAAGGTATTTAGCATGTAAAAAGCAGGGTTTGTTGTTTTTTTTTTTTTAAAACAGCTTCATATTGAAGCTGAGACTTACCATAAACAAGTTGAGTGGCAGGCCTGGTATGCTGTGTCTTGTTATATAAAGCTGTTTGCAGAATCTTAGTAAATATAATGTTTTAAACGTTTGTTGTCTTTGTATGTTAATAACAGATTATGACAAGTTAAATTTAAGTGAGAGTTACATTATCGCTCTTCCTGTGTCATATTTTACTAAGATTTTGTGCCTCATATCTCCTGCTGAATTGTTTACTAGGAATGTTAAAAGGAATTGATAAATCATTTTCATTTTACAATTTTATATAATCAGGTAACATGAAGTATAATTTGATGTACAATTTTGCCTTTACAGAGGGTGTGCTAATTGTAGTTGTATATGCACAGAACATGTTGGCATGACAACAGGCTGAATAAATAGCTATTTTACTTAAAAATAGCTGTGTTCTTACCAGCTCCCTTTGGGTCCCAAGTAAAGTTATAAAGATAAGAAACACTCCTAAGTAGGTGTTAAATAGTAGACAGATAAGACATATTCCTAAGATTTTAGCTGTAAAGAGAACACATTTCTTGGTAAGTTTCTTTAAATTTTTTGCTTAAAGTTGCATACTATTTCCTAATAAAAGATATTTATATGCTCTTGAGTACACAGAAAATTTGCGCGACATTTTATATCCAAAGAAAGTTTTTCAGAATTATTGTTTATGAAAATGCCAAAAGGTAAGTTTATCGGGTCATTTTTTTTTTTATCAGTTTTGCTATGAACATAGAAGTGTAGCTTTACACACTAGTCCAGCATATGACGATTATATCCCATGAAAAAGCAACTGTTCATTTTTTTAGACTGGAGAAAAGGGTGATTTGGCAAAAAATTGTATTCTTTCCTGACTGTGTTGACAATCTGGGCAACACCTTTTTCACTGTTCCTCTGATGGCAGCCTTAACAGTCTTCTAATGAGGCATGGAAAGAAAATTTGACAGGGTAATATTATCAGTTATGTTTATTCCACAATTATTACAGTGTGCAAGTTAGTAGCATCTCTTCTTCCCTCCACCAAACCACCCTTTTTCTTGAATAACTCTACACCAATTTTATAAACACAAGTCATGTTATTTGGATAATGGTGCTGGAATAACTGCCAGAAATCGATGAGTTGTCTGGATAGAAAAATGGGCTTTCTACCAGTGCTACCTTTGTGGTGGTTTTGGAATCCTTTGGTTGCCCTTAGTATATTTAGATGTTTTAAGTACCATAAGAGTGTCCTGCATTTATTTTAACTAAGATACAGATTCATATTCCTTCAATCAAGATGTTCTAAAAACATATTGTTTAATTTTCTGTCATTTTATGGAGAACCATTAGACTAGCCTCAGGGAAACCAAGTGAGAACAGCTACTCACACTTAAGTTACTGGTTTCATGCTTTAAACAAATTACCACTTTTTTTTTTTTTTAACTTAAAATATATGAACGCTCATCTGGTATTTCTTTAAGAAGAGTTTGGGAGAAAACTTTTTTCCAATTGTATTTGCCTTATTTTAAAACTTATTTTTATATTTTATTAAAAACTTAGTAAGAATATAGTATCCTAAATTGTAAAAATCATTTTTGTACCCTTTTTTGCCTTACCACAGTGAAGGCCAGCAGACATAGACTAGAAAATGTTGTTTTCTTTGCCAGGCATTTGTAATAGACAAGAGTTAGAACAGTTGACATTTTGGTCAGCTTTGGCATAGTTGCGTCATGTTTTCCTTCCAGTCGGTCAGGTCTAAGTTGGAGGGATAAAAGCGAGTAAGCTCCCAGATTGAAGCTTCTTTGTGGATATCATGAAAGGGTTCTTGGTTAGAGTTTATAGGAGATTATATCATTTGAGGGAGCTGTTTATAGCCTGGGAAATTATTTCAATTTAAAGAATAAAGTCTTTATAATCTTACTTAGTTATTATGTATTTGAATATGTTTTCAGCTGTAGAATTTGTGCCGACAGAGTATAAATGGCAATAATATCAAATACCACTTTAAGTGGTATTTAGCCCCAAAGAAGAGATAATGCTGGAATTGCTATAATGTTTCAGATCACAATAACCTTAATGAAACTACTGTATCTGTACTGAGTGATAGCAACCATTGTTGCATATCTTTCCAGTTACTTGAGAACCTTATGTGTTTGGTTGCTGCGATGTTGCCATAGTTACGTTCAGTGTTGGGATTGGAGTAGTGAACTGTGGAATCAGTGTTAGCTCAGGATACCCAGGCTTGGAGCTAGGCTATCTGGGAAGTCTGCTGTGTGTTGAAGCCACACTCAACATGGACCAGAAGGCTCTGAAGAAACTGGTGGAATCCATCAGTAAAGCTGTCAAGAGCTGTAAGTACTGACCAGACTTCCAACGCTGTCTGAACTTTTTTTTTTTTTAAGAGACAGGGTCTTACTGTCTCAGTCTGGTCTTGAACTCCTGGGATCAAGCTGTCCTCCCTCCTCAGCCTCTCAGGTAGCTGCCTGAACATCTTGGTTCAATCAAATAGAAACATTGGTAGGCATTGGAGTTGGAAATTATTAACAAGTGCTTTCTAACCTTAAAATAAAGTCCCTCTACTTTATCTCTCATATTTTGGTTATTTTAAAAATAGATAAGCACGTGAACAATTATGCCTGCACTGACACAGAAAATGTTTTAGTCATCAGGTGTCCTAAAATGTATTTGGCTGTGTGGGAAGAATAGCTTGAGAATTTACATGACATCATAAATGCTAAAGGATTATCTGCCAACCAAGGACTGATTTTATTATAGTCTGAATTTGAAATTTAATAAGAATTTTAAGTTACAAAGGTTTACTTTGATCAGTTCCCTGAGTTTTCTGGCACAAACCCATAGTGGCAGATGATTGCTCTACTTCATGGGATCAGTAGAGATATATAAGATACATTAGGATACTGGAAAAATAACATGGCAAGCGTTTGTTAAAGCTAATCAAATTTGACAGATTTTTTTTAAAATTTTGCTCTAAAAGACCTTAACAAGTAAGTTTTCTGAGACGTGACCACAAGTAATCCCTGACTGAATTTTCAAAGAATGCTTTTAGTCATTGAGGAAGTTACTTTATTTCAGTAGTCTGATGCCAGAGCTTGCATTCAAATATTACCTTTTATTTCTCAAATTAATCATACTGATCAGCATTATAGACAGCCCTCATGGTCTTTCTCTGTAGTGCTCTCATAGTGTAAGTGCACAGTGAAAATTTGTTGAATTTAGCTAAGTAGCTGGGTCCTACCAGTTGAGACCAAGATAGATACTGGTTTCCTCTCATGACTGGAATTTGGTTCTTAATGGCTAGGAGTGGGAGAGCTAACAGCTAGTGCTGCCTTGACCTTTTCAAGAAGGGACTATCTTATTTCTCTTGGTGTACAAACTCTGTTTTTTTGGGGTTTTTTTGTTTTTGAGACAGAGTCTCGCGCTGTCGCCCTGGGTAGAGTGCAGTGGCATCATTGTAGCTCACTGCAACCTCAAACTCCTGGGTTCAAACGATCCTTTTGCCTCAGCCTCCTGGGTAGCTGGGACTACAGGCACATGCCACCACGCCTGGCTAATTTTTCTATTTTTAGTAGAGACAGGGTCTCACTCTTGCTCAGGCTGGTCTTGAACTCCTGAGCTCAAGTGATCCTCCTGCCTCAGTCTCCCAGAGTGCTAGGATTACAGGTGTGAGCCACCATGTCTGGCCTCAAAGTTCTAAATGTCCCATGTGGCACAAAGTTGAAGTGGTTTTTCCTGGGCTTTGATTTAGAACTTCTTAGGAGGGAACCTTCAGAATTTACTAGCCCTCAGTGAGTCAAAGGGCCTCTTCTAGTCCAAACAACTACCACTACATGATTCTCAAACTCTCAGAAAGCTGGGTACCTTCAGTGGCCCCATGAAGGAAATTTATTACCCTACCAAACAGCTGTTTCTATTTTTTTCAAGTCTAGAATGTTTTATATTTTAGATTTAGTATAACTTTGACCGACTGCTTTCTAGAGCTGCATTGTTGAACATGGTAGCCATGAATTACATGTGGCTATTTCAATGTAAATTAAAATTAAATAAAATGTAAAATTCCATTTTCTTGGTCACACTAGCCACTTTTTATGGCTCAATAACCATACGTGGGTGATAGCTACCAAATTGGACAGCACAGGTATAATTTCATTTCAGAAAGTTCTATTGGATGGTACTACTCTAGAGTCACACAAATAAATTTAGTTCCTTTCCCAAATAATAGACCTCTAATCTAGTGGGGGATGCAGGTAAATAATTACCTCAGGGTGTAATAAATGGCTTTGTGGATGTGCAAGCTATGTGTTCTCACAGGGCCCCACAATTCAATGGTCTGCTATCACTGACTTAGTAATTTTTGAACAAGGGACCTGCATTTTCATTTTATACTGGGCCCTCAAATTCTGTAGTTGACCCCGGCTATTTACCTCTTAATCAAAGCATGATAGGAGTATCTCCGCCATCAGAATCACCTAAAGGTTTGTGTTGAAAAATGTAGGTGCCTGGGTTACGCTCTAGATGTATTAAAAAAATTTATGGAAGTGGGGTCAATTATCCAAATTTTTCGCTCCAGGTATTCTTAGACACACTGAAGAAAGAGGAGAATTTTAAAACTATTCCGAATAATTTCATGTTGTTTGATTCAACTCATCATTTTGTTGAGCAAACATCACAGAGTGTGCTTAACACAAACCTAGATGTTAGTCTCATACTCCAAGGTTGCAAATCTTTACAGCATGTTATTGTACTAAATACTCTAAGTAATTGTAACACATTGGTAAGTATTTGTGTATGTAAACATAAAAAAGGTACAGTAAAAATATGGTATTATAATCTTATAGAACCACCATCCTACATGCAGACCGTCGTTGACCAAAACATCATTATGCAGCGCATGACTGTATTGAGAACCTACCATTGTACTAGACAGCACTGGATATTGAGTTTATATTAACATGTTAAACAGCACCTTTTGAATAAAAGTGCACAATCAGCTGTGTTGGTCTATAATTTACCAGCCTGCATTTTTATGTATTATCTATAAGAATTTTAAGCCATATTACCTATAAGATTTTGTCAGATGCCTTGCTAAAAATCCAAATGCATTATGAACTGCATCTCTCTGATCCACTCCTACAAGAGGTAGGGAAAAGGTTAAGTCTAATACTATTTGCCCTTGTGAACCTACATACACTTTCTTCCCTTGGTGTTCATGAGTTTTTAGTACAATTAAACATCTATTCTGGGTCTTAGACCAGGACCACCTCTAGGCCCACTAGTCTAATATTTGACATTCACTTTCTTTGTGAGACAAAATAACATGGGCCAATATGTGTGCATACCTAGGTTAGTATATGTACATATTTCCTAGTTGTGTCTGACGAGAGGGCTTAGACGTAGTAACACCCCAGTAGCAACAAGCACACCCAGTACTCAGACCTTGGTTTCTAAATAACAATTAAAAAAACAAAAACAGGACTCCTTGAAGAAATATCTGAAAAGGGGTAATACAAGATGAACTGGGAACATCTTGTAGTGCCAGGAAGCAAAGAAGTGTTTGAAAAGCAAACAGATGGGGGTATGTTCAAAAGATAGAGGAGCCAACCCAAAAACTCCAAATGGCCAAAGCTGGAATAATTTGAGCAACAAAATAACGTAGTATTGGTATGTGTCTTAGTCCATTTGGGCTGCTATAACAAAACACCATAGGCTGGATGATTTATGAACAACAAATTTATTTCTCACAGTTCTGGGTGCTGGGAAATCCAAGGTCAAGGCACATTCTGTGTCTGATGAGGGCTGCTTTCTGGCTCATAGATAGCACCTTCTTGCTGTATCCTCACATAGTAGAAGAGACTAACTCAGAGGTCTCATATTTTATAAGGACACTAACTGTCTCACAGGCCCCACTATATGTGACTTCATACTGATATAAGTAAATAAATACATGGAAAAGAGAAAAATCTTCCTTATAGTATTGTAAATAGTAGTATAGATACTACTTCCCAGGAAGTGGAGCTTAATTCCCTTCTTAAGTGACTGGCTTCAAAAGACTAGATTATGGAAAGGGAAAAGTAGTAACTACAGTGGAGAGACCTGGCAGACTAGCTTAACCAAATGATCAAAGTTAAGATCAACAGTGATGTGTATCTGCTGATATGTGATGAGAACAGCACTTTACCTCTGTGGTGGTGTTCCCCAAAACTCACAGCCATGGGATAAGAGAAAAATGAGCAAACTTAACATGGATGAATATTCTACAAAATAAATTTAAAACTGTCATGGTCACAAAAAGCAAGGAAAGACTGAAAATTATCACAGATTGGAGGGGACGTAACAACCAAATGTATCCTGGATTGGATCCTGGAACCAGAGAAAAGACATTAGTGGAAAAACTGCTGAAATGTAATTAAGGTCTATCACTTAGTAGTAATGTGCCAGTGTTAATGTATCAGCTTTGACAAATGTACCATGGTTGTGAAAGATGTTAACTTTAAGGAGAAACTGAATGAAGAGTATATAGGAACTCTTTGTACTCTCTTTGCATCTCTTACGTAAATCTAAAATTACTCCAAACTAAAAAGTTTTCTAAACTAAATGTTAAAATATCGAAATTATTTAAAAATTATTCCAAACTAAAACAACATGGGCCAATCTCCAGCATCCCAACACCATTCTCATTAATGACCCGTGGCTTCTCAAATATCATTAACCTTGGTTTCTTGACCACATGCACAAGGTCTTTAGGTGTAATGAAAAGTGAGCTACATTGATAAAATTCAGAACAAGTTAGATTATTACCTGCTGAAGATTGCATCTAAAGTCCTCGATTGCTTTGTTGGACAACTTGTTGACATTTGACTCTCAGAGCAGCTCCTGACTTATTCTTACTCTTTCCTAAGCCTTCCATTTTCATGCCGCTGCTGGTGCTAACATTTCTGCTCAGAGTTGAACAGGGTTACTTTCAGGCAAGCATTAACACACTATATACTCCATGCAGTGCACCTATTCACACCTGAGCTTCCTTTTTTTCTTCATATTCCAAGCAAGAAAAGAAGACTTTCCAAGTTTTGGTCCTCAGAGCAGCTGCATCCCTTGTATGACCTAGCCTTATAAGTCACAGAGCCTAATTTCCACTGTCCTCTATTGGTTAAAACAGTCACAAAAATCCCCCTACTTTTAAAGGGAGGAATATCAAAGTCACATTGTAAGACATTTCCAATGGGATAGATTGTTATGATTGTCTTTAGGAAAATACAAGCTTCACATCAGGATTCGTCATTCATAAAGTAGTTTCAAGAATCTTCTGCCAAAGTGGTTTTGCTTTAATGCAAATCTGATACCTTGCCAGCCAAAATTTTTCAGTAAGCTCCCCATTGTATGTCAAGTCAAACAAGTCTGCCATCCAGCCACACCAAAGCACCCACAGCTCTCAGAACATGCCTCCATGCCTTCAGGCTGCCTCCTCTGGTAAATTGCCTGCTCCTTTGAGAGGCCTTAGCTCAAGTGACACCTCTTCCTTGGGACCCTTTTTAATCTCTTACTGCCTCCCCACAAATGGATTATTCCTTCCTTTGGGTCACAGCCAAACAGCATCAATCACGGTGCTTGTAACACTTTATTGCACTTCTTTCATTATCTCTTGACCCGAGTGTAACACCCTTGAGGGCAGGACCATGGTGTATGCATTGCCTGGTTCATGGGAGCCCCTTGATGCTTACTGGATAAATAAAAATGACCTTTACATTCTATTTCAGAGCTTCATAGTTACAGTGTGAAATTATAGTAAGCAAGGAACCAGACAACATAATTCAGTTCATAAAATAGTATTAGACACCTTTGTAACTGCTTATTCCTTAGATTATCAATCACTATCCTAAGAATCAATCACTCCTCGGACCACAGCAGCTTATTTTCTATGTGTTGTCATTCGTTTCACTTGGTAACCTGAAATCATCTCAAAAGACAGAATATAAAATAATTCATTCTTTCTTCCCACCTTCCCCACTGAAAAAGAAAAAGAGAAAGGAAGGAAGGGAGGGAGGAAGGGAGGGGAGGAAGGAAGGAGGAAAGGAGTGTTACCAAAAGCTCGACACTTGTCCATGAGGCCAAATCAGAAGAATGAGGACAAGTGGTTGGGAGGAAGGAAAGAGAAATTTTATTACTTTGCCAGCAAAGGGGAGGATGAAGACTCCTTTGTAAAATGCCATTGTCCTAATAATAAGCAGAAATACACAGTTTTTCAAGGATGGGCCCGCAGCTTCAGGCAATCACTGTTCAACCTGGTTGATGATTCTGATCTTCCCATCTCTGCAGAAGACAATCTCCTGACCTCCACCCAGGACCTCCCTTTACCAGGTCTGGGCTGAGCCATCTCCTTTTGCACAAATAATAAAAGACTTACCCTGCCCCTCCCAACCACTGGCCTGAGGCAGCGATGCAGGTTTTAGTTCTCAAAAAGGAGTGGAGGATGTTTTAAAGAGACAGAAAATATTTTTGCCATTTTTTTTCAGGCCATTCCCTCTGTTACATATTCCCCACTCTCAATTTTCCTCTCCAAAATGTCTATGGAAGGAGGGGCGGTGGCTGTATTACAGGAGGAAGGAAGGGAAAGGAAGAGAAAAGGAAAAATAGTAACCATATTTTGCTTCTAACCCTTCTAGTTCTTTCAAGTAATCTTCAATTCATAGAATTAGACTTTTAGAGACTGATGGAATCCCAGAGATCATCCAGGATAAAACCCAAGTTTTATAGGTGAGGACACTGAGGCATAAAAAGCTGCATGACTTGTCTAAGTCTCTCAAGCTATTTAGGATAAGAAATAGAGGTAGAACCCAGATGCTTAAGTCTAGTACCACTAACCCACTAAGTCTAACCCCTTGGTTCTCAGTCCTGACAGTGCATCAGAATCACCTGTGCACGTCTTCAAACTAGCATTTTACTAAGTCTGGAGTGAGAGTCAGGCATGTGAATATTAAAAAGTTTCAGTTTGAAAACTGCAGATCTGATCAGACACAAAGTCTTACTGATTTTCTGCAGCATCTCAGGCTCCCTCCCCAGCTTTCTGTCCTTATTCCTGTTACCGAAAATTCAGTACTTGTCCCCACGGCCCAACAAAGAATGAGGACAAGCGGCTTGAGGAAAAGGAAAGAGAAGCTTATTAATTTGCCAGCAAATAAGAAGGATGGCAGACTCTCCTCTTCAAGTACCATCATCCTCTCTATAAGCAGAAATACAGGGTTTTTTTTTTTTTTGCAACTGATAGGATAAAATTTTATACTTCATTTTATCTGAATTATCTAAACATAGCTGAATATTTTATTTTTTTTTATTTATTTTTTTAATTTCAGAATATCATGGGGGTACAACACTTTGGCCATACACATTGCCCCTGTTCTGCCCGTGTCAGAGCCACAATCGTGGTCATCTCCCAAACTGTGCTCCCCACAAATATCCAGAATGGGAAATACAGGGTTTTTAAAAGGAGTTTTCAGCTTCGGGCTATTGGTGTTTAACTATAGCATCTCTGGTGAAGACGATCTCACGACCTCTGCCGACAATTCCACAATTCTGTTAAGCCATCTCCTGTGGTACAAAAAAACAAAGAACATTCCCCTGCTCCTCTGCTTACTGGCCTCGAGCAGGAATGCAGGTTTTAATTCCCAAAAAGGGTGAGGGGCATTTAAAGAGACAGCTTGTAAAACATTTTACCATTTTTCAGGCTGTCACCTCTGTTATAATACATTTCCACCTCCCTAGCCCAAGCCCTGTCCCTCCAAGCCTGGCTTCCATGCTTCCAGCTTTCCTCCTTCAGTACGTCTTCACCAGATGCATTACCCTAAATTATTTTTACTGTCATGGCCCTCCCCTGGTCCAAAATTTTCAATGGCTTAACCCAAAGATTCTCAACCTCTAGGGCACAGAAGAGTGAACTGAGCTCTTACTTAAATTCTAATTCCTGGGCCCATTGTTAGCAATTCTGGCTTAGCAGATCTGGAGAAAGCCCTGGGAGTCCACATATTTAACAAGCATGGGGCAGTGGAGAGGGGGTTGATTCTCACACAGATGGTCCAGAAATGACACCGTGAGAAACACTGCTCCATTACAATAGATGTTAGTTCTCTGAGGCATTCAAGGCTCTCTACCAACAACCTTATTGTTCACTTCTTCCCGACTCCTTGTTAGCTCTCAATAAAGCGTGTTCAATTTCAACCCTAATTCCACCTCTTTCCTTTACTCATGTTGTCCCCTTGCCCTAGAATTCTTCACTCCTTTACCACCTTCAACACATTCCTTCCTATATAAATATTACGCATCCTTCAAGGCCCGGTTCAAAGTCTACTTCTCCCATGAAAATGGCCCAACTCCTCTTTCCCATACTGACTTCTCTTTGGTAGTGAGCATTAAATTACATAATTTAGCAGTTATATGCTGTCTGAGACTTCTGAGTGAGGCCCACCTTAATTGTGGTAGCTAAGGAACAAGTCCATATCATATTTTTTCCCTATTATCAGGGCACCTAGCATCATAGAAACAAAATAGCTGCTTAGTAAAATATATTTAATTGGGTGAATAACTCAATGATTAAATCTAAGTTGTATTTATTTGTCTTTTTATTTTACAGTCAAAAAAAGTGAAGTAGAGTGTCTCATAAGACTTTTTCACTGCTTGGTGGAAAGAACTGGTGGAAGATTTGATAACATTGGGCTAGATCGTAACACATTTCGAGCGATCCTACACAGCATGTTTGGAATGACTGATGATATGTTGATGAATAGGGGTAAGAAGTCCTAAGAGACTAAAATGGGCTGATCTGAGATAGCAAATACGTATGTATTAAATTTTCATCAAAGACTTTGAATTTTTTCAATGCCAAATGAGAAAGGCATAATTCTGGCAAGCGTAGTGCTGCAGATAATAATTGGCTTGATTGTGAGGATGGTTTTTAATACAAACTCACTCAGAATTTCATATCTCATAGCTGTTCAGCTTTGAGAAATAACCAGTAATGAACTAAATAAGCTAGCAGTACTGTTTTTTAAAAGATAAGCCGATTGTGGCTTTTAATCATGATGTCTTTAGAGTCACATGCTATAGAAATATAAATTATTAAATGGCTTCTTTTTCCTCATAAAAATGAAGAATGTATCAGTCAGTATAAAAATAATGGTAATGGCTCATTATACTGGAAAAATCAAAGAAAAGATCATATATTTAAAATAGGAAATTATTTAATATGATCTAGTTAGTTTCAGTAACAGATTTTTAAATGTATTATTTGATAAGTTTTGACACATGTATACACCTATGAAATCATCACTACAATCGAATAATTAACATATCCATCCAAAAGAGTAAATAATATTTAACTTATTTTTATAGAATAAGTTTTCATTGGTACTAAGATTTCATTGGTGATTTTAAAAATAATATATTATTTTAATAATTTACCTTTAGGTACTGTGCAAACTCTTTAGAACAGAATTTTCACCACTTTTTTTAGAAGAAAAATTATCACATTGATTAGCTCCACTGTTTATCTTCTTGGCTCATAGTAACTGTACAAAACATCACAAATGAAGCTCATCATTGCTCATGAAGAATGACTCTTTTACACTTACACATTCTTTTTCTTTCAGTGTTTTTTGCATTTGACAAAGACAATGATAACTACATAAATGTAAAAGAATGGGTTAAAGGATTATCAGTGTTTCTTCGAGGGACTTTTGAAGAACAGCTAAAGTGTAAGATTTCTATATGTGATTACTGGCTTAGCACTATATATTGCCAATTTTGTATTCAGTGAATGCTTAAATATAATATTTAAAAATATAAAATCAGCTTTCTCTATAGCAACCTTGCAAACACAGTTCCTGACAGCTTTAAAAAAAAAAACCCAACAGAGGAAATGGGTGGAACAATTGTAAGGTCAAGGAGGACTCCCCAGCCCCAGGGTCCTCAACACTTCCTTCACCGGTTCCTTAATGCACAAATGTCACCAGGATGGGTCTTTGGTTTACAGCCCAGGCTAAGAACAGCAGCTAAGGGTCAGGGCTTGTGCCAACTCTGATCACCTGGCAAGGCTGAGGTTTCCGAGGCTGCCTCTGGGCAGAGCAGGAAATGGGCCTCAATGTGGAGCAGTGCGTACGTCACTAGGGGCCATTCCTTGTCTTTTCATCAAAGACAATGTGAGGGGTTGACACAAAACAAGGTAAAACACACATTAACCGCCCAACATCAATACTGTAGTGTTAGAGTTGGTTTAGCTGACTGACGGAAGAGGGAACTAAAGAGAGGGAAGAAGGTTGACGACAGTGCAAGCCCAGAGGGAGGGTGATCATCAATGGAACTTCCTATAGGGAAGGAATGTTGTAAATTCCAAAGACAAGAATCACCCAATTCACAATTTTGCCTAGAATTTGCTCCGGCCTGTACCATTGGGGTAATGTTCCTTTCCTATGCTTTACACCTCTGGGGTCAGGAGTTTGGATTAGGAAACCTGGAAAGAGAATAGGTACTACCTATCTATCTATCTATCATCTATTTATTTATTTACTTATTTAAACTGAGGTAAAAAATATATATGTAATTTATCTTTATCATTTTTAAGTGTACAGTTAAGTGGTAATAGATGCATTTATATTCTTTTTTCCCCCCTTCATCCTCTCCTCCACACTCCCCTTCCTGGCCTCTGGTAACCACCATCCTACTCTTTATCTTCATGAGATCTACTTTTTTGGCTCCCACATGTGAGTGAGAACATGTGAGATTTGTCTTTCTGTGCCTGGCTTATTTCACTTAACATAATGGCCTCCAGTTCCATCCATGTTGCTGCAAATGACAGGATTTCATTCTCTTTTGTGGCTGAATAATATTCCACTGTGTATTTATATATCACATTCTCTTTATCATTCTCCTGTCGATGAGCACTTAGATTGATTCCATATTTTGGCTATTACGAGCAGTGCTGTAATAAACACGGGGTGTAGATATCTCTTTGATACATTGATTTCCTTTCTTTTGGATATATATACCCTACAGTGGAATTGCTGGATAATACGTTAGTTCTCTTTTTAGTTTTTTGAGGAACCTCAAGGAACAACTTTAAATAGCAGTTTTCAAGGGAACAAATTTCTTAAAATGTCTAATTGCTTAAGAAAAGACTGAAAAGTTCTGTGTGCATGAGCAAATTTTTATTCCTTCATGTTCTTCCACTTGAATTTGAATTTGGGGCATTGAAAAGAAGATCCCTAAATTAAAGATACATTTAAAAATGATAGCAGCATTTTTTAATTACAAAATTTCTTTGACACACGAATTTTTTTGTTTCTCTATTTTGTATTTTTTTCTTAACTTTTTTCCTCTACTCTAATTTTTCATGAGATAACATTTAAATATAGTTTCTGCTTAAATTTGCTGCAGTATTCTTATTCAAAAGTCTCAATGAGAAGTGAAAAGCTAGGTTTCATGAATGTAAATTCTTGTGGTAATACTACTACTTGCTGAAAATGGTTGTGACACTGAATGCAGCTGTACATGGTTGAATAGCGCCACACTATCAAAACAATTTTCCTCCTCTATTCTCAATTCCTAAAAATGTTTCATGTACATTTAAAGATATGTTAATTTGGGAGAAAATAGTACTTTCTGGTAGAGTTGTGTTGCAAACTCATATGTATGCTAGAGATTGGAGAAATTCAACAGAAAGACACAACTATTATAATATGATAACTCTGGAGATTTATTCCTGATTTAGCTTTTGCTAAAACATTTAATTAGACTATAAACTCCATCAGTGCTGTATTCCCAGGACCTGAATAAGGTCATTTATGGGATAAATGAGTGAACATTAGTGCTTACACGGTAAATGTAAGTCATGGAAGTCACTGTCCAGGTGGAAGTTATTTGATAATTTTGGATAGTGCAGATGAGCAGGCCCAAGGAGATGACTGGCTCACTATCCAAATATACTGAAAAATGTTCTTTTTCAGTGATATAATGAATTGTATATTTTGTTTTTGTACTCTATGTAAGAAGAGAATCATACTATTGGTATAGATATAAATACACATATATACACATGTGTATATATATATTGCCTGATCAAAGGTTTAAAAAATTCATCTCCTTTATTTCAGCTTCATAACATTTTTCAACCCTCAATATCAAAATCCAAAAATTATAAACCTTTCTTTCCACATCCCAAGGGGTATTTAATCTGGTGGAAAGAAATATAATAAAGAATGCTTTATTCTAAAATCTCTCTACTGTATAGTGGATTAGATTACTAATAGTATGATGTATAAATTGTTTTTATCCTTTGGTATCATATGTTGAAATAACTAAAGAGAAGACTAAGGACATTTTAACAGTTCTTATCCAAATCCTTGCAACTTCTTGTGCTTTAAAAAGTCTGTTTTGAAGTTTATTATTTGAATGGAGATGGTTACATTTCTCGAGAGGAAATATTTGACATACTGAAGAACAGTCTACACCAACAATCATCTGAAGAAGAGACTGATGAAGGAATAAAAGAGTTGGTAGACATAACACTGAAGAAAATGGTAAGAATGAAAAACTATAATTCATTATATTCAATCAAGTAGATGTTGTATACAGCTGAAGATTTAAAAATTATTTATTTTTCTCCATAATGAATATAACCTTTATGAGGGCAGGAGTTTTTGTTTCTGCTCTGCTCTATCCATTGCCTAGAACAGTGCCTGGCGAATAGTGGGTGCTCAATAAATATTTATAGAATAGCTGAGTGGCTAAATCTTAATTATTTTAAAATATTTTACTATCAGTAAAACCTCACTAATTTGGGAAGAGATCAGATTCAATTCATGTAAAATTGGATGCTACTCTATTTTGTCTTTATGACCTCACTCCGCCAATCCTTCTAAACACTCATTACAACAAAATAACATAATAAAAATAGTTGACCTTCATGGAGTGATTACTATATGCCAGGCCCTTCAGAGAGCTTTAATGTAAGAACTCATTTTATCCTCAAAACAACCCTATGAAGTAGAAACTATTATCTCCACTTTGCAGATAAGAAAACTGAAATACAGAAAGGCTTACCCAAGGTCACCCTAGAAATGGGGTGCAGAATTAATCTTTCAATAAAACCATAGTATCTCCTTATTATGGACATGGTAGTTTCTGCCCTTTCCTTACTATGACCCTAAACTGGACCCAAAAATGAGGTTTTTGATCTAAGGCAGCCCAGGCCCAGCTCACCTACATTACTCTGGGGTTCAGGAAAGAAATAGATGACGGGCGTTTCGGAGTCTCGGATTCAGCTAATGCAGGCTCCAGAATATCCTCTTCTTTTAAAAGTACTCTCACTAGCCACTGCTAGGGCTGAGAGGAGACTTCTTTTGAGACAGTATGTTTCCAAGTACCACCCACCCCCTTATTTTTTGAAAGGAAATGTTTATGGAGTAACCCTTTTTCTGACAATTATTCAAACTTCAGATTAGACTCTCAGCAACCCTGAAGGACCTGTCTAATCCAATCCAATTAAGCAGTTAAAGGCATTCATAATCTACACACGTGCTCCCCCCTCCCCTGCATGACATACTGAATCTCTCATAAACCCCATCATGAAGGCTTCACTCCGATGGGCCATTCTTCTGCACTTCCTCCCCATGCCTCTCTCCCTATCCAGATCCTAACCATCCCTAAAGGCCCAGCCAGTGGTCTGCAAGTCTTCTCATGACTCTAGTCTACCCTGAACTGTTAATGGTGTGACTCCCAGTGCCTTGCTTATTAACAGAGCAACTTCACTTTTATCCTTTTTACCTGATGGGCTCCCAAGTAAGAGATCTTTTGAGGAACAAGTTCTGCAAAAAATTAAGCTTGAAAATCATCGCCCTATTGCACTTATCACAAAAGTAGCAACATAAAAATGGGCATCCTCTTGCTTTTTTGTTTTATTTCTCCAATTAAACTGTTTTAGGGCTAGGGATACACTTAATAATATATCTAAGGTAACTCAGGCATGCCTATGAGAGTAACAGGAAGAAAGCAAGTTGCCTCCATAAATAAATACCTTTTGATTTATATAGTGTCTACAGAATTTGTGACCTTATAATTTTACTTGGCAAAACACTTTAGATAGCTATTTCCACACAAAGTTAAAAACTACTCTGTCATTTTTCAAGAAATATATTCCTCTTTAGGATTATGACAACGATGGCAAGATATCTTTTGCAGACTTTGAAAAAGCAGTGAGAGAAGACAGCCTTCTGTTGGAGGTGTTTGGACCATGTTTACCAGAAGCAAAGGTACAGTTACAAGTGCCAACAGCCCAAATTGGTTGAGGAACAATTTTAAAGGGTCAGAAAGTATTACTTGCTAGACACTCACCCCTGTGGAGCTGCAGCCCCCTGCTGAAGTTCAGGCAGTCATAAAGAGCTCAGCCCCATCCTAGCGTTTTGGGCCCCAGGATAGCGCTAGTGACTATTTCAGTAACTATATTCGACAGACTTTTATTGAGCTTGTAACCTCTTTAGCCATACAAAATTCCTGTTTTCCGTAAGTATGGTGACAATATTTCTCAAACCAAAACCAGGGTATATTGGCTTGCTTTAGGGATAGAACACTGAATAAAGAGTGGATGCGACAACTATCCACTATTAACTGCTAGAACACTTGATCTCTTCCAACCCAATTATTGTCAAACAATGAGGATAAAGTAAGTTTTTAAAATTCTGGACACATGTATGGTACTTTATAGTATTTTATTTGTGCTTATGAAGGTATGACTCTAACAATAGTTTCGAGCTGGAATAGTCAGCCTAATAGTTGATTGAGTCATAAAATTTCCTTCATTATTCTTCCTTTGATCAACTCTACTTTTCAAACACATATAGGAAGAAATTTTTAATTTTCTGCAGTAATTTATATAGTGATTTTGTAAATTAACTTGCATGTTGTTAAGCTATCCTTAGCCATTTCCACTCATCTTTCTCACTTGTCCCACTGTCCTTTATTCCCTAGACCCCACATTTTTAATTTTATTCTTTAGAGAGGGTCTCACCCTGTTGCCCTGGCTGGAGTGAAGTGATATGATCATAGCTCACTACAGCCTTGAACTCCTGGACTCAAGGCATCCTCCTGCTTCAGCCTACCGGGTAGCTGGGACTACAGGTGTGCCCCACCACACCCAGCTACTTTTTAAAATTTTTTGTAGAGACAGGGCCTTGCTATGTTGCTCAGGCTTAGACCCCCCCCCCCATTTTAATTCTGTCTGGAAATGTGTGGTAAAAAGCAATGTGTGAAAGGCAGGTTTCCAATTTGAAGAGAGTGATGGGTCAAAACAGTATAGCATAATGGACTGGATTGGAGGAACTTACTTAGAACACACAACAGTTCTTCAGCTGCTCCCAGAGTTCATCTGTGGTCCAGTTATCTAGAGCCTTGCTACTCCCAGTGTGGTCTGTGCACCAGCAGCAGCAGTGGCATTACCTAGGAACTTGTGAAAAATGCAGACTCTCAGGCCCCACCCAAAACCAACTGAATCAGAATCTTTTTTTTCTTTTTTGCTGCTTGACACACTAAAGGTTTATTTTTTATTTCAATAGATTTAGGGGGTACAAGTGGTCTTTTGTGACATGAATTGTACAGTGGTGAAGTCAGGGATTTTAGTGTACTCCTCAGGTTATTTTTAATTCCTCACCCTCCTCCCATCCTCCCACCTCTGAGTCTCCAAAGTATATTAAATTAATATTATACTACTGTGTACGGCCATGTATACCCATTGCTTAGGTCCCACTGAGTGAGTACATGCAGTATTTGTTTTTCTGTTCCTGAGATCCTTCACTTACGATTTTGGCTTCCAGTTTCATCCAAGTTGCTGCAAAAGACGTTATTTCATTCTTTTTTATGGCCGAGTAGTACTCCATGGTATATATATACCACATTTCCTTTATCCACTCATTAGTTGATGGGCACTTACTTCTTTTCCCGAAGGTTTCTTTCTTTCTCTTATCATGATCACATACTGTGTATGCTGGTGGGGAGAGGGAGGAGTACTGGCTTTCACACGGTCACAGAACAGATCAGGAACCCATTCAAGCACACAGAACCCATCTAGCAGCTCCTCCCTTCAGGGCTGTCAGAGAACTTTTTTAAAAATTGTGGTGAAATACACCTAATATAAAACTGACCATTTTAACCATTTTTTTTTTTTTTAAGCCTCCAATCCATTCAGTCCAGGATTTTAACCATTTTTAAGTGTACAGTTCAGTAGTGTTAAGTATACTCACACTGTCATGCAAGGAATCTCCAGAACTCTTCATCTTGCAAAACTGCAACTCTAAATGCATTAAACTCCCCATTCCTCCTCCCCACAGCCCCTGGCCACTACCATCAGAATCTACATTTTAACAAGATCCTGAGGTGGAGATTCATAGCACCTTAAACTCTTGAGAAGCCTGATCTAGAATGTAATCTGCTCTTTCCAATTCTATGCTTAGGTCTCTAATACATCTTTTATCTGAGATTTCAGCAAAAAATATATCTAAATACCTCACAAGGATGTAGAGGCTAATCCCTTGCCTGCAGCTTCTTTTAGGACTGTCTACCACTTAGAGCCATGCTAGCAAATTTGTATCAGTACATCATGACAACTGAAGCTGAACCTTATTTACTGATATGTTCAAATTCAATCCACAAGGCAAGAAGCCATTAAGGATAGGGAGAAGTTAAAAACAGACACCATGTAGCATAGGCCTTCCCAAGTTTTTTTTGTCAGTAAAGAAAATGGAAATAGCCTTAATGTACTTGGATTTCAACCATATGGTCCACTAACAGAGAAAAGTGTGGATATGCCAAAGTAGTGGCAGAAGTCCAGAATTTACAAATACTAATTTGTTTTTGATTGCCATAGATCAAGTAAATTCTTAGACGTTAACTAAAGCATGTAAGCCTCTAATTTCAGCTTTCTTCTAATAGTTACTTTACTTTTTTACTTTACAGAATTGTCTTGATTTTGAAGCCCTGGCATTCAGGAACATCCTGCCTTCTTATTTTTGAATGTGAACCACTCAACACTTATATGAAAATCAGAAACAAATCCTGGCTGCCTATCTTTATTTGTATTGTAAAGTTTCTATATTTGCTTCAAATCATTTACATATAGTTGTGGCAAAGTGAGAGATAATGTTATATGACGAGAACAGTTTCTGTAATAGGAAGTATGGATCAAAAAAAAGAAATGATTTTAGACAAATAGCTTAATGAAATTACAAAGAGTACATTAAAAAACACCAGCAGTAAAGTCTCTTGAAGAATTAAAACGATAGGCTAAAAATAAAAACATTCTCTGTAGAAAATACTGCTCAGCTGCTGGCAATCTATATTCTCCTTCTCTGTTTAAACGGAGGACCTGTGTGCGTATCTTCCAGCTTGTCCTCTGCAGGCTCGGGCACAGATGAAATAACCTAGTTGGAAAAAAAAAAAAAGAGCCATCAAAACTTAGTTTGTATAGAAGAGTAAATAAGCGGTTAGAAAAGGTAGGATTTATATGCAACAGTTCAATCTTTGCCATCACTTTTCTTTTTTTTTTGAGACGGGGTCTTGCTATGTTACCCAGGCTGGTCTTAAACTCCTGAGCTCCAGTAAGCAGCTGGGACTATAGGCGCACACTGGACACACTGCCATCGCTTTTAAGGCAGAGTTGGCCCAAGTTGAAGGCACGGCCTACAACCTAGGCACAGAGCAAAGTTTTTTGTTCAAACATTGATGAGAGTAAATTTCTAATGCCATTAAAAAAAAAATGGGAGGTAGAAAAATGAACGTGTGCTTTACTGTTAACATGCCTTTATAGATCTAAAGTCACTTGTTATTTTATGGATACAGACAGATATCCTGGTTTTGCATTCTTGAAATATTGGTAATGTTTGATAGATTTAGAGACATGGATGCTTGTGTGGTGGGGGAAATAAAACATTTGGAGAAATGAGTAGAAAATGGTATAATCCTCAATTTCCTAGGGGAAAAATGAAAACCAAACACATCATCAGAAAAAGTATACAATAAGTCAAAGCAGAGTAAGACAGTCTTCATATGAAATGGAAAACTATTAGAAACTGTAGTAAATTTTATTGAATATTTTTTGTTGTTGTTGTTCTATTTCTGTATCTAGAATTTGGACTTAACACTTTTTTCCTGAAAATGCAATCAGCTCTGGCTGAGACAGCTATGTATCTATATCTGTGCCTCAGTTCACCCTTAACTGAAGGAAGTAAGGGCACCAGCACAAACTGAAAAACTTAAGAAGGCTTAAGCATAAAAATTGTGCCCATGAATTTTAATTACTATTAAACAATCCTTTATCTTTAACCAGATAATAATTTTCAGGTAAAAAATATAGATAGAAGAAATTAAGCTACCTTAGCCTTCCTTAATCACATTGTAAAATGTGTGTACAACTATGTGAAAAGCACTTTCCGAACCTTGGTGTTAAATATAGGGAATGGTCGTGACCTTCAGTTTATAAAGGTGTCTTTCAAAAGCTAACTCAAATGTTAACTTTCTTTTATTTGAGCTTTGGAAATGGAAAACAATCATTTAAAAATAACATTTTAGAAAACCTACCTAGATAACACAATCTAGGCCTAATCATTTAAGAAGTTCACATCTGAAATGTAGACTTGGAGGCACAATTTTTAGAAATCTCACCATTTTCTACTGCTTCTTTTTTTTTTTTCTGAGACAGGATCTCGCTCTATGGCCTGGGCTAGAGTGCAGTTGCATCATCATAGCTCACTGCAACCTGAAACTCCTGGCTCAAGTGATCCTTCTGCCTTAGCTTCCCAAGTAGCTGGGACTACAGGCGCGTGCCCACCAAGCCCGGCTAATTTTTCCATTTTTTGTAGAGATGGGGTCTCACCCTTGTTCAGGCTGGTCTCAAACTCCTGACCCCAAGTGATCCTCCTGCCTCGGCCTCCCAGAGTGCTAGCATTACAGGTACGAGCCACTGCACCAGCCTTATTGCTATCTTTATTACAGAAGCAAAATAATCATTTTGAATTTGATTTAATCTGTAATAACTTTGAACTTAAGAGAAATTATAATAATTTTCCTTTTCAACTTTGGCTCATATTAGAACTATCTGGGGAGCTTTAAAAAAAAAGGGGAGGCCCTGGGCTCCACTCTCACAGATTGATTTAATTGACTACAACCACCACTTTAATATTTTGTATCTACAGTGATATAAAATATATCTGTTCATTGTTTAAAGCAAGGATTAACAGTATCAAAGCAAATGAATGTTAGTCAAATTCAGCAACAGAGAAATTGTAGGAAAAAAACCCTAAAAAGTGAAAAAAAAATTACAATACAAATAATTCTCCATTTAGTTACTTGTTAGTCCTATAACCAAAAAGTCTCTTAAAACAGTATTTTAAAATGACCTTACCTCTTTAAGTTTATTCCTAATTAAATTTGCTGTTGTATTCAATGAGTCATCATGCATATCCACTTTAGGTATGTCTGGTAATAGAGGCCCAATCATAACCTCATTACTACTTGTGCTTGTTTCAAGAAAAGTTCCAAGTTTATGATCATCTTCTCTTCTTCTTTTCCGCTCCTGTAGTTGTGTTGTCCTAGGCATAAATCTGTCAACTGCCTTTGAAGGAGTAATAGCTTTTTGCGTGCCAGAGTAAGGCACTGACTTTTCAAAAGCGTTCACCTGTATTTTCTGCAAAGAGTCACTGTGGTAGCAATGCTCCACTGTTTGATCATGGTTTCCACCATCCTTAAAGGAGTTTGATGCTCTGTCCACATGCTCCCTAGATGAACATGTACATTTTGAGGAGAAATAACATAAAGGCAATTCACAAGAATAAGGAAGACAAGGATTTGAGTTTCCTGTAGAAGCATTCGAAGCAGCTGCAGAAAATCCAGACACCTCTGAGTGGAAGTCTTGTCTAAAATCTTCTGTGTCTTTACGCTCTGCAACCAGTTTCTTCTTTGTCATGTAATGGTCTTTATATTACAATATAAAAAATGAGGGAAAGGGAAACAGAAATGGTTCATTATTGTTTTCATAATTCAGAAACATACAATTTAAAAACAAACATCATTTTAAAATGTTAACAAATTCTACTCCAAAAAATTTATTTCTTGGGCAGGGAATACATTCATGAATTCATACATTTAAAAGCTAAAAAGGATAAAAAGGTATCTAGTGTCAAGCTTCACCCTTTCCTTGCTCCCCATTGGCCTGGTTTCCACACCCCATAACTAATCACTATTCTTTCTATCTGTCCAGTATGTCTCACTTTTCCCCCTCCTACCTATACCTCTTTTTCTCCCCACTAAAAAAGGTAACCTATAATATCAATTTCTCTGCACCTTTGCATTTTCCACTTAACTGTAGATCTTGTAGAGTTTTTCCATGTCACTATATAGAAAGCTTCTTTTTTAATGGCTTCAGAGCATTCTACTATATGGATGTATCATGCTGTTTAGTTTGTTTTTTAGTTATTAAAGGAAGCAATATGCTGGGCCCACTTTTAGGGCCTGCACAGGCCTCTTCCCTGGTCTACCCTGCCAAAGGCAGACTGCACCACCAGCGTGGAGTGTGGAAAGATGAAATTAGCTATGTGTTGATGAATGTTCGTGTTAATGCATGGGAGGTCCATTATCTTAGTCTCTCTACCTTTGTATGCATTGAAATGGCTATAATAAAAGTTTTTAAGGAGTGAGACTAAATATACAAATGTACCAAGTAGATGCTAGAATGCTGCAGATGAAGAGAGCTTAACAGAATGTTAGAATGGATTTATCGGGAAAAAAAGAAAAGAAAGAGAGCTTAATTAAAGTAGCCAAGGCCAAACAAGTCATAGTTTAAAAACACCATGTCACACTGCCACTTAAAGCTGGATCAACACTGAATCTAATTCTAAGGAGGTCAGGGGCAGGGCAAAAAGGTGTTAAGAGGAAGGGGAGCAAAGAACAAAGATAATATTACACTAGCCTATTAAGCTCTGGACAGAGAATCCAAAGACTTGGGTTTTAATCCCTATTTTGCTGTCTAATGTATAGGCCAGTCACAAACTTTCTGAGCTTTAGTTTCCTCACTTATAAAAATTAGGACACAAATCAGATAACCTGAAAGGTCTTTCTCCATGTTAATACTTTGTAATTTCCTTTGCCACACAAACATGCAAGTTTTTCTGGTGCCAGTTATTTACATATCTCACAAATTAAAGTTCAATGTCTAAAAATGACCAGGGATTCTCAACAGCTCTCTTGCCAGAATTCTATGTAAGTTTTCCAAGGGTCTTCCTACCTTCTCTTTTCCCACCACTTTCTGTGACTGATTACAGAAGGGGTATGTGGGGCACTTAGCCAGCTAGTCAAAAGTAGAACTTTTCCATGATTAGCAGCTGGAAACTAGTCTGCAAATCATAATTGCTTCTCAGTGCCTTCAGGTCAAAGCCTTAATTCCTTACATGGGACACAAGGCCCTTCATGATTCACTTCTTAACCATTTTTCTAAATGTCTCTATCACTGAAACCTCTGTGCTTTGTTTATCCTGTACTAATCATAGTTCCTTAAATACATGATGCTCATTTATTCTTCTGGGTGTTTAAACATGCTGCCTGGCTCACCTTTCTATCTCTTCCTCTCCGTCTGGGTAATGTCTACTTACCCTTCAAAACTCAGCCACTTCTCACATCCTGTACGAATTTTTTGATGAACCAAAATCTCTCCCTTCCTAACCCAGATTATGAAGTATGCTGCACAGAACCTTGTAGTTTACACTTATTGAATATTGTGATTATTATTTACTTGCCTCTCCTCTCACCAGATTGGGAACTGCATGATGGTATACCAAGCAGAGTGCTTGACATGTAGGAGGCCTTTAATAACAGGTTTTTAATATACCTTTATTTTTAGTAGTTAATAACATACCTTTATTTTTAGTAGTTCTTGCTATATATACCTTTCTCTCTTCTAGTTTTTTTCTAGTTTCTTCAACTGTTTCAAATTCTGGAGCATAGCACACATGAAGCAATCCTCCAAAGAAACTCTGTTCATCCATTTTTCTCTTGGCTGTCCTGAACAGAAATAAATGACAGCATAGTTTATTAATCTAGATTTACTTAGGATGAAAGTTTAACTTAACAAACACATAGATACATCGATCTAAAGAGCAAAGTCCAGCTTTGCTACATGTATATACATCCTATGGATCGGTAATTCAGATGCTCTGCTTGTGGATGGTATTGATCTTATTGACCCAGTATGTACTCTTAAAGCCTTCTCTTCCCTCTCCCAATAGTGTTAGCAGGTTTTGACCTAAGCCACCCACACATATCCAGACTCTCTTTAACTAAGGACCCAGTTGATTAGCCTGAGATACATAAACTGTTGTCATAAAATAGAGCTCTTCTCTATGTTAAGTTAAATGGCCCTTGAGAATTAATTTTTTTAAAATTTTAATAAATTTCTTTAATCTGTTTTTTGTTGTTTTTTTTTTTTTTTGTAGACAGAGTCTCGCTCTGTTGCCTGGACTAGAGTGCCATGGTGTCAGCCTAGCTCACAGCAAACTCAAATTCCTGGGCTCAAGCGAGCCTCCTGCCTCAGCCTCCCAAGTAGCTGGGCCTACAGGCGTGCACCATGATGCCTGGCTAATTTTTTCTATTTTTAGTAGAGATGGGGTCTCACTATTGCTCAGGCTGGTCTCGAGCTCCTGAGTACAAGTGATCCTCCCACCTAGGCCTCCCAGAGTGCTAGGATTACACGCATGAGCCACCACGCCCAGCCGGCTCTTGAGAGTTAGTTCATACCCATTTTGAGCTTTTTCAGCACAATGTGTACCTATAATGGGATTCATAAAAAAAAATCAAATTAAAAACACTATAATTGTAAAACTTTCAATAACTGATGAAATACTGAATATATAACAACTAGTCAATGAGAAAATGAGAAGAATGTTATTCATTCAATAAGTATTTATTGAACATCTATGACTGGCCAGGCACTATAAATAAATAAATTTAAGTACTTCTGTATTCGATGAGTACTTATTGAGATTTTACCATGTGCCAGGAAACATCACAAGTGTTTCACTTGAATTAACACCTCACAATGTGATGAAACTGAAATACTGGGACATTATATAACTTGGTCATGCTCATACGCTAATTTGTGAAGCTAGGATTCAAACCCAGATGTCTTACTCCCAAGCCTTTCAGACTAGGTGTTGTGGAAAATAAAAAGCTAAAGAAAACATGCTACCCTAACCATGGGGAGCTGGCAGGTTGTTTAGGAAAGTGAGATTACATATAACAGCAGCCTGAGAACAACAAGTGCCTCCAAAAAATCAAGTGCTTTGTGGCAGACTATGAGTTCTACTGATAGCACAGGAAATAAAATGTGAATTGTAATAGCCAAGGAAGGACGGCTCTCAGAGCAGATTAGTGACAAGAATAGGGGTCAACATAAAATCAGATAAGGCATGGCATACTTCAGCCTTATTGGAGGAGAGGGTTTATGTTATATAACCTCAAGAAGTAGGTCCTTTTACCACATAGATTTTACAGAAAAGGAAAAACAGGCTTAACAGGGTTAAATAAATTGTCTAAGGTCATGAAGCTAGGAAGCAGCAGGACTGGAAACCTTACTCTAAACCCAATTTTTACTCTACCATCCTACAGGATAGAAATTGTTAAGCATGGGAATGATGTGATGGGAATAGTGCCTTGGTAAGTTTAATCCTTAAAAAGACTGGAGGAAGACAAGAGTAAATAAGGCTATATTAAGTTACTAGGTAATTTAGGTAAGAATGAGGGAACCTGGGGCCAAAACGATAGCAATAAGAATGAAGGAAATGAGACATTGCTTAACTTGCATATTACCTTGCACTTTGTAAGTTCATAAACTTAATAAGATAAACTTCAGTAAAGTCTTCCGCTGGGTATTCATCTAGAGCATTATACTGTTCAATTGCACCATATAGAGCAAATCGCTCAACTAATTCTTTCATCGCTCCCACTGCAGGAACTCCTTGTATTAGTAAGTACCGAGATTCCAAATTGATTGTATATACCTAAAAGAAATGCAGACTCATTAAACTATTTCGCAAATAAGCCTAGGACAAATCTGCCCTTATTTTTTAAAAACAGAGCTTTGAAAACAAGACATAATCTGTTCAAACCAATCAGCACAAAACAAAAAATAAAAATTTTGCCACTACCTCTGCATAAAGAATAACACATTCCACGTGTGGGGGTACCTAACTAGGGCATATAAAAGACTTACCTTCAGTCGACTTTTTTTTCTAAAAGTAGACGTCACTGGGAAGAATCAGTCACTCAAGTATTCATTGAGTGCCACCACGTGCCGAGCAATATTGTAAACACGGAACAGCCAATGACTAATACCAAGCTCTATTCTCGTGGAGCTGATATTCTAATAGTTGACCAAAGGAGTGATGAGAAACTTTGGTACTTGACCCGGGGTTCTTCACGCCATCTCCTTGAGAGAGAGACCTGACAGCAGCCTTTTCAAACGCTTATTTACATTAGTCTGGCCGTGCGGAGCTTGCGCTTACGTAAAGCTACCGAGGATAGCGAATGAAACCAAAATCACTTTACCTTGACAGCACGAGGCCGTCGTCCTTCTCGGTATTTGGCTCGCGTGTCGCATACCTCTCTCTGGACGTGATGGTCGAATAAGCCCCCAAGCTCGCCGCCACTCGACGCCATCTTGCCTGCTTTGGTCATCTAAAGAAGAACAACATCCGCCTTGCTGAACTCCTGTTTATCCAATAAGAGAGCGGGATGGGTCAAAGTGTGCCGGGATTGGCTGGAGAATCGACAGCGTCGGCTATCCTTTCCTGGGAGAGAGGACTGGGTGAACGAGGTGCTGCCTCCCAGCGGCTCGGCGGAGAGGCCCAGCGGGTGACAGAAGCTTGCCTGTCCCACTCTCTACAGGCGCGCCGCGAGACGCGCCCCGGGGGGAAGGGGCGGGGCCGCAGGGGGCGGGGCCGATCGATCTTTTCGGACTCCGACGCCCTCGGCCTGCCCGGGCCGGGGTCAGCCACAGCGCTCAGGTGGGTGACCCCGGAGCGGTGTTTCTGGACCATGTGGGGCAGCGATCGCTTGGCAGGTGCGGATGGAGGTGGGGCGGCAGTGACTGTGGCCTTTACCAACGCTCGCGACTGCTTCCTCCACCTGCCGCGGCGCCTCGTGGCCCAGCTGCACTTGCTGCAGGTAACACGCCGTCCCCGGGACGCCTGGACTGCAGCCTAAGGTCGGACAAGGCTGAGACCTTTTAGAGGCCCGGCGGCCGCTCAGACCTTTGTCCGCAGCGGGCCGCCGGCTGCCTTCTGGGCTCCGCCGATCCGTGCAGAGGCCAGACGGAGGGCCCCTCGAGGGCAGCGCTGTTCTGGGTAGTCTCTGCATCCCACACCATGTCTAGTGTAACCCCGGGCCGTTAACTTGTCTTATTCCAGGTCTTCACTCGGTGAAAATGGGCTTTGAAACATCCTAATGTTCTACCTCTGTGTTCAGAAATATTCTTCATTCTAGGTTGGAAAAGCTCTTGAGAAGTCTTTTACTTTTATTCTGAAAAATGTTTTACCTGCCATCGATTTCCAGTTACCTGCGCTGCTGCCGTCCGGGCCTCAAGTGGGAGGGGCCGACTTGGTTTGCGGAGCCCCTGTACCTTAACAGGGACTGAGCACCACGTCCCACGAGCAGGAAAGGGTAATAGAATGATGCCTCTTGTCTGCATCGCTGACCCTCAGAACACAGCCGAAGGGTGACAGGAACGGGCAGTAGAATTACGCATAACACAGTTAGGATCACTTGAACCTCTGTGATCAGTAGCCCTTGTGGACGTTGTGGTTGTGATATTTCACAGTTCTAACCACTGGCAGATACAGCATTCATATTTTTATAATTAAAGATAGAGGCACATGGTGTAACAAATTTGAGTGTGCTTACAGGGGCAAAGGGATAGGATATTTGAAATCCTCAAAAATCCTGCATGGTACCCACCACTGGCTAATCCGTGCAAGAAATATTTAAGAATTTGCAATAATTTCAAGCATCCCGTCTTTCCACTTTAGCTATTTCCCCATAACTATTTTTCCAGATTTTTTGGTCCATCTTTCAAAATATATCAAATTCAGCAGAATCTTTTTTTTTTTTTTTACCATTATGTAAGTAATCTTCTGTCCCTGACAAGCTTTCTTCATGGCTAGAGAGAAATCAGTCACTGTCACCAAGGTCCGGGTAGAATTTGGCTCAGTGCTCTCTGGGTCAGTTTTGAGGGAGATTTTTAATGTGTTTTCAAATCCACATCTAATGAGTTTATTGGAATAAACTCCCCACCTAATGAATGTATAGGTATACTTTCTCATGGTAACTCTAATTTGATCCTAAGGTGTGGTTGTCACCTTACATCCATTGCTGTTTAAGAATTTCACGGTCTTGAACTTTGTTTTAAATTTTGAGCCTTCAAGAAGTATTCATAAAAATTAATTCATGGGTATCTTCTTGAGATGTAAATGTATTCAGTTCTGGAACAAACTGCTGTTTCTATTCAGCCTATATCAGCAGAATATGCCAACTTTTCTTCCCAATTATCAAAGTAATACATGTGTTTTATAGAAAATTTGGAAAGCACGGAAAATTATTAATGAGAAAATAAAAGCTACCCATAATTTCAGAACCTAGAGATAACTAATGTTGACAGTTTAGATCAAATCTTCCAGTTTTGTTTCTAATCTTTATTTAACTGAAATGAGGTCCTACATATAGTTTTGTGTACTGCTGTTTTCAAATAATGTTATTATGAGTGTTTTATTTTGTTAAAAGGTAATCATCGTTTTAAGTGGTTAATTAGTAATCTAGCACAAATTTGCAATAATTTTAATTGTTCATTGTGATTGACCATTTAGGTTGTACTCAATTTTTAGACATCAAAAGTGATAGTATAATTACATTTTAATAAAATGTTAAAAATAGCACATCTTTGTTTATAAAACATTGTTTTCATTTCTGGTTATTTAAGGTAGACTCCCAGAATTATTGGGTTCAAGGGCATAGATAAAGCAGAAAAGTTCACAAGTTGGGAGTTAATAGATTGAATTATTTTATTTGGGCTGAAGCATTGAATACTATTATAATATAGATAATACAGTAATGGGAAGAGGGTTGGAACAATGGTTTTCTGGCCTGTGTTCATACTTACCTTGGAGCTTTTAAAAATACAGATGTTCTGGTCCTTCCTTAGACCTACTAAATCAGAATCTTGGGGAGTGGGCTTCAGGCATCTATAATTTTAAAAATATCTTCAGGTTTCTTGGATGTACAAGAGTTGAGACCCACTGTTCTAGAATCACAAAATGTTAATGGTGAAAAGGACCTTACGTATGTAGGGCGTTAATGTATTTAAGGGAACTGGCACTCCTAGGCCAGTACCATTTCCGTGCAGTTAATTTGCCTTCTTGTCTGTAGCTTACTCTGCATAATCCAGTTTAGCCTTCTTACTGTTTCTTCTATGACCGATCTCCTTCCTACTTTTGTTCTCTTACTCATGCCATCCTTCCCTAAAGCATTTTTCCTCCTTCTGTACAAATTCTATGCCTTTAAAAAGAGAGTAATCGTACCTCCTCCACATAGCTTTCCAATTCTCTGTTGCCCACATTTGTCTCCTTTTCAAAACATCACTATTGTGCTTATGTGACACATCTCATTTGTTACACTCTGTTCTGTTTCAAGTGTAGTCTTCTCTTGTTTACCTAAATCCTTATTTCAGGATTGGGTACCCAGTAGATGCTTTAAGTCAGGATTTCTCAACCTTGGCACTATTGACATTTTGGGCTGGATAATTTCTTGTTTGGTGGGCTCTCCTGTACATTGCAAGATGTTTAACAGCACCCTTGATCACTATCCACTAGATGCCAGAACCACCTCCCCCCACTGTTGTGACAACCAAAAATGTCTCCAGACATTGCCAGATGTCTACTTGGGGACAAAATCACCCCTGGTTGAGAACTACTGCTTCAACTCAGTTACCTTGTCCAGACTCTGGCCTCAGGACTTGCTGTGATCACAACATGGGGAGAAGATTCTATCCACACTGAATACAAACAAATGAACCTAAATTGCCATCCAGATATGGCCAGTTTGTCATTTCCCTTGTGTTAGCAAGAGATACGCCAGGCCTTGAAGATTTCCTTTGCAGTGATACTGATACCACAATTTGGGCCAGAGCAGGTAGTTTGTTTATTGATTAGATTAAACTCTTGGAAAAGAGGCTCCTTTCTGGCTGTCTGTTTCTTCTCTCTACCTGAATAGCCAGGGGCTCTGTGGTTCAAGTAATATATTTTTCACATAAAAATGAACTAAGAATATTAGTCTGCAAAGTTCGCTAAATCTAACTGAGCATATATTATGACTTTATGGAGCTAGTTACTACATTTTGACCAAATAAATAATTGACATATTTTCCTGTTTAATAAAGTTGATTTTTCCTTTTTTCAGTGAGCTGGTAGAGTCCTCTTTTTTGATATTTCAGGGCATATTTCATATTTCCTTATTTAATGTCTCTGGTTTTAAAAGTTTCTTCATATGATATAGGAAGAATTGACCTGGATTATATATCACCGACTGGTGAAACCCCATAGAAAGTATCTGGGGACTTGGTCACCTTCACACTTATAACCTCAGCTCACACAGTTACACCTGAGAATAGTAACTTAGGACTTTTGATTCCAAATCAAGTGCATTATATTGCCTCAATAGTGACTCCAATGTCCTTTGAAATTTGTCCTATTTAAAGAAACATAAGCTGTCTATACCTAGTTTTGAGCTAGTAAAATTTCATGTAAATGAATGAATTTGATATTTAATATTTTTAATTAAATTAATTTGGATAGAAATAAATGAATTTAATAATACTGAAGTTTCCTGATATAGTAATTCTTGATGGCTATTAATCAAATATTTACTTTTTATTAAAAAATGATACATGTGTAAAAATGCTCATGATGCAATATTAACTGAGGAAAAGGATATTAAATTGTACCTATAATATACAACTATGTATAAAATTAACTTGCACATATAAAAAAAGATTAGCAAGAAATAGACAAAGTTGTTCCCATGGTTGTCTTTTTATGGAGGGAATATCAGTAATTTCTTTTTTTCCTTCCAAGTTTATATATTTTCTAAGGTTTCTATAATGAGTTTGTAATTTTTTAAGCATAGAAAACACTATTTTTAGTCCTTGGCCACAAACTTACATATTTTATATAATTGCTCTTTCAATGAGAATAAATTTTATATTTTGCTTTTTTAACTTATAAATGTATTTCCATAGTTCTATGAACCTTTAAAATTATTATTTAAGAAGCTGTATAACACAACATTTCCGGGAAGGTACACATAATGCTGTGTACAGTAATTACCTCTGGGAACAAGGACATGTCTCCACATTTTACCCTTTTGTACTTTTTGTGCTTTTACCATGTGCATTTATTACTGTTCTATTAACAATAAGTAAGTAAATAAATATGGAATTGCATAATCCATCTGGTGTTTCGTAATTCTAAAGCTATATTATGTTTTTAAAGATCTGATACGTGTTTCTACTTCTTTTGTACTTATACATAATTGTCATATATGGCTCAATGGGTATGTAAGTTCAGTGACTACATATTACCATTTTGAATTCTGAAATGTTTGAATCAATTTATAATGTTGTCATAAGAATATAAGGGTATTGGTTTTATTCATTAACATCACCAGCATTGGGTGTTGGAAATGATTATAGCTTTTGAAATGCTGTGACAAAACAAATGTGGATAACAGATATCTATCAACTATACTCTTTTTGTATGTGTGGATTGCGGTAATAGTTTATTTTTATGTGAATCTAGAAAAACATGTAAAAACTTGTAAAACCTTTTGCTCTCCCGTTTTTCATGTGAATAGAATCAAGCTATAGAAGTAGCCTGGGGTCACCAGCCTGCATTCTTGAGCTGGGTGGAAGGCAGGCATTTTAGTGATCAAGGCGAAAATGTGGCTGAAATTAACCGACAAGTTGGTCAGAAACTTGGACTCTCAAATGGGGGGCAGGTAAGCACATAATGTGATGACAGTAACTTTCTTCCAATGTCATATAGCAATGGAAATAAAATTAAAAGTTCAGATTTTTTTTTAAAGGAGGTGAGATGACACCTAACTTGTATGCTATTATAACTAGTCTAGGATATTCAAGCTGACTGTCTTTGTTGTTAAGTCATTATCTTGTAGTTTACCATGTTCCCTACTTGATTTTTTATTTTACTATTTTACTCATTTTCCATGTCTCTAATTTTGCTTTGATGTTATTTTTCCTTTATGGATTACAGGGTTTTACTTACTATTATTGAACTTTGTTTCATTTGTTTCTGACATATTTTCTAACCTTCCGTGGTCTTACTTGATTAAAAAAATCAATTCTACTATATATGGTTATTATTTTTTCATTTTTATCTTCCCTTATGAATTTAATAAGGGATTAGATTGTAAACTCCCAAACTTAAACACCTATGTCTGTTTTTTGTTTTATTATGTTCATCAATTTATTCTTTTAAAATTTTTTAAACTGTAGAAATAATATGTATTCATTATAAATATTTTACAATTGAATGTAAAAAATTAGTTTTTACCTTTCCCCAACCCTAGCTTCGAAATGAATTTTTACTGTTTTTTTTGGATCTCACTAGATCTTTAGGATTTAAAGAATGAGATTGTACATATTTTCTGCAATTTTTACCCCACAAAATAAGCCAGGTACCTTTCCATGTATCACAAAAAATATGCATTGAACCTCTCTCTGTATATATATGATCCTCTGTTGTAGCAACGCCACTAGAACACTATCTCCCAAAGAATCATTGGTAGGAACAGAAAGTGGACTGGCTAGCCCAGGAGTCCTTAGTTTCTTGGTGGGCAGAGTTTCCTTGTGCTTCCTCAGAATCAGTCATCCTATTCAGTAAGGGAGGTACGAAAAGGAAATTCACTGAGGAGTCTGGGGGCGAGGCACTCAGTGAAATCCTGCTCCAATCCACAAAAGCAGAGAGGAAGGGCTGGTTAGCTAGAGTATTTAACATGCCAAGGCTTTGGATGGTACTCCCTTAAACCATGGAAATGCCTATAAAAGGGGAAAGGAAGTAAGATGGTAGACTCCAGCTTATTGAGACATACTAGCATTTCTCATATCTGCAGACTACAGTGAGATGGTATTTGCTTTACTGTTAGCTGTGAAGGATTTTACTCCTACATAATTGTTTCTGATCTCTATTTCAGTGTATTTTTCACTTTTCTAGAAGCAGCATGGCTTGAAATTAATTATAAAACTAACAGTTGTAAAACATCTAGAAATGATGAGAGTATGTTAGATCAAACCATGACTTGATGATATTGTCATTTCTTCTTGTATTTTTTACTTACATTTCTTTCTTTTAAGATTGTCTTTATTTATTTATTTTTGAAAAACATGTGTTATGCTAGGATGTATTTTCCTTTATTCTATAATTAGTTGTGAAATAATTTTTCCTAAAATGCTGAGTATATCAAGGCTTAGTTAAGTACTTGATAAATATTTGTCACATGAAAGACTACATACACACATTATACACACATAAACACACACTCTCTCTATCTCACACACCCTAAAATGATAAAAGGATAACCTCTTATTTTCTAGGGATACGGAAAAGTTTTCTTAAATTAGTTTCAAATTTTTAATTTTTTCTAGGTATTTCTCAAGCCGTGTTCCCATGTGGTGTCTTGTCAACAAGTTGAGGTGGAACCCCTCTCAGCAGATGATTGGGAGATACTGGTAAAGAAAATAAGATAAAAATATCTCATTGTAAAGTTAAACTACTTCAAAATATCAGTGTCTTTAGATTTCTCTTCTCTGAACTTTATTGTATCTTCTGAGTTGGTTTGAGTTATAAGAGTGAATTGATAGAGATCTAATGTACAACATGAGGATTATAGGTAATAAAATTATACTGTGGATCCCAGTGTGCTGGCTCACACCTGTAGTCCCAGCTACTCGGGGGCTGAGGTAGGAGAATGGTTTGAACCCAGGAGTTGGAGGGTGCAGTAATCTGTGAGCATGCCACTGCACTCCAGCATGGGTGACAGAGTGAGATCCTGTCTGTAAAAAAGGGGGAAAAAATTGTACTGTATTTGGGTTTCATGTTAAGTGAGTAGGTTTTAGCTGCTCTTGCCACAAAACAAAAAAATGGGTAGCTATGTAAGATAATGGATATGTTAATTTACTTCACATAGTAACCTTTTTACTATCTATATGTATCCCATAACATCATGTTATATACATTAAATATACACAATGAAATTTATTTTTTAAAAAAGAATGAATTGTTATTTTCTTACTAGACATGGAATGGACAAAATATAAAGTGAATTGATCTTTTTGTCTGTTGGTTCTAGGAGCTGCATGCTGCTTCACTTGAACAGCATCTTCTAGATCAAATTCGAATAGTTTTTCCAAAAGCCATTTTTCCTGTTTGGGTTGATCAACAAACTTACATATTTATCCAAATTGGTAGGTGCTATTGCAATACTTGCTGTCAAACTCTACACTGTAGCACTGAGTCCAAAGTAGAGATGAGCATGCACTCATGAACTTTATTTTCTACACAGTTGCACTAATGCCAGCTGCCACTTATGGAAGGCTGGAAACTGACACCAAACTCCTTATTCAGCCAAAGATACGCAAAGCCAGTGAGAATACATTTTCAAACACAGATGATGCATGTGGAAAATTTCATAGTTACAGAAGATACCAAAAAGGAATGACAAGAGAACTTCAAACCAAGCAACTTCAGTCAAATACTGTGGGAGTCACTGGATCTAATGAAACAGAGTCAGAGGTTCCAGTTGACTCATTATCAATACCAGGCTTATGGACTATGATAGGAAACATTTTTTCTTTTGGATCTAAGAAGAAACAAGAGACATCCTGGGGTTTAACTGAAATCAGTGCATTCAAAAATATGCAGTCAGAGGTTGTTCCTCTAGACAATATTTTCAGAGTATGCAAATCTCAACCTCCCAGTATACGTAATGCATCAGCAACTTCTGTGTTTCACAAACACTGTGCCATTCATGTATTTCCATGGGACCAGGAATATTTTGATGAGCCCAGCTTTACTGTGACCTATGGGAAGCTAGTTAAGCTAATTTCTCCAAAGCAACAGCAAAGTAAAACAAAGCAAAAGGTCCTATCACCTGAAAAAGAGAAGCAGATGTCAGAGCCACTAGATCAAAAAGAGATTAGCTCAGATCATAGTCAAGAAGCTGGGAAGACCTGTGTGCTACAGGTAGTCTGGAATGGGCTTGAAGAATTGAAGAATGCCATAAAATATGCCAAAAATATAGAAGTTCTCCATCTCGGGAAAGTCTGGGTGGGTATAAATTTTATAATTTGGGGGAAAATTTATGTTGCTTTAACTTCCTCAAATTGCGAGTTAGAATATTTTTTATGTCAATTGAAAACCAATAAAAAAGAAACAGTATCTAAAGGCATTGTGGGGGCACATTTCTGCTTATAGGCTAAAGTCCTAGTTTAGGTAAAGATTATGTATTTTCTGGCCAAATAAGCTTGGACAGGTACAGGCCCAGAGAGGTCAAAATTACTTGCCTTACGTTGCATAGGTAATAAGTGGTAGAACTAGGATTCAAGCCCAGACAGATTGGCTCTAGAGTTCATGCTCAGCATGGAGTGTCCTACAAAGCTTCATGTGTTTAATGCTTGCAGATTTGTTCCCAAGTTCTTAAAAGCAAAGAAAGGACTTGTTACATATTGGGGAAAATGCCCAGTGTAGGGAGAGATCCGTGGCATGAGATAACCTTCCTGCTGCCTGTGGTGGCGGGGACTGGAATGCACCCAGAAGCTGCTTACCCTGCTGGGTATCTGCTCTTTAACTTGTGTATAACTGGGAGAGGAAGTGGACAGGGGAATTAGTGTTCTAGTCCCTCATCCTGACCTCAAATATTAATGCTAAATTTATATGATATGAGTCTCCTGCCCCATTTACTCAAACCTAATTTTGAACCACTGTGGAGTGAGGCTTCATTATAGTGATAAAGGAAGGAAACTGTTAGGAAAGGGAAGAAAAATAGGAAGGTAAGGTTGTCTCCTTTGTAGATATCATTTACTCCCAAAGTTTTACCTATGACTTTTATGCAAGTAATTTGCAAAGCTTTAATCTCTTTGGCCTACATCATTTGCTAAAGCTCCACACAATTATTTTCTGTTAGCTTTAAACTGTTAGTTTAGGAGACACCACTGCAACTTCAGATTCAAAATGTCAAATGCTGAACTTATTATGATTTAGTTGGTTCTGCCATTAGATGGAAATATCCTTTTATTTCCTTGAAATCGTGTAATGAAGATAGGGTGAAAAAGCGCTGATGGTTAAAGTCCTGGGAACCATATTGAGACAGCAGTAAGAAGTCTGCATTTCCCATTCTACATTAAAGGTTGGAAAGCCATAGGCAATGAGAAATAACAGTAGTTGAAATCAGGTACTCAAACAGGCTTGACTTAGAGATCAAAGTCAATCACTTGGGGATATGACTAACAAGTTAACGTGGACTTGAGCCTTTATTACCCTGTGAAGTATGGTGTTTTTTTTTTAAACAGGAAATTTAATTGTTAAGTTTATTAGTCTTTAAGTCAGGGTATGTACCTTAGAGTTTTTATTTTCTGCTTTTTTTCTACCAAGAGTTAGTAGTCTTTATGTCTTTCAGTGCTTATATTTGAGGAGATGAGAAAAATTTTAAACATCTTTATTGAGATAAAATTTAAAGTATATAATTCAGTCATTTTTAGTATATTTAAAATAGTTGTATAACCATTATCACAATCTAAATTTAGAACATTTTTGTCAGTGGGTGTGAGAAATTTTACCCTTTGCCTTTTAGATTAAGTTTTTCTGGATTTAGCTGTGCCTGTTGCAGATTGTCTGTGATTAGCTTTGGCCATTCCAGCTGTTTCATTGGCTCTCACCTTTCACAGATGAAGACTGCTTAAAGATTGCAGATAACATTTAATTTGAATGTAATTGTATCACAGTTTAAAGGATGGTTTTTGTGGATAGAGTCAAATACATCCATTTAAAGCTCTAATTCTGAAGAATATATAAAGAGGAGGAAAGAAATATGGGGGGAAAATTAAAATATTTGTGATATAGTAGTATCTGAACATCCATCTGGTTATACTATTGCTATAGTGTGAATATTTGTGTCCCATGTGCTGAAATCCTAGTCCCCAAGGTGGTGGTATTAGGATGTGAGGTCTGTGCGAGGTGATTAGGTCATGAGGGTGAAGCCCTCATGAATGGGATTAGTGCCCTTATAAAAAAGACCCAAGGAAGCTTGTTTACCCCTTCTGCAATGTGAGGTTAGAGCAAGAAAGCGCTGTCCGCAAAGAGGACCAGACTCCAGATTTGCTGGTACCTTGATCTTGGACTTCCCAGCCTCTAGAACTGTGAGAAATAAATTTCTGTTGTTTATAAGCCACCCAGTTTGTGATATTTTGATAGAGCAGCCTGAATAGACTATGACAACCATGAGTTATTAGGATAGCTTCTATAATTTCACCTGAATTCATAGAAGCTGCTATCAATATTTATGCTATGAAATATTTCTTAATCAACCCTTGAACATATTTACATTTTTATTAATTTATTTTTAAATTGCAGATGCCAGATGACCTGATGAAGAGACTAAATATAGAAATACATGCAGTAGTCAGAATAACTCCAGTGGAAATTACCCCTAAAATTCCAAGATCTCTGAAGTTACAACCTAGAGAGAATTTAGTGAGTTCAAATATATGTTATATCAAAATTCTTTTACAGGTGTTTTAAAATTTCTAGTTGCTTTAAGTAGTAAGTTTGTTGTCCTCCTTTTTGCTAGAAGGACGAAGAAGTCTTTTTTTAAAATTATGTTAAGATATACATAACATAAAATATGCCATTTTAACCATTTTTAAATGTACAATTCAGTGGCATTAATTACATCCATGATGCTGTGCAACCATTACCACTACCTCTTTCCAGTTTTTTTCCATCACTCTAAACAGAAAGTTTGTACCCATTCAGCATTAACTCCCCATCTTCTCCTCTTCGCATCTTCTCCTCTCCCCATTCCTAGGTAACCTCTAATCTATATTGTGTCTCTCTGAATTTGCTTATTCTAGATATTTCAAATAAGTGAAATAATATAATATTTTTCCTGTGTATCTGATTTAACATAATGGTTTTGAAGGTTCATCTATGTTGTAGCATGTGTTAGAACTTTATTCCTCGGCTGGGCACGGTGGCTCATACCTGTAATCCTAGCACTCTGGGAGGCTGAGGCAGGAGGATCACTTAAGGCCGGGAGTTCGAGACCAGCCTGAGCAAGAGTGAGACCTTGCCTCTACTAAAAATAGAAAAAATTATCTGGGCGTTGTGGCACGCACCTGTAGTCCCAGCTACTCGGGAGGCTGAGGCAGGAGGATTGCTTGAGCCCAGGAGTTTGAGGTTGCAGTGAGCTACGATGATGCCACTGCACTCTACCCAGAGTGACAGCAAGACTCTGTCTCAAAAAAAAAAAAAAAAGAACTTTATTTCTTTTTATGGCTGAATAATGTCCCATTGTGTGTTTGTGTGTATGTGTGTGTGTATGTATATGTGTGTATGTATACCACATTTGTGTATCCATTCATCCGTTGGTGGACACTCAGGTTGCTTCCACTTTTTTGGCATTTGTGAATAATGCTACAGTGAACATTGGCATACAAGTATCTGTTTGAGTTCCTCTTTTCAGTTCTTCTGGGTTTATACCTAGGAGTAGAATTGCTGAATAATATGGCAGCTCTATGTTTAACTTTTTCAAAAGCCAAGAAGTCTTTAATAAGTGATAAACGTTATATATATTGTGCCAATGCAAATATGGATAATTTTGGCTGTTAAGAGATTGATATTTTTGCCATACCCATGTAATTTGTTTAAATTTCTGCCTTGTTTCAGTATTAATATTGCAGCTTAAAAGAGTGCTAGACTGGTGTACTTTTCAACTCAGTTAATTCTTTGGAAACTAGTATGATCAATCAGCAAATGAGATATTGAACTTAATTTAAAAATACTTTTAGGCCAGCCATGCTGGCTCATGCCTGTAGTACCAGTACTTTGGAAGGCTGAGGTGGGAGGAACAGGAGTTCAAGACCAACCTGAACAACACAGCGAGATCCTGTCTCTACAAAAAATAGAACCTGGTTGCACATGCCTGTAGTCCCAGGTACTCGGAAGGCTGAGGCAGGAGGATCGCTTGAGCCCAGGAGTTTGGGGTTGCAGTGAGCTGTGATAACACGCCTGCACTCTACCCCAGGCAACAGAGCAAGACCCTGTCTCAAAAAAACAAAAACGAAAACAAAATCTTTTTAATAGAGTATTATCATATGTACCAATTTGAGTTAGCGGTTCTTAAATAATTATAATATGGGAAAAAGTATTATATGTTCAAGAAAGTCAACATGATTTAATCTTTCTCTGATAATTCAGATGATACTTTTGGATCCTTGAGATCATGATGGTCATTGTGCCATGGAAGAACCAATTTAACAGAACTTCCTAGTTGATGAAATACCAGATAAGATAGCTTATATTATCTGACTGGAGAAGAGGAAAACAAATAGAATAAGTGCCATTTCTATAACAGTGTGTAATTGAGCACTTAACACATTGGCTATACAGTACACAGTGATTTATAAAATGTTTTATTTTAACTTTTTGGTTATTGGTCATGGTGTTTTTCAAATATTAGTTTCCTTATGTAAGAAAATAATAAGCCACTGGTCATTAGATGTGGGATTTTTTTGGTCTCAGTAATGGGATATACTACAGAATTTCTTTTCTATCCTGAGTTGAATAATTTAGTGGAAGCTTTATGACATGTGGCAGGTCTCTTTGGGCTATAATTATATCACTTGGGATATGAAGATGTTTGATTCTAGGGGAATGGGAGTTGCTTTCTGATTCCAAATTTTTTTATTTAAGTAGTTCTCATTTGTATTTTATGACTTCACTTAGGTCTTTAATCCCATTGCTCAATAATATCCAAAGAATTAACTGATTATTTCTGTGATTTCTAAGAATGGGAAAATGATGCCGTTTCTTAGCTAGCCTACTTTTGATAGTGGTCCCAACTGACCTGGGCTTTCATCAGCAGATCCTCAGCTTGATTCTGGATGAAGAGAGAGGAACAGAAATGGATCAGTTTGAGAAATGGTGAAGTAGGGGTTTATTTTCCTAGGCAGATATTAATCATCTTTTCTATATGAATTTTTGTTATTTTAATTTATATTAATAATTTTAAAAAGGCTTAAAAAACTTAATTTTAATTTAAAATGTTTAAAAATTAGCAATGTTTTTCTTAGAATTTTTATATACCTTTGAATTATTTATTACTACTCTACTTATTGAGTATTTCAGGACTGTGGACAGTTTAACAGAAAAAAAAGACAAGAAACAGTGGCATAAACTTATAAAGGATTTATTTTGCTCATGTGCAAGGACATTTGAAGGAGCTCATAGGTGGTTAAACCAAGTCATCGAGGATCTAGTCTCCTTTGGTCGTTCTCTTCCACCAGGCTTAACCTGTGACTCCCTCCTTGCAAGGTGCTTGCTATACTAATGGGCATCATGTCTGCATTCAGGAAACAGAAGGAAAGGCACAAAGTTTCACTGCCTTTAATTAGGAAAAGAAGCCCTTCCCAGGGATTGCTGACTCCCGCCATTGGCCAGAGTAACATCATGTGGACACACACACATACACACAGCTCCAAGCTGGGAATCGAGAATTTTGTTTTCCTTTCTCTATGGTAGAGGGAGATGAGGGAGAATGGGGTTGGAATGGTTATCGAGTGACCCAAACTATGGTCTGCGTATCACTGAGCATAGAAAAAGGAGCATTTAAAACTTTGCCGCTTAACATAAACGTTTCTTCAGGCTACACTGTACTCATTGTATTAACTGTAGTGTCAAATCCCAAATCTGTGTCTATAGAATATGAAAATCGTTCACTGGCTTTGCTTGATAAGGTTTACATTTTATTAAAAAGATAAGATGTTAAAATAAGAGTGTTAAAGTTAAGCTCAGATATTAGGATAATTCATTATTCTTTTCTTTTCTCTGGCAGCCTAAGGACATAAGTGAAGAAGATGTAAAAACTGCGTTCTATTCATGGCTGCAGCAGTCTACTACCACCATGCTTCCTTTGATAATATCAGAGGAAGAATTTGTAAAGCTGGAAATTAAAGATGGTGGGTAAATTTGTTGTTTTGTTGACATTTTTTTCTATTTAAATAGTCGTACTTTTTTTTTTTTTTTCAAAGAGACAGGGTCTCGCTCTGTCATCCAGGCTGGAGAGCAGTGGTATGATCGTAGCTCACTGTAGCCTCCAACTCCTGGGCTCAAGTGATCCTCCCACCTCAGCCTCCCAAAGTTCTGGGATTATAGGCCTGACCCACTGTGGCCAGGTAGTTGTACATTTTTGATTATTCTTCCAACCTGTGACACATGTGAACAGTGAAATATAATAATGATAATTAAACAGTAGATTTTACATATTGAAGAATGTCTTTAATTTAAATACATTTGACATTTAAAATCTTAAATTATTTCATCTCAGTTTCAGTACTAATTCTTCATTTATTACTTTCTTTTTAATAGGGTTGAAGGAGTTTTCTCTGAGTGCAATTCATTCTTGGGAAAAAGAAAAAGAAAAAAATATTTTTCTGTTGAGTACCAACCTGCTGCAGAAGACCACAATACAAGTAATTACATACTACTGAATATTTTATAAAGTAATATGTGTTATATGTGATTAATAATAAAGTATGAATTTCCTTTCAACACCTCACATCCTGAAGTGTATTAGAAACCCAAATGATAAGAGTAAGGAATAACTTGATTTAAAATATTTTATTCTATAATCTCTTTAAATTATCTATACAAATTATTTATCCTAAATTTAAAAATGAATGTCTTAGCACAATTAAGTTTCAAGAATAGAGATGATTGTGTTAATTGGCAAATAGATCATGATTTTAAATTCTTCTAGTATTGAAACAAAAGCAAACTTAGTTTTAGGGGATTGATTTTAAAAATTCATATTTTTACATGAAATTTTACTGCACATATTTTTTTGACAATTCTTAAATTCTCAACTCTACACAAATATTATCAGATCACTTTTCTTCTAGAAGTATTTTAAGAGTGGTCTTTTTAGAGTATTATTTTTTAGTTAGGCTATACATTCTTGTCATTATAGAATTGATAATGCTCTAGTCTAGTTGTTTAGAATTTCAGTGGTTTGGAACTAGACATTATTTCTTTATTTTTGAAATATAGTTGAAGCAATACAATTCAGAGAAGATACAAATGTAAGAATTGTGAAAAGACTAACTGTGACACAAATCAAAATTGCAAATAAAGATATATCTGCTAAATGTATTAAGCAGATGACATTCTTTCTGCTTATTGACCATAAATATTTATGTTCCCTGGATGAGTAAATTGTTATTGTCAAGGGTGTTTTAAGTAATGATCCTGCATGCATAATTTATCTGTTCTCTCTGGTGTAACAGAATTAGCAATTCAGTTTTCTGGGACCCTAGAAAAACAGGCAAAAGACATACTTTGAAATGTAAAACTGATTTTTCCTTACTACTATAGGTCCTTCTAGATCCTATGGTAAAAGAAGAAAACAATGAGGAAATTGACTTTATTCTTCCTTTTTTAAAGCTGAACTCTTTGGGGTAAGAAGTTATGGCCAAACTAGTATGTTTAAAACAGAGACATGTTTTGGCAATATCTCTGGCAGGGTTTTTATGTGTAAATATTAAAGTAGATGTTAATGTCGATGAATGATCTTACTAATGCATTAGTAGATATTTTTTCAAGGATTGTCTCTATCTTCACACCTAGTTTAGTAATTTGCCTTATCTTCTTAGATATCTAGAAGTCTGAAGCTTATTAGAAATTTTACTTTGAAAATTGATTTGTGAGAAGAAAGCAACTAAATATCACCTGGATCATATATGCTTGAATAAAACAATAATTCTTGGAGCAAATAAATATATTTTAAAAGTTAAATGCAAAAACATTAATTGAATGTTCAAAGATATTTCAAATTAAGTTATTCCTTCACTATCTTATATTACCGTATAATTGGGATTATTTGTATTTTTACCAACATTTAAAACAAATCTAAAAAGAAGCTCCTCTTAATTTATTTCTTACACAATATGAGAATCTCATATAAACATTACCTCTTAGAATTCTTCACAGAGGCTTTTGGTAGATGTTGTAGTAGTGATTTGATTTCCTATAATAGTATAATCTGTAAATGTTTTAGTAAAAGGATTAAGCCATTAAACTAAAAATGTTTAAATATAGCACAATATTTATTAATATAAAGTAAAATCTCTTCAGACTCTAATTTTAGGAACTTATTATTTCTATTATCATAAATAAAGTAGCAGTCAGAGTCAATAAGTAGGTTAAAGTTCATGTTTATATAATCTACAGATTGAAAGTGGATTTCAAGGTGATGTTTAAGTGGAAATACATTTTCACTTATCCCAAGCAGTTCAAAAGCACCCATTTGTGATTATGCTGATTACCTAACTAAAAGTCATTTGTGCGTGAGGGGGTGTTTGTGTGTGTTAAGGCAGAGTCCTTAACGAGTTCTGTTAGGACAAAACTTTGAGTTACTGCACATGTTTGAAAGTAATAAAACTAATTTTAAACGCAGTGAATCAGAATTGGCATTAATATTTACTTTCTCTCAAGTAAAGGAGAATTTCTAAGATTTTACTCTTTTAAAATTCATTAACTAGACTGAGAAGGAATGTTTCAGCATTTTTTATAGCTAGATTTTATCTTGCTTCAGTCTTTTATCACGTAACAATTTATGTATTTTGCAGAGGAGTGAATTCCTTAGGTATATCCTCCATGGAGCACATCACTCATAGCCTCCTGGGACGCCCTTTGTCTCGGCAGCTGATGTCCCTTGTGGCGGGACTTAGGAATGGAGCCCTTTTACTTACAGGAGGAAAGGTATGTGCTTAAATGTGCTCATTTTCACTAATAACTTTTAATTTTTCTTTGGGTTTTGATCAACTATTATATAGGGTTGTTAATATGAGATATGGAAAGCATTCATTTATCCACTTACATTTTTGTGTGCCTGCTATTAGGTATTGGGGGAGTGATAATGAATAAGATTGATATTTTTCCTGCCCTTTTTCTGTGTCAGTTGATAAAATTATATGATTTTTCTTTTTCAGGCTATTGAGAGGGTGCTGATAGGGTTGATTGACTTTCAGATGTTGAACCAGCCTTGCATACCTGTAATAAATCCCACTGGGCCGTGGCATATCATTCTTTATACATTGCTGAGTTCCATTAATATTTGCTAATGTTCTGTTGGAGTTTTTTGCATCTCAGTTTATGAGAAATGATAGTTTGTAGTTTTCTGTTTTTGTGCTGTCTTTGTCTGGTTTTGCTATCAGGGTAATACTGGCCTCATAAAATGAGTTGGGAAGTATTCCCTCTTCTTTTTTTGGGGAAGACACTGTATAAAATTGGCATTCATTCCTCTGTAAATGTTTGGTAAAATCTCCAGTGAAACCGTCCGGGCCTGGTGATTTCTTTATTAGTTTTTCAATTACAAATTCAATTTCCTTAATGGTCATAATACTATTCAGGTACTCTTGTTCATCTTGGCTGACATGTAGTTGGTGGTTTTCAAGGAATTGTTCCATTTCTTCTAAGTTGTCGAATTTATGAGCATGTAGCTGTTTATGGTATTCTCTTATTATCCTTTTAATGCCTGCAGGATCTGTTGTGATACCTGTTATGTGATATTGGTGATTTGTGTCTTCTCTCTTTTTTTTTTTTTTTTTTTTTGAGACAGGGTCTTGCTGTGTTGCCTGGGATAGAGTGCAGTGGCATCATCATAGCTCACTGCAACCCCAAACTCCTGAGCTCAAGCAATCCTTCGGCCTCAGCCTCCCAAGTAGCTGGGACTACAGGCACGCGCCACTGCGCCTAGCTAGTTTTTCTATTTTTTGTAGAGACAGGGTCTCGCTCTTGCTCAGGCTAATCTCAAACTCCTGGTCTCAAGTAATCCTCCCACCTTGGCCTCCCAGAGTGCTAGGATTACAGGTGTGAGCCACCACGCCCAGCTGTCTTGTCTCTTTTTAATCTTTGCCAGTCTTAATACAGGTTCCCTGTCCTTTTAAAGGAGCTTACAGTCTTATTCTCTACCAATGCAGTATTGTTTCCAAGGATACAGTGTGGTCTCTGTGAGTGTTTGTGCTTTTTTAATTAAAAAATTACACATCTGTGGTCCCAGCTACTCGGGAGGCTAAGAGGGGAGGATTGCTTGAGCCCAGGAGTTCAAATCCAGCATGGGCCAACATAGTGAGATCTAAAAAATAAATTAATTGAGTAAACAAAATAAATAAAATATAGCAGCTACTCTGTGTGGTTTCTGAATTACGTGTCAAGTTTCAAAAATGCATCAATGTGGTAGAGTATTTGTTTTGGAAACACAATATGCTACTGCCTCAGAAACCAGATTTTCACAGTCTCACCTAGGGGTAGCATAGTTAATAGGAAGAACACGCAGAAGACCTGTATTTGACTCCCTCCTCTGTCATGTACTTACTGGCTGTAGCATCAGGCAGTTTAAGTTTTAGTGTCTCATCTGTGCTTGTTAGGATTAACTTCACTTAAGGGAGATAATATATATGAAAGGGCCTTGTAAACTAAAAAAGTGCTGTACAAAGTGAATTACTTTGAGTCAGGAGAAAAGGCCCTCTGACCAGGCAAGTGGTGATGACAGGTGGGGCCTATACCCACCACCCATCATTTCTTTACTCTTTGGAGCCATTGACATTAAATATATGTGCTGTTCTGTAAACTATAATAATGGTGGTATTTGTTGAGTGCCTCATAAATTCAGACTTTGCATATCAAGCTTGGTTGTTTTCTAGTCTGCAGTAACGAAAACAAAATATTAGAACTAGTACAGGGCTGTTAGAGCTAGGTAAAAGACAATAGTAAGGAATAATGGTAGATTGAGGGAAGTCACTGATATTAAAAGAACTATAAAAACCTACCAGTGTTCAGCCTTTCTAGGGGGCACTATGGCAATATTAATATGTATACCTTTTGATGTAGTAATTTCCCTTCTAGAAATTTATTCTAAGAGTGTAATCTGACAAGTAAGTAAACTTGTATGTATATCGATATTATTTTAGCTTTATTTATAATAGTTAAAAATTGGAAGCAACGTATGTATATACTAGAAGGGACTTGCTAAAGATATTATGGTTCAATACATCCCCACAGTGGTACAAGAGAGCCAGTGCTGCTGTATATTTGTTGACATGGAAAAAGGACAATGATATATTGTTAAGTAAAAAGTCAGATTTTGAAGCCTCATGAATACTATAATCCCGTTTTTATAAATTTACATAAAATGTGTGTGGAGTGTCTGGAAAGATGATAAACAATTGATGATGGTTACTCCTGTGAGGTGGGATAATTACAGAAGTTTTTTTACCTTTCTTTACTAAGTATTTATAATTTTGTATTTTTATATATTTTTTATAATGAGGAAAAAAATAAAGCTTTTACTTAAAAAAACAGTGTACATTGGATTAAAACCAGTCTAGTGCCATTTAATATAGAAGTAAACAGTTCTGTGTACCTTAATAGTCACTGAGAGTTGCAGTGTACACAGATTGGTGGTCACAGTAATGACCATGAATCACTAAGAAACTGTTAATTAAAATTAGTTAATTTAAGATAATAGGAAAATGGGTTATAAATTTTTCCATTGAAAATAGTTGAAATTATATGAGAATGTTTCATTTATCTAGAAAATTTATTTAATGCTCATATTATTTCCTTCTGGTAATAATTAGTAAAATGTTACCTGTTTTTACAGGTAAAAAGTTTAAATATTAGTGGTTGTTTTAACTAAGAAATTATAAAAAATAAATTACATGTTTATTTTCTATCTATGCACTATAATGAACATAGGATGTAGCCGGCTCCCAGCACATTAGCAACTTAAAGGAAGAGAACTCTATTTCTGTAACACAGCAACTAGACTGAGGTATACTTATTAATTGAGGAGTCTGAATCTTGGTGGTTGCCACAATGACAGAAACTGTTTCTGTGATTGAATATATTGGGAACTCTTATGAAACAATTATTTTCTAGGGAAGTGGAAAATCAACGTTAGCCAAAGCAGTCTGTAAAGAAGCATTTGACATCTTGGATGCCCATGTGGAGATAGTTGACTGTAAAACTTTACGAGGTATGAATATGGGAATACTCTACATAAATCCTTTCTTTGGTAGAAAGACAGAAATATTACCAATGCTGTTAATCTGATAAATACAAATATCATCTAATCTTTAATTTTTCTGTTTATCATTTAGTCATTGAAATCTCCTAGAAATTTTAAGTCGTTGGCTTTCTAATGTTTTGATAAAATTTCTAAAACGCTCCATATTTGATGGAGGCCTATTTTTTTTTCCTAGCCAAAACTCATTGTAGACCGTATTCCTGGAAATGCCGACTTACATCACTCTGAGAAAGTTAGTATTGAGAATATACTCTAATGGTATAAATGATCTCTGAATTGCTATGGGAAACTGGTAGAGTGGTTGCCTCAGGGGAGGGAGAGTAGGTGGCTGTGGACAATGAGGAGAATTACAATTTACCATATAATACTTTTGTAGTTTTTAAAGTCCTAACATTTATATTATTATCTATTCAATTAAATTAACTTGAAACAGTTAATTTTTCCCCCTTGGCTGCCACTGCCATATAGTCCCAACTAGTCATTATACTGTCAGTCTGTTACCTAGTATATGGTAAGAACTGAAACAGTCTTTGAAAACCAATCACTTCATTTGCTATGAAGGTGGTTTTAGAGACACTGTCCATCTCTGAGTCCTGCTTGAAGCCCCACGTGAAAATTTTAATTTAGACCTAAGTAACAGGAGGTCTTTACATAGGCTTATGAATCTGTATGTCTTCTGTTCTTTGAAGATCAACTTTGTAACTCTCCAGAAAGTTTGAAGCCAAATTTGTGATTCAAATATAGCAACTCTAGGATCTCTAGGCAACTACACGTGTGTTCGATTTTACCCAAATCTTGACCCTTTACTCTCATTTATGTTTTCCCACATCCTGTTTTTATTTTACTATTTTGTTATAAGCCATCTGAAATTCTCTATGGAGTGAGACTGGGTATAAATAAATACATACATACAGAAATTATAGTAGCAAATTCCTTTTCTTAGTTTTATAAAATTTGGCACTTTACTAAGTCCTTTGAGATTGTATGTATTGAACAGTGTTAATGATTGACAAGTTTTTGTGATTGGTATATTAACAAAATATAGATTGAATTTTCATAGTTAAATCAATATTGAGCTTTTCTAATGCTTTCAAAAGGGCAGCCTGAACTTTCCCAGCACTGAAATAACATTGAAACCATTTCATATCTTCTATATTAAGGAAAAAGGCTTGAACACATACAAAAAACCCTGGAGGCAGCTTTCTCAGAGGCAGCGTGGAGGCAGCCATCTGTTGTTCTGCTGGATGACCTTGATCTCATGGTTGGACAGCCTGCTGTCCCGGAACATGAGCACAGTCCTGACGCCGTGCAGAGCCAGCGGCTCGCACATGGTAATGCATCCACTACTGGCTTAAAGCCTTTTTCTTTTGTCAGTCAGCGTTTTTAGTCTTCGTGATAAATCTACTCTCTTCAGAGAATGGTGTATTTATGTTATGTTAAGTGTTGCTTTTGAGGCCGCTAGTAGCATTCTACAGCTGTTTTTTATTATCAAAATAGGTAGAGAAAGAACAGTATGAAAATTCTGCAAATTCTACAAATTAGTCTTTTGGGGCCTTTTCATTCTCCTTTACTTGTTAGAAATTGTCTAACTTACAGATTTACTCTTGCTTTTGTTCGTTTGACAAATATTTGTATTCTCAAAGTCTAGGAGAAGGAAGAAAAGTAAACAATTTGAGTATAGAATGATAGTTATAGTGATGGCTACCATGTATCAAATGCCCTTTCTAGGTTAGGGATTGCTTTGCACTCTACGTGCAGTTATTCTCCTGTTTTTACAGGTCAGTAAATGGAAATTCAGAGAGATTAAGTAATTTGACCAGGGTGAACAACTATGAGATGGTAGGACATACTGTGCTAGAAGTATATACGGGGTACTGTAGGAGCATATAACCTAAATTGAGGATGAAGTCGGGTAAGGAGTTGTCAGGGAAGGCTTTTTGGAGGAGTTTATAACTGAGCTGAGTTTTGGTGGAGGAATAGAAATTAGCTTAAAGGAATTTCATGCTAATGAAGAAGCAAAAGAAGTGTGGTCTACAGGCAAAGGCACAGAGTTACAAGACATCATGTTATGTTGGGGAATACTCCATTGACTGGAGCTTGGAGTGCAAGGAGAGGACTGGTGGGGAGGAGAGGTTGGAGGTTTTGGCAGCATTGAGCTGCCTCAAAGTTTTAAATAGATACAAAATGTAACCACAGTGGCTTAGGTTATTATTAACTAGTGTTAATCTCAAATTTTGGATTCTATAGCATCTGTAGAACTAGTGTTATTAGTTTTACACTAGACCTTAAAGACTGGATCTGTTAGTCTAGTGTTTAAGGGAGTGCTGCGGATTTCTAGGTCTGGACTCAAATATACATTATTAATGCCTGTTTCAGTTCTGAATTTCTCATACCAAACCTTGCAAGACCTGGTGTGGAAAGAAATTGTTCAGGAAGTCAGAAATATGAGCCGTATTTTGCTTAATAAACAGAAAACAATATGGAAATGTATCACCCTTCTAGGATCTTCACTTACTTTATAAGATCCAGGAGTAGAGAACCTCTCTAGACATAGATCTGAGTCTACAGTCTGAGTTTACAGTACCTCCTATCCCTCCGTTAAGAGCCTGGCTCATATTAGGTCCTCAACAGGTAAATCAATGACTTTTTAAAAGGCATGACAGAGCGATACCATACATATTGCACCCTAAAGCTCAGTGTTAGTGTATCATTATTTTTAATGAATGTATAATTTTAAAATTTCATGTTTCTTTTTCATGAGCTTTTACATAATATTGCTTAATTCTAGCTTTGAAAGATATGATGAAAGAGTTTATTTCCATGGGGAGTTTGGTTGCACTGATTGCCACAAGTCAGTCTCAACAGTCTCTACATCCTTTACTTGTTTCTGCTCAAGGAATTCACATATTTCAGTGTGTCCAACATATTCAGCCTCCTAATCAGGTAATATATTACTTATAAAGAATATTGAAATATGTCCCTTTTTATAGAAATTAGTTGTTTATTAATGATTTGTGGCTTTAAACTTATGCTTCTATTAATGATCTTAAGGATATTTAGAAGTTAACATTTGGCACATATTGTGCTATAAATTATAACTTATAACTACCTGAAATGTTAGTATGTACTTTCTAAGGAAATTACTTTTTTGAAAGCAGTATTTCTTCTGAATGAGAAAGAACAGTGAGAAGTGCAGATAGACATCTTTTAAAAACTTGATTAAACATTTTTTCCACCAGCACACATGGCCCTAAGTCCCCTTTGGAGACTTATGCTCATGGGGGTTTTTGTGGCAGTGAGCTGAAAGAAGTATGTTCAGGCATATTTTAAATTCTTGTTTAAAATTCTCACCTAGCATCTACCCTAAATATGCAGACCCTGTGCTAACTAACTTAATGAAGAACAAAGGTAATATACCTATTATTAAGTATAACAGAATGATAGTGATATTGGTCATTGACTGTGATTTTAGAAATAAATTTTATAGGAACCAAAAAACTGCTCTTAAGGGAATCATATATCACTAAAAATGCTTCTTATTAGAGAAAAAAATGGCAATCATTTATCAATGTATTTTTTTTTACAACTTAATTGAGATATAATAGAAGTACAACGAACTCACATTATTTAAAGTGTACAATTTGATCAGTTTTAACGTATGTTTAAACCATGAAACCACCACTACAATTAAGGTAACAAAGATTTCTATCTCTCTCAGAAGTTTCCTAGTGTCCTTTTACAATCCATCCCTCCCCCACTCCATCGCCAGGCAACCACCAATCTGCCTTCTGTCACTATAGATTATATCAACCTGATTCTTCTCCAAATATATGTACTAAAACGTACAGTTGAATAAAATCAGAAATCTGAATTTTGTGTTTTTTCTTTAGGAGCAAAGATATGAAATTCTGCATAATGTAATAAAAAATAAACTGGACTGTGATATAAACAAATTCACTGATCTTGACCTGCAGCATGTAGCTAAAGAAACTGAAGGATTTGTGGCTAGAGATTTTACAGTGCTTGTGGATCGAGCCATACATTCTTGTCTCTCTCATCAGAGTATATCCATCAAGGAAGGTATGTTTTACTATTAAAACCTGAACTTGAAATCTGCTTTCTATTGTGGAGAAATATAATTGTAGTAAGGCAAGAATTAAATACATTCCATTGTAGTGTTTGAATAAGCAGTTATTTGAGTCAAAAGTTAGCATTTTTAGCTAAGATGATGGCATATTTTGAAAATTCACATATTGAAATATGACTACCAAAAGAAGTTTTTTTATTTTTAAACAGAATTAGTTTTAACAACATTGGATTTCCAAAAGGCTCTCCAAGGATTTATTCCTGCATCTCTGCGAAATGTCAACCTGCATAAACCTAGAGACCTGGGCTGGGATAAGGTTGGTGGGTTACATGAAGTTCGACAGATACTTGTGGATACTATCCAGTTACCAGCCAAGGTACTTAAAAAAAAAAAAAAGCAAATACTTAGTCCCAGAAGAACCACTGAATCACTGGCTTTGGCTTTATTATGTCTTTGCTTGCCCAATCTCAGTTTGATTCGACAAATATTTACTGAGTTGCCAAATAAATGTCCAGCACTATTATAGGTACTTTAGCAGATTTTTAAAAATATTTGATATACTCCTTGCCCATAAGAAACATATAATGGAAATCTGGAGTGATAGTTACAGTAAATACATTTTGATGTGAATTTCATAGTTCTGTTTTGCTTGAATCATTCAAATTGTACGAAAGCAAGATGAGAACTGTCTGCTGGGATTTGAACAGAAATAGATAGGAATAAGCTGGGAGGTGCAAAAGTCATCTTTTCCACAGCACTGGTGAATTAAGCTAGATTTCCAGACTTTGGGTGTTAGTCCTAGCAAGGTGGAGTTAGCAGGCAGCATAGACTAGGCAGATGGCAGGATAAAGGGGGCAGATGTAGATTGTTGCTCAGAAGATCAAATGGTAGAGTCTAGGAGGTGTAGTATGTTTTGAGTCACAGATCTGAGAGGCAAGGATCATTGCATACAATCAGGGACCCATGCAAATAGGTTAAAAAAAAAAAAATGGGTGAGTAAGGACCTTGGGTTACATGTAACTGGATGACAACTCCTGGGAACAGTGGCTGTAGGGGCCTGGGACATGTTGAGTGCAGCCCAGGACAGTGGATTAAGCCTGTGTGAGAGAACATGGACATGAAGTACAGCCATCAGGATTATGACTCAGATGCCAGGGCTGGGCATCAAGCGTTAGCATTCAGAGACAGTCCATGGAGACCGTATACATAGCTGCTGACTTTGGGGCCTTGTTCAGATTAGAACAGAGGTGGAAATGAGTTGGAACTTTGTCAGCAGGTGGAACTAAATAGGCATACCTAATAAAGGAGACCAGGATAGTGTTGACAGTAACCTCATGTTTGGTTTACCTGTTCAGAAAGTTCTTTTACTCTGTGAGTGGTGGATTTAGAAGGTAATTGAGAAGCATTTAATCACTTATTTAGCCTGGAGACTCTTGGGTGATTTTTACTATCTTTGATTGAATATATTCGAATATACACAGCTGTCATAACTTGCCCCATTGAATTATACAAGTGTAAGGTGGTATCCTTGTTAAAAGATTGGGTTGTATTTTTTTTAATGTAGTACTTTTATAGTGTTTTTTTAAAAAGAGGAAAAACAGAAGGAAGTTCTGATGTAGTTATATGCATTTTATCTAGAACGTATTCCATGGTTCAATTGGGAAAAAGCTGTGGTAGTTTCTTTGAGTTCGTTTGTTATTTTTAGTAAGAATTTTATTTTCTATTGTTGTGCTGTTAATGAAGAAAGGTGGCAGTTATCACCATTTAGATACTTTTTTTCTGTATGTTGATCTTTAGCTGCTACTTAGTCATTTCTGTTTAAACTTGACCTTTCTTTTTTTTTTTTATATTTCGCAGTATCCAGAATTATTTGCAAACTTGCCCATACGACAAAGAACAGGAATCCTGTTGTATGGTCCTCCTGGAACAGGAAAAACCTTACTAGCTGGGGTAATTGCACGAGAGAGTGGAATGAATTTTATTAGTGTCAAGGTTTGTTGTGCATTTATCTTTCTTTTTTCTTTTTCTTTTTTTTATTATGGTAAAATTTACATAACATGCAAATAACCATTTTAAAGTGTACAATTTAGTGGCATTTAGTGCATTCACAATGCTGTGCAACCACCACCTCTCTCTAATTTCAAAACTTTTTCATCCCATTTCTTCTACTTATCCCCTGGCAACCATTAATCTGCTTTCTGTCTCTATGGATTTGCCTGTTCTGTATATTTCATGTAAAAGGAATAGGGCAATATGCAACCTTTTGGGTCTGGTGTCTTTTGCTTAGTGTAACGTTTTCGTGGTTCATTCAAGTTATAGCGTGTATCAGTAGTACTTCATTCCTTGTCATGACTGAATAATATTCCAGTGTATGTATATGCCACACTTTGGTTATCTGTTTATCATTGGTGAACATTTGGGTTGTTTCCACCTTTTTTTATTTCAAAATATTAATTAAGGGGTACAAGTGTTTTTATTACATGGATATCATGTATAATGATTAAGTCAGGGCTTTTGGTGTGCCCATCACCAGAATAGTGTTCATTGTACCCAAAAGGTAAGTTTTTATCCAGTGTTTCCACTTTTTGACTATTATGAATAATGTTGCCATAAACGTTCGTACACAAATTTCTGTGTATACATATGTTTTCATTTCTCTTGGGTATAAACCAAGGAGTGGAATTGTTGGTCATAGGCTAATTCTCTATTTAACTTTTTGACGAACCACCAGATTGTTTTTCGTAACAACTACACCATTTTACATTCCCACCAGCAATGCGTAGGGGTTCCTGATTTTCCACATCTTCAACACCATTTATATTTCCTGATTGTGGGTTAGTCTCACATTTGGAAGCTGATAGGAGCAGTGATCTATCCATTACAGTTGTATGAAATTGAGTAATGAGCCACCTCTCTCATAGGGCTTATTATATTCTTGCTTAAGGCAAATCCTCATGATGTGAATAGAATTATACATAAATATTTGGATAAGAGGGCAAATTATACTTAAAGGCAGGACAAAACCTAGAAGACTAGAGGCTGGAGACCATACTGAGGCAGGAAGCTAGGGTTTTTATGGTTTTGTTACTTGTTAGCTATATCTTTTCCTTGCTGTGTCACAGTAGGTCTAAGTTTTTTCAAGTACCAGGTGAGTGTGGTAATTAAGGGACATACTTGCAGATCATTTTGGGTAATATCTCACAGTCCACCACTGGTGTGTCATTGTAGGTCTGGGGTTCAGTATCTTAATTGTACAGTTTCAGTACAGTAGCAATATTAGTTTATCAAAGGTTGATTAGATTCCAAGGTAAAGGAATCATATATTCTATCCTTATTTAAAATTGATGTATAATCTGAAAGCCAGTTTAGTAATTTGTAGTAGGGCTTTGCCTACTCTCTTTTACCACTTGTGAGCTGGATACATGGGTACCCTGGCAATGGTAGAGAAACACTAAACCTTTTAAAGTTTCCTGTCTTCCTTTTTCTGGATTCTGGGGAAACCAAGACCATACTCTTCTTTTTATACTTGCACTAGTCACTATTTTTTAAAACGTACAATTCTTAAGATTAAAGCTTGTGGATTATTCCATTAGGGAAGACACCCAGTCCCCTTCAGGAAATCATCAAATTACAATTTGGGCTGAGTTGCCAGTGGAAAGGTTTCAGTAGGAAGCTAATTCTGTCTGGGTGGGTCAGGGTGGATCCTAGGAGGCATGCATCAAAGATAGGTGCCCTTCACTGACACCATTATGTTACCTTGTTCCTATTATTTTACCTTAGTTATTTCTTGTAACCTCTTTTAATCCTGTAGTTCTCTGACTGTGTTGAGGAAATGTAATTAAATACTATTAATAATATATTAATGGATGTCAGGATGGCTGTGTATTAGAAATTCATTGTTTTGGTCACACATCCTGATCATTATTTGGTCTTTTGGAGGTAGTGATTTTTCACTGGAGATCACTTTAGGACCTATTCAGTTTTTTAAGAGATCCAAATTTAAGGAAAGACTTTTCTCATTATTGATTTTGCTATATATAGTAAAGTTTTTTTTGAAAGTTTTTTCAGTTGCCTTTTAGGAAAGATGATATATTCTTCAACTCCTATCCAAATAAATTGGTTTCAGTAATTGAAGATGCTGATTAAAGTAAGTCATGTCTCTACATATTTTTTGGAACCTCCAAAGATATGAGGTAGATGGGACTTTGTCCCTTTTTAAGCCATTCATTTCTTCACTCAACAAATGATGATTTAGTACTTATGTGGCAGACACTGGTTTTGGCACTGGAGATTCAGCAGTGAACAAAACTGCCTTTTTGGAGTTTATGTTTTACTAGTGGAGAGAGACAATAAGCAGACAGACATATCTAATATAATCTGTCAGTTAGTGATAAGTACCATGTAGGAAGAAAATCAGAGTAAGGAGGTGTAAATTAACTGGAGTGGGTCATAGATGGGGTTGTCCAGCAAGGTTTTTCTGAAGAGATGGCATTTTGGCAGAGATCTAAATGAAATGATGCAACAAACCATGAGAATATCTGAGGACAAATGTTCTAGGCAGAAGAAACACCAAGTGTAGAATTTGTGGTGTGATATTTATTCCAGCACACATAACTTTTTAAAATGTATTTAAGAGATATTCATTTAATCATAATAAAAATTTTCCATAATTTATTTAGACTTAGTCAAAAATCAAAGTTATATTTTCTTTTTAAATAATTGTATCTCAACTCTAATTTTATTTTACCTAATAGGGGCCAGAGTTACTCAGCAAATATATTGGAGCAAGTGAACAAGCTGTTCGGGATATTTTTATCAGGTTGGTTCCCTATGAATGTTTTTTCAAGTAACTGACTCCATTATTGTTTACCAATCAATGCTTTTGGGTCTTGTTTTTTTGAAGAACTGATGTTTGAAACCTGTGATTTATGTGAATTATTAATAAATTAGAGGACAAGGATTCTGTTTCACCCAATACTACTTAAATATAAAACATTTTAGATATTAAATTATTTAAATTATTTGGTTTTATATTTATAATAGAAGTATTCCTAAAAGTGGAATCATAAGTGGTTATTCAAAGAATTCTCAGTAGGTCCTTATATGAAGCAAATAATTACCCCTAATTTATCTCTAATTTTTAAAAATTCTAAATTCCTTTTTTTTCCAATTCCAAATTTATCTCTTGTAAATCAAGATTCCATGTGGCCAATTTAACAATGGAGTATAACTATCACTGCATATATATAAAATTGCATATGAATACAAAAGATAATATTTAAGGGAGAAAATAATTATTCAAATGTGATGGGATTAACGGGAGTTTTTAAATTGAAAAGTTATTTTGTTCCATTCTTCTAAAAATTTTATTATAAAAGTATGCAACTAAGAGAATATATATAAGCTGGATGCGATGGCTCATGCCTGTAATCTCAGCACTTTGTGGGGAGGATTGCTTGAGCCCAGGAGTTCAAGACTAGCCTGGGCAATATAGTGAGACTGTATCTCTACAAGAAATTAAAAAATTAGTGGGGCATGGTGGCACATACCTGTAATCCCAGCTACTCTGGAGTTTGAGGCAGGAGGATCACTTGAGCTCGGGAGTTTAAGGTTACAGTGAGGTATGATTGTGCCACTGCACTCCGGCCTGAGTAACAAAGTGAGACCCCCATTGCTAAAAAGTAGATAAATAAATAAATAAATAAATAAATAAAATACATAAATATATTTATACATATATGTGAAATTACTTTGCAAACTCTGAATTTTATGAGATTATTTAAATATTAATTTAAATATTTAAATATGAAATGTTTGTTTTTCTCAGAGCACAGGCAGCAAAACCCTGCATTCTTTTCTTTGATGAATTTGAATCCATTGCTCCACGAAGGGGTCATGATAATACAGGAGTTACAGACCGAGTAGTTAACCAGTTGCTGACTCAGTTGGATGGAGTAGAAGGCTTACAGGGTAATAATTATAAATACAGAAAATACACTGTTATAACAAAATTTTACCAGGTTTTAGTAAAAAAGTATTATTTTTTCCTCCAGGTGTTTATGTATTGGCTGCTACTAGTCGCCCTGACTTGATTGACCCTGCCCTGCTTAGGCCTGGTCGACTAGATAAATGTGTATACTGTCCTCCTCCAGATCAGGTGACAATTTCATATTTAGAGTCCAAAACCCAACAAATGCTACACTCTTTCCTTGTGAACTTTACTTCTGCCAGGTAATAGCAATTGTCCTTAGAAGACCAGCTTTCTTAGGCAAAGGCTTTAGTCACTGTTTGCTCAGAGCATAAAAAGATTCTGAATTAGATGCAAAGCCTTTCTATGGCCCAGCCATTTCCATGCAAGTCTGAAAACTTTAAAGCCCTTCAGTGTTGGCTAATTGGAAAAAAAGGCAAGAAACCTAAAGTATTATATGTCCACATTCTCTGTGTTCAAAGATCAGACACCCATTATTCTGTCAAAAAACTCTGATACAGAATCAAGCATATGAATAGTAAGCATGTAAGCAGGTTTCATAGAGATATGATTTTCAACTGTTTCTAGTCATATGTTGTTCCAAATCTTGTTTTCAAATTTAGAAACTAGTGAATAAATGAATGAAAAAACAGATAGACAAATGAATAGTCAAAGGTATAAAATATCTGAGTATATGTCACATGTAGCTGTTATTTAAGTTATTTTAATTTTCCTTTTGAAATACTTTCTTAGCACACTTGCCCAAATCTAGAGAAATAAGCATTGTCTGAATAAGAAATTTTTCACACAGAATAGTTAAGAATGTTGATTTTCATTCATTTTACTACCTGTGTTCCTTCTGTTAGGGAAAAAGTTCCAAGGAAGATAATAATAGACTGGTGGTACATTTCTCAACTTACTTGTAAAGCTTATTAGATATGTAAAGTTAATTTATGAAAAAATCATAAGATACACAGTTGAAGATAATATTTAATTTTGTTTTTTATTTGTTAAATCAATTCGTTTTTCTTCCTTCAGGTGTCACGTCTTGAAATTTTAAACGTTCTCAGTGACTCTCTACCTCTGGCAGATGATGTTGACCTTCAGCATGTGGCATCAATAACCAACTCCTTTACTGGAGCTGATCTGAAAGCTCTACTTTACAATGCCCAGTTAGAGGCCTTACATGGAAGGCTACTCTCCTGTGGACTCCAGGTAAGTTTTATGAGAAGATTGTTATTATGACATTTTATGAGTGATAAGAGCAGTTCAGTGTCAAAATTTCAACCTTAAAAATACTATTTTTAACAACTTTGGGAAAACTGTATAAAAATTTAAATTGGCTGGGCACAGTGGCTCATGCCTGTAATCCTAGCACTTTGGGAGGCTGAGGTTGAAGAATTGCCTGAGCCCAGGAGTTGGAGGCTACAGCAGTGCGCTATGATGACACCACTGCACTCCAGCCTGGGCAACACAGTAAGACCCTGTCTCAAAAAAAAAAAAGAAAAGAAAAGAAAAAATTAAAATTTACCTTTAGTTGAATATTCCATATTTGGACTATGGATTATGCAGAGAATTTAAAATCACCAAGAGTTTGATGTCTGTTTCTTTAACATTACCTTGACATTGGCAAAATTGTGTTGATGTTTGAAAGGATATTATTTAATTTGGGATATCATAAATTAGATAATATAAATAGAAAAATAATTGGAGTTCTTAGTTTTTTTTTTTTTTAGGCCCCCAACTTTGTATAGATTTAGTTTGTTTTGTACTTTAATTTTAAAAAATCAATTAAGATTGTTATTTATTTTGAAGCTCATGTTGTCCCAGTCTGGCCAATTAGGAGCCCCTTTTGTTTTTTTTGTTTCATTTTGTCTCTGTTGCCTAGGCTAAAGTGCTGTGGCATCAGCCTAGCTCATAGCAACCTCAAACTCCTGGGCTCAAGTGATCTTGCTACCTCAGCCTCCCAAGTAGCTGGAAGCTTTGGTGCAAGCCACCACGCCTGGCTAATTTTTTCTATTTTTAGTAGAGACAGGGGTCTCGCTCTAGATCAGGCTAGTCTTGAACTCCTGAGCTCAAGTGATCCTCCCACCTCAGCTTCCCAGAGTGCTAGGATTACAGGCGTGAGCCACTGCACCTGGTCAGGAGCCCCTTTTGGATAGCTCCTGTATCCTTATAATGTGTCCTCATAATTCTTTGATCATTTCCTTATTTCCAGATACAATAAGATGTTCCTGGTTTATCTTATATTTTCTGTGTCCCAGCCCTTAGGGTCAGCTTTTTCTCTAAGGATAGTTATTTTGATTTTAATTTTTATAGTAGATAATTTGAACTTTGCTACATCATAGACTTCACTATATATATATATTTTTTTTTTTTTTTTTTTTTTTTTTTGAGACAGAGTCTTGCTCTGTTGCCCAGGCTAGAGTGCAGTGGCGCCATCATTGCTCACTGCAACTTCAAACTCCTGTACTCAAGTGATCCTCCTGCCTCAGCCTCCCAAGTAGCTGGGATTACAGGCATGCACCACCACACTCTGCTAGCTTTTTTATTTTTTGCAGAAACAGGGTCTTGCTATTGCCCAGGCTGGTCTCGAACTCCTGGGCTTAAGCTATCCTCCCAGAGTGCTAGGATTATAGGCGTGAGCTAGCACACCTGGTCTCTCCCTCACATTTTGTTGGAGATGTTTACAGGGCCTAAAGTTTCTAAATCAGATGCTCCCAGGTTTTTGCTATTTATTTTGGCAAGCCATTGAAGTTATTTTTTCCCCTCTTTCACTACCAAAAAAGGTGTGTATTTGTAGAGCACTCTGTATAACATGGTTGATTCATCAATTTGGAGTAGAAAAGTATTAATTGAAAGGCACAGACATAAAAATAAAATCTAGAGGCTGGTGTGTGGCTCACACCTGTAATCCTAGCACTCTGGAAGAATGAGACCAGAGGATTACTTGTGCTCAGGAGTTCAAGACCAGCCTGAGCAAGAGTAAGACCCTGTCTCTACTAAAATAGAAAAAATTAGCCTCTACTAAAAAAAAAAATAGAAAAAAAATTAGCCGGGCATGGTGGTGCACGCCTGTAGTCCCAGCTACTCCAGAGGCTAAGGCAGGAGGATCGCTTGAACCCAGGAGTTTGAGGTTGCTGTGAGCTAGGCTGACACCATGGCACTCTAGCCTGTGTGACAGAGCGAGACTTTGTCTCAAAAAAAAAAAAAAAAGAAAGAAAGAAAAAAATCTAGAGGTCTGAGTCCTAGCTTTGTTATAGACTTTTTGGGGAGGATGGTTGGCAAATTATCTGTACTTTCCATCTTGTCTTTCCTTATTTTAATAGTTAAATTTTTACTGTGTGCCTCAAAACCACTAGAGAATTAATAAGAGCTTTTTGAAAAATAGCTTGAGTCTCCTTGTATTGCTCTATTAGAATGATGTCTATGTTTATTATTTATTTCTGAGTTGTGAATTATTTAGATCTTTAAGCTAATTGTCCTTTTGTATATTTTAGGATGGAAGTTCCAGCTCTGATAGTGACCTAAGTCTGTCTTCAATGGTCTTTCTTAACCATAGCAGTGGCTCTGATGATTCAGCTGGAGATGGAGAATGTGGCTTAGATCAGTCCCTTGTTTCTCTAGAGATGTCTGAGATCCTTCCGGATGAATCAAAATTCAATATGTACCGGCTTTACTTTGGAAGCTCTTATGAATCAGAACTTGGAAATGGAACCTCCCCTGATTTGGTATCTTGTGCAGTCATCTTTACACAGTTCTGAAATGTAAAGCTGTATGTTGGTGTAAAGTTGGACAGTGATTTATCTCCTAACCAGCCCCACATATTCTTTCTGGTTGGTTGGTTCTTCAGCAAAATAGTCTTGTTTTTCTTACTTACACTAATTAGTAATTTTCATTCCTTGTTAAGATTTTTAAGACAGGGCTGGGAGCAAGGGGGAACCAAAGTAGTGAGTGGTTGTGATTATACTTTGGTTACTTTGAAGTTTCTCTCTCTTCACTAGTGATTTTAAAACATCTTTAGTAGCAGATCTATTTTACAGTAAACTTAAATTCTGTTATTACAGAAAAGTTAAGGATAATGAGAAATTTGATATAATAATATCAAAAATTCCTGACAACAAAATGGTCATCTGTTTGTGATAATTTTGTGGAAAGTATAAACAATGAAAAATAGTAACAATGTCTCAACAAGGAAAATGTTTATATTAAATGTGAGCAATATCACTGTTCTTCTACTAACATTTAACACATACCCCTTCAAAATTAATAGTGGTTCACTGTTACTTTATTGGTACATATAACATTTTTACATATATTTACTTACATTTTTCTTGTTTTTTGTACATTTACTTTATGAATTTAGGTTTTTAAAAATATAAAAGCAACCTATTTTTATTCCCAAGAATAGTAAGGTGGTGTTTCAATTCTAGTTTTTGATTCTGTTTTCTATTTCTTAATTTCTGTCTAGAAATGTTCCAGAACCTTAGTATAACTTTATTTACTGAAAACAGAGTAAGGCCCATTTGGAATCTATCCTTGGGCATTAGCGTGTTGGATTTAAGTAACAAAGCAAAAAAAGAAAACCTGCGTTACAGCAGTTTTCACTTTATGGTGGTTCTACAACATAGATATCAGTGAGCCTTTATATAATAGAATATGAACTTTTAAACTTTCTTAATTTTAGTTAATTAAAATGTGAATGTAACTATGTTAAGGTGTTATTGCTTAAGATTTTTAGTTTTTATCTTTGGTAAATACATAATTTTTTTTTCTCTCTTCTTTTCCCCTCCCCCCCTTCTTCCTTTCTTCCTTTCATTACTATAACTACCCATGCAGAGCTCACAGTGTCTCTCTGCACCAAGTTCCATGACTCAAGATTTGCCTGGAGTTCCTGGGAAAGATCAGTTGTTTCTACAACCTCCCGTGTTAAGGACAGCTTCACAAGAGGGTCACCAAGAACTTACACAGGAACAAAAAGATCAGCTGAGGGCAGATATCAGTATTATCAAAGGCAGATACCGGAGCCAAAGTGGAGTATGACTCTTTTTCCCCCCCATTGTAATTGTTAAAACTTCTTAAAAATTGTTGTTCCTTTTTTGTATGTATTTCTTTGGTTTGTAAATGAGCTATATTTCTTTATAAACAAGGGACTGAAACACATTGACTCAGTCAAATGGTTATGCACTTCCTTGCTTGCAAACAATTTTTAGTTATCCTACAAGAAAGGAAATGTACAGTCTCTTGAAAAAACTGACAAAAAAGAAATAACACTTGGACTGCCACATTTTTCATCTCATCCCTAAGTTAACTTTTTATTAATTTATTTTTTCATTTAAGGAGGATGAACGCCTTCACCAACCAGGACCAAACAAAACCAGTCTAGCTATTAGTCAGTCACATTTAATGACTGCACTCAGTCACACAAGACCATCCATTAGTGAAGATGACTGGAAGAATTTCGCTGAGCTGTAAGTAACAGAGTCCGATTTGGAAGTATAGATATTATTACAGGTGACATAGTTACTCACATAAACCTTTAAAATTGTTTTTAAAATAAAAAATAATATTCTGACCATTTAAAAGCCAATTCAAAAAAAATTGTGTAGTAGCTATACATTTAAACACCCAAAACTTTAGGAGTACAGAAGTCAAAATGGAATTTTCATTAACCAATTCGATTATATTTGAATTATTTATAATGGACTAATTTAATGTTAGCAACTTTTTTATATATATACATTTAAAAAAATTTTTTTAGAGATGGTGTCTCACTCTGTGGCACAGGGTAGAGCGCAGTATCATGATCATAGCTCGCTGTAACCTCTAACTTCTGGACTTCAGTGATCCTCCTGCCTCAGCCTCCCAAGTAGCTGGAACTACAGGCGTGTGCCACCAAGCCCAGCTAATTGTTTCCATTTTTTGTAGAGACAGGGTCTTGCTGTGTTGCCCAGACTGGTCTCGAACTCTTGACCTCAAGCAATTGTTCCGCCTTGGCCTCCCAAAGTGCTGGCATTACAGGCATGAACCACTGTTCCCAGCCCAATGTTAGTTAACTTTGAAGAAATAAGAAAAGGAAGAAAATTACATAGTTTGCAAAATTTGCAATGAAAAAATATACCTATTTTGCCTTCAAAATAATTTATATTTTATTAATCTCAAGAACATTTAAATATATTTAGATTTATTCGTTGGTGGACCATGTTTAGTACACATTTAGATTATAGGCTTCTTGCAATTGACTCTTTGGTCCCCTATGAATCTGAGACCCATAGACTTGGAACCATTCTAGGTCAATGATTCAACATAATTGAATTGACAAAATGTTTATTCCTGGTCTTTAGAAGCTACAACCCTTTCTTGTTTAATTTTCCAGTACCTTGGTTGGGGGGAGTGTGTTTACATACATCAGTAATATGTACTTATTGTAGAAAAGTCAGAAAACAATAGCAAGGAAAAATAAGGAAACAAATTTCCCTTAACTGCACTACTTTCCAAAGCATATTATTTTATATGCTTATGTATTTTTCCTACTAAAATAATAATACTCTGCACATATTGCTGTATAGCAGTCCCACTTTTTTCTGTCCATATAATCTTAAACATTCTTTTCCATTTTAAATATGTTACCACTTTATTCTTTAATGTCATTTTATAGTATTGCTATGTTACAATATCAATTTTTGGACATTTAAATTGTTTTCAGGCTTTCACTATTATAAGCAGTATAGTTATGAACATTCTTGTAGCTAAATGTTTGCAGATATCCTTAATTTTTTTACTGGGTTAGAGGTAGAATTGTTGCATTACAGAGTACTCAGGTATTTTAAGGCTTTTGAATGAAAATGTCATACTGATTACTTTAAAAATAAGAGGCTTTGATGCCTACTAACAGTATTTTAAGGCTTTTGAAATGTATCACCAAATTGCCTTTCAGAAGTACTGAACAATCTACATTTCAACAACAATATGAAGGTTGCCACTTTGCTTGCACGTCACTAACATATTTTTTCAAAGTTTTTGAACTGTTTTTTCCCATTGTGATTGAAAAAATTTGTATCTTGTTTAACAATTTACATTTCTTTTATTAAAACTAGATAGAAGTTATAATGCTTTTCATCCCATTTCTCCTTTTTGTGTTTTATATTTTCAACTTGTCTCTTCGTCCCCTTTGCTCCTTCTATTGGAGTGCAACTTCAGAAAAATTATTTGTAAAAATTCTCTAATTTCTCTTATAAGTATTTTTTTCTAATTTGTTATATTTTCCTTTCATTCTTAATATAATTTTGTTTGCAAACAATCTATTATCTTTTGTTTTGTAATTGTGATATTTACATGTATTAAATACTGTCTCTTACTTTTTTTAAGGTATGAAAGCTTTCAAAATCCAAAGAAGAGAAAAAATCAAAGTGGAACAATGTTTCGACCTGGACAGAAAGTAACTTTAGCATATGTAACTTCTATTTTTTTTTGATGGTATCCACATTGTAACAGTAAATAAGGTCTAAATTTCTTTTGTTTTAACAATTGGTATCTGACATCACAAATTTGGGAATGCGAGATTATGTATATCAGGATTACTTGAGATTAATACTGTAGAATAAATTCGGATATTTATAACAGATTCTGTATTTTTTTCTATAATCAGTAAAATGAATATATGCAATGTAAATAATTTATTTCCTTGAAGAAACATGAATGAAATCATCATCCCCTCTTTTAATTGACATTTATGTACATTTTAGATCCTTACGTCTCAAAAGGGAATTATATCAATTCAATAAATTTAATTACCTTCACCTGAATGATCACATCCCCTATATATAATCTAGCCATACGCCCTCTCCTGGTTCTAGCAGGATTTTATCTGGATATTCTCTAATCTGTGAACTAAATTGTAAAGTCAGCCACCATCAATACAAACTGTGTATTCAACTTTGTCATAACAGGGTAAGAGAAAAGCAAAAAAGAGAAAGTTAATTAAAATATACAAATAAATACATAATACAGTGATGAAGGATGTATATATAGTTAGTGACCTTTGCCCCTTCTGTGGGAAATATGAGGCCATGACTGATATTTTTTATTTCTCTGTTCTATTACTTATTCCATGTTCCTGTGACATCAGCCATAGCATCAGAGTATTGGAGACCTTTTCTAGGTGAGATAGCCTGAAACTGTCATTCCCATCTGAACCTTTAATAGGCCTGCCTGTCTAAGGTTGCATCTTCCATTAAATATTGTCATTGGCCAGTATAGTCCACAAGGTTCCAGCCATACTTTTCCCATTGCCCGTTGTTAGCAACAATTCTGTATTCCTTTATTAGAATCAATTTACTTAGTCAACATCATAATCCTCCCCTTTCAAACCATGGGAATTATTGCTGTATTCCCTTGGTAGAACCATTCCTCCTTTGGTTACCTCTAAACCAGCAAAGCCCAGAATCACAGGCAATGGAAGCAAAGATTTTTGTGGGTCACTAGGTATAAAACTGAGAAGTGCCATCCCCCCTTGCACTTTGATTCTCAGATCCTTGTATTAGGGCCATGGTCCCTGGTTCACAGCGTATACTAAATATACTGCATCTTGTAGAGCAGTACCCCGGCCTCACAAAGAGTTGTCTCCCCAAAAGTCCAGCTGTTTCAGGTTGGTAGGTATTTAAGTTAGTGAATTCCATAGGTAGCCATGCCTTACTCTTTTCACTATAAAGTGAGTTTCATGATCAGAAGCAGTGTCGTTTGGGATAGCATAACAACATACAAGCATTTAGTAAGTCCATGAAAGGTGGTGTTGGCAGAAGTTTGGAAGACAGACAAAGCAAATACAATTCCAGTATGTGTCCCCTCCAAGGAGGGCAAATTGCTGCCTCCTCTGTGATCAAATAGGGTCAGATGTAACCAACCTGCCTCCAGGCTCCAGCTTGTCTCCCCTTACATAGTTGGTCACTGTTGCTGACAGGTAGGCTATCAGGATAGCCAGGTAGTCAGGTGAGCCATGCTGAGGGGAAGTCCACATTATGGAGGCCACATGGGGACTCCCCATCCCTACCACCTTGGCCACTTTGCACGTGTCTAGTAAACAAGCACTGGGGTGGCTGGAAAAGAAGGCTGATGGACATCCATAGAGAGGTCATCTCGAGCACCTGATTATTAAAAGCACTGAAGGCTTTCAGCTGAGCATTCACACAGGACACAAGTATTCTTACTCTGTGGGCCCATCCCAAGAACTCCGGGCATACCTCTCCCCCAGGCATCATGTGTGCTCTTTCCAAATTTCTGATCATCTGGTTAAGTTATTAGCCACCATCTATGAATCAGCATAGATTTATATATCAAACATCTCTCCCTCCTGATAAAATGGAGGAGATACGTTGCTCAAAAATTCTACTCTGTTGGAAGATTTCCTATCTCCACTGTTTGTCAGGGCTATCCCCTCAATATAGCAATAATGCTTTCACTCTGACAAGTAGGTCACAGTGGAATTCAGCATCTCCAGGAATTAACGTGTGCAGACCCAGTGTCTCTGACAGTCCCCAGAATGAGTGGTTATTTCCCAGGGCACCTGGGAAATGGCCTGGTGAGTGACCTTGGATCCTTTGGGGAAGGCTTAGAGGAAAGAAGTTTCATAGTAAGGACTTGTGATGTTATTGCGGGGCCCTTTCCCTAGACATCTGGCTGCTTCATTCTTGGTCTGACCTAGGCCTGAGAATTGGGTCCAGGACCATGACTATATTGTGATAACTCAAATCAGGCGTTTGTTTCCTAACAGGAAGATTTTTTAAGTGTAAGAATCAAGTAGGATCTTTGCCCATGTATTTTGATCTTAAGGACACCACAATTAGGCAGCACTAAAGATCCCTGCAGGTCAGATCATTGTAATTAACACGCTGGCTTTACTGCTGCTTATGGTAGCCTCTCACATTGCAGCCTGACCTCTGCCACCCCAGGAGCCACCCCTACCCACTACAATCAGCCCATTCCTATTGCAACATCTCCCACTTGCATCCTGATATTGTTGCAGATTCTGTAGATTAACTCATTCAATATCCATTCCGACACCTTCCACTGCTGTCTGGAAAGCGAATTACTGAGTCACATGATCTCCATTGCAGCCATGTGTGACTATTTGACATAGTTCTGGACAATGAGCCTAAGTAGAAGTCCCTGGGGAAGGCTTCCTTTCTGGAACAAGGGCATAATTCCTGGAGATTCAGCAACCATCTTGCAAATATGAAGGTGAAAAACCACAGGCCACTGATGGTAAGGCAAGAAAACAGAAGGATCCTGGTTTCTGGATGGCATCACTGAGCTGACATACCACACTGAAGTTACTCCTAGACCTGTTTATGCCTGAAACTGATTAACCCCCTGTGTACTTCTCTGAGTAGGGCTCCTATTGTAGCCAAAATCAATCCCCACCCCAGATGACATCATCCAGTTGATACCTCTCAAAGTCTGCCCATCCTTAAACTTCCAGCTTCCTAAAAACCCCACATAAGATCAGCAGTCTGCTCTGCTCAGAGAGCCAAAGCCTGACTGCACAGCTCTCCCTTACTACATAGCAAGCAATAAATCCAGCTTTAGATTTTTATTTTAGATATTGAGTGGGGTCTCATCACCCTTTGATGCTGCTTCCCTAATCAGTATTAACCATTCCTAACCTGAAATCTAGCCTGATTGGGAGAACACCCAGTGGGAGCGCAGATTATCAACTTGCTGGGGTTTAAAATTTTTTATTTTATAATTTTTTTTCTTACACCCACATTTCCAATTATCTAATGGATACTGAAGTCTAGGAGATGCCTTATAATCCTCACATTACAAAACAAAACAGACACAACACATCACCTGGAAGCTCCACCTGGAAAGCTACTGCTGATTTTTCATCTTCCACAAAGTAACACTCATGTCTTCTTAATCATCCTTCTCCCTCATTCTCTATTTTCCAACTGGTTATTAAATTTTGTTGACTTTATCTCCCATATATCTTTTTTGGGGGATGGGGCACTACAGGGTCTCACTCTGTCACCCAAGCTGGAGTGCAGTGGTGTGATCATAGCTCACTGCAGCCTCAAACTCCTGGGCTCAAGCGATCCTCTTGCTTCAGCCTCCTGAATAGCTGGGACTACACGTGCACCCCACCACGCCCGGCTCGGAATCGATATTATACACTTCTATATTCAGCTTTTTTCTCACATATTGTGCAACTTTCCCCTATCACTAACAATTTTCATTTTGGATGCACAAACACACTATAATTTATTTAAGCATTCCCTTCTTATTGGCCATTCAGGTTCCTTCTGCCTGGTACTGACCTCCTGGCTTACATTTCCTAGGTGTAGGAGTTATACCCTCCTTTAAAAGGTATGGCTCACAAATCTGGTGTGAAGTAAGCAGCACAGTTCTTAAAACATGCCCAGGGCAGCCAAATAAAACCCACAAAAATGCCTTTCCCTTTTCTGACGCGTGACAGGAAACCTCATTCTGAGCGTGTATCCTGTACCTGTGTATACACAACATGCATACACAAAAATAAATGCATAAATGTCCCTCCATTATTTATATGATTTCACTTACTCATGGCTGAAATGGAATTGTGATTCAAATTTCATGAGGGAAAACTTCTTAGGCCCAGAAAAGCCTCTCACAGCCAAGAACCGGAATGAATGGTTTAGGGTAATTTTTTTTCAAATAACTCGTGTTAAAAACAACCTACTACCAATCCAGAATATAAAAATTTGAAATTCTACTTAAGTTGACTGTTCACAGAATTTGTGCGCATCCTTGTTGCTTTAACTCAGGCAGTGCAAAGGCAATTTATGTGACCAAAGCATTTGTATCCCCATAATATTCTCTAATAAAAAAATAAATAGAATTTGAAGTTTAAGCCAACATTAGTATAAACTAGTATTAACTGAAAGATCAACAAGCATTTTAGTTAACAGTATTCAATTTGGACCTTAAGCATCTCCCATAAGCAAGGACCAGGTTAGGTGCTATGGGCGTTGCAAAGTAAATTAAGACACACCATCCCTGTCCTCCAGGGAACACAGGGATGGGAGTGGGGACAATGGAGGTAAAAACTCAAACGCAGTGAGGGAATAGGATAGAGGTTGATTTCAAGCAGCCGTGGGGGTCTGGAAAGATCTCAAGGAGAGACGTAATTTGAGGGCCTGAAGAATGGCCTTTGGTAAAGTTGGAGGGAACAGTATGGACAAGGGCTCAGAGCCAGGAAAATAAGGGTTACAGGGGAAACATTTCATGGGTAGTGAGAAGGGGGAGACCAGGCTGGGACCACAGACCAGGGCCACATCAGGGCAGGCCTCAGATAACAGGAGAAATTGACCCCCTAAGCATGGGGATCCAACGAAAGTGGAAATCAATCTTTATTTTAAAAGATACTATGCAAGTATCTACCAATTTATAAACAAATGGCCAGTTTATACACTGGTTTTTAAAAATAGCCTCATTTTAATAAATATCTTAGATTAAGTGTTCATTTTACCAGTCATTGTTTGAATTTCCTAAAATCTATTACTTATTGATAATGAATCTGTCTACTCCAAATTCTAAGTACTATAATACTGTTTTTTGATTTTGTTTTTTAAATATCACTTTTTGGTAGAAAGCCCTATTTAAATCGTTTAAATGAAATAAAATAAATCCAAAGCAAATACATCATGAAAAATACATTTTAATCCAAAAGTTTTGAACATTAGCATTTAGAAAGTTATTTACAAAGTTATTTACAATCAGTTTTACTATAGCTTTTGTGAACAGAGAGATGACTGTGTACATGGAGCTATCTACAGTTGCTTCTAACTCACAAACTATAACTGTGTAGAAAAAGGGTAACAGTCAAAGCTGCTACAGCTCAAAATCACTATGATCCACCTAAATTCTGACAAGTTTTCCTGGGGATGAAAAGGCTGGTTAAGTCAGGACAGGAGAGGAGGCAAATGCGTACCACCCCAACCCTCCCCTGCTCTTCCATGTTGCTCCCTTATTCAACTGGCCTGTACTGGAAGTAAGACTTGCACCTGAATTTTGGACAATTTCATATACAATAGGCCCTCCCAGGCCAAGACATGCTTTTATTCCTGTTATTATGGGTCCATTGCAGATGGTTTAACTTTGGGGTAGACTTTAAAGATATCAACGCTAATGACCATTAATCACTTTTGACTGCCTAGTCATCGTCCTAATGGTGGTCAAGAACTACCAAATGGGATGCCTGACCAGTACATATTCCCTATGTGGCTTTGGTAAAGCTGATTGTACTATAAAATCTTATGGTTTGACTGGAAGCCTCCTCTTGACTGAGGAACAGTGAAGAGCAGCACTATTAAGATCAACTGAATGATTCTGAATGCCTGTTTGCTACAGAAGAATAAGATGAAAGTTTTTAAAAACCTAGACTAATAAAATTATCCACCAATCACTTTCCTTATGGTTAAAGCAGCCAAAAGTCTGGCACAGCATTTTCTAGATGAGAAAATGAGGCTGTGTGTCTTTATGATAGATACTGTTGGTCATAGCTACATTTCACTTGATCAAGCCCTTGGTCAGAAATCCGAACTTTAATTAATATTTTTTCTTGTAGAAAAATATAATCTATTTTATGAGTTTCTAGAAATAAATTATGGGGAAAAATAGACACTACCTTTTCCTAATGGTCTCCCTGGAAATTACAGACTTTGCCTGGGAAGATATACATACAGAATATAACATTTAACTTCAAAATATATTTCATTCTTTTCTACCCCTTTTAATTTTCTAAGTAACTAGTAATAAACAATCTAATGATTACTGGATAGTAGGAAAAACCCTTTTTCCATTTAAGAATTTCATTAAAGAAGTATGTGGCATATCTTGTAGTAGTATGAATACAAAATAACTGGAAATCCAGTTTTAATTTGTTAACTACAAGTGATTAGCAACTGTTTCCTTAATAGTTATCGCAGGAGTAGGTCCAACATGAGTCCATATATAGCCCTTCTCTGGTCTGGTGGGAACCGTGGGAAATGGTGATGACCGTGACTTGAAATACTCAGAAGGTGCGTGACAAACAAATTCCAAGTATTCCATCTTCCTTGGAAGATCTTCCTCTGGCCCTAGAAGGCAGTCAATGGAAAGGTTAAATACATTTTTTAACATATATATCATTTTCAGAAAATGTTAACATTCCTAGCCCCTGGGAGAGATTACTCTGGGAGTGACCCAGCATCAACCCTTGAAACATGCATTACTCTGAAGCTATTCTCCATCATCATTTTTTCTTCTTTAACTGCTTAAGGAATATGGCATTCTCCCCAAAACAGTGACTCCACATAGAAAGGATTCTACAAGCAATACAGAACACTTCTATAGTGTGTATTATGTGCCCACACTGTTCTATGTACCTATACATATCAATACTTTGAATCCTCACAACAACCCTCTGAGGTAGACACTATTATTATTCCCACTTTATATATGAGCAAAGTGAGGCAAGAGAGATTAAGGAACCTGCCAAAGTCACACAGTTAGTAAGTTGCGGAGCTGTGAACTCAGATAGTCTGGTTCAAGTCTGTGCTCTGACCTCAGGACAGGGATGTACATCAGGATCTGGGGACTAGGAAGAGGATGTGGGAGAGGAGCCCTGGACGTGATTCTGATACATCACTGCCTCTTCCAGGATCCTGTCCCAGGATAAGGCAACTGAAAGTCCACTGTTCTCTGCATTTATCAGCAGAAGACTAGAACTGTTTGGTAATATAAAAACTTGATATGTAGGTGAGAACAGCAGCAGTATATTATTTGTCCCTGGAGTTCTCTCTGAAAAAAAAAATTTATATGTTTTTTCTCAGGATGCAAAAGTAATGCATGCTCACTGCAGAAACACTGAAAAGTTCAGGGTAACTTAAAAATTTTGAATACTTTCAAAATTGTATTAATCAGTCACTTCTTGTGAGTCTACTCAAGAATTGTTAGCACCACATCTTTTGGCAGCCTTGAAATTAACAAAAGCACAGTGGCTGTCATTTCAGCCATCAACAATGATATGCTATAAAAGGTCTAGGATGTCATGTGTGGCATGTAGAGGGATGCATATTGAGAGATTATAAGATTTTGGAAATAACTGGAATAGTTCTTTTAGAAGTTATGTTTGAACGTATTTTTATGAGTAACCTAAATAACCTAGTTCCTGAGCAATAAATCATTGTAGTACAGTTTAACCCTGGGACACTTGGAAAAATCTTATCCATAGCACTTTTTAGTAGGTGCACATTGCTCTAACTTAAAATAACTGATAGCACTCAGACTCCAGCTATATAAAATATCTCTCATATTTTCCATACAGCTCTTTACTTTTTTTGTACTTAATGATGTTTATGCTTTTTTCTGTTATGGAATGAACTGTATCCCTCTACCACTAAATTCATATGTTGAAGCCCTAATTTTTTATTTTATTTTATTTTTAATTATTATGTGTACATAATAGTTGTATACCTTTATAGGGTACACGTTGTGATGTTTTGATACAGGCATACAATGTGAATTAATCAAATCAGAGTAATTGGGGCATCCATCACCTGAGGCATTTATCATTTCTTTGTGTTAGGAACATTCCAATTCCACTCTTTCAGTTATTTTAAAGTATACCCTACTTTACTGTTGATTATAGTCACTTTGTTGTGCTATCAAATATTGTTAATTCTATCTAACTATATTTTTGCACCCATTAACCATCTCCATTTTGTGTTCCCCTCCCCGCTACCCTTCCCCACCTCCAATAACCGTCATTCTACTCTCTGCCTCCACAAGATCAATTGTTTTTAATATTTAGCTCCCACATAGGAGTGAGAACATACAAGATTTGTCTTTCTGTGCTTTTTGAAGCCCTAATTTCTAATGTGATGGTAACTGGAGATAGAACCTTTAGGGAGGTAATTAAGGTTAAATGAAGTCAAAAGGTGGGGCCCTAATCTGATAGGACTGGTGCCTTTATAAGAAGAGACATCAGAGAGCTCTCTCTCCAAGCGCACTCACAGAGGAAAGGCCACATGAGGACACAGCAAGAAGGTGGCCTTCTACAAGCCAGGAAGAGAGGCCTCACCCAGAAACCAATCTTGCCAGCACCTTCATCTTGGACTTCAGCCTCCAGACTATGAGAAAATAGATTTCTATTGTTCAAACCATCCAGTCTGTGGTATTTTGCCATGGTGGCTCAAGCCACATTCTTTTCCATAATACTGGAGAATTAACTAAGTTCAAGAACCTGTACCATTTGTCAAACTCACCTATGATATAGGATGCAGGATCAAATTGGTCTCGGGGGCTAGAGAGAGTGGGAATGAGCCACGTCAGTGCTGCGCTCTTCTCACAATACTGGTCCTGGATAAAACCCCTGATCTGAGCATAGTACGGCTTTCCATCTTGTTCATCAATCACAGAAACAACATCACCAATTTGGTAATACACTCCCTAGAGGAAACACGAGATAATCCCATATGTAAAATAAAAATAGAACAGCACCAGAGCCATGAATGAAACTTCCTTTATATGAAAGCAATTTTTCGAAATGGTCAATAATAGGTCTTCAAGATGGTCTCATATATCAATGTTTATATGTTTGATGCCAATTTCTAAAGTTGTTTCACCTTTGAATGAAAAAAATTGTACACATACACATACATACATGTGATTATATGATAATCTGCATCTGGAGAAAACATTTGTTCATAAAAGTATTTTGATTTTATATCACAGCAGTACTATCCCTACTTTTTTTTTCTAATAGACTTAATTTTTTTAGAGCAGTTTTAGGTTTACAGCAAAATTGAGCAGAAGGTACAGAGATTTCCCATATATACCCTGCTCCACCCATGCACAGCCTCCCCCCCACTGTCAATCAACACCCTCCACAGAGTGGTACACTTGTTACAACTGATGAACCTACACTGACACTTCATCATCACCCAAAGACCATAGTTTACATTAGTGTTCACTTTTGGTGCTGTGTATTCTATAAGTTTGGGCTAATGTATAATGATATGTATCCACCATTATAGTATATGGAGTAGTTTCATTGCCCCAAAAATCCTCCATGCTCCGTACCATCCCTACTTTGTTAGCCACAGTCATGAAGCTCTAGAAAGGCTAAGTGACTTGCTAAAAGCCATGAAAGGCAGAGACAGCAGCTGAGGCTCCTATACCAGCCCAGTAGTCTTTTTCTGTACTGACTGTCTTGAAAATCAGTGCTTACCTGGTAAGCATGTACTCTACACACCTCCCCCCCATAACCATCCACTCAAAGAAAATGAATCGAAACCAAAAGAAATGACAGAAACTCTTCTGATTATAATCAGTCTTGATTATAATCATATGCTTACCCTCGACTTACCATCCATCTCCCAGACTCCCTGCTGTCTGTCTCTTCTGCTCCCCATTCAGTTTTATATCCTCCCACAGTACTATACTGGTACTTCCGGTATCCAAAGCTTTGTGTCGTATTCATTTCCTGCTCCACTTTATACCCAACTAATTTGCACATGTCCTGTATTAAACTCTCCCTATGCCTCTGCTATCTATCCTATGTCCTCTTCCCTGGGTCTTGAACTGGAGATAATCTCTCCTTTGAACATCCACAATGGCCGACTGAAATCTTTATGACACTCAGCACTTCCTTAAATGGCCATAGTTCTCAGTAGGCCATACTGTCCTTGACTGCAGGAATAGTGTAATTCATCGCTGCTTCCCTGGAAGCAGGGCCTTGGCAGCAGGGCCTTGGCAGCAGGTAAAGCTGCAGGGGTGTGTACCTCAACCATGAACATGATTCTGAAGAAGTATTTCCAGTAACTGAGCTGCAACATGAGCGCCTCATAGGGCAGGAGTTTCTCCTGGTGGACCTTATCCATGTGTCTGAGGGTGACTGTCACACTGAATCACTCTGAATGGGTCTAGTCAATGCAGGCCACAGTCTGCTAATTGCTGGCTCCTACCCATCATCAGCTGGTCCTTCCTCCCAGCCACTACTCCAAAGTTCTATGTTATTTATCACATAAATAGTTTGCATTTATGGTTTGCTTTGTCTAAATGTATGATCATTATTCCCAAATTACAAATGATTATACTTGCTTATCACAGGCACTCAAATGTATGCTGAATGATTATTAATCTAAAACACACAGTAGCGAGAAAGCAGAACTGCAATGCAAAGACCACGCCTAAGTGAAAGATTCCAATGGCAAGCAGTGCCTGGCACACAGTAGGTGTTTATTAATATGTGTTGTGTACATATATATATAATACTAGGACATTTGATCTAAGTAGTCTCCTCATTTGCTGGGAGGTTTCAAGGTTTCTGGCAGACAGAAAGGGGCCCACACAAGATACTGAAGAACATGGATTAGGAGTAACCAGAGCTGAGTGTGTGGAGCTGTTCTGCCACTGTGGTGCTCCAGGGAGGCCACTTAACCATTCTGGGACTTGGGTGCCCATACTCTTGGCTATCATCCCGGTGGCTCCCACTCAGCTCCCTAAGCCCAATTTGGGCTCTAGTTTGGTGGCTGGTAGTGACCTCTTATACTCACCACCATGGTGCTGCCTGACAACGACACTGCTGTGGCAGCCTCCACAACACTGGGTATCTGCAGCATTACTTGAATACTTGAATATTCTGTTGCATTCTATCCTTATTGTTTAATAAACATGGGTGTTAGACAATAATTTGAAAGTACTGATATTGGCCCTAACCGGTCCCACACACCTTTCCATAGAGACACACAGGTAGATCATTAATACACTAACACCTTAGCACCACCAGTTGCTTCTGGACTTAATCTGTAAACTGCATGCTCACCTGTGAAGGTAATGCACAAATCTGAAGATGTGATGATGATAATTTCTACTGTTCATTGAGTGCCTACTCTGATAAGTGCTTGACAGACATGATTTCACTTGACCCACTGAGGTAGTTTCTATTCACAATCTGTATGTTACAGATGAAGAAGCATTACAGAGGTTGGTCCTCATCACATAGCCAGTCACTTGCTAAAGCAGTGGCACCAGGAACTGAGCTCTAGGCTTGGGCTCTGGTATCAGACCACCTCACTCTATGACTTGCTATGCAATCTTGGACAAGTTAAGACCTCTTTGTGTCTTAATGTCCTCATCCAGAAAATGAGATAACAGTGCCTACCTCATAGAGTGGACTGAATGAAATAAAGCACGTAAAATGCTCAGTGCCTGGTCCATAGCAAGCTCATACCGAACTTTAGCCATTTTATTACTGACAATGTATGAAATGCTAGAAATACAGGAAAGACGTTTGCCTGTATACAGACTGTTTTTGACTATACAGGCTGTGGGCTAAAAAAAAAAAGTACACCAAGGGCATAATCACTTCAGTTTCCCAGTGTCTGGTCCACTTGGGTCAGGTACAAAGCACCAATTCACACCACTTCCCCCTAAGTGACAGTTCAGACCCCAAAACACCAAACAGCCTTTAATGGTTGCTGCCGGGCCCAAATGTTCTAATTCCTTTCCTAAGACTTCCAGTTTAAAAATAATATGTCACCTCTCTCACTGAGGTGTCAGATGTCCATGGGCTTTGGCCCTAGGAAACTTGACCTTCTCACTCTTTTATCAAAATATCTTGGACTCTCTCGCTGTGGACTTCCAGTAAGTGTCAACGCCTAATACTGCCCTTATTCCTGTCGTCTCTGCTTAAAGGCGTTTTAGAATCTCTGAGCCTATTCTACCCATTAGATGCCCCGGTCTACATCCTCTATGAATCCAAATCCCGCCTCTGTCCTTCTCACCCTTCAACGCCATCACATTGACTAAGATGGCTTACTTTCTCATGGCTCCATACTATACATGAGCATTTTAACAACAATTCCCATAATCTACAGTAAAAAAATACTTAAGGCCCTCACATCGTATTTCAGTAGGCAACTTCTTCCACCTCAGCTCTGGATGAGATGTTTTATAACAGCCACGTATGGAGGAAAATAGCTTAGAAGGGAACAAAAAGCATAATTACACCTTATACAAATACAGAATAGCAGAGACCTTTAGAATAATCCAACATTTTAGTAACACATTACACAATAGGCCCAATTCTTCCTTCAGTAACTCTACAGAAGCTTACCTTGTAGAAGATTGATTCTGCAGTGATTATGGTGGACACTGACTCAGGAGCTTTGATGGGCTATGAAAAAACAAAAGTAAAAACATTAGCACGTCCATAGTATGTATGCGTGTATAGGCATGTTCCCAGCCCTATATGAGAGTTCGGTAATTTGAGAAACGCTAAAATTTGTTGTTTGATTTTACAAAGTGAAAAAGTGCCTCCTTGAAGACATTTTCCATCTCAACTATGGAACTAGCTATGACACGCTACATCAATTTTCTAGCAAGCCTGAACTAAGGCTTTAGGACCTTTCTTGGGAGTTGTTGGTAATTTGCCATCTTCTAACCATCATTGAAATCCCTTCTAAATCTGCAATACATGCTTCTATGCCACAACACAGCAGGTAGGCCTCCCCAAATCTGTCTTGCTTGGTACCATCTTTGAAGAAAGGGGTTGCACAGAAATGATAATGAGATAATTGCAGAGAACACAGTCCATCGTACTTAAAAGAAATGTGTGTGATACAAATGTAAACAAATGAATATTTACTTGTTTTGTCCAGTCAACAAATATCTCATTTTAAGGAAACTAAATTATAAAAATCTTAAATAAATTAGGGATAACTACTCTCAAAAAGAAAACAATCTGTCATCTGCACAAGAATCTACTGCAGGGCCACTCTGTGTTTTATGAATGAATACGCCCAACTTCGGAAATGTTATTACTAGTAAGTGAAACAATCCTGTTCTGAAAAGAAAGAATATCATACTGAAGTTTAAAGAAATAGTCTATAAGGCATTGTCCACTGTCCCTTGTGTTTATACTAACTGTGAGAACTTACTGCAAAAAAATTGTGCTTTCAACTACCTCCAGCAAAAGTCTTTCAAGAATCTCTTCTTATTGCCAGAAGAAGAGCTAAAGAAGGTTTAGCAAAATTTTTGATTTATAGTCATCAAATTCATCACCCATTTTCTGGAGCTATAATAACATGTGAATATGGAAATGATGAGTTCCAGTATTATTAATTACTTAGATCTTTAAAGAATGGAAAAAAAAAGTCTTCCTAGTATACCTGGCCATATCAAGAACCATAATCTCTCTTCTTCTTTTGCATAGAGAACCCATTTGGGTTCAAGGTTGATGTTTCTTTTAAATTCATATTTATATTGTCCAGAGGGGGGAAAAAAGCTAAAAAAAGAGAAAGGGTATTATCAACTTTATAAACAGTAAGTCTCCTACAACAGAGCTCTTTCCTTTTCAAGAGTCTGGACCACTCCCCAGGATACTGCAGAAGAGCTCCCAAGGGCAGAGTCCACGTTCAATGGTGAGAAATGAAGGCGGTGGCAGGACACACTACACACACAGTCATTACAGTAAAAGGCACTGTCCACAATCATCTTACATTTTTTAATTTAAAAATATGTCTTCTCCCTTTTCCTTTAGTGGAAACTTTCTTTTCAGCAGCTGGAGCAGATTTGTATTTAGTGTTTCTGAGCCGAGCAGACCTCCTGTGAATTTCCTGCTTACTCTGTTACATAAACAATTAAAGAACAAAAAGAGAAAGTAATAAAAACTGTAGAAAGGTTGCTGTCCCAATACAACCATCTTACATGGATCCCAGAGTATGCACTTTATAAGGTCATTTAATGGAATACTTACGCAGTCATTTAAGAGAATGATATAATAATCTTACTTAATAACGTGCTACATAACAAAAATAACCTTTATTAACAGGGAAGGAGGTCCAGGACCTACAACATTTGCGGCATGACCCTGTTTATGACTGTGCACACGTAGTCTCTTGAGATGTCCGGTTGCTACTACCCAAAATATTATTACAACGGGGCAAATTCTAAAGGGCTTTTAATTTTCTTGCTTCTTTATGCTTTGAATTTCCTCACAATAAGAAGAGTTGCTTAGGAACAGGCCAAACGAGTGAAGACCTCATCAGGAGGTGGGGAGGGGGCGTCCCGGCCCCGCAGAGGCAGGGCGATGCGGGAAGGCCCGCGCCCGCCCGCTCCCCGCCCGCCCCGCACCCGGACAGCCTCCGCCGGCGGGCGGGGCCGAAGAGCTCACCTGCTTGCCGCCCCCGCCCCCGTTGCTCTGCGGAGGGGCGGCCGAGGTGCTGGCGAAGGTCGCCGCGCCGAAGCCGCCGCCACCGCCGCCGCTGCCCCCCGTCCCGCCGGCCGCCCCCGAGCCGGCGCCCCCGCCGCCCGCGCCGCCCCGGCCCGTGCAGTGGTGGCAGAGGATCTCCCCCTGCGGGCCCTTCTTCCACATGGAGGACGACGTGGTCTTGCAGACACTGCAGGTGGGCTTCAGGCCCAGCGGCATGGTGGCCGGCTCGGGCGGCCCCCGCGGGCGCAGAGACACGGGAATGGCGGCCGCTGGCCCGGCCGCCCGCTGGTCGGCCCACCACTCCCGGCGACAGGAAGAGCGGCGAGGGTGCCGAGCGGTCCACGCAGACACCAGGCCGCGACCGCTGCCCCCTGGAGGCGGGAAGCAAGTCTCGCCGGCTCCGCCCCGGCCCCAGCCCCAGGAGGCCCGGGGCGCCGGGAGGCGGGGCCGGGGCGGGGCCGGGGCGGGGCCCGGCCTGCGGGGAGCGCCCGACCGTGGCTCCGGAGGCTTCCGGCGATGGGCGGGGCTACGCGCGGGCCGCCCGACCGCCTGACCGGAAGGGCAGCGCCCGGCATTACCAGGCACTCGCTGCAGTTCAGCTGCCTGTCGCCTGGGGGAGTGGTTGTCAAACTTTTCGGTCTCAGGACTAGAATTGCCAAGTAAAATACAGGACGCCCAGTTAAAAGTGCGTTTCAAATAAACAACGGATAATTTTTTAGCATGAGTGTGACCCATGGAATAATCGTTTGTCCAAAATGCATATTTACCTGGACGTCCTGTATTTTTATTTGCTAAATCTGGCATTTCTATTCAGGACCCCTTTACATTCTTAAAAATTGTAATTTGGACACTCTCCCTCCAAATACTTTTGTTTAGTGGATTATACCCGTGGCCATGTATGTATTGGAAGTAAAAACGGACACATGTTACAGCCTAAGATGTCAAGTGCACATTTCTTAATTGTTGGGTGATGTCATTGTATGTACTGTGGCCTCTGAACTGTATACCAGTGAGAAAACGAGAATGGAAAAGGCAAATAATTGGCTTAGCATTGTTGGAAAACAGTTTTGACACTGAGGACTACCTGAAAGGGTCTTGGGACCCAGAGTTGAAAACAGCTGGCCTAGGACACGAGCATTATAAGAAACCAGATCGCGTCCATTAATGTCGCCAGTCAGTACGGGCCTCGCCATAGCAGCGAGGGTGTCCTTCTCAGCCTCACTCGGTAGAGTGGTGGTTGCGTATCCCTCTTCACGACCCTGAGTTTCCTAGACTTGGTATCCTAGGTGAGATCTTGATGAATATGTTGGGGGTTGGGGGAGAAACATGTATTAAATGCCTATGATGCAATGAAATCTCACTTAGTGCTTATGACAACCCTGGAAGGAGTTGTTATCCCTATTTTACTGTTAATTGATCATGATCATTGGTACTGCGATTTGGAGTGGCTGCCATCACAGCCCCTGCTCTTGGCACCACTTCCAGGCAGGGCTTCGGAACAGCTCCCTGGGGCGAGACTCAGTCATCCTGGCTCTAAATCTAGGTTTCCTCAACAGTAAAACAAAATAAATTTCCAGGACTGTTATGGGGATTAAGACCAACTGTAAAAGTGGTTGAAGAGAATAGGTAAAGAGTGTTGTCTCATTTTAGAACAATGCTGAAGGTGTTCAGAGCATGCCACCCCAAAATATACAACTTTGGCATATTATTTTGAGCTGGGCAATGGAGCAACAACAGATGGAGGAAAGGCTCTGACCCCCTTTCTGCCTAATGCAGGACATAAAACTTTCCTTGTGAAAGGTGCTCTCTCTGCACCAGGAAGAGGAGAATATTCTTATTTGTCAGAGATAGAGTTGATGCTGAGATGAATCTACAAACAAAACCTTAGTAAATTTTATAAACCTTACTTTCCATTAGTTTCCCCCATATATTTCCTAGTCACTTTCCCACAATTTACCAGCCTTAACCCAAGTCCCTTTGTCTTGTCACATCCCCACAATTTATTATTTTTTATTTAAAGGGGTATATACACTTTTGGCCTAACAGCAGCCATCGGTGTTTATTTTCCTTATAAAGGCTCCCATGCATGTAAAAATATTAAATAAAACTTGTATGCTCTCTTCTGTTAATCCGTCTTATGTTAATTTAATTCTCAGGCCCAGCCACAGAATCTAAGAGGACAAAAGGAAGTTTTTCTTCTCCTACAATGCACTGTGAGGAAATCTAGATACTACATTCTGTGTTCCTTAATGTATCTGTCTCGTAACGGTATACCTCTCTTTGCACCTCATCTCCAAATTACTCCCTTTCATTCACTGAAAACTTTGGTCCCTGGCTCACCAGCTTCCTCTCTACCAGAGGACACCCTTCTGGGTCAGGTCAGTGTCCACCAGTACAGTTGTCCTTCAGTATCTGTGGGGGATTGGTTCCAGGACCCCTGAGGATACCAAAGTCCACAGATGCTCAAGTCTCATATAAAATGATGTACTATTTGCATATAACCTATGCACATCCTCCTGTATACTTTAAATCATCTCTAGATTACTTATAATACCTAATACAATGTAAATGCTATATAAATAGTTGATATACTGTATTGTCTTTTTATTGGTATTATTTTTATTGTTGTATTGTTATTTTATTTTTATTTCCTTGAATATTTTCCGTCTGTGGTTGGTCGAATCCATGGGTACTGCAGGACGACTGTATAACCACCCAACACCCAGCTTCTCCGTGGCTCCTCATCCCACCCATCTCCGTCTCCTGTCCTTGTCAGCTCCCCAACCCCTGGCTGCACCCTCTAACCTTCTGAGATCATTAGGAAGATTTTCATTTTTTCCTTGTAAATTTTTTAATAATCTTTTAAAATGAAGTATAATACACATACGGTAGAGTATCCAACTCATGTGTGTACAGCTTAATTAAGCTCATTTAATCCTCACATCGACTCCATGGGGCATGTTCTCTTATCCTCATTTGACAGGTAAGTAAAGGGAGACTCAGTGGCAGTGCCCCCCAAGATATTCAGGACAAGGGTGTGTGTGGTCAAGGAACCCCACTTCTGCCCATACTCATCAAGACACAAATATGGTGAAGGATTAAATGAGTTAGCACACGTGAATTTGTAAACAACTTTGACATCTAGTAAGTGCCTGATTAATGTCAACTATGAGGTTGATAACAAAGAAGGAGGAGGAGGAAGAAGCATTTCTCAGACCAGATTGTGGTCAAGTCGTTAGTTATACCCCTGACATGTAATCATGTAAATCATGTTAATTGTATTTTGGAAAAAATGCAATTAGCTTGAGTTGCCTGTTAATATCAACAAACTAGAGAGAAATAGTAGGGACTAGACAGAGAGAGATGAGGGAGGCCTATGAGACTGCAAGAAAGTTCAAGGGAAGAGAGCCAAGGCAGGCATTCTTACTGACCTTTTCCTGTTTTGTCCTCAGGAGGGCCAGCATGGCATCCCTGTCATCCACTGCAGACACACCTTCTCTGTTACAACCAAATGGACCTTTGTTGGGTGTGTTATCTGCATTTCCCACCCCTGTGCCTTGGCTCAGGGTGTTTTCTCTGCCTGGAATGTGCTTCCTCCCAACTCTTCACACCCAACCGTAACCATCTTTCAAGAGTCAGCTCAGACTCATGCCAGAAGTCACGTTCTCCTTTCTCTAACTCCCTAACTCTGAGAACACTTGCAATGGCTCTTCCCTCCTTCTGCCTCAGGTGTTCACTGTGTGTCTCCTCCCACTGACTATGAGCATCTTGAGGAAAGGAAGTATGTCTTTTTCCTCTTTGTGTTCTTCTACTTCCCCACTCCTTGCCCATAGTAGACACACGCTAATTAGCAGTTTAATGATTGGATTTATACATTGATTAGCCTTTTCTCAGCCACAATCTTTGCTCAGGACAAGTTTCTGCTCCCACTCCCCTCCCTGACTAGAAATCCCAGGATAGAGGGGCTCATTGTAGCTTCCCCCCAGCTAGTCATCAGACTTCTCTCACCAAGCTGCCTGAATCAGGCCTCTCCACGGCTTCTCTTTGGCCGGCAGCCTGCAAGTAGCTGTACCATGCATGGAGGACACCAATAACATCATTATCGACCAGAAAATCCAACACCCACTTGATCACAGACGAGTCTTACTTATTTGAAAGAATTGTGTGGGATCTCTGGTGGGCTCCCCTGGTGAAGTTTCATAAACATCTTCTTCCTGCTTAGAAGAAAGTGATGACATGGTCAGGGGATGCCACATCCCCTGGGGTCCTCTTGCTCCCTGACATGGAATCAGTTAGGAGATTCAGGCATAGGCCTCCCTGAGACTCAGCACAGAGTGCTTGGCATGGCTGTCAGGCCAGAATGAGGCTAGGCACATTGGGCTTGACTTAGAGACCCTCTGCTAGGCTCCAAGTGGGGTCCCTGGCCCACCCTATACTCCAACTGCCACTCCCCTAACTGTCGCTAGAACCTTGCTTCAGTCCCAGCGCCTGCCTATGCTGTGTATGACAGCTGGCTGTGGAGCCGGGAGAGCTTTCTGAGCACCAGGTGAAAGCCTCCCTGTGTGGTTCAAGCACCAGCCAAATGTAGCTTCATGAGGAAAGCCCTTGCCTTTGGTTTTTGTTTTTGATTTTGAGAGCTTTGAAAATCTTGCTGCCTCTCCTCCTTCTGATTCACAGGACACTAGTCAGGAAACCAACTCAGTTATTTTAAATGCTTCTCAGCTTCGTGTGAAGACTGCTTTCCTCAGAGGAGCTCCAAACTTTGCCAAAAGGAGGCATATTTCTTTTTCTCTTTAGAATGTAATTATCTTTTGTTATTATATAAGTAATGAATGCTCATTGTAAATAGCCGTACAATTCAGAGAGTATTCCCCAACTGGGCTGTGTTAGAGATAATCATATTAACAGTTTGTAGTATCTTCCCAGTCTCTAGGAGAGTGTGTGTGTGTGTGTGTGTGTGTGTGTGTAAAACGTGAATGCGATCTTACTAAATATTATTCTCTAATCTTACTTTTTAAATTCAAAAGTGTATAATAGTGAACTTTCCACATCAATCCATAAATATCTGCCTTTTTCTGTGCCAAAATTAATTTAATCATTTACATGCTGATGGATATTTAGACTGTTTTAAATTTTTGCAGTTGCAGACAATGAATGATGCAATGAACTTCCTGATACGTGTACCTTTGCCTATTTGTCTGAGTATGTTTATGGGGAAAATTCCTAAAAATGTAACTGTTGGGTCTAAAGTAATGCACATTTTGAATTCTGATAGATGCTGCTAAATTGCCCCGGCCAAAAGTTTATGCTGCTTAGGGGCCATCCCAGGGCTGACTTACCTGCTAGTAACTTACCCATAGTAGGCAGGGGCCCAGGCCCGTGATGGTTTTAGGGGTCATACAAATATTTTAATTTTTAAAAAAATTAGGATAAAAAATTGAATATAATAATGAATATATGTATATAATGAATCCAGCCTGGGTTATACTCATCTTTATACCAATGCAGTCATAAAATATAATTTTTAATATTTTTTTGTGGAAGAGGAGACAATGAGGGCAAATATGTGCAGGGCCCATGCAAGTCATAATGTGGCCCTGGAGTGTCTATTTCTTCATACCCTTGCAACTCTGAGAATTATCTTTTCAATCTTTGCCAGTCTTTTATGCAAAAAATGACATTTCACTATTGTTTTTACTTGCAGTTCTTTGGTTATTTGTGAGGTATCGTCTCCTAAGTTTATTGACCATTTAAATTTCCTTTATGAATTGCCTATGTATGTTCTTTTCTTATCCTTTTACTGGGTTACCCATCTTTTCCTTGGTAAAGTTCTTTTTACAGTATAGTAACTATTCCACATATTATATTTACAATTTTGCATTTCAGATTTATTGGTATCCTTTGTAATGGCATCTAAAGTGTTCCTGTACTCCCAATCTGCCAAGCATTTTTTTTATGGTATCATTCTTACAAAGGCTTACACAAATATTCTTTGTATTTTCTTGTAGAATATCTATGGTTATTATCATTTATGATAATATCTTTAGTTCATCTGGAATGCATTTTTGTATAAGATGTGAAATAACTATTAAACTCTATTTTGTTTTCCAAGTACATAGCTAATTGTTCCAACATTGTGGGATAAAATTTGCAATTCCACCTTTATCAAATATTAAATTCTCATCTATACATCAGTCTGTTTATTGAATCTCTTCCATCCCATTGATCCCTTTATCTCTTGCCACGCTATTACCACAGTTTTAATTATATAGCTCTATGACATTTTGATTTGTGATAAAGTATGTTACCACCACCCCCCGATAATCCTTCTCTTTCAAATTCTTTCTTGATTATTCTCACACATTTACTCTTTCTGATGAACTTTAGAGCTACATTTTCAATTCATTCAATCCAATGAGTTTTGTAAAATTTCGAGATTCATTTGAGGAGAAAGGGCATCTTTACCACACTGCACTTGCTTCTCCAAGAGCCTGGTATTTGTTTGGACTTTCTATTCATCCGTTTCCAGTTGGCCATCACCTTGTCCAAGCCTTTGCCAGCTCTTCAGTCTCCTCAAGCCTCTCTGTGGCTCTCTTTGTGCAACAGGGAGCCTGCAGCGGGGGCTTTCCTGAGTCTTCATGCTCCCCAGGAGATTAATGGGGGCCTTTTGCTTTGCCATTTTGGATCCATTTAGTAGTGTTTTCCTCAGAACTGTGGTCAGGCTGCAAAGGAGTGTGGCAAAGCCCACCATCACCTCTTATGGAGATTTCTGGTCTCTTTCCTTCCACTTTGGCTTACTGTGGCCCATTCTCCTCACTGTACCTGGAGTGATCTTTCTAGTCAGATCCCCATGGTCCCCTGCTAGAAAACCTTCAGTGATTACCCATTGTGTAAGTTTCCTGTTGCTGCTGTTACAGATTACCACAGACTTCATGCCTTAAAACAACACAAATTTATTATCTTACAGTTCTGGAGGTCACAAGTCTAAAATCAGTTTCACTGGGCTAAAATCAAGGTTTTGGCAGGGTTGCATTCCTTCAGGAGGCTCTAGGGGAAAATCCATTTCCTTGCCTTTTCTGCCTACATTCCTTGGCTCATGGCCCCTTCCTCCATCTTCAAAGACAGCAACTGTATTACTCAGACCTCTGCTTCCATTGTCACATCTCCTTCTCTCACTCTGTCCCTCCTGCCTCCTTCTTATAAGTATGACCATAAGAACTTCTGTGATTGATTGGGCCACCCAGATAATCCAGGATCATCTCCCCATCTCAAAGTCCTTAACTTAATCGCACCCAGGATGTTCCTTTTGACATGCAAAATAACATATTCACAGGTTCCCGGAATTAGTGTGTGGACATTGTCAGGGGACCATTATTCTACCTTCCATACCTGTGGCATTCAGGATAAAGTCCAGACACCTTCGCTTGGCTTGCCAGCTTCCCAGTGACTGTCCCCACCACCACTCCGTCTAACCTCATTCCACTCTCCCCTTTGAACTCCCTGCTCTAGCTTTGGGAACTTCTTTCAGTTTCTAGAACCTGTTCTCTCTGCTTCCTCTATTCCTGATCCAGGCTGGTTCTTCTGACTGGGAAGTCCTTCCCCCAGCTCTTTACTTGACTAACTTCTACTCAATTTCCACCTACTGCTTAAACCTCACTTTCTCTGGGAGCTTTTGACAACCTCTTCTACTCCCCACATGTTTCTCCAGACTTAATTAAGGACTCTCATATCATCCTCCAATGTTCCCAGCTTGCTTATATTGCCTTTTATGATATTGCTCATTTGAAGATCCTGTCTCCCAAAATGTAAGCTCTTTGAGGGCCGAGACAAGGGCAGCTCCATGCTTGGGGCTCATTAACTCCTTGCTGAATGAATTTATAAAAATATTAATTACATAATAGAATGGAAATTATTTTACTCTGTTGGCCTCATCTTAAAAGTATTTGTTCATCATTCATTTAATAAATATTTATTAAGCACTGACTTGGTAAGTGCTGAGCCAAGGCAGTTAAAATTAGGAAAAAAATCCTGTGAATGTTATGAGGATGCTAAGGTTGTAGAGGTGTGATCGTAAGGACATGAATAACAATTCGCTCCTTCCAGGAAAATGGACTTGGAGGTCAGTGAACCAATAGACTTTAGTTCTGGAGATCATCAACATCTGATTCGAAAAACAGCAGATAAAAGCATCCAGTCTAAATCTGGTCAGCGTGATGCATCATCTTCATCTGGGCCACAAGAAACTCGAAATGATGCACCCTTAAAGGTTGCTGAGCGAGTGAATACCTATGTGGTACAAATTACAGATGAGAATACCCCAAATGACAGCAATGCAACTTTAACCTCTCCATTCTCAGATGCATCTATCCGCAGAGGTGAGAAAAAAGGAATTACCTTTTTATAAGAGAAAAGCAAGTGTTCTTTTAAAATGTCTCCACGGGGTGGATTGTCAGAAAGATTTGATATTGTTTTTAGTTTTTCCTATTCATGCTTTATCATGAAACTTTGTAGGGCTGCTGTAATAGACTGCCCCCAAGTTTCCAGGGCACTCAGAAATTCATAATAACATATGGTGACCAACTTTTGTTTTTTTAAAGGAGATATGAATTCATTATTGATTGTAAAATGTTCTTACCTACCATAATATTGGCTTAAGTTTTAAAAAATACTAATTCTAATTCAATATCCTAGATGTTAATTCTGTATAAGTCAGGAAATACATTCACAATGAGTAATAGAAATCTAGAAAACTGTGTCTAAATCAATGAGAAAAAATTTTTCTCTTTCTCTCTCTCTCTCTCTCTCTCGTGAAAGGTGAAGTTTGAAGGTAAGCCATTCAAGGCTAATCCTGCAGGTCCCGGGTGTCCACTTGGCCACCCTTAGGCCTTCTTAGGGCCTGGACAACTTGCAGGTGGCCTGTGAGCTTTGAATCCCATTACCAGCCACACCCCTGTCCTGTGGCTGGAAAGATGCCTTTGGAGCTCTAGCCCTTGAGGTGGGAGAAGGAAAAGGCAAACAGCCAAAGGCAAAGAAGGGCCAAGGGAGGGCTGCGGCACCGACAATTCCACGGGCATTGCCATTCGGGGACAGGTGCCCTGACAGCCAGTCAAATCAGACTTCTTTTCAGAGGCATTCCCAAAAACCACACCCAAGAGTTTTCAGTGACGTGTCACTGACCCTATCTGTATCACATGGCCACCTCTATCTGTAGTTTTTCAGTTGGGCCCGTTGCCACCCTTGCAAGATCTAGGTCAGATAGTGAAGAAGTCAGGGAGAATGGGTGTCACTTAACAGTTAGCCACCTCTGCCACAGATACCAGGCCTCCACGGGGTATCGTGCAAGAGAAATGTTATTGCACTTAGTCCTTGCAACAACTCTTGTAAATGAAGTTGTTGTATTGCCATTTTACAGATAAGGAAATGAGGCTTAAGGAGGTATAATTGAAAAATATGTAACGCCTCCTCACCAATGTTAGAGTTAGTTATTTGTATCTGGAGGGCAGAGGCTGGGCTGTTCCCCACTTTTAAGAAATTATATAGTATATAAGAAGATGAAAGTGCTGTGGAAAAAAGGAAAAGTATAGCAGGAAAATGGATTAAGAGTTATGGGGGTTACAATTTCTTAAAGCAGTTTTATGGAGATATAATTTACAAATCATAAAATTCATCCCTTTTAAGTGTACAATTCAATGGTTTTTAGTATATTTACAGAGTTGTCAACCATTATCACAATCAACTTTAGAACATTTTTATCACCTTAAAAAGAAACCCATAGCCATTAGCAGTTACTCCCATCCTCCCTCCACTCACCCCTGCCAACTGCTAATCTTCCAGAAGTCTCTATGGATCTGTTTATTCTGAACATTTCCTATAAATGGAATCATACAACATGTGGTCTTCTGTGATTTCCTTCCTTCACTTAGCATAATGTTTTCAAGGTTCACCCATGTTGTAGCGTGTGTCAGTATTTCGTTCCTTTTCATGGCCGTAGAGTATGCCATTGCTTGGATATAACACATTTTGTTTATCCATTCGTCAGGTGACAGACATTTGAATTGTTTCCACTTTTACGTTATGAATAATACTGTGATCAACATTAATATGCAAGTTTTTGTGTACACGTATGTTTTCATTTCTCTTGACACCTAGGAATTGCTGAAATATATGATAACTCTATGTTTCACATTTTGAGGAACTACCAAACTTTTCCAAAGTAGCTGCACCATTTTACATTCCTGTCAGCAATGTATGAGGGTTTCTGTTCCTCCACATCCTTGTCAACACTTATTATTGTCTGTCTTTTTGATTATAGTCATTCTAGTGTTTGTGAAGTGGTATCTCATTGTAGTTTTGATTTGCATTTCCATGATGACTAACGAATGATGTTGAGCATGTTTTCACATGTTTATTGGCCATTCATATGTCTTTTTTGGAGGGATGTGTGTTTGAAACTTTTGCCCACTTTTTAAAAAAACAACCATTTTATTATCTCTCATGATTCTGTGGGTTGACTGGGCTCAGTTGGGCAATTCTTGTGCTGGTCTTGATTGGGAGCTCTCATCAGTTGTAACCAGATGGTGCCTAAGGCTGCTACAGCCATTATGACTCCATGACATGGCTGGCAATTGTTGGTTGTTGACTCTCTTCTTATAGCTAGAGCTTCTCACTACATGGCAGCTGGGTCCTAGGAGAAGTGTGCCAGTTGGACAAGCCCCAATGTACAAGCAGTTTATCAAGCCTCTGCTTGCATCACACTTGCAAATTTCCCATTGGCCAAAGCATGTCATGTGGCCAAGCCCAGGGTCAACGTGGGAGGGTATTATACAAGCTTTGCTCATTTTTAATTATGTTATTTGGCTTCTTGTTGTTGAGTTGTAAGAGTTCTTTATGTATTCTGGATACTCGTCCCTTATCAGAAAGTCCCTTACTGAAAACCCTTTGTAGGTTTTCTTTCACTTTATTGATGGTGCCGTTTAAAACACAAAGCCTTTACTTTTGATGAAATCCAATTTATCTGTTTTTAGTTTCGTTTCTTGTGCTTAAGTGTCATATCTAAGAAATCATTGCCTAATTGATGCTCATGAAGACTTACACCTATGCTTTCTTCTGAGAGTTTTATCTTGTATATTTATAACTATGATCCATTTTTAATTAATTTTTGTGTATGGCATGAGGAAGGGATCCAAATTCATCCAGTTGTCCCAGCACCATTTGTTGAAAAGGTTATTCTTTCCTCATGGAATTGTTCTGGCACAATTGTTAAAAATCAATTAGCCATAAATATAAGGGTTTATTTCTGGACTCTCAACTCTATTCCATTGATCTCTGTATCTATTCTTATGAGGCTGAGCCTCATTTAATATTTATTCTCTTATGGTCCCTGATACATAGTAGATGCCAAATTAATGTTAGCTAAATGAATATTTTAATATAGGCAGCACATATTTGGGAATATATGTTGTGATATTTTGATTAAGACAGCTCATACCATTCCTTTGTTGTCATACTTGCCGTGCACAGAAACTGCCCAGCAAAACGGCGGAGTTGATGATCCTGTAAGTTAACTTTAAGCAGCATTATTCAATTGGTTGCCTTTTAAATTGGAGTAAAACCACAAAAAGAGGTAAATTGTCATTACCAGCGCCGTATTCAGAGTGCCCAGGAAAACCTGTGCAGTCGGAAATAAGCAAAAAGATATGCCAAGGTACTGTGAACTGCGGTTTGGCATGGCTTTCCCTTGGAACTCTTTAGTTTACTAATAATTTGCCAGGTTGTCTGGTTTCTGCATCAGTAAGCAGAAGGCAAGAGAGCTGCTAAAGGCAGGTTGACTGGAGAGAAAAGTGGCGGAAAAGCTGTGCCAACCCTGTGCAGCCTAAGTCCATCTGCAGAAAGGTAAACACCCTCTCTGCTTGCCGTCCTTGAGGCATTGCTGTTCCGCATTACGTGCAGGGGTGTAGTGTAGTTGGAGCCCTAGTGCTGTGCTTGCGATATCCTGAGACTTTCAGATCATTTTTGATCCTAAGGAGGATGGGGTGTGCATAATAAGAAATTAAATCCGAGTCTGTCTTGAAAATTTTGGAGCTCCAATGGATAAACCCTCAGATCTCCAATAAAACCCCTCTGACAATCCGGATTGAGTATTCTCTAAAAGTTCTGCAGAGCTGTATTTTTGTTTTTATTCCATTTGCTGACTATAAACTAGCACTGCCTTTTCCATCCTCAAAAAATCAGAAGAAAAATTCCTCTCATTAAGTGTCAAAAATAGGTAACTGCATTTATACTTTTACTTTTGAATACCGTGTCATAAAAATAATGTTTGTGTTTCCTCAGATTTCATTATAAAAGTGTTCCTCATCCTGTCAGCTCAGTTGTTGGTCACTGCGATAATTATTAGCGTGTTTATTTTATGGTAAGTCTTTATTACTGATGTCAGATTAAATGTTAAGTTGTTCACATTAATTTTTATTGAATCAGCTTGATTTAATTTTCATCATTTAAAAATAATGTATCTCTTTTTTCTTAATCTTTCATAGGAGATAATATTTCTATAGATTTGTTTTTCTGAGGCATTTCCTAGGCCAAGGTGGTAGATTTCTAGAATTTTACTTTAACTTCCTAAGCCAAGAACTTTTTCTTACTCTTATTTTGGGCACTATTTTCTTTCTTTCTTTCTTTCTTTTCTTTTCTTTTTTTTTTTTTTGTGACAGAGTCTCACTCTGTTGCCCAGGATAGAGTTCAGTGGCGTGATCATAGCTCACTGCAACCTCAAACTGCTGGGCTCAAGCAATCCTCCTGCCTCAGCCTCCTGAGTAGCTGGGACTACAGATGCACCACTATGCCCGGCTAATTTTTCTATTTTTAGTAGAGACGGGGTCTTGCTATTGCTCAGGCTGGTCTTGAACTCCTGGGCTCAAGCAATCCTCCCTCCCCGGCCTCCCAGAGTGCTAGGATTACAGGCGTGTGCCACCAAGCCCAGCCGGCACTATTTTCTTTTCTTTTCTTTTCTTTTTATTGGAGAAAAGGCATACAAATTTATTTAATGTGTATACAAAGGGAGAATTACAGAGTGATCCCGCCACTATTTTAAAAAAATTTTCTCTGCAGATAAAACTGGATAAAGGAAAAAAGGTGAGGTTATGGAGACCCTGGAGGCTGGAACACTGTTAAATTCAGGAATTATCTGAGGGACTATGGTCCACCACTGCTTATATGCACCTGATGAAAATCTATATCTATGAAACAAATACATGAGAAGTTGATTTCTTTGGCTTTGAGCACATGTCAATCTCAGTATTTTGAAAAATAAAAACCTTCCCCAGGACATTTGCATTGATCCAAATTTGGCTTATTATTTAATATTTATTATGAATATATCTATTTTAAGAAAAAGAATGTTTCACTGTTCCATTCCCCATCTGACATTAATCAGTTAGGGTTTCCCCCTTTCTTCTCATGATGTTGCTTTGCTTCTCCTTAAATATCACATTAGTTAGCAAAATATACTATTTACTATGTAAACTTATGTTAATTTTTTTTAACCAGGGAGGCTTTAAGAATGTGGGTGCGTACAAACCCCTGGTTCACCTATACGATCTTGTAAGTATCATTGGATTTAATAAAACGTGATTTTTCTACTGGCCATTTATTACCTGAGATTCTTTTACTATAAAAAATGAGGTAAAGGTATAACATTCCTGAAATGATAAAATTATAGGAATGGAAAACAAACAAATGAGTGGTTGCCAGCAGTTAGGGTTGAGTGTGTATGTGAGGGTGCTACTATTGTCAACCTAATGATAGAGAGAGAGGCACCCCCAAAAAACAGTGCATTTGCGAGTGGCAGAGGGCCTGCCATCTGGGATACACAAGCCGTGAGGGATCGTAGGTGTGTCTGGAGAGGCTGGGGCAAGGGGACACCTTTTAAAGACAAGGAGGAGAGGTTCACATAAGCTATTTTGAAACAAAAATCACAGGTCACAGGGGCTTGTTGCAGGAGCTGGTGCTAATTCACTGATGGAGACAGCCTTTGTGAAGCAAGTGTTCTTGTGAGAGCAACTTAGCAGGAGTGCTACATTCGTGAGGAATTTCTTGTGTTAAGTCCTGTTACAGACATGTGTGTAGGATGTGCAGGTCATGTAGGAATTTCTTGTGGGTTTTTGAAACGTCCTTTTGGGCATTCTTATCTTAGACATACAAGTGTGAGATCCCCTCCTTCATGACCTCCTGGCTCCACTTTGGGTCTGACGTAAGTGACTCCATCTTGGCCTTGGCAACTTCCACACTATAAAGGGGTAGGGTAGCACGAGGGAGGTCTTTTTTGATGTTTTCTTGATAGGATGGTTCTGAATCTTGATTGTGGTGGTGGTTACATGTATCTACACATAGATTTGTGTCACAGTTCTATGACATAGAACAATACATACACACTGTACTAATGTCAAATTACTGGTTTTGGTATTGTACTGTGAATATATAAGATGTAACCATTGGGGGAAACTACGTGAAGGCTTCACTGGAACTCTCTATCCCTTTGCAACTTCCTGTAAATCTATAATTACTTCAAAATAAAAAATTTTAAATGCCCCATAGACTATCTGTGGATGGTAATGAGAAAAGTTAATTTTAAAAGTTAAAAAAAGAGGTAAAGCTAATAATTAAAATTTTTGTTTACTTTATAATACTTATTATGAGATAATATATAATGATACATATCTGTATCTATACCTGTTTATCTCAGTATAATATATAATATGATATAATCACTGGAAGCAAATAACACATGGTTTTAAATTATTCTCCAGCCCAGCGTTTTTTGTTGTGTTTATTATACTTGCTTGCTGTGGGAAACTCCGCCGCCAGGTGCCTGCGAATTACATTCTCCTGGGATTGTTTGTAAGTAAGCCTTGTTAGAACCTGTTCTAGTTCACCTCTGAAATATATTTTTGTCACATTATTAAATTCATTCCTTTAATTGTGGAAACTCTTCCTGTGGGATAATACAAGTAGAAATTATTTGTGAAACATTTTCTTGGTGGAATTCTGGTTGTAATGAAGTAGAAAACTTACAAGATAGTATCACACCCTTTTAGTAAGTTGGAGAATTTGGGGATCCTGAGCTACCCCTTTGTGCCAGCAAATGCCTCCTGTAAGGCCACATGGGGGAAGCCACCCTGAGTCTGGGCTGCATTTCAGGAACATTTAACCTGACAGTTGCTGGATTTCTGTGAGGCACAACAAACACATTTTGCTATCAAGAGTGGGTTCCATATCTAGTTCACAAACTTGTATGTAAGCAATGCCAATTTCTTCATTTTTGCAAAATGCATTTTATTTCTATTTCAAGTCCCACTAGGAGCAGAAGCCATTTTGAGCTCAGGTTTCCCTTATTTCCATAACTTGCATCTCAGTTCAGGAGGGCTTTTCCGGCACCGAAGAGTTGGGGGCTGGGGGGCTTCTGGTCCTTGGCGCTCCTCATGTATCCCATGGTCTGGTTCTGGTTCTGGTTCCTGGTTCCCCAATGCCTCGTTGTAGTGGCTTCCACCCACTTCTACCCATTTCCTGTCGTCCAGTGCCACTCTGTGCCAGAGAAGACTGTGTGCCTCCCTTTCTTGTAGCCAATTCCTTTCTGTGCTGCCCCTGGGGACTCCAGGATCTTGCCAGCTCTCAGCAGAAGTTCCCAGATTTTCTAAACCTACATAGAATCTGAATTTCTATCATTTTACCCCCATTTCCCAGGGCTCAGCTCCCCAGGAGAAGGTTGCAGGGCTTCTCCTCAGGGACTCAGCCGCATCTAAGAGTCATTCCCCATCCCTAATTGTCTGTCTCTCACTTAGACTCAGCCCACACCTCTCACCTCCCAGAGGCCATGGTCTCTCTGAAGCTCACTGATAGTAACTCCTAGGGTGTTTTGCTCCTCCGGGGAAAACCCAGAACCATCCCAGTATGATTTGGGATAGTGTCAGCTAATGATTCTTTTTGGGAGGTTTTGTGTTTCGTCCCAAGCAGTGTTGAACATCTTTTCACGTGAAGTTTTACTTACCAATTCACATATTCCTCATCTGGTTCCAAATCAGATTTGAGGTAGTCTATAAAAATATCTACAATATAAGAAGATAAGATAAATTAATGGGGAAATTTGATGGAAGGAAAAGTAGGGTAGGTAAATAAAGACAGTGGTTAGATTAGTGCACAAAATGCATTAAGTCCTATACACTTGAGGATCCTAGATTTGGATCCTGGTGGTCACAGCAAGCAAAACGTGACGAATGGTGAGGTTCTCTGCATCCACACCATGCAGGTCCGTGGTGATGTCCATGTCGGGAGGAATAGCTTCCTCCCAAGGCTGGAGAAGACTGGCTGTCTGCTGCCCACGTTTGGGCATTTCCTCAACTGCCAGGACATTGAGGAGCCTTTCTCAGCTGGCGTGGATACCCTGCTTATTGCCGGGGCCAGCATGTGGACTGTCCCAGTTCCTGCACTGACAGAGTGCAGACCCCACTCAGGAGGGGTGGGGGCTTCAGCCAGACAGAGGGACACGAGGAGTCCTGAAGTAGAGGCTGTGGTGGGCGCCGAGTAGGGAGTGCCGTGTTCCCACAAGTGTTTGAATTTCTTATTTTAAAATTTAAAATGGCTTTAATGTTTATTACAAGAAGAGATAAAAGTTATCGGTCTCCAAGGGAGCTCCCATCTCTGAGGTTTTGTTGTTTATCTCAAAGCAAGTAAAAGCTTAAGAGAAGATAAATTATAGAGGGGCATAGACTTAGTTATATTTTCTAGACTTAATGTCGTGCCCAAGGGTTCAGAAATATATAGGGGAAAAAAACATTTCAGAAAAGGAGTTGAGGGACAAAAGGAAAACACTCACATTCACTGAAGACAGGTTTTGTCCCATAGAGTTTTGGCCCCTTGCGCCCATGTTCTGAGCTCTTGATGTCCTCAGACAGCTTTGACTGCTAAGTCTCTTCCTATTCACTCTCCAACTCTTCTGAAAACCAAAGCTGTTTCCAGCTTGAAAGCACTCCTTCCCCTCTCCCTCCCCCTCTGCCTCCCAGTCTCTCCCAATTACACGTGCACACTCACTCACACACACACCCCCCACTCATACCACAGTCACACATGCCACACACACACACAGCACACATATACACCAAGGTAAAAAGTTCATTTGTAGACCATATTGTCATTAAACATTGGGTCCCTCCACACAGTAACATTTTATCAGGATATGCTGTCTCTACTGATGCTTCATCAACAGTTTGGGTCCTGACACTTCCTGTGGTGCCTGGGTGACAACCTTCAGCCCCGATGTGCCAGGAGATGGGGCTGGAGGGCACTTACCATGCCAGGGCCTAGGAGGAGGGAGGACTGCGCCAGGGCTGGAGCACTCTCCTCGCCCCTGGAGCCAGGGATTGGGGGGCGATGTGGGAGAGAGGTAGGGCCCAAGAGCCAGCAGCCAGCAGGGCCAGGGGACAGGACCCAGATGGGCACCGAGGTTGTGCCCTGGCCCATGGTTAGGCCCCGGCCAGTGCCCTGAGACACCCTCCAGCCCACAGGCTGCTCTGTCAGAGGAATCCAGATGCCTGGCAGACCCGCTGCTCCATAGGAAGAGCCAGGAAAGAATCCTCCAGTCTCAGGAAGTAGAAACAAGGGCACTTCCTCGCCGAAGTGCCAGGACAGCAGCGGGACTTTGAACACCCACCGCCGCCCAAGGACGGACCAGAGCAGAGGCTGGGAAAGGACTGGAGTTGGAGAGTCTGGGAACGTCTGGGATTGCCCCTCTGGATTGCCCAAGCCCAGTGGGCAATTGCCCCATTCTCTACTTTGTTAAACTCACCTAAGTAGGCTGTCTTCATCTCCATTATAGGAAAAAAAAAGTGTGTCTATTCCATGTGCAAATGACATTTTAATAATGCACTTGCATCCAACCCTTCCTCTCAAGGTTAATTTTCTTCCTGTTGTGCTAGCTCAATTGCTTCATGTTTCTCCAGCTCCAGCAGCACATGAAAGGAGAGTGTGTATGTGGGGGGGGGGTCTGTGTGGTGTATGTGTATGTGTGTGATGTGTGTGTGTGTGACTCTGTGACTCTGTGGTATGTGTGTGACTGTGTTGTGTGTGTGTGGTGTGAGTGGGTGTGTGTGGTATGTGTATGTTCTACTGTTCATTTCCCATAATCGCCCTGTAGCCACGAGCACCAGGGTTGTACATATCCCCGCCTGCTTCCTAGACCTGCTCACACACATACCCCAAACCACCTCTGGATTCTGGGCCTTGGCCTCATGCCTCAGGAAGCAGCCTTCTGATTTATTATGAATTTTGTTTTTAGACACTTCTTCAAGGCCTGCTGCTAGGAACTATAGCAAGGTAAGTCTTTGATACATATTTCCTTTTATTTGTGTGTGCTTTTCTTTGAATGTATGTGAACAATAATCACAATCTCTGGTTTCAGTTTCTATAAAGTCGATGAAGTGTTGTGGGCAACAGCAGCAACCACTCTGGTGACATTGGCTCTCACTTTATTTGCTCTACAAACAAAAGTACGTATTATTGAAACAGATTTCTGTCACAAAGGAGCATGCTAGATGTGTCCCTTTGTCCCTCTGAATCTGCTTTCAGCACTCCCCCAGGGCTCTCTCTGCCCTGTGGGCCTCATCCCATGGCTCCCTTGCCTTGGGCTTTGTGTGGGCTTTGGCCAGTGGGAAGTCCCAGCTGGAGCCTGGGAGGAGGGAGAGGTGTTTATTCCCATGGCTTCTCCCCAACAAGTTCCTCTTGGGCTAGGTGTGTCCCTTACCATCACTGTGTCTTGAGGGGGCCAACTCAACACAGCCTTCTGGGCTATTGTCTTACAAACCAACCCACTTCAAATCATCCTATTTGATCATGCCATCCGTTCCCTGCTGGGACCCTGACTGATACAGGGACTTGAAAAATTTAAAAGTTGTGCAGTTGACCAGGGCTCAGAAGTGCCAAGATTTCCCAGAGAACACCACATCATTCAGGATTGTTCCTGTTTAACTGTGAGATGAGCCAGAGTCTCTCCAACCATAACATGTTCCTTGAGATTTGATGGGGTATTTTCTGTGGCGCTTCCTTTTAGTTCTGGTCATTTTCCTTTAGTAAATCATGGGGTCGCCTTGGTCAATTTAATAACTTACACAGAATGAAGTGTATTTTCCAAGTTGTTTGGCACACGTCATAAGGAAGGTCTTATACACATGCAGAGTTTTAGACGCATCAGAAAGGTGGAAGGGTCTACAAGATATTTAGTCAAATTGTATCAAAAGTTAGAGATTCAACTTTAATTCATTGTCAGATCAGTATCTGCCATCTCAAAGCTGGTCATTTGTAGAAACCAGCCTGTTTGTAAATGGATAGCCCTCCCTGTGATGAGAGAGGTGAGCTAGGGTGTTGCTAAATGCACAGATTCATTAAGTCATTTTAAATCTTCTAAAATGCCAGAATACTTTTTAAAAAACCCGTTAGTATTTTAAGTCACAGGTGAGCTATAACCTGGGTTCAGAGGAGTGAATAGTACCTTGGAAGGTATTTTAAAGAAGGTTCTGGTTACTGTATTTGCTCTGATGACTTTGAGAGGCAGATGAACTCATGTTCAATCAGATAACATTTTTTTCCCTAAGTTATGTGCTGGGGGTTGCAAAAGTTACTCCCACCACAACCCTAGGGCTGCAGAGGAAATGTAGGCATACAATGCGTCTGAGTTTTCTCGTGAACCCCAACCGTCCACTTAGCAGGGGGAAAATTAACTGAATGTCCATTTGGTTTAAATTTAACCTGATCCCATGGTTGAAACAGTTCCTTTGGGCTGGGTGATAGTGTCTCATGTGGCTACAAAATGCTCAGCCTCTCGGCCTCCCCCTTTCCCTGCTTTTCTCTCTAAAGTGGGGTCTGGGAATTTGGGATGAGGGTGTGGCTTGGGTGAGCTCTTGGCCCTGGCCAAGAAGGGGCGGGGAAAGATGGTGTGGCCCATTGTTGTTCCTGAATGACCATCAGCTGGATCCCCTGAGTGACTGCGTGCTCTGTGGCCACTGAAGCTGCAAGTCCGCCACTGGTGTGCCTCAGAGCCTGTCCTCTCTCAGGCTGGGCAAAACTGATGAGGCTTCCCACCTGGATTAACCTTACCCCTATCGTCCTTCCTCAATGTCACATCTCCTTTCTGCCAGCAAGGAGCAAGCCTTAGGGTTTCACTGTCACAAGCCAGATTTACTGCTTTCTGGATCTGTGTTGTCCAAGAGAAATCTAATGTGAGCCACAGATGCAAGTCATGGATATGATTTTAAATTTCCTACTAACTACATTAGAAAAGTAAAAAGAAACGGGTGAAATTAATTTTAACAGTATATTTTATTCAACCCAATATATATGAAGTGTTATCACTTCAACATGTAATCCATATAACCAAAATATCGATGAGATATTTTACATTTTTGTGAACTACAATTCAAAATCCAGTTGTGTATTTTATACTTACTGCACATCTCAGTTTGGACTAGCCACATTTCAAGTGCTCAGTATCCACATATGGGTAATGGCTACTGTATTGAAAGCGTAGCTCTAGACAAAGCTTATTGCGTATCAGAATTACCTGGAAGGCTGTTAAAACAGATTTCTGGGTTCTACCCTTGTTGCGTCAGTAGGTTAGGGGTAGGGCCATATAATTTGAATTTCTCAGGTGGTGCTGATGCTGCTGGTTTGAGAACCACACTTTAGACAACTAGTACATTAGATTATTCCCTTGGTGTATTAAGGACAGGGACAAGAAGGGGAAATAAAGGAATCAGTAAAACGCTCTTGCAAGAAAATATCTTTCGCTGCATAATCTTATTTTTTTTAGGCCAGATGATGAATATCTTCTTTCTTTAAAAAAAGAAAAGAACCCTAATTGCCTCAGGCTGATTTGGGTCACTAATTTACAAAGGCAAACACACGGTCCCATGTCTCCCAGGAAGGGCCCTGCTGCTCCCAGGTAACCCCTGAGAAGCAGGAAACATGGCCCAGGAGCAAACTGCAATGGGCTGCGCAGCCCAGCAGCTGGGCCCGTGGTCCATGGCACTCCCCTCCCTGTAGCCGAGGATGTGTGAGGCCCGTCCCAGTGGCCACCCTATGGACAGAGGAGCTGGAACGTGAATCACATTAATAAATTTCAAAATTACAGGAGAATCATTAACAGTTATTTTTGAAAGCTTAGTATATATTTTTATTACAATATATGCATATAAATGTAAAAAAGATACCCAGTTAACATCTTGGTATATTTCATTCTATTAATGTTTTCTACACACATGCTTATAAAAAATATAAGCAATTATGATCATAACATGCATACAAACTTATATCCTATTTACTCAATGTACCTTTTTATTAGGGAAAATTTCATATAAATACAAAAATAGTGTAAAGAACCCCCATGTACCCATTACCCAGTTTCAAAAATTATCAACTAGTGGCTACTGTCATTTCATCCATATTGCTACCTTTTTCTCCCTCTTGAAGCAACTCCCAGTCAATATAACACTTTTTATGGAGCATTTTTTAGTGGTTGGGGCTAAAAGATTTCCATAGTTCTCTGAACGGGTCAGTGTAAATTATTAGCAATGGGTCAGTGTCTGTGGGGTATAAGATGCATCTCTAAACATCCTGAGACTCCTTACAGTTGATAATTGAGTTGTTTGTACACTGTTTATGTTTCCTCAGTGGGATTTTACCTTGCTAAATGGAATGCTGTTCGTTTTCCTCTTCGTACTTCTAATCTATGGAATTATTTTAATCTTCGTACGATCATATGTAAGTGGGATCTCATTTGGAAACCTCAGAGAATTGTTAAAAACACAAGTGAAGAGCTGGTTGTATTAGTCTGGGTCCTCTGAGAAGCAGACGTGGAGCTGGGGTTAATCAAGCAAGGATTTTGCCAAGAGAAATGTCTGTGACAGACAAGAGGGGGAGCCCAGGGAGGCTAGGGGAGGGGTCAGACCTGGACTGCACTTCTGGTGGGAGGGAAGGAGGAGGAGGAAGGTTGGCTAGGGGTGCTGTAGGTTTGGCATGGTCTGAGGGAGGCTCAGCAAGGCCTCCAGGAAGCCCCTGAGCCAACGTCGACCATCAGGGTGGTCCCATGTCTCCCAATAAGGGCCCTGCTGCTCCCAGCTGACCCCTGAGAAGCAGGAAACATGGCCCAGGAGCAAACTGCAATGGGCTGCGCAGCCCAGCAGCTGGGCCCGTGGTCCATGGCACTCCCCTCCCTGTAGCCGAGGATGTGTGAGGCCCGTTCCAGTGGCCACCCTATGGACAGAGGAGCTGGAACGTGAATCCTGAGCTCCTCCCCTAGACAGCTGTCCTTCCCCAAGAGGGTGTTGGGGGGAACCCACCCATGAGGCAGGCCAGACTCCTTCTGTACGTGGGTGCTGCGTGTTTGAAGTATTATTGTATAACAGGAGTGGGAGAGAGAGGCTTGTTTGGCCTTTTCTGACAGCAGCCTAGAGGCTCCTTAATTTCTAATTCCAGCTATTTTTTTTGCTTTAATATACTCATTGATACTAGATATCGGACATAGGCCTATGTGTTTTTGACAAGGCATTACATTTAATTCTCACAACATTCCTGAAAAATATGTATCTCGTCTATTTTACAGATAAGCAAACAGGCTCAGAGAAATTAAATAATTCATCCGAGTCCCACAGAGAGTGGCCAGGGTGGCATCGAGGCAAGGTCTGTGTGACTCTAGTGGCCACACTCTTCCTGCCACATTGCACTGTATGTGGACTGATTCTGGAGGGCTGTGGAGAGTGACAGGCACAATCTGGCCCTGGGGTGGAGGCTAGGTCCACTGAGGGCTGGCGTGGGGCCTGTGATCCTTTGGCTAAAACCCCAAGGTCAACTTGGTCCAAATGCTGAACCATCAGGTTTCTTTGGCAACAAGTGGACTTGTTACATGCTCTTCAGACATACATATAACCAACAGTTCTGACTGGATTGGGTCGGCTTTATGAATGACCACATAGGCTTATAGCTAGGGAGGTTGTATCTATATTTTAGAGATAAACTCAAAGGCATTACAAATATGTACCTTAAAAGGCCATGGCTGTCCATTTATTATTATTAATGGAGCAGAGATATTGGTAATAATAATACAAATATTTATTATGTGGGTTCCAGAGGTCTTTACAGTATCATTTAGGTGTGGTTAAGAGACTGTGTTTCCTGTTAGATAGAAGGAACTTTGTTCCCATTCCAAGTTCTCTTTCACAAATATCTATAACCTTACACATATGTTTAAATGGAAGACTTTGACAGAGCCTTGTCCTGAGTCTACAAGCTCATTTGACTTTGGCAATTTTGAATCCTCTGGACTCCAGTTATCAGGTATTTTCTGACTATTAGTTCAGTCTGGAAATACTGTGTCTCCCAGATGTGCCACTGGTTTCCGATCTCCTTTCTTCACCAAGAACCCCCTTGGTGAAAGCTAGGAGCGTTCTGCCCATCCCTCTCAGAACCAGCTTTCTCCTCCTCTAGAGTCAATGCCTTATTTTTCTCAGGTATTGCACACCACCTTCCTTGTCCTCTTCCCAGATAGAGCCAAACCGTTTGGCATTTAGACTAGTCCCATATTCTGATCAGGGCTATTTTGGTTGCAAGGAACAGACACCACTCAGACTAGGTTGAGGCAAAGACCCAGAGAATCTCATGGAACTCCCAGGTGGGAAGAAGAGCTGGAATTCCCGGGAATAGAAACCCTACCTTCCTCTCTGGGGCTGAGTTGACTGGCCACCTCTTCTTATAGCAATAACAGCTCCAACACTGGCTAATGAGACAACAGCCTCTGCTGCTTGGATCCCTCTATCCTGAGAATTGATTTCTGACTGGCTTGGTGCATCTATTTAAGTCCAGTCGCATATCAGAAGTTCCTGATCAGTCAACAGACTCACTGTTTTTGGAGTGGGTGTCTTCCACCTCTTGCCAATCAGCTCTAGCTTGGGTGTGTGAAGGTTGTTATGTCCTCAAGGCCACCTGTTCCAAGAGCTGAGGGGAAGGAAGATTCTCTAGAATGGCTATGTGGACAGGGCAAAAATTGAAATATGTTCAATACATTTTACGTGCTCTGCCACATGTGAGATGTCTAGCACTTACTTGATGAATATTATTTGACATTGGCAAGGTTAGTTTTCATTTGCTTGCTTATTGGAATTGAGTGGATGCTCTTGACTGTGTTCAAGAAAAGATTAATTTCTCCAAAGATCTGACTTTCTTAATATTGGGTCTTTATCTGACAGCAGTGACCTAACTAAGTGAGCCTTTTAATTACTCCAAATCTCCTTCTTAATATACTATTGTGCTTCTTCTCCTTGCAGTGGTTGCATATATTGTATGCTGGACTCGGAACTATGATCTTCTCACTTGTAAGTGCATTTCTCCCTCTCTTTGATAAAGAATGTGGTATGTGCATTGTCAAGCCCTAGGACTGGAGTTACATGGGGTTAGTAATGCACTGGAAGCTCTCCAGCAACTTGCTCCCTCTTAAAGGATCATATTTAAAACCCTCACCCTCAGGAGAGCTGGATGGTTTTCCCAATCCACAAAAACATCACTTTTCTTGAAACGACTGATACTTAAGAAGATAATGAAGAATTATTTACAAGCTTTGAAACTTATTGCAGCAGGGCTGTGGGTACATCCTCCACCCCCCCCGCCCCCCACCAGTTTCTATTCTTTCACAACAGGAATAGGAACTTCTCACAGGGAACTGGCGGAGGCCACTGCTAATGTGTCTGGGAATCTCTTTCCTTCCATTAAGTCCCATCCCTTGACGTCATACCTTTAAAACTACTTTAAGGCATGTTTTATTTAAAAGTAATATATGCATGTGTTTTAAAATTCAAACAACATAGAAGATTATAAAATGAAAATAAAAATCTCCCTCTTATCCCCTTCCCCAGAAGTAATGACCGTTCACAGTTTCTTGGAATCTTTTCAGAATTTCTTATACGTATGCACCATTTCTTCTTACACAAATGTGGTTATAATACACGTAATGTTCTACCTTTGCTTTTTCACTTGAAAATAATGGTCTCCACATATTAGCAGACTTGGGTCTAACTAATTCTTTTAGAGGGCTGCATGGAATCCCATTTTATGCTTTTATCATGTCACATCTTCCAGGGTTTTATTTTTTAACTATTTATTTTGAAAATTTCCAAACATATCCAGAAGTATAGAGAATGGTGTAAGGAACCCCATATATTATCACTATCACCAAGCTTAAAAACTATCCACATTTTGCTTCCTTTTTATTGTTGTTAGAATTGCGTCATATCTTTTAAATGTTAGAAATACTCACACCAGGAGGTTAAAGCTAAGTACGCACATTTCAGTTTTTCTCATTTCTTCTCCTATTATAAAAGGAACTGATTTGTGATCATTTGCCTTTATTCCTATGCTCTCAGACTTTGTGTCCTGGTGCTTGCTGTTGGATCTCTTGTGGCCTGTTTTAGGCAGTTTATTTCCATACAAAGTATGTAAGTGTTTTTGCTCCCCATTTGCAGGCAGCAAAAACTCTTGTAGATTCAGGCAGGTCTACCTAACAGAAACAAATAGCTGGAGAAGGAAATTGGATTTTGGGGCGTGTGTTTGCGGGTGTGTGTGGATGTTTAACCACCGGAGCTGTGGGGGTATGAGGCAGGGTGCCACGCTCCCAAATGCTCCCAGGGGCCGAGCCCCGGCTGGGGCTTCTCTGGAGGCTGCTTGTGTCTTGGGTGGTAGCTGAGCTCTGTTCCTTCTGGGTCCCAGCTCTTCTCCCTCCCACTTTCCTGTCTGCCCTCAAACACACCACCTCTCCTGAGACGCTACACTCCTGACCTTCCCATCCATGTCTGCGAAATGACTGAGACTCATAATCCCCTCTGTATAGGAAGAAATAAGTTAAAGTCAGAGATTTTTGGAGGGGAGGAAGAGGAAAAAGCACTTCTCCATAGGAGTTAGGAATCCAAGGTGATAGATGGAGGCTAAGAGCAAAGCTGGACGCTCAGCCACTGAGGGCCTTTTTTTAGGGTGACCAACTGTCCCAGTTTCCCTGGGACTAAGAGGTTTCCCAGGATACCCAGAAGTCCTGGGCAAATTGGAATGGTTGGTCACTCTAGTTTTTTTCTTCCAACGGTGCTGGAATGAGACATAGGGAGAAGGGGGTTGAAGGGACTCAGCGGTTCAGGTGAGGCACCTGCTTTGGCATCCCCCGGCTTAGGTCTGATTCCTTTCTCTGCTACTCAAGGCTCCGTTAAACCTCGTCTACCTCAGCCGGGTTGTTCCCACATTAGGTGAGACAACAGGTGCAGTGAACCCGGTGTGAGGTGGCCCAGGATGTGCCCAATAACTCTTGTCTGTTCCTTCCTTCCCTTCCTCCTCATCCATACAAGCCCAGGCAGGAACCAGGAGCCAGGCAGAGCAAATATCTGAGCTCCTTGGGGTAGGTTTCACTGAAGCAGACATTGTTCTACAATGGATTGTTTTAAAGAATCTCTCTAACATGGTGTTGATCTGTCTAGTGGCCTCTGCCTCACAGCACTGGACTCTCTGTCTCGAGTCTAGACATATGGGAATGAGCTTGTTGATTGCTTTTCCTTCCTCGAATGCCTCATGCTGTCTGGGTCTGACACTTTGCAACAAACACCAGGATGAGAGAGGGCTCTCTGACTTTTTTATCTTGCTGTTGAGGAGATCATAATTTTACCTACTGCAGCTGAGCTAAAACATTTATTTTTGGGGGTTACCCATAAGCAAATCCCCTCTCCTCCTCATCCTATTTTGGATAGACTGATATCATCACAAAGCCATCCTCAAATGGCAAGGTTTGCTGTCACCCAAAGCTCCGAGAATTCAGAGTTATTACGCTGTGTGAACCATCTTTATTTTCATTCTTTGTTCAGCAAGAACGTGGGGGGAAAAAATCACAAACAGGGCATTTTGTAGCTTTGTCCACCTGGTCCACATTACTGACTAAAGCTACAAAGGTTTTTGGATTTGGAAAGCAAAAGAAGTCTCCTAGATTTGGTCCCACAGGCTTCAGGAGGATGAGGCACTTGCTTTTATAGAGTACAGACTTGGGGACATGCTGAATGCTTGAGGCTGTAAGGGTAACACATTTAGCCAGAAACTGACTTTCTGCAGTATTTTTCTTGATACTAAAATAATTTTTTCCATATCATTTAGGACACTTATTTGATAGAAATGTACAATTTAAGTAGCTAATTTTTCCTTTTCTTCAAGTACCTGGTGATGGATGTGCAGCTCATGGTGGGAGGGCGCCATCGTTACTCCCTGGACCCTGAAGAGTATGTTTTTGCTGCCCTGAACATCTACTTGGACATCATCAACCTCTTCCTCTTTATTTTGCAACTGATTGGACTGGCGCGGTAGTCATATAGCCAAGGCCGGCTCATGTTGAGAAGAGGAAGGAGGGACACCTGTGAAGTGTTGCCAGTCTCAGACATGCAGAGGTTACCACTTCAGAAGCCCTTTTATTTAAAAATAATTTTTAAGAATACTTATTTTTTTTTGTCAAATGAAACCAAGTGTTCAGTAGATGGTAGCTGTAGCTATTATACTTTTAGTTCTGTCACCACATAGCAAAACTTTCTGGGGGGCATTTTTGATTTTTATAAATTCAAAAGATGAGTATCATAATTACATACTTACAAACATTTGTGAGATGTCCATTACTTTGTTGAAGTTTTCTGGGCACTATCTAAAGCTGTAAACAACATCTTTGCACATGAATAAAATTGATTACAGAAACCTACATTTAATTCTTTCTCTTCTCTTGATTTGGACTTTCTGTGGGAATATTTTTGGCATCTGATTTTTTGAAAGAGTAAAATAAACCCAAGAATTTTGCCTTTCTTCTGGATTCTAGGGTCAGACTGGAAAAAATAATAGTATCTACCCAGTAGGGTTTAGAGAGGATTAACCAAGTAATTGTACATGAAACGCTCAGGACAGAGCGTTAGCTGCTGTTGACACAGTCCCATGTGTACTTCTGGGCTTACCTCAGAAAACACCTCCTCTGATTGTCTGGGACAATTGGCCTCTTTTGAAGCCCCATAATATTCTTAATTTAATTTTTATTTTTAATTGTGATAAAATATATGGACCATAAAATTTACCATCTTAAGTATACCATCTTACCATTTTTAAGTATACAATTCAGTAGTGTCAAGCACAACCAATCCCCAGAACTTTTTTCATCTTGCAAAACTGAACTTTATACCCATTATACAACAAAAAGTCCCATAACATTTTAGATTGAATTACGTATTTATACATATCTTATACAACAAGTTTGATTATATTCCTGAAGGTCACAGGCTGTACAGATCTTTATATCCCTCCTGGAGTCTCACACCTTGCTGGTGTGATGCTTGATAAGAAAGATTTTTACTCAGATGTAGAAGCTCACACTTTCAAATCCATGCAAATGAAACTGTGTCTACATCCCTGCCTCTCCTATTTCTGATTCCAAGTCCTGGGCCAGCCAGTTGTTGGTGCTTGCCCCAGCAGGAAGAATATGTCATGGCTGCAGTATGAACAAAGGCACTCAGTGGGCCTACTCCTGGTGTGCATCAGGGGGTCTGCGGAGGGAGCTAGAGAGATTTATGTAGAGGGATGGTTGTGCCAGATAATGGGGGACCTCAAATATAAGGCACAGGGTTTCAGACTTTATCTTGTGGGCATAAAGTTTTGACTGCAGTATCATTGTGAAGGCACTGCTTTAGGAGAATTGTCTGGTGGTGGGTGGGTTAGGGTGGAGAAGAGAGAGATTGGAGACAGAGGGGCTGTATAAGAGCTAATGCAATAACCTAGGCTTAAGGCATAAAGGCTAGAACAAAGGTGATAAACGGGGCAGAATGAAGCAATCATATATGATCAAGATAATGGACAAAGGGTTTAATGGGAGTTGAGGTCTAATTCAATGGGTCTACCGAGCAGGGGAAAATTAGGGATGTCCCAGGTTTTACTGTGGATAATTGTCACTTATTAAATTCAGGCCATCTTAAGAAAGAAGGAAATGGTTTGGGGAGTTGTGAGGCAAGGTGACAAATGTAGGTTTAGATATTTTCAATATGTGGAAACAGGAAATGTTGACTTGGCAGTTTGGGGAGCTGAAGCTGGGGGCCAGAGGTACAGAATCGGGGCTAGCACAATTTGGTGAGAACTGAGGCTGTGAGAAAAGAGGAAATTGCCAGGAATGAGAGAAAAGGAAGGAGAACCCGGAGACCAAACTCTAGGAATGCCCATAGTTAGGAGACGGAAGGAAGAAAAAAGGTATTGGTCACCAAAATATACGAATAGTGAGAACATGACATTATGGAGGCTAGCAGGCCTTCAGGAAGGTGTTGGTGAAGCACAGCTCTAATTCACTTAGGGCTATGGTGTCCCAGGTCCTTGAGAATACATGAGATGCTTTCATTAACCTATCCCAAAAGGTCAAGGCACAATAAAATTAAGAACAAGGCCATTGGACCTGACAATGACCCAATTGCTGACTCTGAGGGGCAGAGAGGAGTGAGTCCAGACTTCATCGAGGCAGGAATGATTGTTGCAGAATGAGAGGCCAGACCCCAAGAGAAGTCTGCCAGGTTCACCTACGGGAAGGAGAAAAACTGCAGGGCAGGCAAAGGTTGTGCTTTTGTTTTTTGTTTTCTCAATTTCCAGGATAGGAGAAAATCTGGGCATGTTTAAAGACAGGAGGAAATGAAGGTGTTAGAAACTGGGAAAAATCAGTGAGTAGGGACCGGAGGGGATGGCCTTGGACAGGCCAAGGGCCCTTTTCTTCCAAAACTGGAGGGAAGGACTGGCCCTGTCACCTGTGGCAGCCTCTTTTGAGATTGAGAAGACCTTGAACAGAGGAAGCAGGGAGGAAGAAGGGGTTCTGTAGTGCCTGTGCTGGGGGGATTAGGGTTTGGAGAACACCAGAGGAGGTTTGACCCAGCTGCGCTGGGCTGTGCATGAGGGAGTCAGCCAGAGAGGATTGTGATAACTCCTTCCTCCATTATCAAAACTATTGGAGGAAATAAGGCAGTGATTTAATGGAATTTACAGATCTCAAGTAAGACATTTGAATGTACAAGCACTATACACAGTCCCAGACATCTGACTTTTTGATTTACCTATTGTTTCTGATTCGCCCTATCTCCACGACTTTCTGGTTGTGGTACTCTCAGATGGGGACTCTAACAGAGTTTCATATTGTGTTTATAATCTTTTACTACCAGCAAAGTCCTGGAATATGGGCTTAACTTCTAAAATGTGAGCATGTAGAAGAAAAGGGGACTTTAAATCCATTCAGCAAAAAACCTGGGAGGACCCTCCACAGCTCCGGGGTCTGGATATCTTGACAAACATTACTGTGTATACACCTGCCAAAGGTCTTGGTTCTGAAGTCACAGTGAATTAATTCCATACATGAAAGCAAATTTGATTGGGAAGCTTGAGGTTTTGTATATTCTCCTTGGCACAGACAAAATCTTCATGCATATACAGTAAGAGGGACATATATAGGCCGATTGCTTTCTTAAGTTTTTGCTGTCCCAGCACGACATTAGGCATTTCTGTTGTCTCAGTAATGTTCCCTACTGTGTGAGCCTATTGTATGTGCCATTATGTAGAGGTGGTGACTTAATTAAAGGAAGTTCTAATGCTTCTATGACAATATTTTGACTTCTGCATGTAGTAAAGGCTCTGAGCAAGATACACCTCTTAGGGTCAGTCTATCAAATGAGTAGATTGATTTGTTCTCAATATTAGAAATTCATCATTTGAGAAGAGAGTCTACAATTTGAAAATCTTTTAGGAGTGGTCCAAAATCCAATGATGTGTGACACATATGTAAGGCAACTCAAGATGTCCATAAAAGGGTAATGGAAGATTATTGGCCAGGAGAGGAGAGACGAGAATCCATAGAAGGCTTCAGGTTATACTTTCTATAATGCTCACAAATGTAAGGTCTACCTTGTGCTACTGTTTTACAGTTACACACACTTCCTTGTCCCCACCATCCCTAACCCCAACACTAATTTTTTTCCATCTCTTATTATTTTGTCACTTCAAAAATGTTATATAAATGGAATAATACAGTATGTGACATTTTGAGATTGGCTTTTTCCATTCAAGCATAATGCCCTTGAGAGCTATCCAAGTTGTATATATTAAGTTTGTTCCTTTTTATTGCTGAGTAGTATTCCACTGTATAGATGTACTGCAGTTAACAATTCATCTACTATAGGAGATTTTGGTGGATTTGTTTTTGGCTATTATAAACAGTTGCTATGAACAAACATGTACAGGTTTTTGTGTGAACGTAAGTTTCCATTTCTCTGTGATAAATGACCAGGAGTGCAAGTATTGGGTCATATGATAAGTATATGCTTAGTTTTGTTTTTTTCTTTATTGAGACAGAGTCTCACTCTGTTGTCTGGGTTAGAGTGCAGTGGCATCATCATAGCTCACTGCAACCTCCAACTCCTGGGCTCAAGCGATCCTCCTGCCTCAGCCTCCCGAGTAGCTGGGACGATAGGCATGCGCCACCACGCCCGGCTAATTTTTTCTATTTTTAATGGAGACAGGGTCTCGCACTTGCTCAGGCTGGTCTCGAACTGCTGACCTCAAGCAATCCTCCTGCCTCGGCCTCCCAGAGTGCTAGGATTAACAGGCGTGAGCCACTGCGCCCAGCTTCCTTAGTTTTTAAAGAAACTACCAAATTATTTTCCAGGGTGGCTATACCATGTTATATTGTACTTGGTGGCTGCAACAGGCAGGTGGCGATGTTGTGCTGGGAAAAGACTGCCATTAAGTCTAACTAAAGCAAAGATTTCTCTTCCTCCTCCTGGGATTCTATATTGTTTCTGCTGGACTAGTTGGAAGGGGTCAGAGATAGATTGGGGAATGATTTACAAACCCCATTATCACTTCTGTACACATGGCAGGCCTTGAAAGGGAGAATCCCACTGACAATTATGGGACAGTTAATTGTGGGCACATAAGACACCAATTCCATTATACATTCAGATTTGGAAGCCACAACATTACATTGGATAGCCCAAAGCGGCCCACTCACAACACCCCTTTAGTTCCCTTCCCCACCACGGAGCACATCCAAACGCCTTTTCCACTACAGGAGCAGAGACCACAGACCGAGGAATTGAGGATGTGTGCAACTCAGGAGCTACAAGTGGCAGGAGCAACACATGGCAAATGGGTGCCAGATCACACTGTACCCGAACCAGGAGGGTAGGGAACCCTGGGTAGGAGAAGAGGCTAGCTATGGGGAAGAAACTTAATCATTGGCCTTTTTTCTCCTTTAGCCTCTTGCTCCAGGATCAGTGCCCCAAAACTAGCAACTACTTCTCTTGTGGCAGTGGTGATGCCTCTCACCACTGATCCAGAGAGAACCAGGGCCCAGGGGCTTCTTTCTTCTCCCATGCACAAGGCCACATTTCATTCTGAACTCTTTGGCACCCTCTGTCACTCCTGCACCCAGCACCTTGTCCTCTGTGCCAGCTAAGTTGGCTGTAGCAAGGGCCAGGGCTGTGACAGCAGCCTGCTTTGCACTTTTAGGCAAGGCTTTGCACTCACTTTCACATTTGAACAGTGTTGCGACTACCTGTGGCTCAACAAAATGCCCTTCTAACGTTTTCAGCCCACCTAAAGCTCTCAATCAAAGAGCAATTTTTTATTGCTAATACCATTTATTTTACATCTGGGGACTCCTTGACTCAGCAGCCACAGCCATACTGCTTTTCAGCTGGGGCCTCAGGAACTCCTAAACCCTTGTCATGAAAACATCCTTTCCTATGCCTGCCTGCAGGAGTAGCAATCAAGGTGCATTAGGATGGCCTGTTTGAATCCCACCTCTTATCCTAAGGCTTTAAACATTAGCTCAATCCCTGTTTGTTCATAGGTAGGACAGTGGGAACTCTTACTCTCACCTTATACCCATCACTTGGGTGAGAGCATTTGTTACCAGATCCCAGGGAGTCTTACATTCTGGAACCTGGCCCATGGTTCCTTTTCCAGAAAACTATATATTTGTCAGTATCCTATCCTCATTGCCAAAACTGTTAGGTCTAGGATTTCATTTTATTCTACTTATAGTAAGTTAGCCTGTCATGGTCTCATGAATGCTGACAGAAGACACAAGACTCCTGGGTCAGAAGCAAAAGGACTTTATCACTGATGGCACAGCATGCAGAATGAACATCAGCATATTTGCATCAGTTCCCCTTGTCTCCAGTTCCATAGGGGCAGTGCAATGGGCCTGGATGTATACCAAGCACATAGAGGGTTCATGTTGCAGCTTGGTGGAATATTGAGTGTGAGGAATCCACCACTTTTTTTTTTTTTTGACAGTCTTGCTGTCGCCTGGGATAGAGTGCAGTGGCATCATCATAGCTCACTGCAACCCCAAACTCCTGAGCTCAAGCAATCCTCCCACCTTGGCCTCCCAGAGTGCTAGGATTACACAGGCATGAATACGCCACCGCGCCCGGCCGAAATCCACCACTTTTATAACAAGCAGTTAAGCCTGTTCCTTGTCCTCAGGGTTACTACTTATGTAAATCCTGAGCAATGGCTCAGACGAAATTGTCAGCATGGACTTGTATTCTTGGCATACCCGGTAAGATGTGTAGGCACTCAAGAGGCCTAAGAGGACTGTCTCTTCCAACAATTATCTTTTTTGTGCTTTGGATTCATTTGTTCTTTTATGTATTTATCTCTCAATCTGTCTATAAACTGATGTCTCATGCACTTTAGGCCCTTGTGCAATAAATACTTAATAAGACAGCTGGATAAGAGATGACAGATAGCCTGATCAAGAATATCATCAAGTTGCAGTTTCAAAGACTGAAGAAGAAGAATTCCTTCAAAAGTTTGGCCACACTCAGTTTGTCAGCTACCTGCCAGTCCTAAGTGAAACTGAGAGCCAAAGAAAAGTTTTCTGGTCCACCTTTCTTTTCTTTTTTTTTAAAGAGATGGGGGGTCTTACTCTGTCACCTAGGCTGGAGTGCAGTAGCCTGATCATAGCTCACTGCAACCTCCCAGGCTCAAGTGATCCTCCTTCCTCAGCCTCCTGAGTAGGTATGACTACAGGTGCACACCACATTTAAAAAAAATTTTTTTGTAGAGACTATGTTGCCCGGGCTGGTCTTGAACTCCTGGGCTCAAGCAATCCTTTCAAAGTGCTGGGATTACAGGCATGAGCCACTGCACCCAGCCTGGTTCATCTTTCTTTAAGGACTACTGCCACTTCCTAAAATAAGGACTGTCAAGTAATACCGTCTAGAAAGAGATACTTCTATCTTTCTAGACAGAAATCCACTACTCTGGTGAGGTTATAGCACTGATAAGGCAGTAATACAATGTGGCCAAGGAGAAGACCCAGTAATTATGCCCGTAGCACAATGGTGAGATGGAACTATGACTCAGCCCCAGAGCAGAGCACACGAAAATTTTTTTCGTATGGAGTTATTTCAGCCTTTAAAACACCCCCAAAATTTGTATTATCATTTAATACTTAGATTGTAAGGTTTTACTATTCAGAGATGTACCAGCCATAACTGTTTTTAAATTATGAACAAACTTCAATAAGTCTCAGATTTTAATTCATAACAAGTAATTGACAAATATTTGAGGACTAAAAAGAGAACAAAAATGAGAGCAAAGATTGCAATAAACAACATTTAAGGAATAATTCAGCATATGAACATTGGTACTTAAGCTTCAGATCCACACAATAAAAGGTATAAATAAAACAACATGACTCCAATTACCACTGGCAGACCCTGTGAAGCACCAGCTGGTCCTGGAACTTGTGTATGTGCACTAAAGGTCAGATGCCAAGGTTTGTTTTGGTGATTCAGAAGAGACAGAATAATAAAGTGACAGAGAAGCAGACACTTTTATTCATATGGCATAAAAATTTTTTTCCTTTCCTAAGCAATTTCACAAAACATATCTTAAAGTTCTATTTTTTTCTGTGTGTTCCTATTAGAGATTTCAAGGAAAAGTCATAATATTTTTCTTCCGAAGGATACAGTGATTAAAGTAAAATGAACATTGAAGTTATGTTTTAACACGTTGTGATGCAGTGTTTTTGGGTTTATCATTGGGGTATAAAATGCTAAGTGGGCGACTGTAAAAATATTAGGCACTAATCAATTACATGTAAGAACCAAATTGATCTATCACATTGGAAGGGATTTAATTTGGAGAAAATCAGCTTCCTGACTTGGTTAAAACAAAGTCTACAATGTAATGAGACAAAATGGAAGTAGTTTAAGTAATAAATGTTTAATCAAAGAATTTTACATATTATTAACAGCATTCATTTGGCCAAACATCTACACGTTTGTAGAATCCTACTGTATATAAAGTGGGAATGTATCAAGTATAGACTATGAAAGTGCAAATAACAAGTCAAGGTTAGATTAACTTTGTTCTTTTACATTATAAAATTAACTTGTTTACAAAATAGGCTTTGCCAAACTTTATTACTGAATTGTAAAGTCAATGACTATGTTGTTTTTAAAATATGTACCAAGGAAATACAAATCGGATAATGATCATTTTTCATGCTCAGGAGAGAACAGCACAGAAACAAAGGATATTGCACAAGGTGCAAAGAAACCAGAACCCACCATGTACGCTATATCCACACAGAGCACTCTTTCTCACCTTACTGCAGCTGTGCAAGAAGCCTCAATGTGATGCGAAGGCTCTTTCTACCGCAAAATTACAACTCGGTCTAAAAACTTATTGGTGTTGATATTTTTAATCCAAAATAAATTTGTAAAAAAATCCTTTAATGGACTATTTCAGTTTAATATACAGTAATACACTGTAGATAAAGTTAATATTTTCCCCCACTAACTTTAATAGGGATTGATATCAATGTTTCTGATAATCAGAGAAATAAAAACTAACGTGGACCTTTGATATCCATGGCATAGGAGCAATTTCCCACACAGTTTATTCTAGGAGAATCCGGGGATTATTATACACTCTAATATAATGTCTTAGCCATATGAATTTGATGTACAAGAATATTTCAAAAGCAAGGTTTGGGGGAAAAAAAGTAATTAAAAATCACAATCACAACCCATGTGGATATCAATACTATAATATAACCTTTTATCCAACCCAGGACTTGCCTGTACAAACTCAGCATTGAAATTTTGGTATCTGTAGATTTCTGGTAACAATCTGGCAAAATATTAAATGGAGTGTTGCACTTACCTATTTTGTTTACACTAATTTTGATAATATGTAAGTAAAACAGCCATTCCAACAGTTTACTCTAGTTTTAATTACACACTGTACCATTGTACCTTAATTACAACTAAGACCAGTATTTTCTTCACAGTAAGACACTGATAACTAGGAAGTTGATTTTTTTCAACACTAAACAGTAATCACACAGCAAATGAGTATTGTGCAATAGAACAGACACATGTCAGCATTTGCTATTTAGGCAAACAAACTGATCGAACATTTAGTTGTTATATTTACTGTAAAGGCAAGGCCATGGGTGGTTTTATGGAGGTCTTTGCAATTCATAGCATAGTTACTTCAGAAGAGACATTGAAATTTCAGTTACTCACTTATTTAACTGGCAACTATCCATTTAGGTTAGGCAAAGGCACGGTAACATGTTGCGCAGGATGTTTTATTGAACATTTTAATAATTGTGGGATTTACTATAACTCATGAAAACTCCACTTTTTTTCTATTTTATAAAACATTTACCATTAAAAGTAATTGCACCCATTAGTAATTAGAATGCACTGTAAAATTGTGAAAACAAAGAACTATGATTGCACTTCCAATAAAGTGTCTCTTAAAATACAGCACCGCTGTTGCTAATCAACTGTATTTTAATATTAAAATAAACTGTTTTTAACAGCAGCATTAGGTTTAGTTAACTTAAGCTACAGGCTACATTTATTTAAATGCAGTCTCCATGGCAACAGAATCCCATTAAATTCTGGAACATCACTGCTACTGAGTGGCACCTTTTACTCCCTGGAGAACGAAGACACTGCCCTGGAGCACTCTGGGACACTGCACACACAAACGCCTTGTTAGCGCACAAGTCAGAGTTTGGCACAACTGGATTGTAAATAGACATGAAAAGAAATCTTTGATTCATATGAAAATTAAAACTAATTATACTGTGGTAGATGCGGCACTAAAGAGAAGCCTTGGATACCTCCATTCACACTGCTCAGACAAAAAGGGTAAGTAAGTTATGGAAGAGCACAAAAAGATTGAGGACACACATGTTACTGGATCTGTCCAAAATGAAATTCTAAAATGAAGAGAACTTTTTTTTTTTTGGAAAAGGAAAGCCACCCAAAGATTAGGGAATAAGCCTTTAATTTAAATGTTCAATTTAAGTATTGTTAACCCTAGGCTAAATAGAGGACTGCATTTTTCTTAGAATGTGGAATATAACCTATTTATTTCATTTGTGTTTCTCTCTCCTGCTCTTCTTTTTGTCAGCAAAAAGGGGGAAAGCTATCCAATTAAATATAAAAGAAATTCCCTGTAAGGTTAAAATTGAAAATGAAGCTACCATTCATGGGAACTCTTTAGTATTCAATACTAACGTCAGTGGTTTATAATTGAGATGGAATTAAGTGAATCAAAGTCTCTATCAAGCATACTCCACCTAGCACACCATCTGTACCTGCAATTCATTTACAGCCCAGATGTGTGTGGTTCACACTAAATGTACTTGTTCAAGCCAGTCACTTGAGGTTTGAGGTGTCTGACTTGAAACATCTGAACTGTCCCCTTTGTTGGCTGCCTCGTTACCACTGTCACCAGCTTGAGACACTGCTTCCCCAGCCAGAATGTTTTCTTCCAAAGGATTTTCTTCTATCTGGATTCCTCTACCTTCACTGACACTAGCATCTTCAAACACTGAATCTTCTTCTGGTGGTACCAGTTCCACATCCCTCACACCTTCTGACCCATCTTTGACACAGGGGAGCTGGGAATCTGCACTGATTTCTGTAGTTGCTGGAGGAATCAGGGCAATACTCTGAGGGTTCATGTCATGAAACCAAGCCATGATATTTCCCAGAAGATTGTCACTGATGTTGGGGTCCTGGCCAGCTGAGTCAGGGTCACTGGATGAGGGACAGAAATCACTTCTTGCCTCACTGAGAGGATGTGAACTCAGGGTGTCAGTTGAAAATGGGTCACTTTCTGTTCCTAGTCTCATGAGGCTGTCACCAAGTTCCAAAAGCTCAGAGCTACTCAATGCAGCCCGAGGGCTATCTGTATTCCTGGGGACAGAGTCCAGCCTGGAAGGTAAAGAAGTGCCTATAGCTCCTAGGGATGCTTCATTACTAAGGAAGTCTCTTGTTTCTTCATCGATGGCCAGCCCAGACTCTTGCAGTGATAACTGTATTGCAAGAAGTATATTGGGATCATCTTCATCCAAGGAACTCAGAGCCTGGGGCAACAGAAAGTAAAACCACTTTAAAATTTGACTAAAGGAAAAATGACTTAACCCAATCAGGTTTACCACTCTTCTTTTACCAAACAGATAATTAATATTACTTCTATTTATATAGAATTATTTTATCTACTCAAATCTTATTCTAATTTTCTCCTTGCCCATGCAAAAGGAAAAAACCATACCCTAAGATAAATCTGAAATACAGCAATCTATTTCTGTAGCACATCTTTAAAACAAAGATTTTAGAATGGAAGGAAGGAAAAAAAGCAATAAAAGTAAAAACAGGAAACTACACTAAACAGAGAAAAAGCAAAAGCACGGGCAATGAGGCTGCTCAGAAAGGCTACCTGAAGAGAGTCCTGGTTTTCAGAGCGACTGGCAGGGGTATAGTCACGCAGGGAAGAGCTGTGCAGCACACTCATAGACGCAGAACTGACTACCGATGTGCCAGGCCTGCGGCTGCCGCCACCTTCTGGAATATCTGTGTCAAAGCCATTGGTACCAGAGACAATTTAGTGACATGTTAAGGCTTATTCCTTTTTTCCATACATCTTGTTATTTAAATTGGCAATTTTTCTTTCAGTGCTGTTGAAAATCTATGTTCACAGGTTCACTTAATCTTTCTGGGATTTTTCATCCATATCTGTCTTACCATGAGAAATAATATTCATTTATATCTAAATACCATCACTTCAAAGCCATGACTTTTTTACATTTTTGCTTGCACTCTACATGCTTCTCTTCATAAATGCAAGGGCTACTATCCATTCTTCTCTTTTTTTCTTAAACAATAACAAATAAAGGTGTTTTTATTTTCAGATTTCTTAAAATTAAAGAATTTGGGAATTACAATCCTGAAGAATAAATCTTTACTCCCATTGATTCTGACATTATAATTTGAAGATTTTTCAATAATAATTCAACACCTAAACATTGAATGATTAAAATAACTTACCTCTAATACCAGAAATTCTCTTTTTAAATAATGTCTACAGGAGAACTGAGGCTAGGAGGAAAATATTCCACAAACACTGTAACAGTATCTATACTACAATTTATTGAGTGCTTCCTAGGTGTTTAAGTGTTTTACATGTATTATCTAATTTAACACATTAATTGCCATGTAAGTTGTATTTAACTCATGCTAGTTTTGAGCCCGGGGCCTCGTGAAGCGTATGTAACTCACACCTCTCTTCACCTAGGGAGCCTTGAGAATTATTTTTCAAGTTGCATATAACTCATGCACAGAAAACAATAAAAAATAACAAATTTTTCATTAAATTAGAAAGGATTGTTTTGTTTTTGAAGTTTTTATTCTATTTTCGTAATAAAACACCATGGCCCCAACGAAAAAATTTTTTTTTCTAGTGTGGCAGTCAATATGTTAATGCTCACAATGAGCCTATCAAGTGGCACTATTATTATTACTCCTTTAAAATGATGAAACTGAAGCTTAGACAGGTTAAGTGACTTGACTAAAGTCACACAGCTTATATGCAGCAGAGGTGGGGTCAGGAACTCAGGTTTGTCTGATTCCATCCATAGCCCATGTTCTTAACCCCCCTGTTTTTCTGTATCCTGTGACAATAGAAGCACCTCTATCTTTATTGTATGTCTAAATGACAAACTCTTTCACAAACATTTACATCAGCCAGTTTTAAGAATACATTCAGGAGAACTAAGACCTTAAACTATCCTCAACCCAAGAGCTTACCTAAAGTGCTTTCACTTGGCTCATCGGGGTCTGGAGGATTACTGAGCAGACTGTGCACGTCTCCTCGACGGCGCTGTTGTCTGTGCCTCCTCCGATACTGAAATTCAGCATATTCCTGCATAAACCAAAGGTTATAAAATACAGGAGAGCATGCAATTTTCTAAATGCAAATAAACAAACTACACACTTTTTTCCCAAGGGAAAAAATTTGTGATTTTATACACTTATTATAAAATCACTTGGCTTTAGAAAAAGAAACTTCAGGTTTTGCCATGCCAAGGAAATGGAAAAGGTAAAATGGAAAAAGAAAATTTCCAAATAGTCATTACAATTGCCTAGATAAATTGGGAATACTTGCAAGCCCCAGTTTTAGATTATAACTGAGCCTTATTTCATATGCCTGATGATTAAGGGTCTTATTATCTAAAATTATAATTAATGCCACAATCACTTTACTAACATAAGTTGGGCTCTCCCCTGGAGGTCTGGTTTTTAAAAAGTGACTGCGATATATATATAACAGGAAAAAAAAAAAAGGAACAACAACAACAAAAAAGAATATACACTGTTAAGTGTTTGCCAGACTGCTGGATTTTCTATTCTTTGGGACTACTACATACCACACTCACAAGTCAAATGACTAGATTAAAAGAAAAATGCTAGATTAACTTTAAAAAATATGATATTTGTCTTCCTTCTTATATTAGCCAATATGTGGTACTATCCATAATACAGACAGGGCAAGTGTTTTCTATTTAGCATATGGGAAGAACACAGACTTAGATGTTCTGAGTGTATTTTACATTTGTGACAACAGCTTAAAGCGAGTTTGCTATTATCAGAGGCTACAACCTGGGACTACCTGCTATTACCTGGGTATAAATATACTCCTTAGTGACAGGAGAAAAGAGAACAGAGGAGAGGCCAGGGTGCATGACACCAACATAAAAAGGCTAATTTTGAGAATCAACATAGAATCTTTCAGTGATGAACACTAAGACACTCAGGTTTATGATTATACCAGTTAACCTATAATATTCAATATGCTTATATTGTAAAAATGCTAGGAATAAGTGAAGATAACTTTGTGTCACAAATAAACTTTCACAATACCCCTCTGGTTAAATTTATTTAAACTTCTTCATCTATCTAAGTAGTTGGACTCTTAATAAGATGTACCAGGTTAGAAATCAATGAATGAAAGATACTCCAAGTGCCATGAGGGATTATATAAATTCTTTAAATTGCTGAGCCCCGGCATCATTTTCTTTTCCTGGAAACCCATGATCTCAAGCTGGATGACTTATTATGTGTCATAAGGGCTCAATGGTCCACTGAGGAACACCACATTTCTTAGAGGAAGATGGTATAAAAAATTTTATCTCAATTCACGGTTTATATTTAGGGAGAATTTGCCTACTTTGTAAACTTAATAATGGTACAAAGGTATTATGAATTACATAAAGTATTACTGACCATAGACTATAAATGATTCCGCTTTAAGAAAATTAAATGGTTTAAAAACAATTGAAAGAAACCTGTTGCACTTCTAATTATTTTGACAGAAAACTCTCAGATGGCATTCTCTCACCATGCAACAGGCTTGAAAAAACTGTTCTCATAAAATTAATCTGAAAATTCCAAGGACTCCTAAGATCTTCACGTAAGCATATGAAAAGGCTTTAGTTAGATGCTCCAAGTGGTTTGAGAGTGTTAAGACTACAAAGAAGACTGAAAAGTTCTAAGACATATAGGGGAAAAAGTTGCCAGGAGTTTTTCTTTTAAACAATAATTGTCACCACTTATTGAGCACCAATTTTATCAGTGACTGAGATGCTATAAAATTTCCAGAACTCCCGTGGGATACCACCATCCACATTTTAAAGATAAGAAATTAAGGAAGAACACAGCCCTAAGTTCTAATAAGTTATAGAGCTAGAACTTGAATTCAGGTATTCCTCAGACTTTAAGACTGTGCTCTTTCCACTGGGCAACACTGCCTTTACAATAGCATAAAACAAATATTTATGCTTCCCACTGACTCCTTCAATTTAATTTAAAGAGAATAGGATGGAATTAACTTCACTGAAACAACACAAGTCCAACCAAAAGGCTATTGGAGTTTGGTAACCTTATTTAAAAATTTTTTTCCACATCAGATGGGTAATGTGCTAACGTCATAACAAGGTTTGAGGGAGGCACATCTCACATGTGAACATGAAAACCCAATCATCATGCTTATGAACTACAAAAGGATCTGTAAGCTTATTTTCCCCCTCACAGTAACTATAGTAAGGCAAAGAGCTATTTTTTAAAAATATAATTTTGGCAGTTACTTGATAGTCATATATATACAGAATTTGAAAGTCTCATATGTATGGTAATTCTTCAGATTTGCAATAAGGTTTACTTAAAAGCTTGGTGTTTCAATGTGCCAAAGACTTTAATGAAAACAAAAAGTGAGTTAAATAATTTTTATAAAGTTTATCAATTCATAAAAAACAAACTGAAGTGACAGTTATATTAGCAGGCCCTCAATATTCAAGGACAAACATTTCAAGATTCCTAAAGTTACCATCAGAGCCAAAAGTCACAAGATGATACATACATGATCGTGAATACACTGATAACAGTTTTATTTTTGCTAAACTGTGTTTCTACCTTGAACTACTGAAATCTTTAGTACTTTTTTTTTTTGATAATTGAGGCCTGTTTATTCTTCCTTTAAGGTGAAAATTTTCCACAATATCTCCAAAGCTATAATTGTATTTATAACATAGAAACAATAAGTATAGGATCAGATATAGAAAAAGTTTATAATTCATTTTAAAATAAAAATTTGATTAACATATTAAAGTTTTTTGCAATTTAAGTGAATTTAAAATTTCCTTATCAGGCTCTAAGCACAAGTTGTTTTCTTAAGACAATATTTTCTTGTATATATATACCAATACAAAAGGCCATAAGGTGATTGCAAGTATCCTCAGCAGCTGAAAAGAGAAAGTATCTGATTTAAATAAGCCACAGTCATATCTGGATAATAATCAATTTCACAGTCCTTCAGTTGCAGATAACAAACAGGATATAAATGATAAAGGTTTCATCGTTTGCCCTGCCCCCTTCCAAGAATTAAGTTGAAGGGTATCATAAAATAAGCATCAAATGGTATACTATTTTATAAACAGCAAGGATGGAGAGAGAGAAGTAGAACTGCTAAAACCATTTAAAAATCGGACTCAGCAGTGACAATGGCAATTTAAATCTCAGAAAACAGCTATGTGATTAAGATTTTCACTCTATCTTATTTTTATTTGCCACAACTGCTATTTGCAGTGTATTTTAGACCTTCTGTATTTTAAAATGGTATATCAATAACAACAAAAAACCAAATAAGAAGAGTGAGAAAGTCTTAAAGGGAAGGAGAAAGCAACTAAGCAAAGCACTTCTTTCTGCATAAACACCTAATAGTGTTTATTAATTATGTCAATTAATATGTTACATTACTAATGTCAAGTTTTCCACCTTAGCAACTGATTATAAATCAATTCTCTCAGGTTTTTGCAGTAACTTTAAAAAAATGGATTGTTCATTTAGGTTTTTAATAGCTTCAGACTGAAACAATATTACAATTAGCAATGCATTTTTAATAAATAAAATTTAGTCTCTGTTAGCAAAATAGAAGATATTTTTCACAAATTTATGCTGTAAATTTGCCTTAATTCTGACTGTTCAATAATTAAAAACAATAAAAGTGGAATGCATTTAACAATGTGATGATACTCCAATACAATATATAGCTAAATGTAGGCTCTGCCAGGCCATTTTTGTTACAAAAGAAAGAGAAAGCATTGCTAATAATCTCAGTAGGATTTAGAATAGATGAGGGTACAAATGCAAGCAGGACTGCACTAAGGAAAAATACAAAAACCAAAAACCAAAAAACCCCGCAAAACAATTACCTCAGGTGATGCAAATCCTAAATATTCCCAATCCCATGTTCCACCAGCAAAGCTACAAAGAAATTAGACATACCATTTGATTTATTATCAGTACTAGAAAGTACACACAATCAGACCCTTGCCCTTTGAACATTACTTTTAATTTCCTCTGCTTCAAATTTATTTAACCAAAGTAGACAAACTATTAAAATATAATTAAAATTATACTTTCATTATTTCTTTCAAATTCTAAGTGGCTTTATGTTTGTGTAAAATAGTGGAAAAAATAATCACCACATTATAACAAAGTATTTTATGATTGTTTCTATTTTTATTTTTTAAGTAAATAAAATATTTACTTATAAATATTAATGTAAAAATAGGTTCAAAGGAATTTATAATGCTTATAATTATTATGAATAACAAAATATGCTTCAATTTATAATGGCAGAAGTAGTATAAATATGTGAAATAAAAGAACCAAAGCTCAACTGCTCTTTAATGGATGAATTTGAATCACTTCAGTAACTTTACTAATATCAGATTTCTCATTTTTTCACATCTCCTTAACACAAAAATAAAATACAACCAAAACAAGTTGGCAAAGTTTCCAAATTCTACATCATAAGATGTTTATGACTATCATATCACTACATATATTACATAGTTGAAATGATGCATAGAATACTCTTTGAATTATTGAGTTCACCTGAAATGTGAAATTATAACCTAGCCTAATTTAGTCTGAGGAACTACACAATGACAAATAAAAAAATAACAAGAAAAACAGAAATAGTATTGAGGAAAAATCACCAAAAGAAGTTAACATACTTTTATCAGCTATCCATATTTTAGGTGTAAGTAACTTCTGGGAATATGAACCCTAGTTGGATAAAAAATAAAACTGCTGGCACTTGTAGCTAGAGCTAAGATGATCTTCACAGTGCACATCCTTTTTACCTGCGCCTTGGAGCTTCTGGTGAGTCTGCAGGAGCAACGCCCCTAGCCACGGATGCCAGGAATTCTTGCCTCTTCTGCTGTACAAGGCATGCTGCTTTGATGATCTTGTGGCGGGGTGTGCGAAGGTAAGGCCTATTGACTTTTTGGGCAAGGTCTTCAGTGACCATTTCTAGGTCTGTCTATAGTAAGAAGAGAGAGTAAAAAAAAGATTACATGCTGAATGGTTTAGTCAATAGCAAATCCAGAGTCTATCTTGTTTCTCAGTTACATCTAACTCTCTTGAAGTTAGAAATTAATGCAAATTTGGAAATAACTTCCTATTTATCATGTTTTCTACTTTGTGCATTTTTTCCAGGTTATGAAAAAGAAAGACACATCATATATGAAGTCATCTTAAATTCAGGAAAACAGCACACTCATGTGATAGGCATTTATAGCAATGTAGTTGGTATAAATTACAAAGAAGTAGTGAGTACAGCAGCTGTCTAAAAGGAATTTATAATTTGTCTATGTGAATAAAATTAATACATTTCAAGGCACTTTACAAGCAAATGCATGATGCTGTGATGCAAACTATATATAAATGTTAGACTGGGAGCTGTGGTTCATGCCTGTAATCCCAGCACTTTGGGAGGCCAAGGTGGGAGGATCGCTTGAGGCCAGGAATTCAAGACCAGCCCAGACAACAAAGCGAGACCCCGTCTCTAAAAAATTTAATTAGCTGGATGTGGTGGTGTGTGCCTGTAGTCCTAGCTACTTGGGAGGCTGAGGCAGGAAGACTGCTTGAGCCCAGGAGTTCAAGGTTACAGTGAGCTATGATCGTGCCACTGCACTCCAGCCTGGGTGACAGAGCAAGACCCTGTCTCAACAAAACAAAACAAAAAATAAAATTCTGAAGGAATTTGAGGCGAGGTAAGACTACAGTGATTGGGGTTAGATCTGGAAGGCTTTATGGAGAAAATGAATGTTAAGCCTTGAAAGAAATGTAGGATATAAATTAGCAGAGGGCAGTTCAAATGGATGACATGAAAACTGTAACAAGAGAAAGTTTGGTGGTTTCAAAAAAAGAGGAATGTACTGTGAAGTTATTTAGCTATTGTGATGTCAGATGGCTTAGGTGTGTTTGTTTTTTAAATACTGTAACTTTTTGAGTTATACTTTTAAAATAAATCGGTAAGCAGCAACTTTCTCATCTAGTATATAATGCAATTTGTTTCATCTTTGATGATAAAATTCCTAATAATCAGAAATAAGTCAGATTTCAACCTCAATCAGTTTAAAACAAAGAAATAAATGCTGTAGAAAATACGTGCATAGCTCAGAACTCATTCAGACCTGCAGAGTGACAAATTTAAACATCAAGAAAATTTCAGTTTATTACTGGTAACTTTTATTTAAAAACCATTTTAAAAATGAAAACAAAATTGTCTTACTAATCACACCGACATTAAATAAAACTTAGTAGTTGAAAAAGGAGAAAAATCTGTTTTTCATAATAACTGCTACCATTTAAATGTAATTTTAAAAAAATACATCTTACTTGCATTAGTTCAAAAATTTCTTTCTTTGTGCTTTTAGGTTCCAAGAAAAATCCATATGGATAAGAACACTTCAGAATGCGCCGAGTTTTTAAGAGCACATGAACTGCATCTTCAATGAAAGTGGTATCTGGACAGCCTCCTTCAGCTATAAAGTAATTGAGGCACAGTGAAATTTCTTTGCAAATATGCTATTATAAAATTAATTAACTATATTTCCTTAAAAAAAAAAAAAAGAAAAAAGGAAGGATCCTTAAGAAGAAGCTGTATGATACTTCTTATTTGAACCAGACTAAAAACCTACGCAAAACACTCATTTGTGACATGTATGTGTTTATAAACAAAGCACATGCCCCAGCAGCTGAGGAGCGCTGATGGTAGCCATGAAGGAATGCATACACTCACCCTGGATTCTATTCTCACCCTACTGGTAAGCTAGTCAACCCAAAGGTTCCATGCTTTACTTAGTTTTTCAGATCATCTCTAGGGGAACTTTGCTGCTTAAGAATTAGAACAAATGCCTTTTTGCTAAGTTGCTTGCTTAAACAAAGTCTAATTATAATTATGCCTCTGCAAAAACAACACTGTAAGGAAAAAGATACAACATTTGGGGAACAACTAGATAACTAATGCTAGAAAATAAAAAACTGCAGGGAAAGAAAGAAAAGGAGGAAGAGTGAGGAGCAAGGAAGAAGAAACTGCCTTAGTATTTGAGATCCTTCAAAAAATATTATAATAGTCCAGTTTTTTGCTTAACTGCAAATAAATAGAAATTAAGCAGGAGAATCTATATTCTTAAGTACTGCTGAAAATCAGATTTTCCTGCATGCCTGTAGAAAGAAATTAAATGTGTATGTACACAAATTGATACATGGATCACCCTAAAATTTCTGAGTACACTCCATCCCTAGGGTAGGATTAAAACAAAACAAACACTCCTCCCAGCCCCCCATTATGACAAGTGTGAGAAATTCGTGAAGTTTTGTTTCTTCCTTTCCAATTGTTATATCTTTTAATTCTTTTTCATATTTTACTATGTGGTCTGGAATCTCCAGAATGTTGAACAGAAGCATTAATTCACATCTACAACTGTGGACAACACTTCAAGAGTTTGCTGTTTGTGTGATATAGATAACATCAGTAATAAGCCTAAGAACTATTAATAAACAAGGAGACTAAGCTGCTCCCCCACTCTAATATATTTAACTTATGGTACTGTCTTAATTAGGGAATTATCCTCATGAAAAGGATGTTAGTACTCTATATTTTTATAAACTAGAGCAAACCCACGTATAATTGATCACATTTTTAGACTTAAAATGTACCTTTCATATAAAAGCTATTATTTTTTAAATGTGACTTTTTAAAACAAACATACCAGACCCTGTACTCTGTGTGGTCATTGTGGGATATTAAATTCTAATGATGTAACCAATATTCAATCCACATTTTTGGAATACTCTTTTGTAACTTCCAATTCAGGATCTACAAGTTAGCCCCTTCTCATTGCTTTGCTTTTTGACCCCAATGTTCATTATTTACCAGAGAAATTATTTCTTCCCCAGCTGTACTTTTCTTCCACTCCATTAGGCACTCTGCTGAATTTTAATAAGAATCTTTGAGTATTCAGTTACATGACAGTTGGGTAGCAAGTGCATTTTGCTCTTTTGACTAGGTCAGGGATGCCCTTTAGTGCCCATCCACTTTTTCCAACATTGTAGAGCATCAGCAGTGGCACAGAGAAAGCAAAATCATGATGTGTTTTTATCTGGTAAGAGCACAGGCATTAAGGGGAGCAGGCCAGACACTGGGTAGAAAATCCAATCACAGATGAGTCTGCTCAGCTGCACTCAGGGCTTCAAAGAACTCAAAATACTACCAGAACAAGCTAATGGAGATAATGTATTCCTTTAAAGCCTTAACCTACCAGTGAAGTGACTTAAGCATGGAAGGATAGTTTATGTTAATTATCACACATACCACTTATAACTTACTTTCTTTGAGAGCTCTACTCAATTGTTCCATCTTTTCTTTGGCTGTTTTAAGAAGGCGTTGTTCTAACTAAAGGAATAGAAATAAATAATTTAAACCATTCTCTTTATTCACAACAGTGTAGTCCAGCTCATTTGAAATGATTTGGTACATACCTGATAACTATGCTCATGGTTTTTAAATCTTGTGTAATAGTGCATAAATCTGTCAAGTTCCTGAAATCGTTTGTGTTTTTTCTCAGCCTAGGAAACAAAAGTCCATAAATGACTTACATAAAAACTAGTAGCTATTAAAGTTGTTTTTTGGGGGATCATTGAAAAATTTTATTATTAATAGGTAACACTGCACTCAGATTTGTTGATTATTTTATTCAGAGAAAATAATAATGAATACATTTTAAAGCCTCCCAGAACAGTCTTGCATTTGTATTCTCTGTGACAAACTGCTGAATCCATAATCCTAGAGTCAAAAGCAAAGATGCCTCTCTATCACTATATTTATCAGATATTCAATGTTTTATTATATGACTTACTGCTATAGAATGAATTGCATCCCCCTAAAATTCATATGTTGAAGCCCTAACTAACTCCTAATTTGGAGATAGGGCCTGTGAGGTAGTGATAAAGGTTAAATAAGGTCATTAGGGTGAGGCTGTATTCCAATACCTTGATCTTGGATTTCAACCCTCCAGAACTGTGAGAAATAAATTTCTGTTGTTCAAGCCACCCATTCTATGATATTTTGTTATGGCAGTTAAGCAGACCAAGACACTTACTGTATACTGTATTGTTGATATTATGTTAAAACTATTTTTAAGTCTTTACAGAAGTAGGGTGGGATATAACAAACTTTTCATATCTTCCCCAAAATTTAAAAAAGGAAAACTTAAAGGAAAGAAGCTCTCAAGTTTACAGAGTTATTTGGTTTAAATTAAAGGCAAGTGTATTTAATTTAACGCTCCATTAAGATGAAGACAGGAAATGAAAGGATGCAAAACACTTCCAATGGCATTAAGTGGCTTAGACAGAGGTCTTGGCTTAATTGGTTCTCTTTACCTCCACAGTCATTTCCTTGGACTGCTCCTCCACATGCTGAATGACTTCATAGCGAGTACATCTGTAATAACCTCCAGTGGAAGAACTATGTTTTTTCCATTCTTCTAGGCAAATCCAGCAAAAGTCATACTTGCACTTCAAAAGAAAACATACATGTAAACATCTCCCCATGCTAATATGCAAATTATTTTCTGCTTTATAGCCAACCAATTTGTAAAGATTAAATAATCCTGCTTGTAACCAGAAACAAATCTTCTCAAAGACATGCTCTCTTTCTCATGTTTAATTTGGAGACCTTTCTACATTATGGAAAGATGTGGGGGTAGTTTAAAATTATTTGCTTATCAGGATAAATTAAAATGTAAATCACAATATTATGGAATCATTAAAAATATTAATAAGATATTCCTTCCAAATAATAAAAACAGATACTGACAAATGTTTCATTTTTCAGGTGTGTGGTAATCTCATATCAGTTTATAAAGCTCCACCAGTCTATCTGAAAAACTTCTAGTAACTTTGACAAATTAGTTTTGAAACTGGAAATACATTTAAAATATCTCTAAGTAGACCAGCTGACATAAAACCTGTTTCTCATTTTAATGAAAGTTTCACTTAATTACCATAATTATTATACAATGCCAAAAATATGAGCATTCCAGTATGACAATATATCCTTTTATGCTTATGGACTTTGAGTCAGTTAGAAAGACAAGTCTCTGTTGTCTTCTGGTACTTTCATGGTTTATTTATTAATATTTTCTCCCACACAGCTGCCCAGTTGTCCTAATACCATTTATTGAATAGTTCATGTTTCTCTACTGGTTGAAGATGCCACCTTTACTATATTAAATTCCCATGTATCTGTGTCTATTTTCTGGGCTTTCTTTTTATTCTGTTTCATTGATCCATCTTTTCATGTGCTAGCACCATACTGTTTTAATTTCTGAGGCTTTATATTATGGCTTACTATTTGACAAATCTAGTTCTCCCTTACTGTTCTTTTTCAGAGTTTTACTAGTTACTGTTGCTTTGCTTTCCCATATGAACTTCTGAATTAGTTTATGTAGATGCAGGGACAAAATCTGTTGATATATTTGTTGGAATCTTTCTGTATAAGAACTTAGTTGTCTTTCCATTTGTTTGTCATTTTTTGTGTCCTACAGAGGGTTTACATTTTTTTCATAAGTCTTACATATTTCTTGTTAAGTTTATTTCTAAATAAATGAGATCTTTCAGTATATATTCTATATGGTTGTTGCTGGTACACATGAAGGCTATTACTTTCTGCATAGTAATTTTGTACTCTGCTACTTAATTGAATTTTTGTTGTTCGTAATTTTTCAGTTGGTTCTTGTGGATTTCCTAGGTATACAGTTATGCCATCTGCAAAATATGATAATTTTATTACTTAATTTCTAAGCTTTTTTTTTTTTTCGAGACAGAGTCTCGCTTTGTCACCCTGGGTAGAGTGCAGTGGTGTCATCACAGCTCACTGCAACCTCAAACTCCAGGGCTCAAGCAATCCTCCTGCCTCAGCCTCCCCAGTAGCTGGGACTACAGGCACATGCCACTGTGCCTGGCTAATTTTTCTATTTTTAGTACAGCTGGGGTCTTGCTCTTGCTCAGGCTGGTCTCGAACTCCTGAGCTCAAGCAATCCTCCCACCTCGGCCTCCCAGAGTGCTAGGACTACAGGTGTGAGCCACTGTGCCTGGCCTTCATTTCTAATTTCTTTCTGTTGCCTAATTATGTTGACTGGTATCTTCAATCCAATGTTAATAATATTGGTGATGGAGAGCATTCTTACCTTGTTCTTGAGTTTAGTGAGAGTGCCTCTAGTTTCCCCACTAAACATGCCAGCTTTCAGACTGAGCTAATTTATTTTTATCATATTAAGGAAGAATCCACTCTATCCCTATTTCTTTGAGTGTTTCATAAAGAATGGTTGTTGACCTGTCAAATGCCTTTTCAGCATCAATAGTAAATATATAATTTTTCTCCTGGGATGTACTACAGCACCAGCTTTCCTAATATCGAACTATTCTTGCGCAAATTGAGCATCCCTAATCTGAAAATCAGAAATCCTAAATGCTTCAAAATCCAAAACTTTTTGAGCGCCGATGTGGATTTCGAATTTTTGAATTAGGAATGCTCAACTGGTATAATGCAAACATTCCAAAATCCAAACAAATCTGAAATCCAAAACACTTCCGCTCTCAAGAAATTCGGATAAGAAATACTCAACCTGTATTCCTGGAATAAATTCTACTTGGCCAATTACTCTTGAATGTGCTCTGCTGGATTATGTCTGCTAGTATCAGTGCTTTCTTCCCCCCCCTAATATCTTATTTAGGGCTTCTGCATTGTTATATATAAGTCAGATTAACCTATGCCTTTCTTTTAATTTTTATAATCTTGTCAAGCTGGTATCAAGGTTCTACTGACATAAAAATAATCTGAAAGTTTCCTTCAAAAAAAATTTTTTTTTAAAATTCCCAAGAATTGTTTAAATGACATTGAAGTTACTTGCTCCTTAAAGGTTTGATAAAATTCTATTGTGATGCTTTAAGGGTTAGTTTAAGGTGGGGAAGATTTTTGAAAATCTCTTTTTTTCCTAATATGGGAATAGGTTTATTTGGATATTCTATCTATTCTAGGGTCTGTTTTAATAAATTATATTTTCTTAGAAAATCCATTCATTTCAAATCCAAGTTCAAATTATCTTGAAGAGTTGAGCAAAGTTAGTCATTATTTTAGTTTGCTTTGTTTCTGATTACAGGTATACCTTTTATTGCACATTACTTTATCGTGCTTTGCAGATATTGAGGCTTTGTTTTGTTTTACAAATTGAAGGTTTGTGGCAAACCTGTGTTGAGCAAGTCTGTTGGCCATTTTTCCAACAGTTTTGTGCTCACTTCGTGTCTCTGCCACAGTTTGGCAATTCTCACAATATTTCAAACTTTTTCATTATTATTGTATCTGTTATGGTGATATGTGATCAGTGATCTTACCACTGTAATTGTTTTGGGGTGCCATGAACCATTCCCATATAAGACAGTGAGCTTAATCAATAAATGTGTGTGTTCTGACTATCCCACTGACTGGCCACTCCCCCAGATCCCTCCCTCTCCTTGGGCTCCATATTCTGAGACACAACAATATTGAAATTAGGCCAATTAATAACCCTAGAATGGCGTCTAAGTGTTCAAGTGAAAGGAAGAGTTGCATATCTCTCCTTTCAATCAAAAGCTGGAAATGATTAAGCTTAGTGAGAGGAAGGAATGTTGAAAGCTGAGATAGGCCGACAGCTAGGCCTCTTGCACCAAACAACCAAGTTGTGAACGCAAAGAACGTTCTTGAAGGAAATTAAAAGTGCCACTCCAGTGAACACACAAACGATAAGAAAGTGAAACCACTTTAATACTGATTTGGAGAAAGTTTTAGTGGTCTGGATAGAAGATCAAATCAGCACAACATTCCCTTAAGCCAAAGCCTAATCCACGGCAGGACTCTAACACTCCTCAATTCTATGAAGGCTGAGAAAGGTGAGGAAGCTGCAGAAGAAAAGTTTGAAGCTAGCAGGTTGGTTCATGAGGTTTAAAGAAAGAAGCCAGCTCTATCATATAAAAGTGCAAGGTGAAGCAACAAATGCTGACGTATTAATAGAAACTGCAGCAAGTTATCCAGATCTAGCTAAGACGATTGATGAAGGTGGTTACAAAAAACAACAGATTTTCAATGTAGATGAAATAACCTTCTTTTGGAAGAAGATGCCATTTAGCACTTTCATCGCTAGAGAGAAGTCAATGTGTGGCTTCAAAGGTTCAAAGAATAGGCTGACTCTCTTGTTAGGGGCTAAAGAAGCTGGTAACTTTAAGTTGAAGCCAATGCTCATTTACCATTCTGAAAATCCTAGCCCCCTTAAGAATTATGCTTGTGATCTATAAATGGAACAAAGCCTGTATGACAATACATCTGTTTACAGCCTGCTTTACTGAAGATTTTAAGCCCACCGTTGAGGCCTACTGCTCAGAAAAAGATTCCTTTCAAAATATTACTGCTGATTGACAATGCACCTGGTTACCCAAGAGCTCTAATGGAGATGTACAAGGAGATTAATGTTGTTTTCATGCCTGCTAACACAACATCCATTCTGCAGCCCATGGATCAAGGAGTCATTGCTATTTTTAGGTTTTATTATTTAAGAAATACATTTCGTAAGGCCTTAGATAGTGATTTCTCTGATGGATCTGGAAAAAGTAAAAACCTTCTGGAAAAGATTCACCATCCTAGATGCCATTAAGAACATTTGTATTATGGGATGAGGTCAAAATATCAACATTAACAAGAGTTGGAAGAAGTTGATTCCAACCCTCATGGAGAACTTTGAGGGGTTCAAGACTTCAGTGGAAAAAGTCACTGCAGATGTGGTAGAAATAGCAAAAGAACCAGAATTAGAAGTGGACTCTGAAGATGTGACTGAACTGCTGCAATCTTATGATCAAACTTGAACAGATGAGGAGTCGCTTCTTATGAATGAGCAAAGAAAGTGGTTTCTTGAGATGGAATCTGCTCCTGGTGAAGACGCTGTAAACATTTTTGAAATAACAAAGAATTTATTACATAAATTAAGATACTACATAACTTAGCTGATAAAGCAGCAGCAGGGTTTCAGAGGATTGACTCCAATTTGGAAAGAAGTTCTACTGTGGGTAAAATACTATCAAACAGTATTGCATGCTACAGAGACATCTTTCCTGAAAGGAAGAGTCAATTGTTGCCGCAACAATTGACGTTCACTGTTGTCTTATTTTAAGAAATTGTCACAGCCACTTCAACCTTCAGCAGCCATCACCCTGATTGGTCAGTAGCCACCAACATTGACATTAAGATTTTCCACTAGCAAAGTGATTACCACTTGTGAAGGCTCAGATGACTGTTAGCGTTTTTTAGCAATAAAGTATTTTTAAAATTAAGGTATGTACATTATTTTTTTAGACATAATGTTATTTCACACTTAATAGACTACAATGTAGTATAAACATAACTTTTATATGTACTGGAAAACCAAAAAATATGTGACTCGCTCTATTGTAATACTAGCCGAGTTGTAATATTTGCTTTATTGCAGTGGTCTGGAACCAAACCATATCTCTGAGGTATGCCTGTATTTCCCTTATTCCTTATATTGTGTATTTGAACTCCTTCATCTTTTTTTCTATTATGTTAGCTTAGTGGTTTATCTATCTTATTTTTTCTTCAGAAAACTACTTTTTGGATTTATTAATTTCATTGTTTTTTGGTTTTTAACTCATTGATTTCTGCTTTAAAGAAAAACCAAAATCTTCCTCCTGGTTTTCTTCAAGTTTATTTTGTTTTCCTAAATTTTTGAGTCATATCCTTAATTCATTCCTTATTTTGTATTGTTTTAAGTGAATAAGGCTATGCATATTTCTGAGCATGGCTTTAGAAATGGCCCTAAAGTCCTGATAAAGTAGTATTTTTATTATTCTTATTTTCTAGAAATTCTTTAATTTCCATTTTTGCTTCCTTTTCTACTCAAGAGTTGTGTGAGAGATTAACAATTTCCACATGAAAAGACCTTTTGTAACTTTATTATTAATTTCTATTTTATTCCCTTATGATGAGAGAATGTTGTTTGTGCTATTTTCTGGAATGTTATTGAGGTTTTGATGATCAATGGTCAATTTTTTGTGAATGTTCCATGGGTACTAAAAAAGATAGCACAGTGCACATTTTCAGGATACAGAGTATGAATATACAGCAATCAGATATACCTTAGTAATTATGGTATTTAAGTCTTCTATATCTTTACTAATTTTTTTGTCTGCCCCATGTGTCATGGAGAGAGGAATTAGTAAAGTTTCTGTTCTCATGTGTTGCCTTCACAACATGTATGTGGACAATAATTTATTTATTACTGGTAGGTGCTATGTTTGATTCTGTCTCAGTTAGCATCCAATTGCTAATTTTTATGGTCAATCTATATTTCTTTATACATCTAGGTAGTCTATATCAGATTTCCCAAAGAAAAAAACCTGGATATGGATGTTGGAGATAAGAGCACAATAGATGAAATAATTTTGGTCCAATCCTCAGCTGAACTATCAAGTACTTCTGACTATTTTGCTCAGACTACTGCACTAGGTTTTTCTTTTTGCCTCTTTGGGAATCCTGATTATTGCCTCACTAAGCCAATTCATTTATGTTAATTTTATACTAACATAGACTTACAAAAATTATTTGGTAACTGCCATTTATTTGCAAGTCATAATAACAATGATCATTAAGCTTCAAGGTTAAAAATCAAATACTACTTAGAAGATATTAATATATTTTACTGGAATCTCAACTATTTAGGCTTCTTTTATATCCTAAATTAGAAAAAATTATTGTCCTTTCAATAATTTTAAATAGTATTTTTATACATGGATGACACTTCCAATGAAAAAGGAAAAAATTAGAATATCATTACAATTTTAAAACAAAAATGTTAATAAATGTAGGCATGGATTAATAAAACGTTATTAATAACCTTCCAGAATATTTGTTTTAAGCATATGGTAGTTTCTTTCTGTACAACTAAGTCAGGCTATATTTTCTTTCTAACCTTTGGTCCTCTAATAGTAATTATTTATATTAGTTATTCTTCAGCCAAGTAGATCTTTGGCATTTTCATTTTCAATACAGTAATTACTTACTTATTTAATTAATAGTCTCACTAGTAGGTCTAAAAAGTCTGGCCACTGCTTTGGGTTCCTATGTTATATAGACACATACATACAGTTGTCCCTTGGTATCTGTGGGGGAAATGGTTCAAGGACCTCCCGCAGATACCAAAATCTGCTGATGCTCAAGTCCCTGATACAAAATGGTGCAGTATTTGCATATTATTATGCACACCCGCCAGTATACTTTAAATCATCTCTAGATTACTTATAATACCTAATGCAATGTAAATGCTATGTAAATAGTTGTTATACTATATTGTTTAGGGAATAATAACAAGAAAAAAAGTCTGTACATGTTCAAAGTGGACATAATATTTTTTCCGAATATTTTTGATTTATGGTTTGTTGAATCCACGGATGCAGAATCCAAGAATACAGAATGCACAGATGAGGAGGCCAACTGTAGAGACACCTATTCATAGACACTATCTAGATTTGGACTTTGGGGATTGCCTGGGGCCTGGTTTGGGCCTTGAGTCTAACCTGTGTGCTTCAAAATCAGCTTTGCAAGAGACCTATATAAGGTAGCACTTTGTTTACCATTTGCTGTCATTTTTGTTTATTTATCTACTTTTAGAGATGAGATCTCACTCTGTTGCCTAGGCTGGAGTGTAGTGGTGTGATCATAGCTCACTGTAGCCTTGAATTCCTGGGCTCAAGTGATCCTCCTGCCTAAGCCACATGGGTAGCTGGACTATAGGTGTGTGCCACCATGCCTGGCTAATTTTTTATATTTTTAATTTTTTTAGAGATGGGGGTCTCCTCATTTGCTATTATTGTGTGTCTCTTAAGACTCTTAAGAGTCTCTTAAGACTCTCACTGGGGAAGGCGACTGGCAGGGAAGGAGTCAGGCATTTCTGATCTTCTGGCCAAATACCATAAAATCCTTACCCTTAGTTTTAACATTCAATGTGAGTATAAAATTTAGTAATATAAATCAACACTTATGCTACTCAACAAAGAATGTAAAATGCATTCTCCTAGAACCTATCTGAAACCCAGCAAGATTTTTATACTTACATTTCTTCCTTGGAATGACAATCAAACTAAATTAAGATTCCAACTGCAAAGCATGAAAAATCCTCTTTAACTTCTTACCTTAGCACACTGCATGTGATTGCAGCCTTCATTCTTCTGTATTGGAGACTTACAGTTAGCACAGGGCTTGGAGTTAGTTAACAACCAGAGACAATTGGCAGCATCCTCATAAGCTTCACTAACTCCCACAACTTTTGGAAATTAAGCACAAACACAAAAATAAATTATTTCTGGGAGAAAAAACCTCCAGACTTCTTTGCAGGCTGTCTCTCAATTTTAATCATAGATTTATTTTCCTATTAGGGTCTATGGCAAAGTTTTAAAACTGTTTCATTTTGAATAGCATAATTATAATAAGATAAGAAGCTCTATTCCAAAAGCCCTATTCATGAAACCTGATTTAAAGGAGATTTCTCCATAAACTTATAAACAAACAGGAAAAGAAAAAAAAATCCAAAGTTAAAAAAAAGCACAGTGTTACTCTCTTTAAAATAACTATTGCATCAAAAAAAAATTGTAGAAAGAATAGTTACTCTAGACAATAATTTCTTCAATAGGACAGTCACAAGCATAACTCAGAAACTCTTCATCATAGTAAAAAGCATAAACTATCTTTTTTATCCATGACTATTTTGGATAAACTTAAAATGAATCCAATGTGACATGTCTAAAACTAAGTTTATTATTTCTCCCAAACCTGCTTCTTTCTCTATTCCCTGTCCTGGCAAATGATACGGTCATCTGTCCAGAGTCAATCCAGGAAGAGTATAATATTCATCCCCCTCCTCTTACCCTCACTCATGGCATCCCACTGATTCTACCTCTTTCTCTCTTATATCTGTTTCCTCCCCATTTCCAGTTCTTATTGCTTTAGCCAGGATCCTCCACATCTCTTGCCTACACAACTAAAGCATAGACAATCAACCTATTTCTCCAGTTCCTTTACCTTCTCACCCCGAACTATACTGCCTGCACAATGATCTTTTTAAAATACAAATCTACTTAAGATCTTTTAATTGTTCCTCACTGACTACAACAGACTACAAGATAAAATCAAATCACTTTAGCAAAGAATGTAAAGCCCTTCATGATCTTGCCCATTTGGAAAGCTTCTCTCACCCCCTCTCCCCAATCAACCTTACACTCTTCATCTTCTTTTTTTTTTTTAAACATTAAGGGGGGCGGTTGTGAGGAGGGTCGTGTAGTTGCATTGTTTTATTTTTTATTTTTTGTGGAGACAGAGTCCTTGCTCTCTCACCCTGGGTAGAGTGCAGTGGTGTCACTGCAGCTCACCACAACCTCCAACTTCTGGGCTCAAGTGATCCTCTTGCCTCAGCCTCCCAAGTAGCTGGGACTACAGGTGTGCGCCACGAAACCAGGCTGATTTTTTTTTCCTTGAGATGAGGTCTTGCTCTTGCTCAGGCTGGTCTTGAACCCCTGAGTTCAAGCAATCCACCCACCTCGGCCTCCCAGAGAAGCTAGGATTATAGGCATGAGCCACCACGCCCGGCCTCTTCATCTTCTTAAACTCAATTTATTCTACTGTAATTTGAGACCTGCAATCTTAAGGAATGCCATGGTTTTAAAAAAGTCTACATTTTACACCCCCCTCACCCCCCGCCAATAGAGAGAGTTAGGGGCTGGAGAAAGTTCTGGATTCCAATTAAAAATGATTTTTTCCTGCAAGAATGCTAGTAATCAAAGTGGTTTTGTTTTCTTTTCTAGCTCTGAGTACACTAGGAAGCCCTATATTTTCTTTACTAGAAGAGATACCAGAAAATCAGTTTGGAGTCACTGAATGTAGCCCATCTAATCAAAGCCTTGACACTTCCAGAAGGTGGTGGAGTAAGGGGTTAGCCCTACTGTCCAAAGCATGGGGGAAATTAGATCCTTTGAGTTTTGAAATTCAAAAGGAAAAGTTACCCAACCCTTGGATATAAGCCCCTGAAGAGGGAAGGGGGACAAAGGTTTGGGTTGACTGACCCCTTGGAAGTGGTGCTGTACACAAATTGGAAGGGCTGAGTACTCAGAGCAGCCCTTTGATGGAGCCTGTAAGTATAGGAGTGGGGCTGTATCACTGCAAGGAACCCCAAGTGCCTACCTACTTAAATCTGTACCAATAACAGAACAGCACTGGTTAATTCCACATAGCAAAGAGAAACAATAGCAGTAATGAACTGATCAGACTTCACTGTAGTTCTAAACCCACTTGGTAGAAGATGATTTGATTAGGATGTTGGTGGGGAGAATGCTCAGATAATTTGGTGGAAGACAGGAGTTTCAGAAGGAACTCAGTATACTTATGGGTAATAAGGTCAAGCTGTGGAGGTAGTGCTGTTTACAAAGGGTATTGCTATAAAACCTAATCACTAACATCTAATTTTTGTTTGAAAGTAATGGCCTTTCTCTTCCCTTCAGCATCAACATTATTTTTAGCTCAGAGGCTCTAACATATTCTTATGACCCTTATTGTCCATTGTTATAATAAATAAAGCACAAAGCCATTAAAACAAAGCAGCTGTGTGGCTTGCAACATAACAGTTTTTTTCTCCCACCCTTGGAGAGAATGCTAGCTCCTAACTGCATTTTAGTGGACTGCATGAAGTAAATCATATTCAGGAAATAACCAACTATTACTATGATAAAAACTTGTGCTAGAAAAAATGCCTTCACTTCCAATTCTCTGAACATGCTTATTCCATACATCTGTCCCTTTGTACATACTGTTCTTAACACCTATAATACCTTATCTCCCTTCAATCTATCTGGTGAGTTTTTTTCACTCCTGACTTTGAAACTCTTCCCTTCACTTCAGTTACATCTATATATTTGATCTTCTTTCTTATAGATGCAATTGTCTCTTGTAGAAATATTACTTCATTTATAAGTATTAGAAGTAACAATCTAGATCTATTGACAAGTATGCAAGTGAAAACACAGTTGCTTTTAAAGACTAAATTTTTAGATAGACAATCTGAATTCCATTCAATAACCATTTATTGAGTATGTACTATGAAAAAATTGTTCTCAAAATTTTATAAATTAAACATTTTAAATTTTCATTTCACAGAAAATAAATTCCTGCTTCTTGCTCTGATTAGATACAAGAGAGGCAATTTCAGTGCTTAAAAAACAGTACTTGAATCTTTATATGGAGTTAATTGTTTGAACTGATTTTAGCACATTTTCTAACACTTTTTCTCATTAATCAGATTTTGTCACTCCTTTTGAGTATCCTAATTCAGACTTTGGAAAACTAAGCATAAGGGAGAAAACTATTTCACAAATCTACAAATTTGGTTAAAAATGTTTATGTCATTTTTTGCATAAAATGCAAAATAAAAATGCTTATGATCTGAAGTAATATGTAAATTTAAAACAGCATGTAATCATACTTTTCTTTTTTGGAATATCATTTTTGTATATTTGTTTTTTGTTTTGTTTTGTTTTGTTTTGCTTTAGGACAGGGTTTTGCTTGGTCGCCCAGGCTGGAATGCAGTGGTGCAATCACAACTCTCTGCAACCTCCCACTCCCAGGCTCAAGCGATCCTCCTGCCTCAGCCTGCTGAGTAGCTGGGACTAGAGGCATGTGCTGCCATGTCCGACTAATTTTTTTATTTTTTGTAGAGACAAGGTCTTGCTATGTTGCCTAGGCAGGTCTCAAATTCCTGGCCTCAAGTGATTCCTGCCTCGGCCTCCCAAAGTGCTGGGATTACAAGGCATGAGCCATTATGCCCTGCCCATTTTTGTATATTTAATGACGGTGTTCTGTTTTAATATTACAGTTGGCGTATTACTGTTCACTTTAAGCCCAACCCTAAATTTCATAAACTTAAGTGGCCATTAATAGTAACCTACTGGTCATCTTTCAGTGTGGAGGACACACATTAGTACACTGAGAAAATTCCTCAGTTTTTCTTAGCAATTTTCTCTGCAGTCTTGGCTTTGGTTCCTTCTCTGGTAGAACACTCCTTAGTTTTCTGCCTCCTATCCTATTTTCAAATGTTCTTCCATATTTCTGAATCAAATACCCATTTGGGCTCTTTGAGGGTCATCTTTAGTTTTTAATTTGTCAACTCCTTATCTCTGGTCACCAGAAGTAACCAGCTATATACCATGTATGCCATTTTCTAGCTCTTCTATTTTTTTCCTCTTCTTAGTATCAAGATCATTATGATGGGCAAGGACATTCTTTTACAGTCCCAACCATAATCTGTTCTCACTAGCCAGGTCATTCTCCTTCTCCTTCCCTAGCAAAAACTTATCTGTGTGTATGGAGTGATTAATCCAATTTTAAAATGTTAAGGGATAAGTAAACATAATCACCAATTTAAAAATACTTGCTTTATATCTCAAATCACACACTTCTGGCCATTTTCTACACAAGAATTAAATAATAGGCTGGACTAATTACTTTTTATGGTGTATTAAATTTTTTAGACAACTCATAAGACACAAGATTTACAACTTAATAAAACTGTATCTCATAACTCTCCTGTATACCGCCCTCCCATCTGCATTACTGTCTTAAGCCCTCATCACCTCACCTGGACATTCTAAAGTTGTCTCAGAAATAGTGTTTTTACTTGGTGTCTCAATAGTCTCTGATTCATCATCCACACTCCTGTGTGAATGATCTTTCTAAGTAAGCATCTTCATTTATCACTCTCCTATTCAAAACTCCTTTTCAGTGCCTCAGGATAAAGTCAGACTTCTGGCATTGTGTACAACCTTCTCTTTGCACCCAGCACCTCATTTGGACTTCTGCCTGTGTAGTCTCATCTCTCACTGTACCTTCCTGCACCACTGCACTAGCTGTACTGAATTATTTGCAGTCCTTGAATATGCCATGCTGTTTCACAGTGCTACTTCACCCTATACCTGGAATGCCCTTCCTATTCTAGTCCATGTGAAGAATATCTATCAACTTTCAAGATGCAGCTTAAGCATCAATTCTTTTATAAAGTGATTCCTAACCCTCTCCCAGAGATAACTGACCTCTTTCTTCTTTGTCCCTCCCCTCCCCCACAATTTACCACAAGAACAATTGCTCCCACAACATTTGTAACACATTTTCCCCTTAGTTTTGTATATAGCTGTCTCCATCTCTAAAATTTCAAGAGCATACATGGTATCTTATTTCTGTATTCTAACATACAGCAGAACTCAATAAATATTAAATAATGAAGATAACTGTTTAAATTCAACAAATTATTCCTAAGTTTCTTAGCATCTCTATTGAGTTTCAGACGAGTACTTCTAAAATTCCACTGGACATCTCTACCCATATGCCTTGTAAGTACTTCAAGTTCAAAATGTCCACACCAAAACTCATTATTTTCCCTTGAAAGTTACTCCTTTATCTGAATTTGCTAAATTTCCTTAATGGCATTATAATTTTCTCTCTGACCCAAACTACAAACTCACCTCTTTACCTTTGGTCTATCTCTTCTTCAATATAACCATCATAGTCATCAGTAATCTTGATAAAAATAATCTGATAATGCCACTTCCCTAATTAAATAATGCACTCTATGGCTTATTCTGTTAAGAGGATAAATTCAAACAATTTGGCAACAACACTCACAATCTGGCAATACCACATTTCTAGCCTTATCTCTTGCAAATTTCTCCCATGGACCTTAATCTTAACTTCTATAGAAATGTATAAAGAAATGTAGATAGGTGGTCAATGGCAAACCATTCCTAATAGAAATACAGATGTTTCTAGCTGCCAGAAGCAGGAAAAGAAAGCAAAATCCAATTGTTTGGTCACATCTAAAAGTGTTGCAGGGTAATGGTATTAATGTATGTATGGAACACACACATACACACACCCATACATGTCAGGAGAAGAGAGAAAATGGGTGGGTATCAAGAACAATGGCTGACTACACCTGGCACTCCAGGGAGAGAGACAATGATCCTGGGCAACAAGTACAATCTATACAGGTATTTGGGAAGAGCCTAGCACATAGCAGGTACTCAAAAAAATTTTAGTTGACCAAATGATGCATGAACAGGACAGGAACGTTTAATCAGGTCTCACTATAAAATATGCTAAGATTATCTACTTTTTTTTGATCCTGACTAAGGGACATGAGCCTTCTCATCATGTGAAAGGGATCTCCCTCATTATCAACTGATAAATTGGTATTCTGGTTTATATGGTGATTCCTCTCCATGGTCAGAAGAACCCTGAGTCAGTGGACAAAATGAACCTTGCGGATCTAAAATGCCGAGGACCAGCCTTCAGGCAATGGTAAATTCAATACAATTGAATTGTATTGAATACAATACAAGCCCATAACGTATCATGGCTGCCAGGCAGTCTCTCTCAGTGCTGCTTCAGCTGCCGACAGAGATACCTACCACATCTCTGCCTCTGGAGATATGCTAAAACCCTTCTCCTTCCAACCTGAGTTAGTTGTCCTTGCTTCTGTACTCTTATCTTTACTCAAATTATATTAGTTATCATATGATTCTATAATTATCTGACTGCTTCCCTCAAGTCTCTGTATTCCCTGAAGACTGGTATCATCTTTATTACGTGTTTTGCTCACAAGTGTAATTTACTGAGTAAATTCTTGATCCTGATTTGCAACACCTCAAAAAACGTCATTATCTAAATCAATTTTTAAAAAAAGACCTGAACTAAATTAATTTCATTTATATTATTTTGAAAGAAAATATTCATGAAACACTTTAGGAGAGGGAAAATTTTTGCAAAGTAGGTACATTTATTTGTTAAATGTGGGAACTGCTATTAAGAAGGCTTTATCTGCTCAGAGATTCAAACCCATTCTTACCAGGCATGTGCCCTGTGTCACTGAACCCAACCTAAGCATTAGTTTCCTATGAAACAGGATTACTAACATCAACTTCATAGCATTTCTGTGAGGATCAACAGAGATAATGTATGTATAGAAGTCTCAGTGACAATAGTTACAGGTATGGTATTTAATATGAGTAAATCCACAGAATCACATAATAATAAGAAACGGACTTGTCTTATTCTCCATTGGAAGCTTTCAGGGAAATGAGAAGCTTCCTCTCATCACAGATCATATACTGCTTCACATAAAGTACAGAATAGCAAGTTGGTCCACCCTAGGATGAAAGAGAAGGGCTGTAGGGGGAGGGTTAAATGTGACCCCCTTTTACTTTGTTTTTCTTAGGCTGAAAAGTAAGTCTGTTAGAAATATGGAATCTGTCCATGATTCTTCCTTGCCAAAATTCTATGATTTCCAAAATGATGTTGGTCAGAGGGGTGATGTTAAACATGGAAGTGCCAACATTAACAAATGTGAAAACCTCTTAGGTGAAGACTTAAAAAAACATAACCACATTATCTTTTGAATGCTATTAGGAAATATGTAGCATAACTATCTAAAATTCATCTTACGTTCTTCTGGTTTCATTTCAGTTATTTTTTGTAGCCAATTTTTCCATGTTTGGCAGTCACAAGGCTCATGTGCTTCACCAAGGCATTCCCTACAGAAGAAAACACAGAAAAGACAATTAAAAAATATTCTTCATCAACATTAAAGTGAAAAAATTACATGCAAAGTACTTTTCCAATTTTAAACTAAGGCACATGAGAGATGAAGCACTTCAATAGAGGAAGTAAAAATGTGATTCCAAAGCTTGATACCATCAGACCAGTGTTTCCTTTTTTAAATCAGTAGGAATGTACTGACAAATTCATTTATACATCTTGAAAGATCTAAATAAATTACCTAGTATTTATAACTTAGTTTTGCAGGCCTTAAGAGGTGGAAAACATTTTTATCAATTAGGTTTTGGCCTCACTAATATTTTAAATTCTTGCTACTCAAGGTGTGTTCCCCTGGCTAGCAGCATTGCCATTAGTGAGGCTCTTGCTAGATATGCAGAAGAGCAGGCCCCATGAGACTTACAGATTAGAATCTGCATTTTATCAAAGTTACCACAGACCCTTCTTCATTTTAAAGTTTGAAAAGCACTGTTTTAAGTCACATTCTTGTAGTTACTTTTACCTCTGAATATGCAGGTAACAACTAGGGCAACCCAATTTACTTTTACTGGAATTTGGCAAGTTTTGATTTAAATAATTAAAAACATCAGTTTATCATTTATAACTCAATTTTATATTATTTCTATAGCTATATAAGAAGTCAAACACTAAAAAGAGCCTAAAGCCTTTATGAACTGCTCATTTTAATTCAATATGATGCTATCTTGTGTAGTACAAAGGAAATTAATTATTCCAGTTAATAAAAATATATCATTTTGGGGAGAGAAAAATCCAATCTGCAGGTGACATCATCATCATCATCGTTACCTTAAATAGAGATCTTATTTGCAAAGGTTAAGTTTTTTAAGAAGACACACCAACTGACTCAGGTAGAATCTTGTGAACTAAGAGGTAATACTTCACTATATTAAGAATGTACCAATTCTACTTCACACTCATTAGGATGGCTATTATAAAAAAAAAAACAGAAAATAAGTGTCAGGGAGGATTTACAAAGATTGGAATCCTTGTGCATTGCTGATAGAAATGTAAATGCTGATGTAGCTGCTATGGAAAACAGTTTGGTGGTTCCTCATAAAATTAAACATAGAATTTACCATATGATTCAACAATTCCACTCTTAGGTATAAACCTAAAAGAACTGAAAATGAAGAATCAAACTTGTACACTAATGTTCACAGCAGCATTATTCACAATAGCTAAAAGGTGGAAAACACCTGACGAGTGTCCATCAACAGATGAATGGATAAACAAATTGTGTGTGTGTATACACACACACACACACACACACATTCTAGATTATTCAGCCATAAAAAGGAACGGTATTCTGATACATGCTACAACATGGATGAACCTTGAAAACATTTTGGATTCTACTTATATTAAATATCTAGAATAGGCTAATTCATAGAGAACGTAGAATAGTGAGTACCAGCAGCTGGAAGGAGGAAAGAATGGGAAGTTACTGCTTAATGGTTATAGAGTTTCTTTTTGGGATCATGAAAAGGTTCTGAAAATGAATAGAAGTGATGATTGCACTGTGAATGCAATTAATGCCACTGAATTGTATACTTAAAACCAGTTAAATGGTTAAAAAAAAAAAGCACCAATTACCTTGGAAGGCTAATTTAGTTTCCTTACGTTCCTGGCTTATTACTTAACCTGGCATTCGGGAAATCTTTTCCGTAACTGTTGTCTTATAGCGCTCCTAGCAATTTAGTAGTAACTTAGACATTCAAAATATTAATATATTGAGTTGACTAAAAACGGAAGTGAGCTGGACCTGGTGGCACATGCCTGTAGTCTCAGCTACTTTGGAGGCTGAGGTGGGAGGATCACTTGAGCCCAGGAATTTTAGGCTGTAGTGCACTATAACTGTGCCTGTGAACAGCCACTGTACTCCAGACTGGGCAACATAGCGAGACTCCATTTCTTAGGGAAAAAAAAAAAAAGGAGGTAGATACAAGGGGTCTTCAAAATGTTCATGGGAAATGTGTATTATGAAAAAACTGCATGGATTTCAAATTTTTTTATACCAAAATAAACTCATACTAACTTGTTAAAATATGTCTGAACAGGATCTAGTTTGTACACTAAGAAGGATAAGAGATCAGTTTGAAAAGAGCCCCTATCAGAGCAACATGAATTCTGCTAAAATTGAAGAAAGAATATCAAATTTATGAGGAAGCTTGGGTGGAAGAACGGTGAAATCATTGATCCTTTACAAAAAGTTTATTGGGACAATGCCCCAAAGAAATCAGCAATTTACAAATGGATAACTTGTTTTAAAAAGGTGATGTTGAAGATATAGCCTACAGCGGCAGACCATCCACATCAATTTGTGAGGAAAAAATTCATCTTGTCCATGCTATAGCAGAAAAAGTAGCCAACACCATAGACATCTCAATTGGTTCAGTTTACACAAGTCTGACTGAAAAATTGAATTGAACAAACTTTCCATCAATGGGTGCCGAAACCTTGTGCCCAGATCAGCTACACATAAGAGGAAAGCTTTCAATGGAAATTTAATACAAGTGGGATCAAGATCCTGAAATATTTCTTCAAAGAATTGTAACAGGAGATGAAACATGGCTTTACCAATACGATCCCGAAGATAAAACACAATCAAAACACTGGATACCAAGAGGTGAAAGTGGTAAGTGGACCTGTTAAGAGCAAAGGTCATCGCAAGAGTTTTTTGGGATGCTCAAGGCATTTTGCTTATTGACTTTCTGGAGGGTAAAAGAACAATAACATTTGCTTACTATGGGAGTGTTTTGAGAATGTTAGCCAAAGCTTTAGCAGAAAAACACCCAAGAAAGCTTTACCAGAGAGACCTTCTCCACCATGACAATGTTCTTGCTCATTCCTCTCATCAAACAAGGACGATTTTGTGAGAGTTTCATAAGAAATCATTAGGCATCCACTTAGTCCTGATTTGGGTCCTTCTGACTTCTTTTTGTTTCTTAATCTTAAAAAATCTTTAAGGGGTACCCATTTTTCTTTGGCTAATAATGTCAAAAAGACTGCATTGACATGGCTAAGTTCCCAGCACTCTCAGTTCTTTAGGGATGGACTATATGGTGGTATCATTGCTTACAAAAGTGTCTTGAACTTGATGAAGCTTATGCTGAGAAATAAAGTTTATATTTTTAATTTTTATCTGTTAATTCTATTTTTCCATGAACTTTTTGAAGCCCCCTCATATATTAGACTCAATTTAGTGCATATTAAAATCAACACTGCTTTCCAGAAATGTAACAGATATCTGTGATAACCATTAAATTTAATTTGGCACACATACTAGCATAATCTAGAATAAGAAATACGCCACAGATCTAGGAACAGTGTTTCCATATGGTGCTTGAGAATACATATGGTAATGCAGAATCTACATTTCTCACGACTCTTTAAAAATAAAAAGGCTGTTTGTCATTTATACCTCAATAAAGCTGAAAAAAAAGTCCTGAGGTGCAAAATACCCTTTAGATAACTGGCAGTACCTAAAACAAACAAATGCAATCAATAAAATAAATTATTTCCATTAAGTTTGAGATTTTTTTTCCCCCTGGAGATTAAACAGCATGTTCAATATTCTTTTCCTAGCAGAATCAATACTGGTATACTGGTTCTGCTGTCAGAACATTTTCTGACCAAAAAAAAAAAAAATCATGGGGGAAAAAAAGGCAATGTTTTCCAATAGGGTCTGAAAAAAAATGCCACTTCCTCAAAAAACCATACTTGCTTATCAGTGTGCTTGGCTCTTTGAGGCTGTGTTGCATTAGATAGCAACAGGTTTTCTTTTCCAGAACCTCACAGGAGGACACAGACCTGATGCTTTCTTGGTTCCTAGCCCAATCAGGAGGATTACTTCATGGTGTTATAACAGGTTGGCACAGTTTCTACTAGTTTCCAATGCAATACTAAGAAGAGGGTACAAAAAGCAGCAGCTTATAAATAAAGGAGAACCTCCAGAAAGGACTGTAAATTAGAGAGGTTGCCATTTAATACTATCAAATATCTTTCAAAACTAAGGCATCTGGGAAAATAAACTTGGAGTTCTCCAAAGTATAGAAATAACAATGCCACTAGACATAACAGGTGAATGACAATCCGGATTATCAATGTAGGGAAGAGAGGTTATTCTGCGAAAAGTAGTGAAGATATTGGAATGCTAAATTCCTGAGGAAAGTTTTAATCAATGAATGGTGACAAGTACTCTAAAGGACCTGGTACCTGTTATTGAAACTGCATCTCAAAATGTCAGTAAAACAACTGTATAGGGAGGGGAATCTCGGGACATAGCCAACTGAATCTTAGCTAGAAACACCAATAGGGTGGATTTATTCAGGAACAAAAATGTCTTGGTAAAAGATTACAAAGAAAAATATCTAATCTAAAGTCCTCAACCCAGTTCAAATATGACTGGACAGTTAACCTAACATCAACAGATCAAGGAATAGCTCTTTCCTTGAAAATAGGTCCATATGTACAACTGTTGGCAGGAATATACAGTGGCTCTAAAGGGGTCTGGAAAAGGAAAAACCTTTCACTAAAGTTTCAAGCTTCATTACTCAATGGAAGAAATTCCTATCAAGATGTTGGCAATTTCAGCTCAATGCCATTTCAGAACTTTATTTAATGAGCAATCCTGAGTGACTAAAGTAAAAATCTTCAATTTTATGATTCTCTCTTTTAGCTAACATTTTTGAGTATACTAGGCAATGTTCTAAATACCTTACATGTACTGACATTTAATTCTTATAACTATCTATCCCCATTTTACATGCACAGAGAGGTTCAGTATCCTGCCAAAGGTCATACAGGTAGTGAGTAAATGAGCTAAAATTTGAAGCTAAATAGTTTGGCTCTAGAACTAGCATTCTTCATGCTGATGATGACCATATCAGATAAGAAGGCTTCTATTTTACTACATTATTATAAAAGAGGATGCTTATCACCAAACTATACAGCTAGTGGCAGAGCTAAGTCTCAAATGCAGACCCTGTATCTTCCAGATTTATATCAATCTGTGCTCTACTGAAATTTGATAAATTGAATTCTCAAGGAGTATTTATTTAAGGGGGTATGCTACTCTGTATAGAGTATACATGGTACTTAACCAGGTCCTGAGTGAGCTGCCAAATAAATAGCATGATATTTTTATTTGTGGGCCTGTGAAGAGCTGGTGAATTTTCTATTAGATGGCTGAACTCTGATACTTAAATAGCTAGATACTGCCAAAACGAAAAATCTTTTTTCCCATAACTAGAGCCATTAAGCTAAGAGTTTAAGACTGATTTTGCAAGAGATGACAAGATACAACTATGAGGTCCACAAAAGGATTACTTCATCTATTTTACCCAGAGGACTCTTGGAGAGTCTCTTTGCCTGTAGAGTCTATAGAGATGGAGATGAAGCATGAAACTATTGCTTTTCACTCAATTAAGATTCATGATCCTAACAAGGGAATAGGTGTTAATCAAAATCCTTATCGTGGGTACCAGAGAAAAAGAATGAGTTGATGACAACTTTAATGCAAAGACATTCACTTTCAGACTTTTCCCCAAATTCTTGACAAGTCTGTACATTATACTCTGATCCACTGGAAATCTAAGTGGACTAGAAACTTGATACTGTGGTTTCTCAACTTGTGCATCACTACGATTAAAAGCTTCCTATCAGGGTTTAAATTTGTTTCTTAGTGGTGACAGTATTTTAAAGGCTTCTTTGCATAGTTTCAGTAAATAAATGTTCCACTGCTGGGTGATATATTAAAAACCCCACCATATTATTATTTAGAATATTCCTGCCAATTTCAGTGAATAACTCTAAAATATGTTTGTCTATTGATTTATAAGAGGAATTTCAAGTAAGTTTCTCAGTTTCCAGTGGAGACACTGGTGATTAAAAGAGACCTGAGGACATTCTGAAATAAGAGAAGCAAAAAATGATCACTCTACCAGGTTAAATTTGAACTATTCTCTTGACAGATCAGGATTTTGGTGGCCAAGAAGTATTTTTGACAACAAATCTTTGAAGAGTTGTCTCAGAGAAGATAGACTTTGTGTCAGTTTAGAGGGCAGAGAAGTTACATAGTAGTATATTCTACTCAAAACAAAAACAAAAACAAAAACAAGGGAAAAGGTCATGGTTCAACTCAGAGTCTGTCTAAGTTTTGAATACCATCTGGAAATAATTTTGCCCAGAGTAGACAAATTGTAATTATAAATGCTAGGGGGAGAAAGCATTCTAGGTTCAGTTACAACTAGCACAGAACTTGTTGATGAACAAGTTACAACATAAAGGGCTATCCTGTGGTGAGATGGTAAATGCCAATTACTACTACTTCTCTCACAACCATGAATATATTCAGTTATATCCAGGCAGACATCTCTTGGGCATGGCTCAACTGATTCTGTCACTTGTAGTTCTTAAAAAGAAGAAATTACTGTTATTTGTTGTGGTTTTTGTAATCATCTTTAGAGAATTATTACTGAGCTTTTTGGAGAAAGAAAGAAGAAAAACCAGAATCACATGCCTTTATTTTGTAATGATCTCTCTTGCAAAGCTTCCTTTTGCCTGAGCAGATTTTGCTTCTCATTGAAATAAGAGATAAAGGTAGCAGAAAACATGACCATTTCTAATTAGAATTTCTTATTATAGTCAAAGCTCTTATACTATACAAATAACAGTAAGCTAAGAATGGAAAAACAGGGATTATAAATTAATACCTAGAGAGGTGAAGTAGGCAATGTAAAAATCTGAGAATATATATATATGTGTGTGTGTGTGTGTGTGTATCACAATCCTATAGCTTAATAAATAACAAAACCAAAAGGTAACAAAATTAAATTGAAGAAATTAAATCTGAGTTTGTTCTTCATTAAAATCTATTTTTATTTCATTTAAGTCACCTTATTCTCTTCCCCTCAGGTGCTATGTCCAGAAAATGATGATTCTATCTGTTAAATTCTCTACTACCCTTATGAATAGAAGAAAGAGTAAATAATTACCAAATATGACCTTAGTCCATGTGGCCATTCACAGATCCCTGAACTGGGATAAAATTCAAAGTAGGCCCTGTGATCTGGGCATATAGTCTCCAACTGATCTTGAATATAACCAGCCTGATTTTGGGGTATGAGAAAGAGTAAGCTGATATATTTCTCTGAACACTGGTCTGGAAATTTACAGTTTCTAGCATAATCTATGATTATAGACATATATACATATATAGGTTTTAGAGTTTGACTTATATTGGTAGGTTTTCCCATTAGTTTCCTTATCTTTAGTCATATCAAACTTATTACTTGCAGTACACAAAGAGAATGGGGAAGAATATAAGAAAGTAAAAGCTAAACCACAGTGAAAACTAGTAAAAGTTAGACCACAGAAACCACAGAGCTTGAGAAGATAATGGCAATCATAGGTTTTTCTTTTCCCTTCAAAACTTTATTTTTCTCTGATTTCAGCAAATGCTATCTTTTTATTTTATCTTCTAGACACTGTATTAATACTAATTTGTTTTCCTTATTTGTAGTTTCTCCAACTAATCTTCTAAATCAGGCTTTCTCAACCAGGATTCCTCATCTGAACCAGAGAATTCAGAATGATTCATGGTATGTGATAATTTTTCTCAATTTTCCCAAGGATGATATTAATTAGTACCATTCAAGATGTACAGGATGTATACAATGGGTGCCTTAGGGCATTAGAGTTTAATTGTCTCAAGAAATCCCACAAGGACTCCGAAGAGAAAGCTCCTTTATTATTTTAATATTCTTACTTTGTAGTAAAGTAGGTTTGTATTCATCTACATACCATTTATTTGCTAATAATTAAGCTCATGTGCATTCATTAACTCCCTTCTCACTGCTGTAAAGCTCAAGTCCTATCTCTCATGGTGGGGTAATGAGGTGGAGTTAGGAACCAATTACTGAATAATAAAAATGTAAAACTTTTTTTTTTCTAGAGAGTTCAAGAAGCAATAAAAATGAAAACTTTAAAAATTAGGAATTTGTCTTTTAAATGTTTTGCAAATTTACCTTAAAGCATATGGATATAACCTATTGCTCAGTATTTTGTTGCTATTTTATTTGCTTAATTTCATTTAGCCATGAAAGTAGTAATATGGTTTTCCTCTCATTAATCATGATATCCAAGCACCTAGTACAGGGGTCAGCAAAATTTTTCTGGAAGGGGCCAGATAGCAAATATTTTGAATTTTGCAGGCCATACAGTCTCTGTCACAACTACCTGATTCTGCTGTCATAACCCAAAAGCAGATACAGACAATATGTAAACAAATTGGGATGAGAGGGTATGGCTATGTTTCAATAAAGCATTATTTTCAAAAATAGGTGTGGACAGTAATTTGTTGACCCCTGACTTAGAGTTTGGTGCTATGCATAGGTTGGCAATTCAATAAATATTTTTAGCTAATGATGATGATGAGGGTAAGTAATCGACCAGTCAAGGTAGGAATACACCTTTCTATTATCTAGCAGGGATATATGATTAGATTTTGGTTTCTGATAAGTATAAAAGTAAAGACTAGAGTTTTATATTCATCTAAAGTGTATCCATGTACATGTGATAATTTTGGAAATGAACAAAAAGCAGAATACTATTTCTTTTTTTCCTCATTTAATTAACTAAAGCAAAACAGTTAATTGAATCTACTCTGAATAAAGCAAAATGTTGACAGCTGACAAACATAGCCATACAAGTATACAGAGTTACATATCCTTTCCAATACTGATTTACCATCAATTCATACTTACTACACACTAGAAACTAAACAAAACACAAGACACGAAAAGCCTACAGTCACTGGTTCCTAACTAGGACTGTGCATTAGGATCGCCTGGCAGCTTTTTTTTTTCTAAATTAGAGCCCCACTCAAAAACCTACTAAATCAAAATCTCACTTGTTGGGGCCCAGGATAAAACTTTGGAAAAGGACCCTTAGTAACTGCGTATTCCTGGTAAAGAATCACTACTAGAGGCTTATATTTTAAGAAGAGAAGTTAAACTCTAAATATTTTGTAATCTATGGTCAGCAATTTGGTGTTGCAGTTTAAGTGCATGGGCTTTAAAATCAAATACCTGAACTCTAATCCCACTTCTACTATTTCCTAGCTGCATAAAACTGGGGAACTTCTCTGTGTTTGAGTTTCCAAATCCGTCAAATATATAATAACAGCACTCAATTCATAGCATTGTTGGGAGAATTCAATATTTAAAAAATAAGCATGTGATAAATATGAACTATTACTAGTTACACATTTTAAAAAATTAATTAAACATATCAAGTATACTACAGTCTAATTCAAGGTATTAATACAAAGGCACTTTAAAAACTGTTAGAAAGGTGGCTAGGCTGATTCCAACTTGTCTTATACTAACCAGCAGAAGAGGTGTCCTTTTCCACAATCCACAGCAGGAGCTCTCAGCAATGGGAAGCTGAGTGTATCAGATCCAGATGTATTTGACCCTTGTTTTGTTAGTCTGACTGCTCTTTCACAGCCTGGAGTAGGACACCATTTAATGGCAGGATTATTTTCAACAAAGGCCTGTTTAAATAGCAATAACAAAACATAAAAGGAAGTATTTCAACTCTAAATTCTAACATAGAATGTACCTCTATGGTACTTTACTTTACTTTAAAGCAAAAAAGAAAAAAAAGAATGAAATAAAATACAAGGAGTTCTCAGTTGCTCAAAAAATACTTTAAACAGTATTGGAAAGTACTGAAAAAAACTTAATAAGAAGGAGAAAGTGGCAATTAACTTAGCAACAACATGATTTTTAAAATTTATGTATTCTTTAATCTAAAAACCAGCGGAATGATGATAAAGTAAAAATGCAATTATTCCCACAGAAAATGGGTAATTTAAAAACGTTTTCTCACACAATGTGCTACTTTTCTGATAAAATATAAGTAGAATTTTGTGTGTAATTATTTGTTGTATTAAAACAGAAAATTCCTAAAAGGTATCTCAATAATATATAAAAACCAATATTATGATGCCTTCTAGGTTAAAGAAGCTAGACTTCCTTTTTAGAAATGCACATATTAGCATTTAGACTAAGAAAAATCTGCACGAGACAGTTAAAATGTAACTTTAAAATCACACAAAAAAGAAAGTAACTTGCATACACTTCCGAATAACTCCTGAATGAAGATAAAGACAGAAAAAAAATATGAAATAAACATTATAATTCATTATATGATACTACTGGAATAAAAAAATAATAAATTTCCTAGTTGAGAATCTTTATTTCTAAATATTTATATTTAGGAGTACAAAATGTAATGTTTTTTGGAAAACTTAAAGTAGATACTATCTAATTTGAACATTATCTTGATCAGTTACAAAAGTGCAACAGGAAAATTAGTAAATAGTTCTGAGCAATAATTTTATTTTATTTTTGTAAATGACTAATACTTTAGCCTTTCACTTTTCCTGTTATTATTATAAAATAATGCTTTAGTTTAAAACTTTAAATAATGCCACCATTCCTTTATGGAACTTTTCTCAGAAATCAAAGTTAGAGCCCATTGTTTTGTGTTTTCAAAAATAAAACAAAAAGAATTAAATAACATCTGTTATAAAGGTTTAATAAAATTAAAATTATGGAAATCAGACTGATAATTGGCAGCATACCTTAATATCAAACTGTAGATATCGTTTGTCCATCTCCTTTGAAACTACACTTTCTATGATATCCACAGGCACAAGTTGGAAGCAATCATATGCAGGGCAGAAAATGTTGTGAGCTTCACCTTCTTGAATTTTCAGATTTAAAAACCTATTAAAATTATTAATCGACAGCAAAAGGGCAAGAATGTAAGTTATGTGTGCATTCTAATAATTTTTTCTTTTATATTGAATTTTCTGTTAGAATATGAAAATAATACCAACAAAGTGTGGAATATCAATTATAATACTTATCACCTGCTGAGCCATTCATCTTATATATGAATATATACATATACACATATATACACACACATATACTAATACGTTTTATTAATTTTACATGTTTCTGTTTTGCTTTATCCTCTCTAAAAATTTGAAAAAAATATTTTTATTTAACATTAAAAAGTCAGAAATGAGCAGCTTGGAAAGGTCATGTTCAATTCCCAATATTCTATACCTTTAAAAAAAGGGGGCAATGATACAGAAATTAACCATAGATAATTCAAGATATTTTGGGGTGGCATTAGAATATAGCATGACTTTTTGAAGAATAGGTTTTCTCCTTATATTTTATTTAGATGAATATTAAAAGGAGTTTTATATCCTACTCTAGGTATACTAGTTGAGGTAGTCAAGGAAAGGCATCCTGTAAAGTGGCAGGAATCTAGCCCAAGGTTAGATTAAATGGTTAAGAGCAAGATTTGAGTTAGAAAATTCCAGGTTGGCACCAATAAGTTATATGATCTTAAGTAATTTATTTAACTGTTCTGAGCCTCAGTTTTACCATATGTAAAATGGAGATAATAATATGCACTTCCCAGTGTTGTTAAACATATTATACATGTGAAAAATTTGCATGGTGCCTGACATAGAGTAAGAATTCATAAATTTTAGCAAGGATTACTATTGTTATTATTGTTTGCTACTGCCTGTGGAAAAGCAAACAAACTTTTGAAGTGAAGATGACTGCATACTGGATTTAACACTTATACACCTAGAGAAATTAAATGGAAAATCAGGCAATTAAATCACAACTCTCTAGTTATCACCATCAACAGTTTGATTCCACTGACTATAATATCTTTTTCCTTTGGTTCTCTCAGTCTCTTAATTCCATTGCACTTAAAAAAAAATCAACCTTATTGAGACCTCATCATACCTTCTCCCTTTGCTCCATCATCTTCTTCTACACCCTTGTCTTGGCACTTCATAGAAAACAGAGTCCCCATCAGGCAATTATACCTCTTAAAGTTCTTTCTACCATACCCCAAATCTAGTACTATCTTCAGTGGTAGCTTTAGCTATCTTTGTCTTCTCCCCACTCACTTCAGTCAAAGAGGGCTTCCTTTTTTACTCCCAGGCTAATTCTCAAATCATCTGGCCAGCTCTGGGATTTGCACTATCCATTAACCTATCCCTTCTCTCTCTTCCTCTCTAATGGCTCTTACCTTGGGCACAATGAACATGCTCAAGTTTTTCCCATCCTGAAAACCCTTTCTAACCAAATGACCCTCTATAGTTCCACTTTCCTTTCCTTTCACATCAAAGTTTCTTAACAAAATAGTTTATGATGATTTGTCATTCCTTCCTCAAGTCCATCCCATTTACTTCTCAACCTGTAGCATTCTGGCTTCTATCACCTCTTCATTGGTGGCTGGCTCTCAACAAGGCCACAATGACTACCTATTAGCCCAATTTATTCAAGACTTCTAAGTTTTTATCTTCTTTGACTTCTCTGCAGCATCAGAGAACAGTTCCTTCTTTCACAGCTGAAAAGTTCCTCCTTTCAAATTCTCTCTTCCCTCTGGCTTCCAGGAATTAATATTTTTCTTGGCATTCTTCTTACCTCTGGTACCTCCTTGTCCATTTTTCACTAGTGCCTTTTCTGCTCCTGATCCTTTATATTTTATTGTTTCCTGGGGTTTCACCTCAAAATTCTTCCCTTCCCATTCTATATAATATCCCTGGGTGACCTAACACCCCTAACTTAAACTATATCCTAATGACTCCAAAATTTAAAGCCCAGATCTCCCTCCTTAGCTATATATCTTAAGTATACACAGGGTATTTCACTTAAATGTTACACAGGCATTTTAAATTCAACACATTTAAAATTTTCTCCTCTACTCTCAGTATGATTTAAAAACTACACCGTCTCCACAAAACTCTGATATCCCAATAGAAGGGCATTCAGTACCTCAGTTCCCAGTTAAAAATTATTTGTATTACTCTGGATACCAGGGAAAATATTTTGGCAGAAGAATGGGTGAAGCACTCAGGAGAAATGCTGCAGAGTAGCAGTTCTCAAAATACGATCTGTGGAGCTGTGGGGGTTCCTGATACCTTTCAGGGGGTTTATGAGGTCAAAACTATTTTCATAATGGTACTAAGACTTTATGCTTTTTGGCTAAAATTGCTGGTGCCTCAGCATGAATCACTGCAGTGGCACTAACACTGTACAAGTAGTAGTCTTTGTATTCTTCACTGCCTCACACTTGCAGGTAAAAAAAGTCAGTTTCACTTAAAAATGTCCTTGATGGAATAAGAATAATTATTAATTTTATTAAACCTGGACCCTCAGTACAGATCCTTTGGGTATTTTGCACAACGAAATGGGAAGTAAACCTAATGAACTTCTGCTGCATACCAAAACACAAAGGTTATCTCAAGGAAGGGCTCTTAGGAGATTGTTCAAGTTGCAAGCAGACATACTTGCTTTTTTTCATTAAACACTATTTTTATTTGAAAAAATGACTACAAACAATGATTATTCAGACTTTGGTATATGGCAGACATTTTTCTGAAAATGAATTAAGTGAGCCTGTCACTTCAAGGAAAAAACAGACAGTACTTATTGGCATTGACAAAATTCAAGTCTTCAAGTAAAATTCAGAATTATGAAAAACTTTTATCTGTTATTGAGAGCTTGACAGCTTCCCAATACTTAGAGACTTTTCTGATGGACTCATGGTAAGATTAACTAACATGATTTTTCACCATATTTATGTGTAGAGAAATATGTCAACATTGGAAGATCTGCATAACTCAGGGAATCAGTATTTTCTACATGATCAAAATAAATGAAGTTACAAAACAATGCATGAGTAAAAGGTTTATTAAAGTGCAAGATTTATCAATAGATTTTAATGTAACAGAGTACAAAAAGTCAACTGATATGGTTTCAGATTTTACACTGTAACTAATCATTAAAAAACTATGACTTGTTGAGTTTTGATGGGTATCAAAAGTACCCACAATTATCTGAACAGGCTACTAATGTAATTCTCTCTTTTCCACCTACACATTTGTGTGAGGCCAGATTTTCTTTATCTATGTCAACCAAAACAATATATTGCAACAGACTGAATACAGAAGCAGATATGAGAGTATAACTGCTTTCCACTAAGCTAGATATTACGGAGATTTGCAAAAATGTAAGACAATGCCACTCTTCTCACTAAATTTTTTTTTGGAAATATCTATGAATACATAGTAAATGTTATTTATATTAACATATATTGGGTTTGTTACTGTTATTTTTAAATAAATTGATAAATATTAAAAATTTTTTCAGTGTTTATTTTTAATATAGTACATACAGATAGATATAACCCATATAAACAAAAGCTCTCTGGAATCCTCAACAATTTTTAAGAGAGTAAAGAGGTCTCAAGACTAAAATTTGGAGAACTGCTAACTGTAAAGTTCCCCTTTCACATAACAGGAATCTCTTCCTTTTAGCTATGAATAGGTTCCCTGGAAAGTTGGATATAGTTTATTTTAATATTTATAGCTCCTTATCAAAGTGCACAGTTTGCTTAGACATACTTACTACATGATGATGTTTTGAATCATTTGCATTATAAATATATCAGAACAGATTTAATCATCTCTGGGGAACTAAATGACAGAACTGAGAAAACCTCATTGAAAATAGGATCAGTTCCCTGTTAGACATGTTATTAATTCTCATCAAGATATAATTTTACACTAAATTTATGAGTGGAACATGGAGTAGATGAGTGTCAGTGAAAGATATATCTGCGGCAAACTTTACCTATATTTTTATCTTGTAGGTCAGCTTCACAGATGATATCATAGATAGGCTCTCTCTGCTTATTAGAATGCTTAGGAAGATGATTTAATAAGTAACATTTACTGAGTGATTATTATGTGCAAGGCCTTGTTTTAAGCATTTTACATGTATTAAATCACTTAATAAACTGACAATAATACTATGAAGTACTTACTATTATCACTATTGTGTAGATTAGGAATCTGAGGCATAGGCAGGTTACCACTTACTTAAATCAACATCTAATAAATGGCAGAGCTGGAATTCACAATCCAGTAGTCTATTATATCTAGAACCTGAGCTTGTATCTTCAATATTAGGAAGGAAATTCTATTCTAGGTAGAAAATAATAACTCCTTTTATTTCAGCCCTTGGCATAGATGCTTTAAAGCTGTGGTCCCCAACCCCTGGGCTTCGGACCAGTACCAGCCTGTGGCCTGTTAGGAACAGGGCTGCACAGCAGGAGGTGAGGGCGGGTGAGTGAGTGAAGCTTCACCTGTATTTACAGCTGCTCTCCATAGCTCACGTCACCACCTGAGCTCCCCCTCCTGTCAGGTCAGTGGTGGCATTAGATTCTGCATTACGGTGAGTTGTACAATTACTTTATTATATATTACAATGTAATAGTAATAGAAATAAAGTGCACAATAAATGTAATGCGCTTGAATCATCCTGAAAACATCCCTCCCTGCCCCGGTCCATGGAAAAATTATCTTCCATGAAACCGGTTCCTGGTGCCAAATGGTTGGGGACTGCTGCTTTAAAGTATTAATATCTGGCTGGACTAATGAGATGAGGGTTGGGAAGAGTAAAATAGATTAAGGGGCTTTCAAACTATCTGAGGATCTTTACAAACTCTTCCTCACTTTTTAGATAAGAGTTTCTTTTTCTATATGCCTATAAAAAGACTGTAATTAATTTAAAAATAATTTTATCAACATATGAATCACCCAACATGAAACTTGTTTTACTGGTGCTTGATATGACAAGAACTGGCAGGGGTGGGGAACAGAATTCTAGGTAGGCTGGTAAGGCACCAAAGAAACCAATAGTTAGATCTTTCAAATTTAAATCTTACCATAAACTTCTCATAGCTAGTTGTGAGGAGTAAGGGAGATGGTTCCTGTGATCAAAGTTAGGTGAGGAAGGTCAATGAAGTTCAAAAAATTCAAGTAAATCCCTGGGGGACTCAGTTTTCACATAGAAACCAAGATCAACAGTTAACTTGGTAGAACTCAGGTAATACTTCCTAACACCAGTACAGTTAACAATTTTAAGCTAAATAAAGTACCGTACCTGGGAAATATTTTATGCCTCCAGAGCTAAGTCAAGGATCACTTTGGATTGTGAGCTCTGATCCTTGCCAATTAGTTTACCTATAGCAGCTGCACTGATTTGATCCTACCTAATTAGACTCAGAGTAGAATCTAGTTATGTTTTAGAACCACCACCTACTCTTATTTATTCTGACTTTTTAAAAAGCAGTTTTTTCCCCCTCCAAATGAAATCTTGCCTCATACTCCAGTTTGGAAAACAGATAAAGAAAACATACTGAAAATGAAACCAGAATGACAGATCAGTGGTTGACTAAGATTCAGGGGCAGGGAGGGGAGATAAGAGGGAGATAAAGAAAGGCAGAAGGGATTTAAGAGGAAATGAGGAAACTTTTGAAAGTGATAGATATGTTCATTATCTTGATTGTGGTGACAGTTTTAAGGGTATATATATGTCAAAACTTATCAAATTATTTATTTTAAATTTGTTACCCCAACAAAGCTGTTTTTAAAAAAACCCAGAAAACTTGCTCATGTTCTTACTCTCTCACTTACATACTGTTCCCCAGCTCCCTACACTTGTAACCCAATACTCCATGAAAAAATAGGTTGAAAACTTCTGATTTTTAAGATTTCCTTAAACACTGATGACATGCTTCGCTTAGGTCATCAAACAATAGCTATGTGTGTCTCCAGAGATAACATGATATTATATTCTTCATTATATTGATCTTCATTTGTTTACAAACCTCTCCCCAAAACTCCAACATTACAGCAAAGTTAATGGATGGTGAGAAAGTATAAATCTTGGCAATGTAATGGGAAGGGGCATAGATATAAACATGAGAAACAAAACAAATTTTCCATTTGTAATATATACCCAACCATGTCTAGCAGAGACATTTAACTTTAAATTCATTAAAAATAAATTTTAAACGTTCACATTCTTATAGATTTTCAAGGCTATTTGCTTCTCACAAAAATTCAGAGACAGCATAAAAACAAATGCTTAAAATCTGTGGGATATAAGACAAAAACTGAGTCTTGATATTTAGGTGTAAGCTTGAAATTTACATTAGATTATTTTAATATAAATTAAAATACTAAGAAAAATTATTTATATATACCTGCTCTGTTCCCACAAGTACCTTACATTAAGTTAAATAGCCTTTATTTAGGCAGTTAGGAAGATGTCCAAATAAGCAACACAAAAATATTCTTCCTTAGTAGTAAAGTGGAATACATTTCAGTGTAACCCAGAAACCAATATAAACACTCTGTATCATTAAATATTGAAAGCAAACAATATGTTACTAAATCAGAGTGTTAACATGCACTAAGAGATGCTAAGCTGCTCATATACTCACGACTCCCAACATCCTCTACAAAAGTCATGTCCACAGGGCATATCCACGGGGTCTTCAAATACAGAAATACTGCACATACAAATGTCACACTGAAGATGAAGAACAATGATTTAAACAGTTATACTTTGAAGAAAGAAGAATACATTCATTTTGTTCATTAGTTTAAAGGTAAAAATACTAGTACAGTAATTACAAATTTTAAAAGTGTTTCAAAGTTTTAAGTACAGTTGAAGTTAGTGTGCCTTTAATTGAATAACAAATACCATGACTACCTCATTATAAACTATTGTGAGATTTAAATGTTTTACTGTAAAAGTCAAACTTTTAAATGCCAAACTTATTAATCAGCAACTGTGCAGTTTGAAAAGGAAGTACAAGAAACAAATTATTACAATCTATTCAGGTTAAGATCAAATTGCATGGTGCAAAATAACTACTTCAATGTCATGTCCTTCACCCTATACTTACTCTTCAAAATCTACAAAAACAGAGTAACTTTTTGTTTTTAATGCAGCAGCTCAGGATATCCAGAGTAGCAATTTAAGGCTTTCTCCCCAGGAACCCTGCTATAAGACTATGATACTTTCTAAACAGTGAGTTAATAGAAGCAAACTTTGTAATGTTATGGATGCAAAGTACAGAGGTAGGATTCTGTTTTCCAAAAAGGTTTAGACAAAATGAACAGCGCTTTCTTATTTATCACATATTTTGAGTGGCTGAATCACTCAAGAAATTTCCTATAACAGCACACCAATGGTATGCCAATTAAAAATGCAGACAATGGCAGTATTGTTTTTTAATAAAAAGGAAACATTTATTATGGAAATGCAGCTAGATGACAAACTCCAGAAGCTTTATTGGAATAAATACATAATTATTAAAAACTGTAAATGTTTAAAAATTAGTAGCTTTCAAAAAATTATTAAAAATATTGTTCTATTTTTGGTCTAAAGTGACTATCACAAGCTCAACTTTTAATATTTCAATATGTTGTATTTAAAACTTTAAGCAACTGGAGTTTTTAAGTGAACATATAGTAGATGTTTTCCCCAACTAAGTTTTCTGTTTTGAAATGAGAAAAGAAAACCTTTTATTTTTCAATCTATAGTTCAGAGATCACAAAAACATTCTATGATAATAAATATTTACCAAAGAGTGAAAAAAATTGAATCCTTAAAGAAGGGTACAGTATTTTATCACAAGGACAGAACCAGACACTCCATGGTTAATATCAAATCATTTAAAAGTTAAAAGACTAAAAACAAAGCTATGAGAAGTACAGTGAATACCAAACCATACCAAACTCGTGTCTAAATCCCCAGGAGATAAACTGATTTCATCTGGAGAGGTGACAGAAGAGCGTGTAGTCCTTGGAGTTCTTGGAGAAGGGAGCGTGTCCCAGGCATTATACCCGCTTGGTGGTGGAGTTGGCATTTGAACACCTGATCGTTGGCAGCAGTTCTCTGGGTTGGACATCCAAGCTTCAAGTAATTTCTCCCTGTCCCAGTCTTTAAGGAAAATAGAATGGATATCTCTTAAAAAACAGAAAATATGGTAGTGTTTTAAAAGCTTCATAATAACAAAAGAAACAATAAGGATAAATTGAAGAGATAGAGGTCATCTAAGGAAAAAAGTATTTATATAAAAGTAGTAACTGCAAATGAATATCCAGGTATGTTATTTTTATTAATGTTTTAAAATTTAAACTCTTTTATAACCTACCACAGCTAACGACCACGTCAATATCTAACAATATGGTCAAAATTCCCAGTAATTTCTACAAATAATCAAAACAGGTGACTCACATATCACTTTTGGAATTTACTAAATTTTTGTTGGCATAGGTTTAATTTAGCCTCTTTACTCTTTCAAGAAAAATATATAATTTTACAATTGGCCTCACTGGTATCAATTTGTAAAATGATTACATAGTTCACTATAAGCATGTCAAAATGCCAATAGCAGGTCTTAAAAATCAGTTGATAAACAGCCTGAAAGCAGAAGAAACTTCTGAAGGGATTAGGATTATAAATAAAACTTTAGTGAATTAGGTATAAATTCTGTATTAAATGATCTTGAACCAGGCATAACTACAAACAATTATCTTCCTATTGTGAACACTTTTAAAATAGCCAAGTGAAACATGTTGTAATGTCCAGAGCCTTAAATGCCTAACCCTTTAAAGACAACAAATACATCCAATTATTTTGCTAAGTGTTTACACACATTGTTTCATTTATTCCTCCCAGCAAACATTTCAGTCATTATTTAGGTGAAGAAACCAAGACTCAGGGAAGTTATATAACTTGCCCAAGCTCACACAGAAATTTGACAACAATTTCTGTGATTGCAAAGCCTGTGTTCCTTCCACTATCACATACTATTTCTCAAGAGTATAAAAGCGTAAATTATTCACTGTGGGCCAATTCTATAAACTTTTATACCTCAATACAAATAACTGTGAAATTTTTCTACACAAGATTTTATTCAACCATATTAAGCCAATGTATTTGATGGTTTAACAGGGTAAGTACGACTTTTACATGCAATGAAGCTAAAGGGAGTGTATTTCCAGCTGCGGAAATGATATGTACAAGGGCACAGACGTGTAACAGAGAGACTTAAATAGTTCTGTAAAATTGCAGTATAGGTTGTTGTGGTTTGGGAAGATAGAAAATAAAATTGGAAATAGGAGTCAGATTATAAAGGGGAAGAAAAATCTAACAACTGAAAAAAACTGCATATGAATGCTTTTCTGAAAACATTGCTAAATGGACCTCAGCATTCTAATATTTCATTACTTACTGATTAAGATCATGGCCTGTATAAAATAATTTGCTTTCTTGTAGTATTGCTGATTGTCGCTCTAAATTCTGCATAATTCAAATACTGCACTAGAGACCTAACTTTTCTACCTGTATGATAAATTTATAAGCATATATAAAATAGCCATTTACATTTCTCACAAACAGCTATGACTTCTGCTTCTAAAATGTATGGCATAAAATTTGGCAAACCTACTAATTTTATCGGTAGAAAGCCATCTTAATGCAAACCTTTATAAAATGCATTCCTTTATTTGAATAGACATTTACGGAAGGATTGCTAGAGATGAGAGTTCTAAATAAATGTTTATTCCCCCTGGGATTTCTCATAAAAATCATTTTTTAACTTGACTACTTTTAGTTCTGCTGGCATCATATAATATCTTGATGATTTCTTAAAACTTGACTGACATGCAGATATTTTAAAATGTGATACTGACTGGCATAAGGATAGGTAAAAGTATCCTTTATTGTTTTTTAACAGTTATCGAGATTTGCAGTTATATTAGGCAAAATTAATCTGCCAAGTCCATTTTCACAAAATGTCATCGATTTCAGACGAGGGCAATGGATAAATTACTTAATCTCATTATGTCTCAGTTTCTTATCTGTTAATTGGGGATAATTATTATCTATCCTATAGGTTTCATAAAAATTAATTGAAGTAATACATGTAATATGATTGAAATAGTGTCTGGCAGATGGGTATCAATAAATGTGGCTATGATTAGCTATTAGCAAATTTCAGTTTATCAGACTGCTCTTAGTGACCTCAAAATATATGAATCATAGTCACAGGAGTTCTAATACAAGCACCAGAAATGAAGGCTTTAGTTAGAAGATTTTGGTGACGGAGCATGAACTTACTTTGGAAACTTAAGAAACAGTGTTAAGGAATAAATAAATTATGCCTAGGGAGCAAACAATCAGTTTATCTAGGCTAAAAAATCTTTACTAACAATCTTATCTTGTCCCTTAGAATAAGGCTTTGGTTAGCAGGTTTAAAGGAGAATGTGAGAAAAAGGAGATGGCATTAGCCCTTTGAAGAATGATAGGCTAAAATAAATTTTCAAACAAGAGTTAGAAGAACTTTATGTTAAAATGAGGCATAATTTAAGTCTAAATTATTCTACTGAAGATATGCTAGTAATTTCAAGAAATCCAGTTAAAAATTACAATCATATATGATGGCAAACCATTTAATTAAGATGCCTCATTTGGATTTTCCTTATTTATAAATTATTAATATGTTGACTAAAAACATACTTTTGAAAACATAATTTAAAGGTTTTATATTAAGGCAATTAGATTGGAAAATTAAAGGGGGCTATGAGAATTGATGTAGCTTTCTTTTACTTTTAAGTAAGGTTATAACTATATATTCATTATTTTAAAAGATTTTTAGAAAAGAGTTTCAGAATATTCAATCATTTTGTATTTATTATTTGCTAGGTTGAAGGATGTCCCTTAAATTTTTAAAATTAAAGTGTATTAAATATACAAACACATGTATAATTATGCATAAAAGTATACATGATATATACTATTTTTAGACCAGGACCTTTTATTTTTTTACTTGTCTCTCCTTGCCCTCTTTCTCCATCTTCCCTCCTTATCAGTTAATCCATGTTAGCAACCAAATATCTCTCCTTCCATATTTTTCTCATGCTAATACAATTATATATAAACATACACAAATGCATATATAAATACAGATGCTTCTTGATTTACATTCTGAAAAACCCACTGTAAACTAAAAATATCTCAAGTCAAAAATGTGCGGTTGACTGGGAGCTATGGCTCGCTGCTGTCCAGAACTGCAAAAGAAGTATGGTTTCTACTTAATGCATATGGCTTTAGCACCCTTGTAAAGTCAAAAAAGCATAAGTTGAATCACTGCAAGTTGGGGACTGTCTGTATATACAGAGGTTTTCTGCTGATTATTTTATGTAAATAGAATATTATACAAACGTTAGCTGCCTTCCCACTTAATCAACCTTCTGAATCTCTCTCCAAGTAAACTAGTTTAACATTAATTACTTCTTTTTAATGACTACATATTAACACACTGTGTGAAATAATTTCTGTATCATGATTATTCAAATATTCCCCTACTTTGTTCACACTTATTTTTTGCCACAATAATGGTGCAATATACATCAGTACACATGTATAAGTATATATTCATGTGTATATCTCCTTGGGATAAATTCCCTGGGATGGGACTAATGAGTCTAAGACCCATTATGTTTTTAAAGGATAATGCCAGATGGCTTTCCAAAAGGGCTGTAAAAATTTATATTTCTGTCAGCAACAAAGTATTAATACTTTACCAGTTTCCTCTACAGTAGTAGATGTTACAATTCTTTTAAACATTTATAAAGTGATAGTTCAATGTTATTTTAATTTGCATTTTCTTGACAACCAATGAATTTAAACAACTTTTCAAGTGTTTGTTGGCCATTTGGATTTGCTCTTCTGTGAATTACCTATCCATTCCAACTTAATTTAATTCATCTGGTTAGACAGTCATATTAGCACCATTTATTAAATTATCTATCCTTTTCCTACTGAATAGGAATAGTAGAATATTAGAATATTTTACTGAAGGGCAGAATATCATCTTTACTGTAAATTATATTCCCAAGTATTATAAACTGAATCCTCTATTCTGTTTCAATGGTCTAGTTGTCTAGATTTTTGCAAGTGCCATATTGACTGAATTACAGTGGCTTATAGTATGTTCTATTTTCTGGTAAGGCTAGTTCCCTTCATTGGAACTCAGTGAGTGCAGCTGATCTTTCTGACTCCCAGGAAACTGAGGAGGAGCTGAATAGGTAGGCACAGTCCTCTTGTTCAGACCTGAGGTTAGCCTCATAGCACAAGGAGACAGCTGCAGAGAGGGTGTCGCCTTGACAAAGAAAAATAACAAGAGAAAACCAAACAGAACAGTTAACCAGTAAAACATAGAGCTCGTCAAGGAGGCAGATGAGAAACTAAACAAATGAAAAATCAGTAAGAACATTAGAGAGAATAAAGATTACCACAAAAGATTTCTTGGGACAAAAAAGTCATAATTAAAAAAGATTCAGTGGCAAAATAAAAAGAATGCTCATATTTGAGACCCAAATTGACATTCTTTAAGACCAATGGTTAAGAAATACTTCAAAGCAAAAGTAAAAAAGAACATTTACCAAAAAACCCCATCATTTTTCTGATTATTAAGACAATACATGTAATTAAGCACTCATTGTAAAAAGAAAAAAATCCACAACAAATCAAACCCAAGGAAAGTGGAAGACGTTGATAAAGGTAAAAGTAGACATGTAACATGTATTTCCTACATGTTAGGAAATAGAAAAAAATCATAGACATCCTAGAAACTGCAGGAAAAAAAGACAAAATCTATGAATTGAAAAATGAAAAAAGCTAAGCCAATAACTAGTCTAGTTAAGGAAAACTCAGATATACCATTTTCAACCGAAAATGAGACACAGCAATATGTAGACAGAAAATTAAAAGAACTGTTAAGAAAATGCAATGTCTTTCAAACTATAAACTTAGTGCAGAGCTGCTACCTATATTGCAATCTCTTTTATCTCCATTACTCAGCCCAGAGCCTAGTTCAAAGTATACATTCAATAAATATCTGTTGAATGAACAAATGGATGTAAAACTGCATACCAATATTATTAAAATCTTGATGAAGTAGATAGTATTCTAGGCAACTGTAAATGGCTAAAACTGAAGAACTCATGAAAAGGTAGTCAATCTAAGTAGAATAATAACTATGGAAGAATATAGTAATTACTTCTTTAAAAAGTACAGGGCCTATATGGTGTCATAAGCAAGTTTTTCTAAATTTTCAAGTAGCAATAAATTCTTATGCCTTTTCATAAGCATAAAGAATGAAAAAAAGATTCCTAGATATTTTTAGAAAGCTATTATAAAAACCTGAAATGCCAAAACCTAACACTTCACTTATAAAACAAGTCTTCTTTTTTGACATTATCAGCACACATAGTTCGTCATGTAGAATGCAGAATTATAAAATGTAGACTTATAAAAGTAATTATATATGCATACCTCAAACATTTAATAAAACCTATACATTAATTTACTAATCCTTTTTATGTAGGACAAAGGCCTTTTCTCTATCACTCTGCTTCCATTTCCTGTTTCTTGCCTAAACCATACCCACAAAACATTGTCTACAATTTCTCAATGTTACTTCTTTAAAGTTTAAAAGACACTCAGGTAGCAATCTGAATGAAGAGTCCTTGATTTTTTGATGTCCTCCTTCTTTTTTAGTTGTTGTTTCACTTACACATAATATCAAAGCAATTTTAAAACTAACTTGCTTTCCAAAGCATAGAACTTAAGATTTCAAGAAATACTATTTTTTTACTCATGTTTTATCAGCAGTGGTCCACTATATTATGTAATCACAGTAAGATATACAACTGGGATAATCATGTTTGATAAGTGACCCTTGGTAAGCATGCAATTTAAGCCAACTGCACAGGAATGCTGAAAAGGATCCTTCTAGCCAGAAACATTCAGTCTATTTGACAAAGAAAATCCTGAAAGTTAGTTAAGTTAATGTTGGTTAAGAGAGCATTTACTGCATTATAATGTCAAAATATAACAAAAATATTTGGAAATCAAATACAGCCTGACATATATCCCAAGAACAAGTATGCCTTATTATTAGAATATAAGAACTGTTGAGTACTAGGAAAGATAATTTATAATACCAATGTATCAAAGGAGAAAAATCAGTATTATGATTTTTTTTAAAGATTTGGAAAAAGTGAGACAACCTGAAAGATTACTACTGAATTTTAAAAAAAAGAGCCTTTAAATAACAAGAAAAAGACAATTCTTTAACATGATAAACAGACTCAGTTTCAAACCAATAGCCTATTTCTTAATTTAAAACACTAGAGGCATTCTCAGGATTTCAATTATCTATTCACTGATGCATTACAAGCATCTATTTCCTGCCTAAATGATTCTGAGCTCTAGACAATTTCTCCATTTGGATTTCTCAAAGTTCACTGCTTGGTACACAGTTTAGGAACAAGTTGATGAACAAATGAATGAATTTCTACTCAAGCCAAGAAAAGAAGCATCACTAATAATGAATGTTACATAGGCGTGCTAGCCAATATAATTAAACCAGATAAAAGATAAGGAAAAGCTGGGGGCAGAACTACCATTATTGTCCTCCTGGTAATCCTAAGAAAACTACAAAGGATTTCTTGAATATAAAAAACAGAGTTCCACTTCTGGTAATGGTGAAGTAGCTCTTATCAGACCACTTGTCCTATAGATAATAGCTATAAATGCTGAACAAAATATAAATTACAACTATGAGATTACACTATCTAATTACACTAGAGAGCAACCAAAAGCAGGCAGAAATTGGAGAGGAGTAGACATTTGCCAAAATGAACAAAGCACTATGTGAGTCTCTGTTTCTACAAGATTTTGCCTGTGGGCAGACCTTATTTGGCGCTAGGATAGAAACCGGAAATTTTACTAGCTTCAAGAATCTGAAAAATGAGAGAGGATATCCTAGAAAGGAGAAAGCCACAGAGACGAAGCCCAGATTCTGGATGCAGACACTCCAAATCTTTAACTGATGCCTAATATGCCTACAACAATATATCATGCTAAATATCTAAGATACAATTCCAAATTACTAGATATATGGAAAAACAGGAAAATGTAAGAAAATGCAACAGTGGAGACCAACTCTGAGGTAATCTGTATGTTGGAATTAGTAACCATCATGTATTTAAATAACTTTATGATCAAGGACACAAAGGAAAACAGTGTGTACAGAGCAAAAAGAAGGAAAATTCAGTAAAGAAATAAAAACTATAAAAAAGGAACCAAGTGGAAATTCCAGAACTAAAAAACACAATATATGAAAAAAAAATTCACCAAATTGGCTTAAGAGGAGGTTAGAGATGAAAAATAGATGAGAGGGAAAATTTGATGAACTTGGAGATAGATCAACAGAAAGGATTCAAACTGAAGAATAGAGAAAAAAAGATAGACTACTTTACCTAAAATACATATGGCTGTTTAAAGCAAAAATTATTTTTTTGCTTTAAAAATTATTTTCAGATTATATTGTGAAATTTATAATGTACATAATATAATAGCTATAGCATGAAGGATGGGGTGATGGCCTCATATATAGTTGCAAGATGCTTACATTTTATGTTAAGTGGTATTACATTAATTCTAAGTAGACTATAAAAAAGACAAGAATGTATACAGTACTCCAGAGAGCAAGCATTCAAAAAAAATGCAAAGGGAATAGCTAAAAGCCCAAGAGACAAAATCAAATTCTAAAATTATTCAATTAATTCAAAAGAGAGCAGGGAGCAGAGAAGGAGGAACAGAGGAACAAAAACCAAGAGACCAAAAAAAGAAAAAAAAAAATAGTGAAATGGAAGACCTAAATCCAACCATAGCAATATTCACATTAAATGTAAGTAGACTAAACAGTCCAATGAAAAGGTAGAGGGTATTATAATGGATGAAGAAAGCAAGACTCAACTATATGCTACCTGTAACACATGCAAACAGCATAAGGAAGCTGAAGTGCTACATTAATATCAGATAAAGAAAACTAATAGTAAAAAAGAGAAAAAGGGACATTTCATGATGAGAAAAGAGCCAGAAAGATATAATCATAAATGTGTATGAGCCTAATATCAGAATTTCTAAATACATTAAACAAGTTAACAGTTAACAGCATTAAGGAGGAAATACATAAAAATCCACATTCATAAATGGAAATTTCAATATCCCTCTCTCACAAACTGATAGAACTAGTCTTTAACTTTTATCAGTAAAGACACTGACAATTTAAACAACACCATTGACCTTAATTCACATTTATAGAACACTACACTGAACAACTACAGAATACATTATTTTCAAATGCACGTGGTACAGTCATCAAGATAAACCATATGCCAGGCCATTAAACAAATCTCAACAAATTTCAAAAGACTGAAAACTAATAAACTTGAAGTGAAAATAAGACATCCAGAAAAACCTCAAATATTTGCAAATTAGTCTATATCATTCTAAATAACAGATGAGACAATGGAGAAGGAAATTTAAAAATATTTTTAAATGAATGATAAAATATAACATACAAATTTTTGGCTTCAACAGAAAAAACAGTAAAAAAGATACATCACAAAAAGAAATACAAATGTCCAGTAAACATGAAAATATATTAGATGCCTCACTTGTAATTAAGAAATACAGAGTTTTAATTAAAAGCATATTGTTTGAGCTTGTAATTTCACTGCCAATAATTTATCCTAAGTAAACAAATGGATAGATGCATAAGGATGTTAATCACAACACTATTTATAATAGCAAAAAGAAAAAATGGTGCAACTAATCAACAATAGAGTACTGTATATTTATATAATTGGAAGATTATGTAGCCAAATATTTATTGATACATAAAACATTATATCAAATATTTATTTTAAAAAGCATATTATAGAATGGCGTATGTAGATTAATCCTACTATTGTTAAAAACAATGTTAACTTTCCTGTGTCCTATTGGATTTTCTGTCACATAGATGATATATTTATTACTTTTAGAATCATATAAAAATTGTTAGACCCATTTTTAGTTTGAAAATAACTATAAAAAAGTTCATTTTTATTTTTTAATTTTCCCTATTAACTTATTTTACTATTTGAAATTTATTATTGTCAAAAAATATTTCTTCATGCCTAAATCAGAAAACAATTCTTTTTGTTACATTGTTTTCTATAATCTGACAGTATACTACATCTGGAATGCATTTCCCATACAGTTCCTCAAATTTCCTCACTGCTGCCATTCAAAATGTTAGCAATGGGGCCCAGTATAAAGATCATCCTTTGGAATCAGGCAGTCATGAGTCCAAATTCCAGATGTGTTACTTATTTAACTATATGGACTTGAGCAAAATCCAGGATAATTATGCCCACTTTGATTCTAATTCTTTCAACTCTCAATGTTTGTAAAGCATTTATTATAGGGTCTACAACCCAGAAGGAATTCAATAATAATAGCATTAAGTACTGCTATCTCTTAAAAATTTATCTGTGGAATAAAGTAAATACAAACTAATCCAACAGTGAGTGCCATCTCCCAAATTTACTTTAGCTAAGCACACCATAACAATTTTCTCATCTATAGCCATTAAAAGTGGTAATTATAATCACTGTTGAAAATGTTTAGAATGTCATGTGAAGAAATTCTAATAAAAATAAATTGATATTGTGTAAGAATGTGCCACATATTATCAAAAATGTGAGGCATACAAAGTAAAAATAATTTTCTTAGGACAGTATGATTACTTTTCTAAAATTTCTATTATGTCACTTTTTAATAAAGAAAAAAACATCTAATTTATATATACAGATATTAAATATGCTAAATTTTTGTCTTATCTACTCTACTACAAATACTGCTCAGCACAATTTCTGTTTGATTCTATCACATCAGTCTCCTTAAAAAATATTTATTGAATGCTTTTTTATGTCCCATGCACTATGTCAGACAGTGGAGATACAATGATAGGAAAAACTAGATACAATTCTTGTCTTCATGGAACTTACAGTCTAGCAAGGAGAAAGACATTAGTAAAATAAACATATAAACAAAAAAATTACCACTGTCAGAAGCACCATGAAGGAGAGGTAGAAAATCCCAGTCAGGGAGGTCAGAGAGGACAACCCTGGGGAAATGGCACAGAGGGAACATCTACAGAATGAGTGGGAGTTATCTAGGTGAAAGAGGGAGGAAAAGACATGCTAGACAGATGGAACACAGAATGTTCAAAGGCCTTTTGGCAGGAGGGAAGATGGCACCCTTGTGAAATTAAAAAAGTCAATGTAACTGGAGCATGGAGACCAGAGGAGAAGCATTGTGTGAGATGAGAATGTAGAGACAGGCAGAGGATCAACCACACAGGACTTCTCATAAATACTTTTATCTTCAGCTTAGGAATGATAGGAAGTCAATGAAAAGTGGAGATTAAGGATAGGAAGGACAGGTTGTCATGATTAGATATGAAAGATTATTCTTTTCAACCTACAAACAAATTGGATAGGGCAAGGATGGAAGGAAGGTAGACTAGACAGGAGGCTATTGTGTAGTTTAAGTGAGTGATGATGGCAAATAGGGCTAGGTGGTGGGAGTGGAAATGAAGAGAAAGGAAGAAATTTAAGATCTGGGAGATGAAACCGACAATTCAGTGATGATAGAATGGGAGGGGAAATGTCAAAGTTGGTGTCCCAAGTTTCTACCTTGAACACCCAGTTGGTTGACTGGTACTGCTATCTATGGAGCAAGGGAATACTACAGAACCAGGTAATTTGGAATAGCATGATTTTAGTTTTAGACATAACCAGTTTAAGGTGCTTTTGAGACATACTGGAAGAACTTTCAAATAGGCAGTTATATATTGTATGAGGCATGGAGGCTCAGAAGAGAGGTCTAGTCCAGAGAGAGAAATCTATACTTACAAAAGACTTAGGAGAACATAACATTTCCTAGGAAAAGAGTAGAATGAGAGGAGAAGATATTGATCACCAATATTTAATTGACCATAGACGGCAATGAACCTCCAAAGGAGTTAAAAACAATGCTTCATTATAAATTTATTCTAAGCACAAGCAAATTTGCTTTGGGCTCTTATTTTGTAAATTTCATTTATTTTCTCATTAGGTAGTATTCAATTACATAAATTACTTTTATTCCTGGGGAAATACTCAGAGAATGCCCTTTGTATTCCTAACATAGTCCTCCTTAAAAATTGAATTACTATTTAGTATATACTGCCAAATATTTCTGCCTTCTGCTTAATCTAGATCAAATTCATTTCCTTGGGACTAAATTTGACAATAGATGGTATAATATTCAAATCTATTTTCCTGTGTAAAGCTGAATGAATGTTACCAAGGATACAATCTATAAATCTTCCAAATAGTTCAGTTTAATAGATCTAAAACAGAGCCTGTCCTGGCCTTAAGAACAATTATAGTAAATTGTAGCTCTGTGCACTATTTTATTCACTAACATCATTTATCTCTGTAAATTTTATGTGATTATCAAATGTCACTGATAATATTTAAACAATATAGAAGAGACGCTTATTTGAAAACTTGCATTAGCCTCTATTTTATGCCTTAATAGGGTGATGAAATATAGAACAAACGCTTTAGTAAGTTATTAAAAAGTTATCACAGAGTAGACAAACGCCAAGTAGGAAAATTCAGTTGGATTTCACCTCATTAAGATTTGCCCCTATTATGTGAAAGAAGTAATTTAGGAAAATATCATGGAGTAAAAATGGAGTTGATCATTTAATAATATTTAATGATACAATGTGTAAAAAAAAAGGGATGAAAATGTTTCTAATTACAGTGAAATTACTGGTAAAGTTAGACTTAGATTCTATATGATACTGTAGCTTATGAGTTATGATACATTATCTGGCTGAAGACAGATAACTGTGGCAGAGATGCCTACCTGAACAGAGCAATGCTGTAGTGTACACTGTTGTTTACAGTTAGGTGTGGCCATGTGACTGAATTCTGGCCAACAGGATATGTGTAGGAGTGATGCATGCCACTTCTAGGACTGGCTTATAAAACTTCCCACACTTACTCCTCCATGCTCTTTTCCCTTTCTGACTGGTTGCCTGGAATGGAGATAATCCCCAGGGCAACCAAGAAAGCTATGTTGTTTCAGATGGCAATGTCTCAGTCAGTCAGGATCCTTGAATGACTGTGTAGAGCTGAGTACTCATTCCACCTAATCTAAATGGAAATGCTCTGTACTATTACATGATTAAGAAATGTTTACTGTGTTTAAGCCTACACTTTTGTTTCAGCAGCCAGCCTACCCTAACTAGTACAACTGTGATGTCAAAGCTCCCCCAAAATGAACAGCTTCTACTTTTCTGCCAGCTCTACATTGTATGTAAATGTACACTCTGCATTTAAAAAGTATCTTATGAACCTTACCCTAAAGAAATACAATTTAAGGGATTTTGTGTCTGTACAAGTTTTTACATTATGACTCTTAAGTATTATTATTGGCTAAAAAGAAAATATTTTGTCATTATATGACTTTAAAAGACATTCAGAATTTCTAAATTTGATTTTTTGACCTAGGTGTAAAATTTTTTCCATAGAATATACCTCAAAGTTTACAAAGATGACAATAAAGAAATGTAATTTTATAACAAAAAGACAGATTTTCAAAAAACATAAAAATAATATTTCAGGTATATTATCTATTCATTCAATAACTATTTTCTGAGGGATTAATATATGTTAGGTATTGTGGAAATAAAAAAACATCAAAAGTTGCCCTCAAGGAGATCCAAGGTTAATATAGAAGTAAATAAAGAGGAGAGGGTATGGAGTAAGATGGCCCAACAGAAACCTGCAGTGTTTGCCCCTCTACATGGACAACAAATTCAAAAACTATCCATGCAAGCTAGCACCTTCAGAAGAACCAAAAATCAGGTGAGTGATCATACTACCTGGTTTTAACATTATATCAAAAAGAGAGGCACTGAAGAGGGCAGAAAAGACAGTCTTGCATTGCCTACACCACCCCTCCCCCATCCACCAGCAGTGCTGTGCAAACACGCCCAGTGGGGATAGAATCTGCACCCCAGGGAGGAAGAGTGAAGTGACTGTGGGACTTTGCATTGAAACTCAGAACTTCCCTGGCACAGGGGAACACAGCACAGGGTAGAATTTGTGTTGTCCACAGAGGAAGCATTTAGACCAGCTTGGCCAGAGAGAAATCCTCCACCCCAAAACCTGAGTTCTTGCTAGTCCCACCACTGGTTGACAAAAAACAGTCTGGGGCCTGGACTAAATTCATACGGCAGTCAGGCCACAAAAGCTGCAGTCCTTGGGCAATTCTTGTGGCTGTGCTGACTTGGAGCCAATGGACCCAGCGTGCACATGACCCAGTGAGACACTAGTAGTGGAGGCCAAGCCAGTGCCTGCGTCAGCACCCCCTGCCCCACCAACTATAGGCAGTGTGGCTCAGGGAGTCTTCTTCCACTTGAGGAAAGGAAAGGGAAAAAGACAGAGTGGCTGAATGGGTAAAAAAACAAGAGCCAACTATATGCTGTCTTCAAGAAACACACTTCACCTATAAAGACACACACAGAATGAAAACAGAGAGACAGAAAAAGATATTCCATGCAAATGGAAACCAAAAAAGAGCAGAAGTAGCTATACTTCTATCATATACAATAGATATCAAGATAAAAACTGTAAAAAGAGACATAGAAGGTCATTATATAATGACAAAGGGGTCAATTCAGCAACAGGATATAACAATTCTAAATATATATGCTCCCAACACTGGAGCACCCAGATACATAAAGCAAATATTATCAGAGCTAAAGAGAGAGACAGATCCCAATACAATTATTGTTGGAGATCTCAACACTCCACTTTTGGCATTAGACATATCATTCAGACAGAACATCAACCAAGAAACATTGAATTTAATCTGCACTACAGACCAAATGGACCTAATAGAATAGATATTTTCAGAACGTTTCATCCAACAGCTGCAGAATACACATTTTTCTCCACAGCTCATGGATCATTCTCAAGGATAGACCATATTTTAGGCCACAAAACAAGTCTTAAAAAATTCAAAACAACTGAAATCACACCAAGTATTTTCTCTGACCACAAAGGAATAAAACTAGAAATCAATAACAAGAACACTGGAGAATATACAAACACATAGAAATTAAACAATATGTTCCTGAGTGACCAATGGGTCAATAAAGAGATTAAGAAGGAAATTAAAAAATTTCTGGAAACAAATGAAAATGAAAACACAACATATCAAAACCTATGGGATACAGCAAAAGCAGTAAAAAGAGGAAAGTTTATAGCAATAAGTGCCTACATAAAAAGGAGAAAAGCTGCAAGTAAACAACCTAATGATGCATCTCAAAGAACTAGAAAAACAAGAGCAAACCAAACCCAAAATTTGTAGAAAAAAAGAAATAATAAAGATCAGAGCAGAAATAAATGAAATTAAAACAAAACAAAACAAAAAAACAAAAACAAAACATCAATGAAACGAAAAGTTGGTTTTTTGAAAAGGTAAACACAATTGACACACCTTTAGCCAGATTAAGAAAAAAAGAGAGAAGACCCAAATAAATAAAATCAGAGATGAAAAAGGAGAAATTACAACTGATACTGTAGAAATCCAAAATATTAGAGACTAGATATGAGCAACTATATGTCAATAAATTGGGAAACCTAGCAGAAATGGATAAATTTCTAGACACATGCAACCTACCAAGATTGAACCAGGAGGAAATCCAAAACCTGAATAAACTGATAACAAGTAATGAGATAGAAGCAGCAATAAAGAGTCTCCCATCAAAGAAAAGCCCAGGACCCAAAGGCTTCACTGCTGAATTCTACCAAGCATTCAAAGAAGAACTAATACTAATCCTACTTAAACTACTGCAAAAAAATCGAGAAGGAAGGAATACTTCCAAACTCATTCTAAGAGGTCTTTATTACCCTGATGCCAAAACCAGACAAAGACACAACAAAAACAGAAAACCACAGGCCAGTATCTCTGATGTACATAGATGCAAAAATCATCAACCAAATATTACCAAACCAAATTCAACAACACATTAAAAAGATTATTCATCATGATCAAGTGGGATTCATCCAAGGGATGCAAGGATGGTTCAATATACACAAATCAATCAATGTGATATATCACATCAAGAGAACAAAGGACAAAAACCATATGGATCATTTTAATTGATACTGAAAAAGCATTTGATAAAATACAACATCTCTTCATAGTAAAAACTCTCAACAAACTGGGTATAGAAGGAACTTACCTCAACACGACAAAGCCATATGTGACAGACCCACACCAATCATCTGAATAGGGAAAAGCTGAAAGGCTTTCTTCTAAGATTTGGAACAAAACAAGGATGTCCACTTTCACCCCTGTTACTCAACATAGTACTGGAAGTTCTAGCTACAGCAATCAGACAAGAGAAAGAAATAAAGAACATCCAAATTGGAAAGGAAGAAGTCAAATTATCCTTGTTTGCAGAGGACATGGCTTTATATCTAGAGAAACCTAAAGACTCCACAAGAAAACTATTAGAACTGATAGACAAATTTAGAAAAGTTGCAAGATATGAAATCAACATACAAAAATGAGTTGCATTTCTATATGCCAACAGTAAACAATCTGAAAAAGAAACAGAGTTACAATAGTTACAAATAAAATCAAATACCTTAGGAATAAACTTGACCAAAGAAATGAAAGATCCCTATAATGAAAACTATAAAACATTGATGAAAGAAATTGAAGAGGACACAAAAAAATGGAAAGATATTCCATGCTTGTGAATTAGAAGAATCAATATTGTTAAAATGTCCGTACTACCCAAAGCAATCTACAGATTCTATGCAATCTCCATCAAAATACTAATGACATTCTTCACAGAAATAGAAAAAATAATCCTAAAACTTACATGGAACCAAAAAAGACCCAGAATAGCCAAAGCCATCTTGAGCAAAAAGAACAAAACTGGAGGAATCACATTACCTGACTGCAAATTATACTACAGAGCTTTAGTAACCAAAACAGCATGGTACTGGCATAAAAACAGACACATAGAACAACGGAACAGAATAAAGAAACCAGAAATAAATCCACACATCTATAGCAAACTTATCTTTAAAAAAGGTGCCAAGAACATACATTGGGGAAAGGACAGTCTCTTCAATAAATGGTGCTGGGAAAATTGGATATCCATATGGAGAAGCATGAAACCAGACCCTTATCTCTCTCCACATAAAAAATCAAATCCAAATGGATTAAAGACTTAAATATAAGACCTGAAACTATGAAATTGCTAAAATAAAACATTGGGGAAATGCTTTAGGACACTGATCTGGGCAATGATTTCTTGAGTAATACCCCCAAAGCACAGGCAAACAAAGCAAAATTGGACAAATGGGATCACATCAAGCAAAAAAGCTTCTGCACAGCAAAGGAAACAATCAACAAAGGGAAGAGACAACCCACTGACTGGAAGAAAATATTTGGAAACTACCCATCTGACAGGGGATTAATAACTAGAATATATAAGGAGCTCCAACAACTCAATAGGAAAAAATCATATAATCCAATTAAAAATGGGAAAAGGATCTGAATAGACATTTCTCAGAAGAAGACATACAAATGGCAAACAGGCGTATGACAAAATGCTCAACATCATTAGTCATCAGAGAAATGCAAATCAAAACTACAATGAGATATCTATCTCACCTTAGTTAAAATGCCTTTTATCAAAAAGACAAACAATAACAAATGCTGGCAAGGATGTGGAGGAAGAGAAACCCTTGTACACTGTTGGTGGAAATGTAAATTAGTGCAACTGCTATGGAGAACAGTACGGAGGTTTCTCAAAAATTAAAAAATAGAACTATCATATGACCCAGCAATCCCACTGCTGGGTATATATCCAAAGGAGGGGAAATCAGTATATAGAAAACATATCTGTACTCTCAAATTTAATATTTATTGCACTATTCACAATAGCCAAGATTTGGAATCAACCTAAGTGTCCATCAATGGATGAATGTATAAAGAAATTGTGGTACATATACACAATGGAATATTATATAGCCACAAAGAAGAATGAAATCCTGCCATTTGCAACAACATGAATGGAACTGGAGAACATTATGTTAAGTGAAATAAGCCAAGCACAGAAAGACAAATCTCACACGTTCTCACTCATATGTGGGAAGTAAATATTAAAAACAATTGGTCTTATGGAGACAGAGAGTAAAATGATGGCTACCAGAGGCTGGGAAAGGTAGTGGGCGAGGGGGATAAAGTGGAGATGGTTAATGGGTGCAAAAATATAGTTAGTTAGACAGAATGAACAATATTTGATAGCATAACAAAGTGACTATAATCAACAATAAGTTAAGGTATACTTTAAGATAACTAAAAGAGTAGAATTAGAATGTTTCTAACACAAAGAAATGATAAATGCCTGAAGTGTTGGTTACCCTAATTACCCTGATTTGAGTAATTCACATTGTATGCCTGTATCAAATACCACATGTGCCCTATAAAGATACACAACTATTATGTACCTGTAATAATTTTTTTAAAAAGTAAAGAGATTACAATATTCTATTTTAAATGTATTACACATATATGCATAGGATATAATAGGCATAGATCTTCCAATGGGAAGGGTCCCAATGGAGACTTGGGAAGACATACTCAGAAAAGGTTTTCTAGAAGAGGTAATTTCTAAAGACAAGTTGGAGTGGGTAAAGAAATGGGGAGACACTGACAGACCAGGTAAAGAAGGCTGTGTCATAAAGTCTACCAAAAAATGTGGATCATTTTAAGTCTGTTGAGAGCCAGTGAAGGGTTTTCAGCAGGGGAATGACATGCTAAGATTTGCATTTTAAAAGAATAATGGCAATATGAACAAGTAATGGGTGAAAGTGGAATGGCAAAACTGGAGACTAGGGCTCAGGACACTATAATTTAGATGAAAAATAGTGAGAGCCAGATATAAGTTGGTGGCAATGGGAATGGAAAGAGCTAGGGAGTGGGGGGGTGGGGGAAAGCTGAGAGATAGTTAGGAAGAGAAATCATGGGACTGTGGCCAAATATAATAGAGATGGAGGAGTAAAGTATGACTTTCAAGTTTCTGGCTAGGAAAATTAGGTGAATATTGGCGTCCACTAATCAAGACAGTGGGAAAAATAACGAGTTCAGCTACGGATATCCTTAAATTGAAGAGAAAATAATAAATAAACATTTAGAAATACAGTCTAGCATAGCTGATTGAAAGTCAGGTTATAGATATAATGTTTATTGTTCAGGTGGTTTTTGAAACCACTGATTTCAGTAGATAAATGTGTATAGCAATGTCTCTCAGAGAGTGGTCCACTTGGTAGGCTTGTTTACAACACATATTTTTATGTCTTACCCCACACTTAATGACTTAGACTGTTTGGGGTTAGTCCTAGCAATCTATGTTTAGATTCCCAAGCATTTCTTATTTACGCTAAGATTTAAGAGCCACCAGTATATAAAGTAGGAAAAGAATGACAATGTAGACTGTGGGAAACATCAATATTAAAAGTAGTGACTCTGGAGGGTAATATACCCAATTATTAACAGTGGTGGTCAATGGATGAGTTTTAAATTTTCTTTTGATCAAAAGATTATATAAAAATTTTGGAAGGTGGCATTCTATTTTAGTATAGACAATAAAGATTTATAATTAGACAGCTTGAGCCTCAAAATGACTAGAATAGTCATTTCCCTTTCTTTTTTTGATGTATTTTTATTCTTTTAATTCAGCATTTACATTTCTCTTTTAAAAAATATTTTTAAATAAGAAAATACCTTTCTTTGAAACCAGCCAATATGTCAAATATCATGTGTGCAATGAGAGCCCAACCTAGCATGTGACAACTCCCAGAATGTCTGCTTTAAGAATCATAGAGAACTTAGAGCAAGCTGAGTAAAGCTGGTTATGTTTAAAAACAAAACAAAAAACAGAAAACAAAAAACAAAAGAAAAGCAAAAAAACCCTTAAGAGGGATAGCACATTCCTAAGTTGACTCTTTAACTTCACTTTGTGCATGTCATAGGGAAAAATAGCTTTTGCATAAAAGAAATACAATTGACAATACTAATAGCACCATTCTTAGGTATTTAATTGAACTATTACAATTTTATATTTGAATGACTTCAGTAAAAATTACTGTCAAAACCAGGACTAGGACTATGGATTTCAATGCCCAATCTCACTCAAATCAGACATACTTCTAAAATGAGACAATCTGTAAGTTGATTTAGTAGCTCAATATTTAAAAAGAAATTTCCAATTTATCCTCTTTCATTTATAGCCAGTTTATACTTCAAAATACAAAATTTTATGAGGAATTGAGTATTGTAGTAACCACTACACAAAAAACAATTTAGGCTTGTTTAACAAACCATTTTGTTTCATATTAAAATACAAAAATAGCCATATCTTAACTCTGAAAAGTTTTAAGAGGCACTCATGTTATCAGAAGCATAAAACATTTTTTCTTTCATTACCATGAGCTCGAAGTAAAGCTTCAGCAGTAAACAGAGGAGCCTGAAGCATGTCTGCAGTTTCCACAATAAGCATATCTTTCAATCTACGAAGATCCTGAGGCCTTAATCCTTCATATGGCTTTGAAAAGAAAACAAAAATAAAGTTAAATTGCCCATTATACTCTTAGGAAGTATCAAAATACCTACAAACAAATATTCAGTTGGCCCCCCATATCCATGGTTCCTCAACTATGGATTCAACCAACCATGGATTGAAAATATTTGGGGAAAAAAAAATGCATGGTTATGTCTGCACTGAATATGTACAGATTTTTCCTGTCATTATTCCCTAAACAATACAGTATAACAGCTATTTACGTAGTATTTATATTGCACTAGGTATTATAAGTGATCTAGAGATGATTCAAAGCATATGGGAGGATATGTGTAGGTTATATGCAAATACTATACCATTTTATATGAGACTTGAGTATCGGCAGCTTTTGCTATCCAAGAGGGTCCTGGAACCAATTCTCCATGGATATTAAGGGATGACAGCATATGATTATCGTTTATTTTATCTTCCAGTTTCAATTTGGTTATTGAAGTTTACAAAGGCTTTTTTATTCTCTATCATCATGGACTTCAAACTACCCTTTCACAAGTCTCTTTTAAGTGGGAAACCAGATGCTGGGGCTCATGTACCTTATCATTCTAAAAATAAAAGTATTATACTATAATGGCAAGACCATCTTACTTTATAGTTTTAAAAATTGAATAATACAAAAAGTATTAGAAATAAAAACCTATAATCCCATCACTGAGCAATAATCATTATTAAAGTTCTCATGTATTTTTATCCAGTCTCTTCGTTTTGCAAATCAGCTGGGTGTGAATGTTATGTGTGTTCATTTAGGCACAGTTTTAGTTGTTGAACCACCAAACATTTACACTTGGTCAACCTACAGCATTCATTTTTTGTTTTCCCAAATATTTCTTGGGTATTCTTTTCTGATTATTTTTTTCAGGTGAATTGTAGACTTATTCTATCAAATTTCAACTGAAATCTAACTGGGATTGCTAGTGGGATTATGAGATACCTTCATTAATATTAATTTGGAGAAAAGTGACTATGCCATACTATCTAGACATCTTTCTCACAAACACATTATATCTCTATTTATCTGAGTGTTCTTTAATGCACCTTTGTTTTCTTCCTATAGGTACTGTATGATCTCAAGTTTTTTAATCCTTTGTTATCCTTTTTTTTGCTTTTAACAAAAACATGTAAAGAATAAGTCACAAGTGTCTCACCATTCAGAATCAATTACTGATAACATTTTTGCCAGATTTGTTTCAAATCCTTTTTGAAACCAAAGAAGCAAAAATTTATAAAGCTAAAATAACTTGTGATATGTTTTCCCCATTCTATTTCCTTAATCTCCCCACTCCTTGCCTGTGGCAATCACTATTAAAAATTGGATTTATAACTATCATAATACTATGGCATAACACTATATATATAACTAGGCAATTTGCTTTCTGTTATTTTTGTTCAATATTATGTATTTATCATTAATATTGATATACATATCCATTTCAATCCTTTAAATATAGGTAACAAACTTATGCAGTAAGCATAGAACTAAAGATCATAGCTTAGAAAGCCACAGAAATTCCCAAGTACCTATCAGAAAAACAACCACTGAGGATATCCTCTGGCAGCATCTATCACAGTTTTCAGAGACCTCTGGGCAGTTAATAAACCTCACCCTTTGTAGTTGATTTACAGATATTATCTTTATTTCTTGTTTTGTTTTTTAGTCTCATGGTAACTATTTCATCAATTCTTAACTTCATATAACTAAAACTATTCACCAGGTATAATTTCTCTCAGTTGACACGATTAACTTCCTGATCCTTAGCCATCTTACGGAAGAGATACATATAAGAGCATGAGTGTTAATGACAGAAGATTGACAGGCTTGATCACATAAAAACCTGCCAAGATTTAAACATAAAAAGTGTATTATCTTTAATATAGAAACTTGTGACAATCAGTAAGTAAAAAAATAAAAAAGTTATAAAAATACAAACATCCTTAAAGATATAAACTCTATCTAGCACACTGGCCAAGGTTAAAATAAAAAAAAAAAAGACAATACTCAATGTTGGTAAAGCAGTGAGCTGGCCCTCAGATATCCTGTAGGTGACAATAAAAATCGGTATATCACTTAACAACCTAGCATCATGTATCATGAGCCTTTAAAGTAATTCATCTTTTGACCTAATAATTTTACTTGTAAGCATCTATCCTAAGGTATAATCACAAATGCGGACAAAATTGGTTATCTGCAATGTTACTTACAAAAGTAAAAAAAAACAAATAACCCAAATGTACATTAAAGAAGTTACAGGACACACATGTTAGAACAGTCAGCAGTTATTCAAAATGATTTTCATGATGAGCTTGTAAAAATCAAGACATGTTAAGAAAAAAAGCCTATTGGAGATAATACATATACTATAAAAATATAAAATATGCATAGAGAAAAATGGAAGGTAATCCTGCAAAATGTTATAAGCATTATTTGAAAGTGGTAGAATAATACATATTTTAAATTTTCATTCTGCTTCTTTTTATGAAGAACATGTTTCTAACACGGAATGATAAAGAGCAACCAATAGTGGCAGTGTACATAGTCTATAGTGCTATTCCTTTTAAAAATGATGATGGAGTCTTTGTTAAATACATTTCATATCACATGGCATCAATAGCCTACTTCACCTATGTATACATTCAGCTATACTGCCATGAATATCTACATATACAGGTATCCCATGACCTTAACTAGAAAAAGAAATGGAGCCAGGTACGCTTATAGTCCCAGCTACTCAGGAGGCTGAGACAGGAGAATCGTTTGAGCCCAGGAGTTCAAGGCTGTAGTGTGGGATGACTGCACCTGTAAATAACCACTGCACACCAGCCTGGGCAACATAGCAAGACCCCATCTCTAAAAAAATGAAGGGAAAAAAAAAGAAATGGAAATTTAACCCAAACTATTCTATATGGGAATACCATTAAATAAAAGAGAAAGAAACACTGCAATTTAATCTAAATTATCCTTAGAAAAAGTCTCATGTATAGTTTGCTTTTAAGCTAATTTATGAAACACTTTCCCCTGCAAAAAACCTAATAAACCCTTTAGTGGTTAAGTTTGTATTACTCATTCCAGTATAGAAGTTATTCACTATGTATATCTTAGCTTCTAGAAAATGTGTTCCAAGTCCAGACTTGGGGTTCCAGGTACCTCTCTTTGCCTTAGGAATGAGAGTAAATATTTGATATTCCCAATAGCGGCAATTTTTTATTTCCTGGTCTTAATTCCTAAATGTTCTTTTTCAGATTAGCCATCATTCTACCTAATTTATGTTGAGCCAAATAAGTAGAGAGAAAATGGTAAATTTATCATGATTCTATAGATTAGTGTTATCTGGAAAGTGATAGTACAAGTAATTAATGGGGAAAAATTAGTTTTCCTTGCAATTCTGACATAATATATGCAAAGATTTGATTTTAGATATATTAAGAAAAAAGGGATAATATACAGCAATCTGTACAGATCCAGTTTTTAAAAATGCATGCAGTTTTAAACTTAAGTAGGTAACACTGGAAGAAAAATAGTTCTTAAAACACAAAGACATACTGCCTCCACGAACACGTAACATAGTCACTCTGGATCTTCATGACAGAACCGTAATTAGGTCATGTGAAGCATTTCAATGCATTGCTCAGTCCCAAGTGGGTACTAGTTCTCTCTTCCGTAGGAAGGATTAAAATGAAGGTGCCTTTCTCTTTCCTGTTGCAAAGATAAACTGCTTCTATTTTCAGATTAAACACAAACCGGCAACAACCTTCATAGCAGTCAGTACTGATACAAAGAAAGAAAAAGGAAACTAAATTAAAAAGAAACAGTGAATAAAAGTACCTCTTGCATCAGTGCACGCTACAGCTACCAAAAGACCACTGAAATGTGAAACAGCCTAATACAAACTGCACTACTTTGATATCTTGTATAAAATGATAGTTATCTTTAAAACTGTTTCAGAAAGACTATGATATAAAGGAGTTATGAAAGTATTTGTTTTTATTATTTTTTTCACAATGAAAATAGCCTCCTCCCCCCTTGCCACCCCAACTGTATAGGTAAAACATGTTCATTGCAGAAAAAATAAAAGAATGGGTACTTATTTACTCAAATGTATTGGTAACTTAAAAATTTAAAAGATGTGAAAGACATTCAGGGGAGAAGAGGATATTTCCAATTCCCCTTAATATCAATCTCTCTTATTAACAATCCATGGGCTTAGCCTGGGTGGGAGAGGGAAAAAAATAGCCAGGAAAGTCTTTAGGATTCTTAGACTCTTCCCTTCATTTCAGTTTCCCCTCTCCCTACTCAACTGAGCATTAAGCCTGGGCATTAAGACCTAGGCTAACCTGATCTGTACTTTGACCTAACAGGAAGGCAGCTGCTTCTGTAGAGCAGGGTAGGTTAAACCTGCTAAGTAGGGTAGCTAGCTTTGGCAACGTTCAACATATAGGTTTCTTGCTAGAAAAAGCAACTTGAGCCTTCCTGAGTAATAGACTAGGAGTGGGGAGGGGAAGGGAGATTCTTTAGATGAGCTTTTATAGCAGCATATTGCTCACTTCTCCTTCACATACTCAGATGTGGTCACATAATCCTACTCCTACAGTCTGACTCCTATCTAGGCCTAATACTCACTAGTTTTTCTGTTCTTTCTTTGAGGACTAAAAAAACTGAACATACTCTTCCCAACCATCACTCTAATACATCATTTTGTTTTTATTTCTTTATAGCAGTTACCACTCTCTGAAATTATGTGTTCACTTACTTTTTAAACTTATTTGTGTGTTTTTCTCTCCTTGCTGGAATATAAACACCTAGAGGGCAGGTGCTTATCTTTGTTCCTATATGTTACCTCCAAGCACCTAAAACGGTGTCTGGCAGAGTAGTCATCCAGGGATTTGTTGAATGATGGGATTAAGAAATGGATTTTACCCATTTATAAACTAATCATTTGGAGAAAAGGACAAAATGAAGATGTGTCAAGAAGAAGTTATAGAGAGATAATATTATGCACTGTCCAGATCATTAACTGAATAAAAAACTCAGCTAAAATATACACGTCGCCTTGAGAACACAAATTTTAAAAAGTACCTAATTACATGACTTAATACAAACACATAGCAGGCCATGTAAAACTACTAGTATAGGCAAAATAGCCCAAAAGTCAACCAGGGTCAAAGTAGAAGGTACAAAAAATAGATTTTAAAGAAAGCATTGCTTTTTTCAAAAATTGTGGTAAAACTCACATAACGTAAAATTAACCATTTCAAAGTGCGCAATTCAGTGGCATCTAGTATATTCACAATGTTGTACAATCGCCACCTCTATCTAGTTCCAAAACATTTTCATCACTCCAAAAGAAAACCCCATACACATTATTCCTCCCTCTCCCCAGTCTCTGGCAACCACCAGTGTGCTTTCTGTCTTTATGGATTTATCTATTCTGGATCTTTCATGTAAGTGGAATCATTCAAATATGTGATCTTCTGTGTCCGGCTCCTTTCACTTAGCATAATGTTTTCATATTATAGCATGTTATTAGTACTTCATTCCTTTTTATAACTGAATAATATTCCATCGTGTATATATATTTCATCTTATTTATCCATTCATTAGTTAGTAAACATTTGGGTTGTTTCACCTTTTGGCTATTATGAATAGTACTGTTATAAACATCTGTGTCAAAGTATTTGAGTATGAAAATACTGCTCTTTACATTATGAAAATGGTAGACAAAAATAAATCCAGTATGGATTAAAAACAAAACTACAAAACTGGAAAAAAATGTAGGGGCATATGACTATAATATTAGCATGTCACAAATTCAGAAGACATAAAGGAAAAAAAATGTACACCTCTCAATACTCTATAAGTGAAAAACTTAGGATATGAAGAAATACACAAAGTTCTCACAGAAAGCATTAAGAAAACACAAACAATCTGTAGAAGATGAGCAAATGAACAGTCAATTCACAGAATAATCAAAGAAATAAATTAAAACAAGGTACCATTTATTTGTCCAAACTGGCAGAAAATAACACTGATACATATCCCATACTAGCAAGAGTTTAGGGAAAAGGATCCTCTAATACACTACTAGAAGAAAAGTAAATTAATATAATCTTGTGGGACAGTTTAAGAGCATCAGCTAAAGTTCAAAATATTGTGATCCATCAAATGGATTTCTAGAACTATATAGGGAATATACTTTTTAAATGTGTATATAAATGCAATAACAATGATGATGATGTGATAATCATGATTATAGCAGCAGACATTTAGCTAATACTTAAAATGAGCTAGACACAGAGCATATACATATATTAACTCATTTACGGATCACTACAACCTTATGAGGTAGGGACTATTATTATCCTCATTTTAAGAAGAGACTGAGGCAGAGAGTTTAAGCAACTTGCTCAAGGTCACATAGTAAGTCAGTCCCCAGGCCAAGATATGAACCCAGTCAGTCTGGCTCTAGAATCCATATTTTTAACTACAATAATCGTACAATTATATATCCAGTATGACAAATATTCATGGTACCCTTGTTTTTAAAGGTAAAAATATATAAATTACTTAAATTTTCATCAGTACATAAATGGTTAAAAGATATAGATTATTGTGTTGTGACTTGGGAGGATGTTCATGATATATTAAGTTGAAAAAATATTTCAGCAAAGCTCAATGCATGATATGATTTTACTTTTGTATTATGAACTCAATATGTATATATGTTTGGTTAAGTCTGTTGGTATACACAAGAAAATGTTTGGTAATTAACTTTCATTTAGTAATAAATATTCATTACAAATTTCAGGAAATGCATCAAAATAGAAAAAATAATAATAGTAAAGCAAATTACCCATAACCACAATGATCATTTTGGTATACTTCAATCTTCTTCCTATACATAGTAGTATCAAACTGTTACTACTATATCAAACTGTTTTGTATCTTTTTAAAATTTAACGTAATAGCATATTATAGTTACATTAACTTAATTTAGATTTTAAATCTATTGATAATGACTATTATTATTTTCTGATTTAATTATAAATTAAATTAAGATGATGTGTTGGAGAAAACCAAATAGTCATAAATGTCTTTCAATTTAATCACATTGAATTATTTCTGGAATATTATTGCTCAAATGTTGTCTTCTGACTACATGACTATAGTTATTATTATATTAACAATTTCTGTTTGACTTAAGATCATGGCCTGTCAAAAGATGCTTAGACTTAAAGTCAGGAGAATCAAGTTCAGCTCACTTTGACCCTGGCAAGTTATTCAACTATTTTCTGATTTACTTTCCTCATTAAAAAACAAAGGGGAGGGGCACAACTATCATGCAAGATTCCTGTGTGGTTTAAATAACCATGTGAAAGGGCCAGCAAAATGCTTAGGACATACAGAGGTCCTCTTTCTTTGTGTACTTAATCTGAATAAGCATGCCTATAACATATCCTAACTAAAGAAACAAAAAAGGTAAAAAAAAATGTAAATTTCAATTTCAAGAAGTTTAGTTCACTTGGCCATATGTAGAGTATAAAAGCTCAAAAATTTCTGGGAATTTGGCAGGGCGTGGTGGCTCATGCCTGTAATCTTAGCACTCTGGGAGGCCAACGCGGGAGGATCACTTGAGGTCAGGAGTTGAGACCAGCCTGTGCAAGAGTGATACCCCTGTTTCTAGTAAAAGTAGAAAAATTAGCTGAGTGTGGTGGGGTACACTTGTAGTCCCAGCTACTCAGGAGGCTGAGGCAGGAGGATCCCTTGAGCCCAGGAGTTTGAGGTTGCAGTGAGCTATGATGACGCTACTGCACTCTAGCCCAGGGTGAAAGGGCAAGACTCTGTCTCAAAAAAAAAACAAAACTGGGCAATAAACAAATACATAAAATAATTATAATGTGCTAGTTCCTATGAAAAATAAATGGGGGCACAAAGTTTCAGAAAGATAGGAGGGATAAGTTTTGAGATCTACTACAGAGCAGGGTGACTATAGTCAATAATAATGTATTGTATATTTCAAAATAACTAAATTTCAAATGTCTCACCATAAAAAATAGTAGGTGAGGCACTTGATAGGTTAATTAGTTTGATTTAATCATCCCACATTTCATACGTATATCAAAACATGACACTGTACCCCTTAAACGTGTAAAATTATGAATGGTCAATTAAAAATAATATTAATAATAAAAAAGGTAGAATTTAAGAAATAAAATAAAAAGGGCATTATGGTAAAGAATAATGGAAAAAGAAGGGACCTATTTTAGAAAGAATGGCCCAAGATTATCTCTCTCAGCCAGCCAGAAAAACAACTGGGAGAAGAATGCAGACATAGGAAAGAGCAGGTGCAAATGCTTTGGTGTAGTCTAGGTATTATAATTAGAGCAAAGTGTGCTGAGGAAAAAAGATTTGTTGATGGTGCAGAGGTAGGTAATGGTCAGATCTTATAAGGGCTTGCATCTGAGCAAATAGTTTAGATTTTATTTTAAGTACAATGAAACGTCACTAAATGATTTAAGTGATATGATGTAATTTAAATGTAAAAGTGTCACTCTGGCTCCTGTGTACAAAATGGATTCTAAAGGGACCAGAAGAGAAGGAAGGAGACCAGTAAGGAAACTATTACTGTACCTCAGCTAAGTGAGGGTGATGAGGGCTTGGGGAGGTAGGAGTAGAGATTAGGAAGAGCAAACAAATTTAGGTTATATTTTTGGAGGTAAAATTGACAGGATTCCCTGACTGTTTGGATGTGATAGCTAAGGAGATGGGAAGAATCAAGAATGCTTGCCACATTTATGCTTGAGCAACTCAATGGGCAGAGGTGATGTTTATTGAAACTGAAAAGACTTAACGTAAAACCAGAAGAGAATGTTGTCCCCGAAGCCAAGGGAAGAGTGTTTCACTAAGAAGGGAGTGGCCAGTTGTGTCAAGTGCTCCTGAGGAATTCAAGTAAGAGGAGAGAAAAGTACCTACTAGATTTGGCAACATGCAACTCCGGGACAGATGCAGTTCCATCACAGTAGAAGGGAAGAAAGTCATACTACAGTAGGCTGAAGAGTGAATAGAAGGTGAGGAAGTTGATATATACAGACAACTTTTAAGTTTTGTTTCTCTTATACGAAGATCAGAGATATGAGGCTACAACTAAAGGGGGACAGAGACAGGGTTGGGGAAGGGGTGGTCAATGGTTTTGTTTTTTGTTTTGTTTCTTAAGATGGGAGTTACCAAAATGTTTGTTCATAAGATCAATCCAGAGGAGAAAGAGAGTGATGAACAGGAGGACTGGAGCCTTGGAGTAGTAGGAGTGAACAGGATTCATATTACACATTAGCACCTTTATTTATATGTAAGTAAACACACCCACACATGTTAGAGAAAAGATCCCCTGCCCCAGGTTTTCTAGATGTATTTTTATACTTACGGCTAGGGACATGACAGGATATTTTAGCATATTGCAAAAAAGACCACACAAACTGAGTTTTAAAGAAGAAAAAAATGAAATTTAATATAAAATCTAAAATTATCACATATAACTCTTTTATTTTTAAAAAACTGACCTCTCGTTTGTCTAATGCAGCATATTCAGCTTCTATTTCTTCAGCCTCGGGATCCCGGGAGAATACCATTTGAGATTCCAGATTGAGGGCCAAATCTTTGTGGTGTTGCTTTTCAGCACAATCACAAGGAGTATCTTTATTTTCATTCTCAGCAAACAAGTCTCCTCCATGTTTTACTAAAAGCTAAAAAAGTTTTTTTCAAAAACTTGCAACCACAGATTTCAATGACAAGTTATTTCATACTATATTTTTTAAAACATTAAAAATATAATAAAATTAGCATAACAAAAACGCAATAGTATGTACAGTATGTATTTGAAATGACAATAAAAGATATTTGGATACCAGTGGCTTCTGATTTTAAGATTAATAATTCTTGTTTTTCAATAATATGATGAGTTCTTTTGGTTAAAAACAACAATAAAAATAGCAACTCCCCAAAACAATTTCTCAAACTTTAAAAAGAAATCTTAAGCATTTTGTTCAGTCCAAAAATAAAGTTTTACTTAAAGATAAAAAAAAGGTTATAGTTATTCAATGCTTTAAAATCTGTCTTAAACAAGAACACTGCTGATACTGTTACTTTAACCACTAATAACTGGATGTCCTGACCCAGCAGATGAAAGTTTTCACTTGTATCATTAATTATCCAGTGAAACACTAGAATGAAAGCAGGATGAGCAAGTCACTGAGACAAAGCTGTTTTTAATATTCCTCAAAATAAGTGATGGGAATAGCTATTGATAGCCACATTGGGAAGATACTCTATCAAACAATTTCTCTTTGGCCCGAAGAAATCCCACCTTTGAAAACAACACGGGATAATCACTTCGCTTGTTCAGTAATGAGGTTTCTACTGGCTTTGCAGAAGTTAAATATGTTGTTACTAAGGGACAGGTTCAAGTTTTCCCACTATGTCTGCAGAGACATTAGGAAGGGCATGAATGTCATGACAGCCATATCTAGGACAACCCTAAAGGACAGCCTGACAATTAGTCAAAAAAATTATTTTATAGGATTCAGTCATCATAATGTAGTAAGAGTCATTATTTATTACAGTAACTGTCATCATAATATAGCAACAGTCATAATATAGTAGCAGTCATCATTTATTGTCTCCTAAGTGCCAAGCACTATGCTAAAAACTTTAAATACACGTTCTCATTTAATAATAACCCCACACAACAGGGATATTATAATATCTCAGAAAAGTTAAGTAACTTGACTAAAGTTACTCAGCTAATAAGCAGTAGAACTGAAATTGAGACACAAGTTTGACCAAGTTTTCAACCATGACTGGATATTGTACTGACTTGTAGTATATATATAGGCTGATCACATAAATGGAACATGACTGGATGTTGTACTGACTTGTAGTATGTATATAGGCTGATCACATAAATGGAACATGACTGGATGTTGTACTGACTTGTAGTATGTATATAGGCTGATCACATAAATGGAAGAAGCCAAATGCATCCTGGTTCCATCTTGATATTCTGCCCAGACTCTTATTTATGACCTAAAAGTGAACACTTTTTAGAGATTTTCATTTTGTATGAGGGTTAATCAAAATGGTAGCTTATTTTCATTTTCTTCCAAATAATTTTATCTCCCATCTCTCCCCAACAAACATATAACCTTCCTATAAAGTTCTTTGGACCTTCAATCCTTATGGTTCCCCTACAGTCATCCCAAGAGTCCTGGCAAAACAAGGAACTTATATCAGTGCCAGGTCTGGAAGCCATAGGCTATCTTGACAAGCCCATTGGATTCGACTTTAGCTTCTTGCTCTAGGCCAGGGGTATGCCTCAGAGCTAAGATGGTTTAAAAATTTTTTTTAAGTTGTAAAAATAAGCAAAAAAACCCCCTAGAATATGAAATATAGCCATGTGGCTGCAAAGCTTAAAATGTTTACTATAAGGCCCTTTACAGAAAAATATTTGCTGAGGATAGCTCATTGTGGCAACTACCTTCTACAGTCTGAGGGCAAGGTTTTATCAGTTGCTATTTACCATGTAGAACCTTTAGTCCAAGTGTGGTCTGGGGAACAGCAGTGTCACTTGGGAGTTCGTTAGAAATGCAGGATCCCAGCCTCACCATCCAACCTTCTCACACCCCAGGCCTCTGAATCAAAGTCTGATTCTGATCTCCAGGAGAGTCATTATGCACATACATGTTTGAGAAGCAACGACCCTACCACTATGGCTGTGGAAATTGATATATTTATATTACCCAAATCTATTCAATACTGGGGACTTGTAGTAAGTGCACAGACTTATCATATAGGATTTATTACCATTTTTAGCCTCTCTGCTTCACAGGTTATCCAACACTGAAATATAAAATAAACTATTTGCTTCTGACTGCCGCAGGCCTAAAGAGCTGACTTTATTCTTGGGTTCTCTATTTAACACCGTAGAAAATGATTTCTAAATTGCACACTGAGATAGCTTTCTAAGTCACGGTTTGATTTACTTTCACAATAGACCATACAAGGCATACTAAATATTAGCAAACAAGACAAATCATCTTTAGCTTAATTGTCCCTTTAGCAAAAGGAAAGATGACAAAATTTAAGAAGTTGTGCCCTAAAAGAATCATGGTAAAGGGAACCTTATTAAAAGGATATGGTGGAGTGTACACTCCATCCATTGGGGGGTTAAAAAAATGTGTGTGTGGAGAGGGGATGTGTGTGAAGTCATTGTTAAGGGTCATTGCTGACCACTGTTAGAACTTGGGTGAGACCAGTAATCTGTCTTTGCAAGGAGTCCCCTAATGAGTTTGATTGGGAGTGGGGGCGGAGGGGGGACCAACCACAAAGACCTGTGTCTCATTGCTGCAATTTGGCACCTGTAGAGACTCATAATCGATGATGAAATGGATTGGTAGCATTTGTTGGTAGCGTTTGTCTTGGCAATGAAAACCTGCCTGTATGGAACCTTTGGCATAGAAGCTAGCTAACAACAATATTGCCTGATATTGGAGGGGAATGTGTTAAAAAGTATTTGAACTTGCTGACCTTTGGGGCATAAGGTCAGGAACACCAGTAACTGAAAGATATATTAGGTGAAGATACCTGTTAAACCGTTACACCTGGTTCTGAAGAGGTACTTTTAAAATGCTTCAACCAAAGCATCCTAACTATCATTTTCCTCACTCTCAAATTAACTAAGAAAGAACTCAATAGGAGGACTGCTTATTTTATTCAAATATGGTTTTTAGTCTGTCTCGAACACTTGGTGGTACAAAAAATGTTCCACCTTAAAAGAAACATCAAATTATCACTATCTGAACACATCTGTTCTTCTATTCTGCCTTTCTTTCCATTCATAATTGCAGAGGAAGAGGGGTAGGGGTTTTAAGAGAGGTAAGTCCTATTTCTTAAGAGAAAATCAGCCCCACCCCTTTCATACAATCTACATGGCCGGTGACTCTGGGCAAGTCATTTAACTGCTTTAAGTCTCAGTTTACACAGGTCCATCTGTAAATTGTGGTTTATATAATTTTGAGAAAAGATGCACAACAGGATGATTCCTAAAGTCTGTTCTAGTTCTAAAATTACCATTTCATCACCTCTATTTCCTGTATGACCTTGAGCACTCCTCCACTCTGACTTCCTACTAGTTCCTGGCACAGGGGCCCCTTATCTTAATCCTGCTGTCCTTCTGGTTACTCTTGAATAATTTCTCTCTCAGCCATATTTCTCAAAGTAGTGATTGATACCCGCTGTCTCTCCATTTCTGCAGCAAATGACTCAGTTACTTCCAGCAATCTGACTTCTACCCTGACCGTTTTACTGAAACAATATTCCAGGAAGTCATTAATATCTCTTAACTCTCAAATCCATCAGGCTTTCTCAGTCCTCCTTTACCTTTCTGCAGCATGTCACATGACTGACTACCTTCTTTCCTTGAAATTCTTCTCTTGACATCCTTGACATTGCATCACCTTGGTTCTCTTACTTCCCTATTTTTTCTGTTTCCTTCATAGACTTCACTTCTTGCTCTCACCACCTTTAAACACAGTCATTCTCTAAATTGATGCTGGGACTTTAACTCTGTTATTTTATCTATAACCCAAAGTCTTTTCCTTGGATCTCTCATCCATACGTTATCTTGCTCTTGGTTGTCAACTCTATGTAGATGACACTCATTTATAAATCTATATTCCTTATTCCCTAACATTCAGTCCTAACTTTCAATGGCCTCCCTACCATTTCATGTGGATAATCTAAGACCTCGATCTCTATCCTTCTAAATGAAAACTCAATATATTCTCCCTTTCTTCCAAGCAATTCCTTCACTTCATTTCACTTTTCAAATGTTTGTTATTGTTAGCAGGCTTCAAAGTCACTCAGGTTCAAAACCATGCTTATTTTACTTAAAAATAAAGTTAATTAATTTTACTCTAATTATAGATGTGATGGCACATTATGATAGAAAATGTAGGAAAATCAAAGAGAGAAAATTATACCATCCAAAGATAGCTCACTATTGTCAATATTAACATTTTAAAGCTTCCATTATTTTTAACCTTTTTCTCCTTTGCTTTCTTATATAAGCTAACCTAGTCACCAAATGCTACCAGTTCTTCACAATGTCCCTTGTATCTGCCTCATTCTTTCCATCTCTAATACCACCACACAAATCCAGGCTTTTTATCAGTTTACAGAATGAGTGCAATAATCTTCTAACTTGTATCACTCCTAATACATTAGTTCTCAACTTTGCCTGCATACTGGCATTATCTGGAGAACTTTAAAATTCCAATGTTTGGGGTCCACCCTTAGAAATTTTAATTTTATTGGTCTGAGGTCTCTGTCCAGCCATACTTAGAACCACTATTCCAGCACAAAGGTTTCCCAAACTGTGTAATAATCATCTGGGTAGTTTGATACTCATATTAGGTGGATCTGGAGTGGGGACTGTAAAAGGTGTACATATTTTTTACAGGTGATTCCAATTTAGGGGGCCTACCGACTATGCTCTAAGCCAGGGCTCCTCAAGCTTTAATGTAAATATGAATCACCTTGGGATTTTGTTAAACTATAGATTCAGATCCAGTTGGTTTGGGATGGAGCCTGAGATTTTGCATTTCTAACAAGTTCCAAAGTGATTGATACCAACGCCAGTCTGAGGACCATTGTTTGAGGAGCAAGGCTTTAAGAAACACTGCTTCAGAAGTAACCCATTCAAATCTACCCTATGTTACAACCATTAAGCTAATCTTACTATAATTGCTTTCATAATATCACTTCTCCAATAAAAAATTTTCAATGGCTCAATTTTCTGTAAAAGAAACCCCAAATTCTTGACCTTAGCATTTAATAGTTTCTACTTGGTATGGCTTCTATCTTCCTTTTAAGTTATCTGTCTTCTTATTCCTCCACAAAATACTTCAATCTTCATATGCTTGAGAACAGTGCTTCTCAAACTTGGATATGCAAAAGAAACACCAGGAGAACTTACTAAAACATTTCTGGAATCTACTTGCAGAGATTCAGCTTTGGAATGTGGAGGTCTGGGCGGTGGCTCACGCCTGTAATCCTAGCTTCTCTGGGAGGCCGAGGTGAGGCGGGCAGATCGCTTGAGCTCAGGGGTTCGAGGGAGACCTCCTCTCAAGGAAAAAAAAAAAACACAAAACAGCCTGGTGTCGTGGCGCGCACCTGTAGTACCAGCTACCCGGGAGGCTGAGGCAGGAGGATCGCGGCGCCCAGGAGCTGGAGGTTGCGGTGAGCTGCAACGACGCCACTGCACTCCACCCAGGGCCACAGGCGAGGAACTTGTCTCCACAAAAAAAGAATAAAAAATAAATGGGGCTCTGTCTCCACAAAAAAAACCATTGTAACTGGAACGTGGAGGTCTGCTGGGCCTGACAATTTGTATTTATAACAAGTTCCCAGAAATTACTGATGCTGCAGTTCTGTGATCTACATTTTGAGTGGCCTCCTCCACATACTTAGAAATCTCAACTGCTCAAATCTTACTATTATCCATGAAATCTTCTAGGATATGCATAATTAAAGTTATCTCTCCTTCCCTTCAATGCCTGTAACAGTCACTGCCGAAATACTTAATATAGCCCTTAACATCAGAACATTTGGGGGACAACAATGAGATCATAACTCTTTTGATTAAAAATTAGAAAACTGAGGCCCAGACAGGCAAAGTCACTCAGTTGCTGAGCTCGGACTATAATTTCTGTATTCTTTTCAGTTTTAAAACTCCAGGTGCTAAAAACACAATATAATTAGGTAAAACTCTTCAGTCTGACCTGTGAATGATTTTTATGACTTTTCAACGAAGTGTGAAATGCTCTGATAGCCGCAAAGTGTCAAATAGGCCTGTGGCTGTAAAGGGAAAAGTGTGACTTACCACCTTTGGTTTTTTAGTGACCTCTATTTGATCTGACACTAAGCAGCTACACTTAAAACTTTGAATAAGCAAGTATGGCGTGGGCGCACAGGAAATATCTAAGAGAACATGTTTTTAAAAAATGCTTTTTACCAACAGTGAAGCACTACCTAAAACAACAACCCCTGTCACATCCACCATTTATTGACTCACTATTACAGGCTAAGCACTAATAGAAATAAAATGAGGCCTAATGACTGGGCTTGTTCTAGGGAAGTCTACCAAGGGGAGAAATATCACTGGACTTTTTATTGGAACATGCTAAAACCATTATCTCCTCTCCAAAGTCCATTTCTATTTCAAAGTAGAAAATAAAAACTCTCAGCAACTAAGAAAAAAGTGTATTATTTACTAAATTCTTGTAAGATTTAAGGTTTTTTGTTTTTTTTAGAGACAAGGTTCTTGCTTTGTCTCCCAGGCTGGAGTACAGTGGCATGATCATAGCTCACTGCAACCTTGAACTCCTGGGCACAAGAGATCTTCCTGCCTCGGCCTCCAGAGTAGTTGGGACTACAGGCATGGACCACCACACTCAGCTAGTTTTTCTCATTTTTTGTAGAGATGGGGTCTTTCATTATACTGCACAGGCTGGTCTCTAACCCCTAGCCTCAAGTGATCCTCCCACCTTAGACTCCCAAAGTGGTGGGATTATAGGTGTGAGCCACTGCACCCAGCCTAGATTTATGTCTCAAAGTCCAGAGTTTTATTTTTGTGTACTGGGCACCCATTACATAGTATTTTTTAAGTCCTTTGTATAATTAAAGCATATAGGACTTATTACATATCAACAATGCTATTTTATATATTTAAAATAAGCTTTTGAAGTGTGGAGTCATCTGTGCTTTCCTTTCCCATTTCTTTGCATTATGGAGGTGTCCATTGCAAACTAAGACCACACGCCAAATCTAGCCTGCTGCCTGTTTCTGTATAGCTCACAAACTAGAAATGGTTTTTACATTTTTAAATGGTTGAAAAAAGGCAAGAGAATATTTCATGACATGATAATTATAAGAAATCCAAATAGTGATGTCCATGAATAAAGATTTATTAGAACACTGCACTCTCCTTTGTTTATGTATTGTCTGTGGCTGCCTTCTGGCTATAATGGCAAAGTTGCCTAAAATATTTACTATATGTACTTTTCTCTCATAAACGATTCTGAATAATTGACATTCACGAAACTCCAGATTTTCCACTTAAGGAAGTTCTTAAAAATATAGCAAAGTGAGGATATGACATAAAGCACTTAGCGTTAGAAAGTGGTCACAGAGATAAAAAGGAGGAACTGGCCAAAAGAGACAAGGAAGAGCTCTCCTCTGCCCATCTGTTTGACACAATAATAAAAGAAAGAGTCCAAGGTAAGTCCAGGTATCAAGACTAGATATGGGGATAATGCTAGCATCATAAATAGAAACTAGAGTCAAGAATCAAAGCACTAGTCAAGTCTCTAGTGGGTAGAGATGAAGAAAGTACAATTCTGGAAGGGTTGAATTTGAGAGACTATTGGAATATCCATATGAGAAAGTCAACCAGGCAGCAATATAGCATAAAAAACTTCTGAAGGCACCAATGCAGTTCTATGTCTAGCCAGTGATACCTTCATACCTGGAGGTTCCCAGAAGAACTCTATGATTAAGGGATTTTAATTTTATGTTCTCTCTGTGTGTGTATGTGTGGTAGGGGCTTATTATGGAACACAGTTATTACAGGGAGATGGGGAAGTTTTAAAATAAATATTTCATTTCTATGGTTCAAAACAATGAGCCATAGGAATTTATTTAAATTATTAAATGCTAATGATAACTTCATCAACTCTATCCTTAAATAAATATACAGAGTGAAAATTATTTTCAACTAGAGAAGACATATTTCTACAGATATAAATCCTTAAGAGTTAAAAAACAAGTTGGCCTTAACCATGGGAAAAAAATAATCTCTTTAATCTTAAAAGCTAGACACTGAAAATGGGATATATTTTACTGCAATAACAGACTAAAAGAAAATTAGGGCTAAAAGGAGTCTTTGAGATGATTGAGATTATCTATTTCAACTACCCAAGAGGAAACTATTACAATGCCTAAGTAACACATGCAAGGTCCAACAGATAATCATGGTGAGGACCAAGACTAAAAACCAGTGCTCTTTCCACCACACTATGATCTCTCAGTTTTATGAAACCTTAATAAATACCTGATAACACTCTTTTACTCAACCCAAATCTTTATATCATGCTTGGTTCAGCATTGTGAAAATTAGAAAGCATTATAAAAATGTTAGTTATTTTAACTTTATTCTTATGGCCAAAGACTAAAATCAATGACACAGAGAAATAAGTTTAGAAAAAAATATTTAAATCACCCATGATAGTAAACTTTATAAGAGAAGTCTAAGCCTTTCCTCACCAAAGTAGGAAGACATCACCTGAAAATAAGTAGAGTCTAATACTCTAAGAACTACAGTTATATAGTAGATTACATATTTCAAGGTACAGTCAGCCTTCTGGATTCCTGGATTCCACGTCTACGGATTTCACGTCCATAGATTCAACCAACTTCAGATTGCAAATATTTGGGCAAAAAAAAAAATGGATGGTTGCGTCTGTACTGAACATCTACTTTTTTTCTTATCATTATCCCCTAAACAATACAGTATAATAATTATTTACATTATCATTTACATTGTATCAGATATTATAAGTAATCTAGAGATGATTTAAAGTGTATGGGAGGATGTACGTAGATCATATACAAATATTACACCATTTTATATAAGGGATTTGAGCATCTGTGGATTTTGGTATCTGTCGGGGAGTCCTGGGACCAATCCCCCATAGATACCGAGGGACAACTGTATTTATTTTATGCACTCACACTAGAAAATACAATAAGGCCTCTGGAGATTAGTTAACATATGCTTCCTTGGGAAACTCTTCTAGTTTAATTAACAGTAAGCATAATCAAAAGTCAGGGTCTAAGACTAGGCAAGAATATAGTTAAATATATATAAGAGATTAAAGATAAGCTCATGTGGGTAAAATGATATGGTGAAATTTGTTGATGAAAACTAGAAAAAATGTAAGGTATTTACAGGGCTCCATTTGGAACGTTTTACATTAAGTCAAAGAGCTCTTCTAAATACAGAAAATGAAAACAGTCAAAAATGGTGTGGTTTATGTAATGTAATATGCTGATATTTAACACACACATTCACACACTCACACATACATATCAAGCAAATCATCAGACCTGTCAGACAGTACTATATAAATCGGGCACTAATTTCCCTCACTGAGCAAAAAATAATGATGGTAAAAACACCACACTCAATTTTTTGAACAATTTAATAACCATGTCATTGTAAACATACTTCAAAATCAACAACTACTAAAGCAATGCTTATAGAGAAATTTTGGAAGCAAGGTATTAAAGCAGCAACTTAAGAGCACAATTACTACTAACAGGAATAATCTATTTTCTATTCTAACCCACTTAAGAAATATGATACAGTCCCAGCAATAATGGTGAAACACTAAAGCAGGGATTCTTCCACAGGAGATGGGAATAGAACAATATACAGAAAGGCTTGCATAAAAAGCCTCAGGAATTCTGCTATTAGTCTCCCTCCCCCCAAAATCATAGGACATACTTTCACCACACTGAATCAATGTTAGAAAGCACTGCTTGAAAAAATAGTTTCAAGTTAATTACCATCACTAACTAACTAGTGGACAAAGGTGACATAAACCCAAGAAATGAAATGACAAAGATTCTAAAAGATTAACAAGTATTGCAAATAATAACAGTAAACAAAAGATATGATCACAAGTATTCTAGAAGTGAAAAGAATTGACGCTTCAGATATACTAAAGAAATCATATAAGTGGCTGTAATCTTTTAATATGAATAAGAAAATAGACATTCATATTTTTGGTGTATTGATCGATTTAGAAATATAAAGTATATATGCATGAACAACATTAAGGAAACACTAAGTTTTCAGATTTATATTTTAATCTGATTAGGATCATTGCTTTTCCAATAAAGGTATATATCTTTAGTAATGAAGATACTCTGTAATCTAGTCTAAAATGCTCCCCCACACTCTTAAATACATCTACACAAAAGAATTTCTATGAGCTATGTATGCATTGACATGAAATTGGTAGCTGAGAAAAACCTGTTCTCTTGTATGTATAGTAGTGATGATATTAAATGGAGTAATGATTTCTTAGCTTAAAGATCCCATATTATATGGGTGATTTTATCTAAGCCTATGGTTAAATATTTCACATACATATCTATACTATAAATTTATACATGAAATATATATGGAAAAATTCAAATATAATATAGTATGTATTCAGGAACACTTTAATGCAAATTAAACAGAAAAACAACACATTTTAAAATTACAAGTATTTTTAAAAAGATCCCCAAATAAATGTATTGAAATTTATTCATTGCTTAGTGAACTGATCAATTCTACATAACTATAGGTTCTAACTGCCAAAATTTGTCACATCCAACATGTATAAATTTTATAAATTGATTACCAAAAACAATCAACAAAAAAGCAGAATGATCTCTACTAAAACTATTACTCCTAAGAGGATAGTGCTTAATTGATGGCCATTATCTTAAGAAAAGTTAGCAAATGTTTAATTGTTCTTGATTCCATTTTATTTCAAAGGGTGACTGTTGAGCTGTGGGGATCTCTCTCCAGCTAAACAGTCTTTGAAATAAAACGATGAAATAACTTTATTTCAAAAGGGGACTTGATTCTTTTCGAATGACAAAAGGGCCAAAAATGAATAGCTAAATTATTAAGACAAGGAAAACAAACACTGATTATTACATATTATCAAGACACAAATTTTACAATGAAGAATATTAAAAACAAAACAAAACAAAGTTTTACCTCTACACAGGCTTTCATCCCTGAGGCAGCAGCATAGTGCAGGGGTGTGTTTTTTTTGTTATCAACAGCATCAATAGCTGCTCTCTCATATTCACCCTGGTCAAGTTTTGCTCCTTTCCATCTTAAGATCATCTGCAAACAATCTGCTCTTCTGAAATCATCTTCTGCCGGGCGTGCTAAGCGAGGATGAAGGGCTCCTTCAGATATCATAATTTGAGGTCCCATACACAACAAATGCATAGATGTTTCATTGTGCACATTCCGTTTATTTGGATTACCATCTCTACCAAAAAGAAAAGTCCTAAAATGGAAAGGAAGGAAAAAAAGGATGAAAATCATAGAAGATAACAAATCTAAAAGATAAACTCTACTTCTAATCTGATAATCCAATTTCTACAGAAGTGTTTGGTTTACAATAGGTTGAATGACTAATTCTTAATAGTTTTAAAAAACTCCATTCTAGAACAATACTAAGAAAAATAAACTTGAGTATCTTTACAGTACTTGCTAATAAAAGGGGAGGGGAAAAGGAAGACGAGAAATGGAAGGGTGGGGAGAATGAAAGGAAAAGAAAGCAAAATGGCAATTTACAGATTAATATGTCGACTACATGATTGTCTTTGGGTATATTAAGCATTTCACACCAATTTTTTTTCTTCTTCCTTTATTGCTTTGCTGTATTTCTCTTGTGTACATATTTATTTAATGAGGATGGTGACAACCAATATAAGGACAGCAAGTAATGCCTAAGTCTGAGACTAAATTTTAAATCTGGAAACAATTTTCTCTACCTGAAGATCATCAGCTAGGTTTTAAAATAATAAGGGATATATTTACACAGTATCTCAGTCTACTTGAGCTGCTATAACAAAAATATCATAAACCGGATGGCTTATAAACAACAAACACCTATTTCTCACAGTTCTAGAGGCTAGGAAGTCCAAGATAAAGATGCCAGCAGATTTGCTATCTGGCAAGGGCCCATTCCTTACAGAGGCCTTCTTGCTGTGTTCTCACACGGTGGAAGGGGCAAGACAGCTCTCCAGGGCCTCTTTTATAACGGTACTCACTAATCCCATTTATAAGTTAGCCTAGCTGGTATGAGAAAAGGCTAAAAGGTCCAGTCCAAGGCAGTAGAAGGTCCCAGATAACTTTAAGAACAGTAACGTTGGATCTCTCCTGCTCTTACCATTCAAGACTCTAAATAGGTCAGCAGTACAGCCCTTCAAAACTAGCCTGTTAGGTTTTTAGCATCTACCTTTACTACAAATGTCCACAGCAGGAACAGATGAATTAATACTACTTTCTTGTGATAACCATGCCAATTCCTCATATTTCCATTTCCCAATGGCACAATGCAATCAAAGCCAGATCAGATGTCACCCTACATGCACTGGGCTCTGCACTATAGGTGAGTGTGGTAGGCAGAATAATGCCTCTACTCTGACAATGTCCATGTCCTAATCCCTGGAACCTATGAATATGTTACCTTATGTGATATAAGGAACTTTGCAGATGTGATTAAATTAAGAATTTTGAAGAGGAAATTAGCCTGGATTACCCAGGTGGGCCCAGTGTAATCAAGGGACCTTATTAAAGAGAGAGAGAGAAGAGAAGATGCTATGATGCTGGCTTTAAAGATGGAGGAAGGGGCCATGAGACAAGAAATGCAGGCAACTTTTAGAAGCTGGAAAAGACAAGAGAAGGGATTTCATCAGGAGCCTCCAAAAGGAATGTGGCCCTGCCAACACCCAGAGTTTAGGTCAGTGGAACCATTATAGACTTTTGATCTCCAGAACTGTAAGATAATAAATTCATGTTATTTTAAGCCTCTAAGTTTGTGGTAATTTTTGACAGCAGCAATAGGAAACTAATACAGCAAGGAACCCCAAAAACAACAATCTGGGAGGTTATATTGTAAGGCTTGTATAGCACACTCCTTCCCCTCTGGGGATGGGGGGAAAAAACCTACCCCTGAGTGTAAACAAATTCTCCTAGGGAAAGATCCTGGGTTCTTATCCTTTGGAATGTAAAATATGTCTCTATGGGAAAGAAAAGACTAGTATCTCTGGGTTTTACAATTTAGGGAATGTCTCCATGGTTCCAGGGCTCATCCACTCCTCACCCCCTTCATATGTTAATACATATCTCCTAGGAGGTACATCTCTCTGGAGTTCTCAATGTCGATTCAGTCATAATTTAATTTCCAAGGCTCATCTTTTAGCTCATGTCCCAAGTTTCAGTAAAATTTACTCAGATTTTCTCTACAGCTTCACACAGCCTTTATGGTCTTCTGATGCCCGCAGCACACTCTGCTATTTGATTTCCCAGAAACTGATTCAGATCATATAAGCAACCTCAACCCTATTGAGAAGCTTCATTACACTAAGCTCCCCTCCCTCAGTTGAGCTGGCCACTCCCTTCTTTGTCTTCATATAGCATCCTAATTATACAACTAATTTCTGTCATAGTTACTTTCTTACGTATCTGTTCCCTTCTCTCAATTAGTTTATAGGTTTCTGAGGCAGGGCCTATATCCTGTTCTTTTGTGAATTCTCAGTGCAGTGTCAGACACATAGTAAACTCATGCTATGATTTTGAGAAATGAATTGGATGCACATTAAATGTTCATGATCTAGATCAGTGACATGGGATTGAGGATTTCCCCAGTCAACACTCTAGATCTCTCAAGCCAGCAATGTAGTACACTGGTCAAGAACATTGCATCTAGTACCAGATTGCTAGGTTCTAATCCCAGTTCTGCCATGTGTGACCTTGGGCAAATTATATAATAGCTCATAACAACTAATATATGATTCATACCCTTTGACTGAGTAAACCTATTCCTCAGAATTCATCTTAATGAAATTTTCTTTTCAGAGATAAAAATCTGTAGGAACAATGACATTTGATACAGTGTTACTTTGAATAGAAAAATGTGCAAAACATTTAAATGTCTGGTAACAGGAAAAATGGAAAACGTGAATCCTTATATACCTACATGAATGCTTATAGCTAAGTGGAAATATAAATGATTTCATTTCCCTTCACCATCTTCTGAATATATATACATATGGATAAAAACAAGTCGGGAACATGGAATAATTCTAACAGTTGTTCAGGGGAAGCAGGAATATGAGTAATTTTGTTTGTTTATAGAGCTATAATGTTGCTTAATAGTTTAAAAATAAATGTTCCCTATGTCAACTGCTGACAAAATTCCCAATTATATTTCCTTGTATTTATCATTGAATTATAGTAGATACTAAAATTAAAATCATACCCTAAAAATGAGATTAATATCTCTTCTAAGATGCATTATCATCAATACAAAAAGATTTCATTTTCCTAAACATTTAATTTAGGAACATATTATAATTAATTCAGATTCTGAAATATTATGTACAACCACATTTGTCCAGCCTTTTCTATCCCCATTTCCAATATATCAGTTATTCTTTCTTTTAGTTTGTTCAGAATTCAGGTTTTTATCACCATGAAATTTAATGTAAGTTGAGAGGATGTCAGTTAATATGGAGGAATCTCTCTCTTTCTCTCTCTCTATTGTGTTAAACATCTCTAGATCATCTCTGATACAGGGAAAAGAGGGTGAGACACTTTTGCAAATGTTCTCATATCCAACCTGCCAGGCTCTGATTAATCAAACCAAACACACAAAGTATATTATTCTGAAGTTAAAGTATTAAAATAGCTTCTTTATACATATTTACTCAGGAAAGATTCTCAAATTTATTAGACACAGTACCATAGCTGCATAAATATTCTGTGCTAAAACTATTTATAAAATTAGATATTCAACTTTCATTAATTCACGTTAGTAGTTTCCTCTCATCTTTTTCAATCCAAAATAGATTCTTCCTTAAATTTACTTGAATGTATAAATGGAATAATAAATACATAATTGATATGTAAGCTTTAGACCCCTTTCTGTAACTGTTAGTAATTATGGAGTGTTTTTTACTATGTGGATTTAAGGTTAATTCTGGAACAGGGATAGGAGATAATTAGCAGGATGGCAGAGAAAGAAAAACATTAATCTAGGGGGGGAGCCCCATCCCTTTCATTTGACCCTAATAACCCATCTAGGAGCCATGTGTTCTTTCTAGATTCTTTCACTGTTAATTCTCAAATGGCCAGTTTATAACCATTACCTGTATTTCTTCTACATTCATTCTCTACTTCAGTATGACCTTATTCTTATCACTATCCTGAAGTTTCACCTCTCATATAATCAGGAATTTCCTAAGAACTAAATTCTTTATCATCTATTTACTTTTTATTCTAAACCTTAAACTGCTGACTGTTTCATTTACATCCTGACCTTTCTATTACCTGGGTTTCCATAAGCACACACCTTTTCAATAACCCTCTTACTATTTTTCAGTACAACTTCTCTTTTACCCCTGATGATTGGCTCTACTTCCTACCCCCTTATTGGAAGCAAATTTCAGTTCTTAACTCCATTTACTTTTGCATACACATTCCCTTATTTCAGAAAGCACATTCACTCTCAAAGCCATTTATTTTTCAATGATTTCCATGAATACACTTTGTAAACTGTGAAGTATAATCAGAATCCAAATGACAGGCAATGGTGGCAGAATCATGGTTTCCCTCAAAAGCTTCTACCACAGGTCGAGTATCCCTAAACTGGAAATCTGAAATCTGAAATGCTCCAAAATCCAAAACTCTTTGAGCACTGACTTGATGCTCAAAAGAAATGCTCATTGGAGCATTTTGGATTTTGAATTTCTAGATTTGGGGTGCTCAATTGGGTGTAATGCAAATATTCCAAAATCAAAAAACCCCCAAATCTGCAACACTTCCAGTCCCAAGCATTTTAAATAAGGGATATTCAACCTATATTACTTCTGTGATAATTCTTTTTTTTCTCTTTTTTTGAGACAGAGTCTTGCTCTGTCACCCAGACTAGAGTGCTGTGGCATCAGCCTAGCCCACAGCAACCTCAAACTCTTGGGCTCAAGTGATCCTCCGGCCTCAGCCTCCCAAGTAGCTGGGACTACAGGCATGTACTACCACATCCAGCTAATTTTTACTATTTTTAGTAGAGATGGGGGTTCCACTCTTGCTCAGGCTGGTCTCGAACTCCTGACCTCAAGCGATCCTCCCGCCTCAGCCTCCCAGAGTGCTAGGATTACAGGTGTGAGCCACCGCGCCTGGCCATCTGTGATAATTCTTAATGCTCTATCACCCTATATGACTTCTTATTTGACCTCTATACTATATTCTAACTTCTTACAGGCTTCTTTCTCTTGTATCTCATTTCGCTCTCATCTCATACTCAACTGAGCTCCCTTCAAAATAAGTCTTTTCTCTCAGAGCCTCAATTTCTTGCAATAACCCAAGTCTTACTCTCCCAGTCAGTAACATATACTTACAACGTCACTTCCTTTCAAAATTCCTCTTTTATGCAACAAATACTGATTGAGCCCTCATTATTTACCAAGTACTATTCTAGAGTTAGGGATATTGTAAAGAAAATAGATTAAGTCCCTACCCTTATGGGGTTTGCCTGCAAGAAAGTGGGGTTGGGAGAAAAGACCTGCATTTTTCATTTCAATGAAAACAACTTAACAGCTCCTAAAATATAAAAAAGTAAAAAAATAGAAATCAGTAATTGGAAACTCTATTTTAACTAATCCACAAAGCCACAGGCCTTGATATTAATAAGTTCTCTCATAAAGATAGGCTCTAATAAGATTTTGTATTTTATTTGTTCTCAAAGACAGTCCCCTTTTTCTTCCAATGAAGTAAAAGAAGCTATGCTGTAGAAGATACAACTAATGAATTAAATATTCCAGTTAGAACATACTGACTCCAAAGTCCCTGGCCTTTTTGCTACATTAAGCAGTAACTATGAGTATGGATTTAGTTTCCCATAAAAGAGGCAGTGTGGTATGACAATACAAATACAGAGTACTTGGGTTCAGAGAGAGACAGATGCAAGCTAGCTTTGAACTGTAAATTCCTCTTCTTTTACCATATTAGTTTGCCTAAGAAAAGAAGAAAGTGATACGTGCTATTGCAAGTACCATAAAGCTAAAGGAAACTGTAATAAAATCAAGGCCTTATCCCAAATAGGAGTTTTATTTTATACCTAAAGGGTCCTTAACTAGGTATATATCTTTGCCTACACATGTATGTCATATGTTAGGTATCTAGCCAAGCCCAGCCAGAGTCTACACTGAAGTAAGAGAAAGGCATCCCAGATTACATGAGGCAGCCTGAGAAAATAATAGCCATCAACTCGTTAAAAAATTAAGCAGGGTTAAATACAGTGAAATAGCTGAAGCTACCTAAAACACAAATAATTAAAATAGAGTTGTTATTTTACTTGATGCTGATGAGGAAATGCTATTTTTCCTTATTCTACATGACATAAATGTGTTAATAGTTAATTCTTTATTCTAAAAGCAATCAATCATTTAAAATAATAATCTGACAAAATAAAAAGGCAAGCTATGGAATGGGAGAAAATATTTGCAAACCATACATTTGATAAGGAGGTTAAAATAAAAAATACATAAGGAACTCATAAAACTCAATAGCAAAAAAGCAAATAACCTAACTAAAAAATAGGCAAAGAACCTAACTAAAAAATAGGCAAAGAACCTAAATAGACAATTTTCCAAAGACATACAAATGGCCAACAGTTATATGAAAAAATGCTCACCATCACCAATCATTAGGGAAATGCAAATCAAAATCATAATGAAATATCACCTTACACCTGTTAGGATAGCCATTATCAAAAAGCCAAAGATAATTGTTGGCAAAAATATGGAGAAAGGGGAAGACTTATACACTGTTGGTGAAAATGTAAATTGGTATAGCCATTATAGAAAACAGTATGGAAGTTCCTCAAAAATTAAAAATAAAACTACCATATGACACAGCAATCATACCTCTGGATTTATAGCCAAAGGAAATAAAATCACTATCTCTAAGAGATATATGCACTCCTATGTTCTGTGCAGAATTATTTACAATAGCCAAGACAAAGAAACAATTTAAATATCCACTGATGGATAAACTTAGATAATAAAGAGAAAGGGCTGAGGAAACTCCAAGCCGAGAGGGCAGCATGAACATGGCAGACAAAATACACACGGCATGTTGTGGCGATACCAAAAAGAGTAGCTTAATTTGAACAACAATTTATACACAGAAGAAACAGAAAAAAGATTGACAGGTGTTTTTTTGTAAAGTTCTAAAGAGCTTTGAATACTGGTTTTAAAGTTATACTTCACTGTATAAGCAAAGAAGTGTTTCTTTCTCTTCTAGCATCAGACTTCCATATCTGCATAATCTACTTCTAAAAAAATTAATTTGTTTTCTAACCACTGTTATATCCTTTGTTCCTTTTATTTTATAAGCTGGCAAATATCAAACGTATTAAATAATTCCCATGGAGTTAGGTAAGAATCTTCATTATAAATATATTTGCTATGTCACTAATTCATTCTTGTTGAAGAAATATTTTTTAAAGTTCCTTAGTATTTCCAGTTTTAGAAAAACGTTTTGATTTTAGAAGTCTTTTCAAGTAACCAAACCCCATTAAAGGAAAGGAAACCTAAAAATTGACTTGACAAGGCAAGTGCACCTGTTTCTCAACTTAAAATAACCAATCAGAGCTTAGAACTTTGCCTTTGGCACCATTCCCTGTAATTTTCTGATAGCTGACATGTACTTTTCTAGAACTGAAATGTTGTTTAAGTTAAATACTATACTACTATAAAGAATTCATACTATGAAACATATTGAGGATCCAAATATATTTATAGCAACAAGAATGTGTGAACCAAACTCACTATTAAAACTTTTGGTCTAGCTGGGCACAGTGGTACATACCTGTAATCCCAGCTACTTAGGAGGCTGAGGCTGGAGAGATGCTTAAGCCAAGGCATTTGACTCCAGCATAGGGACCATACATAGTGAGATCCTGTCTCTAAAAAACTTCTGGTCTAATTAGGTATTATAAAGAAAATCATACTAAATTGTAGGAAAGAAAATCACAGCAAATAATTTAGGGATACACAGTTTTAGAACGTTAACTCACTATAATACCACGTAACATGTAGACAGGCCTTCTATCAATATCTTTGATATTTTCAAAGATCACAGTTCTTTTTTTTCCCTTTTACCAATTTGTTATCAATTGGTTTACAGTAATACTTACCCTAATATTCTATTCATTCCATGTCTAGCAGCATAGTGTAATGGAGTATTGTGCTGGTAGGGCTCCCCATAAGATGTATTTGGATCAAGGGATTCTTTTAGCTGAGGGTTGTTTTCATATATTTGGCAGGCCAGGTTTTCATCACCATTGATGAGTGCTTTACGGAATTTGGTGGTTGTATTTCCCATGTTTTGTTTTGTTTTTCCTGATAGGCAGTGGCACTTTTTTCCTTCCCCCTTCAGCCACTTCTTGAATGCTTCTGCAACATGGTTCACATTCTAACGGAGGAAAAAATACTTAAATTAGATTGTAAAGCAGTAATTATGAAGTAGCATCCTAAAGAAACAACAACACAATTAGGAACACTAATAAAATCTGAGAAGCATATTTAAGAAAACAAATTATATTACATTTTACCAAATTTACCTCAACAGCCATAAAAGTCTCAAATTTTTAACATTGTCCAAATTAACTTCTTGTTAAACTGTTACAGTGTACCACACAGAGACTGTTAAGGTTTCACAGGCTGTACTTCGCACTATAAAAGTTATCTACGTATGTGAACTTTTTAATTTTCCTGTTCACATGGGCAGGAAACGAGCTTGACTGAATTGTAATGCTTGAATATACTTAAACTTCTATATAAATTAAGTACAAATCTTACTCAGTCCATTTGTACTATAGTGAAAAATGTAGGAAACTTTGCTCAAATAAGAAATGCAGAAAGGGTGTTAAAATGCAGTAAAGGAAAAGTGAAAAAACTGCTAAGTACTTATAAGGACATCAGAGAAAAGACTTAAAATGTAAATATATGGGACTGTACAAGTCACTGATACTCCCAACAGTCACAGTAAACTAATAAAACTGATTATCCACATATCAATGGAAACAGTGATTATGCTATCTTTTAAGAACATTAAATTTATTTCCTTCTGCTAAAAAAAACTCAAAACAAGACTGAGAACATCAAATGTTTATGCATACTATGTTTGCAAAGAGGCTGATAATGATCATATGGGCATTTACTACTGAAGCAATGTGAGGTGGGTGAGGGAAGATCATAGAAACAAACACTGGACTTGGAGTTTGAAATACCGTATTTGCACACACTACTCGTGTAATTTCAAGCAAGTTATTCACCCTCTAAAAGCCTTAGGAAGGAAAATGACCATTTCTTAGGGATGGCTGTGAGGATTATAACAGCTACTTTGTTTAAAGTACCTAGTACAATCCTTGGTTAATGTGTTCAATAAATGCTGGTTTCGTTCTATTCCAATAAATATTTCTGAATCTATTCTTGAACTACGACGAAAATTAGTGACAAAGAAAACAACATATGCAAAGACAGGTATGGAAAAAAAAAGCCTATGCAAGGAATGGCAAGTATAAATGGATTTCAGGGTCTCTAGCACTGGACTAACAAGAAATACAATAAAAATAGGTTGGAGCCAAATAAGTAACTTATACTTTAACTGAAAAGAACAGATAATTAAAACCCTTTATTCAGGGCAGTAATATAATTATTTCACGCTTTAGAAAATTAACTATTGTGATAGTGTATAAGGTAGAATGGAGAAAGGAAAACTTAAGAGGCAAAGAATACAGGAGTCTATCATGTTACCCAACTAATTCAGTGGCAGGCTGGACACTAAAACATAGCTTTAAAAAACAGGTGAAAATAATATATATGTTGTTCCACTCAATCTTTGTACATCGTGGTTCTCAACCTTTGTTGTACATCATAATAACCTGGAGAACTTCAAAGAGTCCTATTGGCCAAGCTAAATCCCAGACCAATTAAATCAGTCTCTAGGGGTAGCACCCAGGCATTGGTATTTAAGTTCCTTGGGCAATTTCAATGTACAGACACCACTGCATAAAAAGCTCCTGGATCTCTCCAGCTGAATGTCTGGGAAAGACATTTGCCAAGCCTATCTTAGAGATAAGCTTAGAGATAGCAGCACATTTTCTGGCCCACAACTACACTTAATGAGGTCACCATTTGGGTCTTTTAAGGGTTTGTTATTATTGATTTTTTATTTTAAGTATATAAATACATATGTATAGTACAAGTCTTTAAAATATGAATCAAGGAAAAGGCAAAAAAACCCCAATTGTCTATTTACTGAAAGACAACCACTGTTAGTATTTTGATAAATAACTACCCTATTTAAATTTCTGTGTATATATAGGTGTGTGTCTATAAATGTGTATATATGGGATTTAGCTTGGCCAATAGGACTCTTTACTGTCTCATTTTGAATAAGAGGAGAAAAAATGTGTATAAATACACATTTTGTATGCATATACACAACATAAATATATATAGATTAATTGGATCATAACACATAATTTTTAGATTTTTATTTAATTTTTCAGAGGGTTGCTGAACCTTTGGCCTAAAGTACTACAGCTTTACTGTCTCATTTTGAATAAGAGGAGAAAATCCCTCCCTCCCACACTCTATACTTATCTCAATACACTACAGGGATTTTTCAGGGACAGCCTGGATTTACTTTATTTTATTCTTTTGTTTTTCACAGAATCTAGAAGCCATGTGTTTATTCCCAGTGAAATAATTTGTGTTTTGTTGTACTGCTCAAAGCATTTAACACTTTATTAATCTTAATAAGAACTCCATTCAGTTTATTGTATATTTTTATCTATAATCAAATACAAAGAATATTATGTGGGTTCTGAAGTGTCTTTCCTAAGGATTTGCAAACTTTCAGTTGTTTTGGTCTTATCTTCTCTGATAGAATGCAGATCTAAGTATAAACATTTTCAGAGTTCTGGATTAGATTAATACATAACACAGTTGATACATTATTACTTCAGTGAAATGTTCTATTAGAAAAATAATTTGTATCTAAAATAAAAAAAAGAAATATCTAAGAAAGTAATGGTATCTTGGGGTACTTGTTTAAAATAACAAAGATAACTTTAAAAAAATCAATAATACTCTAAATGTGCATTAAATATTATCATTAATCATGTTGAAAGCATGGCATTGAGAAGCCTTTCTGCGGCTTTCAGTTATTTTTAAGTCTCTTTTTTTTTTTTTTTTTTTGAGATAGGGTCTCGCTCTGTTACCCAGGCTGGAACACAGTGGTGCAATCATAGCTCAGTGCAGCCTTGGACTCCTGGGCTCAAGAGATCCTCCTGCCTCAGCTTCCCAAGTAGGTAGAACTACAGGCACATGCCACCACATGCAGCTAATTTTTTTACTTTTAGTAGAGACGGGGTCTCACTATGTTGCTCAGGCTGGTCTTGAACTCCTGGCCTCCGTCTGCCTTGGCCTCCCAAAGTGCTGGGATTACAGGTGTGAGCCACCGCGCTGGGGCTCATTTTAAAAATGTGATCAATAAGCCTGAAAATCACCAGGAAACAGTCATGGCTCCATTCCCCTCAGATTTATCCTCACAAGTCTTGTCAACAAATTTGCCAGATGTGTCTGCCCTTTTACTTTTTCCTAGCCATAGCTATTATTGCTTTAAGCGACAATTCCCTCTTTGTTTTAATCAAAACCGTAAGTCATATTTCTCCAACTCCAAGATAAATCTATGCATAGAGCTTCATGAGGCAAGCAATTAATTATCAAAGGGGCAAAAATAAGTCCTTATTTGGGGCTTCTAAATCTTTACAAGAAAACCTGGGCAAGGATTCATCATCTTTGACTAATAAAGACAGCACATGATAAGTATTTAATGAAAAAAAAAGAAAGAAAAATGTAGCCTGTCAATGGACTACAGAAAGCTTTACTTAATTTCTGATCAACCTTTAATCGTGAACAGCTCTGTAATTCTAGCTTTAAATCTTTGACTCCTAACTTCCCTATTCATAGGTTAAAAATCTGCAACAAAAACGCAGGTGTACTTAAATTAACAAATTACTACCAGCAATCTTTTACAGAAGATGAAGTTCTTCAGAAATAAATAACCAACTCTTATCTGTTTCCACAAGAGGAAATTATTTTTAGTCATGGACTGTAGTTGTTGACATAAACAAAATTACTGGCTCTCATTTTTCCTTTAACTAGATAGATAACATACATATATATATAATATACATATACACACATACACATACTCAATTCACTGTTCTTCCATTAATCTGCACTACTGATAAGAATAACAATCTTAAATCTACAAATAAACTTCTCTTTAGCTAGCATAGAAACAAGCAGAAAGTTCATTCAAGCAGCAGGTCCCAACACAAACCCATCCCACTCTAGGTTGAAATCAAAGAGATGAGTTTTAAGAAGATTCCAGAAAGCTCAAAGTCCAAAGAAATGCTCTAATGGTTTCTGAAATAATACTTACAGAAAACGAGAGGATGATTAAAACAGAGACAATGAGAACTTTCAAGGGATAAGGTAAAGAAAAATAAGGATAGAAGAAAAAAAGGAGCCAGGAAAAGTCAATATACTACAGCAGACCAAAAGCATGTGGGCAAATAATAAATATACTGAGCCATCAACTCTGTTCATTCACCCATTCAACATGCATTTATTGACCTGTGGTAATTTTCATTTGTCACTGTGCATCAGAATCACCTGGAGAGGTGACTGCATCTGGTCTTAGGGAGGATAAGGCCAGACTGAGAATTTTAAAAGTTCCCCAGGTGGTTATAATACACAAATAAGTGTAGAACCATGGACTAGTTTTGAAACTATGCTAAGCCACAGGTATTGGCAAGAAATGTGACAGTGAGGAGCAACTTAGTAGGAGTCAGATTGCTTCTATTTTACCAAGTAATTTAACTTCTTTGAATTATTGCCTCATCTGTAAACCAACAGTATTAATATATACTTTTCTCAGTCAACAAATACAAATGAACAGATAAAAATCACTGCATCTATGGAGTTAAAATTCTAGTGGAGGTATATGGACAAACACTGTAAGGCTTTGGTTTTGTTATGTGTACAATAGGGACTCATTGTAGGTTTTTGAGCTTGATCTTTCATAGGTCTTGCTTTAGTATTTTTAGCAAAATGTATTTAAGATTTATCCATGTTGATATGTAAGTGAATAGTCTAATCCTTTTTATTGTTGGGTAGTATTCCATTGTATGGATATACCACTATGTGCTTAACCACTCACATGGTTTCATCATCTTTGAGTAGTAAAGTGCTGCTGTTAGTTCCAGTTTAGGGCAATTATTAGTAAGGCTGCCATAAAATTCACATACAGGTTTTATGTGAACATAAGTTTTAATATCTCTTGGGTAAATATTCAAGAATGGAATTGCTGGAACATGTAGCAAGTCATATGTTTAACTTTATAAGAAAACACCAACCAGTTTTCATTTCTATCAACCACATATAAGTGCAGTTGCTATGAATCCTGGGTCCTGGTCAGCATTTGGAATTGTCAGGGTTTATTTAGTTGTTTTTTTTTTTTTTGCATTTTTGGTAGCTATTCCAACAGATGTGTAGTGGTATTGTTCAATGGTTTTAATTTCCATTTCCCTAATGACTAATGATGTTGAATATGCTTTCATATGCTTATTTGCCATGCACACATCTTGATTTGTAAAGTGTCTGTTTAGATCTTTTGCCCATTTTAAGATGAAGTATTACTTCATTAAGATGAATTTGAATTCCTTAAAAATGCCATTTAAAAAAAAAGTCCTTTGTTAGAATGTGATCTGCAAATATTTCTTCTGGTCCGTAGGTTTTCTTTTCATTCACTCAATACTGTTTTTCACAGACTCAGTTTTTAATTTTGATGAAGTCAAATTTATCAATTTCCCCCCCTTTATGAACTGTGCTTTTGGAGTCCTTTGTAAAACTCTTTGCCTAATCCAAATTATAGAGATTTTCTCCTATATTTTCTTCTAGAAGTATTATAGTTTCAAGTTTTACATTTAAGTCTATGATCCATTTTGAGTAGATTTTTGCATATGGACATCCAGTAGTTCCAGCATCATTTGTTGAAAAGATTGTCCTTTCCCCATTGAGTCACCTTTGCATTTCTGTCACAAACCAATTGCCTATATTTATGTGAATCCATTTCTGGACTCTATTCTATTCTATTTTTCTGTGTATCTATCTTTTCAGTAATACTATATTTTGACTACTGGGAAAACTGACATCTTAACATTACTGAGTCTTCCAATCCATGAACATGGTATTTCTCTCCATTTATTTGCATCTTCTTTGACTAATTTTCAGTGAGAGTTTTGTAGTTTGCATCATACAAATGGTACACATATTTTGTTAGATTTATACTTAAGTATTTCTTTTTTAGGGGTGCTATTACAAATGATACTTCTTAAAAACACAAATTCCAAGTGTTCATTTCTAGTATATAGAAATACAGTTGAATTTGCATATTGACCTTGTATTCTGCAAATCTGCTAATTCACTTACTAGTTCTAGGAGTGTTTTGTAATAGATTTTTGGGATTGTCTAAAGTAGATTCATGTCATCTATGAATAGAGGTAGCTTTATTTCTTCCTTTTTTTCTCTTTTATTTATTTTTTTGGTCATTAGGTATGGTTTTTATTATAAAGGGATATCCAAGTATTCTAACTTAGGAGAGGCAGGAGAGCACAGCTGAGTGATGTCCAAGATAAGAACAACAGTAACAATAACAATAACTATACATGAGAGAAACCAGTGGAAATAAATGTATTATATGAAAAGATTAATTGAAGAAAGAAATCCTTTTATTTTTCTTTCTTCCTTTTATTTACTTAAAAAAATTTTTTTTTTTAGAGATGGGGTCTTGCTCTGTCACCGAGGCTGGACTGTAGTGGCGTGATCATAGCTCACTGCAACCTTGAATGTTTGGGCTCAAGGGACCCTCCTGCCTCAACCTCCTGAGTAGCTGGGACTATAGGTGCACACCACCACACCTAAGTAATTTTTATTTTTTGGAGAGACAGGATCTGGCTGGTCTTGAACTCCTGGGCTCAAGTGATCCTCCTGCCTTGGCCTCCCCAAGTGCTGGGATTACAGGCATGAGCCACCATGCTTGGCTTATTTCTTCCTTTTCAATGTGCATGGCTTTTATTTCTTTTTCATACCTTACTGCACCAGCTAGATGGATTTTAAAATTAGTGGGGAAAAGTTTGAGAATAGGATATTTGCATAAACTCAAAGCACCTCCCCCCAATACTGCATAATTATAAAGTAAAAAAATAGCAATTTTACAGTGGAGAAACAAGGGAGATACCACCTTAACCAAGTGATGAAGGTTAACACCACCTGTAACACTGACATCATGTACCCCAATCTGATGCACTAAAAAAGGCATATAAGTTTTGTAGTATTCTTGTAAAAGAATCAATCTAACATCAATCTAAATATAAGACAATATCACAGAAACTCAAGATGAGGGACACTCTACAAAATAACTGGCCAGTACTCTTTAAAAGTGTCAAAGCCATGAAAGACAAAAAAACTGCACAACTATACACAGATTAGAGGTGGCTAAGGACACATGACAACTAATGCCACATAGTACCCTAGATTGGATTCTGGAATGAAAAAAAAGGCATTAATGGAAAAGTGGTGAAATCTAAATAAAGTATATAGTTAATAGTATTGTACCAATGTTAATTTCTTATTTTTGATAACTTAAATATGGTTATGTAAGGTGTTACCATTAGGGTGAAGGGTAGACAGGAACTCTCTGTACTATTTCTGCAATGTTTCTGTAAGTCTAAAATTACATAAAATTAAAAAGGTAAAAAAATTTTCTAACCCCTATGTTGGGAAGAGACTGTAGGAAGTCATGAATGGAAATAGGAAGACCAACTTGGAGGGCTACTAGGGTAATCCAGGCAACAGAAGATATCTTCTTGGACCAGGACCATGGCAACTGAAGTGTTGAGAAGTGTTTGGACTATGGATATTTTAAACCATGTTTACTCAAAGAAACCCTTACAGAGTGTGGAAATAGAACAATATATAATAAATTATTAGTCATCCAGTAAAATAAAATACAAATGGGATAAAATAAGAACAATTATTCACAAATCCTTGAACCACCTGATGGTCACTGAAAAATAAATAGAAAGGACACTCCAAGAAAAACCAATGCTATTTACTACCATTTTTGGTACCAAACATCTAACCTGTATGAAATCTCTTAACCCATGGTATTAAGCTGGGATATGTATAAATCACAAGGTACAATGGCACTTCTAGAGTACATTCTTTGTTAGTGAGAAGAAACAGAGGAAGAGCGAAATAAAAAGGTTTAAAACAGCTGCCTAACACTGCCTCCGGCCCTGCAGCTCTGCCCCTGCAGTTCCTATGCTGTCACCCAGCCCCGTGGCTCTGCCCTCATGATTCCCACACTACTGTTCAACCCCATGGCTCCAGCCACATGGCTTGTGCCCTGGCTCCAGGCCCTGTGGCCCTGCCCACGCAGCTCCCGTGCTGCTGCCTGGCTCTGCTGCCCTGGCTCTGAGGCTTCCTGTGTTGCTGCCGGGCCCTGCGGCTATGCCAACAAGGCTCCAGCACTGCTGCGGGGCCCAGCAGCTCTGGCTCTACGGCTCCTGCACTGCCACGGAGCCCCGTGGCCCCACCCTCAAGGCTCCAGTGCTGCTGCCAGAACCCGTGGCCATGTGCCTGAGTCTCCTCCACTGCCATTGGAACCAGTAGCCTCACCCTGTGGCTCCCACTGACAACCTAGCAGGAACCATCCCCATGGTCAAACGTTCCATCAGGGACCCACTAGCCTTGAGCCAACATTGCACCTGGACCTGGTTGAAGCAAACAGCCATAGCCCTGACACCTCCAACCACTGTCTAGATAGCCCCGCTCAGCTGCCACTGTTATCGCTGCAGGGAGACCTGGGCAGAGGAATCTCCCGCAACATCAGCCTCCATGGAGAGGGACTCACCCAGCCTCCAATGCAAGTTTCCAACAGTGGCCTGGGAAAAAACCCACCACTCTGCAGGAAGATCATACAGCACCAGCTTGGATTGTGACAATCACAAGGGAAAGGGACAACATAGAACAACTGTATTACAGGCTCCCAATGCATCCGTCCCTCCCCTGCTGGGTCAATTTTCCAGAACAGGCAACAAAAAACGCCATCAAGGGACCTCTCCTTCCTCCCACTAAGTTAGAGAGTTCCCAGCAAAGGAGAAAAGGTACGTTGCAAATTATCTGCTCTGAGCTGAGAGAAAAAGTTTCAGATGAGAAGAAACCATCAAAAGAACTCTGGCAAGAGGAAAAAACATGCTGGTTAGACAAACCCAAGGGATCATAATGGATCTACAGCAATGGATGCCAACCAAAAGGAAATTACTGAAATGTCAGATATGGAATTCAGAATATGGATGGCAAATAAGAAGAATGGAATTGAAGAGAAAGTTGAAAACCAAGACAAAGAAGCCAAAAAAATATTTCAGGACATTAATGAAAAAAATGAAGTCACTAAAGAGCTAGACAACATGGCAAAGGACATAACAGAACTTAAAGAAATGAAAGAGTCATTGAAGGAATTTCAAAACACAGCACAAAGCTTCAACAGGCTAGACCAAGCAGAAGAAAGAATCTCAGAGCTTAAAGACAAGGCTCTTAAACTAACCCTATTAAGTCAAAGATGCAGAAAAGAGAACAAAAAAGAATGAACAATCACTCAGAGAAATATGGACCATGTGAAGTGAACCAATATACGAATTATAGGTATACCTGAAGGAGAAAAAGAAAAAGTAAAAAGCATGGAAAATCGATTCAAGGGAATTATTAAGGAAAACTTCCCTGGTATCACCAAAGATTCAGATACAAGATATCCAGATACAAGATGGTCATTGAACACCACAAGATTCATAGCAAACAGGACAACATCTCCAAGACACATAGTCATCAACCTGGCCAAATTCAAAATGAAGGAGAAAATTCTACAAGCAGCAAGACAAAAGAAATAACTAACCTAAAAAGGAAAACCCATCAGGCTAACAGCAGACTTCTCAGTGGAGACCTTAGAAGCCAGAAGGGATTGGGGCCCCATTTTCAGTCTTCTTAAACAGAACAACTGGCAGCCAAGAATTTTGTTTCCTGTAAAAAAAAGTTTCACAAATGATGGAGAAATAAAGACTTTTCCAAACAAGCAAACACTAAGGGGATTTGTCACTATTAGACCTGCCATACACAAAACACTCAGAACTGAATTATATGTGGAACAGTACAATAGATACCTACCAGTGTAAAAACACCTGAAAGTTAAAGTTCACAGCTCCTATAAAACAGTACAAGAGGGAAAACAAAACAACAAGATATCATCCAACATGATGAACAGAGCATCACCCCACATATTAATAACAACACTGAACATCAATGGCCTCAATGTCCAACTTAAAAGACACAGACTAGCTAAATGGATGAAAAAACACACCCCAAGTATATGCTATCTCCAAGAAACACATTTAACCCATGAAGACTTGCACAGACTGAAGGTAAAGGGATGGAAAAAAAGTTCCATGCAAATGGAAACCAAAAGCAAGCAGGTGTAGCCATTCTCATATCAGATAAAATAGACTGTAAATCAACAATGGTAAAAAAAAAAAAAAAAAAAGACAAAGAAGGCCATTATATAATGGTAAAAGGAGCAATTCAACAAGACATAACAATCCTAAATATATATGTACCTATATATATTTTTATAGGATCTATCAGGATCTATCAGATGCATAAAGCAAATTCCACTGGATCTAAGCAAAGAAATAAAACAGTAGTATTGTAATTGCAGGGGACTTCAACAGCCCACTGACAGGGGTGGACATATTGTCCAAGCAGAAAATCAATAAAGAGACACTGGACTTAAACGGGACTCTAGAACAAATGAACCTAACAGACAGTTACAGAACATTCTACCCAACAACTACTGAATTCTTCTCATCAGTACATGGGACATTCTCTAAGACTGATCACATATTAGGCCATGAAACGAATCTCAGAAAATTCAAAAAAATCAAAATCATACCATGTATCTCCTCAGACCACAGTGGAATAAAACTGGAAATAAATTCCAAGAGAAATGCTCAAATCTACATAAAGTCATAGAAATTAAACAACCTGTTGCTGAATGATCCTTGTGTCAATGATGAAATTAAGATGGAAATCAAAAGCTTCCTTGAACTGAACAACAAAAGGGACACAAGCAATCAAAATCTATGGGATATAACAAAGGTGAAAATTCATAGTCTTAAATGCCTACATCAAAAAGACAGAAGATCACAAATAAACAACCTCATGTCACATCTCATGAAACTAGAAAAAGAAGAGCAAACCAAACCCAAAGCCAGCAGAAGAAAAGAAATAACAAAGCTCAGAGCAGAAATAAATGAAATGGAAAGAAAAAAACAAAAGATCAATGAGATAACTTTGAAAAGGTTAACAAAATCAACAGACCACTAGCCAGATTAACCAGAAATACTAGAAGAGAAAGGACTCAAATATGCTCAATCAGAAATGAAAAAGGACATATTACAACTAATACCACAGAAATACAAAATATCATCTGTGAATATTACGAAAACCTCTACGCAAACAGACTAGAAAATGTAGAGGAAATGGACAAATGGAAAAACATAACCTCCCAAGCCTGAATCAGGAAGAAACAGAAATCCTGAATAGACCAATAATGAGCAGCGAGACTGAAGCAGTAATAAAATATCTCCCTCCAAAAAAATCTCCGGACCAAACACATTCACAGCCAAATTCTACCAGAACTACAAAGAAGAACTGCTACCTATCCTACAAAAATTTTATTCCATGATATCAGGAAGTAGCGAATCCTCCCTAACTCATTCTGTAAAGCCAGTATCACCTTGATACCAATGCCAGGAAAGGACACAACAAAAAAAGAAAACTATAGACCAATATCCCTTATCAACACACATGCAAAAATCGTCAACAAAATACTACCAAACCAAATTCAACAGCACATCAAAAAGATAATTCACCATGATCAAGTGGGTTTCATTCCAAGGATGCAAGGATGGTTTAACATATGCAAATCAATAAACGTGATTCATCACATAAACAGAAGCAAAAACAAAGACCAAATGATCATCATAATAGATGCAGAAAAAGCATTCGATAAAATCCAGCACCCTTTCATGATAAAAACCTAAGATTGATAAATAAATTCAGCAAAGTCTCAGGTTACAAAATCAATGTACACAAATCAGTAGCATTTCTATATACTAATAACAGTCAAGCAGACAGTCAAATCAAGGACTCAGTACCATTTACAATAGCTACAAAAAAATATAATACCTAGGAATATACTTCACCAAGGAGGTGAAAGATCTTGACAAGGAGAACTGCAAAACACTGATGAAAAAAATCAGATGACATAAACAAATGGAAAAACATCCCATGCTCATGGATTGGTAAAATCAACATTGTTAAAATGTCCACACTGCCCAAAGTGATTTAAAGATTCAACACAATCCCCATCAAAATACCAATGTCATATTTCACAGATCTAGAAAATATAATTCTTTCTACACTTCATTTGGGACCAAAAAAGAGCCTGAATAGCGAAAGCAATCTTAAGCAAAAAGAACAAATGCAGAGGCATCACATTACCTGACTTCAAATTATAATACAAGGCTATAGTAACCAAAACAGCATGGTACTGGTATAAAAACAGAGATATATACCAATGGAACAGAATAGAGAAGCCACAAATAAAACCATCCACCTACAACCAAATGATCTTTGACAAAGCAGACACCAACACATACTGGTGAAAGGAAGTCATATTCAATAAATGGTGCTAGGAAAATTGGATAGCTACATGCGGAAGAATGAAACAGGACCCCTATCTTTCACCATATACAAAAATTAATCCAAGATGGATAAAAGACTTAAATGTGAAACATGAAACCCTAAAAATTCTGGAAGAAAACATAGGAAGAACTCTTCTAGACGTCAGCCTAGGCAAAGAATTTATGACTAAAACTCCAAAGGCAAATATAGCAGCAACAAAAATAAATAAATGGGTTTAATTAAAGTGAAAAGCTTCTGCACAGCAAAAGAAATAATCAACAGAGTAAACAGACAACCTACAAAATTGAAGAAAATATTCACAAACTATACATCCGATAAAGGGCTAATATCCAGAATCTACAAAGAACTCAAACAAATAGGCAAGAAAAAAACAAACAACCCCATTAAAAAGTAGGCAAAAGACATGAACAGAAATTTTTCAAAAGGAGATAAATTCCCAACAAACATGAAGAAATGCTCTACATCACTAATCATCAGGGAAATGCAAATTAAAACCACAAAGAGATACCAACTTAGAAGGGCCATTATTAAAAAGTCAAAAAATAAAAGATAGTGTTCTGGATTCAGAGAAGAAAGGAATGCTTATACACTGTTGGTGGGACTGCAAATTAGTACAATCTATATGGAAAATAGTATGGACATTCTTCAAAGATATAAATGTAGACTTACCATTTGATCCAGCAACCCCACTATTAGGTATCTACCCAAAGGAAAAGAAATCATTTTATTAAAAAGACACCTGTCCTTGAATGTTTATTGCAGCACAATTCACAACTGCAAAGATGTGGAATCAGCCTAAGTTCCCTTTATCAATTCATGAGTGGATAAAGAAAATGGAGTATTCATATACCATGGAGCCACTCAGCCATAAAAAGAAATGAAATAATGTCATTCACAACAACTTGGATAGAATTGGAGACCATTATCCTAACTGAAGTATCTCAGGAATGGAAAAACAAACACCGTATGTATTCTCTAATAATTGGGAGCTAAACTATGGGCACACATGTGCACAAAGAGATGTAAAGGTCACTGGAAACCAAGAAAGGGGGGTTGGGAGGGTTAGAGGTAAAAACTTACCTATTGGGTACAATGAACACTGTTCTGGTCATGGGCACACTAAAAGCCCCAACTTAAGCATCACAACAAGGTATCCATGTAACCAAAACATTTGTACCCCCTTAATATTTTGAAGTAAAAAAAGAGGAGAGAGTTAAAGCAGCAAAAAGTAGGCCAGGCACCATGGCTTACTTCCTAGCACTCTGGAAGGCTGAGGTGGGAGGATTGTTTGAGGTCAGGAGTTTGAAACCAGCCTGTGGAAGAGTGAGACCCCATCTCTACAAAAGATAGAAAAATTAGCTGGGCGTAGTGGTGCACACCTTTAGTCCCAGCTACTTGGGAGGCTGAGGCAGGAGGTTTTCTTGAGCCCAGGAGTTTGAGGTTCAGTGAGCTATGATGATGCCACTGCACTCTAGGCAGGGCAACAGAGCAAGACTGTCTCAAAAAAGCCAAAAAAGGCAGTAAAATAAATAAATAAAATAAAATAAAATAGAACAGCTGCCTGAATTGAGGTTCAATCTGCATCCCTTCTGCTAAATGGTACACATCCTAGTACTCAGTCCAACATTAAAACATCATATTTAGAGAGGAATAAGGAAAAAGGCATGTCTTGACCTCTCCTAGATCCTAGAGTGTACAGTCAGCTTTAGTGATACCAGAGTTTAGGATGTGATCATATAAATATGTAGATGAAAGGCAGTGGTAGTCAGGAGTTACCTTCTATAAAATTTTCAGTGGCTTTCTATAGATGACAGGGTAAAGGCAAACTCTTAGGAATTGCATAACTAAGGCTGTATCATAAAGTGTTTTAAGAACAATGACTGTCCCTGAAGCTGGGGATTTGCATAGGGAAATAAGCAGAAGTAAGGTAGTATAGCTAGGTAGGGCTGGACCCTTGGATTCCTATCCTAAGAGTTTGACTTTAGCTTTAACTTTCTCAACTTAATTTCAGGTCATTGCAGTTCTTAATAATATTTCCTACTTCTGAAAAGATAGCTTATTTATTATTCTCTCTACTTTGAACTTGGCCAGTGCAGTTTAGTGTTACATATATCTCCTGTTTCCTTTAACAGATTAATTAATGCAACATGATATAGTGAGTTGAAAGAGCTTTGTAGACAGAGCTAGGCTAGAACTTAGCAAGTCTTTTAATGACAACCTTGGTTTGATTTTTTTTTTTTTTTTTAGAGACGGGGTCTCGCTCTGTCACCTAGGCTGGAGTACTGTGGCATGATCATAACTCGCTATAACCTTGAACTCCTGGGCTCAAGCAATCATCCCGCCTCAGCCTTTCAAAGTGTTGGGATTACAGGTGTGAGTCACCATGTCTGCCCTACAACACTGGTTTTATCATCTTGAAAGTAATATTCACTTTAGAAGGCCATTGTAAAAATTAAATTTGATAATGCACATAAAGTTGCACAATTCAAAAGAATAATCAATACAACATAATCTCTCTTCTAAAGTCCACCAATGTAAGACATACCTGATACCTCTCTGTATAAAAAATGTTTAGTATAAAATTTTTATTAACACATAAAATCACAGGAATAGAAAAGACTACATTTAAATCTGCCCAGCCTATACTCCCAGATTTAACCATAAAAGCTCTTAACATTCATGGCTTACTATAAGTAAATAACTACCTTCTATACCAGATACCTAAAAAGCCTATCCTGAATTTGGTCGTAAAATGGCCATTGAAATCCTTTATTAAATGTATCTGGTACTCTTTCACACTTCATATGGATGTCAGAATATCACGGGCATTTAATGAGAGGAAGGAAGGCAGGGAGAAAGGGAGAAAGGAAGGGAGGGAGGGAAGAAAAGAAAATGCTATGAAAACATGAATTTTTAAAAACTAAACTGAATTAATGTTAATTTTCCCCCCTTTTATTCTTTTAAGAACTGGAATGTCAAGGATTGGCAAACTGCTGTTTTTAAAAGCCTACAAAGATTTTAGAAACTAACAACAATAAAAGTGTTATTAGAAAGTATTACGGTAAGATGAAATTGATGTGGTTCACTCAGAGAATGATGAGATAAAAAGGCTGAATTTGATTGACCAATAATAAAGAAACTCCTTTGGAAATGTGATGGCAAACTGGCCACAATCTATTGAGAAATCTTATATTCCCCCATAAGGTTATATTATATCTTATATTCCCCATTGTAGTACCTGGTTCCTATGCCTCCCCAATACACACCCCTTTAATCCTATCACTATAGCAGAGTTTTAAAATCTTAGCTATACTATACTTAGTCATAAACAAAGAACTCTGCTTAAGTGCAAACATTAATGAACACAACTGAAGGTATAGTTTAAATGTCACAAATATAGTATTAAAATGTTAATTTGAATTCATCCAAAATAAAGAATAAGAAAAGCAATTTATACCTACCTTCACAAGAAAATGGAAATGTGTACAAGTATTGACTTTTTAAAAATTATTATTATTATTATTTTCAGGGACAGAGTCTCACTCTGTCGCCCTGGCTATAGTGCAGTGGCGTCATCATAGCTCACTACAACCTCAAACTCCTGGGCTCAAGTGATACTCCTGCCTCAGCCTCCCGAGTAGCTGGGACTACAAGTGCACATTTTAGTAGAGACAGGGTCTTGCTCTTGTTCAGGCTGGTCTACAACTCCTGAGCTCAAGCGATCCTCTGCCTCCCAGACTACTAGGATTACAGGCATGAGCCATCAAGCCCAGCCTTTAATGATGTAATTACGTTCTGATAAACACATCAAGTGATTCTGTCGTGTAAACATCATAGAGTGTACTTACACAAACTTAGACGGTCCTTTTACACACCTAAGCTATATGGTATACCCTATTGTTCCTAGGCTACAAACCTGTACAGCACGTTACTACACTGAATACTGTAGGCAACTGTAACACAATGGTTAAGTGTTTGTGTATCTAAACATAGCTAAACATAGAAAAGGTACAGTAAAAATATGGCATAAAAGACAAAAAATGGTACACTTGAATTACCATCAATGAAGCTTGCAGGACTGAAGTTACTTTGGGTGAGGTCAGTGGGTAAGTGCTGAGTAAGTTTGAAGGCCAAGGACATTACTGTAGATTTCATAAACACTGTACACTTAAGCTACACTAAATTCACCTAAAAAAATAAAGTAATTGCACAATGACATTACAACGTCACCCAGCAATAGGAATTTTTCAACTCCATTATAATCTTATGGGACCACCATCACATGTCATTATGCAGCGCGTTGACTACATGAAGTGAAAGAGACACAGAATTGATAAGTACAAAACCCAGAGAAGGAGACAGACCTCACAGTGGGAGTATATACAAAACACACACACACACACCCCACTTTGGAAGCAAGCAAAGAGGTCTTAGTCTGAAATGTTGCTAAAAATGAAGTCTGGTTTAAGAGATTTGGGGTTTAGCTTGCTAAACTGCATATTAAGTTGAAGTGCAGTGTAGTTTTACTCTGGAAGAAGTTTGTGAATACCCACAGTCTGCAGGAAAACTTCCAAGTATTAGAGAGTAGTGAAAATGACCTGAGCTAACAAAGTTCTCTTAACAAAGAAAGCAACTTCCCTGTAATATGCATTCCGGAATTAAAATTCACTTTTCTGTTATTCCAATGTCTTAATATGGCAACATTCAAAATAAAATGGCTGCATAAACACAAAAGTATTATCACGATAGTATTAAAAAAAAATCAATGGCAGTTTAGCTGTCTCAGGTTTCTCAGCAAGCAAGGAAAAGGAGATAATCCAACATATTCTGGCTTCTCTTAGATAGCTCTTAGAACTACATAGCTTTCACAGTGTAGAAAAGGATTACTGCAGTTAGAAAAGGAAGACATGAAAATAGCTGCAAAAAACTACTTTCAAAAGACTGCTTATTTCTGCCAAACTGGCAAATGAACACTGAAAATAGCTAGCATGAAGTCCGCAAGCAAAAAGTTGTCCAAACTTGGGATACAACTACTGTATGAAACATCATTCTAACTTTTCCATTTCCTATGAAAACATAGTTACCTATAATGATCGCGGCTTTCCATTTAAGTATATTTTTCAGATAGCTGAAATTTTTCTTAGGTAGTATTCAGCTTCCATACATTTGCATTTTCAACTACTCAAAATGTTATGTTATACTTCAATTCTTCACAATTTTTCAAACTTTGAATTCAGAATTTCATACAGTGACTGAAAAATAAACATTTCAGACTCTAATGCTATGGTGCTGCCAGCAACTAGTTTAATTTCAGCACCTTTGGCATCTCTATTTATTCAGCAGTGTTTGCTTTTGTAATTTTTGAATACTGTATTGTCCTTATTTCAAAAACATAAGTTAAAATGTTAAATTGGAAGAGTTTACCTTGGAATTAGGAAGCCAAGTTCTCAAAGCTGATGCATTTTAGACAAAGACAAAAATTACTTATGCCCCTAACGGTGAACATTTAGCCTCAACTGAGGCTCTCTAAACTTCAATCAATCATATTTTCAATTAAAGAAAAAAGATAAAAAGTACACACTATGTATGAAAGTTTAGAAATTCATAGTTAAACATTATTTTAAAGGGAATCATTAATTTTTACTGTTTATAAGTAGTTTAAATGCTCGAAATTTTTAAAACTTGAACTTTGGGAATTTTATGTTTATACTTCAGAGAATTTAACTTCTCCCTAACATATCTCTAATCATTATGTACATACAAAATTAGTACAAGCTTACAAAATAATATTAAAAGAGAATGATCCCCTCTCTCAAACTAACTACAAATACAAAATTGTTATCATAAAAAGTGTTTAGATCATCTTCACTGGAAAAGACCCAACTCCACTACACACTGTTTTAAAGTCAATGAGTCTTCCTAATTTTGCTGTGTCCGTCATTGTAACATACTCTTACAATTATTTATTGTTATGGGGGAAAATCTGTAAGTATTATATTGTATCAGAGTGTAAGACTATTTCACTTCTATACACTCTCACTTTTTCTTCTTTGTTGTCCTGTTGAACCTAAATGAATTAAGTTAAACCAAGTTTATGCAGTATTATAGTATCAGCCTCATCTGTCTGAGGGCATTCTACCCTACTGTTGAAAAGAGTTAACACAGCAAGCTTTAGACAGTTATCCTTGGAAAGGTCTGCTTGCAAGACTGGCCCATGGTTGGTGCCTGGAAACTTGGATTTCAGGAGGGTTCCCTGAAACCCGCCATTCCCTGATAGGAGTGGTTCACTGTGCCTAAATTGTTTGAACAAATAATGTGTTGTATGCTAACACCTGCTTTTCTTTCGGGAGTCTGAAGTTTTGGTACATGCTAGACAGAAGGTGCCTATGTGATCAGCCTTCAATAAAAACCTTCAGTGTTGAGTCTCTAATGAGCTTCATTGGTAGATAACATTTCATACGTGTTGTCACAATTCATTGCTGGAGAAATTAAGCACACCTTGCATGACTCCATAGGAAGAAGATTCTTGGAAGCTTGTGCCTGGTTTTCTCCGGACTTCACTCTATGCATCTTTTCCCTTTGCTCATTTTGTTTCAAGTCCTTTTGCTATAACAAATTGTAGCTGTGAATACAACTACATGCTGAGTCCTGTGAGTCCTCTAGGAGGATAACTGAACTTGGGGGTCGTCTTCAGGATTCCTGAACACAGTGGCATTAGAAGTGGGATTCACCAGACCATCTCAATAAAATATGGTGAAAGCATTATTTGGGAAAAGAGGGATGAAGAGGTAGAGTATGATGAACCTTTGATGCCTGGGTAGCTATATAGTTACTCATATTAAACAGTAGGAGAGCTGCTTTCTGTTGTGAGGACAAAAGTTACCGATGATATTTGAAAATGATAGATCCTACGCTGGGAGAGTTGGCCTGCTGATTCCCTGGCTGCTTTGCCTATATTGGCTAAAGTGAAAGGTGTGGGAGCACATCCTGGGTGATGTCTTTTATTTTTGTTCTTTTCTGCCACGTGGGAGGGTAAAGAGCCAAAACATTTCCAAAGGTGAGCTTTGGGTGGGCCAAAAACGTTAGAAGTTTACACTGTTCTCTCCTCCAAGTGAGCAGAAAAGGGTTAAATCAACTCCCAGGGCTGAAGTAAAGCTTTAGACAAACTTAGAGGGAAAAAAAGGAGGGGGGAGGGCAATGCCCTCCAACAGTTTCTTCAGCCTAGCTACTGCTGCATCAACCCCATCCCTCTTGCATTCCAGCCAGGATCTACACCAAAGCCCCATCCCCACTGTTGTAATGTGAACCTATAAATATGAAATTTACTGCTAGGGATTTAAATAAATGTACAATTATTATGAAGAAAAAAAAGAAATTTTCACAAAATGGTTCTATATTTTGTGGGCATCTAGGTGTATGACAAAACTGATGTAAAAAGTTACATGCTAGAGTGATCATACTGATCAGGTAAAGCTGAAAAGAAAAATTCCCTTGCTTCTGGCTGCTGGTGAGCAGACTGAAATGTAAACACGTTAAATATTAGAGTAAGTCTCCATAACGGGTGAGTTCTGCCTATTGAAGCCTCTGCAAAAGAGGACATATAAAAAGAGAGGCAATCTCTAGATGTACACACACGTAGAGTTTTGAAAACCAGCAACTTTTAGTTGATAATGAGCTCTTATGAAACCAGATGTCTGACCCTTAGGGGTTGATTTTTCTGCCTGATGTGCTTTTCTTTGAGTGGGTCAATTTGGATTCTAACATTGACAAGATAAAAAGGGCGTAAGAAAGCCTTGCTTGTCACTTAGACTTAGAACAGCTCTATGGCCTTGCACAATCTTGGCTTTCCTGCTGCAAAAGACTAGCTGCTAACTTCTTCTGAATTTTGAATTCACATGTCCTAATTGCCTGTGCCTGACTATAAGCTAAAATCTGATATGTCTGATGTGGGCTTTCGCCCGCTGAGCTGGACGAGGACAGCATGACGACTAGACTCTGATGCGGAGATTAAGACCTTGTGCTAACGAAAATCGGACCACTGTTCTGGTCAATCCAATCCAAAAGGCTATCCTAATGGCAACTAATGGCTGTGACGACTCTCTATTCTGATGATGCTAATTGATTTACTGATTTGCAAACTCAGTGGCTATCAAAGATATGACCCTCCACCTACTCCTGACAGAATGGATCCTGGACTCTCTCTAAGGGATGTCTCGCTGCTTTTGACTTGTGTTCATGTTTCCTGATTAGTTGCAATTTACAACAATGGACTGATAACCCGACTCTACTTCCTTCACCTTTCTCCTGGTGCACGCATTGTAGTAAGGCAGCTTGATTATAAAATGAAGCTTTCCCCAAAAAGGGATTGTATTTTCTTAAGCTGCTCACTAGGTAACTGGTCAGAAAAAAAGAGGAAGTTATATAAATCCATTATGAAAATTTTTGAAAATTCAGGAGTTCATCCTGACCAATTCCTGAACATAATGTGTCTTTCTGATTAAATTATATAAAAATGTTTTCCTAAGAAAATACTTTAGTCCCTCTTGCACTCAACCCTTCTGGATAAAAAGTTTGGGTGAGAACAAGAGATAATTGAAAAACTATAAAGTTAAGATTTCTAAATAGGACACACTGATTTTTTAACACCAGACACAAAACACCTGGGGAGGCATGGGAAAGGACATTAATAATCTTTATTTTTCAGAACTCTTTTGGGAAGTATTCCCCTCTTCCTGAAGGAAACCTTCCCATGCTGCCTTTCCAAGTGTCTTGAGCACCTTGAATTCAAACTGACTGCTGAGCCTATGATCATACCTGACAGCCCGGATTCTGAGACAGCAGATGGTGGCCCACCTCCTGTACTTTCATACAGAACATCTCTAGATTTCATTCATACATGTGAAGAGAATGAACTGATATCATGTACAAGCAAATTTGTCTGGTTTCAAACACTAAACTAAATTAATTGGACTGAACTGGGAACGCTAGGGTAGAAGACTGAACAGTGAGAGGTCATTCTGGGGACTCCGTTAACCTGTACTGCCTAATAAAAATGCTCCTCGACTTATGCTGGGGTTATGTCCCAATAAGGACATTGTAAGTCAAAAATATCGTTAAGTCAAAAATGCATTTATGCAAATTAACCAAGGGGTTGACGAAACTAACAGTGCATTTAATGCCCCAATAAACCCTTCGTAAAGTCAAAATTTGTAAGTCAAACCATCATAAGTTGGGGACTGTCTGTATATGTCTTTGAGGTATCCTAACAACTGTGAACTCTCTGTTTCTGGGGGTACTATGAGTGACCTCTGGAACTGAAAAGCCCTAAAAAGCATACAGGTCACTTTCAACTTAGCCAGATTTGTGCTGTGTCTGAATTGATGCCTTAGGCCAGATAAAAAAGAAACTTAAATGCAGAAACTTAAAGAGGAAGTCACCTGGCTTTCTATGATCGACCTTCATAATTACTGAAATTTGTTTTAACTGGCTAAATTCTGGACGTCTAAAAGGGCATAGCTGTCAAGACACCTTAGCTAAGTGCCAAGGGAGGTGGACTGTGCAGAAAAGAGTTAACACAGTAGGCTTGAGACAGTTATCCTTAGAAAGGCCTGCTTGCAAGACTGGCCCATGATGGTTGGTACCTAGAAGCTTGGATTTCAGGAAGGTTCCCACTATTCCCTAACTGATAGGAGTGGTTCACTGTGTCTAAATTGTTTGAACAAATAAGGTGGTGTATGTTAAACACCTCCTTTTCTTCCGGGAGTCTGGAATTTTGGTACATGCTAGACAGAAGGAAAACATGGTTTGGGGAGTGTTTTTCCCAAAGCACTTATGAACTTCCTTCTGCCTGAAACACTCTTAGCATTACTCCCTCCCCTGCTCTTCTTAGGCTTAAACATCTTCTCATCCTTCCATCTTTGTCTTAAATATCATGTCCTCAGAGACATTTTCCTTAAACATCCTTTCTAAATAGGGCTCAACCGATCCTCCTGCCTCAGCCTCTCAAGTAGCTGGGACTACAAGCCTGTACCACCACACCTGGCTAATTTTTGTATTTTTTGTAGAGACGGGTCTCCCTATGCTGCCCAGGTTGGTCTCAAATTCCTGGCCTCAAGTGATCCTCCTGCCTCAGCCTCCCAAAGTGCTAGGATTATAGGTGTGAGCCACAGCACCCAGCCTATATCTGGTTTCTTAAAACATGTTTTAAGGAAAGTGAGAAACGTAAACTTTACTGCTCTAACAGAGTATCACTGATCTTTATTTAAACAAAGCTTCCAAAAATGACTGCAAAATTGCACTATATAAACACAAAAACTATAAAGAACAAAATTCTAACCAATGGATTAACTGTGCTCTTCTTTGAAGAAAGGTAATTTGTAGGTTTACTATTACAGTTAATTTTTAGATAATGTTAATGAAAATATTTAACAATAGAGCTTGAACAATACATGTGCAAAAGTGGACTGAAAAAAAGGGGACAAAAGCTTAGATTTATTGGGAGATGCACATGGGAAAAATCTCATCCTGTGATTTATGTACTTTCTGTCATTTAATTCTCATAGAATCCCACCTACATTTTACAATAAAGAAACACAGACTTTGGGAGTTTAATCATTTTGGAAATTTATACCAAAATGATTTAAAATTTATACCATTTTTCTCAATATGATATAGTGAGAAAATTCTGAAGACAAACCTTGGTTTGAATCCTGGCTCTACCACTTACCAGCTTACAAATTACTTAAAAATTTTAAGTCTTCTTCAAGACACATAAAAGTAGATAGTTAGGCCTCCCTTGTGGGATATTATAAAATAAGGGTGACAAAAAGTATATGATACAATGTTTGCTAAATAGTATGTACCCAGTATAATGCAGCTATTATCACTGTGATTACTAGTTAATTAAATTGCCTAGAATCACACAGCTATATCTATTTCTAAAAACTGTTTCCTTTCTTTTAAAAATATTTAATAAACTATATGTAGTAGCAAAATTGGAAAACATAGAGAAAAGCATAAAGAAGAAAATAAAAAGATCATTATAATCCCTAAACCCTGAATTAATCACTGTTAACATATTGGTATATTTGTCTTCTACTTTTTCCCCCCATATGTATATAGCTTTCTTTTAATTGCAGATCATGCTGTATAATAAAGTTGGAATCTTTTCTTTTATACTTAACTATGAGCATTTCCTCATTTAATTAAATATCTCTTGAATATACTTCATTTTATTTATTTTATTCTTTTTTTTTTTGGAGACAGGATCTCACTCTGTTGCCCAGAATAGAGTGCAGTGGTGTCATCACAGCTCATTGCAACCTCAAACACCTGGGCTCAAGCAAGCCTCCTACCTCAGCCTCCTGAGTAGCTGGGCCTACAGGCGCAGGACACCGCACCCAGCTAATTTTTTCTATCTTTGGTAGAGACAGGGTCTCACTCTTGCTCAGGCTGGTTGAAAATATTTTAATAATAATCAAATTATGACATACAAATAATAACATTATAGTTTTGCTTTACATTTAAGTTGGTTCTAATTTATCACTATTATGGGTAGAGTTATGTGTATCTTTGAACCTATTTCCTACAGGATGTCTTAAGCCAGGTAACACATCTGTTTTCTCAGCAAAGCCCCTACTATTATCATGCACATTGACATTCAAGTTCTGGCTGAAATAAAGTTAACTAATTTGTTCTTTATATATCTTTAGCTATTGATATTGAATTTTACCATTAAGAACATTCTATTGCCATAGCAACAAAATATAATTAAGGTTAAGAGCTTCCTCATGTCTACTGTCTGTTTGCTAAGGCCATAGACCTAGTCTGAGACTAGAAACTCTCCACCATCAGAAACAAGAACCTGAATCCGATACAGTTGACTTAATGTTTTTGAATTCACTTTATATTCCATATATCTTAATGAAATAACAAAAGCCAGAATATAACAGCCTGTACGTAACACCTAAAAAAGACAGGAAGAATTGAGATGAGCTACTGTGCTTTCCTGCATCCTAAAGAAATGACAACAGGATGAACTTAAGCGCTGCAGCAACTCTTTGAAATTGAAAAGTTAGGCCATGATTCAAATCATGATCTGACAATAGGACACAATACCTGAAATGAAAAATCTAAAGCATATGACTTCCATATCAAGTACATAAAATTCAAGTTTTGTTAAGCCAAGAGAAACTGAGTAAGAGAGTAAGGTGCTTCTGTGGGACCTAACTGCTCCAGTTAAGGTATTTATTAAGCACTGGCTACCTCAAAATACTAAAATCTACAAAACCCTCAAAAATCAAAATAGGACCAATACTCTCAATTCAGGCTTAAAGGGGATATTTAGGAATAAATATTTCTTGGAGAATATTTTAAAAAGCTATGGTTTAAAGTTATAAATCATGATATAAAGTTATCTAAAAGCAAGATACATACCAAAATATTATTACAATTGTTAAGAAATACCACAGTCAATGATAGCAATTAATAATTCATATACCTTACAGAGGATTAAAGAATGCTTAATTATTACTCAAAATGTTACTCAAAATAATACATAAACTTAGGAACTACAATTTATGCCAGGGGAAGTATGTTGTGAAGAAAAAAAAATCAAACAGTAATTTCAAATCCAAACAAGAGAGGTGCAGAACATATTGATTTTAGACAAAGAGAAGCAGAATAAATGTTGGAAGTCAATAATTGGTAGCCTACATTAGACTCACAGGATTTTCAGGTGTACTTCTCAGAGGAAAGGGATACTCTTTTAGGCAGATCAAATAATAAACTCACGCAATAAATATTTATCATCTACCTATCATGTGCCACGCATTTATTCTAGGTGCAGGGGAATACAGCAGGAACAAAATAAACTATTATTATCAGGTCATTAAATAGGAAATGACTGATTTCAAATGAAAAGTTTAGTTTATTATATCTCAAACAAGAAGCAGTACAATTAATCAAAGTATGCACCTAAACTATCAACACAGTTTTGCCATCTTAATGGTAGCTTCTCTATGCCAGTAGCAAAGAAGCCTGGAGAGCAAGTGGCAATGAAATCATGTAAGGCACTTTCCACAGCTTGTTGAGAATTGAATATTTTTCCTTGCAAGTGGTTCAAAGCTTGGAAGAAGTGGTAGTCAGTTGGTGTAAGGTCTGGTAAACACAGTGGATGACAGAGAGTTTCCAAGCCCAGCCTCTGTAGTTCAAGCAGCATTGTTTGTGCAACATGTGGTCAAGTATTGTCTTGCAAGACGATTGGCCTGTCTCTGTTGACCAATCTTGGCTGCTTAATCACAAGCATCCTCAGCATTTCGTTCAATTAGTTGCAGTAGACATCAACTGTAATGGATTGACCAGGTTTCATGAAGCTGTAATAGGTAATACCAGCACTGGACCATGAAACAGACACCATTAGCTTTTTCTGATGAATATTTGGTTTTGGACTGTGTTTCGGCACTTCATCTTTATCCAACCATTGTGCCGAACACTTGCGATTGTCAAAAAGAATCCATTTTTCATCACACATAACGATATGGCGTAGAAATGGCTCACCTTTATGTCATGACAGCAAAGAAAGGCAAGCTTTGAGATGATTTCTCCTTTGATGCTTGTTAAATTCATCTCTCTAGCTTCTTTACCTTGCTGACTTGTTTCAATTGGTCCAATATTGTTGGAATAGTAACGTCAAACCTTGCTGCTGATTCACGCGTAGGTTGAGATGGATTCACTTCCACTACAGCTTTCAGCTCATCATTATCCACCTTGGTCTCAGGTTGCCCACATGGCTCATTTTCAAGATTAAAATCACCAGAATGGAACTTCTCAAACCATTGACATACTGTGCATTCATTAACCACATCCTTCCCAAACACTTCGTTGATATTTTGAGCTGTCTGCACAGCACTGGTTCCACAACAGAACTCATATTTGAAAATATTGTAATACAAATTTTTGACTTATCCATGGTTTCACAAAAATTGCTCTAAAAAAAAATTTGAAAGATAATCACAAGCCAAACCATGTGCTTGAAAGAATGAGGATGTACCTTCACAATAAAAATAAAACAAGTGTCAAAGTGAAATGTCAGAGATATCAATTGTCAAACTTAGTACTTAAGGAAATCAGACATTTCATACTTAATGACCTATAAAATCACTGTCCCTGCGGAGTTGACACTCTATGTTCACTAGTGTAAGGTGTTATTTTGAAAAATAAAGCCAGGAAAGAGAGAAAGTATGTGTTGGAATGTTCTAATGTTTAAAAAGGTAGTTAGGGAAGGCTTACCAAGATGACATTTGAGTAAAGAGCTGAAGGAAGCGAGGTAGTAAGCCATGTGTTATCTAGGGGAAAGAGTATTCAAGGCAGAGGAAATAGCCAGTGCACAGACAAGAGCATGGCCTATGTGTTCACAAAACAGAAAGGAGGCCAGTGTTACTGTAGTATAGAGAATGAGGAAGAAAGTAGTAGGATATCAATTCAAGAGAAGTAACGGGGGCAGGCAGACTGTTTAGGTAGGGTCTTGAAGGTCACTGTAAATCACTACCCTTTTATTCTGAGTGAAAAGTAAAGCCACTGGAGTGTTTTTTTAGCAGAAAAGCGAAATGACCTGACTTACATTTAACAGGATCAGCCTGGCTGGCTGGCTGTTTAGAAGATGAATGGGGGTGAAGGGAAAGGCTTGAGGCAGGGAGACCATTTAGGAAGTGCCTGCACTAATCCAAGTAAAAAATGATAGGTAGCTTGGATGTGAGAGGTATTAGTGGAGATGGTAAATACTTAATCAGATTCTGGATGTACTCTGCAGGTAAGAGCATACAGAATTAGCTGACAGACTGAAAGTACAAGTGAGAGGGAAGGAAAAGACAAGAATGACTCCAGGGTCTTGGCCTGAGCACCTGGAAAGATGAGGTTACCATTACTGAGAGGGGAAGATTGCATGATGTAAGGTTTGAGTGTGAGGGGGAAGACTGGCTTATATGTGAACAAGTTACATTTGAGAAGCCTATTAGATAGATATCAGGTAGACAAAAGGATATACGAGTCTGAAGCCGAAGTGTGAAGTCTAAGCTGGAGATACAATTGGGGGTTGATAACATATAGATGGTATTAAATTGCTTAACTTAATTTGTAAATTTTTTACAAAGTTTGTAAAATCTAAAAAAGTTTACAAACATATAAACCTGCTGATATTTTCCACATATATTTTTCTAATTTTAAAATGCTGGGATTTTTCCTAGCCTATCTAGACTACTGAATTATAAATTATTTAATACACACATGTGAAATAGGATACAAAAATTAGAAGCCAGAAATCCAATTAGGGAGACAAAAGTATGCACAAACTACACCAAGGAGTAAAGGGTATGGATAAGGAAGGTGGTAAGAAAGTCAAATATTTAACTATACAATTTTTGGGTTACAAACTGGCACATGGACATTAAGGTATGTTCTATATTTAAAACTGGTCCTTGATGTATAGTTGATGCTACCTAGGTCTAAGGGCAAAAATATTCCAAATGGAGAGGTCTCTTTTAAATCATAATCTAGATTATTAATTTCATCCATTTTTAATCCCCCCCACCCCCGCCCCAAATGAGGCTTTCTCCATCAGAGTTCCTCATCTGAAGCACAGAACACAGAAAATGATTTAAGGAACTATTTCTGAAATTCTCCCAATGATTATATACAACTAGTACCATTCTAGAGGCATAGGTGAGAAATAAATTAATTTCATTCTACAGATTAACAGCAATACCAGCAGCACCTGGAAACTCGTTAGAAAGAAACACCTTCAGGACTCCCCCTGACTTACTGAATTAGAAACTTTGGGGTTGGGGTCCGGCAATCTGTGTATTAACAAGCATTCCAGATGATTCTGATACATGCTAAACTTTGAGAACCTCTGGCTTAGAGCATTAAGGCTCAATTCTGTCAAGGAATGTCAGTTGAAAAGGCTACTAGACTATAAAATCCTTGAACATTGGAACCTTATTATTTTTCACTTTCTCTTGCCTTAGCCATCTGACATTTAACCCATATTCAGAGTTCCTGAGTAGTTAAAAAATCAGAAGTATCCCCTCCCTATGAGTTTCCCCATTTCTTCTCATTCTATGATATCCAATTATCAGCCCAACCTTTATCTTCCCTTCCTAGTCCTCCCTATTTTACAGAAAAAGTGTTTTTTCCAATCAGAATATCATACCCCAACTTTTTAAGTAATTCTGTGGATGTCAAGTCACATTTAGAGCAAGAAAGACTCTCAGATTATTTATCCAAATGCATCAACACAGAGGTAAGAAAATGTGGCTGCACTGGTCACATGGCAAACACACCAAAGAACAAAATTATTATTTTCTAGCCATCTTTACATGGCCTGAGTCTAAATAACTAGTTTAATTGATTTAAGTAAGGTGTTAGAAAGGTTGAAAGAGAGATAAGATAATCTTTATTTTTACACCTGCTTCCTGAAAATAAAAACAAATACATCATCAAAAGGCACCAACACCTTATTTATTTATTGGCAATAGTGCATGCTTTTTCCTCATTCCTTGCTCTATATATTAAATGCGGAAAAAAGAACCTTAACATTAGTAAGAATGCTATCCATCTATCTAACAACATGGCACATTTTATCTCACTGTCCTATCAGTTCAATGCTAAATTTCACAGAAACTAATCTCAAGACAGTTCACAACTGCTTCATTGTGACAATTTTTCTGACCAACATTTATCTTCCTGCTTATACTCCAACCAACACAGTGGAGCTCTTTTGATACCTTGTTTCCCAAGCTGAAAACCATTTTAACTGTACTCTAATTTTATTTCACATGAGTTCTGAGGTAACATACGAGCAACATATAGATAATAAATCAAGGGGAAGTAAGTGCTGTGGAAGACAGTACAATATACATAGAAAGAAAATGAGCATTGAAGCCATGAAGATCTTTTGGACCCAAGTCTTATTTCCAGCCCTTATTTGACCCTCACTTTATAAGATAAAAGCCATAATATTAGTATATTGCTTCATGTTGCTGATATCTAGTCCTTATTTTAAAATACAAACTCCTTGAGAATAGGAACTATATGTTTTACACATCTCTGTATCCCCCCACATTATATTTACATAGGTTCTCAATAAATATTTATTTAACTAATACTGGAATATGCTTCAATATATCATATAAACTTCTTAGTAGGTGCCCTTGCTTCCACATCCCACCCTCAACTGCATTTTCCCTACTACAACCAGGTTAACTTTATTAAAGGGCAGATCTGATGTTGTTCAATTCCATTTTAAAACCTTCCAAAGTCTCCCAGCTCTAAGGAAAAGTCTATGCCAAGACCGGCATCTATCTCTTCACAGCCTAGCTCTTATAACTCAGCCCTCCCCACTGAACTAGTAAAGCTTCTGAAATGTTCTTCCTTTCTTCCTACAAGCTCCTCCCCAAAAGGATAACTCCTACTAGTCACTCATGCGTCAGCTTAAAAGTCATTTTCTCTATCAAGTTCCCTGATCATATCTCCCCAAATCTCAACTAACTTAGTTAGATGTCCTGTCTCCCTAACTTGATAGTACACTCAACTTACCACCGGAAACTATAATTACATGTTTATCTGCTTCCCCAGTTATCTGGTAAACCCCTTAAGGACAAGGATGACACCATATTCAGTTTTATACCCATTGCTTACTATAGTTACTGGCACATAAAACATCCTTACTGAATATTACTTATTGAACATAATGAGAAAGTCCTGTGTTCCCAACAACATTAGTTGCCAATTTGAGAATATAACCACGTTTAGCTCCTTGTTTGCTTGTATATAACTTTGAAAAAAAACTTCTTTAAACATGGCAGCCTAATAGGTTAAAGAAAAATAAATTTCTGGGGCCTTATTCTGCAGACACATTTATTATGGCACAGAAAGCAAAATCAGTATTATTTTTTTCAAAGAACAAAAAGAAAAATATTTCACAAGAACTTGTTATTCTAGGGGGCCTGCTTTTTCTAGGCCCCATGCCCAGAGGTTACAGTCACTAAACTGGATATGATCCTTAGTTAAAACAAGCAGAGATATGATGAAAGAATAAAAAGAAGCTGCTGCTAAGCCTGGAATGCCATCTGGGGACCACAAGGTGACAAGCCTGGATGACTAAACAGAAAGACAAAACAAGCCTGCATTCCTGATAGCATTGTGGAGCCACCATACCAGCTCTGAGCGGTCTACCTCTAATTTCTCATTACTTGAGAAAAATAATGCCCCTAATTTGTTTTTACATCTCTTTTTTTTGGATCTCTGTGGCATCTTAACAGGATTCCTATTTGATAGGAAAGTTAGAAGAAAATTTAGGAAAAAGTCACAGAGAAAAAGAAAGACACAGATGATTACATGAAATGCCTAAAGAAAAACTTACAGAAATTGATACCATAAACTAAGACAAAAAAACAAAAGACAGACTGACAAAACATATTTGCAAAGAAAGTTAAATGATTATATCCATAATAAGTATATTAAAGAACCCTAACAAATAGGTAAGAAAAAAAATCCAATAGGAAAAAATGAATAAAGATATGAATAGACCTGAAAATAAAAATGACGAACAAATACATCAAAAGATGCTCAGCCTCATAAGTAGTTAAGGAATTGCAGAATGAAGCATCATAAGAAGCTTTTTTTTTACTCATTTTATTGTCAAAGAAAAGCATTCAGTGACAGTGAGTTTATAGAGGAAACCGTTACTCTCAGACATTAATGGTGACAATAAGAATTGTGTCAATATTCCTGGAAAATAATTTGGCATTATGTATTAAAATTAAATCATTATACACTATGTACAAAGATATTCATTGCAATATTATTCATAATAGAAAACTAGAGACAAGCTAGATGTCCAAAACGAATAGTTATGGTTTCATTATTACTACAGAACAAACCACTCCAAACTTAGTGTCTCAAAACAATGTTATTTCTTACAACTCTGTAGGTTCACTGACAGTTTCTCTCCTGGTTTCTTCTCTGGTTCCTTTGAGGGTGGATTCAGCTAAAGGGTCATTTGAGCTAGTAGGTCCAAGACAACCCACTTTCATGTCTGCTGGTTGGTGCTGGCTAATGGCTGGGGCATCTCGGCTCTCCTGCAACACACATCTCATTCTCCTATAAGCTAGACCAGTTTCCTTACTGGCAGTTGCAGGAAAGCGTTCCTTAAAGCCTTTTATGGAATTAGCTCCAGAATTCACAGATCACTTCTACCATATTCATTGGTCAAAGTATTATAATTCAGAAGGCCAGCAAAGACTCAAGAGATGGAGAAAGAGATTCCACCTCTAGAAGAAAGAAGCAGCAAGGGCACATTGCAAAGACGAATGCATACCAGGACAGGAGAAATTTATGATCATTAAACATTCTACCACATGTATGTACGCGTAGGTGTGTGTGGGGTATGTGTGTGTGTGTATGTATACACATACACAGTGAAATACTAAGTTGTTAAAAAGAATGAGGTGTTGCTTTATGTACTCCTGAAAAGTTTTTCAAGATATGTTAAGTGAAAAAATACACAAAAAAACCCCAAAGTGTAGACCATTTAATATAGTACGTTACCATTTGTGTGTGGGGAAATTATGTATATATTTTATCACATATATGTATGTTTGTAAATTCTTGATATATATTTAAAAATCAACTACATACTGGGACATGATGGCTGAGGATGCAGGGCAGTGAGGGCATGTGGGGAAGGCCAGCAGAAGTGTGGGCAAATTAGCCCAGAGGTGAGGACAACGTGTATCATGAGGGGACATGGAGTTGCAGAGAGTCATGGGCCCAGTGAGGGGTTGTGGATCCACAAAGATGGATCCACAAGTCAGCAGGCCCAGCAGTCAATGATGCACAGTGGTAGGGGCAGATGCAGGTGGGAGATGGTCTGCAGGGAGAATGGTGACACACTAAGCAATTAAGTAAAATTGGGCAAATAACAAATATATTGAAGCTAATGTGAAGTCACGTTTCTTACCGCCAATGAAGGCATTTATGAACACTGAAAAGGAGAAGGCTAAAAAAAACCTGGTAGTATTGGACTGGAATTGGAACTACAGGAACAATCCTATGATTTTATAATGTACACACACAGGTATAGAAATAATTATGTATGTATATGAGTGTGTATATTGTATGTATGTATACAAACCATACACACGTGTCTTAATTCTGTCCACTAAGAGGGCTTGGAAGCAATGACACCCCGGAAGTGCATTTCAAGCCCCTATACCTTCATTTTTAAATACCACCTTTTACCAAAAAAAAACAAACAAAAACAGGGCTCCTTGGAGAAATGGCTGATTCTAGGGCTAGAGCAGGCAAGGCACCAGATGAACCAGGAACAGCTTGTTCTGCCAGAAAGTTCTAAGGAAATGCATAATGAATGAGATAGTAGCAAAATAAATGGGCACAGGAGCCAGCATGAAGAGGCTCCCATTGGCTAAATTGGGGGCAAATTAAAAAGCAAAATAAATAATAATAGCAACAAATCACAGGACACTGAATAAAATCAAAATCCATGAGTCTTTACTGCTTTAATTAATAAATGGGGGAGAAAGAATACTACCTTACAATTAAATACAAACTAATACATGCAGAAGGAATAATGGAAATAAAGAAATATCATTTGGCAATCATCATAAAAGTGGTTAATTCTGGTGAGGGTCATCAATGATACCCACTAAAGCTAGTGAGTGGAGGTTTGATGAGAAACAATACTGGCATAATTTTGGAATACATCTCCACAAATACTAATCAATTACAAAGAGACATAAATATGTTCTTGTTAACATCACTACTAGTGGCATTGTTTGACATCACATGCCTCTGAATGTAATGCACTGAGAAGGGCACAGCACCATTTCTGTGGGATTCCTGCCAGGAATCCATGACCTGATTGGGGTCATGAGGAAATACCACACAGATTTAGGATAAGGGTCATCCTACAGAATGTAGGGCCTGCACTTTCTAAAACTGTCAAGGACATGAAAGATGAAAAACTGAGGCTGAAGAAGTCTAAAGGGACATGACAACTAAATACAACATGTATTCCTGGATAGGATACTAGACCAGAAAAGAAAGATATTGTTGGGATAGTAGATGAAACTTGTATAAGTTCTTTGGACTAGATAGCAGTGTTGTACGCGTATTGATTTTCTGATTTGGACAGCTGTATGTTGGTAGAGTGCCTTATTTTTAAGAAACAGACAATATAGTGTTTAAGGGTGATGGGACACCATGTCTGCCACACTCCAAAATGTTTAGAAAAAGACTGATAATGGGTATGTATGTATTTATATTAAATCCATACACATATATACATATGGAGACAAAAAGAAAGAGGGAGGGCAGGCAATGGAAGAAATGCAGCAAAATATTAACAATGAGGGAAATCTGGGTGAAGGGGATACAGGAGTTCTTTGTTCTGTTCTGGCATCTTTTCTGTAAGTTTGAAATTATTTCAAAACTTTTTTTAAATCTGAAATAAAGATGTGACATTGAACATCTAGTGATAGAGCAAAATGTGAATCAGCTATTGTTTGAGGCCAGGAAATATTATAGAATGAAAATCTTGGCTTAATATGTTGATTTACATACTTGCTTTACCATGCTCTGAGAGGATGCATTAACAAGCAGGGCAATGTTTTTATGTCTATTTGGAGGAAGAAGAACATCTCAATGTTTTAAATGAACTTTCCTTTCTCTTCATGGATTTTAAATGGGCATTTTACAGCTCAATAAGGAAAGGAATCTTGACTCATTTATCTTTGTAGTCCCAGCACCTAACACATTTATAATTTAGTCATTGTTATATCCTTGAACAGGAATTATACCCCCAATATTGTTCAAATCAGAAAAATACAATGACTTGAGTATCAAGGATCTTGCTACACTGAAAGGGAAGGACTATGTCAAATTAAAATACATATATATCAGACTGAGGCTAGAAAAATATCAAGGATTATCTTTCTTAGAAACTCAAGGAGTGTTAGTTATCTGCTTTACAGTCCTAAAAATGGAAGAGTGTGCAACCAGTAGTAAAAAGCATTTGCCTGAAGAATAGCAAACTGTTACCAGTTTTGATAAAAAAAAAACAACCAAAAAACCAAAAAAAACCCCACAGAATAAAAGGTTTAGGATACAAACAAGGCTTTTGGAGAAAAGAACTGACAATGGAAGGCCATATTTTAAAACATGTTAGAGTGTCTGAACAATTATTAGATTGAACTACATCAAATTGCTGATAAAGCATATATCCTACAAAGAACAGATGAGTAAGATCATTTTCAAATCTGAAGGAATACATTTTTCATTGCAGAAACCAAAACTCTCCAAGGCATTTAGATAGTTGTCAAAATTAAACTCAAAATTATAAAAAGCTGAACAGATTTCACATGGCTCAATACTCTACCCTTCCTGGAGAATGCATACATTTTTAGTACATTTTAGGCTCTCGGTCCCATTGCTGATCTTAAAAAAAAGTTATATATGCTTGAAAATCTACGCTATAGTTAACCAAAATGAACTTCAGAATTATGTCTTTTCAAAAGTTTAAACAACTGAAAGTTACATTTTAATAGTATATAATTATCTACTTTAGAACACAAAAGATACTAATACTTTATGAAATTAGTATTTTTCCATTCAAAGCAATATGAGAGAATTTAAAACTGTTATGACTACATCACAACTTCTTCCCCTTAAAAAGTATAGGTCAAATCTTTTCTAGCATATTACAAGTAAAAACAAAAATTCATCAATACCATAAACCAAGATCTGTATGGTTTTTTAAATGGAGATAAAATACTTCTTAGGACTGTTCTAAGAATTAAATGAGATCATGTATATAAAGCACTTAGAATGGTGGCTGGCACAAATCAAGCACTCAATAAATGGCATTTATTATGTTTATTCTTATAGAAAGGATGTGAAACAACCCTGCAATAAGTGGTTTAAAAACCTATTAGCAAACTCTGTAAAGGCAGAGGGATAGAACCACAGTCAAATATCTAGACTGTTAAACTCAATGAGGAAAAGAATCTTGACTTATTTATCCTTGTAGTTCTAGAACCTATAACACAGTGCCTGGCACATATAGTAGATGCTCAATAAAGGCCTACTGAAATGAAGTGAGCATGAAAGTAAGTTATCTGAAAAAGAAAAGAAGAGGTCTGAGGTTATCTGAAAAATAAACACAGTCCAAAAATTATTATTCCCCCTAAGAAAGTCACTTTGAGAAAGGAAATAAAATACCTAAGCATTTTCAGAAACATGCGTAGAAACTCCCCTCAGACTGGTCTCTTTAATAATGACTGGGCCCACTCTCAAGTCCTTTTTGGTAAATGTGTCAAATGTAAAGTCTAAGATTTGAGAGAAATATTTTAAAATTTAATCTAAATAAATGTTGTGTGCATCCTCAAAGGGAGGAAAATTATCCAAAGCATTGACGAATCTTTTCCAATTTCCATTCAAGGAGAATTGGATTAAGTTAATTCATAATTCTTTCATCTACTTACATATGGTAATGAGCTTGAACTTTTATCTACAAGTAAGTGTAAACACATGTATTTCACTGTCACAAGTTTGAGTGCACACCCTAGAAAACGAAGAGGAAAGAAAACCAACTCTCTCAGAAGTGGGCAGTGCCACAGAAATACAAAAGAGTGGCTAACAAAACGCATCTCCCACGTTTCAGCAGCCACCTGTTAGGGCCCTTGCTTACAGCAAAGTCTTCATGGGCAGAACCCTTTCATATTGAAAACTCAAAATTCTCAGTGCATTAGATGAGGGAACTGTGTGGAATATGAAAATACGGTCCTATCTTTGCCATCCTACCCCAAGGATAGGAGGAAATCAACGGACTTTTTTAAAAAAAGACTTCTCCCAAGTTATTGCCCATCACCTCACTATAGCACCCCACTTATTCCAAAACTGATCAATTTTACAGAAAGCAAAAGCCACACCCTTAATAACACACTCAACTCTGCACAGTGCTTGGCTTCTATGCCAAGTAAAATAACTGTTTCCAGAGAGACAGTTGGAGCTACATCTCCTGAGCCTACTTCAAACTAAAATCTGTGAACAGTGTGAAGTTACAAACCAAATAAAAGCTCAAAATCAACTGCTGAAAAGAGGTTTTGGGGGAAAAAAACCATTAAATACATCTATCTTCCTTAATGAAATTACGTTTTTCAGAAAAACAAAATACCAAAGATACCAGTCTACATTACAAAGTAGTTTACAGAATAATAACAACCTGCAATATACAGGGTAAATTATTCTTAAATTATCATTTGCTTCCTAAGGTGCCTTGAAAAGTAGCAAATGCATGACAGTACATACTGTCCAATAACTGATAGCATTAAAATTTTTAAATCTAATTTCTGGAAAGTTCTGCTGTAGCAGTTTAAAAAGCAATCCAAATTTTAATAAGAAAAAACATTCAGTCCAAAATCTGGAAATACACAGAGAAGACATTCAGGTAATTTTTTTTTTTTTAACTAAAAATCAGGAAGGTCATACCAAGGTATGTAACATCTATGAGTGGTTGATACAAAAAAAAAGGTTTCTCTGGAATTAAGGACTGAAAATAATATTTTGTCAAATACAATCTAACACGATCTTTAAAAATCACTTTAATGTTTAGATTTTTTTAACCACTATATGTCTCTATTAACAAAGCAAAAGCTTCCAATACTAAGATTTTCACACTATACACATATACATTTTGTAAATTAAGAACTAGATGTAAATCAAAACACTAAAAATTATCTAAAGGTATCCAAACACTATTTGAAACATCAGACTTTTATTTTCACATTCATTTCTCATATCTACTAGTAAAGCTCTTCTGGAATGAGTCTTCATATCAATGTAAGATCGTTCAATATGCCATTCCGTGTGAACGGAGCTTGCGAGACTAATTCTCAAAACCAGGGGATGCTTTATTACAGCTCTAGTTACAATTTCCTGCTACTCAAACAGCAATGTATAGAAAACAGCTTATACACAGTTAGAAAGAGAGAAGAGTGAGGAAGGATACAGAGGAGCGCTCCATTCTTTTGTTTTGGTGGCAGAAGCTGCAAAAATAAAGGTTCACTAGAGCCATCTGCCCCTATGCCCACCCACCACAGCCCGGCAGAGCACTTTCACCGATCCGCTCCTCAAGTCTCTAGCCCCCGACGTCGGCAGAACTCGCGGATTTCCACGTCTGAAAGGACAGGCGGGGGAGGTGAGCCCCGGGGTACAGACAGAAAAAGAGGGAGGACACAGAACCTTTGAGGTTACAGGGACAAGGAGACGCATCCAGATAGGGAGGACGGGACGCGCAAAGACCCGGAGGCTTGCAATTTCACCGAGAGAAAAGCCCTGTGGGGCAGACAGAGGATGCTGCCTGTGCAGAGATGGGGAAAGACAGACGGACAATGCTCCACAAGGGGAGAGGGGCACCCTCGTAGGAGACTCGGGAGGGTGTGAACTAGGTAGCTCTTAACTCGGAGCCCAAAATGGGTTAAGACAGCCTCAAACATATCTATATCGCGAAGCTGAGACTTACGATTACTTCTCGGGCTGACGGTGAGGGTCGGGTGGACCCCGCAGATCTGCAGTTCTGCCTCCGTCGCGGCCGCCCCTGCCTCTCGCGCAGAGCGGGTGACCTCAGGTACCCTCCCCGCCCCACCCACCCGGGCTGGCGCCCCTTCCTCACCGGCCGGGGTGCACTCGCCGGGCGGAGGCTGAGGCCGAGGGTGCGCACTGGAGGGCCGCGGGAAGCGCCGCGTGAGCCTAAGGCGCCCGCGGCGAGGCTCAGACTGGGCGGGCGCCCCCCATCCCTCTCCGGCCGCCGCGCCGCCTCACTAGGGGGAGGGAAAGAGGGGGCGGTGGCTCTTGCCTCCGCCTCGCGGTCAAGTCCAGCTCATGCTCCAGCCTTAAGCGCGCGCGCAGCCCCGGCCGCCCTCCTCCCCTCCCCCGCCTCTGGCTCAGCAGCTAGCGCCCCGCCGCCACCACCCCTATCGCCTAGCCGCCCGCCACCAGTCCCAGAGAGCCTGCAGCTCCAGCGAGAAGCAGCAGGAACAGCGACAGGTCGGCAGCAGGTCGGCAGCCGACCCGGAAGCTCTTACGCCGCAAACCGCTAGGCTGCAAGGGGTGTGAACCCGGAAGCGATTTCCTCGCCGCGATAGCGGCGGGGTGGAAAGCTAAGGCCTTTGAAGACCTAGGAGCCCATAGTTTTGGGAGAAGATGAGGGGTCAGTAGTGCTGAGGTGCTGGGAGAGGGAAGGACAACAAAGCGCCGGTGGGTAAGAGGTTCTCCGACTCCAGAGACCTGAGCCCTCGGGGCGCGGGGTGCGGAACGCAGCGGAACCGTTCGGAGGGCTTCTGGTGGCGACCGAGAGTTTTCCTGTCACAGGAAGTTGGGCTGGGCCGCTGTGCCTGGCAGAAGGGAAGGAGGAATGAGAAAGCGGTGACGGCACCCCCCTCAGGTGCCTGTCCCACCCCGGGAGTTGAATGTAGCGGCCGGAGAGGCACTCGGCAGCCCGCACGGGCGCCTCTTGGTTTCCTTCGGGGAAACAGGAGAAGCAAAATCCAGACTCCAGCGAGAGAAAACAGAGGTGGGAGACTGAGCCATCTCCACATCTAGTTGCTCCAGGCAAGGAGTTTATTTTTTTACAAATAGTTACAGAGAAGCCAACTCCACTTTTTGGGTGGAAACTCTTTGAGCAGAGAGGCTTGCACTTTTTCGGTAGTGGAAGATGATGGGTGGTGGCAGAGGAAAAAACCTCCCAGGCAGATTGTTTAAGTATTTTTGTCATTGCAGGGAAAAAACGACTCACAGCTTGTCATTCTAACTCCTCCCCTCTACACTTTTCTTCACCTTGTAAGGTTTTTGGCTTTCTTTGCTTTTTCTCCATGGTGTTTTTAGCCTCACCAGAAATCTTTTCTCTAGCTGGCTCAACTCAGGATCCCAACCTCGTCCCTTTCCCACTGTCTTGGAGAGCCTGTATGTCTTTACAATTTCTGTTTGCAAACACTGTCTAGCATACTAAAGGAATATTAACAAACCTGCTCCGTGGGCACTAAATGGCAGTTGTGCACTTCCCCTCCCCCAGTCACAGTGACAACCAGAAATGCCCTACATATTTTCAGATGATCCCAAGTAGGTACCACCCCCCAATTGAGAACCACTTCCACCACGTCATTTATATGGCCTTATTACTTAAGCAGCATATTACCATTGATGCCTTAGCATTTTCCAGAATAGAGTGAACCATATGACAAAATGCCACTTGAACACTTATCTAAAACTCAGTCTAAACATATTGCAAACTCTAGTTATACCTTTCTCTGTTTAACTTGTAGCTCTTTTCCATCCATTTGTATGTGTTTCTGCCTTAGCAGTTTTATCTTCCTGTTAGTAGCTTTTGTTATTGTCCTGACTTAGCCTTTGTTTCCTTCTTTCATGTTACTGGAAGAATGTAGATTTTCAATAATCAAGTATGAATATTTCTTGAAAATCAATTTTAAGAATCTTTTGGGGATATGGTAACATTGAATGGTTTAAAAAACAAAATACTATAACATGTCTTTTTAAAATCAGATCACACTTATTTACCTTTTGAAAGTTGAGAGTTCTGTGCAGTACTAAATATTCTAGAGAAGTGATGAGTGTTAACAAATAAAGCACTTTCCTAGTATGTGTTTTCTTAACACGAGTTGACCAAGGCAAGAATTGATTTGCTTTAAATTGTGTTTAGAAGACTGAGAATCACTTGATTTCTCTTTTAGGTGCTTAATAGAAAAAATGGTTTCTATAGCTGTGCCATGTATATTATACAGTGTATTCACAATATAGTGTCTTTCTTTTTGTGATTGCAGTCTTTAAGGATGCAGTCATACATCTCATAATTTGTAAAGTTGTATTATCTTGAAGTCATTGTTAATCTGAGGTGAAATGTAATTGCTAAATAGAAATTTTGAGAAGAAAAAGGTCTCATCCTTTTCATATAATGTAGGAAGGTCTGTTGCATGAAGTGGATTTTAAGAATGGTCTTATGAAAAAATTGAACTAAAAAAATTCCATGAGGTATAGAATGAAAATAAATGATATGTCCTCAAAACTTTTCACAAAATGAAATGTCTCCATCCTGATGTTTTACTGTAATTTGTCTAGGGAAAGATCTGTAGTTTTTTTGCACCTAAATCAATGAAACTTTTTAGAATTTAAAATAAAATTTTAAATTATTTAAATTATTTTATTAAAATAAAATTTGTGTATAATAATTTTAATGTTGTTTTAATCTTAGGCTAAAGTTTATGTAAAACACCAAAAATTACTGGATTTTAGAAGAATTTCTTTTAAAGGAAATTTTACAATCATAAAAGACAATTTTTAATTATTTAGGGAAGTGAACTAAAGGTTCCAAAGTGACATTTTCAATTACAATTGAGAAAACAAAATAAATTACTCTATCTCCTCTCAAATAACATTCAAAACCTTTTCTTGAACATAGTCTCTCTTGAGATTTGCAGCAGTAAGGAACTTATTAAATATGAACAGATCATTTTAATGCCTAATGGCTATTAAAACACTGAAGAAAGTTCATCTCAACATGGTGAGGAAAGAAACTCTTTGTTTGATGTTCTTTTAGAAATTTACTGGTATGTGTATGAGAGGAATCTTTTTTTAAAAAAAGGTAAATGAAAGATATTGAATACAAAGAGATGCATTTCAGTCTATTGAAAAAATTAATAACACTTAATAAAGAGAACGGTTAAACAACCAAGTGTGGTTGAAATTCAATTACGTGTTGGAAATTGCCCAATGGAGACTTAAAATTAGGGGGGGAAAAGTATATATGTGCACACACACACAGTGAATATATTTGGGAAAAAAATTTAGATTATCTTGGAAATTGATAAGGAAAATGGAAAAGATTCTTACCATCAGAAGGCTTTTATCAACTGACCAGATGGTTTTGGCTCTGTGATAGGCAACTCCAAAGAAAATTATAAACTGTATTTTAGCTCATCCAAATGTGTAATCTCAAACTTCTCCTTGCTAAAGATTCTGGAGTGAATGTCATTGAATATAAAACAACTACCTCTTTCCAGCTTCCAAATTGTTAGCAGTATAACATTCACTTGTGGAATTTATGGTAAACTATAAATGTGTTATTCTGAATCACTATTTAAGTCATCATTTACTTTACAAGATATTTTATAATAATATCACTTTTTTAGGTCCCAGAGGATTCTTACTATGCAATATAACACCTATAAAAATGTGTATCCCTATTTTTAAAAATTTTATCTTTAATAGAAAATAAAAAAACTACAAGGAAATCTTAAATTATAAACTAAGGTTTTGAGTAGTTCAATGGTGAATATAAAATCAAAGTTATCTCTGGCTTGCATTTTAGGTACTATATGTTCCAAGATAGAAATTTCATTTTTTAAGTTATTTTTCCAAGTGATTATGTGGAAATAAAAGTTGCCAAGTTAGTATGCAATACTGTATTTTTTACCTTGCCACCAATTGTCATTTTATCTTTCAAGGGCTTTTTGTTTGTTTGTTTCGTAAAGCAATGGGAAATCCAGAAAACATAGAGGATGCATATGTTGCCGTTATTCGTCCAAAGAATACTGCTAGTCTCAATTCTCGGGAATACAGAGCTAAGTCATATGAAGTGAGAAAATTTAATAACATTTTATTTCTACCATTGACTGTCATTCTGTATTATCATTAACATATAAAGCCTTAGTATGTCTTGTAAATCCTTATTGACAAGCTGATTATTCTAGATCTCTGCCCATTACTGTGTCTTTTTTCTGCTGCATGCCTTTTACCATTTGCTATTCATTGACAGGGTAGGTTATTAGAAGTTGAAAGTTATTTGTTTGTGTTTTCCTCATAATATATAGGTTTCACTTTTAGTACAATTTATGGAATGGCTCTCAAAAATTAAAAAACCACTACAAAAGTCAGTTCACTTAAAATTTCAATCTAAACATTGTTCTTGGTTACTTTCGCAAATAACTATTTTTAACAATTAATTTCAAAATGTCATTCACCTGAAATTAACATTAGGCAATTAAGTTACTTCTCTATAGTCTTAAATTGTATTACAAATATTAATATACATGTAATTGAGGCAAAATTATATATAACAAATTATTATCTTTTCTATGTAACAGATTCCAAGCAGTATGAAATACTTATGATCTAACCTGACTAATTTATGTAGCATTTTGCTTAAACTGATTTTTTAAGGTTATCTGAAACCTGTTAAAGAGTAGTACAGGGGTTCCTAGGAGGCTGCTGCTTGAGCAGTGCTTTGGCTTACCATTTCTCAATCCTGACAGTGCTGTAGAATCACCTAGGGAATTTTTAAAACTACCAGGACTCCAGGCCCCAGGCATTCTGATTTAATAGGTGTGAGATGGGGCTGGGCATTGGTATTATTTTAAAGCTTTGCAAGTTATTCTAATATGCAGCTAGAGTTGAGAAAGACTGCCTGCTTATTGTAGTATTTGAGGGCAAGTAAATTTTATTTTAAACTTTCCCTTAATGTCATTTTTCTCATCTAAGATTTTGTTGCATGAAGTTCCCATTGAAGGACAGAAAAAAAAGAGAAAGAAAGTTTTGTTGGAAACTAAACTTCAAGGCAACAGTGAAATAACACAAGGCATATTGGATTATGTAGTAGAAACCACCAAACCAATTTCTCCTGCAAACCAGGGTATCAGAGGTAGGAAACTTTCCTTTTTTAACACAGTTTGCTTTAAATACTTGTAGAAAAAGATATTTTAAAAAATATATTTAAATAATTTCTTCTTATATTCCTTTACATTTAAAAAACTTGCAGAAGACTCAGAAGGTTTTTTTAAGGTACAGCCAAGCCCCTTCAAGTCAAGGTAACTTGACTATAATTTTTTAAAAGTTGAAAAGTATTTAAAGAAGTCACAGTACTAATGATGCAATAGAGAGGGGAAATGAGGGGGTGGTTTGAAAACTAAAAGCACAAATTATTTTTGTTAGAAGTGTCGTTTCCTACATAAATATCTTTGTACTACTATTTTTATTTCTCTAGTTCAGGACAGAGGAAACTCTAAACATTTAGATAGAGGTAAGAGTTAACATTCATGGATTAGAGAAAGTCCTGTAAATTACCAGGTAGCAGAGGTTTCCTTCCTATTTGGTTATATGAAGAAGATCCTTTTCGAAGAGCCAAACTGAATTGTAGAAATATTAACTCTGAAAGGTTGAGGCCCCACTTAAGATATTTAATCACATTGAAAGTGATTAAAAATTAATAATCAATTTTCTCAGGCTATAGAAGCAGGGAGCAGTCAAAAGTTGCAGAAACTATAAACTATGTCCAAGATTTAGGCGCTATAATTTAAAAGGTAATGCTAATTCAGTCAGACAGCAGTTGAAAACAGTTGTTAGTGAGGTAAAGAGTATCTCTCTGTGCCTACTTTTTTGGTTTTTCAGAGCGTATTCAGTGTGTTTTTTTGTTTGTACATCTCTATAGAGATTAGTTGTCCACTTCATCTGTTTCAGTAAAGCAGCTGTTTTTGTTGCAGAGATATAGTGGAATCCTGTGGCTTTATTTATTATTTTGAATATTTGTTCTCTAGAGATATATAACTGAACTATAAGCCTGTGTTTCATAACTTTTGGGGCTACCATTCACCATATTTTAGCTCCCCAATAGGTTATTTCCCTCACTGGGGCCTGAAGGGTTTTTGTGCATTGTAACTCAGGATTATAAGAAGTTCGTGCATAAATTTACAGATCTTTGATATACATTCTGAGTCTCACAAAGAGAATCCCTTTTCCCTAATTACCAGATTCACTTTTGAATAAAGTGATTAGGAAACCAATCTTAGCTTTAAAAAAAGGGGGGGGGAGAGGGGGGTTGGGGGAACAGCCCTTTTGTGTAATCAGGGCATGTGAAAGACTTTTTAGATGCCACAAATTTGCCAGTCGTTTATACCTCAGTCTTGGACTTCTCTGATAAATTTTCATCCAGACTTATTCTACTGTTGCCAAATTGTTATGGTTAGCAGGATCTATCCTGAGACCAAATCTCTGAGACAGAAATCTGATTAGCACCTATCACATATTTGAGCTGAAATAGACAAGTTGTAATTTGCTGTGAATTAACCAAGCTCTGCCACTAGGTCCATTCACCCAGAAGGGATATGGGAGAGGTGTCGCTGTTAACAAAATTGTCCCCTGGCCCAGAGGGCTGGGTAGTTTCCCTTAAGAGGAGATATCAGTGGACAGGCACCCTGAAACATGTCTAGCGCAATTTTGTCTTGTATACTTAGGAAACTATACTAATATATTTTTCAGGCAGCTTTTAATAAGATAAATTAAAATAGAGACGTTTTACTTGATATATTAATGAGTCATACCATATCCTGAATATCCTATTTAATTGCGTTTTTCTAAAACTACGAAATATTTTTATAATAATATGATTCCTTGTATAAATATCATGTGAAAATCACAAATGACTATAGTAACAGTAGTTATGCTTCACATCTTTGTACAGTGCTATATATATTTTACAAAACACTGCCACATTTATTTATTCATGAAATTCTTAAATTCGTCCTGTGAGTTGGCATATGATCGTTTTCACATCTGTAAAATGGAAATGCAGACATAGGTTGTCACCTGCTAAGAGCATATTGCCATTAGTAGAGGAATTAGGACTAGAACCCTCATCTGCCAATTTGTAGTCAGTGCTTTTTTTCGTTCTACAACAGATCTCGTAGTTACATATATAATTTTCAAAGCAGGCAATTAAACGGTGGATCAGAACTGGATTTGGAGAAATAGCAAGGCAAGAAGGATTAAGTGGGGATAAGACCTCAGGCTGGATAAAAGAAATAGTGCCTCTGAAATTTATTAGAATGTTATTCTGTATCTGATACTTATATTTTATACAAGTGTCCATTTTGTAAAATACTTGGGGGCTATAATATAATATGCTTTAATAATCACAAATAGTAACTCCAATATTTTGTGAATAAATGAAGCTATTTGAAATCTTATCTACCTGTCCACAGAAGGCATCCCATGTGGCAGCTAGGCATTCCTACCTGGGTTAGGAACAAGTTTCTGTTTCTTGGGATACGGAGATTGGAAGGGTTGATAAATATCACAGCAAAGGTTTCTAGAGGATGAGGGGTTTTGGAATACAAGGCAGGTAGGCTGTTATTTATAGCCGCCTTATTGCCAATTGAGGAAAAATAGACTAAGAATGGTGGTTACAATTCAGAACAATAGTTTGTAGCCCAATTAGATTTCAATAAAAACTGAAATTGAGGATGGAGGTTGCATGTTAAATGAAGAGCCACTAAACATTAAGACTTAAAAACTTACATATACCAGAAGGTAGTAAATACATTCAGAATGTAATAAAATTTTTACCATCTGTATCCCAGCTAAGTGAGGAAGTATATGCCTTTTGACCCTCAGGGTGTGTTGCTGTTCAGCTGCTCTGTCAGTCCTTAGCAAGACAGTTTTCCTTGGTATGCATAGGAAGCTTCTCTTCTAGTGAGTCAAGACCAGGACTTAAATCTAGAGTTGATTGTCCACAGAATGATTTTTCATTATTCTCAGAATTATCAGTTTTTATTAGTGCATATAATAAAATTGACTGTTTATATATTTTAGGTCCTCTTAATGCTGCCTTTTGCAATATCCATTTTCTAAATCTCAAGTAATTTATAAGATTTAAAAGCCTATTATTTTTATCTTTGCTGACTTTTTTTAAATGATTAGGAAAACGAGTGGTACTAATGAAAAAGTTTCCTCTGGATGGAGAGAAGATGGGCAGAGAAGCAGCATTATTTATTGTTCCATCAGTTGTGAAAGGTAAAGTCTAAATTTGTCTTAAATCTTTATGTACTTTAGGTGCTAAGTGAAAGTCTATTGAGGAACTTAGGAATTTGCATTCATAGTTACTCTTATGATATTGTTGTAAAATACATGTTTTTGTTTCAGTTTTTAAAAGTAGGATAAAGAAGTAAGGAGGAAAGGCATGATTGAAATTAAAAGTGCTCAGGTGACAATAAGGGATTTTTTCAAAGGATATGCTATAGATAGAATAGAAATTGATATTTAAGTATTCTGGAAAATTAACAGATTATGATTAGAACCTGTCTTGTATTTGGGACAAGAAAGGGTCAATAATAGTTCTAAAACACTCTGCCCAATAGTATCGGTCATATTTAAAGAATGTAGATCTAATGTGAAAATTTAATTTGAGCCTTTGACATCCTAGAATAATAAAAAACATATTGCGTTTCAGTGCAGACCTCGCAGCAATTTTGTGACCTTGGGTAAATCTCCTGTTTAATCTTTAGCTCTTTATTTGTAAAACAGGTACAACAATGTCACCCGTCCCCACTTGGTTCACAGTGCTGGAAAAATTCAATGAGGTATTAGATGTGAAATCACTTTGGAAACTATAGAGTACTGACCTCATGTAAGATAGTAGTAATACTGATGATACACTGTATCAGTAACCCACCATGGACATGCTGTCAGCCTGCTGCAGCATAGTACTTACACATATTTTACTAGCCAGCCATAGCATTCCAAATATATTTTCCCAGGCATACTTAGATTTAAAAGTTCAGTATTTTAAATGTTGTTGGAAATTTTTTAATAAGTTTTACAACATTGTTGAGGAAGAGAAAGAGAATACAATTTTTGTAGTCCTCCAGGATTCTAAATACTGCATTCACCCAAGTAGAAATGGTCACAGAACTAGCCATCACTTGAATCCAGGCCTTCTAATTCCAAATCTAGAACAATTTATACTATACTTAACAAGTTTTAATTTTTTTAACATATTGTATATTTTTAAATGGAAAACATGCAGGTGTAAACCTTTTATATGATGGCATAATCCTTCATTTTTCTTTTTCAGATAATACTAAATATACATATACTCCAGGATGCCCAATTTTTTACTGCTTACAAGATATTATGCGAGTCTGTAGTGAATCCAGTACTCACTTTGCTACACTTACAGCAAGGATGTTAATAGCCTTGGATAAGTAAGAAATGCCATTACAAATATTTTTTAATTAATCAAATACATGTTTATACTAGAAATTAGTTCTGATAGACACAGACACTTTTGGAAGAAAATAATGAAAATAATACATGTATTAAGAAATGGTAAGTTTTTAAATTATAATTTAAAAATGAAAAACCCCCAAAACAAGATTGTCCTGGTCTGCTTACAGCACGTTAATTTTATTCTTCAGAAATGACAAATGCCACTCTGGCTTAATAATTTAGATTCCCTTGTTACAAAACTAGATTTAGTATTGAGTTACTCTTCTCAGTGAAAAAGTCATATGACCTGTCATGCCTTTGTCTTTCTGTAACAATAGGGCTGATGTCACTTACATCTCAGTGGTTTAAATATTAAAAGTACTTCATGTTTTTTGAAAGGAGTTTTTATTACAATGGCATATACATTTTAAAAAATTGTTTGCTGTGTCCATTAAAATTTTTATTAATAATAAAGTACTTGTACACTGATTTGATCTTTGCAAATTATATAAAAAATAATACAAGATTATATGTATTAAATTATCACATGTACCCCAAAACTATGTACATCTATTATGCATCAATTTAAAAAATTGTTAAAAATTTAAAAATCGATTTGCAATATAAAAAATAAATAATAAATGAAGTATTTAACCAACACTAATTAAAGTTATAAAAATCTGAAGGTAATATTAGAAAGTATCACATATCAGACATGGATAGTCTACCTTTTTTATCTTCACTTTTGGAACAGGTACTTCTTATTATACTACCTCTTTTTTTTTTTATTTTGCCAGGTGGTTAGATGAACGTCATGCACAATCTTACTTTATTCCAGCTTTATTCCGACCGTCTCCTCTTGAGCGAATAAAAACTAATGTCATCAACCCTGCATATGCTGCTGAATTGGGTCAGACAGAAAACTCACTACATATGGGCTATAGTGCACTAGAAATAAAGAGTAAAATGTTAGCCCTTGAAAAAGCGGATACCTGTATTTACAACCCTTTGTTTGGATCAGATCTTCAATATACAAACAGGGTAAGAGTTGAATGAATTTTGGCTCTAGTTTAAAAGACATTTTACCTCAAGTTTAATTTTTTTTCCTGAGATAAATACATCCTATTACTAATTGTAAACATTAAGGTGACAAAGCTCTTAAGGGGTTTATGTTGTTGTTTTCCCTTTCTAGGTAGATAAAGTGGTAATAAATCCATACTTTGGACTTGGAGCTCCAGACTACTCAAAAATCCAAATTCCCAAACAGGAAAAATGGCAGAGAAGCATGAGCAGTGTCACAGAAGACAAGTACTGTTTTGGTTTTATTCCACATTGCTTTTTCTAAAACTTACATACTAATGTTAAAATATTGTTTAAAATTATATATGCAATTAGTATGCAGTGTAATCACTATTTAGTTTGCATCTGTTCAGTGATACACAGCTTTAATACATGTGTCACATTTGTTTTGAAACCATTTGAATTTTAACAATACTCTTTGTATTTTTTTAAAATTTCTTTTTAATGATTAGGGAACGACAGTGGGTAGATGATTTTCCTCTCCACCGAAGTGCCTGTGAAGGAGATTCAGAATTACTAAGCCGTCTTCTCAATGAAAGATTTTCAGTCAACCAATTAGATAGTGACCACTGGGCGCCCATTCATTATGCATGCTGGTAAATGGATTATTTCTTTTTAGAAAGAATAAATTTTTAGTTATAAATGTTACTGCTTCTTTTCAAAACTGTTCTCATTCCAGACACTTTTTCTCTATCATGTTTGCCTTACGAGCTTTCTGTTTTGATCTTTGATTACTGAATATGTGCCACTGTTCAGAATTGCGAGGTCTGCCTCATGGGAAAAGTACTATCAGTGTTCTTAGGCATTGCCGGGTCATACAGTAGGATTATTAATGACTAGTAAATGTCATTGTAATGACTAGTAAATGTCATTGTATAAGAATAAGGTCCCTTATTCACCCTTGGAGTTTCTGTTGTTTTGTATTGGAATTATGTTATGTTAGTTTATCCTTACTGTAAAATTTGCATGTGTTAACTACTTATGATTTGACCTTGCATCATGTTAGGAAAGTATCCTTTTAGTTCTTAGGGAATGTCTGGTATCAAGAAGCCTCCAAAAGCCTTCATTAGAATCACAGATTCCATTTTTTTAGATGTGAGAGTTGGGACAGGATTGGGGTTAGCTCTTTCCACTAGTTCCCCAATGTAGTTCTTGCTCTCCTACTCTTCTCACATAATAATTTTCCCCCTCAGCTGGGCTGAATTAGTGTTCAGAGTGGTAGTTAACTATTTGCTTAGCCCATTCTCTAGAAAGGACATAATAAAGTTTTTTACCATTGTTTCTATGAGAAAGTTGCTTTTGACTTATTGTTTAAAGTGAACTTCCTTGGCTGATTTAAGAAGTACCACATTGTTTACTGCCTGCAAAATGTCCACAATGCCTTAGCTGCGTCACATTGAGCAAGGAACTTCACTTCTCTGCATCTCAGTTTGTCTATATTTAAAATGCAATAATTAGATCATTTCTAGAGTTCTTTCCTACTCAAAATTCTTTTGATTTCTGTGATTCTAATATTTGTGATCAAGTAGCTAAATATAGCTGCTTTTTATATATATCTTTTTTCTGTTTCCTTAAAAATATATACTTTTATTCTATAAATATGCTGTTATATTTCCCATTACAGGGAATTTTTATATTCAGATTTAGAAAGAGTTACCCTAAATTTTCTTTAACTGAACTAATAGTTGTTTCTTCAGATTATCAGTAAATACTGGTAGCAGAAACAATACTAAAAGAAATCACATGCTTTACCAGGAGCTAAACAAAAAGAGGTAGAGAATATAGTTCAAACCCCAAGAAAGTATACTATAGAATTGGGAAAGGCAAAGGCAGTGAATTTTTTAGTTTAAGAACCCCAAATTTATATTGTGCTATATTGTCATCCTTTTTTGTGGTAAGGGTTATTTTCTTCTCTAATAAAAGAATAATAATGTTTTCAACTACCTATTACATAAAAACAAAAGTATGGTATAGTATATGATGTTCTTTGGAATGTACCTAGGTTTCAGTCCTGTTAGTTCCTGAAAGTATGACCTTTGGCAAGTTACTTAATGTCTCTAAGGGTCTGTTTCTTTATCTACAAGATAGGCTTAAAAATGGTACCTTCTCTAAGATTAGAAGAGAAAATACAAATAAGGTGCTTTGAGAGCACATAATAAGCCCTCAATAAATGTTGGCTTTTATGAGTAAGTGTTGTAAAAATGCAAAGATCTTGATGCCTAAATCTAAAATTCATTAATCTGTAGTATTTTTAATAGCAAATTTTTGTTACTTGAGTACACCAAGAGTTTTATCTTTTGATAAAATTAATTTTCTGTCAGTTGGAAATAATCAAGTTTTATACAACAGGAGTAGTATGGGTCACCTTGCAATACTTTTAATCAGGTGCATCATTTGCTTGATGGGAATTTGAATAAAGAATGATTTAACTATTTTGTAAAGAGCTTAAATTACTTTATCTTAGAAATGTACTCTTTTTCACTAATTGGTATAAGGATTGAGGAGAGGACTCTGGGCTGTTGCAATCAAGAGACTGGAGTTTGGTCCTGTCTTTATGAGGTTAGACAAGATGTTTTACCCCTCTTGGTCTGTTTTCTCATGTTTAAAATGAGGATTTTGATTAGATCAGTGGTTCTCAAACTTTTTGATCTCAGGGCCCCTTTTCACTCTTAAAAGTTATTAATACAAGATCCCAAAGAGCTTAAAAATAACAATAAACATGTATATTAACATAACATAATTTTATGAAAAAATACCTTATTTTCCAAAATAAAATTAATGAGAAGAGTGGCATTGTTTTATGTTCTTACAAATCTCTAGCTTAGTAGAAGATAGCTGGATTCTCACATCTGCTTCTGCCTTCAGTCTGTTGCAATATCACATTACATAGCTTCTAGAAAACTCTACACTTCCAAGAAAATGAGAGTGAGAACAGCAAATAATATCTTAGTATTATTTTGAAAATATGTTTGAATTGGAGGAAACCCTGAAAAAGTTTCACGGTTCCTCATGGGTTTCTGGATCACTTTTTGAGGACTACTGAATTAGATCACCACTAGGATTTCTCTTAAGTTTTTTAAATTTCCAGTTTGGTAACCAGACACCTAAAAATTATTCTTTCTAGAATCACCATTTTCCCAAACTATTTAAGTTGGCTTTTACCCCACATGGAAAACTTGCCAGTCACTCAGAAAATATCTCACTGACATCCCATATTCTCTCACCTCTTTATCCTTTCTGTTCTCCTATGCTAGACCCTCTATTTTGAATCAAATCAGTGTCTTCTTTCTCTGATAGTACTTTTAGGCTTCAGATCATTACTAGAGAGTGTTTTTAAAACTGTGATGATTTGGCTCCCTACAAATTATTCTCTCTGATTTTATTTGGGCCTTCACTATAGCTTAGCTGTCTATACTTTTTTATTTCATTCATAATGTCAGCCTGTTAGTCCTCCCCTACAAGCTATTCTAAACCTTTCTACTCTCAAATATGTGAACTTCCCTTACTTTCTTTTTCTATTTTCATAACCCCCTAAACTGTCTTTACCCCCTATTTTCAAGGAAAATTGAAGCCATCAGAAATGTCCTTTTCCATTGCTAATGATCAGTTTTTGTTCCCATCTCTCTGCTGTATAAAGAATACAGGAGAAACATAGGGTATATATGTAAAAATCCTTCCTGTTCTCCATTAAATTCACTCTTTCCTTTTCCGCATTTTCTTTCCTCTTATCTTTATATATGCATAGTTCTCCCCCTCCTTGAAAGGAACCCTAATTTGAACCTGCTGCTGCTTCTAGCCACTATCCTGTTTCTTTCCTTCCTCTCATAGCTAGACTTCAGAGGTGAGTGGGCTACACTCTACCTTCTCTTTTTCACTCTTCACAAATCTTCTTAACTTTTTCTGAGTTTTTAATTTCTTTCTCTGCTCTTCAGCACTTAATACTGTTGATCACTCCTGGAGTTGAAAGGTCATAACGGAGCTATAATGAAGGTCAGTACAAGTGTAAGATATTATTGCTACCTTATCATCATTATTATGAAATACTGGCCTCCATCCTGTGATCCAAGCATGTGGCATAGTATGGAAACTGCTGTACTAAGATTCAGAAAACCAGATTCTAATTCTGGCCAGTAACAATGAGACCTAGGGCAGGTAACTTAACTGGGTCAAGTTTCATTTTTCTCATCTGTACAATAAAAATACCTCTGCCCACCGCTTAAGTTGCTGTGAAGATTATATTAAGTAATTATATAAGAACATACCTAGGGCTGGGGATCGTGGCTCACACCTGTAATCTCAGCACTTTGGGAGTCAGGAGGACCACTTGAGGCCAGGAGTTCAAGACCAGCCTGTGCAACATAGCAAGACCTCATCTCTACAAAAACTAGAAAAATTAGCCAGGTATGGTGGTGAGCACCTGTAGTCCTAGCTACTCCGGAGGCTGAACCAGGGGGATTGCTTGAGTCTGGGAGTTGGAGGTTGCAGTGAGCTGTGATCACACCACTGCACTCTAGTCCGGGTGACAGAGTGAAACTCTGTCTCTTTTTAAAAAAAAAAAAAAAGGTACCTGGAAACTCTCTCTTCTTTTTTTCCCTTTTTTCTTAAACTGAGTGGTAAGAATACCTGGGAAACTTTAAATCATCATACAAAATGTATGTTTGTAGTAATTATTTTTATTATTATTTCTTGAATTGCTCCCTCACTATCTTTTCTTGAAAGGATGTTTTTCAAGATGTATTTCATTGTTCTAAGATGATCATCTTTCTCTAAATTCTCTTACAGAAAGATTTTATCCATTCTCCCAGCCTTAACAGTAATACTTTTCAGTTAGATGATTTTGTGTATTCTCAGATAGATATTCTAAGCCTTTGCCTTTCAGCTACATACTAATCCTTCATTTTCAATTGCCTGTTAAACAGTTTAGTCACTTATCTTTTGTGCATAAGGCACTTTGGAGAATGTAAAGACACTGTCCTACCCTTCAGGAACTTCCAGCCTGATAGAGAAGAGATGTATATAAACAAGGATGAAATCAGGCAAAAAATGAAATAAATCTCAAAAAAGAAGCAAAAATAAAATGCTAGAATGTAGTGGGAATATAGAGGAGGTAGATCTTAAACTGTTTCAGAGGCATTTGAAATTTAACCTGAACAAAATGAGGGAGGATTCTTAAGAAGAGTAAAGAACATGAGCCAAAAATCACCTACATAAGAAGGGATAGGGGTAGGTTTGGGATATAGGAAAACTAGAGTATACGTAAAGGGGAAGAAAGGAAAATTGACAGCAAATCAGGTCAGTTCTAAAAATGTGCTATTTTTCCCCTCTATGCACCATACCTAAAACCAAGTTTCCCTCCTTATTTCCAAACAATGAATTATTTCCACCGTTGCTTCGGATTGCAGCCTTACCTAAGTCTTTGGCTCTTAACCAAATGGTTGACTCACTATGTCTGACACATGCTTTGTACTCTTCGAAGAACTTGCTTTGCTTACTCCTTTTCCCTCTACCTAAAGTATTTTACCTCTGTTCAACATCTCTTCAGTTCTTTCCTATTTAAAAATCGAGTTTGAATTGCTCTTCTATCAAAACACTTTTCAGGACTACCTTAGAGTGAATACTCTCCTTTTTGATATTTTTTAAAGCATTAATTATATACCATTTTGATTTGGCAAATAAGTGCCTTATTTTGTTGATTGTTATCCTAAACCATTACAGTACTTAAGTTTTACAGCATTATGTAACTTATCTCATGTTTATGTTTTGCCTCTCTGATTACATTGTAAACCATTCAGAACAGAGACCCATGTATCATATATCTTTGTGTCTCCTACAGTGTCTAATGTAGCAACTACATCTAGAATTATGTCTTTTAGCCTGTTTTGTAAATCATAGATCTAAGTGAAAAACATTCTTACTAAGTTTGCTTATAAGTTACTTTCTGATTGTGAACCTATTTTTGGCTAAAAAATTGTATTTCTTTAATTTATAACTTTTGTACTTTATGTGGGGTGTTTCTCTGTCAGCTTCTCTATCTGGATTTGAGATTATATTTTCTCCCACTTGATCAGAAATAGAAACAGTTGAATTTGACGAGAATAATTCATGAGAAATCCCTAATCACAGAAAACATCTATGTGGATGTCTTAATAATCCCTGTTCTCTGTCCTAGAAAAATCTTAGATTTCTTTGAGATATCATCCAAAGTTTGGATTTTTTTAAACATTTTGGATGATTTTTTTAGGTAAGTTTTATTTTTTTTTTTATAGGTATGGAAAAGTCGAAGCTACTCGCATATTGTTAGAGAAAGGAAAGTGCAATCCAAACCTTTTAAATGGACAACTTAGTTCTCCACTTCATTTTGCTGCTGGAGGAGGACATGCTGAAATAGTACAGATTCTCCTAAACCATCCAGAAGTTGACAGAGTAAGTATTTTCCAGTTTTTTTGTTAATGTTCAAGCAGTGAATAATAAGTAATGCTATATTAATGGCACTAAAATGTTCAATTGTACATTTGACAGGTCAGCTGAAAAATAAAAATAAATTCAGTTACTTTATAGAATAAATAATATTTATATATGAGTTGTGCTTTTGAACATAAAAATTTTTATTGTGTTAAAATATACCTCACACAAAGTTTGTAATTTTAACCATTTTTAGATGTACACTTCAGTGGCATTAAGTAAATTCACATTATTGTGCAACCATCACTACTATCCATCTCCAGAAGGTGCATAAAATTTAACTTCTTTTCATTTTATATTCTATTTCCCCAAAAATATCTTGAAAAAGGAAAAGGATTTTCTATAATTTTTGGTAAAAAGCATTTCATAAAGGGGGAAATAATAGTATTAATACCTTTGTTATATCTATATCAGAACTTTTAAAAAACGATAATCCCAGTATTGCTTTGAGTCTTTTATCTTTGGCAATTTTCCTTTTAGTATGTACTAAGTATGGTTAATACTTGACAAGAGTCTATTTTTTATGAACCTTTGATTAGTTGAATGACATTTTCCCTTAGAATACCATATATTTGTAATGCCTTTTTTCCTCCCTCCCCTTCCCCCACTTCTAGCACATAACAGACCAACAAGGAAGATCTCCATTAAATATTTGTGAAGAAAACAAACAAAATAACTGGGAAGAAGCTGCAAAATTGTTGAAGGAAGCTGTTAACAAACCAGTAAGAATTATCTTTGTAAATTGTTAGAGCCAAGCATAGTATTTAAATTCATAGGTAATTTGAGGATCTGTGGCAAGAGTGGAAAGATGAATGAATGGATGGCTTCTTTATGGCTATAAAATCTCATTGTTATACTTCATAGGTATTAAATTTATCATCCCTCGTATTCAGATACTTAGTCTTGCATAATAAAATAAAACTTGCAAAATTAAATAAATAAAACTTCCAAAACACTTAATCTAATTTCCAGTTGTATAATCCCTGTACTTGATATGCTGATTACACATAATTTTAATCTATTCATTGTAGCATGTCCCTCTTCTGAGGCCTTTTAGGCAACATTTTATATTTTTAAGTGAAAGCCTTGCACATTATTCCTTAATTTGCTCTCAGCAAGTTAGTTTATGTATAACAGACTCATTTTCCTCCTCACAAAAATAAAATAGGTGATTTCCTAGCTCTTTTTTCTGCAATCCAACCTAGCCTTTTCATCTAATTATGCTTGAAATAAACCCATAAATCTAATGCTGGGTACATATAGCTGTTAAAAGAATGTTGTATTAAAAAGAGCAAAGTTTAATTTCTAATTAGCTGTGATATTAAGATAGAGAAGAATTGACAATTAGAAGAAGCTCAGTTATGCCTAAAAATTATAGTGATGATAAAACTAACATTAATTTAATTTTTTCTTTTTTGAGATGAAGTCTCGCTGTGTTGCTTAGGCTGAAGTGCAGTGGCTATTCACAGGTGCTATCATAGCGCACTGCAGCTTTGAACTCCTGGCTCAAGTGATCTCCCACTCCAACCTCCTGAGGAGCTGGGATAATAGGCATGCACCACTGTACCCAGCTGTCATTAATTTAAAAACTATTTGAAAACTTGCAAACCAGACCAAAAGATTTATACCAACAGATAAAGGATAAAGGCTTTATACCAACAGATATAACCTATATACCTAAGCCTTTCCAGGCATTAACCATCAATTAGACAATAAGTATTTGTTGAGTAGCTCTGTGAATTTTATATCATGAGATGCTGAAAGCAATAAGGAATCTCTGCCTTTAAGGAATATTGCACACATACTCACCACACATTCATACACATTTTATCAAAACCCTATTCTAAGAGCATAAAACTGAGTCAAGGAAATATATAAAGCAGTATAGGCACCCTTATATTATACTTCATTGCAGTTTATTTTCTAATGTATAGTTTTAACACATTTTTATCCCTGGCTTAATTTTTATATTGTGAATGGATAAGATAAGAGGAATTAGGTACTTTTATTCAAAATGAACTGGCCTGGAAGTTATTTGAGGGCATCATTTGCTTCTTATAGCAATAAAAACCTATTAAGAATGCTACTAGTCTTTAGGATTTTCTGAACTGGAGGAAGGAAACTGACTCAAAGTGCATTGTTTGATATCTTTTATCTGCCAAGTCTCCATTACAGATTCCTCTTAGGACAAGTAATTGCTGGTACACATTTCTATAGTATGATTTGTGACCCACTAGACTCATAAAGTACTGACCTAACCCTGGATTCTCTCACATGATATTTACATTGTACATGAAAGGCTCTAAAACGTCCTCTCAGAAGAACTTGAAATTCAGTATTTTTTAAAAAAACATTTTCCTTCATTTCCCAGACTTATTTGACCCTGAAACGTCCAGAGGAAGAAAGCTTAAATAATGGAAGTAAAATGTTTTTTAAATACTTCCAACAGAATCTCACTTGAAGCAGTTTTTCTGATATTTTGCAAGTCAGAAATCTATAATAAAGCATATGAAGTTGAAAGTAAAGTGTCTTGTTGGATTGTGATATGTAATTTTTAAGCAGATTGCATTTGTTGTCATTCCTTTCCTAGTATGAAAAAGTTCGAATATACAGAATGGATGGATCATACCGTTCTGTTGAATTGAAGCATGGAAATAATACCACAGTGCAGCAGATAATGGAAGGAATGCGTCTGTCTCAAGAAACACAACAATATTTCACTATTTGGATTTGTTCAGAAAACCTCAGTAAGAAAGTTTTTATTCTGTTGTCTAAACCTCATTATTCCTTTTTGGGAGTGGGTTAGTAAACTTACATATAGCATATGTTTATTCCTGACTTTTAAATTTTGAACTAATACAATGTTCTCTTTCATATAAATTATTAGCATTCAAACTGCTGAAACACAAGCCTCTGGGCCCCCATTCCTTGCTTCACCTCAAAGCATTTTTTAAGTAATGAAAACCAACATTTTTCTTCTCTGGCAATGTCATTTGATTTGAATACCATTAAATGTTTTTGATTGAATACCATTAAATGTTGTGCTCATACAACTTGGCCTTATTTTCAGTGCTCATCTCAATACAGATATTCTTTTTCTTATATTAGTTTTCTGTTTAAAGTCAACCTTTTTGTTTAAAATCAGCCTAATGTCGCTATAGATTTGTCCCTCAAAGTATTATAAATGCATAAACAATTTAATTGATGTGATTGTTATTTAATGGTTTAATTCTATCTTTTTAACACCATTCTATCTTTTCTACTTATTATGTCATAAAAAATAGGCTATAATGGAATTAAGGATTTTATATACATTTTATAAATTTTATGTAAGAATTATTCTTGTAATTCTTATGTTCTTAAAAACAAGCAATAAACTACAAATCAAGTAGTAATACTGATTAAAATAAATATTGACTTAAATTTAGACCTTTAATTTGTGAGTATTAAGCACTTAAGTGCAGATAGTTTAATACAATGTTTCTGTGTATTGATATAATTGGTTTTTTTAACATTATCATTTATAAAAGAAAAGATGTTTTTCAGGCCTTCAACTCAAACCATATCATAAACCCTTGCAACATGTTCGTGACTGGCCAGAAATACTTGCTGAATTGACTAATTTGGATCCCCAAAGGGAAACACCTCAGCTTTTCCTAAGAAGAGATGTGAGACTTCCTTTGGAAGTTGAAAAAAAGGTTTGCTTGAAAATTTTATTTATAGTTATTTAAATGCACAGAACCTATTGAGTTTCTACTGCAGGCACTAGAGGCAGAAATTGCATTGTTTCTATACTAGGAGGTTTTACCTGTTTTTCTGTTCAATCCTTACATCCCTGTGTTGAGTGGTAGAGTTTCAGTTAGTCTACTTACAACTCCCTTGGTTGGTTTTTTCATTCCTACTCCCATTGTCTTAAATTCTTAAGACAAAAGAAATAGGGAAGCTATCCTAAAGAAAAATAGCAATTAGATGGGGGAGAAAATTATACAGAAAAAAAATGTTTTTAGAATAGTTGGAAAGGAAGTACAGCATCAAGGATAAACTTAATAAAGGGCTAATCAGTTGTGTAAATTTCAAAGGAGGAAAGAGATACATTGGTGTGGGAGAGAGCAGAAAAAACATTCTGGGTAGAGAAGATGATATTTGCAAAGGAGACATACGAAAGATATTCTCAAAACTCAGTAGGTAGCTGTTCTTGACTCAAGCAGAAAACTTTATAAATAGTAAAAAATGAGAGTAGAATTTACATTTGATAAGAAGGTCTGTTCCAGAAAAGTATGTTTGGATTTGAACTACTGTAGATTTTAGGGAAGAGGTGAGATAATGCCACAGGAAGGATGAACAGACAAGGGAGAAACTTAAAGGAGAGATTATAACAACTTAAACTAGGTATGATAACCTAAATACAGTGGTAGCTGTGAAAATTGAAAAAAAAAAATTGTTCCAAGGTCTCATCACATTGATGAAGAAAAAAATTACGATACATTTCATGATTTTTTTATCCAAGAGAATATTAAACGAAGATAAGCAAATTTTAGCACATGAAAATTTCAGCAGCCATGTCCAAACTTAGTAAATGTTTTATATGTAACTATTTATTATCCTTCTTATATTATCAAGCTAAAGAAAGATTTAATCCTCTCAGCCAAATATACTGGGAGTTACATAGATATTTGTATGAATTTACCAAAAACTAAGGTCTTGATTATTTATTAACAACAGAATCACATTAATAGACTGAAGGGGGGAACCCACAGGATAATCTGAATTGATACAGAAAAGTCATTTGACGAACTCCAACACTCATTTATGAGAAAAGAAAAAAAAAACTCTCAGAAAACTAGAATTAGATGGGAATTTCCTCACATAATAAAGAATATTTATGAAAACCCAAGCCTAATATCATACTCATTGGTAAAAATTGAAAACTTTGCTTCTAAGATCAGGCACAAAATAAGGATGCCCATTTTCACCACTGCTATTTAACATTGTACTAGAAGTTGTAGCCAGAGCAGTTAGACAAGAAAAAGAAATTAAAGCCATCCAAATTGGAAAGGAGAAAGTAAAACTATCTCTATTTGCAAATGACATAATCCTGTATATAGGAAATCCCAAAGAATCCACAAGAAAGGTACTAGAGCTAATAAACCAATTCAACAAAGTTTCAGGATAAAAGTTCAACACACAAAAATCATTTCCATTTATATACAACAGCTAATAATAATCCAAAAAGGAAATTAAGAAATCCATTAAAATATCATCTAAGAAAAATACCCAGGAATAAATTTAACAAAAGAAGTTCAAGTCTTGTACACTGAAAAGTACAAGACATTGCTGAAAAATTAAGACCTAAATAACTGTAAATCCATCCTCCTGTACAAGGATAGGAATATTTAATATTTTTAAGATGTCAATACTAGCAAAATGATCTACATATTCAGTGCAATCCCTAACAAAATTCCAACAGCCTTTTTTGCAGATATGGAAAAGATAGTCCTCAAATTCGTATGAAATTGAATAAAGGGCCTCAAATAGTCAAAACAATTTTGAAGAAAGAATAATAAAGTTGAGGGATTCACATTTCCCAATTTCAAAACATACTACAAAGCTACAAATCAAAACATTGTGGTACAAACCTAAGGATAAACATATAGACCAATGGAATAAAATTGAGAGTTCAGAAATAAAACCATACATCTATAGCCAATTAATTTTTGACAAGGGTGCCAAGTCCATCTAATGGAGAAAGAATGGTCTCTTCAACAGATGGTATAGGGACAACTGTTAAATTCACATTGCAAAAATATGAAGTTGGACCCCAACCTCACACCATATACAAAAGTTAATTCAAAATGTGTGAATGACCTAAATATAAGAGCTAAAACCATAAAACTTGTAGAAGAAAAACATAGGCATAAATCTTCATGACCTTGGATTTGACAGTGAATTCTTAGATATGACACTAAAAGCATGAGGAACAAAAGAAATAATAGGTAAGTTAGACTTCATCAAAATTAAAAACTTTTTTGCATGAAAAGGCATTATCAAGACTACCTACAGAATTGGAGAAAATATTTGCAAATCATAGGTCTGATAAGGGCTTACTATCCAGATTATATAAAGAATTCCTACAACTCAGCAATAAAGACAACCCAGTTAAAAAATGGTCAAAGGATTTGAATAACATTTCTCTAGTCAACTTACACAAGTGCACTACAAGCACACAAAAAGGTGCTCAACATCATTAGCCATTAGGAAAATGCAAATCAAAACCACACCAAGAAACCACACCTAATAGGATGGCTATAAAAAAACAAACAAAATGGAAAATAACAAATATTGGTGAGGATGTAGAGAAATTGGAGCCCTGGTACACTGCAGGTGGGAATGTAAAATTGTGCAGCTACTGTGGAAAACAGTTTGGTGGTTCTTCAAAAATCTAAACATAGAATTACCATATGATCCAGCAATTCCACTCCTGAGTATATGTCTGAAAGAATTGAAAACAGGGACTTGAACAGATACTTGCATGTCACTTCACCATTACTCATAATAGCCAAAAAGGTGGAAACAACCTAAACGTCCGTCAACAGATGAGTGGACAAACAAAAGGTGGTATATACATATAATGGAATATTATTCACTCATCAAAAGGAATGAAGTTCTGGTACAATAAGGACAAACCGTGAAAACATGTTAAATGAAATAAGCCAGACACAAAAGGACAAATATTGTCTGATTCTTCCTATATTAAGCAATCTAGAATAGGCAACTTCATAAGGACAAAAAGTAGACTAGAGGTTACCAGAGGTGTTGGGTGGGGGGAGGAATGAGGAGTTATTCTAAATGGTTACAGAGTTTCTGTAGTGAGTTGTGGAAATAGTGACGGTAGCACAACACTGTGAACGTAATTAATGCCACTGAATTATACACTTAAAAATGGTTAAAATCACAAATCTTATGTTATATTTATTTTACCACAATTTTTAAAAATGTATTAGATCTGTAAGATCTGCATGTAATCTAAGTATACTCAGTCTGTCTGTCTTCTTCACCCAAGTACTGTTTTAAAAGTTGGCTGGTAGAGGAAAGGAGCTGCAATGATAATACTTAGATGATAAATAAATTGCATAATTAGACTATAAAATAAAGTGGACTCAAGTAAAAAGGAAGCAAGGCTTAGTAAATTCTTAAGGTAAATTGGAATATCATGATAATCTGGTAAAATAGTTGTATTCTTTCACTCATTATATAATTAAGAAATTCCTATTTCTACCATCTGATAAATAGAAGAACTGCACTTATTGGTTAGCATCATTCTTTTAGGATGAAAACAGCGTGATTCATTGTTGACTAAAACTCATCAAACATACTATTGGGAATTGTAACTGTTATTATCTACTCAAACTCTTCAAATTTACTAAGTCAATTTTTATTAGAAAAATATCCTTCCATTCAGTCTTTTTTTCCAGCATTTTATTTTGAGATATTTTAGAAACTGTGGGAAAGTTGAAAAAGTAATACAATTCGTACCTTATATCATTCATTAGATTCACTAATTGTTAATATTTTGCCACATTTGCTTTATCTTTTCTTTTTTTCTTTGTGAGCCACTTTTAAGTGAGTTGCAGATATCATGGCACTTCATCTCCACATAAATTAGCATACGTCTTCTAAGAATAAGGACATGTCTGCATACCGCAATACCATTTTCAACCTAATAAAATTAGTGTTTCTATAATAACATCTAATATCTGCTTCAAATTCAGATTTTTCCTAATTGTTTTTAAAAGTTTTTTTGTCTCTCTCACCCTCAGAATCTAGTCAAGGTGCATGCTTTGTATTTGGCTATCTCTTTAGTCTTTTTTTTCCCCATAAAATTCTGTTTCATTTTTTAAAATTATAATAGAGTACTATAAGATGGGAAAATAGAATTATTTGAGTTAGTATGACAAAAATCATTTTTACCGTAATGATGTGGGATCATTGTAAATTATATTTGGAAATACTTTATTCATTCAGAAACTTTATAAATGGAATTATTTCAAAGTAGAAATATATTCTATAGGCTAACATTTTTCAATGTTTATTAATCTTATTGGATAAGTGAAACTAAAGTTTTTAAAACTTAAAAATAACTATACTCCCTTTTAATGTTATTTGAAAGTGCAAAGTCTTACAGTCACATAAAATTTTAAAATGTTTTAAAACAAGCCTTTTTAAACTACATTTGTCCTTCTGGGAATTAACTCACTTCCTTTTATCTCCTTTGAAGTTCACTACTGTATTATATGAAGCATAGGTAATAGAAAAATGTTTCAGAAATATAAAGATTTAGGTAAAATTATGCTAGAAATTATCTATATTCATAAACTGATGAAAATATTATTAGACAGTAAATCAGGGTTTAGCAAACTATAGCCTATGGCCGTATCCTGCCTGCTGCCTATTTTTGTATATCCCACAAGCTGTTTTTTTATATTTTTCAATGGTTAAAAACAATCAAAAGAATATTATTTCATGTTGTGAAAATTTTATGAAATTCAAATTTTAGCATCTGTACGTAAGTTTTATTAGAACACTACCATACCTATTTGTTGATGGTTGATGTATTGCCCGTGGCTGCTTTTGTACTACAATTGCAGAGATTACATGGTTTACAAAGCTTAAAATATTACTGTCTGGCTCTTAACAAAAAAAGTTTGCCAACCCCTGTTCTAAAGCAATAACAAATATGTAGCTTTTGGTTTTCCCATATTATACAGTGACAAGTTGTACGTTTGTGAAAGGAATTGTAGCCTAATAACCAAATTATACTTTCTCTTCTAAGATTGAAGACCCACTAGCAATTCTTATTCTCTTTGATGAAGCCAGATATAATTTATTAAAGGGCTTTTATACAGCTCCTGATGCCAAACTGATAACATTGGCAAGTCTTCTGTTACAAATAGTTTATGGAAATTATGAGAGTAAAAAACACAAGCAAGGTTTTCTAAAGTAAGTATTTAATACAGTGCATATACAATGCATGGTCTTGTGCTATGTTTAAGATTCTGTTTAACCAAGAAAGTTTTAAAATGTTATTTAAAAATATTTATATATTACATTGGTTTGGAATTAAATAATACAAGACATAGAATAAGGGAAAAAACTATCATAGTAAAGCATTCTTAAAGTTATAGTCTACAAAGTTATTTTTCTTATATTCAACTATGGATTGATACACTTTATGTTTTTTCTTTAATTTATATTTCTTTATGATATGTTTAAATAAGTTCACTAAAACCTGACTTGAATATGTAGTAAAAAAATTTTATAAGGCAGATGCACTTTAGAATCCTAGCATAAAAACTAGTTTCATGTTCAGTCTTTCAGAGAAAACACAGATTTTAGCACATCTAAAATTTGTTTATTGTGGTTTCTAATTGTCAAAAATATTTTCTGGTTATTGAAAGAAGAAACATTTCTCTAAATTGATAGGATTGTGGCTTTTTGCTTAAAATTTTTTGACTTCTCTGATATTTTATAACATAGTTTTCAATTTAAAAATTATGTTACTTAAAGCCGTATGTGACAGAATGATGATTGTACTTTAGCTATTAAAGATGATTTATTTAAAGGATGTTGGCATGTGTGCTTACAGTGAAGAAAATCTAAAATCCATTGTACCTATTACCAAACTGAAAAGTAAGGCACCTCACTGGACAAATCGAATACTTCATGAATACAAGGTAAGCTGTTTAATAGAAATAAACAGGCATTTTATAGCTTAGTGAAATTTTGTTAGTGTTACTAATATTTTAAACATAGGTACATTATAGTCATGAAATTAAAAATAGATCTTCTCAGTCACTATGCCTGAAATTGAAAGCAGCAAGATATTTTTACTGAATACCTTCTATATGCTGAATACCTTCCATATACTGAATGCTGTGATAAGGGCTAATGATAAAAATTTGACATAATATACTGTCCCTACTCTTGAGGCACTTAAAACCTAATAGAATAGACAATATTTTTGGATCCTGATTTTTTTTTTAATATTAAGATCACAAGAGAAAAAGTACTCTTGATATAATGTGCCATAATTTTATTCTTCTGTGGGGGCAGCCTTGATTTTAGAAACTGTTCAGTTGACCTATATGGATTATCAAAAGTATGTTCTCCTTTCACATCTCTTTTATTTTTATTTTACCATATTTGTTTTTAGAATCTTAGTACAAGTGAGGGTGTCAGTAAAGAAATGCATCACCTTCAGCGCATGTTCTTACAGAATTGTTGGGAAATTCCTACATACGGAGCAGCATTTTTCACAGGACAGATATTTACAAAGGCAAGCCCCAGCAATCATAAAGTCATCCCTGTGTATGTAGGAGTGAATATAAAAGGACTTCATCTCCTCAACATGGAAACTAAGGTATATTTTCAGCTATTTTTGACCAGTCAAATCGTATAATATCTAAAACAACAGTGCCGGCCTACATGAAGAAGCTAGAAGTGGCATATATACAAAACTATTCATTGCAACTTCCTTAATTAGAAAAGATGAGGGGGAAAACTAAATGACTATCAGTGGGTTAACATACTACATTTCTACTTTGGAGTATCTTTCAGCCATGCAAAAGAATAAATAATTTTTGTGTAGAATAATTTCCAAGATATATTTAGTGAAAAAGTAAGGTGCTGAAACATATGTAATATGCTACCATTTGTATAAAAAGGGAAGGAAGTGAAGACTGTCTTTACCTAAGTACATGCTGTTTATGTATGCACAAAATACTTGAAGCCTTTAGGGAAGAGCACCAGGCAACTGGCAACAGGAGTTAGAAGGAAGACTTTTCACTATATACCTGTCTTAGTTCAGGCTGCTATAACAAAGTATCATAGACTGATTGGCTTACAAATAAAAGAAGTTTATTTCTCATGGTCTGGAAGCTCGAAATTTGAGATCAGAGCGCTAGCATTGTCACGTTCTGGAGGGGCTGACATTTTGTTGTATCCTCACATGACAAAAAGAATGAGAGAGCTCTCTGGGGTCCGTGTTATAAAGACATTAATCCCATTCATGAGGGCTCCACCCTTATGACATAATTACCTCCCAAAGGCTCTATCTCTTTTTTTTTTTTTTTAATTTATTTTTTTATTTTCAGAATATCATGGGGGTACAACACTTTGGCCATACACATTGCCCCTGTTCTGCCCGTGTCAGAGCCACAAACGTGGTCATCTCCCAAACTGTGCTCCCCGCATCCATTCAGTGAGAGTTTTCCCCATCCCTTCCACCCGCCTCCCGCCCGCCCGCCCTCAGATGAATGTTATTGCCCTGTGTGATGTAAGTGTTCATCAGTTAGTACCAGTTTGATGGTGAGTACCAGTGGTGCTTGTTTTTCCAATCCTGTGACACTTCGCTTCGAAGAATGGGTTCCAGCTCCAACCAGGATAATATCAGATGTGTTAATTCACTGTTGTTCCTTATTGCTGAGTAATACTCCATGGTATACATATACCACATTTTATTGATCCACTCGTGTATTGATGGGCACCTGGGTTGTTTCCACAACTTTGCAATTGTGAATTGTGCTGCTATGAACATTCGAGAGCAGATGTCTTTATTATAAAATGTCTTTTTTTCTTTTGGGTAAATACCCAGTAGTGGGATTGCTGGGTCAAATGGTAATTCTACTTTTAATTCTTTGAGGTATCTCCATATTCTTTTCCATAGAGGTTGTACTAATTTGCAGTCCCACCAGCAGCGTATGAGTGTTCCTATCTGTCCACATCCCCGCCAACATTTGTTATTTGGGGATTTTTTGATATGAGCCAATCTCACTGGAGTTAAGTGATATCTCATTGTGGTTTTGATTTGCATTTCCCTGATGATTAGAGAAGTTGAGCACTTTTTTATATGTTTGCTGGCCATCATTCTGTCTTCTTTGGAAAAGTTTTTGTTCATGTCCTTTGCCCATTTTTTAATAGGGTTGTTTGATTTTTTCTTGTTGATTTTCCTAAGTTCTGTATAGATTCTGGTTATCAGCCCTTTATCAGAGGTGTAGCATGCAAATATTTTCTCCCATTCTGTAGGTTGTCTGTTCACTCTAGTGATAGTTTCCTTGGCTGTGCAGAAGCTTTTCAATTTGATCAGGTCCCATGTATTTATTTTTGTTGCTGCTGTGATTGCTTTGGGGGTCTTCTTCATAAATTCTTTGCCTAGGCCAATGTCCATAAGAGTTTTTCCAACGTTTTCTTCGAGAATTCTTATGGTTTCATGTCTTAGGTTTAGATCTGTTATCCATTGTGAATTGATTTTTGTGAGAGGTGATACTCTATCTCTTAATACCTATCTCTTAATACCTTCACATTGGGAGTTAGGATTTCAGCATACCAATTTGGGGAGGAGGGACACAAACATGCAGTCCATAACAATGCCATTTTGCACCTTAAATGTTTTAACTATGTGATTCACTACCTGTTTGAAATATCAATTAGGTTTAAATGAAAAAATAAAGATTAAAAAAGGGGAAATATAATATGTGACACAAGGGCTTCACTTTGAAAATTAGAATTAGTTATAAGAACCTTTTGGGGGGCAGGATGAAGTATGAATATCCACCAGAATCCTTCAAAGCTTTTTTTTGGTTTGTTATTATCTTTGGTTTTTACATGACTTTTTTATTGAGACATAATAATTGTACATATGATATGTATGGGTTACATGGGTTATTTTGATACATGCTGTAATGTGTGATGATTATATCAGGGTATTTAGCTATCTGTCACCTCAGACATTTATCATTTCTTTATGTTAGGAAAACTTCACCTATTCTAGCTATTTTGAAATATACAATAAATTATTACTATCTATAGTCACCCTACTATACTATCAAACACTTGAATTTATTCCTTCTGTCTAACCTTATGTTTGTATCCATTAACCAACCTCTCCTTTATCCACCCCCTCAACTTTTCCCAGCCTCTAGTCACCATCGTTCTACTCTCTACCTCCCTGAGATCAACTTTTTTTGGTCCTACATATAAGAGAACATGTGATATTTGTTTTTCTATGCATGGCTTATTTCACTTAACACAATGACCTCAGTTCCATCCAGGTTACTGCAAATTACAAGGTTTCATTCTTTTTCATGGCTGAATAGTATTCCGTGTAGATATACCACATTTTCTTTATCCATTCATCCATTGATGGACACTTAGGTTGATTCCATATCTTTGCTATTGTGAATAGAGCTGCAGTACACATGGGGGTGCAGGGATCCCTTAGATATACTGATTTCCTTTTCTTTGGATAAATACTCAATAGTGGAATTGCTGGATCTTATGGTAGTTCTATTTTTAGTTTTTTGAGAAACCGCCATACTGTTTTCCATAATGGCAGCAGTAATTTACATGCCCATCAACAATCTATAAAAGTTTCCTTTTCTCCACATCCTTACCAGCATTTTTTTTTTTTTGTCTTTTTGATAGTAGCCATTCTACTTAGGACAAAATGATATCTCATTGTGGTTTTGACTTGCATTTCCCTGTTGATTAATGATGTTGAGCATGTTTTCATATACCTGTTGGTTATTTGTATGCCGCCTTTTGAGAAATGTCTATTCAGATCCTTTGCCCACTTTTTGATGGGATTATATGGAGTTTTTTTTTGCTGTTGAGTTGTTTGAGTTCCTTGTGTATTGTGGATATTAGTCCTTTGTCAGATGAATAGTTTACACCTATTTGCTCCCATTCTACAGGTTGTCTCTTCACTCCATTGGTTGTTACATTTGCTGTGCAGAAGCTTTTTTGATTAATATAGTTCTGTTTGTTTATTTTTGTTTCTGTTGCCTGTGCTTTTGATTTCTTAGCCATAAAATCTTTGCCTAGACCAATGCCCTGAAGCATTTCTCCTGTGTTTTTTTTTTTCTAGTAGTTTTATAGTTTTGGATCTATGTCTTTAATCCATTTTGAGTTGATTTCTGTATATGGTGAGAGAAATATGGGTTTAGTTTCATTCTTCTGCATATGGATATCCAGTTCTCCCAGCACCATTTATTGAAGACAGTGTCCTTTCCCCAGTATATGTTCTTGCACATTTGTTAAAAATCTGTTGACTATAAATACGTGGATTTATTTCTGGGTTCTCTGTTCCATTGATCTATGTATCTGTTTTTATATCAATACCATGCTATTTTGGTCACTCTAGCTTTATAGTATATTTTGAAGTTAGGTAGTGTGATGCCTCCAGCTTTGTTCCTTATACACAAGATTGCTTTGGCTATTAAGGATCTCTTGTAATTCCATATGAATTTTAGGATTTTTTTTTAATTTCTGTGAAGAATGTCATTGGTATTTTGATACAGATTGCATTGAATCTGTAAATTGCTTTGGGTAGTATGGTCATTTTAACAATATTAATTCTTCCAATCCATGAGCATAGAATGTCTTTCCATTTGTTTGTGTCCTCTTCAAGTTCTCTTATTAGTTTTTTGTAGTTTTCATTATAGAGGTCTTTCACCTCCTTAGTTAAATTTATTCCTGGGTATTTTTTTTTAGTAGCTATTGGAATTGGAGTTGCTTTCTTGATTTCTTTTTCAGCTAGTTCATTATTGGTGTATAGAAATGCTACTGATTTTTGTATGTTGATTTTGTATCCTGCAACTTTACTGAATTCATTCATGAGTTTTAATAGTTTTTGGTCTTTAGGTTTTTCTGTATATAAGATCATGTCATTTGCAAAGAGGGAAAATTTGACTTCTTCTTTTCCAATTTGGATGCCTTTTATTTCTTTCTCTTGCCTGATTCCTCTGGCTAGGACTTCCTGTTCTGTGTTGAGTAGGAGTGGTAAAAGTGGGCATTATTGTCTTGTTCCCGTTCTTAGAGGAAAGACTTTCAGCTTTCCGCCATTAAGTACGGATGTTAGCTGTGGGTTTGTCATATATAGCCTGTTGAGGTGTGTTCCTTCTATGCCTAATTTGTTGAGAGTTTTCATTATGAAGGATGTTAAATTTTATCAAATGCTTTTTCTGTGTCTCTTGAAATGATCATATGTTTTCTGTCCTTAGTTATGTTGATGTTTTGTATCACATATATTGATTTGCTTATGTTGAACTATCCTTGCATCTCTGGGATAAATCCTGCTTCATCTTTTTGATGTGCTGTGGATTCAATTTGCTAGTATATTGTTGAGGATTTTTGCACCTCTCTTCATCAGGGATATTGGTGTGTTGTTTTCCTTTTTTGTTATGTTCTTGTCTGGTTTTGGTATCAGCGTAATGATGGCCTTGTAGAAGGAGTTAAGAAGAATTCTTTCCTCTTAAATATTTTAGAATAATTTGAGAAGAATTGGTGTTAGCTCTTCTTTATAAGTTTGGTGGAATTCAGCAGTAAAGCCATCTGGTCCTGGGCTTTTCTTTGTTGAGAGGCTTTTTATTACTGATTCAATCTGGTTACTTATTATTGGTTGTTTGAGGTCTTCTAGTTCATCCTGGGTCGATCTTGGTATGTTGTGTGTGTCCAGGAATTTATCCGTTTCTTCTAGGTTTTCCAATTTGTTGACGTATAGTTGTTCATAATAGTTTTTAATGATCCTTTGTATTTCTGTGGTATCAGTTGTAATGTCTCCTTTTTCATTTCAGATTTTATTTATTTGGGTCTTCTGTTTTCCCTGGTTAGTCTAGCTAGCGGTTTATTGTTTATCTTTTCAAAAACCAACTCTTTGTTTTGTTGATCTTTGTATTTTTTTTTTTAGTTTCTATTTCATTTAGTTCTGGTCTGATTTTTATTTCTTCTACTAATTTTGGGTTTGATTTGTTCTTTTCTAGTTCCATTAGGTGCATTGTTAATCTGTTTATTTCAAATCTATCTATTTTTTGATGTAGGCATTTATTATTATAAACTTCCCTCTTAGCATTGCTTTTGCTGTATCCCATAAGTCTTTGTGTGTTGTGTTTTCATTTTCATTTGTTTCCAGAAATTTTTTTATTTCCTTCTTAATTTCTTCATTGACCCAGTGGTTGTTCAGGAGCATGTTGTTTAATTTTCATGTATTTGTACAGTTTCCAAAGTTCCTTTTGTTTTTGATTTCTGGTTTTATTCCATTTTGGTCTGAGAAGATAATTGATATGATTTTGATTTTTAAAAATTAGTTGGGATGTATTTTGTGGCCTAACATATGGTCTATCCTGGAGAATGTTCCATGTGCTGATTAACAAATGCGTATCCTGCAGCTGATGGATGAAATGTTCTATAAATATGTTAGGTCTATTTGGTTTAAAGTGTAGTTTAATTCCAGTGTTTCTTTATTGATCTTCTGTCTAGATGATCTGTCCAAAGCTGAGGTTGGGATGTTGAAATCCTCAGCTATTATATTGGAATCTCTCTCTAGGTGCTCAGATGTTGGGTAGATATGTATTTAGAATTGTTATATCCTCTTGCTGAATTGATCCCTTTCTAAGTATATAATGACCCTTTTTGTCTCCTTTCACAGTTTCTGGCTTTAAGTCTATTTTATCTAATATAAGTATGGCTACTCCTGCTCTCTTTTGGTCTCTGTGGAATATCTTTTCCATCCCTTCACTTTCCTCTGATATGTGTCTTTATAGGTGAAATGAGTTTCTTGTCAGCAGAATGTAGTTAGGTCATGTGTTTTTATCCATTCAGCCAGTCTATATCTTTTAAGTGGGGAATTTAATCCATTCACATTCAAGGTTATTATTGGTATGTGAGGACTTATTCCTGTCATTTTGTTAATTGTTTACGTTGTTTTGTATATCTTTTGCTCCTTTCTTACTCTCTTATTGCTTATCATTGGTGATTGGTAATGATAACTTTTGACTCCTTTCTCTTTTCCTTTGTGTGTCTGCTCTTTCAGTGAGTTTTATACTTTGTATCCTTTTACTTCCAGATAAAGGACTCCCTTAATCATTTCTTATAGGGCCAGTCTAATGGTGATGAATTCCCTTAGTTTTTGCTTATCTAAAAAGACTTTATTTCTCCTTTGTTTTGAAGGATACTTTTGCTACATATAGTATTCTTGACTGGCTTTTTTTTTTTTTTTTTCCTTTCAGCACTTTGAATATATTATCCCATTCTCTCCTGGCCTGCAGGGTTTCTGGTGAGAAATCTGCTGTTAGTCTGATGGGGATTCCCTTATATGTGACTTTATGCTTTTCTCTTCCTTTTTTTTATAATTCTCTCTTTGGCTTTCACGTTTGACAGCTTATCTATAATGTGCCTTGGAGATGACCCTTTTAGGTTGAATCTCTTTTAGGGATCTTTGAGCTTCATGTATCTTGATGTCTGTATCTCTTAAGACTTGGGAAGTTTTCAGTTATTATTTCATTAAGTAGGTTATCTGTGCCTGTGCCCATCTCTTCTCCTTCTGAAAATCCCAGAATTCTAACATTTGGTTGCTTGACGGGTATCCCACATGTCATATAGGCTTTCTTCACTCTTTTTTACTTAATTTTTGTCTCACTGGGTTATTTCAAAAGACTTGTCTTCAAGCTCAGAAGAACTTTGTTCTGCTTGATCTAGTCTTTTGTTGAAGCTCCCAATTTTAATTTCATTAATTAAATTCTTCAGTTCCAGGATTTCTTTTTGGTTCTTTTTTATGATATGTATTTCTTCGTTGAATTTCTCATTCAGTTCATGAGTAGTTTTCTGAATGTCTTTGTATTGTTTATCTATGTTCTCTTGTATCTCACTGAGTTCCTTTAATATCATTATTTTGAATTATTTTTCAGGCATCTTATAGGTTTCCTTTGCTTTGGGATTTGCTACTTGAGAATTATTGTGTTCCTTTGGAGGTGTCATATTTTCTTTTATGTCCCTGTGTTGATATCTGCACATCTGGTATAACAGTTACTTGTTCCAATTTTATAGATTGGCTTTCGTAGGGAAAGACTTTTTCCTGTAGATCTATCTATAGTGTTGGTTGGGTAAGGTACTTTGACTTTAATTCTTGGTGGACACCGTAGTGTGGTCTCCAAGTGATTTCTTCAGCTGTAACCAGCATTAGTGGTGTCTGTGAGTTCCTCAGTGCCTTATTCTGATGTTGGTAATGGAGGCTGTGATAAGGCTTTGCTGGGACAGGGACTCTAGGCAGGCTAGTGCTTGGGCACCAGTGGTGCCCAACAGGGCAGGCCTGTTCTCAGGCTCCCAGGTGGTATGTGTGGCACCAGTAGTTATTTGTGGGGTGGGTCAATCCCCAGGCCTCCAGACAGCACACTGAGGTGGCAGTGATGGTAGGCAGAGCAGGCCTATCCTCAGGCCTGGGGCTGCCGGCAGCTACACGTGGAATAGGTTGATCCCCAGACCCCTGGATGACATGCACGGGCATCAGCGGCAGATGGACAGGCCTGTCTTCAGGCCCCGTTTGTTGCTCACAGGCCCTGGCAACAGCCAACTGTATTATTCAATCCTTAGTCCCCCAGATGGCATGCTCAGATGTAGGCGGCTGTGATGGTGGCAAGACAGACTTGTTCTCAGGCCCACCTGTGGTGCACACTTGCCAGTAGCAAGTGGGCAGGTTGATCCCCAGGTCCCTAGACAACATGCACATGTGGCACTGGTTGTGGGTGAGGCACGCCTCTCCTCAGTCCCACTTCAGAACTTTGCAGTTAGAAGTTTTTCACTGTATGATGCTCCTTTTTCTAATCAAAGTCACTGTAATATAAAACACAGGGTTATCCATTATTTTTAACATATTTAGTACACCTAAACAGGATGAACAGCTTTCTAGTTTATAATAGGAAGCTAATAAAAATCATATCTAATTTATTAATTCAGATTTCTTAAGAATAGACCATTTTCCCAATTCACATACTCACTAAGCTTATCCATTTAAAAAAGACATTTTAGATTAGCAAATTTCTTCATAAACCTTATTTTTATTTTCCTCATTTTTATGTCTTTATTTATGACATAACTTGTTAAAGTATCCCAATTATAGTTTAGTCATTTCTTATTAACTCAGGGTCATCTTTATGGACAATAGTTATTTTACTATGCTATTAGATATACCTGTGGATGGAGATAGAGAATATCTAGGGACAAAGAGCAGAATAGTGTCTGATTTCAGTAATTGACGTGGAGCTTCATTTCTTGAAGTCTCATATAGTCAACTTACTTTTGTTCATTTCCTTATCATTTCTATTAAAACCATTTTGCTCACACAAAATAGGCTGCTGCTTATTAGCTTGTAACCGCTTTTCTATTTCTTTTGTACTGTTTACTAAAGAAAATAAAGGAGAAATGCCCCCCACCGTTTCAAGAAATTTTTCCTTTGCTATTTCAGAGCACTTTATACCAGCATCTGCAAATCCTTTTTCATAGAACTGGATGGTGATGCTGTGGATGTAATACTGTGCCATTTCTCTAAGCTGTATTTTGTTTGACTTTTGATAGCATTCCAAGTTTAGACAACAATACAAAGTTTTATATAGTATTCAAATGATGGTTTAGCAATATCTTTATAACATCTCATATTATGAATAATATTTTGGTCCAGGAGATGAATAAGTGAGATAGCAGTAGCAGGCAGAAGGATGATAGTAATATGATTAAACAGCCTGCTCTTTCAGGATAAGAGATTTAATTTCTAGAACTATGAATAAAAATGCTATCCTTGGGTATATAAAAAGATGATTGAACCAAAGGGTAAAGATATTTTCTGTCTATCTAATCATTACCTTGTGCTCTGTAAGCCACTGGTAAATGGCACCTTTGAAAGCTCTAAAATGATTACATATTCCAGTCATCAAAAATGGGAACAACCAGCTTGTCTTCAGTTGTCTTAGATTCACCAAGCTCTACTAGGGTTGAATTTGACAAGCTTTGCTAAAATAAACACATTCAACTGCAAAAATACCTCCATTTGCATTTAAACTCTACATGGGATATATCAGCTTCAGAGAATAATTCTCAAGAAAAGGCATAGAATACAGCTATGTTTTTTGTATCAATTACTTTTACTTTCTATATCTTGTTTCTCTTTGAAATAACCAAAGTTGCTCATCAGAAAACATAGCTCAGCCAATTATTTATGCTCATCAGAGACTTTTCTGTTCTACTTACATAAAATATAAACACTATTGAGTAGATAAATGCACTGTGTTGCAGCTCAGTGTTTTACTATAGTGAGTGTGTTGCAGATTTCACAACTGAATTGTACTTGTTGATATGTCTTCAATGTTAATGGTACCAGTACCACACTCAGGCAATAGACTGTACTTTGCTGATGTCAATTTATGTTGACCAATAATTGAAACACCCACATAGTACCATTCTACGTGACCAATTGTCAACATCACTATTTCTCCTGTCTGCTGGTCACCTGTGTGCTACTTCTGTGGATTTTCCTTTTCTGCCCTCAACTACTCATCTCAGCTATTTCTCTTGTGATTTGTGACTTCTCTCATTGAGCACCTTGCCCACTGTAGGTTTTTCCTCCTCATGAGAGCTGCTTTTTCCTTGAGGAGCAAAGTGATTAATTAAAACCACCGTGTGGACTATTTGGCTCTTCCACTCCATTCAGCTGTTTTCATTGTTTGTGTTTCTCAAGAATTCCTTCCTCCCTGCACATTGTGTTTAACAATCAAACTTTTATTTTTTTTTAACTATGGGCTCAGTACTTTTGTGGAAATCTGACCTCCATATAATTGAGGAGTTCCTATACCACAGATGTATATTTTTGTGTATACCAAACTGCTTTTAAGGCCTTATTAATGGACTGTACTCTGGCTTTTGATTAAAGTAATTTCAGGTGATTGATCAAAAAAATAGGCAGTTTAAGGGTATATGATGTCTTTACTCAATGTTTTGGTCTGTACCTTGGTAAGTAGCTATTTTAGCATATCCTGTGTATAAAGTTATATTTTACAATATGAATGTAGATAGTTGATTTTTAAACAAGATGTTGTTAGTTTTCCATTACACATAATGTATACTCATGTAAGTTAATTATAGTCTTTCATTTACAGAACCTCACTTTAAAAATGCTCTAACCCGTTATCTTTTTGGCATATCTGTGGTTTATTATTTACTGTCAATATTATAAGAATTGCTACTTATAGAATGCTAATGTTTCTAAACATATATTTTAAAGGATGGCATGAACACTTTCTTTGTATATGTCCACACAAAGAATACATATATGTTTGGGGCAAGAAAATGCAAGTTACTGCTAGGAGAAAATTATTAACAAACAATCAAGAATAAGTCAAATACCTACTTAAATACAGCATTATGTTAGGAAAGTGTAGGAATGGGTTACTCTAATATTGCTTTTTAAATAGTTCTGTTGAATTTATGAAGGGTATATTATTAATTTTTAAAGTTATGCTTATTTTTACAATAAATATATCAGTGTACTTATTTTCAGTGGAATGAAATTGTCTAAATCAGCAGGTTACCCCTATTGCATAAATTTCAGATCTGAAAGTACTATATGAATATTTGAAAGAAAGGTATTGAATATTCAGACAAGACCATATGAGACAAGGAAAAAAAAAAAGAAGAAAGGTACTGAGTAAATTATACAGATAGTTTTTAACCTACAGAAAGTAAAAGCTTGTGGTACATTTCATTATCCTGAAAGTCACTGATAGAGTGGGCATGTTTAAAAATTTTTATCAGTCTTATACAAAGAATATCATTGCTCAAGGCAGTCTTCTGACAGTCTGCCAATCTATGTGGTTCTGCGCTGCAGGCTGTGTGAGGTTAGTGTGGGCACTTTGAATAGGCTTTATTATAACATTCAAAACGATTCCGTTTACACCTGAGTAGGTAAATGTAGTTACTAGAGAAAATAGGTGGTGTTTTTAATATGTATTTCAGTATAACAGTTTCCTATTATGTTGCAGGCTTTACTCATCAGTCTCAAGTATGGTTGCTTTATGTGGCAATTAGGAGATGCTGATACTTGTTTTCAGATCCATAGTATGGAAAATAAAATGAGCTTTATAGTACATACAAAACAGGTAAGTATTTATTATTTTGAATTTCTAATAATGAACTACTGTGTTAATAAAATTATTTCTTTTTTTTAAAAGTGACATCATCCATTTAATTTCAAGGAAAGTCTTTAAAATTATATGAAGTTAAAATATTTAAGACGAAGGAAAAAGGCAGGCCTTTCCTAAGCAAAGAAAGCCAGAAACTTATCTGAACAATTTTTTTCAGTCTTATAACAATTTAAACTCTTTCTTGTGCCATTTTTTAAATTCTGGTTAGTGTTCCCTGTCTCTTCTTTCAAGGTATTAAGTAATCTTTCCCTCTTCTTGACCTGCCTGAGCCCCTAGTTATATCCAGTGGGTTGCTTCTTAAGTCCCTTCAAAAAGCTTGAGTAAATACTCTCTCTATGCTATTTCTTAATCAACTGCCTCCTAATAGGAAAGTTCCCTTTCAAATAGATGGGGAACTGCCCACTGCCATGTATGTCCTTTAAACATTCTTACCTGTTTCATATTTATTGTCAATGTATATTTTACTTTCTAGGCTGGTCTTGTGGTGAAACTGTTAATGAAGCTAAATGGACAGTTAATTCCCACTGAAAGAAATTCGTGAAAGGAAAGTAGCTGGTACTCAAGCCACCACATTTTGTAATGCAGAGTTTTTTCCATGAAAGATTTCTTAAAATACTACTTTTAACAAGGCATTTAGTCTCTTGTAATATATATGTATACTATTACATTGTACAGAATCTGTACTTATGTTTGGTGTGTAATATACCAATTAGTTTTATATAATATCCTCATAAGCTATTCTAATTTTTGAGAGAAACAAAAAATTGTAGATTGATAGTCTGTATAATATTAGAAAAATAGTAAGCTTTATAAAAAGTTATTTTTGGTAAATGGTAAAGAATTTGGAATGGAATGTGTGAGATTAAAATGTAGCTTTGGTATAACTTTGTGTGTTATTTCTAAATATATTGAAAGTCAACATGATTTGACTAACAAAAATGTATTTTCTATTTGAACCATATAACATTTATTTAAAAGAGTTTTCTGCAATCTATAAACATTTCTCAACATGTTTTTAAAAGTCTTAGTTAAAATGTATATCTAGTATAAGGTAGTGTTTCTCAAAGTATAGTTCTTGAACCCCTTGTATCCTAATTACCTAGGTGCCTCTTAAAAATGAAGATTTCAGATACTCACTCCAGATAAATTCATTCACTCTCTGAAAGTAGCAGAGCCTGGAAGCTTTTCCTAAGTTTGGTTTTGTTTTTTGCTTTTTTTCTGTTGAAATAATTCCAGACCCAATAAGGAATTTAGATTATTAAAGCTGAGATAGTACACAAAACTGCCTGGCACACAAGCACTCACATATATAAACATGCATTTTAAGCAACAATCTCTGTATATTATAGTTGCATTTGTTAAATACATACTGTGTTTTTTATGAGTTGACTTGGTGGTTTATTTATATTGCCTTTACATTGTAGGAAGTAGATCACCAAGTATCTGGTTGTTTCATTTAGGGGAGTACTAATATAGATGAGGAGCTAACTTGATTAATGTGCTATTTAATAAGCTAGAAACTGCAGTCTTTTCAAATTGAAAATGAGTTCTAAATAAATTCAGAGATATAATTAGTCATATTTAAAGTTGTCCTACAGGATTGCAAGTAATTTTTATATGTCATTATATACTCTTTACATTAACTTCTGCTTATTTTTAATGGTGCTGTATCTATGCCTTATTAAAGTTAAGATTATGTGGTTATGGTTAATAAGAAAGCCTGATTTATCTTAAATTCTGTGCTAGGCACTTTTGATTCTACGTAAACAATTCCCTGTTCAGTGTCATTCATTCCAGTGGCCTCAACTGTTACTAAATACCCTGTTGACTCCCAAACCTAAAATTTCAGCTTCAACTTCTCTTCTGAACTCTAGATCCTAATTTCCATGTTCCTGTTATTCTAGCTCCATCTAAATGGCCTACAAAGAAGTTTGGTTTCATCATAGCTGGAAACAGAATTTGTTTCCTCTATTTTTTCCATTCTGTCCTTCTACCGTATTCCCTATGTGGCTAATGGCATCATCAAATTGCATCCAGTTGCTTACCCTGGAAATCTTGGAGTGGTCTTCAAAACTTTTCCCTCTTTTCTCACCCTATACATTCTGTTGATGAAGTCTTGTCAAATGTTTTGTGAGTCCTTTCCAATTCCCTCCCTCCCTGGTTGCACTGCAGCAATCCTAGTTCAAGGCCCCACCATCCATTCCTTGGCTTGTAGTAGCTTCCTATCCTTGAGGTGGGCTCTACACCCTGCCTACCTATTTGTCACATTGATGCCAAGTTAACCTTTCTCATCAATCTGATTATTTTCATTACCCTGTTGAAAACCTTTCATGATTACCATTATATGTAGAATTGAATTCCAAATTCCTTAGTATTGAACACAGCCCTTAATGCACTATTGCTGACCTGCCTAATCCATATTAATGGCTAACCACTCCTCCCACACTCAGCCTGCACTTCAACCCAGTGTTTCCTAACCCTGGCTCTGCAGTCACATGGGGAAATTTAATACTTTCTGATTCAATAATTTTAGGGTGAGTCCCAAACATTTCTGTTTTTAAAGTATCCCATGTGCTTCTGATATACAGCTAGGTGTTAGAAATGTAGTTACAACCCACTTTAACTAGGAGATAGCTGAATTTCTTTCCTTTGGCATAGAGGTGAGGATTTAGCGAAGCCACATCAGACAACTCCCTGCTCCATAGAATACCGTGTACCCTCCTGGAGATGTATAGTATGGTAGCCCTATAGAGAAAGAAGGAGGAGACTCTTAGAGTAGCATAGCTATTAAAAACTTAAAAATATATAGCATTAAAAAGTCAGTTTTCAAAATTAGTATTCAGAAAAAAAAATCAATCATTATTTGTTAGACCGTAACAAACCAGAAATAACAATGGGGAAATTCAAATAGCTTTTAATGAATGCCTCATATCAGTCAGGCATTATATGTGCACCGGGGATAAAAGATAAGGTACCATTTTCCTTTCATCATTCATTCAATAAATGTGAGTGCCTAATTATGTGCCAGGGATCTAGTAGTAAGGAAAACAAAGTCCTTGCCTTCAGGGAACAAAGCTGAATGAAGGAGACAGTAAATACTCATGGAAATATATAATTATAAACTCTAATTATTGTGATAAAAGAAAAAATATATAATCTAAGCATACATAGGGAAACTTGATCTAGTCCTAGGGATCAGCAGAGGTGTCCCTGAGTAAGTGTTGCTTGAGTTGGCATCTGAGGTATGAGCAGGAGTTACTTATGTAAAGACAGTTGAGCTAGAAGGGAAATGAGGTGAGATCTTTTGACCCCAAGGACAGTCCTGGAGAACTGATGAGGGGAATTACAGTTTTCTCATGTTCAGCTAAGGTGTGAATTCAAATAATTGTTTCTCCAAATCACAACAAATGAATTTCCATTCATAAAATAAAATATAAATGAAATCAGAATAGCTAACACTGCACATGATAAATTAGAGAAAAACTTGCTAAAGCATCACAAGATTAAAAATTGCCAGAATTGACTCTGGAAAAATTAGGCTTGATAGAAATATACAACAGAGTTAAACTTTCTGCATTTCATAACCAAATTTAATAGAAGAATTGCAGTAATAAAATTTATATTTTAATTTGATCCTGAGGAACTCAATGGCAGAGACTCTAATTGGAAGAATTTAATATGTACAAAAAACTGATTATTCAATTTCTTGCTTTATAATTTACATAGAAAAATGATTCCAATGAAAATAATTTCAGTCAAATGAAGATGGAAAAAATACAAATTGTTTTTGCTGCACTGTGTAGAAAACTGATCAAGAAATTAGCTTGAGTGCGTGCAAGAAAATACTTTCTCAACATAAGTCCATCTGTGATGGTGTGATTTTCATTTAACGTCTGTATTCATAAACAAAGTCAGAATGTCTGTAGGATCACATATGGTATCTGGAGAGGCAGGGATAGGCAGGCGGAAAAGGCCCTAATGCAGAGGGAACACACCCTGAGTGTTCTTAGAGCCAGAGTGCTTGAAACAAAGAAATATCTTTGCGATAACTTAGGGTGTAGATGAGGAAACCAGTTTCAATACATTGAGCTAATTTCTATGATAAAAAGGAAACACTGGGTTGTTCAGGATTCACTGGAAAGGCACCCAGATGGGCAGGAAATTAGGAACTTACTCCCCCAGTATTTAAATAATAATAATAGCTAGTATTTAAAATGGTGCTTATTACATGCCTGGCATTATTTGAAGCACTTTTTAGGTATATTATAATAATTCATTTACTCTTGACAACAATCACTATGAGGCAGATACTACTCCCATTTTACACATAAGGAAATTGAAGTAGAGAATTAAGTATCTTGCCAAAGAGAACATAGCTAATAAGTGGTAGAGTGGAGATTCATATCAAAGCAGTCTGGATCCAGTGTATAAGTGAATCAGAAACATAATGTGTGGTTATTATAAAAACATAAGATATTTGTTTTCTATCTTAAAAAGCTTAGGAGCCAAAGTTCCTAATACAGTGATATAAATGTTTTCATTTTCATGTATTGTATAACTTTGAATACAATTGTATAGAGAGAAGCCATGTTACTTGTGTAAGGTCAAAAATTAATAAGTGGGAGAGTCAGAATTCAAAATCTAGCACTCTGACTTCTGAATTCAGACATAAGTCAAGTATCTGGAGAGGTTTCAAAAAAAAAAGGACCAAATCTTGAAGGATATTATCTTTCCTGCTAATGAGGAGCCATTGGAGCCTTTAGGACTTGACCAGCTCAGATTTGCATGTGGAAAGATCAGCCTGGGCCTGTTGGTGTACAGAAAGGCTTGAAGGGTGGTTCTGAGCAAGAAAGTATAATGCAATCCAGGCCTAACCTAATGTAATGGCAATAGGGAGAAATGATTCAGTATTTTGACAAAACCCAGTGACCTTTTAGATACGGGAAATTAGAGGTAAGAGTAATGAATAATTCCTCTCCATCTGTCCTGGGCAGCTGAGAAAATGGTACCATATACTGCCTAAGATACGGAATGGAAAAGGAAGTTTTGGAGAAGTGTGTTGAGTTCTGGTGCCCAGGGGAAAAGCAGATGGAGATTTTCAATAGACAATAGAATTAACAGGCCTGAAGCTCAAAAGGCTCTCAGGAGGTGGCAATAGAAACTCCAGGAAGAGAGCACAATGAGAAGCAAGCCAAAGAATGGCAACATTTGAGAAATGGGCAAAGTAGGGCAACCCATAAAGCATTCTGTTAGGACAAGTGGGTTATCAGTATGGTAAAGAAATAGCTTGGCACCATTCTGCGTACTGTGTATCTATTTAATAAGGTTTATATGGGCAAAAATTAAATATTAAAAGAATAATATTGCTAGGGAAAAGCAGACTAGCTTATTTTAGTGTCAGCACATTCATTTGTGGATATTTTTAAATGGATATGAGAGACAAGAGGTGTTTAAAATGCTTTTTCTTTATTTAATTTTTTTTTTTTTGAGACAGGGTCTCACTCTGTTGCCCAGTCTAGAATGCAGTGGTGTCATCATAGCTCACTGCAACCTCAAACTTCTGGGCTCAAGTGATCCTCCTGCCTCAGCCTCCTGAGTAGCTAGGACTACAGGCATGCGCCACCATGCCTAGCTAATTTTTAAATTTTTTTGTAGGGATGGGGTTTCGCTATGTTGCCCAGGCTGGTCTCTAACTCCTGGACTCAAGTGATCCTCCTGCCTTGGCCTCCCAAAGTGCTGGGATTACAGGTGTGAGCCACCGTGCCTGGCCTTAAAATGCTTTTTAAGTGTATACAATTAAACATCAAAAGGAAAGCAAAAGAATCAGGGGACTTGGAGCAAGTGGAACTCATACATGGCTAGAAGAAATGCAAAATAGCACACCATTTTGGGAAGCAGTTTGGTAGTTTCTTGTAAGATAAACGTACACCTACTATAATACCCAGCATTCCTCTCCCAGGTATTTATCCAAGCAACTATAACTTATGTTCACACCTAACTCTGTAGGCAAATGTTTATATGATACATTTAAATTTTTTTATAATGAAATGTAATTATTCATAACCGCCAAAAACTGGGAAAAAAAACAAACGTCTTTCAGTGTGTTAATGAATAAACTCAGGTACATCCATACAATGGAATACTACCCAGCAATAAAAAGGAATAAACTATTGATGAACAAAAATGGATGAAGTTCAAATGCATTACGCTAACTGAAAGAAGCCAGACTCAAAAGGTTTTACCATATACCACAGCATTCCATTTAGATGACATTCTGGAAAAGGCCAAACTATAGGATCAGAAAGCAAATAGTGTAAAGATGGGAGTGAGTGGATGTGAGAATATAAAGGGGCAGCATGGAAAAACTTTTCTGATTGTGATTGCCATACTCACTATATTTGTCAAAATAGAACTGATCATTAAAGGAAATTTTACTGTACACAAACTTAAAAAACATTCTAAAAAAGAATGAGAACTTGCTACACAGTTCTAAAAATTTACCAAAAATATATAAAGATTTAGTAAAAGTATAAGTCAGTATTTGAATTCCATTTAGTGAGTGGTCAAAGAAGGTGAACAGAGTAGTTGATGCTTGGGAATACAAACAACTTTCAAAAATGGGGAAATATAAATCTTTGCTAACAAAAATGTAAAACAGAACCTTATTAAATTAGTTAAAATTATATGAAATAATAAAAATCAACCAATTACATTAATAAAAATCAGTGGTAGCATAGGACTGAGATAACGTGGGAGTATATTTTGGGTGGTGCTGAAAATTGGTTCAATCTGGTAAAGCAGTCACAAAAATATATTTATTCCCTTTGACCTATGATCCCACATTGAGGAAAACCTGATGAGCCTGCTGCCCCTATTTCTTATTCATAGTGCTTTACAATTTCCCCTCCTTGCATAGGGAGTAAATAGTATGTGCTGCAATTCAACAGGAAAAAAAAATGGTTTTCTAACAGTACCGTAAAAATAGAACAAAATTGTACAGTTAAAAATAATATATATCCAAGTCAATTGTTTTTAAAACAAGTCTCCCCTAGAGCATACTAAATGCTTTAGTTGTTACAGAATTATATAATTATGCCATGAGCTCAATTATATGAGCAAATAAGGCAAGTATAATTTCAAACCAGTAATCAGCAAATCGTTTGTTGACTTTTGAAATATATTTCACTAATATACCTTCCCAGTTATATTTTACAGATGTTGATATTTTTGTTTCCATTTACTGAATATAAACCAGTAGGACAGTGGAAGGGAATGACCTAAAATGATAAATTATCTGCAGATATAAAAATGAATTAATAATTTTCACCTATGTCAAATGTATGCCATTTTCCCTTTCTGGGTCGTTTGCTGTCATTATTATTATAAATTTAGTTTTGTACACATAACCACTAGGAGGAAGAAAAGCCAGCCTATATCTTTAATTTATTTCAGCCAGTTCACTAACAAATAATTAACTGTATATAGATAAAAGTTAGATTTTATCTGAACTTTGGCTTACTTGTTAGGCTATTTACTATTTTAAAATAACATGGATGTTCATACACCACATAATATTTTATGTTGTATAACAGTTTAAAAGCAGGGTTTTCCTGAGTGCAGTAAAGTTTAAAATAGTTTCCCCTCCTTTCTTAGTCATAATCAGTCAAAATGAATAGTAAAATATGTCATTTTACATTTACAATATTGTATAAATGAGGAAAAGATACAGAAATAGAAAATTTCCAAGATAGATTAAATAAACATAGGAGTTACTATGACAAAATGTTTTGAAACTAATTTTCAAATTATAAATAAAATTTGAGATAATCCTTAGGTAAGGGTAAAATCCCAACCTGCTCTCTAATGTGGAGTTTATTTATTTATTTTTCTTAAAGGAATGTATGAGGAAGTAATGTGAAGTTTAAACCACAAATCAGAAACTTAGTATTTAAGCTCTCTGAAAAGAAGGGAAAGTAAAGGGGGAAAAAAGAAAGAAAACTAGGTGTATTCCAAAAACCAAAGGTAATATAAATTGCCAAATTAAGAAGCTTTTTTCACCTCTACCCTATGCTGGGTAAAGAAGGCAGATATACTAAGCAGCAGCTTTTAATGCCTTCTATTTAAATACATAAATTAAAAAACATAGACTTCTGGAACACCAGCAAATTAATATGTATTTCCAATTAATCATCAAGTTCTATTAGATTGACGACTCATTAGGCAAATGACAACCTACAAATTCAATCCACAGAATAGCATACTAAAAGTCTACACATGTAGAATTATTATATAAAAGGGAGTATCACTGCTTTTCTTAAATTCTAGAAAGTTAATTGCATTTATTATTCACCTTTAAATTGAAAATTGGAATTTGATGGTGATGGCAACTGTAGCGTGGATCCATACACAAAAACAATTTGAGAACAGTTGCTGGCTATGGAGAAAAGGGCTGGGAAAAGCCTTGGGCCAACGATCCTGTTAACAAGGAGGGTTGTCTGTGTCTCCTCATCAAGGTGGCAGTCACCAGGACCAGGCCCAGCCTCCTACTCCGCAGACAGCAAGGGCCCCTGCAAATGAAAGGTGAGCCTTAGAGATGAGTCTATGGATAATAACACATTGGAGGTTTCCTGTTAAACTAGAGGTTGTAAGAACCTCTTAACACGTCGAAATGTAGAAAATGTGTTCATGTTTCTATTTTTCATTGAAAGAGATAAATGAATTCAAGTGACATTTTAGAATACTTTATTTCAATCATAGTAAAATTCATATTGGTTTATTCAATTTTGTTATATTTTAGATGTTGGTATTAAACCCAACGAGATCCTTTTTACGTTTTCTATTTCCCCTTTGTAAAAGCTCTGCATCGGGTTCTTAAATTACATCCTCATATCCTACAAATACTTCCTGTTTTCTGATGAATACCGTGTTTTAGTTATATTAGGCTGGAAGTAAATTAGAATCTTTTTGTAACTTTGACTTGCCCCACTATGTATGTTTGGATGATGAGATAAGGGGAGGTCATAATCGCCCCAGGAGCTTTCTCAAAGCACAACCACCTTTCCTGGCCCAACACTCACTCCCCAGTACTCTTCCCAGTAACCGCAAAGGCAGATCAGCCTCCAAAACTCCAAATCCTCTTGGTCTCAGAGATCCCTTTTTAAACACTGTCACAATCACCACCTTCCTGAGATGAGCGTGATTGACTATTCCTGGCCTCCGGTCGCTCGCCTACATCCTGGATTGTGGTTTGAGACCCGGCTGTGTCTGAAGAATAGCCCGAGATAACCGAGACAAAGGAGGTCGGACTCCGTGAGGGGGTTTGGCTGAACAGTGACAAGCTGGGTCCTCGACGTCACTATGTGCCATTTTCACAGGGCCTGTTATTGCCTGCTATTCATCCCGTTAGCAGACTTCGAAATCAGGCAGGAAAGTAAAGCTCGGTAGAAGCACCTGGGAGTGGGACTATCCTACGAAGTTGGACTCAGGTTGATTAACGTGGGAACCTCTGAGACCAGAGTCCAGGCCAGTGGTTCTTCAGCCTGGCTGCTAGTTCGAATTAGATCCCCAGCCTCCCCTCGTTCCCCCGACCAATTAAATCAGAACTTCCAATTAAATCAGAACTTCCGGAGCGGGTTGTAAAATCTCCCGGGGAGATTCCCGTAGGAAAGCCAGGGACTCAGACGCGCGTTCTTCACCCGCCCGCGGCGGCCAGCGTACCTCCCTCCTGGAGAACTGAATGAAAGCCCCGGACCTCCTCCCCGGTATCCCAGTGTGACCGAGGGCCAGCTCACAAACGCGCAGGACGCGGCGGAGCGGAGGGCCCGGCCCCTCTCGGCCTGGGCCAGGGGAGCCAGTGCCGGGCCTCGCCGCCGCGGTCGCCGCAATCGCCGGACTCTCCGCCGCGCGCGCCCCCTGCCGGCCCCGCGAAGGTGAGGGGAAACGTGTGTCTTCCCTCGGCGGCCCTCCGGGACAAGCCCAGGTGCTCGCCTCTCTTTTCCCCTCAACACCTGCAGCTTTGCGTGTCCTCCCCTCTTCTTTACGCTCCAGGGGTACCCACTTCTCGCGGGTTTGCGTTCTGTCCCACGTTGCTTTAGCCTCTATTGATTGGCTTCTCCCCACACTCTTAGGAAACAATTTGTTGATGCTTGACGATATGGAAAAGTCCTGTGGCTCCCTGAATGTCCGTGCCTTTCAGATACGTAACCAATTACATTGGGTCATTGTTCAACTTTACTATTAATAATATTTGTTAAAACAGAGTTTGGATTTCTCAAATTGGCAATATTTGTTTTTAAGTGAGACTCAGTGATTTTGAGAATGATGGGAGAAAGACTTTTACATATACATTTTTTGAGTATTATTTACCTGTGTCTATCAGCCTTGAAAATACTCATATGGGAATGGTTAAATAATTGATGGCACATCCTACAATGGAATATTTTGCAGCCATAAAAGATAAGCTTTTCAAATATTTGATTTCAAATCACTGCATGTTAACTATTATGTATTTTCTGTGATGATGGAAATGTTGGCTATCTGCACAGTTAAGAGAATAACACCCTTTCTTCCCCTCCCAAATTCTGTATCATCAAATATAGTCAGGCAGATGGGGGTCAAAATATCACCTTTGTTTCTGAGAAACCCGTTAAGCGAAAATGGTGTTGGTAGGCAGTGGACTTGTAATAATTTGCCCCTGAATTCGGCATAATTTCTCAGTCATCACACAGTTGGACAACCTTGGCCTCCCCCACGGGTATGAAGCCCGCTTAGCCTATGGAAGAGAGCTGACTAGAACACAGGCAGAAAGACTTGAAGGAGAGAGCCTGGAACGAGCTGAGCTCATCAGTCATCTGAGTCTCCTCTTCTCCACAGAGCAGAGATGGTAGCAATGAGGCTCGAGGCCAACCAAGGGCGTTACACGTAGAATTTCCTCCACGCAAAAGCCAGGGAAGACAATTACTTCCCCACACGTCTCAAAAAGAAAAAGAAAACCTGAACAAACCAGTAACTTAAAGAAATCAAAACATGAATTTTACTGCACCTTCAGGGAACAGATTATCCCTAAATATATTAATACAAAATGCTTCAACAAGTAGATAATTAGGGTAAGTTATTTTATGTGGGTTGTACAACCTTGACCCCAAAACTGGACAAAGACAGTGCAAAAAAGGAAAAAATAAGCAAAATTATAATACTAATGAACATAGGCATAAAAATTCTGAGTAAATGTCACATTTACTTAGTAATATAATATGACCAAGTTTATAATATAATATGTAATATAATAATCCACAAGTAATATGTCACATATAGTAATTAATATATTACTATATATTAATTAGTAATATTAATTAATACATATTAGTAATATTACCTATTAGTTATATAATAGTTCTTATTCTATTCTTATTATGCAAGTAATAATATAATAAGACAAAGTTATATATTATGGCCAAGTTTGATTTATCCAAGAAATGCCAGATGTTCAATAAGGAAAATCTATTAATGTAATGTACTACACTAGCGATTAAAGGAACAAGACAAAGATAACTACTATCAGCTCCACTACTTCACATTGTACTGAAGGGCTTAATAAATGCAATAAGACACTAAAAATAAGTCATAGAATTGGAAACAAAAACTGTCTGTACTTATAATATTATCTTTACAGAAAGACTAGAATGTATCGTTATTAGAACTAATAAGAGAACCCAGTCAGATTGCTGCATGCAAGAGCAACAAACAAAAATTAGTAGTAGTTTCTATATAGCAATATTTTAAAAACTAAAATATGAGAGAAAAATACCATTCCCAATAGCAACAGAAATATACCATGTTATTAAATAGGAAGGCTCAATGTCATAAATATAGCACTTATTTCGCAAGTTAATTAATAAATTTAATTGAATTCTAATTGATATCCAAGCAAGATATTTTATAGAACTTGACACAGTGATCCTGAAATCAATCTGGCTGTATAAAGGAATGAGAATAACCACCATAGTTTTGAAGAAAAAGGAAAAAGTGACAAAACTTTCTCTACCAGATATCAAGATTTATTATAAATTTATAATTGTTAGGACATGTGGTATTGATGCAAACTTAGACAAATAAAAAAGGAATAGAATTGAACTTCCAGAAACATCTCCACACACACATGATGTATGATTGAAGCAGCATTAGAGAAAGAATTTACCATTCAATAAATTGTTGGAGGCAATTGGCTAGGCATGTGAGAAAATAAATTAGATCTCTACCTCACAGCATACACAAAATAATTTCCATAAAGATTAAAAACTATGAAAAGCAAAGCATAAATTTTTTTAGAATTTGTGGTTTCCCTACGCTCTGCCCACACCTTTGTAAATAAGGACTCTGTTAAACTTTCCTCAAGTTACTCAGAGTGGATTGTCTCTTTCCTGTGGGACCCTGACTGATACAGAAGTAAATACGGAAGAATTTATTAAACAAAGAACAAAAAGCAAAAACCAAAGCCATAAAATTAAAATATGGCAAAATACATTGTAGAAATAGAAATTTATAAACCCAAATACTTTGACTCAGCTGTAGTAAAAATTATACTTAAGACCATAAGCCACACATGTTGAGAAACTTTGAGTGTATAGCATTGGACACAGGTTATTTTAATAACCTTTAATACTAAATTAAAGAAAAAAGCCAAGAGTGTGTTGATTAAACCCCATTCCAGCCTGGAGTGCTTTAAGGTTCTATTGAAGTTGTACCTATGCATGGAAATAATATAATTTATGTAATTATCTATTATGTAATATACCTCCTATTGTAGACCTTTATGATATTTCCAATCTGTTGTTATTACAAACAATGCTTTTTGTGTCCATTTAAGAATTCATTCCCTATCCCAAGGTTATGAAGACATCCACCTACATCATTTACTTGAACCCACATTCTTTTACTTTTCACATTTAAATCTATATTCCACCTAAAATTGACTTTTGTAAATGGTGAAGTACGGGTCAAATATCCTTTTCTTTCTATATAGATACCCAGTTGACTTCAGAATCAAAAGCCATCCTTCCTCAGTGCCCTGTAGTGCCACCTTTTTCATAAACCAAAGTCCATGTATGCATGGGATATCCATCACCTTAAATGTGTCTTGTCTTTATGCAAAAAACATTCAAATTATTCTCTTCTAGTTATTTTGAAATGTACAATAGATTGTTATAAACTATAGTCACCTTACTGATCTATCAAACGCTAGGTCTTATTTCTTCTGTCAAATTGTACATTTGTACCCATTAATCAACCTCTCTTCATCCATGCCCTTCCCATCCTCTCCTCTGGTAACCACCAATCTATTCTCTGTCTTCGTAAGATCCACTTTTTCAGCTCCCACATATGAATGAGAACATGCAATATTTGTCTTTCTGTGCTTAGTTTATTTCACTTAACATAATAACCTCCAGTTCCATCCATGTTGCTGCAATGACAGGATTTCATTCTTTTTATGGCTGTATAATATTCCATTGTGTATATATACCACATTTTCTTTATCCATTCATCCATTGATGGACGACACTTAGGTTGATCCCATATTTTGGCTATTGTGAATAGTGCTGCAATAAACATGGAGAACAGATATTTCTTCAATATATTGATTTCCTTTCTTTTGGATAATATACCCAGTAGTAGAATTGCTGGATCATATGCTGGTTCTATTTTTGTTTTTTGTTTTTGGGGTTTTTTTGGTACCTCCATAATATTTTCCATAGTGGCTGTACTAATTTACATTCCCACTCACAGTGTACCAGGGTTCCCCTTTCTTCACATCCTTGCCAGCATTTGTTATTCCCAGTCTTTTTGATAAAAAGCCATTTTAAGTGAGGTGAGATGGTATCTCATTGTGGTTTTGATTTACATTTCTCTGATGGTTAGTGATGTTGAGCATTTTTTCATATAGCTGTTGGCCATTTGTATATCTTCTTTTGAGAAATGTCTATTCAGATATTTTGCTCCTTTTTAAATTGGATTTTTTTTCTATTGAGTTGTTTGAGCTCCTTACATGTTCTGATTATTAATCCCTTGTGAGATGAATAGTTTGCAAATGTTTTTTCCCATTCTGTGGGTTGTCTGTTCACTTTGTTGATTGTTCCCTTTGCTGTGTAGAAGCTTTTTAATTTGATGTGATCCCATTTTTCTATTTTCCCTTTGGTTGCCTGTGCTTTTAAGGTCTTACACAAAAAATCTTTGTCCCTACCGATGTCCTGGACTGTTTCCTCAATGTTTTCTTCTACTACTTTTGTAGTTTTATGTCTTAGATTTAAGTCTTTAATCCAGTTTGATTTTATTTTTGTATATGGTGAGAGATAGGGTTCTAGTTTCATTCTTCTGCATGTGGTTATCCAGTTTTCATAGCACCATTTAATAAAGAGACTGTCCTTTCCCCGATGTATGTTCTTGGCACCTTTGTGAAAAATGATGAGTTGGCTGTAAAAGTATGGATTTATATCTGGGATCTCTAGTCTGTTCCATAAGTCGATGTGTCTGTTTTAATGTCACTGCCATGCTGATTTTGTCACTATGGCTTTGTAGTATATGCTTTTTTTTTTTTTAGCAAACATTCATTTTTTTATCTTTTTTTATTATATTTTTATTTCAAAATATTAAGGGGGTACAAGCGTTTTTGTTACATGGGTACCTTGTGTAATGCTGAAGTCAGGGCTTTTAGTGTGCTTATCACCAAAATAGTGTACATTGTACCCGATAGGTAAGTTTTTATCCCTCACTGATCTCTCAGCCTGCCCCCTTCTTTGTTTCCAATATCCTTTACACCACTTTATGACTGTGTACACTCATCTTTTAGCTTCCACTTATTAGTGAGAACGTGTGATGTTTGTTTTTCCATTCCTGAGATACTTCACTTAGGATAATGTTCTCCAGTTCCATCCAAGTTTCTGCAAAAGACATTATTTCATTCCTTTTTATAGCTAAGTAGTACTCCGTGGTCTATATATACCACATTTCTTTATCCACTCATTGGTTTATGGGCACTTAAGTTGATTCCGTATCTTTGCAGTTGTGAACTGTGCTGTGATAAACATTTGAGTACAGGTGTCTTTTTGATATAATAACTTCCTTTCCTATGGGTAGATACCCAGTTGTGGGATTACTGGATCAAATGGTAGGTCTACTTTTAGTTCTTTGAGGAATCTCCATACTGTTTTCCATAGGCATACTAATTTACAGTCCCACCAACAGTGTATAAGCGTTTCTTTTGGACCGCATCCACACCAACATCTATTGTTTTTTTATTTTTTTAGTAATGGCCATTCTGATAGAGGAAAGGTGGTATTTTATTGTGGTTTTTATTTGCATTTCCCTGATGATTAGTGATGTTGAGCATTTTTTTATATGTCTATTGGCCATTTGTCTATCTCCTTTTGAAAAAACTCTGTTCATGTCTTTTGCCCACTTTTTGATGGGATTATTTGTTTTCTTATTTCTGATTCATTTGAGTTCTATGTAGATTCTGGACATTAGCCCTTTGTTGGATATATAGCTAGCAAATATTTTCTCCCGTTCTGTAGGTTATCTGCTTACTCTATTATTTTCCTTGCTGTGCAGAAATGTTTTAATTTAATTAAGTCCTATATATTTATTCATGTTGTTGCTGTATTTGCCTTTGGGGTCTAAGTCATAAATTTTTTGCCTAGGCCAATGTCTGGAAGAGTTTTTTCTACATTTTCTTGTAGAATTTTTATGGTTTGAAGTCTTATATTTAAGTCTTTAATCCATCTTGAGTTAATTTTTGTATATGGCGAGAGATAGGGATTCTGTTTCATTCCTTTGCATGTGGCTATCCAATTTTCCCAGCATCATTTATTGAATAGGGCATCCTTTCCCCATTGTGTTTTTGTCTGCTTTGTTGAAGATCAGTTGGTCATAGCTATATGGTTTTATTTCTGTGTTATCTATTCTGTTTCATTGGTCTATGTTTCTACCTTTATACTAGTGCCACACTGTTTTGGTTACTATAGCTTTGCAGTATAATTTGAAGTCAGGTAATGTGATGCCTCTAGATTTGTTCTTTTTTCTTAAGATTGCTTTGGCTATTCAGGATCTTTTTTGGTTCCATATGAAGTTTAGGATTATTTTTCATTGGTGTTTTGATGATAATTGTGTTGAATCTGTAAATCACTTTGGGCAGCATGGACATTTTAACAATGTCGATTCTTCCAATCCCTGAGCATGAATGGTTTTCCATTTGTTTGTGTCATCTGTGATTTCTTTCATCAGTGTTTTGTAATTCTCTTTGTAGAAATCGCTAACCTCCTTGGTTAAGTATATTCTTAGGTGTTGTATTTTATTTGCAGCTATTGTAAATGGGATTCAGTTCTTGATTTGACTCTCAGCTTGACTGTTATAAGTATATAGAAATGCTACTGATTTGTGTATGTTAGTTTTGTAACCTCAGACTTTGTTGAATTAATTTACCAATTCTAGGAGTCTTTTGGTGGAGTCTTTAGGGTTTTCTAGATATAAGATCATACTGTCAGCAAACAGGGATAGTTTGACCTTCTATTTCCCAATTTGGATGCCCTCTATTTCATTCTCTTGCCTGAAAGGTCTGGCTAGGACTTCCAGTATTATGTTGAATAGAAGTGGTGACAGTGGACATCCTTGTCTTGTTACAGTTCTTAAGGAGCATGCTTCAATTGTTCCCCATTCAGTATGATGTTGTCTATGGGGTTGTCATTTATGGCTTTCATTATTTTGAGGTATGTTCCTTCTATGCCTAGTTTGTTGAGGTTTTTTTTTACCATGAAGGGTGCTGGATTTTATCTAATGCTTTTTCTGTATCTATTGAGATGATCACATGGCCTTTGTTTCTACTTCTGCTTATGTGGTGAATTACGTTTGTTGATTTGCATGTATTGAACCATCCTTGCATCCTTGGAAGGAAACCTACTTGGTCATGGTGGATTATCTTTTTCATGTGCTGTTGAATTTGGTTTGCTAGTATTTTGTTGAGGATTTTTGCATCTGTGTTCATAAGGAATATTGGTGTATGGTTTTCTTTGTTTGTTGTGTCCTTCCCTGGGTTTGTATCAAGGTGATACTGGCTTTATAGAATGAAGTAGGGAGGATTCCCTCCTATTGATGTTATGTAGAATACATGCCAGTTCTTCTTTGTAGATCCAGTAGATTTCAGCTGTGAATCCATCTGGTCCTGGGCTTTTTTTTGTTGGGAGGTTTTTTTTTATTACTGTTTCAATTTTGCTACTCGTTATTGGTCTGTTCAGGATTTCTATTTCTTCCTGATTCAGGCTTGGGAGGTTGTGTGTTTCCAAAAATGTATCCATTTCCTCTAGATTTTCTAGCTTGTGTGTGTAGAGGTTTTCATAGTAATCATGGATGATATTTTGTATTTCTGTGATATCAGTTGTAATGTCTCCTTTTTCATTTCTGATTGAGTTTATTTGAGTCCTTTCTTTTCTATTTCTGGTTAACCTAGCTAGTGGCCTATCAATTTTGTTTATCTTTTCAAAGAACCAAACTTTAGTTTCATTGGTCCTTTGTGTTTTTGTTTTTGTTTTTGTTTCTTTTGGTTTGCATTTCATTTATTCTGCTCTGAGCTTTGTTATTTCTTTTCTTCTGCTAGCTTTGGGTTTAGTTTGTTCTTCTTTTTCTAGTTCCTTGAGGAGTGACATTATGTTGTTATATAAGTACTGCATGCTAACTGATTGTGCCACTGGAGCTCCAACATTATGTTGTTAATTTGTGATCTTTCTGTGTTTTTGATGTAAGCATTTAAGGCTATGAACTTGCCCCTTAGCGCTGCTTTCTCTGTGTCCCATAGATTTTTGGCAGCTTGTGTCACCTTTGTCATTCAATTTGAAAATTTTTAAAATTTCCATCTTGATTTCATCATCAACCCAAGAATTATTCAGCAGCAGGTTGCTTAATTTCCATGTATTTTTGTAGTTTTAAGAGTTCCTCTCAGAATTGATTTCTAGTTTTATTCCACTGTGGTCTGAGAAGATATGTGATATGATTTCTATTTTTCTAAATTTGCTAAGACTTGTTTTGTGGCCTAACATATGATCTGTCTTGGAAAATATCCCATGTGCTAATGAGAAGAATGTATATTCTGCAGTTTTTGGGTAGAATGGTCTGTAAATGTCTGTTAGGTCCATTTGTTTTAGAGTCCTAGGTCCAATGGTTTTTGTTGATGTTCTGCCTCAAAGATCTGTCTAGTTCTGTCAGTCAAGTGTTGAAGTCCCAGCTATTATGATGTTGCTGTTTATTTCTTTCCTTAGATCTAGTAGAATGTGTTTTATGGATCTGGTATATCCTGTGTTAGGTGCATATTTATTCAGGATTGTTACATCTTCTTGTTGAATTGATCCCTTTATCATTATATAATGACCATCTTTGTCTTTTTTTTTTACCATTGTTGATTTAAAGTCTATTTTATCTGACATGTGAATAGCTACTCCTGCTATTTGGTTTCCATTTGCATGGAGTATTTTTTCCACCCCTTTACCTTAAATCTGTAAGAATTTTTGTGAGTTAAATGGGTTTCTTGAAGGCAGCATGTATTTGCGTTGTGGTTTTTTTAATCCATTCAGCCACTCTACATCTTTTAAGGGAGGCATTAAGACTGTTTATATTCAATGTTAGTATTGATATGTGAGATACTGTTCCAAACATCATTTTAATTGTTACTATTTCTTTGTTCTCTCCCTTGTGTTACTGTTTGAGAAGAGCTATGAGTTTTAACTTTTGGGTGTTTTTAACTGGTGGGTAGCAATTTTTCTGTTCTATGTACAGAATACTTTTAAGCATTTCTTGTAGGGCAGGTCTAGTGGTGACAAATTCCCTTAGGGCTTGCTTGCTGGGAAAGACTTTATTTATCCTTCATTTATGAAACTTGGTTTTGTAGGATACAAAATTCCTGGCTGGAAGTTATTCTGTTAAAGGAGACTAGAGATGGGACCCCATTCCTTTCTGGCTTGTAAGGTGTCTGTTAAGAAGTCTGCTGTTATTCTGATGGGTTTTCCTTTGTAAGTTACTTGATGTTTTTGCCTCACGGCTTATAGGAGTTCCTCCTTTATGTTGACTTTGGCCAGTCTGATGACTGTATGCCTTGGTGAAACCCTTTTTTCAATGAATCTTCCAGGTCTTCATTGAGCTTTTTGTATCTCAAAGTCTAAATCTCTAGCAAGACCATGGAAGTTTTCCTCAATTATTCTCTCAAATAATTTCCAGGCCCTTTGCTTTTTCTTCTTCTCCCTCTGGGATACCTAGGATTCTTATGTTTGGCTATTTTACATAATCTCGTGTTTCTCATAGACTTTGTTTGTTCCTCTTGATTCTTTGTTCTTTATTTTTAACTGACTGAGTTAATTGAAAAGAATTGTCTTCAAGCTCTGAAATTCTTTCTTCTGCTTATCTAGTCTAGTCTTAAAACTTTCCACTATGTTTTGTATTTCTCTAAGTGAATTTTTCATTTCCAGTTCTATTTTTTTTTAAATATATCTATCTCTTTAGTAAGTTTTTCATTCATTTCCTGAATTATTTTTCTGGTTTCTTTGAGTTGGTTTTCCATTTTCTCTTGGATCTCATTGAGCTTCCTTACAATCCATGTTTATAATTCTTTATCTGTCATTTCAGTAATTTCACTTCAGTTGGGATCCTTTACTAGAGAACTGGTGTGATCCTTTGGGGGGGTTCACTCTGATTTTTCATACTTACAGAGTTCTTCCACTGACTTCTTCTCATCTGGAGCAGCTGTTGCTTCTTGTTTTTGGATTTTCTTTTGTTTAAATGGGATTCACCCCCCTCTAAGGGTGTACCTGTAGTGTATGTTGGGTAAGGACCTTTAACTTTGCTTGTGGGTACTTTGAGGGGGATCTAGGTTCTGGATGGATACCTTGGTTATAGATAGCCTTAGTGTGGTAGTTTTCTCAATTTCTAGTTATTTGTAGTCTAGAGCAGTGGCATACTATGTGTGTGGGCAGATTCCCTGCTTCTTGTTGACAAGGGGAGATGGGGTTTTTCAAATCTTTTCTCTTTCCTCAGCCCCATGGTCATCTTAACAGTATAAATTATTTTGAGATGCCCAGTTTAATCTCTAAATCAGTGGGTGGCACTGGTGGGTAAGAGTTAGCCAAGCCCTATACAATTGAATGCTGTAATGGTCTGTACAAGTTGTCCTTCCTGCCAATAGGTGGTGCTTGCAGGAGAGAGTCAGCTGCAGTGGTGCTTTTTGGGACTTGTGACTAGCTCTAGTTGATCAGGAGAAGCACTTGGATGTCCCAGGCAGTGGGCAGGGCCCTGGAGTTCCCAGGGGATCCCTTCTTGTGCTCCACCACAGCTGAGGCAGATGGGGGAGTGAGATTGGATAGGGCTGGGTTGGGTGAGTCTGTGTTCAGGCTCCATAAAGGCAGGCACAAGAGCTGTCTCAGCAGGGGTCTAAGGTCAGCTCCCAGGCTACTAGGGAAAGCCACAGGGAGGGGCTGAAGTGGCCCTACCAAGCCAAAAATCTGCTTATGTGGGAGGGGTAGTCTGGAATTCACAGTCTGGCAAGCAGGAGTTGGTGTGGCTCTTCTCCCTCTTCCCTTGCCCTGCAGATCTCCTCACAGTGTCTGGCCACAAGCAGCAGCCCAAACTAACCAAGCTCACTAGCAATGCTGCTATAGGCTGTGAGCTTCCCTGCCCAGGATCCCATCCTGGACTGAAAGTGTGGCTTTCCTATAGGGGGAGGGGTGCTCCACAAGTGCACTGTGGAGTACCTCCAACTATTAGTTCATAAATCTCTCCTCTGTGTCCCTGAGTGATATACATTTGAGTCCTGGGGGTATGGGATCGAGCCTGTGGGCCTGTCCTCTGATCCCCTAATGCTCAAGCAGGCTTAATGTCCCTCTGCTTCAGGATATGCCCTGTTCTGCTGGAGCAGCCAGGTAGGCAGTACCAAGGAGGAATGGCATGCTGGGAGCTCACAGTCCAAGCATCCCTTTGCCCACTGCAGGTCTTTAAGAGGAAGGGCGTGAACCCCACTCTCTGTGAGCATGGTGAGCATGCCAACAGAGGGGAAGCAACTGCTCCTGAGAGCCACAGCTCAATCATCCCTTAGGGCACCCATGCTGACCTGCATGGGGACTGCCATGGCTGCATCAGCAGCTGTGAGAGGGAGAGGGGAGGAGGAAAAGAAGAGTCTGAATAGAGGAAAGCTGGCACTCTGGTCCCCTTTGTCTTGAGGAGCCCCCCCTGGCTTGCTGCATTCTCCTCTCCCCTGAAAGCAATCCACCCTGAATGTCCAATGTCTGGGATCACACAGTTCACTCAGGACCTACTGGCCCCCTGTGGCCACCACAATCTGGGCAGGAAATGTTTGTGTGGGATCCAGTGACAAGAAAACTGAAGGGCTGAAACTCCCTGGGGAGGACAAAGGCACGCAATGGGTGGAAAAGCAGTCTGGTGCCCACTGCCTCAGCTTGGGTCCATGGTGAGGGGAAGTGACCATGAGGCTGCTGGCAGCTTGGTGCTCTGTTCTCAAGAAGTTCCCAGTTCCCTGTCAGCAGCTGCGTTGGGGCTTGTAAGGGTAGAGATGCTCTCCAACAGTTTGGGAGCCTGCAGTCTGCCACAGGTATGAGGGGAGGAAAAATAAACACCCCCAGCTACCCTTTCCATCATGCTCCAAATTCCTTGGAGGTCTATCTCGGCCAAAATCTTGCTCCTTCTTATTCTGCTCGGCAACTTCGTCCCATGGAATCTCTGGTAGGTTTTGGCACTTTTCCCACAGAATTACACCTGGGCTATGTTTTTTCCTCCAAAACCTTTCCTTTTTTCTGAGATGATCTGGTGACCAATGTCTCTAGTCAGCCATCTTGCCTCCTCCCTCTAGCTTTGTTCTTTATGATCAGGATTGCTTTGGCTATTCAGGACCTTCTGCGGTTCCATATAAATTTTAGGATTGTTTTTTCTATTTCAACGAAGAAGGTCATTGGTATTTTGATAGGGATCACACTGAATCTGTAAATTGCCTTGCATAGTATTATCATTTAGCAATATTAATTCTTCCAATCCATGAGCATGGAATGTCTCCATTTTTTTGTGTCCTCTTCAGTTTTTTTCATCAGTGCTCTATAGTTTCCTTGTGTAGATCTTTCACTTCTTTGGTTAAGTTGATTCCTAGGTATTTTATATTCCTTGTAGCTATTCTAAATGGGATTACCTTCTTGATTTTGTTTCCAGACTGTAGCTATTGGTGTGTATAAATGCCACTGATTTTTGTGCATTGATTTTGTATCCTGAAACTCTACTGAATTTGTCTATCAGTTCTAACAGTTTTTCGGTAGAGTCTTTAGATTTTTCTAAGTATTAGATCATGTCCTCTGTGAACAAGGGTAGTTTGATGACTTCTTTTCCAGTTTGGATGCCTTTTTTTTTCTTTCTCTCGCCTAATTGCTCTGGCCAGGACATTCAGTATTATGTTGAATACAAGCAGTGAAAGTAGGCATCTTGTTTTGTTCCAGATCTTAGAGGAAAGGCTTTCAATTTTTCCCCATTTGGTACAATGTTTGCTGTGGGTTTGTCATATTATTTTGAGGTATGTTCCTTCTATACTCAGTTTGTTAAGGGTTTACATCATAAAGGGATGTTGAATTTTATCGAATGGTTTTTTAGGATCTATTAAAATGATCACATGGTGGGTTTTTTTGGTTCCGTTAATGTGATGTATTCATGTTTATTGATTTGCATATGTTGTATCATCATTGCATCTTTGGGCCAAATCCCACTTGATCATGGTAAAGGATCTTTTTGATCTGTCACTGAATTCAGTTTACTAGTATTTTGTTGAGAATTTTTGCATCTAAGTTTATCAATGATATTGGCCTGTAGTTTTCTTTTTGTGTGTGGCCTTGTCTGGTTTTGGTATCAGGGTAATGCTGACCTCATAGAATGAGTTGGGAAGTATTCCTTCTTCTTTAATTTTTTTGAATTGTTTGAGTAGAATTGGTATTAGTTCTTTTTTAAGTATTTGGTAGAATTCAACAGTGAAGCCATCAAATCCTGGACTTTTCTTTGATGGGAGACTTTTTATTTCTGGGACAAATGCAACTTAGTCATGAAATATTAGCCCTTTTATATATCGCCAGTTTTATAATATTTATAGCAGTTTTCTAATGTTTAGAATTTTGCATTTTTGTTCTTGAGTAAAATTGGCCTGTAATTTTCTTTTTCATATTGTCCTTTTTAGGTGTTGATATCAAGATTAGTGCTAGCCTCATAAAACAAGTTGGAAAATGTTCCCTTTTTTTCTATTATCTGGAAGAGTTTGTGAAATATTGAAAACATATTGGTTTAATAGACAGGATTTAATTTAGGGAGTTGCATAGATGAGTATTGGAGGACTAAAAGGTAAAGAAGGAACTTCAGTAACACTATCTACTAAAAGTAGCTACTATCTGTGGGGATAACAGGACAAAGGGAAAAGATTGGGATATTAGAAATGACAAGCTTGGAGGAGGGACCTACAGAGCTGGGACCCAGACCTCTGCTGCCCAGCTGGTGCTGGTACCTCAAGAGTTGTACACAAGACTCAGTCAGGCTGCACTCCATGTAAGGACTATTTCACTTCTAGTTTACTCCTATGTAAAGCATCCCCTTCCTTAAGACATTTCACTTCTACCCATTGGAAAATTACCATAATGTACTGAATTTGTTAGAACAAGACACTTTAGTATCCTATGAACCTACAGTGTCCACAATGTGAATGGCACTCTGTACATGTGGCATTGTAAGCCACTGACTATCCCCCTTCTGTCTTCCAAAAATGTACTGAATTATCTCATTCCCTTACGTCTTCTTCCTCATTTTCTTTCATATTTTTTATTCCTTTCTTTAATTTTAATGTGATTTCAAGAGTAACATGTGATAAACACATGCAATCAATAAATTGTCCTTAACCCAGAATCACATATAATATTGGTTTGTTGTAAAGATATTGTTTTTATATTTATTAAGTTATTCCTTATAGAATAGTTGTATTAAAATTCATTTGTAATTTTAACAAATTTGTAATTTTGACAGTTGTATTACATCTTTTCTTTTAACATCAACATTTGTTTTGTAGGTTCAAAGGAAAAAACATGAGAATTAAAATCAAGTTACAATCTTGTATTGGTATAAAACACATCACCAAGTAAGATGTCTGAAAAGGAGGGTACATCAGAAGAGCTAGAGGATATCCTTAGTAAACTGAGCACAGGATCTAGATTGCAGTCAGTGGAGGAGCCTAAACTTATTAAACAAACATCAAATTTGTTAAATGAAGCTTCTGATTACCAGGAAGAGAAACTTTCCAGCCAGATTTATGAAACACATCCTGGAAAGGATATAATAGTGTCAACATCTTACCCTGAAAGCAAGTCTAAGAAAAATGAAGAACTAAAGAAAACTCTTAAATTTTCTGAATCAAGCACTAGAAATGCCAGCCTACCGCCAAAAACAGAAACTTCATCACTAACTGAGATGACTGCAGAATATCAGGCTTTTGTTAACGTCCTGTCTTATGAAACAGTAGGAAAAGTTAGTCCACAGGTCGCTGAAGAAATTCAGAAACAGCGTGGTTTAGAGTCAGATAACTTCACAGTTAACCTTGAAGCTAAGGGTTTACAAGAATTCCCCAAGGACATTTTAAAAATCAAATATGTAAAATATCTATATTTAGATAAGAACCAAATCAAAACTTTTCAAGGGGCAGACTCGGGTGATCTGCTAGGACTTGAAATTCTATCCCTGCAAGAAAATGAGTTATCATCACTTCCATCTGAAATTCAGTTACTTCATAATTTAAGGATATTAAATGTCAGTCACAACCAAATATCACATATACCTAAAGAAATATCACAACTTGGGAATATCAGGCAACTCTTTTTTAATAACAATTACATTGAAAATGTTCCTTCTGACTTAGAAAGTCTTGGAAACTTGGAAATTTTAAGTTTGGGTAAAAATAAGTTAAGGCATATACCAGATACTCTGCCTAGTTTAAAAAACTTGAGGGTTCTCAATCTAGAATATAATCAGTTAACAATATTTCCTAAAGCTCTATGCTTCCTTCCAAAGTTAATTTCACTAGACCTTACTGGAAACCTGATAAGCAGTTTGCCAAAAGAAATTAGGGAACTTAAAAATTTAGAAAAACTTTTACTGGATCACAATAAACTTACCTTTTTGGCTGTGGAAATTTTTCGATTACTCAAAATAAAAGAACTCCAACTGGCTGACAATAAATTGGAAGTTATTTCACACAAAATTGAGAATTTCAGGGAACTTAGGATTCTTATACTTGACAAAAATTTATTGAAAAATATACCAGAAAAAATTTCTTACTGTGTAATGTTGGAATGCCTCAGTCTTAGTGATAATAAGTTAACAGAACTTCCTAAAAACATCCATAAGCTTAAAAATTTAAGAAAACTCCATGTAAACAGAAATAATATGGTGAGAATAACTGAAGATATCTTACATCTTCATAATATATGCAGTCTAGAATTTTCAGGAAATATAATTACAGATGTTCCCATTGAAATAAAAAACTGCCAAAAAATAACTAAAATTGAATTGAATTATAACAAAATAATGTATTTTCCAGTAGGACTGTGTGCTTTAGATTCACTTTATTATTTGAGTTTCAATGGAAATTATATTTCAGAAATACCTGTGGGTATATCTTTCAGTAAACAACTGCTTCATTTAGAGTTTAATGAAAACAAACTCCTCATATTTTCTGAGTACTTTTGTTCTCTTGTTAATCTCAAATACTTGGATCTTGGTAAAAACCAAATAAGGAAAATCCCACCATCTATTTCCAATATGGTATCACTCCATGTACTTATTTTATGCTGTAATAAATTTGAAACTTTCCCTAGAGAATTGTGTACTTTAGAAAATTTGCGAGTACTTGATCTTTCAGAAAACCAATTACAAAAAATCCCTTCAGAGATCTGTAATTTAAAAGGAATCCAGAAATTAAACTTCTCAAGCAATCAATTTATATATTTTCCTATTGAACTATGCCAACTTCAATCACTGGAAGAGCTAAAAATGAGTCAGATAAATGGGAGAAAGGTAAGAGACTGATGTCTTGGGCTTTGAGGGGAAGGAGGGGCTGGAGGGAATCAGAATCTAAGCTGTGGTGTAGCTGCATGTACGTGTGTATGTGTTTTAAACTCAGCTGGGATATTTTATCTTCTGAAAAATAGGCTTTCCGTCCCCCAAACATGCCTTACACAATCACTTCTCAACACAAAAGCTTTATAGGAAAATATTTCATTAAAATGAAATGTGAAGCAATTAAAGCTGACAATTTTGTAGATTTCTTTTTATTTCAGCTTAATTGTAAAAGGAGTTTCAAAGTTATGAATACCATATAAACACATTATTGAAAATTTGGAAAAGTGAGAAAAGTAAAAATAAAATCATTCCACAAGCATACCTTTGTAATACAAGTACTGGCATATGTTGATACAACTTACTTTTAGTCTTTTTTTCACCTTATGTATTAATATATAGTTTTATGAGCAATTATTAAAAGACTACACATTCAATTTTAAATTCTTCTATTGTCACTGAACTTATAAGCATTTCTCTCTGGTATAACATAAGCTTCCCAATAATTGGTATAACCAATACATGATTTATATAACTAATCCTCTGTTGTTATGCATTTATAAATGTTGTAATTTTTCTTCATAATAATGCTGTGATGAATTTCTTCATTAGTATAGCCTTTTTCATATTTTAGATTATTTCCTTAAGAAATTTCCCCTGAAGAATTGCTAGATCAGGCCAGGCACGGTGGCTCACGCCTGTAATCCTAGCACTCTGAGAGGCCAAGGCGGGCGGATTGCATGAGGTCAGGAGTTCAAGACCATCCTGTGAAAGAGCGAGAGCCTGTCTCTACTAAAAATGGAAAAATTAGCCAGGTGTCATAGCGCGTGCCTGTGGTCCCAGCTACTCGGGAGGCTGAGGCAGGAGAATCACTTGAGCCCAGGAGTTTGAGGTTGCAGTGAGCTATGATGACGCCACTACACTCTACCCGGGGCGACCGAGCAAGACTCTGTCTCAAAAAAACAAAAAAAAGAATTGCTGGATGACGAGAATAAACATACTTATAGTTTAGCATTTTATTTTACTCAAACTAAAAGAGTGGATTTTACAGAAATATTTTTTAAAAACTACAACATTACTGATTTATATTAAGATTTTAATATAAAAATGAAAAGAACACAGCTATTATTTGGCTATCTTTAATGCTGGGCCATTATCTAAAGCAAGACTTCCAAAGTCTATATTCCTAAAAACCTTAGTCCCATGAGCTTCTGCTTAAAAAATGTTTGAAAGAAGGTGCAGCGTCTGTGATCAAATAGTTTTGAGAAGCACTGGGTTCTTAAAGTATCATGATGAACATTAGTTTATTAAAAGCTCTGAAGAGTTTTGCACTAAAAAAACCAGTTTGTCTCTATTTAACCCATATTTCCCAAACTTATTTGACCATTTCTAACATAACACCTATTATATAATACATTTCCAGAAAAGCTACTCTAGAGAATACTTGCTTAAGTAGAGGGAATGAATAATAATACATCTTGTATTGCATTTAAAAAGTTGCTTTTGACCAGGCATGGTGGCTCACACCTGTAATCCTGGCAGTTTGGGAGGTTGAGGCGGGATGATGGCTTGAGGCCAGGAGTTTGAGACCAGCCTGAGCAACATAGCGAGATCACATCTCTACAAAAAATAGCCAAGTGTGGTGGCACGTGCCTGTAGTCCCAGCTACTTTGGAGGCTGAGCCGGAAGGATTGCTTGAGCCCAGGAGTTAGAGGTTGCATTGAGCTATAATGACACCACTGCAGTCTAACCTGGGCAACAAAGCGAGACCCTATCTCAACATAAATAAGTAAAAATAAATAAATAAATAGTTGCTTTTGTGCTAAAAGACACTTTTTAGTTCTGCAATATAATCAGCAATTAATTCCTTGACTGATTTATAATCCTCTCACTTTTTCCTCCTGTATCGTAACTGCAGATATCTCCAAGGTTGTGTCCATAACTTTCTGTTTTCTATTCACTCCTTCCTAGACCTCACCACACCTGCTGTTACTTGCACACACATGATCCACAAACCTACATAACCAGAGCTGATCTTGCAGCAGTGCTCTAGCCTCATAGTTCCTAATTTTTCCCGGAATTTCTATGTTCTATTCTTCTGTTGTCTCAAACTCAACATAACTTCAAAATCAACTCATTTTTCTTCCAATATAACTCCCTTCAAAACATCTCCATTTCTATTTGTGATGCTAACTTTCTTCAAACCTGCCAGGCTAAAAATCATGCAATTATCTTTGTTCTTTTTCCATCATCATTTATACCTAATCTTATACTAAAATTATCTCATTTTTTCCTCTGAAAAGGCTCTTGGATTATCTGCCTCATTTTTCAACGTCACTGTCTCCATCCTGGTCTGCGGGCATCACTCATCTCATGCATGGAATATGCCAGGAGCCTACTGGCTATCATCTCTGTCTCAGTCTCTTCCCTTTTAGCAGGCCTTGTCAAAACTATCAGACTTCATTCCAAAGGATTGTTCTCAATGTACCATACTTGCCTGTCAGGAATCCAGATTGCCTACCTATTGCCTACTCAAAGTAGGTGGTTGCCAAAGGCACTAGTCCACATCACTGCAACATCATTTCAAAGGTCACCAGATGGAAAAAATGGCTTACAAGAACTCCTCTCAAGAAGAGTGTCCTGGGAGAGGTGGGAGGGGTGTTAGGGATGAAAAGTTACCTATTGGGTACAATGTAATCTATTCAAGTGACAAGTACACTAAAATCCCAGGTTACTCCTCTATACAGTTCATCCATGTAACCAAAAACCACTTGTACCTCTAAATCTATTGAAATAAAAAATAAAATAAAATAAAGCCCAACTGAATTTTCAAAAGAAGAAGAAGAATATCCTATGTGGTTGAAAATATCACTTTGATAAACCCCTTGGGGTAGAGATGAAATTGCCCAAAGGATTACTTTATATAATAGTAGATGGTCACTAAACAGTCATCTGAAGATGAGTCAGGTTAATCACAGGGCTTTTATTTTGCTAAAGGAAGAATGCCTAGCAGGGGTGTTCCTTCTACAGTAGTTCTATCATCACACAGTTCTGACACCTCCCCTAAAAATGTTGAGCAAGTAGTTAAAGAATATTTGTTTAAATGAATGTCAAATGATGGACCTGCCCACCTGTCTTGATCTGACTCCTACTTCATAGGCCTGGCTCTCAAGTTTTGCTGCAGCCGGGTTCCATGCTCCTTATCCAAGCATATCTCCCTCTGTTTCCCGTCACCTCTTTTTACTGGTCAGCTTTTCACTGGCCATTTTCATGCATAATATTTGTTTTGCTTTACGTGTCCTACAAGTTCTATCCAATCCTATTCATTCTTAAGAGGCTATTCAAGTTCCACTTTCTACATGAAGCTTTGTTTAGTTCTCTGATTTGTACTGATGTACCTTTTCTAAACTTTTATTCATCTGTTATTGCTTGTATTCTTCATTTTGGCATTGGATAACTGTTGCTTCATGCTGTTTCCTGATGGTTTCATATACATGTATTTTGTTCCCTGAACTAAATCTTAATCTCCTTGAAGTTAGGGACTGTTTCTTATGCCTCGTGTAATCTGGAAGAACACTGAACACAATATCCAGTATGTACCTTATTGCTTAGTTCTGAAGGGCCCATATATTCAAAATTCTTTTGTTCCTCAAACTTCCTTTATTTCAAAAACCCCTTATAATGGCTTTATTTTATTTTTTCTGAATATACACATTTCTTCTTCACTTTAACAGCGTGTTTTAATTACTATTATTTGCAACACTTTTTGTACTAGGAATTTTTATTTCAGGCCACATTGCCAAACTGTGTGACTCCATTATTGAACATTTACTCAAAATGCATTGTGCTTAGGACACGTATACAAAAACTATAAAACATGCATATACATAATTTAAGAATCTAAGGAAAACACACAAGGGACAAATAAGGAGCAAGGCTGATGAGAGTAGGAATAAAGAGATCAAAGGTGGGATGGAGTAGCTGAGAAAGACTTCAGGGGGAAGAAGAAGCCAAAGCAGAGTCAGGTTTAGGGAGAGAAGAAACAGATAAGGAAGTGATGGACACTGAGTGTTGGAACAGTGAGGAAAGTGGGTTAGCAAGCCGCAGGGTTGAATTGGTAGCATTGGTCACGTTGGGGAGGTACTTGGATGCCACATAGTATCCTGTGGGTTTAAGCTAGAAGGGGGAGTCAGTCACAAAGAATTTGTGACATAATGAAAATATCTCCTTTCTAAGACAAAAACAAAACCAAAAACTCCTTCCTTTCATTTGATTTTAGAAAAAGTTTTAGTCATGCAAATATTTATGTATTTATAAAAGTATGATTGTTTAATCTTTGTTACAGTTAACAAGACTTCCAGAAGAGCTGTCTAATATGACTCAACTTAAAGAACTTGATATCTCAAATAATGCAATCAGAGAGATTCCAAGAAATATAGGGGAATTGAGAAATTTGGTTAGCTTACATGCACACAATAATCAAATAAATTATCTTCCACCATCTTTTCTATCTTTAAATGATCTCCGGCAACTAAACCTGAGTGGTGAGTTTCAAGCATAATCGATAAGTAAAGTATAGATGTCTGGGTTGCAAATTTTGCTGAGAAGACACAGAATGGCAAACAGTCAACATAATGTATTAAGTGCCCATTGGCGGGAAATGGCTATCCTAGGTACAGAAAATGAGAGCTAAGTATAAGGTCTAACTCCTACCCTGAGAGAGGTTATAATCCAGCTGGGGAAGCTGCACATATTTTCATTTCTTGTCTCCCTTCTCTGCCTGTACCCAGTCATTTGGTATTTCTTCCCTTTCTGAACCTAACCTCATCCCTTCCTCTGCACACACCTATGCAACCTCAGGTCAGCAGTTTCTTGGCATTCCCTTCTCTGCTGGCGCCCCTGATCCCACTCCTATACCCTGCAATACTCTAATACCTTACACACAGTTTTTTACGAAGTAAAGCACTACAATAATCAAATCAAAATAAAAGTGACATTGCAGAAAAGAAAATAAATCACTCACTCTAAAGATATCAGAAAAGATTTCCCAAGGTACAACAAACACTAGGCTGATATTTTTCTTAATAATTTCTATTATGAAATAGTTCAAACTTATAGAGAATACAGAAAATAATAAGCACCTATGTACCTACTCCTAGATATAGGATGCTAACATTTTGTGATGTTAACATTTTGTGATGTTTACTTGAGATATTTTTGATTGTTAAGAAATAAAATAATAGAGCTGAAACTTTTTTTGTACTTCTCTCCAAACTAGAAGTAACCACTATACTATGCTGAAATTGATGTGTATCTTTTTTCATCCATGTTTTAATATTATATATCTCTCTCCATAGAAAAGTGGTACTATTTTGAGTTTTTTAACCTTATTATTGTATCATATTATACAGATCAGAATGTGTATACAGAATGTGTAACTTGCATTTCACATTCATTATATTTCTAAAATCATTCCATGTTAATCATTCCATACCTAGACCTAGTTCATTTATTTTAAATGCCATATACTAAATTATATGGTTAAACAACAATCAATCCATTATCCTGTTGATACACAATTAGATTGTTTCTAATTTATTTGCTATTATAAACATCCTTGTACATGTTTCTGATATATATCTGCTTGAGTTTCTCTAAGGCATAAAGCATAAGTAGAACTGCTGGATCACAGCATATATACATCTTTAACTTCACCAGATTTTGACAAATTGATCTCCATAGTGGTTGTATCAGCTAACACATGTGTTAACAGTTGAGTTTATTGGATTACGTTTTTCAGTTCAGAAGTAGCTTTTATAACCAGAGCTCCACATCTTATTAAATTTAGAGGATTTCTAGATTAAAAACAAAGCTCATCTTTTTTGCTACAATAATATTAATACTGGTAGTGCAGTAAAACCTACAGTAATGCACCAATATTTACTCAGATACAATGCAATTGACGTTTGTCTCCTGAACCCCCAAATTCCCAGTAAACTAGCTATGCAGGTATGCTTTGGTCATTTCATAGTCATTTCATTCACAATAACTTGCAATTAATTGCAATAAGTCAACCCTGCAATTGATTTTTTTAGTTTCATATGTGTTATGGCAAAGTTTTACCATATTTTAGGGAGGTTATCTATTTTGTCCAAGTGTAGGACATATTCTACTTACCTGCTATTTCTGCATTAAAAAAAAAAGCTGACTAGAGCCTCCTAGCCTATTGGAGAATAAAAATACCAATTGGAAGCATAGTTCTCTGGAGGCTTTCTAGTACAGCATCAGGACAGAATGGGAAGGAACATCATATACATTTTCTGCAAGCTTAGTCTCCATCAGAATTAGAAAATATTAAAACCCACTGCATCAGTCAGGGTCCAATCAGAAGACAGAAAACACACCTAGTTAATGATTAAATAAATTATTATTTACTACATAACTGGAAGGATTAAAAGAGGTCTCTAAGGCAATTACAGAGGTAGCAATCGTAGGAAACAATAACTACCCCTATGGCTGAGGAAATAAAATAAATTCGGAATTATTCAAACTTAGAAGCTTGGAGCAGGGGCCAGCAGGAGTGAAACTCAGGTGTCTGACATAGGAGCACTGTTTGGCTGGTGCTGCTTTCTCGGAGCTTGTGGGTGGGAGGGTGGAGCTGGGAATGATAAAGCTGGTTCTATAAGTATTAGAAAAACTGCAAACTGCATTCAGCTATTGCTAGGGGAAGGCACTGCTGCTGGTGGGGTAAAAGAGAGTTGTTGGAGTGACACAGGAAGAACCAGTGAGGAAGTCCCACAGGGATGGTGTTGAAGCTAAGAAACAATAGCTGAACACTTGGCATACCCACGGTCACCAGCTCTTATTGCTGGATTTATGTGGTGAAGAGTACAGGATTTGAAGGTACAAGGGCTGAGTTCAAGCTTTGTCATGTAATCTGTTTCCTCCATTTATAAAATGAAGCTAACAGGAAAACCCCTGCCATATATTTGGTTTGAGGACTGAATGAGACTGTAAAAGCAGATAACATACTATGAACATATTATTCAAACAAAAGACATTTATATAGTCTTATGAATTAACCCCCTCTGTCACTAACTGTAGTGAATTTAGGAAGATAAGATCTCTGAACTTCAGTTTTTTCATATGCAAGACAGGCATGCTATAACTTGTGCTTGTTCATAGAGTTGTTGGGGGAATGCTATTAGATAAAATTTGGGAAAATATTTTGGCAAGTGTGAGGCATTATACCAATGAAAGGGATTTAGAGATGAATACCTTTCTTTCCTCATAGTGTGGGTTTTGGAGTTGAACAGACCGTTTGCTCCATCATGCACCAGGAAGTTTGTTTGTCTGTTTGTTTTTAATGTTAAGCTTCTATTTCCTAATCTGTAAATGGAAATTATAATATCCAGTCTTTGGGCTATGAAGATTAAATAATCAAGCACTAAGCACAGAGAATGATACAGTGTAGGTTTGTAACAGATGTTAGCACCTCTCCCCCAAGGAGCCAAAATACCAAATAAAAGGAGGTAGACTGACATGTAAGCTGCCTGTGGTTGTCCTCAGGGAGGGCGGTTCTCTTGCCTACATATCTCTTATAGTTTTCTCTGCAGATCTACATGGATAATGCCACAGTGCATGCGTTCATCGTCTCCTACCTGCAAGACTGCTAGTCAGCTGGTTATGCTGGTAGAGTTTTTTTGTTTGTTTGTTTGTTTTTTGAGACAGGGTCTTGCTCTGTCACCCAGGCTAGAGTGCAGTGGCATCATCACAGCTCACTGCAACCTCCAACTCCTGGGCTCAAGCGATTCTCCTGCCCCAGACTCCAGAGTAGCTGGGACTACAGGTGCACGCCACTGCACCCATCTAATTTTTCTATTTTTTGTAGAGACAGGGTCTTGCTCTTGCTCAGGCTGGTCTTGAACATCCTGAGCTCAAGTGATCCTCCCACCTTGGCCTCCCAAAGAGCTAGGATTACAGGCATGAGCCACCGCACCCGGCCTGTGCTGATAGAGTTGTATCTGCTGATTACTGCTGGCCTCTGTTCTGATGGTCAGTGCCTGTGCCAAATCAGTTGGTAAATATTTTGAATATCACCACGCTAACATGGACAAATGAAAGAGCCTCTGAAAGGACTCCCCATCTTTGTCTCTCTGTCTCCTTTGTTTTTGCCAGTATTTTTAAAAACTCTTATTGAAGTATTATATACACATGGAAAAAGTACATATTGTAAATGTGCAGCTCGATGAACTTTCACAAACTGAAAAAACCCATATTTTAGAACCTGGATCAAGAAATAGCACATTCCTGGAAACCCCTTCTTGTTCTCTTCCAGTCACTTCTCTCCCTTCCCTCAACCAAGAGTGTTACAGTTTGGATATTTGACCTCCCCAAATCTCATGTTGAAATTTGATCCCCCATGTTGCAAGTAGGGCCTAATGGGAAGTGTTTGGGTCACGGGGACAAAGCCCTCATGAATGGCTTCGTGCCCTCTTCATAGTGATGAGTGAGTTGTCGCTCTGTGAGGTCCTGTGGGAGCTGGTTGTTAAAAAGGGCCTGGCACCTCCCTCCCCTCTCTCACGTCCTCTCTCATCGTGTGATCCCTGAACACACTTGTTCCTAGTCGCTTTCTTTCATGAGTGGAAGCAGTCTGAGGCCTTCACCAGAAGCAGAGGCTGGTTCCATGCTTCTTGTACAACCTGCAGAACCATGAGCCAAAAAAACCTCTTTTCTTTATAAATTACACACCCTCAGGTATTCTTTTACAGCAGCACAAAAACAGGTAAAAACAAAGGGTAACCACTATCATTATTTCCAATAACATGCTTTAAATGAAACCATAAAGTATATACTTTTTTGTGTCTGGTTTCTCTTACTCAACATTCTGTCTGTGAGATTCACCGATATTGTTCTCGCGTAGTTGTGTACCATCAATTCATCACGTGAATATATTGTCTTCTATTCTGCTGTTGATGGACATGTAGTAAAAAAGCAATTGTGATCAGAGAACAAACTTGATATTATTTCAATCCTTTAAAATTTATTGAGACTTGCTTTATTAGGCTCAGCATATAGTTTACCTTGATAAACATACCATATACTCTAGGGGGAAAAAAGTGCGTTTTGCAAGTGTTAGGCACAGTGCTTTATGAATATCATACAGGTCCAGGTGGTTGACAGTATTATTGGGATCTTCTGCCTTTACTGATATACAGTCTTGCTGGTATGGTTAGTTGCATAGAGAGGTGTTAAAATCTACAAACATGATTGTAGAATTGTCTATTTCTTGCTTTAATTTAATTTAATTCTGTCAATATTTTCATGTATATTGAAGGACTTATTAGAAAAATACACATATATGATTATTACGACTCTCAATTCTCATGAAGTGACCTTTTTACCATTATACAATGTCGAAATATCCCTTTTTATCTCTAATAATAATTTAATCTTGAAGAATATTTTATCTGATATTAATATAGCCATTCCAGCCTTCTTATACTTACTGTTCCCATGGCATATCTTTACTGTCAATTTACTTTCAACGTATCTGTGTCTTTATATTTAAAGTGCACCTCTTGTAGACAGCATATAGTTTGGTCTTACTTTTTCATCTTTTATGGCAATCTCTGCCTTTTAATTGGAGTGGTTAGTCAATTAACATTTAATGTGATTAGTGGTATGATTGGATTTAGATAAGCCATTTTAGTATTTGTTCTCTGTTTGTCCCTGTGTTACTCCTCTCCTTTTTCTTGTATGGTTTTTTACTAATAGCTTTCAAGATTTTCTCTTTATATTTGATTTTCAGCAGTTTGGCTATGCTGTGCTTAGGTGTGTTTTTTATTACAAAGGTGAAATTCACATAACATAAAATTAACAATTTTAAAGTGAACAATTCAGTAACATTTAGTGCATAAACAATGTACCACAACATTGTGGTATACTACGTCTATCTAGTTCCAAACATTTTCCTTAACCCAACAGGAAATCCTGTAACCATTAAGCAATTGCTCCTTGTTCTCATCTCCCTCCATTGCCTGGAAGCCACCAATCTGCACTGGGTCTCTCTGGATTTGCCTAATGTTTTGGATATTTCATATAAATGGAGTCATACAATATGTGACCCTTTGTGTCTGGTTTCTTTCACTCAACATAATGTTTTCAAGATTCATCCATGTTGTAGCTTGTGTCAGTAGTTCATTTTATGGCTGACTATTTCATTGTATGTATATACCACAGTTTGTTTATCCGTTCATTCATTTATTGACGGACATTTGGGCTGTTTCCAACTTTTGGCTATTGTGAATAGTGCTGCTATGAATGTGCGTTTACACATATTTGTTTCAGTACCTATTTTCAATTCTTTGGTGTACATTCCTGAAGGTAAAATTTCTGGATTTTATGGTAATTCTATGTTTGACTTTTTGAGGAACTGCCAAACTGTTTTCCACAGAGGCAGAACCATTTTACATTCCCACCTGTAATGTAAAAAGCTTCCGATTTCTTCACATTCTTTATTACTGCTTGTTATTTTCCTTTTTTTCTGGATTATAGTCATGCTAGAGGGTATGAAGTAGTATTTCATTGTGGTTTTGATTTCCATTTCCCTAATGGCTAATGACTTTGAGCATCTTTTAATGTGATTATTGACCATTTGTAATCTTTGCAGAAATGTCTATTAAGTCCTTTACCCATTTTCAATTGGGTGGTTTATCTTTTCATTGTTGCATTGACAGAGTCTTTTGTATATTAATGTGATTTCCAAGAAATCATTGCCAATCTCAATGTCAAAACACTTTGACCCTGTGTTTTCTTCTAGAAGTTTTATAGTTTCAGGTTTTACATCTAAGTTTTTAATCCATTTTGAGCTTAATGGGGTAAGATAAGGGTCCAATATCATTCTTTTGCATGTGGATATCCAGTTTTCCCAGCATCATTTGTTGAAGAGATTATCATTTCCCCATGGAGTAGTCTTGGCATTCTTGTTGAAGATTGTTTAACCATATATGTGTGGATTTATTTCTGGGCTATCTAAGCTGTTCCACTGGCCTATATGTCTCTCTTCAAGCCAGTAACATACTGTTTTAATTACTGTAGCTTTGTAATGTCTTGAAGTCAGGAAGTGTGAGGCCTCCAGTTTTGTTCTTTTTTTTTTTCAAGATTATTTTGGCTATTTGGGGTCTTTTGTGGTTCCATATAAATTTTAGGATTGTTTTTCAATTTCTGCAAAAGATGCCATTGGGTTCTGATAGGTACTGTATTGAATCTGTAGATTGCTTTGGGTAGTATAAACATATTAACAATATTATCTTCCAATCCATGAACATGAGATATATTTCCAGTTATTCATGCCTTCTTTAATTTCTTTCAAGAATGTTTTGTAGTTTTCAGTGTACTAATCTTTTGCCTCCTTGGTTATTCCTAAGTATTTAGGTTTATTCCTAAGTATTTTATTCTTTATGATATTATTGCAAATAGGATTATTGTCTTTATTTTCTTTTCAGATTATTTGTTGTTAGTGTATCTGATTTTTGTACGTTGATTTTGTATCATGCAAATTTGTTAAATTCATTTATTCTAACAACTTTTTTTGTGAAATCCTTAGGGTTTTCTACATTTAAGATCCTGTCATCAGAGATAATTTTACTTCTTCCTTTCTGATTTAGATACTTTTTATTTCTTTTTCTCACCTAATATCTTTGGCTAAGACTTTCAGTACTGTGTGGAACAGAAGTGGTAAAAGTGGGCATCCTTGCTTTGTTCCAGATGTTTTGGAAAAAGCTTTGTTTTTCACCCTTGAGAATGATGCTAGCTGTGGGCTTTTCATTTATGGCCTTTATTATGTTGAAGTAATTTCCTTCTATTCCTAACTTCTTGAGTGTTTTTATCATGAAAGAGTGTTGAATTTGTCAAATGCTTTTTCTGCATCTATTGAGGTGGTCATGTGATTTTTATTCTTCATTCTGATAATGTGGTGTATCACATTGATTGATTTTTGTATGTTGAACCATCCTTGCATCCCAGGGATAAATCCCCCTTGGTCATTGTGTATGATCCTTTTAAAGTGCTGTTGAATTCAGTTTACTAGTATTTTGTTAAGGATTTTTGCATCTCTATTCATCAGGGATATTGGCCTATCATTTTCTTTTCATGTGGTGTCTTTGTCTGGTTTTGGTGTTAGAATACTGCTGGTTTAACAAAATGAGTTGGGAAGTGTTCCCTCCTCTTCACTTTTTGGAAGAGTTTGAGAAGGACTGTCATTAATTCTTCTTTAAATGTTTGGTGGAATTCTCCAGTGAAGCCATCTAGTCCTGGGCTTTTCTTTGTTGTCTGGGGTTGGAGTATTGGTGCATTCTGAACCTATTTTCCCTCCTCCAGTGACTGCTAGGTTACTGTTTTTCACAGTTATTGTTGCTGCAAGGCCACTGATTTTCAAGTTTACTATGGATTTGGGAAGAAGGGAGTGGGAATAACACAAGTTAAAATGCTATAAAAGCTCATTATTTTTGCCAAGATTCAGTCATTTTAAAGAAAATAAATGCTCCTCAAATTGTTTTAAGCCTTTGGGTAATTCCCAGAATTCTGAAAATTTTCATTTTGACAACCTTCACCAGTGTTCTCATTGCTTTTATGGAGGAGCAGATTTTTGGAAGTCTTTATTCTGCCATTCCGGATGCACCTCTCAACTCTATTTTGCCTTCATTCTTAAAGTATACTTTCAGTTAATGCATACTCTATATTGACATTCGTTTTATTTTATCCTATTGATTCTATCATTCTACTGTCTCCTGGCTTTCATTATTAATGTTAAGAATCAACTGTCAGTCTAATTCACTAATTAGAAGTTAGTCTATTTTTCGTCAGCATAGGCTACCCTATTATCAATGTTCTCCAACAGACTGGTACATTTGTTACAACTGATGAATCTACTTTGACACACTATTATCACCCAAAGTCCATAGTTTATGTTAGGGTTCACTCTTGGTGTTGTACATTGTATGAGTTTGAGCGAATATGTACTGATATGTATCCACCGTTATGGTATTACACAGAGCATTTCCACTACCCTAAAAGTCTTCTGTGCTCTGCCTATTCATCCCTCACCCCACTCCCTGCCAATCACTGATTTTTTTACTATCTCCATCGTTTTGCCTTTTCCAGAATGTCATATAGTTGGAATCATACAGTATATTCCCTTTTCCAATTGGCATTTTTTCACTTAGTAATATGCATTTAAATTTCTTCCATGTCTTTTCATGGCTTGATAGCTCATTTATTTTTAGCGCTGAGTAATATTGCATTGTCTGGATGTACCACAGTTTATCCATTCACTTTCTGAAGGACATCTTGGTTGCTTCCAAGTTATGTCTATTATGAATAAAGCTGCTATAAACATCCACGCGCAGGTTTCTGCGTGAATGTAAGTTTTCAACTCCTTTAAGTAAATATCAAAGAATGTGGTTGCCGGATCATATGGCAAGAGTATGTTTAGTTTTGCAAGAAGCCCCCAAGCTGTCTTCCAAAGTGGCTGTACTATTTTGCATTCCCACCGGCAATGAATGAGTTCCTGTTTCTCCACATCCTCATCAGCATTTAGTGTTGTCAGTGTTCCAGATTTTGGCCATTCTAGTAAGTGTATAGTGCTATCTCCTTGTTGCTTTAATTTGCATTTCCCTGATGACATATGATGTGGAGCGTCTTTTCATATGCTTTTTTGCCATCATTATATCTTCTTTGGTGAAGTGTCTGTTAAAGTCTTTGCCATTTTTAATCAGGTTCTTTGTTTTCTTATTGTTGAGTTTTAAGCATACTTTGTGTGTTTTGGATAAAAGTCCTTAATCAGTTATGTCTTTTACAAATATTGAGTTCCTATTTTTGGATATTTGTGGGTTTAGTCTGTGTGACTGTGAGTGGATTTCTTTTTATTTACCATTCTTGGCTTATTTATTTATTTTTAGAGTCAGGGTCTCATTATGTTGTTCAGGCTGGTCTCAAACTCCTAGTCGCAAGTGATCCTTGCACCTCAGCCTTCCAAAGTGCTAGGATTACAGGCATAAGCCACCATGCCCAGCCTCTTCTTGGCTTTTGTTTGGTTCCTCGCATCTGTGGATTGATGTGTTTCCAGTGTTCTGGAAAATTCCAAGGCATTATACCTTCAAATATTCTCTTTCTCTAATCTGTCTGGAACTGATTAAATGTGTATTAGACCTAAGTATTCCTAAGTATTTTATTCTTTTTGATGCTATTGTAAATGGAATTATTTCTTAATTTCCTTTTTGGATTGTTTTTAGTGCATAGAAATATAACTGATTTTTGTATGTTGATTTTGTATCCTGTAACTTTGTTGAATTCGTTTATTTGTGCTGACTGGGGGTGTGTGTATGTGTGTGTGTGTGTATGGAAAACCAACAAAACACAGAGGAAGACAGCAAGAGAAGAAAAAAGGAACAAAAGAATTACAGGGCAGTGTATGTCTTTAAATGTTGTGACAACAACTACCAGGAAAGCAGCTCTAGCCTGAGTGGGGCTAGCAAAATAAAGGTCAGCCTTTGTGTCAGTCATTCAGGGAACCACAAGACAGGTCAACATGCACAAACACAGTATTTTAAGAATGAAGTCCATATTAGCCCTCTGGCAGCAGCAAGCTGCACTAGGAATATGTGCTGCCATTACTATTGCTGCTGCCATGGTGGGAAATTAGGGATGGTAGGCAGGTGAGGGAAAAGCCATGGTACACTCTTACCAAAAATCTGCTGCCTTTCTCATCATTGAACAGTCTCTTGGTTGTTGTAAGATTTAGATTAAAATTCAGAGTTATTAAAAAGTTGATTTTGTCTTTTCCAATTTGTTATTGTTTCAGTGGAGACCAATTCTTTGATGCACTCTACTCTGTATTTTTCATGACGTGCATCTTAGGTATGGGGTTTTTTTTGGTATATTTGTACTCTTGGATTTCACTGAACTTCTTGTCCACATATTTTACCAAATTTGGGTATTTTTATTTCTTCAAAATTTTTTTCTACCCCATTCTTTCTCTATTCTCCATCTGGGATTCCAATTACCTTTTCGTATTGTCCGGTAAATCCTTAAAGCTCTGTGATAAGTAAAGAAATACATACATAAAGTTCTGTGTGTGTGCGCATGTGTGTGCATAATCTTGTATTGATCTGTTTTCAAGTTCGTGGACTATTCTGTCATCTCTATTCTGACGTTAATTCCATCCAGTTAATTTTTTATTTCAGATATTATAATTTTCAGTTCTAGAATTTCCATTTGTTTCTTTTTTTAACAGCTTATATTTCTTTCCTAAGATTTTCACTCATTGGGAGCATATCTTTTTTTACAATCTTGAGCATGGGTATATTAGCTGCTTTAAAAATTTGTATATTAACTGCAACTGAGCCATCTTTTCTCTTGGGATTGAGCCACATTTTCTTTTTTCTCTGTTTTGAATCTTGAACTCTATAATCTATTATGTTTCTCTCCAAAGAATGTTGATATTTGTTATTATTGTTGTTGCTGCTTCATCAGGTACTTAAGATGGCTGGACTAAAAATACAAACTCCTTCTCTGCATTTGGCAGCTCCTTGTATCTCAGTTCAGTACTTTTAGCCATTAGCTGTTGTATTTGTTACCTGTTGTGTGTCATATTTCCACAAAATTTAGCTTTGTAAAGTAAGGAATATTTATTTTACACAGTTTATTTGTATTTTATTTATTTTTATTTTTTAATAAGCTCTTTTTAAAGCATGATTTTTATTTTTAATATACACAGTTTCTAAAGGTCAGGAATCCAGAAGTAATTTAGCTGACTTACTCTGTCCCAGAGTCCTGTATGAGATTGAAGTAAACCTATCAGCTGGGGCTGCAGTCAGGCTTGACTGGGACTAGTGGATCTGCCTCCAAGTTTTATTCACATGACTATTGGCAGCAGGCTTTAGTTCCTTTCCATATAAGCCTGTTCATGACATGGCAACTGGTTTTTCCCAGAAAGCAGGAGAGTAAGCAAGCATGCCCAAGAAAGAAGTGTCTTTAAAAACCTAATCTTGGAAGTGATATACCATCACTTTTGTACTGATCACACAAACCAACCTTGGTATAATGTGAGAGGGGACTACACAAGAGGATGAGTAACAGCAGGTGGGCACCATTGGGGACTAACAGATAGCTCTAAATCTATTCAAGTAATTGAATTTGTAGTTAAAAGCTCTCACACAAAGAACACTGCAGGCTCAGATGGCTTTGCTGGTGAATTCTATCAAGTATTTAAAGAAGACACAGTGCCAATTAAAAAAATTCTCTTTCATAAAATTGAGGATAAAACTCCCAGTTCATTCTATGAGGCCAGCATTATCCTGATAGTATAATGAGATGCAGACATTACAAAGAAACTTATAGACCAATATCCTGCATGAACACTGATGCCAAATTCTTTAACAAAATTAAAGCAAATCAGGGCCAGGTGTGGTGGCTCCTGCCTGTAATCCTAGCACTCTGGAAGGCCAAGGTGGGAGGATTGCTTGAGCTCAGGAGTTCAAGACCAGCCGCAGCAAGAGTGAGACCCCCCCCCCATCTCTACTAAAAATAGAAAAATTAGCTGGGCGTGATGGCATGCACCTGTGATCCCAGCTACTCGGGAAGCTGAGGCAGGAGGATCACTTGAGGCCAGGAGTTCAAGGCTGCAGTGAGATATGACCACACCACTGCATTGTACTCCAGCCTGGGCAACAGAGTGAGACCCTGTATCAAAAAAAAAAAATTAAAGTAAATCAAATCCATCAATATAAAAAATGAAAATATATCATGACAAGCAGGATTTACCCAGGGAAAGCAAGTTTGGGTCAACATTCAAAAATTAACCCATGTAATTCACCATCTGAATAGCCTAAAGAAAAGCCACATGAACTTCTCACTAGAGAAGTATCATATGACAAAATACAATTTCCATTCACAATTTTCAGAAACAAACAACGAAATAATCTTTCAGCAAACTAGAAATAGAAGAAAACTTCTTCAACCTACAAAAATCCTACAGCTAACATCACTCTCAGTGGTAAAGGATTTAATTCTTTCCCACCATGATCAGGAATAAAGCAAGGCCTTCCTTTCTCACCACATGTTTTCAACATTATATTAAGAAGTCCTAACTAGTGCAGTAAGACAAGAAAAAATAGTAAAAAGTAAATAGATTGGGAAGGAAGAAGGAAAAACTGTCTCTGATAATAGAGACACATTGTCTAGGTAGAAAATCCAAAAGGATCTACAAAAAAGCTACTAGAACTATTAATAATAAGTAAGTTTAGCAAGATTACCATATACAGTTAATATATAAAAATCAATCATATTTCTACAGACTAATAATGAATGATGGGAAATTGAATTTTTTTAGGGTACAATTTTAAATAGCACCAGAAAACATGAAATAGGTATAAATCCAACAAAATAGAGGCAAGATCTATATGTTGAAAACAAAGATAAAATTACTCAAATGAGACCTAAATAAGTGGAGAGATGTATAGTGTTCATAAATTGGAAGACTCAATATTGTTAATATTTTAGTTCTCTCAAAACTTATCTCTAAAGTCAACTCAATTCCAGTAAAAATCCCAGGAGTGTTTTTTATTTTAGAAAACAATGAAGTAATTTTAAAGTTTAAATAAAAATCAAAGAAAGTAGAATGGCTGAAATAATTTTGAAAAAGTTGGATGAGTCATGCGCCTGATTTTAACACTAATGCAAATGTTCAGTAGTGCAGACAGTGTGGTATTGGCAAAACAACAGACATAAAGATCAATGGAACAGAATAGACAGTCTAGAAATAGACCCACTATTTGGTCCATTGATTTTTGTCAACTGTACAAAGGTACGGTAGTATTCTCCCTTATTCACAGTTTTGCTTTCCACAGTTTCAGTTACCTGTGGTCAACTGTGGTCTAAAAATATTAAACAGAAAATTCCAGAAATAAACAATTCATAAGTTTTAAATTGTGTGCCATTCTGAGTAGCATGATGAAATCTCATGCTGCCCCACCTGGTATGTGAATCATCCCTTTGTCCAGCATGTCCACACTGGATGTGCTTAGTAGTGGTCTCAGTTATCAGATTGACTGTTGCAGTATAGCAGTGCTTGTGTTCACGTTACCCTTATTTTATTTAATAACGGCCCCAAAGCACAAGAGTAGTGATACTGGCAACTTGGATATGCCAAAGAGAAGCCATAAAGTTCTTCCTTTAAGTGAGAAGGTGAAAGTTCTCAATAAGGAAAAAAACAATCATATGCTGAGGTTGCTAAAATCTATGCTAAGGACATAGATTAGGACGAATCTTCTATCCACAAAATTGCGAAGGAGGAAAAAGAAATTTGTGCTAGTTTTGCTGTCACACCTCAAACTGCAAAAATTTTGATCAAAGCGTGGGTAAATGCTTAGTTTAAATGGAAAAGGCATTCAATTTGTGGGTGGAGGACATAAACAGAAAAGTGTTCTGATTGACAGCAATCAAGTTTGGTACTATCTGTGGTTTCAGGCATTCACTAGGGGGTCTTTGAATGCATCCTCTGTGGATGAAGGGAAACTACTGTAATTCAATGAAGAAAGGATAGTATTTTCAACAAATGGTGCTGGAAAACTGGATGTCCAAAAGCCAAAAGAAAACAAAAGAAAAACAAACAACAACCACTATACAACTTTGATCCCACACACTATATATAAAAAATTAACTCAAAATGAATCACAGAACTAAATGTAAAAGCTAAAACTACAAAAGTTTTAGATAAGAACATAGAAGACAAATCTTTGCAACCTTGGCAAAGATTTCTTAAATACACCAAAATCACAATCCACAAATAAAAATAATTTATAAATTGCATTTCATCAAAATTAGAAACTTCTGCTCTTCAAAAGGTATTTTTAAGAAAATAAAAAGAAAAGCCACAGACTAGAAGAAAATATTTGCTTAATATATTTTTTAAAAACCCTGAAAACAAAATTAAGAAGTCAACTCAATAAAAATTTGTATAAATTTTGAACAGATAAGATGTATATGAATGGCAAATAAACTCAAGAAAAATGTTCAATATCATCAGTTGTTACAGAAATGCAAATTAACTATACAATGAACTATTAGAATAGCTAAAATTAAAATCAGCCAATACCAAAAGCTATCAAAATGTGGAGTAACTGCAACTCTGATAGTGATACGAGGGATGCAAAATGGTACAATCACTTTGGAAAACAGTTTGGTAGTTTCCTATAAAGTTATATATACACTTACCATCAATCTTACTTCAACTACACTGTTAAGTGAAATAAAAATTTGTATCTGAGTGCAAATTTATAGAGTGGCTTTATCCATAATCACCCAAACTGGAAACTCCTCAAATTTCCTTTATCTAGTGAACAGATAAATTATTTACATCTATATAATGGAATATTTTTCATTAATAAAAAAGAACAAAACTATTGATACACACAACACTGATGTATCACAAATGCTAAGCGAAAGGTGCCAGATCTATAAAGACTATCTACTGTGATTTATAACATATATATGTTATACGTGTGTGTGTACACACATATATAATTCTAGGTTTACAATACATATATATTTTATGCATACACACATACACACTCCCAGAAGCAATTAGCAAGACTAGTATCTGGATCTTGGTTTCTAAATACCATTTTTCACTAAAAGGAACCGGGTTCCTTTATTTACATTTATAAATAATATAACTGTAAAATATATAAATAATATAAAGGCAAACTTTAGGCCTCTCTAAAGATTACAAATTCTTGGAGACCACAGTTTTACTTTTTATGTTAGGTTTATATTGGATTAGGATGGCATTGAAAAAATCACATTCAAGGAAGTAGAGCTTAATCCCTACTCCCCCTTGAGGGTGGCCTCGATTTAGTGACTCACTTTCAAAGAATTTACTATGGATAGGAAAAAAACCATAACATTATATTGGAGAAACCAGACAGATACTACATTAGCCAAGGGACTGAGATTAACATCACTAGGTATCCCTGAAGTGATGTGATGAGGGGCCTTCACTTCTGTGGCGTTCTTTCCAAAAACCCATAACCCCAGTCTACACTTGAGAAAACATATCAGACAAATTCAAATTATGGTATATTCTACAAAATTCCTAACCAGTACTTCTCAAAACTGTTAAGATTATGAAAACAAGGAGAGACTGAGAAACTGTCAGAAACTAGAGAAGACCAAGCAGACCTCTAACTATATGCAATGTGGTGTCCTGTTATGGACCCTGGAACAGAAAAAAAGAGATTGATGGAAAAACTAATGAATTCAAAAAAGTCTGTAGTTTTGTTAATAGTAATGTGCCAATGTTGGTTTCTTATTTTTTTCTTTATCTTTTTTAACTTTAGTTCCATAATAGATTACCAATGCTGGTTTCTTAGATTGAACAAATGTAATATGATAATGTGAGATAACATTAGGAGAAACTAAAAGTAAGTGAGGAGTATATGGAACTTGCTAAAATCTCTGCAATTTTCTGTAAATTTAAATAAATGAATTTAAATTTAAATTATTTAAAAGTTATTTAAAAGTTGACTTTTTAGCCGGGCGTGGTGGTATGCCTCTATAGTCCCAGCTACTCCGGAAGCTGACGCAGGAAGATCGTTTGAGCCCAGAAGTTCGAGCCTGCAGTGAGCTATGTTAACGCGACTGCACTCCAGCCTGGGTGACAAAGTGAGATCCAGACTCAAAAAAAAAAAATTGATTTTAAAAAAAGTCAGGTGCAGTAGTGCACGCCTGTAATTCCAGTTACTCGGGAGGCTGAGACAGGAGGATTGCTTGAGCCTAGGAGTTTAAGACCAGCCTGGGCAACATATTAAGACTCCATCTCTAAAAAACTAAAAAAAATTACCATCACACCCACTTTGTAAAGTCCTTGGCTGTATTAAAAGAGAATGGCTTCCTGTCTCACTTTGCCACCCCTGAGAGAGAAAGGAACCACATCTCTGTTCCTATACACCCTCGTTTTTACTCCTAGCATATGGATATCAGTAAGAATTTATTACTTACCAGCATTGTGAGGGTCCTCTGGTACTTTGCCAACAAGACATAGTAGATTCCCCATATATAGTTGTTATTTGTCTCTACAGTTTTATAGAAAGGTATAATTCAATTATAATTTTTTTTTCTAATAGGAAATAATCTGACAGCTCTGCCTAGTGCTATCTACAATCTTTCTTCCCTGAAGGAGATACATTTTGATGACAACCCTTTGCTAAGACCTCCAATGGAAATCTGTAAAGGAAAACAGTTGTACACTATTACAAGCTATCTACAGAGGGCAGATGAAAGAGACGGTAGGTGATGAGTGATTGACTATATTACAAGTCATCTTCTGATATAATCTGTAAATTAAAAGATAGTTTGCTTTAATTGGAGGCTTTCAATATGGCAGAAATATTGAAATATTTATCATCTTCCTTTTCTAAAGGTTAGTTTATTTTGATAATTCAGACGACTTAATCCAAGTCCACAAAAATTGAACCACCGAAAACAGGCAAATCCAAGTGGACAGCTTCCTAGCCCTGGGCCTCAGTGCTCTTCAATAGGTGTTTCATTGTGGTTGTGGCCAGACTCAGAGAATCCACACACGGATTTCTTTGTCAGTTCTGATCTGTTTTACCAGATGTAGCTGTTCTAGAAGACATATTTGGCCTTGAAGGGAGTACACAGATCCTTCCCGTTGATGCCAGTCAGTTTTTGGCCCACTGTGACCATCTATCCGAAATCATTGGACAATCTTTGTCCCTTCTATGCTTGAGCTCTCTATTTTGTGTCTCTAATTATTTCTGAGAGCAGGCTCATTTTCTTTAAATGTTCTTCTATTGGACCAGATGGAGACTGGTTTCTCTAAACCTCTGGGAGGGAAGCTTCACTGTCCAATTCTTTCCTTTGACCTGGGTTCCCAACAATTAGGTTTTTCCCTAGGACTCTGATTTTGCCACTCATTGTCACTACTCAGAGTGAATCCAGATTTTGAAGCTCCAATTTAATGCAATAGACCAATAAGTATTGATTCAGACTTGGGGAAGTGGAATATCCAAAACTGTCCCCCCCAAGTCATTCTATCATGTCTTGTCTACATAATCAGGAGCTTGTACCAGCATAATCTTATAATCTAGTGCGATAGTCACTAAAAATGTACCATCCTTTGTAAGCCACAATCTATACTCATATACATGGCTACCATTTAGAAGCTTTTGCAAGACTTGAGCTTCATTGATCGAAGGAACCTAAGAGATAAAATTAAAAGTCACAGTTGCTGTCTTCTTTAACTTGCTGTGCAAGCTGATTGCACTAATTATTAAGAAGGATCTTTTATGGTAATCCTATTTCTATAAAATAAAAGTTTTAGGGGTTTTCAAGGAAAGTATTCTGTTAGGTACAATACTTTAGAGAAGGGCTTAAAAGTTAGATGATGGAAACTCCTTGCTAAAATTCTGTTCCTCAAGTTCCTGAGGAAGAGGGATTCATGTGGTTCTAGCCTCTATAGGGAAAGTGCAATAGGCAATGGCAACAGATCAAAGTCAATAAAAACAAGATAGTACCGGCCAGTTATCTCCTTTCTCCATGCCCAAGGAGCCTTCATACTACAGATTTGGCACCCAGTGAAAGTGGGGAGAAGTCAGCATGAGAGATGTGTTTATTCTGCAATTAACAAATAGCATGGAGCCCTTTCTTAAGCTGTTACTTAGGGGATTGGAATTTTTATTTATATCATTAGCATGCAATCTAGTTTGAGGGAGTATTATAAAATTTTCAAAAAGAGACCTGAACATATTTGAGAATATCATGGGGGGTGGGAGATCTCTGGTTCTTGAAAATTCTCATCATATTTTGGCCAACAAAAAATGGATCTACTTCACATTAGCTGGGAGCTTTTTAAAAAAAACAAACCTAAAAGCATCAATTCATAAAATTGCTGCCCACGTTCTTCATAAAAAAAAACAAAAACAACAAAACACATAAAAGAGATCCGGAATTGAAGGAAGGAGTCAAATTCATTTCAAATCCTGAAAGAATTATAAGGCTTGGAAATCACTTTGAAGTTGCTTATAATATTCTTTTAAACAGCATTTTTTATATCTTAAAAGAAATGGAACAAATGGTTCAAATTTCAGTTCATATTTTAGATCTGTATTGTTATTTTCAATTCTACCTGATGTATACATTTGATAGAAGCACAGAAGAAAACTAGGTATAATATTAACTCAAATTAGAGTATCTTTTTCAAAAGAGATAATTTTCTTTTATGTTCAAATACAGATAAAATCTTAGAGAAGATATTCAAGATAGTTGCCAACAACATCACTGAAATGAATTTTGAATTTTTGTGTCGAAAACTAAACTTGAAAAACTCAGAAAATGATATACCTACAAAGGGGTATGTATGAATGACAACATTTGGTACAAGTTTATTCTCATATTCTGATTTATAGCATATTGATATTACATGGTTTTGAAACATTCATATTCACATAAACTCTAACTTTCTGTAGAAGACTGATTTTAGTTTATTACATATTTGTGATCCATGTTGGGATGCCATACAGCATAATAAAGAGCAAGAGCAATGAGGACAGACTGTTTGGCTTTTAATCCCAGCTGGCTTTGTGACCATAAGCAAGTCCTTTAACTTTTCTGTGCCTCAGTTTCTTCACTGGTAAAATGGATGCACTTTTACCTAAGAGAGCTGTCATGAAAAACAAGTGAGATCAAGCTATAAAGTATATAGTACAGTAGCAGTAATATACTGGCTTATAGTAAATAATCCACAATTATATATTGAGGTCTTGAGAATTGAATATAAATTGAATTGTTGATTTTCTATAAGGAAACAAGGATTGGGATGGAGCTAACATTCACTTTCTATGTGCCAAGCTCTGTGCCAAACTTTTGTACAGATTCTCTTCACCAATTAATTTCATCCTCACTTCAATGGGGTAAATTGGTTTGAAAACCTAGATATACAATATTTAAGTAGTTAAAACAATGTCCTTAATTGGTAATTCAAATAATTATTATTTTGAATTTTTCAGCAGTGTTTCATTAAGTGAGAGAGCCCACCAAGCACTTGTTATATGGAAAAAAGAAAGTAACAACTTATCACTAACTGCTGCTGCTTTACAAGACCAACTAACTCGGGCACTAACTATGATAGGAGCATATGAAATTATGGACCAAATAACAGCTTTAAATCTTTTTACACGTACAATTAAATTCTAACCAGTGGATCAGTAATAAAAACTGAAAACTTATGATACACTTATATACTTGAAACTGTGTTTTTGAACCATCTCCTTCACTTGATCATGTAAGAGAATTGCATTTCATGTCTCTTTTCATGCATTCCTAAGAGGTGACAATTTATAACTACCACTGTAATGTTATCATAATAAGATACTATAGACACTGTTTGCATATTTATTCTGTTGCCTTGTAATGATGACATTGAATTTGAAAATAATTCCATTTAAAAATTTCTGTTATATAATGCTTTTATACAACCCAAGATTTATAGGTAATAATGTTGTTAGTGATTTTCACTGGAGTTAGAAAGCAGAACAGTTTCTTTTTAGATGCTGGCTTAAAAACAGAAATAATTATACCATCCCTACTTTTTCTCCATTAGGAATGGGATATCTTTGATAAACACCAGTAATCCTCTAGTTGAATGTCCAGCAGGATTGGTAGAGTGGCCATCTGTTGTCTTGCCTGTTATGTGTGCCTCTCCCTTTCTTCTGCTATCAGAAACACTCTTTCACAGGTGGAATATGTTGCACATATTTTAGGCGGAGCTGACCTTGTCACATGCAAGTCTCTTCCTCGTTCCCTACAGCCACTAACATCGTCTTCTACCATTTAACCATAGTGATTGACTCAGGGAAAACCATTTGACTCAAGCCAGGCCATTAACAGTTTCCCTTGGACCTTTCAGCAGAGCTATCAGGGAAGATGCACTCTTCCTGCTGGTAGGTTAGGAGTCTTGGTATATCATGCACAGCTTGTGGCAGCCTCTTGAGAGCTGGATGGAGAGAGAGACAGAACCCTGTTTATATTGTTTGAGCTCCAAATCCAGCCATGTCTAAAGCTAACTTTACTTCTGAACTTTTCACTTTACATGCATTTAAGCTAGTGTGAGCTGGATTTCCATAACTTTGAATGGAAAGAGACCTAATACAAGTGGTTAAGAATATTGTAGACAAAGTGCAGCTTTTGTTACTTAAAAAAATAATTTTCTACGTGAGACCAAATTAAAGAAAGGAATTTATTTTGCAGGTTGGAATTTAAGGTGTATATTTTGTTGTCATCATTTTGGAAGTGCAACATGAAATATCGGTTTAACAACTATACAGCCTATGTCTCTATTTTTAAACTTTTCCAGTATTCCCTATTTTTAAACTTTTTCCAGTAGAGATAAGAGTAACTATGGGTTTATATTAGCTTAATGACAGCTGTTTTTAATGTTCTTCACTGGAGGCAAGGTACTTCCGTAACATAGACTATTAAAGTGGGAAGGACTTTGGAAATGGTCTAGTGAAGTCTATCTTCTCATTTTACAAACGAGCAAACTGAAGACCTAAAAAAACTAGTGACATAAACCAGCTTCTCTACTGTTCCTTCAGAGATGAAGATATAAAGACTAGAAAATTTTCTAGGTGAAACTTTGATATGAAGTCAGAGAAAGAAAGAGAAAAAAAGAAGAAAGCTGGGTAACATCAGAGCTATGAAAGCGCCCAGTCCTTATCATCTCTTGCCAAATTGCTACAGTAGCCTTTTAACAAATATCCTAGCCTATAGACTCATCCAAACCACACTGTACATTGCCTTTTAAAAACACAGATCCAACCATATCACCCTCCTGATCAAAAATCTTTTTTAATATTTAAAATTTTTATTTTATTTTTATTGTCTGTACTTAAGACATACAACATGATGTTTTGATATACATACACATAGTGAAATGATACTACAGTCAATTAAATTAACATATCCATCACCTCATATAGTTACCTTTGTGTGTATGTATGTGTGTGGGAAGGGTACCTAAAACCTACTGTCTTAGCCAATTTCCAGTACAAAATATTATTAACTATAGTCTTATTAAAATAAAAATGTATTTTTATAAATATATTTTATATTTAAAAAAAACCTTTACTTATTGTCTAGCCTAAATCTTTCCATACTTTCCCTTGCTATTCTCCAGACAACCTAAGCTATTTGGAACTACTCAAATGTCCTCTGGTTCACCCCTCTCTTTTGCATTTACTGTTCTTTCTGCATGGAGCATGTTTTCCTTTTCTCTGAGTATCTATCTCTCTCAGCCAATTTTCATGCGTTCCCAGGAAGACTTAACACAGATCACAACCATCCCCCTCTCCCTGAAAATCAAGTCTGTAGCAAAGATGAAATTTGAAATGGAATTACAAATATGTCTAGAAAATGATTAACCTATAATTATGCTCTGCATATATTACACAATAGTATTATAAAATTAGTAATGAAAGAATAAAAGCAATTTTAAAGAATTAAGCAAATGTTAGAGCAAAAATATAACTAAGTATATTTTTATAGAAAGCTATGTATAGAAAAGCTATGACAGGTGAAATTGAGATCTCTAAAATAGCAGCAATATTAAATACTGTAGTAAACTGTGTGTTTCTATTGATTCATAACTGAATCTGCCTGCTCTGCAACCAGGCTTCCCTCTTCCTATTTTTGGTGGTCTTGAGTTAATCCATAACAACATCCTAAAACTGATGTCTAAAGCCAGAAAAATTTTCATCAACAATTTCTTGCATGGTTACCTTTTTTTTTAATCAGTGGACAATTTTAGCCTTTTTTTTTGAGACAGAGTCTCATTGTGTTGCCCCGGCTAGAGTGCAGAGGTGTCATCCTAGCTCACTGCAACCTGAAATTCCTGGGCTCAAGTGATCCTCCTGCTTCAGCCTCCTGAGTAGCTGGGACTACAGGCACACACCACCACACCCAGCTAATTTTCTATTTTTGGTAGAGACTGGGTTTTGCTCTTGTTCAGGCTGGTCTCAAACTCCTGACCTCAAGTGATCCTTGTGCTTCAGCCTCCCAGAATTTTAGCCTTTAGATTAGACTATTTAATCCATTTACATTATTTGTAATTACTGATATATTTGAATTTGGGTTGTTTTTAAAAAGAGATATTCACATGCCATAAAATTCACCCTTTTAAAGTGCGTAATTCAATGGGTTTAAGTATATTCAAAAAGGTGTGTAGCCATCACCATTATCTAATTCCAGAATATTTTCATTACTCAGAAAATAAAAATAAAGCAAAGAACCCATACCCATTAGCAGTGACTTCCCACCTCATTTGCCCTTCCCTCAGCCCCTGGCAACCACAAATCTGTTTTCTGTCTTTTGCTAATCTGATTTGTCTTTTTTGTAAGTTTCATATAAATGGAATCATACATTATGTAGCCTCTTTGTGGCTTCTTTTACTTAGCATAGTGTTTTCAAGGTTTATTCATACTAGAGCACATACTAATATTTCATTCCTTTTTATGGTTGAATAATAGTCCATTGTATGGATATACTACATTTATTTATCCATTCATCGGTTGATGGACATTTGAGTTGTTTCAATCTTTGGTTGCTATGAACATTAGTGTACAAGTTTTTGTTTAAACACCTAATTTTTCATTATTTTGGGTATATATACCTAGGGGTTGAATTCCTGGGTCATATGGCAACTCTGTTTAACTTTTTGAGGAACCACCAAACTGTTTTCCACAGTGAACTGATTTATATTCTCACCAGCAGTGTATGAGCAGTCCAATCTCTGCACATCTTCTCCAACACTTGTTATTTTCCTTTTTTTTTTAAATTTTGCACATCCTAGTGGTGTCTTTGCAGTTTTGATTTGCACTTGCTTTGTGGCTAGTGATATTGGACATCTTTTCATGCATTGATTAGCCATTCGTATATTGGGTGATATCAGCAAAAATGGTAGAGTCAGAAGTTCCTAAAATTCTCCCCTCCATACTAGCAACAAGAAATCTAACCAAAAATGTCCAAATCAACTTTTTCAGAACTCTGAAAATTAACCAAAGGCTTGCAGCAATCTAGGAAGCATTTATTCAAGAAAAACAGCGGTATCTTGATAAAAACTGCAGGCTTAGTGACATTTTAACTTACCCTATTCCTACCTTCCCTACCCCTCCAACTCTGCAGTAGCCTTGAAAACTAACTGCATACATTCACAGTGAAAACAGCAACCTCACAGCTACTGGAGAGAGCAGAAGGATTTATATAGTTGTAAATCCTATGAACATGGGGCACACCTGTAGTCCCAGCTACTCAGGAGGCTGAGGTGGAAGGACCACTTGAACCCAGGAGTTCAAGACCAGCCTGGGCAACATAGTGAGACTCTATCTCCAAAAAAAATAAAAAAGAATGAAAGAAAAAAGAAAAAAGCTGGGCACACTGGCACACACCTGTAGTCCCACCTACTCAGGAGAGTTTACATAGGTGTAAATCTTTGTGACCTTAGCTTAGGTGATGGTTTCTTAGGTATGACACCTAAAGCACAAGCCACAGAAAAGTAGATAAATTGGACATCACCAAAAATTAAAACTTTTGTGCTTCAAAGTACACTATCAGGAAAGTGATATGGCAACCCACAGAATGGGAGAAATTTTTTTGCAAATCATGTCCAATAATAGACTTGTATCTAAAATATAAAAAGAGCTATTGCAACCCAATAATAAAAAGACAAATAACTCAATTAAAAAATAAGCAAAAGATCTGAATAGATATTTCTCCAAAGAAATAGAGTATAGATAAATGAAATAGACAACAGAAAAATAATAAAGAAATTCAACAAAACCAAAGGTTGTTTTTTGGAAAGATCAACAAAATGGACAAACCTTTAGCTACACTGACCAAGAAAAGAAGACAGAATACTCAAATTGCTAAAATCAGGAAAAAGAGGGGAAATTACTACTGATTTTAGAGAAATAAAAGGATTATAAGAGAATACTATGAATAACTGTATGACAACACATTAGATAAGTTGGAGGAAGTGCCAAATTCTTAGAAGATAACTTACAAAGAAATAGAATATCTGAATAGACCTATATCAAGTAAAGAGATTGAAACTACTTATTTAAAAAAAATCACAGACCCAGATAGCTTCACTGATGAATTCTACCAAACATGTAAAGAAGAATTAATATCAATTCTTTACAAACTCTTCCAAAACATACAAGAGGCAAGAACACTTCCCAATTTACTCTATGAGGCCAGTATTACCCTGATACTGAAATCAGATAAACATATCACAAGAAAAGAAAACAGCACATCAATATTCCTTATGACTATGGATGCAAAATTTCTCAACAAAATATTAGCAAACCAATCCAGAAATATATTAAAAGGATTATAAACTATGACCAGGGGGATTTATTCCAGGATAGAAAGGTTGATTCAACATATGAATGTCATGTGACAGATTTACAGAGTAAAGGATAAAAACCACATCTTAATAGACACAGAAAAGACATTTGACAAAATGCAATACCTATTCATGATAAAAACTCTTAACAAACTAGAACTAGAAGAAAATGTCTTCAACTTGATAAAGGGTATCTATGAAAAACCCACAGCAGCATCATACTTAATGGTGAAAGACTGAACACTTTCCTCCTAAGATTAGGAATGAGACAAAGATGTCTACCCTTGCCACTTCTATTCAACATTGTCCTGGACTGTCTAGTCATGGCATTTAGGCAAGAAAAAGAAATAAAAAGTGTTATATTGGAAAGGAAGAAGTAAAACTATCTCTATTTGCAGGTGATATAATCTTGTATTAATATACAGAAAATCCTAAGGAATCCATTAAAAAACTATTAGAACTAATAGATGAGTTCAGGAAGGTAGCAGGGTATAAGGTCAATGTACAAAAATCAACTGTATTTCTATACAAGTGCAAGGAAAAACATGAGAATGAAATTAAGAAAATAATTCCATTTACAATAGCATCAGGAAGCATAAAATACTTACGAATACATTTAACAAAAGAAGTGCAAGCCTTGGAAACAGAAAACTACAAAGCATCATTGAAAGAAATTAAAGAAGACCTAAATAAGTGAAGAGACATCCATGTTCATGGACTGGAGGATGATGTAAAGATGGCAATACTTCCCAATTGATCTATGGATTCAACACAAACCCTACCAAAAGCCCAGCTGGCTTCTTTGCAGAAATTGACAAGCTGATCTTAAAGTAAACTAAACCTAAAGGGACCCAGAATAGCCAAAACAATCTTGAAAATGAATAACAAAGTTGGAGGACTCATATCTCTCAATTTCAAACTTACTACAAGGCTATAATAACCAAGATATTGTGGTACTGGCATAAGGGTAGACATAGAGACCAATGGAATAGAATGAAGAGTCCAGAAATAAACTCTAACAAATACAATTGATTTTTAACAAGGGTGCCAGGTGATTCAATGAGGAAGCAGCAGTCTTTTCAACAAATGGTGCTGGGACAACTAGATATTCACCTGCAAAAGAATAAATCTGGACCCCTTCCCAACACTATATACAAAAATTGACTCAAAATGGATCAAAGTCCTTAATAGAAGAGCTAAAACCATAAAACCTTTAGAAGAATACATAAGCATAAATCTTGGGTTAGGCAATGGTTTCTTAAATATGACACAAAGTATAAGCAATGAAAGAAAAAATAGTGATAATTTGCTCTGCCCTATTGTAAAGAAAAGCAATAATTTCAAAGCTACTGCCAGATCTTTTGTGTCACTGAAAAGTATCCAATAGCGGTAGATGGTCCTGAAGACCCTTTATGTTGCAAGTTGGCATGGTCTGAAATGCACAGGATGAATAATGTGAAACCAGCTCTCTCAGCATAATCATATAGAGTGCCATTCTGTGAAGAGCAGGAAAATTTGTGTAGAATTACCTGCATTTAGAAAAATGTTTGTCTTCCTTTATTTGAATTTGCATAGTCTCAGCACAGAGAAATGTTCATCCTTGGAGTGTGTGTATGTGTGTTGTGTGTGCACTCTTGGTCCAATAAGTTACCAGAAAACTACACAAAGAATGAAAATGAACATTTTCATTTCACACTGCTGTAGACACTTGAGGGGCCTAGACTTCAGGTGCCAAATGGGACAGTTTTCCTGAACTACCTCCTACTGAAAAACTCAGAGAAATGTTTTGCATAATTGTGTCCTGTGAATTGCCCAGCTGGACAGAGGTAGGGGTAGGGCTAGGAGGTAAGTGGGTTGGGCTGTGGATCCTAGCGTGAGACAAATCCCTGTGGGTAGGCATTAGAGTTTTCCTAAAACAGAATGGAGATTTTTTTACAGGAAGGGATTAAAGAAAGCCCATTCACTGAGAAGCATCAGAGAAGTAAACTTTAGACAGTACAACCAGATAGACACTGTTCTATGTCTATGAAGGGAACCCCCAGCCTTCTTGAAATGTTAAATTTTTGTTTTTTTCCTTTGACTTTAGAAATAGTCGTATTTAGTATCTGGTTTTAGTTTTTCTCTTGGGTTCTAAAATTTTGCTATCTACAATCCTTCAGTAAAGTTGTAACGGTAAGGTGGAATGTCAATAGTGTGGTTTTGGGGATTTCAGGGAATCACACTTCCTGTTAGAGAGCAGCGTCTTATCCAGAAGGACCTTAGCCCCGGAATTATGGGAAAGTAAGCAGATGCTCCAAGCTGAGTTAACAGGGAAAGAGCATGTGACTTGGGAGAAATGGCTGCAACTTGTACTGAATCCTGGAGTCAGTTTAATATAATCTTCCTATTCCCACTCCTGGGCCAAAATATATCAGAGGAAGATTACCGAAAGAAAACAATTTTCTAAGGAAATTGTCCTAGTTAACTTTCACTTCAAGTCAAGCATCTTAGTGCTTAAATAAACATTTAAAAATATTTGAAGAAAGAAACTTTGGTTTTGGTCACAGATGCTTCACATGTCACCCAGCACTTCAGTCAATACTTAGTTCACAATAAAGAATTTAGTTTAATTTCAATAATGTTAAAAGACTGGTCTGATGAGAAATGTAGGCAATATAGGAAAAAGTTTAATTACTACACTCAACTAATAAGATAACACTAGGGGATGGTCCATTATGACTCAATAATCTCCCTTTTCACTTTATGGTGTGCTTCTGAAACATCACTTAGCAAAACTCATTAAAATAACAAAAGCTATGTTTACATAATAATGGGAGCTACCTTGAAGTTTTAATGAATAAAAGATCCTGTTTCAAAACTGATTCACAGGAAGGTAGTACCTGTGGTATGGGACCTAGTTCCACAGAAAAACAAAAATTGAAAACCCCACAAACCATACTGTAGGCTAGGAGTTTTCAAACTTTTTGGTCTTAGGACTTACAATCATAAATTATTAAGAACCCCAAAGAACTTTTTTTAAAAAATATGGGTTATATCTATCAATATTTACAGTATTACAAATTAAAATGGAGAAATAAAAATATTAATTTATTGAAACTAACAATCCATGTTAACATAAATAATGTACTTTTGTTGGGTCAGCAGTCTGAAATGTCGGTTCTTGGTGTGCTCTTGGCCAAAGAATGACCAGACACACCAAAAGCAAAGTAAGCATGGAATGAGGTTTATTGAAGAGAGAAAGACAGGATTATGGAGCAAGAGCAAGATACGTTAGCCACAGAACAGTTAACAGGCCTCTTGTAGTAACAAAAAGGCCTCGGTCGTGGCCTGGGGTCTTGTTTCATGGTGTCTGGATTGGGGCCCTCCTTGTGGTTCAGATGTCATCATGGAATCACTTTGACAGACTGTTGGGAGTTATATGACCTGAGTCTTACTGCGCATGCGAATCTCCCATGAGCCTCTCTGAAGCCCATGTGGGGGGGTGAACTGCAATGTAGATTTAAGCTAATGACATGATAATTAGCCTTAGGTTGTCCTAGGTCACCTTCCAGACCCCATTGTACCTGTGCTGCTTGGCCCGCAGGCTAAAGAATCCTCTGCATTCTTTTGCAGTTGGCCACTAAGTTCTGATCGGCAGATTCGTAGGATGTTCCCTCCCCCCAGGTGTAGCAATTGCTCAGGGTGCCTGGCTTTGTCCCCAGGAGGTCCTAGAGGTCCCTGGCTATCTACCTAACATTTCTCCACTCTCTATTCTAGAGGCCCAAATCGTTGGGTAGGGGCATCAATTAGTCTGGCTGCTTCCTGCTGAGTGGGGGCGACAATCCCTATTAGGGTGGCCTCTTGCAGGTTCTTCAGGAGTCTCTCCAGGGGACTTTGGCATATGTACTTTGTAGATTGTTGTAGGTGTGAGGAGGAGAAAGGCGCTGGGGCTGGCAGAGAATGTAGGACCATTTGTAGCTTGATGGCCTCTAGACAGGATGTAATAAATTTAGTCAGAAAATTTATAAGGATCGGTCCCAATATAAGAATTCCCAGGATGCAAAGTAACGGGGTGACCAAGAGATTTACCAAGGACATCCCCCAGGGCCTAGAGGTCTTGCCTTGTGTCTGGAGTTTGGAGTCAGACTCTAGGATGGCATTGATGTTGTCCTGAACCTGTCCTGACTTGTTAACAAAGAAGCAGCACTGTTCTTTTTAAGAACTAGCAGGTGTCCCCTTCTGCTGCAGTTAGATCAAAGGCCCACCTATTTTGTAAGGTGACCCCCGCCAGTGAATCCAACTGTTCCTTTAAGAGGGCAAGTGTATGGCTAGTTTTCACCGGGGCTCATGAGGCCTTCACGGCCAAAGACTGCTGGAGGCCCAGAGATGTGCCTCCTGTGACTACTCTGGCAGTGGCGGCTGTTCCCAAAAAGGCAAAAGGGGGAATTAAGGGAAGCGCCTGCTTGTGCAGGCGGCCCTGGCCCCTCAACAGGAAAGGCAAGGTGGATGAATCCTGAGCAATTTGAATATCTGGATATACTAGGCCCAGGGAGCAGTGGCCTCTCCAGTAAGGTGGTAGCACCCAGTATGCTTGGGTGGTGCACACCCAGTATATCCCCTGCTCCAGAGGAACTTAGGCAGCGAACTGGATTTTGGCTAGCAGGACAGGAGCTGATTCCTCAGTGGCATGGTGTCCTCTTCCCTAGAATTTGTTGCCATGCCATTCTGCTCCCTGGGCTGCTAAGGTGGCTCTAAATAAGGGATCGATTGAGGGGTGAGCAAATGAGGAATTGATCTTTTCCAGGATTAGAGAGCCCCGCCCCTGGCTGAAGTGTAATGCTGCTCTGGTTGTGCGCCAAAGGGTGGGACAGGATGTTTCCCTAGTCAGGCCCATCAGGGGATTAATCTCCTGTTGTGGATGTCCCCAGCAAAACTCGCTTATAAGGGAAGGAAGGGCACTCTGAAGTATTGGAGGCTGGGAAAATTTAGTCAAGACATAATTTTTTGGATCAACAAAAGCAAAGTCAGGGTCCTGGCAAGTGACCCAGAGTTTACAAAAGTTGAGGCTCTGGCTAGTGTTTTTCATGAGCGGTTGAGGGATGACAGAATCATGCATTGAGAAGTAGGCAGGGTCTTCACATGTGGGCCCTGTCCATAAATATGAGTAATACGAAAGGTGTCCTGGGCCACATTACTAAGGTAAGTGTATATGGCCCCAGAGGGTACAGGTTGTGAGGGCTTGGGGAAAGGCCGTATCTCTTGGATTTTTGTAACCATTTGAGTGCAGGCATAAGTGCCCCGAGTGTGTGAGGTGGTGGAATGTTGCTCAATAGTAAAAGAGAGAGTTCGCCACGTTCCCCACATCATTGGTTGGGTAAAGCCCCGTGACTTAGTGGACAGGCATACCCAGCAGGTTTGGTTGAGCCTTAGGGTATGTGCGCCTATGTGCGGTTTGGTTTGCCAGCGCAAAAGGTGTCTTGCCCATGGGTAAACAGTCTGTACTACTTATCTGAAGGAGCCTCAGCAGAAGTCCGCTTGAACAGGTACCAGAGATCCTTCAAGGGAGTACACGAGTATTTGTCTCTGGTGTTGGAGTCTTTGACTGTGGGGGCTGGATGGGTTTCATTTTGGTCCTTCCACGGCTTCACTCAAGAATGATGGATCCAAATAGGTATCCCTGGGACCTTAATAGTCGTTGGGGTAGAAAGTAAGACTGGATAAGGACCTTTCTACACCGGGGTTAGCTGGGATGTGGGGGACCTATTCTTCCACTGTTTGGTGAGCACTCAGTCCCCGGCTGACAGAGAGGACTAGGGGAAGAAGGGTCTCTAGGCGGTAGCTTGTGTTGTTGTAATGTTTGCAAGAACTGAGCTACCTGAAGGGCGTCTTGGTGTCCAGCCATTTCCTGAAAATCAAAATCTGAAGCAATCAGAGAAAAAGCATTTGAAAAGCACTCAAAGTAAAGGGGGCTTTAGCTGCAATGTGTAAATGCAAAAGAGCTGCTGGGAGTAGTTGTAACCAACTGAATCCAGTGTACTGGGTCATCTGGCAGAGGGCAAGCTTGAGGCTCTGGTTAACTTGCTCCACCTGGCCTGGTGACTGAGGCCTCCAGGTGCAATGCAGATAGTAAGAGATCTGCAGGGCCCTAAAGACTCCCTGCACCACCTGTGAAGCAAAGGCAGGATCATTGTCACTCTGTAAGGACCGGAGAAGGCCAAAACAAGGTATGATGTCTTCCAGAAGTCTTTGGGAAACTTCAGTGGCTTTTTCAGTCCTGTAAGGAAAAGCTTCAACCCAATGATTAAAAGTGTCAATAAACACTAATAAGTACTTGAATCCTCCATGGGGAAGCATTTGGGTGAAATCTATGTGCCAGTCCTTGCCAGGGTAGGTCCCCTTTTGTTGGGCCAGAGAGGCAAGTTTTTCCCTCAGAGCCCCTTGAGGATTAGTGGTTTGGCAGACAGTACAAAGTGAGGTGACTTGTTTAATAGTGGAGGCTAGTAAAGGAGAAACAAAATGTTGGTCCAGGAGATGTCTAAGTGGCTTAGAGCCGACGTGGGTAGCATTATGGGCAGCTTCTACTAAGTTTTTTACTTCTTTAGCTGGTAATGATAGAGATTTCCTTTATCCAACCATCCAGAGGGGCTCAAGTGGTACCCTTGAATCAACCCATCAGATATTTCTGAGGTGGAATAAGCTGGAATAGGGAGAGTTGGATTAGAAGGGACCAGGGCTCCAACTAGGTTAGGAAACATTTTGCCCAGGGCTGCCCATTTGGCAGCTGTATCTGCAGCCTTATTTCCTTGAGCTATTAGATGAGCTTCCTCTTGATGTTCCTTACAATGGACGACTGCCACCTCAGCCAGTTCCTGAACACCTTTTAGAAGTGCATGAATCTGTTGCCCATACTTAATTGGCGTTCCTTGAGTGGTAAGGAATCCCCACTCTCTCCAAATAAGCATGTAACACAAAGTAAGCATATTTAGAATCTGTATAGGTGGTCATTCTCTTGTCTTTGCCTAACTGGATAGCTCAGGTTAGGGCTATGAGTTTGGCTAATTGTGGAGATGTATTTGCTGGTAAAGCCTGGGCCTCCACCGCTTCTAGACCCTTGGTCACTCTGGCGTAGCCTGCTTGCTGCTCCCCATCCTTCACAAAGCTGCTGCCATCAGTAAACCACTGATGGGCTTGAGGGATGGGGGTCAAGGATAGATCTGCCCAGGGAAGGTAGTGGTGGAGTATAATCTCTTCACAATTATGGAGTAGCCTACTAGGTTCCCCTATTGTTTCTTCTGGAAGAAGAGTGAGGGGTTAAGTCCAGAGCAGGTCTCAATTTTTTTTTAATTTATTTTTTTATAAAAGGGGGGATTTGTGAGGATGGTCATCGAGTTGCATTTTTTTTTTTTTTGTGGAGACAGAGTCCTCCTTCTGTCACCTGGGATAGAGTGCAGGGGCAGCATTGCAGCTCACCACAAACTCCAACTTCTGGGCTCAAGTGATCCTCCTGCCTCAGCCTCCCGAGTAGCTGGGAATACAGGCGCCTGCCACCACGCCCGGTTGATTTTTTTTTTCCTTGAGACGAGGTCTCCCTCTTGCTTGGGCTGGTCTTGAACCTCTGAGATCAGTCAATCCACCCGCCTCGGCCTCCAAGGAGCTAGGATTATAGGCGTGAACCACCATGCCTGGCCAGGTCTGAATTTTTAAGTCAAGGGTTTCTATTAACATAGCCCGGAATTTTAATAAACGGCTATCTGAAATCCATTTTGTCGCCCCTCTCTGGAGGAGCTCTGAGGCCCCGTGGGAGGTTCTGACAGTAAGGAAAGCTCCCATAGTGAATTTAGTGGCCTCTGGTAAGAGTAAAGATATGGCTGCTATCACCCTCAAACAGGCAGGCCATCCTGCAGCCGTGGGATCCAATTTCTTTGATACATGGGCTTCCGGTTGTAGCTGTGTCCCCAAAAGCTGTGTTAACATCTCCAGAGCTATTCCCTGTCTCTCATGGACATATAAAAAGAAGGTTCTCTGAGGGTGTGGTAGGCCCAGGGCCAGGGCTTGGAGTAAAGCCTTTTTCAATGCCTGAACAGCCTGTTTTTGTTCAGTCCCCCATTTTAGAGATTTCTTATCTGCGTTTCCTTTTAAGCTTTTATAAAGGGGCTTAGCCAGAAGCTCATAATTAGGCATCCAAATCAGCAAAACCCTATAAGCCCAAGGAAAGAGCACAGAAGGGGCCGAGTGGTGGGTTCAGGCAGATGAACTATGGCCTAGATGCACTCCAGGGACAGCTCTCATTTTCCCAGGGTGAGAACAAGCCCCACGTAGGTCACCTTAGGTTGAGCCAGTTGGGCTTTGGGACGGGACACCCTGAACCCCTTGTCAGCCAGGAGTCATAGAACTTGAATGGCATGTTCCCTATTCCCCCAGATTTAGCAATTGCTTAGGGCGCCAGGCTTTGTCCCCAGGAGGGGCTGGAGGTTGCTGGCTGTCTACCTATCACTTTCATGAATAGCTATATTTTCAAAACAAAAAAATTAGCGAGAAGGATCACATTGATTTAGATTTTTGTAAGTCTCTTCTACGTCTGGCTTAATGGAAGATTGTTGAATTCTTTATCTGCTTCTGTATTCAATCTATTGTGCTATCTATATCATCTTGGTTGAAGTATATTAAGCAAATCTCACTTCACACAGATGGATAGTTGGAAAAGGGAGTAATATTTTAATAGCCTTTTCAGATAATTATGGATATTTTTATTTATAAGTGATAGTACCTTAAAGGTTAGTTGAAATGTAGAATATGAATTCATATCAGTGAACTTTTCATATTCTGTCATATGAAAATTCATTGGTCTAACTTGTACTTTGAATGGATTTTGTAACATCATGCATTGATCATTTGAAAACGTTTTATTGAATTATGGAAATCTTCCATGTGTTGACACATTTAATTATACAAGATTCATTTGTTACTAAAATTTTCTCTGTATAAAATCTCAAGAACTGAGAAGCGATCAAGTTCACAGTGGTAGATAGAAGTTTTCCAAAACTATTTTTATTTGAAATTTTGAATTTTATCATTGAAAACAAATATTGTCAATTGTTTTCCTTGAAGGGACAGGCTGACTTTGTTCATTTTCAGGAAAATGTCTGAAGTACAAGACATTTGTATTATCCAAAAACTGAATTACCATAGTTTATCAGTAGTTCTTTCATGCAAAAATGCTCCTTTTTGAAAAAAGCAGCTAGTTAAAAATATATGTACTTGAGAAAGAAAAGAAACCTTTTATCTGAGGAATGTGAGCTTCTTTAAATTATCAGGCCTAGGAGGTACTGGAATGATACAGCAGTCATGTCTCACTCCCCCTTGAGCTAAATAATACCTCTTGAAGCTACTTGCTATGTGGCTGTAGACTAACTGATGCCAAGTAGCCATAAAATGCAATACACTGGATACCATAACTCACACCCTGTAGTCCAACAATGCATAGCCAATCACTAATTAATGTAAACCAATGAGAATTCCTGACAAACAACTTTTGTAATCACTCCCTCTCCTGATTTGTCCTTTCTTCTTTAAAAACTTTAGCCTCTCCTTTTTTCCCAAGAGCTCCCCTGGAAGTGTAACCCTGGCTGTTGTCCTCAACCTTGGCCCAAATAAACTCTATATTAATTTTGCCTCAGCTTCTTTCTTTAGGTTGACATACTCAATGGTTGAAATTTAATAAAATTAATGTTCACAATTTCATTGACATTCTTAAATGAAATAGGCTTTTTTTTTCTTTTCTCTTGCAAGTGTGTGGCAACAGTTTGGTGCTACTGCCTCTGATCTGTGCTAAGGCCCCGGAAATCTTATTTACTATTGATTTTGCAACGTCAGCATAAATTCCAGCAGTAAAAAAAGCAAATAAGAGTATTGTTATAAAGACCTTTGACTTTGCAACTCTCTAAAAGGGTCTTGGGGCCCTGTGGAGGGCCATGGATCATACTTTGATAATCGCTTTGATATGTATTAGGGTAAACAAAGAATATAAAAACAAGAGACGATCCCTGTTCTTAAGTTTATCTTCTAATAGAGGAAACCTATGGAGATAATTACAACATATCTCAATTACTGATTCAAGAAGTGGCAGCGATGTCTTAATACCCAGGCAGATTAAAGACAAACCTGCAGGTATGATACTGTTGCAGCAATGCAGACATCAGATGATGAGGGCCTTAGCTAAGGCAGTGGCAACAGACAAGGTGAAATTTCTAAGGTGGTGGATGAAAGTGTGGGAAATTCGTACATGGGCAGAGAAAGATTTCTCACACAAAGACTAAGATAAAAAGTAGTAAAAAGTTTATTTTTCAAAGAAAGAAAGAAAAAGAGATAGAAAAGGAGGAACATGGAGGAAGGAAGTGCTGGGCAGCTGAGGAAGAGCTGTTGAGTGTTTGGATTTACTGACTCTGCGATGAATGTCAGATTGCTAGCAGGCAATCGGAAATTCCTACTTGCAGTTTTGTCTCATTCGCTGCTGTATCCCAGGCTTAACACAAAACCTGTCTTGAGGTTGGTTGAATGAATAAATGAATCAGGTCAGGAGCTCCTGTTAGTGAACTGGGAAGAGTTAAATTTAGTCGTCCTTTCATGGGCGACGCTTATTTGAAGCCACAAGGGTGAATGAGATCAGGCTGATCCTGGCTGTAGGACTAGAACTCCGCTTCAAAATCTTTCTGGCCACTAAACCCTCAGAATAAGCAGCATTCTTGGTGCATGTTGCTTCAAATAGCTCTTGACGTCCTATAACATCTACGTTTATTTTTAAAAACCTGTTTTCGTATAACCCAGCATACCTAACCACCAACATTTGTTAACACACTGACTGCCACACTAGAAAAAAAAATTTTTCCCCGGGGCCACGGTGTTTTATTAAAACGATCCTAATTTGTTATTTTTTATTGATTTCTGTGTGTGAGTTATATGCAACACAATCCACGTTTTTAGAATTAAATTGTCAATATTACTTGTAACAATAAGAACATCAACAAGTAAGATTCTCATGAACCAACTGCAGGGATTTGCTTCACGATGACCGGCTCAAAACTAGCCTGAGTTAAACACAACTCACATGGCTGCCAACGTGTTTATGGCGGTACGTTAACACCTGTTCAACTGATTTTAATTAGGGTGGGACAGGGCTGACCTCATCGTCCCGCCCTTCAGTGCGCGGTCAGGTTCTTCATGACTTCACTCTCTTTTCTTAAATTTGGGACAGAGTCTCGCTCTGTCGCCCCGCTGAAGTGCAGTGGCTCCTCACAGCTCACTGCAACCTCTAACTCCTGGGCTCAGTGATCCTCCTGCCTCAGCCTCCCGAGTAGCTGGGACTGCAGGCACGCGCCACCACGCCCTCCCCACGCCGCCCGGCTAATCTCTAGTAGAGACGGATTCCGCTCTTGCTCAGGCTGGTCTGAACTCCCGAGCTCAAGCGATCGTCCCTCCTCGGCCTCCCAGAGCGCTAGGATTACAGACGTGAGCCACCGCGCCGCGCCCATGACCTCACTTTTCACGACCCCGAGCCCCGAAGGATTATTCGGGGACATCTCTCCCAGCTGCCAAGACGTGGCTCCCGAGCGGCGTCAGGTGCAGGCGGTCCTAACGGCAGGCAGGGGGCGGCGCTCACGTCCCGGCCCCGCTGACGCGACATATGCCGACATCACCTCAGACGCGCGGTGCAATCACAGCGTGCGCCGCCGCCAATCGGGGCCTCGCTAGCCTCGCCCCTGGGATCCCTCCGCACGGTGCCCCCGCCCGGCCCCTCTAGCGCTGTGTCCTGGCGCCCCGCGATTCTCAGGGTGTGATCGCCTCTTAAGCCACGTTCTCTTCTGGGCCTGCACCACTTGCCACAGGCGCAGCCAGCCTGCTCGGGTCTTCTCCCTGGCGCAAGGAGACAACGGCGTGGCTGGGTGCTATTTCAGGGGCGTGGCTAGCGGCAGCCGCGTTCTGTGACGTACATGGTGGCGCGTGGGAGAGCGGGGGGGGTGGGGGTGGGGCACTGGGTTTAGTCGGAGACCTGGGGGCCGGGGCCGCCTCCGGACGCCCATTTGGCAACTTCTCTCGCTCCGCCGATTCGGAGGAGCGGTGGCGACTTCGGCCTCCAGTGTCTCTGGCGGAGTGAAGCGGCAGGGCTGCCGGGATGGTGTTGCTGGGCTTACTGCAGGCAGGCAGGTGGGTGCTGGGACAAGCGATGGAGAAGGTGACGGGCGGCAACCTTCTGTCCATGCTGCTGATAGCCTGAGCCTTCACCCTCAGCCTGGTCTACCTGCTCCGCCTCGCCGTCGGCCACCTAGTCCAGCTGCCAGCTGGGGCGGTACGTGCACCCCTGGGGGGCCCCGATGGCGATGCTGTTGGCAGCTGTGGCCCTGGGGGCCGTCATCCTGGAGGCTGCCCTGTCTCTTTCAGTGTCTGGGCTGTAGCATTGCCCATAATGGCGATTTATATCGATTTTAAGGGGATGTGTTCGTTTGGTAGAGTGGGAGTGACTGGAGTGTGGCAAGGGTCTTCCTCTGATGCTAATAAAATACCAGTTTCTCTAATTAAGCGGCTTTAACGACCACTAGCTTTACACCTCCCAAATGTATTGGATGAATGCACCCTTAACAAAAAGTGACCAAAAAGTAGCTTTTGAAAACTACCCTTTTACTGACAATGGAATGTAGAAACTAGTGTGACCAGGTAGCTCTTAGAATAAGTTTTATTTGAACCATACCAGGCATGAGGCCTGGTATTGTTCCTACACATGGGATTTTTGAGGAAGTGGTATTTGTCTTTGAAAAGACAACGGTACCTTTAGTGTTTAAAGATTGTTTTAATTGAGAAGTACCGTGAGGTTTTGGTGCTCCTTTCTTTTTGAGACCACCGAAGATCTGAGGAGTATCATCCTTTTTCATCATTGCAAGTTTGATTTCCAGGAGACTTAGCGTTGTAATCTGCAGATCCTTTGTGGCATCTAAAGTACCTTTTATGATGAGTGCTAGAGAGTTCCTGCTCCAGCTATCTGCTCTCTCTTTAAAAATCAGTGGGTCTAGTCATTTGCAGTGAGGGGAGTATGAGATGTATTCTGTTTACTCATAAATGAAGCTTCTTAACCATTTCCTTTCTTTGTATACGTCAAGTTGCTGTTTGTCTTTTTCTATACCTTCTTAAGGCAAGATTCTGGGACTATGTAAGTGGTGAAGACACTATACAGTGGGTCCTCCGGAGCCAGGGGTTCTGCGTTCACCTATTCAACCAGCTGTGGATCAAAAATATTCAGGAAAAAAACCAATAAAAATATTATAATACAAATAAAAAATACAGTAAAACAACTATTTACATAGCATTTACATTGTATTAAGTATTATAAGTAATCTAGAGATGATTTAAAGTATATGGGAGAATGTGCATATATTATATGCAAATACTGTGCCATTTTATGTAAGGGACTTGAGCATCCCGATTTTGGTATCTTAGGGGGGGGTCCTGGAACCAATCCTCCCGTGCATACTAAGGGATGACTATAGTTTGACCTTTTTGTTTTTTCATCATTAATGGTTAGAAAAGTTGCCTGGAGACACCAGTAATATTGGACATATTCTGGGCAGTGTCCATCATGTAAAATTGCAATGCCTTTGTGTTCATCTATAGTCATTTATCTTAAATTATGTTTTGAGTTTCTGTTCTTTTTATGATAGTTACTCTCCTAAGATATTTGCAATTTGACTATTCTTAAGTTACTTTTGATGCTTCATTTTTTGGTCACTTTTTTTAGTATTAATGGCAAATTTTATTTACTTGTTTGGTCATGAAACTAAACTGGGTTTCTCTCTTAAAATGAGAACTGAATTTAATTTTTTTATTGCAGAAAAATCCACCATACATTTTCTCTCCAATTCCATTCCTTGGGCATGCCATAGCATTTGGGAAAAGTCCAATTGAATTTCTAGAAAATGCATATGAGAAGGTAAGTTTTCCAAATAATAAGAGGAAAAGAAACTAGTTTAGATAGGTGCTTTTTAAACTTTTCTTTTAAATGGCAGAATATTTAAAAAAAATTGTAATCTTAAGCATATCTCCCAGTATAGGAAACATAAAAGTGAAGCTGCTCTGGTTTAAGGGGTCTTGGAGACACTTGCCCTTTTACCTTCTGCCATGTCCTGGGGTAGTCTTTGAGACACCGCTCAGGAGACTTGTTCTGACAACTGTGGTCTAAAAACCACTGTTCTAAATTTTGTATTCATTGATTATAGTTAAAATTGATGTTAATTGACCTTCATTTCTCTTAACCTTGCATCTCTGGGATTTTCTAACCTGCTGTACACATCTTCTGTGACTTCAGTGTCCACTTGAATGACCCACACGATACCATGGCCACTCAAATCTTTGCCCCTTTTCTCTGTAATGAGCTTTCCTGTACCAATTCAGCCATTTACTTCACAGTCTCATTTTGGACTTGTCACTCTTAATTGTTTCACCTCTGCAATATCGATGTAGACACCCTATTCATAGAAAACACCTTCTTTTAGTTTGCTTGTGCAAACTTCACTTGCTGCCTTTTTCCACATTGGGTCCATGGTCCATCATTTCACTTACACTCTTGCCAATACTGTACCTTAAATTTCCCTGCCCTGGGATCTTTTCATTGTTCTCAAATGGCAAAACTTGAACCTTGAAGTGCATGAGTTATTTTCTCCTTCCTTGTACTGTACTCTTTCCTAATTTTATGATTGCCTACCTTGAACACAATGTTAATACTGCTTAACAATCCTGTTATGTTCCTGTGATTGGCTTACTTTTCTATTCACCACAATCACTAATTCAAACCTTCACTTTTCTAAACTTCTGAATCTTTCTACCTCTCCATCAAAGCAGATGACTTTGTCTCCTGTTTAAAGAGGGATTAAAAACCATCCAATGGGAACTCCTTCCTGTTCTCAATTTCAAACATACAAACCTACTTATATTTATATAATCCTATTCTTTTCTTCCTATCACAGTAATAATTATAAAACACTTACTTTGTGCCAGTACTTAGTGCTTACTTATCTCACTGAAGCTCCACAAAAACCTTTTCAGATTTATCCGTTTTATAGATGACAAAACTGAGAAGCAGAGAGGTTATATAATTTGTTCTTGGCCTCACTGCTAGACAGCAGCCAAGCCAGGATTTACACATGGTCTGATTTCTGAGCCCATGCTTTTAATAATAATAATAATAGAAAATAAGTCATTAAGGCACTAGATAAGCCAAGGCACTTTTCTTGGCTGTGTGTGTGTGTGTGTGTGTGTGTGTGTGTGTGTATAAAATTAATCTTGACAGCAGATGATTGAGAAGTAGGTACCGTTATTATTATTACCATTTTACAGGTGAGGGAAACTAAAGCACAGAGAGGTTAAATTCTCTTACTATAGGAGCAAGGTCACACATATAACAGGTAGAGGAGCTGGGATTTGAACCCAGGCAGTCTGGCTCCAGAATCTCATGCCATAGCTCACTGTGTTCTACCACCTTGATTTTATTCTACTCTATTTTGCCTCCTATGGGAGGTTGACCTCTCCATCCCTCTCTTTTGTCTCAGGAACCTTATGCTATTATTTTTTTTCTCAATATGTAGTTGACTTCCTTTCAGCTGGATCTTTCCCTTTTTCCTCTGAAAAATTCTCAGGTGTCACCCATGTAAAACCTTCCTTAATATGGCTGTGTGTGTGTGTGATCTAGGTGCTGCCTCACGCTCCGCTCTCGGGCTCTCGTTCTTCCCCTCTCCTCCTCGCCTTTAGGACCTCTGTGCACGGTGGCTGCTAAGCCACCTCCTGCTCGTCCTTCAGCTCTCAGGCCAGGCGTCCTTTTTTATCTTTTATAGGTTCTGTCATCACCAAGTTGTCTTCCTTCATGCTATACTTGTCACATTTGCAGTTTTACATTTGTTAATGTGATTGTTTGATTAATTTGTATCTTTTCCAATAGACTAAGCTTGGTAAGTCAGAAACAGTATTTTTGTTCATGATTATATCCACAAATCCTAGTCTTCAGTATCCGAAGACTGCAAGGAAAGCATTGAATACCTAACCAGATTAATAAAAAACAAAAAATGAAATCATTCGATGTAGGTGAGATAGTGGTACAACTTATAACCAAATAAACTAATAGTGTCTTCACACAGCAAGTACTGTAGAAAAGGCCATATTCTTGGGCTACTCCTGTAAATTTATTTTTAACCAAAGGGGAAGAAATCTATATTTTCAGAGATGTTTATCACAGAATTATCTATAGTAAGTTAAAAAAAAAAAAAAAGCCTGGACACATCACCCATATGTCCAATAATGAAGGAACAGTTAAGTAAGTTAACATTGTGATATCTATGTAAAGAATAGAAAATATTTTTAGATAAACAGTGTAAAAAGCAGAATAAAAAGTTGTATTTATACTACATTTGCAACTGGATAGATGTAATTATAAATTTGGACAAAGATGGGAGGGGGGAATGTGGCAAGATGAAAAGAATTGCCTTAAAGTTTATGTTTTATTTTTTCAACAATGTATTGTTTTGTGATTTAAACAAATAGTGTCTTAGTGCTACCTTTTTTTTTCTCGTTAACATCACTATGGGTACTTTTCTCTCTTTAGTATGGACCTGTATCTAGTTTTACCATGGTAGGCAAGATGTTTACTTACCTTCTGGGGAGTGAAGCTGCTGCACTGCTTTTTGATAGTAAAAATGAAGACCTGAATGCAGAAGATGTCTACAGTCATCTGACAACATCTGTGTTTGGGAAGGGAGTTGCATATGATGTGCCTAATCCGGTAGGTGACACTGTTCTTGTGAATAAAGACAAATCTATACTTTAATAGTTAAAGCCAATAGTGTGGTATTCTACATTTAAAATGTAGAAATAATTTATTCTTTGGTTTAAAAATCTGAAGAGTCATGAGACATTTAAAAGAAGAAAAGCTGTGGGTGACTGATAAGGAATTGGTATTTTGTTTTATACTTGCTGGCATGGACTAAGCAATTTTAAAGGGCTTCCTGTATAAAGAAATGCAATTAATGATAACTTAGCATATTGGGATTTAATTTGAGAGGGTAATAAGAAAATCCCATTATTTTGTCAAAAGGACTTCCTGCCTACCCACTCTGCCTGAAATTCTAGCATAGGAGCTATTTTGAGTTAGAGATTGCTGACTTAAGAGGTCCTCTTTTAATGCAGCTACTTCAGGTGTGGGATATGTTTGTGTGTGTGTTTTACCCTCAAATTCAAATATTAAAGTGTAAGTTGATACAGAATACAAATCAGATAATTGGTCCAACTGCTTTGTGTGGGCGCTGACTGTGAATGTAACACACATAACCCCGTACCTTAGAGTAGCAGTTAAAAGTTAACATTAAATGTTGTTTTGGGGGATTGTGGAGGGATGGGGGAATAAGTCTGCTCAAGGTCAAAAGAAAGGGCCCTGGAAGATCCCTTTGCTCCGAGGTATCTATTCATTTTCTCACACAGCTTGTTAGACTCTTAAAATATAAATGCCCCCAAAGTGTTAAAACCATTAGTTGTCTTAGTGTTACATAGTTGTAATAACCTAAATGGATCTTATTGTACATGTGTTTTAATGCAGTATATATACCCTTAATTTTTTTTTTTTTGAAGGTTTTCTTGGAACAGAAGAAAATGTTAAAAAGTGGCCTTCACATAGCCCACTCTAGACAGCACATTTCTATAACTGAAAAAGAAACAAAGGAATACTTTCAAAGTTGTGGAGAAAATGGGGAAAAAAGTAAGCCAAACGTTTTACATTTGTCCTATTCCTACTTTTCTGTGAATAGAAATCTAAAGTATGTATGTGTGTAGTATATTTAAAACAAAGTACAATGTATATTAAACTACCTTGGGTTTATGGGAGGGACATGTTATGATTACTGTGGGAATTGTAACTGAGAGTCCAGTCTTTATACTGGACTGCAGTCAGTATTGCTGTCAGAGGCAATTGCTGTGCCCGTAGTAGGAGGCAGCATCTGCCCGCAGGGCAGCAGGTCACCACATTCTGGGTCTGGTCTTTAGCTTCTATTAAAGGTCAGACTATTTTTAGTATACCTAAAGTTGGTATGATATATTTTCTAACCATACAAGAAACTGATGTGTAAATTAGAATGCCAATTTAATAAATACATGTGAGATACGTAATTATAGCACCAAGAAGACCAGAATATTTGCTTATCTCGTTAATGGGAAATCTAATTGGAAAGCCAAATGATTGGAAGTTCATTTGGTGAATGTGGAAATAAAGAACAGGGAATTAATTGGATAATTTTTATGACTTAAGTGTCATCAGTGTGTGCTTGCCTGATGCATCTGTCTTTGGTGTTGAGGTATACCAACTAGTGATTAGCTACAGTTTTCTTTTATATATGGCCAAGACTTCAATTTTTAGTCCTGATCTTTTGACTTGGGGGATATTCTAATCATCAGTCTTTAGACTGTTATTCTTTGGGAAGTGCCTCATTATTGTCCTAATATGTGTTATAAATAACCTTTTTGCTGCTTTTGTTATACTGTGATGTGGAAATCAGATAACCACATTTATTTTTATCTTCATTTTATCTTTTCACAATGATGAGCTCATGAATGAGGTTTAGAGATGCTTTTGTGGCATTTGTTTTGGCTATTCATAGGGGCAGGGTACTTCCCATAATTTGGTCTATTGCCTCTCTTTCTTCAGTGTTGTGCGTAGCCACATGTCTGTCATAGACCTTTTTTTGATGATGTGAATAGGATCTTGTTTGTTCTTGAGTTGAGTTTTTAGTCTCAATTTTCCTTTATAATACCTTCCTATCATCAAGAAAACAGAATATTTGAAAAGACTTTTTGGAAATAGTAATGAGAACGTTCTTTCTCCCCCTAGATTTGTTTGAAGCTCTTTCTGAGCTCATAATTTTAACAGCTAGCCATTGTTTACATGGAAAGGAAATCAGAAGTCAACTCAATGAGAAGGTGACACAGCTGTATGCAGGTTTGAATGGAGGTTTTAGCCATGCAGCCTGGCTGTTACCAGGTTGGCTGCCTTTGCCTAGTTTCAGGTATGGATAAAGAAGACATTACTCTTGGTTATTTACCTTTGTGTAATTACTGTAGTGTTGGTATACTTTGCTTTAACAAAGATAAAACTTAGGCAAAACATACAAATTAGGGGAGATTATGAATCACTATTTTTCTATAAGAATTCAAGACAGGTTTTCTTTATATAGTGAGCTCATTTGAAGAAAGTTTCAGTTTATTAAGAAGGTGATTTTGTTGTCTGTCTAGTCTAATATTTTGAAGCCTGCCTGTCTCACATGTTCCTTGTATGCATTGAAAGTCTCTGAACCTAAAAGTAATGTAGCCCTCCACTAAGCACTTGTTTGAAAGTCTTTGACGTGTGTATATAGTGTATTGTGAAATTTCTTTCTTTTGAATATTTGTGTCTTTACTTAATTTTCTGTTTATCTCCATGCCAGCTGTCCTATGATTTCCTTAAGGGCAGGAACTGTCTCTGATACAAAAAAATACAGCTCTTAGGACTTGATGTATAGCTTAGTGTCTTGCTTATTGGGTTTTCTGTATGTTTGTTGATTTGTTTGTTTAGGTGAGAGACGGGAAGAGTTGATTTGGCACTCCCTTTTCCTTCTATTTCTGCCCCCTTCTCTATTTACGGTATAAAAGAGGGATGGGAGTAAAAGGGAGAGCCAGGAGAGGTTCTCTAAAGTTCTCTGGAACTCATCACACCTTATATATGTAAGGAGCTTTGCAGTTTCAAAATATTTTTATATATGTTATGTTAGAACACGCAGCACAGCCCGTGGCCCATAGTGGGTTCTCCATAAATGTGCATCAAGCCTATTTCCACCTGCCCTGTCTCCTGGATGAACTCAGAATTCTTGAGTTTGGTATGATAGGCCTTTCACACTCTAGCCCAATCCTTCTCTGTTTCACTCATACCAACTGATTTAACCAGATTATTCCATTCACTTTATTAAATAGGCCTTATGTTTTCCTGGCTGTGCTGTATTCATACTATTAAGCTTCAACGTCTTAATTCTCTTCTGTACATATGACCTCAGTTGATCCTTAATAACAGTCTTGTAAGTGAAGCAGGGCAGGAGGTTTTATTAGAAGGCTTGATTTAAGAGGGGGCTTGGAAGTCAGATTGTCTGGTTTTAAATTCCAGCTCTAATGCTCTCTGGCTGTGTGATTTTATGTGGGTAGTCGTAAATTGAGGATAACAGTATCTACCTTACAGGAAGATAAAATGGGTAACTCATGAAAAATACTTAACACAGTACCTGCTACATAGTGAGCACCCTATTTAAAGATAAAATTTTAGGAGTTGAAGCTTGTTTTCTGAATCTAATAGTATTTTTGCCCCCTGCAAAACTGTTGTATTAGAAAATAAAAAGTAGGATCAAATCCCATAGAAGAACCAGAGTGACTGTCCTGCTTCAAGACTTGATTTGGTGTTAAAATTGGAATTTCATGTTAATTTAGAAGAGTATTCTACTTTCTGTTGAAAATGCTTCTAAAGGAATTTCTTGCTTGTTTTAGGCCTTTAGTTTGAACACAGGCAATGTGTTAAGAATCTGGGAGATATATATATGTAAACATATTTCTTTCCCTTAAGAACTGTGAAAATTTTTAACGATGTAAGGTTTTCGTGAGTTCTTATTTTTTCTTGGTTCTGAGTTTTTGTCAGTTATTCTAGAGTCATTCAAGTGTATTAAATAAGGTTGCTTTAAGTTAGGTCCTAGTTTTCAAAATGAATTTGATCCTAGAAAGTATTGCTTTATTTAAAAAAAAACCATTATTTTTAAATTATAGACGCAGGCACAGAGCTCATAAAGAGATGAAGAATATTTTCTATAAGGCAATCCAGAAATGCAGACAGTCAGAAGAAAAAGTTGATGACTTTCTCCAAACTTTACTAGATTCTACATACAAGTAAGAACTGTTTAGATCACATATTAAGCTGAAGCAGGAAATTACACATTAAAACATAGTTAAATAATATTTCTAATTAAAAAATAATGATGTTGGCAAAATAAGTTGGTAGGTATGATCTTTGGACTTCTTTAAATTGTTGAGACATAAATTATTGGAATCTCATGCCTTACTAGAATTCCAGTGACTGGGCATGGTAAAAGTTTGCTAATAAACTGTAATGAAGTCTTTTGTAATAAAAATCCTGTTTCCTACTGGTCTGTCTCTTACCTAAGGGGGGTGGGAAACCGTCTGACTTGTGATAGGCAATTGCAAGAGACTATTATACCTGAAAAATGTATTCATTATGACACTTTACTTAAAGGTTGAGGCATGCAATGTGTCTGCCAAAGTGTTAAATTTGTGTGTGTGGTTCATTCCATAGGGATGGGCGTCCTTTGTCAGGTGATGAAGTAGCAGGGATGCTTATTGGACTGCTCTTGGCAGTGCCACATACATTCTCAACTACTAGTGCCTGCATGGGCTTCTTTTTGGTCAGAGACAAAACACTTCAAGAAAAATGTTGCTTAGAACAGAAAACAGTCTGCCGAGAGGATCTGCCTCCTTTAGCTTAAGACCAGGTTCGTTGGATTTTTCAGTTTCATTGCTGCCTTATGACTTTGCATATCTGTGGTTAATTTTTAAAAGGGACAATTTGAGGTTTTTTATATATCTTAAATTGATTAGCTTGTTTATTTTCAGCTTATTCCCCATAACCTTACCTAAAATATCCTAATGATACTGCTTCTTGCCATTAAACTTTATCAGATATGTTCTGGGTTGATACCTTAGAGATCCTTGGGGTTGTTTCTTTGGTACTTACTTCCTCCGCTTCAAAGTCTGGCTTCCTTAGATAGAGGATATTATGTGTGTGTTCTGTGTCTTATGAAGTGTAGAAGCCTCTGAATTACCTGGAATTCTACATGTCCAGAATGGCCTGGGCATTAGCAGAGACTTTCAAAAGTGGTAGTGGTAGTAATGGGGATTGGAAATTCATAAACATTACACCCACCTTGCTGGGTGGAAAGGAAGAGAGAAGGATTCACTGTACAACCTGAGATTCCCTCTTGGAAGTAAACCCTGGTCATATTCTCTTCCAGTTATCTTTTGTGTTCTTTGGTCCTTTATTGATATGGTGTATTACATTGATTTCCAGATGTTAATTGTATTCCTGGGATAAATCCTACTTTGTCATGGTGCTGGACTTTTTATGTGTTGCTGAATCCAGCTTGCTAGCATTTTATTGAGGACTTTTGCACTTATATTCATAAGGGGTATTGATCTATAGTTTTATTGTGATGTCTTTGACTGGTTTTGGTATCAGGGACATACGGGTCTCACGTGTGTTTGAATGTGTTCCCTTTCTCTTCTATTTTTTGGAAGAATTTGTGAATGATTGGTGTTAATCCTTTTTAACATGTTTGGTAGAATTTACCAGTGAAGCCATGTGTGTCTGTGCTTTTCTTTTTGGGACGCTTTTGATTACTAATACAACTTATCTGTTTTAGGTCTATTCAGATGTTCCATTTCTTCTTATGTCAGTTTCAGTAGTTTGTGTTTTTCTAGAAATTTGTCCATTTCATCTAGGTTACCTAATTTGTTGGTATACAGTTGTTCATAGTATTCTCTTATAATCCTTTTTATTTCTGTAAGATCACTAGTGATAGGGATGTCCCCTCTTTCATTCCTGTTTTTTATAACTTTTATATAACAGCTTAATTGATATATAATTCACATACCATAAAATACGTCCCTTCAAGCTATATAATTTAGTGGCTTTTAGTATATTCAGAGTTGGGAAACCATCATCACAATTTAATTTTAGAACATTTACATCACTTCCAAAAGATAGCCGGTACCTATTAGTTAGCAGTCATGCTCCATTCTCCCTGACCCCTGCCTCTGGCTAGCAGTAATCTACTTTTTGTCTCAGTGGGTATGGTATGCCTGTTCTGGACATTTCATATAAATGGAATCATATGATATGTGGATTTTTGTGATTAGCTTTTTTCACTCATGTTATCAGGGTTCATGCATGTTGTAGGATGTATCAGTACTTCAGTCCTTGTTATTGCCAGTAATATTCCATTATATAGATAAAATGCATTTTGTTTATCCATTCATCAGTTGATGAGCATTTGGGTTGTTTCTACCTTTTGGCTATTATGAATAATGCTGCTCTAAACATTTGTGTACTGATTTTGTGTGGATATATGTGTTCAATTTTGGGGGGTACATATTTAGAAATAGAATTGCTGAATCATATGGTAACTTTGAAGAACTGCCAGAGTGTTTTCCAAAATGGTTGCACAACTTTCCAATTCCACAAACAGTGTATGAAGGTTCTGGTTTCTCCACATCCTCACCAAACTTGTTATCTGACTTTTTGACTGTAATGGGTGTGAAGTGGCATTTCATTTTTGTTTTGCATTTCCCTGATGACTAATGATGTCGAGTGTCTTATGATGTGCTCTTTGACTTTTGTATATCTTCTTTGGAGAAACATCTGTTCAGATCCTGTGCCCATTTTAAACATGGGTTATTTATCTTTTTATTGTTGAGTTGTAAGAGTTCATGTATTTTTTCTTGATGTGCTTTTGGTGTCTTAAGAAACCATTGCCTAATGAAAGGGTATGAAGATTTCCTGTGTTTTTTCTTAGTGTTTTATAGTTTCATCTCTTACATTTAAGTCTTTGATCCATTTTGAGTTAATTTTTGTATATTGTGTGAGGTCTTCATTCTTTGGCATGTGGTTAATCTGGTTGTCCCAGCACTGTTTGTTGAAAAGACTATTCTTTCCACATTGAATTGTCTTTTCAGAAACCTATCCTCGCCAGTCATGGTGGCATGTGCCTGTAGTCTTAGCTGCTTGGTAGGCTAAGGTGGAAGGATTGCTTGAGCCCAGGAGTTCAAGTCCAGCCTGGGCAACATAGCAAGACACTGTCTCTTAAAAAAAGGAAATCTATTGTCCACAAATTTAATGCTTTTCTTCTAGGCTGTCAATTCTATTCCACTGATCTATGTTTAGCCTGATGCCATAACTGTAGTTTTGTATTAAGTTTTGAATTTGGGAGTGTGAGTCATCTAACTTTGTCTTTTTCAAGGCTGTTTTAGCTATCCTTAGTCCCTTTAATTTCCATATGCATTTTACAGTCAGCTTATCAATTTTTGTAGGTGAGATTAGTGTAATGATTGCATTGTATCTGTGTATCAGTTTGGGAACATTGCCATCTTAACAATTTTAGTCTTTAGATCTGTGAACACAGGATGTCTTTCCATTCATCTAGGTCTTCTTTAATTTCTTTCAATAATGTTTTATAGTTTTCAGTGAACAAGGCTCATACTTCTCTTGTTAAATACATTCTGAAGTATTTTATTCTTGTTGATGTTATTCTTTCTTCTGCCAGTTCAAATCTGCTGTTGATCCCCTCTAGTGAATTTTTTATTTCAGTTTTTATACTTTTCAATTCCAGAATTTCTATTTGGTTCTTTTTAAGAAAATAATCTATTAATATTCTCTATTTGGTGAGGCATTATTTTATACTTTAATTCTTTAGGCATAGTTTTATTTACTTCTTTGAACTTATTTATAACAGCTGATTTAAATTCTTTATCTAGAAAGTCCATTGTCTGGGCTTCCTCAGGGACAGCTTCTATTAAATTGCTTTTTTACTCTGTACTAGCCATACTTTCCTTTTTTTTTTGGTCTTTTTAAAAAATAGCTTTTTGTTGAAAACTGTACATTTAAAATAATGTGGTCACTCTAGAAATTAGATTCCCTCCTCCTTGGATTTGTTGTTGCTCGTGTTTTGTTGCTGCTGCTGCTGTTTATTTAGTGCTGTTCCTGGATTAATTATATGAAGTCTGTATTCTTTGTCTGGTGAGGTCACTGAAGTCTTTGCTTGTTTAATTTACTGGCCATCTAATATTTGGATAGAGATTTATTGAAGTGCCTTGAACAGTAAGTCTCCCAGGGCTGTGTGTGTGTGTGTGTGTTAGGGCATGTTATCAACACTCCAACAGGTAGTTACAACTCTGCCTTAGCCTTCACTTCCTGTGTATGCAGGTGAGCCAGAGATGAGAGATTAGAGTCCTCTCAGATCTTACCTGGGTATGTGCATGCCTCTGTAAATGTGTGTGGCCTTCAAGATTCTCTTATGTTGGAACTTTTCAAAGTCTCCTGTGGACAACTCATTCCCCAGTTTTTCCTTTTAAACTTTTTGTTCTGTCTCTTGATAGCTCCAATTGATATCACCACTTCAGGTACCTGCAATGGTAAACAATTTCTGCTGATTGTTTTTGACAAATTTGTTTTGGCTTCTCTAGTAGTTGTTAGGCTGCTGGTTTTCACAGGTGCTGTAGTTGCTATGTTGTTGATTTCCAAGGCTACCATGGATCTGGGGTGAGGAGGAGGAGAGTAGTACATGTTACACTACCACAAATCTTGCTGTTCTCTCCCACGATTCAGGTTTCTTTTTCTTGAATTAACTCTCCTCAGATTGTTGCAAGCTTTTGGTTAATTTTCCAGAGTTTTCAAAAAGTAGACATTGAGATTTTGCTAATGTTCTCATTTTTTGGAGAGTGAATTTTTGTAGGTTTTTACTATGCCATTCTTCAGGGTGATCACCTCTCTCCTTGTTTTCTTGCCCTTCTTTTTTCCCCTTTTTGACCATGGACAGTGATAGAGCATGACAATACTAGCTACTCTGAACCAGTTCTCTGCACTTCTACCTAGAATCCAAGCTGTCTTATACTAAATCACAAGGTTAAAATAATTATACTGTTCATATATGCTAAATATTTATAAAAATCAGGAAATGCTTTTTCTTTTTAGCTGAAGGATCTAAATTTACTTGATCGTTGTATAAAAGAAACATTAAGACTTAGACCTCCTGTAATGACCATGATAAGAATGGCCAAAACTCCTCAGGTAAGTCTCTTGGCTAGATCTCCCCTTCTATGTCCCCAGTTTTTATTTATCAAAGAGAAAATAGAGTAGCATCAAAGAAAATTTTTTAAATTAAAAAAGAATAATCATCACTTCTACATCATTTTCAATTTTATATATTCTAAATATATGAATATTTTTACATAATTGCAGATAGTATACATGCTAATCTCTAATGCTGATCATGCTCTGCATTTTTTTTTAACAATTAGGGTTTTTAAAAGAGAAGTGTATTTTTTTCGTGGTTTTAAAAATAATGTTTTGTTGTAAAAACTTTTAGTAGTATGAAGTGTATAAATTGGATAGTGAAAGGTTCCCTGAAATTTCACCCTTAACTCTGAGGCATTATGAGTTTGTGTACTACACACTTCCAACCCAATGTTGGCTCACATGGAAATCATCTTGAGTTAAAATAAATTTTAGTTGGCCTATCATCTAGCCAGTTTTTAAGTGTCTGTACATATGGTCCTTGATATATGATGGTTTGACTTAATGATTTTTAAACTTTACAGTGGGCTCATTGGGACATAACCCCATTGTAAATCAAGGAGCATTGTATGTCATGTATATTAATGCGTTATTACACAATGATCTGATTAATTGGTAGCACCTTTTAAAATTCTCTAATGAAATATGTTGCTTTCATTTATAGACCGTGGCAGGATACACCATTCCTCTAGGACATCAGGTGTTTGTTTCTCCTACTGTCAATCAAAGACTTAAAGACTCATGGGTAGAACATCTGGACTTTAATCCTGATCGCTACTTACAGGATAAGCTAGTATCAGGAGAGAAGTTTGCCTGTGTGCCATTTGGAGCTGGTAAGATGATTATATTTTAGAATTGAAATATTTGTTCTGATAACATATTTGTCCCTGTTAAAATAGTCCATGTGAATTTTACTTATAGGTATCTCTCCCTTTCCGCGTAGGGACATTCCTACAAACTTTTGTAGGAGTAGAATCTTTTTAAGTTGGAAAGAATATTTCATTTTTACTAAATGGAATTGTTCTGTGAATCCTTATTTAATGCTCTATTACCTTCTAACCTGTCTAGTTTTATTAGGTCTAATTTTTATAGTTCACCCTTGTTTTCCCTTATAATAGTATTTAACTCTTTCGTGAGTTCTGTTTTAAAGAAAGATTGGAGTTAGCACACCACATTCAGGGAATTCTTTCAGGCTAACTATAATGACCTTACCAGTATTTTAGAAAGGAGCAAAGGCAGCCTTTTAAAATTAAAGCTTTTCTGGATTGTTAGTCAACATTTTAGCTCTCTGTGAATATCCTTATGATAAAACGGTCTTTAAATTTGGGCAGGTTGTACGTAAGTTTGCAAACTTCATTTCCAAGAAGATCCTAAAATAATTTAGGCAGACCCTTGTTCCTCCAATAATTTCTCAGTTCACTGGTACTGTGTACAGATTAAACTATATTCTATGACTTCTTATTTAGTCTTTCCAGAGAGATCATTTAAGTGAGAGATGACTTTTTTGTCATTGGTCACACTTTTTCCACATATAAAGGAAAGTATAAAGTCCTTTGGGAACTTCAGATCTTAACTTTGTTTAATAAATAAATACTGTGGCATATACCGTAATATATAAAAGAATCATAGATTGTTAACATTTGGAAAGGTATTAGTTCTACAGCCCAAATTCTGCCCCAAAAAGGAATCATTTCTAAACTGGTAATTATCTGGCTTCCACTTGAACTTTACAGGAAAGGGGTTGCAGGTTGCTCAGTTACCTTATGTGACAGCACATTGCATTTTTGTACAGCTGCCAGTTTTTAGAACCTTATATTAAAGCTCAAGTCTTTCCTTTAAACCATCCCCCTTATAGGTCTTAATTGTGGTCTCTGAAGTTATATTGTATGAGATACTTAGATGCAGATATAATGTCTCCTCAATCTTTTTTTTCAATCATTGTGTTAGTTTCCTAGGGCTTCCATAACTAATCACCACAACCTTGGTGGCTTAAAACAACAGGAATTTATTTCCTCAGTTTTGAGGGCTGGACGTCTGAAATCAAGGTATTGGCAGGACCACACTCCTTCTGAAGGCTCTATGGGAGAATGCTTCCTTGCCTCTTCCTAGCTTCTGGTGGCTCTTGGCAATCCTTGGCTTGTAGCTGCATCACTCCAGTCACTGCCTCTGTCTTCAACAGGCTTTCTTCATTGTGGGTGTCTCTGTCTTCACATGGCCTTCTTATAAGGACACTAATCAATGGTTCTAGGGCCCACCCTGTGTATGACTTCATCTCAATTAATTACATATACAAAGATCCTATTTCCAAATAAGGTCACATTCTGAGGTTCTGAATGGACTAGAAGTTGCAGGGGTTGGGGGGCATACAATCATCATGTCAAATATCTTGTTAAATATCATGTTAAGTATCTCTAATTTCTTTAACCATTCTTTTACTTTGTAATTGTGCTGTTTAATTATGTTGGTGCATAAAGCATGTAGTAACAATATTACTTTTTGTGAATCATCAGAATTTATCTGTTTGTTGATTCCATTAGGATACTTCTAGTTTGTTGCTATTAAATATAATCCTTTAACTATTTTTCCTATAGGCCAAGCTTCTCCTTAGTTGTTATATTTGAATATGGACGTCTGTAAATGCTCCTCTTAAATGTAGCTCCCAGAAATAAGTGCAGTTATGGTTCAAGCAAATACTGTGCTAACTCAGTTATCAGGTTAGGTTTTTTCTTTTCATGTAAAACTTTACAGTGAAACGCTCAAATCTTAAGCTGACATCCATTGAGTTTTGAGAAATGAATAACCTTAGTTCAGTCTAATTTATCAATTTTTAAAATGGTTATTACATGTCTAAAAATCTTTGCCTAGCCCAAGTTATGAATATGTTCTCCTCTTCTCACTAAAACTTGATTATTTTAGCATTTATGGTTTATGCCCCATCCCGAATTAATTTTTGAGTATGGTGTGAGATAGGAGTTGAATTTCATTCTTTTCTGCATATAGTATCTAGTTATTCCAGCATATGTTGAAAAGACTTTCTTTCCCTCATTGGCTTGCTTTAGCACCTTTGTTGATAATCAAATAAGCATAAAAATATTTCTGGGCTCTCTGCTCTGTTCCATCGATCTGTTTGTTGATTCTTACCCAGTACCATAATGTTTTGGTTGCTGTACCTTTAGCCTTGAAGTCAGATTTGAAGTCACGTAAGTCCTTCAACTTGGTTCTTCTTTTAAGATTGCTTTGGATATCCTAGGTCCCTTGCGTTTCCATATGCATTTTAGAATCAGCTTGTCAGTTTCTACATGTGTATGACCTTTTAAATTTTGATCTCAATATACATGTTGTTATTTTGGGTTCATTAAATCCCTTTTTCTTCCATAAACATTTGTAATGTCATTTGAAGTTTTGATTGGAAGGTTCTCATATTGACTTTTAACCAGGGCTCTCTTGGTGCAGAAACTAAAAATATTCTATTACATTCTCAAACTAGATTACCATCTTATGACTCAAATCTTCCATATATTTAACCCACATAGATATTAAAATTCAAAAAATGGAATTGGAAAAGTCATTATATGGTTAGCCAAGTACAGTTTTCCTAAAAACTGACATTGAAAATCTGGGATTTTTAATTAACTATTTACATTCTTGTTTTATGTGAAAAGAATGTCATATTTTTATTATGCTATCTGTACATCTGCTGTTCATCTGAAATGTAGACAGACAAATGTTATTTTAAACTGATCCTTATGAAAAAATTTTTTTAATTACAGGGCGTCATCGTTGTATTGGGGAAAATTTTGCCTATGTTCAAATTAAGCAACTTGGTCCACTATGCTTCATTTATATGAATTTGATCTCATTGATGGATATTTTCCTGCTGTGAATTATACAACTATGACTCACACCCCTGAAAACCCATTTATCTGCTACAAATGAAGATCACAATGAAAAAGGCTACAAGGAACTAATATGTGATACATCAGTGTAAGCTGCAAAAGCACTCAAAGAGAATGGAGTTTATGAAATAACTATGGTAGAGTGTACTGTTTTTTTTGAGTGTGTAATTCTAAAAGCCAGTTTAACTTACGGTTTTAATATTTTATTAACTGAATGGTTCTATCAAATCTAATAGCATTTGAAACATTTTCTTATAGTTTTGATATTATGTACATGTGCTTTAAGGAAGTTCACTAGTAAAAAAATTGTTCAGGGGGACCTAGGTAATTGGCAGATCCTAAATAATACAATTTCCAGGTAGTAATTTTAAGAGCATACGTAGCTCTTGGCAAACAAGTTCAGAGTATTCAAATCTTGAACTAGTTCTGCAAGGTATGAAAAAATAAAATAAAAAAAGTAAAAAAGCACAGTGAGATACTTGGAAGGCACAGGTTATTCATTTATCTGGGCTGCGTGTGTGTGTGTGTATGGGAGAGTAGAGAATAAATTCACATCTAAAGCCTTGAATAAAAGAGAATACTAATTTTGGTATGATGATAATCAGCAATGGAGCTATGTTTTGGGGAAAAAAAATAAATCATTTGAAATTTTAACTGAAAGTACTGCCTATAGGAAATTGAGAGGTCTAGGACCATACTTGATAATATTTCCTGAAAATAATGTAATTATTAATACAAAAGAGTGCTCATATATCTTGATTTAATTACTAAATATTATATATTTACCCATCTGATAAATATGTATCTGGTTCTACAAGGTCAAGTCTGTGTGAAAGTCCAAAATAAAGTCCTTAGGGGATAATTTTATTTCTTCTCTTTGGCTCAAGGTTGTTCCCTGTTTCCTTTCCAGGATCCAATTAGGGATGTTTCTATTATTAGTTCTGTTGATTAAAATGGTTAAAAACTTTTTTTAAAAATACAAATGTGAGATCATGGAACTCTGGCTTTAAGATAAGGTGTAATAAGAAGCAGGGTCCTTGGGAATAGTATAATCGGTCACATTCTATAAAGCCTGTGTTAAGGAATCAACTTACCTCAAATTATAACTGAGGGCCTAACTATATGAGATATCTGTAATTTGACCACATAGTCTGTTTTTATTAGATGAGGCCAAAATGTTTTCCCTTATGTATATTACAGTCCTGTTTAAAAGGCTGGAAGACTCATGTTAAACTCTAATTGTAAAGGAAAAAATCTCTGCTGTTAGACAATTTTTCACATTAAAATTTTCTTTGAGAAAAGTAGACTCTGTATTCATGGATTTTAAAGTATTTGCTTAGTGAGTAGAGTTCAGGGAATCTAGGGATTTGGTGGGGAAAATTACATCTTTATTTGCACTGATTTCTAATTCCAATTTAGTATTTCCTTCAGTTATAAATTCAGGCAACAAACGATACTATTAATAGTATTAGCAGCATCCATGATTTTGTCAATAGAAGTCACAGATATTTTCATGTTACATTACAGATGTTGCAGATCGCAAGGTATCTTTTATTCATCACTACTTTGAAGTAAGCAAGCAGTTAGTAATCTAATTACTGCTAGATTAGTAAGATATGGTTACCTACTGCTAGATCTTATTTGATGCTTTAATCTTATGTATATCATAATTTTAAAAAGTTTTTGACCATTATATAATTGGTGTCCTTTTTGCAATCCTATATATTTTATGTTTTTAAAAGCATTATTCTGAGAAGGGACGTATAGTCTCACTAGACTGGTAACGAGATTCGTAACACACAAAAAAAAGTTAAGAACCTGAGGTAAGGCTAGTCTGTTTAGTGAATAGTTAGTTTGTTGTTTTAGACTGCAACAGATTTTTAAAATCACAGACTAATTATTGAGAAGCATGAATAAGTATGATCACAGAGGCCTTAATGTCATAAGGGAGGGTTGATGGTCAAATAATGGGGAGTGAACCCAGCTTGATCAGAGCATTTGCTCTTTTTACTCCATTGTTTCCTAGAGTAGAATAGCCTTGAATGACATAGCTGAACAGGTTTTTACCTATAGCCTCTTACTGGAATCCAGCTGCTAATATGAAAATTTAAGTATAGTCGGCCCTCCGTATCCGTGGGTTCTGCATCCTCAGATTCAACCAACTGCAGATTGAACATATTCTAAAACATAATTAACAACCTTAATTAACAAAAAATAATATAAAAGGACAATACAATATATGAACTATATAGCATTTACATTGTATTAGGTATTGTAAGTAATCTAGAGATGATTTAAAGTATATGGGAGGATGTGCGTAGGTTATATACAAATACTACGTTTTATAAGTGACTTGAGCATCCGCAGGTTTTGGTATATGAGGGGGGTCCTGGAACCAATCCCCATGAATACCAAGGGACAACTGTAATTAGAAATTTTTAAGAACATACAACTTGCTACAATGCCTGTTTGTGTTGGTATAAATCATAGAACATCAAATAATAAGACAATTACTTCTGAATATATGCATCAAATACTATTACTTCTGCTACTTTAGTAAGTTACTAAGGGGAGGACTCCAGATAAGAAATAACTTTAGGATTTGTGTTATATCTGTAGGAGCTTCTCAATCTGAATTTGGCTTGGATAGCAGGAATACTGTTCATAATTCTGCACTGTGATTAAGATTCTTTGAGTTAAATGATTTCTGCATCAACTTAGTGGGCCATGGATTTGTAAGGACACATCTTTAGATACAAGTAACATTAAATATAATACAGTAAATATGGATTAATCAAGAAAATACCAATATAGCCTTTTAAAAACACTACACATAGATGTAAAGTTGATACAAAGGCACATGCAAAACTTTCTTCCTCAATGGAGGGAGAGAAAACCCCAACAGTATCTAATTCTAAGATTAGGACAACTTTCTCTCTGAATCCCTAAGTCCTACGTATTTGAGATAGGAAATGAAATGATATGCACCAAGAACTATGCTCAGTTAAAAATGAAGAAAGTTCAAATACAGTGTGGTGAAAATGGTGAAGTCATTTTTATTTCAGTACTTGACAAAATACCCCATAAAATTCAAAACTTCTACCATTATACAAAAATAGGTCTCTACAAGTGATATTATCTGTCTTCATCACCAGTAGCAAATATATTAGGCAGAAACATGTAACTTCAGTAGCCTTATAAGAAAAGTGCAGGACACCTCAAGCTACACATTCAGCAGTATCATAATGCGCAAAAGTTTAATCTTTTCACCCATTTGATAAATACACAAGGTTTATAATTTAATGTTTTAAATTAGCATTCCACAAATATACATGTAATTTAATGATTACTGTGCATGAATACATGCACAATGTTTATATATACAAATTCCAGTTTTCACGTTCTGGTGAGGGATTTGTATACAATCATAAGCTGTGTTCATACTGGTCCCATTGAATATTCACAATACAAAAGCACAAAAGAACCATTGATTTACAAAAGGAAATTTGTTTAAAATCACTTCAATTAATGATGTTTCAAAGGATTATCTTCTCATGCCAGCATGAAACTGAGTAGATGAACCTATGAGAAAAACGACATTTAAATGATTTCAAATTAGGTTGCTACCTATATCAGACTAACTAGTTCAGGCAAAGCAGGAGATTACTATTGTCCTCCATTTAAAAAAAAAAAAAAAGCCTTTCTTTTTTCCCTTAAAATGTCTTATTCATACTTGCGATGATTTTTAAAAGAGATTTTGAATATATATTTAAAAGTCACCATGACTGGCTCTATGGCAAGGTAAGTGAGACTAATGTTAAGAGTTTCTTCAAAGTGCTCTGAAGTTGAATGTTTTATATATACCTCATACATCTTGAAAAATCTTTTGGTCTTCAAAATCTGGATCTTGTGAAATTTGGATGCTCAAAGCAAAACAAGCCAAGCCAAACCAACCAACAAACAACTTCAGCTATGATAATAAAAGTTTCCTATTACTACAAGTTGCTGGGGTTAAACAAATTATTTTTTTGAATGAAGAGATAAACTACTAACTTAAAATAACCTGTAAAATAGCCCATAGTTTGTGGGACTAGTAGAAAAAAAAAGGGTCCTTAATGAAAGTAAAAACATACTATAAAAGATGACTTAGAGCACAATCACTTAAAATGATTCAAAGTCTCTGAATCAGGAGTGAATTGAAGGGAGATGGAGAAAATTGGTTTTCCTATAATGAACAGGAAATCCTCCACTATTATAAAGTATGAAATTTTTTTGTGTGTTTTTGAACAAAAAATAAAGATCATTCTTGCAAAGTCTTTTAAAAGTAATGTTTTTTTTGGATTAAACATAAAACCACAATGTAGTAGTAGGGATAATGACTGCATTAAGTGCTTAAATCAAGTGCTTCCTCCTCCTCCATACCCCTGATTTGCATGCCTTACTATAATACTTTCTAACATGCATTACTTAGGAATATGTTGTCCAGTAGACTCTGTAGCCTCAGAGTACCTTTTACATTGGTGCTTATTGTGCATTTTGCCTAATCAATCTGCTGAGAGAAGATAGCAGAAACTTTTTGGGGGAAGTGGGATCCAGGGTGATAAATCATGTCTTGACTTAAAACCTTTACAAGTCAGTTTCTCTGCTAGTTACACAGAGTTTAAGCTTTGGCTAACTTGGTAACTCATGCGTTGAATTGGAAGATCTGATTATCCTAATGATGAGGGTCAAAGAGTTTCAAAGAGAGAGAGGGGAGAGCTGTGGGTCTAGCAATGTGATGCTGCCAGTACATATTTAAACTAGAGTACCTGACTGTACAGTTCCAAGTCGTCTTTGCAGTGCCTCTAGCCGAGTGATATAATCTGTCAGGGCTCTGTCAGGATCATAATTCTGAAGCTGAGAACATGCTAGGGAACCAGGATTTAAATCAGCTGGAATGCCTGGATACCTACAGGATTAAAAATATGTACGTGAATCCAAATTACCCAGAAACAATGCAAGTAAGTTACCAACCTGCCTCCGCCTACTTTCCCCAAAAGGCAGGTCCCTTGTACACTGCCTAATCTATATTCTCCATGCTTTTGAGTTCGGGATGAGAAAGAAACAACTCTTCAACGAATTTAAAGAAGCTACTAAGTCATCATAACAATGCCCAGTACAATGCCTGTTGCAGAGGTCCTCAATAAATGTTAGATATGTATAAATGCATCTTGTCATGCAGACTGTACAGTTTTTCATTATGGTCAGAGACTATTGATTTTAGTCAATACTTTTCCCAATGTCTATCCAACCACAGCATATACTAAATAATACTTGGTCAGCTTTGTTTCCTATACCCTTGGAAACCAGTTACAAATTCAAAAACTAGTTTTGATTCTGAGCCTTAGATTATGTAAATTATATACAACTAAAGATGTCTAGCCATCTCAATGCAAAGAAGTCAAAGCCCTAACAATGGTCATCTTTCTCTATTAAATATATTTAACTACTCCACGCAGGTTTTCTCAAATTCTTACCTATTTTGAAATGGTAAAGGAGACCTAGGATAGTCCAGATCTGATCTTGAGCGATACGAAGTTTGTCTCGGTTCTCCATATAGCTCAAGCCCACCAGAAGGATGATAAAATGGGTCAGTCTTTTCAGCACCTAAAGTAATCCAAAACGTACCATGTAAAGAAAGAATTCCAAGCCCTTGAAAAATTTTTATAGAACAGATAAGGGCTCAAAAGATTGTTATACTGTACTATGCCACCATCTCCTACTCACAGTCATTTTCAATTATTCTTACTAAAGAGAATAATACAAACAAAAATTGCCTTTCAAATGTTATTTTGTTTACCTTTGAATATGAGTATTTCTGATATCTAGAACTATGCCTCAAAGAAAATTAACTATTTAATTGGAGTATTTCTTTTTAAAAGACCTCTTAACTAGGTAAGAGGTGAGAGGTGTCTGAGTGTGTGTCTTGTGGGAAACGATAATGTGGATTAAAAAAAAAGAGACTAATGTAACCAAGTCCTTTTATTACCTACTCTACTGATGTATTGAAAAAAACTTGAAATCAAGATTTGCTAACTTTTAATACAACATAAAACTCATTATGGTACAAACTTCAGTTGTTCATTGTAACGATATTTGAAAATACTGTGCTTAGGGTACCAAATATATTTCCCCTTTCTCTGCTGTTCAGCTACTGGTAGAACAAGTAAAGGTGGTTTAATATCAATATGCAGCACAGGTATACTGTATGTCTCTTTAAGTCTGTGTGCTCCTAGCTTCTGACCTTATCTTTATGCCCCAAATATTCAAGCCCTAGTTTGTTTCCACTTCTAGATGTAGAAAGAAGGAATTTTAACTGTTACCATTATTATACAACCTACTGGTAAACTCAGAAACCTGTATGAATATTGCTAGATTATGAAAACATCAAACCATAACTCTTCCACATGACTAACAGCAACCCTGCCTTGAAGCAGGGCCTTAAATGTTGTCACGAGGAGAGTGGGCTCTGGAGCCAGACTGCGAGTGTTCAGTCCTGGTTCCATCACTTCCCTACTGGGTAATCTGGGGCAAATGACGTGCTTTCCATGCCTCAGTTTTTCATCTGTAAAGTGAAAATAGTAATTGTATTTACATCATAGGATTGGGAGAATACATGAAAAGAGCAGGGGGCCTAGTGCAGACTAAGTACTCCCCCAAAATCAGCCATTATTACTCTCTTTAAAACAGTGAGGTCTCCCCCACTTTGTTAGTTATAAGGACTCTCCTTTCTATCTTTGGACAACACTAGATCCAGAATTCACTATTTAGAAAGTATTACACATGCAGTAATTTTAGAAAAAATTTGCTATTTTGACTTCACCTTGATTCAGTCCAAAGCCATCCCTGTTAATATTGATGGAACCAGAACCTGTGACTCGATGCCACCGTCGAACCAAAAATTTCATTCTAAGAAAGATTACAAGATAAAATTTCACAGCACATCTATAACATAAAGAGTACAAATATATATTTCCCACAAAAATCAAGTTGTACATTTAAATATGAACACAGAACAAATTTCAAATTTCAATATAATCATGATTGCCTAAACTGTGTAAATGTTCCCTGGTTTGTGGCAAAATCAACTGGAACAGAAAAACAGGGCTTCAAGATCCTCTCATCCTCTTCCCAAGTGGCACCAGAGGTCTCTTATATTGCCAGGACCAGGTTCTGGATTTAGGGATAGAGAGGGCAAAGGAGATGGAGGGCAAAAGTAGACAGGAAAAAAGCAGATGGGCAAAGAAATGGTGAGAAGTAATGAAAAGCAGAGAAAAGAATGCAGAATAAAGGGCAGATGAGACAGGAAGAGAACAGAAAGACCCTTAAATTGGCAATAAGAGTGTACTGGGAAAACTGGAAGATGGGTGAGGCTCTTCTCGTCCCTTTGATTAGGGACAAAAAACAATACTGGTTCTGAAGGAATGGGGGTGTCAGTGTCACAAACCAGCTACAAGTTGCTGCCTACCGCATCTTGGCCCAAGGAGCTTTCTGAAGTGCCAGTTTTGATTTCTTATTTCCAACCAGTTTCCAGGCTCAGTCTCAGGAGGGTCAAAATACAATAAACATACAAAAGAGGACAAGAAAAAGAGGGTGGCAGAGTGAAGTCCTTCAACAGCAACTTCTGCGCTTCTTTCATGGAGCTGCCTCAAATTCCGCTAATATTTATTTAGTGTCTTCTAAGTTCCATGCATGTTGGTCTTCACCACTAGAAAGTGAGCTGCCTTTATGGATTTAGGCAGGGACTATGTCTTTTTTCATCAATGCACCTACCAACACTTACCCTGGTTTACCCTATACAAGGAGATGAAGGGAATGAAGGTGAGAAAGGAGGAACTGAAACCAGGGGACTACAATGTGGAGTAGAGTAGAGGCAAGGAGAGTCTAAGGCCAACAATAAGCTGACGGCTGAGCTCCCGTTTAAGAGCCAGCATGAATGAGACGTGGGAGACCTGGCTGGTTGTCCCAGTTCGATCATTACTGGCTTTGTAACCCTCCCCTGCCTCAGTTTCCTAAACTATGAAATAAGATTTTGGACTAGGTGATCTCAGACAGCTTCCAGGTAAAAAATTGTTTCATATTGTTCAAAGGAAAATAAGTGAAGAAGAAAGGACAAAATCCCTTCAAGACTCTGTCTGGCTCCTAGAGAAATAAAAGGGAGGGGCGCATGGAGAAGCCTAGGTTTCCGTATGTATACTAAGCCAGTCAGAGGACCGCAGTGGGCCAGGTCCTCAAGGTACTTTGAGTCTTGGCTCCATTTCAACCACATACAGAATGAATACCACAGTCCCTAGCTTAGAACTAACTAGAGAAAGAATGGCAAAAGCACTAACAGAGTCCAGCACACTGAAGGCTAACCTCTGACCTAAATGCAGGGTTAGGACAGGACTTTTCACAGCTGGGCACCAAGAGTAGTTATATTTTGCAATGAAGAAAATAAATGTATGCCAGCCTAAGGAGTAATTTTTCAAAAACTTTTTGCCCTTTATTTAAATGTCTGAGCTTGTTCAGGGGCTTATTCAGATTGTTTTTTAAAAGGCAACCCAGACTGGATAGGCCAGCTCTGAGTCACCAGCTGCCTGTACCTAGGAAGGCCCTTTGCATAGAATCTATACAGCAAAACATAAAGTATCCCTGCTAAAAGGATGAAAACCTAGAAAGAAATAAGCAGGCATGTTTTAGTGATGGCAAAGGTCACCTACTATACAAATATAGAGTATAACCAGCAAAGAAAAGAGGGCGGATTAAAAATAACTAATCCTTTTAGAGAGTCTATGAATAAAGTACATTTTCCAGTGCTTTACCTTGAAATTGCAATGGACACTCTGACAGCTGACCGAAACCTGGTGAAGCCCTTTGGACGGTTGGTGATCACCTCCAGATCTGTGAAGGCCGGCTGACCCCCCATCCGGGCAAGCAGGGCCAGGGTGGCATCTTCACATTCCTGGAACCCACCCAGTAACAGCAGCAGGTATTTCTTCTGATAAATGAGAGCTTTTCGAAAACTTTCTGCCCTCAGGTATTTACCATAAATTCTCTATTTTAAAAGAAAGGAAGAACATAATGATATTAAGAAGGCATTCAAATTGTTCTCTAGGAGAAAATAACCTAGATTTTAACAACAACAAAAAAGTAGCAGTAGTAGCAGTAATAGAATGGTAAGTACCCCATCACTGTTTTCTACTTCATCAGCAAGGATGAAAGTTAGGATAAATTAATAGAGCTTAATTTGGTCCCAATCCTGGGCATGCCTCTCCACAAACCTGTGACCAGCTAGAGACCTGCATTCATGACACAGACTGAATAAAGAGACCTAGAGACAGCCTGAGTGCCACCTAAATTTCTTTAGTCTGTTCAATTAAGGTCAGTGAGAGATGAAACAAGGCAAAAAGAAAACCAGCTGTGAAGCATGTTTAGATGGAAGACATCTCCTACCTTTAAAGTGACATGTTCAGAGTCAGAGCTCAGATTTTGAAGTAAAGCATCACTTCTTAGTTCGGCCTTCAGCTTGTACACTTCAGCCTCTGCCCTTTTCAAGGATTTCTGAAGAGTTGACTTTTCTCTGCTCCATACTTCTTTTTCAGAAGCAATGATGGCTTCAATGTTGGTACCACCATTGAATGAAAACCTAGAAGACTGCAAAGACCATAGCCTACTTACATGATTTTAAAGAACAAGATGCTGAAGAAAAGTCTGAATTGAACATATTAAAGATATCCCCACAACAGATACAGTTTCAGCTTTCCAACTTCACCCAAGGAAAGTTCAAAGCCAATCTCAACTGACATAAAGGAATATACCCTAACTCCTAAGTATATGGTCCTCTGCTGAGTAGATTAATTTTACAACTAAAAGTCCTTGTAAAAGCTTGGCCATATACAGGGTTTAGCAGATCTAGCAGAGCTCTGAACTAAAAAAGTCAACAGACTTAACAGGTGGACCAATGGGGTCCAAATGTTGAGCTTGTCCCTCAAATAGTGCACTGGAGAAGTGGAGAAAAACCAACCGAGGATGTACATGGGGAAGGAGATTCCTATAGAAGCCACACAGATGTGGTATCATTATTTGACTTTACAGCTATCTTATAGGTCTTTCCTATCTTTATATTGGGTAATTATGGAAGCTAGCAACTTATTTTATATGAATAGCTTTTTAAAATGGAAACATTTTAAGTAAATTCCCAGAGTAATTTATTAGACTGAAATACATAATTTAAGAGCATCTTTCACTTGAGTTATGAGCACAATAAGTGATAAATAACTGAGGAGAACTACTGTCAGGATTCACATTTGAACATTTCTTTACACGTGTCTGCTGTCAGTCCCTAGGCAGCTAAGTATCTGGCTTTGGAGATAAATATATCTTGGTTTGAGTAAGACCTCAGTTCAGTTTTCTCATGTACAAGGCTGGATGTGTATTAGAAATTCTGTATGTATGTAACCCAGAGTCTAGTACAGAGATGGCTCCCAACAAATAGTAATTATTAGTAATTTAGTAACCAGTAATGGCAATATTGTTGTTATACCTATAAAATTTTCCACAGATCCTATTAAGAATTAGATACTTCATATTTTTTATATTACCAGGGTTAAAAATTAAAACTAGATGGCAGAAATGATAACTTTGCACTACTTTTAACACGTGGACATGCTAAAAATAGACATACATAATCTCTGCCAGCTCCTGTTGGTCGATACCACCTGATCTTCTCTTCCAGCTTCATAATCATGTTTCTTAAATCATTCTTTTCTTCAGTCAGTTGGCTGATATGTCCTGTCAGCTCAGCATTTTGTCTCAGTAGTTTTTCAGTCAATGAGCCACAAGAAGTACTTGGGGACACCAAGCTGGGCTGAAGAAATAAAATGGTGTAAGGTCACATAAACATAAATGTATGTGAATAATGCATATAAAAATGTGAACAGGCACTGAGAGCAGCACATTTCATGAAGAAGTAGTGCTTGAGTTGAGTCTTAAATAATAGGTATAAATTTACCAGGCAGGAAAGAAGACAAGGAAGAGCATATTAAGCAGAAGGAACAGCACGTATGAAGGAAAAAAGGCTTGAGTGAGAGTGTATTGCTTTTAGGAAGCTACAAGTTACTTGGTAAGGCTAGAGCAAAGGTTGCTTCACTTTATGAATGATAGACCTAAATGTAGGCAATGGAGAGCCATGAATGGCTTTAGGCAGGAGTATGCCACAAGCAAAATTTGTGTCAGAGGTCAAAGGCACAGGACTTAGTGATTCCTTAGATGTGCAGTCAAGAGTGAAGGAAGATGGTCTATGGTGATTTCCAACTTTCTAAACTGGGCAATATCATGACACAAATGTGGGTTTGGGGGAGAAAGGAGAAAGGGAAGATCGAGTTCAGTTTGGAATATACCTGTTAGGTTCCTAAGGGGTTACTATGAGGTACATTTCCCTAAGGAAAGATGTTTAGTAACTAATTGAAAAGATAGGCCTGGGCTGGGCATGGTGGCTCATGCCTGTAACCCCAGCACTTTGGGAAGGTGAGACAGGAGGATCACTTGAGGCTAGGAGTTCGAGACCAGCCTGGGCAACCATAATGAGACTCTGTCTCTACAAAAAAAAAAAAAAAAAAAATTTGCTGGGCCTGGTGGTTGTGAACCTGTAGTCCCAGCAACTGGGGAGGCTGAGGCAGGAGGATTGCTTGAGTCCAGGAGTTTGAGCTATGATTGTGCCACTGCACTGTAGCCTGGGCAACAGAGCGAGACTCTGTCTCAAAAAAAAAAAAAATATGTATATATATATATATAAGCCTGGATGACAGTCCACTAGAAGGCAAGTTCCATAAAGGTGAGGTTTTTGTCAGATTTGTTCACTGTATCCCCAGAACATAGTACAGTTAACCTGGCACATAGTAGGTGCTCAATATAAGTATTTGCTCAATAAATAACACTAAGTCTAGTGAGAGCTCAGGCTGTGAGACTGAATGAGCTTTTGTAGTTATGGTTAGAGGAACCGATGAAGATGACTAATGAAACAAGCTGGAGAAAGGGCAGAAATCACCAAAGGCAAGGAAAGAGAGGGTTTTAAGAAAATGGAAGAGGTCAAAAGTGTTGAATGCTACAAAGCAGTAAAGAAAGAGACTGAAAAGATTCTCCAGATTAGTCAACTGTGAAGACAGTGGTAGGATTCTAAGGGTGGTTTCACAGAGTGGTGAGGGTGGAAGCCAGACTGCTCTTTCAAGAAGCTTGGTCTCTTAATTAACACAGTAAGAGGTCAACATAATTATTCAACAACAATGAAGAAAGTTAATTTCCCCCCAAGCTTTCATTATCTTCTATTGAGAGAAGGCAAACATTATTATTCATACTAAAAATAAATAAAAAGATAAAACTCTTTATAGAATATGCTGCCAGTTTCAAACAATTTATAGTTTCTATTACATCTTTGCTTTCAATGTTTTAGAAAGAGCTATAGAAACAGTATTACCTCTTCGCCTGGCTGACCAGTTAATTTCTGTAGTTGTAAAATAATTCCATCGATATTTTCCTGAACCCAAATGAAATCTTCATCATCTGCTGTTTCAAACTGTAGTCTTTAAGAAAAAGACAAAATGTCAACACATACCTTCTCAATTAGGGGTACTGACTAGCACAAACATTACAGATCAGGCAATGTTCTGCTTCACCTGTCACTTCTCCCTTATAATAAGTGTTCTCTTTCCCTGGGTCAAGGTGTTAGTTTTTTCCAGACATGAGTTTTATTAAAGGATATCATCTCCTAATGTAAACATGTATTACCTTTAAAATTTCAATTCCCCACCCTTAGCTAGCTATCAGTAAGCAACAGGGTCTGTCTAGCCTGTCTAAGAATGCTATTTTTCCAAAGAACAGGCAGAAAAGTCTCTAACCTATTAGAGGCTTTCTGGGCTAGAAGCTGTAGTTTTGAAGCTACATGTTGAAGCTTTTGTCTGATCATTTCTAATTCATGATTACAGCCAGTTCCTCCTCCATTCATTTCAATCAATTTAAGATAGTTTGATTCTGTTGTTTCTCCTTCTATTTTCTGTTGAAGAACCCAATTTCTAGTTCGATCATTGGTTAAGCTCCATGTGGTTGGCTAGCAATTTTGGACAGAAAAAGAAAATAACAATTACAAATGAGTAGCATATCACATTCTTTCTAAAGGGAACACAATTATTGTTCATATTTCAAATAAACTTCTATAGATTTCATTTTTAAATGATTTGCATATGGCTATTTAAACAACATAATCCAGTACCAAAATTTAATGATCAAAGGACTGCAGTACTTTAAAAAAATATTTAAAAAGAAACCAAGTGTCAATTTACCTCATTAAGATTCTGATACAGAATTCTTCTACTTTCTCGTTTTTCTTCTCGTTCCAGTTCTTGCTTCTGGAATTCCTGCATAATTCCTTGCAATCGCTTTCCTTCAAGGTCTAACTTATAAACTTGTTGCCTTTTCTCTTCCAGCTGGCGCTGAAGATCTTCCACTTTGGACTGGAGCTCATGCATTTTTTTTTGTCCTTCAGTGTTGGCCTCTTGTTCTGTCTGCAACGTCTTCCTATGAACCTGCCTATCTTTTTCCATTTGCTGTCTTGTTTGCAAAGAATCCAGTTTATATTTCTCAGTCTCGTTTAACAATTCTACTATGCGACTGTGTTTTTCCTCAAGCTGTTTCTGTAGCTCTTTAAGTAGGTCCTCAGAAGGTAAGGATGGCCGAGGCTGCCCACTATCATCATTGCTCTGCAGCTGTGCATGTAATTCCCGTTCCCTGTCTAAGGTACTACTCATTTCCCGAATTCGAACTTTCTCAGATTCAAGAAGAACTTGAAGCTCTAAGTTTCGACTTTGTTCCTCTGATAACTGGGCATCATATAGTACTCTTTGTGATTCTATTTTTTGCTGTGCTTCATTTAGTAGCTGTTTCTGTTGTTCCAAAAGTAGATTTAGCTGAATATTCCTTTGTTTCTGACCCTCAAGTGAAAATTTCAGATCCTTGTAGGTGAAAATCAAATTTATGAACTTGTTAATATTATTAAAAATACTTTATAAGTATACAACCATGCCTTTATTAATACTAATTGGTAGTCTTTGGTAATAGAAGACAGAACTGATCATCCAGTTTATTAACTTAAATTTTCAGTGGTTAGGGCATAACTATTTGAACAGCCAATTAATTTTCATCATAGAATATAAACAAAAGATAGGTAAGATGATAATACTTTTCTCTCAAACATTAATCTTATCTGGCTAAGTAATATGAAGCAGGGTCCATGTCTCCTAAGAATAACAACCTTTAAAAATATAAATGTTTCTGGAGATCTTATATTTTGATAAGACTCCCATTCACATTAATAAATTTGTATAAAAAATATGTATGTTTCGTGATATAATGCAGTACAATTTCCCGAAAAACCTTGTGTTTTGCAGTATCATGTACTAAAAATAATAGGGCTTATGGGGAAAGTAAGGCCATGGACAAACTACTCAAAGTCTATGCAAATTTTTAATGTTTAAAAAATAGTAATTAGTACCTGGGGAGACAACATATCACTACCCAGTAGAGAGTCCACTATGCCTGGAGGTTACCACAAAGGACAGTTAAGACAAAAAATGGGCAAAAATGCTGGCAACATGTTTTTTTTTAGCATAGAGTAGTGGGAACTAGGATTATGTGGCTAGAAAAAGAGCTCTGAGCCAGTAAGGCTACCATTAATGTGGGCACTGCATGTAGTACAACCTGCCTTGAGGTGAGTGTCCTGCAAGGCTGGGGTGTGCCTCTCTGGGAGAGCCTAATGTTCACTTTAAATTTTTTTGAAGTAAAGCAGCAAGGGCTCCTGCTACCAGAAAAGTATCCCTGTTCCCTTCCCTAGGAGAAAACAGGAAACAAAACTACTCTGCATTGAACGGATTGCCATATTTATCAAATTGTGTGTGTACCAATTCATATCCCTAAAACATGTTGCAGTAGTGAAGTCTATATGCATCCTTGGATGTAGCAAAACAAAATCATCACACCATTAACATTTCCTCATAATACACTTTAGATAATACTACAACAGTATTCAATGCATAGTGTACAACTTACCATATCTTATAAGAGTCTAAAGTTGATATTTTAGATGGAGGAAAGTCTCAAAGACTCTTTCTTCTACCATTTTGGATTTTCCAGAGACATTTAAAGACAAAGATAACAATACCTCAAGTTCTTCTTTATCCCGTTCTTCACTGTGTCCCAATTTGGCTTTCTCTTTCTCCAAAGCCCATTGGAGCTCTCTTGATTTTTTCTGTTCACTTGCTAATGTATCATTAAGCAAATGTACTTCGTCTGTCTTATCTTTAACTTCCAATCTAAATCAAAGAAACAAATGAACTTTCATAAAACTATTTTGACCAAGTACATAATGAGACAGGAGGAAAGAGAAAATAGCTTCCACTGAAAAGATGAGGTATTTTATGATAAATTAGGTAACAGGAAAATATAAACCAAGTAAAGATGAAAGATTCTTGACTGTGGCTCATTTCAAATTAACTATTTCTAGTGGTATAACTATTAGTTATTATTTACCATTGCAAACAATTATTTTCCTTTGTCTTTTACTGAACATGGGATTCACCATGTGTATTTGTGTGTGTAAAACCAATGTTCAAAATAAAAATGACTGTACTTGTAATGTGCCTTTGGCAAGCAGAATATCTCAGTATTTACACCAACAAATACATCCTTTCTACAAGCATTATCTCTTCAAACATTTTGCATATTTCAGCTAACTGAACCATGAATCCCACTGAGTGCATACATATCACTTCAAATTAGTTAGTGGCAAAATTAAAGGCCAAAATTATATCTTATACAATACATCTCAAATAGAACTGAGGCCACAGTAGAGATATGCCAATATAATCATGAGTTTATAATTTGGAAAAATTTACAGTTTTTTCTCTCTACTGTAGTTTTGACTTTAACATAGTTTCATGCTATTTAAATATCATGTAATGTTATTTTTTTGTAATATTTACACAGTGTTTATGACAAAATTGCTCCAATTCCTTTACTAATACATGTTTATAATAAGGAAGCTTGGCACACCTGAATGCCTCTAATTCCTTTAGGTGCTTATGCTGTGCCTTGAGTGTTGTTTCTAGTTCCAATTTAGTTTGTGCAAGTTCACTCTTTAGTTCAGCAACCACCATCTTCTCGGAACTCAGCTGTTCCTGCAGTTCTGTTGCTCTGTCTTTCACACTGCTCAGCTCCACTTGCATCTCCAGCATTTGAGACTGCTTCTGCTGTATATTATATTCCAAGAGTTCTAAATGGAATATGATTAACATTTATATGATCAAACAACTCATGTTTGGTTTATAAATATTTTGTTGATAAGAACTGATTTGTAATTTAGGAGATTACTGCAAAGCAAACATGAAAGAAAAGATTGCAGTCCCAAGAGTTGGTAATTTATATAAATACACTTTATGCATATTTTCCTCTTAGTGCTAGTGGTCAAGATATTCAGAACTATAAATATATAAAGATGATAAAAGTTTAACAGAATACATTAATGGATGCAGGATTTAAAATTTAAAAACTATAAATGTTCACACAATACTACAAATAGGAACTCGTGTTTGTTAATTCAGAATTTCAACAGCTCACATTAAAAAATTCCAAAGATTTTTGACAGCCACACAAAAATAACCTGCAGGAGTTACCCATGTAACTATGACTACGATTATCGGCACGGCTTGCATCTTTTGTTCAGCACCCCTTTGCAGACAGCACCTAGGAACTTCAACTCTGTCTCCAGAAGTAGGAAATCCAAATCCCAGTTTGGATCCTGGTTTTTTCATTAAAAACCAACCATACCTTTGCTACATGTTTGTTACAATGAAAACAAACTGAAAAATTTAAATCCCTAAGTATGTTCAATGAAAAAAAGCATGTTACAAAATATGTATCAGGATACCCTTTTTATGAAAGATAGAAAGTTACGTACTCATGCACATTGAAAAGGTCTGGAGACATATTTATCCTGGTGTTAAGTAGTCATTATTTCAGGATTTAGGTGATTCTATGGGTGTTTTTTACACCATTCTTTTTTTTCTATTCTACCATAAATATGTAACACTACTATACTAAGAAAAAAATTTTTAACCTGACAAAATTCTTTCAAAGTATATCAATTCATATTACAGTTCATACTAATGATGTTAGAAGAGAGGAATAACACTGGCTTTAGCTGATAATCAATCATGTTAATTTAGGCTTTTAAACTATAGAGGCTAAGAAGTTACATATATAAGTATGAATCTAAGTGATTTAATTAAGGTTTCAACAGTGTTCTATTTAACCTAAATAAAACAGTATCAATCATTTATCTCTAAAAATAGTCTTCAATTAAACTTTCTAAAGAGATTTTTCTTTTTTCTTTTTTGGAGACAGAGTCTTGCTCTGTTGCCCAGGCAAGAGTGTAGTGGTGGCAGCCTAGGTCACAACAACCTCAAACTTCTGGGCTGAAGTGATCCTCCTGCCTCAGCCTCCCAAGTAGCTGAGACTACAGGCACGTGCCAGCATGCCTGGCTAATTTTTCTATTTTTAGTAGAGGCAGGGTCTTGCTCTTGCTCAGCTGGTCTCAAACTCCTGAGCCCAAGCAATCCTCCCCCTCCTTGGCCTCCCAGAATGCTAGGCAGGATTACAGGCGTGAGCCACCGCAACCAGCCTAAGGAGATATGTTTAATTTATCTCATTATACCTGTTTTCTCTGAAGTAGTTTTAACCTGCTCCAGCTTTTCTATGACAAATATGAGACTACGCTGCAATTTTCAAAATTTGCAAAGGCGTAAGTGTTTCTACCATTAAATAAAACAAAATTACTGAAGACACAGGCATGTGTTCTTACTAGATATGATAAAAATTAGATTTCACTATACTCTAACGATTCCCATCTATAGCTCAATTTAAATGGACAAATACCCCTACTGAAAAGATGGGGAAAAAAACTTGAATAAGCATATCACAAAAGCAAAAATCCAACTTGCCAATAATCATATGAAAAAAGACTAAACCACTTCAGTAATTAGTGGAAAGTCAATTAAAACCACAATAAGAATCTAGTGCACACCCAACAGATTGGCATCAGAGGTCTGACACTACCAGCTGTTGGCAAAGATGTGAAGCAACAGAACTCTCATACACTGCTAGTGAGTGTACAAACTGATATGACCACTTTGGAAAACAGTTTGACATTATCTAATAAATTTGAAAATAGGTACCCTATGACCCAGCAATTCCACTCCTAGGTATATACTCAGAAGAGTCATGCATGTGTCCATCAGAAACGCTGTACAACAATGTTCCTAGCAACAGCTATAAAGTAGAAACAACTCAAATGTTCAATCATAAAATGAATATATAAATTTTAGACTATCTATACAAGGGAATTTTATATAGTAACAAAAATGAATGAACTAGAGATAAATGCAGTAACTTGGAGGAATGTTATAGAGAGGTGAAAGAACTATGACACAAAATATATACAGACTGATAAAGTTCAGAAACGGGAAAAAATTTAAACTTATATGGTTTAGGAATATATAAATAGATAGTAAAACTAAAGAAGAATCAGGATAATGATTACCTCTAAGAAGCCTGCATTTGGAAAGGGGGCTTTTGGGAAACTGGCAATGTTCTACTTCTTCACATGGGTGATGTTTCCACAGATACTCATTTAATAATTTGTCATAGTGTACATTTGCACTTTGTATTTTCCTGTATGTATGTTACAGCTTACAATTTTTTGAAAAAGGATTAAAAAAGAATTAGTTACTTGCATTGTGGGTTTCTTTTTCTTTTAAGTGGTTATCCTCTAAAGAGTGTAAGAAAGTCTTCTCTTAATACACAGTTTTAAAACAAAGATAATGAACTTAATGTGCTTAACAATGTGATGAGGGCAATGGCAGTTCATTTTAAATTAAATATATAGCTATTTAAAACCAATTTGACAATCCAGTAATTAATACAGATTGTCTTCTTAATGTTAAGAGAATGAGAAGAAAATGTGACTGAGGAATGTGTTTTAACTGAGTAATAATAAGAAGGGAAACAAAGTAAAATATTTTCAGCTATTTGTGTAACCACATGAGCCTGTCATACAACACACCTTGGCTTGGTTTATCATTCTCTTGTTCTCTTTTCAGAGCCATTTTTCTACCAGTCATTTGAGCACGCAGTGCTTGAATTTCAGATAACAAACTCCTTCTATCTGCTTTCTGGAGGCATTCCATAGCTGCTTGATATTCAATGCCCTATAACAAAAGAAAATAAAAAATCAAGTGAAGAGAGTTATAAAGACAATAAAATCAACAACCAAGAAATCTAAAGAGGAATGGATGGAATACACTGGACAGAACTGGAGGACATTACATTAAGTGAAATAAGGCAGGAACATAAATATTGCATATTCTCACTCTTACGAAAAGCTAAAAAAAGTTATCTTACAGAAGAAAGAAGTGGAACAGAGGACACCAGAGGCTGGGAAGGGCAGGGGGAAGAGAGGGATAGGAAGTGTGTTAAAGGATACAAAATTACAGCCAGATAGGAGGAATAAGTTCTAGTGTTCTATATCACTAAAGGATTACTATAGTTAATAATATATACACAGTTTCAAATAGCTGGAAGGAGGATTTCGAACATTTCCAACACAAAGAAATGGTAAATGTTTGGGATGATACATAAGCTAATTATCCTGATCTGATCACTACACATTATATCTACTGAAACATCACTATATGTACCCCATGAATATGTACAATGTATTAAAAAACAAAACTTAAAGCTCAGGAAAAAAAATTATTTTTCTTTTCCAAAACGTGTGAGGATATGCTGCATACAAATGCTCCTTTACCCCTAAGAACTACATAGTGTATTTCATTGAAAGAACATTCTTTTTCATAACTACAATAAACAAAAGTAGAATTAACATTACTACAATACTATTATCTAATATATAGAGCTTATTCAAATTTTGCTAAATGTCCTTTAAAGCAAAAGGAAAAGAAAATTGATATTCATTAAGTCTTTCTTTATCTTTCATGACCTTAAATTTATGAAGAGTACAAGCTAGTTATTTTGTTTTATATCCCTCAACTTAAAAAAACTTTTTATTTTGAAATAATTTAAGCCAAAGTTCCTGTGTACCTTTGAGGCATGTTTTTCCAATGATAACATCTTACATAACCACAGTACATTATTAAAACCAGGAAACTGACATTGGTACAATACTAGTTAAACTACAGGACTTATTTATATTTCATTAGTTTTTATATGCACTCATTCTTTTTCTTGGTGTATTGAACTATGAAATTTTATCACATGTACAGGTTCATATAACCACCACCACAAATCAGGGTACAGACTGTTTCCTTACCAGAAAGAAATTCCTCTGTAGTCATACCCTCTCGCTAACCCTAAACCCTGACAACCAATGATCTGTTCTATGGGGCTACAATTTTGTCATTTCGAGAGTGTTATATAACATACAAGCTGTTGTAGGTATACGTTGTTCCTTTTTAATTGTTGACCAGTATTTCATTGTATAGATGTAGCATAGTTTGTTTACCCATTCACCTGTCAAAGGGAATTTGGGTTGTTTCTAGTTTTTGGCTATTAAAAATAAAACTGCTATATTTGTGTATAGGTTTTTATGAAGATATAAGTTTTCATTTCTGTCTGATTAAATATCTATTAGTGTGACTGTTAGCTTATATGGTAAGTGTATGTTTAACTTTATAAGAAACTGCCAGATTATTTTTCAGAGTTGGCTCTCCCAGTTTATACTCCTACCAGCAATGTGTGAGATGCGGTTTCTCTGCATCCTCATCAGCACTTGGTGTTGTCACTATTTTTTAGTTTGACAGATATGTAGTGGCCTCAATTTGTTTTGGTCTGATATTTCTCCAAGAGGAGATTCTGGTTATGCATTTAACAGAAATACCACAAAAGTACTATTATGTCCTTTTTATCAGTAATTGTATGATGTCTGTTTGTCCCATTACTGGTTATATTAACTCTGATCACTTGGTTAAGGTGGTATCTGCAAGGTTTCTCCACTGCAAACTTACTGCTTTTCCCTTTTAGAGAAAATTAAAGTTTCATTTAGATACCTGTTCTTGTATTCTCTGTTCCAAACAGTTTAATAATCCAACTGCATCTCTAGTACCTAGGACTGTCAGCTCAGTCTGAAACACAGCTAGTAAAACACTGCGCTCCTTTAAGAAAACTTGTTGAAGGGCAAGCAGAAGTTCACCTCGCCAGTCTGAGAAGCTCTCATGAGATTGAGAACTATCATAAACCTAGCAGAACACAAATAACAAAAGTCAGTTTTCAAATGAGCATGTTTTAAAAATATCCTAAAAATATTAATCTATCAACCCAAATAAATATTAAAAGCCTAAGAGCATACAAATTTATTTTCAAGTATAAAAAAAAATAGTAATTCATGTGAAAACACATAAAAGATAATTTAATTTGCAAAGTGCATTCTTATTGTTACAAATAATATACAACTATTTAGATGCTTGACATTCTTTGGATACCTCAGCTTCTCTTTGCACTTGCATTTTGGTAATTAAATCCTTAAGAGATGAAATTGTATTGAGGTAAGCTCTTCTTTCTTCTAGCCAAGATTCTGAAGCCTGCTGAGCAGAATGATCCTCTCCATCACTATAGGGAGACTCTGTGAGAGAAAGCACCTGCATGCCCTCATTATGGACAGCTCTCAGTAATCCCTAGAAACCAAAACCAAAAGCCAGAATTATGACAACTTCTTCAAAGGCTGAAAAATTACATACAAAGAGAAATAAATTTAAAGCAAGATAGCTTTATCTAGCTATACTGATTTAGAAAATACATTGCAGAGAGAAAAGTCCAGCCCAACACTACTGAATGCCTTCTTCCTGTAGAGGGGTAAGCTGATCCTAGGAGATAGTCTATGACTTTCCATAGCTCTCATCTCTAAGTTCCTTCTATATAGCTAATGTATTCTTCCTAGGTTTACTGATTAAGCATTGATTTGACCAAAAGAAATACATGGGAAATAACTTCTATTCTTTCAGACTACTGTAATAATTCTGGCAAACAAAAACATCGAGAATAAGAATTAATAAGAGAAAAAAATCTTCACACACATAATCATTAAATATATTAAACCTTATTAACTGTGAAATATTGAAATAAAACAAAATAGATCCCAAGCTGAGTGTGGTGGCTCACGCCTGTAATCCCAGTGACTCAGGAGGCTGAGCAGGAGGATCGCTTGAGGCCAGGAGTTCAAGATCAGCTTGGGCAACATAGTGAGACCCAGTCTCTAAAATAAATAAATAAATAAATAAAATAAAATTTTAGAAAATGAAAAAAATTAGGCAGGCACGATGTTACATGCCTCTAATCCTAGCTACGTGGGAGGCTGAGGCAGGAAGATCACTTGAACTCAAAAGTTTGAGGTTGCAATAAGTTGTGATCATGTCACTGCACTCTAGCAGCCTGGGTGACAGAGTGAGACCCTCTTTAAAAAAAAAAAAAAAAGATCCCCCACGTTCCTTCTAGCTATGCAATTCTCTCTTCAGAGAGGATCCCACAATATAACTTCTAATAAACTATTATGTTCAATATAGAAATACCGGTTAAGTTAGTAAAAAGGATATCTATCTTTTAGTACCTTTATTTTCTTTGGAAAGGAATCTGTTGAACTTTCACCTTCTTCTCCTCGGCCTTCTGATGCTATATCAAATCCCTGACTGTGTGTAAGGTACATTCCCTGACCCCAGTCTGATCCAGAATCTAAAATAAAGAAAACCATTTCCTGTTAAAAAAAAAAAAAAAAAAACCCTGCCCCAAAACAGTACTTTTTAAACAAATACTATAACTATTTCAGAAATTTATATAACTTACCACTGGAACATAATTCTCTAGTTTGGTAAGCATCGGAATGTGTTAGTTCAGGAAATGAGGATGCCTAATTAGAGAAAACAAAAAAAATTTTTTCTCTAATAAAAATAAAATGCAATGAATCATTTTGCCATTTTCTAATACTGTAATAAAAAATCAATTAAATCTGTCATACCTTTCACAATAAATGAAACTATCTACAATTTATAGTAAGTCTATATTTTTTTCTTCATGGACACTGCCATAATAGAGACACTGATGAATTAAGAAATGATAATAGGTTCCAAATCTACACAGCAATTTAATATATTATCTAACTCTACACAGTGGAAAGGTTTAAAATTGTAATAGTATTGTAAGAAAGAGACTGCGTCAAGTTTCTTTTTTTCTCTTAGGAAACATACAACCTTCCAAGTCTGAACCAGAAAGAAATAGAAACCCTGAATAGACCAACAACAAATAGTGAGATAGAATCAGTAGTAAAAAAAAATCTCCCAACAAAAAATAGCCCAGGACCAGATGGATTCATAGCCAAATTCTACCAGACATACAAAGAACTGGTGCCAATCCTATTGAAACTGTTCCAAAAGATTGAAGAGGAGGGAATCCTCCCTCACTCATTCTATGAAGCCAGTATCACCCTGATATCAAAGCAAAAAAAAGGAAAAAAAAAAAAAAAGAAAAGAAAATCAGAAAATTACAGACCAGCATCTCTGATGAACATAGATACAAAAATCCTCAACAAAATACTAGCAAACCGAATCCAACAGCACCTCAAAAGGATAATTCACCTCAAGTGGGTTTCATCCTAGGAATGCAAGAATTGTTCAACATATACAAGTCAATAAATGTGATTCACCACATAAACAGAACTTAAAAAAAACACCATATAATCATCTCAATAGATACAGAAAAAGCATTTGAAAGAACCCAGCATCCCTTCATGATAAAAAAAAAACCCTCAAAAAACTCAGCATAGAAGGAATATAACTCAAAATAATAAAAGCCATATACGACAAACCCACAGCCAACATTATACTGAATGGGGAAAAGTTGAAAGCATTCTCCCCAAGAACTGGAACAAGAAAGGGTGCCCACTGTCACCACTTCTACTCAACATAGTACTGGAAGTCCTAGCCAGAGCATCAAGTAAGAGAAAGAAATAAATGGCATCCAAACTGGAAAAGAGGAAGTCAAATTATCTCTGTTTGCTGATGATATGATCTTATGCCTAGAAAACCCTAAGGACTCCTCTAGAGACTCCTAGATCCAACAAATGCATTCAGCAAGTCTCAGGTTATAAAATCAACATACAAAAATCAATAGCATTTCTACACACCAATAATGACCAAGCTGAGAACCAAATTAAGAACTGAATCCCATTTACAATGGCTGCAAAAAACAAAAAACAAACAAAAAACAACCCTAGGAATATATTTAACCAAGGAGGTGAAAGATCTCTACGAGGAGAATTAAAAATCAGTGATGAAAAGAATCACAGAGGACAAAAACAAATGGAAAAACATCCCATGCTCACTGGAAGAATTAATACTGTTAAAATTACCAAACTGTCCAAAGCAATCTACAGATGCAATGTGATCCCTGTCAAAATACCAACATCATTTTTCACAGAATTAGAAGGAACATTTCTAAAATGCATATGGAATCAAAAAAAGCCCAAATAGCCAAAGCAATCAATTGTAAGTAAAACGAACAAATCTGGAGGCATCATTACCTGACTTCAAATTACACTATAAGGCTATAATAACCAAAACAGCATGGTACTAGCGTAAGAGTAGACATATAGATCAATGGAACAGAATAGAGAACCCAGAAATAAGACCATATACCTACAACCAACTGATATTCAACAAAGAAGACAAAAACATACACTGGGGAAAAGATACCATTTTCAATAAATGGTGCTGATAAAATTGGATAGCCAAATGCAGAAGAATGAAACTGGATCCCTATCTCTCACCATATGCAAAAATTAACTCAAGATGGATTAAAGACTTAAATGTTAAGATCTGAAACCATAAATATTCTAGAAGAATGGAAAAACTCTTCTGGACATGGTCCTAGAATGGCCAAAGAATTTATGACTAAGATTCCAAAAGGAAATGCAACAAAATCAAAAATAGACAAATGGTACATAAACTAAAAAGCTTCTGTACAGCAAAAGAAATAATCAAAAGAGTAAACAGACAACCTACAGAATAGGAGAAAATATCTGTAAACTACACATCTGACAAAGGGCCAATACCTAAAATCTAAAAGGAACTTGAATAACTCAGCAAGAAAAAAAAAAACCCTTTATAAAGTACGCAAATGACATGAACAGGCATTTTTCAAAAGAAGATATACAAATGGTCAACAAACTTATGAAAAAATGCTCAACATCACTAATTATCAGAGAAAAGCAAATTAAAACCACAATGAGATACCATCTTACTCTAATTAGAATGGCCATTATGAAAAAGTGAAAAAACAATAGATATTGGCATAGATGCAGCAAAAAGGGAATGCTTATTACTATCGATGGGAATGTAAATTGGTACAACCTCTATGGAAATCAGTATGGAGATCTCTCAAAGAAGTAAAAGTAGATCTACTATTTGATCCTGCAATCCTACTACTGGGTATCTAGCCAAAGGAAATGAAATCATATCAAAAAGATACCTGCACTTGTATTACTGCAGCACAATTCACAATTGCAAAGATATAGAATCAACCTAAGTGCCCATCAACTGATGAGTGGATAAAGAAAATGTGGTGTGTGTGTGTAACAAAAACACACACACATACACACACACCCCCCATGGAGTACTACTCAGCCATAAGGAAGAATGAAATGTCTTTTGCAACAACTTGGGTGGAACTGGAGGCTATATGTGGGCTCAAAAGGGTGGGTGGTTGGGAGGGGGTGAGGGATGAAACATTATCTATGGTGTACAATGTACTACAATGTACACTATTCAGGTGATGGGTACACTAAAAGCCCAGACTTCACTACTATAAAATATATACATATAATGGAATTCAACTTGCACAACTTAAATCTATTGAAATAATAAAAAAAAATGATACTGAAAAAACCCCCACATATTATAAAAATCAACTACCTCTTTAGTTCTTAGACATTGTATCACTGCCTTCAAGGTAGCACATTCCTCTGTCAGCAACTGAAGAGCAACATAATGTTCTCTCTTCAAGGTTTCAGTTTCTGAAATATGTCTGGATTCCATATCCAAAATTTCAGCAGCATGTAGTTCTCGCATCTGCTCAATTTTTTCAGTAAACTGACTGATTATTTCAGTGACTTCTTCTGAGGAACATTCACTCTGCAAATCAATTTGGATTCCTGCATTTCTAACGGGAATTTGTGGAGTCTGATTGCTGCTATTGACCCCAAGAGTCCCATCAGTCTGGGACGCAGAGCTTCTACCCACTTTAATAGGAAGTGGCTCTAATATGCAGACCTTTCTGTTTTCCTGTACCTTAGTCTTATCTTCTTTTTCTAAGTGGGATAATTTCTCTTCTGCATCTCTGAGTTGATCCCTAACTCGGCTTAAATCTTTCTGAAGAGATGCCATATTTGTTTCTTTTACCTAAAACATAAGGAATAGAACAGTAAAGCATTCGATTAAAAATTTTCCGTATTAAATGTCAAATTTAAAGGCAGGGGGAGAGTATAATTCATGACTTCATGTTCATTTTCCTCAGAATATTAGAAAAAACATTTCAGAAACACTCATATATATTCATATGTATGTGTGGTCATAGATTACTATAGAAGTAAAATAACTTTATCAGTTTCTACTTTTGATTCTCTTTTCTCCTTCATTAACAGACTAGAGGTTAAAAGTATCCTCCCAACAAAGATTCCCAGGAAAACTGACCAAGATGCTGGTAAATAAATTTATAACAATGGAATTTTTCATCAAATCTACAAAAGACTTGTTATGTAGCTTTTCAGTTATGGATCTGGGTTTGTTTTTATAGAAGAGAATATACTTTGAAATAAAATTAAGATAGGTAGAAACAAGTGGATTAGGAGCTTTGTTACTTATCTTACCAAAAGCTCTTCTTGAAGTTTTTCTGCCTTTTCTTTATAACTGGCAAGTTCTTCTGTAGTAGCCACTGACTTGGCTTTAAGAACCTCAAGTTCCCCCCAAAATCCACTTTCTTCATTGGTATTAATTAGCTCAGTAGTTGTCTGAATGGTAGTGGAAACGTAAGAAACACATCATTTTTAAAAAATACAGGTAAGTTCAAGGCACTTATACATTCTAATGAAACTTTCCCAGGAATGACTGCCTACAGATAAAAGGAATTGCAACGATCAATGCTCTTTCAACAAACAGGAAAACTTTTTCAGAACCATCATCTTATATTCTTGAGACAATGATTCTCTTCTTGAGAAAAGAATAAGTTTCTGGGAACAAAAGGTAAATCATGCCAGTGATATATATCCTAAAAATTCATAAATTATTAGTGAAAATATTTTTTGTTACCATTCAAAAGTGTTTCATATTTATACCACTTTCCTTAAAACAAACCAGGTGTAACTAAGGTATTTCTTAGAAGTTACATGGAAAGTCATATTATTATCTTAATTATTTATTACCTAATTTATTCATATAAGCTAAGAGGAAAAGGCCTAGTAAATGGAATTATAGAATTGTGACATATTAATCTCCTGGTGTTAGGTAAGACCATACTTCTAATACTTCAAAGTTTTAAATTTATAAAGTGAGAATTAAAAAAGAAAAGCCCTTGTCATATCTGTCATACGCTAAGAAATGAATGTAATTTCAGATCTTTACATAAGTATACTTACAGAGGTCAAATACAAATTTTTACCAAAACATTCTTTTTTGGTAAAAATAAAATGTGTAAAATCTAATGATCTGTTACCCACACATAATTCATTAGATACTAATATATTTTTTTCCTCTAAAGTCTGTATTCTTTGTCAGTAGTAATATATTTTGATATTTTTCATTACTTAAAAGCAATGATAACATAACATGCATATGAGAAGGAAATTAAGGGAAAAAAATCCCACACAAGTCCTAAAGGACATTTGCTCAACTTAATGTTTCTATGTTTCTTCTGACTGCTCTATTTAATGAAAATGTTAATGAAATAAATACCATGTTTGAAGACCACAAAACATAGTCTGTTTCCATTATTCTAGTGATAATAATGTGACTGCATAGTGTTAAGTTAAATTTGGCCTGAAGCTGTCTCTGTACCTTGAGCTCCTATGTAAGGAATTGCAACCTAACTTAAAGTATGTAACCAAATTGAAAACCTAACTTAGGAGTATAAAAACAGCTGATTCTTAGCCAATCACAAGTAGCTAGGTAACTGATCAGACCATGTCCAAATAAGGCAAATATTTAGCTGTAACCAATCAAGCTATAACTTGAGAGTTATGTCTATAAATATCCATTGTCCCACTGCTGTTCAGTAGAGATTTGTGAAGCTCTTCTGGTTCTGAGTGCTGCCCAATTCGTAAATTGTTCTTTGCTCAAATAAACTTGTTTGAAATTAGATTGCCTAAAGTTTTTCTTTTAACAACAGTATATTTTTATTAAAAAATCCTTTTGTATAAATTGCTAGATTTAGAACACTATATTTAATTTAGTAAATTAGCAGTTTACTGCTATAGAACACTATATTTAATTTAGTAAATTAGAACACTATATTTAATTTAATAAATTAGCAGTTTAAAGAATAAAGGAAAAGAGTTTCTTGTGGTATTTAAGTGAAAAAAATCAAATAAGAAACTAACCTTTTGAACTTCAAAATCTCCTTGAGGGTTTCTTTTTCTTTCTTTTCCTCCCTGTTTCTTCACATTTTCCTCCAATAGCCTCTGTAGTTCTAGCAGCTTCTTTTCTTTTTCCAAAGCATTTTTCTCTGCAATTTCAACTTGTTCTTTCTCTAAAATCAAACTACTGTGCATTTCAACCACTTGGCTTTCTAATTGTGATATTCTCAATGTTAACGCTGATACATTTGATCCCATCTCCTTTTCTGTTAGTTGATTTAAATTCTGTTTATTTGTTCTTTCAGGTTCTAATGAAATTGCTTGTTTATCTTGACAAAACTTTGCATATTCCTGAACTGCCTCAAGTTGGACTTGACTCACAAGAGCAGCAGCTACTTTTTCCTCAAGTATTTTTTGTAGGTTTACAATCTTCTTTTGAAGCATTTCTGTTTCAGATTGGCCTTGCTCTTGCATGTCTTTTATTTGTTGATAACACTGGGTAAGTTCTAAGTCCTTTGCAGTAATAGTGCTCTCAAGTTGTAGCAACTTTTTTTCCAAATTACTTACGGAAACTTTGCTGTTTTCTTCAAAAGATTTGAGGTAAGTCTGATTCTCTAGGGGTTTAAGATCATCCTCCGTAAGAACTTCTAGTTTAGGTCTGTCTTTGCTCAGATCATCTATAGCCATGTTAACACTTATCTCTGGTGCACTTTGGATTTTTTCCATATTTTCACGTTCTCTCTTTAAGCTGCATAATTCTTGTGTTAGTTGATTCATTTTAAAATTGGTTTCTTCAAGTACATTTTTCGTGAAGGTCATTTCTTCATTAGTAGTTTCTACTTGCTTTTCCAAAGCTAGCTTTTCAGCTATAACCATATCCAACTGATGTTTTAAACTGTCTGCTTCTTCTGGGAGAGAATTAGCATCCACTGATGTCTGCTGTCCAATATTTGCCAATTCCTGTTGAAGTTTTTCAATCACTTCATTGAGTTGCTCTATTTCTTCTTCTCTATTTTTCTTCACACATTCTTGATCACTCATCAAACATTCTATTTGGGTTTCAAGATCCCTTATTAGTTCATTTTTTTCTTCAATAACCTATTAATTAATGAAAAAGATAACACAAATAATAAATATACATTTATATTTTGGAAATTTTAGTTTATTTTAGGCAGGACCTTAAAGAGATGACTACTTCTCAGACATACTACCTCACTTTAATTTCAATATAGACCAACACCTCCCCCATCATATAAAACAAAGGCCTTATTTTGAACTTCATTCAGAAAGTTATCTTAAGTATAAAGTGACTTATGCTTTTAGTAGCTGATTTCCTATTAGGAAAATAGTTGATATCTATCTAGCTATCTATCTATTTATTTATTTATTTATTTTTTTGAGATGGGGTCTTGCTCTGTTGCCTGGGCTATAGTGCAGCAGCGTGATCACAGTTCAGTGCAACCTCAAACTCCTGGGCTCAAGCAATCCTCCTGCATCAGCCTCCCCAAGTAGCTGGGACTACAGATGTACATCACCACATCCAGCCAATTTTTCTATTTTTTGTAGAGATGGGGTCTCACTCTTGCTCAGGCTGGTCTTGAATGCCTCACCTCAAGCAATCCTCCTGCCTTGGCCTCCTGATATCAATATATTTTAATTGAAAAGATGAAGTATTGAAATAAACTCTATAACAGGTTGCACCCAGAGGTAATTAACTCATATTAAATAGAAGAATTTACAACAGATTTTATTAGAATAACAGGTTAAAATCTAAGTCACAGAGCCTCCCTGAAAAACATCAAAATCCTTTGACAATATTAAGAGGAACAAAAATACACACAGATTACTGAGACTGTGTGTCTTATAAATTAATATTATGGTTAAAAGAGAATTAAGAATTACTTGTTTTTTAAATTTAGTGGGAAACTGAAAATTATAACCAATTTGACCTTTAAAATTCTGGCTGATATTAATTTCAGGTAATAACCAATTTTAAATGAGTATACCTTGTTATCTATTGTAATTTTAAGTTGCTGCTGAAGGTTTGTAATTTGCTCATTTAACTGGTCGATTTCTACCTCTTTTTCCTGTATTATTTGAGCAAATTTCCCGAATAGCAGATGTTGGTCCTGAGTAGACATAGCATCAGATTCCTTTATGGCAAATCCCAGTCTCTCCATTTCATCCTAGGGACAAAAATAACCATCACAGTTAGATGTATCATTACATGTCATTTTGTTCTAGAACATTCTTTCAATTAACTCTTACAAAAGATATAGTGCATATTATATACAAATGAAAAAAGTATTATATGGTTATAATGAATCAGTATTCTTAAAATATTTTGATAAAAGGTTTCAAGCTTTTTCATCTACGATGAATTCAAATGTTTATGGTGGGCTGAAAATAAGTTTCATGCAAATCTGTTTGCCCATTAATGTTCCTCTTTTAAGTATTACTTAGTGGCTGGATTTAACAAATGCTTAATAAAGCTACACAGAACCCAAACTATGACTTATTTATATGCAAAAGTTTTTCTAAACTAATTACCTTGAATAACTTATTTTCTTGTTCAAGTTCTTGTAGGCGCGTAGTAGACTCCTTTTTCTGTATTTCTAATTGCATATGTAGTTGCTGAACTTCTTCATTCTTATTTTCCAATTCTTCTCTAAATTGTTCCAATTGTTCTTCTAAGTTTGTGATCTTTAATGTCAAAATTATCAAAAGTAGAGAGAAAAAGTGTTTACACAAATGTTTATTTGTCAAGATAAAATGAAGAGTGCTGTATTAGCTTTGCAAAGTACGTATGCTTAAAACATGAGTTGTAATAATAAAAGGATGTGATTTTTCTAAGCCAGGTATACCTACCTGCTGTGTGGTTCCTAGAAATGCTCAAACTGAACACCTTAAACTATTCTACTCAAAGCAGAGAGGAGACCTTCTGAGGAAGGATAAAAGGAGCCAATTAAAAATATCCTCTCATGAAGCAAAAAAGAACTATAGAAAGGGAAGAATCCACATATTAAACCTTAGTTTAAGACAAATTTAGTTGCTATCAAAAGGGTCAAGGAACTGTTGAATTAAGTCAGTTATTTTAGCCACCAAGTATGACTAGATCAATTTAGTCCACCAATATCTAATTAACCCACTGAAAGGTTTGGCTGCCATGTGGGTTGTTAAGCAGAAACAAGCAGAGGTAGAAATGAAGACCAAGAGATCCTTAGGTCTGAATTACAGAAACCTTAGAGTAAGTTAATTATATAATTTTAGTTGAAAATTACAGAGCTCCTATGGGTAGAACCATAGAAATATATTTATTCATTTCTGAGTATGGATTATCAATAATGGTAAAGCAACTGATCATTGATGGTTATACAGAGACTGAAACTAATAATGGATATTAAGAACTAGTTTTTTTTGGTTTTTATTTTTCATAAAAGAGAAAGGGTCTTGCTTTGTTGCCCAGGCATGAGGGCAGTGGCATGATCATAGCTCACTGCAACCTCAAACATCTAGGCTCAAGTGATCCTCCTGCCTCAGCCTCCCGAGTAGCTGGGGCTACAGGCACACACTACCACGCCTGGCTAAATTTTTTCTATTTTTTGTAGAAACGGGGTCTTGCTATGCTGCTCAGACTGGTCTCAAACTCCTGACCTCAAGCGATCCACCCACCTTGGACTCCCAAAGTGCTAGGATTACAGGTGTGAGCCACCACACGCCCCTAAGAACTAGTTATTTTTATATTTATAAAATTGGTTTTGATTGGGAACAGTAACAGTCATTTAGCTCATTGGTTTGTAGCTAGTTAATAAATACTGAATGAATGGATTTCTAAATGTGTATTTACCTGATGATCAAAAAGCAACCTAAGATGCAGGAGCAGTATTTAGTGGCAGCTGGCTCAGAAAGCAGCCTATAAATCATTTAGTGCCTGAGAAGCTGAAAGAGGGCAGATGCTGACATACCACGTAATTAGAATTGTATTATAGCACTGACAAGGCAAGACCTTAAAAATCAGTTAGCTTAATATTTCTTAGACAGAAAGAGTATCAATACTAGTAATAATAGCCATCATTTATAAACAATTTACTGCTAAGCACTGTACAAAGTGCTTTATATGTATTATTTTCTTAAAACCCTATGATATCTGTCCTATGACTATGCCCATTTTAGAGATGAGGAAGAGAATCACAGAGGAGTAACTTGCCTTGAGGTCACATGGCAAGTATGTGGTAGAGCCAGCTTTTGACCCTGGGAAAATTACTTCTGGAGCCTTCCATTCTAAACTATTATTTATCCTGCTTCTAATAACTAATGTCTGAGACTTACATTTAAAAATTTTTCTCTAACACTGGTATTAAACTCAGTAGACACTAAAATATTTAGTGGTTGTGCATATATAATTATCAGGTTGTTGAACATTGTGATGATTATATTTTCTTCAAAGTTATCTAATATAATAGTATTTACCACCATCTCTTTCTATAACTACTTTTGATGACAAGGTATTATTTTAAAACCAACACATACATAGTTATTTAAGTTCAAAATTGCTGCCCTATCTCATGTGACATTTACTTTTTTTTTTTAATACAACAGTTTATGATCAAATTCTTAGCTCTGTGATCTAAAGCCTTGCTACTCAAAGTAGTCTGTAGAGCAGAACTGGCACCACGTGGAAGCAAGTCAGATCTGTAGAACGTCATGTCACACCCCAGACTTGTATTTTACAAAATCCCCAGGATATTCACATGCACATTAAAGTTTGAGAAGCACTGGCTGAAAGCAGTAACTTTCTGGTCCTAAGAAGCAAAAGTTGAGGCATCACGTCACATACTTCAATCCCCAAAAATGACACTATGGGGCCATTCTTTCCTCTTATTCAGCCAGACTCCAATTTTGTCCCAGACTCTCTTATTACTGAGCCTGTAACAACCGAAAATCAGAATAATATTGTTAAGGTTTAAAAATAGAAACTGGTAGCTATTTAATGTTGTTAAATTTATTTGGATTATATTAATTTGTACCTAACCTATTTGTGTTTTCTTTTTGTAAAAGTGTTTTTATCTCTTTCAAATGTATATATGTCTTCTTAATTAGATAGCAGATTCCTTGAAGTCCACTACTGGTTTTACAATTGGACAGCGGTGCTCTGCATGCGTTAAGAGCACAGTATGTCGAATGGCAGTATTAAATACTTCTTAGGACAAGATAAAACATGCCGCAATGCTTTGGCAGTGTAGTATCACAAGGGCTTCCGACTCAGAGAAATGTGAGAGGAATTCTTGCTCAACCACTTAGTGTGTGACCACGAGCAAGTTATTTAACTTCTCTTAAGACTCAGTTTACACATCTGCAAAGTAGAGAAAATAGAGCCTGTCGCCAGAGAGAGTATAAGGATTAATGGTATAAGGCATTTAAAATACTTAGTACTCTCTCATATACAGCCTTCAACAAAATTAACTATTATTATTGCTATCTGTAAGCAAGATTTCATTAGCTCTATAAAGAGCTAAAACATATTGAAGGTATCTTTTTCTAAAAGAAATCCTTCTATTTCTCTCCCCATTATTCCCTTCCTCCTATAATCCCCAAACTCCTTTCTTTTAAAGTTTTCTTCTTTCTATTCGTCCTGCATTTCTAAATATTCTAATAAACTTAAAAAATGTTTTGTAAGGCCAAGTGTGATGGCTCAAGCCTGTAATCCCAGCACTTTGGGAAGCTGAGGTGGGAGGATCACCTGAGGTCAGGAGTTTGCAACCAGCTTTGGCAACATAGTGAGACCATGTCTTTACAGAAAATTTAAAAATTAGCCAGGTGGAGCATGCCTGCAGTCCCAGTTACTTGGGAGGCTGAGGCAGGGGGATTGCTTGAGTCCAGGAGTTCAAGGTTGCAGTGAGCTGTGATTGTACCAACGTGCTCCAGCCTAGGCGACAGACCCTGTTCTCAAAAAAAAGAAAAAATTTCTATAAAACTTTGGGCCTTGAGAGTAGTGGAAAGTATCTTAAATATAATGACATATAGGGGCTGGGCACAGTGGCTCACGCCTGTAATCCTAGCACTCTGGGAGGCCAAGGCAGGAGGATCACTTGAGGCCAGGAGTTTGAGACCAGTCTAGGCAAGAACAAGACCCCGTCTCTACAAAATATAGAAAAATTAGCCAGGCATGGTGGTGCACACCTCCCAGCTATTCAGGAGGCTGAGGCAGGAGGACTGCTTGAGCTCAGGAGCTTGAGGTTGCAGTGAGCTATGATGAAGCCACTGTACTCTAGCTGGGAGACAGAGTAAGACCCTGTCTCAAAAGAAATAAATAAATGAATAAATAAAATAAAATGATATATAGGGATGCTTTATGTTTATACTGTCAGATATCTAAAAACATTTGCTTAGTTTTCAAGAGAAAATGCTTAAGAAGTTAATTTCATTAAAAGACATGTTCCTGCCTCACAGTCTCCAATTATAGGTAAGTGAATGGGTTCTGACAGAGTACTTGTTACTGTTATTAGAAACTGGTAGATGAGGGTCAGCTGTCAGTTTAACCCCCTACTCGTTCAACATTTCTGGCCCTGTCTTCTTGTCTATAAAAACTGGGAGTCAGTTGACAGATGTTCTCTAAGGTTTTCTGTAGGTCTAAATGACTACAATTCTGAGTGAAAGGTAGATAGTTATTAGATACTTAATTCAAAAATTAAGGTGCTAGTAGTGCTATATCATATTCAAAATATAATAAAAATACAAAATTAGTAAAGCTTAATCAACTATCCATAGTCAAGTATCATTGCTTTTGGGTCCAGTTTTGAAGTTGTATCTTTTTAGGGAACAGATAATTTCTTAATTTACTTTAAGGGAAATCTTTAAATGTTAATTCTTTCAAACACAGAAGGGGTTACATATAAACAAAAGTGTTCCCCATCTTCCACAAAAAGCCCAAGAAACAAAATAAACAAGAGCATCTCAGATAAACATTAGTCAGTATTATGTGATAGTGATAAAATAATCCTTTTCATGGCAATGATCATTTCAACTGTCGTCATTTATACAGATGCCTTTTTCTTCCTCTAAACTCCTAGTTCTCTGAGCTGTAGTTTTGGCTGATGCCTAAATCATTCTTACATTTTTCAAAGCATTTATTAACAATTTTATACTGTTTAAGTTCAATAAATATTTAAAATATATTAAATTATCCTGAGAACATTATAGACAAAAATGTACTTTTTAAAATTTTAAACATTTTAAATGATATGATATAGCTAGACAATGTAGTGTATGATATGTTTCAGAAAAACCATTAGTAGAGAAAGGCTTAAATAAGTTATAAATTAATCAGGAAGTTGAAAGTACCACTGTTCTGAAAGCAGATTTTCTTTTTTTGGAAGGGAGAGAGTAGAGAAAGAAACACAGGAGAACTTTATATAATACTTTACTATTAATCTCTTGTTTTAAGAATATATTTATTATATTGTAAAACAGCACTATAATCCCCCAGGGCAATACAACTTTAAAAAAAAAAACCCAACCCACAGTGAAGTAGCAATAATTCAATGTCCACACTATGGTTAGGAGAAAAGAAAAGATATTGCCTTTTGTCCTAACACTAGTATATTTCTCCACTCCACTCTTCATACCTGTTAAATTGGCCTTCTTTATTTCCCTCTAAACTTCTTCCTGCTTCAAGGCCTTTACACTGGTTATCCTCTCTACCTGAAACACTGTGCTTCACATCAACTTATTTGTTCACATGCTGATTACTTTTCAAGGTCAATTTAGGCACTGGGCTGAGAAACAGTCTAAACTTTGGTTTTAGATCACACACTCCATTCTGTTCAAATGATATTTTCAAGGTAACTGATTTAAAATATTTCAAACTACATTTTGTCATTTAAAAATAAACTTCTTACCTCTTTTTCCTTTCTGTCAATGGCATCTCGCTCAGCCTGCAATTGTACTTCTAGAGACAATTCTGCTTTAGCTTCCATAGCTCCAAACTGTTTTTGGTCCTCTACCTTTAAATATATAAGAATTTTCTCAAAATTTTAGACATTAAATTTTGATTATACATTTTTTTGGGAGAAGTCGCAATTCTGTTTCTCCCATTAGTAGTAGAAAATCTACATTAGTGAATAATCAAAAAATTACAGATATTTAGTTCTGAATGCATTTTTCATAAATTCAAACAGGAATACCATATCTACCCCCTTCCCAAGTTTCCTTATCCTGCTCTTCTTTTATTCATTTTTGCTTTCTACCATACAATGGGGATGGATTTCATTACTGCTTAGTTTAGGGTAAAGCATCAGCCTAAACTGGTGTCCGTTATTCACTCAGCTATTATTGATGGCTAAAAGGGTAATTAATTCTTCTGGTTCAACTTATCTTCCTTTCTCAGGACTAAGATATGCAAGCAACATTTGGAAATAAAAATAAACAGAAATGGTTATGATATCAACAAAGCCATAAAGATGTATTATATAATTACATTATGTAATATCATCAAGTAATAATTTTTTATTTAAAAGAACTGACGTTTGTATAACTAGGAGTAATCTTCATTAAAACACTTAATAAAGTTAGCCCAAATAAAATATCACACCTTTTGAAAAGTGTCTGCACTAAGGAGTAAAGCTTGCTCCAGTTCCCTTACTCTGAACTCTAGTTTCTCAATTTCCTCATTCCGCTCTTGTACATCCCTTTGAAGCTGTTCTTTAGAAAGCAAAAGTTCACTGCACTTGTCTGTTTTTTCTTTCAGATGATTTGTTAACTGTTCAACCTGAAATATAAGAAGCAAAAATTACAATTAAAAAAAATTTCAGCAAGCTCATAACTATAGGTTGAGTATCCCTAATTTCAGATCTCTGAAATCTGAAATGTTCCAAAATGAAACTTTTTAATTTTAGAGACGAGATCTTGCTATGTTGCCCAGGCTGGAGTACAAGTGGCTATCCACATGGAGTGCAGTCTAGCTATTCACAGGTGCCATCGTAGTGCACTACAGCCTCAAACTTCTGGGATCAAGTGATTCTCCTGCCTCAGCCTCCCAAGTAGCTGGGGTTACAGGTGTGTGTGCCACCAAGCCTGGCTCAAAATCTGAAACTTTTTGAGCGCTGACAAGATGCTCATTGGAGCACTTTGGATTTCAGATTAGGGATGGTGAACTGGTAAGTATAATGCAAATATTAATATTACAAAATCTGAAACCTGAAACACTTCTGGTCCCAAGCATTTTGAATAAGGGATACTCAACCTGTATAAAATATATCTATCTTCATTTCAAAAGGTATTTTTTCAGAAAGTATTTTTAAATGCTATCCTAATTTAATTTTTTATAAGGATAGCAACTATTGTCTACAACAAAGGTGACATTTTCCAAGTTGAAAAAACTAAGAAATGCTAGTAAAATAAATAATACTATTGTCACAATCCTTAAAAAAAAAGTTCTTTCTTGGACAGGTGAGGTGGCTTACACCTGTAATACTAGCACTTTATGAGGCTGAGGTGGGAGGATCCCTTGAGCCCAGGAGTTCAACATTGCAGTGAGTTATGATGAGGCTACTGCACTCCAGCCTAGACTACAGAGCAAGACCCTGTCTCAAAAAAAAAAAAAAAAAGAAAAAAGAAAAAGTTCTTCTCTTAAGACTAAGACTTTCTCCAGCTTGACCGAAGGGAAAAACTGCATTTTTAGTATGTCGACTTATCTAATGACACAACCACGCTAAGACCAAATAAAGACGACAAATTTGCAGAGTACTGACTTACTCTTCTGTGAGATAAAAGGACCTAAAAAAAAAATCTTGTATGGATTATAATTTGATGATAGACATTTGGAAAGCTTTTTCAATCTATATATTCCATCAGCCCAGAATAGAGATGAGAATACAGGGTGGTGAGAAGGATCTGTGTACCTTGAGAGTTTCCCTAAGTGTCCCGTTACCTCTTGTTTTTTCCTCTACCCAAAACAAATGAAGTGCTCCAAAACATATTCTCTAAGACTGATATGCAGGTCCCTTCAAGTGAATAGTTCTGTGATGCAAGAATATAAAGATTAATAATAGTTTATGAAATTAGTTCACATCAAGTGAGGAGAGAAAGTTTACTAAAAAAAGACCAGATGGTAAGAAATAAAGGAATTCTACCTTTTTCCAGCAAAATACTTGGAGGAAATTACCTAAAGATTACAATTATTCTTCAGAACATTAAAAAAATGCTGGAACATTACAGGTTCAAGGATTACAGTAATAAAGTCATTAAGAAGAAACTTTAACAATAATAGGTTGACTAAGATTTGGGAGTAAGGTCAAGAGAAAAGGCAACAAAGCAGGTACAATAAAATAGCACAACATACAATTAGTTAGAATTCGTTCATCTTAAGAAAAACAGAAGCTGGGAATCAGATCTGGCAAGGTAAGGACAGAACAAATGGATCATAATGTTCCTGGAAAAACATCAAACATGCACATCGTTACTAGTTTCTTAAAGTTTTATTAATGAGGCAGGACGACCTTTTCAAATATAAGAAAACTATATAATATGACAGTCTAAGTTCTATAGTTTAAATACTGAGTTTCAACAAACAAATGACCATTTTTTAAAAGCTGAATATACGTTTGTCAGAAATAAGGGCAGTAACTACAAACTCTGAGAATTGATAACTTTCGTACTACTCTAATGGATAACATTTTATTACAGTGAGTTTATAAGCATTTTACACTTTTTTGGAATTCTTTTCAGAGAAATGAAACCCAGTAAACTGCACAGAAATTACATTAGAAATAAAAATTGTTTTCAGAAAAAATACGAAATTTAAGTGTTCACTATGTGCCAGGCCAATACTCCAATGAGTTAGGTGCCATTCCAATTTCTATTTCAGAAATGAATAAACAGAGATTTGAGAGATGAAGTGACTTAGTCATTTCCACATATCTAGTACATGGCAGAGTCATGCTCCAAACCGGTACCGCCTTACTCCAAGCACAATGTCTTTATCAACATGACAAGCCATCTTTACGAATTTATATAGTGAATCTTTCCTCATTCATGTAGCATTCATTTGGTAAATATCGACTATGTTTCTATATGTGGAAATGGACAACTGGGGTGAAAAAGAAGCAGAGAGACTTGTTAGGAGGTCATCACAATGACCCAGGGAAACAATGATGACAACTAGGATTTGGGGAGGTGAATGAAGGTGGGAAGAATAGAAAGATGTAGTGCAAGCTGACCCACCAATGGGTTGGAAGCAGGGGTTGAAAAAAAGAGAAGAATCAAGGATGATCTAGGTCTCAGCATGAGGAAGGCACAGAAGTTATACAATTTACTGAGATGAAGAAGGAACATGTTTTATTCTTGTCTTTCTTTGGTAGGGGCTAATCAGGAATCAAGAACTCTCTTTGGGACACGTTAATTTTGCGACATCTAAGTGGAGACAGAACAGGCAGCTGAGTATTCATTCAAGTCTGGGGCTCAACAGAGATGCCAGGAATGGAGGTACAAATGTGGAGTCATGTATATATGACTGCCTTGGAAGAGAATATAAATAGGGAAAAAAAGAGGCCCAAGACTAAGTTTTGGGGCACTCCATCATTTACTTTGGTTAGGTAGGAGAGAAACAAAGACTGGAGGAGACAGACTCGTGGAATAAGTGTGTCACAGCATCCAAGAGAAGGAAGTGTTCTGGAAGAAGGCTGTAATAAATGCTTCTGAATGGTTGAATAGGATGAAGACAGAGAGGTGATTTTTGGATACAGAGATGAGGCCCTGCGAAACCTTCACAAGAACAGTTTAAATGGAGTAGAAGGCATTAAATCCCACTGGAACACAGGGGTTGGAAACTTCACTCGAGTGGATTTAGAAGAGAACAGAAAAGTAGAGAGTGAATACAGACAATTGTTTTGATCAGTCTTTTTGGGAATGGGAATAGACAAATAAGCAGGGAAGTTTATTTAATTGGGCAGTACTAGAAGATACATGCAGATGGGAATGATTCCAAATTTCAATACAAACAACTTTTAGGGTTAATGACTTTCTCACATTTAAGTAACATTTAATTTTCTGATTTTGAAGATTTATGTGTGATAAAAATAACTCAATTTTAAGTTTTTCATGATATAAATCTTATTTTACACTCAAGATACAAATTACTATAAGGTAGGCAATATCAGCGAAGTTCTTACCTCTCTAGTTTGATGTTCACTGATAGGCTGGAATCGAGGTACAACCTTTAGTTGCTGTTCTAGTTTCTGTATTTCCTGTTGGAATACATCTCTCTCATGTTCCCTATCAATGGCTTGCTCCTGAAGTTTAAAATAGTAATAATAGTAACTGAAGAAAGAACATTTAGCGAAGCTATTACTTCTCTTATTTCCCCTTTAGTTATAGGTTAGTTTTGTTTGAAGACAAAGGACTGATGGCCATGGAATATCCCAAGGTTTAAAAACATAACATTTTTTTTTTGGTATGGTATATAGCCTATTTTGGATCCTCTATAAACATTTAAGTATTTAAATACTATCTGAAATACATTTCTTTTTCATTCAAGTAATGTTAAATAAAGAATGAAAAAAATATTCACCTTAAAATGACTTCAGGTTTTGGAACAAAGGAGGAATTCCACTGTTAATTTAGTCATTAAACAAAATAAGTAAAACAAATTGTTCGGTAAATCAATTTTTAAAATCCTAATCTAGGCTTATACTTAAAATTATAAAATGTGTAAGAATCTGATTCTCTGATCTGCAAAGAGAACATCAGTCTTAAATGAAACCCCAAAGAAGAAACCATGTGAAATTAGAGATTTAATATCTTTTTGGAAGACAGTAATGGCAGCATGACAACTGTTCTAGTACCCTATTTCCAACTGCCACACTGTTATCTGTGTGTATCTTTTTAGGGTGAAGCAGTAGTGGCCAATTAGCTCTTAGAATTCTCACCTGCTTTGGCTATCAGTTAAATGAAAGACTAGAATAAGCTTGTTAACTCTGATTCTGGAAAGGCAAACTGGTAGGGCTTGTTCATAATCTGGCTGCACTGATTTTAATTCTGATTGTTGCATGATAAAAATTATTGGAATTTTAAATTGCAATACTATTTTTTGATCAATTTGTAGAATACACATATAGGTAAAAACATTAATTAAAGAGCCTTTTGATAATTTAAAATTCACAGCCTAGAATAGTAGCAAGTAGCATTCCACTGAGAAAAATCAATATTCAAGTTAAGAATACTTACATCTAAAAATTTTCTCATTTTTTCTAATTGCTTTTCCAGTGCTTGGTTTTGCTGTCTTAAATCCATTAGTTCAGCATTTTTTTCTTGTTCCAGTTCTATAAACCTACTGACTTGTTCCTCAACATCTATTTCTAGAGCTTTCACTTGTTTTTGAAGGTCATCACGTATTTTTTCAGCTTGACACTGTACTTCTAGTTTTTCCTTCATTAGTTTTTCCGTCTCCTGTAGTAATTCTGTTTATCAATACAAAAGTATACTGAGTTAAATCACAATTAGTGATGTTATGATAATGAAATCACCCATACCTATGTCAAAATTTTACCTTCATGAAATAAAAGACTGAGAATTATTTCAAATACACATAAAAAAGTAAATATTCTCTTATGAAAAATCAAAATATCTTAACATATTCCTACATAAGTAAGCAAACTAGTATAAATAAAATTATACAGAATTAACAAAAGAGAACATATCCTGTCACTAAAAATAATATTTTTGTGAAAACAACAAGCAAATGACAAAAAGTCTATTTTCACTATCAGGAAAAAAACAAAGTCCAAAATTCAAGCATAGAAAAAACTCACCATTTTTTTCACCTCAGGCATAAATCAATCATTCCAAACCCATAAAGTCAATTTTATATGCATACACAATACACACGAAGATCAAACACTGTAAATCTTTAACCAAGGCAAGTAAGAGTTACAGAAAAAGAAATACAACTATAATCAAAATTTCCTGTTAGTCTTACTCCTATTTAGATCCATATTCCTGAGTTGCTTTGCATACTCACATGTATGTACATCAAGGGAAAACTGACATGTATAAAAGAACATATGGTATAGTGCTTAAGAGTAGACTGTGGGTTCAAATCCTAGCTCTATAACTTATCTTGCATGTGACACTTAGTGTGATATCCTTCAGTTTCCTTATATATAAACTGGGGATAATATTATAATATTACTAATCTCTCAGAGTTACTTTGGGATTGAATAAATTAATATATGTAAAGAATAGTGCCTGGGGTATGGTAAGTATTATGCTATTATTATTATTATTAATATAATAATGAAGTATATATAGCAAAAATAAAACAATCCTCTAAGAGGAAAATGAAAAAAAACACATCCCTAGAGTCTTTATACTAACTGGTGTGTCAACTCTGTATTCAGGACTCGGATCTATAGAAAACAGATTTCCTTTTAAAACAATACTGATATTAGATGTTAATATAAAGGTAAGTCAACCAGAAAGCTTCTTACTAAATTTCACTAATCCTTTTGCTACCATCATCTTACATACTTTGTGATTTATTACAGAACCAGCATTTTGAAAACTCATAGGTTGGAAGAGTTTAACATATTTCTTAAAGAAAGTTTTTTAAAAAAACTTAAAAAAAATCAAAATGGTTTTAACCTCTGTGCAAAAACAGACATAATAAGATGATGGTCACTATGAATCTCAGTGGTTAATTTCACATAAAAATTCGTACTTTTATTGTAAGAGAAGACTTTTTGTTGTTGTTAAAGAGAAAAACTGTAAGTATGAAACACAACAGCAAAAATGCAAAATTAGAGGTATGTTAGTGGTTGAATATCCAAGGATCACCCACATTTTGGAGTTGTAAGTCTACCACCCAAAGACTGGCCATGCAATTGTATACACACACCTGCTCCAGGTGCTGCATCAACTGCAGCATCTACTAGTCCTAGGAGAAAAGGAAAAACAAACAAACAAAAAAAACCACAACAAAAATTTATGTCTTCTATTTCCTAAAATAGGATAACATACACAATATACACACACACACACACACACATATACATATTAACAGCAAAAGTTGAAGTCACTGATTATTATCACTGGTAACACTTTGAGAAGTTTCAACATTTCTTGAATATTTTACATGTATGACATGTATTCCTTCCACATTAAAAATTAAAACCCTAAACCTACATTAAATGAATTTGAGCAACCAGAAAAAACTTCACCATGTTACAAAAATGTATGTTGTATTTCTAAACTGATAAAATCAGTGAAACCATATTTACATTAATAATTCCAATTGCATGTGCAACACAAAAGTGAGAGGACATGATAAACAGGATTTAAAGTTCCATCATTACAAAGACTGACATTTACTGCTAAACAAACTTTAATGTCAAGATATTACTTAATTTCTCATTTAAAGAAAAATTAAAGGTCACTTGTAAATTTAAAAATTCTTTGAACTCCTACTTAAACTAGATGCCAGCCTGCTTCTAGCAGCCACTGACCTTTTTAATCTATTCTGCTTCCAAGTTGAAATCCCCTCTACCTGCTCAGTACTAGATCAGTGCTCTTAGTTATCTAATCCAAGTATACATTTTTGCTGCCTCTCTGCTATTAAAATAACTAAACCTTACATAATTTAAAAAATATTCTGCCTCATTATTTGTGGCTTTCCTTTTGAGGATAAATGAAGAACTGTCTTTTCCTGTTAACATCTGCCAAAGGAAAAAAAAATCCTGATTCCACATGGTTGGCTAATGAGACATTTACCTATAAGGTACATTTTCTTATAATTTTTCAAATCTCTATACAATACATGAATAATGGCACTGAAAGAGGAAAAACAGCCACCTTGAACTTTTAAGGAATATAAATAAAATTGGACAAATGTTTCATACAAATTCTCAAAATACATACGTTGTTCAACTGGGCCTGCCTCTGCTTTCATAGCCTCTTTTTGTCTGGACAATAATTCTCTTTCTTCTTGGATCTGCTGCCGCTCTGCTTCCAATTCTTGCAATCTATTACCAGCACATAACAACTCCCGCTCAAGACGATCTATTATATCACTTTTTTCCTGGATTTGCCTTTCAAAAAGAGTTTTTTCATCTGCATAGCCATCAATGACACCTATAAAATGAAATTAACAGAGAACAGAATTATTAATAATTTCAAATTTAACCATTAGGTTTTAATATAAATAATAAAACATCTATTGTTATCAAAACTTTAAATCATTCCAACCTATTAAAGTCTTCAATGAATTTGCTACTGGTAGCAGCAACTATTAACCTTTAATACGGTATGCTCAATGCAGCCTTTTTCTTGGTTACCATTGTGTGTAAATATGAAATTTCTCTGGACTTTCTAGCACTTTGCTATACTAAAGTATCACATCATATAGGTATAACTCACTTTATTAAACAGATACAAACACATAGGTGTCTAAAAAACTTAATATAAATTAGATGCTTGTGAACTTAATCACATTTTAAATATACTAGAGGGGTTGGTATTTTAAGTAATTCTAGAAGGCCAACATGTACAACAGCAGGGGGGAATAGAGCATAGGGCTTTAGAGTTTAAAGCCTGAAATCACCATTTAATGATGCCCTTAAACAATTAAATAACATCTTTTAGTTTCAGTTTCTTCATCTTTAAAGTACAGGAATTGTTTCAGGATTGTGGGGATTACGGTAACAACTAACTTATCACCATCCATTTCTGTATTTTCTAAAATTTTTAATATTTTCTGTAATTCTGTAAATTCTTTTATAATTAAATACATATATAAACAAAAGGGCTGTCCGGAAAGTATCCAGCCATTATTAATATAACGAGAACAGTTACATGGCTGGATACTTTCCGACAGCCCTTGTATATACACACACACACACATAGTTTTAAAAATTGCTTTGAGGAACTCTGAAGACAAAGTACAACTCCTTTTCAATGGTTACTCTAAATTAGAGTAGACTGGTAGCTTTCAAACCTGGATGTGCATCAGAATCTCAAGATTGAAATTACTCCACCCTCAGTTGCCTATACAAAGGTACTTACCCTCAGCCTTACTGAGCTCCACAGCCAGTTGTTCTCTGGCTCTGGACTCTTCATGAAGGCGCTCTCGCAACTCTTCCTGGCACTTAAGGGACTCTGTTGCTTCTTGTTTCTGTCTAAATGACTCACGCATCAACTCTGTCTGCGTAACTTTTGCATGTTCGAGCTAAACAAGGAGGGAAAGAATACATGGAAGAAGATCAAGTGTTGGGAATACCAGTGTCATTCCCTATTAAAGCTTAAAAAAGGGGGGGATTTAAAATAGAGATATATTATTGAATTATAGTCATTTAAATATTTCTAGTGCATGCTAACATTAGCAGGTAGTATAAGTCATATTAGACAAGTAGATTAACTGTGAACAACTTTCCATAAGAGATGTGTTCTAGTTTTACGGAACAAAAAAATATGCCTCCTTTGGAAATAAACCTCTTTAAATCAATGGATATATATTCTATGATATAAAGGAAGATATAAAGTTAATGAAGTACATGCTTTTACTGTATTTGCTAAAGAATTTTATGTAATTGTGGTCTATGATAAACTTTCTTTTATATTTATATTTTTTGATTGTGACTCCTACAGTATCTGCTGTACTCTGTGGGGGCCTAATAATACATGGCATCAATTAACAAAATCACTGTGGCACAACAAAATGAAATTATGTTTATAATCCATGTGTTTTAACTAAAAGCTTTCTATTTCTGTCCACTTGTGAAACATCTAAAAACTCTATGAATATTCAGCTTATTTTTAAAACCTTAGAATATGGAGGCATTAACCATAAACGTAGCCTACTTAACAAAATACTATCACTGGGCTGGGCATGGTGGCTCATGCCTGTTATCCTAGCACTTTGGGAGGCTGAGGCGAGAGGATTGTTTGAGGCCAGGAGGTTAAGACCAGTCTCTACAAAAAAATACGAAAATTAGCCGGGTGTGGTGGCGTGTGCCTGTAATCTCTGCTATTCAGGAGGCTGAGGCAGGATTGCTTGAGCCCGGGAGTTGGAGGTTGCAGTGAGCTATGATGACACCACTGCCTGGGTGACAGAGTAAGACCTTGTCTCAAAAAAAAAACCCCTAAAACCCAAAAAACAAAAAACAAACAAAAAACCTGTCCCTGGCAAATACTAACTACATATTCTTAAATAATTTTTAAAATAGCATACAGACTCAAGGCCAAAGCTCTCAATTAGCAGATAACTGGATCACTGTGACTGAATCGATTGTAAAAAATTACAGAAAATCACTCTCTCTGCCTTAGTTTTCTGGGCTTCTGTCTATCAGTGCCTGCTTATTGTTTTTACTGAAACAATTATATAGGATAAAATGGAACTGAAATGTTTCTAGTACTTAATCCAAAAATTTTAAAAAGAAATGATCACATGTATTAATAACAGGCTGACAGCAATGTTGAGCATGAGAATTTGCCAATTTATATATAAAGTACTTTGTGTGTCAGAATGATATTAGTACCATGTTTCAAGTTTAAAATATAATCAAATGTAGTGGTTTCTAATTTATAGTCAGACATCAGTAATGTATTATAAAATTACATTACTATTTAAGAATATTTTATTATTAAGCAAAAGACTTCTGTTCTTCACATCTGAGTGGTATTTACCATAGCAAATGGATTTTAGAGTTACTAAAGCTTTTTATGGTCACTCTAACTCAATTTCCAAAATATCTGGTATGCAATTATTCTTGTTTTAATAGGGTGTTTTAAATATCATTTACAACTTATTATTTGAAAATATGAAAAATGTATAAGACTCAATAGAAAATTAAGCATAAATTTATAAATATTTTTACTTTTAATTGGCAAATGAGTATTTTTCCTTTAAATGTGGATACTTAATATACATTAATTTTTATTATAAAGAAACAAAGTATGAACTAATTTATACACAACTATTCTCCTGAATTTATAGTCACAACCCATATTTTTAAAATATATCAATTGCTTTTACATACACATATGTAATTTTTTCCTGTATATTACATAATGATTGCCTAGTAAATACATATAACTAAAAAGGATATGACTTTTTTTCCCTTTTCAAATTTACTATGGGAATACAACAAAGTACTCACAACAAAATAAATACTTGCTTTAGGTAAGTAAATTAAATAAGTCTTTCCTTCTATGCTCTACTTCTTGACAAGATTTAACTAGTCTTGTAGTGCATTTAAATATTTACCATAAAACCACAAGAAATAACTCCAGTTTCACAAAACAAAACAAAAAGGTTGGAACAATCACATACAGTAAATCTAGCAAATTTCATTTATTATAGCAGATGGGATCCATAAATACTGGGGTAAAAGACCCCCTGCAAATGCTCATCTAAATTAAAAAAATTTCTTCTATCCAGTTAGGGTATGATTTATTCTTAATATCTATAACAATATGAAGTCTATAGAAATTTCATATTCAATATTTTAAAAGTATTTAAGAAACTTATCATTACATTAAAAGTAATATAAAACATCAGGAAATATTCTGTCACTAATACAAATGCTACAGGAGAGGTTAACAAAACTATTCTGAAAACCATCTGGCCTGTTAAATATTAGCTAGTATACTATAGTTAAAGCCATGAAAGTCATAAAAAGTGCTGAATAACTTGTAGTTATACTGGATAACTTGTAGTGAATCATTCACAACATATTTAAGTATCAAATGAATCTGAAATACTAAATAACGCAGGCCTCCTTATGCTAAACACCGCTTAACAATGTTTATAAAATATATTTTACAGAAGAGGGTATTTATCCACAAGATTAGTAGGCATATTAAAAACACAAAATAAGTTCCTTAAGTTAACAAGAAAATTAAAATTAGAATCCAAGTTTCCTCTTTTCCTTGTCTGGAACTACAGCCAATATGCCATATGATTGTAAACACCTCCTAATTGGCCCAATGACAATTCACCTAGCTGTTTTAGATATCACAATGTCTACTCTCTCAAATATAATCATTCCATTTTTTACTGAGGACTGGCATCATAAACATACAAAAGCAAGAATCTTAAGGACAAGCAGGATCATTTTAAATAGCCTGCCTGGCACTGGAGAATGTAATATCTCATTCTGCTTTCTCTAATTAAAAACGTAGCCAAGTTGGGGCTCTCAGACCAAATTTAGCCCTTCAATACATCCAGGATGAATGAGTAATAACATACCAAACAACAACAAAACAAGGTTCTATTCCATTTAGTCTTAATAAAGGCACTTAAAATTTCACTTATTATACATAACTTTAAACAAAATGAATATTTTTTATACTTACTGAATAAGGAGGGGTAGGCAGTGAAATTTTAGAAATAAGCTTTAATATGTGCCCATTTCTTTTATGAATAAAATGAAAAATAGAAGTATTAATAATTACTGAGTTATTTTCATCCAAATGTTCACACAGAGGAAAAGGATGTGGTAAAGGCACCCGAGATTCAACCTCATAAATGTCTTCATCTTGTTCTTCCAACCATGAGCCACTGAGTTTGACAGTTGCCAAATAGGTTCTATAAGAATCCATTCTAGAAGATGTAGCTTGCCAAGCTTTATCAGTTGTCCACTACATTAAAAAGTTCTTTTTAGTTTACCAAGATATGCCATAGCAGTATGAAAACCGTTTTTAGCACTATCAAATAAACATTATAAAATTCATACAATTGAACAATAAAAGAGGTGGGAAAATCGAGAAAAAAATCCATAAATCTAAAAAAACTAGCACTCTATCAATCTTCATCCAAAAAACCCCCAAAACAAAACAAAAACCAAAAAACAACAAAAGAAATAAAAGCAAGCAAACAAAAAACACCTTTTTAACTAGAACAATTAAATACTTGAAAAATGGAAGAACCAAAGTATAAATATCTAATTCGTTGAGGAATAAAACTGCTTTCAGTATTAAATATGTCTGTGGTAATAAGTAAGCCTTCCAACCCGAACCTGACAGGGAAGGTCAAGTTTTAAATCTCCATAGTAGCAGTCTTGAGAAATGTAGCTGCAATATTATTTCCCTTGTTCTTGCTGCTTCTGGATTCAAGAGGAAAAGCTCTTCTGAGCTGAGCTATTCAAATAGCCTCTCTTGCTGAGCCAAAGGACTCTAGTCAGTGTCCCCTGAGAAAAAAGGTCAGAACAGAGGGTGTGGTTTAATATCTTTACCTATAGGTACACTGACAGGTGGAATGTGAATTAATAAGCCCACAAAAAAGCCTGTCTAACAGGATCCAAGTTCCACGTCAGAGCTTTGAAAAGGCATTTAGACAAGTTTATAATGTTTCTAAGATAAGCTGGTGTTTTTCCACCCCATTAAAAAAATTGCTTTAATTTAAAAATGTGAAATCAAGTATGTTTGAGGCCACATTACTAATAAGTTATTCAAGTATATCAAATAATTATTTTTCAAAAATTAAAATAAAACTTCCTTTTGATATTTCCTTAGAAATACTACTCATCTTTTGAGCAGCCACTAAATATAGACAGTTCAGTTATAAGCTATTTTCATATTGTTCAGACTGCATGTTAAGAAAAAAAATTCTTTTTAAAGCTGCACTGTATATAATTGTTGAAAATTATGTCACTTAAGGTACCTTATGAACCCTGACTAAACTTTAAAAGCCCAAGTTGTATATAATAGTTAGCCTTCCAGTAGCTCCAGAAACTTGGCAATAGTGAATAAATAAGCCACTCAGAATTAAAAAAGATAAACAACTTGCTTTCTAATATTAAAAGATTCTCAATAATGAAAGTTGTTTTAAATAAAGGAAAAAGCTTTCATTTTGGTGTTTTTTTTTCTATCCAGTAACTAAACATCCTAAGCCTAAAAAGCCTTTATTTTCTAAATAAAAAATCCATACTAAAGCAAGCAGATAATATCAACAAAAAATCCATTTTATAGGCACCCTCACTGCATAAAGTTGTTTAGAGAAGCCAGTACTTAAACCCTTCACAGTAGGCTAATAATTAGGGCAGAGAAAATGACATTTTCTATAGGAATCACAGAATCTACAGGGAGATGGCTGTGGCTGGGGAGGAGCAGCTGCCTCTTACAATTCTGGAGTAGGCAATTAAAAAATTTTGTTTATTAGGGTTTCTTATGCAACCCTCCAGTTAGTCTGTGAAGATGTCTCCAACACAAGATAGAGGCCTAAATATATAACTGCTGCAGCTAAACATGACTTTAATGGGGTTTTAGCAGACACAAAATTATCAATATCCTAGCTGCTCAGCTTTATGAACGGGTGGGACCCATGCTTAGCATATCTAATACCTCTTAAAATACTCTTTCCCTGCTCCCTGTGAAAATTACAATTTATTTTGATAATCTGGTATCTAATTTCTCTTATTTGAAGCAAAAACAAAACCCTGTAAGAAATATCCCTTTATAAGTAGTAATATTTAGGTTAAGGTAAGAACTACCTACAAAGAAAAGAGAGAAAAACTAAGGGAAAAAAGGTTTTAAAAAAGTAATAGATTAAGATGATTCAGAATGGGGCAAACAGCCCTCATAACAACAGTATAGTTGGTGGTATATTATATGAATTCATATTTAGGAAGATGACCCTGAATTAAAATAACTCAAATTATAGTCTATTGTTTTCATCGATTTTTGGAAGCATACAAAACGTTCTTCCATCCATATAAAACAAAAACCCAAAAGTAAGGAGTAATCCCTTATAACTAGGAAAACAGGTCAAGGTAAGAAACCAACCACAAAGAAAACAGAGTAAAATTAGGGGAAAAAGACTCAAAAAAGCAGTAAAGATGATTCAGGATAGTGGCATACAGCCCTGATAACATCAGTGTTTTAATGATGACATAGTAATTGAAGTTTAGAAAGGTGACTCCAAATTAAAATACAGGCAGTCCCCGGGTTACCAATGAGATACGTTCCTGAGAACATCTTTAAGTCGGATTGGTATGTAACTCGGATCCCTGATGAACAGTGCATACATGGTGGTAATAATAATAACAATACTATAATGGCTCATGTGTGATAATAATAATACAGTGTAACACTGTAATAATAATAATACCCCTGTACTGTAATAATAACTTACAGAAACTACTGTGCTCTTTCTTTTAATTCAAACAAACATAACATAAAAATAAACTCATACAACAAGTTTAGATAGGAGAAATTTCAAAAAAGAATATCAAAGGTTAACACTCACCTAATGTTGCATCAATGCTAGGCTAATAGGAATGTTATGCTTATTTTGATCCTCTAACCCAGCGGTCCCCAACCTTTTTGGCACCAGGGACTGGTTTCATGGAAGACAATTTTTCCACCAACCAGGGGTGTGGGGGTGGTGCAGAGTAGTGATGCGTGCCCATTTCCTAACAGGTCATGGACCAGTACCAGGCCACGGCCTAGTGGTTGGGGACCACTGCTCTAACCAAATCAATAATAACCTTTCCATTTCAATAAGCAATCCACTACACTACTCTGCAGTAACTGATGCTTTCACTGGAGTACTACCTTTCATATGTTCCATCATTTTCACTTTATCCTTTATAACTGTTCCAGCAGTCGAGCGACTGAAGCCTAATGTTTTCCCAATGAATGATGGCATCTGGCGTTTCTCTGAACACTTAATTATTTCTACTTTTGTTTCCATTGTAATCACCTTTCTCTTTGCTGCAGATCACCTGGACTTGCAGTAGGACTTTCACTTTGGAGGCATGGTCATAAAGGTAAACACAGACTCATAAAATTGAATATAAAAGTTAAGATGAAAGTGATGCTGCGTATAAGCGACTGTATAAGCAGTTAGACTAACCACTAACGTAAAGATGCTGTGCCAATGAACCACTTATGCCATGCGGGTTTGTCTACATGCACGGCAGAAACTAGAGTTCCCCAATTATTAATTTCATTATTTAATTATAAATTATCCTCATAGGGAGCCTTGGAAGCCTAAGTACGGAACACCACAAATCGGGCTTCCCATAATCCAGGGACTATCTGTAGTTCAAATTATATTCTATTTTGGTTTTTTCCTTCTATTTTAAAAAGCATGTACAACTTTTTGTGATCAAAAACAATTAAAAAAAATGACTTCCGTTTTTAGAATAACACATTTCTAATTAACCAGACTAACTCTATATCCCCAGTTTTCAGATAATTAAGATTTTAATGTGTATTTGAAGGCCATCAATTTGTAGTATAGAGTTATATTTCCCATACAAAAGAGCTTTACTTTAACCACATAATGTCAAGCCATTTAACCATTTTCCCCCCTAAATGATTTCCCTCAAATTGTTAAACACTTCTGCTGCTCTCTTTTGGACTTTGATTTGTTTACTTATTTCTCTATATTATTTAATAGAGGGACTAAATCCTGCATACATTACCCTGACAGACCCTGACCAATGCTAAGCACATTGGAGGACAATACCTGATGGCAAAATGCGTTTCAGCACTTAATTACAGTTATGTTTAAAACACAACAATGACAAAACAAAATCTTCACTTAAACTACTGTTTCATATTCAGACTCCTTTTTGAGAAAATATAGAAACATGTAGCTTTGATTCTGTAATTCTCAAAAATGAGAATTAGTAAACTCACGAGAGCTTCCTGTAGTGAAAATCATTCTGTGGGATTAAATTACTTATTCATTAACTTCTTACAAGGCCTGAAGGAATCTCTAGATAAATAATCTCCTATGACTCTAAATGATATTTCTAGATTCTGGAAAACTTTAATTGCTGAAAGACTATTTCCACAGAACAGAGTTATTTCTATTTTTACCTGATTCAAGAGTTAACAATCTGTGAAATAATACTCTCAAAGACAACTTTTCTGCAGAACCACAAAGAGACTACTGAATAAAGATTGTGTTAAAGAGATTACTTTTCTAAGGGCCTTAGGATAGTCTCTAAGCACTTCTCCTTAAATTATAATGAAAGCTATCCTAATAGGCAACTATCAATATGTTGAACGTAAGCCTGATTTTATGGTAGCCTATCTAGGCAAAACAGAAGTAAAATCCATCATAATAAATGCATTATTATATGGACTTGGACATAACATTGGGCAAATCACCTCCCAAATCAAATATACAAAAAACTTGTAAAATACAGAATCCCTTAAGCAGTTGTTAGCCTGTACTAGAAAAATTCCGTCTTTTAGAGATATACTATGACAAGTAGCCTATTTAAAAGTACAAGTTAACACATTAGTCTTCCACTGAAATTATAAAATACAAAACTATTCATTAAAAAGAGAAAAAAACCCGGAACGAAACTGATATTCAAATATTTACTTAATGGCTCTTAGTCAATACATTTACCTCCCATAACATAAGCACAATCACCTGCAGCAATCCCTCTCTCCAATTCTGGAAAAAACCACAAATTACCGCTCGGAGTAAGCACCTCTGATCTTCAAAAGCCATCCTTGTCCTGATCTTATACTTCTCCTTTATCAATAATTATTCTCCTAAAAATGCCATACTAGCTCCCTTTTCTCAAGCTTTCATGAAAAACCCATTTCCACATTTTTCTCTGGATTCATCCTCCACTCTCAAACTGTCCACAAAGCCATGCCCCTCTGTATCATGGAACTAAATCTCAATCTTACCTTTCTATAATGACACTTTTGGAATGTTCCTATTTCTTATGCACTATTCTGATTTCTCTACTCTCATTCTCAACTATCTTTTGTTAGACTTCTATCTTTATTCTCTTTTAAATGTCAGCATTCTATCAGCATGAAAAATTAGCTCTTTGTACACCTCTAAAACCATGGCTTCAAATGCCTTTAAGTGATAATAACTTCCAATGTAGTCCTCTCCGAAAGCCAGACCCTAGTGAATATCTTTATTTGGATGCACCCTCCATGCATTTCAAACTCAGTTTAACGCATTATTCACTTCTTTTATATCCCCCATCTAAATGAAATAACCAACAACTTGGTCAGTCAAGGATTCATACTAGGTTTCCTCCTCTCTTCCTTATCCTCCGCATCCAATCAGTCATACTAACATCTATCAAATTCAACTTCCTCAATAGTTTCCAAATCATACTCCTCCTGACTTGATCTCTATGATTTCTCACCTGGAATGCTCTAAGAATCTCCTGTCTCTCTACATTCAGCACTTCTCCTTACCACCTCCTGCCCATCCACTAGTCACACTGCTGTCTCAGGAATAGCTCCAAAACACAAATTTGACATTACTTTCCTGCTAAAAAATATTTCAATAACTTCCCATACTTTTCAGCATAAAGTTAAAACTCCTTAACTTAGCCTACAAGAGACTTTGACATGTGACCACTGCCTAGCTTCTACCAGTTTCCCATGGTTCACGCTGGATATTTACAACACAAAACTACAGCTCTTCAAACACATCTTGCTGGTTTATACCAACATGCTATATGCCTTTTGCCAAAAATTTTCTTCTTGACCATCTACTTAGTTTCTGCTTGTCTTTTAAATCTTTATTTTTTTTCCTCTCATTCTGTCTTTGAATCAGGCTTTCATCTCCCCTACTCCACTGAAATTGCTCTTATAAGGTCACCAGTAACGCCTAGATTTCAAAATCCATTCCTCAGTCTGTAACCTGCATGACCTATCAGCAGTAATTGACAGAGTGACTCAATCCTTTCATTTTCAGAGGGCAGACAATGTAGTGGTTGAGAGCATGGACTCTGAAGCCAAACTGCCTGAATTCAAATTCTGACTCTTATCACCTAACTTGTAAGGCTGGGCAAGTGACTTCTCTAACTGATTTCTACACTTCTTCCCTGTATACCCCCCACCCCAGTCTATTTTTAACAAGGCAGCCAAAGTGATCATTTTGAAAAATACAAGTTAGATTATTTACTTAAAAATCTCTAATGGTCCAAGGCTGGAAACAATCTATATGTCCTTTAAACACTGAATAATAACTAAACTGTGGTGCATCATATAATAGAATATTCCTTACCTATAAAAAGGAACAAACTCTTAATACACATAACTACATAGATGAATCTTAAATGTGCTTTGTTAAGGCAATGAACCCAGAGCCAAAAGAATATACAAGGTATGATTTCATTTATGACACTCTGGAAGAGGAAAAACTATAGAGATAGAAAGCAGGCTAGTAGTTGCCAAGGGTAGGGGGTGGGGGAGGCGCTGACTATAAAAGAGCAGCACCAGGGAATTTTGCTGTGATGGAACTATTTTGTATTATGATTGTGGTGGTAGATACGTGACTTCATGCATCTGTCACAATTGAGAGAACTGTCCACACAAGGAATAAATTTTACTTACATAAATTAAAAAAAATTAGAATGTGAGGAAATTCAAAATGGAATAAAAATGATAACAAATAAATCTAACTATATTAAAAATGAATACACAATCCACACCGAAGGAGTAGGGGAGAAAAGAGTTAAGACACTGTAAAAAACAGTATTTTGACTGTATACTATAATGCCTAAGGCAAAAAGTACTGCACACAAATACTGTACTATAGTTAGTAAATTTGTATCTCATAGGGGTATGGGTTAGCAATTCTGAAATTACTTTATGTGTATATTACAGTTGAAGAAATAAGTAAAAATACTGTAGATAATGAGAACCTCTCACTGTTGGAGAACAAAGTGACAAAGGAAAAGGGGAAGGGTAAAATGAATGCTGTGGTGCTGGACTGGAAGTAGAGGTGTCAGTATGTACTTATGGTTTTTTACTACACATGCAGATAGATAGATACAGAAATAAATACAGATGCAAAGGTTAGTATACATACATACGTTTTCAAACTGTCCACTAGAGGACCCAGAAGTAATGACATCCTAGTAACAATGAGTACATGTAGTACCCAGATCTTGGTTTCTAAATATTATTCTCCAGTAAAAGGAATGTGGGCTCCTTAGAGAAGCAGTTGATTCTAGTGCTTCAGGGAAAACACAAAATAGGCCTGAAGCCTCCTGTAGTACAAATGCTCAAAAAAGTAAGCATTTTGAAAGGGCACAAGGACCCACTTGAAAGAGTTCTCAGTGCCAAAGCTGGAACAAATCAAATAACTATAGTATTTGATTATAATCCATAGGATAAAATAAATAGCCATGAATCCATACTGATACTGGCTACATAAATAAATGTGAGTGAACAGACAGCTCTTTATACAAGAATTCCAATAAATAAATGACGGAATGAGGAAAAATAGAAAATCACCATTAGATGACCACAGTAATAATTACTGCAGGCAAGATCCACCAATGGATGCAAAAATCAGTGGGTGAAAGTTAAGGAGAAATAGGATATTTGTATAGTATCAAAGTATCTTCCCCATGACATTTACTAATTACAAAGAGAAAAATGGTAATATTACAGTTGAGAAACCCAGCAGATACCACAAGCAATCAAGATTAACATTGCCAGTAATGAGACATATTGACATTATGTGCCTCCCGACAGGGCACACAGAGAAGGCAACATCACTTTTGTGGTATTCCTATAAAAAATGCATCAGCTCCACGTATCATGAGAAAACATGAGAGTAATCCAGATTGAGGAACATTTTACAAATAACTGACCAGTACTTTTCAAGTGTCAAGGTCACAAAAGATAAAGACAGACTCAGGAATTGTCAGAGACTAGAGAAGACAAGATGACATGACAACTAAATACAATGTGGGATACTGGAATGCATTCTGGAATGGAAAATGGACACTAGTGGAAAAACTAGTGAAAACCAAATGGTTTGTAGTTTAATTAATAGTATTATACCAGTTTTAATTTCTTAGTTTTGATAATTATAGTATGGTTATGAAAGATGTTAATATTTGGGGAAACTAAGTGAGGGGTAGAAGGGAACTTTCTGTACTGTTTTTGTAACTTTTCTGTAAATCTAAAATTATTTTAAAATACAAGCTAAAAATTGTCCCCGACTCCCCATCTCATCAAGAATTCAATCGAAAGCTCTTCCCAGTATCACTCTGACCTCTTCTTCCACATTATCGCCACTCTCCCCGCTCTAGCTGCCCTGGCCTCTTTGTCAGCCACAAGACAAGCAAACTACTACCTCACGGCCTTTGTACTTGCTTTTCCTTTGCCTGAACATTCTACCCCCATTTACCTGCATGGTGGTCTCCCACACTTCCTTAAAGAATATGCCTGAATATCAGTTTATCAAAGAGGTCTTCCCTCATTTTCCTATATAAATGCTCCCTTCCCCGTCATGCTCTATCTCCCTCTATTTTATCTTTCTTCAAAACAGTTATCACCATCTCACATACTATATATATTTATTGTTAGTCTCCATCATTAAATTATAAGCTCCCAAGAGCAGGGATTTTGTCTACTTTGTTCATTGCTGTACCTCTAATGTCTAGAATAGCAACTGTTATACATTAGGTACTCAAAAATATTGCTGAATGAATGACTGACTCATCTCAAGCATCAAGTCCTACAGTAAACTTTACTTGGTCCCTACCTTACCCCAAAATGTCAGATGCTACTTTCTTCTCTAATCTCAGGATATCCTGTGCAGAGCTATTTTCCTGAATTTCTTTTACTGCAAGCACAAAGATATTTCAGCAGTGCCTCTCTGCTGTTTTAGATTTTGTTATAATAAATGAAAAACAAAACAAAAACCAAGGTTAAACGGAAGTATTCTATCATAAAGAAGAACCAAATAATGACACATTTAAGAGGAAACTGGAGTACAAGATATTTCACAGATATTACATATTATTTTGTGTCAATCTATTAAAAATATTCTTCAGGTTCAACATGATTTCAGTTATTAATTAATGAGAATATTCTGAAGAGGTCAATGGCTTTAAACATCTATCCACGAAAGATTAATAAGTGAACCACAATTAGTTTAAAAGAAAGTTTTACAAAACTCCTATTCCCGTTGTCTTAAAAATATAATTCACTTAAGAAGTACCTCATTTTTATAACTTTTTATACTTAATATCAACAACTAGTTCAATCTTTTATATAACAGCTAGTAGTAGAGCACTTCAAAATTAAGCCAGAACAATGCAATGTGAACATTATACTAATAATCTCAAGATTAGTGGTTCTCAAACTTTAGTGTGTATCAGAATCACCTAAAGGACTTATTAAAACACAGGTTGCTGGGCCCCAGTAGGTCTGGGGTTAGGCCTGAGAATTTACATTTTGAACATGTTGCCAACTGATGTTGATGTTGCTGGTTCAGGCGCTACACTTTGAGAAGTGTCTGCTGTAGGGTGACTCCTCTACACAAAGTTTTTGTGATCTGTTCAGTGATATTTAAACTACAACAGTACAGTAAAAGCTAAATAATATAGTGCTGATTTAGTATTTAACAAATTGAGAATAATGTGGAAAATACCACAGTCAGGCTCCTACTGTACTTCACCACCAGGTCAAATAAGCAAATGGTTCTTATGAGCTGTGGTGCTGGCCTGGGGTACTGAATGTTTCTGGTAGATCCCACATACTTGACTGTTGGTAGTGTTAACAGATTATGGAGAAGTTTCTCTCTAGTAGCCTATAAGAACAAGTGGCTTGTAGGAACCACTGATCACTTGTGATTTATTTACCATTTTCCATGGTGCTTATCAAAAGACAAATACTGTATTGTATTAACTAAACTGTCCATAATTTACAATGGCATCAAGTAGTAGCAACAGTATTAACAGTGGTCAAGATCCAGCTCAAAAGTATTTAACAGGTCAAGAAAAAGAAGTATTAACAGTTGTTTTCATGGTATGAAAGAAAGTACAAGTCACAGAAATTAAATACTAATATACTTGAAATAAGCAAAACACAAACCAAAACAAAAAGCAGGATCATGTAGGAATTCAGTATGGTATCATCTATACTAAACAACTTATGCAGAATAAAAGGGATAATTATAACGCGTATGCATCCAAGCTTTAAAAGTGTTAAAAAGCAATCACTGAAAATGTCTAATTCAGCTCAGTTGACAGATTGGGGTAGCATATTATACTTCAAACTCAGTACATATTAACAATATAAGGAGGTTACCTGACTACTAGTTTCACCTATGGCTTCTAGGAGTTTTTCAACTGCTGCCTGTAGTCGAGAGCTTATATTCAGCATAAATTCTTCATTTTCAGGGTCTATTTCAGTTCCAGCAAAACCAATCTTCACAAGCCGTTGGGACAGCTCTGTTCCTTCCTCAGTTACTTTTGACCACTTGCTACTGTCATTTCTTGGCATATCACTTCCAGAATAAGAGGGTATGGATTCATCTGTTACTAGAACAATAGTATTTTAAAACCATAAGTTAATTATAGTCAATAATTATAATTTTAAAAGAGTTCCAAAATAAAATCAAATTAAAACTTGAAATCATGGAAATTATAAAGTCTTTTAAAAACAGCATTGCAGCAAAAGAAATAAAATATGCAAACACAGAATGTAATATTATTCAATAACCAAATAAGTAAGAATGAAAACAACAATGTTATGCTAACAGGACTTTGCAGGAATCAATATTTAGGTTATTTAGTACCTTTTCTTTGATAAAAACTTTTATGACAACTTTCAACAGATATTTACTAAGTGTCCACAGTGTAGGGTTTGCTAAGTAATGGGGAAACATAGGTGATAAAATCTGGTTCCTATCCTCAAGGACTTTACAGTATAATGAGTAAACAAATATGTAAATAACTACAAGAAAAGAAAAACATTGTACAATGGGATGTTCTAGGTGTACAGAAGGATAGAATAAGTGCATGAATTTGTCTGGAACAGACTGATTTTTGAGCACTATACTGCAGTATCACCTGCTCCACCTACACAGTAAAAGGGACTAAGATCATTTTATAGCTTGCTACTTTTGTAAGAGGAATACTGGGAAAAGATTAGACTGATGAGCAGTTCTAATTTAACTTTGGACATTGTTATCCACACTATGCACACAAGCTTGCATAAGCAGAAGATAAGCTTTGCAAGTGTCTTCTCCAAATTAAAATAAAAGCATATAGATTATTCATCACTGCCATGGAATATTCATGCATGGCAGTATGCTACTACCCAATAATAAAATTTCCTGACGAGAAATGATCTATTATTTTATTACATGTAGTGCATATTTATTACCAGTAACTGTACAAAGTTGACAAACTAAAGCAAAGGAAAATTTAATGTCCAAAGAACTTGGAATAAACATTCAGTCTGACATATTCACCCACAATAATAGCTGTTTATTAGAACTCATCTTGCTAAAGTAGCTGGTGACACATGGAGTTCTCTCAACCACATACAGTAATGATGTCAGATGCAGCTTTAGATACAAGATCTGAATTCAGCACAATTCAATATTCACTAAGCACCTCCTCTTTACCAGTCAATGGCTGAAGAGTCCAAAACTGCATTCTACAGCATGAGTTTAAATGTTTGCTACCATACATAGGTTTATCTATCTAATTCTTAGTGTAACAACTAATACTATTTTCACTTTGTATTTTTGTTTCCCAAATTAAAAAACATATCAACTACACTGGTATTTATTTATATTATTCCATGTGTTCAAAATTGAATGGTCTGATAACAGAGGTTAATAGTTTATAAATATTTATGGGTTCAAAATGACCTTGGAATTCAAAATGACACACAAGGTATAGCACGAAGTATATTGCAAAATCACTAAATCAAATTATTGTAACCTAGAAAATAAATATTTTTAAAGAGATTATAGAAGAAATATTAATGGGTGTTAGTTGGGTCTGAAAAAACTAAAAATACTTATGTTATATATAGCATCTTTATCTGAGACATTAAATGCATTCTAGTGACATTTTCTTTCTCATGGGTACAGAAAATATGACAAATCTGAGGCCAAGGGAATAGTCTGATATTATGGGAAAGCTAGGCTTTATGGGGCAAAAATACACAGTGAAGTAGAGATGAGATAAGAGCAAGAGCTAAGAAAAGGTAGCTGGAAAGTAGGTTGGATCCAAGTTGTGAATGATCTTAAATTTTATAGGAACCTTGGTGTTTATGCTATAAAAAATGGAAAGGGTGAATCATTCTTTGAGCAGGAAGATAATATCAAATATGTGAATCAGGAAGCAAATTGCAGCAATGCAGACAGGTAAGTTGGAGAAGAAGAAAAGAGTAGTTATAAGGCTATTTCAATTGTCCAGACGAATGGTGACAAGGACATGAACAAAGATGGTGGGGCTGTGGGGTGGGTTGGGAAAAGGCATAGGTTGGAGACGACTGAATGTGTAAAATAAGGTAGGAAGAAAAGTATAAGATGACTCCGGGTTTCTAGATTAGATGATTCTTAGATGACAGAGGAATCATTAAGAGAAATATTAAAAAATCAGAAGAAAGTATATATAATAAGCATGAAAATGATTAGCCTGAAGCATTAATGGGCTATGTGGAGATGAGTTAACTGTTGGAATTTTGGGTCTGCAGAGACTTTGGAGTCATTTGTGGAAAGGTGAGAATTGAAGCCTTACAAGTGGATATCTTTGTTTTAGTAGTAATATTTAGTGAGAGACGGAAGACAAAGTTGGAGTCTCTGTATATTATAAGCTAATAAAAGAACCTGTGTTAAAAGAATATCAGAGAGAGACAGGAGAAAGACGTTCCAGGAGACAAGAGAACATTTCAAAAAAAGAAACTTGGATAATGTTATCTGTCTAGAAAGACAAACAGGACAAAGACTGAGAAGATGTTATGGATTTGACAATTGGGAGGTCAGTGTTGCCCTCTGGGAGAGCAGCTTTGGTACTAAAGGAACAGAAACCAAAGCTGGCCAATGTAGGAGTTAGTCTACTCTCTCATCAAGTTTGCCAAAGTTTACCTTGGGCAGGAAGCAAAGCTTAGAACAACCAATACTTCTTTTTTTTTAAGGCAGTATGAAGATAACAGCATGTTTGCATGTTTTGGGGTATAGAGAAGGAAGCAATGGTGAGGAAAAGATCGAAGATACTGTAAATTACATGGGAGCAAATCTCAAGCAGAAAATATAGAAAACACCTGAAACGAAGCAGCTTATAAAAGGCTGCTGAATGCCAGTTTTTTGAAATGACTAATAAAATAAATAGATATTAGAGTACCTAGAAAAGGTGAAGATGTCAACATGCTTAATGTGTTTTATTATAACATTTTGAAGATATAAACACTCTGAAATAATCTGAATATGTTCCGATGAAGAAAAAGAATTTTTAATAATTCTTATGACATAAAGGAATGAGAAAAACACCAAGTTTACATTTTATTTATAATAACTAGTCTTCGGGGAAAAATCAGAAGATAATATAAATCAGCAGGGTAATTTCACAACATGCCAAAAAATATTTTAGAATAGCCAGTTTGGTAAATAGAATCAATCCAGATTGGTGAACCACTCAGATCTATGCCTTAAACATAGTAAATGATGGTTATTCCAGTCCTTTAGTCATTTACTTTATGGATTATATCATGTTCTTTTCCTGATAGATAACAATAAGCTCGTCAGATTAAAGCAGGATGGGCAATGTGAGAGAGTCTTCCCTGCCCTAGTGGCTCTCTGAAGATCTCTATAGCTCCAACTGGAAACTACTGAGCTCTAGTCTGACCCTAGCATCTGACAGTTGAGAAGACTGTTCTGAAGCTGTGGGAGACTTAATAGATTTGCCCAAGGTCACAGTGAACCAGAAAAAAACCAAGGCTTTCTGATTACTAAACCACCACAAAGGAAGCTGCAGGAAACAAGATTTGGTCCCTGGCCTCCTATAGAAGAGGTGAGCATTCTTCCACTGCACCATCACAGCGCAGACTGAAAGGAAATTTTCTTCCAACACAATCTGGGGAATTCATTTTTATAAACAGATCTAATATTCATTCAGGTTCAAGTGATCTCACACTGGCTCAAAGTCTCCCTTCAATTTCATAAACAAGTTTACTTTTATGAGGAAGCAAACATTAGCAAATCATTTCTTTTTTTTGAGTGTTAGCAAGTCCATACATGTTTAAAATCTAAACAAGTTCAGACTTGAAGACTGGAAATAGATTACAAGTGTTAAAATAAAAAGTCATATATAAAAACTGAAAAGTAAAAGTCACTTCATAATCAGATTAAGACAATTTTTTGTTATGTTAAATAACACATAAATCTTTCAAAAAGGCACTTTAGTTTTTAATAATAATGCTTCCATTAAAAATATAAAGGAATGTCAGAAAAAATTCTTACATATGGAACACAGTACATTAAAGCCAATATTTTCTTCAAGGTTTAAGAAAAAATTGAAAGTTTTAAATTATAAATTCTATTAATTCAACATATCCTTTAAGATGCAAGATGGGTGTAGTAAGTGTCCCCCAATGATATTAGTGGCCATTCTAATTTTATTAGTAAGACTAAAACACCATTGCTAAACATAAAGACATAAAGATTGAGTTAATTAAATGGAAAGTGTACATTATAACTAATGATGCTAATACCAGCAAAATTATCTCTGCTACAATATTCTATATACTATATTTCTTAACTGTGGATTTAACTTTTCCTTTTGTATCTTAATTACTATTCTTTCAGAATCAGTCAACAATTAAATAATTAAAATTTTAAAAGGCTTAATTGATCAAATATATATAAAGTGGTTTTAAGTAAAATAGTAAGTACTATGACTTTATCTTGCCTTGAATTGGAATCTCAGTGCTTCCTTCACTAGGCTGTGAATTGCTACAAAGCAGAGCACATAGAGAAACTGTTCAGTACACTCTTGTAAAATTGAACTGATAAAATTGCTTATAATTAAAAACTCTATTACTGGACATCTTAAAATAGGACATAGGCATACTTCATCTATATCGGCAGATTTAGGTATACTATACAAGAAAGTAAGCTAGTGGATCAGATGTCCTTTAGGTCTGCTTTCTCACAGAAAATGAACATAAACATCATCCTCTGTGCTTGAGTTAAATTACCAATTTATTATTTTTTACAACTATGGGGACACTGCTCTGAAAGTGGGTTCATTGTCTTTCAAGAAACGTTGTTTGTGAAATACTTTGGCAATCGTTTTGAGAAATATCAAAGAGAACTGCTAACAAAAAGGCACCAAATATTTTTGTAATCTATAGAACATTCCTCAGAGTGTCTTTTGAATATGGGAGTCAACCTGGTCTAGATCTTACCAGTAGAACAGTAAAATCTCTCCCTAGGTGGTTAAGTGTAACTAGTTTCTGAAATTATTGTTTAAAAGCGTAATTTGATAAATTATTTTATCAAATTATAAATTATAAATTAGATAAATTATTTATCTAATTTTACAATTAGACCAAGAAAATATTACCTAATTCTTCTGTAAACATTAAGGTCCATGTGTAGAAATAAAATAGCCCTTGACTGAGTGCTTAATTTGAAAGGAAGGTTTAAAATTCAGTATTATTTCAGCTCTTACTTTACTAAAAGCAGTTTTTAAAAATTATCTTTGAATTCAACTAAGGTGTTTTTAAATCAATTTCATTTAAAATTCCAAATCAAGCTTTTCTTTGTACTTAGAAACCCACTACTGGCCAATTTGTAATTAGGCAAACCTTTTGTAAGTGGGGTAATTTCTTCTCATTTCTCCACATAAAATTTAATAAACAGAATGCTCTTCAAAAATTACAAAAACTGGCATTTCAGAAGGTCTTCCTCTAACTGGGGAGAAGTGCTTGGGTGTGGAATGGTAGTGAACTGTGGGCTTGACCTTCTGATCCAAGAGTCCAGACCCTGTCTTTCTCCATCTCATAAAAATGTTCTCCTCTTTTGATTTACTGCTTCCCTCTCCAGCAAAGAACAAGAAATTGAAAAAACAAGAGAGAATAGAGGTCAACAAGGCAACAGTAAGAAACGGAAAGAAGAACTAAGCCCACACAGCTGAAGGAAGACAGAGTTAGGAAGATGGCTATGTCATGTCAGGACCTAATCGCTGGATCCACATGCATTCTGTCATATTTCAAACCATTTTTCCAAAAGAAAGAAAGGATCTAGCAGAGGATAGCCCAAAGATAAGACCAAACCTTGGGTTTCTCATCTAGACTTTCTACTAACTATCTCAACAGGTATGTAAAGTTGGTGCTAGATTCCTAAAAGCTCTTTATTTCTAACCTTTCCTTAACTTATAGGGTGGTTTCAAGATGTCATCCATACCTCACAGATATTTTTAAGAGTCCTGAATGCTGATGTGGAATTTTTCTTTTATTGGTAGAGAAATGAAAGCCTTCTGGTTTATGTAGGCCCAGCAGCAACCCTAGGTTGCTTGAGCTTCAACCAATGTGTATGATGACAACTCTAAAACACCCACTTGCAAATACAGTAACAGAGTTTGAGAAGAATGGCTCTAATGTATTCATGTTTGGACGTCCAGCTGTTGGAAAATACTTGAATATTTTCCCTTTTATATTTTTAACACATAGTGAAGCACCTTGAACTCAGCAAGATTTGTGGAAGATGATGATTGGTTCAATAGCATATAAAACTAGTACCTCCTGTGTGTTCCTCATGGACACCTGACTTTACAGAAACCTCCACTTCTGATCTCCAAATCAGGCTGGCAGATGACTGGCCTTTACTAGATCTATCGAGAATCCCAAGGACATGGCGACCAATTGTTTCTTCAACAGCTGCTGTTGTCTTTACGACTTCTAAGAGGATCTTCAGAAGTCTGTTATTAGCTTTCTGGAGTGCATACCTGTAAAGAAACATTTATTAAAATGTTTAATCTTTTTAAAGCAAACACTTTATGTCCTACAAAAAATGCACTGCAAAATATTTGGTGAAAAATATCATATGATCATCTCTATTAAAATAATATGCAATGGCACCTACAATAAAGTGCTTCTTGTTTTTGATTTATTTTATAACTATATTATAAAATGATTTGTTTACTTCTGAAAAAATTTTGGCCAATCAGTTTAACTATCCTGTTTTTTAAAAATGTGCAGCATTTAACTGACCTGAAAGAAATCAAATAACAAAACTTTTAAGTTAGTAACCAGGTTAAAAGAAAATTTTAAGGAGATAAAAAATTTAAGTTTCAAAAGTAGTACCAAGGCATATGCAAGTTATTGAGCTGGTTATACTGTTCACAGTTATTCATAGATATTTTGTACATTTAATCTTTTTATGTATCAAACATAAAAACAAATTTTAAAACATAATTTTAAAATCTCACCAGAAAAAAATATGTGGTAGTATGTCTACAACTTAATGGTGATGAACTGGATGCTTAAATTACAAAAAATAATAGGCAGAGACCATTTTTTAAAAAGGTCTGTAGTGAAGTTTCACTATCTGCCAACACCAGAGGGAATATCACAGGCTGTTTTTATTACATCTGCTCCACAGACAGAAATGTCTCAAGTTACACCACACTCACTTCACCCAGTAGAAGAAATCTATTTTCAACTAAATAGAATTAATGGTGTCTCTTTCTTAAAAGTAATACATTCTTATTTATAAAAAATTAGAAAATACTGCTAACTACCCACCAAAAAACCTCAGCACTCAATCAGTACTAACATTTTAATGGTTCCATTTCTAGACTTTCCACCTCCTCTGTCTCTCTCCTAAATATATATAGTCTTTTAAAAAACAAAAATGGGATCATTCTGAACAAAGTGTTTTTCCATGTTTTCTTTTTTGTTTAACATGAACATTTTTCCATGTCAAGAAAGGTACTTACATAAATGGTGATTCAGAGGATTACCTGATTAATTTTCTAAATAACTAAACAACTCTCTTGTCTTAACAGCTTAGTTCAACAAAGGTACTACATCAGCAAACTTTACACTTTATACATGTAAACAAAATAAGAGGCTTCCATGGTAAAGGTCCTCTGCCTTAAGACAGTTAACCTCACACTGTAGGAGATGACTAACAATCAGGTTAAAGGATATCTGTTTTCACAGGCACATGACACATCTATTTTAAGACAAGATATAAAGGGAGAAGTTTTCCTTTAGTATTGGTCAAGTGAAACAGTTCTATTTTTGTACCCAGATCAAGTTCTCTGCTTATATAACCAAGAATACTAAAAATAAAACTCCAAATAATTTATTTAGTAGGAAGTCAAAGGTTTTATTCCCTTAACTTTTTCTGAGGTTTTGTTCAAGCCCCAAGCCCTAGGATAAGAGTAATGTAAAAATATTTCTACTTAAGAAAAATGATTAAAATTAATATGATGGCAAAAAAAAGATGAATACTCATTTTATCAGCACTCACTATAAAAATTCCTAAAAATTAAATACTGCATAATTTTCAAAATATACCAATTAGAAATAAATAATATAAAATAAACAAAATGTTTATTTTATATTGCCATGGTAACTCTAATTTTCATACACTGTCTTTCTTGTTTGAGTTCCATAATGACTGCGTTCCATACTGATGATCCAATGGGGAAGCCAAAATCTTAGGGGCCAAATTCCTCCATGCAAGCTGAGGAAGGAGGTTAGGAGGACACAAAGAGGGTTGACAGTCACAGAAATTGGAAAAGGAGGAAATTAAGTTAGTAAATATTAGTTTTAACTTAAAATTAAAGAAATTATCTTCATTTGAACAAAATAAATTTTAAAATATTGTGCTTAAAGTCCTTAATATTAATGTGGGATAACTATTCTCATTTAACATTTTACATTTTTATATTAACCTCTGAAAATCAAAGTAAGGAAAAGCTTTGTTAACATCAGGTAATTAATTTATTCCTTCATAAAACTAGGACATGGATTAAAAGTTGTCATCTGTTATGTAGTAAATGCATGAAAGAAACTAAATGTGAAATATTTACAATTATAGTAACTTTTTTTCTCAGCAAAAACAAACCAGGGGATAGCTTACACTGAATACATGTCCATACAGTGAAGGAATAAAATAGGAAGAAAGAAGGAATAAAGTTCACAAGTAGAACTGTGTTTTTAGATACAAAATGGCATATAAGAATAAAATTAATCAAGAAAGGTTCAATATCCAAATACCTTAACATTTAGAGTTAAGTATGTGATTAATATCCAATCATAATTACATTATATACAAAAATTTTTTTAAAATTTGTCTATCTAATGATCAAAAATTAATAATCCTTTATATACTACACATATATGGACATGTTTAATACACATACAGTATGATGATTTTTAAGACAAAGTATAAATGTACAAGATAAAAATAGGACAAATAAAGTTTATTACATTGAAACAACCACTTTAATTCACTTTGCACATTTTGTATACCTTTCATTGGACAGAATATCAGAAGGCACATCTTCAGGTTTTCTGTCCAGTTCCTTTTCTTTAAACGTCTGTTCCTCAACTTCCTCTTGGCTTTCATTTCCATTCTGTTTAAGTTTGTATAAAGGTAAAGAGGAGAAGACAGAAAGAAAACCCGTCATCTTGGAAGTAGCATGTCATTCTTCTATATTGGTATAAGGTAAAATAGAAATCTCTGTGTGCAAAATTGATACTGCTTGAAATAATATTTAACTATATCTTATCAGGATAAGATTAGCATTATCAAAAAAAGATAAAACATTCTAGTGCACAGATGAAAAAATTTTAATGGGTTCAAACTAATGCATACTATAGTGCAACAATAAAGTTTGTTAGTTTGCTCCTTGGTGAAACAATAGTTGCTGCTATAGCAATGCCAGATTCAAATTACCATAAATGGAACGCAAGGCATTTTGACTCCACCTACCTTACACGTAAGCAATCACAAACATGTTAAGCTCAATACCTATAAAAAAAATACATCTCACACCACCAACAAAGACAAACAAATCCTACTGAATTGCTGATCCATTGCTCCTAGGTGGGCCAAAGTCCATACTACCTGTGTTTGCGTACTGCTGTTGCGCAGCTCACAACACAGCTTCTCTCTTCCAGCTAAAGACAGCTGCTTTAGTGCTTCCAGCTCCTCTAAAAGCACCCTCTCTCTCTCTGAAACCAGGTTTTCATTATCTATGGAAGATCTCTAAATAAGAAAAAAGGTCATGAGAGAATATTGTTTGCGATAGAAGAAAAGAGCAGAAATATTAAGCAGATTTCTTTTAACCCCCTGGGACCAACAGGTCCTGGTTCTACCTATGACTTATATTCCATTATAAGGGGTTAAAAACATATACAAAGTTCAATGCAAAATTTGAAACTTTAAAAAAAAACTAATTAACCCTGGTCAGAAATTTGTTCAGTTCAATTAATATTTTAATGTCAATTTTGCATTGAAAATTAAGAAGTTTGAATTTACAAAATGCAATGAAGAAAAGCAAAATTAGTTTTTCCAAATGATATGTTTTTATGGTCAACTCCCAATTTTCCTATTAATTTATACTTGAAGGAATACATATATATTAAGAGTTTATTTCATATATCTTCTGTTAGCTTTAGTTTTCAAAATTAAATTCACTAAATTTTTTTTCATAAAAACTTTTACATAAATATTTCTTGCTTTTCTGCAATGATTTTGTGAGTACATTTTACACAGGAATTGACAAGAATCCAGCTCCCAAATACCAAGGAGTATTTAAATTTAGTCAAGAAAGGGATAAGAACATTATATAAATTTGCATTTCTCAAATCAAGAAGAGATGTTTTCCTGGAGAAAGTTCCAGAAACATACTACTTCATAAGCTTTCCATTCATGATTAAGAAGGTGGATTAAAGATAGATAAAGGTAAACCTTAGAGATGCTAATTGGTAGACTCACAAAACTATAAATCAATATGGGAATACTGAATGATAGCAACTGAATACTGGAGCACCTCAGCACAAAGCACTTCCAAATTTTTCAAAGAGCTTTTGCTATGTATGGTCAATGAAATGATTTTTTAAAAAATTAACCTTGTAGCCACTTTTCCAGTACCTGAAAAGTTAGTTAAATAAAATGATAGAAAGACAACGCACACTTCAAGGTTGAGTTGGATGTTCTTAATCGGATGTAAAGCTGTTGTGCTGGTGGAGTGTGTTCCTGATATTAAATATATGTAGTTTATATTTAGATCTTGGCAAAATAATTAAAAAAAAAATTTTAAAGCCTACATAAAGAATACTGCTATTTAAATTGGGGAGAAAGGGACTATAAGTTCCATACCTGGGCTAATTGTCTATTAAGTCTCTTAATCTCTTCTTGTAGCTGTTCCTGGTCTTCTCGCTGTCTCTCCATCTGTTGCATGTGTGCCTGCCTTAACAGTTCTGTTGCCTGTTGATGTTCTTGGTATTGTCGTACAAGTTCCTGCCTCATGTCTTCCAACTGCTCTTCATTTAACATTAGCTGTCTAGAAGCATCCATGCTTGATCCCAAAATCTCATCATGGATCTTGAATAGTAAAAAGAAAAAAAAATTCAACCATAACACATTTTGTGGAAATCTGCCAGCATTGATATTTTAAATAAATATGAAAGCAATTCTACTACTAACCCATAGAGCACCTGATATTTTATTATTAAACAAAAACATAACTTTCTAAAAGGTATTTTTCTTAATTTTAATTCCAAAACAACATGAAGTTAATTGATTATCATTATATACGTTATTTTTCAAAAGTAAAATAGCTATTTATCAGTTAATTTAGATATAATCTAATTCTAAAGGAGGAGAAGAATAAAGAAAGATACTCAAGATTCCTTCTTCTCTTAATGAAGCTATAACTCCATTATTCCTCTCGACATTTTATGATGGGAAAATAATATAAATGGAGTATTTATATTTTAAAATTAAATTTATGAAATTAGAAATTTTATCTATTTAATTTATATTATGCAGTGGTTATCACAGTGCTATAGAAAATGGCTTGATAAAAAATGATTTTCAATAAATTTTACTTGGAAAAAAAGTTTTACATTCCAGTTTCCCATACTTATAAGAAATCAACTCCTTAATTAGTTCTATGAGTATGTCAATTCCTGAAGACCTACTACTTAAATGAATCATTCTGCCTTGAACAGCTGCCAGTAAATTAAAGAGGTTTTCATGAACATCTCACAAGTTTTGCATTCCATAAAGAGTTGACAGTTTTATTTGAATATTCCTCTGAATAAGACACAACCTATCCTGAACATTAATAAAATTTTTTTTAGATAATGTTAAAAGAAATAGGATTTATTATACTTTCTGTTAAAGGCAGCAAACAGTTGAGGTACAGACACAGGATAGATCTTCCATTAATGAATAAGAAAAAGAGAATTAGTATACAGATAGCAAAATGCTTTAAACTGTCCTCTCAAATAGGTAGGTATTTCCTTGTTGTATTTAATTAAGCAAATCATTTATTCACAGATATTGCCACATTGTAGCATAATTAATCTTGAATTGGTTGAAACAAAATTAATGTAGATATAACTTACAATGAGATTTATCATGTACAATGTCTTTAAGACAAACAAGAATACTATGAACCAGACTTGTTTTATATTAAGTCACTTATCCATATTTCTTATAATTAATAAAACACATTAATAATGTGAATTATAAAGTCAAGACTGGATTTCATACTTTCCTCCTCTATTAAGCAGCATTAACTGCCAATATTTTATTGAGAAGGAAGTCACAATTTTTTATGTCTTTTATATTCAAGGAGGCATACTTACAGATTCTCTGACTATAAATGTTTTATCTTTGGAGAACATTTCTTCTGAAATAGTCAGTTCATGGTCCTTTGATTCTAGTATATCCTCAAGATCATCATTATTTGATAAAAGAACTTCCTTTCCATCTTCTCCTAACTCTTTACTAAGTGGTTTAAATTCTTCTTTAAATTTCATGCCTGTTACCTCAAAAGTTTGAAAACCAATTTGACCCTGTGATAACTTCGTTTCATTAAAATAATGTGCTTCTTCCTGCTCACAGAAAGGACGTGCTTGTTTTGGTGATGTAGTATTTTCTTTTCCCCCGGATATTCTTGACAGTTCAGTTTGTTGAGCAAATGCTATACTCATTGACACAATGACCTAAAGAAATAAAGCAAACAGGAAAGAATTAGATTTATAAATACCAGAAGGAATTTAAAAAGTCACTACTCAAAATTATATGAATTAGAAAAAAGCATGGCCTCATAGTTTTAAACAAAAAGAAATCTTACGATAAACCGATACAGAAATAAAGATACTCTATTTTACAATGAATCTAATGTCAAAGTATTCACTTTACCGCTTGACTTTGAAAATAAAAAATAAGGAAAATTTTTTCTTACAACTACAATAAATGTTCAATACAACAGTCAGAAAATAAAAGCCCTTGTATTTCTCTCTTCAAAGAAAAATCACTGTAAACACTTTACTAAATATTTTTCCAAAACTTCTTTCTCTTCTTTACATATATAGATATGAATAGATAGACATACATTTTCCTACAAAAATGTGATCATACCCTAATATTGTAACCAGTTTTTATAGCTTAACTATAGTAAATATCTTTTCAAGTCAAGAAATACATTTCTATATAATTTCCAATAGGTTCAAAGTTTCACAGTTTATACAGATGCATTATAAGTTTATTCAATCAATTCTCTATTGTTGGACATTTAGACTGATTCCATTTTTATATTTTAAACACCACTGTGATGAAATCTTTATAGTTATATCATTGTGCATATCCTTTATTTCCTCACAATAAATTCCCAGAAGTAGGACACTTGGTTTGTATGATTAGTAAGTATGAGCATACATTTCAATATAATCTAATTTGAATTTTCACTGCAACTAAGATCCTGAATCCCTGCTTATTTTAGTCCCCTCTAGCACAGGTTCTTAGAAATTCTGACTAGTGGCCTTGGGTCTGACAAGTCCCTAGCCTTTGAGAACCAACTGTAACGATAACTTTATTTCACGTCCTTCCTCCATAGATAATTGAGGGAAGCCTGGCTACCATAAGCCCAGAATAAAGTATGCCTGTGGTTAGAAACCTTTGTGCCTGCTGACCTTGAGCCTTCTCTGTTTTCCTTGTTGGTCCAGGTCGTACAAATGGACTTAATGACAGGATAAGCAACCTGAGGTTAGAAACTTTTGTACCTACTGACCTTCAGCCTTCTCTAACTGTTTTCCTTCTTGGTCCATTTTGTATATCTGAACTTTTGCTTTAAAGTCTTGAATCTGATTTGCCTATCTGGGATCCTGATTCCCACCCGGTTCCTGCTAGCCTCCTTCCTCCCAGATGCTATGTCCTCCAGTTGCTGAATGGAGTCCTGCTTCAATAAAAACAATATTGATGATAGCAAGAACAACAACAATAAAAGCAGCAGCAATCAACTAGTAAGCTCTTGTATTATTTAATTTAATCCTCATTTATGACCCCAATTTAATAGACGAGGAAACTAAGGGGGAGAGAGATTAAGTAATTTGACTCTAAAACACAAAGCAAATAAATCATGGCAGTTGGAGTTCAAAATCCTGCAGTCTTACCTAAGCTCACCTCCTAAAATATAACATTATAAAATCACCTCCACATCGAAATGAATCTATCTATAAGTATAATGCTACAGCTAACTTAAGAGGAGTAATTATAATACTAATAGCCAATGCTGAGAAAATTGAAGTGCAGCAAGATTAGAAACCATATCAAAGATCATATTTAATTAGAGCACAGATTTGAATCAAAGTGTGTCTATCTACAGAACTCAAGTATCTTAAACACTACCCATTTTACTGCTTCTGCCCAGACAATCCCGCTACATGTCATCTACCAAACTAGACCTCTTGGAAGCCTACGCTAGCTTAGACAAAACCAGGGTTTGGTAATAATGTTCTAAAAACTGTCAACAGGAACACATGCCCGTTACAGTAAAATGTCAGAAGAGATGAAAGAATTAGTTAACTAGATAATGCACCTTAACAAAACATATCTTTAACCTTCTCTAAACAGTGGTCAAGACCTTAAGACAGTATTTCGCTTTAATTTCCTGTCTTGAACCTGATTTACCTCTTTGTCTCTTCATACTCAGAATATAACATGAAAAAACAAAAAGATTAAAAATATAAAAGAGAAGCAAAGAGATGTGAAGGATAGAGTGAGAATGTTCAACCAACATCTAATCAGAGTTCTAGGAGGACATATTAGAGAAAAATGGAAAGGAACTATTTCATGAGATAATGGCTGAGAATATTTACAGAAGACACCACTGCCAAGATTCAAGAAGACCAATGAATTACAAGAAGGACAAATAAAGAGAACACTGAAATCAAAATGAAGATCTTAAACGTTTCCAAAGAAAAAAGATGTATTACCTAAAAGGAAACAACACACTGGACCTTCTCAGCAGAAACAAAAGAAGTCAGAAAACAGCAGAATATTATCACAAAAACAACTGTCAACCCAGATTCAAATGGTCAATGTAACTAACTTTCATGGACAAAAGCAAAATAAAGACATAAAATGAAGACAAGAACAGAGTTTACTCCCAACAGATGATCAATAAAAGAACTTCTAAAGGATTTCCTTCAAGAAACAGAAATATGATACTAAAAGGAAGGTTTAAGATGCAAAAAGGATTAGGGCATTAAAATTTTTCTATAAATATGTGGGTAAATCTAAATACTGATGGTATAAAGCAAAATTGCATCTCAGTTGTGGAATAAGAAAACACAGACAAAGACTTGTGATTCCAGACAGCATAAGGTAAGACCACTCCCTCTCCCACTGATTACAATTAAAAACTCTGAACAAAATACAAAAACAACCACTTAAGAACTCTGAAAAATAAACAAAGGCAAAGAGACTGCAGAAGGGAGTCAAAACTTGGAAAAGTGATCTGTATGGGGAAGGTGAAACAGAGCTTGTGGTCTGAAGCTAACTGGGTTGACTGCCTATGTTTTTTTAAAAATCACATTCTTCAGAGGATTATAATGAGACCCAGAGTGTACACAACATAATATTCAAAACATTCAACATACTATTCAAAATTAGGCAACATACAAACTCACTGTCAGCAGATCTGCTCTAAAAGAAATGCTAAGGAAGTTTTTCAGGCTGAAGGGAAATACCAGAGGTAAACTTGAAATTTAAACAGGAGAGAACACACTCTTTTCAAGTACACATAGAACATTCACCCAGATAAGACTACATTTTGAGCAACAAATTTAAAAGAACTGAAATCATACAAGGTATGTTGTCTGACCACACAAAAAACTAAAAATTAATGTAACAATTAATCAATAACAGAAGTTATCCAAAAATCTCAAAGATGTGGAAATCAAACAACACATTTCTAAATAACCCACAAATCAAAGAGGAAATCACAGGGGAAATAATATATTTGAATTGAATGAAAATATGTGGAATGCAGCTTTAAGCAATGTTTATAGGGAAATTTAACATTAAATGCATGTATTAGAAAAGAAGAGGCTGGGCACAGGGGCTCATGCCTATAATCCCAGTGCCTTGGGAGACTGAAGTGGGAGGATCACTTGAGGCCAGGAGTTTGAGACCAGCCTGGGGAACACAGTGAGACCCCCGTCTCTACAAAAAATTAAAATATTAGCTGGGTGTGGTGGTGCACACCTGTAGTCCTAGCTACTCAGGAGGATTGCTTGAGCCCAGGAGTTTGAGGCTGCACTGAGCTATGTGATTCCACTACTGCACTCCAGCCTAGGCAACAGAGTAAGATCCTGTCTCAAAAAACCCAAAAAAACAAAAAAAACAAAACAAAAAACAAAAGAAAAGATGAAAGGTCTTTTAAAGAACTAGAAAAAGAAGAGCAAATTAAAATTAAACCCACAGCAAGGAGAAACAAAAAAGATAAAGAGTAGCAATCAATGAAAATTAAAAAAACCAATGAAACCAAAAGCTGGATATTTGGATTGAAAATACCAATACAATCAATAAACCTGTAACCAAACTGACAAAGAAAAATGTGAGAAAGTAGGGATAACACTATAGCTCCCACCAACATTAAATGACATAAAGAATACTACAAATAACTTTACCTACATAAATTCAACAGTTTAGATGCAATGGACCAATTTTTTGAGTAACACAATCTACCAGTGCTCACTCCAAAAGAAACAGATAACCTGAACAAAACTAAACCTATTATATAAATTGGACTCATAGCTTACAAAAAATTCCAACCAAAAAAACTTTAGCCCTGGTTGCACTCACTGGCAAATTCTACAAAATATTTAAGGATGAAATAAAATAAATTCTACACAAATTCTTCCAGAAAATAAAACAGGTAATATATTTCAACATTTTATGAGACCAGCATTATTCTGGTATCAAAACCAAAGACATTACAAAAAAAACCCTACAGATAATATTCCTCACGAACACAGATATAAATATATTTGACACAATATTAGCAAATAGAATCTAGCAATATATTGAGGGAAAGTGATGTCTCCAAAGGGTCATGAGGAAATATTTGGGGGTGACCAAAATGTTTTATATTTTGATTGGGGTGTTGGTTTCACAACTCTTAACATTTGTTAAAACTCACCAAATTGTGCACTTATAATTGGTGAATTACATGTTATGTAAATTATACCTCAGTAAAGTTGATTACAAAGAACAAAAATCTCACCATATGCTAAAACGCAAAGGAAGCTGTTGAAATTTTGAAAAATTGATATCATAAAGAATACTTTGTTTTGTATATTCAGTTAGATGAGGAAGGAATGACAGAAATAATTATAAGAACTCTAGTTTGGAAACTAAAAAAAAAAACAGACTTGACCACCATGTTATTCTCTCCTTTCCCTTCACTATAATTTCTAACAAAATTCCACCTCTGGTTACAATTAACTATCTACCTACTCTGTGCCTGTGTAACTGTACTTAACTGAGGAGGAAAAAAAATCCAACCAAGCTGACTGGTTTTATTTTAAATTCATAACCGCTACACTGGAAATGGGCCCTTAGTGATACTGGGCAATTCTATTCCATTTCCCCAGTCTACTCCGTCTCCCATTTCTTCCCCCGGGCTGCCCTTTTCTCTCTCCTTAAAGCTATAATACACTTCTCATTCTCAGGTGTTGACCTTGCTTCTTATTTTAGTGAGAAAATAAAAGCAATTACTGGAAGAGAACTTCCACAGACTCCAAATACTACATCTCATAACATACTTGAATAATGAACCAAATATTCTCTGCCTGCCTTCCTGTTATTATGGCTTAAACTGCCATGCTCTTATCCAATGGCAACCCTCCAGGGGATGGGACCCCCTCTCATCTACTCAAGGATACTGTTCCAGCAACTGTTCCTCTCTCTACCAAATCAGCTATTTTCTTCTCTCTCTCATCAATCATTTCTATTATCATAGAAATAGATATAATATCTGCCATCTTAAACAAAAACAAAAGAGCAACAAAAATCCACCACTTGACCCCATACATTACCCTTTAGCTATCACTATATTTCTCTGCTCCGCTTTTAAGCAAAACTCTTCAAAACAGTTCATGTCCTCCTTTCTCCCCTTCACTCTCTCAAACCCAATCTAATCGGAGTTCGTCTTCACCACATCATCAAATGTGTTCTTGGGAAAGTCATCAGTGATTTCACGTCATAAAATTGAGTAATTTGCAATTATAATCTTTCTTGGCCCATCAGAAACATTTGACACAGTTTATCACATCCCCTCCTTGACACATTTTTACTTGGTTTCTATAATGCATACTCTTTTGTTCTTCCCATATCTCATTTACTGCTCCTCCTCAATCTCCTTCATTCTTCCTTATTTCTCTGACCTGTAAACACTGGCGTGCTACAGGCTCAGTCTCCAGATGTCTTCTCTATGTACACTCATTCCCTATTTATTAGTTTTTCAAATTTTTTCACTGCAACTCATGGTAAATATACACATACACACCTAACAACAAAAAACATATTTTATTTTATGACCCAAAGCATACATAGATACTTGTACATGTACTTTGTGTTTATAAAATTGAACATTTCCATTAATATTAAAATCCTGGTCCCAAGCCACTAAATTGATTTCATGCAACTCACAGTTTGAAAAACATTGCTCTATATGCTAACTCCCATATTTACATTTCTAGTTTTATCTTATTTCCTAAACTCTAGGTTTATCCAATCATTTCCTCAACATTTATATTTGGATGTTTATTAAGTGTTTTTGCATTTAATGAGTCAAAAGCTGAATTCTTAAGTCTCCCACTCCTCTCAAAAATCTACCCCTTTGCAGTCTTTTCCATCCTACTAAAGAACTCTCAGTAATTAGCAATTCCATTCTTCCAGTTGCTCAGGTCAAACAACCTGGAATAATATTTCCCCATGAAGGGTGAGCCCTTGCCCCCTATCCCTGTATTTCTTCCTCCTGTATCCAGCTATTTCTGCTGAGGAGATAAATCTGTGCCAGGATTTCACAGTATTTCACCAAACAGGTCCCACGAATATGGGGTTGCAGGACTGAACCAAACTGTTCTCCAACTCAGCAGAGCTAGCAGCTGGGCAAGCAGCTTTCACAATCTCTAGTCAAGTCTCCTTACCACCTCTTAGAGACATCTGGGAATTCTTGACTTTTCTTTTTCTCTTGCTCTCCTGACTTTTTCTTTTCTACTTCCCTAAAGATAAAGGTTCTCAACCTGATTATCTTCATGAGTCTCTCTCTCACTTCCTTCATGATTCTTCTCTAATATCACTTTAAAAGTGAGGCCTTCCATGACGACCCTATATAAAATAACGCCATCTCATTCCCCACAGATTTTCCTAGTCTTTATTCCCCTGTTTGGTTTTTCTAGTACTTATCACCAGCTCTATGTTGTCTATCTGTACCAACTAGAATGTAAGATCTATGGGAGTAAAGATTTTATTTTCTTTTTTCTATTATACCTCAGCACCCAGAACACTGCTTAACAGTGAAATGTAAATGAATGTCTATTTTTAGTGGTATGTACCCAAATCATAGGAGAAATCTAATATGATCTAAAGTGGGAATCACTACTCTTATTGGGCTTCTTCTATACAACCTGTGCATTTAGAAAAATGGTTCTCAATCTTTTTCCAATGTCATATCTGAGAGGTATAAGGAACAGCATAATCCTATCAGTACTGGTAATGTTAATAATCTATATTATTCTAGGACCAAGCTGGACCATCAAATGTTGTCTCCTGGACCAAAGTACTTTGGCTGCTTTTAGAATAGTTTTCACTAACCTGTATTTTGGTGCTCTGCTATCAGCCTGAATGAGTGATGCTTTACATCACTCATTACCACTATTATCATAGTAATAAGACTATTATTAAAATATTATTTATTCATGAGTCTTTACTATGTATCAACTGATCTGCTAGGTGCTTTATATCCATTAGCTCATTGATGCCTTACAAGAATTACTACTATTCCTATTATTCTCCTCTTTTAACATACAGGAAGCTGAGATTGAGAAGTCAACTAACTTTCCTAAGGTCACAAATCTAGTAAGACAGAAGAACAAGAATTTAAAGTATGGTATATCCAATACCAAATCTCATGTTAATTACTATACTATGATGCCCTGATATAAGACGCCATTTGAGAAATTTATGTAAGAGCTACATGAAAGAGAAAACTTGCATTCCTCTAAGAGCTACAGATTTGAGAGCTAGATAAAAATGATGGGGTTTCACTTTTCACTTTTGACTCCATGAACTAAACATTCAGCTCAGATATAAGTGGATAAGTCCTTATGGCCCAGATAATTCCTTAGGTCTTGACCTCTTCATCTAATTCATGTTTTCCCTAATTCCTTATGCATTTCCTTTATACCCTATCAATCAATCCTCCCCTTTAAAAATGTATATACTCCACTGGGATTGGTTATTAAAACAGTTGAAATATTATAAAAAACATAAGCAGACTAACTCATAATTCAACAGTTCCAATATTAAAACCCAATCATGGGAATATAGCTCAGGGATAGAGAATCTGACTGCAAAACCCAATCAGGTATATGCATTTTAAAAGGGAATACAAAGACTAAAGAAATGGAACCATAATGGTACACTAGGTTATATGGTTGATATTCAAGAATTTAAAAGAATGACACTGGGCATAGCAGGTAAGGATACACAGATGAGCAAAACTCACATTGATAACCTCCTCCACTGAGCCAGGAGCTAATGTTCAGTGGTAATCTTCCCTTAGTATCTGTAGTCATTATCTAACATAACAGTAAATTCTCTGAGTGGAAGTAGGCAAAGGTAATATATATAGGACCAACCATTTCTTCTTTTCCTAAATTGTCCACCACTTTTAAGGAGGGCCAAACTTTTCACAAGGTAACAAATATATAAAAATTTGTTTTGGCATTCTGAAAAGTTTCTAATTACTACTCTACATCAGGAGAAGAATGTTCTTCTCAAAAATTCACCGAACATTTCACTTAAAGGCAACTGTAGTTGATACCATTATATGACAACTTAAAGATGCATTATAAATGAAAACTTATAACTAAAAATAAAGGGCATACCATCAATAAAATCTATGTTTTTATGAAGGCTCAAAGGGAATATAAACCAATATAATCTTCCAGATAAACTATAAGCTTACCTTAGCTACTTCTTCTTCTAATCGTTCTTGGTATTGTTTTTCCAACTTAACCATATTTGTTTCCTGTTTCACTCGAAATTCATCAGAAAACTAAATTAAAAAGCAAAATATGACATTTATTTACACTAATTATACACCACTTATTTTTAAACTTCTACTCTCAAAATGTCCCCAAAATATCACTATTTCTTAGAAAATTTCTGGATACTCTCAGCAAAAAATAAATTTCAATTCTTCTTTCTTAATAAAAAATAATTCTAGCAAATAACTCTGTGAAATAATTATGATTACTGTGAACTTAACAATTAAAGGTGCAAAAAGAGAAATACATTTACTTACTATTACTGACATACAGTTCTAGGGTGGGATAAGGATTATTAAATATAACTAATAAAATATATGTGTAAGTATGTATTTCCTTTTAAGTAAAATGCTAAATAGTGGCTATTTTTGCTCATAAAATTACAAGCAAATTTTCTTTTCTTCTTGGTACTTATTAATAGTATCCAATTTTCTACAAATACAAATGACTTTTATCAATAGAAAAAAACCATCAACTTTTTTTTTCTTTTTTTTTTGGAGACAGGGTCTCACTCTGTCACCTGGATTGGAGTGCAGTGGTATCATCATAGGCTCAAGCAATCCTCTTGCCTCAGCCTGCCAAGTAGCTGTGTCTACAGAGACTGCCACTATGCCCAGCTAATTTTTAAAAATTTTTTTGTAGAGATGGGGACCTGGGGGGTGGGGAGGTGTCTCGCTATGTTTCTCAGGCTGGTCTAGAACTTCTAGCCCAGGCATGAGCCACCATGCCCATCCCATAAGCTTTTCAAAACTATAAAGATGTTCTCAGCATGAAAGTATTTATTTATTTACCAATTATCTGAATTTCATCCAATCAGAGATATTCCATATGGGATGAGTGTAGAAGAATCAAGCTTGTGACTAACATCTCTCCTACGTATCCAGAATGGAAGGCAATGATCTCTACTATCTCTAGGACTTAGGTGCTAAAAATCTACTGAGTGAACACCAAGGTTTTGCAGGTTTGAGAAAAGTTGCAGGTTTGAGAAATTGGGAATAATACAATGTTGAGGAAAGGCAGAGGGTGGTTTAACTAAATGGCATGCACTGTAAAAGATGTGGAGCTTTTATTTATCATACAGACTTTGCTGGAGGCCTAATCCATTATCCCAGCCCTAGCACTTGGATCTTGGGGATTCCTAAACACTATTCTAGAGACGGCCTGGTACAACTTCCCATGGTGGGAAGAAAAAGCTATGCTGGCCCAGAAATGTTGTACAAAACAAGACAATTTTAAACTATAACATATTTAGGGGGAAAAACGCCTCAAATTTAACTTTCTCTGTGTTTTTCCTATGGTATGAAAATACATTTAATTTCTTTACTTATATATTCTGGGTCTTTTATATAAGGTACTATCCTCATATTTATAATGCTTACTTCTCAGCAACTACTTATTGGATAACTAGTAGACCACAGACATAAAAATGATAGTAAGAAAGATAAAATCAGCGTATATAACAGTTTAAAGAGCAAAAACAAAATACCTCTATTGTACCATCAATATCCTCTTTTAGACAACTTCCAGGGTACATTTTTCTCTGTATATCAGATTCTGTAATTACCATTGAATCAATGGAGAAGCTAAATATAAATAAAAGAGGGTAAAAGAATTAGAGTTAGTGCCTGCTTTACTGTTCACCCAAAATTTATACCATGCATAAAATGTGTACTGGGGCAGGGGAAATAAAAATGGTAAGTCAAGGGTTATGAGTACATAACTTAAGTATATAACTTAAATCATATTTTTAACTAATTTTTCCACTTAAAAGTAACACAACTGAATGACAGAGTATTTTAACAGATCACCAACTGAATTTTATGCCATTTTATAAAGTCTACTATACATGCAGACTTTTTATAGGTACTGATATTTATGAGAAAAAGTTTGTAAAACTCCACTTTTATTAAAAACTTGTTTTTAACATATACATGTATAGAAAAAAGCCTGCTTTTTCCTATGAATACACATCTATAGTAACAGTGATTACCTCTAGTCTAGTGGAACTGGGGAGTAGTGCTTGTAAAGAGAAGAATCTTAATGTACACATAGTCACTTCTGGACTTTTCTGTTTTTAATCTATTCACATATCTTTTGGTATTTATGTCTGTATTTTGTGTTGTTTTACGTGCATTCACTATTTTGTAAAAAAAATTATCTTAAAATGCTTAACTTGGGTCATAAAAGTAAGGTTAAGATTAGTATTTAGGAATCATGGGGAAAAGATCAAAAGAGCAAGTTATAATTTTTTGTTTTTGGCAAATATAATTTCTCATGCTCATTTTCATGTGCACCCATGCTACCTTCTTTGCTCCACCCTTCTCTTGTCCACACACTCTTCCTTCTCCTATTCTCTTCTACATTTCATTGTCTAAAACTGGCCAGATACAAGTTATACCACTGTCCCATTTCATAACTTGTACAACTAAGCCCCTACTGACAAACATTTGGTTGTTTCCAAATGTTCACTATTACAAACAATGCTATAACATAGATCCTCACAAATATATCTTTACATACTTGCATGGATGTTTCTGTATGATAAACTCTTATATTTGTTAAGCTTAATATTTAAAATTTTAACAGTGCCATAATCTAAAAAGTTATGCTAATTTTATTCTCATACAGTATTGTTTAAGTATTTTCTCAAAATTTCAGTAATAAGGAGTCATAACAATCTTAAAACTTTGCTAGAACACACATGTTTTTATTTTTGAGATTACACTTTCTTTCAAATGCTATTAGCCATTTAAGTTTTTCCTGCTGTGAACTGCCTTCTCATGTTCTATGTCCATCCTATGTTTCTAAATACTCATCCATTTCCCTTATCTTCTTTCCCTACCCTTTTCTAGTTCTTCTATCATTCTCACCATTTTGTCTCTGTTCTCCTCACTGTCCCCTGCATACACTATTCTGATCCTTGGCTTTATGTTTTGGATGTTATTTTTATAGCCTAGAAAACTCTTCTGATTATCTATCCAGCCATTATGATCCAAATGCCAAAAAGTACTAGATAGTCTACAATGACTTCATTCTGTAAGCTTTATAGCATTTGAAAGTGTTAACCCCAAATTGAAAAAAATAGTCTGGCTAAAACTGAATTCATTGTTCCTCTCTTATAATTTCTCCTCCCCCACCTCCTGATTTCCCTATTTATATTAATGTAACATCATTCTCCATATTCCCTAGGCCCAAACACAGAGACATCTTTGATATTACCCTCTGCTTTGTTCTCAACATTCCTTCCATTACAGTGTCTCAATATTCACCTTTCTTTTCTATTTCCATGGTACTACTCCAAGAGGCAGTATTGTAGAAATGTGCAGTGAAAGATGCCACACAGACAAGCGTTTAAATTCCAGCACTTTAGTTATATCATTATGCTATATTCCCCAACCACTATCTTTTAAGTTATTTTGTGAATAATTATTTCAGTGATTAGACTAAAGTCCCTAGATGGAAAGGGCCACTTTATATACACCTAATTCTTCCTCCATGACATCTAGCCAAGGCTCTTCTGAGTTACTATTTTATTTGATCCTCACACTCTAAAGGGTAATTATTATCCTATTTAAAGATGTTTAAATAATCTGTCCAAGATCACATAGCCAATAAAAGGTCAAATCAGGGGTCAAATGCAGATATGTCTGACTCTAAAACTCATGGTCTTTCTAATCCCATAGTGAGATTACAGTATAAAGAAGCTTCTAGTATGAAGTCACCAAGTACCTGTTAAATGAATGACCCAATCATTTTTCTTAAACTATTTCAAGTCTACCTACATAGAACAGTATACTCTATTCAAAATGTTTCACAGTTGCGTCCAAAATATGTGATGATATTTGTAAGAAATAATTTTGACTCATTATTGTTAGAAAGAATGAGCATGGTGGTGAGTAAAACTCTTTTTTGTAGGGAGACAGGAGTAAACTAATGGTTTTAGTTGAAAGGTATTGTCAACACACTTCCACCAAGTATTACAGAAACTCTGAGAGAGGGTGGTGAGCTGGCAGAACCCCAAGTACAGGAACACCAAAGTAATCCTACATTTCCAGAAGCCTCCCTTTTCTTCATGCTTTGGAGAGAAAGCATCACTAATTACAGGAAGATTACTTGAAATGCAGTGACTTGATTATTAGAGAGTTCTTGCTACCTACCTATTTTCTTTCATATCAGAAAGCATAAAGCAGTAGTTTCCAAATGTCAATCCAATGGCTGTGTGCCTCAAAATTATTTTGTTAAAAACACAAATTTCCAGGTTCCATCTCAATGCTATTGAGTCTGACTCTCTAAATGTATAATCCAGTAATCTATAATTGTAACTATTAAAAAATAATATTAAAGTTCAAAAACCTCCAGTGTTTCTAATGTATGGTCACGTTTGGGAACCACTGATCTCAAAGAAAATGGGAGCTTTATAAGGCGGTGCCAATATTGAGTAAACAATTCCAAAGCCTATATACAGGCTTCACATAAAAGAGGGAGTAACAAACTGCTTCCAAAGAAGTATAGACATTCAGTATTTGTCCACCACCACCATCCAAAAAAATGTGTTGAGGTTCCATTAACAAAGGCATATGAAGACATCAGTCCTAGAATAGCAGAGCCAGCCAAAGTTAGATTAAATCTCTGAGGGTTTTATAGAGCTAGTTATATACTATAACACACTTATCAACTAAATCATAAACTGTTCATTCATTTAACAAGTATGTATTGAGTACCTATTATGTGCAGGGAATTAGCATAGGTGTTTGGGATATATCACTGACTTAAATGAACAAAGATCCCCACCCTTATAAAGCTTAAAGTCCTTCATCAGAGACAAACAATAAACAAGATAAAAACAAACCTACCCCTCTCCAAATTTATATATATTTGGATATATACATACAATACATATAAAACATATACACATTATGTAAAATGTGCACAATACATGTAGACTCATAAAATAGATAACATTAAGTAATATTGAAAATATGAAAAAAGAAGGATACAGAGCTCTAGCGGACAATTTTAATTTACATAGAGTGATCAAGAAAGGCCTCATGAAAACATGACATTTGAGTAATGATCCAAAGGAAGTGAGGGTATTGGCCTTGCGAATCTCTTGAAAAAGATCATTCTAGGTAGAAGGAAATGAGAAAGCCCTAAAGGAGAAGTATATTGATAATGCTTGTTTGAGGACGCCAAGAAGGTTGTATGGTTTGAGAACAGTGACAGGCAAGTCAATGGGAGGTAACGAGAGATAATAGGAACTTGTTATGTAAGACTTACTAAGCCACTATAAGGACAAAGAGCATTGGAATAACATGATTTGTCTTAAACTTTAAAAGGAAGGTTCTGGCACCTGGGTTGACTATGTTGAGAACAGACTTAAGGGAGGAGTTAGGGTAATCCAGGTGAGACATGATGATGGCAGGGACCCACAGGGTGGTGAGGAGTGCTGCAGTTCAGAAGTATTTTGAAGACAGAGAAAACAGGATTTCTTCATAAATTAGAAGAGAGGTATCAGAAAAAGAGGAGTCATGATAGATAGAGATGGCTGCAGAAGGAGCAAATTTTGAAGAAAAGATCCAGAGTTCTACTTCGGACATGGTGAATTTAAACATTAAACAACCAAGTGGAGGAAATCCAGCCATGACTGGAATGGCGCCATCTTATATTCCTTAAATATTCACAACATCAAAGTAGCAAAGACTAGGCATAGGATAAACCACAAATACATGTACACTGCCTGATTTAATTCAGCAGATTAGTAACAACCAGCATCTTTATCAAATAAAAATGTAAATAAAATTCCTATACTGAAATGTTCTTGGTTTACCTCAACATCTTTTTCATACATTTCAAAGATACAGAATTATCTCCCACTCTTACTTCTTAAAAGTGTTACATCCTATTTCTTTCAAGCAACTTTGCTTAAGTTACATTTTTGTCTTAAAATAACCATTCCAGATGATACTCTGATTGTTAGAAAGCTACAAATACTGCTGAATGAACTTGTAAGTAGATGGATACCTTGGCTGAACTGTGGACTTATTAACAGCTTGAATTCTTTCCTGCAAATGATAGATCTCTGCCCCATAGTTTTCTTCAGTTTCTTTCAATTGTTGCTGCAAAGAGGATATGAGGTTTTCCAATGCTTGAACTTGTTCTTCAAGTTGTTTAATTTTTTCAATATTTTGCAGAGAAGATAACTTGCTTTTATGATTGACATCTGTTATATGAGTAGAAGAAAATGCACATTTCAGTACAAATTTCTTAGTGAAATATCACAGTCACTTTACATGTGCAGAAAATATTCACTCTTTTTTGAAAAGATGTTTTTATTTGAAAAAATAACTCAGGTTTCAATTTGAATTCATTCTGATGAAAACAAGAAAACATAAATAGCGCAATTCAAGATCATTTTCCCTACCCTCATGGCTGTAATACCCCTAAATCCAACAATTTTATGTTTTTAAATTTAAAACAATTTAGACTCATAGAACGTAAGAAGTGGGAAGGGACCAAAGGGATAAGTGGGCCAAATCTTTCCTTTTAAGGATGAGAAAACTGAGACCAGAAAGGTTACAGCGAAATGTCCAAGGTCATTAAGTTGTCTCAAATTTTAAAGGAGACAAGAAAATTACTGAACATATGGTATAAAAACAAAATAACAACCAGCATCTTTATCAAATAAAAATGTACATTTTTTTTGATTGTGGCATGTAATCAAAATTTACCAATGTCTTGTAAACTGGTCATCTGAGAATGAGTTGATAAAAACTCTGTTTCCTCTTTTGGGAGGTTTTCTTCTGCAAATTCAAGTTTCACACCATCTGTTTGCCATCCCGGAATCTATTGAAAACAACAGAATAAAAGCAGTGACATAAACATATGATCCAGTACTTTGAAATCTATACTAAAGCACCTTTGAATTTAAGATATTTTTTCAAAATCACCCAAAATTATAATACTCTGATACTATTATTATTCTTCTATTCTCTTTGACACAGTGAATCACATCCCATTTCCTTCATGGCACTGAAATTACATTAGTAATGTTCTTTGATATCTAGAAAGGAGTTCATTTTACTGCAAAAATGGTGCTTCACAGAATTTTAGTAGAAAGTTCATAACAGTATTTAAAATATGACTTAATCTTTGAAATTTTAACTCATAAATGATAAATTTTATATTATCAATACTTTATTAATATAATTTATTCATCTCTGGATACATCCCATGTGTAACCAGGTAACTGACAAATGGTATGCTGCTCTTTACAGTAAAGAAAACAGGAAGGAAACGAATGAAAACAGATAAATTTCAGCTTATTTCCTTAACTATTAAAACTAGGCAGCAATATGTCAGAGGTGTGTATGTTAATTTATTCATTCATCAAATATTTAATAATCTATGTAATCAGCATTATGACAAGGGAGAATAAAAACATAAAATCAGTAAGAAAAAATATGGTATACCTGCCCTCACAGAACTTATCAGCTACTTGGGGAAATAAAAATTAAACAATTAGAGAAGTGCTAAACTGTAAAGTTTGACTATAATGACAACGACACAGAAGAAAGACTGATGTGGATATGAGTAATTATGGAGGAAGTCAAATTTGATTTAGGCCTCAAAGATTTTTGGCAATGATTTGGAAAGGCTATAAGGAAGAAACAGTAAGAGCATTTATGAAAGAATGGCCTATGTTGTAAGTAGTGAAGACAATGATCTCAGGGGTTTAATCTGGCCAAGGAGGGGAAATCAAGCTAGTTAAATAAGGTAGATCCAAATTACAGAAGACATTGAAAGCAAGGGGAAAGAATTTAGACTCACTAGACCGGATGAACAAAGGATACTGTAGAAGCAGGTGAGCAACAGGATAAAAGCTATTTCCCATGGAGGCTGTTTTAATTGGTTACTACTATTATCAAGCCTTCTACCCAACTCCTACCCCTTGAGTACATTTCAACAGAGGCCTTGCCTCCTACTTCCCAGAGAAAATAAGATCATCAGGTAAATTCTTAAGTTTCCAGCCAACCTTTCTAATTCATTCAGCAAACATTTATCAAGCATTTACTGTGTGCTAAACACGCACTGTGTTAAGAAGAAGAAATAAACAGGTTTCCTGATTCTGAACAGTTTAGAATCCAATAGAAGAGACAGAAGAGTAAACAAATTAATTATAACAACATGAAAAGTAATGTGATACAAACACAAGTTTGCATAAGGAGCTATAGGAACATGGAAGGAAGACGGAAGAGTAATCAAGTATTTAAAATAACAGAAAAAGATAAGTGCAATAAGCACAGGCTTGTACAAATGCTAAGGGAACACAGGAAGAAATGTCTAAGTCTAGGAAGACAGGTAAAAATGACACAGAGGAAGTAACATTCAAACCAACTGGAACAACAAGGAGGAACAAACCAAGGAGACTAGAAGGGGATGGGCAGCATTAGGCAGGAAGAACGGCATGCAAAAAAGCCGAGGGGCGTTAAAGATCAGGGTACATTTGGGAAATTCTAAGTATTTCAGTATGGCTGAAATGAGGAGGAAGATTAGAAGATGAAGCCAAAAGGTTAGGCAATGATATACCGCAGTCCTGACTCTGACCCCCCAAAAACTCTGGGATGCCTCTGCAATTGTAGCTAACTTACTGTGTTAAAATGTGAAATTCACTTATTACCTATTATGCAGAAAAGAGTTAACATAGCAGTCGTCAGACTGCCTATCTTTAGGAAGGCCTGCTAGCAAGTTTGGCCCTTGGCTGGAATCTGGGAACATAACTAGTAAACAGTTCCCTACACTAGAATATAACTTTGCCTAAACGTTAAGTGTGGCTTGCTTTGCTTAGACTGTGCAAACACTATGGTTTATGCTGAACACATGCATGGACGTCTGAATGCTGGTACATGCCAGACAGAGGGGCCTATGCAACTGATATCTGATAGAAAACTGTGGACTCACAGGCTCAGGTGAGGTTCCTTGTAGAAAACACTTCGCACACATTGTCACAACACATTGCTGGCAGTATTAAAGTACATCCTGTGCCTACACTGAGAGAGGAAGTTTGTGCCTGCTTTCCTCCAGATTTTGCTCCATGTACCTTTTCAAAGCTGATTTTGCTTTGTTTTCTTTTGCTGTAATAAATCTTAGCCTTAAGTATAACTGTATGTTGATTTTAAATCACCGAACCTGGCAGTGGTCTTGGGGACCCCCAACAAACCCTGACTCTGTGCCCTGTTATACAGACATCTAAGGCTCAAGTTTCATTGATATAGGGAATGGAAAAAAAAAATCTTAGCCTTGCTTCTCTCCTTTTTCTTTTACACTTACTATCAAATTCTTTTGGTTCTTCCCTAAAGTATCTTATAAACTGTCCCTTCTTCTTTTCTACCTCCCACTGCTGCCAGATTAATCTCTCTAAAAGTTCAACTTCATAATGTCTAGCCTGTGATCACAAATTTCTATCAGTCTGTTAGTATCTACAAGGTAACAGTCCAGCCTAGCATCAAAGTTTGGTATGGTCTATCCTCTCTAATCTTAGGGTCCATTACTCTCTCAAAAATATGAACAGATATATCACACGTACACCTCCAAGACTTTCATAATATCACCACTCCCACCTGGAATGCTATTCTTCCCCCTCAACCCCCCGCCTTCCTTATCCAAACCTACATATCTTTTGTGGTCCAATTCAAGTTCCACTTCCTCCAGCAAATCTTTCTTGATTGTTTCAGCCTACACTCATCTACCTGTTTGATTAATTCCAAAAGTACTCACCTACATTTCTTTTTTAAACATTTACTTAATTGTTGCCTTGGATAATTATTTTATATATGTATATCACATTCCTTGAATTAATTTATAAATGCCATCACTTTATAAATTTCCTCAGTCTAGTGCTTATTCACTGACATTGTATACTGCTTTATTCCCAGAACATAGAACAACTTAGCATATAATTAAGCAAATAAAAATTATTGTCTGTCTAGTTTGTCCCTGGGTCTAAGGAAAAAAATAATTCATTCATTAAAAAATAAAAATTATTGGTTGGATAAATGAATGAGAACAAGGTATACACTTATCTTTCATTTCTTTTGTATTCCCTTCAGAGTATATTTCAGTATGGTAAAAGATCAGGGGTCAGAAAGAGGGCTACCTAAGACGATCCTCAAGAAGCTGGTTTAAGGGGAAAAGTTAAACTCAAATTTCCATATGGTGATTGAGACATACACTGAAGGATTTTTGAGTAGAGCCATCTGATTAGATATATGACTCTGCAGCTCAGAAGTTAGGACTGTCCCAGACATAGAGATCTGGAAGCCATGAAAGTGGATGAGAACAGCACACAGAGTAAGAAGAGCATAAATAAATATCCTTGGTAACGATAAACAGGGTAGGCAAAGTCCAAAATGGAAGCTTAAAAAGCTACAGAAGATAAGGGAAGAAAGTGTTCTCAGAAAGCAGCAAATACTGCAGTCAAGAAATAATAGATTAAATTATAAAGAAAACTAGTTCAAGATACTGCACTGAGCCACGTGTTTATACCTGAGGTTGCAAAATCGAAGCTTGAACTTTAAATAAAGGCTACAGAAGTGCTCTTTTGGGGACAAAACAGTTTTTGTTATTGTTTGTTTGCTTTCTGCTTCCCAACTTCACAAAATAATATGTTTATTTTGGAAAACTTCCTAATATTTTTAAAAGCAAAAAGCTTCATATAAAATTGATAAACAAACTAGCAACACTGGATCTCCATTCCTATATATGGTAACAAGAAGCTTAAACTGAGCAGCTTCTGCCCCTTTTGGATGAGGCATGTTTTCTCCAGGTTTCACTTGGCCTTCCTCATTTATTTTATGAGCATTAAGCTAAGGCATTTACATTTGTGACCTCTGACACACACCTCCTCCCTTCCCATGGCCCAATGAAAATAAAGAATCTTTAAAAGGTGTAAATCCATAACAAACAAAAAAATGAGATGAAACCAAAAGAGATTCTACTCTTATATAAATCTACTAGAGTAGGTTTATAGATTTTAGGAAAGGCTAGATAAGGTTGTGCTTAACTGCACAGAAATTGTGGGAGAGGAAAGGAGACAGGAGGGAAAGCAAGAAGGGGAGGAGAAAAAAAAGAAGAAAAAGAGGAAGAAAAAGAATTTCAGCCAAAACAAACCTCATCAGTACTATCACTTTCACTGCCTATCATTTTAATCTTTCAAATCTGTCTAAACATTTTAATATAATTGAACATCGAAAAGCACCCCAAATAAACATCTTTCTGGATTTTTTTCCTATAACATGAGAATTACAACACTTATCCTTTGCCAATATATGCTTTAAATTATTTTTCTGATATAGTTAATAAATTTTACTGAATCATGTATACTATCTTACCTAGTTTTCTATGAATACATTTTTAAAACAACTGCTTGAAAATAAAACTGACACAGATAACACTGTGTGAAATTCATTAGGTAGGTGCTAAACAACTGAACTAGTTACCAATTTTCTCTAACACAGAAAGATAGACCCATTGCTTTAATTTTATGTTATATATAAAATTAAATGTAATCATTTCACACAGCTTACAATTTGATATCTTATGTTTTTTAATTCATCATGATTTCAAAAACTCTCTAAAGTGATTAAATATTACTCAACTTGCAGAAATTCCTTCAGCTTAGTGATATGAATTCTCTACTATAACTATATGTCACCTTTCCCAATCTCCTTTTCATGTTCAGTTATTTTATAAATTCTTGGTTGATAAAGCAGCTTACAAAACAACAGGTAATAGAATAAACACAAACACTATAACATTTTCCATTTCACAGACCTTGCTTAATCGTTTCTGAAGTACCAAGAGTTTGTTGTATTCTTCTGTTACTTTGTTGAGAAGAGTTTGCATATTTTCTTGAAGGTCTAAATGATAAACAGACAATTACACTAATTTCACTCCACAGTAAAAAGTCTGCATCTTTCAATAAATATCATTCACCTATTTATAACTTTAGAAAATTGCCTACGAGAAGTAAACCTCATATATTTAGTAGCCAAAAATTAAAACCTCATTAATGTGAAACACCTGCTGTAAAAACAACTTGAAAATTTCATATTGAAATATGTTAAATTTCTCTTGGTATTCATTAATTTGTATACATTTTGTTCATCATCCATATAAATGGACAGGGCTAGGACACATTTTTATCTGGGAAGGAACACCAAAAATTAATTGAGGGTACAATTTGTTAAAATAAACTAATGCCAGATTTGTATTAAGAAAGATATTTAATATATTTCTTATTTTTCAATTTTCTTATTCATTTTTAAAATAATAAATCATTGACATAAACTTATTCAATAAATACAATAACTTTTAAAGATTTGATCAATGGTATAAAAAGTTAAAGAAAAGAATTAGAATGAGGAAAAAGATGGCAGTAGAGGAATAAAAGATGAAGAGACAGGTAAATTTGTAGACAGAGTCAATTATCTTCATATCATAATTACTACATTACAAAAATTAAAAATGTATATTAAATGTAAGATTCCATGAATCTGAAAGGAGGACAAGATGTTAAGATGATAAACTCAACCTGGCTGAGTGATTAAATCATGATTAAAGGTAAAATAAATTTCATCAATTTATTTAAGAAAATTAAATATTGTTTAATAGTGTGATAAGCTTTTATTACCTCGAAATTCATATCTACAATCTCGTAATTCTGTTTCTTGATTTTCAGAAGTGTAAACACCAGAATTCTCTCTCTCTCCTACATTTACTTCACATTTTAAAGCAGGAGTATAATATTCACCAAGGACACTGCATAAAGTCTGTTAAAAACAAAATTGGATATTCTGCCTCTAAAGATCATTAAACATTATTTTTCTAGATACAAAAGACAGTCAAAACATCATAGGAAAATCAGTGAGGAAACACTCCTTCATACACGAAATCAATCTAGTAAAAGAAATTTCTAAATTTCCTCTCTATAAGTGAGACATGAAATTCTTCTTACATCAGGAAAATACCGATAATCTTGACTGCACAAAACTATAACTTTTTCTGCTTCCCTCTAATAATAAAGTATGTCTTATAATTTACCACTTTCTAGCTTGGATCCTATTCTAATACTATCTTTGTAATGTCAAATATCCTTGAAAAAAATACCACAGAACAAGGTTGGAAATTCAGAAATGATTATCAGAAAGAAATAAATTATAATAATATCAAGAAGGAGACAACATTCATACCCTTTTCTGTAACACTGAGAGTATTTTTTATAGTTTATACACACAAAAAACCCTCAAAATATTTGACACATTGTTCTGGTTGTTCTCCTGAGCAATAGATAATTCTATCATGTAAAACAACACATATGGGTCAGGCGCAGTGGCTCATGCCTGTAATCCCAGCACTTTGGGAGGCCAAGGCAGGAAGATTGCTTGAGGCCAGGAGTTTGAGACCAGCCTGGGCAACACAGTGAGACCTCGTCTCTACAAAAATTAAAAATAAAAAAATTAGCCAGGCATGGTGGCATGCGTCTGTAGTCCTAGCTACTTGGGAGACTGAGGTGGGAGGATCCCTTGAGTCCGGGAGTTGGTGGTTACAGTGAGCTATGATGACACCACTGCACTCCAACCTGGGTGAAAGAATGAGGCCATGTCTCACTCAAAAAAAAAAAAAAAAAAAGAACAAAAACCACATGCCCCATAATCATTTGATAAGCTCTCCATATAACTTTTACCTTTGTCCCTCATACAACTAAAAATAACCATCAACAACTTCTAAATTTAAAAAATAACTTGTTTAGTGCTGCTATTTCTTGAGATTTGCTTAAAAGTTAAACTATATTGTCAATTACAAGATCACTCAACTTACAGATGAAGAAACTGAGACACAGAAAAATTAAGTAACTCATCTATGGCAACATCAACAAGTAGTGTCTGTTCTACTGGTAGGATAATTTACTTGAATTTCTTTTGTTTCAAACTGATTATCAGGAAATTTTTAAATGCTTGTTTAAGTTAAAAACTCAGGCATACTTTCTAAGTGCAGTCCTGAAGCAAGATAGTGGGGAAAACTAGGTTAGATGATTCTGCTCATCAAATGAGTAGCAACTTAAAATTTAGCACTTCTTGTCTGAAAGTACTTTTTAACTAATCTTACCTGTGAGAAATTAGAACATTCTTCAGACACTGCATTTTGAAGTTTTCCAATGAGCATCTGTAAAGGCTTTGTTTCATCACCTAATAGAAAAGATAATGCATTAAGACATTCAATTTACATATTTAAGTACTATTATATTTAACCTATGTTTCACGTAGAAGCGTCCCTACAATAAGACTAGTTTTAAATTCTTTCTTTCAAAGTTATTTTCCATCGCTCAATGTTAACTGTCTCTGAAAATTTATAAGATTTTCAATTTCTATCCTACAACATGGTATAAAGCAGTGACTTTCAAACTTTTTTTTTACTATAACCCAACATAAGAAATACATCATATCATAATCTATTATATACATCCATGTAAAACTGAAATAAAAATTTCACAAATCAGTATTTACCCTTCCTAGATGCTATGCACTCCAGTGTTTTCTGTTCTACTCTTTTATGCATAAAAAAAAAATGCTGGTCATTACTCACTAAACTGACTTCATCACCCATCAATGGACCCATTAATTAACTTATAGTCTGAAAAACATTGGATAGACTATCTGAAGAGGATATCAATAAAAATAATACTTGCTTAAAATATTAGTAAATCCAAACCCAAAAACCGCCAATGTGAAAAAGTATGGTATTCTTATTCCGGCCACTCTTGAATTTTTACTCTGTTCAAAAGAACAATTTAATTGGAAAAACTTACAAATCACCTCATTCCTAAAGGCAAAAGTAGAGACCTAGAGACACCTTGAACACAGGAAGCCTTGTTAACTGGGTGATGAAGTAATCATTAAAGATAAAAGTTAACTGCAACTAGTCCACAAACAGGTTCCTTTTCTTCCATTTAAGTTCCCTTAAACGTTGCTTCCCACCGTGCCATCTTAAGTCTTTTGGCTCACTCTACACAGCCTCACAGGATGTCTCATTCTTGTCCTTGGCCTCAGATGACCTCCCTGTTGATTCCAAACCTTTACCTTGCACCTGTATCTCTCTCTCCTGAGTTTCAGACTTCTATTTTCAACTGCCTACTGGATATTTCTTTTTCAAAGTCAACAGGTATTCTTATTCAATATGTTCCAAAATGAATTTATTATCTTTCCCACAAATCTGCTCTTTGTCTTCTTTGTGACTGAAACTACCCTCAATTCAGTTACCCAAGCTATAAACTTAGGGATCATTCTCAATTCCTCCCATTTTTACTGCTAATATTAACTGCAGACTACAGCCTACCTCTTTAACTTAACTTTCCTTTCCATCCTCATTGACACTAAGTTCAATATCTCATTGTTTATCAGAATTACTACCAAAGTTGCTTAACTGTCTTCCCATCTCTCATCTCACCTTCTCCAACTCATCCCCAATGGTGTCATCTTAAAATAAAAATCTTACTATGTTACTCTTGCTATTTAAAATCCTGCAGTAGGTCTTATCACCAATAGCATAAGGCATACGCTTCATTCAGAGTACACAAAACTTTTTCTGTTTAAGCTCTTGCCAATCTCTCCAGCTTTATCCCTGACTACTTCCTCACACACCTTGAACTCTCAATTCTCCACAACGGATGTACTTACACCTCAATGCTAGACTCCAGCCCTCCCTAAAATTCCAGCTACTCCTGCCCTCCACCTCACCCTACTCATCCTGCTAGAAAGCACTAGACTTTGCTCCTTTCTCCTCCCACTCTTTTTATTCATTCTTCTATTACAGAAATTGTCAGTTTATTTTATATATGCTTTCCCAATGAATTGTGACTCCTGTGAGAAAACAAGTCAGTGATTTTAGCTTTCTCAAGCACTTAAATGAATGTTCAGTGATTATATAAGAGAATGGACCCAGGACGGGGATATACAAGTCATCTTCCTTTATGGGTTCTAAGACAAGGACAGAATTATGGAATGGTGGGCTCTAATTGATTACTTACTGGCTTCATGGTACTTATTTACCTGTTTCTTGTGTTTTTATATTCTGTAGCTCTAACTGGTGAATTTTCTGAAGTTCCTTGATCTTTTCCTCTTGAGCAGAAATAAGCTCCTCTTTAAGACTGCTAAGAGCTTTATCTTTTTCATTTTCCATATATTCACGAACCTGATCCACATGTGTTGAATAAACCAAAGAGAGGCATATGCGTTGGGCTTCCATCTGTAGCCTTAAATCATTCTTAAAGTGAATATAAACATTAGAAAATTTTAAAATCACAGATCAAATAATTAACTTCTATTTTTTTACATATACTCACTAGAAGGGGGAAAATACATGAAATTATAGTTTAAAAATTCATATAAGAGAACCGGAAGTCTAATTTTTTTTCTCACTCTTCATTCTGTTGCATTGACATACTTGTCTTTTTCAAGGAAAGTAGCACAATGTTTTCATTCCCTCAATTTTATAGTAAATTTTGATGTTTGGTATAGATAGTATGACTCATCTTTGATTTTTGTTTTAAAATATTTTAAATGTAGAGAAATACAAAGAATAATGTTATGAACACGTACATACTTACAATCCAAATTAACAAATACTAACATTTTGTCTTATTTTTCTTCATTGCCCTCTGCCCTACATACCTCTTTTTTGGTTTAGAAAGGAAATATAGATAAAATTTAATCCACTATGTTCTCTCATTTATTCCTTCCCCATAGGCAACCATTAGCAAAAATTTGGTACAAGTCCAGTTCATTTCTTATACTATTGCTTCTCAATGTATATATAAACAATGCATTATATTTTGCATTTTTAAGGATTTACATAAATGGTATAAAATGGCATTTATTTTACAAACTGCTTTTCTCATTTAATATTCTGCAGATTTATCCAAAGATACCGGCATAGCATATATGAATTTATTTTAATGGCATAGCATATATGAATATGCCACAATTTGTCCATTTCCTTTCTGGAGAGCAACTGGATTATTTATAATTTTTGGATATTTCAAAAAATGCTGCAGTAAATTTATATATATATATAGAGAGAGATATATATCTCTCCCCTTAGACAATTGTGCTAGTACTTCTCTAGTGTAGTGATTCTCACACTTTAGCATGCATCAGAATTACCTGGAGCGCTTATTAAAGCAGGTTGCTGGGCCCCACCCCCAAGTTTCTGATTCAGGAGGTGTGGGGTGGGGCCTGAGAATTTGAATTCTACTTGTTTCCAAGTGATGTGGTCAGGGGACCACATTTTGAGAACCATCTAGAAATGTTAATTGCTAGGTCACAGATAATGCACATTAGATTTTACCAAATTATTTTTTATATAACTGTACAGATTTACATTGCTATCAGCAGTGTATGAGTACTCAACTGTACTTATTACATTGCTATCAGCAGTGTGGGAGTACTCATAGCCCTACATCTTCAACATACATTTTATTATCAGACTTATTAATATTTCACCAATCTGATGGGTATAAAATGCTATTTTACTGTTGTATAATTTGTAGGGTTGAAAGTATCTTTTCATGTTTATTTTGGTTTTCTATTCTGAGACACATGCCTATTCATATCTTTTACCCATTTTTAAATCTTAATATTCCTTTATTTTTAATATATGTGGCAAATATCTGGTCCTAGTCATTAAACCTGTTTGATGGTATTGCTTGTAAAATAGTTATAATAAAATTTATTAATCTTTTCCTGTGCTTTTAAAAAAATCTTCATTGAAAGTCCTTCCCTCTCTCAAGATCCTATTTTCTTTTTATGTGTATGTCTTTAGCCAACTTGGAGTTATTTTATTTCTAAAGGTAGGCTCTAATTCCTTAACTCCCTATCCCCAATATCAAAAGCCAGGTATCCCATAAGCAATGAATGAATACTATAAATTTTTCCTGTTAATATGGCTTATTCTTTCATTTCATTCAAACTTCTGTTCAAATATTGCCTCACCAGAGTGGTCTTCTCTGACCTACCCTATATTAAAAAAACACCCACACTCACCTCTGGTAGATCCCTGGCCTTGTACCATACTTTAATTTTCTTCATAGCACTTACTACCACCTGACACATTATATATTTATTTGTCTGTCTTTAAATTTAAAGTCCACCTAACCCCTCTAAAATATAAGATTTATTTTTTATTGCCTATTTTTACTCATTAATATATTACCAGTGCCTATAAAAGTGCCTGGAATGCAGATTTGTAGGGCTTCCTTACTACATTCTAAAATTTCACAAGTATCTAGATGTGTTTCTGGGCTTTCCATTATGTTCTACTGATCTATTTGTCCAGCCCAGCATCAAACTATACTATCTACTAGAATTCTGTAGTAAGTCTTGATATCAGATGGAATACATTTTTCTAGAACTGTCTTGGCTATTCTTGGATATTTCCTCTTCTACATCACTTTTAGAATAAGTTTAAGATCCATGAAAAATCTTGGAATTCTGATTAGAACTACACTGAATTGTAGAGATTAATTTGGAGAGAACTGGCATTTCCCTTTACTTTATATCTTTCCACTATGAACATGGTATATATTACCATATAGTCTGGTCTTTACGTGCTTTAATGATTTATAATTTTCTTAACAAAAGTTCAAAACATAATTGTGTGGAGTTTAAACTTCTGTCTCTTCTATTCATCATCTTTATCTCACTTCTTATTCTTGTCATATTGCATTGGCTAGGAACTATAAAACAATGTCGAAATAGTAGAGTTGACGGTGGGTATTCTAGTCCTCTACTTGATTTTAATGAGAATGCTTCTAAATTTCACCATCAGAAATGTTACCTGCTAAATATTTTGATGAAAACCATTATCATGGTTAAGAAATTTCCTTTCTCTTCCTGATTGCCTCAAGTTTTTAAAAAAAATTCTAGGTTGTTAAATTTTTTATAGATTCTTTCCAGGATGTATTAAAATGATCATATGGGTTTTTTCCTGCTATGTATGAATGTGGAAATTACATTAATAGATTTTTCAGATGTTGAATTATTCTTCCATTCTTGGAATAGTTTGCTAATATTTTATTTAGGATTTCTACAACCCCACTCATAAGTGAGATTAGCTTATAATTTAATTTTCTTGTACTGTTCTTATCAGGCCTTTTTATCAATATTACATAAGCCGCATAAAATAAATTGGATGGTTTTTCTTCCTCCTGTCTTTCCTTTCTTCTTTCCTTCCCTCTCCCTCTTTGATACTATTTTATTAAGCAATTATATATTTGTTCTTTGAGAATTGATAAGACTCACTTGTAAAACGGTCTCAGTCCATTTTTAGTTGGAGGAGAGGGGAGAGGGAAAACTTCCACTATTTCAAATTCTTTAATGGTTAATGGTTTATTCAGGTCTTGCATTTCCATTTGAGTTAATTTTGGTAATTCATATTCTCCTGGAAAACCATCTAGCTTTTGCTTTTAAAAAAAATTTAACTGATATCTGACATTTTTAGGAGTAATCACCACATACTAGTTTCGAAAATAATTCCAGCCATTTAACAGAGCATTAATAGTTAAGCAATTTGAATTTCTTGATTCTTTTAGGCTATTAAATATGTAAAATAGCTCTACATTTGATATAAGATTATATATATGAACATAAGTCATTAGAAATTAAAAGAGAACTTTCCAATGACTTCCTACTGTACTTAGAATAAAATTTAAGTTACGATGTCTATGAGGCTCTCCAAGGTCTGGTCTTCTCTTTCTTCTTCAAACTCTTCTTTTTACTCTCCCCTTCTCTGACCTCAACTACATAGGCCTTCATTCTGTTCCTCAAACTCACCCATGTCTTTACAATTGCTCTAATTCCTATGTGGCAGGCTCCTCCCTGTCATTCAGATCTTGGTTCAAACAACAATTCCTTCAAGAAATCTTTCCTGACCACCATATTTAATGTTGCTGCCACCATGTCCCCATCATTCTCTATCACATTATCCTATTTTATTTCTTCATAAAATTTATCACTATTTCTAACTACTCTACTTGTTTCCTCAACACCTGCTTCTCTCACTAGAATATACGCTCTTTGAAACCAGAAGCCTTCTCTCTCTTATTTGTCACTATACTCTTATACCTGGCAAGAGATTCAAAAAATATTTGTTACATAAATGAAGAAACACATAAAACTGTAGTTAGCCTCATTATACTGTAGATACCCAGTAGAATTTTCCTGTTATTTCTAATATCAGTATCTGGCAAATATAAATTGTCAGGAGTGATCTGGTATTACTCATTATATGCACATAATTCTTGAACTGCATTTAAACTTAATATTATATTTTCCCCTTCAGGTATAACAAGACTTTGAAAAAACTCTAGGACTTAAATCAAGTTTTATTTCCCCAAGGAAATATAATTTCATAACTACCAAACAACTATATAGAGTACTAAAAAGCTTAGGAGTTCATTTTTAGTTGTGGAAACTTAAAAACACCAGTTATGAAATAAAAACTCTAAAACCAATCTTTGAGATTACAACAAAATATTACAAAATAAATTACTTTTCTAAAGCTGAGATTCTCAACAAAGTCATTTAAACTCTTGTCTTTCCAAAGAAAATGTGAAACCATTATCACGTTTTATTTTCTGAGCAGAATATATAACATAGATTAACTGAAAGAAAAGCATAAATGTTTAATAAAAAATACTTAAATGATAAATAAATGATAGCTCAAATGAGAATTAAAGGGTTCACTTTAATTCTCTTATAAGGATGTGAATTTATGTTTTATGAAAGTGAAAACTTAGATGTACATTTTCACTGTGCTTTACCATATATAAAGAAATAAAAATACCTGTTCTGATTTAAGTACACTGAGTTCCCTCTGAAGTTTATCATTTTCACTTGGTTCAGTTGCCCAAAGTGATGATTCATTTGTTACTGACGGCAAGTGATCCAAAAACAACTGTTCTTTCTTACTTTCTTTTCTAACAGTCATATTTTCAAAAGGAATTTTATCTTCCACCATTATTTTTGATTCTTCACCAAAACCTTTATTTATTTTAGAAACTGATCCTCCAGAATCCCTGCTTGTGACAGTCACTACTCCATCTGTTAAAGAGCTTAACTGAACATCACATACATTTACATTTTCTGTCCTATTATGGTTGATTATGATTTCTAGCTCTCTACATCTCAATAAAACTTGCTCTTTCTCTTGCTTTAAAGATGTAACTTCTTTACTTAGAAAACTAATCTCACCATGTTTTTGTTTCAATTGTTCAGAAAGATCAGACAGTCTCTTTGACAGCTCTAATTTCTCTCGCTTGGTTACCTCAAGTTTTTCCATGAGTTCTGTTGTATCTTTCTCAACAACCTCACCAATTTCCCATGGTTCTGCTATAAAAGCCTTGTCATCGTCAAAGGCAGAATGTCTCATTTTCACTGTAGCTGGATTTATTCTTTGCAAATGAAGCTCCTCATTGAGTGCTTTAAGCTTACTTTTATACTCTAATTCTTGTTTATTTTTACTGTCTTCTAAATCATGTTTTACTTTGAGAAGGCAAGCATATTCCTCCTGTAACTCCTGATAGTTAACTTCAAAGTTTTTTTCAGCAAATGAAAAAGTGTTCCTTTGCTTTTCAATCTCTTCATTTAGCTGAATACACTGTTGTTTGAGGTCCTCGTTTTCCTCTGTAAGTATTTCTATTTCTTTTTGCCAGCTACAGTCTTTGGATTTGGACTTAGTGGAGTCTATGAAAATCAATCTTTCTTCTTGGTTAACAGGAGTATATATTTTCAACATGTCTTCAAGGGCTTTCTTTTCATCTTTAAGAATGCTATTCTCTGCTTCAAGTTGTGCAAATTTTTCTTGAAGATCAACCTCTTTTTCCTTCATTTGTTTCTCCAATAATTCTGTTTTAAGTTGTAATTCTTGAACTTCTTGTTCAAGTGTACCCTTTTCCTTTTCTTCTTGTCTGAGTATTTCAATTTCTTTTTGAAGTTCATTGATTTGAAGAGTCATTTCTTCCGACTTTGAATTCACAAGGGACTGGTGTAAATCTTTTAGCTTTGAAATTTCCAAAATTAATTGATTCTGCTTAGTAATCAAACTGTCTTTTTCAAACTGCATGGTTTCTATCTTTTGACTCATTTCATTCTGTAAGCTATCTATCTGCTGTTTATAGTGAATGCCTAAGTTATCTTTAAGTTTTTCAATATTTATTTGATGTTCAATTTCTAAATCTTCCTTCAGTTTGGAAAGTTCTTCTTCATGACTGAATAGAAGCTGTGTTCTCAGCCTCTCTAATTCAGCTTCTTGCGATTCAGCCATTCTGTCTAATACAGCATTCTTTTCTCTTTCTAACATTTCAAGTTTTATCTTGTAATTTGTAACTTCTGCTTCATGTTTTAATTCTAGTTCCTTCCTGGCTTCAGATGCAGAAACAATCTCAGCTTTCAAATCTTCCACTGTACTAAGGGACTTATGTGCTTCATTCAGTTTACTTTCTTGTTCAGCTATTGTCTGTCTAGCTCTCTGAATTTGGTCCCTTGAAAAACTCAATTCTTCAAAAAGGTCTTCAAGCTGTCTCTGTAAATCAGACTTTTCTCTCAAAATTACTCCAAGTTCTTCCTTGAGTTTTTCCTTTTCAGAGTTTGTTTCTTGCAATCTTATATTCAGTTCATTTATTGCCACATTCATTAACTTTATCTGATCTTCATTAACTGTAATATTTGGATATGACATTAAAGCATTCTCCATTTCTCCCTTATGTTGTGTTTTTAGTTCCTCTATCTGTGACATGTGTTGTTTTATTAATTCTTGTTTCATTTGCACTATCTGCTGCCCATACATCTCATCCAGCTCTGCCCGGAGTTGTTCTAACTTTCTTTGTGTTTCCTGTTCCATTCTTTGTACTGTATCAGTTTCAAATTGGCTATCTTTATGATGTCTCTTCTGAAGTTCTTCAACTGTCCCCATTAACTGTTTTATTTCCTCAGAACACTGTCTTTCTTTTTGCTTAGAATTGGTCAGCTCTAATTTCGTATTTTTTATCTCTTGGTTCTTTTGTACAACTTGCTCTTGTAATTCTCCTAGTAATTTATCAGCAGCTGTTACTTTATCCTTTAGCTCAAGAGTTTTTTTTTCTTCTTCTGTTATTTTTGTATTTAATTCTTCAATGATTGCTTCCTTTTCCTGTATTTCTTTTTTATTTGAGTTTTCCACTTTTTTGTCTTGTTCCTTTAGGAAAAAAAAGAAAATATAAGAAAGGCATTTTTAGCTTCTGGCAACTTATACCACTTAATCTCAAGACTTCTCATGATAGAAGTCTACTTTTTACACAATTCTATAAAAAGCTAACTGTTGGGGCCTGCCCCTCAATTTTTCCCATGACAACAATGAGACCTAGAACTTGTGTACTCAACACTACTTATGAGCAAATACTACAGCAGTTTCGGCCTTTTTGGAAGAAATTTCTCTTACATTACTATGATTAAAAATTTTAATTTAAAAATCCAGTCTGATTTAGATGTCTCTAAACCATTATATTTTCATTTTTCTATTTTTTTTGTCAGGAAAAAATGTCTTTATTTCACCCATAATCTTTTGAAAAACTTTATTCTGCAAATATTAAGCACATACCAAAGTAGACAACAGTATAATGAACTCCATGAATGAATCTATCACACTGTATTTTCATTTTTCTTATTAACAGATCAACATTCTAAGTATTTAGTTTTTTTTTTTTTTTTTTGAGACAGAGTCCTACTCTGTTGCCCCAGCTAGAGTGCAGTGGCATCATCATAGCTCACTGCAATCTCAAATTCCTGGGCTCAAGTGATCCTCCTGCCTCAGCCTCCCAAGTAGCTGGGATAACAGGTGCGTGCCACCACGCCCAGCTATTTTTTTCTATTTTTAGTAGAGACAGGGTCTCGCTCTTGCTCAGGCTGGTCCTGAATTCCTGCCTTGGCCTCCCAGAGTGCTAGGATTCCAGGCATGAGCCACCACGCCTGGCCTAGTATTTCCTATAGCTAGTTAAAGTACCACATATGATTCAGACACTGTCAGAAAGATGTCTTAAAATAAATCAAGGTTCCTGCCATGTATTCTGTTGACTTGAACATGTTCCATGGAAGAGTGTGATGAAAAGAGAAAAACAATAGCAAATACAGAGTCCTATAGGTTTGCCTTAACTTCAATCTTGGGCTCTTGAGTCAATCAGAAATTTAGGGATATGCAACAATTAAGTGGCTGAACTTCAAGTGACATCTAAGACAACTATACCAAGTATGGCATATCAACTTGGTCCTAGACTTTTGGTTCAAATTTGAAAGCAAGGCAGATACTTTTCCTTAGTTCCTATTTGGCACTCTATTTTGGAATTGAGATAAGACTAAGCCCAGACACAGGCCAAGGCATATCTGTTATCACAATTATTTCAGCATAGTCAGAAAAAGCTCTGGGCTCAAAGTTCTAGCTCAGTTACTTAGGTGCCTCTGTAAGTAGTTAAGGGCTGTAGTCCCCCAAACAAAGAAATAAATAAATTCCATAGAATGGATCAGAATTTAAGTAGGTAAGTAAAATTACCTTAAGGAGAGAGGAGTCCTGGTCAAACAGAACTTAAAGACACCTTGAATGAATGTATAACATACGTAAAGAGAAAATGTCAAAGACTAGAGAAAGAAAAGCCTCCAAGGGAAATGTTGGCAGTGCCTATTCAAGTACAGCCCAGGTAAGGGGGACCAAGGTGCCGTCAGCCTTTGAGAATTCTGGTCACTCTTGAAAAACCATACCTAAAGTAGAAAGCAATGTTGGGGGGTTGTAGCAAACAGCATTTAAGAATTCCAGTATACAGGCATGACCATTCCTATTGTGAGATGAATACATCAGGTTATCTCAGCCTAATGCCACTGGATATCTGATTCCTTTAACACCCTTTGATCTCATGCTCACTAAATAACTTTCTAATTATTACTTGGCTTTTTAAATTCATTTGCCCATGGAAAGAAAACAAAATCCAATAAACTTAAGACATACAGGTCCCTGTGATAATTATTTCTCATTGTAAATTAAGAATCTTATTCAAGCTTTAAACATTAGCCTCTTGAACTTGGAAAATCTGAGTTCACCTCTGAGATAGCTCAAGTATCAGTTGAAAGGAAAAATAAAATCAGACTTTTGAGCCTATAAATTGAAAGCCAGATTCTACACCATACAAATTAACCAAGGTAATGAATGCCATCCTGTGCAGCCTCTTTAGTGAAATTTTACCGCCATTGTTTTGGTGTCACATACTCCATCCATCCAATGTCACCATGTGTTATTACCAAGTACTAAGCCTTCTTCCTTCAATTTCTGCACTACACCATGACATTAGTATGTCAGTTTAATTTCTTTTAATTCCAGTGTTTTCATCTGTACAATAAGGAATATTATTTCCTCTATCTCAAAGAATATGCTTGAGGCTAAAATAAAACAAATACTGTATATTGAGGTATTTTATTCTTATTGTGTGATACACAAATATATTTATATATTAGAAATAAATCTATAAGGCATTTAGAAAGTAAGTATTAGAAAGGAAAATTAGTTCATGGTGGTCAATTCCAGTTAAGTTGTTAAATAAGTAACTAGTTTTGAAAATGTTAACACTGTCATAAAAATCTAACTTTTCTATTTCCTAATTTCCTATGGGTGGGGGGAAGCTAACAGTATCACTTAATTTAAAATTGTCCAACAGCTGATATAATTACAAATAAGCAACAATAATTCTTCATTCAACTATTAACATCATAAATTCATGGTTTATTTTTCTCAGTACCACTTATGTCATTGTACGTGGTTTTAAACCCCTTATTCTGTGTTGTAAAAAAAGATAGCCCTATAGCTGAGGACACAATTCCTCCATTTTTTAGAAATACACCTGAGAAAGTGGAGAATAATATACTGCCTGTGACTATTGCACCATGGGAAGTCCAGAGGATTTGGACAATGAGAATGAGCTTTTGACCATCAATACAGTTGTCTAGGGGACCAAAACAGCTTCAATTGTGACCCTAATGCCTCAGTCTTTCAGCTGCTCTGACAGAACTAATACTCAGGAAAGATTAATTTTTTTAAAAATGAGAAATTAAAATATATATGTAATGAAAAAGATTGATAAAAGTATTCTTGCTAACACCCAAATAAACAAAGGTTATTCCCCCCCAAAATAAATTACTTGAATTTTAAATAATCTCAAATTATACTGTCTACTGAATATAATAAATACAATACAATCCAATTTCCAGACTCTTCTTACCTAGGCCTAGACTTTCGTTCTACTCTTACCTCCTGGAAAGATGCATTTTCAAAGACTATTGTTTTCTAGACAAATTACACTGTTTTTTGCTCTCTACCCATTTTCAACATGTTTCAGCCTGGGTCTTTATGCCCACTCTACACTCATGTCTAAATTGTCCTCTCCATCTTTATCAGTTGAGATCCATCATTTATTCACTTGTTTACCAAGTAACTGTTGAGTAGCTACTATGTTCCATACATTATTCCAATTGCTGGAGAAACAAAATACAATTAAAAAGGGACTGTTCCCACTTACAGACCTACCTCAAATATCACCTCCTCCCAAAAAGCTACCCTGAATCTCTTCCCTCATGAAGCCAGACCTACTCAGAACCTTCAAAACACTTTTTACCTACACTTATCCTTGTTTTGTGGTTTCTTGTGCACATGCCAAAGCTCCCCTACCTAAACCATGAGTTCCAGTGAAGAAAAGCGCACATGTTAAGCATCACTATATCTCCTGCAAGGGCCTGCTACTAAATAGATATTCCGTAAACATTTACCTAATAATTTTTAAATTATTAGTTGTAAAGCATATCTTTTTCATAATTTCAATGTTTTCAATTTGTACATTTCCTATTATTCTAAGAGCAGTCTCTGGAATCAGACAACCTAGGTTTGAAATCTGGCTCTATCAACTTATTACCTGTGTACATGGGCAATTTACTTCATCTTGCTTTGTCTTGCAAGTGTCCTTACTTGTAAAATAGGGGTGATAATGGTATTTCTATTACACAAACTTATGGTGATGATTCAATGAGTTAACATGTATAAGATGCTTTGAACATTGCCTATTATAGAGTAAGCACTTAATAAATGCTAATACTCTTATTATTATCCAAACAATATTCTTGCCTTGGTAATTACTCAACTTCTTGCAGAAGAACATCCTAAGTTTATAAAAAGTACTATATCACATGTACAATCCATCCTTATTTTTTGCAGATTCCTTATTTGTGAATTCTTGCTAAAATTATTTGTAACCCCAAAATCAATGCTTATGGTGATTTCATAGTCATTTGTAGACATGGACAGAGTGACAAAAAATTTGAGTTGCTGGGCATACATTTCCAGCTGAGGTCAAACAAAACAACCACACTCTGCCTCTTTCAGTTCTTATACAGAAAGGACCAGAGGATAGAGATGGTAGGAGGCAGTGAAGTGTAGTGCAAGAAGCTTTGGCTCTGAGGCAGTTGACAGGATTTGAATCTCAACTCTGGCACCCATTAGTGGGGTGGCCTCAGGCTAGTCACCTCCGAACCTCAATTTCTCTTTTAAAGAATAAAAAAAATAAATCTAGCAGGATGAATTGTTTTTAGGATTTAAGATTATAATCTAAATGAGATATATGTATATGTATATATTCCCCCCACAGAAGCACTTACTTGCTAAATAAGTCTTCCTAGCAACTTTATAGGATATAACTCACGTGAATAAAGAGAATCAACTGCATTTACTTTTTTCTAAATAAATCCATAAAATTTCATTTTCTTGTGAAAATATTTTCAGAATTTCACAATGATGGCTAAAATAAGTGGAAATACCTTTAGATGACAAAAAAAGGATAGAAACTCTAGTTATAAATTTAGATACCCCTGTGAATTCAGTTTAACACAGGCTGATCACTTTTAAGGAACTCAGTAATGAGTATTATCTTAAAAACTCTATTACTGAGATTCACATTTGCTTTTGAAATAAATTATTTTACATACTTAAAAGAGTTTAATTACGAAATTTTGTGATTCACATGAATAACAAAAATATAAACACTTGCATCAAAAACTTTAAAGTTAATTGCAAAGCTCCTATAAGTTGGATAACTTCTTTAAAATAAACATACCATTTCATATACTTTAATTTTCTCTTGCAAGAAACTAATTTGCATTTTGAAGTCTTCCTTCTTTTTTTGATAATCTTCTAATAGATGGTCTTGTTCTTCCAGCTGTTGTTGATGAGTGAGGATTTGTTGTTTAGCTTGTAGTAAATCTGCAGCTGTGCTACTATGAGTGCTGTTTCTCAGAGTTTCACTAGCCTGTAACTTGAAAACAGAAAGAAAGATCAAAACATTAAATTCTGAAGTGACTGCCTTAAGAGAATACAATACCTTTTAGGGTACTACTCAGCCCACAATGGCTCTCTGGGAACTTTCCTGGCTTTACAGGCTTGAGATCCCAGCAAACACGCTGCCATGGATGACTGGATAAGTATGGGCACATTACAAGGAAACCATATTATCTTTCCTTGATACAGCAGAGAAAAGAGGTCTCATAAGAGAAATATAAGTGAGGGAGACATGCAGAGGGAAGTGAGGCCTAAAAAACAGTATTTCCTGGGTTACCGATGACTTTCCAGTTTCTAGTTCCAATCCCTTTCGGAGGCCTGGTTGTATTTTTGCCCTTGAGTTCTGTAAGACAAGCCTGTATCATTACACTAAATTCCTCCCTTTTGCTTAAGCTATTTCAAATTTTCTGTTACCTGCCATCAGAAACCCTGATTAATGCAATTGGATTACTGTGGCTCTAATTAAAGGTAAATGGAATATATTCAGTCTAGTTACCATTTTAGAAACTAACCATACCAGCATTGGCAAAAGTAGGATGTGACTACAGTTTGACTTCTGCAAAAATTCCCTCAATCAGCCTTATAAGGTCTTGCAGGATTTCCAAATAAAGACAGGAAAGAAGTACAAAGAAAATAGTAGCAGAAAACCACTCAAGAAGTATGAATTAAATTCTTGGTTAACATAACACATATTCAACTAGTTTTTCCAACATGATATAATATTCAAATGGCTTTTTGACAAATTCACGTTTGTTCTTGAAAGTGAAAATTAAAAAAAAATTTATTGCTAAAAAATGAATAAATTTTGTTCTTTTAGTAATACTTACATGCTGAAATTGAATCTGCAATTTTTGACTTTGTTCTGTCAACTCTAAAAATTCTCTCATTGTCTCATCCTTTTCTCTTCTTGCTTGTTGTAAATTAGCAGTGAGTTGGGTTATGATGCCATCCCTTTGTTTAATGGCTGCTTCAAATTCTTGTAACTAAAGGAAACCAGTGAAAATAATAAGTGCTAGACTTATTTCTTAAACAAAATTGATTATTATTACAGGTAACTATTTTTCAAAAATATGGAATTCAAAATACATTGGTGGAATTCTTACCATTTGTAAGCAGTCTTTTCCATAATTGAAAGCTATTAGCTTGAAGGAACTAGTTTTTACTTCTAAATCAACTTCGAAAAATTTTATCTAAACTAGGGAAAAAAATACATTTGATCTGGCTTCCCCATATACCTACTTCTAGAAGGACAAGTATCTTTATATTTAGGGGTGCCCCTAATCTATTCCTACCACAGACATGTTCAATCCCAACTTGTTTCTGTAGAGGAGGAAACCAAAATGTACTGTCATCCTCATCAATGTCCTATTTCACTTTGTTTTCATAACCACCTGACAAGGACAACAGATATTACTCTAACCACAAAAGGTTACTTACAAGGACTTGCTGACTTTTTTTTTTTTTTTAAGAGACAAGATGTCACTTTATTTCCCAGGCTGGATTCGAACTCCTGGGCTCAAGCAATCCTCCAGCCTCAGCTTCCCGAGTAGCTAGGACTACAGGTATGCACTACCATGCTGAGCTTGCTGACATTCTTAATGGGTTTAAGTCATAATATTTTGATGTGGTTTGCACCATTATTTTCTCCCAGGCTGATTGCAAAAATATCTGTCCTCCTGAAGTAATTTTGGACGAACTATCTTATAAAGTTAAATGAGAGTCCATATTATATTAGCCTTGTTAATGAAATCCTAGTTTTAAAGAGGGTTGTTTATATTATGTACAAGGACAAAAATTATGAGATGATCTTAAGCTGCCATTTAGTTTAGTTTTGTTTTTGAGATGGTGTCTTGCTTTGTTGCCCAGGCTGGACTCGAACTGCTGGGCTCAGGCAATCCTCCCACCTCAGCCTCCTGAGTAGCTGAGATTATAGGTGCACCACTGCACCCAGTTAAGTCACCATTTAAAAACCCATCTTTAAAGAGAGTACATACGCTATCATTCACATTTCTTATTTTTGTTTTTTGAGTAGCAAACCAAAAGCCACAAAAAGTAAGCATACCTGCTGCAGTCCTTCAGTCCCACAGGTGGCTCTCATTTCCTCCAGTTCTCTGTTTAGCTCTTCAATCTCATGCTGTTTCCCAGCTAATTCATTTTCCATCATCTCTAGGTGGGTCTGACTATACTGTGCTCCTTGTCCAGAATAAGAATCATCAACACCAAATTCTTCTTCCTAAACAATTCACAATTTTTAGTAAGTCAGTACTAGCAACATTCCTTAGGGAGGGGGATTCAAATACTGAATTCCATACCAAAGTCCACTTTAAAACATCACCTGAAAGTTTACCGGTATGGCAACCTACTTTGTTGTTAATATGATACATACCTCAAGACAGGATATTCACAAATTCTGTTACAATTGAGTATTATAATAAAGGGTAATAAGTTTGTTTTGTTAAACATTAAAATCAATTTGAAATCACACAGAAAGAAGTACATGCAGGAAAAGTCTTTGTTAGTAAGCCAGATGATTTTAAATAGTATAAAACATTAGTATCATGAGTAGTTGTAAATACTGTACCCTTAATAAATTTGTAGGCTTTCCTGTTCTCACCACAAATCTGCAACCATTTACCTGTATAAAAACAATTTCCTGATATATTATAATCTTAGAATTTTATTTAGCTAGCAATATTTCTGCTAAATGTATTCATGTGTAGGTGTCTTTACTCTCTAGAGAAAATGCCTCATTGACAAAAACAGATACAGTGATTACACTTAATTGAAGTATCTTAAAGATTATGTCCATTTCAAATGCCAACCATTCCTTAAACATCTCAGTACTTACAATGCAAAAGACACTGAACTATGTATACACATTTTCATTTAAGCAAATTAAAGTTCTAACTAACTGCAGTTTCTATTTGGTCTTCAGAAGGATAAGTATAAACCTCAAGTTACTAGATCCTCTTTTACAAAATGCTTCCTTTAAATAATTTATTAATAAATAATTGTCTTTTGATTAAGCCCCTATTCATTTTCAAGTAAAACCACTTACTGATAGAAATTCCTTGAAAGCTGGTAAGCCAGTCAAGAGGCAGGAGGAGATGAACTGGTGAGGAACACTCCCTCAAGAACTTTGTACTGGGGCTAGTACTGTGACAGCTATGCCAACACTGACCAATGTGAAGGTTTTCCATAACATATGATTACTTGTCTCTAACACAGATATTTTGTGGTAGGAGGAAAGAGGATGACAGAATATGTCTCCAGGGTTGACCTATTGGGAGATTAATTTCAGAAAAATTTCTTCCTGATTGAGCATAAGGAGGTTGTATGTTTCCAAGAATTTGTCCATTTCCTCAACGTTTTCAAGTTTATGTGCATAGAGATTTTTATAGTATTCAGAGATGATATTTTGTATTTCTGTGGTATCAGTTGTAATTTCTCCTTTTTCATTTCTCATTGAGCTTATTAGGGTCTTCTTTTCTGTTTCTGGTTTCGATTTTGTTTATCTTTTCAAAGAACTACCTTTTTGTTTTACTAATCTTCTGTATAATTCTTTTGGAAATGGTTTTAGTTCTGCTCTGACATTAGTTATTTCTTTTCTTCTGCTGGGATTGGTTTGCTCTTCCTTTTCAATCACTCTTTGCCCCTTAATAGTGCAAAAACCAACTGCATCCCTGCCCCTATCTTAATTATTCACAATTCTATGTTAAAAGAATCCAAGATAATGAAGTTGTTACTGTTGGAATGTATAGCATAGAATAGCCTAGAATTAGAATTAGACCTCTATGGGCCACAGGCTTTAAAAAGTGAAAATCCTAATTAAGAATTCTTTATCAGAGTTTGATTCCTTTGCTTTTATCGTAAGGATAATTTCTGAAAATCAAAGCTAAAGTTAAAAAAAATCCTATCCATGGTAAAACAATTTGCAATTGGTGAAAACTATCAGAAGGCAGGAGTACTAACTTTATTAAGATTATTATTATCAATAAGCTGGGCACTGTGGCAGGTGCCTGTGGTACCAGCTACTGGGGAGGCTGAGGTGGGAGGATCACTTGGGCTCAGGAGTTCCAGGCTGTAGTGCCCGTGACACTACACTATGATCATGCCTGTGAATAGCCACTGTACTCTAGCCTGGGCAACACAGCAAGATCCCGTCTCTAAAAAATTTTTTTTAGTTAAAAAAAGATTATTATTATAATATCAAGTCATTTGCAATAACTTTCATATTAAATACTTCTAAATTGCCATTAGATTTTCTTGATCCTGAAATAAAGCATTTTGATGTTTCAACTAAAACTTTTACTTTAGAATAACAGTGTAATGAAATGGATGTTTATGAATACAGTATTCTTCTCTTATCCTTTGGGAATACAGGGAATACATTCTCAGACCCCCAGTGGATGCTGGAAAGCATAGATAGAACCAAATCCCATACATGTTTTTTCAGTCTGACAACCAAAATGGCTACATGGCTAATGGGCAGGTAGAGCATACAGCATGGATACTCTGTACAAAGGGATGAGTCAAGCCCAGGCGGGACGAGTGAGATGGAGACAGATTTCATCATGCTACTCAGAATGGGGCACAATTTAAAACTTATGAATTACTCATTTCTGGAATTGTCCATTTAACATTTTCAGACCACAGTTGACTGCAGAAAGTAGAACCATAGATAAGGAGGCACTATTGTCTCTTCAAATATCATATAAAGGAATGCATATTCCTTGAAGTGGCAATGTTATCAGTATTACATAAATTAGTTATCTGTTAATAATAATTAACAGATTTGTCCATTTATAACAATTATCTGCTTATAATTGTATCTAATACCTTATGTGGCCAATGTTCAGATTAATTTTTCTCTAATTCTGTTAAGAAAATTTTATACTTGAACAACTCATATTTATTGATTTCATAAATACTATATAACTGTTTTTAAAAATAGGTAATAAAATATTATTCTCAAGAACTAAACTAAAACAAACTATATTCCAAAGTTAGAATAGGCATACTCAACAGAATATCAGGATCATTAATAGTTAACAATAAAGTATTCCATTTTTAATGTAGATAATTATTTTACTGATACCTAAAGGGTAGAATATTTATCTCTTCTTCTAATATTAGCCTTCTAACATTATACTTGGCAAATCTTCAAACGAAAGTAAATCAATAACTTGAAACATGAGAAGATTAAATTAATAGACTCCTTAAACTGAAAAAAATCACCTCAACTTCCCTCAACGTCCTTTTTTACTTTGGCATCTGTCAAAGTTATCTAACCTTCAGACTGTGTTAATAAATTCTTTTTTAACTCACAGAAGATTTAATCTGTATAGAGAACTTAAAGATCTAGAACAGTTCAAGGAAGGTATATTTTACAATTTAAAATAATCTGTTGAGGTATCACATAATAACATTGCTATTCAGAAAGAACCAGAGAAAAGACAATTTTCATTGTATAACTATAAAATGGACTTCATACAAAAACTCACCCTTTTAGTGAACATTAGTTTTAAAACATAAAAGAATAATTCACCATTTATTTATGATTAATATCTTATTCTTGTACTTAATTTGGAATATATACATTAATAAACATTAATAATGGATGTTTCTATAAAAAATAAAAATCTGATGGTTCATAAAAGATCATGAAAATTATAAGAGTTCAATGTGCCTACCTGACGCATGGAGTTGTAGTCAAGTAACTAATGATTAAGATCATTCATTGAAAGTCAAAGTTGAAAAGCTAAGTTTGTTACTTTATATATAAAGTATATAGGCATGTTTCCAACTCCAGTCATTTCACAAATGTCATAAATCATACAAGCAACTTGGTTAAGAAGTACTGAATAATCAGATAAACTCTATAATGGGAGTACATACTCTACTGTCATTTCATCTTTCTATACATAGCAAAGCATATTTGTTTGCCTGTCTTATCTCTGTATTGCCTGTAGTATTCCCAATTTGTTCCAAATAACCCCACTCAAAGGGTCTAAAAAATAATTTGTGTAAATATGGTGTTCTGGACATGAAATGTCCTTTCATCAAGGATTGAAGATGATTTTATATAATTTAATTTGTAAGAAGAGTATTTTTTAATTTAGTCTGATTTCTCTAGTACATGTAAATTAGATATGTGTTTATACAGAAGAAATCTGGGAATAAAATTATTTGATGAATCCATTTTTCAACCCAGTGAGTACACTAGCCACAGAAGTCATGAACATTAAACACAAACCATACCTACCTATTACATACAATTTCCAAACTAAGTTCTAATTAAATATATTACCAGAATCTGAAATCCTTCTGAGAACAATCTGTTAAAGGGATCTTCAAGACTCACTTGTTTCATATAAACATAGTGTGAAAAAAAGCATATTTCTAGGGAAAAGTAATAAAGGAATCCAGCTTTGGGGAATATCTATTATATGCCAAACATGTACTAAATATTCTCAAGATTATTTGGACAACTACTTTGTGAGGTATATAACTACCCTGTGAGGTTGATATTATTACAACCCTCCCCTCATTTTATAGGTAAGGAAACTGTATTTCAGAGTTTAAGTGATGTGCCCAAGTTCATACAGCTCAAAGGTGATGAAGTTCAAATTTGAACACGGGACTTTCTGGTTCCAAAGTTCCCCTGCTCTTCCTTCCATCACCTTATTGCCCTACTTACCAGAAAAATGACAGTGATATTTAGGCAAAATACAAAATAATTACGTGACCCATGATTAAAACTATATGATTTTGAAATTTTAGAATACTTGAATTCAAACCACAGCTGCCAAAACAATTAAATGTTGCAAATCTGACATTTGTAGTTAAGTTATGATATATGTGTTGTCAGAAAGGAATCTCATTTTTTTAGGGGTGTTACTGAAAGATAATTCCTTAAGAGCTCCAATATGCAAAATATTACAGTGTGAGATTTATTCCTCAGGTTATAAATTTGGTCTGCTGATGATTCTTCAGCTTCCTGAAATGGGCGAATATTGCTCAGAAGTCCCCTGTAATTCTAGTTCATTCAGGCCAGTCAAACATCACTAAATGGAGTAGCTAAAGCCTCAAAACTAGCCCAGAGCATCATGGATCCAACCAGTATCCATCTCAGCGATCTTGACGAGACATCCAAACATTTCACAAACTATCAACTTTTCTTCTGTTTTCCAAAACACAGTGAATCTTTAAGTTTCCCAAGGCATAATCCATTGTGAATCCAGATGTAACATGTATAATATTAAAAAGGTTATAATTCAAATCAGGTAAATCTGTCAAAAATTATTTCATAATTACCTTTTTTCAATGTAACTGTAATCAAAGTCACTGTTTTTTCCAAACTATAAGGCAGTTAATCAGTTTAGTTTTTTTGAGCAGCATTAAAAAGATAAAGTATCATAGGATATGTGATACTGTAAGAGTAAGTATCTTTACAGAAACTTGTTTGGAAAAAAAAGTACATATGTATATATTTATTCATATACAATTATTCGTGTATATAACTATACATATATGTAATTATATATGTACACATGAAATTACACCTATATATGTAAAATATTTATTACTGTGAACTCTGGTGAACAACCATGACAAATACTGCTCTGCATTTTATCTGCAGTGCATATATTTAAGTACTATTTGTACTCTATTTTGAAACACATCACATTTACTAGGTGCCACAGATATATAGTTTCAATACATTTTTCTGGACATCACAATCTCTACCAGTTTTTTAATTAAAAAATTTAGGTAAATAATTTCTCATTGTAACAAGAACTTCCAATATTAATTTACATTTTCATAAAGAAATCCTGAAAATCATCGCCTTTTGACATCTTTAGCTTTTCAAATTGGTATTAATAAAATTAAATTTTGCCCTATTATCCCAATCTGAGAAAATGGCTAGATAAATTTTAACCAAATTTCCTGGGCATGTATGAGATGGTCTGAAAGATAAGTCAACTGGCATATAAAAAGATTTCACTTTAGTGTAAAGAAAAAAATGTACTTTGTAGAATTCTGGGATGCCCCGAAGATACAGGCAGTTCAAGCACCAAAGCATCTGAGACTTTCGACCAAGAAATACACGCTATAAGTATTAAGCCGTTATACAAAGAAAAAAGTGTTTTCACAAACTCTTTTAATAAACAGTTGTCTCTTGGTGTGTGCAGGGGAATTGGTTCCAGGACCCCCCTAAGGATACCAAATCTGTGGATGCTTAAGTCCCTTATATAAAATATTGTAGTATTTGTGTATTAATCTATGTACATCCTCCCATTTACTTTAAGTCATCTCCAAATTATTTTTAATACCTAATACAATGTAAATGTATGTAAATAGTTGTTATATTCTATTTTCTTATTTGTATTATTTCTCATTGTTGTATTTTTTTTTTTCTGAATATTTCTGATCCATGGTTGGTCAAATCCTTGAATGCAGAATCCATGGATGTGGAGGGCCAACTGCATGTGCCTCAAATTTAAAGTCACAAAAGCAGAATCTGATTTGGAAGCAGTGATTTTTAAATCAGAATACTTCTCCTCCTGTAGGGGCAACTTTACATAGCCTAGATCAGGCACCAATTTATTAATTTCATGTTGGTTAGTTATTTTCCTGACCAGATTATTAGTAAGCATATTCCATTCCATTACATTAACTTCTGATGTGTAAATTTTTTTCCATCAGCAATCTAAAACAGTAATATGTCCATTAAGAACACAGTTATTTTTTTCCTATTGGAAACCTACAATAAATTGAGACTTATTGAATACACAGAGTTGCTGAACCATTCAGAGTAAGTAATACTTTTCCATGTTCTCAAATCTGTACCAAAGAAATGACAATTGCATCTAAAAGAATAAGAAAAAAAAATGGCATATACTTGTTACCAACACATAAAGATTTCCTAAAGTGGCCAACTATATTAGCCTTTATCACCTAAAATAAAATCCACTATTGCAACATTAATTTCAATAAACAAGTTTATATGATTAACTAGAATTCAAGCATTTGTAAAAAGCATTACTTAAAATGAAATATCCTATATTATGAAATTTTTACTGTGCTAAACATGGATACCTTGTAACGGTCATGTATCCTAGAAACTAAAACAGGGTCTCTATCTTACTACCAACCAAGCTATTTTAACAGATTTAAGACCTTAGCTAACAATCTGGAAAAAGATATATCAGTAAAACATAATCCTCAGGTTTCATACTCATTTACATTATATTTTATTATATTATATTTATAAAAATACAATAGAAGCATGTGTTATAAGAAATAAAGTAGCAACAATCAATAATTTTAATAATATATCAATTTTACTTATGACATTTGAAATCGTAATATAATTTAGTCTTACCTCTGAACTGTAATCATCTGCTGTGGTTGAAATTTCACTTTCAGGCTAAAATACAAACAAAAATCAATTATAATTATGACTTTTTTTTTTGCACTAAATTTTGTACTTTACTAAGCCAGGACTGTTGTCAACATATGATAGAAAATTCACATAAAATACCACTAGAAAAGGAGTAAAAATTATTCAAACCTTTAAAAATTTCATTTAATTATAAATCACACTGGCAAAATAATGCAATTAGTTTACCACTGGGCATTTTTCTGAATATAAAAGTACCAAGAGGTACTTTCACACAGGGCCTTGTATATGGTACATATCATTTGCAAGCCAAAAGCACCAAATAAGAAACTATTTCTCTAATATTTGTACAATAGCCCCCCTTCATCCATGGTTTCGCTTCCTGTAATTTGTTACCCACAGTTAATTGCAGTACAAAAATATTAAATGGAAAATTCCAGAAATAAACAATATATAAGTTTAAATTGCATGTTATTCTGAGTAGCGCAAAGAAATCTCACTCCATCCTACCGAGGACTTGAATCATCCCTTTGTTCAGCATATCCACATATGCTACCTGCCCCATAGTCACTTAGTTACCGTCTTGGTTATCAGATCCTCTGTTGCAGTATCGCAGTGCTTGTGTTCATGCAACCCTTACTTTACTTAATAATGGCCCCAAAGAGCAAGAGTACTGTGCCTAACTTATAAATTAAACTTTATCATAAGTATGTACATACAGGAAAAAAATATAGGGTTCGGTACTATCCATGGTTTCGGGCATCCACTGGGGGTCTTGGAATGTATCCCCCACAGTTAAGGGGAAACTACCACACCTCTTTTAAATAAAAGAAAGTCCTAAAATGCTACTATCAAAAAAGTTCAATTTCTCTAAAAGAAGAATCAAAAAATCTTGATGCTAAAAATAATAACCTGATGAATAAATAACTTTGTTGTTTTAACACCTTTGCAGCTTACAAAAGCACTTTGAAAGACATTCTTGTTTCATGATCACATCGCTGGGATTTAGGTATCAAGTGTGTGGCTTTTTCCAGCTTCTCTCAGCTGGAAGTTATAGGAAGAGTCAAGGAGGAAATTCACATTTTCTGATTCCAAAGTACTGCTTTCACTGTTCATCCTCTCATCTGAGCTAGTAATCTCACTTTACTGGTGAGGAAAGTAAGACCTAGAGAGAGTCACCTTTTCATTCAACAAATATTAACTGTCACTATTTCCTTTCTCATCCACACCTATGGAAATTTTATTCAACGTTCAAGACCAAGTTCTTAGTCTACCTTCTCTACGAAGTAGTAACTGATGCCAGGAACAGAAATAAGCTTTCCCCTACTCTAAAATGATGTAACAGTGGTTTCTAACTTATGAGATTCTCTCTCTTTTCAATATAAAATATTTTCATGACACAACCCCCCATATTCATTAATTTAGTGCATATTGTATACTAGAAACTGTGTTACTAAGAATTAAATGGTGAACAAGACAATTGTTGCATTCAAAATACTGAAACTGTAATGAAGAACACAAATATTGATTTGTTATGCAGAAAAAGATAATACACCTTCAAACCGAACCAAGCACTAGAGTTGCCACATTGTATTATTTAAAATGTTCAGTTTTTTAAAAAACAAATTACAAGACACACAAATAAAAAGGAAAGTATAGCCTATGCACAAGAAAAATAGTGATCAACAGAAACCATACCCGAGGATATACAGATGTTGGACTTAACACACAAAGAGCTATTTTAAGTATTATCATCAATTAACTAAAAGAAGCAATATTTTAAAAACTAAAGAAAATTATAAAAACAACGCCTCATCAAACAGAGAACATCAATAAAAAGAAAGAGGGCTGGCGCAGCGGTTTACACCTGTAATCCCAGCTACTTGGGAGGCTGAGGCAGGAGGATCCCTTGAGTCCACGTGTTCAAGACCAGCCTGGGTAACAAAGCAAGACCCCATCTCTAAAAAGTAAAAAAAAAAATAATAATAATTATCTAGGCATGGTGGCATGCACCTGTAGTCCCAGCTACTCAGGAGGGTGATGAGGGAAGATCGCTTGAGCCCAGGAGTTCAAGACCGAAGTGAGCTATGATTGTGCCACTGCACTCCAGTCTAAGCAACAGAGCAAAACTATATCAATCAATCAATCAATAGAAAGAAAGAAATTATAAAAGAACCAAAAAGAAATTCTGGAGTTGAAAAGGAAAATACAATAACTGAAAGGAAAAAGTCACTAGAGGGATTGAAAACCAGATCTAAGAAGGAAGAAGAGAGAATCAGCAAACTTAATAGATCAATTGAAATTATCCAGTCTGAGGAACAGAAAGACTAAAAAACCCCTCAATATTTAAAAGAATTGAATTCATACAAAATATATTCTCTAAAATCTTTTGTCCCTAGCAACAGTTTTTGTTTAAAGTCATCTCAATAGATACAGGAAAAGCATTTAACACAACTCAACAATCCTTCATAATAAAGAAACAACCTATGGACCAGGAATAGAAGGGAACTTCTTCAATATGATAAAAGGTATTTACCAAAAAACCAAACCAAACCAAAACAGCTAATATAACACTCAATGGTGAAAAACTGAATGCTTTCCACCTAATACAGGAAATAACACAAGGATGTCTGCTCTCACCACTTCTTTTCAACATTGTCCTAGAGGTTCTAACTACGGCAACTGGGCAAGAAAAAGAAATAAGACATCAACATTGGAAAGGAAATAGCTATACATCTCTAGCTGCAGATATCTTGTATATAGAGAAAATCTAAGGAATTCACAAAAAAACTACTAGAGCTAATGGGTTCAGCAAAGGTGCAGGATACAAGATCAGTATACAAACATCAGTTGTATTTCTACACACTAATAGTGAACAATTAGATAATGAAGTTAAGAAAACAATTCTATTTGCAATAGCAACAAAAAGCAGTAAAATGCTTAGGAATAAAATAGCAATAAAATGCTTAGGAATATATTTAACAAGACAAGTACAAGACTTGTACACTGAAAACTATAAGATAACACTGAAAGAAATTAAAGATGACCTAAATAAATTAAAAAACAACCTGTGTTCATAGATTGAAAGACTTAATATTGGTAAGGTGACAAACTCCCCAAACTCACCTATAGATTAAATTGCAATCCCTGTCAAAATCCCTCCTTTCTTTTATGCAGAAATGGAAAACCTGATCCTAAAATTGATATGGAAATGCAAGGAACCCAGAATAGCCAAAACAATCCTAAAAAAGAACAAAATTGATAGACTCACACTTACTGATTTCAAAACTTGTTACAAAGCTATAGTAACCAAGACTGGAGCACACCAGTAAATGATGAATATATAGATCTATAAAATATAATTGAGGGGCTGGAAATAAATCCTCATCTTTATAGTCATTGACAATTCATTGGGAAAGAACAGTCTTTTCAGCAAATGGTGCTAAGACAAACGGATATCCACACGCAAAAAAATGAAGTTGGACACCTACCCCCCACCACAAATGAAAATTAACTAAAAATGGATCCAAGACCAAAATTTAAGAACTGAAATTTTAGAAGTATTCAAAGAAAACTTAGATGTAAATCTTCATGCTCTTAGACTTGACAATGGTAGTTTTAGATATGATACCAAAAGCACAAGCAACTAAAGAAAAAATATAGTTGAATTCACTGAAATCAAAAACTTTGTGCATCAAAGGACACTACCAAGAAAGTGGAAAAAAAAACCCCAGAGATAACATCTGCAAGTCATATGTAAGAATACAGCTGATCCTCTTTATTTACAAATTGTGTAATTGTGACTCCAACTACTTAATAAAATTTATTTGTAACCACAAAATCAGTATTTTCAGCAGCACATTCACGGTCATTCATAGACATGAGCAGAACAATGAAAAATCTGTCACCCAGTGCACATGTTCCTAGGGGAGGTAGAACAAAGCAACACTTCTTGTTTCAGCTCTCAAGATGTAAACCAGTGTCTTTTTCATCATCTATTTAGTGCCACATTTTTCACATTTTTATGCTTTTTTTTTTTTTTTTTTTTTTATGATTTTACTGCTTAAAATGGCCCCCAAGAGTAATGCTGAAGTGCTGTCTACTGTTCCTAAGAGCAGGAAGAGGTTGTGATATACCTTGTGGAACAAATACGTGTGTTAGATAAGATTTATTTAGGCATGAGCTATAGTGCTGTTGGCCATGGGTTCAATATTAACAAATCAACAATATACATTTAAAAAGATATCTTGAAACAGAAACACACATAAAACAAAACAAAATTATGTATCAGCTAATTGATAAAAATGTCATCAGTGGCTTGCAGGATCCTAACCGTGTATTTCCCCTAGAAGCAATGATTCAGTATTCCTTTAGCATTTGTGGCAACTTTATAGAACACAACTACCACAGATGATGAGAATATCTAGAATATCTCCTTGCCTGTATCTGAAGAATAAATAATTGTTACATAACACATACAGTTACATTTCCAGGCTTCTGTTCTTTTCACATTGTATTCTTATTCTCAGCTGAGAGGAGCTCTCCCACTCTTATAATGAACAGCATATCTTCATTGCCAACCCCAACCTCCTGCACAAAGCTCAAATTCCTATATATCAAAATCTTGCTTTTTCCACATAAACATGCCATGGCACAATACAAATAATAATCATTATCTGCCCTGTCCAACACTCTTCCTCCTGAGCAACCCATCTTTCTCTATTCCTGGTCTTGGTCTCTATTCCCATCCCACTCACCATCCCAACCCATCCTTAATTTCTCCCACATCTCTTTATCCTGGAAAATTACATCACTAAGTGGGGGAAATTAATATTCATTGAGCAGCTACTATGTACCAGGTATGATCTCCAGCCCCTCACCATTACTACCACTCCATCCCCAACACTTTGTGATCCATTTAAAAATGAACTATCTAAGGTTTCCAGATCACACAGCACACTGTTTTATGTCTTTATGAATGCTGTTTCTTCTGCACAGAGGTTGCCTCCCCCACTTCTTTGCCTCTGGCTAACTCCAACTCGTAACTCAAGGCTCAGTTCTATTACCTCTTCCAGGAAACCTTCCCAAATAACATACACAAGGTTGATTTGGGCATTCGCTGCACTCTAGAGTGCCATGTACACTGTTGCTAACATAGCTCTAATAAGAGTACACTGCATATCTTTATATCTGCCTTCTGCACTAGACTGATTTTTCTAAATGACAGACCGTCATATTCACCTTTGTATCCCTGGTGCTCAATCCTTGGTACACCACAGTTGCTCAATAAATGTTTGTTGAATTAAGCTCACAAAACTCCCTCTCATAGGTTATCAAATATTTTATGTATGACTGTTTAGTTACCATACTACTAAAGCTTTCAAAAGGACATAAAAAGCATGATGAAATTGTACAGGGTGCCAATGACTATTGTCATTACAGCTATTCTCCATTTAGAACTCTATTAAAAATGTGGATGAATACTTACCTCAACAGAGAAGACCTGGTCATGCTTTACAATTTCTCTGCTATGTAGAGTTCTCGTTATTGTGGATTCAGGAGTCATGGATGATCCTACTCTCTGAGAACTATTTATGTACAACTCATCACACTGTGATTGATCAATATCCAAGCCATGGTATCCTGATACATCATGTTTACTGCTTGAGGTTTTTCTCTTTTTTTTCTGCTTCTTGGAAGAATTCTGTCCATCCGATTGAGCCTTTCTTTGTCGAAACTGGGCAAGCTACAGGAAAAAGAAAATTCTCATTATTGTCAAACTATCCCTAAATAAAAATGATGATAAAATAAAGATCAACTGTTACAGTCTTTAGCATAGGAATAACCACTGAAAAGGAAAGATACTAGATATTTCTGAATGAACCTATTGAAATATTGAGAGGTAAGAACTGAAAATGTCATGTCTGAAGAAAATTAGCCCATGGTCAGGAAAAATTAAGGGGAAATAGGCACTGTCATTCACTATTTGGTGAGAGTATAATCTCTGGATTTGAGATTATATGAAAGCATATGAACACACACCAACACATACACATACACACAACACACACAGAGCTCTAAATGCATTTGCTTTGTGGAATTTCCGGGTCTTCTATTACTTTATCCTAAAGAGAATTAGGTTGTGCAAAAAGATTTACCTCTGTAAGTGGTCACTGCAGCCCTGTTTATAATGGGAAAAAAACCCAGAAATAACTAAAATATCAAACAGCAGTGCTTTTGAGCCCTTCATCACTTGTATGTCATCATTAGTATTTTTACCATATTCTAGTCATGCCCTTATGTATCATTTATTTAAAATATTTTGACCAGTAGACTTTTCTTACTTAAATTTATTTTAAGAACTAAGAGACACTTCCAGTTCCAAAATAGCAGGGTAGAAGCAAGGTGAATTCACTCCCATTCACAAAAAGCCAAAACCAAATATACAGTGTAGAGATTATCACCAGCAACATCCAAGAACTCAAACATGAGCAGACAGTTCCTGGGGACAAAGAGAAGTTAAAAAACTCCAAGCAGATGTTAAGAGAATTGGACTTCCATAATCACAACTTACCTCCCCCCAATCTACTCGGTACCAAGTGCAGAAAATTTCCCATTAATTCATGGTTTCTGGAACCATGGAAAAAGTGAAATCAAGGTGGACAACCAGCTTCCCCTGCAACTTGAGTTCCCTGGTAGGAGTTCTGTCCCCACCTCAACCCATGGAAAGTACTGAGAATGCCTGAAGGGAGAAATATCCCTGAGGACAGCCAAAGACAAAGCGGGGAGGTGGAACTACCATCCGCAGGCCTGGAAACCCGGCCCAAGCAAATGTCAAATCAGAGTGCTGTTCAGCAGCACCATGCTGTAGGAGGTTCGTTCCACAGGTTTCCTGGGCACGAACCTCAAGCCAGCCTTCCTATACTATCGAGATATCCCTTTTGGGACAGGTGACACTCTCATTGTTTACCAAACTGAGGCAAACCAGAGCTTAAGGTGACATCTAGTGCCAAAATGGAGGCATTGGCCCAGTGGGGGGGAAAAAAAGAAAGACAATCAACAGATAAATTTCAAAGAATCTGTAAGCAAAGACATCCAATAAAAAACAAAACAAGTCAGACAGAGGACACTGGAATCAATAACTAATTCTTCAATGCAAAGACACAGGCATATACCCACAAGAGACAAAAGTAAACAGGAACAATGACCTCTCCAAACAAACAGAGTAAGAAATCCATTACTGACCTTAATGAGACAGCAAAATATAAGCTCTCTGACCAAGAATTCAAAATAGAAGTTTAAGAACTTAGCGATCTCCAAGATAGCACATAAAAGCAATATAGAAATTTATCTGAGAAATCTAACAAAGAGATTGAAATAATAATTTAAAAAATCAAACAGAAATCCTAGAACTGAAAAATACATTTGCTGAACTGAAAATTTCATTAGAGGCTCTCAACAGCAGAATGGATCAAGCATAGGAATCAGTGAACTCAAAAACAGGCTATAAGAAAATAAAGGAGGGAAAAAAATGAAATGCAACAAAGGTCACCTATAAGATATAGAAAATTACCCCAAAAGACCAAATCTAAAAATTACTGGTGTTCAAGAGGAAGCTGAGCAAAAGCAAGGGTAGACAGCTTATTCAAGGAAGTAATAACAGAAAACTCTCCAAATGTGAGAAAAATATAAATATCCAGCTACAAGAAGATGAGACACACCAAGCAGAGTCAACCCAAATAATAATTCCCCAAGGCATATAAAAATCAAATTCTCAAAGGTCATGGACAAAGAGAGGATCCCTAATGCAGCAAGAGACAGGAAGCGAATAACATACAAAGGAGTTCCAATTCGTCTGGCAACAGACTTCTCAATGAAAACCATATAGGCCAAGAGGGAGTAGGAGGACATTTACAAAGTGCTGAAAGAAAAAAATTGTCACCCAAGAATACCAGTATACCAGCAAAGCTATCCTTCAAATATGAAGAAGAAAAAGAGTCTTTCACAGACAGACAAAAGCTGAGAATTCACCACCACCAGAACTGTCTTACAAGAAATGCAAAAGGAAGTTCTCCAATCTGAAAGAAAAAGACACTAATGTGAAAGAAGAAAACATTTGAAGGTATACAACCCAGTGGGATAAAATTGAGTATACAGACAAACCCAGAATATTCTAACACTGGAATTGTGGTGTGTACTCCACACAAAACTCCAGTATGAAGCAAAAAATACAAATCTATCAAAAGCAATAATACCTACAGCAACCTGTTAAGAGACAGGCAATAGAAAAATATGTAAATTGAGACAATACAAAATCAAAATGTGGGTGCAATGGAGTTAAAGTGTAGAGGGTTTTATTTTTTCATTTTTTCTTTGTTTCTATTTTTTCCTTTGTGATCTAAGATAAGTTGTCATCTCTTTAAAATAACTTGTTATATGTTTTTTGTAAGCTAAAAGGATAACCACAGCAAACATCTATAATGGATTCACCAAAAATAAAAGGCAACAAATTAGAACATACTGCCAGAGAAAACCATTTAACTATAAAGGGAGATAGGAAGAAATGAAAAACGGATGAGAAGAGTTAGAAAACAACCAAAAACAAGCAACTATATGGAAGGACTAAGACCTCACTTATGTATAGTAACACTGAATGTAAATGTACTCAATTCTCTAATAAAAAAGTATGGAGTGGGAGATGAAAAAACGGCAGTTTTGTAGAGGCCTCCTACCTCTCCGCTCCCAGGGAAGGAGGTGAAGACCGCCAACGGCTGCCTGCGCATGGATCGCTCATTCCGAAAACAGCATTGTGAAATTACAGAGAAGCATCGTGGGATGCTCAGCGCAAGGGAAAAGAGGTAACAGGGAAATACATTCACCAAGATCGGAGAGCGCAGGGAACACAATAGAGATCAGAGCACGGGAAGGATGCACTCACCAGGTCACCACAGTGCGCCCTGACCTACAGGTGGTCACCCACCATGCCCACAGACTTCTCATCCACTCAGTCAGGGACAAGCCTAGAGTTGGTGCAAAGTTGTTGCACAAGACAGCAGGCTCTGTGGAGAGAAAGCAATTGTGGGAACCATACAAAACTTTCGGGTGCACTGTAAAGGGCCTGCGCAGGGCCGGACAGGGACTGGGCTGAGATACAGCTTCCCGGGAAAGTACTCGGGCATCTGGAGATGGGCACCTCGCCCCTGGAAGTGAGTAGGATCAGGGCACAGGAGTTGAATGGAGAGCAACAGGACACGCCCTTGGTGGCTGCTGGCAATGGCCTCCGCAGGACCCAGGTGGGTTGAGAAGAGCTGTGTTCACCGTGTGATCTGAACACTCCTGTACACCAGACTGGCAGTTGGCAGCCATCTTTAAGGTCTCCCACCTGGGGCTGACTGTTAGATAGGTCTCTAGCTTCACCCCACCCCCGGCCCAGGGGCTCTTCGACCTGGGTATTACAGGCTACGCCCTTGGAGGCCATGGACAACTGCCTCCATGGGTTCCAGGTGGGAGGAAGTCCCTGGCCTATACTGGTGGGACCTACGTCTACTGGAAACAGTTTGCAACCCATCCATCCGGTCCTGCCTCCCTGGCTCTAGCCTTCTCCTACGTGATCGGTCCTACTGCCTGCTTTCCAGGTCCCCATCCTCCCCTACCCCAGAGAACAGTCATGTTGAAGGCTGCTGTGCCATAGTGACTCAATTCATGTAAGTACTGGTTCCCATGGCAACCGAATGCCTCAGGTGCCACAGGCTGAACCAGAGCAGCTCCCCCAACCCTACTCACTTCATTACAGAGTTCTGCTTGATGCAAGAGTGCCTTCAGCTGCCACTATTCCCCCCAGTGGGGGGCATCCCCCTGGGGATAGAGAGGCCCATGCACCTTGCCTTGGAGTCTGGTGGTGGAAAAGGGGTGCACAATTGGAGATCCCCCTGTCAGCCAGTGACACGTGAAGACGCACGTCAGAGGGCCAGACACATGAACTGTGGGGGAAGCTCCAGAGCCCACAAGTAGTTATATCAGAGGGGAAAGTGCCCAAGCTTGTGGACAGGGAAGAAAAAACCTGGCTAGAGAGCTCAGCAATCATACCAGCTGGCCCCTCCCTTCAGAAGCAGCCCTCCAAGCCCAGAAAGAGAGAGCTCTGAACTCCATAGCAGTGGTCCCCCCAGCGGCTGGATAAGCAACCTCTGAGCTCTGTAGAATTCTCCCAATCCAGGTCTCACACTGCAGCCACAAGCAATTTTGGTTCTCCCCCGAACTCAGGAGGAGCAGGGTCAAAGTAACCCCTGGGAGCTACAAGGCCCCTCCCAAAGCTTGGGGCACTTGTATATCCCACCCGGGAGACCAGAGCCTACCACGGGTGTAACATATTACCTAAGTAACTGGCTCCTCCACACAAACTACAGTCAATGGCAGTGGGAACAATCCCATAGCTAAAAATATTCCTGTCTATCTCAAGCTATTGAGGAGCAGTGGATTCATACCCTCAAGTACAATCCACCAGCTTGGAGCTCAAGCTGGGAGAACAAACTCACTACAATCAACTGGAAAGAGGTGAAGACAACAGATCAGAGGCAACGCAAGAGGTCCACCAAATTTGCTAAAATACACCTAAAGCAATACAAACCAGTACTCTTCTCCCTGGCTCTGCCAGGAAACGATCCTCTGGGTCTTGGAGACAGGGCCATAAACTAGCCCTAGCACCCCCAGCTTTTGACCGAGAGGCCAGATAAGAAAGAATCAGCAAAAGAACACAGGAATCATGAAAAATCAGAGCAAAACGTCATCCCCAAAATAAACCATTAGTTCCTCAGCAACAGATACCAACTTAAATGAAATGGGTAAATTGACAGAAGAGGAATTTCATTTATGAATTTTAAGAAAGCTCAATGAAATTCAAAAGAAAGTTGAATCCCACCACAAAGAAACCACAAGAACAATGCAAGAAATGAATGAAAAATTCTCTAAAGAAATTGAAGTATTACAGAAAAACCAAACAGAAATACTGGAAATGAAAGAGGCATTCGAGAATCTACAAAACACAGTGGAAACCCTTAAGAATAGGCTGGATCACGCAGAGTAAAGAATCTCAGCGCTGGAAGATAACTCCTATGTGCTAAATAAATCCGTCGGAGAGAAATAACACAAAAACAAGAGGCATGAACAAAGCATACACGAAATGTGGGATTATGTAAAGAGGCCAAACATAAGAATCATAGGCATCCCTGAGGGCGAAGAAGAAAATTCACCAGGGCTGAAAAATCCATTTGAAGGAATAATAGAGGAAAATTTCCATGGCCTAGCCAGAAATCTTGATATCCAGGTTCACGAAGCACACAGGACTCCTGGGAGACTCAACATGAAAAGGCAATCACCATGCCACATAGTTATTAGGCTGGCCAACATAAACATGAAAGAGGCACTCCTTCGAGCAGTAAAGCAAAAAAAGCAGGTAACCTAAAAAGGAAAACCTATCAGATTAACTGCAGATTTCTCAACTGAAACCCTGCAAGCCAGAAGGGATCGGGGACTCATCCTCAATCTTCTAAAACAGAATAATGGCCAACCCAGAATTCCTTATCCTGCAAAATTAAGCTTCTCATATGAGGGAGAAATAAAGACTTTTCCAGCCAAGCAATCACTGATGGAATTTGCAAAGACCAGACCTGCCCTGTGGGAAGTACTCAGCCTGCACTGTACACTAACCAGCACAACAGACACCCACCAGTGTAAAATTACCCAAAAGCTAGAAGTCCAGAACACAGATTTCGCAATGGCTCAAGAGGTAAAAAAAAAAAAAAAACCAAAAAAACCAAAAAACAAAAAACAAGAGTCTACCCAACAGGATAAACAGAAATCCACCCCAAATATCAATTCTCTCAATAAGTGCAAATGGCTTGAATTGCCCATTGAAGAGACATAGGCTGGCTGAATGGATTAAAAAGTACAAGCCAAGTATCTGCTGTCTCCAGGAAACGCATCTTACACACAAGGACTCATTTAGACTCAAGGTGAAGGATGGCATACAATTTTCCAGGCAAATGGAAACCAAAAGAAAGCTGGAGTAGCCATTCTTATATCAGATATCATAAACCTTAAAGCAACAAAAGTAAAGAAAGGCAAAGACAGTCACTACATAGTGGTGAAGGGAAAAATCCTACAAGATGACTTAGCAATCCTAAAAATTTATACACCCAACACAGCAGTGCCCAGATACATAAAGCAATAGTGCTAGATCTAGAAAACATAATAAATAGCAATGCCGTAATAGCCAGGGACTTCAACACCCCACTGAGAGAACTGGACAGATCCTGCAAGCAGAAAATAAGCAAAGAAACAATGGACCTAAACAGGACTCTAGAACGTTTGGGCCTAACAGACATCTACAGAACACTCCACCCAAATAACACTGAATATACGTTCTTCTCATTAGCACATGGAAGTTTCTCTAAAATTGATCACATCCTAGGCCACAAAACAGATCTCAACAAATTTAAAAAAACAGAAATAATACTATGCATCTTTTCAGATGACAGTGGAACAAAATTAGAAATCAGCTCCAACAGAAACACACATCTCTATCCAAAAACATGGAAATTAAACAATCTATTGCTGAATGACTATTGGGTCAGGAGGAGATCAGATGGAAATCAAAAGATTCTTCAAACTAAATGATTGTGGGGACACAAATTATCAAAATCTGTGGGATACAGCAAAAGCAGTCCTGAGAGGAAAACTTATCACCTTAAATGGCCACATTCAAAAGACAGAAAATTCACAAATCAGTAAACTAACGAATCATCTTAAAGAAATGAAAAAGGAAGGCATGAAACTGTAAGAATTCTAGAAGAAAATGTTGGAAAAACTTTTATAGACATTGGCCTAGGCAAAGAATTTATGAAGAAGACCCCAAAGTAATCTTAACAGCAACAAAAATAAATAAATGGGACCTGATCAAATTAAAAAGCTTCTGCACAGCCAAGGAAACTATCACTAGAGTGAACAGACAACCTACAGAATGGGAGAAAGTATTTGCATGCTACACATATGATAAAGGGCGGATAACCAGAATCTACACAGAACTTAGGAAAATCAACAAGAAAAAATCAAACAACCCCATTAAAAAGTGGGCAAAGGACATGAACAGAATCTTTTTAAAAGAAGACAGAATAATGGTCAGCAAACACATAAAAAAATTGCTTACCTTCTCTAATCATCAGGGAAATGCAAATCAAAACCATGATGAGATATCACTTAACTCCAGTGACATTGGCTTATATCAAGAAGTCCCAAAACAACAAATGGTGGCGTGGATGCAGAGAGATAGGAACTCTCATACACTGCTGGTGGGACTGCAAATTAGTACAACCTCTATGGAAAGTAATATGGAGATACCTCAAAGAACTAAAAGTAGAACTACCATCTGATCCAGGATTCCCACTACTGGGTATTTACCCAAAGGAAAAAGGGACATTCTATAACAAAGACATCTGCACTCGAATGTTTATAGCAGCACAATTCACAATTGCAAAGATGTGGAAACAACCCAAGTGCCCATCAATACACGAGTGGATTAATAAAATGTGGTATATGTATACCATGGAGTATTACTCAGCAATAAAAAACCAACGGTGAATTAACACATCTGGTATTATCCTGGATGCAGCTACAGCCCATTCTTTGAGGTGAAGTATCACAAGAATGGAAAAGCAAGCACCACTGGTACTCACCATCAGATTGGTAGTAACTGATCAATACTTATGTGCACACATGGAATAATATTCATCAGGGGTCGGGCAGGTGGGAGCAGGGTGGAGGGGATAGGCAAACTCACACCTAATGGGTGCCAGGTGCACTGTCTGGGGGATATTCACGATTGTAGTTTTGATTTGGGCAGTGTGCATAGGCAATATATGTAATCAAAGTGTCTGTACCCCCATAATATTCTGAAATTTAAAAAAAATTAAATATACGATCACTGTTAAAAAAAAAAAAAGTACAGAGTGGCTGAATGGATAAAGAAAGACAAAGAAAGGAGGAGTGGAAAAAGACATTCCATGCAACTGGAAACCAAAAAGAGAAGGAGCTATACTTATACTAGATAAAAGACCACAAATCGAAGACTGTAAAAAGAGACAAAGAAGGTCACTGTATAATGACAAAGAAGTCAATTTAGCAAGAGGATATAAAAATGATAAGTATCTGTGCATCCAAAACCAGAACTCCAAAGTATATAAAACAAACATTAATAGATTGAAAGGGAAAGATAGACGGTAATACAGTAACGGTAGGGGACATCAACACAACACTCTCCGTAGTGGACAGATTATCCAGACATAAAATCAACAAGGAAACATCAGAGTTAAACCACACACTAGACCAAATAGGCCTGGCAGTTACAGAACATTTTACTTAACTGCTGCAGAATACACATCTTTTCATCAGCACATGAAACGTTCTCCAGAACAGACCATCTTAGGCTATAAAACAAGTTTCAATAAATTCAAAAAAATAGAAATCATGTCATCTTTTTTGACCACAATGGAATAAAACTAGAAACTAGTAACAAGAAGAAACTCAGAAAGTACATAAACACATGGAAATTAAACAATGTGACCCAGAAGGAACAATGGGTCAATGAAGAAATTAAGAAGGAAATTTAAAATTTATTGAATCAAATGAAAACAGAAATACAATATCCCAAAATCTATGGGAAGCAGCACTAAGAGAGAAGTTTATAGCAATAAACTCCTCTATTAAAAAAAATAGAAATACTTCAAATAAACAACCTATTGATAAGCTTAAGGAACTAGAAAAGCAAGAACAAAATAAACCAAAATTAGTAGAAGGAAAGAAAAAAACAAACACCAGCAAAAATAAGTGAAATTGAGACTAAAAAAACAATATAGAAGATTAACAAACTGAAAAGTTTGTTTTTTAATAAACAAAGATAAATAAAATCGACAAACCTTTAGCTAGAAAAATTAAGGAAAAAAAGAGAGAAGACTCAAATAAAATCAGAAATAAAAAAGGAGATATAACAACTGAGACCACAGAAATGCACAGAATGATTTAAAGACTCATGAGCAGCTATACGCCAATGAATTTGAATACCTAGAAGAAATGGATACATTCCTGGACACATAAAACCTATCAAGATTTAACCATGAAGCAACAGAAAACCTCAACAAACCAATAATGAAACACAAGATCAAAGGTGTAACAAAAAGGCTCCCCTCAGGCTGGACATGGGGGCTCAGCCTTTAATCGCAGCACTTTGGGAGGCCAAGATAGGAGGATCACTTGAGGCCTGGAGTTTGAGACCAGCCTGGGCAACGCTGCGAGACCCTGTCTCTACAAAAAATTTTTATAAAATTATCTGGGCATGGTGGAGCGTGTCTGTAGTCTCAGCTATTCAGGAGGCTTGAGACAGGAGAATCAATCACTTGAGCCCAGAAGTTCGAGATTACAGTGGGCTATGATTACACTACTGCACTCCAGCCTGGGTGACAGAACAAGGTCCTGTCTCAAAAATAAATAAATAAATAAAAATAAAAAAAATAAAAAAGGGGGATCCCATCAAAGAAAAGCCCAACACCTGATGGCTTCAATTTTGAATTCTACCAAGCATTTAAAGAAGAACTAATACCAATTTTACTCAAACTCTTCAAAAAACTGAGGAAGAGGGAATACTTCCAAACTCATTCCACAAAGTCAAGGTCAGCATTACCCTCATAACAAAACCAAGCAAAGATACAACACAAAAAGAAAACTACAGGCCAACATGACTGATGACCACAGAAGCAAACATCGTCAACAAAATACTAGCAAACTGAATTCAATAGAACATTAAAAATATCATTCACCATGATTAAGTGGCACTCATCCCAGGGATGCAAGGACAGTTCAATAAACTAATAAACGTGATACATCACGTTAACAGAACCAAGAACAAAAACCATAAGATCATTTCAATAGACGCTAAAAAAAAAAGTGATAAAATTCAACATCCCTTTATGATATAAACCCTCAACAAACTGGGTATATCAGAAACATACCTCAAAATAATAATGGCCATATATGAGAAACCCACAGCTAACATCATACTGAATGGGAAAAAATTGACAACCTTTCCTCTAAGATGTGGAACAAAACAAAAAGATGCCCACTTTCACCACTTTTATTAAACTTAATACTGAAAGTCCTGGCCAGAGCAATTAGGCAAGAGAAAGATATAAAGGGCATCTAAATTGGAAAGGAAGAAGTCAAATTAGTCTTGTTCACAGATGATATGACCTTATACTTAGAGAAACGTAAAGATTCCACCAAAAAACTGTTAGAACTCAGAAATAAATTCAGTAAATTTTAGGACACAAAATAAACATATAAGCATTTATACATACCAAGAGTGTACAATCTGAAAATGAAATCAAGAATGCAGTCCCATTTACACTAGCTACAAAGAATACAAAATACCTAGGAATCAATTTAACCAAGGAAATGAAGGATCTATACCAGGAAAACTATAAACACTGATGAAAGACATTGAAGAGGACACAAAAAAATGGAAAGATATTCTATGCTCAGAGATTGGAAGAATTAATGTTGTTAAAATGACAATACTCCCCAAATCAATTTATAGATTCAATGCAATCCCCATCAAAATACCAATGACATTCTTCACAGAAACAGAAAAAATAATCCTAATATTTATATGAAATCACAAAAGATCCCAAATAGCCAATGCAATCCAGAGCAAAAAGAATAAAGCTAGATGCATCACACTACCTGACTTCAAAATATACTACAAATCCATAGTAACTAAATCAGCATGATACTGGCATAAAAACAGATACATAGACCAATGGAACAGAATAGAGAAACCAGACATAAATTTACACATTCATAACCAACTCATTTTTCACAAAGGCACTAAGAAAAGTCTCTTTAATAAGTGGTACTGGACAAACTGGGTAACCATAGGCAGAAGAATGACACTAGACCCCTATCTCTCACCCTATACAAATATAAAATCAAACTGAAAAAAGAACTTAAATCTAAGACCTGAACCTATGAAACTCCTAAAAGAAAACATTTGGGAAACACTCCAGGACATTGGTCTGAGCAAAGATTTTTTTGCTTAAGACCTCAAAAGCATAGGCAACCACAGCAAAAATAGACAAATGGGATTATATCAAGCTAAAAAGCTCACAAATTTTTTTTCCAGATGGAAGATTATAATGAAGAATGAAGAATTAGATGCACAAGAATGAAACTGGACCCTACCTCTCACCGTATACAAAAATTACTCAAGATGGATTAAAGACTTAAACGTGAGATCTGAAACTATAAAATTCTGGAAGAAAACTTAGGAAAAATTCTTCTGGCCATTGGCCTAGGCAAAGAATTTCATGACTAACACCTCAAAAGCAAATAGACAAATGAGACTTAAACTAAACAGCTGCTGCACAATAAAAGAAATAATCAACAGAGTAAACAGACAACTACAGAATGGGAGAAGACATCTGCAAACTATGCATCCAACAAAGGATTGATATCCAGAATCTACGAGCAACTCAAACAATTCAACAACAAAAAAAATCCCATTAAAAAGTGGGCAAAGGACATGAAAAGTCATTTTTCAAAAGAAGACATATAAATGGACAAAAATATGAAAAAAATGCTCAACATCACTAATCATCAGAGAAATGCAAATTAAAATCACAATGAGATACCATCTTACACCAATCAGAGTGGCTATTATTAAAAAGTCAAAAAATAACAGATATTGGTGAGGACGGGGAGAAAAGGGAACACTTATACACTGCAAAAAACAAATATCACCTATTCTCATTCATATGTGGGAGCTAAAATATTGGAGCTCACGAAGATAGAGAATAGACTGGTGGTTACCACAGGCCATGAAGGGTAGGAGGACAGGGGTGGGGGTATATAAAGATTGGAGTACCATGACACAATTACAGCTCACTGCAACCTTGAACGCCTAGGCTCAAGTGATCCTCCTGGCTCAGCCTCCCAAGCAACTAGGATTGCAGGCATGCACCTCCATACTGGGCTAATTTTTTTTTTTTTTTCATAAAGACAAGGTCTTGCTACCTTTCCCAGGCTGGTCTTGAAACTTCTGGCCTCAAGTAATCCCACCTTGGACTCCCAAAGTGCTGGGATTACAGATGTGAGCTACCATGCCTGGCCGTGACAGTTTGATAGAAGAAATAAGACCTAGCGTTTGACTGATCAGTAGGATGACTATAGTTTACAATAATATATTGCATATTTCAAAATACCTAGAAGAGAATAATTCAAATGTTTCTAGCATGAAGAAAAGACAAATATGTAAGGTGCTGGACATTTCAATTACACTGATTTGATCTTCATAAATTACATGAGTGTATTAAATTATCACCTGTACCTTGAAAATATGTACATCTATTATGTACTAATAAAAAAGTGATTAAAAATAAATTAATTTACTTTAAAAGAAGACTTTGTATCCCTAATATAAATTAAAAACCAGTATCATTTGTGATTTAATAAAAAAAAAAAACAGGACTGGGATCAAGATGGCTGACTGAAGACACCAGCTGCCAGAGCACCTCAGTAAGAAGGAGAAGTTTTAGATGAAAGAGAAAAAATAGACAGACACAGATCGGATGTGGGTCTAAAGGAAGGGTGCCAGAGCCTTTGGGTGACTCCACAGGAAGAAGTTGTGGTGCAGAACAAGAAGGAGCACGGTATTGGCGAAGAGCAACTGCTGAGAGGCTTGGAGCCCAGCAAAAAGGGTAGGTGGAGCGGTTTGCTTCTCCCCACCCTGCATCTCTGACAGTCAGTGGGATCCTGAGCTGCTGGAGACTTTCTGCCCACACAAGCCCGGAGGCTGAGGCCACCAATGAGCTGGGAACTGCTTGTGGACAGGGTACCAGGCTCCTAGTCCCCCGGGGCACTTCCTGTCCCCACAGACCCTGGCCGGGATGGCAGGTGCCATGGTGCTTCTCCACCCACTGTGCACCTTTGTCCTCCTCCAAGCGGCTTCAACTCCTCAGGTTTTGTCCTGCTCATTCCCACACAGACATTTCCCAACTCCAGCTCAGACAGCAGGAGCCACAAGGATCCAGCAGGTCCCAGGTGATTTAAGTGACACCAGAGCCTGGACATTCTGGGAAGACTGCCTCCCAGAGAGAAGGTCGGAGATGACCAGAATGCTAGTACTCCTCCACACAAACTCTTTTCCTCCCCTAACCTTCCCTCACGCAGGGCTGCCAAAAGAGATAACTGAGCCACCACACCGAGGCTTCCACGGAGTGCAGGACACAGGTCTTTCCTCTTGGGGTCCTGCAGCAGATTGAGGGGTGCTCTGACTGTGAGCTCCCTGCTCGCCGGCCCTCCCTGGTGCTGCTTGCCCAGCAGCTCCATTAGAGCAGTGCATGGCCCAAGGTGTAGGGACATTGATCCTGTCTGGGCACTTCGTGGGTGACTCAGGACAAGCACGCTTCTCCCTGGCATGGTCAGGGATTGACCCTCTTGGTCTAGAGAGGGGAGGGAGCCCGCACGGGTAGATCAGAGGGAGAGTGCAGTGTAGGTCCTAGCTGTGACATGCTTGCGGGGCATACCTTTCCCCAAGGGAGGGCCGCACTCTCAGCTCAGGATGGGATCCTGGGCAGGGAACCTCCCAGCCCACAGCACAGTCATGTGGGAGCTCGGCTGGCTTGGGCTCCTGCCTGCCGACAGATGCCAAGTGAAGACTATGGAGCAGAGGAGGGGAGAGAGCAGTGAAGTTCACTGAAGACTACCACTTTGTGAAACTCAGATGGACCAACCTCCACAAGCAGACTTTCTGGGCAGGTGGGGCTACTTCAGCCTTCCTGGAAGCTCTGTCCAGAAGCTGGGAGCAGACCTTTGACCCCTGCCAAAATAGTTACATTGCCAGCTTTTGTGGAGCCTGTGGGCAAGCTCACCCAACCCAGCCCGGCCCATCCGCACTCCCCAACCTGTCTCTGTTGCAGAAGAGATTAAGGACTCACCTGGAAGTTCCAGGGCCCCACCCACCACCCACAACCTGGGGCATTCAAGTGCTTCTCCTGAGGGATTACAGCGGATCACAGGACCCCAAAACAACACTGCACCTTGTTCCTTCTGGCAAGCACCTCCTACTGGCAGGGAGGTCAATTTGCACTCCCTTTACAGTACTTACTCAATCTTACAGGGTGTGTAGGGGTCCAAGGAGTGGCCATAGGGGGAGTGCCTATCCCTCCCCACAGAAAAACTGCACTACTGAGTAAGAGTGGAAAGAACCCAGGCCGGTGCTTTAGCATACAAGCATTTAGGCCCCTCCCCCGTGAACAGCTCTCCCAGTTTGGAGAGCTTGTCTTGACATTCCTACCAGTGGCTCCCCCTAGGGGCCGGAAAAGCAACTTCTGAGCCTTGCCAAGGGTTGGTAAAGCCTGTCAGGCTCCCGCAACCTAGCCACGAACCTCCTTGCTCCTCCCCCCACCTCGGTGGTGGTGGAGAACAAGAAACCCCCTGAGAGTTATAGGGTCCCTCCTAAAGCTTGGGGCACTCAAGTACTCCACCTGGGGGACCAGAGTCTACCACGGATACAAAAGAATGTCTCAATAGCTGGCTCCATCACACAAACATCAACTAATGACAGGGAGAACAATGACATAGCCCATCATAGTGTCTTCCAACTTAAGCAAAGAAGGTGTGGCTGATTCCCACTCACAAGTACCACCCACCATCACCAAGAGTAAGCTAGGGGACCTAACTGACTACATACTGTTGGGAAGAGGTGAAGATAGCAGGTCAGAGGTAACCCAAGAGGTACACCAAACCTGCTAGAACACCCTATAGACAACTCAGGACCAGCACTCCTCTCCCTAGTATGCTCAGGTATCGATCCTTGGGGACTCAGCAACAGGCCCATAAGCCAGGCCTAGCACCCCCAGGTCTTGACCAAGAGGCCAGACAAGAAGTAATCAGTGAAAGAGCTTTGGAAACAAGAAAATCAGAGTGAAAGGACACCCCCAAAAGAAAACAATAACTCCCTACCAATGTATACCAACCAACACAAAAAGCTTGAAATGACAGATAAAGAATATTGAATGTGGATTGTAAGGAAGCTCAATGAAATACAAGAGAAAATAGAAACCCAACACAAAGGAACCACAAAAACAATGCAGGAAATGAATGAAAAATTTAATAAGGAAATCAAATTATTAAAAAAAAATCAAACAGAACTACTGGAAATGAAAACTTCATTCAAGGAAATATAAAACATGGTAGAAAGCCTTAAGATTAAGCTAGATCAGGCAGAAGAAAGAATCTCAGAGCTTGAAGACAACACCTATGACTTAACAAGTCAGTCAAAGAGAAAGAACTGAGAAACAAGAGGAACGAACAAAACCTGCGAGAAATATGGGACTATGTAAACAGGCCCAACATAAGAATAATAGGCATCACTGAGGGCGTAGAAGCAAATACACAAGGGTTGGAAAACCTAGTTGAGGGAATAATCAAAGAAAATTTCCCTGGCATTGCTAGAAACCTAGATATCCATGTTCAAGAAGCTCAAAGGACACCTGGGAGATTCATCGCAAAGAGGCAATCACCACAACACATGGTCATTAGACTGGACAAAGTAAACACGAAAGAGGCACTCCCGTGAACCATAAGGCAAAAGCAGCAGGTAACTTAGAAAGGAAAACCCATCAGCGTAACTGAAGACTTCTCAACTGAGACCTTACAAGCCAGAAAGGATTGGGGCCCCATTCTCAGTCTTCTCAAACAGAATAACACCCAGCCTAGAATTCTGTCTCCTGCAAAACTAAGTTTCTTATATGAGGAGAAATAAAGTCTTTCTCAGACAAGCAAACACTGAGCGAATCTGTCAAGACCAGACCTGACCTTCAGGAATACTCAGAACTGCATTATACATGGATCAGTACAACAGATATGCACCAGTGTAAAACCACCCAAAAGCTAAAGGTCAGGCCTGGATACCACAATGGCTCAAGAGGTAAAACAAAGCAATAAAGGTCTACTGAACAGGATAAACAGAAATCCATCCCACTTATCAATTCTTTCAATAAATGTGAATGGCTTGAACTCTCTACTCAAGAGACAAAAGGTGGATAAAAAAATTACAAGCCAAGTATTGGCTGTCTCCAGGAAACACATCTAACCCACAAAGACTCATTCAAACTCAAGGTGAAGGGATGGAAAACAATATTCCATGCAAATGGAAACCAAAAGAAAGCTGGTATAGACATTCTCATATCAGATAACATAGACTTCAAATCAGCAAAAGTAAAGAAAGACAAAGATAGTCATTATATAATGGTGAAGGGAACAATTCAACAAGAAGACATAACAATCCTAAACATTTATGCACCTAACACAGGTGTACCCAAATTCATAAAGCAAACCCTACTTGATCTAAAATGAACGATAAACAGCAGCATTGTAATAGCCAGGGACATTAACACACCACTGACAGAACGGGGCAGATCCTCCAAGCAGAAAATAAGCAAAGAAATGATGGACTTAAACAGAAAGCTAAAACAAATGGGCCTAACAGACATTTACAGAACTTTCTACCCCCAAACCACTGAATATACATTCTTCTCATCAACTCATGAAACATTCTCTAAGATTGATCACATCCTAGGCCACAAAACATGCCTCAACAAATTTTTTAAAATACAAATTATACCATGTATCTTCTTAGATCACAGTGGAATAAAATTAGAAATCAATTCCAACAGAAACACTCAACTCTACACAAAGTCATGGAAATTAAAAAACCTACTGCTGAATAGGTATCGTGTCAAGGAGGAAATGAAGATGGAAATCAAAAGATTCTCTGAGCTAAATGACAAAGGGGACAGAAGTTATCAAAATCTGTGGGATTCAGCAAAAGCAGTCATAAGAGGAAAATTCATAGCCATAAATGCCTACATCTAAAAGACAGAAAGATCACAAATCCACAATCTAATGAATCATCTCAAGGAATTGGAAAAGGAACAGCAAACCAATCCCAAACTCAACAGAAGAAAAGAAATACCTAAGGACAGAGCAGAACAAAATGAAATCGATAACAAAGAATTATACAGATTAATGAAACAAAAACTTGGTTCTTTGAAAAGATGAACAAAATCGACAGGCCTCTCACTAGATTAACCAGAAACAGAAAAGAAAGGACCCTAATAAGCTCAATCGGAAATGAAAAAGGAGATATTACAACTGACACCACAGAAATACAAAATATCATCTCTGAATACTATGAAAATCTGTATGCACATAAACTTGAAAACGCTGAAGAAACGGACAAATTCTTGGAAACACACAACCTCCCTAGGCTCAATCAGGGAAGAACTAGAATGCCTGAACAGACCAATATCAAGTAACAAAACTGACGCAGCAATAAAAATCTCCCAACAAAAAAAGTCCTGGACCAGATGGTTTCACAGCCAAATTTTACCAGACCTACAAAGAACAGGTAACCATACTGCAGAAATTATTTCATAACATAGAGAAGAAAGGAATCCTCCACAACTCACTCTACAAAGCCAGTATCACCCTGATACCAAAGCCAGGAAAGGATATAACAACAACAAAAAAACTACAGAACAATATCCCTTATGAATATAGATGCAAAAATCCTCAATAAATCCTAGCAAACTGAATTCAGCTGCACATCAAAAATATAATCCACCACGATCAAGTGGGCTTTGTCGCAGAGATTCAAGAATGGTTCAACATACACAAATCTATAAACATGATTCACCACATAAACAGAAGCAAAAAAAAAAAGACCACACGATCCTCTCGATAGACACAGAAAAAGCATTTGACAAAATTCAGCACCCTTTTATGATAAGAACTCTTAAGAAAATAGGCATAGATGGGACTTACCTCAAAATGAGAGAAGCCATATACGACAAACCCACAGCCAACATCATACTAAACAGAGAAAAATTGAAAGCACTCTCGCTTAGACTGGAACCAGACAAGGTTGCCCACTATCACCACTTCTGTTCAACATGGTGCTGTAAGTCCTAACCAGATCAATCAGGCAAGAGAAGGAAATCAAGGGTATGCAAATGAGGAAAGAAGAGGTCAAACTTTCACTCTTTGCTGGTGACGTAACTTACATCTAGAAAACCCCAAAGATTCTGCCAAGAGACTCCCAGAATTGATAAATAAATTCAGCAAAGTCTTAGGCTACAAAAATCAATGTACACAAATCAGTAGCATTCCTATACACCAACAACAGTCAAGCTGAGAATCAAATCAAAGACGCAATACCTTTCACAACAGCAACAAAGAAAATAAAATATCTGGGATGATATTTAACCAAGGAGGTAAAAGATCTCTGCAAAGAGAACTACGAAACACTGAGGAAGGAAATCGCAGAGGATGTAAACAAATGGAAAAACATAGCATGCTCAAGGATCAGTAGAATCAATTGTTAAAATGTTAATCAATTGTTAAAATGTCTATCCTACCCAAAGTGATTTTCAGATTCAATGCAATCCCCATTAAAGTACCAACATCATCTTGCAAATCTACAAAAAATAATTCTGTGCTTAGTTTGGAACCAGAAAAGACCCTGTATAGCCAAAGCAACCTTAAACAAAAAGAACAAATCGGGAGGCATCTCTTTACAGACTTCAAGCGATACTACAAGGCTATAGTATCCAAAACAGCATGGTCCTGGCACAAGAACAGAGACCTAGACCAATGGATCAGAACAGAGAACCCAGATATAAAACCATCATCATATTGCCATCTGATTCTCAACAAAGCAGACAAAAACATACACTGGGGAAAAGAATTCCTATTCCATAAATGATGCCAGGAAAATTGGACAGCCACATGTAGAAGACTGAAACATGATCTGCACCTCTCACCACCCACAAAATTAATTCATGATGGATAACAGACTTAACCCTAAGGTATGAAACTGTAAGAATTTTAGAAGAAAACTTTGGAAAAACTCTTATAGATATTGGCCTAGGCAAAGAATTTATGAAGAAGACCCCAAAAGCAATCACAGCAACAAAAATAAATAAATGGGACCTGATTAAATTAATAAGGTTCTGCACAGCCAGGGAAACAATCAATAGAGCGAATAGACAACCTACAGAATGGGAGAAAAATATTTGCATGCCATATATCCAATAAAGGGCTAATAACGAGAATCTACAACGAACTCAACCAAATCAGCAAGACAACATCAAGAAACCCCATCAAAAAGTGGGCAAAAGACATAAACAGAAGCTTTTCAAAAGAAGATAGACTAATGGCCAATAAGCATATGAAAAAATGCTCAATGTCTCTAATCATCAGGGAAATGCAAATCAAAACCACAGTGAGATATGACCTAACTCTAGTGAGAATGGGTTTTATCAAAAAGTCCCAAAACAACAGATGCTGGTGTGGACACAGAGATAAAGGAACTCTTATACATTGTTGGTGGGACAGCAAAGTAGTACAACCTCTACGGAAAGTAGTATGGAGATACCTCAAAGAACTAAAAGTAGACCTACCATTTGATCCAGCAATTCCACTACTGGGTATTTACCCAAAGGAAAAAAAGACATTTTATAAAAAAGACACTTGCACTCAAATGTTTATAGCAGCACAATTCACAATTGCAAAGATGTGGAAACAACCGAAGTGCCCATGATTACATGAGTGTATCAATAAAATGTGGTATATGTATACCATGAAGTACTACTGAGCCATAAATAAACATGGTGAACTAATACCTTTTGTAATAACCTGGATGGAACTGGACACCATCCTTTAAAAAGTGAAGTATCACAAGAATGGAAGAACAAAACCATATGTACTCACCACTAAAATGAAACTTATAGATCAACACTCATGTGGACATATGGTAGTAAAATTCAACGGAAATCAAGCAGGTGGGAGGCGGGAAGAGGAAATGGGTAAATTCACACCTAACGTGTACAATGAACACTATATGGGTGATGGACACACTTATAACTTTGACCCCAACTGTACAAAAGCAATTCACGTAACCAAATCGTTTGTACCCCTATAATATTCTGAAATTTAAAAAGTAAATAAAAATTACTATTATACAATGAAAAACTATATTAAAATTTTATTCAGATATTGCTAAAGGCTATGAGACAAATGGGCAAGTGTTAAAAAGTTGTTAAGGACATACGAGCATCAAGAAACGTTTTGCTATCATAAGCAGATGAAGTAAAAGAAAACTGGGAAAGGTAATAACTTTCTTAGAATACTATCCAGTGTTTTTTAATGCTAGGACAGGATGCACCTAAAATACTTCATCACCACCTAAATTCAGAAGTATGTATACATACTTTAGGCAACACTGGGTTAACTATAGTGAATCTGTATTAAAAATATTAATGTAAACCATGACTGCTAATAAAGATGTTCATAACACAGTAGTAGGTATAAAATAGTATTGCAGTATTATCTACCTTTTTATGAAAGAAAAATTATTTGTACCTCTTTTTAACAAAGACAAGGCAGGCTTCAGACTCACAGCCTTCAACAATTACATCTAGCTTGAAATTTAATAACGTTGTACTCACAGGCATTGATAAATTCTGGAAGATTATAACTATAACAACTTTGGTATATCTCTGGACTTGAGATTGTAGGTATTTTTCCTTTTGTTCATTTGAAATTTCCTTTTTTATGTAATAAATTTTCTCATTTTTATATAAAGCAACTAGTAACTACTGATTCCTAAATTTAACTCGAGCTCTTTAAACATTCTGAGAGAAAAAGAAACCAAAGAATAAAAACAGATATAAGCTCCCTTGTGCCTTAAAAAGGGGAAATATACTACCAGTATTACAATACTATTAATTAGACCAATTACAACGATGGCCAGGAAGTTTATTATACAAAATATTAAAGCAATCTTTTTAATGATGTTGATATTATTAACTATCAAAATATGCGACAAATGTTATCTACAGAATAACATACAACATATTTTATATTTACTTTATCTGCTGTAGATGAAGAAAAGTATATGGATATGTATTATTCATAATAAAGGCATCTAATTCATAAATCAGAAATAGCTAATCATCAGCCTTGTAGAATATAAAAATATATTACATTTAAATTTTGTTCCCAGTTATTTAGCAACTATCCAGTTATTCTACTTCATGTCTGCTTGAGGAACAGGTGCAAGGCAAGTTGCTTCTATCTGTACATTACTAAGCAGGTGGAATGCATTTAAACTACTCTGGAGGACAGCAAATTCATTCTTAAAAATAAACCAACTAGAATACTACTAAATATATTATCCGTAAATAGAATCAGATGTCTAGGCACATCATTTAAAAAAGAAAAGATCCCTCAGAATGCAAAGCCAAAAAAAATCAATAATGATGTTCTTGAAATTTATGCTCAATTTCAGAAATTTCTTAAAATTCCATGTTGTCTGCATTAGAAAATATATTTAGACAGAACATATCAGACAAAAATGTCAAAAATGAAGATTTTAAGATTCCAACTTTATTAGGTTTTACATATAATTTATATTTAATACTTATTCAGATCTGCAAGCACACAACAAAAAACTAAAACTTTGCATTATAAAAAGTTTGATTTATTTAAAAAAAAAAAAAAACCTCTGTGCCAACAGTATCCACTACTAAATGAACCCAAATAAAAATGATGATTGATATGGAATAAAAAGCAGAATTCTTCTATTATAGTGTTTAGAACAAATCACTTCTAAGGACATTAATTACCAAGACATTCTTTTAGGCCTATGTTATTAATTATACAGAGTCATATTAGTTTTTTAGAATAATTAATCAGAAGTTAAGCTCCATGAGGATAAGGAATTTTGTTCTGTCCACTGCTATATATTCAAAGCCTAAAGCAATACTCAATAAATACATGTTGGGTAAAAAAAAATAATAATTTATCTTTTACAGGAAAGTTACCACTAAGCAATAATTTTAAGCACCATTTCACAGAACCCGAGAACTAAGATGATATAACACGTATATCTAATTCTATTATATGGTTCCATGGTTTCAGAATTAAAATTAACAATTTTCTACTTATTTATTAAATGAACTAAAACACAAAAATAATCCCTTTCACTATAATCTCTCTCCTCCAACAAGGAAAAAAAAGTCAAAATGAAATTTAAATTCTCAAAAATAATACCTACAATAACTTTTTTTTAGCAGGAATTCTGTATGGTAAAAATGTGAAAGAAGGAACAAAATCATATCATATATCCAATGTCTTATAGCTATTTAAGCTATTTTTATTTTAAATCTGAAAAATGGCAAGCTAGCAGATAAGTAAAAAACTCTACTCAATTAGGTAATCATCTGACGCTGAAATGATGCACTTTAAATTACTGAGAAAACATTTATTCTAAAACATGCTGAAAATTCAGACTACAGCCATCTGTGTTTGTCATTTTGAAGCCAATTATAAAAACGTTAACATATGTAGTCTCAGAAATAGTTGGAAGAGTTACTGGAAAGATATCATGTCCATATACACTTGTCTTTCAAAACTGGTTCAGATCCCAAGCAAAAGTCTTACCCTGACCAGAGTATGAATAAATGACTAAACATAAATAATAATTTATTCCTTAAACTCAAGATTTATAAATTTATAGATGATCATCTCAATAAAACAATGAATTTCAAAATGCTGTATAAAAACATGCCAAGTTTTTATAATTACATTTCAAAAAAAAAAGACTATTTGGAATCTGTCTAATTTCTTGAATGTTCATTGAGTGTTTACTATGTGCCAGGCACTATGTTAGGCGTGAGTCAAAATATATGGTCCATTAACAATAGGACCTTTTAGTCTAGGCCTGCCTGTTATTTCATCAAGTTGTGAGAAATAAATAAGATGATAGTGTACAACTTCATAAATTCAACAGTCCTACATATATTTAAGGAGGTGGTAGGGGTACCTCTCTCGTCCTGATTTCCTCATAGGAAAAGGCTTTCCACAAGAAGTGTAGTTGTAGAGTTTTATACCTGTCAGGGAAATAACCTGGAATATATCAGGTAGTAAGTAGTTTATTTATTCAACAAATATTTATTGAATGCCTATCATGTGTCCAACCCTGTGCTAACGCACAACACGTAGTGATGAATAAAACAGATATAAACCCTACTCCCATGAATTGTAATCCCGGTGGAAAAAACAAATTAAACAAATATAGATAAACATAGAAATATATCATTTAAAGTGATTAAAAAATGCTCTGAAGAAAATATATAGGTACTAGGAGAGCCTATACCAGAAAAGACTGAATTTGGATGGGGTATGTGTGGAAAGATATGGAAATAACTTATTGAGAAAAGAATGTGGAAGCTGAGATTTAAAGAATATGAGTTACTTGCCCCAAGTCATAAGCAATAAGTAGCAAAAGAACATAGAACAAGAATATCTGACTCCAAATCCACTTTCCATTATACCAATTTGTTTGCCATGTACAATATTCTCAGGTCTCTTTCTCATTTGCCACTATATCTCATAATCCTAGAACACTAACTTTTAAGACATGAACAAGTGAAATCACCAAACCAACAAGTGCTTTTTTGACAAGGCTGGAGAGAAAATAAAAACAAACACAACACACATATACCCCAAAGAGAATGATACAAAATATTATTTAAATGTGTTATCTAGTCTTTCCAGTGTTCAAAAATTACTGTAATTAGAGCTATTTTCTATGTTTTTGCTGTAGAAAAATTAAGAAACCCTAATTAGTTCTGATTATGATAACTATTTGTACTTGTCAGTGCTGCCCTTAAACCTTTTTAATAGTCCTTAATGAATGGTAAACAAGAACGCTATACAAACTATTACAAAACTCCAGCAGCCTAACTATGGAAATAAAAAGATTATAACAGATGACTCAAAGACCATTGGCATAGAGTTGAAGTAGGGCAAATGAAAGCAAACAAGACAAAAGCAACATTTTAAGGATGCTCTGAAGCATATTTTCCGAAAATATCACAAAGATACAAACTGTTGGAAGATAACAGTGCCAAATAGACCTGAGGAAATCAGAAATGGGAAAGATCACAGGACCTCACATTACAGAGCCACCAGTCCTATTTATACCCTATAATCTCATTCAATCCAGTGACGTTTTTAAAAAATAAAGGTTTTGGAACACCTTCATGTCTAAGAAGAAAACAAACTTGACAGCTTAAGGAATCCTCTTAATTGTGCAAATTTCAACAAAATTTAATTGCCTGGTACATAGTAGGCACAAATATTTGTTGAATGAAAATAATGTTTCAAAAAGAATACGGATTACATATAATAGACTACTTCACTGTTGTGTCTACAGAGACTCTAACAAACTTGGTATGTGACACTGGACAAGCCACATACTCAGTCTCTTCAACTGTACAATGAGGAGGAGATACATTAGAAGGATCTTTTAAGATTTCTTCCAGTTTTTAGGAGTTTTTGGTAGAAATTTTAAATTGTTCCCTCCTCTCTCTCCTGTCTGTACCCTCACTTAATTATAAGGGGGAAAAACTAGAACTTTACATTATAAAAAGTTTTTTTAAAAAATTGCTGCTTGGGAAACAATTCAGTAAACAGTATCCATTACTAAATGATCCCAAACAAAAAAAGATAGATGTAAGATAAAAAGTGGAACAATTCCATTATAATGTTTACAATGAATCACTTTTAAGTATATAAAACCATCAAAACATTGTTTTAGGCTCATGTTACTGATTATATGAAGTCATATTATTATTTCAGAACAAAAAACTAGAAGGTAAGCTCTAACAGGACAGGGATTTTTAATAAAAATCAAAGCCTATATACTCTAAGCCTAGAACAGTAGCTCTCAATAAATATTTGTTGAGTGAAGAAAGTAATTCATTCTTTACAGAAAAGAGGCAGCACTGAGCAGTAATTTTAGGCATTATTCCTCAGAAGTTCAAAATACCTGCACAGTTTCTTGGGGAAAAAAAAAAAACAGTAAGGTGATATATCAGGTCTATGGTTACACTACTGTACAACCACATAATGCAGTATTATGTAACTGTCAAAAATAATGTTTTTAAAAAATTTTTAACATCGAAAATGCTCTCAATGTAAATTTGGGTAAAAAAGAACAAAACTGCATATAAAGTATGATTCAAGTAAAGTTTAAAAATATGCATAGAAACAAAGAATAAACAACAAACTGTTTAAAATGATTACTTGTGGGTTATGAGACCACGAGTGATTGTTTTCTTCTTTGAAAGATCTTCACAGCCTCCCTCCCTCATAGATCTATAAAGCATATTCATTAATAAAACGATCATGGGCCCACATGCTAATATCACTATTTTTAAAAGGATATATGACAACTATATACCTACCAGAAATCTTATCCCAAAAGATAGACAGTGCTGTTCAGATGAAACCTATCTCTGCGTCATTTCTCTGTCATCTCAGTTACTGCTAGCAATGAACGGTGAGAAGAATGGCACTTTGAACCTAACCTTATCTAGTCTCTGTATAATTAAGTTTAATCCCATTAAAAATAAACAAAAAAACCCCACTGTAAATTCATATAAAGGAAACTCCCAAAAGCAAGGTATATTTGTAACAAATAGACACATTCAGCTGCATAAAATGCATGTCAGTTTATCATCTCAGGTTTGCTCATTTATAAACCTTGGTTATAAATTTTTATTCCCACTGATACACATTTTTTTTTGCAGGAAAAAATAAAAGAACTGCTACATCTGGTCAGTTCAACAGTCCATGGTTGATGGGTGTCAAGTATCCAGCATCTATCAACAGTTCACATGGACATCTGTCAAAGATCATTTATGTGATAAAACCAGGCATATAATAAATACACAAATATCAGTTTGCTTTTGACTTCACTCCCTCTTCATACCCCATTTTTTAACACAGTCATTACTCCCCAAGGACTGAAGGACCTTGGGATTACAACCTGTGCACATCTCTAAGCCTGTGGCACGTGCCATGCATCAGAAGATAGGAAAAATGAACACAGTAGCAGTATTTGTAATAGTAAAATAGTAAAAAACTGGAAACAATCCAAACATTCATTGATGTGAGAATGGATACTGAGGTAAATTCTCATGATGAAATACTACACAGGAGTGAACATGCTCTACACAATACTGAACAAAAAGCAAATCACTCACGACTAAGTTCAAACACTGGAAAACTAATATATTGTTTAAGTACACATATGTGGTACCAAAAAGCAAGGTAATGATAAACAAATTCAGAACTGTAGTTATCTCAGGTAATGAGGGGGTGGGATTAGATGCGGAAAAGGCTTCAAATGTATTTGTATGCATATGCTTCGTCAGTTGGATGACAGGTATAGAGGTGTTCTTCTTGTCATTAATCTTTATCTTATGTATACACCTTATATTCTTTTGTATATGAAATATTTAAGTATTTTTAAAGCATGTAGAACTTGATTCTGATGGAACTGGCCAGTGCTCATAGCTCCTACCATCCATGACACCCCTGCCTCTTCTCCCACCCTAGCCTGATAAGAAAAGAGAGGTGAATCTACTTGATTCCTCTCTTGGAAATAGGAAACAAGGAGGTAGGAAAGCTGTCCAGAAAGATAACATGGAGAAATGCATCTTCTATGAAGGATTCTAAAATCAGTACATGATGCAATCATCATATCAATCAGTAGATACCCCTAAAATCACCCGTAAAGTACAATTTACATGGTCAACCTACTAGACATACTGCAAACTGAAACACTTTTCTCTGTATCCAATACAGCCAATGTTCCTTTTGGCATCAAATCACCCCTACTTCTTCAGTTGCACACCAGGTTAACATAGGTGGCTTAGAAGAGGTCATGATGTGTAATCACTCAATGTTACAGAATCACAAAAGTGGCTACGTCAGTGGGTCCTAAACTTTACTGTTCATTGAGGATCCTTAAAAAATGGCGAGGCCTGGCTCCTACCCCAGATTTTCTGATTTTGGTATAGGGTGTGACCTAGGCATCAAAAATTTTTTAAAGCTTTCCAGGTACTTCTTATACGCATAAAAATTTGGGAACCACTTGGCTAGACGCTTACTCTTCGAGTAGGTTTGCTTCCACCATTTATATATTTTTTCTTTTCCCCTTCTTTTTTCTTTCTGAAGTATACTAAATGTGGGAAACAACTCCATTGGATAAAACAGATTTGGGGATTCATCCCATAACTTTTGGTCATGTGCAAACTGACATGTAGACTAAGGAAGCTGATCTACAAAGAGAGGAGTATAAGATATTGTGAAAACAAGAGAAGAAATGATGGAGAGAAAGGCATCAGTTTCTAATGGCTTTTAAGTTTCCATGAGGCCAACTTATACTTCTTTGGAGGATTATACCTTCCTTTGAAATCTCTGCATCTTTACAATAACCCTCTCTTTTCTCTTCTTTCCTTAACTAAACTCAGACTTGTTTTGTTTTTTTGGAACAAAAGAGCCCTACTAGAATTAGATTGCTTATATTTAGCTATTTTAATCAAGTCAATATTTTATATTTTAAAAAAGCACATGATGGTTTTTGTCTTCATTTGTATAGCAATGACACATAACTGCCACCTAGCGGCAGCATACCTACCTGAATATGGGATATATTTTTTAGAAAGAACCTTTTCAGAAGCTAAAAATGACAAACACACATTCTTTAACAGTTTTCCACTACTTTTAGGATAAAATCCACACTTTACATGACACATACGGCTCCTTATTATCTGATCCCAACCTATTTTTCCCATCTAATTTTCTGCTGTACAGCTTAATCATCTATGTTCCAGCATGACAATGATGATCACAATGCCTAACACTTCTTGAACAGTTTTTATAGAATATTATAGAATATTCTAAGTGCTTTATACTTACTAGTGAATTCTCACAACAACCCCAAGTACCAAAACAGGTACTATTATTGTTTTCATTTTCCAGATGAGTAACAGAGGCACACAGAGGTTAAATCCTAAAGTCAGAAAGCTAGTAAATAGCAGAGCCAAGATTTCATCCTAGACAGTCTGGTCTAGTCCAACCTCATAACCACTACAATTATACTACTTATCACAACAAAATCTTGGAAAAATCCAACTTAGATGTCTCATAAGGAACTTCTAATACAATATATCCAAAACTGATTTCACAATCTTGCCTAAGGTCAACAACTGGAACTGTTCCTCTTCCTATAATTATAGAAAATAATTAGAAAATGTCACTTAATGGTAACACCAACCACCTCTCCACACTCAACTTTCCTTTACCTTTCAGATCCAACCAATCACCAAGTTCTGCTGACTTTACCTTCTAAATATTCATATATTTATGCCCACTTCTGTTCCTACCTCATCGTCTCTCATTTGTACTACTTCAACAGCCTCCTAAATGGTTTTGACTTCCTCAACCTATCCTCTACACAGCTGCCAAACTGATTTATCTAGAATGCAAATCTGTATAACCGTATTAGCCCCCAGCTTAATTACTTATCAACAGATCCCCACAACCTACAGGATAAAACTCAATTTCCTTAATAGAAGTTTCAAGGATCTTCAAGATGGAGTCCTGGCCTACTTCTCCAGCCTCATCTCTTGCCACGACTAGCTTATAGCTTTATATTCCAATAATACCAAACAACATAATACCATACTTTCCCCCAAACAAGTCAAACTATTCCACATCTCTGCTTTACTCATCTTGCCTCATTCTTCAGGAAGCTTCTACTCATCCTTCACTCCCTTCATACATGGCTAGTTTCTCCCCATTCTTTAAGGTTTCATTCAGTGTTTATCCATCCAGAAAGCCTTCCCTAACTGCCAAGATGGAATCAGATATCCCTCCTCTATGTTTTTCATAGACCCAGAATTATACTAGTCATCCTGCCTTTTTAGTTATTTGTTTATGTGCCTGTCTACTAACTAAAGTTTATGGTTGGAGGAGTCCACGTCTCTCTTATCCTACAGTCTAGCACAGTGCCTAGCAAGTTATAAATGGTCAATTATATTTATCAAATGAGTAAATACATGGCTCCCTGCACTTCACTCTGAATAATTAATACATTGTGCTTGACTTTTTACTCTATTAGAATATGAAAGTATTAGGAGCAGGCCTGTGATTTTATTTCTGAATTCCCAATGACTTTCATAAAGTAGATGCTCAAATAAATATTAAATGAATTAATAAATCTAGGATTTGATCTGAAAGACTGAAAACAACTGAGTAGAGGAGTATCAAAATGAAAAGGACATTTTAAAATTAATCCAGTAACAATGTATAGGACATACTGTCTAGGAAACCAGATAGAAGATGATACATGTGGGTCTGATTTTATCGGATTGTGGTGTTAGAATGGGAAGAAAAAGGCTAAGTATGAGACAACTTTTGAATAAAAAAAATGGGATGTGGTTATGAGTATGCAGAATAAAGGAAAATAATCACAGAATAATTAAAAGGATTATTTAACCAAGATGCTTTCTGAGTACAGATATAAACTACTGAGCCTAGAAAATAACACGAGACAGAAAAGAGAAAACTTAGATCATTTTTTAAAGTCTAAATCTTATAGAGAAAGAAATGTAGATAGGCTCTTCTAAGATTAAAATCCTGAGACATATTAAAATTATTCATCTTATTTCATCCTTTGAATTTGTAAAAATTATATATTCTTCTCAACTAAAAAAATTTCAAACTACCTTTTCTTTTTCTCACACTTTATCATAAAAATTGCTATTCGTTGTTTCAAGTGGAAAAGAGGGTTCTCTTGTCACAAGAAGTCATTATATGCTTGAGTATGTAATATTTTCAATATGAAAGGAATTTATGCAAATTAAAATTAAATTTTAATTTGGCAAATATAAAAGATTTCATACCAAAAATATTTCCAATATTTTTAAGTTGTCTATGAATAGAAAATAGGGTTTCTATAACTTTCAGCCAAGACCTGTTATTTCATATAAAAACTCCCAGTAGATAATTTTTAACGCAGCTTTTACACATTTTCTAATACCTTGTTCTTTAGAACATCTATTAATTTATTTGACTTACAACAAACATATATATACACAGTCAACAGAATATAAATAGTGTGGGAATTAACTGAGAGCACTGCCCCATGACCACTGTTAATCCCCCACATCTCCTTCACACACTTTCACACATTAAATTTGATTCTTGATATATATGGAGAATATTTTAGTTATAATTAGTCCCTGTCACTATCTTCCCTAGGGAAACAACTACTAAGGCAATACCAATTTGAATAAAAGTGAAACCCTTAAGGAATAACTACAGCCTAATCACAGATCCCAAAATGAACAATCCTTTGTAAACAACAAGAAAGTTTATAGTGTGTTCAGTATCAAGAAATATAAGAAGAGCCTAGATTTTCTACCCTATTAGTTTTTCAGAGATCTGTAAATCAGAGAATCTATTCAATCAATACAATTTAAAAATTCCAATCTTTATAGATTAGGACTTTGTATAGTAAAGTTAGCGTAGTTCCGAACAGTCAAAATAACACCTTTTGGGCCTTTAAGAAATAATTTCTTAAAAGGGGGAAAAAAAACCCCTTAGATTTACAGAGAAACTTTTAGACCACACAAAAATCTCAGTGAACAATAACCACAATAGGAATCATAACTCTGATAACAACTGAAAAGAAACACTACACTGTTTATGAACGAAGAGGATGAAGGAATTTTACATAGTTCAAAAGAATCTATAAATTTAAATAAATAACCTAGGCAAAACTGGTCCTGAAACAATGCTAAATTATTTGAATAATCTGAATATTTAATACTTTTGAATAGTGTTAATCCCATGTGCAAATCAAAGCTTTATGCAGTGTATCTAGATGGGCATTAAGTATCCTTAGTTACATTTTTGTGATGAATACCACAAAAACTAAAAGGGCAATCAATATGACAACAAAAACATCTTACACTGGTGAATCATCTGTACTAACCAATTGTGTTCACATATAAAAATGACAGGCCTTTTCATTACTGAATGCTATTTTTCCCCCAAAAGTTGAAATGGATTGGTAATGATCAACAAAAAACCAACAGGTGCCCCTTTGACCAACTGCATGCACTTGTAAAACAGCTGACCATGGAATGGAATGACTCATTGGCCCACAAAGAAATCAAACTTTAGCATCATGCTCTAATCAACTTACTAAGAACCTATTATTCAAAGGAAGCAACAATTTAAATTTTGGCAAAGCCCAGAAACCCTAAAAAAAACCAAGATGGAAGATAATCCCATTGGAGATGTATGTTTCTGTCTGTTTCTCTCTTGTGTTTGAGTGCACATGCTCTCTCCAAATATATAGAAAAGATATATAAAGTTAATTATAAGTACAATTAATTAGTAATATTATATAAAAGAGGTTGGTAACAACCCAATTAAAAAATGGGCAAAAAACCTGAATAGTCATTTCTCCAAAGAGCTACTAATGGCCAGAAAGCACATGAAAAGATGCTAAACATCATTCATTAGTCATCAGGAAAATGCAAATCAAAACCGCAATGAGATCCACTTCACATCCACCAGGATGGCTATAATCAAAAAAAAAAAAGTAAAACACAAGCAACGGGGAGGATATGGAGAAACTGGAACCATAATACATTGCTGATGGGAATTCAAAATGGTATTGCCACCATGGAAACAGTTTGATGATTCCTCAAAAAGTTAAATGTAGAATTACCATATGACCCAGCAGTTCTACTCCTAGGTATATATCCAAGAGAAATAAAAACAAGTGCTCAAATACTTCCATACAAACATTCACAGCAGCACAATAGCCAAAAGGCAGAAACAACCCAAATGCCCATAAATTAATAAATAAATAAACATATTGTGGTAGATACATACAATGCAATATTATTCAGCCATGAATGAAGTACTGATATATGAATGAAGTACTGATACATGCTACGACATGGACGAACCTCAGAAAACATTATACTAGGGCATGGTGGCTCACATCTGTAATCCCAGCACTTTGGGAGGCCAAGACAAGAGGATCACTTGAGGCCAGGAGTTCAAGACCAGCCTGGCAACATGGCAAGACCGTGTCTTTACAAAAAATAAAAGAAATTGGCTGGGAGTGGTGATGCACACCTGTAGTCCCAGGTACTTGGGAGGTTGAGGTGGAAGGATCACTTAAGCCCAGGAGTTCGAGGTTGCAGTGAGCTTATATTGTGCCACTGCACTCTAGGCTCGGTGACAGAGCAAGACCCGGTCTCTAAAAATCAAAACAAAACAAACCATTATACCAAGTGAAAGAAGCCAGACACAAAGAGTCATGTATCATATGATTCTGTTTATATGAAATAACTAGAATAGGTAAATCCATAGAAATAGAAAGCAGATTGGTGTTGCCAGTGGCTGGAGGGAGGAGGCAATGAAGAGCATCTGCTTCATGGACACGGTTTTATTCTGGGATGATAAAAATGTTTTGGAACTAGACAGAAGTGGTGCTTTAATAATATTGTGTTAAGCCACTGAACTCTTCACTTTAAGATGATTAATTTTTATGTGAGTGTCACTTCAATTAAAAAAATCATACCTTCTTCATATCTAGCACCTGGAAAACTCAAAAAGTTCTCAATCATTATTTCACTTCCCCTTCAAAACACCTGTTGAGAGACACACATTATGATAGGATTATTCTAACAGACAACAAGGCACAGAAGTTGTGATAATTTAAATAAATGCTTGTTAAGTAAAAATTCCTAGGTGCAGTTGTAGGCGTTCAAAAATATTCATTGAACAAACGAGCAAATAAATGTCTCCAAAGTCCTGGTGCCTTTTCTACCAGGCCAAATAGCAGTATTACAAATTCTCTTTCTTTCTCTTTCTCTCACATACACACACATCAGATGTCAAAAAACCTTTAAAAATAAACTTTGAAAAACTCTGTAACATTTCCAAATTAAAGTTTTTGCAGAGATGCTACCAATAATGTGCCTAATTTTAATTTTAGTGGAATCTTACTGAGAAATGAATATAAATAACGTCCCTTATCATTTAATGTTTAACAATTTACCGTCAGAACTTTTCTAGCTTCCATATTAGAAAAAATTCACTTATATTTCAATAATCAGTCTATAATTGATAAATACTTTGTAGTCATAGTTTAGCTCTCACTACAAACCTTTTTATTTAGAAAAATAAGAGATGCTCTTGTTTGAAAATTTTTGTTCCACTCTAGTCATATTTCAATCACTTGGATGTATCCTATCTTTTTCACTTCCTCTTTTCCAAGTGCTATCATTCAGCTTTCAGTTTCATTGACAGGACACCACTTCCTTTCCTCCATATCACCTCTCTAAACATCATGTTTTGTTTTGTTTCAACAAAGCCTAAAGGTCACGAACTACTTTTAAGTCACAGGCAACACATTAGTGTTGAAATGAATGTTGATGAAGGTATAAAATGCTGCATCTACTTTGAAAACTAAGTAAGCTCTGTCACATGTAAGTATAAAAAACTAGAAAGTTTAAAAGAAAACAGGCAGGGAGAACAACTTTCTTAGTTGTGGAACAGTGTATCTGAAATATGCAAACAATAATTTTACATCATAACCAACTTTGTCTATCAAAGGGGAAAATAATCAAAAAGTCCTGCTATCAATAATCTGATATACAGCTTCCATAGAGCATCGTCCTTTTCTACACACAACTGGCACTACTCTTCAAGCTGAAAATGCTTGTTAAATAAACAACAATCATACAATTACAAATTTAAAAACAAAAATCATATAATTACACACAACTGGCACTACTCTTCAAACTCAAAATCTTGTTAAACAAAAATCATATAATTACAAATTCTTGCAACAGGCAAGAATTTTAATAATTATTCAACAAATAATGCCAATCATGTAAAATGCTGAATAGAACTTTAAAAAGCATACATACTGTGAATTTACAAGAGTAATAATTTTACTTTAAATACACAACTCTCTAATTTTGTTCACATAAATTACAATACTTCCTTTATATAACATAAATAATTTTACTTGGAAAAAAATTAAGTCATTTAAAGTGGAGTCAGAATAGTTTGGTTCAACACAAGGACAGCCTATGTAGAGCCGTCCTGTCAGCACATTGTTAAACGGGGTTAACCCAGCTCTGAAAATATTTGCTTAATACATAATGCAGTAATGTCTTACATCTGCCAGGCTCAGGCGTCTTGCAACATTAATACTGAGGACATAGCTGAGGACCCAAAAGCAAATCAAAAAACCACCAAGCAGCAGAAAAACTAAATTGCCATAAAGCCAATTCATGGGCCCTTGATTGTTTACAAAGCATTCTATCAACCTCAGTTTCTGCGTTCTTTATTCACAGCAAATCTAAAACAGAAAATTAGGGGAATAGGCAGACTAGAAGGAGCAAGGCAAGATGAGCACGTCCACAGCAATGACAACTGACAGCAAGGAAAGAAGAATAAGACAGACAAAAAACGGAAAGGAGATCTATAAATGTCTAATAATACAGAATCTCAACTACAAGCAGCACTGAAGAATTACAGTTCCAGGACTATACTAAAGTAGGAAACCTAGTTATTCTATGCCTCATTTTCTTGTGCTAATAATGGTCAGACAATATAACATGTGCTTTAATATACTGTATTTGATAAGCCTTTATTATTTTTAAAAATGGCATTTGAACATTTTTTCCTGGTCATAAAAGAAATATAGAGAATTTAAAAAATATTAAAAGTGTAAAGAAAATTAAAATTACCTATAACCCACCACCCAGAGATAACCACATCTCAGTTCATTTATTTTTCAAGTTGTCTTCATGTATAAATATGTACATATACCTTTTTTTGGTTAACTTTTAGCCTGGCATTATTTGTGGGCATTTTCCCAATTCAAAAAGTCTTTGTAGAATTATTTTAATGCTAACATATACCATTATTTATTCTCCTGTTGTTACGATTTTGGTTGGTATAAAACATTTTATAAAGTATGCTGTATACATGACAAGCTACTAAAAAATGATCATTTATGAGGTCTAGATATAGAAAGGAAACTTCAATTGAACAGTTTGCCAATAAATTATCCCAGAAAACAATAAAAAAGTTGTGGTTTGTAAAACTACATTATCAAATACAATACTTAAAATCCAATGAACAAATGAGACATATGGAGAACAAAGTCTCTGAATTTTGGAAAATGATCATTTTAAGTTGCTTCTGATGTCAGCAATAAGATATTCAGATTAAGAGAATTCTGGATTACCGTCATTAAATTACAACCAAACTAGTAAAGTAGCACCCGTTAACGACTCATTAAACATTCTGTTCACTCATTAAGCAAATATTTATTCAGTACCTACTATTTGATAGGCATTATGGTAGGGTGCTTTAACATCAATATTAAGAGCTTTCTTTGTATTCTATAAAATGAGAAAACAATATTTAAAATACTTTAACAAAATGTGCAAATCCTCCCAAATCCTACTGCCCCTCCTCTTTGTACGTATCATCCACTGTTTGTTTCTCCCACTAAACTCTGAGCAACTTGAGAAAAGAGACTGTCACTACCTCTGTATTGCCAGCTCTTGGCATAAAATAGGAGTTCAATATAGGTTTACTGAATAAATGTATACATTTTAATCCAGAGTTTTTCAGTCCTAATCTAAAAGCACATGTTTACACAAATGAAATAATGTATATACTATTTTTGATGATGTTTTCACTCTATTTTCTATGTTATTAGTCTTCATAATCTTAATGCCTATCTAATGTTCCATCATATCTACATAATCTTAAAAACACTTTTACCCCACAGGTAGAATTCTGAAAGACAAAGAAACATACATACATACAAAGAAACTAGAATTCTATTTTGCCAAACCAACTACTCACAGCAAGCAATTTAAATACATCCTCTACTATAAAATGTGTCTGTCCAAAGTAAACTATGTTTTGCAGGACTGCTGCACATATATTTAAGGAAGACAATTATGGAGGCAGGCAGTAAAAATCCTGATGTAACAGACAAATAAGACATCTAATCAGATCTTCATTGTTTTACCTCCTTTTTCTTAGATGCACAGAGCTTGCTCAGGCCCTCATATTGCACCAATGTAAGCAACTTTGAGCTTCTGAAGATGCCCTGATTCCCCTTTCCCTCCATTTATAGATTCTAAAGTAAAAAATCTACCAGGCTACATACAAGCATTTAAGCCTTGATCTTAGAGGGAGCTTATGGGAAAACCAACTATATTTTAGAAATATGAAGTTAGTTTATATACATATTCATTTAACAAACTTGGGTTGAGCCTCTACTATACTACCACATCTCTGCAGTATGGCCATTCATTGATAACAAATCATTAACCTGGTTTCCTTTGTTTATGAGGAAGAGGAAAGGAAAGGAGGGAAAACAGTTAACTATATTATAATTTAATCGTGGTCAAAGTATGATTGCTAACAATTATCTCTACGACAACCAGTCAGAATATAAGATATAAAAGATAACCTCATTATGAGGAGGAAGAGGGCCTTTGAGGCCAGCCAAAAGATATACTCAAACATGCAATTTTTAAAAGAAATACACTATTCAATTTATATTTTGTACATGTCAAATTTTTTAAGAAGCCCAACGAATACCTGTGTATAATTTTGTATTGTTTGCTTTACAAGCTTTTTCATACACACACAAACACAAACAAAAAATTGGGACTCGCCAGAGATATATACAACAACTAAATTATTTAAAGCAGGAATTCTATAGGTGTTGCTTGGAATATGGAACCTTTAGGTCCCCAGAAGTTCCATTCACAGTCTGCATTAACATTCCACAAGATACAAAAGCGCATGCCATGACAAAGACCTCCAAACACAAACGTACAAAGAAACGCTTCTAAAAATGCCCCTAAAGCCAAGTTCACAGCTGGCACTTGTGGCACATTCAAGCCACTGCTGAGGCAGCTGTCACAGGCCAATCACACACACCCAAGAGTGCCAGCGTGCCACCTAAGGAAGACAAGCTGATGATCAACGCACAAATCCCTCACGGAATAAAGAAAAGCCCTAAATCCCCACCCTGGAAAGCACAATGCCTACACCACCCAGAAAACTGCCCTCCCCACACACACACAGAATGAAAGGTTAGAGATTTAGAGGCAATTAAATACCAGCTTACAGTAATATAGTAAAAGAGTATCATGTGGGCATTCACGAGAAAGGAGCCACACTATTCACTTATCACGAAAGTATCGCCGGCTAGCTAGGGCTTTTTCCCCTGTTGGAAAAAGAGAAGAGAGCGAAAGCAAGATGCACACCCTGCAGCACCTCCCTCCCAGACAGCGCAGTGGGGCTGCTGCGAGGTCCACTTCCCGGGCCCCCTCCACCCCTTGCCAGCCACCGCCTCCCACCGCAGGCCCGGCTGCCTCTGGCTCTCTCCTACCTTCGCTTTGCCGGCCTCCAGCTTCTTCTGTCTCTCCTTGTCCTCCATGGCCTCTGCGAGGAAGGCGGGGGAAAACCGGGAGGGGCGGGGGTCAGGGGCTGGAAGGAAAAGTCGGTTCAGACGGAGGTGGGACGGCAAGCTCCGCGGCCCAGGGAGCAGGGCCGGGACCGGCGCCCCCCGGCGCCCGGAGTGGAACCAGTCTCCGCGCTCACTGGCGGATCGTCCTCGGCCGCACGGGAAGCGCCGTCATCGCCGCCATCTTCGTCTCCACGTAAACACACGGCGAGGCGGGAGGGGGGGGGGGGCACGTCGGTCCGCGCAGCCGCCGAGAGCCCCGCCGCGCGGGGCAGGTGCGCCCGCGGCCCCTCCCCGCGCATCCCCGCCCTGCGCACCCGGGCGGGGGCTCCTCGGGCCCAGCAGCGGACGCGGCCTCGGACAAGCAAGGGACCTGCCGGGAAGATAGCGCCCTTCACGGGGTATCAGCGGCTGCCAGGTGGCGGCCAAGCTGAGGGGGTAGAAGGGGCGGGGTGTGCCAGGGGCTCCTGGCCGGCCCCCCACCCTCCGTCCAAGGGATTCAGTGCTTTTGAAATATTGTGGTTTTTTTTCAATTACAAAAATAACAGATGTCTAATAGTGAAATTGGCGAACGCTGAAAAGCCCCCATGGAAAAGATGGGGGAAGGGGGAATGGACCCAGTGGACGCCAGTTGTTCAACCTAGCTTGACTCCTGAATTCAAGGATTTAGGAGAGCAGCTAATTGTTATTACTTCCTTAGCCTAAAAGTCCCTCCCTCTTCACCACTGGTTCCCGCCCAATCTCTGGTTCATCCTTCAGGGCCTACCTCACATGCTGCCTCCAAATAGCTTTTCTGATCTCTTAATCTCTCTCTACACTGCAACTGGGACTATCCAGTCAAAATTTATTCCCCTCTCACCCCTCCTTGGAACTTCCTTTTTAGTAATGGTGTACTGAAAGGAGCCTGAGCTTCAGAACCTGGGCTTGGGACAAGGCCAGTCTGCAGTAACTTTCTAGCTTTAAAGACCTTAAACAAGTTATCCTCCCTGAGCTTATCTGGACTTTTTGGAAGGGTTGTTAATATATGTGACTGCCTCTGGCATATTAAAATGTTCTGAATTAATGTCAGCTTTCTTTCCTTGTATTTCCTTTATGTACTCTGCATGATATATTAATAATTTGTGTGCTTCTTAGTTCAGCTCATACTCCTAGCTCATCATGAGTCTCACTCATCTTGGTATTACTAAAATGACAAGCACAGAGATTTGCACCCAATAAACACAGTTGGATTGAATTGAGCAGTGTTAGCATTATTATCTTCCCTTTTTTTCTCCCTCATCTGCTCCCTCAATCCTTCCTTTTTGCTCCCTACCCTCCAAAACTCAAATCCATTCCTAGGGTAAACTTAATGTCTCAGGTTGATTACTCAGGTTGATCATGTTTCTCCTTTGTTTTGAGCTAGGATGGACTGAAACACTGGCAGGTGTTAACTAAAATAGGCTATGAGTTCAATGGTATAAGTGGTGTAAAGTGAAAATTGGGGTTAAAAAAGAAAAAGAGAGACTAAAGACCTTAAGTCTACCACAAACTGAAGACTAGTTTTAAATAACCCTGATTTAGAAATTCTTAGATTTAAAAATGATTTTTTTCTCAAGCTCCACAGTGCATACATAGTTGTGTCAATTTGTAAGACCCAAGTATATATTATCCTGTTATCTCAACCTGAATTGGGAAACTGGGTGAGATTAGACATTTTATCATAGGCATAAAAGAATTGAGATGACAAGTGATTTATTTACTTGGTCACCCATCAAGCTAAGAGTAGAGCTAGGGCTAGAATCAAATGTTCTAAAAGTGCAGTGATTTATATACTGCTTGGATTAAGGGATTATGTTTGTAGATTCTGATTGCCTAGGAGGAGGAAGCCCAGGACATCTGAGGAGATATTCCTGTTTGTTAACGGATACTGCTTTCTCAGTGACTGAGGAAATCAGCTGTTTGTTTCAGTATGTGCTGAAAATGTTCAAGAACACCTTCTGAAGCAGCAAGATCATTTCAGTGTTTCCCTTCACTTATAGTAACCAGTCATACACATGTCTGTTTTACTTATAATGGGTGCTCAATAAATGTTCAAAGTTGGTTTTATGTTAACTTCAATTAGAAGGGCAAACATGTAGCACTTAGTGCTCTGACTCTTCCTTATGGCACCTATTCTGTCATGTCATGTTATGTCATACAAATCATTCATTCATGTCATTCAATCATTCAAGTGATTCCCTGAGAAGATGATATTTCAACAAAGACTTGAAAGAGATGAGGGAGTGAGCCATGGAGACAACTAAGGATATAGAAAATCCAAAGGCCCTTGAGCTAAAAAGTATGACTGGCAATTTTAAAGGAAGAACAGGAGGCAAGAGTAACTACAGTGGAGTGAGCAAGGAGGAAAATTGTAGGAGATGAAATCAGAGAAGTAACAGAGGGTCAGATCCTGCAGAGTTCTGAAGGTCATTTTAAGGACTTTGGCTTTTACTCTGAGTGAGATCAGGAGCCATTGGAGAATTTTGAACAGATGAGTGACATGATCTGGCTTATGTTATTAAAGGACATCTGTTATGAGAAGAAAGGACTGTGGGGGATCAGTTTGGATGCTATTGCAATAATCCCAGAAAATGGTAGTTTGGACCATAGTAATGGTAGTATAGGTGATGATATGGAATCAGATTCTGGATATCTTTTGAATGTAGAACTAATAGTGACATAGGAGTTGTAGATTGAACATGAGGTTTGAGACAAAAAGAGGAGTCAATGTTGACTCTAATGTTTTTGGCCTGAGCAACTAAAGTGATGGAGTTGCTAGTAACTGAGATGGAAAAGAGCAAATCTGGAGACCAAAAGTTCAGTTTTGGACATGATAAGTTAGACATATACATTAGGCATCCAAGAAGTGTTGTCACCCTTAGATATCTGAGTCTGGAGTTGAGGAGAGAGTTGTAAACTAGAAATAAAAATTTTAGAGTATTCAGCATTTAGCATATAGATGGTATTTTAAATTAAGGGATTGGATGAGATCAGTCAGGGCCATGTTGTTCCATATAACAGCCATAAACCACATGTGGCTTTCAAGCACATGAAATGTGGCTAGGCCGAATTGAGATATGCCGTAAACATAACACATTGGATTTGGAACACTTGGTATTAAAATAACCTAAAATATCCCATTAATATTTTAATATTATCAAAATCGTTATATTTGGTTTTTTTTGGGTTTAATAAGATATGTACGAATTTCACCAGTTTCATTTTACTTTTTTTTTAAATGTAGTTACTAGAAAATTTTTAATTACCTATGTGGCTTGCATTGATGGCTAACATTATTTGTCTATTGGACTATGCTGCTCCAGAGAGCAAGTTTAGATAGATAAGTGATCCAATGACTGAGTCTACTCCAAGAGGGAGGGATGGTGGGAGGAATCAGCAAATAAGACCGAAAACTGGCTAGCTAGTAAAAGGAACCAGTAGCCAAGTGAAGGAAATGAAGGAGGAAGGAATGAGGAACTGTTGCAACTCCTGCTAATGGGTCAAGTAAAATGAGGACTGAGAAATGAACATTGGATATAACAAGGTGAAGGCATTGGAGGGTCCATGGAAGTCAATGTAAATCATTAACTCTTTTCTCCTGAGTGCAAACACCACCTCAGTATCCTTCTCAACAAAGAATCCCTGGCAGTCACTTCCAATGGACCAAAATTAAAAAGGGAAATAAAATGTAATTATTATCCCTGATTGGAGTTACATTCTAATTATTGTTTATAACATCTGTAAAATTCATAATTTAATTAAGCTACACTTTTTAGTGTTGACTTGCCTTCTCAGTAGTAAGAATACTGTCCAACACTTGTTTTCCCAGAGAAATGAAACTCAAGATTTCTAAAGGCACTTTTTATATTTTCCATTTAATAGTGCTAGTTCCTCACTGGGAAGATAACAACTAGTGTACGTAGCGTACCTATGTGAATCAGCAAACAAGATTGCTCTAACACTGTAGTTAAATATTTTGAGAAGCTTTCTCTACCCCACTCCCCCAATATATTGTGATTGTCTTTTCCATGTTATATGATCTTTCACAAATTGGTCAGGTACAACTATCAGTCATTTCATTTTAGTCACCAATACGTATCACTAGAGCTCATAAACACCGCAGCAGCAATTGAGGCAATTCCTTAGATTCTGTTAAAAAAAAAAAAAGATAGTTCTCTCCCATGTTGCCTGGGACAAATTATACCTCTTACATCAGGAGGAGGGACACTACCGTTTGCCTTTAGGCCTTTCTCTTGTAGATTAAATAACTTTTTTTTAGCTATTTCTTATTAGGTCTATTTAAGATATATATACTTACATATTTTTTTGAGACAGAGTCTCAAAAAACAAAGTGCAATGGCATCATCATAGCTCACTGCAACCTCAAACTCCTGGGCTCAAGTGATCCTCTTGCTTCAACCTCCCTAGTAGCTGGGACTACAGGTGTGCGCCGTGACGCCCAGCTAATTTTCCTATTTTCAGTAGAGACCGGGTCTTGCTCTTGCTCAGGCTGGTCTCAAACTCCTGAGCTCAAGCAATCCTGCCGCCTCACCTCCCGGAGTGCTAGAATTACAGGCATGAGCCACTGCACCCAGCTTAATTTGATTATTTTAGTTGCCATTCCCTGGATCTTTGCCAAATACTCTGTAACTCACTTAGATTAACCAAGTGATTTTCATTGAATACTTGAACTATGTTTCACCATAGCATTAATTATCTTGTGTTTCCTATATGCTTAATTCCTATTTGTATCACATACATTTTAATATAACATGATTGAATTATTAACCTCATTTTCTTTTAAATGCAGATACATTTTTCCCTTATAATACTGGTTTTGTCTCCTCTTTTATTATTATTATTTTTAGACATGCTCTTGTTCTGTCGCCCAGGCCGGAGTGCAGTGGTATGATCATAGTTTGCTGCAGCCTCAAACTCCTGGGCTCAAGTGATCCTTCCACCTCAGCCTCCGAGTACCTAGGACCACAGGCACATGCTACCACACCCAGCTAATTTTGTCTCCTCTTTAGCTTGTGGCTTTCTGGAGTTTTCACATGAGTAAATTATCAATATTTAGTACAATCATGTCATTGTCCACTAATCTTTAAAATGTACATAGGCTTTTAAATTTTTAATCCAGATTCTTCAAGGTGCCTCACCCACTGGTGAATTCTGTATCTTGTTATATAAACCATTAAAAATTTTTTTCTAATTTTTTTTTTTTTTTAGAGGTCTCACTGTGTCGCCTAGGCTGGAGTGCAGTGGTGCAATCATAGTTCACTATAACCTCAAACTCCCGGGCTAAAGTGATCTTCCCACCTCAGCCTCCAGAGTAGCTGGGACTACAGGCATGTGCTACCATGCCCGGCTAATTTTTTTCATTTTCTGTAGAGATGGGGTGGGGGTGGGGGGTCTGGCCAGGCTGGTCTTGTACTCCTGGCCTTAAGTGATACTCCTACCTCAGCCTCCCAAAGCACTGGGATTACAGACATGAGCCACCATGCCAGCCTACAAACCATTTTTAAAATGCTAATGATTCAGAGTCCCTCAAACATCTCATCAATGACTCTTTACAAACAGGTATTCATCTTTCTCGTTTCTCAAAAGTATTATTTTTTTATTTTTAAATTTTTTATTTATACATAATAGATGTTCATATTTTCAGGGTACATGTGATAATTTAATAAATTCATATAATTTGTAAAGATCAAATCAGTGTAGTTAGAATATCCATCACCTTAGATATGTGTCTCGTCTTTATGATAGAAACATTTGTATTATTCTCTTCTAGCTATTTTGAAATATGCAATATATTATTGTAAACTATAGTCACCCTACTATAGTTTGATAGTGATCTATCAAACACTAGGTCTTATTTCTTCTATTAAGCTGTGTATTTGTACCCATTAATTAACCTCTCTTCATCCCCTAGGATTTTGCTGATTAATTCTTTCAATTTTTCTAAGTCTAGATTAATACACTGATGATCCAGATAAATGATCCTATGGTGATAAAACCATTATCTGAATATAATCTGGACCAAAACTATTCATAGAGAAGATTTTCATCTGTGATTTTTTTTTTTTTTTTTTTGCTAAACCAGGTAGAATAATTATCTACTCAGTTGTCTAGCCATTTTGTCCACCTTCATGGCTTTGCTTCCCTTGAAGACATTGCCAGTTACCTTTTCCACCAAACCTTTCCAACCATCACTTGCCATGCAAACTGCCCCAAACTATGCTCATGGTCTTCCTTCCAGTGGCAATACTTCCAAACTTCTTTATTTCAGTTAATGACCTTCCTCCAGTCCCCTCAACTTGAAATTTTGGAGTTATCTCTTTCATTCCTCTCTACCTCATTCGTTATATCTTGTCAGGTACCATGTCCTGTTGTGCATTCTTTCCCAACATCTCTTGATTCCTTCCTAGATTTTCCTTTTCCACTGCCACCATGTTAGACCATCCCTTGTTATTTCATATTTCAAAAATTTCAGAAGAATCCAAGTAGTATGTCTGCTTCATTCCTCCCCATTGCATTCCAGCCCTCATAAATCTTGTCAGATTAGCTTTCTAAAACACAAACTTCACTAAATCATTCCATTATGAAATGACTTCCTGCTGCCCATAAAATGAACTTCAAATTCCTAAGTCTGCCATTTAAGGCCCTCCATCATTTGCCACCAGTTTAACTCCAAGTCCTCCCTGTCACCAACTTCCCATTCTAGTCAGACATGTGCTTGTTGGACTCCACATGCATTGACTGATTAATCACATTTTGCACAATGCCAGAAATCCATACACAATGTCACAGTTTTCACAAGACCAATATTTATGAGACATGCAATTAAGTTGATTTTGCAAATGTGACTGGTACCCTTTACAACTAGGGTTTAACTGAAGAAAAAGGAGATATTAAACACAAAACCAAAACTGGCTATTTTTACTAATTAATAGAGGTAAAAGGCATATAAATAAAGAAAATAGGAGGAAGTATGGTGGTATATCTTCCATATGTGTAGAATAAGAAACTGAAAGCCCGAGAGATTAAATGACTTGCCAACTTTCCATGGTTGGGTAGTAAAAATTCTAGCTAGACCTAATCCCAAAGCCCCTGATCTAAGTCTTACTCCATTTTACTAAACTGTGTTTCCAAACAAAATCAGAACTAGAGTTTGAAAAATAAATACATGCATACAGAATGTGTTAAATAAAATTTAGGACAAGTTTGTTAGTGTTTTAGGTTTCAAAGGGTAATTCTTTTGAAATAATGACTTGTGAAACTAGTACTTGTTTAAAGTGGCCTATAATCTAATTAAGTGTTAGAGAAATTTAAGGTGTTACTATGATCAAAGGATGTAATTATAAGCCTATACTCCAAGGCATTGCAATTGATTACTGAATAATAGCATATATGTAATACATACTAATTTCAGATCTTCAAAGATTTTCATACTGCTAAGCAGTCACAGAATATAAACTCAATCAGTTCCCAAAAGAGTTTTCAAGAGTCCAGGTAGAGTCATGATATATTTAGTTTAAATATGAAAAGAAATTTCAAGTAGTTAGTCTTTCAGTGTCTCTTCTGTTTCAGTCAAGAGTCTCTGAAATGCTAAATATCCACTATTCTTACATTACCCTTCTTAGGGAAACTGGCCTGAGGGTGCTATGGCTTTGAGTGAAACTACCCTTGTTTATCCTGGGCTACAAATGTTTGGATCATTGTAAAGACTGGGCACAAAGGAGGCTGACCTCCTGTGCAACAGAGTGGCATAAAATTCGAACCAATTTGGCACTCCATTTTGAATGGTGATGTATGGATCTAATCACATTCTCTCCTTCTTGAAAAGTAAAATGCCTTGTGAACTAAGAGAATTCAGGTCATTAGAATTTAGGCACAATTCCAATTTTCCATGAGGCCTGCCCTGCTATACTTCCCAGCTTTGGAAGTGCCTGGAGTAACTCTATAACTCAGAAGATAATGTCCTGGGCTACCTTACATCCCACTATGTCCTTGTGCAAAGCTTCCATTCCCAAAGGTGATCTGGATATAATTTTTCATTGCATCTTTAAGGAAGCTAAACAAATAGATATTATGTAAACTGTATGCCATTTTAAAAAATGGGAAAAATAATATAAAATATCTGAACTCTTTCTATATCCTCAGAATTGACATGTTTTCATATTAATCTTTATTCCCCCCTTCCTTCATCCAGGAAACCAGGAATAAAAATCACCATTGTGAAGGTATGTAAGGTAATTCTGAATGTGTTTGTACTCTCCTCTGTGTATGTGTTGCTGTCTATAAAACCTCACTGAATGGTCCCATATAATAAGATATCAGCCAACAATCATCATAAATTTCTCTCTCTAATCCAATTACTGGAGTACCATTTGGATCTCTGCAGCAATGATTTACTAAAAGCTGGTTTGAAAGAGCTAATGTGTTATAAGGAATTGAATCTGACACCTATATTGACAAATAAACTAAGCTATGATATAGTACTATTTGTAAAAGAAAATGTCTAAATTATCCATTTAAAATATAAAATCTCAAAATCTACAGATAGAATTATGATTAGAGTTGTAAAGTTGGCTGATTTCCCTTTACAAGAGTGTTAACTTTAATCTTAAACATTTCTATAGAAGATTTTAAAAAACTAGACATTTTGTTAATATTTGGATTATATTTGTTGATTTCTTGATTTCATATCTTTTACTACAATGGTTCTCAAACTTTAACATGCAAATGAATCACTCGGAGTGCTGATTAGAAATGTAAATTTCCCAGGTCACATTTCACAAGTAGCCCATGTGACAGTGCCAGTGATGCAGGTGGTCTGAAGACAAGGCTTTTATTCTATAAGTAATGATTTGCTAAATATGTACCAACACAGATATGAAATTATCAGTTTCTTTTTTTACCATTTTAATTACAGTTTTTGTTATAGAATTTAAATTTGAGGGAACATATATATGTTATAATTCTTAATAGGGAAAGCACATCTTTAAATAATTTAGGTTTGAAAAATAGGCAAAAGATATTAATAATAAAAGGAAATGTAAATAGTAGTTTAACATGAAAAAATACTGGACCTGGCTCAATAGTAAGACAAACACATATTAAAACTATACTTAGATACATTTCACATATATATACCAGGTTGGCAAAAATCCAAAAGTTTACAACATACTCTGTTGGCAAGGCTTTAGGGAAATAGCCATGCTTGCATGTTGCTGGTAAGAATCAAAATGGTACAATTCCTGTCAAGGAGGATTTTGCAAAAACTAGTAAGATTATACATTTCTGGTTGAATAATCTTTGGTAGATCCATACATGGAGCACTTTACAACTGTGAAAAGGACACAAAACGATTTCTATATCCTGATATGACACAATCTCCAGGATATATTATTAGATGATACGAACAGTGTTTATAGTGTGACCAATTTCAGATTTAAAAAAAGGTTATATGCATGTGTGTATGTATGTATTTGAAAGAAATAACAGAAGCATAAACTAAGCACTTTAAAAAATGGTTACTAATAAAGGGAGGGAGGGAAGCAGATAGAGGAGAAAGGATGTGAAGCCAGACTTCTATGAATGTACATAAATACAATATTTTACATAATTAAAAAACAAAATTAAATAAAAATGGAAACCAAAAAAATCCCTTTTTTAAAAAAAGGAAAAAAAATGAACTCCACTGTATATCAAAGTAGTGGTATAACCACACTGAGAAAAGATAAATGCAGAATAAATTATAGAATTCAAAAATAACCATTTTGTAAACCCCAAAGAAATGACAGATCTGGGCAACATTTATGAATGGGTGTTAAAACCATTAGTTGTAAGACTTATTGGAAACTTTATAATGAAAGAATCAGGCTGCTATCTGAACCTACTGATCAAACTCATCATCACTCAGCATGAAACAAGCAGACATTATATTCCTCATAATGTGATGCAACAGAAAGTGCAGGAGCACCACCTATGTAGTATTCTTGCCTAAAAAAATGAACCAGAATCTAATTAAGCTTCTCATCTAAACACTAATTTACAGGAAATCCAAGTGATAAAAGAATAAGTTAAAGGACACCACAAGAAAGCAATCATCCAGATCCAGAATGTCAGACATTTTACATGACTAGTTCTACATAATTAGCCCTGGTTCTACATGACTTAGTCTGCATGACTGTTTTCTCTAATGGAGGGGGAAAAGGGGACAGTCCTAGAATAAAAGAGACATAGATATATAATCAATTAAGGTTTATGGGTATCATATGAATTCTGTTTCTAACAAACAACTGAAAAAATACATTTTCGAGACAATGCAAGTTATTTGAACATGGACTGGGTATTAGACGATGTTAAGGAATTATTAACTTTGTAAGATGAGGTGGATATATAAAATGTAAGTGTGCTTATCACTGAAAAAATAAAGGTGGTGTTCATAGAATACATTTTATAACTCAAAAAGTATTTATTTTGACTGTTATAGGAGATCACCATCAAACATTTCTAGTTCCCAACCCTTATAGTATATAAAAATAGGATTTTTTTAGCATGATGTTCATTGGTTGTAAAGGTTTTGGTTGAACGTGTTGCCAACCAGTATTATTTTCATTTTATTTGTAAAGATACTCATGACCTGGATAGCTCTCCAAAAACCAGTAATATAAAATATACAACTCATTTGTATAAATGTATTTTTTAAATGTGTTATACTGTATTGGTATAAGTAATGATTTCACAAAATTTGTCCTTGTTTCTGGTATGTACATTTGATTAATTTTGCATGCTTACATAATAGGGAATGTGGATTTGCATATCAATGAAATGCAATCTGGTGTAGACTGACCAAGGGATTCATTTTTAAAAAAAAGCTTAGGTGTAAAGACAAAATTAGAAACAGATCATGTACTCTATAACCAGTATTCCTGCACTTTTCATGATTAGTTTTCTTTCCTTTACCTGTTCAGATAATGAAAAACATGAATTGATTTTCAATAAATGTCTTGTGACAATTTCTGTTCTTTGTACTTTAATCCAATTTATTATAGCAATCACTGCAGTCTCTAGAAATTAGAGACGAGAAAGTAGTGTAATCAATGAATCCACAGAGCCTGTATACAGTTTTGATCTCTTTAATCTCATCTGTTTCATCTTTGATAATTTATGAAAGTTATATCTGTATAATACAAGCTAAACAGGAGAATTAATATAATAATCTAGAATACTTGAGCAGAACAAACAATTGAATCATCTAGCTAATGGTTTCAATTCTCCACTTTTTTTTTAACAAAACTAAAACTCAAGAGAACCTTTCACATGTTCTGTAATACAATCCCTGTCTTTTGCTTCCTCCCCCATTCTCTTTTATCTCTCAAATCAAACCTTTCCAATGTGCCCTTTAGATCTCACAAGTACAGTTAGTGAAATCCCAAATATCTCAAACCTTTTCTCTGATCTTTTCCCTTTACTTCTTATCTGAAACTTGGCTCCCCCCAGCACACTGCTTTCTCTGCAGACCTCTTACATGGGAGCTGTTTCTCCCCCAACCCCCCTGTGTTATTGGGCTTAGCAGTGGGGTAAGAGGCTTCTTGTCCTTTACTTTGTCCCAGACCATGAGCCCTTTTGAAGTTCATGCCATCAGATAGTACTGCCTATCAACCCTTCTTATTGCAGATCCCAGCCCCACATTCCTTGAAAATTTTAGACCTGCCTTCATTGACTCTCTCTACTATACTTCCTGTCATAATTCTTGGTGACTTCAATATTCATGTAGATGATCCTTCCAGAATCCTGACCTCTCAGTTACTTGACCTTCTATCTTCCAATGATTTTGTCCTTCATCCCACCTCAGCCATCCTTACCTACTGGTTACATTGTAGACTTTGTCATTACTAATGTCTGCACCCCCTTAATAATTTCAATTTAAAGTATCCCACTCTCTTATACCCCCTCTTATTTTTCCACTGATTTCTTTGGGAACCTCAACATCCAATCATTCTTTCCATCATGATATTTAATCCATTGACCCTAATATCTTCTTGTATTCAATCATGTCCTTATTTTCTGCTTTACACAGCTTATGTTTATGGACCATCATCATATTCACTTCTTGCATATACTCTAACTCCTTTGATCCTACCTCTCTCCCTCCCTACATTTGAATAACATTCACCCCAGCAGCTGAACCTGCTTAAAAACAAAACACTCAATTATGCTAAGCAGTCTCACTTTAAATTTACTACATTTTCATCATCAATTCTTTTATCCATTCATCTTGTTGACTTAATTCATCTTAGTCTCCTTAAACTTTCTATACCTTTTAAATAATTTTTCACTTTTAGGTAATTATCTTGATTCTTAGTTACTTAAAAAATAGACACAAGAAAATACTCACATTCTTCCATTACCATATAAGTCAACATACTTGTGTGTGTACCCATATTCCACTTATTCTACTAGTTCCTTCCCTCCTGCAACAATACATGATTACATAGCTCCTATTTAAGGCCAACCCTTCCATTGGCTCCCTTTCCCTCTCCCTGCTTTAGGGCACTGTTTCAATAATTGTCCCCTCTTTCACCTGCAATTTTCTCTTTACTGGATCATTACCGTAAGTATAAAAAAGTGACATAATACTTCCTATCTGAAAACAAACAAAAAACCTCTTGACCCCATATGGCAGGGCAGTCTAGCTACCATACCATTTCTGTGCTTCCTTTTGCGGTAAAACACCCAAAAGAGTTGTCTATATTCACCGTCTCCAGTTTCTTTATTGTCTGTTGCACCCACTTTAAACAGGCTTTTATCCTCACCACTCTACCCCAACTGTGCTTGTGAAGGTCACCTATGGCCATCATGTTGCCAAATCCAATTCTCAGTGCTAGTCTCATACTATTTTCCTGACTTCTAAATGTTGCAGTGCCCAAGATCAGTTCTTAGACTTTTTCTCTATCTCCACTCACTACTCTGGTGATCTCATCTACTGCCATTGCTTAAAATTCCACCCATATGCTGTCTACTTATATTTCCAGCTTGGACCTTGCCCTTGAACTCTAAATTCATATATCTAATTACTTATTTGACAACTCTACTTCAGTGAGTAATACAAATTTAAATATGTCTAAAACCAAACTTTTGGTTTTCCCCCCAAAACCTGCTCTTCCAATATTCTATCCCAGTAATGGTAGTTCCTACTTTAAGAGTTTCTCAGGTCAATAATCTTAGAGTCATCCTTGTCTTTTTTCTTTCTTTTATAACCCATACTCAGTCCAGTGGTAAATTGTGTTCAAATATATCCATAACCCTGCTACTTGTTCCAGGACTACAAATACCATCTTGGCCCAAGACACCATCATCTCTCACTTTGATTTTTGCTAAAGTCCTAACTGATATCTGTGCTTTTACCCTTGCCTCCCCATAGCATATTATCCACACGGTAGCCAGACTCATCCTTGTAAAACGTAAGCCACATCATGTCATTCCTCTACTTAAAACCCTTGAATGGCATTCCATATCATCCAGAGTAAACCCAAATCCTTGTAAGGCCTTCTGGATCTGGTCTCCGATTTTATCCATCTTCTTTTCTTATTTACTCTGATCTAGTCACACTGGCTTTCTTGGTCTTTCTCCAAAGAGCCAAGCATGTATCTACTTCAGGGTCTTTGCACTTGCTATTCCCATTGCTTGGACTGTTCTTTCTCCAGATACCCACATGGCTAACTTCCTAATCCCCTTCTGGCCTCTGTATAATTATCATCTTATCAGAAAAGTCCTTTCCTATACATCCTATAAACATGTTCTTCCCCATTCCTTGCCCAGATTTATTTATTTAATTTTTTAAGAGATGGGGTCTCACTATGTTGCCCAGCCTGGAGTGCAGCAGCTATTCACAGGTGTGATTATAGTGAACTATAGCCACAAACTCCTGGACTCAAGCAATCCTCCCACTTCAGCCTCCTGAGTAGCTGGAAAGTTGCATACCACTGTGCCCAGCTCTATCTTTATTTTTTTCACAGCACTTGCTACTACATGGCATCATTTTCAAATTTTATATCTCACCCTCATGTCATAACAAAAGTTCTGCCAAAACAGTGACTTTGTTTTTTTTGTTCATGGCAGTTCCCCAAAAGTTTGGGCACGTGGTAGGTGCTCAATAAATATTTATTGAAAGAATGAATAATATTTTACCTCTCTCTCCTGCACATGCTTTAATATTCACTTAAATATTTACTAAATCTTTCTGCATTAAAACTACCCACCACTCTTTGATAGGTTCCCAAGTCAATTAAGATTATATTCTAATGATTGAAAATGATCTTTACTCGTTTTTTTCCTTCTCTTTCTTGAGCAGTGCTGTCCTATAGAACTTTCCATAATGACTAAAGAAATATTCTATATCTACGTTCACTAACATGGTAGTCACTAGACACATGTGGTTACTGCACATTTCAAATTTTGCTAGTGCAAATGAGGAACTGAATTTTTAATTTTATTTAATCTTAATTTAAATAGCCACATGTGGCTAGTGGACAGTGCAGTTTTGAAGAATATAATGTTTTAGTATTCCAATTACATATTTCATAATTTTATATTTCTATTTTTAAAAATTTCTTCATTGTAATTTAAAATTATTGTCTTAAATTATGAAGCAAATAGCTTAATTCCCATTTTAAAATTTTCATTGATTTCTTTCTAATTAAACTTACATTTACCTTGAAATATACATGTGCACATTTCAAATAGTAACACATGAATCAAATAACCAGCACTTTTTGATTGAAAGAATGAAACCTAAGTTCCATCATAAAATTTAAAACTGTGACATTCATTCTGGCAGATTTTGTTTGGCTACTCAAAAGCCATTCCCAGCCTGATTCTAGTTTGTAGCCTCCTATGGTAGAAGCTAGAAAGACAAATACTTTCCTAGCCTCCCTTGCAGCAAGGAGTGGCCATGCGACCAAATGTAACCCATGAGATAGATATAAGTAGACATTTACAAGGGATATTTCTGGGAAAGCCTTTGGTCTCCTGTAAAAAAGGAACAGACAATGAAATACTACTCAGCAATAAAAAGGTACAATCTATTGTACATGGGAGAATCTCAAAGTATGTTGAGTGAAAAAATCCAGGCAAGTATACATAGTGTATGATTTCATTTCTGTGAAATTAATAATAGGTAAAACTAAACTTTACTGATAGAAATTAGAACTACAGTTGCATCTGGGATGGGTGAGGGGATTGTCTGTAAAGGAACACAAGGAAACTTTCAGGAGTGATAGAAATGTTCTATATGTTGACTTGTGTGATGATCACATGAGTGTATACAATTGTCAACATTCATTGATTGGTATATTTAAGATATGCCCATTTTACTACATGTAAACTATATCACAATAAAAAAAAGGAAGAGATTTGGCTCATGTGCTCTTCAACCACCGCTCTTTCTTTTCGGACATGATTCCTGGAGTTACCATGGTCATTTGTGTCTTGCAAAATGACCAAGAGAGTTGCAGGGATATTTGCTCTAAAATTGCTAAGTCACTGAACCACTGCAGTAAAATTGCCCACCACCAGACTTCTTGTTATGTCAGAAAAATAAACTATTTAAGTTATCATAGTTGGGTTAATCAAGCAAATGAAAAATACATTTTACTTGGAGTTTTGAATAAGACTAGTGATATAATGATTTCATATTCTGTGATTTGTTACATTCCACATCTCATCTAGTGGGATTCCATAATGGCCTCAAATAGTTTATTGTCAGAAGCCTTGACATGGGGAAACAGGCATATCAAGAAAATTTACCTTGTTATTGATTAAATATTAGTGATGATAAACTAGAAAGTACTCTTAAAAAACTTAAGTATTGGTCTTAAAAGTAAAGAAGAGGACAAATGAGAATAAAGAACAAGATGTTATACAACTTATTTTTTAGAAATTTGGTCTCTAAAAGGGAATAAAACTATGGTTGCTAAAATAGGAAGAAAATGCAGACTGAAAAAGTTCATATTGCCCACCATAAGAATAACTGTGACAGCTTAGTACTTGTTGAATGCTTTCCAAGTACCTATCAGTCATATAACAAATTCTTTATACACATTATCTCGACATAATACTAACAACTCTATGAGAAATGTATTATCTCCATTTTGGTATGAGGAGACTGAGTTGCAGAGAGGTTAAGCAACTTTCCCAAGGTTGTGGTGCAATAAAAGGTGGAGGCAGGCCTTGATCCTGGGTCTATCAGACAGTAAAGGGCAGCACCCTTAACCATGGCTATGTTTACTTTCCCCCTGCCACCACAGGACAATGCATCAGAATTTTATTGGGTTTAAAGCAGGGTGTTTTTTTTCCCTAAAAATATGTGAAAAGAATCTTGACAATTTCTGACATCATGGAGTGTTCTTATCACTGTAAATCACATACTAGATTTCCTTATAAATATTAAAGATAATCTTACTTTGAACTGAAGGAAGATACTGTGGCCAGTAATCACAGTTTGTGTAGAACACACTGCAATTTTGTAGCTTTACACATTCCATAATCTCTCTTCATTTTAGCATTTAAATGGTGATAAACTTTGCATAAGATATTAGAATAATATTTATTTGTCAATTATACCACAACAAAGCTGGAAAAAACATACTATAATAATGATCAGTTATAATCTGTTAAGAAGATAATTACAGAGTCTCAGAGAATTCAAAAGATAATGATGTATATTATCTGCAGTGAAACCTTCTAAAGATAACTAGAATATTTTCAGTTTTGCAATTTCATCTTTGTATTCTTTAAAAGACAGTGGTAGCACAACTGCAAAAACATTAATTAAAACTAGTCAGTGAGAAAGTGGTTTTAAAAGATTAAATAATCTTTCTTCTAAATAAGAAAAAAATCAGGGACTTTTTGAGAAAACATTTAGTAAATAAATAGAAATAGGGACTAGCCTCATCCCCTGCCCCAGCCAGCTGCCTAAAGCATCTGGAAAATTCCCATAAAAATATTTTAACTGAATATAGTTCTCGGTAAGGTCCTGAAGTTTCACTATTATACTAAGCTTCTTCATTATCAAAAAATGGAAAGAGCATTTACAGTTTGCTATTCATTTTCCACAAGGTCAGGGATGGGAAGAGACAGGAATAAAGAATTGTTGCCCTATTGAATTCTTTCCAATTTCTTTTCTTTCTTTTTTTTTTTTTTTTCTTTTTTTAGAGACAAGGTCTCACTTTGTCACCCAGGCTGGAGTGCAGTGGTGCATTCAGCTCACTGCAGCCTTGAACTCCTGGGCTCAAGTGATCCTCCTGCCTCAGCTTCCCGAGTAGCTAGAACTACAGGCACACGCCTCCACACCTGACTAATTTTTCTTTATATTTTGTAGGGACAGGGTCTTGCCATGTTGCCTAGGCTGGTCTCAAACCCCTGGCCTTAAGCAATCCTTCCGCCTCAGCCTCCCAAAGTACTAGTATTACAGGCATGAGCCACCGTGCCCGCCTAATTTCTTATATAAATCCTATATAGGTATATATTTAGTGGCTACACCTCAATTATCTAGGTCATGTAAACATCCAAGAGTGCAAGAAAACTAGGCACTAATGATCAAGAGAAAGCATAAAAGGTATTTAAATTGCTTTATTATTAAAAAAATTATTTCTTCAATGATTCCCAAGTTATAAAAGATAGCAATGATTCCCATGAGCAAATAAGCTAGATAATGTGTTAAAATAACAAGGAAGTTGTGGCTATAGATATTGAAGCATTGGAATGTTTTTAATGGTTCAAAAAAGTAAAAAAAAATAGGGATTAAATATATTAAAGAATTTATTGAAAAGAAAATAACTTATGAAAAAACAACTTTATTTTGTTTTACAACGTTAATGTCCTTGTTACTCAGTACGTCATATAGCTAGTTGTAAATTCTCTGCCTTTATGATAAATAGGTAAGGGAAAAGAAATCAAGCTGATATCCAACATTTATTCAAGAGATTAAGTACTAAGATACATCATGGGCAGATATAGAATAACCCAGAGTATGTTTTATCATCTGTCTATAACACAGGACACTAAATGATTGTAATGAAAATCTGTATTCATCAAGATTAGAGTATTGCTCAAGCAGGATATTGTCTATTCACAAAGATTCCAACTGGAGTTTAGGAATATCCCCAATGCCCTCGACCAACCCATGATCTTTCTCTAAGCTATGACTCTTCGTAGAGTTTCTCTTATAGAGAGACACAGAAGGTAGCGGTGAATGGAGGGGATAGTTTGTTGTGGCAGGGCTATTTCATACTTCTTCCTCTGGGTCAAATTGGATCAGAGGAATGAAGAAAGGCATGAGAACTAGCATTCATTGCATACTTGCACAGCACCGGGCACTGTCTAGGGGTTTTATTTACATTAGCTCATTTAATCCTCAAAACAACCCGTGAGGTAAATATTATTAACAAATAAATTTTACAAATAAAGAAATGGAAACTGAGAGAGTTGAAATAACTTTTCTATTATTGCATGGACAGTAAGTGACAGAGTTGGGATTTAAAGCAAGGTCTGAGTCACTACAGCATGTGACTACAACTGCTCCAGAAAAAAAAATGGTAACAGGCAAAGAACACTGAAAGACCCTGAATCTCAAAACTATCTCAAATTCTACCAATTAGAGATTCACTTAAAATCAGATTACCCTCCATAAGAACAGCTACCTTCAAGGAAGTAGTAGTCTTATGGAAGAAGGAGAGGATGAGCTATTTGATGGAAGAAAGAGATTGAAATTTTGATCATGAGAGGAGAGGTCTGTGGTTGACAATGATAAATTTTGGACATTCACTGGATGAGAAGATGTGGGTAGGAAAAAATTATAGAAAGAAGAACAGGAGAGCAACAAAGACCAATATTGTTACCAGGACTCTGGTGCTCAGCCAGTATTCAAAGGTGTCAATATGAATTTCAAAATCTACAAATCTCAGTTTCCTTATAATTAGCCCAGTCTCCTCTGTTCAGTCTAGCTCCACCTTGCCTTATGAGTTCACCCAGATTTTTTGCCATCCAATTTTGATCTTTTCTCCTGGGAAAAGAAAGCAAAGGAGAAGAGAAGGAAAAGTTGAGCTCATGAGCTCATGAATTCCTCGGGCCCAGTGTATTAGTTTGCTAGGGCTTCCATAACAAAGAACCACAAACTGGCTGATTTAGTCAATAAGAATTTATTGTCTCACAGTTCTGGAAGGTAGAAGTCTGAGATCAAGGTCTTGGGAGGGTTGGTCCCTTCTAAGTGCTGTGAAAGAGAATTTGTTCCATGCTTCCTAGCTTCTGGTGAGTTGCTGGCAGTCTTTGGCATTTCTTGACCTATAGATACATCACTTCAATCGCTGCTTTTATCTTCACATGGCGTTCTCCATGTGTGTCTTCACATAATCTGCCCGCCACGCATGTCTGTCTTTATGTCCAAATTTCCACCCTCACTCCCCCCCGTTTTCTTTTTTTGAGACAGAGTCTCACTCTGTTACCCTGGGTAGAGTACAGTGGCATCATCATAGCTCACTGCAACCTCAAACTCCTGGGCTCAAGCAATCCTCCTGCCTCAGCCTCCTGAGTAACTGGGACCACAGGCTTGCACCACTGATGCCCAGCTAATTTTTCTATCCTTAGTACAGATGGGGTCTCGCTCTTGCTCAGGCTGGTTTCAAACTCCTGAGCTCAAGTAATACTCACACCTCGGCCTCCCAGAGTGGTAGGATTATAGGTGTGAGCCTCTGTGCCCGGCCCCATAAATTTCCCCTCTTTGTAAGGATGCAGTCATATTGGATTAGAGCTCACCCTAATGACTTCGTCTTAACTTGATTATCTGAAAAGTCCCTATTTCCAAGGAAGGTCAAATTGCAGGTACTGAGGATTAGGACTTCAACATCTTTTGGGGGAACACAATTCAATCCATAACACCAGTCTATATTAATATAGGATGGCCCTCTTCTTGGGACTTCTAACTCTTTTGTCTCAAATATTGACAGTTTTTTCTACTATGGAGTCAGGGAAGAGCATGGAATAAGTTTCACCAAGAAGGATAAATAGAAGTTTTAGCCTTTATTTCCCAACCAAACCAAATAATATTGGTGTTAATGTATTATTATATATTCTTGTGCCTCCTCTAGTTGAATAAATCTTAGGAAGACTTCTGGTATTGAACAACATGGATTTAATATTCATAGTTATCCTTGCATCCTCCTGAAACCTTATTAAAATTATAGTAAAAAGACTTTTAAAAAGGTATAAACCCAAAAGAATAAAAGAAATTTGAGAGATGACACCAGGCCTCAGATATCATAAATATTGTGGAAGATAGAAAGTTGATCTATGAGTGAAAGATTTAGGCCAGGCACAGAGGCTCATGCTTGTAGTCCCAGCTACTCATTAGGCTGAGGCAGGAGGCTTGCTTGAGCCCAGGAGTTCGAGGCTGCAGTGAGCTATGATTACACCACTGCACTCCAGCCTGAGTGATAGAGTGAGAGCTCATCTCTTAAAAAAAAAAAAAGATTTAGCAGATTAAAAAAAAAAATCTGAAACCCCCACTGTCTGCAGAAGGGCAAATTCACCCTGACAGAAGACAGAAGTCTTCTGGAAGAAGTGTATCTAGAAGTTTTGAATCAGAGAGTTTCTGGACTTGGAGACACCAGGCACAGCTGAGGTTGGGTGTGGTACAAAACTGATACAAGAGGATTCAGTAAACTTTCCTGCCCCTTTTTCCCTTCTTGATTTCCAGAACTGTGGAGGCTAGACAGATACTCCTGGATGGGATATTGTGAGAATCCTCTCTGAGAAAATGGATCGGCCCAAGAAAAGATGGGCTGATCTTCTAACTCAATAGCCCTGGCAGATCACCGTTAGAGGAACCCACTCATCAATAAGCCCTGCCAATATACACACATGCAAACAGATAATCAAGAATTACCAGACATTTGAAGAAAATTTTAACATAAAAAATGTGGGCCAAAATAAACTGAAACAAGAAACTTAGAGAAAACAGAGACACTGCAGAGAGTGAAGAAAAAAATCTTACGTACATATAATGCATATCTTCAGAAGTCAAGAGAGGGTACTGATTGCATACCTGAGGCAAAAATAGGCTATAAAAAAGTACTGTTCAGCGACCAAGAACAAGCTCTTGAAAAATAAAACAGAACAGTGAAAATGAAAAATTCAATAGAAGAGTTGGAAGATAACCTTCAGGAAATTTCCCCAAAAGTAGAACAAAACAATACAGAAAAGGAAATAGATAAAAATGATAAGAATATTAAAGGCCCGAGCAGTACAAGCTTTAGAAAGTGATAACAGAGAAAGTGGTGGGGGTAAATTATGAAAGAACTAATGCAAGAGAATTTCCCAGAACTAAAGAGTGTGAAATTCCACTTTGAAAGAGCCCGCAGATTACCTAGCACAATGAATGAAACAAGTATATACCCAGGTAATCACTGAGAAATTACAGAACTCTGGGGAGAAAGAGATCTTTTATCCTCATCTCCATTGTCCCTCTTCCTTCTTTGTCCTTGCCTAAGAAAACCACAACTCTGATTAAATCCAACTCAAAGCTCGCTCTTTGTCTGTACCCCCTGCCCTAGCTGAGTAAAACTGTAGAAAACCATGCTAACATAATTTTAAATTAATGACACTAACCCCAAGTGGGCCCTTAATGCTGTATTACTCAAATCATATATCCATGGTTCCTTCGTTCTCCTGGTGACCACTTCATACCATCCTCTCTCATCACACTCCAACCCTCTGTAAGCTTCCTCATGTCCAGCTAACAATCTTGCAGTCTTTTGCAAAGAAAAGTTTTCAATTGATTAAAAGAGCTCTTACACAAACTTCCACCCTCACAATATCCTCCTATCTGCGTCATGGGACCCATGTTCTCTGTCTTCTCCCCTGTTACTTTAAATGAACTCTCCTAGCAAAGGCCAATATTTCCAATTGTGCATTAGATTTCATCCCCTCTTTCCTGCTCAAGGAGGTTGCTCCAGCAATTCCCCCCTTTCTTTCCTGTATCACTGAATATTCTCTCTCTACTGGATCATTTTTCATTATAATACAAATACGTGTGTTCTGTCTCTCTCTTTCTCCGTCTGTTGTGTGTATATGTGTATGTGTGTGTGTACAAAGCCAACCTTCTCTTAAGCCCACTTCTCTAGCTTCTGCTCCATTTTTCTCCTTCCCTTTTCAGCAACACTCCAGCCATCTCCAATTCCTCTCTGTCCATTCTCTCTTAAACCCACTCTAATCATGTTTTCATCCCCATGATGCCATCGAAACTGCTTTACCCAAAGTCTCTGATGACCTGACCTCCATGACATTAAATCTATGACTATCTCACAGGCCTCATCTTCCTTGATCTATCAACAGCATTTGACACAGATAATCACTCCTCGAGACACTTTTTCACTTGACTTCTAGGACACAGCACACTTACCTAGTTTTTTTCTTAAATTTCTGGGTGCTCCTTCTCTTTTTTACTGATTTATTTTCATCTTTTCAATCTCTGACTGGTGGAGTGCCTTGGACTTTTGAATCTACTCACACTCTCTGGGTGATCTTTTCCAGTCACAGGACTTTAAACACCCTTGATACATTGAGGAGTCTTAAATTTATATCTTAGCTTGGACTTCTCCCAAACTATTTGATATCTCCACTTAGCATCTCAAATTTAATATGAACAAAACTGAACTACAGATATATCTTCCATTCTGTTCTTCACACAGGCTTCCTCATCTCAGTTAAGGGCAACTCTCTTCTTCCTTTTTGCAGGCCAAATCCTTGTCATGCCTGACTTCTTTCTCCCACACTCCACATCCAGTAATTCAACAAATACTGTTAGCTCTACCAGTAAATATGTCCAGAATTTGACCATTTATCATGTATCCACTACTGTCATTCTGGTCCAAGCCACCATTACCTCTCACCTGGATTACTGGAATAGCCTTCTAAGTGCTCACCCTACATCTCTGCCCTCAGGTGATTCTTTACCCATTTGCCAAAAGTCAGATATCTCACATTTCTGCTCAAAACTCTCCAATAGCCTCTCATCTTCTGTAGAGTAAAAACCTATGTCCTTACATGATCTAACTCCATCTTGTGCTCTGACCTCATTGCCTTCTACTTTTCAACTTGTTCACTTTGCTCCAACCACACTGGCTTCCTAACTGTTCCTCACACAAGCCAGACACAATTCTGTCTCAGGGCCTAAGTGCACTTAGTTTTCTTTCTGCCCAGAAAGATAATCCCCTGGATATTGGCATGGCTTGCTGCCTTACTTCCTTCAGGTCTTTACTCAAAGTTCTCTTCTAAGTAAGGCCTTTCTTATCCAAATTTCTACCCCTGACACTACATATTCTCCTTTTCTTCTTGAATATTTATCCCTACCTAATATACTATATATTTTACTTATTTATATTGTTTATTATTTCTCTCCCCCACTAGAATGGAAGCTCCACAAAGGCAGGGATACATAACTTTCCTTTTTTAATGCTATAATCACCAGCATATAAAACAGACCCTGGCATAGTAATGCTGTTCAATAAATATCTGTGAATGAATGAATGTTTTATAAAAGCTCCTAGAGAGAAATAACCATATTCAGGGATCAGAATGGCACCATGCTTCTCAACATTGGAAGCTGGAAGACAAGAGATCAATGCCATAAAAAATGTAAGGAAAAATGATTTCCAGCCTTCCTGGATTCTATATCCAGCCAGACTTAATTAAGTATGAGGGTAAATTAAAGATGCTTTCAGATTTGCAACATTTCAAAAATATTGTTCTCATGAACTCCTTCTTAGAAGCTATCAGATGATATATCCACTAAAATGAAGAAGAAAATCAAGAAATAGGAGGACATGGGTTCTAGGAAACAAGAGATTCAACACAAGGGAGAGACAAAGGGAAAACCCAGGACAATAGTTGGGGAAAATTTTAGGCTGTTGCCATGCAGAAGGTCTAGAGAGAAATCAGTCCAGACAGGAGTAGGAGGACCTGGACTCCAGGAGGGATGTCTCCAAGGAAACAAACAAACAAACAAAAAACAGAACTGATAGCTCACTGCATACATTTGTTCATAATGAGAGAACTTCTACAATCCTATTGGAGAGTTCATGAAAGAATTACTAATAAATAAATATAAAACTAAAAAACACTATATGGCTTAGTTATGAACAATATTTGTATAGTCATAATAATGTAAAAGTGAATACCAATTTGACCAAAAATTGTAAGGTTGGGTAGAAAAGAATGTGGGGAAGTGATGTACTAGGAGGCAATCCAAATTTTTCACAGTCAGAAGCTAAAATATAAGTATCTAAAATGGAATAATAAAAATAGCCCTATAAGCATATTACTTAGAATTATGAATGTAAATAGCCAAAGAAAGAGATAAAAGAGTTGAAGGAAGTTGCCTCTGGAGTCCAGGCATGAGAGACTGATAGGGGTAGGACCCTCAAAGGTTCCTGTTCTTCATTATAAGCTTTATAGTACTAATTGACTTTTAATTTTTTCAGTTATGTAAATGCAATTTCAATGAACATAAAAATTGAAATTTAAAAAGTTAATCTAAAATCAAGAAATAGTATTATAGAAATGTCATTGAGAATTATGGAGGTAATAAAAGGAACTAAACACAGATGGTAAAAGACAACAGTTACCTCCAAAAAGTGAGATTGGGGCTGACTTTTTATGATGGTAGGCATGATTGCTTTTACAATAAAAGTAAATAAGACTGAACCACAATGTAGGTTGGCCTATCAGATATCTGTAGAATGGGATAGCACTGAAAAATAAATGTGAGTTAGCTGTCTTTCAATGGGGCCACTTTGACAGAACACATCTGCTAACAGAGAGAAACTACTATTTTGAGAAAATGGAGATGTTTGCACTTTAACATGATGTCACAATGTTTTGCCATTGCAAAAACTTGATCTAGTACCTTAATTTCAAGGAAAGGTGGCTGTTGGCTTAATAGGAGTTACCCAAATGCTGAAATCCAAATTCAAAGTTGCCCACTTAAATCAAAATGACCTTCCTGGAAGAATTAATCCCCTTGAGATTTTGTTCTAATCTTATTTTAGGGGCAGATTTTCTCTAACACCCAGTGGAGTCATTCGAGTTCTGGCACATAAATAGCAAAGACACAGTAATGGCAGTGAAGCATACAGTCAGGACTTTTGTGTATGCTGTGGTGACGTCCACCCGACTTATGGATTACAGGGAGGTTACCCAGGGGAAAAGAACATTGTTTTTTATTTTTTAAGATACTTAGACAAAGATTTCAAAACATTCCTCAATAATTCATTTCTCTGAAAAAAATTTAAAATATTTTTGTTACATGATATTTTAATACATACTGAAACTATAACACATACATTAGAGATAAAGTATGCTGTGATATAATGAGCACTAGTAAACCACCACCCAATTTAAGACCGGGAGCAGTACCAATACTTTATAACTCCCTCAGTGCTCCTTTCCACATCTCATCCTCATCGATAAAACAGCTAACTACAATACTCCCTGTTACGATTCAAATTAATTTCTTCTGGCTTTATTCTCTGGAGATGAATATCTATGAAATTGCTTTCACTCACAAATAAGTGAACGCAGTACTTGGAGTTGATAGATCTAGTTGCAAGTCCTGCTCTGCCACAGTCTTACTAACTATATAACTGTAGACAAGTTAAATAACTGTTATGACCCACAATTTCCTCATTTTTTAAAATTTTATTTCATTTGTAAAGAGATAATAGTAACTTCTAATTTCCAGGTTCATTGTAAGACTTAAGTGACCTAATGTATGTAAAGTACTCACTACCTATAGTTATTTTTATAAAAAGTTAATCATTGTGATCTTATTACAGAATCTTTTTGCAAAGTGTGAAGGAAAGAAAATTAGATGTCTGGCTAATTTCTTTCTTTAGTAATGTTTGCTTCAAAAATAATTAAACATAATCTGGAAAAGAAATATTTCACCCTGCTTTTTCTAGAAATGTATAGATATAGATATGCACATATCTATCTATCTATATATTTTTTAAGAGATGGGGTGTCACTCTGTCACCCAGGTTGGAGTACAGTGGCACGATCGTAGCTCACTGCAGCCTCAAATTCCTGGGCTCAGGCAATTTTTCTGGATATTTTAATAACTGAATCTGCTCACTTGCATGAATGACTTTTGAATTATTTGCAGATACTGGTTTTCAGGGTTGCCAAATGTCTTGTTCATTAATGAATTTGATGATTTTTAAAAGACTAATATAAGGATGAAGAAAACCATAGAAATTTCACATGAGAAATGTCTGTGTATCTAGGGTGGGGAACCTGGGGCCTTAAGGCCACCCCTGGCAGCTCTTATGTTTAGCTGAGACAGAATCATAGATATACAGAAAAAGGGGCAATGACTTGGGAAACATTTCATTTTAATCTTTCATTTTTGAAAACCATTTTTCTGCTTTAAGAAACAACAGAACCAGCTGTTACAATAAAGCAGTCCAGAATGTTGCCAGTTAGTCTGTCTCCACGGTAGAAGCATCTGGACAACATTTAAGATGTATTAGTCCAGAAATCCAGAGGTTAACTCCTACATTTGCACAAGGAGACTTATTTATATGAAGAGATATAAAATCGATTCTCTTTACACTCCTGAATTGTATGTAATGTTAACTTCTTGAGAAGATACTACTAGTGTGTAAAATTCCAGAACATCCTAAAGATGGCCAATCAAATAGCTGCAGAAATGAAATCAGTGTTGAAAAGACAATAGGATGGAGAACCGACCATTTAAGCTTAAAAACTACGTAATGCTTTGATATCACATATGATGCTGATGCTAGAAATGGTGATGATAATAATGATCATGATGGCCAGGCACAGTGGCTCATGCCTATAATCCCAGCACTTTGGGAGACCAAGGTGGGAGGATTGTTTGAGGCCAGGAGTGTGAGATCTGCCTGAGCAACATAGCAAAACCCTGTCTCTACAAAAAATAGAAAAATTAGCCGGGCTCGGTGGTGCGCACCTGTAGTCCTACCTCCTCAGGAGGCTGAGGCAGGAGGATCACTTGAGCCCAGCAGTTTGAGGTTGCAGTGAGCTATGACGACACCACTGCACTCTAGCCTGGGTAGCATAGCAAGACACTGTCTCAAAAAAAAGATGATGATGACTATGCTATTTTGAGTGAATCAGGACGGAATACTTAGTGTTAAATATAAATGTTCAATCATTTTAGTGCATTTCTTGCCCATTCTTCTGAAAGAGCAGTGCCACTTCATTTTCATGTGATATGCATCTTATGTTGCAGTCATATTTTTTGACTCATACACTGTGGTGAAATGACATAGAGTTACATAATTAGATTAATCTTGAAGGACTACTATAAAGAAGTGTGTTTGCCACCTTTTTCTCTGTCATCTGAGATCAGGGCTAAGATTATAGCATGATAAATATTTGGGTAAAATATGAAAAATTCAGTCAAATGACAGTTTATCCCTCATATATCAAAAGGCTGGCTTGACTGATTTTTAAATAAATATATATATTTTTAATAGTGAGTATTTTATTGAGTGCTCAATATGCTCTGGCAACCATGCTGAATATTTCATGCACAGTATCTCATTTAACCTTCACAGTGACCACAGGAAGTGATTACAGGAATCATTATACCCATATAGATATGAGGAAACGGGCTTAGGAGGCTTAGATTATGCCTAAACCTAGGCTGATTGACTTTATGTTTAACTGACTTGAGGAGTAGTTTTTTGACCAAATTGTCCAAATTGTTTTCTTTGGCATCTTGTAGACCCAATTTAAATATGATAATTAGCTGTGTGGGACCTTGTCTTTAAAACTATTCATTGGGGGGGTGGTGGTGAAGGGAGGTTGGTTAAGCAGCAGAAGACAATTTTTCCATGGACTAGGAGGGGCGGGGGGATGGTTTGGGGATGATTCAAGTGCATTACATTTATTGTGCACTTTATTTCTATTATTATTACATTATAATATGTAATGAAATAATTGTACAACTCACCATAATGCAGAATCAGTGGGAGCCCTGAGCTTGTTTTCCTGCAACTAATGCCACTGCTGATCTGACAGGAGGTGGAGCTCAGGCAGTGATGCAAGCAATGGGAAGTGGCTGAAAATACAGATGAAGCTTCGCTAACTCACCCGTTGCTCACCTCCTGCTGTGCGGCCCGGTTCCTAACAGGCCACGGATGGGTACCGGTCCACAGCCCAGGGGTTGGGGACCACAGGGTTAATGGGTACACATATACAGTCAGAGAGAAAGAATAAGTTTTAATGTTCGATAGCAGAGTAGGGTGACTATAGTTAACAACAATGTATTGTTTATTTCAAAATAGCTAGAAAAGAAAACTCGAAATATTCCTAACACGTAGAAACGATAAATACTCGAGGTGATGAATACCCTAAACACCCTGACTTGATCATTACACATTCTATATATGTAACAAAATATCATACTTACCTCATAAATATGTACAAATATTATGTATCAATTTTTAAAAACTATTCATTCAGGCACTTTTAATCAGAGAGTTTCAATAATGAGGTTTTCCACTGAACTATTAATATCTAGTCTAATTCCTGTAATGTGATCAGAAAAATCCACACAGTAGTATTGACTGTCAGTTGAGCCTGAATTTTGATTGACAAAATGAATTTTGGATAACAAAAAGATGGTTGAGAATTCTTAATAAAGGAGACTTGATTTCTGTTTTTAATTTTTAAATTATAATTCATATTGTTGTTAGGAAATTTTATAGAACAGGTCACTATGATCTTACTTTGTCAGTTCTTCATATGAATATATTTTTATCTGTTAACATCACAAATATCAAGAAGTGACAATGTCAGCTTACACCAATGCATACCTTAATTCTCCTTTATGGAATAATCACCTGGTACTCTTAGAAACCTTATTAAGGGAGGAACTCCTTTTTAAAAAATGTTCATATTCCTTAATACTCTTACTTCCAAAACTATATACTTAGATTTTTCTGTACCATTTCTACAAGTTTATAAAACTTTTATCTTTTTATGCAGAACATAGTATTTGGTCCCCTGGTCAGAATTTTTATAGCTCTATTAAATACATCTTCAAGTGTTTCTTTCCCTAAAACAATTTTAAGATGTACCTGAAGCTATTCATCAATTTGAGAGCTAATTAGAGTCTTGCAATATTTTGATGTTCATTATTGTAATACACATTTTAAAAGTCACAGCCTAATTACATACTTGTTTTATGTGTCAAAGTTTTGTGTATCCCATATAATAGTTCCTCTATCATCATTAATATTGGTAATAACTATATTACTTTTAATAATATTATTAATAGAAATAGAAAGATTTAACAGTCTCATGACTTTGAAAAATATAATTCAAAACCCTTTCTTATAACACGACACTGATTTTCTTGCTTGTCAACAAACTGAATGGTTACCATACATAGTACTGTCAACTTGCTATCCCTTTATATTTTCTATCTTTCAAATGCTGGATTTTTCTACATTTATAACATGTAAAAAGAATATATTGTTTTTTATTCTTCTTGAACACAAAGTTGAAATGGATCCTAATAAAAAATATTGCTTCTTTCTCATACATACTGTTGGGAGTGAAAATTGGTATAACTTTTATGGAGGGCAGTTTTGTTCTATTTATCAAAATTAAAAATGCTCACACTCTTTGCCAATAATTTCAACTCCTAGGTACTTATTCTATAGATAGTCTTGCTTATGTGCACACAAAATATAGGCAAATGAAATATTGTAGACTATTTGTAATAGTAAAAGATAGAAAACATCTAAATGCTCATCATTAAGAGATTGTTTAGATGAATTACAATATAATCATACAGTGCATCACTATGCAGCCACTAGCTTGAATGACGACTTTTATACATACTGATTTGGAACAATCTTCAAGAGTGAAAAATCAAGGAACAGAGCAAAGCACATGGCATACTATCTTTATGTGAAAGGAAAGAGGAGAGAGAGAGAGGGAGGGAAAGAGAATTTATGCATGCATGTTGGCAAATGCATGGATTGCCACTGGAAGAATCTCCAAGAAACTGGGTACCATGTTTGCTTCCAAAGAGGGAAACTGGGTAACTGAGGAAAGGTAGAGGTTTAGTTTTTATTATATATGCTTTTGTATCTTTGTATCACGTGTATGTAAATATATACATACATAATTTTTAAAACCAAAAGAAATATGGCCTCATGACCTAGGAGAAATACACTGTCTGATATTACTTTTCATTTCCTCCTACATCCTCCATCACTTGAAGAGGACTGAAGTTCTTTCGTTAGTTGACAAAGACTAGACATTTTTACTTTTACAACTATCCAATACAATCATTGCCAATTAATTAGAGAAGACTTGGACCTCTCAAGCTTAACATTTTAAAAGTGTTTGACTTTGTAAATATGCCAGTGTAGCTGGATCTCTCTAATCCAAAGACAAGTAGAGATTTGACAGTTACGAAGGTAGAAGAAAATCCCCTTTAGGGGTTGGAATTGTTTGTGGTCCAAACTGAGTTACAGCCACATTGCTTCAATGTACTATGTACAAAGGCTCAGAATGATTGTCTAGCATAATATTTTAATTAAATCTGTGAAGATGTGTGAATAAAATATAAAATATAATATAATATAAAATATGTAAAATATTATAAAATTTGCAACATATATGAAAAACATACTTAGAGATTAATAGCAAAAGGTTTGAAAACTTATTTCAAAGTTTTAAAAGAAGTTTTTAATTTTAAAACAATGAAGTAAAACAGAAAAATGCGTTAAAATTTCAATATAGAGAAAAGGATTACAAAGATCCTATAATGCTTTGTAAGATGCTATCTTGCTTATAGGTGAAGACTGTCTCAAATTCTATATTTTGTGGCCATTCCATTGACCCTTAGTGAGAAACAAGAAAAGTAATTTCCTTCAAAGAAATCTTACAGACACTAGAAAAAAGTCCACATTCTCATATGCATTCTTACAACACAGGCACAAATGCATGCAGATCGGATCAGTGCCAATTCACTAGTGTTTTCCCTTCACCATCCCCAGGAATTCATACCTGTTTCTCTTCTAAAGATGTTTACATGACTGTGTAGTTATACAAGTGAACTGGCATTGAATCCTCTACAGTGATTATAATAATACATACCCCAAGGAGAAGGATGTCTTTGTTGCCTGAATCTTGGAGTTGTACAACATATGGTCTGACAGATTTTAAGCTCCAAGCATCTATTTTTGGACATGATAATTCTTTACTCTTCTCTTTTAATAAAAGAAAAAGTAATCGTTGAGCTGATACTCGCTTTCACAATAGCACTTTAGCTAGAAAGTGGCTTTGTCAGTTTAGAAAGTTTGGTGAGATGAATAATTTAGTCTGGAGGAGTAATATGTCTGTCTAGGGAAGAAATTTAAGTAGGGGTTTAGATAATGCGGGCAATTAATTAAATGATCTTAGGATACCTGTTTCACAATGGCTAATTTGAATAGGTACTAAAAATACATACAGATCACAAATCATGATTGTGATATTCTCAAGGGCAATACAGAGCACATACGTCACTGCATAATAGAGACAAATTTAATTGTTTTATGTGCTTTAAAACATTTGAATTTTTTTTTTGGTCTTTTGCTAATGTTCACAGAGGATCATACTGCCTGGTCAAAATAGAGAACAGAATCAAGCTTAGTTTTATATTTTGGAGCAGTTACCTTTAATTAGACAATTATTTGAATTTTTAAAGCACTTTTCTAAGAATAGTTCTAGGCATTATAATAGGAATTGCATCTTCAGATTGTCATAGTAGTTAAGTGGGTACAAGGGGTGCTGTGTCATGAAACTCCCCTGGCACTAAGAAAATCATATATGGCAGATCCTGCTGGGCCAAAGGAGAGAATAAGTCCCTCTTATCTTATTGATGGCTGGGAAGTCATCAATCTTATCAACAGAAACATATGTCATTAAAATCTGCCCTCATATTCATTCCTTTCCTTTGGCAAATTTCAGGTACCATCCCTTCTGACACCGGACAAGTGTATTTCTTAGTGAAGGGAGTGCCCAGCATGGTTCTGGGTATGTTTATGCAGTTTTCAATTTACAGATGAGTTGGGTTCCAAACCTTGTCGGTACTCAGAGTAGAATTTCCAATTCAAACAATCTTATAGATGGTCTGAGAATAACCCACAAAATGAAGTGTTGTAAGAAGTAGTAGGAAAAAAAAGTAAAAAACAAAACTGTTGCAAAACAAGTATCAAAGCAGAAAACAACAAACTGATTAGAAATAACATTTGGTATTATGCTGTGTTATTGAATATTGGTTTCTGAAGCAAAGGTTTCACTAGAGGAGAATAAAGAGAATATAGACTTTATATCCTGGGAATTTTGAAGAGTGTTTAAGAGTACTTTTACGGACTCTAGATGTTATGTATTTTCATATCAAAATTCCACTTTTAAAAATGTAGCTTTCCTTTTCTTTAGTTTACGCTTAGGCACGATTACAGTCATGGGTGGGGGGAGACGTTTGTAAAAATCAATCAAGGGAGAGGAGATTCTGGAATTAACTAGGTGCAAGTTAAAAGAGGGAGAAGAAAGGGAAGCAGATTAAAGATGCATCATCTTTGGGAAAGAAGTTATGAAGGTATCACTAACAGAGTTGTATATAGTGAAATAAAGAGAAATATCTGGCAGTTGACACAAGGCATAGCTGAAGTGATGCTAGGTCAGATAATTTCCTAACCATGCTTGTCAGTAAGTGCCCTTTACTCAGGACAACTTTGTTAAAATGGTTTGAGTAGGGTATGGAGGCAGAAAGACGTGGGAGGGCATTAGAGTAAACACCTGCCATTTTGCCTGCCCAGCAAGTGTTTCTCTTTTGACCTCTTATGTTTCTTTGGGGCAGGGGCTTAATTACAGTGAACAACAACAGCCTGTAATTACTGGAACTGGGAGTCCAGGCCACAGTGGGATTAAGCTCTGAGTGCTGAGCTGCTAGACTAAGAATCCTTGAATTCTCTCTGGCTGGGAACAGAATTGGCCCCATAATCCCGAGTGAGGATTTAACCAGCGGGTGAAAATTAAGCAACTCCAGTTTCAAAGATGCAGTAGTTCTCCATTCTGGCTATACATTAGAATCATCTGCTGGGGATTAAAAAGAAAAACAATGAAAACCAGACCACAGTCTGGGCCTCATGTCAAACCAATTAAATCAGAATCTCTGGGGGTGGAGAGCTGGGCTTCAGTATGTTTATAAAGCTCCCTAGGTGATGCTAATCTGCAGCTACGATTGAGAACTGCAGGATATTAGGTACACAGAGGTGAAAAAGTCAAGCATCCACCTCTTGGGGTAAAAGTGAAAAGGGAAGCTCTACAGGCAGCTCTGGAGTAAAGGACACTTCATGTTTGGCTGGCTTGGCTAGTGTCAAAGTAGGATATGGAGGACACTAGTTATCTAGCAGATACTGGAGTTAGGGGTGCCGTGAGAAAGGCTTCCCATTCTTTGTTATTTTGCTGTGGGCAGCTCTATATTCTCTCCTCAGTGGTTATATGACAAGCAGCACCTGCCTCCCTTCCCCAGTGCCTAGCAAGGGCAGCAGTCATTTAAAATTGATCAGAATCTACTCTTTTTGCACTGATTTGAGTGCTTAGGATGGGAGGGAGAATGAGCCATCTTCTTGTGACAATAAATCTATCAATTAGGTACAATGTGAGTAAACCTCCCACTGAACAGAATTTCAGAATTTTAGAGCAGGAAAGGACCTTTGACATCACCTGGTTCAACCCTTTCTTTTAGATTCGTCAAAGGCCGGAAGTGTTTCTTATGCTTCATGGTTTCTCTGGTGCCCAAATGGTGGATGCATAAATATTAAATGACCAGTTAATGAATGAATTTCCAGATGAGGAATCTGAGTTCCAGAGTTAATAAACGAGTAGGTTCATTCATTCATTCATTCATTTAATACCGGTAAAAACAAAAAAGCTTTAGATATCCAGGAGAATGACATAAAATGTTAGTTAGAAATACATGAGGCTAGAGTATTTCTGATGCTCTTAGAAATGCAAGTAAATTTAATCCAACTAACATTTTGATGCATTTACTAGGAAAGACATTGTATTAGGTACTACAGAGGTTAATAGAGTTTAGTTATTAAGGGCCCAAGCTTTAGATTTAGATAGCCTGGGTTTGATTTCTGGTTCCTACTTCCTAGCCATGTGATACGTGGCTATTTATTCAACCTCTTTGTGCCTCCCCTTTCCTAACTGTAAAATGGGGATATTACAACCTGCCTTGCAGGTAAAATAGTACCTTACCCAAAAAAAAAACCTGAATAAATGTTAACTATTATTAAACATAATTTAATACTATCTGCTATTTTGAACTCCCCTCTACCCTCTAACAAGGGTGGGGACTTTGCCAGCATGAGGCTCAGCAAAATTTAAAACATTTTATTTTGCTGAGCCTCATTCTGGGCTAAGGGGTGCAGGAGTGGAGATGTGGCCAGGGCATAGCTGAATTGGAACAAAATAATGAGAGGAATCTGAAGTCCTGAGGACCATTCAGAAGGAAGAAAATGTGAGCCAGTATTTTTCTGTGTGGTATGGTGTGTAACCCTCTTGACAAACCTGCAGTGAAGTCTACATTGATCACTAATGTTTACAGGTGACGTGATTTACTTTAGCAGAACCCAAAGTGGTTCTAGGTTCTGGGTCCAGCGGGGAACATATGTAACTAGCAGAGCCACAGGATGGGAGGACAACTGACACTTAGATTCCACAAAGATGAATAAGACTCAGTCTGCTTCCTGAAGGAATTGCTGTCTAACAGCAGAGGAAATCCATAGGTATGCACTAAATTCATTTCAATACAAGGTAGAATGAATTCAGTGTTATAATGGTTGAACAAAGTGCTACAGAAATACAGAAGTGGAAAAGATTTATTCTGATTTACACAGAAGTGGGAAAGAAGTGGATGTGGGAGGGCTTCAGGGAGAGATGATATCACCCTCCCACGGTTAAGTGACTAACAAGTGGAGATGGAGAGCAAAGGAGCAAACAAAGGACCCGAGGCAAGGAAGTACAGTGGTGTGCTTGAGAAACAGCGAGACTGCATGGTATTAGCAAACAATGCCAACAACTAACTCCTGTCTCTAGATCTTTTGCTGTGCAAGCCATCATTGACTGGGGATTCTGTTACTTGCAGCTAAATGCAATCCTGATAGATTGCTCAGTAACTACGTGTTGAATGAATAAATAGAGAAATAGAAAGATGGCTAGAATGGAAAGTCAAAGATCCCATCTCCAATTTAGGCTCTCCAGCTGCCCTAGTGGACAGTAGATGGTTTTGTCTCTTCACTTTCCCTTCCTTCATTCTACTAAATAGTAACCTCCCCTTTTCCTTTGAGGAACTGCCTTTCCCCAACTCCAAATGGTTTTTCTGGGGCCACAGATGGCATTATATCCTGCCAATCCCACCACTATCCCCAAAATAATAGAGTGGTCATATGACAGAAAGAAAACCAATCAGAATTTTTATTTTGGATTTTATGTTCAAAGACTCAGAGTTTAAATTTCTCTCTTTTCCTTTAAGTTTCCACTTAAAAAGATGCAACCTTAGAGATACTGACAACCATATATCTTGTCCCATGGAAGAGCCTGAGAAAATGAGGCCTACATACAGAGAGAAGCTGAGATGATATGCAGAGAGAGCTGGGGTCTAATTTAATTGCTAGATTCAGTCATGTCTGAGGAAATCTCTGCCCCTCTTTTTCTTATAAGAGAAAAAAAATACCCTCCTCCATTTTGACTAAAGTTAGTTTTAGTTGCATTTCTTTCACCTGCAGGTGAAAGAATCCTGTGTAATACAGTCATTAACTAGCAACATTATTTGTTAAATAAACATTTTTACTATTTTGGGATTCAGTTTCCCTATCTATAAATAGGGGGTTGGACAAGACACTCAATATTACTTCAAGCTCAGTTTTCATTTTTCACACTCATATAAAAACTGTAAACTTTGAGACAAAATATGGTCACCTAAATCCTTGGCCTTTATTTTTTTAAGGGAAAAATAATCTATAAAGGAAAATTCTCATAATACCAGGCTGAAACCTACTTTCCTTTCTTCATTTCAACCTGTAAGTTAGATCATCATAACAGAACCTTAAGTAACATCTTCCACAAATGGAATGCTGTTGTTCAAAAATGATGATAAAAGATTACTTTGTAATTTAGTATATGATAAAGGCAGCATTTCAAAGCAGCAGGCAAAGAAGGTATTATTCATTAAATGAGGTTAGGACAATTGATTACCCACTTAGAAAAGAAACAAAACTGAATCTCCCCTTTGTTTCTTACTCCAAAATAAAATCCAGATAATTTAAAGGAAAACCATGAAAAATAATAATGAAAGTACTGGAAGAATATATGAGTGACTGCTCTTTATAAACTTGAGGTGAAAAGGACTTTTTAAGTGTGACAAATAAGTATAATCTCAAATGCAGTATAGGCCAGGGGTTAAGAGCACAGGTTCTATTATAGAAGCAACAGCCTGGGTTCAAATCTTGGTTCCACACACATATTAGCTTTATGATCTTGACAAAGGCACTTATTCATCTAAGCCTCAGTTTCATCTGCAAAACTATGATACCTGCCTCACAGAGTTGAATAAGGAAAAGAATTTTATGTATGGGAATATTCTGATAGGATATAAACCAAAAGAATATAAATAAAATATAAATAGTGGTTATTTCAAGGTGATGGCATTATGGATGAAATATTTTTGCCTTTTTCTTCTTTATTTGTATTTTCTAAAGTGGATTAAAACATCATGTCTGTGAGTGTCAGCATAGCATTGTGATTATGATCATAGACTCTGGAGCCCAACTTCTTAGGTTACAATGCTAGCTCCATTACTTACTACCTGTGTAATCCTGGGCAAGTCATTTAGTCTCCTTCTGTTTCCTCACCTGTAAAATGAACATAATATTACTTCCATTATAGAACTAAATGAATTAATGTAGGTGAAGTGATTAGACTAGTGCCTTGCAGAGAATGTTATATGAGTGCTTTCAAATATTATTATTTTTCTCTTTTATGTCCTTTCACTTAAAATTTCTATTCTTTGGATGCCTTTAACACCATCAAAAAACCAAGTTAGTTCTATGTGAGTAGCTCTTTACAGTTTAATACAGGTATCAGCAGACTATGGCCAATGGCCAGACAGCTCTTGAGCTATGAACAGTTTGTACATCTGTAAAGGGTTGTAAAGAAAGAAAGGAAAACAGAGACAATATGTGTCTCACAAAGCCTAAAATACTTACTAACTGGCCCTTTATAGGAAAAGGTTGCTGACTCTTGGCTTAATATGTTTCCCCTTTCAAATACATTTGCAATTTAAAACCACCACAGTATAAATATCAAGGAATAAATCTCTAAAGGTGGAATTTCAAGAAATACTGTAAATAGGAAGGGAGATAGTTTTAGACAGGGAAGATATTATTTCATCTTGTTAATATTTGCTCCCCTGCTCTCTGTTGAGATACATTTTTCTACCAATGATTAAGAATCACTTCACAGTAATTGACTGAAGGAAGGCATAGTACAGTAGGATCAAATAATCCAAAAGGTACTTAAACTCATGAGGCTGAATGGGATCTCAAATGATTATCGTTATTTCTCTTGGCCAACTCTGTCCTGCTGATGTTGGCAATCCAACTACCATGGGAATAAGGCTCATATCAGGTCTGGAATCAGCAGATTTGCCAGGATAAGCATCCAGTTCTTTGCCACAGGCTCTTGTGGTAATAAGTGTGGGAGCAGGAAAGCTGACTCAGGAAGTCTTCTTTCTAGACCTTGGTTAGACACATTTCAGAGAAAGAAAGTTGCCACGAAGTAAAATATTTAGAAATCTAAAGTTGTTAAAAAGCTATTACTGTGAAAAGAGAAAATTAAGCTAGCTCTTTTGTTTGTTTGCCAAAAATAGAGTGTTAACCTGAGAATCTCTGGGTAACTTTATCTATTGCTTTAATCAGCCTTGAACTTGTAGACTTTTCATGTTTTCATATGCAAACAAAACAGCCACTGGCAAGAGAATGGAAAAAGGGAGTCCTAGTTAGAGACCTGATATGCCTCAGAGGGCCCTCAAGTGAGACTTGCAGGAAGCTGGCACGTCTGTCTGTGAAGTTGACGTGGGGGACGCTTTTGTCTACTGAATCCAGGAGTCTGTGGCTTTTGTATCAACTGGGGGTACAAATGGGGGGAATGAAAGGAAAGGCCACTTCCTTTTTTATCTTAAGTAGGTCTGCTGAGATTCAAACATGAGTGGTCAACTGAGGGGCTGTGCTTTGCCAGAAGTCTATTTGCATGAAGAATGAAGGACACTTCCGGGGCAGAGGGAGTCAGGCAGGCACATTTGGCACAGTAAAAACATTCTTACTTATAACATGGCAGAGGCACTTCTGAATACAGCACAGATTCTGTATTTAGAATTGACTTTCAGCCCAGCTCCTGAGTGTCTTAAGTCCAATTTGGGGAGGGAGGGCTTCAGAGTCCATGCTTTTCCTCTGCAACAAATTTTTGGATTTAAAAAAAGAGGGGAGGAAGTGTTCCAATACAGACTTGGCAACTTTTTCTTTTCCCAAGTAAGGTCATTTAAAAACACAAATACCATCTAATATCACCATCATTTCAGAAAAGAGACTTGTAAAAGAGATATAATATATGACAATACAAATTTGGCATAAAACCCAAATTAATTTAGCCTTCATAAAAAACTCAGAAAAAGGAAAACTTTAGGACAGCCTCTAGGAAAAATTCCCCTTCACCATGTTATTTCTTCTTCATCTTATCCCTTTTTCTTCTTTGTTCCTTCATCTTTTAAACCCTGCCTTTGGTTGTCTCCTCTGCTTCCTCTCTTCCCAAACCTTCTAATGTTTTAACCATACTTTTTTTTTCTTAATTCAGTTTAGTAGGGACTTGAGTCAGCTATGATCTTGGGGAGGGTAGATGTGGAAAGCATGTAGAAGAGCAGACACTCAGGCTGAGAGTAAGACTTACCACTGGAAATGAAGTCCAGAACAGGGGCTGTCTTGGTTTCTACTATATCCGCAAACCTGAAAACAGGGCCTGAAATGTATAGGTGCTCAATAAATGTTCATTGAATAAATAAAAACACAGACAAGGTATATACAGTTTCTCCTATAATGCATCATAAATGATAATGAGGTAGTAGTCATTGCTCTTACTGGAGGTAATGACATTTCAGAAATCATTGCAGAAATATGAGGGAAAAAACCCTAATTGATAATACACCATCCTAACCCAACCATTGTTACACTTCTATTGTTATTCCTTCAGTATTTCATAATATGCATGGGAAATACGGAACTTATTTTCAAAAGAAACTATCTCCTTTACCTACAAGATATCACTACAAACAAAGTTACGTGATGTTGCCTAAGTAAGTCTGATATAACCCTCGATAATCCTTGTCAGTACGACAAAGCATGTGTTATAAATTACAGAAGACATATTCTTCTGCTGGCTTCTACTCTAAGGGTTCCAGTGTTCTCATCTGTAAAATGGGAGGATTGGGAATCCCTAATCTTAAAGGTCTTCTTAGAGTCTGGAATTTAATGATTCCTAAATTTAATTGTTTTACATTCTAATTGTAATGCAGTTCATATATATTTACATATTTACGTATAAAAATTTGTATATTTATATATAATAACAAACTTGGACATAGCAGCTGCTTCCATGCAGAAGGAAAACAGATTTTAGAAATTCACATAAAAAAGCCATTTCTAATTTTTCAGGATTATTTTTTACCTGGAGGAACTGCAGTAAGTAGTTTCATTTACTAGATGGACTGATTATTAGTAATTTAAATTCCCAAAGATAAATCTTTATCCTTAAAAACCAATAAAACAGAAAGTTAATTCAAAACAAAGTGACACCAACAAACCAGCTAGGCACATGGTAATCTAAAGGGAAGAGCGAGGGTAAAACAATTTGGTACAGAAATGGGATAAATAAAATTCTGTCATTAGGCTCCCACATAGAGGAGTTAGTAATGCAGGAAATTCTCCTTAGTGGTAGAATTCAAGATTAACAACCCCTTTCCCCCACTTTCTGTTTTTCTAAAGACCAAACTGCCATTTTCTCCTGAGGATAACTTGACATACATGATTAATTCATTAATCTAGATAGTATCTTTCTTTTGGAGGTCACAGTAGGACTGCCTTGAATTGAAGCTTTCTCTCCTTCGTTGCCACCATCCCCAGGCAGGAGAGGCTGACGCCACAGGGGAGTTTTAAGGCGACGCGCCCAGAGGTGGAGAAAACGCATCGGCTGGGGAGATTAAGTTTCGGTTGCTTCCATTCTTTAATTTAAATAGCCTAAACCAGTCACAATTTTAAAAGAACCAGAATTGAATTCGTGCTGCAAATAGGTAAATCGAAGTATACTAGAATTGATTCCCAGCCGGAAGGCTGATGCTGAATTCAGACTAGCAGCAATACTCCAGTATTTCCAAGATAGTTTACGAAAGAAAGAATCTGGGACTGTTTAAACACGCGTTTCCAGCACCAAACGTCGAGGTGTTCATCGGCATCGTGTTAACCACATCAATAGCGAGAATCGCCCTGTCAGACTGCAAAATTCAGGTAATTTCCCACTGCCTGTCGCCCGCCAACAGTGGATGCCCTACAATTCCCTCTGCCCATCCGCCCCGCGTCGAAAAAATCCCGGGCCACATCCCACCCTCCAAAACCCGCCCCAGGCTTTCGATTCCCCGCGCTCACCGCGGTCTCTTGCCGCCCCCTGCCGGGCCCCCGCGTCGGGCTACGGAGGGTGGAGGAACGACCGCGCGGGGGCGCAGGGCCGGCGACGTCGCCTCTGCGCACGTCCCGAGGCCGGAAGTTAGTCTTGTCCACTTCCGCCCCTCGGTGACTCACCGGACCCCAGAGGTGGAAGTAAAAGCTATGTACGACGTACTGGTACAGTTCCGGGTGAGGTTGGGAGTTTGTTGTCGCGGTGTTTTCCTTTCTTTTTCTTTCTAAGCAGAGAGTTTGGGTGACTGCTGTGCAGCGCATAGTTGCCCTTGAGGGAGGATGAGGGCTAGAAAGAGCCTGTGGTGTACAATTACCTTGGCTTTGAGATAAGAAAGACCCACCTGGGTTCGAACCCTGTGCTTCAGTTAGCTAAGACAAGCTAGTAAGGGAGCTCGGCGCTGTTTCAGATTTTGTAATTTTAGGGATAATGCCTACCTTTTAAGTTGTGGGCGATTAACTAGGACAGTGTGTATGAAACGCTTAGCTTTGGTTTTACGAAACATATTCGTGATTCCGCTACCTTTTTTCAGGCATGTACTTGCCATTTTCTTTTCAGTGTGTCTGAGAGATGCTTAATTTGCAAGAGGTAATGCATTCCTCGAGAACACTATGCAACGTTAGCTGGGATCAATCTCTTTTATCTGTATTATGAAGTCCTGACAATGTTTTGTTTTGTTTTCGTGCCATTTCTAGAGACAGCTGTTCTCCAGCCTTTCTAAAGGGATGCAAAGTCTTTCCTTACGACAAATAAGGTGAGAAATGCATTGTTGTAAAGATCTCCAAACTTAGTTTGCTATGTGAAAAGACCAGCTGGAATGTGGTACCTTAGGGCCAGTGATTAGCCATTTCCATTGAAAGCATCTTTAACCAGCCAATTGTGGAGTGGAGGGGAATGTAAATCCTCTTCTTTTGAAGTTCTAGTTACAAGTACATAGAATTTCAGTGTGTTTCTTAGTTTGATCATTAGCCCTTGGGATAATAGTTTTGGTTAACATCAATTTGAGAGAGAAATTGAAGTCAATTTTGGAATACTTACTATTTTCCAAATTTGTTGTTAAGGGAGTTGATACTTCTTGCATTAGGGTGTTTAAATATTTATTCACCTTTTTAAATACTATAGGAGTATTTTGAATGGAGATTGGCTGCTAAGAGTAAAACCTCATTAAATTTTTGAAGTTTGACCTTTTTTGTGCTACAATGTGAAAAAACAGGTAAAGGTAATATATATATTTTCCATGTTTTTTTACACCCCAGGCTAATTTAATTTGTTTCAAATTTGTCTGACTGCAAAATAACACATTTGTTACAGAGTGCAAGCTTGTACCACTCACCACAGGACAGCCAATATATTGAGAGACAAGGTGTTGAGGAAAGAAAAGCAACTTTCATTTGTCATGCCAGCAAACTGAGAAGATGGTGACTAATGTCCTAAAGAACCATCTTAAGTCAATATAAATTTTAGACTCCTTTTTATATTAAGGGAAGGGGGATGTTGCAAAAGGTAACTGAAGATCACAGACATCTGGGCATCTATGAGGGTCCCAGGAGGTAGTAAAACTTCTTAGGTTAGGCAGGTCTGATGTTCCTGCAAATCTTTAACGTGGTATTGTTACTTGTGTGTGTACTTTTCTTATCTCCCCTGGAGTTAGTTTTGGGAAAGGGTCAGTTATCATCTTTCTTCTAGAGTTGAACTATAGGCTACATTCTTCCTATGATTAGGTGGCCTATGTGCAGAGCAAGGCAGAACTAAAGGATATTACTTGGAGGGGGTCAGAAGCAAAATGAAGCTAGTCATGCTAAGCCTCCCTTCCATTGTTACAATTTTCATTAAATAAAATATCAGTATTTCAGAAGTATATAGCCCCCATTAATCTTTCAGAGATATCTTATTCAACTTTTCCCCTCTCTGTATATATTAATGCCCCCCTTCCCCAAATATAAATGGTATTATCCTATCCATACTGTTATGCAGTTTGCCACTTAGGATATCTTGGATATATTTTGATTGCATTAGATCTGCCTCCTTTCTTTTTAGCACCTGCATAGTATTATATTGCATAGAACTACCACAATTTAGTAATCATTCTATTATTGGTGGCCATTTGGGGTGGTTCTTTTTAGCTATAGCAGATAATGTTATCATCATCCTTTTATGTTATGGTCATCCTTTTTCATAACAAATATGTATTCCTGTCCTTTTGTTTCCTTTGGATAATCTCCAAGAAGTGGAAATGCTGGGTTAAAGGATATAAACACTTAAAATTGTGATAGATGGTTCCTTCCAATAACAATATTTAAGAGTTTCCCTTGTTCTTACATACTACATCATGTTATAGTACGTTGTTTTGGTTAGACTGCACATCCTTTTGGGTAATAAGCTTTATGTATAGACATTCGTGCCAGTTATCCATTCAGCTTTTTCCTGATGATTTTAGACTCCTTAGTAATAAATTATTATAAAACAAATGATTCACTTCAACAGTAAGCATTTTAAGTTAAAGATTTGAGGGAAGGTTGTATTTGAATGAGACCTTGTACTATGCATAGGCATCAGGAGGATGGGCCTTTGTGAAAGAATAACATCTTAAGCAAATGCAGGGAGACAGGAATGGGCAAGGGTTTTCAGGATCAAAGGTTTGAGAGGCAATGGTGTCAGGTAGTGAGGTTGTAGAATAGAAGAAATAGCTGGAAAGGTAGTTAGAGCTAGGTGTTGAGGGCTTTGAAGGTCAGTCTGAAGATTTTGCTTTCTTGGGGAGAGCTACAGAAGGTCTTTAATCAGAGAATGAGGGATATAATCACATTTTTTTTTTAAATGAGTATCAGTATGGTGGCACTTTTGCGTGATGTTAGAGAAGCAAGGCAGGTGGCTGTTATAGGCTGGGTAAGAGAGAATGAAGACTTGTAACAGAATAACAAAAAAGTAGAGAGGTTGGATTTCTAAGATCCTGAAGAAACTGAATCTACATGATTTAATGACTGTAGGGTTGAGAAAGAGGAAGAAAGCAAAGCTCACTTTTAGATTTTTATCATAAAAGACTCTTAGGATAGTGATAGTGATATCCTTAATCAGAGGAGGGCAAGTTTGGAGGTGGTGAAAGATGCTCAGTTAGGTTTTGGGCATGTTAATTCATGTGGAAGATATTTCCATGGAGAATGAGTTATATACAAAGATACAACTTTAGTTATACACAAAGATTTACTTGTGACAGGTTTAGAAGAAATTCTAATAAATTTATTACTCTTTTATTAGGAATTTTGGCATGTTTTCACATATTTTTAGTTTGCCATTAGTAGAATTTCTGTTGACTATTCTGTGCTTGTTCAGCCCTGTTTATCATCATGCTAATAGCAACAAAATGCACTGTCTAGTAGTCCTCAAACTTTTTGATTGTGTACACTATCAATAAAAAATTTCATAAGTGTAGGTCTAATATATGTATATTTATTGATTAGTTATATGCATGTCTTACAGTGCTATTATATTGTGTACCTTATAAAACATGTGTAAAAAGAGGGAATTTTCAAAGGCTAAGACAAATATAAATTGAAATTTTACTATTTTTTTGCTACATCCCTTTGGTTCATGTTGCACCCCTCTTTAGAAAGCACTGGTGTGATCTCCAGCTGATAGTGTTCTGTCCCGTTATCCAGTAGAGGTCACTATTGAGCATCTGGAGGAGTGAACAGATTATTGAGCTGTGCCAGGTAGAGCCTTCATTCTTTAGTTGGAAGGAGGATCCTATTTTTAAGTTTCTAAATTCATGCGTTTTTGGAACAGTATTTAATTACAGAGTAATATGTGGTATTATGAAGAAGTGAAGAATAATAAGTTCAGTAGAGTATGTATGGATCAATCAAAAATGTGCTTTTGTTGTTTGATGTTTACTTTGTGAATGCCCTGCATTTGTGCTTGAAAGTTACTTGATTCTATAGTTTAGGAGTCTTTTCCCAGTTCTTTGAGAATCTGTAGATTATGTGAACCACAGGAATGTTCTCAGCCTGTAGGCATAATCCAAGTTCTTGTTAAAATTGGAGTAATTGAAAGGACAGACACAAAGAGGCTTTCTTTGAAATTGATCTTGAAAGCAGTATCATAAGCCCAAAAATGTTAGTGGTGGGTTGGAACCATCTATCTGTATTTTCTGTTTTATGCTTAATTAGGAAAAAGGAAATGCCTTTTCTAAGTAAGAGTCCATTGTAAGTAATTAGAAATCAAGCACTGTTTGTCATAGCTATATGTTCTGAAAAGGAGAAAGTACAGTTTTAAGACAATGTATGTGCTGTTGTACGACTCAGACCACAAGTAGCTTGGGAACAAATCATCAGATAGTTTGAATAACAGAAGAGCACTTTTTCTGTTGCTTTCCTCATAAGATATTTCCTGTAAATAGAGATACTCATTTTAGTAGGTACTTATTATTATAATCATATACATGTTCATACTTTTGTGCTCCTTTTATAAGTGATCGGGAAACTGAGTTATTGAGGTTTTAGTCACTTGCTAGAAGCTGGAAGTTATAAGTGTTGTGTGACAGATGCAGACAGCTCTGGTCTTGTGTAATATGGTGATGGGCTAGAGGAGGATGGTAAAGGTAACTTTTTAATGTTTATGTGTCATATCTCAGCACAGTTCCACATGTGGTGGACTATGTGGATTAAATATTCTAACTAGGTCATTTTGAAGATGAACATTGGTTTGAAATTGTTGGGTTACAACCAAGGGAATGACATAGTAAACTGAATGAGGTGGAGATTGGGATCAGGAGCTGTTGACTAGAGGTCTATATAAGCTAAGAATTAAGGCTAGTGATAATATGGATTTAGCGGGTACCATGAATGTAGAAAAAGGTGTTTAAGATGGAAATTAGATAGTCTGAGGTGTTAGTTTTCAGGGCTGGATTAAGAGATTGAAAACCAGGAGGCCAGAGACAAAGAAGTCTGGTATCTATAGGCAGGACAAAGTCAGAGATCTGGGAAATTGGAAGATAAGGCAGAAATGAAAGTGTCAGTTATTAGATTAAGCCTAAGGTTTGGAAACCAGGAGGACAAAGTAGAGATGGAGAGGGACAACTGGTTTTGGATAGCCAAGGCAGGCAAGGCCAAATAAAAAGAGCAAGGTAAAAGCAGGAATCGTTCTGGGGCAGTGATGGTACCATCCTGCTTTTCTTTATGTTAAAAATGGAAGCAGCCCTGGGCCCACAGATAATCAACAGAAACAGTGAGCTAGGGAGTGAGAGTGTGGTGGTGGAATTGTTCCCACAGCACCAGGAGAGCTGGAGCTATATGTATATTCTTATAGAAATGACCACAATACTTACAGGATTATAATATGGTTATTTAGCTGTTTAACACATACATTTGTGTAATATTATATATGTTGTTTTATGCAGCATTCCAAAAGGTTTGGGCTACCTGACCATTATGGCACCAAGAAACCTCTGGTATATGAGAAGTAACTTTCTCTTTGGTTCAAGATGTTGGATGATCCAATTTTCAGCAGAAATCCTCTTCAAATCAGTTTTAGTTAGGCTTTTTGGTGTAAAGTGTGGTAATGCAAACAATGAACCTTTGGAGAATGAGGACCTATTGAACAACTTACTTACTATGGGAGTAGATATTGACATGGCAAAGAAACGACAGCCTGGAGTTTTTAATAGACTGGTTACTAATGAGCAGGACCTGAAGATGTTCCTTCTGTCCAAAGGAGCTAGTAAAGAAGTGATTGCTAGCATCATATCAAGATATCCACGAGCCATAACACGTACTCCTGAAAGTCTTTCAGAACGGTGGGATCTTTGGAGAAGGATTATAACATCAGACCTTGAAATTGTAAATATTTTGGAACGTTCTCCGGAATCCTTTTTTCGGTCCAGTAACAACCTAAACTTAGAGAATAATATAAAGTTTCTCTACTCAGTTGGATTGACCCGTCAATGCCTTTGTCGATTGTTGACCAATGCCCCTCGTACTTTCTCCAATAGTCTTGAGCTGAACAAACAGATGGTTGAACTTTTGCAGGAAGTCTGTTTGTCATTGGGTCACAATGATCCTGCAGATTTTGTCAGGAAGATAATTTTTAAAAACCCTTTCATCTTAATTCAGAGCACCAAGCGGGTGAAATCTAACATTGAATTTTTACAGTCAACTTTCAACTTGAACAGTGGGGAACTGCTTGTTCTGATATGTGGTCCAGGAGCTGAAATCCTAGACCTTTCCAATGATTATGCCAAAAGAAACTACACAAATATCAAAAAGAAGCTGTTTTCTCTTGGATGTACTGAAGAAGAGGTACAGAAGTTTGTCTTAAGCTATCCAGATGTGATCTTCTTGGCAGACAAAAAGTTTAATGATAAAATAGACTGCCTCATAGAAGAAAAAATTAGCATTTCACAAATAATTGAAAATCCTCGGGTTCTAGATTCAAGCATAAGTACTTTAAAAAGTCGAATCAAAGAACTGGTAAATGCTGGCTATAACTTGAGTACATCAAACATTGCTCTTCTGTCTTGGAGTCAAAAAAGATACAAAGCTAAATTGAAAAAGTTGAACAGATAGAACATTGTTCAGGGACTTTTAAAAAGTCAGTCATATGATATAGTATAATAATTTATTTTGAATTTGGACCTTTCAGAAAGGAGTGCTGATTTTTTAACTACAGATACATACATAGTGATCCTTTGGCTATTTTGCTTTATAGGTTAATAAAAACTATTGGTATGCTCAAGTATTGTCCTCCTAGCTGTCTCTTCTCTAGTTTGAATTAATGCAACATGCCCTTAGATGATACTGGCTGTGGCTGCTGTACAAATGGTAGTTCCTGAGTGCCACGGCAGAACAATATGTAGAAAGAAAGTACAAAATAAGCTTTTGTGGTTTCTGTTCAGATTAAAAAATTGACAGACTCACTTATGTAGTTCTATTTCCTGTCATGATTTTGAATGGCAACCTGTTTCTCCTTTCCTTTGTATCTATGGTTCATCTTAAAAGCAGAATGCCAGTAAAAATAGTAAAAATCTGACAAAATAGAAAGGAGGGATTTTTCATCCCAAATTTTACATTCTCCATTTAAACCATTAGTGTGCTTCCTTCACTTCTCCCAGGATTTACTATTGGTATATCCTGATTTCTTTGAAGACTGGGACAACTGTAGTAAGCAGAATAATGGCCACCTAAAGTCGCTGATGTCTTAACTCCCAGAAGCTATGAGTATGTTATGTTACATTGCAAAAAGAGTTTGTAGACATGATTAAGTTAAAATATGGTTGCATTAAGTGCCTTGAAATGGGGAGATTATTCTGATTTGAGTGGGCCTAATATAATCATAAGGGCCCCTAAAAGTGGAAGGGGGGGCAAAAAAGGAGGCCAGAGTGATGCAAATAAAAAGGCTTTTAACCACTTTTGAAGGAGGCCGATAGGAGGCTTTAAAGGAGGAAGGGTCCATGAGCCAAGCTATGCAGGTGGCCTATAGAAAATGGAAAAGGCATGGAAACAAATTTTCCTCTAGCGCCCCCAGAAAGGAATGCAGCCCTCCTGGCACCTTTTTAGCCCAGTGAGACTTTTGTCAAACTTCTGACCTGCAGAACTGTAAGATAATAAATTTGTGTTATTTTTAAACCATTGAGTGTGATAATTTGTTACAGCAGTAAATAATATAGGAACTAAATAGATGATTAGTCACATTATAGGTGAAGTGACTACAAAATGCAGTCCTTTTAGTGTTATATCTGTATTTCTTGCTCTTATAAGAGTGATTGCATTTTTCTAATCTACCCACCTTTCTGGAATTGCTACTAAGTGTTTATAAGGTCATTTAAATGTGTGCATAAAAAGCTAAATGTAAATAACAAAATCTAAATAAAGGAATGTGTTTTGACTAATGAATGTAGTTTAAAGAAATGGTGATCATTTCTGTATATTTATGTTTTGTTGGCATTTTATCTAATATAAATAATGAGAAATTTCTAGAGGCATTGTCTTTAAAAATGACAAATCAGATGTCTGTATCTTGAAGATACAATCTAGCTCTGATATAAACTGAAACAGAAGAGACAAATTATATGACCTTAATTACTTTTAATTATTTTCCAGAGGCATTTGTTTTCTAGTTGTGGGTATTGAATTAAATAACGTAATTATGCTCAACCTTTTAAACCTTAATTGCTATCAGTGATGCCTCAAAAAAAATTATTCCTACCATTGGTAAAAACAAAATGTCTACTTTTCCAAGGACATTCATATGTTCAGTGATACTCTTATTATAATCTTTAGTAAACTATTTGATGGCAAGCGTGGCATAGTTTAGAAAACATGCGCTTTAGAGAGGCATTTCTTTAGAGTGATATGTCTGGGCATCATTACTGAATAACACTGTAACTTTGTGTACAAAATTTACTCAACTTATTTCCCTATCTACAAGATTAAAAATTGACCTTGCAAAGTTGGTAAGAATCAAATGAGAAAGAGACTCTAAGGTTTCTTGCACATAGTGACTATTCCATCAATGGTAGCTTTTATAAAGAGTTAAAATAGTATTTTCAAAAGCAGTTTTCTTGATACAGAATTCATATATCATACAATTTACCTATGTAAAGTGTACAATTCAATTTTATATATATAGAGTTGTGCAACTATCTTAGTCCACTTTCTGTTGCTTATAACAATACCTGAAACTGGGGAATTTTAAAGAAAATGAGTTCGCTTTGTAGAGTTACAGAAGCTGAGAAGTCCCAAGTTGAGGGGTTGCATCTGGTGAGAGACTTCTTGCTGGTGGGGGCTGCCTGAAGAGTCCTGAGGCACCACAGGGTATCACATGGCAAGTGATAACACGGTCAGTTTTCTCTTCCTCTTATATACTCACCAGTCCCACTCCCATGGTAACTAATTAATCTACTGACCCATTGATCCATCAGCCCGTTAATTCATGAATGGATTAATCCATTCCTGATGGCAGAGCCCTCATGATCCAATCACTTCTTAAGGGCCTCACCTGTCAATACTGCCACATTGGGGATTAAATTTTAACATGAGTTTTGGAGGGGACAGATACTTAAACCATAACGGCAACCATCACTACAATCTAGTTTTAGAATATGTTTGTACCCCATAAAAGAAACCTTGTACCTATTAGCAGTCCCTCCCCATTGTTCCCCTTTTATCACTGTCCCCCTCCCCTGCCCTAAGCAAAAACTAATCTACTATATCTATAAATTTGATTATTCTGGATATTTCATATAAATGGAATCATACAATATGTGGTCTTTTGTGACTGGCTTTTCAGTTAGCATAATGTTTTCAAGGTTCATCCATATAGCACGTATCAGTATTTCTTTTTAATGCCAAGTAATATTTATTGTATGGGTACTATAGTATTATTGGGAGTCGATTTTATTGTTATGGCTTAAAATATTAAGTTTTAATTCCTTAAGTCTTCTGAATTGTATGGGAGTATTTTCTGAAGATTGCTTTGGAATCTAACAAGTTTATAGGGAACTTGAGGGAGGTGGGTAGAAGAGATAAAAGTTTATTTGCATCAGCAGATCATGAGGATTATAGCTGGGCTGATGAGAGACGACAGTTGCAAATGGCCAAAGAGAATGTGGGATGCACAGAAGTACAATACAGCACTTAATTGTTGTTTGGGCAGTAGTGGGTGGGGGAGGAACAACTTCTTTGTAGAAACAAATGGAAAATGCCTGTTAGGCAATATTAACATGTCATACTTTCAAGTTTGAGTCTGAGGTAGTATCAATTCTTTTTTTAAAAATGGAATTACAAAAATCTTAAGTAACTTTTTTCCTAAGTGAAAAGAAAATCCATGTTTATAATGGGAAAAATGGGTAATAAATCACACAAAAAGAAAAAAACTATAATCTTATCTCCCAGAGATAATCAATGAACATTTTGGTGACTCTTCCTGTTGTTTTTCTTTGCAGAATATATCCATACATGGATGTAATATGAGTAGGTATGTGGCATATATATTTAAGTTGAGATCAAACTGTATGTATTTTATAAATTATTTATTTTTTTAAATCTTTTTTCCCCCCACTTCAATAAGCTAGTCTACATAAATAGTTTATTTTAACCTAATAGATCCTAAACATATTAAGTAGTTTTCAGTAATTAATTACAGAATCAATTAAGTATTTACCTGTAACATGATTTTTAATGTTGCATGGAATTCTGTTGTTTGGATAAACCATAATTTCTCTAGTCAATTTCTCACCATTGGTCAGAGTGAGTAAATTTTAGTAAATTAGTAATTTTTTGAAAATCCCACCTAGAGTATTTCAGTATTCCATTTTTTCACCATTTGTGTATTTTATAAATTAAAAATGTGCTTTAGAAAATATAAATGCTAAGAGTGCTGCATTTTGCTGTCCTCAGATGGATCTGCAAAACTTCATTTTCTAATGAAAACCATTGTGAATTCTAAATTATTGGCATAAATTTGAGGGCTTTCAAATAGCATTTAAAAACTGCAAGAATTGGGACAATATCAAAGATTATAAAGGAAAAAATGAATGTCTTCATAATGAACTTAGCAGGAAGGAATAAAAAATGAATATTTATAAAAGGGTTATTTGGGTCATTAAAGTAGGTATTTCTCTCTTTAATATAATTTCTAAGGCTGGGGTAGGCACATGGTCTGTGGCTAAAGATCCAATAATATGGCTTTCATGTAAAACCTGACTATTGGCTCCTTCCTTGTTAGACTGTAATGCCCCCTACTTCATACCCAGAAGTATGATCTAGTGGGCAACTTGGGGAGAATATGTTGATGGTAGAACCCTAGCCACAAACTTTGATAATAGTCCTGGACTATTGTTTGGCACAAACAAGGTAGCATAGCAGGACTGTATTATTATTAGATTTTGGGAAGAGATCATAGCAGAAGCACAATTGCCCAACATTGGAGTGGGAAGAGATGACTTCATAGTCATCATCGTCCTCTGGGGATTATCTTTGGAGGAATGAGGTCCTGGGTCTGATTGGCCACCAGGTGACTTGGGAGACAGGTGTTCTAAACTGGCCAACAGGTCCTGGGCTGAGGCTGTTCATTCACTCCTTAGTTTATTCCCTATTGCCTCAGGAACCTGGTACAGGACTGAGCTGCAGTGGGATCAATTGTGAGGAGTTGGGGAAGGCATCCATGGTGAATGTCATAACCAGGCTATCTGTATCTTCTTGCTTATTTTCATGTTTCTGGTATTCCCTCAAATAATGGACTTGCTGCTTTACTTTCTTCTGGAGTTTTCAGGACAGCTGACATCTACCCTTTTGCTTTCAAACCTTTCTTTTCTTTTCAATACACAGAGGTTAGACAAAAGGAAAAAAAAAGGCTTATAGAATTTTTTTTTTTTTTATTTTTGGTGGCTATGATTTAAACCATATTCTTGGCAGGGACTTTAAGCCTTTTGACTAATTTCTGAGTGGAATTTGGTACAGACATAAAAGACATACTGATGGAATCTCATTTTCTGTCCCAGTTTTACTATTTATTAAATTGGTATTTGGAATTTGTTTTTCCTTAATACTGCGTGAAGGCTGATGAGCTTACGTACATGAATTACTTTGTGTTAACTATGAACAATTTTAATATGATGGTGTGATGGTTCTTCCATCTCCATTTTGAATATCCCAGTACCACCTTCGCCAGCTGTCATGGTACCTTCAATTTATGCCCACCATGATTTTCTTTCTTCTTTAAAATTTTACAGTGGAAATGAATTTATTCATTAATAATACACAATCCTTGTAAAAGACTTTGAACAATACAAAGAAACAAAGTCTCAGCTAACCTATTTATCATGAGGTTGAGGTGATATCCTTTTATTCTTCATTCACAAAGAGGTTTGTTTATTTCAATCAGGGATAAATGATGGTTTTTTAAAAAATCCTTTAAAAAAATAATCTCTCAATCCTTTAGTGAATGACATCAGTGAATTTCTTCATATCACCCTTTGTTTTACTGAAATAAAACCTATGCCATATTCAGTTAGGCTTTTCATTAGTTTTCTTAGGGGGATTGATCTACAGATCCCCTCGTTTTTTATCATGGAAGTTTTGGTGCATAGATTCTTTGCTTTTTAGGGAAGAGAGGTCGCTGCTTTGTCAGGTTTTTGGATCAGGGTTGTGATAGCTTCATAAAATTAATTTGGAAGCTTACTATTTTTTTCCTATGTTTTGGAACTGTGAAAACTGGGAATGATCATTCCTTTAAAGTTTGGCAGAACTTGTGTGTAAAATCATCTGGGCCTGGTGTCTTGTTCATAGATCCTTGACAACAATGGAAAGTTGCTTTAAAGGCTTATATAAAAGCTTTTGACCTATATCTTTTTGGTAGACATGAGTATAAAGCTCTCTCTTGTCCTAGTTAATGAATTTTGCTTTGAAGTCTACATTGATGTTAACATTGCCACACTTTGTGTCCATACAAATTGTACATGTTCATAACAGCTTTACTTGGAATAACCAAAAACTGGAAGCAACCCAGTGGACATTGAACAACGTGGAATGGACAAGTAAATTGTGATATGTTCATGCAGTGGAATACTACTCAGCAATACAAAAGAATAAGGTATTGATACATGCAACATGAGTAAATCTCAAAGTATTATGCTGAATGAAAGAAGCCAAAGAGTATAATCTGTATGATTCCATTTCTATAAAGTTCTAGACCATTCTAACTAGTCTATAGTGACAGAAAGCAGATCACTGGTTAGTGAGATAGGGATGGGTGAATGGGAAAGGCCATGAAGGAGGGACTACAAAGGAGTGCAAGGAAACTGGGAAGTGATATATATTCATCACCTTGAGTGTGATGATGGTTTTGTGAGTGTATTCATATGTCAAAACATATCAATTATATGTTTTAAATATGTGAAATTTAGTATACTTTAGTTATACCTCAGTAAAGTTGAATAATCTGTACGTTGAACACTGATTTGAAATGCCATCTTTATCTGATACTAAATTTCCCCATCTCTGTGTGTGTTTCTAGACCCTCTTCAACTCTACTAAACAAATGTATTTGACTTTATGTTCCTATATTAGTATAAAGAATTAAACAGTATCTCTTTTCAGTCAAGGTGCTGGGAGACCTGAGAAGCCATCTGAAAAAAAAAATATTGGTAGGTTCATATTCATACACCAGGAAAAATTCCAGATGGAGCAGTCATGAGCCCTAAACCACTAAAGTCCCTGCCTTGGCTTTACACTTAACGACCAGGCCATGCATGAATTAGACACTGGGACTAACATCAGTATCTTTTCCTTCTAGAAGGCTTCTTGGAACTTTGCTGGGACCCATGGGCTGGAATTTACCAAGAGAGCAGCTGACCCATGCTTTCCTCTTACTATTCCAGGAGTGCAGATAAAGTTAGACCTCCAGTTGGTCACGGTGGCTTGTGCCTACAGTTTCAACTACCTGGGAGGCTGAGGCAAGGGGGATTGCTTGAGCCCAGGAGTTTGAGTCCAGCGTGGGGAACATAGTGAGGCACCATCTCTTAAAAAAAAAAAGTTAAACTTTGATCTTTCTGTCACAAGAAAAGAAGGGCTGTTATGAGGTCTCAAGCACTGTTGAGAATGTGTGTTTCTTTAATTAGTAAATTGACTGGATTTGCTCTCTTGGCAGCCACACACAGCCTTCTTTTCTAGGGAAAATAGGATATAACAACCTAAGTTAGAGGCATTCCTTTCTTTTTTATCCTTTTTTTCTTTTTTTTTTTGCTTTCCTGCATTTACGGAATACTGATTGTCATGTTACACCTTAAATATCAACTTGAAGACGCTTTATAACAAAATTAGTGCACTTAGGTCAGCATTATCCTACTCTGTATAGTTGAATATATCTCTCTGACCTGCTGAGCATCTTCAGAAGCCTTTTGCTCCTGACTGAAGCTTTATGACAGCATTTCATATAAGCACAGTACAGGTGGCTGTAGCTTATTAATTTAGCTTAATGTGATAAACTTTCCACAGAATTAAAGTTTAATTTAGTGTGTGATGAATAAGTGATAACATAAATAATTATATAAATTATATATAACTGATAAAAAGATTAAAGTAAGGCCTTAATCCTTGTTTTTTTGCACAGAACTTCCTGGACTGCAGGTGGAACTGTAGAGAGGTTTGGCTATAGAGTTTTCTAAAGTTAGCTAGCTGTAAGTCTGGCTGATGATTCAAACGAAATAAATATTTGAATAAATAAATTCAAACTAAACTAAATGATGTACTTAGGGTACTTTTTTGCTTTTTTATCTGGGTTTAATACTCTCTTTTTGTTTGTTACATAACTTTAATGATTAAAATTTTACAGCAATGTCTTTGTACTTAGTCAGTTACTACTGTCAGATCTTCTGCTCTTGTTTAATTTCACCTTTAAATCTGTGTGGTATTTGTTGTGAGTCTGTATACAAACCCCAACATAAGGTGGTATGTTCTCTACATCATTGCAATTGATCCAATATTTTATTAACTTTTTCATCCTTTTGGGAACATGAGAAGTTCTTTTCTTTTTAAATAAAGATCCTAATTCTGACATCCGAAGTGAGAGAATCAGATTTTGTTGTAAGAATAAATGTTATATACACGTTATAAACTATCCTTGACTTCTCCATTGTTTAGGAAATGTTGCAAACACAAATGCATGTGCTCTTGGGTCCCCCCATGGCATCTAACATAGCTGCTTTAATAACCTTGGCCCACTTAACTTGATTTGGTGAACATTTCTAGATCTGCGGATCAATATGTAAGGGAAAATGATAGAATTGTAAATAAAAGTAAAATACCTGTAGTAAAAAGCACCATATATACAAAACATGCCATAGATGTTATGGTAGCTACAAAAGAGGTTGAAACCTCTGCAGTTAAATGATATCATATCTTTGCTGTCTGCATTGTGCCCTCATCAAGTTGAATCCTGGTTCACACTCTATCTGACATCTGAAGACTTGACAACAGACTCTGGAACAGAATTGTCATGGGATAGAGAAGGTCCTTTTCTCTCATACCCCTGTCCCCCAGGGCAAAGTTAATACCTATTTAGGTAAGTTTTCCCTTGTGCTCCTTCATTTTCTTCCCTAGAGTCAGTGATCAAAGGAGACACCTGTGTGATGACTTGATAAACTAGGACCTTCAGGGAACCTGAGCACAATCCCTTCCCCTTTCCTTTCCCAATCAAACTGATATTTATATGATGACCACAGTCTGAGTTGCCGCCAAAATTGAGGTCCTTGGGAGCCTAGAAGAGCTCAGTAGTAGCTTTGATAGTTTCTTGGTTTGTTTATAAAAATAACATTTTTCCTGATTGCAAAATAATCATATAATTATACAACTTTGGAAAATACAGAAAAACACACACAGAAAACGTACTTATAATCCCAGTACCCCAGAGAATGGCACTTGTTAACATTGTGGTATATAACTTTCTAGTTTTTTTCTCACGCATGTATGTTTTGTATAGAAAATGAATATCTCTTTTTTGGCTAAAATTAGTTAGATAATTTATTGAATATGTATTTGTCAAGTACTGACTATGCGCTATTATGTTTGACACTGGATTTTTATGTAATAATGGTTTTAAACCTATTTTTATAAATATATGATGAGAATTCTTCCACATCACATACCATTTGTGACCTGTTTTTAGATAAATTGGAGACTTGACAAGCCTGGTCCACTGTGGTTAAGAGAATGTGCCATTTGAGAACTATAAAGGAAGAGACTGGCCTCCCAGGAGGCCTGGTGTGGGCTCAAGAGGTCACCGTATGGTATTAATAGTACTCAGAGATCAGCCAGAGAATCTCATCTTGTATCCACTCAGCATGATGGAAGTTCCTGGAAAGGTTATCAAAGACTGATAGGAAAGCACGAGGACCACTTGCGAAGTGTAACTTGAGACTCATATCTAAATCATATAATAAATTAATGTTGTGATAAAAAGAATGATTGGTTCCCTTGGCTAGTGTTAGCCTATTTAGAAATGAAAAGTATTAGAATGCTTCTGGATTGCATATTTGAATCTAATTTTTCCAAAGATGATCCAGAATTGAAGCCTCTTGACTTAATTCTTCTTTTTAAATTGACAAATAAAAATTTTATATATTTATGGTGTATAAGTGTTTTGATATCTGTATACATTGTGGAATAGGTAAATCAAGGTCATTAGCATATGCGTTATTTCACATACGTATGTTTTTTTGTGGTGAGAGCACTTAAAATCTCTCTTAGCCATTTTCTAGTACATAATACATTGTTATTAACTATAGTCACCATGTTATACAATGGATCTCTTAGACATATTCCTGCTGCCTAACAAATTTTTGTGTCCTCTGACCAACATGTGCCCAATCCTCCCCCTAACCCCAAGTAACCACCATTCTACTCTCTGCTTCTGTGAATTTGTATTTTTAAAATTCTACATGTAAGTGAGATCGTGTGGTATTTGTCTTTCAATGTCTGGCTTATTTCACTTAACAGTATCTTTCTGGTTCATCCATGTTGTTGCAAATGACAAGATTTCCTTCTTTTTAAAGGCTGAAGAGTATTCCCTGGTGTATTTATACCACATTTTTTTTTATCCATTCAGCTATTGATGGACACTTAGGTTGACTCTATATCTTGGCTATTGTAAATAATGCTGCAATGAACACAAGAGTGCAGAGATACTGATTTCTTCTCTTTGACATACTAATTTCATTTCCTTTGGAAATATACTCAGTAGTGGGATTGCTGGATCATCAGAAATGACTTTAATTTTGCCATATTCTTGTCTAGGCTCTTCTTGAATTTTTTTTTTGCCTCTAACCTTTTTATTTCTAGCTAATCCCTACTCTTAAATATTCTATACAGTGCCCCTTAAATAATTTCCTTGATCAACACTGGGTCTATACTCCCAGGCTGAGCAGACCGGCCCTTCCTATCATGGAGCTTACAGTCTAGCAGAGGAAGATAGAACAATAAACAGTTAAACATAAAAATAAATATGTAACTATAAATTGATAACAGTGTTACAAGGAAACAGTTCTGGGATGGAGAATAAAGGGCAGAAATCCTTAGACTGGCTGATCAGGAAGGGCTTCTTAGGGAGCTAATGTGTAAGCTGAGACTTGAAGGATAAGAAGGAGACAGCCAAAGAGCCAGGCAGAGTTTTCCAGATGTAGGAAATGGTTGGTGTGAAGGCCTTAGTAGATAAAAGATTAGTATGTCTTAGAAACTGAAGGATGCCAAGTGCTATTTGAGAATAGTGAGTGGTGGGGGAAAGTGGCTTTAGATGAAGTCATAGAGATGGTTGAGGATGTGGGGGGCCTGGAATCATATTAAATTTTATGCAGGACCTCTAAGTCCATGATAGGAAGATTGTGTTTTAAGGACAATGAGAAACCATTGAGACATCTTAAGCAAGTAAGAAATATAATGGGACTTTTATTTAAAAAGGATTCCAATAACTTGTGAGGAGAATCATTTGGGATGGGACAACTGAGGAAACATGGAGATCAATAAGGAAGCCATTGTAGTAGTTCAGGCCAGAAATGATGGATTAGGGTGGTGACAGTAGATTTGGGAGAAGTTGATGGATGTACGCTATAGCGGCACTGTCCAATAGAATTACAATGTGAGCCACAAATGTAAGCCAAATGTGTATTCTAAATTTTCTTTTAATCACATTAGAAAAGTAAAAGGAAGTAGGTGAAATTGATTTTAATATTTACCTATAAATATATTATTATATATAAAATATATAAAAAATGTTATCACTAAAACATAATAAATATGAAAGTTATTAATGAGATATTTGACATTCTCTTTTTGTACTCTGTCTTCAAATCTGGTGTATACTTTATACTTAAAGCACATCTCAGTTTGGACCAGCCCCCTTTCAAGTGCTCAATGGCCATATGTTGCTAATGACAGCCATGTTGGATAGCACAGCCCTACAGAATTTGGTGATGGATTGGATGTGAGGAATTAGGGAGTGGGATAACTCCTTGGTTTTTAGAGTAAGCAATGGGCATGTGGCAGTACCTTTGAGATGTAACAAACTGGAGGGGAAGAAAAGGTTTAAGATTCAGGTAATAAAGCATTCAGCTTTGGGCATATTAAATTTGGAATATATGGAGAGACAAGAAGGATGACAGTGAGTAACCCCGCCACTTCCCATAGATTGGCTGGCAATGAGCTGTCACTGGTGGCTCTTTTTTTCCCTGGTGAGAGATGCTGCAGTTTATTACCCCTCTCAAAAAGATCTCCAGGTATCATCAGCACTGTTCTCAGAACTGGCAGGCACCCTTTTTGATACCCAGGTGCTCCAAATATACAGTTGTCTGTGCTCACAGAGCTCTCTAAAGACTGAGAGAAATGTTGGGAAGGGTCACTCTGTTGGAGTATATTACAGTGGTGTGTCCAGTTGTACACTGGCCCAAGTGTGCCTCTCCACAGGATGGCTGGAGGACAAGGGACCCATGGAAACTGCAGACCTTCTGCATGTGAGTTATTCTATTGTGTTTCAAGTGATGCTTGCAGGTATTTATCAGAAACTCTTTTCTGGACAAGACGCTGGTAGGACATCCAAGTAGGTATGTCAAATAAACCATTTGACATAAATAAATATATCTATTAGTGGAGTTCAGAGGGGAATTTTGAGGTAGAACTATAAATTCTGGGATCAATGGTGTATGAATGATGCTTAAAATCTTGAGAATGGTTTAGAAGAGGAGCAGAGAGCCTAGGACTCAGCCTGAGGTTCTCTAACATTTGGAGGTTAGGTGTGGAAAAACCTAGGGATGGATGGAATCATGGAATCTAGGAGAGGAGAGTATTTTAAGAAGGAGGCAGTGGTGATGCTGTGGTGAGAGGCTGAATAATAAAGCATTCAGCTTTGGGCATGTTAAATTTGGGCTGAATAAGAGTTCTACATAGGTTTCATTATTGACTTTTCATGAAATGCAAGCCTCTTACCTTCAAACCCCTCTACCAACTGCCTCCCATCCACCACTTCCCCTACACTTTTTGTTTTTGTTTGTTTCCCTAAACCTGTTTTCTTGTGCTTTTCCCCACCTCCAGTTCTGTTATAATATTAATAATATAGTGCTTTTGTTTTTCACCTTCACACCTTCCCTCAAATTTTTTCATATAGTATATATGGAATAATCATTGTTTGGTTTGCCATATAGCACCCATCTGTTGTACTTATTTGGATGCCTATGTTGATTATGTTTTTGATGTCCAAGGACGAGAACTTTGAATATAAGCCTTGTTATATCTATTCTGTATATACTAGTGTTTAGTATAAACTAAAAGTGTGCTTTTATTCACTTCTGTATATCAAATATTAATCTCAGTTCTTAAGGGGTTTATTGATAATCATTAACGATAAATTAATAATAATAAGGGGTGACAAAATTAGATTAACAACTTAGTGGCAATACTATTCTTTAGTGCTGCCCAATAGAACTTTCTGCAATGATGGAAATTTCTCTATCTGTTCTATCCAATAGGTAGCCCCTAGCCTCATGTACCTATTGAATATTTGAAATGTGGTTAATGGGACTGAGGAAATGAATTTTAATTTTTAAAAAATTTTAATTAGTTAAAATTTAAATAGCCACAGGTGGCTAGTGGCTACTGCATTGGAAAGCACAGTTTTAGACAATATGTTCTGTTAATAAAGCCTCTCTAATTGCTTGAATTTGGGCATGATAGTCTCATGTTGATGCCTGATAACCAGCTGCAGACAACATAAGCCAGCCTATTTTTTTTAGGTCCTTTGTAGCCCTGAAATTTTTGTGCCCAGTTTTACATATGTCCTTTACATCTGAAAATCTGCTTAGGAACTACGTGTAACAATAGTTCTAAAATCTGGTCGATTAGATCATTAGAATCGTTCAGTGAGTTGTTACATTTATTTTTATTAAAAATTTTTTTTTCCCAGAAAATTCCTAAATAATTTTCTACTACGGGGAATTTTTCACTATCTCTGCCCCTCCATAGGCTCTGGTTTTCTTCCATGTGGCTTGTCTAGATTCTGATTCCATTTCTTCTTTTGTGTCTTTCACCACTTTTCTAGGCTCTGGAGGACAATGCCAAAATTCCTGTTACTTGATTGCTAGTTGATCTTGCATATCTCCTTAAATCATCATTGCCTAAACAATTCCCGTCTAAGTTATGCCTAATGGATTTCCTCTTTCATAGCCAAAAGTGCTCAGTAAAGTTGTATTCAAAAATAAGGTGGGCAGTCTTTTCCTTAGATGTATTCTGGTCCTTCAAGGCTATGTGGCTCAAACTGAAACCAACATTGACAATACCAAATTTTTTCTTTCCACTGGGAAAATTTCAGTCTTTTTTGAGGGACTTTCTGCTGCATTTGATTGTTTGAACAGGTAATTACTGCTCATGAAATATAGTTCTGAAGGTACAAATGAATTTAGAATGCAAAATAAGTCTCTTCCACCCCTGTCGTTACCCAATTCCTCTTCCCAGAGGCAACTTTTCTCATTAGTTTATTGTGGAGCATTTCAGAGATAGTCTATGTTTATAGAAGACATATGTATATATATGTTCCTATATTGTTAAACCCACATTGTAGCATAAAATATATACTGTCGTTTTAACTTTTTTTATTATAGTTAAGGGTCATTATCAGTACACTAAGAGCTGCTTCATACTTTTTAATAGTAGCATAGTAAGAAAGAAGGAGCTCAGGGAATTTCACCCCAAAATATAACTCCTTAGTCCAAAGAGTATTTAGAATTAAAGGCCCTTAGAGATCAACAGGCCTTGGAAGGGGCTTTCCCTCTATCTCATAAAACCAGACAGACCCATCAAAAAGAACAATTGCCTTCCCTTCCCCTCCTTGTTATCTCAATACATTGCAGGAAAGAAGATCAAGAATACAGCTAGACCTGGCCCAACCATTTTAAAGATAATACCTGTCTTTCAGGTTAATATAATTTCCAAAGAGAATCATTTACAAATCAATCTGTTTCCCCCATCCATTTATTCTCCCAAGTACCTATTCATTCTCCCTAGTAACCATTTATTGCCCCTAAACAGAATTACCTATATTCCTCATCTCGCCCTCCCCTCAAAAATGAGGGCATATAAACTTCTGGACCCCATCGGGATATTGGGTAATCCTCTATGATTCTCCACGTGCACACAGTAAATATATTTGTAATCTGCTTCTCTTATTATTAATAATCTGCCTTATTGTGAGTTGATCTTTCAGTGAATCATCCAGAGATGAAGGGGAAGTTTTCCATCTCCCCCACAGTTGTCTTTTGTATGGGTGTATCAAAATTTATTTAACTAGTCCTAATTGATGAATATTTAATTTATTATTAAACTGCTATTTAATTATTGGTAAATAATTTACTATTAAATTTCTATTAAAACAACTGCAAGAATATATTTATTTTTATATCATTTTTCATATGTACAAAATACCTGTAGGACATAGTCTAAGAAATGGAATTATTAGGTCAAAATATGTCTATTTTAAATTTTGATAGATGTTGCCAAATTGTCTTTAATTGATACTGTACCAATTACGTGTCTACCAGTAATATATGAGGATGTGTGTTTCTTCTTCACTAACAGCAGGTTTCAATGTTTTTGAACATTGTCAATTTGAAAGGTAAAATTGTTATCTCCTAACTTCAATTTGCATTTACTTTATTGAGTGAGGTTGAACTTTTTAAACATAAATAAAATCTTACATATTTCTTTTCTCTAAATTGTCTTTTCATGCCTGTTGCCCATTTTGTTCCCAGTTAAGCTGTTTGTCTTTTTGTAGGAGCTCTTTATATAGAAAAGAAATTAGCCCTTTGACTGTAATAATGCTGTAAATTTTTCTCCAAATTTTAACTTTTAACTTAAAAGAATGTTTTTGGCCATGCAGAACATTTTAATTTGCATATAATTGGGTTTATTTCTCTTTTCTTCCATGGTTTAGAAAGACTTTCTCATTCTAATATTATAAAATAATTTACTCATATTTCCCTCTAGTTTTATGATTAAAAAATGAAAATTTGATCCATCTCAACACTGAAGGAGCTCAGGAAATTTCACCCCAAAATCTGATTCCTTGGTATAAATAGTATTTTGAATTAAAGGACCTTAGAGAGCAACAGGCCTTGGAAGGGGCTTTCCCTCTATCTACATAAACCAGAGGGACCCATCAAAAGAACAATCTGACTTCCCTTCCCCTCCCTGTTGTCTCAATATATTACAGGAAAGAAGATCAAGAATGCAACCAGAAGCCAGGTGTGGTGGCTCACAGCTGTAATCCTAGCATTCTGGGAGGCCAAGGTGGGAGGATTGCTTGAGGCCAGGAGTTTGAGACCAGCCTGGGCAATAGCAAGACCCATATCTACAAAAAATATAAAAATTAGCTGGGCGTGGGTGTGCACCTATATTCCCAGCTACTCAGGAGGCTGAGGCAGGCGAATCACTTGAGCCCAGGAGTTTGAGGTTGCAGTGAGCTATGATGATGCCATTACACTCTAGCCCAGGTGACACAGTGAGACTCTGTCTCAAAAAAAAAAAACCTATCAGGTTAATTTAATTTCCAAAGAGAATCATTTACAAGTCAATCTGTTTCCCCCCATCCATTCTCCCAGGTAGCTATTCATCCTCCCTAGCAACCATTTGTTGCCCCTACAAAGAATAACCTATATTCCTCATCTCCTCCTCCCCTCAAAAATGAGGGTATATAAATTTCTGGATGCCACTGGGATATTGGGTAATTGCTCTGTGATTCTCCCTGTGTGCACAGTCAATAAACCTCTTTCTCTTGTTAATCTTCCTTATTGTGAGTTAATCTTTCAGCAAACCTTCAGGGGTGAAGGGGAAGTTTCTCCTGACCCTCACAACACCATTTATTGAATAATCATTTTTTTCTTCCACTGGTAAATATCTGTTTTTTTCCTACACTCTGTCTGTTGCACCACATTGTTTCCATTTATTCAAGTGTGTATGTGTGTGTGAATGTGACCCATAGTAGTATCTTTAAAGTTTTTCTTTAGATAGTTCTGACATATTTCTTGCTAAATTTATTACTAGGCATTTTATCTTATTATTGCTGTTGTAAATGGGATCTTTTATTTCAGTATATTTTGTAACTGGCTGTTGTTTGTATATAGGAAAGCTGTTTATTCATTTTATCTTAAAATTTTTTACCCATTCCTTTTTCTTTTCTTTTTTTTTCTTTCAAAATATTAATTAAGTGGGTAGAAGTGTTTTTGCTACATGGATATCTTGTATAATGCTTAAGTCAGGGCTTTTGGTGTGCCCATCACCAGAATAGTGTTAATTGTACCCATTAGGTAAGTTTTTATCCCATACCCACCCTACCACCCTCTCCCCTTCTTGGTTTCTCATGTCCTTTATATCGATTTGTGCCTGTGTATACCCATCTATTAGCTCCCACTTATTAGTGATAACATATGGTGTTTGGTTTTTCATTCCTCTGTTACTTCACTTAGGATAATGGCCTCCAGTTCTACCCAAGTTGCTGCAAAAGACATAATTTTATTCTTTTCTTATGACTGAGTACTATTCCATGGTGTATATATACCACATTTTCTTTATCCACTCCTCAATTGATGGGCACTTACACTGCTTCCGTATCTTTGTAATTGTGAATTATGCTGTGATAATGATTGCAGGTGTCTTTTTGATATAATGACTTATTTTCCTTTGGGTAGATACACAGTAGTGGGATTGATGGATCAAATGGTAGATCTACTTTTAGTTCTTTGGAAATCTCCATACTGTTTTTCATAAAGGTTGTACTATAATAATTTACATTCCCACCAACAGTGTATAAGTGTTCCCTTTTCACTGTATTCATGCCAACATATACTGTTTTTTGACTTTTTAATGATGGCCATTCTTACAGGGGTAAGGCGTTATCTCATTGTGGTTTTCATTTGCATTTCCCTAATGATTGGTGATATTGAGCATTTTTTCATATGTTTGTAGGGCATTTGTATCTCTTCTTTTGAAAAATGTCTGTTCATGTCTTTTGCCCACTTTTTAATGGGGTTATTTGGTTTTTTCTTGCTGATTTGTGTGAGTTTCTTATAGATTCTGGATATTAAACCTTTGTCAGATGTATAGTTTGCAAATATTTTCTCCCATTCTTTAAGTTATCTATTAATATTTACTCTGTTGATTGTTTCTTTTGCTGTGCAGAAGCTTTTTGGTTCAATTAAGTTCCATTTATTTATTTTTGTTTTTGTTGTATTCGTTTTTGGGGTCTTAGTCATGAATTCTTTCCCTAGGCTAATATCCAGAAGAGTTTTTCCTAGGTTTTCTTCTAGAATTTTTGTGGTGTCAGGTTTTACATTTAAGTCTTTAATCCATTTTTAGTTAATTTTTGTATATGGTGAGAGATATGGATCCAGTTTCATTCTTCTGCATGTGGCTATCCAGTTTTCCCAGCACCATTTATTGAATAGGACATCCTTTACCCAGTGGCTGTTTTTGTCTTCTTTGTCAAAGGTCAGTTGGTTGTTGGTATTTGGCTTTATTTTTGAATTCTCTATTCTGTTCCATTGATCTATGTGTCTACTTTAATACCAGCACCATGCTATTTTGGTTACTATAGCCTTGTAATATAATTTAAAGTCAGGTAATGTGATGCCTCCAGATTTGTTCTTTTTCCTCAGGATTGCTTTGGCTATTTGGGCCCTTTTTTTGTTCCATAGGAATTTTAGAATTGTTTTTTCTAATTCTGTGGAAAATGACATTGGTATTTTGATAGGAATTGCATTGAATCTGTAGATTACTATGGGCAGTAAATATTTATTCATTGTATCTTAAAATTTTTTACCCATTCCTTTTTCTAATGTAATTATTGTATCAGCTGATACTTCCATCACAATGTTAAATAATTATGCAAATTATAGACATTCTTTTCCTTAGCTTTAACAGAAATGTGTCTGGTCTTTTTCAAATAAGCATGATGTGTGATTTTATAAAATTGTATGAAGCAAAGATCTATCTATTTCTATTTTATTGAGAATTTTAAAATTAAAATGGAGAATAGATGCCAAATTTGATCAAATGCTATTTTCTGCATCTATAGAGATGATTATGATTTTTCATTTCAGCTTATTAATATGATAAATTATTGTCTTAGTCTGTTTGGACCGCTGTAACAAAAATACCATAAACTGGGTAAGTTGCAAACAACTGAAATTTATTTCTTATAGTTCAAGAGGCTAGAATGTCCAAGATGAAGGCACGAGCAGATTCGATATCTAGTGAGGGCTCTCTCTCTTCTTCATAGATGGTGCCTTCCAACTGTGTCCTCACATAGTGGGAGGGGCAAACAAAATCCTCCAGGCTTCTTTATAAGGGCAGTAACCCCATATAGGCCCTCATGACCTTCTCAACAGCCCCACAGCTAAATCTGTCACATTGGGGATTAGGTTTCATCATATGGACTCTGGACAGACACAAACATTCAGACCATAGCAATTGTATTAATATATTTTAAAGATAATTTTGTAGAGACAGGTCTTGCTATTGCCCAGGCTGGTCTCAAACTCCCGGCTTCAAGCAGTCCTCTTTATTTTACTTTATTTTATTTTATTATTTTTTAAAATTTCAGAATATTATGGGGGTAGAAATGGTTTTGTTACATAAATTGCCTTTGTATCATTTGAGTCAAAGTTATAAGTGTGCCCCTCCCCCAGATAGTATGCACTGTACCCATTAGGTATGAATTTACCCATTCCCCTCCCCCCCCACCTGCTTGATTTCTGATGAATGTTATTTCCATATGTGCACATAAGTGTTGATTGATTAGTTCCAATTTGATGGTGAGTACATGTGCTGTTTGTTTTTCCATTCTTGTGATATTTCACTTAGAAGAATTGTCTCTAGTACCATCCAGGTTAATACAAGAGGTATTAGTTTAACATTTTTTTTAATGGCTAAGTAGTACTCCATGGTATACATATACCATGTTTTATTAATCCACTTATGTATTGATGGGCACTTGGGTTGTTTCTACATCTTTGCAATTATGAATTGTGCTGCTATAAACATTCAAGTGCAAGTGTCTTTTTAATAGAATGTTTATTTTCCTTTGGATAGATAGCCAGTAGTGGGATTGCTGGATCAAATGGTAGTTCTACTTTTAGTTCCTTGAGATATCTCCATACTGCTTTCCATAGAGGTTGTACTAGTTTGTGGTCCCACCAGCAGTGTATGAGTAATCCTACTTCTCTGCATCTATGCCAACATTTGTTGTTTTGGGACTTTTTGATAAAAGCTATTCTCACTGGAGTTAGGTGATATCTCATTGTGGTTTTGATTTGCATTTCCCTGGTGATTAGAGATGTTGAGCATTTTTTCATATGTTTGTTGGCTATTAGTCTATCTTCTTTTGAAAGGTTTCTGTTCATGTCTTTTGTCCACTTTTTAATGGGGTTGTTTGATGTTTTCTTGCTGATTTGCTCGAGTTCTTTATGGATTCTAGTTATCAGCCCTTTATTGGATGTGTAGCATGCAAGTATTTCCCCCATTCTGTAGGTTGTCTATTTGCTCTAATGATTGTTTCCTTGGCCTTGCAGAAGCTTTTAAATTTAATCAGATCCCATTTATTTATTTTTGTTGTTGCTGTGCTTGCTTTTGGGGTCTTCTTCATAAATTCTTTGCCTAGGCTGTTGTCTATAAGAGTTTTTTCAACATTTTATTCTAAAATTCTTATAGTTTCATGCCTTAGGTTTAAGTCTGTTATCCATTGTGAGTTGATTTTTGTGAGTGGTGAGAGGTATGGATCCTGTTTTAGTTTTCTACATGTGGCTATCCAATTTTCTTAGTACCATTTATTGAGTAGGGATTATTTTCCCCAGTGTATGTTTTTGTCTCCTTTGTCAAAGATCAGATGGCAATATGAGGATGGTTTTATATCTGGGTTCTCTGTTCTGATCACATCAGCACCCTTTTAAGATAAGAACACTTAATAAAATAGACATAGACGGGACTTACCTCAAAATGAGAGAATCCATATACGACAAACCCACAGTCAACATCATACTGAATGGGGAAAAATTGAAAGCATTGCCGCTTAGAACTGGAACCAGACAAGGTTGCCCACTGTCACCACTTCTATTCAACATAGTGCTGTTAGTCCTAGCCAGAGCAATCAGGCAAGAGAAGGAAATCAAGGGTATCCAAATGGGGAGAGAAGAGGTCAAACTATCCCCCTTTGCTGATGATATGATCTTATATCTAGAAAACCCCAAAGATTCTGCTAAGGGACTACTGGAATTGATAAATAAATTCAGCAAAGTCTCAGGTTACAAAATCAATGTACACAAATCAATAGCATTCATATACACCAACAACAGTCAAGCTGAGAACCAAATCAAAGACTCAATACCTTTCACAATAGCAACAAAGAAAATAAAATACCTAGGAATATATTTAACTGAGGAGGTGAAAGACCTCTATAGGGAGAACTATGAAACACTGAGGAAGGAAATAGCAGAGGATGTAAACAGATGGTAAAACATACCATGTTCGTGGATTGGCAGAATCAACATTGTTAAGATATCTGTACTACCCAAAGTGATCTACAGATTCAATGCAATCCCTATTAAAATACCAACATCATTTTTTGCAGATCTAGAAAAAATAATTCTATGCTTTGTATGGAACCAGAGAAGACCCTGTATAGTCAAAGCAACCTTAAGCAAAAAGAACAAATTGGGAGGCATCAATTTACTGGACTTCAAACAATCCTCTTGCCTTGGCCTACCAAAATTCTAGGATTACAGGTGTGAGCCACCATGCCTGGCCAAAGACAGTTATTTTAGAGACCACATCTGATAACTTAAATATATGGGGTCCTTTTTTTATTTGTATTTTCTGTTGTTTTTGACTTTCATTCGAATTGTCTTGTTTTCTCACATGCATGGTTATTTTTTTATTGTGTGCCTGACATCATATTTGCCAAGTTTTTGAAATAATTTGAGACATAGAATGATGTTAACTTCTTCCACAGAAGATTTATTTTTATTTTTGCCAGATGCCTATGGGCATTAGCAGTTTGTGACTTAACCTCAATCCAATTTCAAGAATTGAAACAATTCAAAACCCCAAAGGTTATCTTAACCTTTACTTCTAGGGTATCTTGGTCTGAAGCCAAAATGAAGAGTAGTCATCAGTCTCCTTTCTCCCAGGCTCTGTAGTTTTAGTCTCTGTACCTAGCCTAGTGCTGTGAAAAGCTCTGCTTAGCCTCTCAGCTGCCCCTTTCAGAATCATTAGATGCTCCTAGGGGATAAGCACTCTCAAAACAAGCAACATTCAGCTTTCTGGTGAGGCCCCCAAATCCTAGACCACCTTTATTGAAAATGGAACTCTTATTTAAGTAGAGTCTATCCCATATACATTTAGTTATATGACAGATACTTTTGGCCTTTGTTCTAACATCCTATTTTAGGTTACACTTTCCATGTTTATTGCCTTTTAAAAATTTCACCACATGGTTGGTGTATTTTACTTGATTTCTTCTTTTTGTTTTTGTTTTTTTCTTCTCTGATTGGGAAGTCTTATATTCTCTTTTTAGCTATAAATTCTATGTAGCTATAAATTCATATAATAATTTTATTTTTTTCTGGCTTGAGTCACAGTTTCTTCATCTGTAAATTGGTAAAGTAACCTACTTCACTTAGTTATTATGACAATTGATTAAAATAATCTACACTAATCATTTATTTATCATATGATAAACCTGTTATAAATGTTGGCTCTTGGGATTATATTGCAAGTGAATGAATTACATGACTATAAAGCAGAGAGAAAAGAAGGCTAAAAAGCGAAGGGGAGGGTAAAACTTTTCCCTGCTAATAGTGAGGTTCTCTCAGGCCCAGTGTATTGTTCTCTTTGGTAGCACCCTCACCCTGCATACCACTTACTTAGTACCCATATCTAAAATCCTGGCTTGGTCTTCACAGCAGACCTATCATGAAATAGCTGGGTAACCCAAGACTGGAAGTTCTTCTGAAAAATATATGGCAGGATAGTTTATTGACATAATTATTTGTTTATTCCATCATCCCTAGAAGCTGTTATGTTCTGATTCTTGACTTTCAAGCTTCTGGATGCTGTAAACTGCCTTTATATTAGCAGGCCTGAAAAAGAACTTGGATAAAAATGGAAGTTTTTTGGTCCCTGGAATAAAACCCCACCAGTCAGGTTTTTGTTTTGAGATTAGAGATGTGGGGGGAGGGTGGCAGCAGGAACATTAAGGTGGGGGTTTTGCTGGGGAGGGCAGAGGAAACAGAACTGACAGATGTGGGATTAGTTTTCAGAAATTTTTTTGGGGGGGTTACTGTACTAATGTAAGTGACAGCTTTATGAGTAGTTGGAACCTGTTCCCCTTGCCTTCCCAATGGGGAGTTGACATGGGGCATAATTGAAAATGCCCTTTATAAAATTATATATATAAAACCAGCCATTGTTCCCCAGCTTGCTTTACTGTAATTTCTTACTACTCAGGAGTCATATAGCTGATGGTCGTAAAGATTCTTAGCTTTCTTCATTGCTCACATAGATGACATCACCCTTGTGAGACCTATGGTTAGTTTTTGAAATATCTTGCAGGCCCTGCATTCCCGTGGAATGGATGACCCACCCAGACCAGTGGCCCATACTAAGGAACTGACTCAACTGCTCTTACGACCCCCATCCAAGGACTAACTCAGCAAAGAAGACAATTTCTATATCCCTATGGTTCTGCCCTGAACTCAGCCAATTAGCAGACCCAATTGCCTAGCCCTTTGTCTGCGAAACTATCTTTAAAAACCCTTTTCCCCAAGTTCTCAGGGAGACAGATTTGAGAACTTCCTCCTGTCTCCTTGCATGGCACCTATGATATTAAACTCTTTCTCTGCTGTATCCCTTGCTGTCTCAGAGTATTGGCTTCTTTTTGAGCAGTGGGCAATGAACCTGGTAAGGCTGTAACATATTGGTGCTGTGGTCAATGAGCATTTACAACTGTCACAGAAGCTGACTTAATAGATTCCTGGCACAGAAGAATGGTGTGGCCCACCTTTGCATGGACTGGTGGGCCTATGCAATGAATATCTCATATATGCCCATGATGCCCTACAGATGAGAAGGACAGATTTACCCTGTTTTCAGAGAATTCTAGGAGGGTTGAAGAGAAGAAGTCACTCTCTCAAATGTGAGCTGGAATATCTTTGTAAAAAGAAATAAAAATCTCGAGGCCACCCCCCAAGATCTTATGCAAAATGGAAGGTAAAGGCCTTAGGCATCTGTGAAGAGCTGGCCCCACAGATCATTCGTTAGGGAAATTCCTTGCTGGCTTCCCATAAGCAAGGACATATAAATTATAACTATGTCTAGCACCTAAAACTAAAGTCTGGTTCCACACCAATGATGAATTTCAAGTTTATCTTTATAGGTAACAGAACAGGAGATAGAACAGGATCAGACATTCTTCCACCTACCTAGGGACATGTACATAATTGATGCTTCCTTCACTCCCTTTTTCTCTTCTATCATTCCCCTTACCTTATGTAAAATGTAGATTTCCTGAGCCTCACAAGAATGTAACCATTTTGCCTCGCCCCCATCCCCACACACCATACTTTTTCTTTCTCTCTGTATGCCTTTAAATGCTGAAGCTTCCAAATTCCCCTTTGGAAAAACAACTGCAAGTCTGTGGTTTGTGTTTTTCCTGAGGTATCCTCAATTTGGGTTTAATAAACCTCCACTGATTGAAATTTTTGCCTCAGTCATTTATTTGGGTTGACATGTTGATACCTCTGGCTGGTGGAGGCAGAGCCAGATTTTATTCCTGAGGAGAACATGTCTATTTAAGATGACCTACCTTGTTCTTGAATGTTGTAAAACAAATTTATACCTTTTTTTCCCCCAAAACTTACTGTTATCATTCAAGTGTACCTTTGTCTTTCTCAACTTAGTCTAAATTAAAAAAAAAAGATGTGGAAGGTGAATTTAGGAGAGCTCTTTTATTCCCTAGCTTCCTTTGTTGGCAACTGTGACAATCTTTAGGAAACTTCAAAAGGATACACAGAAACAAGGCTGAGATTGCTGTTCTGTGATGCAGCAGACCAGGAGGGAGAGTGAAACTTCATTGGAAGCAACAGGTGGTAGCAATAGAAGAGGAATCAGACAGAACAATCCCAAGGCTGGTAGAAGAAAAGAATGATGGTGCACAGGCTAGACCAAGCAGTGTGGCCTGAGTGTGCGCTGGCAGGAGACTTTTGTCCATCTCTAACCTCCTAGACCCCATCCCATACCTTCACCCCTCAGACCCAGTCTGTCTTCTACACTGAACTCCAGCTTCAGGTGATAGAGGCCAAGATGGGTGGCTTATATTTAGGGCAAGGAAGTCCAACTCTTGTTGCCCAGTAGGGAGGGAGGTCTGCAAGAGGAAGTGAGGAGGGTGTTACTTGAAGCTCCTCACAAGCATAAAAGGTTGGAATTCTTAATGAATTTTCTCATAGAGACATTATTGTGCGTTGTTCTGTAGTATTATTTAGCACAGGTGCATTTTGGTCCTATTAAACTATTAGCACAACTATATGATGGGTTAAACAGGCTTTTATGGCCTTTCCTGAAAACTTAACCACTGAGTATAACATTGTTTCTATGGTAAAATGCTTTTAAAATCCAACAATAGACTGACAAAAGAACCTTTGAATACAATCTGTTTGTTAGTGGGATTGGCCTGGCTGGGTTAAAGAGGCCCACCCTGCTCTTTAGCTTTAAAGTCTACCCTTGTACAAAGAAGGCAAAATCTTTTATAGTGACAGACAAGCCACACACTTTGAGTTTAAATAAAGATAAAGATTGGCTCCTTGTAGAGGAGCCTGTCTGATTTTAAGACAGGCCATATTTAATGAAATGTGGCATAAATGGGCCTACTTCAAATGAGGCAGTTTGTGTTAAGTTCTCTACTATTATCAGACCATCTGTGTTTACTTTTGTGTGAAAGCAAAAGTTTCGGTCTTATTTTGGATCAAAAATGGCATTGCTCAGTGTGATAAGGGGTGTGAAAGTTTAAAGTAAATCAAATGGGGATTTTATTTTTTATTGGTTGCCATTTTCAATGGAGAATAAATTAAACATACAGAGTCAAAAGAAAGGTAAAACGGAGGTGGTTGACAGTTTAGTCATGTTTTATATAACACTTGTTTTTCTTTTACATGAACATGTTATACCATCTATCAGGATAAATTAATGTGTCTTGGGTCTTTAAAAACTGTAAAAAAATAATTTTAATGGCTCCAATAACAGCTCCAGATGAATGCTGGAAAACAGATATTCCAAGCTGTCAAATAGCATATGTATTGCTTGGCTCTGTTGTAACTGCAAGTAAATGCTGCTTTTGTATGAAGTTTCCCTGACTGCCAGTGGAAGAACTGTAACACATTTATTGAGAACAAAATTGGAATGGGAATGAGACACGTTACAACAGAATGGCACCTAATTCCTCTTGCCAATCGGACTGAATTAAAATAGTAAATCATTAGGACAATAAAATGTTCTTGGTTAAAAGGAAGAATAATTTAATTAAATGGACTTACAAAAATGGTGAGTTCATACATATATCACTTATGATACAGAGATTTTATTTAAAAATATGGTTTTCTTATCATGGGGGAATAGAATTAGAACCCATATAAATGTGTATGTTAAATGGAAAAAAATATCAGATAAGATTCAGAGGCGAATTTAACAGAGAGCAACTGAAAAGTGATTGCAACAAAGGCCAGTTTCCTACTGCTGTTTACTGCAGGTAAGGGGCTGTAGGATGCTGTCCTGTGTTTGAAAGGGGTGACTCATGCCATTATTTATTGCTGTTAATTGCTAATGTTTGTGAAGAGCACAGTATGTTGCAAAGCAGGATGGAGTAATCCGTGGTGACCTTTTGTGCTATCAAAGCTTTATCAATTAGAAGCTCCTGATTATAAATTCAGAGGATGCCAGTGAGTGCCATCAAAGAAAGATTATATTGGCTTCTTATGCCATCTAATTTTTTTGTTGTTGTTTTGCTCATCTTCCTTCAAAACCGAACCCTCTCTAGGGTACTGTTTCTAAATCCACAAAATGAAACATATTCAAAATGTTTTCAAACTTTAAGGAGTATTGTGGTTTTTATAAGCAATAGCAGGAATTTCAGAAAAATAGTGGTTATATTTTCTGATAAATACCTTTCTTCTTGAGACCCCCTCACTGGCTGACTTCCTGGTCTCTTTCTTTCCCATCTCCTTTGATCTGCATAACATTTATGAAAATTTTGTTAAACGTTTCAAAATTGTAAATTAAAGCCCTTATTTTACTATACTTCTCACTGTGAGTCAGTCTTAAAATATTTGTCCATTTTCATTCACTTATCCCCAGATAGGATTTTTGTTTTTGGCTTCCTATATATTTATTTGGTTTTATAAAAGAACAAAACTTTTGATAAAGTTGAGGTCTCTCCTTTCTTCCCCAGCCTACTACCCTACCTCTCTTCACCAGATACAACTGCTGTCCATAATCCATTTACAGTATTGCATACTGTTTCTTATTAAATTTACACGAGTAGTATAACTTTACATATTATTTTGTATCTTGCTTCTTTCATTCAATTTTGTATTTTTGAGATCTATTGATGTCAACAAATATAGACATGTCATTCTTTTTAATTGCTGTATAGTTATTCCATAATATTAAATATGCCACTATTTATTTTCTGTTTTCTTATGGATGGACTTTTAGGTTTTTCTAAAAGAAATACTGAAACAAAAAGCCCACACAACTTTTCATCTTTAAAAATTTGTTGTTTTCTTGGGAAGGGTAGGGGTTTAGGGAGGGATAGAGAGAGATTCTTTTTAAAATATACAAAATTATAGCCACACAGGAAGATTAAGTTCTAGTGTTCTATGCCACTGTAGGATGACTATAGTTAACAACAATGTATTATATAGTTTCAAATAGCTAGAAGGATATTGAATGTTTCCAATACAAAGAAATGACAAATGATCTGATCAGTACACGTTATTATATGTATCGAAACATCACTGTGTACCCCACAAATAGGTATAGTTATTATTTGCCAATTAAAAAATTTTGTTTCCATTTAATTTAAATTAAATGCAATGCAAACAATTTAAACAAGCAAAGAACAAAATCTCTTTCAATGCCACTATCTAGAAAGTTAAATGAATATTAAGACTCTCCCAGATAGGATCTTTCAGTTCTTATTCTCCATGTTGCTGCAGCTGTTGACAGTGTGTAGTGTTGAGTGTCCTCCTTCTTCAAATTCTCTGCTCTCATACCTTCCAAGACCTGCAATGTCCTGGATTTTTTTCTGTTTACTTTTTTTTTTAAGTGACTCTTCTTCCTTTTTATATTCTCTAATTTGGCCTTAACCAAGGCTAAGGCAGCAGCTTTTTTTTCTCTCCTCTAATCTCTTGGCAAGCTCACCTATCCCAACTGTTTTCCAAACTCCAGGTCCACATTTCCAACTGTTGTCAAACATCTCTACCATCTCTATCAAAAACATCCAAAAAGTGAACTCTTGATCTTCCCCTGGCCATATTCAGGATCCTAAATTATTATCCGAATTACTCCCCTAAATCTCCTTGCCTGTTTCACTCTAGGGATTACCGCTACTGAGTTCTTATGTTTGCAGTAAGTTGTAGTTCTGCTTTCTCCAACTCTGGCATCATGATCTAGTCTACAAGACTGCGTTTCTGCTGTGGTTGCTATTTATAATTGGATCAGGATCAGTGGAAGTCTATGGACCAGCGGGGTAGTTATTCTGGTCTTAGCTGGGCTCACTTATGTGTCTGTGGTCAGCTATGGGATGGGAAGGTGGCTCTGCTGATCTTGGCTGAGCTCACTCACGTGTTTGGATAGCTGTTGGCTATAGGTTGGTCTTTTATCCTTTAAAAGGTGGCTCAGGTTTGTTCTCATGGCAGCAGAGACAGGGCTTAGAGGTTATAAGCCTCTTGTAACTCATCTGAACTGTAGTGGGAGGCTTGATGGTCCATTCAAGGCAATGGCATGTGGGGTGAGGGAAGTGGACCCAGTGTAAGAGCAGATATAGAAGGCAGGACAGGTCCTGACAGGAGGGACCCAGCTGTAGAGACTAACTCTCCAGAATGGCAGCTTCCAGTGAGGAAGCAGAGCAAGTCAGGAGTCTGCATGCAGAGGTGGTAGCTGAGGTGGATTGGACTTGTTGATGGCACAATTAATAGCCTCACTGTACCCTCGGCCATCTCAGTGTGACTTTGTAGCTTTTTCTATTTGTGGTGGAGTCTATTTCCCCACACCTTGAATCTGGGCTGGTCTTGTGACTTGTTTTGGCCAATAGAATGTAGGTAAAGCCACATGGTTTTGGCATTCAAGTCTTCAAAGTGTCTGTGGCCTTCCCATTCTCTATTTCTACTGATAGGAGAACTAGTTTTGCTGAATGTTAAGTGGTCAGTTACGACAGAACATTCACTCATTTGAGCAGGCCTGCATCAATATTGCTCTAAAAAAAGGAGATATCCTGAAACTGCCTATGGGAAGAAACAGAAAGATTAAAAAACAAAACAAACGCCAGATTGAATTGTTTGGTCAAGTTGGTGTCATCTTAACCTGCCTCAACTGGGAGCCCTTTCAGTTCCTTAGCTGAGCTGATTTTTTCCTACCGCATGGCCTATGAATTTCCTATTCTGTGCCTGGCCCCTTTTCATTCTTTATTTCTCCTGCTAAAATGTTATCTCTTCAGTAATGACTCCTCTAAACACCCCATCCAGAGTTGGTTTCGCTGTTTTTATTTTCTTTTTCCTGTTTTCAGTCCTTTTCAAAAAATATATTATCACAATTGATAATTACTTTGTTTACTTTTTTTTCTTTTTGTTTCTCTAGTTACATTGTGAGCCCCATGAGTATAAGGGGCTGTTATTTTCCTAATGACTATCATAGTGTCTGGCACATAGTGGGGTCTCAGTAAATATTTGTTGAATTAATCAATAAGTTGGAGGGAGACATGTTGGGGGAGAGGACTAAACTGGGTCTGGGCATGGCCAGAGCTCAAGGCCAGGCTGTCTAAAAACCCTGACACTAGCGGCCGACAGTCAATATATAGTTTCCAAAGTGGAGTGACTGATTCAGGTTCAGTCTGGATTGCTGTCTATGGGTCTGTTCTGGTGGGTAAAGAAATGGCAGTAAGAGTCTGTGGCAGTAGGATACTCACATGGATGCTCGTACCCAACCTCATATGGGCCATGTCCTCAGTGTCCTGGTCGGTCCTGCCATAAGTTGTTACTGGTCCCCAGTCAGTTTCTGGGGTCATAGGCTAGGAGGCCTGGAAAGGGCTAGGCATGTTGTCGTCTCTCGTTTCCCTGTCATCTAGGGCCAGAAGGGATCTGAGTTTAGGACGTGGGTTTAGTTCGGCTATTTTTGTTCTAAGGAACAGAAACTCTCAAATAATAAGAAGGAAGTTCAGCAAGACAGGAATCTCAGCTGAGTGGGCAGGCCTCACAGAAGTTTGGGAAAAGCTAAGCCTCAACTGAGTCTCACTGAAGCTGGAACAAAATCCCAGGTGGCTCTTTGGACCTCAGCACCAGTACTTCACAGATATTTAGACCAGGTCTCTGCTTTTAATGTAACATAGTGACTCTCTGTGTCTCCTTTTTGTCATCTCCCTCTTCCCACTTCTAATTCTCTCCTCCTCTTTAATAGTTCTTGTCCCTGAGTCATAATCACATATGGAGCTTTAAAATATATACATGTCTCATTCCCTGTCTGTAGATTTTGACTTAGAATATAAGCTCAGTGAAGTAAAGGATTTTTGTCTGTTTTCTTCACAACGGTATCTTGTGCCTTGAGTGGTGCCTGGCACATAGCAGATGCTCAAAAAATACATATTGAATAAATACCAGTCTATGGGATGGGACCTAGATGACTGCAGTTTTAAGAAGCTTCTTAAGTTATTCAGATGTGTGATTAGGTGACAACCACCATAGTATCCTTAGTTTCTTTTCCCTACCTCACAGATTCATCTTTAGAACATCATCTTGTTCATGGCTTCTGCTCTACTTCATGGCCTTTTTCTCCACACCATTTCAGCTTCATGTTTCTCTATTATCTGGCTATTCCCTATTGTATTCTGCAATTCAAATCTTTAATAACGAGACTCTGATTGGTCTAACTTGCCTCTGTTTGAACAGAGTTTTCTCCCATCAAGGCTCTGTATAGTTAGATGGCAGCCTGGGGATTAGGTGCCCTTGCTTCTCTCTAGCCCAATATTATGTAGGCAAGAAGGAGGGGAGTGGAAAGAATAGAGCCACATGATACAAAGTATGGCAGTTTTAGCATGCTGTGAGTGTGGCAGGTAATGTGATTGGTTTGTCGAGTACAGAAGACTTGTTGAGTATCCTACCGCCACAGACTCTTACTGCCATTTCTTTACCCACCAGTACCGAATTGTTCTTCCATATTTGTTACTAATTATAATCAGTTGATTAAATATTTTTGAGTGCCTTATGTGCCAAGTTTTGTGTGCCTTACGTGTCAGGCACAGGAAACAAAATGGAGAGCAAAAGAAGCATGTAGTCTTCCCTCATTGTGCTTATTCTGTAGTAGGAAAAATAGGTAATTACTAAAGCCATTAAAATAAAGTGTGATGTTAAAAAATGAATAAATTGTGTCCTATACAAATCAAAATCTTTTGCTCTTCAAATGATACTGTTAAGAAAATGAAAAGGTAAGCCTTGGACTTGGAGAAAAATATTTTTAAAACATATATTTAATAAAGAACTTGTATCAGAATATATAGATAATCTTATAACTCAATAATAAAAAGTCAAAGAACCCTATACAAAAGTGAGAAGATTTGAACAGATACTTCACTAAAGAAGATATATGAATGGAAGATAAATATATGAAAAGATATGTAACATCATTAGTCATTAGGGAAGTGCAAATCAAAACTACAATGTGGTATCACTATGCACTCACTTGAATAGCTAATGTTAAAATGACTAACCACACCAAGAGCTGTTAAGAAGGGAGAGCAACTAGAACTCTCAAATATTGGTGGGAATGCAAAATAAACAGCCACTTTGGAAAATAATTTGGCAGTTTATTATAAAGTTAAACATGCATTTACCATATAATCCAGCAATTTCACTTGGAGTTGTTTGCCCAAGAAAAATGAAAATATATGTCCTTACAAAGACTTTTAAGCAAACATTCATAGCATCTTTTTTCCTAATAGCCACCAATTGGAAACAAGCAGTTTAGAAACAATAAGCAAACGTGTAAACAAACTGGTACATCCATATAGTGGAATGCTACACAGCAATAAAAAAAAAGAATAAATTACTGGTGCATGTAACAACATGGATAAATTTCAAAAGCATTATGTTATGTGAAAGAAGCCAGCCACAGATAATTACCTATGTACCGTATGATTCTATTTACACAACATTCTGGAAAATGTAAAACTATAGTGATAGCAGATCAGTGGTTAATCTGAAGCCAGAGGTGTAGAGAGAGGATTGACTGGAAAAAAAGCACAACAGAACTTTTTGACCTGATAGAAATGTTCTCTATCTTGATTGTGGTTGTTACACAATTGATACATCTGTCAAATTGTATTAAATTATACACTTACATTGGTAAACTTTATTCTATGTAAATTATACCTTAAAGCTAAGTTTTTAAAAAATAAAGAAAAATGAGGTGTGACATGTGAGTGGATTGGGAGAAGTATAGGGTACTCTGGGACCACAATATAGGGTCACCTCACAAACCAAGGGGTCTGAGAAGCTTTTCATGGAATGCAAATCTTAATCTTAGTGTGATTAGGAATAGGCCAAGTGCATAGGGCTAGGAGGAAGGGAAGAGGGTTCTACAGAGTTAGCAGCATATACAGAGTCTCAGAGGCAAGAGAGAATAGATTTTGGAGGTGTTGCCAAAGGAAGAAGGAGGAAAAGTGAATGTGGACAGGTAGGCTGGGCAAGATAAAGGACTTTCTATGTTAAGTTTGGTCTTTTTCCTAATAGCGACTAGAAGGGTTTTAAGTCCTTCTCATCATGGAATTATGGGATGTGATTTCTGATTTATAAGAAGGTCTCTGGCTGCTGTGTGGAGAATGGATTGTATGGAAAGACTTTCCCTAAGAGGGCATCAGATGATAGTGCCATGTATTAGGGAAGTTGCGGGGGGATGGGGAGAGGTGGATAAATTTCAGAAATATTTAGGAATTAGAATTTCCTGAGGGAGAAGAAGGAATCAAGAATGGCTTCTATGTTTCTAGCTTGGATAACTGGGTGTATGATGGTGCCATCCACTGGATAAAGAATAAAGGAGCAAGAAAAGGTTTGGGGGCAAGGTGATGACTTTAGTTTGTACATGTTAGTTTTGTGGTACCCGAGAGGCATTCATATTGTGTTTAGAGTCAGGTGGATATAAAAGTCTGTTATAGTCTTCTAAGTCTGTCTGCTTAGAAGACAGATCTAGGCTGCAGAAACAGATTTATATCGTCTGCATGTCGGTGGTAATTGGAACTGTGGAATTGCTGACTGAGGAGATGGATGAGTAGGGTGAAGAGAGAAGAGGCCTACAGCAGAACTCTGAGAAATTCCAATGTTTGAGGGTGAGGTAGGAGGAAAATTAGAAGAGCATTGTATTAAGGCAGGGGTGGGGAACCTTTTCATGTTGGAAGGATGCATTAATTTAGCTGTAATCAAATAAGGCCACATTTAAGAAACTTCAATTAGGTATACTTAAAATATACATTATTTTGTAAAAATCTAACTATAATGTACTTAATAATTTCAAAAAATGAAAACTATTTGTTAATTTTAAAATTAACTAACCTTTTAATGACTTTGTTGTGTCTGCTTTTTGTTGGAAAGCATTTGAATATTTGGTTGCAGCATGGAGGTCTGCAGTTTCAGTTGATCCTCTAGATGGGTCATTTGTGACCTTAAGGATGTCTTGATTTGGGTTAGGTAGGAGAATGTAGATTTGCAGTAATAAGTGGTTGAAAAGCAAGAAAGCCTTTTTCAGGCATGTTGTCAAAGGTATGGGTATTCTACTGCATTTTTCCATATTTCAATTGGATCTTTCGTAACATCAGACAATGACTTTAAAATGTCATCTACTGAGAGCTCAGTCAATTCCATCTGTAGTTCTTTAGGTACCTTGGTGATATCAACTAGGTGAGGTTGAAATGCTAATTTGAGTGTGATGTCATGATTCTCAAAGTCAGTGAACCTTTCATTGTATTCTCTAATTAAGGTTCTATAACAGCTGCATATTCTTCAAATGATTTGCATATATCATCCTGCTCATCAGTGACCTTTGCTAATTGAGGAAAATGTTCATCCAAAATTTCCTTTTGAAGAAGAAGTGTTTTGAAAAAAGATAGCTTAATGCTTGGATTTTTTGCCACATATCATATATAGACTTAGTTTTACCTTGCAAAGAAATATTCAAGTCATTTTGATTTGGCATGATGTTACACAGAAATGTTGCATTCCTATGGAAATCTTCTTTCAATAATTCACATTGCTGATTCTGTTTTTCATAAAATTTAACTATCTGTTCTCACAGAGATAAAATTTTGGCTAACACCTGTCCCTGTGATAGCCAATGCATTTTAGAATGATACTGCAAATCTACACTGCATACCTCTTTGTTCAACTTTAGCATGTCATTAAAAGGTTATTAAAAGGTTAGTTTACTTTAAAATTAACAAATAGTTTTCATTTTTTGAAATTATTAAGTATATAGTAGTTAGATTTTTACAAAATAATGTACATTTTTAAGTATATCTAATTGAAGTTTCTTGAATGTGGCCTTATTTGATTACAGCTAAATTAATGCATCCTTCCAACATGCTTCCTAACCTTAGCATGTTAGGAAACTGACCATGCCGTGTTGTGTTTGCATGAATATAGTTAACAATACTTATAACTTGTTGCAGTTTCACTTAAAATAGCAGCTTTAGCACAGAGATTTTGCTGATGCAAGATACAATGAAAAGAAATGAGAGCATCTGGATCTGTTAGTACTTCTTTTTAATCTGTGCAATAAATCCTTCATGTTTTCCTGTCATGGAAGGTGCACTGTCTGTACACACACTAAATTTACCAAATTCAGTCCAACTTCACGGCATTTATCTTGAAAGTTGTTGAAGATATCTGTTCCCTGTGTTCTGTTTGCAAGAGTGCCCAAAGTGAGTTTCATAGCAAAGAAAATCTTCTGTTATGACCTGAATGAAATATAAAACCTGTGCCGAGTCAGTAGTATCAGTTGATTCATCCAAAGCGATTGAACGACATATATTTTCTTTTGAAGTATTGCATGAAGTTGTTCTGTTAAGTTGAAGGCTAATTTATGCTGCCAATCAGTTATGGTTCTCCTTGAAAGAGGCAGTTGTTTGTACTTTGAAACATTATCGGGGTCTAAGCATCCTACAACTTTGATGATGCATTCTTTCACAATTTCTACATCACTGATGGCTTCCCTTTTTTCCTGAGTATATAAGTTGCTTCAGTGGCATTATTTCCAGGTCTTATTGCTGCTTGAAAGAATTGTCTTTGCTTTTGCTTTTCATCTTTTAATTTCTGCAATACAACCTTTCACACCTCTCCCTCTAATTTAAAATGTTTGTAGTCCTTATGAGTGTTATAATGCTGATGAACATTGAATTTCATTTGATATTGCAGTATCACAAAACAAGCAAACCACCATTAGTAGAAACAAGATAATACTGCAATTCCCAATCCTCATTAAAAAATGTTTTTTCCTTCAGTGTTCTCTTGGTCTTCTTTGACACGATGGGGGTTAAGCAGACAGAATTTAAAAATACTGTCAAGCTGTGCAACTATTCACAAATTCCACTTCAAACAGAAACACAGTGCACCACTGTCAAAAGCTGATAAGAGACTGGCATACTCAAGCCCCATAAACTCTTGCCAACCCGCCTCGTCCGTTAATGGTGCCAGTCAGGTGAGGGAAGTTAGAACTAAATCATGAGCACAGCAGCCATCAATTTAGCCCTTACAGCTTACTAATGTACTAATTGTGCTGGTCAATCTGGGAGGATTATTTTGTTGAAACTTATTTTATTCTTTGGTATTTTAAATACATTCATTTTAAAAATAAATTAAAAATATAAAAGATGAACAAAAATGTATTAATAAAAATAAAAGAATTTGTTCTGTAAAATTTGGATTCAGCCAAACAGCCACACTTAAGGACCTAGAAGGCCACAGGTTCCCCACCCCTGTATTAAGGAATCCACTAAGGAATGAGTGGTCGACAATATCAAATGGAATTGCTTCATTGAAAAATATGATGATTTTTAAGGTTCTTGATTAATATATGTTGTGGAATTTTGGGAGGTGCTCTTACAGTAAAAGATGAATCGCTCTAAAAGAAAAAGAAAGTTAGTGGTTTGATGGCTTGTGGAAAAGGCAGTGTATTTCCTGCACAGATGGAGGATCTCACAGTTTTCTATCATTTTGTTTTGTTCTTCCCGTTTTGGACTTTCCTCTCCCATTAGAGACTTTAGAACATTAAACATTAAAGAGCTTCTAGAAATCCATTTATATATATTCTGGGTGGAGAAGTTTGCACCAGATATTCCCTTATTTACAAATCTATGAGCAAGAACATACTTTTACAATGCTTGCTTAATAAGTACTATTCACCTTAATTCCCCATTTCCTTTGGTCTCTTTCATTCCCTGAATGGGTGTGTCTAAGCTTGAAGAGATCAATGGGAAAGGTTTTTATTCCCCCACCTTAAGCAAAAAGTATTTGTCAAGCAGAGGATCAGACACTGGCAAGGAAGTTGTTTTTGACTGAAGTCCCGCTTGCTTTCGCAGTGATCTTACTGCCAGGGTCAGCTTTAGTGGTTCGTGACAGTGTGCTGGAACAAAAGTGTCCGCTTCTGCAGACGTCATCTTCCCTTTCCTTTTCACTATTTCCTCTTCCACAGCTTACTAACTGCCACACCCCTCCCCACATACACCCCAAAGGAAGATGTAGAAAGCTTTTGAAGAGCTAGAATCCTACATTAGAATGATCATTCAACATGCAATAGGAGAACATTTTTAAGGAACCATTTGAAGATCACAGTTACATGAACTCAGACAGAACAGCCTGGGAAATGGCTGTAGGACCCACACTGTAGTTCCAATCAATAGCAATTTATGGTGTCATTATTCTAGTCCAGGTGAGAGGGAAGGAGGAACTCCATGCTGTGACAGTTACCAATTGTCTCTCAGCTCCAAATGTACTTTTCAATACCTACTCTGGGATAATAGATTGTACTCTTTAGAGGTTTCTCCGTAACAATGAGAATGATGTTAAGCTTTGTCAGCAGAGGTTGTTGTAGGGACGTTGTAGGAAGACAGGGTCTTCTCTTCCTGGTTCCTGTTTGCTACATTTTGCTTTTCCTTGCTCTTGCTACAGGGTCCATCAACAGTGGGTATGTGTGGCAGTCATTCACTAGTGGTCTGCTCCGGATGTGCCCCAGCATGTGCAGTCTCTTGGCGACTTCCCAGACTTGGCCTGGACCTGGTGACTGTCTTGCTGTGACCCTGGAGTGTTCCAGGTCTCAGTCTGGCAGTGGCATCCTGATTTCTTCTGTCTGCCCACCTGTCTTGGCTTACCTGCACTTCAGAAGGTTGTTCTTGTAACTGTCCTGCCATGGATACTGTGTGCCTCAGACCTTGTACCAGCACGAGTGCTCAGATTTCCTCTGTGTGCCCATCCACCAGCCTCAGCTTGCCTGATCTCTAGAGGGTTGTCTCTTGCTGTCTGGTGACTATAGATCAACTCTGGCCTGGGCAACCCTGCAAACTTCTCCACTATCCAGTGGGCTGCAAATATACCTTCTCCAATGAGGTCTTTATTCCAGCCTTGGGGTGGTGTCTGTGCTTCCAAATTTCTTGTTCTTCATGTACTCTCCATCAAACATACTGTTGTTTTTATAGCTCTTACATCTTTATAGTTACTCCCCTATCATAGTTAAATAATTTTTTTCTTGAGACAGGATCTTGCTTTGTCTCCAGGCTAGAGTGCAGTGGCTTCATCATAGCTCACTGCAACCTCAAACTCCTGGGCTCCAGCGATCCTCCTGTCTCAGCCTCCCAAGTAGCTGGCACTACAGGCACATACCACCATACCCGGCTACTTTTTCTATTTTTTGTAGAGATGGGGGTCTTGCTCTTGCTCAGGCTGGTCTTGAACTTCTGGCCTCAAGTAATCCTCCTGCCTTGGCCTCCCAAGCTGCTAGGATTACAGCAGGAGCCACCATGCCTGGCCAGTAATTTTTTTTATAAAAAACTTTTCCTACTCAAATTACTGTGGTGGCTTCTATCTCCTGACTATACCCAAACTGATACACTATCTTTTCCTTAATCTATTATGTGTATCTCTGCCAGATTAGTCTGATTAGCTCTAATGTAAAATACCAACCAAAAAATTTCCCCCCAAAATAGAAAACAAAACCAATAACAATCCTTTAATGATTCTGCATTACCTGGCTTTCAAGGCCCTCCATGATCTGGCCCTTGCCTACCTTTCCAATCTTATTTTTTGCTCTTCCTAAAGTAACTAAGGCAAACAGCACTGTGAATACAGAAAGCCCAGTCCTGGTTTGAATTTTAGCTCTACCACTTATTTATTTTTTTAAAATTTTTTTTGTAGAGATGGGGGTCTTGCTATTGCCCAGGCTGGTCGCGAACTCCTGGGCTCAAGTGATCCTCCTGCCTTGGCCTCCCAAAGTGCTAGTATTACAGGTGTGAGCCACTGGACACCTGGCCTCTACCACTTACTTATAACTAAGCAGACAAGGGCATGTCCTGAAGGCCCCTTTGCGTTTCAGTTTACTTATCTGAAAAATGGGGATACTAAAAACTGCTCTGCCTGCCTCACAGGGTTTTTTGAGGTTAAATTAAGTAATGTATATGAAAACTCTCTAAGAATTTTAAATTTGTTTCTCACTGTGATGTATTGCCATAGGATTTGTATAGTGTTTTTTTATTTTTCCACAATACATGTAAAAAATAATGACAATTATTGTCAAGCATTCATCTAGCACTTCTAGATTGGCAAAAGGGATTAAGGAAATACCTTTCTTTTGAACTCAAAATTCTATCTTATTTTTATATTTTATGCTTTTAGTTTTTTTCAGGATAGGTGAAATAAAATATTAAAAGTGTCTTGACCTGACTATTTCTCTTCTCTTTGACATCACAAACAAAATAGAATGACTATACAATTTTGGAACAGGGAAGAACATTTTTTTTCATCATCTGGTCCTGAGGACATCTGTCTACTTGAGTAGACAGATAATTTCATACATATGTGTGAATTCATTAAAGTATTACTCCTCCCATCTGTACTGGTTGTACTTGTGCTAAAATATGCACAAGTGCTTTGTGACTGTAAAATAGAAATAAATGAATTATTTTCAGAACACAAACCAGAGAAGGAAAAGCCCCCATGCTGGTGAGGAATTCAACCAATTCCAAATTCAAATCCTTTGGGAGAGGTATTCCCATTCCATGAGAACTTGTTAAAGGGCTGAGGGCCTTAAGTCGTGATAAAAGATGAGGGATCCAACTGCTTATGTAGAGAATGGCAGATTTCTCCAGTTGCTCATGGATTGGACTCATCTTTGTTGGGCACCAGGCCAGCTTGTGGATGTTTTCATCAGCAGGTGGTTTCTTCTGAATTCCTCATTATCTTGGATATATAATGCGGGCGGTGGGGGGAGCCAACTCCAGGAGAACTTGAAACGTGAGTATAAAAGGCATTTAAAAATGTATTTAAAAAACTTAGAGAGGAAATATAGGGTTCCTTCTTTTGTAGCCTGAAGAGGAAGGTGAGTTCAATAGAATGTGAAAACAAAGAGAAGTAGCCATTCCAGTCTTGCTTGGACAAAACCTTTGTTATCTAACATTTCTATAGCTCTTTGTATTTTCCAAAGACCTTTACTAATGTATTGTTTTCCCCTATGTAACAAGCTTCTGATCAAAGCACGTTAGTATTCATCTTTTCATTTTCTAGATGAGAGAAAGGAGTTCCAGAGAAGTGAAATCACCTTCACAGGTCCCAGGGTGAGTCAAAGGTAGAATGAGGTTTTGAGCCTTTGACACAGAGTTCTTGGTGTAATTACTCTGCAACGTGTTATTTCCTGTCTTGATTAACTTTCTACAAATTGGTTAAAAGAATTCTTTTTTTTTAATCAATTTGTTTGGACTTATTTTATGGTCCAGTAAATAGTTAATTTTGTCATTGTTTTCTGTGTACTTGAAAATAATTTTTTTTAAATTTTATCTGGGATTTTCTTTTTTTTAAATTATTATTTCAGAATATTATGGGGGTACAACACTTTGGCTATATATATTGCCCATGCACTGTCCATGTCAGAGCTGCAATCAAGGACATCCCCCAAACTGTGCTCCCCGCACCCATTCAGTGAGCGTTATCCCATCCCCTCCACCCCCTCCTGCCTGCCCGCCCCCTGATGAATATTATTGCCATGTGTGACGTAAGTGTTGATCAGTTAGTACCAATTTGATGATGAGTACCAGTGGTGCTTGTTTTTCCATTCTGTGACACTTTGCTTTGAAGAATGAGCTCTAGCTCCAACCAGGATAATACCAGATGTGTTAATTCACTGTTGTTTTTTATTGCTGAGTAATACTCCATGGCATACATATACCACATTTTATTGATCCACTCGTGTATAGATGGGCACCTGGGTTGTTTCCACATCTTTGCAATTGTAAATTGTGCTGCTATAAACATTCACGTGCAGATGTCTTTATTATAGAATGTCTTTTTTTCCTTTGAGTAAATACCCAGTAGTGGGATTGCTGGATCAAATGGTAGTTCTACTTTTAATTCTTTGAGGTATCTCCATATTACTTTCCATAGAGGTTGTTCTAACTTGCAGTCCCACCGGCAGTGTATGAGTGTTCCTATCTGTCCGCATCCCTACCAACATTTGTTGTTTGGGGACTTTTTGATATGAGCCAATCTCACTGGAGTTAAGTGATATCTCGTTCTGGTTTTGATTTACATTTCCCTGATGATTAGAGAAATTGAGCAATTTTTTATGTTTGATGGCCATTATTCTGTGTTCTTTTGAATAGTTTCTGTTCATGTCCTTTGCCCATTTTTTAATAGGGTTGTTTGATTTTTTCTTGTTGATTTTCCTAAGTTCTGTATAGATTCTGGTTGTCAGCCCTTTATCAGATGTGTACCATGCAAATATTTTCTCCCATTCTGTAGATTGTCTGTTCACTCTAGTGATAGTTTTCTTGGCTGTGCAGAAGCTTTTTAATTTGATCAGGTCCCATTTATTTATTTTTGTTGCTGCTGTGATTGCTTTGGGGGTCTTCTTCATAAATTCTTTGCCTAGGCCAATGTCCATAAGAATTTTTCCAACATTTTCTTTGAGAATTGTTAGGGTTTCACGTCTTAAGTTTAAATCTGTTATCCATCGTGAGTTGATTTTTGTGAGAGGTAAGAGGTGTGGGTTTAGTTTCAGTCTTCTGCCTATGGCCATCCAGTTTTCCCAGCACCATTTATTGAATAGGGAATATTTTCCCCAGTGTATGTTTTTGTAGAATTTGTCAAAGATCTGATGACCGTATGAGGTTGGTTTTATATTTGCGTTCTCAGTCCTGTTCCATTGGTCTATGTCTCTGTTCTTGTGCCAGTACCATGCTGTTTTGGTTACTATAGGCTTGTAGTATAGTTTGAGGTCTGGTAGATAGATGCCTCCCAATTTGTTCTTTTTGCTTAGGATTGCTTTGGCTAGACAGAGTCTTCTCTGGTTCCACATGAAGCATAGAATTATTTTTTCTAGATCAGTAAAAAATGATGTTGGTATTTTGATAGGGACTGCACTGATTCTGTAAATCACTTTAGGTAGAAAAGACATTTTTACAATGTTGATTCTACCTATCCAAGAGCATGGTAGGGCTTTCCATCTGTTTACATCCTTTGCAATTTCCTTTCTCAGTGTTTTGTAATTCTCTCTATATAGGTCTTTGACCTCCTTAGTTAGATATGTTCCTAAATATTTAATTTTCTTTGTTGCTATTGTGAAAGGTATTGCATCTTTAATTTGTTCCTCGGCTTGATTGTTGTTAGCATATATGAAGGCTATGGATTTGTGTGCATTGATTTTTTATCCTGAGACTTTGCTGAATCCATTTATCAATTCCAGTAATCTCTTGGTTGAATCTTTGGGGTTTTCTATGTATAATATCATAATGACAGTGAATAATGAAAATTTGATCTCTTCCCCCATTTGGATGCCCCTGATTCCTCTGTCTTGTCTGATTGCTCTTGCCAGGGCTTCCAGCACTATGTTGAATAGAAGTGGAGATAGTGGGCAACCTTGTCTGGTTAAGGGGGAATGCTTTCAATGTTTCCACATTCAGTATAATATTGGCTGTGGGTTTATCGTATGTGGCTTTAATAGTTTTGAGATATGATCCATCTATGCCTATATTGTTAAGAGTTCTTATCATAAAAGGATGCTGTATTTTGTCCAAAGCCTTTTCTGCATCTATTGACAGGATCATATAATCTTTGTTCTTGCTTTTATTTATGTGGTGAACTACATTTATAGATTTGCATATGTTGAACCATCCCTGCATCTCGGGGATGAAGCCCACCTGATCGTGATGAATTATTTTTTTGATGTACGTTTGAATTCGGTTTGCAAGGATTTTATTGAGAATTTTTGCATCTATATTCATAAGGGATATTGGTCTGTAGTTTTCTTTTCTTGTTGTGTCCTTTCCTGGCTTTGGTATCAAGGTGTATTGGCTTCATAGAATGAGTTTGGGAGGATTCCATCCTTCTAGATGTTTTCAAATAATTTCTGCAGTATAGGCACCAGTTCTTCTTTGTAGGCTTGGTAGAATTCAGGTGTGAACCCTTCTGGTCCAGGACTTTTTTTTGTTGTAAGATTTTTTATTACTACTTCAATTTCGGTGCTTGATATTGGTCTGTTTAGAAATCCTATTTCTTCCTGGTTGAGCCTAGGGAGGTAGTATGTTTCTAAGAATATGTCCATTTCCTCCACATTTTCGTGTTTGTGGGCATAGAGATTTTTGTAGTATTTGAAGATGATGTTTTGTATTTCCATGATATCAGTTGTGACCTCTCCTTTTTCATTTCTAATTGAGCTTTTTGGTTTTCTTTCCTTAGTGGCCTGTCTATTTTGTTTATCTTTTCAAAGAACCAACTTTTCATTTTATTAATCTTCTGTATTATTCTTTTGTTCTCGATTTCATTTAATTCTGCTCTGATCTTGGTTATTTCTTTTCTTCTGCTGGCTTTAGGATTGCTTTGCTCTTCCTTTTCCATTTCCTTAAGATGAGTCATTAGTTTACTGCTTTGTGACCTTTCTGTCTTTTGGATGTGGGCATTTAAAGTGAGAAGTTTTCCTCTCAGGACTGCTTTTGCTGTATCCCACAGATTTTGATTACTTGTGTCCCCATTATCGTTTAGTTTGAAGAATCTTTTGATTTCCATGTGAATCTCCTCCTTGACCCAATAGTCGTTTAGCAACAGATTGTTTAATTTCCATGTTTTTGGATGAAGATGTGAGTTTCTGTTGGAATTGATTTCTAATTTTATTCTGCTGTGGTCTGAAAAGATACATGGTATGATTTCTATTATTTTGAATTTGTTTAGCTCTGTTTTGTGGCCTAGGATGTGGTCAACTTTAGAGAAAGTTCCATGAGCTGATGAGAAGAATGTATATTCAGTGTTGTTTGGGTAGAGTGTTCTGTAGATATCTGTTAGGCCCAAATGTTCTAGAGTCCTGTTTATGTCCTTTGTTTCTTTGCTTGTTGTCTGTTTGGAGGATCTGTCCAGTTCCGTCAGTGGGGTGTTGAAGTCCCCTGCTATTATGGAATTGCTATTTATTATGTTGTCTAGATCAAGCAGTATTTACTTTATGTATCTGGGTGCTTCTGTGTTAGATGCATAAATGTTTAGGATTCTTAAATCCTCTTGTAAGATTTTTCCCTTCACCACTATAGTGTCCATTTTTGTCCTTCTTTACTTTTGTTGCTTTAAAGTTTATATCATCTGAAATAAGGATGGCTACTCCAGATTTCTTTTGGTTTCCATTAGCCTGGAAAATTGTATTCCATCCTTTCACCTTGAGTCTGAATGCGTCCTTGTGTGTAAGGTGTGTTTCCTGGAGACAACAGATACTTGGCATGTATTTTTTAATCCATTCAGCCAGCCTGTGTCTCTTCAATGGGCACTTCAAGCCATTCACATTTATTGAGAGAATTGATATTTGGGGTAGATTTCTGTTTATTCTATTGGGTAGTGTCTTCTGTTTTACCTCTTGCGTCATTGTGGAATCTGGTTTCTGGGGTTTTAGCTTTTGTGTAGTTTTACATAGGTGGGTGTCTGTTGCTCTGGTTAGTGTATAATGCAGGTCTAAGCACTTCTTGCAAGGCTGGTCTGGATTTCGCAAATTCTATCAGTGATTGCTTATCTGGAAACGTCTTTATTTCTCCCTCGTGTAAGAAGCTTAGTTTGGCAGGATACAGAATTCTGGGTTGGCCTTTGTTTTGTTTTAGGAGACTGATGATGGCTCCCCATTCCCTTCTGGCTTGTAAGGTTTCAGCTGAGAAATCTGCAGTTAATCTGATAGGTTTCCCTTTGTAGGTTACCTGCTCTTTTCGCCTTACAGCTCTGAGGAGTGCCTCTTTTGTGTTTACTTTGGTCAGTCTAATAATTATGTGGCGTGGTGAATGCCTTTTCACGTTGAATCTCCCAGGAGTCCTGTGTGCTTCTTGTACTTGGATATCAAGATTTCTGACTAGGCCATGGAAATTTTCCTCTATTATTCCTTCAGATAGATTTTCCAGCCCATGCGAATTTTCTTCCTCTCCCTCAGGGATGCCTATGATCCTTATGTTTGGCCTCTTTACATAATCCCACATTTCTTGTATGCTTTGTTCATGCCTCTTGTTTTTGTGTTCTTTCTCTTTGACTTACTTATTTAGGGCATAGGAGTTGTCTTCTAGCTCTGAAATTCTTTCCTCTGCATGATCCAGCCTATTCTTAAGGCTTTCCGCTGTGTTTTGTAGATCCTTGAATGCTTCTTTCATTTCTAGAATTTCTATTTGATTTTTCTGTAATATTTCTACTTCTTTAGAAAATTTTTTCATTCATTTCTTGCATTTTTCTTGTGGTTTCTTCATGCTGGGATTCAATTTTCTCTTGAATTTCATTGAGCTTTCTTATAATCCATAAACAAAATTCCTCTTCTGTCATTCTACCCATTTCATTTGAGTTGGTATCCATTGCTGAGGAACTTATGATTTCTTTTGGGGGTGACTTTTCACTCTGATTTTTCATGTTTCCTGAGTTCTTTCACTGGTTTTGTCTCATCTGGCCTCTTGGTCGAGAGCTGGGGGTGTTAGGGCTAGGTTATGGCCCTGTCTCCAAGCCCTCGAGGTTCATTCCTTGGCAGAGCCAGGGAGAGGAGTAGTGGCCTGTATTGCCTTAGGTATATTTTAGCAAGTTTGGTTGATCTTGCGTTACCTCTGACGTGTTGTCTTCTCCTCTTCCCGGTAGAGTGTAGTGAGATTGTCCTCCCAGCTTGAGCTCAAAGCTGGTGGATTGTACTTGAGTGTATGAATCCACAGCTCCCTAATAGCTAGGTATTCTGTTATGTCCATGGCAGACTCTGATCCCCCAGTTGGGGTATGCGAAAGCCCTGAGCTTAGGGAGGGGCCTTGTGGCTCCTAGGGGTTACTTTGACCTTGCTCCTCCTGAGGTGTGGGTAAAAACACAATTTCTTTTGGCTGCGGCATGAGAGCTGAATTGGAAAAATTATGTACAGCTCAGAGGTTGCTTATCTAGCCGCGTGTGTCTGTCCTGCTGTTGTGCGTCTCCGCGTGATACTGGCTGATAGGGGGATCTTCAATTGTGCACCCCTTTTCCACCACTAGACCCCAAGGTGAGGTGGGTGGGTGTCTCTATCCCCAGAAGTCTCCACAAGGGTGATGTTCCCATGGGGGGAGGTGGGAATAGTGGCCACTGGAAGTGCTCTTGGATGGCGCGAAATTCCCTAATGAAGTGGGCAGGGTTATGGGGAGCTGCTCTGGTTCAGCCTATGGCTCTTGAGGCATTCGGTTGCCATGAGAACCGGCAGTTATACAAAAGAGTCACTATAATCAGCAACCTTCAAAATGACCGATCTCTGGGGTACAGGAGGGCTGGGACCTGAAGAGCGGGCACTAGGACCAGCACGTAGTGGACTCGTCGGAGGCCAGAGCCGGGGTAGCAGGTGGTTAAAAGAATTCTTAATCTAAGAAGGCAAGTCTAGAATTCTAAATAGAGGATACTCAGTGAGGAGGCTTGAGGTTTTATTAAAATAGATTTCTTTGGGCCACTGGGCTTAGAGGGCTGCGGTGAAGAGCTGATGTGGTTTATAGACTTCAGAGAAGGAAGTCCCAGACTTCAGAAGAGGTGGTCCTTTGGGTCCCATGGGGATTATGGTTGTATCTCTTTATAGAAGAAATCTGAAAGTGATGCTTGTAGGATTGGCAGCTGAGGAAGTGGTTCAGCTCAGCTGTTGACATTTGTGACCAGTTCTCAAGTACCTAGTCGGCTCTTCCTGTGTTTGGATTCTTTTTTCCCAGAGGAGAACCTGGCCAGTCTCCAATTTCTGAAACTCCAATTTAGGTTCTATATTTCTTTGCAATGTGAATCTATTTTAAATTTGAAGTAAGATTGCTGACTAGTACATTGCCAAATACCAGATAGGCACTCAATAAATATTTATTAATGTTAATGATGAGAACGATCCTTTTTAATATTTATGTTTGAAATATGTACTCTACCAATACTGCAATAGGGAAAACTTTCAGAATAATTACACTTTGCATTTATATCCAGCTATGTATTTCCTAGAATCTCAAATTTTGTTAGAGACATGATTACGGTATATATATTTTTTCAATCTTAAGGTTATTGGCAAATCTTAGTCATTATTTAATAGATGAGTGTAAAAAGGAAAGGGAAGTGATTTGCAAAAAATATCACAGTGGATTGAAGTAAAATACCGTATGAAAGTTTAGGTCTATGGTTCCAAATTTCGCTGAAACTAGTCTAGCTCTGGGAATTAAACTGATGGTTAAGAAGTTAAGATGGGGCATCAATAGTTTACATCTATGGAACTATCCTCCTGACTAAAATAAATTTTGAAAGATGAATTTTTCTTTTTATTCTACCTGGGAGGTCTGGCAGTTGGAAGCTATTTTTTTTCCCCATTAAATTTAACCTGTGATTGTTTATTCCTATGATTCAAGTGGTAATGTCATCTATTTATATTACTGCTATCTATTATTTTTTCAAATCAGCATAATAAATATAGAAATTGATCTAATACTCTGTTTTTAACATACAGATTCATAATTTTTAAAAACACAACAGTTGAAGTTTCAATAGTTGTTCATACTTTTCTTAATCAAAGTGGAAAATGGCTTTAGTAGTTATTTTAGAAATAAATTCAGTAGATATTTTAGAAGTGTACCACCTAGTTAATTTTATAACTTCATGCATGAATAAAATGAGTAACTAGTCTATATACTTAAAAATAATAGGAAGAAATGCATTTTGTAGCTTTTTTCTTTGTTAAAATTCTGTGGTGTAAAACATCTTTAAGTATTAAGTATTTTTATCTTTTGTTTTAAACAGTATTTTTCAAAAGGTGATCTGTAATTCACCTGCATCAGAGTCATCTGATATACTTATCAAAATTCAGAGCTAGAGTTTCACCCCAAATCTACTGAACAAGACTCTTACCACTGGGCTCCAGAAATATATATTTTAAATAAGCTTTTTACATGACTTATACAAACTGCAAGTGTGAGAGGATGGAGAAGTGGGGACAGAGGCCCGGGAGGTAAGCAAGGACACGAAGGCATGATATGCTGAGTTGTTCAAATCTTATCCTGGAGGTAATGAAGATTTAAGATAGGAAATAACATAAATTAACTGGATTCATTTGAGTTACATTTATTAAAATTTTTTTTTTCAGAGACAGGTCTCACTCTGTTTCCCAGGCTGGAATGCAGTGGCTATTCATAGACACGATCATAGCACACCACAGCCTCAAACTCCTGGGCTCAAGTGATCCCACCTCGGCTTCCCGAGTAGCTGGGACTATAGGCACCCAGCTCTTGAGTTGCTTTTATAAATTATTTATTAAGAGAGTTAATTCCACTATCAAGAAAGGTAGATGAGACTGACTGCACATAGGATTATATTCTTATATAAGATTATTTTGAAGAGTATATATAATTTATTCTTTACTATCCTGGCATTAACAGTTCCAGTGTTTTTGTGTGAATTACAAGCCATATAAACAGCCATTATTTTCCTATTATGATTCATATAAAAAATCAAAATATGGAAAAAGAAACTCAGGAACAAATTGGTAATGTTGTTAATATACATTCACAATTACAAAACCATGGGTAACTGTGAAAGCTGTCATTATGCTAATGAGATGGAAAACATTCCTGATGCAACTGGTTTAAGGATAGTGTATGTTTATAGAGTCCATTTGGGTTTCAATTTACATGGCTTGAGTATATTTGCAATTATAAGTTATTTGCCTTCTTTATAAATGAAAAATTGTAGTAGGTTAGTCTGCTGAAATAACCCCAAATATGGCTCAACCCAATAAGGGATGGTTTCTCACTCATGTCACAGCCAGTGCGGGTTGTCAGGGGCAGGTGGGAGCTTTACTCTGTGCAGGGATCCAGGCTTTTTTCAGTGAATCATTCTGCCATTATCTAAAGCCTTGAAATTAGCCTGCACCCCGCTTTCAGACAAAGTGGGGAGAGAGTGTGGAGAAGTTCCACATGTTCTTAACCACCTCACTGGAGGTGACACACTTTACCCCCTCCCCCTCATTCTACTGGTGAGAACCAGTCACATGATCCCACCGAGTCTCAAGGCATCTGGGAGCTGTGATACTTTATCAGGAAAGAACAGAGCCAGTCTCTGTCACAATAGATTATTCTTCAAGATTACTTATATCAAAGATATGTACCAGGGAGTAGGAACTGCTCAAATAAATAAGCTAACATACTATCGATATTTCCCAACTTATGTATGTCCTTGATAGGCAGTCACTGAGGACAGGCTGCCTTTGCTAAGTGGCCCAGGGCAGTCTTTATCAAACTTTTTTGACTGTACTCCAATAAAAAATGTATTTTACACAGTGACTCAATACCAGTACATACATACAAAAACAAAAATTTCATACCTGATGTTAAGGAAACAATTATTACTGTATGTGGTGCACTCTGGTATTTTCTCTACTGTTTTCTATATTGTTCTATTCTACACTATAGTCTGGCCTGCCTCAACCCTGTTCTCATCTGTAGTTTTGAGAGGCTCTGTTCCATCTCTGGCAGAGCCTCTGTTCCTGACTTGAGATGCCCAGAGAAGTCTGAGCCTAGATTTCCTGACATGTAGATGATTCTCACTGCAGTCCTTTAGGCACCCAAAGACTTGCCATTATCACCTGTTCACCTCTGTGTGCTTTCCTCCTCCTCTACAGCTAGCAGCGTCAGATTTCACAAATAAAAATACAGGACGTCAGTTAAATTTGAATTTCAGACAAACAATGGATAATTTTTTTGGATGTAACTATGTCTCATGTAATATTTGGAACATACTTATACTAAAAAATATTATTTGCTGACATTCAACTTTAACTGGGTGTCCTGTATTTTATCTGGCAATCCTACCTACAGTGAATGAGGCAATGAAAAGGGCAGATTCTTTTTAGCTGCTATGTATTTCTCCTGGCTGCTGATAAAAAGTAAATCAGACAGGTTTTAGATACTGGCTTCAGGGACAGGAGGGGAGAGGCTGTGTGTCGGGAGGCTATTTTGCAGTGAGGCAGGGAGAGGACAGAAACTGTACTCAAGTCAGTAGGAGGAAATAGGTTGCTGGGGGTGGGGTGGTTCTGACCTGAGAGAGAAAGAAAAGACTGGCAAGGAAGTGGCTAGGAACAAGGAGTGTTCCTGTAGTCTTATGGTGGCAGGAGGTCCTGGCCCACCGATGCCTCTCATGCCCTTATCCACACCTCTTGACGTCCCACTCCTCTTCCTCAACTTCCCTCATTATCACCTGAGCTCTGCTGGAGGCTTTTTGTTAGGTGACAAACCATCACTGGGAACTTGGAGCACAGGGAAGGATGGGGAATCTCTAATGTAATAAGAAGGTGCTTTGGTGGTAGGGGCTGCATTCTTTGAATCCTTAGTAGAGATCATGAATGACTTTTCCACAGGGACATGGTCTTAAGTGGTGTTATGTTCTATGGAAAAGATACTGCAAGAAATCCCTTGAGAGCTTACTAAAATGCAGATTCCTGGGCCTCATGCAAAGATTTGGGTTTCATAGATCTAGGATGAAGCCCTGTATTCCACAGTTATTTTTTACAGGCTCCCAGAACCACAGTTTGAAAAATACTGTAACAAAGTATAGCACTGTATAGTGTTGTACATTATAATCTAGTATAGTAGTGTATAAGATTATATCATAATAATTAAATTTAATTAAATTACAATAGTATAGACATACTATAAATTTAATTAGCATTTATAAGTTTGCAGGGAGTATCATTTATTTTTATTTATTTATTTATTTATAAATGAATGCTTTCAAAGTTTCAAGCTACACACTAACCAAAGGACTTGTAGACCAGAACCCCTTCCCAAATTGAAGACATGGCTAATACAAGTGCCATCTAGTGGCCAATATAATTTTTGCTGAAAAAAAAATCATTAAAATGCTAGAGAATCTGATTTTTTATCTTACCATCTTGACGTACTAGCTCTAGGACAGGAATGTTATACTTTATTGTAATTCTGCCAGGGATGGTCCCAGCTATGTCGAAGTTACTGCAGCACAGATAGTTCTGATTTTCCTCTCTCTGAAGCAGGCAGCAGGAATAGAAGTTGCTCTGCTCCATAAAAGGTATTCCCTGAGGTCACTTATCAAGAGGTTATGGAGTATATGCTATTCGTTCATTAATTATTCAGTCATTTATTTCAACATAGAGTCAATATTTATTTATTTAGTGCCAACTAAGTTTAAGGCACCGTGCTAGGAAATAAAAGATTAATCATACTGGAATTTCTATCCTTTCAAGGTTTTATTGTTTAATAGGGAACATATATATCCATAGCTTTAATGACACTGGTTTTCTGAGATTTATAAAGGTGACTCAGTTATGGCTGTAACCTTAAGGAAGTTATAGCCTAAGGTAACTCCCAATATTGCTCTAGAAACAGTCTTGGGGGGAGATAAAACCTGTGCTCACAAGACAAGGAGTAATGGAAGACGGTGTCTGAATTGCCTGGCTCCATCTGCAAGTGTTACAAGAAGGCAGAAAGCTGCCTCTCTCAGTTCAGCACTCTTTGCCTTCCACATGTAGCTTTGCATATTCTGGAATCAATAGACAATGGTTAGTGTAGAAGTCACGACAGACTAGCTATTTTTCACATCCGTGGTTATCAACTGCAACACAGCAGCTTTACAAAAAACAAGCTGGCCCTGTCACTGTAGTTGGCATTCAAGTCAACTAATTTGTCTTAAAGCTTTTATATAGATTTTAGCTAGCTTATGCAGCTAATAAATCCATATGAAAAAAATTCTAGTGGCTATTTCTTGGTTAATTTTGATGATAAAAAAAGGACATCACAAGTCGAATAACAAAGAAAAACTTGTATTTGAATTTAGCTATGGTGAATTAATAGTCATCCCCCAAGTCCCTTACCTTATAGCAGCTTTAAATTTTGTAGTGTTTTCCAACCCCACCCCCACCCTCTATTTTCCTCCTTCAAGGTCATGAGTGATTAATTTTATTGACTTAACATCAAACTGATATTTTTACTTTAAATCGTTTCAAACATTCCAAGAGTGATTCCATTTTAATGGTTTGAATTGAAGGAGTTTTTTCAGTACTTTGCTGGGTTGTTCTGAGTACTGAGATGGATTAGGGAACTTAAAACATGATTTTTAAAGCAAGTAATATATGTGATATTCATATTACCTACTAGAGTTTGCAAGGGCAAAGTTGATCTTACTTTTTTTTCCTTCAGAAAATTCCCTAAACCACTACTCAATTAAAATCTCTAACCCTAAACCCCAGATTATAGTGCATTAATGATATAGATCTATACAAGGTAATGCTATCTTTAAAAATAGATATAAGAAAATACTTGGTGTGATTTATGATACAATAAATTTTGTTTATATTTATATATTGATAAAATATCATTTTTTTACATATATATATATTTGCATTGCCTAGAGATGCCATTAACTTTGACTAACATGAAAGCAACCTTTAGTTACTTTCGCACTTCTTTAGTGAGGTGAGTAATGTTGGTTAATGTGAGTGGGACTTATGCAAATTTCATGGTCCTAATATAATTTTTGTAATCGTATTTTGATTTTCTAAAAAGAGAAAAAGCAGCCTTGAGCTACAAGCCATTATTTCTGACATGTCTGCTGAGAGTGGACAACAGCAGTTCCTTTTTTCTGGGCAAAGGAAACTGCTCACAGATGCTCCTGCTAGGCATGGCACTGCTCACAGCTGCTCTACCCTGGCAGGGTAAGATTATTTTTGTGATTTTACCAACTTCTCTTTTTTGACAATCAACTACAAATTTGGATTTAAGTGTTCATTGTTAATGATTACAGAGGGAACAACCTGACCTAAACTAGCAGGCCAACAGGTAAGGTTTAGACACACTTCCTATAATAAAGGTGCTTCATTCATTCATTCATTCACTCATTCATTCCTTCAACAAATATTTATTAAGCACCCACTATATATCAGGTACTGTTCTAGGTGCTGGGGTTTCAGCAAAATAAAGGTGGACAAAATAGGCTACCATCCTGGCCCATGGACCCAAACTTACATTTTAATGGATGGATATAGACAATAAACAAAACAAATAAGTAAAACATATAGTATGAAGATGGTGATAAATACTATGGAGAAAAATAAAGCAGGAAAAGGGTAGAGAGAGTTCCAGGGTGCAGGAGAGTGTTCAAATTTAAATAAAATGGTCAGAGAAGACCTCACTGAGAAGGTGACAATTGAACAGAGACAAAGGAGGCAAAGGAGTGAGCCATGTAAATATATCTGGGGGAAGAGTGTTCTAGGCAGAGGAAACAGCATATGCAAAGGCCCGGAGGTAGGAGAGTGCTTGATGTGTTAACTGAACAACAAGGAGGCCAATAAGAAAGGAGGAGTAAGAGAGGGGAGAGTATAGGAGATGAGGCCAGAGATGTAATGGGGCCAGATCATGTAGGTCATTGTAAGGAGTTTGGCATTCACTATGACAGAGGACAGCCACCAAAGGGTTTTAAGCAGAGAAATAACACTATCTGATTTATGTTTTAAAATAATCACTACAGTTCTTTTATTGAAATAGGAACCAAGGTTATCAGCTAAGAGTTGAGGACAAAGGAGAAGGTGCTGGAAGATTGAGGAGAGAGATTATGATGCAGTTGCCTAGGAGACTGGGACAATGACTTGATTAGGAAATGAACTATTATTAGTAGGTAGCATAGAGGGCCCACTGGGGCTTGATGGCCATGAAGATACAGTGAGATCTATCAGCCACATGGAGCAGGCAGAGTAGGATTTAATGACGGTTGAGGTTTTGCCAAGTGACTAAGAGAAGGCAGAGTGGGACAAGGGAGTTGAGGGTCATGAGGAGATGATTAGGGAGATGCTGGATTAGGCCAGTGAGAAGAAAGTGGTATGAGGCAATGGACAGTGAATGGACTGAAGGTGTCATGCTGTAGGATTGTTGGGTACGTGACACAGTGAGCTGGTCAGAGAATGACCTTGACATTGAGAGCATGGTACAAACACTGGTTTCATTTAGGGCATTATAAGGAAGTTCTCTTTCTCAAATGAAGCACGAAAATGCAAAAAAAAATGTAGATTATAATTGAATCAATTTTGAATTGTGCTATTCTTTCTAGACTTTTCCCCCCAAATATTTGAGCTTTTAGAACACTAGCAGAAGATATGCATGATGGCTGACTTAGAAGTTGTTACTCAGTTTGTAGATTTCATTAAAACTACACAGTAGCAAAATCCATCTTTACAAGATTATTTGCTTTATCCTAGCTAAAAATAAAAACAAACAAAAACAACTAAAATCAAAGAAACAAACAAAAAACTAAAAACTAAACAAGACAAAGATGAAGTATTTCCCCTGTTCAGTTGGAAATACTCAATGAACAAATGAAAGTCACATTAATACTTTCCATTGTACCAGGTACTGCCTGTACAGTAGGAAAGCACTTGTGAATGATAGCACAGTAATGGTTACAGTGAAACCAAAATGCAAGGTCATCCAATAAATATTTGCCATTGGAACCTTCAACTCATTTACAAAATCATGCTGTTTCTCTGTTGCTTTTAAAGAGACTATTACACTCTAGGCACATAAAACTTGAAAGAAGTATAAACGTAAATTATTTAGTGCTTTTTCTTAAATACAGGATAAAATGCCAACGTTTGGAATTTTATAACATACAAGCCGTAGTTAGGTTGATTGAGTCAAAATTACATCAGGATGTGTAAAGATCCCTTAAGTTGGAATGAGGACTTGAAAACATCAGCTGTTTTTGTTATTGCTTTCCATAAGCCTTTCTAGGTATAGATCATATAAAAATATTGACAATTTAAGCTCTGCAGGCAGTTAAATATCAAGGATAACTAGCTATGCAATTATTTTGAAGAAAGAAATTGAAAATGACTTAAATACGAACTTTTATTTTAGGGCAAACCCACAACAAATATAGATATTGTTGTTCTATAGTTTCCAAAGTTCAAACACTTTTTAAAAAGTTTTGTTTTGTCATAAATATATAAGACACACATATATTTGTGTTCCCATCAATAGTTCTGCCTGTGACAAAACAAAACTTTTGTTTAGAAAAGGCAAACTTTCATAGGGCTTGGTAATAGTCTTCAACTATTTGATGGGTTCTTAGGTAGAAACTGAATTGCATTTCTTGTATGTTGCCTCAGGGGCTAGAACTGAGTTTAATTGGCAGAAGTAATTAGAAAGCAAATTTTGATTCACAAAAGGGAGAGAGGGAGCTGTTTACTGAGTGCCTACAATGAACTAGGTACCATGCTGGCAGATTTCCATATCTTATTTTGTTTAATCATTATAACTTTCATTAAATTTAAGAACTATTTATTAAGGGCTGATTATGTCCCAGGCAGAGTTCCAAGTCAAGAATATAACAGTGCAAAAGCCAGATAAAGGTCTTGCCATTTGTGGAATTAATGAAATAGAGTTGTCATCTTCATTTTATAGAAGGGAAGCCTGAAGTTTAGGAAGGATAACTTATAAATGTTGTCAATGGTGAAGCTTGAATTTGAACCCAAGTACAAGGCTCATGCTCTCTCTTCACCACACTGCATTCAGGGCTATTAATGGAACAGGCTGCTTAATTGAGGGGTGAGTTATCTTATTGGCTGTAGTCAAATAGAGGCTGTGCTGATCACAAATTAGGAAAATCATAGGAGGGAAGTCAGTCTTTTTTAAAAAAATTTTTTTAAAATAAAAAATGCTTTATTATTCCAAAGTTGTCCATTAGAACAAAAATGATCACAAAGATGTTTCAAAGAATATGTTCCAATTTATTTGGCTAGAAATATTTATATAATCATTATTGGCAAATGTGAGATTGTCATCAAAATGTGGCTGATCATTAAGAATGTATTAAATAGATTATTCTATGATGAGTTCAATGATAGAAGTATTGCTTAATTCATTTTTCCCAAATCAAGATGAGCAACTAACTCTGAGATTTTTAGGCTGAGAAGGAGTAGGTGAGGGTAGCCTGCTTTCTCAGCTGCAGAATGCTTCTGGAGAGGATGCTGAAGAACTTGCTGTAGAAGATGGACCTCTGAGAAATCATTCTTTTCTGCTGTCCGCACTGCAGATTGTGCCATCCAGTTCTTCAGCAGGTATCTAGGGTTAACAGTTGTTGTTCTTTTTCTTCTTTCAGAATCTGAGTCGTTCATGTTACTCTTCAGTCTCAAAAGGTACTGGGACACCTAGGCCGGAAAGAGGTTGTGCTTTGAAATTGTCTTCAGTGCCCAGAATTGCGAGGAATGTTGGGCTCCAGTAACTGGCTTTGAGTAATCTCACTGAGCTGCCGAGATGTCGCTGTAAAATCAGCTTCTGTCTTTTCCATGAGATGTAAGAGAAATGCAATTAAATCATCATCAGCCTCCCTTTCTCCATGTAATCCCAGTTTGGCTTTGAACAATTTTCCAAATCTTGTATCATAAAGAACAGGGTACCCCTCAAGAATCTGAGCAGCAAGTTGCTTTTGCCTAGGATCCAGTAATGGGTTTAGAGCTTATAACAACTTGTTTGAATTAAACATTCCAATACTGGCCTGATTTCCTATTTTCTATCTTCTTTCACCATCAGATGTGTTTGGTGCAAAATCTGGATTATAGGCTTCCTTAAAACCGAATGGACTGTAGTCAATTGTAATAGATAACAAACTGAAGTTATCAGTATTATAAACACCAAGGGCAAAACCAACAGATATCCACAAGGCAATAAGTTGTGCAGTCTCAGATACCACAATAGGAAAAAAAATCTATGTATCTATTTAGTTTCTTTGACATCTACTCAGGGAAAATGCTTCTGTTTGACAAAGTCTAATAATGTCCTCAGTAAATCCAGTTCACCATAATGAGCCAAACTTTCTAATGATCCAATTCTAAACCATGATTTTGCAGCATGCAGCACATCTGCACCTCGTTCTTTCGAAATATTTCCATTGTATTAATAAAACTGATCTTGCCATACTTCATCATCACTTACAACCAGACTTGCAGCTCTGATAGTTGGAATTCCAAGACAGCACATAGCCTCACTATACAAAAATTCTCTTACTAGGGAATGAAGTATAGCTCTACCATCAAATTTCGGGAGTATGGGGTCTTTCCTGAGCCTTTTAATTGCAGTTCCCACTTTTCATCCTGCCTGATCATGTAAATTCCAATAAGGTGGGCTCTTCCATCCCAAAGCTGATCTGCCCATATCCCACACTGGTGGCCGCCATACCGGTGGGCCAATGGAATGGATCCAAACACTATCTTTCTGCCACTTACAAACTGGATAAAATCATCTGATTTTGAGACAGATAAATCAAGGTCCAAAATATCTTCTAGAACTTCCTTTGAAACTGCTATAAGACGTACTCTTCATTTGAAAGGAGTTTGGAAGGCAATTGAAAAAATACAGTTTTTCACTTTACGAACATAATTTTCCTTAACAGGACCAACTGGCAACACAGCTATGAGGTTTTCAGAGGACAGAGCCCAAAAGTCGAGAGATGGGGCTAATTTAGCTTCTGTTTCACAACAGCCCTGATCATGGTTGGGTGGTGCTGGTGCTAGCTTGTTTGTGTTTCGTGTGCGTGTGTGTTCCTGGAAAGATGCAGAAGGCAGGCGCTTCCTTCAAGCACAGATTGCGACAGACAGCAGACCATGGTGTGTTAGGTCATACCAAAGAGAAGCAGATGCGGGCACTGTAGCCTCCGGATCAGGCCGCAGAACGGGAACCCGATTCTTTGAGCCATATTGCTGCATTTTTGCTACGACTGCTGGCGTGTCCGATTCCCACCGAGCGGCTTCGGGGAAGGGGCGGTATAGAGGGCTCGCCCCATGGAAGGTCATGCTTAGCGTCCCCTGGACCGGGCCGCCGCCTCTGCGTCCCCTTTCTCTCGCATTCCCGGGACTGCCAGTCGCCCCCACTGGCTGCCAGCTGGGAGGAGCCTGAGCTTCCGCGTGGTCGCGGGGAGGAGGGAGGAGAGGAGGCTGTGCTGGAAGTCAGTCTTGATTGGGAGGTTCAAGTAGATGTCCTCTAAAGTTACCTCTCATTCTGTGGTTCTAGGGAGGAGGGCATTCCAAGCGGGAGAACCAATATGGGCAATGTCATGGTATGTGGGAAGACATAAAGGGGGCACATTGGGTCACAGATGGATAGTATCTTATAGGAACGGTAGCTCCCAGAAACAACTCTACCGGTTGCAGAAATAGAATTGAGGAACTCCTGGTTTGAAGAAGACAGAATCCAGCTCTCCAGGATTTGTCATACACCTTCCCCTCCCTATAATTGCCTGAGTCCACAATAAAAGTCCCTGGGAAGTTTGTTGTCTCTGACACCAACAAATAGTACCTCACTTACCTTCTGTTTCTTCCATTCAGACTTCGGTCCCATGATTAGCCACTTTTGCGTGATTCATCCTCTATTCCAATGTCATTGCCAGCCTCTCTCTGCCCTGACGGCTTGATTTAATGTAGCTTCCTTACCTCTGTTCTTGCCTGGCCTGCTTGCTGCAGACCCAGCTTGGTAGTCCTGATACCTGCGCCACAGACCAACTGGCAGCTACCCGACCCTTCTCCTAATTCCTCAGCTTCCTCATCTACTTGCCTACACTTGGGTCTTTTGGACAATGTTTTGACAGATGATAGCAGCAACAGTAACAGTGACAACAACAACAAGAACAATAATGACAGATACTGTGCTAAGTGCTTCATGTTAATTATCTCATTTAACCCTCATAGCCCAACAAGGAGAGTAATATTATTTTCTGCATTTTGCAGATGGGGAAAGTGAGGAATGGGAAGATTATATACCTTTTCTAAGGTCACCAACCCCGTAAGTGGGGGAACAAAGATTCACCGTGAATTTTGAACCTATAGTCCAAACCTTGCCATTTTATGAAGAGTGGGTGGGGAGTGGGGGGAGAGCGTTGCAAAATGCTAGGAAATTTGTGTTGTTTATTTGCCTAGTTTTCCCTGTAACCCTATATGTTATTGAAACCTTATATGTTTTAAAACCTACCTATAAATTCTTTGGCACTCCTCCCATTGAGAGGTGAGGTCTATGTCCCTCCCCCTTGAATCTGTGCTAATCTTAGCCATGAGTTGACCAATAGAATATGGTGGAGGTGGTGCTGTGTGGCTTCTAAGGTAAGTCATAAAAGGTGATACAACCTCCACCAGGGGACACTTGATCTTGGAACCCAGCCACCATACTGTAAGGAAGCCAAGCAGTTATATGAGGAGGCCCCAGCTGAGGTCAAGCCAATAGCCAGCATCACCTGCAAGACATGTGAGTGAGGGAGTCTTCAGATGATTCTAGCCCCTAGCCTTTGAGTCTCCCCAACTGATGCTACCTGGTGTGGAAACAAGTTTTCCCCACTAAGTCCCTGTCCAAATTGCAGATTCATGAACAAAATAAAGGATTGTTGTTTTCAGCCTCTAAGTTAGGGTGGTTAGTTACATAGAAACAGATAACTAGAATGTTCTGTGGTCTTGGTATTCTTATGTCCATCTTATAGATGGGAAACAGGCCCCCAAAGTGAAATTGTTTGTTCAGGATCATATAACTTTTTATTTTTCCACATTGTTGCTTTTTGAGGATTTATACTTGATGCAGGAGAATAAGCAACTATTATAGTAACTTGACAGGGGTGATGTTATGGCAGCCTTGGTTTAGGAACATTAGTCCAGAAGAGACTCTCAGAGAAGGTTGGAAAGGATATGGTGCACTCACAATGGTAATATTTCAGGGAACAGAAGACACCATCATTTGGAAGATGATATTATTTTATGTATTACTAAGAAAGAAAAAGTGCCTAAATTAGGATTTCTAGTGGAGACTCGTACATACAATGGAGACACCAAAAGGCCAGATTTCCAGTTTAAGAGAAAATGAGAAACAAACTTACCATGTATACAGGGAGAGCAAGAAGTGTTATATTTATATAATTATATGTTATATATAATATATATTTTATAAATATAATTATTTATATAGTTATTTTTATTTATATGTATAACATTGGCAGTATGTGAAGGGAATAAAATCCCCTGATAATCTAAATCATTAATCAGTTCTCACTCAGATTTGCAATCTGAATTTATTCTACCAGTGTGGAACACACACACACACACACACACACACACATATGACACACAAACTAGGACCAGCACCAGCAGTACCACCACCACAACCAAGAACAACAATATAAACCTCAGGCAGAGAATTTAATTTAAAGAAGTTTCAGGGTGGTAGTGCTTCTGGTGACTGACAGATGCAAAAGCAAATCCTCTCTGGAAGATTTGGAAGAACTAATTTCCTAGGGCTGCTGTAACCAAGTACAACAAACTTGGTTGCTTAAAACAATAGAAATCTATTTTCTCATAGATCTAGAGGCCAGAAGTCCGAAATCAAAGTGTTGGCAGGGCGATGGTCCCTCTGAAGCCTCTATGGGAATATCCTTTCTGGCCTTTTCTAGTTTCTGGTAACCCAGGCATTCATTGGCTTATACCTTCAGTACTTATGTCTTTGATTCCATTATCACATGGGGTTGTCCCTGTATGTCCCTGTCTTCACATGGCATTTTCCTCTTCTTATAAGGACAACAGCCATGTTGGATTAGGGCTCACCCCAATGACCACATCTTAACTTGAGCACATCTGCAAAGACTCCGTTTGCAAATAAGGTCGCATTCAGAGGTACTGGGGATTAGGACTTTAACATATCTTTTTGGGGACACTATTCAATCCATAACACACCATGACCTTTATGTTTGAGGTGACCTATTTCTCCTTTCTCAGTCTCATCTCTCTCTTCTCACACTTTAACTCTACTGAACCGTTTGCTGTCATCCTGTCTGGAATGCCCTTGTCTGATAGGTTCACATCATATGATACTTTATACTCAGGTCAAGTGTCATTTTCTTTGGGAAACCTGCCCTGAGTCCAGCAAGTCAGGTTAGGGGCCTCCCTCTTAGGTGTATTATAACACTTATCCTGCTGCATTATAATAATTGGTCCACCTGTCTCTTTCTTATACTACACTCTGAAGTCATTGAAGGCAAAGACTTTGTGTCATGTTTCTCATTGTGTTCTCCTTGCTCAACACAGTATTAACATTTGGTAGATACTCAGTAAATATTTATTATTGAATATAAGTACTATTATGAAGGAAATTTGATAGAACCTAGAGACCAATAGTATATGAAGGAAAAAGAATAAATGAAATATTACTTTGAATTTTGAGTAAAAGTAGGAGGCCAAGAGAGGTACAATGTGTAGAAAGAGCAAAATTCAAAGGGGAGATGGTTTGGGGGAAAATATTATGAGTCCACATAAAAGGGATTATGGAATAAATATGCAGTAGAAGAAGTAGAGGGGGAAACCCTTTAAGGACAAGGATTGTGTCTTATCTTTGTGTTCCTAATACTTAGTATTGTGCCTGGCATAAAAGAGGAAGTCAATTCATATTTATTAGAAAAGTATAAAATGAATGTTGCCAGATCTCTAGGATGGTGTTTCTGTTGAATAAATAGAGAAGTTATAGAGAGTAACTGGTTTGAGGGCTGGGAAGATAAAGCCTTCAGCTTTGGGTATGTTGATTTGAAAATTACAACAAAAAACTTAAGGAAGAAATCCCCAGTAGCCAAGTCTATGGAGCCATGAGAGCTCAGAGCTATAGACTTGAAAGTCACAGATGCCTGTTTGGAAGTTATCAATATAGAGATGATAATTAAAGACATGGAAGTAGATGAATTTTTACAGAGATTTGGTTGGGAGACTCAGCCAGGTGCAGTGGTTCACTACTGTAATCCTAGTACTTTGGGAGGCTGAGGCTGGAGGATTGCTTAAGGCCAGGAGCTCGAGACCAGCTTGAGCAAGAGTGAGACCCTGTCTCCACAAAAAATAGAAAAATTAGCCAGGCGTGGTGGTGCATGCCTGTAGTCCCAGCTACTTGGGAGGCTGAGGCAGGAGGATCACTTGAGCCCAGGAGTTTGAGGTTGGTGTGAGCTATGATGACGCCACTGTACTCTGGCCTGGAGACAGAGCAAGATCCTGTCTCAAAAAAAAAAAAATGTATATAATGACATATAGGACACCTTATATTTATACTCTGTCAGATATCTAAAAACATTTGCCTGGGCAACGGAGGGAGACCCTGTCTCAAAAAAAAAAAAAAAAAAGATTGGCGCTGCTAGGAGGTAAAAGTTGAAACAGTGAAGGAGATGGAGAAGGAGCAGCCACAGAAGGGAACCCCTGGATAGTACAATGTCACAGAACCCAAGGGAGGAAATAATTAAAAATAAATAGATCATTAACTGTGACAAATGCTGAAAAAAGATTGAGAATAATGAGGACTGAGAAAAGTTCATCAGTTTTAGCTTTAGATTTGTCATTAGTGATTTTTGAGAGAGATATTTCAGTGGAGTGTTGGCAGGGGAAGTCTAATCTAAGGTTTTTAAGAAGGGATTTAACCAGAATCTATACAGAACTTAGGAAAATCAACAAGAAAAAATCAAACAACCCTATTAAAAAATGGGCAAAGGACATGAACAGAAACTTTTCCAAAGAAGACAGAATAATGGCCAGCAAACATATAAAAAAGTGCTCAACTTCTCTAATCATCAGGGAAATGCAAATCAAAACCACAATGAGATATCACTTAACTCCAGTGAGATTGGCTCATATCAAAAAATCCCCAAATAACAAATGTTGGCGGGGATGTGGACAGATAGGAACACTCATACACTGCTGGTGGGACTGCAAATTAGTACAACCTCTATGGAAAAGAATATGGAGATACCTCAAAGAATTAAAAGTAGAATTACCAGTTGACCCAGCAATCCTACTACTGGGTATTTATCCAAAAGAAAAAAAGACATTTTATAATAAAGACATCAGCTCTTGAATGTTCATAGCAGCACAATTCACAATTGCAAAGTTGTGGAAACAACCCAGGTGCCCATCAATACACGAGTGGATCAATAAAATGTGGTATATATATACCATGGAGTATTACTCAGCAATAAGGAACAATAGTGAATTAACACATCTGGTATTATCCTGGTTGGAGCTAGAACCCATTCTTCGAAGCGAAGTGTCACAGGATTGGAAAAACAAGCACCACTGGTACTCACCATCAAACTGGTACTAACTGATGAACACTTACATCACACAGGGCAATAACATTCATCTGAGGGCGGGCAGGCGGGAGGGGGGTGGAAGGGATGGGAAAAACTCTCACTGAATGGATGTGGGGAGCACAGTTTGGGAGATGACCACGATTGTGGCTCTGACACGGGCAGAGCAGGGGCAATGTGTATGGCCAAAGTGTTGTACCCCCATGATATTCTGAAAATAAAAAAATAAATTAAAAAAAAAAAGAAGGGATTTAGTGACAGTTTAGTAAGAGGTGATGTTTTAGTAAAAGGTGATGTTATGTAGACCATAGAATTGAATTTGGCAAGAAAAGGAGAGAAATTGGACAGTAGCTTGGGAGCTCAGCAGGATTAAAAAAGACTTATTGCTGTACTTTTGAAATGAGACATATTTTTGGTGAATTTTGTGTTCTATGTCTTGAGTGTTTGGTTTCCAATACAGGCTAGAGCTAAAACACTGAGTTACAAAGGCAGAGAAATTAGCGCTTATTAGCATTAGTTAGCATCATTATTCTAGATAGCACTGGCCTTTGGCTTAATAAATCAGAGGGATGTCCTGCTGGGTGCTAGAGCCTGGTTCTTGTGGCTGGCATTGAAAAAGAGAAATAGGGGAGAAGGGATCATAAAAAGTGTGCATGGTGGAGCAGAAATTGTCAGGTCAGGAAGCAGAACCGCAGCATGTTGGAATAGGAAGGGACAAACTGAGGAACTCTCTCTATGTGTAGATGAGGCAGTCGAGGTCCAGAGGGGAACTCTGGGACTTCAGAGCATTAGTGACAAAACATCTGAGCTGTTTGATCGGGTGGTGTATTTGTTTTTGCTCTTCCTCAGACTGAGGGGAATTCCATGGCACCGTTACCGCTGCCCACAGCAGTATTGGATTGTAGGTAAACAAAGATTTGCTGTCTGACCCTTTTCTTGAGAATGTTGCTGACGAGAGAGTTGAGGATCAGCCTCCCTGGCAAAAGAGTCTCCTTTTCAGACAACTTCTAGAATGAATTTGGCTGCATTTTGCAAATAGACATAGAGAAATATAGACCCATGTTGTTGCCTCCCCAGGGTCATCATTAGACAGACCAGCTGGCTGACAAGCCCATGGCTATAGAAACAAACCATAGTAAGGAAAGATGGATTATAAAAATAAGCCTCTTTTCTTTTCAACTTGATTTGCTGGAATGATGCCTTGACCCTTTGAATTTGATCTTGTAGAAATATCGGGTTGGATCATTTAATCTTCTCAGTCAATACCTTATCACAGATTTCTTAAATGTACTCCCCTATGTGACCTGTTTGGTTCAGTTGAAGACAATGATGAGTACTGCATTTCCCTACACATGAAGGTTTTTACATTGTGAACTCATGATGTGGTTCACTTTTCACGTGTGGAATAAACTAGAACTCCTTAGATGGAGAAAAAATGGTCTATAGTGCTGGGCATAGCTTTGCTGCAGGGACTCAGGATGATCAAGGGAACAGTAAGCTGGGCGTTTGATGTATAGGTATCTATCTATAAGCAAATATCAATTTTCTTATCCAAAATATTTTTTCTTCTTCATTGAGGTTTGGAGATATAATGTGTCTCATGTGCCAGCAGCTCATATATATATATACACACACACACGTATATGTTACACACACACCCATACACATGTCAGAATCCCTTAACCACACTTGGAAACCCCATATGCAGGGATAATAGACACCAGAGTTGAAGGGTAGGGGGAGAATATGTGTAAAAAACATAGAAGGGTTTATTAAAAATTTTTTTGGTTACTTGATCGATTTTCCTCTGACCTTATCTTTTGTCTCACACACTGTTGTACAGTATTTACATTATTATTCTAGATAGCACTGCAAAACATTATTATTCTAGATAGCACTGCAAAACCTAAGGCATGCCATTTTAGAATATCTCTCAACATATTAAACTGAACATCAAGTAGTTAATGTCAATCATAACTTGCAGCCAATAAAAGCCTTCCAGAAATTGGCAGACTCCCAAAACCTCTGAAGTCTTCCTCTCCAACTACAGTATTCTATAGGATATTGAAACCAAGTTCAGACTTTAGAAGGAAATTCTGTGGGTGGCACACATGAGAAAACACCTCAAGGCCTTCAAAACCATAAATCTAGGCGTAGTGCTGTGTTTCCATTATGGATGTGGATTTTGTCTTCACTTCTTGTTCTAAACTGATTCTAAACTGTTGTCAGAAGCTAACTACCAGTAATACTACCTCCCAGAAACACTTTCCACAGGATGTTGAGACACAGGAGGTGTGTAGGCTAATTGAAAGGAAATCAGGGCAAAGGGCACTGAGAAGAGACCAAAAGAAACTAGAGTGGGAGAATCAACAATGGCCATACATTCAAAAGGTTCACAGTGTATTAAAGAGATCACAACCCTGTTTTAGAGCAAGACCTTTGCGAAACTACTTTAAAGAGAGGTTCTTATATTTTTAAAAATAACTTCAAAGAAGGACCCATGGCCTCCATTGGTAATCCATTAAAATATTTAATAATTCTTTCTGCCAAGATTTAGGTTCATCTGTTCTGGTATGGCCAAGTTAAACTTGCTTTGAGTTTAGATGAACTAGCTTCACAATCTCCAATAGGGTGTAGTCATTTTTATATGTGAGGACTATAGTTAGGTATTTACTTTTAAGACACCGTAATTCCTTTATCCTTAATTTTTACACTCCTTAATCATCTTGACTGCTTTCCTCTAAACCCTTCAAAGTTCCCTGTATGCTGAAAATATCAACTTAGTTCTTACCTGTGATTATTCCAGGATCAGGCTTCTCATTTTGGACTCTGAAGGAAATGCACAGACATTGAAGCAGTTTTTTTTCCCTTGCAAAATGTGTGAGAGGTGATGTTCACATGTGTAACAGAATGTTAAAATTGAAGTTTCTGCCAAGATCCAAAGATACAATTAATGATGCATTATAAAGGAGGAGGTAGTTTCTATGCAGAAATTCCAAAGGAGTAAACTGAGAACTGAACACATGATTCTTGAGTCCCTCGCCCACATAAAGATCACAAAAGGTTTGAGAAAGTAGAGATGGTCTCAAGATTTATAAGGATTTTTTGGAGAGAGTTGTGCTAAGTCCAATCTTGAGAGGGTGTTTCTTTCTTCATCTCAAATCAAGAGAAAGGAGATTTCATAGATGGAATGGAGAACTTGATATGTGTCCTCTGTGGTTAAGGGACATGGTGGACTGTTGTCTGATGATTACACAGAAAATCTAAGAGACAGAGACCAGCCTCTTAGCTGCTCTGACCAGAAGAGTGAAGGAGAGGTGGCTGCGTTGATTGGCCTCTTTTTCCAGTGTTTGTTGGGCAAAGGATACGGAGAGTATTTGCCATGGACCAGATGTAGGACATGCAAGGAAAAACTGGCTTGGAGTCTGGGGCTCAACTATTGATATTATCAGGGTCTATTTCTCCTTTTTCCATCTCTTAGTATAGCTTTTTTGTGTGTTTAATCTATTCTCAGGCAGGTCCTCTCTTTGTAATTATGAGATGGTTGTCAGCAATTCCTGGGGGCTAATCTTTCTAGCATTAAAACTAATGAAACAGAGCAAGAGTCTTCATCCCACTGTTCTTAGCACAAGGCCTGAAATGTGCTCCTATGGGACTGGCTTATGTCACATGCTTGCCCCTGAACAATGCCTAGGTTGACTTTGGGCTGAGTTGTGTACTTCACCCATGGAGCTGGGAAGGGTGTGCCATCTACCCACCAGGCTGAGAGTAGGGAAGGGGTAGATCCCCAAATGAATATCATGGTCATGTCAGAAGAAGGGGGTGTGGTTGCTAGGTAGACCAGCTATAAATGTTCTATACACCTAGCATTTCTGTAGCTGTTTTTTCTCTTTTTTCCTCTCTCTCTCTCTCAAAGAGTAAAAGAAAGAATTTAGGCCTGTAGTGGGCAGTGAAATCTTTTCCGAGATTAACTATTAGGACAACTCTAGAAAACATGAGACAAGAATGTGTCTGCTAAGAATCTGGAACATTTGGTGAAGTTATGGGAAAGCTGAAAAGTTAGGGGAGTGCATGGGTCTTTACTTGGAAGACCTACCTCAGGACTTTATTGTAAATCTTTGTGAATGAGGTGACTTGACATTTAAGGCTCGCCTGTCCCCAATATTTTCGTGTTAACAAATAGCCCACAAAGACAGTGTTGTGTGCTATATCCTTGAGCAAAAATGGTTCAACTAAATTAAGTCCTTTGATAATATTCTTTCATAGCACCCTATATTTCCTTTCATAGTAGGCATACAATTTTAAAAAATTATATATTGGTGAGGTTATTTGTATCTTGCACTAGACTATAAATTCTATGAAGTCAAGAGCCATGTCCATTTTGCTCACCGTTGGATCACCAATATTTCATGGAGTGTCTGGCAGGTGTTTAGTAAATGTTTGCTGAGTGGATGATTGAATAAAGATTGTTCTCTTAATATCACAGCATGACTTGGGGACAGAAGTGCATGTTGGATTTGAGGGGAGGGCCTGCCTCACCAGTCAGTTTGTCCACCCAGTTAACGCTCATATCTAAATGTGGGTCAGGTTGTACTACCTGTTATTCAAAGCACTCACTCTAACTCTGTGTCAAGAGTCCGCTTTCAAGATATGGTACGTGGAGGAAAAGAAAACTGCCTGGTGTGTAATAGGTATTTGTAAATGAGAAACATCCTAAAGGAGGGGAGTTATTTATAAGATTAATAATCTGGGCCTTTTGGATGGTCGTAGAAAAAAGTTACATTTACAAACTCTGTACATATTTGTGTTTTGGTTTAAAAACATCTGCCTTATATCATAAGTATATCATAACTCTTTTTTCTCATGTAACAATCTTCATAATAATTTAATGGCTGTATAATATTTCAGTGAGTAGATTGTCCATAAGACAATTAATTACACTTTTATCATTGAACACTTAGTTGCTTCTAGTTTTTCCAATGTTGTTTCCAATGTTGTTGCAGGGAGCAACAGGTCTGTGCATATAGCTTTGATCATCCCTTGGATATTTTTCTAGGAAGGTTTCCCTAGGGTATTAGTCTAGATTGCTAGCTTAGGGAATGAGGTGTTAAACTGGTTTTTGAAATGTAGGATGTGCTTTCATATTTTTGGAGCTGAGTCTGTACTCTGTTCACTTAGGGTCCTGCTTCAGGTGAGGTTCCAGAGCAGGAGTGCCTGCGGAATCAAGCCCCAACCTGGGCACCTACTGCAGTGCAATAAAGAGTTGTTGCCAACATAAAGAAAGGAAATTACAGAGCTTAGGTTGGCTATTTTTTTCTCCACTTCTATGAATGGTGTTTATTTTGGGATTTGTACTAAAAAATATAAACATTATTTTAAAAACAGTTTTAGGTTTATGAAATATTATGAAGATAGTTCAGAAAGTTCCCATATACTCTGCACCCAGTGTGCTCTGTTATTAACATATTAGTATGGTACATTTGTTATAACTAATGGAACTTATATTGATATATTATTATTATTATATTTGTCTACTTTTATTGATTTTTAAAAATTGAAATTATAAGGCTTTTAGTCCAATAAAGCAATACTCAAGCAATCCTAAAGTGAAAGAAATGAAAAGAGAAGGAAAAAAGGAAGACCGTGATATTAGTCAGAACACTTCTTGGGAAGACCAGGGGAGTGGTTCTTGCCCTTATTTCTACTTTTTAAAAAAGTCAATGTGTAGGATAATGTACAAGATGGCAGAATTTGGAAACATTCTATTTTTAAGACATTTCCATTAACAATTGCTTACTATATTTTTCATTATTATTGGTGAGAACTGATTAGTGTGTTTTCTAAAATATTGTTCTTTTCATTTTGTATTTTTGCTCCAATTCTGCTAAAAGTCTTCTTTTTTGTTTTTAGTAAATTAATTTTGAATTAAAAATATTTAAAAATAACTTGTCCTAATGTTTTTTTCCCTGCTATAATCTTTAGAAGTTACTGCCAAACTGACTTGCAATCCTTCTCAGGTTATCCTTTTCTACCTCATAACTAGTTCCCTAATCACCTCTCCTGGGAGCACTCTACTGGCTGAAGAATACTGTTTTAAGACCACTGCCCTAAAAAAATTGAGATGGTGAAGGTTGCCTTGCTCACTTCCCCTTTTCACTTTCCCCTTTCCTTTATCTCTTCTTTGGTTTCTTTAACCCCCAAGTGTGGTCTGCAGCCTCTGCAATGGCCCCCAGTGACTCCTGCCTCCTGGTATCTACAGTCTTGTGTGATTCCCTCCCCCTAAGTTACTTGCTTCTAACCCATAGAATATGGCAATGTTGAGGGGAATGTCATTTCTGTGAAACCTAATCAAAATATTATAAAAGATTGTGATGTCTTAGCAGACTTCCTTTTTCTCACTAGCTTTGATGAGATAAACTTCCATGGTATAGGGATCCACATAACAATGAACTGAGTGTGGCCTCTGGTCAGCAGCTAGGGAGTAGTTGAGGTCCTCAGTACAACAACACTCAAGGAACTGAATACTACTGATAACCACATGTGTGAGTTTGGCATCAGACTCTTTACCAGTTGAGCCTTCAGTTGAGACCCCAACCCTGGCCAACATCTTGACTAAAGCCTCATGAGAGACTATGAAGCAGAGGACCCAGATAATCCATGTCCAGATTTTTGACCCACAGAAACTGCATTGTTTTAAGCTAATAAATTTTGGGGTCATTTTTTACACAGTAATAGATAACATAACCAAGCTTCCTTTTACTCCAAAGAATGTGATAAATTAGTAATAAGTTAAACTTGAATATATATTTCTTAAGATAATAGGAATGGATACATAATTGTAAAAATTCTGTTTGGGAGGCCAAGGCAGGAGGATTGCTTGAGGCCAGGAGTTTGAGGTTGCAGTGAGCTATGGTTGGGCCACTGCACTACACTCCAGCCTGGGTGACAGAGTGAGACTCTGTCTCTAAAAAAAAAAAAATCTGGCACTATTGCCCCTGAACAGAAGAGATACTTTTAGGGACTTCTTAGAATGTTAAAGCGGTAAGAGATCCCAGAGGTAATCCAGTTAATGTTTCCCCAGGTGTGTTCCACAGAAAATAGAACTCTTGAGTTTTTCTCTAACATTGGTTTCACTCCTAGTCTTCTTTATTTTATGAAAGGTACTGCATGACACTCAGCTAATAACCCTGAAAGGCTAGGAATTTAGGAGCCAGCCTTGATTTTCTCTTCTTGTATCCACCTTTCCACCCATACAACTGATCACCACCCAGCCTATTTATTCTGTCTCCAAAATATGCATTAAATCTGTCTGCCTTTCCCTACTGCTACTACACTAGTCTAATTTGCCTCATCTCTCACTTGGAACTGCTACCACAGCTTTTGTGGTAGGCAGAATGATGCTCCTACCCCACCACTTCAAAGATAGCCACACCTTAATCCTTAGAATCTGTAAATATGTTACCTTACATGGCAAAAGGGACTTTGCCAATGTGATTAAGGGTATGGACCTTCAGATGGTGAGATTATCCTGAATTATCTGGGTGGGCTTGATTTAATCATGTGCATCCTTAAAAGTTGCAGTACCCAACCCCTGGGCTGTGGCCTGTTACCAGTCAGTGGCCTGTTAGGAAACAGGCCCCGCATCACTGCCTGAGCTCCACATCACAACCCCCCCGCTGCCACGACACCACACGTCCCCATCCCCAGTCCATGGAAAAATTGTCTTCCATGAAACTGGCCCCTGGAGCCAAAAGGTTGGGGACCACTGCTTAAAAGCAAGGAACATTTCTTGGCTTAGTCAGACTGATGAAATGGGAGGAGGAGAGATTTGAAACATAGGAAACTCAATGCATTGTTGCTGACTTTGAAGATAGAGAAAGGAGGCCACAAGCCAAGGAATGTGAGTGACCTGGAGAAGCTGAAAATAGCCCTTAAATTATAGCCAGCAAGAAAACAGGGACCTTAATTTTATGACCATAAGGAACTGAATTCTGCTGACAACCTAAATGAGCAAGAAATTGATTCTCCTCTAGAGTCTCCAGAAAGGAATACAACTTTGCCAATACCTTGATTTTAGCCCAGTGAGACCCATGTCAGACATGAGACTTACAGAACTGTATGACAATAAATTGGTATTGTTTAAGCCACTAAATTTGTGGTCATTTATTATAGTAGCAATCAAAAACTAATGCAGCTTCTTGTTCTTTCTAAGTATTCTCCTGCTGCTTCAAACTGTTCTTCACATGACAGCCAGAATGACCTTTTAAAAAACACATTGTACCAAAAGCTCAGTCTACAAAACCAAAAATAAATAAGTGGGACTACATCAAACTAAAAAGCTTCTGCACAGCAAAGGAAACAATCAACAAAATGAAAAGGCAACTTATGGACTGGGAAAAAATATTGAGAAACCACATATCTGATAAGGAGTTAAATATATCAAAAATTTTTAAATTTTTATCCAAAATTTATAAAAATCATCTTAAAACTAAATAGCAGGAAAACAAATAACCTGATTGAAAAATGGGCAAAGGACTTGAATAGACATTTCTCCAAAGAAGACATAAAAATGGCCAACAGATATATGAAAAACTGCTCAATATCACCAATTATCAGGTAAATGCAAATTAAAACCACTGTGAGTTATCACATCACACCTGTAAGAATGGCTATAATCAAAAAGACAAGAGATAACAAATGTTGGCAATGGTGTGGAGAAAAGGGAACCCTAGTACACCCTTGGTGGGAATGTAGATTTGTGCAGCTATTAGGGAAAACAGTATGGAGGTTCATAAAGAAATTAAAAATAGAACTACCATATGACCCAGGAATTCCTCTTCTGGGTATATACCCAAAGGAGATGAAATCACCACCTTGTAAATATATCTGCACTCTCATGTTCACTGCAGTATTATTCACAATGCCAAGATATGGAAACTACCTAAATGTCCATTGTCACACAAATGGATAAAGAAAATATGGTCAATGGAATATTATTCAGCCTTAAAAAAGAACAAGATCCTGCCATTTGCCACAACATGGATGTACCTGGAGGACATTATGCTAAGTGAAATAAGCCAGACACAGAAATAAAAATATTGTATGATCTCACTTATATATGAAATGTGTGTGTGTGTGTATTATATATGTGTGTGTGCTCAAATACACAGAAGTAGAGAATGAAACAGTGGTTCTGTGAGGGGGTGGGGGGGAAGGGGGAGAGGAAATGAGGAGATGTAGGTCAAAGGCTATAAAATAGCAGGTATGTAGGATGAACAAGTTTAGAGATCTAATGTGTAACATGAGGGAGGACTAAAGTTAATAAAATTATATTGTATTTGGGATTTTTGTTAAAGAAGTAGATTTTTGCTGCTCTTGTCACCAAAAAGGTAACTATGTGAGATGACTGATATGTTAATTTGCTTCACTGTAGTGACAATTTACTATCTATATATACCTCATAACATCATTTTGTAAACCTCAAATATACACAATAAAATGTATTAAACAAACAAACAAAAAAATTCTACCAGGTTACTTCCCAGTTTAAACTTCTTTCCTTTGTACTTAGAGTAAAACCCAAGCTCTTTTCTGTGGCCCAGAAGCCCTGAATAGTCTGTCCCCTGACAATTCTTCCTGTCTGTGCTGGAGCCACTTCCTCTTCCATCTCACTGGCCTTTCAATTCTCTGAACTTGTTAAGCAGTTTCGTACCCTGCCATTTTCACAGATGCTGGTATTTTGCCTGGAATACCATCTCCTGCTCTTCAAATGCAGACTCCTTCTCATTCTTCAAATATCATCCTAAATGATACTACATTAGTATTTCATAAATTATATTAGTATTATTTAAGATATGATGATATCTTCATATATTATGATATTAGAGAGGCCTTTTCTCACCATCCTATCTAAATATGCCCCTGTCCCCATTATTTTATATATTTTATAAGGAGTTAGACAACATAAGGAAGGATAGAAATTAAAGAAATGAAAGAGTCATTTAGAGAATTTCAAAACACAGCAGAAAGCTTCAACAACAGGCTAAACCAAGGAGAAGATATAATCTCAGAGCTTGAAGACAAGGCTTTTGCTCTAACCCAGTCATTCAAAGAGGCATAAAAAAGAATAAAAAAGACTGAGCAATCACTTAGAGAAATATGGAACTATGCAAAGTGCAGTAATATACAAATTATAGGTATCCCTGAGGGAGAAGAAGAGAGAGCAAAAAACATGGAAAATCTATTTGAGGGAATTATTGAGGAAAACTTCCCTGATATCACCAGAGATTCGGACATCCAAATACAAGATGATCATCAAACACTGGGAAGATTCATAGCAAATAGGACATCTCCAAGACACATAGTAATCAACCTGGCCAAAGTCAAAATGAAGGAGAAAATTCCACAAGCAGCAAGACAAAAGCAACTACTAACTTACAAAGGAAAACCCATCAGCTAACTGCAGACTTCTCAGTGGAGACCTTACAAGCCAGAAGGTATTGGGGCCCCATCTTCATTCTTCTTAAACAAAACAACTGCCAGCCTAGAATTTTGTATCCTGCAAAACTAAGTTTCATAATTGACAGAGAAATAAAGTCTTTTCCAGACAAGCAAACACTGAGGGAATTTGTCACAACCAGACCTGCCCTACAGGAAATACTCAGAACTGCATTATACATGCATCAGCACAATAGCTAACAACCAGTGTAAAATCACCCAAAAGATAAAGCTTAGAGCTCATATAAGATAATAGCACAAGAGGTAAAAGAAAGCAATAAGGTATTACCCAACAAGATGAACAGAACAGTATCGCATATATCAATTCTATCACTCAATGTTAATGGTCTGAATGCCCCACCCAAAAGACATAGGTTGGCCGAATGGATGAAAAAACACAATCCAAGTATCTTCTGTGTCTAGGAAACATATCTAACCCACAAGGACTCACACAGACTCAAGGTGAAGGTATGGAAAAAATATTTCACTCAAACAGAAACCAAAAGAAAGCAGGTGTAACCATTCTCATATCAGATAAAATTGACTTAAAATCAACAATGGTAAAGAAAGACAAAGATGGTCATCATATAGTGGTAAACAGAGCAATTCAACAAGAAGATATAACAGTCCTAAATATATGTGCAGCTAACATAGGAGCTCCCAGATACATAAAGCAAATTCTACTAGATCTAAGCAAAGAGATAAATAGTAGCATTGTAATTGCCGGGGACTTCAAGACTCCACTCTCAGAGCTGGACAGATCATTGAAGCAGAAAATAAATAAAGAAACACTGGACTTAAAAGGGATGGAGTCCTCCCAAACTCATTCTACGAAGCCAATATCACCTTGATACCAAAACCAGGAAAGGACACAACAAAAAAAGAAAACTATAGACCAATATCCTTTATGAATATAGATGCAAAAACTCTCAATAAAATCCTTGCAAACTGAATCCAAATGTAGATCAAAAAAATAATTCATCACAATCAGGTGGGCTTCATTCCCGAGATGCAGGGATGGTTCAACATATGCAAATCTATAAATGTAATTCACCATATAAATAAACGCAAGAACAAAGATTATATGATCCTTTCAATAGAGGCAGAAAAGGCTTTTGACAAAATCCAGCATCCTTTTATGATAAGAACTCTTAACAATATAGGCATAGATGGCTCATACCTCGAAACTATTAAAGCCATATACGATAAACCCACAGCCAATATCATACTGAATGGGGAAAAATTGAAAGCATTCCCCCTTAAAACTGGCACCAGACAAGGGTGCCCTCTATCTCCACTTCTTTTCAACATAGTGCTGGAAGTCCTGGCCACAGCAATTAGACAAGACAGAGGAATCAGGGGTGTCCAGATAGGGGCAGAAGAGGTCAAACTTTCACTATTTGCAGACGATATGATATTATACATAGAAAACCCCAAAGATTCAACCAAGAGATTACTGGAATTGATAAATGAATTCAGCAAAGTCTCAGGATACAAAATTAATACACACAAATCCATAGTCTTCATATACGCTAATAACAATCAAGCCGGGAAACAAATTAAAGATGCAATACCTTTCACAATAGCACCAAAGAAAATTATATATTTAGGAACATATCTAACTAAGGAGATCAAAGACCTATACAGAGAGAATTACGAAACACTGAGAAAAGAAATTTCAGAGGATGTAAATAGATGGAAAGCCCTACCATGCTCTTGGATAGGCAGAGTCAACATAGTAAAAATGGCTTTGCTACCTAAATTGAATTTACAGAATCAATGCAGTCCCTATCAAAATACCAACATCATTTTTTGCCGATCTAGAAAAAATAATTCTACACTTCGTGTGAAACCCGAGAAGACCCCGTCTAGCCAAAGCAATCTTAAGCAAAAAGAACAAATTGGGAGGCATCTATCTACCAGACTTCAAACTATACTACAAGGCTATAGTAACCAAAACTGCATGGTATTGGTGCAAGAACAGAGACATAGACCAATGGAACAGGACTGAGAACCCAAATATAAAACCAACCTCATACAGTCACCTGATCTTTGACAAATTCCAAAAAAACGTATACTGGGGAAAAGATTCCCTATTCAACAAATGGTGCTGGGAAAACTGTATGGCCATATGTAGAAGACTGAAACTGGACCCACATCTCTCACCTCTCACAAAAATCAACTCACAATGGATAACAGATCTAAACCTAAGACATGAAACCATAAGAATTCTCGAAGAAAACGTTGGAAAAACTCTTATGGACATTGGCCTAGGCAAAGAATTTATGAAGAAGACCCCCAAAGCAATCACAGCAGCAACAAAAATAAATACATGGGACCTGATCAAATTGAAAAGCTTCTGCACAGCCAAGGAAACTATCACTAGAGTGAACAGACAACCTACAGAATGGGAGAAAATATTTGCATGCTACACCTCTGATAAAGGGCTGATAACCAGAATCTATACAGAACTTAGGAAAATCAACAAGAAAAAATCAAACAACCCTATTAAAAAATGGGCAAAGGACATGAACAGAAACTTTTCCAAAGAAGACAGAAAAATGGCCAGCAAACATAAAAAAAATTGCTCAACTTCTCTACTCATCAGAGAAATGCAAATCAAAACCCCAATGAGATATCACTTAACTCCAGTAAGATTGGCTCATATCAAAAAATCCCCAAACAACAAATGTCGGCGGGGATGTGGACAGGTAGGAACACTCATAAACTGCCGGTGGGACTGCAAATTAGTACAACCTCTATGGAAAGTAATATGGAGATACCTCAAAGAATTAAAAGTAGAATTACCATTTGACCCAGCAATCCCACTACTGGGTATTTACTCAAAGGAAAAAAAGACATTTTATAATAAAGACATCTGCTTACGAATGTTTTTAGCAGCACAATTCACAACTGCAAAGATGTGGAAAACAACCCAGGTGCCCATCAATAAAGGGGTGGATCAATAAAATGTGGTATATGTATACCATGGAGTATTACTCAGCAATAAGGAACAATAGTGAATTAACACATCTGGTATTATCCTGGTTGGAGCTAGAACCCATTCTTCAAAGCGAAGTGTCACAGGAATGGAAAAACAAGCACCACTGGTACTCACCATCAAATTGGTACTAACTGATCAACACCTACATCACACAGGGCAATAATATTCATCAGGGGCCGGGCAGGCGGGAGGGGGGTGGAGGGGATGGGAAAAACTCTCACTGAATGGATGCAGGGAGCACAGTTTGGGGGATGACCACGATTGTAGCTCTGACACGGGCAGTGCATGGGCAATATATATAGCCAAAGTGTTGTACCCCCATAATATTCTGAAATAAAAAAAAAAAGAAAAAGAAAAAAAAAAGGGACTCTAGAACAAATGGAAGTAACAAACATCTACAGAACTTTCTACCCAAAACCAACTGAATATACATTCTCCTCATCAGCACATGGGACATTCTCCAAGACTGATCAGATTAGGCCACAAAACATGTATCAACAAATTCCAAAAAATTTGAAATCATACTATCTATTTTTTCAGATCACCATGGAATAAAACTAGAAATCAATTCCAAGAGAAACACTAAAATCTACACAAAGTCCTGGAAATTAAACAACCTGCTACTGCACAATTATTGGGTCAATAATGAAATTAAGATGGAAATCAAAAGATTCCTCTAACTGAATGACAAAGGGGACACAAGCTATCAAAATCTATGGGATTCAGCAAAAGCAGTCCTAAGGGGAAAATTCATAGCCTTAAATGTCTACATCAAAAAGACAGAAAGATCACAAATTAACAACCTAATGTCACATCTCAAGGAACTAGAAAAGGAAGAACAAGCCAAACCCAAAGCCAGCAGAAGAAAACAAATAACAAAGGTCAGAGCAGAACTAAATGAAATGGAAAACAAAAAAAAAATACAAAGCATCAATGAAACAAAAAGTTGTTTCTGAGGGCATTGGTGCTTTGAGATAGAAGTCTGCCAACCTCCTCATTTGCCGGCAAATTAATATACTCCTCTTTCCTTCTTCTCAAACCACGTGTCCTTGTTCTTCTGATGTGGCCTTGGGGACAAGTGCCAAACTTTTGGTAACAGAATTTGGTATCCCTGGGTGGGCCCACTGGTGGCCCAGTGGAATGGCACCCCGCAACTGCTGGAAGAGGCAGGGAGCAGCCCCAGGTCAAAGCCATGGCTCTTCATGGGTAAGAGCAACTTCTTTTCGAGGTGAGAGCAAGGGATGGCCACAGCAGCTGGCAGAGCCTGGTTTAACTCCGGGGAACTACCATCTCTGCCTTCCTGAAGTAGACACAACTCCCTGCAACCTGAACTGAGTTGAGGAGAAGGAAATGGGTTTGGAAAGTGTCCAGATGCCAGACCATTTGTAGGGTAAGTTCCCTGGCATGCACACTGAGAACCTTGATTCTACCCATTTGGGGACAGTTTTGAACCCTTCAGCCCTGCGGCAGAGCATTCATCTGTGGCCCTATCAGAGCATTTGTTTGCCTTTTGGGGGTGGAAGCCATGAAATTAAGTGGAACTAGGGAACCTGGTTTGAATTCAGAGCTCATTTGAAGTTCTCAGGGAATGAGGGGACTAGGCCACTTTTTGGGGAAAGTTTCTCAGGGAATGGTGGGATTAGGCCATCCATCTGGGGAGAGTTTTGAACTTTTGAGCCCTGGGAGGGCATTCATTGAAGGCCCAGGGAATGGGGGGATTAGGCCACCCATTTGGGGAGGGTTTAAATCTTCCAGCCATTTGCAGTGGTGTTTACCCCCTTTGGAGTCCCATTTGTGAACCTCCCAGCCCTGTGGAAGGGCATTTGAGGCACCATATGAGGTGACATTTGGGGTGACATTTGTCCCCTTTGGATCCCCATTTGTTTGATGGGCCCTGGATTTTTGTATCCCTTGTGTTGTCTGTTTGTTATTTGTGAGTTTTGTTGCAACATAAGGAAGCTCCATCTCAAAATCCCTTGGGAAAAATTTTGGCTGAATGGCTAACATATAGCTATGAACCCATGTGTAAAGAGCATGGTGTTATTGTAATCCAGTGTACGTGGTGGAATATGTAATCCAATGTACATGGTGGAAGTGGCCATTAAATGAAAATTCCCATTTGATTGATAGGTCTTGGCATTTTAGATTGTTTGTGTTGGGAATTCCCTATATTGTTTGTGTTTGTTTATGAGTTTTTGTCTGAGTTTTTGTACCTATGTCTAAAGACTATTGTGCTATCACTTGTCTGGAGTGTGAGGAAAAGTGGTGGTTGATGGTCTGTGGTTTATTCTGAGCTGTTGGTGTTTTTAAAGTTCAGAGCTCAAATGGTCGACCTGCCACTATAGAGTTAAAATGTTGAGTCTCAAGCTCTCTGCTTGAGAGAAACTCATTGTTTATAGTATACAAAATGATCTTTGTTTGTATGATTTTTGATAAGTGAGGTCCTTCTGCCCCTTCCACAACCGCTGCAGCCAGCCAGGGCAAGGCACCAGGTGGGGCCACAACCCAGGGGTGGACCTGGCAGGAGGGAGGACTGGTTCACATGGCCTGCCACCAAGTGGTGCACAAAAAGGGGGAGGGAATGCCTGCTGCTGTTAACTTGGCACCGTGGGAGGGGTTGGGGAGGGTGCTGCCTGAACTAATTCTTCAGTCCCATGCCCAGTAAATTATGACTCAGGGTTCTGAATGGTCTCTCCCAGCAGCAAACTCAATTTGGGCCAGAGGGAAGTCCTAGCCATAGCAGGGCAATTTATGGCAATATCAGATAGAGGGCCTGAGTGTGCAAGAACAGACATCAAAGTCCTTTGAGACAGGCAAAAGAAATGGGCAAAAAAGCCATCCCAGACTGACTTTTTGTAAAGGAGAAGGACCTTGAAAGGAACATTGCCCAAAATTGCAAAGGATTCTGGATGGCAGGAAACCACCAGGAAAGCAAATAGTTTTCTTTTAGTCCTGGACTCAGATGGCAAAGGAGGGGGCCTGGAGCCCCCTGCCTCCAAATATCCCCACAGGAGCCCTGGGCAAAATTGACAATAGGGACTCAATTGGTGCTAGCTGTGTGGACAGAAGCAGTCCAGGGGACCCTTCCCCTTGCTGCTACCCTGATTCCTGGCACCAGCCACATCTGGTGCTCTGTAAGCCAGGCAGGAGGTGGTGGGGGAGGGGCCAGGTGGCAGTGAGGCAGCTGTAGACAAGTGGCAGCTGAGAAACTTGTCACAGTGGTCTCAGGAGGCAGAACCTGGGTGAGCAGCAGGAGCACTGGGGGTTGTTTCAGAAGTGGCAGAAGCTCATCTCTTGGGTGGCATTGCCAAACTCCTGCTGGAGGAATACCAGGGTCTGGTGATGTATACAGGAAACTGCCATTGAGCTTTGAAGTTTGGGCCTCAGCAAGCCTGCACATTGTTACAGTATTGGCAAGAAGAAAGCTACCAAAAGTGAGTAAGGGTATTAAGTATGCCATCAAAATAATGGCCCTAATACAGGCCATGGCTGAGCTCAAACAGGTGGCTAGTATGACAAAAAGAAATCAGGCCACTGGCAGAGGTGCTAAGGAGGCCGCTGGGGGTGATCTGTTCCTCAGGGCCTTGATACCCCAGCTAGGTTTAGATCCCCTTTAAAACTAAAGACTGGGGCTCAAATATTTGGGATGGCACAGATAAATGGAGATAGAATTCTCATAGATTCGTTCTCCTATGCAAACTTTGGTTCGACCTCTTATGAGACACCTACATGAATACACACATTAGAAGCATGATGCCTTGATGGATTTGGAGGGGCCTCATTTGAGAGGACCCCATTTACAACTAACTGTTTATATTCTTGGGGTGGTCTGAGGACAAAAAGGTGACCTGCTACACAGGGAGCCCAACATGTGGGGGTTCCCCCCTTTGTATGATTGACAGTTTCACTTGGATGCCTAGACTTTCTGGGTAGAGGTTTGTCCTATCCAAATGGAGAGAACATCTGAGATTCCAAGATGGGCTCCTATCAGGAGCTCCTTGCCTAAGACAGGGCCTTTGCCGAGTTCCTGCACACCTATTCCAGCACAGAACAGGAACAGGCCTCAGAGGATGATGGGATAACAGACACCAGCAGTCCAGGGAAAGAGGCTGAGCAGATGGAGAATGGCATGAGGGTGATGGATTCCATGGACAGACAGCTACAGAGACAGCTCAGCAGCTCCTCCTCTTACAGCAAGGATGTCAGCAGGCATCCCATTGTCAACAGGACCCAGGAGCACACTCTTCAGCCCTGGACATTTCACAAGAGTGATAATGGACCCTCTTTTGTAGCAGAGGTAACCCAACAAGTATGCAAAGCCCTACACATAGAATAGAAATTACATACATCCTGGAATTGATTAAAAAAACCCATTTAAAGTGAGATAGGGTGTTGCCACTTTCCCTCTCTGGATAAGGGTAGCCCTTTAGAAACAGACATAAGTTAAGTCCCTAAGAAATAGTTTATGAGAGCCCCTTCCTACCACCCCAAGGTAAGTATGGTAATATAACCATGAGTAAAACAAAATAGAATAAATGAGTGGGTCAGTTGCTAACCACTATACATGAGTTTGCCTCTTTCAAGTCCCTGCCCCAGTTGGAAACAGAAAAGTTTGTCCCCAAAAGGGACCCTATGAAGTGCCTCTAACAACTCATGTCTTGTTGAAATTGTCAGAAGTGAAACCTTGGGTCCATCCTACCAAAGTAAAGAGGTGTAGCCCCCAGTGGAGGGGCAAGCCTTTAGGCAATCTAAAATATCTGTTTGAGAAAAAGAAAAAAATGAAAATGATGATATTTTTGCTAATCTTTCTTTGGTTATTTGTTCTGTCTATAGGATAGAGGGACAACTCCTTAGTGAGGATTTCCCGGGATATTGCCTCTTCTCTTGATCTGTCTTGCTGCTGGATGTGTTATCCTAAACCTCGTTCAGCACAAATATTTCTGTACATGATTTCTGAATTTGCAGAAGCCAGTCTTTTGGATCACCTATAGGGTGCAACTAATAGCTCTGCACTCAGAGGTCCCAGGTTTCTATCTTACCCAGCCTTGTATTAGACATTATGTGCAAGGAAACAGGAAGGACCTACAGTCCTATTGGTGTCTTAGATACCAAGCAGGATAAAATTTCTCTTATTAGGTATCCTCCATCTTGCCTTGCCAATCCTCACGGCTGTGGTTGTTGCTTATGCCCTTTATTGCCTGGTAATCTGTTGTTGTAAATCTACTGCCAAAACTTTGTAATGACATAAATAAGTATAAACCTTCCATCTAAAACACTGCCCTGATTCAGTAGGAAGAAGCTTGATGATTATGTCACTCCTCCTCCCATAGATATGGAAGGGTAAAAATTGACAGTGGAGAATATGTAACAGAGAAAATGTCCTGAAAAAGGGTAAAAATGTTTTCTGTCTCTTCAAAACCCCCTCACCCTTTTTGAAAACTAAAACCTACATCCCTACCTCAGGCCAGTGGTTGGGAGGGGCAGGAGAGTGTCCTTTGTTCTTTGTGCCACATGAGATGGCTCAAGGGAATTGCCCATGCAGAGGTCATGAGATTGTCTTACCTGAAGATGGGATGAGTCTGGGCAGATGCCATGAGATTTTCTTAGCCAAAGATGGGATGAATCAGAACCATTAAAATCTCTGTACTTCTGCTCAGAAGCAGGACATTGGTACTTTGAGACAGGAGTCTGCCAACCTCCTCATTTGCTGGCAAATTAATAAACTTCTCTTTACTTCTCTTAAAAAAGTTAGTTGTTTCTTTGAAAAGATAAACAAAATTGATAGACCTCTTGCTAGATTAACCAGGAATAGAAGAGAAAGGACCCAAATAAGCTCAATCAGAAATGAAAAAGGAGATACTACAACTGATACCACAGAAATACAAAATATCACCCATGAATACTATAAAAATATCTACACACATAAACTCAAAAATGTAAAGGAAATGGACAAATTCCTGGAAACACACAACCTCCCAAGACTCAATCAGGAATAAATAGAACTCCTGAACAGACCAATAATGAACAGTGATATTGAAGCAGTAATAAAAAATCTCCTCTCACAAAAAGCCCCAGACCAGATGGATTCACAATCAAATTCTACCAGACCTACAAAGAAGAGCTGGTACCCACACTACAGAAATTATTCCATAACAAAGAGAAGGAGGGAATCCTCCCCAACTCATTCTATGAAGCCGGTTTCACCTTGATACCAAAGCCAGGAAAGGACACAACAAAAAAATAAAACTACAGACCAATATCCCTTATGAATATAGGTGCAAAAGTCTTCAACAAAATACTAGCAAACTGAATTCAACAGCACATCAAAAAAATATTCCACCACAACCAAGTGCAGTTCATCCCAGGGATGCAAGGATGAATCAACATATGCAAATCAATAAATGTGATTCACTACATAAACAGAAGCAAAATCAAAGTTCATATGATCATCTCAATAGATGCAGAAAAAGCATTTGACAAAATCCAGCACCCTTTCATGATAAAAATCCTCAACAAACTATGCATAGCAGGAACATATCTCAAAATTATAAAAGCCATATATGACAAACCCACAGGCAACATGATGCTGAATGGGGAAAAGTTGAAAGCATTCCCCCTAAGAACTGGAACAACAAGACAAGGGTGCCCACAGTCACCACTTTTGTTCAACATAGTACTGGAAGTCCTAGCCAGAGCAATCATGCAAGAGAAAGAAATAAAGTGTATCTAAACTGGGAAAGAGGAGGTCATACTATCCCTGTTTACTGATGATATGATCTTGTATCTAGAAGAACCTAAAGACTCCATCAAAAGACTCCTGGAATTGATAAGTAAATTCAGCAAATTCTCAGGTTATGAAATCAATGTACACAAATCAGTAGCATTTCTATATACTAATAACAGTTAAGCAGAGAGTCAAATCAAGGACTCAGTACCATTTACAATAGCTACAAATAAAATAAAATACCTAAGAATTTACTTAACTAAGGAGGTGAAAGATCCGTATGAGGAGAACTATGAAACACTGAGGAAAGAGATCACAGATGATGCAAACGAATGGGAAAACATATCATGCTAATGGATCAGTAGAATCAACATAGTTAAAATGTCCATACTACCCAAAGTGATTCACAGATTCAATGCAATACTCATCAAAATACCAATGTCATATTTCACAATTTAGAAAAGATCCTTCTATGCTTTGTTTGAAACAAAAAAAAGAGCCCAAATAGCCAAAGCAATCTTAAGCAAAAAGAACAAGTCTGGAAGCATCACATCACCAGACTTCAAATTGTACTACAAGGCTATAGTAACCAAAGCAGCATGGTATTGGTACAAAAAATAGAGACATAGACCAATGGAGCAGAGTAGAGAACCCAGAAGGAAAACTGTCTACCTACAACCGACTGATCTTTGACAAAGCAGACAACAAGATACACTGAGGAAAAGAAGCCCTATTCAATAAATGGTGCTGGGAAAATTGGATAGCCACATGCAGAAGAATGAAACACTATCTCTCACCATTTACAAAAATTAATTCAAGATGGATAAAGCATTTAAATGTAAGGCATGAAACCATAAAAATTCTAGAAGAAAATGTAGGAAAAACACTTCTAGACATCAGCCTAGGCAAATAATTTATGACTAAGACCCCAAAGGCAATTACAGCAACAATAAAAATAAATAAATGGGACTTGATTAAATTAAAAAGCTTTGGCACAGCAAAGGAAATAATCAACACATCAAATGGACAACCCACAGAATGGAAGAAAATATTTGCAAACTATACATCTGATAAAGAGCTAATATCTAGGATCTACAAAGAACTCAAACAAATCAGCAAGAAAAGAACAAACAACCCCATTAAAAAGTGGGCAAAAGACATGAAAAGAGATTTTTGAAATAAGATAGACAAATGGCCATCAAACATATGAAACTGTGAATGCTCAACATCACTAATCATCAGGGAAATGCAAATTAAAACCCATGTCAGAATGGCTATTATTAAAATGTCAAAAAACAATAGACGCTGGTGTGGATGCAGAGAGAAAGGAATGCTTATACAGTGTTGGTGGGACTGCAAATTAGTATAACCTCTATGGAAAACAGTATGGAGATTCCTCAAAGAAATAAATATAGACTTACCATTTGACCCAGCAATCCCACTATTGGGTATGTACCCAAAGGGAAAGAAATCATTCTATCCAAAAGACTCCTGCACTCAAATGTTTGTTGCTGCACAATTCACAATTGCAAAGATGTGGAGTCAAATTAAGTGCCCATCAATTCATGAGTGGATTAAGAAAATGTGGCATATATAATATATACCATGGAGTACTACTCAGCCATAAAAAGAAATGAATTAATGTCTTTTGCAGCAATTTGGATGGAACTGGAGACAATTATCCTAAATGAAGTTTCTCAGGAATGGAAAAACAACCACCACATGTACTCTCTAATAATCTGGAACTAATCCATGGGCACATGTGGGCACAGAGAGAAATAAAAGTCATTGGAAATCAAGGATGGAGGGGGGAAGTGAGGAGGCGCAAAAACCTACCTAACAAGTACAATGATCACTATTTGGGTCATGGGCACACTAGCCCTGATTTAAGCATTACAAAAGCTATCCATGTAACAAAAACATTTGTACCCCCTTAATATTTTGAAATAAAAAAATAGATTATGAATCTCTAAATGTAGACTGTTGTTTGTAGCTCTCCTCCTACTTATTTGTGACCTGCAACTTATATTTTGAGGGCAGTATTTCTAAGTACTATTGTCCTGTTGTATGTAATTCAGGGAATGTCAATGTAGTTTAAAGTTCTTATTTTATAGACAAAGGAGATGTGGCCCAGGAAGACTCACTGACTTGTTTAAAGTTACATTGTGACATTTGTAGGAGTCAGGTCTTTTATGAAAGTCTATACATTTAAAAATGTCTATAGCATCTTTAAATGATTAGCCAAACCAATAGGGAAAGTTATGTTTCGAGTAAAATTATAGATGAGAGTTTAGAGCAGACTGTATCGAAGAATTTGGCCTCCTTTGGAAATTGCCATTTTTGATAAAAATACCACAACAAAGTTTTTCAGACCCCGTAATTTAAAAATGCTACCATACCCCCTCACCCATGCTCAGATTAAAACAAAAATTTATACAATTTAGTTTTCCCCAGCTGCCTGGGACAGAAAGGAATCGGGCAAGAAGCACAAAGGAAAGTCTGGCATTTATTTACTTACCTGATTGCTATGTTTTTGTGGGAATTTTTGTGTGGGAATGGATTCTGAGAGCACCTGAGAGTAGACTCCATATGTTCAATCTAAGCAGAGAGAATTGGTTGAGTGTGAATAAGTGCCTGGCTTTGGAATCCTACAGCTGTGAGTTAGAAACCTTCCTCTATCCTTTACCACCTGTGTGACGTTCAGCACATTATACCAAACCTCCACAAACCTCTGTTTTCTCACCTGTAAATAGGAATAATATTAATCCCACCTCCTTGAGTTGTTAAGAGGAGATGATACATGTAAAGAGCTCAGCACCTGGCTGCTAACCAACAAACACTCTAAATGTTAGTACTATTTGGAGAAAGACATTTAGGTGTACCATTGACGAGTGTTTCAGGAATTGGTGAAAATACTGAGCTAGGTTTCAAGGTTGCTTAATGAAGTCCATTAATTGATTTGGGATCTCCTTGTGAGACTTTGCTGAATTTGCAAACCATGCCTTCTGCCTTAGTTTTGAAAAATACCAAATAAGAAAAAACGCAGAGTCCACATGTATTTTCCATCCAGTTCACTTCTTGATCACTTAGGATTTTGCCTGTAGATCTAGAGTAAGATTTGTTGGCCCAGTGTAGCATAAACACACACTGGCCATGACTTAATGACAAGCAGCAGAGTTAACACCTTGTATTCCTAGGGGGTTTACATGGTATGCTTGGCAAAACAGCCATTAGTTTGATCCTTTTGAGGTTTTTCAGCTTTTTTAGGGCAGGTATAGAGTACCTTTACTAGGGCTAGAGTAGACTTCCTCCTACGGCATGGTCTTTCTAGGGTCTGTTGAATGCTCAGAGTGTTTAGTGAGGCTGCCACTTTGACAGGTTGAAAAACTTGAACATTTCTAAGTCCTCTGGGATCTCCAGTAATTGTTCAGCCCACAGCTCCCTTGTAGTTGTCCCTTCCTTGGTTTTGTGGAGTCTTGTTCAATGCATCTATTGCATAGTATTCAGCCAAAGACTCAAGGGGACCCCTATGCAGAACTTCTATTCATTCATTTATAGCACTTTTCTCAACTTGGAATTATGTATTTATACAGATTACACAGCCCTTTCTCGCCAGTGCCATGTCCCATGAATTCCAGCTGTCTCGGTGGCCCTGAATTCTTAACTCTGTTTCTTTAGCACCCTATACAGAGGTTTGTAAAGTACTTCCAGACTCATCTTGTTTCCCTTCTCTCAGGGATCAGATTTTGCCTGTTGTCTAACATCTGAAAACAGTTTTTTCATACGTCTTGTCAAGTTTTATAGTTGTTTAAGAGGAAAGTTTTTTCTGTCATGACCAGAAGTGGAAGTCCTTTCCTACTTTTAGGTCCCATTACTCTACCATAGGGCCTCTACTTTGAAGAATCAACACCTTCCTCCCTGGCCCTTGTACAACTGTTATGTATCCATAAAAATAAAAAAAGAAAGGTAAATCTGAGAAAAAAAATCCTTCTTTCAATACTATAGTGGCCTATGAGAATGGCTCATTTCTGAACTCATTTCTAATCAACCTTGATTTTAAACAACTTATTGGTTGTTTATATTGGTTATAACTGGAATCATTGGAATCTATGCTCATTTCCATGTTCTTACGCTAGAAAGACCTGAATATGTCAGAAAAGGACATGGCTTTCCTGTGTGCAAAGAACCCTTCTAGGCACAGGATCATATAGAACTCTTTGTTTTCTTTAGTCATCATAAGCACATTAATTATGATAAAATAAGCCAATAATCTACTTCTATGCCAATTTCTTCAATATAATTTGAGGTGAAAAGTGGTCATTATTGCCATCTTGCATAAAGAAGTGCTAGAAAGAATGGTATATTTCTTCCTGTAATATAACTAGGTGAAAAAAAGTACAATAAAACATGATTTAAAGGGCTTATAGACTTTCAGTCATTTTTTGTTTAGTAGTTTAGTATATGAAAGATAATATAAAAATTGAAAAAAATTCAAGAAAAATAATTAGTTTGTTTTTCTTCTTGGTAGGAGGTAGGGGCACACTGGTGAGAAGATGTTCATTAGTAAGTTTTTGCTACAAAGAATGTTTGCTGGCATCAGTAAAGAATGTTTATCTTGCTTGCAAATGATATTGCCTGTATGATGAATAACTATGAGGAGAACACAAAGGAAAATTCCCAAATTTAAATTTGTACATTTACTGCAGTTCCTTGTTTCAAATGTCTAATGCCTATTAATTCAGATTCCATGATTTTCTTTTCTTCTCCATGATCATTTTGGCTTGGATAGCTTTGGAAAAGCATCTGAAAGAGGATAAAGAATCTTTGTTTTATGACTGGTTTGTGGATTTACTGACTCTACCCTTCTTTAGGGCCTTGAACTTTGAGAATTTCCTATCTATTTGTAACTTCAAATGATCTTTAAAGAACAAACTGCTTTGATGTTTCCTTTTTATTCTTTTGAGTGTATAACTTTATTATGCTAATTGTCTATATAATTATATTCCACAATCATCTTATGAAGATGATGAGCTGGTTGATATTATTCTGCTTTTACTGAGAAGAAATAAGAGGTATGGAAGGATTTTGTGATTTGCACAGTATTCAGACAATTCGGTATCATGGCCAGAACTGGAACTGAAGACTAGGATCTAATAGAAAGAGTATTGGTTGAATAGGAGGAGGGGACCTATTGTGGTTCTAATTCTGTCCTCAATTTAGGCCAGTTCCTTATGTGGGCCTCATTTTTGTCATTTGTAAAATGCTGGGGTAAAACAGTTGAGCTCTCAGGTCCTTCCAGTTCTAAAATTCTACAATCATTTGACTCCCTTTGACTTTTCTCCCACAGTGCATTGCTTCCATTAGTTTTCCTCTGGATGTTCCTGGATTACATCTGATTTTTATATTTCTCACTTCTGCTTGTGCCCCACTGGTATATTATTTTGCCTTTAAGTAGTTTTACTGAAGAGGTGAAAAAAAGCATTTAGCCACCTAGCATATAATAACTGAAATTTAAGAACAGTCTTGTTGACTTTCTCATTGATTTTTAAATATTTTATTATGTTATATAATATGTTTGTTACAAATTTACCTATGCTTATGTAGTTCAACCAAAGTATGAAATGAGCCATCACTATATTTTCAAATAAGGAGGACTTCAAGTCCCCAGATAGTCACCATTGTTTGACTTCATTACTAATCCCTTGTGCTATCTTGGGTCTCACATTAGCTTTATTATAATATAATGAGGGAGGGTTATCAATAACTTACCTTCCTCACAAAGACACAGTGATAGAACAGAAAACTAAATAATAGTTATTCCCATGATTGTTTTACACTCCTGAAATTAAGGACATTAAGATTGAAGCATTTCAAGATAAAATATGTGCTTCAAAGTCTTCCAAATAATTTAAAAATAGAATTTCAAAATAGTGAAGAAAAGAAAAGACTATTGGATCTTTCAACTGAGTTATGAAATGCATACCACAGTTTGGACTTTTTGGAACCCACTTCCGGACTTTTCCATGACTGATAAGTCTATAATTTGCTATTAAAATGTTGAAATTTCAGTTTTAGATAGTTGAGCCATAAATTGCTAAGATCCGGGATAAATGGTCAATTATATTAGAACAAATGTCTATTGTTTTATTCACGGAAGGGGAGAGTTCACTGTACTACTTTCTTATAGTGATTATTTAAAATTTTCCTCCAGAATAAAAAGTCCATGCCATATTTGTGGAAATGGTTAAGTGACCACAGAAACAAAGAATTCAGGGATGATTTAGTGCAGATCATCACGCAGGCTTCCCAGCATGTGCGTTTTAAACAGTACTGTGTTGTCTCCAAGTTTTCCAGGGTGTAATCTGTGAGCAATTGAGGCAAAATCAAAATCAGAAACCTAGGAGGGTAATATTGTTTTGGAATTGTCAAGCAAAAGACTTTGGTTTGGGTTTGTTACGTCTGGAACCAAAATGTCACATGTGGCATACATCATTTAAAGTTTATTATTTTAACCTTAGCCCTCCTTGTTTAAAATTTATGCTATTCAGTGCCTAACATCCCAGCATAAGCATTTCTATTCTATTATGCATGAGTCTGTGCCAGCTACATGGTGAGAGCATGGTGAAACCATAGCTTGAATGGCTGGATGGCCCCCTCCATGGTCCCACTCCTTTGCTGGAACTGCCAACCCCAATAAGTTCAAGGGGGTCTTCAGAAATGAAGGCATGGCACCAGGTAATTGAAACCATTCCATGCACATCTGGAAAAAACCCCAATCTAGTCATACTCTCTGCTGAAACAGAAATCATCCCATGCTATTGCTGGAAGTTTCAGGAAAGTAAAAGTGGTGTCATTTTACGTCTACAGAAGCATTTAGCATTTTCACGGACAGACTCAAAAGCTTGTGGTTACAGAGTGTGAAATTCTTATTAAAATTTTTCATGAAATCAACAGAACACTTATCTAGCAATTGTTCCAAGGCCTCCTTTCCTCACATTTGTGCCGCATAGCAATGATCCATTGTATTCTTCATATCAAACAGACTTATACCATTTTTCCATTTATTGGTTGACTTGCCCTAGCCAGGAAATTTTAAATTATTTGTCATTCAAGGTAAGTTCATTGTTGATGCTATGGCCACCTCCATGCTGACATGAGATAAATTGTCCTCTGGGATTAAGATGTAGTGAACTTGGGCTGACTGTGGCTACCATAGAAGAGATAGGGGTGCTGACAAGGAGTATATATTTTTGCTTTAAATCTAAACAAAGATTTATAGATTGAGAATTTGATTGCATTCCCTGGGTAGAACCTGAACCTTCCACATGCAATTCAAAATTACTTGCCTGCTATGGATTTACATGTCCTGTAAAGATTCATGTTACTTTCAGTGATAACATAGCACTCTGCTATTTCTGAGGTGCTTTCAGTAACTCATTTATTTTTACAGTATTCACTTATGGGGAAGATGTGGCAGGGATTATTTTCCCCACTTTGAAAATGAGGATCCTGAAGCTCAGAGAAGTTAAGCAGCTTACTGATGGTCACACAGTTAAGAAGGATAGGGCTAGCTCTCAAACAGGTCTTCTGACTCCAAGTCTTGTGCTCTTTCCATTAGTATGTTGTGCCTCTTATGTTTCTTATGTCTTCTTCTCACCAAAGTAAATTTTGCTTTGGACCAGTTTTCAAAGCAGATTTGATGGAACACATCCAAATGCTGTTTCTGTGGAGCTTCTCAGTCAGGACAGTGTTCATTATCTTGTAATTCTGGGACTGCTGAACATCAGTGTGAAATGGTTTCATACGTCTCTTATTGCATAAGCACAACAGTTTGCTTGCTCTTCCCCTTCAGTAAGGATTTCCATCTTGTAATACAGATAGTTATTTACATTTAGTTATTTCTAAATCTCAAATATAGGCTCCTAATGGGCAGTTACAGTCATATTCATCTCTGTATGCTCTTTTGCACCTTGTCCAATGTCTTCCAGGAAGTCGTTGTTTAACGAATGTTTACTAGAAGAAATTAAAGATGATAAAGCAGGGTTTGAAGAGTCCAAATGTACCTCTCTGTACTATCTATGTCAGTCTGTCCAGTATAACCTTCTGCAATGATGGAAATGCTCCATATCTGGGCTGTCCAATACAATAGCTATTATTGGCTAGTATGACTGGGGAATTAAATTTCTAATTTATCTTAATTTAAATGAATTTAAATTTAAGTAGCTACATGCGGCTGGTGGTTAACGTATTAGGCATTGCAGCTCTAAATTTTCATATATTTGAACTTTGTCAGATCTTTAAATTCTGATTGTATTTAGGTCCTTCCATATGCTGATGGTTGTCACTATGTTTTTGATGAGGAGGTTGTACAGCCAGCCTTGTGCAAGGGGATGAAGGGGTGGGCTCAGATTTTCTCTTGCACCTAAGGTAGAAGGCACTTTCTGCTCCTTGATCCCCTGGGAAGGACTGGTGCCAGTTCCTGAATATTTTCTGCAAAGTACGAGTGACTTGTCTCTTGGAGTTGCAAAGGGTTTGGGAGGGGCTCTTGAAGGTGACAAGTCAGGATTTCTCAGTTTCTCAAAGCTCAGTGATATGTAGTCTGGGCCTATAGGAAAGAAAAGTTCCACCATTTCCTAATAAAAGCAAATCTTCAGTTAGAAGAAAGAGGAGGGCAGAAAGCTAATATTTGTTAAATGGATTTCCTCATACACAGTCCGGGTGGTGTTCTACTTGAGGTAAGAATCTTTAGGCTCTGTCTCTCTCCTTGATATAGAAGGCTGCATATATCACCAGCAACCATTAAGTTTTGTATTTTTTCTAGTTGTGAAACTTCTAAATTCCTCCTCTGAAGTTGTCAGCTTGGGATTAATAATAGAAAAAAATTCTCTCTCCTCCTCTCCCCATCAGACAGCAGTAGCAAAAACTGCCCAGGAAGAGAGAAATGCTGTTCATGCAGGGTGGACCCCTTTGATCTCAGCGACTTCTAAGAATCCCCGTTCCTCATGCTGTGGCTTCTGCTACTTCTCTCAAGGAGCCAAAAGGTTAAACAGAGAGAGCGGCAGGAGTGAAATGGCAGCCAAATGGGAGAGTACAAGTTGGCCCTTGAATAAATGTCTGTGTGTTATTGTGTGATTCTGGGCACAAGTCCTTTCTCAGAATGTAAACAATCTAAAGGTAGATTTTTAGGTCCTTGTGCTCTATTAGAAGTAAAACAAATATTTAGGAAAGGAAAATGGGTGCATTGTTAATATCAATGTATTCACAGGTAGCTGCAAAAGCTACTATAAATGAATCTGAAATTTCAGGATGAAAAGTTCAGAGGTAAGGATTGGCACGATTATTTGTGAAGGGACTCAAGAGTATCTACTGTGATTCAAAGAGCAGGATCTGCCCTGAGGAACCTACTATCTAAGGCTGACAAAACCAGTAGATATTAATATTCTGTATTATGTATAAAACTGGCACTTAGAAATGTTTTTCCTCTGTAAATAATACGTTTAGATTAACTTTTTAAACTTCCTTCTTTTTCTAGTATAGGTGGGAGGTAACTATTATCTCTCCCTTTAGGAATAAGATGAAAACAAAGCCCAGAGAGGGAAGAGACCTGGCTGAGGTCACAGAGCAATCATGTCCTTTCTACACTGGCATTTGAACAGGGGACTTCAAACCAGGAGCCATTGAGCTGGCTTTTCTCCTCAGCAGTAAAATGACAGCTCCAATTCCTTACCAGATGTAAGGGAGCCCATGTGAATAGAATTCATAAATATTAATAAATGTGCAAAAGAGAAGAAACCACAATCTGGTAAAGCTGTTAGAGGGAAGAAAAATTAACACCTGTGACTTTGGTTCCGATTCCCCGAACTGGTTTTTTTTAAAATAAACTTTGGTGTTGAAATAATTTTAGATGTATAGAAAAGCTGCAACGATAATACAGAGTTCCCATATACCTCTCACACGGTTTCCCCTAATATTAACATTTTACATTTGATTTCCTGAATTTTGCAATAATTTTATATGCATGGGGGCTCTTTAAAGAGAGTCTTGTTTACAAGTGAATTTGTTTCTATGACTTTCCTATAACATTTTCCAAAAATTTACTACTAAGATGGAATAACCTACATATATGATAAGGATTCAACAGTAGAACATTTAAAATTTCCGTTATAAAGTCTCTAGGGAGTTTTAACCATACTTACCATTGCTGGAGAAAGGGGAAGGGAGAAGAATATTTAATACTGTGACAAGAGAAATAACTTTAGAATAAGGGAGAAACTTTTTAGGTAGCTCTCAGGCTGGAAGTTAGTTTATCCTCTCAGGAACCCTTGAGACTTTATAGCAATACTGAGATGACAAAGAATTTTGGAAAGAGCAAAGGAGATCTGCATTTCCCAAAGTTCCTGGTTTTTTTTTCTATAGTAAATAAAGACAAAATTAACCAAGACTACAAGAATTTGATTGATGATGATGCTCCACTTTAAAGTTGGAACGGAAGTGAACGGTGGATCAGTGGAGGATATGAAGTTAAAATGAGGCCCAAGGAGAGAGGATCAGTATGTCTCAGGGGAGTGCCATTGATGAAGGACACTTGGGAAGGACCAAGCCAGGTTTCTCCTGTGCAAGGGCTTCACCAGTAGTTCAGTGAGGAGGGATTGACACTTAATATTGGACTAATACTACATTTATATTAATATTTGTTTATTATTTGAGTTTGTTAAATTAACATTTATGCTTAAGGTAACTGAAGAAGAAATCATATGGAATCTCCAATATTTGACAATTTTTGATCCACAAAAATGGAACTTCATATGATTCAACCTAATACTTCGTAAACTATATGTGGTTAATTCCAAAACTTTTCACTTAGTTTCACTTCATATTTTTATTGTTTTTATGAACTTGAAAGTAAAGAACAGTTGCTTGAGCTAGAAAAACCCAAATGACATTTGTTATGAAAATACCTGGAAGGGGCATACAGATGAGCAGCCCCCTAGACAATATGCTACCCAAATAGGCACTCTTCCTATGTGCCAGACATTGCACACTTGCATTTTATACCTTATTCTCAGGGTTAAGTTGGTTCTGTGTATTTAGATTTGTGAATTTTACAGGTTTAGTAGTACTCAGTATCTTTTTCTCCAGGGATCTGAGGAGTACATCTGAAAATGATTGTTTATCATCCTTAACCATAAGGTTTAATTTTCAACCATAAGGTGGCATCATATCACATTTTATGCCAAAGAAGCAGGTTGATTTTCTGTTCACTGAAATGACTAATGCTTTGTACATGTCTTTAAGTTGTGAGTGTGACACATTACTGAATTTTGAAGTTTATAAGCAAATATTAGAAGCTGGCATCTCTATATAGGTCTCACATTTTTTTCTTATATTAAATATTTTATCTTTCTATATTATGGCTGAGAAATTAGTAATAGCACAAATTATTACTATATTAACTAATACTATGCTTTACCTCATTAAAATATGTAAGGCAGATTCTTGCATATATAGAAGCTACTCCTACTTAAAAATATTCATTGCATGATTAAATTAAAACATTCCTTTAATAGGCCTTACCCTCAGGAATTCATTTTCTCATTTGTCAAGTTGAATTTACAGCATACTTTTATTGCTATGACCCATTTCTTACCAGAAGCTTATTTTATGAAGAAGTTAAACTCAACTGAGCACATTTAATTTCCCTACTACCCTTTAAAAATACATTACTTTTTTTTTCAGATATCACTTTTCTTTGCTTAATTAGAAATGTCTAAGACTTGCAAATTGCATAAATGCACTGGTTTACTTTCTCTAGTTGCTTTATTGAAAACCCTGGTTTAGTTTTGAAAAGCTGAGTAAAAATTTTGCTACATTTTTCTCTGTAGAAACATTTGTACCTTGTAGAAAACATTGTAAACACTTTCCATATAAAACCTCCTTTTTCAGATGAAGTGATTTTGTTCGTGGAACTCTTTATAGTTTTGTGGGAAGTTGGCGCCACTTTGACTTCAGGAAACACTCCCACAGTCATGTTGCAGGGCACCTTAGGAGTCTAGTTAGGAATTTGGAGATGGAATAATAAGATTTTGGTCTCAACATTTCTCTAGTTGTGTACCTCTTGGGGCCCTTAATTCTCATTCTGACTGGCTATGATGCCAAAGCAAAAAATTAAAAAGTGAAAAATTGTTAATCATTTAAAAAACCCCTAACAACTCTATATTGGATAACCAGCTAGAATGATGTTTCTACCAAATTGATTGAATTGATTTCATGAATTGAGGTTTGGCTGTGCTCTAGATATTAAATCTCCTTTTTCCATCCGGGGTGGAGCTCTGCTTTAAAAAGAACCAAATTATATTTCTCTTTGCTACCAATAATGTAGGCATTTTATCCTTAATATTTTCCTCTCAGAGCCAAAGTGGAGAGTCGAGGTAAAATAAAGTGAAGAGTCAAAGTGAAATGAGCAGGTTGGTGTGAACTAGAGTAAGGGAGGATTCCAAGGAAGAAGGTTAAGGAAGGCATCCCTAAGAACATGATCTCAATTTAAGCTGAAGGATGAGACAGAGTTTTGAATTGGGTGCATAGAGGATGGGTTGGTAATGGCAAGGAGGCGTCTCAGGAGTGGAAAAGAACTTGGGGTGTAACAGAAAGTGGGAATAGAAAGAAGGGCAGTGTGACCAGAGCACGGGCATGGGGAGGTGGCTGGGAGTGTGGTAAGGAGACTAGGAGAGGTGGGCTAGTGCCAAGATAAGATCTTGGGATCTTATAAATGCAAGGTGAAGCAGGTGAAGAATTTTAAGTGAGGAAATTATTGGATCTTATTTACATTTTAAAAAGTTCCCTCTGGTTAGTCAACAGTGGAATAGATAAATTGTAATATATTCATACAATAGAATGTTATATGGCAATAAGAATGAACGATTTGTTGCTGTATGGTACATAACAGCATGAAACAACATGTCAACTCAAATAAAATGTTAAGTGAGAAAAGTCAAATGCAAAAAAGGACACATCGCATGAGTCCATTTATGTGAATATTCTGTTGCTTGATCTCAGCACTGGTTACATGGAGGTGTTCAGTTTGTGAAAATTTGTCAAGCTGTACACTCATGATTTCTGTACTTTTATGTATGTATATTAAACTTAAATAAAAGGTTAGAAAAGGATCACTCTGGCTGTAGAAGAGAGGATAAGTAGTAGAAGAGATTGTGGAAACAGGGGACCAGTTAGGAGGCTATTGAAATTTTCCAGGTGAAAGATGATGGTGGTGGAAATGGGAAGAAGTCTTTAATCGATGGGTTCTGAATCTAATTTGAATAATAGGACAGTATTATAATAAGTATTAGGTGGAAACATGAAATTGCTTGTACTTGGCCACTTTTGGCCTTTAAAAATGACAATTTCGTGTGGTTCAACCTACTAGAAATGGATTGTAAGAATATCCTTGACTCATTCTAGTTATTATTTTTCTGTTACGTATGATAATTTTTGGTTTCATATGTCTTTTCTATGGTATGTTAGGAACCAAATCTCACGATTTTACTTGAGTCCAGATACTGAGTTTTAGTGAGTCCCTTCTATTCAAGTAACCATACTACTTTCTCTATGACGAGTTATGCTGTACGTCTTTTTTTTTCTATTTTACCTATCCTAGGATTCATGAATCAAAACTAGGAGTAGTTCTTAATGTAACTGACTATTTAATTAACATATGAGTGGTGTGTTCTACTTGTCTGTAAAGATTGTGATAATAGGGACTGTCAAAAACATGTATCGTAGCTGGGCGTGGTGGCATGTGCTTGTAGTTCCAGCTACCTGGGAGGCTGAGGTAGGAGGATCACCTGAGGTCACAGTGTGCTATGATTGTGCCTGTGAATAGCCACTGCACTACAACCTGGGCAAAATAGTGAGACCTTGACTCTAAAACAAACAAGCAAACAAACAAAAAACCTGTATTGTTTTAAAAGTCAGGAGTTAAGTGTTTGTGCCATCATATTTAACAGTATAAATTGGATTTGAGGATATGGATGTTAAATACTAGGTTTATCAGTTTCTTCTCCCTCCCTCGCCTCCTCCCTCCCCCCCACCCCCACTAAGATAGTTTTTGTGTCCATTTAGGTAGCCTTGTGTGGGTTGTCAGTTTTCTGAAGAGAAGTGCAGGATCAAGAGGCCCTGACTGGTACAGTAGGGGTTCTTTAAGTTGTGAGTTCTGATGTGTCTTAGCTGTGCAGCTGAGATGTACAAAGAAGGCTGCACAGTAAATTCTGACCCTATAGCCTCTCGATTGTAACTGAATCTTTAGATTCATATCCATCAAATTGACATGGGATAGTCTAAGGAGAAAACAACCTTGGAAATGGTCTATTGAAAGTAATTTACTTCCTCATCTATCACGTTCTCAGATGGTCTACATTTGAGCAAAGCAGTGGGAGTATAATATCCATATTCTGAAACTTGAGAGGGTCTAGGGAAAGGTTTTTTAATTTTATTCTTTTTCTAGCAACGTATATTTTTTCACAGAAACATATATAAAGCAAAAGTGAAAGAGGCAGATGATATTCGAGATATATATATTTCTTTTTTTTTTTCACCAGCTTTGAATTCATTTCCTCATATCAGAAAAGCATGCCTCCTGGTTAGTATTAGATTTTCAGAATGCACAGATGGAAAACAGTTAATGGAAATCACCCCAACTGGATTTATTTTGCATTGTGCTTCACTGAGTACAGAAATCATCTAGAAGCTTCTAATTTTTTCCCCAAGGACCATCACAAAACACAGTCCCAAAAAGAGGGGTGGGGTGGATGGGGGAAACAATCTACAAATGTTTCCTTGAAAAATGCCCTTTCCTGTCTACTTACAGAGTGAAATCGATACTGCCCTGTAGATTTGTTGACCTGTTCATGAGATAGAAACTAAAATGTGAAAAATTGAAAGTTTTCCCTGATGATAGATTTTTTTCCTCTTTCAGATGCAGCTAGTGTGAGCAATCTAATGACTAGAAAGATCTTCAGACCTCTATATAGTGCTGAAGAATGTCATGTTGAGAAAGGGCATGTTTTCCTATATCATTGTGTCTTAATCTTCTTAGATTTTTCTACAAAGAAATCACATTAATCAAATCTCCTTTCTGCTATATGAAAGGTTCAGGCTGACTAATGCTCTACTTCGGGTGAAATTGGATATGAAAGAAAATCCTGACTTGAAATAATACCAGGACTTTCCATAATCCTGTGTTGCTGGAGTCTTAGTTCAGGACTATAATTTCCAGCTCAGGTTTTGTGAAATCCCAGAGTCCTCCCAGTGAACCCAAGAGGTACTGTACACACTTTAGAGGCAAAAAAAATAAATAAATAATAAAGTAAAATAAATGTATTTACACATAAAATAAAGTATTTGCCTTAAAAACGTTTAGGAGTAGGTTTTATGAATGTATTTTTAAATCAAATAAAGAGCAGCAATTATATGTTGCAAGTAAAAAGAGGCAGAAACTGCTATTCATTTGGTTCATAAAATTTGCATGTTATAACAAATATAAAAATGTGTCTAAAATGTAATCTGACTTAATTCAGAATCTATGTATCTAAAATACAGTGGCTGTTTCAAAGTGCTTTCTTTGGGGAAGCTATCTACTTATTTCAACAATGCATTTATTAATCAAAGTATTTTTGGACCATCATGAAACTGGGGTTTTTTTTTTTTTTTTTGAGTCTGTACACATTCCTTTGAATATCTTTTTGCCAGGGGAGGCTGAATTTTTGGAAAAATCCAAAGTTGTTAAGAACTAAGTCTAGAAAGTGGGACATGTGGTCAATGTGGGTACTATTGACTTTTGGAAAAAACACACATAAGCCACATTGTATTCATAAATCATAACATCACTTTGTACTTCATGAATATATGCAACTATAATTTGTCAATTTATAATTAAAAAATAAGTGGAAAAATCCCCCCAAACCCCCCAAATAACAAAAAACCCCTTCACATATTATTAAGTAATGGGACTTATTTACTAGTATGGTTGCCCTGAGAGCAAATCTAAAGAAGGATTTCAAAAAATGTACTGAACTCCTTTGAAATTGTTACATATTTCATGCTTACAGCAAATCTCAAATTGGACTAGCCACATTTTAATTCATAGCCTCATGTGGCTAGTGGCCACTATGTTGGGCAGCATAGTTCTGGAGTCCACACCCTTTTCTTCCTTTTTTGCAAAAATAGGTCAAAGAATGTGCATAAATTCTTCATTCAGATAGCCTAAATATTAACATCTGATATAACCACTGTATAGTTATCAAAATCAGGAAATTAACATTGCTACAATAGTGTTATCTAATCTAAAGTGCTTATTCATCCAGGATATCACATGCTACATTTAGTTGTTGTGGCTCCTTAGTCTCCTCCTCTAATCTAGGAAGACCTGTACATGCAAAGTCTTCTTTTTTGGTCTTTTATGACCATGGCACTTTTGAAGAGCACTGGTCAATTATTTAATTGAGTGTTCTTTAGTTTGTATTTGTCTGATATTTCCTCATGATTCAATTCAGGTTTTGCATTTTTTTTTGGCAAAAATATTACAGAAGTCATGTTGTATCCTCCTCATTACCTCATATCAGAGGCACATGATTTTGATTTATCCATCACTGGTGATGTTAACTTTGATCACTTGGTTAAGGTGGTGTCTGCCAGCTTTCTTCACTGCAAATATACCATTTTTGCCTTTGTCATTTGAAAATTTAGTTTAAAAAATGTATTGAACAAGAGTAAGTATGTACAGTCTCTCAAGACAATGTTTCAGGACCACTCACTGGATATAGAGTTTTAGTTGTTAAAAAACTTTGTCTCATTCATTTATTGTCATTTTGAGACAATATAAATTCCTGTTTCTCATACTCTTGCCCCAAATTTTAGCATTTATTGAAGATACTTGCCTGAAACAGTTATAATTATGGTGTTTGCCATTTTGTGTTTTCTATTTCCATCATTCTTTCTATATTTATTACTTGCTATTCTACTATAAGGAACAGCCATCATTATTTTATCATTAGGGACTGCATGGATTCTTACTTTATTTTATAGGTTATAATCCATTAATATAATTATTTATTTTGTTGCTCAAATATTCCCCAATTTGGCCATTGGGAGACCATTTAGTTTAGATCTCATTCTTTTTTTTTATTTTTATTTTTATTTTTTTTTATAATTTATTTTTTTAATTTCAGAATATCATGGGGGTACAACATTTTGGCCATACACATTGCCCCTGTTCTGCCCGTGTCAGAGCCACAATCGTGGTCGTCTCCCAAACTGTGACTCCCCACATCCATTCAGTGAGAGTTTTTCCCATCCCTTCCACCCCCCTCCCGCCCGCCCGCCCCCTGATGAATGTTATTGCCCTGTGTGATGTAAGTGTTCATCAGTTAGTACCAGTTTGATGGTGAGTACCAGTGATGCTTGTTTTTCCAATCCTGTGACACTTCGCTTCGAAGAATGGGTTCTAGCTCCGACCAGGTAGATCTCATTCTTAACCACTGCCCTAAACTCTTTCTCTCTCTCTCTCCTTTTTTTTTTTTTTTTTACACAATGACTGGAAAAAACTCTTTCTCTATAGCTGTACCTCTTTACTTCAGAAAGACCCCATGCAATTTTGCTTTTAATAGGCTCTCAGTCACATGATATTAAGAGGCCTATCTTGGCTTATGAATATGATTCTGTGTTTTTCTTTTAAAAAAGCAAGTCCCAATCTGTCCTACCCCAGGTTCATTTGCCACTCTCTCACAGTTTTTGCTATATACTTTACATATGGGCACTTTTCAGCTTCAAAGACTATTCATGATAAATATCCTATACATGCAGTAGGATCTCAACTATTTCCAGTACTTTTAATCATCTTCAATTTGATTTAATTCAACAAACATTTATTGCAAGTTACATTGGAGAGAAAAAAGTGGAATGAAACTTATTCTGTGATCTTAACCAATTTACTATCCAGTGGGCCAGATGAGACATATATGCACTTATGATATAGTTACAGCAGGATGTGATAAGTATTTGAACAAAATGTTGTGGGAACATAAGATGAATGAGTTTCATTCCAACTTCAGGGTGAGGTTAGGGTGATGGAAAGGGACAGGGAAGGGAGGAGAGAGGCATGTAAGATCTCTGAGGTCTACCAAACAGGGACAAAGATATGAATGTTAATCTGAAGAAAATGTCTGCCAGACAACTTATTTCTTTTGCCATTTGGTCTTTATCTTCATTATTTTGAGACTAAGTTTCTTTTTAGTTTCAGAAATTCTGTAAACCAAAGGTCAGAGAGGTTTCCATTTTTATAACTAATAGCTGAGACAGGGAACTAATGGTGACCTAGAGGTGATAACCTATGAGTGTAACAAGAATGGGTTAAGTTTTTATCACTTTGCACTGTACTGTGGTCCAGTCTTCAGAATGGAAAATCAAGCCTGGGTCGGGAATGTCTTATATCATCCACTTTCCTCCTTTGCTTTTCATTTCACTTGGCAAAAGCAGAATCAACACTCCACATTATCTAACTGGGTTCACAAAGAGCTCCTGTCATGATGTCCTGTTAGGAGTTATCTAAGCAGGGAAGAGAATGATGAATTCCAGGACAGTGATTACATTTTTAAGCAATTAGCAAGTATGAAGAGATAGTTTTTGGAAGGTGGTGGTTGTGGTAGTGAGAAACTCTCACTGTAATTCATGAAAGTAGTTGCCCTTTGTTGAAGTGACTCTTCTCTTTTAGCATGCAATGCAACTGCTGCTTGGATGCACTTTTCCCTGCAGCTTTTTGTACCCAAGGCATTTGTTGCTCCAGAACACTAGGGGCGTGGCTATTTGGCTCCTAGAGGTTCTCTGCTAAGTTTTTTGATGCCTTGAAATTCTCCAGGCCTGAGACTTGCCAGAGAGCAGGGCAGAAAACAGAGTGTCTGGATGAATGAATATGCATGTGAGAGAAAAATGTAGGGAGGAAGTTACCTCTCATAAACTGGTGAAGAGTCAAACAGAGAAAAATGCCATGTGCTTTTGTGCACTAATAGTGAGACTATTTAGCACACAGAGAACTTTTCTTGGTCTGTGAGTACAAGTTTTCTAATTTATAACTGAATAAAAGGTGAACTTAATGCACATAAAATATATCAAAAAGGATTAGTTCTCAATAACTTCTGAAAATTGTCTATTGCCAAATGATTTCAATGCTGGCACCTAGAGATATGGGAATTGTATCCTTTTATCTTCTTCTTAATAGGAACATAAACCCCCAGAAATGTGCATGTGTATATACAATGGATATTCAATGTATAATAAATGTTTATGTGTATAATTTATATTCCAACTGAGAATGTTTTTGTGCAGATGGTTTATTGTTTATTCGTGATTTGACATGCGTGAAATATCTTTAAAAAAATTTTAAGAGAATTTATTTCCATCTTCTGTTTGCCTTCTTCCATCCAAGCTTATTCTATGAACACATAGAATTAAATATGTACTTGATTTGTAGAAAGGAAATCAAAGACAAAAAGTTTCTCAAACCTTCTGTCATGTGGTTTAAAAATTGCCATTGATTTTAAGTCCTGAATTGAAGTTATTTTGGTACATATGTGTGGGCATATGCACATACACACAGACATACACACATATATAAATGTACACTAATCCTAAAGGTGACATAGAAATGAGCCTACAAGAAAATAACAACTCAAAAGTGATACAATTATGACTATCAAAAGTGATAGAATTATGACTATCAAAAATAGTGTTGCATCTGTGGAGTAGTTTTGTGTTCTATTTGTATCAGAATTAATCACCTTTGGGAAGTCCTTTTCACATCAAAAGGAAGAGGTTGCTTGATTCTTGGTTCCTTAGAGAGTTAGACTGTTTGGCCAGAGTTATGGAAAAGGGATTGTGTCACAAGTGAAGTTATGGTTTCAGGATTGCTTCCAAATATTCCTGCTTTGGTTATGGGGGTAAAGAGCTGAGGGTTTTTGAAGCAGTCTTTTTGGTCACACAATTTAACAGGCAATGGGTCTGGTGCCAGTGATTCCATTTCTAAAGGATTTTCCTTTGAAGTGTTTGTTCCTCAATATGTTTTTCCAGCCAAACATATGCCTGTGATTTGAAATCAGCTTAAGAATTTTCTTTCACATTTAGTGTTCATGTTTAGTTTGCTGGCATTAAAAGATGCTGAATAAACTTGTCTGATTCCTAAATCCCTACAGTGATACTGCCACTAAGGGTGATTCTCATGGGTAGAGTTTAGTTATCTCTGACTCTAGATAAACACTTGAAAGTTATTTTAAAAAATTTATTTCTGGGAAAGGGATATAGGAAAGTGTGTTCCAGCTTGCATACACTTTGCATCTTCTCTTCTAGAGTTTTTTTAGAAAAGTATTTCTTATCTGTTAACATTGTCTTAGTAGTTTAAGACAATCTGCCAGGGATATAGGTGTTATTCTTGACTTCTTGACCAGCATTGTGTCTAGCTGGTGACTTGAAATTCTACTCATTGAATTAGTTCCCCTTGAGAATTCATTGCATGTGTGGGAGTAAAAGATTGAAGACATTGAGATCTATGTGTACTGCCTTATTCTGGAGAGGTGAGACTTGTGTTTGATAAGGTACCATGTCCAGAGTGGGTAATTTGCCTATGATTCCGTTGGTTTTGTGAATGGTCATTTGGATTCAAATGCTGGAGGCTGGAGAAAGAAGCCAAAATGCGAACAGCTACCTCTTACCCAGGAGGCTGACTTCTCTTGAAAAATCCACTAGGTTCTCATTTCCTCCTTCCTCTCAGTGAGTCCTCATCATGTCCAATGGGTCCATTGACATATGGAACCAGGATAAAAGATGGACTATTATGGATTCTTCTAGTTCATCGCACCTGTTGGCTCAAGTCAGTAGCTCTGTCCACTTCTCCAGGCTCAACCCTTGGAAGGCCAAGTGCTCCCGGACCCAGACTTTCAGAGTTATCATAGTCCTGATGAATACCTTAAAAAATATGGTATGTCTCCTGAATTTATCAGGTTGTAATGCTGATATTTCATAGAGATTTTAGAAAAAAATTAGTATTTGTTTTCTCTAACTTCTTCATTTTTGATTTCATATTATCTCAACTTTTCAGTTAAATTAGATCTCCACACCACCTATCCTCCTTTCAAAAGACAACCAGTTGCCAAGATTGTCAAATTTGGTGTAAAGGTTCCTTTTATAAGAGTTTGTGTTCATTTATTTCATTCATTCATTTATCACATTTTTGGTAACTTCTATGTTGATAAGCTTTGTGTCAAAAGGTAATCATATAAAGATAAATATGTTATGGGTTTTGCCCTCAGGTAGGTCATGATCTAGGAAGGGACATGGCATATTCATAATTGACTGCAATAGAATACATAAAATTATATATTAATGGCACAAATAAAGTGCTGTAGGAACACAGAGGAGCTTCATTCTTCCAAGGGACTGGGACCAGGTAAGGCTACCCACAGGAGACAAAATGTGAAAAATACTCAGAACAATGGTCTCAGCTTTCAAAGACTGGGGGTTGGTACAGTCATGGTGACCCAACCTGGTAAGTATATGTTTGTTTTCTACTAATTTCAATCTCAGAATCACTATGTGACATTATATTAGTAACAGTAATGGAAATTTTGTATTACATTTTACTCTTTTAAGGACAGATCCTAAGAAAAAAAGAAAGGAAAGAAAATGTTCATTGAGGTTTAGGGATATGGTCACTGAAAAATTAAACTAATTTTTTGTTTCTCTACCTCTTTATAATAGAGACTTTGAATGGAATTAATTAAAGTTTCCTATTTGGAATGAAAAATTTTGAAGAAGGATGGAGAGAGGAAAGAAAGTGGGAAAAGAAAGAAGAATGTCTTCTTTAAACATATACTTACCAGGTTGGGTCACCATGACTGTACCAACCCCCAATCTTTGAAAGCTGATTCCAGAATTTCCATATAGGACATACTTGGGATGGTTGTCAGGAAGAGGAAACAGGAGAATTTCATGTAGCCATATTTCAGTAATCAGTTCAGTGGTTTTACTGGATTGTGTTTTTATTTGGGGTGGACTGGAAGGGGCTACTGGACATTGTATATATATGTGGGAAGCTCTCAAATCATTCCTTAGTGCTTCCACTATTGATAAGGTGCTTAGAAAAATAAGCAAATATTCTTACTGGGTTGTAATTCATTAAAATGCGTTTTCATACAAAGGCCTTTTCCCAGTTTTAGAATGAAACCTGGGATGGAACTTTAGAAAGTTCTGGCATAAAGATTTGTTGAAAGGAGTTTTACTTGACTACAAAAAATGCAGTATCTTATCCTTGATATAATTTAAAGAGAAGAGCTTATGTAGTTCAAGGAAACAATTTCTCAGGGGAACAGAATAAGGTAGTGCCCAAATAACACTACAATTATCCTCTTGTCTTACTTGTCCACTGCCTGCCCCATGCTTTTTGTCTCAGTGCCTACAGTGCTGGGGGAAAAAAAAACCCCAAAAAAACCCTATTCAAGTGTGCCAGGGGCTGTGCCTTTATAGCCTTCGTGAAAGCCAGTTGGTTAGATGAATCATTAAATGTCTCTTCACTCTGTCTGCTCAGCACTGCATTGCCCTGGATCATATCCACATCCCTACCTTTGACTCTAAACCGAAGTTAGGACTTGCTTGTTCCTTTTGGCACATTTTCAGATCATGAGCACATTTTATGATATGTCCATCTGCACAGCTATCTAAATAAGAGCAGACTTATGGGGAGTGTGGCTGAGAGTTCACTTAAGATCCTTCACAGGCTCCTGCCTGCCTCTTCCAGATTGGCAGCCGCAAATGAAGTTAATCATGACTATATTAAATACGGTAGAACGGTTGGTCTGGTTATACATTACACCTGGGAGTGTTGAATACTGCTGTGAATCAAATGCCTGGTACTGTTTTGGTGACTTGAACTTTGAGCTGTGTTGACTTGTCAGGAGGACAAGTCAACAAATCTTAGCTAAATAGTTTATAGTATATTATTAGGAATGTTAGATAAGGCAGCTCCATGTAACTCCTATCATTATGCATTCTTGGATTGAAAATAAGCCAATCTCTCAACAGTTTGGAGAGAAAGCCTTAGAACTGGCCCTTTGAACACCAGAGAAATGACAGTGGTGTGGGGAGACACTCTGAAGGGCACCTCTATATCCTCCAAGTTGCTAATGTAAAAAATGTGAAGGATCTAGATGCTTGCTGAGATAATACAAATGTGAACTAAATCACTGTTTTTAACAGCTGAAGATCTTTCTGCCTTTTCCCAGATGGTTACCTAAGTAATAAAATCATAACTGCTTAAATTTGATGTGTTAATGTATACTTTGTAAACCATTATGGAATCTGTGACATTCCTAGTCTATAATCAATAGCAATATTATGAAAGGAGAAAAATGATTATTAGCATTGATAAACATTTAATTAATGCCTATAAAAAAGCAAATGCTTGTGAGGACATGATTCATTATTGGATTTTTAAAGGGCAAATTTCCAAAGAACCACATGTCAGTCTCAAACTAAACTTAGAAGGTTTTCCAAGGAGCAGTCATCCATTTACTATCTTGCATGAAAGCAATGGTGATTTCATCAGAACTGTTGGGGAACACAAAATGATGTGTCATAGGTAACTTTAATCCTTAATTAATAATGAAAGGGTAACAGTCAAATGGCTTTGCTCTTATTCGCCTATTAAGATATAGCCAGTTAATTGCAACTTGCAAACAGAGGTGAATTTTCCAGCCTTAAATTATGAATGACATTGATATGTGGCTTTATTATTTAATGCTGGGTTTCCGTGACTCTTTGCCAGCAGCAGAGTTCAACTTTGAGTTCCCAAGAAAGGGAAAACATACCTATTATGCAGTGGCCACTTTGGATGCAGGTTTTCATGAATTATATTCTTAAGTTTTCAAGTGGTGGCTGATCTGCCCATGCACGTGGTAAGGATTAGTTATTTGCTTTACTCCATGGGAATGAGAATTTGGTAATCAAGTACATCCTTACAGTTTATAGTTTTGTTCCACAACAGAAAGAATGGATAGGCAATTTGCGTATTTCATCTGATGATGTGTATTTGCCCTTTGAAGTTAGGTCTATTCATAGGAGAATAATTTCAGTTTAGTTGTAAAAAGCAAATGGCCTCCTCTCCAATTTTCAATAACTGAATAATTGGCAATAATTAAATACCCCAAAGGAGTATTTTTTACATTTTACTTCTTTTTGAAAATTTGGATACCTCCAGGTGTGCACCAAGGTATGATCATGTAATATGAAATTTTTTTCTACCATGCTTCTAAATCAAGCTTTCTCAGAATTTAGGAGTATGAGATACAGTTTGGACATGATTTTGCCTTCTCAGCAAGACAATTACCGGGACTCAGATGGGACTTAGGTTGAAATATCTCTCCTTTCCTTGCCCCATGGTATCTACTTTGCAATCAAGTATATGATATGAAATTAATTACTATCATAACCTCAGAACATTGGAATGGGTTGTCAAGGGAGGTTGTGGGGATCTGCAAGAGCTTAGACAACTTTTTGTTCTGCATGACTTAGATGTTCAATTGCTTAAAAGCAGATGATCTTTAGAGATTCTTTCTTGTGCTATAATGTTAACATTATACATTAAGCTATTCTTCAGAGATAAGAAAAGTTATGATAATTAGCTAAAATATGATTTTATTGCTCAGTAATACTCAGGTTCTCCCCAGTCCTGAAATATTTTATCTAATTTCCTGATCATGTCTGTTTCTGGATTGTGTTAAGGAGAATTGTTGTTCTCACTGCTGAATTCCCTGCTGGTACTCTGGTTTTAGGTAATGACATACGCCTGAGAATTATATCTAATATTGTAAAAAAATTTTTTGGAAGAGTGATTTAGAGTGGGAAGAGAAGTTAGCACAAAAAGGTATAGATTTTTCTAATTGAAAAAGTAATATATATTGATTGTATGAAACTTAGAACAGATGAAAAAGTATAAATAAGAAAACTCTCACCTCTAAGAGTCATGTCTCACTTCTAAGAAACTATGTCTATTGTACAAAATTATTTGAAATATATGGACAATCTTACCTAGCTCAAATTATGAATGTTCTATTATATATGTATTTTAACCCAGTATATATACACTTTAATCTAGTGTATGTACATTTTAACCTAGATATGACCACCTCAGATGGGTAACCCTAGTGGCATAAAATAGACTCTTCTATCTCTTGTTGCTTTGGATGCCTTTCTATCCCTTATCTTCATCCTTCACTTTCTTCTTGAAGTCACAGATTTAATTGTTGCCTTTGTAGTCACTGCTTCCCAAGCCTGCTCCTGTCTGGTAGAGGACTAGTAGCTAGTACACTGAGGCAGAGTGTGGAAGCAGCACTGGGGGGGTGGAGAAGCAAGTGGAATGAGAAGAGGGGTATAACCTCTCTGGACTCTTTTTTCCATTCTCTTCCATTCTTTTATCCCATTTTAACCATATTTTCAATTAGTACTTCTGGTGAATATCTCTCTGATCTATATTTTTATCTCCAATTTCTCTGAAATTTCCAGCTGTCTTCTGGGCATTTTCACCCAAATCCCCAAGTACCTAAAACGTAGATGGTGTCTCCTCCCTCATGTTAACCCTAGCTTTTCCTTTCAACTTCCCACTTGTGTTAATAGTAGCATAGTTAAATTAGTTACTGGCCTTGAAATCTGGAAGCCATCTCTCACTGGCCATTTTCTCTTGCTTGCCTACATTCAGTCAGTTCTTAAATCCTATCCATTCTTCCTTAGCAATTTATCTTATCTATTTAATTTGCTCCCTTCTTTCTATTCCTATTGTGATCCACCCCATCCCCCAAAGTTTGAGTCCTTACTACATCTTTCAATAGTCATCTAATTGGCCTCCCTGCTTCTCGTTTCCCTCCCCTCTAAATGGTCTGGCACATTGCCACCAAGTTCATTGTATGACTTAATTTAGTGGCTTTTCATTACCCATTCAATAAAATACTTTTCAACCTAGCATTCAAGATTGTCTATTGCTTGACTAAAACCCACAGTATCAGTGTAATTTTTCTATTTTTTTCCTATACTGAAGACTAGTAGTTTTCAACCTTTACTGTGCATCACAATTTCTTAGGGAGATTTAAAAAATAAAAATGCCTGGGCCCCATTTCCAGAGATCCTAATTGGTCAAGGTGAGGATGTGGAGGTACAGGTATTGGTATGTTTTCAAGCTTTACAGATGATCCCAGTGTTTCTAAAGTGCAGCCAGGATTAAAAATTGCTATATTAACTCATGTGAAATCTTAGCTCTGCTAAAATGCTTTGCTTTATTTTAGTCTTTGAGCCTTTGTAAATATTTTTCCCAAAAGACTTGGAATGTCTTTCCCATCAAAACCCTGCTTTCTTCTGGTTCCAATTCAAATAATACTTCCCCTGTGAATTCTACATAATCCCCCATCCAGAAGTCTATTGAACTATTTTAGCACCGCCACCAACACATAACAAATGAATAAAGTTCATCTAAGTGAATGTGGTACCCATTACTTATTATATCTCAGTTATAGGTATACTTGTATTATTAATACATTTTTTAGTGGGAATCTTAAGAGGATAGCAACTATATTATGATATATTTTGTTACCTCTCTCCTTCTAGTTGCTAGCATAGTGCTTTGCACATAATAGGTCTTGAATAAATATTTTGAATGAATATTCTATGACATTTTAGCTATTATTTCACATATTATAGTTTGAGACATCAATTTCCAATTTACTGTATGTTGAGTTTTGTAAGATGAGTTAGAGACCCTGATTTGCTGTGTATGTTCAGAATCTCCTCCAAAAAATGGCTTTTCTAACCCATGCTATTGCCCTTCTCTAACACAATCACTTGTGGGAATTTCTAAGTATAAACTTTAATTTCTGGATATAAAATAGTAGGTTGCTCCTGTGGCAACAACTAGAAAAAAGTGAATATATTACAAAACAATCATATTTTTAAAAACATCAGATGGAATCAACATGAAGTGCTCTTCAATTCATGAGTGGATAAAGAAAATGTGGTGTGTGTGTATATATACACACACGCACACGTGCACACACACACATATGCGCCATGGAGTACTACTCAGCCATAAAAAGGAATGAAATAATGTCATTTATAGCAACGTGGAGGGAACTGGAGGCCATTATCCTAGTGAAGTATCTCAGGAATAGAAAACCAAACACCATATGTTCTCACTAATAAGTGGGGGCTAATAGATGGGTACACACGGGCACAAAGCAATATAAAGGACATGAGAAACCAAGAAGAGGGGAGGGTGAGAGGGTGGGTGTGGGATGAAAACTTACCAATTGGGTACAATGAACACTATTCTGGTGATGGGCACACAAAAGCCCTGACTTAAACATTATAGAAGATATCCATGTAATAAAAACACTTGTACCCCTTTAATAAGTATTTTGAAATAAAAAAATAAATAAAAACATCAGAGATCTGTGAGAGCAAAGAGGACTAGGTGAACTAAAATTCCATACAGGGAAGAGTCCTGAGGGTAACAGATCATTGGCCATTTTATTCTATGAGGGTATTTTCTCAGTCTTAGATTGTAGGTTATAGGCTGAGGATCTGGCTAGTCTAGGCAGGAGGCCTCTAGTGGAAGAAAGAGAATTCCTTGGAGCTTTTGATGATGAGCTAGAGCTGGCATAATGAATTTGAATACAAAGGAGCTAAAAACACTTAATTGCTTTCCCCATGAGACACTTAGTGAGCACTTGGGGACTGGGGAACTGGTCTGTAAAAGACACAGACTTAAAAATAACTAATATAAGTATATTGTGAAAATACTGGAAAAGATGGACAAAGACAAAGCAGAGTTTTAAAATTATTTTTAATTGACACATAATAATGGCACATATTTATGGGGTATAAAGTGATATTTTAATACATGTATAGAATGTGTAATGATCAAATCAGGATAATTAACATATCCATCACCTCAAATATTTATCATTTATTTGGGTTAGGAACATTCAGAATCCTCTCTTCTAGCTATTTGAAAATATACAATAAGTTATTGTTGACTATAATCAACCTGCAATGCAATAGAACTCTAGAATGTATTCCTCCTACCTAACTGTAATTTTGTATTTGTTAAACAACCTCTCCCTATCCTCCTCTTCCCCTTCCCAGCCTCTGTTTTACTCTTTACTTCTATGAGGTCAACTTTTTTAGGTTTCCCATATGAGTGAGTTCATGGGACATTTGTCGTGCTGTGCCTGGCTTATTTCACTTAATGTAACGTCCTCCAGGCTCATCCATGTTTCTGCCAGTGACAGGATTTTATTCTGTTTTTATGGCTGAATAGTTTTTCATATATATACACCACATTTTCCTTATGCATTCATCTGTTGATGAACACTTAGGTTGATTCCATGTATTTGCTATTGTGCATAGTGCTGCAATAAACATGTGAGTGCAGAAATCCTTTCAACATACTGATTTCCTTTCCCTTGGATATATACACAGTAGTTGGATTGATGGATCATATGGTAGTTCTACATTTAGCTTTTTGAGGAGCCTCTATACTGTTTCCCAATATGGCTGTACTTATACCAATAGTGTATAAGAGTACCTTTCCCTCTGCATCCTTGCTAGGATTTGTTATTTTTTGTCTATCATAGCTATTCTACCTGAGGTGAGATGATAGCTCATTGTGGTTTTGATTTGCATTTCCCTAATGTTTAGTGATGTTGAACAGTTTTATATGCCTGTTGGCCATTTCTATGTCTTCTTTTGAGAATTATCTGTTCAGATCAATTGCCCATTTTAAAATTGGATTTTTTGTTGTTGTTGAGTTATTTGAGTTCCTTGTATATTTTGGATATTAATTCCTTGTTGTTGCTGTTCAGCCAGGAGAGGGGGAAAAAGGAGAGGGGGAAAAAAAAAGAAAGGAATAATTCCTTGTTGGATGAATAGTTTGCAAATATTTTCTCCATTCAACAGGCTGTCTATTCACTCTATTGATCAATTGTTTCCCTTGCTGTACAGAAGCCTTTTAGTTTGATATAATCCCATTTGTCTATTTTTTGCTTTTGTTGTTTGTACTTTTTTTCCATAAAATCTTTGCCTAGACCAATTTTCTGAAGTAATTCCCCTATGTTTTCTTCTTGTAGTTTCATAGTTTGGGGTCTTACATTTAAGTCTTTGATCCATTATGAATTGATTTTTGTATATAAGGAATGATGGGGGTCTAGTTTCATTTTTCTGCACATGGATATCCAGTTTTTTTCTGTACCATTTATTGAAGAGACTATCCTTTTCCCAAAGTATATTTTTGGTGACATTGTCAAATATCAGTTGGCTGTAAATACATGGATTTATTTCTGGGTTTTCTATTCTGTTCCATTGATCTATGTTTCTGTTTTTATGACAGTACCATGCTGTTTTGGTTACTGTAGATTTATAGTATATTTTAAAGTTAGGTGGTGTGATGCCTCTAGATTTGTTATTTTTGCTCAAGATTGCATTGGCTATCCAGGATATTTAGTGGTTCTATATATATTTTAGAATTGTTCTTTCTATTTCTGTGAAGAATGGCATTGGTAATTTGGTAGAGATTGCATTAAATCTATAGATTGCTTTGCATAGTATGGTCATTTTAACAATATTAAATATTCCAATTCATGAACATGGAATGTCTTTCAATTTGTTTGTGTACACTTGGATTTCTTTCATCAGTGTTCTGTAATTTTCCTTGTAGAGATCTTTTACCTCCTTGGTTAAATTTATTGCTAGGTATTTTACTTTTTAATAATAATTGTAAATGGGATTACTTTCTTGATTTCTTTATCAGCTAGTTCATTATTGGTGTACAGAAATGCTAGTCATTTTTGTACATTGATTTTTTATCTTGAAATATTACTGACTAGTTTAACAGTTCTAAGGTTTTTTTTTTTTTTTTTTTTTGGTGAAATCTTTAGGTTTCTCTCCATATAAGATTATGTCATTTGCAAACAGGAATAATTTGACTTCCTCATTTCCAATTTGGATCTCCTTTATTTTTTTCTCTTTCCTAATTGCTCTGGCTAGAACTCCTAGTGCTTTGTTGAATATGTGTGGTGAAAGTGGGCATCCTTGTCTTATTATAGTTCTTGGAGGAAAAGCTTTCAACTTTCCCCTGTTCAGTATATATTAATTGTGGGTTTGTCTCATATATGGCCTTCATTGTTTTGAAGTATGTTTCTTCTATGCTTAGATGGGTTGAGGGATGTTGAATTTTATCAAATGCTTTTTCTGTGTCTATTGAGATGATCATATGGTTTTTGTCCATTCCATTGATGTGATGTATCACGTTTATTGATTTGTGTATGTTGAACCATCCTTTCATCCCTGGGGTAAATCCCACTTGATGTTGGTAGATAATCTCTTTGATGTGCTGTTGGATTCAGTTTGCTAGTATTTGGTTAAGGATTTTTGCATCTATGTTCATCAGGGATATAGGCCTGTAGTTTTCTTTCTTTCTTTCTTTCTTTTTTTTTTTTTTTGTTGTGTCCTTGTTTGGCTTTGGTTTCAGGGTAATTCTGTTCTTATAGAATGGGTTTGGAAAGATTCTCTCCCATACAGTTTTCTGGAAAAGTGTCAGAAGAATTGATTTTATTATTCTTTAAAAGTCTGGGAGAATTCAGCAGTGAAGCCATCTGGTTCTGGACTTTCCTTTGTTGGGAGACTATTTATTACTGATTTAAACTTGTTACTCATTATTGGTCTGTCCAGGTTTTCTATTTCTTTTTGGTTTAATCTTGGTAGGTTGTATGTGCCAAGGAATTTATCCATCACCTCTGGCTTTTCCAATTTGTTGATGTGTAGTTGTTCATAATAGTCTCTAGTAATCCTTTGTATTTCTGTGGTATCAGTTGTAGTGTCTCCTTTTTCGATTCTGATTTTATTTGTTTGAGTCTTCTCTCATTTTTTCTTAGTTTAGCTAAAGTTTTTTCAATTTTGCTTATCTTTTTTAAAAACCAGCTTTTTATTTTGTTGATCCTTTCTATTTTTTTAGTCTCTATTTTGTTAATTCTACTCTTATCTTTATTCTTTCTTTTCTTCTACTAATTTTGAGTTTGGTTTGTTTGCTTTTCTAGTTTATTGACATGCATTGTTAGATTGTTTATTTGAAAATTTTCTACTATTTATTCCTTTTTATTTATACAAATTTATGGGGTACATGTGCAATTGTGTTACATGCATAGTTTGCACAGTGGTCAAGTCAGGGCTTTTATGGTATCCATCACCTGAATAACATACATTGTACCCATTAACCAATTTCTCATCATCCTCCCACTCCCACCGCATCACCCTTCTGAGTCTCCATTATCTGTCATTATACTCTCTACATCTATGTGCACTTGCCATGTTGGGGGGTATAAGGTGCTGTTTTGTTGGCTTGGGTGCTGGGATCATACTGGGTCCATCTGGACTGAAGCATTGTAGCCCATTGTGTGGGCATGGTGGGATGACAGTGAGGTCTCAGGGATGTGGAGATGCAGAGGCTAATCGGCTTCATGGCAGGATGTACTTCAGAAGTGGCTTTATTCTCAAAGCAATGTCATGCCACAGCAGCTTGGGTCCCAGGGAGTTGGGGAGACCCAGAATGAGTTCCCTCTCTTGAGCAATGCATCTACATGGACTTGAGGCAGCTCCCTATGAGTGTTGGGCACCTCTAGTTAGCAAACTTGATCTGTAGCCCAAAAATGGATTTAAAAGAGAAAGATATACAGAAATGAAAAGGGAGACATTAAAACTGATACTGCAGAAATATAAAACATCTTCCATGACTACTATGAAAACCTCTGTGCACACAAACTAGAAAACCTAGTGGAAATGGATAAATCTTGAAAACACACAACCTCTCAAGCTTCAATCATGAAGAAACAGAAATCCTGAACAGATAAATAATGAGTAGCAAGATTGAAACAGTAATAAAAATTCTCCCAACAAAAAAAAAAGCCCCAGACCAGATAGATTCACAGCTGAATTCTACCAGACCTAGAAAGAAGAACTGGCACCCATTCTACTGAAACTGTTCCACAACATTGAGAGTGAGGGAACCCTCCCTAACTCATTCTATGAAGCCAGTATCAACCTTATACCAAAACTAGGAAAGGGCACAGCAAAAAAGGAAAACTATAGACCAATATTTCTTATGAACATAGATGCAAAAATCCTCAAAAAAATACTAGCAAACCAAATTCAACAGCATATCAAAAAGATAATCCATGATGATCAAGTAGGTTTCACCCCAGGGATGCAAGAATGGTTCAACATACACAAATTAATAAATGTGATTGACCACATAAACAGAGCTAACAAAAAACACCATATGATCATCTCAATAGGTGCAGAAAAAGCATTTGATAAAATCCAGCACCCCTTCATGATAAAAACCCTCAACAAATTAGGCATAGAAGGAACAAACCTCAAAATAATAAAAGCTATATATGATAAACCCACAGCCAATATCATACAGAATGGGGAAAAGTGGAAAACATTCCCTCTAAGAACTGGAACAAGACAAGGGTGCCCACTGTCACCACTTCTATTCAACACAGTACTGGGAGTCCTAACCAGAGCAATCAGGCAAAATAAAGAAATAAAGAGCATCCAAATTGGAAAGAGGAGGTCAAATTTTCCCTGTTTGCCAATGATATGATCTTGTATCTAGAAAACCCTAATGACTCCACCAAAATGCTCCTAGAATTGATAAATAAATTCAGCAAAGTCTCAGTTTACAAAATCAATGTACACAAATCAGTAGCATTTCTATATGTTAATAATAGTCATGCCGAAAGTCAAATCAAGAACGCAATGTCATTCACAATTAATGCAAAGAAAATAAAACACCTATGAATATACTTAACAAAGGAAGTGAAAGATCTCTACAAGGAGAACTGCAAAACACTGACGAACGAAATCATAGATGACACAAACAAATGGGAAAACATCCCATGTTCATGGATTACAAGAATTGACATTGTTAAAATGTCCATACTGCCCAAAGTGGTTTATAGATTCAATGAAACTATGATCAAAATACCAACATCATTTATCACAGTTTTAGAAAAAATAATCCTAAATGTCATATGGAACCAAAAAAGAGCCTGAATAACCAAAGCAATCTTAAGCAAAAAGAACAAATCTGGAGGCATCACATTACCCAACTTCAAATTATACTACAAGGCTATAGTAACCAAAACGGCATGGTACTTATATAAATGTAGACACATAGACCAATGGAACAAAATAGAGAACCCAGAAATAAAACCATATAGCTACAGCTAACTGATTTTTGACAAAACAGACAAAAGCATACATTAGGGAAAGGACACCCTATTCAATAAATGGTGCTGGAGAAATTGAATAACCACATGTAGAGGAATGAAATAGAATCCCTATCTCTCACAACACACAAAAATAAATTCAAGATGGATTAGAGACCTAAATGTAAGACCTGAACTATAAAAATTCTGGAAGAAACCATAGGAAAAACTCTTCTAGACATCAGCCTAGGCAAAGAATTTATGACTAAGACCCCAAAGGCAAATACAGCAACAATAAAAATAAGTAAATGGGATTTAATAAATTAAAAAGTTTCTGCTCAGTAAAGGAAATAATCAACAAAGTAAATACAAAACCTACAGAATGACATAAAATGTTGCAAACTATACATCTAACAAAGGGCTAACATCCAGAATCTACAAAGAACTCAAACAAATCAGCACACACGAAAAAACAAATAACCCCATCAAAAACAGGGCAAAAGACATGAGCAATCTTTTTCAAAAGAAAGTATACAAATGGCCAATAGACATATAAAAAATGCTCAATATCACTAATCATCAGGGAAATGCAAATTAAAACCACAATGAGGTACCACCTTACCCCTATCAGAATGGCCATTACTAAAAAATCAAAAACAATATATATGTTGGTGTGGATGTGGTAAAAAAGGAATGCTTATACACTGTTGGTAGCACTACAAATTAGTACAACCTCTGTGGAAAACAGTATGAAGATTTCTCAAAGAACTAAAGGTAGATCTAGCATTCAATCCAGCAATCCCACTACTAGGTATCTACCCAAATGAAAAGAAGTCATTATATTAAATCCTGCAACCATATGTTTATCACAACAGAATTCACAATTGCAAAGATAAGGAATCAACCTAAGTGCCCATTGATTGATGAGTGAATAAAGAAAACACCCCCCATGGAGTACTTCTCAGCCATAAAAAAGAATGAAATAATGTATTTTGCAGAAATTTGGATGGAACTGGAGAACATAATCCTAAGTTAAGTATCTTAGGAGTGGAAAAATAAACACCAAATCTCACTAATAAGTAGGAGCTATACAATGGGTACATGTGGTCATAAAGTGGTGTAAAGGACATTGGAAACGAAGGAGGAGGGAGGTTGGGAGGGGGGAGGGATAAAAACTTACCTGTCGGGTACAAAACTTACCTATTCAGGTAACAGGCACACTAAAAGCCCTGATTTCAGCATTATACAATTCATTCATGTAACAAGAACACTTGTACCCCCTAATATTTTGAAATAAAAACTATAAAAAAGAGGAAGATTTAAACAGAGAATTGTCATATATACAAGATAAAATGGCCACTGTAGATTTGAAAAATAAAAATGCAATATCTGAAATTTAGGCATCATTGGATAAGTTTAACACCAGACTCTACACAGCAGAAGGTAGAATCAGTAACATCAAACATACTAAAAAGTATTTAAATAAATCATTCAAACTGAAGCATAGAGAGAAAATGGAATAGAAAGAATAGAACAGAGGGTAAGAGATATGTGGTACACAAGCAAATGGATCAACATGCATGTAACTGGGGTTCTGGACGGAGAGAAGAAAGAATAGATAGAAGCTATTTTTGAAAAAGATAATGGCTGAGACTTTTCTAAAACTGATGAAAAACTAGTTTATAAATTAAAGATGCTCAGTCAGTGCCACAAAGGAAAAACATAAAGAAAACTACCAATGCATATCAGCAGTCAAGCTACTTAAAACCAGGATAAAGAAAAAATCTTAAAGGAAACCAGAGAAAAAAAGACACATTACCTTCAGAAGAACAACAGTAACACTGATGACTGACTTTCAACAGAAATCATGATGGTCAGAAGACAGTGGAATTACATTTTAATTTTTTCATTATATATTATTATTATTATTATTATTTTTAGTCAATAGATTGAGGGGATACAAGTGTTTTTTTGGTACATGGATGAATTGTATAATGGTGAAGTCAGGGCTTTTAGTTAGTGTACCTGTCACCTGAATGGTATACATTGCACCCGATAGGTAATTTTTTGACCCCTCACCCTCCTTCCACCCTCCCCCGTTCTGAGTCTCAAAAGTATTAATACATTATATCACTCTGTATGACCATGTATACCCATCATTCAGCTCAAGTGAGTGTGTGTGTTAGTAGCTTTAAAGTTTTTCTTTATGTAGCTCTGACATATTTCTTGGTAAATTTTGTACTAGGCATTTTATCTTATTATTGCTATTGTAAATGGGATCTTTTCTTCCATTATATTTTGTAGCTGGCTGTTGTTTGTATACAGAAAAGCTATTTATTTATTTATTCATTTTATCTGAAAAATTTTTACCCATTCCTTTTTCTGACCTAATTATTGTATCAGCTGATACTTCCATACAATGTTAAATAATTATGTAAATAATATTTACATTCTTTTCCTTTAACAAAAGTGTGTCTGGTTTTCTTCTTTTTTTTTAAATTTTGATAGATTTAGGGGTACAAGTGATTTTTTGTTACATGGATGAATTGTATAGTAGTGATGTTTGGGTTTTTAATATATCTGTCACCTGAATACTGTATCTTGCAACTGATAGGTAGTTTTTCTTTCCTCACCCTCTTCCCACTCTCCCCACTTCTGAATCACTGATGTCCATTGTACCACTCTGCATGCCCCTGTGTTCCCTTAGCTTAGCTCCCAATTATAAGTGAGAAGAACATGTGGTATTTGTTTTTCCATTCCTGCGTTACTTCACTTAGGATAATAGCCTCCAGTTCCATGCAAGTTGCTGCAAAATACATCATTTCATTCTTTTTTTGTGGCTGTGTGCACGGTGTATATATACCACATTTTCTTTATCCACTCCTCAGTTGGTGGGCACTTACGTTGTTTCCATATCTTTGCAATTATAAATTGTGTTGTGATAAACATATGATTGCAGGTTTTGATATAATTTCTTCTTTTCATTTGGGTAGATACCCAGTAGTGGGATTGCTGGATCGAATGGTAGATCTACTTTTAGTCGTTTGAGAAATCTCCATAGTGTTTTCCATTGAGGTTGCACTAATTTACATTCCCATCAATAGTGTATAAGCATTCCCTTCTCAATGCATCCATGCCAACATCTATTGTTTTTTGACCTTTTACTAATGGCCATTCTGATAGGGGTAAGGTGGTATCTCATTGTGGTTTTAATTTGCATTTCCCTGATGATTAGTGATATTGAGAATTTTTTCATGTGTTTGTTAGTCATTTGTATATCTTCTTTTGAAAAATGTCTCTGTTCATGTCTTTTGCCCACTTTTTATTGGGGTTGTTTTTTTCTTGCTGATTTGTGTGAGTTCCTTCCAGATTCTGGATATTAGCCCTTTGTTACGTGTATAGTTTGCAATATTTTCTCCCATTCTGTAGGTTGTCTATTTACTCTTTTGCTGTGCAGAAACTTTTTAGTTTAAGTCCCATATATTTATTTTTGTTTTTGTTGTATTTGCTTTTGGGGTCTTAGTCATAAGTTCTTTGCCTATGCAAATGTCCAGAAGAGTTTTTCCTAAGTTTTCTTCTAGAATTTTTATGGTGTTGGGTCTTACTTTGAAGTCTCTAATCCACCTTGAGTTAATTTTTGTGTGTGGTGAGAGAGAGGGATCCAGTTTCATTCTTCTGCATGTGGTTATCCAATTTTCCCAGCACCATTTATTGAATAGGGGGTCCTCTCCCCAGTGTAGGTTTTTATCTGCTTTGTCAAAGATCAATTGGTTGTAGGTGTATGGTCTTATTTCTGGGTTCTCTATTCTATTCCATTTATCTATGTGTCTACTTTAATACCAGTGCTATGTTGTTTTGGTTATGATAGCCTGGTAATATAATTTGAAGTCAGGTAATATTATGCCTTTAGATTTGTTCATTTTGCTTAGGATTCCTTTGGGTATTCGGGCTCTCTTTTGATTTCATATGAAATTTAGGATTGTTTTTTCTAGATCTGTGAAAAATGATGGTATTTTGATGGGAATTGCTTTGAATCTTTAAATCAGTTTGGGCAGTGTGGACATTTTAACAATGTCAATTCTTGCTATCCATGATTATGGATGTTTTCCCATTTGTTTGTGTCATGAATGATTTCATTTATCTGTGTTTTGCAGTTCTCCTTATAGAGATCTTTCTCCTCCTTGGTTAAGTATATTCCTCATTTTTTTGTTTTGTTTTGTTTTGTTTTTTTGCAGCTGTTGGAATGATATTTTTAAAGTGCTTACAGGAAAAGACTGCCACTTCAGAATTCTATACTCAGTGAAAATATCCTTTAAAAATAATAGTGAAAAAATAAAAAGAAAGTGATGCAAAGATTTTCAAAAAAGAAAAAAAACTAAAAAAAAGAAAAAAATCTCAGAGATGTTGTAATTGGTGTCTGTACTATAAGAAATACAAGAAAGAAAATGATCTGACATAAAAGCACAAAATTATATGAAGGAATTAATATCACCAGAAAGAGTAAATAAAAAAGAATACTGACAATTTAAAGTAACAATAGTAAAAATATCTCTCAGGTTTTATAGTATGCAGAAGTAAAATCCATAGCACAAAGGGTAGGAGGAAGGAAAGGAGGGAAACTATTCTAAGGTTGATTAGAAGGTTGATTTACCATTTCCATTAAGGAAATGGTACCATTAAGGAAATGGTAAAAGTATAAACTTAAAATAATTTACAATAATTCAAGAATGGATATTTCAATTTCTAGGATAATGACCAAAAGAGTAATATATAAAGCTAATAGAGGAGCTAAAAATGGAACAATAAAAAATATTTGATTAATCTAAAAGAGAAAAGAAAAAAGAAAAGACAGAATAAAGGAACAACAGGGGAGATAAACAGAAAAAAAAATCAAAAGTTAGCCTAAACCTAATATATCAGTAATTATATTCAATGCAAATGGACTAAACACTGCAACTCAAAGGTAAATATTGTCAAATTAGACCCAATTATGTCTTGTTTAGAGGAGCCACTTATTAAATAAAAGGTCACAGACAGGTTAAAAGTGAAATGATAGAAAAGATATATACCATGTAAACATTCACCAAAAGCTAGTCAGTGGGGGTATAATATAAAGTAGATTTTAAGGCAAAAAATATTACTGGGAATAAAGAGTGACATTTATTAATGTTGAAAGTGACAATTCCATAGGAAGGCAAAATGATTATACTTAAGATAACTTTGAAATACAGAAAGAAAAACCAATATTAAATACACAAATAGATTTTAATACCCTCTCCCAGTAACTGATAGACACATTCACAAAAAGCTAATAACAATATTGGAGATTTGAACAACTCCATTAAACAACTTGACCTACTTGATAGTGATAGAACACTACACACACCAACTGTAAAATCCCCATCATTTTTGAATAAGCATAGAGTATTTATAAAAGTAGACTATGTGCTATGACATAAAGGGAATCTCAACAAATTTCAAAGGATTGAAATACTATATAATGTTCTTTCAATACAGTGAAATTCAACTAGAATTCAATAATAGAAAAATAACTAGAAAATCCTCAAATGTTTGGACATTAAGCAGCATACTTCTAAATAAATTTTGGGTCAAAGAAAAAATCACAATGAATGCTAGAAAACATTTTGAGCTGAATTATAGCAACAAAACAAAAGCAGAAACCATTGAAATAGAAAGCATTTACTTATTGGGCAAGTTGCTTCAGTTTTCTCATCTGTAAAAGAGGGATAATAGTTGAACCTAAATAATTAGGTTATACGATTAGGTTATATATAGGTTATAGGATTAGGTGAACTAATACGTAAAAATATTTAAAATGGTGTTTGTCATATAGTAAGCACTAAACAAATGTTAGCTGCTGCTGCTACTACCACTACCACCACCATCACTACTACTATTACTACTAGTATTACAAGATGAACTATAGGCATATATTCTTATCTTTTAAAAAATATAGTAATGACATGGGCTATGAGGAGTCTAGAGGTTGTAAAGCCAGTTTGCACAGGGGCATTCCTATGCCATGGGGAATGGTATATGGCGGAGCTACCCTTTCAGTATAAATCACATCCTGTCAGTCCCTTGCTTAAAGTTTTCCTATTGCATTTAAGGTAAAGTCCAACATACTTATCATGGTCAACAGGGACGCATTATCTGATGTCTGCCCGCTTCTTTAACCTCTCCTCCTTCCCTTTCCTCACTATGCACTAGATACGTATTCTTACAGCGTCCTTGCACTGGCTTTTCATCTAACTGGAATGCTGTTTCCTCAGTTCGTTGTATGGCAAGTTTCTTCTTTTCAGGAGTCAGCTTAAATGTCACCTTTACAGAGAGGACTTACCTGACTATCCTATCTGTGGTTGGATTCCCTCTGACCTGGGTTGTTTTCTATCCAAGCATTTGTTGATTTCCTTCATCAACTGTCTCAAAATCTGTAATTATTCATGTGTTTACTTGTACTTTGTTTCACCTATTGTACTGTTATCTTCATTAGTTTGGGATCCTTGCCTTTCTTGTTCAAAATGCACTAAAAGTGTCTGGCGTAGTGGCTGGCTGGCATAATAGGTACTCAAAATATTTGTTGAATAAGTGACTGAATCTGTTAGGGTTACTGCCTTGGGTGGGAGGTTATACTAAGTAACACCTACTCTTTTCTACCCTGAATCTATGCTGTGGCTACTCTAAGTATCTTGTCCTAGGGAGAAAAGTGGTAAACCTCAGTAATAATTAGGCAAATTCCTCCCCTTGAATGCATTTGTGGTGCCACAGGATGCCCTTCTTAGTGGAAATGTGATAACATGTGATCATCTTCCTTGAACAATGACTGTGATTCTTGCTGTGTTAGGATTGACCCCTCTACCCAACTCCCTGATTTTACTCTACCTAATGCTACACCAAAGGACTTTTATCAGGCCCAAGATAAAAACAATGCATTAATTAAAATGATATTCTTTCTCTTAAAATTTAAATTTGACACATAACAGGCCCTTGGTTGTCACTAAGCAACATTGTTAGCACTAATTTAGATGTCTTATGGTTGTTCAGGCAAGGTGTTGCATTGTTCTATGCAGTGTTTTCTCCTGCTCTGAAAAATATAAATGGTCACTGAGAAAGATGGAGTTTCTTTTGTGAGTCCTCATGATACCAGATACAGGCTATGAGATGTGGACAGACAAGTGTGCCCTTCCAGCAAAGAGGTTTCTTCCTCCTGTTGTTCTCACACCATAACAGCCATGTCATCCTCAAGCACAGGCACTCTGGTTAAGCCCCCACTAAGTGTATAGTGTGGTACCTAACTCTTATTTTGATGATTTAATCTCCTTTTTTTTTTTTTTTTTTTATAACTGAAGACTCCATATAACTGCTTGCTGTTGGGTAGTTGATTTAAACTCTATAGGAACATGTATTTTGCTAATACCAGGGCATTCCTCTTTAGAGCAACATTACTTACAGGAGTCACATTTATAATGACTGATTTGAAACAGATGCTTGTTTAGCCAGGAGAAGTTTACATACTATTGAAACCCGGTCTGTACCAGGTATGATACTTGTTAGTCAGTTTGAAATGAGTGCAGGAAAACAAAGTGAATTTTTCTTTTTTGGCAGAAAATAGTGTGCCTTATGCATTTGGATAAATGGAGGTCAACATTGGTTTAAAATTAGGCAAACTACTTAATAGGCTCCTGGTTCCCCTAGTCCCCTAGCTGCGTTGATCTGGTATTTGAAGGTAAGTGATTCTGACACTTGTGGAAAAGAATGTCCTGTTGTGTTGTGCAGTGTGTCCCCAGACCTTCCCATATTGCTTTAGCTAGGGCAGCCATTCCTCTGGTTCCCTCCTCCCACTGAGAGTACCTTTAGACTAGAGAGGTTGAAAATACAATCAACGTAGCTCTGTAAAGCCCTGTGATTTTTAGATTACCTTTAATTATTAAATAAGCATGAAGCTAAATTCCATATTTGAAGAAACTGATTTCATCCCATAGTACTGAGCTCCAAATGTAGGAGAAACAAACTCAAAAGGAAAGAAAGCATAAATTTTGTTTGACAACATTCCATATGAATCTGCTTGTGAATCCATTAAAAACTATGACCCTCATTTCTGAAAGACTAACTCTTTCACATATCACTCAGGATGTGATCGCCTATCAGCTTACAGATATACATCTGCTCACGTTTCTGGTTTTATTGATTGCAATTGAAATTCATTAAAGAATCTTAAAAAAATCTTCCCACCAGACACTCCCTTTTTGTAGTTGGTATGATGTGATTCTGAAGGAAGCTTTATTATTCTATCAGAGAGGGTTGGTGTAGGGAAGATCTACAGAGACATGTCCATTCATAACCCTCCCAACTATGAGACAGATAGAATGAAGATCACAAAGCCTGTCCTTGAAGAAGAATAGTAGTCGTGTACATCGGGTCTCTTGCCAAAGAGTGCATAGTTATCTTGGAACTACAGTAAGGCAGTTGGGTTTACAGCCAGGACTCATGAGCTCAAGTCCCGACTATGCTATTGACCAGCTCTGTGATTTGGTCAAGTCACCAAGTTGCCCCTAAGCTTCAGTGTCATTACCGTTAAATTTTGTTACTATTAACCATCTCTTGGGGTTCTTGTGAGGATTAGAGGAGACCATGCATAAAAGAGTGTGAAGGGTGATACAAATGGAAGTGATTATTGTTATTATCATCACAAGCTTTTTGCAGCTTTACCCAATTTTCTACCTTATGTTCAATATTGTTGGATATTAGTTGTCTTTCCCTTGTTTTCTTGGTGGTAGTAGAAATAATCAATGGATAAGCAGGCCTTCAATTCCAGTCTTTTATTGGGACTAACCCAAACCTAAATCCCTGCAATAGATCTCTACACTACAGGCATTGAAAAAGCTGAACAAAAAATGCTACCAGTAAACCACAGCATCCTCTGGCATGCATAACCCTTGGTCCCCAAAATCTGGATTTAGGACTTAAAATAGCATTTCTTTAGACTTAAAGAATAGACAAACGTAAAAGAAAACACAGAATCCTGCCAGTTGGCGCCTATGATGAATCAGGCCTTTATTTTATAATTTTCTTTTTCAGTTATTTCTAAAGGAGGCAAGTGATACTTAATAAAGCTACCCACTCTCTGAGTAACTTAGCTACAGGTCCAGGTCTGTGACTATAATCTTTAATTGATGGATGCTTGGTTTCCATCTATCAATAGCTTGTCTAAAGGAAATTATATTTAGGAACAATTATCTAAGAGACATGCTCCCTGCTACCTATTTGGGTATTTTATCTTTGGATTTAGTTAGATGACTAAAGGCATATGTTACTTCAGCTTCTAAAGAGTGAATTCCTTTCCCTGAGCTGTACTAAGATGTTATGTCCTCAGCTTTTTAAAAAAGTGGTTGCAGGAAAAGGCATATGAAATTAACTTTTGATTTTAGTAAAAATGCTCTTGAGGATATTGTCCCTGTTAGTATCCCCAATATAAAGTCATACATGAGGGATTTCTTTGAGAATTTAATTCCAGGAAAAGCTTTGTCTTTCGCAAGGTACTCTTTTTAATAATGAGAGCTATGTAATTGCTTGGTTGTGCTTGCTTGTCGTCCGAGCTTCAAGAAGCTTGGAGCAAAATTTGAAGCTCAGTTACAGGACTAATGTTTACTTTAATAGCTAGCTTATTTACATTTTACTTTAAAAAAACTTGCTATGGTGTTATTTATATCTTTTGTTGTAAGCCATATCAAATTATGTTTTTGGAAAGAAGCATGATATGAAGAGAAATAAAATAGTATATATTAATAATAGGACTAATGGAAGAAAAAGAGAAGGAGAGGAAGAGAGAAAAGAGCCATCATTATCATGTCGTTGTCATCATCATCATCATCATTACCATTGTTATTATCATGGGGGGGCTAGAATTACTTATTAATGCAGGAAAAGAAACTAAAAGTTATTTTTACTTATATTAAATGATTTTTAAAAAAATTTATGAAGCATTTTAAGCATTAGAAAACTATAGAGAAAAATATAACATGCATCCATGTACCTGCTACCCAGATTTAACAAATATTCATTTGTGCCATATTTTCTTCAGGTAAAAAATTTTAAAGAAATAAAAATGACAGATACAATCAAAGCCCTCCTTTTAGCCTTCCTGTTCCCTTCATCTCCTCCCTCTCCCCAACTTATCCTTACTTGAGGTAAACTTTTTTATCTGGGCATTTATACATTACTGCATGTATCTTTTGCAATTTGCTTTTTTCTCCTGGTGAAGTTTTTGATTTTTATCCATGTCAGTCAACTTAATTCATGATAATTACTAAGTTCCCTTGTATAAACACATCACAATGTATTTATTCATTCCTTTACTGAGGACATTTAGGATTTTTCCAATTTTTTTTCTGCTGTAAATGATACCGGCTTGTGCATATCTCCACGTGCACATGTAAGAGAGTTTCTCTAGGGTCTGTGCCTAGAAGGGGGAATTGCTGCAGCATAGGTCTTCATCTATTCATGCATTCATTCAGCAAATAAGCCAGTGCCTGTTATGTGCCAGGTATCATTCTAGGCAACTGAAGATGCTGCAGTGAATAAGACAGTAAAAATTCCTGTTTTCATGAAGCTTACATTCTGGAGGAACATGCAGTGGGGAAAAAGGTAGGCAATAAATGTAACAAATAAGCAAAATACAATTATATTAGACAGTTACAAGTGCTCTGGAGAAATAAAAACAGGGCAGGTGATAAGAAGTGTATATGTGAAGAGGTTTGCATTTTTTTTGAGGTGTTGAAGGGTATCTCATTGTGATTTTAATTTTCATATCTCATGAGTGATGAAGAACATCTTTTCATGTGATTAAAACTGTTCATATTTAAAGGACCCCTTAAAAAGTCTTATACTACCTCATTGTTGATTTAAATCCTTTAAATTCAAATACTCCTTAAATATGTGCAAACTAAAACTAAGCAGAAACATGTTTTCTGCTCTTACAGCTTGTAGCTCTTATCAAAACAAATGTACAAATTACATGCAACCACCTCCTCTGCAAAAACCAGCAAAGTTTAAATTAACATAAATAATTTAATGTGAAATATAGTGTTAGTGACTGTGGTTCAGGTTCTCTTGGGTTTGGTCTGCCTTTCCCACTGGGTGCTATAAGATGATGCAATTTTCTCACTATTCTTTTCTGTCTGAAATAATAAAACACCTTTGTTCTCCAGTGAACTGTGAAGTCATTTGGTGCACAAGTCTTGTCTACCTCTGTTCATTGCTAAGTAGCTGCAGTCAATTAAAATGGTACTCCTTGGCACCAATCTGATTGCAAACACAAAGGCAAACTGGGCCTGTGAGATGGCATTTTGTTATCAGATAGCCACTGAGATGATCCAGAATGTGCTTACATCAGATTATCAGTGAAAGGAATACCCCAAAGTAATACATATATTAATAATATGTTCCAATACAGAATATGCAATTCCCTTAAAATAGATCAGAAAACCTCAGTTTGAGAAATTCTGATCTAAATCTATAGATTTAGAGCTTAAGGAGGATCACAAACTCTAACATAGTTTCTGGAATAGACTGATTTTTGTTAGGGCACAGAGTTACCCGGATACCCAGATTTTAAAGCAATCTTTAGAGTCTTTTTCCTTGGTTTACCTGGAATGGAACTGTACCCTGTGTGAGGCTCAAAATGGCCTCCTCTTTGATATAGAGAAGACCAGGTAAAATTTGCTCTGCTGTCCTTTGTTCTATGATGCTCTGACCTTATTACCAGACTTCCTTGTGCTTCCCTTCCTGCTGAGGTGCAGATATGCAACAGTGGTCTTTTTTTAATGACACATAATAATTGTGCATCTTTATGGGGTATATGTGATATTTAGAGATATGCATGTAATGTATGATGATCAACTCAGGGTATTTTAGGATGTTCATCACCACAAACATTTGTCATTTCTTTGTGTTGGGAACATTTCAACTCTTCTCTTCTAGCTATTTTGAAATATGCAATAAATTATTATTGACTATATTCACTCTACTGGGCCATCAAACACTAGAGCTTATTCCTTCTATCTAACTGTATTTTTATACCCATTAACCAACCTTTCTTCATCCCCCCTCCCAAACCCTTCCCAGCATTTGGTAAACATCATTCTACTCTCTACTTCCATGAGATTAACTTTTTAGCACCCCCATATGAGTGAAAACATGTAATATTGTCTTTCTGTGCCTGGCTTATTTCACTTAACATAATGACCTCCAGTTCCATCTATGTTGCTGCAAATGACAGGATTTCATCCTTTTTTATGGCTGAATGGTATTCCATTGGGTATATATATTACATTTTCTTTATCCATTCATCTGATGATGGACACTTAGATTGATTCCATACCTTCACAATTGTGAATAGTGCTGCAATAAACATGGGGGTGCAGGTATCCCTTTGATGTACTGATTTCTTTTTCTTTGGCAGATACCCAGTAGTGAGATTGCTGGATCATATGGTAGTTCTATTTTTAGTTTTTTGAGAAACCTCCATACTGTTTTCCATAATGGCTATACTAATTTACATTCCCACCAACAGTATATAAGAGTTCTTTTTCCTCTGCACCCTTGCCAGCATCTGTTATTTTTTGTCTTTTTGATAATAGCCATTTTTCCTGGGGTGAGATGATATCTTATTATGGTTTTGATTTGCATTTCCCTGATGATTAGTGATATTAAGCATTTTTTTCACATATCTGTTGGCCATTTTTATGTCTTCTTTTGAGAAATGTCTATTCAGATCATTTGCCCACGTTTTAAGGTTTTTTTTGGTTTTGTTTTGTTTTTTTTTGCTGTTGAGTTGTTTGAGTTCCTTGTATATTCTAGGTGTTAATACCTTATCAGATGAGTAGCTTGCAAATATTTTCTTCCATTCAATAGATTGTCTCATCACTCTTTTGATTGTTTCCTTTGCTGTATAGAAGTTTTTTGGTTTAATATCGCCCCATTTGTCTATTTTTGGTTTTGTTGCCTGTGCTTTTAACATCTTGATCATATAATATTTGCCTACCTATGTCTGAAGCATTTCCCCTGTGTTTTCTTCTAGTAGTTTTATAGCTTCAGGTCCTATGTTTAAGTCTTCAATCTATTTTGAGTTGATTTTGTATATTGTAAGAGATAGGGGTCTCGTTTCATCCTTCAGCATATGGATATCTAGTTTTCCCAGCACCATTTATTGAAGAAGGTGTCATTTCCCCAGTGTATGTTCTTGGCACTCTTGTTGAAAATAAGTTGGCTGTAAATGTGTGGACTTATTCTGGGTTTGCTATTCTGTTCCATTGGTCTACGAGTCTGTTTTTATACCACTACCATGCTGTTTTGGTTTTTGTAGTCTTGTGGTATATTTTGAAGTCACATAATGTCATGTCTCCAGCTTTGTTCTTTTTGCAAAGTATTGCTTGGGCTATTTGGTGTCTTTTGTGTTTCCATACAAATTTTAGGATTGTTTTTTCTATTTCTGTGAAGACTGTCATAAGTATTTTGATAGGGATCGCATTCAATCTGTGGATTGCTTTGGGTAGTATGGTCATTTTAACAATATTAATTCTTCCAATCCATGAGTATGGGATGTCTTTCCATTTGTTTGTGTCCTCTTCAATTTCTTTCATCAGTGACTTTTCGTTTTCATTGTAGAGGTCTTTCACCTCCTTGCTTAAATTTATTCCTAGGTATCTTATTTGATATTTTTGTAGCTATTGTAGATGGAATTGCTTTCTTGATTTCTTTTTCAGCTAGATTGCTATTGGTGTATAGAAGTGCTACTGATTTTTTATGTTGATTTTGCATCCTGCCATTTTACTGATTTAATTTATCAGTTGTCAGAGTTTTTTGGTGGAGTCTTTAGGTTTTTCTCTATATAAGATCATGTCATCTGCAAACAGGGACAATTTGACTTCCTTCTTTCCAATTTGGATGCCTTTTATTTCTTTTCTTACCTGATTGCTCTGGCTAGAACTTCTAGTACTATGTTGAATAGGAGTGGTGAAAGTGGGCATCCTTGTCTTGTTTCAGTTCTCAGAGGAAAGGCTTTCACCTTTTCCCCATTCAGTTTGATATTAGCAGTAGTTTTGTTGTATATGGTCTTTATTATGTTGAGATATGTTCCTTCTATGCCTAATTTGTTGAGAGTTGGTATCATGATGGGATGTTGAATTTTATCAAATGCTTTTCCTGCATCTATTGAGATGATCATATCTTTTTTCTCCCTTTTTAAAAAATTTCAGAATATTACAAGGGTACAAACATTTTAGTTACATGAATTGCTTTTGTACAGTTTGAGTCAAAGTTATAAGTATGTCTATCACCCAGATAGTGTGCATTGTACCCATTAGGTGTGAATTTACCCTTCCCCTCCTCCCCTCTCCCACCTGCTTGATTTCCTTTGAATTTTATTATCATATGTGCATGTAAGTGTCAATCAGTTAGTTCCAATTTAAAAGTGAGTACATGTGGTGTTTGTTTTTCCATTCTTGCAATAATTCACTTAGAAGGATGGTCTCCACATCCATCCAGGTTATTACAAAAGGTATTATTTCACCATTTTTTATGGCTAAGTAGTACTCCATGGTCTACATGTACCAAATTTTATTAATCCACTCATGTATTGATGGGCACAGGATCCACACCTTTCACCACTCACAAAAATTAATTCACAATGGATGACAGACTTAAACCTAAGGCATGAAACTATAAGAATTCTAAAGAAGAGGTTGGAAAAACTTTTATAGATATTGGCTTAGGCAAAGAATTTATGAAAAAGACCCCAAAGGCAATCACAGCAATGACAAAAATAAATAAATGGGACCTGATTAAATTAAAAAGCTTCTGCACAGCCAAGGAAACAATCAATAGAGTGAACAGGTAACCTACAGAATGGGAAAAAATATTTGCATGCTATACATCCAATAAAGGACTAATAACCAGAATCTACAAAGAACTCAAGCAAATCAGCAAGAAAACATCAAACAACCCCATTGAAAAGTGGGCAAAAGACATGAACAGAAGCTTTTCAAAAGATAGACTAATGACCAAGAAACATATGAAAAAATGCTCAATATCTCTAATCATCAGGGAAATGCAAATCAAAACCACAATGAGATATCACCTAACTCCAGTGAGAATGGCTTTCTCAAAAAGTCCCAAAACAACAGATGCTGGCATGGATGCAGAGAGAAAGGAACATTTATACACTGTTGGTGGGACTGCAAACTAGTATAATCCCTATGGAAAGTAGTATGGAGATACCACAAAGAACTAAAAGTAGACCTACCATTTGATCCATCAATCCCACTACTGGGTATTTAAATATCCAAAGGAAAAAAGATGTTTTATAAAAAAGACACTTATAAAAGATGTTTTATAAAAGATGTTTTATAAAAAAGAAGAATGTTTATAGCAGCACAATTCACGATGGCAAAGATGTGGAAACAACCTATGTGATCATATGGTTTTTGTCCATCATTCTTTTGTTGTGATGTATCATGTTTATTGATTAATGCATTTTGAACCATCCTTTCATCCCTGAGATAAATTCCCCTTGATTATGGTGTATTGTCTTTTTGATGTGTATTGGATTCAGTCTGCTAGTATTTTGTTGAGGATTTTTGCATCTGTGTTCTTTATGATTATTGGCATGTAGTTTTGTTGTTGTTGTTGTGTTCTTGTCTGGTTTTGGTGTCAAAGTCATGCTGGCCTTGTAGAATGAGTTAGGAAGAATTACTTCCTCTTTTATTTTTTCAAAATAGTTTGAGAAGAATTGGTGTTTTTTCCTCTTTATAGCTTTGGTAAAATTCAGCAGTAAAGTCATCCAGTCCTTAGCTTTTCTTTCTTGGGAAAATTTTTTTTAAATTGATTTAACTGATTTAACCTCATTCCTCATTATTGATCTCTTCAGGTTTTCTAGTAATATTTCTCCTGATTCAATCTTGGTAGATTATATGTGTTCAGGAATTTATCCATTTCCTTTAGGTTTTACAATTTGTTAGCATATAGTTATTCATAATGTTTCTAATAATCTTTTGTATTTCTGTGGTATCAGATGTAATGTCTCCTTTTTCATTTCTGATTTTTTTTATTAGGGTCTTTCTTTTTTCCTTGGTTAGTCTAGCTAGTGGTTACTGATTTTGCTTGTCTTTTCAGTAAACCAACTTTTCATTTCATTGATCCTTTGCATTTTCTTAAGTTTCTATTTTATTTAGTTCTGGTCTAATCTTTAGTACTTCTTTTATTCTACTAATTTGGGGTTTGGTTTGTTCTTGCTTTTCTAGTTCCTTGAGGTGCACTGTTAGGTTGTTTATTTGAAATCTTTCTACTTTTTTGATGTAGGCATTTATTGCTATAACCTTCCCTCTCACTACTGCTTCTGCTTTATACCTCAGGTTTTGGTATGTTGTGTTTTCATTTTAATTTGTTTGAAGGATGTTTTGCTTTCCTTCTTAATTTATTCATTGGGTCATTGGTTTGTTCAGGAGCATGTTGTTTTAATTCTAACTATAAATTAATTAAAACTGTATTTGTACAATTTCCAATGTTCCTTTTATCATTGATTTCTAGTTTTATTCTATTGTGGTCTGAAAAGACACTTGATATGAATTCAGTTTTTAGATATTTGTTTTGTGGACTAACATATGGTCTATCCTGCAGAAAGTTCCATGTGCTGATGAGAAGAATGTGTATTCTGCAGCTATTGGATAACATTTTCTGTAAATGTCCATTAGGTCCATGTGGTCTATAGTGCACTTTAAATCCAATGTTTCTTTGTTGATCTTCTGTGTAGATGATCTGTCCAATGCTGATAATGTGGTATTGAAATCCTCAACTATTATTGTATTGGGGTCTTTCTCTCCCATTTGATCTAATAATATTTGCTTTGTATATCTGGGTGCTGCAGTATTGGGTGCATATATATTTAGAATTGTTATATCCTGTTGTTGAATTGATCACTTTATCATTATATAAAGACCTTCTTTGTCTTTTTTTTTTTACAGTTTTTCACTTAAAGTCTATTCTATCTATTATAAATATAGCTAGTCCTGCTCACTTTCCATTTTTGTTTGCATGAAATATCTTTTTACATCCTTTCAATTTCATTCTATATGTGCCTTTATAGATGAGATTATTTTCTTTTGGTGGCATGTAGTTGGCTTATGTTTTAAAACTTTATTCAGCCAGTCTATATCTTTTAAGTGGGGGATTTAATCTGTTTACATTCAAGATTATTATTGATAGGTGAGGATTTATTCTTGTTATTTTACTATTTGCTTTCTGGTTGTTTTGTATATCCTTTGTTTCTTTCTTCTTCTCATTGTTTATCGTTGCAGTTTGGTGATTTTCTGTAGTGGTAACTTTTGACTCCTTTCTTTTTCTCATTTGTGTATCTGCTCTACCAGTTAGTTTTATACTTTTGTGTGGTTTCCTGATGATAGTTATTGTCCTTTCCCTTCCAGATATAGAACTCCTTTAAGTATTTCTTCTAGGGCCAATCTAGTGGTGATTAATTCCCACAGTTTTTGCTTGTCTGGGAAAGACTTTATTCTTCTTCATTTTTGAAGAAATCTTTTCAGGGTATAATATTCTTGGCTGGCAGTTTTTTTTCTTTCGGCACTTTGAATATTTCATCCCATTCTTTTCTGGCCTGTAAGGTTTCTGCTGAGAAAGTCACTGTTAGTCTGATGAGAATTCCCTTATATATTACTTTATGCTTTCTCTTGCTGTTCTTAGAATTTTATTTTTGTCTTTGACTTTTGACAGTTTGACTATAATGCGCCTTGGAGAAGATCTTTTTGGGTTGAATCTAGCTGGGGACATTTGAGCTTCTTTTATCTGGATGTCTACATATCCTGCAATGGTTGGTGAGTTTCAACCTATTATTTTATTAAATAGGTTTTCTATGCCTTTGTGCATCTAGTCTTCTGGAACTCCCAAAATTTGAATATTTAGTCACTTTATGGAGCCTGGCATGTCACATAGGCTTTCTTCTTTCTTTTCTATTATTTTTTCTTTTCTTTTTCTTTTTTTGCCTGACTGGGTTATTTCAAAAGACCTGTCTTCAAATCCACAAATTCTTTCTTCTGCCTGATCTAGTCTATTGTTGAAGCTCTTGATAGTATTGTTTATTTTCTTCATTAAATTATTCAGTTCTGGGATTTCTTTTTACTTCTTTTTTATGATTTCTATCTCTTTGTTGAATTTCTCATTCAGGTCATTAATTGTTTTTCTAGTTTCTTTGTATTGTTTATCTGTATTCTCTTGTATCTCACTGAATTTCTTTAATATCATTAATTTTGATTTTTTTCAGATATTTTATAGATTTTGTGGGGGGTCTGCTACTGGACAATCATTGTATTTCTTTGGAGGTGTATTGTTTCCTTACTTTTTCTTGTTTTTTTTTTTTGTGTGTGTCCTTATGTTGATTTCTGCACATCTGGTGTAACAGTCACTACTTCTAATTTTATGTATTGGCTTTTGTAGGGAAAGGATTTTTAAAAATAGATATATTTGTAGTGTTTGTTGGGTAGGGTGCTTTGGCTTTGATTCTTGGTGCATGCAGTAGTCTAGTCTCTGTAGGATTTCTTTGGTTGTAATCAGCTTTAGTGGTGTTTGTGAGTTCCTCATTGGCTTAGGCTGTCATTGTTAGTAGTGGCTGTGGCAAGGCTTTGCTGGGGATGAGGATGCCAAGCAGGCTGGTCCTTGGGTACCAGTGGTGGTGGCAGTGGGCTGGGTGTGCAGTACCTCAGGCCCCTGGGTGGTGTATGTGGGTGCCAGTGGTGGTGTGTTTGGGTGGGCTGGTCCTTGGGATTTCAGACAACTTATTTCAGGGCTGGCAGTGGCAGTGGTGGGTCAGCCAGGCAGGTGAGTCCCCATACCCTTGGCAGTATGTGTGGTGGCAGTAGTAGTGGTGAGCCAACCCTCCGGCTTCCAAGTGGCATGTGCAGATGCCAGCAATAGTATTGGAGTGCTGGGTGGGCTAGTCTCCAGGCCTCTATGTAGTGCACATATGTGGGTGCCAGTGGTGGTGGTGGCAGGCTCAGTGGGCCAGTTCCTGTGTTCCTGAGTGGCACACATGGTTGTCTGCAACTGGGGCAGGGGCCTATCCCCAGGCTCCTGGACAGAGTGTGTGGGTGCTGACAGTGGGTATGGTGGACCTATCCTTAGGCTCCTGGAAGGTGTGTGTGGGTACAAGTGGTGACAGATGGGGCAGGTTGATCCCCAGGACCTTGGACAATGTTTGTGGGTGCCTGCAGCTATGGTTGCAAGTAGGGAGGGCTTGTCCTCAGGAACCCTGATGGTGCACATGGGTGCTAACTGTGGTGGATGGGATGAACAGTGGTTTTTTAAATTTTTTATTTCATTTTCTGAAACACTCATCTGTTCATTTGTGCTTGTCACCTGGATAATGTATTCAGTGTGGAGATGACACAAGCCTCCCAATATCTTTCATTCCTGATTTCTGGTAGATTTGGGTGCGGATTCCTAGGGTTGAAGGGCTAATGCAACTGCCTATCCAACTATGAATAAAATTCCTTGCTTTATTATTCACAACTTGAGTAATAAAATATTCTTTTTGGCAAGTCAGGGTCATTATATAGATACTGAGAACAGACTTTAGAGTTAATATGTACTAATGATATTGATAGAAATGGCTTTATTGAGAATTTATTACTGGCCTGTTTGATGTTAATACAACTGAAAATGAGCTCAGTTAGGGAATTTTGCTCAAATAAAGATAAGAAATGTTACATTGAATATGTATGCATATTTATGTGTTTGTGTGTGCTCACGCAAGTATATATGTATATGGTTGAATCATGTAAAATTGCAGCTTATATAGGTCAAAAATGGACAAATTTCAGCAATATCTTATGGTTTATATATGTATTTTTATATGTTTCAGATTTTAGTTGCCTTACCAAAGCAATAACAAGATAATAAAGTCTAGTGTTCCTTTCTTAAAAAAAAAAAAACAAAAAAACCAACAATTAAGCCAGTCAGCTAAGTCCTAAAACAAAATTTTCTTTACAGTCATTCTTTTGTATCAGTTGGGAATTGGTTCCAGGACCTCTTGTGGATAGCACAATCCATGGATGCTCAAATCCTTTGTATAAAATGGTGTAGTATTTGCATATAACCGATGCACACCTTACCATATACTTTAAATAAACTCTAGATTACTTATAATGCATAATACAATGTAAATGCTATGTAAATAGTTGTTATAATATATTGTTTAGGGAATAATGATAAGAAAAAAAGTCTGCACGTGTTCAGTACAGACATAACCATCTCTATTTTTTTTCTGAATATTTTCAATCCCTGGTTTGTTGAATCCATGGATGTGGAGCCCATAGATATGGATGGACGACTGTACATAAAATATTTTAATCTTGGGATGTGGTAGACGAAACACTGCAGTAGGAATGTCCTGTCTCACAGAAAACCTGGAATGCCTTTGTCCTTCATCTATCTAAATTCTTTCAGGGCCCAGGACAAATCTATCTGTGAAGGCTACCATCACCATTCTCGACCACAGTGTGAGTTCTTTCCATTGAACACAGTGATTTTACCTTTGCTAATATTGTTTTAGTAAGTAATTCTTTATTATCTTCTTTTTAAATAAATTATAAACTTCTTGGGAACAGAGACCATACCTTGACTCTCTTTGGCCCCACAGGGTCTGTTTATTTGGCTGAGCATTTGACTTGGAAAGGATTCTGAATAGGATTTAATTATTTAAGTTAGTGGAATAATAAGGAAATACTTTCAGAAGACAAGAAATGTTGCATCTTGGGAAATCAATCGAGGATCTTCCTGCTTTCAAGCAATTTATAGTCTCCTTTGGGAGACAATGTAGAAACTTACAAAGGGTTTAGTGAGGCAAAATCATCTGTGTTTTAGGGTCTCTTAACTGTTCTATTCCTAGCAGAATGGTAAGAGGAAGCTTAATCCACCAGAATGGTTATGTACTGGCTAAACTGAGTGAAAATGTCTTCACATATTGATTTTAGTGTGGCAGTGATATACATTTAACTGGTAAATAATTAAAGTCAGCCAGTTACCTAGTTTGTGCACAAACATTAATAATAGAATGGCATTTTCCTTGATGGATGAATTTAAAAACATATGTGAATAATCTATAAATATAAAAGTCTTATTTTTAATATTTAATATATCCTAATTCAACACATCTTCAGTACAAATGTCCCCATATCTCAAAAGTCAATGACAATTTTTATCACAGCTCAGGAAAGACTTTTAGGTAATTAATGACAATACTTCAGCTAACAATTTTTTCTCCTTATGTCCTTTCTATTTTTGCAAGAGAACTCAGTGCCCTAAAGAAGAAGAAAGATAATGATTCACAATCAATGCTCATGGACCAGACACCTAATCTGAACTTAACCAAAAAGTCAATATTTAGCTGTACCTTATCAGTGTGGAAATGTCAAGCATAGCAAGAGACATGAACAAATTTCCAAATGACTTCTCATTCTTATGTTTCAGTGTTCAAAGCTGTGTGGAAGAGTTTCAACATCAGATAAGACAAAATGGCCTTTGGGAAAATAAAGAGACAATAAATGACAGAACTTGCAGCTGCCGAGACCACAGTTTATTAGAGGAAAAGAGATGCTGAAGATGCATTCTAATCTCTCCTAGCACATTCCCTTGGTCACCTTCCTGCCTGTGTGATGCTGGCACTTGATCGTTACCTGCAGCAGGCAGCCTTTAAGAGATAGCACAGAGAAATGTCTCCTTGCTGAGTAAAGTCATAATTGCCACCCAGACAATCGACACAAATTGTTTGCATTCTAAATTTTCCATGCCTGGGAGTAGATGCATCAAGCATGACTAGAAGGGCTATGGGTCTGCAAAACAGGAGCTCCACTAGGATTTCCCCAAAGCTATGGCTAGTTAATGTATAGAGCAGCAGTTTTGAATATTTTAAGAACTTCAGAACCCTTTCAGGATTCCATCTTGTTCCAGAGAACTCCAGCTAATCTCACCCATGTAATTGCTGTTGAAAGTTGTATTTTGTTAGAAAACAAGGTTACATTGGAAAAACTTATAATGATAGTCACATTTAATGAGATGGTTAGACCGTCTGTCAGCATTGAAACATTTGGTTATGGAAAAAAGGAAACAGTTTAAGAAGAAAGGTGGTGACTTAATGGCTAAGTATGCATTGTTACTACCTGACTTTTTAAGGGATTGTGGGTGGGCTTGGCATTGCAGAGAACATGAACATGTTGATGTGGATAAAGAAAACATCATTTTATTTAGGATTACAACTAGAAAGGATCTGTGTGAACTAGATTCACAGAACGAGGCATGAGAGTTCACCAAGGGCAGGGACCATACATTCTAAACCGTTTATATGATAAGAGTCATGTAGGTGCTTGTTGAAAATACAGATTCCCATGATCCTCCCTCTGGAGATTCTGATTCAGGGTGATAAAATTATTAATTGGGAGGCCATTGGACTGAGGTGGCTCCATCGCTCTGGGTTCCTACTGAACAAACTGGAACCCAACTCAGTGTAAACAGTAAAATGCTTAACCAATCAGAAACTGCCAACTAACCTCTAACAGGAATGATCCAAATAAGTCTACTGCTTCACTTTAACCAATCAAATATTTCCTTTGTCTTGCTTCTGCATTTACCCTAAAAGGCCTTCCCCTCATGCCCCTTTGGTAGAGCCCCCAAACCACTTGTGGTCTGTAGCTGCCTGATTCATGAATCACTGAATGCTCAAATAAACCCTGTAATATTTTAATGTGCTTCAGTTTATCTTTTAACAAAGGAGACTGTGGTAGGACCTGGAAACCTGTATTTTTAACAAGAGTCCTCGGAGATTTTATCATCAGGCAGATCTGGAAACATTGCTCCACACATCCTAGCAAAATGCAGGTTACATACTAGGTACTCAGTAATGGGGTAAACGAATGAAAGAAAAAAACTGTAATGTAATTAGGATGCCAGAAAGGCAGTCCCAGCCCCTGATGTGGCTGCGTGCTTAGTCAGTGTGCCAGGGCTCCTGGCCTTGTATAGCTCACTCCCAGATGTGGGAGGAGTGACTTTCAGAAGCAGTGGATAAAGGTTAGGTTTCTGAATGTCACATAGAATAATACTCCTTCCTCTTTGTCCTGTGTTGGAATGTCATAGTGATGTGAAAAGAGAGACAAAGTGCTAAGTGTTAAAAAACAGAAAGAACCCTGTCTAAATTCCCTTTAGGAAGAACTCTTTTTTGTGAATGTTTCCTGCCATAATAGATCCCTCCAGGCATAAACCGTCCTTCTTCTTTAACCTGTCCATATGGGCACAAAGGAGAAACAGTGTTGAGAGCAGTATTCTGATCTCCAGGTGAACAGAGCAACTAATAATTCCTGTACCATTTGGTAACAACCTCCTTATTTCTATTTTGTCATTTTAACTTTTTTATGGTCTCCAGGGGAATCATTTAATAAACTCTATGGTAAATGGGAAGGATATCCTTCCATACAATTTACAATACCTTGTTACAACAAAAGCCTCAGAAATATGGGAGCTGTGAAGCATGGACTGGAAGTGAGAGATGGAAGGTGGAATCTGTGCCTTTATTTTGCTATAAGGTCCTCTGGCAGAGGGTGGGCACATGGTGGACTGGATGGAGAAGACCCAATCACCCCTTTTGTTCAACTTCTATTACTGTCTGTCATTATCATGGGGCTAATTTAGGGTCATCTAATTTCTATAGAGGAAAGAATAGACAACACAGAACAAAAAAAGCCCCAATGAATTTGTCAAAACTTGTCACGTTCTAGCTTTGTGACTTACCAGAAAATTTAGTGAGTATTTTTGGGAGGGAAAGTCAACAAGGCAGAATTAAGGAAGTTTTTATGATAGTCCAGTAGTGATTCTCAAACTCTGCTGCACATTAGAAGAACCTGGGGAAGTTTTAAATATACAAGGACCCAGGACTCTCCGCAAACCAAGTAAGTCAAAATTTCTGGGGGTGTGACCTAGGTATCACTTTTTTAAAAAAAGTTTTCATAGTAATTCCAATGTACAGCCCAATTTGAGAACCAGTGATCTTCTAGACTGATCATATATTCTGGATTTTTTCTAGTTATGTGTAATTCCCTCTACCTGGAATGGCCCTTCATCCCTTCTTCTGGCAAATACCTGCTTATCTTTAAAAATTCACCACAAATATACCTTCCACTGACAGTGTTAGTTCATTCATTTATTCAACACATATTTATTGAAAGTTGGTGTTGCTTCTTCCTCTATGGCAATAGCACTCAGTAACAGCACTTCATTCATTTTAATTATGTATTATTATTACTTTTTCCTCTATAGACTTTGACTTCTTTGGAGCCAAGGATTGTAAATTATTCATCTTTGACTTTTGTAGTACATTTCCCTTCATTTCACCCATTTTCCCACATTCCCAGTTTAGGAATGCTTATCCCACGGACATTCATTGTTGAATAATGATGACTTTTTAAAGGTGTGGTTACCACATTCAGTGAATGCAAAATTGCTATAGTTTGATTTTTAAACATAAAATCATGATCTCAGATTTGTTTGTAATGCTGAGATGCCCATGATTTTGTGTCTTTTGTTTGCAGTAGCATTGAATGATACCTTCATGGGATGGTGTATGATGACTCCAAGATCCATTTCTGGGCAATACTTGGCATCATTAAATTTTATATCTTAACATCTTTTTCTTTTCTTTTTTTTAATACTCACCATTCTCAACTTCTCTGCCTTTTTTCTTAGTTCACTCACTCCTTTGACATTTAGGGCCCCCTACACTTAGCCCCTGCCCTGCCTAACTAACCATTGTCTCTTCCATAAACCTTGTAGGCTAGTCAGGCTAATCTCCTCAATGTTCTCCAACTATGATGGAGTTATTTTCCTTCCTGCCTACTATTATTCCAAATTGTTTTTTGATCCTCTAAGGACCCATGTCCTCCATGAGTATTTTTATCTGACTTCTTTAGCTTTTTTATAAAATCTGTACCATACAATTTAGCACTAGCCTTTATTCAGTCTTGTCTGATTTTTTATTGTCTAATATTTTCAAATGACCTATCTCCTCACCTGATTGTACATATTGTGTCATGTACATCTTTCATAGGCCCTGTGGCATCTAATATAATGAAGGCCATACTGTAGGTACTTAATAAATATTTTATTCTTTAGAGTTTTAATTGAATCCTACCTGCCATCTTGTAAAACAGGAGTGTTTAACACACAATTTAGAGCCTTGGGAAAGGTTTTCTGTGCAATTATTTTCTATATGACATAATCTGGGAAGAGTGTAACCCTGGATCTGCGTTCCTGTTATGGGCTGAATTGTGTCCTTCCAAAATCCATGTTGAAACCCTAACCTCAGAATATGACTGTATTTGGAGATAGGGCCTTTAAAAAGGTGATTAAGTTAAAATGAGGCCATTATAGTGGGCCCTGATCCAATCTGACTGGTGTCCTTATAAGAAGAGGAAATTTGGACACACAAGGAGACAGCAAGATATGCACACACAAAGGAAATACCATGTCAGGACAATAAGAAGGTAGCCATCTGCAAGCCAAGAAGAAGAAACCAAACCTGCCAACACCTTGATCTTGGATTTCCAGCTATCAGAACTGTAAGAAGATAAATTTCTCTTGTTTAGGCCACCTAGACTGTGGTATTTTGTTATAGCAGTCCAAGCAGCTTGCATATAGTACAGGCCCTATATGTTATCTTTCTAGAATTACTAGGAACCTCGTAGGGACAGATTTTCTAGTTCTCACTTCTTCCTGTCTCTCTTGGAGGATTCTAGATCATACCTCCATGAAAGAGAGGACAAAATTGAGGAGGAAATAGGGGTTTCTTCTTCTTTCTCTTTACCTTCCCCAACAAATTCAAGCTTTGTTCTCTGCGATGGGAACCTTCCTGGAAACTTTGCTTTTCTCTCTCCTTTAGCTGTGGGCTCAAGTCAGTTCCTAAATGATGAAGCTGGGTCAAGGTAAGGTCCACAAGCCTCTGAAATTAGTTTTCCTTTCTTTAAAACTCTTTGCTTTATTGAACATAAACATAGTGGGTTAATTTGCATGTGAGAGAATTATTTTCTGGGAAAAAAGTCTTAGTTTGGGTTTTCTTCAAATCAGATCCTGAGATAAGGATTTGGGAGCAAACAGTTTATATTTGAAGGGGTCCCAGGAAGCACTGTGAGGGGATAGGAATATGAGACAGGGACAGGCAGAAAGTCAGCAGAGAGGGCTTTCAGCAGTGCTTACCACTGTGGGCAGCTGGGACTCAATTCTGCTGGGGACCCTCTATGAGACCGTGTGGTTCCAGCAAGGGGCAAGGAAGCTAGGGCATTTATCCACCATTCTCTACCCCTTATGGGTTGAGGGCTGTACTTGGAGGAATTAACTCCCCACTATTTCTGGCCTTCACTGGGAGTGGGCAGAGCATGCTCTGCAGGCAGAGGAAGTCCAAAGGTAAAGAGACACAGATGCTTGAGGTAGGAAATTGTTGGCTCGTGGAGGAACTCTTTGCCAAAAGCTATAGGCAACCAAAGCCACAAGAGTGGGTCAAGGGAATATGAGTGGGGCACCAACTGTCTGTATCAGAAGACTAGTTTCAGATGTGAGGAAGTTGGACTTAAACTCACTCTGTTAGGGATCACAAAAATCGACCTTTAGTGCTTTGGGCTTTTTGTGGCTTGTTTATCTACAAATCCCCATTTTAGAGCTATCCTGCCTGAACTTAGTTTATTCTTGTGGTTCTACAGAGGCTGTTCTTGGACTGACGCTGATCATTGTTTCCTGGTGGTCTAGCTACCCAGAAAGTATGCTCTGTCCTTCCTGCCCCCCAAATCTCCCAAATAAGCCATATCAGAATGCAAGGATAATTTAATTCCATTTTTAACATCTTCACCCCCAACTTCTTTCCTAGTGAGGGGGGTGTGTGTGGGGCAGGTGTTTGGACATGGCCATAGGCCTAAACAGGAGCTCTCCCTGAGGTTCAGCCATGTTCTGGGCATGTTAAAATCACTAGTAGGCAGGGCCTGTCAGAAGTCTTTTTGCAAAAGGATTGAAGATCATCCTGGGAAGTAATTATTGTAAGGGGCGAGTAAGCCAGGGGTGATAGCTTGATCCAGTAACAAGTCTTAGTCATCAGAGGAGAGGGGCCATTTGGAGAATGGTGTGGTGTCTATGACTCACATTCGTCTCCAGTCTTGGCCTCCCTTTAGATCATGTCTAGTCCTTCAGAGAGTTGAGGGGAAAGCTATAAATGAACACTAAATGAGTTGTTTTGTTAAAACTGTTGGACACTGGAGGTATAAGCAAGATTACTTGGAGATCCCTCTAACAGAATGTAATATACAATCAAAGGAGAAAGGGCTTCTTTTCCTGTTCCAACAGTGTCCATGGAGAGAGCTGGAAAAGGGCAGGAGGAAGTGGAAACCACATGGTATCTGACAAGCCTTGTTCATTATCGCAGGTGAGATGCCCCCCGGGATTTACCAGAGTTACTTGGGTAGTGCTTGATTGATGGCTGCATCCTGATGAGTTGAGGAGGCAAGCCATGAAATCTGGGCTAGCTGATTGATGCCACTACATTTGTTCCCATAGGCTGATGAGAACTGGGCAACTCTGGCTGCAGGTGGGACATTCTGGTTGATAGGGACAAATCCTTTCATTTCTTTCCACAATCAAGTTTAGGACAGACATATGCTTCCTGGTCCATAGCAGGTGCTCAGTAACTATCCATTGAATGAATTAACTCTTCTCACATTTAATAAACATCAAGCATGAGCAAGGATTGGAGAACTGATCCATGACAAATTTCCAGTGTGGGAGCCGTTCCTTCTTTCTTATGTGCTATGTCTCATAGAAATAAATTCATGTGATGAAAAAAACATTTATGGATATATAAGTGACTTTGTCACTGTGGAGATTTCAGAAAAACTAATTTACTGGTGAATAGTACTTCAACTGATTACCTTCAGTTTAGCATCATTTGCTCACAGTGTGTCTTTGGGCAAGTTACTTAACATCCCTGAGCCTCAGATTCTTCTTTAAAATTGAGATAATATTACCACCTATTGATGCTATTTAGAGTGTTAAAGAAGATAATGTACATAAAGTGCTTAGTATAGTTCCTAGGACATGGAAAGCATTTAATAAATAGATATAATGACAATTATTATTATCATCTTTTAGAAGATCCATCCAGGGAATTGCCTCTGCTTTGTTCTTTGTTTTTTAGTTGGTTTTCTGCCTAAGAATAAATATTTAATGTAACCTTCATAACTCAACTTTTAAATAAAGGGCTGTGGTGTAGATGCTTGTAAAAAGTTTCTGGAAGTTTAGATATATTCACTATGTCCAGTGGTTTTGTCTTATCTATTTTTGACCCCCTCAAAAAGTCTCAACAGATTAGAGGCCTCATTTCCTCTTATATCAACTAGGTTGTCTTTTCTGCTTTTATGTATCAGCTTTTGCTTTGTTTGCATCTTTCAGCTAAACCAGTACCTAAAACTAGGGTCTATTGTGTACTTCTCCTAGCATCTCCATTGTAAGCTGCTTGAAGCAAGGTTTGCTGGAGCTGTGTGAAAGTGTATATTGTCTAGAAGACAGAACTATTTTTAGCTTGAAGGTAGATCTGTGTTTTTCCTTCTTGGCAAATTCCTTTTCTTTTGATGAAAGCCAAAACTTGAAGCTAGTGGTGACAGATTAGGGCCCTAATTGCTGTGCTGTTGGAAATAAGGAGAGATGTTTATTGCTAATCAAGTAAATAGCAAACCAAATTTCATCAGTGTAGTAAGATGAGTCCACTCAGTGGGCCGGTCTTATAGAACACTTTGTCTAGTGAGCCTGGGAAAACTTGTGAAGTGGTAAGAATAAAAACAGCATATGGTGTTTGCAGGAACTTTGTCATACATAAGCAATGTGCTGTGGGTGTGGTAATGAACATCAGGTGTATTTGGCTCCAGACATCTAAACTTGAGGAAGAATAATTTTGCTTTTAAGCACATACTGGAATGTGTTTTTGAATTTCTGGTATTTTTTAAAAAATAACTTAAGAACTGCTTTTTTTTTTATTCCTTATTTGGAAGCTATACTAGTCAGCATAAGAAAATACTTAACTTAAGATCTTCAAAGGCATACTGTAGAGGTTTGGAAAGCATTTGGTTTGGCTTGAAGCGAGTTTGGCGAGTGAAGTGACAGGCACACAAGAAAGAACAACAGGTGAAAAAATGTGGAGTGTCTTTCATCTTTCAAAGGATTTTCTTGATGAATTGAAACAGCCATGAAAATAAGCACTGGCCTTCATGCCCAGTGGCCTAAAAGGACTTAGAGTGGGCCGAATCAGAATCAGGCCAGGGCCTAATGAAAGCCAGGCAATAAGCCTAGGCCTAATTAAATATGTGCTGCCTCTCCCCCACTTTTTATTCCCTTTGGGTTTTGTGGTAGAGGGATGTTTCTCTTCTTTGACTCAGATAGAGTTGGTAATGACTAGCAAAGGCAAACAGTGGCATTAGTAACTCAGTGGAACCAGAGAAAATTTTTGTTGGCTAAATAAATTTTCTTTCAGGCCTGTTTCTTTTAAAAGCTGCTTTATAAAAATTAACTAATATATTTCTGTACTAAAGTAAATATCTCTTGAAGTGGTTGAATGGGAGTCAGACAAAAAATTTTTGATAGTATTTGGGAAAAATATTGCATTTGATTGTAACTATGTTTTAGAACAGCTTTTAAAGATCTTGATTGAGTTTCAGCAGTTTCCCAAACTTGTTTAAAGGGATCTTTGGGAATCTATGAGTCATAAATAATTTTCTGATTAAGATCACAAGACAGATGTTGCCATAGAATTCTACAAAACTTTAAAGCATATTCGAACAATGTGAATTTGATGTAAGAGTAGAGCATTTTCTCCAGTGTCCTAGTTCACAGAGTGGGTATACAGAGGACCTGGGACAGGGCCACAGATTCCCAAGCCCTCAACTGAGGATGTCTTTCTTACCAGTACCTCCCATGAAGAAGTTGCTGCTTAATTTAGCATTTGAACACAAATAAAACTTTTATGTAACACAGGGAAATAACATATTTAATTTATTATAGCACATTTATAGAGTCCTAGGAGATGCCTGACTTACAATAATTGGTGAGTCTGTTTTGTGTCTTTTCCAGAGGTTTTGCTTAGGGAGCAACTTTTAAAGTCAACGATGATGCCAGATTTGGAAGAATTCTAGAGGCATATGTTTGGGGAGCAGCATGGATGAGAATCAGATTGGATCTTCAGACTGCAAGACATTACAAATATATATTGAGCTCAAGAAATATAAAAGGACAACAAGACAGTCAAATCCTGTGGCAGATCATTCTTTTTAAAGAGAAATATAAATACAATACTCAGCCACTGTCAAAGGGTAGTCATAAACAACAACAAACCATACATTTTCAAAAGAAGGCCAGTATCATGTTTTCCTTTTGAAATGCTCAATGAAACCTGCACAAAAAATTTCTGTGGATTTGAGGATTCTGGAATAAGCAAGAGGCAGGAACAGAAGCCCAAGTGCTCTGTCTTTACTGGCTTTAGTTGTTTTGGTTTCAAGCTTAGCAGCAAAATGTTCCTGCCAAGTAAATGTACATGTGCATGGGATGTTTTCTGCTTTGTTTCACCCCGGCATTTGAAGAAATGCCCTGGTTTGTATCAGTCATATATCATTTTAGTGTAAAACATGCCCCTTGAAATAATTAAGGACTTGCAACTTATCATTAGAATGAGTAATAGGCTGCAATGTCTATTTAGAATTGGTTTTTTAGAAATTAATTACTGAGATCAGTCATGAAATACTTCACTATTTTCTAATGATTGAAAACTACAATTTGACAATTCATTGGTACAGAATTTGTCAGGGCAATATATTTATCATTTATCACTTTAGAAAGGGGTCCACAAACTTTTTCCATAAAGAGCCAGGTAGTAAATATTTTAGGCTTTGAGCCTTTGTAGCATGTGAGCAGCCATTGACAATAAGTAAACAAATGAGTATATCTGTGTTCCAATAAAACATTATGTATTACATGTATTATGTATTGTATTTCATATAATTTTAACATGTCTTAATATATCATTCTTTCTTTGATCATTTTTTTAACCACTTAAAAATGCAAAAACCATGTTTAGCTCTGGGTTGTATAAAAACAGGCAGCAAGCCAGATTTGGCCAAAGGACTCTAGTTTGCTGAGCCTGTTTTAGAATATAAGACCATTATTATTTACAATAAGATGCCTGAACGTTATTTTAAAGAGCAATGGATTTTTCTCCAACCCATAATTATTTTATAATTCTGGTCCAGTGACTATTATTTTTCAAATGCTTTGTTTGGGCTGTTTGAGAACTACAAGATGGTGGCTAGCTGCGTGGCATGAGGTTTGACAAATTAAACTCTGACTGTGTTCTTCTCACTATGTTTAATTCTATTCATCAGTAAAAGGAACTTGTGCCATTGCCTCACTTGTTGCAATGAATAAATTGGTATAATTTTTACAAAAGAACAACTGCATGGATTCTTTTACTGCCTGAAGACTTGAGTGTTGGGCTCCTCTTTATAAAAGTTTCCATGACAATCTGGCTTGAGAGAATGACAGGTTTGCCCTCATGGAGAATTTCTCATTATGGAAGCTTTTCTTTCACCAGGATGTTTTATGGAGGCCTAATAGTGGGTTAAGCAGAAAGGACCAAATAGGACCTTTTCTTAAACCATACCTTATACCCACCCTGGCCTGAAAGAGAGCTTGTTTATTCCTGTGTGTGGTGATGGGGTGATGTTCAGAGGCTAAGAGGTTAGGGAAGATCACCATGCTACATTGGGGTCCTTGCTTCCTAGTGGTAACCAAGAGACCCAGACACAAGCATGTGCTATTAATATATTATATGGGCTAAGCCAAGAGTGATAGGCCCTTAGCTTTCTTTACTGAAAGGCAATATGTGGAGTAATGAAACAAGTGGGGTCTGAGCTCAACTATCTGAGTTTTTACCCTGGTTGTGCCATTTGCTAACTAGCTATGTGACTTTTACCCCTCTGTGCTTTAGTTTCCTCATGACAATGATGTTTCTCTCATAGGGTTGTTTCTGTGGGGATAAAATACATTAATATATGTAATGCATCTTAAAATAGCACCTGGAACATGGTAGTAAATAACAAATGATCACTATTGTGATGATTTTCTTTATTTTTAGCCTTGAATATAATGCAACATTTGAAAACTCATATTTAAAGGGAGATTCCTTTCTTCGGGCATAATAACTATTACCATATCCTTTCATAGCTTGTTTTTTCTTTCTCAGCCATGATCATCCCTTTATCCTACTGATTTATATCTTCCAGTCACCTTAGCCACCCTAATATTCATTTTTGACCTTGACCTTTATTCTCTTCCCACCTACTGCATTTTGTTACAAACTCAGTGATGTCCTGGAACTAAATTGAGAAATTCTTGGTCCATATATAAGCAGGAAGCCCAGTTCATCAGGTGTAACCTAATATGTTGTTGTGTAGCTATGGTACAGCACAGCCTGGATTTGGTCAGAAATCTAGGGGTTGTTCAAGGCAGGTTCGTAGTAATCTGCTCAACCACCTGCCCAGAGCTGAGAAGTTGAAAAGACAAAGCCCAGTGGGGAAAACTGGTAGTGTTCTGAGCAGAGGCTTTATGCCTCATCCTTCTTTAATGGGTCTCTCAGGGGCCTAGTGGAATGTTCTATGTTCTAAGGACCTTCAATAAATACGTTTGTGCTTGACTATATATACATTGGGTTTGGGTTTCCTTCCCACCAACTGCTTTCTGGGATGCAGAGAGAAAAAGCCTTAAATGTTGCTGCACACTATTTTAAATCCAGCTTAAGCTGTGTTTTCTTTCCTTTTGGGCCTGTTCTGCCTGTGCTCTCTGGAGCAGGGCAGGGGTGTGGACAGTTGTTGAGAGAAGGTTTTATTTTGGTTAATTACTAACCTGGATTTGTCTACTCCTATTTTCTTGGAATGAAAATGAGATGCTATTTTTGGACTACTCAATGTACAGAAAGTAGCATTTTTTTTTCTAGAGAGGATGTATTGTATAAGTTATGGACAAAAGCGATTTTGAAACAGTTTAATATGCTTGCATAAGGTAAGGCCATGTTGTGGAAGACCACCTGAAGATAAATGAGAGTTGCATAAGGTTTACATGAGGTCTTTGAGTTTTGGTCTTCTGGATAACTGAAAAAACCAGTTCTCAGCCCTGTAAGAAACAATGTCTGCATTAAATACCTGCTTATTCCTTAAAAACAAAATAAACAAAACAAAACAAAAACACAGGCCCAGTATTTTCCCTCATATTTCTTCACTCCCTAGATGTCTCACCCATGTGGTACACTCTCTTTGACTTCAAAGGGTACTTTCTGTATGCAAGAAATACCCAGAGCATAGAGGGGAATGAGATTTTGCCCCAAATATGTTTTTATTTGATTGAAACAATTCATCTGAATGACATTCACTGTTGTGTTAATGCTTTAGGCTCATGTGGAGTGTACATTTGTTTGGTGATGCATTTTTAACCAGCAAGTGAGGTTCCTATTGTGTGCAAAGGGCAAAACCAAGCCACATGTTTGGACATGTTTGGACAGCAAAGCATGCAAATGCCTGAGTCTAACATTCATTTCAAAGGTGAAATACTCATGTTTCTGTAGTGTTTTTACTGTAGATTTTCTGGTGCACAACCAGTGGTGCCCATGATGATTCTATGTTTATTTTTCTAAGGGAAAGAGAAAGGAAGAAAACTGGCATTTTTACTGCTTGCTTACTGCATGCCAGGCATTGTATATACACGATTTCATTTAATCCTCACATTAACCCTTGAGCATAGGTATTATTATTCCCATAATATATATAGAGAAAACTGAGGTTTGGGAATTAAATTGCTTGCCTAAAAGCCACACAGCTGGTAGGTTGTAGAGAGACAGGATTCATAACAAGATCTGTCTCTTTTCACTAACCCAAACTGCCTCTCTTCAAGTAGAAATGGTCTTTGTTGACCATCTAGCAGAAAATGCTTACTTGGGACACAGACAAGTGTTTTCTAAATGAATTTAACTTTTTTTTTGGTTATGAAAATAGGTGGAAAAAGTATGTTGCTTTTCAGAGTTTAAAAAAGCAAAAATTTGAAGCTTAAATTACTGAGAAGTGGGCAGAATTGCATGATTAAAATAAACTGTGTATATAAGTCTATACCCAGAGAATTAAACATGTAAAATTATTATGCCACATAACTAATCAAATCCACAATCTGCATGAGAGGGAGATATAATTTAATAAGCACAATATAGACTGAAAAATGAATAGCTGTTTGGTTGCTAATCATAGTGTAAAATATCTTTTAGTTTTAAGAGAATTGCCAACAATGGAATAAGAACTCAAGTTCTTGCAAATGTTTAAGAGCAACCACAAGTTATTGCTGCAAAGCAGAGACAAAATAGTCTTCATTTTTGTGCCAGAATCTCCTTTCAGCTCAGATGGCTAGACCTACAAAAGAGAAAATAGGGAGATTTTGCTTTTTTAAAGCAAGTGTCCTGATATCTTTGGGGGAAAATTACAAAAGACATATAAACTCTTCTAAAATAGGTTATCTGTGGGTTATCTATTTTATTACTGCACACAATTATTTCGTTTTTCTCAGTCTTGGTTTCTATTTTTGTCTACGAATAGTAACAACTTCTCTATCTCAGTTTTCAAGAGGGTCCAATGATATGTAAAAGTGCTTTGGAATGGTTAAAGTGTCATTCATATGGAATGGTAAGTGCATGCAGACGATATTTTCCAATATATTTTCCTTCTGTAGTCCCATTTGCTGACCCCCACCTTCCCTCCATTATTGCCCCAGGGAAAAACAGGCCAAATGCCACCTAGAGGAGGGGGAAGTTAAGAAAGGGAGATAGATCTTGTCACCCAAAAGGGAGAAGTTGAAAATACTTTAAGTTCTAAGGCACAGGGGAAGGACAGAAAGGAAGGAAGGAAGAAAGGAAGGGAGGAAGAAGGCAAGAACTCAGCACTAATGAACTGGCTCCATGCATTGTGATGAAAAATCCCACAGGGTGGAAAGAAACATCCAGTCAAGTTCACACCTAAAATTAACCATCACAATACCTAAATACACTTAAGTCTTATAAACATTAGAGTGGATGCCTTTTGGGGGGGATGGGAGCTAGGATGAGGAGTTAAAGAGAAAGCAATAAAATTAATAAAACATGATATAGACTTTATGAAGATGGATGATGGTATACTATGAGTTGAGATATGATTAACTGAACTCTGAACCTTAGGTTAAAAAAAAGAGAAAGTAATGTTTGTACATCTGAATCATGGTGAATGCATAGTGTTGTATTGTGATGGTTATCTTCAGTAGAGCCTTTGCCTTATATGGGTGGCCCTGAAGGGACTGACCAGCCTCTGTAAGTAAGCTACTCATCCATATGACATAAACAGTTGATTTCAGGACCAGGATGGAGTAAATTGCTTGTTACTTAGTTCTCCGATGCCCTGAAAGATGAAATATTTACCCCCTGAGATTAACTTTTCACTGACTGATCAAACTCAGCATACTGTTTATGTTCTCTATAACAGGAATTTTAAAGTACACACATTTTTAAGCAAGAGTCTGATATCCAAAAAGATACATTACTTTGATCTGAAATAATTTGAAGTTCAACTGGGTGAAATACAGCTACTATTTAAGCTACTTATTTATAAAATACAGATGCAGTTAATCAGATTTATAATGTGAAGCTAGAACTCTCTCTGATGACTAGAGGTGGAAGGCTCGTGTTTGCAAGATATTACCCTGCATGGTGTTCATCATACATGAGCTGCATGTTGGCCAGTTACTTCACCTTTCTAGATCTCAGTTTCCTCATCTGTAAAATGATTAGACTAGTTCATTACTCCCTCCAAGCTCAAAAAATGTTATGAATTTGCAGTAACAAAACCAAAAAGGTGAATAAAATTCCGGTAAATAAAACCTTCTTCTTGCTATATTACCAACAGTCTATCAGGGTTGCCTCAGGGCCAGAAGTTGGCAAGCACTAATTCTAAAGGTATGGGTGAGTCAAATGCTATTTCCACACTGTTACATTTGAGTCATCCAGTACTTTTCAGAATTAGGCATTTTTTTTCATTCCAGTGTACAAAAATACTTGTCTACTTTTAATTATTTTTAAGAATAGAATTTGAGCAATGGATATATATGCAGGTGCCTCAGTATAATCCCATCATCAGAGTCGATGATTCTGGATAGTGTTAAAAGTAAAATTATTAGTACAAGTTTCTTTGGGTGCTTTCAGTACAAAAATATCTTGGATGGTGTGCAAGATGGTCCTGTAATGTAATAATAACTAATACTTTACAACACTGGCACAGACACTGTACTAAGTGCTTTCCAAATATTAACTTGATTCATTTTCACTATAACACTATGCAATGGGTACTATCATTATCCCATTTTACAGAGGAAAATGAGGCATGGAGATGTTAAGTCACTTGCTTGAGGTTACACAGCAAGAATGTGGAATAGAAGGGATTTGAACGCAGGCTCTCTACCTCTTGTCCATGATTTTAACCACTAGGCTCACTATCTCTCTCGTATGTAGTGAAGCCCCAGTTTACATCAAAATTTTGATATTATACCATAGATTTTTCTACACTGTATGTTTTGAATGATGTTCCCATCACTCTACTGATGGTCAACTCTCGGAGGAAAATAATCAGAAAAAATCCCATTGACTTAGCTCCTTATTCTGGTTCTTCTTTCAACTCTGCCTCTTACAATAATAGTGGTGTCTAATATTTACTTAGTTTCTACTCTGTATCAAGCTTAGTGTGTTATGTTTATTAACTTGCTTATTCCTCATGACCTATATGGAGTATGTGTGATTATTAGCCCCACCTTACTGATGAGGAAGCTGAGGCTTACAGAGATTCTGCATTTTGCTCGGGGTCATAGATCTAGTGAGCACCCAAAGGAGCAGCATCTGGCAGCACAGCCTGTCTGTCCCTTGCGGGATTGCTTCTAAGGGTGCGTAGCACGTGTGGGCCTGGGTTTCTCCATTCCTAGAGTAGGAGAGTTGTTAAGATGTCTCCTGATATAATGTCCAGCTCTAATTCTTTATAAGTCTGTTATTCATTGCTCCCCACTTAGTATTGACTAAAGTAGAATTTAAAAGCAGGCTAAATATTTGGTGCCTTTGTCTCTCGTTGGTTTTGGCAAATCACAAATCTTGAGCACCATAAGCAACAAGACAAAATAATACACAGAAAACTTGATTTTTATTCCTTTCTCTGGAAACTATATTAAATCAAGCATTGTTATTATTTATATTACTCAGGCTTTCCTTTTATTAATAAAGTGTTTTTTTAAAAAATAAAATTTTCTTTAAAAAAGACATTTTTATGTTAGGGGAGGAATTGTTGTTAAACCAGATGGTTTTGCTGGTATACAAATCTTTAAAAAAAAATCTTCCAAAAATTGAAACTGAATTTCTAAAGCCCTTGAGGCAAACTTTCTTAGTAAAAAGTATCAGGAGAGAGACTGAGGGAGAAGACAGGTCATGACTAATTGCTGGGGAACGTTTCCTCACCCTTGAAAAGAGGTGGAAGAGTGGGTGAGGAAGTGGGGTGGTGTGACCATGTGACCCAAGATGTCTTGTTTATATTTCCTTATCATGAATCTTCTTGCTAAAAGTAAAGTGTTGGTAAAGTGGCTTTAGTCTGCCAGAGAGGCTCTTGGCCTCAGTCCAAACCTAACTGAAGTATTATCAGAAATACATTCTTTACCATGTATAGCACTGGCAAGTCCTTCTAATGAGATCCATACGTCGTAGCCCATTAGGCAGGATAATCCCATGCTCCCCTGGGCAGAGAAGAACATGCCCTTTCACTATCTTTCATGTAGGGGTTATCCACTAAATGTGGCTTTGTGTGGCATGTCCAGGGTACTGATGCCAGAGTGTTGTTTTGTGGGACAGAAATAAGCAGCAATATGTATTTGTAAGCCTCAAAAAGACCATCTAGTTTTTGGACTCTTATTCAGAGAAAAAAAGAAAAAGCTTTAAAGCTCATTTTATTCTGGAACAAAACTATAATCTATTTAAAATTATGTGTCTAAATTATTTAAAGGGAACTGAGTGTGTTCAAGCATGGCTACAAGGAAAATCTTGATGGGGTATGCCTCTGAAAGGAGGCTGCACATGGCAATTTTAGGAAAGACGAGATGATGGGTGGTTAATAGAACAAAGAGAAAGGGTTGGTAAAGGTGGCAGGGTGGGCAAGTAGCAAGCTCATGATATATGTATCAAGCTTATGATGGACACAGATTCATAGAGTGTCTAGAATTGATGGGACAAAATACACAAGGGTCCAAAATATACTTTAAAACATTAGGTGTCCTATGCCTTTAATTTATATGGTGCTTATCTCTAAGCAACTCCAAGAGTTTATATATAAGAGTGTGTGTGTGTGTATATATATACACATATATATATATACGTGTGTGTGTGTGTGTTTGTATATATATATATATATATATATATATATATATATAGAGAGAGAGAGAGAGAGAGAGAGAGAGAGAGAGAGAGGAGACAGAGTCTCACTCTGTCACCCAGGCTGGAATGCAGTGGCACAATCATAGCTCACTACAGCCTTGAACTCCTGGCTCAAGCAATCCTCCTGCCTCAACCTCCCACGTAGCTAGGACTACAGGTGCGTGGCACCATGCTGGGCTAATTTTTCTATTATTTTTTAGAGACAGGGCCTCGCTATGTTGCTGAGGCTGGTCTCGAACCCCTAGGCTCAGCGATGATCATGCCTCGGCCTTCCAAAGCGCTGGGATTACAGATGTGAACCACCACCCTCGGCCCAAGAGTTTATCTAGAATTCAGATTAGTCTTTACAAAAGCCAAATTGGTCAGGAAACAAAACATCAGTTTAGAAGTAGGAAAGTTACGATATGGAGTGTTTGCATAATTTGCTCAAAATCACTTTTTTGGACTATGTTAAAATAGAGAAAAACAAACTAATTGTTTCCTTCTACTCTCTATACTCTCACCACTCTTAATACTTCACTCTGACATTGGATGTGTGGGGTTTTCCCACACCCTGCCATTTTCTAACACCGGCTAGGTGTCCTATGATTAAATTCAATTCTGACACTAACTGAAGTTAGCAGAGACCACACAGGTTAAGGGCTCAGTCTCACAAGACTGCCCTCCACTTCAGACACCAAGTGAAAGTCCAGATTGTTAACCTGTGCTGCAATAGGAGGTTCCCAAGAGTCCCTCCTTGGGTTCAATCATTTGCTAGAGTGGCTCACAGAACTCAGGAAAGTGCTTTGCTTACTATTACTTATTTATTATAAAAGAATACAACTCAGGAACAGCCATATGGAGAGATGCATAGGGAAAGGTATGGGGAAGGGGCACAGAACTTCCATGCCCTCTCAGGGCTTGCTACTCTCCATGTGTTCAGCCACCTTGAAGATCTCCAAACTCTGGCCTTTTGGGTTTTCTATGGAGGCTTCATTATATAGGCATAATTGATTAAATCATTGGCCATTGGTGATGAACTCAACCTGCAGGCCCTCTCCCCTCCCATGAGGTAGGACTGAAAATTCCAAGTCTATAATCGCAAGGTTGGTTTTTTCAGCAACCAGCACCCATCCTGAGGCTATCCAGGAGCCCTCAATAACCAGTCATCTCACTAGCATACAAAAAGACACTTATCATTTCAAAGATTCCAAGAGTTTTAGGAGCTATGTGCCAGAAAACTGGAAAAAAGACCAAAATATATCTCTTTTATTATATCACAATTTCACAGACTATGACCCAGGGCTTCTTTAGCTTACTGATTGAGGGGGTGTTGTTCCCCATCTTCACCATCAGAAGTTACCATGTTCCAGCTGAGCACTTCTCTTTGTCTTGGAATCATGAACTGTATGTTCTGAAAGGATATCATTCCATTGAGTCTTTTGTTTGAATTTTCTCTATTTAACCTTTTCTACCACATTTCCCAAATTGAATATCTTCAATGATGACACAATTGAGTAGTAGCACTTTGCCTTAGTTCATTTGTGTTGCTATAAAGGAATACCTGAGGCTGGGCAATTTATAAAGAAAAGAAGTTTATTTGGCTCATGGTTCTGCAGGCTACAGGAGAAGCATGGCACCAGCACCTGCATTTTGCGAGATCCTTGGGCTGCTTCCCCTCATGGAAGAAGGAGAAGGGGAGGAAGAGGAAGGGGAGCAAGTGTGTGCAGAGATCACACGGTGAGAAAGGAACCAAGAGAGAAGAGGTAGGTGTGCCAGGCTCTTTTTAACAAGCTCTCACAGGAACTAACACAGTGAGAACTTACTCACTACTGTGAGGATGGCACCAGCCATTCATGAGGGATCCACCCCCATGATGCAAACACTTCCCATTAGGCCCTACCTCTGACATTGGGGATCAAATTTTCAACATGAGGTTTGGAGAGAACAAACATCAAACTATAGCACATTTCATTACCCTACCTCCTAGAAAAAGGAGCTGGGGAGAAAGCCCAAGGATTGCCCCAAAGTAACTCTCTTAGTTAAAGATAATGGCAGCAAAACCCTTCCTTCATATTAGCTACATCTTGTGTTCAGACAGTGTGGTTTTTGACTAAGGTTAAAGCTCTTAGGCAATTATAAGCATTGTCTACTACTTCCTATGCATATACTCCCTCATTCAATAAAAGGCATGGTCAGGATGTCCTTCTTTACCCATAACCATCCTTGGAGATATCATGATAGTCTTCTACACTGGGAACATGGAAAGCTACTCTGGTTCTCCTTTGGCCTCAAGCTGCTCAGTCTTTAACAAGATTGAGCTGGTGCCCTTGGAGTCTTGAAGGCCTTGTGCTCCTTTCAGACAGGCAATAACTGCTACCATTCCTAGCATAATCTCATGTTAAGAAACCCGGTTCACTTAAAATTTTCTGAAAATGATTTCTATCACTGGCAAAATTAGGACTGTTCCACAATGTCAAAACGGTCAAGCCTGAAAGGCATGTGATAGAACCTGCCTCTACCCAGAACATTTTGAGGTGCAGTGGGCAGTCAGTGAGTCTAAAAAATTGTGACTAAGGGTTACTTCATTGTTACTCTTTGGGGACAATAGAGCTACACTCCTCAAGGGTGCCCCTTCCTGTGCTCACTGGGATTCCTGGCAGCCAGGACAGGAGAACTTTGTAAAATGGCAGGAGACATACATCTCTTTCCTTGGATGTCTAAACAAACAGACCAGGTGGATATTTCCAGGTGTCAAAACTAGATGAAGCTTACTTCCAGCAAGGATGGAATTGTGAGTCCTGGTGATGTCTTTCAGAGTTGCTGGAACTTTTGGGGGAGGAAGAAAATATTTATCCTTCTTTCAAAGTCACTCTGTATCACAGGAGAACCAAGTAGAAATCTGTCATTGGCTTGGAGCTGGCTTAGATACACCTAAGTAGAAGAACTCTAAAGCCTTGGTCATTTTTGGAGACCGTTCTACTTCCTTCTTTTGCCTCTTCAAAGTATAAAAGATGCTGTTAAGTTAACATGTTGCCTCTTGTGAGACCTATATTTGCATTGTAACAAGGTTATCCTAAAGATAGTATCTTAACCCAGAGGAGTGCATCTTATTATGGGAATTTCAGGCACTGTGGCAGGAATTTTAGGGGTGACTGTGCTTTGTGGAAAGGGCTGAAATCAATACAGATGGATGGGTAACTGTAATTTATGGTGTGCCATCACTTGCCAAAGATAGTTCTGGGATCCCCTCTTGCTATGGCTTGTATAGAATCCTGTGAATCAGAAGGAATCCAGCAAAGGGACTCAGCTCCAATGGGGGTGCCTACCTCCTCTGGGCTAGCGTATGAATGACAGGAAGTAAATGTAAACCCTAGTCCTTGGGTACCATGCCTTCTTGGGAGGTCTGGCCTTCAAGAAGGGAGGCACCCAGACCAAAAGGGACCCTCACACCATGAAGTGCCACATGGCAGGGAGGATAGCAGATCTGTGGAAAGGGAGAAGGTCATCCACTTACCACCTCCTCCCCTGGTAGAGCCTGAAGAGTACAAGAAAGGTGGATCATTCATCTGAGGTCTGGATCTGCCACCACCTGGCTGAGTGGTCTTGCTGAATCCCAGTCAGTAGCTGAATTATCCAGGTGCTTCCTGGAAAAGCCTGCTCAAAACCAGACATTTCTTTGGAGCAATGTTGACAATTTCTCTTATTGCGGCAGGTAACACCTATTTTGAAAACAAACCAAATAATTTTGGAGATGATATGTGGTGAAGGCTATTATTAATATTTAAGCCTACTATTTATTCATGTCTGGTATAGATCTAGAACCACTTCTTGGGGAAAACCTTGGCTCTGTCTGAAGATGCTATACCCACCCCCCTGAATGGCTGAGTTAATGTGCCATTCAGCAAGAGTCAGGATTAGAATCTTAAATTCCATAATATCAAACTGGTTATCTTTAAAAAGAATATTTTTCTAATTATAAAGTAATTTACACAAATTATAGAAAATATAAGAAAATAAAAAGCACTCATAGTTCTGTGATTCAGAGCTATTCATTCTTAACTCTGTCCATTAGTAACTTATTCATTTTATAATGGTAGGGATCATGCTAAATATACTTAAAAATTCTGCTTCTTTTACTTATTACTACATCAGAAATGTTTTCTTGTGTTATTAAGACATTATTTGAAATTGCATCATTTACATGTTGCATAGTATTTCATTACATAGACAAATTATAATTTGTTTAAGTGATCCTTTATGGTGACAGCCCAAGTTACCTTGGCTTTTCATGCAACTGCCTTTCTGCTGGTGTGCCCTAAAATTTTATGAGATGCTGTTAGGAACATAGGCCTATTGTAATAGTTAATTTTTTGCATCAACTTGACTAGGCTAGCTATGGTGCCCAGTTGTTTGGTCAACGGTAGTCTAGATGTTGCTGTGAAGGTATTTTGTAGATGTGATTAATATTTACAATCAGTTAACTGTAAGTAAAGGACATTACCCTGGATAGTGTGGGTAAGCCTCTACCAATCAGGTGAAGGCCTTAAAAGCAAAAACTGAGGTTTCCTGGAGAAGAAGGAAATCTTCCTCAAGGCTGTAACAGAAATTCTGCCTGAGTCTCCAGCCTTCTCGCCTGCCCTACAAATTTCAGACCTACAACTGCAACATTAGCTCTTACCTGAGTTTCCAGCCTGCAGTCCTGCTCTACACATTTTGGACTTGCCAGACTCCACAATGGCATGAGTCGATCCCTTGAAATATATCTCCTACTGAATTTATTCTCTGTAGAACCATGATTGATACACCTATGAAATCTATCATCACATTTGCCTTGTGGATGTCATCAGACACCTTCTCTATCACATTGGAGTGCCCACGAGAGGTCTCACATAAAACTTTCTTAAAAATTAGTGGTAGGGAAATATTTGCTTCCATTGAAGTACTAGTATGTTTCCTCTTCTCTGACAGTGAGAATTATTCCACTATCTTACCCCTCTTTTGATTTACTTGGGAGGAAGCATGGAGCTCAGACACAGTGGCTATGTAGGTCAAGTTATAGTCTTTATTCCTGGTCACAACTTATCACTTCATTTTCGTCCATATTTTTCCCTACTATTATCTGTAAGATGTCTCAATTCTTTTTGGAAAAGGATAAGATATAAAGAGCCAAGTTCTACCTCCTGTTTTTCTTTCTTTGATTTTGGGGTAAATGTTTCCCTTTCCTCTCTGGCTGAATAAAAATAATATTTACTTTTGCCATCTTCCTAAAGACTTGAGAAAAATCGTTAAAATCTGTTCTCTTTTCTCCTGCTTGTATGTGAATGTATTATATTATGTGCTGCTACAGTAATGGCTTCCTACTGAGTTACATCCAGCAGGGCCTACCCTTGGCTTTACACCCTGGGAAGGGTCATTGGGTCAGTTCTCAGGCATCTGAAGTTGACTAGACCTGGTCAGTGGATGAACCTAGAGAATAGAAAGTGGTATATTGGGTGGGCCTAATTAGCTTAATTAATTTTATGTATTAGAAAGCTTTGTTCAGGAATTTTTCCTAGTGTAGTCTGTATTATTTCAATCTGAAGGTCTGCTTCAATAAAAGTCATTTTGTTGTCAGTATCAAAATTTTCTGCATAAAAATCTATCTCAATTGTGGCTATTAGCAGTTTAGTAAGACTCAGAGGGCATACAAGCCACCTTGAAGATGTAAAATTCTTAGACAAGCAATAATAGCTCCTGAATCCAGCACCACAAAATATCAGCAAACTCTAGGTCCACTTTTTGCTTCCAGTAGATGCTTTTGATTTATAGATACATTAACATTACATAGGAAATACAAAAATATCCAAGGTAAAAGGCATGTGACAGAGACTATCTTACCTGTCCAGGAATATTTTATACTTTGATGAAAAGAAGATGTGGCAGGCTGGCACATTTGGAATTCCAGAACGGAAAGAGAGCCAGGCAGCCTGAAAAATGGATATATCAAATAGAATCATCTCCAATGACTAATGAAAAGGGTTAGTACAGTATATCAGGAAACAGAATGCTCTCATTTTCTTCTTCTGGGAGCATAAAGCATAGAGAAAGCTAATGTCTTTTGTAAAAATATTTCTATATTTATTGCTCATCCTCCCAAATGGCTATTCTACCAAAAGGCAAACATAGTTTGAGTCCCAGAATTTGGATTTATCCTTAGAGTTTCTCTAAATACCACTTGTCTGATGTCTCCTTAATATGGAGATTAAACGTAAACATGGAATTAGCTTCCTTGGAACTTTCACTTTGGGCTTAGCTTTTCTGCGACTGAGGAGATGATGTTTTGAACTGATGGTACCTTGCCACATCAACAGTGTGCCCAGAGCCTGAGTGTGGGCCAGGCTTACTCAGCCCTTTCTCTTTATTTAGCTTGCTCAATATTACTGGCAGGTTGCTTCCACCAATACACATATTTTCTAAAGGATTTTTGACAACTTCAAGTAGGTTCAATATCTTTCATGGGAAGTTGTGCTAACTGGACAGAAAGGCTGAAGTGCCAATTATAATAGCAGCAGCAGAAGCTGAGTTGCTTTTGTTTCATTGGGCATATAAGGGAATCCTGTGTGGGCCAATATACAGAGCTACGAGATAAATTTTAAAGTAAAACATGGCTGAAGAATTGCTCAGATTAAGTAGTGTCCCTTTTCTGAATGATCTTGGAGGACCTCTTTAGATCATTTCAAATTCCTCTAATTAGTTTTATAGGTTGGTGATTAGTATTATCATCCTCTCCTTAAAAGGGAGAATTTAGTTTTAGGAAGAACAATGCTCTTTCCCTCTATTTTGGCAAATACATAAAAATAATTGAATCTGCATCATTCTTTTCTTAACTTTTGGAAACTCAGGCTAGTTGGTAGAATAACCCTCTAAGTTAAACCATGTATTTGATGCATTTGATAAAATGTAAAGAATGAAAAATCCATGGATCTTAACTTGTCATTTTGGTAGCATCACTTACTCATGAACAAAGAATTATTTGCTAATGAGGAATATGTATTCATCTTGTTTTTTTAATGCAGAAAATTGTTGTTTTTTAAAAAAAGCTTGGCAGAGATTGGGAATAGCAGTGACTAGACGTAAGAAATGCTCTTCCATTTGCACATCACATATACATTTTATGATGATCTGGTTGTATAAGAAAAGCTTTATGAGTTTAATAAGGGTCTTTATACTACATTTTTGGATGAGTATGAGTAGTCTTCTTTTTAAGCATACAATACTCTAAGCCTAATCAAGTAAGAAAATACATGATTTTAGCTATTCTCTATCCTCTAAATTAAAGTGCCATGTGTTACACTGTGAGGAGTGAAAGTATTGTCTAACTTTATTAGGCAACAAAAGAGGACAAAGCAACAAAGATAGACGCAGTGGGTATAAAGTTGGGGACTATGGGAAATTCCATGGCTCAAGAAGGGTAGAAGGAAAATGGGGTAGCCTATAGCAGAGAAAAGTTGCTCAGATTGCTGTTACATGAGAAATATGAACTGTTAAGAGACAACTATAATTATCACTTAGTGTTCAATTGTTTGATTTCAAAGACTGGCATTTTATTATTTTTTTAATTTTTATTTTTTTTGTTACCATAACTTACTGTTTATAGTCACTTTGTTATGCTATCAGATACTGTTCATTCTATCTAACTATATTTTTGCACCCATTAACCATCCCCACTTTATCCCCTCCTCCTTGCTACCCTTCCCAGCCTCTGGTAACCTTCATGTCTCCATGAGATTAATTGTTTTTAACATTTAGATCCCACATATGAGTGAGAACATGTGAGATTTATCTTTTTCACCTAACATAATGTTCTCCAGTTCCATCCATGTTGTTGCAAATGGCAGGATTTCATTATTTTTATGGGTGTATAATATTCCATTGTGTATATGTACCACAATTTCTTTATTTATTCATCTGTTGGTGGACATGGAGGTTGATTCCAAATCTTAGCTATTGTGAATAGTGCTGCAATAAACATGAGAGTTCAGATATCTTTTTGACACACTGAATTCCCTCCTTTTGGCTATATATCTAACTGTGGGATTGCTGGGTCATATAGTAGTTCTATTTTTAGTTTCTTGAGGAACCTCCATACTGTTCCCCATAGTGGTTGTACTAATTTACGTTCCCACCAACAGTGTATGAGGGTTCTCCTTTATACATCCTCACCAGCATTCTTTATTGCCTGTCTTTTATCTTTTAAAAGTCATTTTAAGGAAAAGCCATTTTAACTGGGGTGAGATGATATCTCATTGCAGTTTTGATTTGCATTTCTCTGATGACTAATGATGTTGAACATTTCTTTGTATACTTGTTGGCCATTTGTTTGTCTTCTTTTGAAAAATGTCTATTCAGATCCTTCGCCCATTTTTTAATTGGATTATTTGATTTTTTTCCTATTGAGCTGTTGCAGCTTCTTATATATCCTAGTTATTAATCCCTCATCACATGGGTAGTTTGCAAATATTTTGTCCCATTCCTTGGGCTGTCTCTTCACTCTGTGGATTGTTTTCATTGCTATGCAGAAGCTTTTTAGCTTGATGTGATCTCACTTGTCCAATTTTGCTTTGGTGGCCTGTGCTTTGAGGGCATTGCTCGAGAAGTCCTTGTTCAGGCCAATGTCCTGAAGCATTTCCCCAATGTTTTCTTTAGTAGTTTCATAGTTTCAGGTCTTAGAATTAAGTCTTTATTCCATTTTGATTTGATTTTTATATATGGTGAGAGATAAAGATCTAGTTTCATTCTTCTGCATATGGATATCCAGTTTTCCCAGCACCATTTATTGAAGAGACTGTCCTTTCCCCACTGTATGTTCTTGGCAACTTTGTCGAGGATAAGTTCACTATAGATATATGAATTTATTTATGGGTTCTCCATTCTGTTCAATTGGTCTATATGTCTGTTTTTATGCCAGTAGCATGCTGTTTAGCTTATTACAGCTCTATAGTATAATTTAAAGTCAGGTAATGTGATTCTTCTAGTTTTGTTCTTTTTGCTCGGGATGGCTTTGGCTATTCTGGGTGTTTTGTGGTTCCATATAAATTTTAGGATTATTTTTTCTATTTATGTGAAAATTGTCATTGGTATTTTGATGGGAATTGCATTGAATCTGTAGAATGCTTTGGGTAGTATGGACACTTTGACAATCTTGATTCTTCTAATCCATGAGCATGGAATATCTTTTCATTTTTTTGTGTCCTCTTCAACTTCTTTTATCAATGTTTTACAGTTTTCATTATAGAGATCTTTCAGTTCTTTGGTTAAGTTTATTCCCAGGTATTTTGTTCTATTTGTAGCTATTGTAAATGGGATTACTTTCTTGGTTTCTTTTTCAGATTGTTTACTGTTGGCATATAGAAATGCAACTGATTTTTGTATCTTGATTTTGTATCCTGCAACTTTACTGAATTTGTTTGTCAGTTCTAAGAATTTTTTTGTGGAGTCTTTAGGTTTCTCTACATATAAGATCATGTTGCTGCAAACAAGAATAATTTGACTTCTTCCTTTCCAATTTGGATGCCCTTTATTTCTTTCCCTTGTCTGATTGCTCTAGCTAGAACTTCCAGTACTATGTTGAATAACAGTGGTGAAAGTGGGCATCCTTGTCTTGTTACAGATCTTAGAGGAAAAGCTTTCAGTTTTTTCCCCTTCAGTATGATACTCGTTGTGAGTCTGTTATATATAGCTTTTATCATGTTGAGGTAAGTTCCTTCTATACTCAGTTTTTTGAGAGTTTTTATCATGAAGGGATGTTGAATCTTATTGAATGCTTTTTCAGCATCAATTGAAATGATTATATGGTGTTTGTTCTTTATTCTGCTGATATTATGTATCACATTGATTGATTTGTGTATGTTGAACCATCCTTGCATTTCTGGGATGAATCTCACTTGATCATGATGAATAATCTTTTTAGTGTGTTGTTGAATATGGTTTGCTAGGATTTGGTTGAGGAATTTTGCATCTATGTTCATCAGAGATATTGGCCTATAATTTTCTTTTTTTGTTGCGTTTTTGTCTGGTTTTGGTATCAGGGTGGTACAGGCTTCCTAGGGTGAGTTTGGGAGTATTCCATCCTCCTCGATGTTTTGGAATAGTTTAAGGTAGGAGAGGTATTAGTTCTTTGAATGCTTGGTAGAATTTAGCAGTGAAGCCATGGGTCCTGGGCTTTTCTTTGATGGGAGACTTTTTATTACTGCTTCTATCTCATTACTTGTTATTGGTTTATTCAGGTTTTGGATTTCTCCTGGTTCAATCTTGGTAGGTTTTATGTGTATAGGAATTTATCTATTTCTTCCAGGTTTTCCAACTTATTGGCATATAGTTGCTTATAGTATTCTGTAATGATCCTATGGATTTCTGCAGTATCAGTTGTAATGTCTCCTTTTTCATCTCTGATGGTATTTATTTGAGGCTCCTCTCTTTTTGTTAGTTAGTCTGGCTAAAGGTTTGCCAATTTTGTTAATTTTTCCAAAAAGCTAACTTTTTGTTTCATTGATCTTTTGTGTTTTTTGGTTTCAATTTAATTTATTTCTGCTCTGATATTTATTATTTCTTTCTGCTGATTTTGGGTTTGGTTTGCTCTTGTTTTTTTGCTCTTTGAAATGCACAATTGGGTTGCTTATTTGAATCTTTTCTACTTCTTTGATGTAAGCACTTACTGCTATAAACTTTCCTCTTTTCACTGTTTTTGTTGTATACCATAAATTTTGATATGTTATGCTTTCATTTTCATTTGTTTTGAGAAAATTTTAAGTTTCCTTCTTAATCTCTTCATTGACCAATGGTCATTCAGGAGCATATTGTTTAATTTCTGTGTGTTTGTATATTTTCCTATGTTCCTCTTGTTGTTGATTTCTAGTTTTATTCAAGTGTGATCAGGAAAAATACTTGCTATGATTTAAATTGTTTTGAATTTTTTAAGACTTATTTTGTGGCCTAACATATGGTCTACCCTTGAGAATGATCCATGAGGTGAGGAGAAGAATGTGTATTCTGCAGCTGTTGGATGAAACGTTCTATAAATATCTATAGTCATTGGTCTATTAGTAAGTCCATTGTCTTGATTTTCTAGTAATGTTCTGTCAATTTGATAGTGGAGTCTTGGGTCTCCAACATTATAATGATCTTGGGACTCTCTCTCTTTATCTATGTGATTTTGCTTTATTATTGGTGTCATTGTGCTTCATATGTATTTAGAACTGTTCATATCTCTTGATGAATTGAACCCTTTATCATTATATAACAACCTTCTTTGTCTCTTTTTATAGATTTTGTCTTAAAGTCTACTTTATCTAATAGAAGTATAGCTACTCTTGCTCTTTTTTGGTTTCTATTTCCAGGAAAAAATTTTTTTCCATCCCTTTATTTGCAATCTACATCTGTCTTTATAGGAAATGTGGGTTTCTTGTAGACAACGCTAGTTAGGTCTTGTTTCTTAATCCATTCAGCCACTCTATGTTTTCTGATTGGAGAGTTTGGTCCATTCACATTCAATTTTATAATTGGTTGGTAAGGACTTACTCCTGCCATGTTGTTATTTGATTTCTGGCTGTTTTGTGGTCCTCTCTTTCTTTCTTCTTTCCTTCCTGTCTTCCTTTGTTAAAACTGATTTTCTCTGGTAGTGTGTTTTAATTTCTTGCTTTTTATTTTTTGTGTATCTGTTGTAGGTTTTTTGATTTGAGGTTACCTTGTAGCTTGAAAAAATTTTATAATAATTTTAAACACAGAAAACTCTGCTAAAAAAGAAAAACTAAAACAACACAATTAAACTAGAAAAGAGCAACAAAATAAGAGAAAGAAATAATAAAAACAAAAAAATAAATAACCAACAAGATCTACATAAACATCAGCCACTCCACCACATATTAATTAGAAGAAGACAATCAATAAGATCTAACAATAGAAATTGAAACAATTAGAATTTCTACCCTTTCTCCATCTCCCCATTTAACTTTTGTGTTTCCATCCTTTTTTGTTTTTAACACTATCTATTCTCAAAGTTGTGTATTTTTCAGGATTTGTTTTAGTCTTCCTATCATGTAGTGGTTTATACACCACAACTATAGCAATAGAGTATTTTGTATTTGTGTACTTATTGTTACCAGTGAGTTGTATAATTCAGTTGATTTCTTTGTTCATTAATGCCATTTTCTTTCAGATTGAAGAACTCCTTTTAGATTTCTTGTAGAGCAGGTCTGGCATTGATGAAATCCCTCAGCTTTTGTTTGTCTGGGAAGGTCTTCATTTCTCTTTCATAGTTGAAGGATATTTTTGCAGGATATAATATTCTAGGGTTAAGGTTTTTCCTTCAGCACTTTAAATATGTCATGTAATTCTCTCATGGCCTGTAAAGTTTCCACAGAGAAGTCTGCTGTATTGGAGCTCCTTTATATGTTTTTTTTTTCTTTTTTCTTGCTTCCTTTAGGACCTTTTCTTTATCCGTGACCTTTAGGAGCCTGATTATTAAATGCCTTGAGGTAGTCTTGTTTGGGTTAAATCTACTTGGTGTTCTGTGACCTTCTGGTACCTGAATATTTTTTTTTTATTTATTTTTTATTTTTTTAATTTCAGAATATCATGGGGGTACAACATTTTGGCCATACACATTGCCCCTGTTCTGCCCGTGTCAGAGCCACAATCGTGGTCATCCCCCAAACTGTGCTCCCTGCATCCATTCAGTGAGAGTTTTTCCCATCCCTTCCACCACCCTCCCGCCCACCCGCCCCCTGATGAATGTTATTGCCCTGTGTGATGTAAGTGTTCATCAGTTAGTACCAGTTTGATGGTGAGTACCAGTGATGCTTGTTTTTCCAATCCTGTGACACTTCGCTTCGAAGAATGGGTTCTAGCTCCGACCAGGATAATACCAGATGTGTTAATTCACTATTGTTCCTTATTGCTGAGTAATACTCCATGGTATACATATACCACATTTTATTGATCCACTCATGTATTGATGGGCACCTGGGTTGTTTCCACAACTTTGCAATTGTGAATTGTGCTGCTATGAACATTCGAGAGCAGATGTCTTTATCATAAAATGTCTTTTTTTCTTTTGGATAAATACCCAGTAGTGGGATTGCTGGGTCAAATGGTAATTCTACTTTTAATTCTTTGAGATATCTCCATATTCTTTTCCATAGAGGTTGTACTAATTTGCAGTCCCACCAGCAGTGTATGAGTGTTCCTACCTGTCCACATCCCCGCCAACATTTGTTATTTGGGGATTTTTTGATATGAGCCAATCTCACTGGAGTTAAGTGATATCTCATTGTGGTTTTGATTTGCATTTCCCTGATGATTAGAGAAGTTGAGCACTTTTTTATATGTTTGCTGGCCATCATTCTGTCTTCTTTGGAAAAGTTTTTGTTCATGTCCTTTGCCCATTTTTTAATAGGGTTGTTTGATTTTTTCTTGTTGATTTTCCTAAGTTCTGTATAGATTCTGGTTATCAGCCCTTTATCAGAGGTGTAGCATGCAAATATTTTCTCCCATTCTGTAGGTTGTCTGTTCACTCTAGTGATAGTTTCCTTGGCTGTGCAGAAGCTTTTCAATTTGATCAGGTCCCATGTATTTATTTTTGTTGCTGCTGTGATTGCTTTGGGGGTCTTCTTCATAAATTCTTTGCCTAGGCCAATGTCCATAAGAGTTTTTCCAACATTTTCTTCGAGAATTCTTATGGTTTCATGTCTTAGGTTTAGATCTGTTATCCATTGTGAATTGATTTTTGTGAGAGGTGAGAGGTGTGGGTCCACTTTCAGTCTTCTACATATGGCCATCCAATTTTCCCAGCACCATTTGTTGAATAGGGAATCTTTTCCCCAGTGTACGTTTTTCTGGAATTTGTCAAAGATCAGGTGACTGTATGAGGTTGGTTTTATATTTGGGTTCTCAGTCCTGTTCCATTGGTCTACATGTCTGTTCTTGTGCCAATACCATGCAGTTTTGGTTACTATAGCCTTGTAGTATAGTTTGAAGTCTGGTAGACAGATGCCTCCCAATTTGTTCTTTTTGCTTAAGATTGCTTTGGCTAGACGGGGTCTTCTCTGGTTCCACACGAAGCGTAGAATTATTTTTTCTAGATCGGCAAAAAATGATGTTGGTATTTTGATAGGGATTGCATTGATTCTGTAAATTAATTTAGGTAGCAAAGCCATTTTTACTATGTTGACTCTGCCTATCCAAGAGCATGGTAAGGTTTTCCATCTATTTACATCCTCTGCAATTTCCTTTCTCAGTGTTTCATAATTCTCTCTATATAGGTCTTTGATCTCCTTAGTTAGATATATTCCTAAATATTTAATTTTCTTTGTTGCTATTGCAAAAGGTATAGCATCTTTAATTTGTTTCTCGGCTTGATTGTTATTAGCATATATGAAGGCTATGGATTTGTGTGTATTAATTTTGTATCCTGAGACTTTGCTGAATTCATTTATCAATTCCAGTAATCTCTTGGTTGAATCTTTGGGGTTTTCTATGTATAATATCATATCGTCTGCGAATAGTGAAAGTTTGACCTCTTCTGCCCCCATCTGGACGCCCCTGATTCCTCTGTCTTGTCTAATTGCTGTGGCCAGGACTTCCAGCAATATGTTGAAAGAAGTGGAGATAGTGGACACCCTTGTCTGGTGCCAGTTTTAAGGGGGAATGCCTTCAATTTTTCCCCATTCAGTATGATATTGGCTGTGGGTTTATCGTATATGGCTTTAATAGTTTCTAGGAATGAGCCATCTATGCCTATATTGTTAAGAGTTTTTATCATAAAAGGGTGTTGGATTTTGTCAAAAGCCTTTCTGCATCTATTGAAAGGATCATATAATCTTTGTTCTTGCTTTTATTTATATGGTGAATTACATTTATAGATTTGCGTACGTTGAACCATCCCTGCATCTCGGGAATAAAGCCCACCTGATCATGATGGATTATTTTTTGATGTGCTTTTGAATTCGGTTTGCAAGGATTTTATTGAGAATTTTTGCATCTATATTCATAAGGGATATTGGTCTGTAGTTTTCTTTTTTTTGTGTCCTTTCCTGGCTTTGGTATCAAGGTGATATTGGCTTCGTAGAATGAGTTTGGGAGGATTCCATCCTTCTGGTATTTTCAAATAATTTCTGCAGTATAGGCACCAGTTCTTCTTTGTAGGCTTGGTAGAATTCAGTGTGAACCCATCTGGTCCAGGACTTTTTTTTGTGGGTAGATTTTTAATTACTGCTTCAATTTCGGTGCTTGATATTGGTATGTTTAGACATTCTGTTTCTTCCTGGTTGAGCATAGGGAGGTAGTGTGTTTCTAAGAATTTGTCCATTTCTTCCACATTTTCGTGTTTGTGGCATAGAGATTTTGTAGTATTCAAAGATGATGTTTTGTATTTCCTGGTATCAGTTGTGACTTCTCCTTTTCATTTCTAATTGAGCTTATTAGAGTCCTTTCCTTTCTGCTTCTGGTCAACCTGGCAAGTGCCTGTCTATTTTGTTTATCTTTTCAAAGAACCAGCTTTTCGTTTCATTGATCTTCTGTATTGTTCTTTTGTTCTCGATTTCATTTAATTCTGCTCTAATTTGGTTATTTCTTTTCTTCTGCTGGTTTTAGGATTGCTTTGCTCTTCCTTTTCCATTTCCTTAAGATGATTCATTAGTTTACTGATTTGTGACTTTCTGTCTTTTGGATGGGAATTTAGGGCGATAAATTTTCCTCTCAAGACTGCTTTGCTGTATCCCACAGATTTGATAACTTGTGACCCCATTATCGTTTAGATCGAAGAATCTTTTGATTTCATTTTGAATCTCCTCTTTGACCCAATACTCCTTCATCAATAGATTGTTTAGTTTCCAAGTTTTTGGAGGAAGATGTGAGTTTCTGTTGGAATTGATATCTAATTTTATCCGCTGTGGTCTGAAAAGATACATGGTATGATTTCTATTTTTTTGAATTTGTTTAGATCTGTTTTGTGGCCTAGGATGTGGTCAATTTTAGAGAAAGTTCCATGAGCTGATGAGAAGAATGTATATTCAGTGTTATTTGGGTGGAGTGTTCTGTAGATATCTGTTAGGCCCAAATGTTCTAGAGTCCTGTTTAGGTCTTTTATTTCTCTATTTACTTTTTGTTTGGAGGATCTGTCCAGTTCCGTCAGTGGGGTGTTGAAGTCCCCTGCAATTATGGCATTCCTGCTTATTATGTTGTCTAGATCTAACAGCATTTGTTTATGTACCTGGGTGCTCCTGTGTTGGGTGCATAAATGTTTAGGATTGTTAAATCCTCTTGTGAAATTTTTCCCTTCACCACTATATAGTGTCCATTTTTGTCCTTCTTTACTTTTATTGCTTTAAAGTTGATGTCATCTGAAATGAGGATGGCTACTCCAGATTTTTTTGGTTTCCATTAGCCTGAAAAATTGTATTCCATCCTTTCACCTTGAGTCTGAATGCGTCTTTGTGTGTGAGGTGTGTTTCCTGAAGACAACAGATACTTGGTTTGTATTTTTTAATCCATTCAGCCAGCCTATGTCTCTTCAATGGGCAGTTCAAGCCATTTACATTTATTGAGAGAATTGATATTTGGGGTAAATTTCTGATTATTCTGTTGGGTGGTATCTTTTGTTTTACCTCTTGCGTCATTGTGGAGTCTGGTTTCTGGGGTTTTAGCCTTTGCATAATTTTACATAGGTGGGTGTCTGTTGTGCTGGTTAGTGTATAATGCAGGTCTAAGCATTTCTTGCAAGGCCGGTCTGGATTTCGCAAATTCTATCAGTGATTGCTTATCTGGAAAGGTCTTAATTTCTCCCTCATATAAGAAGCTTAGTTTGGCAGGATACAGAATTCTGGGTTGACCTTTGTTTTGTTTTAGGAGATTGATGATGTCTCCCCATTCCCTTCTGGCTTGTAAGGTTTCAGTTGAGAAATCTGCAGTTAATCTGATGGGTTTCCCTTTGTAGGTTACGTGTTCTTTTCGTCTTACAGCTCTGAGGAGTGCCTCTTTTGTGTTTACTTTGGTCAGTCTAATAATTATGTGGCGTGGTGAATGCCTTTTCACGTTGACTCTCCCAGGAGTCCTGTGTGCTTCTTGTACTTGGATGTCGAGATTTCTGGCTAAGCCATGGAAATTTTCCTCTATTATTCCTTCAAATAAATTTTCCAGCCCATGCAAATTTTCTTCCTCTCCCTCAGGGATACCTATTATCCTTATGTTTGGCCTCTTTACATAATCCCACATTTCTTGTATGCTTTTTTCCTGTCTCTTGTTTTTGTGTTCTTTCTCTTCAGCTGATTTATTTAGTGCATAAAGTGTGTTCTAGCTCTGAAATTCTTTCCTCTGCATGGTCCAGCCTATTCTTAAGGCTTTCCACTGTGTTTTGTAGATCCTTGAATGCTTCTTTCATTTCTAGGATTTCTATTTGATTTTTCCATAATATTTCTATTTCTTTGGAGAATTTTTCATTCATTTCTTGCATTTTTCTTGTGGTTTCTTTGTGCTGGGATTCAATTTTCTCTTGAATTTCATTGAGCTTTCTTATAATCCATAAACGAAATTCCTCTTCTGTCATTCTACCCATTTCATTTGGATTGGTATCCATTGCTGAGGAACTGATAATTTCTTTTGGGGGTGACTTTTCACTCTGATTTTTCATGTTCCCTGAGTTCTTTCGCTGGTTTTTTCTCATCTGGTCTCTTGGTCGAGAGCTGGGGGTGTTAGAGCTAGTTTATGGCCCTGTCACCAGGCCCACAATTATTTTTCCTTGGCAAAGCCAGGGAGAGAAGTAGTGGCCTGTATTGCCTTAGGTGTATTTTAGCAAGTTTGTTGGATCTTGAGTTAACTCTGACCTGTGGTCTTCTCCTCTTCCCAGTGGAGTGTGGTGAGAATGACCTCCCAGCGTGGGCTCTGAGCTAATGGATTGTACTTGAGAATATGAGTCCTCCGCTCTCTATTAGCTAGGTATTCTGTTATGTCCGTAGCAGACTCTGATTCCCCAGTTGGGGTATGCGAAAGCCCTGTGCTTTGGGAGGGGTCTTGTAGCTCCTAGGGGTTACTTTGACCCTGCTCTTCCTGAGGTTCTGGTAGAAACACAATTTCCTTTGGCTGCAGTGTGAGAGCTGAGTTGGGAAAATTTTACACAGCTCAGAGGTTGCTCATCTAGCCACGTGTGGCTGCCCTTCTGATGTGTGTCTCCGCGTGAAACTGGTTGATAGGGGGATCTCCAATTGTGTACCCCTTTTCCACCACTAGACCTCAAGGCGAGGCAGGTGGCCGTCTCTATCCCCAGCAGTCTCCACCGGGGGGATGTTCCCACGGGGAGGGGGGAGTAGTGGCAGCTGGAAGCACTCTTGGGTGGCGCGAAATTCCCTATTGAAGTGGGCAGGATTATGGGGAGCTGCTCTGGTTCAGCCTGTGGCTCTTGAGGTATTTGGTTGTCATGGGAACCATCAGTTATACCAAATGAGTCACTATGGCCAGCAACCTTCAAAATGAGCGATCTCTGGGGTACAGGAGGGCTGGGACCTGAGGGGCGGGCACTAGGACCGACACGGAGCGGAGTTGTCGGAGGCCAGAGCCGGGGTAGCAGAACCAGATGGACGAGCTGCAAACTGTTTCCAATACTCAAAGGTCCCACCTCTACAGTTCCGGGATCTCGTCCCACCTGGAACCCACGGATGCCGCTGTCCCTGGCCACCACAGGCAAAGCCTGTCTCGCCCCAGCGGATGAGCCCTGGGCCGGGCGGGGCGGAGCTAGAGACGCGGCTCACGGCTCCGCGCGGCGGCTGTAAAGATGGCGGCCGCCGCCAGCCTGGCGCACAGCCGGGCTCCGATCGCGCCGGGAGCGCAGTTTTTCTCCGCCGGAGTTGTAAGCAACCTCTAAGGGCGCGTCCCGCTCTCCGATAAACTCCTGGGCCCAGTCCCGCTGACTTCTAGTGGCCAGTGCCGGCCTGCGGGTTCCCGCGCACTGTCCCGGGAAGCTGAATCTCGGTCCCCGCCCAGTTCCTCTCCAGCCCTCGGCAGTCTCTGTATATTGCAGCTGCGAGTTGTGTCTGGCTCTGGCACCTTCCTCCTCTCCACAGGGCTCGCCGCCCGAGCAACTGCTCTGTCCCAACTCTGGGCTTGTCCCTGACTGAGGTATGGGAGGCGGTAACCGCTTGGGGGGCAGGTCGCGCCGCGCCGACCTGGCGGGCGGTCCCTCCCGTGCTCTGGGCTCTATTGTGCTCCGTGCGCCCTCCGATCTTTGTGAAAATTTTGTACCTGTTTTCTTGGGCTGGGCGTTCGGCGTTGTTTCTCTGTCATTCGCAATGCTGTTTTTGGAGTGAGTGGTCCGTGTTCGCCGGCAGCCGCTGGCGTTCTTCACCTCCTTTCCTGGGAGCGGTATGGTGGGAGGACCCTATCACACCGCCATTTTTCGGTACCTGAATATTGATGTTTCTCTAGGTTTGGAAAGTTTTCTGTTATTATTTCTTTGAATAAACTTTCTACACCAATCTCTCTCTCTACCTCCTCTTTAAGGCCAATTAACTCTTAGATTTGCCCTTTTGAGGCTATTTTCCAAATCTTGTAAATATGCGTCATTCTTTTTTCTCTTCTGACTGTGTATTTTCAAATAGCTTGTCTTGAAGGTCACTGATTTTTTCTTCTGCTTAGTCAATTCTACCATTGAGCAACTCTGATGTATTTCTCAGTTTGTCAATTCAATTCTTCAGCTCCAGAATTTCTGCTTGATTTTTAAAAATTATTTTATTCTTTTTGTTAAATTTCTCTGATAGGCTTCTGAATTCCTTCTCCTGTTGTCTTGAAGTTCATTGAGCTTCTTCTGGCTTAATGCTATTTTTTCCCCACATTTTTATATTTTTAGAAAAGGTGTTACATAAACATGGCATAAAATCCAAAAGTTATACAGAAGAAACAATAAAAAGTATATCTTCTCTTCCTTCCTGTGCCCCATCCAGTATATTCTTCCAAGACAATCACTGATAGCAGTTACTTGGATATACTTTCACAAATATCCTATGTATTTACTATCATTTATTTTCCTGCACACAATCATAGTATATTATAGACACCATTTTCTCCTGCCTTTTTTTTAAAAATTTAATAATATAAAAAGAATTGTCTCATTCTTCTTAACAATTACATAGTATTGCATTTTATGGACATATAATACTTTGTTTAATCTGTCTTCTGGTAATAGTCATTGGGGTGATTAAAATCTTTATGCATTATAACCAAGCATTGCAACAATTATCTATGTACTACATTATGTCATAATCAAACTGGTTTTTCTGTAGGATATATAACTAGGAGCAGAATTTCTGGGTTAAGTGTATGTACATTTGTAATTTTGATGAATACAAGTTCAAAATACCTCCATAGAGAAGCCTGTGCCAAATTACACATCTACCATCAATGTATGCCTGTGTCATGTTTCCCCTTACTCTGTATAGCTATTTTGAATTCTTTGTCTGAAAAGTCTCATATCTCCATCACTACAGTGTTGGTCACTGGTACCTTATTTAGTTTGTTTGGTGAGGTCATGTTTCCCTGGATGTTCTTGATGCTTGTGGATGTTTGTCAATGCCTGGGCATTGATGAGTTAGGTACTTATTTTAATCTTCACAGTGTGGGCTTCTTTGAACCTGTCCTTCTTGAGAAGTCTTTCCAGATATTCAAATAGAAGTGAGTGTTGTGATCTAAGTCTTTGATCACTTCAGCCATATCAGCACTGGGGGCACCCTAAGCCCAATAATGCTGTGACTCTTGCAGACTCCTGGTAGTACTGCCTTGGTGGACTTTGGTAAGATACAGGAGAATTCCCCGGATTATCACTCAAAATCTCTCACTCTCTTCCCTCTCTCTCTGCTGGGCACTCCCTTGTGGCCACTGCAGCTAGTACTGTGCCAGGTCACATCTAAAGCCAGCCCAGTCTCACCCAAAGCCATTGGTGACTGTTGCCTGGCTACGTTTAATGTTTATTCCAAGCCCAACTGTTCTTTAGTCAGCAGGTGGTGAATCCTGCCAGGACTGGGTGCTTCGCTTCAGGGTAAGAGGGTTCCCCCCTGCCCAGGGTAGGCTTAGAAATGCCATGCAGGAGCTAAGGCCTGTACTCAGGGGTTTCTGGAGTCTCCTTGGTACTTTATTTTATTGTGACTGAGCTGGTACCCAAGTTACACAACAAAGTCCTCTGAACTCTTCCCTATCTTTTCCCCAAGTGGAATAAGACTCTCCCGGAGCTGCACTGCCTGTAGTTGGGGGCCACTGGCTTGGTCATAGCTGCCAGTGTCTCACTGCATCCCGTGCACCCCAAGTCCACTGGCTTCGAACCACCACAGCCACAGGAATTGTCCAAGGACTGTGGCCTCTGAGGCCTGACTGCCTTATCAATTTATCCCAGGCCTCAGGCTGCTTTTCTTCAGCAATGGTGGGGCTAGCCAGAACTCAGGTTTTGAGGCAGAGGATTTCCCTCTGCCCAGACTTGTGTAAATGCTCCCTCCGTGTGTGCCAGCTGACTTCTGCCCTGTGCTGCATTCCTCTGTGCGAGGGTGGCCCTGAGTTCCAATGCGAAGTCTGAAAATCACTTCACTCTTCCTCCTTTGGGCACACAGACTCTCTCTCCACTTGTTACTCTGGTGTGGCACTGCTGGGGGATGGTGGAGGGGTGGTGTAGACAGTGCGAGATTGTCTTTTCTGCTCCTTTCAGTGTCTCTTTCCTTGATATGATGTTAAAATCAGGTACTGTGATTGCTCACATGGTTTTTGGTTCTTGTGAAGGTGATTCCTTGCATAGATAGTTGTTGAATTTGGTGTTTGCGTGGAGGGAGGATCGCTGGAGGTTTCTATTTGGCTATTTTACTTTGCCCCCTGTGACTGGCATTTTAATAGCCTTAGACAAAAAAATTTCAGACTAGCATATTATTCCTCCTACCCTCTGCCCTTTATAATATAATGCAATGGAAAATTAGCAAATAATTTTAGAGATAACTATATTGAAATGTTAATTTTTCCACAAAGTAAGATTTACCTGCAGTCTTTAGAAATACTCATTTAGACATCAGATATTATTTTGAATGTATATGCTATGTTTTATTGCTTAGAAGTTTTATATTTGACTAATTCACTTGAGTAAATGCTTGATGGGTGAATCAAAATATCTTATCTAAAGAATGGACAGAATAAATAACAACAATAATAATAAATCCTCACTGGCAAGAATAAAATTTTATGGCTTGTGGGCAGCTGTCTTCCAAGAATCATTCTTTTACATTGATCTTCTCATTGGTCGTTATCATTTACTTAGCATTTACTACGTCCTCACAGAGGCTCACAGGGTTTAGATAAAATGCCTCATACAGTAAGTAAGAGGTAGAGTTGGGTTTTGTCCAGGTCTGCCTGACTCCTGTTCTTTGTCACTATAATGCTTGCTATTTACCAATTTTCATTGCAGACATATTCTTGAAATCTTCTACCACTTTTCCTTATGATGCTTTGGCTACATGTCAGGTATTAATGTTGAAACAAGCAACACATTTCTTTCTTGCCTTCCTTGAACATCCTCTTGGCTATGTCTGGCAGGACAAACTGTTTGTTCTTGGAGTCCCTGAGGAGGCTGTGATCTGAAAACTCTGTTGGAAGCTCTTAGTTATATTCTCAGCCTCTGCCTTCTGACTTTGTAATAGTATCTGGAAGAGGAAGCAACATCATAGGATCATTTATGCTGGCAGAGGGATTCTGGCCAGAGTAGAACTGTGAAGCCTCCTCTCCTACACCCTTCTACTTGCTGGCCTCATCTTTTCTGAGCTTTGGAAACCTAAGAACAAGCTTGCTTAGCTGATTCCCAGAAGCATTTCAGATGAAGAGGTGAGCAGGATGCTTGAATTTCACAGTGGGGATGGGGGAAAGAGAGAAATCCCTGCTGTAACCTTGAGCCATGGGACTGATACAAACCGGAAGGATTGCCCATAAGGTGAAGGAACAGAACAAAACCTCTTGAAAGTTTTCCCACTCTATGGAGACCTACCCCCTACACCCTTCTTTCTTTTATAAGGGGATATTAAATTGGGATAGAAGTTCATAAAAACAAAACAAAACAAAACAAAAACCTTGGCAATGCGGCTGGCATATACTTTGGAATCTGGTTAAATCTTGCATAACAAAGTTAATTTTTATGGCATAGTGAATTTTCTATTGGTCTGGATAGATGCATTCTTACGGTGGGAATCAGCAAAAGGGAAATTCTTCATGCAAATTCTACATTAGCACTAGTGTGTCACATATTCCCTCCTTCCTTCCTCCTTGCCCTCTTCCCTTTAAATTAAGCACCTACTGTGTATGAGTCTGTGCTCATAGCTGGGAAATATAAAGATAAGTCAGATGTTTGATCTTACCTTGATTAATACAGCATGTTAATAATCTGTGTGTGTATGTATGTGTGTATATATACACACACCCTGACTAATATAATAATGAAGTAAAGTAGACATAGAGTAAGTACAAATATGATGCTAGAGTAGTTCAACTTTCATTTATTTATTCATAAATAGATACTTGTTTAAGGATGCTAGGGGTGAGGTATTGTGCCAGTGCTGGGGATACAGCTGTGGCTGCCCTCACAGAGTTTAAGGTTCAGTGGAGGACGAAGACCTATAATCAGGCATTTACAATATACGATGGTCAGTGCTAAATCACATACTTTAACAAGTTATTTTCATTGTCTACCAAAATGCTAGGCATTCCTTAAGAGCAGATGAGATAATGGAGAAGGTCTCATCTGAGCTGGATTTTGAAAGGTGGGTTTGAACACAGAGATAGGAGGAGAAAAGCACTCACATTTGTGAGTGAGGGGAGAGTGACAGTAAGGATTTGAGATTTTAGGAGGAAAGCAATAATGGTAACAATAATAATAGCTAATCTTATTTATTCACTGTTTGTCAGGCACTGTTCTAACATATAGCATGTGCTTTGTTAACTCAAGCGTTTCTCCTAACATCTCTGTAAGGTGGATGCTGTTGCCATTTTACATATGAGTATATCGAGGCACAGAGAGGTTAAATGACTTGCCCAAAGCCACACAACCTAGTAAAAGGTCAATCTGGGATTCAAACCCAGGCAGTCCAGCTGTCAGGTCTATGTCTATATTAACTTTGCTGTAAGCAAAGTCAAGAAAGGGAAAAGTTGTGAGGTGACAAATAGCAAGGAGTTCAGTCTGACCTGTGATTAAGATTGGTGTGTAGGAATCATGGGAAATAAATTGGGAAGGTAGTTGGGGCCATATTATAAAAGGCCTTAAGAGTCAGATTGTATAAATTTCCTTTGGCAGATAAAGGGGAGCCACTGAAGGTTTTTGAGCAGGGGAGCACTGTGATCTGAGCTGTGCTTCAGAAGATTCAACCTAAAACACTGTAAAATGAGGGGGACAAGGCAGGAAGAGAAGTTAGGGGCTGATTGTGACAGTATGTGGGAAGGAGGCTCAGTGATAGTATTGAGAGTTATTAAAAAGAGGAGAGCGTTACAGGGCCTGGAACTTAGAACACTGACAACTTGTGTTAACCTTCGACCTATGACAGGCAGTGGTCATAAAGGGTTAAATGAATATGCCTGCCATGGAAATTTCTTGGGCATTAACATTTTTTACTTTTCTTAGGTTGTATAGAATGCCCTTGTGATGGGCAAAAAAGAACAAACATCAAAAGTACCTTTTAACTTCACAATTCTTTCTAAATTTCTTTACACATATAGGCTATACTGCTGATTTGCAGACTTCAAAGTACACAGAAGGATCAGGGTCAGATTGAAAAATTGTTTCTTACAGTGTAATAAAATATGCATGTGAATCCTATGACTTGCCACTAAAATTATTTGTGTGCTAATATAACTTTGTAACATTAATTGCACAGTTTAGTGTCTTTCCCCCCCCCCCGCCCCCAGCTTTTTCAGAGTAAGTTCTGGTAAATAATTTTTGATTATTATTTATGCTGTACTTCACAGATTTCATGTGTTGTTTATGGATTCAAAAATGTCAAGTTGTTTTTCTGGAGGGATTAAGGCAAGAAGACTAACTGGGCCGTGTTCCTATCAGCAATGGTTGGGACTTTTATATCCAACTTGCTGTCAGTTTTTAAATTTTTTTTTGGCATTCTTACATAATGAGGACACCATCTCAATATATTTGTGATCATTTTTCTTGGAAGTAACACTATGGTTCTCAAATCCTTTTTCAAATGCAAGTTACTCCTCGCCTTCCTCCAATCTGGATGAAGGAAGCCAAGATAGGGAATGGAGAATGGAGGTGTCTCCCATAAACTCACTAGATTTTCTCAGTTTTCATGTATTTGTGAGGTTCCCATTAATAACAATATCAGAATCTTTATGCTTTTGTGGATTAAAATTTTGTTCCTATTGGAATTGGTAGAAATATGCCTTTTTATAGTACTACTGAACATTATCTATTTTGTAGTTTTTGGATATTGGTCATTTGCAGTTTTCCTCTCAGATTTGAATGCTGATTTTTAAAAGTTCTTAAGGCAGTGGGCTGTATTTAATTCTTGGTTATGTGATGTCTACACAAGTATTTTTAATAGTCTCTTTGACTTTTCCAGAAGTTGAGGCAGTATTGTGGAATGGTGAAGAAAACAGGCCTTGGGTTTTCCCAGTGCTACTCAAACTTGAATGTGTATATGGATCAGTGGGGGATATTTTTAAAGAGCAGACCATGATCAATAGGTCTGGGGTGGGGACTGAAATTCTGCATTTCTGATCAGTTAGTCTATGGAGCAAACTTTGAGTAGCACAATCTAGGGCCCAGTCCTTGTGTATATTACTTCCTAACTGTCTGATCTTGGGCAAATCACTTAATTGCTCTTTAGACCAATTTCCTCAGCTGCCACATACCACAGGGAGGCTATGAGGACTAAGTGAGAAAACTTACGCAGAGAGCCCGGTGCATTGAAAGTGCTTAATAAAGTAAATGTAGTGACAGGTATTTACCATTTGCCTTTATAGGTAAAGTACCATTTTAAGAATTTGCTGAGAAGTTAAAATTGGTGCATGATGACTAAATCTGGCTTTGGAGCAAGAGCCCTTGGTTGATGTTCTGTCTCCTCCATGTATTACTGGGGGAACACAGAAAGGTCATTATCATATCCTCTTGATGATTTTATTTGCAAAATAAGAGGGTTGTGCTAGAGATTCATGAGGTTTCTTTCAAATTGGACCTGTGATTCTATAACCATTCAATAGAGTACAATATACTATTCTGTTTCTTAAAATGTTGAGGTAGGATGAGTAATGCTATCCTGTATTTGTTTCCTCTGCCTGTAAATTCATTTTATTTAAATTAAATTCAAAAGATCCTTAATAATTTCTCTCCCCACCCCCTTTCCCATATGTAGGTTATTGTTTTGATAAAGAATTCTGGAGGTCTGTTGCAGCTTCAAATTGAAGATATAGATAATTCTGAAGTATCAAAAGAAAGCTCAATCAGGATATTAGAGAAGCCCATATGTAGCTAAAAGCAAAAATTGCCGTAGGCTGCTTTGTAAATTATCATATCTGAACCAATGTGATAGCTTATTGACAATTATCGAGACTGCTCTCCCAGTAGCTTCGATAATTATCTAGAGCTTGCCTCCAAATCAAAAAAGCAGCCCTCAAACATTCCAGTCCTAATTACCAGCACATTTTGAAAATTATATTGTCATTTAACATACTAGTGCTATCAAATATAAGTGGTATCTCCAAAGGGAAAAGATCTTTGTTAAGTACAGGCATTTGGGAAAATGTCTATTATTATATCAGATCTATTAGTCATCGAATTTTTTTGTAGCTGCGTTGTCAGCTTTAGGGTATGATCACAACTTTGTTGTAATGAATAAATGGAAATTTGAAAATGGAAGATAGGAGTGTTGGTTTTTATTAATATGGAAACATTCCTGTCCATCTCCAAAAAGATTTTGAAGTAGCTGGAAGCTTTGTTAAAGGTGCAGCATTGACAAAGAAACGGTGAGATGGCTACTATGACACACGGCCAAGAGCAATGAAAATTCGTATGACCTTTCGAGAGGCTACTTGGCAATAATATTTCTTTATTTTTTCTCCAGTTTTATTGAGGTACAATTGACAAATAAAAATTGTATATATTTATGGTATACAACATGATGATTTGATGTAGATATACATTGTGAAAAGATTACCAGAATCAAGCTAATTAACACGTTCATCACTCTGCAAAGTTACCACTGTTGTGTGTGTGTGTGGTGAAAACTCTTAAGATCTACTGTCTTAGCAAATTTCAAGTATACAATAGCTATTATTAACAATAGTCAACATGCTGTACATTAGATCCCCCGAACTTATTCATCTTATAACTGAAAGTTTGTATCCTTCGACCAACATCCCCATTCCACCCCACCTCCCTGGCCCCTGGCAACTATCATTCTACTCTCTGCTTCTGTGACTTCAACTTTTTTAGATTCCACAGATAAGCAAGATCATATAGTATTTGTCTTTCTGTGTCTGGCTTATTTCACTTAAGGTAATGTTCTCTAGGTTCATTCATGTTGTTGAAAATGGCAAGATTTCCTTCTTTTTAATGGCCGAATAACATTCCATTGTGTGTGTGTATATATATATATATATATATACACACACATACATACACACCACATTTTCTTCATCCATTTATCTAGTGATGGACACTTAGTTGTTTTCATACCTTGCTATTGTGAATAATGCTGTAATGAACACGGGAATGCAGATATTTCTTTGAGATACTGATTTCATTTCCCTGGGATATATATCCAGAAGTGGGATTGCTGGATCGTATGGTAGCTCAATTTCTAATTTTTGAGGGAACCTCCATACTATTTTCCATAATGGCTGTACCAATTGACGTTCCTACCAACGGTGAACAAGAGTTCCCTTTCCTCCACACCCTCAGCACTTGTTATCTTTTGTCTTTTTAATAATAGCCATCCTAACAGGTATGAAGTAATATCTCATTGTGGTTTTGATTTGCATTTCCCTGATGATCAGTGATGTTGAACACCTTTTTATACACCTATTGGCCATTTCTATCTCTTTTTTGGAATAATATCTATTTAGGTCTTTTGCCCATTTTAAATTGGGTTATATTTTTTTGGTAATGAGTTGTATGAGTTCTTTATATATTTTGGATATTAACTCCTGATCAGATACACGGTTTGCAAATTCTCCCATTCCATAGGCTGCCTTTTCATTTTGTTGACTGCTTCCTTTGCTGTGCAGAAGCTTTTTAGTTTGGTGTAGCCACACTTGTTTATTTTTGCTTTTGTTGCCTGTGCTTTTTGGGTCATATCCAAAAAATCGTTGCCCAAACCAATGTGAAGGAGCTTTTCTCCTACGTTTTCTTCTAGGAATTTTATGGCTTCAGGTCTTACATTCAAGGCTTTAATCCATTTTGAGTTAATTTTTGTGTATGGTGTAAAATAAAAGTCCACTTTCATTCTTTTGCAAGTGGATATCCAGTTTCCCCAATATCATTTATTGAAGAAATTATCCTTTTTCTATGGTATATTCTTAGTGTTTTTGTCAAAGATTAGTTGACCATAAATGTGTGAGTTTATTTCTGGGCTCTCTATTTTGCTGAATAGAGAGACACATTGGTCACTACACCAATAGACAAATTCTCTTTTTATGCTAGTACAATACTGTTTTGATTAGCTCTGTAACATATTTTGAAATCGGGAAATGTGATCCTCTATCTTTTTTAAATTCAAGTTTGCTTTGGCTATTTGGTGTCTTTTGCGGTTCCATAAAAATTTTAGGATTTTTTTTACTTATGTGAGAAATGCCTTTGGAATTTTGATAGAAATTGCACTGAATCTGTACACTACTTTGGGTAGTATGGACATTTGACAATTTTAATTCTTCCAATCAATGAAAACAGGATACTTTTCCATTTATTTGTGTTTTCAATTACTTTCATCCTTGTCTTATAGCTTGCCGTGTACAGATCTTACTGGTTAAAGTTATTCCTAAGTATTTTATTCTTTTTGATGCTACTGAAATAAGATTTTTAAAAATTTATTTTTCAAATTGTTTGTTGTTAGTGTAGAAACACAACTGATTTTTGTATGTTAATTTTGTATCCTGTAACTTTACTGAACTCATTTACTAGTTCTCAAAAGTTTTTGGTGGTCTTTAGGGTTTTCTATACATAATGTCATATCATCTACAAAGAGACAATTTTACTTCTTTCTTTCTATTTGGGATATCTTTTATTTCTTTTTCTTGCTTGTTTGCTCTGGCTAGGGCTTCCAGTACTATGTTGAATAGAAGTGGTGAGAGTAAGGTACCCTTGTCTTGTTCCTGACCTTAGAGGAAAAACTTTAAGCTTTTCATTGATGAATATGATGCTAGCTGTGGGCTTGTTATATATGACCTTTATTATGTTGAGATACATTCCTTGTATATCTAATTTGTTGAGAGTTTTTTTTTATCATGAAAGGATGTTGAATTTTGTCAAATGCTTTCTAAGCATCTATTGGGATGATCAAGTGATTTTTATCCTTCATTCTGTTAATGGGGTATATCACATTTATTGATTTGTGTATGTTGAACTTTCCTTGTATCCCAGGGATAAATTCTATTTGATCAGGTTGTGTTATCCTTTTAACGTGCTGCCAGATTGTTAGTACTTTGCACCTATATTCACCAGGGATACTGGCCAGTAATTTTCTTTTCTTGTAGTGTCCTTATCTGGCTTTGGTATGAAGGTAATGCAAAAGTTGTAAAATGAATGAAGTGTTCCTTCCTCTTCAATTTGTTGGAAGCTTTTGAGAAGAGTTGGCATTAATTCTGGCTCTGGGCTTTTCTTTATTGAAAAGTTTTTGATTATTACTTCAATCTTCTTTCTTGTTATTGTTTTGCTCAATTTCTTTTTTTTCATGATTCAGTCTTGGTAGGTTGTATGTTTCTAGGAATTTTTCTGTTTCTTCTAGGTGATATAATTTGTTGGTGTATAATTTTTCACAATTGTTCTTATTCTTTCTATTTCTGTGGTATCAGTTGTAAGATCTCATTATAATTTAATTTATACTTTTGTTCATTTGTCTTCTCTCTCTCTTTTTAAGACAGGGTCTTGCTCTGTCGCCCTGGCTAGAGTGCAGAGGCATCATCATAGCTCACTGCAACCTTGAACTCCTGGGCTCAAGTGATCCTCCTGCCTCAGCCTCCCAGAGTGCTAGGATTACAGGCATGAGCCACCGTGCCTAGTCCTAAGATACTTTTTGATCTTCCTTTTGATTCCTTGTTGGACTCACTGGTTGTACAGGAGTGTATTAATTTCCATATATTTGTGAATTTTCCAAAATTCCTCCTGTTATTTATTTCTAGTTTCATAAAACTGTGGTTGGAAAAGATACTTGATATGATTTTAATCTTCTTAAATTTGTTAAGATTTGTTTTGTGGCCTAATGTATGATCTGTTCTGGAGAATGTCCCATGTGTGCTTGAGAAGAATGTGTATTCTGCTGCTGCTGGATGGAATGTTCTGTATATCTCTGTTAGGTCCATTTGGTCTATAGTGTTATTTAAGTCCACTGTTTCCTTATTGATATTCTGTCTGCATGATCAATCCATTGTTGAAAGTGGGTATTGAAGCCCTCTAATATTATTGTACTGTCATCTATTTCTTTCTTCAGTTCTGTTAATATGTGTTTTGCATATGTGGGTGCTCCAATGTCAGGTGCATATGTACTTACATAGTTTTATCCTCTTGATGAATTGACCTCTTTATCAATATATAGTGACCTTATTTGTCTCTTGTGAAAGATTTTGACTAAGTGTCTGTTTTGTCTGATAATAAATATAGCCACTCCTGCTCTTTTTTGGTTACCATTTGCATAGGATATCTTTTTTCCAGCCCTTCAATTTCAGTCTCTCTGTGTCCTTAAAGCTAACATGAGTCTCTTGTAGGCAGCATATTGGTTTTTTCCCATTCAGCCATTCTGTGTCTTTTGATTGGATAATTTAATCCATTTACATTTAAAGGAATTATTGGTAGGTAAGAACTTATTGCGATTTAGTCAACCGTTTTCTGAATGTTTTATGGTTCCCTTGTTCTTTTTTTCCTCTCTTGCTGTCTTCCTTTGTGATCTGTTGATTTTTTGTAGTGCTATACTTTGATTTCCTTTCTCTTTCTCTTTAATGTATCTACTAGAAGTTTTTCATTTATGGTTACTATGAGGCTTGCGTAAAACATTTTATATTTATAACAGTCTATTTCAAGCTGATAACAACTTAACTTCAATCATTTACAAAAAGTATATACTGTTAGTCCCTCCCACAGTTTATGTTATTGATGTTACACCTTACATCTTTTTATATTGTATATCCATTAACAAATTATTGCAGCTATAGTTATTTTTAATATTTGTGTCTTTTATGATAGCATTAACAGTGATTTATGCACCACCATATAGTATTAGAGTATCCTGAATTTGACTATATCTTTCCCCTTACTAGTGAGTTTTATATTTTCATATTTTTTCATATTGTTGCTTACCATCCTTTGTTTTGACTCCCTTTAATATTTCTTGTAAATCTGGTCTAGTAGTGATGAACTCCTTTAACTTTTTTTTCCCCTGGGAATGTCTTTATGTCTCCTTCATTTCTGAAGGACAGCATTGCCAGATAAAGAATTTTTGGTTGATAGTTTTTTCTTTCAACACTTTGAATATATCATCACATTCCCTCCTGGCCAGCCTGTAAGGCTTCTCCTGAGAAATTCACTAATAGGTTTTTGAGGGTTCCCCTTGAATGTGATGAGCCACTTTTCTCTTTCTGCTTTCAAAATTCTCTCTTTGCATTTGTCTTTTGACAATAATACGTCTGAGATTAATTTTCTTTGGATTGATCTTATTGGAGGAATCTGTGATCTTCTTTGGTCTGATTCCATATCCTTACCAAGATTTGGGAAGTTTTCAGCCATTAGTGTTTTAAATAAGTGTTCTGCTCTTTTTTCTCTCACCTCTCCTTCTGAGACTTCAATAAGGCATATATTTGTTTGTTTTAGGTGTCCCATATGTCCTGTATCTTTTTTTACTCTTTTTCATTCTTCTCTCTTTTTGTTCCTTTAACTGGCTAATTTCAAATGACCTACCTTTGAGTTCTGTTTCTTTCTTCTGCATGATTGAGTATGCTATTGAAACTCTGTATTGAATTTTTAGTTGTTTTATCGTATTCTTCAGCTTCAGAACCCTATTTGGTTCTTTTTTATGGTTTCTATTTATTTATTAAACTTCTCATTTTGTTCATGCATTATTTTTCTGATTTCATTTAGTTATCTATCGGTGTTCTCTTGCATCTCATTAAGCTTCCTTATGATTATTTTGAATTATTTGTGAAACAATTTGTAGATCTCCATTTCTTTGGAAGATCTACAAATCTTTAGATTACTGGAGCTTTATTAGTTTCCTTTGATGGTGTCATGTTTCCTTGATTCTTTTTGATCCATGCAGCCTTGCATTACTGTCTGTGCATTTGAAAGAGAAAACATCTTTCAGTCTTTACAGATTGGTTTAGGCAGGTATTGACCTTCTCCTGCCAGACCTCTGTGCTGAAGGGATTGCCTCTGGGATCCCAGATAAGTGGGGTTGAAGCCAGGTCACATGGCTGCTGCCAGGTTTGCAGTTGGTAGGCCAATTACCAAGGTCTTGGACAGTGTGGACCCTGCCTTGTCCTTGGGCAGATGGAACTGTCTCCAGTACCTCGGTCACCTAGGGCTGGCACTGGGACAGTGTCCATTTCAGGGTCTGTGCTTGTATTACAGACAGTGGGTCTGTTATCAGGTGTATGGACAAGTATAGCTTCAGCCAGGTTCCTGGGAGGGCTCCCACTGGGTCAGTGAGTGGGTCCCTGGGCAGGCAGGACTATCACTGGACCTTGGCTGAGAGGAGCTGGAGCCAAATCACAGGGATGCTTCAGGATTTTCCATTAGACTGAAATCAGCAAGCCTGCCCCTGGGGGCATGGACTGGCCAGGTCCCGGGGAAGGCAGCACTTTTTCTGGACCATGGCTGGGAGGGGCTGGAGCCAAGTCATGGGCTGCCTCAGAGTCCATGCTGGGACCAAGGTTGGTTGGCCTGTTACCTGAGGCATGAGTAGGCATGGCACCTCCTGGGTCTGTTGGTGGATGGTGCTGGTAGCAGGACCAAGGCCAGATGGGGTTGCAGCTGAGTCCATAGGGAGATGGGGCTGTTGCCAGGTCTGTAGCTGGGACCACAGTTGGTAAGCTTGCCATCTGGGATCAGGCCTTCCTTCTCAAAATGGCCTTCAGAGTCACAGCCAAGAAATCTTTGCCAAATCTAATGTCGTGAAGCTTTTGCTCTGTGTTTTCTACTAAGAATTTTATTGTATTAGATCTTACATTTAGGTCTTTGGTCCATTTTGAGTTAATTTTTATATATAATGCTATTAAGGGTCCAACTTTATTCTTTTGCATATGAATATTCAGTTTTACTAGCACTACTTATTGAAAAGATTGTCCTTTCCCCATTGAATGGTCTTGGCACTTTTGTCAGAAATCGTTTGACCACATATGCAAAGGTTTATTTCTGGGCTTTCTATTCTATTCTGTTGATATATATGTCTTTCTTTATTCCAGCACCATACTGTTATGATTACTGTAGCCTTGTAGTAAGTTTTGAAATCAGGAATTGTGAATTCTCCAGCTTTGTTCTTTTTTCTCCAGATTGTTTTGGCTATTCAGCATCTCTTGAGATTTCACATGAATTTTAGGATGGGTTTTTCTATTTCTGAAAAAAACTTCATTGGGATTTTGATAGGGATTGCATTAAACATGTAGATTTCGTTGGTAGTATTGATGTTTTAATAATATTAAGTCTTCCAGTTTATTTAAATCTTTCCATTTATTTAAATCTTTAATTTCTTTCAATAATGTTTTGTAGTTTTTATTGTGCAAGTCTTTTACTTCTTTGGTTAATTGCTAAGTATTTTTTTCTTTTTGATGCTATTGTAAATGGAACTGTTTTTGTAATTTCCTCTTCAGATTGTTAATTGTTAGTATATAGAAATGCAATTGATATTTGTGTGTTGACTTTGTATCCTGCAACTTAACTGAATTCATTTATTAGTTTCAACAGTTGTTTTTAGGTGGAATCTTTAGGGTTTTCTACATATAAGGTCATATCATCTGCAAATAGGTATAATTTTTCTTCTCTCTTTCCAGTTTGGGTTCCTTCTTGTTTCCTTCCTTTTCTTTTTTGCCTAATTGCTCTGGCTGGAACTTCTATTAATATGATGAATAGAAGGGGTGAAAGCAGGCATCTTTGCTTTGTTCCTGATCATAGAGGAAAAGCCTGGAGTGTTTCACCATTGAGTATGATGTTTGCTGTTGGTTTTTTTAAATATATGGCTTTTATTATTTTGGAGATATGTTTCCTTCTATTCCTAGTTTGTTGAGTGTTTTTAACAAGAAGGGGTGTTGAATTTTGTCAAATGCTTTTCTGTATCAATTCTGATGATCATATATGTTTTTTCCCTTCATTCTATTAATGTGGTGTATTACACTGATTGATTTTCATGTGTTGAACTATCCTTGCATTCTAGGAATAAATCTCACTTGATTATGGTATAACATCCTTTTAATATGCTACTGAATTTGGTTTCCTAATATTTTGTTGAGGATTTTTGTATCAATGTTCCTAAAGGATATTGGTCTATAGCTTTCTTTTCTTGTAATATCTTTGTCTGGCTTTGGTATCAGGTGATGTTGGCTTCATAGAATTGGTAAGAAAATGTTTTCTCCTGTCTAAGTCTATTCAGGCTGCTATAACAAAATGCCACAAACTGGGAGGCTTAAAAACAACAAACATTTATTTCTGATAGTTCTGGAGGCTAGAAAGTCTAAGATCAAGGTGTTGGCAGATTCAGTGTTTGCTGAGGGACTATTTCCTAGTTCATAAAGGATGCCTTCTCACTGTGTCCTCACATGGTAGAAGGGACTAGCTAGCTCTCTTCATTCTCTTTTGTAAAGGCATGAATTCCAAGCCATCTGCTCACGAATGTTCATAGCAGCACAATTCACAATTGTAAAGATGTGGAAACAACCCAGGTGACCATCAATACACGAGTGGATCAATAAAATGTGGTATATGTATACCATGGAGTATTACTCAGCAATAAGGAACAATAGTGAATTAACACATCTGGTATTATCCTGGTTGGAGCTAGAACCCATTCTTCAAAGCGAAGTGTCACAGGATTGGAAAAACAAGCACCACTGGTACTCACCATCAAACTGGTACTAAGTGATGAACACTTACATCACTCAGGGCAATAACATTCATCTGAGGGCGGGTGGGCGGGAGGGTGGTGGAAGGGATGGGAAAAACTCTCACTGAATGGATGCAGGGAGCACAGTTTGGGGGATGACCACGATTGTGGCTCTGACACCGGCAGAACAGGGGCAATGTGTATGGCCAAAGTGTTGTACCCCCATGATATTCTGAAATTAAAAAAATAAATTAAAAAAAAAAAAGGCACGAATTCCAGTCATGAGGATTCTGCCCCCAAGATCTAATCTCCTCCCAAAGGCCCCACCTCCTAGTTGGAAAATTTTTAATTACTGATTTAATCTCCTTACTAGTTACAGATCTATTTGGATTTTCTAAATCTTTGTAATTTAGTCTTGGTAGGTTATTGTTTCTAGGAATTTGTGCATTTTATCTAGGCTATTCAATTTGTAGGTATGCTGTTGTTCATAGTATTCTCATATAATCTTTATTATTTCTATAAAATTAATAGCAATATCCCCACTTTCACTTCTGATTTTAATAATTTACATGTTCTTTCTTTTTTTCTTAGTTCATCTAACTAAAGGTTTATCAATTTTATTGATATTTTCATTGATCCAACTTTTGGTTTCCTTGATTTTTCTATTGTTTTTCTATTCTCTGTTTTTGTTTATCTCTGCTCTAATTATCATTTCTTTCCTTCTGCTAGCTGTGGATTTAGTTTTTTTTTCTTAGTTCTTTAAGTTGTAAAGTTAGGTTGTTGATTTAAGATCTTTCTTGTTTTTTTCATGGAATCATTTATAGATATAAATTTCCCCCTTAGCACTTCTTTCACTGTGTCCCATAAGTTTTGATATGTTGTGTTTTCATTTTCATTAATCTCTAATTCTTTTCTAATTTCCTTTGTGATTTCTTCTTTGACCCGTTGGTCGTTTAAGTGTGTGGTGTTTAATTCTCATAATTATGTGACTTTTCCAGTTTTAGTTCTGTTATTGGTTTCTAACTTCATCTTGTTGTGGTCATAGAAGATACTTTGTATGATCTTTATCTTTTAAAATCTATTGAGACTTAATTTGTGTTCTAACATGTAGTCTATCTTGGAAAATGTCCCATGTGCCCTTTAGAAGAATGTGCATGCTGTTATTGTAGAGTGTTTTCTGTATGTCTGTTAGATCTAGTTGGTTTATTGTGTGGTTTAAGTCCTCTCTCTCCTTACTGTCTTAGTTTGTTTGTGTTGCTATAACAGAATACCTGAGACTGGATAGTTTATAAAGAACAGAATTTTTTTTTTTTGAGACAGGGTTTTGCTCTGTCACCTAGGCTAGAGTGCAGTGGCATCATCATAGCTCACTGCAACTTCAAACTCCTGGGCTAAAGTGATCCTCCTGCCTCAGCCTCCTGAGCAGCTGGGACTACAGTCACACACCACCATGCCCAACTACTTTTTCTAATTTTTGCAGAAATGGGGTTTCACTCTTGCTCAGTCTGGTCTCAAACTCCTGGCCTCAAGTGATCCTCCTGCTTCAGCCTCCCAGAGTGCTAGGATTACAGGTGTGAGACACTGTGCCTAGCCAAGAACATAAATGTATTTTCTTAGAGTTCTGTAGGCTCAGTTATATAGGCTGGGAAGTCTGAGATCACGGTGCAGGCATCTGGCAAGGGCCTTCTTGCTGCATTATCACATGGAGGAAGGTGGAAGGGCAATGAGATGAAAAGGGGAAAAACTTGCCCTTTTATAATGGCATTGATTCATGCACCTCTCAATACTATTACAATGGCAATTAAATTTCAACATGAGTTTTGGAAGGGACAAACATTCAAACCATAGGACTTACTAATCTTCTGTCTCACTGTTCTATCCATTATTGAGATGGGGGTATTGTCTCCAACTATTAATGTAAAAATGCCTATTTCTCCTTTCAATTCTGGCATTTTTTGCTTTATCTATTTTGATGGCCTCTTATTAGGTATATAAATGTTTATAATGTTATATGTTCTTTCTGTATTGATCCCTTTATTAATATATAATATCTTTCTTTGTCTCTTCCAAGCTGTTTTCATTTAAAGTCTATTTTTCCTCATATTAGTATGGCTACCTCTGTTACCTTTTGGTTATTATTAGCAAGGAGTATCTTTTTCCATCCTTTCATGTTCAATCTGTTTGTGTCTATTCAATCTAAAGTGAGTTTCTTATAGACAGTATATAGTTTTTTCATTCTGACAATCTCCGGACAGAGATTTAGGACAGAGATTGTCAGAATGAAATTCTGGACAAATTCATTGGACAGTTTAATCCATTTACATTTAAAGTTAATGATAAGGAAGGACTTACTTCTGTCATTTTGCCATTTGTTTTCAATATGTCTTGTAGCTTTTTTGCCCCTCATTTTCTGCATTACTGTCTTCTTTCATGTTTAGTAGATTTTTTGTAGTGAAATTTACTTCTCCTTTCCTTTTGTGTATATTCTGTAGCTATTTTCTTTGTGGTTGCCATGGGGATTACATCTAATATCCTAAAGTTATAACAGTTTAATTTGAATTTATTCTGGCTTAACTTCAATAACATACAAAAACTCTGCTTCTTTACAGTTCTGTCCCCACCCTCTTAAGTAGTTGATGACACAATATTACATCTTTATACATTGTTGATCCATAAACATAAACTAATAATCTTTTTAAATGCATTAGTCTCCTAAGTTATGTAGGAAACAAAATGTGGAGTTACAAACCATTGTTACAATAATACCAGCTTTATAATTACCCATGTATTTACCTTTACTGAGATCTTTATTTCTTCATATGGCTTAGAGTTAGTATCTAGTGTCCTTTCATTTCACCCTACAGGACCCCCTTAAGCATTTCTTGCAGTGTAAATCTCATGGTAATGAACTCCCCCAGTTTTTTTTTTAATTAAGACATTGCCAGATTAAAAAAAAATCCACAATGATTTGAACCTCAAAAGCAAACCTCAAAAGAACCTCATCTGAGTGAAAAAAGCAAGATACAAAAGATCACATATTATATAATTCCCTTTACATGAAAAACCCAGAAAAGGCAAATCTATGGAGGCAGAAAGTAGTTGCCAGGGCCTGGAGGTAAGACTGTGGATTGACTGTAAATGGGCATTAGAGATTTCATTGGGGTTATGAAAACTTTTGAAAAATGGATTATGGTGATGGTTGCACAACTTAGTGAACTTACTAAAAAATCACTCAGATGTATACTTAAAATTGGTGAGCTTTATTATATGTAGTTTAGTGCAGTTTAAACAAACCATAATGGCATTGGATCAGTAAAAAGCCACATAGTATGAGAGTGTAAAAGTAATAAATGAAAATAATATATACAAAGAGCAGGTGTTTTGTGTGTGAGTGGGAAAGCACATCTTTACTTGCTTTATAACAGAGAAAACTTTTTAGTAAAGATGTATTAAGTAATTCTTTAATAAAATTAATCTAAGTTCAAAAATTACTATTAGGTACTTCTGTTATTGAAAAAGTATTTGAGGATTCATTTAATGTGAAATTCCTACATTGCTGCCCATGTCACAGGAATTTCAGTATTTAATTAGTACGCCTATGCCAAGTTTCCTGTTCTGGTTGAGAATACACCCCTGGGTTTATGCTTGGGGAACGAGCTTCCTTTGGTCAGGATTGAATTTCCCAACACTTTCCAGCCTGTGTGATTCTTCCAACGGAGATTCCCCCTTAGGAAGTGGTTTTCTTAAAGTCTGAAAACTTATCTTTGCTCAGTTGTTGTTTAGTTCAGTTTACTATGAAGTTAGAAGTTTAGAAAAAAAAAAAAGCATATTGAGTTGTTAGCTTGTTTATCAATAGAACAAGGTGTCCTGGCCTCTGTTGATGAAACAGTGAGAAGTAACAATAGCTGAGGGCCCAGGCAGGGCAGATGGGATGCAAAAACCAGATCAGTCGCTCTTCAGCCAAAGTGGGGAACTTCCCCCCACCCCCCACAATGCCTTCCTGTTATAATAGCCAATTATAGGATTTCCTCTGTTCTACAAACATTGGTGTTTCCCCACTGTTGCACTGAATGCTGCACTGCAATGTAATAGGAGACCCCAATTTGAACAGCAGAGATTGATTTTACTGTTGTTGCAAAAGGACAGGAGGTAAGTGATCCTCTAATGCTTGAACCATTTAATGAGCTGGCATCTCAGCTTTTTGGAAGGTGTCAACTGCCATCAGGAAAACATAAGAAAGGAACTACTTTTACAGAAGAAAAAGGGAGGAACTTACCTCTCATTGACCATTGAATGGTTATTTTAAACCGAAGTTTACTTTTACTATAGCTTTGTGTTCTTAATTCATAAGGGCTTACCTCAACCTCACTTGAGAGCAGTGCAGGCCAGGAGAGGACTGGACTTAGACACAGAACAAATATCAAGCAGCCTGGTGGACTCAGGAAATAGGCCTTCAGATTTCTCAGTTTAGTTTTTAGAGATTTTTGTTTTGGTGCAGTGAGGTCACTTCTCTTCCACATCAATGTCATAACTATATGACAAGGGGCACTATTTCCTTTCTCCTACTCCTCAGTGTTTGACATCTCCCTGGGATGTTTAGTGGTTTCTCAATGACTTCCAACTACCAGTATCCGTATCTCTGTGTGCCCTGCTGAATAGCCCTCCCTCTAATGACTGTCAGGAATTGGTATATAAACACCCCAATTCCCTTGCTCCTTGGGTGGGATTATTCAGAAGCATGTGTTTTACCCCATTTCTAGAGTTTCCCTGTGAGATTAAACTTCAGATAGTTGCTCTCTGTGGTAGCTTGTTTAGTGGCTTACCCTACGCTGGCTGCATTTTCTTCTCTGTATCATGTTCTACTTCTCTACCTATGTCCCTACACCTTCCAGACACACCATTTGCACTAAAATCCTTTTCTCAGGGCCTACTTCTGGAAGAACCTAAGCTAAGAAAGCCCCAACTCATTTTGAAAGGTAAAGCTGAGTGGCAGAAAAATTGGAGCTGAGAGTTCTCCAGAGAATTGCTCTCACTCTGCATGGGGTAGGACCTATAATACTGAAAGAACCTAAGTTTAGTTACACTATAAATTAAACATTTTTTTGTGTCCTGTTTGGATGTCCAACCACCATGTATAAGATATTTTTTATGGAAAATCTATCCCAAATTCTTAAAAAACCCACTTCCTGATTAATTGAATGCCCATACTTTGCTACTTGTGTTATTTCAATAATGTTTTGAAAAAAGAAACTCTACTTTTTCAAAAGCACTAGAATTAATATAGACTATGGACAAGACTAGAAACAATCATATTGAGACTAGTAAAAAATTAAAATCATTACTTTTAAGAAATGATATAGATAATTTCTAGATTAACTAAAACTGAACTCTGATTAGAATTTCCAGATCATTTCTGTTTTTGTTGTATTTTATTTCTTCATTCCACAATCATTATTGGGTACCAACTAGGAACCATAAGCCAGCCTGGGCTCTGTGAATGTAAAAATAAAAGACATAGTTCCTATTCTTGTGAACCCACGGTCTGGTGGGAAAGCCGACAAGTAAGCAGACAATGTCAATAAAAGTGAGATAAGCAGTGACGCAGAGGAAGAAGCACAGATGCTCTGAGAGTGCAGAGCAAGGGCTTGTGTCCAAGAGAAGGTGATGTTGGAGCTAAGTCCTAAGGATATAGGGAATAATCCAGGCCAGGGACATGCTCAGTAAGGAAAGCAATGTGTGCAAAGACACAGAGGTGGGAGAAAACATAGACTGTGAATTGGCTCCCAACATCTGTTCTCCCGGCCTTCATTTTGGAACTAAACTCTCCAACTTTTAGCTAAGCATATGGAGACTACATTTTCCAGTCTAGTTTTAAGACCAGTTATGATTTATAAAATGTGAGCAAAAGTGACATGGGCTGCAAATATCCTTCTGGAATGTTAGGTGAAAAAGAAATATCTGTCTACTAGTGTCACAATATTTTGAGTTTTCTGTTATAGCAGCATATGGGCCATGCTAGGATGGTTGGATCATTATCCTGAAACCTGTGGGGATCCTTTGAAAGATTCAGATGTGTTGGCTGGAGCTCACAGCCAGGCTATGATTTTTTTTCTGAGATAAATATTGTATAGAATTTGAGAATCTCAGCTAGTCTTCAACAAAGTACCAGCAAACTAAATTCAATAGCACATTTAAAAGGTTATTCACCATGATCAAGTGGAATTTATCCCAGAGATGCAAGGATGGTTCAACATTTGCAAACTATAAACACGTTATAACATAATAACAGAATGAAGGACAAATACCATGTGATCATCTCATTAGATGCAGAAGAGCCATTTGACAAAATTCAACATCTTTTCATGATAAAAACTCTCAAAAAATTAGGTATAGAAGGAAGGACCTCAATATAATAAGGGTCATATATGCAAGCCCACAGCTAACATCATAATCAATGGTGAAAAGTTGAAAACTTTTCCTCTAAGATAAGAACAAGACAAGGATGCCTACTCTCACCATATCTATTAAATATGGTACTAGAAATCCTAGCCAGAGCAATTAGCCAAGAAAAAGAAATCCAAATAGGAAAGGAAAAAGTGAAATCATTGCTGTTGGTTGACAACATGATTTCATATGTGAAAAACCCTAAAGACTCCATCAAAAAACTGTTAGAATGAATAAATACAGTTAAGTTGCAGGATACAAAATCAACACACAAGAATCAGTACTGTTTATATACACTAATAACAAACTATCCAAAAAAGAAATCAAGAAAGGAATCCCATTTACAATAGCCACAAAAAATACTTAGGAATAAATTTAACCAAGAAGGTGAAATATCTGTGCACTGAAAACTATAAAACTTTGATGAAAGAAAATGAAGAAGACAAAAATAAATGGAAAGATATTCTGTGTCCATGGATTGGAAGAATAAATGTTGTCAAAATGTCCATACTACCCAAAGTGATCCACAGATTCAATGCAATCTCTATTAAAATTCCAATGTCATTTTTCAAAGAAGAGAAAACAATTCTAAAATGCGTGTGGAACCACACAAATCCCCCAAATAGCCAAGGCAATCTTGAGCAAAAAGAGCAAAGCTGGAAGCATCACACTTCCTGACTTCAAACTATATTACAAAAATTTAGTAATTAAAACAGGAAGATACTGGCATGAAAACAGACACATCAATCAATGGAACAGAATAATGAGTTCAGAAACAAACCCATGCACTTATGGTTAATTGATTTTCAGGGAAGATGCCAAGAATACAGTTTGGGAAGACAGTCTCTTCAATAAAGGGTATTTGGAAAACTGGATATCCACATGCAGAAGAATGAAATTGAACCCTATCTCATACCATATACAAAAATAAACTCAAAATGTATTAAAGACTTAAACATAAGATCTGAAACTGTAAAACTACTAGAAGAAAGCATAGGAGAAAAACTATATGACATTGGTCTGGACAATGATTTTCTAGATTTGACCTGAAAAACTGAGGCAACAAAAACAGAAATAGGCAAAAGGAATTACATCAAACCAAAAAGCTTCTGCACAGCAAAGGAAACAATTAACAGAGTGAAGAGGCAACCTATGAATTGGGAAAAAATATTTGCAAACCATACATCTGATAAGGGGTTTATATCCAAAATATATAAGGAATTCAAACAGCTCTATAGCAAGAAAACAAATAACCTGATTAAAAAGTGATCAAAGGACCTGAATAGACATTTCTCAAAAGAAGACTTACAAATAAATGGACAACAGACATATGAAAATATTGTCAACATCACTAATTATTCAGAGAATGCAAATTAAAACCACAATGAGATATCACCTTACACCTGTCAGGATGGCTATAATAAACTAGTGAAAGACAAGAAGTGTTGGTGAGGATGTGAAGAAAAGTGGATACTTGTACACTGTTAATGGGAATTAAATTAGACAGTCATTGTGGAAAACTGTATGGAGGTTTCTCAAAAAACTAAAAATAGAACTACCTATGAATCAGCAGTTTCACTTCTGAGTATGTATCCAGATGATTTGAAATCAGTATGTCAAAGAGATATCTGCACTCCCATGTTTATTGCAGCATTATTCACAATAGCTAAGTTATAAAATCAACCTGAGTGTCCATCAACAAATGAATGGATGAAGAAATTGTGGAATACATACACAATGGAATACTATTCAGCCTTAAAAAGGAGGAAAATTCTATTATTTGCGACAACATGGATGAACCTGGGCGACATTATGCTAAGTGCAACAATCCAGGTACAGAAAGACAAACACCACATGATCTCCCTTATATGTGAAATCTAAAACAATAGAACTCATAGCAGCAGAAAATAGAATGGTTGTTACCGAGGCTGGGGGCTGGGGGAAATGGGGAGATGTTGGCCAAAGGGTACAGTGTTTCAGGTAGACAGGAGGAATAAATGATAAGTATTTGAGGTGAAGGGTAACAAAATAAAGAATCTCAGGTAGGTTTTTAGCATTGTTTATTGTTTACTTTGCTGTTTCAGACTTGGTCTACCTCAACACCTATATGGTTACTGCTAGAGTTTGAATGTGTCCCCCAACAGTTCATGTGTTGGAAACTTAATCACCAATATAACAGTGTTAAGAGGTGGGCCTTTAAGAAATGACTGGGTCAGGAGGGCGGAGCCCTCACGAAAGGATTAATACTGTTGTCATGGGAGTGAGTCAATTCTTGCAAGAGCCGGTTGTTATAAAAGTGAGCTTGGCTCACTCTTGTGGTCTCTTTTGCACGCACTTACTTGTCCTTTCACTTTCTGCTATGTTATGACACAGCAGGAAGGCCCTCACCAGATGCCAGCAGCATGTTCTTGGACTTCCCAGGTTCCCAAACTGTGAGCTAAATAAACTTTTTTGGTAAATTACCCAGTCTGTGGTATTCTGTTATAGCCACAGAAAACAGACTAAGATAGTTGCTTATGGTTGCTTATTGGCCTATGAGAGGTACACGGTTTTCTAGAGTGAGCAAATGGGAAAAGGTAAGGAAGGAGGGACACAGGGAGAAACCAGGTGATATGGCTCTTGGGTAACACTTTCCTCTCCTAACATTTTCCTCATAGTGTTTCCAACTTCCAGAAGTCCCAATGCTGGCAGCTCTGCCCAGTGTCCTGGGAAAATGGGAGTACGCCTGGTGTGCTGCACTAGTGTAATTTGACCCTGTGTGGGAAAGGCCAGCCATCTCACTAGGCCCAGGGTCCCTCCTCACTTCTCCAGCTCTGTCAGGGTTTCCCAGTCCTCCAGAGATTCAGTGGCTGCCACCATCACAAATGGACCATATCCTACTCCCCTTGTCAGTCCAAACTGGAGATGTTCAGAAAGAACATTACTTAAAAACAAAAATATAAAATCCTAGGAATAGGTGAGCCTACAAGGCATGGATTTCTTATCCTAAGATAATTAATGTTTTTTAAACACTGGTTTTTTGATGGGCACAATTTTAAACCACCACACCTGGATCCACTCTCTTCCCTTAGCTTGGCCGCAGCTGAAGAAAAGTTTTCTTGTTTGCACTTTAGCATGGTTGATCTGGGCAGGTCTGGAGGAGCTCAGGGCTGTGTGTGTGGGGGGGTGATTTTCCAGGAGGCTGAAGTTGAGGAAAACCACAATTAATACTCCTTTTACTTAGAGTTGTCCCTTATCAGAGTTTCCCAATAGTGGGACAGAAACTTCTCACCAGGGAATGATGTAAAATCAGTTAAAGCTGATTCCAGAGGTCACATCCAGTGCCCAAAAGTTCAGGAACGGTAGCATGGGATGTGCATGATGTGGGACTCATCTTGACTTCATTGTACATGCTTAAAAAACATATACATACATTTTATTTTTAATTGTGATAAAATACATATGACATAAAATTTGCCATCTTCACCATTTTTAAGTGAATAGTTCAGAAATGTTACATATATTCACACTGTTGTGCAACCAATCTCTGAATTTTTCATCTTGCAAGACTGCAACTCTATACCCATTAACAACAACTCTCCTGTGAAATGTGTGTATATATTTTACCTGAAATAATTTTCCCCACCTCTCCACTTGGCTACCTCATTTTTCAGGCCTTAATTTAGATGCTCCCTTTTCCAGAAAGCCTCCCAAGACCATTTCTGCACCCTATGTTTCCTCTTTTGTAGGACTTGTTGTATTTGACTGTAATTTTATGCTTACTCTAGACCGTAAGCTCCTTAATGACTGGCTAGGGGTTGATCTTATTTATTGTTGTCTCCTCAGAGTTTAGTGCTTAGAAAGGAGGTGCTCCACAAGTAATTTTTGAATTGAAAACCATCTGTAACACAACCAAGACTAGCTTTCGATCCAAGTGAAGTGAATTGGTATGAAATTTAGACAGACCACCTCTGCACACAAGGTGTTTGATCACGGTCTGAATGAATTCCTGAAACCTTTTTTTTAATCCACTTGTACTTGGGATGAAAGGGAGGCACCAGGAAAACAAAAACTTCTGAGAATGACCCTGCTTTCAGGAAAGGAAATATAATAGGAACACACATATTGTGGGGGAAGGAAAACAGGGTTGGGAACTGGACGGCCCAAGCTGGAGCCCTAGCTTCTCTACTGATTACCTAAGCGATCTTAGACAACTCATGTAATCTCTCTGAGTGAAAGTTTCCCTCTCTATGAAATGTAGATAAAACAAAACGTGCCCACCTTCTGTCACGGGGCTCTTGTAAAGATATGAAAATGTTTTATGAACTATAAAATACTGTAGAGGCATTGATCATTAAACTATAATATTACAGTGAGGGTTGTTACTTAGGGAAGGGCAAGCGAGATCTCTGGGTGCAGACTCTGGAGGCCCCAAGTTCAACTTCTCAGATAATTTTTCTTTAGGGACTGAGCTGGGGCTTTAGAACCTGATTCTCTCAAAGAGAATGGTCACCTTCATTTTTCTAGTCTGCATTGCTTGACCTTTAGGGAGGGAGAGATAAAGGGTGAATATTAGAATAATAAAAAGGATTCCTGTGTAGAAATTTGGGATTTAGGGAAAACAAGTTTGGAGGTCAGGAGAAAAATCACGGGGTGAGGGTTGGGGACATGGCTGAGACTTTATTTTCCACACCAAGTGAACCCAGGAAAGTTTGTTTCTTGGAGACTTTACCAGGTTCCTGTCTCGCTCCAAATGAGCCCCTGTTTCAAAATGTAGTTGTAGCTCAAAACAGTTTCAAAATGACTGAAAAGTGGAATAAAAAAATCTTTAAAAATAAAAAAAGAGTCATACCCTTGGCCTGGCTGCTCTGAAGTTTTAAGACTGCTTTCTCCCTTGTCATAAGAGCTATCCACTTAAGGGGTACCATGAAGTTGCCCTAACTTGAAACTGAGACTTAGGAAAGTTAAAAGCTGTGCAACCTGATCTGAATAGAAATGTGGCCACAAAGCATAAAGAAAGTCAATGAAAACAGGATTTTAATATTTTAGAAGCCATTTCCTCTGCTGCAGTGGAAATTCAAATAGAACAGCACAGGGGCATGGGAATTGGAAGCAGAATATGAAACCTACTAGGACAGAAAAGCAAAACAGACATGCCCAGTTTCATTGTCCATCATAAATAAAGAATCGTTAATAAACAGCTCAAATATGGGAAACCCTCTTTGTCCTATTTAATCTCAAGGAATAAAAAGAAAATTTACTTAGGAACTCAGGTGAAGTTTTGCATTTGGGCAATTTTGGCCTAGCTATTGTGCTGTGAAATGTTTATGTATTGAAACATATTCTTGGAAGATGTCTGGAGCCCTTTGGTTACTTCACATCACTTTCACGTCCACATCTGTTTCCCATTGTAAATCTCTTCAGATTTGATTTTTTTCCCGGTTGCTCGCTTTCTCCTTGTAAAACAATTAATGTATTTATTTAATTTTACTTCCCCCATGCTTTTCTTTTTTCTTTTAGACATGTATAAAATGTGGCTACTACCCAGAAACACCCAGATGGAGAGAAGTGATTCTTAATGCTAACAGATCAGTAAAATCACTTTTCCTTTGATTCAGTAAATAGGGCTGTCAGTTTGGTAGGTGAAAATGTATATTTGAAATCTGACAGAATTCCAATGTATGACATCAAATTGTGGGCCAGGAACACTCCTGTTGAGTGGATCTTCCAGTGACATGTTAGGAATGCATTTGCTGGGATAGTGTTCCACCCAACTCGGATCCCTCAAGGTGATTAATTGTCTGGTGTGTCTGCTTTGTGCTTTGAACCTGGAAAGCCTAATGTAAATACAAAGTATATCATGATGGGGATGCGGTGAGGATGCTAATGACAGGATGATAGATAAGAACCTTAGTGAAATATGACTTTAAGCACTTAAACAGAATTCAATATTTTTTTTTTCTTTTTGACACAAGGAAATAGTGTTTGAATTCATGCAGGAATTTGCTAGGTTTGCTTCCAATATGGCATGTTGCTTTACTTTCATTCATAATGATTTTCAGCTTCTCACACACATGGTACACAAATGATTGGTTCCTAGCTCTACGTCTGTTTTCCCATCACTTTGGCTGCCATTAACAACTGGAGAGAAGAATCTATAAAACTGTATAGCCTATAGTTATCTCTAAACAGATTTAATTGGCCACACCTTAAAAGGAGTTCCTTCTCTTGAATATGTTGTGCAAGCAAATGCTTTCTCCCCCTCCTCCTGACTTCCAATCAATTTGGGGCCTAAGGCTGGTATAATCCATCGTTGACAGATATGTTTAATGAGACTGGCTTTGCGCATTCATAGCTGAGGGACTACGGATTAGGTTTTATCTTATTTCACATCTTGATTAATAATCTAGGAGGAAGCTTCAACATGCTAATGGAATGAATTTTACAGTGTGAACGAAGCTGGGAGACATTGCAAAGAGAGAGGGAGCTTGGAAAGGCCAGTGTGGGGCAGGCAGGTGGGGAGGCCTGTGTGAGCTGGCCCTACCACACTGCTCTGCAGAGGGGATGTGAGGGGCTTGTGGAGGGGGGATGTGGAGTGAGCCAGAAGGCCTGACCCTTTCCTGGCATTGCCACACTGGATCTAAAAGGCCGCAGCTTGTGTGGCTGCCCAGCGCAGAGGTCTTTTGTAATGTGTTACTCACTCCTAGTTCATGCCAACTTTGGGAAAATAATCAGAAACATAGGTTTTCCACATTAAGGAGGAAACCAGAATGTAGCAGTGCTTAAACAGACCTGGAGGCAGCACTTCCTTATGGGGTAGGCTGTTGGGAAATGTTTCATGAACAGGCTTCACCACCTGTACACGTGGAAACCCCTTGCTCTGGCCACCTGAATTAATTCCTTGATGTATCAAACTGCTTCTAGAATTGTTCCTCTTCTGGGAGAGAAATGCAACCTAAATAGTCCTCCAATTGGAAGCACTCTCTAATGGTTGAAAGAGTGGGATTTCCATATTAGGAAAATCTTAACTTGATGTTCTCTTTGGTCCATGTACCCATTTTAATGGAGTTAGTAGAGGCTGTGTATTCTGATTTCTCTTCCTTTGGTGATATAAATGCTTTTCCCACAAGATGTGAATTAAGCCAATTATCCTGATTTGTGTGAAGAGGACCAGTGGGCCAGTTTCAAATGAAAATGGGGCTAGAGAGCACACTGGATGACGTATTTATGCTCTATTACTTTGCCTGTTGCTTTCCGATGGTGACTTTCAATAAGTGAATAAATGACAATTAGAGCAGGAAAGGAATTAGGGTCAAAAGTCCTTCTTTGACTCCATCTCTGCCTGAACCTGAGGCCTGCAGAGGAGATGTGGTTGGCCCAGAGTTGCCGGGATGGTAATGAATGGAGAGATGGGACGTGAAGGGGCAGCTGCTTCTCAGCCCATCCCCCTCCCTCCACGGAACCCTGTGCCACCTGGTGTTCACGTTGCAGAGCAAATGGGAGTATTCAGGAGGTCTTGGGGAGAGTCTCAGATAGCCTATGGCTTTTCATTAATTTATTGGTCATACGACCAGGGATTTTGCAGATTTAGGAAGAGTCTTATTACATGCCCTATGGAATAAAAAATGTACCAGAAGTGAAGAGCAAGTTACCTTGTGAGCACTTTGCTCAAAGGAAATGTTGCTTCTGAAATTTTCAGAGGTTCAGAAGATATGGGGAGAGATTCAGAGAAAGAATCCGATTCTTATAAATTATTTTGAAATTACCTGCCAATTTCAAAGTCATTTATATATCCCAGTTCTTTGGCTTGGTGAATAAAGGAAATTTTTAGAACATCTGGAAAGATGAGAATGTCAGGCAAATTATACTTTCCAATGAAACCATTCTGTTGTAGCTTTACTATTGAGAAACACACTGGTTAACAATCTCAGTGTGTTGTCATTGAAATGATTTGAGGAGAGAGGGCTTTCATATCAAAATTAGCCACTTCAGAGCAAATTGGAAGATGAGGGAGGGAGGGGGACTTTTAGAAGCAGAAGAAGGAGAAAATATGATAGAAATAATTCATGGAGACATTTTCATTTTAGTTTTAGCACAGTTTTTACTGTACTGTGTGTCTGGCAGGTTAACATACCCTGGCTGCTACTTATTCATCGTAATATTTATCTATGAAAAAAAAAGTGGTTGTAGAGTTTAATTTGTTTGAAATTTGTTTTTATGTCTTGGAAAGGAGGGTATTGGACAAGTGTAAATATAAGTGTGATTATTTTTATTATCCTTAAACTCCTAACTTCAAAGGGCAGTGATGAGGGAGGGGTTCCTAACACCTAGGAGTTTATGACAGGTCTCTGAAGTATAAATTTTGATAGACCCTAAATATGAAAAACATGTCTTTCCCAGGAGAATAGATCTGACCTTTTAAAAAGTTTTATTTTCCAATAAAATAATGCTAGCATATGGGATTTTTTCTTAAAAAATATAAACTTGCTTGAATTCTGTGGGTTTTATAAGTTTGAGGGCAATGTGGTGAAGGCTGTGTGGCATACACAGAACAGAAAAGCCCTATCTGAAGAAAGAAGTAAAATAGTGGAAAGGGAAGCAAAGGAAAAATAAAATCAAGTTGAAATCAAAGGAGGGGTAAAAATGTCAATGGAAAAATAGGAGAGTCCAAATCTTCTTGAATATTTTATAACGAGCTTTAGAGTAAGCTTGATCACCCAAAGGACACACCACAGGGATTAGTGTTCAAAAATGAACAACAGATGTTGGATGTCAACAGATAATATCCCAGTGGGTGAAGAGCATTTAGGGTGAAAGAAAGTAAAACACATCGTCAGGTGGTCTCTGGCACTTTGGGTAAATCTTTGATGAGGAATAAGTTTCTTGTGTGACTGTCAGAGGTTCACTGGAACGACCCAATGGTGTTTCTAGTTAATGGTCTTCTAAGTGAATATGGGAGGAAAATTATTTAGGTAATACTCACAGAATGTCTAAGTTACTGTACTTTGACATAAACCCTTCTCAGAAGGAGATTACAACTGAGGATAACTCTTTGATTAACAAATGTCTTTGAGCAAGTTGGCTTGGGTGGGGAGGAATTATTGCTCTTTCTAGCACTGGGATCTCCTCAAAAATGCCTTGCCTGGCCACTATATTTTTAAGGTGGCTGTATCCTACTTCCTTGGTGATTCTTAATTCCAGTTCTCTACTTTACTGTCTTCATAGTATTTATCATTCTTTGAAATTTTGTGTACATATTTGTTTCCTTCATCATTATCTGTCTCTCTTACCAGAATGTAAATACCATGAAATCAGAGATGACCTTTGCTTTCTTTATCACAGTACACCCAGTGCCTAGAATAGTGCCTGGTACACGGTGGGAACTTCAAAATGCGTCTAGTGGTATTTCAGACACAATATTTCATTCTAGAACTTGAATGAAGAATAAATAAGTCCTTATGATAAATAGAGAAGATAGAAGTCATGAAGAAAAGAAAATGGAAGAGAAAGGCAATTCACAACTTGCATATCCTTCATATCTCTTGACTTACGGATTGAAAATGTACCAAATCTAGACAGCTGAGTGCAAACAATTGCTGATCAATCTGGATGTCTTTGAGAAATGAAGTCCTTTGCATCAAAGGACAAGACAGGCTGGAAATGCTGTCTTTATTTCAGGAGAGACCACTGAGCATCAGATATATCTATCAGCCAGTTCCCATCCTTCCCCTTCCTCTCTTCTGCTAACCACTTCCAAACAAAAATACTGCGGATTATTGTTCTATTCCCAGAAACTCGGACACTAACTGTTCTGGCAAAATAATCTATTCACTCACTTAGTATCTATTCTTTGATTATGCACTAAGTACTGGGACCTCCCAAAGTGACTAAGACATAGTTTTAATTCTACATGGACTGTATCATTAATGACTAAGAAGTCTCTAGCTGGCGTTCTGATTGGTGAGATTCCATGCTTAGCTTTCTCAGTGGAGACTCATGACCCTATTAGGAGCTCTTATTTCTAGTTTGGTTCCTTTGCTTTGGGACATCAATGGGAGTCGATTTGTTTACCTACATTCACTGAAAATAAGACTCAACAATTTATTAACTGTGTTTCAAACATTATTGTCATCTTACATCAAAATTTTAAAATATTATTAACAAAATTATCCTGCAAAACACTTCACTGAGCTCTGTTCCTCCCATTAATTTAGTGAGCTGGTTTCTCTACTGTGAGGGGTCAATTCTGTTCAATAGTCAGATTGAAGGCCTACTGTGTGGTAGCACTGAGGAAGCAAAGACGAGACAGACAAAATCCTTGCCCTCAAAGAGCTCCAAGTTGAGTGGAGGAGACAAACAAACCAACCACAACCACAAAAAAGTGTAATGCGAACAGAAGTCTGTACAAGGTCCAGCAGTACCTCAGGAAAGGGTCAATTAACTCTCTGAAGAATGAACGAATAAAAAGCCTAGGGAGGGGATTCAAGCCAAAGATGCTCACCCTTTTGAGAAGAGAAGCTATTTAAAATCTCTCCTGAATCTTGAGCTCATGGGATATGTGGTGCAGGTGCACTCTGGCAGGATGGGTGGCAGGGTACGGTTGGCGCTGGAGAGCTCGTGAGTTGGTACCAGGTTTGCATCTCAGTCCAAGCATTGAGGTTGTGGGAGGCCACGTTGCTTTACCGTTGGGAGTTCACTGGAAGATGAGTCTAGCCTATATTTTTTCATAAAGGTAAATTTATTCTATTCAAAGAAATACCCCTTAATCTGAGACTATGCCTAGTTGGGAGTTAAAAATGTTTCTTTTACAAAATGATAGTGATGAGAGGTTGTTGCTGTTTTAATGCCTTTATTTGGCAGAGATATACTTGGGATCAGGAACCAAAAGGGGTCAACAGAAATGACAACAGGAGTCAGGAGGAAGTGGAATGTTGTTGAGGGCACTCTGTCTAATTGTGCAGGACAGTGTCTCTGTGGAGCTGTTTTTAAAAGCTTGGTGGTGCATACTTGCTCTGTGTGCATGCGTGTGTTTGTGTTTTATGGCACTACTGGGTACTGGATGGTCCCACCATAAAAACAGAGGGAGGGGAGAGGAACCACTGCCTGCTTGGCTTACTCCTGGCAAAGTGAAAAGGTAGAGATGCAGAGGAAAGAGAGCAGCAACCGCAGTCATAGTCCTTTCAACCAGTGCTCCAGCAGGGAGACAGGTGGTGAGAGGAGAAGAGGGGTGGGGAGGCTGCAGTTAGGTAGGGGAAGGGAGGTGACTTCTCCATTTGCCTTCCCAAGCGCCGCTAAGGAGCTGCTGCACTATCTTATAACCAGATAGGTGTGGGTTTGAGTTTGAGCTCTTTTACTTACTAGCTTTCATAGGAGCACTGTGAAAATTAGTCCACGTGATAGACACTTATCAGAGTATCTGGCACATAGCAAAAGCTCAATAAATATTACTACTACCACCACTATTATTAGTAAGTAGTTCCATTAGTAATAAATCACCACTGCTAATCTTGAAGAAGGAACCACCATCAATCAGCGTTGGGGCAAGATGAGAAGACAGACCTGAGTGCTGGGGGGAGTGGTTCCAGGAAGCTCTGGGGTTTGCAGCAGAGAAAGAGTAACCCCAGGGATAAAAGCAGAGAAGGCAAGGCAGTCCTGTAGCTGTGCAGCCAAGGGCGTCAGTAAATTGGGCTTGAGTTAGTCAGGGAGGAGGAGAAGAAAACAAAAAGCAGATGCCATAGGAAAATCGTTGGAAAAATAAAAGTAAGTAACTAGGATGACAAAGATACATAAAAAAAGAAAAAAAATCAGTCTATAAATTTATATTGCAGGATTATGAATAGAATCCAAGTGTCAAATAATTTTATGCTATAATTGTAATCTTCCCTTTGAGATGAAGATATCATTGCCAGTTCTTGAGGGTTCAGCACACTTTGGATCTAAATTAAATGTATAAATCTCTTTCTTCAGTCTGGATCAACCAGTTTTTAAACATTTTAAACTAGTTTCTCTGTCTTGCAGCTTTAAAAATGATAACACAAAGTTATTAGTAGTATTGACAGCAATATGGAATTATCTTGCTATCTTAATTTAAGAACAGATCCAGTGGAGAAAAGTATGAGCCTTCCATTGAAGAGGAGGGTGGGCATGACAGGCTGGAGCTGGAGCCTGTCCGTGGCCCCAGAATTCTGGAATCCACATCAGTCACTCACTTGTCAAACATGGAGATAGCACTGGGAAATAGAGGTAAAGCTGGGTCTCAAAACACCTGCCTGTAAAGAGTTTACAGTCTGGTGAGTAATGAGACACAAAGAAACAATATGATACGATGCAGGAAATAGTAAAATAGAGGCTCAAATAACATGCTATGGGAGCCCGGGAGAAATGCCTAATCTGCACTGGGTGGTCATCGAAGATTTCCAGCGGAAGAATACAGGCTGAATCACCTGCACAGGAATTTTCAGAGTAGAATTAGGGACTGAGGGTTAAGGGGTGGGTAGGGATAGGTGTTCAGGTTCAAAAGCTATCTGGAGAAAGCATGTTACTGTTAGAGATGGTTCACTGTGGCTGGAATAAAGGGTATCTATGGGGAAATGTCAGAAGATGAGGCTGGGAAAGTAGGCAGGGGCTAGATCATAAGCATATTTTTATGCCTCAGTAATCAATTTGGATTATCCTATAGGTGGGGGAGCTCTTTGGCCAGATGGCATTTTAGAAAGATACTCTAGCATTGACATGGAATCTAGATCACGGTGTTTGGAGACCAAAGGTGGGGACTCAAGGTAGGAGGCTATGTCATGGTGCAGGTGAGGAGTCACAAGGGCTTAGACAGAGGCAGTGGTGGTGGGGATGGAGAGGAGGGAGAGGATTTTGATGTGTGGGGAGCGGTGGTGGTATATAATGGGGATGAAGAGGGGGTCTTGGATTGTGTTCTGAATTCTCCCTTAGGCACTAGGTAAATGAGAAGGCCAACCACCAATGAGAAGATATAAGACAGTTAGGGTGAAGGGCTTCCCTTGAAATATACTCCATTCTCTGAATAAAGATCAGTAAAAGGATTTTGGGTAATTCACTTGTCAGGTGCTTCACAATTTCCCATCTCCCAGACTTGGTGCTGTTTCCTCCAATGGGACTGCCCTCCCCCATGCTTCAGCAAACTCAAGAGCTACCTATTCTTCCAGGTCCAGCACAAATTGCAACTCTTCCAGAAGGCCTTCTCACATTTTCTACTAGCCAAAAGTGATCTGTTCAGTGGCTCATTCGGATAGCTCTTTTCCTCTGAGAAGCAGTATGGGATAGTTTTAAGAATGTGGGTTCTGGAACCAAACTGTGTGGATTTAATTTTGCCGTTACCACACATGAGTTGTGTGACTTAACCACCCTCTGTTTCCATTTTGTCATCTGTAAAAAGGGGCTAATATTTGTATCTACCTTGCAAACTTATTTATTGAATAGGTTCACTCAGGTAAAGCAATTTGAAGAGTACCAGGCACACAGTAAGTGCTCAGTAAATGCTGGTGGTTATTGTCATCCCTCTTCTGAAACTAAACCCTTTCTACATCATACTATAGTGTTACTTATATAAATGTCTGTCTCTCTGATAAGACTCTCAACTCCTTGAGGGTAGGAAACATCTTTTGAATTTATTTCAGTACTAAGCACAATGACTTACACAACAAATATTTATTGATCCACTGATCTATTCTGTATGGTTGTTTTTGACTACAGAGTTTTCTTGTTTAGGGCAAGCAACAATTTCAACCTATTTTTTTCCTCGGGCTTGAAGCATCAGCCTAGTGTTTTGAATAATTTAAGAGTTTACAGTTGATGGTTAAGACATGTTGTCATTCGTATTTATGGTTTCCTTGATTCTAAATACTTGGTCAGGAATGCAACCTCCAACTATTTCATTTTTCTAGTGGGAAATATGATCTTCTTTATGACTTGGTTTCCAGGAATGGTGAAAACTGGGGACTGTTTGTGCTTTTCCAAAGAATATCAATATATATTATCTTGGAATTCATAATTTCTTAGTTTTCCTATCTACTTCACCAACACTAAGCCAAGAAAGTGACTTACTATCCGCTTGTCTACCCACACAGTAATTGTGTGGTCTAATAATTCTAGGCTATATTTTCCCAATTTAAGATAAGTATATCTGAGTTAAAGTCTTGTTTGTTGTTAGGCTAGTCAATAGCAAAAAGAACTGTTGTCATCTAAGCTTAGTCATGTCATGTCTTTTTTGTAGGACTCCACATAAGTGAATTTTTCAAGTAACTAAAGCTTATCATTCAGGTACCCAAACTATTTTCATTTAATTACATTGATTAAAACTTCTCTAAAATAATGACTCCCTTTTCTGCTTTCTTAAGCCTAGTACCTCAGATATAAGATCACTTTTCATTGACAGTTTATTAATTCACAACTTAATTAAACTAGATTTTATGAAGCACTGTACCATGTATTGGGTGCTGGGGATCCACACCTAATGATTCCAATTCCAGTTGTTGTGCAATGCTCTTATTATGCAGGAACGATCTTGGGAGATATCAAGGCATATAGGACTGTTTGTCTCTGCACTAAATGTCTCTTGCCTGCTGTGACCTTTTAGATTTTCAGATGTACTTTTTTGGGGATTTTTCTAGCTTTGTTAGGTAGTTAGGATCTCTGGCTCTTCTCCGGACAAGGGTTCCCTGTTTTGGTGCTGTTTTGAGCAATTGCTCCTCCACCTGGGAAGAAGGATAAGGGTGTGCACTCCATTTTGGTGTTGCCCGACCCTTAATCCTATCCTGAACAACTGCTACACCTGGGGAAGGAGGTAGCATCTGGGAATTCCCAGCCCAGGCATAATAAGATTTAGAAGGTGATGTAGAGTAACCTAAGGGTAATTAATATGCCATTAGCTTGAATCTGAATTTCGGTTCACCCCCCCAGGTGGGCTTTCTTAGAGGGAGCTCATATATGCAGATGGGATTTTGAGGACACCTGTCGATCATTTGATAACATCCTACACCTCCCAAGAGCTCTCCTCCAGACTGGGCTAATAAAAGGAAACAACCCAAGAAATAAGGAAGTGACTGGGTCAGTGAGTGAGTGAGTCAGTCTGTCTCTCTCCACTCTCAGAGACAGACCTGTTTTACTCTACAATAGAGACCTGCTCTTGTGAAACTGCTCCTTGCCTGAGGTTACTCTGTCATGTTAACCTCCAAGAAAGGGGTCAGAGGACCAGGATAGTAGTCTGGACTCGACACTTGGGTGTGTCTGGTCATTCTTCGGCCAAGAGCACACGAAGAACAGAGGGCAGACTCCCACCCTGACATCTTTTGATGCTGAAACCTGGGATTCTGACAGCTCCTTCTCCTCTGTCATGTTGTAGCAACCACTGAGTTGTGTGCCAGCTGAGAACTATGATCTCAAGTCTCCGTCCATTTCCTTGGTTTTGTGGCCACATGCATCCAGGCAGCTGAACATGAACATAGAGGCACAGACTTTTTTCTGAGGGTCTCAGGAAGACCACCAAGCAGCAGGGAAAGCTGAGGCTGGAGTCTATATGCAGCAGGCTCTGAAGAGCATGCGAACACATGGAGACCAGCAGAAAGGTATATAATTCTTGTTAGGTTGGAGCAACTCAGATGATCTGTCCAGCTGTGGCTTCCTTCCTTTGCATGGGCTCCTGTTCTGTAGGAAGAGGCTTTTCTGGAGGTAAGTGTTCTGCAGGTGGAGCTGAGGCTATGATCACAGGTATCCTCTGTTAGACTCTATTTCCTGATGCTCAAAGCATCTTCCAGAAGCTCCTCTTTCTACCTTCTAATGCTGCCATCATTATCTATAGGTTAGAAAATATTTTCTACCTATTCTTGACAGAAATATGTGTGAAGAGAAGGTAAATAGGTTCTAACCCTGGGCCTATTACTAAACTACTTGAACTCTAGTCTGTTGACTTTATAGTATCTTTTTGATGACCTTTCTTTATTGCTTGGTCTTTGATTATTTATTTGTGGGGATAGTTGAGGTCACCAAATAAATGACCTGCATATAAATGAGTTCTTACAGTGTCCAAAACTGCTATTGAAGTGATTTTTGCCAGTATGTTTCTAGGAATATACATCAAGTTTTAATGTTTTCATTTTAAGGACATTTTCTTGGTTCTTCAAAAATAAATATTATTTGACACTATCAGCAACTTCACTTCTTTAGGAGTCTTAAAAATACTGACTAGTGACACTGATATAGTTATATTAAATGCTCTGAAATGTAGCTCACCAGGGCATGTAAATTAATTCTATTTATGTCAGTAAATATGCTGATTAAATGCCATCTTCTTCCTCCCCCTTTTTTCTTAATCCTTATGCTTCCATTTCCCCTCCAGTAGCATTAGGCTCATTAGACTCGACTACCTCCTTCCCTTCGGATATCCTGCATCCAGTATTTAGTTAATACTTACTATATTCTAGGTGCTCCCTGCAGGACCCTACACTCTAGTAGGAAGTGGAAAATGTACACAAATTTCATAATAAAATACAATATGGGTTTAAATGCTACAAGAGTTACAAAATGTGTTAGGCTTTCATTAAAGAGAGATGATTCCTAGTTGAGTAACTATAACAGTTTAATACCTTGCACTCCAAGTTCAGAAAAAAATGCGGTAGGGAAACATCAGAATGACAGTGGTCAAGGTTGGAGACGGGGGTGAAGGCAGAATCTGGAGGGTCTTGAAGGTCAGCCCAAGGACTGAGTACCAGGAGTACCTCCACTCTGTGCTTCCGATGAGCCTAATATTGTGTTGGGAACAGGAGCCACTGAGTTTGCTAGATTTGGATGGGGAAAGGATGGAATCTGGCTGAGGCACAGGCAGGGCAGTAGACGCTGTCTTTTTCCCCCAGCCAGCCCCTGGCTGCACAACCTAATGGGCAGAGCAGCCTGTGAGAAGGTAGATGTAGTTCATCGAGGCCACGCCAGCTGCAGCAAGAAAGCAATTACAGGGCAGGAGGCCAGGGCAGAGATTCAGGCAGGCTGGTGCTTGGCCAGAGAAGCCCAGAAGCCAGGCATATCTTTACGCCTTTAGGCTTTGCCCCCATTTCTGTCCTCTATGTTCACTGTCAATTTTGCTGCTTTCCTGTTCTTCCTTCTCTCATCTTGTGTCCACTCTTCCTGCTTTTTTATTTTCCATGTATTATTTTGCCCTGTGCTCTTTCCTCTGCAGCTGCCCTCTGCCCAATATGAAAGCCCTTTCTCCTCCCTGTTGCCCTCTTCCCTTTGGCCAGCTCTGTCCTGGGTGCTTTTTTCTCTTCTGGCCGCTGGAGTGGGGACACATCCTCCACTATTAGGTGGATGTGCACACGCAGTTCTGGGGATCCCTTCTGAGCTACTTTTCTAAACTTTCTGTTGATGGCCTCAGCCTGATTCTTACCTTTAGTGGTCACTATTAGCTTTCAGGCCTGGTTAATATGTGTGTCGTACAAATTGTGATATGTTCTTAGGGTGTGCCCACTGGTTACTATGGCTTTCACTAGCTGAATTGTTCTTGCTGTTCTCCATGTACAGTAAATGCAACCAAAGACAATACCAGCTTGATAAATTCCAAAGTAGTGGTTCTCTACCGGGTGATATTTTTCCCCAGGGGACAATTGGCAAGGTCTGGAGACATTTTTGGTTGTTACGACTGGGTGGAGGGGGAGGGATGCTGGCACCTAACAGGTAGAGGTCTAGGATTCTGTGAAAAATCCTAGAGTGCACAGGACAGTCCCCACTCCAAACACATGATCCAATCTAAGATGTCAATATTGCTGAGGTTGAGAAACCCTGATCAAAGGTATTTGTCTTGGAGCTTGCAGCTAGGGAAAATATGTAAACAATGAGAGGATTAATTAAAACCAAATTAACTTGCAATCAATTAGGAAAAACAATGGGGAAATCTTGAGATGGCAAATAGTAAATGTGCCTGCTTTAGTAACAACAAAAATAATCATTTGTGCTCTATTGAGTACTCATTTTCACTTATAAAAACCATATTCATTAGACTTCCCCAACCCTCCCAACAACCTTGTGAGTTTGGTATTGGAGATATTTTTGAATACAAAGAAATTGAGGCATAGAGAATAAGATGACTCTTGTAAGGACCCCAGCCAAACGCAGATTTATGGATTTTTATCCAAGGCAAAAAAAACCCCACAGGGCTGTTCACATAGCTTAACTGGAGCTATAATGGCAGAAAATAAGGGCAGGGACCAAAGCTGCTGTCACAAAGAAAGGACTCTCCCTGTTCTCTATTTGGTATTTAAAAATAGGAGAGAAAACGGCATAGCTTGAATCTGAGATAATGCTTCTCGCTTTGTGAATGCTCTTATAGTGCATCGCCTTCGAAACAAATTGGCCCTCATCTACAAAGGTTTCTTTTTTGTACTCTTGCAAACTCATTTTTAATGGCTTGTGTGGCATCAGTTGTGCCCCTGAGCTGTAATGAAGCACTCTGCAAGTCACCACACGCGAGTCAGGAATGAATCTCATGGAGAGGAAAATGCTGGAACGTTAATAGGTTTTAATCCAAGGTAAGCAAACCTATTGAGCCACTACCATGTGCTGTTTTAAAAATCTAAATGTCATGAAATTTTCAGCAGTTTTCCCTTGCCTGCAAATCAGTTTTGGTCCAAAGACAGCCAAGCAGGGATCAGAAGGGAAAAATCTCAAATGTGCATAACTGCCCAGGAGCATACCTTGAGGAGTTTACAAGCACCATCCAGGTAAAACAAAGAAATAATTGATGGAGCGCAAGAAAAACTGGCAGCTCTGTTGGGCAGGCATCTGGAAAGCCTGTAAGTGTGGCAGACATATCGTGATATAGTTATTCCTATCTTTGATATCTTGGGTGGGGAAGGGGTGTTGAAATCTGAGGGTTTCTGTTACATGGGGTTTCCTTTCAGGTTTTTACTTAAGTGAAAAAGCAGTGTTTGTATATTCTACTTTATTGCACTGATCTCAGCCAATTTTGACTGAAATTTAATTGCTAAACACCCAATTTTAAACTTCATTTTGCACAGTAGTTTGGCAGCTTTAGATAGATGCTTAACTATCCAGAAAATAACTATCTCTGAATATTAATGTAAAATAAGTCAGTGTTTAAACTGGTTTAGATTTTCTGCGTATGTGGGTGTCTGGAGATGTATTTTGAATTTTCTTCCTCTGGCAGGTGGATCAAAATGAAATGTAGAGAGAGACTCAGGGCCTCACCTTCAGGCCTTTGGGGCCAACACTTTCAAGCTTCTTATACATGTGTTAATTGCTGTAGTAACCATGGGGATGCTCCTGACACTTGAGATAGGATCTCTTCTCTCTTATGGAATGCAAAATGTGTCCCTAGTCATAGGGCAACAGATTCAATTAAGCTAAGTTATAGACATGTTGAGGCCCTGCAAAAGTAATTTAAAAATTTAGCCATATTTTTAAGTTAGTATTGAGACATCTTTGCAAAGCTTACTATGTGCAAGGAATGATTCCAAGGGCTTTATGACTTTAATACTAATAAAACCTTATGAAGTAGGTAATATTATCACACCTGCTTTAAATGAGGAAACTGAGTCACAGGGAGGTTAAGTAATTTGTCCAAGGTCACACAGCTCATAGGAGGCATAAGTACAATTTGAATCTAGGCAGTCTGTCTCTGAAGCCTTTGTGTGTGCCTAACCACTCTGCTATATAACTTCTCAGAGCCAGTAGCTCGAATATACCCTGTTTAATAGTGAATTGCAGAAATCATAGAGCTCTTCTGTTGCATTTTCTTATTATCTAAGCCTATGAATAATTTGCAGCTACTCACCGAAAAAGTCAGAAGGATCAGAAAAAGTTTGGTCCTGCTTAAGTGCATTCCATGACTCCTACAGACATCCCCTCCCCAGACTAAGCAGCCTCTATATAATAATAATGTTGGTCCTACCGTTATTTTATGAAAATCAAAGCTATAGATGAGTCTTAGACAATAGCCAGAACTTCTGCTATCCTAGGACATGAGTGGGAGAGTCAGGATAGAGAATAAAGGTCTTTCCTAAGACCTGCCAGATTATAAATTGGGAAAGTCATCAGTAGTCCCAATGACAGACCTCCATCCCATGGCTTTGGACAGCAGAGGAAATGGAAGAAGGAGGATATTGAGAAGGCCTAGGATATGCTTTTCGCACTTTAACATGCTTATGAGATCCCAGAGATCTTGTTAAAATGCATATTCTTTTTTGTAGATCTGGGGTGGGGCCAGAAATTCTGAATTTCAAACAAATTCTTAGGGATTTCTGATGCTGCTGGTCTGCAGGCCATATTTTGAGGGCAAGGATCTGGAATCGACCAGCAGCATCACCATCACCTGGAAGCTTGTTAGAAATTCAGATTCGTGGGTTCCACTCCAGGCCTTCTGAATCAGAATCTACGTTTTAACAATCTCCAGGTGATGTATATGTGCTTCAATTGTTTGAGAAACACTAGTCTAGAATATTCTTCAAACTATGAAGATGTACATAAATCATTAAACACACTTGTAGATGAACTGGCTATGGTGGGAAGGAAGTCGGAGAGAATGTAAAGTTCTCATTAAAAGTTCCATTCAAGTCTTTCAAATATCTCTTTTCTTTGTGATCACTTCAACAGCTGAAAAAGTCCCCGGGATGCCCCATTCAAAACTCGCTTGCAAAAGTTTGGAGAATCTTTTCATTTTTGAAGAATTAGTCAACTCAACTTGTTTCTCCTTTAGGAGCAACCCAACCACTCGAACATCCAGAATTTAGAAGAATGCCAGGAGTCTTTCCCATCAACCTCTCTATCTCTGATTGCGGAGTCCTGAGTTCTGAGTCACCTGCAGAATGCACTGTGGCACTGTCAGCCCAGACCCAGGATGATCACCATCTTACTCCACCCAGAAAGGCCATGGGGCTTGCACCCAGCCCCAACTCTTCCCATACCAGTGTAGAGGTTCCTCTGGGGGGCAGAGGAACATGGGTCTAACCTCCCCCCTCAACATGAATGGTGTTGGGGCAGCAGTGGTGGGGCAGGTTTGGAGAGGGTGAGCCTGGTTGGCTGGGGCACCAGGAGACAGGGAACAGTGGGGACTGAGAAGCCATTCCAGGGAGGTGGAGAGGTGGCAGGAGGCAGGATCACACCAAGCCTTTGAGCCCATCAAATATGCTCCATTTTCCCATTGGATTTCACTTACAGAACACAAATTCAAAGACTAAATTGTTAGAATTTTAAGATAGTGACTACAGAGCATTAAACCCCAGGTGCGTACTCTTCTGAGCACAGGGCCCTATGCAACTGCACTGGTCACATGTTCATGAAGCCAGCCCTGACTCGGAAATTGCCTGGTATGTTTGTTTTGGGAATTATTCAGATTTGCTTGTGCCGAGTCTATGTGAAAAACTTAGCAATGTTTATGCAAATAAGACAGTCTAATGCAATGGTTCTCCAAGTCTGGGCTTGGACCAGCAACAGCAGCATCACTGGAGAACTTGTTGGAAATGCAGATTCCTGGGCCTACCTCAAAGGCCAGATGCCTCTTCAAGCCCCTTCAAAGTACAGAAACAGAATCTCTGGGGCTGGTGCCCAGGAATCTGTGGTTTTAACAAGCCCTGCTGGTGATTCTGAAGCACCCCGAAGTTTGAGAACCACCAATCTAATGATTCTAAAGCTTTAGGCTGGAAAGAGCTTTTTTGTTTTTTGTTTTTGTTTTTTAAAAATCATGAATTATCTTTGCAACAATTATTTGGAAGTGACAGTGTCATTGAATTGTGGGCCACATAGGTATTCCCTACTCTTGCATATTTTCTTACAGTGGAAAAGATCTGTTGCAGCAGCTGCTGAGTGGGAAATTTGAGTTGCAGTGCTCCTAATAGGTGCTTGGAGATGGTGGGAGGGCTTATGTATTAAAGTAAATTAGGGTATAGGTTAGGGAGACAGAGAACCCTTAGCATGGTGGCTTTGTGTTGGGCCCTAGAGAGATACCAGTTCAAATCCCAGCTTTCCTTCTCACTAGTAGTGAGACCTCAGGGGTATTATTTACTTTTTCTGATCCCACTGGGAACAGTATCTCCAGCCATAAAATGGAGACAAAAGAGTGATACCTAGTTCATGGGGTGGAGCTCTGGCTAAGCTGAGTGGAAGTCTTTATCATAGTGCCTGGCATGTGGTCAGCATTCAATAAACGATAGCTATTACTCATAGAATAAAATAATTGCATACTGATATATGATGCAGTTATGTATTTATGAATTTGATTGGTAGTGATAATTATTTGACATCAATTGAAACATCCTATTTCCATAAAGGTCAATAGTCTGTTTAGAAAGTATCCAGCCATGTAATCTGAAAAATAGAGACATTTATTGAATAAGATACAAGATACAAGAAACATTGTACATAGGATGATGACGCCTCAGTCCCCTTCAAGGTAGGCACCTTGGGACCTCACACAGTTTTCCCACACATGTTCAACATTCTCAGGTGTCCGGCTTGTTGCAGGCCTTCCAGAATGTGGATCACTTTCAACAGATTCTCGACCATCTTTGAAGCGTTTGTGCCACACTTTTATTTGTGCTGTACTCATTGCATCATCTCCGAAAGCCTTCTGAATCATCCAAATGATTTCTGCGGAGGAATGTTCAAGCTTAATGCAAAAGTTGTTGTGGATTTGTTGCTCTACCCGCTCAGTCATTTTGAATGCAACAGCCACACGATACACATGTTCACTCAACAGTGTCTAGCGCCCCACTGACTAGGACAGTGAAGTTGTCATTGTTCACACATGCGCATTCCAGTCCACTCTCCTTGGCTGCCAGGTTACATTCATGTCATGCAAACCATTCTCGTTACATTAGCAATGGCTGGATACTTTTCGAACAGACTTTGTATATATAACTCATAACAATTCTGTTATGGAAACTTGTTTTCCTTTTTCTGTATTTTTTATTGATATATCACAGTTGCACATACTTTAGGGTAATGTGATATTTTGATACATGTATACAACATGTGATGATCAAATCAGGGTAATTGAGATATCCATCACCTCAAACATTTATCTTTTCTTCGTGTTGGGAACATTACAATTCTTTTCCTCTAGCTATTCTAAAATATATGATGAATTATTTTTAACTATAATTTCCCTACTCTGCTATCAAATATTAGAACTTATTCCTTCTGTCTAACTGTACTTTGTATCCATTAATCAACTTCTCTTCATCCCCCCTCTTCTCTTCCCAGCCTCTGGTAACCACCGTTCTACTCTCTACCTCCATGAGATGCACTTTTTTAGCTCCCACCTGAGTGAGAACATGTGATATGTGTCTTTCTGTGCCTGGCTTATTTCACTTCTTTTCTTCTTAGGGGGTTTCCAGGGACTCTACGTGGTCACTGGAGGCTTAAGCTTTCTTCTTCCTGGAAGGACTAGGGGGCTCAGTTCTTCTCCAGCATTAGCTTTGCTTTTGTGCTGAGCATATATTATTGGAATTTCATAGATTTTCTTTCTCTTTACACTCATATGCCTTCTAAATCAATGATTTACAGAGTAAAAGGACTCCCTTCAGTAAATATTAATATTTGCCAGGCAGGTCCATCTTCCCCTGCTTTCTAAGCAGAGGCAAAACTCTCTTTAAGCCTGGTGTTGAGGAGGATGGTGGTGTATTGATTTGCTGCTTGCTACTTGCTTCATTATATCAGTTATAGGGAGAGTGGAATTATCCCTGCCCAGACATGTGGGCCTTTCTTTGTGTTTGGGCCCAAAAACCAACTCCAGGCTAGTTATATTCTTCTTATTGAATAATAAATGAAGATCAAGGTCTGTTTGGCTCTGAATACAAGCCAACTTGAGTGTGAGTTAAATATCAAGGCCAACAGGCTTTTTCTGCAAACACACACTGCTTTTTGATTAGTTAAAAGCCAACCAAACAAAAGCAACAAAAAATAACCCAAACCTCAAATGATTCAAAAGTAAAAGAATACTCTTTAGGGACTTTGGGTCCCAGGTGGCATGCATCTGGATGCATGTAATGTTGCAGAACTTTAATGCTAAGGGCTGAAAACACGTACACCCCAGCTCTCCCTGGTATCGATTTGCCTCACACTGATTTAGAGTGGGGCCTCTTGGCATCTCTCTACTACATCTAGCAGCTGAGTTTTGGCCCCAAAGGGCTTTATTTAATGAAAACTTGGGGCTTATAGTGAGAAAGCTGCCCCAGGAATTGAAGTTGTAGATATCCCAATGGAGAAAACATCAAGACAGGAGTCATGTGCTGTGCAGGGATGAGATGATGATATGAAGCCTCCACCAAAGTATGTTTTAAAGAGAAGAGGGAGCAGCAACCTTCAAATGACTGTTGAGAGTTAACAGAAGCTCTTATTACTGAAAGATAAAGTGCTTACATGAAATATATGCAGAAGTTGCACTGGGAGAGGGAATCAGAAGAGGAGGGGATTGGAGTAGACTGTCTGGCTATGTATTAGAGCCTGGTTACAGACAACCATGGCCTTTTGGGAGAGTTAAACAGGAGTATGTTTTAAAAGTAAACTTTAAATTTTAGAACAGTTTTAGATTTACAGAAAAATTGTGAGGATAGTACAGAGTGTTCCCATATGCCCCTCACTCAGTTTTCCTTATTAATAACATCTTACATGACTATGGTACATTTGTTATAATTAATGAATCAACAAATTATTATTGACTAAAGTCCATATTTTTGTTCAGATTTCCTTTATTTTTACCTAATGATCTTTTTCTGTTCCAGGATTGCATCCATATTATGTTTAGTTTTCTTGTCTCTTTAGTCTCCTCTGGGCTGTGACAGTTTCCCAAACTTTCCTTGTTTTTTACGATCTTGACAACTTTGAGACGTCCTGGTCAGGTATTTAGTCAAATTTCCCTCACTTAGATGGGAGGACAGAGGATTTGTCTCATGCTTTTTTTATGATTAGCCTGGGGTTATGTGTTTTTGTTAGGAAGACCATATAGATAAAATGCCATTTCCATCACATCATTTCAAGGGTACGTACTATCCACATGACTTATAACTGTTAATGGAACAGGAACATTTGTAATGGAAGACTCTGACTGAATTGGAGCAGGTATTGAGAGTTAGGAATTCAGAAGCTTTTACCTCCCCAAAGTGCATTTCAGCGCAAATTAAAAGGGACATATCAACAGACCATATTAATGGACCACATTAATATATATCGGATGGCGATTTTTACAAAGAAGAAAAGTCTTCTCACAAAAGAAAAAATAATAAACAAACAAACAAAAAGCAAGTAGAAGAAGGGAAAAATGAAACATATTTGACCCCCATTCCTGTTGCAAAAACCTCTCGGGTTCCATTTTCTCAAACTGGTTATCATTGAGACAGCCTGCAAAAAGAACTCACCGTTGTGTGCAAGTAAATCTTGAAACTGTTAAGTCTGGAACTGAGAGATTCCACCCATTCAGAAATCAATCATTAGATAAGAGAGGTTTAGGAGTTCTTCAAATGAGTTGTGATTGTTCCAGGGTATATATCTTCAGGAACTAACTGGATGTGGTCTGACTCTCTGTGGCTTAGCTGTCCAACAGGGTATTGGTTTTTATAGAAATTCTCTAAAATATCAGGAAAAAATTAGGATGATCATACATTTTTGTGCATTTATTATATAAGTCCTTTGCCTCCTCTATGTGAAGGACTCTGTACAGTTTGTACAAGCATTATACTTTCAAACCCTCATGCCTCAGACATCATGTCTTTGGTTACTTTAGCAAGACTAGACAATGCTTATCATGACTGGGGCTCCAGAGTCACCCATTTGAGTAGCTGGTGCGAAGATTAGCATGAAGAACTAAAATATGTTCCTGATGATGGCAGCAAACAACCTTCTGGGTTATTGAAGGTCCCAGGTAGACATCTTATGTTTGGAATGGTCGAGAGAAGAACTTGAAAGGAAGTATATTAGTTTGTTGAGGCTGCCATAATAAAGTACCACAGACTTGGGGGCTCAAATAACAGAAATTTATTTCCTCACAGACCTGGAGCGTAGAAGTCTGAGATCAAGGTGTCAACAGGGTTGTAGATGGCCATATTTTCACTGTGCCCTCACATGGTCTTGACTCTGTGTGTGTCTGTGTCCTAATTGCCTCTTTTTGTAAGGATACCAGTCCTATTGGACTAGGGCCCACTCTAATAACCTTGTGAAATCTTAATTACCCTTTTAAAGGCCCTATCTCCAAATATAGTCACATTCTGAGGTACTGGGGTTAGGGGTTCTACATACAGATTTTGGGAGACAGAATTCAGCCCATAATAAGAAGGGTAAAGGATTTAGTAAAATGGGCACATCTTTCCCTCCAGACCTGGGTTTCCAGGGTCGGGGATGCCTGACGTCTTATGCTGACTTTTGGCTGGGCTATTTGAGAGGATTATAACAAAGGAGAAAAATGTGAGAGGGAGCACTTCATGTGGGAAGAAACCATGCTGTGTAATATGGCTTTGTCAGGAGCCCATTTCCGGATGTTACCTGTGGTGTTTGCACAGCTGTTCTGTCATTGTCCTCATTGGCAGCCTGAAGGCTGATTTCCTGGTGAATTTTCACCTAATTTCCTTTGCATCTGCCCTATAAGTGATAGTTTCATTCCTGTGCTGTAAAAAATGCATCATCTAGAATGCTGATTTATTAATTCACAATGAGAAATAGAATCATCGAGTGGACTGGGTACTCCAGTTCCTTGACCAGCGTGTGCTTTCCCTGCAGGCAAATCTGTGCAGGAAACCAAATTATCATCAGAAGGTGGCTTGGTGAGCATGGAATCAGGCCAGGAGAGTTAGTTATAAGATTCGGCATTCCTGTGCTTTTTATTTTTTAGGCTAAACAGCTCTCGCAGCATAGACTAGCTGCATGGGTCTGGCTGCCTCTGCCCTCGCTGGCCCTCTGATTTTCCACTGTCCCCTCTGGTGACCTCATCAAGCAGGACTCAGCTCAACCATCCCTCCTCTGAAAATCTTTTCAGGCAGAGGAGGTCCCATTTCTTCCTTACCCCTGTAGCACTTTATGCCAAGTATGTATTTTACAACCTGTATTGTGGTTATTTATTTACTTACTTGTCTTCTCCACAGAACTCTGAGAAACTTGAGTGAAGGGATTTTATTGTGCTTATTGTGTACAGTGCATGGCAAGTGGTCAGTGTTCAATAACTGCTCAACTGATTAATGGAAGTAAAATTATGGTAATTTACATGATGCTAGGCTTTATATTAATATTATATATGTTTGCTTTTGTTTTTGCTTTATGTTTTAAAACACTTTCCAGTAAGTTCATAAGGCATGATCTTATATTACACTAATAGCTATGAGGTGAGATGGGTAGGCACCAGTATCAGATGAAAACATGCTTAGAGATTAAGTGATTTGTCAACTCTCAATTAAATGCGTTTTCCATCAAACCTATTTGTTTTTAGGATTGAATCTTCTCTCTGTCTGCCCTCCCTATTCTTGCCCCATGGGTCTATGCTCACGGCTTGAGCCTCCCTCCCACATCCTTAGATTTCCTCTTTCCCTTCCCTTAGGATCCCATGGCTCTCTGAATGCGTGGTGTTCCCTTTCTGAAGGACCTTCTCAGCTCTGTCTTACTGGGGGGAATTCTGTGCTTCAAAACCCTTTCACCCGCTTCTGAGCGCCCATTCCCTTCTCATGCGTTTCCCTTCCAATTTCCAGGTCAAACTCTCATTCCCTCAGAAATTTAGTCTTAAGAAGAAAGCAATGTGATTAAACTTAATTTACACTAAGATGTTAATAACCTCCTAGGGGTATTTGCATTTTAGGATTTTAGGAGTGAACTCCTTCTAGCACAGTTCTGGAAACTGGCTACATCTTACCATGTTGGCATCTCTCTCTCTCTCTCCCGCCCTCTCTCTCGCTCTCTCTCCATATATATATATATATACATACACACACACACACACACACATACACGCATATGTGTTTAATTGTGTTAACTCTATATTTGGTAACATTTCCTGGGCCTTTAGAAGCTATTTCTTTTTCTATTTTTTTTAAAGAAATTTCTATGCCTTGCAATCCAGATGCTACCACGAATGAGTTCTTCAGACCATCAGCAACTAGTCATTATAACCTTTGGGGAGATACAGTGCTTCATGGATGAGTCATTAGTTTCTGGGCCCAGAGAACAAATCTGAAGGACCTTTTCATATCTTATAATTAAATACATTCTGCAGCTTGCAGATAAACATGCTGATCTGACAGTGAGTTAAGGAGGTTTATCAGCATTTGTGCACCTGCAGCGTTACACTAAAAGACATGACTTCATTAAAACTCACTGTGCTTGTGAGAACAATGAGGGCTGGTGGTAGGTGTTAAAAAGAAAGACACTACTAGATGGTGGCTTTAAGCTCATCTTTGAAGGGATGAACTCATTCTATCCGACATGTCCAGCTGTGCAAACAGCAGCACCGAGTGAGCTGCAGTTAGCTGTACTAATACATAGGATTAGAACAGAGGCTGGGCCACATATAAATGATGAGAATGCTTAATATACTTGAACACTTTGAATGCTACACAGAAGGGGGATGAGAGCCCCAGAAGTGACGGAAGATATTTTGCTAACTGTCATAAAAGGAGGTAGTATTTTCAGGGCCTTCTGGGAACATTTCTCTTGCCAGTGACTTTTGCCTTTTGAGGCCAATATTTCCTAAGATGAAAAACAATACAAAACATCAATCTCTCAAAAAACTCCACAGGGAAATAACAAAGGTTGCCACAGTTACCATTGTTCTCTCATAAAATCTCAGAATGAGGAAACTGGGGTGTGTGTGTGTATTTGGACTTTATCTGCAACAACATTTCAGTCTATGGAATAGGTGGGTGGGGTGGTCTGGGTGGGCATTAGCAGTGAGAGACTATGATGACTTTGGGCAACAGGGACCCCGGGCCTGGGCTAGAAGACCCAGTCATGAAGGTTCTAGGAAGTGGGTCAAAGGGAGCAGAACTCAGGTACTAGAACCCTTGACGATAGACACAAGGACCCAGGAGCAAGAAAGACCTTGATACTGGGTCAACATCATCTAAGGAAATGTTGGGAGTGGGTTCTTTATATCTTCCTTATTCTTAGTGAGAGCTGTGGTAGTCTGAGTGGAGCTGAACTGAGTCCATCATGGAACACATGGAAGCGACAGTGCAGTGGGAGAGAACTCAGCAGTTTCTTAACACCTGTGGACAAGTCCCCAACCCTCGTGGCACTGCTGTCAAAACTGAAGAAAGAAGGATCCCATAACGTCATCTTTCTTATTTCCCTAAGACCTCAAAATGCTAGTTACCTTTGAAACTTACTTCTGAATAGTGCAAATTATATACAGATTGATTTCCCTGCTAGTCTTAGGAGCTGAATATTGTAGGTTTCACCTATGTTCCAGGACCTTAACTGATTGAATCTCTTTGAGAGGTGGCCTGAAACCTCACTCTACCACGTTTGACTTATGCAGTTGGAAAAACCTTTAATATGATATACGTAAGTGATTCTAGCAGAGCAGGAATACTCCTGAAAATTTCATTGCAGTCTATAATTACACTTTATTTTAGTCATGTTTTGAAAACATGATACCTTCTCTTTGTCCTTTGGCAGGATGTATGGCAAGAGCTAAAACAATCTGTTTTTAAAGAAATTTTATTTAGGTAAAATGTGAGCATGAGACAGTATCAGAGATGAGGTAAAAGATGTAATTCCATGTTGTAATAGATTACAGTGGTCTTTTTAGAAACAGGAGTAAACTCTCTGTGTAAAGACAGGTAGTCATATTTGCTGTCTCTATATAAACTATAAACTCCTTTAAGAATGTTATTTCCTTCTGTTGCATCCTCTGTCAACATAACACAATACTCCACATGGTAAGTGTTCATGTTCAATCGCTGAACTGGCACATATAAACGTGAAACACACATAACTAACACAATATTTAAATATGCTCATAAATTTCTCTAAATCATATTGCACTTAGTCAACTCCCTTGGTAATATATCCAGGCTTGTCCATTTCATGCATTGCAAATGATATAGCTCAGGATTTATTGGCATGTTGGTCAATAAGTTACTGAAGTTAATCTTCATTTAATTAGTCATCAGCAAGGGAGATACACAGATGACAAGTTTTCAATTTTCAGAAATCTCTTGCCCAATCTGTCTCTCTTCCTTCTGTCTTCCTAATTATTGATTTGATGTATGAGCCCCTCCTCCCAATCCCTCAGCCAGCACCCTTGAGAGTTCAGCCTTTTAAAGATGTTCTCATTAGAGTCAATAATTCACCATGGCATATTATATAGTGCCCTGAATATCTATAAAGCAGTTCTTTCATGTTGTACATCCTGGGGTGCTCAAATAATTAATTTGACTAGCTATAAAGAACAATACCTTCTATTGTGAGTGGGGAAAAGTACTATGCACAGAGGCCAGTGTATGGACATGGCTGGGAGACAAGCTCCGCAGGAGAGTTTCTCAAGAGGATTTTCATGATGGAGACAGGTAGTTCTCTTCTTGGACCTATATGAAGTCATAAAATAAAGTGTAAATTGTGATTTGGAGTTAGTCAATTAGCAATTGATCTAAATACTTTCTTTGGGCATTTTCTTCTTTCTTCCAATTTTTAAGTGTGAAAGAACTCTGAAAACATAGTTTATTTGGTGTCATTAAAAACTCTTGCTTGAAATAAAGCATTCCAAAGACTTAATAACAAGACCCAGGAGGAAATCCCAGTGCCTGTCTCTCACCTTGATTTAGAATTGCTCGGGTTTTAAAATAGATATTTATATGAAAGTTAAAGACTTTTAGTTAATTCCTATTAATGAAGGCTGTTCATATCCAAATTTAGCTACCTGCAAAAGGGAATAACAATATGCACATTAACATTTAAATTATTGCTAAGTAAAAATACAGACTTCAATTTAGTTTGTGGCAAATCAGTTAACAATTTAGATAAATAAAAAAGTACCTTTTAAACTTTTCTAGTATAATTAAGAGTCAGGGGGTCCCAAATTAAAATTTCAGCTCTGCCAATAACTAACTAGGTGGCCCTGAGTAAGTCATTTAAATTAACTCAGCCTTGGTTTCCTCAGTCCTGTAAAATAGAGATGAGTTCCTTCCAGCTCTAGTGCTATTTCTTTCTATGATCGTCACCTAGACCTCCAATGAATGAATAATTCACTCAATCAGAATAGAAAAATTCAATAGCCATCGTTTTTTTTTCCTGAATAAATCATAGGCAGAAGATATGGGAGCCAAGAAATGGATGAATTATTGTCAAAATATATACGTTTCCTTGGATAGAATAGTTCCTAGGATTAAATTTTTATTTTATAGGAAACTGGCTTAGGAAACACAAGCCAGAATGTGTATCTGTTCATTTCTAAGTCATTGTGTGAAAACTTCCATTGGAAAGCTGGGAGCAGTTCTTAAATAAAAATAAAACAGACTTTGAATCACAGTAGCCACAGACAGCCTCATATACAAGCTGAAGGACAAAAGATGTTGCCCCAGAGACCAGAGGCACCAAAAATGCTATACGTAACCACCCAGGGACCCCTCTACCTGGTGTGTCCAGCCAGGCTCCCAGGCCCCATCCTTGGCCCTCTTGAACAAAAGCAAAGGACCGAAAGACTTAAAAAGTCTGAGACTGTGCTTTCTTTCCTGGAGAGCTACGTACCACCTCAGCCACTCAGCACATGGCAAAGACTCATTTAGTTACAGACAAAATAAAAGAGGTTGCATTTCTAAAATTTTGTGCATCTAAGTTGTAGTATGCATTAAATTTGTGTCCCTGTTATACATGATTCCCTGCTATGGCCCAGTAGTTAATATAAAGACTGTATTTTGTAGACCTCCAAATTTAATATTGGAATCTTAAGCAAAGAAAGATGGTCATTCTCACACATGTTGTCGTATTTGTCACTAAAAGTCCTTTGTCTCCAGGCATATCAGACTGGGTACTATTCCTAAGAACCCAATTGGCACAACTTTGTGGAGTTAATAAAATTGTATTCCCACAGGTTTCCATTGCTGTTTTGTGCACAATTCCCCACTGAGTATTTGATGAATTCCTACTCTGTGGGAACCCCAATTTTTTTGTGAGTATGCTGTGGATCCATACGTCTTGTCACAGGGAGGAAGATGATTTCTTCTGATAACATTCCCCTGGTACCTGAGGAGCTTATCACAGCCCTTTATTTGGCTGTTTCTGTTATGTTGGCATGGGTCCAGAGCTATGGGAAAGAAAAGGCTGTGCTTTTACAGGGAACATTTTATTCCCTCTTGGGAAAAGTGAACATGACTCAATGTCAGGAAGGGAAATCTTTCATACAGATAAAAAGAATGAACATCCGCCTACCTCTTTTAATAGTTAAAACACATTTAACAGTCTTTTTGTATTTTGTTTTCTTGAAGAGCTTAAATTATTTTAGAAAATATGATCCCTTGAAACCAGACCTGCCCCACCTTTTTTTGTGAAGAGGGACTATTTTTCATTTTCCAGAAGACCTATGTGGTGAGGAGGGCCCAAATGGTGAGGTCAAGTTGGGTTTGAGTTGGTGGGGGAAAGATTTCTGAAATAAAGGCCCAAGAGCTGGGTGTGAGCCTAACTGTCTCCCTGTTGGGAAGCTGAGAGGGGGATGACAATTATTAAAGCTTGATCAAGTAAAGTGTTTGAATTTATCAATAGGTTTCAACCAATCGGATGGGAACCTTGCTATTGAGTAGCCACAAAAACCATACTCCGATTTTGAAGGTGATGGGTACTGGAAAGGTTGGAGGTGAATCCAATCCTCAGTTTACTTTTGTTGTATTTGTCATTTCTCATCTGAAAATCATAACTCCTTAATAGAACTTAAGTCTCCAAAGAGTGTAGAGACTGTGTTTTACTTTTTTTTTTTTTGATGACTTCTTTTTGTACTTCTCAGAGTACCCAGCTTATCTCTGGGTGTGTGCTCAGCAACATTGTAGATGCTCAATAAATATTTTAACTGACTGCTGTATTGTCTAAAGATAGAGACTCATTGAATCCAATTCAGCAGTTCATATGGGCTCCAGTGAAGACCCTACCCACTGGATTAGGGACAGTATCATATTTTGCCTTAACTTCTCTGTAATGAAAAAAAAACATGTTCATGCATGATCAAGGCAGAGAAAATTTTTTTGTCCCTTGTTTTCTCCAGACTCTAGTTTATGTGTTAGTATAGAATGAAGGATTCTTCATGTTGCGGAAACTACTACTTTTCTTCTAATATCCATTTTCACATCTACCTTGCTTAGTAATTCAACTCCCCCCACCCCCTTTTTTTTGCAGCTCCCATGCCATCCTAGAATATATATTATAATATCCAGCCTCCCTTACAGTTGGATGTGGCCACATGACTCAGTTGTGGCCAATGTAATGTAAGTGAAAGTACAACTTTTGGATACTGTCCTTAGTGGGAAGGGGAAAGCCTTTCTTCCCTTCTTTCTTCCACCTTGCTGCCTGAAATGTGGATGTAATTGCTGGAGCTCCAGCAGCTATTATGGACCATGTTCTTGGGAATGGAAGCTGTGCATGCAGAACAAGAAGGTAGAAGAAGCTGGAAATCCTGACACCTTTCATATTATCTCTTGACTGCCAATTATTGACTTCTATATGAGGGAGAAATAAACAACTATATTGTTTAATCCAGTTTTATCTTTGGTTTTAATTCTAGTTAGAACATAATTTTAAGTAATGTGGTCCCTTGAGCCAGCAATATGCATTCAGTTGTCAACCACGATTCTATTGTATAAAACAAGGTATATTTCCTTTAAATAATAGATAAGTTCCTGAACCTTTGTTTGTAAGTTTGAAGATATTATAAATGCAATAATAGGGGTTATATTTTAAAGAAACCAAACAGCAAATTCTTTTGTAAAGGACTTACATTTTTTTATTACAAAAATGTTTTATGTGCCAAATCCTGGAACAGAAAAAAAGGACATTAGTGGAATTACTGGCAAGACTTGAATAAAGTCTGTAGTTTCATTAATAGTATTGTACCAATGTTCTTTTCTTAGTTTTGATAATTGTACCATGGTTATGTAAGATGCTAACATTAGGGTAAGCTAGTTAAAGGGTATATAGAAACTCAGTATTCTCTTGGGTTTTTTTTGTGATAAAGTATTCATAACATACAATTTACCATTTAAAGAAAATTTAAGTGTAGAGTTCAGTGGCATTAAGTACATTCACATTGCTCTGCAACCATCACCACCATCCATTTGCAGAATTAAAAAAAAATTTTTATTTTTAATTATTATGGGTACATAATAGTTGTATATCTTTATAGGGCACATGTGATGTTTTGATACAGGCATACAATGTAAATTAATCAAATCAGAGTAATTGGGGTATCCATCACCTCACGCATTTAACATTTCTTTGTGTTAGTAACATTCCAATTCCACTCTTTTAGTTATTTTAAAGTATACTCTAACTATAATCAGTATGACTATTGTCATACTTTGTGCTATCAAATATTGTTCATTCTATTTAATTGTCTAAATATATTTTTGCACCCATTAAGGATCCCCAGGTTATCCCCTGTTCCCTGATACCCTTCCCAGACTCTGGTAACCATCATTCTACTCTCTGTCTCCATGAGATCAATTGTTTTTAATATTTAGCTCCCACATATGAGTAAGAACACATGAGATTTGTCTTTCTGTGCTTGACTTATTTCACTTAAGATAATGTCCTCCAGTTCCATCCATGTTATTGGAAATGGCAGGATTTCGTTCTTTGTTATGGCTAGATATATAATATATAATATATAATACATAATACATAATTTATAATATATAATGTATAATATATAATATTGTGTATATGTACCACAATATCTTTATCCATGCATCCACTGATAGATACTTAGGTTGATTCCATATCTTGGCTATTGTGAATAGTGCTGCAATAAACATGGGAGTGCAGATATCTTTTTGATATACTGATTTGCCCTCCTTTAGATATATACCTAGCAGTGAGATTACTGGGTTGTATGATAGTTCTATCTTCAGTTTTTTGAGGAACCTCCATACAGTTCTCCATAGTGGTTGCACTAATTTACATTCCCACCAACAGTGTACGAGGTTTCCCCTTTCTCCACATCCTTGCCAGAATTTCTCCTTGCCTGTCTTTTAGATAAAAACATTTTAACTGGTGTGAGATGATATCTCATTGTAGTTTTGATTTGCATTTCTCTGATGGCTAATGATGTTGAGCATTTTTTCATATACCTGTTGGCCATTTGTATGTCTTCTTTTGAGAAATGTCTATTCATATCCTTTGCTTATTTTTTAATTAGATTATTTGATTTTTTCCTATTGAATTGTTGCAGCTCCTTATATGTTCTAGTTATTAGTCCCTTGTCAGATGGGTAGTTTGCAAATATTTTTTCCCATTCCTTGGGTTGTCTCTTTACTCTGTTGATTGTTTCCTTTGCTCTGCAGAAGCTTTTTAGCTTGATATGATCCCATTTGTCCAATTTTGCTTTGGTGGCCTGTGGTTTGCAGGTATTACTCAAGAAGTCCTTGCCCAGACCAATATCCTGAAGCATTTTCCCAATATTTTCCTTTAGTAGTTTCATAGTTTCAGGTCTTAGAATTAAGTCTTTATTACATTTTGATTTGATTTTTGTATATGGTTAGAGATAAGGGTCTAGTTTCATCCTTCTGCATATGGATATTCAGTTTTCCCAGCACCATTTATTGAAGAGACTGTACTTTCCCCAGTGTATGTTCTTGTCACCTTTGTTAAAGATAAGTTCACTATAGATGCGTGAATTATTTCTGGGTTCTCTATTCTGTTCCATTGGTCTATGTGTCTGTTTTCATGCCAGTACCATGCTGTTTTGGTTACTACAGCTCTGTAGTATAATTTAAAGTCAGTTAACATGATTCCTCCAGTTTTCTTCTTTTTGCTCAGGATGGCTTTGGCTATCCTGGGTCTTTTGTGGTTCCATGTAAATTTTAGGACTTTTTTTTATTTCTGTGAAGAATATCATTGGTATTTTTATGGGAATTGTATTGAATCTGTAGAATGCTTTGGGTAGTATGGACATTTTAAGAATAATGACTCTTCCAATTCATGAGCATGGAATTTTTTTGTGTCCTCTTCTATTTCTTTCATCAATGTTTTATAGTTTTCATTGTAGAGATCTTTCACTTCTTTGGTTGAGTTTATTCCTAGGTATTTAATTTTATTTGTAGCTATTGTAAATGGGATTACTTTCTTGTTTTCTTTTTCAGATTGTTTACTATTGGCATATAGAAATGCTACCAATTTCTGTATGTTTATTTTGTATCCTGCTACTTTACTGAATTTGTTTATCAATTCTAACAGTTTTTTTTTGTGGAGGCTTTAGGTTTTTCTAGATATAAGATCATATTGTCTGCAAAAGGATAATTTGACTTCTTTCTTTCTAATTTGGATGCCCTTTCTTTCTTTCTCTTGTCTGATTGCTCTAGCCAGAACTTCCAGTATTATGTTCAATCACAGTAGTGAAAATGGGCATCCTTGTCTTGTTACAGATCTTAGAGGAAAGGCTTTCAGTTTTTCCCCCTTCAGTGTGGTACTAGCTGTGGGTCAGTCATACATGGCTTTTATCATGTTGAGGTAAATTCCTTCTGTACCCAGTTTGTTGAGAGTTTTTATCATGAAGGGATGTTGAATTTTATCAAATGCATTTTCAGTATCAATTGAAATGATCACATGGTCTTTGTCCTTCATTCTGTTGATAAGATGTATCACATTGATTTTGCATATGTTGAACCATCCTTGAATCCTTGGGGGGAATCCCACTTAATCATGATGAATAATCATGTGTTGTTGAATTCAGTTTGCTAGTGTTTTGATGAGGATTTTTGCATCTATGTTCATCAGAGATATCGGCCTATAGTTTTCTTTTTTTGAGGTGTCTTTGTCTGGTTTTGGTATCAGGGTGATAACAGGCCTCATAGAACATGTTTGGGAATATTCCCTCCTCCTCAATTTTTTGGAATTGTTTAGGTAGGCTAGGTATTAGTTCTTCTTTGCATGCTTGCTTGGTAGAATTCAGCAACAGGAATCCATCAGGTCCTGGTCTTTTCTTTGACTGGAGACTTTTTATTACTGCTTCTATCTCATTACTTGTTATTGATTTATTCAAGTTTTGGATTGCTTTCTGGTTCAATCTTAGTAGGTTTTATGTGTCTTGGAATTTATCAATTTCTTCATATTTTCCAACTTATTGGCTTATAGTTGCTCATAGTAGTCTCTAATGATCCTTTGGATTTCTGCAGTATCAGTTGTAATATCTCCCTTTTCATCTCTGATTTTATTTATTTGGGTCTTCTCTCTGTTTTTTGTAATTAGTCTGGCTAAAGGTGTGCCAATTTTGTTTATTTTTTCAAAAAACTTACTTTTTGTTTCATTGATCTTTTGTATTTTTTTGTTTCAATTTCATTTATTTCTACTCTGATCTATTATTTCTTTTCTTCTAATGATTTTGTGTTTAGTTTGCTCTTATTTTTCTAGTTCTTTGAGATGCTTGTTTGGGTTGTTTATCTGAAGCTTTTGTAGGCACTTATTGCTATAAATGTTCCTCATATTACTGCTTTTGCTATATCCCATAGGTTTTGATACATTGTATTTTTGTTGGGTTGGCATTCTTGTTCTCAGTTCTTGGTGTGCTCTTGGCTGAAGAATGACTAGACACACCACAAGCAAGGCAAACATGAAATGAAGTTTATTGAGGAAGAGCAAGATAGGTTTACAGAGCAAGAACAAGATACATTTGCCAAAGACAATTAACAGGCCCCCTCTCATAATAAAAGGCTCTGATTATGGTCTGGGGTCCTGTTTTATACTGTCCAGATTAGGCCCTCCTTGTGGTTCAGATTTCACCATGGAACCACTTTGATGGACAGTTAATGATATGATAATTAGCCTTAAGTTACTCTAGGTCACTTTCCAGATCATATTGTGCCTGGGCTTCCTGGCCTGTGGGCTGGGAAATTCCCTGTATTATTTTGCAGGTTGGCAGGGCATTCCTCCTTCCCCAGGTGTGGCAGTTGCTCAGGGCAGGATTAAGGTGGGGCAGCATGAAGGTGGGCTGCCCGCCCTTGTCCTTCTTCCCAGGTGTGGCAATTGCTTGCAGCAGCACCAAGGTGGGCAACCTGCTTTTGTCCTTAGGAGAGCCAGAGTTCCCTTGCTATCTACCTAACATTTTCATTTTCATTTGTTTCAAGGAATTTAAAAATTTTCTTCTTAATCTCTTCATTAACCCACTGGTCATTCAGCAGCATATTGTTTAATTTCTGTGTGTTTATATATTTTCTAATGTTCCTCTTGTCATTGATTTCTAGTTTTATTCCAGTGTGGTCAGAGAAAATTACTTGGTATGATTTCAATTGTTTTGAATTTTTTAAGACTTGTTTTGTGGCCTAACATATGGTCTATCCTTGAGAATGATCCATAAGCTGAGGAGAAGAACATGTATTCTGCAGCTGTTGGGTAAAACATTCTGTAAGTATCTATTAGGTCCATTTGGTGTATAGTGCAGATTAAGTCCATTGTTTCTTGGTTGATTTTTTTGTCTGGATGATCTGTCCAATGCTGAAAATGTAGTGCTGAGGTCTCCAGTGATTATTGTTTTGGGGTCTCTCTCTCTCTTTAGCTCTGATAATATTTGCTTTAAATATCTGACTGCTCCAACGTTGGGTGCATGTATATTTAGAATTGTTATATCCTCTTGCTGAATTGTCCCCTTTATCATTATCTAATGACCTTCTTTGTCTCTTTTTACAGTTTTTGTCTTGAAATCAATATTACATATTAGAAGTATAGCTATTCCTGCCCTTTTATGGTTTCCATTTGCATGGAGTATCTTTTTCCATTCTTTTCACTTTCAGTCTATGTCTGTCTTTATAGGTGAAGTGGGTTTCTTACAAACAACATATAGTTGGTTTTTGTTTTTTTTAATCCATTCAGCCACTCTATATCTTTTGATCGGAGAGTTTAGTCCATTCACATTCAATGTTGATAGGTAAGGACTTACCTCTGCCATGTTGTTATTTGATTTCTGGCTGTTTTGTGGTCCTCTCTTTCTTTCTTCTTTCCTTCCTGTCTTCCTTTGTTAAAAGTGATTTTCTCTGGCAGTATGTTTAAATTTTTGGCTTTTTATTTTTTGTGTATCTGTTGTAGGCTTTTTGATTCAGGTTATCTTGAGGCTTGCAAAACACATTTTATAACCAATTATTTTAAACATATGACAACTCAGCTTACAAACAAACAAACAAAACATAATTAAAGACAAATCTTACAGAAATTCTGCCCTTTAACTCTATCCCCCCTACTTTTTAGCTTTTTATTGTTTCCATCCATATCTTTTTACTATATCTATCTCTCAAAAATTGTTGTAGTTATTTTTGATGGGTTTGTCTTTTAGTCTTCATAATCAAGATATAAGTGGTTTATACACTGCAATTACAGCAATATAGTATTCTGTATTTGTGTGCTTATTGTTACCAGTGAATTGTATACATTCAAATGATTTGTTATTATTCATTTTTGTCCTTTTTTGCCAGGTTGAAGAACTCCTTTTTAGATTTCTTGTAGGACAGGTCTGGTGTTGATAAAATCCCTCAGAGAATTGAAATAATTTTAAAAAATCAAGCATAAATTCTGGAGCTGAAGAATTCAACTGACAAACTGAGAAATGCATTAGAGTCTCTCAACAGCACAATTGACCAAGCAGAAGAAAGAATTAGCTTGAAGACAGGCTATTTGAAAAGTCACAGTCAGAAGAGAAAAACAAAAAAAGAATAAAAAAGAATGATGTACACCTACAAGATCTAGAAAATAGCCTAAAAAGGGCAAATCTAAGAGTTATTGGCCTTAAAAAGAGGATAGAGAAACTTATTGGGGTATAAAGTTTACTCAAGGAAATAATAACAAAGAACTTTCCAAACCTGGAGAAATATATCAATATTTAGGTACAGAAAAGTCACAGAACACCAAGCAGATTTAACTCAAACAAGACTACATCAATAAAATAATTATTTTATTCTGTTTGTTAAATTTCTCTGATAGGCTTCTGAATTCCTTCTCTGTGTTGTATTGAAGTTCATTGAGCTTCTTCAGGACAGCTATTTTGAAAGGTCACCTATCTCTATCATTCCAGGATTGGTCACTGGCACCTTATTTAGTTTTTTTGGTGAGGTCATGTTTTCCTGGATGTTCCTGATGTTTGTTAATGCTTGGGCATTGAAGAATTCAGTATTTATTTTAATCTTCACAGTGTGGGCTTCTTTGAACCTGTCCTTCTTGAAAAGGCTTTCCAGATATTCAAAGGGAATTGACTATTGTGATCTAAGTCTTTGGTTATGGCAGATGTATTAGCAATGGGGGTGCCCCAAGCCCAGTGATGCTGTGACTCTTGCAGACTCTTGGTGGTATCATCTTGGTAGACTTGTGTAAGATACAGTAGAATTCCCTGGATTACCAGGCAAAATCTCTCAGTCTCCTCCCTCACTCTCTATGCTTGGCTGCTGGAGTTGGGGGAGGAGTGGTGTGGGCACTCTCTTATGGCCACCAGCACTAGGTCACACATGAGGGTAGCCCAGTCTCTCCCAAAGACCATGGTGACTGTTGCCTGGCTATCTCTGATTTATTCAAAACCCATGAGCTCTTCAGTTAGCTGGTGGTGAACCCTGCCAGGACTGGGTTCTTCCCTTCAGGGAAGCATGTTTCCTTATGGCCCAGGGTGGGTCCAGACATGTCATCCAGGAACTAAGGCCTAGCTTCAGGAGTCTGGTATTTTATTTTATTGTGGTTGAGCTGGTACCCTATTTGCAAAACAAAGTTCTGGGAACACTTCCCTTTCCTTTCCCCAAGTGGAAGAAGACTCTCTCTGACTGCCTGTAGTTGGGGGCCACTGGCTTGGCTACTGCCACTGGTGTCTCACTGTGTCACGCACAGCCCAAGTCTACTGGCTCTGAGCCAGCACTTCCACAGGAATTGTCCAAGGACTGTAGTCTTTGTGGCCTGACTGCCTTACAAATTTAGTCCAGGCCCCAGGCTGCTCTTTGCTGGTGGTGGGGCTAGCCAGAACTCAATTTTCAGGGTAGAGGATTTCCCTCTGGCTGTCTGGTCTAAATCCTCCCTCTATGAGCATTGGCAGAATTCTGCATTGTGCTATGTTCCCCCGTGCTGGGGCAGCCCTGAGTTTCAATGCAAAGCCCCGCAATCATTCCACTGTCCCCTCCCCTGGCACATAGATTCTCTCTCCACTTGGTGCGCGGGCGTAGCACTGCCACAGGATGGGGGAGGAGTGGCGTAGGTAATACAAGATTGTTTTTTCTGCCCTCTTCAGTGACTCTTTTCTTGATATAATGTTAAAACCAGGTAGTATGAGTGCTCATCTGATTTTTTGTTCTCCTGAAGGTGCTTCTTTGCATGAATAATTATTGAATTTGGTGTTCGTGGGGAGGGACGTTAACTGGAGGTTTCTATTTGGCCATCTTGCTCTAATTCCTCCAACAATACTCTTAAAATATTTTTTACTGACTGGAAAAATGGTACATGTTAGTGGCAGAAAATTTAGAAAATATGGAAAAGCATAAAGAATTAACTAAAATCGAATCCACAATCCCAGCACCCAGTTTTGATGACATTTTGATATATTTCCTTCAAGTCCTCCCTTTTTATTTACAAACTGCATTTAAAATAACATCTCAAATGTATTTCACATATATTCAGTTTGTGTATAATATTTATTTATGAATGAGATGATATTTTATATACAAAATTATTGTCCATGAACTATTCTGGATATGGTAAACTAGATCAGCTGGATTACATGTACTATTAGTAAATTAACATAGAGAAAAAAGTTAAATGATTCAGTATTTTCTCTCTTAAAGAATTTGCATTTGTTTTATGTTTATTTGTGACAAAGTTGTGATCTCATTGTATATATACATATTATATATATTTTATTATTCTATTTTTTCACATAACAGAATCCTTTCCCCAGATTATTAGTTTCTTCTAAATATAATTTTAAATGGCCATATAATATTCTATAGAATATTATATATTCCTGTATCTATAAGATATAGAAATATCTTAGCCATTTCTTATATTTTAATTTTTTATTTAGATTGCTTCCCATTTTTATTTTTTTACACATAATAGATGAACATACTTTTGGGGCACATCTGATAATTTAATACATTCATATAATTTATAAATATAAAATTAGTGTAGTTGGGATATACACCACCTTAAATATTTATCTTTTCTTTATGCTAGAAACATTTGAATTATTCTTTTCTAGCTATTTTGAAACATATGATAGATTATTGTAAATTTATAATCAACACTCTGGGTAACATCTTTGCACATAATAATTTTGAGTCCATCCTGAGTTATCTGTGAATTGTTCATTCCATGTACTTTGTCCTTTTATCTATTTGTCTTTTGAGTGTCCATGTGTTTTTCTTACTAATTTATATAATAAAGATGTAAACACTTTAAGATAACTAATAGATTTTTATACTTAATTGTAGATATCTTGTATTCTGAACCAAAATGACAATCATATTGCAATAGATCCAATCCCCTGGTTACCTCAGTGGAAAATTAGTTTTGGCAATAAAACTTATTAGTAAAAGGACTTATTTTTTTTACTTATAAAACAAAAACACTAAGTAGTTGATAATGTTGAATATCACAACTTTAATGTTTTAGAAAATTTATATATATGTCTGCCCCTATTATCCATTGCAATCACCCTTTTTAGCCAATACCAAATTCTTTTATTAAGGCAAATATGTAGGGAAAATTAGAAATGGGCATCATCACACACTGGAAGCAGTAATTCTGAAACCTTAAATATTATTGGTTTGTAAAATGATTCTATGTTCAGTTGAAGTGAGAAGTCTAAAGAAAGAGAAAAACATAATATCCTTTGCTCTTGAGCCTTTAGAACTGATAATGTCTATTATAAAATGTTTTAAAGATATGTGCACCACATATAAAACAAGGGTTTTTTAGAGTGGAATCAGATTTTTCAAAGGCAATAAAATGTTCAAGAGTTCCGGCAACTGTTAGATATTTTCCTAAATGGAGGCTAAGGGGAATAATTTTTGGAATTAAAAGGGAGACAAGAATTAATCAGATACTTTGTTGGAAAGCAGATTGCAACTTTAGCTCCAGACAAGTGTATTCACAAAGGATTCCAGCTGCTGGAAGATGCCTAACTAAATGAAGACCCTTCATTTCATCATGGTAACTTTTTATTTTGTTTTATATTCAGGTTTTAATTTTATGTACTGCTTCAATAATCTCTTTGTTGATAGAGTATGTATCATTTTTCTTCCTTTTTCAAAGTAAAAAGCTCTAGGGAGAATACTTTCCCCCCAATCTTTGAATTTTAATCTCAGATCAGACCCTGGAACAGTATCTGGATTTAAGTATGCCATTTTGGAGCCTCAAAAAGATATTATAAACAATCTTAGATAGAGAAATAAAGTTGAAAAATGTATAATAAACAATTTTGTAAACTTATGACACTAGTAGTAGTTCAGAAGAGACATGTAGAAAAATTTCTCTAACACAAGAATTTTTCATCAGAAGGCTTTTAGGATACCAGAATGGCTAGTCACTTAAAATAATATTAATAAAGACTTTTTAGAAGCTTTAGGTGAATAGACCTTTCTGATGGACAGACGAAATGGTTTCAGCAAATCCTTATGTAACATAATTAGAAATTTCCCAAATATATTGGAATGACTGTCCCAGAAATATCTATCTCTTCATCTCTCTTAAAAATTTGAATAAAACTATTATTTAAGGCTAATTTCAGAAACGTGAAGTCCCTTAAAATGATAAAGAATTTGTTATTTTTAAAACTTAAAATTTCTTGAGTAAATATAGGTCACAATAAATCAGCTCTTAATCAATTAATCAACACATGTTTATTGGGCATTTATTCAATAAAATGTATTGAACATCTCTGTGACATTGAACGCTGCACATAAGGAACACTATGTGTGGGGAAAATAGGCACTAATATAGATAATTTAAAAATAATATGGGCGTGCAATTAATTTATCCATTCATTCATTATATATTGCCTGTGGTAGGTGCTAGGTATATAGAGGTTGAAACAAAACCAAACCCAGGCCTGATTCTGCTCCTCATGGAGCTTAGAGTGTAATGAGAGAGAAAGAGAGAGAGATATTAAACAAATATGTAAACCTATAATTCAGATCTGATTATGAATGAACACTGCTGGTGCTATTAATGAGTGTAGGAGGATCTAAGTGAGATTGGGACAAGAAAAGCCTCTCTGAGAAAATATTTCGGCTGAAGTCTGATGAATAGGTAAGTGTTAGATAAAAAGTAAAGGGATGCATGATCTGGGCAAAGGGTATAGCTAGTTTGTCCTGAAGGCACTGAGCCAGGAATGAGCTTGTCTAGTTTGAGCATCCTAAAGAGGGCCAGTGTGGCTGGAGCTTGGTGAGCAAGAGTGAGGTAATGGGGATGGGACTAGAGAGGTGAGCAGGGCCAGAGCATGCAGGGCCTGGGAGGGAAGTCAATGAAGACTTTTCTACAGGGGAAATGCATCATCTAAAAGCATGACTTTGAAGAGATCTTTCTGGGTGATAGAGGCTCCAGGAGGAGGGGACACCTGGGCAAGGGCAGGGAGGGGAGTGTGTGCGAGAGTGTGGTTTGACTGAATATAAGCTGTGAGACAGGGGGCTGTGTGAAATGAGTTGGGAGGGTGGGCCACAGACAGATCTCAGTGGGCCTTGGGGGACACATCAGGAGCTTGCATGCCTTGGGAAGGCTTTGAATGGTTTTAAGCAGGAGAGTGACCTTGTCCGATTTGCAATTTATGGAGCAAATTGTAGCCATAATGAAGGAGATTGCAGTAAACCAGGCTTGAACTGGGGTAATGACACCAAGGGTGGCCTGGAGCAGATACACTCAGGAAATGTAATAGAAAAAGGGTAAAATTGGCAGACTTTGGTGACTGATCAGATATGGCAGGTGAGGAAGAAAAGGAGCCAAGGTTGCAATGAGGTTTCTAGCTTGAGTGGCTGAATGGAGAACACAAGTCTGGGGTGTATGTGTGGGGGCTGGAGAGGATAATAAGTTTAGCATCTATGTGCCCAGCACAGTTCTAGGAACCATATCTGACACAAAAGGTCAAGAAAGCAATGAAACAGTCATTATGTGTGTTTAATTTATGCAAAGTACTCTTTTAAACACCTTATTTGTTTAGTCCTCATAACAACACTATAAGTAGAAATTTCAAATCTCATTTACAGATGAAGTAACGAGGTGCACAGAGTCTTATACTCTCCATGCAAAGATCACCATACTTGTAAAGTTGAAGAAGTGAAGGTCACTGAGCCTATGAAGGAGTTTACAGAGTGTGAGAGGTTCAGATGCACACACAAACACATAATCTAATAGGATTAAATGCTAAATTATATGGTTGTGACAACAGGTGGTGAAGATGCCCAAAAAGGTAAAAACAGAATAAATGGGAATATTTGAGAAGTCCTATAGGAAGTATGGTACCATACTGAGAACCTCAGGGACGTTGCAAATGGCAAAGGTAGAGTCTTTGGCTTATGTGTCAGGGCTGTATAGGGTCCTTCAGATGTGTAACATCACATCAGGATGAGTAAACAAAACCAGGGGATTTATTCTTGGTCCTTTTTGCTAGCACACGTTCCTGGAAAATAGTTAATTGGGCAATTTCATTTGAGAGAAAACTCCATTTCTTTAGTGTGCCCAGTCTTATTCTTTTAACAGTTTCCATTGTTCTCAGGAATCTAATGCTTCTTGGAATGGAAACTGATCAGAGGATGGCTACATAGAAAAATACCAAGAGAGTTGAGCAACGCAGTTCCCTGGACTAGAAAAGTTCATATAGTAATGTCAAAGCTTAGCAGTAATTTATAAACACTGACCCAAAGCCACTGATCATGGGAAAACTTCCTGCACAATTACTCTTCTGATGGGGTCTAACCCAAAAATGGGGGACAGAGATAACTTAGTCAATAAGCATTTATACTGAATCTCATCAACAGAATCATTACAGCTGACACTAGCTTGAAGGCCTTGACTGGCAAAGATCTCATTGAGATGGAACCTCTTGGCGTAAAAAAGACATTCAGCACCCCAAATATGGATTTATCAACTACATTTCATCTAATATATAATTCATAACTTATCAGTTCTGGAATGACTGGCCGTACAAAAAGAATATCAGTGATCCTGGCTTTTTAAATGCCAAGAGTTTAATTTAGGCAAGGATCCCTCATAAGCCTTAAATAGTGACCTTCTTAGATAAGTCTGCTTCCATCCTACACATTCTATAGAGATAAGTGAAACTAAAGGCTAACATGGAAGACAAGATGTTGTCTAGGGTTCGGCCTACCTTCTTGCTTCCTTGTATTAGGTTGAAGCAGGTAAAAACAGCCATTTCATCTTGTTCAACCAACAGTACTGAAATCACTGCAGAAAAGCAGCAGCCTACACTTTTCTTACCAGCTGCAGGAAAAGCTGTTCCACAACTTCCTTTGGCAGCCCTTTCTATTGTCTTGGAATTCTTTCATTCAGGGAGTTCTTATTATTGACCTAAATCTCTCTTGAATTAATTAAAACCATTTTACTTCTCCTGTCCAGAACGAGCATCGAAAAGGACAGCTTATCATTGCTTGTTTGAACCCCCTTCATCATTTTGAAGACTGTAAGGAAATGTCCAGTCAGTCTTAAATGTCCAGTCAGTCTTTTCTCTCACTTAAAGTTCCACTAGCTTTCCCACAAGGACCTATTCATTTTAATTTTTAGATGCTGTTAGAAGGAAAGACCAGGTAAGTGAACTTGGACAAGCACTTCATCTTTCTAGGACTCAGCTCCTTTGTTTGTAAAATGAGGATTTGGAATAAAATGAAATGTTTTCCATCTGCTCTGAAGATCTTTCTTAGGGGTTTCTGGGAATGAGTATGGTGTGGAGGTGGTGGAGAGAGAGAGGGCTGATTTCTGCACTACTCTATTTGCATACAATGTTCAAAATTTTTTTCCAAAGTTATACATACTATATTCTCCTTTTGCATTCATCTGTCCCCCTTCCCACTCACCCTCACTGGAATACACACACACTCACATACAAACTCAAAAGGAAAAATGCAAGCCAATCTGTTACAAATAGCATTTACGACATCTTAAATAAATTATCAAACAAAACTCAGGAGCATATTTAAAGAAGAATATACTGTGATCAATTTAAATGTAAAAATGAAAAGTCATCTAATTATAATTTATTGATATAATGTTTATTGATAAAAGGGAAAACTCTTATAATAATCTCCAAAGATGCTGAAGGTGAATGCAATAATTTTAATATTCATTCATGATTTTAAAAACTTCTTGAATAGGACTAGATGGACATTTCCTTACTGTAATATATATATTTATATATGTCAACCAACAAGCCTGCCATATGACTAATGAGGAACAAGGAACAACTAGAAGCAGTCCCAATAAAGTGAAGAGCAAGGCAAAAATGACCAATTTTACTACTATTATCTAATGTAGGTCTGGAGGTACTAGTCAACAATTGTGAAGAAGAAGAAATCAGATTGGGGGACTTGAGCAGCCAAAGAGCATTGTAAAACTATTATAATAAGAAAGACATTGGAACAGGATAGAGAATACGGAAGCATCCACTGATATATAGAAATCTAAAAAATGACAAAAGTGACATTGCAAATCAGCAGATAAATAATCCTATTAAAAAGGAGCAAAGGATCTGAATAGACGTTTCTCAAAAGAAGACATACAAATGGCCAACAAGTGTATGAAAAAATCCTCAACATCATTAGTCATCAGAGAAATGCAAATCAAAACTGCAATGAGATATCCATCTCACCTTAGTTAAAATGGCTTTTATCAAAAAGACAGGCCATAATGAATGTTGATGAGGATGTGGAGAAAGGGGAACCCTCATACACAGTTAGTGGGAATGTAAATTAGTGCAACCACTATGGAGAACAGTATGGAGGCGCCTCAAAAAATTGAAAATAGAACTATCATATGACCCAGTAGTCCCACTGCTAGGTATATATCCAAAGGAGGGGAAATCAGTATATTGAAAAGATATCTGCACTCTTATGTTTACTGCAGCCTATTTACAATAGCCAGGACTTGGAATCAACCTAAGTGTCTATCTAAGGATGGATGGATAAAGAAATGTTTCTAACACAAATATTAAATGCCTGAGATGATGGATACCTCAATTATCCTGATTTGATTAATTCACATTGTATGCCTGTATTAAAATATCACATGTACCCTATAAAGATATACAACTATTATGTACCCATAATAATTAAAAATAAAATAATAATAAAAAATTGTGGTACATATACCCAATGGAATATTATATAGCCACAAAAAGAATGAAATTCTGCCATTTGCAACATGGATGGAATGGGAAAACATTATGTTAAATGAAATAAGCCAAGCACAGAAAGACAAATCTCACATGTTCTCACTCATATGCGGGAGCTAAATATTAAAAACAATTGGTCTCATGGAGACAGAGAGTAGAATGATGGTTACCAGAGGGTGGAAAGGGTAGTGGGGAGGGGGGATAAAGTGGGGATGGTTAATGGGTGCAAAAATGTAGTTAGATGGTTAGACAGAATGAATAATATTTGATAGCACAACAAAGTGACTATAATCAACAAGTTAGGGTATACTTTAAAATAACTTAAAGAGTAGAATTGGAATGTTCTTAACACAAAGAAATGATAAATGCCGAGGTGATGGATACCCCAATTACCCTGATTTGATTAATCCACATTGTACGCTTGTATGAAAACATCATGTGTACCCTATTATGTACCCATAATAATTAAAAATTAAAAAGAAAAAACATGGATTACTTAATTAATGGTACCAGGCAGTGTTGCCAGAAAAAATGCAGGATGCCTGGTTTAATTTTCAGGTGAACAACAAATACACTTTTAGTATAAGTGTGTCCAAAATATTGCACAGGACATACTTATACTAAAATATTATTCATTTTTCCTTTTAAGTTGAAATTAAACTGGGTGTCCTGTATTTTTATTTGCTAAATCTGGCAACTCTAGTGACAGGCCAATATGTTATCCATGTGGACAAAAGTAAAAATGGGTTCCTATCTCATTCTCTACAGAAAATTAATTCTAAATGTATCAAGGTCTTAAATGTAAAAGGCAAAAACTTGCAAGGGAAAAATTTCATGACTTCAGAATAGAGAAGAATTTCCTAAATAAGACCCAGAATTATAAGCCATTTTTTGGGAGAAGACTTATATTTTTGACCACCTGAAAATGACATAGTTCTTTTTGTCGAAAAATACTATAAAAAATATGAAAAGATAGCTATAAGCTGAAAGAAGATTTTTTTGTAAGAGATATAACCAAAAAGGATTACTATTCAGAATATATAAAGAATTTCTACAAGTCAGAAAGATTTCAATGATAAAAAGACAACAAAAAAGGAAAAAAGGCAAAAGACATAAAGGGCAATTTTTAAAAAGAGGAAGCACAAAGGGCCAATAATTGTGAAAATATTCTCAACATCATTAATAATTAGGACAATGCCAATTAGAGATAATTTTTCATATCATCAGATGGCAAACAAAAATACAATTAATTTGATTGTGATAATCATTATACAATGAATACACATATCAAATTATGTTGTACATCTTTAATATACATAATCTTTATTTAATTTAATATTTTAAAATTAAAGAAAAAAATCAGACAATGCTATGTTTTGGCAAGAAAGTGGAATGATGGGAACAGAAATACATTTCTGGTGGCCCTGTAAATTAGCCCAATCACTTTGAAAAATATTTGATACTACCTGGACAGGTTGAACATGCATATAAACCCTGCTTAAAGCAATTCCACTCCAACATGTATGTATCCCAGAGAAACTCTTGAATGTGTCCATCAGGATATACATGCAAGAATGTTCAAGACAAACTTATTTGCAATAGAAAAACAAAAACAAAAAGAAAATAAATCCAAATGTCCATGAACAAAGGATTGAATAAATAAATTGTGATGTCTTATTATAAGTTATGGTATACTTTAACTAAAAGGGAGGAATTGGAATGTTCCTAACACAAAGAAATGATAAATGCTTCAGATGATGGATATCCCAATTACCCTGATTTGATTAATACACACTGTATGCCTGTATCAAAATATCACATGTACCCTATAAAGATATACAACTATTATGTACCCATGATAATAAAACATTAAAATTAAAATTAAAAAATACTGTACAGCAGAGAAAATGCTCTGAATACAACTGCTTCCTACAACATGGATAAATCTCAAAAGCGTAATGATGAAGAGTAAAAAAACAAGTCACATACTGATTTCAATTCCTTTGGAAATATACCCAGAAGTAGGATTGCTGATGTATGGTAGTTCTATTTTTAGTTTTTTGAGGAAACCTCATACTATATTCCAAAATGACTGTACTAATTTACATTCCTGCCAACAGTACAAGGGTTCCCTTTTCTCCATCTCCTTGCCAACTCTTGTCATTCATCTTTTTGGTAATAGCTATTCTAAAAGGCATGAGGTGATATCTCACTGTGGTTTTAATTTGCATTTCCCTGATGTTTAGAAATGTTGAGCATTTTTTCAGGTATCTTTTGGTAATTTGTACCTTTTCTCTTGAAAAATGTCTGTTCAGACCCTTTGCCCATTGCCAAAGAGGTATCTGCACTCCCATGTTCATTTTAGCACTATTCACAATAGCTATGATATGGAAGAAACCTAAGTGTCCATCAGTGGATCCATGGATAAAGAAAATGTGGTATATATACACAATGGATTACTATACAGGCTTAAAAAAGAAGGAAATTCTATCTTACTAGAGCTAAACAAAGAAATAAATAGTACCATCATAATTGCCGGGGACCTCAACACCTTGCTGTCAGAGCTTGATAAATCATCTAAGTGGAAAATAAATATATAATGGACTTAAACCAAACTCTAAATCAAATGGGAGTAACACACATTTCCAGAACATTCTACCCCAAAACTACACAATACACATTCTTCTTAGCAGCACATAGGACATTCTCCAAGATTGATCATATCTTAGGCCACAAAACAGATCTCAACAAACTCAAAAAAATCAAAATCATACCATGTATCTTCTCAGACCACAGCAGAATAAAACTGGAAATCAATTACGAGACAAGCACTCAAACCTAAACAGAATCATGGAAATTAAACAATCTTCTGCTGAATGACTATTGGGTCAAGAATGAAATTAAGATAGAAATGAGAAAATTCCTTGAGCAGAACAACAAAGGGGACACAAGCTATCAAAATCTTTGGGATGCAGAAAAGCAGTCCTCAGGGGGAAATTCATAATCTTAAATGCCTACATCAAAAAAGACAGAAAGATCACAAATTGATAACCTAATGTCACACTTTAAGGAACTAAAAAAGAAAGAACAAATCAAACCCAAAACCAGCAGAAGAAAAGAAATTATGAAGGTCAGAGCAGAACTAAATGTATTGGAGAACAAAAAAACAATACAAAGGATTAACAAAACAGAAAGTTGGTTCTTTGAAAAGATAAACAAAATCAACAGAGCTTTTGCTAGATTAACCAAGAACAGAAAAGAAAGGACCCAAATAAGCTCAATCAGAAATGAAAAAGGTGACATTACAACTGATTCCACAGAAATACAAAACATCATCCATGAATACTACGTCAATCTCTACATGCATAAACTAGAGAACACAGAGGAAATAGACACACACAACCTCCCAAGACTCAACCAGGAAGAAATAGAACTCCTGAACAGACCAGTAATGATCAGTGAGATTGAATCAGTAATAAAACAACCTCTGCCCCCAAAGAGTTGTGGACCAGATGGATTCACAGCCAAATTCTATCAGACCTACAAATAAGACCTTGTACCCATAATACAGAAATTATTCCATAATATTGAGAAGGAGTGAATCCTCCCCAACTCATTCTATGAAGCCAGTATCACCTTGATATCAAAACCAGAAGGACACAACAGAAAAAGAAAAGTACAGACCAATATCCCTTATGAATATAGATGCAAAAATCCTCAATAAATACTAGCAAACTGAATTCAACAGCACATCAGAAAAAATTATCCACCAGGACCAAGTGGGCTTCATCCCAGAGATGCAAGGATGGTTCAACATATGTAAATCAATAAATGTGATTAACCATATAAACAAAAGCAAAAACAAAGACCATATGATCATCTCAATAGATGGAGAAAAAGCATTCGCCAAAATTCAGCACCCTTTCATGATTAAAACCCTCAACAAACTAGGCATAGAAGGAACATATCTCAGAATTATAAAAGCCATATATGACAAACCCACAGCCATCATACTGAGTGGAGAAAAGTTGAAAGCATTCCCTCAAGAGCTGGAACAAGACAAGGATGTCAAATGTCACCACTCCTATTCAACGTAATACTGGAAGTCTTAGCCAGGGCAATCAGACAAGAGAAGACTATTAAGGGTATCCAAATTGGGACAAGAAGGTCAAATTATTGCTTTTAGCTGATGGTATGATTTTGTGTCTAGAAAAACCCAAAGATTCTATCAAGAGTCTCCTGGAATTGATAAATAAATTTAGCAAAGTCTCAGGATACAAAATCAATGTACATAACAGTAGCATTTCTATATACTAATAACAGTAAAGCCAAGAGTCAAATCAAAGACTCAATACCATTCACAATAGCTACAAAGAAAATAAAATACCTAGGAATATACTTAACCAAGGAGGTGAAAGAACTCTACGAGGAGAATTACAAAACTCTGAGGAAAGAAATTGCAGAGGATAAAAACAGATAAAAACATATCATGCTCATGGATAGGTAGAATCAACATTGTTAAAATGTGCATACTAAATGGAATGTTACAGAATAGATTTATATGGAATGATATATTGCAGAATGGAATTTTACAGAATGGAATGTTATAGAACATAATAAAATGCAATGAAATGTTCCACAATGAAACAAAAAAAGTCCATACTACCCAAAGTGATTTACAAATTCAATGCAATTCCCATTAAGTTACCAAAGTCATACTTCACAGATCTAGAAAAAATAATTCTACACTTTGGAACCAGAAAAGAGCCCAAATAGCCAAAGCAATCTTAAGCAAAGGAACAAAACTGGAGGCATCACATTACCAGACTTCAAAATATACTACAAGGCTATAGTAACCAAAACAGCATGGTATTGGTACAAAAATACAGGCATAGACCAATGGAACAGAACAGAGAACCCAGACATAAAACCATTTACCTACAACCAACTGATCTTTGACAAAGCAGACAACAATGTACACTTGGGAAAAGAAGGCCTACTCAATATATAGTGCTGGAAAAATTGGATAGCCACATGCAGAAGGATGGAACAGGACCCCTATCTGTCACCACTCACAATAGTTAATTCAAGATGGATAAATACCTTAGATCTAAGGCATAAAACCGTAAGAATTCTAGAGGAAAATGTAGGAAAAACTCTTCTAGATATTGGCATAGGCAAAGAATTTATGAAAAAGACCCCAATGGCAATCATGACAACAAAAAAATTAATAAGTGGGATTTGATTAAACTAAAAAGCTTCTGCACAGCTAAGGAAACAATCAACAGAGCAGATAGACAACCTACAGAATGGGAGGAAATATTCACAAGCTATACATCTGATAAAGGGCTAATAACCAGAATTTACAAAGAACTCAAGCAAATCAGCAAGAAAAAAACAAACAACTCTATTAAAAACTGGGGGAAAGATATGAACAGAAGCTTTTCAAAAAAAGAAAGACTAATGGCCAAGAAACATATGAGAAAATGCTCAACATCACTAATCATCATGGAAATGCAAATTAAAATGACAATGAGATATCACCTTACCCCAGTTAGAATGGCTTTTATTAAAAAGTTCAATAACAATAGACGCTGGTGTGGATGCAGAGAGAAAGGAACACTTCTACACTGTTGGTGGGACTGCAAATTAGTACAATCTCTATGGAAAATAGTATGGTGATTCCTCAAAGAACTAAAAGTAGACCTGCCATTTGATACAGCAATTCCACTACTGGGTATTTACCCAAAGGAAAAGAGGTCATTTTATCAAAAAGACATCTGCACTTGAATGTTTATTGCAGCACAATTCAGAATTGCAAAGATGTGGAATCAACCCAAGTGCCCATCAGTTCATGAGTGGATTAATAAAATGTGGTATATGTACACCATGGAGTACTACTGAGCTGTAAAAAAGATGAATTAATACCTTTTGCAACAATCTGGATGGAACTGGAGACCATTCTCCTAAGTGAAGTATCACAAGAATGGAAAAGCAAACACCACATGTACTCACTATTAAATTGGAACTAACCGATGAGCATACAAGCACACAGAGGGAAGTAAAACTCAGTGGAAAGCAAGTGGGAGGAGTGGGGAGGAAGGGAGGGGCATAAACCAACCTGATGGACCCATGGCAGGCTTTCTGGATCTCAACTCATCCATTTACCATCCCCCTACCCCTCCCTCCATGGGAGCATGTGGAATCTTCTGGGTTGTTTGCCTGAGAGCTAGAGAGGTATTGCTGTCCTTTGGCCAGATTCTCACATACTCTTTACACTGCTGAGCCTGCCCCATGTTGGCATAGAGCACCCTGCTCAGAGGTTCCTTCCAGGGATAAGATGGGAAGCAGGGCAGGCATACCTCTGCCTTCAGCCTTGCCCTAACTTATCCAATATCCCTTCTTTGCCATTCTCTAGGTAAACACTGGAGAAAGGACACCAGGATTCATGTGTCCCACCTTCTTTTGCCTCTCCTGACTTTCTCCCTCTAACCACCACCCCCAAACCCAACCCCAAATTATTTTCACTACTCTCTCCCTCTGATTGGATGGAAAGGGCTTTTGCTTCATGCTCCTTTTCACTCTGGATTTTATTTCCTTTATGTCATATGTTCCTCACTCATGACCTCACAATTATATCTGAGCCTAAGGGAGGTGGAGCTGGGAAGAAGATCAATTTACTCCTAAGAGTAGTTAACTCAGTAAAGACTTAAAAAATATGGTACATGAACCACATGTATTTTCACATAATTTTCTAAAGTGTGCTAGAAACAGAAATTCCTCTTTGAACATTTTTTGGGGAAGGAAAGATAAGAATTTATTTCCAAAATAGGATTAAATAGACTTTTAAATATCTTTTCAGTATTCTCAAATGTGTGGTAGCTTATATAAAAATTGCTTCTCTTGGTCAGTAATATTTTGAAGCCTCTCCACTGCATGAGGTCACAGCTTGCCCAAAGAATCAAAACCTTTCTTTTCAGTTTAGAAAACTAGGCATTCAGCTTATCTAAATGGGTTGTCTCTATCCCCTATGGATATAATTATAATAAGATCTCATTCTCTGCTCTTCCTAAGTTAAAACTAAAATCATAGGTCAAATATATGTCTACTTCTCCCTCCTTCTTTGTTCCCAGAATTTTTCTTTTTCTGTGAAAAGAATTCTGGTGCAGAGATAAGATGTACATGATGGTTCATGATTTAGGTTGTGATCTCCCCTATCAGATCTGATTCTCTCCTAGTTTATAAACACACACAAACATGTCTGTCTGAGTTTGGCTGAAATATTCCATCCACACAAGTTAATTTTCTCCCTTTGTATCTGCTAAAAATATCAGAAAAAAATTTTCTTGTTTCTTATAGCATTAAAGTTTATTTTAAATGAATAATAGTTTTCTACAGTTAAAATAAGCCCAGCACCAGTATCACAGATTGAAACAAAGTAATAGCTAACATTCAAACAGTGTCTAAAATCTGGCATACTGAAAAGTACTCCAGTTTGGGAATCAGAATAAAGGCGTTGTAGTACAGCCCTGCCATCATTATGTATGTATCTTTGAACAGCTCATTTCATTTTGCTGGCCTCCAAATTACTCCCTCTATAAAATATGGAGTTGCATCAACTTTTCTTCTAAGTTCTATACCTTGATAAAAATCTGTGATTCTAATATCCAGAGAAGGAAAGTGACTACATATACTAAAAAAACAGACAAGGAAGCATTTCTACCAGCTACTCCCACTTCTAACTGTGCCCTTATATGTTTCCTGCCAAACCAACAAGGATATGGACTGTCTGGCAGAATCACCAGGACAAAGGATTAAAGGAAGAAAAAAGGATCCAGATGTTTCCATTGGGGTAATTGAATTTTCAGATACATCTAATTCAGATGGGCTGTATCCATAGACAATTGAGCCAAAGACATAAAAGCGAATCTTATTATTCAACTGGGTTTTCATGATACCATTTCCCATTCAGCACTCTAATCAATATTATCCCCTCTCGTGACTGTGATGACATGGTAGGAGTCAAGGAGAAGGACATCCTTAACCAAAAAGCAAATTGGAATCTCTAGGCCCTCAGTGGTTTCACAACGGAATGTGTCACATGCTCACTGAGTACAGAGCACTGTTTTAAGTGAGACAAGGAATGGATACAAAAAATAAGAATAATAGTACCGCAAAAAGTTCTCGATCTAGTTGAAGAAAACATATGTACAACAGCAAAAATCTTTATGACCTTTAAAAAACATCGTGTAAGTAGAAAATGTTTTATCTGCACGTTGAATGTTCCCTTTAATTTTTCATGGTTAGGCTGTCATATAAATTTAATTAATTAAAACAAGAAGAGGGGGGCCAAAACTTGCATCCTACTTGCAAAATTTGATCTTTATCTACCAAGTCTTTTAAATTCTGTGGTAGATTTTAAGATTAGGAAATAAATAAGAAACCAGAGCCAGCAATAAATAGGGTGAACATATAATTTATCATCCAAAACTTTTGGAGTGAAAGGGGCACTTTTAATAATTGCACAGGTATATATCGAGCTTAAACTGGGACTTTAAACTGGAATTGTTTTAAGTAAACTGGGATATAGAAAAATTATTTTTGATAAAGAAAGTAGATTTGTCTCATGAGTTGATGTCATTGGAATGAGATTTGTCTAGGGTCAGAATGTTGAGGAGAGAAGAAACATGGAGCTCTCTAACCTGCCTGGCTGAATGCTTCAGCCACGCTCCCCCACCTTGCCTAGAAAATTTGAGGTGACTTCTGTCACTTATGTTCCCCTCTATTCATTTCTTAAATAAGCCCTTATTATTTATTGTTTATTGAGTACCTGTTTGAAGAGGTGGAATGAATGCAAAAGTTTAAAATATGATCCTGTTAAGGAGTTGGTTGGTATGGACAAAAGGGACTTGAGTATGATTAACAATTCTTAGGTATGTCACCAGGCACTATGGGATAAATTGCCAAATAAATTGTACAGACAATGAATTGGAAGTTAAGCAGAGGGAGAGATCACGTTAGGATGGGGAAGGAGGTAAGGCTTTAGGAAAATATGTGGGACTGAAGTTGGGTCTTGAGGGATAAGGCGATAATTTACATGAGTGGCACATTATGCTTTCCGTCTTCTTTTCCAAACAGCAAATAACAAGCTATTAAATACCAAAAACAACAAACAACAACAATGATAACTAAAACCTTGCAACTTCTGTGGGACACAAAATGTTATGAGCTTTATTATGTAAAGGGTTTTATAAAATTAAGAGAAGGATGAACATCTCTGTAGAAAGATGGACTAATGACATGAAAGGGCAATTAACAAAAGAAGGAATATGAGTGGCCAGCATACATTTGAAAATTTACTCACTTTGTCAGTATGAAAAAAGCGAAAAAAAAAAAAACTTGACAAACTGATGGGAATAGGTAGAGAGAATAATCACTCTCAGGACTGTTAGTAGGAAAGGGTATATTGGGATAATGTTTTTGGAAGTCACTGTAGCCATATGTACGAATAGGTATATATTCTTTGGTTCAAAAATACCACTTTTAGAAATTCATCCCAAGGATTTAATTAGATAATTGTACAAAGAAGTAAGTACATGCAAGGATGTTCAACATAGTGCCATTTATATTAATGTGAAAAATTATAACCAACTAGTAGTACAATAATAGGATATTTGCTCAATAAGTTTTGATACAAAAAAGTAACCATGTGAGGTGATGGATGTGTTAATTATTAAATAGTTTAATTGTGGTAATCATTTCACAATGTATACAAATATCAAAACATCACATTGTTCACCTTGAATATATACAATTTTTATTTATCAATTACAGCTTAATAAAGTTTAAAAAATAAATTTTGGCACATTCATACAATAGAATATGTAGTCACTGAGGAAGCTAATGTGCAACAATATTCATTAAGATATTTTAAATTTAAAAATATGGCTGAAAATAGTATTTATAATATGACCCCATTTGTGTTTCTCCCTATACAAACATATAGAAAGAGTTACCTGTTAGGATGTTTGCCAAAATATTAACAATAATTATCTCTAACGGGTAATTGTAGTTGTAGTTCTAGTAGTATTTTTTTTTGTAAGGGGTTATGTTTGTTTTCCTTTATAATAATTTATATTGTTTGAATTTTACTCAGTGAGCATGTGTTGTCTTCATAAATAGATTATACTATTAAAGCAATTAAAAGTACTTTGAGGAAAATTCTTTTGCTGATTTGACAAGCAATGTCCATATAATGGGTACGGAAACACATTTTCAAAGTTGTTCCTTATAGAAATCTTCAATATAGGCTACATGTAGTCCTTTAAGGCATGATTTAGTGCAAAAAAATTCTGAGAAGGTTCATGTCTCTGAATGTGTTAATCCAGGGATCTATTTTTGAGTGTCTAGGTGTGTGGACATTTAATCCATTATATGCAATATTGTTTTTCTAACTGAATTTTTGAAAAAAAATTGAATTGTAGTGAACTTGAGATGATATTTCATGACAACTCCTTGGAGTGTATCTTGACCTATATAGCTATTTGCCCATGAAGTCTTGTGTCTTAGTGATCAATCCTAAAGATAAGATTAACATCCTTTTGTTGAAGCTAACAATTATTAATGTCAGGAGAAATTACAAAAGTAATACATGTTTACTATAGAAATTTTGAAAATAAACTATAAAAGAGCATAAAAGAGATAAAAACAAAGTCACCTGTAATTCCATCAGACACATACCACCACAACATTGTCTATCTATATTCTTTCATACCTTTTATATATAAATGGAAATACATTGTACATACAGTTTTCTAACATGCTTTTTAAAATTAGCAACATAGCAGAAGCATTTTCCCTTGTTAATATTTTTCTATGAAATGATGTTCAGGGTCTACAGAAAATTTCATCCCATAATTAATTTTATTGCCTTTCTATTTTAGTTTTTCAATTTATGACTCAAAGAATCCTGCAGTGACCCTCCTTGACCACAAATTCATATGCACATTTTGAATGCAGATGTTCCTTGACTTATAATGATGTTACAGCTTTACTAATTTACCCATCATAAATTAAAAATATTGTAAGTCAAAAATGCATTTAATACTTCTACCTACTGAACATGATAGCTTAGCCTAGCCTACCTTAAACATGGTCAGAACACTTACATTAACGTACAATTGGGCAAAATCATCTAACACAAAGTCTATTTTATAATAGTGTTGAGTATTTTACAAACTTTATTGAATACTGTACTGAAACTGAACAACAGAATGGTTGTATAGGTACTCCAAGTATGGATTCTACTGGATGCTTATCACTTTTACAACATGATAAAGTAAAAAAATCGTAAGTTAAATCATCATAAGTCAAGGACTGTCTGTACTTCCTTAGAAATGCTAGAGGTGGGATTGCTGGGTTAAAAAGATGAATGTTTATAAGACATTTCATGCATATTGCTCAACTATCCTTTGGAAATGATATACCAGTTTTACATTTTAACCAGAGTTTACAATCCATGAATCCTTACCAATGTTGAATATTTTATAATTGTTGCTAATCTGATAGGTGACAACATATCTCAAGTTAAATTGTATTTCTTTGAAACAACTTCTAAAGATATTTAATATTTTCTTCATGGTTACTGGTTATATATATTTCTTGAGAGAACTGCCTGATCACGTGCTATATTTATTTTTCCATTAGGGTGTTTGCCTTTTACTGATTGATGTAAACTCTTTGTGTTTCACATGTGTAGAACATATTTTTTCCTTTATTTACTTAAAAATTTTTCTTCTGGTGTTTTGGGATGTTCAAATGTGTTAACTACTTTTTGAGAACATTTGCAATTCAAATATGTTCCTACAAAAGAGTCAGCCTTGGAAAGATGATCAATTTAGCAAAAATGAGGCCCTCCCATCCTACACTGGGCCATTCCAAGTTCCAAACCTAATGATTGCTCTTGCTTAGCAATATCTGGTTTAGCAAAGCATCATTGACACCTCGGTATGAATTTAACTCAATGTTTTATATCTCAAGAGGTACTTAGATTTTAACTTTTGCCTCTAGTTAAGTACTATATCCTGTTAAAGAAATTTTAGGCACTGAGGAATAGGATGGAAGAAGCAAAATCAATTCTGCAACTGTTTATTGAACAGGTATAATGTAAAAGTCACTAAATAACCAAGTGTCAATCTGCCTATTGTCAGGACAGCTGTGTGAACATGCTACACTGCAAATCATATTTTAAAAAATTTATTGATGAAAATATATGCCTTGTTTTAGTTATTTAATATGAATATAAAATAAAACTTTGTGTTTATGTAGAGCTTTATAATAAAAAAAGTCCCACCGCACTCACACATTATTTGTTTTAATCCTCAGTATCCAATGAGGTAAGCAGGGCAGTGATGATCATCACAGTTAAACTGATGAGGAGACTGAGACATGGGGACCACATGACCAGCTCAGGTTCTTCAGTGGATGTTTAGTGTGACTGAGATTAAAATGCAAGATGACTCACTATAAATTCAGTGCTTAGTGAAGGAACTGGTATTTCTAAGAAGATTCTGAATATTAGAAAAAGGCAAGGGAGCCAAAATAAAGTTGAACTAAATAAGCCAGAGAATTTGCCAAAATCTAAGTGAAGCATGGGTGTGGTTGAGTTTGAATGTAGCTGCTGAGTTAATGGAATTTTGGTTTTCTATATTTTAGAGCCTGCCTGTTTGTTTGCAATGTTTTATTACTAAGTGAGGATTTTGTTTAATGTGGTTGAGGAGCTGTTTTTCTTTTCACAGTCTTGATGTTGAAACACCTTTCTGTATATCAAAGGTAGATGCACATATATGTAGATATAATTTATTTTTGAGTTAGGCTCTTTGGTCAAGTATGGCTTGATTTATACTTGGATTCTATAGTTAATATTCCCTGCATGTTAAGCAATTTGCTAAACAGAAATATGGAGTTACAGCTTTGCTTCCCTATACCATGGGGCATCATGGAATGTATATATCATGATACTGCTTTCTCCAAACTATTGACTTTTATTTGAAGTTGCCTGTGTTTGGCAGAGGCCTCAAAGATTTGATCGAGAAGTTGGCAACTGAAATTAATAGAAACTGAAAAGGGAATTTGGAGAGAAGGATACAGAAATCAAGATAAAATTGTACTGTGGAAAGCCCAAGTCTTGCTTAGGAGAACAGTGCAGGAGGAGGGGCCCTGTAATGTCGGGAACAAATCAGGAAGTGAGGGGGCCAAGCACAATATTCACTTCTTTACTAGGTGTCCACAGAGTGTGGCTACTGAAGAATGTGGCATGGAGATTTAACACAGAGACTGAGATGGCTTCTCGAAGGGGTCAGTAAGGCTTGGACAGGACTCATATCTGACATGTGGCAGTGAAAGGGTATACTCTGTTAAAAAGAACCAGATCTGATAGCAGCACTGGGCAAGACACTCTGTGCAAGTAGAAGGTATTACATCTATAGAAATCCTACCTGACGGTGGAAGAAGGTAAAGAATGAAAAGCAAAGGAGAGAGAAGAATTGTTGGAAATGCCATTACAGCCTGGATTGGTGAGTGACATGGATGTTTTTTTCTAACATAGACAAAAAAAAGAAAAAAAAGCATAGGGATAAGAGTTAGTAAACAAGGGAAAGTCAAATATCTTCCTGTATATTAATCAGCTGATATAATCATATTCATCATTCTATTTTTTTTACCCCAACACTCTCAACACTCCCTTACAAACACTCTTCACTCCCTCATCCTTCTTGCCTAAATGTGGGAAACAGACAGTTGCATTGACCAGACTCACTTAAAATCCATGATCACAAGTATAGAAGGAGCATTCTATCCTCCCTCTCAAGGCTCTTCCCTCTTCCAGAAATCATGAAGTATGAGTCCTCTAACTTTGCTCTTCATTCAAGATTGTTTTGGCTATTCCATGACCCTTGCATTTCAATAGGAATTTTAGGATCAGATGCCAATTGAAATTTTGATAGAGATCACATTAAATCTGTAGACCAGTTTGGGGAGTATTGCCATTTAAACAATATTAAGTCTTCTGATCTATGAATATGGGATGTCTTCATTTATTTAGGTGTTCTTTCATTTCCTTCAGCAATGTTTAGTAGTTTACGGAGTGTAAGTTTTGCACTTATTTTGTTAAATATTTTCCTAAGTATTTTGTTCTCTTTGATGTTATTGTAAAAGGAATTGCTTCCTTAATTTTGTTTTTGGATTTTTCATTGCAAGTAAATAAAAATAGAATTGATTTTTGTAATTCAATCTTGTATTCTACAACCTTGATGAAATCATTTATTAGTTCTAATAGTATTTTTAGTGGATTCCTTAGGATTTTCTACATATGAAATCATGTTATCTGCAAATAGAGATACTTTTACTTCTTGCTTTTCAATCTGGATGCCCCTTATTTCATCTCCTTGCCTAATTGCCCTGGCTAGAATCTTCAGTACAATTTTGAATAGAAATGGTGAGAACAGACCTTCCTGTCTTGTTCTGAATCTAAGCAGTGCTCTAAGTTTGATAAAGTCCCAGCTCTGTGTCCTTTCAGGTGGTCCAATCACACCTTAATGAAATGCTCATTCAAATCAGGTGCAACAATATTTTACAGAAGGAATCCTTACTCTTATAGTTGGCATTGACAACTTAGAATCCTCAGAACCAATGGTTGGACGTAGCACCACTAAGGGATTAAGACTTAGACCCTAGTCACAAAGTACAGGTTATGATAGATGCTAAATTATTGTATCCTGTTCATGAAAGGCTAGACAGTGTCTCTAAAACATTTGAACCAATGCATATCTTTATTTTCACCAATTTAACCAACTTCCATTAATTTCACCAATGAAAACCCATTTGTAGCATTCATTATACTAATTAGCCAAAGATCTGGGGTTGGTTAGAAATAACAATAGCCGAAGCACTTGTAATTGTGACATACAGAGGGTAGATTTTTCTGATATAATGTTATCCAACCATCCTTGAATGTTGAATTCTGAACTAGGACAACTAACTGTTTCTAGAGTATAGCTTAAATTAATGCACTCCCTCTCTCTCTCTCTCTCTCACACACACACACACACACACACACACACTCATATACATTATAACATACTCTTGATGCTAAAATATTTTAAACCAAGTTATAGGCATTATGATAATGTCAAATAGGCATTCCTTCCTTAGTGTGGCTGAAACAGATCTCCTGTTTCCTTCTTATAGATGCTTCTCCACAGGAATTTCCCATCTCATTAAATTATGCCATCAACATCACCATCTATGAGTGTGCTTAAGCCAAAAATTTAGGTGTTAGCCTTGATTTCTTGATTTCTCACCTTCTACAATAAATCCATTAGCAAGTCCTTCTGGTTATACTTCTAACTCATATCCTAAAGCCATCTCCTTCTTTTCTCCACTGTCTCCATCTTAGTCCAAACTGCCAGATTTACATATATTAAAAAAAATGAAGTGATGTGGCAAGGAGTCTATGCCAGCGCCTGTGGTCACCACTCTTACCTCTTTTCTGGATGTCTGAGCTAGCCTCCTAACAGGTGTTCTGGCTTTTTCTCTGCCATCCCTTCTTCCCACTTGACTTCATCCTCAGGAAAGCAGCTGGAGGGATCTTTTAAACACGTAAATTAGTTTACATCACTTCCCTTATTGCAATCATCCAATGACTTCCAGTCACACTTGGAATGAATTTCAAATTCCTCATTCTAGCCATGAAGTCTCCATGGTCTGGCTCTTGATTACTTCTTTGACTTCCTTTAAAACAACCTACATTCTGCCCACTATGTTTTGGCCATACTAGTCAACTTTTTGGTTTTGAAAATGCCAAACTCATTCTTATTTGGGGGCCTCTGCACTGGCTGTCTGGCTTTCTAGTTTGGCTAGAAGGGTCTTCCCTTGATCTTAGGATGGCTGCCTGTTTCTTATCATTCAGATCTCTGCCTAAATGTCAACTTCTCAGAGGAGCTTCTTCAACTACACATTCTAACTTAGATCCACCTTGTCATGCTCTCCTACGTCTGCCTATTTTAACTGTCTGCATTACACATGTTTATGTGTATGTGTCACCTCCTCCTGACTATGATATAAGCCTCATGACAGAAGAAATCTTGTCTGTGTTGTGCATCTGTGTAACACCATCAGAGAGGACCATGCCTGGTACTTATAGGTGCTCAATAAATGTCTGTTCAATCACATAGTGGAAATTTCAGAATAGAGCCTAATATTGTGATAAAAGGACCATCAAAATTATTCTGCTTGAGTGGAATTTTTGGTATCAAATACTGTTCAAATAAATGAGTTGTAATCAGGGAACTCAAATCTTCTTTTAGGGACAAGAATTAATTGCATGATATTTGTTGTGATAGGATATAATAAAGATCCACTTTTAAGACAATGATACATTATTTGTATAATTTGTACATCACTAAATGGTTTACATCCTAATTGCACTAGGTTGTCCTGGAACTTATCTATTTAACTTTCCTACAGTGTCTGATCCATCAATTAACCACCCTCTGCACGTGAAGCTCTTGGCCAGGATTCTAACAGAATCAGAATCCCTTGTGATACTCTAGTAAGGAAACTCATCAGTATTCCTGATTTAAAAAAAGAAAAAAAATTCACATTGCCTTAGACAAGAAATCTCGGGTACTAGACTCTTGAATGCTTAATTTTTTGGGGTATTAATTTCTCTCTTAAAAAGAAAAAAATGTGCCTCAGGTTGCAATTAGAGGGAGGTGGGGGGCTGGAGAGGAACAGAGTCAGCAAACACAGGACGATTGCACCTGTGTGGAGTGCCCTTTGAATAATAATAACTTGAGGTGTGAACTGGTTCTATGTTCTTTTCTTCTTCCTCACTTCTCCTATTACTATATCCTCGAGGGCCATTAGATGAGTTTGCCACTGACCCCAGGAAAGATCGATCAGTTTTGAGCCCGGAATCAAAGCAATAGTGTGTTGGTAAATGTTTGACAAATGGCTCTCTAAAAAAAGAGCCCTGATTTGTGGTGTTTGCTGATTCTGTAGGGTATATACACACCTGATGGCTGATCTCAAGCTATCAGTGAAACACCACTGAACATGGAGTTAGGAAGAGACACTAACAATTGGCTCTCATGAGCTGGCATGAGCTGGTGTGAGCTGGGTCCAGCATACCTCTGCATCGAAGATACAAATTCTTAGCTTCAAGTTCAAGAAGTTTAAATCAGGGACAGGACAGAAAAGATTAGATAATAGATGCAATGAGGCTGAAGCAATTTCACATCCCAAGACATAAAATAAAAAACCAAACCAGAAAAAAAAAACAAACCTCCCCCCCAAAAAAAACCCAACTTTAAGTAAGTGAGAAGAAGGGAGAAGGTTAGGAAGAATGGCATTCCTTAAAGCAGGTCAGTGTTTGCACTGAGTGTAGGTCTGGGAGGGTTGGGTGTGAAGACATGGTGAAAGTTCAAGATGCTACAATAGGGGAAACCTGTGTCCCTCCTGGGGACAGGGAACTAATCATATCACGGTTTCCTCCAAGAGGGAGTGGCCCTGAGTCCTGCGAGTCCCACCTGGAACTCTGGGGGCAGGCAGCCCTGTTGATTGATGCTCCTCTTGGCATGCCAGGAGAAGGAGAAAGCAGAGGTAGCCATGAAGGGGCTTAGAGCAGGCAGAGTCTTCCTCAAGCCTCAGAAGATGCCCCTCTTCCCTTTGTTTTCTGTGCCTGTAAGAAGGACAGGAAAGTGCTAAGGGTCAGGGGTGAGGATCTGATGATCTTGGGGGCCTAATGAGGAGGTTGCAGAGGGGATAACTGCATATATCAGGAAGTTTTTCCAGGACAGCAGGCATCTCACACACACACAAACACACACACACACACATACACACACATGGGCCCACATTGTCATTTTGCACTAGGCCCTGCAAAATTATGTAGCTGGTCCTGGACCTGGGTCTCCCAAGAACTAGCTCATCTTCATTTCAGGATTTTCCCTCACTGTAAGGGTGGGGCAGGAAAGCAGAGAGCAGGCCAGTAATATTCTTAGAGCAACTCTCAGGGTGGCCCTAGGACCACATTCCCAAACCTCATTCCCCGAAATCCTAGCCCTCCAAGACATTTATACATGTTTGAGGGGCAAAAGGGTCAGTGTACACATAAACTCAGGAAACAGCTTCCTAAAACGCCATCTGCAGATTTACGGGGGGTATCAATGCACTAAAGGCTCTTGGAAATCTCCCCAGTAAATAAGATACCTACTTAATTATGTTTAATGATTGAATAAACAACTGAATTTGTACAGGGGAAGTTTTTTTCTGACTCACCTCTAAACATCCTGAAACAATTTCCGTTAACACTCATTTGGGAACTGCTGCTCCAGAAACTCAGCAAGAGTCAGCCTCACCTCTATCTAGTCCTAGGCATAGGAATCTAACAGCCTAGCATTGACTTCCTCCCTGCACCCCTTCCAGAAGTGATGAGCAGCAAGTTCCTATATACCTTGCCATGGTATATAGGAACTAAAAGGGAGCTCATATAGCCTATATCAGATGTGACAAGAAAAGAGAGGTCCTTCAAGGTTAAGTCATTGTTTTAAAGAAACAGGAGCTTGAAGCAGCCCAGTCAAGTTAAGTACAAGCAATAATGATAACAGTTAACATTTACTGAATATTTATTACCCTAGGGGCTGCATTATATTATTTTACCTTCACACAAACTATGGAATAGATACTCAGTGCAGACATATGAAGTAGATATCCAGGTTACGTATTTGAAGTAGATAACTGTGATGGTTAATATTATGTGCCAACTTGGCTAACCTATGGTGCCCAGTTGTTTGGTCAAATACTAGTCTACGTGTTGCTGTGAAAGTATTTTTTTAAGGTGAGATAAACTTTTAAATCAGTGGATGTTGAGTAAAGCAGATTATACTTCATAATGTGGGTGGGCCTCATCCAATTGGTTGAAGACCTTAAAAGCAAAGACTGAAATTTCCCAAAGAAGAAGTAATTCTCTTTAAGAATGCAACATAAAAACCCTGCCTGAGTTTCCAGCCTACTTTTCTGTAGAATTTGGACTCAAGATTGCAGAAATCAACTCTTGCCTCAATTTCCGGCCTGCAGGCCTGCCCTCGAAATTTCAGACTTGACAGCCCATGATCACATATGACAATTTCTTAAGGTAAATGTCTCTCCTCTTCATAGAGAGAGAGAAAGAGAGAGAGAGGGATTCTATTTCTTTGGAGAACCCTGACAATACAACATCCATGCTGAGTATTCTTTTTGCCCTCCTGGGTCTACCCTCTGCTTTCCTCTGCCCTGTCTGAGACTGTTAATGTGCATCAACTTGCTTCTTTGCTCTCTTGCTTCCAGCTGGGTTTGGCCACTGAATGGTAGTGGCAGAAGTCAGGAGGAGAGTGAGGTTAGGATGTTGATTCTCTTGGCTCTCTCCCTGCCAGGCTGCAGGTTGGCAATGGCTCTGCTCTGTTACCTGCAGTTGGAGCTCCTGTTAAGTGGCCTCTCCTGCAGCTATAGCTACAGTGGCAGCTACAGTCCCAGCTCACTATGTTTCTGTGTCTACCTCCCTCCCTTGCTTTTCAGGCATAGGTTAGTAGGGGCTGTCCACTGCTGCTAGCCCTTCCCCTGCCCTCACCACCCCCATGTGCTTTACCATTCTTCATAGTTTTCTTTTAATCCTTCCCATAGCTCTGTAAATGACCCTCAATTTCCCTGTTTGAGTATGCCATCTGTTTCTGAAAGTTCAGCACTTGTCCCCGAGGCCACATTGGAAGAACGAAGACAAGTGGTTTGAGGAGAAAGAAAGAGAAGTTTATTAGTTTGCTGGCAAATGAGGAGAATGGCAGACTCACATCTTAAAGTACCATTGTCCTATCTATAAGTAGAAATACAAGGCTTTTAAAAGGAATTTTCAGCTTGGGGCTATTGCTGTTTAACTGTAGTTGATGGTCCTGACTAACCCCATCTCCAGCAAAGACAATTGTCATGACCTCTGCCCGGACAATTCTATTGCACTATCTCCTGTGGTACAAAGAAACAAAGGACACTCCCTTGCCCTTCTGGTTACTGGCCTCAAGCAGGGATACAGGTTTTAATTCCCAAAAAGAGTGTGTGTGGGGGTTTTTAAAGAGACAGCTACTAAAACATTTTACATTTTACCCTTTTTCAGGCCATTCCCTCTGTGGCACATTCCCCACTGTCAATTTTATCCTTCCATTTCTATGGGAGGAGGGGTGATGTTGTCATCAAGCCACTTCCTGCTGAATTGGGGTGATGTTTTAGATGGAAGGTTTATACTTATTTATACCATTGCAAAGCTAGTAGATTTACAAAAATAAAGAATGCAACAGATTATCAGGTAAAAAAGAGCATAAGCAACAACTATAACCACAAGAATTGACAAGGTGAATGGAGGATCATACCTGATAAGAAACATTTTACTCTGCTTGGTATCTAAGACACCAGTAGGACTGTGGGACCTTCCTGTTGCCTAGCACACAATGTATGATACAGGGATGGATGAGAAAGAAACATGGGACCTCTGAGTGCAGAGCTATTAGTCTCACCCTGTAGGTGATCTAGAGACCGACTGCTGCAAATTCAGAAATCATTGCAGGAATACTTGCACTGAATTAACACAACCAAAAGTGAGACAGATGAGCAGAAGAGGCAAAAGCCTGGGGAAATTCTCACTAAGGAGTTGTCTCCATCCTATAGACAGAACAGATAACCAAAGAAAGGTTAGTGCAAATATCAACATTTTCATTTTTCCTTCTTCTTAAACAGATACTTCAGATCATCTGAAGTTTGGCCCATCCACTGGGGACTTATGTCCTCTTCTACCATGGGATACTTCTTTGCTCTGGTATGATGGACCCAAGGTTTTTACTCCTGACAATTTCAACAAGGTGTGAGTTGTTAGAGGCACTTCATAGGGTCCCTTCCACTTCTCTGCTTCCAACTGGGGTGGGGACCTGAAAGAGGCAAATTCATGGATAGTGCTTAGTATCTGACCCACTCATTTGATATATTGCTTTATTCTGCTTTCTTTACTCATGGTTATGTTACTGTACTTACCTCAGGGTGCTAGGAAGGGCCTCTCATAAACTATTTCTTAGGGGCTTAACTTAAGCCTGCTTCTAGGGGCTACCCTTATCTGGAGGAGAGCAAGCAGCAACACCCTATCTCACTTTAGATGGGTTTCCTGCATCAATTCCAGGATGCATGCAATTTCCATCCTAGTAAGGGCTTTGCTTACTTGCTGGGTTACCTCCGATGTAAAGTATCACTCTGCATGGAGGAAGGAAGCCCATGAACATCTTGATGACCTGTAGTATCATTGAGTCCACCATGTCCAGCTCCTTGAGGAAGCGATTCACCAGGTTCCCACTAGGGGTTCTGCTTGAAGAAGCTCATGGGTGACCACAGGACATTGTGCCCCAGGTCCAGGTACAGACGGTGGGAAGCAAAGACCATCGCCCCACCCAATGGGCACCACCATGGAGTGGCCAAACACGGTGATACCTTGCAAAATGCCTAAGGCTCTGTAGACACTCAGACAGACTTTAACGTGCTCCTGGCTCCTGTTGACAATGGGGTCATCAGTCCAGAGACCGAGCCAATGGTTAGAAGCTAGGGTGGCAAAGTGGTTACACAAGAAAATGAAGATGCTCAGGAAGGAGATGAACAGTTCGATGACCTTCTTGTAGTCCCAGGACTTGGACAGATTGACCTTCCCTGTCTGAGCCTTGCCTGCCTCTATCAGCTTCCGGGTCTCTTAGCTTTCTTCTTGAAAACACTGCCATGATGTGCACATCTACTAAGGCCCAACCTTCAAAGTGAACTACTCTGCAATGGTAGTCTCCTGTATGCTTCACCTGGCCCTGGTATTCATCTAGCAGGGGCTTGGCGGTGCCCCTGGAAGTGAGCTTCTACCACTTCTGGAACAGCTCCTGGTGCTCCCACTGCTCACCCAGGTCCACTGGTTTCAGCAGTAGAGGTGGCGGTGGGAGCAGCTCCAGCTATGGCTATGGCTCTCCAGGTCTCTTCCTTCTTGGCCCTGGCTTTCTGCAGCTTGGCTGTGCTGTTGTGGTGCCTGCTGACATCCCTGCTGTAGGAGGAGGAGCTGCTGAGGCTTCAAAGACAGAGTCTATTCTCGTGGGTCTGTGCCTACACCTTGCCAGTTATTAATTTTCAGAATATTTCTCCTACAATCAAATCCAGGAAAGGAATTAGAGAATCACATCTCAGAGAAGTAAAGAATAAACTATGTGAAAATTTTATAGAAGTCCAAGAAGGAAGATGACCTGGGCATTTTCAGAGCATTGCAGAAAATGATCATCATGTGTGTGTCTCTGTCCTGTGGCTGATTTCCAGGGAGGAATGTGCTTCAGAGGGAGCTTTAGGGTGAAAGTGTGGAGAGGTGGGATTGTCTGTCCCCCTGGTCCAGAAAACTTTGCCTTATTTCTGAGCCATCCCCATTTCAGCCTTGATTGCACCTCTATTCTGAGCCCCAACTCTCTGTGGTCCTTTTAAAATAACTTGACAGAAAACAGGTGTGAACACTGCTCAAGGTGGGGAGAAAGAAGACCGGCTTCTTCCTGTGCTTCCAGGCTCCAAGTCAGTTGGCCGAGGCCTCTATGTTTTACCTGAAAGGGATAAACTGGCAGCTTGCCAAGAGCATGAGGGCTGTTCCTAACATCTGCTGCTGAGCCAGCAGACAGCAGCCCTTCACCTTCACCTTCACCTGTGGATTCACCTTGTCTCCCTGGGTGCTGCCCACCTCTGAAGGATGCTGGGCTGTTAGGCCTTTCCTAAAAGCTGAGGAGGGAGTTTGGAGGTTTGTAGGGAGAAAGTCTGCAGAACAGATAGTTGCTATGGTCTGAATGTTTGTGTCCCCCCTCCCCTCAAATTCATATGTTGAAACCTAATCACCAATGTGATGAAAGTAGGGAGTGGGGCCATTGGGAGGTGATTAGGTCACGAGGGTGGAGCCCTCATGAATGGGATTAGTGCCATTATAGAAGAAGCCCTAGAGAGTTGCCTTGCTCCTTCCACCATCTGAGGACAGACAGAAGGTGCCGTTCTCTGAACCAGGAAGTGGGCCCTCACCAGACACTGAGTCTGCTGGCACCTTGATCTTTGATTTTCCAGACTGCAGAACTGTGAGAAATAAACTTCTGTGGTTCATAAGCTACCCAGTTAATGGTATTTTATTATAGCAGCCTGAACAGACTAAGATGATAGTGAATTAAGTAACTCTAAGGCAGAGTTCATAGGATAGAGGGCTGAATCTATCGGGAGGAGGAGGCAGCTAAGGGAAAATTAGTCATTGGGGGCTTTTATGCGTCAGGCAATTTTGCTCTGTGTTTCCTTGAAGACACCTCTGCAGAGCATCTGGCTCTATCCCTGCTGTGAGAATCTGCAAAGCTAGCCCTGCCCTTTACAAATCTCCTTTTTCTTTCTTTCTTTCAAAATGGACTTGCCCAGGATTAATAACAATATGCTGGAGAGCTTCTTATCTCTGCTTGGAATTATGCTTTAATAATAATATTACTCTTAAACTTTAATCTAAAAAGTGGAGGGGAATTAAAAATAATTCGCAAAGCAAACCTCCACAATCAAAAGAGACAGGGTTAGGGGAAGAAGAAATGACAAGAAGACACCAGGCTGAAAATGGTGGCATTTAATCATAGATTAGGCAAGGAGCGGGTGAGGCAATCCCAGAATGACAAGAACCATCTGATGGAACCTTTGTCAAGGTTTTCAAACACTCTAGTGCCCTTTAAAAACCATTTCCTCCTCTGCCCTTATGTTTTTGTCCAGGCTTAGAGGTGAAAGTGAAATAATTAAAAGTGAAATGCTGGCTCTCTTGGCTTTTTCTCAAATGGAAGACAGCTACAAGTTTCACAGGAAATCCTCTTGTCGAGAGAAAGCCCTTAAGAACAGGATTGGCTACCTAATTTGCAGAGGCTAGTGCAAAATAAAAACATGGGGTCCCGTGTTCAAATTATTTAAAATGTCAAGAGACAGGAGAGCATGAAACCAAATGTGGGGCCCTTCTGAACTTGGAGGACCCTGTGTGACTGCGCAGGTCACACACTGATGAAGCTGGCCCCGCCTACGAGTCTCTGAAGGTTCACACTATTCTCATTTTCTGGCTTCATAATGTTTCTTCTTCCATTTTTCAAAGCATCAGAGATGTGGTGATTGTGTGTGTGTGTGTGTGTATATACATTATTTTTAAGCACTTACGTTGATTTTCAAAACAGTCTTTTAAAAATTCAAACATTTCTAAAATCCGATTGATCATGTCAGTGCCACCCTTAGATCTAAATCTGGGCAAGATAAAATTACTGCCCAGGGCCCTCTACTGTAGAGGGCTCTGCTCTGGCCCTTTTCCAGCTCAACTTGAATCTAAGCCACCAAGGGGACTTGTTCACCCAGACAAATGCCCAGGTGACTTAGACCCCCAAATTCCTTTCCCAGATAGCCCCAACCTTCCCCAGGGATGGGCAGACATCTTCCCTGGGTTCTTCCTTCTAAGGGTAGACCTTACTACCAGTATGGCCACCCTATCACCTAAGAATAGGCCACGGGACAGCTGTTTGGGGTTGGGAAAAGGTGTCCTGTTGGCAGAGCTTGGACATGTGAGCTGGTCTGGGATGTCCTCACCTGTTTGTATGAGGCCCCTGCTGTGCTAGAGGAAGCTGGAGTGGGGAAGAGCTAGGCATGGTCTGGAGGGAGTGCTTTCCCCATGCTGTTACATTCCACACAGGAATTCTAAGGACTCCCAAAGTCCTAAATTGTAATTGGCTTTTCAGGCCATTATGAAGGTATATTTGTTATGGTAGGATCAAATATTTTATTTAACAGTTAGCTAGTTTGCCTTATAACTTATAAATCTTCAGACTTATAGTATGTGGGCTTCTATTTGTATTCTTGCCAGGGGTTCTGCAAATATTAGGGGCAGACCTGGATGGTGGGCAGCAAAAACAGTGTATATTTCCATAATGAGGTTGAACAATAGCTTCCTCATAAACAGCTTTATAGTTCAGTTAATCTATCTGTGCATGTACACACACACATGTGTGTGTATAGTATTTGTATATGTTTTGAAAAGAACAGTTTCTATTTTGATTAGTGGACTACAGCAGCTTTTAAAGATGCAACTATTAATTATATATATACCATGGCAAATTTCAAGTACCTTTTTGCTCCAGTGGTTTCTTAATTTAGTAAGCATATTTAGTTTTTACCGCAACACTGTGCTTTGCTAAAATTTGTGTTTATATGTCACACAACAATTTTATTTTTAACATTGAACTTTTTACATGAGCCAATAATAGCACGCACAATAATGACAAATGTTTCACATTAACAGAATGAATATTCAAAAGATGTATTTTGATTTCATGAGTTGAATAAAGGAAAACAAACCTTTAATGGAACTAACTGATTTTTTCCTTTGAAGTATCTAGGGCATTGGTAAAAACTGGCCTTATTTAATTGTTTGTGCAGTTCTTCTTCTGCTAATGGAGCAGCAACCACTTTACTTTTTATATGTCCAAAAGGAAACTTGGAATCCAAAGTGAGTGACATTAATGTGAAAGAACAACCATTTGAGGTAAATGAAAAATCATGCTCCAGTGAGTAATATGTAAATGTACCTTCTACAGGTGCATATGTTCGATAGTCATATTTGGGCATAATCTTAAAGTAACATCTAACTTTTGAAATAGATGCTGGTGCTTCTTCAGAGGATTTGTGTCTTCTGGTTTTCACGTGGTCAGTAGTATCATTCAACCCTCATGGTAGATATGTGTTGGTAAATGTTCTCTGCAAGTTCCACATTTATCATCAACTTTATCATGAAATCAAAATTTAGAACTTAGTTTTTCACCAAATATGTGCTTTTGGTTTTTTGAGCTCTTTGGTCCTCAAAGAGTTTATTGCAAATAAGATAGCATGATTAAAAAGCAATAGCTACAGATATACCTATGTATACCATACAATAAATACCAAAACCATGTAATGAGGATATTCAGGCTAGGCTCTATAAACTCTATGACAAGATGGCTCAGCTTCCAGTTCTCATTCATGTTTCCCAACTAACCAATGAACTCCCACATTTCTACTGACCCTGCCAACTGATAGCTCAGTGGCTTTATGTATTTTGAAGGGTGTGGCATAGGCCACAGCACAATTGGATGGCCCAGCAATGGCCAGCAAAGGCAGTGGTTTTGAGTCCTTCTCCCGCTGCCACTCAAACTTTGAGAAATTAGCTCCATGAGCTCTCTTGTTTTGAGTGCATTATATTTATCATCAAGTGCCATGCATGCTGCCTTTGAAATAGCAGTATTTGTGGTGAGTCTGAAAAATAGGGAAAAGAGAGATGGGTTATTGCTGGACGTCTTTTAGATTTAATCACATTTTAAAGTAAAAAAATATGTTCATTGCACATTCGTCTCCCATGCTGCTAGACAAGGTCATGTCAAAAGCAGAAAATACAAAGTAGAGATCTACCAATGCAACTATTAATAATTATTCTTCATTAAAAAATTAAAAATCTAGGACAAATGCTAGACCAGTTGGGGTACTGGGACAACAGGTGTAAACCAGGATTATCCCACTTTTAGTCACCATAGCTATAGGAAAATAAAGAAGCTTCACTTTCTTTGCCCCTTTGGGAATGGTGTTCATAATTTTTCCGCTTGGTATACAAGAGTACTTGAGTTTTTCTAAAGGGTTGTTTACTAAGTTTGAGTTCATATTAGGCAATGCTAATACATGAGCCCAAGATACCTGCTTGATATCTGTGACTGTGTGACCATTGGTCTATTTCTTTTGCCATTGGAAGTAATTTAAAGACTGCCTGGTTGACTTGACTATCTTGGTGTTTAGTTATTAATATAAGGATAGAGCTGAGCAAGCCAGGGGACTAAAGACCTGGCACACGGTGTATACTCAATAAATACTTCAATGAAAGAAGCTATTGTTGGAGGTGTCACTGAGAGCCACCAACTTCCTCTGGGCTGTTTTCCTTGTAACATCAGTTATCTCAGAGTAGCTTTCATAGCTATGTGTTTACAACTCAATGATTAAAGGAAATCTAAATAATCAAAAAGTAATGTCAGTAGTTTCTTGAAGGTCCTTATAAGATGACCTTACATCATTCAAAATGTCAATGAACAACTTTCCCATTAGGGCATCAGAATCACAATAACCTGCAAGAAGGTTTACAGCAATAAAAGAGAAACAGATTACTTATCTCAGAATCGCTCAGCAAATATCTGGGTAAGACCTGCCTATCATAGTCTGCTATTCCTGGAATGTTGACTACAGATTTTGCTTTTGCTTAACATGTCAAGCTAAGTAGCCAAATGATGATATTTGGTATTATTTGATGTCCTAATCAGATGCTCATTCAATAGAAATTACCGCCGAATTTTGCAAAGACTTGCAGAAATTGAAATTCTACTTGCTAATGTCATTCCTAACTGGCTGCTTTGGTTCTAGGCTTTAAGTTAATTCTTTTCTAGACTTTTAATTAAGTAGATGATGGGTGGGTGGTGACAGGACAAGAGTTAACATTAGGATCACAGTGTTGGTTTCTCATCACTCACCACAGCCTGCTTCAAATCTTTTCTATTTTTATTTTTATGCTTTTATTTTTTCAGCACTGAGGAGAGCTGATACCATCATATATATTTATTCTGTCCCAAGAATATCATAGAGGGATTAGATAGATGCATTTTCTCAAAGGACGTAGATGCCTATATTAGACATGAGGAGAATTTTCTAGTTAGTCCCCAAGAGGCAGGATGGTGTTATATGTTCTAGAATTTAGTTTTCTAAATTCTCTGACAGAATAAAATAACTTGTATTTCTATGACAATAACAGAGGTGGAGGAAAGAATCACATTATCATGGGCTTTATCAGAGAGTTCCACTTATACAAGCTGCCCCAAGAAAGAAGGATTCTATGGCCAAGACCCTCACGTCACACTTTCCTCTTGGAGGTTCCCAACATACATTAACATAGTAAACAATCTGACTGGTCCTGTGATGAATAAATTTAAATTTGTTTAACCTGGAGTTTTCTAAAGCTATTTATCATGAAACCCCCATTCTGTTGTACTTCCCATAGAAACACCATACTGGTTGTAAATCATTTCTTTAAGTCTGTTTTCTTGCATTAATAGGGCTAATGACTTACTCTGTATAATCAAAGACATTATTTCCTATTTATTTTATCTACACTAATCTAGACATATTTTCTTTCAGTTATTTTCTGCCAACAGGCTTATGATAACCCCTCCAAATGCTCTTAGTGCCACATGATCTTATAAAATCAGTGATTCTCACTTTTTCCAGAGCCCATGAGCTTCTGTTATCCAGAGTCATGTCTTATCTTCCCTTTGTTCTTGATTTTTGAAACTTTCTTTTCTTCTACTCTACAGTAGAACCATTACAATTTAGCTGGCATTTGGCCAGGTTTTTTTTTTTTATTTCTCCTTCCTATTCTCTTACCCCCAATTGTGAGTTTGCCCTCAGATTTTATCAGTACAATATCTGTTATTCCAATAAAATGAAAACTTTCCAGACTATGGATAGACTCTCTTGATAGAACAATATTGACTCAATTTACAATTTTGTTTTTCTGGATAGGAGATTTACTATAGATTTCCTACAGTGGAGCTCTCAATACCAACTAAAAGTGTAAAACCCAGGCCAGCCGTCTCACTGGGCCACATTTCTGCCCTGTTTTAGGGTTGAAAATATGGATTTATACAATTTACTCATGAAAATGTGGTGAGTGCCTTCAACATGCTAGGCATTGGGATACAGTGACAAGGAGAACAATGCAGGCAGGGTCCTGCTTTCACAGAACAAACATTCTATTAGGTCAGTGTGTTTCAGTGACTGCTGTTATAGTTTGTAATACAATTGAAAAAGAAACACAACCCTCTCTTGACCTAATTTTGAGGCCCTGGCTAAAGGCCAATCAATTCCCTTTTTTGAACATCTGATTAAGTCCACACCTCCAAGGACTTTCTTTATCAGGCTCTAGCATTCTGGACCTTTATGCACCAGTCCTAACAGCCCCAGAGCTAGGTACAAGACAACTAAGAACAGCCCCCATGTCTGGGAGCCAGGGAAATTATTCAAATTAGCCAATCCACAGGGAGCTCAGGAAACCTAGCTAACCGCCCAGATATATAAACTGCCTACTACAGCTCGAGCTTGCTGTTATCCATCTGGGTGCAATCCCTGTGTGGCCCTGGGGCAGTTAGCGCTGGTGCATGGAGTGATGTGATGGGACTGGGTGGCACCTTTCTCTCCTTTGGAGCTGCAAGTAACAAAAAGTTTTGTTGTTCATCTATTCAAATGTTTTATGTCCCACCAACAAAAGAACCCTTAAATCTTATAAAACATAGCTGCAAGCAAAATTTTGTTTGTTCCCTCTCATTATGAAAATTGCAAAGGACTTAAAAATAGAGGTACTAATTGGTGGCAAAAAGGAGGTGGGATCCGGATTTTAAGAGAAGGAAGAATTCTTTTTTAAAAAATTAACTTGAGTAACTTAATTTCTCCACCAAGAACTCTAGCAGGTTAATACATTCCACACATTCATTTATTTATTGTGTGCTTTTTGAGTATTTCCTGTGGCCCTGGTATTATAATGTTCTAGGAATTCTTCAAGAATGGAAAATGTGTGTCCTTCTCTTGAGGAGCCTATAGATTAAGAAACATGACATGCACTTAAAATGATTAGAAAGACAAAATTAAATATATAGTAATGTCACCAAACCATCCCTAAGTCTAAAAGATATGACAAAAATGCTAAAGAACTAGAGGAATAAATTTGCTTGCAAATTTCAATAATAGCCAACTTAAAATAATTTTTTAACTTTCCTAGTTATTTTGCTGGTGAAATGTTTGTGTTTTTGCTCTTTCCCTCAGTTCATTCTTCCAAGCTCTGAAAACCTTTCTCTGAGGCACACAGGGCCTGGCTGTTTCTAGCCTTTCTAGGAGAATCTCAGATGCTTTGGGGTCGTGGATTTTGAGCTGAAGCAGGTAACAATGTTCTCTCAAGTGATGGCTTTGGAGGAATGTGTTGGCAGTTCAGATCAGATGAAGCTATTTATTTTAAAACTTGGGTGTGTTTCAAAAAGGAAAATGGTTTCAGCCCAAATACATTTGCAATACCAATCTTCCTGGTTAGGGAATTGAATGTTTAGCTAATTTATTTTTGATGGGCAGACTTCTGTGTGTTTTAAATGATGGCTGACTGGCCTGGAAGTTGGGCTTCCCCAGAAGGCATTGGGTGTTGTTGGACCCTGGTTTTCAAGAGAAATGACACTTTTCCTGGAGGAGAAGCAGGAAGCTATAGTTGACTAAGCCTCTGCCCTTTCTCTGCCCAGCTGCTTGCCATACCTAAGCTGAAGCACTCCAGCTTGCCACTTTAAAACGCACTTGAGCTTGCCACACCTAAGTAGATCCACTCTCCAGTGACTTTTGATCATTCTTGTTACCAATACTTTCTTGTTAAATACCCTACCTTGTGTAAGGGATCATGGTGGCCTCTGAGAGAAATGCTAAGCATGCTGACAGGGAGAGGAGGCAAAGACTGCACGAGGCAGAGTGTGGGCATTGCCATAAAAGAGGCATAAAGTGCATGGAGTGAGGAAGGAGCCATTTCCAACTGGGTGGATCAGGGAGAGCTATCCAGAGAGAGTAACACTTGCGCTGGGACTTGGAGAACAGGTTTGATTTGGCACCTAAAGAAGGGATTTGCAAACTACAGCCTGTGAGCCAACCATCCACTCCACTTGTTTTGATAAATAAAGTTGTGTTGGAACACAGCCATGCCCATCCACTGATGCATTGCCTTTAACTGCTTTCATACAACAACAGCAGAGTTGAGTAATTGCGACAGAGACTGTATGGCCCTCAACACCTAAAAAATTTACTATCTGGCTTTTTAGAGAAAAAGCTTGTGACCTCTAGTCAGCTGCATAAAGGACTTGATATATGGCCTTGATATTTAGACTTGATGAAAGCCAAAATATATGACTTCATTTGGTAGGATTGTGGAGACAAAGTGCTTGTGAGTCTTGGGAGTGTTCAAGTGATGTGATAGGACTGAATTCAGGACCATGAGTATGGTGGATGAACTGTAGAAGGGAGATGCTATAGGCAGGAAGAAAAATTTATAAGTTCATGCTGTCACCTAAGTGAAAAATAATGAATCTGGATTAGGAGCATAGCTGTGATGAAAGAGAGAAGACACAAAAGACATTGTGAGTAACGCACCAGAAAGGTGAACCAAAGGAAAGAGAAAATTAAAGATGGCTCTGGGGTCTTGAGCCTGGATGACTGAGGATGTCAATGATTCCTTCTCTGAATATGCATCCATGTGAACAGGATGAATTGGATACTCCTCCCACCCTACCCCAATTAGGAGAAGGGGTAAAGCTGGAGTGGCTCCATCCATCCAGGGCAGCTATCGTTGGGAGGATTGGTGCTCAGAAGCTTGTGTTACAAAGACAGCAAGACCAAAGCCTTGCCTATGGAAAAATACCTGTTACTAGATAGAAAATCAGGCTACACTGTCTCTGAGACAAAAATATTGCATGAATTGGAGGGATGTCCTTATAATTTAGGTCACCTTGGAGGATTTCCAGATAAAACACAAAATGTTCAGATCAATAAAGAATATTTTTTTGTATAAGCATGTCCCCAATACTGCATGGGAGATACTTCTTATACTAAAAATTATTTGTTGTTCTTCTGAAATTCAATTTAACTGGAAATCAATTTCAGATCAACAATGAATAATTTTTTAGGGTAAGTATTTCCCAAGTGTGAAATATACTTTTACTAAAAAGTTATCTGTTGTTTATCTAAAATTCAAATTTAACTGGGCTTTTTTCTCCCTCTAAATCTGACAACCCTACTGCACTTTGGTAAGCAGCCATAGCTTTCACTTCTGGGGAGACTGAGAAAGAATTGGGCACCTGTATTTGCTTTCCCACATAGGAGTAGAGGTGACTCCCCCAGCCCTTTTGGAGCCCACAGCTGAGTGGAGGATAGTTCAGTGAATAATCAGGCCTGAGTGTGAAAGACTTTTCCAGAGTGTGGACAGAGTATGGACCCAGGGGTGTGGTGGGATGACGTTTCCAGGGGTGGTGGTTTGATTATCTAGCTAAAGGACTTGACTGGAGTACAGAGGGTCTGGATTAGAGAGGAAGAGTATGTCCAGGATGGAGGTAGATTCCTTAGAAAAGCCTCCTTTCAAAGACCTAATTCTGGAAGGAATTTCCTTGAAAAAGAGCAAAGCAACAACTATATTAGATAAAGGCCCTAACTTCTATCACACTGGCTGCAATGCAGAGATCTGCTTACCTCATACCCTTGAATCTTTGATATATTGGCTCAGCAAATAGATGGATGTTACTCCAGTTATCTCATGAGGCTGTTTAGTAATTTGTTGTGTCAAGTTGGGCTCAACTACGGTACCCAGTTGTTTGGTCTAACACCAGTGTAGATATTGCTGTGAAGGTATTTTCTTAGATGTGATTAATATTTAAATTAGTAGACTTTGGATAGAGCAAATCACCCTCCATAGTATGAGGGGGTCTTATCCAGTCAGTTGAAGGCCTTAAGAGAGGAGACAGGATGCCAAAAGAGGAAAGAATTTTGCCTCTAGGCTGCCAGAATTTTCCTGGCTGCTAGGATGCCTTGCAGATTTTGGACTTGCCAGCCCCCACAATCACATTAGCCAATTCCTTAAAATCTCCCCCCTGCACCTGCCACCCCTGTCCCCCTGCCCCCCTCCCACTCTCAGTTTTGTTTCTCTAGAGAACATTGACTAATACAGGGTGCCATTCAGGTGATCCTGGAGTGGCAATGACTTCCATTCCACTTCCCCCCAGGCTCATTTGGAGAAGTACCACGTGGAGCCACTGCTGGTTTCCAGCAGCAGCAGATTCCTCTCCCTAGCCCCAGGCCTGGGCTCGACAGTAAAACTGAGCTCCTTGGTTGCCCAGACAGTTCACCAAGATACAGCCCTTCAGTCAGGAGAAGGCAGGACCTGCCTTGCCTGCGTCACACATCCAAGAGCCATCGTAGAGGGGAGGGAGTTACTCCCCATGGCTGGATGGGTATGGCCTTGGCTTTGGAAATTTGGGGAGTGAGGCTGTGCCCTTTGACCTCAGACATGCCCTCGGCATAGCAGCTGGAATTCACGTTGCCCAGAGTGTGCTGTTAAAACAGTGTGTGTCTGAGAAGACGGTCTCACTCTATCACTTTTCCTCTTCATGCAGTCCCCTCACTGGAAAGATGATGCAAACAAAGACATGCAGGTTTATATTAAAATTCTTTGGTGTATCTGTCTGCTCTCCCAGCTCCCTAGCAACAGCTATATCATCCTTTTATAAATCTTTTCATGGAAATTCTAGCTTTTCTGTGCAGGTCTCTGTCTCTGTTTTTTGTCTCTCAGTATCTTTTCCCCTGCCTATCTGTCTCTTCATAGCTCTCCCCCCGTCCTCCCTCCCCCAACCCTCTGTCTCTCTCTGCATGTTTCTTTCTCTCTGGTGTGATTTCCCACATTAACCACCGTCCATTTCTTTGCTTCTTGGCAATGAGAGCTACAGCACCATTATGCAACAAGCAGCCCTGCTTCCCTGCTACCTTAAAATAATAATGTTTCATGATGACAAATAGATATAGTTAACAATGACAGTAAAATGTTTAGCAGGCAGGGTTGCAACCATGTCAGATTTCTCTGCCTGGCAAAAGCAGAGAGTGGCCTGAGAATCTCTAAAGAAAGGAATACGTATGTGGGGATAGTTGGTGATGTTTGCCGGGTGGATTACTCCACTGTTTTATTCTTCATTGAGCTTCTGTGAATCTCCAGACCAAGTTCTCAAAGGGAAAACAATAGTCATTCTTAATTTACTACTAAGTTTTTGTCACTGTTCTAAGAAACTTAAAATGTATTAGCAGATTTTGAAATCTGGTTTTATATTCACTATTTTTCTTTGATTAAAAAATTAAAAGCAAAAACAAACCAATCTGAATTAATGAAGAAATATAATACTTTTTGTGCCCTAGTGACTGATGTTTCTACATTGTGTCAGAAAAGATCCAATTAAAGTAGAAAGAAAGAAAGCATTTTTCTAGACTTTCCCTCCCAACCACTGAGAGGGAAAAATATTAATATCTAAGAAATCTTCCACCCAAATGCTGTTTGCACGTGTGCCCTGCCCCTGAGCACAGATGGCCACTCCAGGAGCAGCACATGTGGGCCATGTATGTCTGAAAGTCAGCTTGGTTGTGTGCATGGAAAGAAGAAAACAAGAGAGTGAGGTGGAAACCATACAAGCCTAAATCAAAAGCAACTGTTCTGGCGTGAGGAAAGCAGGCGGACCTTGCTTTATGCACACTCCACTCTTTTTTTGCCGCCCAGACTGATCTTTGAAATAAAATAAAGAAGCGTGGCAAACTAACTGAAACATAGGTAGAAATAATATATTTGGGTTTCAGAAAGAAAAAAAAAAATAACCTGGCATAGCTTAAAAGGCACTCATTTCATAAAAACACATGTGCAAAGAATTACAGTAATTGCAGCGCACACATCGGTAACAGACAGAGTGAACAATGAATATTAAAAACACATTCCTAGAGCTGGCCCCGTGGTTTGGCAGCAGCACACAGCGTGAAGACCTGAGAGGGAGTCAAAGGAAGCCTCTTGGCTTCCAGTGCTGTCAGGGCTTGGCAGGAGCTGAGGTGAGACCCTTCTGTGTATGTGACAAGGGGCGGGAGGAAGCTGGTGGTGACTGTGCCATGGATGTCACTCCTGTCTCCCTCAGCAGAGCCTCAGATGGCTTCAGGAGGGTTTCCTAGAGGAAGTCTGCCTCAGCCCTTTGGGGCTTGGGTTCAGAGCTGAATCAGAGGCAGGCTGAGGAGGAGGGATGGGGATAGAAAAACAAACACCAGAGAACTAACAGACAAAAGGTAGTGCTGGGATCACTCAGCCAGTGTCTTGGATGAAAACCCCAAGTCCTGTCTCAAGGGTCACCTACAGCATGACTAGCATGAGGGACTTCCCTGCTGTGGAGATAAAAACTGGCATAGGGTTTGTCTTCTATAGACTAAATACATTGATTTGTCTTTTTTCTTTCAATATTTGAAAGAGATATTTGGGGAATGAATTCGCCTGGTAGTGTATTCCAGAACCTTCAAAGGCACATTAACCAAACATTAAAGGTACATAACGATCTTTTCACAGTGAATCCCTTCCATTGTCAGCAAAGACAAAGGCCCTTCTCTTAAGTATGGCTTTGGTTTTGAATGTTCAGATTTTGCCTCTTGCCCTTGGCAGGGAATTGACTCGTTTGAACCCTTGCATCTTTGGCAATGAGAGAGGCCAGAGGGTGGGAATGTCTAACCAGAGAATTTGGTTCACATGCTGGGAGTTGAGGTCTGAGGATTCTTAAGCTGTGGGCCATGAACATCCAAGGAGTTGGTCATGTAGAATTCAGGGAGCTTCATAAACTTGGATGGGAAAAAAATTTCATCTTTATTTTTGCTAATCTCTGAAATCTAGGATTCCTTCGATTACAAATGTAGGAAACAAACCGTAGTCATGTTAGTAGTACTTATAACTTTGTCACCAGTAAAAAATCACAGATATTTTCATGTCACTTCATTGTTGTTTCAGATATCTCCAATTATTATTTATATTCATCACCACTTTGGAATTATGGTAATTATTAGACTTGCTATAAGATCTTGTTATTTTATGCATTGATGAAGAAACATGTATCATAATAAAACACTTTTATAACTGTATTTTAATATAATTGGCTTCCCTTGACATATTATGTACCATATTTTATTCTTTTTAAAAAAGATTATTCTGAGAAGGGCTCCAAAGACCACACGGCTGCATTGCCAGAGGGTTCCAGGGCACACACGACATTTGCCAGACCTCAAGGAGATTCCAGACTCTAAAGCAGTCCTGACAGGCTGGACCCTCCACACAGAGCACTCCACAGTGGGCCAGCCCCATGCGTGTCTCTACACATGGGTAAGAGAAGGGAAAGGCAAATATATGTCTCCAGACACAACACAACACATTTAACAAAGGAACTTCTTACTTGTCTACTCCTTAGATATGCTCAAAGAATGTTAGCAATTGCCAAGATGGACATTTGCATTTTCTCTGCAATGATTTGCAGCAAAACTCCAAAATGATTTCACTAAATAGAAAATAAAATATATCCCTCCAACAACTCCAATTTCTCTAGATGCTTGCCAAGAGTGTTTGCCATTGAATCACAATTGATAGGGTGGAGAAGGGCTGACGATGCTCTGTTTTGCCAGTTTCTGCACCCAGTGGAAGGACACAGAATGGCCATGAAAGGGGCGATGAGAGAATCAGATAATACAAGACACTGTGAGGTGACATCTCTGAAATCCGAGAGTCGGCCAAGAGAACTGACACCCACAACTGCCAGAGAGGCAAGTTAGAAAGCTCCTGTATTTCTAATTGTCCTCAGAACAGAGGACAAGAGTAGTTCAGATTTGGAAGCAATGATTCATTTAATTGATCAAAACCTGAAATCCTGCTGAACTCTTGTACTGATGCAGAATGTAGCACTAGAAAGGGTGCAGAGAAACAGGCCTACTCACAATGCTTCAAAATATAAACCTCAGCATCTGGCTTATAAGGGACAAAAATACTGTCTTGAAATAAAATATGGAAAATAGTAGCTATTTTTGTGGACAACTTTTTTTTTTAACTTGGAAAGAAATATTGAGTGTTTTACTAGAGTTCTTAATATAGTCATATGAGAAAGTCAGGAGAAATCGAGAGAGAAAGAAATGAGAGAAATATTTGGTAAGATCTAGATCAATTATGTATTAGATACTATATTAGTTTAAACATTTCTATGAGGTATTATTAACCCAAGTCTTTCAGATGGGGGCACTGAAGCTTCCAGATGAAATAACTTGTCTGAGGTCACAGAGCTAGCCAGTAGGATTTAACTCAGGTTTCTCTGATCCCCAAAGCCACTATCCCATTATTTCAAGTGGTTCCAATTATAAAAAATCTCTGTGACCGAATCATTAAAATCCAAGAAGTCATTATAGGAGTTGAAGGATTAAATTTCAAGTTAGGAACATAAATGGCAATGTGGTAACAGGTTACGTATTGTTAAAAGAAACTTTGTGATATCAAATAAAATTGTTTCTCACATGCAGAAAGTCAAATGGGCTTGTCCACCTATTTAAACCACTAATTTAAATAACTGTAAGAGCAGGCACCTAGAGTTGAAGAGCTCCTTGGTGATCTACTCATTTGCCAACACAGTAGTTCCCTGTACCAGTTGTCGGAATATGAAACTGACATCTCTAGACCCTGTTTATAGGGAAAGAGGAGAATCCACCTGGTGCATGAGACTCTGACCAAATTCTGTTGAGTTCAAAGTGTGTTTCTGCACCAATTTCCATCTCTTACCTACTGTACCTTCAGGGCACCCAAGGTTAGAGTTAAGGCCAGGTTAACAGCTATCAAAAATTATGAAAAAAGTACCAAAAGAAAATCTCAAGAACATGCCAAGATATCCATTGGGGAAGTGTGCTCTTCACCATCCATATGCCTTCCCCATTTCAAGTAAAGCCATGATGAGAGAATGAACCTATTATAGTCCTCCTTAAAATAATTTCTCTACATCAAATCACAGTGACATACTGTATTCTACAAGCTACAGACATTAGACACTACTTTGGGATGCTCTCCAAGGCCTTGTCTAGCCTTCAGTTTCTATGATTCCAGGAAGTTAACAATTGGTAAGACAGAAAAGCCCCTGAGGGTGTCTTCAGAATGTCTTGTAGCCATTAGAACTTAAAGGGTCCTTGGCTGAAGTTCTGTTACACGAGACTACCCCTGAGCTCTTCCATGCTGCAAGTTATAGGACAAGTTATAGGATTTCAAAGACTAAGTAAGTAATCCATGATCAGAAAATTCAATTTGTTCATGAGGTGGAGAAAGGCATCCTGCCATTAAGCAGTCAGATGGAAAACATGCAAACCACAGTTTATGGAAGAGAAAAGAACATTCAAAACCTTTGCCCAGAAGCACAGGCAACAGGCAAGTGCTGGAAACGTACTCAGCAGAGCCAACGTGTCCATTGTAAATGTGGAAAGCGGGAGCCTCAACACCAACTGAAATTCCAAACTGAAATAACCACAGGCCTCTCTCCCAGGCCAATCTTCCCAATGGGGAGCACTGAGGAGTCTATGAGTTTTTCTCATGCAGAGCTGGTTTGGAAAAGAAGATTTGGGTCAAGTAAAAATGCTCTCTGGGTCAGGCATGGCCAGTGATGAGCGAAGTGATAAGCCAGTGGTAATACCAGTGATAAGCAAAGACAGCAAAAGGCACAATTCCACAGGGACACCTCTCTGTTAGGCAAAAAGATGAGCTCTTCTTTGGGAATAGAAGAAAAGCTCGTAATAAAGCACACATTAATTATTGCTGCAGAAGATCTTGGAGAATTGCTGTGAACGGGCTGGCAAAAATTATACTTGCATTAAGAATCACCTCTCTGTCCAAAAATGGGTTATTACCTAGCACAAAATCTGGTGTGCCCTCTTTTCCACATCAAAGAAAGCATGCTGTGTAAAATCAGACCCTATAATGCTTATATTCTTTTGGCATCTGTTGTAATATTGGGGTAGTGTAATTAGGGCCACTGCTAACCCATTTGCTACTTTTGTGCAAATTTGAGAAAGAGCTTCCCCCTTTCCAGGTGGATACAGCCTGACACAGAGCAGTTTGGTAACTGGAATATGGGCTGGATTTCAGTCCCTCTCTCACCCTTAGGTGGATGCCCTTGTGCAGTCCCAGGTACAATATTCTCTCAGACACTAGAGGGTGGATCCTGCTAGGTCTTAGGTTCTATTATACATCAGCGAGTGGAGCAGACGCTGTTGGTGCCTGGTCGTATTCCGTCAACCATCCCAGAGGTTATCTGCAGCTTCAGTGTTTAGCTTTCTGTATGTCAGGACTTCTCACCTCAAGCTCCTGCTTCTCTCTGCCTGAGGGCTTTTTCTGGCTTCAGGAGCATGCTGGACAAGACAGGGATTAATGCCCATGAACAGTCTTCAACAAAGGAGGGGTGGAGTGGAGTTGGTGGAAAAATGCCCAGCTTCCTTGCCCCTAGGTGAGTCAATTCTGAGGTGTGTCTGTTTGCACAGTATCCCATAGGGTTCCCAGCAGGATTGAGCTCCAGTTGCATCTGCTCATTAACACACCCTTTGCTGACTTTCTTCCCTTCTTTGTTTCACTTTCTGTTATGAACCCCCCCAAATTCATATGTTGAAATCCTAACCCCCAATATGGCAGTATTAGGAGGCAGGGCCTTTGGAAAGTAATTAGGTCATAAGGGCCCACATGGATGGGATTAGTGCCCTTATAAAAGAGCCCCAGAGAGCTCTCTCATACTTTTCCCACCACGTGAGGACACGATGAGAAGTCAGCAGTCTGCAACCTGGAAGGGCGTCCTTATCAGAACCTGACCATGCTCACACCCTGATCTTAGACTTTCAGCCTTCAGAACTGTGAGAAATAAATTCCTGTGGTTTATAAGCCACCTAGTCTACGGCATTTTGTTACAGCAGCATGAACTAACCAAGACTTCCCCACTTCTTCTTCATGCCTACTAGGACCAAATTCCAAATCCTTGCATCCAAATCCTTGTCTCAGAGTCTGCTTTGGAGAGAACCCAAACTAAGACACTGGGAATTCCTCATTATAATTCTAGCTTTTGGCTTGATGTACCCTCCAATATCTAGAGCATTAAATCTAATTTTCAGCATGTGAAATTCTTCATGAATTGAAGGACTATTTCACAGGTCAGATAACATTAAGAAAGAAACAAATCCCTCCATAAGGGAGAAGAAGCAAAATGGTCACCCAGAGAACTTACAATGAGAAAATAAGATTTCCACAACTGTCTTAAAGAAAATGTACTTGAAAGAAAAGCAAACCATATGTCCTGGTGGTTGGCAGGGTAGGGGGAGAGGGGAGAAAACTGAATGACTGTGCTTGTTAATATCTATGCAATGGAGCATGGGCTTCAGGCTTAGTGTGACTATCCTCGTCGTGAGGTTAGGATTGAATAAGTGAAGGGCAAGATCTCAATGCTTTGAGCCCCACTGCTGAAGCTTGCTGGAGGCTGGCCAAAAAGAGAAATAAATGGGTGTGGGGAGAGATGTAGTGTGGAACAGGTACTCTTCATCCATCCACCAAGTTTTAAAGTTAGCTCCCAAATCTAGGAACTCAGTTCAAGCATTATGGAGCCTTGTATTGATAGATGCTGAGCACAGTGCTAGACATTGCATCATGGGGGCCCAAGACAGGACCAGACACAGATCCTGTCCCTAAGAAACTTGCAATCTAGTAGAGGATCTAAGACATGTCGAAACATTTGGCACAGGCCAAAAAAAACTGCCCACAAAAATAACTACTTACTAGACTCTGAACATCTTAGAGGCAGGACTGTGTTTTCTATATCTTTACACGGCTGGAAAGTGCCTTGAATAGAGTAGGTGTTCAAACATGAGCGGTGTTTGAGTAACCTAAGGAAATATTTCATTATGTAACACAAGGTTTCATGGAAAAACAGAGAAGGTAGAAACCCATTATGGCTGGGGAAATAAGGGAAGGCTTCATGGAAGAGGTGGCTTTGGAGCTGATTGACAGTTACAAAGTAAAGTATCCCCAAGTAAAATGGGCTTTGTGGAATTTCCCTTTGGTTGTCAGCAAAGATCTGGGCTCAAGTTTGGAGGTATGTCCTTTCTTCCACTATTCCTTGGTATCTCATGGGTATATATTTAACTGACTTTTTAATATTTTTTAAATGGTTTACTCTTAAAACATCCTAAATCAAAGCCTTTCTTTCTCTTGACATCAATGAAAAGGTTTTATTTCACCGCTTTTACTAAAGCTGAGGGACCACTGGTAGTTTATTCTTCATTATTGCTCAGAGATATGCTTATAAACACAAGGATACATTTGAAGATGGGAAACAAAAAGATGGAAAAGTGCACCCTAGGAAAGCCAAGCCTCCCAAAGAGAAAACAAAAGGCTGCCAAGTAGATTTGTGTTTCAACTTGTGATCCTTCTTGCTCCCAGCTTGTAGCCACCTAACTCTTGTTCACAACCTATCTTGCTTCTCCTCTGCCAGGAGTCACACTTAGGCACTCAGTGGGTGTTCCATGCATGGCAGGCAAACAGTGTGAGTTTATGTGGTGGACCTTTGCTTAGGGAAACCCTCTAACAGGCAGAGTTTCCCCCACTGGTCCAGGAGGGTCAGCACTTGCCAGGTGGATGGACTACCTTTTCATTAATTTGTGAACCATAGGAAATTGCCATTTTTATGGGTCAACAAGTGGTTGATTAGCAGCAATTTTACAAGATCCAAATCAATAGAACAACTAGCCCCATCACCTAGGAAAATAAAAATAAATAAATAGGTAAATCTTGAAGGTTTTCTTTGCTTTTCTTTGCTGATTTTGGTTTTGGCATTGAAATCTGTCCACATAGCAGATGTGCTGCATGAAAATTCTTAGCAAGTTTAATAAGGTCACTGCAGAAAGAGTCGATCTGAACCTCAGTCCATGAGCAGAGAGAGGTAAGAAATATCAGAGACCATGCCTAGCCTTAGATTGATCTCATGGTCATGCCTCTCTGCACCTTTCCCTGATCCAAGTTTCTGCCCCTCTGGAATCAGCCAACTCCTCCGTCTCCTGCTCTCTTACCTCTAGACATAGAGAAATCCCTTTTATTTTGGTTTCTTCCCAGGCTTCTCCAGAGCGACTCCACTTCTACCTACAAACTTCCTTCTCTTCCTCTCCAGTGAATTTACTGTGTTCTAAAGGTTTAGGCTTTTGGAAAGCAAAACCCAGAAAGCCTTGGAGACGTTCCACTTCCTGGTTATATTTTAAAATGAACTTCCCCTGGGATAAGGTAAAGCAGAGCCTGCTTAAATGAGGCAGGGGTAGTGGGAAGAAAAAGTGGAGGAAAAGTAACTAACATCACAAAATATTAGCCACAAAGAGAATATATGGTAGAGCGGTAAGGGTTAGAACTGTACAAGACTGTCATCGCCTTACTAATTTTGCCCAGGTCGGCCTTTAAGTCTCCTGATGTCTTTAGCGCCTTTAAGACCAGAAGATGAGAACCCTGGAATCATTTGCCTCCAGGCTTTCTTCCTCAGGGGAGGTGAATTAGCACAGCCCACACCCCATGAAGGACACAAGGCTGATGTGGGTTTGTGAGATGGATTTGGGTTGGTTCCTACCTTGTTTGAACTGGTTCGTTGCAAATAATCCTAATAAAAGCACAGGAATCATTTCCAGACATTCAGGATCAGAGCAGCGCAGGCTAAAGGAACTTCCTTTCCGAGCCCTAAGGTTACGGCTCCCTCCTTGCATTTCTTTTTTCTTTTAAAGTCATTGAAAATTTTTGTTTCACCACTGCTTCAGGCTTTTTGCCACCCATTCACATGTGGGTGGCATTGGTTTATGTTTAAATTTATTTTTTTACTTAACTTTCTGTTTGCCTAGTTACCCAGGTGATTGATTCGGCTATTTTCAAAGCCATTTTCAGAAGCCTTACCTTTTCTATGCACCACTGACAGCAAATATTTCAGGCCTGAGTCAGAGAGCCATGGAGGTCGCCATGGTGCTGACTTGTCTTCATTGGTGTTCTCTCCTGCCTGAGACTCTGCCAAAGACGCCTCTCACAGGGTGAGCTGGAGAAAGTATTGTGATTTAAAAGAATACGTTCCATTTAGATGTTGAAGTTTCAGCTAGGCCTTATGACAGTAGGTGCAGAGGTGCCCTTGGGATGATCTAGAGAAGAGAGCGAACAACAAAACTAAAATCCTAGCTGACCTATACTGCCCCCAGAGTTTTCTGTAAAACGATGCTGTTTTCTGACAACTTTGAAAAATAGACACAAGGGCCACAGAAGAGGAATATGTATCAATGAGAAAATCTTTGTACCAGATAAGAAGTGAGATATAATAATTGTGAACCAAAGTATTCCTATAGAATTAGGAAGTAATAAAATGTTTATGGATAAATCTTCATTTGGAGATGAGAGTAGTCTGAATGCCAAGGGGGTAAAAAAAAAAACCCTGCTGTATCCTGAGTTAGGACATGTTCTTTCATTAGTTCCTTAGCATGTAAGAGGAGGTGAGGAGATTCCTGGCTTGTTGTGAGGAAAAAGCTTCAGAGGGAAAGACATGCGACAGGCCTAGGCTTGTTGGTGGGGCAGAGATGTGAGCAGACGAAACCTAAAACAACAGTTGCAATGATGAAATGCTCCTAAGTGGCCTCAGAAGGACTTGGAATGCAGGCCCGTATGTACTATCTGACCATTTAATCTCTAGGTGTGAAGTGAAAGAAGAATCCAGCATGAATTTTCTTCTACTCTGGGCAAAAGGCAGTAGGGGTCCAAAGAACAGTGAATGGCACCTTCTCCTCATGGTGGTGGCACTGAAAGGTGTTGAAAACCAGAGGAAAATATTTTATTGTCATCTATTCGGTTCTACAATTATACCGTTGTCAACCATGGCGGTCATAGATTCAGCGAGTTTTTCCACATACAGAAAAAAAAATGACTTTGGGGGAATTTAACTTCTTTTTTCTCCCAAGAGCTTTTAAGCAAAGAATTTTTCATGGCCTTAGGAGTTCTGGGGCCAGTTTCAAATCTTGAGCTCACTTGCTGTCCTCAGGTGCCGGGACAATCCTTGCTGATCATTCCCTTCACAGGATGTCTCAGGTAGGACAAAGTTCTCAGCACTGCTTCACAACGGCTGAGCTGAGTCAGAAGGGCTCAAGGGGCTTGTCTCTGGGTCTGAGAAGGCACAAGAGACCCACCATCCAGAGCAGGACACAGATCTCTGCTTCAGTCCTTGCCCCTCTCCTCTCACCTTGACATACCATCGGAGTTTGGACAAAGGCTGACAAATACGGAGGCTTTCCTGGGGAAGGTCAGCCTCAGATACTGACAAGACACCACGGGAATGCAGTTGCTTACCATGGAAACAGAGTGATACTGTGAAGAAAGGAAACGAAGAACTGTAAAAGGAACACTTTTACAAGTGATATAAAAGTAGATACTTTTTTTTTGGTTCATTTCCTTTTGTGCAAAATGACAACTAGGGATGAGAACCAAAGTTCAGGTGGGATTAGAAGTGTGTGCCTCAGAAGCAGCCACTGGCAAGTCAGTCTACCCTTCTCGTCCATGGCTAGTTTCCTTCTTGCACCCATCAGCTCCCAGCCCTGGTACTCTTGGTAGCAGCATGACAGAGTGGGAAGAGCCGGGATTTTGTAAGCTGCCCATAGAACCACAATATGTGCTCCATCACTAAGTGATTTTGTGGCCTTGGACTAATTGCTTAACTTTGCCTGAACCTCAATGATCTTTTCAGTCAAATGGGGATGCTCATACTTTCCCAATACCAAGGGTTGTTGTGTGGATCAACAAGAGATCACAAAGGGAAGAACTCTGGCAACTAAAGAGTATACAATTGTGAGTTGTATACAATTGCTATACACACATGTGAGTTCTATAAAGATCAAGCTGTCAGGTTGAAGTTCTGTAGAACATTGTTTCCCTGCATAGAGGATCCAATTAACCATGAAATGTAGAGAGATAAGTGATGACGCTTTAAACAGTGGTTGAAGGTATGTGCATTTCTACTTTTTGAGCATTGTTCTTATGAGTGTTAGATTGCTTTTAGCTTTCTTGAGGAGGTACCACCTTTCCCTACATCCTGTCATGTTTCTTTATAAAAGAGTTCCAAGACCCTCTTTATTTATCACATAGTACCCATTTCCCATGAAGAGGAGTGAGGGTTTTACTTTGCAGCTCCTCTTAATGTTCCCAACAATTGAGATTTTATAATTACTCTCATCAATAGTATGTTGTTAGGGCCATGCAGGAGAAAGTACCTGTTTTCTGTCAAGAGCTGGCAAAATTTCACAAATGCCAAGCTCCATATCCTTTGGATTTCAGTCTCTGTAGGTCATTTTTATTAAAGCAAAGAGGCAGAAGGGAAAAACCATATCACCCTGAAACCATTTTGTCTTACACTAAACTAAAGGCAGTGAGGTTTTTTCTACCTTCATTCTGCCCCGCCATTTAAGACTTAAATTCCTTTGCCCTTGTGCCAAATTTAGGGCAGGGTTTGGGGGAGGAAGAGGATGCCAGGGAAACAAACATTTTATTTTATATTCACACAAATCTCTTCCTCAATTTTTATTACAGGCCTGCAAGCTCCCTAGGCAGGAAGAAATTTTGAATGAACTCAGCTTTTAGTGACCAGGAGTGGAAACATAAAAAGAGCTTTTCAGCCTCTCTGGTTACAGAGATAAGTACAAAGGGTAACTGGCATTAAGTCTGTAGTAATAGCTGCTATAAGTACTGACCATGATTTGAATCTCTTGATAACTGACTCCGGGGAGGCTGGAATATTTATCAAGCCATTAGGAGAGGCTGTTTCTTGCTGATAAGATGCCTACAACTGATGAGGTCCACCTGAAGACAGGGATGAGGCTGGACTGGATTTACAGCCATTTGCAGTGAGAGGAAAAAAAAAATGTTTTCCTTAAGAACAGCATGAGACATTCAGCAAAATTATGCAATCTGTTGCCTGGGGCAAACCTATGGAATCTTAATGAAACAGAGTTGGTAAGCACCCTCACATGTAAGGTGATTGGATACTGTGCTCATACTTGGCCAGCAAGTCACAATTTCACTGATGTGGAGGGTGAGGAAGTAGCGGGTGGGATAAATGAGGTGGAAGAGTTATTAATCTGTAAATCTCATTTTTCAGAAATATCGCAACCCCGAATTATAAGGTACCAGATATGTGATTATCCTAGGCTTAAAAAAGGTAAAATCGCTCATTTTATGCAACTCCAGGGCCTTATTTTGGGTAACTACTACCATGGGAGAAGTTGTAGTACAGGCAACATTAAAGTTAAAAACAAACAGCAATAAAGCAGTCACCTGCATTTTGTTCTCCCTCTCTGTAAAGTTTTGCATTCATGTGTCACCTTAGCGCAGTTACTAAATTTTGGTTTTTAAAAATACAAATTGACTATCTCACACACAAAAAATTACTTCAGTTGGCTTTTAATATTAGAACTTGTTTTTCTAGATTGATTATATTTTCAAAAGTAAAATCTAGAGGAGAGGCAGATATGCTGACCACAAAAGGGTGATTGAGTGGCCTCTCCAACAAGCCTCTGGGCCATATCTCTTAACGTCTTTAAGGGAACATCGTTTTTACCTTTTCCTTGGTTGATTTTTCAAAAGCATATAGATTTGCTTTTAATTAGCAAGACATTTCCCTCTTTCTAGGCTCAAACCGTCTGTTGCCCAACATTTGCCTAAAGCCCGCTTATGAGAAATAATATTTATGAAGGATTGCCTGGAAGAGGTGCAGTTATTTTATCCCACTGGATATGCTAGATTTTTCTCTCTCGATCAATTCAGACCATCAGAGAAATGGCTATTTGCATCTTACTGGTTTTCCCTCTCCTTGAAGAATCATTTTTACTGAATTTGTAAATTCAAATGTAGTGCTTTGATGTTATACCTTTGGTCTGCTTTGAAGACATGTTTAACAAATAGCCCTGTGTAATTTGCTGCTGCTAGGCTGGCTGTGGTGGAAGGCATCGTCTCCCACCCATCCCCTCTGTCCCACCCAAACGTCTACTTTCGAGGAAGAACTCAGTCATCTCAGCTGGGCAAAGTGTGTGTGTGCGCGCGCGTGTGTGTGCGTGTGTGTGCATGTGTGTGCGCTGAGCATCTCACATGTTCTCCTTTCATCAGCACTTGTGGCTTATCTAGCTTCCATGAAGACTCACAGCTTCCCTGTGGCCCCCCTTTGGTAACCACTTGGGACTGTCACTTGTGCCTCCTCCGTCTCATTCCATGTTGCTCTCCTCACAGCCAGAATGGCGTAGCTGTTAAGAACACAGACTGGAGCCAGACAGCCTGGGTCTGAATTCTGCTGCACCACTTCCTCTAAGCTATATTACTTTGAACATGTTTCTTAACCCCTCTGTGCTCCAGTTTTGTCATCTCTAAAACAGAGACAATAATAGTACCTGTTTCTTAGGGTCATAGTGAGATGTTTAAAAAGGTAAAGTGTTTAAGATAATGCCCAGCACAGAGTAAGCTCTATATAAATGTTAGCTATTATTATTAGCCTGAGTGGTCACTTTTTAAAAATTACATTTTACTGTACAGGTTTTAGTCAGCCACCTCAAATTATTTTAGGAAAGGATGAGAAAGAAATAATTCTAAAATGTGAAAATTTAAATGGAGAATTGAGGTGACTATCTATTTAAACCCAACAAACATTCTAATTTTTACTTTAATTATCTGGGTGTTTTAGGTAAAAATGCTGGATTTTTAGGTAAAAATTTTGCCTGAGTTTTCTTGGATCATTATGGCAATTTCTCTACTCCTTGTGAACAAAGAGTCTCCCTATTTCTTGCTTAAATAGCTCAGCAATAAAGCAATTGAAGCCAACTGTAATTTAAGTGAATATTAGGAATATTTTAATATTAGGAATAATATTAAAAATAATCCAATGCTCAGTTGCCACTCCTGGAGCCCTTTCCTCTCCCATCCCGTTGTGCACATATGTTGCCCAAGTTCCTCTCCCATCTTTAAAACAACAGTGGGGTCTGTGACAAAACCACACCCTGAGTCAAACCCCAATTCTTTCTCTTCTGCCACTCTCTGAGCAGTGGGTGAATGAAGGACGTCAGACAGGGAACCTGCCTGTGAACGGCAGCCTGAACCTCTCCTAGGAGGCCCCTCTCCCAGACCCCAGCCATGCCCAAAAGAGAGCAGCAGATGTTGAGGGCTTGGACTTTGCTTCAGAAACAGCAGGAGCCAAAGACAAAGATGATTCTTTTCCAATATGTCTAGCTCCTGCCCAGTTCAGTGTCTTCCAGAAATTTTAGACACTAGATTCTCAGTGTGGGGCTTGTTTTAGAGCCTAGCTCTTACATCGGACCTAAACAGATGAAATATTAAGCACCACTGCACTCCCCAACTCATTAGTACAGAATCCACAGGTAATGAATTCAGCTTGAGGCTATTTGGGGCCTGTTGTTTTTATTTCCCACCCACAGCATACACTTTTCAGTAATGAACTCTCTCCACACAAGATGAAGGTACACACACCATGTTCCCAGAAAGCTTGGAATGTTTCATTTCTGCCAGTAACTCTAACTCTGGGGGCTCCAAACCCTCCGTCAGGAGCAGGGAGGAAGAAAAGACAGTTAGATGGATCTCCCACTAATGAGAAAACTCTATTTCTTAAGCCAAATTACTGATTTGAAACAACTTGGAGGATTTAAAAATCTATAAAAATGGATCAAAAGTTAAATGATATACATTTCCCTCTTTTCATAATTATTTTAAATTGCTTCATTAGATGAGCAATATCATCTTTAATTCTTATGCTGACCCCAGGAAGCTGGTGGTTTTGCCTCCTATCATCTCTCTGCTCCCAGTAGAGAAGTCAAGTGCCAAGAGAAGTTGGTTTCTAGAAGTCTCCTGACAAGCCAATGGAGACATATTTTGAAAGTGGTCCCAGCTGCCTGGTCTGATTTGAAGCTTTCAAGTTTTCCCTGTAGTCTACCTTAGTCTAACTATGATTAAGTGGTGAATGGCAAATTCACTTTGCACAGGGGCTACCCAAATATTTTTAGTAAAAGGGAAAAGTACATTTCCAATGTAGAGACAGTATCAGCTAGATGGATAAATTATGCAGCCCTAAGTGGACTGCTGAGCTGCAAGACTTTGGAATGGAGTAAATTCCATACATTAAAATTTCAAAGAAATTTTGTTTCATGTACATTTGTGATCATGGCTGTGTGTGGGGGTTATAATATCAGACTTTTGCTGATTGCCCTTTGGAAAAAAACCACACAGTTTAAATACAAGGTATTTGAAACTTGTTGCTCAGCCTTGGACTCATGAAGTCAGCTATTAGTTATTTCCTGCCTGGCATTTATAAAGGCTGTATTGGTCTCTTAATTTAATGCTCTGAATCATAGTAAAGGACTGTGGAGATTGTGTTTAAGAAATTATCTTCAAATATATAAAACAGCAAGTTAATGTGGAGTGAGCTTGGCTATTTGATCTTTAAATCCAGAAGAATACTGTGAACAAATAGAATTAAGGGTGAGAATGGGGAGGGAAAATAATTCTACTGTAATGTAATGCAAAGATAAATCCATTTGAGGATGAATACACAATGGCTAAAGAGTGAGCGGCAGACAATGAAGTGTGGCAGAATCATTGAATAAGTTGGTGAATGAATTTTTCTTCAATAATTATCAGGTATAAGGACTATTTCTGTTGTGACAGAAAACTCAACCCAAATTGGTCTATGTCAAGAGGGAATTTATTTGCTGGTAGAACTAAACATTCCAGGCATATCTGGTTTCAGGCTAGGCTTTACTTAATAGAGATATGAGGACCCAGTCTATCATCTGTTGTCTTGGCTGTGCTCTGTTATGTGTTGGATTAATTCTTGGGCCACATGGGGTTTTGAGGTGGTTGTAGCAACTATTTACTCTCATTATGCTCAAATTAAGGTCCAGAAGTTTTGTTAAGAGTTTCATGGCATATCATCATATCTGATGCCTTTCTGTAAACCAATCACTGTGGTCAGCAAAGCTCTGATTGGTTTGGGCTCAGGTCACATGACATCTACGGAGTTGGGTGTGGAGTTGGTTTTGCCATTACTACAGTGGATCAAGAGTGAGGGAAAGTAGATGCTCAAAACAAAATAGGAAGCTGGTGGAGGAAGTAGGGCCAGAGGGCCAAAATCCAGTATCTACTACACACAGCATAGTCATTAATGGTAAAAATAAAGGAAGGTCATTAGTACAAAAATACATTAGTACAAAAAATTTTAAATAGTATTAAAAATGAAACAGTACCCCAAAGAATGATTATTATTCTTCTGTGTTAGAGACACCCATGTATCTTTTTGTATCACATACAAAAAATAATATATCTTTAGAGAAGATATATTAGCTAAAGACCATGACATTTAATTGTGGTGGAAGACCTAAAGTGTTTTCAGAAGTTGTTATCAACTGGATGCAGAGGTCTATTACACTGAAAGCATGGCAGTGTGCCTATTTACTAGCTTTTACCTTTCCTGTCTTCAGCTGGGATATTTATACTGAGAAAAATAATAGGAACTGGGTTATGGGAGTTGCCTTGTTCTATTTTCTGTTGCTATAAAGGAATACCTGAGGCTGGGTAATTTATAAAGAAAAAAGGTTTATTTGGCTCATAATTCTGATGGCTGGAAAGCTCAAGATTGGGTATGTGCATTGGGTGAGGGCCTCAGGCTGCTTCCACTTATGGAAAGTGAAGGAGAGCTGGTGTGTTCAGAGATCACATGGTGAGAGGGGAAGCAAGGGGTGAGGTGCCAGGCTCTTTTTAACAACCAGCTTTGTCAGGAACTAATAGAGTGAGAGCTCCCTCACTCCCCTAACCCCCAGGGAAGGCATTAATATATTCATGAGGGATCCACCCCCAGGATGCAAACATAACCCATTAGGTCTCACCTCCAACATTGGGAATCAAATTTCAACATGAGGCTTGGAGGGGACAAACATCCAAATCATAACAGGAGTCTTCAGGTAGTACTTAGGCTGGAAGATGGCAATCCTTTCCACCTCAGCCTTTCAAAGGCATTTGAGAGTTGTACAAGTGAGCTACAAATCCTATGGTTCTTGTCCTACATGGATGTGTGCAAGAGCAATGGAAAAGTAGTAAGAGCAGCATAAATGTAGTTGATTATCTCTGAACACTGAGGCAGAAGTTGAGCACTTGCAAACCAAGGGAGAAACAACTTTCTGGACTTAATTTATCAGTATTGTAACCAGAATGTAGCCAGTTTACCATGGACCAACATAGGACTTTTGCAGCCTTGGTGCATTTGCATTTGCTTTTTCCTCTGCCTAGAATATATATCCTCTAGCTTTTCCCATGCTTGGCACCATGCTCATCCTTCAGACCTCAACTCTCCAGAGAGAACTTCCTGATCCCCTCACTTCACCCCATTTGCTTAGCATTCTATTTATTTCCTTTACTGCACTTTTTATAATTTGAAATTACTGTGTTTATTTACTTATCTATTGCCCATGTCTTCTCACTAGAATTATGCTCCTTGAAGGCAAAGTTCTTATTTATATTATTCACTTCTGAATCCCTAGAATCTTAAATAGTGCCTGGCACACATAGAGGAGCAATAAATGTTTGTTGACTAAATGTTTGGGACACAAAAAGAACAAAATGTGTTGGAAATAAAATAGCTCACCTTGCCAAATAAAGACAACAATATGAATCATTGCCATTTCTGGCAGGGGTTCTGAACCCGAGTGCCATGTCTCAACACATAACACTGAAGCTGGCTCTTTCCTGCAAGCACCACCTACTGGCAGGGAGGACAACTTGTACAGCCCATTATAACACTTACTGATTCAATCATACAGGGCATGGCTGATTCTTACCCACAAGCACAACCTACTGTCTCAGAGATTAAACCGGCCATCCCAACATAATTCACACTGTCAAGAAGACCACAGGGCTAGGGAAAGATAAAGGATTTCAAAGACCTCCATCTTCCTTTGTCAACAAGAGACAGGGAATCTACCCATGCACATACTACCCCCCTACCACAGCATATAAATAGCTAGCAATTAAGAAAACCACCACACTAAGGATATCTATAATCAAGGTATCCATCCAGAACCTAGATCCCCATCAAAGTGCCCATAAGCAAAGCCAAAAGTCCTTACCCAACATATGCTACAGACACACCCTTAAGAGTAAGAGGGAGAGAAAAAGCCCCATCTAAACAAAAGAAAATCCAGAAACAAGAAGCAACAGCTATTCAGCTGCCCCAGATGAGAAGGAATCAGTGCAAGAACTACCCAAGTATGAAAAATCAGAGTGAAAGGACACTCCCAAAGGAGCACACCAGCTCTCTAGCAATGGATCCCAACCAAAATGAAAATACTGAAATGACAGATAAAGAGTTCCAAATATTGATTGTAAGAAAGCTCAATGAAATCCAAGAGAAAATGGAAAATCAACTCAAAGAAACCAGAAAAGCAATTTAGGAAATGAATGAAAAATTTACTAAAGAGATAGACATATTTTCTAAAAAACAAATAGAACTTCTGGAAATTAAAAATTTATTTGAGGAAATATAAAACACAGTGGAAAGTTCTAAGAATAGACTAGACCAAGCAGAAGAAAGAATTTCAGACCTTGAATATAACTCTTTTGAATTAATCCACTCAGTCAAAAATAAAGAACAAAGAATCAAGGGGAATGAACAAAGTCTATGAGAAATATGGGATTATGTAAAATGTCCAAATATAAGAATCATAGGCATCCCTGAGGGTGAAGAAGAAAAAGCACAAGGCCTGGAAAACTTATTTGAGGGAATAATTAAGGAAAACATTCTGGTCTTGCTAGAGATTTACACATACAGATACAAGAAGCTCAATGAACACCTGGGGGATTCATTTCATTGCAAAAAGGGAATTATCAAGACACATAGTCATCAGACTGGCCAAAGTCAACATGAAGGAGGAACTCCTACAAGCCATGAAGTGAAAACATCAAGTAACTTACAAAGGAAAACCCATCAGAATAACAGCAGACTTCACAAGAGAAACCTTACAGGCCAGAAAGCAATGGGGTCCTGTCTTTAGTCTCCTTAAACAGAATAACTGCCCACCAAGAGTTTTGTATCCTGCTAAACTAAGTTTCATAAATGATGGAGAAATAAAGTCTTTCTCAGACAAGCCAACACTAAGTGAATTTGTCACTACCAGACCTGCCCTACAGTAAATACTCAAAAGTGCATTAACATGGAACAACAAAACAGATACTAACCAGTGTGAAAACACCCAAAAGTTAAAGCTCGCAGCTCTTATAAAACAATAGCACAAGGGGGCAAACAAAACAATAAGTTATCATCCAGCATGCTGGACAGAACAGCATCCCACGTATCCTTAATAACACTCAACATTAACGGTCTGAATGCCCAACTTAATAGACATAGACTGGCTGAACAGACAAAAAAAATAACTGAAATATTTGCCATTTCTAGGAAATACATCTAAACCACAAGGACTCATCCAAATTCAAGCAATGGGATGGAAAAAAATATTCCATGCAAATGGAAACCAAAAATGAGCAGTCTAGCTAATTACATATGAGATAAAACAGACTTTAAACTAACAATGGTAAAAAAAGAAAGAGAGAGATGGCCATTATATAATGGTAAAGGGAGCAATTCAAGAAGAAGACATAACAATCCTAAATATATATGCACCCAAATATTTGCTGTTTCCAGGAAACATATCTAAACCACAAGGACTCACACAGACTCAAGGTAGTAATGGGGTGGGAAAAAATATCCCATGCAAATCAAAACCAAAAGTAAGCAAGTATAGCCATTCTCACATCAGATAAAATACACTTGAAACTAAAAATCATTAAAAAAAGGAAAAAGGAACGCAGGAGGTCCCAGTTTCATAAAGCAAATTCCTCTAGATGTAAGCAAAGAAATAAACAGTAGCATCTTAGCAGTCAGGGACTTCAACATACCACTGACAGAATTGGACAGTTCATTGAAGCAGAAAATGAATGAAGAAATGCTGGATTTAAACAAGATTCTACAACAAATGGACCTAACAGACTTTTACAGAACATTCTACCTAAAAACTACCAAATATAGGTACATTTTTATCATCAGCACATGGGAAATTTTCTAAGACTGATCATATCTTAGGCCACAAAACAATTCTCAGCAAATTAAAAAGAATTGAAATCATACCATGTTTCAGACTGCAGTGGAATAAAACTAGAAATCAATTCCATAAGAAACACTCAAATCTACAGAAAGTCATGGAAATTAACAACAATGTGCTGCATGATCCTTGGGTCAATGATGAAATTAAGATGGAAATCAAAAGATTCCTCAAACAGAATGACAAAGGGGACACAAGTTTTCAAAATCTATGAGATCAGAAAAAGCGGCCCTAAGGGGAAAATTCATAGCCTTAAATGCCTACATCAAAAAGACAGAAAGATTGCAAATTAACAACCTAATGTTATATCTAAAGGAACTAGAAAAAGAAGACCAAACCAAACCCAGAGCCAGCAGAAGAAAAGAAATAACAAAACTCAGAGCAGAACTAAACAAAATGGAAATGAAAAGAAAACATAATACAAAGGATCAATGAAACAAGAAGTTGGTTCTTTGAAAAGATAAACAAAATTGATAGACCACTAGCCAGATTAACCAGAAATAGAAGAGAAAGGACTCAAATAACCTCAATCAGAAATGAAAAAAGAGACATTACAGTTGATACCACAGAAATGCAAAATATCATCTGTGACTACTATGAAAACCTCTACACAAACCAAAAAACCTAGAGGGAATATACAAATTCTTGGAAACACACAACCTCCAAAGCCATAATCAGGAAGAAATAGAAACCCTGAACAGACCAATAATGAGCAGTGAGATTGAAGCAGTAATAAAAAATCTCCCAACAGAAAAAAGCCCCAGACTGTACTCTGGTTTCTCTTCAGATCATATAAATCTTTCACATTTTATGAAAAAAATCCCTGGACCAGATGGATTCACAGCTGAATTTTACCAGACCTACAAAGAAGAAATGGTACCTATACTACAGAAACTATTCCATAACATCGAGAAGGAGAGAATCCTCCCCAACTTATTCTATGAAGCCAGTATCACCCTGATACCAGAGCCAGAAAAGGACACAACAAATACAGAAAACTATAGATCAAATCCCTATGAACATAGATGCAAAAAGCCTCAAGAAAATGCTAGCAAACCAAATTCAACAGCACATCAAAAAGATAATCCCCCATGATCAAGTGGGTTTCATCCCAGGCATGCAAGGATGGTTTAACATATGCAAATCAATAAATGTGATTCACCACATAAATAGAAACAAAAACAAAGACCACATGATCATCTCAATATATGCAGAAAAAGCTTTCAACAAAATCCAGCACACTTTCATGATAAAAACCCTCAACAAACTAGGCACAGAAGGGACATACCTGTAAATTATAAAAGCCATATATGACAAACCCACAGCCAACGTCATACTGAATGGGGAAAAGGTGAAAGCATCCCCCCTAAGAACGTGAACCAGACAAGGTTTTCCATTGTCACCACTTCTATTCAACATAGTATTGGAAGTCCTAGCCAGAGCAATCAGGCAAGAGAAGGAAATAAAGGGTATCCAAATAGAGAAAGAGGAGGTCAAACTATGCCTGTTTGCTGACAATATGATCTTGTATCTAGAAAACCCTAAAGACTCCATCAAAAGACTCCTAGCCTGATAAATAAATTCAGCAAAGTCTCAGGTTACAAAATCAATATACAAAAATTAGAAGCATTTCTGTATACTAATAATAGTCAAGTGGAGAGTCAAATCAAGGACTCAATACCATTCACAATAGCTACAAATAAAATAAAATACCTAGGAATATATTTAACAAAGGAGTTTAAAGATCTCTACAAGTAGAACTACAAAACACTGATCAAAGAAATTGCAGAGGACATGAACAAATGGAAAAACATTCCCTGCTCATGGATTGGTTGAAATACATTGTTAAAATGTCTGTACTGTCCAAAGTGATTTACAAATTAAATGCAATCCCCATCCCTCTGAGGGATGTTCATATTTCACAGATCTAGAAAAAATAACCCTAAGCTTTATTTGGAACCAAGAAAGAGCCTGAACAGCCTAAGCAATCTTAAGTAAGAAGAACAATCTAGAGGCATCATATTACCTGACTTCAAATTATACTACAAGGCTGTAGTAACCAAAACAGTATGGTACTGGTATAAAAATAGACACATAGATCAATGGAACAGAATAGAGAACCCAGAAATAAAACCATCTACCTACAACCAACTGATCTTTGACAAATTAGACAACAATATACACTGGGGAAAGGAAGTCCTATTCAATAAATGGTGGTGGGAAAATTGGATAGCTTCATGCAGAAGAATGAAACAGGATCCCTACCTCTCACCCTATACAAAAATTAATTCAAGATGGATTAAAGCTTAAATGTAAGGCATGAAACCATAAAAATTCTACAAGAAATGTAGGAAAAACTCTTTTAGGCATTGGCCTATGCAAAGAATTTATGACTAAGACATCAAAGGCAAATATAGCAACAACAAAAATAAATAAATGTGACTTAATTAAATTAAAAAGCTTCTGCACAGCAAAGGAAATAATCAAGAGTGAATAGACAACCTACAGAATGGGAGAAAATATTTGCAAACTATATATCTGACAAAGGACTGATATCCAGAATCTACAAAGAACTCAAACAAATCAGCAAGAAAAAAATAAACAACCCCATCAAAAAGTGGGCTAATGACATGAACAGAAGTTTTTCAAAAGAAGATAGACAAATGGCCAAAAAAAAAAAAAATGGAAAAGTGTTCAACATCACTAGCCATCAGGGAATTGCAAATTAAAACTACAATGAGATACCACCTTACCCCTATCAGAATAGCCATTATTAAAAAGTCAAAAAATGATAGATGCTGGCATGGATTCAGAGAGAAAGAATGCTTATATGTTGTTGGTGGGACTGCAAATTAGCATCTTCAGAAAACAGAATGGAGATTTCTCAAAGAAATAAATGTTGACCTAACATTTGATGCAGCAATCCTACTGCTCGGTATCTACCCAAAGGAAATGAAGTCGTTTGATCAAAAAGACACCTGCAGTCAAATGTTTATAGCAGTACAACTCACAATTGCAAAAATGTGGAATCAACCTAAGTGCCCTTCAATTTGTAAGTGGATAAAGAAAATGTGGTATATATACCACATATGTGTCATTCATATACACACACACACACACACACACCATGGAGTACTACTCAGCCATAAAAAGAAATGACATAATGTCATTTGCAGCAACATGGATGGAACTGGAGACCATTACCCTAAGTGATGTATCTCAGGAATAGAAAATCAAACACCACATGTTCTCACTAATAAGTGGGAGCTAATAGATGGGTACACATGGGCAGAAAGCGACATAAAGGACATGAGAAGCCAAAAAGGGGGGAGGTCAGGAGGGTGGGTATGTGCTAAAAACTTACCTCTTTGGTACAATGAACTCTATTTTGGTGATGGGCACACCAAAATCCCTGACTTAAGCATCGTACAAGATATCTACGTAACAAAAATACTTGTACCTCTTTAATATTTTGCTATAAAAAATGTAAAAAAAGAAAAAAACTTTGGTAAAAAAAAAGAAAAAGAAAATATGTGGGAGCCCTAGGTATGCTAATACTACTGTAGCTTATTGTCTATTATAATAACTGAAGGAATGCTAAATTTCATTAGAGGTTAATGAAAATGAAGATGTAATTTTTTTCCCCATCTAAGTATATGGACTCCCTAAATTCTACCTACAGACCTCTTAAGGTCTGGTAAGAACCCCTGGGGTAAGGACTTCACCACTCCATAAATCTGGTGGGATTTAGAATTAATGTTAGAGCAATCAACAGTTATGCCTAAATCTTTTCTGTAATTGCTCGGTTGTGAGCGTGAGTATGTGTGTATGTGTGTGTGTGTATGTGTATATATATGTGTGTGTGTGTGTGTGCGTGTGTGTATTAGGAAACTCTATATAGCTCATCCATAGAGGTGTTTTAGTTCTTATTTAAATAAAACGTTCCTGCCCTCTTAGAGTACTGAGCTAAAGGACTCCTTAAGTACTGCAGTACTGCTAAGGAAAAATAACCTGACCTGGTGACCCCACACATATTGCTGTTACTGTTCTGGTTCTGTGATTGGATGAGTGAAAGAACAAAAACTTATAGAATAGATGCTCTTACAGGGACAAACTGTTTAGCTCAGGTGGGTCAAGACCCTTAACATATGCAGAGAAGAGTTAGGACATTAAACAGTTCTCTTCTACAATATGCTCACACATCATATCTTCCTTTTGCATGGAAAAAGAATCAGTTCATCATGAGTTTCCCTTTTTCCAGTAAATAATAAAACATAAATTTCAGTGGCTGTGATGTGATGCATTTACCTCCCAACATTATGTTTTATGATAATTTCTTTATTTCTGTCTTTGTAGCTTGTACTAAATTTCACTGGGGAAGAGATTCACTCACCCACTGCTAGTTTGGAAATATGTAAAGGAGGTGGGCATTTACAGATTTCATTCTTTCTTCTCATTCTTGATCAAAAAAACATCATCCTACAAAGAAGAGTCCCAAAAGAGAAATAAGAACTCAGGGTAGACCACCCTTCTTCAGCTCACTGGGAGAACATTTAGTATAGCCCAGTGGTCATGCAGAAGACCATGAGTGATACTCCTCAAACTGAAAGATGAGGCCGTGTGAGTGAGTGCATCCATTTCAATAAAAATTTCAAAGAGATGTTTAAGAATTTATTTTCCACTATGACCCCAAGACAAATTGTGATCCCACACAAACTCCTTGTTGATTCTTCTAAGGTATCATTAAGAATTTAGGAACATGGTTATAACTTTAAAATTTTTCTTACATTGTGCAATGTAGTCATTTTTAATGCGAGGGTCTCATTTTTCAGGTGTTTTCAATACTTATACAAGTAAAGGCTGGGATTTCTAATTCAGTTTGACATGTGCATCAGTCAGTACATAGTAGGTTTTGTAAAGGTAACAAACAACCCCCAAATCCCTGTATCTTAACCCAAGAAACAACTATCTCATACATTTTTCTTGTGGTCCAATATAGGGGTTTCTGTTTGTTATCGTCACTTGGAGATCGAGGCTGATGGAGGCTCTGTCTTGACACATGCAATCATTATACTAGGGGAAAGGGAATATGGGAAGCATGAACTGGCCCATAGCACCACACATCCATTCTTCTCACATTTCACTGTCTAAGGAAAGTAGCATGGCCACACCAATCTTCAAAGGATGGGGGAAGTGCACGTCTACTCTGTGCCTGGGAGGAGAGCTGAAAATATTTGTGAAAGGTCTTATGATTACCACAGTTCACCCTTTGGTTACCGCATATTTTGTTTACTCTGTGTGCCCAAGGGAGACAACCCCAAAGTCCCACCCACTGATAGCATCAAGCTCAGAGCTCAGGATCTCTGAGGGATGTTCAGTAGTTTCTATATCAGGTCTGGATGTGGCTCTTCTTAAGCTCTTCTTTTATTCCCTCCATATACCTGATGTATAATGGTAGAACAGAAACAGAAAAAACTCAATAACTATTTAAAATTCAGAAAGGGGAAGTATGGGATATACCTAGGAATTTTAAAATCTCTCTGGGCAGAGGTGGCAGGAGCCTCCTTCCCTGAGGGGTGACTCACGTTCCTTCGTTAGACCTGATTCTGTCCTTTGTTCCTCTCTATGAGAGGCTCTCCCTCCCCTATTACCTCCTTGGTCACATCTGAAGTGAGCATTGGAGATTATATCTTGAGCAGTAGCAGGTTATTCAGCCTGCTTCTTGCCTTTTTTTTTTTTTTTTTTTTGCCAGCCCAGTGGTCTTTTTAGACCATAATCACAGTTTTAACCAGGCTAGTGGTTCTACTGGCAATACAATTCCCTTAAAAATTTGGTCAGCTTTTTAGGTATTTTAATCTAATTAGCTTCATACACCAAGAGCTTACTCACAAATTTTTAAAGGTATGATTCCTAAATATGCTATTAATATATCTCTTTGCTTTCTCTTCTCCATGTTCTCTCGTTCTTTCTCCACTTGATTGTGGGTTCCTTGCATTTCTCAGGGTTCAAAGGGAGAGCCACACTTTTAGTCTCCTTTCCCTGAACATTTTTGTCCAATTGAAAAGATTTATTGGGCTTATTCCTCAGTTGGACTCTGAGATGCCTTAATCCATTCAGAGGTTTTTGTTTGTTTTGTTTTATATCCGGTATGATTTACACATATTATTGTCTGTCTTTTTTATTATAACCATCCTATGGATGTGAAGTGGTATCTCATTATTGTTTTGATTTACATTTCCCTAATGACTAATGATATTGAACATCTTTTCATATCCTACTGGCCATTTGCATATCTTCTTTGGTGATATGTCTATGCAAGTACTTTGCCTATTTTTAAATAGAGTTTATCTTTTTATTGGGTTGTAAGAATTCAGGATATATTCTAGACACAAGTCCCTTGTCAGATTTGCAAATATTGGCTATCTTTTCACTTTCTCGATGGTGTCCTTTAAAGCACAAAAGTTTTAAATTTTGATGAAGTCCAATTTACCCTTTTTTCCTTTTCTTTCTTTTTTGCTGTGCTTTGGTGTTTTATATAAAAAACCATTGTCTAACCCAAAGTCATGAAGATTTACTCCTATGTTTTCTTCTAAGAGTTTTATATCTTTAGCTCTTATATTTATCTGTAATCTACTTTGAGTTAATTTTTGTGTATGGTGTGAGGTAGAGGTCCAAATTCATTATTTTGCATGTGGGTGTCCAGTTGTTCCAGCACTATTTGTTGAAATTGAATTGCTTTGGCATCCTTGTTGAAAATCTTCCTCCTCCTCCATCTTGTTTTTCTTCTCTTTGTTTGAATTCAGTTGTCTGTCATCCAGCAGCCCTATTTTCCTGAATACATGTTCTTTTTTTGTTCTGACTGATCTTCCTCTTTTTTATTTGCTGGCTACTTTGGACTCAAATCCAGTACCCTAAGTGCAGTAGATCCTTAAGCAGGGGAAGATGACATAGTTTCTCCCCAACTAGGTCAGTGGAGAAGAAGCAAGCAGACTGCAAGTCTCCCCTACAGCAAGCCTCCCAGCTGTCTAGTCTCCTTACACTCTCCCCCTAGCTCAGCTAGAAAAGCCACTGCGTATCTATTTAGCAGCTCTTGGCCTCTTAGAGAGAAGAAGAACCACACATTTACAGGAGACCACATTTCATCTTCCTCTGTGGGGTCTAGATATGTTTCTGAGCCAAGCCCTTCCCAGAATCCACTACTTTGTGGTAAGCAGGAGAGTGTCTGCTTATCTTCAGTCATTCATGCTACCCACAGTGAAAATTCTCTCCATCAAGATTCCCACAACGCCTGAGGTCTCTCTTGTCCATGGACTGCAGCAGCCTATTCTCTCAGGAGAAGGAATAAGGAAATGAAGTTGGGTATGGGTTTCTATCAATCCTTAAGTAAATCCCTATATATTTCAAGAAGTAACCTGAAATAGCAAAATATAATTTTAGTGATGGTCATGTTTATGGTGATAAAAAACTGAAAAACAAAGCAATATCACATTTAAAAAATTTTAATATGAAACGGTGTTTGCGTTTTGGTAGTATCTTGTTCTGAAACTATTTATACAGATTTTTTTGGCCTTAAGTCAGGCAATAGCATCAATTCTTGGCTTGATGACATATTTCTTTAGCATATTATAAAAAGATAATTCAGCAAGTTGCTGCTGAAATACAGGAATCAGGTGTCTTAAATGTTATTTTAGTCATGATTGAGTAATCAGAATGGACCTTTTGTATTCACATGATTACCATTTATCGAAGTGCTCTTCAACCTTATTATGAATGAACTGTCTTTGAACTCAGATATCAATAAAATGTTTTTCAATTTTAAGATGAGTTGAGTAGTTTAAAACAGTGGAGAATTTCTCCATGTGATTCAGTTTATGCCATATGCAAGCAGAATGGTATATAATTAATTATACAATAACAACTTCAAAAGTTATCATGGAAAATTAAATTATAGCAGAAATTTACAGATTCAGATGAGTAAGGGTGGGTGTGGGAGAAGGAGAGTGGCAATTGGATTTTGTAAATTTGAACTTTAAATTCTTTTGAAATAATTTTTAAGTATATATAGTAGCTTGACTCTTCCAAAATAGTTTCTGAGTAGAAACTATTGGAGGGAACCTTGTTATCTTGCTTTTTTAAAAAGTCTTAATTTTAATTTGTACATGGTAGCATCTATTCACAAAAAATTAATAGGTTCAAATCCTTAATTTTTTTACAGTTTGTATAATTTATATAACATTCTTTATAGTTTACATAACATTCTATGAAAATCTCAGTTATCTCATGAATTTAATTTATGAATTTTTTGAAATCATAGATTGTTGCTGTCAACAAGACAGTCTTTAGTTGTTGCAAAACCTAATTCTGTCTTATAATCACTGCAGAATGTCTCTAAATGAATGGGAAAGGACCCATAATAATGGGACTTTGGCACAGTACCCTAGGCACATAAAATACTTGCTCAGTTATCTATACCCTTAGATAACCCAATATTTGAATGTGCAAGGGGCATCCTTTTGTGAGATTCCAATATTATGCTTATGGAAACAGTCTAGACCTCCCTGTGCTATGACCAGAAAAGAGTATTGGTTTCTTTACTTTGTGTCCCTCGCAAGTCATCAGAAATGTATAACAAGAACACCAATATATATATACATACATAAAATAATTAAAGTTGTGCCAACTTGCTAAGTTTCTCTAGAGGAGGCGTTTCTATGTTGTTTCACTGTCCAGTCATCTGTGATTGAGTGATTGACTAGGCAACACTACTCTTGATTCTCTGCACTTTCAGTTTGGAGGACACACATACAGGTTGCCAAATGCTGAGTTGGTAAGCTCACTCTCCTTGTTTCCTTCTTCCTGGTTCTAGCAATAACAGAAAGGATTAAAGTGACTGCATCCATTTAGAAAACACTCTCTGAGTACCTTGAATGTCCTTGACATTGTACTCGTTTATTTTGGGTGAGAGAAGGATAAAGTGTGGTCCTTGTTCTCAAGGAGCTTGCAGCCTGGGGAAGAGGATCAATACCTAAACCTTGGGAACTAGAAAGATAGGGCGTGGTCATTTGTATTTTAGATGAGTTCCAGAATTGAATGTAGTTCATGCCAAACTTTCATAATCATGACATTAAAATGAGTTTATAAACTTTGCAAGATTTTACCTTTCCAATAACTTTTCTGGTGTGGGCCATTGGTTTTGAGATCATTTATTTTGTTAGATGTTCTAGACTTCCTTCACTTTCTTCCATAGAGCAAAATAAATACTTTCAATTTTAAAGTGATTTGATATAATCTTTCCCAAATGTAAGAATTTAAGTTCTCAGTGTATACAATGGATGATTTGGGGATTTTTACTAAGAGAAGAGTGCTTGGAGCACCAATTTCTATTGGTTTCATTCAGTTAGTTCTCAAGAGACAAAAGAGACATTGCACCACATTCTCACAACCTAGGCGTTCGCTATTTCCTAAGAAATCCTAAAGAATACACAACTTGGGCAAACTGCTCTGAGAAAAATTACTATAGATGATTCCTCTTGACTGAATTATCTGAATACTACAAAGGGAGTATGCTATGGTTTGAATCTTTTTGCCCCTGCCAAAATTCGTGTTGAAACTTAATCCCCAGTGCAACAGTATTGGGAGGTGTGGCCTTTGGGAGGTGATGAGTCATGAGGACAGAGTGATCATGGCTGAACTTGGGGCTGAGTCTTGAATTTTATCTGTGTTCTAGGACCCTGTGGAAGGTAGAACTTAAGAGTGATGAACAAGGATATTTGGCCAAAGAAACCTCTCAGCATAAAGTATTGAGGGGGCTGCATGGCTTCTTTTAACTTCTTATAGTAAAATACAAGAAGAGAGCAACAATTTAAAGACTGAATTTATAATTAAAAGAGAAGCAGAATGGAAAGATTTAGAAAATTCTCAGCCTGGCTACATAGAAAAAAAAAATCATGTTTAGGAGAGAAAACCAAGAGCATGGCCAAGCATCCATTTGATAAGAACGTAACTATGGATAGAAAAAAGCCAGGTGCTATTCATCAATACAATGGGAGAATGATTGTGAAGGCTTTTCTGAGAGCTTTGAGGCTGCCATGCTTATCACAGGCTGAGAATGCCAGGGACTTGAGGAGAGAACAGTTTTTTTTTGGTCAGATAATGTTTTATTATTATAATAAAATATATATTCAAATACAATATTTAATATTATATTATATATTTTATTATTTAACAATAAAATTTTGCCTGTTGATTTTTTTTCACTTATATGCACATATGCAAGTAGCAATCACTGGGTGTCAGGCAGGAGGGAGGGGGGAGGAAGGGAAGGTAAATTCACACCTAATGGGTGTGGTACACACTGGTGGCGGATGAGCACGTTTGTAGCTATGACTCGGTCGGCACACAGGCAATGTATGTAACCTCAACATTTGTACCTCATAATATTCTGGAATTAAAAAAAATAAACAAATAAAAAATTTTTTTAAAAGAGGGAACAGTTTTGAAAGAGGGGCCCAGGAAGCCTGTGGGATTCAGGGCTCACTGCCCAGAGCTGCCTTGGGTCTCTACTCCCTGAATTCTGGAGCAGCACTCTTCAGCTGCCCCAGCTATGGCTGATGTGCAGTTCAGACCACTGCTCTAGACAGTGCAAGTGATGAGCCTTAGTGGGGTCCACATGGTGCTGACTCTGCAGACACACACGGTGCCAGAGTTGCAGAGGCATCACTACCTCCTAGATTTTAAAGGATGTCTCAGACAGGCTTGCAGCCCAGGCAGAGACTTGCTGCAGGGGTGAAGCCACTTCAGAGAGCCCCCAATAGGGCAATATTTAGTGGAGCCATGGGGACAGGGCTGGCCCCGAGGCCCCAGACCTGTAGAGCCACCAGCAAGCAATGCAAGACTGGGAGAGCTGCAGGCACTTGACTCCAACCCCTGAGAGCTGTGGCATGGCATGGGCTATGTCCAGCAAAGCCATGAAGAAAGGGTCACCTGGAACCTTGGAGGCCCAAGCCCTACCCCAGTGTGTCAGAAGGCAGGACATGGGATCAAAGAAGATTATTCTCCAGCCTTAAGATATAAGGTTTGCCCTGTTGGATTTTAGAATTACTTGGGACCTGTTACTCCTTTTTCCTTCCTGTTTCTCCCTTTTGGAATGGGAACGTCTAATGCCTGTCCCACCATTGTATTTTGGAAGCACATAACTTGTTTGATTTCACAGACTCATAGGTGGAGAATAATTTGTCTTGAGATGAATTGTACCTTGAGTACACCCCTATGATGTTTAGATGGGACTTTGGACTTAGACTTTAAGTTGATGCTGGAGTGAGTTAAGACTTTTTTCTGGGCTACTGGGATGGAATGAATATATTTTGTATGTGAGAAGGACATGAATTTGGTGGGGCAAGTGGTGCAGTGATATTGTTTGGATGTCTTTGTCCCCTCCAAAATTCATGTTGAAACTTAATCCCCAATGCAACAATATTGGGAGGTGATTGAATCATGAGGGTTCTGCCCTCACAAATGGGATTAGTAGCCCTTATAAAAGGACTTGATGGAGGAAGTTCATCCCCTTTTGCCCTTCTACCTTCTGACACATGAAGACACAGTGTCCCTCCCCTCTGGAGGATGAAGTGATCAAGGCATCATCTTGGAAACAGAGACCAGACCCTCGACCAGCAATGAACCTGCTGGTGCCTTGATCATGCTGTTCCCAGCCTCTAGAACTGGAAACATGAAAAAGATTTATGTTTTTTATAGATTTTCCAGTGTCAGGTATTCTGTATAGCAGCATTAACAGTCTAGGATGAGTACAAATTCCATCTTGCACTCATAGCCACAGATAGGTACTGTTGTAAATACTGAAGTATTCATAACTGTCTTACTGTAGCATTTAGAGTCTAGATCAGTGGTTCTCTTCCCTGGCTTTATCCAAAACGTGGATCCATCCCAGGCTGACTAAATCAATATCTAGGGCAGGTGGAGGAGGAGCCATCAGTATTTGATTCTAATGTGCAGCCAGGTTGAGACCCATTGCCCTGGGCCTCCTGAATGTGATACTATTTTGTGAGTGTCATTAAGTATAATCAAAGTCTGGTGTCAGGTGATGCTATAGGCTTTCTTGGTCTTCTTTATGATAGCTTTTCAATGGCCTATTCTCTTACATTATTCCTTTCATAGAATACTGACTTTGTCTTCTTGAATCTGTAGGTAGACAAGAAAAGTAACCCTTTGTATCTTGAGATGTGGTGAGCATATCGACTGATCTACAGGTGTCAGTGTTATGAAGCAGGAATTCCCTGGTACTGCTTACTCTGCTGGGTCAATAGAGCCTTCTGCCTGTATTTTATGACTTTTTGGTTTTGGTGGTGAAAGGATGTCCTCCCACTACCAAGGGCCTTTCCTTCAGCCAAAATAGTGATCAAAGCTGCATCATTAATTAATTTTGTTATGGGTTTAATTGTGTCTCCCCCCAAAAATGTGTTGGAATCCTAATTCCAAATGTGACCTTATTTGGAGATAGGGTCTTTAGAGGGATAATCAAATTAAAGTTAAGTCAATTAGGGAGGGCCCTAACCCAATATGACTGGTGTCTTTTTAAAAAGGAGAAAATTTAGACACAGAGACAGACACACACACACGGAGAATGCCATGTGAAGACTGACTGGAATTGCCGGAATAGGCCTAGGACAGCTCTTCCCTAGCTCCTTCAGAGGCAGCATGGCCCTGCCGACACCTTGATATTGGACTTCCAGCCTCCAGAACTGTGAGACAATAAACATTTGTTATTTTAACCACTCACTTTGTTAAGATAGCCTTAGCAAACTCATACAACTTCCCACAGTAAAGTATTTGCAAATAACTTTTTACATCTTTGTATCTGTCAAATTTTTAATAGTTTACAAAGGGCACAACATACATTATCAGATTACTATCCTCCAGGAAATGGCATTTGAGATTGGCCTTGAAGAATGAATGGGAGTTTAAAAGGCAGAAACATTTGAGGGCAGAGAAGTTTAGAGGAACAGAATTCTAGGCCTAGGAAATAGCAGAAACAGAGATATGCAGGTAAGTGGTGCAGAATGTATCCCAGAAACAGAACAATACAATTTTGGGGGGTGTACATGTAAGTAGAGGAGAGAAGTGAGAAAAATATTGTAAATTTGATTATTTTTCACATTGACAATGGCCTTGAATACCAATCAGGGGATTTTGTGCTCAAACTGGCACTTCCCAGGCCACAGGGAGATGACGGTTCTTGATCAGGGGTTTTACATGTCAGAAATGCATTTGAACAGGTGCCTCTGGCAGCATGCTGTGGGATGGATTAGTTTGGGGAAAGACTGGAAGCAGAGACCTTAGTGGAGAAGCAGTTACAATAGCTCGGGCCAACAGTGGTGGTGGTGATGACAGCAGAAAGGGAAGAGACAGGTAGGTTAAGAGGCATTACCACAGAGGAAGAGAGATCTGCCGGAACTTCAGGCATGTGGCAGGCTGATGTAGAAATGTTCCTAGGCAGGTGGGATTTTCCTGCCTGTTATATCACAGCTCCATGTACATGGGCATAAGGATGACCTGCAGAGGTTCTTCGGTTAGAAATGGAATTTGGATCCTGGCCCACCAGTATCCAAGAGGGGAACCTCAAAGTGGTCCATATAACCTGGGGCATTCAGGGTGTGTAGCAAGGGCCATGGGGCTCTGTGACACCAGTCTAGAGTCACCTGACATATGCCTTAATAACCTGAGGTATTTCCCTTCTGTACAAAGTAGTTATTTGTTAATTGTCACACTTAAGTCATCTTTTTACCACCTTATCCTCCAGCCAAAATAAACCTCCAGCAAAGCAAGGTGACCCCCCCCCCTTTGGAAGTACTGAAAAGTTATGGGTCTCACAGATGACTGGAGTTTTCCTCATCTGGGTACATGTGACAGCTGCCTAATCCACTTAGGCAGTTTGGCACACACAGGTAAGTTAGATGTAACAGTGCCAACTGGATGGATTATAGTGTTCAACATCAGGTCACTCTTTCATTTCATATTCTTTGTGAACATGGACAAGTCTGGAGCCACAGAAGCACTGTAATTCCCCACGCCGGGCTGCACAGCATGAGCCAGCTCTGTGGCTGCCCAGCTCCCTGCTCCAGGCATTAAACATCACTCACTGTGCCTTCTTGGTCCTGTCCTGAAGACACAGTAGCTCTCTGCCTGTTGTTAGGAAAGTACAAGTGTGTGGAGACCTGTATTAGGGCACGCGGGGGGCTATGAGCTGCTGTGCTGTGTATTTACCATCACTGTGGGGAGGGCAGCAGTTCCCCTGGGTACCCTGTAAGGCAGTCTGGAATCCTCTTTGCCTACGGGAGCTGAATTCTGCATCTGATCAGTAACTTCCTGATAAATGCATAAGAACAGGACCATAGCCTGTTCCTACTGCCACTTTCACAAGTTAAAACATTCATAGCTGAGGCATTTTTTAGTAAAAGCTCTTTGTACAAAGGATTAAGGATTTGATGAGCATTCAGTAGATAATGCCCACTCTCTACTGTTTCTTAAGGTTACAATGGAAGGCAGTCCCAAAGTGAAGAGTTCAGAAGTGATATACAATCTGAATATAGTGAGCTGGGCGTATATTTTCCCTGTAGCAAACAATAGATTCTATCTCTGAATATGAAATACGAATATGGAGATATGAATTTAACAATATACGAATGCTTTATGGATAGAAAGCAAAGAGAACTAGTTTAGAGAGTGGGAGGGAGAGGGAGAGAGAAGAGAGAAAGAGAGAGCAAAAGAGAGAGAGAGAAAGAGAGTATCAGACATGAAGAGGGAAACAGATAATGTTGGAGAAAGAGTCCTTCTGGCCTCACTGTTTTTGGTTCCAGTACTTTGTGAATCTTTATTTCATCTCTGTCTTTATATTCTAAGAGATACTCTAATATTCTTATAAAGTTTTTTTCCCTTTTTTGTTTTAGGTAACTCAAGTCTGTTTCAGCTGTTTACAGTCTAAGGGTCTGTGATGGACCAAGCTAATTTCCCCTGAAATGCAATTATAGTCATCTTTTTCCAGTTCTCAGAAAAGTGCAAGTTAATGAGTGATCGCCTTGATTTTATGTTTTTCTCCCATAGATTATTTCTCAAGCCATTGGAAACTGTAACCGCTTGCCTGGTTGTGAATCCTAGCAGATGACAAAATGAACAAACCGTGAAATGTTAATAGCAAAACTGAGAAGCAGCCCCTTGTGCTTAGCTTGTTTTGTAGACATTTGGTAATAATTTTGTATTGGATATATGTACTTACACACATGTATATTTATATATACACATAAACATGTATATCTATGTAATAGTCCTATTTTCTGCTATTAAAACAGATGCTAATTTATGTGTTGGAATTAGAACAATAGACATTGTTGGCACCTGAAAAATTTTGGGAACTACTGCCTTAGATTAGTTTAAATAGCCTATGTTTTCTTCATTCTCACCTTTCCCAGACACTGCAGAGCCATATGGGCCCCAATCTGTCTCTTCCACCACTGTTTTGTTGCCTGCCAGTCCAATCTCTAACCTTTCACCACAGGAGCTTCCTCATAACCCACGCTGGCACTGCACATGCCTAGGGCGTCTGTTGTGTACAGAATAGAGGGCCAGAGCCTGTGTGCATCTTTAATTGGGGGGAGGAGCCATTCCTCACAACAACCCTGGGGGTGGAAGGCCAGACCTTGAGGGCCATAGTGTGGATTTCTTAGAAGTTTGCTCAACCCTGGGTCAGTCCCTGTGGAGTATTCTCCTACTCATTGGATTGCTTTCCTATATGTCCAGTGTTTTCAAAGTTAGCCCTGTAAGTGAAGTTAGGGGTGTATTATTAATATAATAAATCTTTTCCCATCAAATAAAACTTGGGCTCATATATTAGATGCTGTTCATAAGATATTTGTTAAACTTCCCATGAATGGTGTTCTGATAATAAAAGATAATTTTTGTTTTTAGAATTTAAGACTGAATTGATTTTTTTCTTGCTATTCATAGATTTTAATGAAGAGGTAAATACTAATTATTGAATCTCCCCTTTCACAAAAAATCTATGTTACTCATGTAGATAACTGGCAAGTTCAATATTAATGAAGCTTAGTTTTTCATAAATAAAAAAATCTGACAATTATAACTATTTGCTAAAATTTCAAGGGAGCCAGCTTTCCCTTGGGAAGGTCATTTGTTTATTCATTCTAATTTGACATTTAAAATGCTATTGTTTATTGAATCTTCCTTATAGTTTTTGTGTTTCAAAAATCACATTGCTCCAAATGGAGTCCCTCTCTTTTATTTGGTATTTTTAGACAGCAAAATCTTTGTCTTTAAAACTATCTATCTTCCCCTAAGATCTCCCCTACCTTAATATATTTGAGAAATGTGTTTTTTTAGCACATGGAGAGAGAAAAAGAGAGATATCTCTCTGCCTTTTCTTATAAGGCCACTAATACTATTGGATTAGGACTCCACCTTTATGACCTCACTTAACCTTAATTGTCTCCTAAAAGCCCTATCTCCAAATTCAATCATGTTGGGGGTTAGGACATATGAAATTTGGGGGATACAATTCTGTCCATAGCAGACATATTCATCCAATGGAATACTACTCAACAATAAAAAGAAAAGAATGACTGAATTTCATAGACATTTTAAGTATGAACTAAACTAAAATCCTAAGCCCCCTGCTAACTGAACAAACCCTTCTCAGCCAAGGGGACCCCGGAAAAAAAGGCTTAAAACTGAATTCCCAGCCATGATGGCATGGGAGGTGGAAAGCACAATTATACATGTGCGTTTTCTCTTCATAAACATTCATGACTTCTCCTGTAGCTTGTTTTCGCCTGTCTCCTCCTCCTTCCCCCAGGCTGATTTCTGTTGAGTTGTACTTCTCTCTGTGTATGTGTGTACTTGTCAGTTAGTTCCAATTTAGTAGTGAGTGCACGTGGTGTTTGTTTATCCATTCTTTAAATACTTCATTTAGGATAATAGTCTCCAGTTCCATCCACATTGCTGCAAAAGGCATTTTATTCATCCTTTTTTATGGCTGAGTCATACTTTATAGTGAACATATACCACATTTTGTTAATCCACCCATGAATTGACGGGCACTTGGGTTGATTCCACATCTTTGAGATTGTGAATTGTGCTGCAATAAACATTCGTGTACGGGAGTCTTTTTGATAAAATGTCTTCTTTTCATTTGGTTAAATACTCAGAAGTGGGATTGCTGGATCAAATGGTAGGTTGACTTTTAGTTCTTTGAGGAATCTCCATACTGTTTTCCATAGAAGTTGTACAAGTTTGCAGTCCCACCAACAGTGTATAAGTGTTCCTTTGTCTCTGCATCCACACCAGCATCTATTGTGCTTGGACTTTTTAATAAAGGCCATTCTCACTGGGGTAAGTTGATATCTCATTGTGGTTTTAATTTGCATTTCCCTGATGATTAGTGATGTTGAACATTTTTTCATATGTTTATTGGCCATTTGTCTATCTTCTTTTGAAAAGCTTCTGTTCATGTCTTTTGCCTACTTTTTAATGGGGTTGTTTTATTTTTTCTTGCTGATTTGCTTGAGTTCTCTGTAGATTCTGGTTATTAGTACTTTACTGGATGTATAGCAAGAGAATAATTTCTCCCATTCTGTAGGTTGTCTATTTGCTTTGTTAATTATTTCCTTGGCTGTGCAGAAGCTGTTTAATTTAATCAAGTCCCATTTATTTATTTTTGTTGTTGCTGTGATTGCCTTTGGGGTCATCTTCATAAATTCTTTGCCTAGGCTGATATTTAGAAGAGGTTTTCTGACATTTTCTTCTAGAATTCTTATGGTTTCATGCCTTACATTTATGTCCTTTATCCATCTTGAATTAATTTTAGTAAGCGGTGAGAGATAGGGGTCCTGTTTCATTCTTCTGCATGTGGCTATCCAATTTTCCCAGCACCGTTTATTGAATAGGAATTCTTTTTTACAGTGTATATTGTTGACTGCCTTGTCAAAGATTAGTTGGCTGTATGTGGATGGTTTTGTATCTAAGTTTTCTGTTCTTTTCCATTGGTCTATGTCTCTATTTTTGTGCCAATACCATGCTGATTTAGTTACTATAGCCTGGTAGTATAGTTTGAAGTCTGGTAATGTGATGCCTTCCCATTTGTTCCTTTTGCTTAAGATTGCTTTGGCTATTTGGGCTCTTTTCTGGTTCTACACAAAGCATAGCATTATATTTTCTAGATCTGTGAAATACTATGTTGGTATTTTGATGGGAAGTGCATTGAATCTGTAAATCACTTTGGGTAGTATGGACATTTTAACAATGCTGATTCTACTGATACATGAGCATGATATGTTTTTCCACTCATTTGTATCATCTGTGATTTATTTCCTCAGTGTTTCATAGTTGTCTTTGTAGAGGTCTTTCACCTCCTTGGTTAAGTATATTCCTGGATATTTTGTTTTCTTTGTAGCAATTGTGAATGGTATTGAGTTTTTGATTTGACTCTCAGCTTGACTGTTATTGGTTTATAGGAATGTTACTGATTTGTGTACATTGATTTTGTACTGAGACTTTGCTGAATTTATTTACCAATTCCAGGAGTCTCTTGGTGGAATCTTTGGGGTCTCCTAAGTATAAGATCATATGGTCTGCAAGAAGTGATAGTTTGACCTCCTTTTTCCCAATTTGGATACCCTTAAAGGCTATGAATTTTCCCGTTAGGACTGCTTGTGCTGTGCCTCATAGATTTTGATAGCCTGTGTCCTCTTTGTCATTCAGTTCAAGGAATCTTTTAATTTTCATCTTAATTCCTTCTTTGATCCAATAATTATTCAGCGGCAGTTTGTTTAATTTCCATGACTTTGTGTAGAATTGGGAGTTTCTCTTGGAGTTGATTTCTAGTTTTAGTACACTGTGGTCTGAGAAGATACATGGTATGATTTCAATTTTTTTGAATTTGTTGAGCCATGTTTTGTGGCCTAAAATATGAACAATCTTGGAGAATGTTCAATGTGCTGATGAGTAGAAGGCATATTCAGTAGTTTTTGGGTAAAATGTTCTGTAAATGTTTGTTAGGCCCAATTATTCTATAGTCCCATTTATGTTCAGTGTTTGTTTATTTTCTGCTTGGATGATCTGTTCAGTTCTGTCACTGGGATGTTGAGGTCCCCAGCAATTAGAGTGTTTCTGTTTATCTCTCTACTTAGGTCTATTAGGGTTTGCTTTATGAATCTGGGTGCTCCTGTGTTAGGTGCGTAGATATTTATGATTGTTATGTCTTCTTGTTGAATTGCTCCCTTTGCCATTATATAATGAGCATATTTTTCTTTTGTTACTATTGTCTATTTAAAGTCAATTTTATCTGCTATGAAAATGGCTACACCTGCTTTCTTTTGGTTTCCATTTGCATGGAATATTTTTTTCCATCCCTTGACCTTGAGTCTGTAAGAGTCCTTGTGGGTTAGATGTGTTTCCTGCAGATAGCAGATACTTGGCTCATTTTTTTTTTTATCCTTTCAGTCAGCCCATGTCTCTTGCCATTTATGTTGATAGATAGAATTGACATGTGGGATGCTCTTCTGTTCATCCTGTTGGTTAGTACCTTATTGCTTGTTTTACTTCTTGTATTATTGCTTTATTTGAGCTCAGAGCTTTAGCTTTTGGGTGGATGGTCATCCTACACTGGAGGATGACCATTGTGTTGCTCCATGTATAATGCAGTTCTAAGTATTTCCTGCAGGGCAGGTTTGGTCTTGACCAATTCTCAGTGTTTGTTTGTCTGGAAAAGTCTTTATTTCTCCTTCATTTATGAGAGTTAGTTTTGCAGGGTACAAAATTCTAGGCTGCAAGTTGTTCTGTTTAAGAAGACTGAAGATGGGGCCCCAATCCCTTCTGGCTTGTGAGGTCTTAGTTTAGAAGTCTGCAGTTAGCCTAATGGGTTTTCCTTTGTAAGTTAGTTGATGTTTTCACCTTATGGCTCACAGGAGTTCCTCCTTCATGTTGACTTTGGACAGTCTAATGACTATGTGTCTTGGTGATTGTCTCTTTGGGATGAATCTCCCAGGTGTTCATTGAGCTTCTTTTACCTGGATGTCTAAATCTCTAACAAGACCAGGGAAATTTTCCTCAATTATTCCTTCAAATAGGTTTTCCAGCTCTTGTGTGTTTTCTTCTTCACTCTCAGGGATGCCTATGATTCTATTTGGCTATTTTACATAATCCAATATTTCTCATAGGCTTTGTTCATTCATCTTAATTCTCTGTTTCTTATTTTTGACTGAGTGAGTTAATTTGAAAGAGTTGTCTTCAAGCTCTGAGATTCTCTCTTCTCCCTGGTCTAGTCTATTCTTAAAACTTTCTACCGTGTTTTGCATCTTCTTAAATGATTTTTTCATTTCCAGAAATTCTATCTGGTTTTTCTTTTTTTCTGGTTTCTTTGAGTTGGTTTTCCATTTTCTCTTGGATTTCATTGAGCTTCTTTATAATCCATACTTGGCGTTCTTTATCTGTCATTTCAGTATTTTCATTTTGGTTAGTATCCATTGCTAGAGGGCTGGTGTTCCCCTTTGGCGGAAACCTTTCATTCTGATTTTTCATACTTCCAGAGCTCTTACTCTGATTCCTTCTCATCTGGAGCAGTTGTTGCCTCTAAATTTTTTATTTTCTTTTATTTTGATGGGGCTTACCCACCCCCAACTCACTTGTATGGGGGTGTTTGTAGCATATGTTGGGTAAGAACTTTTGGCTTGGTTTGTGGTTGCTTTGATGGCAATCTAGGTTCTGGATAGATGCCTTAGTAATGGATATCATTGGTGTGATGCTTTTCTCAGTTGCTAGTTGTTGGGTGCTGTAGCAGTGGTGAGCTATGTGTGTGGGCAAACCTGTCTCTCTGTGATAAGAGAGGATGGAGCCCTGTGGTCTTCTTATCAGTGGTATTGTAATGGCACACCCAGTTTAATCACTGAGACAGTAGGTTGTGCTTGTAGCTGAGAAATGACCTCACCCTGTATGATTGAGTCAGTAAATGTTGAAAAGTGCTGTGCAAATTGACTTTCCTGTCAGTAGGTGGCATTTGCCAGAAGGAACAGGCTGTCATGTTGTTTTTGTGCCTGACTCTAGTCCCTCAGGAGGAGCACCCGAATGCCCCAGGTGGTGGGTGGGGCCCTGGAACTTCCAGGTGTGTCCTTATTCTCTGTCTCAGTGGAGGTGGGTGGGGAAGTGAGGCTAGGTAGGGCTGGTTGGGTGGGCTTGCCCTCAGGATTCACAAAAGCTGGTAAGGTAGCTGTTTGGCCAGTGTTCAAAGGTGTGCTCCCAGCTTCTGGGGATAGCCGCCCAGGAGGGGCTGAAGTGGCCCCATTCAGCCAGAAAGTCTGCTTGGTCTCAGAAAGGACCATCTGAGATTAACTATCTGACTGCCCAGTTCTCACATCTCCCCCCAGCCTGCGTGTCTGTCCACTAGTGTGCATCTCCACAAAACACTTGTGGGCAGGGAACTCTGGAATTGGGCACCCTGGGTCCACTACAGATGAAGAGACATGGGCCCCACTCTCTGTGGATGCCTCAGCCTGGAGTACATGCCCGCTGGGGAGAGGGGGGCCATTTGCCTACTTCTCAGCATGAACTGCTCTCCTGGCTGGAGTGGGTGGGGGAGGGGCCACCACTCATGGTCAGCCCCAGCACCTGAATGAACCATCCCTGGTTGCTGTGACAACAGGGCTGAGCCATCTCGGAACCCCAGAGTATTCTACTATCAGATCTGTCTATGTGGGCTTCCTTGCCACCTGCATCTAACCCACAGACTTCCCCACTGTGTCCCCAGCAATCTTCTTGTGTGCAGGAGCCCTGGGGTCTGGCCTGGTTGTCTGACCTGCTGGTGTGCAATTCCGTGAAATGCCTCCGGGAAGGATGTTCCCAAATTGGGCACCCCAGATCTTCCACAGGCCCCAAAAGGGAAAGGCGTGGGGTCCCACTTTCCATGGAAGCCTCAGCCTGTAGCACACTCCCACTGGGGGGAGGCAGCTGCTCACCAAATTTTTGGCCCAAACTGCTTTTCTCTATTGCAATGGGTTGAGGAGTGGTGGGGAAGGAAGCATCTGGATGGAGGAAAGCCAGCTCTCCGACCTCTCATGACACTCTCCATGGTGGGGAGCTCTGCACAGAGTGTCCAAGCTCCAGGATCATGCAAGTTCTCCCCACTATACCATGTTTGCCGCTGTGTCTGGGCTCATGGGTGTGGAAAAGCCTTCAAGAACTTGGTAGCCTGCTGGCTGCCAAATGCCTGTGGAAGGGTAAGAGTTATCCTTACCCTTTCATTGGGCTCGGAGCTTCTCTGGGTTTGATCCTTGCTGATATCTTTTTTCCCTTTATCTTCCACCTTCTCTGCTTGGCAATTTTCCTCCGTGAAATCCCCGGCAGGTTTCGGCACCTCTCCCTATGATCCACACTCACTCTATGTCTCTTCTCCTTTTCCCTTTGTCAGAATTCCTATCTTCCTGCCTGCACTGTCCATGGCAATGGATGTCTCTAGTTGGTCATCTTGGGCTTTCCATCCTAATGCCCCTGTTCCATTTTATCTCTCACTTGAAACATGTGTTTCCAGCTCATAGCCTGAATGGTGTTTCCCAGCCTGTCAGAATGGCCACTGCAGGTTGAGACCCCTTTACAAGAAATAAAGCTCTTCCTTTTTTAAAAAATATAAACCTTGTGATTTTTTAAATTAACATGAGTAAAAGAAGCCAGATACTAAGGAGTACATACTTTTGATTCCATTTGATAGTGACAGAAATCAAAGAGTGGTTGATTGTGAGGAGGAAGAAGTTAAATGGGAAGGGGCCCAAGGGAAACTTCTGGGGTGATGGCAGTGCTATGTCTTGATTGGGGAGATAGTTATGTGGGTATGTATATTTGTCAAAACACATTAACTGTACATTTAAGACCTGTGCATTTTATTGTGAAAAAAAAGACAAGAAAAACTCTTTCCTCATCAATTTTCATGTACTTTCAGTACATGCACTATTCTAATAGAGATTACCTGCTCTAAATAATCTTACAAATGATGTAGCAGTTAGGAGATTTCAAATTAACACATATTTTTTATGTGCCTTCATATAATAGACTCTCCAGTTCATAGATGCAAATTAGAGGAAGGGACTTATTCAAAGTCACATTACTAACCAATTAATTATGGGATGGGAACCATATTTCTAGCTTCCAAGCTTAGACTTTTTGGTATTAAAGAAAAAAATAGTACAGTGCACCAAGTAGGGATCAAGAGGTTGAGGATGCTAGAGCTTGCTATCTCCCAGGATGTAATCCTAAACCTTCATTCAGGTTGTGAGGAACAATTTAGGAGCAGGCAGATTTTCTGTGATGCTGAAAAAGGGCTGTGCTGAGCATGCAGAGGCAGGGTATGTGATCTGATCAGGAAGTGTCTCCAGTCTCCAGCACCCCTCTCAGTCCTGTAACTTTACCCATGCATTTTCCCCAGACTTTCAAGTCTTCACTTCCAGGGATGGGCTTTTCAAGTTTAACCTCCGAGGCACCAGGTCTACCATTAGCATTTTCCTAACTAAGGCATTTTCAATAGATGTCTCGCCACATTTTGAATTCTCTGGGGGCAGGAATCATGGGTCACACATCTCACACAATAGTGGGGGGCCGAATGTTTGTGGAATAACTCTAGGTATTTAACAACAAAAAAGAAACCATCCTTATTTCCACCAGCAACAGCTTGCAGTGTTATGCAAGCACTTTGACGCAGCTTCATGAACTGCAGAATTAAATCTGCAACCACAAAAGAAAGAAACTGATTTCTCATGGCCCTTTTTTTTTAATTTCAGAAAGGTTTTGGGAAGTCTCTAAATTGAATTTAACTGTTAATCACAGGCTGAACTTAAAACCCTCATCTGTTTTAAGTCATCCCCTCCCTCCCATACACTGTGCACTCATACGGGGTCTGAATCCTAAGTGCTTTGGCTGTGGACATATGCTCTGTGTGAAAGGCCGAGGAACCCAAGGGGCTGAGATTACTGCCTGCATCACCACATTCCTTTTGTTTGAATTCACTCAGCCGAAAACCACTGAGTGGTTGTAGAATGCCCAGCACATAGCAGCAGAATCTCATCAGGTCACAAAGGTGGGCGGAAAGAGCACTGGCCCACAAGGAATGTCTGCATGACTGTTCAGGAAGGCAAACAGGAAGATGGGAAGAAAAACAGATATTTCTCAACAACAATATGCCCAAATTTTCCTACTTCAAAAGGAGAATGTAATTGGCATCTATCTCAAAGCCATACTCCATGGTAATTTATTTTTTTATTTGTGTCCTGGCACTGCTGCACCAATTCTCTCCTTGGTACTCAGTGATCCTCCCTGAACAGAAGGGAAGTCCATTTCTTAATCAGGATAACTGTTGTAACAGGCCTTTGATATTTGGGGGATGTTTGAGACAAGGAGAGTGACTTTCTCGCTCACACCACAGTCCAGTGAGGGGAAGGAGTGGTGTTGGTGTGTGTTCTTCTCTACACAGTTAGTTAGGGACTCACATTCCTTTCATAGGATGACTCTGCCATCATTTAGTTAGTGTTTTTCCTTCGTTGCATTAGGTGGTAAATGGGAAAAGAGCGCTCATGGAGGACCATGCAGAAAGTTTAGGAGCTAGGTCTAGAAGTGCCTTAGCATCACTTCTGCCCACTTTCCGTTGGCCAGAACTCAGGCATATGGCTTCAGCCAACTTGAGGGGGGGCTGAAAAATGTGGTCTAGGTTTATGCTTAGAAGAAAAAATAAAAGAGGTCTCATGAGCACATAGCACTGTCTCTGCCACAGTATATAACAGTAGGTGGCAATAATATGAATTCTGTCTTTACTAAGATGCTTAAATATCTACTGACAGGTGGGAAAAAGAATATGTTCCATGATAATCTTTCCACGTGGTGTTGGTGTGGCCTCAGGGTTTGTTACTTGGAGACAGTGGCCCATTCACACCTACACTATCTTCAGGACCAATGCCTGTTCCTTAACCTATAATTTGACAATTGGCATTGATTGTGTAAATGTTCCCACAGAATAGGTTTTTGCTGCAGTACTAAAATCATACATATTTTGAGGGCTATGCAAAGTCTTTAGCTGACCAAGAGTCAGGATGCAGGATTCTGTAATAAGACTTCTAAATTGCTATTTTATTCCTTCACTTTCTAATATTATGCCACCAAGCAGAGTTATCCCATTGGGATTAAAATTGAAGATAGCAAAGATCAGTCAGAAAATAACATCTCTAATCTGTTTCCCTAGTCAGGTACTAACAGTTCCAAAACTAAGTCAGAAGCACCTGCTAGGAAGGAGGCCGGCAACAGGTGGAGGTGGTAGGGGCAGAGGGGAGAAGTAGGGCCAGATCTTAAACTCTGGGCAGGCAAGGCAGACATTGCTGAGAGCTGTTAGCAGCATGGGAGGAGCTTGAGTGTGCCAGGATCCTTGGAAAAGTTGGGAGTAGGGAGAAAAGTTTCAGAAGCAGAATTCTTAGGTGCTATTTTAGGTGTCTTGGGACAGGCACCATAGGCATAACTGCATTGACCTCCCTTGGTCTCAAAGCAATGTGTGGACTAGTGAATTCCCTAGCAGAGTTATCCCAGCCCCCAACGGGGTTCTCATAGCTGATCAGGCATCTATCATCTATAGGCACTGTTTTAGACCATGCCTCAGTCAGGCCATGTTGAAGTTTTCTTAGAGGTTCCTTATCAAAGATCTGATATGGAGCTGGAGGATTAAGAGTAGTTATACTGGCGATAACTAGAAATCCAGGCCACCCTCTCTTTCTGCCAGAGCTGTCACTCCCAGGAAAGTCACGATTTCATTTCCTAATGAGATACAGCATTCTGTTCCATGGGCATTTTTTTAGTTCTCACTGCTTTGTATGTTGTATTATGTCACTGATTGAATAACTGTGAGGGGTCCTGGCCTGCACATTTCCATGTGGTTAATTGCAACAGCATGTGGTAGAAGTCCTTACTGAATATGTAATCCGATGCCACTAATGTGATGGTGTCAGGTGCATAAAATGTTCAAGATAGTTGGTTTTTTTTTTTTTCCTCATATGGAATAAATTACTTCATAAGGGGTCTGGAAACTTGCCCAATAGTTTTTGAGAGCAGGGAAAATTTCTCTTTGCCATAAAAGCCTTTAGGACTTCTTGCAAATAAAAGCCCCTCTATTACAGGCCTGTATGAGAGAGAGCTCCTCTGCACCCTTGCCATGGGCTCTGCATCTCGTGTAGGTAGCAGGGAGGAAAAGGGTGGAAGGAAAGTGCCTAGAGGTCTCATACATGGGGGTGGTGAGGACAGAGGTAAGACAGAGAGAACAGGATGAGGAGAGGAGAGGAGAGTAGCCCAGAGACTTTGAGAGTAAAGGGCTCAGCATGTTTCATCCACTTGAAATTAATTCAAGAAATGCAGAAATCACCCACAAATATGAGTCCCCAAATCAAGAGTAGTTTCTTACCAGATACCTTCAGGTAGCCCCCAAAATAGGTGTCATAATTACCAGTGGACAAGTCGCATAATCTCTTTCAGTCTTTTCTTCACATGCAGAATGGGAACACAAGCAATATGTACCTAATAGAGTTATGAGATAATGTATGTAAAGCAATTAGCACAGAACCTGTCCTAGAGAACTCAATATAGTTTAGTGATGACAATGATAGGGAATGGTGATGAAGATGAAGGAAGACGTGGAAGAGGATGCCACCAGAATCAAGCCGATGAAATGCATTTAAATGAAGCAAAAGTTGATCAGATTTTAAAAGTACTGGGACATTTCCAGGCCCATGGAAAAGCTATATGGTAGCTACAGTTTATTTGCAGGTTCTCTACCTCCCTTCTCTTCCTATAATCTCCTAACACGTGGACAAAAGAGGAAGTAAAACTAGGAGAAATGCCAGCACCTGTTTTTAGGATATAAGGTCATAGTGTTCGAGGGAACATCAAGAATCATCTTTTATGGAGAATTATATTTAAACATCTAAGACAGGTGAGTGTTTATCTTGTTCTTAAAGACTTCTAAGGGTGTGGTTTTTCTCAATAGTTGGGTTCAGGGTCTAATTATCTGGATGCTTAACTTAAGCACCATTTCAATCTGGTTCTGATCTCCCTGGCAATGCACAACAGCTGGAGTTCTATAAAATAACCCATGACCTATAGTGTTAGAAGACAGGAATAACGTCCATGCTACAACCTAGCTGTGCTAAACCATGCTTAGCACAGATTCCTCAGGTAGTCTGGCTAAAGGTGTGTCTATTGTGTTTATCTTTTCAAAAAACCAATTTTCTGTTTTATTGATCTTTTGTACTTTTTTTGCCTTCAATTTCATTTATTTCTTCTCTGATCTTTATTATTTCTTCTACTAATTTTTGGTTTGGTTTACTCCTGTTTTTCTAGTTCTTTGAGATGTATCATTAGGTTATTTGAAGCTTTTCTACTTTTTTGATGTAGGCACTTATTGCTATAAACTTTCCTCTTATTACTGCTTTTACTATTTCCCATAGGTTTTGATATGTTGTGTTTCATTTTCATTTGTTTCAAGAAATTTTTAAATTTCCTTAATCTCTTCATTGACCCACTGGTCATTCAGGAGAATATTGTTTAATTTCCATGTGTTTGTATATTTTCCAATGTTCCTCTTGTTATTGATTTCTAGTTTCATTCCATTGTGGTCAGAGAAAATACTTGGTATGATTTCAACTTTTTTAAATTTTTTGAGACTTGTTTTGTTAGCACAGATTCCTAAAGGTGAGTTTAAGGTCGTGTGTCATCTGCCTTCAATCAGGGATATTTGTGGGGAAAATGAGAAGCGTGTCATTGCCACAATGCAGTCCAGCTGCCTGAAGAACCTCCAGGCAAGAGAAGCAAGAGGCAATAATGCAAAGCAGGTAGAGTTCAAGGTGACTCTTGTGGCAGTTCTGGATCAGCCCACTGACATCAAAATAGCCATGAAAGAGTGGAGGTTCTACAGTGGAAGTTTAGTCAGGACAGTTTCTTTGGGACTCTTGGGGCTTGATCCATGGTAGAGCTGAATGTGAATCCAGCTATAATGGGGACCAACTAGTGCTTCCATTAGCTCCATCAGAGTCCTCTTTTCCAGGCCTTTGTCACATCTGTGGATCTCCCTCGGATGCGCCCTAGATTCCCCACTCACCTCTTAAGTAGAAGGGAACCAATCTGAACCCTGGGCTGTAATTAGAGTCTGACTCAAAATGCATGCAGCCCAAGGATCTCTTTCCGGGTGTTATATGCTAATGTCGTCTTTCTGGTAATTCACCCTAGGGCAATCTTCCCACAAATAAACAAAAAAATAAATAAAACAAGAGCACACCTTTCCTGACTCATATACATCATGTGTTCCAACATGTAAATGTTTTCCATTGGTCTTAAATCTCTCATTCTTCATGGTTTAGTTGTATAGTTTGTTTTGGGTTCTTAAAGCATATAACTTGCACCTGGGAAACAGAGGCCATGTCTTTTTTACCTTTATTTCTCCACTGCCTTAAACAGTACTAACACCATAGGTTAACGGCAAATGATTCCTGAGCAAATGAATGAATAGGGCATGAAAAAAAAAAAAGCATCCATCTTTTTGCTTATACTGATTTTTATTTCAGATCCTAGATCAGGGGCTTTAATTCACCAATCTGCTTACACACAGCTGGATGCAATACCCTTGGTTTTCCTGGTACCATCTGCTGGCTAAGTCATCCCCTGAAGGCCAAAAACACAGAACAAAAGAAGCATTGGGAAAAAGGGGAAGGAGGTGTGGAAACTGGACAGGAAGAGGTGTTTAAGGGAAATGGTATACATTAGCAGATGTCACAGAGATTTATTTCTTTCTCTATGGGGATTTGCTCTAACGACCAAACTCTGCTTTCAGAATTTTTTTCCAAAAAGCCCTTGGAGCATTCATCATTTGCTATGGGGGCTGCTTTGTGGGCAAAAGTTTCCTTCTTTTCAGATTTTTCATTCAGGTTTTAGACTTGAAATATTAAGAGGAGAAACACCTTGACGTTTCAGGGAGAGAGAAAGTGCAAAGCCTAGGATGGAGGAGGGAGTTGTTAAAATAAATTCTCTAGGTACATTTCTGAAAAGCATTCTTTCCCCTACTCACTCCTGGAGTAACCACATCAATGAAGTGTAAGGAGTGAAGGCCTCAGACCCTCTGCATGGTGGGGAAATGCAAGAGATTTAAGCTTTTGGCATGGTGTTTTAGGCCACATTTTGGAACTAGTGCCCAGACAACAGGCCTTGTGTGTTCCGGAGGGAGCATCCTTGGAGTTAAGGCTTTGAGAGTTGCCAACTAGCAGGGAAATCTGTAGATAAGCTGTGCACTTAGGAAACTCAATAAATCCTCAGTGATTAATTCCAGACCACCACTCCCTTCCTAGTCAGAGATGTATATTTTGCTCAAAATTATTTTTGAAGATAGGAAGTACTTACAAAGGTTTAAAAGAGGGAAGGCTTTTTAATTTTCTTTTTCATCATATATCTATTTATTTTACAATTAACTATGCCATAAGGGGTTTTTATGACAACTTTGTTTCAGTACCACAAATAGAAATATCCAATAGTAATTATCATTAATCTTAAACTGGTGGAAAAGCAAGGAACAGAGAGGTCATTGGGAAAGTGACTCTGCAGAGTCTTTTCCATTTAGTACAATTAAAGTCAGTGAATTAATAAACAAGTATTATGGAGATTTGTTAGGGAATAACAGAAATCTGAATTCTAGTCAGAAAAAGTATGTTCATTTTAGTTAAGGTACTGTAGCTGCTATAACAGAACCCCACAATTTCAGTGGTTTTCACAAGAAGCATTTGTTTTTGCTTATGTAACAGTTCATCATGGAAATTACTGGTTAACAGCAGAGGCATGAAAGGCACAGTTGCTCCACTGTTCTTCAGGGACCAAGGCTCCATAGCTTTGCCATCTTCAATGTGTACCTTCCTTTAAGGATTTTGATCTTTCCGGATTTCAACGTTTGGGATTATGGCGTTCTAGATCATGTCTTTCAGGATTATGGCCCAAACCCTTTCCAAGGATACCCTGGAAACCAACACAAATTGACGGATGGAGAAAAAGAAAGGGTGGAGAAGGCATATCTTCTGACACATAACACTTCTGCTCATGTTCCACTGATGGGTGCTCATCACAGGGCCTCACCCAAATGGGGATGGAGCTGAGGATGTGGTCACTGTCCAGGCATCCACCTCCTGGCTAAAGCTCTACACTCAGAAAGTGAGAGCTTGAACCCACTGGGGGATAGTTAGGCAACTCTGCCATGAATTAGGAAATTTCTTGAAATGGAGGAAGCAATGAAAACGAGTTTATAAAGCCATTTTTGAGTTCTGGCTATGCCAACCACCAGCTGGATGATGTAGTCTCTTTGATCAAGTTTCCTCATCTACAAAGTCAAGTTCATAATAACAGCTCACAAGATTGCAGTGAGAACTAAACACAACACTAAATGTGAGCTTTTTTATAAACAAGATACTGGTACTTCTGCTGCTGTAGATAATTAGAGTAGATTTCTTTTTTTAAATTAGATTTACTACATATTTTTGGAGGCTTATTCTTCAAGTTGCTGGCTAATTCATGACTAAAGAGAAATATGTGTTTCTTAAGTTTATATTATATTTCTTAATTATTACATGAGAAAAGGATAGTGTATTTTTAAAAGTACAATTTGGAAATTTGGGGTTGGGGTAATGGAAAGAAAGCTCGGTTTCTAATTGCAGCTCTGACACTGGCCAGCTGACTGACTGCAATCTGGTCACTTCATCTGTCTGGGCTCGAATTTCTTTAGAGGCAAAAGGAGAGTGGTTAGCCAAATGGTCCTTTCCCGATCATGAATGAGATAATATGAGGAAGAAACTCATCTAAATGACTCATCTACATTATCAGATTACAATCCTGAGGAGGTCAGTGGAGGAATAACATCCAGCTTATATAAATTTAGGGGTAACATATTTTCTCAATTTGAGGCAAAAGAATGATTCATTTTCTAACCTCTTGGTGGAATGACTTAATTACTACATTTAGACAGGTCAAGTGTTTCAAAAAATTATGTTGTATTATTTGCCACCAAGTTTTCTCCCTAATCTTGCTCTTACATTTTTCTTCTTGAGTTAATGGGGCAAACAGTATATAAAGTATAGGTATGACTAAGTAGACATTATTTCAATGGCAAGTGAGCAAAAGGCTTTAACAAAAACATCCCCCCTTCATAAATCTGATATAAGGATTTGGAAAGAAAGACTTAGGCCAAACAGACATCTTATATGATTGAACTGATTTCCATGTTCTGTGAATAAATGGTTGATGAGGACAATAAAATATATCAGCAATTAACAATTACTAGTGGTACTTCATTTTGGTTCTTGCTTTTCTAAACTGTTAACCATGAACATCTAATTATTTTAAACATATATTATTCATTAAATGCATAATCATGCTCATTAAACTAGAGTATAACCTTGGCTTAGTCTCATAGCCTCTCTGACCCTCAGATTCTTTCTTTTTTTTTCTTCTTCAAATATCCATTTTATTGTGAAACATAACACAATAAAAATTGTCTACTCCAAAAAAAAAAAAAGAATAAACATAAACATATACTTTATGTATATTGTAAACACCTGGACAGTCATTACATAGATCACAAAATACAACATAGTCAACCATAGATTTACAGTAACGTTATCCGATAGAGCAAGTCTCCCATCTTGTTCTTCAGAAATTGTCTAGTCCTTCTCCACCCTTTGTCTTTCCATTTAAATTTTAGAAAGAGATTTTCAAGTTCTAACAAAAATCCTGTTGAGATTTTAATTGGGATTGCATTGGATTGATAGATCAATGTGGGGAAAAATTACAATACTGAGTCTTCTAATCCATGAACACAGTATATTTATCAATTACTTATTTAAGTCTTTGCTTTTTCTTACAAAGTTTTATAATTACCTCTGTAGAAGTCTGGCATATCCTTTGGCAGTTTTTTTTTTCTAGATATTTGATATTATAAATGCTCTATTAATGCTTTCTTTATTTAAATTTTACTCATTTTATATTTTGTCATTTAGAAATAAAATTGATTCTTATATATATATTTTTTATCCTGCAGACTTGCCCAGCTATCTTTTAAATTCTAATGCTGTAACTGTAGATACTTTATATTTTATAATGTACAAAACCATATATCTATAAATAATGAAAATTTTGGTTCTTCCTTTTAAATGTTTATACCTTTTTGTTTTGTTTCCTTTTCTTGCCTTACAGTACCAGCTAGAACCCTCCATTTCTTGATCTGTAAAATGGGAATAATATTTTCTTTTGGGGCTATTGTTCAATTGTACTAAGTAAATATAGTGAATTATAGAATGCCTGACACAAGGTCTGGCACATGGAAGAGAATCAATGAATAGCATTAACTATTAACTATAAGTTAATAACTATAAGGATTGACTATTACTACTTTCATTATATAATTGATGATGACCTACCTTGTGCTTTCTGTATTGTGCTAAGTAACGGAGATTAAGGGAGTTAAGCAATAGTCCTCATTTGTAAGAAGTATACAGACTATTTGGAGAGACAGGGCAGGCTAATGAAAATACAAGCTGACATTTGCAAGTGCCAACCACTGTTGGTAATGGTGCCCTTGCTTTAAAGACAGCCAGTGTGACTGGCAGGTGTTTCATAGTGTACACATCATTTAAATAATAGCTATTACCCAAATTTGCATTTATGGATGGTCCTTTTAGATGCAAAAAGTTTTGTGAGTGCTTTATAATGTAACTGTGGTAATAAAGGGGGACCAGTCAAACTCTCCCATTTTACAGAGTGAGAACTGAGATGAGAAAAGTCAGATGTTTTTGTTGTGTGTGAGGGGCTTGCAGAGGGAAGATCAGAAATCCGGTGTTGATGCCTATGCTAGTGTTCGTCATCTATGTCCTATTAGAGCTCAAGGGAATAAGATTCACTTAAGAACTGAGTCTTATTTTTCTGTCTCTTAAAATTCAATACATTTATTCCAGAAAGATTGATGGCTCAAATGAACACTGAAAATTGCCTCCACCTTTCATCTCCTTGAAATCATGCCAGAAAAGGCTTTCAGCATTCTCCACTCTAACTTACCTTCTCTAAAGTTTCTCCCTCCCTGGATGATGGTAGTGAGAATCATCACTTGTTAACACACAGATGACTCCAGAAATTTCTGCACTTCAAAGTGAATCTTTTATTCACCTGAGTGTTTAACTATGTCAATGTGCTCTCATTATTAGACTTAATTGAATAATTCAACAAGGAAATGTGCCCAGTGCACACATTATACAGATGTGTTTGCCAGCGTTATCTTGGCTTGCGGTAGAGAGTAACTCTCTGGTGCCCTGAGTTATTTAGAAAGGCCATCACAGATGTCAACATAAGATGGAGGAGACAGATACCTGTGGTAATATGTAAATAACAAAATTTGTCCCTAGTTTATTCTTTCATCACATTGATAGGATGCCGCCCTTGTGCTGCCGTTGTGTAAGTGAACACCTGGTCATTAGGAAGTTGTTGTACTTTTCCTCCCACTGGATGGTATATTATTTTTGGCTGACATAAAGCCTGCCAAGAGTGGCTATACTCCAAGGTGAAGTGGAAGGCCTTGCATGTGTGAAGATCTTGTTCGTTTCCTGGCCTGCTGGTGGAAAGCAATTGAAATATTTCTGACCTAATGGAAAGATGCAGATTGCTATGGTTTGAATGTGTCCCTCCAAAATTCATATGTTGGAAGTTAAACCCCAAGGTGATGATATTAAGAGGTGGGGCCTTTTGGGAAATTGAGGGCTCTGCCCTTGTAAATGGATTGATGCTCTTATAAAAGAGGTTTCAGAGAGCTTTCTGGCCCTTTCATGTCTTCTGCTATGTGAGGACACAGTGTTCATCTCCCTTATGCCCCTTCTGCCATGGGAGGATGCAGTAAGAGGTGCCATCTTGAAGCAGACAGTGAGTCTTTGCCAGACACTGAATCTTCCAGGGCCTTATCTTAGACTTTCCAGCCTCTACAACTGTGAAAAATGAATTTCTATTGTTTATAAATTACCCAGTCTGGGGTATTTTGTTATAACAGCAGGCATAGACTGAGACTCGGATATATTTCTGCTGCATTCACCCAAGTGTGATTGCAAAAAATATACAGTACAAGTTATTTTTCTTTGCTACTTCTTATGTATACTTGATTAAACTGGATAATTAGATATATAATTTGAATTTAAAAACTACTATGAATCACATAAAATATAGAGTGTGCAAGAGTAATTTACTAAAAGACTGCTATATTAGTCAGCTTTTTGCTGCAATCATGCTATGTAACAAACAATCCCCCCAAATCTCAGTTGACTTATAAAAACAAACATTTATTTCTTGCTCACAGGTCTGTGGATTGGGTATGGCTCAGCTGGACTTGGCTGGGCTGGGTTTGCCTGTGTTTAGCACCAGGATGTGGGTTAGATTCAGGTCTCTTCTATATGTCTCCTCATTCTGGGACTCAGATTGAAGAAGCTATGGTTCCCTGGAACAATATATCTTTAATGGTGGCTTGCAAGAGGGCAAACCAAACCACACATACACATTTAAAGTTTCTGGTTGAATGTAGTTCACATGTGTCTTCTAACATTCCATTGACCAAAGCAAGTCACCTGGCCAAATCCCAAGCCGAGTGACATTGGGAAGGATGTGTCTCTGCTAAAAATATGTCTGGGTTGAGGAGGGAAGAAAGAATGATGGCCAAATAATATAACTTACCACAACTGGTGATTATAAGCAGCTGAATGAAGTTCAGGCCAATTGGACCATGAGGAAATTCAATCAATCAGAATCAATTGGGTATTTAAAAAAAAATAGGTCAAGATATTTTAAATTCCCTTAAAATCATTATGCCATGTGATTTCCCTGCCATGATCACTGAACAATAGTTTCAGTGCCTCAGGGCCAGAATACAAGTCTTCTGGAACAATAAAGTCACTGTTTAGCCTCAAATTAGGCTTTTTGAATCTCTAGTAAGAAAGTACTAGAAGGTCAGTGTTTGGAGGAAGAGAAAATAGATTTCCAAACTCCAAATCTTCTTTCACATATCAAAAACAGGGCTTATGAGTTTCAAGTTTTACTCTAAGATACAGGTAGAAAGAGATTATGATAAAACAGAAAGGAAGTTCCAGTAGGAGGAAGTGACCACTTCTGGGTCTTGGAGATGGGAGGAGATCAAAGAAGAAGGGCAAAGCATCCCACAGGTAGGGCCTGTAGTGAGCAGGGTTAGAATCGCCAGATAGGCAGAGAAAATTTCAGTCAGTGAAGCCCATTTCCTGGTGCAGAATGGTACTATTTTAAGACCTTTTTGAGAAGCTTCATGTTCAGTTTGGTGCTAGAGCAACCTATGTCAGGAAATAGGTTAGTGTATTGGTTAGGGTTTCCAAGAGAAACAAAACCAGTAGGAGATATACATGTATGTATATATTTGTGTGTGTGTGTGTTAAGAGATTTATTTAAAATTTTTTTTTAATTTGGGGGGCTGGCAAGTCCAAAATCTGTAGGGAAGACTGGAAAGCTGGAAACTGTCAGGTGGGAGCTGATGCTACAGTCTTGAGGCAGAATTTCTTCTGCCTTAGGGAAACCTCAAGGCTTTTAAACTGATTGGATGAGGCTCAACCACTTATTGAGGATAATATCTTTTACTTAAAGTCAACTGATGGTAGATGTTAATGACACTTACAAAATACCTTTACAGCAACACCAAGACTAGTATTTGATTGAATAACTGGGTACTATAGCCCAGCCAAGTTAACATGTAAAACCAACCATCACAGTTAGTAACAGCTGAGGGAAATACTTGATGTCTAGGCATGAGTTTCTAGTACTCCTGCTTTCAGATGGTCTGTGCTCACTATATAAAAAATTCAGAAATTCCCAGGTGCCACCCTGCAAGACAGATATATAGACAGAGAGATAAGTAGATAGACAGATAGATAGATATAGAATAATAAGAGAGAACATAACAAGGACAGAATATTTTGAATCTGGAAATGTAAGAAGTCAACTCTGAAAGATAGCTTGGCCATATTTAACTCCGAGTCCTCCCTAGCTCCTCAGATGCCTCTGCTGACAGAATGATCCTAGAAGCAAAGAGAGACTCCTTTATCCTGGTGGAGAGATAAAACCTCTCTAAAAATGAGACTAATTTTCAGTTAATCATAGTAAAGCCTTCTGAATTCTAGAGTTGACATCTCAGGCCAGTGGTCAACATTTATAACTAGGAAGGGCTTTGACCCCATATCCATTTGCCCTCTAGCATTCTGAGCTGGGTTGGATTACAAGTGAGTTTCAAGGCTTCCTTTTATTTAAACTGCTTGTTAATCCCTTCCCTCCTGCCCCCAAATCCTATCTTGACCCTGGTACTATATCTTTCTAATCTGACTGACAAGGGAGATATGAAAATAGGGGTTTTTATTCAAGCCTGGACCAGAGCTAGCTTATACATATTCATGCCCTCTTTCTCCAGGTCCCTACCCTGGGTGGCCTCTGGGCCTTCAAGCCCTAGCCTAATCACTTGATCATAGAAGGATGGGAGAGAAGAAGTTGAATCATGAAAACAAAGAGTATTCTAAGAGATCAAAGGGTAATGTCCCATTTAAACTCTCTGAGCATAATGGCCTAACTGTACATCTGTAAGGCCTCCATCTTTCTTAGGCCTAGCATGGATAGTAGGGGGAGAGAGCCTTGAACTTCCCCAGAGGTTCAAGTGTGTGGTCTGGACCACATTGATTCCATATCTGGACTATAAGGCTCCTGCAGGATCAGGCTGTCATAAGGTGAGATTTTTCGGTTGAGAAATCTATTTTTTATTTAGCATTTGGAATAGAAAATTTTGATTTTGGACCTTTCCATATTAAGAGTAGTTGGATAATCGTATACTTTAATATGTATTCTTCTTTTATTGTGTTTAGACTTTATAGTCAATGAGATGAAATTAGTATGAAACATTGTAATTTTGTTAGCACTAGTAAGCACAGATGCTAGAATTACATAATTTTTATATCTGACATATATTGAAATGATTGCACCATTCGATTTTAGCATGTATTACATTTAATTCTGATTCATGTTTGTGAACGTAATTTAAAAATAAATGGGGATTATTTACAGCAGGTCTCACTCATGAAATTATCATCAGTATTTAAAGAAAACAATGTAAAAATGTGCACTTAAATATACAGAGTAAAATATCATTGTACATAGAATTGACAAAGAATGGCATTAAAAGAATAAAAAGGGAAATTTCAAGTTGATAAAAAGGAAAGTATGAATAAAATATATCAACTATGGACATTTTCATACTTAATGACAAAATTTTGAAATATTAAGCAAAAATTGGTAGAACTAAGTAAATTGGACCTCATCAAAATAAAAAATTTTGTGTTTCAAAGGACACTATCAAGGAAAAGACAACCCACAAAATAGAAGAAAATATTTTCAAATCATATATCTGATAAGGGACTGGTACCCAGAATATATAAATAACTCTTAAAACTAAACAATAGAAAGACAACCCAATTAGAAAATGAGCAAATAATTTGAATAGCTATTTCTCCAAAGATATACAAATAGCCAATAAGCACATGAAAAGATGCTCAATATTATTAGTCATTAGGGAGCTATAAATCAAAACCATAATGCAATACCACTACATATTCACTAGGATGACTATAATAAAAAGGCAGAAAATAAAAACTGTTGGCAAAGAAGTGAAGAAATTGGAACCCTCATTTACTAATGATAGAAATGTAAAATGGTAGAGACACTTAGAAAAACAGTTTGGCGTTTCCTCAAAATGTTAAACTAGAACTACCATGTGACCCAGCAACTTCACTCTTAGGTATATACCCAAGAAAAATGCAAACATGTCTGAATAAAAACTTATACATGAAGGTTCATACCAGCTTATTCATAATGATGAAAAAGTGGAAACAACCCAAATGCCCTTCAACTTGTGAATGTGGTATAGCCATACGATGGAATATTATTTGGCAATAAAAAAGAATAAAGTTCTCAAAAGAAGATATAAAAATGGCCAATAGGGATATGAAAAAATGCTCAACATCACTAATCATCAGGGAAATGCAAATTAAAAGAGCAATGAGATATCACCTCACACCTGTTACAGTAGCTATTATCAAAAAGATGAAAGACAATATGTCAGTGATGACGTGGAGAAAAGGGAAACCTTCTACATTGTTAGTGGGAATGTAAATTAGTGCAGCTGTTATGGAAAACAGTATGGGGGTTCCTCAAAGAACCAAAATAGAACTACCATATGATCCAGTAATCCTACTACTGAGTATAAGTCCAAAGGATATGAAATCAGTATGTTGAAGAGATATCTACACTCCCATATTCAATGTAATCACAATAGCCAAGATATGGAAACAACCGAAGTGCCCATCAATAAACAAATGGATAAAGAAAAATGTGGATTATATACACAACAGAATGCTATTCAGCCTTTTGGAAAAAGGAGATCCTGTCATTTTCAAAGACACGGATGAACCTGGAGGAGATTATGTTAAGTGAAATAAGCCAGGCACAGAGGACAAATACCGCATGATCTCAGTTATGTGTGGAATCTAAAAAAGTCAAACTCATAGAAACAGAGAGTAAAGTGGTGGTGGGTAAGAGGATTGGGGAGATGTTGGTCAAAAACCACAAAATTTCAATTAGGAGGAATAAGTTCCAGAGATCTATTGTACATCATGGGGACCACTGTTAATAAAAATGTATTATATACTTGCAAATTACTAAGAGAGTAGATTTCAAGTGTTCTCACGATACAAAAATGGTAAGTATACGAAGTAATGCATATATTAAATAGCTTGATTTAGCTGTTCTGTAATGTATGCATGTATCAAAACATCCTTCTGTGTACCATAAATATATATAATATTTACTTGTTGATTAAAAAATTAATTAAAAATAAAATAAAAACTCCTACTAAAAAAAGAAATCAATCTTATCTTTTTCCATATGCCTATCCCATTATCCCAACAACATAAACAAAAAGAATGAAATACTGACATGCTACAACATGGATGGTCCTTGTGCAAAGTGAAACAAGCCAGACACAAGAGTCCACATATTACATGACTCTATTTACATGAAATGTCCAGAATAAGTAAATTTATAAAGACAGAAAGTAGATCAGTGGTTGCCAGGGTCTGGAGAGAAGGGCGGGAACAGATGATGACTATTAATGGACATGGGGTTTCTTTTCGGGTGGAAATATTCTGGAATTAGAATTGCACAACTATTTAAATATCCTAAAACCCTCTGAATTGTGTACTTTCAAGGGGTGAATTTTATATTATGAGAATTATCTGTCAATAAAAGTAAACAAATGAACTGTAGAACTATTAGGATAAATTGACAAATTCACAATTGTAAAGGGAAACTGTATTCCCCTTTCTTCAGAAATTGAAAAATTAAGAAGACAAATAATAAGAAAAAATAAAGAGGATTGCAACATGATCAACAAGCTTGAGCTGATAGATTTCTGTTCAACTTTGTGCCCCTGAGAACAGAGAATGAATATTCTTTCCAAACACATACAGAATCATTCACAGTGATTAACCACATATTAGCATAAATAAGAAATACCCACAGTTTTAATAGCTTTCCACATATAACTGTATTCACTGACCACAATGCAGTAAAATTATAAATTAACTACAAAATAATATTTTTAAATTATGTATACCCTGGAAAAAAACTTGTAAATAACTCTTTTAAGCTGCAAAATATTTAGAACTAAACAGCAGCAAAAACATTGTCTGTATATCCAACCTTATGGGATGCAGCCAAAGAAAGACTCAAGGGAAAATTTGAAGTCTTAAATATGATTTTTTTTTTTTTTTAGGAAATGAGAAATAATAAAATTGACTAAGCTTTAAAATTAAAAAAAGAGAGAAAAAGGAGTTAATAAAGATAAAAGATGTTAAGAAAACAGAAAACAAAAACAGCAAAGATGATCACAAAATAAAACCTCATCATTTAAAACTACTCATAGGCAAACACCAAAAGATAGATATCGACAAGTATCAAGGAAAAAAAGGAGCACACAAATTACAAGATTAGAAACAAAAATGAATCATACATAGGGGAATACAATATAAAAAGGAACACCAGTAAATGTGATTATTCAGATGAAATGGACACTTTCTAAGAAAACACAAATCACTAAAATTGGCCCAGTAGGATACTTAAACAGACCAAGACCATAAAGGAAATCAAAATGGTAGTTATTGATCTGTCTCTACAAAAAGGTGACTACTGTAAACTCTTCAAACAACAGGCAGAGTGAATTCTCATAATTCGCAATAGTTTTGTTCTATTAAGTCACTGCTAACACTGAATTAGTGAACACTAAAACATTGCTCCTGGGAGAAATATAGGATTAGGTTTCTGTGAGCCTCCAGCCACAACATTTTCTTTAACTGATCAATACATAACTTCATTTTATGAGTGTTTCTGTTTAAAGGCACTTAAATATATATGTTGATTCATTAACATTGAACTCAACGGCCAACAGCACTACAACTTATGCCTGAACAAAGCTTATTTAAAACAAATATTTCCTCTATAAAACATATCACAGCCTTTTTGCTTAGGAATACTAGACAATGCCTCAGCATTATGCTTGGGAGCCATTTTAAACTGTAAAATCACAAAGAGCACAAAAATGCAAAAAACATAGCACTAAGTAGACCATGAAAAAGACACTTGTTTACAGTATGAGAGATGAAACAAAGAGGCACAGCATTGCCTTGTTTGACCTCAGCTGGGAACACGCATAGAGGATGACAAATTTTCTGCTGCTCTGCTTATGTCCACAAATGACCATGAAAGTGCTGCAAGTATTGATTTTGGGGTTACAAATCAATTTTAGCTGGTGGGCAAATTCACAAATATGGAGTCCATGAATAATGAAGATGGACTATAATTTCTAATGTATCAAATTGCTTCAAGACATAGAAAACATGAGGAATTATGCCACTCATTTTAACCCTGATGTCAAATTAAGCTGAGAACCACACAAGAAAAGAAAATTATAAGCCTATTGCATTATAAACAAGAAATCCAAAATGTTATATAAACTATTGGCAAACTAAATCCAGCAGGAGATTAAAAGAACAAAACATTAGGATATGTATATCTGAGGAATTCAAGGATGGTTCAAAACTAGAAAATACATTGGTGTATGCCTTAGTCTGTTCAAACTGCTTTGGCAAAATACCATAGACTGCATAGCCTATACACAACAGAAATTTATTTCTCACTGTCTGCAGACTGGGAAGTCCAACATCAAGGTGCCAGCAGATTCAGTGTCTGGTGAGGACCCACTTTCTGGTTCATAGATGGCACTTTCTTGCTGTGTCCTCACATGGTAGAAGTGGCAATGCAGCTCTCTGAGCCTCTTTAATAAGGACATAAATCTCAGTCATGCTAGCTCTATTATCATGACCTAATCACCTCCCAACATCCCTACCTCCTAATACAATCACATTGGTGATTAGGTTTCAAGATATGAATTTTTGGGGGACACAAATATTCAGACCATAGCAGTCTGTTAACTAACACTTAAAAAATAAAACAATATTAACTCAGTAGCTGCAGAAAAAGCTTTTAGTAATATTCAACATTCAATCATGATGAAAAATTTTCTACAAGTTTCTTAGTAGACCAGGGCTTGCTGCAACACATGGCCATAAGCCTGAGGATAAAGCCAACACAGGAGGGTAAGAAAGCAAGGAGATTTTCATAAAAGCAGAGCTGGGACCTGAAATGCTATACCTGGAGCCACTGTATCTTAAAATTTCCTATTATGTAAAATAATATATTCTTGTATTATTTAAGCTGATTTTGGCCCTGTTTTTTATTTACTTTCTAATGAATATGCAAAGCAGGACCTAAAACAGTCAGTGATTTTAGACAATATGATTGATTACCTATCTAAAAATAAAAAAACAAAAAACCAAGAATCTCATCTCGTGAACTATTGGAACCATTAAGAAGGTTTAATAAAGTGGCCAGATATAGGAATGGCATATGAAAATCAATAACTTGAGCATTATCCTAAACTTGGAGTAGACAGACATTTTAAGCCAATAACAATAAAGATAAAAATGATAAATTAGACTATAGCAAAAGACGCTATTAAGAGAGTGGGGGAAAAAACTGTCCTTAAGTGGGAGAAGATATTAGCAATACATACATCTAACAAAGGACTCATATCTAGGATATATCAAGAGTTCCTACAAAGCAATAAGAAAAAGATAGACACAAAAGAAAAATGAGCAGAGGACTTGAACAGGCACTTCACAAATGACATTCAAGTGGTCAGTACACTTTGTTAGTTTTCAACAAAGTGCAAAATTAAAGCAAAGGCTACATTACACAAAATGGCTAAAATGAAAATGAAAAACATACAGAATACCAAGTGTTGGCAAGGAGGCGAACAATTGGAACCCTGGAATACTATGGATAAAGTACTAAATTAAACTGGAACTCTTATATACTGCTGGTGGGACTATAAATTGGTTCAACCTCTATAGACATCTGTTTGGCAGTACATATTAAATCTATGACTAAGCCATTCTACTCCTACATATGTAACCAACAGAAAAGCATAAGTTGAAATGTATAAGACATGTTCAAGAATGTTCATAGAAGTACTATCCAATGCCCATAAAAATGGCACAGATAGCTAAATTGTGCTATATTAGCAAAATGAAATGCTATTCAGCAATAAGAATATATAAATGCCAACTATACACAGTAATGATGAATCTTGCAAACATGATGTGGGATGAAAGAAGCCAGACACAAAAAAGTTTATAATGTATAAGTCCAGTTATATGAAATTCAGAACAGGCAAAATTGCATGATAGTTAGGATAGTAATTACCTTTGGGATGGAGGCAGTGGTGGGAAAGGAACATGAAGGAAATATCTTTTCTTGACCTAGCTGCTAATTACAGGTGTATATTGAGTTTGCAAAACTTTATTGAACTACACAATTTTCTGCAGATAAACTTTTCTTCAATAAAATCGTCTTCCAAAAGATACTGTAAAAACAAATCAAGAATTTGCCTATGCATGATCAATAACCAGTTAGTAAATGTATTAGAAGAAAATATCCCATCCAAAATAGCAATAAATAGTACAATGCACTATAAACATAAAAGAAATTTTATAGACATGTTTGGAAACAAGAAAGAATTTTTTAGTAAATAAAGATATATAGGTTGAGCATCTGTAATTTGAAAATCTGAAACCCAAAATATTCCAAAATTTGAAATTTTTGAATTTTTTGAGCACCAACATAACATACAAGTGGAAAATTCCATACCTGACTTCATGTGACAGGTGGAAGTCAAAATACAGGCACACAACTCAGTTTATGTAGTGTCCCCAAGGGAAAAAACACCCTCCCAGCCCCCTTCAGCTAGGATGTATCTTTTCTGTGCATGTCCAGATTCCTCCAAGCAAGCATGGTTACAAAGGGTAATAAAATGGCATGTGTGCAGGCCAGATATGCTAAGGGCAGGTTACCCATGATGCCCCACATAGGGCCAAGACCTAAGTGCATTACTCACTGTGGTTTTTTTTTCCTTATTCTCTGCTCTGTGGTATAAAGATATTTTTGATGTCAAAAAGTCCTGCAGATACCTCCATGGGTAACAGTGATTAAAAACAAAAAAGAGGCTGGGCGTGGTGGCTCATGCTTGTAATCCTAGCACTCTGGGAGGCTGAGGTGGGAGGATTGCTTAGTTCAGGAGCTTGAGAACAGCCTAAGCAAGAGTGAGACTGCATCTCCTCTAAATGTAGAAAAATTAGCCAGGCGTCATGGCGTGCACCTGTAGTCCCATCTACTTGGGAGGCTGAGGCAGGAGAATGCCTTGAGCCCAGAAGTTTGAGGTTGCAGTGAGCCACAATGACACCACTGCACTCTACCCAGGGTGACAGAGTGAGACTCTGTCTCAAAAATAATAAGAAGAAGAAAAAGAAAAAGAAAAACATATGTTTATAGCACAGAAAGTCAAGTTGTTGGAGAAACTGTACAGTGGTGTAGGTCTAGAACATCTTACAGAAAAATATGGTGTTGGAATGACACCACATATGACCTGAAGCAACAGAAGGATAAACTGTTAAAGTTCTATTCTGAAGGTGATAAATACAAGTTAATTAAAAATAGACAAATACCACATAAAGCTAAAAAATGAAGATCTTGATCATGTATTGAAGGAATGGATCCATCAGCGTCACAGTGAACACATGCCATGTAATGGTATGCTAATAATGAAGCAAGCAAAGCTCTATCATGATGAACTGAAAATTAAAGGGAACTGTGAATATTCAACAGGCTGATTTCAGAAATTGTAAAAAAAGACACAATATTAAATTTTTAAAGATTTGTGGTGATAAAACATCTGCTGATCACCAAGCAGCAGAGAAATTCACTAATGAGTTTTCCAAGGTTGTTGCTAATGAAAACATGACGCCAGAACAAGCCTATTATGCTGATGAAACATCATTGTTTTTGTGTTATTGCCCCAGCAAGACACTAACTACAACTGATGAGATAGCCCTACAGAAATTAAGGATGCCAAGGACAGAATAACCGTGCTAAGATATGCTGATGCAACAGGCACCTGTAAGTATAAACTTGCTGTGATAGGCAAAAGCTTGCATCCTGGCTGTCTTCAAGGTATGAATTTCTTATCAGTCCATTATTATGCTAACAAAAAGGCATAAATCACAAGGGACATCTTTTCTGATTTGTTTCACAAACATTTTGTACCAGCAGCTTGTGCTCACTGCAGGGAAGCTGGACTGCATGTCGACTGCAAGATTTTGTTATTCCTTAACAACTGTTCTGTTCATCCTCTAGCTGAAATTCTCATCAAAAATAATGTTTATGCCATGTGCTTTCCTCCAAATGTGACTTCATTAATTCAGCCATGTGCTCAGGGTATCCTCAGATCAATGAAGACAAAATATAAAAACACTTTCTTGAACAGCATGTAGCAGCAGTGAACAGAGGTGTGGGTGTGGACAGTTTTCAAGAGGAGTTTAGTATGAAGGATGCCATATATGCTGTAGCCAATGCTTGGAACACAGTGACTAAAGACAAAGTGTGTATGCCTGGTACAACCTCTACCACATGACTGTGTTCAGTGATGATGGTGAAGAAGGTGGTGATTTTAAAGAATTCCATATGAGAAAAAAAATGATGTCTGACTCCCTTGCATATGCAAAAAGTGTACCTTCAGAGTCCATCAGAAGTGAGGATGCGTGCTGGAAGAAGTGAGTATCAAAGAAATTTTTAACATCAATAACAAGGCTTTAGTTGTTCATTCATTGACTGACGATAAAATAGCCAAAATGGTTCTGAATCCAGGTGATCGTGATAATTGTGATGATGAAGATGATGTTAACACTACAGAAAAAGTGCCTATAGACAATATAATGAAGTTTGATGGGCTTATTGAAGGACTACAGTAATGTGCATTCATAATAGACCAAGGAATCATGTCAGTTTATAAAATCAAAGAGAGACTTCTAAGACAAAAACTGTTGTTAATGAGGCAGATGACTCTGGAGGAAATATTTTAAAAAGCCAACCAGCAGAATGCCTCCTCATCCCTAGCGTGTCCATTTCTTGGGCCCTCAACTGCTTCTGATATTTCTTCTCATCTAAAAAAAATACAGTGTACAGTAACCTTTTAATCAAAACACAGCAACATAGATGGAGACGGAAAGCCTGCCATTGTTTGTTGTTGCTGTTGTTTAACAACTAACACAGGTAGTCTGCTCCTGTGCTGCTTAGTTACCTAGAACACGTTTGTTTTTCACTATATTAATGGTATGTTATTTTTTTTTACTGTTATGTACTTATGTGTGAATAAGAATGAGAAAATGATTGCTTATTGGTAGCATATCAATTCAGAGTCAGGATGGTGATGCCAAACAACCACAGATAGCCCACATGGGTGGCTGAGACAGTGACACCTTTGCCTTCTGATGGTTCAATGTATACAAACTTTGTTTCATGCACAAAATTGTTAAACATATTATATAAAATTAAATTCAGGCTATGTATATACAGTATATATGAAACAGAAATGACTTTCATGTTTAGATTTGGGTCCCACTGCCGATATTTTGTATATGCACATATTCCAAAATCTGAAAAAATCTGAAATCTGAAACACTTCTGGTCCCAAGCATTGTGGATAAGGGATACTCAAGCTGTATGGTATGTTCATGAATGAAAAAAATCCCTATGATTCACAGCCCAGTTATGCCTACAGAAACTTGGCTGCAAGTGTGAATAACCCCTCTGTTATTTCCCCCAACATGGACTTCTCTAAGATTAATGAGAGATTAGTTCAGACTGTTGAAGAATCTCATATTCATGGGAGTGTTGGAAGAAGAATAGGAAATATATGGGAGTTGCCTGGCATTCTACTTGATTAAAAATAAAGGGAAGTTGAAACTCTCTGACTAGTGTCTGTGTCCTGGTGTTGTGTAATTTCCATTTTACTGCATTTATAAAAAGGAGTCAAAGTATATGTAGTCCAGAAAGGAGAAATGGCTCTAATTATGGCATCTGCCAAAGATGCCCTGTTAGATATCAAGCACAATATAAAACTTTAGAAGTTAAAACAGTATGGAATTATCACAGAAATTGACAAATTAACCAATGGAATGGAATAGAGAATTAAGAAATAGACCCCCGAATTTATAACGGCACCCGAAATTATACTAGTAAAACTATTTACTTATTAATTTATTATGAATTCAACACTATTGACTGAATAAGGTGCAATATTATTGTGTGCCATGCACACTGTTTCTATACTTACTTAATCTCTGAATTCTGGTTTTAGAATAAAGGATTCAACAAAAGAAAAAAATATACTGAATACTATACTCTCATAAATATTTTATGAGATATTTTATCAACTGATATTGAATAAAATATCCATTGTCCCCAAACACTATTTTGAATAAAATATTTTTCCCCCAAATACTTTTTTCTGTATTCCAATTTTTCTATTGGTTTGTGTTATTTAAAAATGAAAAAAAAAAACCCTCATCTAATATCATATATGATTTCTAACAAAGGTAATATAAGTTAATCTTATTACAAAAACTGTATTTGTGGTAGAAACTGAGATGATTGAATACTAACAGGTTAAGTACTAAAGAGCTGTCAGTCTGCAGGTGATGAAATGCATCAGCTCATGACAAAGCCTATCTGATTTTGTTACTGGTCTTGCCAACTGACACCATGGTGGCATTCAGAGAAGGTCCCACACTTTGGCCTGATGTCTAGATTTTGCTCCTAGTGTCTATTTGGATTTCCAATTTTGCAGGGAATCATTAGAACCACGAATTCACAAAATTCATTGAGTCCAAAATACATGTAGGCCACTGGTGTTTTAGGAAATGTTACTGACTGTGAATGTGTCCACAGTCTAACGAAAAAGGATAAAGACAAGCAGTCAATTTTTATTCTTCCGACAGTGTAAGTCAAAATTATCCTTTGGAATTCTGAGAAAGCCAGATCATTTTTGTCTAGATTTTCAGGGCCCCACCTGTGGAAGAAGTCTGGAATTTTCTCCAGGTAGCTATGGGGAGCTACAAATTGTGATTTTTTGTTGTTGTTTCTGAATTCAATATGCAATGTCATTTTACTGTTTGTCATAAAATAGATATAACTTATAGTTAACACACCTAAGAGGTTCCTTCATGTGGCCAAAGAGGAAGGCATAATTTACATACAAAAATAGGGGAAGGCCCATCATTTAGCTAAATGCTGAGGAAAACTAGGTAAGGTGGCACGGTGGGTAAGGGTCTTAGAGAAAGATGAGGTACTATTCTGTGAGGACAAAGCTAGAAAGAAACAAGAATGCAGGGCTTAAAAATGTCAGGGGTCATGCAGACCTGGATTTCTTCTGAGAAATTTAAGGTGTTTTGTAAACATAGATTAATCCTCATATTATTCTTTATGTGTGGTGTGTGTTTTTAATGTGGAATCTTTTTTTCTGTTAAGCTTACTCATAGAAGATCCTTATGTACTAACAAATTAAAAAAAAGGACAGGTCTCCTTGCTTTCATCGCCATGTTACGCTCATTCACTATAGTTTGATTTCCATTTTATGACTTGATTTTTTTCCTTACCAAATTTACAGATGACTTTGAGATGATAAAAGTTTCCTTATATCAGAATAAAGATAAGGCTCCAGACAGAAAATGTATTTGGATATTTCATTCCCATAACATTTTAATCCCTGAAGTTAATCTACAACCGGATTTCCAACAATGTACAAACAAAGCAAGTGCTGCAGAGAGACCAAAAGAGCTCCAGATTGTCAAAGAGGGGAAATTCCTTTCTTTTCCCCAGGGGATCAATCATCCTGAAATGGCTGCTCCAAATACTAGCAGCAGTGAAATAATCATTCACCTGAAATAGTGCCTCTTCATGCTGTTGTATGTTTACTTTCTCCTTGAAGCCTGTTATCCAACTATAAATCACATCAAAGAGAAATCAGGGAAGTAGCTAAATATTCTGGTTGAAAAATTCTTCAAAATCCTACATTATATAATAATTTTGTTGACATTTGTCTGTTATGTGCATGCAATATTTTGCTGGTTTTAAATAATCTCTATTTCCATTTCTTCATCTGCTTGAATCAGTGACTTTATGTTTTAAAAAACAGGAACAGAATCTTTTCCAAATCCACATGTCTAATTATCCTCTCATAACAGTGCCTATTTATTTTTCATTAAATTTCATTTTTCATTAAATTTTAATTTTATTAAATTAAATTTAAAATGTACTCAAGTAATACATATCCATTGGGAAAAATTAGAAAATACAGATAAACAGAAATAGAAAATTCAACATAATATTGAAAATGATCAACTGAAGATAACAAAAATGGACTTTTGCCTGTATCTGTTCTGATGCTTTTCTGTTTGTGTGAATACATGTGTATCAAGCATTTAAGAGGATGCAGTACACACCTGCATCTTGTAGCTCTTTTTCTTTTTAAACTTAATATAATATGAACATTTTTCTGTGTCAAGGCATATATTTGCATACTAGTTTTAATGGTTGCATTTATTCCTTTGGAGTCCTTGGGTCATGTTTTTTGTTTTTGTTCATCTCAAAAGTATTTTCTAATTTCCCATGTACTTTCTTCTTTGACCCGCTGGTTGTTTCAGAGTGTGTTAATTTCCACATGTTTATGAATTCCCATTTTCCTCTGTTATTGATTTCTAATTTCATTCCACTGTGGTCCGAGAAGACACTTTGTATAATTTCAATCTTTTCAAATTTGTTGAGACTCATTTTATGGCCTAACATATGGTCTGTCCTGGAGAGTGTTAATGTGCACTTCAGAAGAATGTGTTTTGTTGGGTAGAATGTTCTGTGTATGTCTATTAGGTCTAGTTGGTTTATAATGTTCTTCCAGTCCTCTGTTTCCTTATTGATCTTCTGATTATTGATCTTCAGTAGTGGACACTACTGAAAGTGGACAAAACAACTGAATTGACAACAATACTACTGCCTATTTTTCCCCTTCAATTCTGTCAATTTTTGCTTTATATATGTTGGAGGACTGTTTTTAGGTGTGTATATGTTTACAATTATTACATCTTCTTGATGTATTTACTCTTTTGTCAATATATAATGTTCATATTTGTCTTTTGTAATAATTTTTGACCTACAGTCAATTTATCTGATATTAATGTAATAACCCCAGCTCTCTTTTGGTTATTATTTGCATAGAATGTATTTTTTCCATCCTTTCACTTTCAACCTATTTGTGTCTTTGGATCTGAAGTGAGTATCTTATACACAGCATATAGTAGAACCATTTTTTTTAAATCCCTTCTGCCAATCTCTGAATTTTAATTGGAGAGTTTAATCCATTTACATGTAAAGTAATTGATGATAAGGAATGATTTACTTCTTACTTTTGCCATTTTACTATTTGTCTTCTACATGTCTTACATCTTTTTTGTTTCTCAATTCTTCCATTATTGCTCACTTTTGTGTTTAGTTGATTTTTTTTTCTAATATACTGTTTTGGTTTCTCTTTATATTTCTTTTTCTGTATTTAAAAAAATTTCTTAGTGGTTACCGTAGGGCTTACAATTATAGCTCATATTTATAACATCCTAGTTTTAATCAATATCAACTTTGCTTCAATCTCTGCTCCTATACATTTCCATCCTTTCCCCTTTGTCTTGTTATTGTCACAAACTACATCTTTATACATTGTGTTTCTATGAACATAGATTTATAATGATTATTTTATGCATTTTTCTTTTAAGTCATATTAAAAAGGAATTATAAACCAAAATTACAATAGTACTGGCTTTTATATTTATATATTTAGTTATTTTTACTGGTGTTCTTTATTTCTTTGTATGGCTTCAACTTACTATCTGGTGCCCTTTCATTTCAGCCTGAAGGACTCTCTGTAGAATTTCTTGCAGGACAGACATACAAGCCAAGTGATGAGCTCTCTCAGCTTTTATCTGAGGATGTCCTAATTTACCCTTTGTTTTTGAAGGATAGTTTTTCCAGATATGGAACTCTTGTCAGATAGTTTTTTTTTCTTTCAGCACTTTAAATATGTCATCCAATTGCCTTCTGTTCTCCATGGTTTCTGATGAGATATCAGCTGTCAATATTATTGAGGATCCCTTGCACACAACATTGCTTATCTCTTGCTGCTTTCAAAATACTACATTTGTCTTTGTCTTTCAACAGTTTGATTACAACATATCTCAGTGTGAAATTCTTTGTGTTTATTCTATTTGGAGTTTGTTGAGCTATGTGGATGTGTAGATCCATATCTTTCATCAAATTTGGGATGTTTTCAGCCATTATTTCTTTAAATATTCATTCTGTTCCTGTCTTTTCTTGCCTCTGGTACTACATTATATATATGTTGGTAAGTTTGATGGTACCACATGGGACTCTGAGGTGCTGTTCATTCTTCCTTATTCCTTTTCTTTTCTGCTGTTCAGACCAAATACTTTCAATTGACTTATTTTCAGATTTACTGATTCTTCTGCTTGCTCAAATGTATTGTTGAACCACTTTAGTAAATTTTTCATTTCAGTTATTGTATTTTGTATCTCCGGAATTTCTATTTGGTTCCTTTTTATAATCTCTATCTCCTTATTGATATTCTACATTTGTTGTGATATCATTCTCAATTTCTGTTAGCTGTTTGTCCATAGCTTTCTTTAGCTCTTTGAGCATATTTAAGACAGTTGCTTTGAAATATTTGTGTATTAAGTCCAATGTCTGGGCATCCTCAGGGACAGTTTCTGTTCATTTCTTTTTTCCTGTGAATGGGCTATGCGTTCTTCTTTCTTTGCATGCCTTGTAATTTTTTAATGAACACTGAGCATTTTGAATATTATAATGTAGTTACTCTGGAGATGAGATTCTCCCTCTTTCCCAGGGTTCCTTGTTGCTGTGTGTTGTGGGTCATAGTTGTTTGTCTAGTGAATTTTCTAAACTATTTTTGTAAAGACTATATTCTTTGTTGTGCGTGGTGTCTGAAGTCTCTGTTCCATTAACTTAGTGGTTAGCTAGTGATTTGGCAGTTATTTCTTTAAACACCTGGAGCCAAAACAAGAACAAAACCTCCTAGTCTTTGCAGCTGGTCTGTGTATGTGTGTGTGTGGGGGGGCACACCTTAACTACTCAGCTAGGCAGTTTATAACTCTGCCTTTGCTGTCATTTCCTGCTTGTGTTGAGCTTGAAGATTAGCTAGAGGTGACGGCTTAGGACCTTCTCAGATACATTCTGAGTATACACCTTATCCTGGGCATATGTGTAGTTAAATTTCCAGAAATTTGTTGAACCTTTTTCAAGACTTTATGCCCCAAAGCATCCCACTACCCAGCTTTTTCTTCCAGGCTTTTGAGTGTGTCTATTGTTTATCCCAACTGATATCCTATGCCCCAAGTGACAGCAGCTGTTTAGCTTCATAGCCACTTTTCAACCCTGACAGAGTTCCAAGTTAGGCAAAATAAAGGTATGCTCTTTGTGTTGGTCCTTCAGGGAGCCACTTGACAGGTCAAAACTGACAACCACAATTATTTGAAAACAAAGTCTGCCTCTGCTCCCACAATCACCAGGAACCCACACCAGGGATGTGGGTTGCTGTCTTCCAGACTGCCATTGTGCCAGAGGGAGTTGGGTGGGGCAAAGGTAAGTTAAAATGCCATAAAGCTCTCCTACTGTGTTTCAGTTAGTCCTTTCTTGATTAAGCCTTCACTTGACTGCCATAAATCTTTGATAATCTTTCAGAGTTCTGACAAAGTTGATTCTGACAGTTTTTGCCAACCTTTTCAGGGTATCTATTGAGTTTCCTACTCTGACATTTTTGCTGGCATTCTTTTCATTTTTTAAAAATATCATTTCCCAAATAAGCCAGGCATAGATAGATAAAGGCCTCATGTTCTTGCTCATATGTGGAATCTAAAACAATCAAACTCAAATTAGCATAGAGTAGAATGGTGGCTACTAGAGGCTGGGAGGGTGGGGGGAATGGAGAGATGATAGTCAAAGGGTACAAATCCTCAAAGAGGAGGAATAAGTTTTTTTCTTTGAGATATATTGCACAGCATGGTGAATATAGTAAAAAATAATGTTTTATACATTTCAAAATTGCTAAGAGAGTAAATTTCAAATGTTCTCCCTACAAAAAATAAATATTTGAAGTAATGGATATCATAATTAACATGATTTAATTATTTGACATTGTACTCATAAATAACATCACTTTGTACCCCCAAAATATAGACGTCTATAATTTTTCAATTTAAAATCAGAAAAAAGTAAAATTTTAAAAAAATAATAAAATAAAATACCATCTCCCATTATATCTTGCTTTAACCTTAATTTTACTTGAGAAATATCACATTTGCAGATATTTACGGTCCTTTAAATTTGTGAGGCATTATAAATAACACTATGGTGAACGGTGAACACCTTTTATAGCCAGAATTTATATAGGTTATTTTCTCAACATAATTTCTAGATAAAGAATGCTGCAATTTAGGAATAATATGGTATAAGTTTAGAGTTTTATTAGATAGACGACAATTAACATTAGCAGAGTGGGAAAAAACTCCCAGATCCCTGATAACTAGTATATCAGGAGTCAAATCTTACACCTGTTTGGGTTTTATTATGAGGCATTTGAATGAATTAAAAATATTTATTCAATTGCAACTTGTTTGACTCTTCCCTGAAAATAGCAAGTTTCCATAACTAAGTTGGTGTGCATGAGCCAATATCTAGTGCTCCAATAGACCATGTAGGCTGAAGTTGTACATTAACCACCAAAGGCCCTGCAATGCATTAAAGACAAGACAGGGAATAGACCTCAGTTCCTTTAATGTGAGGGCTATGTCTATTAATTCCAAACAATTTCTAATCTAAAGGTGATTTCCAGCCATCTAGAAGCAAGTGGCCTAAATGACCAGATTCATTTATCTACAGAGCAACAACAAGATGAGGCATTCAGAAAACTAAAATGAGATAAAGCTTATGGTGAACTGTGTGTGTAAACAATTATACCTCTGTATAATTTGTGCTTGAATTGTTAATACAGTATCTATAGTAGACCTGTAGTAGGCATTAAATAAATCCACTAAATTCTCTTTCTCTCCTAGCAGCCCTCCTCTGAGTCTTTCCAACCTCACTTTCTACTAGCAATGACAAGCTCAATACCTAATTCTATCTATAAAGCAAAACCATTATTGTCAGTCACATATTATCCTATAATTAGTAACTCTAGGCATATAGTAATCTATCTCTTTTTTTTTATATTGGAGCTATATATATTTTACTCCTTCCTCTTTGTCCTTGCTTGACAGAAACCAGCCACAAACATACATAATTTGGATTGGAAGACTCACCCCTATGGCTGTGCTTAAATTTTGAACTAAAGGTCCATTAGATTCTTCCATTTTCTTATTTTAACATGACATAATTTACTTTTTAATTGATTTTAATAGGATAGAGGATATTTGTGAACAGGAAGTCAAAGTAGAAGAAAAATGTATCCCTTTCTTCTAAGGGTTGAGTGGGACCTGGGATTTTACATCCCACTTCTAGTCAAAATGCCTTTGAAAACAGTGGGAGTTCTGCATATAAGGAGAGATCAGATGGGCTGGGCAAATATTACCAAAGAGAGACTTTTAGCTATTGGTGATATAGAAACGTTTTGCAAACCTGCAAAAGTCCTTCCACCCCAGAATACAGTGTGGTTATGTTCAACTTCAAAACACTATGAACCAAAGTATTTCAAGACCAATTTTCAAATTCCAGAGAAGGGTTAAGGTCTAAGGTTTCTTTTTGTTTTGGTTTGTTTTTGTTTTTAAATAAGGGTTAAAGCATGAACTTTCTGTTATTTTTCCTTAATAAGAACTAATGTGGAGACAAATCCTGAAGTAGGAATAGCAAATTACTATCAGTTTAGTTAAAGTCTGACTAGCACTGTTTGCATACTTCCTTCTACTTTTCCAAACTCTCACTTGACCACAAGCATCAAGCTCAAATTATTTTTTTCAAGGGCACTTTGTATGAGAATGAATAGTTATGTCTCCCAAGAGAAGAATGGCATAATTTACGAAATAGCAAAAACTCTTTTCCTATTTATTCATTCATTCATTATTTATGAATTGCCCTATATACATCAGGAACTGGGCTGCATGGTGATGGAAGAGGTGTGTGTTATTTTCAGAGACTGAATGTCGTATCAGAATTTCAGGGTTGGCATGCTGTTTCTGTCAGATAACGTAGAAATATCCAGGCTATTTCTAACCTTACAAACTGTTACAAGTGAATTCAATAAAAATAATAATAAGACATAGATTTTCTGAATTCATTCATATTGTGCCCTGCATAGCTGTTAAAAATTGGTTTAGTTTTTTACTTTTCACCAAGTTATTTGGGAGAGAGTTGCCTTGGATTCAGTCTGAAATGTGGAAGGTGATTTGCTTAGATGTGCTGGTTGAGAGAGAAAGCATTTTATTTTTGTGCAAAAATCTCTCTCCTATTGAATCAGGTGTTCCAGCAAATAATTACTTAATGAAATGTGTATTTACTGATAATTATTCTGGATAACTATTAAGAAAGGTTTACAGTTTCTTCCTTTCATTGTCCAATTTCTGGCAGGGGTACCAAAATTTTCAAGGAGGGCTTGTAGAATCACACAGATCAATCAGAAAGGAAGCACTACAAGTTCCCCTGGGGAAAAGATGTTCTTGTTGATCTAGGAATATTCAAAGTTTGACTCTTTGCATTTGTATCAACACTTTACAGAGATTTTTGGAATTGAATTTTTAAAACCCTGGGTGGCTCATTCATCTTCAATAACAATGTTGAGAGTTACTGAATGGGTTAGCCAGAAGTGGTGGAAAGAAGTTGCCCACAATTAGGTTCAGCATTTTTGGAATGGACAAAATGTCAAGTTAGAAAAATTGTCAGTCATGAAGTTGCAGCACACTTTCCTCCACAAATTAAGCCCAGTGTGACATTTTATCTAAGCTACATTTCAGAAAATAAGGAAATGGCATCTTTTATCTCTAACTAGGTTCTGGAATTAATTTACTCTTTTTTACTTGCATCAATATATTTGTCCTCCAATGGCATATGTTTCATCAGGGCAATCATGTGGAAAACTCAGACACAAAGAAGTATTTGTTTCTTGCATGAGCAGTGTGACTAGGACATTAATGTAATTTCGATGCCAGATAAAGTACTTTGTTATAGAAGAGAGCATAATAATGAAGAGACTTATAGAGGGCCTGGGTTTGTTGGTCTTTGGATTTCCTCTGTGGTAGAGTAGTAAAGTTGGCTCAGCCATTTCAAAAATCTGGGTATAGTGTGAATACTTTTTATTGTTTCTCCCTTTCTGAATTGGGTAGCTTATAGCAACTTCAGATTATAAAGATTTTATAAAGGATTTTGTCATGCAGACCTGGTCCAATAGGGTAACAACATGGCATGCAGTGAAGGGATGCTCTCCACAATGAAGTTCATTGGCCTTTGGGAAGCAGGATAAATCTACTGAATAATTTATAGCAATACACAAGAGACTATGTCTAGAAATGGGGATTTATGTGGTGATTCAGTTCTTATGGAGACAGTACAGGAAAATAAAGATGATAGTGACAGTATTTTAACAGAAATGAGTTAGGTTATGAGGGCTAATCCACACTTATTTCAGGACTGTAAGAAAATCACAATGATGGAGAGGAAAGATTGATGGATAAAAAATCGGGACACTAGATTCTAATGCCAATTTAACAGCTGAGCCACCTAAAGCAAGCGACAGTGGTAGGATTAATAATGCTTGTCTAAGTTATTTCATATGGCAGTTGTGAGCATTCAATGTACTAAGTAAGAATAAAGTTCCTTGAAAATTAGAAATTACCCATCAGTTGTTATTTCAGAGCAGGTTTAACAACCAGAGATTGACAGATGGACAGATCTTGCCTAATCTAAAAAATAAAAAAATGAAAAAGAAACAAAAATATATATCCAATAAAACATATGATTTGGTATCCACTAAAATGTAAGTGGTACCACCTACTAAATCTAGGACTGTTTCCTGTGGTACCTTGGGTTTTCATATTAAGCTTCAGCTTTAATGAATCCTTTTATGCAATTTATGACATCACAACTTCAGTGTAGGTCCTTGACAAGTATGATTGAGAGTTATTGATGGAAGACTCAAAATGTAAACTAAAGGAAAACTCATATCTTCCCCTGTACTCTCTTTGTGAACTCAGCAGCAGGAAATGTGGTGGGGATATTTTAGTAAGATCTTCACTGTCAAGCTGCCTTCTGAGAGCTGACTGGCCATGTTCACAGGATGCTTTCTAGACTGAATAAGACCCTGGCTAACATAGACTCAAATAGAAGGGCACTCAAACTGAGTAAGTTAAATAGAATTACTTTTAAAAATGCAATCTTATTACTTTCTATGAGGATATTTCAATTCAAGGATCAACATACAATAATTATCAATCAACCAGCAATGAATTCATGAAAATGTTGCCAAGTTGAAACCCTAGTGGGCCTTCTTTATTAGTGGAAATGATTAATTTATAATCAGCTTATTAATTTTCATTTGTTTATGTTTTTAAATACAATGTCATGAAATTTTATTTTTACTATGAATTTTCTTAAAAATCTGTATTGTTGGTCAAAGATCAACTTCTACCTAGCTTCTTCTGACTTATCCTAAGTCCCAAATAATGGAGTTCAAAGCTCTCTCCATAATCTACTAAACTTCAGAATATTGGAAATTTAATGCATCATCATTTTTTATTCCTCCAAAATTTGATCCCATTATTTTGTCTTCCCTTTCAATTTAGGAAGAGAATTACTTAAGAACCAAGAGGAAGATTGTTATGACAATACTTTAGCCCAAAAGGAAGCTGTGTAAATATCCAAAGAAACTTCACTCCTCAAGTATTGCCAAGTCTTTTTTTTTGCAGATGCTAGATACTGAGATAGTCCTAACCAGTTCAATTTCCTTACCCTTTGGCATTCAGAATGCTCACTGTCAAAAATAAAATATAATAAAAATGAAAAAATAAAAAAATAATTTTAAACAGCAGGAAAAGAGAAATAATGAATCATCAGTTGGGACTGGAAAAGCTTAGTTGTTTATCCTGCTGAAGATGCTGTAATTTTTTATTTTCCTTGAATGGTTAGGTGGGGCCAATAGATTGAAAGACCATTATGAGTCAAGATTCTGGGTTCTATTTTTATTTCCATGTTCTTGCATCTAGTTGAATTTCCCCATCAACCAAATACTGGGATTTTGAGTGTATTGTTCAGTGAATGTTTATATAGGCTTAAGATTCTTGGATTAAAGGTGCTATAAAGGAAGATAATGTTATTGTTATTACTCATGAGAAATAGTTTTAGTGCTGATTTTGGCAGGGGCTGACTGCCTTCATGTTAGCTAGCCAAGAAAGTCAACACAAACTCATCAAGTACATTTATCTGCACTAGATACTAATAGCATAAGAACTATCAGGCTTGGAATTAAGAACACTTCTTTTAGAAACTGATAATCATGTATGAACAGTCTTTCTCATGAAAACAATACAAATAATTTATGTACTCCTGGTTAAATTCCTGGTAAAATGCTGGGCACTAGTAGACAATAAAGACTTGTTGATTGATTTCCCCCCTTATAGCTGGTTAATTCTATTGTTTATCCAACCCACCTGAAGCAGAGTAGATGATCCAAGAAGAGTCTTTATAAATAATTATTATTTCTCTGCTCTGAAATTCACATTTCCTTAGAGAGAAATTCACAGAGTGACCATATATCAGCAAGCTACATGTTACAAAGCATTTTCAGAGATGAGAGTTTGAGGGTGGGTTATCCCTAAAGTTAGAGTTTCTGTCACCCAAATTTTCAATTAGGATGCCTTCAGCTGCAGTTAATAGGAAACTTCTATTAAACAGGTTAAAATAATTTATTATTTCCCAGCGACACAGTTTCTCAGGGCTCTGTCCAACTGGAAGCTCTGTAAATATCCAAAGAAACTCTGACATCCCCCTGGGCTCTGCAATGCCTACATGTTGGGTTCATTCTCAGGCAGACATCAAGATGACTGCAGCAGTTCTAGGCATCACATCCAGATATGACTCTGTCCAGAGAAAGGAAGGGGGCCATTTCTCCCTTGTGAACTTTTTAGGAGCAAGGAAATCTTTCCCAGATACCCCCACCCTACCTAGTAGACCTTCCTTCATGGGTCATCAGCTAGAATAAGGTCATATGCCTTTCATATGCACTGGTGGGGTGAATAGGATTCCCAGGATTAGCAGGCTGATTGGATAGCGAAGAATTTATGCTGAGAGACTGCTGTCATAATACCTTCACCTGGGGAGTATTCAGTTCAAATTTCCAGGACATAAATCCTCTTAAGTACAAATTCTATAATTTATCAATCCAGAATATACTTTGACTACAGTCTTGAAGTTGCTAATTTATTTTTAATAACCTAACCATTAAAAACATCTAGTATTAAGAGTTTCTCTTCATAGAATCTGTCTTTTATGGATTCTGAAAAATTAGACTAAAGGACAAAACCAAAAAACTGTAAAGTATTCATAGCTTTAAATATCTTCACTTTAGGCTCTGGGACTTCTCATCCAATGCTACCTCTCAAATGCCCAGGAAAAGAAGAGGATAGGAAGGGCAGGGGAAAATGATCATCTCCATTTTAAGGCCTTCAACCCCTCTATGCCAAAAGCATCTTTAGTGGTCAGGTTTATTAGACTGGAGTAATGAAAAGAGCCTTAGACAGGGACCTGGGGAACACTCAGCTTTGCTATATGCAGATGTGGTCTTTCAGGACCAAGGAGCTTTTCTCTATGTGACCTTATACATTAGGTAACGGGGAGGTCTGTGCTGAGGTCTCTAATGCCCTTTTTAATTCTAATAAAGTATGGTGTTGGTGTTCTTTAATTTCTTCTATGTCTCCTTGGAGAGAGGTGCTAACATGGAGAGAAATTGCTTCAATGCAAATAGCCCAAAAGAGAGTAAACCAGCTGGATAGGACTGGGCCTAATCAACTCTAGAATAATTGAGTACAACCTCTCTGAATGATCCCATGACTGAAAGCATTGCTATTTATGAGTTCCAGAAGAAACACAGTACCTGGATCTCAAATACCTTTATCAGTATGTATGTGGGAGAGGAACAGGGGAAAAGGAAGCATTTTTTATAGGAAAGCATTAATAGTGTAATATAGAAGACACTGCATTTTCAACTCTCTCCAGTTTATGAAGCATTGCTATTTGCTCATGTGATCTTCACCACAACCTGGTGATGTAGAAAGAAAATATGGAATGGCCTTCATATTATAGGTAAAAAAAATATAAGACTCAGAGAGCTCAGAAGTATAAAATATTCTCGGCAGAGGCAGGAACAGAGTTGGATCTTTTCAATGAAGAAGCAGTCTTTAGGGGATTCCACCTATTTTTTAAACCAGTAAGATGCCCTTATTTGCAAGATACTTTTAAAATCTAAGAAATGTTTGGCAAACAGATTCTAACAAAGTTTTTATTGGTAGTATTATCATTTATTCATCCAATAAATGTTACTGGGTATCTGCCATGTGCCACTAATGCTTAGTGATGTCACCATATTGAAATATGTTTATTCATGTCTCTCTAATATTCCCTCTGGTTTGAAAAGCCTTCTGGTTAGCTGAGATATTTTGATCTTGTGTTTAAATCTTTTTTTAGTACTTAGAGTTAAATTATTATTCAAACCTTTCTGTTCTATGCCTTTAAAACAAGAAATAGAGTGACCGAAGATCTACGAGAAAGACATTTGCCCCATTCCATACTTATTGCCTTCTTGGATAAACACCTAGTGGAGGTTTTCCCAAAACTACCTCCTACAGAAGCAGTTTATGTTACTTTGAGGTCTTTCAAGTTGCTGCACCTACTTAGCTGTAAAATTTCTAGGGCAGATTAACACTGCTTTTCCCAGTTAAATTAAACACCATTATTCCTAATCTTTTAACCTGTAGTCAGTTTGGCTAAGCACATTTGTCAATTTGTTCCATTATTATGAATCCATGCTCATGCCAGACACTTAAGTAGTAAAGGAAATTTCACAATGGTGATTTAACCCCTCTTGGTCCAAGAAAAAAAAAAACCTCCCTGGTAAAGGATGGAAACAAGTCCTGGCAGGTAACAGTAAAAACAATGTTTTCTCTACAGACCATGATGATACTTGTAATTACTGTCACCTAAATCAAAATGATTAAAGTAAAATCATGTCCTTCCAGATGCTGAGCATACACTTCCTCACAGTAAATTAAAGTCACCATTAAGCATCTGAAATGCCTATAATTTGAACCACAGCTGCAAGAAAAGTCACTCAGTTGTGAATTTGTTAGACCATATGTTATTGCACCAAGTGTAGGTTTTCCTTCCCAAGACTCCTATTGCCCCCACTGGGATGATTTTTAAAAGAATGACATTTTTTGTGCTCATAGCTACTCCATGACTAAGAGGCAGCATGTTAAATAGGAGGGAAAAACTACTTTGACAGATAATAGCTTTTAAAAATAGAGTTAGTCCCATGTTTCAGGCTTGAACTATTGAAAGAGTCTACTATTTATCATAACCATCTCTCTTCTCTCCCCCATGCTAACACACACACACACACATCACATCAATAGTTTCAAGAAATGGAGCTTGTCATGAAAGATTTTGAGATAATACTAAAAATCATTATTTAAACAACAGTTTCCATTTCTTCCCACAAATTGAGCTATTTGCTAAGTAGACATTCATTTAACTATGACCTGGTTTCCTGCAAATGTCTGAACCTGTTTTCCAATGGAGAAATAGACAAATGGTGGTCCAACAACCAAAGAATAAGAGAGACAGGGCAGCTAGATAATTCACAAAGAGAATAATCACTCTTTGAATTACCAAATTGGATTGCATTTTTGAATAGCTCCAAAATGTTAAAAGAAACTTGTGAGTCTGCCTGGTGATTTGCTGAAAACTAGCACTGAGGGCTCTTCTATAGCCTCTTCAATTATTTTAAGAGCCTGGAAATTAAAGAAAATTGTCTCTTGAATGGGCAATCAAGAAAGAAACAGCTAACCAGTTAGCTCTATTATATAAAAATGGAAATTTCTACTAGTACAAATTCAAAATGGATTCAAAATTTTAGAAATTCAAGTATATTTTCATTACTTTTGTCTTAGAAGGTGGTTTCTATAAAGTAGATAATATATCCTTTACATCTATCTATTCCAGGATAATGATGGGGGAAGCTGGGGCTGGTTATTGAATATTTATTCTTTATAGAAAATAACTCTTCATCTAATACTTTGGCAAAATGTATGTCATTTATGATATCTTTTCAGGCAGCTCTGTCAACATTTTCACAATTTCTAAGCCATGGTCCAATAATCAATAACTAATTTCCACAGAGACAAAACGGCAGACTTCTCCTTCAATAAACTTCCTAAAGTTCTCACACTAACTATATATTAGAATCAATCAGTTAAGAAGCTTCTGAAAAAATGCCAATGCTTTGGCCCCAAGTCAGGGCCAATTAAATGACTCTTTGGTCATGCAACCTGAACATCAGTACTTTTTAAAAGCTTCCTAGGTGATTGTAATGTGTAGCAGGGTCAATAACCCGTTATTTAATACTTTACAGGTAAGAATATGGGAGTTGAGAAAAGTAAAGTGTTTGTGCTAGGTAACATACCCTAGTTAACATCAGAGTCAGGATTAACACCCATGTCTGTCTGCCTACATGCAACCAAGTTTTTACATAATGTACAATGTCACCTAGCATATTTAACTTTATTTTCAACTTTGTGGTATAATTTACATACAATAAAATGTACACATTTTAATGTGCAGTTTGATGTGCTTTGTTTTATGATACATAACACTGTGAACATATTCCTAATAAAGATATAGGACATATCCATACCCTACAAAGTTTCTTCATGTCCCTTTGCGGTCAGTCCCCCTCCATCTCCTGCCCCAGACAACCACTAGTCTGATTTCTATTGCTACAGATTAGTTTTGCTTGTTCTACATCTTCATATAAATGGGGGTCTGACTTTCACGCAAAAAAGTGTTTTTGAGATTTATCTGGGTTGTTGCTCATATTAGTACTTCTTTCTTTTTATTGTTAAGTTAACATTCCATTGTATGAATATACCAAAATGTGTTTACCCATTTATCTTTCGACAGATATTTGTTTCCAGTTTGGACTTATTATGAATAAAACTGCTAAGGACATTCACATAAAAGTCTTTCTTTTTCTTTTCTAGGTAAATACCTAAGAGTAGAGTTGCCGAGTTACATGGTAAGTTTATATTTAGCTACAGTCATGGGCCACATAATGATGTTTTGGTCAATGATGAAGCACATATACGATGGTGGTCTCATAATATTATAATGGAGCTGGAAATTTCCTATTGCCTGGTGATGGCTTGATGATCCTGACCTTGTATAGGCCTAGGCTAATGTGCATATTTGTGTCTTAGATTTTAACAAAAAACTTTTAAAAGTTAAAAAAAATAAAAAATTTTAAAAATTGAAAAAAGCGTATAGAGTAAGGATATAAAGAAAGAAAATATTTTTGTATAGCTGTACAATGTATTTGTCTTAAGCTAAGTGTTATTACAAAAGAGCCAAAAAGTTTTAAAAAATTAAAAAGTTTGTAAAGTAAAAAAATTACAGTAAGCTAAGGTTAATTTATTATTGAAGAAATAAATTTTTAAAAATAAATTTAGTGTAGACAAAATGTGTAGTGCTTATAAAGTCTATGGTAGTATATAGACTACTATAAAATGTCCTAGGCTTTCACATTTACTCACCACTCACTCACTGACACAACCAAAGCAATGTCCAGCCCTGCAAGCTCCATTCATGGTAAGTGCCCTTTACAAGTGTACCATTTATATCATACTTTCACTGTACCTTTCCTATGTTTAAATGTGTTTAGATACATAAATACTTACCATTGTGTTACAATTGCCTGAAGTATTCAGTACAGTAACATGCTGTTTAGGTTTGTAGCCTAGAGGTGATAGGCTATACCTTATAGGCTAAGTATGTAGTAGGCTATACTATCTAGATTCATGTAAGTACACTCTATGATGTTTGCACAATGAGGAAATCGCCTAACGATGCATTTCTCAAAACATATCCTCATCATTTAGCGATGGATAACTATATATAAAAAATTGTCACACTGTTTTCCAAAGTGTTTGTACCATTTTACACTCCCAACAGAATCTAGGATACTTTCACTTGCTGCACATTCTCACCAACACTTGGAATTGTCAGTCTTTTTAATTTTAGCTATGATAGTGGGTATGAATTCGTATTTGATTTAGGTTGTAATTTGCATTTAGAGGAATGATGCTGAGCAACATTCTACATGCTTTTTGGCACTCTGAAAGAGTTAGTGCAAAATTGGTATTGTTGATAGAAATCACCAGTTGAAAGGTTTTTAATTGTGAAATTTGATATAAATTCATAATCTTAATTGCGAATTTTATCTCTTGATAGATATAGGGCTATACAGATTTTTCACTTTTTTGAGTCAGATTTGGTGAGATGTGTTTTTCAAGGAATCTCAGTATATTGTTTAAGTTGGTGATATTCCTCTATTAGTTTTCATTAGCCTCTGTAGTGATGCTTCTCTTTCATTTCTGATATTGGTAATCTCTTTCTCTCTCTGTCTCTCCCTCTCTCTCTCAGGTGGAGTATTTCCTTATTTTTTGTCCTTACCATTATTATGCTCTTCCCTTTACTTACTTTGCTTTCCTTTTTCTAGTTTATTAAAGTTGAAATTCAGATAATTGATTTTTAAAACTTTATTTTCTAGAATAAGCATAAAAGCAATAAATTTCCCTCTAAGCACGCTTTAACTATCCCACAGATTTTGATATTTTATGTTTTTATTATCTTTCAGTTTTAATTATTTCCTAATTTTCCTTTTGATTTCTTCTTTGACCCATGGCTTATTAATAAGTAGGTAATTTTATTCCCATTTTCTTGATAACTTATTTTTAGTTTTTTCTAATGTAATTTCTATGTGGTCACAGAACATGCTTTGTTAAAATTTATTGAGATTTATTTTACTGCCCTGTATATCTTGGTAATATTTCATATGCACTTGAGAAGAATGCATATTTTACAGTTATTGGATATTGTGTTCTGTAAAAGTTAATTAGATAAATTTGCTTGATAGTTTGTTCAGGTCTTCTATATCCTATTTGTCTCATCAATTACCAGGAGATATGTGTTAAAATCTCTATGATTGTAATTGTGCCTATTTTTCCCCCCTTTATTCTGTCAGGTTTTGTTTTATAAATTTTGAAGCTCTCATTAGGTGGAAGAATATTTAGGAATTTTGGGACTTGGTGAAGTCATGTCATTATGAAATACCCTTGTTTATCTCTTATAATACCCTTTTTCTTGAAGTCTGAAATTAATATTGCCATGCTAATTTTCTTATGCTTATTATTTATATGATATATCTTTTCCCATACTTTTATTTTAAATCCTTTGTATATCTATATGCATTTCTTATAGACTGCATTTTGTTTGGCCTTGCTGTTGTTATCCAGCCTTTTAATTGAACTGTTCAGTCCATTTACATTTAATGAAATTTTTAGGTGATTGGGTTTAAGTCTATTCTCTTCCTGTTGGTTTTCCATTTGTCCCTTAGATTTTTTGGCCTTTTATGGTTCATTTCCCACCTTCTTTGGGTTTAATAAAATATTTTTAGTGCTCCATTTTACTTCTATTTGTGTCTTAACTAAGCCTCTTTTTATTATTATTTTTTTTATAATTGCTCTATGGCTAACAAAGTATGGTTATCAAAGTCCATTTATAGTCAATAATGGACCATTTCATACTTTCTACTTTACATCCAAAACTTTCCACTTCTTACTTCACAAGTTATAGTCTTCTAAAATTAATATTACTAGTAACATACTGTAATTAATATTACAAGTAACAGTATGTAACTTCATTTACCCACTGCATTAGTTTTCTATTGCTGCCATAACAAATCACCACAAATTTAAAGGCTAAAATGATACAAATTTATTACTGTACAGTTCTGCAGGCCAGAATTCTGACACGGATCTCACCAGGCTAAAACCAGTGTTGGCAGCATTGCGTACCTTTCTAGAGCCTCCAGGGGAGAATCCATTTCCCACTTATTCAGGTTGTTGGCAGAATTCAGTTGTTTGACATTGTAGGACCAAGATTTTCATTTCCTTGCTGGATGTAAGCTGAGGACCATTCTCAGTTTCTAGAGGCCACTGCATTTCTTGACTTGAAGCCATCTTTTTACACCTTCAAAGCCAGCAATGCTGGTGTGTTGAGTCCTTTTCACAACACATCTCTCTGACCCATTTTTCTGCTTTACTTTTCCACTCTTAAGAACTCATGTGATTAGATTGAGTCCATCCAGGATAATCTCCCTATTTCAAAGTCAGCTCATTACCAACCTGAATTCCCTTTTGTCATGTGATGTAACATGTTCACAAGTCCTAGAGAACAGAATGTGGACATCTTTGTGGGACCATATTCTATCTACTACCCCTATCACCCACTCTAGATCTTTATGGTATTATTGTTATTCCTTTTACTTCTATATCTGCTATATATTCCACTTGATAATGTTATTAATTTTTCTTTAAAGTTAGTTGTCTTTCACAAGAGGCCACATATTGTAGGATCTCATGTATATGAGATGCTTAGAATTAGTAACTTCATAGACACAGAAAGTAGATTTATGGTTTCCAGGGGCTGAAGGGGTAGGGAGTGGGGAGTGACTGCTAATGGGGACAGAGTCTCTTTTTGAAGTGATTAAATGTTCTGGGATTAGATAGTGGTGATAATTTCACAACATTGTGAATATATTAAAAAAACACTGGATTGCACCCTTTAAAATGGAGAACTTTATGGCATCTGAATTTTATCTAAGGCCTCACTCCAGCATTTCAGGTGATTCTGATGATGGTAATTTGGAGAATTTACTTTAGAAATACTAAACAGGTAAATGTTTACTTAGCAATTTTTGCTAAAGCTGGGATAAGTCTGATGACTGTGATAGGGTTTCCCTGACATATTATCACTAAACACAGGAGGCAAGGCTGGGAGCAGACTTTTCACCAGTCACAGTTCAAATAAGCTCTCTGTAAAGAACTGGCCCAGCTGCCCTGTCTCAGGCACTCTGCCACATACTAGACTGGAGGCTATTGTGAGCAATCCTGAAAATAGGAAGTAAAAATGCATATTTCCCCAACTAGACATTAAACTGTAGACACAAGCCCAGTTTAAAGAGAATAATTAAGTTAATATTTGAAGATAACTTTGTATCTTATTGTCTCTGTTTAGTTTAGGATTCTTTTGGTATAATACATATTATATATAATATATTTTGGCAAAAAATATTGTGTGTAAAGTACACTGATCTGTAATATATAGCTTAATGTATTATTTACACAGGTTATTTCTTTTTCTTGCCCTATTGCACTGGCTAGACCTCTGGTAAAATGTTGGAGAGAAATGGTGTTAGTATACATCCTCATCTTATTCTTGACCTCAGGAGAAAAGCATTCAATATTTCACATTAAATATTATGCTAGTTATAGGCTTTTTCATTTTTCATCTATCAGATTAGGAAAACATGCTTCTATTCCTAGCTTGTTCTTTGCTGAGTTTTTAATTATCTTAATAACTTCTTGATTATAATGTAGGAATAAGCCCTTAGCATCTCAGATATAATTTTAAACTTAATCACTCAACAAATACTAAGGTATTTGTGGTAGGTACTATTTTAGGCACCAGGATCCAAAGAAAAATGATATAGTCCTTGTCTTGTACCACCTTACAGTCTACTAGTACAGACAGACATGTGAAGAAAAACTATATTAATATGATGATAGAGTTATGTACAAAATACTATGAGATTATTGAGAAGGAAGAAACTGACTTTAGTAGAGACAAATCAAGGAAAGATTCAGAGAAAGTAATATTTGAGCCAAATTTTGCAGGCAAAGTGAGCAAAGGACATTTTGGGTAGAAGTCATAGTTTGGCAACATGAAAGAACATAGAGCATGAGGTGGTAATGTTACCCCAATAGGTGCACTGAGGAAAGATGGTGGGACATAAGGCCTGAAGGGAAGGTCAGGTCAGACTATAAAGTAAGGTATGAAACAGTTGAGATTGGATCCTGTGGACAAAGGGGAGCCATCAAAGTATTTTAGAAAGATCATTCTTCTGACAGCGTAGATGGTGAAATAGATGATGAAAGATATTAAAGTTGGGAAACTAGTCAGGAAGCTAGTCATGAAGATCTGAAATTGGGGGGATATGTTCAAAAGAAAATGATATATTGTGAGTTTTAGGAAGTGTAAATGACCGAAATGACTGTCTAATTGGATATAGAGAGTAAGGGAGAGGAGGAATCAGTGTTTTTTTCCTGGTTACCCGGTGGTTGGTAACCTTAGCAAAGCTACAGGGAATGAGTAAGGGTGAAGGTTCTGAGTTCGGTTCTAAACATGCTGAGTCCAAAAAAGGTCACCAAGTGGGATGTCTACCAGAAAGCTGGAAATGTTGGCCTCACTCTTGATTATAAATTTAGAATCAGTCCTGGTAAAGTCTCTGATCCAGAAGATGGATTATTAAAATAAATCTAGGATTATTTATAAAAATTTGAGGGGTTGATAGTAAGCTGTAGGTCTGGAGGGGCTCTTGGGCCCCATGATTTTCCTCATTTAGTAGTCAGGGTTTTTAACTCATGTGTGGCATGACTACCCGAGGGTTCCTAGTCCCTCTTAAATTACTGTTTTCTGGGCTTTGGCCATGAATTATTTTGACATCTGTCTCTTGGCCCTGAATTGCTTTTATTTCTGACCTGGATATTCTGGGTCCTAATTGTGACCCAAATATGGAAGAACCCCCCTTGAGGTCAATTTCTGCTATCAATACAACCTCAAGTAAAAACCAAAATACAATTGTAAGAGACTTAGAAGAGTTATGTGGATGATTTCTGAAGGCACTTTTGAATGAGAGGCATGGGGCTTAAACAGTGCATCACACAGTAAAATATCTTAAAATTTTCCTTCACTCATCCATCACTCTAAAGCCTCTACATCAACAAATCAACTGCCTAAAAATCTCTTCTCTCTCTCTCCCTTCCTCATAATTTCTCTGTCAGTACCTACTGATGCAGTCTACTCCCTGCTACTGCGGTCTTTATTTCTACAGGGATGGTATATGTACCAAGATAAACATACACACACACACACACACACACCATGAACCATTAGTGATCCTCAAATCTCTTCCCCAATGGAAGGATGGGAGGAAGTAGGTGTATATTAGGTATATGTGTGATTAGTTGAAGTGAATTTAGTTGAACTGAGTGCAGATCAGACACCTGGCTAATGATAGCCGGAGAAAGTATGAATCTAGTGCAGAAATGAGAAAACCAGGCAAGGTTGGGAATTACAGAAAAATGGCGGCTGCTGGCAGTGGGCAGGGACAGTCGGCAGGGGAAGATAGTCAGGACACAGAGCACAGCTGTGATGTTAGGCTTTGCTGGACGGAGAGGTTCACAAAGCATATGAAGGAGGAGCTCTCAAGATATGACCTTGGGCTGATAATGTCCCGTCTTTTTCTCACTCATAGTGAGTTATGGTAGGAAATCTGGGAATCCCATCTTGCTTGGTGAGTAGTCTCAGCCGCAGCTGTCTCATGGCCCTTCTGTGGGGACCAATAATGTGTGGGAATGTGAGTGGTTGGTGGGATGGCCAGAGAACTCCCTACAGGGTGATTGGGAAATCATGGCCTTTTCTTTCCCAAGCACTCCTTGCCTTGCTTATCTTCCCCAGACCAAACATAAATGCCAGAATTCAAAGAAGGCACACACACATTCCTTTTAGAAAAGGTCAGGAAGGTCTCCCTGAGCAATGCCACCTGGGAACACCAGATTTTCTGTCTCCCTCCACCACAAAAAGTTATGAGTGGAGCTTACAGACTTAGACCTTCAGAAGGAAGGATTATTCCTCTTTTCCAACCCTCTTTCACTCCCCTATCATCTTATAGCTCCTTCTTCTAGATACTCCCCCTTGCCCTGAGTCCTGTGCCCAAACTCACTGTTTAGGAATCTCCATTGCTCCTCACTGGAGTTTTCTACCCTATGTTATTTTTGGTGTCATGGACTCAAGCTTCTCAGGCTTTGCAGATCCCAACGGAGGAGATGTGTGCTCTGGGTTTATGAGTTGAAGAGAGTGAAGTGCCTTGATTCATTTCTCCACCAGCAAGAGCTGTGGCCAATTTCCTCTGACCCTTAAAGAAGCAAACTCATTAATCAAAGCAAGCATTCATTTCCACTCACCACACCCACCCCCCCAAGACCCACCCTGAAGACCTCACAGTCTAGTCTCACATGAAGAAAGCATATTTCATGGGAAATAATAATACTCACATTATCACACTATGAAGCATTTGGTCCCTTCTATTATGAGAGTCAGGACTTGAGTATAAATGAGTCCATTTAGAGTGAAAGGCTCCACCTGCAACAGATGGCTCTAATTCCAATTAGATTTTTCTCTCATGAAGGAGATAGACCAGCATGTGTGTGTTGGGTCACAGTCCATTTTGCATTAATAGCTGCAATTATTGATTTATAATTCACTTTGCACATATAATCCTATGTAATCCTTACAATGACCCAGCAAGGTTCATATTATTAGACATTTCATGGATGAAGAAACCAAGGCTCAAAGAGTTAGAAAATTGCCCAAGGTCTTATACATAGCAAACAATGGAACTGGTATGTGAGCCCAGATCTATCTATGTCTAAAGCCCATGATCTTATCACTGTATTGTGCTACCTCTTAGCATGAGGTGGGCAGAAATGGAGCCAAAGGAAATATCACGGGATTCTGGACTTTTAAACCAGATACCCATGGGCTTGTTACCTTGTTAGGGAAAGAATTAAAGCAGAATCATTTTCTTCCTTCCTCCTTACCTCTCTACCTCCCTCCCTTCTTTCCTTCCTTCTCTCCTTTTCTCCTTCCTTCTTTTCCTCTTTGGTTCCCTCCTTCCTTTCCCTCTTTCTTCCCTCTTTCCTTTTTTCCTTTCATTATGAAACCCCAACAATAATCACATAAGAATCAGAAATCATAGAGTGTAAAACTGCCTCAAACCAATGTCTGGGTAAAAAGCTATGAAAATATTCTATTGTTTTATGACCCCATTTAGAGTGAACATTATATTTATAGCCTTTCCCCTGAATATACATTAAGGTAATATTGGACTTTTGGTAAAAATTATACCACACATCTGTGCTGACAGCTTGTTTCCTGCAAACAAATCTTTATCTACTACTTTTAGCTTTCAATATTTTCTCCAAAGAAGTAAGTTAGGACGTTAAAAGGTCCAGAAAGAGACATGAAACAGCTGGAACTAGATTTTTGTGGGAAGTGACAGCCACACTGGGTTTAATAGAAAACCAGCCAGAGGGAGGCCTGAGAGGAAAACCCACGAAGCATACACAGGGAAGGCCCTGACTTGGGATGGAATCTCAAGAGTACACAACATCTGGCTTACTATTGTGGGTTGTCCTTGGAGTTGGGGGCTCTTTAAGATGAAGTAAGAGATTGGTCATCAGCCCTTCCTATGATAGAAATATTTTTGGCCATTGAACAATACTGATCTTTTGCTGAGTTTAGTGTTTGCTCCTCTCACTTTCCATCCTGGTCGAGTGAAGAGCCCAGGGGTCTGACCTGGGGTGAGGTCCCAAGATCTGTGAGTAGGCCTTGGTCATGATGTGGTCTTGGAGCAAAGGAGAAGTAAATTTGGAGGGCTGACTGAACTGATCTCAGGGAGCAAGAGACCATAAAGTTTGAAGGCTCAGCAAGAGGGTTGGCCAAAGTGGAGGTTGATGATTCAGAAGGCTTAACTTGGAGGCAATGCTTGGCAGAAAGAGGAACCCTTTTCTGTGGTGTCTGCTGATAGCCAAGAAGAAGGGTGTGGGACTGGGGGATGGTGTCTGAGCCTCCAATTAACACAGGATGATACCAGCAGAAGCATCCTTAAACAATCTAGCCAATGACCACTTTCTTTCCTGTTAATTCAATCCATCCCTCTCAAATGAATCATTCCTACCAATATTTAAATATCCTCTAGTCTCTCCTGTTTGATAATAAGAAAAGAAGCACATTTAATGCTGCTTCCTTTTCATCTTAAATTAGCCCTTTCTTCACGATGGAATCTGTCCAAACTCTATATTCACTTTCTCCATTTCCTCACATTCCACAAACTCCTCTGCAGACCCATTCCACTTTGGCCTTCACTCTGACAAAATGGCCCTTTCCAGAGTTACCTGTGAGCATCCTGTTTCTAAATCCAGCAGACGATTTCCAATTCTTGTCCTGTGTGCTGCTCAGAGCGTTAAGCCCCATCTCTCCCCCACTGATCACTCCCTGCGTCTGAGACACTGTTTTGTCCCGGTGTCTCCTCCCCTTTCATTCCCCATTCTTCCTGCTTGCCAGTTCTCTTCCTCCCGCCACGAGATGTTAGCGTTTGCTAGAGCTGAGTCGCCGGCCCCCTCTTCTCACTTTATACTCTCTTGCCAGGCTATGTCATTCACACCCGTAGCCTGAATTATCAATGCCCACGACAGGCCTCTCCTCTGAGCTCTAGACTTATATCTAGTCGATTTTGCAACATCTTCTCTTGTACATAAGGACCTCAAGCTCAATATGTATAAGCCTGAATTCATAATCTTTTCCTTCATGTGTGGTTTTCTTCAGTGAAATCACTGTCAGTAAATGATTACCATTCACTCAGTTGCTGAAGAACTGTATGAAAGTCATTGTTTTCCTTCCCTCCTCCCTTGCACTACATGCCCAAATTCATGAACAAGTGTATATATTTTTATGTCTTAAATGTGTCCCAAATCCTTTCATGTCCATTCTCCTTTATCTACACAGCCGGCATCCTAATCCAAGCCACCATGATTTCTCACCATGGGTCACTCCAACCTCACCTTTACAGACCACCCTCCACCAATCAGTCTATATGTCTTTTCAAAAAACAAACCTGAACACATTCCTACCTTCCTACCTACATGCATAGTTAAAGCCATTCAAAGGCTCTTCTTTTGTTTGGGGTTAAAGAGCAATATCCTTAACACGCTCTGTAAAGGGATGTGTGATCTGGCTCCTACCTATCTTGCTCCTCTTCTAGCTCCACTCTACCCTCTATGCTCTTCATCACATTGCATTCTTCTAATTTCTAGATCCTTCTGTGTTCTCTCTTCTGTAAGGCCTTGACACACATTTTCACCTTGCCCTAGAACATTCTCCAATAACCATTCATTTGTCCACAGCAGAGCCTTGTGGAAGACAAGTGCCCTTGCAATTAGTACTTTGGAAAATTGAAATGCTGACCTGCTCTCTGAGCCAAACTTGCTGTGCTGCTTGAGCCCCAAGTAAACATACATGCCTTTTAATAATGCTCAGGCCACTTTCCTTTGTTATGTTTTTTTTAAAGTTTGACTTAATTTACCAAACCAAACTTAAAAATAATAAAGCAACATAAAATAACAAAAATTTCCCAAGAGTTGTATTAATTTCTCCATATTTAACAGCCTGTTGCAAATTAACCAAAATTTAAACTGTATCGTTCTTAACCAAATAACTAAGAAGTTTCAAACAAGAACAAACTGCTCAAAGGCCTGAAACAATTCTATATTTTATGGTAACATTTGCAGTAAATGATACAGTCATTGCTTTTCCTTGACACACAGTTTAAAATGATACTGAACAGAAACAGGTAAAACAAAACCCTCAGCCTCTGGCCCTCTTGATATGAGACAAGTTGAAATAACAGGTCTCGGTCCTTACAAAAGGCTTGAAGCAGGCAAGGAGAGTGAGTTAATGAGATCCTGTAATCCGATCCCCAGCAGACGGGGACAGCTGCTCTCAGAACCCTAATGAACACTACACCTTTACAGATCACGGACTGGTAGAATCCAACCCGACCCTGGTGGGCACAGGCAAGTCCCAACACCATGGAAATGGCTTGCTGGTGTAAATAACAGGGATCTGTTATCATGAGATTACCTGTCTGTAAAATGCCTATTTATCTTCATTACATTGCCTTTGGGGGAGAGAGGAGGAGGTGAGTGTTAGTGTGTGAGATGATGGAGTTCAGAGAGGAGAAAGGCATCTCTGACCTAAGGTGAAACCTGCTTTAACTCAGTGGGTTTGTTTGACAGCCAGATGGAGTCCATAATGTTGAGCTCCCTTTCGTATTATAACCAAGTGTCTTGCCAAATAATGCAAGCATGGATTTGTACCTGGAATTTTCATCTCGTAGTTTCAATCTGGTAATTTTCATTCTTTCCTTCATTCTTTCATCAAATATTTGAGTGTCTATTACATGCCTGGCACTATGCTAGATGGGGCTGTAGAATAGTGAATAAAATAGACATGGCATTTGCCCTGATGGAGATTTGAGTTTAATGGGGTAGACAGACAACAAAATAAACAATCAAATAAACATGTGATTATAAGTTGTGATAAATGCTACAAAGTAGAAGAATAAGGTACCACGAGAGAGAATAACAGGAAAAACCTACTTCAAAGAAAGAGAGATGCCTTTTAATCTGACATGTGAAGAATAAAATGGAGCCAGCCAGGCAAAGAAGGGAATGAGGTGGGACTAGCACACTACACTGATGAATTTCATTTTTAGTTTGATTTTAACATAAAATTTAAATTTGAAGTTCAATATAATTGTGAAATATTCATTTAATCAAAACCAAACAAGCTCCAAATGTATAAAGCAAAAAGCAACTGTTTTTTGCCTGTCTCCCTACAAAAATCCCATTCTCCAGGAGGAAGTGTGGTTAACAGACAGGTGTATTTGAATAATTCTCACCTGATCATTTCCCATCTGTGAAAGAATACAAACTGTAAAGATCTTCCTTTGGAAAGAATGAGCGAACTGACACTAAAGTAATAAAGGCAGCATATGACTAATATCAGAACATCTTCAAAATATCTTAGTATGCTTCCAATTGCATGATAATTTTCATCTATGAGTAATCAGTGGACATAAAGTTCTGTACAATCTGCATTTTAATAATCACATTCCCAGCTTTTTTAGAAGCTTAGTTAAAATAAAGTTTATAACTGCTATATTTCTGACAATCAATAGAGCTAGTAAAAATTGTTTTACTGCTTGTTTTGGCAGCTCAAATCTCAGTTTTGAGTCATTCAAATTGCCTTTGTTTTTGCTCACATTTGATTGATTTTGCAATAATGATGAATATAGAAATTTTTAAAGCCCCCAAAGTGGATACACAACGCATATCACATTACTAAATAATAACAAATAGATGATATTTAGAATATCTAATTGATAGCACTCTGTATTTCACCAGATCAAAAACACACTTGAAAACAGGCTGGATTTATTTTAAAAGTATAGGAAAAAAGTCAATTACAGACTTATGATATATCCCATGAGGAGAAATAAATTCAAATTTCCAAAATAGAGAATGCTGAGCTAGCTCAGCTTCATGTGAAACATGAAGTATCTCAGCACTATGAGTTACTTATTTCCTGACACAGAGTGGTACTTGCAGTGAGCCTGCATTGCCAGGAATTCTGGGTCTCAGGGGAAGCCCAACCACAAAGAGAGGGAAATCATGGTCCAGAGACATAATGTCTTCAGCTCCCCAAGAAAAAGTATCCAAAATGTTTGACTAGTTTTTTAAATGTTTAAAGAATTGTGAAACATAGCACATATGTAGAAAAGTGAAAAAATCTAGAGATGTGTTTAATAAGCTAAGTGCCACCTGTGTGACGGTGAACCAGATCAAGAAACAAATTACCAACACCTCAGAATCTTCCATGTGTTCCTTCCTAATCCCAAAACTCTTCCTTCCCTCAAAGGTTACCACTTTCCTTTTATGATTTCACTTCTTTGCTTTTCTTATACTTTTGCTACCTAATTATGTATCTCTAAACACTAGAGTATATTTATGCCTAATTTTGAATTTTATATAAATGGAATCACACTGTACATATTCTTTTGTGTCTGGCTTCTATCACTCGACATAACGCAGTTATATGTAGCTGACATTCATTTATTTTCATTGCTGCATGATATTCCATTATATGCTATCCCAAAACTTATTTATCCCTTCTCCTGTTGATGGGAATGTGGATAGTTTCCACATTTTGACATAATGTTGCTATGGATATTTTTACACATGTTTCCTGGTACACTGTGCCTGTATACGTAGGAGTGGTATTACTGGACCATGGCTTATGCATATGTTTAATGTAACTAGATAATGTCAAAGTAATTGCATTGATTTACACTTACAGAAGTGTATCAGAGTTGTCATTGCTTCACATTATCACCTACATTTGCTATTGTCAGATATTTGGTTTTTGCCAATTTGATGGGAGTGTACTGTTACAAGATTAACTTCTATTATCTTTATTAGGAATCATATGTAACATTAGTTCTATTTAATTTTTATAAATTGAAAAAACCAATAGAAAAATAGAATATGGAGAAAAGAAAAAATAGATATTTTCTTGATGTTGGTGTGAACATGAGATTAAATAAGGCAGTGTGACAATCAGTGTATTTCCCTTTCAACCAAATCCATTATTTCAACCCTATAATTTTGGGATAAAGCAAGAATAGAAACAGATGCCTGACACCTTATAATTTGTGCCTATCTTAGTAAATATAGTTAAATTGATGATAAAATAAATTAATGAATGGTTTGCCAAGTGTTATATGTTAGCTTCTCATTTATGTGGGTTTGTTCCTTAACTCTTTATTGTTTTCCATTTGTCTGTCTATTCCTGTGACAATTCCACACTGCTTTAACCACCGGAGTATTATAACTGTCTTCGTATCTAGTAGGGCATGAACTTGTCTTAGGTTCTGCTAAAATGAAAGTTCTTTCCTCTTTCTGGACAATACTGTGCTTTGCTTTTTTTAAAAAACACAGTAAGATAGAAATTACACAGCCTTAAGACACAGATGCTGATCATAGAATTTCACTTTCACTTTGTTTTATCAGGCAGAATGCCAGGTAATACCCATATTTTACCTCTGCTGCCTCCAACACTTTGCTGAATGTGACATTTTTCAACAGTCTGAATGTGACCTGGTCTGGAGCCCTAGAGCTGGCATTGCTCTGTCATGATGCAGTAGACCACATAAGGGTTGTTCACACCTGCAGCCAAGTTTCTGCAGGCATGACTGGGCTATTGAACTACAGGGAGATTTCTCATCCATTAACATTGCATATATCTTCATTTACTCAAAAATTCTTGGAGAGATATTATCAAGATGGCTGACTAGAGGTGCCTTCTAGCACTTGCCTTCTCCACAAAGAAGGGCCAAAACAGTGTTGAATGAGCATGCACATGTTGAATAGAGAATCTAAGGGGAAACACCGGAATTCAGCAAGGAAGTGACAAAGACCTTCTGAGACATGGATACTCAAGATGTCAGCATGGAGAGGGAAGAAAAGTAGCTGGCTGGGATCAACTCAGAGCCAAGAGGGACTCTCCATTGCAGGGAAAAGGTAAGTGAGAGATTCCCAGCAGTCCACATTTCCACCACATGTACCTGTAATCCTAGCCATAGGAAGGCCCCTCAGCCCTACAGGCCCTGAGCTTAGTGTAGGAAGATCCCTGGAGTCCACACAGCTGCATTGTTCCAGAGAAGAAGTCCATGCTGTAGCCTGCCACCTCCCAGACCCAGGCTGCTACAGCAAGGGTCCATTTTGAGAACAGAACCACCATCAGACTACATCCTGCCCTGGGAGCCAATAGCCCCAGCATCTCCACTTTCCTTGGGCCCTGCCAACTTCCCCATACATCCATCAAGGGGGCTGCAGCATTGCAATACCAGCTAGACCCAGCAGTGCAGACATGTCCCTGGCACCCGAGCCCACACAATGCCCTACATTCCAGGGAACATGCAGTCCAGCACATCAGGGAGGCTGCCCCCAGGACACAGGGAGCCAAAGCATATGCTCCCCAGAGCCTGACAGCCACCTGACTGGGCTGCTGGTGACAACAACTTGCCCCCTCTGGCCATGCTGCCTGGGGACTAGAGGACTGGCCCACCAGAGGAAAGAACACCCCCTTCAATAAATGGTGCTGGGAAAACTGGATATCTATATGCAAAAGGATTAAACTAGACCCCTATCTTTCACTATATACAAAAATCAACTCAAAATGGATTAAAGACTTAAACATGAGAGCCAAAACTATAAAACTACTAGAATAAAACATAGGGGAAACAATTCAGGACATTGATCTAGGCAAAGATTTTGTGGGCAAGACCACAAAAGTACAGACAACAAAAACAAAAATAGACAAATGGGACTATATCAAACTAAAAAGCTTCTGATCAGCAAAGGAAACAATCAACAGAGTGAAGAGACATCTTGGAATGGGAGAAAATATGTAAACTATTCATCTGACAAGGGACTAATATCCAGAATATACAAGGAATTCAAACAGCTCAATGGCAAAAAGAAAAAACCCCAAAAAACAAAAACAAAAACAAAAAACTTAATCTGATTAAAGAATAGGCAAAAAATCTGAATAGATATCTCTCAAAAGAAGACATACAAATGGCCAAGATACATGAAAAAATGCTCAACATCACTAATCATCAGGGAAATATAAATCAAAACCACAATAAGATATCATCTCACCCCAGTTAGAATGGCTATTATTGAAAAGATAAAAAAATAACAAATACTGGCAAGAATGTAGAGAAAAGGGAACTCTAATACACTGTTGGTAAGGCCGTAAATCAGTACAGCCATTATGGAAAACAGTATGAAGTTTTCTCAAAAAACTAAAAATAGAACTGCTATATGATCTAGCAACCCATTGCTGGATATTTATCGAAAGGAAAGGAAATCAGTATGTTTAAGAGGTATTTGCACCCCCATGTTTCTTGCAGCACTATTAACAATAGCCAAGATATAGAATCAATCTAAGTGCCTATCAGCAGATGAATGGCTAAAGAAAATGTGATATATATAGATGTGTGTGTGTGTGTGTGTGTATATGTGGTATATATATATGTGATATGTGTATATATATGTTATATATATGTGATATATATGTGTTTTTTATATATATATATAATGGAATACTATTCAGCCATGAAAAAGAATAAAATCGTGTCATTTGTAGCAACAAGGATGGAACTGGAAGTCATTATGTTAAGTGAAATAAACCAGGCACAGAAAGATAAATACTGCATGTTCCCACTCATGTGGGAGCTAAAAAAAATTGAGCTCATAGAAGTAGAGAGTAGGATTATGGTCCTTAGAAGCTGGGAAGAAAAGGATAGGAAGATGTTGGTTAACGGATACAAAATTATAGCTAGACAGAAAGAATAAGTTCTAGTGTTCTATAGCACTGTAAATATAGTTAACAGTAATTTATTGTGTATGTTGCAAAAGCTGGAAGATAGGATTTTGAATGTTTCCATCACAAAGAAATGATAAATGTTTGAGGTGATGGATATCCTAATTACCCTGATATGATTATTACACAATGTATGCATGTATCAAAATATCACTCTGTACCCCATAAATATGTACAATTATTACATATCGACTAAAAATAAAAGGAAAAAATCATTAATCACAAAGGAAAAAAATTAAAAAGAAAAAATTTTGCTTCCCAAGATGTCTTGAAATTTCCTGTAAGTATGTTCCTAGGTGTTTTGTACTTTTTGGGATATTGTAAACAAGATCTTATTACATATTCCAATTCATTATTTCTGCCATATAGGAAAGTTATTGATTTTTATTGCATGAGTCTTATGGAAGGGGGTTTATTGAAGAAAAACATATGTATAGAAAAGTGCACAAAACATAATGTATAGCTCAGTAAATTTTCACAAATTCAATTTATCCCTTTAATCAGCACCCAGATCAAGAAGCGGAAGGCTCCCTTGTGTCACTTACACGCCACAAGAGTAACCAGTATCCTGACTTTTAACACCATAAAATAATTTTGCCTGTTTTGAATCTCGATAAATGGACTCATTTGATGTGAACTTTTGTGTCTGGCTTCTTGCATTCAACATGCCATTCATAAGATTTATTTATATTGTTGCAAGTAGCTGTAATACTCATTGTAGTATAGTAATATTTTTTGTGAATTTACCACCATTTGTCCATTTTACAACTTTGATGGGCATTTGGGTAGTTTCCAGTGCAAGGCTATTTCAAATAGTGCTGCTATGAACATTCTTGTCCATGTGAATATATGTACACATTTCTGTAGGGTATATACCTAGGGATTGAATGTCTGAGTAATAAAGTATGCATATGTGAAGTGTTAGTAGATACTGACAAACAGATTTCTAAAGTAGTTGAACCAATTTACATTCCCACCAGCAGTGTATGTGATTTTTTTTGTTGCTCCAAATCCTTTCCAAAACTTGGTCTTTACATTTTAGCCATTCTGGTAGGTATGTAGTAGAATCTCATAATAGTTAAATTTGTATTTCTCTGATAACTATTAAGTGTGAGCATATTTTCATCTGCTTATTGGCCATTTGGATTTCCCCTTTTTTAAAGTTACAGGTCAAGTCTCTTGCCCATTTTTCCATTGAAATGTCTGTCTTTTTCTTATTTTGTAGAAGTGTGTGTGTGTGTGTGTAAATTCTGAAAAAGGATCCTTTGTTGATCACATATGTTTCAAAAATCTTCTCCCACTCTGTAACTTCTCTTTTCATTCTCTATTGTATTTTCTGATGACAAAAGTTTTTTATTTTTAATTTTAATGGAGTCAAATTTATCAATATTTTCATTTATGGTTGTACATTTTTAGCAGTATTTAATAACTCCTCTACCTTGAAGTCACAAAAATATTCATTTATTGTATTTTAAAGTCTTTATTGTTATGCCTTTTACATTTAGATCTATAACCCACCTGAAATTGATTTCTCTGTTTGATGTAGGGTAAGAGTCCAATTTCTGTGTGGTTGCCTAATTGTCTAGCACAATTTATTGAATAGACTGTCTTTCCTCACTATTCTGCATACTATAAATCAAGTGTCTGTTTATTCATGGCTCTGTTTCTGGCTCTCTATTCCTTCCCATTGGCCTATTTGTCTATTTTTATCAATATCACACTGTTTTAATTACTGCATTTTTGTAAGAATAAGTCTTGATATATGTCAAATATGTTCCCTCACATTGTGCTTCTTCAGGAGGCTACTCTTGGCCCATCAAATTTCCATATAAATTTTAGAATCAATTTTTCAAGTTATACACACAGACACACAAAGACTAGAATTTTGATTGGAATAACAAAATGATGTATACACATATATACACATATATATGTGACTCTTTACAATATTGTACCTAATCCATTAATATGGTATAAGTATTTGGGTCTTCTTTAATGCCGATTAGTAAAATATTTTAATTTTTCCCATCGAGCACATCTTTTGTTAGATTTACTCCAAGTATTTTTGATGATATTTTAAATAGTATCTTTAAACTTTTTTTTACTGTGTGGTTGGGATGTGTGTATGTGTATGTGTGCATACACAATTGATTTTTGAATTATGCCTTTATATTTTATAACCTTTATAATATTTAATAATTTAATAATATCATTAAAGAAAGTGCAAAGTACTTTGTATTTCTTTTTCATTTTTTAATACCCTGGTGAGGACCTCAGCACAATGTCGAATAGAAATAGCTATAAAGGCACTTTTGTCTGTTACTGATTGCAAAGGGAAAGCTTTCAATGTTTTACCAGTAATTATACTGATTTGCTATAGTTTTAAGTATATATATTATACATCTTTATCAAAGAAAGTTTATTTCTATTTCTAATTTTCTGAGTTTTTAGAATCATAAAGAATATTGAGTTTTATCCAATGCTTTTTTGTGGAATTTATTAACTTCATCTAAAGTTTCAAACATATGCAAAATTTTAATCACATCTTCCCATTTTCTGTTTAGTATCTTCCGGATCTATAGAAATATCCCCCCTTTTCATTCTTTATACTGCTTATTTGTTTCTTCTCTTTCTCCTTTTTTTCTCTTAGTCTTGCTAGAGGTTTATCAATTTGCTTAGCGTTTTCTAGGAACCAGTGCTGGCTTTGTTTATTCTCCCTATTGTATGCTGCTTTCTATTTCATTGATTTCTGATTTTATCTTTTTTTCCTTCCTTCCAACTTTCTTTGAGTTTATTTTGCTGATCTGTCTTCTACCTTCTTGAGTTAGATTCTTCAGCTTTTCTTCAATTATTAGAATAAATTTTCAGCCTATCTTTTAATTACTAGAAGTGTCATTTACCTATGTTTTAAGTTCAAAAATGAAGAGCTTTCCTTTGTGTAAGGTAGTGGGCAGTTGAGGGATATCCAGCCACCTTGTGTTTTCTCTCCTCTTCCTGCAATTACATAGCCTGTTTGGATAGTGTTTGTTTTTTGTATTAATGTTATTAGATACACATGACTGGCAATAATAATAGTTATAGCTAATATTTATTAAGCTCCCATTATAGGTCAGGTACTCTGATAAGCACTTCATACGTATTATTTCATTTGATTTTATGACAACACTATAAGGTAGACACAATTATAACTCTCTTTTACAGATGAGGAAATTAAGCTTCTAATTTATTAGTAGTAAATATCTAAATTTCCACAGCTAATAAGAGGCAGAACCAGGGTTTGAACTTGAGCAATCTGGTGCCAGAGCCTATATTTGTAATTATTATATTAAACTTACTGTGATTTGTCTCTGAGAAGAATTACACTTTCAACCTCTGAATATTTTAGAATCGTCTTAAAGAAGATTTACTAATATATTAGTATTAGTGTATTTCTATTTCAATTTCCACTGGGAAAGTCATTTTTAGAAGACTTGCAGAACAACAGGTGGGCTCCCTGTAATTGTGAACTCAATTCTAAACAAGGTGAATGGAACTCTGTTCCTTTAAGTCAAATGATGAGAACATGGCCCACATCACAAACACCTGCTCCTGTTTGTTTACTAGACTGGTAGGCTGGTAGGAGTACTGATGGGAGGCTGCTGGGCTTTTGTGGTCTTTCCTTATCTCATCTCACAAAAAGTTGGGCAGCCATATGTCTACCTTCCAATGATCCAGCATTGTCCCCAGTATGTATGTGGGGGGAAGTGTAGTTAGTGACACTGGGGAACCACTCTTCTCTCAAAGGAAGAACTCTTCTATTCTAGTCATGTCCTTCTATTGCATACCCCCTTATGCTGTTTCAATGCTTGCTTTGAACAAAAGCTGGTCTGAATCCAAACACTATTATGGACATCTTTACAAATCCAGCACAATTTGGGCAGAAATTCTTCCAAATCTCTAGCAACCATAGGAAGGCAACATGCCTATGGTTCTTCAGTTGATTTTCAATAGGTTCTCTTTATCTTTCAGGCCAGTATTAAAAAGTTGTCTTTTTAAAGTACGTTTGTTGAGGAAAGCTTTTCACTGAAGGTACCACAGAGTTATTAAAGACTTCTGAGGGAATAATGGCTGATTAAACAAAGCAACCTATAAAAACCCTATGATTTTTTTTACCTAAAGGATTTCTCTTTTCAGTTTTCAAACTATGCAATCTACATTGCCTTTATGAACAAGTATCATTAAGTCAGTACCTACCTGCAGTATCATTGAAAATAAACCATTGTACGGTTTCCACAGTGAAACCACTAGAATCCTATTCATTTCTAAGCCTTACACTGTTTGTCACCTTCCCAAGCCACCAGATATATTCAAACTCGTTTTTATGTGATCACAGTCTATTAATCTTCTCTTGTCATGGATTTTCATTCCTTACTGTGATGCTTCTGTTTCTTCCTAGGGAAGCAAGTCATAGAGTGAGTCTTATTGCAGACTACATTACCAGTTGCATAACTATGCTTTGATTTTATTTTCTATAAAACAAAGGAAAACAAAGCCAGCTACTTGTAGTAAGTAATTTAAATATCTGTTCCATCATCTTGTGATCTTGGATTTCCTCTCAACTAAATTTCCAGGCAAGAGGCAGATAAGCCAATCAAACACATGGTAAATATTAGAATCCATAAGCTAAATGATGATGAAGGGCTGAGTCAGTCCTGCTGGGATCATCTAGGGATGTGTCATGAAGCAGGCAGATCCCAGAATAATCATTAGAAGAACCACAAGGGAGCGATAATGGAATTGGATATTGTCCTGAAACCATACATCCTGACATAGGTTTATACGTAACATTTTCTATAAGCAGTCTACCACAGTGGTCTTTGGAGCAACATGTTGGCATCTGGGTCGTGGCAACAATCAGACATTTTGATTGCTGGTTGGCCATATAAAATTGCAATACTCCAATGGAGATTTTATTCCAAGCCTGTTCATAAGAGAAAAGCATTAGCTACATCCTTTTCAGCAGTACCAACATGAGAGACCTAGCAACATCTTAAAATCTAACACAATGCTTGGCACGTACTGGAAACTTAAATATTTATTGAATTAATGAGTGAATGAATAAATGGGTGAATAAGTGAGTTTGGTTCTCCCCAAAGATCTTTTGGCCCTTAATTTGCTTTTGCAGGACTGACCCCTTGTGTGAGTAAGGGAAGCTGAACTCAGAGTTCTAAGAGAGGTTTCCATCTACCTCCCTAGCTGTTCAGTACAAACCTAAAACACACAGACCACTTTCTGGACAGGTGAGATCAGAGCTGACAGCATGCCACAGGCTGGGCTGAGGGAGGGAGTTCTGCTCAGAACTGTGGGTTGTGCCTGAGTCAGAGGAGCGGGTCAAGCTCAGAGTTGGGTGGGGGAGGCTGTGGGTTACTTTTTGGTAAAGCAGAAAAAGGGATCAGAATAGATGTCCCAAAGCCCAGAGTTAGGAGAGGACATGGGATAACCACAGAAAAGAGCAGGAAAAGACAGGGATCAGAAAACCAAAGAGTCAAGAAAGGGGTAGAACTTGGCCGATAAGTGGAGGTCATGTACAATTACTTAGATCTGCTGTCCTTGAGGTGCTTTGTGTACCTGCTACAGTGTGGTGTGGGAGGGGCTCCCAGGCCAGGCAGGCTAAGGGCAGAGCAGACAGGTGACATGTATAGGACCACGTACACTCAGCACCTGGTTTCTAGTAACATGAATGGTGATGCTGGGTTCAGGGGACATGGGCTTCTAGGCTTGTAGGTCTTAGACCAAGACATAGAAAGCAACTTGCCCCTCATTTCTTCTGAAGGAGATGGGGTGAGTGTGAGGGAGGAGGAGAATGGAATGAGCTATTGGTGCCTAAAATGACTTAGTAATATCAAAGTACAGGCTTACAGCCCCAGATATTTTCCACTAACCTTCAAAAATAAACATTTTTTATTTCTCAAGAGGAAAAGACAATGAAAGTGACATAGCCAGCGGTTTTCCCAAATTAATTCACTGCTTGGAAACTAATCACTCTATCTCTGATTAATTCTTCTGACTAATTCTCTATGGCTTAATTTCTTCTATGCAAATCTTCCCATCAAGCTGCTATGAAACCCAACCAGAATATGATATGATACAGAATTGGGGAGGGGAGGGGATTTCAGTTACTGTTTAGTAGAGGTGGTTGTTACTCAGAAATAATGATAAGGCTTGTAAGGAACAGTTTTGTGGAAAAAAGGGAAATCCCTCATGGATTAGCAAGAAATAAGCTGTCCTTTTACCTCATTGTGGAAAAAATCATCTTGGCTTGGGACGTGCAAGGACTCAGCTGAGGCATCCCTTCCTCTGTGTGCTTGGGCCCTCTCTCCTCAGCCGGTGGGGGCTGCTACCCAGCGCTGACAGCACCTCCAGCACCTCCAGCACCTCCAGGTGGCACCCTCCTATGGGACCCTGGGATTCTGTGAGCCAGATGGTGGGGACTAACTCAGCATCTGCTTACCAGATCTCTCTAGGGGAAAAGTAGCTTCCAATTTCCCTCGTCTTTTGCCTTGCTCCTCATGGCACCAGAGCCCAGGGAGGAAATGAAACTGTCTAACCATGTTTGGCTCTGAAATTTTCTAGCCTTTTTCAAATGTGTGAACAGAATGAGGAACTCCATTTGTTTATTTGATTAACACCCTAAACTACAATGTGCCATGTTAATTTCCCTGTTGATAATGCAACACTTGGCAGATGTGCCTTTTTTTTTTCTTTCCCAGGTCTGTTCTTTTTCTTCTTTTCTTTGTGTAAAGGGTATGCACTGGCTTTGTGAAATCCCTGTAGCAAGTTGTGAATGATGTATGAAGTGAAAAGTCTTTACTCAGGGCACAGTAGGAATACAGAAAGTGCTGTGCATTCACTGCTGGGTTGAGTTTTTGACTGTGTGCTGTAGGCACAGATATCCTGTGTTCATTCTACACTGCCTCAAAATCCCAGGAGCTCTAGACCAGGTGGCAAGGGGCACAGTCCTACAGAAAGGCAGAGAGATGAATTTATTGAGCTCCAAAAATCTGTCTTGGCACTGTGATTTGGCATCCACTACAGGAACAGGAAGTTTTTTCCTGTAATTTTAACAAAGGGACAAGGACAAAAATTCGAAGTCTGAGTTCAGAGTGCAGGAAATTAACCCACTCCACGGCCTATGATGTAGGAAGGTGGAGGTAGAATGCCAGCACTCTGCAAGCCAATCTCACTTGGAAAGGATATGTCTCTTCAGCCTGGCTTAAGAGAGAACATTGTTATACCCTGAGGAGCCGGGAGAACAGATCTGGCCTTGTGATTTATGCAGTATTGTTTTTTCAAGGAACCCGGGACTCTATGAGAATCATCTCAGTTTTCTGTGAGCTGAGTGTCATATTGATGCAAAATTCTCTCATGTTTCAAAATTAGATGCCCAATTATCCAACAAGTATCTTATACAATCAATTTGACATTATCCAGTGTCAAATTAGCTGATTTATGGATTGATTAACTGTGGTTCAGGTGCAGCAGGAATGTGGGGCACACCCCCATGGGAAAGAGGAGCTGAATAATTAGGCAGCAGCTAGTTATTGCTAATTGGAACTTCCTCAGAAGATGAACAGAGGGAGTTAGAAGAGCTGCTCTGGTTGCAAGGAGGCCATGGAAGCAGAGGAGACAGAACCCTCCCACTCAGCTTACTCCTCATTGCTCCCAATAGGAAGCCCAGGAACATCAAGCCTTGACTCCTCTCTTTTGGGTGGGAGTAGGAAGAGAACTAAGCAACTATTCCCTAAGTGTTCAGCAATATTCAGGGTGTGCATGTTGTAGATCATGACACTTCGTAACCACACGTGTCAGTGCTGAATAGTTGAGCAATAACTCTAGTTTCATTTACATCCTTGATTTTCTGTTTTCCATGACTACTCTCCCAGCCTCACCCCAATCTTACTTACCTAGTTCAATGACAGTTGACTGCTCTATCTCTCCAGTCTCAGAAGATGGGCAATTATTATCCAAGCTGATAGACCAATTTTCAAATTTTCCAAAATTCCCCATTTTCCAGGCTCTTCAGGCATTTATAATTAGGTTTTAGACATTCCACTTAAAGTCAGACTATCTTTATGTATTAGGTCATTAAATATGCAATGTCCGATTTCAAATAAAAAATGTAGTTTATTATATCTCAAACAAGAGGCAGTACAATTAATCAAAGTATGTGCCTAAACTATCAACACAGTTTTGCCATCTTAACAGTAGCTTGTTTATGCCAGCAGCAAAGAAGCCTAGCGAGCGCGAGTGGCGATGAAATCGCCAAAGGTGTTTTCCACAGCTTGTTGAGAATTGAATATTTTTCCTTGCAAGAAGTGGTCCAAAGCCTGGAAGAAGTTGTAGTCAGTTGGTGCAGTCCAGTTTCTGTAGTGTGAGCAGTGTTGTTTTTGCAACGTGTGGTTGAGCATTGTCTTGCAAGAGGATTGGCCTGTCTCTATTAACCAATCTCGGCTGCTTAATCACAAGCATCCTCATCATTTTGTCCATTTGGTTGCAGTAGACATCCACGGTAATCGACTGACCAGGTTTCATGAAGCTGTAGTAGATAATACCAGCGTTGGACCACCAAACAGACACCATTAGCTTTTTTTGATGAATATTCAGTTTTGAACTGTGTTTTGGCACTTTATCTTTATACAACCATTGTGCCAAACGCTTGCAATTGTCAAAAAGACACTCTTTTTCATCACACGTAACAATATGGTGTAGAAATGGTTCGCCTTTATATTGTGACAGCAAAGAAAGGCAAGCTTTGACACAATTTCTCTTCTGACGCTCATTTAATTCATGTAGAACCCATCTATCCAGCTTCTTTACCTTGCTGATTTGTTTCAAGTGGTCCAATATTGTTGGAATAGTGACATCAAACCTTGTTACTAATTCACGTGTAGGTTGAGATGGATTTGCTTCCATTACAGCTTTCAGCTCATCATTATCCACCGTGGTCTCAGGTCGCCCACGTGGCTCATTTTCAAGATTAAAATAACCACAATGGAACTTCTCAAACCATCAATGTACTGTGTGTTCATTAGCCACATCCTTCCCAAACTCTTCATTAATATTTCGAGCTGTCTGTGCAGCATTGGTTCCACAACAGAACTCATATTAGAAAATAACACGAATTTTTGACTGATCCATGGCTTCATAAAAATTGGTCCAAAAAAATGTGAAAGATAATTACAAGCCAAAACATGTGTTTGAAAGAATGAGGATGTACCTTCACAATAAAAATAAAACTAGAAGTGTAAAAGTGAAATGTCAGAGTTATCAACTGTCAAATTTAGTATGTAAGGAAATCAGACATTTCATACTTAATAGCCTAATATATGACTGAAGAAATAACAAACCCATGGCCTACTAGAGCCTCAGCCTTATTCTTGAATTACCACATTCTTCTGCACCCTCATTCACAACTTGGGAGTGAAACTCGGGGAGGCCCGTGAGAATGCAAGAGGACTTGAATAAAGTGAGACTAAAGAAATCATGGGTCCTTTCATCCTGAAGAAAAGAAAGCAGAGACATAACAGTGGTCTTTAAGCACAGAAAAAGAGATTCCTGAGAGTATGGGGGACAACTATGGTGAGATCACTCTGGAAAGAGGGAGATTTGTAAAAGAGCTTTTATAAATCATCCACCTAACTCTCACTACTTCTTGATTTTTAGATGGAGACATTTATTTTATTGCTTAGATCAATTATGTAAGGATTCTTAAAATAATAGAAAAATATAAACAGGAAAATACATCATAGAATCTTTTGATGACTTCAAGGAATGATATTGCTCCTCGTTGGCTAAGGGTCAGAAGAGAGAGCAGATATTACTTATAGCTCCGAACAGTTTAGTGAATCTACTTTGAGAGAATAGATGCTCTCCATTCACGCTTGGTTTTCTGCGTAGAGATAAGATGATATGATGGCATTTCACGTTTCCCTCTCATCTTCTTGATTGTCCACAGGCCATTTATCCACACCTCCTTTCTGAGTGAAACTTGGTACCTGCAGGCTTCTTGTACATGTTTCTGGAATTCCATTTCATATTTTCTCCTTGCATCTCTTTTGATGATTATTAGATGCTCATTTATCTATCCATAGCCTGGCAATGTCCCAACTATCAAATGCATAAACCACATAGTGAGAAGGAGGAGGGGGTGACAGAAGAGGGGCCTACCATTTAAGTTAAACTATATCTCTAAGGAGAAGATGTAACCTTAGGCCTCCTGTATGCCTAGGAATATATTTTCCTGTGGAGACTTTTCTCTTGTTTTAAGTAGCCTGAAAATAACTGGTCCAAGGAATAAAATGCAACCTCTAAGTATCAAAAGCAAGTGCCTTAAGAAAAGGTGGTAACAGAGCTTGAGACACTTAGGTTTGTCTGAACTCAAAATTCAGCAGGGTTCTATCACTCAGCATGTCATGAAAATCTGAACCGGATTTGAAAAAAATAACTCTGTGCTCTGGATCCATTAGGAGCATATTCAACAGTTGAGATACAGAACATTTTTTTTCTTTTGTAGTAAAGATCAAACAGAATCCCAAATGCAGTTTACTCCATCTCTTCACCAATAGATCATTTCCAATAACTAGACAATTGCTGAAGGAAGCAGTTGAAAGCTTCTAAGCTTAGGAAGAGTCATGTATTGACTGCAGGGATAGGCCTGTCAGTAATGCTGCAGTGTGGGCTCAGCAATGACAGTATATTCAGTGAATTTTACATTTTTTCCAGCATCATTCTCAAGACATTCAACACAGAAACCACATCCTCCAAAGAACATTACTCGATGGACCCATAATCCATCCGCACCTTCAGCAAAAAGAGATTGCACCAGTCCATGGCATTCAATGTTGCAGAGCGCTTCCCCAAGCGTCACACCAGCCCTCAGTGATTTCTTACAGATATTTACTTTCCACACATGGCATATAGAACATTAAAAGGGTTTTGAAAAATCCCTCAGTTTTCAACTTCTGAAGGATTATTAACTTCAAAGTCTGAAGAAATGTCGCCCTTCTATCTTTGGAAATGCCAGGAGCCTTTGCATATCCCTACCACAGGACCAAGCAACCCCCAGCAGAGAAGAACGATTACTGCCTCAGTGGCGAGAGGATGGCTTTTGATCTCTTAACATATTGGAAATTACTTAAAGGTAAGCCATCTGCTAGCTGAGGAACAAAAACAGATTACATCACACCCTGCTAGAAAGATTGTGTTAAATCCTGTATATCAAGGCTTTTAATAATTCTATATTAAGTCAGCTAATAGGATTAGGTACACATTTTCTTTAGGCTTATTTCTTCAACTATTAAAAAAACTTTTTTTGTGTGTTTGACGATCTGCAAAATTCAAGAGTATTCCACTGTGAATAAAAAGGGTTCTTTCAAGAGGGAGCATTTCTTCAGATCCCCACTGCTCTCCAAAGAGACGTACAGCAGAAGTGCCTTTCCAGAGTAGTTTGTGGGAGAGGGGAGACAAGTGAGTTTCTGTTATTGCTAATGTGACATATCACCTGTGTATTACAAACTTGCCTACAGGAGCTTCCTACCTTCACCGTTCTTCTTCAGTAGGTCAGGAGTGGAATTCAGGCAGGTGGAGGAGGCAGGGTTGCCTGCCCTTAGTAATAATAATGAATGGTAAACATGGTGACAGTCCACCACGAGGTTCGTGTGGCACAGTATTGGGGATGATAAAAGAATAAACCTTGATTAATAAGAGCTTAAAACATTGGCAAGACTGGACAGTCCTAGCGTTAAGAACACTGACATTCTAAAATTACACCATGCCCAAACCAAACATATGGTCTTCCTTGTCTGTGTTAAGCTTCAGGTCATGGGAATATTAGAATATATTCACTGAACACATGTGGAAATAAAAAGAAAGGGCCTTCTTTATTCTTTGCCCCTTCTTTCACTAATTTGTTTAGTGTTATTCTACAATCTCAGAGCATTAAATATACACATTCTACAAATTAGCTTCCACTCACTGCTTCTAAATCTTTTATAAGAGGCTCATTTACCCTGTGTACTGTACATCACTCTGGGATACTGAGAGTTGAATAAGGTTGTAGCAGTGATAGCAACAAACACCTTTATCTCTCAATGGTCCTTGAAGTAGTTCTTTAAAAGGAAAAAAAAGTCTCAGTTCTCCTGAGATAAGGTAATTCTTATCTTGGTCACAATAGAGGGTCACAAATAACCATTGAGAGCCAAATAAAATGCAGACTCAGCATATTTAGAAACCACCACAAAGTGTTGCATATTAAAGGTACATGAGAAGTATTTGTTGAATTGCATTTCCAAGAAGTCACTAGAAATGGTTGCCATGATTTTGCCCTAGTTATTCAATGATACAGAATAAAATAAACTAAATTTTGCCATGGCACAAATAAGAAAGGAAACCATAAAATCAGTAGCCTAAATGTTTAGTTGCACATTATACCTTGGTGCAAATGGTCCAAGCTTTCTCTGTATGCATTTTACAAACATAGTAAGCACAATTAATAATAAATCTAATAATAATTACCATATATGGAGATACTTCATTAATTAGCATTTTAAAAACTTTGTCTCTAATCCTCACAGTGTTTTTGAGAGGTGAGTATTATCACTCCTTGCTTACTAGTGAGAAAACTGAAATTCAAAGTGGTTAAAAAACCATGCAGCAAATGGAAAAGTGAGGATTCAAAGAAAGATTTGATACCAAAGTCCATGCCCTTTCTGCCACACCTGGCTGCCTCAAATTTGGTAGGGACCAGGAGGTCTTGCTCTTTACTCAGTGATTTGGCTTAGCTTTCCTCGTGTTGTAGGAGTGAGGGGAAACTTTCCCTTTACCTTGGAAGGCTCACTGAAAGATCACTCACAATAAGGCAGATTAATAAGAGAAAGAGATTTATTTACCATGCACATGGGGAGAATCACAGAGCAATTACCCAATATCCCAATGGGGTCCAGAAATTTAAATACTCTCATTTCAGAGGTGAGGTGGAGATGAGGAACATAGGTAATTCTATTTAGGGGCAATAAATGGTTACTAGGGAGGAAGAATAGATACTTGGGAGAATAAATGGATGGGGGAAACAGATGGACTTGTAAATGATTCTCTTTGGAAATTAAATTAACCTGAGAGGTAGGTACTATATTTAAAATGATTTGGGCCAGGTCTGGTTGAATTTTCAATCTTCTTTCCTGCAATATATTGAGATTACAGGGAGGGGAAGGGAAGTCAGTTGTTCTTTATGATGGGTCAGGTTTTATGTGAAGAAAGAGGGAAAGCCCCTTCCAATGCCTGTTGATCTCTAAGGACCATTAATTCAAAATACTCTTTATATCAAGGAGTCATATTTTGTGGTGAAATTTCCTGAGCTCCTTCAGTGTCAAATCCTTAAATGAATGGACAGAACAATGTCATTTCCTTTGTGATGCTCCAAATTGGGCCAGGGGATCTCACATTGTACTCCTGCAGGCCAGGCCCCACTGTGCTTCTCCAGGATATCAACGTTCCTTCCATTGGTTAGTTTGAGGTAGCCAAAACAAAACACTTGAAAGTCTTTTCCCAGGCTACAGAATTTCCCTTTCATTAGCTATCAGCTTTAAACTTTATATTTTTCTCTTAAATTAAAAAAACCCCACGATTTTATTATTTTATTACTTTATGTGTTTACTAGCAAATCTTGGTGGAGGACAAAACAAATATCCAAACAACAAATATCCAAAAAACAAATCAGCAATAGGAGAAAAACTCATAAATGTGATTTAAAACATCTAGTGCATTCCTGATTATCAAAATGAGGGGAACTATATGTAATAACACAATCATATTATCTGCTAGTTGAGTTATTCTTAGTTAAGAGGAAATTAAAATATAATAGTACTCAAATAAATATCTGTCAAATACATATGTTAGTACTTGTATTAGAGTAATACTAACTGCTGTAATAAATAACCCTTAAAATTTCAGAGTCTTAACTTTATTTCTCACTCATATAATTGTTCAATGTGGAATTTCTGGGAGGGTAGCCTTCCAACTAGCCATTTAGGATGATAGTTTCTTTCTATGTATGGCTCTGATATCTTTAGCATTTGGCTTTAAGGTCACTAGACTCATCTGCATTAAGATGGAGAAAGGAGAAGAAGCATGGAGAAAAGTTCCTTGGGAGACATCTCTGGACCAGGGAAGAAAAGGAGCCCATCACCTTCTCTGGCTTTCTATTGGCTAAAACTCAGTCACATGGCCACATCTAACTGCAAGAGAGGCTGGGAAATGTAGTCTAACTACTGACTCAAGAAGAAAAGGAAATAAGCTTGGTGATAAACTGGCAGTCTCTGCCATGGTATTCCATGACAGTCTATAAAAAGAACTTTGACTTCCAGGTGCTTTGAACAGAGAATTACCTCCAGAATCAAAATGTAGATCTATAAACTGTATTCAGATTAAAATACCTTCCCCGGACCACCATTTGTATTAGACTGCTAAAAATTAGAAGAATTATCATAAGCACAACAAATTATTGATTTGATGAGTACTACTAAGGTATCAGAACTTCTACTTATGTCATTAATTATTTTTTATTTTCCTCAACTCCAGCACCTGGCACAACTCCAGCACCCAGAATTCATGGAACACGTGAATGAATGGTCTTCTAGGATTGACCATGCATTTTTGCCATCAATTGGTAAAGACTTTCATGTGTTTATTGGCCATTTGTCTATCTTCTTTTGAAAAGCATCTGTTCATGTCTTTTGCTCACTTTTTAATGGGGTTGTTTGTTTTTTTCTTGCTGATTTGCTTGAGTTCTTTGTAAATTCTGGTTATTAGCCCTTTATTGGATATATAGCTTGTGAATATTTTCTTCCATTCTGTAGGTTGTCTATTTGCTCTGTTGATTATTTCATTAGCTGTGCAGAAGCCTTTTAATTTAATCAAGTCCCATTTATTTATTTTTGTTGTTGATGTGGATTGCCATTGGGGTCTTTTTCATAAATTATTTGCCTAGGCTAATATCTAGAAGAGTTTTTCCTACATTTTCTTATAAAATTCTTGTGGTTTCATGACTTACATGTAGGTCTTTTATCCATCTTGAATTAATTTTTGTGACTGGTGAGAGATATGGCTCCTATTTCATTCTTCTGCATGTGGCTATCCAATTTTCCCAGCACCATTTATTGAATAGAACTTCTTTTCCCCAGTGTATATCATTATCTGCTTTGTCAAAGATCAGTTGGCTGTATGTGGATGGTTTTATATCTGGGTTCTCTGTTCTGTTACATTGGTCTATGTCTCTATTTTTGTGCCAATACTGTGCTGTTTTGTTTACTAGAGCCTTGTAGCATAGTGTGAAGTCTGGTAATATGATGCCTCCAAAAATGCTCAATGTCACTAATCATCAGGGAAATGCAAATTAAAACTACAATGAGATATCACCTTACCCCAGTTAGAATGGCTTTTATTAAAAAGTCCAAAAACAATATATGTTGGTGTGGATGCAGAGAGAAAGGAACACTTATACACTGTTGGCAAATTAGTACTACCTCTATGGAAAACAGTATGGAGATTCCTCAAAGAACTAAAAGTAGACCTACCATTCAATCCAGCAATCCTACTACTGGGTATTTACCCAAAGGAAAAAAAGTCATTTTATCAAAAAGACATCTGCACTTGAATGTTTATTGCAGTAAAATTCACAATTGCAAAGATGTGGAATCAACCCAAGTGCCCATTGGTTCATGAGTGAATTAATAAAATGTGGTATATATACACCATGGAATACTACTTAGCCTTAAAAAGGATGAATTCATGCCTTTTGCAACAATTTGGATGGAACTGGAGACCATTATCCTAAGTGAAGTATCTAAAGAATGGAAAAACAAACACCACATGTACTCACTATGAAATTGGAACTAACTGATGAGCACACATATGCACAGAGGGAAGTAAAACTCAGTGGAAATCAAGCAGGGGGCAGAGGGGAAGAGAGGATGGATGAAAACCTATCTAACAGGAACAATGAACACTATCTGAGTGATGGGCACACTTATAACCCTGACTCAAGCATTACAAAAGCAATCCATGTAACCCAAAACATTTGTACCCCCATAATATTTTGAAATTTTAAAAAAACTGGTAGAGACTGTGGCCCAAATGCAGTGAATCAATGCTATTTTCATCGCTGTTATTGTTGATTCAGCCATGCTCTATGGCAATGGCCTAAATCTTACTAACCAGGCCAAAAATGTCTATTAACTCTACTCTGTAATACATTTTCTGGTAAGATAGAATTTTATTAAAGCCTGCCCTTGCTTATCTGGACTCCTAGGAGAGAACAAGCTGCCACATTATATAACAGAAAAAAAAATAGGAGAGGAGAGTGTGGAGCAAGGTGGTCAAATAGAAACCTTTAGTGATTGCCCCTCTGCACAAACACATAATTGAACAACTATCCACACAGGCAAGCACCTTCAGAAGAACCAAAAATCAGGTGAGTGATTAGTGCTTCTTTCCTTGAAATAATGTTAAAACCTCTCCTAGAGGAAAGGAAAGGGAAGAGCTCAGAGGACTTTGTTTTGCAACTTGGGTACCAAATCAACCACAGTAAAATAAAGTAACAAGCAGACTCCTGAGGCCTCTGAGTCTAGGCCTTAGTTCCTGGATGGCATTTCTGGACCCACCCTGGGCCAGAAGGAAACATGCTGCCCTAAAGGGAAGGACCCAGTCCTGCCAGGATTCACCATCTGCTGACTAAAGAGCTCTTAGGCTTTGAATAAATATCAGAGGTAGCCAAGCAAGAGTTGCTACTGGCTTTGGGTGAGACTGGGCTGGCTTCAGGTGTGACTTGGCTCTGGTGGCCACAAGGGAGTGCCCATGTCACTCCTCCTCCAACTCCAGCAGCCCAGCACAGAGAGTGAAGGAAGAAAGTGAGAGACTTTGCCCAATAATCTAGGAAATTTTCTTGTGTCTCACCCAAGCTCACCAAGGTGACACCACCAGGAGTCTCCAAATATCACAGCATAACTAGGCTTGGGACACCTACAGTGCTGATATAGCTTCACTGACCAGAGACTTAGACCACAATGCTCAATTCCATTTGACTATCTGAAAAGCTCTCTCAAGAAGGACAGGTTCAAGCCCAGACTGTGAAGATTAAAATAAATGCCTAACTCTTCAGTATCCAGATTTCAACAAACATCCACAAGCATCAAGAACATCCAGGAAGATATGACCTCACCAAATGAAGTAAATAAAGTACCAGTGACCAATCCCAGAGTGATGGAGATAGGTGACCTTTCAGATAAAGAATTCAAAATAGCTGTCCTGAAGAAGCTCAATGAACTTCAATACAACACAGAGAAGGAATTCATAGGCCTATTGAATAAAGTAATCAAAAAGGTTGAAATAATAAAAAAAATCAAGCAGAAATTCTAGAGCTTAAGCATTCAATTGACAAACTGGGAAATGCATCGGAGTCTTTCAACAGCAGGATTGACCAAGTAGAAGAGACAATTAGTGAGCTTGAAGACAGAATATTTGAAAATACACAGTCAGAAGAGAAAAAAGAAAAAAAAAAGAATAAATAAGAATGAAGCATGCCTACAAGATCTAGAAAACAGCCCCTGAAGAGCAAGTCTAAGAGTTATTGGCCTTAAAGAGTAGGTAGAGAGAGAGAGAGAGAGATTGGGGTAGAAAGTTTATTCAAAGAAATAATAACAGATCTTTCCTAACCTAGAGAAAGATATCAATATTCAGGTACAAGAAGGTCATAGAGCACCATGCAGATTTAACCCAAACAAGGCTACCTCAAGGCATTTATTAATCAAGCTCCTAAAGGTCTTGGATAAAGAAAAAATCCTAAGGGAAGCAAGAAAAAATAAAAAATTAACATATAAAGCATCTCCAATACCTCTGGCAGCAGACTTCTCAGTGGAAACCTACAGGCCAGGAGAGAGTGGCATGACATATTCAAAGTGCTAAAGGAAAGAAAAACCCTTAACCCTAGGATATTATATCCTGCAAAAATATCCTTCAAACATGGAGTAGAAATAAAGACTTTCCCAGACAAACAAAACCTGAAGAATTTCATCAACACCAGACCTGTCCTACAAGAAATGCTGAAAGGAGTTCTTTACTCTGAAAGAAAAGGATGTTAATGAACAATAAGAAATCTTCTGAATGTATACAACTCACTGGTAACAGTAAGGACACATACAGAATACTCTATTGCTGTAATAGTGGTGTATAAACCACTTATATCTTGAGTAGGAAGACTAAAAGACAAACCTATCAAAAATAACAACAACTTTTTGACAGATAGATAGTATAAAAAGATATGAATGGAAACAACAATGAGTTACAAAGCGGGGGAGACAGAGAGGTGGTGTTAAAGAGTATAATTTCTGTTATATTTCTCTTTGCTTGTTTATTTGTTTGTTTGTAAGCAGAGTTTTCATATGTTCAAAATAATTGGTTATAAAATGTTTTTCACAAGCCTCATGGCAACCTCAAGTCAAAAAACTTACAACAGATACACAAAAATGAAAAACAAGAAATTAAAACACACTACCAGAGAAAATCACTTTTAACAAAGGAAGACAGAAAGTAAGTAAGAAAGGAGAGGACTACAAAACAACCAGAAGTCAAATAACAACATGGTGGTAGTAAGTACTTACCAATCAATAATAATATTAAATGTGAATGGACTAAACTCTCCAATCAAAAGACAGAGAGTGGCTGAATGGATTAAAAAATAAGAGCCAACTATATATTGTCTGCAAGAAACACACTTCACCTATAAAGACACACAAAGACTGAAAATAAAGGAATGGAAAAAGATATTCCATGCAAATGGAAACCAAAAAAGAGCAAGAGAAGCTATACTTCTATCAGATAAAATAGATTTCAAGACAAAAACTGTAAAAAGAGACAAAGAAAGTCATTATATAATTATAAAGGGGTCAATTCAGCAAGAGAATGTAACAATTCTAAATATATATGCACCTGACACTGAAGCACCCAGATATAAAACCTATCATTAATAATAATATTATCAGATCTAAAGAAAGAGACAGGCCCCAATACAATAATCACTGAATACCTCAACACTCCACTTTCAGCATTGGACAAATCATCCAGAGAGAAAATCAACAGTAAAACATTGGACTTAATCAGTACTGTAGACCAAATGGATCTAATATTAATCGATATTTACAGAACGTTTCATCCAACAGCTGCAGAATATACCCTCTCCTCAGCTCATGGATCATTCTTAAGGATAGACTGTATGTTAGGCCACAAAACAAGTTTCAAAAAATTCAAAACAATTGAAATCACACCAAGTATTTTCTTTGACCACAATTGAATAAAACTAGGAATCAATAAGAGGAACATTGGAAAATATACAAACACATGGAAATTAAATGATATTCACCTGAATGACCAGTGAGTCAATGAAGAGATTAAGAAGGAAATTTAAAAATTTCTCAAAACAAATGAAAATGAAAATACAACATATCAAAATCTATGTGTACAGAAAAACAGTAATAAGAGGAAAGTTGGTAGCACCAAGTGCCTACATTGAAAAAGTAGAAAACCTTCAAATAAACAACCTAATGATTCCTCTCAAAGAGCTATAAAAACAAGAGCAAACCAAACCCAAAATTAGTAGAAGAAAACAAGTAATAAAGATTAGAGGAGAAATAAATGAAATTGAAACCAAAAAAACAACACAGAAGATCAATGAAACAAAAAGTTGTTTTTTTTGGAAAGATAAACAAACTAGACACACCTTTAGCCAGGCTAAGAAATAAAAGAGAGAAGATCCAAATAAATAAAATCAGAGATGAAAAAGGAGACATTACAACTAATACTGGAGAAATACAAAGGATCATTAGAGACTACTATGAGTAACTATATGCCAACAAATTAGAAAACCTAAAAGAAATGGATAAATTGCTAGATACATACAACCTAACAAGATTGAACCAGAAAGATCCAAAACCTGACTAAACCAATAACAAGTAATGAGATAGAAACAGTATTAAAAAGTCTCCCATCAAAGAAAAGCCCAAGACCCGATGGCTTCACTGCTGAATCCCACCAAGCATTCAAAGAATACCAATCCCACTTAAACTGTTTCAAAAAATTGAGGAGGAAGGCATACTCCCAAACTCATTCTATGAGTCCTGTATTACCCTGATACCAAAACCAGACAAAGACACAACAAAAAAAGAAAATTATAGGCCAACATAGATGAACATATTGATAAACATAGATGCAAAAATTCTCAACAAAAAAAAACCAATTAAAATTAAAAAGATAATTCATCATGATCAAGTGGGATTCCCCCCAGGGATGCATAGATGATTCAACATATGCAAATCAGTCAGTGTCATACATCATATCAACAAAATGAAGGACAAAAAACAAATAATCATTTCAATTGATGCTGAAAAAGCATTTGATAAAATTCAACATTCCTTCATGATAAAAACTCTCAAAAAACAGAGTACAGAAGGAACTTATCTCAACACGATAAAAGCCATATACAACAGACCTACATGTAGTATCATACAGAACAGGGAAAAACTGAAAGTCTTTCCTCTAAGATCCGGATCAAGACAAGGATGCCACTTTCACCACTGTTATTCAACATACTACTGGAAGTTCTAGCTAGAGTAATCAGACAAGAGAAAAAAATAAAAGGCATCCAAATTGGAAAGGAAAAAGTCAAATTATCCTTGTTTGCATATGATATGATCTTATATCTAGAGAAACCTAAAAACTCCCCCCAAAAAACCATGAGAACAGATAAATAAATTCAGTAAAGTAGCAGGATACAAAATCAACACACAAAAAGCAGTAGCATTTCTATACACCAACAGTAAACAATCTGAATAGGAAACCAAGAAAGTAATCCAATTTACAATAGCTACAAATAAAATAAAATACCTGGAAATAAATTTGACCAAAGAAGTGGAAGATCTCTATAATGAAAACATAAAACATTGATGAAAGAAGTTGAAGAGGACACAAAAAAATGAAAAGATATTCCATGCTCATGGATTGGAAGAATCAATATTACTAAAATGTCCATACTACCCAAAGCAATCTACAGATTCAATGCAATCTCCATAAAAATTCCAATGACATTCTTCACAGAAATAGAAATAATAATCCAATTTTGTCATTCATTGTAGTTTTGTCATTTTTGTCATTCATCTCATTGTAGTTTTGATCTGCATTTCTCTGATGACTAATGATGTTGAGCATTTTTCATATACCTGTTGGCCATTTATATGTCTTCTTTTGATAAATGTCTATTCAGATCTTTTGCCCATTTTTAATTGGATTATTTGATTTTTTTCCTATTGAGTTGTTGGAGCTCTTTATATATTCTAGTTATTAATCCCTTGTCAGATGGGTAAAACTTATATGGAACCACAAAAGACCCAGAATAGCCAAAGCCATCCTGAGCAAAAAGAACAAGACTAGAGGAATCACATTACCTGACTTCAAATTTTACTACAGAGCTGTAGTAAGCAAAACAGCACGGTAATGGCATAAAAACAGACAAATAGACCAATGGAACGGAATAGAGCTCCAGAAATAAATCCACACATCTATAGTGACTGTATCTTTGACAAAGTTGCCAAGAACACACAGTGGGGAAAGGACAGTCTCTTCAATAAATTGTTGTGGGAAAACTGGATATCCTTATGCAGAAGAATGAAACTAGATCCTTATCTCTCGCCATATATAAAAATCAAATCAAAATGGATAAAGACTTAAATCTAAGACCTGAAACTATGAAACTACTAAAAGAAAACATTGAGGAAATGCTTCAGGCCATTAGTCTGGGCAAGGACTTCTTGAGTAATACCCCAAAGCACAGGCAACCGAAGCAACCTTGGACAAATGGGATCACATCAAGCTAAAAAGCTTCTTCACAGCAAATGAAACATTCAACAAAGGGAAGAGAGAACCCACAGGATGGGAGAGAATATTTTCAAACTACCCATCTGACTAGGGATTAATAACTACAATATATAAAGAGCTCCAACAACTCAATTGGAAAAAACAAATAATCCAATTAAAAAATGGGAAAGATCTGAATAGACATTTATCAAAAGAAGACATATAAATGGCCAACAGGTATATGAAAAATGCTCAACATCATTAGTCATCAGAGAAATGCAAATCAAAACTACAATGAGATAGCATCTCACCCCAGTTAAAATGGTTTTATCAAAAAGACAGGCAAGAACAAATGCTGGTGAGGATGTAGAGAGAGAGGAACCCTTATACACTATGAGTGGGAATGTAAATTAGTGCAACCACTATGGAAAACAATGTGGGGGTTCCTCAGAAAACTGAAGATAAAACTACCATATGACCCAGCAATCCCACTACTAGGTATATATCCAAAGGATGGGAATTCGGTATATCAAAAAGATGTCTGCACTCCCATGTTTATTGCAGCACTATTCACAGTAGCCAAGATTTGGAATCAACCTAAGTGTCCATCAATGGATAAATGGATAAAGAAATTGTGATACATATACACAATGGAATATTATATAGCCACAAAAAGGAATGAAATCCTGCCATTTGAAACAACATGGATAGAACCAGAGAACATTATGTTAAGTGAAGTAAGCCAAGCACAGAAAGACAAATATCTCATGTTCTCACTCATATGTGGGAGCTAAATATTAACAAATCATTGATCTAATGGAGACAGAGAGTAGAACGATGGTTACCAGAGGCTGGGAAGGGTAGCAGGGAGTGGGGGATAAATTGGGTCTGGTTAATGCATGCAAAATATAGTTAGATAGTTAGACAGAATGAACAATATTTGATAGCGCAACAATTACTTTCTTGGTTTCCTGTTCCGATTGTTTACTGTTGGCATATAGAAATGCTACCAATTTTTTTATGTTGATTTTGTATCCTGCTACTCTACTGAATTTATTTATCAGTTCTCACAGTTTTTTTGGGGGGAGTCTTTAGGTTTCTCTAGATATAAGATCATATCATCTGCAAACAAGGGTAATTTGAAAGTGACTATAATCAACAATGTCAGGGTGTTTAAAATAACTAAAAGAGTTGAATTGTAATGTTTCTAACACAAAGAAATGTTAAATGCTTGATGTGATAGATACCCCAATTACCCTGATTTGATTAATTCACATTTTATGCCTGTATCAAAACATCACATGTACCCTATAAAGATATACAACTATTATATACCGATAATAATTAAAAATTAAAAATTTTTAAAATATGGCACAAGAGTTTAAGCTCTAGGAAACAATTCTACTCTTTCTTATTGGTGAGGTAGAATGTTTAAAAGTTGATGTGATAGATTTTTTGAATTTGTAATCACTAAATTACTGTATCTGAGCATGTAGTAATAAAACTGTGGTGTTGCCCATGTTCTTTTCAGGAAACCAGATGAGATACTTTTCTCCAAAGATGGGCTATATCTACCGATAGAATAGTTTTTTTGTTATTGTTGTTTCTATTGTAAAAGTTTACCTTCATGTTCACAACCAAAGGTAAATAGGTCAAGGTTACTATGTTTCTATTGATTACTGATTTATCTGGTGTGAAGAATTTTTCTCTCTGTAAAAAGAAGCATTTCAAATAGATTTGTTTGATTAATACAGCAAATAAAAGTCTACAAAGGGGAAAAAAACAGATAGGAGCCTAGGTTAATTTAACTATCTCAGCCTTCATCTGAGACGAGTTGCTTATTCCCTCTGAGCCTCTGTTTCCTCATGTAGAAAGAAAGAATAACACCTACCTTGCAGAGTTGTAAGTACAGCAATTTTAAAGACCTAGAATGAAGTAGATCCTGAATTATTGGTAGTCATTGTCATCATCATTAATAATGATTGATTGTTCATAATGTTAGCATTCATAATAAAAATTATAAACATCAGTTTTATTTGTATTAGATGTGTTAAATCAGCAAGCCCTAATATCCAGAAGCAACACCATGTTGGAATCCTAAGTAGAGCACATGTTTTTCCAGCTTCCTGCTGTCAGCTGAACCCCTGTTGAGCAGCTATATCCCTGGGGACAGATGACATCCATCAGAGGCTCTGTCAGCTGTAAGCTAGGGCTGCCACTTTCAACTCCATTTGCATTGAATTGAGTCAATCTGCTTTCAGCTTTCACAAGTGTAAACAGCCAGTAACCAATGAGGGCTTATAACTCATAGCCCCACAGAGCCTTATTAAAGGATCTTATCTACTTCATACCTGCCAGCAGGTGTGGATTATTAGAATGTGTGTATTGAGAATCTACTGCTGTCTTCAATTAGCATCCTTGGCTCAAGAAATTACATACTTTTATGTCAAAATATCAGAAATCTTTCTTTTCTCTCTTCACTGATGCATAACATTCTAAAAGACAGGAATGGCCTTCAGCTAATACAGATCAATTTCCACTCAGCTCCAGTCCCTGTTTAATTACCTTTGACTTCTTTAACCTTTCCCACTTCCTTTATGGATTATATTTCTTTCTACTCTATTGGCATTTAGTTTATTTGATGACATAATCAAACTTGAAATTATATGGTAAGGTTTCACGTTTTTCTTATTTCATGCCTTTTATTGTGCTGAATTTATTTAAAAACAAATTATTTCCTGAAAGAGAAAAAACTTTAATGAGCTGACTTTTTACTTTATCTCTGTATTAACCTCTTAGATCTTGATTTTTTAAAAAATAGCACACTCCGATTTCCACTATCACACATTTCAGAATGATGGAACCCCAAGCAGGTCCCTGGATAAGAGTCTGCTGTTTCCTTTAACATTCCTACAGTATTTACCTGTTACATGGTGCACCATGTACTAAGTTCCGTATTAAAAAGAAAAATGAAATCTTAAAGTAAAAACCAACCACTAATAGTGTAAAGGAGGGTGACTGTCTTAAGAGCGCTTCTTTCTGAACACTCAATTTTATCATTGCTGACCTCGGCTGTAAGGTATAGAGGACAGAGCTTGAGCTTTAGAGTTAGACACTTCCGGGTTCAAAACCTGGCTGTGCTGTTCATAAGCTGTAGGCCCTTTGGTAAGTCCCTTGACTTATCTGAACCTGACTCCTTATTTGGAAATAGGAATAATTATTCTACTGCTCGAGTGTCATGAGGATTATGTGAAATGAAATATGTAAAATGCCTGCTATCTATGTTCTCTACCTGTAAGTAATACACTTGAACCTGTCAGTGGAACAGCAGCCTGAGCCTGGGTTCTCCCGAAAGTGGAGCCTGCAGCAAAGGATTCTGTATTATTACCTTGTTAGGGGTGCGATTTCAGAGAGATGATGTGAGCAACAAGGAGAGCGAAGCAGGGGAGGAGGAAGGGCCAATCTTTGTACGTGTGCTCTCCTTGATACGGGACATATCAGAATGATATGCAGCAGCAGCTCTAGCCCCACATAGCAATAGGGGTTAATTACCATTACCAGTATAGTAACTTTTTCTTTGCCCTATGGCCCACTAGTGCAAGGAAATCAAAATGTGGTAGTTGAAGGTCCAAGTTCAGTGGAACCCTTTTTGTGTGCCTGGTGGAAGCTCCTCTCTCCTTTTTCCACCTCACAGTGGAACAGAAAGCACATATTTCACAAGTGAGTTGTTCCTACAATGTAAGGGTGAGCTGTTTTGATTCTTCCTCTTTAGGAGAAGTGAGAAGGACACATTCACTAGACTATTGGCCACAGACCTAGAACCAGAAGGCCTGTTAATCCACTTGCAGTAGAGATAGCACACCTGGCATAGCAGATGCGATTGGGACTAACATCTGGTGGCATTTATGATAATTCACCATCATCCCATGGGATCTCAGGATTTTTCAGGGCCACACAGGCCCTGAAATGAACATACAGGAGAATTGAAGGAGGGATATGATGAAAACCATCACCCGTGTATCCTCCAAGTATTTGATTGTGACACTAATATCTGAAATTCCTCCTGACACAGAGTGTTGCTTCTCATCTGTGGTCTTGGATGGGGACAGAGTCAGTTTCAGGGGTTTCTACTTGGCCCTTCCCTGATAATAGCCCTTAAACCACAGATCTGGGAACCAGTGTGAGGGTTCTATGAGCTGATATATTTATCTCAGTTATACACTGAGGGTGTGGCAATATCTTCAGGATGGGTCTCTGAACACTTTAATACTGTGAGACTAACTTGGGCCAAAAGTCCATTATCATGCCCAGGTGAGCTTCCACTCTAGCTGGAGATCTTTGATAACATTTCAGGTCACTTGGTATCATTTCAGCAGCAACTCCTTATCTAACAGACTTTAAAAGGCCTGGGTTTTCCCCTTTCAACAATGCATAGCTACTCTGCCACAGGTACATTTGGGGGGAAGAATCAAAGGAACATTTACTGTATATGCTTGTGGTGGCATTTAAGCATCCTTCCTCAAGGGGTCCTGGCCTCCCCATCAATCACTGAACTCTGGATCTATGAAGTGGTTTAGATCTGGAAACTGGGATGGGATGGTGATTTTCTATTATGGTAGTTGATGTAAGCATTATCTTCACCAAGCCTGAGGACACATCTCAGCAGACTGCTAGGATGAGCTCCAGGGGGTTTTGTAGGTCATTGAATTCTGGTCATGGATGAGTGCCCCCCATGTTAGTAAGTTTTCCTCTATTCAGCCTCATATTCTGATTTCTTCACTCTAGTCCAAGACCGTCAAGCTCCATTATTGCATATATAGTCCCCTATTCTTACCAGATGATGTGAACTAGTTTCTGCAATTCTTTCAGCATTTGAGCTATTTCAGCCAGGAGAAGTACTTGGGCTGGGCTGAGACTTGACCTTGGTTGACACTCTAGAGGCAATGAGCAAAGGTGGGGCCAGATCTCAACGAGAAAAATTAACATCTGATGAGGTGCCTGCCTTAAGGGAAGTCCTTGAACAGTCTCCAGGCAGGCCGTCACTTCTCTCCTCTGGTAAGAGTCCTAGAGGGGTTTAGTGGAATCTGGGAGTTCACAATTCTCAGGCTGGTTCTCCCACATATTCCTATCCATTCCTTTCCTATCAGGGACCTGATTTTGATATAGGATATCTGTTAAGCCTGTGTATTCACACTCCTTTGTGGTTCTGCACCTTTACAATTAGGTCCTGGGTTTGATTTTAGCATGGTCTTCCCTGTGGTTCCATGAGATGACAGTTTCCATTGCAGCTGCCTTAGAGGATCTCTGAATTTCACAGCATGGCTTTACTTGACTATTGGCTTCCCTGAGTCTATTTTTTATTTTCTAAGACCTCCAGTGTAGTTAACAGCAGTCAACTTCTTTCTACAGTTTCTATAATTATCATTTTATCCATGCTTTTAACCACCATGGCCCCTTCATTTACCACCTGCATCTCAGCCCAATTAACCACAGGTGAAAGTCTTAGTTATTATGATGCCACTACATGCTTGGTGTTTCATCACTACCACACCCTCTGCCAGCACTGGGGTCTTTATAACCCAGATCCAAAATATCTTCCCAAGGGACTTTTTTCTGGAGTCACTCTGGTATCAATTGTGTTATCCTTGGTTCCCCCAAAATAAAAGCAGGAAGCAAAGGCTTACCTTATACTTAATTATGGAGTGTAATCCAGAATGAGGAATATGGATTATAAAGCAGCAAAGGATGGAGGAAAATACAAGAATGCTGATCAAGGTGGCTGCTACTAAGTTCAATTTACTGCTTGATGTTGTAAGACCATCCTCTGAGAAGACATATAACTGCGTCTGAGGGCAGTCTCTCTAGGGGGAGAAAGGGGAAATAAACTAATTCACGGACTCCTGCCTTCCACTGGTCACATTTCCATTCCATGGGGGTGATAACTCCCTTGCATTTCCAGGTTGTGTTTTCATGGGTGCCTAACAAGGTCCTGTGGCATTCTAAACTTCTGTATTAACATGGGACCCTTTGGCAGAAAGTGCAAAGTCAGGGCACATAGTACATCACTGTCAGGTTGAGCCTGGGTGAACTCTATCAGAGCCCATCCACACCAGTTTATGACAGCAGTGGCTGGACTTAGAGACAGGTAAGACAGAAAGGATCCTAAGTGTGCATGTCAGGTGTCTGATAACAAAGGTGTTTCCAGTTTCCTGAGATAAGAAATCACTTGCCCTTACAGAAGCACACTGTCTATTACTATGTTACCTAAACAAACAAATGAATAGCTGAAGAAAAATTAACTGAAGGTTAAAGGCCCATGGTCTCACTTGGTTTTCCCTCCAAAAAGAATCTGGTTATGGAGTATGTTATATTTTTGTTTCGTTTTATTTTCATATCAACCCTTCTAGACAGGCAAAGCAGATACTGTTACTCCTATATGAATAAAAACTAAAATTCAGAGTGACTGAAACATATGGAGTTAATACATTAATAGAAGGTAAGTTTCAGTTCTGGAGCCATAGATTTACCCAGAAAGTGCTTGTGTGTGTGTGTGTGTGTGTGTGTGTGTATGTGTGTGCACCATGTAGCCAATTCATCTTTCCTCCTCCAGAAATTCTGATTCTCATGACTTTTACCTTCATAAACGTCCTACCGTAAGACTTATTCATACATCAAAATGAATGGAAGCTTGGGCTCTAAAGTAAGTTGAACTTAAAAACATTTTCTTTGGTATTCTAGCTTCAGCTTTATTCTTCTCAGTTTGTGTTTGCTTGTTTCTTTTGAGGGTAGGAGGGACTTGAGTGGGGGGTTATGATTAAGGATGGCCCAGACAAGAGGGTGGCATGCAGCAAACATGTCAATATGGCAGCCAGTTCTGTTCTGATCATTGCAGATGTGACTCCAAAGTCTTCTTCAAGAAAAGGACGGTGCCATCTATCCCTATATTTTCCTCAGCCTTCAGGTAGTTACTCAGACACAACAGCTGCTCCAAATAACTTAGTTGAAGGAATACATTGAAAAATTCCCTTCCCCTCAAACACATAAGAGAGCATCTCCCTTGTCTCCCCTCATGGGTAAGACTAGCTTTGCTGGCCATATATTTTATAAAATGTCCTTTGCCAAATGAAGCAATTTTCAAGTAAGTAGAGTCATCTCAGATATTAGCAAAACAATTAGGGAAGACTTTGTACAAAAGGATTATTATAAAATCCTCTGTGGGTTTCATGACATCTCAAGCCTCTTTTTGAAATATTAAGTACACATATGATGGGACCAGGCAGCTAAGGAAATATAAAGATTCAACTGTCTTTTTCTACCTAACAGCTGTAATAGTTTTGTGACAGCAATGAAAGATTTCTCTGGGGGGAACATGTAACTTACCTCTGGGCTTGGGAATGTAAGCCTGGTGTCATTAGCCAGTTCTTCCCTAGGTGACTTCTACCATTTCTGTGATGTTTGTCACCTTTGTGGTTAATGAGCCCCAGGAGCAGGAGCTGCTAAGCACACTTACCCAGCAGTTAACCTCCACTGTGCCCTTGATTCTACTGCAGCAGTCAGTGCCAAGCAGGGGAGAACAAGAGTCTTGACTTGTTCTTAAGGGTTGAGTCACAATGAGACACTGGTTTCACCAGAACTCTGTTGCAGCTGTTGTTGTTGTTGCTTTTGTTTTCTTGGTGGATATTTTCCATCAGCCACTGAGAACACTCAAAATTGATAGAAACTGATGTATTTTCTCTAATCTATTCTGAGTTTTTGAAACCTTTAGCACTAGTCCCAAACCACAGCAAGTTATACTGGTATAGGTTGGTAGTTAAAGTGGTGTGATCCGGAGCCTAATTACAGGGGTTCAAATTCTGCTTCTATACTTGTGTGACAATGGGCTTGTTACTTACCTTCTCCAAACCTTAGTTTCCTTATCTATAAAATGCAGATAAAAATAGGATGTACCTAATAGGATCATTGTAAGAAATAAATATTAATAGATAAATACAGGTAAAACACTTAGCCTAACACCTGGCAGGTACTAAGTGCTCAATTAACAGGAGCTATTACTGTTAGCTATTCGAAGCCTGCAGTGACAGTATTTAGGAAATGATCCATAAGGAACAGTGTCTCAGAAAAGCTTGGGTTGTGAAAGAGCACATTCCTAGAATTGCTTTGAATTTTTTCAGTCTTATATCTTTTCCTCCTGTGAAAAGGGAGGTCAGCTTCCTTTAAGACCTGCAGGAATCATTTGTCACAAATCACAGAGGGGGTTTAAGCAAATATTCTTTTCTTCGTATTTCCTCAAAGGATCAGCCCTTCTTTTGGGTAAGTACTAGATTCCAGCTGAAAAACTTTATTCAGATTGTCCCACTCTCTCTCCATCTGAAATTGGCACTATGTGCAATCTAATAACTATAGGCTGTCACCACATTGTAAATTATTTTCTCAAAGAAGAGAGCAACAAGAGGACAGGGTCAATGTTGCTCAACAGAGTAGTCTTTAGTAATAGCCTTTAGTAACACTGTTACCAAAGCAGCCTTGTTTAAAAGGGGTTCACATTTTGAGCCAACAAAACTATTTCTTTATTTTGGCTGCATCTCTCCTTCAGTCCACATGTATGACCACTGAATCAAACTCATGACAATCTGATATGTCAAAAATATGTGCAAGTATGGATTTATACATAAACACTCAAATAAAATACTTCTAGATATGTATGAACATGTATGGCACATACACATATATAATATATATGCCCTTTTATATAGAAAGAGGCTTGGTCTTATATCTTCCTTGCAGCAAGTTCTTATCTATCCCTTTGGTCTAGTAATTAAATAATTAAGTGTCATTTATGATAATTACACATTACAACAAAGTGGTAAATAGACATTAACTCACTTGAGAAATATGTTCTATTTTAGAGCCAGCACAAGGTAGTAGCCAAAGCTGGCAAAGCATTAGTTCTCAATGCATTAGCATCCTTGCAGATAACAACTCTCCAGTTACTGCACCAGAAATGGGAAAGGCCCACCATCAATCTTAAGCAGTGGGGCACAATGGCTCCCACTGGAATTTTATCACCTCTCTGCTAGTTCCACTTATAAGGGGTTCAGGAGATGCTAATTCCTGTGCTACTCTTGGGGATTAAGTGTCCAGTTCTTACACACACACACACGCACATTTGTTTCAGTCTTATATCTTTTCCTCCTGTGAAAAGGGAGGTGAGCATTCCTTTAAGCATTATTCTATAAAGGATTCTTCATTTTTTGAAAACCCTGTCACGTAGAATGTCAAGACTGCTGGGGTTAAATTAGAGAAAAGAAACTCCTTACTTTTCTTATCTGCTCATCCCACACTGAGCTTAACGATATCTCTTGAATCTCAGCTTTGGAACTTACCCATGTGGTTCCTGAGAGGAGAGGGGGCGAGGGGAGTAGAAGTGGCCATACTCTGGCCTACCCCCCCTGGCCAGCTCTCTCTCTGTTGTGTGCTGCCCCAGCCCTGCCTAAGGCTTGGAACTGATCAGGACTGGATGCCTCCAAAAACCATGAGCAGGCCCAGGCTTCAGTGCAGGACAGGAGAGAGATTAGAAGGATTGAAAAGATCTCAGCAAGACCATGCCCCCATTGAGCAGTTAGAAACAGAAATTTTCACATTCCTCACTTCAAAGGGTAAAATTACTAAAACCTTCTAGAAAAACAATAATATTTGGAGAAGGTGATCAGCACACCTTTAATAGCTGCTGCTATTGATGACAATGACAATACAATAATGATAGCTCTGTTTTATTGAGCCCTTACAATGTTTCATGTATCACAGTTTGACTTTAAAGCACACACTCTTAAAAGCTGTACTCTATTGCCCATGTAACCTTATCATGTGCTGGTGTGTTAAATCTCTTCCTGGGTATCTGCAAGATCTTCAGGAAAAGGAATACAGGATACTAAAGTTTTGCTAAGAAGGTTGGTAATTTGTGAAGACAGGGTTTTAGTAAAGGAGGTAGGGTGACATTAGTGAGGGGAACTGTTTAGGGAGGTCAGACACTGGTCAGGTGCTACAGTGAGGGTGCTGTGGGTCATCCTGAGACAAAATGAAAAGGGATAGCTGAGAAGTAAGATATGAAGATGAAAAATCTCCATAGAGAGAAATCACCTGGGTTGCAGGTTTGTCTTCTATAAATATTGTGGTTCAATCTGAAGCCAAAACCCTAACCCTAACCTGGCTAGGAAGAAGAGTGCTGGCATAATCTTCCTATTAATTCTAGTAGTTTTAATAATCATAGACAGCATTATTCTATAAAAAAATTTAATAAATAAATCATGACAAATATAATGGTGCAAAGGCCCCCTTAAGAGGATATGCCAAGTCATTGTCACAGAGAGCTGCAGTTACTGGTATACTTGTTATATCTCTTAATTGTATTTAGAGTAGGAAAAAGCCTTGAGGAAAACCTGTGGGGTATTTTGGAGATGCAGAATTCTTAAACATTGGCTTTATTCTTTTAAAGCCATCATTTATTCTTCTTAAAGTGGTTGTGAGTGTTAAGCTCCCATAATCCTATGAGTTTGTCAACAAACACCATCAACACCAGCAGACAGGAATTACTAGACAGTTAAAGGTGGCTGGCCATGGGCTCATTGCCAGCTAAAGATTGTAGGACTCATGGTCTTTGCCCTTTCTCTGTTAACAATAATAGAACCCGATAAGGAAGATATCTGTCTTTCTCTGATGTAAAACTGGAACTCAGGAGGAATAATCTCTCTTGTCTGCCTCCTTTAGAAAGATCTCAGAAATAGGGCTGTGGTGGAAATCAGTAGGGCAGAGGTGCTGTGGTCTGAAGAATGCATGGCAACTCCTACTTGGCCCTTTGTCTGCAGACTGGGGCAATTTGGTTTGAGATATCCGGGATTATTTAAATTCCTTCCTGGAGCCAAAACATACTACCTATCAAATATGAAATCATAAGATTGGAACACACATACTTTCTCTTTTTTTTAAAGGTTGTCGATATAAATGGATATAGCTGGACTATTTGTTCTTCAACAAAAAATTCCCACCAACATTCAGAAAGAATTTAAGACTGGTCAGTTGGACAAAGGAAAAGGAGAAGGGGGGAATTGATGGTGGTATAGACAAGTGTGAAGAGAGACAGGCCCTGTCATAAGCTTAGAGCCCATGTTAACAGACCTACCAGCTAAAAGGTCTTGCCCCTTTTGGATCAAGTAAGACCAAGAGACTATTCAGTTGCTCCATTCTCAGTTTAAATGCAAAGTAATTAAGTTAGGTATTTTATTTAAGGTCTGATTTTTAATGTCCAACTGACATTTTTATTGTGATATCACATTCCATGCTTCAGAATGGTTTGGGGAAATTAATGTTTGGCCCAGTTGGTAGTTTGCCAAGTTGAGGCAGGGCTGAAAGGATGGTGGCCACTGTGCTTCCCTTTAATTCTATCCCATACCAAAGATATCATGTGGAGACAGTTATTTAATATGATTTTAGGCCCAGCCATGGTGCCAGATTTCCCTCAGCAGAATCAAGTGAGAAGGCCACGGGGTAGTTTGGCAAGAGCTCTGAGCTGAAAGCTTCACTTTCTGGATGGGCCTCAGTTTCCTCATTCATGAAATGAGACAGGAATAGCTTCCCTGTGGTCCTTTTCCAACTCTGTAATTTTCATCACAGTCAGCAGTTTTTAAAACATGAATTGTTTAAAAATGATTGTAGCAAGTTTTCCTGAATCTATAGCACCTCTTCTTGAGGAGTTCAAAACATAGTTTTTCATTCATTTCTGCCAGACAAAAAGACATTTCAAAGAGTGAAAGTGAGAGCCAGAAAATTTTTGCATGTAATAGAGAAATAAAAGAAGGTGGCAAGACCAAAATGCTAAGTAACTCAGGATTAGTCCTGGGCGAAACCGAATTAGAAGTCCATCTCCAGCCTCTACTGGAACCCTACTTCCTGATTGTTCGTTGTTTTCTGGAGAAAGGTTATTGTTCTCCGTCATAGTAGTGACTTTTTAAAACCCTTCCCGGGGACACTATTGAAATAAAAAACTTCTAGAAAGTGAAAAACTTTCACTATCCAAAGGTGGAATCTTAGGAAAGAAAGGTATTTTGAGCAGAGTTTGGCCTACGAACAACTACTACCACACTCTGCCTTCATATCTCAAGTTATATTCACAAAAATAAATTTAAAGGCAATGACTAAAAATAAACAAAATAATACTTTTCCCCTTCTTCCCTATAACAGTCTCCCAGGTTGCCAAATCCCTTTTCTAAGAAACCACCATGACAAAGAAATGGGTGCCATATGCAGGCCTTTCTATCTCTTCATATGCTCTTTGCCCCCTCTCTCAAAATTCCCTCAAGGTTTTCTGATTCTCTCTAACTTGCTGCTTCTCGAAGGAGAAGTTATGTTCAGTGGTAGCTTAAGATACACTTGACCAGTGAAAATGTTATTAATTTCCTTAATCTACATCTAACAGCCTTTTCTGTTTATGAAGGGAGCATCAAAGCTCTGGGAAATACACTACAAATAGTCCCACAATAGTAGCAGGATGGCATTTCAAAAGAAGGCATCAAAGAAAGCTCACCAACAGTGATACTTTTTCCTAATGGTTCTGGAAGGATAATTAAGTTGTTTATCACCTTTGATGCTTATAACCCTAACACAGGTGTTCCCTGGAAACCAATTAAAAATACTTACAGCTGATAAAGAGTGCCTTTCAGCTCAACAAATTTACTAATAATTCCAATCCCATTTGGAAAAGAATCTTGTCAGGTCTTTTGACACTGAAAGGCAACTTTCACACTCATTTACACTTCAGTGCCCATAGTGATAAGCATACACAGGGTATTTACTCAGCCTCCCTTGATCTCAATAGAAGAGTCTTCCAGAAAGCTTCCCTTGGCTATTGAATGATAACTTTAGTTTCAAAGCATGAATTGTATTCAGTAGCTTGGGATTTCCTTTGAAAGGAAATGGGCTAGCATCTTTCAGATGATACCTTTGAAATTGTCAGGAAATAGTGGTGCCTTGTATCTATTGCCCTCATTCGGTAACTCTCAATGGACAACATGTTGATTACTTTTAGGACTCATAGGAGAGGGAAGGACTTCCTTGTGAAAATCCCAGGTGGTAACAGGTGGCTTATGTGGCAGACTCATGGAAGGTGGTCTTCCATTTCGTAGTTTTGTCAGGACCCCTTCTTGTTTCCCTATATGCTGAGCAGTTGTCCCACCAAGACCCCAACTCTGGCCCCATCCATAGCCATTGACTACTAGCTGGCACCTGTCTATAGTAGGCCTTTTCAACCTGGTTGGAAAGTTCATTGACGAAGTTCATGATTCTTGAGTCTGAAGGCTCACTTCTAGCTCTGCCATTAAATAGTTGTGTGGCTTTGGTCAGTCTCTTTCCCTCTCTGGACCCTCATTTTCTCATTTCCTTATTTGAGGGGAGGGAATTAGACCAGATGATGTATGAAGGATCTTTTAGCCCTAAGTTTTATGTGATGTTTTGGGAAGATGGCAAATGGCAGGTTTTCATATGCAAGATTATTTCTCACTACCTCACTATTTTAAGCTAGTTATTTTGTGATCAGTTTCTTATCTAGCCCTCTCAAATGTATAGTTGCATTAAAGAAACTGATTCCTGGCCAGTGTTACTGCAGTTGAGAGAATGAAGAAGAGAATGATATGAGATAAAACTGAAAAGAGAGGCTGGGGCCTTCTCAGAAACCAATGAAGAATTTTCAATAGGTGAAAAAAATCACTTTAGCTGTAAATGTGGAGAACAAACTGGAAGGAGTTCTGAGCCAGTGGAAGTAGCTGTTTTAGTTAAGAAGCAATGGCAGTGGTCTAGCAAGAGGTAACACTCCTTTGTACTAGGTGACTATGGACATAAAGAGAAATGAATGGATTCAAGAGCTACCTGGGAAGTGAGGTTTACAGGAGTCGAGGATGACTGAGTTTTCTGGCTTGTGCCATTAGACACAGGGAGGTGTCATTCACTGAGATACAGAACAATAGAGGATGACTGGGGTGAGGGTGAGGACAGGGTGTCTTAGATTCAGGTTTAGACAATGGAGTTTGAAATAACTTTGAGACATCCAGTGGCGATGCCAGGTAGGCAATTGGATATATTACATAGGTCTGGAACTAGGAGGGGAGTTTTGGCCTGGATGTACAACTCTGGGAGTCATCAGAAAATAAATGGTCATTGAAGCCATAGACATAGATGAGAGTATGCAAGGGAGAGAACATGGAGTGAAGACAGAAGAGGGCTTAGGACCCATTCCAAAATTTTTTAAATTTTTTTCTTTGTTTTAGGTTTTTCTTTTCTTTTCTTTTTTATTTCAGAATATTATGGGGATACAACACTTTGTTTATATATATTGCCCATGCACTGCCCGTGTCAGAGCTACAATCCTGGACATCCCCCAAACTATGCGCCCCACATCCATTCAGTGAGAGTTTTCCCATCCCCTCCACCCCCCTCCCGCCTGCCCACCCCCTGATAAATATTATTGCCATGTGTGACATAAGTGTTGATCAGTTAGTACCAATTTGATGGTGAGTACCAGTGGTGCTTGTTTTTCCATTCTTGCGACACTTCCCTGCAAAGAATGGGCTCTAGCTCCATTCAGGATAATACCAGATGTGTTAATTCACCATTGTTTTTTATTGCTGAGTAATACTTCATGTTATACATATACCACATTTTATTAATCCAATCGTGTATTGATGGACACCTGGGTTGTTTCCACATCTTTGCAATTGTGAATTGTGCTGCTATGAACATTCGAGAGCAGATGGCTTTATTATAAAATGTCTTTTTTTCCTTTGGGTAAATACCCAGTAGTGGGATTGCTGGATCAAATGGTAATTCTACTTTTAGTTCTTTGAGGTATCTCCATATTACTTTCCATAGAGGTTGTACTAATTTGCAGTCCCACCAGCAGTGTATGAGTGTTCCTATCTGTCCGCATCCCTGCCAACATTTGTTGTTTTGGGACTTTTTGATATGAGCCAATGTCACTGGAGTTAAGTGATATCTGATTGTGGTTTTGATTTGTATTTCCCTGATGATTAGGGAAGTTGAGAAATTTTTATATGATTGTTGGCCATTATTCTGTCTTCTTTTGAAAAGCTTCTGTTCATGTCTTTTGCCCATTTTTTCATGGGGTTGTTTGATTTTTTCTTGCTGATTTTCCTAAGTTCTATATAGATGCTGGTTGTCAGCCCTTTATCAGATGTGTAGCATGCAAATATTTTCTCCCATTCTGTAGGTTGTCTGTTCACTCTAGTGATAGTTTCCTTGGGCTGTGCAGAAGCTTTTTAATTTGATCAGGTCCCATTTATTTATTTTTGTTGCTGCTGTGATTGCTTTGGAGGTCTTCTTCATAAATTCTTTGCCTAGGCCAATGTCCATAAGAGTTTTTACAACGTTTTCTTCGAGAATTCTTATGGTTTCACGTCTTAGGTTTAAATCTGTTATCCATCATGAGTTGATTTTTGGGAGAGGTGAGAGGTGTGGGTCTAGTTTCGGTCTTCTACATGTGGCCATCCAGTTTTCCCAGCATCATTTATTGAGTAGGGGATCTTTTCCCCACTGTATGTTTTTGTGAAATTTGTCAAAGATCAGGTGACAGTGTGAGGTTGGTTTTATATTTGGGTTCTCAGTCCTGTTCCATTGGTCTACATCTCTGTTCTTGTGCCAGTACCATGCTGTTTTGGTTATTATAGCCTTGTAGTATAGTTTGAAGTGTGGTAGGTAGATGCCTCCCAATTTGTTCTTTTAGCTTCAGATTGCTTTGGCTAGACGGGGTCTTCTCTGGTTCCACATGAAGCATAGAATTATTTTTTCTAGATCACCAAAAAATGGTGTTGGTATTTTGATAGGGACTGCATTGATTCTGTAAAACACTTTAGGTAGCAAAGACATTTTTACAATGGTGATTCTACCTATCCAAGAGCATGGTAGGGTTTTCCATCTGTTTACATCCTCTCCTATTTATTTTCTCAGTATTTCATAATTCTCTCTATATAGGTCTTTCACCTCCTTAGTTAGATATGTTCCTAAATATTTAATTTTCTTTGGTGCCATTGTAAAAGGTATTGCATCTTTAATTTGTTTCTTGGCTCGATTGTTATTAGCGTATATGAAGGCTATGTGTTTGTGTGCATTGATTTTGTATCCTGAGACTTTGCTGAATTCATTTATCAAGTCCAGAAATCTCTTGGTTGAATCTTTGGGGTTTTCTAGATATAATATCATATCATCCATGAATAGTGAAATTTTGACATCTTCTGCCCCCATTTGGACACCCCTGATTCCTCTCTCTTGTCTGATTGCTCTGGCAAGGACTTCCAGCACTATGTTGAATAGAAGTGGAGATAGTGGGCAACCTTGTCTGGTTCCAGTTTTAAGGGGGAATGCTTTCAATTTTTCCCCATTCAGTATGATATTGGCTGTGAGTTTATCGTATATGGCTTTAATAATTTTGAGGTATGAGTGATCTATGCCTATATTGTTAAGAGTTCTTGTCATAAAAGGGTGCTGGATTTTATCAAAAGCCTTTTCTCCATCTATTGAAAGGATCATATAATCTTTCTTCTTTCTTTTATTTATGTGGTGAAGTACGTTTATATATTTGTGTATGTTGAACCATCCCTGCATCTCGGGAATGAAGCCCACCTGATCATGATGAATTATTTTTTTCATGTACGTTTGAATTTAGTTTGCTAGGATTTTATTGAGAATTTTTGCATCTATATTCATAAGGGATATGTAGTTTTCTTTTCTTGTTGTGTCCATTCCTGGCTTTGGTATCAAGGTGTATTGGCTTTGTAGAATGAGTTTGGGAGGATTCCATCCTTCTGGATGTTTTCAAATAATTTCTGCAGTATAGGCACCAGTTCTTCTTTGTAGGCTTGGTAGAGTTCAGGTGTGAACCCATCTGGTCCAGGACTTTTTTTTGTTGGAAGATTTTTTATTACTGCTTCAATTTTGGTGCTTGATATTGGTCTGTTTAGGAGTTCTATTTCTTCCTGGTTGAGCCTAGGGAGGTAGTATGTTTCTAAGAATTTGTCCATTCCTCCACATTTTCATATTTTAGGGCATAGAGATTTTTGTAGTATTCGAAGATGATGTTTTGTATTTCCATGATGTCAGTTGTGACCTCTCCTTTTTCATTTCTAATTGAGCTTATTAGAGTCCTTTCCTTTCTGCTTCTGGTCAGCCTGGCTAGTGGCCTATTTTGTTTATCTTTTCAAAGAACCCACTTTTTGTTTTATTAATCTTCTGTATTGTTCTTTTGTTCTCAATTTCATTTAATTCTGCTCTGATCTTGGTTATTTCTTTTCTTCTGCTGGCTTTAGGATTGCTTTGCTCTTCCTTTTCCATTTCCTTCAGATGATTCATTAGTTTACTGATTTGTGAGTTTTCTGTCTTTTGGATGTGAGCATTTAAGGCGATAAATATTCCTCTCAGGACTGCTTTTGCTGTATCCCACAGATTTTCATAATTTGTGTCCCCATTATCATTTGGTTCGAGGAATCCTTTGATTTCCGTTTGAATCTCCTCCTTGATCCAATAGTCATTCAGCAACAGATTGTTTAATTTCCATGTTTTTGGATGAAGGTGTGAATTTCTGTTGGTATTGATTTCTAATTTTATTCCACTGTGGTCTGACAAGATACAAGGTATGATTTCTATTATTTTGAATTTGTTTAGATCTGTTTGGTGGCCTAGGATGTGGTCAACTTTAGAGAAAGTTCCATGAGCTGATGAGAAGAACGTATATTCAGTGTTAACTGGGTGGAGTGTTCTGTAGATGTGAGTTAGGCCCAAATTTTATAGAGTACTGTTTAGGTCCATTGTTTCTTTGCTTTTCTGTTTGGAGGATTTGTCCAGTTCCATAAGTGGGGTGTTGAAGTCCCCTGATATTATGGCATTGCTATTTATTATGTTGTCTTGATCAAGCAGTATTTGCTTTACGTATCTGGGTGCTCCTGTGTTGGGTGCATAAATGTTTAGGATTGTTAAATCTTCTTGTAAGATTTTTCCCTTCACCCTTATATAGTGTCCATCTTTGTCCTTCTTAACTTTTGTTGCTTTAAAGTTTATATCATCTGAAATAAGGATGGCTACTCCAGATTTCTTTTGGTTTCCATTAGCCTGGAAAATTGTATTCCATCCTTTCACCTTGAGTCTGAATGCATCCTTGTGTATAAGGTGTGTTTCCTGGGGACTGCAGATACTTGGCTTGTATTTTTTAATCCATTCAGCCAGCCTATGTCTCTTCAATGGGCAATTCAAGCCATTCATATTTATTGAGAGAATTGATATTTGGGGTAGATTTCTGTTTATTCTGTTGGGTAGTTCCTTGTTCTATTTTACCTCTTGAGTCATTGTGAAATCTGGGTTCTGGAGTTTTAGCTTTGGGTAGTTTTACATTGGTGGGTGTCTGTTGTGCTTGTTAGTGTACAATGCAGGTCTAAGCACTTCTTGCAAGGCTGGTCTGGACTTTGCAAATTCTATCAGTGATTGCTTGTCTGGAAAAGTCTTTATTTCTTCCTCATATAAGAAGCTTAGTTTGGTGGGATACAGAATTCTGGGTTGGCCTTTGTTTTGTTTTAGGAGACTGAGGATGTCTCCCCATTCCCCTCTGGCTTATAAGGTTTCAGCCGAGAAATCTGCAGTTAATCTGATAGGTTTCCCTTTGTAGGTTACCTGCTCTTTTTGCCTTGCAGCTCTGAGAAGTGCCTCTTTTGTGTTTACTTTGGTCAGTCTAATAATTATGTGGCGTGGTGAATGCCTTTTCACGTTGAGTCTCCCAGGAGTCCTGTGTGCTTCTTGTACTTGGATATCGAGATTTCTGGCTAAGCCATGGGAATTTTCTTCTATTATTCCTTCAAATAGATTTTCCAGCCCATGCGAATTTTCTTCCTCTCCCTCAGGGATACCTATGATCCTTACGTTTGGCCTCTTTACATAATCTCACATTTCTTGTATGCTTTGTTCATGCCTCTTGTTTTTGTGTTTTTTCTCTTCGACTGATTTATTTAGTGCATAAGAGTTGTCTTCCAGCTCTGAAATTCTTTCCTCTGCATGGTCCAGCCTATTCTTAAGGCTTTCCACTGTGTTTTGTAGATCCTTGAATGCTTCTTTCATTTCTAGAATTTCTGTTTGATTTTTCCTTAATACTTCTATTTCTTTAGAAAATTTTTCATTCCTTTCTTGCATTTTTCTTGTGGTTTCTTTGTGCTGGGATTCAATTTTCTCTTGACTTTCATTGAGCTTTCTTATAATCCGTAAACGAAATTCCTCTTCTGTCATTCTACCCATTTCATTTGAGTTGGTATCCATTGCTGAGGAACTTATGATTTCTTTTGGGGGTGACTTTTCACTCTGATTTTTCATGTTTCCTGAGTTCTTTCGCTGATTTTTTCTCATCTGGCCTCTTGGTCAAGAGCTGGGGGTGTTAGGGCTAGTTTATGGCCCTGTCTCCAAGCCCCTATGGTTCATTCCTTGGCAGAGACAGGGAGAGGAGTAGTGGCCTGTATTGCCTTAGGTGTATTTTAGCATATTTGGTGGATCTTGGGTTACTTCTGACCTGTCGTCTTCTCCTCTTCCTGGTGGAGTGTAGTGAGGTTGTCCTCCCAGCTTGAGCTCCAAGCTGGTGGATTGTACTTGAGCATGTGAATCCACAGCTCCCTAAAAGCTAGGTATTCTGTTGTGTCTATGGCAGACTCTGATCCCCCAGGTGGGGTATGTGAAAGGCCCAAGCTTTGGGAGGGGTCTTGTAGCTCCTAGGGGTTACTTTGACCCTGCTCCTCCTGAGGTGTGGATAGAAACACAATTGCTTTTGGCTGCAGTGTGAGAGCTGAATTGGGAAAATTCTACACAGCTCAGAGGTTGCTTATCTAGTCGCATGTGTCTGTCCCTCTGATGTGCGTCTCCATGTGACACTGGCTGATAAGGGGATCTCCGATTGTGCACCCCTTTTCCACCACTAGACCCCAAGGCGAGGCAGGTGGGCATCTCTATCCCCAGAAGTCTCTGCCAGGGGGATGTTCCCATGGGGGGGAATAGTGGCCACTGGATGGAGCGAAATTCCCTAATGAAGTGGGCAGGGTTGGGGGAGCTGCTCTGATTCAGCCCGTGGCTCTTGAGGCATTCCGTTGCCATGAGAACTGGTACTTATACAAAATGAGTCACTATAACCAGCAACCTTCAAAATGACCGATCTCTGGGGTACAGGAGGGCTGGGACCTGAAGAGTGAGGCACTAGGACCAGCACATAGCAGACTCATGGGAGGCCGGAGCCGGGGTAGCAGGTCCAGATGGACGGGCTGTAAACCGCTTCCAATACACAAAGGTTCTGCCACTACAGTTCCGGGATCTCATCCCACCTGGAACCCACAGATGTAGCTGTCCCTGGCCACCAAGGGTGAAGCCTGTGGTGCCCCGGCAGAAGAGCCCCCGGGCCGGAGCGGGGCAGAGCTAGAGACGCGGCTCACAGCTCCACGGGGGAGGCTTTAGAGATGGCTGCCACTGCCAGCCTGGCGCACAGCAGGGCTCAGATCACGCCCATGAACGCAGCTCTTCTCAACCAGCCTGTGTCCTGTGGAGGTAATTGCCAGCAGCCCCTAAGGGCGTGTCCTGCTCTCTGTTAAACTCCTGGGCCCGGTCCCACTGACTTCCAGTGGCGGGGTGCTGGCCTGAGGGTTCCCGCGCACTGTCCCGGGAAGCTGTATCTCCGCCCAGTCCCTACCCGGCCCTGAGTGGTCCCTGTATATTGCAGCTGAGAGTTCCATATGGCTCTCACAATTGCTTCCTCTCCACAGAGCCTGCTGTCTCGAACTACAGCTTTGCCCCAACTCTCAGCTTGTCCCTGACTGAGTGGATGGGAAGTCTGTGGGGAAGCTGTGTAACCGCTTGTAGGTCAGGTTGTGCCTCGTCGACCTGGTGAGTGCGTCCTTCCCGCGCTCCAGGCTCTATTGCACTCCCTGCGCTCTCCGACCTTTGTGAATGAATCTCCCAGTCACCTGTTTTCTTGGGCTGAGTGTCCCATGATGTTTCTCTGTAATTCACAATGCTGTTTTCAGAGTGAGTGGTCTGCACCCAGGCAGCCGATGGTATTTTTCACCTCCTTCCCTGGGAGCGGTAAGGTGGGAGGACTTTATCAGACCGCCATTTTTTTCCTCACCCCAAAATTTTTTTGTTTGTTTATTTAGGGTATACACACAATAAAATTTTACTCTACCATAAAAATGAATAAAATCTTGGAACAAGCTTCAATGTAGATGAACATTATAAGTGAATTAAGCCAGAAACAAACAGCACAAATATTGTATAATTCCACTTATATACAGTACTTAGAATATGCAAAATTCATTGGGACAGAAAATAGATTGAAGGTAACAAGTGCCGAGGTGGTGGTAGAAATGAGGGTTATTGCTTAAAGAGTTCTGTTTGGGATGATGATAGAAATTGGACACATATAGTGGCTATAGTTTAACAACATTATGAATATAATTCATGCCATGGATTGGTGCACTTAAAATGGTTGAAATGGAAAATTTTATAAGAAAACTTTAAAAATTATTTTAAAATTAACTTTAGCTCTGTGAAACACCCAGTTAAGATGATGAAATCAAGCTACTGAGTGGGAAAAATATCTCCAAATTGCACATACAACAAAGGACTAGTATCTAGAATATATAAAGAACTCTCAAAATGCAGCAGTAAAAAAAATAAACAATCCAAGTATATTGAAAAATACATGAAGAGTCATTTCAGCAGAAAGGATATACAGATGGCAAATAAACACATGAAAATATGTTCAACATCATTAGCCATTATGAAATTCTCATGAAAACCACAATGCAATTTTATTGCATATCTTTTGGAATGGCTGAACCAAATAGTGACGAAAACAAATGCTGCAGAGGATGCAGAAAACATAGATCACTCCTACAAGCTGGTAGGAATGTAAATGGTTCAACCACTCAGGAAAAGTTTGACAAGACTCTGGAGTTGACCACAGGGAATCCCAAGTCCCCTGGCCAGAGCCATTTCCTGACAGTTCCAACCAGCTCTTCCTCCCCAGTCTGGGGACATCCAACCACAAACACCATTTCCCATTTCCAGGCTTCCTGGGTGTCCTGATGTCCTCTCTAGGGCTCCCTCGGCCAGTGCAGGTCACAGCATGACAGAGGCAGAGCCACCAGAGCTCTTTAGGGGCAGGTGAGACAAGCTGACAAGTGCCCCACGGGAACAAATGGCAATGTCCACACACCTTTCCAGAGTGACTCCCACACCCCTTCCTAGTGGTGCATCTGATTGGTCAGTTCCTGTGGCCCCATTCCCTTTAATCTGAGTGACAGTTATGCGAGGTCATGTGGCTAAGCCCTACCTGGATTCAGCCATCCCAGGAATCTGTCCCTGCCATGGATGTTTGAATTTTAGCTGTGTCTCCCCACATCTTCTTCTGAACACGGGGACACAGATGGGAGCAGAGAATAGCAGGCTTAGCTTCCACATGTAGTGATCCCCTTATCCAGAGCAAGAGGGTGTCCAGGCCAGGCCAGACTGAAACAGGAGAGTCTGATGTCCTCAAGGGTGAGGGCTTGTCGTAGGCTGTGAGGCCACTCTTGGGACTGTCACCCTTAAACCTACACATCTGGCACTTTGGCTCTGGTGAGACGTTTGAACCCTACTACCCTATCCTGGACTCAAGAATTCTTTTCAGACCATCTACTACCTATAAGGCAAGTTCATAAGAATTGTCAGGTATACCTTGTCAGGTATATACATTATACCTTGGAAGGAAATTGATTTTATATAAGTCTTTGGGGGTGTCCTTAGAGAATTTTTAAATGTAAAAGGGTAAGCTATCTCCAAGGCAACTGAATTCCTATTCTCACTGAAGGGGGAGTACTATTTTATGTAGTGGGTGGTCAAGAAAGATCTCTGTGGTATATGGTTGCCAGATTTAGCAAATAAAGATACAGGATGCCCAGTTGAATTTGAATGTCAGGTAGACAATAAATACTTTTCCAGTGTAAGTATATCCATGTGGTATTTTGGATATACTTATACTAAAACAAACCTACTGTGGTGAAATGACATTTTTGATGTTCGATGTCAGTGGGAATATAAAGGAGAGAAGGGAGGTTATATTCAGGAGTGGAATAAAGCCCCTGAGAAGTCAGAAAGGGATGGGATCCCAAGTCCAGGTGGAGGGGTTTACCTTAAATGGTGGAAGGAAAAGGGGACACTTTCAGATGGGCAATTGTTTTTTAAGTATGGAAGGGGGAAGGGGAAGGGTTCCTGGAAGTTATCTCTGATATTTCTCTGTGAATAGGTTGCACAGACAGGGGCTGAGAGGGAGAGGTGTGTGGGCAGGGGGTGGGCAGGGAAGCCGGAGACAGTGGAGGTATGAAATGAGGAAGAGCATGACTTGCCCTGACAGGTTGAGAGCTCTAAGGTCAGGAATGAAGTTGATTATGACCATTACCAAGTGCCCTGGAGGTGGAGAGGGGAAGAGCTCCCTCTGCTCCCCCGCCTACTTCTACGCCACTCCCACTTGTCCTTCGTATAGTGCCCCAGGTTGCTAAGTACTTATTCCCAGCATCTTTGCCTCAGGGGGTTAGTGAACAGCAGTTTCTGCAAAGAATTGGGCCCATTAAGTATTTAAGCTATTTTACTTTAGTTGGAAAGATTGTTGCCACTGTAGAAGCTGCTTTAATAGGCCTTCTTTGGAAAGGAGATGAACTTGAAGATAACATCAAGAGAACCATTTATGAAGCATCTAATTTTGACACAAGCTCCATCTATACAGCTTGAAGTAAAGTGGATTTCTGGCAATTAACCTGATAATTTGAACAATATTGACAGCCAGTATGGATAGATAACACACCAACTTTTTGGGTTTTGGCCCTTGACGTTGTCGTGTTTAGGTTTCTACGTTTTACACACTCCTTCAATGTGGCATTTTTTCTTGTTTTAGTTACATACATTGCATGTCGAACAGAGGCAAATAATTTTAAACAAGTTAAAACATATTTTATTCATTAACACTTTACATTTCATAATCATATTGTTGCGTTCTTAACAAGCACAATAATTGCTTTGCATTATTTCATTTATATGCAGAACATTTTTATGACATGTGCCTTCATGTTTCATAAACACAACGCTAAATACAGAACTCCTTTCCAGAGTGAAAGTAATGTGAGTGTAACCTTTCGTGTGAAGATTAGCCCTGTGGGCCTTTGCCACAGCGCTCTATCCGTGCAAAATCACCAGCTCAGCAAGCAGCAGCACTCAGTGACATTTCCTTTGCATGTGTGAACACTTGAGTGCAGTGAGATCAGTGTTCAACAGGACACCAGAGACAAAAGTCAACAGGAGAGGTATAAATGTCCACCAATTGTGAAAAGGTGTATTTGCGGGGGTCGGAGGAGAGTTCAAGGCAAAGAACTCCACTCTTCCCTTCTCCCAGGGTGAGGGCAGCACTGTAAACTTTCAGATGCACATTTTTAAGCACTATTGCTGGATACATTTAAATAGAGAGAAGAGACTATCTGTGAAAAACCTTTGTTCGGTGACCTAGAACTACAGAAAAGGGAAGTGACTAGGACAGGGACATTTGATATTTAATTGTTTGGTATTTGGCCTTGTTGGCTTCCTTGGATCCCGTCCTCTGTCACCTTTCCCTTGATGCACTTTTACATGATGTAGAACTCGGTTTCCACCTATTGTCTTTAACCACCTCATACAAATGCCGCTTTAGCCAGAGGCGAGTAAATCTTTTGGAGTTTGTGGATGGGGTGTGGGAGCAAAGGGGAGTTTTCTCTGGGCCACATGTTAGGAAATATTCTCTCTCATGTGCAGGAGAGAATGCCCAGTTCTGAGCCAGCCTTCTGGATGTTTCTATACAAAATCACTCTGGTTGATCAAAATCCTATGAGGAATCACTTCCTGGTTGTGGCTGGGATCTGTATATCTTTCGCAGAATCAGAGATTTCAGATATGAAAGAGGCCTGAACAGGTACCCTGTCCAGTGGTCCTGAGCTATTGCCCTGGGACACATTGGTAGGTCACAATTGGTTGTGAACAGAATGCCAAAGTTTTTGCACATCAGAGGGATTAAAAATTATCCCTATATTAATGTCACTTTCCCTCATTTGCATTCTGATGTGATTTCTTGACTGGGAGGCAAAGTGAATGAGCCAGGAATGGCACCCACAGCCACTTTCTATAGCTTGTGTATGTCTGTAACCACAAGCTGTGCTTGTGAACATCCACCATGTATGATATGGAGGAATAAAGGTTGAGAACCACAGTCACCATCAATGGTTGGCTGCCTCATGTCCCCAGGCCAGCTGGCAGTGGTCTAGGCTCTGTTGCAGCATTGGTGACACTCCTTCCACTTGGGAGCATGTCCCCGGAGATCAAACAGGCAGCCTGTGATTTTGAACTTTTACAGAGTGGTGGGTATAGCAGAAGCTGCCTACCCACTGTCTTTCAGCCTTTGGACAAGGAAAAGGACTGCATTGTTTTGGGGGGAAATTGCAAACCATATAGCCTAACCATGTCTTTAGGAGAAGTTCATATTAGCTGTCACCACTTTCCCTGGAGTCACTGGAGTAAGGCAAATTCTGTTGTGTACCACCTCTTATGTTCACACAGACAAAATGAAGTGGAGATTGATCCAATTAATCAATCCTAATTAGTACATATGAAGAACTTGGAAAATTAAGGCCAAGACCCACATATTCGCCTTTATAAGCAAGGCTTGTTGGACACAGGTACATAGGTGAGAATTTTATTTTAAATTTGTAGATAGCATCTCAGGGATAGAAAATTCAATTTCTGTTTTCTTAGTAAAAATGACAATTTCTGTCACCTGACAAAAGACCTGCTGATGCTCCACTTCTAGTTCGGGGATAATTTAAAATAAAATAAAACAAACATAACACAGACACACATACAAAACAAAAAAAACCAAAAAACTCATCTTTATGCTTTGTATCAGATGACATCTGTACATCTTTCTTTCCATACACTTCACTTTATAGTTTTTAATCTTCAATTTGTTTATACTTACAAGAGTAAGATGTAAGATTTTAAAAATTTATTTTAGAATATAGGATAGCTGAATAGAGGCTACCCACTGGATAAAAATGGATTTTCCTCCCAGGGAGAACCTATTAGATGTTGCACTGTACATTCAATTATCAACATTTCTAAATCCCTGCAATAAATCAGATTTTCAAATAATGGCGGTGATTCTGCATTGCAGGCAGCATATTACTTCTCTTTTTGTACATCTGCAGAGTGTTTGCATTCAGAGCTTAGAAGCTAAAAGCAGTTTAGTGATGTTATATATATTTGGTTGATAATCAAAATAATGTGCTATATTTAAACCATGACTATGGTTTATAAAGCACTTTCTCATGTATTATCTTCTTTGGACCTTACAAAAGACCATCAGAAAAAGGAATTACTAAACAAATTAGGTAACATTCATGCAGTGGAAGACTTTGCAACCATTAAAACAGGATCAGGGTGAAGTGGAATAATGCCATATTGTCAAGTAAAAGAAGAACTTTCAGAACATGTACAGTATGATTCAATTTTTTATTAAAAATCATAAATATGAATTTTGCATATATATAAAATCGTGAATTTGTGTGAGCCTAAAAGATATGAATTAAGCTCTGGGAAGGTACTGTTGGGCTACAGAAGGGGCAATGCCACTTCTTTCTGTATAAACTTCAAAAAGTATGCCAGAATGACTGGTGATTTAACTATCTTGTGCTTTTCCATTTTCAAATGAAAAACTTCCAAACGTATTATCTTCATTTTGAGGAAGAAAAGGCAAGTCTCAGAAATTTTACATGACTTTTGCAAAGTCATGCAGCTCAGCCCTAGAATCCAGGCCTCTTTGTTCTCCAACAATTGCAATGTCCCTGGAACAAAGCACTTGACCTGCAGGCTAGGTTGGAGAATAATCACAAGCTTCAAACCCAACCCTTCAGCGTGCTATCACCTCCAGACTTCTTGGGCTACAGCAGTGGTGCTTTAGCCTAGTTAGCATATAAAAACATAAAATAAAAGTTGCTCAATGCTTATATTTTCTCTTTCTGGGAAGAAGGTAGCCTAGTTGACTGAACCTCCAGATGGAAATTCAAAGTTTGTGTTTCTACCCTGGCTGTACGTGTTGGGTGAGCCACTAAAACTGCATCTCAGTTTCCTCACCTGTGAAAATATTGTGCTGACCTATTTTCTCAGGATAGCTGGGTGGGCTATTTCATGATGTAAAACTGCTTTGAAAATACAAAGCTCCATTGAAATTGTTTGTCAAGAGTTCCTCCTGGTTTATACCTTCCTTCTTGTGCCCCTCTCTGGAACATAAGTCCTGTGGTCTTGATATTTTTCTATGTCTGATCTAAAAGTCTACAAAATTAAGCAGTAATTTTTACATTGGAGATATTTCCTCTGGTATTTGGTTCAAATGAGAATGAATTTGACAAAGTATTATTTCTCCCAAACATGAGTCCAAAATATGTGTGTGTGCATGTGCCCACAGTGTGTGTGTGTGTGTGTGTGTTTTGAACACCCACTGGGCCTGGAGACAGATCCTGGCATCACATGGGTGATTCCCCTGGCTTCATCCAGCATTGTGAAGTTTAACATCACCTGGACGGTAGGAGTTAGTGGTACAGCCTAAATGCAGCAAAGGGTTGGGGAGGCAGGGACTGTTTTCTCTTATTCTGTCTCCCTCCATTCACTTTCCCTGCCTGTCCCATGACAGTCTGTGGGGAAGTGGAGGCCAAGTATCAATAAAGCAGCATGGAAATAAGAAGAAAAAGAGATCAGTGAAGCGAAGCCAAGAGTTTGCATGAGCTATTTTCAGCAACTAAAACATTGTTGTGTAAAAGTAAAAGCCTCCAGCAAGTATATAGTTCTTCCTCATTTCATCCTACTTCACACCCTGATCAGGTCTCAGGGATGAAGGAGAAGGGGATGTGGGTTGTCACATTAAAGGCCCACGCCCATAGAACACTGAAACCCAGGTGTCTGGGGACGCAGGGAAGCCTAGCCTTCTAACTTACAGCAGGGATCATCTTCAATTGCTCCCTTTTCTTTCATATCTGAATATTTTCAAAATTTTCTCAATGTTGATTTTAAGTTTTGGGTTAGTAAAAACATCTTTCTCCATATATATTACACTTTCCTTGGGCCATAAACATCTTGTAACTCTTCCAATACCTACAACAGCGCTCTGTGCATAGCAGGCAATTCAGGATACCTAATAAAAATAGTTCTAGATGCTGTCCAGCGTGTGTTGAATGTTCTGTGAATCTGGGATTGTGTCTTCAGACTCCTGCCAGCTTACCCTGGCAATGTGTATATTTTTTGTTGAGAGGTCTTTCTTTGGTTAATGATCAAAATCACTCTGATGTTCTCTAGCACATCCATGAAGACCCCCCCAAAACCTATTTTAAGCAAGGCAGAATTTATCCTTTATCCTCTCTCTGACATGCTCTGAGACTCTTTTAAATTGTGGTTTCTTACATTTTTGAGGAAGAAAGGAATCTCCATGGTCTGGTAGCCCAGCCACCTACTGGTTTTCTGTAGTCCTTCCTTTACTTCCCTACCAGATGGGATCCCAGTGTCTGGTTGAAGCCTCCCGGGAGCCCTTTTCTTCTCTGAACAGCTCTGCCTGATGGAAAGCTCTCTACCACACTGAGTGGAAATATATCCACCCTAGAGTTCTGCCTCATGTGACCGTGGAGAATAAGCCCAATCTTTTGAGGACAACTCTCACGTGTCTCTCCCATCTTATAAGCTATCTCCAAGTCTTCTCTTATCCTAGGGAAACAGTCTTGCTTCCTCCCAGCAAAAGATCTGCTTGGCTGCTGCAGGTGTCATGCCTTGTGGGACGGAGATGAAATCCTATGACTCCCAGAACCCCAGAGCAGGCATGTTGTATGGAAGAAACATGAGCATCCCACATTTCCTCTCCTTTCCACTTGATTGGCCCATGCCCAGTGCTTTTGCTGAGGGTGGGCACTCAGGGTGTGCCCGCAGGCAGGGATACCTTCCTTCCCACCATCAGAATGTGCCCTAGTAGGCAGGCCAGTGCGCGGGCTTCACCCTGCTCCTTCCCCGAGGCATGGGCAAAAGTGACGCTTGGGAAGACTAGTGCCCCAACTTCTTATTATACCACAGCCCCAACCCTAGAAACTCGTAATACAGAGTATAAGGAGAAGCACAGTTTTCTCTAATGTAAGATCTAAATTTAATTTAACTAGTAAGAATAATGACAAGTCGTCTAAATGTTTCTGGGCATGGTGCATATCATCGTGAGGAACCAGCACATTTTTCATTGCTGGAGAGGCTCATGAAGACATCCAGGGGGAACAAACCCGGACGAAATAAAGCCAGACTAGTCGGGGTTTTGCTTCTTGCTTTGTTTTAAAGTTAGGCATAAAGTTATGGTTTACAGAGATTAAAGATCCCTTCCTTTGTCAAATGTTTCTTGAACGCCTGCTCCCTGCCAGGCTTTGTGCTGGGCACTGGGGATACTGAGTGAATGAGATCTGGCCTCTGGCTTGACCTCAGCATCACGATGGGGTGGAGGATTAGCTGTGAAAACCCAGTGTGGTGACTGCTGGAACAGAGGGCACTGAAGCACACGGGGACGAGAAAGAAGGCTTTGGGATAGACCCGGCCCTTGAACTGACTCTTGAAAGATGAATAGGACTCAGCCTGGTGGTTGAAGTAAAGCAGGGCACTAACAGCAGAGAGAACATCACATGAAAAGGCACTGTCAAAGCAGTAGGAGGGAAATCAGCAAGGAGGGGTAGCCCAGGAAAGCTTGGAAAGAGGGATGATTAACAATGCCAAATGGCAGAGAGGTCAAGCAAAATCAGGACTGAAAAGCACTTCCTGGCTACTAGGAGGCCCTGAGGCTGCTGTCCCTGCACACCAGCCTACTGCCATCAGGGCATCCACTGCACTGAATCACACAGAATTGGGAGAGACCTTGGGGACCTCAGGCCCAGCATCTTTCCTGATGTGGGAGCCTTTCTATGGCCCTCTGACTGGGAGCCTTCAATCTAAGCTTGATCACTTCGAGTTAGGAGGTCCCACTAAATCTCATGGCCAGACCAACTTTAATGTTTAACAAGTTCTTGCCACAGACTGGGGCCTGATATTTGAAAATAGATACCCTTGATGCTATGTCCACCTGCACTTCAGAATCCACCTGTTGGAACAGTTCTCCACTTCATCTAGGGCCCACAGTACCCAATAGTCACAGAAGCTACCATCTATGGAGCACCTATTATGAGCCAGACACTTGGGCAATGTCAGTGGCTTTATATATATTTTCTAATTTAATCCTCCAAGTGACCCATTAAGGTAGGGATGTAGATATAGTTTTTTGTTTTTGCAAACCACAGAAACTGATTAAGCTAACTTAAGCAAAAACACAATCTATGGGAAGAACCTTGGTAGCTCATAGAATTGAAGAAGCTGGACAACTTCTTGCCCTAAGAAGAAGATAACAACCTGGTGACTCAGGAAATTCAGGCAGCAGGAACTAATGGAATTGATGGGCAGTCCCTTCATGGTGCTGTCCTCAGAAGGAACCAACTCCAACAATTTTCCATCCTTGGTTCACTCTGCTCAAGATTAAAATTCCAGGGAGGCAAAGTTTGACTGTCCAGGGGTAGATAGGTCACCTTGATTGACACCAGGACTCTATCTGACTTGGGGGAAATCAAGGTGCTTTTACTAGAGCAGGCAGAGGAAATGTTGAGTGGACAGAAACAATGGCTGTCCATTAACACAGGTGATGTTATCCCCATTATACAGATCAGGAAACTGCTGCTCAGAGAAGCCAAGCAACTCTCCCCAGTTTACATAGACTATAAATGACAAGGCTAGAATTTCAACCTAGACCTTCCTAACTCTAAAGCTGGGGTGCCTTCCATTCCTTCTTGCTGCCTGTTTGCCTAAACTGCATATGGATATTGTCTTTGGAGTCAAGCCATGCCTGGTAGGCTGAAACTTTGCTGTCAGTCCAAGAGCTGGGTCAGTCTGCTCAGTTCTCATCCCAGTTGCCAGGGAAAGCTTCCCCACACAGCTTCCTGTCCCCCTAAGGAGCCTGTCTTGCTGTGAGGAAATAGCCATGCTCTGATGCCCTAGTGGGAGATAAGAGAATATTAAACCACAGCCTGTCTTTCCAATGTCTACCTATTGACCTTGTTTTGCCCTTGGAAGCAACACACAATACTCCCTTCTCCACATACTGACCTTCCAAATATTTGAAAAGAGCTATCTGTCCCACCCAAATCTTCTCTTCACAAAGCTAAATGTTCGTGTTCCTTTAACGATTCCTCATACTGCTATCCCACATGACCACATGGGGATAATTTCCATATGTCGGCTAATTCTCCAAGACTTACATCAGATGAGAATCTGGCCCTGTATGAAAAGAAACCATTTCCCCTCGCTTTCTCTTTCTGATTCATTAGATTTCACATAAACCTTTCTGATGACTACCTGCTGTTTTCAAACTCAGCTGCAACCCAATATGACTCACTAGGCAAAATTCTCATTTGTCAGTCTTCGTTTATCATTTCCCACCAACCCAAGGCCCCAAAAAGCACCCGTCAGAGGCTATAGCCCATGAGCAATATGTGTCCATGAAAAATGCCAAGTTTTGATTCTTTGCCATTTTTGAGTTTATATAAAGTCATATGACTGTCTAAAATCAAGGTTTTTGTTCAATGTAAATAATTTTAAGTTTGAACAGCTGTAATCATATCCTCCAAAGAAAATACCCTAGAAGGTAGTTGAGAGTGTTGTATGCCAGACTCGTCCCCTAAAATCTATTTAATTGTTCTTTCCGTTTAGAAGGAAAAAAAAAGAAAGTAGAGATTTGAAAATTGTTTTGAGATTTTGAGCATTTGCAGGGCATTTCCTCACTAAGACATTAGTTGTGCTGTTTCTGAAACAAAGTGTCTGATTATATAAATGTCACGGAACCTCAAGGTTTGAGTTGGAAGGAAAGGGGAAAAGGGAGAATTGCAAATGTAGGGAAGGAAGTTTAGGGCTTTTCTGTTCCGAATCTTATAACAAGGCAACTCCCAAGACTGCAGCTGGCGTATTATTGAGTTAAATATATACTGAAAGTTGAAATGAATGAATCCATGTCCTGGGCTCAGCATGTGGCTCAGACACAGTCAAATACTCCCACCCTTTGCTCTTCAGAACATGATTCAAAATCTACCGTTTACAGTCTGCCTGTCATAGAAAATGAACTGAACTCAAACAGTGGAGCTTATTGTCTGGGCTCTGCCATCAATGAACTATGTATCTTTAAACAAATTACTACACGATTCAGAAGGCCCCTTCCATAAAACTGTTGGTCAGTGACCATCTCTCCAGAGAAGATGATCTGTAAGGATGAGTCTGTGGTAAGAGGAAAGTAAGAGGAGGGAGCAGTTTCTAATGCCATATTGTGTTGTTCCACTTGGAATTAAGGGAAAGATAGTCATTTCCAGTTCTCAGCTTGACTGGACTTGGGATGTTCAGGATGGAGAATGAATTGCTAAATGGAGCTGGTAGCTTCTGTAGCCACTGGCCATCAGGTTTATGGAATTGTAGAATCACAGAACTGGAAGGCTCATTAAAAGTCATCAGGTGCAAACCTTTGCCTGATGCAAAAATGCCTTCAAAAGACCACCGAGCAGTGTTGTCTAAGATGTTGGCAACTTGAACACATAGGAGTATGGCTCCTCTAATCTTCCAAAGTAGCTCATTCTGTTCTGAGATGACTCTAGATGTTATACCCTTTCTATATTGAATAGAAATCCACCACCTGTTAGTCTTGGGTATACCCTCTTGGGCCATAGACAATAATATCTGCAATATCCCTAAACTTTCCAATTTCTTTCAACCGTTCTTCATATTGCATTCCTAGGCCCTTTTAACTCCTTGGTCACCTTTTTAGCGTACACCTCACCTTGTTGTAATCCCTTGTGTATAATTTGAATCTAGCCCTTCTGCTGGATGAACATCCCAGATTTGTCTAGACTATGAGAGCAAGGGATGTATTTGTCCTCTTCTACCAGCAATTAGTAATGCCTGAAATGTTGTAGGTACCCAATAAATATTGATGAATGAATGAGTTCTTAACCTTTACTCTAGTTGTCTTGGGTAGAACTCCAAGGAATGTTGAAAGTCACTGTCCTTCTAATGGATGGGAAATCCAACCCTTTATGTTTTGATTTGAATAAAGAAAATGGCTGCCTCTCTTGCAGGAAGAGCTAGGTTAGATTTACTGGAAGGCTGGTAAGTTATGCTTTAATATGTTAAACTAGGTGGAAACATCATTACTAGAGAATAATTTAGACATTGGGCAACTTTGGCTCAACATGTGTTGTACTGATGTTTTCTGGTGCCTTTGTGGTTCATACAACTTTCTGGGATCTTTTGATTAATAGAGAAACTGCACAAATCATCAAGAAGAGGAACTGTAGATTTTTACCTAACTCAATATGTTAACTAATCACCTGACATCTATATAAGACCACCTCTGGCACCTGGCTACACAGATGAACTGGATAATTCCCTAATTATTTTGGTGTGTACCCCTTTAAATGGAGTGGGTAAATGTTGGGGGGACTCCAGTGGAGTAAAACACAGCTGTTGAATTATTTATGTTCATTTGAAAAGCACAGAACACAAAAACCTGTGATTTCACCTCAGTATTTCCAGCCCCCGTGGAAAGACTTTGGCTGGTCTTTGACCAACAGAGGATCCAGGTTATGCCTCCCCCAGGGCCAACTGGAAGGTACGACTTAACTCTCTGTAAAAGGCTATTGATTGGCAGGCATCTCTCTTTGAGGACAGGAAAACAATCTACTAATGGGATTTATTATTCCTCTGACCACTTCCAGTTTTAGTGAAATTAAGTTAATGTGAATGTATTTTTCTGTGGTGCTGTCTTGCAATGGGCTCTGTGTGTGTGTGTGTGTGTGTGTGTGTAGACATGTGCACTTTGTTTCATTTTATATATTCACAAATAGCCAGCAGACTGCAGAGGGCATGGCTAATCAGTACTCTAGTTCCTGGCAAGGTATTACAAACTGAAGGAAATCAGCTTTAAAAGCTTTTTTGGCCCCTCACATTATTATTAAGCTAAATCTAACAAGGATATGAGGGGGAAAGGAAGCAATATACTTTCCAAGGAAACTAGCCTAAAACTATTTAGAGACATGGTATCTACAACTTCTATTAATAAAAAGAGAAAGAGGTCTCAATACCTTCCTTTCTTCCTAAGGTTTGAAATAATCCTTAAAGCCAATATAATTACAGCATTTATTTCCAGTCAACATCCATTTTGTTAGCCTTCTCAAACCTTGACCCTGCATATCCTGCACCACTAGAAACTACCTCATTTAAACAAACAAACAAAAAAAGTTTACTGTAAAACAAAAGAAAAGAAAAGACTCATAATCATATGTGGTTCTAATTCTTAGTGAAGACAGTTTGTTACATAAATTAAATGACTAACAACAAAATCTGTTCTTCACTTGGTGATCCTGGGCTGACCTTTTCCTAAGATGTACTTCTGCTGTTGTCCCTGGAAAGCAATACCTATTGAGAGACAGGATTCTGTCTGTAAAGAAATGATTGTAATTCACAGAACAGATTAAATTTAAATGATCACAGACAAGCTTTTCATTTTTCCTAAACTTCCCAGACCCAAACCTCACTAGACTATACTTTCATAACTCCTAAATAACGATTTCACTAAGAGCACGCTCTTCCTTCCAGTTCCTACCTGTTGCTGATGGTTGGACTTCACCACTAAGAACTGTCAGTCTGACTCACTGCAGGGACTGAGAACAGGGGCTGCCACATCATGAAGTTCAAGGCTTCTATAAAAGAAGGAGAGCCAGACAGTGTAACCACACTGGTTAAATAAAGGCACAAGCAAAAAGGCAAAATAATTCTGGGGAAAACTCCCAGCGTTTACTTTTACTGAGCACTTGTTGATTTCAGGTTTTTGTTGTTGTTGAGTTTTTTTTGAAAGGTTAGTGTAGGGTATTTAATACATGGCTTCTTGACCTTCCAAGTGATTATTGAAAAGTATACAGTGGGAAGACTTTAATCCCAAACTGTCTATCTCTACGGCATCAGATCATTACAATTTTGGGTGCTCGGAAGACAAGCAGAGAGCAGAACACTCCGCTGTAATGTTACTTACTTATGTATAGGTCTGTCTCCCCTACTCAGCTGGTAACTTTATCAAAGGCAAGAACTGTGCTCTTTGCATCTTTTTATTCCCACAGCCTTGTCTGGTGCCAGGTACACAGCCAATAAATATTTGTCAAATGAATCCATGAAAGTAAATTGAAAGTACGCCATTAGTGTTAATTGGCAAGACCTTCTGTGGGCAAGTAAATGGGCCCACTAAGCCCTGGTAACCACAGTGTCTTTTGAGGCCCAACATTAAGCCCTTTTTCATTCTCCTTGCCAAGAATGGAGCCTAAGAAGGCCTCAGTTTGATTTCCATATTTGGATCCTGCTGAGTGCAGACTCCAATTCTATGATCCACTTCTTTCTGAGGCTGTTGGCATCTCTGGAGTCAGGAAGTAACATCTGCTTCAGTGAGCTGATTACCAATGAGAAAAAAAGGTAAAGACCAGCGTTAGGTGGGGTCTGACTTAGCTTCAAAGTAGGCATATGGCGTGTATCTTAATGAGAGTTTACACATTCAGGAAGGATACATTTGAAGGGCAAATTAACTGGTTCAAGACAGAGCACATAAATATAATGTGGCTGATCAGATTGCCATAAGTTGACAGCACACTGTCTTGTAAAAGCCTTCATCGTTATGCTCCCCTTTCAGTTCCCCTGCATCACTCTAGTTGGTGCCCTGTTACCTCAAGTCTGGATTACTAGAGTGGCCCTCATATGATCTATCTTCCTGGATGTCTCAGCACCAAATCCTCCTCCACCAACTAGAATGTTAATCTCCCTAAAGCACCATTCTTATTTGCTCAAAAACCAAAGTTTCCCCCTGTTCCTGGCATTCAAGAATTTCCATGAGGATCTGGCCCACATCCACATTACCATGCTACCTCACAGCACAGTTCCAAGCCAACTTTCCATCCCACCAGCATCGTCCATTCACTCAGGCAGTCTCCTGCCTCCTTCCTGCTATGTTTGTTGCCCTTCTTGCCTACAAAGTTCTACTTACATTGCTTCACTTATCCAAATTCTGCCCATCTGTCCAGGTTCAGTTCAAGCCTCATCTACTCCACAAAGCCTTCTGTTGTCATTTTAGTCCTCACCAGCACTTCCTTCTCTGAACTACTATAGAACTACAGGACACTGGGAAGGAACTAATGTGCATCTATATTTTAAATATCTTTTGGTTCAAACATTATTCAGTGGGATAAAAGCACAGGTTCTTTAGGAGTCCCGGTGTCAGCTCACAGATTGTCCAGTGTGGAGATCTCCTGTGATGCAGAGAACACAGCCCCAGTCTAATGAGATAAGACAAGCGTGGTAGGATGGGGTGCTCTGACCATTTCATTCCTTTTCTCTTCCCATCATTGTCCTTTTTAATCATAACAATGCATTAGAGTTATGTTTTGGGGGGGCTTTTTTGGGTTTTTTGTTTTGTTTTGTTTTTTTATTTCAGAGTATCACTGGGGTATAAATGCTTGGTTACATAAATTGCCTTTGCACCACTGGAGTCAGAACTTCAAGTATTCCCATCCACCAGACAGCACACACTGCATCTGTTAGGTGTGAATTTACCCATCCCTTCCTCCCCGTTCCCACCTGCCCAATACCTGATGAATGTTACTTCCATATGTGCACATAAGTGATCAATTAGTGCCAATTTAATGGTGAGGGCATGCAGTGTTTGTTTTTCCATTCTTGTGATACTTCACTTAGAAGAATGGGCTCCAGCTCCATCCAGGATAATGCAATAGGTAGTTCACCATTTTTTATGGCTGAGTAGTACTCCACGGTATACATATACCACATTTTATTAATCCACTCATGTATTGATGGGCACTTGGATTGTTTCCACATCTTTGCAATTGTGAATTGTACTGCTATAAACAGTCGAGTGCAGGTGTCTTTTTTATAGAATGTCTTTTTTTCCTCTGGGTAAATACCCAGTAGTGGGATTGCTGGATCAAATGGTAGTTCCACTTTTAGTTCTTTGAGGTATTTCCATACTACTTTCCATACAAGTTGTACTAAATTGCAGTCCCACCAGCAGTGTATGAGTGTTCCTATCTGTCTGCATCCCCACCAACTTTTGTTGTTTTGGGACTTTTTGATAAAATCCATTCTCATTGGAGTTAAGTGATACATTATTGTGGTTTTGATTTACACTTCCCTGATAATTAGAGATGTTGAGCATTTTTTCATATGTTTGTTGGCCATTAGTCTATCTTCTTTTGAAAAATTTCTATTCATGTCCTTTGCCCACTTTTTAATGGGGTTGTTTGATTTTTTCTTGCTGATTTTCCTGAGTTCTATATAAATTCTAGTTATCAACCCTTTATCGGATATATAGCATGCAAATATTTTCTCCCATTCTGTAGGTTGTCTATTTACTCTAATGATAGTTTCCTTGGCTATGCAGAAGCTTTTTAATTTGATCAGGTTCCATTTATTTATTTTTCTTGTTGCTGTGATTGCTTTTGAGGTCTTCTTTGCAAATTCTTTGCCTAGGCCAATGTCTATAAAGGTTTTTCCAACATTTTCTTCTAGAATTTTTATGGTTTCATGCCTTAGGTTTAAGAGAAGGAAATCAAAGGCATCCATATGGGGGCAGAAGAGGTCAAACTATCCCTCTTTGCTGATGATATGATCTTATATCTAGAAAACCTCAAAGATTCTGCCAAGACTTTACTAGAATTGATAAAGAAATTCAGCAAAGTCTCAGGTTACAAAATCAATGTACACAAATCAGTAGCATTCACATATGCCAACAATAGTCAAACTGAGAACCAAATCAAAGACTCAATACCTTTCACAATAAACAAAGAAAACAAAATACCTAGGAATATATTTAACTAAGGAGGGGAAAGACCTTTAGAGGGAGAACTATGAAACATTGAGGAAGGAAATAGCAGAGGGCGTAAACAGATGGAAAGCCATCTGCTCATGGATTGGCAGAATCAACATTGTTAAAATGTTTATACTACCCAAAGTGATCCACAGATTCAATGCAATCTCTATTAAAATACCAACATCATTTTTCAAAGATCTAGAAAAAATAATTCTGTGCTTTGTATGGAAACAGAGAAGACCCCATATAGCCAAAGCAACCTTAAGCAAAAAGAACAAATTGGGAGGCATCAATTTACCAGACTTCAAGCTATACTACATGGCTAAAGTAACCAAAACAGCATGATACTGGCACAAGAATGGAGACATAGACCAATGGAACAGGACTGAGAATCCATATATAAAACTATCCTCATATAGCCATCTGATCTTTGACAAAGCAGACAAAAATATACACTGGGGAAAAGAACCCCTATTCAATAAATGGTGCTGGGAAAGTTGGATAGCCACATGTAAGAGATTGAAACAGGATCTGCACCTCTCACCTCTCACAAAAATCACCTCATGATGGATAACAGACTTAAACCTAAGGCATGAAACCATAAGAATTCTAGAGCTATGGTTTGAAGACTGAACATATCAGCCAGAGAAAGGTTTCCATCTTAAGAGAACTCCCCTCTAAACAATGGGAAGATCCAGGTGAATAGAATTTGCTAATTTGGATCTGAATGAAGACAGCTTGAAGTGGGGCTAACTGGTTTGCATATGGGGGGTGGCAGAATGAAACTGAATTCCCTAAGGAGAAATGAGTTGAAAGGATGAAGGAGGGAATCTCAAGGGAGAGGTTATTCCCAGGCATCCATACAAGTCAGGGACAACACAGCAGAAGGTGGCTTGAGGAGAACAAAAATGATGACAACAAAAATTTGCCTTATCTTTTGGACTCTATATGGATTTCTGAGCAGTTACGAGTTAGATTGAGTTATTTCTGGTGATGGATGGATCATGTACCCATTTTCAGGAGATACAGAGAATAAAAGTAGTGATACTCCAGCCTGTAGGGGATTAGATCTAGGGGCCCTGCCAAAGAGATTCCCCTATAGAAAGAGAAGGAGATGGTGGTGGTGGTAGAGGTGAATATGACATCAGGGGAAAACATAGCTGATTGGTTCATGTAGCCATAACAGAAGAGAAGACCATTTATCTAATGGCAGCTACATAAATTTTAATAGAAACACCTAGAAGAGAATAACTTCTAAAGTGCTAGCCTTAAACCTAAGGTCTAATCCCTGACATTTATTTCACAGACACTCTTAGCACTTATAATTTGTAAAACCTTGTTTTTTTAGAACATATTTTCAAACATTTTTGATGGTCACCACAGTAAAAAATATCCTACACAGGCTAATGTTTCATGAAAAAAAACTTACTGAGGATGAGTATGATACATTCTTATTTTTTCTAATTTGGTTTGGTCTTTTTAACTTAAAAAATGCTGGTCAAGACCTACTAAATTGACTTCATGACCCACTAATAAGAAAACATGTTAGAGCAAGTAGGCATGGCTGACTTCCAAGACCACAGGACAGGAGCTGAGTGAGACCTAGCAAACCTAGCTCCAAGTATGTTCTGAGGGATTGCCTGGGATACTATTGGTGGAAGATTGTAAAGGTTTCTTATAACTTTTAAACTTTATCCTTTATTGTTTTGACCCTGTAGTTGCAGGAAAACTCCTTAAGAAACCATGCAAGGATGGAGGACTTGCTTAGAGACATGGGAGAAGCCTAGAATCTAAGACTCTGCACTTTATTCCATAGTTGTCCTTGGAAGAATAGACATTCACAGCAAAGCAAAGCTCAACCTCTGACAGCAGGACCATGTCTTTAAATCCCCTTCAGCACCCAACATGGTGCCTTGCATGAAGAAAGTGCTCAATAAAATGTTTGATCACACATGTTGAGATTAATAAATTCTGGAAAAGTGGAGTGGCTTTCAACTTTTAAAGGCTATTATCCCTTTTGATAAACATATACTCACATTTCTCACTCTATACCCCCAGATTCTGATCCTAGACCTTTCACCCACCTATGCCTTCATTGATAATTACCTGCTCTAGAAGACAAATATAAAAGGAAATGAGCATTTTTTATGGGAAACAATTAAGCTCCAAGCACATAGCATAATTTATCTCATTTAAATTTTGTAGCAATTTTATGAGATAGGTATTATTTTCTCCATTTTAGATGGAGAAACTAGAGCTCTATGAGGTTAAGAGATTTGACAAAGGCAACAGAGCTAGGATGTGCCAAAGCCACGTTGAACCCCCATCTGAATGATTCTGAAGCCTACATTTTTTCCATGTCTTCAAAACAGGTCTTACATGGATGTCAGGGAAGCCAGGCCTTACAGGCCTTAGTGGAATGGATGCTAATCTGGGTGCAAATGTTAGCTCTCCCAAAACTCTCCTTGTGGCCTGGGCATATTCGTTAACCTCTTTGAGTCTCAGTTTTTCCATATGATCTAAAATGTGGATCATGCCCTCCTCACAATAGAACCACTGTGAAGATTAAATGAAGTAACAAGTTATGTGAATTATAAACCGAGGACTATTTAATAAATGTGAGATGCTATTTAAAGCCTTGACTTCCTACAAGGAGATGGTAAATGTGACAATAACTTTTATAAATTACCTGGCATCCTGCCTGAAAAAAATAAATAAATTCCTGGCAACCCTGCCTGGCATCCTGCTCAGTAAATGTTCCTTTCCTTTCTTCTTCCTTAAGTTGTGTGAGAAATCCACATTGAATCAACCCAAGAAAACCATGTAGGTAAATGGTAGACTGGCAAGACACAGGGTGAACATGCCAAGTAGTGCCCTCTAGAAGGGAAGCAGCCAGAGCTTGAGAGCCCAGCTTTAAAAGGTACAAGTTTGCTGATGTACTTCTGCTTGGGAGTCTTGTCTATAGATTAGATGAGTGGCACCTAATGGTGAAGGTTTGAATTCAAGGTTGCCAAGCAGCAATTTCAGATAGGGCCTCCTTGCCTTTGAAAAATAAATGGGAAACTGGCTCAAGCAGCATTTATATCTCTGTCTCTCTTGGGTAACCCCAGCAGTATGCATTAGCTTGGGGGAATATCAAGGGAATAAGAGACAGTTTTGTTTCTTTTTGAATTAAGGGTCATTAATATTTAGCTGCTTTCCAGTGTCAGTACCAGAAGGTGTCATCATCTTCTTCAAATGGTCTCCTAGTTCTCCAGGTGCCTCAACTCTTCTTCACTACCAGAGTATAATATAGTTTATTACAGATTTAAAAACTAGGTTCTCTTGGTCCCTTGGAAGTCAGAGGACCACAGGAATGAAGAGTTGTCCTTTCAAATTCTTTCTTGTCCAGTATTTCTGCCACAACTGCTGGATTTCCAAGCTAATCACTTACAAGTCACATTCCTTTTTCCTGTCACTTCTTCCCAAATTCATTTCATAGGCATCTTCCTCTATTTACGCAACTTTGTCCCCCAATTCATAAGGAAGCTCTGCTTGAGAGTGTTGCTAAAGATAATTCCCAGCCCTAGTTCACAGAGAACAGGACAGAAGGATCTTCAAGTCACTGCCAAGGCCCAATGTCAAGATGGAGTAGAAGGAGTATTTTCTTGGTGTCAGAAGACTTGCATCTTCTGCCACTGAGAAGGTCATGGGCAAGGCTAGGAGGATCTTAAGGTAGCTCACAGGGTTGTGAGAATCAAGTGAGCCACTACAAGCAAGCATGCCTTATAAGTTATAAAATGTTCTACAAATGCAAGGAAGTTTTTGTGTCAGCGGCTGGAGGGCCTGAGGCTCACCTTTCCCTCCTCCTATGTTCTGACTGATAGAGAAAAGATATAAAGACAATCCAGTATCCTTTACAACTGGTAGAGAAAAACACCCAATATCCTTCAAAATGCAGAATCTGGTAATGTCTGGATTAGAGAACACAGCTTGGAACTGAGGCCAACATGAAACCTTCTAATATGCTCCTGAATTTAGGCCATAATATCTACCTGACAGATTGACTCCATCTGAGGAGCAGGCTCCAAATCTGTTCACCCAATCAGCTGTGGACCTTGGAGCCGAAAGGAACTCAAGCGCTGCGGTGCCCAGATTCAGCCCACAGCTAAAACCATGGCCTATGAATGGCATGGGCTCTGACCAATCAGCTCACTCTTCCTCCCATAGGGAGGAGGGAATTAGGTGAGTGAAGAAAGAGGTCCCCCAGAGTCGCCAAGGAAAGAGAGGGCAGAATGCCGATATAAATATCAGGGCGGCAGGTGTGGGGGTAGAATAAATGTCCTTCCTTTATCAACATTTTCTATAGGGGGCAATGGCATTATAATTTATATTTCCTGTGCAAAGCAAAGAGACTCATAATTGATAATTTGGGTAACTGACTTTTGTGTTGCATCCTGGTCTTTCAATTACCCTCTCTGTATTTGGTTCACTGTGATTAGTTAGGAACTGTGTTGTAAGCAAAAGCACAAGTTCATGATCAAGTGTGATAAAAGAGCTCAAGAAGCTCCCAGTGGATGGGTTAAGGCAAGTGAAGAAGTATTTAGGTTGTTTTAGTGAGTTATGTTCACACAATATATATGTGCTTGCAGTAAAAAAATATACTTAGAGCTATTTAAAAACATGATTTTTGAAATTCATGTTGAGAAAAGAATTTTGTTATGGACTTAAGTTTAATAGCCATAACCCCCTTTTCCCCATTAAAACAATTGTTTTTAACACAGATTTTCTCAGGGAGGCAATAATCATATGGTAGAAGATAGACTCTATTTTGATCATCAAATACTGGTATCTGGCATGTGCTATACACCATGAAGGATCCAGAATTGAATAACAAGTTACCTGTTCTCTAAAGAGCCAATAGGAAAGGTAATGAAAAGTCACTAATAATAATGTGAGCTATATGTATAGAGCTATGACTCAAGCTGGAACAGGGTAAATGCTCAGAGTGGGACCCACATACATATTAAGTAATAGGATGATGCTAGTTTGAGGAGAGGGATGGGAGGACTTTGGGAAAGACAGAGAGACTCAGGACTTCAGGGAGAAGGTGGCAGTTGAGCCGAGTCTTTGAAAGTTGAGTATTATTTAGATATATAAAGAGGACAGATAAGACATGATAGACAAAGGGAGTAGCAAGAGAAAGCCACACAAAGTAGGGTACAAATTAGAAAAAAAGAGTAGCTGCTGTTGACTACATTGTAGCACTTGCCAGAGGGAGCAATGAAAAATAGCAAGCTCAGTAGAGGCCACATAGTGGAGAAATCTGCATGCCAGGCAAGGGATTTTGAACTCTGTTGTCCATGGTAATGGGGCTTTATAACAAAGCCATGAGCAAATTTCAGGCTGCCTTGCCTGTTCGGTGTGTATGAACTTTGGCTTTGTCTCCTGAAGAATTAAAGACAGAGGGTGGCTCTTTGGGAGGCTGCTGGCAATTGTCCAGGTGGGAGTTACGTTTTTCTGAGCTAGGATGGCGCCTGTGGGAACTGCAAGGAGAGAAAGGATGGACTAGGTAGTGCTCAAAAAGAACTGATAGCATCTGATGCACTTGATGTTCACCCAGTGACAGCCATGGCCCATTTATGTTGACAGAGATTCCTCTCAGCCACGTTTGTAAATCATTTTTATCAAGAATAAATATAAAATCATTTAGATAAATACAAGGTGGCTTCAACCCACTGGTTTTCCAGCACTGCTTATTGCCCTGCCCCATTTTCAGAGCTTGACAACAACTTGCCCATGAGTTTCAAACCTGGCTCACTACCTCAGCTTTTTGTTCCTTTTCAAAATTTCTTTCATATATAGGGCTGCCATGTACCCGTTCCTTTGCACAAAGGGTCCCATAGCCATAGAATAGTTTGAAAATCATAGCTAATTCAAACTTTATAGATCAAGGAACTGGCAGGATACCACAATTTCCAGACTCCAGATCAGATCACAAAAGAAATAGATAATAAATCCCCTTTTCAATATGCTGAATTTCCAATTTCTCTTTCAATGTTGTAACCCTTGCTGCATCATTATTATTCTGTTTTTCATACTGGCACAATATTAACATCAGAGCTGGTTATAGATTTATCAGTATTCAGATGTGGCAAAATCAGTCATTTACAAAAAGAACACCAGCATCTAGATGAAAGGCCGCAGAGCCACTACTGTGGAAAAGAAGTAGAGATTCTTGCCTGGGAGTTATCTACCTTGTCTCATAATTTGTGTGTAGTGCCATTTTCCTCAAATAGCTAATATTCCATTAACAACTCACAACAGAGAGTCAGGTTATTATGGATTTTCTGTTTGTGGCTGGAATGTTTGTTTTTCTAAAACAAAATAATTACAAGCCAGTAATCCTCACAGGGATGGGAGCTGTTGACATAATCAAAAGATAATTTAGAAATCCAGGAATGGGTCTGAAAGGTCAAAGTGAAAAAGTAAGTAAAATGTGTTATCCTCTTAATAAACTCATACTCCCTGAAGAAATCTGGAAAATGCTAAGAATATTACACAAATTATTGCACTTCTAAAGAGGAGGAATGGAATGCAGCTTTGGCAAAATTTAGTTGAGCTCTTTTGGTATGCCTCACATTTTCTGATGACTGTTATGTGCTTTCTCCCCCTCTTCTCACATTGTACCAGGGTTTCTGAAACTCTGATGTGCACACAGATCAGCAGGTTATCTGGTCAAAAATGCAGATTCTGATTTGGTAGATCTGGGATGGGCCTGGAATTCAGGTGATGCTTCTGGTCCGGGGACTATACTTGGAGTAGCAAGGCTGTACATGCGGCTCTGCCCTGACCCTGTGGAGTCTGGCTGTCTTCACAGGGTTTCCTGTATCCATGCAGCAGACTATTTTTTCTCAGCCAGTGCTCCCTGAAATTCTAGGGAGTAATGGGCATTACTGAGGTGATAGGGTGGGGCTCAGAAATAGACTCACAGAGATACAGCTAGGACACTACCACTCTGCTAGAGCAGGTCCACTTTTATAGGTTTGACATATAAGGTGTTGTTTGAAGAAAGCTTCAATTATTAAAAGGGAATTTTTAAAAGTCTGGAAATGATGACTTGGTGTTTTGATCATCTCTTCATCAAGGAAAGCTAATGCTTGCTGAGAACTCATAGTGTGCCAGGCCCATGCAAATGGATTGTCCAAGGTCACACATTTGAGAAGCAGTGGAGAAGACAGGATAGGATCTCAGAGTTGTCTTATTTTACCTGAAGCACAGGTTATTTCGCATGCCCCATGCTTCCTTGCTGTCCTGCTTCTATGCTGCGTCCTAGCCTCAGGAGTCTAATGCTCTGCTTTCTCTACAGAGAGAGCTACATAATATGAGAAACTATCTGGTATTTGCTAATGGACTGTATAAAGAAACAGTGGGAACAAAAGGTCACTACATGTATATCAATTGTATTTCTGTATATATAGGCAACGAAAAATTAGAAACTAAAATTTAAAAATATATATCATTCACAATGTCTCCAAAAATTGAAATATTAATTATAAATCTAACAATTGCTAATGACTATATAATCACTGTAACTAATATGCTATAGTTGCTACATGTTCAACTATAAAATGCTGATGAAAGAAATCAAAGAAGATCTAAATAAATGGAAAGACATACTGTATTCATGGCTAGGAAGACCCCATATAGTAAAGATGTCAATTCTCCCAAAGTGACATATAGCTTTAATACCAATCAAAAGCCCAACAGATGTTCTGTAGATATAGGCAAGATGATTTTAAAATTTACATGGAAGAGAAAAGGATAATCTTGAAAAAGAAAAGTAAAGTTGGAGCTCTTTTAGCATAAATAGTTTTTTTAGGACTTAATATAAAGTTACAGTATTCAAGACAGTATGGAATTGGTGAAGAGATAAACACATAGATCAGAAGAACAAAATAGAGTACAGAAATAGATTAATACAAATATGCCCATTTGATTTCTGACAAAGGCAATTGACAAAAGCAATTCAATGGAGAAAGAATAGTCTCTTCCACAAATGGTTTTGGAACAATTGATATTTCATACATAAAAACATGAACTTGACAGAGTTTAAAAAATGGCGGTGTGATAGGGTCCTCCCACCGTACCACTCCCAGGAAAGGAGGTGAAGAACGCCAGCGGCTGCCTGCGAGCACGGACCGCTCACTCCGAAAACAGCATTGCGAATGACAGAGAAACAACGCCGAACGCCCAGCCCAAGAAAACAGGTACAAAATTTTCACAAAGATCGGAGGGCGCACGGAGCACAATAGAGCCCAGAGTGCGGGAAGGACGCGCTCACCAGGTCGGCGCAGCGAGACCAGCCCCCCAAGCAGTTACGCGCCTCCCCATACACGCAGTCAGGGACAAGCCCAGAGTTGGGACAGAGCGGTTGCTCGGGACGGCGAGCCCTGTGGAGAGGAGGAAGTAGCCAGAGCCAAACACAACTCGCAGCTGCAATATACAGAGACTGCCGAGGGCTGGGGAGGAACTGGGCGGGGACCGAGATTCAGCTTCCCGGGACAGTGCGCGGGAACCCGCAGGCCGGCACTGCGCCACTAGAAGTCAGCGGGACTGGGCCCAGGAGTTTATCGGAGAGCGGGACACGCCCTGAGAGGTTGCTAACAACTACCGGCGGAGAAAAACTGCGCTCCCGGCGCGATCGGAGCCCGGCTGTGCGCCAGGCTGGCGGCGGCCGCCATCTTTACAGCCGCCCACGCAGAGCTGTGAGCCGCGTCTCTAGCTCCGCCCCGCCCCGGCCCGGGGCTCTTCTGCTGGGGCGAGACAGGCTTTGCCTGTGGTGGCCAGGGACAGCTGCATCCGTGGGTTCCAGGTGGGTTGAGATCCCGGAACTGTAGCGGTGGGACCTTTGAGTATTGGAAACAGTTTGCAGCTCGTCCATCTGGTTCTGCTACCCCAGCTCTGGCCTCCGACAAATCCGCTCCGTGCCGGTCCTAGTGCCCGCCCCTCAGGTCCCAGCCCTCCTGTACCCCAGAGATCGCTCATTTTGAAGGTTGCTGGCCATAGTGACTCATTTGGTATAACTGCTGGTTCCCATGACAACCAAATACCTCAAGAGCCACAGGCTGAACCAGAGCAGCTCCCCAGAATCCTGCCCACTTCAATAGGGAATTTCGCGCCATCCAAGAGCACGTCCAGCGGCCACTACTCCCCCCTCCCCGTGGGAACACCCCCCGGTGGAGACTGCTGGGGATAGAGACGGCCACCCGCCTCGCCTTGAGGTCTAGTGGTGGAAAAGGGGTGCACAATTGGAGATCCCCCTATCAACCAGTATCACGCAGAGTCACACATCAGAAGGGCAGCCACACGTGGCTAGATGAGCAACCTCTGAGCTGTGTAGAATTTTCCCAACTCAGCTCTCACACTGCAACCAAAGGAAATTGTGTTTCTACCAGAACCTCAGGAGGAGCAGGGTCAAAGTAACCCCTAGGAGCTACAAGGCCCCTCCCAAAGCACAGGGCTTTTGCATAACCCAACTGGGGAATCAGAGTCTGCCACGGACATAACAGAATACCTAGCTAATAGGGAGCGGAGGATTCATATCCTCAAGTACAATCCATTACCTCAGAGCCCAAGCTGGGAGGTCATTCTCACCACACTCCACTGGGAAGAGGAGAAGACCACAGGTCAGAGTTAACTCAAGATCCAAAAACTTGCTAAAATACACCTAAGGCATACAGGCCACTACTTCTCTCCCTGGCTTTGCCAAGGAACAATAATTGTGGGCCTGGTGACAGGGCCATAAACTAGCTCTAACACCCCCAGCTCTCCACCAAGAGGCCAGATGAGAAAAAACCAGCGAAAGAACTCAGGGAACATGAAAAATCAGAGTGAAAAGTCACCCCCAAAGAAATTATCAGTTCCTCAGCAATGGATACCAACCCAAATGAAATGGGTAGAATGACAGAAGAGGAATTTCGTTTATGGATTTAAGAAAGCTCAGTGAAATTCAAGAGAAAATTGAATCCCAGCACAAAGAAACCACGAGAAAAATGCAAGAAATGAATGAAAAATTCTCCAAAGAAATAGAAATATTACGGAAAAATCAAATAGAAATCCTAGAAATGAAAGAAGCATTCAAGGATCTACAAAACACAGTGGAAAGCCTTAAGAATAGGCTGGACCATGCAGAGGAAAGAATTTCAGAGCTAGAAGACAGCTCCTATGCGCTAAATAAATCAGCCGAAGAGAAAGAACACAAAAACAAGAGGCAGGAAAAAAGTATACAAGAAATGTGGGATTATGTAAAGAGGCCAAACATAAGGATAATAGGTATCCCCGAGGGAGAGGAAGAAAATTCGCATGGGCTGGAAAATTTATTTGAAGGAATAATAGAGGAAAATTTCCATGGCTTAGCCAGAAATCTCGATATCCAAGTACAAGAAGCACAGAGGACTCCTGGGAGAGTCAACGTGAAAAGGCATTCACCACGCCACATAATTATTAGACTGACCAAAGTAAACACAAAAGAGGCACTCCTCAGAGCTGTAAGATGAAAAAATGAGATAACCTACAAAGGGAAACCCATCAGATTAACTGCAGATTTCTCAGCTGAAACCTTACAAGCCAGAAGGGAATGGGGAGACATCATCAATCTCCTAAAACAAAACAAAGGTCAACCCAGAATTCTGTATCCTGCCAAACTAAGCTTCTTATATGAGGGAGAAATAAAGACCTTTCCAGATAAGCAATCACTGATAGAATTTGTGAAATCCAGACCGGCCTTGCAAGAAATGCTTAGACCTGCATTATACACTAAACAGAGCAACGGACACCCACCTATGTAAAACTACACAAAAGCTAAAACCCCTGAAACCAGATTCCACAATGACGCAAGAGATAAAACAAAAGATACCACCCAACAGAATAATCAGAAATTTACCCCAAATATCAATTCTCTCAATAAATGTAAATGGCTTGAACTGCCCATTGAAGAGACATAGGCTGGCTGAATGGATTAAAAAATACAAACCAAGTATCTGTTGTCTTCAGGAAACACACCTTACACACAAAGACGCATTCAAACTCAAGGTGAAAGGATGGAATACAATTTTCCAGGCTAATGGAAACCAAAAGAAATCCCGAGTAGCCATCCTCATTTCAGATGACATAAACTTTAAAGCAATAAAAGTAAAGAAGGACAAAAATGGACACTATATAGTGGTGAAGGGAAAAATTTCACAAGAGGATTTAACAATCCTAAACATTTATGCACCCAACACAGGAGCACCCAGGTACATAAAGCAAATGCTGCTAGATCTAGACAACATAATAAGCAGGAATGCCATAATTGCAGGGGACTTCAACACCCCACTGACGGAACTGGACAGATCCTCCAAACAAAAACAAATAGAAATAAAAGACCTAAACAGGACTAAGAACATTTGGGCCTAACAGATATCTACAGAACACTCCACCCAAATAACACTGAATACATCCTTCTCATCAGCTCATGGAACTTTCTCTAAAATTGACCACATCCTAGGCCACAAAACAGATCTCAACAATTCAAAAAAATAGAAATCATACCATGTATCTTTTCAGACCACAGAAATAAAATTAGTATATCAATTCCAACAGAAACTCACATCTTCCTCCAAAAACTTGGAAACTAAACAATCATTGATGAATGATTATGGGTCAAGGAGGAGATTCAAAATGAAATCAAAGATTCTTCGAACTAAACGATAATGGGACACAAGTTATCAAAATCTGTGGGATACAGCACAAGCAGTCCTGAGAGGAAAACTTATCACCCTAAATTCCCACATCCAAAAGACAGAAAAGTCACAAATCAGTAAACTAATGAATCATCTTAAGAAATGGAAAAGGAAGAGCAAAGCAATCCTAAAACAGCAGAAGAAAAGAAATAACCAAAATTAGCAGCAGAAATAATGAAATCGAGAACAAAAGACAATAAGAAGATCAATGAAACGAAAAGTGGTTCTTCGAAAGATAAACAAAATAGACAGGCCACTTGCCAGGTTGACCAGAAGCAGAAAGGAAAGGACTCTAATAAGCTCAATTAGAAATGAAAAAGGAGAAGTCACAACTGATACCATGGAAATACAAAACATCATCTTGAATACTACAAAATCTCTATGCCCACAAACACAAAAACGTGGAGGAAATGGACAAATTCTTAGAAACACACTACCTCCCTAGGCTCAACCAGGAAGAAACAGAATTTCTAAACAGACCAATATCAGGCACCGAAATTGAAGCGGTAATTAAAAATCTACCCACAAAAAAAAGTCCCGGACCAGATGGGTTCACACCTGAATTCTACCAAGCCTACAAAGAAGAACTGGTGCCTATGCTGCAGAAGTTATTTGCAAATATCCAGAAGGATGGAATCCTCCCAAACTCATTCTACGAAGCCAATATCACCTTGAAACCAAAGCCAGGAAAGGACACAACAAAAAAAGAAAACTACAGACCAATATCCCTTATGAATATAGATGCAAAAATTCTCAATAAAATCCTTGCAAACCGAATTCAAATGTACATCAAAAAATATCCATCATGATCAGGTGGGCTTCATTCCCGAGATGCAGGGATGGTTCAACATACGCAAATCTATAAATGTAATTCACCATATAAATAAAAGCAAGAACAAAGATTATATGATCCTTTCAATAGATGCAGAAAAGGCTTTTGACAAAATCCAGCATCCTTTTATGATAAGAACTCTTAACAATATAGGCATAGATGGCTCATTCCTAGAAACTATTAAAGCCATATACGATAAACCCACAGCCAATATCATACTGAATGGGGAAAAATTGAAGGCATTCCCCCTTAAAACTGGCACCAGACAAGGGTGTCCACTATCTCCACTTCTTTTCAACATAGTGCTGGAAGTCCTGGCCACAGCAATTAGACAAGACAGAGGAATCAGGGGCGTCCAGATAGGGGCAGAAGTGGTCAAACTTTCACTATTCGCAGACGATATGATATTATACATAGAAAACCCCAAAGATTCAACCAAGAGATTACTGGAATTGATAAATGAATTCAGCAAAGTCTCAGGATACAAAATTAATACACACAAATCCATAGCCTTCATATATGCTAATAACAGTCAAGCCGAGAAACAAATTAAAGATGCTATACCTTTCACAATAGCAACAAAGAAAATTAAATATTTAGGAATATATCTAACTAAGGAGGTCAAAACCTATATAGAGAGAATTATGAAACACTGAGAAAGGAAATTGCAGAGGATGTAAATAGATGGAAAGCCCTACCATGCTCTTGGATAGGCAGAGTCAACATAGTAAAAATGGCTTTGCTACCTAAATTAATTTACAGAATCAATGCAATCCCTATCAAAATACCAACTCATTTTTTGCCGATCTAAAAAAAATAATTCTACGCTTCGTGTGGAACCAGAGAAGACCCGTCTAGCCAAAGCAATCTTAAGCAAAAAGAACAAATTGGGAGGCATCTGTCTACCAGACTTCAAACTATACTACAAGGCTATAGTAAAACCAAAACTGCATGGTATTGGCACAGAACAGACACGTAGACCAATGGAACAGGACTGAGAACCCAAATATAAAACCAACCTCATACAGTCACCTGATCTTTGACAAATTCCAGAAAAATGTACACTGGGGAAAAGAATCCCTATTCAACAAATGGTGCTGGGAAAATTGGATGGCCATATGTAGAAGACTGAAAGTGGACCCACACCTCTCACCTCTCACAAAAATCATTCACAATGGAAACAGATCTAAACCTAAGACATGAAACCATAAGAATTCTTGAAGAAAATGTTGGAAAAACTCTTATGGACATTGGCCTAGGCAAAGAATTTATGAAGAAGACCCCCAAAGCAATCACAGCAGCAACAAAAAGAAATACATGGGACCTGATCAAATTGAAAAGCTTCTGCACAGCCAAGGAAACTATCACTGGAGTGAACAGACAACCTACAGAATGGGAGAAAATATTTGCATGCTACATCTCTGATAAAGGGCTGATAACCAGAATCTATACAGAACTTAGGAAAATCAACAAGAAAAGATCAAACAACCCTATTAAAAAATGGGCAAAGGACATTAACAAAAACTTTTCCAAAGAAGACAGAATGATGGCCAGCAAACATATAAAAAAGTGCTCAGCTTCTCTAATCATCAGGGAAATGCAAATCAAAACCACAATGAGATATCACTTAACTCCAGTGAGATGGGCCCATATCAAAAAATCCCCAAATAACAAATGTTGGCGGGGATGTGGACAGATAGGAACACTCATACACTGCTGGTGGGACTGCAAATTAGTACAACCTCTATGGAAAAGAATATGGAGATACCTCAAAGAATTAAAAGTAGAATTACCATTTGACCCAGCAATCCCACTACTGGGTATTTATCCAAAAGAAAAAAAGACATTTTACAATAAAGACATCTGCTCTCAAATGTTCATAGCAGCACAATTCACAATTGCAAAGTTGTGGAAACAACCCAGGTGCCCATCAATACACGAGTGGATCAATAAAATGTGGTATATGTATACCATGGAGTATTACTCAGCAATAAGGAACAGTAGGGAATTAACACATCTGGTATTATCCTGGTTGGAGCTAGAACCCATTCTTCGAAGCGAAGTGTCACAGGATTGGAAAAACAAGCACCACTGGTACTCACCATCAAACTGGTACTAACTGATGAACACTTACATCACACAGGGCAATAACATTCATCTGAGGGCGGGCGGGAGGGAGGGGGGTGGAAGGGATGGGAAACACTCTCACTGAATGGATGTGGGGAGCACAGTTTGGGGGATGACCACGATTGTGGCTCTGACACGGGCAGAACAGGGGCAATGTGTATGGCCAAAGTGTTGTACCCCCATGATATTCTGAAATTAAAAAAATAAAAAAAATAAAAAAAAAACATGAACTTGAACTAAATTATGCAAATTTTACCTTAATATGGAGCCTAGATCTTAATATAAAACATAAAACTACAAAACTTCAAGAAGGAAGCATAAGGGAAAATCTTCATGACATGAAGTTAAATGATGAGTTCTTTGAAATGACACCAAAATGCCATCCACAAAATAAAAATCTGATGAATTAGTCTTCAACAAAATTAAAAACTTTTGATCTGTCAAAGACTCTGTCAAGAGATTGAAAAGACAAGCTGCAGACTGGGAGAAAATATTTGCAAATCACACATTGGACAAAGGACTTGTATCCAGTATATACAAAGAACTTTCAAAACTCAATAAAAAGACAATTTAAAAACCAATTTAAAAATGGGTAAAGGACTTGAACAGACATTTTACCAAAGAGGATATAAGAATGGAAAAGAAGTACAAGAAAAGATGTTAAACATTATTAGCCATTAGGGAAATCCAAATTAAAACCATGATTCAATACCGCTGCATACCTATTGGAATGACTAAAATAAAAATACTGACAATACCAAGTGTAACTCTCATACATTGCTGGTGGGAATGCAAAATGATACAGCTACTTTGGAAAATGATTTGGCAGTTTCTTATAAAGTTAGCATATGCTTACTAGTGACCCAGCTCTCTCACTCCTGAATGTTCACCCTGGAGAAATAAAAACTTATTTTCACACAAAAACCTGCGTATGAAATCTCATAGCAGCTTTGCTGGTAAAACCATCCAAATATTTTGTTGTTCAACAGGTGAATGGTTAAAGAAATTGTGGTACATCCATACAGTAGAATACTACTCAGCAATAAGAAGGAATGGACTATTGATACATGCAATAAGCTAGATGAATCTCAAAGACATTATGCTGAGTAAGAGAAGCCATCTCAAAAGGTTATAGATTCAATGATTCCATTTATATGACATTCTTGAAAAGACAAAACTATAGTAACGGAGAACAGATCAGTGGTTGCCAGGGTTAGAGGTGGAGAAATTTGTAATTATAAAAGGATAGGATGGCGAAATTTTTGGGGTGTGATGGAACTGTTCTGTATGCTGTTTATGGTGGTGATTAAATAAATCTACATGTGTTAAAATTCATAGAACTCCATAACTAAAGGAAAAAAAGTACAAAACTAACAAACAAACAATGATGGAAACTGTGTTTTCAAAACTTTCCTGTTCTGGTAACAATATTTTCAGAAGTCAAACTAGTTCTGCTGAAAATATTTTTTCAAATATTAATACATATGGGAAAATACAAGTATTATGTTCTTTGGGATTTTTCTGTTCTAACTATGCAAGTAAATTGATGTAGAAAAGCAAGTCTTCTGTATGAGTCAAAATAGATTGAAAAAAATAGGAGTCCAAAGGATCCCAGAAAACCCTCAAACCATAAAGGCAAACCAGGGGAGGTAATAACCCTCACTGGACTTTGTAATGGTGAGGATAAATTGAAGTATGTTTTTCAGCTTTGATATTACATTTTAAGACACACACAGCGAACACAAAGGTGGATGATACGTCTAAGAATCATATACCATTTGAGAAAACGTCAAAGTAACTGGGAATGTTTAGCCTGGAAAAGAAAAGGGTTTCTTAAAGGAGACCTGATTACTATGCTGAAAAATATAAAGAGCTGTTCATAATAGAAGAGATATTTGACCTATTCTATGTAGTTTTAGGAGGAAGAGGCTGAACATACAGGAGGCAGTGGCAGATTTGGCTCAGTATGAGGAAAAACATTCTAAAACAGAATGGGCTGCTTTGTGATGTGGTGAGTTCATGGAGGAATTCAAGCAGATGCTGGAAGCCACCTGTTGTGTATGATCTGTTGAAACCAGATTAGTGTTTCTGAAAATGTAGTCTGAGGTCACAATCTTGAGAGGATGTTAAAAATTTAGATTCTTAGGTCCTAACCTACACCATTAATTTTAATCTCTGGGAAATGTGACCCAGAAATCTGCACTTTAACAACCTTTGCAGATGAGTTGTATGTTCATTAAATTTGGAAATTACTGGTTGAGATGACTAACAGTGGTTCTTTTTAATTCAAAGGATCTCTAATTCTTCCTTTCCTTTCCTAAATGTCTCCTGCCATTCCTTTTGTTGGGTAAATATGAGAGTCTTCCTATGGTTTGCATTTAATTCTCTGTTCCAAACAACTCCATGGCAAATGAAATTTTGGAGCATAAACTTTGGGAAATGTTTACTAGTGGGATGACTCAATGTGCTGTCATGTGTGTGACTGTTATCATGGTGAAGCATCAAGATTGCATACTGATTGCTATCTCTGCTTTACTGCCAGGATTTTAGCAATTTGTGGACCAACTCTAGCCTAACAGAAAGAAACACCAAAGTGTTGGCTTCACCACAGGGGACAGTATATCCATGACATAGACTATATATTTAGTTGTTGACCCAGTTTATTTTTAAAGTAACAACCCTTGGCTAGAGAAATCTGCAAAGGAGATCCTTAAATATAGTCCACGAATTTGAGATTACATCCATAAAAACAATAACATTTTTATTTTCAAGTTAAAAAAGAAACAAACAAATAGTAACTGAAATCCAAATATTGTTTCATGGCAGGAAGAAACATACCATTTAGCTTCATTTCATATACAATTACATACCTTATAAACAGCATTTAAACCATCTCCATCCTCATACCATTGCTGGGTATATAACAGCAGCAGAAAGGAAACTCTTCCACACAAAAAAAATAGGGGATAACTTTGCTAATTAACTCAATATTATATACACTTTAATTAGTATATGCATGTACATTTAGGATTATTACTTCATTACCACGAGGATGTCTCCTTTGTCCTTTTGTCTCTTCTTTCCTGTTGTTTTTTGTGGTAATAAAGTAATTTTTATTATTTCATTCTGTCCTCTCCTTTGTTGGCTTTTTATCTATACCTCTTTATATCTCTTTCTAGGAATTAACATTAATCTATCACAGTCTATGTTGAAGTAATATTGTACTACTTCATGGGTAATGTAAGTACCTTTTGTCTTAGTCCATTTGTGTTGCTATGAAGTAATACCTGAGACTGGGTAATTTATAAGGAAATGAGGTTTATTTGGTTCATGGTTCTGCAGGCTGTACAAGAAGCATGTCACCAGCATTTGCTTCTAGTGAGGGCTTAGGGAGGTTCCACTCATGCTGGAAGGCAAAGGGAAAGCAGGCATCACAAGAGAGAGGAAGGGAGCAAGAGCAGGAGGTGCCAGACTCTTTTCAATAATCAGTTCTCTTGGCAACTAATAGAGTGAGAACTCATTACCATGAGGATGTCACCAATCAATTCATGAGAGATCCACCCCCATAAACCAAACACCTCCCACTGGGCCCCACCTCCAACATTGGGTATCAAATTTCAACATGAGACATTGTGGGGACAAACAAATCATATCCAAACCATAGCACCTTGCAACAGTACAATTCTATCCAAACCCTGGCCCTTTTTTTGTGCCATTGTCATATATTTTACTGCTACATAAGTGATAACCCTCCACAATAAATTGTTTGCTATCAATCAACTTATATCAAAAGATGTTATTAAAGGAAAAATAGTATTTTATAATTACCTATGTATTTACCATTTCTAGTGCTCCTCCTTCTTTCCTACAGATCTGAATTTCCAATTGATTTCATTTCCTCTTTGAAGAAGTCTTACCATTTTTAGATTATAAAAATTTAAAAAAAAGTTTTAGACATTTAGAGCCTTTAGCATTTTTTGTAGTCATTTCTGCTGGTGCAAAAAATTCTCAGCTTTCATCTGTTTGAAAATGTCTTTATTTCACTTTAATTTTAAAAAATATTTCACTAGATATAAAATTCTAGATGATGAGTTTTTAAAAGATGCCATTCCACTGTCTTCTGGCTTTCCCTGCTTTGAAGTTGGGAGTTATTCTAATCATTGTCCCTTGTATTTAGTGTATCTTTTTTCCTTTGGTAGTAAGAATCTTTTTTCTTTATCATTGGTTTTCAGCAGTTTGTCTATGATGTCTAATATTATTGCATTGTAGAAAGACAATGTGGTCTGTGTTATTGATTCTTTGGTATTTCTTTGGGACTTCTTTTGTCATCTGGATGTGGTCAATGTTTTCAATGTGTACTTGAAAATAATATGAATTCTGTATTTGAGGAATACAGATTTCTATATAGGTTTCCTTTAATCTGGCTTGGTAACTGCATTGTTCAAAATGTCTATATCTTCTTTATTAGTGTTTGATCTGTTTCTGAAAGAGGCATGCAAAAATATCTTCCATTAAGGTAGATTTATCAAATTTATTTAGTAAATTAGAAGGCTATTTTGTTATTAGCATTACTATTGCTTCCCTGTGAATTGCTTTTCAATAAGTAAATCATGACCTTCTTTACTCCAAATTATTCTTTTTTGCCTTAATATTGCTTCTCTTTGAAATATCAGTTTTTGCCAATTTTGTCTTTTTCCATTCCTTTTAACCTTTAAGCATTATCATGTTTTAAGTATATCTCTTATACACAGCACATATGCAGATCTCATTTTCAAAATACTCTGAGGATCTCTACCTTTGAACACATTAGTTTAATCTGTTTACATTTACAGAGATTACTGATGTGTCTATACTTTTTCTACAGTATTTTGTTTTTTCTATTTCTTATGTCTTTTCTTAGCTTATTTTTTTCTTTCCTGTTCCTGTTAGATCAATCTAGTGTTCTTTCATCTTTTTCCTCATGTACTTTTTAAAAGAAATTATACATTTTTTCCCTATTCTTTGGGAGTTACTCTTAAATTTTTAAAAGCATATGTGCTTAAAGTCTAAGGTGACCCTGCCTCTATCTTCCTCCTGAATAACACAGTGAACTTGAACTTTATAATTTCAGTCTTGCCTGCTCTTTGTCCATGCTATTGTCATCTAGCATTTTAGTTTCTTGTTATTTGAACAACTCCTCCACCGATTTTCTTTTTTAAAAAGCAGTGCTTCTTAGAGTTACAAACATGTTTACACATTTCTTTGTTCATCATTCCTTCTTGCAATTCTTATTACCTGAAGTGTAGCCATTATGAGTTCTTTTGATGTGGGACAAAAGTTGATAAACTCTCTCAACCTTTGTTTCTCTGAAAATGCCTCTTTATTTCACCCCACAATTGAATAATAATCAAGCTTGGTATATTATTCTAAGTTTATATGTATTTTCCCTAAGCATTTTGAAGATAATGTGCTGTTATCCTGTGGCATCTATTGTTGTTAATAGGGAGTCTGCTGTTGGTTTAATTTGCAGTTTCCTATACAGACAATCCCATATTATTTTATAAAGTTTTCATATTCCTTTATTACATGCATGCCTAAAGCAGTGCTTCTTAACCTCCTTTTGGAGAGAGGGTTTTGCAGAATCCTATGAGAATCTGATAGCAGATGTCACCCCCATGTTCCTCTTCATACAAGACTAGAAGGTTCAGAGATCACTTGAAGTCTATCTTTGAATCCTGTTAAGAATCTCTTTCAAGAATTTCTCTAAAACAAAAGAAAAAGTACTCAATGAATATGTTTGCTAAATTAGTTAATGAATGGATGTAAGTCTGGATGGAGAGCTGGGTGGGTGAAGCAATGAATCCTGGGTGATCCTGGGCAAATGTTCTGATTCCAGACATCCTGCCTGTTCACTCCTGTTAACATTACTGAGAAGGATTATTTCTTAGTCTGTTAACGCAAATGTTATAATTTGAATAGAAAAATGAAACAAATATCACTTCTTAGAGATATATTTTTACTTTAAAGTGACAATTTGACTATTAATAATAATACCCTGTCAAAAAGATAATTAGTGTTTGCTTTTTTAAAGTTTCTAAAGCATTTCCACATATATTCTTTTAATTTATTTAATCATCAAGTCAACCTAGTGAGTTAAGTATTATTGCCTTCATTTTTTGCAGCTGAGGAAGCCCAAGCCGTGAGAAAATTTTAGTGATCTGCTTAATGTTATACACTAGGTAGCCAGATTCAATGCAGGTTTTCATTCTGTCCTCTCTGATTTCTCTTGCTTGCTCTTCACTTTTCACCCTCCATCCCCCTTTGACTTAGTCAGTGTGAGCTGCTATAACAAAGTACCATGGTCTGGGTGGCTTATAAACAACAGAAGTTTCTTTCTGGCAGTCTGGAGGATGGGAGTCTAAGATCAGGGTGTCAGTATGTAGAGTTCTGGTGAGGGCCTATTTCCTGATTTGCAGGTGGCCATCTACTTGCAGTGTCCTCACATGGTGGAAGGGCCAGAGAACTCTCTGGGGTCTCTTTTATAAGGGCTTTAATCCCATTCATGAGGACTCCACCCCACCCTCATGACCCAATCACCTACCAAAGGCCTTGCCTCCTAATACCATCACATGGGGGGTTAAGATTCAAACATTTAGTCTATAGTACCCTTGTTTCAGGTGTGCCAGACACCAGTGTTAAGAATTTGTATACCCCAGCAGGGTCAGCCATATATTAAGAAGGAGGGCATCCCCAAGCCTCCAGAGTGGTGCTTCAGCCCTAGGCAGGCCTTGGGCATTCATCTGTGTGGACTGAAGAGAAAAAGGAGAATGGTCTCAGGGTGATTCTCTAGGATTCACGTTGTGTGCTACAGAGGAACACAGAATGGGCGATAAACATCCAAGGAGGCGTCTTCTACCCACTAAATGACCTCAAAAGCGACTACTTCCTCCATCAGGCTGCTTTCTCTGACCCTATCCTTTACTCACCAGGCCATATTGCTGGGGTCCTTTCCATTAGCCCTACTGTCCACTCTGCTCCTTATGCTACACTGCCCTTTAAAATTTAGCATGGATCAGTCAGAATTCTTCTAAACATTTATCCCAACTTTCCTCTAGTGCTGGTAGGAGGGCTAGTTGGTACAACCTTTCAGGAAAAGTGTTTGGTAGTATCTAATAAAGCTGACAATATGCACACCTCAGCAATTCTACTCCTAGGGATAGACTCAAGTGAAATGTACTCATGTGTTCACCAAGAGATATGCACAACACTGTTCACAGCAGCTGTATTCATAATATCACCAAACTGGAAACAATCTAAACAGCTATCTATAGTAAATAATAAATAAATTGTGTGTATTTATACAATGGGATACTATACAGCAATGAGAATGAGTAAGTTACAATATGGATGAATCTTACAAACATGGTGAACAAAAACACCTAGACCCAAAAGGGCACACACTGTATGATTTCATTCAAATATAGTAAAAAACAGGTAAAATTAATCTCTGTTGGTAGAAGTCAGGATGGTGGCTACCCTCGGAGGGAGTGAAAACTGGAAGGAGGGACAAGGGAGTCTTCTGGGGTCCTGGTAATGTTCTGTTCCTTGCTTTGGGTGCTGGTCACATGAGGGTGCTCAGTTTGTGAACTATATAATTATGATGCTTATTTCTCTATATGTACATTATATGTCTCATAGAGTTAAAATATTTGTCTCTGCCAAACTTATTTTAAATACACATGTCCAAGACTTACATACACCATACAAATGTACATGGATTTGAAGGCCCTAAAACATTCCCTTAAAAAAAAAATCAAAGAAAGTCACTGTTGTTATCTACCATCTGGGACTGGAGCTGTGCCTTTAACATGTTCATTTCATGAGATATCATGTTAGTGCTCTCCCACCAAACCACACCAAGATCAGTAAAGGAATTATGTAAATACAATAGGCAGCCCTGATGAAATAGCAATTATATATCTTAGCAGCTGTGTGCTTCTGTTCATGTTAGATAATTAGCCAGAAAATTGTTTGCATAATTATTTTATGGGGCATTTGGTGATTTAACCATTTAACTCTGAAGGCTTATCCAAAAGTCATTAAACCGTTGAAAGTGGTAGAGATCACAGTTGGTGCTGTTTCAGCAAACTTAACAAGACCCAAATGGCTTCAGAATTCCCTGGATCTCTTCTGTGTAACCAATCATTGCAGCTGGCAGGTCCATGCTGGCTTTTGCTTTTAACATTTTATTATTTTCTTTCTAAAGGACGTGTGTGTTAACTCTTTTAAAATGATATACAACCAAAATGAGTTCTTGGGCCTGCCACTGCTCTTTCTGATCAGATGAAAGTACACATGAATCACTGCCTTGGTTATTAAATCCATGTGCTTCATTCCCTGTTTGTGAATAGGAGACACTGAGAAAGAGAAATCGAGAGAGGTTACAAAGGGGGAGGCAAAAGCAAAGAAGGGAAAACTGACCTTGGAGATTGGTTTGAAAAGTACTTCTGGCCCACCAAAAGTATAGCCAACCTTGTAACATCTTGGTAGCTTTTCTGCACACTACTAATGTCATCAAAACAGTATACTTGATGACATGAACCTTCAATAGGGAATATTTTCCTTTTTTTTTTTCTTTGGCTTAGCTGAGGAACTCAATTCTATGTATGTGGCAAAATACCAAAGTAAGCTACTGATGGAGGCATGTTGACTGGTTACATACAACACTGGCTTGGGGTTCAAATACATGTGCAGTATTTAAGTCCTAACTAGGTTCCTCTCAAAATGTGTAACCTCTCAAAGACTTAGTCCTTGTTTCTAAAATGGGACACTGGAAGCAATTAGAGTGGTGCTTAGAGTCCAGATTAGACTCAAACTGCATGTGCTCACATCTCAGCTCTGCTCTCTTACTAGCTCCATGACCTTGAGTTTGTTGTCATTTAACCTTTCTGTACTTCTGGCTAATTTTAACAGTATCTGTCTCATCAGGTGGTTGAGGATTTGTCTCATCCATTTCTGCTGCAATAACAAAATACTTGACACTGGGTAATTTACAAACAACAGAAATTTATTTTTCACAGCTCTGGAGGCTGAGAAGTCCATGATCAAGACTCTGGCATTGGGTGTCTGGTGAGGGCCTTCTTACTGGATCCGTACATGGCAGAAAGAAGAGCTGGAAGGAATGGACCCGTTCTCTCAAATTCTTTTATAAGGCACTAATGCCACCCATGAGGGCTCTGCCCTCATGACTTAACCACCTCACAAAGGCCCCACCTCTTTATACCATCACACTGGCAATTAAGTTTCAACATATGAATTTTGGGGGACACATTCAGACCATAGTGGGATTAGATGAATTAATGCATATATGGGGAGCTCTTAGAACTGCTTGGCACAGAATAAACACTTTATAAATGATTTATATTGTTATTTTTACTTTTAACTGTTGTTTTGGAGAATAAAACAACATTGTGTATGTGCTACTTAAACCGGAAATCCAAACAAAGATGATTCCCATAATCCCGTCATTTCCTAAGGATGATTCTCTAGGGAAAAAGTCAGAAGTTCAAAGTAGAATATACTAAGCACAAGTTCAAATTAGTGCCCCCTAGAAAAGAATACTCAACAGCATAGCTGCCATCAATTAATTAAGTCTTCACAAGAGCCCACTACAGGTACAGCTCAGCCAGAAGATAGCAACTGAATAGTTAAACACAGGAAGAGACCAAAAATGGGCAGCTATTGCCCAAGGTCTGCCATTTTTAAAACCCACACCCATCACTACTAACGGGTATGGGTTTCCTTTTAGAGTGATAAAAATGTGCTAAAATTGATTGTGGTGATGGTTGCACAACTCTGTAAATATATTCCATCAAATTGTACACTCTAAATGGATAAATAGTATAGTATGTGAACTATATCTCAATAAAGCTATTTTTTTAAAAACTACCCCTTGTACTTCAGTTCATACCACAATTCTCTTTAAAAAAAAAAAAAAAGAAAGAAGGAAGGAAGGAAGGATGGAGGGAAAGGAAGAATGCATTTGGTCTTTTCTGGAGTGAAGTGTGGCTTCTGGCGCCCAGGCTGAGCTCAGCAGTTCCAGCTCTGGCTTTCTAAGTGATGGTGGCAGGTACTGAGATCCCCACTGGACCCTAGGCAGACAGAAAAAGATGTTAATTTCTTTCTTTTTTACTTTTTTATTTTTTCTCATTTGTTTCTAAATAAGAGCAGGGTTTGAAAAGAAAAAGCTGACACAGTGGAAGCTCTTGCACAGGTGGCAGTTGGAGGGAAAGGGCAAGACCCAGTGACTGTGGTGGAAAGACTCTCAAGTGGGCAGGGGTTCCTCCTGAGGAGAGGAGTCTATCTGTCATGTTACGGTGCAACCTCTTCCAAGCTATTTGTATTTTCATAGGGTCTTTTGAAGAATAAAGAGACTGAGCTCCTGTGTGGTGACAGGGGGCCCTTCCCTTGGCCCCCAACTCTCCTCCAGTGCTCCACTGCCCCCCCCACCTTCCAAGGCCCCCCCATGTCTGGTCTCCCAGTTCAGACATGGGCTTAGAGTTTAGGCCCCTGCCAGAGGAGAAGTTAGTGATTTCCAAAATAAACAAGGATAAGCCATTATAAAGCAATCCACAGACATGAAAAAACAAAAGCTCTGCAAAAAGCCCCCAAACCAAACCACCAGACGGCATTCTCAGGGATGGGAATAAGACTGGCAAGAGAGATTCTCGGGAGGCTGGCAGGGGGCCTGTTTGTCCCAACTTCCAGCTTGGAGGACTGTTTGAAGGATCCCTCTCTCAGTGGGAGTAGAAGGAATCTCCGCAGGCATAGAGAGCTTCAGAGTACCTGGAGAGAACGTGCCTGTTTGGGGCGTCAGGGCTCTGTCACGGGGCTGCCTCCTGTGCCTCAGAGTGCACCCGTCTATGTATGGCTTTCTTGGGAGATGAACTGTCACGAATAGTAAATCTTTGTTATGTTTAGCCAAATGTTACACAAAGGGTCAAATTCTAAAATATTTAAAAAGATAAAGCTAGTGGGTAAAAGCTTGAGGAGAAACACAATATTTACACAGTCTACAAGTATCTCCCCTCAAGATTTGTATTAATTACAAAAGAGAACAACAACATCAAGATTAGGAATGTCTAATAGGACAAATTGACATCAAGTATGATCATACACTGAGAAAGAGCCAGCGTGTCTTCTGTGATATTCCTACCAAATATGTGTAACCTGAAAATAGTTATGAGGAAACATTAGGCAAACCCAAATTTGGGACATTATACAAAATAGCTGGTTTATATTCTTCAAAAACGTCAAGGTCCTAAAGGACAAAAAAAAAAAAAAAAGAAAGACAGAGGAAGAGTTGAAGATTAACCTAAAGAGACCAAAGGCAATGCCCGATCCTGGATTGGATCCTTTCGCCTTAAAGTCTATTGTTGGGACAGACGCAATTTGAAGGAGGTCTGAAGATTAGATAATATAGTGCAGCGGTGTTAATTCCCTGATTGTGATAACTGTGCTGTGTTTATGTAAGAAAAGCATATATGTTTTAAAGGACACATACACTGAAGTATTTAGGTATCATAACAGGTATCATATTTGCAACTTGCTAGCAAATGGTTAGACAATAGTATTGACGACAATCATATATAATTACAGAGAGAAAGAGAGAATGGGAAAGCACATGTGCTAACATATTAACATTTGAAGAATCTGGGTGAAGGGTATTTATGATCCTTTGTACTATTATAACTCCATTGTAAGTATGAAATATTTCAAAATAAAACAGTTTTTAAAAAACATTAAATTTCCCAAGAGAAAAAAATGAAATAAATCCTACATGGCCTGCTGAACTGAGTTTCGTCTGTAGAGACTCCAAAAGGAGGATGCAGATTTGGATAAAGCACTCTTTCTGGAAGCTCTACATGCTGCATTGTATTTCTGTTGGCGCTTTGGAATTCCAGAGAAATCTCTTCCACTGGCTGCTTTGTGGGTTGCCAAACTCATCCCTTTCCTGAAGGGAGCCAAACTGTTTAATGGTTAGGAGAATGTGAAACATTCCCTTGACACTCAACATTTGGAAATAATATCTATTGTGATAGAGAGGCCGGGGACCCTGTCCAAGGAAATTATTTCCCATCCTCCTGTGCAAGGCATTGTAGGGCTGTTGTTTTGGATTATTAAGATAATGAGATGCAGATGAGAATGTAAATTACAATGCTATAGACTCTTGAATGTTTTCTTACTGGATCTCAGCTACCTCAGCCCTCTTCTTGTCTAATTTTCTCCATACCTGTTTTATGTTAATTAGTTCATTAACTGCTGTCACCAAGACACTGTAGGAAGACCCTTAGGACTTTGCAATTCATCATTTACCAAATGCTTTTAGGAACTTCAACATAGCATTCTGCCCTCTCCAATACACCTCCCACCCCAAGTTGCATTTCTAACCGGTGAGAAAGAATAAAGAGAAAGGAAGGGAAGAGAAGAGAAGAGGAGAGAATTAATAAGTGATTACATCGATATCTCATTTAATACTCACACAATCCTGGAAGGCAGGTGGAAATATTCATTGACAGGTGGAGGCTAAGGTTCAGAGAGGTTAAAAAGTGGCTAATGCCATACAAACCACAAGGACCAGAGCAGAGACTCAATATTGAGGTTTCTCTGACTCTGGGCCTATGCTATTTCCACTTTATTTTTTCATACCAATGAAATTTGATTTGTTCATTTCTCTTTAAAAATAGCATTTTTTTCTAATGATGGGGAGATTATATACCAAAAAGCATAGAAAACTTAGAAAACACAGAAAACCATAATAAAAAAATTCAATAATCCTACTACTCATAGTTGACCTCTTTGTGTTCTTGATTATGATTTAATTTAAAAACATCATTCATAGGTTAACAAACTTTTGAAAAACTGTTTTTAAAAATTTTTTAGGCTTGCTTTTAGACATAGTCTGATAACTCAATATACAATTATTTTTCTATATCTTTATACTATTATGTTTACCATGAATATAATTTTAGAAACTCAAAAAGAAAATCTAAATTTTCCGTTTTCAACAGTAATGTATTTTTTCTTAGTATTCTTTCAAAAGCATAGCCTTATGAATATTAATAACATAAGACAACTTATTATCCAACTTGCTAAAAACTCTAAAATTAAAGTTGATGTAAATAAAGATGCTGATGGTGACAGCCCTTGATCTTCAGTAGTTGTATGTCTGCTTTATCAGATTTATTTTTACTTTCTTTTAATCATGGAAACAGATCGGTTAAGGGTCACCAAGACCTTTCCTTCCCTAGAAAAATTTAAAGAGAGAAAGTTGACTGGCTGGGTGACTTAGGTGTAGCTGTTCCTCAAGAGATAGAAACAACTTTACAACTGTAGCAGAGACTGAGAATTGTAAACTAAAACCCATTCTTTTTTTCATGGGCACACAGCTCAACCACATTTCCCAGAATCCCTGAGGCCATATGTCTAAGTTCTTTTCCTCAAAGCAGGAGCAAAAGTAAAATGTGCAACCCCCAGGACTGGCCCACAGAAATCTCCCATTATCACTGCACCATGCCCTTTTACCTTCTGGCTCACTCATTGGCAGCCCCCAGGGAACCTTAGAAGCTGCATGTTGAAGATGGCAAAGCCTCTTCTGTCAATCTGTGCCTCCACTGACTGTGTGTAGCAGAACAATGACCCCACCCACCTCTGCCAATCTAGAACCTTCTTGAACTGTTATGTGAGCAAAAATCAAACTTCCATTAGGCTGAGCCACTATGTGTTTAAATGCATTTGCTACTGTGGCTGAGCATATTCAAACTATAACGAAAAGATCTTGGGGTTTCCTTCCTAAAATCCTAAATTAAATATATATAGAGATTATTCAAGCTATGTTGGAGTGAGTGTTCTAATTCTGCAACACTCTCATTAACATAATGGGTTTGGCAGGCCCATATAATAGCACCGAGGCTGTCAGGAGTGGGTGACATGCTGTCTATTATGGGCTCCTACTCTTCTCAGCCAACTGAGGGCCAGGAAGACAAGGGGAGGAAGAGAGTAGAGGAAGAGGAAGAGGAATATATATATATATATATATATATATATATATATAGAGAGAGAGAGAGAGAGAGAGAGAGAGAGAGAGAAAGAGAGACTCCAGTTGGTTACTCCTCCCTAATGTGTAGAGAAAAGGGAACTCTCACACACTGTTTGTATAACCATATGGAAAACAGTATTGAGGTTTCTCTGACTCTGGGCCTATGCTATTTCCACTTTTCTTTTTAATACCAATGAAATCTGATTTGTTTATCCCTTATCACAGTTAACCTCACTCTAACTGTGGGGTAGGTATCATTATCTTCATTTGACAACTCAGGGCTTGAAACACAGGGGGGTTAAATAACTTACCCAAAATACCACTGTTGGCCCTGCAACTAACATATTATTATGTTCCTGCTTGGAACATAATAGGCACCCAATAAATATGTGTTTAATAAATAAGCAAAAAAATGAGTAAAGTTATGGAAGCAAGATTCAAATCCAGATGTGTCAGACTCCAGTCCCTATGCTTCTAAGCTGAGCTGCCTTCTGGTTGGGTGCAAGAATATTATCAGGGCTGGTACTGTGTTAGGAATACCATAAGCACTCAAAAATATCTATTAAATAATGATTGAATGAGTCACAATCTATATGAGCCTCAGTTTCCTGAGAATAATACTACTTACATTCATCATGGAGTTTTCATAGGGTGTAAATAAGATATGAAAGATAAATGAAAACTTCACTTGTATTGTTGCTATATTTAAAAATTATTAATAGTATTGTCTTCAGAATCACATTGATCTGGGTTTGAATCATGGGACCAACACTTAATGGCTGTGTGACCTAAGACAAGTTAACTAATCTCTCTGTGCCCCCGCTTCCTCATCTGTAAAATGGGGATGATAATAGTACCTACTTCATAAGGTTGTTGTAAAGAAAAAAATATACACATTACACAAAAAAGCATTTAGCATTAATGAATGGTAACTGCTTTATTATTTTTAAACTAAATCACAAAGTTTAACAAAAGTCTAATCTTACTGATAAATAAATCAACTAGAGTTAAGCTATACCTTGCTCTACAAATTGGTGAGAACTTTTCTATAGCACCATGGGACTGAGGTTTAATGACACAGAGGTTTAATGACTTGAGGGTCTATGTTTGTGTATATTTGTTTCACCTGTGCTGCTAACCTGGGTTTCTAAACTGGCACTCAGTTTTTCCGTATCTAAGAAAGCAGTGATGAAAACTTCTACCCAGTGATGAAAGGAAAATTTGAATGTGACATCAATCCATTGGTCCTTCACAGCTCCCTGTCTAGACAGCACACATAGTGGTCAAGAAAATAGGCTTCAGAGCCAGGCAGTCCTGGGATTGAGTTTGAATTCTACTGCTTCCTAGCTGCGAGATGTTGGGCAAGTTGTTAAATCTCTCTAGATGTCCTTCCCTCTTCTGTAAAATGGAGGTAATTATAAATAATAATTGAAGATAATTCAATGAGACAATGTAAATAAACTCTTGGCACAATTCTTGACACATGGTAAGTGCCTAATAAATGGTTCCTATTATCAATAAATGCTGGCATCAATATGGGTTGATAGTATCCCATAGTGAAACAAGTATAAGTTCTGAAGTAAGACAGGAACAGGTCAAATCTTGGAGTGGTTTTCCTACTTACAAGCTATGTGATCTTCTGCAAGTATTAATAACAAACTCTATAAGCCTCAGTTTCCTCATTTGTAAAATATGACAATAATGATTCAAATCCAGGTCTGTTTGACTTAAAAGCTTAGGTTCTTAACTACTACATTACAGCAGTGAAAATGATACTTGCAGGATTGATATTCCTATAACACTTTGAAGTGAAAGTGACACCTCGAATAAACTCAATGTAGGCAGGCATGGTAGTAACAGAAGTAGCAGCTGTTCTTGCTGCTGCCACACACTTATCCATCTTCATCATCAGCATTCAGTGGTCTAGGATGAAACTGACAGGTAAAGCCAGGCTGTCTGAGCAGATGGTTGGGGTTGAGCTGACAGAGATGCAGCACTAAGGCAGCCCTGGTAGCAGAATATGACCCGGGCCAGCCACAAACACTCCAGCTCAGGTTCTCCATCCACTCCATGGCTCTACTGGCAGGGGAGAGGAGGACCACAGGTTTGTTTGTGTGTTGCCTCCCCTGAAGAAGGAGAAAGGAGAAATGGCTGTGAAAACCATGAAGGTCTCTTCCAGCCTTTGAGTTATCAAATTGAATATCTACTGAAACAATTTAGGATACCCTGGTTCTGAGCTACTTAACCTCTCCAACATTGTTTTGTCATCTCTCAAATGGTGATAATACCATGTACCTCTGTGCTCCTGGCAGGGACCACTTACTCCGGCCTATCCTGAATGCCTAGGACAGTGCCTGGCTCCAGGGTGAGGACTTAATTTCATGCTTGTTGAATACTGAAGAAATGGTGGTGGGGGCGGGGATAAATCCCTGCTGAGGCATCAACCCTCTTACTGTTAACAAACAACTCCTTTCAGATAAATCAAAAGCACAGAGTAGAGGCTACTCACCAGCTGTCTTGCTGTGAAAGCCCTGCAGCTCCCACAGAAGGCTCTTTGAGAGTGAAGCGTGTCTCCACGCACTTAGGTATAGAGTAAACTGGCCTGCAAAGTTTGAAAAATGATGCAAAAACTCAGCACCTCTGAATTCCCCAGGGGATAGCCTGCTCGGCCTCCTCTCTGGTGCTTAGCAGATTGGAATGTGATACCCAGGAGGGGACTGTTAGCTTGACCATGACGGCAAAGCCTGGCTCCCTTAAGTGGTTCTCCATTCCGTCCACCAGCCAGCCACTGGGGATATTTTTTTAGCATTAATGAAACTGTAGCCTCTGGTTTTGTGCTTCCACTTCACATTCTTCCTTCTTCCCCAGCCCACATCATCATCATTCACGGCCTTTCGTAAGGGCCCATCTGCCAGGCATTTGTCTGTGCGCAACAGTGGACAGGTGCCGCGCCTGCTCTCACGGGACGGGAAACTGTTCCCCACGCATCTCAGTCCCCAAGTGCCTCACCTAGTTCCTGACACTCACCCCTTACCACGTGCGCACACACACCCCCCACTCTCACAATTCACTATTTTCAGCCGGTTAATATATAAATGTTACTAGAGATTGAGAGCACATTAAAGCCTTTTTTGGTCCAGATTCTCCTGCCAATTCTTTGGGGTTGGGGGACTTAGAAGCAGGCACTTGGAATGTGTTTATGCCTGGGGGGTGGACTGTAAGGAGGAAAGCTGAGACAAAGATCCAGAACACGGCACAGACCTAGAAGATACCACTTCTAGAAGATACTAGAGAATGCAGGGAAGGGAGTGTCTTCAAAGTCACATCACCTTCACCCACACCCAGCCTGCCTCTGCCTTCGAGATCTTTACAATAGGATCCAGATAATCATCCCCCAACTTGAGCACAAATAGAAAAGACATTGAAAATAAAGTCAATGCGAGTAATAGCATTTCTTGAACAAAATCTTCCACACCAGATGGGAGAATGTATGTTCGCATTAGCCAAGGCCAAACGGTTCTCAGGGCTGTGTAGAACCAAGGTGTGGGTGCGGCTGTGGAGGGACAGTTCTTGAGCTCTGAGCCCAGCATCCCATCCACACCTCCCAGTATGCATGGAGACGGCCATGGAGACGGCATGGCCGACAGGAAGTGAGGAAGCACCTGCTGGCTTGACTTCACACTCTCCACACTATGCAGCAGCATCGGGACTAGAAAGGTAGGGAAGAGCAAAATTTGAAGAGAAAGTACCTTGCTTCTTGTAAGAAAAAAAGGTTTTCTGTTGAACTGCTCTTAGAGTGTCTGCAATCTCATTATTGATTTCCTGGGGCAAAGCCTTGGGTCACGGTGCTTTCTTGCCATCTTAACCCTGATTTCCGAATGGCGTATTTTCTATTCTTGCCCCTGTGTGAAATGACAGTTCTCTTTTTGGCTTGGTTTCCAAGGAGCCGGAAATCCTGCTGTCTGACTTCTTGAACTAATGAGTTCACTACTGGGACAGCACAAATAAAGACTGGTGCTTGGGACATCTTGGCTCACTTTCAGAGGGTGTTGTTTATGAGAGTGCCTTAAACAGTGATCAGAGGAAGACAGTAGAAAGCTATAAGAACTATGTGTACTCATTTGGGGTGGAGATACGGGAAAAGCTGAAATAATCTGACTGAGGAGTCCCTAAACAATGTAACTAAGCTTCAAACATACAGACACTTAAATGAGCTGATGTTTTAAAGTCAAAGGAAAACCAAACACAAACTAATACGGGAAAGAATTTGAATGAGGAGGTGTGGTACCTGACTCGCAGAAATGACTTTCAAGATCCCAAAGCTGGGGAGAGCGGGAATTGCTCTTTTTAAGACTTTAGAAATTTTCATCTTGCTGTTCTTGTAAAAGGAAAGCAAGTCTGTCCTTGAGAGAACTTGTTAAGACAGCTTTCTCTTTTTAAAAAAATGCTCTGAAAACAGTCAAGTGCCACAAAACTTTGAAAGAACTAAGATCAACTTGTTGTTTGACAAAGCTAATATAGGAATGGTAATCAGTCCCTTGGCAATGGAAATTTTAAATTTAAAATAAGCTTCAACAAAGCCTTTGAACCTTCAAACACTTTATGCTTAAGAAATTAATGGGTCCCTGAAGAAGTCACATTTCCTTTTCTGTTTCTGTAATATATACTTCAATTACATTAATCAACAATGCAGCAAAATAACTGACACCAACCAACTTCCAAGTCACATTTCCAAATGCTCCTTTTCTTCCTCAGAGACTTAGCATTTTAAGATAGATAATTGAGGTTTACATAAGCATGAATAAATATTTGGTGAAGCTGGATTTTCCCATCCTGTTGTCACCCTTTGCTCACCCCAGAATGGTTTCCCATCCTTTTTTTCTTCTACTGTCATTTCTGTTGAGTGTGATAAACTATCTTGCTGACAGAGATATTAAGTTAAAACCTTCCTTCTGCGGTATCCATGAAGACGCTGAAACACCCATCAGATGAGTTTCCTTTTAAAGTAAATTGGAATTTTGTGAGACATTTTGTTTTTCTTCATAGAAAAATCAGCTGAAGCTTCCCTGAGTTCCTGTACTCTCCTCTACTCTGGACAAAACAAAACAACCAAGTTTCATAACATCCATCCTTTTAGACGTGATCCTCTTTGTAAATTGGCTTTTGCTCTCATTTGTATCTACCTTCACCTCTATCCCCACTAGAGTTTTGGTTTCACTTAACTTTTCTCAGAGAAAGTGTCTCTAACGACCCTGTTGACATATTCTTTTTTCCGTGTTGGTTCTCTCTCTCTCTCTCTCTCACACACACACAAATGGAATTCTTAAAAATGAAAGGCTCCAAATTTTAATTTTGCCAGTGTAGTATTTTATAAAATAAACAAACAAAACACTTTAATTTTCCATTTGAGTATCCGCCTCTCTATTTGGGAGTGGTCAATATCAATCCAGTGGGAGGTCATTTCTCCTTTTTGCTAATGGTCTACAAGTGAACTTCTGCTGACACTTAGCATACTGCAAAGATGGCCAGTCTTGCTTTGAAGCTCTTTTGGCCCCTATTTACCGTCTCTTCTCTGCAAGGCATAGACACTCAGCCAATTTCACTAAGGCCCTTGCCTTACTCATCATCTTAGAAAAAATTCTGATAAATTTACTCTTTCTAAGGTGAATTACCTCTCCCAGGGACTTTTGAGTTTTAGTAAAGAATCTCCTGAGGGTGAAAAAAAAAGTTTCTAATGGTAGAACTACCTGCACAGAGCAGTGTATGATTTTTGAATAGGGTGTGAAATAAAGAAGACCTTTCAATTAGATCACCTCAGCAGCTTAAACCCATACATTCACAAGGTTCATCCTTTGTAAAGATAATTACAGATTTCAGAAATTCTAATATTTATCATTTAGATATCTCGCAAGAGAATCCAGTGTCACAAGAAATGTGATATATCATTTATACTTCAATGGTTACTCACCTCGTTTTCAGATATGCCTGCCACTGAGAAGAAAATTAGAACATTTAGTACCACACAAACAAATAATCTGTACATTTGGTTGGATTTTCCACTTTCCACGTGGGCATTTTAGTCAAACAACTAGACACATGGAAATTCACAATTCAGTTGTCAAGGCTGATAGAGCTCTCCCGTCTCACCTTGCTGCACTTTGCTGGAATCAAGAGACTAATTTCTTCCCTCTAGTTCCTGAGGAGGGAAAAGGCCTTTCATGTGCTTTTTTCTTCCATGCCCTGAATATAACTTTTGGTTGTTGTGTACGTATGTTTCAGTTACTTTTTTCCATTTAATATGATTTGGTGATATATGTAAATAGGCAGAATTGGATAAGAATATCTACCCATACAATTACACACAAAGAAAAACTGGGTCCAGTTGTCACTGGAATCAGAAAGTGGAATTCAATAAAAAGCCTCTATGTAAGGCGACAGGTTTGGACAGTCCCAGCATTTGTGCATCAAGGAAGGAAATGACGTGTATTCAGTTGCCCAACTTGGCCACAGGCAAAGCTCAACACTTCCACAATCTCTGGGAAAATGAGATGTTACATGTTCTTAGCAGGAGCTGACAATTAAGCCAAGTGAACAATTGTGCAAGGCGGGGGAGTGGGAGCTCGTGCTGCTTAGCCACGTGCCTCAGGTGCTCGGCTGAGTGTGAGGCCGAGGGCCAAAAGCTTTCAACCACCCAAGAAGCCGGGGATCCTGAAACCTACAACCCTATGGCATGTTATTCTGTGTATTATCGTGAAGACTCCCTGTTCCTTCCAACTATTTCCTCTGGCACGATAAGGATTTTGTGAGGTGCCAGGGGAGATATAATTCATTAGAATCAAGTAATGATTTGTAATATTTAAACTTTTCCATTAAACCAGGAAGCAGGTCAGAAACTAACCTTTAAATACAGCCAAGGGAGAAAGTCAGCCCAGCAGCTTAAAATATATATCTTTTGCAGGAAGCATGGAGCATATAATTAGCTATAATTTCTGCAACTGCAGTCAGGAAGCTTTATTTTTTGGCTGATAGGCAGTGTTATCTCCCGATGGCCTGGGAAACCAAATCTTAGGGTTACATTCCTGGATCCCATATAGACCCTGGTGGGTGGCTTTGAGGAGAAACTGGGCAAAGGAGCAAAGGAAAGGAATGGGCAGGGCGGGGCTGGGAGCTGGAGAAGTTGCAGGGAACGATCAGGGTGATAGCCTCTTTGATTCTTTTGTAAGGAGATTCTGAATTTGGAGAATTATACTGAAACATATTCTGATTTCCAGTGTGATCATTTCCCCAAGACATTTTTAATGCTTAATATATTGGGCAAATGCTATACTCCTCTGATCCAGCTGGTAGTCGTGGAGGAAGTTAAGTGTGCTACTGTTAGAGGATCACTTTTATTTTTGGCTGTTTCAACGAGCATAGATTTTTTTTTTTCCAGTGGGCAAGTCTCAGTCTGGCAGAGGCATTAAAAATTAGTAAAGGTGGAAGTGCTTTGAAACATTTGATCTCTTCTCGGGGAAGCTGAGCAGAGGGGAGGGGCGTCCCTCAGGAAGCCTTGCTGTGTGGAAGCATATACACCAACAATGAGATTTTCTTTAATGCCTCCTGTGGTCTTGAATTCTCCCCTCTAGTCAGGCACCAGAGGGGGAAAAAACCCAGCTCTCCTCTCTGACATTTGATCTAAATCTCCTGAAGTCACAGGGGAGGCTAGGCAAGCTCAGATGGGGGCAATAGAGCAAAAAACAGCAACATGGCAGCAAATAAATCTGATTTTTGTCCATTCCAACCAAGTCTGGTTTGGTTTGCTGGGAAGCGATTCTGTTGCTTTTGTCTTTCTGGAGATTGTCAAATCCTGACTCAACTTGCCCTCTGAACCACATAAACCAACTAATCATCCAACAAGCAGATGAACTAACAGATATCTACCCCGTCCTTAACAAGAGTGACAGTCATGGGCATTTTTAAAAAACATTCTCTCTCCCAGTTATTTATCACGATTCTGTAGTGTATCAAACCTCTTTTCTAACTATTTATAAAAATTCTCCAGTCCATTTGGGAAAGAAGATATATGATTTTAAATGATTTAATCTTTAAAAAAATAGCATACGTATCGCCTAGCACAAGAAAAGCCCAAATACTGTTTCTTTCTTCTGCTTCCGGGAATGAACTCCCTTTGATGGGGATCACGTTCAGATGTGTATTATACTGATATTCCCCGGATGACACATCTTGAATTACAAACTCAGGCATCTTCCAGGTACCGAGGAGAGGATAAAGCAAGAAGGTGAACAAACACTCATTAGATGAGAAATGGGAAAGCAAGGGGCATCTTTCCAGGGACCTCCATCGCCAGCATTTATCCTACAACATCCACAGTATACAAATAATTGCCTCCGAGCTCTGACTTGGTCAGATAAATCTGCTCGCTGCCTCCTAGAAGCAGCCCGAGACCGTTTCTGGGAAGGCTCACATCTCTTCTGCAGCAGCTGCTCATCTCTAATGAAACAGTTCTGTGCTGTCCTCTAGAGCACAGCCGCATTGTCCCAGCCATGAATAAATCATTAACCCTATTTTATTAATAAGGCTAAGCTAACAATACTCCCAACCTGGCCCCGCTCTTCCTTTCCTGCAGTGCCTCAGAAACAAGTGCCACATCGCTCTTCCTGTGCAGAGAAAGATTGCGAGCCTCAGGGATGCGCCTTGCAGGATTTGGGGTCTGAAGCACGAGCCAGCTGTCGAGAGATGAGCCTTAAGTCTGAAGCCCGGAAGGATTGCCGATGATGAGAGAGTTGGCTTTAAAGAGAGGCAGTCATTCCAGGACATCCACTGCTTCCATGGTACCCCATGAGGGGAAGCAGCTATGCAGCATCCCAGGGAGAGAGCTTGGGTAAAGAGGCAGAGCAGAGGAAAAACTCACCTTGGTCTCATTTTTTATAAAGAAGTAATTGAGATTTTTTTAAAAAATTTGCTTAAGAAATAATATTTTAATGTCACATCCCCTCTTACAGTGACCTCAAATCTTTTTTTCCACCTTTGGAAACAGGTGGAACTAGATTATAAACTTTGCTTTTAAAAAACTTCATCAATGTATAAAGCACCTTGCTATGTTATCAGTTCTATTTACTGAGTTATATTTCTTACTGTACTAAGGCCTCTTTTGGAGGCAAATGACAGAAATCTAACTTAAATTAACTTCAGCAATAAAAAAGGCGAGAAGTCGTGGACTTAATGACAATTTAAAGAAGTGGCATGGACTTTAGGCATGGACTAAATCCGAGAGTTCACAGAATGTCATGAGATTGTCCTCTATCTGTCTAGATTTCATTTGCAGGCAGATATTTTCACAGGGTGACTCCTGTCTGAGTCTGCTGAGGTTTCTGGACACCTAGTTGCCCTCTGGGCTAGCTGAGGAATTAGACTTGAAAGGACTCTGCGACGTGACATTTCCATGGGAAACCTGATGAATAGCTCAGTCTTCAGAACTCTTGAGCTTCCCTAAACTTGCTCTTTTTTGAGTCCCCCAACTCAGCATGTGATAACCAACATCCACCCAGGGCTCCACCAAGAACGTTGGAGTCACCCTGAGTTCCTGTTTTTCCTTCATCCTCCTGCTCCAACTCACCAGCAAGTCTTACCAGCTCTGTCTTCAAAGTGTGTTTGGATCCTAGTACTTGTCACCATTTCTGTCACTACCACCCTGTTCTGAGCCACCACTCTTTCTTGCCTGGATCAGTGCAAAAGCCTCCTGACTTGTCTCCCTACTAACACTCTTGCTCCTCTAAAATCCATTCTCCATGCTTAGCTGTCATGATCATTTTCAAATGATCATAAGTGGAACTGTGTTCATATCAGCTTAAAACCATCTAAATTCATTTTCTCACTGTCCTGAAAGCTAGAATTCTGAAATAAAGGTGTTGGCAGAGTCGTTTCCTTCTGGAAACTTTGAGGGAGACTCTGTTCCATGCCTCTCTCTTAGTTTCTACGGGATGCTAGCAAGCCTTGGTGTTCCTTGTCTGGTAGCTGCATCACTCCAGTCTCTGCCTCCATCATCCCATGGACTTCCTCCTGTGTGTCTCTGTGTCTCAATTTTTTTTCACTTTATAAGGATACAGGTCACTGGATTAAGCCAGTATGACCTTACATTAACTTGATTACATCTGCAAAGACCCTATTTCCAAATAAGGTCACATTCACAGGTACCAGTGAACATCTTGAACATCTTGAACATCTTTTTTGAGGGGACATAATTGAACCCAGGACAGAGTACTGTATGGCATCCCCCAAATTCACATCTGTCCCATGTGCAAAATACATTCACCCTCTCCCCAAATCCTTAAAAGTCTTAACCTATTCCAGAATCAACTCTAAGTCCAAAATCTCATCTAAATGTAGTCAACTCAAAAAGTCCCAAATCCCAGCTCCTACATCACCCAAATCAGATATAGGTGATACTCTGGGCATAGTCCATACTGGAGCAAAATTCTTCTCCATCTGTGGACCTATGAAACCCAGAAAACAAGTTATCTGCTCCCAAAATACATACCTACATGGGATAGGCATGGGATAGACATTCCCATTCCAAAAGGTAGGAATTGGAAGGCAGAAAGAAGTCACAGGTCCTAAACATGCCCTAAATTCAGCAGAACAAATTACACTGAGTTTCAAGGCTCAAGAATATCCCCCTGCAGCTCAATGCTCTGTCCTTTGGCTGGGCTGGCCAGGGAAGTACTGTGAGGGTGACCCCACCCCTCAGGGAATTGTAGGAGGGCCTGGCTCCCTTAGAGGTGAGGCTGAAGGGAGGGCAGCAGGTACTTAAAGGAGAAAGTGGATAGTATCTGAAAACAAACCACCTATTTTGCCTGAGAACAGTCCCTGGGACTGGCCTTAGCCATGTCTGCAGCTGAAAACATTCTGAAAGCCCCAGAGCTACCCTTGAGGCTAAGAGAAAAAAGGGAGACGAAAGTTCTGTAGCCAGTAAATTGCTTATGCCTGAGATTAGGGTATAAGCAGGGCTGACTTCATGAGTATGTAGCCTGCACACATGCACAAGTCTTCACTTAGAAGGACCTCACCATTGGCTTAATGCTCTATTGTTACCATCTTGAAATTCTTAATATTTGAATGAGGGCTCCATGTTTTAATTTTGCATTGGCTCCCAGAATTATGTAACTAATCCTGAGTGTAAGACACTGCCCTACACTTACTTATAACTATTTTGTAAATGCATAAGATAAAAAATTGGAATCTGTCTCACATTGTTGACACAGTTATTTCTGAGATGTGGGATTAGGACAATTTTAAGTTTTCTCTTTTTTTTGCTTACATATTTTCTAATTTTCTATAATGAACATACATTACTTATGTAAGAAAAATTATTTTTAAAAAACTTTATAAATTATTGATATGGAAACATTGCAGATATAAATTTCTTACAAAGTACCTTTTCCATCTTGGAGTCAATTGGAATGAGTCTTGTAAGCCCTGTTTTGCACACAGAGTTTATTGGGAAGAAATCACCTGTGGGCAGGAAGCTGAATGCTTCCCTCAGAGGCAACTGATAGATGGAGGGTCCTGAAAGGTGATGCCTCCAAGATCTTAAGCAGTCTCTTTTAAGTCTCCCTCAACAAAAGGAAAGAGGTATACACATCCGTTCCTCACAACCCACTCCTTTCTGAGAACCTAACTACTGATTTCTGTTTCTGTCCCAGGTTTCCAATGTGCTATAGAAAGAAACTATACAGCTCCAACAATGGGCCACACTACATGTTTGTAAGTCCTAAATCACCTAGGGCCGGTGCTTCTCAGCATTCCTTGTCCCTTTATGTGGAACCATTTCCCATTCTCCATAGAATATGCCAAACCTAACTCTGCCCTTCCCAACCAGGAGTAAATAATTATTCTTCTAACCGCCCAAGAAAATGAAGGGCATTCAGTAAGAACTTCCTCAGCCTCTTCTTTAAGCTTTACTTTTTACCTTACTTTACTTTACTTTACTTTAAAATACCTCTCTCTCCTCTTGCTTCTACCTCTTACCTTCTAAATGAATAAGGCTTGTTTTTCTTTTCAAATGATAACATAATGCCATCCTTACCTGGAGTACATTTGCAAGATAAGAAACCCAAAGTCACCCTTATTCAATTCTTTGTCATGCAATATGTCTTTCAGGATTCAAAAAAAAATCTCTACCTGTGCATGGATACAACTTTCTGTACCCTGGGAATATCTGATGTTTATATGCTAACTAACATGCTTTAATCTATTTATGAGTTAGCTCTTTTCATCTGCATAAGCTCAGAGCTCAGTTTCTCTATCTTTTTGTCACCAGTATTACCTTGGCTGGCTCTGGTAGCAAGTTGCCAAAGATGGCCCCCAATGGACCACACCTCCCCGTATTTGTGGCTTTGTGTAGTCCCTGCCTTTTAAATCTGTGTTGTTCCCATCACTTGTTTCAGCCAATAGAATAGAATGGTAGTGACACTGTGCCATTTCTGGGCCTATGCCTTCAGAAGACCTGGCAGCTTCTGCTTTTGCACTCAAGATTCAGATTTAAGAAGTTCATTTAAAGAAGCCCAGGCTAACCCCATAGTAAGACCATATGGAAAGAGAAAGAGAGATATCTCAGCCTTCCAGCCAACCCTCCAACAATTGAAACAAGTGAGTGGAGACATCATGGATGAACCAGCTCAAGCCACCATCTCTCACCATGTAAGAGACTCCAAATGAGAGCATCAGAAGAACCATCCAGCCAGCCTGGGTTCTGTAGGTTGAACCCAGTCAACCCACAGAATTTTAAGAGATAATAAAATGGTTGTTTGAAGCTCCTAAGTTTTGGGGTGGTTTGTTCAGCAGTGATAGATAACTGAAACACTAACTCCCCTCACTAATCTCCTCCTGTTAGCTTCACAACACCCCAACACTTCCATTACCCAGTCTGGTGCCAGGTACAGACAGGCAGTCAACATATTGAATACACAAATTTCAAGTGAATGGAATTCCAAAGTGTATCTGTGTTTGCACAGTTTGAATTTCTCTTGGGAAGATTCTTCCTAACATTTCAAGGCCCAGCCCTGGGATGCCATTCAAACATTTGCCAGTGATCTTATAATTTTGGCAGTTGTACTTTGCCCAACATTTCTGTAGACCTCATTTATATTTAAACTACTTCAATGTGGGTATAGTAGTTGTGGTCTAAAACACAGAATGTCATTTAAAATCAACGTGTTTTGATTGCTGTGAATGGGGATACTGAGGTAATTCAAAAATGGCATGATGAGACCATCCTTCCAGGGTTTCGGGCTGTTCTGTAAGCATATCATTTCTAGCGATGTGTTGCAGGCTTTTGGAAACAGCAGTCTACAACCCATGCCAGGGGAAATGCCAGCTTGAAGGATTGAAAGAAAAGTGTAACAAGCTGCCACATTTGTTGGCATTTTGAGGCACCAAAATCTTTGTGGAATCTCAAACACCATCCATTTCCTGGGGCCAGTACATACCAAGGTGGTAACACTACAAATCAGAATTTTCAGGCTCTTGTCTGCAGAAATACTTCCAAGGAATTTCAAGTGAGTCCCCCGTGAGGGTCTCATGTCCACTTAAGCCAGAGTCCCCCTTTCTCTACCATTTTCCCCTCAGGCACCTGATGGTACTGCTACGACCTCCTAGAACAACCGTTTTCCCCTCAGCTGAGGTACTGGAACCCTCCACATGCCAAAATGTTCAGTGTTCTATTTTGTTTCATACTCTGTTGGGTAGACACACAGCTGTGCTTCTTGGGCACAATGTTTTGCAAAATTTTCCTGAAAAAAAATATTTTTAATTTACTTACTACTCCCCTGCTTACCACAGGACTCCTATAAACTCACTGGACTCAGAGAGGACTCATCTTCATGGGCACTGCATGACAGACACCATTCTGTACTCGGACTACTCCCTACCACCAGAACCCTGAAGTTTTATTATCAGATCACACTTGTCAAGTTTACTCTTTCCTTCACAAGAAGGTCTCCCTCTTCCGGTAGAATTTTCTAGCATTTCTGCTCAAAAATGCCCAGGCAGTCTGAATTATAGCCATGTACCCAACTCAAGTTCAAAAAGGGACTCCCACCACAAAACATAGTAAATAATTGCATGAGACTCAGAAGACCTAAGATGTAGGTGTAAACACTCCACTGATATCTCCCTAGTGGGGAGTGCAAAGAACACAGAAGTGGGAGACCAGAGGCTTGATATATTCCTAACTCACTCACTCACTTGTTGAATAACTCAAGCAAGTTAAGGACACTCTCTTGGCCTCAGTTCCTAGATGATTCCAGTGATAGCAGCCCATAATTCTGCCTGACAATTAAGTAAGCATGATTTACCTTCTCTACATGCTGAGAACACACCAATCCTAGAGAGGAATGTAAACTTGGATGAAGCCATAAAAGGCTTCCTTCTCCCTAAGTACACCCCGTGGTGTGATGATGCAGGGGAAATAGGTGAACAGCCAATGCCTGTGAAAGTAGGCATGGAAACAGCAAAGCAACAAAATGTAAGTGCAGGACAGAGAACACTGGTTTTCTATTGTAAAACAAGGTGCAGGAATAAGATGGCAAAGAAACATTCTATTGAAACACATCAAAGATAACTTTTCCTAAACTTCCTAGTGGGTTAAAATAGGACATTCTCTTTAGGATTAAGACAGAAAAAAAATTCCCTTGGATGGCATGGACTAAAGGCATCCTCTCCAGGCTTCTATCAAGATTAAAGAGAAGCCTAGTCTGTCCCCCTAAGGCCAGAATGGCTCATATAATAAAAACAGCAGCTAACATATGGAGCACTTACTATATGCCAGACACTGAGCTAAGCATTTTACATATATTAATTTTATACATTTAATCATGCATCAACTCCATGATATAATATTACCACTGTCATTCCCATTTTAAAGATGAGAAAACTGAGGCATAAAGAAGTTAAGCAACTTGCCCAAGATCCACAGCTAGTAAGTTGCAGAAGCAGATTTTGAATTTAAGCAATCTGGGCAAGAGTATTTAAATCATGTGGCACCAGGGTTTCTCAACCTCTGTATTAATGACATTTTGGGCTGGATAACTCTGTTGTGGGGAGTTGGCCTGTGCATTATAGGATGTTTTGCAGCATCCCTTGCCTCTACCCACTAAGTGCCAGTAGCATCCCCCCAGATGAGACAATCAAAAATGTCTCCAAACATTGCCAAAATCACCCCCTGTTAAGAACCATTGTTTGGCACTAAAAGTCTTTGCAGTCTGACAATGGCCTCATCACAGCTATGACCAGCAGTTCTTGTTCCCAGTTTCCTTGGAGTTACAAAGGAGGTTGTGTGTATGTACTAAGTGAATTAATATAGGTATGATGCTTAGGAATGCTCCAGGTTCATAACAAGTACTAATGTATTAGCTCTTATTATTGCTGTTTTTGTTGTTGTCATCCTAACAGGAAAGGCAGCACAGTGGGGTGGAAGGGATGCTTTATGGTGGACAACAGATTTGAGGAGTGATTCTCCCTACTCTTGGATAGTCAAAACCAGGGCTCTACTGTGGAAGATCTAGCCATCAGTGACCAACTCTAGCAGCCGTGGTCAGCAGTAGCAATTTTGTAAACACAGTTGAAACATTAGCTTTGTCCCAGCAGAAATTAAATCATCAGGAAAAAATTAATTGCTTTCAGTGGGTTTTTATTAAAAAGTCATTCTGAGACTATGATAACTTTCCCATTCTTGCAATTGATCCTTTCTATTGGAGTCTTGGGTGTCTCCCACTTTGAGACAATCAACCACTTACTTACTGAAGAACACGTCCCATGACAAACAGGCAGTGGCTTAAGGAAGAGAAAGGCAGGTCTCTGTAGGATTAAGAAAAGAAGATGAGGTGATGGGTGAAGGGACACAGCAGTAAAGGGAATCATCATATTTTGTTGCCCAGTTGCTCACAGAGGATGAATCAACAGGTAGGCAGCCATGTTTAACTGGTGATGGGGTGAAAGGGAAGGTCTAGAGTGCTAAAACACCTGTGTGAAGTAAGCACTGGACTCATTCCAGAAAAAAAAACGCAAAGGGCTTTCTGGAGATGCTGAGGCACTGAGGCATCCTAGAGACAAATAATGAACTGCTAGGCAAAATCCTCCTAAGCCTTCACCACTAAAGCTAAGACTGACAGATAGGGTTCAATGGCATCAGCTACTTTAAAGCAAAAAACATTATAAATTCAGGGAATGTGAGAATACAGGGCATGTGAAAAGAGTTTGCCATTTCCATTAAAAGCATCGTATCAGCTTGGTAATGCTTACAGACTTGGAAAAGCCATGTTGGAGTTTCATAGCACAGGGCTGTGAAGAAATCTACTCACTTCAGTTAAATGGCCACTTTTCCATATGATTTAACTTCCCTGTGTCTCGGTTTCTTTATCTGATATCATGACTGTGTTGTACATGGTTTTACCTTTTCACATTTGATATTTAGTTTGGTTCTCATAACACCTTGAAAGGTATATTATTATCCTTATTTAACAGGTGAAGTTGAAGCTCGGAGAGGTTAAGTCCCTTTCCTAAATTCACATAGCAGTCCCAGCCACACCAGGCTCTCTATTTCAAGTCCTGTACTCTTTCTATTAATAGTATCCTTATCCTGAAAAGCCGACACCAGCTTTCTGAGGCCTCTTTCATTTCCAAAATTCCATGTCTTTTATAGGCTCTATATTTTTAAAAGCATATCTGGTTCTTAAATGTTTTCTTCCCTTCTTCCTGGAAAGAGTTTAAATCATCAGAGGCAGAGAAGCCCCCAAGAAGGCCTGTTTTTCCTTCCCCACCACCTCTTGTTCCTTTCTGTCCTCATCAGTTTAGAAGAACTGGAGATGGGCCCCAAATGCCCATTCCAGATAAATGTTCATATCTAGAGGCTTGCCTAGGAAAAGAACCATGAAGAGCAAGATAGCTTTGGGAAAGGGTAATCCAGACTGATGCTAAAAGGACCAGATTTGAGTAGGAACCATCTAGACCTTCTGGTCTTTTATAGATGAATGGAGAGTAGAGTTCTATGGGTTTGCAAGTTAAACAAGATGATACTTCCTTTGGAACACCTGGGAAGAGGCCACCTGAGTATCTTCCACATCCAGCCAGTCTATCACATGGAAGGCAGATGAGCTCTAAAAATGTCACTTCTTGGCTGAAATATCTGAAATATCTCCAAGGGGTTTCACCAACTTTGGGGAAAATCTAAAATCCAAAGCACAGACTCCAGGCTCCTCCAGAACCTTATCTCTTTTACTTTTCCAGCTCTAACTCTAATCCCATGCTTTATATTCACATCATACTGAAATTTCTCCTTTTTTTCCAAGTTGGCTGCTGGTTGGTGGCCCCTCTTCGTCATGTGAAATGCCCCCTGCCAGCAAGATCCAGACCAAAGCCACCTCCTCTATAAGCACCTAGAGTCCTTTGATCCTACCTCTAGTAAGATTAGCTACTTTGGGTTATTGTTTCATTTCTCTGTCTCTATCATAAGTCCATACCTCATAAGTCCATATCTTGTTTGTTTTCTTGTCATGATTAGACAGCTTTAGTGAAAACGAAGTAATAAGAAGAAATCAGAGCATGCACCTGATTGTACTTTGTCTTCTTTTCTTTCACTCCCTCCAGGCCCTTGGCTCTGTTTTAGTATTGGTTGATTTGTATTAAAATGAATTAATATTGGTTGGTTTGTGGTAGAATTTATTAATTTCTTTAGGTTTCATATGAGTCAGGGACTGTCATGTCTATCCTTTATTCTACAAAGCCCCTTGCACATAGGAAGTGTTCAAGAAATCAATTTCTACTTGAAAACTATAAATGATGCTGCTAGAATCACAATAACTATGTGTCTGGCACCCATTTCATGTACTTATGAGTGGCTATCAACAATCTAGCAACCTCTCTTTCACTTTCTCCTCCTAACAGACTATGAGATTCAGGGATGGTTTCCTAACCTAGGCAGATTACCTGCTCTGTGTCCAATCACTTGAGGTTCAACTACTGAATGGTTTCCAAAGAGATCACTAGTCAATGGGAATAAGACATAGATGGGAGAATGCTAAAGAAGACTGCGAACTAATACAACCTCTATGGAAAGTAGTACAGAGATACCTCAAAGAACTACCATTTGATCCAGCAATCCCACTACTGGGTATTTACCCAAAGGAAAAAAAGACATTCTATAATAAAGACATCTGCACTCAAATGTTTATGGCAGCACAATTCACAATCACAAAGATGTGGAAACAACCCAAGTGCTCATCAATACATGAGTGGATTAATAAAATGTATATGTATACCATGGAGTATTACTTAGCCACAAAGAAAATGATGAACTACCTCTTGTATTAACCCGGATGGAGCTGGAGCTCATTCTTCTAAGTGGATATCACAAGAATGGAAAAACAAACACCACATGTACTCACCATCAAATTGGAACTAATTCATCAACCCTAATGTGCACATATAGGAAGTAATATTCATAGGGTGTCAGGCAGGTGGGAGGGGGGAGGAGGGGATGGGTAAATCCACACCTAACAGATGAGGTGTGTGCTATCTGGGGGACGGGCACACTTGTCGGGTGGTACAAAGGCAATTTATGTAACCAAAGCATTTGTACCCCCATAATACTCTGAAATACAAAAAATTAATTAATTAAAAAAAAAAGACTCCTCCTCCACCCCAGCTGTGCCCCAGGACTTATTCTTCCCTTCCAAATTGCGCTTTTCAATACTGTAACAGCTTTCTGGAATTAAACCCCTAACTTTTACTGTCTGCCCCACATATAAGATCAGGCAATGCACATTCACAGCCAGACCAGCTAAGGAAGAACACAAATGATAAAATTTACAGATTATACAGGAAGCAGGCCAGTGGAGGGAGGTGGGGTGGGGCCAATGTGCACAGATAGACACAACTCTGCAGGGTCCCTTATATTACATGCAACGTGCACGCATAGCTGGGCTCATTACTAGGCAGACATGAAGGTTGATGTCATTTGTAAGGAGCACAATTTGCTTCTTCTGTTTAAAGAAAAGTATATATGTGGACGAATCAAACAGACCTGTGTTTGAGTCCAGACTCAACTTTCTCACTATGGAATCTTTGAGTGAATCATTTAACTTTTCCAGTCTTATTAATAGTTTCGTCATATATAAAATAGATACACAACTCATAGAATTACCATGAAGGCTAAATGTGGTAATAAAAGAAAAGTGCTTTTCACAAAGTTTAGCAAGGAATGAGTGCTCAAAAATTTCAGCCATCATCATCATTATTATCATCAACATTATTATGACTGGCTTAAGACTCAAATTAGGGCAAGTTACTTGCAAAAAGAATTTTTGAATTAGGAAAATATCCCTTGATCTAATTTTTTAAGTTACTGAGAGCATAAATGTTCTCTTGAAATATGCTGAGAATTAATTAAACATATATTCAGACTATTTCACATGGAGGGAGGACACTATTCACAAAACTGTGGCTGCTATGAAGAAAAACTAGTGTCCCCAATCTGCTTGTCATTGTTGTGTGGGAAGGCAGCTGAGATTTACAGACTCCTCTCCTTTGGGTCATCCCCGCTGGTCTGGCTATGAATGCATATTGCCTAATGCTGTCTTTGGGGGCAGCCAACTGATGCAATATGGACCAGAAGCTCTAGAAGCTCTTCTAGGGCAAAGACCAGGACATCTTACTTCTTTTGCACCCCCTCTGATGCAGAACACAGAATGGAACACAAGTAGGCCAGTAAGAAATACAGTTTACAACAATGCATGAATTATGTGTATATTGTTACAAAGACTCTAGGCCATATTTTCTCTGTGATAGTGACTTCTGTGGTGCTGAAGAGGAATGAAGAATCTAGAGAACTCTGCTGCTTTCTTTTGCAGCTCAGGAGAAAAGCACATAGCTTTGGCATCATGCTAATCTAAGTTTGAGTCCTTCTCCACCAACTATTATTAGATGCACAACCTTAGACAACTTTGCCTCTCCGGAGCTGGATGATATGACTTGGCATTGAATGATTTGACATATGTAAAGTAATTAGCACAGTACATATGTGGTGCCCAGCAAATTGTAAGACTTTTTTTTTCTCCTTCCTCCCATCTGCATAAGAAAACAAGTCAGAATGAGAGATGAGGAAAATTATCCCTCTGGGATACAGTTCAAAAAAGGACCATTTAGATATGTAGAAGAGCCAAAACAGTCTACAGGGTTATACCAGAACAGGACATAGGTTTTCAATTCAGGAAAAATGAACTTTTTAAAGCCACGTAGCCTATCTTGAGGAACATTTTTGGAGAAATATTTTTGGGGGCAAGCATTTTAAAAATTTTGCTTTTACATTAAAATCCAAGATTAAACTATTTTCAGAGTGCAGTGTTGGCTAACTGAGTGATGGAAGGGTCTATGCTTAGTCTATGGGATCCATAAATATTAATGAAAGGCTCAGATAACAGAAAATAATGGTGATGGTGCTAGACTAGTTCTCATGCCTTGTGTCTGCATCCAGAGTTTAGCTATGATTTCATGTTTAAAGGACTGAGCTTCATGAGTGAATATATCAGGCTTTGTGATGTATGTGTTCCTACTCCTGAACGATGAAATCTATGTAAACGCTCAGGCATGCACATTTTCACATGCACTGAAATCAGTAAAAACTGAACTGGTTGAATTTATATAACTGTTTATTTTGTGTCTGAGATTCAGTTTTGCCACAGGGACTATATGTTTTTCTTTAATTTGATTATTTTGCTGATATCTAAAAAGCCTGGATATGGTAGTTTCTGGGAAAAGCAGCTATTGCCCCCAATTTTCCCCACCCTAGCCAGAAGTTTCTCACACTTTTCAGCCACAGTAACTCCTGCTCTACCTCACCCCCTACCCACACACGACACTCTTCAGTTTGCCTGTTCTGCTTATTCATAAGACTCTGGACATGTTCCTTTAGCAGTAGGCTAAGAACTTTTTAATCTGTATCTGATTCTGTCTTCGTGGCATACACCTTCATGTGTACATATGGCCTGAATATATACACCGCCTGATGCTACTCAAGGGGTAGGATACCATTTTCAGGCTGAATGAGGATGAGCCATCCTGTGGCTCTGATTTCATTCACGTTACACTGTCCATAGGAATCATCTAGTTGTTTTGTGATATAAACTCCAAAGCAAATCCAACACGTATGCCTGCTTACAAACTACCCAAAAGTCACCATGTCTACATAAAATAGTTTGAAGTCACAAAATTATAACTGAAAATCACAAAGAAACTGAAAGAAATTGTAATCAACAATTCTACTTTTTAACAGCATAATAACTATAATCCAGGAACTGTAAAAGAACAATTAATTTACAAAATAATCATCTGAATGTAGCATGACTTTTCCTTCTAGAAGAATCTTACATAATAGTGAAATGTTTTTTCTGTACTATGGAAAGGCAGAAAATAAGTATACAAATATTCTCTCTCTCACACACACACAGAAATATATGAATATAAATACGTATATATATTAAAAACCCTACCATGGATGCATCCATATTTATCATTGATATCACTTTCTAAAAGACCATATAAGAACACTACCCATCCAAATTTCAAATGCATATTATCTAGAAATCAACAAGTCTACTTCTAGAAATTTATCTTGAAGATGTCATAAAAGTGTGCAAAGATGTATACACAAGTATGTAAGTTGCAGAGTATTTTATAATAATGGAGAAGAAAACCATATAATAAACCATATAATAAATACTAAGAAACCATTTGAGAGAAAGATATAAAACAGTTACGGCATGGGAATTTGCATATGTTTCTAAATTTAAAAAGGAGGTTTTTGAAAGAACATATGTACGTTTGTTTATGCTTGTTTGTGTTTATGTGCATACATGCATAGAAAAAAATCTAGAAAGATATTTAATAAAGTATTAGATGGGTTATCACTGGGTAGTAAGATTAGAAGTTATTTTTACTTCTTTATACCTCTTGTCATTGTATAAACTGCTTTGCAAGAGAATAAAAGTAGAACTACTTAAATTTGAGGGAAACACACAACAGTAGGGGGCATACACATATTAATGCAAAATTGAAATATATTAAAAGTCAACCATCAAATTTTATACACAAAATTTCAGGGGCCTAGTCTAGTTATATTGAAAAGCCCCTCTGTGCTCACTCAAGTCCAGTGACATGGTAAAGATTAGGGGAAATCACAACTGTAGAAAAGACCTGGAGCTTTTCCAATGGTGTCACTACACACACAGGCTTGTCTCATCAGTGACTTAATATTTGCTGCCTCCTCCCACCCTCCCCCATACACATGCACATGTGGCTGGGGATTGATAGTCTCTCTAATGCCAGCAAGAGGAGCTGAGCTTTCAGGGAAGTGGAGGTGAAAGTAAGGAGGGGCATGTCCTGCAAGGCAGGAGAGCATGCACACCTACAATATGCCTAGCATATCCAGAAATGCATTTCCTCATTAGGAAACAATGGAGCGAAACATTCAATACAGGTCATTTAGCATTCCAGTGCAAACAATGAAACAGGCACAGAAACTAAATCCAACATTTTATTTTTCTCTCTCTTTCTTTGATCCCTCCCTCCCTCCCTTCCTTCCCTCTTTCTTTCTTTCTTCTGGCAAATTTCAAATCCCTTATAAGCTGCCATATGGGCCAAGCCATCCCTTGAGAGAGATGTGAAGCCTTTCCAAGTGGCAAGCTGGCATATTTAAATTTAAAAGTTCTCTTTTTTTCCCTCTGTGTTCTGGTCCTGGAAATGAAGTAAGTTTGCTTTGCACACTCTTGGACACAGGAGCTATCAGCATCCTGTCTGTACCTCCCAGCACTTCTGCAAGCCTCTCCCATCTGATGTGCTGCCTTATTTCCGACTGGCCTTGGACTCAGTTACTCCACCAGGCACGTGACAGGCCAGTTAAGCTGCACAACAAGCACAGGCAGAACATGTAGATTTTATTTAAAAGGACACGTGGCTATCCTTCAAGACGAAATGTTGTCATCCTGCTCAGACCTGCATCCAATCTGTGTTGGAGAACATGAAAGAACCTCTGGCGACACCAACAAATCGTCATATGCTAATATAACCTAGTCAGGTACCCTGCTATTTCTTGCCATGTTCTTTTTTCTCATGTGAAGGCTGCCATCATTTCACACATATTTTGCAATGATAAGGGTAGTTCCGTTGCTGCCTATCTTGTAGGAATGAGGGAGCAAAAACATTTTGTAACTGTGTTTCAACAATTTTGAACTTACTTCCTCAAATCTCTCTCTATCGTCTACATATCTTTTTTTCCTCTATAAATACATATGATGTCTTCCTCTGTGACACACAAACTTAGAAAGTCTGAACAAATGGCCGGGGGTTTGGTGGCTCGTCTCCATTTGAATTTTGAAAATGGAATTAGCAAACTCAAACTATGACTCTTTCAAAGCAATTTGGAGGTGAGGCATCACTGGACTAATGGGATGTAGGTGAAGCAACAACTAACTCAAAATGTTAGAAACCAGACATAGGGCAGAGCTCCGGTAGCCCCCAGTCTCTGGAATTGACCCAATTTACTGGCCCTGAAAAGTCCAGCCCACAGACCTTCACTGTGGGACAAGATAGCCAATGAGAGGGGAGACCACAGCTCCTGGTGCTGCTAGTTTGTTGTTGCTATTGTTGATGTGTTTTAAACAACATAGATACTAGTGAAGGTATTTTACAAAATATTCATTTCCCTCTATGCTATTGCCATGACACTCAGTGGCAAAGCAGAAACAATCAAATACACAGTAACTAAATATGCAGTTGGATTTTACAGACTTTCTCCCCTCCTTTAGGAAGGTAATTTCTATTACTTTCACCTCTCAGGTATGTCACAATGTGTTTGAGAAATAAAAAGGGGAAAATAACTCTCAAAAGAGCAAATAGCACGTACCGTGGACTAATAGAGCAATAGTAATTGGCAGCAACATCCTCAGATATTAACCTGCAGGGCTGAGCCACGCAGAAGCCAGTGCGATTAGTTCCATTTCAGTTACAATAACAACAGGAACCAGGCCCACATGTTTGTATCTTGGTGGAAGCAGAGGACAGATCGTGAAGCGAGTCTAGATTCGATGATCACACAGGAAGGAAGCTCTCCTCCCGAAAATCGAAACGAAATAATTGCCAGTGGCAGCTTGTACAGTGTTCTAAGAGTTAGGAGACAAATGTATTTGCAAAAAGAACCATGGGGAAGCAAAATGAAAATAAATTGCTCCAGGTTCCAGGCATTCTTTGTGCCTGGGCACTGGCTGTCTTATACAAAATCTTCAGAGAAAGGGATGGTTCGAAAGCAAGACAAAACAAAATAAAACACATCAAGGGGCAATTTTTGCATGGCCCCAAATGAAACAACTCAGGTCCCCCAAGCTGGTGTCTATGGATTCATAAAGGGTTTAGAATCTGCCTTGCAATATTTGTAGTTCTTTTTCTCTACAATTGAGTCAAAAAACAAAGAACCCAAGTTGTAAAAGAATGTTCTAAATTAAGACCACACTGAAAAATAGAAATCAATACTGGGGACTTTTAAAAAAATGAATGTTTGTTTAGCTTTTATACCACCCTGAAAACAAGCAACCCTGAAGAGGTGTGTTCACTTGGATTTGATTTGAGAATTTGAGATCTGCCTTTCCCTACCTCTGCCAAGTTAGTCCTACTCCTCCATTCCCCTCCCACTCATGGCCCTTTATGACTTCCTCCCTGCTTTACAACCAAACGCAGAAGTGAAGTGTGAAAAGCTGTTTAAGTACTCTTTACTTATGGAGAAAGGAAACTATCTGGCCATTTTTTATATTCCATGATATTAAAGTAATTCATCTGTGTTTGCACTAATGACAGTAAATCTCTCCTGCTGACAAGCTGTGGTCAATTATCCTTTCTACAGCCTTTTAAATCTGAAGCACTAGGAAGTGTGTCAGTGTTGGAAACTTGTGGCTTGCTTATTCAAGCGAAACAGCCAACCAGTGTAAGCAGCTTTCACAAAAGAGCATCACCATGCTTCTAGCCCCCAAACACCTCTCCCAGGGGCTGCAATTGCTGAGACACTTCCGCTGGAATTTACATGTATGGAGGAAATGGTTTAAATAAAGTGGTGTGCTATTTATCCCTATAATAAGTAGTTTAACAGCGACAATTAGGACGGAAATTCTACAAGCCCGAACTCCGGTTACTTATTACTGCCACTGAAAGTCAATTAAAGTATCTAACTAATTACAGGGATTGGGATCATCTGTCATCTGGCAAATCATATTAGAGGGAAGAGGGCCTCAGTTTGTTTTTGAAAGCATGTGATCTAGTCTCCATTATGTTGGTTAATTTTCAGACAAGAGAGCGTGTAAGGGGTCTTGCCCCACACATCTGCAGATTTGTTCACCTAGAGAGCAGCAGAAATGTGAGCTGTAGTTCCATCTAACCTCTCGGCTGCTATACAAAAATCCAGAGTTGGTCAGGAGGTGGGTGGAGAGATATCCACTGTACCAGACCAACCAGTCACTCAGAACATCACTCTTCAACTCAACAGACTATTCTGGTTCCTTGCTGCCTCCTACACCAAGTTTGTATTCCCTTGCCCACTCCAAGGTCAGCCTGCTCTGCCTACCATTCCCCAGCCTCTGTCAGTCATCTCAGTCAGCTGACTGCTTCACAAACATTGTCATCGTGACTTAAATGACTTCTATGCTTTTTCTCAGCCTGTTACTTAAGGTACATTCTTCCCCTCTCTTCTGCTTATCCAGACTGTCTTCACCCTTCAAGGCTCAGTCTGGTCCTGACTCCTTTATCATGCAGAATCCAATACTAGACCTTTCCTTCTATGAATGGCCTATGAAATTCAGAGTTTATCACCAGATGATTCTCAGATTGTGAGCACGTAGCAGGACCTACATCTTAAGTCTCTGCGTCTTACCCAGCTTCTTATACCCCCAAAGTGGTATCCCCCTGATTCTTGGCTTCTCTTATTGCTGTAGTTTTGTCTCATGTTTAGTAAAATGTCTTGATCAGACCTAGCCGGCATTCCTTCATTTGTCCATTCCTTAATTCATTCAGCAGCATGTTTAGAATGGCTACTCAAAGCAGGACACCTAAACTAAGGCTTCTAACTCTGAACCCACAGCTTCCTCTCCTACCACATCATCTCAGTGGGAAGCTCCATTTGCTCATACCACCCTGAACAAATCAAGGATTCTCTCAATGCTCATTGGTTCTTCCTTGGCCAACTCTTATAGGGAAATGGTCATAAAAGCACATACAAATATAGAAAAACTGAGCTCTCTCCTCTATAGCTTCACAAAGCTCTCCTCAGAGCAGTCTTGGAGAAAACCAGGAGACAAAGAGAGGAAAATATTTTCAAATGATCATCCACGTGACTTCAGAGCTTACATAAGGTTCAAGTTTGGTTCAAGGGATGGGCAAAACTGGGGTCAGCCAACTATGTTAGGGTTAGCCAGACATTGGGGTCAGCCAGCCATGTTTGGATTGAAGCAAGAACATTTCTGTACTTCACATCCCAAGACAGATATTGGAATTTTAACTTCCTTTCTTGTAGTCTCTTTATGTTTTAAAAGCTCATTTCATCTTGGAGCAATGCTTCCCAGAGGACAGATTTTCTCACTCTCCCCTTTCGTGGCATGTCCTTTGGCATCTCGTGTTCTGCACCTGTGGTGTTTAGACTTCATATCTTCATGAGCATTTGCCTCCAATATGCTGTTTATATAAAAATGAACATACTTCATGTGTCTAAGGAAACTAACCCTGAAGAAACAAGAAATCTGACTGATGATAACATCCACAAATTGTTTTCATTAAAGCATCTCACTATTTTCTGCAGGAAATATCACCCATAATAAAGCATTGAAAATAGAATATTCTCAGGCATCAAATATAAAGGCAAGACTGACAAGTTCAACATCAGATCATATCAAGGGACTGCTTAAAACCCTTCGATGGCTCAACCTCTCTGACAGTGCTTAGCACATTGCATTGACACTACTGTGCCTTTGTTGCAACACTCACACTACCAACAATTAGAGCGTAGTGCTGTGCATCTTCCTGGGGGCTAGCATGTTGCCTGGCCCTCAATAAATATTTGTATGATGAATTGTTGGTTACTATTTAGTTATGTAAGTACCATGTTCTAGGTGCAGAGGTTTCAAAACACCAAGATACACAGCACCCACCTTCAAGAAATTCAAACCCTATGTTGTGACTCCCAAGCCTGAGTGATCATCAGAATTGCTCAGAAAGTTGTAAAAGTACATCTTCAGAAATGCCAATTCAGTAGGTCTGCACAAGGGCCCAGAAGCTTATAAGCTCCCCAGACACCTCTAATGATCAGCCAAGTTGGGAACCCTTGGCCTAGTGGGTAATAATAAAGCCTACGTTTTTATATCGCTTTTCCTACATAGTTTTCATATCCATTATCTCACTTGATTGTTATTCTCTGAGGTGGGTAAAATATCCTGCAGGTTACAAATGAGGATATGAAGCCAAGAGAGTTCACAAAGTTGGTGAAGTCAGAGCCTGGATTTGAACCTAAGATTTCTATCCAAAAGCTCAGCAGTGTTTCCATCCCACCAGCTCCCTCTTGAGAGTGATGACCCAGGTTAACTCTATTGGGTAAAGGCCAAAAAACCACAGGTCATCGGTAAGTGAACAGCTGATATGATCTAGTCCCTTTCTTAGATTCTTTGGGAGAGATGAAGTAAAAGGAAAATACTGCCTTCTCCCCGCACCCACCCCTGAGAATGACACTGCAGAAAAGACCAATTATGGGGACAGGTCCTCTCAGTGATAGTAAGTAATAAAGTAATTTCCTTATAGGTATGTTTCACATGAAAATAAATAAGTAAAATAACAAAGTCAATCCTAATGGGTGGAATTAGCTTGGTTCATATACCACATAGTCCCTTGGTAGAGACTACATGGTGAGCTAGACAGCAAAGCAAATGCAATTCTTTGACCATGGTTCATGAATTCAGCCTCTTGCTTCTCTCTGGATTGTTACCTAGCCCACTTGGCTTTACTCTACTATCTGTAGTGTGATGGAGATAACTCATTAAAGGATTTATCCCACTATTTTCATATAATCCAATATGACATTAACAGGGCATTTTATAGCAGACCAGTGAAAATTCCAGCTGCCTTTCTGGATTGGTAACACAGCAAGTTTCATTTTGCAATTGCAAACTGCAAGAGAGCAGTGTCAGCAAAAGGTATCTCCATTTTCTACGCAGGTATATGACCTGCAGCTTTTCCCTGCCACATCCTTGACAAGAAAAGGCCAGGGGTTCAATAGGGTGGACACAGAGCCAACCCATCATTCAGAGACATGGTCCCTTCAGGCTGTGCTGACCACAAAATGTTGGAGACAAGTCACTGAAAAAATAACCAGAAACAAATGAAAGATTTAGTCTTTGACCTCCTTTAAATTCCGCTTGGAATTGTTTCTGTGGGGAGGAATATCTCCTGAAGATTTTTCGTTTTTCCTCTTCCTTGTGGTGGCACCAGCTATTACCAGAAGAAGTTAAGGAGGGGAGATGGAGAAGGAAAGACTAACATAGTGCCTAGCCATTTATCAGACCACTGACATTCAAGAAAAATTGCTGATGGCTCTTATTTCCTTATACTCACAATTGGAAATTAACAACTCTGAAAGGTTGGTGTTCTGACTAAGGTGGCATTCTATGATGACTCTCCCTTTACTGTGTCTTGGCTTGGGATTTTCTGGCCTAAGCACACTAAAATCAGATCTCACTGGTCCTGCTGAATTATATACACACATATACAAGTTCAGACCACCTTTTAAGTAATCACTTTGAGAAGCTACATGCTTGATGGGAAACCCCCTCTGTTTAAAATGAACCTCATGGCCAATGGCGTATACATTCAACCACAAAATATATACTTAGTGACATCTATTTTTACAAGGTCCAGAATGAGGTGCCACTGCTAGGATGAGATGAGAGGCAGCAAAGGTTGCCAGGGATCATCCTGGAGAGGTACAGCTTGGCACACCCCTACAGAGGAACCCAGCCGCAGCCCTGGCTGTGCTCACTTCCCACTGGACATAGATGAAGGTAGGGGCATATTGTGAGCGGCGCTGCAGTAGCCCCTGAAATCTGTATGGGGAAGGTCTGACATTTGAAGATCGAATCACACTATCTGTTATACAACAGTTTCTCTTTTTCTGTGATCAATGTTATTCACAGAAGCTTGTTTAGTAACAAATGCTATATCCAAAGGCATAGAATAAATGACTTTTATGTTGGTGTGGGATTGTTTATGAGCTCTAGCATTTCTACTGGGGAGAACTGCATTTTGAAATAAACAAAAACAAGGTCTACTGCAACTTACCAGAATAGGATCCATGAGAGTGGCCATGCATGGCTAAAAGAACAGTTGTGGTAGACTGGACTGCTCTCAACCGGAGCTCACGAGGTTTCCAACTTCATTGCTTATGCATTTGGACCCGTCTCCTTAGCGACTCCACTAGGCACTCTCATTGTCCTTGTTAAGTGGATTAATAAAATGTGGTATATGTATACGATAGAGTATTACTCAGCCATAAAAAACTATGGTGTATTAATTCCTCTGGTATTATCCGGGATGGCGCTAGAGCCCATTCTTCAAAGCAAAGTATCACAAGAATGGAAAAACAAGCACCACTGGTACTTACCATCAAATTAGTACTAACTGATCAATACTTATGTGCACACATGGAAATATTCATCGGGGGTCATGCAGGGAGGAAGGGATGAGTAAACTCATACCTAGTGGGTGTGGGGCGCACTGTCTGGGGGATGGGCACAATTGTAGCTCTGACTTGGGCAGTGCATAGGCAATATATGTAACCAAAGTGTTTGTACCCCCATAATCTTCTGAAATTTAAAAATAAAAAATTAATTAATTAATTAAAAGTCTGCGGTTACATTCATCCTCTAAAAGAAGAGGACTTAAAGACATTAAATAAAATGTCCTATAAGCTAGGTGATCCACATTTTGTGGTTTTTGCAAAACTTGTGGTCATTGTAGTCTTGATATTAATCTTTGTTAGTACCTCACCATGAAAAACCAACATTCTTTTTACATAACCGTCTGCTCTGTAAGTGGAGCATTTCCAGTCTGCTACGTTAAAGGCCTGGGAATTGTTTTCTGCCAGAAAGCCCGGATTCTGCTGCTAAGTCTCATAGGCTGTGTAAGCACACAGATTAATGATCTAAATAGGGCCCTGGACATATTGAACCCTTCCATACAGCAACTCCAGTGCATTATGTGTTCTTTATAGACTCGGTTTTAACTTGCTCAAGACTTCTTTTTAAGGAGGGGTAAGATATGCCCGTTGATGACATTATAATACTTTGAATGGCTTCTTTAGAATGGTTGTGGGGATGTCATTACTACATGTCTTTAAAGATGTCTGCTTAGCCTAGCAAAACTGCCCATGTCTTTTTGAGAAGATGAAAAAGCAATGAATGCAATATCTCTAATATTCTCAATATCTCTAATATTCTTAATAGTAATGAATAAAGTTTAACTTGTGGAAATGAACAGCAAACTGTGAAAGTATCCCCCAAAGAAATGGAAATCTAACAGTTTTTTGAGAAACAAATTTAATTAAAACATTATTCTGTAATTCTGCTACAAAATTAGTTTGATTTTCAGAACTCAGATGAAAATGACATTGTCCTCTTAAATAATGTTCTCTAGACACAACCTTTTTTAGGATTTCACTAATTTGGATCAGGAAAAATTAATTTTATCATATTTAGACTATGATGGTTAACTAGAATGACCTTAGTATGTAGCTGGTTTCTATTTTTATTAACAGTGTACTCTCTCTATATATACATACACATATCAAGTTTTGATTCTTCCACAAAGAATTAATGATAATTTTAAATGTAAAAACAATATTTTATTTCTTTACTGCTGAAAAGAAAAAGACATGTCTCTGTACCAGAGTATTGGTCAAGCAACCTACTAGTTTAATAAGGGTAGAATTTTTTTTTAAATATTGCTATACATTTTTGTTTGTTTGGGGGAATTAATTTTGGGGGATTTTTGGAAATGGTCTGAAATGATATAAAACCAGGTCTGGTAGATAAAGTGGATTATAAAACTTGGTAATAACATTTTGGGGGATTTCTTGTTCAGAGATGACTCTACCAAAGAGAAATTTTGAAAATGTTTGAAGAAAGGGAGATACCAGCAGAAGACACAACACATGTGTCCTCATGCATGACTGCCTTGGAGGCAGCTCTCATTTGAAATTAAAGCTTTTAAGATATTTATTTACAAATCATCAGTTCAAGAACAGGGTGGGAGAGGTCGTGTTTGAAATATCTGATTGTCAAAGGTGAGAAGCATTATTTTTTAAGAAAACAAAAATGCTTTTTTTTTTGCAAACAGTATCAGAGTGAAATTATTCTAAGATCACATCTTGGGCAAAGAATCTTAAGTGCTTTTTATTTTCTGGGTTAAAAAACAAAATTCCACACACCCAACATTCCTCTCTATGCCTAAGAGATTAATTTCTCACTACTGTAGGTAATATTGGCAAAGTCATGCTGAGGTTAATTGAAAATTTTAATGCAAGAGATATATGATATAGGAAAACTGGTAGATACATGCCACGATTAAGTAAGAAGTTTTTTCTTTACACATAAGTAACTGAGTTGTGTCTTAAAAACTTCTTTTAAAAATCCTGGAAACTTGGTGAGGTTATCTCTCAGTTGTCTTCACTGTTAGTACATTTATCTGTTAAGGTAAATCGAAAGTGATTCTGTCTGAATATATCCATTTTTTTTTACAACTTTATTGTGGGTATAATGGCCCTCAAATAAGCTTCATATATTTAAGTGCACAATTTAATAAGTTTTTTCATATGTAAACATCCATGAAACTATCACCACTATCAGTATAATGATCACATCCATCACACCCATAAGCTTCCCCATGCTCCATTCCTCCCCAGGAAGCTCTCCTTCCCCAGACAACCACCAATTTGCTTTCTGTCATGATAGCTTCTGTCAATATAGAACTTTATGCAAATGGAATTTTTCATCTGGCTTCTTTCACTCAACATAATTATTTTGAGAATCATCCATGTTATTGTATGTATCAGTCCTTTATTTCTTATAGTAGATAATTCTATTTATTCCTATTATTCCAGATATTCCTATTTATTCCTTTTTATTTCACTATATAGATATACCAGAAGGTTTTTTTTTTTCCATTCACCTGCTGATGACCATTTGGGCTGTTTCTAGTTTTTGATTATTATGAATAAAGCTTCTATGAACATTTATTTACAAATCTTTTTATAAAAATATACTTTCTTTTCTCTTGGGTCAAGGTAAGTATGTATTTAACTTTTTAAGAACTACCAAATGGCTTTACAAGCATTTTACATTTCCACCAGCAGTGTGGGAGAGTTCCACTTCCTTCACATCCCTGTTAATACTTGGTACAGTCAGTTTTTGCCATTGTAGCCATTCTAACGGCTGTCAAGTGATGTGTCATTGTGGTTTTGACTTGCATTTTACTAATGGCTGATGATGTTCAGTATATTTTCGTGTTTTTATTTGGCATCCATATATCTTCTTTAGTGAAATGTCTGTTCAAATTCTACCAGTTTGTACTGGGTTGTTTATCTTATTAATTAGTTGTAAGAGTTCTTTATATAGTCTAGATACAATTCCTTTATCAGATATATGTTTTGCAAATGTTTTCTCCCAGGCTGTGACTTGATTTTTCACTTTCATAAAAATGTTGTTTGAAGAACAAAAGTGTTTAATTCTGATGCAGTCCCATTTATTGACTTTTTGTTTCTTTGTAGTTGTGCTTTTGGTGTCATATTTAAGAAGTCCTTACCAAACCCGAGGTCACTAAGAGATTTTTTCCTAAGTCTTCTAAAAGTTTTATAATTTTAGCTCTTACATTAAAGACTGCAATCCATTTTGAGTTAAATTCTGCATATGGTATAAGTTAAGGATCAAGGTGTATTTTATTTCACTTTTGCAAAAGGCTATCCAATTGTTCCAGTACCATTTATTGAAAAGATTATCATTTCCCAATGAATTGCCTTATCTCCTTTATCAAAAATCAATTGACTTTATAGAAAGAGTAGAAAGTCTCTATTAAATAAAGTCTATTCCACTGACCTATTTCTCTATCTTTACTCCATCCAGTACTACACCAATCACTTATGCAGAAAATCCTGCAAAATCTACACCTTAGTTTAGAAAGGATAGATGATTAAATTAAATTGGTAATAGGGAAGAAATATAATCAGCTCCTAACCTAAAATTGTATGCAAAAGCAATTCCAGATGGATTAAAGCTTAATGAAGAAAAGCAGGGCGGTCACGGTGGCTCATGCTTGTAATCCTAGCACTTTGGGAGGCCGAGGTGGGAGGATTGCTTGAGCTCAGGAGTTTGAGACCAGCCTGAGCAAGAGCAAGATCCCATCTCTACAAAAAATAATAAAAAGAACTTAGCTGGGCATGGTGACGCATGCCTGCAGTCCCAGCTACTCAGGAGACTGAGGCAGGATTGCCTGAGCTCAGGAATTTGACGTTGCAGTGAGTGATGATGATGCTACCGCAGTCTTGCCTGGGTGAAAAAGTGAGACCTTGCCTCAAAAAAAAAAAGAAAGAAAAAAAAGAAAAAGAAAAGAAAAATTTAGAAACTTTTAGAAAAAAATAGAATATTTTTATGACCATGGGGTAGGGCATGACTTCATAAACAAGACACAAAAACCACCAATCAGAGGAGGAAAACTGACAAATGTGATGTCATTAAAATACCTTTTGTATGAAAAAGATACCAGAAACAAAAATAAAATTTAAGCCATAACTTACATAGACAGTTACATGCAACACATATAACTGACCAAATATTTATAACTAACGTATATAAAGAATACCTATAAATCAAGGAGAAAACATAAACAACCCAATAGAAAAATGAGCAAAGGATATAAAGGTGCATTCACAGAAGAAATAGAAATGTTCAATTAAGATATTAAAAGACACTGGGCCTCAATTTTAAGAAAAAATCAAATTAAAATAATACCATCACATATTTTTCACCATCGGATTAACAAAAATTCAAAAGATTAATTGGCCTAGTATACTTGTCTGTCACCACCAGAAATTTGAGTCCACATGTTACAAAAAGAAAATCTGATCAACTTTGCTGGGATAGTTAAAAAAAACAGCATTATAAAAATTTTCCCAGCTGGACACATTTGGAAGGTGTAGACTAGCTGAGAGGAACAGTCTATTCTTCACTGAGCAAAGGCTTTACATCCCTCTGTCTTTTGATTCATTTACTGTTTTTAAAGAAGATACAGAGTTTATCACCATCCTTTCCCTTTAATTCCAATTCTTCATTCTCCTCTGTTCTTGTGAATTATTCTACTGATTTCTCTAGAAAGCAAAGCAAACAAGCAAACAATACACCTCCTTTATCTATTTCATTTCCCCAATCTCTAGTAAGTTTTATATTTCATTATACAGAATCTATCAAGCAGCCTGTGTGGGTGCTCTGATAAACAAACTGAGATGCCCTGTATTTTTAACTTAGCACTTGATGTAGATAACCCTGACAATCACAGGGCAAACAAAAGCAGACTTTAGTACCCTGGGGCTACCTACTTCCCACTCCCTCTCTGTCCTGAGAGTCTTATATTTCTCCAACCTTCCTGCCAACTCCTGTTCTCCCTGATTGCCATCTCTAGTGTCAGTATGCATCACCCCAAGGACAAGCCTTCTCCTTCATCCTTTCCCATACTCTCACCCCTAATCAGCTCTATGCTCCCCTCCTCTTCAGACTCAGATTTTGATAACTTTTACTCTTCCTTCAGTGAGAGGTACAGAGCATTTATACAAGAGAAAACATAATATAGTAATATTATGGCATGAGCTTCAGACTCTGGATTCAAATCTTGGCTCTACCATTTATTTACTATGTGCCTTGAGCAAGGCCCTTAACCATTTTGTGCTTCGATGTTCTTACCTGAAAATAACAATAGTACCTACCTCATAGGATTGTGAGCATTAAATGAGTTAATATATGCCAAATGCTTGGAATGGTGTCAGGCACAGTGTGCTATGTAAGTATTTCTTCTTCTTCTCTCTCAAGTGCCTTTAGAAGCCCCATTCTACAGTAATTTAATTTTTAAATATATGTAATAATCAAATGGTACAAAAGCAATTTATGTAACCAAAACATTTGTACCCCCATAATATTCTGAAAAATTTTTTTCAATTGCAAAAAGAAAAAAAATAAAAATGTGTAATGAGTGCCTACTATGTGCTAGTCGCTCAAACTGCTCAAATTTTTCTTGCCAAATCCTTTCGCCCTTTCATGTTATCTGAAACCTGGCATTCCCTGACATCAGGCCCCCCAAAACCCTCTCCAGAGGGAGCTTCCCCTTCCCCTCCTAGCTTGATGGTGGCATGGTGATCATTCATAGTATTCATTTCTGCTTCCACAGCCTTGCCCTCCTTTCTGTCTCCAGCAACCCCCTTGTCTGAGGTCCACATTATTCACCAATGGGAACCTCTTCCCTCCTGTCTCACAGGGGCTACCAACCCCCAGAGCAGTGTCCTTCCTCCACTGGAGATTTCAGTGCCAAAATTCCAGGCACTGAAATCTAGGAAAAATTACCATTTTTCCATCATCATACCAGTAGCCTTAAAGCATTTATGATGACGATCTTTCTAACAGCCTGATTTCACAGTTCTTTAATCTTCTCAAGCAAAATGACTTCACCTCTCTCCATTTCAAGTGAAATAACACTCTAGAACACTTCATATGATCATTTGAAACTTCTACTTCTGTTTCTAAAATTCTGAAACTTACCCCTCTCACCCCAGTTTCTTGCCCTTCCAAACTGCATCACTTGGGTTTAGAGTCTCTGCATGTAACAGAAATGCTAAACTAACAATGGCTTAAACAAGATGCCTATAAATGAAGTCTGAAGATAGGCAACCCAAGGCTGATTTGGTGGTTCCATGCATATTAGGGACCCTGCCTCCTTCCAGCTCACTGCTCTGCCATTCTTAGGGTAAGACCCTCATCCTCATGGTCCGATGTGGAAGCTTGGGTTCTAGTCATCACATCCACTTTCCAGGCAATAGGAGAAAGGAAAAGGAAAGAAGAAGCAAAGGGAATATGCCAGCTATCTTTTAAAGAAGATTTACTGGAAATTGTTAACAACACCTCTGTTTATATCTTATTTGCCAGAACTTAGCCAAATGGTTATGCCCAATGGCAAGGGAATTTGGGAAATGTAGCCTTTATTCAGGCAGCCATATGCCCTGGTTAGAACTGTAAGATCTATTGTCAATGATGAAGTAGAAAATGGATAATAGGGAGGCACCCAGCAGCCTCTACCAAACACACACACACTCACACACACACACACACTTATCTCTCCCTCTGAGCTATTCTAATTAGCACCAGATTCCTCCCAATTCTGCCATCTATCATCTCCCTGCTGGCTGCATTTTCCTCCTTACCCAGCCCAGACCTATGATCAGAAACTTCATGGCGCACATATTCTCACCCCAGAGCCCCATCCCTAGAATTTCTTCTATTCTTACCTTGTCAATCCCCAAACCTGAGTAATTCCCACTGTCTGCTTTTGTTTTCTGAACATCACTAAAGTCATTCTTCAAACAGCTTCACCAGGTACCCCAGAAATTCACACTAGGTCCTTGATGCTGCTTAGCAATGCTTTTCATTATTTGCCATTGACTTTCTACTGAATCTCCCAAAGCAGAATTTCCCAAACTGTAGATTCTCTCTCAATGCTTGGACCTTGCTTCCTTAATCTCAATGGGTGGCATTAAGAAAGCTGGCTTGAAATCCTCTGATGGGAGTTCCTTCAATTTCTCTCTTGTTCACCTCAAAATGTCACTTTTCCTTTACCTTGTTTCCTACTTGGCTTTCTGAGGAAATATGCCTCCCCCTTTTAGCAAAGCTAATCTTGATCAACCTTACTACATGCTTACTACAAACAAACAAAAACCTAAGACAGGCCAGATGAGAAAAAACCAGCAAAAGAACTCGGGGAACACAAAAAATCAGAGTGAAAAGTCACCCCCAAAAGAAATTATCAGTTCCTCAGCAATGGATACCAACCCAAATGAAATGGGTAGAATGACAGAAGAGGAATTTCGTTTATGGATTATAAGAAAGCTCAATGAAATTCAAGAGAAAATTGAATCCCAGCACAAAGAAACCACAAGAAAAATGCAAGAAATGAATGAAAAATTCTCCAAAGAAATAGAAATATTATGGAAAAATCAAATAGAAATCCTAAAAGTGAAAGAAGCATTCAAGGATCTACAAAACACAGTGGAAAGCCTTAAGAATAGGCTGGACCATGCAGAGGAAAGAATTTCAGAGCTAGAAGACAGCTCCTATGCGCTAAATAAATCAGCCAAAGAGAAAGAACACAAAAACAAGAGGCAGGAAAAAAGCATACAAGAAATGTGGGATTATGTCAAGAGGCCAAACATAAGCATCATAGGTATCCCTGAGGGAGAGGAGGAAAATTTGCATGGGCTGGAAAATTTATTTGAAGGAATAATAGAGGAAAATTTCCATGGCTTAGCCAGAAATCTCGATATCCAAGTACAAGAAGCACACAGGACTCCTGGGAGAGTCAATGTGAAAAGGCATTCACCACGCCACATAATTATTAGACTGACCAAAGTAAACACAAAAGAGGCACTCCTCAGAGCTGTAAGACGAAAGAACACGTAACCTACAAAGGGAAACCGATCAGATTAACTGCAGATTTCTCAGCTGAAACCTTACAAGCCAGAAGGGAATGGGGAGACATCATCAATCTCCTAAAACAAAACAAAGGTCAACCCAGAATTCTGTATCCTGCCAAACTAAGCTTCTTATATGAGGGAGAAATAAAGACTTTTCCAGATAAGCAATCACTGATAGAATTTGCGAAATCCAGACCGGCCTTGCAAGAAATGCTTAGACCTGCATTATACACTAAACAGAGCAACGGACACCCACCTATGTAAAACTACACAAAAGCTAAAACCCCAGAAACCAGATTCCACAATGACGCAAGAGATAAAACAAAAGATACCACACAACAGAATAATCAGAAATTTACCCCAAATATCAATTCTCTCAATAAATGTAAATGGCTTGAACTGCCCATTGAAGAGACATAGGCTGGCTGAATGGATTAAAAAATACAAACCAAGTATCTGTTGTCTTCAGGAAACACACCTTACACACAAAGACGCATTCAGACTCAAGGTGAAAGGATGGAATACAATTTTCCAGGCTAATGGAAACCAAAAGAAATCCGGAGTAGCCATCCTCATTTCAGAAGACATAAATTTTAAAGCAATAAAAGTAAAGAAGGACAAAAATGGACACTATATAGTGGTGAAGGGAAAAATCTCACAAGAGGATTTAACAATCCTAAACATTTATGCACCCAACACAGGAGCACCCAGGTACATAAAGCAATACGGCTAGATCTAGACAACATAATAAGCAGCAATGCCATAATAGCAGGGGACTTCAACACCCCACTGACGGAACTGGACAGATCCTCCAAACAAAAAACAAATAGAGAAATAAAAGACCTAAACAGGACTCTAGAACATTTGGGCCTAACAGATATCTACAGAACACTCCACCCAAATAACACGGAATGTACATTCTTCTCATCAGCTCATGGAACTTTCTCTAAAATTGACCACATCCTAGGCAACAAAACAGATCTAAACAAATTCAAAAAAATAGAAATCATACCATGTATCTTTTCAGACCACAGCAGAATAAAATTAGAAATCAATTTTAACAGAAACTCACATTGTCCTCCAAAAATGTGGAAACTAAACAATCTATTGCTGAAAGATTATTGGGTCAAGGAGGAGATTCAAATTGAAATCAAAAGATTCTTTGAACTAAATGATAATGGGGATACAAGTTATCAAAATCTGTGGGATACAGCAAAAGCGTTCTGAGAGGAAAACTTATTGCCATAAATTCCCACATCCAAAAGACAGAAAAGTCACAAATCAGTAAACTAACGAATCATCTTAAGGAAATGGAAAAGGAAGAGCAAAGCAATCCTAAAGCCAGCAGAAGAAAAGAAATAACCAAAATCAGAGCAGAATTAAATGAAATCGAGAACAAAAGAACAATACAGAAGATCAATGAAATGAAAAATTGGTTCTTCGAAAAGATAAACAAAATAGACAGGCCACTTGCCAGGCTGACCAGAAGCAGAAAGGAAAGGACTCTAATAAGCTCAATTAGAAATGAAAAAGGAGAAGTCACAACTGATACCATGGAAATACAAAACATCATCTTTGAATACTACAAAAATCTCTATGCCCACAAACACAAAAACGTGGAGGAAATGGACAAATTCTTAGAAACACACTACCTCCCTAGGCTCAACCAGGAAGAAACAGAATTTCTAAACAGACCAACATCAAGCACTGAAATTGAAGCAGTAATAAGAAATCTACCGACAAAAAAAAGTCCCGGACCAGATGGGTTCACACCTGAATTCTACCAAGCCTACAAAGAAGAACTGGTGCCTATACTGCAGAAATTATTTGAAAATATCCAGAAGGATGGAATCCTCCCAAACTCATTCTACGAAGCCAATATCACCTTGATACCAAAGCCAGGAAAGGACACAACAAAAAAAGAAAACTACAGACCAATATCCCTTATGAATATAGATGCATGGGCTTTATTCCCGAGATGCAGGGATGGTTCAACATACGCAAATCTATAAATGTAATTCACCACATAAATAAAGCAAGAACAAAGATTATATGATCTTTTCAATAGATGCAGAAAAGGCTTTTGACAAAATCCAGCATCCTTTTATGATAAGAACTCTTAACAATATAGGCATAGATGGCTCATTCCTAGAAACTATTAAAGCCATATACGATAAACCCACAGCCAATATCATACTGAATGGGGAAAAATTGAAGGCATTCCCCCTTAAAACTGGCACCAGACAAGGGTGCCCACTATCTCCACTTCTTTTCAACATAGTGCTGGAAGTCCTGGCCACAGCAATTAGACAAAACAGAGGAATTAGGGGCATCCAGATGGGGGCAGAAGAGGTCAAACTTTCACTATGCGCAGACGATATGATATTATACATAGAAATCCCCAAAGATTCAACCAAGAGATTACTGGAGTTGATAAATGAATTCAGCAAAGTCTCAGGATACAAAATTAATACACACAAATCCATAGCCTTCATATATGCTAATAACAATCAAGCCGAGAAACAAATTAAAGATGCAATACCTTTCGCAATAGCAACAAAGAAAATTAAATATTTAGGAACATATCTAACTAAGGAGGTCAAAGACCTATATAGAGAGAATTATGAAACACTGAGAAAAGAAATTGCAGAGGATGTAAATAGATGGAAAGCCCTACCATGCTCTTGGATAGGCAGAGTCAACATAGTAAAAATGGCTTTGCTACCTAAATTAATTTACAGAATCAATGCAATCCCTATCAAAATACCAACATCATTTTTTGCCGATCTAGAAAAAATAATTCTATGCTTTGTGTGGAACCAGAGAAGACCCCGTCTAGCCAAAGCAATCTTAAGCAAAAAGAACAAATTGGGAGGCATCTGTCTACCAGACTTCAAACTATACTACAAGGCTATAGTAACCAAAACTGCATGGTATTGGCACAAGAACAGACACGTAGACCCATGGAACAGGACTGAGAACCCAAATATAAAACCAACCTCATACAGTCACCTGATCTTTGACAAATTCCAGAAAAACGTACACTGGGGAAAAGATTCCCTATTCAACAAATGGTGCTGGGAAAACTGGATGGCCATATGTAGAAGACTGAAAGTGGACCCACACCTCTCACCTCTCACCTCTCACAAAAATCAATTCACAATGGATAACAGATCTAAACCTAAGACATGAAACCATAAGAATTCTTGAAGAAAATGTTGGAAAAACTCTTAGGTACATTGGCCTAGGCAAAGAATTTATGGAGAAGACCCCCAAAGCAATCACAGCAGCAACAAAAATAAATACATGGAACCTGATCAAATTGAAAAGCTTCTGCACAGCCAAGGAAACTATCACTAGAGTGAACAGACAACCTACAGAATGGGAGAAAATATTTGCATGCTACACCTTGATAAAGGGCTGATAACCAGAATCTATACAGAACTTAGGAAAATCAACAAGAAAAAATCAAACAACCCTATTAAAAAGTGGGCAAAGGACATGAACAGAAACTTTCCCAAAGAAGACAGAATAATGGCCAGCAAACATATAAAAAAGTGCTCAACTTCTCTAATCATCAGGGAAATGCAAATCAAAACCACAATGAGATATCACTTAACTCCAGTGAGATTGGCTCATATCAAAAAATCCCCAAATAACAAATGTTGGCGGGGATGTGGACAGATAGGAACACTCATACACTGCTGGTGGGACTGCAAATTAGTACAACCTCTATGGAAAAGAATATGGAGATACCTCAGAGAATTAAAAGTAGAATTACCATTTGACCCAGCAATCCCACTACTGGGTATTTATCCAAAAGAAAAAAGGACATTTTATAATAAAGACATCTGCTCTCGAATGTTCATAGCAGCACAATTCACAATTGCAAAGTTGTGGAAACAACCCAGGTGCCCATCAATACACGAGTGGATCAATAAAATGTGGTATATGTATACCATGGAGTATTACTCAGCAATAAGGAACAACAGTGAATTAACACATCTGGTATTATCCCGGTTGGAGCTAGAACCCATTCTTCGAAGTGAAGTGTCACAGGATTGGAAAAACAAGCACCACTGGTACTCACCATCAAACTGGTACTAACTGATGAACACTTACATCACACAGGGCAATAACATTCATCTGAAGGCGGGCGGGCGGGAGGGGGGTGGAAGGGATGGGAAAAACTCTCACTGAATGGATGTGGGGAGCACAGTTTGGGGGATGACCATGGTTGTGGCTCTGACACGGGCAGAACGGGGGCAATGTGTATGGCCAAAGTGTTGTACCCCCATGATATTCTGAAATTAAAAAAATAAATTAAAAGAGAAAAAAAAAAGATATGAGGTATGTGTTAGGGTTCTTCTTTTTTCTTTTTGCATGGGACATCCAATTGTTTCAACACCATTTGTTAAAAAGACTATCCTTTCTCCATTGAATTGCTTTTGCAGCTTTGTCTAAAATCAATTGAGCATATATGTTTGGGACAATTTTCTGGGCTCTCTATTGTATTCTGTTGGTCTATGTTCTATCCTTTTCCTAATACCACATTGTCTAAATCTCACATTTTAAAGGAAATTCTTTTTTTAATTGAAAAAAAATTTTTTGGAGACAGGGTCTCGCTCTTTTGCCCAGGCTAGAGTGCAGTGGCAAGACCATAGCTCACTAAAGCCTTGAACTTCTGGGCTCAGGCAATCCTCCTGTCTCAGCCTTTTGAGTAGGACTACAGGCATACACTACCATGCCTGGCTAATTTTTAAAATTTTTATAGACATGGAGTCTCGCTATGTTTCCCAGACTGGTCTTGAACTCCTGGCCTCGGGCAATCTTCCTGCCTTGGCCTCCCAAAGTGCTGAAGTTACAGGCATGAGCCACCATGCCTGGCCAAAGAAAATTCTTAAAAGTGAATTCTTGTGGTAGAATTGTGTGTCTAATAAGTGTCTGGTACACTGAACACATTCAAGATTGTGAAATACAGCAGGCCCTCAAATAACATCGTTTCGTTCAATGTCATTTGGCTATAATGTCATTGATGAGGGAAAAAAAATTGATTCCAAGTGGGGCCACTGTGTGGAGTCTGCACATCCGCCCCATCCATCCCATGTCTGAGATGTGGGTTTTTCCGGGTGCTTCGGTTTCCTCCCACATCCCAAAGCTGTACACATGAAGTGAATTGGTGTGTCTAAATGGTCCCAGTCTGAGTGAGAGTGGGTGTGTGTGAGAGTGTGCCCTGTGATGGAATGGCATCCTGTCCAGTGTTGGTTCCTGCCTTGCACCCTGAGCTTTGGGGATAGGCTCCAATTACCTGTGACCCTGTCTTGGAATAACTGAGTAAATAATTATGTTATTTGTTTTTATTAATCTTTCTTAAATATATGTACAGCTCATATTTATTTCAATGTTTAATATTAGAAGTGTTTTGGTATTTATTTAGAAGTTTGGCAGCCAGGTTTGGTGGCTCACACCTGTAATCCTAGCACTCTGGGAGGCTGAGGTGGGAGGATTGCTTGAGGTCGGGAGTTCAAGACCAGCTCTGAGCAAGAGTGACACCCTATCTCTCCTAAAAAAATAGAAAAAATTAGCCTGGCATTGTGGCATGCCTGTGGTTCCAGCTACTTGGGAGGCTGAAGCAGGAGGATGACTTGAGCCCACTGCACTCTAGCTGGTGTGATAGAGCGAGACACTGTCTCAAAAAAAAAAAAGAAAAGTTTGGTGATGTTTTTGTGACCAGAAATATGCCCTAAGAACTTAACTCTTGTTTTTATCAATTAGCCTATGGTAAAATTGTTTTTGTCATTACTCATTTTGCTTAAAGTTGCAGTTTCCAAGAACCTATCGCTGACATTAAGTGAAGACTTACTGTATTTAAAACTCAAAACTCATGTTTTGGTGAAAATCTTGGATTGAAGTTGTAGGGTGGCACAATTGATGACTCAAGAGTGTGTGAGGGTGCTGAAAGAACACTGAAACACAAAACATCAAGTGTACACCTTATATATATATAATTTTTGTTTGTCAACCATACCTCAATAAAGCTGAAAAATATAAAAAAAAACAAAACCTAAGACAGATAGTGTGAATTGCCCACCAAATACCAGTGGTCTCCCTTTCCCTCAGATTAACATAACCCTGATTTTTAGCTGAGTTCAACAATTCCTGCTAAAAGACTACATTTTCCAGCTTGTCTAGGAACAAGGATGGGCCATGTAATTGAGTTTTGACCAATGTAACATAAGCAGAAGTATAATTTGGCAACTTGTGGAACATCCCCTTTAAAAAGGGGATGTGTAACCCCCCTTCTACCCATCCTGCTACTTGGAATGCTGGTGTTACACACATTTAACCATGTGGCTAATCACAGTTCTTAGACTGTGTTTTGGTTATCTATCTATTGCTGTGTGGTTCAAAACAACAAACATTTTATTATTTCTCATAATTCTGTGGGTTGACTGGGCTCAGCTGGGTGGTTCTTCTTTTCAGCGTGATGTCATTGGGGGCTGTGTTCCTCTGGGGTTTCAAGTAGACAGGAATATTCAAGATGGGTCAATCAAATATCTGACAGTTGGTACCATCAACCAGAGTGCCTCAGTTTTCCTCCACATAGCCCCTCAGAGCATGGCAAGTGGGTTCCAAAGGGCAAGAAGGAATGCTGCTAATCCTTTTCAGACCTTACCTTGGAAATCTTATAACATCATTTCCACCACATTCTAATGGTCAAAACAGTCACCCATAACAAAGAGGTTGGGGCAGCATAAGCATATAGTAAAGAAAGGAATTGTCAGGGCCAACTTTGGGGGCAAGCTACCACAGACCATGAGGACAAGAGTTGCACCCAAGGAATAATAGGGCTTAGAACTCAAAGGATTTCATAGTTACCATATAGTGCCCTGAACTTCGCTTACGTGAGAGAAAAATAAGCTTCTATTTTCACAGCTGCTATTTTGGGCTTTCTCTCACATAAAGCTGAACCAAATCCTAACTGATACATCAACTAAACAACAACTTACCCAACTACCCCCTTGACTTTGCAACCCCATTGAGTCACTGCCTACTCTCTTCCCCATCATTTATTGAAGCTCTTTTCTATCATTCTATCTATCATTAATTTTATCCCCCGCTTTTTACTGTTTATTCTTTCTAACCCATTTCTTCACCCCTTCCCTTACTACTTTCTTCATTCATTTGTTTAAAAAATATTTCTCAAAGTCATATTATGTCCCATGCCATGTTCTAGATGCTGATGTTATGGCAGTAAACAAAACAGAGTAAGGTTATTGCCCTCATGAAGATGATCTTTCAATGGAAATTTATTGCTATTATGCTCTGAAATGTCACCAGTAACGTTCTACTTGCCTTATCTCAACTCCCAACTTTTTTACTGAAGTAGCAAATAATACTCATCATAGCCTCTCCTTTTCCTATTTCCTTGATATTGCATTAGTGTAAAAGTTTCGTTTTCTATAGCCACCTCACAGTTCCATCCTTAACCCTTCATGCTTTCTCTCTCTTTCTCTCTCTCTGCCCTCTTTTATTGCAGGATGATTTATCATAAGAATTCCTCAAACAAAGGTAGTGACTGAAAGCAGGGAGAACAGGGAAGGTTGGTTGTTTGGAGATGCAGCATGGGGGGGCACTGGAAAAGACATACCACTATGTTACTAAGGTATGATTCAGTTTAAGGTACAATCATATCATTTCTCTGAAGGTCAACAAGATAAAAATGCTTAGTGACCATTTAAATGAGTAGATTGTGCCATTGGCCGGTTATATCAGTTACATGGATACGGCCTATATCACTTTCCTAGCATAGGTAACAAACACATTGAGAAAGTTGGATATCTTGATGTCTGTTTGAGAGAGAGAACTCAGAGAACACAGCCACTACAGGAGTCAGCATTGCATGTCCAAATAACCAAGGATTATGTGGGACATATTTTATAAGTGAGAAGTATAATGTCCTCTGCTCTCTCAACAGATAACTGAGGCTCTCCACTCTATTCTTTTGTAATCCAAACTTGTTCATGCTTGCTCAGCCTATGAAACAAATAAACCCATTATTCTCTCCTATGGATGCAGGCTCTCAAACCCTCTTCAAATTCTTCTACACCCCTACCCCTAAACCACAAATTACCTCTGGGTATGCCCAGAAGGTAAGTCATTCGTGCTGTCAAATGAGTCTTATCCCACTGCATGCTGCAGCCACTCTAAATGGGGCCATCTCCCCCAGGGCATCATCATCTCACCTTGGGCTCTGCTACCCATCCTTCAGGTTACTCTATTGATTCCTTGGTATCCTTAGAGCATCAGAGTGCATCAGTGTTTATAAGTGGCTCATAAGTGAGGAGGAGGCTAGTAGGCTTCCCTACATTGTATCACTATGATCTACTTGTGCCGCATGTCTGACAAAGCCCTTGTATGAATCATAGTTAGCCCCTATTTGAGTCATGGTTAGCTTCTACTTTCAGTATTAGTTATCTACTGCTTTGTAACAAATTATCCCAAAATTAGTGGCTTAAAACAATAATAATTTTTTATCTTTCATCATTTCTGTGTATTAGCAATTCATATAAGGCATATCATGGATAGCTTATTTCTGTTTCATGATATCTGTGTCTTAAGCTGGAAAACTCAAAGGCTGGGGGTGTAGTCATCTGAGGACTCATTTACTTACATGTGTGGTGGTTGGATGCTGGGGTTGTCTTCCAGAACACTTACATTTGGGCCCTCCATGTGGCCTGGGCTTCCTCACAACATGTGACTAGGTGTTTCCAAGAGTAAGAATACAAAGAGAAAATCAAGTAGAAACCATAGTTATGTTATATTATATTTTATATATATATTAAAATTTTATATTATATATATTTTTATTTATATATGTAAAATATCCTAGCCTTGAAAGTCACACATCATCACTTCTACCATATTGTACTGGACAAGGGAGTTACAAAGATCTGCCCAGGTACAAGAGTGATAAATTCCTCAGTGGAGGAATGTCAGTGTCATATTGTAAAAAGAGCATGTGAGATAGGATATATATATTGGTGAGCAACCTTTGAAAATACAACATGGCCCACCATCTCTCCATGGAGCTGAAATACATTATGATAGATTCCAAAGCACCTGATGTATTCTTGCCTTGACTCTACCTCATTCCCCTCTGTCCCCTGATTGCCACTGCAAGACCTCTCCCTTGTATATCTCCTTACCTCAAACAATTCAACTCATAAGAATAGTTGACTGTGGTTGCCATTTCCATATACTTGTCACAATGTAAATAGGCTATGCTTTCAATTTGGGTAAACATACTAGGATTTTGGCTGACAAGATTTTGATCAGTTATAGAATTGAGTCCACCCTATGTAGAATATGGGCCCACTTTATTATAATTTTTATCATTTAAAAAACAAACAAACAAGAGTCACCATGAAAATTCCTGGAAAAAGTAACTACAGTTGACCCTTGAACAACATGGTGGTTAGGGGCACCAATCCCCTCAAGCAGTTGAAAATCCACATATAACTTTTGACTCCCGAAAAACTTAACTACTAATAGTCTACTGTTGACAAGAAGCCTTACCAATAACATAAACAGTTGATTAACACATATTTTGCATGTTATATGTATTATATACTGTATTCTTACAATAAAGTAAACTAGAGAGAAAACAACATTATTAAGAAAATCATAAGAAAGAGAAAATACATTTACTATTCACTAAATGGAAGTGGATCATCATAAAGGTCTTCATCTTCATCATCTTTACATTGAGGAGGCTGAGGAGGAGGGGGAACAGGAAGGGTTGGTCTTGCTGTCTCAGGAGTGGCAGAGGAGGAAAAGGTGGAAGGGGAGGCAGGAAAGGCAGACACACTCTGTGCAAATTTACAGAAATACATTGTAATTCCTGTTTGATTTTTTTGCTTTTTCATTTCTCTAAAAATGTTTCCATGCAGCACCAATCCTCCTTCCACTGTTTGCTTTGGTTTCATTGCCCATATTATAGATGGGTCCACACCATAATATAAGTCAAAAGTGGTTTTGAATAATGGAAAAACTTCTCTCCAATTGTCTAATGTCAATTTGTTTTCTGGCACTGCTTCTCCTACATCTTCTCCCTCACTGTCTGGCCCTGGTTCAGGAGCACTCATCTCCATCAAGTCGTCTTCTGTTAGTTCCTCTGCTGTGGTGTTCATTAGCTCTTGAATTTCTCCAAGATCCATATCTTGAAACCCTTTGCCCCGCCACCTTTTTTGCCATATCCACACTGTCTGTCATGATTTCCTTGATTGGCTCTGTCATAAGTCCTGTAAAGTCATGCACAACAACTGAACATAGCAGGAATCTATTGTTTTGGGCTTGGTGGCTTTCACAGTTTTTTCTATAACAATGATGACATCTTCGATAGTGTTATTCTCCCAGATTTTCATGATGTTCCCTATATTGGGGTTCTCTTCCATAGCATTGACAATCCTTTCCATCGAGTACTGTGTGTAATAAGTCTTAAAGGTTCTTATGACCCCCACTGATTTAGAGACCTTGTGATTGGGGGCAAGTAAACCACTTTGATGCCTTTGGTATTGAACTCATGGTGTTCTGGTTGGCCAGAGGCATTGCCCAACATCAAAAAACATTTAGAAGGAAGTCCCTTACTGGCAAGGTACTTCCTGATTTCAGGGACAAAGCATTGATGGAACCAATCCAGAAAAAGTGTTCTCATTGTCCAGGCCTTCTTGTTGTACAACTAAAAGACTGGTAGCTGGTGTTTCTTTTTCCTCAAGGTTCAGGGGTTAGCAGCTTTATAGATAAGGGCAGTTTTGATTATAAACCTGACTGTATTTGCACAAAATAGTAGAGTTAGCCTATCCTTTCCTGTCTTAAATCCTGGTGTTTGCTTCTCTTCCTTATTAATAAATGTTCTTTGTGGCACTTTTTTCTAGAAAAGGGCACTTTCATCTGCATTAAAAACCTGTTCAGGCAGATATATTTTTCCTAAATGATTTTCTTAATGGTGCCTGGAATCTGCTGCCTCTTGGTCAGCATAAGCTGCTTCTCTTGTTACCATGACATTTTTTAAGCCAAACCATTTTCTAAAATTATCAAACCATCCTTTGCTGGCATTAAATTCTTCAGCTTTAGATCCCCCACTTTCTTTTTGCTTTAAGTTGCCATATAATTTGGTTTTTCTCAAATCATATTAAATAGAGTCTATAGGTATACCTTTCTTATAGCAATCCTGCACCCAATTAAAAGCTGCATTTTTAACAGGAGATAAAAAGATATTTCACAAAAAGTACAAGGTTTTCACATGTGCTGGCATAGCTGCAGAGACAGCTTCATGAATTTCCTTTTATTTTTTTTACAGTGGTCCTTAAACCGGATTCATTTATCTTGAAATGGTGGGCAACTGCAGAGGCAGACCTCAATCTATGGTATATATTAAGCAATCCAACTTTTTTTTGTAATGTCATGACTTTCCTCCAGTTGTTGGAAGCAATTCCAACATCACTAGTGGCACTTTGGATGGGTCCCGTGATGTTATTCAAGGTTTACAATATCGCACTAAACATGATGGAAAATATATGAGAACCCCCAAGAGATCATTTTTTACTGTGATAAGCAAATTACTGGAGAGACGAGCTGCTCATACAGAGACAATTAGTGTCACATGGTCTTTTAAGCAAATACTCCCAACACAAGCTCACCACAATAGCAACAGGAGGTGGCTACAGAATAATTACAGTAGTACAGTACATACTATAGTAAATTTTATGTAGTTATGACTTAATACTTCATCTTTACATTTGTTTACATTTCTTTCAACTGCAAACGACACCATGTATGGTCTATGAGGGTTTGTGTGCATAAGTTTTGATAAATTTTAACTTTTTATAATACATTTGTGTATATTTTATGTTAGTATATGATAAAATAGACTAGTATCTGCATATATTTTATTCATTAATGACATGTCTAGTTTTTTCTTAATTTTTTTGATATTTCTAGGCTACATGATTTGGCTGCAGGTTTTTTTAAATTGTTACAAATCTTCTAAAAATTTTCTAATATATTTATTGAAAAAAATCTGCATGTAAGTAGACCTACAGAGTTCAAACCTGTGTTGTTCAGGGGTCAACCATATAAGGGAAAAACAGTCCTCATGGATATAAAACATATTGTGAAACCTCAATAATTTAAGCCAGAATGATAACAGTGCACAAATAGACAATTCAAAGGAATAAAACATAAAGTTCAGATACAGACACCCAGATCCATATGGAAATTTAGTACTTGATAAAAATGAGGAAAAATGGACTATTTAGTGTGTGATATTAGGACTCTTCGTTAGCCATCTGTAAATCATTGATTCCATAGCACACATCACAAATCAGGTTAAATTCTAAATCAAAGACTTAATGTAAAAAATGAAATGCAAAAATAAAGTTCTTTTTAAAAAAACCAAAATGCTACATTTAATTATGTATTTTTTAAATTTTCTGTACAGCAAAAAAGAACACTATAAGCAAAGTCAAAATGCAAAACACAAATTGGGGAAAAATACTTGCAATTCAAAGAGCTAATTTCTTTGCTCACATTTTTATTTATTTAAATCTTGTGCTAAGTTTTTATAATATATAAAGAGCCCTTAGAAACACTAAGAAAAAGATAAATAGCCTAATAGAAAAATGGACAAAGGATATGAACAGATAGATCACAGAAAATGAAATACAAATGGAACTTAAAGAAAATGTTCTCAACCTGGCTCACAGTAAGAGAAATGCAAATTAAAACCACCATACGAACTCATTTTTCACATATCAGTTTGGCAAAAATTAAAAATTATGACAGCAAACTTGGTTGGCAAGAGTCTGGAGGAAAAGACACCATTGTGCACTGTTGATAAAAGTATAAATTGGCACAAACTCTATGGAGGCAATTTGGCAATGTCTATCAAAATTACAAACGGAAATTTTGGAAGTTTATGCTACAGATACACTTGGGCGTGTGTGCAATGATATATATATACAGATTTTTTCATGGCAACATTGTCTGTATCAACAAAGATTTTGAAATACTATAAATGTGGATCAATAGAGAACTAATTAAATGAGCTATATGGTACATCCACACAGTGGAATACTATGGCTCTGTTAAAAGAATAAAGAAGTTTTCTCCACAGTAACCTGGAAAACTCCCCAAGGTGTAACATTCAATGAAAAATAATGTACCCAACAATGTATAAAATATGCTATCTTTAGAGTAACAAAGAGTTAAATATCCATCTTTACATGTGTGTACATAGACAAACTCTGGAAGGGTAAACAAGAAACTAACAACAATGGTTAACTGAGGCTGGAGACCTGATTAGAGAGAAAGTTCCTACTCTATCTTTCTATACTTTTTAATTTTTAAATCATAGAAATAATTTACCTATTCAAAAATATTAAAGAAAACAATAATAAGTTTATTTTACCAATAAAAATAGCTAAAGAAGATAATATCTGTAATACCTGTATCAAACCAACATGAAGATCAGATGACGTCCCAGCTTACCCTATGCTAGTTGTGTGACCCCAGAAATGTCACTTAACCTCAGTGAGCTGCAATTCCCATGTCTGTAAAATGGAGTTACATTTTCCATCTCAAAAGTTTGTTGTGGAGTCTAAATAAAACAAAGTATGTACAGTACCTGGAATCTGGTAGGCACTTAATCAATGTAATTCCCTTCCTATACCCTCTCCCCCGCAACAAACACTCTTTTAAAAAAAACCATGAATTACTATTTATTGTGTATTAGAAAATGGTATATCACTTAGTATAAGATTTAAATAAATAAAAATATACATACAGAATTCACAGACTCTTGAAAGTTTGGTGCTGGAAGAGTTCTCAGAGCTTGTCTCATCCAACCCACTTCTTTCAAAATAGAGAAAATGAAACCCAGAGAGCTTACTTGGTTCACCCAAGATCATTCACCAGAGATGGGCTAGAAATGTAATCCCTGGATCCTCCCCTCAACTTTTGCCAATCATTACTTAGTTGAGGGTGAGCTACAAACACTTATCCAGAGTCAAAATCACCACATGCACTGAAATAGAAACGTTTTAAAAGAGACATATAGTGATTTCCCCACAAAATTATTACTAATTACATCTAGTAGCCTAAAAGTGTTAGCACACAATCTTCCAACAAAATTGAATTATTTAAAGGTAGCTATTAAAATATTTGGGAATAAATGTTAGGAATAGATTCATAACTTTATTAAGCTATAAACGAACAGAAAGAGGAAAATATTTATATATTTGGCTACGTGAAAATTAAAATTTCAGCCTGGTGAAAGACTACAAATTTTTTTAATGGAACAAATTAGGAAAAAATGAGTCTATATGACAAGCAGTGTACTGATACACAAGTTATTATGAATCACCAGGAAAAACAGGAACACCCCAGCAGAAAATGGGCAAGGGATATGTACAAGCATGCCCCAGATCAAGAAATACACATAACCATGAAACAGAAGGAAAGAGTCTTACTAAAAATTAAAGAATTTTAAAACAATGAGATATATATTTACTTCTCAGATTATCAAAGATAATCTTCTTTGATATTACGATATGTGATATCATATATCATAAAAAGAATAATGATATCCCACACCTTGGTTAGGGTATAGGAAAAGGAGTCCTTTTATATATGTTGTTGCTGTGTGCCTAGTATTGACGCAACTTCCCCAGAGGGCAATTTGGCAATTTCTATGAAAAATTCTATAAAATTGTTGACCCAGAAGTGCCATTGTCATGAATTTATTTTATAAAAATACTTGCCCAGATGCCTAAAGATACTTTTTAAAAGATGTACATTGCAGACTGGGTTGGAATATCAAAAACTGGGAAACCAACAAAAGGTCCTCTCGATGAGTAGATTAAAAATAGAGGAACAATGTGTTCATATGGCATGTTCTGCTGCTTTGAAAAATGAGATTTCTTTAAATGTGCTACCTAGAAAAGTGCCAATGACATATTAAGTGAAAAAGCAAGCGGTAAAACAATATATATAGAATGATCCTATTTTGTAAAGGGGGAAGGTGATACAGGTGTTGGAATATACATGGAAGAAAGCCTTAGAATCCTTAGCTGAAAGTGACAGGATTGAACAGGAGTTAGCTTAAACCAAAAGGGATGGTCTGGCTCTGGTCCGTGGGAACCTACAGGTGGAGTATCAAGAGGCAACTGTGTCTGCGAGCTCGGGCAATGTCCTCAGAGTTGTGTTTCCACCGACTCTGCCTCCCTCCGTGTTTTGTCCCCATTCTTTTTCATTCCAGACAGCTGCCTCCCACCTGTAACTAAAAAAATACAGCCACTCATAAGCAAACTTAAGATCTTCCCAACAAAATGACCTGCAAAAGCAAGAGATAGAATTTCCTGCTAGCTCTAACAGGAGCCCACAGAGAACCCTGATGGTTTGGGCCCCAAGTCCTCCCTGAAGCAGTCACTGGGTCCTGGGCCAGGGCTCATTCTCACTGGCCAGCTAGGCTCCAGCTTCCATCTCCGGGAGTGATGGGGACACAGACTGGGGGGCTGTGGTTCCCCAAAGGAAGAAAGGATCCTGGTAAACAAAGCGGGTCCACAACACACTCTACATCTTTAATAATAATCTTAGGGAGTGGGTCACTATCGTAATTTAAAAATGCAAATGTGGGGATTGCAGAAAGTGGGATTAAAAGAAAAAACACTGCAGAACAAGGAATCCTACAGGAGCCTCTTAAGATTTAAAAGAATACACATGCCCACATACAAAATTTTTCATTATTTGGTCAAAATGTGGCCTATGTATTTCTTGGCAATAAAGTGGTTAATTTATTTCTTCTGGAGAGATACCAGGAAAGGAATTTTTATTGAAGAAACTGAAAGTTAAATGTGAGCAGAGACTCAGATTTTGTGAGATAAGTGAAGAGTATGCACAGGCCTTGGGTGAGTTCTGTGGCTCTGTGTGAGCTTGTCCTGGAAGCCCCCTGGGGCAGGAGGACTCCAGGGCAGGGCCAGCCTTCCAGCTCTGCTGCAGCACCAGGGCCTTCCCACAGCTTCTGAGCGGCATAAATGTCTTCCGAATATATTTTTTTTCTCTCTAGAAAGCAGTCAGTTCACTCTCTCTGCCACACTTGCAGCCACCTTCTTCTCCCCACTCCCCCAACCCCACCCCTGTATAGGCATGTCAAACAGAAACCAGAAATGCAAAACCTAACAGTTAAACTTATTAATTTGGATTCCACAAATCCAGAAGTTGAGATAAATCAGATAGGAGCTATAATGAAGTTTCTGCATTATCTCTGAATAAAAGATTTATTTTGCAAATTATAGGTTAAATAAGATTGCAGAGAAATGGGGAAAGCTACTTTTCAAGTACCATGCACTATTTCAGAAGCATCCATCAACAGGTAATCATGTGATAAACCAATGACTAATTATAATGCACTGCTATCTATTCAATCAAATATTTTAAAGAAATACAACTCTTCTATTAGACACTTTGTAGCCTGTTTCCTAGTTACTGTATATATTCTGAAAAATAAATTTTATTTTTAATTAAACAGAGTAAATTCAGAATGTTTTACTAATTCAGATTATTGGAGAGTTTTTATCGCAGGATGGCTAAGATTAGTTTTCAGATGTGACATCTGGCATAGTTATAGTGGTTAAGACCACTGGCTTCTGAGGTTCAAATTCAGGTTCTATCATTTAATGAGATCTTGGGGAAGTACTAGCTCCTATGAGCCTCTCAGTTTTCTCATTCGTATAATGGAATAACAATGCCTACCTTATGGAATTGTTGTTAGGATGCAGTGGAAAGCTTGGCACATAGTAATCCATCAATAAAAATTAACTTTTAATCTTTTTAGTCACATATTGTGTTTTAAATGTGCCTGACTCTTCTGGATCCCTAGACATTTCCTTTTTTAATTTTTGGTTTAGTGAGAACAGAATAGGGTAAGAACAGAATAGGGTTAGTCCTAAACACACATGTTGGCCAAGTGCTCTACTAAACACCCTTCATTCAGTACAGCAGGTCATGTAGACTCTGATGAAAAAAATTCATTATTCTGAATTAATCTGTCAACTTCTTAGTCCATTGATTTTACAAGATCTGTGAATTCTTCTTTTTTTTTTTTTAAAGACAACAACCTTACCTACTATCTTGGAACATTCCTATATTTAAAAAATCAAAACCAAAAACCTTTCTACCTTTCCTCCATAGAGTTAGGCAGTATTTTCATCTATTCAACCTTGGCAGAGTCCACCAGCATAGATCCTTCCCATTTCAACAGTGTTCTTACGTATGTGATACGCAGGCAGTGTTTACCCATGGACAGTACTGAGTGATGAGCTAGGCAACAGGGAGGCAGATCGAGCAACTCGATGAAGTAGAATGAGTGAAGAGAAAGTAAAGGCACAAGTGACAAATTGGGGAAATATATTTGGTACACATATAACAAGCAAAGGCTATTAAGTTCTAATATAAGAATGCAAAAATATAAAAGAGACTACAAATCAATCAGAAATGTCAAACAATCTAACAGAAGAATGAACCTAGGGTATTCTCAGCCAAGTCACAAAAGAAATTCAAAGGGTCAAGAGCTTATGAAAAAAAGCTGAACCTCCTCAGGAATCTGGGAAATTCAACGAAAAACAACAGTGGCTCACCAATTTTGACTATCAGATTTGCAAAAGTTAAAAAGACCAATAATATCTAATGCTAAGGATTTCAAAAAAATAGGTATTCTCTAACACAAATTATATTTGTTTTCTATTACTACAGTAAAAAATTGCCACAAATTTAGTGGCTTACAACAACACACATTTATTATCTTACAGTTTTGTAGGTCAGGAGTCCCACAGAGTCTCACTGGGCTAAGATCAAGGTGTCAGACTGGGCTTGGTGGGGGAGGGGGATTCATTTCCTTGCCATTTCCATTTGCTTGCCTTCTAGAGGACGATCCTTCATGCATCTTCAAAGCCAGCAATGTTGAATCTCTCTGATCACTCTTCTATACTCACATCTCCCTCTCTGATCACAGCTGGGACAGACTGTCTGCTTTTAAGGGTTCATGTGATTAGATCCAGCCCAACTGGATAATCCAGGATAATCTCCCCATCTCAAGGTCCTTAACCTATGTAAGGTAGCATGTTCACAAGCTCCCAGGAGTAGGACATGGGCATCTTTGGGAGGAGGCATTAGTCTCCCTACCACACTAATGGTGACAGTATGGCCTATTTGAAGGTTGGCTTGGGAGTATACACACTGACCCAGCAATTCGACATCTGAATATCTATCCTACAGAAACACTTGCACATGTGCATAAAGACGTATGTTCAAAGATGTTTGTTGTGGCATCATTTGCAAAAGCAAGAAATTAAAACAAATTAAATACCTTTCAAAAAAAGATGGTTAAATAAATTATATGTTCATATTATGTTACTAGGTAGCAGTTAAAAAAACAAGTACATCTCTGTGCGCTGATATGAAAAGACCTCCAGAACATATTTTTAAGTAAAAAAAAGAACAGAAAAAATCAAATTTAAGATATACTAGTATAAAAATTTTAATTGATTGTTTAAGATTTGGGAAAATATCTGGAAGGATCCCCACCAAACCTTTGAGGTAGTGATTACCTCTGAGAAGTAGAATGGAATTGAGGATGAGGGGTGGAGATATTTATATGTAATATTATATTTTGTAATATATATTACTATTATATACTTTTGTATGTTAAAATATATTCATATATTATTTTATAAAATTACATATATATCTGCATATTTATTTCTGTATATCTATATAATTATATTTTAATATATCTGTAATATTTAAATTTTTACAGGGGTATATTCACATATTATTTGTATTTTTTCATATGAAATTGTTTAAAAAACAAAGTGCACTGGCTCTCTGGCTCTAAGTCTTGGACAAATTGTGATTGACTTACCTCGGGGAACTTTCCCTCTGTGCTTTAGTTAATTAGTCTGTAAAATTAAGGGGTTGGACACACAGATTCTAAATTCCATTTTGGCTCTAGATTTTATGAATTGATGCCGCAAAAAAAAAATTAACTCAATTATATGTAGACATTTTTGGCCATTTGTGAAAAGGAAAATAGTAATTTCTTTATTGATTTTTAAAATCATGTCCTAAATTTTCTGGAATTGCCTTGACTTTAAATAATTTTAATTTTTGATTCTGCAACCTATTAGTACTTGTCAAATTGTATGACTCAATTTGGATTCAGAAAATATTGTCTCTACAGGCATTCTAATACACTGCTGATGTTAATGTAAATTGGTACAACCTTTCTGAAAAGCAAATCACAACATGAGAAAGTTTTAAAAGCAGTTGAATCATTGACTTAGTAATCCCACAGCTAGAACTTTTATTTTAAGAAGAAAATTAGAAACAATCTAGATGTTCAAAAATAGGGAAATGGTTCAATAATCAAATATTGAGTGAGCAAATACAGAGAGAGATGTATACATTTCTTGTCCTCTACATAGGTTTTACATATATGGGCTAGAATAAGGATCGGAAGGGAACGTACCAAAATGTTAATGATGGATAACGCTAGATTGTGATTTTTTAAATGCCTTTTGGCAATTTCCAATCTTTCCACAGTGAATTAGTATTACTTTTATAATCATAAAATAAAATGTCAAATGGCCTCTGTACTTATATATGACAATATATAAGTGAAAATAACATGCAAATTTTCACTGAGGGTTTATAGAAAAATCACTTAATTTCTTAATATTTGGAGAATTATCTCTTTTCCATTCTTCCTTCTGCTTGCTTTGGGTTTAGTTTACTCTTCTTTTTCTAGTTTCTTAAGGTGGAATGTTAGTTATTGATGTGAGATCTTTCTTCTTTTTAAATACAGGTTTTTAGAGCTACAAATTTCTTTTTAAGCACTGATTTATCTGTATCCCATAATTTTTGATATGATGTTTACTTTCACAATATACTTTCTAATTTTCCTTGTGATTTCTTCTTTGGCCCACTGGTTACTTAAAGGTATATTTTTCAATTTCCACATATTTGTGAATATCCCAACTTCCTTCTGGTGTTTTTTTAAAATTTAATTCTACTGTGGTCAGAGAATAAATGAATTTAGTCTTCTTAAATGTATCAAGACTTGTTTTAAGGTTAACATATGATCTATCCTGGAGACTGTTCCATGTAAATTTGAGAAGAATGTGTATTTTGTTGCTGTTAGTTGAGATGTTTAATAGATGCTTGCTAGGTTAATTGGCTTATAGTATTGGTCAAGTTTTCTATTTCCATTTGATCTTCTGTCTATTCTATCTTTTATTGAAAGTGCAATATCAAAGTCTCCAATTATTACTGTTGAATCACCTATTTCTCCCTTCAATTCTGTCAGTTTTTGCTTCACGTACTTTGGGGTCTGTTGTCATATGGATATATGTGTACAATTTCTATGTCTTCCCAATAGATTGACCCTTTTATCATTATAAAATGACCTTTGTCTCTAGTAACAACTTTTGCCTTAAATCCTATTCTCTTCTCATTATAGCCAGTCCAGCTCTCTTGAGGTTATTGCTTACATGGTATATATATTTTTTTCACCCCTTTTAATCTCAACCTATTTGTATCCTAGAATATAAAATATGTCTTTTGTAGATAGTAAGTAGTTGGATCATGTTTTTAATCTCTTCATCTCTGGCTTTTAATTGGAGTGTTTAGTCCATTTACATTTAATGCTATTACTGATAAAGTAGAATTTATAGCTGCCATTTGACATTTGTTTTCCATATGTCTTATATTTTTTTAATTCCTTGATTCCTCTATTACTTTCCTCCTTTGTGTTAAATAGATATTATCTAGTGGACCATTTTAATCCCTTTATTGTTTATTTTACAATATTTTTTAGAGTTTTTTTCTTAGGGTTGTCCTGGGGATTAGAATTAACATCTTAGTTTATAAATCTAGCTTGGACTAATACCAACTTAATTTTAATATCATACAAAAAGTTTGCTCCAATACATTGCCATTTCAATTCTCAACCCTTCCTATGTGAGAGCAGCCATTGGGGTATATTCATTGTTTCAGTTCTACTAGTGAACACTGGTTATATCTCACTTTAATTAATGATCATGTCCTGAAGAATTCATACTTTCTGTGTAGGAATTAAATGAAAAGATAAAGTAACCAGCTCAGCTACTTAAACAAGGAATATGGCAGCTCCATTTCACAAAGGAGATTTTGGAGGAAGCACCCCCATTCACTGAGCTTTCCCAGTTTCATTTGACAGCTCATAAGGTGATTTTATGTGCAACTGAAAAATGTAAAACTGTTTCCCACAGTGCTTTAAACAAGCTATAATGCATTTTCAGATACAAAGGGCTATGGGGAGATTTCAATTTTTTATGAGATTCTTTAAACACTGACTTTAAGGCGGCAGTAGTAGTCTCACTCTTGCTGGCTATGAGCACATTGTAACTTCCGAGCTGAAGAGAGGTAAATGAGCATTCCAGGGTGTGCAAAATGAAAAACATAAGTGTGCAGTTTGTGTGTCACAGAAACAATTATTCTTCAAGTTTATCATTAGGAAGTGATGTTAGGCAGGGACCAAATCTGCAGGTGGCAGATACAGGCGAGGAGGGATGTTCCTAGGAGTTGAGAAGCCAGGGAAAGGACTGCAGGAAAAAGCAGCTAACAACTGCAAAAAGCAGGAACTTGGGGTTTGAGGCATACACACCTATGGAGGTGCAACTTTGTTATAAGAACACCTATCAATCATGTATATCAATCATTGGGTAACATCCCACACCTCCCATAAGCCCTGCCCCAGACCAGGCCAATAAAAGGAAACCACCTGGGATTCCTCAACATCTTTCTCCACTCATGGAGACTGACCTGTTCCTCTCTCTGGAATGTATTTTTGCTTTGTATAGCTTCCCTGTTTTCTGCAATTGCTTCCTGTCTATGGTCACTCCGTTGCACCAGCCCTGCTTGTGAATTTTCCAAGCAAGGAGGCAAAGAACCAGGACAACAGTCCACCAAGAAGCCAGACCTGACAGTGAGAAAGGCAAATTACCCTTCATATACACATTCACACACACAAATTTAAATAATGTATAATACATCACTTTGCATTGCAATGATTTATCTGACCACGGACTGAAATAGGAAGTATGTCTGAAGTATGGTGCTTTCTGTATGGTCTTAAACATGTGTGTCAGTTCAGTTAAATATATCACAGTGTTGGTTTAGGTAGATCCAAACTTGAGTAATGGTGCTGCCACTTACTCCCAGTGTGACTTGGTACTTAATCTCTTAATCATCTAATCTCTCTAAGCCTGTTTCCTCCACTGAAAAACAGACTTAAATTTGGTGCCAACTCTATAGAGCAATTGGGATAATGAATCAATCTGATAGCTATTACTAAGATCACCATTGCTAATAATATGACTATTAATAAAAAATAATGATAACAGCAACTATTTTGAGCACCTGCTACATGCAAACCAATGTATAGGGCCTAAAGACAAATACTAAATGAAATATATTTAATCCATTTGATTCAAATGTGCTTCAAGATAAGTATGAAAAATGGAGAATAATGACATACAGAATGAAGTGCAGATCAAAGCAATCAAATGCAAATCTCAGAGAAATTTTTAGGGGAATTGGGGGCAATAGGATTAAGGTAGAAACAGAACTGGAGTTGGAATGTGTCTGCTTACCAGTTTTCAACATACTATTGAAAAGAAAATAGCTGAGGGTTTTTGTTTGTTTTGTTTTTTATAAAGCTCGTTGTACTTGTATTTTCTTCAGTACCTTGAAGAAATACTATCAGTATCGATTGGCCTTTGAGTTCAGCATAGATTACCTTCATTTTTCACAGCAGATGTTTACCTTCATTTTTCACAACAGATTTTTCTTTAAAATTACAGTCAACCCTTTATATATGTAGGTTCTGTACCTGTGGATTCAATCAACCTTGGATGGAAAATACTCAGAGGAAAAAAAAGGGATAGTTGCATCTGTTCTAAATATGTACAGACTTTTTCATCTTGTCCTTATTCCCTAAACAATACAATATGACAACTATTTACATAGCATTTACATTGTATTAGGTATTATAAGTAACCTAGAGATGATTTAAGGTATATGGGAGGATATGCACAGGTTGTATGCAAATACTGCACCATTTTATCTCAGGGACTTGAGCATCCACAGGTTGGGGTATCTGCAGGAGGTCCTGGAACCAATCCCCTTTGGATACTGAGGGATAACTGTGTATGTAAAATTATTTGTAAAGTAAATCATGTTTGAAATTGTTCTAAATGAGCTTTGTGCTTTCCAGTCATCACATTTTGCTCATTTTACTCCCTACTTAGAATACTTTCCATTTCTTCTCTGTCAGCTCAAATCCTATCCAATCATTCAGAGTCACCCCCAACACCACTTATTCTCTCAATATTTTCTAAGGTCATCCCAGTCCTTATCTTTTTCCTACTCATTTGAATTATACAGGATCTGCATTTAATTGTAAAGAAATGCAACAAGCAACTGTTGACCAATTACAATGATCCAGGCACTGGACTTGTTCCTGGACTGGCTCCTGGAGACATAAAGATGTGCAAGATGCAGTCTTTGCCCACTCTTAGGGGACATAGAATCCAGTGGCAAGAGACAAACATATGGAAAGAATCACATTCTAAGAAATATTTTTATAAATAAAGGGCATTTTTATAGGAAAAAACTTCATTAGAAAGAAAATCAATCACTCACTAATTTGTCTTTTTGGCAAATCTGGACTTTCATCTAGAGCATAGTTCTCAGGCTTTAATACATTTTTTCAGAAATAGAAATGTGGTCATTTAAAAGTAGTTATTGGTTTTCTGTCTCCACAGATAGAGGGAAAATTCACCTTTATAGGAGGACTTCTCTCGTTATTGTGAGAAAGCATTCTAACATGCATTTTTATCATGCAAAGGTAAAGCCAAAGTGCTACTGTGGAATGGGGACAAATGGGACAGTAAGTAGCTAAACTACTTTGCATAAAGATGTAAACGTTTGACTTTAATGTAGAAAGAGCTGCATCTTGTATCAATTAGCTTTTGCCACAATAATTATGTATTACAAACAAACTCAAAACTCAGTGACTGAAAAAAATTATTTTAGTTTTACAGATTTGTGAGTCAGCTGGGCTGGTTTTGCTTCACAGTACAGATCTGCAGGTCTGTGTCTTCCCCATCATGGCCTCCGTCCTCCTTGGTCACATTGGGCTATTCAGGACACATTCTTCTCATGGCGATGGCAAACGCACACCAAACGGCAAGCCCAACCACATAAGCACATGTCTAGCTGCTTTTTGCATCACATCTGCTAACATTCTACCAGCCAAAGCAGCCAAAGCCAAGAGGCATGGAAGGACATTCTGCCTTTAGTAGTAGAGAATGTAAAACTACAAAGCCAAGTGTGTAGATATAGGAAGTGATAAAGAATTGGGTACAGCTGGGCATAGTGGCTCATGCCTATAATTCTAGTACTTTGGGAGGCTGAGGTGGGAGGATCACTTGAGGCCAGGAGTTCGAGACCAGCCTGAGCAACACGGCAAGACCTCGTCTCTACCAAAAATAGAAGAGTTAGCTGGGCGTGCTATTGTGGGCCTGTAGTCCCAGCTGCTAGGGAGGATGAGGCAGGAGGATCACTTGAGCCCAGGAGTTCAAGGCTGCAGTGAGCTATGATGATGCCACTGTACTCCAGCTTGGGCAACAGAGCAAAACCCTGTCTCAAAAAAAAAAAAAAAGAATTGGGCACAATAACTCCGTCTACCAGATTCCATAAAGATACTGATTGAGATGCATTTGAAACTGAGGTAAGGATTTGGGGTTTGCAGTTCCTCTCGATGGACCAAAGAAAGAAGAAATTTGAGAGATGTAGAAAAGACATGCCCGTAGCAGAAGATAAACAGTTCTCATAATGTGGAAACAGACAGGAACTAATGAGAGAGTAGGCTGTGGCCATTTTGTTATACCAAAATTCCTTGGTAGAGTTTTTAAAATGTTACTCCTTGATAGTAGCTAAGTTTGGGGAAGCTAAGAGAGGTCCATAAGCAAAGCAAAGTCAGGAATGTTGGATAGACAAGTTATTTTTAGAATGATTTTAGTAACCATCTACAACAAGATGCCTGGCCAAGACAACAAGCAACAACAAGGGTGGATTGTGAGACATAAGTGTTCCTCTAGAGTTTTTAGAAATATTTTGGTGGGCAACACTAGAGAACATGGGACTTTCTACTAAAGGGGATACATAGGGTCTGCTCTTTGAGATTCCACAGTTGAGTAACATTTATTCTCTAAGCTGGTAAGGAGGGCATAATTAGTGTTTGCTTAATTCAAGCAACTTTACTGTCATATTATTAATCATAACTTGTTTGTTTTAGATTCGACTAAATTTGAGTCAGAGTTCCTGGGTCTCTGAGCCATTTATTTGAATACAAGAGTAATATGCCCCTGGAGGCTTAATTCACACATCTCATAGTCACTTGTATCTCTTATCATTTACTCAGGCCATAAATATGGATCCTAAACCATATACAAGTTTAATAGCTATGTAAGACAGAGTTTCTAATTTCAAATTATCAGTCCAAATAAGGTGCTAACAGTATAAGTCAGAAGATGTTAAGTACCAGCAAAGTTTATAAATGTTTTGAAGAGACAGAGGCACTATTCAATGAAAATCTTGACCTAAAAAAGTGTAAAACAAACCTGATCATAGAAATAAATCCCTGAATGTTTTTAAATTAACCATGACAATCCATAAGTAGCTAGCTCAACATTCAGAATGCTTAGTGCATAAGCCTAGCATATATCATCTAAATGTTGGGATCCATCATGGGGCTTTCACTCAAGACTGTAACACAAAAACCCAAAACAACTAAATGCATTCACTCATTTATATATTCATTCCAACCTAATCATGAAGCTCTTACTATGTGCCAGACACACACAAAGGACATAGCAGTGAACAAGGTACCTAAGAACCCTGCTTTTCTTCTAGTTGGTTGAGAGAGGAGACAGAAAAAGTAGCAAGCAAATAAATAAAATGACCAAACAAATATGGGGAAAATGTCAATGCTACACAGAAATTAACCAAGGATGCATGATGGAGCATGATGCAGAGAGCTACTTTCTGTCAAGTTTTCAGGGAAGGCCTCTCTGGAGAGGTACCTTTTAATTCAGTGGAGCTAATGCTGCAAAAATACTCCACCACAGGCAGAGGGAACAGCAACTGCCAAGGCTCTGAAGTGGGTGTATGATGTGGACAATAGGAAATCTTACCTCTTAATGTATCTTTCCTCTTACTTCTTGTTTAGTTGAACAAAATCTGGTTATAATCACTCATAATAACGGAGAGAGTCAATGACTGTATTAGCCCAAGACTCATTATATTTATTAGTATTTTTAGATTGTAGTCGATTTTGTAGATGCTAGAAAAAGACCGTTTCTGACATTTTGGAGATTTAATACAGTTTTTAAAAAAAAAAGGAAAGAAAGTGTGGCATGGGTGTCAACTTTGAAAAAACGGAGAATTTGTCCAGCCATCCCATCTGGTTTACCTTTTTCTTTCATGGTTCTTCACTTTACACTTGAACTGCACAAAATCACCTCTTCACTCGGGAAAAGCAGCCCCGGTAGCAAACGTCTCTCTTTCACTTTCTTCCTCTAAACTTGATTTTCAGAGCACCTTCCTGGAAGACCCCCAGGGCTGGGAGGAAGGAGGTAGGCAGAAGAAAATAAAGAAATTCTTTGGAAATGCTAACTTACCCCAGTGGTGAGGATGAATACCAAATCTCCTTCTAGCTCCTATAGGACTGCAGGTTGCTAGAAGAGCTTCACTCAGACTTCTCCCTTAAAAAGTGGGCAATGGCCTCCAGCTGAGGAGTGTTTTGCCCTAGCCCTGCTGATGAGAGCCAAAAGATCCGCACTACGGAGCCACAACAGAGACACTATATTTCTAGATAATCAATTGTAAACCATTTTCTTATCTGCAGCATAGTATTTTACACAAAGTAGGCATTCTACAAATATTTGTTAAAGTAATGAATGAATGATTAAGTAAATGAACAATTCTATAGGTCAGTGAAGAAATGTTAATATAAAACACAGGACAATAATAAATAACCCCAGTGTTTTCATTGTTCAAGCTTTATTTTTGCAACCTAAAGGTACGGCCATGCTAGTTTCTACCCTACTCCAAATGTCCTGGCTCCACCACACTCTATAATTTAGGGCCAACTCTGCTAAGCTGAAACAGGAGGTTTAAACTACTAAAACATGTTAAAAGAAAATCCATAGCTTTTTAAAGAAAAGGAAAGGAAAAAAATAGTTCTTCCTCAAGTAGGCAAACATTTTAAGAATGTTAATTGGAACAAATTTTAAGTTGTAATCTTTTGTCACATTGTAAAATAATTCCTAACCAACTGCAGGAATTCTGTTACTAAGAAAGCATTGTTGTTGGCAAAATTTAGGTGCAATGAGAATAATAGTTGTGTTCTTTTGTTTAAAGGAATTGAATTGATTCTTGCATATATAAATGTTCTAAAAAATTTTGTGCAGTTTAGAACAGTCGTTTCAAAACTAAAATTGGCAAAATGGTAGTCGGAGGGGTTCATCTATTTATAATCATTAATACCATTCCCAATGATGGATCATTGAATATGTAAAGAAAATGCATAGTCCTGATGTCTTAGATCCTAATAAGTTTTCACTAGTATACCATCCTGGTTTACCACCAATAAAAGTTTTAACAACTGCACTGCTACCTCAAGTGAGGGACATACCACATGCCACCAGCATTGGAGTCTTCATCGCCAGCCAGTTGCAGGTGGTCCACCTCCAGAATCCCACTGAGCATCTATTTTCTCAGTGCCACTCTTGATACCATCTCAGTTAGGGTTCCCTGGGAAGCAGACTATGAGACAGAGCATGTTAAACAGTGAGTGCTCTGTGGAAAGGAGTAGAAGGAAGCACAATTGGGCAGAGGAAAAGCTGAGTTCTGATGTAGTCTCAAGGAAAGGTTCAGCCAACCCTGTGGAAAGTTCTGGAACTTGGGTGACCCCATCAGAATTATCCCAAGTTGGGGCATGGCACCCAGGTTTTTATACCCCCACTTGATCTGTCTTTGCAATACCTTTGCTTGATCAGACCTTGTGCAATTTTCTTGGCCAGAGGCAATCTCCAAGGAGTGGGGATAGGTGATAACTGTCTTTTGACACCACTCCGAGAAGTCTTCCTTTCTGAACACCCACCATGGTGTCTACTATGTGCCAGGCACTATTCTAGGTGCTGGGGATGTAGACAATAAAAAAATCAATAAGAACATATATTGCATATTGGGTGGGTCTGAGTGTTACAGGGAGAAATAAAGCAGGGTCATGCAACTTTAACCACACAGCATCCTTGACATTCTTCAAACCCACCCTGCACATTCCCATTCCAGGGCCTTAGCCGCCCTTCTCTTAAGGCCTCACTCCCTTTAGGTCTTGGCTCAAATGTTCCCTTCTCAATAAAGCATTGTCTGACCATTCTGCTGTAAATTTCAATGCACCCCCAACCCCAACACCTATCCTAGTGTTCCTTATTTGCCTTCCCTCACCAGTCAGTTTTCTCTGTTCTCTCTTGAGAAACCTGCACTCTTGTCTCCCGGCTACCTATTGCCTTTCTGGGACTTGAACATCCTTGTTGGGGCTTTGATCGAATACTTCCTTTACTTTCTTTTTATTTCCCACAAATAATTAAACACGGCAATAATAAGGAAGGAGAGCGGTTACTCTGCTCAGTTCTCCCATCTCCAACTCTATCCCCATGCTACCCCACCCTCGCCATTGAATGATAAAGGAATTTTTCTCAACACTAGAAGTCAACTGGGAAAAAAACTAATAGGAAACTGATCAAAGCAGACCAGGAGAAATTGCAAATGGCTATGGCACAGTGTGCACATGCATGGCTGGTTTCCTATGCCTATGTTTCCTATGAGGCAGTTTTGCTTCCCTCTTGGGGGGGGCTGTTCCTTAGCCAAATCCTCCAAGGGGCAGGTTGAGCCCTATTTCTGAGGGCTCCTTGAGTAATGCAGGTATTTGTTTAGTAGTTGCCCCTCCTGTCCCCTTGACAGTACTCAAATACTTTCATACTTGAAAAGGGTCTTTAAAATCACCCTGGTTTCTCCCAACAGATTAGTGCATTTGGAGGAATAGCATGAGCTCAGGCTCTGGAACACAGGGTGGAAGAAAAGTTTAAGCAAACTTCTTACAGTTCAGTTTTCGGTGTAACTTAAAAACAAGCCAACCTAGTGATGGAAATACGTTTCAGACCTGAGGAAAAGATAAATGTCATCCTCTCTATGCTGTGCAGTAAATGCATATCACAATTTTCTCTGTCAGAAAAACATAGGCATTTCCAACATGTAACCCCTAGGCATTATCACTTACAAGAGTTATTTGGTGCCTTTTCTAGCACAGCCGTCTTCCTACCACTCTACTTTACAACTCCTTTTCACCACTAACCCCCCACCCCAGCGTGCCCATTCCAACCCACCACCTCTTATCCTCCAATCCACAACTTAAAGCATTTCTGCTGGGAGTTATATATTCCACTGGATGACAGGAGTTCACTGCTGGAGCTCTTGTAGCTGAAATATCCAGATGGTTGTCATAATTTTTCACTTTACTTTTCAGTGTGCTTGGCTATTCTATCTCATTTTATTCATCATCAAAACATTTTTGAAAGTCATCTTCTCTAAAGAATAGAAAAGTGAAGCTTCAAATAAAGCGATTCAAACAAAAGTTAGAAAATACACTTGAATTCAGAAAGCAGGTTTTTCAAAACAAATATTGACTGAACTAAGAAAGTTAGCATGTCTTTAAAAGGTTTGCCTTTTCTTTATGAATAAGCTTATTTATTAAAGTTTTTGAACAAATATTTCTTGAACACCTACTATGTGCCAGACATTGTTCTCAGCACTTAGGATATCTTGGTGTACAAAATAAAGACCTTGTCACTGTGAGAGCTTACATTTCAGATAGGAATGCTGATAATAAACACAAGCATAACAAATAAGTAAATTATATAGCTTGTTAGAAGCTTCCCATATTATACAGGAAGCTTTTCCATATGATATGGGAAAAGAAGAATAAAAAAGGTAAAGAGGATCAGGGGAGCAGGAGGTGGTGGGGTGCAATGTAGTATATAGGGTGACAGGGACAAGCTTTATAGAGATGGTGACATTTGCATAAAGACTTTTCATTTTGCGTGAAGAGCTTTTCAGGCTAAATCACAGCCAGTGCAAAGGCTCTGAGGTGAGAGTTTGCCTGGCATGTTTGAGGAACAACATGATGGCCGATGTGGCTGGAGTGGAGTGAATTAGGGGAAGGAAAGGAGAAGAATCAGACAGTATCTGGAGTCAGAACACATGAGGCCTGGTAGACCATTGTAAGGACTTTGGCTTTCACTTTGAGAGAACTGGAGAACCATTAGAAGATTCTGAGCAAAGAAGTAACCTGGTCAGATTTGGGTTTAAAAGGGTCACTTTGGCTTCTGTGCTGAGAATAGATGGTGGGAAGGACAAGGGTGGAAACAGGGAGATAGGCCAGGCAGCTGGCAATGGCAGTGCAGACCAAGGCAGTAGCAGAGGTGGTACTGAGGAACAGTCATGTTCTGGACACAGGATGAAGGTAGAGTAAGAGATTTTCTGATGAATTGGATGTAGCATGTGAGTCAAGGAGGATGCCAAGGTTGTGACCTGAGCTCAGGAAGATGATGTTTCCATCAACTGAGATGGGGGAGGCTGCCGAAGGTGCAAGTGCAGGAGCCACATCAGGAGTTCAGTTTTTGACATGTTCCACTTGAGGTAACCAAATGAAGATGTTGGTAGGTAACTATATGTGAGCCCAGAAATCAGGAGAGAGGTCTGGGATGAGGAGGTAAATTTAGAAGTCTTGGGCATTTAAGTGGTATTACAAGTTGTGAGATTAGATGAAATCACCAAGGAATTAAGTATGGATAGAAAAGAAAAGAGGACCAAGTACTGAGCACTGGAGGGCCCCAACATTCAGAGGTCAGGCAGAAAGGAAGCCAGAAAATGAGACTAAGCAGAAGCAACTAGGAAGGTAGGAAGAAATCCAAGATAGTGTGTTGTCCCAGAGCCAAAGGAAGAAGTGTCAAGTAACATGAGAAGTGAGAACTGACCATTGGAGTTAGCAACATGGAGGTCATTAGTGATCTTGACAAGATCAGTTTCAGTGAAGTCCTGAAGGGAAGCAGAAGCCTGATAGGAGAGGATTCCAAAGAGAATGGAAGGGGAGACATCCGAAATGGCAAGTAGAGACATCCCTTTCCACAAATTTTGAGGCAAATAATCCAAAGAAATTTAGTGATAGCTTATGGGGAAAGATGGGAGAACAGTGGCATGTTTGTATGCCACTGAGAATAAACGTTTTGATAATATGGGGGAGAGAAAGGATAATTGCTAAAGCAGTGTCCTTGAGTAGGTGAGAATGGATGGGACCTAGTCACAGGTGGAGGGGCTGGCTTCAGTTGGGTGCATGGAGACCTCCTCTACGATAGCAGGTGGGACAGCAGCACGTGTGGAGCTGTGATCATAGGAGTCGGTGGTTGTTCTCTTCTAATTGCTTCAGTCTTCTCTGTGAAGGAGGATGCAATGTCATCAGCTAAGACGATGGAGGCGGGGAGAGGAGATACAGAGGTGTGAGGAGAGAGAAGGGAGTATTAAATGGTAAGGTAGAGAGGTATGGAATGGGCCAGAGAGGTACAGAATGGTTAAGTGATCACTGAGGATACACTTGAGTTTGTGCTTGTGAATTTAAAGTGAGACCAATCAGCACGGTTGTGCTCTTTTCTTCTGCCACAATAAGTTACCCAGGTGCAGATACAGAGTAGGCAGGGTTGAATTTAAACAATATCGTGGTTTTGTCAGACAAACATGGCAAAGCAGGGGCAGGGCAAGGAAATTGAAGGTATGTGCAACTGAGAGTGATTATTGTAGATGGAACTCAGCTAACTAAGGAGGGATGCAAGGGCATGAAGTGGGTGAGGGACTTGGAAAAGGTGGTAGAGGAATTGGAAGGACCCAGTTGGGTCAGAGCACTAGAGGGGGTGATCTGGAGGGTCAGGAGATGTTGGTCAGAGTAGGACACACGACACCGAGAGAGTGAAATAACATGGTCTAGCAAGGTCTGCCCATGGCAGTGGGAACCACAGAGAAGGACACACAATGAGGGAAAAAGAGGTCAGGGATCTGAGAACACAAGACATTGGGAGGATGATTCACCCACATATTGGAATCACCAAGAAGTGAAAACCTCAAATGGCAAATGTAGGTAAACCAAGTTATGGCACAACTGTACAATAGAATATCATGCAGTCATTAAAAATAGAATTTTGGAACAATATTTAAAGACATGAAGAAGTGATGAAGGAATGTTAATGGGGGAGTGAATATAAGATTTGTAATTTTATATGTAGCACAATCCATTTTCTTAAAATGTATCTTTATGCATAGAGAAAAGTCTAGAGGAAATAAAGTGTCAATGGTGTTTATCTCTGGGTAAAATTTATTTTTTTCTATGTATCTTTTGTCATTTTCTAAATTTCCTACAAAAAAAATTATTAACAAAAACAATAAAAGACAATAAACATTATATTATCTCTGGTGCATTAAATTTCCTAAAAGCATTTTTTAAAAAAATCAATAAATTATTTAGTCACAGCTTCCAGATTTCCCAATATCTTCTGCGTGATACTTTACTTAGGTTATGTAAAATGTGACACAACTTTGTGGCTAAATTTTGCATTTTCTTTCATCTTCAGAGGATATTTTTTCCATGTAACAGATTTTTTTTCAGTCAATTGAAAATCCAGGAAGTTGTGTTTCTGTCCAAAAGTTCTCTAAATAAATGTTCAAATTTGAAATAATGTTTCCTTCCAGAGAGGACAAATGCCTTTTACAGAAGATGGAGAAACAGGAGCTATGTTTCTAAAGCTTAAGAAACTTAAGTGCTCTCATGAAAAGCCAGAACGGTGGTAACTTAGGTTGCTTTAGTGGAGGCTGCTGTCATTCAGGGCTGGGTTGGGAGAACAAGGCTTCTACTGTGGGGTCTTTGGTAAGGTACACTGTAGTTAGGCATGTTTAAAGAGAATGCTAGTTAATTTTAAATTTGTAATTAAGTCTGATTCAAAGTAAAAGCATATACATATACACACATACACCTCTCCTCCCCCAGGACCAAAATACACATTTGTGTTTGTGAACTTAGTGGTTGTCTTATGTTGTTTCACTTTTACTTCCAGCTTTTCCTAGAGAAGTTTTTTCTGATCTATTAAGGGAAACTCTATGGAGGAAAAGAAAAAGACCTCCTCTTGACTCTCACTCAAGTAGATTTCTACTAGTCCTTATCTCTAACACCCTCTGTAGTCTCATGTTGACAATAAAGGAATAAGTTAGGGAAGATATTATAAAAAAAGATTTAGGATCAAATCATATGACATTTGATTCGAAATGGAATGAAATTATGAAAGCATTAATCCCATACTGAACCAGTCAGAGGACAAATCTCATTTACCATTTTAAAAATTCATTTTATTTTTAGTATGTAAGGTTAAAGAGGAAAACTTTTCTTTTTACTTTAAAGCAATTTACAATACAATTGACAAAAGAAAATTAGAAAGAAAATATGATTGGACTTTAACCATTGAAAGCTTGTGTGTCTAATCTCTGCAGAAAAGTCTGTGGAATAATTTTGAGAGAAAAAAACAATTTCTAAAAGCTGAAAAACACTACTTTTTAGCATGAAATTTCAAAAGTCATGAGGGTCTAGAATCACATTGCTATTTCTTTAGCTACCAACTCCTTCAAATCTTTGGCACCCTTGTCCAAAAACATAGTACCAACAACCTGGCAGAACAGGGGGTGGGGATGGTCATCTGTAAAACGTTGCCCACATTGTCTCGTTTTGCCATTGTCTCTATCCCTAACCACAAAGCCAAGGCAAGTGGGAGGGAAAAAAAAACGAATCTATTTCTACATCAAGTCTACATTAGAACTTCAATTCAAAAATATAAAGTTTGAAGTGTCTACGCAACGTACAGCCCTTCTCATAATAATGTATTTCATTCCACTTTTGTGGTAGTATAACCAGCCTGAAAGATGGGTGAAAGACCTGAGAGGTAATCTAGAGCCCAATCTTGCAACCAAGAAGGCATGTGACTCACCCAAGGTCATAAGGCTCAATAGGGACACTTAAATAAAGACTTCAAAATTAGATTCTCTTGTGTGCATGTGCCTATAGTAAAGAGTCTGTCCTTCACACACACACACACACTCACACCACACATTCAAAATCTTCAAATAGCTCTAGAGTAAGAATTTAAAGAAGCAAAAATTTAAAACTTGACTACAGTTACTGGCTCAATCATTTGCTTACTATAAACTGGAATTCCTTCTTATTTAAGTGTAACATTTCAATTGCTCAAGTTCAAATACTTTGTATCCTAAACAATCCTAAATGTATAAATATTTTAAAATTATATGTTAAATAGAAAAACTTGTCATTATACATTAACACTGAATTTTTCAATTTCTTCCCGTGCCAGTTCATAAAATATCATTGATTCTAGATGGAGTAAGAACTTGGCTGTGTGATCCAAAAAGGCCAAGAGCCTCTGGCCTGCATGATCTAAGATACATGGAAGTTTGTGCAATTAACATGATTTTGGGAAATATATTTTTAAAAAGTAATATGCATATAGTTATATAAAGAAGCTATTTATTTTGATACCAAAATCAACACCAGTAATAATAACCACTACTTACCAAGTGATTACTATGTGCCAGACACTACACCAAGTATTTTACTACATTATCTTATATAACACTTCCAACAATCTCCTGGGGATAGCTACTATTATTAGGCTCATTTTATAGAAGAGGGAACTGAGCACTGGAAAAATTATGGAATTTGCCAAGATAACAAGCTAGCAAGTGACAGAGTTGAGATTGGATCCCAGGCAGTCTTAACCACTTCATCAACCAGATAGCATAGAACAGTCATTAGCAAATTAGAAAAGTATGCCTTTGTGTGAATTTGGTTCTCAGTTAAATGGTCTGTTTAACTGATGGTTTTTGATGTGATTAGCACCTTATAAACTTTGGAAATGTTGCTTGTGAAGCATGGAAAAGTAAAATACTTACGCTTCATCTTCTGTTCCCAAGACTAATTTTTTAAATTCCACTAATATGTTAAGATAGCAATAATGAAAAAATTAATTACTTAAACAAACCATTAGGTCAAGAGTCTACACAAGCATGACCTACCAATTTTCCAAACTGATGGTAGAAACTAGTGGGTTGATGGACTTTAACCGTTACATAAAAACAACCCAACATACCCTCGTAAATCATTGTTGAACTCATTACTCATTACAGTTTGTACTTCTCGTTATAATGCCACATGTAAAATCTTGACAAGATTTGCCTGACATCCAAACCGACTCTTATAACTCAAGCAGCACATTTCTCTAGTGTGTCAGCCCGCTGCAGGTGTTTCTCTATCACAATGAATAATTACATCAAACAAAGACAAGAAATATTCCAAAGCTGACAAAACCGTACATCTGAAATCTGTATTTTCTACCTCTTGGGAAATTAAAATCTACAAGTATAGGGGCTTCAGTGCCCACGTCTTGGGGCCATTCCAGGATTATAAAGAAAGATCTTTTCTTTGCAAGCCCAAAGATTACAATAATACAGGAAATTAAACTGTATTTATAGACTGGACACTAGCACACCAGCATGCTTTCTTAGCTCTCTGAATCTCCCAACAAAAATAAAAACACTAGCAATCAAACGGGTGAGCAAGAAATGACAAGTGTTTTGACAGCTCTAGAATACTTTGAGGTATTTTTAGCATATTTCTGAGTCGTATTAGCTTAACCTGTAATAGAATATAAATGAGCCCATATGGCACAGATGTAATTATGTTCCACATGAGAAATCCCTGTGGTAGGTTGGGGAGGGGGCTGAGGGAGAAGAATACACCAGCCCCCACCTCTCTCCCCACCCTCTCCCCCTCACCACATGTGCCTTCTGGAGGGCATGATTTACACATCATTTGCATTGAGAAGAATATGAAGAAACACAATGCTAACAACACAGTACTGAAAAGGGCACGCAAAAGACTGGGATCCCTAAGGGTGCTGCTCTCTGTGACTGACATCCAGTTAGGAGTAGAGGCAGCTTCCCCTAGGGATCACATTTGATGAAGTGATCTTTGATTATGTGGGCACAGCAATCATAAGGCATAATTATTATTACTGCAAGAGAATGGGCAACAAATCTCTGGGGAAAGCCTCTGTCACAGACACTTCGCTGGCGCACGCTAGAAGTGAATGTTCTCCCAGGACCATTTTCATTCCAACCTGATATTTAGCTGAAGCTTCTTTGACTACCAGTCATGAAACATTAAATATAGATTAGAGCCAGAGAGATGTTGAAAGCTGAAATTCACCGGAGGTGCACACTTGTGTCCTTGAGAAACAACCTCGAATGCTGTCCAGATGTTGCAGCAGCAAGGCAGAATGGTCCCAAGCTACAAGGAGGCCGAAACAGAAGAGAGAGATGTTTAGCATTCCACTGGCCTTCCATTTGTTTTATTTGTACTATATTAATTTAGCAGAGAATCCTTACAGGCTGTTAGTGGTAGATGTTGCAAAGTGTTCACTATCCCAAACGAATGAAGAAATGCTTTTGTGCCAAGAAGGAGAGTAATTCAAAGCACATAATTGATTTTCTACAGTTTCAAACTGTGATAAGACTAAGGTCTAGCAACAGAAACATATGTTAGCAGTTTTGTCTGTGTTTTTCAATGAATTAAAAAAAGAGCACCCCCGTAACTAGTGGATGGTTAACTCACTTTGAACATCTCACTAGATTTTAACAGATACTTGCAGTGGAATTTGGAACAAATTGGCCTGCTTCGGAACAGTTTGCAGAGGGCAGATGTACTGTGGGAAACAAAATTCATCCCCCAGGTGTGTGATGGGAACCCTTCTTCCACTTCCTCAATGAATTGGGTGTGCTGCGTTCACATTTGAGACTCTCCCCAGTCCCCCCTTCCTCACCCACTTTTGCAGAACATGACTCAGAGGAAGGCTCTTCTGGTTTTAGTTGGAAACGTGCAACACACTTTGTACAGCGAAGACTCTTGCTCACTAGCAGTTCCAGTAAAACAGAGATATTAAACCAGTCACCCTAGAGGCAGCTGACCAGCTGTTCCTCCTGTTCACAGGAAATGGAGCTAGAGGAAATTAGGAGATGAACAGCAGGCAGGGTAGGAAGCGAGACCTAGGAACTCCTTGCCAGGGAGGGCTGACAAGTGCTGGCTTCGATGAACAAAGGATTTTTCACTCCCACAGACCTTTAGAAACAGGAAGTACTGGTTAGTTCCTCAGGTTTTTCTGAAAGCAAAGAGCCAGATTAGATGACATGCTGACCCCCTTTACTAGCTCTAAGGTTTTACCTTTCTATCAAACTAGCTCACAACATTTCTGAATCTCTCTCCCACCAAAAAAAAGGGGGGGGGGACAAAAAGCTTTGTCTGAAGTTGCAACAGTCACTGGGGGTCTGTCATCATTGTGCTCCAGGGCCCATGGTGATTATTAATAGTCAGCAAGGTAAGCGCCCTGAGGCATGTGAGAGCAGGCAGACCACAGACTCAGCTCTTACCTTTTAAGCATACCTCCCCCAGCTCCCCTTAGAGGGCCCTTCTGCAATGCCAATTCTGTGTTTATACTGATGTTACACATAGATATGTATGGAATAACCTTGAAGTCATATTAAACAAATACAATTCACCAGAAAGCGGGGAAAAGGCAGTCCCTGCCAATTTTCGTCAATTTTTGTTCCATTTATATAAGAGCCCTGGCAAGTGGGTACAAAAAATAACCTCAAGAAATATTGTCATGCCCCATCAATGGATAGCCCTCCTATAATAGGTTTGGGGCGGAGGGTGAAAGGTGGAATGTGAAATGTTTCACCAGCAAGATGGCCCTTGAGTTGCCTCTTAAAGGATAAAAAGGATGTTGCTGGGTGAATGGGGCTGGGGTTCAAGGTGCTATGGAGGACATTCCTGCAGTTGGATGGCATATTTAAAAGCACAGAGACTTGGGATTGCAAGTCGTCAGGGAACTGCAAATAGCGTGATAGGGCTAGAGGGTAGGAAGGAAGCGGGGAGAGAAAAAGAAGCAGCTGGACAGATAGATGGTGGCCGTCCTAACGAAGTCTCCTGCCGTCGAAGGGTACTGAGCAAAGAAAGGATTGGGCAGGGGTGGTCCAATCCGTCAGACACTGTTACAGTGGTCCAAGTGAGAAAGGATGAATTCCTGAAGTAGGGCAGGAACAGCAGGGATGGAGATGAAAGAGTGGATAGGAGAGAAGTTAAGGTCAAGGTCGTAGAATCTACTGGATTTAGCAGATTTCAGAACGTGAGGAATGAAGGAAAGAAAGCTCCTAGGATGATCCGTAGGTAGAGAGAGCAAAGAGCAAATTATCTCCAAGTCATCTAGATTTCATCTCCAGATTGATTATCGGGTTACTTGAGCAGTTTTTTTTCTGTGTTCGATTCTGAGAGGCTTTAATTGGAATTTCTGGGTATCCCCTTAGTGGGCAGCAAAGAGAAGGCACACAGAGGAAGGACTGGGGAGGGGGCACCTGTGCTGGGCACCTCCAGACTGTGGACAGTGGAGGAAAGGTGACGATCGCAACTGGTAAGCCTTGTAGGAAAGTAATATGACAAGGTATACCAAAAGTCTTTTAAAATTATTAGAACTTTTAACCCAACAAATTACACTTATAAGAATCTAGCCTAACGAAAGGACCAAACTGCTCAAATGCTGTGCAAGGAAGTGTTCACTGCAGCATTATTAGAATGGAAAAAAATTCTAAATGATCAATAATTGAGGCATGATCAAATAATTGCTCAAAGGAGTAGTTAATATAGTTACACAAAAGAACAAAATAAGAAGCATAAAAATTGAAAAGAAAGAAGCAAATTAGTCATTATTCACAAGTGAGATGGGTGTACCTACGGAAACCCCAAAAGAAACTAAAAAATTGCTAAAAACAATAGGCAAATTCAATAAAATTACAGGATTGTAAAAAATGTCAACAGCTTTCTCATATGCAATGTGCAACCAGTTAGAAAATGAAACAGACTGAAAAAATCCCATTGCCAGGGGGACATAAATGATTGAATAAATGGAAAGACATATCCTAATTGAAAAAAATAAAATATATTTTGGGAAAAAAATGACTCAGTATAAAAAACTCAATTCTCCCTAAATCAATCTATACATTTCATGGGTTTCCCAATAAAGATACTTAGTGGGCTTTTTTGTTGGTGATAGTGGTTTGGGGGGTTTTTGTTTTGTTTTGTTTTGCTTTCGAATAGGCAAAATGATTCTAAAGTTCATAGCCATGGGGTTTAATTCTTATAAAATTTAAAAGTAATGAAGAGGGACTAGTCTTATCGGCCGTAATATTTCAGTAAATAAAACCCTTAAGTGATGGTAGTTAAATACATGACCAAATCAATGGGAGAGAACAGAAAGTCCAGAAATAGAACCAAATACTTACTGGAATTTGGCATATGATAAATAGTCCAGCTTGGTCTGATTTTAAATTCTGAGGTTTCCTTTAGAAGCAAACTTGCAGTATTTCAAAATTCAGTGGATTTTGAGTGAGTAATTATTTGCCTATTAGAGAATATTATAATTTGGTTCCATCCCTTGCAACAGGCAGGGGTAGGGAGAGTATATTTGTTTCAATACAATTGTTTTTGCCAATTTATATATATATATATATATATATATATAAAATTAAATAGCTGTATGTATTCACCTCATTTGTATTTATAATATAACCAGATATTCAGCATGTATTATAATGTGTGACATTTTTGCTTAATGTATACATTCTTGGTGCCCAGAGAAACAAAGCCAGTACATTATCATCTTTAGCAAAAGACTTGATAGGTGAGGCATTTAAAACTTCTGGCTAAAATAAGGTTTGGGGATTATTAACGGATTTAATTTCTGCAAGCCAACCTCATGACACATTACCATGGCTAGCTAAGCATTAACTGGATTTTCCATCCATTTCCCATATTGTTGAGCTCAACCTTAACTTGTCAGCTTGGGCAAATCCCTTAACCCCTGTAAGCCTCAGTTTCTTCCCCTGTCAAATGAAGGGGTTTGGCAAATTGATCCCTCCGGGCCTTTCTCACTCAAAGCTTCTGTTATTCTGGGTACAGCAGCCCATTGCCATACTCTGTGGCATTAAGCATAAGGTGAAACAAAAGGAGAAGTGTGCTTAGCTAAAAATAATGCTGGCATTCTAGGTAAAGTAGTTACTGGTTAAAAACATGGTTTCCAGGCTTTTTTGAGCCTGTAGCTCTGTGTTTAAAAAAAAAGTATGCATCTCAATATTTGTAAATACACTTATAAATTATACATATTTATTGCTATATATGTGTGCATGTATATATTCATTAAGGTATAGTGTATATTATGTTCATTTCAACACATCCAAAAATATAAAACTGAAAGTCCTAATATTTTCTTCCCACATTCTGATGCATCATCTTGGATATCCTTGGATAGAGATGGAACTAGTTTGCTCTTCAATTAGTACATTTAATAGGGAACAAACTGGTGGAAACTAGAAGATTTTTCAACTAACTTGTGGTTGAGGGGCAGCAAAGTATGGTTAAAAAAAGAAAAAAGTCCTTTGAATCTGAAGGAGAAAACCAGAGTTTGAATTCCTGTTCTGACACTTAATTAGTGGAATACCAACAAAAAGGCCATCTCCCTATGCCCAGGGGTTTCTACCACTATCCTTGAATCTTAATACCTTGTACCTTATTTTCTTCACATGTTAAATAGAGTTAATACTACACATGCCCTATATACCTCACAGAGTTATTGTGATCAAATAGATTTTATATATATAATCTATATAGGTTATAAGTTACATATATAGTGGTCAAGTAGATTATATATAGATAATTATCTATATAAAACATAGATAATCTGCATATAATGTAGATAATTATATGCATATTACATATATATCTGTACATAATATATATTATATAATACATTATACAAATGTGAAGTATAAGAATTAGTATTATCAAATGCATAAATAGTATCAGTTCCAACCCAACTTAACCTTCTACAACTGACCTGATTCTTACATACATGCAAACTTAACCAAAGAGTACCATGTACTGTATCCTAAATTGATAAAGTTTCTACTTAGGAAAACGAACAGGGCAATTAAGTCGCAAAGCCCTCTGAGAATACTGTTGAGCTTCTCATCTTTGTAACACAGTTTATTCCCAGGTAGACAACAGACGTTGCGGTGACAGGGCCCTGCCGCCTGTTCTGGTCACACACTGTTCCCCCGCCCTCACCCTCAGCCGCCAGCCAGCCTCTCTCCTCCACAGCGCTCCTCCCCGGCAGGACTGGGCTAGCCCTTCTCAGGCACCATCCCCTGCCCTGATGCTCTCTCTGCCCCATCATCAACACTGACCAGCCCCTTGGCCCATTCTCTCCGAACTTTGCCATCTCCTCACTGAGAACAGTAACCCTGTGCAGACAGTATAAATGCCATTTACTGATGCTAGGTTAATGTATGACCTCCCGCTGGGTGTATTTGCATTTTAACAGAGATTAGATACCTGAATATACAATGTATTGTCAAAAAAATAGCAAACTAATGGTTCAATTGTAAACAAGCTCCTAGGGGGGCCATTTTATGTTAGCCCCCACCTCTACTGCGGCCACTTTCCTCAGATCTCACCCTGCCTCTTGCCCCAAACCCAGTTCAAGCCTGGGCGCATTAAGCAAGGACCACAGCATCCTTGGCCACTGTCCTGCCCCACAATCAAGTGGGACTCAGCTGAATGAACCACTGTTACTGCTTCTCAGACTCAGGGGTGCCCCCTACTGTGCTCCTGCATTGTTCCCCAGTCTTCCTGGGTGTCAACCTCCCTGCCTTGAAACTGATGGCAGCTGACATTTGTTGACCATTTGTTCTGTGTCAGGCTCTACTATAAGTGCTTTACACGTTTCAATCTATGTAATCCTCAAACAATCCTGTGACATTGAAATGATACATCGGAACGGAAACCAGCTGAATATCAATCTTGATACAGGTACTATTAATATCTCCGTTCTAAAGATGAGGAAATACTCTTTCATTCAACAAATATTTTTGAGCTCCTACTAAATGCCAGGCACTATTCTAGGCCCTGAGGATACTCCTATAAATAAAACACAAAAATCCCTGCCTTCGTAGAGTTTAGATGACTGTGAAGGTTAATAAAGAGAATTTGGGGGAAGAGATCTTAAATCAGACCAGATAGTCAGCTACTTCCCCTGGTGGGCCTTGCGTTTTGCAGCTGAAAGCTGCTTCTCAACTTTTGCAGAGCTATCAAAGTTATAGTCACTGGACTGGCAGCCCATCTGCTCTCATAGATGGCTTCGGCTCCAGCTTTATTTGCCCCCCTGTGGGCACTGGGAGCTGAGTTGCCAAATCTCTTCTCTCATAAAAGGCAGTTGCTCAAAGAAGTCGGCTGGGACGATGCCAGAAGAATTCATAATTCTATCTGTACCAGCCCTGTGGACAGAGGAAGAGTGCCCACACTGAAACTTTAAGAACGCTATAAAGTCACTTGGAAAGAACTTAATACAAAACAAGTACACTTTGCAATGGAAATTTCCAGCTACATGTTAGCATTTACTAAAGACAAACCTCAACTTAGTCTAAAAAAAAAAAGTCAAGTTCTCTTTGTGAATTAGGAACAAAGTGAATTAAGATCTTGATCTCATAGGTACTCTATTTATAAAGAAATAGCTGACTATTAGCCCTTTGACAGGACTGACAGCCAGCTGTGTTGAGGAAGCATTGTGTTTCTATACTTTACTCCCCAGGCTTTTAACATAAAAATGTCCCTTTGGACCTAGGAAAACTACTTACTGTCTCCAAGAGAAAAGGCAGAGAGCAAAATCAAATAACTAAAGTGGGGCACACCTGAACTGCTGGGAAGGTAAGACCATGCTAAGCAAGGTAGGCTGCTCTGGGGTGGTCAATGGGTGTTGAATAACTTGCAGACACGATTTTCTAGAATGTGGGATGAGGAAGGAGGAGGAGACCAGTGTCACCATCACAGTGTAAACGTTATGCTGCCATCTTTGCCCTGTCACTCCATTCCTCTTTACTCATTCCATAATCTTATATATTTTTCCAATTAAAAAATAATACATGCTTAGGATAAAACTGCAAACAGTACGAAACTAACAGAGTTGAAGGTGACAGTCCCTCATAGTGTGACTATACATTCTAGTTTGTCCAGCACTGTCACAGTTTACATCTGTTGTCTTGGCATAATCATTAGCAGCAAACCCTTCATTTGCAAAGGCATCCTTGACTGAACAATAAATTACATGTTACCCTATTCATAACCCACACCCCAGGCTTAACTATGGTTAACTCATTCAATCTATTTTCAAAATTCACTCACCCACTAATTTTAAAAACTCCGAAAGGTGTCTCACATGTGCTCAAGAACATGGTCCTCACGGTTATTATATTATGCCCACCATCTTTCCCTTCCTGAGATTTGTTTTTGAAGCTTGCAGCACCTGTGGAGCTTCTGTGAAGCTGCTCTTGCAAACCCCCTGCTGCCCCCATTGGCACTGGGCCACTTCCATTTACTGTCAAAGCCAGTCGGCCCCACCTGCACTGATGATGCAGTAACATGATAGCTCTAGTGAACCAAATCCACCCAAACTGCTAACGCTGCCAACGAGCCAACTCTGTCAGCTCCACAAAGGCATAATGAATTCTCCAATGAAGTAGGGCACTTTTTCAGGGTATGCTTTGTCAATGCAGTGGTGCAGCACGCTGGTAGTATCTTTTACAGATTTTTATGAAAACAGCACTTTTAGTATTCATTCTTAGGCTGCCTTCTTAGTCGACTGTAGGCATGATTGCATGGGGATCAATCCGAGAGTACTATCCGTGTACCTCCCACTCCCAAAACTCGAGCACTAATCTCCCACCAAGCTGGGGGGATCTGACTCTGGCCAAAGGTGAGTTGTTTCCCAGAGATGCCTTGGTCTGCATTAAAATGGGATTCTGGCAGTGGTCTAGATACACAGGTGTGTTTGAGTCCTGGCGTGATTTCACTTGCCACATGCAATCATTTCTTAATCTATTTTTATGTGTGATCCCCTTTCTCTTTTGCCACATTTTCCCTCCCTCTTCCACATTCTCTTGACAGTTTTCCAGTCCCTGTGGTGCTTTATGAGTGGCATGTTTGCTCATTTTCTTAATTCTTATGCTTTATTTTATTACTTTTTTATGGTGGTGGAAGAAAAGGGGGAAAAAGCCTTTCTTGTCTAGTGGTGTGTCTTTTCTAGACAACAGGACATGTCATAGCACAGACTCAATGCCGTGTAAATATGAGTTCTTAATAATCACTGCTCTGATTCAAAAAACAAAGCTCAGGACTTACAATAAATCCTTCTTATTATTAACTTTTTGACAGGACACAAATATAGATGTCAAGATATTAAAAATATTGAGTGGGTTCAGGAAATAGAGGCATATTTTACTTTTCATGGCATTCAATAGCGAAGCAACAGGAAAGAAAGCAGACGGGAATAGTATTTTTGTCTTTTCAGCATTTGCTAACAGAAAACCTACTTTTCATTTGGGCTGCTTAGATCAATGCATGTTAAGCAGCAAACCATATTAGAAAAACTTTGGTTTTGATCATTTTCACTACTTACATTTTTTTGCCTTGGTGTTCCAGAAGTTTCTCTTGCCAGTTAGCCAGTAGCTGGCTGTTGCAACCTGAAGATATATTCAAACATAAGAATTCAGTGTAAGGTCAACACAAAGGCTCTCAGATCTGGAGGGAAGGAGCTCTCAAAGCTGCCCACATTCCCAAACACTACAGCTTCACATTATTCTGAGACCCTGGCTTAGTTTGCCAAATGGGACAAGTTAAAATAATTTTAAGCAGCCCTAAATTGCACTGCAGAATTTTGTATGAAGGAACTGAAATTCTGTGCTAATTAGGAATATTTATATCATGAGGATGTCTTCCAGAGTGGAATTTTTTAAAACTAAATTATACTGAATTCTCACCATAACACTTTCCTTAGACTTCCCACTGTGGGACCTCCTTCAGGGTGTGAGTGGCTTCTAATAGGATCCTTTTAGTGCTTCAGGAATTAAACCTCTTGGATATTACTAAGGTACCCCAATTGATTCAGCATTGCAGTCTAGAGTTATGTAGAAGTTTCAGGGCAACAAATAATAATAAACCTTGGAATTATTAAACTAATATTTTATTTGTTGATAAATTATTATAGTCTATATTTTAGGAGATTTTAAGTTTTGCTGAATGTAAGTCATTATTTGATTAGTGCTATGGTTTGGATATGGTTTATCCCCAAGAAAAGTCATGTTGAAATTTGACCCCTAACGCGGAGGTGTTGGGAGGTGGGGCCTGTGGGAGGTGTTTGAGTCATGGGGGCAGGTCCCTCATGAACGGTTTGGTGCTGCTGTGCTGTGAGTTCTCAATCTTGCAAGACTGGATTAGTTATCATGGGAATGGATGGGTTCCCCAAAGAGTGGGTTGTTATAAAGCCAGGATGCCCTTGGGTTTTGCCTCTTTGCACGTGTCCACTTCCCCTTTGGCTTTCTGCCACATTATGACGCAGCATGAAAAGCCCTCCCCAGAAGACAAGCAGATGCCAGTGCCATGATTCTTGAACTTCCCAGCCTGCAGAACCATGAGCTAAATAAACCACTTTTTAAAATAAATCACCCAGTCTCAGGTATATCTGTTACAGCAACACAAAACAGACCAAGACAGTTGGTTTATGGAAAACTTGAAATGGTCCTATCAAATAAGTAATTTATCTGCTGACTGCCTTAACTTTCCCTGAAATAATGTCTCTTGCTACTTTGAAATGTCAGGACCCCCTCTTTTTAGCCACTAACCCAGTGTTGGAACCACACAAAAGAATATAGTAATTATAGATATTATATTATTGGTTTAAAGTAGATTTGACTCAAATAAAATGTTAGCCAGGCAATGTAATAAGCTGTTGAGATATTGAGTAAAACAGAGATTGTAGACTAGTAAGGGTGAGAGACAATTATACAAGCTATTACATAAAATGTGGCAAGCTCTATGATAATGAAGGTACATGAGCGCATAGCAGGGGCACAGAAGAGGCTCTGTGGGGTCAGAAAGATATCAGGCAGAAGACACATATATTAAATTATGACATTTTTTTTCAAAAGCTATCTAAAGAAAATCACCATACATCTTTGGAAGATTTGCTGGTGGTTGGGAGGAGAAATATGATAGCTTAGAATCTTGAATTAGAAAAACAACAAAAATTACCCAAAAAATAATTAGATGTACTGGATAATTTTTCTTCAGCACAAAACACATAATTACATTAAAAAAGAAAAGGCACATATTTCACATTATCCTCTCATATGCAGATGACTTCAAATTGGAAGATAAAATGGCTATGACAGATGACAGAATTAAAACAGAAATTTATCATTTTAGTTTGGAAAGATGAAGTTACCTTTTCTAGCGAGAAACAAGATTACATTTATCAGGGATACATATAAAGGCTTACATTTAGATGAGAAAGTGGAAGCAGAGGAAAACCTGGTCTGGCAGTTGTTTGCTTGGGAAAAAAAAAAAATCCCAGTATTCAGCAAAGTTTTCTGGTATGCTATAGTGAATGTGTCTATGAGCAAAATCCATGCAGTCTGATGTGACATTAAAAGAAGCATATAATTTCCAGAGCAGATAGGCATTTGGCACACTGATGGCCTAAAATCTGAAAAATGATTTTTCCTTCTGCGAGTCACTTTTAAAGAGGGACAGTGACAAACCCACGCGCATTTACAGGAGAGTGAGAAGACAGGAACGATTTATGAAATCAATTTGACGCAACTACCCTTTGTAGAGTAGCAGCTTTGTGCTGGGCACTGAGGATATATAAAAATGAAGACAGTTCCCTCCTGTGAAACCGATCACAGTCCACAGGGAAGACAGACACATGAGCAAATCACTATGATAAATTCCATACAATCGCTGCTTTAAAAGTGCTATGGGAACACAGAGAAAAGAAAATTAATTCTGCCTGAGGGCATTAAAAACCCATCAAGAAAGATAACACACGAATTTGGCCCTTGAGGAGTGGAGTTCAAATTTCCTCAGTGGTAAAGGGGTAGGGGATGCAGGAGTGTAGACAGGGATTTGCCAAGCAGAATGAACGGTGAGTCCAGCGGGTCTGGATTTTATTGGGGGCTGAGGGGAAATGGGGCTAGAGAACCAAGCAGCGGCTAGTAAGTAAGGACTTAAATGTTTTGAAAATGGGCAGCTATCCAATGCTTGTCATACAGAGAGTGAGTGTTCAGCTTGGAGAAGAAACAGTTAAGGTTCCACATGTGCTTAACATCATCAAACAGCTGCATTGCTATTAAATGGAAAATAGAGGAACATATCTACTGAAGAAGGTTCCAAGGAGCAGACATGATACTAATAGATGGAAGTGAGAGAGATTTTAGCTCTTCTATCAACTGGAACAGTCAGCAATGGGAAGGGAATGAGAATCAAGATTCAAGATCTCCTTGATATTGAAAGGATCACGCAGAGAATAGATAATGACTCTACAGTAGTCAGCAAAGGATTCTAACTTGTTTTTAATCTCACGAGAACTATGGATTTTTCAGTTTGTCACTTTGCTTTGGTTCCTAGGAAGTTCAGAGACAAAATTTTCACCCACCTCTGGCTAATGTAGAGAACCTTATAATATGCCCACTGCATATTATGAGTTACCTTACCTGCATTTTCTACAGACCCAATACTCTCATATTTTTTTAATTTATGTTATACTCTACATTTTGATGAGCCATATGAATCCTTTTCATTAATGGACTGGTATATAAATAAATAGGTAAGCTATGAATATAATTCTAATCACCTTTTTTTCAATTTATTCAGAGGTATAAAAACCTTCATGAACTTTCCTCTTTTTTCACCATAGAATTAATTTCAAAATATTGAAAAGCAGCAAGCTGAAAATGAAAACCATAGTGAGATACCATTTCATACTCATTAAAATAGCTATAATCAGAAAGACAGACAATAACAAGTGCTGACAAGGATGTGGAGAAATTGGAGCCCTTGTACATTATTGATAGGAATGTAAAATAACTGAAGGCACTTTGTTAAAACAGTTTAACAGTTCCTCAGAAAATTAAACACAGAGTTACCATATGACCCAGCACCACTTCTAAGTATATATATGCAAGAGAACTAAAATCATATATTCATACAAAAACTTGTACACAAGTGTTCATAGCAATATTATTAATAATGGCCCAAAGTGGCAACAACCCAAATATCCATTAACTGATGACTAGATAATCAAAATGTGCTCTATCTAAACAAGGGAATATTATTTAGTCGTAAAAAGGAATGAACATGCTAAAATATGGAGGAATCTGGAAAACAATCTTTCACATGCTAAGTGAAAGAAGTCAGACCAAAAAAACCACATGCATGACTACTTTTGCAAGATATATCCAGAATAAGCACATCCATACTGAAAGAAAGTAGGTTAGTAGTTGCCAGAGGATGGGGAAGGGAAGAATGAGAGTAGAATTTGCTAATGGCTCAGGGTTTCTTTTTGGTGATAAAATGTTCTAGAATTAGGTAGTTGTGAGTTGTACAACTTTGTGAAATACTTAAAAACCACTGAATTTTATTTTTTAAAAGGGTGAATTTTATGGTTTATCGATTATATTTCAGTAAAAAAAAATACTGAAATAATTAGTTGGGGCAGGTGGAATGTTGGGGGGATAGATCAATATTATTTTCTCGCAAGAGACTTTACTTGATTACCACTTCAATCATCTCTCCTTAATTCAGGTACCTCCGTTGTAACTTTCTTTAAAAATCTCATTAAAAATGTGTGTGCCTTAGCCTTGAGATTAACACAATTTGTTATTTGGAAGGAATGGCTGCTAAAGGACCATCTAATAGCCAACTCTTTTTTTATTAGTCATGAACTTCCCTATGAATTAAGTATTAAGACTACGTACAAGTAATAAATTAGGTCCAATAAGTGTCTTTGAAATTCAATATCCATCTTTACATAGACTATTTAATTTATATATTATTAAAAGGTTTATGTAAATAATATGTAAATATTTGTTTACATAAATATTTTAATAATAAAAAAAAATCAAAAATTGTTTTCCATACTCTCTAGCTAGACTCCAACATGGCACCCTACATAACTGGAGGATGTATTTCTTCCCAGTATATTCCACAGTACAAAGGAAGAGACTGAAACTTGCCAAGCTACAGTAAATTCTAGAATAAAATCACTTCATTCTAAAAAGATGTGACATTCTTCTCCTCTGTAGTGTGATTCTTTCCTACAAAGAATTAACATTCTTAGCGTTCTTAACATGCTTAAGACAACATGAGTTTAGCTATCTTAGGTTTGGGGGTTTTTTTTAATCTTGTAAAATCAGTTGGGATATATTTTAGTCCTGTCTTACTCACGTTTCCCAGTTACCTGGATTAATTGATGTGAGCAACAACAATGGTGCTTTGAAGCTGTCAGGTATAACAGTGGAAATGATCACATTTCTTAGTGAATGAACGAATTGTTCTTTCATAAGGATTGTTTATGGAAATAAATAGAGTATTACCTTGATTAGTGAATTCCCTGGGAAGGAAGAGCCTTCTAAGAAGTCAGTTGTATTAAAACCTAAACAAACAAAATGCTCAGAAAGTTTGGGAAGCTGAGCTGCCTAAGAAGTCTCCATGAGCACAGCTTCTGCAAATGGCAGCCCCACTGAAAGCAAAGAGACCCGGGTCGGGGGGAGGGTGGTGCGGGGGGGTGAAACCAGGAGCCTTTTGAAGGCCCTCTCCTCCCGCTCCCCCATCAAGCTGCCACCTGCTGCACTGTCTCCCTCTTTGTGGCTGCTGGCAGAAGCCCTAAGCAAGAGAGAATCTGTACCCTCCTCCTTCCCTACTTAGTGATTGGTTAACTGATTCTACTGTTAAGGTCTTCTCTCAGAATATTACTGAGTCTTACTAAGGGGATAACTCTAAGTTAATCTCTAGTTGTGAAATTAAACACACACCCCCCCCCTTTTAAGAAAGAGTAAGTGTTAAAAGAATTTTAGATCTGGACAAACCACTCATTAGCCTTTGAGAGGGGCATACCAGGCTGGAATTTGGCTGTTCCTGAATTGGACCTTTCGGGTCAATGTAGGCAGGACAGGTCTGCTCCCTATTGAGCCGTCTATAAAGCTCGTTCTCATAGCTTCACTTCACTAGTGAAGTTTCCACAACATCTTTTAAGAGGGGCTTTGCAGGTGGGAGGGATAGCTAGGGGTTTGTCTTGAAGTTGTGTTTTAACCCAGTGTTTCAAAGAGCAACTCAAGAACATCCAGCATCAGAATCACCAGAATGGAGGTTCCTGAACCCTGGCCAATAAAATCAGAATCTCTGAAAACGAGGCCAGAAATCCTTATATTTAACAAGCTTCCCGGGTGATTCTTACACACACTCAATGTTAAGAATCCCTCATAACCCATTGTCACCTCTGATAAATATTGTATATTTTAAGGATCATGTGGTTTTATTTTAGTTAGCATGGAATGAGGATACATTATAACTTATCTGAGATTTTCAAACACACCCTTCAACTCCTATATTAATTCAACTTGGCTCTAATGAAGCTGTATATTATTAGAACACATCTTCTTTATTTATAGAGCCATTACTGCATTCAAGCGACCTCTGGTTTATTCCTGAATTATCCCTACTTGGGAAAAAAGCTACAAAGAAGATGAGTGATGTAAAATTTTTAAAAAGATAAATGATAGTGGTATTAGAAGATAACTTTGCATATGCTTATTACTGATTTCTAAAAATTTTGCTGTATCTTTATGTAATTTCTCCAAATTTGCATGCTTGAAAATAATGTATATTTGGGGGGAACTATGAACACTTGAAATCCTGCTTCTTAAATAGTTGCTAAAAAGGCGTATTTTTTTCTGGCAGATTTATATGTATGTGGGAGGAAAATACACACTTTTAGCCTTAACAGTATAAACACATACAAAAAAGTCTTGCAGTTGGTTTTTAGTGTAGATTAAAAATTACATTTTAGAGAACATTTTTAAGGATGCATTTATAATGCTTGAAAAATTTCTTCCCAAAAAAATGTCAACATAACATTTTAAACTAGGGCAGGCATATTCATTATCTGAGTTTGTATAAAATGCAACCCAGGCATTCAAGATTTCTTTTCTTTTTTGACAAAATGTTTAAATTAAAGATCATGAGAAAAAGATTTCCTCTATAAACATGATGGTAACTTCATAAAGAATTAAAATCTATAATCACAGCTAGAAACACATATTGGATTAATCAGAGATGAGATGAACTACGTTGATGATTTCTCACATCTAGCCCTTCACCAAAGAGCAAAAATGCAATCAGTTGACAGATATGTTTCTGATGAAAACCATACAAATATATCACCTGTAGTAAAAAAAACAGTTGGATTATACGTGTTCACTTGGGAGAAAAGGGTTGACACTAGTCAATCACCATCCTTTGCTGATCTACTGGGACAGTCACAAAACATGAATCTAGAGAGATGTGAATAGAAAAGACATATTGGGTAACAAAAAGGGTAGCAAACAAGAGGATGTGTAGCAAAGAAGAGGAAGAAAGATGACATCTGGAATATAAAGAAATCTGGTAGACTTAGAGCATTAGGACTGATCTGCAGACCTCTTAACAGAAAATGGGGTAAGGGAGAGGGGAAATCAATGATGAATTGACCGTTGACAGAAACATATTTTTAGAGAATGAAATGGGGAAGAGAAGAAATTCAGAAAGTCAGTTTTTTAAGAAAGGAATTGTAAAGAATGAGAATGTGGTAGGAATGCTTCTAAAAGAAAACACTTCTGGCTCTTTCCAGTAGCTAAACATAGATACAGCAGATAGAATAATGGTACACCAAAGATGTCTATGCTTTAATCCTTGGAACTTGTGAATATATTGCCTTACATGGTAAAAGGGACTTTGCAGATATGATTAATATCAAGAACCTTGAGGTGGGGAGATTATCTTGTATTGATCTAATCATGAGTCCTTAAAAGTAGGGAACTACTTCCAAATGGAGAGAATCAGATGGTGGGCGAAAGGACTTAACCCAGTGTTGCTGGATTTGAAGACAGGAAAAGGGTGCCATGAGCTATGGGATCAGCCTCTAGAACAGAAGCTAGAAAAGGGAAGGAAATAGATTCTCCCCTAGAGCCTCCAGAAGGAAACACAACAATGTAACACCTCGATTTTAGCCCAATGAAACCAGTGCCAGATTTCTGACCTAGAGAACTGTAACATGATAAATTTGTGGTTTTCAAGTTTGTGGTAATTTCTTACAGCAGCAATAGAAAACTAATACACGAGACCATGGGGGTGACCAAGGCACTAAAATAGCTAGCTACTCTTATTCTATATGAGGAAATAATGAAATTACCAATCAACCTTTTTGATATGAGCCCTCAACCCTACTCGACTTCACGCATCAAAATATATTCAGTCCACTTCAGTAGTATCAAAGGAACATTTTCATAATTGTCATTGAAGAAGTTCCCTTTGGTAATATAGTTAGGATGAACAAAGGACTCCTACAATTGTCCAGTTAGTTATCAATCCAGTAGAGGAGCATGTTTCCCAAAAGAAATTATGATTCTGTTCTTGGTCATGATTTAGAGTGACCTCAAAGGGTTTTTGCCATGGTACTCAAGTATGCAACCTGCCAATGAGGTCAGAATTGTTAGCAGCAGTAAAGAAATTGAATTGAAATACAGTAGTTCCTCCTTACCCATGGGGGATATGTTCCAAGACTTTCAGTGAATGCCTGCAATGGTATATAGTATGGAACATTATGTATACTGTGATTTCTCCTATACATACATATCTATGATAAAAAGTTTAATTTATAAATTAGGAACAGTAATAGTTAGCAACAATAACTAATAATAGAACAATTACAACAATATACTATAATTAAAATTATGTGAATGTGTACACCACTCTCAAAATGTTTTATTGTACTGAATAGTGCTCACCTATTTTCAGACCGTAGTTGACTGTGAGTAAATGAAACCTCAGAAATTGAAACTACAGATAAGGGGGGACTACTGTAGAGCCATGCATCACTTAATGACAGGGATATGTTTGGAGAAATGAATCCTTAGGAGATTTTGTCATTATATATTATAGAGTGTACTTACACCAACCTAGATAGTATAGCCGCCTACACACCTAGGCTCTATGGTATAGCCTATTATTCTAGGTTACAAACCTGTACAGCATGTTACTGTACTGAATACTGTAGACAATTGTAACACAACTGTAAATATTTGTGTATCTAAATATATCTAAACATAGAAAAGGTATAGTAAAAATGTGGTATTATAATCTTATGGGACCACCATCGTATGTTGTCTGTCATTGACCAAAAAGGTCATTATGCAGAACATGACTGTAGTATGTCTCAAAGCATACATTAATGCATAGAAATGCACTTATGCTTTAAGAGCAACATCACTGGTTGATTAATATACTACATTATTTGTGTCATTTGACCTTAATGTTGCTCATTAACTTAATCTTTTATGTAAATAAAATAAGTATTGCAAAACATGTTTATCCTGAAAAGACATGCAGGAAAAATATGGCCATTAGTTTGTCTCATGCCTTCTAAATTTCCATCATGGGTATTGGTGAATGATAGAAGGAGGAGAGAAGATAGACAGAGCTAGGGGAGAGAAGAGAGAGGAGAGGAGGAAGGGTGCAGAGGAGAAGTATAGGGAGAAGAGGAAGAGAGAAAAGAAATATGCAGGGTGGAGAAGAAAAGTCTAAGATTTGTATATGACTGTAGTGCTAAAAATACCATTATATACATTATTTCTTTGATCCTCCCAACAGCCAAGTAAATTAGTAAAAAATTACAATTATTACCATTTTAGATAAGTGGATCTGAGGCTAAGAGCTGGTTGGGATTCAAGCCAGGTCTTGCAAGTCCAACATTCTTTCCAAGATGACATTCAACTTCTCTGTCCAGTTCCCCATTATCTTGAAATTGATTTCCTTTTAAAGAAGGAGGAGGGAAGATCTTATTTCCAACCCAGGGTTATGACCCTACTCAAAAGATGTTTCCACTCAATTCCTCTACTCACTCCCACCAGGGCCAGCCCCAGGAAAGAGTGCCTGACATTGGTTTTCCTTATACCCCTTTCTTTTTCCCCCCTTCCAATGTGAAATGACCCCAACCTGTCTGCCTTTAGGACATGACCCACCCCCAAGATGCTTGTCACTTTTACCCCCACTTGTCAATGAACAAACAGACAAACATAGCTCCTGGGCACACATGTCCCTATGTAAGGGCTCTCAATCAGAATGTCTGCCTGTGAATTTGCCATATTTGGACCTAGAACATCCTCTTAAATCTCCCTGCCCCCAACCTCAAAACACTCCTGTAACAGAATTCTTGCCTCATACCAGCCCTCTCAAAAAAGAGCCTTTTTTCTCCTAACTAGGACCTAGCCCCACTCAAATGTCACAGCAACTTCACTGAAGACTGATTCAAATTAAATTTAACCAGAGTCTAGAAAAAAAAAGTGGAAAATATCCTAGATATGTCCAGCAGACCCAAAGCTTAGTGATAAAGTCAGAGGACAGGTGACCAGGAAGATGGCAGAAAAGCCCCCAGTCATTTTGGGTCCTTCAGTGATTGGAACATCCTTTTTTAAAGGGGAGACGGTCAAAGCTGAGCAGAATCCTTCAGACTGCTCAACCTCCCCCTTAATTAGCTTAATGTGAATGATAATTCTCACAGTTGTGCAGAGCTTCACTGTTATTAAAGGGCTTTCACATCTATTATTTCATTAGATCCTGTGGGTCAGACTTACTCAAGGTCCCTTCACCAAGTCAGTCAAGACTGGAACTCAGGTTTTCTGGTTTCCAGGCCAGAGTTCTTCTCCTTTACCATAACACCTTCAATAATGCAGGGAAATGTGGAATATGAAGCATAATATCAGAATACTAACAAGTGCCTGGTTTAAGCCACCAAGTCTATGGTACTTTGTTACAGCAGGCCGAAAGACAAAGACATTGACTACTCTGCAATATAATCAGGCTATTCATCAATTTTTTTTTTTCTTTTTGAGGAGAAGGAAAGAGAAGTTTATTAATTTGCTGGCAGATGAGGAGTTTGGCAGATTCCCATCTTAAAGTACCAACATCCTGTTTCTGAACAGAAGTGCAGAGTTTTTAAAGGTTCTGATTAGTTCCATAATCCCATCTTTGGCTAAGACAATCTTGTGGCCTCCCCGCAGACAATTCCCCCGAGCCATCTCCTGTGGCACAAAGAACAAAGGACACTCTCCCGTCCCTCCTGACCACTGACTGGCCTAAGGCAGGGACGTAGGTTTTAGTTCTCAAAAAGGGTGAGGAGATTTTGAAGAGACAGAAAACATTTTTACCCTTTTTCAGGCCATTCTCTCTGTTATATGTTCCCCACTGTCAATTTTACCCTTCCATATCTATGGGAGGAGGGGAGACATAGTCATCGAGCTACTTCCTGCTGAATGAGGGGGGATGTCTCAGACGGAAGGTACAGATTGTCGGGTGAAAAATGGCATAAGCGATAACTAGAAGCTTGACAACTGACAAGGTGAAATGGACTGTCGTCTTACACACAACGTCTAATACAAGGCTGGGTTAGGAAAGAAACATGGGACCTCTGTGTGCAGAGCTGTTAGTTGTACCCTGTACGTGATCCAAGAGACTGGCTTCTGCAAATTCAGAAATCATGTTCATAGGAAAAAAAAGGATGGAAAAAAAATAAAAAAGAAAAAGAAAAGAAGATTAAAGAAACCATGTACAGAAATACTTGTACCAATGAGGTTTTAGGATAACACACCCAGCAGCAAGACAGATCAACAGAAGTGGTGATAGCCCAGGGAAATCCTCACTAAGGAGTTGTCCCTCTATCCTATAGGCAGAACAAATAACCAAAGAAAGATTGTCAAAAATACCATCATTTTCATTTTTTTCTTTTTCTCAAACAGATACTTTAGATCACCTAAAGGCTGGCCCCTCCACTGGAAGGCTGGCCTCTCATGCCTCTTTACTTTGGTATGATGGACCCAAGGTTTCACTTCTGACCATTTTAACGAGGTGTGAGTTGTTAGAGGCACTTCATAGGGTCCCTTCCACTTCTTTGCTTCCAACTTGGTCAGGGACCTGAAAGAGACAAACTCATGTGTAGTGGTTAGCACCTGACACATTCATTTGACATATTGTTTTACTTTATTTTCTTTTACTCGTGGTTATATTACCATACTTATCTCAGGGTGCCAGGAAGGGTCTTTCTTAAACTATTTCTTAGGGGCTTAACTTACTCCTGCTTCTAAAGGGTTACCCTTATCCAGAGTAGGGCAAGTGGTAATATCTTATCCCACTTTAGATGGATTTCCCGTATCAATTCCAGCATGCATGCAATTTCTATTCTAGGCTTTGTTTACTTCTGGGGTTACCTCTGCTACAAAGGAGGGTCCATTATCACTCTTGTGAAATGTCCAGGGCTCCATAGAGACTGCTCCTGGGTCCTGTTCACAGTGGGTTGTCTGTTGACATCCTCACTGCAGGAGGAGAAGCTGCTGAGCTATCTTTGTAGCTGCCTTTCCACGGCATCCATCACCAGCATGCCATTCTCTGTCTGCTTGGCCTCTTTCCCTGGACTGCTGATGTCCGTCATCCTGTCGTCCTCCAAGGCCTGTTCCTGTACAAGTGCAGGAACTCGGCAAAGGCCCTGTCAGCTCCTGGTAGGAACCCATCTCAGAGTGAGTTCCTCCAGAAGGATTCTGGTAACCTTAGATGCTCCTTTCATTCCTCCAGGTAGGATAAGCCTCTACCCAGCCTGAAAAGGCATCTACCAATACCAGCCTAGGCATCTGAGTGAAACAGCCAATCATTGAAAGGGTGGACCCCTACATGTTGGGCTCCCTGTGTAGCGGGTCATCTTTCTGTCCTTGGACCGCCCCAAGCACATAAACAGTTATTTGTAAACAGAGTCTTCTCAAATGAGATCCCACCAAATCCGTCAAGGCATCATGCTCCCAATGTGTGCATTCACATAGGTGTTTCATAAGAGGCTGAACCAAAGCTTTGGGTAGCAGACAAGTCTATGAGAATCCTGTCTCCACTTAGCTGTGCCATCCCAAATGTCAGAGCCCCAGTCTTTAGTTTTTAAGGAGGTCTAAATCTAGCCGGGGTATCAAGGCCCTGAGGAACAGATCACCTCCAGTGGCCTCCTTAGCAGCTTTGCCAGTGGCCTGACTTCTTTTTGTCATGCTGGCACTTGCTTGGGCTCAGCCATGGCCTGTATCAAGGCCATTATTTCAGTGGCATACTTAATATTCTTATTTTCTGCCATCAGGACACCCCTTTTCCTTCAAATGAGCATGCACAATCATAAAAGCATATTTAGAGTCCATATAAACATTTACCTTTATCCTCTTGATAACTGCAACTCAGCTTCCTGGGCCGAATTCCCAGGTGGCAGTGTCACTGCCATGATCATTGTATATCCAGCCCCTCATTGTCCATAAAGCTGCTCCCATCAGTGAAAAAGATCCCAATCTTGCTCTGGCATTGGCTGGTCTGACAGATCCATCCTGCTAGAATACACAGCCTCCACAACCTCTAAACAGTCATGTTGTAAAGGCTCATTCTCTTTGGCTGGCAAAGGGGTGGCAGGATTGAAAATATACACAATTCACAAGTAGCTGTTACTGCCCAGAGGCAAAGAGACCATCCTCTTACAATATTGTTCAGTGGCTTTGACATGCCACTGGCCATGGGATGCCTCTCAGCATCTATACTAAGACTCTAAGGCCCATTCCTTGTTTTTCTCCATACAAGGGCTTTACCATCAGTCCGAAGTCAGGGATCCAGCCGTTCCTAGGAGCCCCAGATAAGCTAATACAAGTTTACAAGTCTGTCTGATTGCAGGTTCTGCAAGTCCCCTGCTAAGCTTCTATCAAACAGAGCAGGAGAGCCCTTTGAAACTCATGAGGCAACACAGCCCCAGGATCCTGCCAAGTAAATGGAACTGAGTACCATTCAAGTTCCTCAGCTGCTTGCCTACAATGCCTGGCCCCTCCCCCACTGCTCCCTGTCTGGCTGGGTGTGGCTGGAGCTGGGGTCGGGGCTGCAGCTGGGGGAAGGGGCCCCCCACTGGACCGCTTCTGTCCGTGAAGGTTGACACCAATTGAATCCCCACTGTCAGTTTTTCCTAGGGCTCCTGTGGGGATATTTGGAGGCAGAGGGCTCCGGCCCCCTCCTTCACCATCTGAATCCTGGACTTAAAAAAACATTTTCTCTCCTGGGGGCTTCTTGCTACCTGGAGGTTTTTGCAACTTTTGAGCTATGTCCTTTTCAAGGTCCTTCTTCTTTACAAAAAGTCAGTCTGGGGCGGCTCTTTCCCACATTCCTTTTGACTGTCTCAAAGAACCCTCCTGGTTGTTCTTGCATATTCAGGCCCCCTATCTGATATTGCCACAAATTACCTGCCCTGGCTATGGGTTCCCTCTGGCCCAAATTGCGTTTGCTGCCCAAAGAGACCATTCCGAACCCCGAGTCATAATTTACTGGGTGTGGGACTAGAGAGTTAGTTCAGGCGGCCCCCTCCCTGACCCCTCCCATAGTGTCAAGATGGCGGCAGTGGCAGGTGTTCCTTCCCCCCTGCTCCATGCTGCTTGGTGGCAGGTCATGTGTGCTGGTCCTCCCTCCTGCCAGGTCCGCCCCTGGGTTGTGGCCCCACCTGGTGCCTCACCCTGGCTGGCTGTGGGGGGCTCCAGGGGGGTGGGAGGACCTCATTTACCAAAAATCATACAAGCACAGATCATTTTGTACACCATAAACAGTAAGTTTATCTCTAGCAGAGAGCCAGAGACTCGACATTTTAACTCTATAGTGGCAGGTCAACCATTTGAGCTCTGAATTTTAAAAGAACCAACAGATCAGAATCAGATCACCACTTTTCCTAACACTTCATACAAGCAGTACCAACCAGCACTTTCCTCACATTCCAGACAAGTGGCATCACAATAATCTTTAGACATAGGTACAAAAAATCACCAGACAAAAACTCACAAACACAAACAATATAAAGAAGTCCCAACACAAACAATCTAAAATTCTACAGCCTATCAATCAAGTAGGAATTTTTGTTTAACAGCCACTTCTCCTCACACTCCAGCACATACATTGGATTACAATAAAATCATTCTTTTTAGACATAAGTTCGCAGCCATAAGTTGACCATTCAGCCAAAATTTTTCCTAAGAGACTTTTAGATAGAACTTACTTATGTTGCAACAAAAATTTACAAACAAACAAACACAGACAATACATGGAATCCCCAACACAAAATGCCATGGCTGACCAAATGGGAACCACAAAACAAGAACTGAATTCTCAATTGAGAATCAGCATCTCCTAATCCAAAAGGGGACAAATTGAGAACCAAATTCTGTCAGACGAAAGAACCAACATCTCCCAATCCCCCCTGGTTCCCTGGGAACTGCAAATGAGCTCAATCCAAACCAGGTTCCCTAGTTCCACTCAACCTCTTGATTTCCAACCCCAAATCGGCTCCTCAAAACAAATCCAACAGAGAGGTCTTAACCCCCCCACACACATATGGGTGGAAACAGGGTCTCAGTGTCCCAGGGAACTTTACTTACAAATGGCCATGGCTATTGTGGTGCTCCCCAAATCTGTTTCCTTGTCCTCAACTCAGTTCAGGTTGCGGGGAGCCACATCTACTTCGGGGAGACAGAGACAGGAGTTCCCCAGAGCTAAAACAGGCTCCGGCAGTTGCTGGGGCCATCCCTTGCTCTCTCACCTCGAAAAGAAGTTGCTCCTACCACAAAAACCCACGGCTTTGACCTGGGGCTGCTCCCTGCCTCTCCCAGCAGTTGTGGGGTGCCATTCCACCAGGGCTCCAGTGGGCCCACCCAAGGATGCCAAATTCTGTTACCAAAAGTTTGACACTTGTTCCCAAGTCCACATCACAAGAACGAGGACAAGTGGTTTGAGGAGAAGGAAAGATATGTTTATTAATTTGTTGGCAAATGAGGAGGTTAGCAGACTTCCATCTTAAAGTATCAATGCCCTCTTTTCATCAACGTAAAAGAAAATTTACAGGTCAAAAATAAAGCCCATGTTGTATACACAGTAAATCCATATTTTTATCAATTGTATTTTATAAATTTAATATATTTCACTATTTAAAAATGTATATTTCACAATTTTAATTATTCCTCTAGAGCAGGGTTCCTCAACTTTGGCACTTTGAATCAGATAATTCTTTGTTGTCAGGGTGTGTTCTGTGCATTGTAGAATGTTCACTAGCATCCTTGGCCTCCACGTACTAAATGCCCATAGCACCCCTCCCCCAGTCATGACTAACAAATATGTGTCCAGATATTGTTACCAAATGTCTTCTGGGGGACAAAATGGCCCCCTGTTGAGAATCAGCTCTAGAGCCTAATGTGTAGATACCTCTTGAAGTAATTGCATTATCTGCATTTTTTTATTTGTTTACATTGAGTTTAATTAAGACACAGCATGGATAAAATTGTGATTTCAACAATAAAGGACAGCACAATCCTCTGCACATTTACAAAAAAAGATGATGTTGAACTCAAAAAAGGGGTAGATTAATTCTGATTAAAGAGTTTCATATAGAAATGTAAAGGTCATGGATTGCATAGTACATTCTACAATTTTCAATAATCACAGTATAATTTTTTTAATTTTTTAATTTTTTTTTTTTTTTGAGACAAGGTCTCTCTCTGTCACCCAGGCTAGAGTGCAGTCACGTCATCATAGCTCATTTCAACCTCAAGCTCCTGGGCTCAAGCTATCCTCCTGCCTCAGCCTCCCCATTAGCTGGGACTACAGGCATGCACCACCACACCACCACACCAGCCTAATTTTTCTATTTTTTATAGAGATGGTGTCTTGCTCTTGCTCAGGCTGGTCTTGAAACTCCTGGCCTCAAGTGATCTTCCCACCTCGGCCTCCCAATAATCACAGCAGAATTTTAAGGTCTAGTTTACTTCTTTTTCCCTCTTGTAGGTACAACTTTTCATTTTGGGAAAAGTATGGGTGCTAACACTACTTACCTCTGAGAAAAAGTATGAAAATTAAATCAAGTTAATGTATAGTCATTTGGGGCAATTTCTGCTTGAGTTTGTAATCTTACTCCAATGGACTGCATTATTACACAGGAAAATAAAATCAATATAAACATATGCAAAAACCTAATCATTCCTTACAATCTGATAAACTTTAACATCCATTAAAAAACTATTCATTCCAAGAGAATACTTTTGAGAGTCTTTTCTAAAAATAGCTATTTAACCTGATTTCATGAGGGTTCAGTGGCTGGTTAGATCCCTGTACCTATGCCCATTTTCTTCAGGAGGCAAAGGCTAAAGGCAGAGTGGCCAAGATATTCAATGCGGTTTGTTCCATTATATCTTCATGTTCCACTCAGTTTCTGTTAATTGGTACTTACTGTAAGGACCAGTTACAAAGGGCTATGTTCATTGGCTTTCCATCTGGCAGTGAAAAAAAAGAAATGCTATAGCCATACTGGAGTACTTTTAACACTAGACCAGTGACCAACACATAAGCTTTTACTCTATTTTGTGGGAGCACAATTTAATCGATGGAACAGGGTTACCAACCACCCACTGTCGTCAGGACTTTCCTGGTTTTACCACTGAAAGTCTCACATCTCAAGAAACCCCTCAGTTGTAGGCAAACCTGGACTGTTGATCAAGCTATCCAAGGAGTTTTGAGTTTTTCACAAAGTATTAGTATTTGTTGAAGTTAACTTTTTAAAATGTTTTCCAAGAGTTGGAAATATAAGGTTAAGAATACTCCCTAAACCTACTTTTTAAGAAAAAAAAAATTCTTGTAATGATCAAGTAGCATATGATATTTGTACTATGCATCTAACTAGCCTGTATGACTTCCAGGTATTTGCTGCTGCAATTGTGAAGACAAGCATTTCCAAGGGCAAGAGAACAGTCTGTCTCAGAGTGCCTCATTTAAGCAAGGACACGCTGCCACCTTGAAAGGAAATAAAGGCCACATTTTTTCTATGGGGGATCCTGCAGTTATTCCCCTGCAAATTTAATTCAAACAGGTATTGAGATCTGAAACATGGAGATATCCACAAATTAGAGCATACTTGGTTTTTAAAAAGGAAAGAAAAATAATCCAGGCCATAGAGAACTATATCAAAGCAGCAATAGTGGTTCCTTTTCATGTTAATCACTGTATTGCCATGAACATGTTTTGAAACTCTATAGTATGAATGAAATTTCTTGAGACATTCATATAAAATATGCATATTATAAATTTTAAAACTTAAAAATTGTTTTCAAGTAGGTTGCTTTCATCTTTTAAAAAAAGTGCGGGTAAAATGTGCAAATCAATGCTATTCTGATACCTTGCTTTTAGAATTATTAGTTATGCAATTATGCCATTTAAAATAATACCTCGAGAAAATGCAGTGTTATTTGAAATTTATCATTCAAAAATATACCTCTTGGAAAACTACCATCTTAAAATAAAAGGATTTATTTTTAAAAATCTCAATTGGAAAATGGTATCTTATTTCTTCAAGCAGTCTAAGAATCTGCTTGACTCATAAAACTGATTATGACCCACGGAGTATTTATTATATGTTCATTGTAAGATGTACTTATAAATTATACTTAAGCTTATCCATTACATTACATGAGAAAGATTTCTCTGAGAAATCCTTTTGTTTGACCTGTTATTAGGGTCCCAAACCAACCTACAAACAAAAATCCCCAAAGGAAGTATTATATTTGAATAGTAACTTGATTCTGTAATGTACTAGAGACACTTGTCACCACAGATCATGATAAAACTTAGAAAAGTTTGTCTAGAGATTATCTGTGTTTTAACTGCCAGGTTCTAAGCAAGGTGTTTTGTCACTGTAGGTGTTATGGTTTAACATATCCATTGCCAAAAATATGACCAAAGTGAATAAAAATATCTAAGCTTATAAAGTTTAAGGGAATTCTGAGTCATGGTTGAAACTCAAGTACTGTTTTTCAAATTTTAAGGGATATTGGTACCTGCCAACAGTTCAAAATATAGATATATACCTTGGGAGTCATCAAAATAAACTTCACCTTGTTTGGCACTTCCCTTGTAAGATCCCATTTCAAATGTAAGGACTTTAAGTTAATTGCCTTTAAGATAGTATTGTGATTCCTTTTTAGTCATGTAACTAGAGAGTTCTTATATATAGTCCAGGTCTTATTTTAGCTCCTACAGGTTAATCCTGCAAGACTTTGATATTAGTGTATTCTGTAAAGTATTCAGTGACAATATCATTAGTGTCCACCTCTAGACATACGTAGTGACCACATTTTGTTTCTAATGTCTTAGGCCCCAGTTACATAGAATATTATATATAATCAGAAATGCATCAGGGATATCCAATGTCATACCACTGGTTTCAATTAATTGCATGTGTATTATATAAAATATAGCCTATAGCCAATGGATGGATTAGAAAGCAATAGAAGCATGAGTAGCTGAAGTTGAACACAAACACACACACAGTAAATATGGCACCTTAAAAAAAAAGTGTACCAAGATTGAAATGTGCTATCAGGGAAAGAGATCTGAAGCCACCCAAGTCCTGAAATGGTTTGTGATTTAGTCAATTTTTTTTCTTAATTGGATACCAACACTTCACTGTGGTTTCCTTTTCAAGTTAAATGCTGGACTTTAGGAACAATGCAACTACAGCAGAAGGCTTCAGTACTTATAGTGGAGACAAAAGGAGCAGGACAGTAAACTCAGGCAGACAAGTGACTACCACAGGACAAGCTGAAAAATCTGGTCCAGCTCTTTTGAATATGTTTGGCACTGGCTGGCTCTAAGATGAAAAATATGACTCTCTGTCCCCACAAAGTTTAAGTGAAAAATTGTTTCATGTGTGTGTTTTTTAAAGAGCTTTGGAGGGCTTTCATACTACTTACATATTTACTGTAAAAGCTAAATTAAACACACGGTGAGGGGGAAAATTGACTCCAATCGATTGTGGGTTAAAAAAAAAAAGCAAATCAAATTATCTGAAAACAGGGTTTGTCATGGAAACAACATGCTAATGGGACAATATTCCCAGTAGCTTTATGGTTTTCCAGGGAAGTCCTAGCCACCAGAATTGAAAGAAACAAAAAAATACACTGGTTTTCTATTTGCTACATAATTTTAGACAAATTGTTTTCTAAAAACAAAACCTGGTAGTGACTTAAAAATGTCTCCTAAAACTATTTAAATCCAGCATATAAAACCCTTCTGCATCAAATTTAAAGTTACATCATCTTAAGGACACCCACAATACAACTGCTTTAACATTTATTCCTTGGATAGAGACTAATAATCTTAAAAACATTTTTTCCCCAGAAATTATCTAATTCAACTACCTAGTGAGGAGACATGTTTTAATTTGGCCTAAGAATTACTATTTTTTTGTTTATACAATAAAACCTTCTCAGATATCTTCTATATTACATTAATGTAACAAAGAATAAAAGAATGTAAAATTGCATCTTGCTACTTAAAATCAAATACTAGATTTTCCGTAAGATTTAATTTTTTTCATTTGCCTTAAAATGAGTAATGATAATGATTTATAAGACCATTGTCTTAAAACCATGAAACTCTACTGTATCAATGATCTTCATTTTAGTCCCCTCTCACTTTATCACAAAACATTTTTATGGGAAAATTTAGTAAAGATATTTTTACTCTGTGAAGGTATTTGAGGCTTTCCATCTAGGATTTCCCATTTCTCATAACCGTATTTCCATATTATGAAATGTACAAGTAGACTTTGCATCTCTATAAAAATTAATGTGTGTATACTTTCTATATATACACATGCATATACACACACATAAATTCTAACTCAGAGTAGATCAACTAGATAATTTCTCTGGAGTAAGTCCCTTGAACAATAAAAAATGGGGTCTTCAGAAGGAAACAACAAAACCACCTTATAAACCCAATCGCTGTTTAAAATGCTTATAAACACATAGTTTCCCATTTATTTTCTATTTATGGTTTTGTAATATCCAACATTATGGAAGAGATAAGACAATAGCTCACAAAAATTGTGAAAAAAGGTGATGGTTTAAAAATAAACCTCTATATTATAAAAAGTCATGTAAATTTACCCCTTGAAAGGAAAAAAAAGCTTTAATATTAAAATTAGAGTTTTCTTTTAACCATCCTCTTTGAGTAAAGAAATAACTTGCAAACTTACATTTTTTACTGTCAGGAAAACATGTCTTTTCTTGGGACTTCACAAATGTCAATCATAACAATGTAAATAGAGTAATTCTTTGGAAAGACTGGTCTGAAGGTTTAAGAGTAGACTTTTTCATTGAATTCCTGAATGTTTATACTATGGGACTGGCTATGAGACACTATAAAATGTAAAGATAGTTCAGACAGTTCAAGCTCTATTATTTTCAGGCACAAAAACCATATAATTTTGTACAAAACTTTGATTTTTTATTTCTGAAATTAAAAATATGGTATTTTTTTAATATATATATATAAACTTCTATTCCTCTATAAATATAGATGATTTTGTGATAGTGAACAGAATAAACACATACCAAATTCAAAGACCAATGTCAGTTTAGGGTATGACAGACATAGATAAATTTAGGTCCTAAGTACCGGCATTTTGATAAACTCTCAAAGTTCAAAACAATAGTCAGGAGGATTGCTGATCTCCTCTTCTTCACAGAGAACTAAAGCGATTTTTAAATGGCTTTGAAAGATTTACATTTGACACATTTCTGTAAATCCAAAAAAGGAGCACACAGGATTTAATGCAGTAGACCTGCACACATTTTCCCTTCAGCATGCATGCCCATATTTTGTTTATTTCAGGAGTTAACCCCACCAATTATTCCACCTTCTTTACCTCCTGAAATCTTACCAGGTGGATTGTTCCTCCCTCAGAATGTGTTCCTGAATAATAATCAAAATAAAATGTTGAAAGTGTACAAGTTTTCCATTTTAAAGCTTCTGATATATGTCTGATTATTATTTGATTAAAAATAAGAAAACTAGCACTTCGTTTTGAGGAAGCCCATTACACTGAAATCTCCTTTAAGTTTTCAATTTGTTTAGTTCTGCTGTCCTGTTAAGAAAAGCAAAGATCAACTCCTTAAGAAACCTTTCCAGGTGACCCAAACGTTTCCATTTTACAGAAGGGTAGAATCTAAACGCGGACTGTCTCATTCCTAAAGGCAGGTTGCCAGGCATTAGTACGCAATGAGAATTAACATTTTATAACCCCTATCTCAGTCTCTCCCAACCCACACAAAGCTTCATGCCTCTCCCCAAATCTCTGTAACCACATCTTTCCATGACGCTAGCTGGCCAAACCCATACCAGGTTTTAGACACTAGAGAATGAAATGAGCTCATTCACCAAAAATTAGACTTTAAAAAGTTTGGCAATGATTATCCCACTCACCCTCTAACCACTTAGGTGGAAGGAGGGAGTGTCTGGACGTTGGAGGCGAGCGTGGCGGGAGGCTGCAACTGCCAGCGTCCACACCCCTGGGCCCCCAGGAGTTTGGGGAAAGGTTCTCGACAGTTAAAATTCAGCTTCAGGAAGTCAAAGGGACAGGCTGCCGCTGAACAGGGGAGGAATTGGAATGGGCGGGGGCCCACCTCCGGATTTGGAAGCTTTGTGGAGTTCTGTACCTTAAGAGACCCCACCCCAAGCAAGGAAAGGAAAGGAGGGGGCAGGAGGAGGCGGGAGGTGACCCGGCCGCCCGGCCCCAGTCGCACCCCGCAGTGCCGAACTCGCCCCGGAGCTGACGCCCCGGCAGGCCTGAGCACCCGCGGCAGGGAGGGGCGCGGGAGGACGAGCAGGAGCGCTCGGCCGGTGTGCTCCGGTTTCATCTCCTCTGCAGTGCTCCGAAAAGGGCAAGAAGGAAAAGCCTCAAATGGTTAAACCGCCCTAATTAAAAAATTTTTTAAAAGAAAAACGCGTGGTGGACCATCATTTAAATACAAATATACTTACAAAAATCTTACACAGGCTATTTACAATCATAAAAGCATACAGTCCAGGTACCAGAGTGTGAGGGCAAGAGGTCGGTCCATCCCCCCTCTGGCAGTCGGGCCCTAGCTTGTCTTAGGGACAGAAGCTTTTGCAGGAGCTGTGTTGTTAAAAGGAGCCTGCGAAAGTAAGTGTCTAGTGAGGAAGCTTTGAGCAGCCCGGCTTGGCTGCTTTTGGGGGGTGGCCGGGACTTGGCCGACGGCTGGGAATGAGCTGAGCCCCAGGTCTCAGACGGTGGTCTCCCCCTGTTTGCTATTGGTGAGCCTCGTGTAGAACTTCCTCCAGGAGTTGAGAGTCTTGCCGGACCAGATCCAGAAGCCCGACGTGATACCCACGATCAGCGTCATAAGGTACTTGATCATGAAGACTGTGAAGTCGGGGCTCATGGGCGGGTGCGGCGGGGCGCCTCCACCCGCCTGGAGGTGAGGGCAGGGGATGGCGTAGCTCTTGCAGCTCTGGGCCACCCAGCTGCGTTCCCACTGGTCCCGGAAGGCCTGCTCGTAGAAGTAGCAGGCGATGACGATGGTGGCTGGCACAGTGTACAGCACACTGAAGACGCCGATGCGCACCATGAGCTTCTCCAGCTTCTCGGTCTTGGTGCCATCGTGCTTCATGATGGTGCGGATGCGGAAGAGCGACACGAAACCGGCCAAGAGAAAAGACGTGCCGATGAACAGGTACACGAAGAGCGGTGCCAGCACGAAGCCACGCAGCGCATCCACGTTGTTAAGCCCCACGAAGCACACTCCGCTCAGCACATCGCCGTCCACTTGACCCAGCGCCAGGATGGTGATGGTCTTGATGGCCGGTACGGCCCAGGCGGCCAGGTGAAAATACTGCGAGTTGGCCTCGATGGCCTCGTGGCCCCACTTCATGCCAGCCGCCAGGAACCAGGTGAGAGACAGGATCACCCACCAGATGGAGCTGGCCATGCTGAAGAAGTAGAGCATCATGAAAAGGATGGTGCAGCCCTCCTTCTTGGTGCCCTGCGCCACCGTGCGCGCCCCGTCCTCTGCGAACTTGTCGTTACACACGACCCGGTCCTCCAGCAGGAAGCCGGCGATGTAGGCCACAGCCACGGCCGTGTAACAGCCGGACAGGAAAATGATGGGCCGCTCGGGGTAGCTGAAGCGCCGCATGTCCACCAGATACGTGAGCACAGTGAAGAGCGTGGAGGCGCAGCATAGTACTGACCAGATGCCAATCCAGGTGCGCGAGAAGCGCAGCTCCTCGGGCCCGAAGTACATGAGCCCGTACACCTTGGTCGGCTCACAGGGCGCGCCGCAGTCCTTCTCCCCCAGGAAGTGGTAGTTGAGGTAGGAGGGCACCTTGAGGGCGCGCGGACAGGAGAACTTGCCTCGCTCCGACGCGCCGGCACCCCCAGGGAAGCCGCCGCGGTGCCCTCCGCCGCCGTGCTGGGGATTGCTGGTCCAAAACTCTGGTAGCAGCGAGGGCGTCGGCGTGCCCTTGTCGGACGTGTTCTGGCCCACGCACAGCTCGCCGGCGCCGTGCACCGGGAACTTCTCGCACTTGAGCGTGTCTGGCCACTGGAAGCCGAACTTGTTCATGAGCGCCTCGCAGCCCTGGCGCGCGCGCTCGCACAGGGAGCGGCAGGGCGGCAGCGCCTGCTCCAGCACCGTGCACACGGGCGCGTACATGGAGCACAGGAAGAACTTGAGCTCGGCGGAACACTGCACTTTCACCAGCGGGTAGAACTGGTGCACCTCGAGGCCCGCGTCCTCCTGGTTCGTGTGGCCCAGCAGGTTGGGCATGATGGTCTGGTTGTACGCGATGTCCGTGCACAGCGGGATGGAGATGGGCTGGCAATAGCCGTGGTCCGGGATGGAGATGCCCCGCTCGCCGTTGTATTGCTGCCCGCTCTGCTGCTGCTGAGGCGGCGGTGGCGGCGGCGGCGGTTGCTGCCCTGGCCCGGGTCCCTGGCCTGGCCCCTGGCCCGCCGCCTGCGCCCGGACCCCCAGCAGCAGCGGAGCCTCCAGCAGCCAAAGCAGCAGCAGCAGCTGGCGCGCCAAGCGCCGGGGGTCAGCTGGGGGGCGGCGGCGGCTGCCCGCGTCTCCGCTTCCCTCCTCCGCCAGGCCAGCCGGGAGCGCCCCGGCACAAAGTTCCCAGCTCGCGCCGCCGCCGGCGGCCCGGGACTTCTTAGGCACCTCCTCCTCAGCCATACTTTCTCGGCTCCTTTCTCGGCGGCGCTCCGCTGGGACTGGCAGTGGCACTACCGGCGGCGGCTCCCCCTGTGGCCAGGGAGATCTCTGCGCCGGTGCCCTCCGTCGAGCCCGAGCAGCGCTCGGCCCGCTCCCCCGGCTCCTGCTCTGCGTCCCGCAGCCGCCGCCGCCGCGGAAACTTGCGATTCATGAAGTGAGGGCGGCGGGGAGAGCCCTGGAGGCTCGGGTGCTCCGGGGTCGTGTCCCGCCTTCCTAGCCCTCGGCTCGCTGGCTCCCGGCTGGCGGCGCCGCGCTAGTGGCCGCGGTCCCGTAGAGCGCGCAACTCTCCGCAGCCCAGCGGCCTCGGCTCCCCCCTGCGCCTCCGCCGCCGCCGCCTGACCATTTGTGTCAATCCCTCAACTCGCTCCCTCTCCTCTCCCTCTCCTCTCCCTCTCGCGCCCTCGGACCGGTTTCCAGGCGCCCCGCAGTCTGTCTTTCACCAGGAGGGAGGAGCCTTGAAACCGACGCAGAACTGGAGGCTCAGGGACCGTCGCCCAATCGCGGCACCGGCTTCCCGGCGCAAAGGGAGCCCGCCGCCTCCTAGCCAGAGCGAAAGCTGGCGATGAGCGGGAGGAGGAGGAGGCGGGAGGAGGAGGAAGTGGTGGTGGTGGCACTGCTCAGGCACAAAGAGTGGGTTTGCTATGGAGCGGGACAGGCTTGGTTGCTTTTGCTTTTGCGGAAGAAAGGGCGAGGACAAGTAGGAGAATGATCCCATATGCTGCTGAAGATAATGAATAGGAGTCGGAGGACCTCGGGACTTGGCTTTTCTTTTCTTTTATGCATTTTCATGTTTAAAAATCCTGCTCTTAACGCTGGTTACAAACAGCAAACCGAGCGCTTGCTATGAGAACTGATGCCTTTAACTTAAGGAGCGCACGGTTTCCTTTGAGTTTGTGTCTGTCGAGGTTTTGTTTAAAATATTACTCTAATAAATCCTAAAGTTCGCAGGCCGGGCTTGGCGGGCTTTGGACGCGCGATTTCCCCGGAGGAAGAGTTCACAGGATCGCTGTCAAATGAAGAAAAACAACAACAAAACACAAACTTTGATGGAATTTAAAAAGTAAAGCCAGATGCTCCTTCTGCTACTATTATTCTCCTTGTAGTCAAACTCCTTTTTTCTCCTCTTTAATCAAGTCAGAAACAGGAGCAAAGGAAAGCTATCCATTAAATTTTTAGAGAGAAAAACTTGAGAACCCGATTACCGAGGCGGTGGGGGCCCCTCTTCGGGATCGTCCTCGCCGCTCCAGACCGCAGAGGTGGCGCCGGCTGGAGCTGCACTCGCTGGCAGCCTGGGCCCTTGGGGGAGCATTCCTAAGCCCGGGGGAAGCCCAGGGCTCTGATGGGAACTCCCGGGACCTGGGCCATTTAGGTTCCACAGGCTGGGCTGCAGAGCTGGAGACGCCAGTTTAAAAAACAAAACAAAACAAAACAAAAAAAACAGTCGGAAAGGAAAAAGCAAACTGCACATTCCCTTCCTAATTCCAAAACAACATAATCCATCTCAGCGGATGCACATTCTTCTTGTTTTCCGTGTAAGATTATTTTTAATGATGGTTTAACTATGTGACTCAGTTTTTATCAATAAAGTGCCATTGTATTATTAATTCTATGAAGGATTTTTGGCCTATTTTTAGACTCTATCTTAGTATACTTTTATCCAATTATTTTCTATCATTCGTTTATCCATTCATTTGTTTAATAGATACTTACCAAGCACCCATTATTCTATAAGCACTGTCTTAGGTCCTAGGGTATAAAGATGAACCAGACATGGTCCAGCCTTAGAGGAGGGCATAGTACAAAGGGGCATAGAAACGTAAATCGCTTGTCACATTGTCAACCCCAATCAAAAGGGCTCAGGGTAAGAAACCAGCCCAGGTGAAAAGGGGGAAAAGAGGTGGGAGGTTCTGATGGAAAAGTAGGCACAAAGTACAAAAGAGGAAGCTCAAAAGCGCTTAAATTGCTGATGGGGGGGTGGCTAGAAGGTGAGCATGGCTGGGACATTGTGGGGGAGGCAGGAGAAAAGGTTTTAGTCCATACTAAAAAGTTTGGGCCAAATTATACAGACAATAGGGAGCTACTGTAGGTCACTTTTCCCCCACATAAGCAGGGAGTGGTTTCAGGATGACTGTGAAAGAGGGAACCCCGGGGGCAGGTTGTCATTAGGAAGTTTTAATATTCATCTACACATAAGGTCACTGTTTAAGATGGGTGTTACTTGTACTACATATTAACAGGTCTCTGTGAATTTCATTACCATGCATGTTGGTGTGTCAAAAGAATGTGTGGTCTTTACCTGTTAAAGCAAAATGACATCTCTTTGTCTCAGATACATATATTACTGTTTTTCAAATATTCATGGGGGCAGTAAATTCATTAAATATGTACTTGTTTTAAAGTATTTCTGATCCCTAGTATTTTTTAAAGAAGCAACAGGTACAAAATGCACAATAGGTTTCACATGAGAGACAGAGAGAGTACGAGAGCATGGGTGTGTGTATTGGCTGTAATTCATGACACATTTTGATATTGAAAAGGCGATTGGGAAGCACAGATGCTCTCTGAGGTCCTATGAGCACTTGCATTCAATAACTGTTCATTTTGCCCTCTAGCATCCTGGCCCCCAGGCTCCCAGGGACACTTTTTCTCCAGCCTTCCACTGTGATACTCATTCCTTTGCTGACAGTATCCCATGCTCAGGAACTTTACCAAGCCACCTCTCTTCTATCACTCCTTTCATATAAAAACTTATCTGTCTTGTGTTCCATTCTCTCAAGGTCATTCTAGGTGACTGGGCTGAGTGAAAGTGAATTTATTCTAACGTATTAATTACCAAGAAGCATCACATGCGTTAAACATCCACCACCACCATCACGCCAAATCCTTCCCCTACTCCCTCAAAGTGTTAGGGCACAGGGAATATGGCAAAGCACTCAGTTCTGTTTCTCAGAGTACGTGACACTCTCCTGGCTTAAAAAGTTATTCTATTGAGCTTCTTGAACTTGTTTTATCTTCCACCTGACAGTGAAGTTCACTAGGCAGGAGGCTCAGAAGTGCAACTAGAGTTAAAAAGAGGGGTAAAAATTATCATTCTTACCAGATCATGGAACTGGAAGGAACCAAAGACGTCATCTAGAAACTAGTCAATTTTCTCCAGTCTACAATTAAGAACACTGGGCCCAGAAATATTAAGGGATGTGCCTCAGGTTAAATGGCCTTGTTTGGCTAGAACTTTATTAGATGCTTATTTTAATCCTTTTGATATACTTTTGAGTAGCTATGGTTCTCTTTATTTTTTAAAAAAGTCAATTTTCTGTAGAAGTTCTCTCTCAATAGATTGTGTAAAAAAAAAGACCTTGTAAATTTTTTTAAAAAATCATTTTTGAGAGTTGTCTTCCAAAGTTAAAAAAGCCCCAACAAACTTGATTTTCTATTTATTTATTATATAAATACAATATTGCATTGATCAAATCTGTGTGATACAGAGGAAGCTATTAAACTAAAAAATAGTTCAGAGTTGTAACCAATAACAACCAGTGTTATGAAAGGAGGTCTTTTGGGAGAGGTGATGAAGGCAGTGGGTAATAAAATATTAGAAGAGAAATATGAACAGCATATTTTAGCTTTAGTCTAGAATATATTATTTTCTCAGGATGTGGAAAAGTTTGAGATCCACAGATAAAAATTACTAAATAAGTATGAACTATTATGAACTTGATAATAAAAATATTTCAATTAGGTCAAAACTATAAACATAACCCCATTCCTCCCTGATACTGGTTTGTCAAGCATCAGACTCTGTCAAGTTTTCTTATATCAAAGATCTTGTTTTATCAAGCCTTTACCAAATCTTCTGAAGTTTCTCCAGACTGCTTATGTCAGGTTGAATGTGGATAATTACCAGGGGTAGAGCTCCAGTTCCAATTACATACAGTTGAGTGTACACAGACACACAAGCAGTTAGGTGAGTGCTCCAAGTACAACCTGAGGGACCTTAAGCTTTTAGGTGAGTTGTTTTGTTGCTGGTTTGTGGGATACAGGCTTGAATTGTCCCTGTTGAATAACAGAGATTATAACACAGGTTAAGACTATATTTTTGAGCACCTACCATGAGTACTTGGCATTATTTTATACCATGTATACATTTATTGTGTTGTTTAAACTGTACTTTGAGGAAGGTACTAATTATTATTTCCTTTTAATAGATGAAGAATCTAAGGCTCAAAGCAGGTAAGTAATTTGTCCAAGGTCCCATAGCCAGTAATTGCCAGAGTAGGCCTTCCATTGAGTAACACTATGTGAACGTGTCCACTCCTAAAAACTTATAGAAGAAAATGTGGTTTCTGGGTGCACTTCAGAGTGATTCCTCAGTATTTAACAAGTTTTCTATACAAGAACATATATGATAGAGATGTAAATGCTGGGATTCACTGATGAGTTAGACCAGCATTTTCCAAATTTTGTTCTGTGAAATACAGTATCTTCCCCAAAAGTCTTCTGTGAAATATATTTGTTCAAATAAGTTTGGAAAAAGGTGATATGCTATGTCCTTATTAGAACCCTTTTAAAACTTCATCTTATCTAGTATTTCCCACATTTGGAATATATACACACACACACAGAAGACACATACACACATATACACAAACACACATATATATTATACTATATCAATATTTTGCTCAACACTAATGCTCTGTGGGATACAGTTTGAGAAATGCTGGATTAGGCCTAATATATTTTGAAATTTTATTTTATAAGGTTGGACTCTCACTTCTGTATTACTTTTGTATGTCAGGAGGAGAAAGAGAGAACTTGGCCTGCTATGCTTTGAGTTCCTAACTCTTCTCGAATTCCTGGGAAAGGGCTGTTGATTGGTTAGGGAGCCGATAGTGACAGAAAGCTTAGACTACACTATGCCTTTCTTTTTGGGTGGTATCACCTAGGAGTTTATTATTATTGCCTTTGTAGGGAGACATTGGTGTCACTATACCTAAGCTTTCAGCACAGGTCTTTACCTCATTTCTTCTTGAATTTCTGCATAAAAAAAAAATTTCTGCATAAGCTAATTCTTATCTTTCAAAACATCTGTATTCTTTTGCAAATTTTCTAAAAATAAATGTCTTTTCTTTCTTCATCTTTTCCTTCATTCTTATACAAATCTGTCCTTTATGTTGGTGAGGTAGTTCTTGTATTCATTCACACACAGAGTCTCAGTTTATAGACTGTCTTTGAAAAGTCTGTTCTTTAAAAAACTATATATTTAGCTTTCCCTCAAACAACTTATCAAAAGAGATTGTCAGTGTGATTATCTTGACTTTTATCTTATAGAGTACATATAGCTGATTCATATTAAGATTCTAAACTAACATTATTTCAGAGTCTGCCATAATTTGTTAGAATTTGCATTTTAAACATAGTAAGATTTAAAGATTTAATATAGATAGGTGTGTTCAGTAGGTGTAAATATGAATCGTGGATTACTTGTACACAAATCCCACAAAACACATTTTTCTAAAAATGGAAGTATCAAAGGGGAAAAAAATCATCATCACTGAATTTATATCAACAAGGTAGAATAATCATTATCCCAAATGTTCTTGTAATTCAAAGATTAAATTATAAAAGAAGATTTTGCTAGATATATTACTCAAATGTCAGTGTCCCAAAAAGACTGCATATATATAGAGCTATCTTATGACTCTGCTTTAATCAGTTATGTTGTTGTGGTGCAATTGGAAATAGTGTATACTATCTGGCAAAATTTTTGCAAAACATACAGGCATTTTTTTTTAATCAGTGGTGGTTATTATTATTACATGATCATATACATATTATCTTATGATATATCTATTTCACATAAGAATGTATCATGAAAATCTTTTCATGTCAATACATATAAACCCTGCTCATTCTTTTATTTTTTTAATCTTTTTTTCCCATTTTTTATTTGTGTATGTTCATGGCATACAAATGCAATTTTTCTACACTGATATATTGCCTTGTGGTGAAGTCAGGGTCTTCAGTGCATATATCACTAAAGCAACACACATTGTACCCACCAACAACCTCCCATCTTCCCCCCCACCTGCCACCTCTCTGAGTCTCCATTGTCCATCATTCCACACCCTGCTTTCATGTGTACACATTATTTATAAATGTGTACTTCTAAATAAGAACATGCAGTATTTGTCATAAATGAGAACATGCAGTATTTGTCTTTCCATCTATGAGTTGTTTCACTTAAGATAATGGCCTCCAGTTCCATGCATGTTGCTGCAAAAGACATGATTTCATTCTTTTTTATAGCTGATAATATTCCATTGTGTATGTGTTTGTGTGTGTGTGTGTGCGTGTGTGTGTGTATATATATACACTCCATATGTTCTTTATCCAATTCTCTGTTGATGGACACTTAGGTTTATTCCATATCTTTGCTATTGTGAATAGTGCTGCAATAAACATACGAGTGCAGGTATTTTTTATATGTTGGTTTCTTTACCTTTGGGTAGATACCCAGAAGTGGGATTGCTGTATCATATGGTAGTTCTATTTTCAGTTCTTTGAGAAATTTCCATACTGTTTTGCATAGAGGTTTCACTAATTTACATTCCCACCAACAGTGTATAAGCGTTCCCTTTTCTCCATCCTCACCAACATCTGTTATTTTTTGTCTTTTTAATAATAGCCATTCTGATCAGTGTAAGATGATATTTCATTGTGGTTTTAATTTGCATTTCTCTGATGATTAGTGATGTTGAACATTTTTTCATATGCTTGTTGGTTGTTTGTCTTCTTTTGAAAAATGTCTATTCATGTCCTTAGCCCACTTTTTGATGAGGTTAATTGTTTTTTCATTGTCGTTGTTGAGTTGTTTGAGTTCCTTGTAAATTCTGGATGTTAATCCCCTGTCAGATGTATAGTTTGCAAATATTCTCTCCCATTCTGCAGGTTGTCTGTTCACTCTGTTGATTATTTCTTTTGCTGTGCAGAACCTTTGTCGTTTAATTAAGTCCCATTTGTTTATTTTTGTTTTTGTTGCCTGTGCTTTTGAAGTCTTGGTCATGAATACTTTGCCTAGAAGACCAATGTCCAGAAGAGTTTTCCCTAGGTTTTCTTCTAGTATTTTTATAGTTTTAGGTCTTACAGTCAAGTCTTTAATCCATCTTGAGTTGATTTTTTTATATAGTGAGAGAGAGGGGTCCAATTTCCTTCTTCTGCATATGGCTATCCAATTTTCCCAGCAGCATTTATTGAAAAGAATGTCCTTTCCCCAGTGTACAAAACACACAGGCATTTGTATTGGATTTAGAATGTAGTCCTTCTGTGAGATGCTGGGAAAGAAATATACATGAGCCCTTGTAAATTAAAACCTCATACCTCATGTGCTTACAGAGGCCTCTCTGATTAGCTAAAATGTGGGGAGCTGAATTTGCAATCATTTTGGTGCAGAAAGAAATTTTTAGGAGAACAAGTAAAACTTGTGCTTCTGTAAGTGACATTTTATTCTCCCTCCTGGATGACTTGACTTTTTCTGTGCATGGGGATAATAATGTTATGCATCTTTTAAAATCATAGTCTGATCAAATTGTTTTCTTTTTATTTATTTGTTTCTTGCTTTAACCTGAAATCCCCTGGCTGAAGGTAACAGGGAAGTCGAACCATGGTTTCTAAAGTGCTGGTACAAATTCTTCTTAAAATAACACCTTTGGAATTATAATTAAGAACAAATGGAGCATGTACCCCAGCATTTTCACTTCAGATATGACAATATTTTTTGGCCAGGGTAAAGAAAAGCACTGGGCTATTTGTACTTTATTAGAAATCTAAGGCTGAAGAGATCCTAATACTTGGAAAAAGAAAAAGACAAAAGCACTTTTCCCCATGAAAATTGTCCTCATATCATAATACCTGACTTAATTTTCACAACAACTCTGATTCAGGTAGAAGGATGATCAAGATGCAGAAATGGAGCCCTAAGAAATTGACTTGCTCACACAGCCTGTCAGTGGAAGAACAAGGATTCAAATGCAGTTACCACATGCATTACCACAGCTGCATGTCAAGGGAAGCAAGATACACTCCACAGCTTTTATAATCTAACTAAATAGAGCTCATTAGGAAATACAAAATTCTTCCAAGATCCTAGCACTAAGACAGTCATTTGGATCTTTGAGTATAAAGGATATCAAACATCATAAGGGGAATGTCAGAAGACCATTTCTCACACCTAACCATGGTAAAAACCAGGCTATAATGGTGAATCATTCTTCGTAAGGGAAGGTGTTTCTGTAGGGAGAAAAAACAGTAAACTCAGTATGTAGCTTTCCTGTGATCTGAGTTGAACCAGGAGTAGACCTTTAGGGGATGTACTCACCAGTCTCACATTTATTTCTAGGCCTTGGAATTGGCATATTCTTTTGTGGTGGGTAAAAGGCATTGTCATTTCCTTTATAGTGGCAAGCTTTTCTTGCTTTATTGAACCTCAGTTTCCTCATTTATAAAATTAGAGTGATAATCTAATTGGTACTGTTTATCTTGCTGACTTTAATATACCATAATTCTGATCACAATAAAGAGGTATATGTGTTTACATTTAAAAGTCAGAATATTAATCAATAGCCAAGTGCATTTGTTAAAACTGCATCAGCACGTTGATTTTAGGAATCTCTCCATTATTGATCTGATAGGATAGAATGCAACTGGAGTCCGCGTAAACCAAGGACTTTTATTTTCAGCTTTCATTTCCCCTCAGGTCTCCCAAGAACAGAAGCAAGGGAACTCTCTGTCTACATGAGCTAGTGTGCTTCCCCTTTGGGCCTTTCAGTCTATGGAGTTCATATGGCATTCTGTTTGCTGCAGGCCCTTCGGATTAACACAGAACTTTTAGCTTAGAAAGAAAGTGAACTTTGCAATCATTAGAAACCACATATATTTTTTGAAAAATATGCACACAGATCAGAATTGGATCTGATGATTTTTGATATGGTTAAATTTTTCTTTTTATCTCATTATTACCCCATATCCATTACTTCCTAAATGTTCCATATTCCCATTGCTGTGTAACAAACCTGCCCAAATTTAGTGGAATTTATAATCATTCCATTATGCTCATGATTCATGGGATCAGGTATGTGCACAGGGACGGTGGGAGTGACTTGTCTGTACTTCACGAAGTCTGAGAACTCAGCTGAGAGGACTCCAACAGCTAGGGGGTGACTCCGGCAGTTGAGGGCTGGAAGATCCACTTCCAAAATGCCTAACCCCTTGCAGGGATGGCTGGACTCTGATGGGACTGTCAGCCAGACTGCTTACAAGTGGCCTCTCCAGCATGGAAGCCTTAGGGTGGTCTCGGACTTCTTACATGGTGGCTCAGTGTTGTAGCAAACAAGGCAGAAGCTGCATGTTTTTCATGGCCCAGCCTCAGGAGTTATATAAGGCCACTTCCAATGTACTCTAATGGTCAAGAGACCATTGACCAGATGCAAATGGAAGGGACATAGACACTGCCTCAGTGGAAGCAGTGTCAAAGAACATGTAGCGATTTTTAAAAACTGCCATGCTAAGAAATTTGAATTTATACACTAATTTTCTATTATATCACAGGGTTAAAGATAGTTGTAGAAATAACATTTATTGAGTACATACTAGGTGCTAGTTAATTCTCACATCAATTTTATGAAGGATGTCCTATTATTATCTCCATTTCACAGAAAAGGAAAGGAGGCTTAGAGAGGTTAGGGAACTGGTCACATCCTAATGAACACGAGAATGGAGATTTGAACTGAGATTTATAGAGTGTAGGAGCTTAACCACTGGGTTATATTTAATATTATTCTCCCTTAGCTAACTAGAATAAAGCCTTCTAAGAACTGTTAAACAAAAATTTCAAAGTTATGGGCCCTCACCAAATATTAAGAAATGTTTTGAATAAAATTATCACTAAAACAGATTTGGTGGTCTCGGACTCATAGCAGTTGAACAAAATGTCTCACCTCTACATAGACACCTGTATATTGGCAGAGTATGTTCCTGACAGGATTGGGCAAGCTTGAACTGGCAAAGCTGGAACCTTCCCCAAGAAGAATGAGGTGAGTCACAAGGCCTGAGGGTTACTGTATTGTGATTGCTAGGAAATCCAAGCTTTCATCCTTGACTCTTAGTTGGATATCATTTCATAGTTGAGAAATGGTATCCAGAATTTGGCTGTTAACAGGACATAGTCTAACGCAAAGTTTTTTCATCTTTCAGGGCAATTAGAAAGTAGAGAGCTAAAGCACAGAAATACAAAGCTCCCATTTCTTGAACTCAGTTTTCACTCATCACATCAAGTTATCTAACAGGTTCATGTCCTACAAAAATATAAAATTATGAAGAGACACATCTCTGTGATAAATTAAAAACCTGTGTCCTGCAGGAGCCTTGCTTTTTACCAAAGTACCTCAGTGTGCAGCTAAGAGAGTGTAACCCTGCGACATCAGCAGTGGAAGTGCTCATGACTTGGGGATTTAGGGGCAACCCCAGAGCGCTGTGGCTTTAGAACCAGTTTGGACACTGAAATTTCAACTCTGCCAGCCCTATTTCCAGTTTGCCTCATCTGTGGGGATTGGTGTAGACAGAAAATGGGATTTCCCCTATGCCCTTATTTCCATCTAGCCCCAGAAGCTCTCTCTGCTAAAAATGGATATCATGGCTGCTCTGTCCTCACACACTGACCTCCAGAGACTCTGTCTTCATTGTCAGTCTATGACAGGCACACAGTCCTGTAGCATCCACTGCCTCCCAGAGCTACCATCCTCTCCTCCTGCACTGCCCAAGTTTAGAGAGATTTTCCTGTCCATTGTAAGAAAGCTCTTTTGGCCAATCTTGGCATCCAAAGGTAGACAAGTTCTTTGTACTTTTGGTCTTTCTGCCATAAGATAATATAGGCTGTTTTCCAAAGGTTGAGGTAAGTGACTACTACCTGAGCAATTCAATCAAAGGTTTCAATTCAAAGCATTTCTTACTAACACAAAATCCAACCCCATGATGCTCCATTAACCCTCCTGTCCAGCCAAAGTGAAGTCTTATCCTTTCCCAGGTGCTTCTCAAAGAGTTGCATTAGTCTTGTATTTCCATCTAAGCATTCAATCAATACATATTTATAGAGTGCTGACCATGTGCCAGACACTCTGCTTGGTGTTCAAGATACAACAACAAACAAGGCAGACACCTTCCCTGTCTTCACAGAACTTTCATTCTATCTCCAAAAAAGGACACAGAACAAATATTTAAACCATTCATTCATACACACATGCATGAGTTCATTCCAGTTGGTATAAATTGTGTTAAGTCTTTTGGTTGGGAGTTATAGATAACTCTGGGTAGCTTCATCAAAGAAATGAATGCATGGGAAAGACATGGAGATGTCTCACAGGATCCAAGGAAGAGATAAATAAGTGCAAGGGCCAAATTAGCTCTACCTCCTTGGTAAGAGTTATGAATCTTCCTTCTGTTATGCTTCATTAATGTGACTTGGTTGTCAACAACTCTAAGTCTTTCAGTTCAAAAGGGAATGTCATTGGTCCAGCTTGAACTCAGTGTCTGCCCTTGGACTAATTGGTCTGAGCCAGGGATGCTGGTCTTAGACGACAGACATGGCTGTTGGGGGCCACCCCTGAGCAACAGGTTAAGGCCCCAGAAAAAAGACCAGGCAGCCTCTGCAAAATTATTTATACAACAGAAGTAGGAATTGTCCCAAGAACATCTGACCTAATTTTGGGAAGGGGATGGGGTCAAAGAAAGTTTTCCTGTGGATGAGAAATATAATCCCATCACCTGAAGGAGGAAGAAGAGTTAGCTAAGTCAAAAGGAAAAACATGGAAAGGAGAGAGAGTGGAACACCATGATAAACAGAAATGGTATCTGTAAAAACTCAGAGGAAGAAGGAATAAGACACATTTGAGCACTGGTGAGAAGGCTGGGTTATAGCCAATGGCATATCTTAACTCTGGTGGACTGGAGGCCTTATCTCAAATCCTACATCCTTTTCATCAGCTCTCCCAGGAAGCCAGTGGAACTCCTGGTGGCCCGTAAGGGCACTCCTAAGTTCCTGGGTGGGGCATTCAGACAGGCTCTTCTCTAGTGTTAATAATAAAGCTAGTTGACACTTCTGATTTATGATTATTTTTGCCTTCCAGAAATACTCATCTTTTTTACAGGAATATATTGGCTTTTCTTTTTGAAAAAAAGGTTGATTAAAATTCACTTCACCTACTTTCTCTAGATTTCATAGATACGCCACCTGATCTTTGTATCTGTAAAGCAGACCTACATAAATTCTAACTGAATTTTAAATAGTTTTTAAAGCAGCTCTTGAATTTTAAGAGTCTATAAAATTATTTTTCTATTAACCCAAAGCCAGATATTGTGTTGTTTTGTTCTTTTGGAGAAACAGTAACTATTAGGAGTTGCATAAGATGAGATTCTGACCCAGATTTATTAACACTTTAAGGAATAATTCTGAATATCAAATAGATATTTGATAACTGTGGTGATATGAGCTGAGCAAACGTGGAGGTCTGTGATGGATTAAAGATGACCATAAATTCCTTGTCATTTCTCCCAAAAAGACATAGTGTTTATTTTCCTTCTCCTTGAATCTGGGTTGGCCATCAGGCTTGCTTTGAATGCTAGTAGAATGAGGAGAAAGTATTAATAATACTGTGCTGGTTCTAGGCCTAGGCCTTCAAAAGGCAGGCCCCTTCCGTATTTGTGCTCTTGGAGGCCAACTGCCATGCTGTAGACACTGAGTGATGAGAACGCATGGAAAATTCTGGAGGTTGAGGCACCAACTTGTGGGCACCAGAGCCAGCTGAGTGATCTCAGCTACACCCTGTAAAGCAAAAGAACAGTACAGCTGATCCTAGTCAACCTGCAGAATCATAAGGCAGAATAAAATTTTGTTGTTTCAAGCTGTTCAGTTTTGAGGTGGTTTGTTACACAGCGATAGACGCTGAAACAGGTTCCATGTGGATTTCTTTTCCATTTATTTAGAAGAAAGTGGATTTTTTGTTGTTGTTTTTGTTTGATTGTTTTAGCATTTTCTGTTTTACTAATACTTTAAAAATGGTTTTACTAATAATTAATACCAAAAATCATACAGCAAAAAAAGTAAGTCTTCCTCACCCTTTTCTCTTAGTCACTTCGGTTGCAGTCCCACTTCGGAGGCAACTGCTTTGGCCAATTTCTTAGGCATTTAAATATAAGCACAAATGTATGTGGGGTTGTCTGTCATTTTTTCTTTTTACATGCAGATGGTAAGTTACTTTACACACACTTCTATACCTTTCTGTCAACATTTACCAATGTATTTTGGAAGTAGTTCCGTACTCAACACCCATAAAGCTGCCTCATTCTTTTTAATGACTGCCTAATATTGTACTGCATGATATACCATAATTTATCCAACCAGTCTCCCATTCATTTGTGTTTGCTTCTAATCACTTATTAAAAATGAAACTGCAATAAATATCCTTGTGTCTACATCATTTTGTACACATGCAAGTACACAAATATATTACTAGAAATGCAATTGTTGAGCCAAAAGGTATGCACCTTTTAAATTTGATAGCTGATACCAAATTATCCTCTATCCAAGTTGCTCCAAATTGTACTCTCACCAGCAAAAGGTGAGAATGCCTGTATCCCTGCACATTGGCTAATACATCTAGACCAAATTCTTTGATTGTTATAGTTTAACAGTTGATTCTGTAAGATTTTCTGATAATTGTAATTTCACCTCTTTTTCTTTGCTATTTTGTATCTCATTTCTTTCTCTTGTCTGATTATATTGGCTAGCACTTTCAGAATAATATTAAATATTATAATACTGGTAATATTAAGCATAATTGTCCTCTTCTTGATCTAATGAGAACACTTCCATTTTCCCATTAAGAATAAACCTGAAAAGAAAGAATAAAGCTGACATTTGAGATGAGAGACATTTATTTTATCATGTTAAAGAAACAGCACCCATCTATTCCCACTATTGAGAGTTTTTATCACGAAAGGATGTTAAATTTTATCAGATTTCAACATCTACAGAGTAATCATATGCGTTTTGTCTCCTTCAATCTATGAATATAGTGAATTATATTAATAGTTTCCTAATACTGAGTTATACTTCCATTCTTAGAGTAAGCCTCATACACTTGGTCATGCTATGTTAGTCTTGATTTTTTGCTGGTTCCTAGTTGCTAAAATTTTTATTTAGGGCATTGCATTTTTATTTATAAATGAAATTGGCCTGTTGTTTCAAAGGAAACTTAATAAGAAAAATATCCCATCAGACACAAAAGTAATAATGGTGCGAGTAGATAAATCACCAAATGAGAAATTCTAGAGAGTAGAGTGAATGCTAAGGAGAAGAGGGGAGGCCACCTCTCCCATGAAAGAGGGAGTGGAGGAGAAAATCCAGGAGGTCCTGATGTGGCAGGAAAGAAAACCAAAAAGGGTCACATCAGACAAGTGGATCCCTGTTAAGTGGAGGTAAAGCTCTTATGCATAGGAGGAAGGAATTCAATGCTTGCAATAGCATCCTACTTGCAGAAATATAGAATCACATGTATAATAGATGGGGAGACTAAGCATCAAAATATCTTATATCACAAGTGGTAATTCACTGCAATCGTTCCAGGGATTGGAAGAAAAAAATAATCAATTTTCTATTGGAAATATTTAATACAGAAAGTAAAAGTTAGCAGATTTGACCTCCAGGGTTCAACCCTTAGCCCACACACTACTCATCCCAGTGAATTGCCTTTTCATTTCTTCTTTAATGGAATGAATTCTTCAGCACAGTGTTTATCACCAGGGGAGAAGTAACACATTTCTGGAAGAAGGGAGATGGCTCTTCTTGGGACTAGAGCTCCCCTGCACTCAGGCAGTGAGTGGTGTCTGGGCAGGCAAGCAAGTACAAGTCCTGGGTTTGGTAGACACTGCCATCTGGAAGCCCTTCTCCTTTCCATGACCCTAGAAAGTCTATTTTATGTTCTCTCACAGAAGAAAGGAGCCGAACCTGGAAATCATTAAACGTTCTCAAGGTCCTAAATGTCTGCAGCCCTGAGGAAAAATCTCTCTGACTTTTATTTGTTTAAATAATATCTGATTTTAGCAGTGATATCACCAGAAGCTATTCAGCTTACTATGAGGTGAGATAATTTACAGAGCTTATTAACATATGACACTGGACATACTCTGCTCCTAAAGCTCGTTAGCTGGGTGACTTTGGACAAGTTTATGTAATGACGCCAAGCCTCAGTTTTCTCATCTGTAAAATGGCTGTTGTAAAAATAGCTTCCCTGGTTACCTCACTGAGCTTTTGTGTAAGGATCAAATGAGATAATGATGTATATAACACTTTGAAAACAAGTATAAGGTATATTGCATAAATCACTTGTGAAAACTGTCTTTGCTTATTTTAACAACTCATCCCAATTCTGGGGGCAAACTGATGGGAGAATTTTACTCTATTTTTCCAAAGCACAAATGAAGAAAAGATTTCCTTTCTTCTATACTTTTATGTGCTGCCTTGTTGGACTGAATGGAGTGGATTGAGTTGCTGAGCTTCTGATCCCCTTTTCTGAAATCTTCTTTTCCACTGTGCTAGATTACCAGCTAGCCATCACCTAGCCCGTAAGCACAATGGGAGGGGGCGGGATCATTGGCTAAATGGGAAAATTTGGCCCAGGGTGACGTTAAGAAGCTAACCACTGACATAGGAAAACATCTTTGACTGGCATGAGAAAGAGAGAAATAGAAATTTTCAACAAATAACATTAAAAGCCTAATGACTATAGAATGTTTCTGTTAAAGACATGAACTCAGGAACCAAACTGTGTGGATTTGAACCCAAGCTCTGCCACTTACCAGCTGTGGGACCTTAGGCAAGTTAGTAACTTTTCTGTGCTTTAGTTTCCTTCCCTGTACAATGAAGAACATAATGGTACCTCCTTCATAGGGTCATTATGAGAATTAAATAAATTGATATTTATAAAGCACTTAGAATAGTGCCTGGCACATGCAAGTGCTACATAAGGATTTAAGTAAGTTATCAGGCAGATGGCATTTAGTATGTCAGAATCTGGAATTCAACCTCTATGTTTGTTTGCTAATTAGCGAAGATGCATGCCACTGATTCCACACTGAATGCAAGGTTTAAAGTGTGTGAGTTTACAGACCTAAATGTAAATATTGTCAGAGACATTTGCAGGGTTTAGCATTAAACCCCCACACAAACACGTTACAAATACTTTCTTTAGACAACATCAAATCAGGTTTGAGATCTCTGATTTCAGATTGGGCAATCCATTTAACCTCTTCATGTCTCAGCTGCTCTCTCTGTAGCAATGCAATAAAAATTCTTACTTCACAAGGGTGTCATGCAGATGAAAACGAGATAACGTTTGTAAAACTCTCAGTGTTTGCCGGCAAAGGCGCCACTTAAATGCAGATTGCAATTATTAACATCGTCCCATATCCTACAGGAATGCCATTATCTTATTAAATGACTAAAGTCAATCTTAGAAATTACAATGATGGGGGCTTGGATGGTTAGGAACATGGTGGCAGACGGCTTCCTGCATGAAAGCAGTTGAGAAGGCGCCACCAGACTCTGCCGTGTTAAAACTCACTTGTAGCACTACCCAGCTTCCCCTAGGGAAAAACCTAAGAGCCAAAGTACTTCGTAACTATGGCCCTCTAAGGGTTAGCCTCTGTAATTCACTAGCATTAGCAAGTCCACAGGAATCTGGAGCAGGAAGATTTGGAGCATGAGTTTCCTATCTGAAGTTCATTAGCTGCATTGGCTTACAAAGCTCTTTTGAGTGGTTTAAAATTGTGTGGAACTCAGTGACTTTAATCTTCTTTTGCCTGTTCCAGGTTTACATGGGATAGACAGTAGCTGACAAATGTTCAATGAGTAAATTAATAAACTGAGAGAGGAAGGAAATCCTCCTATGAAGTTCTACTATTTTTAGGGGGCAAAATATACCAAAATGGGAGACACATAAAATTGGTGACAAGCAAGGTGATTTTAGGTGGCACACAGATAAATTTTTTTTATATATATATACACACACACATACATGTAAACACATATGTATGTATATGTACACACATTTTCATATATATGTATGTGTGTGCATGTATATGTATAAAAGTTAAATATAGGACATAAAACCTGTGCATTTATGGATATCATTGTTTAGGACAAAGATAAAGTTGGTAGTTGAAAAAGATGGTTGGTAGTAAGCAAAAGTATGCATTTACTTAAAGAAAAAAAGTAGGTAATTAATAGTAATAGAAAAGAATGCAATTATTAAAGCAAAAATTGTGACTAAAATTAAGGAAACACCATCTTAGAAGAAAGATGAGAGCCTCCACTTCTTGTTTTCAAATTTCTGAGTATGGGATTTAGATCCCAGGGCAGAATTTAGAAAACAATTATTTCTTCCATCTGGATTGATTGTCACTATTTCTAAAGCACCTTTACATGATTTCACTTATTTTCAGGTCAGGCATAATTGTTTCTGTTCAATAGATGAGGAGACAGACTCAGTGTTCTTGAAAAGTTGTGCAATAGCAAGCTAGCAAGGAAGTAAAAATCTGCATGTGTTGTAATACTGTTTAGAGAAAAGAATCATATGCTAAGTGGTTTTTACAAAGTAGAGAACTATTTACTGAAACTAGAGGAACTTCATTTAACTCCTTGGAAACCCACATTTCTAATGATGGTCCTGTGTGTTCAGTCTTTCAGCTGCCTATGCCAAGCCTATGCCTATGCTGAATGCTGAGGCCTCAGTGAGAATCACCTGGTCTGTTCTTTTGGAGGCTTAAATCTGGTTAGAGGTAACACACTGCTTACTCAGGCCCCCGTTGTGTTTTACTTGAATAGTAGGGTGTTAAAACTGTTTAAAAATGTTGTTAGTATTTAAGAATCTGGAGATTTCACCTAAAAATCCAGTGCCTGGATTCACTTAAAACCCTCTAAAGATCAGGCAAGACCAGGTCTGGGTTCCTGCTTAGTCAGCCTTCAGCTGGGGCTGTGTGCTTTCCTGTCTGTCTAGGTCCTTCACTGGATTCAAATCTCTTTCACTCACTCACCTTGTAAAACCCAGGTGCAGAGAGCAATGCAGACAAGTCAGCAACTCTTACAAATCAGCTTTCCCTGGTAAATGATAAAATGAGCACAGTAGGCATTAGCTTAAAGTGTGAAAAACCCAAGTTGGAGGAAGTCAACCATATTTTCATAGAACCTAAGGTTAAATATTGAAATAAATAATATCTGTCACATTGCCTGCAGAATATTTTTATTTCTTTGGCTGTTTAACAAAATTCTTACCCATTATTTGCCATTTGCACCACAACTTTGAAAAATAGACTAGACAGGATAAAATTATTATCCACATTTTACTGATTAGGATATTGAATGTCCAAAACTGAAAGATGTTTCCTGGAAGAAAAGTCTGAGAATGAGGATTGGGTACAGATGACTTCTTGAGAAGGCGTCTACAGGAAAATCCTGCCAGGCAGGAGGGAGTAAGGCAGGGGAGGAAAGGGGAAGGATGTGGTTTCATGGAAACTCTAGCCTCGGCCGTGGGGAGGGATCTGAAGCATTAACCACACCGCAGAATTTCTCCCTCTTGAGGCCAGGGCTCCAGTCTTCTACACCCCTTATCAATCAGTCATTGGCTGTGGCCTTCTCCCACTAACTTCCTAGGTGAGGTGGCTCCTCCATTAGCCCAGGGCAATTTTCCCAGAAATGGGGGCATCTGTGGGCCTTCAGCAACCAATACACAAAGCAGCTGGGGGAGGGTTCACTAGCCCAGTAAATGGGATCTGGGAGGGGGTACCAAAATAGCACCTTCTATCTTCCTCAAATACTGAACACAGTTACTCACAGTGAGATCCAACCATAGCACTCTATTCCAGCATGGTGTACACACACACACACACACACACGTATACGTGTATGCAGTGTTTCAGGAGGTAGCAATTTCAGAAAATACACAAAGGTTCCTTCCCAAATCAGAAAGATCTCCGTCTACAGTTTGACAATTTGAGAGGAAATGGCCCTAACTTTATAAAATCCAATTTCAAAGCTAATTCTGTGCCAACTATAGAAATAATTAAAAATTAAAGTCTAAGATTTTGTAGATCAATAGACAGTATATACATATAGATGCACATATACACATATACAGAATATATATGTATAGGTATAAATATGTGGATGTAAATATAGATATAAGATGTGATTGTTAATGTTTGTCTGGGAAAAATATCTTGCCCCAGAAAATGGAAAAGCTTTGTGTTCAAAGGGTTTAGAAAATAAATTCTCATTCCACAGAGCCTACTCCCTTGGGAATTGTCATGAGAAGAAAGAATTTCCAAGAAAAATCAGGTTGTCCTTCTGGCATATTCCTACTTTGTTCTGAAACAATTTGAGCTTAGAAGCACATTTCATCAAGTACAGAAGCATAGGTTTTGCTAAGTGTGAATAGGACAGAAAAAATGGGGAAAGAATCTAAGGTTGTATGAAATAGGGCTATATCTTTAACATTTAATAATTTTTAGATACAGGCAGATTTTACAGAATTCTCCTTATTAAAGGATATTAATCATGTGTATGTCCCTCATGATGGGATATGGTCAATATTAGCAATTGTAGCAAAATAGGGAGAAAATAAACAGGCAAAAGTACAAGGTAAAATACAGTTGATTTTATTTCTTCCCTGATTTCTTTCCGTAACACCTTGAAAATACTATTCCAAAGCTATTATCATAACTGAATATTTTACATAATGGAAAGTACAGGCACTTCAGATCTCCTTCTGCATGACAAATATTTAATTAGAAAAATAATAGGATGGAAATTAAATTGGTATTTACTATGACTGGAACAGACAATTGTCCTGGAGAAGAAGATTCAGTTTTAATTCACCAAAGGCAAAAAAAGAAAAGGAAAAAAAGCAAACAGAAAAGAAAAAATCGTAAATGATTGCTAGAAACAAATCAGAGACTAAAGTGTATGGCTTGTGCCTATAATTTAGGTAGAATTTCTCTCTCTCTCTCTCTGTCACACACACACACACACACATATAAACACACCACACCCCAAAGCCCAACACAATGAAAAAAAAAGAAGGTGATATTAAAGTTCTTAAGTTGAAGAAGACTGTTTTAATTGCTTGTGGGGAAAAAAAAAAGTCAGGCCCTCTATATGTTGCATTTCCATCAGATTAGATAAAGTGTGTACAAAGCGTGTACCAAATTAGTGTATGGTCCAATTCTGCGCTGCATTAGCAACCAAATTATAACCGTGAAATAATTCAGTGTGGAACCATATGCTAAAATATGGTAATTGCTATGTATGGTTTTTGAAGAACTAGTTGTGTTTTCCTGTGTCTTTTTGAGACATTGTTGGTGACTTGTTGGTCAGTGAGTCAGAGGCCTATAGGCTCTTCCTTATCACAGAATGTGAGTTACAATGATCCCCCCACACACTTTGCATTTACTTGCAAATTTTCATTTCTTTAACAGGAATATATCCTATAGAAAAAGAGCATAGGGTTCCACACCAGTTGGGTCCCTGAATTCTTCGTCCATCTCAGTCTTGCTCTTCTGGATGCTGGGTACTGGGTTGGGCTTCTTGTTACATGATATGCAGCAGTTGTCAAGGGGCTTTGTGTTAAAGGACAGTGTCTGGTTCTCGCGAGCTGGCATCCTCCCGAAGGCACAGCTGTCTTTAGGGGTGGATGTTCCAAACTTGGTGCTCTATGGTAGATCTAGCAGCTGGTGCAAGAAAGGGAATCAGTGAGAGAGGAGGGCTACAGAGAGGCCCTGAGCTTGAACCCCGTGCCCCTCAGCAACGCCTTCCCCTAACTCACTTGCAGTCCTGCCTTTGACACCATTGAGAAGAGCCCGGCTCTGAAGTCACATCGCCTGAGCTTGAATGTGGCTCCACCACTTACTGACAAGTTATGCAATCTTTCTAAATCCCAATTTCCTCATCTGTAAAATAGGGCTATTAATAGTACATATTTTATAGTTTGTTGTGAAGATTCAATGAGAAGATGAATTCAAGGGCTTGTATAGTCCCTAGCATCAGAGAGTACTCAATTCATATTCATCTATTTATTTTCTTATCATTATTATTAACCCAATTTTGAGTGACAAAACCCTAAATCTTAAATAAAATTTTACGTAATTTCTACAGATCTGAGGCACATTATTCAATACAACAAAGTCTATTTTATCAAGTCACATTATTAAAGTTATTCCAGTTACAACCCATCACATCGTATTAAAAGTTTAATATGTTTCTACCTCTTATTGACAAAAATTAATCTCATTTAAAATTTTCCACCAAAATTTTAAATAACTTTAAAACCTGTAGGAAAAATGGGCATAAAGGATCTTTTTGAGGTGATGGAGATGTTTTAAAACAGGATTCTGGTGATAGTTACACAACTCTGGGAATTTACTAAAAATCATTGGATTATAAGTATATACAGTTAAAACAGATGAACAATAAAGCTATCTAAAAATGTGTATGAGATATACATAGCAAAATTCTTTTTTTTGAGAACACATATGAAAAGTAGAAAGCCTTGGATTATTTGCTAAAATTCTGGGCCGTAGAATATCATGTGTGCTTCATTCCATCGTGGCTGATGTTGTTAAGTTTACCCCACAATTGTTTGTCCTGGTTTTGGTTCTTCTTTTTAAAAAGTTTACTTCTTTCTAGGACAAGGACAAATTAAGACCACCAGATGGGAGAAGCCATTCAAATTATTAGCTATGAACTGTGTTGCCTTCAAAATGCTACACAGTAGGTCCTCCACTGATTGGAACATCTCAGCTATCTCTTTGTATGTGTGCTCAATTCAACCTATCACTGTCCCACCAGACTTTGGCGCAATTCTCCATGGGTCAAGAAACTGTTGGCCCATCCCCACCTCTTTAAGTAAATGCAGAACGTCATAGAAGTAACCTTTTCAGTTCTTTCTTTTCTAGCTAAAAGGTCTGAGGAAATTAAAGTTTAACATCTGTCACTTAGTGTTCTTAGTATCAAATCCAAGACAGAGGAAATGACACAACACATCGATCAAGGAGTGTGCACTGTGACAACCAGGTTGCTCATATCTCATGCCTGTCAGAGCATCCATCAGCTTCATGGACCACCTTGAGTGAGGGCAGCGATAGGGCTGCAATGGTCAGGACCATGGGTTCCAATAAACAGGAGGGAAATTGGAAGCTGTTCCAATTCATTCATTCTTCCGTGCAACATTCCTTTGCTGAGTGCCTCCTGCTGTCCTAGGCTCTGGGTGTTGCACAGAAAACGAGATGTAGTGGAGAGTGTGGGAGGAGAAGGTAAACTCCGGTAGGTTTGAAAATATGAGATCAAAAGTGGCCATTACTCGGGAGTATATGAGTCTCAGAGAGGAGCTCCATGACCCTGGAGGCTGAGCTGTAGATACAATGATGGCAGGAGTCGTCATGCAGATGGAGCCCTGTGGGTGAAGGTTTGGGAGGTCCCTTCCTTTCTATCCCTATTGCCAACGCCCAAATTCAGACCAACATTACTCCTTACGAGGACTACTGACTGCAAGGGGCTAACTGATCTCCCTGCCCTCGGTTCTATCTCCTCTAATCCATCCTCCTCACAATTACCAGAATGGTCTTTCCAAAATGCAAATCAGACCATTTCCCAACGTTGCTTAAAACCAATCTGCAGCTTCCCTTCACCTGGAGAACCACAGCCACGCTCATCGGTAAGGTCTCCGTGAGCCAGCCCTGCCCGCCTCTTCCACACCTCACCCCACACCTCATGCCCTGGCAAAAGCAAACCGCTTGTGCCTGTTATACCAGAGTGCTTTGAATGACCCGCTTTCACTCCAGCCTGTGCTTAAGATCCTGGACTTTGCCACGAGACAGCTTTGGGTTTGACCACTGGCACTGCCGCTTCCTAGCGCTGTTACTGTGTGTGAGGAATCTTTTCCTCTGAGCCTCGGTTTGTGAAGTGGGGATGATCTTCTTCATAGAACTGTTGTGGGAATTGAATAGTGAATACACAACACCTGTCATAGTTCCTACTCTATAGTAAGTGTTCAACACATTTTACCTATTCTTCCTCCTACTACTATTATTGTTTTAATTTTTAAGACTTATCTTAGGCGTAACCCTCTCCAGGAAGCTTTTCCTGTTGTGCCTCCAATTTCACAGGTTCTACTAGACATTCCTCTTAAGCCAGTGGTCCCCAACCTTTTTGGTACCAGGGACTGTTTTCATGGAAGACAATTTTTCCACAGACTGGGGGATGCGGTAGGGGGATGGTTTCGGGATGAATCGAGTGCATTACATTTATTGTGCACTTTATTTCTATTATTATTACATTGTAATATATAATGAAATAATTATACAACTCACCATAGGTTGGGAACCCCTGTCTTAAGTGATCCTTATTACCCTGGGTATAGCTCCTATTGTGTGCTGCCATAATTATTGTGTTGCATTCAAATTATTATTTCAGACTATGAGCCCCCTGAAGGCAGGCACTGTGTTGTCATAGTCATTCCCAGATCCACAGTGTCTAGCATTGTGCCTAGCACCAAGTGGGTGCTCTGTTTGTGTTTGTACACTGAGTGGACATAGCCCTGAGAAGAACACTGAGGCAAGAAGGAGCAGGCATGTGCTGTGCCATGCAGAAGGGATACTTCTGTAGCCACAGCCAGGAATCCAGGTAAGGAGAGGGAGCCACAGAGGGTCAGGCACCCTGGTGTGTGCCCAGGTGGTAAGATGGCAGAATCCACCAAGGAGTGTGGGCAACAGGACCTGGGGACAGGATGGCGAACCTAAGATTTCCAAGGCAGCATCTCCCTCTACTCCCTCTGGGAAGGGAGCTCCCTTGGGTTCATCCTGAATAGAGTTACAAAGAGGGGCAGGAAGCAGTGCAATTTGTCACCACAAAGAGAGACATTTTATTGTGGAAAAAACCCTGAAAAATCAGCAAAGCTTTCTGTTCTCAATTAACATTTTCTTTTTATCACTTAAAATATTATGAAAAGGATATATTCTTTTTTGGAAAGTTCTATGTTGTTGACCCACAGGGAAAGGGTCATCTCATTTGTATGTCCTGCATAGTGGTTCTGTGGTTCCAGATTTTGACTCCAAAGAAAGAAAATGAGTTCTGAGACGGCCCACGGACCTTCGCCAGTATTCCTGGCTTAGCCTCGACCACACAGAACAGATCAACATGTTGAGAAAAGAAATATGAAATCAGCAGAGACAAGACTTCTTTCTGCTTATGGGTCACAAAATTTATGTGCATCCTTTATGGGCAGGCTGGGTTTGAGCGTCTTTTCCATGTGACCAACAGAAAACAAACAAGGTCGGACAGACAGAAAGGCAGGAAGTTCTGCAAGCTGCTTCATGGTTATTGTTACTAAGGAAACCAATTCTTTAGTATTCATGTGTTCAGCAGACGGCCACGCTGAATCTCTGAGGCTGAGGCGGCATCACAGAATGGCATGAGGGAGAAGAAGGGATGAAAACAGCCAAACAGATAAATACAGAAGCTGTTTAAAAATATGTCAGTAATTTAGCCATCAACTGTGGTTTCTAAGGGCTTTAAAATTGAGATCATCAAATAATTTAAGGAATGATCAGGAGCTTGGCTTCTCACTGCATTTATATAATCATATTCACACACTGTGAACACACTGGGAAGAAAAGCCTCTCCAGAGGGGACAAAGATCCTTGAAATCTGGTTCCATTTTGAGAAAATCATTATTGCATGAAAAGGGCCTCCGAAATTTATCTCTATGTGTTCTCCCTATTCCAAAAAGCCTTTTCCTTAGTATCTAAAGATGGAGGTGGCAAATGTATTGTTAATGACCTCAAAGGTGTCATTTTCTCTAGCAGAGAATGGGAGCATTTGCCATATTTGCTGAGCATCAATCCAAAGATATAAAAGAAGTCAATCCCACAGAAATCAGAATCCCACCAGGACACCTATAATCTCACTGGCTGGCCTATGGGTGGTGATCAATTAATGGGTGGCAAAGGCCTTCAGAATGAGAAAGAGCAAAGTCAGGGGCTGTGGAACCCTGTGTTGCTGATCACAGGCTCTCTGAGTGAACGAGAAGAGCTGGAAGCACTAAGGAAAGAGAATCCACTCCTCACCCCACTTGCCCCCAGTCATCAGAATAATGTGCAGTGAGTTTTGCAGTTGAGATTGTGGCCAAGTAGTGATTCTCCTAGTGAGAATCTGGACAGGGGATAGCTTGGAACTCTTTCTCTTCTAGAGAAATTATCTAAACTGAAACATTTCTTAAGTGAAAAATAGAGTGTCTTAGCCCCTTCACCTCCGATCTGCGTGGCCTAGGGGATACGGGGGGCATCTCCTGGCTTGGAGGTACAAGTATCCACTGAACTAGATAGATCACCATTCACATCCCAGTGCGTGGTCACATCACTGACATCCTTTCCACATGTTCAGTCAGCAGTAATTGAGTACCAACCACATTCAAAGCCCTCTGCTCGATGTAGTAAGACATGAAAAAATGAGGATGATGCAGCCTCTGAACTCAAAGAACCCACAATCTAGCGGATGGTAAACATTGCGCAAAATCTACATCTGAGCAGATCACGTCCTTCCTTAACATTCTTTAAAATTCTTAACATGACTTGAATTTCCCTGGCCCCTGCCCAGCTCTCCAGCTTCGTCACCATGGACCCCGTTCCACTCCGACACCGGTTTCTTGCAATTCACCTCCTCCTTCTCCTCCCCCATCCTTCAGACCTCAGTTAAAAAGTCACTTCCTAAAGGAAGCTTTTCCTAGTTCCCCAGGTCAGCCCCCGCCGCTATATTTTCTCATTGCACCCTATTTTTTCCTTTTGTTGCAGTAATTGTAGTTTGATTATATGTTTATGGGACTGTGTGATACTGTCTGTCCTTCCCATTAAACTCCAAGTTTCATGGAAACAGAAGCTGAGACAGATTTTGCTCATCGCTGAGTCCTCAGTGTCCATAATAGGTCCTGATGCAGAGCTGGTTCTTGGCAAATATTTCTTAAATAAATGAACAAATGTACACAATGACATACTTTAGAAAGTAAGAGAAACAAGATCCTGAAGCAGAGGCCATTAAACAATGTGGCTGTGGGGTGGTTGTTTCTCGCCCAAACATTCGCTATGTACACAGCGCCTTACACACAGGTGCTTATGGAGTGAATGGATGAATGAATGGTGAACTGGGCGAAATCATCTCTCAGTTTGTTTGTTTGTTTGTTTGCTTACATCATTATACTTTACCTAAACAGTACTGTTCAAAAACCCATTTTTATGTGTGTGTCACATATCTTGTGAAAAGATAGTTAAACAAGAGCCAGTCAAAAACTCAGGATGTACCTGAGAGACACCTCTTTGCCATTTCTGGACCCTATGTTCATGTAGAGAGAAAGCAGAGCTTAGAATTGTGCAGGGGGACAGTAAAATGGGGTATTTATTACGGTCCAGTGAAGTGCCCGGAGGGTACACAGCAAAGGTGCTAGGTGAGAAAGACTAAGAACAGGCTAGTGGTTCAGGCCAGTGGGAGCGCTGGATTCCAGGTCCGGGCGTGGGTGCCATCAGGAAGGGCCCTGGTGTCTGGTGTGGCCTGGATCCTGAACACAGGAGAAACCGGTGGCGTGTGTGTGGCAGAACAGGGCTTCCAAGGTTCCCTCAGCTACATCATGGCTCAGGATTTGGAGGATGAACGGGGGCAGGAGGAATCACTCGAAGTTGTTTGGGTAGAAATGTTGAGAGCTTGAGTCTCACAAAGGCAGTAGAAGTACTGATGCTCATGTTCAGTCAAGTTTAGAGCTGAGTAAACCCTGGGAATTATCCATTACAGCGCTCTGGGATTCTGTGAGACGTAGGTGTTTTGATTTAATTGGTTTAATCTCTAGAAAGCCTCAATTATCTTTCTACACAAAGGATTCTGCATGCCAGGTACCTCTTTGTGCTAGGGTCCTTCCCTGAAACCCCACTTTGGCTATGTTTAAATTCAAGAGGGGTTCCTTGGCTGTTAGAAGTTGCTTTTTTTCAACATTTATGTTCATAGAGGAAGAGATTTCAATCAAAGATTATGGAATTCCATCTTCTTTTCTAAATATAGATCTTTGTTTCTCAGTCCCATGTGTCTCATAAAATGTCTCATCTCTATTCTGGCTCTTAATGTTTGCAATATGATTCTTAAATTATCTCAAATTTCCTGTGTTCTCTCTCCTGTGACAGATGTGGGCTAATTTTGCTCCCCCTTGGCACTCAAGACGGATATTAACATCCCAGGTCCCAGGGATCTTCTTCAGAGAAAGGACATTGCTCTGTAACCCCACCCCTGACATGTCCATTGCAGTGAAAGCCATTAATAATTATAGGAGATATGCAAATTTGGATTTTTAAAATCAACCACAAAATTAGTCCTTTTAGATAGAAAGGACTAATTTCTAGGTATATTTGAAGCTGTGTTAATGTTATAATGTATTTAGTGAAGAACAACCAACCTTGACACAGAATAGGAAAATGGGACATTAAGGCAATTGAGCAAAAGGCCAGATTCTGGTTAAGAGCATGGTCACAGATTCAAATAAGTTATTTGAGATTTTATGATAAAAAACAGGACTTGGTCATTTGTCTTTCCCTTGCTATGATTAAGACAATCTGTTGGTCTGGCCACTCTGTGTGGTCATGAATAAACATTTAGGATAGAGGGTGGCCGGTGGCTGGAACAACCTCATCTGTTGTCCTGGGAGGCTGAGCAGAAAGGCAGTTGTGGAGTGGCTAATTGGTGACTTTCATTCAAGTATTAGCTTTCTCTGGCTGCTGTCATCCCCAGGATCTTAGCCAGCAAAATTCCCACAAAACAGTGAAGGATCCTTGCTTCCTGCAGGTGAATCTGGAAAACACCCTTGTGGGAAACAGTTACCTCTAATGCCCCACTCACTGCACACAGCAGCAGTGCTGGGAGTCCTCTAAGAGAACAACAATGGAGATTTATGTTGCCATCTGTCTCTGGTAGATTTAAATGTTTATGTCACTCTTAGCTGTAGGGTTTTGGCAGCAATATTGTTGATACCCAGGAAGGAAAGATATGATTAAAATTAAGAGACTAGGCCGGACGCGGTGGCTAACACCTGTAATCCTAGCACTTTGGGAGACTGAGGCAGGAGGATCACTTGAGGTCAATTCGAGATCAGCCTGATCAAGAGCAAGACCCCGTCTCCACAAAAAATAGAAAAATTAGCCAGGTGTGGTGGTGTGTGCCTGTAGTCCCAGCTACTCAGGAGGCTGAGGCAGGAGGATCACTTGAGCCCAGGGGTTTGAGGTTGCAGTGAGCTATGATGACACCACTGCACTCTAGCCTGGGTGACAGAGCAAGACTCTGTTTCAAATCAAAAAAAAAAAAAGAAAAAAATTAAGAGACTAAAAGCTGTAATTTGATCAGATTCAGATTCAATATAATACTTTGTCATCGTAGCCTACTATCTCCCCTCCACCTGCTGAACTGTTTCCCCACCCATCTGGTCCACACCAAACAAATGACCTCTGAAGTTTACCTTAGCTGAGTCTCTATCAAAACTTCACAGACTCCAAACAACGCTCATCAGCAGTGGGGAAGAGAAAGTGAACAAGGTGGGGTTGCGGGAGTCCCCTGGAACAACAGATAGACTCAGCATTCAGAACAACAAGGACATCATTAACAAAAAAACATTGAATGCAAATTCCTCCTCACAGCTCCCTCCAAAGCTTTGTGTATTTCAATCATTTCCCTCCTGGTCCAAAACACAGTACCTTTGTATTACTCAAAGATCTTTCACATTTTCTGCACACTTTATTTTAATATAAATTATTCACAGAATCAAAATGTATACAAAATCTCTACTTTTTTCCTCTTGAATAACTCACGCTCCCTAAGGATGTGAACAATGGGATTTGTGTTTGAGCATAAGTCTTAAGCTTTAGAAATAAATCGCATGTGACTCAGTTATTTTTTAAAAATAAATAAATAAAGCCTGGAGAAAGGAGGGGGCAGAGAGAGAATGGTTTAAAGGGAAAAGAACAAGGAGTGTATTTTCATGAACTGCAAAGACAGAGTCTAAATATAGGAAAAGAGATTCTAGTCGTCTCTGAGGGTTGAATGTCTCACTTCCTGCACCCCCATACCCATATACATATTTTCAATTGTCAGCCAGCCTGCAAATAAAAATCCCTGTACTCCTAGAATTTTTTTACATTTGGAAAATTGATTGCACTCTCCTAGCTATGGCCACAAAATTTACATTCCACAGAATCAAAACCTTGTAGAAAAGAAATGTTGTTGCCTTGGATGAGGTGGGGTTGAAAACTTGATTGCCTGTCCCAAAAGGTATTATTTTAGCTCCCTGTGAAACACTTAAAGCTAGATGATGGCTTATTTAATTCTTTGGCACAGCAGGGTTTTAAAAAATTAGTATTAAAAAGCTACTTACCTAGGCTAAGTCAAATCCAAGCATTAGCAAGTCTTAGAGACTAGAGATAGAGCGCTGCTTGTTGGCTACTTGACGCAGATTACTTTGGGAAAGTAGCTGCCTGGCTCTGGGAAGCAGGAAGCTCATGAGAGACAGAGAGCAACACTCCTCTATATAACATGTGGTTTCCTGTGAGGCAAATGGGGCTCCAGGCAGTTATCACCTCAGGATTCAAAAGCAATAGAGCAGACAAAGGTTTCTCAAGTGATTATGGGGGATAACATTCACTTGCAGATAAATTTGAAATCAGGAGACCTAACTCCCAGAAGTCCAAGAAAATCACAGTCTGGGATTTTCTCCCCGGTCCACCAAACTCTTGCTGATGAGCAAGCAAATACATACTAGGAAGGAGCCTCTGTGTTGTTCAGCTCCAGAGGTGTGATGGTTTTTAACACGTCTGCAAATTCTTTGAAACACTTCCTATCAAGAGATGGAGTCTAATTCTCCTCCATTTAAATATTGGGCTGGCTTTAGTGACTTGCTTCTAATTTAGTGAAGGTGGCAGGGGTGATTTTGTATGACTTTCCAGGCTAGTTCACAAAAGACCAAGGAGCTTGTGCTTGGCTCTCTCTTAAGGCTTCTCCTTTGGGGCATGGAAACCACAGTACTCAAGAAGCTGTAAATAGGTGAGGATCTGCACCTGAGGGGCCTCATCTGCAACAACTGAACCTGATTTAGATGAAGAGCTACTGGACCTTGAGCCTGAGACTGATGCCATAGCAGGTGAGATATCTGGGGGAGCTGGGAGGGGGTGAGTGTATTTTGCATGTGGGATCAATATTAATAACTTGTGCCAGAGGACAGGCCATTACTGATTTAGGACATGCCCACAATTCTTTGACATTCCTTCATCAAAAGGTGGAGTCTAATTCTCTTTCTCTTAAATATAGGCTGGCCTTCGCAACTCACTTCTAACAAATAGAATGGTAGGTTATAAAAAGCAATACAGCTTCCACCTGGCTGTCTTGTTCTCTGGTGAATAAGCTTTTGAGCCCTGAGCCCACCCTATACAATGTCTAGTTGACCTGAAACTATCATGCTTAAGAGACCTTGTGGAGAAACTATATTAAGTTAGAGGCACTCTGTTCCAGGTGTTTTAGCTCCCAGTTTTTGAGCCTTCCCAACTCTGATACCAAATATGTGAATGACAAAGCCTTAAAAATGACCTCAGCCCAGACACCATCTAATTGCAGCCTCATGAGAAATTGTGAGCCACAGCCTTCCAGCCCAATTGCTCCAGAACCCTAGACCCATAGAAAGGATGAAAGATGATAAATGATTGTCATTTCAAGACACTAAATGTTGGGGTGATTTATTATATAGCAATAGAGAATCAGAACAAGGCAGCCCTGCTCACATTTTACTCTGTGTAAATGGAGGTCCTGGAGTTCTTTAGCAAGATGGTATCATAGGAGCCTGTGCAAGCCCAGTTGTAGGTGTTGGTCGACGTCTGCAGACTTCATCCAGACCACTGTTTCTCACTTTTCCTCTCCTCTTCCCTGGTTTTCTACTTCCATTTGGCTCCCATGTCATGACTTCATTTGACACCAGGCCTCAAGGTTAGTCCCTAATAACCTTTTTAGCTTTGCTAATATTTTTTGGGAACTCTAGTTCACCCCCAGGATTTCCCCCCAATGCCACCCTGACATTCACTCTATGACATTTGCACCTCCCCAAACCACAAGTGGAAGCCCTTCTCTTCCCATGCCCAGATCCTCCCTGCACTGTGGGGGACCTGGAAGACATCCCAGTCCACACATCCAAACTCCATTTTCAGCCCATGCAAACAGCTACCTCTCATCTACTTCTCAGGCTCATGGGTGCTCACAATGGCAGACGTGGTCTGCCTTCAGAAGGACAGGGAAGAGGCCCATACAGACCAGCCACCAGTTTTGGGAGGGCACATACCCTTGCCCTTCAGACTCCTCACAGCAGGGGGAGAGGCAGGCCGGATGAGGGCGAGATCAGGGCCCTCTAGAGCACAGGGTATGAGGTCCAGGGCAGGGCTGCCCCAACACCACCCACTGAGACTGTGGATGCGCTACATGTCTAATGCTCCCTATTCCTGCTCCCTAGGACCCAGCCAGCCTACTTAGCTGAAGCCATCTCCTGTACCCTAGGGAGAGAGAATGGGAAGAGACTTGCTTTTAGTGTGATGGAGAATCTTCAAATATATGCCTCATCATTATCGTTATGACTTTCAGAAACTGCTTCTTATTCTCTACATTGTTTTGTTGTTAAATTTGGAGTTCCATGGTCCTTACTGAAAGAAAAATTACAGTTCTAATAAGGTCTGGAGGCTTGAATTGATCCTATTAAGGACAGATAATTTCCTGAGTTAGAGCCACAAGCACAGGGTGCCCATCCATAGTTTCTGTCACAGAGTTTCAGTGTGATCATCAGGGGAGACATTAGCTCAAGGGTTTACTTTGCAGCTACAGTGGCAGCCTTTGCATGGCACGTCTAGGGGTCAGCCTAATCCCCCCCAAAAGACTAGACCAAGGCCCTAATTTCATTCTTTACAAATGTTGTGACCTTGGAAATGTTGCTTCATCTTTCAGGCCTAAGTGTGGGCTTAGGCGGTGAGGTGTGCCCCAGTCTTCCCAACGAACCCTTCCTCCCAACCGGTCTGCTAAGGATAGTCAGGACCTCAGACAGCAGCTGATGACCTCCATGGAGAGGCGGCAACATTTTAGTCAAGGTGCAACTGTATTCTCAGGGTGTGTTTACTGGCCCACAAAATGAGATGACCAAAAATATGATTCTGATAGTAAATTTCTGAATAAAACTTGAGCATTCAATGACATAAGATGAGCAGTAATGGGGATCCTTAAATGACATTTATAGAACACCATGTTGGGTTCTCAATTTTGACAATTAAAAGCATGCAACCTCACCTGGATGTTAATGACCAACAGCAGAAAAAAAAATAAAACTTTCTTTTGCCTACTGTGAATTCCCTGGTACTCTTAGCAGACAATTGACACAGAGATTGAAGGGTAATTCAGCCCGCCTCTCCCAAAGTGTGGCTTTCCTCTGGGGCCTTATTAAGACAACCGTATCAGACCACATGTTGTAACTCCAGCATACATATTCAGTAGGGTCTCCATTACTTTGCAGAAAATGGGAAAGACTTGGGAATTTCATTTTTTGTTTTATTCTGTGAAGACACAGGAAAGACACTTACCAATAGGCTCCTCTTTATGTGCTTTCTACATGCATAAGGTGAATCTCTTTGTACCTCAAGCATCCGGGGAGCACCTGAATTGTGCTGCACAAGCTGCAGAAATGCGATGAGCAAGACCAGGTGGCCACCCTTAGGGAGCTCAGCGTCCTGAGAGCAGTCAGAGAAGCACTGTGCTAGCGCCAGTGGAATGAGGGGGAGGAGGTCGAGCTCTGAGGCATGTGCAGAATTCCCTGGGGGTACGTGTTATTCAAAAAGTTGAGAGATACCTTGAATTATAACACTTAGCTTTGATAGAGAAAATTCAGAAACTCAGATGTTTTTACTGCAGAATCCTGGAATTGGGGTTAAATTAACACGAGGGGAGCACGTGGTGTCTCCTCCCCCTGCGTGTTTGCATTTGCTCCTGTGTTAGTCAGGAAAACCTGTCCAGGTCCCCTGGAAAGCTCTCAAGGGTCCTCCCCAAGACACCCTCCTACTCCCACCCCTTACCCCAAAACCGAAGCAAAATAAATCTGGGCTTCTAGTTCATTATAAAGGCATATTTGTTAAAGTGAGAAAATAGAATACATTTAATATTTTGTTAGTTGGATTTATATTTTAAAATATTTAGATATATGGTACGTGGGCCTTCATTTTTACTTTTACCCTAGGCCCTGCAAATGTTAGGGGTGGTCCTTGCTTACCCCCTTACCAGGGCTGTATTGTAACCCAAGGTAAGCAAACTACAGCCCCCAGGCAAACGCCTGCCCACTACATTTTCATGTGGTCTGTGAGCTAAGAATGGTTTTTACATTTTAAAATAGTTCTTAAAAATCAAAAGAAAAATGATATTACATGGCGTGTGAAAATTATATGAAACCCAAATTCCAGTGTCCACAAATTGTTTTACCGGAACACATCCATGCTCATTCATCTATGTATTGTGCATGGCTGTCTTCACTCTATAGCAGCAAAGTGAGTAGTTGAGATAACCTCTGTTGTCTAAAGTATTCACTATTTTTCCCTTACTGAAAAACTTTGCCAGCCTTCACCCTAGAGTAGGCAGACAGGCAAGAGGAAAGGAGGAGTCTAGCAGTTCTCACTGCACAATGGAATCACCTGTTGATCTCCCCAAACAGACCAGTGCCAGAACCCCACCCTCAATATTCCTTGAATGAATTGGTCTGGGGTGGAGGTGTTTTATAAACTTTCTTGTGATTAAACGAGGGTCAGGGCTGATACCCACTGGGCTAAGGGAAAGGATACACAAGGGTCTGAAGTCCCCAAATGTTAGGGAAGATGGTTGCAGGACTGTGCCTGCTTTCCCCAGGGATCTTAGTGGATTACAGCCTTTCTTTGAGGAAGCAAGGTACCCAGTTACCAGATTTGGCTGAAGATGGAGCGGGGAAAAGAGTCATTGTTTTTCACTGTAGTATGATTTATAAAGCGAAGTATCATTTTAACCTCTCTAAACCCTTGAACCGCTGTTTCAAACATGTGTTTCTGGACTTCCCCAGCATTGTCTGCGTCTGTCAGGCAGGCACACCTTGGGCTATGTAGCATATGCCTTTGTGGGGACCCCTGCTGGGTCACTTCTCAGGATACACCCCAACAGGGAACCCTTACCCCATATCTTTGCAGCATGCCCTCCATAATTATTGGTGGTCTCGCAGGGAAGAAGAAAAAAGACAACTCTATCAGAATCCCGTTCTCCACTAGCGCAGTCAGCACCATTGGCAGAGGATGGCTCAGGGCTGCAAGGCTGCTCTGAGCTATTATTGTGCTTGGCTCTCTCTCAGCATGACTCAACGCAGACAATATAGCACACTGAGAGCATGGGGGATGAACAGTAAATACGAGGCCTTAGATTTTTTTTAATCTTGTCAGTTTTTCCCTGATTTGTGTCCTTTATCCTAGCCCCCTCTGCTATATAAGCTTCTCAAAGCTAATGCCCATAACGCCACCACCCACTGGTAGCAGCAGGCTGCTGGGCCACTGTGGGGTTCTCATTGCAGCGATTTACAATGCCCGCCATTATTCAGCAACTGTACGTGTTAACCCAGTGGCACAAGGTTGCTCCAACACCTTCCCCTCTGGTTTCTCTTCACTCTGGAGGCCAACAGCAACTAGAGGAGTGCCGCCCTCCTGACTCTAACTGCTTGCCTCGGTGAGCACACATCACATCCCAACCTGGCAGAGCTGGACTAGCCTCCTCTGAAAAAGACAGGAATACTGGGCAATTATGGAACCAAGAGGATTTCTACTGCCACATTTTAAAATTTAAAAATATTTCTCAAAGGTGTTTCTTTGGCCTCTTGTAGATACCAACCCTCCATCCCCTTCTTTCTTCTATTAAAAGCTCGCGTGATTAAATCAACCCAGGAGCACAGTCAAAGCTCTAAAATGTGAGCTGGCTGTGGAGGCTGCTGGGAGTGACCTCGACAATGGGCATATGACCTAGTGTAGTTGTTTGGAAGTGAAACACTTTGCTCCCTCAGAACACTTCCCTGGAACAAGTTATTCTTTTCACATTTCTATAATTCTAATCAGTTTTCAGGTTAATTTATGGCTCTCATTCAACTTAGAAATTTGCATATTATCTCTACTTTGGCTACTGTGAAGTCTACCTGTCCCAGGACCCAGTGGTGGTGGCAGTGAATGTCTGAAAGTACATTTGCTTTGGCATAGATGGCTTACTGCTTCATGGGAAACAGAAGCAGCAGCTTGGGGCTGAAGATGTGATGGCTCTCACGAGCTTTTTTGGAGTGGAATGTGCATCAGCTGAGAGCCCTTACGTTTCTTTTTGTGTGACTGTTCCTTTGTGAAGGGCTTACAAACTATGAAGTCACAGAGGTTATAGGAGAAGAACAAGGGAAGAAAAACTTGAGGGAGCTGCTCCTGGTGGGTAAGGTTTTGCCCAGGGGAAAGCCAAGAGTCCTGGGTCCTCTTTAAATGGGATATGAGCTTGTAAACATTTTGACAATATCTAAATAAATTAGCAATTTATCAAATCATGGGGGTTTGTTTGGGGTTATGACAGATCCAACAAGGAAAAGGTAACGATGGAAAAGGGATTGGCCCCTCAAGTTGGCAATCCAAATGTGGGATCCCACGAGTGCCCTGCCCATTCAGATGCAGACATCCCCTAAGTGGTGTTCAGGGAAGTAAGAGAATGGTAATACTTCTGGCAGAGTATCTACATGCTGAAGCTTTGGTTTGTATTCAGAGGAGAGTAATCTATTCACCTCATCCTAGGATATGTGCAAAAAATAGAGAGCCAATAAAAGATAAATAGGATTGTCATTAAACAAAACCAGAAAGGCTCCAGATGCATCTGAGATGGGTAGAACATGTGGTGAACATCAGTAAGGAGCCAGGGGAATCATGAAGATCCTGTAGCTCAGGCTTTGTCTGCACAGCCTCCACTCCTTTATATCTATTTGGCATAGCAAATCAAGGAAAGGAGAGGGTTTAACAGACTCCTGGAACATTCCAGCTAACTCACTCCTTCACACATATTGTGTGTTTGGTATTTTATTTTGCTCCTTAAGAATGGTTGTGGTTGAAGAGTTTTTAAGATAATGTTTCTTTGGTATGGTATGTGGTCTTTTGGGGTACCCATCAAGAAGGTGTACCAAGAAGATGTATGGAGATTCTGCTATACTTTATTCCATATCATGTTACAAGAAAACAGTGACAGCTGACGAACCATTACATCTTTCATCATACAGACAAATTACAATGGGTAACAAATATGCAACATGTATTATTCCATTCTCCTTGCTAAATCTCATTTTGAAGTATAGTTTTCTGAATGATGCTAGCACATTTCTTAGGTACCAACCCCGTGTTAGAAAGTACACATCTCAGTGCATCATATGAAAAAAAAAAAAAAAAGATAAAAAATCCACTCCCAACTAGAGAATGTAGATTTTGTATATGTCTCTAAAATATGCTGCTATGGGAAAAGGAATGAGAATAGGAGATTGCTTATTTTATTGAGGTTTTTTTTTCCTTTTTTTTGTTTTTTGTTTTTTGGTGTATGAGAAAATTACAAGGCAGTAACATATATAGTTTTCTCTGCCTACAAGCCAGTAAAGGAGGTGGAAGTTATGCGCAATTATGCAGCATATTCCTATGTATGGGAGGCAGGCAATAATCTACCCCAGTATGTACAGTCTAAACATCCTCTTATATAAGAAAGATTATAAAACCAATAATATTCACAGATGAGTATCTTATATAGATGCATAACCTAGGGTTCTGGTTACATTGGCTGTCATATACACACTGAGGAAAGGATACCAAGAGGCCCTGCTTTCTCTGCAAGCCTGGAGGCTCCCCTAGAAACTTTTCTAATCACTCTTGGGAGGTAGAAATAGCTTCTCACCCTTGCATCAGTGGATGGACAGCCACCCCTGCCTTTTGTCCCCTATTTTCTGCTGAGCCCTGCAAACATTTTTTTTTCATGTCCTATGTATCTTGTATTTTTAAGTCAACCAAACTGTTCTTTGAAGAAAATGAAAATTAAATCTCAAATCTCCTTTCAGAATACTGTGTGTGCAGTGATGTCCTGTTGATACAATCACTGGGCTAAGGTGTTCGTACTATTCTTACCAGCTGTTTGAATTCAAGCTATTCCTTCATATAAAAATAATCTCAGAAAACATTCCAGTGCTTTCTCAATAGAATAATAAATCTGCTAATGGACACAGCATGTATTGATTTTCATGACTACCCTCAGAGAGGGCAGGAGAGAAAAAGAAGGGGAGGAAAATGTGATTGCAAAAGGAGAGGAAAGAGGGGAGAGATAAATATATATAAAGAAATATATATATTTATATATATACATACAGAGAGAGGGAGAGAGAGCAAGAGAAAGAGAACCAAACTTTGGATTTCTTGTGCGGATGGCAAGGATGGGGAACTCTAAACCTCCTAACCTTCTGAGAAGTATGTCTCTGTAATAAAACAGATTTCTCCCCCCACCGAGTAGCATTATATTTCACTTCCCAAGAGAAGCTGCTTGTGAAAGGGACATATATCTCTAATAGCCCTCACTGAAGTCTTGCAGCATTAAATATTTGCAAATTTTCAAGTTAGAAACCTTATTAAATAGCAAGATTTAATCATAAGTTGCTCTTCATTTAAACTTAATGAAATACAAAAGTTATGCCTCTCCCCCAAATGAATGATTCAAAACAAATCACAGGAAGGGCCCCTTTTGATTGCATGTAAAGTTTTCCCCCTATATTTACTTTAAGAAATCCTAATTTAAGTATACTTTAAATCAAAATCGCTCTAAAGGGTTCCAGTGGGTTGGAATGTATGAAAGAGGAATGAAAGATTTCTGGGTAGCAAATAGCGAACATTCCAACCTTGGGTGTCTTTTGCTCTCTTTAAAATCAATCAGTAAGTAATTCCTTGCTGAGCACTTATAAATGTACAATGAATGCCACATTTGGATAGGATGTATTATGACCCTGACACATCCACTCGCACCTCACTCCAGAGATAGTACCATTTTAAAGTTTAGGAATTCTGGGTCCAATTTCCTAGGTGTATTGAGTTTGACTACAGAAAAGTTTTCCTTCACTCGACTCTCAGAGAAAGTCCTTGTCAAACTGGCTCATAATTCCTGGTCTTGATCCTAAAAATGGGTGACACATTTCAAGCTCTTAGTCTCTCCTTTCTGACTAATAGGAAAATGTAAAACAACGTATACAAAGGTATTTCCATAGGAATTTGTGTCCAGAGGAGCTAGGTTTCATGCTTTGGATGAAATCTCCTAACTGCCCCTTGGCCTCAGCATTACTGGGGATTGTGCAGCAAGGCCTGACCCCTGGGAGCCAGCCGGCACCAGGCAGCTCTCCCTCCAGGACAAAGCACAGTGCATGCATGTCCTGGCACCCATTTTTCCCCAGTGTCACATGCTCACCTTCATCCTCCAAGGCCCCTCAACTCCTTAAACAAGGAGTTTCCCTTTTCCATCTTTAAAGCAAGATTTCTGCACTGTTTCTAAAACCTGCATTTGAACAGTTATTCCAGGAGACTTTTTAAAGTAAGGAACCCAATGATGTCTTCCAATCAGCTTGAAATTTTTTTAAAAAATGCAATTTTTTGAAGGTGCTTTTGTTGTAAGTGAGCAAACTTTTAACTGGATCATTTCGTAATTTGCTTTTTAAGCATTAACCAGCTAAGACTGCTTCTGGGGCTCATGCAATGGATATGATTCTTTTGCACCCAAGTTTTAAACATTCTGTTCCTCACTTTCTCCATTTAGAAAATATGAAGTGTAACAGAGTGGATGGAGAAAAAAAGTAAGATGTTGACAAGACCACATGTAAAGAGTTACCTCAATCTCCAGAGGTTAAAAAGTAAGCAATTTATCCCTGTCCTTGTTCTTAATGTTTGATATTTGTTTCTTCACCTCCAACCTATTCAAAAAACAGCCATGCTATGTGGCTGGAAAATGCTAAGCAGATCCAATATCCTATATAAATGTGCAGTTATTTCCAAGGAAAAAAACCCACATTTGCAAATGTCCTCAAAAGGTAAGCAACAGGTGGGGCCCCACGGTCAGGGACCAACTTGTCAAGTCAGAGGACAGGGACTTGCTCTAGCAAAAAGTTTCCTTCCTGGCGGTTGCAAAATGTGCACTGCTCTCAAAGAAAACACACATTGTTTTACGCCACTGTGTGGCTTTCAAGTACAGACATTACTGAAGAAGTGTGAACACCAAATGTGTTGTCTTAATGTATTTAAGACATGACTGGTGAAAGCATAAAACCTTTACAGAGATGCTGTGCTGCAGAGGGAAATCAAACAAAATCAAACACAAAAGACTGAAAAGAATACATGCCATGTATCAGTAAGCAAAGCTTAATCTTCACATAGTTCTTGGAAATCACAAGGTATCCAAATGCGTGCAAGGTTTTAAATAAATTGCAGAGAAAACAGGGTCTTGCCAGCTTCAATTTTCTTGTACGTGAAATCCACCACAGGGAGTGAAAGGAAACTGATCCATGATTCCCTTCATATTATTGGCCACTTCATTAATGTTTGCTTTTTTTTTTTTCCTTTCCAGAATGATGAAAACTTAATCCTGGAAGGAGGAAAAGAGAAAACTATTATTAAAAAAAAACTTACATCATTCATTTTTCCTAAATTACATGAGACATCAAAATTGGTCAGGCCCAAGTGAACCCGTCAGTGTTCTCCACAGCCACCCCAAGCACATAAACACGAGGCAGAATAGTCTCCTTAACCAAAATAATTCTTATAATATGATAAATAAATGTTCTGACTGTATTTTCTTCTCTTAAAATAATTTAAGTGCATGAATTCAATTGCTAACTTCCTCTTGGAAAGTTAGATAAAAAGAAATTCAGCAAATTTCCTTCCCCAAATCATTAGTAGTAGTACTGGTCTTAATTAGGTGCCTGTAGCATCATACAGACCATTAAAAGGACATATCATCATGTTCTTTTTATGAACATGAAATAGAAAAATGGATCACATAGATGCTTTAAAAAAAATTCAGCTGTATATAATTCCTTGGTTGCCTATTATCAGTTATTTCAGTTTCACCAGAATGAGAACTGGCCAGCATGACCGGAATTGGCAGCCCCTCCCCAACATCCTGCAGACCACTGCACGTTTCCAATGACGCCTGCTTAAAACTCGGTAACTACTTGCAGGTGAATGGTTCAAGGAGAAAGAAGGAATGTTCACTCTGCTCCCCTCCATGCTTGTTTTTAGCTCTTAAGCATTTTCATTGAGTCTCTAGGATGGGAAAAGAATATCATGCCAGGAAGGGTGAAAAGAAACACTCCCAGGTTCAAGTCACATAGCCGAGAAGAGATTCCACCCATTAGCTGAACTGAGTCCCTGAACCAACTCATCCTCTAGGTTTAGAAGCCTGTGGTCACTGAGGCGTGGTCAGACCTTCATGTCCTCCTCCACAGGGCCACACTGTCATCTTCCTGGATGCAGCGGGAACTTTGGGTAGAGCCTGATCCTATAGGTTTTGGCCTTTTTTGGAGACTTCTCAGTGCAAGTGCCCTGCTGCTGCCCACACAGGCTGTGGCATCAAGGCTGTCACCCCTGCAGGGCAGCACCTTAGCAATATCTTGGCCAGAGAGCAAAAAGTTCCACTCTCACATTTAAGAGCCATTAAAATAGCATCCTCCCCACACTCTACTCATTTCCCCCATTTACTACAATGATTTTTTTGAATGTTAACTTTCTATTCTTTTTTGAAAATTGAGGTGCAACTCAGATAACATAAAATTAACCATTTCAAAGTGTATAATTTAGTTGCCTTTAGTGCATTCACAATGTTGTGAGACTATCATCTCTATTTAGTTCCAACACATTTTTATCACCCCCAAAGGAGACCCTACACCCTTTAAGCAGTCACTTCCCATTCTCCCCTTGCCTAAGCTCCTGGCAACCACTAATCTTTCTGTCTCTATGGATTTACCTAATTCTGGATATTTCATATAAATGGAATCATACAACATGTGGCCTATTGTATGTCTGGCTTCTTTCACTTAGCATGATGTTTTTGAAGTTCATCCACGTTGTAGCATGTATCAGAATTAATAATTTTTTATGGCTGAATAATATTCCATTGTATGGATATAACATATTTTGTTTATCCATTCATCAGGTGATGTTTATTGGGGTTGTTTCACCTTTTGGCTATTGTGAATAGTGCTGCTATGAACATTCACGTACAAATATTTGTTTGAAATCCTGTTTTCAATTCTTTTGGGTACATACCTAGGAGTGGAATTGCTGGGTCATATGGCAACTCTATGTTTAGCTTTTTGAAGAACTGCCAAATTGTTTTCCATAGTGGCTGCACCATTTCACATTCCCACCAGCAATGTATTATACAAGGGTTCTAATTTTTCCACACCCTTGCCAACACTTGTTTGCTGTTTTTTTTCCATTGCAGCCATCTTAGTGGGTGTGAACTTATTTGCATTTCCCTAATGATTAGCAATGTTGAGCACATTTTAATGTGCTTTTTCACCATATGAATATCTTCTTTGGAGAAATATCTATTCAAGTCCTTTGCTCATTTTTAAGTTGGGTTTTGTTTTCTTGTTGTTAAGCTTAGAAGTCCTTTATACATTCTGGATATTAATCCTTTATCAGATATACAATTTACAAATATTTTCTCCTATTCCATAGGTTGCCTTTTCACTATGTTGATTGTGTCCTTTGATGTATAAAAGTTTTTAATTTTGAAGAAGTCCAATTTATCCCTTTTTCTTTTGTTGCTTATACTTTTGGTGCCATATCTAAAAATCCATTGTGAAATCCAAGGTTATGAAGATTTACCCTTTTATTTTCTTCTAAGAGTCTTATAGTTTTAGACTTTACATTTAGATCTTTGATCTGTTTTGAGTTAATTTTTGTATATGGTATGAGGTAGGGGTAACCTTTCATTCTTGAGAATTCCCTGTCCTCAGTGACTGAGCTGTATGTAAACAAAAGCCTTTTTCTTAAGTTTCTGGGAGAGGCCTGGGGGTGGATGGACACCACACAGAGGCCCTTTGCTACCACTAAATCCTAACTCAGTTATTATCTCAAATACTTGCTGCCCGTGGGACAGTTCTCCATATGGCTCACCTGGCCACCCTTCTCTCTTGCTTGATTGCCCAGATATGCCTTTATCCAACCTCTGTTTTTGTGAGTCACCATGCTAGCAAAAATAATTACATAGGAACAACCCTCTTAGTCCCTATCCTACTCTTGTTCTTCCCAGGAAATGAAGAAAATTCACCTTTGCTCCCCCTGCTGCTCCATGTTAACTACACATTCTGACTTAGACCCATGACATTGAGGGGAGAGAGCACTGGTCCCCGCAGTATTTCAAGCACATTTGTCCACAGGTATCTTCATTCAGTCCTCAACTCTACTACTAACCTTGACATTTTTATTAAACAGATGGCAAAAATGTCCTTTTTCTTCTATGTAGCTTAAACAGTACTTGAGATTCCAGCTCTTTCAGGAAGCCTGCCCACCCCAGCCAAATGGGAGCTGTGGGTTTGTCGTGACATCTGCTTGCCTAGGCAAGGAGTTCCTACAACTATACCCAGATGATGTAGTCTTTCCTGGCTCTCCTTCCCTCTACCACTTTAATCAACAGAATTGGAGAGGTACCCATACTAGCCTCTTGAACCGGAGACTTCACTTGGTCCCTCCTGAGGTGCGGAGACACTTCCTGTGAAGAAGCAAGTAAGCGGGCAGGTGGTGTCATTACGTTCTTGATTAAGTTTGATTTTTTTGACCACTGTATCCCCAGAGCATAGCTCAGGCCTGGCTCAGGCATTCAATAAACAGTTGTTGAATGAATAGGAGGGGGAAAAGGCAGAATCTGAAAACTTGGGGGTGGAACGTGTTCTCAGATGCAAAGTTCCCTATGACACATTCACTGAGGGCAAACACTGTGCCTATGCTCTTGCTGAAATAGCATGGTGCCGGGTACACAGCGGGCCGTCCACAGATGAACCACCAGCTGAGGGTGGTTGGTGGGATTAACACCTTCCTGTGGCCAAACTTTCTTCTTTTGTATTCCATGACATTCTATGTGAAAGAAATTATTTCATTTTTAGTATATGTGATTTCATGTAACAATAAACTATATTGTTACTATAGTCAATGGCGTATTTACTACCCTGTTGGGTTGATTTAAGACATCTTTTAGGCACTGATGGTGTTTGCCCTTGCCTTTGTCCTGATTCTTTGAGTGTAATCTCTAGGAAAATCACATGTACCTAACCTAGGGCGTAAGCAGAATTGGATAATAAAGGATAATACATAATAACAGTAATTGGATAATAAACGGTGAACACAGTGATTATGATAAGTCCATTACTTAGTTTTGGGCTCAGACATTTAATGGAAGGAGCCAATAATGAGAGCAGAAGGGAGGTGCCAATGAGAGGTAGACTCTTTCCCGCCTCTGTGAGAAGACTGAATGGCCCCAACTATGCTGATTACCCCGCCTGATGCTGTTCACAGCAACGTGGGATGTCGCTTCTCCCTCCTCGGGCAGCACTAGCTTCAATTTTCAATGAGTGCATATGAGGTAGTCCAGTTTATTGCTAGAAATCTTTTTTAAAAATATAAATATAATCATGCATTTGATGGGTGAGGATTTAGGTGGAAGGAGAGAGGGTATACTACAATCATAGGGAAGCAAAATACAGTATCAATGCATGTCCTTCCCTTACATTTAATTATTAAAATATGCTGCATACACAATACAAATGAACACTGAATATGAATTATAAACTCAACCATGTGCACATCCACTCATAGGTATATAAATAATAGGATTAATGGATGCTATTTTTATCTTGCTTTCAGCTTTTACAATGTTCTTTCTCTAGAAATGAATGTTTTAAACAAGAAATTGGATTTGATTGATAAAATCCTTATTCAGAAATATCTACATAGAGCTTCCCGGCTATAAATATTAATTAATTGGATCGCTGGTACCCATAATGCAACTTTGTTCTGACCCATGTGCCCTATGAACTAGATATTTTTTGGATTCAATTTTCTTAAAACCAACTGTCAGCATCATGTGATGGAAGAGATGAAAAATGAAAATGAGCAGTCCCGCTGTGCAGGTGGGTGACCTGTGGGAGAGAGTCTGCCTGGTAGGATTTTTACAGGAACCATCAGACACAGACCAATTGATTAGATCATCTCATACCCGCCACCAACTAGGCTCAAGAGACTAATTAGAGAGAGTACTGCCTGCGCAGGCACCCCATTGACACCTAATTTGCTCAGCCAAAGCCTTTGGGGAAAATGTATTATCTCTGCAGCTGCACTTCATGCATTTCTGATTTGAGGCATAAGCAAGGAGTGCTTCATCACTCTTCTGAGCAAACTGAACGTAGAAGCCCTTAAGTGCTAAACGCAAGCAAACAGACCCAAATTAAAAACGAGCCAGGCTCTTTCTAATTCCCTCTGTGTTTCCTGTTAAATCTCTGTGTGTACATACACACACACCCCTACACACATGCATGCAGTTTACACACTGGAGGGACAACATAGCTGTGGACCACTGCCCAGGGTGCTTCAATGTGATCAGATGGCGTGTGTTTTGTTGGCCTATTTACCCACTCTAAGGTTTTACGTTTGTTTTATTGTGTTTTTTTCCCTGCTGCACTGCCCCTACTGCCCCTCCTCAAAGTATTCTTTTTTCTACAGGAAGACTCTGGCACACTTCCCCCCCCCCCCCCCCGCAAGCCTCACTGGAGAGAAGTGATTATTTGCTTCCAAATTAAAACAACTGTAGGTTTTCCTTTTATCACATAAACTGTGAACAGGATATTCTCCAGGATGTATGTGAAGCTGTAGGGTAATCTGCTCATTTCTATTTCAGAGACTTCTTTGTAAACAGGCCTAACAAAGAATGAAAAAAATACTAAAATTTGACAGAAAGAAAGCTACTTCACAACAGCAAAGACAGTATAAAAAGTTATAAAACAATGAGGTTCTCTTTAAGAAAAAAAATGATTATCATTTGACCAAGTTTAGCTTTGTCTGTTTCTAAACTAGAATAAAACTAATTTCAACCTTCTTCTCAAACGTAGAATCCAAAATCCTGTATATAAGGAGGCAATTAAAGATAGGTATGTAATTAATTACATGCTTTTAAAAAAGGAAATAAAAATAAATAAACCAGGTAATATGGAAAAATTAGGGTTACCTTTGTGCTGAATCTAATGGATATGGGGAATGGGTTCCCATAATGCTGGGATAAAAGAAAAAAACAGGACTTGCCATGGTGGTGTTCTATAGTGGACTTACTGATTTTATGCCTTTCCACTCACATGTTGGATGAATTATTTTACCCACATGTTCTGGTAAATTACAATTCTGCTTTGTAATTTTTTCACATTTACCCTATTCTTAAGAGTTCAATGATGATTTAAAAAAATCATTTTAGCTGTCTGATTTTCACACCAGCATTCAAACTTGGCCTTAATTGGGCACCCAGACAGAGGATTCCAGTGGCCACAGGTGGAAATACTTTTTTGAAGGTATATGGAGAGTGGTTATAGGGGAGACGTTTGAACATAGAAAATCAAGGCCTTAATCAAAATGTATAACCATTTGTAGAATTTATTCTGATTTTGTGGAGAACAAAGTTCAGTAAGCTTCCCTTTCCCAAGTACCATGTCAATAAAGTTTCACATGAAAGATGTCCAGGAAAAAGAAAAAATGAACTTATAAGAGACTGTGCCACTTTGAGTTTGATTTTGCTTAAAATACTAAGGAAAAAAAAACCAAAAAATCTTTGTACCTAATTCATCTTCAAGTAGAGTTTGCTATTGTAAAGAACTAGTTCTACAAATGAAGTTGTTATACCCTAAGCACCTAGACAAGTACAAATCTATCTGAAGTAAAAATATCAAATATATACACTAATGTATTTGTGTGTGTGTCTCTATGTGTGTGTGTGTATATTTATATATATACACACAACACATACTCAAATTTTATACTGTAGATTTTATATGAATGTTGGACTCAAAATGATACATTTTAAACTTCATACTGAATTCAGAAAATCTGGGGACATCTTATAATTTACTCATTTTTTTGAGTGCGTTGAGTATGTTATGATTTGGCTAGAAATATAGGTTTTCTTTTGGAATATCTGAAATCAGTGTTTTCCAGTTTCTGTGACACTGCATTGAAGCTCCTTGGTGTTGGGGGAGGGGGGAAATGGTATGAAACAGAAGGAAGTGGAAAATTAGTCAAACCTACTTCTGTAACTTATTTCTGATTTATGATAATCATGCTTCTTCCTCCCAGAAGAGAACACATCTTTGAGAACAGCAAGAGAATATTAATTAAAATGAATGCAGAGATAGACAGGCTTTGTTTTAAGCTTAACAGAAGGTCCATCATTCAAAATAGCCCAAATCCTTTAAGTTGAAAGCTGTTTGGTAACATCCATATGGATGTACAATGCACTAATTGCAGCAACTTTGCACATTTTAAGCTTCATGCCAAAGTGGTGATTTTAATTAAAAATTCTTAGGCAAAGCTGTAAGTCTAACATTTCAAAACAAAGCATTTCTCACACGAGGAGACTGACTTAACATATCATTTTAATAATTACCATTATCAACGAACATTTATTGAAATCCTCATTAAAGACCAGGCATTAAATGATGTGTAATTAGCCTTGATTGAAAAGAATGCTTTATTTTAATGGTGTGACTGTTTATTAAATCAGATTTATGCAAATGTAAAACACTGGTCATATTTTAGACACATATGGACAAAAGGATGGCAATTCTGGGATTACTTCCTGTCTCAGTGAATGCCACAAGAAGTGCAGGAAAAGTACTGATTCAGATCTTTTTAGAACCATCAAGACACATTTAATCTTTTTTTTAAAATCATATATGATATATATAGTTTTTTAAAAAGATTGTTATATAAATATATACTCAAAATATATTTATTCATATAAATTGTGAGGGTTGAAATAGCTTATGAAATAGTTTAAATTACATACGATTTTTAAAAAAAAGATTAAATATAGAAGTATATTAAAATGTTTTTATATATATAAAAACTGTGAGGTTTGAACTAGTTCATTGAAAGAGTTTTGATGACAAGGTTAATAGAAAAGCCTTCTCTAAAGGTGGCATATTCTTTTCAAAGATTTCATGTCATTTGAAGCCTTATTTGCTCAGCATACCTTTACAAGTAACTGGCTCCCAAGTGGGTATAAGTTAATTAAATAGGATTCTGACCCTTTAACACTCTTTATATATTACAGTCCTACTAAACTATATTTAAATAAACCAAATACAAAGTCATGTAACTCAGCAGTGTGTGTATTTTTTATTTTACAACTTACACACACATACAAATCTCATAAAACTATTTCTAAGTATTTGGCAGTCAGAGAAACACAAGGGTTCATGTCTGATTTTAATTAAAAGATTTGAGAGGAGATGTGACTCCATTTTGGGTGGATTTTGTTTTTCCAAATTAAAACTTGTCTAGTATTACTTTCCAAAGTATTGAAGCACAGTAAATTTTCATGCTTAGGGTTCTGAATTCAATATATAAAATCACCTACAATTTTGAACCTGTTTCATGAACCATCTTATTTAGCAGAAATTTGCAAAACTATTATAAAATATTCATTTCTGTAGCATAAATTAGATCATATATAAATGGTTAATAGAGAATGTTGTCACCATGAACAAGAAGTTATGTTGGTTCATGGGAGATTTCTTTCCAGTGTTATTTTGAGCCACCAAGTAACAGTGCCATGCTCAAGACACATAAGCACAGTTGCATGCAAGCTGAACAGCCTGCAGTACTGTCCATGCTGTCCAGTTACCCCACATGCTTCATTTTGGCTTGGTTCAGCTACATGCTCTATGTTGGAATTAATTGTTTATAGTACAAGTCTCCTGGATCCTTCAGCATTTTGCCCTTTATCCAAAATTCAATAGTCTCAACCCTTACATCAAGCTTCTTTCACCTGTAAATGGTGCTAGTATTTTTATTAGTGTTTTTATTGCTTTTCTGGGTGCTGTGCCTACTAAGTTGAATACATTTAGAGTTGTCTGCCCTTACTCTGTTTTTTCCCCATAAACCCTACAGTTTTTACTGTAGGATTGTGCAGAACACAGGTGGGAACACAGATATCATATTATAGCGGAAATGTCTATTCTAGTGGGGACACATTCTGACATTGTCACAAAGTGACATTTTGTGGACACTACTATAGCATATCATTTCCACCAAGAAATGTCTGCAGACAGTGAGGAGGGTCTGACAAGTCCCTGCTAAGGGATGTGGATGCTGCACAGCCAAATCAGTTCCCCTCCAACTTGCTCCCATGTAGTTGCTTCACAAGAAGCAGCTCCTCCACAGTAAATAGTGCCAATGAACAATTCTTGAACCAAAGACATCATGGAATGTTGACCCATGGAAGCTAAGACTCTATCTGGTACATATACAGTCCTCCAATATGCACTCTCCACAAAATTATAATCATTTATCTTAATGTACTTTTTTTTTTTTTTGGAGACAGAGTCTCACTCTGTAGCCCCAGCTCACTGCAACCTCCAACTCCTGAGCTCAAGCGATCCTCCTGCCTCAGCCTTCCGAGTAGCTGGGACTACAGGCACGCACCACCACACCCAGCTAATTTTTCTATTTTTTATAGAGATGGGGTCTTGCTCTTGCTCAGGCTGGTCTCAAACTCCTGGGCTCAAGGGATCCTCCCCCCTCAGCCTCCCACAGTGCTAGGATTACAGGCACGAGCCACTGTGCCCAGCCTATCTTACAAGTATTTTGATACTAGTTATTCCATCATAACAAGTTGCTATATTTCAATAATATCCAAGATGAGTTCTAAAAGACAGAATTATGGAACACATGTATCTGTATGAGAAATAAATACTAGCATTTTGTGCTCTGTGGCATTTTCTCCTATCCAAAGTATTTTTCCATTTATTCCCTCATTTAATAAAAGTGCCTGACAGGATCATGACCTTTAGAAGAGAAGAGATTTTATAAACTGGAACTTTTTTAGAAGTTCTAATCCTTTTAGTCATTAATTCAATGTATTCTGGAATAGTGGCAGTAGGAGGTATATTGCAGGTTTAAATACACAAAGCATTCACGATGGGACCCACAACCTTTATAGGAACTAGGTTGACCAGCTGGCTCAGTGTGCCTGGACCGAGGATGTTCTCAGGATACAGGACTTTTGGTTTTAAAGTGGGCCAAATCAGAACAGGCTGGTCACCCTAACAGGAACAAAAGGATTAATATGTACAGTAGTGACTTCCAAGTTTATTATGAAAACAGAGGTAGCAAGGTTGCCACTTTACTATATGAGCTAAAATGAAAAATATGCTGACACCCCACTCACTCTGAAAATGTGAGTCACAAAAGTATTACAAATGTGAGCCACTGAGAATAGGAAAAGGTGAAAAGGAGACGGGAACTGAGCTAGCAGCTTTCTCCTCTCAACGCCCTGGATTGGACAGGGGAGTTTCACTTATCACCTTGGAAGAGACACAATCTTGACTCTGTGTTTTAGAATTTCTTCTGTTTTTTTAATTGAAATCACAGTGAATCACGTTCTGCTCCACTGAAGTTTTTGAATTTAAGACCATGAACTTGTTCCTCACCACCATTCTCAGCTACACTTTTAATAAATCCATCTACTCAAGCTCACACGTGCCCACGCAATGTGCCATGCAGGGGCTAAGGCCACCACTCTGAAGTGACAAGAAGTGCAAATGTTGCCTGGATCACGGCCAGAAACAACCCCTGCTCTAAGGTCACTGGTGAAGGAGCAATCCTGCCTAAATCAATTTAGGAAACATTTACCGAGCATCTATTTTTAAGCAAAGCACAGTGTTCACGGTGGAAGAGGACAGTATGACAAGGACTATTATATTAAATCAAGGTCCCAGTGGTGTTCTGGAACTGGTTTGACCTGGCTCGAGATTGCTGAATGTTGAAATTTTCAGGAATTTTGCAAACCAGTTGTTAAACATAGCCTTCCTTGAACTCAGCCATCGTGGGAGTATTTACATCACAGAACATAGACAAACATGAAAATCAGGACTTTTCTGCTTTCTTTCTGGAGAGACAACTGTTAAACACTAACCAACACACCACTGCTGTCCTTAAGGAGCTCAAAATTTGGAGGGGGGAGACGGCTGTGACAAGAATTACCTATAAGTCAAAATGCGAAATGTGAGTGCTATTCTAGAGGTACCAATGCAGTGAGGAAGAGGTGGGCTTTGAAAGATAAGTAAAAGTTTAATGTCTAGAGAGGGAGGAAAAAGAGTATTCTTGCACAGGCAAGGATTCTGGGAAGCAGTGAATGGCCAACGGGGCAGGCACATGTTTGCATGTCAGGATACAGATGCAGATAGGGATGCAGGGAAGGCTGAAAGGTAGGTGAGGGTGGCAGAGCAGAAGGCGTTAAATGTCCTGCTTAGGAGTTTGGGCTTTATCCTGGAGGCAGTGAGGAGGTATCAGAGGCTTTGAGCAGAGAATCCCGGGTTCCAATCCAAGGGGAGTCAGATACTTCTCACACATATGAAATCTTGACCTGCTACTGTGAAGTCTGTGAGTAAATAGTTGTCTTCTTTAGGATGCCATACACCTGGTTCGGCTGTTGGGATTGTTCACAAAGTGCAAGGTTTTGTTACATTTAATGTTGAAACGTTTTATTCCACTACTGAGAAATATTCAGTGTTCTGGAAAAATGACGACATAGAAACTAAGCTTCTTCCCAAGGATAAAAACTTTCAAAATATAGCTTATGAGGATAATCGGACACTTTCATACACCAGAAAGATGCTTTAGATACTTGAAAAATAGTTTGTTCATTTGTGTCTCTCGGTATTTGCCTATGCATTTAAAAAAGGAAAAAATATGCGTTGATAACTCCTACCTTTACTACTCTGCTGTCCTTTATAATGCAAACATGATTTGCTGTTTTTGATTAACACACAACCTTAGACAGACTTTCTAATTGCAGTTTGGAATTCTGAAATACCATCAAATCTTTTAAAGAGCAACTACAATAAATTAGAAAGTATCGTCACTATACTCTTGATTCACTGTGGTTACAGGTCTGAAACTAGGAGTTTCAGCTCATTAAAAATGTGAAGCTTGTAATGTCTGATGAATAAGACATTCACATCAACACAATTGGTTTCCTCCTGGTATAAAACAATTAAAGTGTCAACAGCTCAGTGGTTTAGTGGCAGAGCAAAGAACAGTGGTTGCAGGCCTGGGGTCAATCTCTCACTTCCATTGGCAGCAGAGCTGGAGAATGCAGTGAGAGTAGCTAGTACACACCAGGCTCATGGGATTAAGGGATGCTTCATGCTTTTTTAATGTTCACTTGCAGCAGACTGAAACAAAAGCACCAACTGAGTTAAGTGAATTGAACTTTTACCATGAGAAACAATGAAATGCCCCTTTGCCTTGGCCCAAACCAGAATCCCACACACAATGCAGCAAGCATGCGACGTTTTTCTCTTCCACACCTGTGAGTGAGGAGCATATCCCAGAAAGATCTTATTTCCTATTCACACGGATGCTAAAGAACAAAGTCACGTCTTGTCTGGGTTATGCTGTTTGTTTTCCAGTCTGTTGGCATTAAAATCGCACCCTAAGCACCTATCACGTCTCATGACCCTCTGTGAAGTCCTTTTCAAAAGTTCTGACTTTGCAACACTGGTGTCATTTGGAATTAAAAAAACAACCTAGTGACTCAGTTGTTTCATGGTATCAAGGGAAAAAAAATCACAGCTTCATTTTAAACATAATTAAAGAGAGTTTATATTGTGCAAAGTATACAAGTTGCACAAAATATCAGCCCAATCAGCTCTAATAAGCTGTTTTGGTTTTATTCCTTTTGTAATTATTAGATTCAGTTGCTCTGTATGAGATGTCATGCACAACGAGCCTGAGCCTAAAGTGCTAAAATGGAAAAGCTCTTTTATTTTTTAATTACTAACATCTTGAGTTTTGGTACTAGAGTTTATATAATTCTTATAGTCAATTATTGAGTACTTTGGTGCAAATAGGTTATAAAACACTCATGCTTGAATTAACATGGTATGGCTAAATCTTGACTCTCTTAGTACTTCCTTATTAAAAGAAATGCTCACAGGTTGATTTTTGGGGACTGACATATGTCTGGTAAAATATAAAGGAGAACAAAGCAACTCTTTCTTTAGTTCTCTGGGATGTGGTACGGTTAGGACTGTCTACATACTAGAGATGGGCGATTCAGATTACATAAGACATATCTGAACTAGATAGGGTAGAGGAGAATTGTTCAGATTAATCGTGTGTGTAATCAAGCAAAGAAATATTTAGAGAGGCTTAGAAAACAATTAATGGCAAGAATAGCTTTATGTTAGAAGAACCTCCAAATAAAACTGCAAACACTACTGAATCTGACAAAATATTGTATACAGTCATGGTCACTGGAGGTCTATCTTTCTAAGCACTACACATATATCACAGTAATCTCTCTTGATCATAAATTCATCGCAGTTGAAATTCAAATATATTTAGATTTAATTCTATGTACTCAAGAATTGCTTCCAAATTGACTCAATAAATATGTAATTATGAAATCAACTTCCATTCACTTCCTTTTACCTGTCTGCCGTGCCATACACAGTTGTACATACTCTAAATGTTATAATCACATATTTTCCCAACATTTTATTAAATTTTTCAAAAACAGAAAAATGAAAGAACTGTATAATGAACATCCATGTACCCACTACATAGATTCTATAATTAACATTTTGAAATATTTGCTGTTAACATATCTACTCATCTATCTTTCCTTCTATCCATCCTATTATTTTGATACATTTCAAAGTAAGTTACAGATATCAGGTACACTTCACCCCTAAACATGCATATCATTAATTAGAGTTTAATATATATTTATGTCTTTGAGGTAAATTTTACTTACAATAAAATACACAAATTTTACATGCATTACTTGATGAGTTTTTAATTATTACACAGGAAATTGCTGTGCAATAGGAGAGATCAGTTTTAATTCACAATCTGAATAGAATTTGATTTTTTTAACCAAAAAATTTCTTTAATGTTGCCCCTCTTTCCTACTCTCACTAAACCCTTAGTGGGCAATACACTGATAAACACAACTGTCAGTAAGAGAACAGGCACAAAAGAACCCAGATTGTGATTAATTCTTAATCTTCTGAGTCATTGCCAAACTTGAGAACCAGATGAATGCTGAGAAAATTCTCTTCAGAAAACTGCACATATTTAACTACATGCAGATATTTTTCATATGATTTCAGTTCGTTCACAGATCTTCTAAATTCCATTAATAGACCCATGGTCCCCAGGTCAAGAACGTCAGGATTAGGAAGTCAGAATGCTGAAGCATGAAGCAGAATTTCCACCATCTAGCCATAATTTTAGAACATAATGCAGAGGAAATACCTTTTATGAAAGTTAAGTACTTGAAGGAAATTCCTTTTGAACAAGGGGCACAATCTAGCAACAGCCCTGTTAAGGGGTGATAAGGCTGATGTGATTTCCTATACTCTCGCTATATGACGAAAATACAATCAAACAAACAAAACCAAAACAACCCCAAAATCGTAGTCTACAAATCATGTTTCCTTCAAGAGAGGTAGCACCTGGGCCACTCCATCTGATGAAGGCAACAGCCAACAGAAGCACAAGTGGGTGGTGTGGGTCCCTATTTATTATAGATGGTCCTGTGAGTTGGAGGAGCTAAGAAGACTCTTTTCCTAAATACAATCCCTCACTTGCCCATCCCTTTCTTCTCCATTAACGTCATTATCTACAGTGATCTACTAATATTAATGCAGGATTAAAGATAAATGGAAATTAATTCTGCAGCACCATTCTTACTAATGATATTAGATACCTTTGATAATCACATTATTTAGTACACTGCCTTTATCGTTTTATTGTTGTGAAAATAAAAATTATTGTGAGGGCTTCTCATAGCTTTGCCAATGCCCCCAAACTCTTATTTTCCTTTTTTAGGTAAAAACAACCTTAGCCAAAAACTTGCAATCGTTCTTAATATGGCCACCCATATTTTCCCCCTCAGAAAGGATTGCAGACAACTAATATGAGTAGTTTGGGAGAATGTATTGTGCCTCTGGTCCTCACAGCAATCGTTCAAGGCAAGTATTCCATCCTATAGCTGCCAAAGCTGAAGCTCAGAAATACAAGTTGGAGAAATATTTCCCATTCCTACGCTCTGGACAAAGCTTTGTTTCTCTTATCGGTAATAATGTTTCTTCTGATCATCAGAAGACCATCACGGTCTGCTATCTGCTCTTCACAGACTGATCTGGCTTCTAGGGTCTTATTTTGGTTCTGTCATGTCAGGGCTGTGGCACACCAGGACCTGCCGTGAAAGCTTGGCATTCTGATGGTTCCTGCTCACTTTCCTCTCCCTGGTTAAACCAACCCTGTCTCCCCTTGCACCTTGTTCATTCTAGGTTACTTGCGCCTTCTTTGCTAGGAGGCAGTTACCTCTGGTTACATGGCGTCTCTCTGTGAGCTGGTTTGGTGACGCCAAGACCCCACGGACTACAAACATGTAGAAGCCAATTAAAAAGGGAAAAGGAAAATGTGGAGTCAGGTAAGAACCATGATTGCTCAATCCCATTTCAATCAGTGTAAAGTTGCCATAGCAACCACACCTAACTGTTCTCGCTCCTCCCGCCGATCGGCTTGCTGGCTTGGGGGTCCAAGGCCATTTGCACAGAATTGCTCCACACAATTTTAATTTTATACCACTTACTTTTTTGCCATTTCTTCCCTTGAGCATTAATTAAAGAAGAGACCAAGAGTTTCAAAATCAAAGCATATATACATTTTCTGACCACAGTTTTCCATGGGATCAAATGCAGCATGACTACTTCTCGTTTCCTCTTGTTGAAGCTTCACGTATCCCCTTTCCTTACTTGCCCTACCCTCAATGCACTCACACACACACACGCACACACACATGTACATGCCCCACCATTTGAAAACAGCTTGTGATATTTTTGAAGAAATACCCGGGAGATCAATTTTAAATATATAGACATGGGACACTAAGCATCTTGTAGATGTGTAACCCTTCTACAATTAAGCCAAAGTTGAGGAGGTTTAAGGAAAAACAAGACTTGGCATAACGAAATCCAATTTTTTTCATTTGTCATGTCTTCCTTTTAAATAATAAGGGGGGCTCACTGCATTCCCTTTACTTTTAAGCATCAAGAAAATAGAATGCTCTTCAGAGATTCTGACTGGAAAACTGCTGTGATTGTTTTAGTGGTGTGTGAAGCCTGGTGGCTGTGGTGTTACCAACCCTGGATGGGGAAGTTATCTTCTGTGACAGAGAAGCACCAGGAGCTGCATAAAGGCAAAAAGTAACACCACAATGCTGACAGTGAGACCAGACACCAGAAGCAATACCAGGAACTTAGCAAAAAGGCGGGGTCAAGCGGTCTGGAGGTCATTTGTGTGGGGCAGACACCCTACATCTGATGGTGTGCAGAGGTAACTGAGGGCCAGTCAACTTAGGCTGCAGTTTGCATTCCTCTTCAGACCCAACAGTGTGGGAGATCACGTACGATCTCTAGTCACACGTGAGACCCAGCCCACTTCACTTTGATGCCATCCCTCCCCTCACTTTCTTTTCTTATTGAAGTCCTCAAGCTATGTTCCTTTCCATGCCTGATACCACATGAATCTCCCATTGGTGTCCCCAGACTTGTTATTTTTCCTTGGAAATCCTTTTTGATCCCTCTGGGATCAAAGAAAATAATAAAGAATGACTTTTCACTCTTTCCTAGAAATGCTTTACATCAGCGGTCCCCAATCTTTTTGGCACCAGGGACCATTTTCATGGAAGACAATTTTTCCACAAACCGTTGAAGGGGGCGATGGTTTTGTGATGATTCAAGCACATTACATTTATTGTGCACTTTATTTCTATTATTATTAAATTGTAATATATAATGAAATAATTATACAACTCATCATATGTTGGGGACCCCTGCTTTACATTACCTCTAGTATTTGCTAACTAGTATTAGCAACTATTTGCTAACTAGTATTTCTGTGGTGGTCATTAATATTATTCATTATTATCAGCTCTCTGCCTTCTGGACCCTCAGTGGGATGTCTTTCTCAGCTTCCTTGGAAGTTATGCATGGCATCTGACCAATAAAATATGTGCATCCATGTGGCTGCTTTAAGGGCCAGTATTTATCTTGGCAAATCTCTTCCCCTTTCCAAGGTGACTGAGGAAGTACCTTGTGGAGATGGAGCCTATTTTAGCCTGTGTCCCTGAGTGAACAGTGAGCAGAGCCCCCCAGTGACTCATTTGGACATGTAGTATGACCAAGAAACAAATGTTTGTTGTATTAAGCAACCATAAAACCTGGCCTATCCTGAATGATACAATGTCTATCATGTCTGATTTGGATCATAAGTTCTTGAACAAAAACTGCAACTTATCTACTCTTCGAAACAATCCTAGTGAGGTAGTTTGTTTCGCCATTCCTCATTCCAATGAGGAAAATGGGGGTGGAGAATACACATAATATACTTAAGAACTCACAGCTGGTAAGTGGCAAAGTTGGAACTTGCACCCAGATTTTATTACTACAAATCCCATACTCTTTCTACTGTATTGTGATGGCAGTTCACTCTTACATTATGTGGGCAGAATAGATTCATTTTTGAAAAAACAATAGAACAGAATTTGATAAGGTAATGAGAAAAATACCACAGGCCATACAAGAAAATTCATACTTTTATGTTGAAAATGAGTAGCAGTACTGGATACATCTGCCAAGCTTTACAGCATTTTATTTTTGCTTGTATTTCTTCCTCCTAGCAATAGGAAAGTTTCCAAATATCTGGTGGTAAAAACAGGGATTCTCATATGAATATCACTCTCAGATTAGGCAAGTTGAATTTCATATAATTTGAATGAGTAAAATTTAAGAACTAATATTCTTTGGAATTTAAGTGTGAAATGTCATGCATATCAAAAAAGAACTGAAAAGATACACCTCAACTATTAATAGTGAAGAGATCAAGATTTTCTGTAGGGTTGGAATTTTAAAGTTTTACTAGATATTCTTATATGTTATTTGGATATTTTCCAACATGAATGTATTTATTATCTGTGATGAAGAACTGTGGGCCCCATAATTGTGGATTGGTGAGATGGTAATATTTGGTAATTGCAATGAAAAGCTAGACCTGTTTGGCACTTGGCTTAGTTGATCAGCATTGTTTAATGCTTTGCTAAATATTCTTGTTTAAGAGAAAATTGTTCAGAAAAGGAAAGAAGAAGCAAAATATGTTTCATGCTTCATATTAGATATAATTACAAAAATAATCACAAAATAATTTAATATATATCTAAATTGAATTATTTTATGATTTGTTTGCCATGGTATCTATTCAAGGCATTAATGATGAACTGAAATGATAAGGAGGAAAAGAGAGAATGTGATACCTAAATTGAAAATAATCCTGAATGTTAAATGTTGCTCAATCTTTTTAACTGCAAACACATAAAGCACATGTATGGAGGAAGAAAATCAAATAACTGCACACTTTTAGACACTTTGGTCATTACATTACTAAATTGAAGATAAACACTTAGAATCTAACATAATTTTATTTTATCCTCTGAGCTACACAAAGGAAACCAGGCTTGAATCTCTTACTTCTAAATTAATCAACAGTTACATAATGGAGGGATATGTTCTTGCTCCACAGTCACACCTTATATTGAGGTATGATACAATGTCAGCAATAATGCAATGGAATTATTTTCTTAATACAATGACTAGTTTCTCTATAAACATATTCCATAATGAGCACCAAGACAAAAGCTTTGGATTTGGTAATTTTTATTTAAAATTTTAACTAGAGATTCTGAAATCTTACTGTGAACATAATACAGTAGTGGCATTTTAAAAATAATTATGTGTGTATGTATGTATCCATCCATCCATCCATCCATCCGTCCGTCTATCTACACACATACTATACTTTGGCCTTGAGCTTCTAACTCTTAACTGATGAACTCAGAATCCAGGGGAAAAGTTGACAATGGGGTACAACTCTATGGGATTCCACTGATATTCAGGGCTCTGTTTTGTCTGGATATTGCTTTCAGTTGCTTAGTTTGGGAGGACATAAGCACTAGATTCTCTCTACTACTTCTTTCCTCTCAATTCCACTGACAGGTGATTCACACTTGCATTTTGTTACAATGTACGTTTATCAGTACTAGAGTATGAATTAACATACATGAGGAGTCTTTAAATGATATCCCTAAAAACTTCATTTAGTTATAGGAAATCAAACTTCTCTTTCAAAAATATAATGGATCACAGAGTAAGACTTAGCACTTAGGGATCATTTAATAAACATTGATTCCCTTACTCTTCCTGATCTGAAAATTATTACAGTTCTTAACAAATAAAAGTAATACTAATAAAATGAAGAGAATTATGGGATTAATAGTGAAAGGAACACACTGTGTTCAGAAAAATGTTTGGAAGAAGTGGCTGGCCATCTGCTGGGTTCCCACATAGTCCCTGTGATATATGCCCTCATTAAAGTTTTGGTTTAAAGTTAACATTAAGTGGCTGTTTATGGATTCCCATGTGTCTTGACTGAAATATGAAAAAGAGCGTAATGTTTGAATTGTGGCACATGGCAAAGAACTACCAGAGGAATTTGTAATAGTACTTAACTATATTTTTTTAATGAAAAAAAGTATACCTTATGACAAGGGTAAAGAGTAATTACTATGTTTAAATGAATTAAAGCAATATTTAAAGAGATGTGATATATGACACAATTATGTACTATTTCAAATAATTTAACTGTTCTCAATTACTGCTTTATTTAATCCGATCCTATTCTTGTGCTTTAATTGAGCTAATATCTCACCTTTAACCTGATTTTGGAGGTATTTCCTCCTGCAGATTTATTGTAGCTCTGTTATTTCCATGAGTGTTACCAAGTATAACATTTCATGTGCATATTCTTCCCTTGAAGGATGTAACTAACTAATGCTCAAAAAGAATATTTTAATTGTCACAGATTGTAGACAGTCAGCAATAGTCCAGAACTTGATGTCTAAACTCAGGCTCTTTTTCTATCTTAGAATTTAAAGAAAAAACCAAACAAACCAAAAAAACCTACATTTTGGATCAATGTGACTGCTGAAAGAGAAAGACTATAGTCAACTGTGTGTCTTTGATGAAGAGTATTAACCTATATAAATATTTTTTCCCCAAAGAGAAGGGTTCACTCAAAAGTAGCTTTTCATACTTTACTATAAACTTGAAAGACAAAGATTTTATAATTTTCACATTAAAAAAAATAAATGGACCATTAGCAGCCATCTGGCCCACCTCAGATACATGATGGTGTGGTGAAACTGGAATTCTTTTATACATTGCTCGTGGGAATGTAAAATGGTACAGCCAGTTTAATGTTCATAGCAGTGTTATTCATAATAGCCAAAAAGTGGAAATGACCTAAACATCTATCAACTGAAGAATGGATAAATAAAATGTGGTGTATCCATAGAACGGAATATTATTTGGCAAGAAATAAAGGAAGGAAGGGAGGAAGGAGACAGTAGTGATCCATAGTACAACATGGACGAACCCTGAAACCATCATGCTAACTGAAAGCAGCCAGTCACAAAAGGCCACATATGTATGATTCCATTTACATGAAATGTCCAGAACTGACAAATCCACATAAACCGAAAGCAAATGAGTACTTGTCTGAGGCTATGGGCAACTTGGGGGAGCGGAATGGGAAGTGACTGCTAATGGATATGCAGTTTCTTTTTAGAGTGATGAAGATGTTCTGGAATTAGATTGTGGTTATGTTTGCACAACTCTGAATATACTAAAAAGTACTAAACTGCACACTTTAAATGGGTGAATTTTAGGGTGTGTGAAATATATCTCAAAAAAGTTGTAAGTATGAAAGAATTCTATGCTCTCTGTAGGTACAAAACCTAAAACCACAATTTTGGGAGTAATTTGTCCATTTTATAATGATGTTCATGAAGGTGATGATGATGACAATGATATACTGGTGGCTAGATAGAAGTAAAATATTACAGGAATGTATACTAATGGAAAGTAGTTCTATTTGGTAAGTGAGACTATATTTTTTATATTATGCACTTCTGTTGTTTTTGCCTTATATATCGAACATGTGTTACTTCCGTAATCAGGAAAAAAGTATCATAGTTAAAAAAAAGTTTTATAAACAGAAGCTTTGGAGAAGGAGATTGATAGGGGCTATAGACCAAGCAGGGAAAGGTGGTTAGAAATGTAGGGCTTTGTAGGGTGGATAGAATTGGATAGAGAAAGGCAACGGAAGGGCAACAGCTTTCTAAACAGATCTTTAATTTCTAGCATCATTGCTTACTCTCTCTGGACTCTGAGGGTAGAATGTATCTGTCTTATTTCCCACTGAGTCCCCAGGGTCTATAATTATGTCTGGGACATAGGGCGTGCTTAATAAACATTAATTGAATATATGAACAAACACACTGTTGCCAGAATCCTTTTCCTAAACTATAGATGACAACTGGCGCTACCACTAGCAACATACGCATGCCTTTATGTAAATTAGAAAAAGGTGTCCCCTTCCCCTAGGTTGATGCAGCTCCTCTCTAGGATCTGTGGCTGGGAGAGCCAACCATGGGTTCACCCCTGACTGGCCCCAACCCTGCTGCCTGGCCAATCTTCCTTCTTAGGGCCCCACCCCCAACTGCATACAATTGTAAAGGATAAAGTCAATGTTCCTGGGGCTGGAAATCAAAGTCCTTCTCAATCTAATCCCAAATTCTCTGCCCCATCACAATCATTTCCAATGCTTATTCTGTGCTCAAGCTATAGTAATCCTCTGCTTCAGTGTGTTAGCTCCCACTGCACCTGCATCCCACCAATTTAGTGACTTTATGCCAAACACCTACCATTTAATAAAGATGAGTCATCCACATTCTAATACTGTTCTCAGCAACTGTCTAAGACCCTCCCTCTTGTCCTCACATGCTCTCATTCCGACTCTCCTCCTTCCTGTCTTTGACTGAGTAGATATCCCAGCTTTTGACTCTCAGCTTTGCCTTCCTTTGTTTTGGCCTTGGCCCCCTTTGGACAATTTCCCTGGACCCTTTGAAGGAAACAGACAGCCTGACTCTTTAATTCTCTTCAGGTGGAATCAACAGTCACTCTTTCTCTGAACTTACCCAGCACATTGTACAAATCTTTATAAAACCTTGATCACACCATATTATGTTGTTTCCTTATATATTTCTACCTTAAGACTTTGGAGCTTCTAATCCAAGGAACTATTTCTTATTCTTATGTGCTTAGCACCGTGCCTGGCATATACCAGGCGTTCAATGAATTTGTATGAACAAAGTGAGTAAATGAAACATGGAGACAGAATCTGGTCTGAGTAGAGAAATTGGGACTTTTGGGGTAGACTCTAGTAGGATGGAGTCAGATTGTAAAAGGTATTGAAATTCAAACAGAGGCAGCTAGACTTGAGGTGGAAGGAAATCAGGGGTCACTTCAGGTCTCAGAGAAGGGAATGACATGATGCAAACAGCATTTTGGAAGACTTATTTGTCACCACTCAGGGTAGAGGGGAATGAGGGAGAGCCTGTAGTCACAGCAAGCACTCAGTAAGTTGTTTATTGTTTGATTGGTTGATCCTGGAGAAACTCTTACAGAAATATATTGGTATGAGATGAGAGAATGAAGAAAAGAGCAGGAATTCAAGAGATTACACAAAGCAAAGATGGGCAGGTCTTGGAAGCTGATAAAAAATGTAGATGAAGGGAGCGCTAGAGCCACTGGGAGCAGAATGGGACCATGGATAAAGTGAGAACAGTTGAGAGGGGAAGCTGACTTTTAGGGGGAGAAGAGACCAGCTTTGAATGTCCTAGGTGCAGCGGCTGGTCTGTGTGCACATGTGTGCTAATATGACTGTGTACTAAGGCACGTGTGTGACACAAACAAACCCTGTGCTGTTCTAATAAGTCTACCCTCCCACTGTGCACCACCCCTGCCCTGGCTCAGTTTTCAGCCAACAAAAAAAAATTACTCATAAAATTAATGGAAACAATCTGCTTTTTCCTTGCCATAGGAAGAATTTCTCTTAATTGCTTTTTTTTCTTTTTGGAGTTTTGAATCATATGTCCTGTAGCTTGATTAAATCCCTTAGAAGTCAACTATGCATTAGAGGTTTGCAGGGTGAATCTCAGAGCTAGTGTTTACTTGTTGCATGTAAGTGGATGTGCCTTGGAAAGCTCCACTTCAGTTAGGGTAATGAGCACATGCTTTCCCTCTCTGGTGCAAAATTTATTCCTCAACATTTTAAGGGAAATAGGATCTGGTTAAAATGTTAATAAAAACTGAGTTTATGAATAATCTATCATTGTAAAATTAGGTTTTCTAATATGAATCTCTTATATTTGTATAGGTCTTTCCCTTTTTTTAAAAAAAAGTCTTCCATCCATATTTTTTCCTTTTGTTCTCTTCAATTCCCCTTAAAAGCAGGTGCATATAGTGGTATAAAGAAAAGCACACTGCCATTTATCTAAGAAAATGCAGTTCATAAATATAGACACTTACTTGCTTATATTATAAAGAAGTTTACCTTATATCCTTGTTCCTACTTCTCCTTACATAATTTTTAAAAAATTTTATGATTTAATGCAGTGGTCCCCAACCTTTTTGGCAGCAGGGACCAGCTTCATGAAAGACACTTTTTCCACAGATGGGGAGCAGGGAAGGCAAAGCTCAGGCCAGGTGGTGATGTGATCGAGGGATGGGGAGCAGAGCGGCTGTAAATACAGATGAAGCTTTGCTTGCTCACTGCTCACCTCCTGCTGTGCAGCCTTGTTCCTAAGTTTCATGGAAGACAGACAATTTTTCCACGACAGGGTGGTGGGGGGAGGCGGAGCTCAGGCGGTGATGTGCAGCCTGGTTCCTAACAGGCCATGGGCCGGTTCTGGGTCTAGTTTAGTGGAAGGTAAACCATATAATTTTTAAAATTGTATAAAAAGAGGGAGAGATAGAGATAGAAGGTAGACTTCTTTGACTATGCCTTGTTTTTAAATCTGACTTTGAAACATATTTCACAATGTTATTAAACAAAAAAGTTTAAAGACAATCCTAAAAACAAAAAATAAATAAATCTGTTTATCAGTTGGTGATATATGAGAAGAAGAATGGCAAGTGGTTTTAAAACATAGGAATTGATTATGGTACTATAAAATAAATTGATTATATCGCATATTTCTCATTAGAATACCCTAATAAAAACAAAGAACTACAAAAAGAGAAAAAAGGAAGAAAGAACTTCAAGCCGTTTTTATTAATCATGTTGCCATTCTGAGGCCAGTGTGTGTGCAGTGTGGGATCAAGCCGATGAGTAATCCTTTGGCTATAATTTTGAGCTTGTAGAAAGGAGACATCATTCTAAGATCAGTGAGGTTAAGTTAAAAACTCCACGATCTTGAATTTGAATTGTAACTGTCAACACAAACTTGTAATATGTTTCATCTTTAAAAGAAACACACATATCACAATCTGTGTATTGAAAACGTCTAGCAACAATCAATGATCAGTCTATATCAGTGTATGCCTCTAGCACTCAAACTGTGGTGTCACTGTAGAAAAGGCTGATTCCAGGTCTGGGGCAGGAAAAACATTACATGCGTCTGGAACATCTTGTCATGCCAGAAAGAAAGGAAGCTATTAGAAATTATTAGAGCCTTGTCAAAAGGAGTCAGAAGGCAACTTGAAGAGTCTGCCATTGGCAAAAAAATAACTGCAATAAATCAAAACACACTGATCACCTTTGGAGGATATTGGGAACCACTCACTATTTTGAAAAGAGAAAGAACCAAGCCTCCATCTTGTCTTTTCTATATAAAGTCTCCTCAGGGTACCAACATAATTAATGAGGGGAAGTTTCTCTTTATAGAAATGTTCCAGCTAATAAACTAAGAAGAAATGATAGAATTAGAATATTATCATTTTGCAATCCTTAATGAATTATTGGATCTAGGCAATGATCACTAACAGCCATGAAAGTATACATCACCATTCCGAAGTATTCTTACTAAAAAAATTTAACCTGAATCTGATCAAAACTCTTGATTTAAGTACCAATTTACAGAAAATATGGGAAAGACAGGAACATGTTAAAAGACACCACAGGAATGCCGTCAGCAAAACTGATTGCGGGAAACTCTCAAGAATAAGTGACTCGGCTTGGCTTCTTCAACAAAACCTCAAGGAGAGAGAAGGGTGAATGGAGGGAGAGGGCGACATACAAGGTGAGGAAGAAAGAGAAGAAATTCTGACTTAAATAAAAACAAACCTTAAAAAATGGTTGATTGAACACTCAGAGAAATATAAACAGTAATTGGATATTTAATGATATTAAGGAAACATTGAAATTTGGGGGTGTGTGACCACAATGTTGTGATTAGGTTTAAAAATGATAGCATATATACTGAAATATTTGAAGAGGCAAAAATACTGTCTTGAATTTGTTATGAAATAATCTGGGTAGTAAAGGGAAAGCAGGTGGAGATCAGAGGAAGAAAAGAATAGCTAGGAGTTGGTAACTGCTGAAGCTAGGTACACGGGGTTCATTCTCTCTACTTTCATATATGTTTAAAATTTTCCATAATAAAAAATGTAAAAACACTACTTCTCGCCCTTTGGCCTCCTAGAATACACTTCTTTTCCTTACTTCTTCTGTAAATCCCAGGCAAGTTCCACTTTAGCCTTTAAGGCATTTCTGACCAAAACATTCCACATGGGTTCTCCTCCCCAGCCTCTTAGAGAGACCCCCATCTATCCCATTACTCATGTGACACACATAGGCTGTTTTATATCTTTTAATTAAAAATATTGACAATGGCTTTTTGACCTTTGTTGCAGAAGTTACAAATGAGCAAAAAGACAATCCTTCTCACCCATAATCCTACTCAATCAGGACAGAACCATTGTTAACATTTTGTTTATGTTTTTCAGTCTTCTTTCTGTGCAAAAATGTGTATATTTTAGTTACAGAAATGGGGTTGTACTACACACAGCTGTTTTGCAACCTGCTTTCCTCACTTAATGATAGACATAGAGCATATTTCAGTATGTCATTAATTATTACTTTAATGATTATTTAACATGAACTACACTATTACCCTAACTTTTCTTCAAAAATAGGAAGATAGGAAGTGAACTCCTTGAAAGCAGAAGGGATATGAATTTGTGATGCATTTTGCATCTCAAATGTCTAGGAAAGCATCTTTCATGATAAACATTAATGGTCATGTTTACTCAGGGGGGATCCTCCGATTGTGTTAATCATGTGGTTGTGCTTCCGTGCCTCAGCTGACAAGGGGAATTTGAAGATTGTGGATCCGTTACAAAGGATCCTATTACACACTTAACCCAATGTCCATGATCTCCTGGTATTTAAATGCAATAAAAAATTCAAGAACAGAAAGTTGCACATTTAATGACAGCATTGGCTGTTATTGATTTTTCAACTATACAATTCCAAATCAAAATAAGAACTGACCTCCTGACCCAGCTTCTTTCATGCTAGATCAGCAGCAAGGACAGGAATTGACAAAGTTGAGAAGAGTAGACATGTGCTTTCACAAGAAATCCAGTAAATTCTCTACCCACTAATCCACCCATGGAGATTAGAGAGGCCCTTTGGTTTAGGCCCAGCTACAGGGATTTGCAGAAGTCCTGTGTCCTGGGTGGTCACTGATTAGCCTTTGGATAATATTTATTGTTTGAAGAGGAAAGCAGTTTTGCCTACTTATTCATCTATAACACTAAAATAAAAATAAAATGTTGAAAACAAAAACAAACTTTATAAAGATGCATGGGATAAACATTCCACACATTTGCTCAGCATGTCTAGGGCTGAAATCTGGTCATTTTATTAGTCTTCACCCTTTTTTACTTGACCACTCCATAAATGTTTGTGTTAAACTGTGTACCCCTTTGCACATTTTGAACTTGAAGTAGAATTTTTTTAATCATAAATTTAAATAGTAACAAAAAATGTAATGTTTGACTCATGAAAAATATTAACATTTTAAAATAAAGATTTTATATAATTTAAAATGGGTCCAAATGAAATATTATTCAGCCATGAAAAATGAAATCCTGACATTTGCAGCAACATTGATGGAACTGGAAGACATTATGTGAAATAAGCCAAGCACAGAAAGACAAATATCGCATGTTCTCACTCATTTGTGGGAGCTAAAAAAGTGGATCTCATGAAAAGAGAGAGTAAATTGGTAGTTATCAAAGGCCAGGAAGGGGAGAAGGAAGGAGGAAAGGAAGGGGCAAAAAAAGAATATAAATGTATTTATTACCACTGACCTGTACACTTTCAAAAATGGTAATGATGGTATTAATAGTATGTATATTTTACCTAAATAAAAAAATTTCTAAAAATGGGTCCAATGGAGTATAATAATTTGATCCACCACCCTCCATTAAAAAGGCACATGAAAAAGTTGTTCTTTAGCAGTTGGAAATTTTACATCATATACTTTTCTCCTTTAACTAGTACCTCCATTGCACTTCCCTTATAGAATTTTATCCTAATATAATGTGTTCTTATTCTGGAACTTCCTTATTTATCACTTTGTTGTATTCTATAGCATAAATACGTACATAGATTTAAATTTAATTTTTAAAAATTTCCTAAGAAATTCACACCTAATGGGTACGATGCACACTATCTGGGTGATGGCACAGTTATAACTTTGACTCAAATGGTACAAAAGCAATTCATGTAACCAAAACATTTGTACCCCCATAATATTCTGAAATTAAGAAAAAAAATTTCCCAAGACAGTAAGATTAAAAACATTAAAAAAATTTCTTCTGAGTTGAATTATCATTACAATTATTGGTACATAATCGATCAAATTAACAAAATAGTACAAATTTGAAAATAATTATTAAACATAAAACTAAACTTTTATTGGAAATGCATCTTTTAATGAGGTAGATGAGGATGGCTTCACTTCTCCCCAGGTTAGCTGATGTTGTATCTCTGGAAGAACAGTATAGGTATTTATTACTAGAATGAGTCTGGGTGCTTTGATCAGAGGAAGCTTTTTTGACACCAGGAAGTGGATCCAACCTTTTGTTTGTTACTTGGAAGTTTGTGCAGGTCAAGACAATGCTACATGGTAGGATTGGAATGGATGAGAGGATTTTTTTTTTGGTAAAGGGGAAGAAAGGTCATTAGAAAAGGAAAAGCAGCAGGTGTTCTCAGGCAGATGAATTTTAGTGGAGAGGAAATTTAGGAAATTTAGGAAAGAGTTTGGGTGTAGAGGGGTACATTCATCCTAGTTCAAAACCACAGGAATAGGATATGATCCATACCTCATAGGAATTCATAATTTCATGGGGGAGACATATAAATTAATAAAAATAAAATTTGATATGAAATAGTAAGGTACAAAGTCAAAGAGGAAGAACAATTATTTCTTCCTGGAGAAGTTTAAAAAAAGGGGGCTTTTTAGAGACATAAGCGTGAGAGAATAAGGAAGGAGGGCATTTCCATGGATAGGGAACTAGGACGAGGGGTGTGGGAGAGAGAGGCATGTTTAGCACCCTGAGCATCTCTAGGGCTGAAGCACTCAGTTTCAAGGATGAACTGGAAAGAGCAATGGGGGCCAGATCATGTAGGCCTCAGAATTTTTCACTTCCTTGTCTAGCCAATGGGACTCACTGGAACATTTCTAAGCAGGAAGTGACTGACCAGACTGATGTTTTGAAAAAAAATCTCTTTTAGTAGTGAAGAAGACATACGGCAGTGAGGCGGGGAGTAACCAGAGGCAGGGGGACAATTTATTAATAGAAAGCAGCTGAGGGATAAAGAGGGCCTCCACTATGGATAGGAGACAATGGGGCGTGGAGAAGAGAAAATGGATTTTAACATTTAGAAGGCAGATTGAAAGACAGGTCTTGGTGGCTCATTTAATATCTGGTTAAAGGACAGGGCAAGTCACGGAGGATGCAGAGCTTCTTAGCTGGGGCAACTGGGCTGTTGATAACATAAGCAATAAATAGGAAAGGGAATACAGAATCTTCCAGTGAAAGGAGAACTCATTGCCTCATTCATGTTTGTTTCTATATCACCTAACAGGTATTATTGGGTAAATGAATAAATCTATCACTCTGTTTGGTCTCACTAACTCCAAGCTCAATAACAAGATGGTACCTCTAGGCAAGATTTAAATTTTATTTTATGGAAAAATTTGTGGACTGCACACAACTGATCCCCAATTCATAAAACAATTATAAAACAACAATTTAAAATCTAATCAATTGTTGAAAATAATAGTATGCATTTTTTAAAGACTACATATATCATTCAATGGAAAATCAGTTAGTCAAAGATTAAAATTAAACAGTTTGGCCTCAAATTATGCAATGTCAACATAGTTAATCCCATGTGCCATGTTTACATTTTAAAAGAGACTACAGCCTAAAAAGTAGTATTTTCTCCAAGATTAAAAAAAATGTATCCCACTTACTCATAAAAGCATCTTTTAGCTCATAAAACAACATTAGTCATGGCCAATATGGAGATGAAGCCTTCTTCAATTGGAAAATCATTTAAAGAAATTGGACTGAAAACTGAGAATTCAAAAATAAGTTTATCCTAAAAGTTATTTGGCTATAATAAAATCATTTAAAATTATGTTCCTTTTTATTTGGTATATTCTTTTTTTTTATATTTTATTTTTGTATTTTTTTTAAATTTCAGAATATTATGGGGGTACAACACTTTGGCTATATATATTGCCCATGCACTGCCTGTGTCAGAGCTACAATCGTGGACATCCCCCCAACTGGGCTCCCCGCATCCATTCAGTGAGAGTTTTCCCATCCCCTCCACCCGCCTCCCGCCTGCCCACCCCTGATGAATATTATTGCCATGTGTGATGTAAAGTGTTGATCAGTTAGTACCAATTTGATGGTGAGTACCAGTGTTGCTTGTTTTTCCATTCTTGTGACACTTCGCTTCGAAGAATGGAGCTCAGAAATAATAAATTGAATATAAGCAAACAAAGTCTTCATTATAAATTGAATATAAGCAAATTATTTTTAATTAACAAATCAATTTCACTGAAGGAAAACAATTTAATTATATCTCTCCACTTAAAAACTATCTTCCTATGTGGACAGTATACCAAAGGGTCTCTTATTGCAGTCTTCAAATTACTCTAAGTATTTTAATATTAGAAAACCTGCAAATTACAATGTATTTTGTCTATTACCAATTACACACACACACACACACATACACAATCATTTATTTCTGCCATCATCAGAACTAAAGGTTAGATTCTGGCACATTTAGTAGAATCATTCATGATACAGAAAGAGTAAAATACTTGAAAGCAAAATTTTTCTCTGTATATAAAATTAACACATATGCATATTTTTTAAAAAGAGCCCAATATACAGTATCTTGGGGAAAATATGCTAAAATGAGCATTTATCAATATTTTTAGACCTATTATGAAGTTTGGACTCCAGTCCTTTCTGTATCTGTGAACACACAGGGAACAACTTATCATAGCATCACTATTTGACCTCTAAGGAACAGCTCATGTCATCACAGAGCCAAAGTGCTGGTGAAACATTTATCTAGATAAAAGACCTCAAGCAGTTAACCTGCTCAGCAGAGGCAATGCAACCAGGCAACAGGATAATGACCTCTATCCAAATGTGGAAGGTACATCAATTTAATACCCTGACAGCTTGACAAAAGATGATGGCAGCTCAGCAGGAAAACATTAGCCATGATAACGCAGGGTACTGTATGTGAAAAGAATGAATTATAAAGCACAATGCTACTTGGGCCGAATAGGGATTTTTTTTTAACCAACTTTATATTTAGGACGGTAGTCATGCCTAAAGCCTCCTTCCATTCTTTTCTACCTGAAGAATATCCTGATAAAGTAAAAAGGCAGTGTGGATTAAATTGACAGCTTAAACAAAAATCGAGTTTCCTAACTAAGCCAGGAAATGCTGCACATCATTTCTGGCAGGCTTGTTACTGTTTCAAAGTAGAAAAACCTGGGCATTGGTAAAGTGGCTTAATCCACTTGAGAAAAAACTGGTAATTCAAATAAGTGTGAACAAGATCAGCCTTACCGTGTGTATTATTTTGTTTTATTTTTAAAGGGAGAAGGTACTTGGCTCGCTTTGGGGTGCTTCAGATCTTCAGCTGTAAAATGTCCCTACTGCAAATTCAGTTTAAAAAAACAATTTAATTTTAGAGTAGTAGCATGATCATGCCTGTATGTTTATTCAGGGACCTTTACTCTGTGACAGGGTTTCAGCCTGTGAGGTTTTCTCTACACATGGCAGGCAGCTGTCAGAACCAGTGTGAGGGGTGAAAGGGCAGCCCGGCTGCTCTGTTAAATCACGGGGTTCCATCAACATCTCAGAATTCCTGCCGAGTGGGAGCTGGGAGACCACAGATTAGAGTACACTGGAGTGTGTATATTAGGTCACTCAGTGTCTATCAAAGCGATATCACACCGGTGAGCTGTACAATAGATTTTACTGTGTTCGTTCAAAGACATTGCAAGGAAAGTGGACATGCGTGTAGCAGACCATAGCTGAACACTGAATTCTTCTTGTCTTGAAATGGATAGATTTATTACCCACAAGATGAATGAAGAACAGGGGCACAATCAATAGCTTTGGAAAACATGCAAGGCTGGTGGTTTTATTCTGTTCTTGGAACTGACTGTTCAGCAGACGCGTGATGAAGCAGATAGCACCCACAGCCCAGCACAGTGGAGGGGAAGAGGGTCCGATCATGGCTGTGATCCTGGACCACGAACTTGTTTCATGACCCTGGATGCTCATGTCACCCCAGTTCCACAAAACTTTAATGTCCTAGTTTGTAAATTGGAAATAATAATATCTGTCTTATTTACCTCCCCAAATGGGTAAATAAAAAATGAATTCCTAAATGACAAAAGACTTTAAAAATGTTGAAAGGAATGCCTCATTATGGTATAATGTATGATAATTAAGAAAATGAAATGTAACTTGTGTTAGCGGATATTTGGTATACATATAAAAATAGGAAATATCTATTCCTTCAATATTTATTGTTTAATTTCTTGTTAGCAGAGTAAAATTCATATTCCCCAAGGCATCACATAATCTTTAACAAGATAATAAATATAAAGTAAATAGCACCATGCCTAAAAAGTAAAGTAAAATTTGAAAAAAGTTTGTTTTATATTTTCCTCAGTTATAACTTCTGCAAGGTGATTCTTTGACCGCGATAAGTATAAACCTGAATTTATATTAATTATAGCTAACACTAACAAAACGTCTACCATGTACCAGGTACTGTTCTAATCATGTTACGAAAGTTAATTTATTTAATTCACAACACCATATATAAAGTGGCCCCAATTATCAGCTTGTAGTCTATATCACCATCTTACAAAAAATATAAGGCTCTACATTATAATCTCATTTTGCGTTAAATACATTTTCTAATCTCGTAAAATGCGAACAGCCAACTATTGTCTACGAAACAATTTCATTTTATACCCTATGAGGTAGACACTATTCTTTCCCCATTTTTTTAGATGAGAATATTATGTCCTGAGAGGTGAAGTGATTTGCACAGCAAAGCTCTAGACCCAGGATTCACACCCAGGCAGTCTGCTGGATGGCCTCTCTTTGCATCAGAGGGCCTGTAGCCAGTCTATTATTTGGGGCAACATCATGGTATCCACCTGGCCAATTTGGAATCCAAAACTGAGATATCCACTTGAGACCTAGTCACCCAGAAGATAGCTCAAACATGCAATGCGTCACTAAGACTGGTTCACACTGGAGCCATGACTGTATCAACATTATAATCATCAGCTGGGCAGTTAGTTGTTTCAGTGTGAATGCAGCAATGGCTGCCATGTCAAAAATGCACTGAAAAGATATCTTATGACATTCATTCAGGTGAATTGCAACTTGAAATGTACCTCTAACATTCGTCACTGCAGACACAGAAAAGACACCTTAGAATAAGGCAAATGTAGGGGGGAAGGAGCTTTGTTTTTTCTTTTTTTAAAATTAGAAATATTTTTCATCATTGTTTGTAAATAAGTTCTTGAAGAAAATCTTTAAAAGACAGTAAAGAAATTCTTAGATTGAATTCCATTTTGTCTGTTGTTGGGTGACAAAGGATAGTGTGAAATACAAATAGGTATAGATTGAGCTGCATATAACAAAGCTGTATATAGCAGCTTTGTAGCTTTCCCTTCAATAAACTCAAAGATTGTCTTTGTATCCAGTGACCTTTTAGGGGGGACTTAAAATAAAAACTCAAAAGACACAGTACAATTTGTCTATACCAAAGACCCAATTATAATTCTCTGTCTCATCTTTTATGGTTACTTCTCAGAATTCTGCTTAGGCAAGCAAGAACTGAAAATATTCCTCTTTTCTGGATAATATTATCAAATGAAGTGAGGGCTTGGATGGCTGCCCTCACTGATGATTGATTCTTTAATGAACTTCACCAGCAGGCCCAAGAGCACAGAGACTGCTCAGCTCTCTAAATTTTAATAGAAATCAATTCAGACATAGATTGAGTTGTGTCGTTGGGATTAGTCAGAAGGACCACTGTGTATACTCTATGAATAACAAAAACTGAAATTGAGATACATTTACAAACACATGCACAGACACTCAGAGACCTTATGAATAAAAAGTGAAAATGCCAAATTACTCGGATACTTCTAGGCTGGATCAGCATCTTACAAAAAATATAAGGCTCTGCACTGTGATCCCACTCTAGGTTACACACATTTTCTAATCTAGCAAAATATGAATAATATGAATAATCCAATTGCCTTCCACAAAACAATGTCATTTCATAGATTTTTGCATGCTGCTTTATTGCTTCTAACAAATTAATTAATAGGCATTTCAAGTTTAGCCTCTTCACAAGACCATCCTATTTATTTATAAGTTTTATTAATCCTGAAGCCAGTTGCTTCTCAATGGTGTATTTATGTTCAACTAGGTCAGGTCCGCTGGGATGGTATTTGGTCTTTCACAGAAGACACACGGAGCCTGTATGGACAGCAGGCTCAAGCTACTAAACATATTTCCTTTCCTAAGATTTGACTACATGAATTTGTTAGACTTTTGTGGAAAAAAATATTGAAAACCAGATAGGCATTTCATAAATCTCTCTACATGAGACCTTCTACACATAAGGCTGTCAGTAACACACTGCCTCCTAATTAGGGAAACAGGCATTTAGCAAATAGTACATTTGTGATAATTGGTTTGTGTAGCTTGATGTAGTTACCAATGAAGGGCACCCACAAATGTAAGTAGAGGAAAACACTGAAAACTGCTCTCTTACATTACGTTGGTTTGCCCAAGAAGTCTGCATTTGCTGACCAGATGTACAAATCACTAATTTTCAAGCATGTTGCAATAGAACAAAATTTAGTACAAAAAAGACTTAAGTGAGATTAAAAAAAATTCATTTATATTTCTCAATAAAGCTGTGTTTAACTTTGACAGTGATAATGCCAAAGAGATAACTTTATAAATAAAAACAATGCACAGGCATTTGACATTTAAATCATTCAAATGCAAGTTAACATTCTCACTTCCTCCTTTAGGGAAGTTATGGGTGGCTTTCTTGGAGAATTATTTGAGCCAGCCCCAGTTGATGGGTAAACAATAAAAACATCTGGGATGTCCATTTTCTTGGTCCTCCTGCGTTCTGATTTTCCTCAGTGGAACGTGATAAGCATGATTTCCTTTTGAAACTGTTATTAGCCAGAACTCACGATGACTTAGCACAGAATATTGGAGTTGAAAGTGGTCCTGGAGACACAGAACTCTATTCTTATTTCACAGAAAATGAATCAGAGGCCTCACAGAGATTAAGTGACATGTTCAAGGTCACAGCTAGTTGGTGACAAGGTTAAATTTAGTCCAAAACTCATGTCTTTGGACTCCTAATGCAGTGCTTTTTTACTCTACTATCCTTAATATGATGCAAGACAGACAAATGGCACCAACTCCTTAGAGTTTCTATGTCAGTACATGATTATTAGATGTACACTGTTGACTCTGTGAATTTGCTGAGGTTGGAAGAAATGTACTACGATCTAAATGTCACAGGCCTGGAAGTAATCAAAAGGAAGCCGAATGTTAGTTACTACTGTGCATAATGCTTACAACATATCTGTGGTTGGCTGCAATGTATTATTAGAGCTTGGATTTTTGTTGTGACTGTATGAACCATGCCGCATAGGGAACGCTGAAGAGCGATCACAAAAATACCTTTCTTTCCCTACTGTCCCTCAAGCAGCAGGGATCAAATAACTGTTTCTCAGCTGTCTGTCTTTTAAACAAAAATATCTCCTCCACTCTACGCGTATCTGTGGCAAGTTGGTGTCTGCTTCCTCTTCTCTCTTCTATTCTATTTTTTTAGACCCCAACCTTGGATCACCAGGGGATACTGGGACTAGAAAGGGTCTGACATGATGTTTTACAAATTTATCTTGGATTCCTTCAGTACGTCACAGTTTGTGTTCAATAAAGGCAGGCAGTGTAAAGCAAGCAGGCAGAAAATGGTCTGCAATTGGATGCTGGGTGTGCAGAATCATCTGCTGCCAATCTCGATACTTGAAGGGCTTTCCACTCTGAGTATGACAGTTTCCATTTGTACTTTGGGCCAGCTGCTGTTATGCCAACAACGTAATAATGGTGTGTTTTATTCATCTGCAACATACCCAGATCTTTCTACATATGTCTGGGAAATCATGGAACTCCACGAGACTTGGAGGAGCCATCTTTCATTTACCCCACTTTCTAACTGCATGCAAATCCCCCAATTCTTTACCCTGATTCTCACCTGGTCACTTACTAGCTGGACTTATTTCTTAAACTCATTTTGCTCCAGTAGCCTCATGTATTAAATGGGGATGACAACAGTAGCTCTTTCTTAGGGTTGCTGTGAGGATTTAATGAGCAACATGTACTGGACTTACATAGGGCCTGGCATATAAGCGTCATATAACATGAGCTATTATAGTAATTTTCACTCCACAAGGTTAAGACATCCTCATAGTTTGGGATCTCAGCTGATCATAATCATCTGTACATTAGTGAAGGAATGGCTGTTAAAAATGAACATCATATGGCTATACCATAATTTATTCAACCATTCGCCTATTATTACACATTTAGCATGTTTCCAATGTTCTGCTATGTAAATAATATTGTATGCTATCTGCCACTGCTAGCATCTATCCTTCTAGCTTCCCTCTGAGGTGAATGCTTTTAATCCAACTCATAATTTCAAAATGAGGAAACTATGACTTAGGCAATATAAATACAATATGATCACACAACTAGTAGGTGTTACATGCAAAACTCAAGTCCATGCTTTTGAACCCCAAAGCTTTAATCAATTGCCTGCCCATCTTCTTAACCAAAATGGGTATAACAACAATTAGTATGTGTACCTAAAGTTTCAAAATCCATTTATCTAAAATTTTTCTTATATGGATCATCTCATTCTTTAATAATTCAGAATATCACCAAAGGCTGGGGGGTGAGGTGAGGGAGGGAATGGGGAATTGTTTGTCAAAGGGTGCAAAATTTCAGTTAGACAGGAGGAATACATTTTGAGATCTATTGCACAGCAGGGTGACTACAGTCAATAATAATGTATATTTCAAAACAACAAGAGAGTAAATTTCAATCCAACACAAAAAAAGGATAAGTGAGGTGACGGCTGTGTTAATTAGCTTGATTTAATCATTCCACATTGTATACACATATCAGATCAGCACATTGTACCCCATAAATGTATACAATTATGATTGGCAATTAAAAATAATATTTAAACAATTCATAATAACTGCAGTGATATTTTCCCCTTGGACCCAAACTCCTCAATTTAAAATCCTTGACTTGTTATTAGGAATGCTTACACTGCAGTACTACCAGCAGCTTCATCAAATCTTCCACTGGCTTCTAAAGGACCCAGGCATTTCTCTCCACCAATTTACTCTGGGATGCCTGGACCAGCAAGACAGAGAGGACATGAAGAGCAAGGTCAGGGGCTCAAGGCGATAATACTATTATACTCCAGCAAGATCTTTGCTGCTTTCACCTACTATAGGTTTGTACAACACACATGTAATAAAATCTGACTAACACCTTGTTGGTCGGGGGAAATTCCTGTCATCGCTGTTAGCAACAATGTGAATGAATTGTCCAAGCGTTAATTTCAGGACCATATAGGTAAATTTGGTTTTTTTTGAAGAAAGAGATGACAACTGAGGAACAACTATGTAAGTATAATAAATGTGCAATTGATAATATTGTACACTTAGGGACCACAGCATTGCCCAGAGAAAGGAATCCGAGACGGCACTGGCAATAGCACACATCCAAGCGGAGGCTGCCTTCTCTGGTTACACGCCCCTTCTCTAAGAGGACCCACAGCTACAATAATAATAATAGTGGCTAACGTTTACTGATGGCTTGCCATGTGCCCCACTCATTCTCAGTACCTTACATGTATTAATTTAGTCCATTTAATATAATACTCACAACAACCCTATGAGACAGATATTATTATTGTTACTATCATTTTCTCCATTTGATAAATCAGGAACCAGAAGTGTAGAGAAGGTGAGTAACTCCCCCAAGTTACAGACAAAGTAAGTGGTCAGGCTGGGATTTGGCCCTGGTCATCTGCCGCTGGGGCCTGCTCTGTGTCATCACCCTAGGCCTACAGGTGTGCCCTGGCCCCCAGCTCCTGTCCCTCCTTCCTTCCTGCCCCGTTCACAGCAACTTTCTTCCATTCCTTGCTCCCCTAGCACCTTCTCAGGTCACTCCCCAAGTGCGGACTCCCCAGTCAGTCTCTTACCTCCTACCTGCCCCTTCCTCTCCAAAAAAGGGCTTTTCCCCCTGTGCCATGAAGCCTTCCATGAGAGTGAAAGAAATTTAAATGTATCATTGAAACAAACAAACAAAAAAAATCCACTTCATTTCAATACAAGGCTTAAGTGATTACTAGGAATACATGAAAAAAGATTAATACAAAAAATGAAAAGGGACTCATTAATATATACTTTCAGAGAAATCAGTGCTTAGAGAGACCATTACACCCAGTGTAACCTCTTCTACATAAGAGATGATAAATAAAAATGTATTGAGTGACCAAATGAATGGAGTCAACTTTGGACTATGGAATTTAAACAAAGGTTTTTGAAAACTTAAGTTTGGATGTTTTCATTGGGTTGCTTTGGGAAGATGCTCTTCTGAAACCAGTATCATCAGAATTCATAACAATCTAATGTTTCTATGTGTGATTAAGTCCCCCACTGAGGGTTTTCCAACAAGTCTTCCAAGCTAATGCCACTCGTCTGCCAAAGAAGGCAGTGCCTGCTCTCTATTATGTGCCTCTCTTTCATGAGTGTTTAAAAAATAACAAACATTTGAGATACCAAGAGAAAAGTTAATCTTTCTTAAGTATCAAGGTTGGAGAAGGCAGAATAGCTAATCTGCTTTCCCGACTTCTGTGGAGATTTTATTACTTTAGTGTTATATTAAAAATGTACTTAAATTTCACGTTGACATGTCATTTTATGAACTATTAACAGAAATTATTGACTTACAATTTAAGGGGAAAACTAAGACTAATATTTTATTTATTATGTTCTAGCCACGTGCTGAATGCCAAGAAGAATTTAGCAGTATCTATAGCTTTGTTGTTTTAATATTCAACTTAACCATGTATTTTGCAATCATATCTTAGATTTTAAGTCATTTTAAGTGCATCTAGATTTATTTATTACTTAGAAGTTGTCTGCCTCAAATTGTTTTGAAGTAGTAAAGGTAAGGACTTATTAACAAGGGAATATAATGAAAATAAAGAGATTGACGACTTTATTGTAAAAGCATGATTTTGATACCTTCACTCCACAGGCATTTTTAGGGTTAGCCTATGTGCTGTTACCTATAATCAAAAGGTAAAGTTATTTCTCATTCTGTTCTAGTAGTGTAGAAAAACCTATCATTCTGAGCAATAAAGCTTGCATTTCGGCAACCTCACCACTCAGATTTTTCTTGGGATATGCTGTAAATTATATGATTTCCAAAAGAAGTAAATTCAGTTTTTCAGCTTTACATCCCTCTCTTTCTAGGAAATCCACTCTGTAGCCCATGATGCCATTAAGGTGCACCCTGGCTCTCTCACCACTGATTCTGTGCCCAGGCAGCTCCTGCCTGAATCCTCTCTGTCTACTCCCCACTTCTACCCCACAACAGCCATAATCCTACCCACTCATCCGGACCCAGATCAAATGCCACTTCCACCACGAGTCTTCCAAGTCAGAAGCAGCATCCCCTTGCTCACAATTTTGACACCAATTGCCCATATCTCTTCACATTGCTTCTCTCATGACTTGTCTTTCCAGTTTATGTGGGTCTATACATCCATCTCCCCAGCTAGATGGGCAGCTCTAGGAGATCAGTGACTCTGGAGACAGTCAATAATACAATACAGTCAATTTTATCCTTTGTATTGTGTGCGTGCGTGTGTGTGTGTGTGTGTATGTGTATTTGTGAGCTGCCCCCTAACCACATGATAAATAGACTTTTGTATAAATATGTAATACTTCTAATCATAGAAAAAATAAGTGATTTTTATGCATGTCCTGTAAGAGCAATTGCATTATTTTGTAGTGACCCCTCATACTTTGTAAAACCCATAACATCCATGTACACAAATAGGGTTGTTAAATATATGATATTAATAATAAAGTAAATGAAAAAAGGAAATAGCAAGTATGGAATATAGTAAAAGGAGTTTGAAACAGGCAACGAAAATCTTTAAAAATATATATAGTGAATATTTGATTACTTGTAAATCTGGACAAGTAAAATCAACAGATAACTACAAACTAAATTTTGTCTGTAGATTTCAACCCCCTGTTGAACTGAACATTTCAGCAAAAGTATTTCTAGACTGTGAGTCACTTATTTGAATTTATATCCCCTCCCTGTCTTAACACAACCTTTATACATATATTACCCAGATAGTGGCTGGGAACTTTTCTGCCCTTTATGTCTAGGTAAAACTGGTAGGGACCCTGACAATTCCTCAGCCCGTGGGAGTCCACAGTCTCCAAGATTTCTATAAATTCCAGGGTGGAGGTGGTACTTATGCTCTCAGGATACTGGGTTCTGGTCCTTTCCTCGCCTGCTGGAATGGGTCACGCACAGTGAACTTCAGCACACAATAGATGCTTTCAGTGGAATTTGCTGAAGATTTAGGGAAGGTAGAGCCAAGGGCAAATGGGTCTTTTGCCACCCAGATGGCTCCTTTCTCACTATTATTTTTTGTTTTCTTTTGTCTTCATTCTCTCCCTCCCGGACAGAGTAATTCAGACTTTCTAGAGTAATCTTCAGATCACCTCATTTTCCCACCCCAGGTTGATCTTATTTCTAATGTAATCTCTAATCAGTATTTCTTCAGACAAAAGCAGTATTCCTCTTGAGCCAAATTCTGATCCTAACTGTTAGTCCGTGTAAAAAAAAGTCCTCCCTTTATACTTATGCATTGAAAAATAAGTATATAATCAAGAACCTGGAAACTAGAGGAAAACTGGAGCTCGTCAGATCCATTGCTGTGCCTCTATGGCTCCCTCACTGTCCATTACTGAAGCTGCAGGTGTCCTATGAACACACCATAGACATACTCCAGAACCTACCATCAAGTCACATTGCAAACCTCCTGTCCTTAGCCAGTTTTGGCCCCATTGTCTATCTTCCGGCAGACTCTTGGTTGGGATACACAACTCAGACTGCTGCCTTCTGTCCAATTTTGTTTCCTTCTCTCTCTCATTGAGACCACTGTGCTCTTGAGGCCATGGGCCAGTTCTACTTCCCCTTGTGGCTGGGCACAACCTCTGCTCCCACATGTCTAGACAGCAAGCTTGGGACAGCACTTTAGATAATATGGATTTTGAATAATTGGCCATGGGTGATTGATAATTAGACCTAATTTAGATTTCAGATATCACTGCCAAATCTCCAAGTGTTCATGATTCTCATGATGCTTATTTATTCATATCTATAGAGTGCTCTTTTTCACCACTGAGGCAATAGGTAAAAAGGGGATTAAGTGTTATCTTAGAAAATAACAGCAGACAACAGTATTACCATGCTGAGTCCTTTAGTTAGTATATCAATCTGTGTCCACGAAGCTGTTAGATGTGAGCAGCCAGAAGTCCTTGGTTCCATACCTACTAACCACCTTCATTTTTCTTGGCAAAACTATTTCCACAATTTGTTTTTAGTTAGAAAACACAGCATCCCATAGTCATGATACCAAGCCAGCATTTTCTCTGTTTCCAGTTAAAGGAAATATAAAGATGCCAGAAAATATTTGCTCAAACACTGCTGTTTTTCATTAGAAGGACACTTTTGGAGCCTAGTTACTACAATATCAACTCTGTATTGTTCTATTATCGTGAAGCACAAAATTGAAATAGGCATTTCTTTCAGTCAGCAGCACATCACATTTGTTGGGTATTAAATAAAGTGTTCACAGATATTAATAGTTTTCTCCTCCTGGGAAAGGCAAATCATTGAAATACAACATAATTTCCACTCTCTTTTGGAGTCCTGAAGTTTACTAACACAATTTTTCTGAGTTGCCTCTAGACAGCCAGGGTATTAAATATCTCCTGTGACCTGACTGTATCTAAGCTGGACAAAAGTGTCAACCTTTTGCCTGTCAGTTCTGTACTTCTGTCAGGGGAGAAGGACCATTCACTCACACACCTGCCTCAGAATGCCTCTTACAGTCCTCCTTTTCTATGGCAATTTTCAATATAATGTAACTTATCTTGGGAAGGACACATTACTTTACAGAGAAAATTCTTGGAAATTAGAGAATGTTTCATATTCCATTAATATGTAAATTGTGACCAGTTCCACATCTCTAACATAACCAGTCTGGAAGTGCAACAGCAAATGGATGTCAAAACATTCTGTGTTTGTCAAATCGATATCGTGAGAAGAAGAAAGTTTCTTGGGAGCCGTGGAACTCATCATGGCTTTGGAGAAGTACAGCGTCATCATAGATGGTAACTTCCAGACCAGATGGTCTTGTGGCCATGATGGACCAGGGGTATCGGGTCAAGAGTATTCATTGTGAGGTGGGACTCCATACTGGATGACAGGGACGGCAGCTACCATGTGTTGTTTGTTCATAATGTGCCAGGAATCATAAACATTAACGTCTATCTGCCCAGCCATCCTGCAAGGTCAGCATGTGAGAATGTTGAGAACTTTCTATGTGCCAGACAGGTACTAGTCTAAGTGCTTTACATGCAACATCTGCGTCACTTCCCATCACATGTCCACGGGATGTGAATGTGATCACCATGTGAATGTGATCACTGTCCAGATGAGGAAATGGGGGACACAGAGTTAGTAAGTGTCAGAGCTGGCATTCAAACCCAGAAAGTTGGCCCTGGAACCAGAACTACTAATGGCCATGCCACATGCCTCAGTGCTCTCAGGTAAGATGCGGCACTTGACATCCTTCTTTGCTCATTTAATTTTTAACAACAGCTTTGTAAGATCAGTATTACCATCCATACTTGGAAATGAAGACAATAAGCCTCAGAGAGATTTAGTTGCTTGCCTATGGATGCACAGTTAACAAGAAATGATGTTGCTGGGATTTAAACTCAGGTCTGTATAAATATGAAGTATATCTAAAAGCATTACGGGGCCTTTGAAGAACAAGCCACAGTGAATCCCTTGCTCATCATGGATAAAAGCTAACTGTGGCCAGAGTTTAGATGCTCATATCCAAAAATCTCAGGAGAAATGACATAATTTTAGTGATAAATTGTCTTTTTACATACATTGTTTCTTCTCAAAGAGAAAGACAAAACATGAAACATGACTCAGCAACTTCTTTGATGATCTTTATCCTTCATCCTAATCTAGACCCAAATTCAAAACTCTCATTCCACATGTTTCCCTGTTTGAAATGTCTTTGAGCACTTAAGATACCTAAGTTACAAGGATTGAAATTAATTACTAGAGACATGTAATGCACAAAATATGAAAATGATAGCTGCTTAATATAAAATATAGTTTGTGAAGTCTGAACCAAAAATGAAGGCTGATCCAAAAATGGCATTTCAAACCACCAACATTTCCTTAAATGCTATTTGCATGTTCTTTAGTTTTGTCTACAGTGCTTTATGGATCTGTTTGTGCTCCAAGTATGGACCGTGCCAAGAGGCTCAGCATAAATGGTTTCAAATGCACAGAATGTGATGGGAATCTCATTTCAAACCATATGGCTTTTCACAAATGCTCCAAATGGCCACTACTCAAAGGTATGAGATTTAAAAAGTAATCCTCCCACCATTAAAAATATATGAATAAATAAACGATGGCAATGGCTTCCTTTTCCCCACTGGATTCGTGGACAGGCTGGGGAGTATGAATTGCTTCTGCTCTGTGGCTGATTTTCAGTCCAGATAACTCATCTTTATTCATTTCCTTTCAGTAATGGTGAGCCACATTGAGAGCAGCTGTAGGCAAGAGAGGAAAAAAAAGGATCTCCTCACTCCCTCCTTCAAATCGTTGTCAAACAGCCGTTATAAGGAATCCATCTGGGCTCAGTGCTGTGCTGGGCACCCAAGAAATAATAGAAAACAGGAGAAAGAAGAGTTTAAGCCAAATCTAATGAAGAGATTTAAAAATTACCAACCACATGTTTTGGGGAAAAATCAACCTCAGAATGACTGAATGCAAAGTCAGGTAGACTAGGCCTACAGGGAAATTACACTTCAAATTAAATTCAAAAACAAAACAAAACATGCTGTACCTTAAAGGTGATGGGAAACACCAGTAGCAGGCAACTAGCAGTGAGAGAGCCAATTTCAGTGAGAGTTACATAGAAAGTTAGAAGGTGATACATGAGTGCCAATAAACTAAGTTTAAAATGTAAGAACAGTGAGATGATTATGGGAAAACAACTTGTACAAAGTGGAATGGAATAAGAAACGATTTACATTAGTAATTGAGTTTTTATATCTGAAAATGTCTTTCCAGGTTTACCCAGAAAATGAATTGTGGATCAAAACTCAGTTTTATTCTGTGTTTTCAATATTGGATGAACGATGAATGTTTTTTGGATTAAGCTTGGTCCGAGCTAGGAAGTAAATGCTTTTAACATTTTATTTAAAATGATTTCATCTGTTTTAATATATAAACCCAACAAAAATCTTGTTTATGGATCATTCTACTATACTTCAATGACACAAAAATGGCTCCAGTTTCAAAGGGGAGACTTTGTAAGTGATTATTCCATAAAACATTGTAGTCTTGTTTATTTTGCAGCATTTTTGTTCATGCATTTTTAATGGTTACATGAACCAAATGCTTAGGCAACTGTGCCGAAGATGATAATAAATGAGAAACAAAGATCTGTTATTGCGTGAGTTGGACGACTAACTGCTTCACAGGTTTTCTTAAAATGTAACTTACAGAGTAAAAAGAACTTGAAGTTGTGTTTGAAAACAACCAAGGAAAGAAAGTGACTAGAATTCACAAAGAATGTTTTAAGAAGCTAGGAGAAAAATCAACAAAAGAACTATCATGGAATACACAAAGAAAATTCAAATTCTCTTACCTTTAATTTATTAACTAGCATTAGTAATGGTCTTTATTTCCTATTACCTCTGAACTCTCTGCCATTTGGCATTGCTGACTACCCTCTCCTTTGTGACATTTATCCTTCCATGGTTCCCACAACTTCGATTTTCTGTCCACCTCTACAATGGCATCTTCTCAATATCCTTGGCTGGTTTGTTTTCCTTCCTGCCATTCCCTACCTCCACTTTCCTCCAGCAGCCTAGGATCCTAAGCCCTGTTTTCTCAACCCTCACTTTTCCTGGGAGTCCACCCACTTTCAGGTCAACAGTTTACTTCTCATCATTTCCAAATCAACATGCCCTCCTTTAGTCTCTACCCTGTAACCTACAGGCACTAGCCTGTGTCTGTTGCCCACTGTGTCTACTTCAGTGTGGTCTAACCCAGAGGTCACCTCCATTACTGAAATATCCACTTCTCTAGGCTTAAAAACTTTGACTCATTATTTTACTTCTCTCTCTCTCTCCTTTGTCTAATTGCCAGTTAGTCACTGAGTACCATTGATTTGTCAAAGATTTCTCTCTCTGAATTTTTTCTCTTCAATAACTTAACCTAGGCCCTTATCACTTCAAACCTAAATTATTGCTGTAACGATACTAGCAACAACTCCATAAAGTTAGCTGTTATGTGCCAAGCACTGCTCTAATTGCTTCACATGAATTATCTCATTACACAAGAAAGAAACCAAGACAGAAAGATTAATTTGTTTGACTAAGGTTACTTAGCGAGAGGAGCCAGGATTTGAACCCAGCCATCTGATCAAGCCATTTGAGTTCTTCTGTGCCAGATCAAATTGCTTCTCACAGAATCATCTCTCATCCAAGCCATGCTGCATACTATATCCACTTCTTTTTTTCTAAAATAGTGTTTTAAATGTGGCAATATGTATCAGCAACCTGAATTATCCATACTTGTTGGCTTGTAATTTATCTTGAGTCAGAATTTCTGAAAATTTATGTTAAGGAAATAATTAACAATGTATGGAAAGATTTGTATATAGGGATCTTCATTGCAACATGAATCATAATAGCTCTAAATTGGAAGCAACTTTAATGTTCAATGCTTGGTTAAACATAACTGTGGCACATTCATATGAGGGAATATATACCATTAAGACAAAAGAGGATTTGATGACATGGGAAAATGTTCAAGATTTACTAAGTGGAAAAAAAAAAGCTGATTATAAAGGTAAAATGAAGGATAAATCAAATTTTGAAAAAAAAAATGGGGTGGGGGCAGAAACAAATAACAAAACCCCCAACACCATGAAAGATATCCACCAAAATGTTAACCAAAATTGTTTCTGAGGTATTGGGACTTGAAGAGGTTTATTTCCATGCTTTTTCCAAAATTTTACAATGGACATATTATACATTATAATCAGAACCCCTTCCCATGACAAGTGTTATTTAAAAACCTAATATTCAAATTCCACTACTTCCATAATGTTATTTTCCTGCTCAAGGACATAATAATAAATTCTTATTGTCTGTTGTATTAGGTTGAAAGTTTCTCTGCCTAGAATTCAAGTCCCTTTGGTTAGGGCTTCTTGTTGGTTCTTCTCCCCCAACGTCTGCATCTTTCCAGGAGAGCCTTCAACCCCAGCCAGACTGATCTCCTAGCTACGCTTCTCTCACCCATGCCCTCCCAGCCCTGCAGTTGGCCAAGGCCCAGTCAGAGCTGTCCTCCGTCCCTCACACCTCCCTTGAATTCTTAGAGCATAACTTGGATTTATTTATAACATAACCTGGTGCTTCTAATTTTGACATATATGGAAAATGGCACTCAACCTGTAGGTCACACAGTTATTATAAAAGACCATCACTACCATAGGCAGACCAGGAAAATGGTGTTTATAATGATTCCCACACTTATGCACTGCAGTTTTAATATTTACATGCTTAGTTGCTATTCTCTGTCTCCTACATTACATTTTTCACACTTCGGCTACAGCACTTCCCACCTATATCAAACTGATATATTTACATGTATGTTTCTCTTGCACAATTGTCAGTTCCTTAAGCACAGTAATAATATCTAATTAAGCTTTATAGCCCCAGCACAAAGCACATAGCAGTTACTTAATAAATATTTATTGAATTAATCATAGATAAGAGGAAATAGGTGAATTTTTATATAAAATAAGTTGTTTGAGGAAAATCCTCAAAGCAACTTTCACATAACTTATGAATGGAATACAGTGCCAGTACCAGAAGTGAGTAGATAAATGAAATGAATTAAATGAATGTTAAAGCTAAAGAATATGTCCTGTATCCAATTAGTTTTGCCATATATCTAAGGGACACATATAAGTAAACCTGAAAATGTAATGTAATGGAATACTTACCCATCATATTAATTTCTGATAATACAAGATTGTGATTTAGTGATAAAATAGGCAAGGTGAAGAGGAGACAAAAAGAATGTGATTCCCAAATGGTAATTCTAGTTGGTATGTTTCCCCACTATACACTAAATTACTCTTAAGTTGCTGTGTATCTATGGAGACCAAAAGATCATACCACGATTCATAAGACACAACACTGTATGAATAAGTGGTCTATGTGGGGAGCTATAATTTTTCTGTGAGGCTTTGGAGAAGTTGTAACTACACAAGGAAAGTATGACTGGTTTATATAGCCAACCAAGCCCACTGGTTGCATTTAGGAACACCATAATCCCAAACATACAGGTTTGGTTTTATATAATACATGGGTATAAATCCAGCTGAGCCTGCATACTGCAAGGACTGTTCCATCTCACATTGGCCTGAATTTCCATTTCTTTAGACTGCTTCACTTCTCTCTTTTGAGCTTGATGGGCCATAACACTACATTATCAGTGGGCAAAACTGAGACTCTCTCCAATTTGGCAACCATGAAATGTAGGTATTTAGCTACCAGTGGATTCTGTCACTCATCTGGCCATGAACCTGGATCAAAGGGAGAAAAGGGAAGCATTTTTCCTCTTCTGCATCTATGGGATAATGAACAAAAGTGCCCTTTTGGAATCAAATGTGGAACTCCAAGAGGGAAGTCATTCCAGTTTTTGTTTAGATTGTTGTAAAAGCGCGGCAAACATTATTTAAAATAGCGTTGTTAAGAAATCAACCAGAGAAACAAAAACCAGGAAATAAAAAAAGGTATGGTTTTAAATGGAACCCCATCATAACTCTCGAGTTAGGGAAACTCAGATTAGGCCCCCCACTTTATAGGCTAACTACATTTCCTCAGGCTTTTAACAGGTAATGTTATGTTTTGCATGAATGAAAACATGATTAGAGTCATAGTTATCTGGATTTAAATAGCAACAAGCCACTTTTAATAGGCCTATTCTGTATCAGGGATATGACCTGAAACGAGAGGATTCTGTGATGAGGATGCTCCCACTGGACTTGTACCTGTTAGCAAATCAGACTCATTTTGAAACTGGGACTTTTCAGTTCTCAGTCGCAAACTATGAGAGATAGCCTAAAAACTGGGGTGTGAGCATGAGGGGATGAGAGGAAGAGGCTGAACACTAAAGCAGAAACACACGGAGTATTCCCTGCAAGGGATCTCCAATTTTAAAAATAAATTATGTCTGCCTCATGGGTTATACAATCCTCGGGACATTGGGGACATTAAATACAAAATATTAATAATGACTTCTGTGTCCTTCAGCAGAGAGTTCTTCACATAAACACAGTAAAAATATTTTATGCATTAATGAGGCAAATAATCAAGAAATATTTATTTATTATAGTAATACCTAATTAATTTGAATTAAAGGTCTGAAAGAAATATCTGAATGAAAATTTAAATTCTAATACTCTTTAATGGGATATAATTGTATTATCTTTAAGCACACACAGAAACTGGAAGAGGGCTAACTTCATCAACTAGAGGTCCTTCATGGGCTCACTTGGACTTGCATATTAATAGTAATTCTAACATGCTTGAAAACAGTTTTCTTAATAGGATAAACACTGGCCTTAGTGCTTCTCTTCAGAACATTTATTGACTTAGCAAACTACTTTTCATAGATGGAGTAAAGGCCAAATTCACCAGGCCACTTGACTTGCCAAAAATTATTATATACTAAAGTTTAAATGTTCAAAAAGTTGTATACATTTATTAGTGATCCCATACATGTTTGCGCATGTGCATGTGGGCACATGCAAACACACACACACACACACGACCATAACATAAACTTTAGGCCTTCCTAGTCCTTTTAGACCAACATAAAAAAAATCACCAATTGTCTGAAAAATGTTATTTATACATCTTGTAAACATACAAGAGCAGCAAAAGTAAATAGATTGATTAGATTTCACTAAATAATTAGTTGATCTATTATATTTTAATTTAAAATAAGACTTGGAAAGAAGAATTACATTTTAAAGAAATGCTTCAAACACAAAATGTCCCTTTGTAAACAGCCAGCAAATGAGAGGTATTATATCCTGGCATTAAAAGGGTTAAGTGCACCACTAAATGTCTCTTCCCACTTCCTCCTGACCAGAAGATGTTGTAATTTTTTGGATTTATGAATTGGCCAGGCCAGTCAGCATCTTGAACACAACAGACTCTGCCTAGATCTATCTTTTACCTGCTGGGAAGAGACAATTCCCCTCACACTTGGAACCCTGAAGCCCTTTAAGCTGCTTGCTCTCTGACTGTGGCAGCTGGGCCCTACACAATTCTTCATCTCCTGCCACCAGGCCTCACTAAATAAAAACTATGGTGCCTTGTTAGCCAACATATAGCCAACAACTGAGCGTGAAATCACTACACTGCAATCCCCTACTTTCTGAGTCAATCAATTTTTTTTCCCATTATAGATCTGGATGCATAGGGTCCATAAAGAGGGGCAGGGATGGAGTGGGCTAAAATGAATGTATCAGGGCAAGCAGAACACATCCATATGGCATATTTAATTACATATAGTGAAAAATTAGTGCATTCATATAAAACAGTTTAGAGCTAGCTAATAAAACCAAAATGTGCTACTTAATGTTATCATCATGCTTTGAACTTGCACAGGGCATACAGTAGAGAGAACTGTAGAAATAGATATGCAGCCAAGAACAAGCTCACGTCAGCCTAAAATTGCTAACAGATTAGGGTGTGTTTGAGAAGGCACTGAGATTGTAACATATATTCTTTTCAAGGAGCATTAACATTTTATGCATTAGCTACATGCTAACCGAGAGAGCCTGAACAGCTAAAAACTATTAGAATGTCATTTGCAGTCCATCAGCAGTTGACTCCACACATGGAATGCTGTGTGCGTCTGCACCGGAGGGCGGGGGACGCAAGGCAGGTGGTGGGAAGGGGAGGAAAACTCAAAGAGGAAAGAGCACGAAGAATTAGGCTGTCGCACGCTGAAGGTGGTGATTTTCTCTTGAAGACGCTCCCAATATAAACAGCACATTCAGAAAAGGGTTTCAGAAGAAGGAAGCAATGTTCTGAAATAAAGCTCTTTTCAACTTTTCTTCCCACCTAAATAACATCTCATATCTATTCCCACTTCTTCTTTGAGGGCTATTTACTCAGTATCTTGAAATGGCCCTTCTGCTTATATTCTCACAATGATTCTTTTTTGAGAGGGCAAAATTGTTTTATGGCAAAAATCAGAGCGTTAAATGGGTATTATTATTAATAAGGTAGAAATATTGGTCCGTCCAGAGTAGTCTAAAATCATTAGGTTTCCAGTACAAGGCACACTCTCCCTGATTATAAATATTCACATATGGTATGTCATGTTTTTATATAAAATTTTGACAACTGTTGCTGTTAGTCTGCAGGCCCTTTACAGGCAGTGGCTGTATCTTGTCTCCCACCATGCCTGGTAAATAGCAAGAGTTGAATAAACATTTGTTGATTTGTATTGATATGGAGGAAATGGAAAAAAACAAAATAATACTTCTAAGGAAGGCATCCCACCAGCAGCCTTATTTATATAACCCTCCTCAGGGCTCCCAAGGGACTACTGGGCATGCCTGACCACACCCAGCGATTGCTGTCTGTCTCCCCTGCAAGACTGCAATGTCCTTAAGGGTGGGCATTATGGCTCACTTGACTTTGTGGCCTATACATTTAGGACAAGGCCATCCTTACAGGGGCTATTCCACTTTCTACCCTAAGGCACCAATTCTAACTATTACCTCACAAACTTCATACCCACCAAAGCAGCAACCACCATATCTTGTTAGAGGGATTGGAAATGGAGGATTCTCATGTGAGTAAAACATAGCTATATGCACATCATTATCTGATTTGCAAATTCCATTTTAATATAAATTTTATTTCATATTGTACAGCTTAATTTTATTATTCACATGTTTCTGAGAATCCAGAGATAGCTATTGATTATATATGTATATGTGTGTACACATATACGTGTGTGGACAGATACAGATGTACAAACTTTTAACCCTAGGTCTCTTTTTACTTCTTGATTCCCTGATGATGGTTTTAAACATACTAATTTTAAGGTTAAACATAATTACAAACACAGATGAGAAGAACAAAAGCTATTAAGTATTATAATACCAAAAGAGAAATAATTTCATAGTTGTTTTTTCCCTTGGATTACTTATGCACCTATCCAGATTTTTATGGGGGAAAAAATGAGTTTGGTTTGAATCCTGGGACTCAACTCATAGCCTTACTTCATATATGGCAAGTTGATTGCATCTAAAATAAAGTATAAGATAATTATCACATATGCAAACATAATCTGTTAGGGGAAAGGCAACACGGTTTGTGTGGAGAGAGGTCTTGCCTCACCAATGATTTTGAGTTATCTGAGAGGGTAAATAAGCAGGGCATATGATTTACTTAAACTTTCAAAAAGCCTTTAAGAAGATTCTACATCAAAGATGGTATAGAAAAATAGAATTGACATGGGATTCGGAAGAATGTTTCTTCATGGAGAGAGAACTTGATTAAAGATGGGAAATAATGAGTTGAACCAATATTTTCCATCAGAGAAGTGTTAAAGGTAACCAGTAGCCAGCATTAGCTTTTTAATATTAAAAATTATCTTGGAGAGAGTACAAAAAAAATTTTTTTAAAAGCAAATCTACAGGAACCATCTGCCTCTTTCCGGTGATAAAATACCTAAAACCATGGGAAGATCACTCTACGTGTGTGTGTGTGAGAGAGAGAGAGAGAGAGAGAGCGTGTGGGTGAGGTGCTGGTGGAGGTGGGGCTGTTATGGGGACCTGAAAATGGTAAGCAGATGATGCTCTTACCCTTGTAGCAAACTGGCCTGTCTGCACCCACCCAATTTGTCCAAGTTTGATTACTGTGTCCTGCCAGATACACGATTAGAAAAGTCCAGTGAAATTGAGGAAATAAGATATTCTAAATATTGTTTTTAAAAAGGGGGGAACTTCATTGATGTAAATGTAGGTAATCAAAGAAAAACTGAGGCAGACAGAAGAAGATAGAAAATGGAGCTTGTTCAGCATGGAAAAACAGAAGTCGAGAGGAATGACTGGAAAAGTTTATAAAATTGCAAAGGACATAAATGGGGTATCATTATACTTATTGTCTAAAAAGGAAAGCCAAGAAAACCCCTTTGAACTTTAAAAGGCTCTTTTAGGACACAGATAGGAAGGACTTAGATGTACACAACAGGTGGCTCTTCAAGGGAAGTGTCTGGTGAAAAACTGAAATAGGCGTAAGTAGTTTGGGAAATTTGGGGAGGCTAGATCTGTAACAACTTAACAAAGGAAATGAGGAGTTTCTACTTGCATCCCCACCTTTTGAAACTGCCATCAAGACAGCCATTTATGCCCCCTCACTGAACTTCCTTAAGGACAGGAGCTGAAGGGTGGCCGGCCTGGCAAGCCATTTCTTCTGTTCCCCTCCATTAATGCAGAAAATTGAGCATGGATTATGAATGTCACATTAGCTATCACTGTTGTCAACACTAGCCACTAATGACCCAATTTGGGGGAAGAGGGGTGGAGGGGAGAGGGTTCCAGTCAAACAACAGTACTGTCTAAAGATGCAAAAGATCTTTTTTGAGGTAATTAAAAAATTTTTAGTGACTTTAAAGACTGGCTTTCTTGTATGCAGTGCGGGATAGGACAGCTTGTAGGCTGCAGATCAATAAATTCCAGTTAACTTTCAAGTCATGTCGGTATGCAGCTCTGGCTGGTTTATTAATTTAAATTTCAGCCCTCTAAAAAGCTATGTCTGAAGAAATAAGGCACTATATGGATCACAGTGAGATTGCTCAATCAGAACAGGTCTTCACATACATTGGTTATCAACATCATTAGGAAATCTCACAACATTGAAGAGAATAGGTCACCCCTCCCTCTGACTTACCCAGTTAGTATTTTCCTTAGGAACCCTGACTACCAATCCTTTCTGTTTTTAAGAGTAGTTGACATCTGAGCAGCAAACACCTATGGCTCTCCTCATACAAGCTTCAGCGATTAGGTAAGAATAAAAAGGTGACAATGAAGGGAGAGTGGGGTGATCTCCCTCAGTGTGCAGATCTTCAGAAAGGACAGTCTCCCTTCTTTCTCTTTTCTGTGCCCACGTCCCTAATACCTGTCTAACTATAATGATACAAACTAAAAGTCCGACAGCAGAAACAAAATGCTAGAAATAGTTTATAATTTTCCTTTCAATCATCTCTTCCTTGCATGTTTTATCTTTGATTCTTCACATTCTTTGCTTTAATAATTTTTTTAAAACCCTCAAATATCTATCAGTGGATTGTCCTTTTTTGTGGACTTGCTCCAGGCATCAGGATGTCCTAGAATTTCTGCCCCAAAATGTATACTTTAAGGTATGCAAACTAATTTTACTATTAGACTATGCCAAAAATTACTATGATAGTACAGCTGTGGCTCCAACTAAATGACTTCTGTTATCTGTCACCTCTCCCTTGCATTGACATAAATAAGGGAGAGCTGCCTAGATCTATTAAAATCGTTCAGAGACTAAAGCTGCAGTTGAATTCAACTGTACCTACTGCATTTTTGATCCTGAAAGAAATATTTTTGAAATGCCAATACCATCCAAGTATGGCCATAATAATAGCATCTTAAGCATAGGTTTTTAAAAAACAAATGCTTATGTAGAAATCTCAGATGTTTTCAGACCAATTTTGCCTTCATGACATTTATATAGAACATTATCATTTTGTTAATAACTGTGATACATATTTGAAAAACGAACAGAAACAATATGACACTCGTGCCACATTTTCATATTGAGAATTTTAAAGACAGATTTACACTTTTTATTTCTGACTGTACTCTGTTTTAGTCAAGGTTTCTACAGCTTCTCACTCACAGTGAAATTGTATTTAAATAGGGCCTTTGGGGTGTGTTCAAGTTACAGATTAATTAACTCAATCTGGACAGTTTTGAGGGCACTGTAGTTCTTGAATCTAATTTTATCTCTAGAGGTAGCCGAAGTTTCTCTAGACATTAACAACTAAATAACTGCATAGGTTTCGACTGATTATGATCAAAACATCTAAAACAAAACAGGCTTGTCAGATATCAAAATAAAAAGACCAGTGGTGAGTGCAATGAGATGAGACAGTGCTAGTTTACAAGTGCACCGCCACCTCTTCTCAGCTGTGACACACTGGGGACATTAAGGAACAGCTCATGTCTCAGTCTCCTCATCTGCAAAATGGGGATAAGAACACCTGCCATAGAAGGCTGTTATAAGGATTAAATGAGATTGCTCATGTACAGTGCTCAGCATGGTGTCTGGCACACGGTAAGCACTCAATAAGTGAGGTGTTGTCACTACTACTATTATTATTAGCTTTATGAGGTGCTTTATGGCATAGCAGACTTCTCTAGAAATAAGAGGCAAAGAGAAAAGGTTAAGGAAAAAAGGTAGTTGTGCTTGTTCTGACCCTATAGCAAATGGTCTTTGATCACATTCCCTTTTCTGCCTTTCTGCAGGGACCCATGTACTCACTCATACACCCTGTTGTTGAGGCTATTACTTTTCTTGTCCAGCCTCAAACATACCTGGGCTTTCCAGGCTTCCTGTGGCTTTTGGTACCTCTTCCTGGAAGCCCATCCCTGACTATAAATATCCCACCTAGTCTTCAGCTTCAGCTCAGATGCTGTCTTCTCCACGAAGCATTCCCTGACTCCAGGAGGTCTCTCCCTGCTCTGTTTTCATTGCATTTTACTTATACTTGTATAATAGTACTTTTCACATTTTACCTTGTGCTAATAATCATCTGTATCTTATGTCATCTACTGCATTGTAAACTGCTTGACAATAGGGACCATGCCTTGTACATCTCTTGTGTCTCACAAAATCCATCTCTGTGATTTGTTGGCATTTAATGAATGTTTGCTGCTTTGTCTTCTAGTTCTCATTCATTTATTTTCATGATGATCTTTCTTCCTTGGAAACTTGTTATGTTCTTTTCACTTTGTTCCTGGTTCCCCAGCAACTATATGCAAATATTTCACTTCGTGTACAACATTATACTGGATGCTATGGAATAGATCAACTTCACCTCAAGAAGCTTTATGGTCCCTTTGGGAATGGAAGGTAACCACATATAATATAATAAACCTGATTAAATAGCAAACAATGAGAAAAGTTTTTAAGGCAGTAGCTCCATATGGGCCAAGAAGGCAATTTAAGTGCATGAAGTGGGCTAGATTATTATTATTATATAAAGAAATATGCTCTTGCCAATTCTTTTTCCAACACAAGGCTCCTTCGGGCTATTTTTACACTTGACAGGACAGAGACATGGTTATAAGAAATATTTCACTTTTATTTTCCTCCACCATAAGATAAACAACAACAAAAAGGTGATGGTAAACAGCAATTGCTTCTCAGACTCAGTGGCAGGGAGACAAGAAGGAGTGGCAAGGACTGTGGCAAACTTCAGGTCACTGCCTTTTCTAAAGCAGGCAGCCACTGCTCAGCCCTAACTGATCCCTGGGGGTAGAGAATGACCAGAGTGGCCAAATCTTCCTTTAAAAAAAAATGAGATGCAGAAAAACCTCTATTTTTATGTAAAATCTACATAGTTTAAAGAGTTGATTATTATCATAATGATTTTAAAAGGCCATTTTAGGCAAATGCTAAAGGTGGTATCTGTTCAAGGCTTCCAGGTTACAATCTCCACAAGGGTTTTGGAAAATAAGAGAAAGACAACGTAATTGTAGGTTGGAATGCACTGGCAGAGAAGATGGTAGCTGGGTTGCACCTGTAACTTATCTGTCTTCTCTTGTGACCTTACTTTCTCTATTGTCTGTGCTGACCTCTACCCTCAGGTCAGTGACAGTGAACATTTTTTTTTTTTCTTAAGCTTATTTAATGAAAGAAATTTTAGTTTTACAATAGATCTTCACTATTTATTTTTATTTTTTTATTTCAAAATATTACAGGGGCACAAATGCTTTGGTTACATAAATCGCCTCTGCACTGTCCAAGTCAGAGCTACAAGCATGCCCATCCCCCAGACAGCGTGCACTGCACCCATTAGGTGTGAGTTTTATCCATCCCTTCCTTCCCCCACCACCTGTCCAACACCCGATGAATGTTACATAACATTTGAAAAAATTCAGCACCCTTTTCTGATAAGAACGCTTAACAAAATAGGCATAGACGGGACTTACCTCAAAATGATAAAAGCCATATGACAAACCAACAGCCAACATCATACTGAATGGGTAAAAATTGAAAGCATTGCTGCTTAGACTTGGAACCAGACAAGGTTGCCCTCTATCACCACTTCTATTCAACATAGTGCTGGAAGTCCTAGCCAGAGCAATCAGACAAGAGAAGGAAATCAAGGGTATCTAAATGGGGGCAGAAGAGGCCAAACTATCGCTCTTTGCTGACAATACAATCTTATATCTGGAAAAATCCCAAAGATTCTGCCAAGGGACTACTGGAATTGATAAATAAATTCAGCAAAGTCTCAGGTTACAAAATCAATGTACATAAATCAGTAGTATTGATATAAGCCAACAACCGTCAAGCTGAGAACCAAATCAAAGATTCATACCTTTCACAATAGCAACAAAGAAAATAAAATACCTAGGAGTATATTTAACTAAGGAGGTGAATGACCTCTAAGAGAACTACAAAACACGGAGGAAGGAAATAACAGAGGACATAAACAGATGCAAAAGTCATATCATGCTCATGGATTGGCAGAATCAATATTTTTAAAATGTTTATACTACCCAAAGTTATCTACAGGTTCAATGCAATCCCTATTAAAATACCAACATCATTTTTTGCAGATTTAGAAAAAATAATTCTATGCTTCATATGGACCAGAGAAGACCCTGTATAGCCAAAGCAACCTTAAACAAAAAGAACAAATTGGGAGGTATCAATTTACCAGACTTCAAGCTATACTACAAGGCTATAGTAACCAAAGCAGCATGGTACTGCCACAAGAACAGAAACATAGACCAATGGAACAGGACTGAGAACCCAGATATAAACCCATCTTCATATTGTCATCTTTTATCTTTGACAAAGCAGATAAAAACATACACTAGGGAAAATAATCCCTATTCAATAAATGGTGCTGGGAAAATTGGATAGCCACATGTAGAAGAGTAAAACAGGATCTGCACCTATCACCTCTCACATCTATCAACTCAGAATGGATGACAGACTTAAACCTAAGGCATGAAACCATAGAATTCTGGAAGAAAATGTTGGAAAAACTCTTATAGACATTGGTGTAGGCAAAGAATTTATGAGGAAGACTCCAGCTTTTGAATCTTTAAGTTTATCCCATCAAGCCCTAGCACGCTAGAGGCTCCCAAATCTTCAGTTCTGCTTTTATTTTCTCTCTTTCTCTCTCTCTTTGTTGATATACCAACCTCAACAAAAGGACACTTCTACTTTACGCTCCCAGATGTGGCCTAATTATCCTCACCTACTGCTTATCCCTTCAGAGTTCTTTGAGGCCAACAGTGAAGGTGCCACCTGGCCAATTAGTTAGTCTGACAAAGTGGGGGCAATTTTAATTCTTCTCTGTCTCCTCCCACTCTAAGCACATGACTATGTCACACTGATGATTTCTTTGGAACGGCCCCCTATTGATGGCCATGAAACTTAAATAACCTTCCTCAAAGACTGCTTCCACTTTATTATTAATACTTTCTTTGCTTCACTCAAGTAAGTTCTTGCCATCCCCTGCATGCAATACAGTCAGGCCTACTTCTGTGCTTTTTGGTGATTCAAAAAATCTCTTGCATGTCTTTTCCCAATTTCCACCAATTTCTTTCCTTCATCCCCTTTAAAACTCAGTCCAAACCAAGCCCAAATTTGCTCTTCTTTCTGTCACAGTTACATATGATTTGTACCAAGTAATTTGTTACGTTGTAAGGTTGTCTTGCTTTTTTTTTCATTTTAGGTAAAGGAAATGGAAAAACAAACCCACAAAAATAGTTATCATAAAAGATCTCAAATTAATCTATCTTTTCTTTATCACAGACTTCATGAAATTTGGGATTCATAACAGTTACTGAGCACTTGTTATGGACCAAGCAAGCACCATGCTAAATACTTTACATTTATTGTTCCATTTAATCTTCACAATAGCTGAAAGATATGCACTACTCCTATTCCTGACTTATAGATGGGAAAACTGAGGCTTAGAAAGGTTAAGACTTAGCCCAGGTCACAGGGCTGGTAAGTTGCATAGCACAGTCTCAAAGCCCAGGCTGCCAAAGATATTAATCCCTACTCTATGCTGCTCCTGGAGTTAGAGCTGCCTGAACTGAATGAGGTCCACTGCTAACAAAACTGATGTTAGCATAACGAATGACTAATAAAAGGTCCACTAACATAAGGTCAAAATAAAGGAAGCCCATAACTGCTTCACATCTTTTTGCAAATAGACACAACAGAACTCATAATTAAACAAAAGAACTCAACATAAAGTGCTGGCTTCAGGACAGTCTGTGTCACACAGATCACCTCATTCAATGTCAAGGGCAGAAAAATCAATTGTTAAATCTATTTCAACTTTCCAAAGGAAGTCATATAAAATACACTTTTAAGGAATTCAGCTTGTTTTCTTATTTAGTCTTTGCTCTCCTACTACTTATTTCTATTAAAGAGTTTGCCTCTCCCCATGATCCTCAGTTCTCCACGGACCTTTTTGAGCATGTGAGGAGGTTGCCCAAATCCTTCTCACTCATGTCACCATTGCTCACTTCTGCTTTCATCCCTCCCTAAAGAACTGAACAGGGAAAAGTACAGGGAGAGGGATTTACTGCTTTTCTCTTTTTTAATTGTAAGACTGTTTAAAATCCATTCAGATTTAGTGATTGTCCTCGTCAGATACTAAGTCTCAAGAGTTTTTTATGGGATTCAGTAGGAAAACTGCATTTCAACTAGAAAGAAAGAAAGAGAGAGAGAGAGAGGAAGGAAGGAAGGAGGGATGGAGGGAAGGAATGAAGGAAGGAGGGAGGGAGGAAGGAAGGAGGGAGAGAAGGAAGGAAGGAAGGAGGGAAGGAGGAAAGGAAGGGAAAGAGAAAGAGAAAGAGAGAAAGAGGAAGAAAGAAAGAAAAGGAAAGAAAGAAAGAAAGAAAGAGAGAGAGAGAGAGAAAGAAAGGAAGCCAAAACATTGAGGGCTAGGTGGTTTCCCAAGCTCCTGCTCTGGTCCTGGAGGCTACTGTATTTAGCTCTAAAAATCCCAAGAAGGAATCTGGGAAATCATTCATTCAAAGTTTTGGCCACTGCATCCTTTGTTTAAAAAACATCTGAGGTGGAAACACAAAGTGTAAAACAGATTAAAGTGGAGCCACCCTGATGGGGAGAGTGCTGGGTTTGGAGCCTGGCCCAGTGTCCCCTTCCTGGCCCTCTGCCTCCTGGGAAAGCCCTTGAAGGGGATCTGAGGAGCAGTCACTGCTTTGAAACTTCTTTTGGCCACAACTCACTGTAAAAAAAAAAACAAAACCTTTTATGAAGTGACTCAGTATAAGTACATATGTACGTGCACACACACAAACATACACACACAGCTGAAACAAAAATTTCATAAAAAAGTACTTATTCTTACTACATGTGATCATCTCAGACATTTTCTTTTCTCATTTAGTCTATTCCACTTAGGAAACACCATTTCCAGTTCACTAGATTGATGTCACTATCCATTAAGGGAGTTAAAAAACACTGCATTCAATGACTTAACTCTCCAAATAATTCTATAGATTAAGAAGCTCTTGTTCCTGTCTGCATTCCCTCCCTCCCAAAGGAATCACTGAAGAAAATGCACAGTCAGAAGTGGTGAGTGCAGGCACTAGAATTTGGATGTAGGGCTGATCCACTTGACCCAAGAAGGGCACATCCCCTTTGTAGGGAGTTGGGAATGCTGACCTACAGTGATGTCTGGTCTCTCTTCTTACGACAAATCATAGGACAAGTCAGTCTGGTTTCCATCACATGCACCAGAGAAGCAGGGAAAGCCAGAATTAAGGCAACAAAAAGATGCAGAAGGAGAGAGATCTTATCTGTGCTCCAGCCCCTACTTCCAGTTTATCCTCAAGGCCCAGTTTTATTTTTGTTCTTGGTTCCATAAAAAATCCTATACCCTTGTAATGTCACATGTTATAAATGAAAAGAAGAAGAAAGGAAAAGATATCACAGCACAGCCGTGACAATAAATTCAACAATAAAGTGTCATTAATATACATAAAATCTATTCATGGTACAAAATTATCACCAATCTAAGAAAAAAAATCCCACCCCACCCCCACCTTTAAAAGAGTAATACATAAAATATTTCTGGTGGATTTAAAGGAAGTAAAAGAGAATGCAAATATGTATTTGCAGAAACAATTCCCAATGTTTTCTACTTCTCCACTCTTAGGGTTGTTGACTCATTATGTCAGTCCAATGGCAGCCACAGGATTTAAAGATTTTATTGAACTTTCTTCACTAACTTAAAAAATCCATCTCAAATGCTATCTATTAAATGTGTGTCCCTTTTCACCTTTCACTTTAGTAAGAGGCTCTAAGAAATACACCTTTCAAAAAACCTAGCCACAGTAAACCTACAACAAGGCTTCAAACATATACACGCCCACACCAAATCACAAAATGCGCTTTTATAAATTTCTTTCTGAAAAAATAAATAAGAGAAAGTAATAAAAAAAGATAAAGCCTTCATACAGAATTGCAGCAATTATATCCCCACAGCTACACTATAACCTAAAACTTTGCAAAGGCTTTGATTATTGAACCATGGCTGAAGTGAATAATTTGCTTTTCACTAAGAAAACAAGCACATTCATTCTCACCACAATAGAGAGAGGCAGTTTTAATTAAACCTTATCAAAAGATGAATAAAGAATAAACTCAATACCCATTCCCCAGAACTCTATTTTCATCTGTTTAGTTTAAGCTTGCCATGTTCATGCAATAATTATCCAGTGTCCAAGGAATGCCAGAGTTGTGTTAATGTTGATAAAGATTTAATTAGCTCAATTATCTGGAGAGTATTGAAGTGAGGCTCAGCACAGTACAAATCTCAGGTGTACATTTCTTCAATGAAGAATTTAAGTGAACAAGACATATCAACTTCTATTAACATCATACTCAATTTATTACTCCAATTAAAAAAAAAATCACAAGCTTTGAAGTACAACTCATAAGTGAAGCGATCGTTCATGATTTGATTGTTGTGCACACATAAAAATAATTAACTTCTTGAATCGTAAATATGTCTTAGAAGTAATAGATTTGCTTTAGATAATGTGTCACAAGTGCATAGAGTTAATTTAATCTGTTATATTTTTGAAATAATATAAATTGCTTTCAGAAAAATGACATTAAGAAGATTGTAAAAATTAATCTTTACAAGTTGCTCAATATTACGATTTTCCTGGAAAGCAAGGCATTTAAACAGCATTGAAAACACAGTAACACAGACAACTGTTTCAATCTGTCAGACGCCAGGGACAGATCGTAGGGTTCATTTCAGAAAACAGATTGGCCCCCAGCGGCCTGACCTTCCTGGTGGGAAAGAGAACACAGTGCTGTGCTTGACAAGATCAGCAACAAAGAGGTATATTCAGGTCCCCCCAATTCAGACACGCTTCTCACAGGGAAAAATGCAAAGCAGGAGAAAGAAATGCACCACTTCCAGCAAAGCAGAGTTTATGTAGATCAGAGACAAGCATCTCAACCATAACAAAAAATAACGTATTTAGGAAAGCAGCAAGCAACATTTTATCCACTTATTTATAATTTCAGACAGCTCTTATCTGGCCATTGCCAATATCTTAGCTTCAAACCTCACCCGTGATCCATACCCACTGGAATTATAACATCAGTGGAAGCCCCAAAATATGATTATCCTGATAAAAGGTTTCCTAATTACTCTATCAATGAAGAGGGCATAACTTTCTCTCAGAGGCTGGCTCATGCGAATTTCACAGTAAGCTTTCTCTTCCTTTTTACATGTTACAAGTTTTGCCTTTACTTTGAAACCCAGATGGACATTTTGTTGTCTTTTAGAGCGTTAGACAAATAGATTTTTCATTACTTAGTTTTATTTTGCATTTGTATAGGATCTTTTAAAAAGATTTCAAAATGAGACAAAACTCTAGCAAAACGATAAAAAACAATTAAAAACAATTGATAAAGCAATATCCTTAATTAAAAAAAAACTCAAGCTAAATTAGTTGCTAAATATAAATACACATATTTTTTCCAACCTCCAATGTCAAGTTTTATTGTATATCCTGCTTGACTAGTTACAAGGAATGTTTAGTTTGTATGTTTTGAATTATATATATAATGTGTTAAGGTACCACATTTTTTGAAGGATTAAGCTTCATGTGAAAGATTATAAATTTAAAAGGCACTTAGAACTGCCCATATTACCCTTATAAACAAGTATGTTGCTGTTTTTTCAAACTCAGAGTCTGTGTTTTTAGTACATACTTTCCTGAAGTGTAGGGATTATGGGCATTTAGGTCTAAAGCAACTAGTGAAGTTGAAACAAGTCCTAATTTCTGACTATAACTATCAGGATGATTACACACGCATTGTAAATGTGTAGATTATTAGAAAAACATGGTGAAGAGTAGACGATCACATACTACATAGGACACCACACTTTAGGAAAAAAGTCATAGTTTTGAAAATTAGGCACAGACCAAAATCAGAAGCTCATGTTGCCAGATAAAAGATAAGGCTGGCCGGAGTAGTTAGAAAACTTGAACTGGTTAGTGGTCCAAATAATTTGCCTCAACTTTAGACATAATCATTTCGATCTTGGAAAATTCTATAAGGAAATGGGGCAAAAATGACCTATGCCAATCAAAAATTGTTTTTTATCTGCCCCATTTTTTTGAGCCATCTTTTTTGGGAAGTATATTAAGGCCTCCTTTGAACTGGCAAAGAAAGACACAAGTGTAGGTTGGTTTTACTTGGTTTTCTAGCTTGCAAACACTTTGATGGTACGACTCACTCAGTCTGGCTCTAAAAGACTTCCTCTTCCTCGGAACTTCAGAGTATTTTGTGTAAGAACAAAGGGTTCTTGGGTTCAGTTTGCAACACAAGTCATTTTTACTGCACAAATTCCCTTCTTTTGTGCTGGCAAAGGGGGATACTTTGAGCCCCTTGGGTTTAGAAGATCTTCAAACAGACAACAGTGTGCAAACAACCCTCAAGAACATAACTTTACTAGGACAACCTCAAGGGTGAGACCAAGGCTTTGAGAAAGGCCCCTTCAGCTGATTTCCTTCTGCTCTTCACCCTGAACAAAGGCTGACTGACAATACTGAAATCTCCTTCTTTCTTTGGATTAAACCCTCTTTGCAGGAAAAGTATGCAAATGCTATACATGGCTCCCTTGTTTGAAGCTACTCTTACCCAGCTATCTTTTCTCTGTGTGGCTTACCCCGGCAGACCATCTACTGCCTGACACTGAGACCAGCCTTCCAATTCAGTATCTTTCACAGCTCTGACAGTCAGATCCCTGGGCCTGCCACTGCCTCTAAAAGAGGCTCATTTAGTGGTAATTAACTATTCCCTGCATATTTCCTAAGGTATGGTAATTGTGCAAAAAGCCAGCAAGTGAAGCATTCATTCTGGTTCTCATTTAAATCTTTCTTTCCCCTCAGCAGTCTTCCTCTCTCTACCTTCTTTTCACCCCCACGCCCCAGCCCCCAATTTTCTTTTTTTGTTCCTCCTTGGTAACATTTCAAGTAAAGAAATGGAATGAAGGTAGAAATTGGAAACTATAGGAAAATAGACAATTCAAAAGGCAGAGCGTACTGAATGATGAAGTACCACATGGAAAGTCACAAAGAAAACGAAAGAGAATTAAAAATAAAACAATTGTTTTTGTTGACAGAAATATATATGTATATAAATATATACACATATACATATTTGAATATTATTTGTGTAAAATGGCCAATGAATAAGCTGGTTTTGGGTCCTAAGATATGCTTGTATATACATACAATGTAAAAAAAGTCTACAAATTCATTTTCTTAACACATACTTTCTTCTCAAAATTTAATTTCACCCTGCATTACAAACAAAGGGTACAACAAAAGATAATGATTTTTGTCTCACCAGTCTCTCTTCCTTATCCTTAAGCTGCAGACAAGAAAGAAATAAGATCAAAAATCTTAATTTCTGACCTCTTACAAATGGTTTCAGGTCCTGGCAAGTGGGCAGTGGACCACTGAGGACTGTATTGTGTTCTCACGGGCAGACCAACATTACCATGATCAGGACATACTTGGCGGATGAGGTGAGGTGATAAAAACTATTTACCTCAAAGACTTTGCATCAGCCATGAGCTACTGAGCTAGAGTCAAGTGGATCAAATGGGAAAATGGTTGTGGCTTTCTTGCAGCATGTTCATTCTCTCTATCCACAAAGCAATGTCCTGGTTAGTCTTGGCAAAGGAGAGGACATACTGTTTCATTAAAAAGACTCAAAAAACAGCCTTTTGAAAAATCCATTGAGATGCAGCAGGTGAAGAATCTGGAGTCCCAAATTCTTATGCTGGTATGACTACTTTAGTTCTTCTCTTTGCTATGTTTCCATGCTGTCTCTTAATCATCTGGATACTGCTATTTCTAGTGTTAATGTGTCAACATTTCTTAGAAGTAATAGAAAATACTTTAAATGTTAACTTATGAAATGCCCTGTGGTTGTAAAATGAGTTTAGCTTGCATGGTATGTGACTCTTCATCATACATCTACAGAGGAAAGTCTGGTAATGAGATAGCATCAAAGAACGTGGACCCATCCAAGGGGATTCTGAGGTTGGAATATAGTGAGAACCTACATGGCTATAAAACTATAAATAAACTAACTTTCTTAATTATACAAAAAATTTGTAAAACCATCTTCTCTGCTAAAGTAAGGACACAGCGGTTTAATGTTTCCTTTCAGTCATTTTTCCTACATATATATTTTATATGTTTAAGCAAAATATTCTCTTTTTTCACATTGTCATATGTATTTCTCCATGTTACTTGCCTTAATAACTGCAGTTTTCAAGGCTGCATCATATTCCATCTAGTTTGGTATACTTTAATTTACTTACTGATTTCTTTTAAAATTATCTAAATAGTTTATTCTAGTCTTAATAATTTATAATTAATCTGTTTTATGGTAGTTGTTTAAGCATTTTTTCTTTGTCATTATCATAATCGTCACTAAAAAGTTGTCATCATCACAAAAAAGTTATTGAGTTACTAAAACATTAAGGTGGTTTTAAAATTTTGGTTAAACATACTTTAAGATCATCAAATACTTTACAGTTTATTTGGATTTAGGCAAAACTGGGCACGCAAACTAGAGTTAACTCTTACAGGGACTTATCATCAGTATGAATTTATTCATGAAAACACTTTTGCACACCAATTGAGTGCCAAGTATACTACAATTAAGACCATGAAGATACTGGATTCTTAAACATTTCCTTTAATTCTTTTAAATTTTTATCACTAGAAAACTATTTTACTTTTTAGTTTCTTTGCATTTCCTCTAAATGGTGTCAGTGTATCTTAATATATGAAATTCTATATACTCACAAAAGTTAAATTAAGGGGGTTGTTATTTATTTTACAAAAATATATAAGAACAAAGAAGGCAAATTCTTTCAACTGAAACAAAGAATCTATGCATAACTTTCAAGAAACATATTATGTACATGTTAATAAATGTATAATAAAGAAACCATACCCAAAATAGAGCCACAAAATGTCAGAGCTGGAGGATGAATAGGTTTTCAACCAAAGAGAAGAGTAAGTGCTGGTATCATTTCTAACGTTATGTTATTATAGATATAAATGTGAACGGAATCTTGTTTATTTTCTTTACTTATTTTCAAGACATCTATCATAATAACTTCAAAGAAAAAAACACTACCTCTTCTTTCAGAGTTGTTAAATGATTCCGAAAAGATCTCCCAGCTTTAAGATGCTGTGATTCTCCTGTGTCCGACCAGGAAGTCATACATATTTCCCCATAAACAATCAAATTAAAATCCAAACTCTTTAGCATGTCATTCAAGACCCTTCATGATTGGGCTTCGAATGGCTTTTTCTGTCCACTCTTCTCACTCCTCATCCCCCTACCCTTTAGCTCTAGGAGGTCATTTCCTAATGATGCTATACCCTGTGACACGGCTCTGCTCTTCGTGTTTGCTCGCTCTGTTTGAAAACACCTTTCTCCTCCTTAATGCCCATGCAAAACCCAACTCTTCCTTTTGCTCAAAATCTCTTCCTTTGGGAAAACTTCTGCAAGCCCCTCTGGCAAAATTGATTTTGCCTTCATTTGTCCTCCTGAGCAGCTTATGCAAACATCAACTGTAGCCTTTATCACTCTGAAATTTAAATGCTCATATTTGTGCCGCTAAATTGTGAGTGGCATGCAGCTATTATTGAAACTGTCTTCTTCATTACTGCCTAGTATAGCACCAATATAGTAGTTGGTCAAAAAATATTTGTTGAAAGGACAGGGGTTTAGTGTATTTTTGAGTTAGTTTGATATTCACTAAGTCAGTCAATATTTTAAAACTACTTAATGTGTATAAATTAGGTGCCATGCTAGGAAATGGGGATAAAATAGTGAAAGGAGGATAAAACTGAACAAAGGCCGGGCACAGTGGCTCACGCCTGTAATCCCAGCACTCTGGGAGGCTGAGGCGAAGGATCGCTTGAACTCAGGAGTTCCACACCAGCCTGAGCAAGAGCGAGACCCCATCTCTACTGAAAATATTAGGTCATTAAGTATGGAATGTCTGATTTCCTTAAGTACTAAGTTTGACAGTTGATATCTCTGACATTTCACTTTGACACTTCTTGGTTTTGTTGTTGTTGAATTGTAAAGGTACATCCTCATTCTTTCAAACGCACGTTTTGGCTTGTGATTCTCTTTCAAATTTTTATTTTAGAGCAATTTTTGTGAAACCATGGATAAGTCAAAAATTTGTGTCATTTTTGAATATGAGTTCCATCATGCAACCAACACGTAAACAAGTTCCTGTATTCTGAGATTTAGATTCCAATGGGGAAGAAACACACATGAACAGGTGACTTCAATACAGAAAGGCTAAAACTTGCTTTGCTCCTAACATGTGTAAAATAGTCATATTTTATTCATGTTCCAAAAATATGTTTCACACTCTGTCAGACACCTTGCTATAAATTCTATCACTGATCCTGAGTCAAAGGCTGGAACTTCTCAGGGTTCTTAACTCAGACACTCCTCTCTTTGTTGGTAACTCTGCCCCCATTTCCACCCATTTCCAGTTAGAAAGTCAGAGCCTTGAGAGCAATTTCTCTTTCTCTCTTCTGATTCTGACATCAGGCAGCCCTGTCCTCAGTTCAGTAACCACCTCAAGTTCCTTCCATTTGATTGAGAACCTGTCCCAGACCTCCTGCTTCTCTGACTTTACTTCCTGGATATCACATTGGCTTTAAAACCTTATCTGCTTTAACCTAGTGATCAAGGTCAATATGACCAGCGATAAGTCATATGGATATCATGTGCTTCCTGACATGATGTGATGAGAAGGGCACCTTATCTTAGTGGCATTCTTCCCTAAAACCCACAACCTCAGTCTGATCATGAGAAAACACGAAGGGCATTCTACAAAATGCCTGAACAGTACTCTTCAAAAGCATCAAGGTCATAAAAAACAGGGTTAATATTAGGAGAAGTTGGGTGAAGGATATAGCGTACAACTCTTCTATAAATCTAAAAGTACTTCAGAACACAGAATCAAAAAATAATCAACCCAATCTGACAGCTGAGTAGTTATTTTGAATTCTCAATCCCAAAATGTAGCTATATTTCCATGAGCTACCTCATAGCTGGGCAGGGAATGATGCGAATCCCTTCTGACATGAAGTTGCATTTATGCTGTGTCTAATCAGGGCTCTGATGAAAGCCTTTCTGAGTCCTATAAATAAGCTATGTAAAATAGCTTGATGATTTAGTAACATGTGTCCAGAGGCTCTCCATGCAAGGTCAAACTTAATACATGTGAAAAAGGGAAAGTCACACCCATACCCCCAAAACTAAAATACAGCAAAAGTATTTTAAGAATTGGTCTACTAATCATCAGGGATGTAGTAAATGACATTCTACTGTAATTTTCATGTGATACCTGTGTGAACACAAGAATAGGGATTTATCTACTGTACCCCAGAAAAAATTGAGATATTAAATTGGTAGAACTAGAATAATTTTATACAGCAAAAAAAAATTTTGCAGTGAATAGTAATTTCTTCAAGAGGAAAAATGTTACCAACATAATTAGCATGTTAGAGTCAAGGTATAACACTACTAATATAGAGCAGTGGTTCTCACACTTTTTGGTCCTAGGAACCCTTTATACTCTCAAAAATTTTAAAGGACCCTCAAAGAGCTTTTGCTTATATGAACTATAGCTATTAATATTTACCATATTCAAAATTAAAATTATTAATTTAAAATATTTATTTATTAAAAAACTCATTATAACATAAAAACATTAATTTAATAAGATAAACCCTATATTTTCCAAACAGAATTAGTAAGGGGGTGGTACTGCTTTATAATTATGCATATCTTTTTAAAGTCTGGCTGAATAGAAGAGAGATGGATTTTCACATCTGTTTCTTCATTCACTCTGTTATGACACATTGTTTTGGTTGAAGCAAATGACAAAAATATGGGCCTATCGTGGATAAGTAGCTGAAAAAGAAAGAAGCATTTTAATAGCTCTTTCAGATAACTGTGGATATATATTCTTCTTTTATATTACAACAAAACAAGTGGTAGTTTCTTAAGGGTTAGTTACACTGGGGGATCTGAAACTGTATCAATGAACTCTTTGTACTCTGTTACCTTAAAATCTCTTGGTTTATTTTACAATTTCAGTGAATATTTTATCCATGCATGATTTTGCTAACATTATGCATTGATCATTTGGAAAATATTGATCAAATAAGTTATATAGATTTTTCAAATGTTGACACATTTCACTACACAATATCAAAAAATCACATTTGTTTATATGACCACCAATCTCATTAGAAAAGTCTTTTGGAAACTGTCCATCTCACAGTGGCAAGTAAAAGTTATCCATAGTTTCCCCAAATTCTAATTTTCTATTGAACATTCTGGTTTTATCATTGGCAGCAAGTACTATCGGTTGTTTTCCTTAGGTGACACACACTTTTGGTTCGTTTTTGAGAAAATGTCTGTCAAATACCCAAGTTTGAAAAAAATCACAGTTTTTCTGTCATTCTCTCAAGTAAAAACCATGTTCCAGGAAAAAAGCGGCTTGTTCAGCTTGCAACTCAAACAACTGTACAAAAGCTTTTCCTTGAGACAATCATTGTAATTAGGTATACAGTGGAAATGATTTATGCAAACTTTCCATTTAGTCTCACAGAATATTAAAAGACATTTACTCAAACGTAGAGGTTTAATAAAATTAATAATTTTTACTTCTTGATCAAGAACATTATTAAGTGAAACTAGCTTTAAAAAAAAAAAGCAATGTGTGTGGTTTTGAAGAATACAGCGCCCAGGAATACAGTTTGTTGCTACCATCTTGATTCAGGCTAAGGAGCCAGCAGTTTTACTTACCATTGCTTTTGCACCACCACTGCAAATGTCAATACAGTGACAAAGGCAGAGAACATCTTAGTATTATTATGAAAACAGTTTTGACCCATGTAGCCTCTGGGGATCCCCAGGGTATATGGATCACACTTTGAGATCTGCTGATATAAAGGACAATTATAAAAATGCCATTTCTTTTCTTCAGAACTGAGGGACCTTGTCTGAGGAGAACCCAAAAACCTGAAGGTGAGACATAAACACTTGGTCACTCAATCCATAAAGTTGTGGAAAAGTTCAACCAAGAGTATGATAAATATAAGAATGTCAATATGTACCAGAGATTATTTTAGTTAATGGAGAGGGAATGAATTGAGAAGAATGCAGAACAGTGGAGAGCGTGTGAAGTCAGTGAGTGCAGAGCTGCGTTGGCAAGCTGAGCTGAGCGGAGGGGCTGGAGGAGAGGGGAGCGATGAGACCCGGCATGCAAACACCCCCATTCCCCTCCTACTCTACACCGCCAGACACCTTCAACTCGCCTGCCTGGAGAGGTCAAGGCTTCTTACCAAAGGTTAAGACTGGGAAATCCACTTGTAGATAATTATACCCAATTCTTTTATTTAAAAAAAATTTTGACAATGTTTTCTCTCAAAATGGCTTATTAATCCAATAAATCTGTCAGTTATTAACAAATTGAGTACTGTGAAAGAATAAAAATCATAACTTTAGGTGAACCATTTCAAATAGTATTCTATAAAAACATATTTTTCAAGGCCAGTTTCTGGACCACACAATAAAATTCCCAAATGAGGGGATGAGTGGATTCACAATGATGTTTAAATTTTTATATTTGACAGAACTAATGCAGTATATCTTGACAGCTATATACAGTAGCTTAATGCTAAGCTTTTTATGCTGAATACAGAATAGAATGAATTTTGCACCAGTGTTTTGACTAGGAGGTTTTAAGATTCCTATTCACATTAGACAGCAGTCTGAGGCTGCTTGATAAAACAAGCCTTGGCTATTTAATAACTGCCTCATAAAATGTCTCAATATTTACGAGAAAAGAGAAACCCAAGGCAAAGACATGTTTAAAATATATGCTTGAAGCAGAATCTGGATGCTAAGTAAACATCCTTTAGTGTTCAGCCCAGAAAGACTTACAGCTGTAGCATTTGTGGCTTAAAATAACAAGATGAAGATCTCCATACAAAAGATAAATGATATCATAAAAGTTTCTTATCAAAAGAAAATATGTTTTCTAGTGGAATTTATGCAAAAAAAGGCTTTACACTAAAGCCCATTTAATACATTGTAAAAATATTAGAAGCTTTAAATTTGGAGCTTAGTATGAGTACATGTCAGGCAATGTTATTTTCTGTTTTGCCAGTATGTTCTCTTTTTACAAATTGCAGATTACTTTTCTGTATAAGGACATCTTTTTAGTTTAGTTTTGTTTGTAAATAAGGCTACTGTAAATTGTTGACTTTATGGTAGAATATTAAATCCTAGATGAACTGACATCCAAACGGTAATGAAATTGGACAGCTTTTCCATTTAAAAAAAGATTAAAAATTTAACATTGTACCAAAATGTGATACAATCATATTCTAAAATGTACATATATATTTTACCATGGATCAGATCCAAATCTCCCAAAGGGCATATGGTCTCCTCTATCAATGAGACTGCATGTGAATCAGGAATCCCAGTTTGATTTGTGCAGCCTCACTTTCCACAGAATATAAACACCAGCCCTGTTGTAACTCAGTATGCAACTGAGCTAGTCTTCCACACCAGCAGAGGAAAAAAAAATCCCTCTTATTTTCTAAAGTTGCTCATCTCTATCCGTTTCTGTCGAATTGCCACAATTGCCCAGATACAACATTTGAGAGTATGTCAGCTTTAATTAATGTAACATGACCTGATCATTTCCACAGTTCAGAATAAAGAAGTTTGCATTCTTTAAATCCAAAGCTCAACCTGGAGATTATGCTAAGTTGCTTCATTCATAGTCCACACTCCTCTGCTCATGTCAGAAGGACAGCATTTGTCCCCTCTAGTGATAAACAAATTATACATGAAATCAATTCCACTTCACAATCATTTTCCCTATTGGGTATTATCTTTCCTTCCCTGCTCCCTCCAGTTAAGCCCGCATCCTGTAACTTGCTAATGAGCTGAGAGCTTTCTGTTCCAGGTGGCACCCCCTGCCTGGAAGTCATGACATTTCCCATTTCGAATGCTGCTGGCATTTTTCGACAGCTCCCGCTAACTAGCCTTTTTGACCTGCACTAAGAGGAACTCATCTGATCGAATCCTCTAACCTGCCAATCATTCCAGCAAATGATCTTCACAGTCACTCCCAAGGCAGGAACGGAAGGGGGGGAAAAAAAAGGAAAAGCCAGTGAGAGAATGAGGGAGTAGGCAAGCGGCTGCCTCTGCCGCTACCTAATGAGAATACTTTAAGTCTCTGAGGCAGCTGAAACACTGAAAAACTGGTGGGAAAATTAGGACACAACTGAATGCCTGGCTCTGTAATTACTGATTTCTTTCCATCCTGAGATCATTTTGAGAGCAACACCTCTGAGATGTGCCAGTTTCTAAAGAACACAAGAATACCCTACCTTATGTAGAGAAAATAGATTTATTTCTCCTGCCACTATCAATATGCAATTCTCATAATCCCACTCTGTCAAACAGCATCCTTTGCAGAATTAATTATGTGCTATAAGCTCGTTAAGTGTGCATTTGTAAACTAGGGATGATTATAATATTTGCCAAATGAAGAAAGGACCTCTTTTTTTTTTCAGGCATATTTTAAATGTTGCCACCATTTAGGGATGTTGATTTTTACACATTCACATAAAAACAAACGGGTACGGTGGAGCTTGGTATTAGGCTCAGGGAGGATTAAATTCTTGACATTGACAAAAACAGGATAATCTGGGCATTCTTAACTAGTGGAGATAAAATAATTTTTTTCCTTCCAGATTTTTCCTACTTGTGTGGAATCAGTTTATTTAATTATATTTGAACTTAGTGGGTACTTGGTCTACAGAATAACCCAATTACTTTAGGAAGAATGATCCAGTAGGTGGTTAATTTGGCAATGGAGCACAACTCTAGGGATCTAAACATGGAGTAGACTTGTTGATCAAGGAATGATACAATACAATTAAGTGTTATCATTATACCATTTTATGTAATAATGTAAAATAAATACTGTACATGATTTAATTGCACATGATAATCACACATCTTTCCCCATTTATAGTAATTAGGCCAATAGCCCCATTTACAGTAATTATTATATGTAATTGAGGGCATTTTACTAATTGCATTGAAAATGATAATCCAGAGCAATTAAAAATCCAAGGGCACTATACATAATGCAAACTACATTAAAAGAATGGTGATAATTTAAAGGGAAAAAAGTCACCCAAGTATGGAAGTTAACAGTACAATATTTGATTTTATGCTTGGCATACATGGTGATATTTATTATGGGATAAATTTCTACAAATTACTCTAACTTTTGTATTGTTCTTGTTCTAGACCTCATACATTATTTCCTTAAGTGGAAAAGTAATCCTTTGACTAATCTATGATGTTATCTTAACAACTCTAGGACTGCTGAAAATTATTCTTTTTGGCTTGGTGTGAATGTATTGAGAGAGACAGAGAGAGAGAGAAAGAGAGAGTGTGTATGTGTGTGTGTGTAGGTTGGCAGAAAAAGCAGCTATCCTAAATTCCAAAAGAGACTCAGTAAATTACTCATTTGCACAACCAATTTGATGTTTTTAAAAGCTTTATTCATAGAAGCATCTCAGAGTATTGCAAACATTTTGTTAATTATACTTGTAATAATTTAGCTAAAATGTTTAACTTTGTTTATTGAAATACATTCGGGTAGTGGTTTTCATTACATTTGCTATCTGTCTAGAATTTTAATGTGTCCAAGGACCTGAAATCCTGGCTTTTGTCCCCAGGCTCCAGTGTCCATCCCTCCCTGATCCCACTCCCTATTTCTACCCAGACAAAGCTCCCGTGTGAGGAATATCTCAGGAGGAGTGATGAGTATCCACGGGACAAGTGGAATAGTTTTGAGCTTCTTTTTGCCTTCCCTTCTCAACACTGTCATTTAGACATTGTCCTCCGTGCATTCAAATGTCATCCCAGACCATCAGCCTACTTCAACTCAAACAGCCTCCTTTTATGCTTAGACACTTCTTAGAGTATCAGCAGACCACAAAGACTGTCTGTCTAGTGGGACTCAGCTGCTATCTTGGTTTTAATAATACAATACAGTGCACTTAGGGCTAGACGATTCCCTCTATATCCCAAATTCATAAGAATCAACATTAAATGGAAAGGAAAAATAGGAAATACAGGAAAAATAGGAAAAATAAACTGATTCTAACTACTTTCTTTATGTGACTGCTAACTTCCTAATAGTTTAGCCAAACACTGTAATGGATATCTTGGTTACTAGCCACATTACATCTGTACCCACTATTTATAAGAAAGCTTCACTCATATTATGCTTCTGGCTAAATAGTCCCTAAGAAATTAATTTGGGTTTTAAAAAGCCAGAAGATGCAAGTGCTATTCCCTCTCCATCCCACCCCAATTTGAAAGCTCATCTGACCTGGAAATGCTGAATCACAAAAATATAGCCAATTTTCTAGGATCCATAGGCTGATGAACCAATTTGTGGAGCATCAAACCAGTTTCCTCTCTTTTAGCCATTTCACTTTTAAAACCCCTCAATCAAAGAAAAGAAAAGGAAAAGCAAGGGCAAAAAACTATTATTATTTTTAATTTAAAAATATCACTCTGAATTCCTTGTTTTGAAGAAAAACACAATGAAATACTTAAAGATAATGGAGCACCCAGTGATCAACATACATGGTTTAGAAAAACAAGTGGGGGGCGTTGAGAAAAAGAGAATGAATATGATATAGCAAATGCAGTAAAGTGTTAACATTTGGGGGGAGTGCGTGAAGGGTATCAGGAATTCTTTGTGCTATTCTTGCTACTTTTCTGTCTAATTAAAATTATGTCAATATAAAAAAATAAATACTTGAAGAATGCACTCTGAATGAAGCATGATACAACTTTATTTTCATTCTGCTTTGTGACAATCCCAGGGCATAATTAAGCAGATTAGGCAGTGAAGGCCCGAGCATCCTTTGCTTACCCATTCACAGGGCTCGCATGGTGGTGGTGCAGAACATAGACCAGAGCTAACCAAAAGAAAGGGAGGGGCGGAGAGGCAGACAAGGAAGAAGGACACAAGAGACAAACTTCCTTAGCCTGCTATTTTGCTTTAGCATTTAAAGGAGATAATAGACTCCTCAGAGTAGAGGGGAAGCTAAGGTAAGACGGTGGAAGTGGGGTGGGGAAACTAAACAATATTCCAGCCCGTTCTCAATTGGGTGTTCAAAATATACATCACACGTTTGTGGTTCAAAGCACTGTCAGCTTCCCAAATAAGACATATTTTTAAATCTACAGGCATGTGGGGACAATGACAACAAATAGGGCTTCTTTCAGACAAAACTTGTAAGGAACACTAAGGTTTGTTTTCCTCTCTGCCTGTTATTTCCACAACTGTCAACTACATGAGGCAACAGAGATAATAAAATTGTAGTTGTTTGATGGAAAAACGATTTGTAGAAATCATGCAGAAAACAGCAGTTCTTGCAGACCAAAAAGGAAACAGAAATCTTCCTGCTACAGAAAGAAACCTAGATCTAATGCTTGAATTTCTTCTACAGTGAAAAGTGCCAATAGATATTATCTCCTTTTGTGTCTATAGTTGAGAAAATGCAACATTCCTTAAAAAGACCTTTAGTCAACAGCCAAAAATATCACACGATGAAGATGCATGTTGTCTGTCCATCAAAACTGGAGTTTCCCTCTGTACTCATCTGACTTATCCCTTGGTAGTATACAGGCCAGGCAAGGTGCCTTCCAGCTACACTGCTTGCTTCATAGAAGCTTCTGAGGTGGCTAAGCTCAGAGCCCTCTTCTGAAGGGTTCCTTAAGAACAGGTTGGCCACCCAGTTCTCAGCTTAGCTGACTACATCAGGCTCAGAGCCTGACCTCGAGGCAGCCTACAGTCGGCCAGCAGTTTATATGTGGTGACTGACACAACAGCCTTGCTCTCAACTTCATGATGATGGCTGTATCAATCAGAGCTGCTCTCTAGGAGGGTTTGAATCAGAGGCAGAAAGAGGTCAGCAGTAGACTGCCCTAGAAGTAGAGGAAATGATAACAAGCAGGGTCCATGAATTAGCAGAAACAAGTCAGCAGAAGCCAGGTAGTGAAAGAAAGATGAAAGCAATGTTAGTTGATGCAGGGACAGAAAAAGTGGGCCAGAAAAATAATGTCACCGCATGGAGGAGAGCAACAGGAGGTGGCTGTTTTTCTAGGAGCGGTTTCTAGAGTTGAAGTGGTGGCTGAGATGGCAGACAACTGAAGGTGCCCTAGAGTGTGAGGACCACTGCTCTGCTGATGTTCAGACGGTGCTACCACAGAGTCTTAGCACCACCGCGTTGGGTTCTGTCTAAAATCTGGTTTCAAAAAAAAATATTTATCTTACTTAATTAAAATTTCTTGAGCATTCTACTCTGTTTACCTGACGGCCTACTTGTAGGAATTACTGCTTAATGATCAGGTCAAGCAGAGAGTCTAATACATTTTTCTCATTATCACATATTTCTTAAATAATGTTGGTTAGCAAATATAATATGCTAAACGGTAAGGAGAGGGTCACCAAAACATGCATGCACTTAACTTCTTGCACTCAAACCAAATACAATTCTTTCATGCACTAAACAGATATTTCTAAATTTATTATGAATTTAATGGGGTCTGAAAACCAACTGATTCATTGAAAAGAGATGTTCCATAATGAGAATTACTATTTCAGAAAAATTATAAAACAAATGTCTTAAAAAGTAGAGGCCATTCATAATTGTATTCAGTAAAAGGAGAAACAGAATGACTTTCTATGTCAGTTTCGAATGATTGGAAAATTAAGTTCAACATAGGGGTGCGTTTGCAATCACGGTATGCAAATATAAGTGGCATTAATAGATGTGGTATTCAATATAGCTCTGGTCTTTTCCTTGGGGAAAATTTCTATGCACATTTAAGGCTCTCTCAGAATTTAGAAGAGTCTTACCCTTCAGTGCTGATAAAATGAGTAATCTTTAGTCTACTAATATCTTTAGAGGATAAAAAAATGTAAGAAGCACAGTATTTTGATCATACAGTGGCACCTCTCCCATTTTTAACTTAGGTGTTTGTGTTTGTCTTTTTATTTAATTTGGTTACAAGACTCTGAAACCAAAACTGTTTTCTGCTGCAAAGCAAAATACATCTCATTAGCTTTTCCACTAAGGCCAATTTATGCAAATCCAGCATTATTAACTAAATAATTGAAGTGACCTTAGTATGCAAGGAAAGAAATAATTTGGCATTGAGGTATGGGAGAAATATTAGGACTGGAAACATTCCTGTCTGCTCAGTCCTCTATCATTTCAAAGACAGAAGTGATACAATGTATTTTCCACATATACCTCTGTGTAACTCCCCAAAGAGAGGTGGTTAAAATGCTAGCCTACAGCCTTGGCCTCTTGGAACCCCCAACCCATTCTCCTCCCTCTCCTTTCCAATCTCTCTGGGCTTTACAAAGAACTGGGACATTGGAGGGAAATTTAAGATGCCACAGCCTACTCTAAAACAGTTAATGAATTCAACAACAACAACAAAATCAAAATCTGAGGAATTACATATTTTTCTCTAAGAATACCTTATCTATGCAGACATTTTACTCTATAATGTCTAAGTTTGATATTGATATTCAGCTATTGGTCAGAGTAAGGCCATTCTACAGGATATATTAGGCCAATAAATAGGCTATATTATTGGATTTCTAAGATGGCTCCATTTATAAAAACACCCTGCAAGGTGAGAAATTAGAATAATTTCTTTTTCTGCTGACTGACAGAAAATTCTTATAATCCAAATTCCCTGCAGCTTTTCTGAGAAGAGAAAAATTGAGATGTTTCCTCAGCATCATGTTGAATCAAGCTAAGGTATTTGGAACTGGGAGAAAACTATAAGAATACTATCAGAGCTTTAAGAGTTGACGTGAAAAAGAAAACCCTCACAGAGAAAAATATTTGTAGTGTTATCAAATAATTCTAGAGGAAAAGCTTCCACCATGCAGATATAACCTTATATCTAGTTAAAAAACATACTGCAAAGAAAATACATTTTTGTAAAGGCTTGCAAATACTGATGATTGCAGTTCTGAGCACCTTTTAAAAATCTCTTTTCAATTAGCAATTTTTTTTTTTTTCCTAAAAGACAGGGTCTCACTCTGTCTCCCAGACTGGAGTGCAGTGGTGTGGTCATAGCTCACCAAAGCCTTGAACTCCTGGACTCAAGCAAAGGGATCCTCCCACCTCGGCCTCCTCAATAGCTAGGACTACAGGTGTGTGCCACCATGCCTGGCTATTTTTACTTGTTATTTTCTTTGTAGAGACGGGGGTCTTGCTATGTTGCCCAGGCTCATCTCGAACAACTGGTCTCAAACTATCCTCCCGCCTGAGCTTCCCAAAGTGCTGGGATTACAGGTGTGAACCACCATGCCTGGCCACAATTAGCAGTGCTTCTGTCCAGTGAGCTCAGTTTGATATTACAAGGAGGAACTGGGCTGAAACATGTGCTAGCAGCTTTGACTAGCCAGGGTCAGATCAGAAGATCTCAAAAGAGCCAAGAAGAAGGAATACAACCCTGCAATTGAAATTTAGGCTTGCTTGTATGCATGTGCGTATGAAGCAGCAGCACAAATAGAGTCCACTTTTTGTTTTGTTCTACTGAACTGGCTAAGGGATTTATAAAGTCAAGGCCCTCATTATGATAGTGCAGGTTAAATGCTTTTAAAAAAGCATATGCTGCAACCCTCATGAATCAAAACCATTCTCAGAACTAGGAGGTAACTGCTCAAAAACTCAGCCCCACTCTTTGTCTGACCAATTAAAATTCAGAGTGGGAGTACAAATGTGACCAAGTGAACAGAGCTGTGTGTTTAGGTAACTTTTTATCCAATAGGGAGAAATAACTTGAAGAATGAAGAATCTTACTCTTAACTATGGAGTGGCAAGTTTAACAGTAACATCTTCTGACTGTCACTTTTACACCATATTTTATCTGGGAATCTTTTTGTCTCCAAATCATTCATCAATCACCACCATACCCCTGAGAGGCCAGAAGTGGCCCCCATGTTGAGGGCACATGAAAGTTAAGTCCAGAAATAGCTCAAGATACTAGCAGATCACCCACAAGACAATGCAGACAAATTAATTTTCTCTCTTTACCATGCTGTCAATTTAGTCTGTTAACATTTCAAATTAAGAGATGGATGAAGGAAGAGGAGCTCCTGCAATGCCGCATATATCCTTCACTCAAACACTTAACGACTGAACATCTGCAGGATTGAGGAACAAACATGCACTTCTCTATACCAACCAGCACACAGAAAGCCTCCTCCACAAAAACGTTTGTTCTCTATTTGCTTCAGAGGACTATGTTACATTAAAGGGAAGAAGATATATATATTTTTTTGTTTTAAAAAAACTCCAGATATTTCCATCTAGCAATCAAGAAAGGCAGGGTTTTCAGAAGTTGCCATTTCCTGCTGGTCACTATGTCGCTCTTGTGATGACTGGGACATGCTAACATGCCTAGAGATGACCATGTTTAGATTATACTTCCTATCAGCAGAATAGTAGAAGTCAAAGAATTGGATAATAAAAATGAAAAGCTCCATCATGATAAGGTCTGTACCAAGGGCATGATAGGACTCAGAAATAGGTGAATTGGCCCAGATGGGGGCTGAACTAAATTGAAGAGCCTTTGTCCTCTCCCAGGAGGCAGCCACGATTCAGTTACACACAACAGCTTCTGGCAGGTATGTGAATGTGGTATTGACAGAGTCGCTAATTTTTCAAGAAAAGCCAAAAATCTAGACTTTTGTATAAAACCTCCCCATTTTAAAATGAGAGCAACTAATTAAAAAATTGTGTGGGCAAAACAAAGCAGGTCTGTGGCTTAGATATAGCCCAAAGTGGACCTTTTTCTAACCTCAGGGAAGAATGTATGAGCAGTTAAAATGATTTGCTTATGACTGAAATAGTTTGCCTATGACTACATAAATAAAAGTGTAAGATAAAATATAATTTTGGTTAGAATCTAGTAAGTGCCTGAAAATATGGAAATGCCTGACTGCATTCGACCTCAGCAGAACATTGATGAATGCCATAACACACAAGAGACTCATAAGACAGTTTGGGGGGAAATGAGTCTGAAATATTTCATTTAAAAGATCTATTCAATATCTCTTAAATATTACTTTCCAAGTAAAACAGGTCATCTTACCTGTGCTTTCTTGAGAATGTTGTGCTCGTCAGTGCTTGCTATTTGATAGACTTTTGCCATAACTACTGTTTTTCCCAAAGGCCCGCACGCTTTCTCCAGCTTCTGGTTGCAATCTCACATTTGGGACGGTAAAAATAGAAGACACTGTGGACAAAATGAAAAGTTTTCATTTATATATTTATAGACATATTTATAATATTTTACTTTAAAAAAATAGAGACTGAGATACAATTCTGGTTGTCCCAAGTGTTCACAGGCACACATGCATTTACACACACATACATACACGTATGAAGGACAGTCTGCCTTCCCCTCAGAACCACAGCCCAGATGATCTCTCACATCTCTCTGGTCTAGAACGATTAACTTGGATTCGGAAACAACATATGTTGCCATTCTTTGCGCCATTCTTTCACTCATTCATTGGAGAAATATTTATTGAGCCCTACACTGTTGTAGGAATTGTAGAATCCTGCAGTGAGCAAGTTGGAATGAAAGGGAATCCCTGTTCTTGTAGATTCTGGTTGAGGGAGAGACAGACAATAAACAACAAAACAAATAGAGAAACAACAAAACAAATAGGGAAGAGAAACTGGAAGTTTAGAGGTCAGTGAAGGCTCCCCTGATAAGGGACATTTGAACAGAGACCCAAAAGCGATGAAGGGCAAGCCATGTATATATCTAGAGGGAGAGCAAGTACAAAACGTAAGAAGAGGAAACAGCAAGAGCTGACTCTAAGGAGGCAAGAAAGAAGCAGGCAAACAAGCTAGGAGGCTACTATAAAAATACAGGTGAGAGAAGAGGGTGAGTGTCTTGGGGCAGGGTGAGAGCAGTGAAGTGAGGAGAGGGGTGATTCTAGATATAGTTTGAATGTAGCAGCAACTGTGTCTATGGAAGAACTGGATATGGAGTGTGACAAAAAAAGAAAAGTCAAGGATAACTTCCATCAACTGGAAGAATGATGCTGCCATGTAATGACAAGGGTAAGGCCACAGGAAGAGCAAGTTGGAGGGAAAAGATCAGTAGTTCAGTTTTGGTAATATTAAGTTTGAGATGCTTACTAGGTGGCCAAATGGAGATATTGAATGGTCAGTTGGATATGCAACCCTGGAGTCAGGGAAGATAGGACTAGAGACCGAAATGTGGAAGCTGTCTGTGTATAGACGATATTTAAATCATGAGATTCGATGAGATCATGTAGGCTTTAGGGAGTATATGCACACAGAAAGATCTGAGGGATAAGCCCCAGGACACTCTAATAGTGAGAGGGTTTGGCAGATGAGGAGAGATCAGCAAAGGAGTCTGAAAAGGAGAGTTTAGTTTTCTAAACTAAAGGAATACCATGAGAGAATCCTGTCCTGGAAACCAAGTGTAGGAAGTATTACTAAGAGGTAGTGGTGGTCAACGGTCAACGTGTTGAATTCTGTCGATAGATCAAAATGAAGCTGGGAAAAAAGACCAATGGGTAGACTTTGAAAACAGCAGTTCAGGAGTTGTGCGTACAAAAGCCTGCTCGTAAAGGATTCACAACAGCATGGAAATCTAGGAATTGGAAGCAGTAAATACATCTGAAACGGGTGTGCTCATTTTATTTTTAAGAAGGCATGTTTCTATATTAATGGCATCATGCTGTTTTAGGATAATATATAAAACATATACTGGAATATGTGGAGAAACCTACAAACATTAGAGCTGGAAAGGTCCTTAGGGATAACTGTGTCCATCTTACTTGCTCTCTAAATGAGAAATCGGAAGCCCAGGGACAATAAGGCACTTGTCCAAAGTTCCCTGGCTAGTTAATAGCGGAGCTGAAGCTAGAATCCAGTGGTCTGATTCCCAGTTCAGTGCTCTTCACACTACCAATTTATTGGCCTTCCTTCACTGGATTTGTGTTTTGTGAATTAGCAAATGAGTGCAATAAAATCAAGGACTCAGTGCTATGATGTGTATTTTGTTCATTTACTTTGACAAGGGTGGTTCAACTTCAATTATTTATGTAACTTGATAGTATACGCAGGAGAATGCCCTGTGGTGTATTTGGGAAAAGTAATGAATTTCTTCTAAATCAGCCCTCCATTTACTTTTCTGCAATTAAATCTTTGTGAATAAGTGGGGCAAGGATGTTGGGGTTTCAGGACAGAGGGAGAATGACAGGGTACCAACAGAACTGGCCAGCTTTAACTGCCCCATCCCCAGGTAACTGTACCATTATTCTTGCTTGTTGCATTTATATAATAATTCCTGCTTTAGTGGCACATTAATATGTTACTTCCAAATTTTGGTATTCTGTAACCTGACGAAGTTTGAAGGAACAGCACAATAAAGAAAGATATTACATTGTTATGTGCTCTTCCAAAGGAAGAGTCTGGCTTGGCACACAACTCCACTTTTACACTAATGCGCGGAACAACTGTAGTGCTCTGTTGTTTCTCAGGCTCTTCTCACAGGCTCCCATATAGTAAAGTAGGCCAAGAAGGCTCAAGCCCACTTTTAACTTATTTTTGTTCTGAAATCTTCTTTTAGCCTAGTTTTGCTTCCTTCTTGCATAAGTGTTTTCTCTTCAGCGACCTTCTTTAAAAAGTGCCACGAGCCATCTTTGAGAATGAAAATGCTACAGACTGAACTGCGTTCCTCCTCAAATTCATGTGCTGAAGCCCTAACCCCCAAAGTGATGGTATTTGGAGACGGGGCCTTAGGGGAGGTTATTAGGGTAAAATGGCATTATGAGGGTGGGGCCCTTATGATGTAACTAATGGCCTTATAAGAAAAGGAAGAGAGAGATTTCTGTCTTCTTCCTGTGAGGACACAGCACAGTGGCCCTCTGAAAGTCAGCAGGAGAGACCTCACCAGGGACCAAATCTGCTGCATCTTCATCTTGGACTTCCCATCCCCCAATACTGTGAGAAATCAATGTCTGTTGTTTAAGCTACCCAGTCTACGGCATTTTGTTACAGCAGCCTGAGCAGCCCAAGACAGGGAGGTTCCTGGAAATGGTAAGTCTAAACCACGACTTGGTTGCTAAGACAATCCATTTATTGGTTCTGCAACACTTCTTCCCAGGTGGACCTCCTTCCAAATCTCCTTGAAAAGGAAGCACATAAGGGTACTGCTGATGCTGCTGCTGTTTGCCAGATGGTGAACTTCTGCAGGATTCTACACTAACATGAAACTGAATTTTAAGAATTTTAAGAATTTCTAAACATAGTCTGTAGAACATTAACCTAGACAGCAGTGTTGCCAACACCAGTCATTTCATGTAAAGGAACTAATTCCCAGAGTCTCCAAAGTCTGGGAACTCTTTGTTTTGTAAACATGTTTACACATATAGCCACGTTGTTCTAAATGGAAATGACTGTAGTATTTAATACTGGGATTGTCCTTTCTTCCAACTGGATTTATGCTTCATAATGATTATCTTCTAGACACAGAAATAGCATTTCTGTAACTCAAAATTGTTACCGGAGGCATTTAGTAGAATCTTACTTTAAAAATATAATGATTTTTCATCTTTATTCTCCCCCCTTCAAAAGGTTTCACTGCTCCTGATGTTTAACGTTATGCAAAGACGTGTTTCTGCCAATGAATATCGCCTTATGGTTATGCTTCCGCAAATAGCCTGCTGTGAGCTGATAAAGGGATTAATGCAGCCAAAATTCTTAATCTGTGAAATTACAAATTAAATTCTCATATTAAAAATACCACCCTGAGGTATTTTTTGTGGTTTTAATTCCCCTCTGGTGTTCTGCATACATTGTGCTTGTGAATGACGGGGACAAGGCCGTCTCCATTGGCAGTCTGCTGCTGAGTGATAATGTGCAGGCATTTACTCACTGATGGAAACTGGATTTAACCACTGGCTGATAAACTAAGTGGCAAGTGGGTAATAAGTCCATATTAACAGAAAAGTACCACTACAGAATTCAGAATTTATAGACCATCAAAATCCTGGCTTAAACTCAGTCATCAAGTCAGATGGGATTGAGATGTCGCCAAGGAGGAGTGATATCAAGTGACAAGTTACACTAAACGGGAAAACAAACCATGTGTTTGAATGTGATGAGCCATAAACTAATGAGCCTATTTGCATCATTTTCTTTTTCAGCATAGGAAAAAGTGTCACCAATTCATTACTTTTCCATAGGGATTTCATCTTTTTTTTTTTTTAATTGGGGGTAGCTGTTCTAATAGTCAGTGGGTAGACTTTTAGAACAGAAGGTGGGCAGAGTATAGAGTAAATCTAGGCTGGGAATATGTGACATGTTAATGAGGATTTGCAAAGCATAAGAGGAGTAGTAGATTGATACATATCTATAGCCACTTTAGGGTTTAAAAAAAGTACTTAGAAATAAACGTGTGATATCAAAATAGATTTAGGGTAAAAATACACAAGAGGAGCTGTTACTTGGAACTTAGATCCAAAATAAAGAGTTATTGTCATCAAGGAGAATCCAATACTGAAATGGGGGGAAAAAGTCTAAAATTCAAGAGACTAAAGAAATAACTTTATGTCTACTGTAAATGATATATACCCAAGGATTAATGAACATATTATAAATACTTATGTATAAATGCAGTATGTTAATTTTAAAGGCAATCAGAAAAGAATATGAGAAGAAATATCTCTCAGTAGTTCTTTGGAAAGAACACATCACTATTAAACAAAAATATTCCTACTGCAATAGTGTTTTGCAAAATTTTACAAGAATTCTGTTTCACACTTTGGAAGAAGGCTGAGATCCTCCCAGCCATAAATCCTCCTCCAAATATTCAAAATATAATTGAAAAAGGCTGTGTAAATATGAACACTTTTGTAAAAATGAAACAAAACCCACCCAGGAATGTGTTTTGTTTTAAAAGATACAGAGAAGAGCTGTCTGTATGAATACCAAGAGTATTTGTAGTTAAAATGAATTACATGTCTTAAGTTCGTACATGTCAATTCAGTGCACTAGCCAATTGCCAACTCTGTTTCTCAGCTCACTGCATAGCAGCCCTTTATTGTTATGACCAAGATGGTCTCTGAAAATCAAACAGAAATGAATCATTTTCTCCTCTGTGTACTGCAGCCAGTTAAAAAGTACTGTGTGCATAAAGCACTAAATATGTAAATCATATTTTCCTTTTCCTTTATGACTGCTCAGATCATTTTTTTGGACTCACATATAATCAAATACAAAGATGCGTAGCTGCAGACTGCAGAGCAGAGATAGCAGAAGAGGAATCCATTTTCTCCCTGTGTCTGGTGAGCTAGCAATTGAATGGCAGGATTCCACTAAATATATATACACATGTCCCCCCCTTCCCCTGTTCTTTCTCTCTTCTGTCTCTCTCTCTCTCTCCATATATATACACACACATATACACACGTGTGTAATGCATACACAACCATACATATTTTATGTTTGTGCACACATAAACATGTGAATCTCTCCACATGTATGTTACATACAGATGCTAAAATGATGCCTCTGCTTTGATTGGATATTGTGAATTTGTCATACTCACTATCAGTCAGTTCCCATAGCCGTGGGGGCAGGTCACTAAAATACTCATGGCTCAAGGCAGCCTGTGCAGATAGTCTGTTCTTTGGGGAACATTGTAGGAGCTTGGAGGCCAGATCCTCTGCATGATTCACATAACTGAGCCTAAAAACACAAGTAAAAAAGAGAAATCAGATCAAACAAGAAAACCCAATAAATTTAGACACAAAGCTCACTTAATTTTTCTGGACCTCAATTTATTCCTGGCCAGCAAAACAACTTAAATTACCTGCTGAAAATAAATAGAAGCAGAATTCATGTTGGTTCTTAGAGTATCTATTACTCTAAACTGACTTTTATGCTTGATATCCTAGAGTATCATTGATTTAAAATATTTCTACTGTAAGCAAAGGGTTGATACTTTCAGAATGGGTCCAGAGGTGGAAAATTTCAGAAGACAATTATCAAATAGTTGCCAGAATTTTTTCACACAATCTATGTACTATTATACATATATATCTGGATACATTTATAGGAAATTAATACCAAATAACTAGAGGAATTAAAATAAAACTGCTATTAAATTCTCTAGTTATTAAAGTTTCTTTTCCTTTAAGAATTTACATTTTCTTACACTGAATATAAAATTATTGGAACAATTGCTCTGTCAAATACCAACAATCGTAGCATTAACATACAGGTTAACAAAGAGGATATGCTTAAAAGATATGGGGCTGAATCAATTCAAGATGACCTTTAAAACAAAAGTGAATAGAAAATATGCATCTCAAGATTATAGAAAAAAAGTATAGAAATAAAGTCTTTCATGTGGTATATGCTTCCAAATGGGTAGCAGCACCATTCAGTCCAGCCCATCCTTGCTTTTCATTGAATTCTTATTTCTCTGCTCAGAGCAATCAAGCCTGGAGAATTAACACCATAATGATAATAAAAGTATTCCTAATAATGATTACTACTTATGGATAGTTGAACATATGTCAGGCACTTTTCTAGGCACTTTTCACACTCATTTATTACCGTCCAAGAAGGTAACAGTTTCTATTTAATAGGAATGGAAGCTAAGTAGGAGTGAGAGATGGTAGTGATCACTCAATTAGCAGGTTCAGAGGAGAGTCAAACCCACCTAGAACTACTCGACTCTACAGTGTATTGCACATACCATGCTCTCTTTCTCTCAGGGGTCATTTCTCAAGGCTTTTACCCAAGGATTAGCGAGTGTCTGCAACACGGTGCAATATGTGCAGTGACTCTCAGAGACAGCAAGGAGGAGGTAAGGGGAAGTTCCACCTGCCAGTGAGTATTTTTTTTTAAATCCTTGAAGCCACTAAACACACAATTAGCCAAAAAAAATCTTAACTCAATGACCAACAATCTCCTCCGTGAGCAGCATTTTAGTATTAATTTAAAATTGTTATGTGGAGGGGCTGGTCAGGAGCGAGGAAGAGGAAGGGAGGCAATGCATTTGGGTGGTAGAAGGAAAAGGAGGAAAAGCAAAGAAAAGTATTACCCCAAAGATCCAATCTAAGAGACCTTCTCTCTAAATCTTCACATGTGAAGGTTGCAAAAATGGGTTCAGTGATTGGCTGCTGCAATGGCTGTTTGTTAAAAAAACAGATCAATGGATTGGTTTTAAATGTCTCTGTTGGTCAAAGAGAAATCTGTCCTCAGGAAAAGGAGGCACTCTCAAAATTCCCTACAGTTAATTTTTTCCCTTTAAGAGGGCCTGGGGCCATCCACGTTATTCCTTCCTCTTCCCAAGACTGTCACTATTATAAACTTTTCATTCATATTTTTAAAAAATCAAATGCAAAATCTGAGATAGACTTTATGGTAAAAGTTACACTTATATTGAATGTACAATTTATATATAGTCATAGTGAACAGTACATTCATGTCAATTTTATATAGCTTTCGTAAAATAGCACAACCAGATTGGGACTAGCTCTGAGTTTTATCCTGACACAGTTGCTATTTTTAAAAGCCAAATAAATAACCTATATTAAAAGAAAAAACGACGATTATTATGCACCAAAATTATATGTTGTTACACTGCATGTACGTAAAAGAAGAAAAAGTGATTGCAATACCTGCAATACTTTAACTCTGAAGTCATGAGAGTAAAACACAAAATACAAAGCAATACATACTATTTTTGATCCTAATTTTCTCTCTATTGAACAAGAGTGATGAACTACATTACGTCTGCAGTCCCTCCAGCCCATGAATCTCACAATTGAAGCATGGCTTCACTATCTTGAAGAATTATAAATATTTATAGTTGTACCTTTGGTTTTGCAATAAATTGTTGCTTACATTTAAATATAATGTATACGCCTCAATATAAGGAATTCATCACTATAAGGCAGTCTCATGCCCCCCAAATTGACTAAACTTTAATATCAATGAAATAATCAAATTTTTATTTGTCATATTCAATTTATACACAGATTTGTAAACTATTATATAAAATTTTAGTTTAGAAGTTTTGCTATTTCCTCATTTGCATTTCAGGAATGAATTTGATTGATTCCAACTCGCCACATGCATTTTCAACACCAGAGTCTTTGTCGTTACCAGAACCTCTTTTTGAGTCCATCTCAATTTTTTGAGATATGACACTTTTGGGAATCCCTGTATCTTCACTGGAAGTTTCATCTGAAGTCATAGGTGTACCTACCTTATCAGACTGTTAGAATGATTATTGTTCTTAATCTCCCCTTTGATGAGAGATTTTTTTCGATCTTTCCTTGTAATCCCATCAATTTTTGTTTTATATATTGTAAATCTAAGTAATTACATGCATAACAGTCTAGCACTATTATATATTTCTGGTAAATCAAGCCTTTAATCCTTACATTGTGACCCTCTTTATTTTTAATAAAGGTTTCTGGGCTAAGGTCCATTTTTTTCCCTCACATCAATTCAATAACCTCTGCTTTCTTTTGTTTAGTATTTGCCTGGCATACCTTTTGTCACCTGCTTACTTTTAATGTTTCACACACATAATTTTAAGATGAGTCTTTCATAAATATTATATAGTTGGGCTTAATTTTTATCCAATTAAACAATACCTGTCTTCCAAGGAGAAGGTTTAGTCCATTTAATATTTTGTGATACTGATATATTTGAAATTACTGCTACCAGGTTAATTCTGCATTCTCTTTTGTCCTCCTTTACCTTTTTTCTCTTTTCCTGCTTTCTTCTGGATTGAGCTTTAAAATTCAACATCTTCCATTTTAGATAAAACTATTATGGAAGTATAACTTCTACTTTAGAAGTCATACATCGCTATTTCCACGTACTTACTGATTACCCTTAACTCTTCTTTTTGTTTACCTTTCATTATTGATTTAGATGTTTAAGCTTTCACAAATTTTTACAAGCTGGTGGACACTGATAAATCATTTGTCTCACAGAACTATAATCACACATTCCAGATAGTATAAATATATGGTTGAACTAACATCAATATACATCACCATTTTATCAATTATACAATAAAACAAATTACTAAGTATGCAAATATTAAGTTATACAGCTCAACAGGCAGATAAAATATTACGTGTCTGCTCAATTCATTAGCAGAAACTGACTTCTCTTTTTGCAAAAGAGGTTGGGAAGAGAAGGAAAAAAATCACACTTCAAACAAAAATAGTTGGGAAACAACTTCTAATAGACATGAAAAAACTGCAGGGTTTTCAAAAATTTCATGATTAAGAATTATTTTAGCTACAACAAAGCATGTTTACCTTAAAAAATTTTACTAACTTAAAGGGCACATGTCCTGCACAAGACAAACACATTTTGCTAAAAATACTTACTAGCTCTCTCCTACTTTTTCTTCAGGTCCTCTCTTTTAAGTTGTACCCCAAAGTGCAAACATTAAATTAACTTTAAGACTTTTTTGTCTGGAGACATTAAAAATACGTGCTTCTGTAAAATGTGGACTTTACATGAACTTTTCAACCAGAGGCTTGTGATTTTCAAAATAGAGTTTTTCTTAACAGCAAAAATGAGATTTACAGAAAGACATTAAGAAATCATCACAAGACTTGGACAAAAGCCAACAAAATCAACGGTTACACAAACCTGATGTATACTATTTTAAATGTGGCAGATATAAACTAGCAGGCAAATAGCCATATAGGCACCACTATCAATGTTTGAGATGATTGAAGGAATAAACCACAGAAGGTCTAGAGTGCTGTTCACAGCTCCTGGGATTTTAATTCTGAATGATATTAAAAACATAAAAGTGTTGTGCTGGGTATTTTGGCACCCAATTGCTCTATATTTCTTATATATTGATAACATTCTGACATGAGAATAGATATGAAGAAGATATAACTCAATACTGCATGATTTCAGGAAAGGTCAGTTGATACAAATGGTAAGCACATTTTAAATGCTGAACAACAAGCATCTTTTGCTAAGTGTCCAAATAGGCTGGTCATAATCCAAACACAGAAGCTGCAATTTTGTCAAGCTTGAGGCCTAGTAAAACTGCCCACCAGTACTTCTATGGAAGCCTCATTTGACTTACCATTCACTAAGCCTACATGTTGGCTAAAATGTATGATAAGCTGGGTCCTGTCTTAAGTTCCATTTCCGAGGCAATAGCATCAGACAGCCTGGTTTCATTGACAACAACGCTTGTTTCTACAAGTACTGGTGTCTATGAAGTACAGGTGCATTTTAGAAAATACTTCTCCAAATATAAAAGTTGCTTGCTTTTAAAATTTCCACTCCAGTTTTGTCTTATCAACTTTACTGCATCTTCATATTTCATTCCATCTTCAATTAATGCTAGGGCAACAAACACTAGAGCTTTCCTAAGACCTGCAACACGATGACAGCAATACAACAACCAGGTTCTTCAAGAAACTTCATTTTTATAAGACATACCCAGTCATCAACATCCTGGTTAGATGGCAGTGTACCATCATCAAATGGCCAATCCTGAACCAGGACGCCTTCTTTCTCACAAGAGCAGTGTTGTAATTTGTTTCACATATTCTTACTATTGTGGTAACACCATACTTTTAAAGTTCCTCTATAAATTCATTTAAGGTCATACTGGTTGGACTGTCCAACCAGTATGTGGTTGTGACTCGACAAGAGCTGACCAGTTCATTTGAGCCATGTTAGTTAAAAAACACTCGAATAGGATTATTTAAGAATTTTAAACGTTGTATAGCCAAAGCAACCTTAAGCAAAAAGAACAAGTTGGGAGGCATCAATTTACCAGACTTCAAGCTATATCACAAGGCTATAATAACCAAAACAGCATGGTACTGGCATAAGAAGAAAGACATAGACCAATGGATTAGAACAGAGAACCCAGATATAAATCCATCCTCATATTGCCATCTGATCTTTGACAAAGCAGAAAAAAACATATACTGGGGAAAAGAATCCCTATTCAATAAATGGTACTGGGAAAATTCGATAGCCACATGTAGAAGATGAAACAGGATCCACACCTCTCACCTCTCACAAAAATCAGCTCACGATGGATAACAGACTTAAACCTAAGGCATGAAACCATAAGAATTCTAGAAGAAAATGCTGGAAAAACTCTTATAGACATCAGCCTAGGCAAAGAATTTATGAAGAAGACCCCAAAAGCAATTACAGCAATAACAAAAATAAGTAAATGGGACTTGATCAAATTAAAAAGCTTCTGCACAGCCAAGGAAACTATCACTAGAGTGAACAGACAACCTATAGAATGGGAGAAAATATTTGCATGCTGTACATAATGTACAATAAAGGGCTGACAACTAGAATCTATATAGAACTCAGGAAAATCAGCAAGAAAAGATCAAACAATCCCATTAAAAAGTGGGTAAAGGACATGAACAGAAACTTTTCAGAAGAAGATAGACTAATGGCCAATAAACATAGGAAAAAATGATCAGCATCTCTAATCATCAAGGAAATGCAAATCAAAACGACAATGAGAAATCACTTAACTCCAGTGAGAATGGCTTTTATCAAAAAGTCCCAAAACAACAAATGTTGGCATGGACATGGAGAGATAGGAACACTCATACACTGCTGGTGGGAATGCAAACTAGTATAACCTCTATGGAAAGTAGTATGGAGATACCTCAAAGAACTAAAAGTAGAACTACCATTTGATCCAGCAATCCCACTACTGAGTATTTACCCAAGGGAAAAAAGACATTCTACAAAAAAGACACCTGCACTCAAATGTTTATAGCAGCACAATTCACAACTGCAAAGACGTAGAAACAACCCAAGTACCCATCAATACATGAGTGGATTAATAAAATGTGCTATATGTATACCATGGAGTACTACTCAGCCATAAAAAATGGTGAACTAATACCTCTTGTATTAACCTGGATGGAGCTGGAGCCCATTCTTCTAAGTGAAGTATCACAAGAATGGAAAAACAAACACCACATGTACTCACCATTAAATTGGAACTAATTGATCAACAGTTATGTGCACATATGGAAATAACAGTCATTGGAAATCAAGCAGGAGGGAGGCGGAGGAGGGGTTGGGTAAATTCACACCTAATGCATACAGTGTACACTATCTGGGGGATGGAATGCACACTTATAACTTTGACTCAAACACTACAGAAGCAATTTACATAACCAAGACGTTTGTACCCCTGTAATATTCTGAAATTAAAAAAAAGAATACAGAAATTATACAAAGAATGATGTAAAAAACAACCCTGAAATATAATTCAATATACTACACTTGAAATATGTAGTGCTTTGAGTATGAAGTTGGGAGTAACAGGAAGTGAAATGAACCTCCTAGCAAGCAGCAGCAATTCTTTAATCCAGCAATGAGGCAACAGAAAGGAAGTTCCCCCAGGTTTACCCATCTAGGTCAGAACTCTTGTAAAATGCTTTTCTGATTTTAAGTCAATCCTGCAGTGTCCTACTTAACCCCTCTCATGGAGCTTCTTGGTGGAATAGTAATGAATTTCTATAGTTCACCTGGTTGCATAGAAGTCATCCTGTGTGTCTGCCATAATCTCCACTGTTCTTCAGAATCTTCACAAATATGTGACCAAGAACACACAGAACTGCCCAACCTGCAGCTAGTGGTGGCCTCTCTTGGGGTAGGTTGGCTTAGTGTTTTTTAACATCAAGGATCTTAGAAGAAACTTTCAAACTTTATGTCTTCACTCTCAGTTCTCCAAGTGTATAGCTCCTTAACTTTTTAGCATTTAACTATTTAACTTAAAGTTTAGAGTTAAATTTTATCTGTACTCTCCTGCCAAACAATGTAAGAACATTAAAATACTTTAATTATGACGACACTAGTCCCATCTCTCTTGTTGTTATTGTCTAATATTCTATTTCTATTTTCTGTACTTTTAAGGACACATCTTAGACATTATTGTTATATTATTATTTTCTTTACTCATGTTTACTAATTTATTTAATCATCTTTCTTCTCATGTTTCAGACATTCCTTCCCATATTATATTTTTGTATCTGAAATACAAACTACATAAGTCCTTTCAATGAGGATCACTGGTGGTAAATTCTCTCAGTTTTGTTTCAATACAGGATAATGGTTTGACTGGGTATATAATTCTGTACCCAGGTTCAAAACATTTTCTCTTAATCCTTTGGAGATATTATTCCATAGGCTTCTGTTGTTGCTGTGTCCCTTCCTCTTCAGAGTTCTGCAATTGCAACGTAAGGTATTCTTTTTATTTAACCTGCTTGGCATTCATTGTGTTTCCTGAATTTGAGGTTTCATGTCCTTCATCAATTCTAGAAAAAAATCCCAGCCATTACCCTTCAAATATTATCTTTCCCTAATTCAATTCCCTTCTCTTATTTTGTAATTCTAATGCAATGCCATCTCACTACATTTTCCCTGTCTTCACTCTTTCATATTTTCCATCTATTAATCCCTCTGCTCTCCATTCTGGGTAATTACTTCAGAGCCATTTTCCAGTTCAGCTAATTCTCTAATCAGTTGCATCTAATATGGTGTTTTCCATGTTCATTTTGTTTTTATAAGTTTTTTTTTAATTCTTTAACAAACCTGCCTGTTCAATTTTGATGGTTTCTTGTTCAAGTTTTTAATTTGATCTTTTATTTCTTTACAACATTTTAAACATAGTTATATGTTTGATAACTCCCAATATCTGAAGTTCTGGGTGAGAGGAGAGTTCAATTTTGTTGCTTTTTCTACTGATCATCACTCACAATGACTTTTTCTAACATGCTTTACAATTCTGGATTGTGAGCTCATGCTTGGTTAATGTTAATCTGTGGGAATCCTGGGGGTCCTGGATTAAGAATGTGTTTCTCCACAGGGATTTTCTTTTGCATCCACCAAAATCTCTGGGACTCTTTCAATACCTAAGCACCCCAGGTTTTTATTGTTGGCTTCCAAGATGATGCAAGTTGTATAAATTTAAACCTAAACCTGTAGGAATTCTCAGGAGAGACTTTTTCATCCCTATCCAGAGCAAAGGCTGGCACAAACAATTGTCCTTATAGTTTCTCTTTGCTGGAAGCAGATTTTTTTTTAACCCAGCCCATTACTGAGGCTGAATTATATTACTGAAGCCCATTACTGTGCTTTGAGAACCTCTACTCTATGTGAAGAATCTTGACTCATATGCCCTTCCTTTCTCAGGCCCAAAGCCGAATTTCCTGTGGCTCCTCATCCCTATGTTAGACAACAACTCCAGGGTAGCTGCAACTTTAGCACTTGCTTATCACTGTGGTTTCCTGTCTTTCTTCATTCTTGGCCTTACTGGAGATTTCATTTATTTTCTTCTTGGTTCAGCTGTGCATTTGAAAAGATGTGCTTGTTGTATTTTATCCAGCATTTTAGGTTATTTTTAGTAGTAGTAGAAGAGACTTTTTCCCCCTATAGGTATACATTTATAATCCCCACAATTTAATTAGTTACTATAAAATCATCTACACTTGTAATCTTTAGATCTTTCTCCCTGGAATAATCACAAAATTGGTATGGTTTCCTTGTCCCTCCCTCTCTTTTTAAAACTAATTCTGTTAGGTCACCTCTATTTAGCCTCAAAAACTAGCTATCTGAAGTTGATTCAGGCTAATGTTCCTTCACCACACAACTTTTAGATGACTCTAAAATGCATTATCCTAAGTGAAGGAGCTAAAAGCTTCTTACACACACACACACACACACACACACACACACACACATATATATATATATATATATATAAAATTCCATTTATTCAACATTCTGGAAAAGCCAAAATGGTAGAAACAGAAAGCTCATCAGTGGTTGCCAGTGGCTGGAGGGAGGGTGAGCGGGGTTAAAGGGGGATTAGAGAATCTTTTTATATGGCTCCACATCTCGATCAAGAAGGATGGACACTGGACCATGTGAGAGGGCAGGGTCAGGGGACTGTCAAGGAAATACAGAACAGGAAGCAGTTTAGGGAGATGGAGTGTTGCAGATTTTTCAGAAGGAACATTTAGATATTAAGGATGGGAGAGTTGCCCTCCTCTGAGTGGCTGAAATTGAGACTTCTATGTCTTGGGGTGATTCCCAATGTTGCCTCAAGGGATGTTCCAGCATATGGAGAGAGATGCTGCTGCCAATGGTGAGGGCTCCTATTGATTTCAGTGTTCTATCCCAGGTCACTGAGTGGGGATCTGCCTCAGGCTGACAGTCAGCACTGTACCCATCAGATCGGTGAGAGTGTACTCAGTGAGCTTCTATGTTCATGAAGGGTCAGATGAACCTGGCAGGGGACGTGGGAAGAGACAGTCTTTTTTTTTTTTTTTTAAGAAAAAAGATATAGTTTGTCATTTATGTAAATTCTTTTGGAAAAAACTAAAGAATTTTAAAATTATAAATCTAGATAAACAATCCCTACTGAATTCAGAGTGTGTGTAGTGTGAGAATCTTATATTGTGAGCAACTTTAAAACAAATGCTTTTAATGCAGTTGAAAATAATGGTATGCTGCTATTCAAATCATAATGAATTTTCTATATTTTCCTAGTCCTTATCTATGAAATACACACACATGCACATGCTTCACCTATGTTTTTATAAAAAGGTATGAAAGAACATAATATGAATAGTAAAAGATAGACCTAGACCATGAATATAGAGCAGGATAGTCTCCTCATTCCTTGCACAGGTTAGTTTTTGCATCTCAGAAATGAAGAAGATGGAACAGATGATCTGTAAGGTTGTTCTAGCTCTTATATTACATATCCTCTGATCAAGAAGGCACCCGATTGTGAACTAGAGGCAGGGAGAGTTAGCACAGCTGTACTGGCCTTCCTGGGCTGACCTACCAGAATTTTCCCCCCACCCCACCACCAATGAAAAGATCAAACAGTGCCTCTCACTTCTCTCCATACAACCTTGCAACTAACTCTGCTCCAAAAGTTTACCTAAATTTTTAAGTCTTCCTGAAGACAGACAAAGAATAAAGCAAACCCATAGTCCTTTCCTAGACTGAGAAGACTATCGAAGTTGAGAAGAGAGAATGGAAAGTGAAGGGACAAACATAATGGTGCAAAAAGGAGGAAGAAGAGGGCTACTTCCTGCGAAGCCTGGTTCCTACGCAATATGAGGACACAACATTTGCTGAATGACTGAATGTTTGCTTGAGGATGGAGTTTATCAATTGTTATACCTACAGAGGCTTTACCTTACCCAAGAAACAAGAACTTAAATAATAAATAGTCATTTTTGAGCAAAAAAATCTTAAGTGCAAGTCCTGGTCCTTAAAGAACTTCTTCAAAATATACATCCCCCAAAAGGCTGTCATTTTCTTTGTTTTCTTGAAGCAGGAAGGAAACTGATCCTTGCCTTTTTCATGTTAACTTATAAACTAGGACTGCATGCTGTTTTGTTTTGGCCTTTTTTACGCTGTAGTTCCAAAAGACTCCCTCTAAAACTGATGACACATATGCTTGTAGAACAACTAAGGCAAGTTACATTTTGTTCCTAAGGGTTGACTTCTGAATATCTCTATAAAAATCTTCACTGGAATTTATTAATGTTTTAGCTCATGAAAGCTGGAAATAAGGATTAGAGGTGTAGTAGGTTTAATTTATTTATTAGAGCATTCAATGGAGATACTAAATTCCATATAAAAGCTTAAAAGGAAATAAAAGGGAACAAAAAGTTCTAAAATATTCCTCATTTGCATTCTATGTGGTGATGGGATAGAATTACATTCACTGTGGGCCTATATCTGAAGCATAATAGTGTGCCCTGTCACACCAGAGTTGGAAGTGGAGTAACTTGGAGTGAGTGATATGGAGGGTCTCTACATGCACACTTTACTCAACTGTCACACTCTTCATAGAACAAAGCCAGAAAGCCCGGGTCCTTTCATTTGACAGTGCACATGTTGTCTCTGTGGCAAAGATGCCAACATGGGCACCAGCCACTGGATTAAACAACATCTGATCTCTTGAAAAATATGGATGATTTGTGAAGTCCACCCACCAATAAAGACAAGTCTGTCTGTTTTCCATAACTATACTGAACAGAACTGTCAGATGCAGCACTTTTTCTTATCTACACATCAAAAGCAAAATGCTCATTTAACCCCTTCTTAAAGCTTTTGTCTTGGAGTACTATGGTCATAACACTGCTTTGATTTTTCAAAAAGTGACTTATTTTCAGAAAATAGTCTTAAATTTATTCATTTTGCAAAGAGGGGTCAGTAATTGGTCAAGCAGAACATGACTGAATCTCTGACACTGAGATAAACTCTTGGGGAAAATGAAAACTAATATAAGAAAAGATTTAGGCCTGTGCAGGGAACTTCTCAACCCTAAGTGCTGGGCTGTGCAATGAAATGTGAGGCAAGACTCTTAGTTACATTAATAATGAAGACACAGAGCTGTTTAACACTGAAACTTCCCTTGTCAATGTACTGCTTGTAAAAAAAACCGAACAATTAATGAGTTTCCTCCCCTCAAGGTAAACAGATAACATTTTATATTAGTTTCCATAAATAGGTTGTGGTTTTTAGTGCATAAAAATTGCTCAATTCTTATTCATTTATTCTAATGAAATTGTTTAATGCCACAATCTCCCTGGCAGACATTCATTCCCATAATGGTCAGCTCACTTGACCGCCAATGCTATATAATGATAATGCTATTTGTAGGCAGCTCTACAGTTCACAAAATGCTTTCCCATGTGTTTTTTGGTTTGATCCAGATGATCAAAGGGTCATACTTACAAAATGGAGAGTATCCAGACTTCTGCCCCTTAAATCTTTGTGTCCATTACATGCTATGCCAAAGAGTTATTGCTAAAATATGTACATAGCAAGCTGTATGTTACCTAGCTGGTAAAGGAATTATTGGGTTATTCTTTCAGTTTTCCTTAAGAACACCTTACGTTTTTCAATATTTCTCTCTCTTCCTTTAATTTCGAACTCTATTGCTGTAGATTCTATTCTTCTATATCCTTGCTAACACCTTCACTGCCCTACACTAAATAAAGACAACAGGGAGAGTCCAGCCTTAACATGGAGAAGAGGAATAATCCCCAAAACCATTCATACCAATCCTCACTGCTAGGTCTCTCTTTCAGATCTAACTCTTAGTCAATACAGTTGCCCTTGCAGTCAACTCTACCTGGTGGGAAAGTACAGAAAGTGCTGAAGAGCCCTCAGGAGGATCTGAATGAATCAAGTTTTTGAAAATTCTAGTGCTGAAATTCTTAAGGCTATTCTAAACTGCCAAAAAGTGGGACAGAAAAAGAAAAATATTAAATTTTTGTATTTGAATTTCAAAGCTTACCTTGTTAATATTTACCCCAAATTTCCCAGCCTTGATTTTATTTATTACAATTTCCTACTCTCCCTGGGAAAAGAGGTATCCTCAAATGTTTAAGTTCATTCTGAAATCAAATAAAAAGTAATTTGGCTTCTAAAAATCTGTTAATTTATGATGTAATTATAGTAGCCTTTCCCATGTACTAATATGAGGCTATTTTCATATTTACATTTCACAAGTCCACTGATGTACTAAAAAAGATATCAAAAATATTCATAAGCTAATATGTTAACTTTCTGTTATATTCTTTTCAACAATAGCCCTTGTGTATTTAAACTTATTTTCACTTAACTACCACAAAAGTAGATTATATTTCCATTCTACCTGCTTATAGGAAACAGTTAACTACTTTACTACATTATTTTGCAGAGATTCTACTTTAATTTCCTTTCCAATTCTTCTCTAGTGCCTACTGGCAGTGTTTTGAGTTGTTAAGTTTCATTTTTTCATAATTTTTATAAAATACTATAATCCATATGCACTTAACCTATAATTCAACGTGCCTAATAGTATAATTTTTTAAAAATTACTCCATAATCACAGCCTACCAAACATTAATATTTTTCATATATAGGATAGTAAAAACTGGTCAGGCATTATATTTGTATCTCAGTTATGTTTTAGAAAAGATTCCTAGATTTAATGGATAAGTGATTATATGATTCTACAATCTTTGTTAAGTTTTTTACTTTAACAATGTAGCTAACAGCAGAAGAGGCACCAATAGTTCCTTTTCAATCCTCTGACTGGAGGACATGATAGAAAAAGATGGATAAATTTTATTTCAGTAAAAGAGAATAAAAATACATTTATATTAATTAACCCTTATAATCAGAAGAACAAAGCTTGTAGAATACTTAAAAGAAATGTCTAAACTCACAAATCAGTGTAGAATATCCTCAAAACCTAAAGATTCGCATTCAACAGAACTGATTTGCAACTTCCCAGTTATTTTATTTATAGTTATATCCTCTTATAAGCACTACACCTTATAACCCTGCCCCGTATGGGATCCCATCGTTACTTGAAGGACATTAGGCAACTCATAACCTTTCCAACTTCTGGATATGGATCAGGATAAAATTCACAGCCTCTCCCACTTCACAGGACTGCTGTGAAGATTGACCTTTTCTTACCATATCTTGCTTAAATCGATTATAGGCATCTTCTTATTTCATCTATTTCACCAGTTTTTAAAATGCTTTTAGGAAATCAAGAGTGAAGCAATGTAAATTGTTAGTGAATGTTACACCCCTGTGATGCTCTTGATATGTATACTGTTTAGAGAATAAAGATTATCCAGTTTTCCCAAATCCAAAGTGGTCTATTAAAGGACTGTTTCGCCTGAAATAGAAATTCTCATTTTTGATGATAAAAGATTGAAGTCTGAATCCAAATCTTCATTTATCAAAAAAATCAATCTTTATTAAACTTTAGGAATGGCTTATGTTTCAGATAGATTAGTTATAAATATTTAGTTTAAATTATGTGGACAGTGTGGAAACCATTTTCACCATCAAAGGCTCTGGTAAGAAAAGCTTGACTTAGGGGTGCATCTGTACTATGGTAAACGGAGTTAACGGAAGCGGTGGCTTCCTTGTCTTTCATTCTTCTGAAACCCTATAGAGGTTGCAAATCTCATCACCAGAGGCAGGTTTTGGAAAGCTGATGTTTGCTTCACTGGAATGGAACGGTGTGTCCTTGGACCGTAAACAGTGCTAAAAATAGCTCCTGAAAGGCTATCATTTTGTGTGATATTATTTCAACAAAAGAGAAGAAAAAAATATGTCTTTAATCCTGAACAAACCTCTTCAAAGTTTATGTTCTCAATAAACCTTTCACTGAGAACTGAAAATATAACTTAGTAATGCAATAAATGCCCTAACAAATATATCAGATTTTTCACTTAATGCTTTTTACAGGCTTAAACCAAATGGAGTAAAAGGAAATCACCTTTTACAGTCTGACTCCTACAGGAAGAATGCCTTGCTGTTACGCTTTTTAAAGAAGGCATGGTGAATTTATATCAACTTTGGTGAATCTTGGGGCATGATAAAAAGAAGAAAAATAGCAGTGCAGTGAACATTCCACAGAACTCCCTCTTCACATGTTTATTTCCTTACAGACTGGACATGATCCAAGATAATAGGAAACATGTGGGGAAAAAAAAGGTGGTTGTTTTTTCTAGAGGCAAAAGATATACAGTTTAGCACCGTATGCTGACATAGAAGAAATGATGTTTCCCCACCTCTTAAAAAAATTGTTGTCTGGTAGATTAAAGATATTAAGTGGTTAGGATTGGAGAAAATCACCAAAAATAGTGCTCCCATTTAAATAAAAATGCAAGTAAGTTAGGTAAGAGGTCATGGGTTATCGAAATTTAGTTCAAAGCAAATGAAGAATCTAATTTCAGCCTCTTTATCTTACGACGTTACATCTGGAATTTGAAAATATGTGATTTCATTATGATGATTTCATGATGATAAACTGTGCTTATGCCTAAAGCAAGAACTGGGTTAAGACTATTGAACAGGTGGGCATGGGTGAAATACCGGAAGGTAGGATCACCGGGAGCTGTCTTGGAAGCTGTGGACCACATGATGATTACAGAAGATATCTGGTGTATAATTGTGATAAAATATATGTAACCTAAACTTTGCCACTTTAATCATTTTTAAATGTGCAATTCAGTGGCATTAATTACATTCACAACATTGTGCAACTATCACCACTAGTTCCAAAACCCTGTCGTCATCCTCAACAGAAACTCTACACAAATTAAGCAACATATTTTGTTATTAAAACACTGTGACAATATTAAAGATAATTTCACCCCAAATTCTACTACCCTAACACAACTATTTTCATCTTGTATATTACATTTCAGTAACAGTTCACACAGATATTTTTATAGTAATATATTACTATGCACATAATTTTTTTTCTGCTTTTTTATTTATTTATTCTGTTTTTTTCAGGAAACATATGAAGCATTTCCTATGTTTTTAGAGTCTTCACACATACTACCCTAATGTTGTGTAATATTCCATTGAGTTCATGAAATTATGATTTGTTAAACCTTTCCCCATTCCCTGATTCTTGATTAAGTTGGTATCAAATCTTTTTATTTTTACTTATTTATTTATTTCAAAATATTAATTAAGGGGGTACAAGTGTTTTTGTTACATGGATACCTTGTATAATGCTTAAGTCAGGGCTTTTGGTGTAACCATCACCAGAATAGTGTTCATTGTACCTAATAGGAAAGTTTTTATCCCTCACCCCCCTCCCAACCTCCCTCCTCTTGCTTTCTCATGTTCTTTACATCTCTTTGTGCCCATGTGTACCTATTGATTAGCTCCCACTTATTAGTGAGAACATATGGTACTTGGTGTTCCATTCCTGAGATACTTCACTTAGGATAATGGTCGCTAGCTCCATGCAAGTTGCTGCAAATGACATTATTTCACTCCTTTTTATGGCTGAGTAGTACTCCATGGTATATATATACATTTTATCTACTCACGAATTGATGGGTAATTAGGTTGGTTCCATATTTTTGTATTTGTGAATTGTGCTGAGATAAACATTTGTGTGCAGGTGTCTTTTTGATAAAATGACTTCCTTTCCTTTGGGTAGATACCCCGTAGTGGGATTGCTGGATTGAATGGGAGGCCTACTTTTAGGTCTTTGAGGAATCTCCATACTGTTTTCCATAGGGGCTGTACTAGTTTGCAGTCCCACCAACAGTGTATAAGCATTCCTTTTTCTCTGCAGCCACGCCAGCATGTTGATTTTTGACTTTTTAATAATGGCCACTCTGATAAAGGTAAGGTGGTATCTCATTTTAGTTTTAATTTGCATTTCCCTGATGATTAGTGATGTTGAGCATTTTTTCATGTTTCTTGGCCATTTGTCTATCTTCTTTTGAAAATGTCATTTGCCCACTTTTTGAAGTTTTTTTTTTTTTTTGCTGATTTGAGTTCTTTGTAGATTCTGTATATCAGTCCTTTGTCCGATGTATAGTTTGCGAATATTTTCTCCCATTCTGTAGGTTGTCTATTCACTCTGTTGATTATTTCCTTTGCTGTGCAGGAGCTTTTTAATTTAATTAAGTCCCATTTATTTATTTTTGTTGTTGCTGTATTTGCCTTAGTCATAAATTCTTTGCGTAGGCTGATGTCTAGGAGAGTTTTTCCCATGTTTTCTTCTAGAATTTTTATGGTTTCATGCCTTACATTTAAGTCTTTAATCCATCTTGAATTAATTTTTGTATATCCAAATATTTTTCAAAATTTTAATCTATAACACAATAATGAGAATCTCTGGGCAACTAGGTTTTTACTTGGTTGATTTATTTCCTTGGGAGAAACACTAAAAAGTGAAATTACTAGGTCAAAAACATAATTCCTCAGGCTTCCTGTTGGTAGCAAAGTAAAATCCCAAACTGTAGCCTATGAGGTCATTCCTTCCCTGGCTCCGCCTCTACTCCCCAATCTCCTCTCCTCTCACTCTCTGCACTCACCATACTTTCACCACCAAGCACTTCCATTCTTCAACAAAGATTCATCGAGTGCCTACCAAGTGACAGGCTCTGTTGTAGGTGCTAAGGATACAGAACTGAACAAAAAAGTCAAAATCCCAGCCTTCACATGGCTTACAGCCTGCCAACACTTCCTGCTAATCACATTGCCCTGTTTTATTGTCTTCATGTACTTGCCACTCTCTGAAATTACCCTGTTTGTTTTATTTTGTTTACTGTCCTCACTACTCTAGAAGGTAAGCTCTACAAGAACAGGAACCTTGTCTGTGCATTCCCAAGCACCCAGAACAGTGAGATGATGCTAAATCAAACTTCTTGAATGTGCCATGATATCTTTATGCACTCTAAAATGTTTCCATTTTGTCTTCCATGTTGTTTACCAGGTTACAGGGCCATCAGCAGCAAGTACGTGCGCCCATTTTCCTGCACCCTCACCAGTACTGGTGCTTATGAAAGAGGGGGTTGTGGATCTGGGGAATGGGTGCTAATGAAGGGTAGTTTGATGGACAGCATAGAAAGCACTGAAGCCATCTTTTGATTTTTTAAAACATTGTATGACAATGTTACTTATCTTGTTGACTGAGGCTTTTTTGACACTGGCTAAATTCTGAACCCAAGGTGAATGCCTTACATGACTCTCCACTCTCAGTCCTGCTATGTACAAAAATGGCAAATGAGAAATATATTTATAGATCTGCTCTTGGGACTACAAAATAACTGAAGACAGGAAAATAAAATTTCTAAAATAAGCTTAAATGTTCCTATCAGGAAAACTATTTGAGAGTTGTTATCAGGATTAAATGAGACAATGCAGACAAAGCATTTGGCATGCTGTGAGGCATAGACACGTGTGTTCTGAGCAAATGCAGCTGGTGGTATTTCTTACTACATTACTGCTACCTCACCACTTCTATGTGCATACAAAAATTAAACTGATCCTACTAAATGCAGTAAAAAAGTCCTTTAGGACTGCAATATTCTATCCCAAATTGGAGTCCATCCCTGAAACTCCTTTGATAGGAGACATCTCATTGGACAATTTACAATTAATGGGAAAAAAATGGAGTTAGGAGGATTGAGGTCATGAGTGAACCTATACAAAAAAGGTCTCATAATATTTAAATGCTCACTAAAATAAAATAATGATAGAGTACCTTAAATAAAAATATTTTCAATATTATTTTACATAACTTGAGATAGAAACATTCTCTTGATAGATATGCTTCAGGATCTGCCTCCAAATTTTAAGACAATTTTGTAAATGTGTTTTGCTGTGTTACATACTAAAGTCTACTCCCCTCTGTGCCAACCTCCCCTTCACTCCTGCTGTTTGTCCTTTTGCTAAATGTCCAACGTCTTTCTCATTTTATGGTTCACCATGATTGGTTCTCATTTCCCTGGCCCATCTTAGTATTATATGTCTTGATTTCCTCCGCCCTAGTAGGCACCAAGGGGGTGACCTCAAGTCCAGATTGATTAAGATAACAGTACAAAAGCATGTTTTCTACTCATCCATTCTCATCCCTCCTTTCCTGTTCCTAACCCTTCTGTTCAAATACCCCCAGACAGATTGACTCACCAACATCTGAACCAGGGCCCTCAGAGCAGCAGAGTCTCAAACTGACATTTACCAGAATTCAGAGTAACTGCAATGTGTGTTTGGGAAGAGATTACTGTAATTTCTTACATGGCAGGTGCTAAAGTTAGTATAAAGAAAACATTTTTTGTTGTGTGTGTTTGGTTTTGTGGCTCAAGGCCTGGGAAATAATTTATTCTACTCCGTGATGTATGCAACAAATATGAGAACCCACTGGACGAGAGATTTAAAAATATTTAGAAAAAAATTTAATATATTTCTTTCAAAAGACATCATTTCCTCTTACATTAGGACATGAATGTGTTAAGGAGTGACTTTTAACAACAAATCAGCAGGATGTATTCCAACTTGATGTTATGAAGCAGAATTAAGAAATGGTTCCTTGTGTTCTCCTTCTAGTTTCAAGCCCTTGTCTTTGACCTTTCATCTTCTCTCTCTATACTTACTTGAACCTGCAAATGACTGCAACACTCTTATCAAGTAGCCTAAGTGCTTCTGGAGTTTTCAAGTGGTTATTCCCAATACAGAAATAGTTGCTTCATTATAGAGACTTCAGCTGGATGATTTCTCTGCAGATAATGCACATGTTCATTAACAGAAAGCCTACCAATCTTAGAATGGCAGGGAACTGGCTTCATGCAGCGGAGCCCAGTATTAAAGCCCATTACTAAAAGACACTGAAAAGAATGTCATGACCACTCCCTATTTTGTTCAGTCATGCCCTGTGGTGAGAGGATGCCTAGTCTTTTCCCAAGAGGCTGGTCTCTTAAGGAATAATGTGACTACCAACCAGCATTGCACTCCTCTCTGACATGGAGGAGGTTGTAGATCTGGGGGCATGGGTGCTCCAATGTGTTGCTTGATGGTGAGCCTGGAGTAGGCTGAGGCTTTTACTGAAAGTGAGCACAACGTTTGAGTTGCACGTTTCTTTATTCCTGATTTAACTCCACGTCTGGCTCTTTATACAAAATGATTTATAATGAAAGGATGCCATTCCATATCCATGGCTTAAAAAACCTCCAAATTGGCATGATTGCTAGAGCTGTTCATCTTTTTGAACAGTAATTCTACCTTTACAACTGAAGTAAAAGAAAGACAAATGAACAGAAAAGACACATTTATTATCATCTGGGGTCCAACTATTTGCAACTTCCAGGTATATGTAGGTAGGGCGTTTTCGGGTGTGTCTCTAATATGAGTCAGAAGCTGGTGGCATGACACATACCATTAAAAAAAAGTCTACTTATGTCTTGAAACCAACAGAATGAGCACAATGTAGAAAACTGAACACATGCATTTACAGATCATGTGTAAAGATATGGAAGTGCTTAAAGAAATGAAAGAGGAAAAAAATCTCATCTTATTACTTGGGAACTTACAAGAAAATTTTCAAAAGAATATTGAGGTCACTTCAGAACAGATGATACAAACATAGGCTTTATTTGTAATCAATGTAAATAGCTGTTTCTCTCTCTCTCACACACACACACACACACACAAAACCAACTTAGGAAATGCACTAATGTGTATGAAGCTTGTATGCAGCTTGATACATTTTAGCACATTTGCCAAGTTTTGTCTTTATGTTCAGGAAAATTAGATATAAACAGGTAACAGTGTTTAGACTGCAAAATAGCCAGTGCCCACAGAATCAGTGCTGTGGAAACGCCACGCTTTGAAACTCCATTCTGGGTACCTAAGAGAGATGTGTTCAATATTCAACAAAATCGAAGAATTTGAAAATTGAAAATCTCTCAGATGTTCTTAGAGAAAGTAAATCCCGGGGCAGAGTCAGAGGATTTGGATTTAAGCCTATAGCTATATGAGAAAGAAATAAGTGAGAAAATAAAAACCTGGGCAGTAGGTTTTTAGCTGAAAAACCTAATCCACCTCACAATATATTCTGATAAAGCATTTGCTTCAAACTGATCAGAAGTCATGGCTCCATTTTGCACTGTCCAATTTGGTAACCACTAGCCACATGTAGCTATTTAAATTTAAATTAATAAAAATTAAAATATTTAGTTCCTCGATTGTACTAGCCACATTTTAAATTACTCAATAGTCACATGTGGCTAGTGGCTACTATATTGGAAAGTGAAGATATAGAACATCTCCCTCAACGCACAAAGATCTACTGGACAGTGAAGTTCTATATTCTTAAAAGATTTAATGCAGCTTCCAGAAATTTCTAAATTTTCTTAAAGGAACTTAATAGTTCACACACTCACTGGGAGGATCTGGTTCTCTAGATGAATAGCAGAGATCGGACTGATAAAATCAATAAATGTAGCAATAGAGAAGAGGCCCAGGTCAGAGACTTACCCCAAAGATGTGCTGCCTGGCAAGGGAAGGAACCCAACTTTTAGGTCTAAAGTCCACTATGGATGGAAAATGCCCCTGTAAAAATGTTTTTCATTTTCGTGGGGAAAATAAAAGACAGTAGAATTCTTTTGGCAGTCACAACCTAAAAATAAGGGATATGGAACAGCAGAATTCTAAGTAAAGCCTCACTTGACCACCAAACGAAATTAGAACTATAGGTACAATTTGCCTCAAATTCTAAACTTCAGTCAAGTGTGACAAGAAATGAGAAGCAAATGACAAATCCCATTTGTATTCATCTTTACACATAAAATAATGCGCTTAGTCCTATTTGGAAGCAAAGGCACGGAACCTGTTATAATCCCTAATTAAAGAAGCCTACAAGATAGCTGAACCAGTTCATAAAAATATTTGTCATCTAAACAGATCCCTAACATGGCAGACAGGGACAGACAATCAAAGCATGGGGAAGCACTTGCTTCTCTACCAGAGACATTTTACTTGTTTTGCTAAAGGAAAAATATACATATATGTGTGTATATGCACACATTTTTTATGGAGATAAGCAGCTGTCTTGTAACCTTTTTTTTTCTCAGAACATGCTGCCCTCTACAGGCCACATGGATCTATGCATATGTAAAGATATAATAAGGGTTCAGCTACATCCAAATTAATAGGATCATTAGTAAAGGTAAGATGAAAAGGAGCGGAGGAAGTCGGTGATATCTGTGTGTTTGAAAGGCTTTAGGATCAAAATGAGAAACAATCAACATTTATAAGCCTCTAATAAATCTTACTTCTTCAGTTGACATACATGTAAGAAATTATAAATAGTACCATAGTCCTATCATGGCATTTTCCCTGAGAAACTTAAAAGTATGTTGACAGCCAATTTTCCTTTGTTTTAACTAGGGAGGAGGGTGTGGAAGAAAGAGGAGGAAGAACGGTTGGTGTGGCTTGACAGCTTTTACCAACATTTCCAAAGTTTATCAGTCTTGATCTAAAAATATATTAATATTCGGCTCCAAACTGGGAAATAAAAGCCAATGCATTTAAAGAAATACACATGATTTTGTCCCTAAGAGTTTAATCTTTTAAGTTCTGGCTGCAGTGAAGTGGTCAAAATCTGGCCTAAGAAATGAGAACTACCCTTCATCTTCACTCCAAATTAATTCCATTGCAATAGCTGTGCCATAAGCGCGCACACACACACACACACACAGCTGGCATGTTTATTGGTTTAGTCACTAGCTGGACAAACATCACAAAGACGATGGCTGATTTAATTGAATTTATGATCAAATGTTTTCCATTGTAGGAAGAGTGGGAAATCACTTATGGGAAGATTTGAATAATTTAAGGAAAGTTCTTTATTTGGCATTATGTTTTTATACCAAGTCATGAGGGATTAAATACAGCTGAGGACTAGCAGAGAATTCACATACAGATACACAAAGATACGCTGTATAACAATGCAATGAGGGCCAGAATATTGATCCCTTTGCATTAATATTTCTGTTCATTTATCTCTCATTTATAGTCTGAGTAATAATATTCACACATATACATAAACACTATGAGTCTTCCACTGTAAGCCACCACTAGATTTTTCTGAGATCCCAGAAATGTTGAAATGATGTTAAAATGTTCTTTCAGATAAGAAAAAAAAATTGATTTGGGAGTTGTCTACGTGTGTGTTCAAGGCAATTTTATGTATTTTTGTTGTTGTTAAACATATAATGAAACCTATTGTTAAAATAACTCCCATGATCGATCTAACAGCTTACCATGGGATGTGTGCCTTAGGGTATGGATGTGGCTCACTGAAAGAAAAAGGCGGGTTACCTTTGGAATCCCCTGCCAGTTTTCCTCATCAGTGATGACAGATACAGCAAGGCCATGCTCCCAGCCTTTATTAATTGTGTTTCCAGAGATAATTCACCTGCCCTCCCCATTTAAATGCTGTAAATAGCAAGAACAATTACGTTTAGTCTCATCACTGAAACCACAGGTCAAGTGGACACCCAGATCCTACACACCTGGCTTAGGTTTACCAGTCAGTTCATATACAGATAACATCACGGGAAAAGATCTAGCAAATGTTTGAATTTAGTAACAGCGATTTGTCTATGTGTTTCTTTCAATCTAATTAGGAAAACTGTCTAATAGATGTGTTTCAAGACTTAGAATAAATCACAGTTTTATATTAATTATGTAAAATGCTATTTGTTAACATATCATTCTTAGCAAGAAACTGTTGGGTAAGGGCAAATCTTGTTTCTACAGAAGAAGTATATATATAAAAAAAGATTTGGTGACCAGGCAGTTCAGCATGTGCTCCTAGGAAGGTAGAAAGAATATTCAAGAGGAAGTGTGGGGATCCTGTGTAGGAGTACTACACACGTTCAAGGAGAATTGTTTATTTGGAACTGAATGAAACACTCTGACTGGCAGGTGAGGGCAGCGAGTGCTGAAAAATCAGAAGGGCGGTAAACTAATGTTTGTTCAGGGACTGTGCTTGGTAAGGTGCCCAGTAATTTACACCCATACCTTATTTAAAGATGAAACAATAATCCTGCCAAGAGGTTTTAAAGATTGAAAAAGTGAGGCTCAGAAAGGTCAGTGAGCCTTTCTGACTATTATGCAGTTCAGAAGTGGATCCAGGGTTGAAGTTGGTCCCTGTGACACCAAAGATGACACTGGCTTCAGGTGTTTTCTTGCCACTGTGCCAGTAATTAGCTTGTGTAGCCTCCCCTTCTCTCTTCTGTTCTTTCTTGGTTCATAACAACACTGTGTATTGACGCTGTATTCTTACAAGGTCAGCAGGACCACTATTTATACAGCAGATGTTAGATGCATGTGTCAACATCAATTCTCCAGTAACTCAAAATGAGTGGACGATGAGCCCCAGTTTTATAGAAAGTCTCCCCAAATGATCAGGGGAACCTCTTGTTTCAAGACAATCACCAAGGTAGAGGGTGGAGTGGGTGACAGTGGATACAAAGGATGACAATGTTAAAATCATCTCTCCCTCTAGTGACTTATGTTCATCTTCATTTTGAAGGTGAAAATTCACTAAATTTGTAAATATTTTCTTAATCAAAAGAAAATGACATAAGTAAATGTTGAGGAAAAGGATAACATATCAGGTGTTTCTTTTAAATAATGACAGGTAAAAACTACTGCGTTTCTGTTTATGCTTCACTTTCTAAAATGTGGCAGTTGTCAATGTCCTAAAGCTTAAGAATTAATATATGTACCCACAGGGGTCTGGTGAGGAAGACCTGGCCCTTGACTTGGGAGGCTTATTTAAAAAATTGAGCCCCTCTAAATAGCATCTCCTACATGGTGAACAGGAAGCTGAGCCTTTGCGATATTTTCTGAGTAGAGTTAGGGGAGATCAAGGGAACAGGGAACAACAGCAGAGAGGTGAATTCTTAGGGGAGTTCAAAAGGGTAGAGAGCTGTGTGTCTAACCCCTAACAGTTCCCAACAGAAAAGAGAGAGAGAGAGAGAACACAAGGAGAAAGGAATAGAGAGTTTGCAACAGGCGGCGCCCCTCAGGAGGGAACAGCGTGGCTTCTGGATGGGAGGAGGCAGGAAGGAGTGTCTGCTTGACGTTCTTTGATATTTCCACTACTACCCCTGCAGATTTATTACACTTATTGGGTACTCCAGAGCTATTATCTCCACAGAGTGTTTACAAATAAAAGATAGAGGTGAGAAGCAAAAATACAAAGCAAGATCTCTGGACACTTGAGTGCAAAATGCAATGACTCTTTAACGTAGATTTTCCAGGCATTAGACACCCATATTTGTATTACACTGGTGAGCATTTAAAATAAATGAGTATTTCACATGTTGATCTACAACTACCCAATATGTTAACACTAACCACATGTGGCTCTTTACATTTAAATTAATTACGTTTAAATAAAATTTAAAATTCAGTTCCTAAATCATCCCAGTCACATTTCAAGTGCCCAGGAGCCTCAGGGGTCTAAGGGTTACTACTGCATTGGGCAGTGCAGATATAGAAATGTCAGGCCAAACTTTTAGTTATCTCAGAGACCACCAGCCTTCCTGAGCATAATCTCTTTTTTTCTCTATGCCAGGAATAAAAAAATGATTTCTTCTTTATACATGATCTTGAGGAGACCCATTGTGAAGCAGGCAATGAGGATCTATCAGAATCAGAGGCCTATGCCTGTTACCCGATGGGTCAGAGACCAAGTGAGGGAGGCTGTGTCTGACCTGGCTAGGGCTGGGTTTCTGCACTCTGCTGTGCTCCGTCCCGTGACTCATGACTGAATAGGAAACCCCAGCACCCACTCATGGTAGGCAGGATGGCCACCTAAGACGTCCACTTGCCAATCCCTGAAGTCTGTGAATATGGTACTTTCTGTGGTAAAAGGGACTCTGTACCTTTAAACAGGGAGATTAACCTGGACTAACCAGGTGAGCCCAACCTAATTACATGAATCTTTAGAAGCAGAAAACTCTCTCCCACTGGAGGCAGAAGGGGAAGTCAGAGAGATTAGAAGCTGGTTTGAAGAAAAAGGTGGCCATGTAATGAGGCTCGCGGGAGCCCTTAAGGAGCTGGCGGAGGCTCCTCGTTGACAAACAGCAAGGAAACAGGGACCTCAGCCCTACCCCAATAAAATACTGAATTTTGCCAACAACCTTAATGAGCCTGGGATCAAATTCTCCCCAGAGCCTTGGAGCCCAGCCTGCTCAACACCTTGATTGTGGCCTTGTGAGACCCAAGAAAAGAAACCAGCCTTGCCCATCCAGACTTCTGCCTGACAGAACAGTGAGATAACACATTTATGGTGTTATATACCAACAAACCTGTGGTAATTTGCTATGGCAGTCATAGAATACAAATACCCCACTTCATATTTGGGGGAAGCAGAAGAACCTCTACAGTTTACACTCCTACGATCTGTTTCGGGGAACAGTTCAAGAAAGCCTAATTCCATCCTCGTCCTTTTAGGGAAACCACAGCCCAGCAGCCTCTGGAGGCTCTATGCCACTTCAGAAGTGTGGCTGGGTTTTATTCCTTAATGAGCTGGATGGCAGAAGGAAGGCATTAGCTGCACCATAAGCCTGTACTTTTGGATGACGAGTCCAACATACAATCTGAAAGGATGAAAAACAATGGCTGTTGCCAACTCCTAAGCCTGGCACGTACTACCAATTAGTAAGAGAGAAGATGGATAGTTTCTGTCTCTCAGAAGGGGAACAAAAAACTCATGCCCACCAGATAACAAACAGCACAGGGCCTGCTTTCGACCATCACCAGGGGTTATTAACGACAGCAAATTCTTTCCTACAAAAAGAAAGACATGGACAAGAAATCTGGCAGTGACATAAAATGATAGGGGAGAACCTCCTGGGGGCAGTGGGAGCTGTATGGAAGAGGTGATAAATCTTGCTGGTGGGGTATGAGTGGGTGGCTGGCAGGCCTGTCATCTCTGGCACAAAGCCAACCTTTTCCTTATGGCGCATGACCCAGCAGTGGTGCAGGAGAGGCCTGGGTTGGTGGTGTGGGTGGCCAGCCTGCTGCAAACACTATTTTCCCCAGGATAGATGAAGTCAGGTATCTACTCCACCCCAGCTCTCCTGCTGCATAAAATCCAGACTGGGAATGACATCAGTTCCCAGAAGAGATCTCCCCACCCATTGTTGTAGTGAGAACAAAATAAAATCAGATATTGATAAGCCCTCATGAATATCAGGGCTTTAAAATTCATAATATTCCTTTCACAAGATTCACTGGGGGACATTGTATTGATCATTTGACCTCATGAGTATTTTTTTTTTTATTTTAGGCTATAAAGTGGAGATGACAATACCTGCCCTGACTACCTCAAAAGGGGATGTGACAATATACATGAAATTAAACTCTATATTGCAAAAGGCTGTCCAAGTGTTAATTACCACCACTTCCTCCATCACAACTAGGACTATGGAATGAGTGCATGTTAGGCCTTTGACTAAGTATATTTCATGTGCTTTCACATTTATGCTGTTGCCACTACTAGTGATCAGGGCTAGGCCTTTGGCAAATTTACCAACTTCCTCTCAGATAGCTTCTTCTTTGTCTTCCTGGCCCCTGCTCGCAACCTGTGTCTTTGGACAGACCTTTAATCTGTCTTCTCTGAGGTTCTCTAGGACTCCCACTAGGGCTTAGAAAGCATCTCCTATTTTAGATCCTCCTCTTGTTCCTTTCCAGTATCTAATCTGCAATTCCCCAGAAGAACTGCTTTCTGTTAGGTGGCAAGGGGTTTATTGAGTCTGATGAATATCTGATCCACATGATGCTTTCAGTAACTGAACTGATGATTCATTCTTATGAAAATGAGTGTCCCCAGAAATTGTTCTGAACTGCAACTTTCAAGCAAGCAGGTGAACCTTTGGGGCCTCCAAACATTACCATATATAGGTGTCCGAGGTCAGGATAAGAGACTTGCTTGGATCTGATTATTGTGTTGAAAACTGTACATTATCAAGGGTATAGCATGTGGTGAAGAACTACATCCCACACAGTCTTCTAATGCTGAATTCAAAGCCACAGAGCTGGGCAGTCGACCCCTGTAGCTCACCCTTTGAGTTAAGAGACTGGAATTTCAAAATGTCTGCTTTACTGTCTGCTTTACAGCTTGTTACCCCAACAAACCCATCCCCCAAAAATTGAATAGAGGATGTACAGAATAATTTCTTTGAAAATATTATGAAAAGAAGTCTCCAGGCACTAAATAAATTAAAACTGTTACTTTGAAGGAAATAGAATTATAACGAAAATGATCAACAATGAAAAAAACATGAAAGCAAAGAAAGACGATTTAAAGATCTGACTCAACTCAACTGCTCCTCCTAGCGCAATAATAGTGTTCTTACCTTCCTCTCACATTTCTAAGCTGGCAAAGAAATTTAAAGCTCTAACTTTGCAATGTCTTATTATGTTAGAAAATTGTAGATCAACTTAGAACATTAGGGAGAGTGGAACCCAGGGTCTTTCAGTTTCTCAAGAAGGCACTGACTTAAATCTTAATGGGACACATCTGATATGATGACAAGAAAAATACAATAGAGCACCACTAACATACATACACAGTGAAAGTTATGTTATTTCTCTAATTATTACCTTCAATACATTATGTTTTATGCATATGTAACACAACTATCTAGCAAGTCATCTTTAAAATATGTTTTGGAAGTTAAACATCGAATTAGATAAAATATTCAAGGAAAGTTCAAGAACACAAAGTTAGGAAACATTTCTAAATCTTCTAAATTAGGGATTGTGACTCTGCGGGTACATTCAAATATAGCAGGTAAATGTTTTCTTCTCTACTTTTGCATTCCCAGAAAGGTAGCTTCATTACAACATCTCTGTATTTGCTGTACATTTAAAAATACAAATTTTTATGAGTTCTTAGGAGAAATTCAGCTGTACGGAACTAACAGAAGGATTATAAGCAGAACTAGACAGAACATGTGGGGCAACAAGCAGGAAGAGGTTAACCTGCACCTATTTAAGTCTCTGGACATGCTTCTCTTTACCACCACTAGCTATGTTTTCCAGATCTGTCTTCTGTGACTTGGTGGTTTATCCTCAATTCTCTTTCTGATAATTTCAAGCCTCCCAAATTGTTCAGCTGTTAAAAAATTCCAAAATAAGCAAATGTGTTCCTGGAATCTTACCCTTAACTATGCTGGAGAGCATATACTAAGGCTTCTTTTCCAGCCAAAATAATAAAAGATCTTTTAAGTGGCTGAAATTCTTGGTTGCTTGCACATACATGCCAATGTCAGACAACTATAAATAGAGATATTTGGAAGAGAAATAGGGAGAGTCTTTGTAAGTCCAATGAAATAAAATGAGATGTTTTGAAGGCAGAAAATAATATGTGTTTTTATAAAATTAAGATTTGTTTCCCTTTAATCCAAATGTAGGAAGAGCTCACATGGATCATGGACTTCCAGTATGAGGGAATAAAATGACTTTCTTTTCTTTATTAATATATATCTATTATTTTCAATCCATAATTAAGATGTCTTCTTTATATTATCTTTTTGAGTTTGGATATCTGCTGAATCTTTTGATACTGTGCCCCTGTCACTGCTTTGTTTTCCCAGAATACTAAAAAGTCTTTCAAAGGATAAAATTATGCCCATGATACCGATATAAATGAAGCCAGCAGGGAATTGCATGGGTGTTACCTAGGGCAGACTTGGCCCCAAATAAACTGGGTCACTTGTTGTAGCCATTCAAAGATACTTAAGGATTCATTTCTCAAGAAATCCCTACTCTCTTAGGCAGGTTAACACATCCACTAGCTTCAACAGCTGAGTTAATACATATTTTTAAAAGCATTTTTACTTAATTTTGAACAGTGACTTACTTTTCTATATTAACCCACCCATCTTACATTAACTTATCTAAATTGAATTTAAATTAGTTCTTACAAATTATGTTCACTTTATTTTAAACCTATTACCACTATGTAAGAGAATTTACCAATTGTTTCAGTTTAGTAATTGTGCCATAGACAAGCAAATTAATTAGGAGCACTCGTTTAATAGTCTTTTAATGCAGTTCTTTTGAATCTAAACCTCACTCCTGAAGTGAGAGATGTTGTAATGTTGATGACGGTTGCAAGTCCATTTGGAGGAAGAATCAATAACATAATTAACGTCTCTGAATCTCAGTTCTCTCTAAATTACGCTGGGTTTGAATTGGCTAGAGGTTAGAGCTTGGCTCTAAAGATTCAGCACTTAACACTGGAATACCAGAAAGCAATATTTTAATAATATTTTTAATAGTGATTTTATTACTTAGTATTTCTGAAATAAACCCTTAAGGCAACAAAAAGTAAGACTTATGGGGACTTAAAAATAGCATGGTTCTAAACAAGCTATGTTCATAATTTTACAATCTTACCTCAAGCTCAGCTTTTAATATTTTCCTTAAGATATCTAAAAGGCAATCTAAGGGTGGGACTCAGCTGATTAAATGACTTTGAATTAATTCTAATGATAAATTCTATAATTCTAATTATCCCTTCCCACAAATGCTGGTATGCTGTGTATGATTTGTCAGATTTTCCTGCTACTTCAAATATAGGCTTAGAGATTCCATTGCTTTATCAAAAATTGTTTCATAAAGTGATTATTTGGTTGGACAGAATTTTCTGAGAGAGGAATGCATTTGATCATTTAATTAAGTTAGGAACTGTACACTGTATATATTACCTGGTGTATAAAGGCACTTAATTAAAATATGTTAGACCAGTGATCAGTAAAGGGTAGTAGCTAGGAGGTGAGGAGACACAGAATGCCCCAGCAGAGGGGTGCCTCCCAGGGGAGATGCTAGAGATTAACAATCCACTCTTCAAATGGCAAATGCAAAGCCCTATGTTAGACAAAAATGACTATGCCAATGTGGTGTTCTATGTACAAATTTAATAAAAATAAATTGCCAAATCCTTCAAATAAACTACTGCAGAATTTAATGTATTCATTTCATGAGTTCCTCACAATCAGATTTTGTCCATTGTATCTACTGACAACCCTGATTAAAAGCATTTTTAAAATGAAAAAGTTTTTTCTTATTTTTGTTTTCATAAATGATGGTGCCCAAAATCAAACATGTCATAACTGTAAAAAGTGAGAATGTAACACTAAATTCCCAACAGACAAAATTTTGTTATGACATATTATATTTTATTTAATCAAAGCTGTGCCAGTCACCTTTTCCCCAGCATAAAGCTTTAAATGTGATGCCGATAACGAAACAGTAGTGACTCAATTACTCTGCTTTCCAACTTCCAATGATTTACTAACAGGGTAGCTTGCAAAAAAAGGCTCCAGAGTAATTTACGAAACCAAGATCTTCAGATTTTGCGAGATTTTGAAACCTATTTAAAACCATTTCGACAAGCTCAGATAGAGAACAGAAACGAAATAAATTGAGAAGATATACTTCAAGCGATAAATGTGCTTAGCTGCCCAAAACAGCTGAGGGGAAAGATATGTAAACAAAAAATTTGAAAGATCAATTTTAACTAGCTCAGAATTGTCACCAATATCATTCAGATTAGAAAGTCAGTCCCTATATTGTATTTTATAAATGCTGTTTTGCTGATACTAAAATATTTCTTGGAATTTAGTTACAAGAAGATCGACTACCAGGAATATTAGGATTTACAATTCTGAAGCAATGCCACATTGCTCTAGGAACCCAAACTCATGCAGTGTTGGCTGAGGCTGAACGTGGTAGCTGATACACAGTTAGGGTTTAGTAACAGTTTAATGCTCAAATGAATGAATAAATAGTAAGATGAATGAATGAAAAAAAATGCCATGACAAGCTTATCAGAAGAGTTGTAAATATTAAGAGAGAGAAAGAGAATGAGTACAATCTGTGTAAAGACTTACTTATTCCATGCTTGTCTAAGGTTTTTAGAGCTGTACTGGGTAAAGCGTTCTGAAATAAAAAAGAAAAATGATAAGCAATCTTTTTTTCGAAAATACACATTGCAAGAATGTTGAAGAAATTAACTTTTTAAAAAGACAGTGTTCTATTTAGTCATAGTTAAACTAGCCATAGTAAGGGTCTTCACCTTCACATTGGGCAGTCATAAAGAGTATAACAGGAAGATCGTAACATTTTAAACAATGAAGCATTGTCTTCTTTTATCTAGGATGATTTATTTCATAATCTGGTTTCCTAGCAATTATTTCTTAGAATAACTAAGTTTTAATTGAATTGAAAAAAGAAATGCAAATTCAAAACCTCCAAACTGTAAGTAGATTTACAGAATAATATTGACTCATCTGTCAAGTGAGACGCTGTTTTTTCTATACAGATTTCTCTGACCAAATACAGTAATGTTGGGTCTCCTTTCTTACACTGTATGGTATTTATACACACCCAAAGCCAAACCACCAATGTCCTACAATGTATATTTACATTTGTCATTGAAGAATCTTTATTAGATGTTTTTAAATTAAAAATGAACATGTTTGTTTTATACCAAGTTAAACAATAAAGTGGTATAGAATAGACATTAATAATCTCTCCTGCTCTCCATTTTTCACTCCTGGTGATATAGCCATTGTTAATGGCTTGGTATGTACCTTTACACATATTTCTTTATGCTTATAAAACACACACATCCATATATACAAACATATATACTATTTTAATTTGTTAAATGGATTGTACAATAAACATTACTCTGAAACTTTTATGGCACTTAATAATATATGGTGGATAGTTCTTCAACTCAAGACAATATATGTAACAATTGTTTCAAAATGGTATAACATGCCATAGAATAGAAGTAGCATAATTTATTTGACATTCTCCCACTGATGAACCTTTAGGTAGTTTCCAGTTCCTTTTCCCTTACAAACAATGCTTCAATAAATATCCTTGCACATCTATCTCTATGTACAGATGCTTTCATTTTCGCTGCATAGATTCCCCAATATAGAACTCCTTGGCAAATGGGATGTGCATTTTACATTTTAGTAGATGCCCACAGATTACTTTTCACTTTCCCTCCAGTGATGAAAAAGAGTGTCGCTTTTTCCATATGCCTTCTAGCACTGGTTGTTATCAGTGTTTTATATTTTTGCCAAACCTGTGCTTGATAAAACATTCTTGGGCTTCTTTTCATATGCTTCCTGGCTATTTGCATTTCCTCTTCTGTTTCAAATTTTACTTTTCATAGCTGGTACCAATTTTAATATTGATTTGTGGGCCTTTATCAGTTTATAGAAGTTTTTTGTACATGATCAAGTTGTCTCAAATAAATATAAAGGTGAAATTTCACTTTTATTTATGGAGTATTTTTCCATACAGAAATTTAAATTTTTATTTAGTGAAATAAATTATTCTCTTTCTTTTGGCTTTCTTGTCTTGCTTAAAGAAAAAGACCCTGACTTTGAGTTTATACAAACAATAGTTTTCATTTTTCTCCTATTTTTTTTACTGACTAATTTTTTTTTATGGTTTTTGTGGTTTATAGGAATTTCAAGCTGTCAATGTCATAAACTTACAGAATAATAATGATCACAAACAAAGCATAAACAAAATACAATCATCTTAATTTGGGAATAGAGGTGAAGAAAATAGCATAAAATCACAAACAATAGATAAACTCTTGGTTGGGTTACATTTAGCAAATTATACACTGGTAATTCTAATTTCTATGTTTCAACTCATTTCTGACTTCTCATAAACAAAAGTCAAAGTCTAAGTCTCTCAACATCTTCCTCTTCCTTGTATTTTAAACTTAAATTGGGCTTAGTTCATTACTGACTAATTTTTTTTACCTCTTGGTTTTCATATCTGGAATTTATTTATTTAATATGGTATGAAATATAGTTCTTATTTTGTTTGTTCAAGGAGGACAGATAATTATGCAAGGACTATGTAATAAATCGATTGTTCTTGCTCTAACAATTTGAAATGACACCTTTATCCTATACTAAGTTCCCAAATATGCCAGAGCCTGGACTCTTTTCTTTTATACTTATCTACTCATGCCAGTATCGTACCGTTTTAATTAGAGTGCTTCTTATCTTTCAGAAAATGTATTTTCTAGCTAGTATTTTTTTTTTTTTTGGAAAAATTATTGGGGTAAGTTGTGAACATTTCTTTATTCATTAATTCCACACAGTTATTGTGTACCTAATAAGTGCTAGGGATTGTTCTCATGCTGAGAATACAGACATGAACAAAACAGAAAAAGTTCCTTCCCTCATGGAGCTTATATTCTACAACAGGTGAGACACACAAGAAAAGCATAAACACCACCATCACCACCACCACCACCACCAACATAACAAACAAGCTAATTTTAGAAGGTGGTAAGGGTTCCAGGAAAGCAAAACAAGGAGATTTTATGTAGAGTGAACAGTGTAAGAGGACACTTTAGGTTGGGTGATGAGGGCAGGCCAGTTTAAAACAAAATAGTCAAACAACAAGATAAACAAAGCTCCCATTGGAAATCTGGCTGAAATTCCATAAAAATATATATTTATCTGAAAAGGATGATATAAAATCTTTGTACATAAGAATATGGTGTGTCTTTCCATTTAGACATTTAGACAACATTAATGTGTAAGTCCTTTGGTAACATTAAATGGTTTTTTTTTTAGGGCTGGGCAAGGTGTCCCACACCTGTAATCCCAGTATTTTGGAAGGCTGAGGCGGGAGGATCACTTGAGGCCATGACCTTGAGACCAGCCTGGGCAACACAGTGAGACCCCATTGGGTGTGGTGGTGCACATCTGTAGTCCTAGTGACTCAGGAGGCTGAGGCAGGGGGGGTCCCTTGAGCCCAGGAGTTCAAGGTTACAATAATTTTTTTTATATGGATCTCACTTCTTTTTAATTATTTAATACTTATTAGGCCTAATTTTGCTTAATATTGGTTGGTGTCCTTTGTCAGTATTGTCTACTTTTAGTTGTAAGTTTTTAAAGGACAGAATCAAATGATTTATATTGCTTTTGTTATGGTATATTTCATGTATAAGACTACCACTAGATAAGAAGAACAAAAAGAAAGTAAAACACGCACTCAGCTTCTTATTTTTAAACCATAGTTTACTCAAAAGGAACGACTAAAAACACTGTATGATGATTCATTCATTCCTTCAACTACTACTTATTGAACAACTACTGAATATACAGGAGGGACTCAAACCAAAAAATCTTCCAGTGAGGGGTGTGGGAAGTTGGAGTTTGTTTGAGGCCAGGACAGCTGGAGTAGGCCAAGAACCCAGGAGAGGGCGTGGAGGCTGCGACAGAGAGACAAGCGAAGGGTAGAGAGCCTCTGTGGCCTTTGAGATATGATCTAATATGATTTGGCCTTTACTTTTTTTTAAAAGGATCACTCTGGCTTCTCGTCGGAGAACACGCTACAGGAGGCAAGGCTGGAGGCAGGGAGACCAGTGAAAGGTTATTATAACTGCCCAGGAGACAGACTATAGGACTTGACTATGGGAACAGAATGAATGCAGTGAGAAAGGGGTCAGAGTCTGAAGAAGTTTTCAAGGTAGAGCCAGTGAGATCTACTGCTGAGTTAGATATGAGGGGTGACAGGAAGGGAGGAGTCAAGGATGACTAATAGAGCACGCACTAATATCCAATTTCCAGGTTTCAAAGATGTGGAATTTCACATACATCTCAAATACTACTCAGAAAAAATTAATCTTTCTGTGACGATTCAGAAGGTATTTAAAGTGGAGTTCTCCTGGAGTTTCAGAGGTATCATTCGAGCAGGGATAATTGACAAAATATTTAATAACCTGTAAGGGACAGGCATTGACTGATCAGAACAGAAACAGCCATTACGCTATGATGGTGTGCGCTAGCAAAAGATCGGCCCCGACAACAAATATCCATTGTTCTAAAGACATAGACAAAAGCACTCACCAACAATTATGTATTACTCTGTTTCAAAAGAATGTCTAATTTCTGAGTTTATTCTCTGCTAGACTGTATCATATAAGATGCAACATAATTCAGCCAGTTAGTGTAGAACAGAAATTTAAAGGCATATATTCTAGGTTTGAGGATTAACTGACAAGGAAAGGAGAAAGGGGAAGAATAGTTCTTTGTGTAAAATTTAAAAAGAAATATTATCTAAAGTCTAGCATTAAGGAAGCAAGAGATATTTTAAAAATTAATTAAATCAAGTGTCTTTATAAAGCAAATTTGATTTACTTAACTTTATACTCCTCACAAAGCAATTTTAATAATTTGCTATGATTTCAGGATGAACAGGAATTCCATTACAGATAAAATTAATACAATCTTGCATTTACAAATAAATTATTATTCTTAGCAATTAATGATTGCACATAAATATTAGTTCTAAGAATTGACTCTTTTTAGAGCTTGATAGGATATGCTAATAGAATTTTTTTCCAGAAATACAATATGTCAATTTTAGCTGTGCATAAAAGAGACAAAATTGATAGTGAAACATGCCATATGAGAGTAAAAGAAAAATAAGGAAGAATGAAGCCTCATTCTCGGGTTTACCTTCCATCACTATTCACATAAAATCTTAATTCTTTTAGCAAATATTACCTGGGCACCTGCCTCTGTGCCAGGTGCTGCACTAGGCAATAGGCACACAAAAACGAGAAAGTCCTGGTTATAGTTCAGTGGCACGGAAATATACATACAGAATTACAGATACAGGGTGAAAAATGCTACAATGTGGATATGGATACAGTCCTAGAGACTATAGAGACAGAGCCAAGATTGCATCTGTTTCTTTTCCAAATAAAGACAGCTTAAATAAACATCTGAAGCTAGCTCCAGGAACACAAAGGGCCTGATCACTTGTAGCCAACATCTTTGAGACCTTAATTGCTCAAATATATGATTTCCAAATGGAGCCATTTCTAACATTTTCTGCAATTAGCATTACATTTACAATTAGAGTAAAAGATTATATTTTTAAAACTGCTTCCATTGTAAATAAAAGTAATGTTCCATTAGAATAAAAGCAACATAATTAGTTATTAGCTATGTAAATTTTGAAAGCAAAAAAGTGTTGCATTAATGCTCCAAATCAGTAACGAATGTATTTAATAAAATGGTCAACTGCCTGTGAATAATTTTATCAGATTATTTGAGTATTTGCATATGAATGTTTTACACTATTCTTCAGTTAAGTTTACTCTCACTTACTACTTTAATGTCAACTTTCTCTTTCCAATTATGTTTAAACTAGAAGTTTAGAACGTCATTATTTAAAACATTGGCTAACTCATAGCATAACTGAGAAGTGCAATTAATTTGAACCTGCAGGCTGATTTTCACCTTCTCCTCTTATTGCAGGGACACTGCAAAGGATGATCCCAACACAGCAGGAGACCAGGGAGGAGAGTTTGCAGAGAAGAAATCACTTGCTAAGCAACATGAGTGGGGAACAGAAGGTTGCAAAGGTTTTCTGCCTATGCACGGCAATTTGTTGACATTCCATAGGAAAACACCTGGAGAACAATGCTACAAATTGTCAAGTCTCCCAGCTTAAAAGAGCTAGACCTGAAATGGCTTGAGGCACTATGAAAGCAAACTTTAACCCACGTGAAGATAAAACCTAAACTGGATTTTACTTGTTTGCATGCCAGTATTCACTGTATACTTCAGATTAATTTTAATTTTTATTCTCCTCATTCTCTTCTCAGCAATGTTTTTGTGTCTTATAAGATACTGCTGTGTTTTTAACTTCAATAACAGGAAGACATACAAGTAAAAAGTTCAACCAACCAACCAATAAAAAACCTCAAGTGTGTTCAAAGGACTTGAAAGACTGAACCAAGATTCGTAGCTAACATTTTTCTTTCTCTTTTTTGGGGGAAGTGGGGGTAGGCAGGCAAGGAGGGGGCACCAGAGAGGAGACCATAAGGAGGCTCAAACTTTAGTATATCTTTTGCAAATGGACTTGATATCACATAAGACAAATAATACCACAGAATAAGCATTAAGTTTCTACATCAATATAAAAATGAGTATGTCCAAAATGCCATATGAAATGCTAGATGTTCTTTATAATTAACTCTTCTAAATCACATGTTCAACTATTCACAATTTAAATATAGGATTATTTGACATTTTAGCAAATGAGTTTGCTCATACTGAGCTGGTAAAAAAGCAGTAACAATTTAAGCAAAGAGCTGTGGCCATGCTAAAGGGCACCTTAGCATCTGGCAGACGTGTTGAGCCCAGTGCCTTTCTCGGGATTGCTTAGGTAGAGGATAAAGACTTCAGTCCTTTATAAGGGTGAACAATTAACATACTCATGAATCACTCTTGTTACATTTAAAATTACCCTAATTATTATTTATGTAACAGATAATATTCTCAATCCTTTTGGACAGAAGGCACAGCACTCATTCATTCTCATTCATTTTATAAATATTTATTATATGTCTACTATTTGCCAGGCACTGTGAATACAGCAGTGCAGAAAACATACAAGGTCATAACTAGCCTACAATTAATCATGCAAACCAATACTAAGGGGCTTTCAACAGAAGAAAACCACATTCACAAATATCCATAAGAATTTTTACCCAAACTTTGCTTTCTTGTATTTATTAGGAAAACCAAGCCAGCAGTGAACATTTCAGTTAATACTCTGACTAAGATATTTAAAAAGTTGGATCTACAGTCCTTGGAACAGAAGTAAAGCAGAATTCATGTACGGTAGAAGGTTTACCTCAAACAGAGATGACCATACTTGTTCCAAAATCTGCGAATTTTAGATATCTTAACTCCAAAAGAACATGGTGATCCCAACAGGAATTTTAGAAATAATATATATTTGCCCAACTGCAATTTGCGCTTTAAAACACTTGATATTCCCAAAATATCTAATGGCTCAGATTTGACAGAGTCCCAGAATTATCAGTGAAACATTTTGATGTCACACATCAACGTTGAACAGAATTGCACTGCCCTGTTGCTGACACCTAGAAGAGCTACCTTAAAATGCTGAGCAGCATCTTCAGTTCTTTAAATGGGAGACTGCAGCATCCCACTCTGCCCTGGCTACAGCAAATCATCTTTCAATTACCAACAGTGTGCTTTTTTAAATGAGTAATCTCTGAGTAACTTCTAGAAACAAATGCTCTAGTATTTTCATTAAACATTCTTACTTGTGATGGCATTTGTTTTTCTAACATATATACAAGTATGGATTTGTGAATACATATTCCCAAATGAGGTCTTCAAACCATCCACACCTTTCTCAAGCTAGATTTCATAGCCCACTTCTCTTTCCATAAGACATTTTTCTCTAGAGAACTAAAGTTTAATCAGTTAGGTATTTATTAAAGTCTAAAGCATACTATCCACAAACAAGAGCAAATTTACACCTCCCAGAAAAGAGAGCAGAAAAAAGATGTGTCTCACTCTATGTGCACCCCCACCCTTCTCTGAATCCCCTCAACCAAACTCTCCAAAGGGCAAGCAAGAGCAGCAGGAGTGGGGACCAGCACATTCAAGAGGATCTGTGAGCTGGACAGGACCCGAGCAATCAGCCGGTTGAACCACTTCATTTCATACATGAGTAAGCTCAGGCTGGAGTGGTGAAGCTGCCTGAGGCCATGATGCAGGCTATAGTGGCAGAGGTTGAACCAGGCCTCTACTCCCAGTTTACTATCACCAAAGAGCTGGGATCCCTAAACCTCCTATTTGAAATTTAACAAACATTTCTTCTGTCCTATGTGGTTTGCAAATATAAACTCACTTTAATACCATAACAATGCTATGGAGTAGGGGCCATGATTATCTCCATTTTTGACATGGAGAAACTGATGTACAGAGACATTGGGCAACTTGTCCGTGTTACACTGTTCAAAGGTGGCAGAGCTGAGATTTGAACCAAGACAGTCTGGATCTGGATTCTACACCGTTAGTCACTGTACCATGATATCTCTCTGTTCTCAAATGAGAGACACTTGAAGTTTTACCTGGATCATGTACAAAACCAATAGCAGAACAAATAGATCAAAGCTCCTTTGACCAGCAATAAAAAACATGCATACAAACAAGATTCTCACTACTCCCCACTCCCAACTTCCTTTCCACCTGCTGCCAGAGTGTCTTACACTCTTAAGTCTAGGAAAACAAATCTGTCTTGTATTTATAGGAAATTCCAGATATATGTCTTCCAAGCTCTAGCGACCTTGATCATATTACTTAACGTTCCTGTACCTCAGTTTTCCCATATCACAGATAAGGATAATAGCAGTACTTACTTCATCGAGTTACTGTGACTGTACAATAAGAAAATGTATCTCATGAGCCGATAAGAGTGCCTGACACACAATAAACACTCAATACTTGTTAGCTATTGCTACTACCACAACTATTATTAATAATAATATGCTTGAAAAACCGAACATCTTGTATGGTATATTATATATACACGAAGGAGACATACGGTATATACAAAACAGTATCACTTCAGGAAGGGCAAATGCTTAAACTATCCTCAATTGCTTCTTCTGAGGTGACAGTTAAATGAATAAAAACCAAAAACATGTTAATGCTCTTCTAACTCCTAGTATGTAATTCTGTGATTCTAACGTACTAGTGGAGAGCAAGGATTGGCATTCTGAGAGAATATCAATTGTGCTTCTTTTTGATAGTTGAGAGACTATTAATTGGATTTATAAAGCTGGCTGTAGAGGCACAACCATCTGTTTACATCCTTACTTACGTCCTTTTTAGATGATCTCCATTGCAAACATTATCATCTTTTAGCTACAAAGTTAGTCTCTGCTGGTGCTGCAAGAACCGCATATGTGAAGGAAATTTCATCAGAACTTACAACTGAGCTAATAATTAGTAGTCAGTTTATCATCCTATCTGTCTGACTTGAATATTCGAGGGTAAAATATTTCTTGCATCTTAAATAATGGAAACCAAGGTTTTTTTTTCTTTCATCTATATATTAGAATAACAGTTATTCTTTTGCCATGTATTTGTCTTGAAGGGGCCCTGTGATAGTGGCCTAAAGGGATTTTTTAAACAACAGCAAAAAATGAATTTGATTCACTTGTCTTAGCCAGGAGTAGCTGACAAGCCTAGACATCAGAAGACCCAGTATGGGAGATCAGATTATTATTCAGCAAATAATCACTCCCTCCTTCCTTACCACCTTCATGAGTGGAGGATACTTCTCTGCCCCACTGATAGTTTGTGTGAACAGTGGGATGTTAGTGGTACTGACACAAGCAGAGGCTTGAAATGTGCCTGTGGCGTTGGGCCTGCCTCTCATGATGAGAGCACTCGTCCATAGCTGCTGCTGCAAAGAGGATGAGAGGTGTGGAACACACCTGAACCCAACCTGCAACTTGGAGCCAAGAACTGTGGGACTCAGCCAAGGTCACCTGAAAATCAGCTCACCAGATAAGCATGAGCTCTTAACAAATACTTATTAATTATGGCACTGACTTTGGGGTAGTTTGTTTTGGACACTATCACAGCAGAATTGACTGCTACATCCAGGTTCTGGTTCAGCGCTACCATGTACCATGAAACAGGGCTTTCCTCTCTGAGCTTCAGCTTCATCCATCTACCCTGCCTACCTGTCCTGTTAGGAGCACCTCAGGAGACAGTATCTGTGAAAGCATTTGACAACACAGTAAACAGCTGTACAATGCCCGCATCATCAATCAATTAGCACTTAAAATTTTTGCCATTATTCTGTTTCCAGAAATTTTCAAATACTGAAAAATTTATATGAATTCTCACATTACTGAGCACCATGCTGTTCTCTGTGCCTCCAGTGTTTCCAGCGATGAAGGGAGAAAATCCTTCATCCTACCATTGGTTCAACTATTTACTCAGTTACGAATCTCACATAGTGGTATGGAATCACTGCTCAAGTCAGACAGTTGTGCAAGTCTTTGGCCTTGTGAAGATCCATCTCTTCCCTAAAATACTGTTTCGTACTCAAGGTACTATGGTCAAGATGCAACTTGAACACAGGGATCAAGTTTTCTTGTTTTAGATCCAAACTTCTAATCCCCTCATCTCCCTTTCTAAGATCTTGATTTTTAAAAGGTTTTTGAAAAGGGACCCAAAAGTTCAGGGTCAGGCATTACGGAGGACTATTTACAATGCATAGATTTCTAGTTATGTATTTGCTGACATTTATTTGTGAGCAGTATAAATATAAAACATCAAGTTACAAACTCAAAAAGCAATTAAAACTGCATGGCTAGTTTATGATAATGCCATTGGTATATAACAACTCAATCAAATGTTCTATTTTAAAGGAGATGACAATTCTTCCAGTACCATGTATATTATCCATGTCTTCATTCTGATCTCAACTCTTAGGCTAAAAGTTTAATTCTTTTCTTTGATATGACTTTAATCAAATCATACAAATTGGACAGTATATAAGAATTGTAATATTCTTGGGTTGATTGGGATTACTGAACAAATAAAGTCTGTATTTGGTGACTGGCATTCCATATCAACTTTGGTAATATGAGGTGTGAATAACTCCCAAACTGAATTTTACAAAATTTCAGACAGTATGAATAATAAAACTAGTTTATTTAGGATTTTTAAAAATAAGTCTGTCATCAGAAGAATTTCGTTTCCCCTTGAAAATTTAATCTTATTACAGTTTTCTGGCATTTTCTAGACATTCTGCTAGTCTCCATCATTACTGACGCCCTCTAGTGAAAAAAACGGGAATTTCTTCAAGCACATACAGAGAAAGTACAGACGATTCCTGCTTTGCACTGAAATGGGTTTCTGCAATTCATATAACATTTCCCTTCATACATCTGCTTATTGGAGAGGAAATGAATTGTTATTTTACATTTTTGAGTGATTATCAAGATTTTTTGCTGTTTCTTATTTAAATTTATTTTATATCATTGGCCACATCTATGACTTATTTCATATCAAATCCCTGGTTAGCTATGGACCTATGTGGAAAAATATCCCCTGTGTCTGTGGCATCACTGCTAACTTGTGTGAGAATAATTTCCCTCTGAGCCAGGACCTGCCTTTATAGAACCATCTCAACCCAGGGCTGAAGGCAGAAATGACCAATCAAGGGGAATTCACGCTTGAGATGAAACTTCTTTCCAGCTCTGAAATAGGTCTGTGATTTTTGTAGTCAGTAAGTCCTTTTGAAAATGGAAAACATCAATTTCCTCCCCTGCTCAAACCCCTCCAATGATTCCTCTCACATTTCCAATAAAATCCCAACTCCTCACCTTCGTCCCCCTGTACTGTCTTCTTGCCGCTCTCCCTGTGGTCACATTTCTCCAGCCATAGTAACTGGTAATTTGTCTATTACCAGTCCCTGCTCTGGCATGTATGCTCCATAAGGAAAAGGGTTTGTCTGCTCTGTTCACGTTATCTTCAGCACCTGCAATACTGCCTGGCACCTAGTGAGCACCCAGTAAGGATCCGAGCTCACAGGGGAAGCCAAGCACTGTTGCTGCTGATTGAAACACGGCCATTCAGCACTCAACCTCCTAGTGTGATCGCCACAGTCAGAAAGTAAAGACAGTTGGCCCTTCCATGTCATCATGTTTTACTTCCTCCACTCTATAAAGTTCACATAGTTCATAAATTTAGTAATTAACTGGCTTTTTCACTATGTGACTGGAGTGGCATTTATTTGTGGGAGGAGGAAGAACAAAGTTGACATAGGTGTTGGTTGAGGGTAGAGAGAGCCCTATATGTCCTAAACCTTGTGTCAAGCAGACCCACGGGCTTTTAGCAATAAAATCTGAGATAAAAACCAGATATTTGCATAACAACTTTTAAAGTCCATTTTTAAAACCATCCCATAGTTACACCCTATAGACTTAGACTGTAACCCATGATCATTACAGTTGCTGTCAATCAAAAAAAGAAAAAAAGACATAAGAAATTCCTTGGGGGTAAAGTGTAAAGAGCAAGTGCGAAAGGAAACACCAGGCAGAGGACATGGTATAAACGATAAAAATATTATTTTGTAAGTACATGCCCTTAACAGTTTAAACAGCTCAAATCTTCTTAAAAATAGGTAGAGCATAAATAAATAACAAATAATAAAGAGAACATAAATATAGATTATCTCATTTAATTTCCACAGGAAATCTGTGGGCTGGATAAAGCAGACACGATTCTTCTAGAAGAGTAAGGAAGATATTTCTGCACGTCACAGGTGTCCCCTCACTGCAGCTGGGTCTGTGCAGGGCAACATTATGGCAACAAGATGTCCTCCCCTCTGGTCCTCCTGCATGGAATATCCCAATCCAACAACCATTTCTGCTGCTTCCGCAGCTTTTCCATCACGTTCTTACAAACTCAGGAAAAGCCAAGAGTGTGAATAAAGGCTAAGGGTTGAAACATCCTTAGGTCTGCAAATGATGAAAGCGGGCAGTTCTCATAATATGTACTAAGGATTGCACATCTGAGACTAAACATCTGCAGAGAGCATTTTGGAGTTGACAATTTATTGGAGTCACAGGTTTAAAGGGCTTAAGAATATGCCCTGACTTAGCAGGTAGAGGGTGGGTTCTGTATCTACAAAAAGATACAGATCTTTTCTAAGATGCCACAAAGCAGAGCTGAGAAGAGCCTGAAAATTCTCATAGTTCCAGGTTTGCAGGTCGAGGAGCTCTCTTAAAAGGAGTCATGGGCATCAGTGAGAATGCCAGGCTTAGGACTGAATGACCCGGGTTCATGTGCTGGCTCTACTATAGCACTAGAGGGATAAGGCCTTGGGCAAGCCACACGATCTTGCTGAGCCTCAGGTTCCCAGTTTATTTGTCTATAAATGGGATAACAATATTAGGATAAAAACATTATCATAACTCAGAGTTATTCTAAATATCAAATGAGATAATACATTAAAAACCTTTGTAAATAATAAAATACAGTATCAAATGTAAGGTGTTATCACTGTAGTATTCTAGTTCTGAAATAATTTACCTCCTCCCTCTGGAATTAAAAAGTCTGGATCTATTTGGTTTGGGGGCTCCAGTCAGGCCAGGAAATATGCAGAACTTAAGGAGAAGTTTTCCACTTCATTACAAAGCCTTAGTAAAACTAAGTACGTACTTAAATGTTGCCTTTAAGGTCAATGGGTCCGTAGGTTTAGTTTTGGGCATAGTAGGTTTAAAATATCACCTTTCTCCAACTGCCTCCAATGGTAGATTCTTCTATGTTTATCTTATTTTATTCATTGGCAGACACTTCATTTACATCTAAGTTTCCTTAATCAAACAGCCTCTTGTATTGGATAACTCTCCCTTAGAAATAACAATCACTTTAGAAATGTTCGGCTCTCTTGCTTGGTTTTGGAAAATAAAATTATTTTTTTCTAAATTTCATTACTTTTAATTGCCTCTGGTCAAGCAGCATTTTTCCTTTCCCTGAACTTTACAGTGTCTTCCTTTTTGAACTCTCCTGAATAATAATCTGTCACTAAATAGCTGTTAAATGTCCCTTTTGTTGGAAGCATTTAAGAGATGAATGAAAGTATCATACATGGAGTCTGCATGTTATTTCAGTGCCAAACCATTTTATACAAAGTGTTATTTATGGTTTGTGTACATATTTTGCAAAATACAGAAATCAGATCCTCTCTACTGATTTTTAAAATAGACTAATTGTCAGTAAACTGTCCTTTGGAAGAAGGTCAATGAGAAATCGTGACACACATTCAGTAGAATGATATTCCATGATGTAGGCTGGAAACAAAAATCACTGAAGTAAGATCCAGGGAGACCTGGAATCTACTTCTACCTCTGACACTAACTTTAGTAAAGTTCTTTAATAACTCTGGACCTCAGGTTCCTAACCTCACAAGAAGAGAACCCGACTAGATGCTCTCCAGGGCTTCTTCCAGCTCAAACATTCACTTTGCTTACATAGTTATGGCACAGTTAAACACTACTCACATTCCTGGCTCAAGCAGGCCTAGGGGACTCCTTGACAGCAGAAAATTCCAAAGCCTTCACAGAATTCTCCATCTGTCACCCTGATTCTACCAGTCTGGAGAACCTCAAATATCTACATGTATTCTGCCCTGATCCAGGGTTACCACAATTCTACCAAGCTCAAAAAACCCTTCAAATATGTACAAAAGATGCATTTTAAAAAATGCTAAGTCTGTCTTATAACAAAAACATGTCAATCATCACTTTACCAGAGGCACATGAACCATGCTGCCTCTGTCAATGGGATGTAGCAGCAGGTAAAACAGGCAGGAGAAAGTGATCCTGGGATTCACCTGGGGAGCCTCTTATTATCCCTGAAGGAAATTAAGGCAGAAAGCACTATTCGAAGGCCTCCCGTTAAGGAGGAACTATGAAACCAGTGAAAAGAAACATACCTTATTTTTACAGTGGACTCTTACTTTGTATTAGAGAATGGAGTTTGGCCTGCGATGAATCTTATCACAGGTGATAGAATTACTGGAGCACTAAGAACACCACAGTGTAACCTCTCACCTGTGAGGCTCCCACAGCAGGCATCCTGGAGACAGTGATAAAAGGAGACACTCTGGTATGAGAGACTGAGAGGGAGAGAGAGACCTACTTCTGAAAGACCATAAACCACAGACCCCTGAGGGCGAGGGAAAAGAAACAGGAGGGCAATTGGGTTCAAAGAAGAAACAAACCCACTTCCCATTTCTTTTAAGAGAAATTTAAATTGAACTAAATGATGGAAAAACAGCAGCTTCCAAGGTTAGACTCCCTATTACATGTAACACACACACACACACACACACACACACACACGGACTTCAGAATGCAGCTGTGACCTGTCATAGTTGCCTGGTTATTATGGGAATAAACTGAGGTTAAGGAATTTTATGTTAGCATAAATGTAAACACAGAAGAGATTATATACAGGCTAAATACTAAAGAATAAATCTCAGTTTTTATCTACTTGTTTTTTTTACTATTTCAACAACTGTTTTAAAACTGTTTCTCAAGTTTTGTTATACTATTCAAGGGAAAGCCATGCTAAGTTCTAAGGTAAAACGGAGGAGCCAAAAAGGTAAGGTCATTTTATTCATGGCTGTCTCCCTCATGTTCTTCAGTCAAATGTCATCTTTTCAGGGAGGCCTTCCTTGATAACTCTTTTTAAAAATGTAAATTGCCCCCTTCCCTGGCACTTTCTGAACCTGTTTTTTGCTTTATTTTCCTCCATGGTACTCCTCACCACCTAACATGCTATATGTTTTACTTACTGTATGTCTCTCCTAACAGGGACCTTTTTTTGTGTTTTGTTCAATGCAACATCTCCAGTGCCTAGACATACAAGTGCTACTCAATAAATATTGCTGAATAATATATGAATTTAATTCATTCTATAAAAATTACCTATAAAAATAAGTTAATTAAAAAAGTGACTACTAGGTAATTAGGTTAGACTATCTTAAAATCAAGAGACACACCTTTCTAGATTTATGCATGACCTAGATCATAACCATAAAGCAGTCCATTTTAAAACCCAAATTGGTTTTTCTTACACAGATAGATATATATGAATTTGTACATATATCTATAACAAAATTTGGTCTTTATAAAAAACCATGATTGCACTATTTTTAAAACACCATAGGCTTTTTATTTTTCTTGAGGCAAAATTTATTCAGCTAGGCAAGTCCAGGAAGACATGAGAGTGAGGATTATTTCCAAAATTGCTTAAAAATTAGAAAGGATCATTTTTTAAAATCCCAGAGAAGCAAAGGCCTTTCATGGACAAAGGGATAATTTCTCTAGACTATAAATAACTCCTAGAAATTGATAAGAAAATGACATACAACTGAACTATAAATTAGGCAAAAGACATAAACAGTTCACAGAAAAGGAAACGCAAATTATCCTGAAACACATAAAAAGATGCTGAACCTCACCACACAAAGAAGCCTGAAAATTAAAATTACACTGAAAACGCTTTTGCCATCTAACTGATTGGCAAAATCCAAAGGTTTGGCCACACACTGTAGAGTGGAGAAAAAGCATTCTCAAGTATTTCTGGTAACAGAGACAACAGATACCATGCCTTTGGACAACAGTTTGACAGAAGTGTTCAAAATTATAATTGTCTGTACTTGTTGACTCTTTAACCCTATTTCTCCTAATTTACCCTTCGAATATACTTGCATACATGCAATGTGTATGTGCATACATATGTACAAGGTTTTTTACTGCACCAATATTTATAATAGCAAAACACTGGAAACAACTAAATGTCCATAATTAGGGAACAAGCTAAATCCATACAATGCAGTTCTAAGAGACAAGAGGGAAGCCACACTGGCCTCCTCTATACAGCGACATGAGAAGACCGATAGGATGCATTAATGAGAAAAACAAGATGCAGAATTGTGTTTACTATGAGAAAAATAGTGTTTACTATGAGAAAAATAAAAACATATATTCATAATTTCTTACATTTACTTAAAGGAAAGAAACATAGGAAACTAACTTTCAATATGATTCAGAGCAACAAACATTTATTAAGTGCCAAATATGTACTATTAACAGTCCCTGGCCTCATGAAGTTCACAATCTGTTAGGTTGATTTGCACTAAATCATAGCATTTTCCAAAACACATTTAATAAATGCTTTTGTATGTTGCTGATGATGATAAATTTATTTACACCAAAATAAACAAATTACTCCATGTGTTCTAGTCCAGAAACTTGGCACACCAAATGACTGTCTTAATTTTTCTTTACTTCATTTAACTTTATTCATTTCAAATCTGTTCAAATTCTCCTGTTTTATTAATATTTCCCTAGGACTTAAAAATTTAGATCCTAACATGGGGAAGTTAACTTTCTTTAAGAAAACACAATTGGAATTTGTAAGAGCTGTGTTCTTTTTTTTTTTTTTTTAATTTCAAAATATCATGGGGGTACACCACTTTGGCCATACACATTGCCCCTGTTCTGCCCGTGTCAGAGCCACAATCGTGATCATCCCCAAACTGTGCTCCCCGCATCCATTCAGTGAGAGCTTTTCCCATCCCTTCCACCCCCCTCCCGCCCGCCCACCCTCAGATGAATGTTATTGCCCTGTGTGATGTAAGTGTTCATCAGTTAGTACCAATTTGATGGTGAGTACCAGTGGTGCTTGTTTTTCCAATCCTGTGACACTTCGCTTCGAAGAATGGGTTCTAGCTCCAACCGGGATAATACCAGATGTGTTAATTCACTGTTGTTCCTTATTGCTGAGTAATACTCCATGGTATACATATACCACATTTTATTGATCCACTCGTGTATTGATGGGCACCTGGGTTGTTTCCACATCTTTGCAATTGTGAATTGTGCTGCTATGAAAATTCGTGAGCTCATGTCTTTATTATAAAATGTCTTTTTTTCCTTTGGATAAATACCCAGTAGTGGGATTGCTGGGTCAAATGGTAATTCTACTTTTAATTCTTTGAGGTATCTCCATATTCTTTTCCATAGAGGTTGTACTAATTTGCAGTCCCACCACCAGTGTATGAGTGTTCATATCTGTCCACATCCCCGCCAACATTTGTTGTTTGGGGATTTTTTGATATGCGCCAATCTCACTGGAGTTAAGTGATATCTCATTGTGGTTTTGCTTTGCATTTCCCTGATGATTAGAGAAGTTGAGCACTTTTTTATATGTTTGCTGGCCATTATTCTGTCTTCTTTGGAAAAGCTTCTGTTCATGTCCTTTGCCCATTTTTTAATAGGGTTGTTTGATTTTTTCTTGTTGATTTTCCTAAGTTCTGTATAGATTCTGGTTATCAGCCCTTTATCAGAGGTGTAGCATGCAAGTATTTTCTCCCATTCTGTAGGTTGTCTGTTCACTCTAGTGATAGTTTCCTTGGCTGTGCAGAAGCTTTTCAATTTGATCAGGTCCCATGTATTTATTTTTGTTGCTGCTGTGATTGCTTTGGGGGTCTTCTTCATAAATTCTTTGCCTAGGCCAATGTCCATAAGAGTTTTTCCAACATTTTCTTCGAGAATTCTTATGGTTTCATGTCTTAGGTTTAGATCTGTTATCCATTGTGAGTTGATTTTTGTGAGAGGTGAGAGGTGTGGGTCCAGTTTCAGTCTTCTACATATGGCCATACAGTTTTCCCAGCACCATTTGTTGAATAGGAATCTTTTCCCAGTGTACGTTTTTCTGGAATTTGTCAAAGATCAGGTGACTGTATGAGGTTGGTTTTATATTTGGGTTCTCAGTCCTGTTCCATTGGTCTATGTCTCTGTTCTTGTGCCAATACCATGCAGTTTTGGTTACTATAGCCTTGTAGTATAGTTTGAAGTCTGGTAGATAGATGCCTCCCAATTTGTTCTTTTTGCTTAAGATTGCTTTGGCTAGACAGGGTCTTCTCTGGTTCCACACGAAGCGTAGAATTATTTTTTCTAGATCGGCAAAAAATGATGTTGGTATTTTGATAGGGATTGCATTGATTCTGTAAATTAATTTAAGTAGCAAAGCCATTTTTACTATGTTGACTCTGCCTATCCAAGAGTATGGTAGGGCTTTCCATCTATTTACATCCTCTGCAATTTCTTTTCTCAGTGTTTCATAATTCTCTCTATATAGGTCTTTGACCTCCTTAGTTAGATATGTTCCTAAATATTTAATTTTCTTTGTTGCTATTGTGAATGGCATTGCATCTTTAATTTGTTTCTCAGCTTGATTGTTATTAGCATATATGAAGGCTATGGATTTGTGTGTATTAATTCTGTATCCTGAGACTTTGCTGAATTCATTTATCAATTCCAGTTAATCTCTTGGTTGAATCTTTGGGGTTTTCTATGTATAATATATCGTCTTCAAATAGTGAAAGTTTGACCTCTTCTGCCCCCATCTGGATGCCCCTAATTCCTCTGTCTTGTCTAATTGCTGTGGCCAGGACTTCCAGCACTATGTTGAAAAGAAGTGGAGATAGTGGGCACCCTTGTCTGGTGCCAGCTTTAAGGGGGAATGCCTTCAATTTTTCCCCATTCAGTATGATATTGGCTGTGGCTTTATCGTATATGGCTTTAATAGTTTCTAGGAATGAGCCATCTGTGCCTATATTGTTAAGAGTTCTTATCATAAAAGGATGCTGGATTTTGTCAAAAGCCTTTTCTGCATCTATTGAAAGGATCATATAATCTTTGTTCTTGCTTTTATTTATATGGTGAATTACATTTATAGATTTGCGTATGTTGAACCATCCCTGCATCTCGGGAATAAAGCCCACCTGATCGTGATGAATTTTTTTTTTAATGTACATTTGAATTCGGTTTACAAGGATTTTATTGAGAATTTTTGCATCTATATTCATAAAGGATATTGGTCTGTAGTTTTCTTTTTTTGTTGTGTCCTTTCCTGGCTTTGGTATCAAGGTGATATTGGCTTCGTAGAATGAGTTTGGGAGGATTCCATCCTTCGGATATTTTCAAATAATTTCTGCAGTATAGGCACCAGTTCTTCTTTGTAGGCTTGGTAGAATTCAGGTGTGAACCCATCTGGTCCAGGACTTTTTTTTGTGGGTAGATTTTTTATTACTGCTTCAATTTCGGTGATTGATATTGGTCTATTTAGAAATTCTGTTTCTTCCTGGTTGAGCCTAGGGAGGTAGTGTGTTTCTAAGAATTTGTCCATTTCCTCCACGTTTTTGTGTTTGTGGGCATAGAGATTTTTGTAGTATTCGAAGATGATGTTTTGTATTTCCATGGTATCAGTTGTGACTTCTCCTTTTTCATTCCTAATTGAGCTTATTAGAGTCCTTTCCTTTCTGCTTCTGGTCAACCTGGCAAGTAGCCTGTCTATTTTGTTTATCTTTTCAAAGAACCAACTTTTCGTTTTATTAATCTTCTGTATTGTTCTTTTGTTCTTGATTTCATTTAATTCTGCTCTGATCTTGGTTATTTCTTTTCTTCTGCTGGCTTTAGGATTGCTTTGCTCTTCCTTTTCCATTTCCTTAAGACGATTCATTAGTTTACTGATTTGTGACCTTTCTGTCTTTTGGATGTGGGAATTTAAGGCGATAAGTTTTCCTCTCAGGACTACTTTTGCTTTATCCCACAGATTTTGATAACTTGTGTCCCCATTATCGTTTAGTTCGAAGAATCTTTTGATTTCCATTTGAATCTCCTCCTTGACCCAATAGTCTTTCAGCAACAGATTGTTTAGTTTCCAAGTTTTTGGATGAGGATGTGAGTTTCTGTTGGAATTGATTTCTAATTTTATTCCGCTGTGGTCTGAAAAGATACACGGTATGATTTCTATTTTTTTGAATTTGTTTAGATCTGCTTTGTGGCCTAGGATGTGGTCAATTTTAGAGAAAGTTCCATGAGCTGATGAGAAGAATGTATATTCAGTGTTATTTGGGTGGAGTGTTCTGTAGATATCTGTTAGGCCCAAATGTTCTATAGTCCTGTTTAGGTCTTTTATTTCTCTATTTTTTTTGTTTGGAGGATCTGTCCAGTTCCGTCAGTGGGGTGTTGAAGTCCCCTGCTATTATGGCATTGCTGAAGAGCTGTGTTCTTTACTTCGACTTTATTAGAAACAAGGGGATCAGTTAGAGGCTACTTCTTGCTTGGTTTTAAAAAAACAGAAAAAAATACATTTTAAATTGTTAAGTTTCTATAGCCTTTCAGGACATAGAAGTCATTTAGAATTTTCAGTAAAAGTACAAAGAGTCTTTGGGGCAGCTAAAGAAGATAAAAGAATTCTCAGCACATTGTCCACTTTCAGAAGAAAAATATTAAGAATAAAAATAGTTTCCCAATTCAGTCATTCTTTGGGATTGATAATTTATTCCTGATGGTTCCCAAAAGAGGGGAAGAGGAGAAAAAGAATATACTTGGCTCTTCTAACAGAAATTATTCATAGCTCTTTTCCCTCATAGGATAATGGACTATTAGATCTTCCATAAGATCCCTTTCAGTAATTTTATGGTGGGTCTGCATTTTATAAAACATGTTTTGTAACTGAAAAAAGAAAAAAAATTATAACCAACAAGAGAATCATTTTTACAATAACTCATTTCACGGATTTTATTAAATTTCCAATTCCAAATCTTTCATCCTTCCTATAAAAATTAAACAGCCCGTGTTTGAGATTCTCCTGTTAAGTGTAATTATTAAAACTGAAAGTTTCATGACTGCCACCTACTGGTGAGGGAAAAAGGGACAACTTATTTTAAAAGTTCCACATTTTCTCTCACATTTTCCAATTTAAAGGTTTAAATATTTTACAGTGAAACATATTGAATGCTCTACAATAGGAACATTCAGAACATTTTATATGTTTAAACTGAAATGAACTGACCATATAGCACTAATTTTGAAAAAGAAATCAAATTGTGATGCTTCCCTTTTATAATTGAATACTTTTCCTAGTGTTACTACAAGAAGTAAAACAGATGGACTGTAGTACCCAATTTAAATTTTGCTTTGTTTTTATAGACATAGGGGCTAGCCTAACTGATGATGAAATTAATGGTTACTGCAAGATCAGTCAAATCAAACAAAGTACATATGGTAAAAATCTCTCATGAGAGATGTCATTAACTCTATCTTTACAAATACATTGTGAAAACAAAAGAACTCCATTAATAGATAAAGTACACAATAGAAAGATTAACCAGAATTGCCCAAGGTAGTATATTATCTGAGAGGGAACATTTATATATTCACCTTTTGCATATAGGAAGCACTTATTCATTTATAGTTAGTGAAACATACCTGGCTTAAAATGTGGTAAAGAATGAACTCCAGGCCATGTGTCCTCATTTGGCGTTCCAAGAACCTGGTGGAGAGCAGGAAATAATGGAAACAGACTTATTATTTCCAAAGCACTCAAAATTTTTAAGTGTAGAAAACAGTACACTGCACATTATGAAAGTCTGGATTTTTTTTTTCCATTATCGTGTGCCAGGGATTTTATTGCAGTAAAAATAAACCCAGCTAAAGAGCCACCCAAGATGAATCTCTGTGTTTTAACAAATGCAGCTGAATGTGGTAAGACAAGTTAAATCTGCTATATTTTATCAAGTCCAAACTTAATAAGTAGGCGAAGGAATCAAACAATAAGCTGTCGTCTTCATGCAACTGTGTCAGGTCGGTTTGTGTCCTCACGATTCTTTCATGAGCTTTTGTCCTTCACTCCAGTATCACATGTCTCATCATTTAACAGTTCTAAGAACTCCGTCATTTCTTCTCCACATCCTCTGTCTGGGCATCATAACATTTCACAAGCAAGATCGACAGCTTAGAATGCTCAAATTCTTTTATTACAGGTAAAATCTTTAATTATGTAATTTACAGTTTCCTCTTGCCAAAATGCTGCTCTTCCTACACTTTTTCCTTTTTCTATCCATACTCTCACCTTCTTTCCCCATCTACTTTTCTATCACTACAAAGTTTGATCTGGTGAAAGGAATTAAAGGGCAACATTCCAGCTCACATATAACTGGGCACGTTCCATCTGAACTTTTAGTTCCACACGGCTCTTACACTCAATCATCGTGGTAAATTAAATTATGGATTGAGAACATCAGAGTTTACGGGTTAAGCGCTCAGACCATGAAGACAGACTACTTGGGTTTAAATCGTTGCTCTACTCCCCTACTTACTTGCCCTGTAAACTTTGGCAAGAAATAATCTCACTGAGCTTCAATGTCCTCATTTGTAAACTGGAGGGTAATAACACCACCTACCTCAGCTGTGAGGAGAACACTACCTGGCACACAGTAACCACCATGTAAGAATCAGATACTATTCAAAGCACTGATAGAAAACCAGGTCAGGTCAGGGAGGCTTCAGCCATGTGGGAGAATCTAGGCAGCCCACTTTTTCCACAGTGACCCCCTGTTCAAGGGAGTCATTGCCACATGCTGTCATTCAAACTATGTTCGACAAACACAGATAGTCAAACAGGTTAGAAAGGCAAGCGATAAAGCTGAGGGCTGGCAAAGGGGAGATATCATGGGACGAAACGAAACCTATTCCCTTTATCTCTGAGGATTAGCAGGCACTGCTAGGCAATAAGGGAATAGAGGGCTCTAAGGATTTATGCATTTATTTACTGGGGGGACAGGGCTGTGATGTCAAAAGGTGGCATACATGCAGTGAGTGCTTTAGTCACTGCTTCCTACTCTGCTGAATCAGGGCTAAATACATGTATTTATATTCCTCACTGAAACATGAATCTGGCACCATCAAATGAGGTAGTACAATTTCTTCTTTTAAATCATAATTGGTTGATTTTTCAAGCACTAATTACTACTAACATTAATAGGTAGCTCTACACAAACAAGGTCACATTATTGATGGGCTGGGTAGGGAGGGCGGAGGAGGCAGGCAAGAGGGCTGGAAGAGTCTTAAGAAGGAAAAGAGACAAAGGCATTGTCTCTGACATAAACGATTATGGTAACAGTGTCTCTGCAAAAGGCACTTTCCCCTTTCTTTTCAATAATTCCAATCATTATTTCAACAGAAGGAGACAAGTCTGCCGACAGCACATGCAGCTTGCCTGGGAATGCTCCACTTTGTTCTCGTGCTGAAATTTGCATGAAGGACAAAGGAGTTCAACAGTACTAAACTTTAGCACCTAAACAGAGGAAATGTCAGCTCCAAATCGTGACTTGAACACAGCCAATCCATCACATATGAAATAGAGCCTCTAAAAGTCTTACAATGAAGTGTCCAGCCCTAACTCTAACCCTAACCCTAACCCTAACCCTAACCTCTTTCTCCTAATAAAAGTATGATTGTTATCCTGACTGTCCCTGTTTCGACAACAGGCATTATCCTCATCCATATCCAGTGCTCTGTTTCAAAGTGATTACTACATATTATGGCCATTTCATAAAAGTTGCCAGGAAAGGGAAAATACATGAGACTTTTTTTCAATTGTAGACTTGATATTGCGATTCCAGATCTCAAATTCTTCTCCTGCCTACAATCATGGACCACTTGCACAGGAAACACAAAGGGGGCAGAAAGTGAGCAAATGAAAAGAAGAATTTTAAATTAATTTTGCTTCCTATAAAGGCACTTTAGAAAGGGGAGTTTGGGTCTGATTAGCAATGATTGGCTACCTGTGTGCTAGGGACAGAGGGTATTTGTTTTCTCTGATGCCAGATTATCATGTGTATTAACTGACTAATAAATTCCATTATGAAGACACTTTTAAATTAGAAGGGAAAAGAGTATTCTCTAAAAGCCAAAAATAATCTTTTGCAAATAAAAGAGAAATAAAGAGAAAATTGCACCTGGTGTGCCATCAACGTTTAAAATGTGGTCCCCACATCTGTAAATAAGCAGGTTTATGACATCTGAGGCATCTTTCACTTTCTATACACTGAGAAGTCTTCTGTATATTCATTTACACAGCCTCACCTTAAACCTGTGCACATGGCTTGTACATGTCCCTGCCCCTTTACTGGTCCAGCTCCTCATTCAGCTCACACTCACTGCACTCCTCACAGGACAGCAAGGGTGGGACTTGGGCTCTGCCTTGAGGTGCTCCTGGTCTAGTGAGGCAGACGGCAGACAAACGGGCAGTGAGGAACTGCCTCAGCGTAACAGGCATTCTCTTGGAGGAGCGGAAGAGGAAGGTGAGAGCGCGCTTGAGTCTTTCTGGGGCAGGGAGAAAGGCTACCGGGAGAAGACGGTTAGTAGGAAAGGGAGGAACACATCATGTTTGCCAAGTAAAAGAGGAGTATGAGTGACAGCAGAGTGCCCAGTTACACGGACAGGCTTATGTCAAAATACTTGCAGTTCTCCAGATTTGCATGCTGCTCAGCCCCCACGCCTTCTCACAACGGCTTCCTCTCGCTGAACCTCCTGCCTCTACTTGCAGCTTCAGCTCAAGGCTCACCTTTTCCTGAAAGACTTTCTGGACGCTCTGGTCCAAGTTATGTGCTGCTTCTTTGTGATGTCCAACTGCTTTGTGCAGACTTCTATCATAGGACCTAATCGCTGCCTGGTAATTGCTAGATTACTCGTCTGTCTCCCCTCTGAACCGTGGACCTCAGAGTAGAGAATATGATGTTCATCTCTGGATCCCTGGAACTTACCGTGTGCCTAGCACCGGATACACACCCAGTAAAATGTTGACTGACTGACTGAGTGAATGAGTGAATGGTGTGTCCGGGTAACAGTGTGAAGTTCAGAGTGACGAGACTGCAGGCTGCGTTACAGGATGGGAAGCTGAATCCAGATACTGAATCCAAAGAGACTGCATTTTATCTCTGTTTCAGGTTTTCTCCAACTGCAGATCACATGACCCATGGGGGACTGTATGTAAAATGCTGACACCAGCATTTTTTAAAAGATGAAATACAAGAGAAGATATCAGAGGGCAACATACATGGTAAAGATACATATTGTCTTATGAACCTTTTGTTCAAGTTATTTCTGTTTGTATGTGTGTGTGCATAATGAGTCATGATGTGAAATGTATACTTTGCTGTTTAAAAGCCACTGATGTACAGAAAGAGAAGTTATTGGCTGAAATCAAGAATGCCAGAGATAAAGCAGGTTTGGAGTCTGAGGGTGATGAGTTTAGTTCTGGACCTACGACATGTTAGAAATGCCTGTAGGTCAAAATAGGGCAGCTGGAAATACAGATCGGCATCTTAGGAGAGGAATTTCAGCTACAGAAAAACATTTGGAACTCTTCAGTATATACATGGTCATAGACAGTAAATGCCAAAATAGATACAAGCTACAAAATGGTCTCACTTCCCTATGTTCAGACATACACAGTTGCCAGAAGTGTGTCTTGGTGATTTCCTAGGCTAGTTAGCATCTGTTCAGAAAAACAAGGGACAAGCTCACCTTAGCAGTGGAGGTCTGCACCCCTGATCATGACGAACCATGAGGTAACGACCTCAAACTTACTCTTCTGGGTTTGCCTGTGCCCTGGCTGGTGTGGCATAGGTCCTGCCCATCATGTCAGCCTCTGTGTTGGGCAGAGAAAATACTGAGAAAAAGAGGGCTTCTCTGTGAAAACATCTACTTTCCAAATAACAGAAGAAAAGTGAATTCTAAACTTTAAGAGCTAAGAGTTCCAGAACTAGTGTTTGTCAGAAATATTTACTTATCCTTCTAAACTATTAATAGTTCCATTAATTCTCTCATTTCATAGTCTTTGCTTTTGCACAGGCCTTGGGACTGCTAAACATGAGTCCATAGGCTTTCCCTGAACAATGCCTGTTGTTTAAGTAGAACAAGAATGCTAACAGTTCTTCCTGGGTCCAGGGGACCAAGAAGTCTCTAACAGAGACTACAGCACAGAGGAATTCTAGCCTATGGGATGCAAATAAAACTGGCTCACACAAGTGTGTCCTAATGAAGCAATTGGAAAGTGCTCGGTTCTTACTTCAAGCTTTTAAGTGTTATGAGCACTACTACAGTAGTGAAGAGGATTTTAAACTGACTTAGCTGTGAACTCTAAGTGAATGGAGAACATCCTAATAACTTTGATGATTTTCAAACTGAAACTCTGAAAGCCCACACATATAACATCTCTAAAATAATGATTGCTTCATAGCTGTACTACTTTAGGTTTAGAATACTTTTTTTCTGGTTCCTCAGTGAGAAGTCCTAAAAGAAACTTAGACAAAGTGGCTCAGCAGAATTCAGCTGTGATACATACCCCGCTCTGGCACAGATGCTATGAAGTTCTTAGAAGAGCCAGAGAAAAAAGCAGAACTTCCTAATTCTTATCCTGATTGTATGCTCTCCAACTAGAAAAATAATGATTGGGTGGAAATGTAGAAGAGCCACTTGGAGCTTACACTGACCCCAAATGGCACAATGGATGTGCTATAGATGGGGCAGGTTGACAGTGAGGAGGAAAGGCTTGGGGGTCCAACAGCCTCATAGATGGTGGTGAGAAGGCAATCTTAAGAGGAGGACACAGTGGTGGAAAAGGCAGAGGTTAAAAGGATGTAGTATGTTATGGGGAGGCGGAAAGATGCAAGTAGCAGGAAATCAAGGGTGGCCAAGGACAGAAGGAAATGACCAAAGGGAGCAAATTTCAGCATGGAAATCCTTAAAAATGCCAATTAGGTACTTGAATCAAATAATCCTTTTCTCTATCTGTATATAGATAACTTCTTGAGTAGGCAACTGGGTATCTTTAAAAGAAATAGGTAATAGCAGTGGTCCCTGGAAAGGAGAATGGGTGGCTGGGATCAGCATGGAAGGGCCCACGCTTTTCACTGGCCACTCTTGTGTACCTTTTTAATTTTGTATCATATACATGTTACCTATTCACTCATTTATCCAAATATGTTTTCCCATCCAAGTGAAAAATAGAAATGTACTACATACCAACAACATGGCTAGCCCTTTCCTAGATGCAGAAGATAAAAGATTAAAAAAAGTAAGCATCTGCCTTGGAGTTGCTAAGTCCGGAGAGAGAGACAGCGTTATGAAACAGGAAGTCAGACGGTAAGGCTGCTCAGCTGAGGGATATGAAGAAGTGCCATGGGAGCCCAAGAAGAGATGGAAGGAACAGCTTAATGGAAATAAAGCATGAAAACTGAGACTTCAAAGATGACTATGGGTTTGTCAAGTGGAGAAGGAGGAGGAGGAGGAGGAAGACACTCCAGGCAGAAGAGAGAGCGTATGCAAAGGCACGGAGGGGTGTGTGTGTGCGTGAGTCAGCTCTAGGTGATCTGGTGTTGTCTTCTGCGAACACCCCTCTGGAAACTCTATATGAATTGTAGCTCATTTTTTTATAGCTCATATTTTGTAGCTTATATTTTAGCATTTGCTTTTTACTACCACACATATGCTGAAGGGTTCTAAGTGTTTTTCTCTATCTGAAATTTCTCTCTGAGATCAAGATCTGTATTTCCAGCCAGTGCAATGTGGACTGGCGAGGAGGGGAATGCAGTGGAGGTGAAGAGGAGGCAACGCCATTCGCCATTCGACAAGGCACGTGCCATAAGCCAAGGGCTTTAGGTTTTAGTGCCATAGACAAAGGGTGTGAATGACAGACCATATTGTGCTTCATAAAACTCCCGGAGCCAGGCATGGAAAAGCAGGGAACTGAAGCTAAGAGGTCAGCAAAGAGGCCACAGAGAAGTGCCTAGGCAAGGGTTCTCATCTGGTGCACATGAGAACCACCTGGGAATTTCTAAAGCAAGGATTAAGGTGCTCAATCTTCACAGGCCAGATGCCCCCTTTTATAACACAGTTTATAACATTCTACTGTCCAGAAATGGAACTCATAGATCGTAAGATGGAACTCATACACATACCTGCAAAAAATCCATATGATACTATAACCACTGCATAAGGAAGACAAAAGTGTCTCATGAAAAAATATGCATTGCAATAGGAAAAAACTCAAACAGGATGACAATAAAGGGTAAAATGAAGTAGTTGGATGCTTTCACCTATATGTCAAATTACCTTGAAGGCCACAGCAATTCAACTGAGTTGTATCCCGAGATGCATTGCTGCCAGTGACAAGATTTTCTGACATTATTGATTAGCTGGATGCCTAGAAAAGGCATCCTTGTTATTCAGTGTATATTAACATTTAGTGTGTATTAAAACTGAACAAAAATGTTTTGTGCTTATAAGTGAAACCATATTTATATATAGTTTATTATACTACTTGCATGCTGTTGTATTTGTATGTAAAACAGAGGTTTGAAGTAATTCTAGACTTGGATAATTACAATGAGGTGAGACCTCGTAGGAGGTCTTCACTGGGCAGCACTGATCAACACAGTGCTGAGAGTCCAGCAGCGTGGCCATCGCCCACTAAAAGTCAATCACACCTTAATCAGTATGAAAACCAAGAATAATCCCAATTCCCAAGATGTTCCCAGATAGTGCTTGCATTCAGAATTATTGTTTTAAAGCTATCTCTGGCTAGGTCTCAGCCCAGAACAACTGAATAAGCTCGATGCAAAATCTGCGCAGGTTATTCTAACTCTAGTGGTAGAACTACTGGTTAAAGCAGCTTCTCCCAAAGTGTGGGATACGTACTCCCACACTGGAGATTATTCTAGAACATGAACAGGGCATTACATTATATTTACTCGCATAATGATTTTTACTGTCTTTCAATTCTTTTGAGAACATCGAGGAGAAAATATCAGCTTGGTGCTCATTTTTAAGACCTTTCAAATACTTGCTAATGTCATTTATCCAACATCTTTCATCTAAAGAGAAAGCAGGCCTGGGGTTCAGAAACCTGGGCAGGCAAGAAGATTGCACTTAATAATATTGACTGGTTTTCACTGAATTTATTTTTACATTTACCTTCTATTTATGGCAATCTATAAAGGTTTTCTACTTTCCATAGTGATATGAAGAAATAAATAAAATTATATGAGATGCATTGATTGAAAGAAAATATTGTCATTAAAAGTATGCCATGATACTACAGCAAAAATCTCGGTGGAATGAGAGAGCCAATTCAGAGGACCTACGGTTCTAGAATAAGAAGAGAGGAAGCAGGAATACTGGGGACCACCAAGAAGACATGTGTTGCTATCACTCACTGTCCCTGAGAAGCTTCAAGACTCCATAGCTAGAAAATGGTGGAGCTGGAATTCAAAATCAGGTTGGTTTGACTAGGAGGACTATGCTTTTAAGAGTTGTACTGTCTTGCTCCCAGGAAGATAAGAGAAATGTGGCTCAGATGGTGTTAAATGATTCACAGCCACCTCACCAGACTTTAGCAGGAGCTTTTGAGTATTAAGAACAAGGCTTTTTTCATTCTCTCTCCCTCCCATCCAACACACACACACACACACACACACACACACGTGCTTGTGTATGTATGTGTGTATATGTATATATAGTACGTGTGTACATGTATATGCATATACTATATACGTTAGGTACCATCGTTTTTAACATTTTCATCAGTGACTTGAAGGATGACATAAGAAATGTCTTATATCTTTCAGATGACACAAAATAGAAGGGATGTGTCATATTCTGATGGCTGAGCCAGGATTCAAAAGTATCTAATCAGGCAGCAACAACTGGCTGAACCTAACACAGGGAAATTTGATAGCAATAAATATAAAGTCCTATATTTAAGTTCTATTAATTAATTGTTCAAGATGGGAAGACCTGGCAGGCAGCAAGCTGCATAAAGGCAGACTCATGGCTTTTAGCTGAGTACAAATTCTATCAGAATACCCACTGGAAATCAAAGGCGATTGGGTAGGTTGACTCTAAGGTGGTGCCACGATGCTCACCTCCCAGGGCTCACACCCTTCTCCTTGAGTGTGGGTGGGACCAGCAACTTGCTTCTAACCAACAGAGTATGGCACAAGTGACAAGATGTCACTTCTGTGATTACAGTTGGCCCTCGAACAACGTGGGGGTTAGGGGCTCCAACTCCCTCTCCATGCAGTTGAAAATCTTCATACATCTTCCGAATCCCCCAGAACTTAACTACTAATAGCCTACTTTTGACTGAAAGCCTTACCTATAACATAAAAAGTCAATTAACATATATTTTGTGTGTTTTATGTATTACATACTGTATTCTTACAAACAAGTAAGCTACAGAAAAGAAAATGTCATTAGGAAAATCACAAGAAAGAGAAAATGTATTTACAATTCATTAAGTGGAAGTGGATATCATAAAAGTTTTCATCCTCATTGTCTTCACGTAGAGTAAGCTAAGGAGGAGGAGGGGGGAGAGGAGGGGTTGGTCTTGCTGTCTCCAGGGTGGCAGAGGTGATGGAGGAGGTGGGGGGAGTCAGGAGAGGCAGGCACACGCGGTGTAACTTTTATGGAAAAAAATCCATGTATAACTGGACCTGCACAGTTCAAACCTGTGTAGTTCAAGGGTCAAGTGTATATTGTGTAAGATGTAAACTGCCATTTTGCTAGAAGACTTGCTCCCTTGCTGGCTTCGAGGAAGCAAGCAGCAAGCTGGGAAGGCCTCAAGGCAAGGAACCGAAAGTCGCTTCAGCCAACAGCCAGCAAGAACCTGAGTCCCTCAGTCCAACAGCTTGCAAAAAACAGAATGTTGCCAGGAACCACATGAGCTCCAGTCAGCCCTCACACAAGACTGCAGCCCCAGCTGACACCTTGATTGCAACCTTATAAGACCAAAAAGCAGAGGACCCAGCTAAGCCATGCCAGAATCTCGACCCACATAAATTGTGAGATGATAAATGTGCATTAGGTCACTACATTTTTGGTAATGTTGTTATACAACAATAAACAATGAATACAGATTCAATCATTGAATCACACCCTATACTAGTCAGAGCATATCTCGATTGCTGTGCCAGTACCAGGTGCTACATGTGAAGAGGGACAAAAATAAGGTAGTCTTCTAGTGGATGTACTCTGAAAGGTCAGGGGGTAGTGGACCCCATGTCCCATTACTTTGACTAGAGATGTTTACCCTTGTTGAGAAAGAAATGGTTTGGGACATCACTTTGAATAGATGAAGTGCCGCATTATCAGTGGGAGACTGACTTATGTTGTACTGAGTCAGATGATAACAAGGACCACTGACAAGAGCTGTGCAATTCCAACTCAGGGGGTAGACAGGGATCGGTGAGTTGATAAGGAGAAGGGTATGATGAGATGAAGGAGGGTAGAGAAGGTATGCAGGAAAGCTCCCATTCCCCATTTTCCGTCCAGAGTACTGTCAATGCTAATTATTTCACAAGGAACCAGCACAATCATATGGCTAATATAGAATATTTTCCAGTAGCAGGATAAGCAATACATGTGCATGTGTATGCGTTTATAGAGATGCGTGTCTATCTAGTTCCTCTCTTCCATCATTCCCTAGGCCTTACCTAAACTGCCAATATACAAGGGATTAGAGTGTTCTGATTGCTCATTTTGGCGATGGCATACAGGTGGGATGTGGGATTAGGAAAACTTCTCTAAAATGCTTTGATTCTGGGTGGTGTTTTGCAGAGCAGCAGAACCTGTAGTGAGGGTCTGTGGAGCAGTGAGCGCTACCTGGGAAAGGCCAGCAGGGGGAGCCACGGGACAAGGAAAAGCTGCCGGGTTTCAGGAAGCTGCTTGAGTATTTTTAATCCAGAGGCTCAGGTGAAGGTGCTGGACTGAAGGAGCCGGTGTTCCCAAAATACTATGCAGCGCTTTCAACATAGCAAAGGTTTAAATGAGAAGCAACAGCTGTCTAAGGACAGCTCTTACAGTTTTCTTTAAAGTGAGTTCAACTCACCTGCTAGAAGGTAAAGGTCTGGCTTAGTGGTGCTTGGCTGCACATGGGAATCGTCCAGGGAACATTAAAAAATACTGATTTTAAAAAAAGAAAAAAAAATACTAATGACTGGGCCCCACCCCAAAGATTCGGATTTAACTGGTCCCAGGTGTAGCTTAGATGTGTGGAATTTTCTAAACTTCCCTGGTGATTCTAATGTCAGCCACGGTAGGGACCACTGACTGTCCCGATCCAACCTGGCAATCTCTCAGAAGCTGCTCTGTTTAGTTAGATGGCATACAGATCATAAAAAAAAGTTTTCAGCCTAAATCCAGAGGCCACAAAAGATTGGTAGTAGATGAACAAAACAAGCAGTTGACTGTTAAAGACATTAGAGCTAACTAAAAAATAAATTTAAAATTATTCCAGAAAATGCTCTTAACGTGCTTTGACTGGAAAATTGTGCAGTGAAAGTAGCATATTTAAAATAAAATCTTCCCCAACTAAATTTTCATTTGTTCCCCTCTTCCTTCTCCTCTACTGTTTCAATCCCTATCTCCCTAAACCCTGATTCCCTCAGTGATTTCACTCTCATCTCAAAGACCTGCTCTTCTTTTCAGACTGAGTGATGTTATTGTGACAGCTTCAGACTCAGTCCCCAGCTGTGCGCTGTGGGAGCATATTCACAGCCTGAGGGTGGAGACTGCAGAAGCTGGAGGGAGGTGATGTTGCCAAGCAAATGCAGCAGAACTAGCCTGATTGCCTGAAGCAGCATCTTGAAATGGGGAAAAATGAACCCATGGAGCAGGACCTGGAGGCAGGAGCGCTAGATGTTAGACCCTCGCTACTCCAAGTGTGGTCCATGAACTAGCAGCATGAGCAGCACCCACAGAAGCTTGGGCCCCACTCCCGACCTGCTGAATCAGAATCTACAGTTCATCAAGAACCCCAGGTGATATACCAGCACGTTAAAGTTTGAGAAGTCCTTCTTTAAAAGATTCATTCGAATTGGACTTTTCAACCTAAAATGCACAAACAGTGGAGAAGAAGTTATGGCCACAGGTCTACCCTCATCTAGGGTACCTATGTAAGATGATCTGTTAAAGCAGCATTTGGGAAGGAGGGGTTGTGGGCAATCTCAAGTTCAATGGTGTGGATACCGCATATCAGGAGCTACCACAGATGCTGATGACTGCAGGGAGAACTGACTCCGCATTCTGCAAGTCAGAACTCACCCACCAACACCTGCTCTTCTACCTCAAAGCCTAGGTATCTCTTATGGAAGAGATTTCCAATTATTTCCAGAAACTGGCAGGACATTAATAATGAAAATACCCAGTTCTCCCAATGATGCTCTTTACTTCACCTGCAAACTTGAAGCCAATTAAAATTCTGACACACATATGTCCTATATGATATATAAACATGCCCAAATTCATCACCATCTTCTTTTTCTTGAGTGAAAGTATTTTTATTATTTACTGATCTTTCTGTGCTGATCGTCAGGAGACACAAAAAAGCATTAACTGTAACTTTTGCTCTCAGAAGTGTAGTATTTTAAATATTTAATTTAAATATTCATTTTTACCGCATTAAAATTAAATATGGCAAAACTATTGAACTGAGTCATACTATAAAACTTTGACATCCTCAAGTGTGTTTTAGAAAATTATATTATCTTCAAAAACATGTTAATGTGAATATTAGTTTCCTGTGACTGCTGTAACAACACAAACTTGGTGGCTTAAAACAAGAGAAATTTATTCTCCCACAGTTTTGAATCCAAAAGTCTAAAATTGGTTTCAATGAGCTGAAATCAAGACATTAGCAAGGCCTTGCTCCCTCTGGAGGCTCTAGGGGAGAAGTCATTTTTTGTCTCTTGCAGCTTCTGCTGGTTACCGGCATTCTTTGTCTTGTGGCTGCATCACTCCAATTTCTGCCTCTGTCTTCACACTGCTTTCTCTTCTGTGTCCAATCTCCTTCTGCTTCTTTCTTAGAAGGACACTGATGACTCAATTAATGGCCTACCTGGATACTCAACGATAATCTTCCAATCTCAAGACCCTTAACTTAATCCCATCTGCTAAGACCCATTTTCCAAATAAGGTAAAATTATGTGCTCTGATTATAGGACCTAATATCTTTGGGTATCCATTATTTAACCTACTACATAGTAAAATTACCATTTTTAAGATATTATTTATAAATGATACCCAAAAGGAATACTTCATACATATAAAATCTATGAAGTAAACAGAAAAAGTTGTGGAAATATGTCTACTTGCAGCAATAATAACTTCATATAAGTTGCTTTACTATTTGCAATTTTACACCTATTTCTTAAGTTGTGCATCAACCCAATGAAATAGGACAAAAATGGTGCCTGCGAAGAGGGGGACCCTATTTGGGTCCTCTGGAAGAGAGGAACAGAACCAGGACACAACTTGGATTTATGACCCCTTATCTGGTGCCCTTCCCACCTCACCACTCAGATGCATCCAGTGAAACATTATTAATAGGACCATTAATTCATCTCAGTTGACTTGCAAAGCAGCTTATGTATGCAAGACCAGCAAAGACCAACACACTGAAGCTGACTGGTCAGCCAAGCAACCTCACTAGCCAAGTGACTCCTTTCCTCCCAGTAGGTCCTGCTGTGCTTCTGCTGACGTACTGGACACACTTAGTTTGGCTTCAAAGTCAAGGAGTGGCATTCCCATGTGGCTATTTCCTATGAAAATCAAGTTCGTGATTCATTCTTACTTGACCCTGGCAAATGTATTAGTGTTTATCCTCAAACCAAAGAGAAAAGAATGTACTTATTATGTTTTTTCTTTCTTTGGATCTGGCACACAGAATTTTGTTTTAATTAACTTCATGAGCACCCATGAGCTCACCATCCCAGACAAGAACTAGGTCATTTAACAACAACCTACATCTAATTCTCTTGCCCAGGCCCCATGAAATCTCTTGGCTTCCTCTACCTGAATTAAGCTCCATCCTGAATCATGTTCATTATTCTCTACCTTTTCTTTTTATATAACTTTATTGTTCTTATAAAGATTATAAAATATATTTATTTTACTTATTTTAAGTTTTACATACAGTATACAATGCTGTAGCTAATCTTTTGGGATTTTTTTTTCAGTTAACATTACATTGCTAAGATTCATTCAAACTTCCATTACTATTATGTGAATGGAATATTCATCCATTCTTCTGTTGATGGGTATTTGTGTTGTTTATAGGTTTCTGCCCATGATACCGGAAGGAAAATTGTATCACGCAAAAAAGGACAAGTTGAAAGCTCAGCAGCAATCTTATTGTCCCTTTACCATTATAAAATTCTATAGTGCAAAACTAAAATATTGGCACCTAAAATGGAGTTGTGTTGCAACAGTTGGAGAGCTTTTTGGGTCTCACAATGTATTTCCGCAAAGAAACAATTCTCTACATGGTGGTTAGTCTGCTGGCCGATGCACAAAAGGCTGCTTAGTTCATAATAAACTAAAGCACTACAGAGCTAAAATACCCTGGTACAACAGCATTTCTGATGAAAATGCATCCACCAGGGAAGTGATGGCACTCCTCCTATGGAGGCAGCCCAGGCACAGCCCTCCTGTTTTCTCTTCCCCAAGTCTCACCAAGCCCCAACCAGGGACAGCAACTCCATCCAAGAGCAGGAGGAACAGGCTGGCCTGAGGCTTCCAAGCCCAGGGAGATACAGGGATGAGGACTCTGAGGCCAAGAACAGAAAGGGAGCTGTGACTTAGCAGAAGTGACAAGAACTCTAGTGGAAAGGGTGAGGAGTGGTCAAAAAGTGAGTAGTTTTCTCTGCATTTTTATAACTGGTCAACAGGGAGCAACTGCAAGGTGGTCAGGAGGCAAACTGCAGGTGTCTCCACCAGGCCACAGGCTTGGATTTCCTTTCCCTTCTTCACAATTTCTTTTTTATTTTTTATTATGTATTTATTTATTTATTTTATTTCAGAATATTACAGGGATACAAATGCTTTGGTCACATAAATTGCCTTTGCACTGCCCGAGTCAAAGCTATAAGTGTGCCCATCCTGAGATAGTGCACACTGCACCCATTAGGTATAAATTACCCATCCCCCCTCCCCCCACCTGCCCGATCCCCGATGAATGTTACTTCCATATGTGCACATAAGTGTTGATCAATTCCAATTTAATGTTGAGTACATGTGTGTTTTTCCATTCTTCTGACAGTTCACTTAGAAGGTCTCCAGTTCCATCCAGGTTAATAGAAGAGGTATTAGTTTACCATTTTTTTATGGCTGAGTAGTACTCCATGGTATACATATACCACATTTTATTAATCCACTCATGTATTGATGGGCACTTGGGTCATTTCCACATCTTTGCAATTGTGAATTGTGCTACTATAAACATTCGAGTGCAGATGTCGTTTTTAAAGAATGTCTTTTTTTTCTTTGGGTAAATACCCAGTAGTGGGATTGTTGGATCAAATGGTAGTTCTACTTTTAGTTCTCTGAGGTATCTCCATACTACTTTCCATAGAGGTTGTACTAATTTGCAGTCCCACCAGCACTGTATGAGTGTTCCTATCTCTATGCATCATGCCAACATTTGTTGTTCTGAGACTTTTTAATAAAAGCCTTTCTTACTGGAGTTAAATGATATCTCATTGTGGTTTTGATTTTCATTTCCCTGATGATTAAAGATGTTGAGCATATTTTCATATACTTCTTGGCCATTAGTCTGTCTTCTTTTGAAAAGTTTCTGTTCATGTCCTTTGCCCACTTTTTAATGGGGTTGTTTGACATTTTCTTGCTGATTTTCCTGAGTTCTATATAGATTCTAGCTATCAGCTCTTTATCAGATGTACAGCATGCAAATATCTTCTCCCATTCTGTAGGTTGTCTATTCACTCTAATGATTGTTTCCTTGGCTATGCATAAGCTTTTTAATTTGATCACAATTTCTTTACCTCTTCTTTCACAGAGGCATCTACTTGCACTTGAGATGGGACATTTGAGAGGCAGAATATGGGGCTCTTGGAAGAGGCAGGGAGTATGAGAAGGCATGCCCCCTCCTCTGTGCTGTTGTGTCTGCAGTAGAGTGGGGGAGAGCAGAACAGAGCCTCTGGGGGCTGTGCCAGGCGGTAACTATTGGTCTGTAAGGGCTCTTCCTATATTGGGAGTATGTAGGTCAGGGCCTGCCTACTGAAAGAAAATCCATACATTTACCTGTTCTAAAAAAAGATGCTATTATATTTAGAGCTTTGAATAGGGTATGTAAGAATGCGTGGGTTACAACTAAGCCTCTGGTAAATTTACTGGCAGAAAATCTGTTAAGAAATTTAGGTCAGAATAGTTCTATAAAAATGTACTACATTTGTGACATTTTGTTATAGTTTTTGCAACTGTATATATACCACTTAGATATATACAATAACAATTTTAACATATGTGTATACTGTTACATGTTTATTCATTTATTTAAAGAAGTTACTGAGAGCCTATTTTTGCCAAGGACTGTGTTGAAAGCTAGGATACGACTACAGAAAAAGATAGTTCCTGTGATAACGCGTGATCCCCATCACACTCTCCAGGTCCACCAGGCCCCACGAGCCCACTCCTGTCAAGAACGGACTCTCACTCCCAGTGAAACGCTTTCTTGGCAACCGACATGCAATACCACCAACTTTCACCCACAAATGGGCTACTTATTCCTAACAGCCTCAGTTCACCAAGAATTGGTATTTAGAATCCCAGTACTAAAATTTGGTATTCGTCATCTAAAACTAGTAAATGGCTTAGAGTTGAAAATGAGGCACTGTCCCAGGAAGTATGGCTGCACGCAAGAGCTGACAACTTGGGGATGCTACTTACAACCACTGGCACATCAAGAGAGTTAGATTTCTGCCACTCTAAGGAACACTGAGGTATAGGTTCATCGTCAGTTTTACAATGAGTTGGTTTTAAATTTCAGTTGCTTTTATTCTTGGTTTCAAATTATCAACTTGTGTTAATGTAACCTCACCAGCACCAGCTTAGATTACTGTGACTTACCTGATTAACTTCATATTATAATTTAATGCATTTCTGCACCAATAACATGTATTTGGCCAATTATTTTCCAAGAACTAGAAATTATGATAGTTATGCATTGTGGGTTATACATGAATCAGCTAAGAAACTAATGCTAAAGCAGATACACACCTAACTCTTCCCTACCCCTTAGTCAATTTCTTTTGAACACTGATACTATCTCCACAATTACATCGGAAAGAGTAGAGGTAGGAAGGCTGAGAGATCTTTTGCCTGCCTAAGTGTACCAAGGAAACAAAAGTGGAGACCTGTTCTAGAGGAGCTCCTGGTGAGAAACATTCAAAGTTTTATTTACCCTGCATCATGATAGAGTGGACAGAGAATTTGTAATGGTCAGAGAGGCTGGGAGGAGGGGGCGTCATCATATGGGACTGTGAAATGTGATATAATGAACAATAAACTCTAAATGGGAAGCCCTGATTTATGCAGAGATATACAAATGGTGTCTGAAACAGGCTAAATGACTTGCCAAGGGTCACACAACAGTGACTGGCAAGGAAGGAAAAAGGGGATGCTTTATAGACTCTAGTGATTTTATTCCCTTTAGATTACACTAAAAAATTTAAACACATACGTTGACCTTTCATGGAGAATTTTACCCTCATGTGAAGGATAAAATGGAGACCAAAGATACTCAGACAAATCAGGGGTTGGGCCAACAATGAGTATCTCTTCCAATTCTCCATCATATTTCTCTAGGACTATACTGTTTTCGTTATTTCTGGAACAGTTGTTTTCACTCTGGATTATCAACACATTATAAAACATTGCCAAGATGGTTTATCATTTTCAGTAAAGGATAAAGTTTCCCAAAAGTTAGGAATCTAGACAGTTAACACAGCGTGGCCTCCTTACACAGCTGCAACTGTCAGCAGCTGCTCTTCCTCTGATCTCTCAAGGAGGCGGCTCTCATCATTCCCTGTCCACTGTGCCTCTGTTCTCCTGCTGTCAGGGTACAGGGGAGAAGGGACAGCCTTACAAGACTGCCTGTCAACAAACAGCAGCAAAGGGCCAGTCCAACCAGGGTGCAAAGTCTAATGATCACGTTCACTGAAATGCCAGGTAAATTAGTCCCCTTAATGAGCTCACCTAGATTTTAAATTTTCAGCCTCTTTTGTCTTGCTATTTCTTATGATTAAAATAGGCTCACAGTGTAACAGGTTGAGGAACAGAGATCAACAGCAGGTAGGCTTTTTTGAAAGATAAAAAATTAGGATTGTTGACAATGGTATTGCTGCCTAAGAGTCCTGGGACTCATTCTTTTGGCATATACAAAATTAACCTTCACTGTGGCTCTTACTTTCCTATACTGCTTTAGGGACAATGCACAGGCAGTTGGCTCAGATTCTTACTTTTACAAGATTGTCCTCGGCAGATGCATTTTCTGGCCACACAGTAATTCACAAACAGACCATTTGTGTCTTTTTTCTCCTACTAGCCCTGTCAAAAGGAGGCGGCAACCATATACCCAAGGTCACCCCCGTCCCTTAAAATACCCGACTGGAGTCCAAGAACAAGTGACATCATTTTCATCACTTTCTTATTCCATAAACTATGCTTGCATGAATACAATTTAATAAGACTTAAGTCATAAAACTCACTGTCCTCTACTAAATTACTCACTGAGTAGGCCTTAAACCACCTCCCACTTGAACTGAAAAGCTAAGTTTCCCCAAGATGCCTTTTAAAATTTACATTTCTACCTTTGGACAATCCCTTGGTAGAAATCCATCTCTACCTTAACAGGCTTTTCTGTGGCTGACTTTAGAATTAAGAGATCTGAACAAAGTGGCAGGTACAACTATAGCATAATGAAAGGCAATTCAGTTTTATTAAGGTGTATTCATAATATAAAACAGTGGTTCAAAGCAGGCAAGCAAACAAGACACCTAAAGACATATATTCCTGATTCCTAAATTATTTCAAAATTATTCAACATTATTTGGATTTGAAGCCAGGCTGGATTGTGTTTGGAGTGAAGGGAGGGTAGAAAACTATTAGTTAGTTGGGTACAAGAAGTGTTCACAGTTGTAGACTTCAGTGTGATGCTCAGGGATTGCTACTAAATTAGGAAGAGGTGGTTGGAGACTGCCGGGGAGGGCTGAGGGGAAAGAGGCCTCTGCCACACCATCCAGTGATCCCTATGTGCAGGACATGTTGATGCATCATCTTGTTTAATCCTCACAACAGTGCCCCAGGTGGGTCATATTCTTCCACCTGACAGATGAGGAGACAGGCTTAAAGATGCTAAGAGACCTGACTAAGGTGTCACCAAGCTGGTAAAAGAGGCAGGATTTAAAAGGAGTGTCTGCTGTTGGTGGGAATGTAAATTAATACACAACTGTATTCCTCAAAAAACTAAAAATAGAATTACCATACGATCTAGCAGTCCCACTTTTGGGGTATATATCCTAAGGACTTGAAATCAATATTTGCAAGAGATATCTGCACTCCCATGTTTACTGCAACATTATTCACAATAGTCAAGACATGTGTGCCCATCAATGGATAAATGGATAAAGGAAAGTGTGGTATATATACATAATGGAGTATTATTCAGCCTCTAAGAAGAAGAAAATTCTGTTATTTGTGACAACATGAATATACGTGGGGGACATTATGCTAAGTGAAGTAGGCCATGCACAGAATGACAAATACAGCACATTAACTATAAGTAGAATGTAAAACAATTGAACTCATAAAAACAGAGTGGTTACCAGAGACTGGGGGCTGGGGGAGATGGGGAGATGTTGGTCAAAGGGTACAAAGTTGAAATTAGACAGAAGGAATAAATTATAAGTATTTAAGGTGATGGACATATTAATTAGCTTGATTTAATCATCCTACACTGTATACATATATTATAGCAGCACTATGTACCCTGTAATTATATACAATTATAATTTGTCAAAAATAAATAAATAAATAAATAAATAGGAGGGTCTGGCTCCAAGGGCCACACTCTATTCATGTGACACTGCTTGTAGGTTCTAGGCTCAGTCTGAATCCTCCCTTCTAGAGTGAAATTGTCTACTTCCACATACTCATTTTTTGATTGGGAAGCCAGCAAGGCATCCTGGGTGCAGCTAGGGTGGGGGGTTTAATCCTAATGTGATGAGTTAACTGCTTACATTTCTTCCTTATCCCTGATAAGCTCTCTGTGTTACATAGTTACCCCATGTAGCTCTCTGAAGAGGGTAAATAATCACATCACATACTACTAGAAATCCCATCAAATGGAATCAGCTGAACTAATTAGCTATACTGTTCAGTGATTAAGAGAATGTCTACCAGACCTAGATTTGAGTCCTGGTCTGCCACTTACTTACCAACCATGTGATCATGGTAGGCACTATGGTAAGAGTGTGGTCACCAAAACCAATCTATCTGCACTCAAATCCCAATTTGAATATTTTGAACCTTGTAATTTAAACTGTTTTATTCTAGTTAGTTAACTTCCCTGTGCCCCAGTTTCTTCTTTGGTAAAATGAGGATAACAAAGAGTACCTACCTCATTAGATTCTTGGTGAGAAGATTAAATAAGGTAATACATGCAAAGTACTAAGAATACCATGTGACACACAGTGGCACTCAGTAAATGTTAGCTGCCATCATTATCATCACCATAATCATCATCATCATTACTATAATCACCATCATTTTGGATGGGTTGCTTAGCTTCTTTAAGACATACTTTCCTTTTATAGAATATGAAATAATAACACTTATTTTCACAGCACTGTGAGAGTTAATGAGATAATGCATAAAAATGCTTAGCATGGCACTTTGTTAGCTAATGACAATAGTAGTAGTAGTAGTAGTGGTAATTAAAATAATTTCTCTTATCTATTCCCTATAGTTAGACTTTTCTGTTCAGAAATCTTTATGTCTTTGTAACTATTTAGCAACTCTGAGAAGTCTAGTGTCTTAGTCAAATGGTATGGATATTTGAAAATTCTTTCTAATCTATTCTGTAAAATCATTATATCAGTTTATAATCCCATCAGGAGTAATGAAGTATGTATTTCATCTTGTCAAGAGTAGGAATTACCATTTTGAGAAATCTTCCCTGAGTAATTATATGTCTTGTTTAAGTCATAGAAATCAACTTTATGTGAAGAAGAACACCACCACCTCTATCACCAACAAAAATCAAACTTAAGTTTTATGGTACTACGATACAGAAAACAGATTGATAGAGTAGCAGGAACAGCAACACATTTATTATGAAAAACAGTAAATCACGTGTAGTGATTAATGAATAAGACTTGATATGAATACCATATTCCACTGTGGTGCTGTACTATGAAAAATACAACATCATGATGGACATTGTGCCCTCAGCAGCACTGGAAATCAATAAACACCAAAGTTCATATAGTCCTAACAAAAAACCAGCTGTTAGTACTTTTGAAGGATTCACTTGTTTCATTAAATGAAAAAGTGTATGCTTCAAGGGCTTAAAATATTCATGCCCCAAAGAGTTCTTTCTTAAGGCCATATGGGATCAGTCTTAAAAGAGACCACGGTGAGAGGCTCCAGAGGACAGGGAAGTAAGTCAAGGGGACGTAGCTTCTCATTGGGCAGGAAATAATTCTTCTTAGAGCATATTAGTTCACAAAGAGCTGACGAGCTTTTTAAAAAATACAGTGGAAACAAACTAAAGCAGATTTATTCTGGTCATTTTCTTTTCATCTTGAACACAAATGGAAAAAGAATTGCTAATAAAAATGTAAAACTCGTGGCTGCAATCTCTGGAGATCTCTTGTAGCCTAAATAATGGTAACACATTTGCCTCTGGAGGGGGAACCTGTTGCTGGGGTACTGGGTTAAGAGACATATGTTTCACTGTTACCCTTTGGTACTGTTTGAATTTATTAAAATCATGCATGTTTTACTTATTTTAACAATTCATGATAAGTATGTAAGTACATAAATATATAAAATGTACTGGGAATATCTGGCAACGTCTGTAGACATTTTTGGTTGTCACAACTTGGGGTGTGGGGGAGGAGTGTCACTGGCATTTAGTGGATAGAGACAAGGGCTGCTGTTAAACATCCTACAATGCACAGGACAGCCCTCTAAAACAAAGAATGACCTAGCTCCAATAGCGCTGCTGTTGAGAGACCCTACTGTACATGATGGGCCTTTACAAAGAGAACATAGACACAGAAAGTATGAATTATACGAACAACTCTGAAGTTGCCTCTTGGCTCCTCACTACTCCAGACAGAGCACATCATCCAAAGAGACAGAGAATGGAAGTGATCCTATAGACTGCCCCCCGTGCCGAGCAGTTTCCTGACTGGTTGAGGAAAAGCAGCTCTCAGCAGGTGTGGCAGCATGAGCAAGATGGGACCCATCCCTCTGCCTCAAGCCTCCGTAAGGAGATGACCATCAGGCCCCCTTTTCACCAGCCTGTGTGGGTGGGAGAGGGCATTTAGGGCTGTACTGCCTCAGTTATTCATGTTTAAAAAATATTTAGTTAAAAGCAGTTCACAATTTCGTATCTTAAACACAGCACTGGCACCTGTATTCAAACTGTTATATTATAACCCAGTGGCATCATTCAGTGGTCTATTTAAAACTCACAGGCTTCAGGCTGGACACAGTGGCTCATGCCTATAATCCTAGCACTCTGGGAGGCCAAGGTAGGAGGATCACTCAAGCTCAGGCATTTGGGACCAGCCGGAACAAGAGCAAGACCCCATCTCTACTAAAAATAGAAAAATTAGCCAGGCGTGGTGGCGTGCTTATAGTCCCAGCTACTTGGGAGGCTGAGGCAGGAGGATCGCTTGAGCCCAGGAGTTTGAGGTTGCAGTGAGCTGTGATGACGCCACTGCACTCTAGCCCAGGGCAATGAGAGTGAGACTCTGTCTTAAAAAACAAAAACAAAAACAAAAAAAAAACCTTCCAGGCTTCAATTAATTTAGGAGAGAGTATGGTGACCAAAGGAGGAAAGTTTCTTATGAAACAGTATTTGCTTGGAGGTCTTCAGGCCCCCAAGGTATCCTTGACAAGATGCCCCACAAAACTTCAAATCAGGAAGAACTTATGGAAGGTCCACTGATGGCAAAACAAAAGAAGAATGAATCTTGTCTCCTTGAAACATACAGTCTGCTTAGGTTAATTTCAACATGTCCCTATATTGTGCGTATTCTCTCTCTCTCTCATCAACAGATTTCCTATACTGTTTCATTTCTGCATTAAAGTGTATAGTTAAAAAAAAACCATAATTTTTGAGCTGGAAGGGATCTTAAAAATGATCTTACAAAATCCTCACATTTTACAGATAGTACAAATAACTAACACATATAGGGATTTCTGGGTAGCAGGCATTGTTCTAAGTGCTTTACTTCCATTAATTCCTTTAATCCTCAAAAACACTCTGAGGTAGATACCACCATTACTGCCATTTTACTGAGGAGGAAGCTAGGACAGAGAGGTTATGTACCATGTTGTGGCAGGCAGGACCCTAAGACAACCATCAAGCAGTCACACTCTGCTTTCAACCCTTCCGACTGAATGCAGCAGAAACTGTGACTTGCTTCTAGTCGACGTATAAGGACAGTATAAGGCAATGGTGATGGGAGAGGCACTCCCATGATTGTGGTGTGTTATATTAGGTACTGTTGTGTAGACACTGTTGTTGCAGAGCTAGTAGACTGGAGAGAGACAGTCTCCTGCTAGCCTTGAAGAAGTTAGCCTGAAGAAGCAAGCTGCCACACTATGAGAGGGCTTTCTAGCGAACCACATGGCAAGGAACTATGGGGACTTCCAGGAACTAAGAACAGCGCCTAGCTGACAGTCAGCAAGAAAACAGGGATATCAGTCCTACAGGCACAAGGAACTGAATTCTACCAACAACCACGAGATTGAAAGAGGATCCCAAGCTTTAAAAAAAAAAAAAAAAAAAAGCAGTCCAGCCAACACCCAGACTGCAGCCTTATAAAACCCTGATCACAGGACCCAGCTAAGCTGTGCTTGGTTGGACTCATGACTCACAGACACTGTGACATTAAAAATGTATATTGCTTTAAGCCACTAAGTTTGTGGTAATTTGTTATGCAGCAACAGAAAAATAATAGGCATGGCCAAGATTACAAAGCAAGTAAAAGGAAGAGCAGGGATTCAAACCCTGGTGGTCAGGCTCCACTATCCATCCCCTTAACCACATGCACCAAACGATTAACAGTGGCAATCTCTGGGGCAGAGAGAGGCAAATTATTTTGCTTATCCTATTTAATTTTTCTTCATGGCATTTTTCACTCTCTGACATAGTACATACTCATGCATGCATGCACACACATTATTTATCATCTATCTCTCTGACTAGAATATGAGACCTATGTGAGCAAGAATTTCTGAATATTTCGTTCGCTGTTGTATTCTCATCACCTAGGACAATGCCTGGCATTGAGTAGGTGGTAAAACATATTTGCTGAATGCATGAATGAACATAATCATTGAGAAGCTGAGGCTTGGAGAATGGTCAAAGTCCCTTGGTCAATTGTATTATTGATTTTGATTCTTCATCCCTTCCTATAATGGCACCCTCTGCCATATGACTCTGCAATTCCTGGCTGTTTGACTTGATTGGCCAATGGAATTGGGCTGGAAGTGAAAGGGAGCAGTTATAAGCCCACGATTTAGGAAGCAGCATGTTTCCATTGACCCTTCTGCCTTTCTGCCATCACTAGAGAAGAGCATGCCCTGATTAGTCTGCTGTCCAAGGGGGATGAAAAATATGGACTCAACCTCTAGCTGATGAGGTGAGCTTGGCTCAGCCAACCCACAACCCTTGAGCATTTGAATAAGAATAAATAATTACTTTAGGCCATGATTCTGATGTAGTTATACAGCATTATACAGCATTATCACAGAATACAAAGAGTTCTTTGGACTTCTGGTCCAACAGAGGCCTTATTAACATGGTATTTCATGGCACTAGTGTTCTGGGGACGAAAGCTCTAAGCAGCAAAGGAAGGTATAATTAATGTTTTGATAGTCCTTTTGTTGGCTATAGATTGCTTTGTAACCACTATGCCAAAAGAAGCTTTTGGGATAGATCATAATTCTGATAAAGTAACAAAACCAATGCATAAATATGCACTTCTGAAATTAAGGCATCACAAAAAAATTATATTATGCAGGATTAAAGGGAGAATGAAGGTGTAAATTGGAGCCAGGAGTTCAATAGCCAAGAAAGCCCAAGTCAATGTAGAGCTGACAATGGTTAATCGTGTACTATTAAGATCTGAAAAGACTAAAAAGATTTTGAGTTTTTGTAGCCTGGAGTCTCTGGCTGTACTTTAAAATAGTATATTATTGTCCATAATTTAGTCGAAATTGAAAATAGATCAAAGCTAGATCTATTTGATGTAATTTTCCCTGGGTAAGGATGTAGTAAGAGTGTTAAAGCTTAATATTATAGACATGAAAGAAGAAGTGTCATGAAGCTATTAGCTGGATGGAGTTTTCCATTCACAGAGGTGGGCCAGTCCCCCGGGGCTGACAGAGATGATGCAAGGGTAAGCCAGCTCAGCACAGTGGCTGCTGCATCTCTACCAGCAAGAACAGCAAATTATTCATATTTATTGGAGCCTCTCTCTGCCAGGCTCTCTCTGCTAAAACTCTCTTTCTACATATTATCTTCAATCATCACAATGATCCTAACAAATTAGGTACTTGTTACGGTGTGAATGTTGATGTCTTCTCAAAATTTATATGTTGAAACCTCATCCCCAGTGTGACGGTACTAAGAGGTGGGGCCTTTGAGAGGTGATTAAGTCACTAAAGTGGAACCCTCATGAATGGGATTAGTGCCCTTGTAAGCGGCCGAAGAGACCAGAGTCCTCCCCTTCCACCAAGTGAGGACTCAGCAAGAAGACACCTTCTGTGAAGAAGAGGGCCCTCCCCAGACACCAAATATGCCTGGGCGTTCCCAGACTCTAGAACTGCGAGAAATACGTTTTCAGTTGTTTAAAAGGTACCCAGTTTATGGTATTTTTTTATAGCAGCCTGAATGGACAAAGACAGTACTGTTATGGTCATGATACAGATACAGCTCAGAAAGTGAAGTTTGTTGTATGAGGACAAATAGCTAGTAAATTAAGAGGGAATGAAATAGAGGGCTCTAACCCTAAGGTCTAGATCCTTTCTGCAAGGTCACACTGCTCCTCAGGTTTCTGAACAAAGGGCTTCCTCCTTTCCTTTCTGTTTCTTTTGCTTCCTTTGAACTAAAGATTTCAAATTTATCCAGTCTGTATCTACTCACCATTAATGTCATGAATTATACAATAAATTCACTCAGAGATACCACTGTCTCCGCCTCTTTTAGCAAATATGGTCACATTTATTTGTCTGCTGTTTGCCAGGACAACCTTTGGCTAATGCAAAGTCAACCTCATTTGGTTTCATCCAACCCCCAAAATCGGATAAAGCTGGTTAGCAGCACCATTCTTTAGTTATGAAAATAATCTGGAAGGCTGGCTAGCTTTTGTACCCTGGTGGCCCTGTAATTCAAAATGCTCTGTTATCTCTGTGCACAGATTCACCCCTACTCACAGAACAAGAGCAGTAGTAGAATACACTGGTGTTGGCCCTTCCTAAAGGACTTCTGTGAATGCAGAGCCCTTTCAGAAGCTCTGACACTCATCCATCATAAAGCATTGCCCATTTACTCTGCTTATGTCAAGCACAAATACCTATTCAGCCATCTGAAGCAATCGATAATAGCAATACACAGACCAAAAGTACATCATTCAGGGAGCATTACCAAGCATCCAGCCTATGGCTGAGCTGAAAGTTTATATGAAAGCTGACCAGGAGACATCTTGTTTTAAAAGGGCTCTCCTCTCTAAAAATGTTTTAATCTCCAACTTTAAAAAATTATTATGAAAATATCATGTGCAAATAGCATAATAATAATAATAGCAATAAACAATATATAAGAGTATTTAATAAAAAGTCAATCTATTAGCACAGGCCCTGTCCTGAGCGCTATAGGAAACCATTGGCTAGAAATCCTCCCTGAAAGATGGACATCATACCATGCCCACCTGTTTAGCCATTCTCTCTTCCTTCCACTAATGAGCACTTAGACCTAGTTTATACTTAGCTTCTTTCTTTTACATATCTTAAAGATCTTTCCATATTGGAGAAAACAGTGGGAAATGAAGTCTTAAGTCAATCTCTCTTAAAAACTGGAATATACCTCATTAAGAAGTATTAAGTTCAAAGAAAACAGACATGTGTCCTTAAACCATTTTTGCTCATTATAAATGGATTCCAGCAGATGAAGTGAAGAAAGGGAACATCACTGGGGAACCAAGAACACACAAACAAGAGCCCCACAGGAATGCCGGCTGCCTTCTTCCTGGATATAAGAATTTTATTTCTTATTTCCTTTTCCTCTTTTTCTTGATGGGAATAATAGGCATATTGAAGTTTGTGGGAGGCTTTAACAAAGGTCCTTTCTAGGTCAGCTTCTGTGTCTCCACAGTACTGATACCCGTGAGGTTACTATAGACAATGCTTTGTTTAGTTTTGTTTGAAAGTTTTACACATGAAAAAAATTACTCATACCTCCCTTGTTTCTCCAATAGAATCTGGCTTCCAAAACCCTAAAATTTGCTATAGATGATGAATATAAATATGCACCTAGCATACATAGTGGCATTGGGTTTGCCACAGCAAGGCCAGATATAAATGATACGTTATTCAAATTTCAAACACACCCTGCAATTCTGCTTCTGGCCTGGACTGCAAATATCTCAGGAACTACTTACTGCACATCTGATATGACTGAAGACCGGATTGGGTGGACCGGGGAAGAGCAGTGATGCACAACTCACTTTCAACAGAGATTGATAGTTTAGGTGGGGCCATAAGGCACATATTAAACAATTAGAGTATAATCTATAAACAGTATAAATTAATAAATGTAAATATCTACCCAGTTGTACCACCTAGAACAATGGCTTGATGGCTTTTCATCAATACTTGAGAGCATGTTTGAAACTGTCTGCTTTTAAATTGAGGGATACACGAAATTCAGTCTGTGAGGCCTAAAGGGCCACCAGAAATCACGGTAAAATGAGAGGCATATGTAAAGGGTGATTGGTAGAAACACATAAGAGTATTATGTTTCTGCCAGCATAGAAGACACACTGGGTTTCAAATATTCTCAAATCAAATTTCACAAGGGAAGAAGCTCTAACCTCAGGCATTGTTCTGCAGATGGGGATTGGCTATGAGGCTGCTTTTTTTGTGGGCAGCTCTCTGTAACTCCTCAAGGCATCCTCCAGTGTGATAACAGCAGGGATCTATTTATTTAGTGATGGTTGGTATAGGCATTGCTCACTTTAGGTCAGTAATCCGTTTCTGAAAAGCCACTGTTCTGAGTGAAAATTCTGAGAGCCTATTTCCCATTACTTTAAATGGGAAATATTTTGATATGCTACATGTTAACTCAAAAGTCCCAATTAACTTCCCAAATTGTAATTAAAACAGAGTAATCTACTAATATATAAATCGTCAACTGTCATTTTAAGATTCCTCTTGAAGATCAAACAAATATTTTGTGAAATATTCATGTACCTTTTTCATTCTTTGTTTGTGTGTTTGTTTATAAACATAGAACTGAGCCTTACCTATATTCCACAGAGTAGGGTATAAAACACCAAGACATGTTCTACTGGAGAAAGAAAATCTCAAACTTGTTCAATGAAATGAATGCTGTAGGACACATCTGCAATTACTGTGAGCATTGCTGGGTGCACATGGAATATAGGATAAGTACAATCTGTGCAATCTGAATTGCCAGTGAAGAGTAATTAGCAAAGGAAGAGCTTCCTGAGGCTGCAGACCCTACAGCAGTGAAGAATGCACAGAGTGAAAACAGAGCGTGCCTTGAGGAAGGGGGTGATGGCTTGAGAAAAGAAAGAGAAATAAGAATGAGCTTGATTAGTAAGAGACTGATCAGATTTGATAAAGAGGAACCATGGGCAAGTGAGGTTGAGTCAAATAAGAAGAAATTAAGGTATCTGGACTTCATCTAAAGCAGAAAGACAATAAGCAAAAGCACAAATAGACCAAGGCAAAGTCAAATGACACATTACATAGAATATTCTGTTAGATAAAGAGAGCATCCTACAAGGGAAATATACTAAGTAAAATAACAAGAAAAATTAGTGACAGTGGATACAACTTTTTAAAACTTAGTTTCAGGGAATACAGGATTTCATATAAGTAGTCATAGACTTTGAAAACTGAAAGTGGCTTTCACAGTTGCCCCAGGTAACTGTGCGTCTTTACAAATGGGTGGTCCATACAGCTAGGCAGGTGGGCACTCAGGCTCTGGAAACTGAGGCTCCACACACATTCTGGAGCATGCATCACAATGGAATTTAGTATCTTTATCTCAAATCAAACAAACATCTATTAGTAACAATACAGACAACTAATCTTTATTGGCAGCAAATGTAGTTTAATGACAATTAACCTATGGTACGGTTATTTAAAATATCATCTTGTTCAGTGCTCATGAAATCCCTATGTTTGGTTAGTACTATAGCCACCTCTATATCACATTTAGCCTGGTGACAGTATGGCAATATATGGTCTTCTAATAAAGATGAAGATAAAAATCATCAACATTTTATGGTGTAGAGTTGGTAACATTTATAAAAAAAAAAATCTTGGAAAAAAGAACATGGGCTATACTAAACCATCATTCTAAACATAATCTCATGTTTTGACTCCAAGAAAGGAATGAGAAATTCACAAAGTAATTTCTATTTCTGTTCTGGATTACCTTTGTGTTTCAGTTTTCCCATGTCTATAATAAAGTGTTGAGTTGCAAAAGAGAGAAATCCCTGAAATATACACTAATTTGAGAAAGCAAGGGGAGCCAAATAGTGGACAGCTTAATAGAAACAAAAGAGTTTGTTTTGCAGTTAAATTCTGTTCCCTTATTTCCCAACCCCCAATTCTTCTTTACCAGAAATACAAGTATCAAAATTTTAGTTGTTCTAATGTATGACTTCAAAAATCAGCATTGGATTATAATAAGCTGAATGTGAAGTCTGGTGATGGACCCAGCAGAAAGACAAGAGGTGTCATTTACTATGATGTTTTAAGGTTCTAATATTTTGACAACCAACAAAAATGTCATCAGCTTAAATACGAGAAGAGTTTATGTGAGATACTCTCAGCACACCTGTAACTATAAAAGAAAATAAAATTAGGTCACCTACTTTCCAGTTCAATTTTCCAATTTTCAGTGGTTATTTCACTAGTTACACAGACTCACGCAGGGTTGAAAACACTCTCTAGCATTCTCTCCTGTGCAAAGCTAATACACTTCTTTAGATTGAGTCTTAATTACATGTTACCTCAATTAATCCTGTTATATAAAGTCCGTGATGATTACAGTCAGACACTAAGACTCTCCTAACCACAGTCCTAACTCAGAACCACCTTTTTCTTACCTTAGGGTAAATTAAGGGGAAGCAGCAGGAGAAAAAAACCCACAAGGATGAGACTGTGTGATTCACAGAAAGATCTTTCCTTAAAAACACTGGTAAATTGCCAGGATAGGAACCTAGGTTTCAACAAGATTGCTCAAATTTTCTCAATACCAAAGTGACATTTTAAAAGAAAAGGGGAAAAAGCTCCATGTGGAAAATAATATAGTAGTTTCCTTTGATGATTTCTAGGATGTCTTTCCTTAAATCTTGACTCAGTTTCAGGGCTTATACAATTTTGAGAGTCATAGGTAATAAAGTAAAATACAAAAAAGTTTTAATAATAGGTAGAAACAAGTAAATGTAAGCAAAGAAAAATCCACTGCCAGAAAGCAGAACCCAAAATAGAAAGAAAGTGAGACATAGATTAGTTTAATACCAGCTGGTCTGTCTCCCATAAAGAACAAATCAGAAGCCCTGGTAAGTCCTCCTGAGGGGGGCACTGGGCAGGAACCTGCAAAGAGGAAGGGAAGAGAACAAAGGAAGAAGGGAATTTGGGTTTTGTTTACTACGTAAATCTAAGCCTGTGTTTGGGACCTTCTGGGGTTGTGGTGACTTGTTTCTTCTCCCGCTGGCTTTGATCAATTGGCTAGGTAAAAAATTAAGTAGTTTCATGCTCATGTTATTTCTGCTATTTAGCAGTGCTGCAAGAAGGTAAAATTCTGCTGCACTGGTGCCTGAGTGACTGGCCAGGACACGGGGCAATCCCAGGAATCCCTGTTCCGAAATGCTCTGTTGTCTGACATTTTCTAGTTAATGTCACACCCTCTCAAAAAATTACATATTTTTCTCTCACTTACACCCCACCCATTTGTTTGTATACAGGTCTATGTAAGTGACTCTCTGTATTTACTCATTGAGGAGTATTTACTACATACCTAGCAGCATGCTACATACTAGGGGGCATAAAGAAACAGTTGCAACTTCTGCTTCCAGTCAAGATCAAGGAACAGATACTGAACTTGCTCTCCTGCCTGAAGCACCTAAAAGACCACAGAAAATATGGCTCTCAAGAATTTAAATCTCAGGTAATAAAGAACAGTGATTCCCAAGAGACAAGAAACAAAAGAGGTGACATCTATGATCGCTCCAATTTATTGCCTGAAGAAAATTTCCATGTCACAATGTAGAGAGGGGAAAACCAGAGAAAGTCTAGTAACCTCTCTGAGTTGAAGATACATTGCTTGGAGTCCAGGGAAGCCAAGGTTACTAAAATATGCAAAGGAGAAGATTAGAGGAGAAATCTGCACCAAGAGACAACTCTGAAGACCTGCAAAAGGTCCCCCTTGATAAATAAGTACTGTCAGTGCATAAGGTTGAGGAAAACTTTCCAATATTAAGGAAAGAACTACCCAAAATATTAGAGGGAATAGTGTCCAAATAGTGTCCATCTCACACAGGGATGAGAATAGTGTCTATTCCCAATGGCCACAGTAAAAAATCTCATAATTCACAGGGCATTGTTTATAGTACTAAGAAGGATATTGCTTCTGTAATGTAGAAAAATTTACCCAAGTCTAAATGCAGCTTAGGTTCTGCCTATCAAAGTCTAAAAGCAAGACCAAAAGGATGAAACTGTTTCAAGTAACTTGAGCATGTCACAGAACAAGGTGAAGAATATTTTTAGCAATATTAAAATATCCAGAATCTGGCAAGAAAAAATTCACAATATATGGTATTGAATAAAAAATTACTAGGCATACAAAGAAGAAAGAAAATATAACCCTTATTGAGAAGAAAAAATCAATTGAATCAATCAAGCCAACCCAGATATGATGACAGAATTTGTAGAAAAGGAAATTACATAGGAATTTCATATGTTAAAGCATCTACAGAAAAGACTACACATGTTAAGTAGTGACATGAAAGAGGTTTTTTTTTAAAAAAAGAAGACTCAAAACAAACTTTTAAAGATAATATCTGCAATATATGAGATGAGAAATACACTGAACGAGATTAGTGACAAATTAGACATTAAAGAAGAAAAGATTAGTGAACTTGAAGACACAGCAACAGAAATGCTTCAAACTGAAAAACGGAGGGAAAAAAGAAAAAATGAAACAGAGAATCAGTGAGTCATGTGACAAGGAGTAAATCAAGTGGCTCAATAAACATATAATTGTAGTCTCTGAGGGAGAGGAGCAAGAATGGGAGGCAGAAAAAATTATGTTAAGAAACAATGGCCTAAAATTTTCCAAAATGGATGAAAATTGTAAAGTACCATCTAAGAAAGTAGTGAATCCCAAGCACAAAAGCATGATAAAACATTATAATCAAATTACTTAAAACCAGTGAGGAAGAGAATATCTCAAAAGCAGCAGGAGAAAAAAGACACAAACCATACACAGGAACACATATAAGCAGATTTTTTTGTCCAAGATGACACAAGATGTTATGATCATCTCAGCAGATGAGAAAAAAAATTTGACAAAATCTAATATCTATTCTTGATAAAAACTCTCTTCAAGCTAGTAACAGAAAGCAACCTCCTCAACCTGATAAAGGGAATCTACCAAAAAACCTAAACATAACATAATCCTTAATGGATAAAGATTGAATACTTTTCATCTAAGATCTAGAAGAGCACAAGGATGTCCATTTTCACCACTTCTATTCAATATTGTACTTGAGGTTCTAGCCAGTGTAAAAAAAAAAAAAAGGAAATATAAGGACTAAATGTCGAAAAGGAAGAAGAAAAACTACTTAATGTGCAGATGACATGATCATTTACATAGAAAATCTATGTGATCTACAAAAAAGCCCCTAGAACAAGTTGATTTTAACAAGGTTGCAGGATACAAGATGAATATATAAAAATCAATTGTATTTTCAGATACAAGAATTGTACAATTGGAATTTTTAAACAAAATACCATTTACAATATGAAATAGTCATAAATTTGTCAAAAGATGTACAAGATCTGTATATTTAAAACTATGGAACATTGCTGAGAGAAATTCAAGAATATTTAAATAAATGAAGAGACATACTGTGTTTGTAGATTAGAATACTCAAGATTACTAACATGCCAGTCATCTCCAAACTGATCTATAAATTCGACATAATCCCATTCAAATACCCAGCTGGCTTTTTTTTTTTTTTGGTAGAAACTGACCAGCAGATTCTAAAATTCATACAGGAATGCAAAGGAACTAAGATAGCCAAACAACTTTGGAAAAGTTCATGTGTAAGTTGAAGGAGTTATGTAACCTAACTTCAAGATTTATTACAGAGCTATGGTAATCAAGCTTGATGTGGTATTGGCATCAAGATGAAATAATCTAGGAATACTTACACATGCATAATCAACTGATTTCCAATAAAGTTGCAAGGGCAATTCAGTGGAGAAAGGATAGTCTTTTCTGCAAATGGTACTGGAACAACTGAAAAACTATAAGCCAAAAATATAAAAAGGAACTTTAATCTATTCCTGGTACCATAAACAAAAATTAACCAAAAACGGATCATAGAACTAAACATAAAACCTAAAACTATAAAACCTCTGGACGAAAATGGAAGAAAATCTTTGTGACCATGGGATAAAACAGATTTCTTGGGATTTCATCAAAATTATGTCCTTTGCTCTTTAAAAGAAACTGTGAAGAGAATGAAAAAGGCAAGCCAGAGACTGGGAGAAAATATGTGCAAATATCTGATAAAGTTATCTATCCAGAATATATAAAGAACTCTCAAAACTCAATGATCAGAAAACAAATTACCCAATAAAAAAGGAGCAAAAGATCTGAATAGACACTTCACCAAAGAAGACATATGGATGAAAAATAAGTAGATGAAAAGTTGGTCAACATCATTAGTCATTAGGGAAGTACAAATTAAAACCACTATGAGATATTGATACATACCTATTAAAATGTCTAAAATTAAAGATGTGTAACAACTACAAGTCTGATATACTGCTGGTGGCAATGTAAAACAGTATAACAACTTTGGAAAACAGACTGGCAGTTTTTTAAAAAGTTAAGCATACATCCAATATGTGATCCAGCCTTTCCATTCCTATGTATTTTTTTTATCTAAGGGAAAATGAAACATGTCCATATAAAGAATTTTACATGAATGTTCACAGCAGCTTTACTATCAACAGCCGGAAACAACAAAACTGAAAACTAAAAATGTTCATCAACAGGTGAATGGTTAAAAAAAATATGTGGACTACCCATACAATGGAATACCACTCAGCAATAAAAAAGAATGAACTATTGATACTAGCAACAATATGGATGCTTCTCAAAATCATTATGCTCACTGAAAAAAAGCCAAATCCCTCCCCAAAAGAGTATATACCCTATATCTTCAATTACACAAAATTTAAGAAAATACAAACTAATCTGCAGTGACAGCAAGCAGATCAGTGGCTACCTGGGACAGAAGCAGAAAGAGGGCAGGGATGGGGGATTACAAGGAAGTATGAAGACATTTGGGGGGATGATGGATATATAACTATCTTGATTGTGGTGATGCTTTCATCGGTGTATACACATGTCAAAACTTATCCAATTGTACACTTTAAACATGTGCAATTTAGTGTGTCAATTATATCTGTGATTAAACTTCTCCAAAAGAATGACAGCCTCGAAGAGCTGAAAATTTAGCATAAAATGCAGCTTTGTACTCTTGTTTCAGGGTAGCGTTTCTAAAACTTTAGTTAACTTCAATACATTCTTTTAAACATAAAACCCTCAAGCCTTTCATGAATGTTATTTAAAATTTCAGAAGTAATTAAGTATCCTGACAGAAAAAAAGAAATAATTGACTATGGTTATCCAAACTCTAAATTCTCCTCCACTTACTTTGATATGCTCCAGTTCTTTTGAGGTTCTGATTTTAAAGGCTTTAAGAAAAAAAGACTACTGCCAAATAGGTATTTGGAAGACATAATGCAAATAGAAGAGAGAGGAAGGGAAGGGGAAGGGAAAGGGGAAGGGGAAGGGGAAGGGGAAGGGGAAGGGAAGAGTAAAATAAACAACTAACAAAAAACATGCAAGAACCCTCAAAAAATGACCTCAAATGCAGTCTTACATTTGGTCTTTATTCTAAACTTAGATCAAAAGCTGCAATGCTTGTTTAGGCAGCTGTACATTTTTCCTCACCTGCCTTTCTTTCTCTCGCCCTTGATTACTCTGCCACTAAATTCACAATTTTAGGTTGCTAGCTAGATTCACCTTGAGCCAGCAGATCTTTGTGAAGTGTCAGACAACCAGTTCCTAAGTGGAATTACTGCAACTAATGCTGCCTCCACCATCCACTGTGTTTTGGCCTCTCCCTACCCTGACTCCCATTCCCAGACACTCCCTGCCCCAGTGAGTAATCCCAACCCAGCAATGGGATATTTAAAGAGGCAAAAGTCTTTTCTGGGGAGGTCATCACCATCCTTACTAGAACTAACACGCACTGACTACAAAGGCTGCAACTATTACACAGAACATCTACCAAAATGTCCTGTTTAAAATAAAAAAGGAGAGAGAATGTAAAATTGTATTCATAAAAAGATTTCAACCACATAAAAATACTGACAGATGGATATAAAATAGAAGGACATGTGTAAAAATGAAAATAAAGTAATTGTCAAGGTTTTTGGTTTTTTTCCCTCCCTCCTGTTTTCACAAACTATCTTTATTGATGTTATATAGTCTTTATAGAACAAAAAAACAGTCTATTGACAGCTGCTAGCTTGAAGCCTTTTTCATTCTATCCAGCTGAAATGAATCTGAGGCTCCTATTCATCTGGGGAAAAAAGAAAAAATAACATTTATTTTGCTCCTGTGGTGGGTGGTTGTAGCTGGGGTGGATTTGTTTGGCTGCCAATTACTGGTAACAGTTATCTGATTGTTATACATTTTATAAATGTGTCTAGCAGTGTTCTGTCTGGAAATGTATATAGTTTAGAAAATAACTATCACAACTTAATCTCCCTTTCCACAGGATGAAGAAAACTGACCCTGCTTGATTTAGTGATATGGCCCATACCTGACTGTATGCAAACCATGTGCTATAATAAGCTCCAGGAAGGTCTAGCCTGAATACTGTTCTCCAGGGAATAATGCTACTGTGGCAAATTATCTCAGATAGGTAACAAGCTCCTATTGCATCTCAGGGAAGCAAATGATGGCTGAACAAAAATGTTAAGTGCCAAGCAGTCCAGGCAGAGGACAGCTTCTAGTGGGGAGTCAATAATACTTACACCAGGGTGGGATGGGAGGGTGCATGTATCATTGCTGATGGGAGTATAAACTAGTTCAACAGTTTTGGAAGATTATTTGTCAAAATCTATAAAAATGTTCAAGGTGCACCCAGCAGGCCTCTTCTGGGAATTGTTTCTGCAGAGATAACAAATGAGTGCATAAAGGTATGGGGATGAACAAGGATGCAGCAGGCTTGTCATTCCATCATGGTAAAAACTAGGAACAACCTAAATCTTCAGGAATAGGTAGGATAAATATGTAATAGCCATAGAATGGATCACCTTGCAACTGTTAAAACAAAATGAAGATTTATATGAAATGACTGGGAAAGTTGTCCATGACTGATGTGGGTGAAAAAGGCAAGGTGAAAACAATGCTTGTGACATTTTTTTGTGAAACCCACCCCACTCACAAGCCTATACTGTTTATGTGAATGACTGCATAGGCATAAAAGAAAGGATGTGCATGAAATTTTTAACAAAAGTTACCAGAGAGGGGATTACAGTGATGCTGGAGAAAACTTTAACTTCTAAATTTATATACTTCCCAAAATCTAGTGGAATTCTGAGTACTTTTTAATTTAATAAATCAAAAAAGACAAGATCAAATAAATTTAAAATTAGTGGAACAGGATATTGATATAGAGAACAAATGATAAGAAAAATGGAATGTGATCAAATTAAGAAAATGAATTTGGTAATACAGGTATTGGTAGTAAGGCATTCCTATCAAGGAGAGTATATAATGTTTTCTGAAAAAAGAAAATGAGCACATGTTAAGTGACTTTCTCTCCCCTTCCTATGCCCGTTAGCCAGAATCTAAGTTTCTGGATAAATGCAGCCTATATAGCAGACAAAGGGAATATTAAAGAATAATTCAAAGAGAGGACCTTTGGCGAGAGGTAGTTTCAACATAAAATTTTATCTCTAAGAACTAAAGAGAGCGATGAGGGGAAAAAAACTCCAAGTTCTTTTGCAGATAAAATAAGCATGGTTATGCTAATTCTGAACATAGCCAGCAGGCTGGAGCAGGCTGTTCCCAGCTGCCCTGCAGTCCAGGGTGCAGTCTGTCTGCAGGGCCCAGTGGTGTCCGCCCACAGGGACCGCTCATTCCATCTTGCTGCAGAGTTGTTCCGACGAGCCTATAGCTGTCACCGCCTCTAGGGTGGGACCAGGACAAGACTGAGTGTCTTTATGAACCACTTCAGATCCTAAACCACAGCCGCCCACATCACCATCTGTTAAGTGCCATGTGGACCCTAAAAGCAAAATCCGGTTTGGTCCTAAAAATACTACTATTTGCCTCACAAGGAACCGTCTCCTCCAGCTCTGCCTCACAGGCCTCTGTTTTACATAACATTAATTAGAGATGCCAATTCTGTGTCAGAATGGTACAGTGGCCACGCCCTGGAATGTGAAATTGTAAACCTTAAAATTCTGCCAAAGTGTGTCATTTTATCTAAGTGTAGCACTCCCAGTTTAAACTGCTTATGTTCCAGGGCTCCCTGACCACAAGTCAACTGAACTGGAGTGGTAATTTTGCTTGGACTTGGAGCTGTAGCCTCTGACTCATGATGTGTAAGATTGATTTTTTTTCTACTTTGGTTAATAATAAAATTATATATATTCACATGTGAGTTAAAAGGAAATAAAGCCCATGAAATTTTTAATAAGTACTCAGGGTAGACCTCAAGAACTGTTTCTGCTATCAGTGTAATGCCATTCAGCTCCAAGGGTACCTTCCATTGCCTCCTTGTGATACTTACTGGAATATTCCCCCTTGTCAGTGGACACTATGTTAAGTTTTGTCTGTAGATGGTGCTGGAGGGACCCCAGAGGAGGAAGGACCTTGGCTTGATCCAGTGGCATGTGGCCCCAGCAGTGCAAGCACCACCCACTGGTGCTCACCTTCCAGCTTTCTAGCTCTCGTCAGCAGTTCCCTGCCTGCCCACAGCCTCAGCCTGCCAGAACCCAGGAGGGGATTTCCTGCTCACAATGCCCTGCCCACCAGCCTGGGCCCACTGGCACCCTAAAAGAAGGCCTCCAGCTAACTACTCCTGGCTTGCAATTCCATGCCACCAGCCTCTGTCCTGCAGCTGTGGACCAGCTCTGGCCCAGGGTAACCCAATGAACTTCTCCCCATCCAATGGGTCACAGCCACACGTTCTCCAAGAGGTCTGAACCACAAACTTAGGGAGGGAGAGCCTTTCCAAGTTTGTTTCTTTCTTGTGTTCTCTCCCTCAGACTTAGGGTATTCTTTAGAATTCTCTTTTATATCCTCTTGGCAGCAAATCCCTTATAAATAGTTCACAACTACATTAAACCATCCCTGTTCAAATTACAATGTGGTTTCTGACTCCAGGCTGGACCCTGATTGATACAAGAACATTGCTGGATAACCATGCATCGAAGAATGCAGCAACTTTAAGCCTCAAGTTGGTCCTCAACACTGCTCATTAATTGTATTATTCATTTCTCGTGGTCAAACCTGAATGCTGCTCACGGGTTATTTCAGACCTTCTCTTGTGTTCTTTAGGTTCCAAGTCATCCAACCTACCAACAACTTACTACCAGAAGATGACATCAATTGATAATCTTTAAGGAAAAGTAGGAGTTTCCTCCAAAATCCAAATTTTCAATCCCTGCAGTGTCCTATTGACCTTCCTCACATTCTTCTCAGCTTAGAAGAAAAAGTTGGAACTTCCCTTCATCAATACCAGTCCCTGCTTGATCAGTTATCTATATCTTCTCAGGTGAGCTTTGATAGGTTTGTATAATTGAAGGCATTTGTCCACTTCATCTAAGTTATGAACATTATTGGCATACATTTATTCATAACATTCCCTACTACCCTTTTAATGTCTTCAGAACCAAAAGTGATGTCTCCTCTTTCTTTCCCAATGCTGTCAATATGTCTTCTTTTTTCCTTAATCAGTATAGCTAGATGTTTTATCACTCTTATTGATCATTTCAAAAAAACAGCTTTTTATTTCATTGTTGTTCCCTATTAGTTTTCTGGTTTCAATTTCATGTATCTCTTCTTTTATGTTTATTATTTTCTTCTTTCTGCTTGCTTTCAATTTCATTTGCTTCTGTTCTTCTACTTTGTAGTATGGACACAGATTATTGATTTAAAATCTTTCTTCTTTTCTAGTACATGTTTTTAATACTATATATTTCCCTCTAAGCACTGCTTTAGCTGTATTCCACACATTTTGATATAGTGTGTTTAGGAGAATTTGTTTGATTTCTTTTATCAAAATACAGTGCAAAGTTATTAAAGGATGTTACATGGGGAATTAGCATAATCTGACATCTTAAAATAACCACTCTATGTGACAGAGTTTACTTACTGCCCCCATAACCATTTCCTATTTTCTCCATTAATCAATCAATCCTCGTGAACTTTACCTGAACACATGGTGACCCAGCTAGAGGTTACATTTCCCTGTCTCCTTATCATCTTCTCCTGGCCATGTAACAGGGTTCTAGACAATATCATATAAATGGAAGCATGCAACTTCTAGGTCATGCCTACACGAGAAAGCTCCTGGTGCTTGAAATTTGATGCTGTGGTGGTTAGCTAGCTTCAACAGTGGGGATGATGGCAATAGCCAGGGAGAGAGAGGGGCCACAGACATATGAAACCCAGGTCCCAGGGGACATCATGGACCAAGACCACCTACCAGCTTGCATTATACATGAAGAAAAAATAAACCATCTATTTTTCTCTAGACATTCCATTTTTGCCTCTTTTGAAGTAGGCAAACTAATATGCTAATTAATACACGTGGGCTGCCATTTAAGAAGACAGGAGTATTGTCGGGGGTAAGGGCAAGATGCAGGCGAGATGGAGACTGCAGCAGTGACCAGGTGGACACAATGGTGACTTGGATCAGCATATTAGAGAATTGTGGATCAAATAAATATCTATTTTAGAACTAAATCTAACGAAACTAGCTGATAAATTTGATGTGCAGGATCAGGAAAGTGTAAGAATTAAGAAAGATTTTTGGCCAGGCATGTCTGTACCCCTAGCACTCTGAGAGGCTGAGATGGGAGGATCACTTGAGCTCAGGAGTTCGAGACCAGCCTGAGCAACAGCGAGACCCCGTCTCTACTAAAAATAGAAAAATTAGCCAGGCATGGTGGTGTGCGCCTGTAGTCCCAGCTACTCAGGAGTCTTGAGCAGGAGAATCGCTTGAGCCTAGGAGTTTGAGGTTGCAGTGAGCTATGATGACAACACTGCACTCTAGCCTGGGTGACACAGTGAGACCCTGTCTCAAAGAAAAAGGAAAAAGGAAAAAAAAAAGAATGACTCTTAAATTGCTGGCTCAAGCCACTGGGCGAGGGATACTGCCATTTGCTGAAATAGGAAAACTTGGGGAGGAACAAAATTGAATGGTTGCGTTTGTGATATATCAAGAGCCATGATTTAGATGGATTACATATGATATTCTTATCTAGACAGCCAAGAAGATACATTAATCAGGAGGCTGGATACAGGAGGCTGGGACTCAGCACTTAACACACAGTATCATGACTATGTGCTTCTTGTCTTTCCACCTGGCCAGACTGTAAGGTCTTTGAAGGTAGAAACAATGTCTTGTTTATTTTTACATCATGGGTTCTAACACAGTAACTGACATAAATAAAAATTTGTTGAGGTTGTCCATGAATCTTTAGTTTTAGTAAAAGGCAATTCACACTATGAGCTACGAAAAAAATTGCTACAGGATCAAAATACTTACCCATACTACACAAGTGATCAAAATAATTAACTAAATAGCTTAAAAAAATCAGAAGACAGAAATAAATATTTTAATGATGGCAATATGTTTAGAACAGTATATCAAGACATAAAGGGATTTTTATGATATTAATTTTAAAATATATTAGTGATATTATAACATAAATCAAAAATAACTACTGTGAAGAAAACTGAACAACTTTGGACATACTATAAAAATCATCTGGTCTAGTGGTTCTCATACTGTGTTCCTTGGAGTCCTATACTTTCTTAGAGACACACCAGGGGAGGCCAAGCAGGTAAAATTTGGGGTTATTGGTGAAATTTCCTTTCAAAAGAGAATGCCACTACTAAATTTTTTTTTCTTCTTTGAAGGCTATGAATACTTTAACCTCATTCTACAGGTGAAGATCTCAAACACTTCTTAAACATGTCTAGTTACAAATACAGAGAGGACTAGAAGTTGGGTCTTCCAACAACCACTCCAGAGAGCATGATCTTTCATTCCAGAATTTCTAAAAAAATCCTTGATGTACTTCCATATTTACTATCTATCATCTCTTGGAGTCATAAATTCCATACGTTTATTACAAATGGTTAAGTTGTACCACTTATACTGGGCTTTAAGCACAGTGTGATGCAAAGATAAATAGCTTTAAAGACAACAATTGGGTTTAAGCTCTGCTAGCTATGGTTATATGAAAGATTTATGTGTGAGTGACTTTAATGGAGGTAGCATAGAGTATGCAGATCAACTAACTTTGTTCCTCAAACATTGCTAGGAGATGAATATACAAATTATTACAACATATTCCTAATTTTCCTCCTGGGGTTTCAGTGGAATTAATTAAATACTAATCAGAAGTGAAGGACAGAGTAATAGGATAAAAAGAAAGTCTCTTCACATTCACATTTAAAAAAAGTATTGCCTTTCCTATGAAAGGAAAAAATAAAAGGCAGAGCCACTATTGAAGGTACCTTCATATTTCCATTATATTTCCATTATCACTATATTATTTATCCAGCAGGTTAAACCGTAACACACTGTGGATAAAAAAAATCTCTTCACTTGCTTTCTTCTTTCTTTTCTGAGTGAATTTTTTATCTTATCATCTGAAACAACAGGCTGGAATTATAAAGGTAATGTATCTAGAGAGTCAGTAGCAGGACTAAATTTCCTTTTCTCATTATTTTTGGTAGAACACACAGACCTTAGGGGTAAGCGATCAGCACTAATATGTCTTCAGATTCTTACTGGGCTTCCTTAAGGGGAAAAGAAAGTAATTAATCTGTCATCCTAGCCAGTGTACAGTTTCTCCACAATATTTAAAAACCTATTTTATTGGGATAAAATTTTATCATAAATAGACAAACTAGAACAAAAGAAAAGGAAGCATTTCTAACTAGTAGCTGCTAGTTTAGAGCATAAAGGTAAACATTAATTTTAAGAGTTTTCAGATTCTAGGACTAAAAAAAATTAATAACAATAATAACAAACCCCAATATTTTTGTCTGTTGATTTGAATTTGCTATTTCTGAATTTAGTCACATATTTCCAAAAACTGATCTAACATATGACTAGCTTGCTCCCATAAACTTTATTCCAGTGAATACAAATGTTAATAAAGACACTTAGAAATGCATTAATTTTAAATGTGTATTCTTGTTAGTTACTATGTTGACCTCCTGATAGAGTTTCCCAAAGCGTACACAAGCATCTCGATCATTCCCTTTACAAGATGCTCTTTTGAAGATGTCACTAAATGTGAAGACCTCACTTAGAATATCTCCTTTTCTAAGGGTTTGAGAAAGAGCCTCTTAAAATGGATTCTTATTCTTGCTTTATATTTTCTAAAACTTTTCCTAAATATTGTCACAGGCAGCCCAGAAGCACGAAAAATTATCAAAGAACAGCCTGGATTGTGTGAATGAGTAAAGAGTACTCTCTGTCATTGTAGCAATACCTTAATGAACTACTTATACCAATATGCATCTCATCTTCTTTTTATGTACCTACGAAGTAGCCACATCCTTCTGATACTTTCTTGGATCCTATCCCAGTGCTATAAACATAAGGCTTGGTTTGTCCGGCCTGGCTGATATCAGTGGAAACAATCTGGAATAAGTGTGCACATCAGCTAGAAGTAAAGCATAGCTTTTTTTGGGGCAAGATCACATAAGAAGAGATGATAAAACGTTGAGCAGTGAATCAGAAGTAGCCTATAGAAGACTGATTTGCAGTTTTTTTTCACTTTAATGTAGGGTTTTGAACACTAGATACAAATTACAGGCTAGATTCCTGGCTCTTGTCAAATTCAGTTCTTGGGCTGTAGGCCTGCAAGTGGATGGTTAAGTCAAAAGGCAAGAGGAAATGAGCATTCTGTTGTGTATTCTTCAGCTCTCTAACTTTCTGAGGAAAGGCAGTTTGCTTCTCGTAGCATTTTCATAAATAAAATCATTACTTTAGAAATGAGAGGACAAAAATATATATATTAGTAGAGAAAATGAAACTGTTTCATCATTTGGCTCAGTCATTACTTTTTTCAAATTTGTATTAAAGAAATGCTAAAGTGGTGGCTGAGACAGAATAGTTTACTAGTAAACAATAATAATTAAATATTTGTTAATCACAAAATATTTAGACTTGAACAAATAGGCCACTCTCTATCTTAAAACTCAAAGATAAAAAGATTGATTATCCTCTATTAAAGTTGCTGAGTTTTGTGTGAGGAACAATGTGGTGTAAGCATCTCTTACCTTTCTTGAAGTAATATTGATACGGGTCTGCTCAAATAAATGAATGCTCCCATTTTAACCAGTACATGCCAACTTAAGTACACAGGATGAAGATTATCAGCAATGTTCCCCAACAATAATCCCTACCCCCAGAGTATAGATGATAGGTTTTTAATGCCTTAACTTGATCCTGCTATTATACTGTTAGTTCCTTTGCTTCAGAGCCTGGTATTTACTTATTTTTGCACCTCCTGCTATGGTTTGAATATGTCCCCCAAATTTCATGTTGTTGGAAACCTAACCCCCAAATTTATATGTTGATGGTATTTGGAGGTAGGTCCTTTGGGAGGTTATTAGGATTAGACAAGGTGATCAGAGTGAGGCCCTCATAATGGGACTGGTGGCTTTATAAGAAGAGGAGAGACCTGAGCTGATATGCTCTTGCCCTTTTGCCATGTGATGCTTCCACCATGTTAAGACATAGTAAGAAAGTTCTCACCAGATGAAATCCCTTGACCTTGGACTTCCCAGCCTCCAGAACTGCAAGAAATAAATTTCTTTTCTTTATAAATTACTTAGTGTGTGGTATTCTGTTATAGCAACAGAAAATGGACTCAGACACCTCTCTACCCCACCTACCACAGCTTCCATTAAATTGCAAGGCAATAAATCTTTTTATTGCCTAAGTGTCTGTTCCCTTCCACACTGTGTCTCACCGACAGAAAGAAGATAAAATTCTTAAAAAGGGAATTTTACTATTAACTCAAAAGGAGGATGGACTTTGTAGACAGTATTCTGAGTTTACTTATCTATAGCAATTTTTAATAGACTTTATTTTTTTTACAGCAGTTTTAGGTTCACAGCTAAATTGAGTGGAAGGTACAGAGATTTCCCACATAACAGCATTTTTTATTGCTTGTAAAATTGAGCTTAACATTTAGAAAGATGAACAAAACTGTATTACATTCATCTAAAATATTTTTTGCTAGGAAGAGGGTTATAATTTCACTAAAGTTAGTGCCTTTCCCATTTCACATAGAATTTGACATTGTGGAATATCAGGAAGATCAAAATAATGAGACATGCCACTCTATGCACTATCTGATTATTTAAGTCTAAGAAGGATTTTCACTATAAGGAAGAAAATTAATAAGGAATTGCCAACCAAATTTAGTTCTCTCATGATTTTAGCTTCCTAATTCCCTCAGAGTGGCACTCCCAGTACTAAATACTAAAAAGAAAATTCAATAAAAGTTTTGCCAAACTTCTTCAAAATAGAAATTCACTGAAGCACAGTGCCAGGCATATCAAAGACACAACTGCTGAATGACTTGAATCACATCCCAAAAGCCAATAATCAGATTACATGTGCATATATCACTATTCTGTATGAGAGGTAAGCTATATTTCATATTATTATGAATAAGATGGGATCCAAGAAATGAGTCTAATATTATTCTCTGAAAAGGGTTTTATTAACACCTTTCAGCTATTTACTTTCCACTTGGCAAGCATGAAACATTTTTAATACTGAATTTTACTTACAGCAAATTGATAGCAATTTGCTCTACTGAGCTTCAATAAAATGAACGCTGCATCTGAATGTTAAATGTTATCTGCCATTAGTGATTTACATATTATTAGAACAAGGAACTGCAAAAGGAGAAACAAATGGAAAACATGAACTTGCATCTATTTTTAAATAAACAAACAAAAGAAGGAAATCTATCTTTAATTTGTAAAAGTGGTTCTTAAAGTCATCCCCACAGAATTCTCCAAAAGGTGTATTAAAAAAAAAAAGAAAAAACACAGGGAAGTTTAAGAAACGCCCTTGGCCTCTGTGATAATTCTATCATCACGAGTCAATATTTACACAGCATCAGGGCACACACTAATGCTCGCTCCACACAAAGTACTCCTCTCCTTCCCACCCCTTACTCCCAAATCCTAAACTCTATTAGGAGAATAAGAGCAAAGACAACTGCTGTGCAAGGTAGAAACTGAAGGGAGACAGCAGAGAGGTTTGGGCAGAGAGAGCAAGAGGTCTAGGAGAAGGAGACAGAATTTCCAATTGAGAAATCAGAGAAAAATTCACTGGGGGATGGGGAACATTTCTAATATTTCAAGTGATGGGTTATATTTAGACATAGAGATAGGGAAAGAGGAAAATCTAGCAGGTGTAAAGCACAGAAGTTTAATAAGACAGGATGTGTCCCCAAATCAATTCTTGCATCTTTACCAGGGATTGGTCAACATGAAAGATAAAGTATGACAAGACTGACATTTGCTCTTGTCCTGGAGAATAACATACTCCCAGAGTCTGAGATTCACTGACAATTTTAATATCTAGAGTTATTCAAAATTAACAGAAGGCTGAGTTTACATGAGGTACTATACTAAGAAAAAAATTCATCGAATGGCACATTTAAAAGACACAATTTTCAACACTTTTCCAGTAGAACTGAACTCACAAATAAAGAGGTTTCAGGAAGAATACAAAATGCCATAGCATATACACATGTACACTACCTGGAAAACATGCCTATCATTGTCAAAAGGGAAAAGTGAGATAGGGGACAAATTCAGCTCCAAGGTCAGATAATCTGTTAACTTGACTTAGAACAAAACTGTTCTCTAAGGGATGTGCTCCAGTGACTTGGATAGATCATTTTATATGATAAATTTTAATCAAACAGCCATAGCTTTTTATCAAATTATATAACAATGAGACATGAGAGATCAATTTAGGATAGAATGTTTTGTGGAGGCTTTTTTCTTGCAGGGGGTTGGGCAGGAGATGATACAAGGTCAGGTTTTAAATGAACTCATGCCTCACAAAACGATTAACAGCCTGGACAGATTTACCCTTGAGGGTAAAGTCTTCTGAAGCATAAGGAAAGGTAGGTACAAAATGAAGGTGGAAAATAGAATGTTAACCAAGTGATCAGGCAAGATAAGAAGTTACAGTGCTGGGATGTGATGATCACAGATCTTCATTTGCTTGTGTACACAATTCTAATAACAGTCGCTTAGTATTATTAACACAAAGCCATGTGAAAGAATCCATGAATATACTCACTATAAGGACAGGTCCCTTAAGGTCATATCAAAAGTACCTCTGTAAGAAACACAGGACTTACTACAATTGAATAATGATTTATATATTTTTATTGTCACATAATGCCAAAAGATTTAAAACATGCTTAATGTTTCAAAGGACTACATGTATCTTTTTGAGTGGAGGTTCTTAATAAGAAGAACTCATCAATCAGGACCTGCTTATTTGTTTGAATGCATAGATATTGTCCTATCCCCCAAGACTCTGATTCAAGAGGCCCTGACTAGGACCTAAGTATGTGTATCCAAGAAATGATTTCTAAGTCATTCTAAAACAATCCTGGTTAATAATCAGAGCAAAAACAACCACCAAACAAAAAGACAAAACCAAGAGTATTTTTGTGGAAGAGTAGGCAGGTTTAGGATTCAGTCTCAGTTCTGACACATATTAAACATGTCTTCTCGGGCAAGTTCACATGATCTCTAAAGAGAATTTCCTCAGCTGTAAAACAAGAGAAATAGTACTTACCCATTCTTGGTCATGGGATTTAAAAAGATGTATTAGACGTATTAGTATTCTATTGCTGTGGAACAAATTATAACAAAACCTAGTGGCTTTAAGTTAAAAACACATATTATCTCACAGTTTCTATTGGTCAGGAATGCAGGTGCACCTTGGCTAGGTGCCTCTGATTCAGGGTCTTTCACAAGGTAGCATTTAAGGTGTCAACCACGGCTGTGGTCTCGCATGAAAGCTCAAATGGGGGAAGATTCACTTCTAAACTCACATGGCTGAGGCCAAGCCTCAGGTGTACACTGGCTGTTGACTGCAAACATCAGTTCTTGGCAGGAGGGTCCCTCCACAGAGCAACTCACAGGTAGCTGGCTTCCCTCAAAGTGAGCCAGTAAGAGAGCAAGAGAAAGCGCGAAAGAAGGAAGTGACAATCTTTTTGTCACCCACCTCAGAAGTGACAGCCCATCACGTCTGCCATTTTCTATCCATTAGAAACAAGTGATCAGGTCTAGCCCACACTCTGGGGAGGGCATCACACAAGGGCACACCTACCAGGAGGCCATGAGGAGCCATCTTGGGTGCTGCTACCACAAGAGATAACACGTATGATATTCTGAGGAATAAAAGACTTATGTGTGGATGCAGGTTGCAAATGAAAGGAAGTTTTACTCAAATGCAGAATTTGAGTTATGAAAATATGCTTTACAGATAACATTCTGGGAATTTGCTAAGAAGCATCACCACCTCCTCACTTGCCTCAGATGTGTCATACTATGGCAGTATTTCACCATCTTTCTCAGTCTGACACATCTGTGAACTTGTTAGTCAAAAGGGGGAAGAAAAAAGGGTGAGCAAATGAGGTACCTCATGACCTACCAAGTAATACTTTGTGACAATTCACACTTCCATATTTATCATGGGAAGCAGTATTGAAATGGCTATAAGGAATATGGGAAAAAGCACAAAAAATTCAGGAGCTTGACAAAATTGCTTCCTAGATTTTTTTTTTCCCTGCAAAGTGGTTTAGCAGCTTGGCATGTTGATATGCCCTAATGAAAATTTACGTGATCAGTGTGGCAGTTTTAAAACACGATTCCAGCATTCCTGACACTCCTCCTATTTAGAACTGGCTCTACATCCTCTTCCTTTGACTTTGGGTGAGGGTTTGTGACCGCTTTGACCAATAGAGAGATACTGCGTGACTTCCGAGGCTAAACTGAGAGAAACCACACAACTTCCATCTGGTCCTCTTGGGACACCCACTCTTGGAACCCAACCACCATGCCATAAGGAAGCCCAACGCAGCCCACTTGGAGAGAACCCATGGAGGACTCTAAGACTCTATGAGGAGAGAGACAAAGATGTCTGGCTAGCCCCAACTGCTACAGCCCCTCATTGGTCCAGCTCCAGCTACCCTGTGTCTACTACCCAAATCCAGAACTGTTCATTCAAGCCCTTACTGAATTCCGGACCCTAAAACCATGAAAGATAATTTAAAACATGATTGTTGTTGATTTAAGCCACGCAGTTTTGAGGTGGTTGACAAGAGATAACTGGAACCACCAGGAAGTAGTCACATACTGACAATAAAGTCATATATAAGCAAAATGGTATAATAAAACAGGGATATAATAGGTTAAAAATTTTCCAAAACATTTCATACAGTTGGACCACAGAGGTAAACCAAAGCCTCCAAAAAAGTCTTTGGTAAAAACTACTACAACTGGGAAATATTTACAGGTAGGACAGATATGCCTAAAAGCAATCCTATGTTAATAGGAAAACAAACTATTATAAATTATAGAAATTGGAAATATGGCATTTCTATTTCTGTAACAATGTCTCAGATCAACAATAGGTTAAAAAATGTGGCCAGCAACTACCTCCTCCTCTAGTCACATCAGTTACAAATCATCCATTATTGCACCAGAACTGCAAACATTGTCCATTCCCTTCATCATCTGCCTGCATGTGCCCATCACTGTGCAGTTATATCCACTCCCTTTCATTTAAGAATCATGCAGATCATAATACTGTCAAATTTCTTTTTTCTCCCCTACAATATTTATTCAAATATCCCCCTCTTTCCTTCCCCTTCTTCTTTCTTATCTTTCAGAAAAACTTTTCATTCACATTTCAAGGACTATCTCCTTCACGCATCCTCTCTTGCTTGCTCCAATACCCTGATCCATCAAAAACGACTTCTATATCATTGGTGTCCTTTACCTTACAAACATCTCAGTCTTCATTATTTTAAAAATATTTTGACATATTATTAAATGCATAAATATTGATTGAAAAATACCCTGAAGGTGACATCAATCCTCTTTGCTGACCCAATTCTCAAAGTTGTTTACACTCCATGTTTTCCAATTCTTCACCACCCACTCCCTCTTTAAACCTATTGTAACCTGGCTTTACGTATCCAGTACCTCTGGAACTATGCCCTCAGAAGTTACCAACCAGTGGCCTTTTCTCAGCACCATCCTCCACTGACCTTGCTGTAGTATTCGATGCAGCTGATAAATCTTTCCTTCCTGAAATCCTTCTACTTTCGACTTTCATAAAAGTGCTCTCTGACTGTCTTCACACTCTGGACATTCTTTCTCTATTCTCTTGTCTAAACCATCATCTACTCTCCAAAACAGAAACATTGTCCACTTTCTTCTATCTATACCAATTCTTATGGTGAACTAACTCAGCAAGCTCAAATTTCTAGCCACAGCATAATTACAACTTGAAACATGCACTCAGTTGTACTTCAGACTCTGTGGATTCACTCAGTCTAATGTCTGAATAGTAACATATACAGGAATTTAATGTTTCACACAAAGCAAGCATTTCTCAAATAAGAAAATGCTTTATATAAAGGAGGTCAAAGCAGTAAGAGCATCAGAAGTCACCTCAATGTACTAGGGAGAATGATCCTTAATTTAACAAATTCTGGCTTGAGAACTATAACTTAATACTGTCATGATTAAACACACACAAGTTGTTGCTCCCTCCGCCTGAAATGCTCTGATGCCTGGGATCCGTGTGTTTTGTGCTCTCACAACCTTTAATGAATAAATGTTACCTTCTGAGAGAAAATTCCCCAGAACATGGTATGTAAAACAGCACCTTGCATAGCAGCACTTAAGAGACAAATTATTTATCTATTTGCTTACCGTCTATCTTTCCTTATAGGAGTTTAAGTTCTACAGGAGCAGGGACTTTGTTCTGTTTACTGCTGTCTCCACATAACATGGAAAGAGTATTTAGCCCAGAGTAAGCACATAATAAATATCTACTGAAGAAATGAAAAATTTAGAAAATAAATGATTTAATTAAAGTGTTCTCATTTTCCATTTTATAGAGAGTTTGTAACACTATAATGCAAAAATACTTGGAGCAAAAAAAAATTTTTTTACCATGTCAGCTAATTAAAATCTTTATGTAACAGCCAGCTTATCTTCTAATAGAAGTTTCTTTGCAAAAAGTAATGTGATTAGATATTCTATAGAGCAGCAGTCTCCAACCTTTTTGGCACCAGGGACGAGTTTCATGGAAGACAATTTTTCCATGGACTGCAGGGGGTGGGGGAGCAGGGGAGTGCAGAGAAGGTTTCGGGATGATTCAAGCACATTACATTTATTGTGCAGTCAAACCTCTCTGCTAATGATAATCTGTATTTGCAGCTGCTCCCCAGCACTAGCATCACCGCCTCAGCTCCACCTCAGATCATCAGGCATTAGATTCTCATAAGGAGCATACAACCTAGATCCCTCCCATATGCAGTTTACAGTAGGGTTCAAGCTCCTATGTGAATCTAATGCCTCTGCTGATCTGACAGGAGCCAGAGCTTATATGGTGATGCGAGTGATAGGGAGCGGCTGTAAATACAGACGAAGCTTGGCTCACTCCCTGGGGCTCACTTCCTGCTGCGTGGCCCAGTTCCTAACAGGACATGGACCACTTCCGGTCCATAGCCCGGGGGTTGGGGACCGCAGCTATAGAGGGATATTCCACTGTCTTAGTTTTTGCTTAAGACAAATGACCCTACTGAAGTTTGCTATCAACATTTCTATTAGCTTAAACTTTCCTTATTAGATGATTGGTTTAATATGTCCACAGATGAATTCCTCAATGTTTACTTTTCCAACATTTCATCTTCACTAGATCGCTCTTCAACATTTTCCTTCTAGGTAAAGTTTGTTTTTCATAGAACTATTGACTTGGGAGGACCTTAAAATATTATTAGTCCAGGGTTTTCAACCTGGCTTTCAGCAGTAGGATCTATTTTACACATAAAATCTTAACAAAAGCAGAGCCAGGAGTGGAGGACCTGGAAGTATGCCTCTCTTTGAGGCTACACCCACCTTCACTCCAGCATCATTGAGACACCAAGGAGAATCATAATCTCCTTTGAAAAGCCATGGGAAGTCTAAACTCTCCTAATTAAACACAGATGTGTTTTCTGTGTCAACTCTTACATTTCTTCGGCAGGAAATCTTTCTTTTCCTCTGGGCTAAAAGCATTTACCGAGCACATACGATGTGCCACAAACTACATGGGCAGTGTACAGAACATGCTGAGGGAACACAAGAAAGGAAGGGCTCTGGCCTCATAACTCCCCTCACCTACCAGCTAAACACCTCTGAGGTGATGTATAATCTCCCTTGAGGGAGTGATTTTTTTTCTCCTTTCTTATTCTTCACTTGTCTGCTGCTCATCCTTCCCTTGACTGTGTCACTGCATTGATTCTCTCCTGGGCTAGCACCCCACCCTTACCACCCCACCCAAAGCATAAGCGTCCCTGAGGTCTAGGCAGTGTTTGCTCCACCGCATTTCTCCTTTACCTTCTCACGACTCAAGAACTAGTATGGTTTGGGACCCATAATTGTCTCTTTTGGGTGAATGACCCTTTGATTCCCATCTGTCTCCTAATCCTGTTGTGTATGAGTTAAATGCTGGACATCTCCCTCTGGGGTCACCTGCTGTCACACACAGTCCAGTATGTGAGCTCTCTTCCTCCTCTCCCTGTGCTGGTACTCCTTTTCAATGTCCCCATTATTTTCAATGACCTCACTAATCACTTAGTTCTCCAAATGTTTTCACATATTTAACTGTATTTGACTCCCTTCTCTTTCTCATCATTTATATCCAAGACTGATAACAACAGTTTCACAACATCCTTCTGATCTGATTTTCTAGAAGCTATTCAAATGCAGCTCAGTTGACTGTATTTTGGAGGTGAGCAGGGACTGTGTCTGTTGGCTCACCACCACCTGTAGGAACAGTGACTGGTGCAGAATAGATGCCTAATAATCTTGCTGAATAAATGAATAATTGAATGGGGTAAAAATATGCAATGTTTACTGCAGCATAAAAATTGCAAGAAAATTACCTAGTAATAGGAGAATGTATTAGTAAATCTGGGCACATTTATAAGATATTATAGTATAATTAAAGTATTATTTTCAAGTATATATTAATGGCTTGGAAATTGCTCCCTATTTAATGTTACAATAAAGAGAAGATGAGTACAAAACCATACATTTATTATGAGCCCCAATTGTGAAAAACTAGAAAAGGAAATACAAAAACGTTTAACACTGGTTATCTCTCAGTAGTGATTTTTCCTTATACTGTTTTTAAAATTTTTCTTTCACTTATATAAAGTTAACGTTCTAAGAAAGATTTGCCACCAGGTAAATGATTATGCCTATTGATGAGGCTTAAAGGAAACATGTACAAATTAAGAGGTACTTGTTCCAGGATGGGATGTACAGTATTATAACCCATTGTCCCCACATTGTTTTTCTAAAATTGTCTTAAAAATTGTTGCTTAATATTTCCAACATTCTTTACCCCAACATGTATTGCTTAGCTCTTTATTTCTGTCAGTCTTTACATAGTTGAGTTTATCATCTTATCATACTGTGTTAATTTTGCTAAAATGCCATTTTAATGTAACTCTCTTGTTAAAAAATTATACTGTCTCCTTATTCCTTTATGAATAAAATGAGATTAACAAAATACTCAACCTATCAAAGCCCCGTCTTGAACATTCAGTCTCACTTGCCTGCCCTCACAGGATGGACTCCTACCAGCCCCCCACTGTATACCATTACCTCATGTCTCCTTTCCCCCTTATTTTCACTGCAGATCTTACACTTACTTTAATGCTTAACAAAAATTTTCTTAGCAATTTTCTCTTTAAACACCCACAATACTTATGCATAATACTGTAATATCAAGCATTTGTAAAAATTAAAAATGATTAGAACTGCAAGAAAATACTAAAATCACTTAGTTCAATTCTTCCCATTACAGATGTAGAAACTACTATCCAATTTGTTGGGAAGTTGGGTGGGGTGAGACAACAAACCTTGGATTAGAACCCAATATTTAACTCTTAAGAGTTCTTACATTTTAACTAACATAGAACCCACTGTTATTACTGGGTCTCCCATCTGCTGCTCAGTGGCTCAGCAATTATTCATGACTCTATCCCTAAAGTCTGCCTTGCCTATCCACCTTGATTGTCATGGTCATTTTCTCCAGGGCTGACACAGTTGCATACAATTCCTTTACTTTTCCATTGTACCTAGTGCTGCAGAGTAGGTGCTGAAGTAGTATGACGGAAATGACCTAAAGCAAATCCAATAATGACAATGATGATACAAATCTTCGATGTCAATGTTCCATCTTAATGATGTGGCTGCTACATCCACTTGGATGGTAATAACCACCAAAGGTGGAAGTGTCTGCTTTCCCTTACATTCTATATGACTGCCCTAGCCAATCATGAAGCCACAGGATTATGGTCCTAGTTCTAAGACCCTGGAAATGCAGCCACATGGGGAAATAAAGACAAGAACTGGGTCTGCAGACTATATATCTATAGTCAGTTAATACAAAGCCCGGTGGCTTAAGGTAGAACCTGACTCAAATACCAGGCTGAGTACTGCAGTAGCTTTCAAAGTTGCAAGTGGCCCTTCTCTCTCTCTCTCTCTCTCTCTCATACACACACACACTTACTTTCAAATTCTGAAAGACACATATTGATGAAGAGGAATATTTTAACAACTGTACCAATCAAATAATGCACAATAGTTTAACAACTGGTGGATGAATTTCATTGCAAGCCAGGAGACCCAGGAGACAGGGAAAGGTGGAACTATCAGGGTTAGTAACATTCAAAGACACGGAGAAAAAGAACAGACCTGAAAAACATAATCATGCCAGCTCCTCTGTCATGACTACTGTACGTTGGGCTATGAGCCACACAAACCCAGAGGCATCTGCCAAAGGTTTCAGACAGCTGTGCAAGCACTCTTAGCACTCTCTGCCATTTGTTCAGCTGTTTTGCAGTGAGAGAGACACATATTCCCAGGGTTCCACCAAATAGACTTCTTTTTCAATTTGGAACAATATGATTAGAATACAAATTTTTTTATTTACTATGATTTTGTCACTCTGAATATATATTCAACTGGATGAATACATTTGCTCCTTATTTTTGCAACTAACGGAGGTGAATAGAATATATCACGCCACATTAAAAAATGGGAAATGCTGAAGAAATAAAAATAAACCACTCTTTCTACCTAAGAGTAGAGTTGCTGCTTAGAGAAATAGGTGCCTATTCACTTGGCAATTCAAAATATCTTGAATATAATTTGTCAAAATTCTATCATTTTCCTTCCTTTCTTGCATATGAGCATCAAAACTTCAATGAAAATGATTTAATGGTGAAATCTCAGATTGCAGCATAGCCAGCTCATCTTATATATATGAACACGGTTTTTATGTTCCAGAAATGAATTCACTGGACTTGTTAAAAATATGAACTGCTCCCTTCCACCAAAAGAGGGAAAAAGAAAAAAAGCCTTAGAAAGAAAAATATAAAGGCTTTTATTATCTGATCTTTGTTGCCTTTCGCATTTTTTATAAAGACTCAGTGTGTGGGAGCTAATTATATTAGCTATCTTGGGTTACAAACTATTAATTTTGTGCTTCAAAGTTATTAACCACCTATCTATATACAGTTCACAGGCAAATGAGTGGACTTAATCCTTGTATTAAAACACAAAACAAACCAAATAATCCCATGTTTCATGACTTTTCAAAGTTGATTATCTCCTTGGCAATGCTTTACCAGAGGCCAGTATACAACTGCCACTTTAGAAAAGAGTCTCTGGCAATTTATATTAGAAACCCGGTAAAGTAGATTTAATCACGATTTAATAGTCATTCCTCTTCAGATCAGACAGAAAAGGTCAAGGAGGAAAAGCATTTTTTCTCAGTGATCTAACCATACTGGGTTTGTAAAATTTCCTCTTCCAATGATCACACCAGTCCTGAGAGAGTTTGGTTGTTTAATGTGATATATAGCTAGCATTTGCAAATTAAACAATTCAGTGGAGAAAATAAAATAGTTAAGATGATAACATTTAATGTCAAAAGAAGCTTTTGGATTTCTCATTACCTGGTTTTGTCTAATTCTTCAGGGCAAAACATAACATCATTTAATTCTAAAGCAGCAATTTCATATAGATGATATTTACTTCCTAATTATCAAAGGACATTTTACTTGTAAAAAGCATTACACATGTAAAATAACTATAGTAAATAAAGATGTATTGCCATCAATCATGATGCTTATCTGCATTTAAGGGTCTCTGTGCTCTAACAAGAGCAAACAATGGTTCAGTATATCAATAATCCCCTGAGAAATTTACAATGATTTATTTCTCTGACTTATTAAAAGCCTAGTCATAGCTCAAAGGTCTCTGAATACCCATAAAATGAGCAAACTAATGCAGAAAATTAAGAAATAATAGCAAAATCTCCTTATAGGAAGCAATCCAACAAGATATTACCCATTGGAAATTACTTACATTATACAAATATTTCAAATGAAAACTTCGATTAAGCTATGTCAATAAATTATGCTTTCATGAAACTCATTTTTTTGGTTCCATTGCTATATAACATACCTCATTTATATATATATAACCTTTCCTTTAAAAGGAAATTTAAATTTAAAATTCATCCTAAAGTAATATGTAAGTGGAGATATTTCTTTCTATATGATTCCCCTTTGAAGTTTTCTGATTTCAAGTAAAGTAACAATTTTAGCATAAAGCAAATCAGTAACTTGACAAAGTTACATATTAATTATTAATCAACAGCTAATCAGAGAGTAAAACAGTAAGTAAAATCTGTAGTATAGGAAATTATTCTTAGAATATAATTTAGTGGTATTATCATTATACTTGAGCTTTAAATAAATAAAAATACTAAATATTGGGAGATATGTTTTTGCATAAAACTTTATATGATGCAAACTACAGCCCACTAAAACTCCCTCTCATGCTAGTTTTTCCAATGACAAAATATATAGAAAAGGTTATATTTTTAAGAAAATTCTTGCAGAAAAGTTATTTAAAATAACTGAATGAAAATAAAGTAGAGTAGAAAAAAGAAAAAGAAAATATGTTTATAATAACTGTACATATATGCTAAGGCCTATAAAAATGAATTATTTATTCTTGGATGGGAAAGCTCAATTTTATATTATTTCCATAGACTCAATACAATCCCAACGAAGTCAATAAGAGGTTTTCTTGGCAACAGGGAGAAGAGTGGGTTTAATGAGGACAGAGGAAGGGATGAATGTATAAGAATAGTCAATACATTTATGAAAATTAAATTTTGTTAAATTAAGGACTTTCAGTTCTAATAACTGTTCTTAACTAATAGGATACCGTACAATAAATGTTTCTGGTAGCACTCTATTACAGTGAAAAACTGTAAACAAGCTATCAGTATTGGGCTGGTTAGGTAAATAATGTTTCATCCATACAGTGAAACACTCCCCTGTCATTAAGAATGATGATAGGTTTCTGAATTTTCAATGAAAGGTGTTAATTACAAATTGGTAAGTGAAAACAGCTAGTTACAAAATAGTATACAAGATAGGACTCAAACTTTTAAAATATGTATAGAAAAATATCTACAAAGGATATATATATATAAATAATAAATGTGATTTTCTCTGGGTAGTAGGACAAAGGACTTTGATTTTTTCAGCTTTTATACTTTTTGACATTGTAAGAATTTTCCATTATAAAGAAACATTATTTTTATAATCATAAGAAATCACTTTAGCATTTAAGTGTGGGAATTTATAGATATTAAATAAAATAAAATTGAAAGAAAGTGGATACAGATGGCTTCTGGAAGAAAAAAACAACAGGATAAGACTTTGAGGAGGGTTTCTATATTAGGGACTCTGCTGCTTGTCCATTTGCTTTTAGTGTACAGAGACTCACAGGGATATATCGTACTACATGGAAGAATCACGTGTACTTTAATTTCCTAGTGTCCTTTCTCCTTTTCTTATCATTTCATTGCTGACATCAAGGTGAACACAGTAGTGATGGAGTCTCAGTTTATATTACTACCTCCTACTGCAGTTCCTATACTTAATATGAAAGCTCTATTTTAATGCTGTACTTGCTTAACTAAAATGAATGATAATACAATTGACATGAGCCATACTAAAATATGCCTCAGTGATTTCATACAAGAGTTTTATTAAAGAAGGAAAATGTATGGTAATGTTAATTACCACAATGTATAGAGTGTAAATCTTTTAACAAAAATCTTAATTTTTCTAGCTCTGATTTCATGTTTTAAATAATAGATTTATATGAATATTAGCTACTGTGGAAATTCTACTGAATAAAAATATTTAGCATAAAAATGATGTAATGAAAATAATAACAACTTATATTTAATGGAGTATTTACTATATGCCAAGCATAGTTCTAAAAGTTCTTTATGTATATTAAGCCAATTATTCCTCAACGCAATCTATGAGATAGGTGCTATTATTATCCCTGCTTCATCCATGAGAAAACTAAGGCTCAGATGTCTAATAAGTCCTTTGCCCAAAGTCACATAGCTAAAAAATAATAGAGCAAGGTATTAAATCCAAATAGTCTGACTCTGGACCATTTATTTTTTTTTTAGATTTTTAAAAATTTAAGTAAGCTTTCAATTTTAGAATAGTTTTAGATTTATAGAAAAGTTGCCAGACATAATAAAAAGAGTTCATGTATACCCCTCACCCAGTTTTCCCTCTTGTTAAAATCTTACATTATAGGATGCATTTGTCACAACCAAGGAACTCACATTGGTACGTTGATATTAACTAAACAGCTTTATTTTGATTTCGCCAGTTGTCCCTAATGTGCTTTTTATGTTCCAGGATTCCATCCAGGGACACATTACATTGAGTTGCCATGTCTCCCTAGCCTCCTCTGGGTTTTGACAGTTTCTCAGACTTTCCTTATTTTTGATCTCGGACAGTTTTGAAGAGTACCAGTCAGGTGTTTTGTGGAATGTCTCTCAATTTAGGTTTGTGTGACGTTTTCTCCATGATTGGACTGGGGTTATGGTTTGGGGAGGAAGACCACAGAGGTGAAGTGCCATTCTCAACATATCTTATCAAGGGGACATGCTACCAACATGACTTATCTTTGATGATGCTAGCCGTGAAGACCTGGCCCAGCTACTGTTTGGTGTCTCCATGTAAAGTCACTATCCTCCCACTTTCCATGCCCTGCTTTATGGAAGAAAGTTACCAATCAAAGCCCACAGTCAAGGAAGGGTGGGTATCTGTATCAATTACTTGGAATTCTTCTGTCAGAGCCCTCATTTTTCTTTCCCCAGAGCCAGAGTTTTGCTCTGTCACCCAGGCTGGAGTGAGAATCCTCATTTTTAACCTATTACTCTAAACTGCCTCTCACATCCTACTCTTCCTTACCAATTTGACATATTATTCACATATGATAGTTCAAAAACACAATTTTTAACTAATTTTCTGCTTTTCAAAAGTCCAAAAATATGTTAGAACTAAATGTGACAACAGATAATTTTGTTTTAAATTACTTTCCATAGACTATTGTAGAATTTGTCACTAGGTGACTAACTAGAAACTAATTTTCCTCAGAGGCATCAGTAAAGAACTTACAAGAAATATTCGTTCAAGTTGATCCTGAATGTCTTTCATTCCTGGAAAAGCAGCAACTCCTTGGATCATTTCAACAAAGATGCAGCCGACTCCCCTAAACAGAGAAGAAAGAATCATTACAAAGCTTCAATGCCTTCTGCTTAGAAAACTATATCTGGAATTAGTTTTCTCCTACAGAGAAGCAGTGAGTGGATAAATGATATTCTTGATGAGCACCAAGAGCTGTGTGACATATACCCAGATCCCAGAGCTTTCCTTTCCCCTCTCTGTCTACTACCCTGCTCTGAAAGATCTCTAAATAGATGCAACTGTACTGGGCTCAGAAAACAGTGGAAACCAACAAAATAGTGAATCCCAGTGGCTCTCCTTATTTATAGGATACAGCTGAGGAGTCCTTAGCCTGATACAGAAGAGTCTCCACAGTCACGTTCTAACATCTTTTTCCAGCTACTTCACGGTATACTGCAGCCTCTAGTGCTTCTCAATCCTCTTTGCATCACAGTCATCTGGGGAACTGTTAAAATATAAACGCTCTGGCCACAAACCCCAGAGATTCTGTTTCAATCAGTCTAGTTGGAGCCCAGGCATTGACATGGGTGGCTCAGATGATTCAGGGCAGCTACACTGAGGATCACTGAGCCAGACTGATGTACCCAAGTGCCAAACATAAACCTATACAACTTGGCTCACATTGCTTCAATACCTGGAATTACCCTCCTTCTTCACCTATTTGCTCTTGATACCTAAATCCAACCCAACCTCTATCATCCTGTTTAAATACATCTCTTCCATGAAGCCCTCCACAAATCTTTACAAGACTGCTCTCCTTATGAACTTATTGATTAAGCCCTTACTCAATATAGCAGCCATCTACTATGCTCAACCTCCTCTCCTAGATCACAGTTCCTACCTAGCAAGGTAGTCCAGCATACCAGAAAACCTTAGCACCCAGACCACAGCAGCCTGCACCTAACCCAACAGAACAACAAATCCAGAGCATGGGCAGAGAGCCAATTAGATACTTCTGCTGGGACTTTGGAGAACAAGTCATTTGGGAGAAGGATGGTAAGACACTAGCATGTGTAGATGGGATAAGTCACATTAATGGCAGAGAACTAGCATGAATGGCCACATATTCCTGCAGACAAAGTCTCCTGAATTGACCTGGTTCTTGCCTTCTGGAGGCCTGGATGTTCAGATAATCCAGTGTTTTTTCCAGACTTCTCTACCTCCTAGAAATTCTCTAGATTTAAAAAAAATTAACTCTACTTTGAATGGGTTTATGTTTCCTGCAAGTATTCTGATAAAACCATGAACACACTGGGACACTTCTTCAATTGCTGCACTCATATTCAATTTAGGGAGAGCAAACCCTTGTGTCTTTAACTTATTTCAGAAAACCCCAGAGGTTAAGGGCAAGTGACCAACTTTGCTACAGCTGTTCCAGTTGTCATCACAGTTGTATATAAACAATGTTTTGAATTAAAGAAGTAATATATTTGCAGAAATCTTTTCCCCATTATAGCATATAATTTCTACTCAAATTAAACACCAATGGTATACAGTGTCAAAATGATTAAAAACAAATGCTACTTTGTATCATAAAAAATAATTTAATTTAAGTAGTAAAGAACTAATTTAAAATCAGTGTTTTAGGCAGATGGGTTTTAACAAAAGTCATTTTCATTTTAGACTTGAGAGATAACATAGGCATCTGAGAGAATTATTTTATTAGTATATTAAAATGCAATGATATGTTTATAAATATTGGGGCTTCAGATGTCTGGTTAAGTCTATTGATTAATGTAATTCCAGTATGGTGGTTTTCCAAATTTTTCTGCCAAGAATTATTTTCTAAGACAACTGACCCACATTTCTCTTGCCTTCTTATATAAGTTTACATAAAATGTCTTGGATCTTAAACAGCTACCTGCCCCTTCCTTTTTCACATTCAGCATACACCTCTATTTTCCACCTTTCAGCCTTCGTTTTTCCCACCACTTGAGAGTGAAGAGCTCCAGCAGAACCCATAGCCACCCCCTTATGTACACAGCTAAGCTAGCTAGGAGGGTGACTATTACACTGTCAAAACTATTTATGGAATTTATTTTACCACATCTTAGGCTTAGTCCACATCATTGCCATTGTTATGATACTTAGAATGATTCAAAGATAAATCTATGCTTCAATTCTATTCAGTCGGAACGAAATGCTATAGAATTTCTATAGGCTCTTACCTGCTTAGCTGGCTAAGGGACTTGGACTTTCCTTTCTAATGGATGTTTCCTATGACATCACCTTGTTCATAGATGCTTGAGTGTGTACTAATGATGCTGAGAGAATTACACTTAAAGGACTTATAGAAGACATATAATGTACAAGATATAATTATAGAAGATATATAATGTACAAGAAAATAAAAAAGGTGGATATATAAAGCATATCAACATATTAATATAGAAGAATGCTTTATTACTGGAGCTGCCTTATTGCCAAACAGCAATAGAAACTCTTCAATGTAATATACAGGGACTATTGCCTGTTTTCCTTTTTCCTCCCCTTGCTACCCTCCATTAGCCCTATGCTCCCTCTCTCCTGATGGATTAAGTTGACTGCACTGAGTGGTTTACTGAGAAAAAATTCATACTCTTAAGCAGTATACTTGTGATATATAGTCTCATGCCAGCAAATGTCTCTTTTGTTGCTTCTTTTTGGAATTTGAATAATTATGTAATTATCACCCACTTAACCTAAATTTTTTAAGAATAAGAACTGGTCACAAAAGCTTACCTTTAATTAATTAAAGGTGTCATAGGATGCATCATGATCAAACTCTTATTTTAGGATTAGTTACCTGGTAAGGTAATATATAAACACCCACCTATGCTCACATATTTTTCAATTTTTTTGAACTCAAAATTTCCAAATTTAATTTATATCTCAGGTATATGAATGATTTTTTCATCAAAATTCAAAACAAGAGTTTAAGCCAAATTGATAATTCTTTGTCAGTACAAGCAGAGACAGAAGATCTTTTAACGCCTGAAGGTCATATAATTTGGGAGTTTTTGTTATGAAAAAGAATATAGAATTATGAATAAAAATTGGGTACAAAAGTGAATTTAGAATAAGAAACTTAATAAAAAGAAATTGCAAAATTTTAAAAGCTAACAAATATGACATATACTCTAAAATTCAGAAAAATAATGTAACATTTATTATTAACTGTCTGACAAACCTCTCTAATACTTTCCTCTCTACAATTTTGGCTGCACAATCTTCAACTAACTCTTCTTATGACAATTCTATAATATTTTCTGTAAAGAGAATATGGAGGTAATTTAAACTTTTCTCTAGCATGATGATGACACTGGTTTTGGGAGGGAATCTAATAGTTTAGAATTTTTTTTTTCAGCTTCTCATTATTGGTAAGATCACGTGAACTTTGAGGGCTGTGTCAATTTTGGGAAAACCTCTATCAAGTTTCTTTTGAGTGGGTCTATATGCTATAGACACAGTAATTCTTATCTACTTTACACAGTTCCATGATCACACCAAAGGAGCATGGGAGGACATGCTTAGCTCAGTGTGGAAGGTTTGTATACCTGATGTCTGAAAGGGCTAGAAAAACTGAAGCTGGTGGATTACGGGGTCATGGTACCAGGAGTGGGAACGGGGCATTCCAGATAGAGAAAACATGATCCAGTAAAGCGAGGAATCTTGAGAGAGCAAAGTGCTGTCATTATGGCTGTGCATGGAAAATGGGAAAAAAGGTTAAAAAAGAGAGCAAAGTCCATTTTGCATGCTAACAATGGCTTCTACATTTTTAAATGGTTGAAAAAAACCAAAAGAAGAACATCTGGTGACACAAGAACATTACATGAAATTCAAATTTCAATGTCTATAAATAAGCTTTAATGGAACACAACCACATCTATTCATTTGTGTATTGTTTATGGCTGCTTTCTCATTAAATGACAAAGGTAAGTAGTTGCTACAGAGACCAAATGCTCTGCAAAGCCTAAAATACTTATAATATCTGGCCCTTTAGAGGCAAAGTTTGTGAAACTATGATCTATGTTATGTTCCACTTGCATAGAAGCACATAAATAGAAGAAATCACCCTAATCAGTTACAGAGAAAAAAAAAAAGAAACTATAGATCATGATTATTTGGGAATAATTAATAGACATGGCCTCTCAAATATGATCTGTTTTTTCACTATTTTCCCCAGCAGTTTTCCTATGATAAAATATGCTGTGTAAAAATTTCAATGCATTTTGCCAAAAATTAGTAGATCCTTAAAACTTGATTGAAGATGGATATTTTAATCTCTAAAATATTTTTAACTGAGAAATAAATTGGGAGAAAATACGTAAAGTGATTTTTAATAAGGATGCTTCTACAAGCAGTTCTATAAGGATTTCTTCTTAAAATAGAGGATTTGGTGAGTTGATTTGCACGATGGGGGCAGGGAAGAAGGAGAGTTTACTTGTACAACCTTTTTAAAAAAGATTTTCATTTTGCATTTAGAAGACGGGAGAGCAGTATCTCATTGCTCGGAAGTACTACCTTTTATCTTATAAACATTAGAAAATTTTACCTGTTAAACTGAATTTCATAAACATAAACTTGCTGGGTTTTCAGGAGATTTTCTTTTTAACTGCCTCTCTCAACCTATACCCTACATCAGTGCCCCTATGGTGACAGGAGAGGAGTCTCCTTTTAAAAATTATACTTTGAGCTTTTTTTCTTCCTTAAAATCAAGACTGAAGACTGGAGGCAGTGAAGGCCCCACCGGTGTGATGCTGTTCTGGCTTTCCAAATTTATACCACACCTCTATCCACGCAGTTGCCTCTGTGCTAGCTACACTGCTCTCTCTTCCTAAAACATGCCACACTCCTTCCCATTTCAAGATGTTCACATGAGTGGTTGTACCCTTTGCCCACTCCGTGCATGGATAATTGCTTCTTGTTATTCCAGGGTCAACTCAAATGGCTCCACTTAGAAAGGTCTTTCCCAGCCACCATATATAAGGCAGGTTCCTCCTTGCTGCCCAGCCCCCATGTCTCACCCTCCTTTCCTTAGCTTGTTCCCTTTATAACACTTAAACAACATTAAATTGTCTTTGTTTTTTGTGGGTGTGTCTCCTCTAGATGGGAGATCCACAAAATCAGGGACAAGGTTGTGGTCATCACCTTATCCCCAGGGCATAACAGGATATCAGGCACATAGTAAGGACTCAAAATATATCTGTTGAATGAATGAACTGAAAACAATGCAACCGTCCTTCCCCCTGGCTACCCAGTGTGAGCTGAACTTGGTGACTTGTTTCCAAAAAGTATACTGTGGAGAGGGGATGTGGACATCCCTGGCAAACACAAACTCAACCATGTAATTAAGGTTAACACCATCAGTGATAAGTTATGTTGATAGCATGTACCCTTGATATGATGTGATGAGAATGTCATTTCACCTCTGCTGTCTTTCTCCCCAGTACGTGAGACAGCCAAATTGGGGAATATTTTATAAAATATCTGAACAGTACTCCTCAAAACTGTGAAGGTCATCAAAAACAAGCAAAGTGTCAGAAACTATCACAACCCAGAGGAGGCTAAGGACACATGACAAAGAAATGTAATGTGGTATCCTGGATGGGATCCTAAAACAGAAAAAAGAAATTAGGGAAAAACTAGAGAAACCAAAATAAAGTTGTTTAGCTAACAGCAATGTACCAATGTGGGTTTCTTAGCTGTGATACATGTACTCTAGGAAGGAAAGATATTAACAATAGGGAAACCCAAGTGAGGAGTATAGAGAGACTATTATTTTTGCAATGTTTCTATAAATCTAAAGCTATTCTAAAATTTAAAGTTTATTTTTAAAAAAATGGAAAATGAAGAAGGACAGCATTTTCTTAGGACTGTATAAAGAATTAGTCGTTATAAGTAGAAGAGCTACAGCATTTTAAATTTTCCCTATATGAGAGAAAAACCAAAACAAAACCAAAATACCTCTGTTCATTTTGATAAACTTTTTATTGGAAGCAACATGAGCTGTCTAGAACTGCAGGCTGAGAATGTGAAATGTCAGTTAAGGTTCCACCTTAAAGAACTTGGACAGCAAACTAATTAAAGATTAATTAAGTTTGCTATGAAGGTATTTGAAAATTGATATGTACACTCTATGGCAAAGGAATTCAAGATGAAAAAATTTATCTAAACTATTGTATATGGGGCTTGAGGGTGGTGGTATGTGGAATGCAGAGAAAAAATGAAATTCACAGGAAAGGAGTAAGAACTTTTCTCCATCAGAGTAGGGAACAGACAAGTTCAATGTTAATTCTTTGGGAAGACTTCCTGATCTCTGAGACTGGGTTAGGTCCCCTAACTCCACGCTCCCTGTGATTCTTTCTACAACTATAATTTATTTATTTACTTGTAAATATATTAGCCATCATTACCTTTCTCAGAAAGAGAATTTGGTCTTTTACTTTTGAAGATACAATGCAAATGAGTAAAAAGGGTTACAGCAACATGGCAACACTACTAGACCTGAATGAAATAGGGTTAGGTCACTAAAGTCACCAGCTAATATGCAATGTGATGTATGTATTTGTTCATCAAAGTCCTGTTGGGATTTTACGGTGCAGGGTAACTTTCTATCTTTCAACTAAAATAGTGATTAATTACATCCATCAGCACATATACTCAAAGAATACCTGCATTTGACACATGATATTTCAAGCAGAATGTACCCAGTAAATTTTATTATAAAGACGTTATTGTTACAAGATGGTAATTAACCCAATAAATGATTATCTCATATGAAGAAATGTAAAATAAGACCTAAAGGTTATTATTTCTCTAGCTGACATTAATTTAATTTTGGTCTTACCCAGAATATATCAAAAAATAAAACCTTGGTCTTCCCTAATTCTCAAGGCAAAAGTTTGGCTCAATCTCAGTATACAATGCAGAAAGACTTTACTATTTTAAAATATGGTACAATTAAAATCTCAAAAAACATCTCCTAAATCTTAGTTTTGAATTTCATACATTTATTAACAAAGGCTTCAGATTCCTTGGGAGAGATAGCTCTAAGTAGAGAGTGAAAGTTTCACTCTCAAGTTGCAGCATTTACCAGCGAAGCCCAGGAGGGATCATGCACACTTGTGCATTCCCATATGCTCAGAGGAAACAATGACCCACCCAACTCATACTATCACAGTGGGTGGAGACCTGGCCCTCCTTACACAGACTTCCCTAACTGAAAGTTATAAGAGGCATCTTCTCAAGTTCAGAAAATTATTTAGAGCCATTCAGAACCACCTGCATTGCCAAACCAGCCCTCTTTGGAAAGAGCGCTATAGAGAAAGGCAATTTCAAGTTGCTTCTGCCAGGAGGTGAGCAGATGAACAGAACCATAACTCACTGGAGGTTAGTTCTTTTTGTCTTTCTGCCTTTTAACATTATACTGGCACCAGAAATATCCTCAAAGCCTATGTATCTATCCAAAAAAAGAACTTGAAGCAGTGCTTCTCATCCTTTAATATGTGTGCTAATCACGTGGGGATCTTTTAGAATTCAGATTCTGACTTACTAGGTACGAGTTGAGGCCTGAGACTCTGCATTTCTACCAAGCTACTAAACCATACTGATGCTGCTGTTCTCAAAATCAGATATGAAGAAGCACGAACCTAAAGGAATCTAGGTTTTGAAAGGAGTATAACTCATATTAATTCTCTGAACGTGTATTTGGGCTCCAATCAAAAGAACAACAAAGAAACAGTAGACTGGTGAAATAAGTTAGAGTAAATGCAAAACACAATCTAAATTTAACACACAGGGATGCAATACTAGCTCAGAAAGGTTCCCCATTAATTAACTTAATGGGTAATCTTATTCAGCCATGGTTCACTGAAATTCACCATTATGCAATTATTTGATGCACCAAGGTAGCCACTTATTTATCTCACTATTCTATGAAGGAATGTATATTTTTGTAAAAAGACCAAAGAGTTTTGTTCCCTAGAAAGTCAGCTTCTAAAAGATCAAAATTAAAAAGCAACTTTTTTTCTATACTCTGAAAAAAAAATTACATACAACAGACGTGATCTTTTCACGTTGGCAGTTGCAGTATCTGAAAAGGGAAAGAGTGCAACGTTACATTCTGCGTGCCCGGTGCCTACTGAAGGAAGGACTGACACGACGGCCCCTCATCATCTGCCATGGTCAGTGCTTCATGAAGCACAGAGAGGCACAATGTATCTTAGTCAAATACCACTATGGAGTACTTTGCTCTCAAGGGATGAAAACAAAACCCCAGACTGTGGGTAAAAGCCCATCTTAGAAAACATTCAGTTCAAAGGAATAAACTTTTTATATAAAGGGAAACATTAAGATTTATTTTTCAACTATGAAACACAATTATATCTCTAAGAAGTTGTGCTGACAAATGGAGCATACCAGAATAAAAATTAGACAAAGGTAAAGGATGCTAATGTGGTTCAGTAAAGTCAATTCCCAGGGTGGTCTGCTGCTGACACGGGGGAGGCACGAGGCTAGTGAGTTAGAGCCCCCCACCAGTGTCCACATCTGCAATGAGACTAACAAGGAAGATCAAGAAGCCCCACCACCTTAAAATACCAACTAGCGTAAATGTTCCTTATGTTCCAATGATAATTTTTGCTCACGCATTTTAAGTAGTATGTGTGTGTGTGTGTATTTATTATTATTATTTTTAATGAAATAGAAAAATTATATTATTGCTTTCTGGTTCACTCTCCTGAGCCAGAAACCCTGGAATCATCTAAAACCCTTGCCTTTCCCCTACTATACCTGTATTCATGTTGTCACATCTTAAGTATTCTGAAATATTCCTCCATTCTGATCTCCAACTGCTTTTCCCCTCCCTCCTTTCCTTCCCTTTTCCCCACATGCTTCCCAAACCCTATCCTCCATCCCAATCCACAAATACCAGCTGTTTCACCTCTTTGTGATACCTTTGTCCATGGCATGATCTACGTGTCCTTCAAACCCAGCTCTGTCAACATAGAAAGATGGCTTTAACAAGTCAGGCTGACCAATTACCACTGGGTGAAACCTCCCCTCACCCCCTTAACCGTCCACCAAGGATAACTTTATTGCCTTCACTTCTGAGCTGCTGCTGTGCTAACCATATACCTGTGTTACATCTCACCACACTGTCTTGCCCTCTGACGTGGAAGGTAAGAATGGATCTTTCTCATCTTTGTAGGTCCAGGACCTGACATAGTGCTTGTATGAAATAAGTGTTCAATAAATATCTTTAAAATGAGTGAATGAATGAATAAATGAATTGCATAAACTAGTCTGAGGAGTGCACACAGCCACAGAGAAAGGCATTTGATTTAGAACCATATGAAATTAAACACTAAAAAAGTCAATTCAGTAATTTCACCAAAATATCTAAACCCTAACTTCATTTATAAGACACGCTGAAGGAATTCCAGCAGTCTCCATGGAAACCTCTGGATCAGCAGTTACTTGAATATTAATATGCAGAGATAGAAGGACCTTAGAGAATACCTGAAACAATATTTTCATTTTTACATGTAAGGAAACTGTACTATATGCTTAAATATCTTAGTTTCAGTCCCAGAACTAGGAACTGCATCTCCTGAATCTTGGGCCAGCCATCCCTTCATTGTGCTATGCCGCCTCCCCAGGCAGGACATTGTGTCTTTACTAGGTCAGCCTGGTCAGATTGAAAAAGAGGAAGTAGAGATGTCAACTTTGTTTTCTCTCCAGGCAACACAAATGCTAGCAAGGATAACCATAAAACTGAAATCCAGTCTTCAGAATTAGAGGTTTGGGCAGGGAACACAGTAAAAGTATCCTAGAAAACTGAAGTCTACCACCAGTGCTGGCACACTGAAAATAAGATGGTTGTCAATGTTTAAAAATCCTTGAAAATTCAAAATAGAGTTCCATGGATAATGAAGACTCTAGAGAGAGTGTCTTAAAATAATAACCTCAGGTTATATAAATAACAGGTAATATTCAGACTGGTAACATCCAGAAACCAGTCAGAATTAATACAAAAATGTAAATAGACAATGCCCTAACTAAGGACTACTGTAAGGAAAAAAAATGGAAAATGCAAAATATTGCATTGAATAGCAGAGAAATATTATTTCATGTACTATGGAACAATGAAAGAAGGGAGAAGTTCCATTTGATAACTCATTTAAAATACTACCAGTGACAGCAATTCTCCAAGGAATAAGCATAGACCAGGCAGAACATGAGAAAACAAATTAATAAGCCTTGCACATCTTTCTGTTTATATGACAGCTGATGCAGAACAAGGAAGTTATATTTTAAGGCTTCTCTCTGCAAATGTATTAATCCTCATGCAATAATGTAGGATATTAGAAAAAAAATTGTTCATGGGTAATTATCTTAAAGATCAAAGCAAGTGACACATTTAAGCAATCTTTTCCAAGAAACTGTATCTGGCATATCATGAAGAGAAACCACTGCTAAAATCTTCATGTAAATTATTCCCCTACAAAGAGAATTCTGAACTTCAATTTATAGTATGTTAAGTTGACATACTTAGTTCCAGTCATCAAACAGCATAGCTAGACTTTGACAGACTACGGTTAAGAAGGCTGGAATGGTAACTACGAAGATATATGACTGCATGGCTGATATTTGACAGTAAAATATTTGACAACTAACTGATATCTTTCATAATATATGCAAGACCTAATGGGAAAAACCTCCCATTGTAAATTCTCATGGTCCATTTTTTTTGTTAAGTCTGGGCTTCTTGCCATGTTCTCAAAGATTTGCCCTGGAATGGTCCGTGCAGACTGGACTATGTAGTTCACATAGACTACAATGTGAACAAGGCCAGCTGGAGTAGTGCAATGCAGTAGTTGTGGGTGCTGCTTGAGGGCAGGAAGCAGGTCTTTTTCACTTTGAACATCTGGACATTCTGTAATGTTTTGCTGAATGAACAAATGAATAAATGAATGAATAAAGAGATTCATGTTATATAAGGGAGGTTTGTGTGGGAAGGGGGCTGCCCTGGGATTCTAGAGGTTTTTTTGTTTGTTTGTTTGTTTGTTTTGTTTTTTTCTGTACTACCACCCACCACATCCAGTGTGGGAAAAATAACCAAGCACCTTCAGTTTTACAGGGTTTAAAATGACCATAAAACAATAATAAAACAAATATTTGAATTGATTTCACAGGGTTACTAAAATTCTGGAACAGTTTCTAAATTAAACATGTTAGGATTAAATATGACAAATAGATGAAAATTTATATAGTTTCTATAATAAAGTTTTTAATATGTTGAGTTTTCACTAGGCTATGAATATATTCAGTTTTCAAAAGCACACACAGTAAAAGCTAACAATAAAGGAAGAGCTACTTGAATTATCAATCAGAAAAAATGAGAAAAGCCTTGCCAAGCTCTACAGAAAATGCAATTATTTAAACATCCCATTCTTGGAGTCTACTGTCAAACATGGAAATACAGAGGAATATAAAATGCCATAGTAAAAGATGAACTACCCACATGTGTGCAGGAAAACAGGAAGCTACTCAGATTCAGTCATTAGTAATTACTAAGTGTCTGTCACATATTATGAATATGTTTTGTTTTGTTTTTAATGAAATTTAACAGGAAGTTTCTTGGCCACTGGTAGGTTATTTTAGTTTACTTTGACTTCAATTCTTTTCAATTATTGTTTTATGTCTTTTCCTTTTTTTCTAATGACATCTACCAACAGGAATCTAAGGACACTGCATTTGAAGAGCAAAATTTTTAAAAAAGTCTAAGTTTATCAATTACATAATATAGCATCTAAAATCAAAAAAGCTACTAATACATTTAAGTTATATTAGTTCATACAGCAAAATACTAGTGAATGAAAATGTGATTCTTAATTCAAATACACTCCAGATGATGCAGTGTCCTGAGGAATTAATTCACAATTGTAATAGTACACAAGTCCCCACTTCCATCCTTCAATAAGCAGTATGACATAGGCATCCCAGTTTCTTTACTATTGTCACACAACAATGTTTATAAAGGCTCCTAGTTTCTCTCCAATCACATTTCCATTTAATCATGTTTTTCCTGTGCACATAAGTTAACAACCCACCTTGCTACCTTCACTGGATTAGAAATTTTCTATTGCCTGGAATATTTGTTGAAAAAGTTTCAATAACTACTTTTGCTTGTTTTAACAGCAAATAGCTTATATTGGATTCATACATGTCATGGATCCACAGAACCACTTTCTATAATCTATTATTTAAATTCATGAAAAATTTTTATCTTTTTAAGAACTATGACCTCACATTTTATTCCCTTTCTGTACTAGCTCATCAGCCAGTGTATGGCTTTCTTTTCAAGTTTATTTTCATAAATAAAGTTGTTATTTCACTAACAGTTAAATGGTAAGGAGTACAAACTTCCACCACTGCACTAAGAAGCCAGCAGTCATGAGATTTCTGCCTATGCTATGCTGTTTGATTGATTCCCACCCATTGGCACCTGCAATTTAAATTTGTGCCTGAACAAAATCACATATTTCTACAAGGCAAAAACCTTCTCACTCAATTGTTTATAGTTAAAGCCATGAATATGAAATATCAACAGGAGCAGGACAGGTGGTAGAATGCATACAGACCCCCATTTTCTCCAAAGTGCCCAAAGTGTCAGTTAAGGAATAAAATTTTGGGCCTGTAATCCCAGCATTTCAGAAGACTGAGGCAGGAGGATCACTTGTGCCCAGGAGTTCAAGGCTGCAGTGAGCTATGAGTAGGGCACTGCTCTCCAGCGTGGGGGACACAGCAAGACCCTGTCTCTTAAAAACAAAACAAAACAAAACCCCCAAAAACAAACAAACAAAACAAGGATAAAAGAAATATATGAGAAGGCACAGTGGATGAGCAATAACCTGTTTTCAAAAGATGTGGCTAAAGACAGGACAATCTAGGCATCATGTCCTGACCTCAAAATATATTACAAAGATGTAGCACTAAAACAGCATGGTATTGGTATAAAAATAGACACATAAACCAATGGAAAAGAACAGAGAACCGTGAAATAAAATCACATATTTACAGCCAACTGATCTTTGACAAAGCCAGTAAGAACTTACTTTGGGGAAAGGATACCCTCTTCAATAAATTCTGCTAGAACAATTGGATAGCCACATGTAGAAGAATGAAACTGGATCCCTATCTATTACCATATGCAAAAAATCAATTCAATATGGATCAGAGACTTAAACATAAGACTCAAAAATACAAAACTACCAGAAGAAACCACAGGGAACACTCCCCTGGATATTAGTCTAGATAAAGAACTTAAAGCACAGGAAACAAAAACAAAAATAGAAAAATGGTACTATGTTAAACTAAAAGCCTTCTGCATAGCAAAAGAAATAATCAACAGAGTGAAGATACAACCTGTTGAATAGAAGAAACTATTTGCAAACTATTCATCTGACAGATAACTAATATCCAGAATATGCAAGGAACTCAAAACAACTCAACAGGAAAAAAACCAAATAATTCCATTAAAAAGTGGGCAAAGGACGTGAATAGAGATTTCTTAAAAGAAGACATACAAATGGCCAACAGGTATATGAAGAAATGCTCAACATCACTAATCATGACAGAAATGCAAATCAAAACTACAATGAGGTATCATCTTACCCCAGTCAGAATGGCTATTATTATAAAGGACAAAAAATAACAGATATTAGTAAGGTTGAAGAGAAAAGGGAAAACTTATACACTGTTGGTGGCAATGTAAACTAGCATAGCCACTATGGAAAACAGTATGGAGGTTTCTCAAAAAACTAAAATAGAATCATCATTCAATCCAGCAATCCCACTACTGGGTATCTACTCAAAGGAAAAGAAATCAATATATCAAAAAGATACCTGCACACACATGCTTACTACAGCACTATTCACAATAGCAAAGATATGGAATCTATCTGAATGTCTATGAATGGATGAATGAATGAGGAAAATGTCGTATATCTACACAATGGAATACTATTCAGCCATAAAAAACAATGAAATCATGACATTTGCAGCAACATGGATGGAACTGAGGTCATTATCTTAAGTGAAAAAACCCAGGCACGAAAAGGTAAATATCACATGTTCTCACTTATATGTGGGAGCTAAAATATTTGACCACATGGAGGTGGAGAGTGGAAAGATAGATAATAGACACTGGGAAGGGTTATTGAGGATTAAGAGAAATGTGTTAAAGGGTACAAACATACAGTAATATAGAAGGAATAAATTCAACATTTGATATCAGAGTAGGATGACTATACTTAACAAAAATGTATTGTACTTGGGTGAGGGACACCCTAAATACCCTGACTTGATCACTACATATTATAGACATGTAACAAAATTTCACGTGTACTCTATAAATCTGTGCAAATAAAAAAAATAAAAGAGTTGAAGGTACTTGCTTCTGGGAAATAGGAATAAAGGGTAAGGAGATGGGTGAGGCAGGAGATCACTATTTTTCCATTGTTACTGATGTAGCAGTATTAGTTATTGGTTGTATCTGAAATAGGTTTTATTATCACAGTTTTCTGATTGGGGAACTGAAGATAAGGGTAGCTAAGGGATTTTGGTCAACTAAAGTCACACAGCTAAGAAAAGGCAGAGGAAATCTAACTTAGGTTTTCAATGTGTTTTCTAGTATAACATTGCCTCTCCTTTACACAGCAAAAGACTGCTAGTTACATGTTGTAAAATTTGTCAGAATCAAAATGGAATTACATGTTAAAAACCCTGACAAGTAGAACCTCGGAAGGCCACGAAGGGAGGGTTATCACACACAGATGCCTGATGATAGGAACTATCACAAAAGGCTGCAGAAATCACAACCTGGCACAAAGGCCACTGCAATCTTACACAAAAAAATACTTCTGTAAGGACATCCGCCCAGCAGCTGCCTGTCCGATCTTTGGTTGGTACCACCCTGGTTATTGATCCTTGTAGACAAAGATATTATCTCAAAACACTTATATGATCCTCCTCATTTTTCCTTTAAAAACCTTTGTCTTTCTTTACTTCCCTAAATACACACATAGTTTCCTATGGCACATGTATTCCCATTGCAATGCCTGTTCTTGAAAAAATATAATTTTCTTTTAGAGAGTCTTCCTCTCTGTTATTTAGGTTGACCATGTTCAGAGAAATGATATCTACATGAATAAATACACAACATAAAACATGAAATGCACTACTGTACATCCAATGTTCTCTAACCCTTGAGCACCAATTTATATATTTCTAAATTAAAATACACACACACACACAAACACACACATATAGACACATAAGATCAGAATATCCTGGGCCAAAAATTATATCTAATTCTCAAGACATAGATGGTATGTTAAATTGCCCTAAAACCAAATACAGCAGCTTCCATTTCTTTTACATATCCCATAGCACTCTTGGATACTATACCCCAAGAGAAATGCCGTATATTTAGCTTGACTGATTGACATACTAAAAGCTAAAAAGAACACTATTCTCAACATTTGTGGAGTTTTATATTTCTTAAAGAATTTCACATGTAACCATCTCTTGTTATTCTCACAAACCAGTGAGGCAACTGAGTACAACAAGGGTTATAATAATGTAATGTAACTTAGTCTCTGTGATTGGCTACTTAAAAAGCAGTTTTTGGGTAGCCAATTATTTTTCCAACATTGATAAGAACAGGGGAACTATTTAGTAATGAAGAGTACATACAATGCCTCATTTTATATATTATCATTCAGCTAATTTATCACTAATAAGTGACCAAACATATCCATTGGAAACACACATATACTCTTTCTCCCACAAACATATACACTAATAAACAACAATGGGGTGCAAAAACCATAACACCACCAGACTTTTGATACAAAAATAGAACTGCTTCCTTTCAGCAACCCAAAGCCATCACTAAATTCAGCACTTTGGTAGCCACTCTAATAATGCCATAATAATATAATATTAAAGAATTGTGCTTATGGAGGTAATTCATTATTAGGCAATGTAACACAAATATTTTGCAAAGACTTTGAGTTTGTAGTCAGCATTCCTTAGGTGTGAATTAAACACTCAAATGTATTAAGTCTTCTCACTAGTATTATTTAGCAAATTATTGCTCTAGTGCATTATGAGAAAGGTGACCAGATTTCACTGTTGTACCTCTCTTTTACACCTAGTATCCTGGCAGAATTATTAGTAACTCTCACAGGTGTCCTGATAGGATGATAAACTATACGGGCATCCTAATTTTAAAGGACTTCAGTAGTGGGAGTGGGCTGCCACCATGAGCTCAGCTTTCAATCACCTGGATGCCCTCTTGACTGTGCCTGGTTCTTTTGTTATGTTCCATTGCATTGTCAGTGATTACACCAAGTCCCTTGGATCATGCATTATTTGAACATCTCTCAAGAGCTCTTAAAGAGTTGTTACATTTAGCAGTAACCAATTCATATCCTCCTTGGTCTTATGACCTGATTAATTAGAAAATGTGCAAATAGTACTGACAGACAGATGTAGCTCACGAACTCAAATTCTCATTTTTACTACCATTCTTTTTTAAATGGACTCATCCATTTTAGCAGAAGTGGTAAATGAGTAATGACTAGAAATTGGAAAAGTATGTATCAGCATAGATATTTGTCCCATGAAAATGTATTGAATCCAGTGATTCATGTCTTAGTTAATTTTTTAAAAACTCCTCCTTGAAAAAAACTATATAGTACAATTTGTTAGAACACTGACGTCAGAAGAGGCCATCCACAGGCTGTTGAGTGAGAGTGAAAACCACCCACTATATGTGAACTATGCAAAGGACATACGACTGAGAGTATAACCTAAATTATAAAATAGGAATTTTATTATATTTGTGCTTTTGATTCACTTTAGCAGTAAAATAAAGACCAATTACTTATAAATCATATTAAGAGATTATGTAATGTTGTAAAGAGAAAGGGCTTTGAGTGGGTTATCCCTCAGTTTGAATGTTGGCTCTATTCAATAACTGTATGACTTCACTATACTATTATTTAGTCTCTCTGGGTTTTTTGTTTCTTTCACTGTGTCAAGGTGCAATAGGCAAGTAATTAAAATGCATTAACAGGGCTTAGAATACAGTTTGTGTTCAATAAAAGTACCTACTATTGTTATTATTATTGTTATTCAAGTCTCAAATTAAACCACAGGACCTCATATAGAACAAATTTCTTTTCAGGGGAGGGGCTGCAGTAGGGTTCATTTATGATTCTCTCTTTTAAAACACTGGTAAATAAACCTGAATTCTAGGAAATCTTATTTTATTACATAAATTTCCTTGGTTCAAGAGAGGTCAATAAAGATGATGGCAGAACTTTGTATATTGCCAATACGTATGGTGATTAGGCTTATTTAATAAAAGCAATGCTAAATGGCCTTATAATACTTAATAAACAGGCAATTTCTTTTCTAATATATGCAAAATCAACTCTGATGCAGACATTTTTCGATACATCAAAACTGGTATGGAAATTTTTTCTAACCACCCAGCTGCTATAATGTTAACTAAATTAATTTTGATCTTAAATCAGAGATGTAATAGAGAAATGGATGATTTAATATGCAATCTCATTATATTTGACAGGCTTATTTATAAATGATTTGCCCCACATTTTGACAAGCATAGTTAATATGTTAATTAGCTTTTAAAAAGATGATGAAAGGAAGAGACTGACATGCTATCATTCTTCATATACTGTGTTGGGGAGGATTGTAGCTGATACCTCAGGGTAGTGCTACTATATATTTTGGCCCTCCGAAAGCACTATGATCTTGATGAAATAATCCTTTATTAGCTACAGATAACTTAGTCACCCTATATTAAAAATTAATCCCAAGCAACCTTCTGCTTTTCTACTTAAAAAAACAAATGCAGCTCTAAACGTATTTATGAGTGTCTATAAGGGAATTTAAAGCTCATTTCGAGCAATGACCTGAACAGCTAGAGTAGAGTTCCCTGGCAAAGGAAGGACTACACAGATAAGCCGCTTTCTACATTTTCACTTCTCTTAATTTGGTTTTCAGAACTTGGTAAGCTTTTTTTGTTTAGAAGCTTAGCAATGATTTCCTATGCCTTGACCTAAAAAGAGTTATAAAATCCAAAAATTAAGAGAAGTTATACAGAGGCAATTTTCAATTTGATTCCTCTGCTTAAAATCTCTTTTATGGGGGGAGACAAAAGTATCAAAAACTGTCTTTCTTGATGAGTTCTCAAATAGTGTATTCTCTCACTGTCACAGTGCTGGAGACCTGGAGGAGTAAATCATAACACGGCCAGCTCTGATTTCCGTCACATGCTGACAATGTTAATGCATACGTGTCTTCATTAATATTTTTATTGCCTGTGGCTATTTAAACAGAAAACTGGAAAATGTAACACTGTGTAGGGATCGTTAGTTTTTAGTTACTACTCTATTGCCCAATGATGGTAAATGAACTGTAAAGATAGCCTGAAACTACTGCCACCTGCCCCCCTGCTATTGTCCATGGGTTAATATTTGCACTTCTCTTTGGTGCAGCTGAGCCATGACTCAATTATAGTCCCATTTCTAGGTCTCTGAATGCCCAGCATCGATGTCATTGATTATACAGAAATCAGTGCCTGTGATCTTCTCTCTAACTGGAAAAACACATACATTTTACCTGACTTATAGGATAAAAACAAAATAGCTTTTAGAAAATGACTTGGAATGAAATCAGATTCAGAATGACAGGCATAGGAGAGACATAACTTAGATTTTAGGGCTTAGAAGTGAAGAACCATAAGCATGGGAAGCTGCTCAGACATAACACATTTGCTATTTGTTTTTGGCAATGAATAATCTTGGCATGTAGACAAAAGGGCATTTGGGGTCTACTATTTTCTATCAGTTTTCCTCCCTTCCTCTTAAATAACAGTCTTCTTATGCTTCCATTATGTCTCTGTTCAAAGCAAATTGGCAGAAAGTGCCCAAGCCATCTTCCTTGAGAGAATGAACACACACACACACGGAGGGAAAGAGGCACAGACTAGAAAACAAATATTGTACTACACCTTAGAAACAGACATATCAGCAAGTCACAGTTCATATGGTTCTTTGTATACTACTTTAAAGAGCACTTTTTTGTGTGTGTGACAGAGTCTTGCTCTGTCACCCAGGCTAGAGTGCAGTGGTGTCATCATAGCTCACTGCAACCTCAAACTCCTGGGCTCAAGTGATCCTCCTGCCTCAGCCTCCTGAGTACCTGGAACTACAGGTGCTCACCACCTCGCCTGGCTAATTTTTCTATTTTTTGTAGAGATGGGGTCTCGCTCTTGCTCAGGCTGGTCTCGAACTCCTGGCCTCAAGCGATCCTCCTGTCTTGGCCTTCCAGAGTGCTAGGATTACAGGCATGAGCCACCACACCCAGCCGAAAGAGCACTTTTAAAGGTTTGGGAAAAATTAGCCATTGGCGGTATAAAAAACAGCTTCTCCTGATTCTGAGGGTACAACCTTAACTGAACTGAACTGCCAAACAACTAAGACAAAACTGGCTCTGAGCCACAAATGTTTTCAAACTATGTTTTATTAGCAGAGTCCTTAACTGACCTCATTGAAAGACAACCTAGAATTTCTATACTCAAAAAACAGAGGAAAAAATGCCATAACTCAAGAATATTAAGTAATGATCACTTGCATAGCCAACTCTCAATTATAAGGCAGGAAGTAGGAAGGGAAGGAGAAAGTAACTGATATTCTGATGCATTCCTTGGCCCTTATTTTCAACCTTTTCCTCCATTACAACTAATCCAAATATCTATTTTGTCCAAGCTCTCGCCTAGCCTTGGGGAAAAAAATCTGTGTAAACAACCATCCAAAAAGAAGAAAAGAAAAGAAAAGAAACAAGCTAGGAAGTGTGATTTAAAAAATGGATTAGTTCAGCCCCTCAATGATAGATGATCATCTTTATTCTCAGTGTTTAGAGTATCATTAAAATGGTATTAGATTTATTATAAGATACTACAAAATTTATGAGAACAGATCTTATGCTGTATGATGATCTAGATTATTCTGTAGCTCTATTGAAAGCTACAGATATACAGCCCATAAAAATAAATATATTCTCACATACACAAAATGTTGCATATATTTTCAATGACTTTACAAATTCTAAAATCCTATTCCTAGGGGGGTTGCTGGAATCTAAATTAAGAAAATCTACACTGTGCCCTTCATTGTAAGAAACTTTATTGTTTTCTCACCATAAAATTTTTGAATCAAAAACATCAGGGAAGAAGCCAGGCCTCATCACAGCCTAATTTACAAAAAGCCAAGATTACTGGGGGTAGAGCAGTGAGGTAAGTACTCAACAGTAAGAGAAGCAACACATGATGAAGTTTTACGGAGGACATAAATATTATATGAACATGTAACTGAATTCTATATGAGGTCATAATCATTTAGGGAAGATGATTCCTGTTATAAAATAGTCATGTGCTATGTGAATTGTTTTACTTTGAACACAATTGTGAATCTAGAAAAGAGATTTTTCTATTAATAAAAGATATGTTCAACAGTCACTAACAAGCCTGACCTGCATGCTAAAAATAAGATTATTCGCTTATTTGATTATTTGATTTAGATCACATAACTCAGCATAGTTTACCATTAATAATAATTATGCATTAAATCTTGCCAGTCATTGAACTTCATAAAATAGATTTTTAAGCTTTGCTAAACCATTGTGTGAAACTAAGACTCTTCTAAAACTAAACTTAGAATATTTTTAAAAAGTAATCACTTTATTTCATTTTGAATAATTGGTATCAATAGTTTTCAGGGATACTGTGAGCCAGCTGAGTGTGCAACAGTTACACCAAAATTTTCAGATGATTCACTTATCTGAGCTTTGCTGTGAATTTAAACATGCTCCCTGCTACTGCCAATTCTACTTCTGTTTGGAGATATATACATCCTTGTTATAAAATAAAGGCACAAATTAAGACACTTAGGGAGAAAACTCATAGTACTGCAAGTTAGATAAATGTCTCTGCCCCTGTCCATCAAGAACCATTACTAGACACCATCTGCAAGGGAGACTCCAATTAGGGAACATTCCCAATCATGTTTTTAAAAATCCAGCATATTGCCACACACAGGCAAACACCCCTGCACCATTAATCTTCATTCAAACTGTTAGGATATTTGTATAGCTTGACCCAGACCAAGCACTACAGATAGATTAGCCAGAATAAAGCTTCAATTTCTCACCACATGTCAAGGCAGGTGGAATATTCTGTCGAGCCTAGGAGGACATCTGGAGGTCTGTACCACAAGGTAACCACTTCATTGGAGTATGTGTGGCTAGGGACGGATTTTGCTCTTGCAAGACCTGTGGGTTACATGAAATATAAAGAAGTTTAATGGGCATTAATAGGACAAGGGAATTTGAATTTGAAAGTTCACAATTTAAAAAGGTCAAACACAATATTGTAATACAGATTCACAAATGCAATGTCAAGGTTAATAGAAAGGTTGGGGAAAGCATATTGTGGTCTCTCTGTTTTGAATACATGCCAATAAGCATTAAATCATTTATTTTTCCTAATAAAGCACTGGTATCATGAGTCTATGAAAATATCAGCAGAGTAAACAAATGATTCATAAACTATTAGATACAACATGGAAGCTTAGAAATCTCTTGGATTTTCCAAAGTATGTTTCATGAAACTCTACTTTTGAGAGTTACAAATTTATGTGTTATGAGAAAGGGTTTCTTGGTCAAATAACTTTGAGAAAAAATGGATTTAGAAAGTTAAACAATCTCCAAATTGTAAGACTTCTTGGTGCCCTTAATTTTTCTAATTGCATTGTGAATCTGCAAGAAGAGCGTATGACACTTTTCTCAAAGGGTTTTCCCAAAACTTCTTATGATTTCAGTGTTCTGTCAAACACTCATTAGGAAATGTTTATTGGAAAAGCTCATTTGAAAACCATGTATCTAAATAATTATAAAGGAAATAGTCAAATAAATCTGGTAATACAGATTATGAAACAATATATAATAAATTAAAATCTCTTCTAAGAATTTTTAAAAACTGAGAAAATGGTCACAATAATATGTTAAGTGAAAAACTATATGCAGTTTGACTTCATAACCATAAATACTCGTGCACAGAAGAAAGACTGGCAGAAAATATACTTGAATGTGGGATTATCCAATTTTTTTCATTAAGTACATTTTTCTGAGTTTTTCCAAGTTTTGTGCAATAAATATATAATTCTCTTTTTAAAAAAATCACAAAAATTTATAGATGTCATTTTTGTTAAAGAAAAAAACCCCTACGTGATAGCTTTCTTTCTGGCTATGTTCATTAGCGACAACTATAAAGTATTATTTACCACTATGATGATGAAAGCACACAAAACATTTTTAAAGTGAACCTACCATAACATAATCATTTTAATGCTCTGATTATTTAAAATTTTTTATGTAGTACTTAGGAACATAACTTTTTCTTGTTTATTAACGTGGTATTTCATTTTCTGTACTATATGTATGTCTTAAAATTAATAGGACAGCTGATCAGACAAAAAATTTCTAATTAATTCAACTACGGTAACAGTCACTCAATTTTTTTCTACAATGAAGTTTTTATAATAATGCAATGGCAAATTATAAATTGGTTAACATTTGTAAGTTCTCCATATTAAAATGTACAAATTATACACACACAAACATACTAACATACTCACACATTCATAGTCCCCAATTTTTCTGCAAGTGAATGGAGTAACTACTTTTGATAACAGATTTTCATAATAACCTCTTCTTTTGTCTGCAAGGTTTATCCTACCTCAATTCAGGCAAAACTGAGCAATAGATAGGACAATCAGGATGACAGAGTGTGTCCAGAATTTGGTAATCCCATCAAAAGATTTGGTTCCTCAGATGACGATGCTTCTATTCCAAGACCAAAGAGCTAATCATAAGTCCTGAAGTAGATTCTGATTCCTTCCATATGCTGTTGTCAAGTCAAGTGGGATGATAAAAATATTCGGGCTTGATTCCCTTGGTTTTCCCCAGGCCTTATTGTCAGAAAGCTAGGCCAGGGAGATGGGAGAATGAAAAAATCTGAGATTTTCTTTGACAGCTCAGACCAGGCTAGTTATAAGAAATTGTGATATCCCCAGTTGTAAAGGGAGAACAAGACCTTGAAATAACCTAGAAACAGTATAAATCAAAATAACTATATATAACATCAGATCAATTCTATTCACTCTGAATATAAGTTTGTTAAACTGGTTAAATATTTGTGGAAAATATAAGTAGAAAAAGCTCTTTATCTACACTATTCTCTTCCTTCCCACATGTTTAGGTCAAAGACTGCCCCTACTTCATTCAGATGGGCCATATAACTTCCTAAAACAATAGTGAAAATAAGTTTTCAATATTTAACTTTTCAAAGCCTTCAGACTGACTTTCTCAAAATGGTTTGCTTGTAAATGTGTCATATAGAACGAAGAATGTTATTATATTTTTAAGATACATTCTTCTGTATCACTTGATGCTTCGTGCTTTAATATAGTTGGTCAATTAAAACAGTTTCTTCTGGCAAGTGTCCTGTATACTGACAAACAAAAGGTTTTCACTCTAAAAATGTTTCTGTTTGGTTAATAACATAAAGAAATCCCAAAACTTTTCAGGGAGGGAGCAAACTATTAAAACAATGCCTCAAAAGAAATTTTAAAAAGAAAGATCTTGAAGCATAAATATATACCTACATTTTTTCCAAATATTTTTGATAAAGATATTACTATGTGTTCATGTAGTTCATGCATCAAAACATGCTTACTCATGCAAAATTTATTAAACTGCATCCTCCAGCTGAAGGAAAACGGTAGGACAGGATTAATTAGCACAGCATGTGTGAAAGCTTTCTTTCTCTGTTCTTTGTCAGTTGCTATGGTTACACCACAGGAAGAGAGCTACACTACCTTTTAAAAAAGATGAAGTTCATGGGTTATTATCAAAACTTCTTATATTAAAGTTTAGTTTGAATTAAAAGTCAAAAAGCAAAGTAAAATGCTACCCAGACAAGTACACATTATTTGCGCGTTGCTGCTTTGGCGGAGTGTGTGCCCATGAAGGGATGCAAGTTCCTATGGGCACCTAAAATGGCTTGCATAACAATTCAGTGTATCCAACTATAACGTGTTGTCATTTCTAAATAATGAAAGACTCTAGAGTAGAAGGCATAATCCTACTATTCAAGCCCTACTGCAAATGATTCAAAGTGGGGCTGCCCTGATACTAGCATAGCAGAATCTTGGATTTCCAGAAGAGTTAAGCTTTATAGCTAACCTCTTACCAATAAAAGAATGCCTTTTCGTACCTCTAGAAGTTGGCTATCCGAAAGATAACATCTGCTGCCACCCTGAGCCTGGTCCTATCCTCCGCCATGGACACAGAAGAAATCACAGGACAGTGCTTCCAACACTTCCCTAAACAGAACGGCCATTAAGTGTCAAACAATGGAGACTCTTCAGTACTTACCTCAATAGCTCTCTCTGCTGCATTAGACTCTGCTGACTACTCTCCTTCTTTTAATTTTTCTCCTTTTACTTCTCAGATATAGAATAGCTAACTAGGAATGACTCGGTCTTCTTCTGGCCTTTCCCTTATTTGACCCATAAATGCTGGTTTTTGTCTAGGGCTATATGCTCAAACCAGTGCTTTCTCAAATACATATGCTCCATAGGTCACTGTGGCTTATGTCATGTTTTTAACTGTCATCCACAGGTGATTTCTCCCCAGATTTTATCTCCAGATCATAACTGTCTGTGGGCTTCAGACATAATTCTAGTCAATTCCCCACTAGATATAGATACTAGGATGTTCTACAGGCACTCAATATAACCCCAAACAGAATTAATACAGGGAATACACACCATAAGAGTCCAGGAGCAAGTGCATTTTATTAGGGTTTAGGTTCCCAAAACAACCAAAGTTCTTTTAGCTGTACATAGATGTAAATTAAATTTTGTGTTCCATGCATATCTAATTATTATTTCAAATTCCAATGTATCCTATTTTGTAGGTGGCAAAATTGGTTGGGGATTTGAGCAATCTCTCTAAGAAGAAAATTGCTGAACCAAGGATAAGAGTTCAGGAATGATAATTCCCATTTCACTGCTTTAACTAAGAAATTGAGAAGGAACTGGCAACACTGACTTGTTCCTTTCTAATTAAGTGAAATTAATAACAGCAAAAGGTAGATGAATTTGCAGCAGTCAACTAAAATACTATACATAGGCAGATCGTTCACTACTTAAATCTCTCCAGAGAATGGGTCATTGTGTTGTGTTTGTCAGTGGTTTCATTTTTATATTACAGCAACCACCACACCTCTCTCTCAACACACCTCATTCCCCACATTAAACAATCAGAAAAAGAATGTATTGCTCTTAATCACAAAATCAATATTTCTAGGAGAAGGGCTCCTTTCTTCATGACTTTACTCCAAACAGACATGAAATACTTGGATAATATTTTACCAGGGGGCAGTTAGGCTGGCAAAGGAAAGACTTGTGGCCTTCTTTACTCCATGAACCAGTCCATGGAGTAAAGGCACAGGAAGGCTTATAGGTTTCTTTCCCATTCCACAGCCTTTGTGCTGGCCAAGAATTTCTTTTTTGATATAATTTTTTTAATAGAGGCTTCTCTCTCCTAGAGTATTTATATTATCTTATGATGTGCAAAAGCTATTTAAAGACACTATTGCTGCTTTTACACTTTTATAGTGTATCAATAAACAACAAACAAAAAAATAAAGCAAATGTTTTCTTCTGGTGTTGTCTGAAGTTCTGGCCTTTAACCTCTTCTCTCTGCACTTGACAAGTTTTCCCTGAATAACCTTATTTACTTCCATGGCGTCGGTTACTATATATATGTTGATAATCCCAAACATATGTCTCTAGCACCAATCTTCCACTAAAGCTTCAAATGTCTATATAAAAAATTTCCTCTTAGATCTTCCATGATCTCAATCTTAAACATTTTTCCTGTTTCTTGATTATCCAACCAGTACTACTTTCTTCAGTGTCTATAACTTACCACTATATGTCACCATCCATCCATTGACCAAAGCTGGAAGTCTTGTTTCAGTGTAGTGTAGGCTCCTTCCACTTAGAAAATCACAAAATCCAGTGGCTTTTACTTCATCATTTCCCTCCTTTCTTCCTCCTCCATAGGGCCTCATCATCATCTCTTGCTGGATTATTATACTAGCTTCAAGTCTATCCCTTTCCACAATATCATCAATTTCAAATTATATTCTAGACAATAAATAATCTACATTTATTGAAATTTATAGCTTAATTGGAACATTCCTCAATGTGAATAACAATGACAAAATACTTAAATGCCCAATCTTCCCATACAATGACTACGAAAGGTGGACACCCTCTAATTCCCTCCCTCTTATCTGCCTTAACAGGAAGTATATCCATTCCAGGAAATTCAGTATCTTGAGGACAGGTTATGTTTTTGTTGTTGTTGTTGTTGTTGTAATATATTCAACATCATATGGTGTTGTTTAAAGTGGAAAAATAGTTTCAAGATTACCATTATCCATTATAGTATCCTTTTCTTTCCTTTGAAAGTAACATCCTTATTTTGGTTTCTGTCCAGACTTCTACTTTAAATGGAGCTACTCTTTACAGTATACCAAAATCCTTAAAAAGGTTTAGCATTTGCCGGTGTTTCTGCTGAATAAAAGTAATTCTTGAACATAAATTCTAATAAAATGAAATTAAGTTCAGAAGATATCAAAACATGTTAAGGCAATATTTCATTTTACTCTGATTTTATTATCCCTGAATTTTTAAGCTCAATAAATTATGCCTAATTTCATCTATCCTAAAGGGCACAGTTTTTTTTACATCTTTCATTGTTAAATACAGAAATGATAACGTGTTAATATAGGCATTCCAAAAAAGAAAAAGACTCAAATAATTAACTTTCATATACAATATAGGAATTTTTTAATTTTCTTTTTTTTTCTATTTTTGTATAGAAGATAAAAACAATATGCTTCTCTGAAAAATTCAGCTTTAAGTGAAATTGATAGATGCAGTAAGACCAGTTAGTCAGAATTCTTTGGCTAAATACCATATGAGAAACATGCTTTTGTTGTCAGTACATTAGCCTGCATACTGATATGGCAAAACTAAATGCCTAATAGTAGTTTTAGCACTACTTAGTTGCGTATCCTTAATTAATTCACTTAAGCTTTCTAGCCTTGGTTTTGTTATGTGTAAAATGCGGGGGCTGAGATCTGGAATCAGCAAACTATGGCCTAATATCTGGCCACCTGTCTTTGTAGTTATATTTTGTTGGAAAACAGCTACACTACACCCATTCATTCACACGGTGCCTATAGCTGCTTTTGGGCTAAACAGGTGAGCTGAATAGTTGACAGAGACCATATGACCCATAAGGCTACAATATTTAGTATCTTGTCCTGTAAGAAAAAGTTTGCTGACCTCTAGGGCAGACTAAGTTAACTTTAAGGTTCATTCAAGTACTAACACTCAGTGATCCTAAGAAGATACTACTAAAAATCTTATTCATTATGTGTATGAAGATCATATATGTTCACTTTCTTTAAAAGCCCTTTAAGTAATTCCACCTCAATGATCCCATCACATCACATCTGCATTAGCAGAGAATGCAAAATCATTTTCCACAGAGTATATGTGAATATATCATCATTTTCACAGTTCACTGGTTTAACATTTCATTTTCTAGTTTCTGCTTCTCAGTTAATGAAATTCAAAGTTATTCCAGTGCTAGATGACAACACAATATAGAAAATGAATTTCATAACCCCACCAAATCGGCAATTTTGATGAATTTCCATATCCTTGCTGATTTGTTGCCAGTTTTAAAAAATTAAAGGTAAAACATATCAAATTCATCATGAGACTATAAGTTTTAAATCAAGACATAATGCTCAGAACTTTTAAGGCATTTGCTTGTAAATATGTATTAATATGTACACAAAATATTATGAGTATGCATCTGTATGTGTTAAAGAGAAAATATTTATTGAAATAATCACAACCATAATTAGGGCAAATAAGTAAGAGTAATTGTGATTTTTATGCCACAGATATGCTTTGCACTTGACAGAAAGAAGCCAGTCTATAAAGATGAAATCTACTGTACAGATATAATATTTGAAATGATAACATATGCATATTAGTGTATGAATTTCTTTAGCTTTTAAAAGAAGTAAGAAATTAGGATGAGTGTTTCTATGAGAGGCTTATGAGAAAAATCCTTCCAATTTCCTTCCCAAACCACCTAAAATTTTTTTCTAAAGTGGGGGGAGGGGGCAATGTAATTAGTTGGTGTTATTACAGATAATACAAAATCATGAAAATCAGTGTATATGCTAGTGTGTATAACACAGAGGAAAAACTGATGAGAATTTATTGAGCAGTTACAATCTGTTAGCTACTCTCAAAGTTTAAAATATATTACATCACTTAATGGTTGTTACGACAACGTAGAATGTCGTATGATTATTAGTATCCCAAATTTAACAAACAGAAACAGAACGCCCAGAGAAACTAATTTACTACAGGTCACAATAGGGGCCATGCCCGGAGAAAGCAGATGGTCCTTCTTGGACCATCTCCCCAAGAAGACTGAAGACTGGGAATTGAGGAACACATTGCCCGGCATATATTGGGCTCTAGTTGGGTGGTGGCCTACACCTCACAGGTCCAAAGTCCAGAATGGTGACTGGTTAGCCTGGTGAGAGAGACGAGAGGGATGGGGCTCTGGGAAGGGAGGCAGGAAGGGAGGCAGGAGAAAGAGAGGAAGTGAGGAGAAATCACAAGCTGGTTGCACTGGAAGGAGGTTCCAAAAATACGAGCAAACTAGAGAGAATGATATTGTGTAGAGAGCCTCAGAACAATCAGACAAAAAGCCTATGAGAAAAGAGGACGCTAATAAAGAAGAACTGCAGAGAAATGCTTAGGAACCTTCAAGTTAGGCTCTGGCTGCTGAAATGAGAACAGTTCTTACCTGCTTTGTTGGTTTATTTTGAAGTGGAAGTGGCAGCAGGTAGTAGCCCCAGAAACGGAGCAGTTAGCTAGAGGGCTGTGAGGACTTGGAGAGGAACAGCTGGAAGGGGAAAGTGCCGAGGGGTGGGGGTGGGGCAGAAAAAGCCTATTTATCTCCCAAGATCCTGAGGGCTCATTTTTTTCACAAACCTCAAACCAGGGTGTGGTCAAAGCCAATCTTAAGGGGATGTAATAAATAACACTGAAAGAAAAAGCTCTTCTGAAATGTCCTGACTAAAGTGAATTTTTAAAACATTCCATGAGATGAAAATAGGCAGTTACTTTCAAACTTGAACTAAGAGATTTTTATGTTTTTACTACAGTAAATGCCCTTTTGAATCAGTGCAAATTAATGACGCAATTATTGAGTCAATGCAAGGAAAAAAGGTTTGGTTCATACTGAATTATTGTAATACTTTTAAATTTTACAGTTGCGGCCCAATTTTTCTGAATTATTTGCAGCTCTGCTTTTAGCATTTTACTTTCTATTGTCATACTATTTGAGAAGAGGTCAAGTTATATTTTGGGGTCTCAACACTGTACTCCATACAGGATTCCATACATAGTAATAAGAAGAAAATATCTATTATAAATATATATATGTTTACTCTATTTTGATGATTTTAAACATGTCTTGTGACACCTAGTAACAATCTTGGTTGTCCTGAAATTGGAGTTGGGCATTGCTAACATAGTACATATATGTCACAACCTCAAATCTCCAAAAGGAGGTACACAGACCATTTGGGGAATATTTTCAAAAATACATTAATTCCAAGATATATTATAAACACATATTGCAATCACTACAGAGAAGAATTGTCACAGAGCTTGCATGTTGAAAAGGATCTAAGGCAGTCTGTATCTTTTATATTATTATTTCTTTTTAAATGTAAAGGAAATTGAGGGCCAAAGTTCTGTCCATTCCGCCTCCACTGTTTCTAATCCACTCCCTTCTTTCTGTCCCCATTGCCACTGCCACCTTAGGAACTTTAGGACTTAGACTTCTGAGTCTTAAACCTTAGAAAGAGCTCCTAACTGGTCTCCTAGCCGCAAATTTGGCCTTCCTACTCTAGTTCCATAGTCTGATGAAGAGACAGTTACATGCAGTATGTAAGAGTTCCTCTTTGGGGTCAGTTGTGACCACCACCTACAAGCTTTGTGATTTGGGGCAAATGAATTAACCTAGCTGAGTTTCAGTGGCTTCATCTGTAAAATGCATCTAGTAACTCTGCTGGACATTTTCCATTTGCCTCTTCTGATGTATTCTGGACTCCCACTCTGTTTTATGCTCTCCAGAGGCTGTCCTTAATGGCCCTATAATTGCAGAGTCCTTTTCCCCTGGCCTTTTCCCCTGGCCTTAATTTGGGTCTGGCCAATGGGAAGCAAAATGACCAAAGATCAGAAGGAAGGAGAAAAGTGAGGTCAGTATATTTGTTCCTCTGGCTCCTTCCCAGCTGGACAAGAAAACGGCAGTGGAAGGCTACAGCTTCTCCCTGGAAGGCTACAGCTCTTGGTCAGGGGGTCGCAGAATCAATTTCTCTCATAACCCTGCAGGGAGAGCTGTGGAAAGTCTCTACACTATTGCTAGCCTAAAGGGGTTTCACATCCTTAACCCTGCTCAGAGTTTCATAAACAATCCCTTCATCAAACACTCCTCAATCATCCCATTTGAGCTGCCCTTTGTTTCCTTTTAGAACCCTGATACAAAAAACCACATGTAGAGTTACATGTTACTCACAGGATGTTGTGTGAATTAAATGAGATAATGCATAGAAAATACTTAATCATGCAATTGGCCTAAAGTAATACTCAATACATATTGGCTGTTACTGTTAACTAAAGCATTATTTGATCAGGCCATTGCTGTGCTAAAAAACTTAGTGGATCCCCTGAGCTTTATCCTGAAAGTCCAAATTCCAAGAAATAAAAGCCCCTGCTACTACTCTAGCCTTGTTTCTTCCCGTCCCTTTCAATGTTCTAACCAACTGTTAGCAGCCAATCAAATTACCTATAATTACTTCTTTTTAGGTCAGTTCCTTGGCATAACATGGTCTCATATCCTGTGATGACTTTGTCAGCAGATAAACTCATACATGTCTTTCAAAATTATACTCACACCAAGCCCTCCAGAAGCTTCCCTAACTTGCTCTCCCCTCCCCAGTCCAGGTAATGAGCCTTCCTCTGTCCTCTGATTTACTTTAGCACTGCACTTGCACAGGCATTCATTTACACATCAGCTCTCACCTGCCCTGCACAAGACCAGTCTACCTGAAAGGAGAACCACTTGCCTTTGCACTCCCAGCTCTTGGCATGGTGTCTGGCCCACAGTGAGTCTATTGTTGGACTGACATATGTAGCAAGAACAGCCACCTAGTATGAACCTCTAAAACAGTGTTCCCTTAGCAGGTGGCAATTATGTGCTGTCCTGGCCGATGGGGTAGGAGAACTGTCTTAGTCTATCTGTTGCTATATAAGAATACCTGAGACTGGGTAATTTATAAAGAAAAGAGATTTATTTTGGGTGATGGTTCTGGAGACTGGAAAGTTCAAGATTGGGCAGCTGCATCTGATCAGCTTTTGGTTAGGGCCTCGTGCTGTGTAATAAAATGGTGGAGAGGTGGAAAGACAAAGTAGGCATGTACAAAAAGGAGCAAAACATGAGGGTGTCCTTGATTTATAATAACCTACCCTCTAGGTAACTAATCCAGTCCCCTGAGAGCAAAAACTCATGCACTCCCATGAGAATTAACTCAGTCCTGTGAGAGTGGCATTAATTCCTCTTAACAACCTAATTACTTCTTAAAGGCCCCACCTCCCAACACTGCCACACCAGGGACCAAATTTCCAACACATGAATTCCAGGAGACACACTCAAACCATGGCAGGACCTAACCCACCTCATCCACAGCACCTCTGCTTTCACCTATTCTACACCTTGACAATTCACCAGAAAACCTGTCACTGGATTTCAAAGTATTTAAAAACCTAATTTCAGTAAAGCTGAATCACATGAAAGCTCAAGATCCATTTTGGGGAATAAGAAATAACCCAAAATATACATAAAATACCTTAATCCCTTCATGACGCTCACATATATTTTAAATGAAAATACAAACAGATATACCAAAAGGCTATTATTAATAATATACATACTACTGGTTCTTTAACATAACTGATGGAGCCAATTTCCTGACAAATCCATTTTTCTCAAATTTAATCTAATATGATATTTAAAATTTAGATAAATAAAACCTCAAGAATTAACCAATCTCTTCTCTAAACTTTCATATTACATCTCATTCTCTGTTTAGCTCACTAGGCAGTCAGCATATACACCTTTTTTAGTCATATTTTTATCTCTATGTTTATCTCTATAGATGTAAGATCCCTAAGAACAAGGATCATTTCTTATGATTGCCTCAAAATTTACCACCACTTCTCACCCCTTAGGCATTCCCGTGTAACATGGGTGATGTTAAATGCAGAACTCAGACAAGACTAAGTCTGTCTAAAGCACTTTCAGAGAGGGGATCAATTTTTCCTCTGCTTCCTAGGATCCCAGGCTATGAATTGTAATACTTAGACGTATGACGCCAGTTTAGATCTCAAATATAGCAATATCAGGCTTCTCTGATTCTGCATGACACCTTAGCTGCCTCTCAACAAGTTAATTTGAGCATACAAAGAAGTACGCTCAGACCCGACAGTTTTTTAAAAATCTTGATGGGCAGAAGTACAAAAACACTCATTTCAAAGCTTCCAGCTGTTTGGTTTTACTGAAGGAAGAGATTTGAATTTACCTCTGAGGCTTTTTCTTTGTTCTAGGAAAACCAACTTAATGGCAAATTCTATTATATAAACGTAAAGCAAGTCCCTACCCACTGTTCTGGGGCAAGGTGTGAAATTAACCTGCATTTTGATGTTTTAAACAGAGGAAAGGGCTTAACGTAAACTGGGTGCATGTTTTGGCAGACCTATGTCTCTGAGGCTCTATGGCTTCTTTGAAGAAGATATTTTCTGTCTCAAGGAACATAAAGACTACACAACGATGCTTCTCCCAGTTTTTGATCAGCAGCTTTCAAGAATCCAGAGAATTGAAGAAAGGGTGTATGGTGAGAACTATCCTTCACCCTCCAAAGGAAAGGATGAATAATGCCCAACTTGTAGTAATGATTTCACAAGAAGTACTGATATTGGACTGTTGGTTGTGTTCTGGCATAAATATTGAGGGCTATGATTGTCTACTGGGGCTAAGGGGCAGAGACCCCAGTCCTGTGGTTGGGGGATGGAAGGTGGACCCCAAGATCTGAAATTAGACCTCCCAAGGGCTTCAGATTCTCATGAAGAAAGATCTTCTTTCCTGAGCCCTAAAGTTGTGGGGCCTGAATTCTAGGTCGCACTGCTGGGGTAAAATCATCTGGGAAGAAGAGAAGCCAGCCTAGACAGAGACAGATAAGCTAGAAACAAAGAAAGGACCCCTTACCCCATTGAGGATGGGTCATTAGTTTCCAAGTTTCTTTTAAAAAGAAGTATGTGATACCCCTGCTCTGCCCGTGCCCAAATGTCCAAATTTCATAAAATCTTATTGGAAATGATAGCCTGATACCAGATGCATTGTAGCAGCTTAAGAGAAGGGTCAGCTCTGCCCTTGGGGAGATGGTAAAGGAGGCCAGAATGGCCATGGCCGTGGAAGACACCAGAGAGGAGCCAGGTATGCTGTAAAGGTCAAAATTAGAGCCACTTTTATTGTGGCACCAAGAGGAACAATGGAGGGCAGGAGCAGGAGGCATCTGTTTTGGACAAAACAGAACAACATCTGGTGCGCTTGTGCAAACAACCAGAGCCCTAGTGGTGCACCCTGTAGTTCCAGCTACTCAGGAGACTGAGGCAGGAGGATCGCTTGAGCCCAGGAGTTTGAGCCCAGCCTGGGCAACACAGTGAGACCCTGTTTCTACAAAAAAACTAAACAAAAAACATAACCAGGGCCCATGCTGAGAAGCCCTGATGTCCTGTGGGCATCACTGGAAAAGGAGCAAGCCAGAAAGACATGGGGGAAGTGATCCAGGTGGAGGGTACAGCACATGCCCACATTCTGAGGCAGGGTGGGCCTGGCTTGACACAGGTGTGGAGTGCAGCAGGCCCTCCTGGCACTCTGGTGCACCCATACTTCTAGGCCCCCTCCCCAGATGCCCTTCTTTGCCACTCCCATATCTAATTCTAATTCTAACCCATCCTCAAATTCTTCCCTGATCCCTGAAGTCACAAGTCATTTCTCCCACAAGTCATTTGTGGACTTTCTCAAGATTCATCTGTGCCTCTGATTTGTCACCAGCACTCTACCTTGAAGCATCACAATCACTGGAAAGTGTCCCTAACCGATTCAAGGTGGAGGCCATGTCTGATTCTCGAAAGCCCCCAGGACCAACACATGAGTAATGTGTTCATTGAGTTGACTGGTTGAACTGAACTTAGAAATTATTGGTTATGTTTCAGAAGTTTCAGAGAGTGATCAATGGCAACTTTATTCTAAGTGTTTATCCTATATTTATACACACACAGACTTATGTGCACAGCAATTCATTGTGACATTGTTTGTAGCAAAAGACTAAAAATAACCTCAAACTCCAGGAGAGAGCTAGCTAAATAAATTATGGTACAGGTACAAAATGCAGCCAATAAGGCCAATAAATCTATAGGTACTAATATGGAACCAACTATAGTATATTGTTAAGGGAAAAGGCAAAATAAATAACAAGATGCATATTATGCATTGACAACTATATTATTAGTGTAAAAATATGTACTTATACATGCATATTACATATCTCTGGAAAGATACATAAGAAACTAGTAAAGGCAATTGCCCATGGGAAAAGGAACAAGGAAATAGGAGGGAGAAAAAAATTTAATTGTCACTATATTTCCATTTTGTACTCTTTGAAATGTCTCTTACTGTGTGTACAAGTTACCTACTGAAAAAAAAATAATTGTTTTAAAAGGAGAGAAAAAAAAAGGTCAAATAAGTCCTCTCCCAAACCTGGGCAGTCTCAGCACCCCATCTCCTCCAAGACTCCAGTCTTACTTCTTTATGGTGTGGGGTGGGTCCTAAAATAGTCACCAGTTGTAAATGACAGGCTTTCATGGCGTGGCAGGGAAACTGGTGGCTGACAGTAGTGAGTTAATAACTGGGTGCAACAAACAGAAATAAACTATTATTTAAATTTTTTCAACAGGACAACCAAGTTGCCTTCTAAAGCTCAGGCTTGTCTGCGTAATAGCCAGTTTAGCTACTAAAACCTAGGATAAGTTTGCATGAACATTCTGAATCATCAAGCAATTATAAGGTTAACAATAACAACAAAAAATCTTCCTTGAAGGGAAACTTGCTTGCAGAATATAACTTACAACAGAGTTCTCGAAGATGATGAAAGTGTCAAAACTAGCCAAGAAATTAGGATTTTTAAAAAAAGTTTACAGTTCATGCAATGAATGCAATAAATGTCTCATTTCTATAACCAGGCAGACTGTCCTAATAATCAAGTACTAATGAATGCAAGAATATAGCTGGATAGATTTTGAGGAATTTGAACTCAGATTTAGGAACCTGACAGTCTATGTATCCTCACTTGTCAGCAAACATCACACATGCTAAATTTTAGAGAACCAAGAGTGTTCTCAGAAAACTGTCATAGTTTTTAAAAGAGCTGTCAGCAATAAAACATAAACTCATCTTGTGCTGTACTAGACAACTGTCTTATCCCTTAAGAATTACAGACAGAAACTTAACATCTGAAGCACATGTCCTAGTTCTTCAGAATCTGTAGAGTATACTTTAAATATTCCCATCTTGTTAGTCTTAATAACTTGTCCTTCAAGGCATTTTTCTTCTCCAATAAAGCTTTATTTGAAATCTTACAATACAGCTGAAGACATCTGAAATCTAGACATTTTCTTCAATACAAATTTGAGTTCCAGAATCATAAAGTACTCTCTATTTTGCTATCCATTCTTTTATTAATTCCACTGTTTTCTTCATTAAATATTTTATTAAAAGAGCAAAAAGGGGAAACTACACTTGAAATACATGTCTGAAATGTAAGTTAAATTTAGTACATGCAGATTGATTACTCTTGGAAATTACGATTTTATATTAAAATCCCATAGTAAAAACAATAACTCATGGGCACTAAATTACTCTAAATCTATTACATGACTTTAAAGATGACAATGCATCAAACATTGTGAATAAATGCAGTATACATTTCTAAAAACAAATTTCAAGTGAATTAAATTAAAAACAAAACAAAACACCACAGACTTTTAAAAATATACCCTTTATACTATCAATCATTTTCTATAAAACTTTTTTGGTTTTAGTAATTGACAACTTCATATATTACTCACTTTTAAGTCAAAAAGCAAGCCACCTAATAAAAAACTTTTTCTAAAAATAGTTTTTTACACTAACATGCATATTTCACAATGTAATATCATAATGTCACACATGACTGGCTTTTTATTAAAAATTATTGAATTTGTCTAGTTCCTATGATGAGCTCATTTCTTGGCAATGTGTGAAGTAGTTAAGTTTGGGTTGCGTTTTTACTAGATTCCTAGGTTTAACTCAAAAATGGTTCGATAAAAACAATATAACATTAGCAAGTTGGACTTTTAAGGAGAGAAGAGATAGCTATGACAAAGGCCACATGTTCAGAAAGTGGAGTTCGAATATGTAAAAGTGTTCCAATCATAGCCCAGCCTCTAGGTGTGCTCAATTAGCCCAGGGGCTGATGTTCTTATTCCACAAACTCAAAACTTCAGCATTTAGTGGGATTTTTCAAATGGTTATGAAATATTCACAAAACAAATATAGATTATTCACTTTTTCAAAATGTGGCTACCATTTAGTTCAGGGAGAAAAACTGTATCTAGCAATATTACAGGAAAAGAAAATACAGTGTGACAGAAGGCAATAATTTGTAAAAATTTTATAGGTTAGTGGTATAATTTAGGATCTATAATTTTCACTTTAATACAGATTCCAATACAAATACAAATTCTAAACTATTCTTTCTTTTTCATTATCTCTTTGCTACTACAATAAAAATTGGGCAACATTAACTTATTCTGATTACACTTTGTAGGTTTTTGGAATACCACAAATTTTGGATACTTTCAGAAATAATAACTTTCAAAAGACAAGTTTACTAAATTAAAATACTATCAATTATTTCATTTCTACGTATTCCTTTGAAAATCTCACTGAATCAAATGTTTTATTACCAGTTAATTGGCTATTAGTAAGAACAACCAAATTGTAAAGGTCTAGAACAGGGGTTGGCAAATTAAATCCCACAGACCAAATCTAGCCATATTCATTTGTTGACATATTGTTTGTGGCTGCTTTTTCATTAAAATAACAGATTTGTATACTTGCAAGACAGCCTTCATGGGCAAAAATGTTTATTATCTGGCCCTTCACATAAAAAGTGCCAACCTCTAGTCTGGAATATCTCTCATAAGATAAAGATTTTGTTTTCCAAACAGTATTTTATGATTTGGAATCCTGCTATTCCAGATTGACTAAGGTCTGAATAAATAAAAAATAATAGTAAGAAAAATAATATTTACTCAACTACTATACAGAATGAGGCTACTTTCTGAGAAGATGAAAGTGTTCATCATTCAGAAGAACGTCAGACATTTGGTCGGTAGAGTTTAATTTGCAAACCCGTTCCAGACTTTTGCAATTTTGTTGTTCTTACTAATAACCAATGCACTGGTAATAAAACTTTTGGTTCAGTTCACAATGTAGAGTTATGAAAGACTATTCTTAACTATTATTTATAATACCCTAGACTTTGAATTATTAAAAATATTTCAATTTTGATGCAGACTCAACATGAGTATTCACCCATGTTCCAGGAGGTGGTAGATCAGTTAATTTATTTTGTGGAGAATGTTCTCTTCCTGAAGGCACCAAAGCTGAAGTTTCAGAATCAAAAGGTTTAAATAGTTATTCAGGTTTAGATACATATTAAAAATTAAAACAACAAGCTTGAACAAATCTAGTATCTACTAAGAGAATCTAATAACTACAGTGAATTCAAAGAAAAAAAAAGAGAAATAGCATTAATATAGGAGACCACTCAGGTTTTCTGCATAAAAGTTCTCTCTCTATTAAAAACCTGAGCAGTACATTTTAAGAATATTGAGATATAAAAAAGCAAAGGACTTATTCATGTTGGAATACAATGTTACTGGATTTCAATATAAAATTTGTGACCATTTTATGGAAAAATATTTGTCCATTTTCTACTGCATTTCTAATATTTCACATAAATTTTCACTTTACTATGAACTTCAATTGGGACAATAAACTGGTTATTGTCTAGTGAAAAAATTCACCAAATTAATAAAATCACGTAGCCTTAAAGGGTAATGTGTGTGTTTTTAAAAAACAGGCTGAGCACAGTAGCTCATGCCTGTAGTCCTAGCTACTCAGGAGGCAGAGGCAGGAGGATTGTCTGAGCCCAGGAGTTCGAGGCTGCAGGGAGCTATGATTGCACCACTCTACTCCAGCCTGGGCAACACAGCGAAATGCTGTCTCAGATAACTAACTAACTAACTAAATAAATAAATAAATAAATAAACAAATAAATAAAGCAACTTTTTTAAAAAAGAAAAATATGTCATTATGTGAGTACACAGAAAAGGCTGTGAGATATGTTAACAGGGGCTATATGAGGAAAGGAGGATAACAGATAAATGTTTATTTTCTTCTTTATGACTACCTATAACCTCTATTTTAAAACAAAAAACATATTTTACTAACTGTAAAATCAAATATATGAAAAATCTTGCTGATATGTTAGTGAAAAAAAACCAGAATCTATGTTGTCAATGGTATAATTGCCATTATGTGAAGATATGTACACACATAATCAAGGAATTGAAGGTATTTAGAAAATAGTATAATAGCTACTATGATTAGCTTTAAAAGACAATGAAAAAATGTTTTTATATTTTTTTCTTTGGTATTCTTATTCTCAATACTTAGAACAATGAATACATACAGAAAAAAGGATTATGCATTCTCTTTTGGTGTAATATAAAGATGCATTTCAAGATTTGCCTTGAATTTACACTTAAAAATGACACTTTCTGAAATCATTAAAGATTCACCATTCCTTTTCCTCATTATGTAGTTACAGTCATTGGAATCATGACTGCTATGGTTTGAATGCTTGTCCCCTCCCAAACTCCTGTTGAAATTTAACTGCCATTGTAACAGTATTAAGAGGTGGGACTTTTAAGAGGCAATTAGGTCATGAGGGCTCTGCCCTCACCAATGGATTAATGGCATTATTGTAGTAGTGACTTCATTATCTTGGGAGTGGCTTCCTTATAAAAAAACAATTTTGGCCCCATTTTGTCCTTCTCTGTCTTTCCCACTCTTGCCCAGCTGTCTTCCATCACGGGACAACACAGCAATAAGGCCCTCACCAGATGCTGGCACCTTGATCTTGGAGTTTCCAGCCTCCAGAGCTGTGAGGAAATAAAATTCTGTTCCTTATAAGTTATCCAGTCTGTGCTATTCTGTTATAGCAGCACAAAATGGACTAAGACAATGACACTAAGAAAGATTGTAAAATCTCCATTCCAGATAAGGCTGGCAGTCCAAAAAATTCTATATTCGTTGGATTTCTTTAATTTTTCATAGGTCAAGCAGAAATTCACTTTGAAGTTGGCAAAAGTATTTTTAAGAAAGTAACCACAAATTGTATATACATCTGGTAGGGAATGGAATAAACTCACTTAAAGGAATAGTTTTTATGGAACATTTTAAAATATTAAAACCTGGATTTTAAAACACATAGATCATTAAATCCAGTCTTTTTTTTTAATTTACAGAAAACAAATTGTCCACTTAAGTGACTTGTTAAACAGCTGATTGGTGACAAAGTTAGAACAAATACTTGGACTTCTCAATCTTTACTACCATTTTTTTTTTAAACTAAATTCCACTGTGAAATGAGTCTGCCTTTTTGCTGCCATCTCTGCCCAAAGAAAGGCTTCCAGAGAAGACACAGAGTTCCTATTTTTTGGGCCCCAGTCTTTGCTGTGAGCCTTGGCTGTCACTCTCCTTCTAGCTCAGAGGATTAGTAAACTGGACCAGGACTTACTCTCTCAGCCTTGGCCTCCCAAGATCTGTCAACTGGGTGTGTACATGGCGAACTGTACACTGTAGGCACCTGGCTCAGTGCTCTCCCAGAGTAGGAGCCTACTGGGCAGGGACTGGTCCCGAGCCAGGTCCTTCCTGACTGGAACAGGTTCTACCTGATAGGAGGCCAGAGAAACGCATGCTGCAACCGTCTTGTGCTGCAGCCCTCTAGACCCAAGGCCTCCCAGGCACTGACTGCTTTTCCACATGCACATGATCAAAGGTGGAGCTTGCTGACTGCAGCTAGAGAGGGGGCAAATGGTGGTAGAAAAAAGTCTGCCTAGCACAGTCTGCAGGCTAATCATGAATAAGTAAGTGGACCATCAGATCAGCAGCTGCTTCAGAGCCGTTTTGAGAAAGATGCAGGGGATATATAAATAATAAAAAATTATAACCAAATAGTTGTCATCTGTTGCTATCGCCACCACCTAACTGACAATTAAACTACTGTTTGCCTTTGTTGTCCACATGTCCTACCAACATCTCTGCTCATGGCTAAACAGTAAAAGCTCTGTCCTCTGGTATGTTACTAGTAGAGGACTATAAAATATTACCATTATGTGAAACTTACCTACCTTTACTTATACTGGGCCTCGTCCCTGTCCTTGTCTCACAAACTTCATTAAATCCTATCTTCCTTTGAAAACAATTCTTTAGGTTTCCCCTCTAAATCTCCCAAGCAGAAAATGTGGTACCCTTTTTGGGTCTCCCATTCTGTAAAGAGAAGTAACCTGTCATAAAATATTATAATTAGTGATATAAATTGTCTATTTTCTCAGCGAGCTGCTTGAGAACAACTGACTGCCCTCTGTTTATATAACTTCTCAACCTTCTCTTTTGTTATCTGGAAAAGGAGACTTATGTGAGGAATAAATAAGATACTACAGGCAAAGTGCTCGCCCCAGAGTATGACATGAGCACTAACCAATAAGGCTTGCTTATTCATCATCATCATCATCATCATCATCATCATCACCATCATCAATATCCCTTATAATCTTTACACCCTAGCATAAGTCTTGACATGCAGCACATGCTCAATTAACTGTTATTCTTTATGGAAAATCATATCACACAGTTTAATTGCCATGAGATAATTGGATAGTACTTTTTATACCAAAAGAGGTTGGTAGACTCTAAGGTGTTTCCCACGATTCTCTCGCCTCCTGATTTTCACCTTGTTGTGGAATCTCCTCCCACTGAGTGCGGGTGAATGGCCCTCAGTCCAATAGACTGAAAGAACTGAATTCTGCCAACAGCCAACTGAGCTTGGAAAAAGATCCTTTCCCAGTGGAGGCTTCAGATGAAATGTGAGCAGGCCCAGCTGACAGACTGCTGCCTTGATAGAGACCTTGACACAGAGGCACCCAGCTAAGCCATACTCAGATTCTTAACCCACAGAAACTGTGAGACAATAAACAAGTGCTGTTTTAAGCAGCTTAATTTGTGGTAATTTGTTACACAGCAATAGATAGCTAATACACCAAGATTTCCCTAACTTGTGCTCCACAGAGTCTAAAATGTGTACTTAATCTAACAAATATAGGACATGCAAAGGCAGATTTAATTGTAACTACAACAGATCAAGAGCCTTTAATCATTAACTAATGTACACTGTGAGTCCACTGGGTGGGGGGAGGTAAGGAAGACACACATATGCAACTTACCCTGAGAAGATCTGACCACAAATTTTTTTTTTACTTTTAAAATTATTGTTCATTAATGTATGTTCCATGGACCACAGTTTTAGACATGACTTTTCATATTTACGGAAGCAGCAACAAAAAAAAAAAAACAGTAATCAAAAGCTGGCTTTGAATTCCTCAGAAAGAAGGGGGAATATGTATATAAAGGGGACAGTAGCGATCCAACCAATTGAGGGAAACCATCTAACTCCCCCTACAAACAACACAAGGATGAAGAAGTTTCACTTCAAATATTCCTATAGTTATTTCTGGTCCTTTCTCTTTCTGAATCTACCATGCATGGTATTTTTACGAGCAAAACGAATTATGCAATTGTGTTTTTCAACAATTTACAGCTAAGAAGAATTTAGACAAAACGGTAGTTCTCTTTCTGTCTTGCCCTTCCTTCCCCCAGCATCAGTTAATACACTTCAGGTCTCACCAGCATTGACAGGGACTGTCAGGGGCCTGGGGGTGGTACAGGGCAGCTTGGAGACAGGAAGGGAAATGGGGGAGTAAAGTCCAATGAGCACCCTGTTTGACATCACATATGTCACTTTAAAAAGAGGTTTTGAGTTGGTTTTTTTTTGCTTTTTAATGTCTTCCTGCTTTCCAGAAATTTTACACCTTTGGCAATGAGAGGGCAAGTTGGCATATTACTACAATGTTTTTTACTGCCTTCAACATTTGTACTTTCTATTTATAGATAAGCCTTTAGAACTGGTGGGTAAAAGTGCTATGTTTATTCTGGCATTCACTTAGTGATTCAAACACAATTTCAAACTTGCATCACAATTTCTTTACCTAACAGGTGCACTTCAAAGTAAATGGATACCGTGTCTGAATCTTAATATTATGAGGGAGATCAATGAGTTCATTTTTAGCTATTACATTGATAACGTACTAGATAGCAAAACTTATTTGTCTATAACTTTCACATTTAAAAGATCACTGATCATAATAAAAGAACTATTTGAAGACTCTTCATGTTGTTATTTAAAAGATGTAAAAGAAGTCCTATGATCTTATAAGATTTCAAGATGAATTATCTTCAAGTCTACAGACTCAGCAGAAATGCCCATGTTAAAATATCGGTCATTCTGATGCCCAAGTTGAGCTAATATTACAAGTACAGATCAATGATCTCATATTATAAAGGGGGTAATGAGACCTGTACTATCACGTCACAGGGTTATAAGGATAAAATAAAATAAGAGCCATGAAAGCACTTCACAAACTGTAAAGGGCTATTATTATTATTAGAAATGACTGAAGTTTGAGTCAATTTCATTTTCTAAAAGCAATCTAATGTCAAGTACTGCATATCAAACATTTCTATGATTCAACAACTAGAATGCTTCCAAATGTTGAACTTAATATTAAAAAATAAGAATGTTCTCAGACATTAAAGTCTGGAATGACTTCTACATCTTATACTAAGCAAAATGATCATCCTTTGTTTCAACATTGCACAGCATAGATGCCCATATCCAAAGCAGACCAGACATGTCATGACACTCACATAGAAGGTCAAATAAACAGGCAAGTCTCAAAAATTTAAGTAGTGACTGAGTTTGCTGTCTACAAGCCAAGGCTGGCAAACTATAGGATACTGATATTTTTATTGGAATGAAGGATGCATGCTACATAAAGTGCTTCATTTATGAATTTGCTAAGGAATCTACTATCTACTATTATTACAAATCATTCATTTTGACAATCTATGCACTTTTTAATTGAAGATTATAAGTATATTCCTTCATTTATGCATATTTCCAGTTATATATGTTTCCTCTTGAGATTTAAAGACTGCTCGAATAACTTTGACATCAATCTGTTAGAGTAGGAGACTAGGAGACAGGGCTGAGACAGGATGCAGGGGCTTGCAGATTGGGTGCAGGTGTTAAAGTAAACAACCCTCAAGCAGAAGCTAACTAGAGGGGATGATAACCGCAGGCAATAACCAGCTTCAATGGACTTGTCAGCTATCTCTGCCACCTTACATGAATGTTGGCTAATTATAATATCATTTACATTGTGGTTTTAAAATTTCTCCACCCTTGAAATCACCATGACAGTTCCAAGACAACCATATAAAGTGCAAAAATGGGACAGAACCCAATTCTAGGAATTACTACCCAAATTCTTAGTAAAAGTCAACCCCTTGGCCTTGAATATTCCTCCCCTCAATTAGTAAGACTTCAAAAGACCAAAAACCATTTCCTCCCAGTGCAGCTGCTCTTTTCTGAGCCTGCTCACTCTCCTCAAGCATGTACTTTCACTTTCAATAAAACGCTGTCACTTGCTTGGCTTATGTGAAGCGTCCTGAAATTCTTTTCTCCCAAAGATCAGCAAAAACCTGGGAAAACCCCCACTTGGAGGCCAGAAATAAATCTAATTTTTTAAAAAAACTGCCACAAAAGTCCTAGAAGACAAGTTAAAATGGTCCATATATTGTTTTCTTATAAACTAATTTCACTGTTTTACAGAGTATCAAACCTCTAAAGACTCCTAGAAATCAATATGCTATTTTACATGTAGGTTTCTGTGTTACCTGACACTGTAAAAGTAGTACTTGCAGCAAGATCTACTCCTAAGAGACCACAAACACTGATACTGGACATTCCATATGAGGGCTTACTCATTTTTAAAATTAAAGTATACACTAACGTGTAGTTATATTTTTCTTTAGGACTGATTTTTCTTGCGGTCCACAGAATTTTCTTATCTCTCAGCTCTCTCGTAATAAAAATATTTGGCAAAAACACTCAGTTATTTTTTATGAGGAGAAAATGTGTAATACCAGTGGATTCTTGGTTAGCTAACAAAGTGTTCTGTCTCTTAAAGGAATTAACGTGAAGTCTAATTTTATTCTCAAAGCATGATATTAAGTATACAAATATATCATAGAAATTTTTTATCACAAAAATGATTCCCTCTTATTAAATCATTTTTAGTGCTTTTGCCAGAAAAGCTACACTGAATAGCACTATGATAGAAGGATATTTTAAAATCTGAACTACCAACAACAGAATGTTGTTAACATTGATATTTAAATAATTATTTTTTAATCTTCCCTTGCCCAGTAATTATACTTTGAAATAGTCAAATAACAATTTCCATAAAATATGCAAGACAGTATTTTAAAATCAGTCCATTTTAAAAAAATTCATTAGCCCCCAGGGTCATCTCTGTGTAATACAATAACTGACACTCTAAATGTTGACCCCAAGACTGTAAGAAAAGCTTAGAGTAGGAGTGCAAGAACCATGTACCTTGATTTACTGCTGTATACTCAGCCACTAGCACAGTGTTGGGCATTTAGTAAGCGTCTCGGGGTGCAGCCTGGGGAACTTATTCAATAAACAAATGGCCGAGGCTGTTCAGATGTTTCCAAATCCATTTCCTTCTCCTCAACTCAGTTCAGGTTGCAGGGAGCTGAATCTACTTTGAGGAGACAGAGACAGGAGTTCCCAGAACTAAAACAGGCTCCGGCAGCTGCTGGGGCCATCCCTTGCTCTCTCCCCTCGAAAACAAGTTGCTCCTACCCATGAAGACCCACGGCTTTGACCTGGGGCTGCTCCCTACCTCTTCTAGCAGTTGTGGGGTGCCATTCCACCGGGGCAGCCATGGGCCCACCCAGGGACACCAAATTCTGTTACCCAAAGTTCAGCATTTGTCCCTGATGCTGCATCAGAAGAACGAGGACAAGTGGTTTGAGGAGAAGGAAAGAGAGTTTATTAATTAGCTGGCAAATGAGGAGGTTGGCAGACTCCCATCTCAAAGTACCAACACCCTCACCATGTGTCATTTTCAAATGGAATTTAATTGCCATTGTGAGACCCTCCAGAGTTCTGTTTTCTTCTGGCCCAGTGACCAACAATATTTGAGATGGTGGTTGCTCCATCACCATGGGTGCCTGAGTGACTACAATTAACAGAGTCTCCCACAAACCTGTGAGGAACTTGTAATATGAGCAGGAAATAAAACTTTGTTGTTTTAAGCTGCTGAAAAAAATATCTGTTGAATGAACTATTGAATTATATTCCTTATCATATCCTTGTGCAAGAAGGCAAGAAGTTATGTTATACATTTTAGAAAAAAACATATTAAAATTAAGTAGAACACCTAAAGAGATAATAATACATGAAATTTATATGACTGTCTATCAGCCAGGCATTGTACTGAAATAATTTGTATTAACTTTTTAAATTCTTCCAACAACTTTGTAAGGTACACAGTAGTACTATTATCATTCTCATTTCAAAATGAGTAAATTAAGGCTCAGAGAATTTCAGTAACTCACTCAAGGACACACAATTTGTAAGCAGCAGAGGCAGGATTCAAACTAAGGCAACTGACTCAATAATCTGCACCCTACCCATTTGGGATATTTTACTTTACCTTGTCTTTTCACATAGGTATATTTACTTTCATGTAAAAATTTTCTTTTTCAGACTTAAATGTTTTTACTTAGTATTTCTTATACCTCCACTTGCCCTAGAGTTGTATCCTATTTATTTCCAACCTCTGTGTGATACTGTGATACACTAAAGAATATATATATTTGGTCTTTATCCTCAGTCCTGGCACAGAGTTCCTAAAGCCCTTTTAATTTCCTGAGTAACACGGGTGATAAGAACAACTTTTGTTATAATATTTGTTCTTAGTCCCCAGTTCCTGACACAAGAGCTCCTAAGGTCCTTGGAATCTCCAGAGTGACTAGAGTGTCTTTTTTGAATGCTAATAAGAATGACTGTTGGCTAGGGGCCAATATATGGCTTCAGGATGGGGACTGGCTGCCAGAAAGACCAACAACACATGATTACAGGGTTGTAACTTTCAGCCCCTCCAGGGAGGAGAAAGAGGCTGGAGATCGAGCTAATCACCACTGGTTATGATTTAATCAATTGTGTGTATGTACAGGGACCCCCATAAAACCCCCAAATAACGGAGTTCAGAAAGCTTCCAGGTTGGTGAACACACTGAGGTGCTGGGAAGGTGGTACACCTGCAGACAGCATGGAGGCTCTGAGTACCCTTTGTCCATACCTTGTCCTATGCATCACTTCCATTTGGCTGTTCCTGAGATGTATCGTTTATAATAAACCAGTAAATGTAAGCGAAGAACGTTCCTGGTTTTGTGAGCCACTTAGCAAATGATTGAATTCGAGGAGGGGGTTGTGGGAACTCCCTATTTAAAGCCAGTCTGTCAGAAGTACGGGAGGTCCATGATTGGCATCCAAAGTGGAGGCAGTCTTGTGGGACTGAGACCTTAACCTATGGGGTCTGCGCTAACTCTGGGTAGTTAGTGACAGAATTGAGTTGAATCTTTAGACACCCAGTTGATGTCTGAGGTGTTAGCGAATTTGTTGTTGGTGTGGGGGAAAAAACCAAAAAGTTGGCGTCAGAAGTGTTGTGAGAAACAGCACAGTACCATGAAAAGGTAAGATCTGAACAGAAAATCACTACCATTTTTTCAGCTACTATCCAGCACTGCTGAGCCATACCAGGAACACTGTTAAAGTCAACTTAGCCTTTATCTGCCTACAGGGCTTTCCAATGCTTTAGTTTCTCCCAGGAATGTAATTAAAGAATGCAGTTCCTTAATTCATAATTAATCAAAGCTCCATTCAAACTTATATTTCCAACAAGGTTTCCTACTGGTCGACTGTGAGAAACATTCTTTATATTGTTTCTTACAGTTTCCTCAAGACTCATGAGGTTTAGTACAGAAAAATATATAGTATTTTAGGTCCCACCTTTCTGACAGGGATTGTCTGACACAGGTCATCAGACCAGCATGGGTTTTCACTTTGACATGGACATCTGGTTAGTACTTTGACATGGACATCTGGTTAGTACTCCTACCTTCTCACAAGTTTAGGGAGTCTATTGGGTACTATACTGGGGATCTAGAGACACTGGTAATAATAATATTAATAATAATAACTTAACACATCACTTACTAAGTAACAAGCAAAATGATAACTTATTTTCCATCTTTGGGCCAATGTATACACATTTTAAGACAAAGGGTCTGGGTTAGATAATCTCTCAGGTTCCTTCAAAATATAAAGAAAATATCTGAAACTGTGAATGTAAAAGGTTTTCCTTTTATATAATTATAACTGATTTATTTTAATTTCCCCTCATAGCTCTGCTGCCTTTATTCTGAAAAGCAATCCATAACAAAATGTTCCCAATGATATGATTTTACCAACTGGATGATGACTTTATGGTAATACCATATTCTGCTTTCAATTCTTTGAGCAAGATGCTTGCATATCATATGTATTTTATATTGTTCTTGTAACTCTAACATCAATGATTCTTATAAAGAGATGCTCCCAATTGATTTTAAGTAAGTTGAGAGGTTAATGGTAACTTTTCAGAAAGTATCATAAACACATAATCCTGAAATCCTCAAACTTCGTCATGATTATGCCCCTGTTGTCCCATTCTCATGATATGGGTACTCCATTTAGCCGAATCACTGACCCTTTTCATTTATTGTTCCCAATTCTACTACTTCCAAGCTGGTTTTAAGCACAGTTTCCACATCCAACATTAGCCAGTCATTGTTTCATAGGATAGATTTCCTTAGCTGACAACTCTACTACATAACTGGAATAAACACTTCAATCTGCATTTTTATATCAGTATCCTTTCTGATTAAAAATTAGAATGTCAAATAACTTGACAGATAGTTAATAGAGAGATGATCCATTTTTAAAGTTTGATTTTTTGCAAGAAGTTATATAATTTTAGGCCTATAAATTAGATTATATACATCAAGGTTATTTTTATAGTGTGTGGTAAAATAAACTTAGAATGTTTTTCAGACATGTATTTAAAATTCATAAGCAGCACAGATCATTAGTTCTTAACTGGTTTTTATTTTTAATTTTACAGTACTTTCTTCTTTCATTAAAATGATAACTTCCTAAGTTTATCTATTACCACAATAGAAATTATTCAAGGTGAGAAGGAAATTTTTTAATGTTAATACACATATGTATTCATTATTTCAAAAGTGAATAAACCAACACATATGGCATTTTAAAAAAACATAGAGAAAAAAAAAGAAACTAATATTGAACTGATAGTATTAAAATGAGAAAAAAAGATGCCAAATTTTTTAAAGATGTCTAACTTTCAGAATTTACAACATGTCTCAGATTTCCCATAGTAGCTGGTCAGTTGTTCTTGCTTCCAGTAAAGATTTTAGAAAATATGTGCTTTAGACTGTAATGATTCACTTGCTGTCATCCAAGATCCTAGTGTAAGTCAAACATATTGACGTATCTATTAGTGGAGTCTGGTTTGGGCCAAATCTTAAAATGTGGCTTTTTAGAAGCTAAAGCACAGGAGATGGGGCAGGATCTATAATGAAGGAACATTAGTGAATTGTCAAACTCTGAGCAACCTTTTACACTTACTGCTATGGTTTGAATGTTTGTCCCCTCCAAAACTCATGTTGAAACTTAATCCCCAATATGGCAGTATTGAAAGGTGGGACCCTTTAAGAGGCTCTGCCCTCATTAATGGATTAATTCATTCACAGATTAGTGTATAAATGAACTCATGGTTATCACAGGAGTGGCATTAGTGGCTTTATAAGAGGAGAGCATGCTCAGCCCCCTCACCATGTGATGGCTTGTGCCTCCTTGGGACTCTGCAAAGGGTCCCCACTAGCAAGAAGGCCTTCACCAGATGTGGCTCCATGACCTCGGCCTTCTCAGCCTCCAAATTAAATTCCTTTTCTTCAGAAACTACCCAGTTTCAGGTATTGTGCTGTAAGCATCAGAAAACAGACCAAGACACTTACCTGTTTGTTAACAAAACTCATGCTCAAGTGTAATCAACATTGCCTTCAATAGCACATGTATTACATAATTCTCTGGTTCATTCAGTGCTATTCTTGTTAACAACACCTATAACTCTTCCACTTCAGTAATCATGGCTGGTACTTAGGGTTCCAGTCATTTCATATGCAGATATTTTATAAGGATACATGGCTATATTTCAACTCACATCCTGCATTACTAATCTGATTTACTGCCAACAATTCTGCCCTCATATTGTATAGGGAAAAACAATATTTTTGCATACTAAAATCTCTCTGCCCAAAAGGTTTCCATCAACAGTGGAGCATAAGATAATCAGCCCTATTTGTAGCAATTTGTTCTGCATTTAAAGATGTCTTTTTACCTCACATGCATGATTTGGCTGAAACTGAACTAACACTCTTTCAAATTTCCTCATTTCCATGGAGTTTGAGCTGCCATTCTTAGCAAACAACCCTTATCCACATTGCTTCAATCTGGTTTATGGTGACTGAACAGAAAGATTTCTCACAGAATAGTATATGCATATTAGTTGCAGTTCATATATATCCTTCTTGTTCCCATTTACAGCTTTTTAAAAAAAACTCATCTATATGAGTTTTTAAAATTTTTTAGGGCAGTGAAACTCTTTTGAATGATACTTTAATGGCAGATACATGTCACCGTAATGTAAACTATAGACTTTGGATGATACTGATGTGTCAATGTAGGTTCATCAATTGCAACAAACGTACCACTCCAGTGCCAAACATTCATAATGGAGGAGGCTATGCATATGGGAAGGGGGTATACATTGTGATAACACAAAGCAGAAAAACAATATAACTAGATGTCATCATCATCATGACTCCACTTGAATAGTGGAAAAAAACTTGAAGGGAGAGCAGGATACTAAACAAGATTTAAACGATGTACCTAAATGATGTTTCAAGATCAGAGAGAAGACAATTTTAAGTACTAACATTCCTTTTCAAAAAGGTTACTACATCTTTAAAATAATAGGTCAAGTGGAAATAACTTTGCCTAATTCACATGTCAAAACAAAATTATTTCTAACATGTATTCTTGATAATCTAGTCAATAAATTTTGAAATATGTATATTTTCACTTAGAGTTTTAATGAATGATGTTCCCTAGAGAAATGAGGGAAAAAACAGCCCTTTTTTGGTTTATACTGCAGCATCAATTATTCTAAATACCCTCTTTGCTTTCAGATCAACATGAAAGCAACTATCTAAACTTTGCATTAAAATTTTTTATGTGTTAAATTGTTGAGGAGGCCTTTTAAAAGTAGAGTGATACTTCACTGGATAATAAAGTTATTTTTACTATAAGAAAACATACCCTAAAATAAAGATACAGCAAAATTACAACCCACAGGCCATAACAAATGGCTAAGTTATAGCTAACCTTAAATTTATAATTATAGCTTCAATGGTAAATTTTGTAAGCAAACGACAAAAAAAAAAAAAAAAAAACAGTTAAAGGTTTATACCTCTGAGACTAACAGGCTTTTATCCAGAGACTATATTTATCAAACTGACAGACTCTACTCTGCATCTAAAAGAAGTTGATTTCTTTCTGTTTTCTACAACTCCCTATGTGAATTTTGAGAAACACATCACAAACAAACCATTCACTTACCACGTCCTCTACAGAGTCACATTTCTGGTGTGTTCCTTTAATTAATCTAAAATGTGATTTACAGTAATTTCCTCTCTCAAATCTAGACAAGGACCAGCCTGGAGGAGAAAACTATCAGCATTAGGAAGGTAGTAGTTTAGACCTCTTTAGTGAGAAAGAGATCTGTGTGATTTTACTTGATTAAAACCACACAGCTGTTTAACTTGGTTCCTGCATTAATAAAGTCAATAAAATAAGCCAAATCCTTATATGCTCATATTACAGAGTTTTTGGTGTCTCTTTCTCAGGGGCAAATTTAACCTAGCTGTCTTTCAATATGGTTATGCCATGACCCTTAAAAATAATGGAAGAATGGCTGGGAAATGTGGATAACACCAACATCATCTTGGAGGAATTATACAGACTCATACATTTTGCTTTGATCTCATTTATATGGAAAAATACCTTTAAGTTTTCATACTATTATACTGCAAATGAACTTTAATTTCTCGGTGAATTTATTTATGCATTTACTTGTCATGCTTCAGTAATTTTCTTTTAATATGCTTTCAATGCATATCATAAAAGCATGGCTCTCATTTATCTGAATTTCCAAAGATAGAATAAAAAATTAGATTCTAGGGAGGTATGGTATAGCATCGATTCCAGATTTAATGGACAGATTTTTACCCACCATTAAATATCTGGTCATTAGAAATTATAAATAGTTTCAGAAGCACACAACTTAAAAAGACAACATTAAAAGAATCTTAGAAAGTATCTGTTCAATGCTCTTGTTTTTCAGACAAGGAGTATAAGGCTCAGAGGGGCTAAACGACATCTTGAAAGTCACAAACCAGTTACACACAGAGCCAGGTCTCCTAGTTCAGTGTTCAACACCCTTGCTCTCAACAACAGTACAACCAGATGATCATTTAGGGTCTGCAGAGTAGAAATTTCAAATCTTATGCATGTTTTATGTATGTTTACATTTACTCAGTGATGTTTATTTCTGCAGCCTGAGATTACAAACATACTAAATACCAACTGGATTTGTGGGACCTATGTGTAAGAGCCTCAAAGCAATTCTGAGGCTCCAACACCATCTAAATTCATCTAATTCTATCTGCACTCTTGACTGTGCACAGCCAGGACAGCACTGATGAAGAGAAAATTATTTTATAAACTGCTAGTTTGCCAAAGCCAATCAAACAGAAATTAGTAAATGCAGGTGGGTCTTAGTCTTTAGACTAATACTCAGTTTAGTCATGTATATTTTTTATTCATTCAATTAATATGTACTGAACATCTATTATGTGCTAAGCATGGTTCTAGAGATAGCACAGACAATAGTGAGCAAGACAGGTCAAGTTCCTGCCATTCTGGCACTTACAATCAAGTAGCTCAAGCAAAAAATAAATAGATGAATAAAAAAAATAATTTCAGTGCACTAGAAGTGTTACTGAAGTAAGACTAGATGATAATAATGGGAAAGGTTCTATTTTTGGAAAGGTGACCTCTTTGAACAGGTGACATGAACTATGACTTCTAGGATGAGAAAAAAGTAGCCACATGAGAAGCAGAAGGATGAGTATCTGCGCAAATGGAAAGGGCATCTAAAAGGCTCTGATGTGGGGACAAGTTTAGCATATGGCTCCACCATAGTATACAAGTAGCAACAAGGTGGCAAAGACATAGTCAGCATAAAAGATTTAAAATAGTTTTCCTAAAGATAATGTAAAGATGAACCATCTTTTAGGAAATGAGTTGAATGCACCCCCCAACAGTTTTATTAATTCACTACACACAGGCAAAGCAAATATCTGCATTAGGAAAGCCAAGGTGATTCTAAATCATGTGTAATTACTTATTCAAAATGCATATAGAAAATGAAGCTCAGGTAAATGCTTAAATATGACTTTTCTTACAAGAAAAGAAAATAGTTACAGCATTTTGACCAGATGGAATTCAGAACTGCATTTTGTTTAAAGCTGAATGGCTCTATAAATACACTATCACCTGGTTTGCCTTGTCTAGCAGGTAAAATCTAAAAAGTAGTAAGGTTGAACTCATGCATTACTTATGAATTAGTCAAATGACAAATTCTTCTTTAAATTATGTGATGCGTACATATTTTTGTATTATGGCAATCTATTTACATAGCACGGGTGTCGTATTTGTTAAATGTAGGAAACAGCACGTACGAAACGATCAAAAATTTACTAGAAGATTAGGCAGCCTTATAAGATAAAATATCTATGTATAAATATAAAGGCTTGGGGCATGTGAGATTAAAGGATGTGAATCAAGCATCTGAATTCCAGCTTTGCACCCAGCTAACTGTGGGTCCAAACCCGGGCAAGATTCTAACCCTCTCTGAATCTCCTCTCTCTCAAAACTATGGGTTAGTATAGTTTACTAGGTTGACGAGACAATGAAGTAAGAATTACTAAGTGTCTAGCACATATTAATAGAATAAACTCAATAAATTTTAGTGTTTCTCCAAACCCATATATTTTTCAAATAAAAATAGTAGCATTTACAATATGAAAACCACAATCATACAGATTATATTTGTCTCTTTTAACCAAAATTTTATGGTTTTGTTCACATTAGAGAAAAAGGTAAGAAAAAAAACTGTTCCTAAAGCTTTTCATATGTCAAACGCTGAATTAAGACTTTGTGTTTTTAATTGTTCTTCTGCCTGGAATCATCCCATTTTCACTGTCTGTCTTCTCTGCAGTTTCCAGTTTCCAGTTTCCATCTCAGACACACACATACACGCCCAAACACAGTAAATCCAAGTTAATTGCATGTCTTAAATTAAAAGACAAAAATAATGCACAATTAATTGGGGGAAATTGTCAGTTGGTGAATGAGTCTTGCTCATTACACTCTGTGCACAGGATGCATGCCAAGTGCATGTCCCAAGCTAGACGATTCAGTTCATGACACTGAAGGGACGTGCACGGGCATGACCCTGCTGCAGAGCAGTCTGGTCCGAAGAATCAAATACTTTAAAACACTCAACACTGCAACTGCAGCATAAAACACTCAACATTGCAATTGCAGAGAAAGCTTTGTAGCTTTCTCTACAAAGATGTTCTGTACAGGACTGTGCACAATAGTGAACAATTAGAAAGAACTAAAACACTCATTGATAAGGGATTGACTAGAGACTAGGTTTTAGCCATTAATGAAAAAACCTAACCTGTTAAAAATGCTTTGTTATATTTAATAACATGAGTAAATGTTCATGACATATTCCTATGTAAACAATGCTTCCAAAATGGTGTTTTCCTTGTTCTTGAGGCTATGTAATAAGTCGATGAAACAAAAAATGAGAGAAAGGAAGACAAGAAAGCTAAGAAAATATATAAGAAAAATGTTAACATTGTCAATTCTGAGTTGTTCATACTTTCTATATTTTCTAATTTTCTAAAAATATCATCTAAGTATTTTAAAATTATATTTCAATTTGCTTCTGAATCTGATATTATAAAAAGTCAGTTTTAAAGATCCATACAAATCTTTTAAGATGAATTTACCTATTATAATAAAAACACCATCATAAAATTTAAAAATAATCCCTAGTAAGTACATACATACAATCCTATTGTATCCTTGGTTATAAAGACAAATCAACTTTAAAAAAATATATTTTATAAATACAGAAAAATCCCATGTTCAATACAATTAAATGATAAATACAATAATTTATTTCAACATACACCATGTAGCATATTAACACATCATAAGAAAATCATTATACATCCCTTTGAATTTACTGATACTGAAAAACTATGAAATATTTTCACAGTAAAGTAAATAATCTTGAACTTGAGGAACTGCAAACCTTTTCTCCTCCACCCACATACTCTTCCTTATATTCTACCGTATAATAGCAACACTTTACATCTAGTCACCCAGGGCAATTCTGATGCTAAAATCTGGCAATAAACAACACACACAAACACACTTACACACAGAATTTCATCATTTTTATCAAAGTAGATAAGCACAAATGACAAAGTTTTGCAATATATCACGAATCATAGTAACTTTTGCTTTATTTCATTTTTAGAAGAAAAGAATATACAAAACTCAACAGAGTAGATTCACTCCAAAGGTATTCAACAGTCTACTAACCTTGAAATAAGAAATAAACATTTCCTGCCCTCTTTTATTTACTGGGGAGCTGGAGTGGGAGAAGATAATATTTCAACAAAAGCCCATATCTCAACCTCAGGCATCTTTAATGTCCCAAGGGTAGTATTTTCATTCCATTCTTAATGGAACAAATTTCTAATCAGAATATGTATTCAAAAATAATTGAGGAAATGCAATGTCAACACATCATGCTGCCATCAGGCATCCCCTGGTGCTGGGAATCAACTCAACACGATCTCTAGTGTGACAGATAGCCTGGGCAACGCAGAAATGTCAGGCTTGATCAAGGGAAGGAAAGCTAGCAAGGAGGACACAACAGTTTTGCTCCTCTTTGAATGCTCAAAGACAGTGTTTGGAGGAAAGCTTCTAAGCTGAAATACTTGAAACAATAGTCAATTCTGGAAAGGTTAGCACTGCCCCTAGATTTCTAAGTTATTAAAGCCTAGGGCAACATACACACTATTGAATATATTCTGCTATGCTCTGAAAAGGTCTAGGGTTAAATTCAGGTTTCTTCAAGTTTGTCAAAGTATTGGTCATTGTTGAAAATGGAAGATGGGTAATGGGGGTTCATTATACTATTTTTCTACTTTTGAGCATATTTGACATTTACATAATAAAAAATAATATGATAGATTTCCTTGAGTATATTTTATGCTCAGAATTTTACTGACTTTTCCTTTGTAAATATATATTAATGAGATCTGATTTATGTTTATGATTATTTAAGACTCTAACAAGCAGATTGAATTTTATAAAAATCCACCAAGCATTATGTTTTGTGTTATCATAAAAACGAAAAAAAAACCTCCCTCATTCCAGAAAAAATTTTACCATGATCTATGATGACAGAAGAAGTGCACCTAAACAAATGCAGTGCCACCATCTGCCTGGCATTCTCACAGTGTGACAAAATAGACTGGTAATTAACTGCTTTCCTACCGAAATCTGCCAGCTTTAACTCCCCCGTGTCACTGATCAGAAGGTTCTGTGGTTTCAGGTCTCTGTGCAAAATATAACGCTGGTGGATGTAAGACAGCCCTCGCAGCAACTGAAATAAAAACAACTGGAAAAATAGGGAGATAAAGGTTAAAATCTGAACCCAGATAAATGCCAGTTTCTACACACAGTCTGCCAAGTACTTGTATTTAGAGAAAATGGGTAACCATCACTAAATTTCATACATTATTATTTAAACAGAATGTGCAAGATTAACATATAAATCCCAAATTCATTAAGAAGTAAACCTGAGAATTTCTAACAATCTATTGTATCAACCCAGAGTGATACTTCCTCAGCCAGAGAGACCTATACTCCAATCTATATTCTTTAAATTAAGCAAAATGTAAAGAATTGATTCTTTATAACATTTATTTCCTTAGGCCTAAAATGATGTTTGAGAGAAAAAAAATCTATAACATTATAAAGATAAAAAAAGAACTGCTTACCAAGTTCATGTAAATGTGCAAATATCAATCCACAGAAACAACATAAACATAGTGCCCGTGGAATCACCCATTAACATGCTTTAAGGAATGGAAAGATAAGATGATTTGAAATAATTAAAATAAAAATAGTCACATGGTCCAATTAATACTAGATTGTAATTATACTGCTTTTGCACATATGGCCATAGAGATTAGGTTGTTACCTAAAGACACACATGTACTTTCACTAATTACAGAGCAGAACCATCCTAAAGGGAAAGGAAACATGGAAAACATAAAAGTCAAGAATTCAAGAGCAATACTTTAGCAGGATATAATTTAGGAAGTGATTGATAGCCTTCCCTGTGAAGTTTCATATTGGACCATATCAAATGTTTCTGTTTTGATAACAAAAAAATGTGCTTCACTAGGCTTCCTAATGTTCTGCCTATGAAAAAGAAAATATTTTAAACAATCTACTTACCAAAATAATCCTAATTTAGATAGTTTTTAAAAAATTGATCTCCTAAAATAAAAATAAAAATAGGCCAAGATGGCAGAGTAGGAGCAGCTAGCACATGCTGCTCTCAAGCAGAGGACTGAAAATTGCAAGTAGATGCCCACCTACAGATAGACCCTCTTGGACAAAGCATTGTGAATCATCAGAGAGGTGACTGGAGACATGCTGTGAAGGAGGTGGGGATGGGGAGATACACTTGCCAAGATCGGAAGGTACTTGGGGGAAATGCCTACACATGGGGAAGGGATAAAAGAGAGAACCCCAGGGACCTATACTCCCTGTGCAAACACCAACTCGAGCTGTGGGGAACCCCTTCCTCTGTTCTGATCAGGAACTGCTTGGAGACTGTATAGTAATGTTGCACCAGAGAGCAGGTTCAGCAGGGACCTGCTGGCCTCTGTTCCTCGGTTGCCACAGCTGACACACTCTGAGCTCTTGGGTCTAGAGCTCCTGGTCTACACAGGGATTGGTTTCACTGCAACTGCCCCCACATTGCACCTTGCCCTGTTGTGGAGGGACAGGAAGAGCAGATGCTCTCCCATGCCCATGACTTACAGCCAAGCGCACCCCCCCATGGGAGAATCCGATGCCACTCAAGAGGTCTCACGGTAGCAGCCCCAGCGGGCCCTGTGTGAGGAGACGGCCCCAGCCATCCAGTGGGCCAGCCCAGGCAGCTGAGCCCACTGACCAGCAGCAGAACAAGCCCCCTGACCCCACACACTACTGGACTGAGGTCAATGCCCCAGTGGATAGGTCCACTGGCTGGTTAGCCATACTCTGGTGGACCCACACTCCAACTGGAGGGGCAAACCCTGCCACCCGCACACTGCGGGGAGGTCCAACCCCTGCCAACCGAGCTGTGGCCAGGCCATGCCCCCAGCCCTGCATGACCACTGGCGGGTCACACACCCTCAGAACCCAATGCTATGTGGCAGTCCACACTCCTTGGTTTTGTGAGCCGGCCAGCAGGGCATTCCACCACACCCCCCACACCCCACCCCCACACCAGCCCTGAGCACCACATGGTGGGCCATGCCCCTACACATTGCATGCCCTGCGGCAGGTCCAAGTCTTCTGCTATTGCGTGTTGGCTGGCAGACCACATCGCTGTGGCCCCGTTCAAATCGTGGATCCCTGCCCCCACGTGCCAACAGCCACATCCTTTGGTTTTTCCCCTTGGCCAGCAGGCCACACCCGGCAGCAACGCACAAGAAAACACCTGCCGTCAGCTCTCTATCATAGACCCACTAGCCAAAAGCCACCCCTTGTCACGTACTGCCATTACATCTAGACCTGGGTGGAGCACAGGCCCGCAGCCCTAACAACTGTGACCACCACCTAGATAGCCCCACCAAGCAGCCCTGCCACTGCTGCAGGGAGACTGGGGCAGAGCAATCTCCCACAACACCTGCCTTTGTGGCGAGGGACTCAATCATCCCCCTGCACTAGCTTCCAACAGCAGCGTAGAGACCAACCACTCCACAAGTAGATACCCCCAGCACTGGCTTGGGCTATGACAACCACAGGGGAATGAGACAACATAGAATGGCTACACTGCAAGATCTCAGTGCATCTGCCCCTCTCCTACCAGATCAATCTTCTAGAACAGGACACAAAACCACCACTTAGGGACCTCTCCTTCTTCTCATTAAATGGGAGAGTTCCCAGCAAAGGATAACAGGAGCACTTCCAACCTATCTGCCCTGAACTGAGAGAAAGGTTTCAGATGAGAAGAAACCAGCAAAAGAACTCTGAAAACATGAAAAAACATCTAGTTCAACACCCCCAAAGGAATAAAATAGACCTACAGCAACAGACCCCAACCAAAGGGAAACTGTTGAAATGTCAGAAATGTAATTCGGAATATGGATGGCACTAAGATGAATGGAATTAAAAAGAAAGTTGAAAGCCAACACAAGGAAGCTAAACAAATATTTCAGGACATGAATGAAAAATATGAGAAAGTCACTTAAGAGATAGAAAACAAGAAAGAATATAACAACTTATAGAATCAAAGAGTCACTTAGAGAATTTCAAAATACAGCAGAAAGCTTAAACAACAGACTAGACCAAGCAGAAGAAAGAATTTCAGAGCTTAATGACAAAGCTTTCAAACTAACCCAGATAGTCAAAGATACAGAAAAAAGAATAAAGAAGAATGAACAATCACTCAGAGAAATATGGCAATATGCAATGCAAACTAATACACAAATTATAGGTATCCCTGAGGGAGAAGAAGAAAAAGCAAAAAGCATGGAAAACCTGTTTGAGGGAATTATCAAGGAAAACTTCCCTGGTATCACCAGAGATTCAAATATCCAGATACAAAATGGTCATTGAACACCAGGAAGATTCATAGCAAATAGGACATCTTCAAGACACATAGTCATCAACCTGGCAAAGTCAAAATGAAGGAGAAAATTTTACAAGCTGCAAGTTGAAAGCAACAACTAACTTACAAGGGAAAACCCAACAAGCTAACAGCAGAATTCTCAGTGGGAGACTACAAGCCTGAAAGGACTGGGGCCGCATTTTTAGTGTTCTTAAACAGAACAACTGCCAGCCAATAATTTTGTATCCTGTGAAATCATGTTTCAAAATGATGGAGCAATACTTTCCTAGACAAGCAAACACTAAGAGAATTTGTTACTACTAAACCTGTCCTACAGAAAATGCTCAATAGTGCACTACACATGGAACAGCACAACAGATATCCACCAGTGTAAAAACATCCGAAAATTAAAGTTCACAGCTCTTATAAAACAATAGCACAAGAGGGAAAACAAAACAAGGTTATCATTCAACATGAAAACAGAACAATACCCCACACATCAATACTAACACTGAACGTGAATGGTCTTAATGCTCCAATTAAAAGATACAAACTGGCTGAACAGATGAAAAATCAGAGCCCAAGTATAGGTTGTCTCCAAGAAACCTATCTAAGTCCCAGACGTTGCATAGACTCAAGGTAAAGGGATGGAAAAAAATATTCCATGCAAATGGAAACCAAAAGCAAGCTGGTGTAGCCATTCTTATGTCAGATAAAAGTGACTGTAATTCAACAATGGTAAAAAAAAAAAAAAGATAAAGATGGTCATTATATAATGATAAAGGGGTCAAATTCAGCAAGAAGACATAAAAATCCTAAATATATATGCACCTAATAAAGGAGCTCCCAGATTCATAAAGCAAATTCTACTAGAGCTAAGCAAAGAAATAAACAGTAGTATCACAATCACCAGGGATGGTCAAGACTCCACTGACAAAACTGGGCAGATCACTGGAGCAAAAAATCAACAAAGAAATACTGGACTTAAATGGAACTCTAGAACAAATGGACCTAACAGACACTTACTGAACACTCTACCCAGAAACTGTAGAATATACATTCTTCTCATCAGCACATGGGACATTGTCCAAGATTGAGCATATCCTGGACTACAAATCAAGACTCAAAAAATTCAGAAAAATCAAAATCATATCATGTATCTTTTCAGACCACAGTGGAATAAAACTACAAGTCAATTCCAAGAGAAACTCTCAAATCCACACACAGTCATGGAAATTAAACAACCTGCTACTGAACGATCCTTGGGTCAATGATGAAATTAAAATGGAAATCAAAAGACTCCTTGAACTGAATGACAAAGGGGACATAAGCTCTCAAAAATCTATGGGATATAAAAGAGGCACTACTAAGGGGAAAGTTCATATCCTTAAATTCTTAAATCAAAAAGACAGAAAAGTCACAAATTATTAAACTGACATCACATCTCAAGGAACTAGAAGAAAGACAAACAAATCAAATCCAAAGCCAGTAGAAAAAATACCAAAGCTCAGAGCAGAACTCATAGAAATGGAAACCAAAAAAAAACACAAAAGATCAATGAAACAAAAAGTTGGTTCTTTGAAAAGATAAGCAAAAGTGATAGAACACTAGCCAGATTAACCAGAAATAGAAGAGAAAGGACTCATATAACCTCAATAATAAATGAAAGAGGAAACATTATAACTGATACCACAGACATACAAAATATTATCCACAAATACTACAAAAATCTCTATGTGCACAAAATAGAAAACCTAGAGGAAATGGATAAATTCCTGGAAACACACAACCTCCCAAGCTTGAATCAGGAAGAAATACAAATCCTGAGACCAATAACCAGCAGTGAGATTGAGGCAGTAATAAAAAATCTCCCAACAAATAAAACTTGCAAACCAGACGGATTCACAGCCAAATTCTACCAGACCTACAAAGAACTGGCAACTATCCTACAGAAATTATTCCATAACATTGAGAAGGGAAACCACCCTAACTCATTCTATGAAGCCAGTGTCACCTTGATACCAAAACCAGAAAATGACACAACAAAAAATGAAAACTACAGACCAATATCCCTTATGAACATTGACAGAAAAATCCTCAACAATATAGTAGCAAACCAAATTCAGCAACACATCAAAAAGATAACTCACCAGGATCAAGTGGGTTTTCTCTCAGGGATGCAAGGACAGTCCAACACACGCAAATCAATAAATGTGATTCGGCCAGGTGTGGTGGCTAATGCAATGAAAAAGCACTCAGGGAGGCTAAGACGGGAGGATTGCTTGAGTTCAGGAGTTCAACACCAGCCTGAGCAAGAGTGAGACCCTGTCTCTTCTAAAATTAGAAAAATTAGCCGGGCATGATGGCACATGGCGCATGGCTGTAGTGCCAGTTTCTTGGGAGGCTGATGAAGGAGGATTGCTTGAGCCCAGGAATTGGAGGCTGCAGTGAGCTATGATGATGCCACTGCATGCTACCCAGGGTGGGCAACAGAGTGAGACTCTATCTCAAAAAAAAAAAATGTGATCCACCACATAAACAGAAGCAAAAACAAAACCATATCATCATCTCAATAGATGGAGAAAAAGCATTCCATAAAATCCAACAAACTAGGCACAGAAGGAACATACTTCAAAATTATAGAAGCCATAAATGACAAACCCACACCTAACATCATACTGAATGGGGAAAAGTTGAAAGCATTCCCCTCAAAGAACTGGAACAAGACAAGTGTGCCCCCTCTTACCACTTCCATTCAACATAGTACTAGAAGTCCAAGCCAGAGCAATCAGGCAAAAGAAAGAAAGAAAGGGCATCCAAATCAGGAAAGAGGATGTTCCTGTTTGCTGATGATATTATTCCGTATCTAGAAAACCCTACAGACTGCACCAAAAGACTCCTAGAATTGATAAATAAATTCAGCAAAGTCTCAGGTTATAAAATCAATGTACACAAATCAGTAGCATTTCTATATACTAATAACAGTCAAGCTAAGAGTCAAATCAAGGACTCAATACCATTTACAATAGCTACAAAGAAAATGAAATACCTAGGAATACACTTACCTAAGGAGGTGAAAGATCTTTACAAGGAAAACTACAAAACACTGATAAAAGAAATTATATATGACACAAACAATTGGAAAAGCATCCCATACTCATGGATTAGTAGTGTCAGCATTATTAAAATGTCCATTCTACCCAAAGTGATTTACAGATTCAAAGCAATTCCCATCAAAAGACCAACTTCTTACTTCAAAGATCTATAAAAAAAATAATCCTAAGCTTCATTTGGAACCAAAAAAGAGCCCAAATAGCCAAAGCTATCTTAATCAAAAAGAACAAATCTGGAGGCATCACATTACCTGACTTCCAATTACACTACAAGGCTATAGTAAACTAAATAACATGGTACTGGTATAAAAGTAGAGACATCAACCAATGGAACAGAATAGAGAATCCAGAAATAAAACCATATAGCTATGATCATCTGATCTTCAACAAAGCAGACAAAAACATACACTGGGGAAAGGATGCCCTATTCAATAAATGGTGCTGGGAAAATTGGATAGCCACATGCAGAAGAATGAAACAGAACCCATATCTTTTGCCATATACAAAAATTAATTCAAGATGGATTAAAGGCGTAAAAGTAAGCCATGGAACCATAAAAAATTCTAGAAGAAAATGTAGGAAAAGCTCTTCTAGACGTTGGCCTAGTCAAAGAATTTATGACTAAGACCCCAAAGGCAAATACAGCAGCAACAAAAATAAATGGAACTTAATTAAATTAAAAAGCTGCTGCACACCAAAGGAAATAATTAACAGAATAAACAGGCAACCTACAAAATGGGAAAAAATATTTGCAAACTATACATCCAACAAAGGATTAATTTGCAGAATCTACAAAGAACTCAAACAAATCAGCAAGAAAACACCAAACAATCCCATCGAAAAGTGGGCAAAAGACATGAACAGAATTTTTTTCAAAAGAAGACAGGCAAATGGCCAACAGACATGTGAAAAAATGTTTAACATCACTAATCATCAGGGAAATGCAAACTAAAACCACAATGAGAAACTATCTTATCCCTGTCAGAATGACCATTATTAAAAAGTCAAAAAACAACAGATGCTGGCGTGGATGCAGGAGAAAAAGGTACACATATACACTGTTGGTGGAACTGCAAATTCGTACAACCTCTATGGAAAATAGTATGGAGTTCCTCAAAGAGCTAGAAGTAGACCTACCATTTGATTCAGCAATCCCACTACTGGGTATCTACCCAAAGGAAAAGAAATCATTTTATCAAAAAGACACCTGTACTCAAATGTTTATTGCAGCACAATTCACAATTGCAAAGACATGGAATCAACCTAAGTGCCCATCAATACATGAGTAGATAAAGAAAATATGGTGTGCATACACACACACACCATGGAGTACTACTCAGCCATAAAAAGGAATGAAATAATGTCATTTGCAATAACTTGGATGGAACTAGAGACCATTATCCTAAGTATCTCAGGAGTGGAAAAATAACCACATATTCTCATGAATAAGTTGGAGCTAAACCTTGGGTACACATGGATATAAAAAGTCATAAAGGACATTGGAAACTGAGAAGGGAGGAGAGTGGGATGGGGGTGAGGGATAAAAATTTATCTATTGGGTACAGTGAACACTATCCTGGTGGCAGGCACACTGAAAGCCCTGAATTCAGCATTATGGAGTGTGTCCATATAACAAAAACTTTTGTACCCCCTGCATATTTCAAAATAAGTAAGTAAATAAAATTCTCCAACTCTCCAAACTAGGATTATTTCAAATATTACATGAAATACATTAAAATATTATTCATTGTTATCTCAAATTCAAATTTAAAAAATAAATAAAAATAAATCTTACTTTTAAATGCCACCAATATTCTAGTCTATATAACCAGCTAGTAACCGAAGATAGTTTCAGGGAACTTTTAAATGAGTTGTAGAAGACTGATGGTATAAGGATTCTAGAATATTCAAATGAAAATCATTGGCAACTCCTTGAGGGCCCTGGAAGTTAGCATTTTTGTAATGTTCCAACTAAGTAGGAGCTGTGAAAGCCAAGTAAATTTTGCTAACAGGGAGGATACCTTGACATAACAGTATCTGAGATGAACAGATTAATTCATCTCAAACTGTTGGTATGTAACAATATACATGGGGCAGTGAGGGCTTTGGATCATTATTTCCAGAATCTAAGTACCAGAATGTGGTCTGTTCTGCATTAGCCTAGATTAAAAGACTGGCTCAAGAACCACAGGAAGCAAACATCTCTTTAGACTCCTCCTCGCAACCCTTCATGTACAGCAGATGGAAAGACTTAACACCACCACCAGCAGCTTTCAACCTCATTCAGTCCTCACTTCCAATACTCCCTGCATCTTAAAGTCTAAGCTTATATTTAATAATTTCTAAGAAAATCCATACTCCTTTAGTTTAGAAGGAGTGAGCAAATAAAGCCACTTTGTGTTTTCAAAGCTTTTTTTTTTAAACCAAAAACACAAAGGCAGACAACATAACAAACTTACTTTCAAAAATAAACTGATATTGAAAAGAAACAATTTGGCATTCTGCAAGATGCTAACTGATCTTTGGGACCTAGCAGAGTCTTATCAGAATGTAACTATTTAACTATGGCAACACATTTTAATTTAACAAATACACAACACACTATGTGCCAGCTGCTGTTCTATGCATTACAGAATATTACTTCATTTAACCTCTGTAACAATTTTAATAAAGTAGGTACTATTACTGTCTCTATATTAGCGATGAAGAAACCGAGTGCAGTTTCTCAGGATCACACAGCAATTAAGTGGCAGAGCCAGGACTCAAACCAGACAGTTTGACTCCAAACTCTATCCTCTTAACTACTGTACTATAGGAATCTTGGCCAGCAATTAACACAAGTATGCAAAGTATTGATATCGAAACTGCTTCTTCCAACTGATAAGACAAAATGTGGACACCTAATGATGTGGCCTCCAAGGCCACTGAGATAAGCACTGATTCCAACTGGGTGCTCAGACATTTCTACTCTACATTCCTTGGCTCCAGGCAACGTTGCCCACTCCCACACTCAAAGTGCGCTGTTCTTCAAACTCTGTACCTTTGTCCTTGCCTCTTCTCTGTCAGAAAAGCCCTCTCTCCTCTTTGCCTACTAATCTCCATGTATTCCTTAGGTCTCTCGTTAGGAATTGCTCCTCCCTGGAGACTTCCCTGACCACCCCGGGCTCTTGCCCCACTACAGGTGTGCATGAGGTGCTCCTCCTATAAGTTCCCAGAGCAGCCTCTGCATATGTCTATCACAGTATGATATTTACTCTACCCCCCCACTGGCTGTGTGCCTTAACCATCTTCATAACCTGTGTACATAGTTGGCCCTCCTATACCAGTGGGAGTGTAATTACAGAACTGAATTTAGACACAGCTGGATGGTGGCAGATAAAAAAAATAAAAGATAGGAAACCCTAGAATAGAATTCCCTAGGACCTAAGGGCAAAAGTGGGTAGATCAAGCAGTCCCAAAGGACTCTTCTTTCAATACCTTTACTAATTAGTGAAAATATATAATCCTCATGCTAATCCAGAAGCTATTCAAATAGGATATCATATTAAAGGAGATTAAGAAAATCAGTACTAGGAAAAAATGCAACTACACACTCTAAGTGTATACATGACAAATTAATCCCTAAACATGACAAATACAGCCCTAAACAAATGTCAGAACAAATCTCCATAGAATAAATTCAGTTAGGGTTTATTAAGCACCAACCATATGTGCCAGATGCTGTTACACTAGAGGGATGCAAAGATACATAAGATATAAGATGTAGTTCCTAGACTTGAGGAACTCACAGCCTATATTGGGTATGACAGACACACAAACAGATCACTGCCACTTAAAGAGGTCTGCATTGTAACAGCAACATAAACTGGGCATACTGAAGGCACAGAGGAGGGAGGATCTAACAACAACAACAGAAAAGTAGTAGATTTGATTCTACCATTATAAGAATAGCGTGCAAGAAGGAAATGAATCACAGGAAACTTGCCATTCTGAAAACTGAACTCATTACATATAAAATTTTGAAAGGAAACCAAATTGAGCATTCACTAGACACAGAAGTTGAAATGATGATAAAACAAACCCCTTGCTTTTCTGAGAAAAAATAAAATAAGGAGACCAAGCAAGCAGGTATAACATAAATTCAGAAGAAGAAAAACTTAAACAAATAAAACAACACAATATATGAGGACTGAAAATCTACCAACTCACCATCATAAAAGCAATGGTGGCAAGGTGACAACAGACTTTACTGAAACCATTGGAAAAATAAGTGTTTTAAAAAATAACATTTTAATGTACTTAACGGGATATGCACTGGCAGCTGGTGGTCGAAAGTCTCTAAGGAAGCAGCCCCATTCCTCAGTTAAGCACAATGCCCCAGGGACTACTTTGGGAATGTCTGAACAACTCAAGTCTGGGGATTTTTTCCTTTAGACAAACAGGCAAGTCCCTAACTTTCCCATTAAATTTTTTGAGAAAGCCACTTCACTTGGTTGTTATATAAAACACCACACAAAAGTTGTGCTTGATCTTCTTTGAAAAACCAGAGGACATTGTGAGAACAAGAAGGACCACCAAAGAGGGGGTCACACACACTCTTTCTCTAAAGAGTAAGAATCAGCTTTGCTACTAAAACTTGGTAAATATCAATGGAATCTCAGGTACTGAAGGGAAAAGAAGGAAGACTAATACTAACTGAAGGCTTACTCTAATTTAAAGGCTATTCCAAGTACTTTTACATATATTACTTAATCCTTTCCACCTCTAATCCTGTTTTTTTTCTTTTCTTTGAAACAAATGAGAAAGCTAAAGCTCTAAAAGAACAAGAAACTTAGTCATCCAACCATCACACATCACTTGTGAACTTTCTACTACACCTCATTATCTTAAATGAGGTTGATGCTGAATAAATGCATGGATGCATAGTTATACACACTATATAATTGAAACGGTTTTATTATTAAGTGAACCCAAGTTTGTATAACCTCAATTAGCATATAATATAATGAGCACATGGTTATTGAATCCCTGTTTTTGCTATTTAAAATCTTCTTAGAAATAAGTAATATGATAGAGAACAGTTTCATGTACTGAAATTGATAAATTAATAATTTGAAACTTTCTTCCTATCTTTCTACTGTAGTAGCCATAAGGTCTTCCTAAGAATATTTTGTCACCTCAGGATATTCTATTTAATCTTTATAAAAGGAGATTCCTCCAAATCTGTCAGTAGGATCACTGAAGATTTATATTCTAGTTTGAATATATTCACTTTCTGCAATAAAAACTCCAATGAGAAAATGTCTTATATAGCAATGATACGATGAAAAGGGACACTTTTGCCAGCAGCAGATCTATCTTTAGCCCAGTTGTCTTGGCATCCCCAGCCGGAAGGAGTTCCTATTGTCAGTGCCATGGCACAAACTTCAAGAAACTATCCCTTAATATTTCATCTATTCCCTTCTGAAATGGTTTAGAATTTAAGTAGGTAAAAAATATCAAGATATATTCTTTTAAAGCAAGTTGATAAAAAGCACACACTAATGGACTCAACATGTTGTATGTATTGCTCGGAAGAATTACTGGCACTTGTATTGAGCAACACGTTTTATAACCAACCCTTCCCACTGATGTCTAAACATGTGAGATCAGATGCTCTTTTTCTCAATGTCTAGAGTTGTTAGGTTCCATAAATGGTCAGAAACACATAGATTATGTAATATATATGGTTCAATTTAATATGAGATAAAGCACAGCAAACATCTTACAGATTTTCAAGGTATGAGTCAACTTCCCTTAAGGACAGTCCAGCATCTCTTAGGGCTTACAGGACACTACGAAGTCTAATTTAAAAGAGTCATTAGCAGTAGGCTCTATTGCTTATGACACACTAGCAACATCTTACAAAAAACTATGCTACTTTTCTGCCTCCTTTTCTGGGAACATGTTTAACACCTTTGTATCCTAGGTTTCTCATCTTGAAAATGACTGGTTGAGTCTCAGATACTTTTAATAACCATTCACACTGTAAAATTATATCATTCCATAATTTTATGAATAACAGAAATGGAAGGGACTCTATAATTCAAACAACAGGCATGGAAAAACTACCACTTATTGAGTTGTACATGAGTAATAAATACTTCAAATAATATATTCCATATTTAACACTGTATCATTTAAAAACCCATAGGCTACACAAATATTAAATCACCCATATACCCAACTTTCTAGAAATTAAAAATCATTAGAAACTTTGAGTCACAAAAATATCTAACAATGTCAAAATATTTTATAATATGCATCAGATAATGGTTTAATTGCAATATTAGGTCTTCTTCAATTTTTAAAAACCACAGATTGATTCATCATGACTTATTCCATTTAGTTGAGTTTCAAAACTCCTAATGCAAATATTAAATCCTAATTTGTAATACAATGTATCTAATACACACCCAATGGTTTTTATTTTACAAAGCATCATTGTAATTCAATGTATTGAATTTTTAAAGAATACTTACAAGTTATACAGAGATATAAAGACGACAGGAATAAAACCCGAGCTATTCAAAATTACAGTATAATTTATGTGTCACTTTCGACATTCTTGATAGTATTAAGTGTGCTACTGGGATGGTGTAAAACACAAGTATTCACGGAAGGGCATCAGGCCATACATGTGTACTTTTTTGCAATAAACTTCATATGAGTCCAGCGCTTGGAAAATCTGAGTAGCAGGGGGAGTTTGTCTTGCCACTTTTCCACCCTTTTTGGGTTCTTCCATTCTACTTTCTGCTTCTTTGTCGCACTCCCTCCAGGCTCTGAGATACATACCATGCTTCATCATTTCTAGATAATGTAACAATTTAATTTGTATTCTTTAAGATCTTTGAACATTGATATGCTTTTCCTTAAGATGATAACTTTCTGGAGAGGAATAACTCAAAAGAATGAGAATTTCAGGTTTGTGGGCAAGTTCTTGGGAAAATAACTGTAGCTTCTGTGATCCTTGAATGTACTAAGTAAGCTGGCCCACCCTCTCTTCCCATCTCAATGCAATGGTGGATACCAAACAAGGCATAGTTTCAGGCGTGGAGGTGCCCATGGTGCACAGACTATTTGAAGCCATGGGATCTAGAGCTGGGAGACTCCACAAGGAGTTAAATGGGGCTTGTATGACATATCTTTGTTTGCCAAGTTCTGTGAAGGAAGATCTAGTATAGTAAGTAGGTTTCCAAGTTATTAGGGTTTGTGTGTATCTTGAAAAATGTTGGGAAGGCCAAGTCTTCCCTTTAATAAAGGTGGTAATAAACCTAAGATTAGTATTAGAAATATCCCTTAGCTGGGTCGAAACTTATAAAGACAAGATGATCAAACTTAAGTGGTTAGATTTAATAGTTACCCAACATAATGTTCCAAGAGAAAAACTGAAAAAGTTGTTCAAAGAAATTCAAATAATATAATCTTCTTCTGTCATTGTCAAGTTTCTGTCAGAATTACACAAGTGATCTGACTGATAAGTGCTTTTTAGAACTACAAAGCAATAGCATGAAATACAAATTGGGAAATGGAGAGTCAACAGTCCCTTCTACTCACCTTCATTTAGGAATGTATGCTACTCTTCCCCAATTACAGGGCCATTCTTTTTTACACAAAATGAATGTGAATACATATTCAGAGTTTAAATGGTTTTACTGCCTAAAGTAATATCTTAGACACTAAATCAAAATGAATTGTCTTAATGTCAATTGAAAAGGCTAATAGAACTTAGAGAGAGATACAGATTGAAAAATTGACAAAGGTGATAAATCTTGAGTTTGAAGGTCTTAAAGTTCATCAAAACAAGCTATACCAAAGCTAAAAAAAAAAATTTCAAGTGGAATATAATATTTAAAAACTTGTGAATATGGATACAGATAATCAACAAACTTCTTTCTCTATCCTTTGAGAGGTCTGAAGTAATGGAAATTTATACATTATACATTATACATTAATGATAAAATACCTACGAGCTATACTGGCTAGTCACACAAAAGCTGTGCTATCCAAGACAATCATAAAAATCCCTGGTAGTGTGTGTATACTCTCTTATGTAAGCTGATTTCCTTTCTGGGGCCTCATGTTTGTCTTGGAAAACATGCAAACAAAGGAGTTGTGTGCAAGATCCATCCTGAACTGCAGAAAGGGGGCTTGAAATCCAGGAGGGTGTTTCCCCTATTCCTAATGGGTGTCCCCAAGCTGAGTACTTCCATCTTACAATGAAAGCAGCATGCAATACTTCCAATCACTGTCTGCGTTTCATCATTCTTTAGGATGATTTCTTTCCAATCCGGGTTTTAAAGCATCGCTAAGAAAGAGTGTACTGTTTAATTGGCCAGCCTTGCTTCCTTCGTGGGATCGAAATTGTTACAAGTAGATCAGCAGATGATGCCAAGGATGCAACAGACTCATTCTAAACAACTAAATGCTGGCCCTGCATCATAACCAGAAAACCCACCACTCAGATCCCCTCTGGATGTCCAACACAACATGAATTGACAAGTGGAATTTCATTTTCTTGTACTGTTAATCCTCTACTGTCTACACATGAAAGATTATTTTGCTATAACAAAAATAGGATGAAAATATTCAGAAGAAGCCTGGACAGGCCCTGAGACTAGGTGTCAAATTTTCAAAAACATTCTTTAATGGTCTCATGAAATAACCATATTTCCTAAAATACAGAATGAGGAAAGGCTCTATAATATTCACAGTCATGCATAGTAGGAAATCATTATGAGCTAAATGAGAGTTCTAATGAAGAATATGGAGAAAATCAGGTGTCATTTGATTTTCTATCTGAACATTAGAAAGTCTCATTTAGGAATCAATTCTCAGCACCATCTGTATAAGACAACCTTAATTTGGCATAACAGTATTCTATCTGTTATACACCTGCTTGTTCTCTGGACTATGAAAGAAAAATAGCAACTTTTCAACCATAATAAACCTCATATCATTTAAATTAGTATATCTATGGAAATGAAAAGTAAAAATAAGCTTCATGCCAATAGGATTTCAGATATTTCAGAGAATAAGGCAGGGAGTTCAAAATTACTTTGGTCATTTTGAACTATTAAAAAAAATGGCAAATGTGTTTTTGCAGGTAACCTTCTAGAAAAGTCATTATGATAAAATGGAAATAGAAATACATTACATAAAAACACAGGAAGATTCAATCTCATCATGATAATAAGATTCAAACATCAATTGGATATCAGCTGAAGACAGCGTCAATTAATCTTTTTTCATGAACCTTAATTTTCAGTCTCTCATGCTTATCAATGTTTAAAGAATAAATGAAACCCCGAATAAAGGATGAAATTTAGACTGTTATGGTCATTTATAAAAGTTCAGTGGTCAGTCTGTTAACCACTGAGAATTACAAAATCTGCATAAATTCTGTTTTCAACTCAACTGTGATAGCCCAAACCCACTATAATTCATAGTGAATGGTCTGTAAAAAGGGGAGAAAAATTAATTACCCTTCCAAAAAATTTCTAACCAGTTTCTAACATAGCAATTATCATGTTCTAGAAATTGGTTGCTATGCCTTTAATCATCATAAATATTTATAACAAGGTCAATATCCTTAGGCTTTTGATTCTGGTTTTAAATTGCCCTCTAATTAATTGCTAAAATTACCCATTTATCAAAAATTGATATTATACTTAGAAACAAACCACTAGTTAACAGTGAATATTTATTTCAGAATGCCATATTGATAATAGACATATTCTGTAGGCAATTAAAGTAGCAAAGTGATACTAGAAATTTAGTTAACATTGACTTTTTTTTATGAGTCTACTGCAGTGCTTACAAGCAATATACATCAAGAAAGATAAAAGTTTCACAGATGTTTTACAGGGAATTAGTACAAAATTGCCTTAGAATATTCCATGTTTTACTATGATCAGGAGCTACAAGCTGTCCCAGTTGTTCTTTGTTCCCCTTCATTCTTCCATGATACATTACCATTGTAATGCTTAAAATTCTACCCAAATCTAACTGAGGAACAATCTCCTCAACTCTTAAGTGCATGATATCCACATTTGTAGAATAAACAAGCATATATGAAATATAAACAAAGAAAAATGCATACATTTTTAGAATACAAGATACATGTTTAAAATGTTTCTATATATTTTCATGCTGCATAGCGATGAAACTAAAAGTCAAACTTGATAAATTGCAAAGCAAAAGAACTTGATTACTGTGCTTTCCTTTTATTCACCATAATAAAAATTCAGTATTTATTACATTGTGAACATTTGATGATCTGTGAAATATTTAGCCAAACACACAGCTTCAGAGTTATTAAAAGACATGCTCTTTACAGAGATAATAGCTTATCTCACCTGGTTTTCACATCTCCCTAAATTTATAAAGAACTATTACAGTTTCTTATTTTAGCTCAACTGTTTCTTTTTAAAATTTTTTTGTCATTTTCTTTTTCAACAATCTAAAATGACGGAAAGATCAACTTTTTTTTTAAATTAATACCTAGCACAGCATTATGAATAGCTGTTAATTTAGTAAATATTACTCTTATGTTATTCATCTTGTATTCACAAATTTAAGTGACAATAAATATCACCACATGAAAGAAAATATGTTAAATACATCAAATAGAAATACCCAGGGGACATCTGTCCTTATGTCATAGTCAGAATTCTTTGAGAATAATTTCACCTGCAGTGCAGATCCCAAAAGTAACTCTGGAGGAGTTAGACAAACAGTGAGGAAAAGCCAGTGCATAATTAGGTGAGTGGCCTCCTGTGGAAACCAACATGGTAATAAGGGTCTGCTTCCATGCACTGCAACTCAGATGCAAAAACAGAAGGCATTACCAAGCTGCATCTATTTTTTTTGACTTTCCCTACCCTTGGAGAAAGTATCACTATTATCTTCAATATGAAAATGATGATAAACCTATGTGAATGAGTGCTTATAAAGCCACAAATCATCAAGCTAATTACAGTTATTTAATGTATTAATCATATGTTATAGGGAAAAGAACACTGGACAAAGAGTCAAAAAGCCCTTTACTACGTTCCATCATCTCAATGATCCTGATGTTTATTTTCTATGAAATGTGGGGACTGGAATGGACCACTGCTCTGGGATGCTGGTTCTGGAACGGGCCTGGCTATAGCAGAATCACTTAAAGAGGTGGGTTTTGTTTGTTTTATTTTTAATTATACCAAATTTCAGTGTTTAAAGTATTATGATCATGTAAATGTTATTTACAGATGAGCCACAAAGTTTACCATGAATCCCTTCCAGCCCCCACCCCCCAACCCCGCACAAAAATTTTTTTTTCCTGGTGTTAGTAATAATCTAGTTCTTTTGTTTGTTGGTTTGTTTTCCTTTGTTTTAGTTTTCTTTGTGTTTATAACTAATTCAACTCCAAACTCTACTCCCATCTTGTAAATCTGCTCAAACACATTAAGCATTCTATCTAACAATTTTATCATCTTTATGAAATCTCTCCTGGAGACTTCTGACCTGTAGGAACTAGTGGGTTACTTTCCCAGACTGATGCATAATTGTCATCCTGGGATTCTCTTCATCACTGCCCAGGGCACTTCCTTCACCTCTCTTCTGAGGTGCACTGTTATCTCGTTTCTTTATCTTCTCTCCTTTGGTATATTGTTTCCTGAGTTTTAGTGGAGTATATCCTCAAGTAGCTTCCTGAGAGAGGATGTAAGATAGGCAAAAGTTTCAATGCCTCACACACCTGAAAATAATTCTTTTACCCTCACACTTCATTGATAGTTTGTATAGAATTCTAGGTTGGAAAAGACTTTCATGTCTGAATTTTCAGTTGTCTCACTGCCATTTCCCTTCCAGTGTTGCTGCTGAAAAGACTAATGCCATTTTAACTCTTGATCCTACGTAATAAATCCTGTTTACTTTTTGTAAAATTTTTCTTCAAACAAGTGTTCTGAAATTTTGCAATACTGACCATTATTGTCAGTCTATTTTATTAAATATTCCAGGCATTAATCTAAAAATTCACATCCTTTACATGTGAAAAAAGTTTAATAGTTTAATGATTATTACTTTAATGATTCCCTCCTGTCTTTTTCCCTCCAGTTATTCAGATATTGAATCCCATGGACTGGACCTCTAATTTTTTGATACTTTCCTACTTTTCATCTTTATACTTTTGCTCTATTTTCTGGCAAATTTCTTCAACTTTATCTTCAATTATTGTTGTCATTTTTAATTGGTTACATTTTTAATTTCCAAGAGCTCTTTTTTTTTACTAACTTCTTAAAAATAATAAAGCATTCTTGTTTTATGGATGCACTTTCTTTTACCTCTCAGAGACTATTAATGGTATATTTTTTAAAAGTTTCCTTCTCTATCTACTGTATCCAATCAATGCAAGCAATGTGGCTTCATCCAAGTTACTTATTTGTCGACTGGGGTGTTCCCTGTAAAGTCACCTGGATTCCCGAGTTCTGTTCTCTTGGACTGATGAGATCCTTCACAGAATACTATTACAGTCTTCTACTTTGAGGCATGACACCTGTTTTCCCAAGCACCCCACTCCTAGCCCTGTCTTGCATGCTGTCCCCTGTCCCTTCCCAACCTGCCCAGCTCCCACCTTTTTCTGGGTCATGCTCCCACCCCTGATGGAAGAGTGAGGAGCAGTGGAGGCCAGCAGGCTGCAGGGCTGTGGAAGAGCAAGAAACCAGGATCGCTGGCAAGTGTACATGTCCTCCAGGCTGGGAGTTAGCCATGCAGTGCAGCAGGAAGAAAAAGGGGACACTGTGGGTCATTGGAGGTGCCTGGGCTCCCATCCCAGGGTCTGAAAAGATGCCCACGCTTCCTACTTAAAGAGACCTTTTTTCAGTATAATTTTTATTGATATATAATATTTGTACATATTTATGGGAGATATGTGGTATTTTGATATAATCATACAATGTGTAATGATCGGATCAGGTTATTTAGCATACCTATCACCTCAATTTATCATTTCTTTGTGTTGGGAACATTTCATCTCTTTTAGTTATTTTGAAATATACAATGTGTTGTTGTTAACTACAGTTGCCCTACACTCTGCTATCAAACACTAGAACTGATTCCTTCTACCTAAGTGTACTTTTGTACATATTAACCAATGTTTCTTCTCCCCCTCTTCCCTGTCTCTGGTAACTATCATTCTACTGTCTACCCATGAGATCAACTTTTGTAGCTCCAACATATGAGTGAGAATATACAATATTTGTCTTTCTTTTCTGTGTCTGGCTTATTTCACTTAACATAATGACCACCAATTCCAACCATGCTGCTGCAAATAACAGGATTTCATTATTTTTTATGGCTGAATAGGATTCCATTGTATACATATATCACATTTTCTTTATCCATTCATCCATTGATGGACACTTAAGTTGATTCCATATCTTGGCCATTGTGAATAGTGCTGTGATAAACATACAAGTGCAGGTATTTTTTATATATAATGATGTCTTTTCCTCTGAGTAGACATCCAGTAGTGGGACTGCCAGATGAAATGATAGTTCTATTTTTAGTTTTTTGAGAAACCTCCATACTGATATCCATAGAGGTTGTACTAATTTACAGTCCAAACAACAGCATATAAGAGTCTCCTTTTTTCCACATCCTCCCCAGCATTTGTTATTTTTTGTCTTTTTGATAATAGCCATTCTATCTGGGGTAAGATGTATCTCATTGTGGTTTTGATTTGCATTTCCCTGATAATTAGTGATGTTGAGCTTTTTTTATATATACCTGTTAACTATTTCTATGTCTTCTTTTGAGAAATGTCTATTTGGATCCTTTGCCCACTTTTTAACAGGATGATTAGTTTTTTTCTGGTATTGAGTTGTTTGAGTTCCTTGTATATTCTGGATATTAGTCCCTTGTCAGATGAATAGTTGCAAAATATTTTCTCCCATTCAATAGTGTGCAGTGTTTCTTTTGCTGTGCAGAGCTTTTTAGTTTAATATGGTTCCATTTGTCTATCTCTGATTTTGTTGCCTATGCTTTTGAGGTCTTAGCCATAAAATCTTTGCCTAGACCAATGCCCTGGAGCATTTCCCCTACATTTGTTTTTAGTAGTTTTGTAATTTCGGGTGTTATGTTTAAGTCCTTAATCCATTTTGTGTTGATTTTTGTATGTGGTGAAAGATAGGAGTCGTGTTCCATTCTTCTCCATATGGATTTCCACTTTTCCCAGCATCATTTACTGGAAAGGGTGTCCTTTCCTCAATGTAAGTTCTTGGTGACTTTGTCAAAAATCAGTTGGCTGTAAATATGTGGATTTACTTCTGAGTTCTATATTCTGCTCCATTGGTCTATGTGTGTTTTTATGCCAATATTATGCTGTTTTAGTTGCTATAGCTTTGTAGTATATTTTATAGTCAGTTAGTGTGATGCCTCTTTGTTCTTTTTGCTCAGTATTGTTTTGGCTATCCGTGGTCTTTGGTGGGTTCCATATGAATTTTAAGATTGTTTTTCTATTTTTGTGAAGATTGTCATTGGTATTTTGATAGGAATTGCATTGAATCTGTAGATTGCTTTGGGTAGTATGGTCATTTTAACAATGTTAATTCTTCTGATTCATGATCTAGAATGTCTTTCCATTTGTTTGTGTCCTCTTTAATTTTTTTCATCAGTTTTTTGTAATTATCTCTTATAGGCCTTTCACCTCCTTGGTTAAATATACTCCTGGGTATTTTATTTTATCTTTTCATAGTTATTGTAAATGAGATTGCTTTCTTGATTTCTTTTTCAGGTAGTTCATTATTGGTGTATAAAAATGCTACTGATTTTTATATGTTGATTTTGTATCCTGCAAATTTACAGAATTCATTTATCAGTTTTAAGAGTTTTTGGGTGGAGTCTTTAGGTTTTTCTACATTGTAAGGAAAGACAATCTGACCTCCTTTTTTCCAATTTGGATGTCTTTCATTTCTTTCTCTTGCCTGATTGCTCTGGCTAAAATTTCCAATTACTATGTTGACTTTTAAACTTGAAATATATATTTTTTAAACCTTCACAGGTGATTCTACTGTGGAATCACATTTGAAGACCTGTTAGGTGATTATTGAGGTTTTCTTGTATCCTTAAGCATGCCAAGAATTAACACTACCTAGGACATTTTGGAAAATTCTCAAGAAATCAAAGATTTCACAAGCTATGGGGAAAAGGACACCCATACATCAATATATTTTGCTACTTTTCAGTTATTAAAAAACATAAGAGGTAAATCACATCACATTCTTTCAGAAACAAAAATGTAGTAGGGCATCAATCTGTGACCATGTTAAACTACTTCCAAGTGGGAATAATTCCTGCTGTATATAACTAATACTTAGGCTCACTGTAGGTGTCACATATAATTCCTGTGCCATTATGTCTATATTGACTACACATCTTATTCAACATTAAGTTTCTCATCACATCCTAGGAGGCACCAACTCCTGCAGTATTAAACCTTGTTTATTGCCACAGTGTAACCTGGACTTAGAACAAGTAGCAAACACTAAGCATCTGAAGTATGATGAATAGCCAGAGATGAAAGAGAAGTATATGAAGCTTGGATAAGAGCTGCTGAAATACAGCTTCAAGGAGTACAGCCTTGTTACCGAAAGACAGCAACCTAGAGACCCATATCCCCATGACCACTAGAAAATAAGGAAAAATAAAATGTAATGGAAGATGCAGAATGTACAGTAAAAATGGGACAAAAATCACCAATGGCACCAGCCTGGGGACAGAGAACACAGCAATGCTTTGTGGGATGAACCTTTTTTCTTTGTTTCACCAACAAAATTCTCCACTAACATTTGCCCATAACTAATGACACACAGAGAGGTGGGAAGAAAACTGAACAGGGATAATAAAAGTGCAGTGACGTCATGACTCTTTGAAAAGGTTCAGTCAGTTCTTTAATCTCAATCCTATCACTAAACTTGAAGTCCAGGAAGTCAAAGTTAGCTCAGAGTAGCTGCTGACTTCTGAGCTCCCCAGAGCCTCGCTAGCTGCACTATCTACGGATTCCCTGGGATGGAGCGGGAAACAGGAAGGAGGATATATTGTACTGTTGATTTTGAACCCAATTGATCCTAAAAAGAGAACATGTGAATGTATAAATAGAGAATTTGAGATTTTTTCTTTTTTTTGGAGACAGGGTCTCACTCTATTGCGTGGGGTAGAGTAATGCAGTGGTGTCATCATAGCTCACTGCAACCTCAAACACCTGGGCTCAAGTAAGTGATCCTCCTGCCTCAGCCTCCCAAGTAGCTGGGACCACAGGTGAACACCACCATGCTCAGCTAATTTTTCTATTTTTTGTAGAGATGAGGTCTCACTATGATGCTCCGGCTGGTCTTGAATTCCTGGCCGCAAGTGATCCTCCCGCCTCAGCTTCCCAAAGTGCTGGGATTACAGGCATGAGCCACTATGCCTGGCCCCAAATTTGAGATTTTTAATGTAAAGAAAAATAAAATTATGTTCATGTTATGATATTAATATTGAGAGTTGGACTTGAACATGGACAAGATTAGTAAAACAAGTATTTTCATCTGTTAAAATTTCTTCCCTAATCTAACTTCTAAAAAACTAGGTGAATGTATACAGATTTTTAAGAAAAACGAATAGTCAAAAAATTTTAAAGAAAGGAAATCTACCAGTAAAACAAAAACCACAATAAAAAGAAGATATAGGAAAAATCAACAAAGACTATAAATACCACAATAATCCTATTATTTATTTAAAAACAATGTTTTGTCAGAGTTCCTACAAGCTCCTACACTTTTAAATTGTACGATGTAACTGACCACCATAAAAACCCTCATTGTTAATGTCACAAGTATCTAAAAACACCTATGACTTATTATGAAAATTAAAAACAACCCAATAGAAAAAATGGAAATCATGAAAGAAGAGGCAACTTATAAACAAATGCTCAGGAAACATCACTATGTACCCCAAGTTCAATGCCACTAGTAGTCAAGAAAATGCCAACATCAAAGACATTACATTTTTACTCATCATATTGGCAAAAATTAAAATGACTGATTAGAGTCAATGCTAGTGAGAGTAGGGGAAAACAATCTACATGTAATTTACAAAAATTCCAGTCAAATGCATTAATACAGAAATTGTGCCTCTGCCTTAATAAAGAAAATCATTAATTAGATACCCAAGACAAGTAAGAGTATAAAGGTTTTATACCAACATTTGCTATAGAATCATTTATAACAACAACATTCTGAAAATAACCCAAAGATCCATGAATAAGGACTATTTTTAAATTATGGTTTAGTTCCTTATATATTCTGAATATTAATCCCTTGTCAAATGAGTAGTTTGCCAATATTTTCTCCCATTCTGTACGTTTACTTTTCACTCTATTGATTGTTTCCTTTGCTGTAAGAAGCTTTTTAGTTTGATATAATCCCATATGTTTATTTTTGCTTTTGTTGCCTATGCTTTTGAGGTCTTATTTATAAAATCTTTTCCCAGACCAATTTCCTGATACCTTTCCTCTATGTTTTCTTTGAGTAGTTTTATCACTTTGGGTCTTACACTTAGGTCTTTGATCCATTTTGAGTTTTTTTGGAACAGAATAGAAAAATAAAATTAAAAAATGGGTAAAGGATCCAAACAGACATTTCTCAAAAGAAGATATATAAATGGCCAAAAAAAATGAAAAATGCTCAATATCACTAATCATCAGGGAAATGCAAATCAAAATCACAATGAAATACACCTCACCCCAGTTAAAATGGCTATCATCTAAAAAGACAAAAAATAACAAACACTGGGGAAGATGCAGAGAAAAGCTTGCAAACTAGTATAGCCATTATGGAGAACAGTATGGAAGTTTCTCAAAAAATTAAAAATAGAACTACTATATGATCCACCAGTCCCACTACTGAGAACTTATCCAAAGGAAAGGAAATCATTATATTGAAGAGGCATCTGCACCTTCACGTTTATTGTAGCACTACTCACAATAGCCAAGATATGGAATCAACCTAGGTATCCAACAACAGATGAATGGATAAAGAAAATGTGGTGTATATACCTCATAGAATACTATGCAGCTATAAAAAATGATGAAATACTGTCATATGCAGCAACATGGTTGGAACTGGAGGACATTATGTTAAGTGAAACAAGCCAGTAACAGAAAGGTAAACACTGTATGTTCTCACTCATATGTAGAAGCTAAAAAAAGTTGATCCCATAGAAGTAAAAAGTAGAACAGAGGACACTAGAGGCTGGGAAGTGTAGGGGAAAGGGAGAGATAGGGAGGGATTTGTTAAAGGATACAAAATTACAGCTAGATAGGAGGAGTAAGTGCTAGTGTTCTATACCACTGAAGGATGACTATAGTTAATAATAATATATTATATAGCTTGAAATAGTTAGAAGGAGGATATTGAATGTTCCAAACACAAAGAAATAATAAATGCCTGAGGTGATGGATACCCTAATTACCCTGATTTGATTAATTCACATTGTATGCCTATACCAAAACATCACATGTACCCTATAAAGATATACAAGTATATATACCCATGATAACTACAAATAAAAAATTTTTTAAATCATGGTTTCTTCATACTATGGAATAATACGCAGTTGTTAAAAAGACTGAGCTAAATAGCCATGTATGGATTTTAAAGAATATCCATAATACATTTTAAGTGAGAAAAATCTGTATTATTTTAATAAAGGAAAAATAAATAAACACACAAAACACCATATGTGCATATATACCTCTACAAGCAAAGGAAAAAGTACAAAAGAAAAAACATATCACGTTGCAAAGAGTGATATAGATAATAAATGTGAAGAAATAGAGATGAATAATTTTACTTCAGATACATCCATAATACTCAATTGGTTCTCAGTATCATGAAAAGTAGTCATTTGAATTAACAAAATGTAAACACATCATTAAGCTATATCAGATATAACTTTGGTCTCTTCTAATTCCCTAATATATGCCAAGAAATAGTTTCCTGTTTTAAGCTTGAAATTTGAAGCAATGTCCCAAGATGGTTGCTAGGTCAAATCTTAGAAAAATTTAGTTCTTTTTTCACATAGTAATCAAATTTCTAGTAAAAGAAATTAAAAAGAGCAGTAGGAAGTAGAATCTGCTTGTACGCACAAATGAAAAAATATGCACTGTGAACCCACCATAGCATTGTTTTAGATCATAATGATGCTTTACATTAAAACCAGTTGGTACTTCAGGATGGGATCCAAGCTAGAGCTGAGACCCCCCTCTACTGAGAATAGTGTTTAAATAGGATTCCAGTGGTTCTCACTCATTGGCAAATGTTTCTCCATGAAGAATAAAATAGGATAACATCTAAACAGTAACATTCCATTGAAAATATTTAACGTGAAAACATAGTTTCCAACAACAAAATTAAAGCAATAACCATGGTTCACTTCAATATTACTTCTCTTTACACAAAAATTTTTTAAAATTTAAAAATGTTATGGTAGACATATTAGACTTCAGCTCAAAAGATGCACATCAAGAATGCTAACCCTTTGCTTAAAAAGGTCTTTTCCTACCTTCACATTATCTGGATGCAGCCCCCCAGGGTGCTTGTCCATGTACTGACATAAATCAGTGTGCTAGAAGAAAAAAGGGAAAATGTATTAATATCCCCTCTGGCTGTAACATAATAAATCAATATTTTTCTACTTCAAAGTCACCATTACCTTCTAAGCAAAGCAAAAACAAGACAAGTGGGTGGATATTTTAGTGTATGTAGTTGTATGCTTCCCCACTCCCAATTTTTACAACTGAATCATTATTTTTACCTCTAGCCTCTGTTTATGTTAAACATATCTATGTATTAAAAGGAATACATATCCATAATTTGCTAAGTGTCTAATTTCCTCTTCATTGAATATACATCCATATACCTTAACTAAAAAAGACACACACAATTAGCCAATCCAATTACAATTTCAATTATCTTGTATTTTCCAAGGGCAAATGTAAGTTACGGTTATTTATTTCATATGAGATGAAAATAGTATAAATAGATTATGCTAGTAAAAATAACCATTAGACTTATTTTTCATATCTATATTCACAAAAAATAATTTTCAGGTTTTCAGAACTCCTGAATATATTTGAGCAAATATACTTTAGAAATTAATAGAAATACTTTCAAAATTATAAATTATGACAAATACATCCAGATATAAATTAAAAAGAATATTCCTAGATAACATCTTATGCTGTTATTCTTTTCAATATGCCAACCTCAATTTTCCCACAATTGTATATTTTTTCTAACGCTTTTTCTGTTTATATTATAAACTACATAGAGTTTTCAAAAAGCATGTACAGTTACTATTCACATTTTTCTTCTCTTATTAGAGTGTACTACAACATTTGTAACACTGAAACATTTAATCATTCTGTGAAAGCCAATGAACATGAGCATTTGTGCCCCAATATCAGGCTTGAATTATTGAGGAATTACAAGTTTTATAATATATTCAGGAGCCTTGCTATAGCCGTTGTGACAACAGTTCAGATTCCATTTTTGTGTTTTGATCACATGCCAGGTAGTAACTGCTCAGAACACAGAGCAGAAATTAGCCCTCATTCATTCATCATGTACTTCTTGAGCCCTTACTATGTTCCAGGCACTACACCAGTCAGCAAGGACACAGAATTGAATGAAGCAGATGCCAATGAAAAAAAAGACATGCTAGTAATCACAGCTGTGTATTATTTTAAGAATAGTATTGGGTAATGTTCTAGGGCATAGGAAGGAGAACCTAATGTGGTCTAGAGATTTGAGAAAGGCCTTTAGAAGAAATTACTTCCATGAAAGACACAAGTAGAGGATGAAGGAAGTTAGCCAAATGAAGGGCAAAGAGAAAGAAAACGGGACATCAGAAATGCTCTTAGATACATTCTGAGACAAAATTGTCTTTATCTTGGACCACACCCAAGGTATTTAGCTTCTAAATCAATCAAACTCCATGAGGGCAGAAACTATGTTCGATTTGAAAATTACTGTCTCTCTGGTCCAGGCAAAATGTCAGACACAGAGAAAAAGAAATTAAATAAATACAGATGGAAATAGTTTTACATGATATAGGATAGCACATTAAAAACAAACCTAATATGATGATAATGAGTTCCATGGAGTTTTTCCTGAGTAACTCTATAAAATTTTTATTTCATGCGTTTAATGAAATCAAGAATGAATTTGGACCCTACACTTTCATTTTGTAACTTTATATTATTAACTTTCCCATTCTTTCAAATAGGAATAACACCACCCTCAGAGAACTAAAAAAAAAAACAAAAAAAACCATGAAAACATTTGTTTTTGAAGACAGTACATGAGGAAGTATTGTTTACCTATAATGTAATCTATAAAAATAAGGTATTACTTAAAATACTGGCCATTATACAATAAGATCCATGAGGGCAAGAACTGCATTTAATTTGTTCAATGCTTCACACACAACAAACAAAATGGTAAATAGAAAGTACATCTAACCATATCAATAATTACATATCTACATGTGTTAAAATTCTTATTAAAAACACAAAATTTCAGTTTACAAAACAAAGATAATCAAATTCATACTGTTTCCCAAATACAAACTCAAAATAATAAACAAACAAGAAAGAAATAATAAACCAAGACAGTCTGAAAATAATATAATACATTTATATTATCTATATTTTGTTATTTATAGTGGTAAATAAAAATAAAAAGGAATCAGATATATCAATGTAAATCAAGCATAATAGAATTCAAGAAACATGTATATGATACACACCTAGCAATAGGACATATAAATACAGTAAAAATTGATAAATATAAAAGAAACTGAAAACTTCACAAAATCTTGACGGGTTTACCTCACTCCTTTCAAAAATCAACAAACGGAACTGGCCAAAAAATTAAGGCTATAAGGGATACAAATAAGACAATTAAACAGCACGTTAACTTTTGTGCCCAATAAATTCACATGCTTTTTAAACAGAAATAGCCTACTCACAAAAACTGATAATATATTAGGCAAAGAGAAAATCTCTCAAAAATTTCCAGAAAACAGAAATCATATTACGTCCTTTCCTCTCAACTGAATAAAATTAACGTCAAAGTATACCATATTTCATCAACTCTAAGACATGTAATTCTTTTCATCTTTGATACTGGAATAATAACATCCATTTACTATTACCCAAGCAGTGGCTGGAATATAGTTGTCATTGCCTGTGTTTGAGCAAACTTTTTATTTTGCTCTATTTGCAGAGTTTACTCAATGGCATGAATCATAAACAAACAACTTAAGGAAGAAGAACAGAGTGAAAGATGAGCCCTAATTGTTATCTGGAAAACATTTACTGAAATTTGCAGGTAAAATTTCCTTTTTAAGTGCCAGAATTAAAACTTGCACAGCTCTTTCAATAAGCATAAAATAAAAATTCTGAATGATAAGAAAGCACTCAATCATCGTTTAATTAGGCACATTTTTTTCTTTCTTACTAATATATAAAATAATGTTTCTTCCAATCAATGGTGTCTTAAGTTCAATGGCAGCAGAAATTGAAAAAAGAGGGAAGAAAAGCATTTGAAAGAAGGGAATGAGAAAAGGAGAAATGAAGAAAGAAAATCTATTTTCCTGTAAATAATGAAATGTTTAAAATACCTAAAAATGCTTAAATAAGTTAAAAATGAGTGATAAATATACTACATTTCAAAGCAATGGAAAGCGGAGAGCATTACTGATAAGAAAATTTAGATCTTTAAATGCATTTATTTTAACATAAGCATGACTGGAAATAAATAAAACAACCAACAAAGTAAAGCTAGAGAATACCAAACAACAAAGAGCCTCAAAGAAAACAGAAGGAAGGGATCAATGGAGTTAATAGCAGAAATTAATTAAAGAAAAAAAACTAGAAAACAACAGGTTTGACAAGTTAAAAATCTACTTTGTTGGAAAGCCCCATAAAATAAACCAACCTTTGGCAAGTCTGATTTTTTTTTTTTAAGTGAGGAGTTTGGCCTAGATGCAATCAACATTAACAATGAGAAAAATAGCAGGCTGAGGGGTTAAAAAAAAAAAAAAAGAATGAGAAAAATAACAAAACTAAAAATGAGGCGATTTTAAAATATACTATAAACAAATAGCACTGTAAACTAGAGTATTAAAACACCTTTAAACCAATGCATTTGGTATCTACATAAAACTCACGTTTTTCCAAATAAAACATCAATTACTAAATTTGAGTCTATAAGAGATAGGAATTGAGGTCTAAAAAGGTACTAAATTCAGATGGTTTTAATGGAAAATTCTCCAAACCTTCAAGTAACATATACAAATCACACCAGAGCATAGAAAAAGATAAGGTGCTTCCTATTCCTTCTTTAAGGCTATAATGACAAACCAGGCAAAGACAATGAAGGGACAGAGGGAACTAAACCAATCTCTTTATGATCATGTATAAATTCTAAAAATTACAATAGTAGGTATTAGAATTCAATATTGTATTTAAAAACTAACATGTCAAGACCAAACAAAGTTAATCTTAGGAATGAAGAAATAGTTCAACACAAGAATATCTATTCACATGATCCTCTAAAATTAACAAATTAAAAAAGTGGAATGGTCGTTAGTACAAAAGAACTTTTATGGTATTACATATGACATTTATTTATTAAATGGTGATTTTGCATAAATAAATATGACAAAGTCTCTGCTGTCATAGACCAAACATTCTGTGGATTTTATATACTGACGAATTATTTTAATCTTATCAAAGAAAAAAGTACTCAAGCTTTTTGTTTAAAATGAAACAACAAAAACTATGAGGAAGGAAACATATTAGGAGTAAGGGGGAAAGGTCCTGATCCTTGAGGTACACATGATGACCTCCTGAATGTATGTCCAATAACAACAGCATCATGAATTTCAGAAAAGAGATCACCTCCAGAAATGGAGATCTTTGGAAATTTAATAAAAATTTTTCCAAACCTTTTAAATTTTAAAATCCATATTTCTTTAGATGCAGGGCACAAAAATGTGATCTGTGTATGTGCACACATCACACCCATACATATGGCTGCCACTAGCTGCGTAACCTTTAGCAGGAGGTACTGACCTCTGTACATCAGTATTCTATTCATCTGTGTAATGAGGACAATCCTAGTATACCTACTTCACACAGTCACTGTGAAAATTAATGAGTAAATATCCATAACAGTTTCAGAACACTGCCCAGCACATGGCAGATACTATTGAAGATAACGATTCAGACGATGATGATGATTTTCTGTGGTGTGTTTAGGGGTATAAACAGAGAGGAATATTTGAAAGTGTTGCAATTAAAAATGGGAATGATAAATACAGTTGTAAAACTAGAACTTCTAGAGGCAGTATTTCATCCTTATATGTGTTCTCCCTGTCTGCATGCCCAGACATTCTCATGCACTTTCCACCACTCTCTACCCACAACCACTGAAACTATGTCTAGCAAATACATCATTAACCTCAGATTGCTCTGAGTGATGAGGGGCAAGAATCTGGAGAACATCATATGGAGGAAGGAACAAGAGGTCACACTTTGTAACCTAACATCCATGTTTCACAAACTTCTACCCACATTAAAAACTGTTTCTTTTCCCTCTCTTTTTTAATACACAGTATTGTGCCTGGGACTGCATTGGATGTGCCTAAATTACAAATTTCATTACAATACATCTCTTCTTTCTTTATGACGTCTCTCCTTAGTTTTCTGGTCTTTAGATTATGTTACACTTATGATTTGCACTGGTCCAGAAGTACAAAACTAAACTTAATGATGCCAGGAGGCACATCTTTGTCATTCCATTTTTCAAAGTCATTCTGGATATAAAAGTTCTGAACAGAGGGTCCCTATGGCACATTGACCAACAGATCACTCTCCCAGGATGACACACTGATAATCTCAGATCCATCAGGCTTGATCTCTGGCTATTTCTTGTTCCAATATCAAAAGGAGCACCTATAGACTAGATCCCTGGTAACTGCATACCAAAAAGATTGTTCTCCTCCAACATCTACCATGGCCCTGTGCCAACAGCTCCTCTTTCCCTCACTGCGCTATGCCTCATATCATCTTCCCATACCTCCCCTCTTATACACTCTGTCATAACTGCTGTGCTTCATGATGATGCCATTAGAAGCACTAATGTCTGACAGGGTTATACCTGAATACCTGGGGACAACACATCAACATTCCATGAAGTGGGTGGGTTTAAAGGAAGCTATCAAGTGTGGCTAGACTTACGGACCAAGCAGAAGATGGAAGGAGAACAGAAAGGGGCTCTACAGGCTCAATCCCCACACTAGCACACATTCCTTTCAAAATCAGGATCCTCTTTCCTCACTGTTGATTACCCATCAGGTAGCATTTATTTGGTTATTTACATAGGTGCAGGAATATCTATGGGGGAAGGAATCTGAGGACAGCATCTGAAATCATAACCCCCTGGAGGCAAAAGAATTGCTCTCTGTAAAAGAGTTTTCAAGGTTTAGAATTTGGGTCTCCCCACATTGATTTGACTTCTCTCTGGATCAATGTAGAAGGCAAGAGAGAAACATCTCTTTGTAAAAAGACAGGACATGGAAAGACCACAGAAAACCAAAAAGACTTTTTACTCATAAGCACTTTCACACAGATGAATCTCAGTTAATTTCAATTATATGCAGACCCAAGAACTACAATGACTAATATTAGTCATGTGCTACACACAGGCATAAGGCTTAAAAGGAAATACATGAAAGAAAACTAGAAAAATAAATTATGTATATAATAACAATTTTAAAACAGGCCTGAGTGGAGAATGATTCCTCAAAGGAGGACCAGGACAAAGAGGCCAGGCAAAGGAAAGGATGAGAAACAAGATGGACTATGACATTTACTTTTTCATGTTTTCCACTCTCCATCCCTTAGCCTTTTTAAAATCTGGCCCTGGGGCAGGGGAAAGAAGCAATAACCTTCCACCTAAAGCCACTGGTAAGAAGGCTATCTGAAACTCAGACACCTTCATTGACTTGAAATTTTGCCCAGTTTCCAGGCAGAAACAATTATAGGTCAATTGTTAAGTAGACTTCACCATTGAATATGTGCTTAAGTTTCTCTTTATTTTGTCTAATTTATTATGTATGAAGTGAGGTTTTCCATTTGTTGCCTCTTCAAATGATCAAACCTCCTATTCATGAGATATCAAGTTCCTCAAAGTAATTCTGCTTTTGCATTAACATTGCCTTTCAGACTGGACTTTTCTCATCAAGTAGAAATCCAATAAAGCCCATTCCTGACAACATGTATTTGTTTCCATTCTCCTATAATGTTGAACATGGTGTCCACAATATTTGTCAGCTAATTTTGAGGTTCTTCAGCAACACTGCCAAAATATGACATTGAAAATAGCATAGCCCTATTTTTCGCATTTAGGCTAAAAATAAGGAAGCAGTTCCATGGAGATACCAACAGAAATCCTCATTTTGAAGTTATCTTAAATATAGCCTCCACATGCTTAACTTCTGTTTCATTTAATATTCCATTGACAGTAAGAGGAGAGTCAGTATATTCAAGCTCGGTATAGTTTTTAATAACACTAAAAAAACTGTCTCACAAGCTTAAGAATATGGAAAGATTACAGAATATAATTCTGAGCTTCTTTATTCTTAAATAGGTTCACTTACTTTATGTTTAAACACCAAAGTTCAGTTACACTTTAATTTTGAAAATAAAAACTTGATTCACAAAACAAAAAAATTAAGTGGACACACGATTTTAAAAGATGGGATACGTTAAGAACTAGTTGATAGCATGTGAAAATTGGAAACATAAAAATATAAAAATTCCCTGACTGATCCTTGATTGTTTAAAAAGCCCCTATCCAATTCTGATTCCAGACACCTCAAACTCCTCTAGGTAAATGACCCAGTATAAAGAACCTTTAGTACTCTTAATGGTAAGAGATCGTATCAAGAAATTCACAATTTTCAGAAGAAAAAGGGCAATAAATTTCCACTCTTCTGTGGTACCCCATGTGGTTCCAAAATTTATGGCAATGACAGTAACTGTTAGTGTGACCAAGGCAGCAAATGTGGCTGCCTGACGCTTACTCTTCCACTGGCCAGTGTCACCTTCATTAACATTGTCCCATGTCTGGGACACAACACACACACCACACACATTCTTACTGCAACCCACTTAAGGGTAGTTATGAACTTTGGATTAACTCACTATCCTTTTAGTTTTTAATCTATTTCACCTGTAGCTCATTGTAATTTATTGGAGAATTGTTACTGCTAGAGGCAACTAAAGAAAACTTATAAAAGTTGAACCCTCCTTTCTTCTCCAGCAATCAATGCCACTTTCCTCTAGGTATAATCTCTGTTTTAATCAGCCTACATTGCTGTAAGAATTAAAACATCAAATTACTGACAGTTAGGTTCAGCCTGCTGTTATATGCAGTCCACAAGATTAAATTGACTTTGAAATTGCACTTTTCCCTGTTAAGCTTTATAGTAGTCATCTAATTCACTCCCAAATCATAATTAATGAAATTATAATGTTGTGAGTTCCAGCACATGAAGAGCATTCATTAATCAGAAAAGATGGAAAAAAAAAAAACTTTAACCAACATATCCTTTAAAACAAAATCACAGTATTCAGGATGTTTAATAGAGGAAGTTTGTACCCACTATGTATCTAGCAGAGGGGCCCATTTTTAAAACAATGATTACAAAATGAAACTTTGCAAATATTTTATCAAATGATATTTAGGCTTTATGCTAATGCATTAAAATTTCCTATCATCTTTAACGACAAAAACAAGACATTCATGAACTAATACAAAAGTGCTATGTCTCCCCTCTGAAGTAGAGATTCTAATTACAACTAGATTATTGTGCCTCAAATTGCATAAGACATGGTAGGACAACAGAGACAACATGGTCTTCCATCTATTCCACATCACCCAAACACATGTTATTCTCAAATATTCCACTGCTCGTGCACAGACTTGTTTGACATATTACAGAGTCTTTTTCTGAGTTATTTTATTTTCACCAGGTTTCAAGCCACTTAGGAAATGTTTGGAATTCTACCAGTAAACTACACACATATTCCCTAAAGAGGGTAAAGGTAGTTAACACACACAGTAGTTTATAATTCATAAAAATCCTCCCATAGAAATCACAGTGCAATATTTTATTCCTAATTAAATTAGCCATTTCTTTTTAATCATATCATGTAATCTCCTTCTCCTTTTTGGTCATAATGACCTATATGTGTCTTAGCTGTCCCATAATTCTGCCTAAATGGTTTCAGTTGTCATTTCTGAATCCAAAATGCATGGGCAGCCTGGGGCTGACAACTGGAACAGGAAGCATTTCCAAACACATCCCCATCATGTAAAACCAGCAACCTGAAAAATCTCTTCCATTAAAACAAAAACTTACTATATGGCTTCTGGCAATGACATCATGGATAGACAGATTGTATAGTTCTGCCCAGGCAGTAAGGCTGTTGCAAACCATTCTTCTCTCATAAAAGGAATGCAAACATTCACGCTCCAAAAGTTCATGCATCTGAAGTAGTTTCAATCTTGTAGGAGCAAATTCTTAAACCCAAACATATTTCTATACCCATATCTATATATAATTTATTTACTTTTAAAACTTACAGGAGGTCTCAATGATTTTCTTTTTTAAATTAAATAAATTCAATGTATAGTTTTGGGAAGTTTCAAAAAATTTGGGGAAATCTTCTAGAAGCATAACATTCTACATAACCATATGCTATTCCAGCATTAAAAGATTGAGCAAAATACGCTTTCTTGAAAAACTGGAGGAAAGGGCTACCCAGTATGATTTATATGCCCGCTGGCAAACCATCCACAAGCCTAAATCATATAACAAATTTTAACGGAGTCAAATAACCACTTTAAAAATATGTTCATGCTATTTTGAAGCCAAGTCAATTTCTTAGAGGAAAAACAAAAAGCCAACGGGTAAAAGAATGAAATGTTCTGATCATCAAACATCCTCAAAAATGTTTTAAAAAGAAGAAAAAAAAGGTTAACAAAACGGTTCACACAAAATTTCTTGGACTCAAATCTTGAAACGAAAGAAAGAAAAAAGGAACTTAATAGTTCTTAGGAATATCCTAACTCTGGAAACACTTTCTGGAGCCACCCCGCTAGAAATATGAAAGATCCCAAAATTACAGGGTGAAAGCAACATGAATGAAAAGAGTTAGAAACAGAGAACCAAAGAGGAAGAGAGAAGAGATAAAGAGGGAGAAGGAAGACGGAAGAATCAAACACGGCCATCCTGAAACAACTTTTGCTGACTATAAAACTGAATAACGGAGCCTTTCTTAATATTTTGGTTCTAAGAGGTAAGAGTAATATCCACACAGGGAATAATCATAATCATACTAGATATGTGGATCAGAAAACTCTATGAAACGTGCTGAATGAGCCTCAGGTACATGTTATTAATATTTTTAATATAAAAAATAGTAATCTGGAACATATAACCAAAAAGAAAATATTAAATAATCATAATTTGTTAATTTTGTCACCCCATATTTTTTGGCATACCAACAAAAATTATTATCTATTTTCAGACTCATATAATGGATGAAGTATTGCAAAATGTAGAAAGATAAATAAAAAAGTATTCACAATTCAGAGCTTACTGATGACTATGGGGGAGATAATGACAATCAAATAAATGTCAATACATATTCTTCCTCTTAACTAAAATGGAAACATTTATAACCTTGTTCATAACATTTGTCCCAGTGGTAACAATTTTAGGAAGTTTTATTCCAAGAAAATACAGAAGGATGTATTAGAAGCAATGTTGTTAAGATTTTACAATGCAAAATACTGTGGAGTTCTTAAACATGACTCCAGGATAGGACAAATCAAAAATCCCTTAAAATGGAGAAATTGTTTGAAAAATAAATATATACTACAAATGTAGAGTTTAAATTTTCCTGGCTGGTGGTAATATACAAAATATAGAATAACAAAGTTATCAGATCATGGCAAACAGTGAAGTATATGAAATATCCATTTGCTATGTAAGATAAAAGAGGCAATTTATATCGCTATTCTTGTGGCACACCTGAAACATTAGTACTTTCAGGTAAGATCTCTGTAATTCAAATAAAATTTTATTTTTTAGTTATTTCAATATAGTGTACATAAAGGAACAAAAGTATTAGGTCATTAAATATGAAATGTCCGATTTTGAATCAAAAGTTTAGTTTATTACATCTCAAACAACCAGTACAATTAATCAAAGTATGTGCCTAAACTATCATCACAGTTTTGCCATCTTAACAGTAGCTTGCTTATGCCAGCAGCAAAGAAGCTTGGAAAGCAAGTGGCAATAAAATCATGAAAGGCGTTTTCCACAGGTTGTTGAGAATTGAATATTTTTCCTTGCAAGAAGTGTCCAAAGCCTGGAAGAAGTAGTAGTCAGGTGGTGCAAGGTCTGGTGAGTCTGGTGGGTGACAGAGAGTTTCCAAGTCCAGCTGCTGTAGTTTGAGCAGTGTTGTTTTTTGCGACATGTGGTCTTGCAAGAGGACTGGACTGTCTCTATTGACCAATCTCCGCTGCTTAATTGCAAGCATCCTCATCATTTCATCCAGTTGGTTGCAGTAGACATCCACTGTAATCAATTGGCCAGGTTACATGAAGCTGTAGTGGATAATACCAGTGCTGGACCACCAAACAGACACCATTAGCTTTTTTTGATGAATATTCAGTTTCGGACTGTGTTTCACACTTCATCTTTATCCAACCATTGTGCTCAACACTTGCGATTGTCAAAAAGAATCCATTTTTCATCACACATAATAATACGGGGTACAAATGTGTCGCCTTTATGTCGTGACAGTGAACTTTAAGACAATTTCTCTTCTGATGCTCATTTAATTCATGTGGAACCCATCTATCCAGCTTCTTTGCCTTGCCCATTTGTTTCAAATGGTCCAATATTGCTAGAATAGTAATGTCAAACCTTGCTGCTAATTCACATGTAGGTTGAGATGGATTCCCTTCCACTACAGCTTTCAGCTCATCATTATCCACCTTGGTCTCAGGTCGCCCACGTGGCTCATTTTCAAGATTAAAATCACCAGAATGGAACTTCTTAAACCATCGACATACTGTGCATTCATTAGCCACATCCTTCCCAAACACTTTGTTGGTATTTCGAGCTGTCTATGCTGCATTGGTTCCATGACAGAATTCACATTCAAAAATAAGATGAATTTTTGATTTAGCCATGGTTCCACAAAAATTTCTCTAAAAAATATTTGAAAAATAATCATAAGCCAAAACATGCATCTGAAAAGAATGAGGATGCACCTTCACAAAAGAAGAAGAAGAAGAAGAAGTGTTAAGGGAAAATGCCAGAGATATCAACTGTCAAACTTAGTACTTCAGAAAATCGGACATTCCATACTTAATAACCTAATAATTCAGGTTTCTCAAACTCAATGACTAAAAGGATTACACCAACATTATCTTTTAAGATTCAAGTTTCACCTGCAGCGTATGATGCTCTGAAGCACGAGAAATTGAGTAGTGAAATATACAGTTAAGAATCCACAGAATTACAAAAATTTGTTTCAAGGAGCTCTTAATAGCAAACAATAAAAAGACCTCAGATCGAGAGGGGGGAAAAAACCTCATGAATTCTTGTATTCTGAGTATTGCCAAAAGTTAAAATGGAGTAGAAATTCCAAACTATTTGTCAGCATCTACAGCCATAGTCAAATTGCTGACTTGTCTGTCATAAAAAAATTTGCCAAAGATCAATCTTCACTCTTTCTCTTCTTTTTTTCTACTAGCTTTGTTCAATCCATTTGCTTCCACTAGAAAACATGCTAATCCCTTGCTGTGCATGGGTAGTAAATTAAAGATAGCCTGGAAAAAAGAACTGTTTTATATTTTTCTCAATAATTAGACACTCACAAACTTTCAAAGATAATAACCTTCCCAGGAGCTTGGCATATTTGGCAGATATAGTTGATATTTTGAATAAGAATTGTGAAACTTTAAGAAACAAAGACCAATATCATTACTTCTCATTATATGTTTTAAGCTTTTATGCCAAAATCTAGTTAGGTAGTCAGTGAATCAGAACTAAAAATATCCCTTCATTCTCTTGACTTCACGCAACTTGCCAGAAAAAGGTTACTGAAAAAAAATTTCAAGGGAAAGATAAAATCCCACTTTGTCTGGGATGAATTCAGGTAATGCTTTCCTGATGCTGGGGCTGAAAATACCATTTGAAAGTCAGTCTTAGAAAAATTTAAAAAGAAGTTATTGGTGTTCAAATTTGATTCAATTACCAAAAGTAACTTCAGAAAATCATACTTGAGAATTTTGGGTAAAATGTTTCTCAATATTTACTTCAAAACAAATTTAGTAGGCTTGGAATATAATTATCATAATCAACATATGAAGCTAGTTATAATGATTTCTGTCATGGAAAACACAGCAGAAACCACATATGGCAAGGAAGATGACCACACTTTTGCTCAGCCCTTGACACTACCTATGACACAAAAGCTTGTGATAAGTAAGCTGCCTTAGTGCCCTCATTGAGAAAAGGTGTGGTTTTTAAATGTTAAAAAGCCAGAATCAACAGCTTAATAAAACATTTTGAAATCATCATTACTTGAATTTATTTTATTAAGAATTTAAAATTTATCCAAAATTTAAAATGGCATCAGAGATGAGCATGGAATGTTTATGTTAATACAAAGGGTGCATGAATTTCAAAATCTGGAAAAACATTGATATATAACTACAGTAAATGACTTGGAATGACAGCAGCATTAACTTCTGTGAGTATGGAAGATAAAAAAAATTTATGTAGTATATGAGCATAGTACACACATAAACATACATACATGCCTAACACAGATACAACATACATGTGAGTATAAATTATAAAAGAAGTCTTCAAAGATGACACATGGAAGCACTGACTCTCTCTAAGGTAGTTGGATAGTAATCTGGGATATATCAGTCAGAATAGGCCAGGTTATGCTGCAATAACAAACAACTTTTGCTCACAATTCATTGGCTAAAGCAAGTCACATGGCCACAATCAACTTCAATGGGGAAAGGGGATATACTCTTCCTGCAGGGAGTGGAACACAAATGTCTGAGAATAGTAATACAGTCTTCCACATTAGGCAAAACCTACTCATCTTTTTTCTTCAGTGATAATACAGTAAGAATATAGTAAGAATACTAAATACATACATATATGTATATATTTGTACTGAATTTTAAAAGATCCCTTTGCCAAGAATTCAGTAACTTTAAAAGAATGTTACAATTTTACCAACTCATTCAATTACTTCTCATCTAAAGTTAACTTTAGTTAAGATGAAATTCTTGCTATACCATGTTAGTTTTTCCTTCTGAACTCTGAAAATCTGATTTTCTGGTATAATGTGTCATATACTAGGATACTTAAATCAGATCCCCTTATTCTGACAGTGACCTTCCTAAAAGATAACAAATCTGTGTTAAACTGTATTTATTAATCTTCATTACTCTTTGACATAGGTTGGACTCTCCACGTGGAGGCTGAAGTACAGTATGTCTATTACGTAAAAGGAATAAAATATGTTTATTAGCTGAAATGTAGGAGAAAGAGAAGGAAGCAAGACTGGACAAAGGAAGTCAAACTGTGACACTAGCCAATAATCCTCAGCCAACCTAGCACCAGAGTTGCCCTGTGTTGGGCAGAAATGACAGTACCTTTATACCTTCACGTTTCACAGTCACCAGATACAGGATGCCTGGGGAAAGGTGTGACCTTATTCAGGATGAGTCTCTGCAGCTGAAACAGATGCTGGAGGAGCTGACAGCTGGAGGCATTTTGCTGATGTTATTTCCCATAGCTGGCAGCAAGTCCTTCCTTAAAGGAGAAAATAGCCACCATGTCCCTATGTCTGCTACACTCTATAAGGGTGTTTTAATGAAAACCTTGATAAATGACTCTCTATCTGTCATGCACACACACATACACACATTGTGTCCAATGTATCTATTCTATGAAAACAACCATATCAAGTTGGCAAAAATTTATAGAGTTCCCACTGTAGTTGGTAATATAAAAGAAAATGAGAATCATCCGCTAAGGGAGACTAGTGCCAGCATCTTATGATGTCTTATGAAAACAAGAATGATCATGTTGCCCTTTGAACTCTTTAAAAGATACTACTCAGTTCACTGTATTTTAGTCGGCTGAAATCTGATTTAAAAAGAGGAAGCAGATCTCTAGACCTTTCTTTTCTCAATAAATTCTATAATTACTATCATTTTCCCCATTACCTCTTCCCTACATTTTATTTTCTTTTAAAGGTAAATAGATGCTAAGAAAACCCCAAAAGATGGAAAATTCTTACTTAGCAAATAGCTTCCATGACAAATTAGTTTTTCAGTTCCCAAATTATGAAACAGAAATGAGGCATGAGCATCTGTTGGGAATTTATAGCTGGGCTTGGATGTGCCAGTGAGAAAGGAGTAAATTACTCATTTGAAGTTGGATGTTAACTCAGAACACTGAAGTTCATTTTCTTAAAATGAGGTCTCTAATAATACCCAGCAATCAAAAACATAATGAAACTATAAAATGAAAAATCTGTATGTTTTTAATAACTAAAATTTAAAATCAGAAACTTTCATCATTGTATATTTCATTAAACATACACTTACATTGTAAAAATGTTCTTATTGGTCCTAAAATATTATAAAATGTACAAATGTGTATCACTACATGTATCAACATCCCAAAATCATCATAACAAATCATAACAAAAAACAAAGCAATGACTAACCGGCCAATTAACAAGCAAAAATATTTTCCATCAAGACAGCACATCCTAATAAAAGCACATGCTAACTTTAGACACTGCTCCTGTGCCTAGAATGTTATTGATAGGACAATAATCTAATAACAGTTAATTCAAATATCTTCACTCCCACTAACCTTGTCACATTTGATAAACTCTAACAATTGATAAATGGCAAAGACTTATATGCTTCACAAGCATTAATGGGAAAAAAATTTTTCTAATTACATAGTGGTTTACACAATGACAAGCTTTAGCATTTGTTCATATTTAAACTTATTAAGAATGGATGAGATTCCAAGGTAAAGATGGCAAACAGAACATGTGCATCTACTTTGTACTCTCCTGAATTCCCACTCACCAAATTTTAGAAGTTCCAAAACAGATGGTAGCAAGTTTAGCACCACAAAACACAACCAACCAACCAAATGGAATAGTAAACCGGCAGTGGGGGAAGGCTAGAAACAGCACTATTCATGCACAGAATAACCAAAAGGCTCAAGAATTAGTATCACCAGGAAGTGGGAATGAATAGAAAGTCTACATATGAAAGTCTAAAACATAGAATATTGGTTGAAAGCCTTTTTGGCAGCTATTTACTCCTTAAATACACTTTCCTACTCTGCTTATACAGATAATTGCCCCTTCTGAACCCAGAGAGGGTGAAACAGAGGGTGTATGAACTGGGAAACCCAACCTGTTAGGGATAGGGATACCATCCTGAAACAGGAGGATTAAGTGGGGTCCTATCCCCTACTCTGCTTCCAGAAGATTGGCAACTAGGCCTCTATCCTTCATGCGAGAGTTTAGAAGAATTTTCACTGGGAACCTTACAGCACTGTAGGAAAGATGGATACTGACATTGAGGGTTTCTCAACAAAATGGCTTAGTCAGCTCCTATGGTAAAATTCATGATGAACCAGCTACTCACAGACTCAGCGTTCCCAATCAGGTTGTTTCTGCACCAGCTATCTAACCAAACCAGCTATCCAATATTAAGAAGAGAGCCCAAAGCAAACTAAGGGAAAAAAAAACCCAAAAACTTGGTGGAAACAGAGTTTTACTGTTAGAAAAATTTTAAAAAGACTATTATTAATATTTTCAGTGAGATAAAAGATACTGCAACCTTGAAATAAGAAAAAGGATGTTAACAAATGAACTATTCTGAGCAAAGGTACCTTATAAATTAATAATATTATTAAAATTTAAATTTAAAAATTTTGATAGAATATGTGAAATATGAAGTTGAAGAAATGTCCCTTAATATTGAGCTAAAGGAAAAAAAGAATTAGAAAATGGGAGAGAAAAGACAAGAAAATTAGAAGAGCAACCCAGGAGGTCCAACATTCAAATAATAAAAGATCTAAGAATAAAGAAAACAGAAAATAAAGGGAGGAAATCATAATAAAATAATTTAAGATAATTTCTTTCAAAAGAAGGAAATACGCACATTAAAAGATGTTCCTCATTAGTCATTAGGAAAATGCAAATCAAAATCACAATCAGATACCACTAAATACCCACTATAATCAAAAAAACACTATAACAGGTGTTGGCGCGGGTATGGAAAAAGTGGAACCCCTACACACTGCTGGTTAGATTGTAAAATGGTGCATTCCCTTTGGAAAATAGTTTGGCAGTCCCTCAAAAAGTTAAAGATAGAGTTATAAGATGACCCAGCAACTCCACTCCTAGGTATATACCCCAAAGAATTCAAAACAGATACTTAAACAAAACCCTGTACACAAATGCTCACAGCAGCACTATTCACAATACCCAAAAGGTGGGGAAAAAATGAAATGTACATCAACTGATGAATGGATAAATAAAATGTGGTATATTCACACCACGGAATATTATTCAGCCTTAAAAAAGAATGAAGTACTGAAAAATGCCACAACACGGATGAACTTCAAAAGCATTATGCTAAGTGAAAGAAGCCTGTCACAAAAGGTGACATATTTAATGATATGATTCCATTTATATTAAAAGTCCAGGCAAATCTATAGAGACATACAGTAGATTAATGACAGGGGTGGTGGTGAATTTTTAGTGACTGCTAATGGGTATGAGGTTCCTTTTTAGGGTAATGAAATATTCTAAAATTAGATAGTGGTAATGGTTCCACAACCGTGCTAAAAATCACTGAATTGTATACTTTAAAAGGTTGAATTTTGTTACATGAATTGTACCTCAATAAAGCTGCTGCATGACCAAAAAAAAAAAAAAAAAAAAAAGAAAGGACATGAGATTTCAGATTGAAATGAAATCAATGAAAATTAAGCTGCACCTTAGTTTCTTTTTGACTTCATCATAAAATTTCAGAACACTGAAAACAAAGAGAAGATAGTTTAACAGAAACAACAGAAACTAGACAACAATGGAGCAATCTCATTGAAATTCTAATGGAATTATTTCCAACGAAGAATTCTACATCTAGCCAAAATGTCAATCAAGCATGAGTGCTGAATAATGTCTCAACAACAAAAATTCTTCCACACACCCTTTCCTAAGAAGCTATTAGAAATTGTGGTCCTCGAAACAAAACAATATGGATGGAGGCAAAAGAACTCCAGCCCAGCAGAGAGGGGAAGAGTATGCCAGGATATCAGAAAAGATGCACCAGGCAGAGGCTCTGGGAGGTATGGCATTAATAACAAAAATGAATAATAGGAAATTAATATTGATTCCAGGGAAACCTAAGTTTGAACACAGAGGGAAAAGTAATCATGGTATACTACATGCCTTGGCTGCAAAGATTTATATTGACAAATAATGTAAATATTAAATTCTGAATTCTGATCTAACCAAAATTATAATATAACTACACTGAGAGGATGGGAGGATGGGAGGTTGGGAGGGTGGCAGGAAAAAAAATGGGCCCATTTGTTTTAAAGTGGAGGAATGAGAAAAAAACTAAATTCCCATTTTATGTTGTAGGAATCAGTAGATGATGCCAAAGATGAATAATCAAGAAGTGACAATAAAAGAAAACTTTATTAGATGTTCAGAGAAAAATTCAAAAGAATCAGCTAAAAGAGTAGAAAGTTGAAGATGAACACTGCTGTTTTTCATAACTAACCTAGAACTAAGTGACTTATTAATCTATATGCAAGTGTAATACATAAAAACAACAATCGCGTCAACAAAAATGAATGATATAAACCTGGAGTGGTTTAATATCCCTTTACCAAAGCACAGAATGTATGTTAAACTAAAACATTATGTGACATTAACTAAATATTCACGAAATGCAAGAAAAACTAATAATAAAATTAAAGAGAAGTAAATAGAATGAAAGGAATGGCCATTATAATGATATGCATTTATCAAATTACTGATTCAGAAAATTGATGAGCAGTTATAGCCACTCCACTCTGTATGATATATAATAATGCACACTTTCTCACTTAGAGCTAAATTTGCAAATGATTTTTTCTTCAATTACTTAATGGCCTATTTAAACTTAATGTGAAGGTAATTAGAATTATTGATCATCTTCATCCTGATCTTGGGCACTCTCATCAGATGGCAACTTTTGTACCTTAGCTGGAGTTTTTCTCTCATTTCTCCAAGCTGATCATTATTGTCAGTCTTATTACACTTAATGTGTCACTCTCCTGCCTCCACCCGCCCCCTGAAACATGCACAGTTTTTTGAAAGCATTGTTTTCTTAACTTAAGAAACATGGCAATAATTCCTATGAGGAAAAAAATGATTAACATGAGAAATATGTTCTTTTATTTCCAAAGGAATTCTCTTTTTATTACTGTTCTTACCTTCCCTATGATTTCTCTACCATTAAGTGTGGTATTTTAAATAACAAAAATCCCAAAATAAAGTGAGAAAAATAATTAAAATAAAAAAAACAAAATCACAGAGTCATAGAATATTCTCATAAAAACAGTGGAATATACTCATAACTGTGTGTTTTTGTGGATAATCAGGCATTTACTATGACAAGAGAGATCAGACACACTTCTATCTTAGACAATGTGAATTAAATACTTAATTAAGATTAAGGGTACCTAATAAGTATGGCAACCACATAAAATAAAACTAGAATATAGAAAAGATAGGTATGATATAAACAGGATAAAAATTAAACTAAAATCTCAACACCCAACACAATAGTGAACAGTTGAAAATGACTAAAAGAAACCATGATTCCATATTAGATGAGAAAAAGCCATTAGGGAAAAGGACAGAAAAGAAGTTAATTGACTTTGTCCTACCAATTAGAGAAAATGAGTTCATAAGAGAGCACTGATTGAAAGCTAGCTTGTTTCCCTTTCATTTCTTTAATTTCTCCTTATGCTTCAGAATTCTTCTATCTTACACTGCCTGCACATTCAGTCATCCCCAATGTTTACATCTGTTCACATTCCGTACTTGGTTCTGAATGACAACCCCCCCTTTCAGAATCATAGTATCACACTGCATAACTAGTTCTCCATATATAAAATAAAAACATGCCTAAAACCCTTCCATAAAGAAAATCCTATGAGTCAAATCTAGTTTTCCTATTGTTTTCACTAAAACACAAATATGTAAAAGTTCCATGATACATGAAGATCTGTGACAGCAATTTGTAACTCATATGGCTCATAGAGGTTACCTAGTCTAAGATTATAGTCCTCCACCGGACTTTAATGTCTTTAAAAGTAAGGGCTATGCATTTGTATCTCTAGAACCTAAGGATACTTCCTGACACAGAGAAGACAGTCCATATATGTTGGAGGAAAAAAATGAATAAATCAATAAATGAACAAATAAATTATTAAGTTAATGACCACAACAAGTTGCATTTCTGTTTCCAAAAATTATGTCAAATGGTACTTAATGGGTATGATGTACGTTATACAGGTGATGGATACCCTAAAGCCTTGACTTGATCACTACGCAATCCATGCATGTAACAAAATTGCACTTGTACCCCATAAATTTATACAAATTAAAAAAAACACAAAAATTATGTCAAATGGGACATGTTTTTATAATAGTTGCAAAAACTTGGGCAGTCCTTTTCTATGTAAACTTGTAGTGGATTCACACTCAACTAAGGGATGATATGATGCAGCCACGGGAAAGGGTATTGCATGAGGTATTTGACATCTTAGCCTGAATTTCCTCATCTGCAAAATGGAGGGACCTTACACCTCCTTCATGATATCAGTGGGGACTGCATGAAATAACGTATGTAAATTACATATTTCAATGCCATGCAAGTAGTACAAGTTAGGAGCCTTTCCTGTGATATTTCTGAAGTGGTTCCATTCATCCTCTACTTGAACACTTTCCGCAAAAGGTGCTCCTCATTACACTTCAAGGCAATGAATTTAATTTACAGATAATGCAAAATTGAACATTCCTCCTAGGATTAAGCCAAAACCAGCCTCCCCAAAACTCTCACACTTAACTTTCTTATCCTGTCTGGAATATATATGCTACATTTTTTCCTACTCTCCTGCTATATCTTTAATTCTCCTGCATAAGTCTCCTTGGCACTGGTGCCATCACACCATCTTAGTGACCCTGCTCTGTGCACACTCCCGTTTGCTTCAGTTCCTGTCAAAACCAGGGCCTTACACTGGCCACCGTGTTTGTGGATGAGGCATGGTAAGTGCAGGTTACAGCGGAGGTACCACTTGCTCTGGATTTGCATTAGCTTTTATTGTAGCCACATTTCAATGCTGGCTCATATTGAGCCAAAGAAATTAGTCTTTTTTTACATTAATTGTTTTTAAGTTAATATTGCTCCACATTGTTTTTCTGCATAAGGTTGTCATGCTTTTTTAAAAATAACAAATACACTGTTTTACTTACTCCCACAGCAATTCACCTTGCAGGTTAGGCTCATCATTTTACCAAATTCTTTTTTGACCCTTGATTCCATCACCCCAAGTATTAATTCCAGTTCCTGGCTATGGCACACACACAAATAGGTCAAGCATACTATCCCATGTCTTCATCTGAGTCATTAATAACAATACCAAATAGAACAAGGACAAGAACAATGCCCTCTAGCACATGCCCATAGACTTTTCTCCATGCTGACGTCAATTCAGTAATCAATAGGCTTTGGGTAAAGTTGTTCAACCAGAAATAAACTGAAAAAAATAACCATCTTCCAACACTTGATTTCATTCCTATTCTGATTTTAAGGATCTCATGAGAGTCCCTGTCACAAATTTGCTGAAATCAAGAAATAACGTAAGTCGGGCACAGTGACACATGCCTGTAGTCCCAGCTACTCAGGAGGCTGAGGCAGTAGGATCGCTTGAGCCCAGGAGTTCAAGGCCAGCCTGGGCAACATAACAAGACTCCATTTCTAAAAATAATTAAATAAATAAAACTAACACAAAGAGAATGAAGATTATTAGACCTTAATATCTAAAAATCTAGTTTTTAATTTCACTAATATTCTATATTAAGCTTGTATGTCTATAGATTCAGACATTTGTTCCCCACTACCTTTTAAAAACCAGCATTACTTTTGCCCATCTGCATTATTAATGATTTTCTCAAAGATTATAAACAACGGTTCCGTGAATACACCACCTACAATTATTTTCACATTCTAGATGTAACTTATCCAGGACTAGAAAATAAACTTATTCTAGTGGATATTTATAAGGTGGTTTTGGGGGTGTGGGGGGTGTGCAAAAAGCAGAGAACTAAGAGAAGCATGCCCTATATCTGAATGCATTTGCTACATTGGGAAGAATTTCCTGCTTTATCAATCTTTTTTTATATATATATGTGTATATTTTAAAATTTCAGAATATTACGGGGGTACAAATGTTTTGGTTACATAAATTGCTTTTGTACCATTTGAGTCAAAGTTACAAGTGTGTCCATCACCCAGATAGTGTGCATTGTACCAGTTAGGTGTGAATTTACCCATCTCCTCCTCCTCACTCCCACCCGCTGGATTTCCGACGAATGTTATTTCCATATGTGCACGTAAGTGTTGATCGATTAGTTCCAATTTAATGGTGGGTACACATGGTGTTTGTTTTTCCATTCTTGTGATACTTCACTTAGAAGAATGGTCTCCAGTTCCATCCAGGTTAAAATAAGAGGTATTAGTTCACCATTTTTTTATGGCTGAGTAATACTCCACGTTATGCTGCTTTATGAATCTTGATGGGAGACAGGGAACACCAGCCATTACAAAAGCCAAGATGCTAAGCCACTCACTTTCTCAGGGTCCTGGGCAGTCAAAACACGGGCATGGGACCTCATCTCAGCCAACCAAACACAACCAATCCTGGCTTAGCATTAGGAGCTAACAACCCAAAGAAGCAATGAGAATGTAGATGTCACTTTGACATCACGAGCAGAGCTAATAACATCCAGTTACCCAAAGCAGCAAGGCCAGCAAAGTAAGAGACAATGTCCAGTGTCAACCTTCCTGGTGGCAGCAAGGTATTCAGCGCTTAGTTCCATGGCATGACTTTGGCTCTGGTTCTGGCTCTCCAGCCTCACATTGTTCCTGCCCATTTTTAAAGTCTTCCCAGCAGGTCTGTCAGCCACACAATAGATATCCAGAATCCAACCCTTCTCATCACCTCCTCTGCTGACATCATCTCATGCTTAGATTACACTGCAACAGTCTCCTAACTGGCTTCCCTGTTTCAGAACTTGCTCACCTTCAGTATGTTCTTAAGAAAGCAGCCAGAGAGAGTCAATTAAAATCATTTCTCTACTCAGTACCCTTTACTGGCTTCCCATCTCATTCTAAGTAAAAGCCAAACTCGGTCAAAACAAAACCTTACAAGACCAATACAATCTGGACCCCACTGTGTTTTGGACTTTGTCTCTTCCTACTACCATCCTTGATCGCTTCCTTCTAGCCACAGCCCACTGCTTCTCACACAGGCTTTCTATCTGAAATGCTCTTCTCCCAAATATATGTAAATCATACTCTTTCACTTCCTTCAGGATTTATTTTACCTAAATACTTCTCAGTGAGTACTTCCCTGATCACCCCCATTTAAAGTTTCATGTGCACGTACATGTTCACATACATTTTATCTCACAGGAAAAATGTCCAGTTGCCTAAGGATAGTGTAATCTGGAAACCAGAATACGGATGAAGTGCTACAGTTTTTCAAGAACAGATGTGGTATAAAATCAATTAAATTAAAGCATTCTTCATGGATTTAAAAATCAAAATGAGGCAGAGAAATCAAATAATCAGGTAAATTGTGTGGCAGGGTGAAAAGACAGAACGTAACTTTCACCTTACAGTCCCATATTCTAACATCACACATACCTCAGACCATCATATAAAACTCTATAAAGACAGTTAACACAGGTACATTCCAGGATAAAATGAAATAACAGGCATCTTTAGGCACAGAAGACTTGAGCCAAAGTCTTATCTTTACCCTTTTAACTTAGCTGAGTGATTTTAGTAAATCTGCTTTAAATTCTCTAAGCATTATTTTTTCCTCATCAATAAAATACTGGATAACATTACATCCCCTACATGCCCCAAAGGGCTAAAGGTAGAATCTAATGGAATAACATCTATAAGAGTGCTTTGCAGAATTTACACCATAATAAAAAACATCCTGTGGGATTTATGATTTTTGTTAACACATTTTTTAGTGTGAAATACAAGATTTTTGTTTTATGTAATTTTACACATAAAATGTCTAGAACATTTCACTAGTTTACAGCATAGTAGAAGGAAAAAAATGATTGCTCCTAACAATATCATGATTAGCTTTGAGTCTGTTGCTTTTTTTTAATAGCTTTACTGAGCTATAATTGGTATACAAATGACTCCATATATTTAATGTATACAATTTGATGAGTTTGGACATATGCATATACCCATAAAGCCATTACCACGATCAAGGCAATCAAGGTAATGAACACATCCATCATCTCCACAAGTTTCCCTGTGTTACTTTGCTTTTAGATTTTTCATGGAAAGAACACATCATAAGATCTACTCTCCAAAGAAATTTTTAAGTGCACAATGCCGTATTGTTAACCATAGGCACTATTTGTACAGCAGATCTCTAGAACTTATATATGTAATTATTAAATACGTAATAAAAGAATGTTGCACATATGCTTTGCTCTTATGTAATTTAAAATAAAACAGAATAGTTATGAACTTAAGGACAACATACATTTACATAATCATGCTTATTACTAGTATTTTTATTTCCACCTATGATATCTGTTTTAAATTTTTCAGCATGGTGTTACATAGGATAATGTGGCACTTATTTGTTCTTCCACAAAAATATATATATATAAAAACTAAACTGCTTAACTTTCTGTTTAAGTAGAAAAAAACCTGTTAGCACTTTCACAACTAAATATAACCTGGAGTCAATGATTCTTAACTATTTTCTACATTTCTCTTCCAAGTCTTAAACCAATGCAGGAAAAAAGATAGCTGTAACAATAATTTAGACCATTATGAAACCAGATTCCTTTTCAAGCTAATTGAGCCACTCCTTGGTTAAAGATGTTCCTTCACAACTGCTGGAGGAAGGTCTTATTTAAATTAGCATGCATCGCAGGAGTCCACGTGTTACCTGAGTGCAACATGAGCAACCCTAAGGTGTTCTCAATCTTGCAGCTTCCAGATCATTTTATCCACATATTATATTTTGTAAGTGTGGAAGAATCTAAATTTCAGAACATTTTAGGAGCTTTTTCTAGTATTTAAGAGAAAGCCTACACAAACAATATCCTATTATCCACTGAATCACTTTAATAACGACCTCCAAAATAATTTCCTTGAGTATTCTTTCACATCACTAAATTTTCATCACTTATTTCATTATTCTGGCCCTCAGAAGACTTTTATAAAACCTAAAATGTCATCGTGGAAATAATAAAAAGGAGCTAGGCTCAGCGTTCTCTTTTAAAGAAAGAAACAAATATATTTATACTGTGTGTATATTACCATAAGAATCCTTCACTTGGTGAAGCTCAAATTACATAGGTACCTCAAAAAGCCCTTGAAAACTTAATTAGTTCTGAAGTCAAGAGGATATCAATCTTCAATTATTTTACTTTCCCTTCATATGTAGAGTTTTAATGAGCACGAGGTATTGATTTTTCTTACACTGTTTAACTTATAATGTCCTTTCCTTCAAAAAAGGGTACTATGAATTACATGGAACTACAAAATCAACATTGTTTAGAAAATAATTTTGATGTTAACAATTCTGAAATAATATGACAACATTAAGTTTAGAAAATTTGAGGCTAAATTGTTTGACACTGATTTTAGAACTTGCTAAATAACAAAGTTCTATACTTGCATGTCTGTGTGCATGTGTGTTTAAGTAGACCCTAGTGGAATATATGGGGCAATACCATAACTTATAAGTTTGCTTTATGGAAACTTAAAACACATTTCATAATTGAAATAAATGTTTAAATGGCTAAGTTACAATCTGTCTACAAAACTTACTTAAACTATAAAGCAGTTTAACTGTATTTAGGATTTAACTGCACTCAGAATCTTGATGCTGGTAATGTTCTGTCTTGATCCAGTTGGTTGTTACATAGATATATTTACTCTATGATCATGCACTTTTATGTATGTACATTATACTTCAGTAAGAGTTTTATTTTAAAAACATTAGCTATTGTTGTTGTTTTATTATAAGGGACTGGTGAAGTAAAGCTGTCAGAAACCAAAAAAAAAAAATAAAATAAAATAAATAAATAAATAAATAAATTCTTTCCATTTAAAAAAAAAAAAAAAAAAGAATCTTAAGTGTAGAATAAAGGAGGGTTATGAAAAGAAAGGAAAGTTTCCTTTTCCTCTTCTGACCAAAGGTTCAGACTAAGAAAAACTGTAAAAATAAACAAGAGCTATATAGTCCAATTAGAATTCAGAGTAAGATGAGGCTGGGTCTATCTTACAAACTACAAGACCCTGGAAAAATCATTTAATCTCCCTAATCTTTAGGCTTCTCCTTTGTAAAATGGTGATATTCATGTTTTCCACAAGGCCGTTGAAAACACCAATAGTGACAATGAATGTAAAGCCTTCAGCATAAAAGTCCATAAATTTTAGTTGTTGGTTTTTATTATTGTGGTCATACTTGTCTTAAACTCTTTCACCTCCCTTTCTGCAGCCTTCACTCATTCATCCCAAGCCCACAGTGCCCTCCTGTTTCCTACCCTATGCCCCTCATTAAAATATCCTCTAATGCCCAAGGTATTTCACCCTTTGAAGTTATTATTGCCTTTCCACTTTTATAAAACATGCAAAAAAAAAGAGTGGAATTTATTTCTGCTAGATACCGTGAGGAAAGCAATCTGATTAAACTAATCCATTAAAGTAAAACCTTAATAAAAACCTTAATAATTCTTGCAATACCAGCATATTTACAAAGAACATGCAATCGGAAGGTAGTATAAGAAAATAAAAACTTTAGGCAATATACAGGGAAGTTATTTTCATACTGGGAAATTGCTACCTAGTCAGGCTAATCCTGCCAAGAAGTCTACACCTTCCCCACCCAAACTGAGAAGGCTCTCTTAAGAAATTTCTACAGCCTGAAGCTCCTCTTTTCTCCAAATGTTGATTTCAGAGATTCACTGAAACATCTTTTACTTAAACAAAAACAAAACAAACTTCAGATGTAGCAGCAAAAAGTGTTTTACCCAAGATAGCAAAATGACAGAAAGTGACGAGAATAGAAAAAGAAAAGCGGAAAGCAGAAAGGCAAAGAAACAGTGGGAAAGTAAGGCAATAAAGGTGGAAAGGAGACCAGAAGAAGAGGTGGGGCAATCATGAGCCATGGATGACACAAGTTTGCCTCATTCTCAAAAAGAGAAGAAGGCAATCTGTATCATGTCTTAACTCTGCAGAGAAGTTAGGAATGAAATGTTACTTGTAGAAACTGCATGTGTCCATGCTATTACGAGGTTGATTTAAGAGGACCTGGGATGTCTCCACAAGAATTGGCACCAGGGAAAATTTCACTCACATAAAGAAAAGTGATTATGTTTGAGTCAGTCTTAATCAGCAAATACTGCAGGACAGTGAATTTTTTTCCTTATATTTGGAAATTCCACAAAATATAAAATCATCAAATGACATTTAATCTAATATGCACATTTTAAGCCTCACAAATAAATTGCTTTTTTTTTTAAGATTTGGAAAACGTATTTTCACATTATCGTTGTTAGTTTCTCTGTCAATGTTACTGCTTTTGGTGTCCAAACTATTCTTCTTCCTTTTAATTTAATTATCCAGTTTGAGGAGGGAATAAGTCATTATTGAAATCTCTTTCCTACAAAACATTATAAAAGTTAGTCGAGTATAGTAAGGAAAATCTAGATTTCATTGAAATATGTGAACTAGACACACTTGAAAATATGAATCAAAAGTTCCAAGTCCAAATCAGCTGAACACATTCTTGACTCCAAAATGATGAATTAAACAAAAGAAATTATGTTTGCATTGATGTGTGAATCTGCATCCATTCTTGGTACCATGTAATATATGCAACTGCTCAGCTCTAGCTGTCCTTGTAGCTACATTACCATATTATTCAAATGTATCTATCATTTATATGTAAATAGACAAGATGAATAGCTTCTTCATAAGACAATTTTCAAATGACAAACAGACACAGGCAGACATTAGTAAAATAAAATGTTGCAAATATTCACTCTTGTATATTTTTAAGGAAAAATGGAAACTACTTCAGAATTTTTTAAAAAGTAGTGTAACAATTACAAAATGGGATCTTAATACTTCACAATACTAACAACTATTCTTCTCAATAAAAGTCAGTGCCAATGTCATTTGTATCTTATAAATTACATGTTCTCAGATCCATCTGTGAAAATTGGGATGTTAATTATCGTGGTTACATTTCATGATTCCACAGTTAAATGCTGAAATGGCACTACACAAATACCATATGTTTTTCTAAGGGAAATGGAGAAAGATTAATTATGAGTTCAAGTCCAAGTCTTCCAGCAGTAATACTCTCAACACAATAAGATCGTTACATTGTGTGATATGCAAATTGGAAGTTTTAATTAATAGCTGAATACCAACTGAGGGGGAAAACTTTGAAGTCTAAATTGTAAGTATCAGGCTTTCCTCTACAAAAAAAGCGAAACCAACTTACAAGTCCAAAGAAAAAATATTATTATCGTCTAAGAACTTCCTTTGATAGTGATCACCATCATGCCATTTAATCCTATTTGATAAACCTAAAAATTATAGTGTATTTTAGTAACAAATAGGTTATAAATAGATAATATATCTGATGAAAATTCAACTTAACATTTTCTTTTAAGATACATATCATTCAAAAATCAGTTATAGGGCCACTATTTTATGCAAAATTAAAAGTTTCATATATTCAGATAAAATATCCGTTTCAGTATAGCAATCCAAAAACAAAAGTATGATAGTTATAGTTATCTATGATAACATTAAAAGAATTCCATTCATATTTTAAAAGTCTGAATTTGAAGGTCTTATTTTACTTACCACATATTCAAACACAAGTGTCAGCGTTTCCTTGGTATGAATGATGTCATGAAGTAGCACTATGTTAGCATGTTTTAGTCCTTTTAACAGAGAAGCTGTAAAATAAAGTGGACAAAAAGACAATTTATCATGGTAACAATCAACTAATATGTATCATTATCATTTTGGCACATTATTAGATGAAATATATCTATTTCCCATGTTCCCAGGCAATAACAATTCAGAATCAAGAATCGAAAAACAAGGTTTTCATTTAGATAAAACTCCCCTCAATTGTTTCAACAGTCATCTGTTATTAATCTCTAGTTAGGTTCTATTGTGGTCAGACAATATACTTGATGTGACTCCAATTCTTTTAAATCTTTAGAGTTTATTTTATTACCAAGAATATGTTTATCTTGGTATATGTTCCATATGTATGGAATATGTATTCTGCTCATGTTGGGTGAAGGGTTCTATAAATATCAATTAGATCCTATTGTTTGATAGTATCACTGAATTCTTTTGTATCTTTACTGATTTTCTGAATAGTGATTCTATCAATTATTGAGAGAAAGGGTGTTGACATCCCCAATCATAATTGTGGATTTGACAATTTCTCATTTGAGTTCTGTCTGTTTTTTGCTTTTTGCATTTTGAAGCTATGTTGTTTACTTCATGCACATTTAGGATTGCTATGTCTTCTTTGTGAACTGACCCTTTTATCAATATATGATGTCCCTCTTTTTCCCTGGTAATTTTCTTTGCTCTAAAGTCTTCTTTGTTTGATATTAGTATAGCCACCCACCTTTCTCTTGATTAGTGTTTACATGGTGTATCTTTTCCTACCCTTTTTCTTTTATCCTACCAGTATTGCTACAGTTGAAGTGAATTTCTTATAGACAGCATATGTGTTGGGTTATATGGGTTGTTGGTTTTTTTGTTTTGTTTTTTGTTTTTTACCTATTCTGCCAATCTCAGATTGTTCACTGATGTGCTTAGGCCATTTACATTTAATGTAAATATTAATATGTTGGGTCATCTGTCATTTGAATCCATTTTTTCTTTGGGCATCTTGCAATTTAGTCTTCATTTCTGATTTGATTTTATCTTTTCTTCTATATTTTCCAGAAGTTCAATTAACTCTCACTTTATTTCATTTTGGTTTTTGTCCATTTTTCTTCTTACTTTTTGCATTTCTAATTCAAGGTGGGTTTTTTATTTGTTTGTTTGTTTCATATACCCAAAAGCCTGAATGAGAATATTCAATTCATATTTCAGTGTTGTGTACAGTTTTCTTTAATTACATGGCTAATTTTTTCAAGAGTTTTTAATCAGCTAAAATGCACTGATTCATATTTTCTAATTTTTTAGAACAGTTTTTTATAGATGTGGACCACTTTGTTCTATTCCTATTCATTTAACAGACTGGGTTCCTAGTTTGAGAGCCCTGTCTTCTGTCAGTTTTGCATTCTTCTATGTAGTTTCATAGCTGGTGTTCACCGGAGGAAGAGGAAGGATTTGGAGTGTCTTGTTTCTGTTGCACTTCCATAGAATCCTTAATGTCCCCCTGTTCCTTCCTTCTACTTTCAGTATCATGTTTTAAGGGGTCCTACCCTCTCTATATATATCTGATTCTCCCCCAGAACCAATGCTTTCCAATGGCTTTCAGTTCTGGTCCCACTCACTATCAACCTTCTTTCCTGTAGCCAGTTTTATGAACTTCACTAAGTCCAAGCTTTCTCTTTTTGGAGTGATTTTGTCTGTGCTTAAACTAAGTTCTGCACAACCCTGTACTCTTTTCCACAGATTCTTAGCCTCTCCTAAGCTTCCTCTGTGCTATTCTCTAAAATCACAGGCTTGCTGCTATCTCCTAATGCTCTCGAAGGTGTGGGTCTTGTGTACTTTTATTTGCTTTCCCTGCCGGATTTATGACTTTTGGAAGAGTGTGAATGGGAAGGCTCAACATCAGGTAGCACCATTCATTGTCCTCCAAACCCCTTATCACATAGGAACAGAAATTTTTTTCCATTGATATATCTCTGCTCCTACATCAAGGCCTGATACCTAGTAGGAACTCAATAAATTTGCTAAATGTCATTCATCTGGGGTCCCCAGGGGTGGGATGGCTATTCCTTGAATGAAAAGGGCCTGCTGCCCCCTGGCAGCTCTTCCTCAAGTTCAGCCTATCTTGCTTTTACTCTGAGACTAGCATTAGCCCCAAACCTCAGGCTGATGACACTCAGTTTCAACAAAGGGCCCCTGGATATCTACTCCTCCAAAAAGGCAGAGAAGACCAGCTACCAATGTTAGCAGTTTCAAAGTCTGGGCAAGGAACAGCTGGTTCTGCCTCTTAAATCCCAATCCTTCCCTTATATAAGCTTCCTTTCCTTTGATTCAAAAAAAGGAGTTAGTCACCCCACCACCCATAATCAGATTATTTACAACACTGCTCATCCCCCCTAAAAAAAGAAAAGATAAGAAAATTTAGATTAAGATTTCAGTTTTTAAAAATTACATCACAAAGGATATAACTGGGCACTTATTTTTCCCCTTCTTTTGGATTATCTCCTTATAATGAATTGTGAAAAACTGAACTACAGGGTCTAAAGACATGAATATATTTACAAGACATTACTTATTAAATTTGGATGATGGATTTAGCCTTACATCTTTCTAACCCCATGTAAGAATAAAAGAACTGTGAAAGAGAGGGGGAAAATATGTAAAAAATACTGTATAACACAAGTAACCAATCCTATCAAATAATACAAACCTTTATTAAATTAATGTATGAGCATTTTATATACTCATAAGCATAAGTATTAATTTAAGGATAAATTCTTCTTCATCCCTCAGTAAGAACAAAAATAATGAGAACTATTTCCCCCTATAGCAATGACCATTCAAGTAGATTACTCAAAAATAATAGAAATTTCCTCTATTATTATTAATTGATATCAAAATCGATTCTGGATTTTGCTTAAGAATCTATACATCTTGAAGAGAATAAAGAAAAATAATTTGCATGCATTCCATCAAGAACTTGTAATAATTCATTTATTCATCAAATATTTATTCAGAATCTAGATGCAGGCACTGGTGGCCCTGAGCAGACCTTGATCCCCTGACAAATACTCAATAATACTGCAAGACCACGTCTTTAAAAAGAGATTTACAACACCAAGAGTGAACTCTAATATAAACTATGAACTTTGAGTGCTAATGATATGTCAATATTATAAGTTTATAAACTATAACAAATGTACCACTCTGGTGGGGGATGCTGATAGTTAAGGAGGCTGTGCATGTGTGGGGGCAAGAGGTATACAGAAACTCTCTGTACTTTCCACTCAATTACATTGTAAACCTAAAACTTCTCTAAAAAGTAAAGTCTATTTAAAAAATAAAAATCAAGAGACTGACCCATGTTTTCACATATTAAAAGAAAAAGCAAATACAGATTATTTAATATTTCACTCAAATAAAATAGTATTTTAGATATGCAGTCACCATGCAAAAAAGGCTGCACTGGACAGTCCCCAAAGAAGGCAAAGATAAAGCACACAGACTGCTAAGTTCTAGTATGATTTCAATGAATGTAAGCATGGTTATTAGGTTATCATTATTGCTATGACTTTCCATTGTCTTCCCCAAGCAAGGCTGTTTCAGGACAAATACATCCTTAATGCCAAGACAAATTTTATAAACATATAATTGGTCAAAAGAAGTCCATTTAGACTGACAATTGATTGCTGTGTCTAGTTGCAACACTAGAAGACAACAAGAAGTGTGTTCCCTCTGAAACTGAATCAGGAGCATCAATGTATATTCCAAGGCCAGAGAAGTATAAGCTAAACATTGTGGGAAGCCCGTCTCTTTTGCCCCACACGTATCTGACAAGGGCAAGTTAGTTTTGCACACTAAAAACCTTAGTGTAAAAATACTTACAAATTTATTTTATCTCAGCTTTATAAACCAGTACTCAAGTGAGAAAATAATTACAATAACATAATAAAATCACAGCACTTGAATTTTGAAGAAACAATCACTATAGGCTTACCACAGAATTTAGTATTGTTAATCCTAATAATTTATAATCTTCCTTCTTTAATTATTCAACCAGCCTATCAACCTTAAACAATTACAGTTTTATTAAAATTGCTAGCTTTCAGCTATCAACCTGGGGATCAACTTCACATTTGCTCCTTTTACAAAGGATACCTGCTTCTGTACTAGTCTTCCAGGGTGAGCTCATCCTCAGAGATCATTATTTCAAGCCGCGACAGAGGGGATTTTTAAATGATGGCAAAGTATGGTACTTAACACCCAGCCTATGCAAGAACTTTTCCAGATGAAATGAATTAAGGACCTTCTGAATATCATGTTGCAAGAAAAGAACATGGCTCTTTGAGGCAAGTTTTGGAAACACATTATGTAACATTATTTGTAATCTTGTCCAATTTCATTTTTCAAGTTATTCCCTCAGGTTGTCAAATTTAGGGATGAGCCATGCTCCTTGGCAACAACTGCATAAAGTTACTGAAGCTCCCACTTCAGTGAGCATCCCACACCCTGAGGACCCTTCGCCACAGGATTATCTTTCCCCTTTTCCCCCATCACTGCCTCTCCTCTCTCACCACTTTCACCTCAATTGCTTCTCATTTCTCAAAGTCATATCTTCACACTCGTCATTTCCCACTGCATTCTTCCTACAATTTCAGTGAAATCAAGTTCCTGCCAACATTCATTCTGGGAAAAAAATATTTTTTTCCTGACAGAGACTAACATGATAGAAAAAAGTCGTGTCGTTTTTTGTATTATATTTTTGACCACCACTTCTACATGAAGTCTGAGGCCTCCACATATCATTCTAACAAGTCTCAATTACTACAGATTTTATATTTCAGAATATATTTACATAAACTTTAAAACACACTGTCAGCTAAATAAGTACCAATATCTGATTTGAAAGCAAGCCCTCTTTCTTTTGAGATTAACATAATGAATGCATACTTGGAAAAGGACAGAGCCACCAATTTCAAAGCTGATGGCAGGAAAATGACATTAATGGACAGAAAACAGTCTACGATATCTACCAACATAGAGGTAGGTGACAGACATGACTAACTTCGAGGCTGCCCAAGACAGCAGCCACTGGTCCCAGCAAGGTGCCAGATACTGTAATTCCTGCCGTTAGCAAGGCAAGTGAGTCTCTTGGGCTGCCAAGTCAGTCCAGTGATTAGCAACTACCACTTCTAGAGCCAGTTATGTCCCCCTCTTCAAGACAAACTCTGTCAAAATAATACTCTATGTAATCCTAATATCATAAATATACCACATGTTATTTTTATCATCGTTTACATACAAAAATCCTGTAACATTAGTGTCAGTAATTCCAGCACGCTTGGTTTCTTCCCAAATGTTAGGTAAACATATGGCAACATTTTAAATTCATTTCACCAGTGAGATTTGAAAAGGTACAACTGTATACAACATAAAAGACTTGTAATTAGGGTTTAAGGTGAAAGTGATAACAATAGTTTTGGGGCTGTGATGTCAAAATAATACAAAAACAGAAAGACACTGTTGCTCATAAAGGTAACTGCACCTCTGACAAAGTTCCAGTAAGACAGAGGGACCCAGGTAGCCCTCCCTTAGGTTGGTAGCAGGACTCAGATACACATTAATCAGCCATATTCAAACCTTAGCCTCCCACCTTGAGAATAAACATTCTGTCTTGGAAGAGGATGAATTTCATCTAAACTCCAATCCCGTTATGATTAAAATAAATTTTGAGTTAATACAGAAAATCAGAGTAGGTTCATTTTGCCAGGTTCCCACCGTAGTGGTTAAAACAAACAAACAAACAAAAAAACCCCACAATGTTAACAACAACAACAAAAAAACCTTCTTTAATATTTGAGATGATTTTCTAGGTCATTATTTGACACCCTACTAGGAAAAGGGAGATTGCAAATACACCCCACCAATTCTCTCTCACTTCCGCATTAGGCTCTGGAAAGAAAGTGCTTTCACATTTTCCTTTCGTCTTTTTTATGTGTTCTTTTTTGGTGGGGTGGGATGGGGCTGCTGCCTGACTTTTCCAGAAGACAAGAATTAATACCCATGAAGCCCAAGGAGCCAACTGCACCTCAAGTTACAACCACAACAGACATCAACTTTTTCTTCAAGCTCCCAGCTGGATGGCTCTAAGGCTGCTGAAATTTACTTTTTACTACAAATAGTAAAGCTACTTTCAATGAGAAGTTCTACCCCATTCACTTGACAGAGGATTCTGAATATTTTCATAGCTAAAATATTCTGAGAGGGGAAATCTGAAGAGGGAACTAAAAAAAAAAATGCATGCACAAGAAAGACGAGACTGCTTGCTTAACTGTGTCTGTGGTGAGGAGATGGTCTAGACAGAGAAAGAACATGTGTGTACCCTGAGGACTGATACATAGCTCCAAGTTAGTTCGTTCATGGTTCTGTGATTCAGGCTGCCTACTTGGCCTACAAACTGGGAAAGTAATTATAAACGGTGTGGTTCTGCTCAATTCTGGACCTTCTCCTTACTGATGTCCAATATGACAAACCACACACGGAACCATAAACTAATAAATGAAAAAATCAGGTTAAAAACAGAATTGTATATTTGACCCCATGTTTGCTTTTTATACTTTATACACACATACATACAGAGAGTCAATGCTGGGTTATGGGGTAAAAAGGTCATAGGTAACCCAAAACAGAAGGTTAAAATAAATGTGGTGTCATGTAATCTTAATCTAGCTAAAATCAAATTTAGGATTTAGAGACATGTTTTTTGTTCACCAGATGTCATCCAAATGTGGAAAGGTAATACAACCTTAGGGATACTTTATAAAAGCACCTACGTTGTTTTCTCTCCATCAAAAAAAGTCTACTGTTTTTACTCACTTCTTAGAGATTTTCTACTTGGGGATGGGCAAAAATTCAATCCCACTGTATATTCCTCCTGCTCTACTTCCCCCTAAGTTCTCTAACATCACAGAACTGAATGTGGTGTAGGAAATTACAGCCTCAACCACCCCCCTTACCATCAATACCTGGGTACCCATCACTTGACTACCAGCAAAGAGCAGTCAGCTGGGGGCCATTTCCACATTGCAGCCCCACATAACCACATCAACTGCTTACTAAATCACTTCAAAGAACAAATTCCTCTCAGTATAACTTAACCACATGAAACTGCCAATATTTGACATTTTTGACCTACCAACACAGCAATTTTACGTGGTTCAATCTAATAGACTTTGTCTGGCCCAAAGCAATTTTAACTTTTTCACAAATGCATCATTACTTTTACCACTGTTAATATTCAAACCAGTTAATCTTCTACCAAATGGCCAAGAATTGACTGTGTAGGAAAAAAAAATGGTAGAAAGAATCTACTCATCAAACTATGGTTATAGCTGAGGAGAGGGATAGAGAAACAATTTAATTCTACATGTACCTTTCTGCATCATTTGAATTGTTTATGATAAAGATATATTACCTTTTATAATAAAAAGGAGATATTTAGGAAAGTTCTTTATTACAAGTGGCTTGGCTAAGGAGAACTGAAACAATACTACAAAATAAAAAGCAAATAGATGTTTCACTACACAATCAATATGCAACTATAGTACAACTACAATAATGAATCACTACAACTGCAGTGAGATCCTTCACTACTAATCCTTCCTCACTAGGGTACTGGTGGAAATACTTATAAGGGCCTCTTACACTGCACACCCCATAGCAGCCTGTAATTTGTTCTCATATCACACACTAATCCAAAATGTTGAAACTGTTTCTTATCTAAATACTTCCCTGCATTAAAATTAATCTACCCAGTGCAAAACATTCTTAATTGTATTGTTTCTGATTACTGCCACTTCGATCTGTATGTGACCCATCAGCTACTTTTCCACACTCTAGCTAATCTTGTTCCTATTTGCCACTGGAAAGATCCATGCAAATCCAGGTACTACATAAATGCTAGTGTGGTTCTTCTCAAATGCAAACATCTTGCTAGTAACTTCTGCAGAAATGAAACCTGCTTAGCAACAGGGGTGGGAGTGATGCTGGTTATGCTCCAAGTACTGTCTTCAGGCAGAAAAGAGACAATTTAGGAACTGAGGGTTTCTGGAAGACTTAATAACAGAAGAGTTGTTTTTTGTCTGGCCATAAAATTTGGCTTAAAAGCTGTTAGGCGGTTTGCTTGATTTTAACTATTTTACACTTTCTTACACATGGGTTACATGTATAGTTAGCAGGAACACTACAAAGTTTGTAATAAAAAAAGATATGTGATTTGGCACCAAGCCTCTTATGCCTTCTAGTTAAGAAGAATAAACATTGATATATTAGCTATTGCTGTTTGACTAGGCTTAAACCAACTTTTCTTTACATGAAGGTATGTGAATAGCTATTACTGTATTCTTTTACACAAATGAAGATAAGTTTCAAGTCAGAAAATGTCTCCTTTGCCATAGCTGCAAGTCCCAGTGGCTGGAGGCCTGCACATAGGACACTCAACTTTGTAAGACAACAGTCAAGAGGTGGAGCACTAACAGACTCCTCCAAAAAACTAGCTAGTTTTGCAGCACATTTTGGGACACATTAGACTCCTCCCCCTACCCCCCATCAGGAAGTAGACTTCACAACAGCTGCAGCTACAGGCCCAGCATGCAGTGCTTCCCAAAGTATGGTCTTCCAACCCCCTACATCAAACTCACTGGCACACCTGAGATCAATGCAGATTCACTGGGTCCTATCCCAAACCGACAAATCTGAGTTTATATGGATGGGCCCCAAGAATAGTCCAAGAAATATTTATTTACTATTGACTACGTGCCAATCACTAGACATTGGGGATAAAGCAGGGAAACACAAAAACCCTTGTTCCCATAAAGCTTGTATACCGTATTTTGACCAAGCATTGTATTTGATATTTATGCATCCTAAAGTTTGAAAACGACTGTACTATGGCTTTGATATGGGAAGGGGGGTAGCATGTTTTGAGGGGGGGTGTTTTCATGCATTTAGTTACATTTCAGTCTAGTACCTGCTTCACAAGCAAATCAAAAGAAACATCCAAGTTTAGTCACTCAGTTCACTTACCTAGTATCTATTTTTGTTTCTCTGTCTTTCCATCAGCATCCCCCACAACACACTCACACACACAGACACACAGAGCCACCGAGATAGATTCTACTCAAAGTTATAGTCTTGAGCTAGAAGGCAGAGGGAATTCATTATTCTGAAAAGTTGATGGTATTTTGATGTGTGCAGTTTTCTCTTATTCAGTTCAAAAACCCAAAATATGTCAGCCCATAAAGTTTTTCATAATGAATAAAATGTTGATAAAATCATGATTATATGGCCTTTTCAATCACACAACTGTTTCTAAAATCTGTGAAAGAGTAAAGTTTCTATACTATAAGGCTATAGTAACCAAAGCAGCATGGTACTGATATAAAAGTAGACACATAGATCAATAGGACAGAATAAAGAACCCAGAAATAAGACCATACACCTACAACCAACTGATTTTCGACAAACCAGACAAAAACATACACTGGGGAAAGGACTCCTATTCAATAAATAGTGCTGGGAAAACTGGAGAGCCACATGCAGAAGAATGAAACTGGATCCCTATCTCTCACCACACACAAAAAATAACTCAAGATGGATTAAAGACTTAAATGTAAGACCTGAAACCATAAAAATTCCAGAAGAAAACTTAGGAAAAACTCTTCTGAATATTGGGCTAGGCAAAGAATTTATGACTAAGACTCTGAAAGAAAATACAACAAAAACTAAAATAAATGAGACTAAATTAAACTAAAAAGTTTCTGCACAGTAAAAGAAATAATCAACAGAGTAAACAAACAACCTAGAGAATGGGAAAGAATATTCACAAACTATACATCTGACAAAGGACTTATATCCAGAATCTACAAGGAACTCAAACAAATAAACAAGAAAAAGACAACCCCGTTAAAAAGTGGCCAAAAGACACAAATACATTTCTTTTGAAAAGAAGACATACAAATGGCAAACAAGCATATGAAAAAATGCTCAACATCATTAATCATCATGGAAATGCAAATTAAAACCACAATGAGATACCCATCTTAACCCTGTCAGAATGGCCATTGTTAAAAAGTCAAAAAACAATAGATGTTGGTGCAGATGTGGTGAAAAGGGAATGCTTACACACTGTTGGTGGGTATGTAAATAAGTACAACCTCTATGGAAAACAGTATGGAGATTCTTCAAAGAACTAAAAGTAGAGCTACCATTCAATCCAGTAATCCCACTACTGGGTATCTACCAAAAGGAAAAGAAGTCATTATATCAAAAAGACACATGCTCTCGTATGCTTATCATAGTGCAATTCACAATTGTGAAGATATGGAATCAACCTAAATACCCATCAACTGATGAGTGGATAAAGAAAATGTGGTATGTATACACCATGGAGTACTACTCAGCCATTAAAAAGGAATGAAATAATGTCTTTTGCAGCAACCTAGATGGAACTGGAAGCCATTATCCTAAGTGAAGTATCTCGGGAATGGAAAAACAAATACCGAATGTTCTCACTTATAAGTGGGAGCTGAACGATGGATATCCATGGTCAAACAGAGTGGTATGATAGACTTTGGAGACTCGGAAGGAGGGAGAGTGGGAGGAGGGTAAAGGATCAAAAAATTACCTATCAAGTATGATGTATACTATTCTGGTGACAGGTACACTAATGGCCCTAACTTCACCACTTTACTATTCATCCATGAATCAAAAACCAACTTGTACCCTCTAAATCTACTGAAATTTTAAAAATAAAAAAAAAAGAATCAACAGCTTGAGCAAGCAACAGAAAATCTTCTGTGATACCATCAAAGATTTGGAAGGTTATTTGAGAGCCCAGCATGGTAATTGAAGATGATATGTGTAATCTACAAGAAAGAGTAAAGATTATTTGAATGTTTTACACTTTTTTCCTCCAAGGATGCTTCCCTCCAGAAGAATGTACTACTAAGGAAAAGGCTCATGTTCTTGAAATCAATTCTAACCTGAAAAATACTGCAGGTTGGGCTTAAACTTGTTATCTGTTTTAGAGACTGAGCGGAGGAAAATCATTAAAAGCCATACTCTTAATATTAGATCACAGAAAACTAAATCAAAATCTGAAGACAAATCCCAGATGTGGCAAATTAGGTTGCTTCAGACCAACATTCCCACTGAGACTTATTTAAATATTTATTTTTATTTTTAAATATTTTACATTAAATATTTTGCAAAGGTTATATACTGTATGATTCTTTAATGTTCTTTTTATAAAGATGGAATATAAGAAATAAGACCTAGTGTTCGATAGATCAGTAGGGTGACTATAGTTTACAATAATCTATTGTACATTTCAAAATAGTTAGAAGAGAATAATTCAAATGTTTCTAGTATAAAGAAAAGACAGATATTTAAGGTAATGGATATATCAAGTATACTGATTTGATTTTTACAAATAATATGAAAGTATTAAATTATCACATCTACCCCAAAACTATGTACATCTATTATGCATCAATAATAAATTGTTTAAAAAATATTTTTATAAAAAGAAAGAAAGGTTTGTTGTAAATTGCTTCAGAACCAGAAGTTTGATAAACAGATACAATCAGTAGGTCTGGACACACAGTAAACAGATTATGAGCACAGAAGAGAAGGGAAAGACCATAGAAAAAAGAACACAAACATACCACTACTTCATTTACAACGTCAAAGCTTAAAAAAATCACAAAATGCAGTACAGCTCAGTGGAAAGCCCACAGTCCCAGAGCCTGTTCCTCAGAGTCCGTTCACCTTCAGGCAGTCACCCTACCTTCACCTGTCCCTCGTTCACAACAAAACTCAGTAAACTCTACCTGCGCCTGGACAAAGCCTTAAAATCCTTCCCGCTGCCTCTAGTCAGCAGTGACCTTGGTGGGAAGCCACGTTCATCTCAGCGCACTCACTCAGGAAGTTACGAATATCTGAGACCCTACTTGCTCCTCTTCCACCTGCGCTCGTCCTCCTTTGAGTCCAACAACTCGAAGTTAGCAACTGCTAACTCCACAGTGCATGGCCGATTCTAGCACCACTCAAATGTTCAGATGTTTACAAGATCCTTAATCTAAGAAACGTAATTAAGGATTCAGTCAGGCCTTCCAACCACATGGCTGGTTGGAAGACAGGCGAATCTCAGCCTCTGAGGGGTCTCGTTTCTCTCTTGCTGAAGCAGCCTTTGAAGGAGACTATTCTACAGCTGGAAAGACACAAAAGCAAGATAGGAAAACAAACACACCTATAAAAGGTACAGTGACTTACCTCAAGTGTTCAGTATTCAGAAGCCTGTGATGACAAAAATAAAATTGTTTATGCAAGTTACATATGGCAAATGTTATTTAATGAGTTTGGGGAGATTCTCCTCCTAACTTTTTCTGAAAATAAGAATTTCCTAAATCTCCTCAACATTGGAGAAGCCACTTTAATACAAAAAATAATAACTTTAAAATATTTTATTAGAGTCTCCTATTTTCTCCTTTAAAGTTATTGTCTACTTGCCAGAAACTAACATCTTAGAAGTTCTAGATTTCATGAAACATATTTTATAATTGCTGAAGATAAAACATTTAAAAGTATGATCTACTATGATAATTATATGAGGAAAGTAAAAGATAAGCAAATGGTACATTACATATTTTATGTTTCTAAATTAACAAGGTAACTTCAGATTGTCATGGTAGTTTACCAAAAAAACCCAGCTATTCAAGAAAATGATGACGAGGAAGAAAAATAGGCTTCTCTGCTATTGGTCTCAAATTTGACAGAAATTTTGTTTCTCTGTCTCCACCACTGCCAAATAGAGGAACTTGGGGAAGAAGTAATCTGATCATACATTCCTCTAGATAAGAAACTATCTGATCACTGACACTTTGAATCTCAAGTGTTGTGACGTAGAGGAGCTTCCTCAGTGTCTCTGCAAGGTACACTTGTGATGGGTATGGATAACAGCTCCTGTGATACAACCTGCCTTTCCATACAAGACATGCAGCTCCTGAGAACTATGGCAAACACCCACCCATTATTAGCATTACCGCCATCTTCTCAATGTATTCAACCTCCTGTTGACCCATGTTTCCCTCTCTAATAAAATTTAATCTTGTTTCATATACGTTACACACACACACACACACACACAAAATCTTAGTGCACTGAATACATCTATAATTTGACTTATACAAAGGATCATTGATTCATCATGTACAACAGAAATAATCCTCACAGAATTGTAAAGCTAAGTGTCACCCTCAACTGCATCCAATCCAAGCCTTCACTTGACAATTGAGGACACCAAAGAATAGAGAAATTTGGCCAGAGGTCTCAAGCCCTGGCCTCCTAATTCCTGATATAGTACAATTTTGTTTTTGTAATCAAATATGCATTCTCTGCTCTTCCCTTTGTCTTAGTTTTCTTGTCTTTATTTCAAGTTTTTTGCTGTGGTCATGGTTTCCCTTTATCTTCATATCTTTCCAGGTGTTGAAGGCAGAAAAACCTGAAGCTACAATAGAAGGACATCAGATATATCCTGATTGCTGTGAAAACTGTTCACTTGCAGCATCACCACCTGGACTAAAGAGGTTTAAAAAGATAGTAATAAGTAAAGAGGGAGGTTTAAAAAGATAGTAATAAGTAAAGAGGGAGCTAAAGGGGAAATAGCTGTTCAAATCCGCTTTTGAAAATTGCCTTTATCTGATCAAGTCACTCTGTTCTTAAAACCTCTCAACAGCTGCTGAACGGGGCTTACCAGGACCTCACAATAGGCTCCTGATGGAGCTCTCCCCACAGCTCCCCCACTCCCTGCCACACTGGGGACTCTAGCCATACGGCACTGCTTCTCTCACATCTCCAACTTACCACTGTGCTCAGACTCAGGGGACGTCGTCCCTTCCGTTCCCTCTCCCATGCCTCTGGGCCTCACCAATTCCCCCCGTCTCTTTGGATCTTAACTTAGCTATCATTTTCTTTGGAAGTCTCCTGACACCCCAGGTTAAGCTAGGTGCACTTTCTATCAGTCCCTCGCCATGCAGTGTTGCTCTTGCTCTGTCACAGTACAATTACCTGATGGCCTATTTCTACCTGTCTGTATCCCCCACTCACTCATTATTTGCACTGACTCCTGCTGTGCCCACAGCACTCAATTTATTGCTGAATTTATAGAAGATGCCTATTAAGTGCTGACTGAATAATGCGCATGAACAAGAAAAACAAAATCCATAAGTGATCTTCCATAAATCACTGCAAACAACACAGTTTTTAATATTGTAGATTAGTTATATTACTACAATGTGTTTAGTTCAAACTGGACATGTTGACCAAAATAAATCCAATCTCATTTTTATATTAACTGACAAACATACTGAGGCTGTATATTTTAGTGAATTTTAAAAAGAAGCAAAGAAATATCCTATAGGATGTCATTAGGAGTTTTCCTCTCATAAGTGGGTAAAATTCTGTATATTAAACTTATAACTTAAAAGGCATTATTTTATTTCTACTCACTTAAAATTATGGAAAAATGGTAAAAGATTTGCTCTGAAAGTAAAATTTATTTCTAAAAGCTCATGTTGGAAACTAAAATTGTATCCTAATATTTTACCCAGCATGAGATAAGCTCATAAACACTAAGGCAGTAACAATGAGAAAAGGAAGAAGACATTGTAACCATACGTGGATTTACAGTACAGCCAAATCCAACTCATAGACTTGGTAGATTTGGCCTGTGCAATGTATCAAATTTTATTAAGTATTTAAAGATCATAGGATTGCACATAAGATGCAAAACTCTGGCTTTTCTAGAAAAATGAGAATCTGCAAGCCATCTTGGGCTTCATGATGTGGGTAAAAGTTTATCAGAAGTATACTCTAGTATGACTAGAGTAACACAACCACCCCTTATACAAGCATCACTGCTATGGCTCCCCACCCTCCCTACTCCCCGGAAGTGGCAGAAGCTCTTATGCCTGTTGTTTGCTGGACCTCTAAGTTTGTGATGCTCAAATTAATATTGGAATGTCATGTGTAAAAGTCATACATCACTTTGTAGAAGATAAAGTAACAATTATGAGGAAACTGGAAGTAGCCAATTCAAAGTGGGTTTTATGGGTCCCACAGATCAATAAATAGAGTAAGAAAAGGGATGAGAAGGAAAACAAGGAAGAAGCTATTACAGGATGGTCATAATTCCTGCTGAAGAAGAATAGGCCAATATAAAATTATAGCCATTTCAAAGTGTTTATCTCAAAGCCTCAGTGAAACTCACTAGGTGGAATAGGAACCCCTTAGTGTCACTAGCACAGGATTTTCTTTTCCTCACATCACTTTGAATATAGATTCATTGACTGACAGATCTAAACAGACATTGAAGGACATTTAGTCCAATTGATATACTTTTCCAGATAAGAACACTGTGGCCCAGAAAGAGTGTCAAAAATCATACAATTTGGTATGTCTCTTCCCCACTCTAGCCCTGTTTCTCCAATTCATTCTCAGAGGCTTAGAAAAAAAGCCAGGTAGGCATTAAACTTCTGATATTTACCCACCTAGTCAAATGAGGAATAAAGAAACAAAATGGCCTTATGCAAGGCAGCAACAAGAGCCAATGGCCAAGCTGGGCCAAGAGCCAGGTCTGATTCCCAGGCCATGCTGCCAGGCTTCTACCTGTAAAACTGCAGAGTTTAAAGTCCGAGAAAACTACAGGAAATGCTTGTGATTGCCTGACAGCCTCCACCCCCCAACACACACACAAAAGGAACAGAATGATGAGGAGGACAACCATCAGAGAGGAAATCTAATGCACAAAACTCAGAGTAAATCAGCCCAAACAATACTTAACATTAACAAAGATGTGAGAAAATAAATATACTCATACACTATTTGAGGCTAGAGTGTTATTGGGGTGGTAGGGGAGATTGGTCAACATCTATCTAAAATTAAAACACTTTTCACAGTCCTTGAACCAGCATTTCTCCTGGATATTCATTCTTATAGACACAGGGGCAAAAATAAGCAAGGTTACATTAATAACAATGGTCACTTCAATGTTGTTCATGAACAGTGAAAAACCAGAAATAATATAAACTGTCACTCATTGTGTTCTGGTTAAATAAAATATGGTATGTTTATATAACAGAAAAATTATGTAAGCATTAAAAAGTATGCAATAGTTCTATATAATAAGTACTAATACTGCAACATGCCTAAGATACACTTAGCGGCCAAAAAATATCAATTTGAGAATTGTATATATTTAAAAAGAAAGTGGAGGGAGCAGATATACTCAAGAAGCTATGAACAAAAGTTACGTGTGCAAAATGACAAAGAGCTCGGGGAAGAAACGTGAGTAGAGTGGTGGTTTACTTTTTACCTCATAGCCATTATTTAGTTTAATTTTTTTACCTAGATAATCTATTATTTTATATTATAAATATAGCTAATAAAAATGTTTTTAAAATTCCTTTGCTTTCTACTCTCTTCTTAGACAGGTATCTATTTAACAAACTACTTATTCATTCTTTCAACTCTTATTTATTGAACACCTATATTCTGTTTGTGATTATCTAACCTTAGAAGATGTAGAAAGGTACAGCAAGTGCTGGAAGACTTTTAAGATTTTAATCCTCCCAGAATACAAGCAAAAATTATACTATGTAGGTTAGTGACGGAGGAGACAAGCATCCAAGAACAACTCCAGACTGCTTTGGTATAACCAGCCTAGAGAAATGTTTTGATAAGTACAATTCCAAGCCTTTCTTCCCTAAGTAAGACAAAGCAATTGAACCAAAATAAATAAGTATTCTTGCCACCCAAAAAACCTTCTAATGGAATCTCAAAAGAAAAGAATATAATGAAAATAAAAATAACATCCTGCTTGCCCCTCCTCCATTCATATAGAACAGCTTAGGGGAAACAGACTGCACCAACCAGAGAGCAACCTGCTCCTGACAAGAGCAAGGGGAGGAAAAGGGAAGTGAGACGGCAGGGTGCGAGTGTATGTGGAGGATGAGCCCCAGCGTTAAGACTGCTGGGAGCCATTTAGGTTATTCAGGTGACGTTCACTCTTTCCCAGTGAATCACCTCATAAAACCAAGGCAAGCAATGGATCCACAACCAGGTGGTGATTGATCACATGCACAGCTGGCCACAAACACCCTCTACTCAGATCACGGTCCTAACCTACCCTGACGTGGGGCACTGGGCAACTGATGTGTTTGTATATTTCTTCCAATGTTCCTACTACCTCAATACATAAATAGGTATCTTTTCCCTTTTTAGAGAGGTAATGCCTATTGTGGTGGAAACGTGCAGGTGAGCTATTTCTAGCAAAGTGAGACTGTCTCTGTTCAAACATTCCTGAAGGTAGTCAAGAAAGTGTTCAGTAACAGCACAGACTGTGGCAGCTCAAACAAGAATCTTACCTAGATCTTTAGGCAAAACGTCTATGCTCAAGTGGGTGAGAAATAACTTTACTACAACAGATCTGTATAAGTGCCATGTGAACAACTGAAATACTAAGGGAATGAAGAGGAAGGACAGATAACTCCCAACAGAGCAAAGTATAGAACCCGATAATATAGGTGTCATACAAGCTGCACTGGAAGAAACTGTGGATGTGCTATAATGACATGGGACATTCTAAACTCAAGGAACTTGAGTGTGGGGAAGGAGTAAGTGTCATAAACGGGAAAATATTGTGTAGTTTATTTTGGCTAAAAAGCAAAAGCCTGAGGGAAGTGATCAGGACAAAGTTGGAGACAAGGTTTAGGTCATCACTGTTCAGGTTCTATGCAGTTTATTATTTTACACAAAAAAGAAGGGAGAGTTAAACAAAAAGTGAGTTTCTAGGAAGATTCATCCAGCAGGAACACACAGAATGGATTACTGTTGGAAAAGAAGGTGTCTTTTCACATAAAACTAACTACCTGAATGCACTATTCTAGTAGAACTTGACAGGACACCTATTAATGGCTAGAAACTAACTGTCATCCTAGTTCAGTAACATAACAGTGTCACCACAGGGGGAAAAAATTCTCATTTTATTTTTTCAGAAAACTTCATATAGATATTATATTATGTGAAATGAAAATGTATATGTCTAATAAAAGGTTAGCACTGAGTGGTTCCTATTACTTGTCATACGAATAATATGATTTGTTAAAACAAGTCTTATGAGAAGATTTTCTGGGAATGTATTCAAACATGCATGGCACCAGAAAAGAGAGCCAGGGAAAACAATCTCTGCTTGCCTACACAGTGTACAGTTGAACTTGGACATTTTCTTTCCTTCTAGTTTTAAACTACTACTCCATCTTGAAGAATAATAAATGAAAAAAAAAAAAAGACAAGAGGAATTCAAATAAGGGGCTTACTTAATTTTCTGATGAAAATTTCCCCCAGAAAGTAATGTTTCTATTTAATAATTTTAAAAGATGAAGAATAAAACAAAACTTTTAAAAGAAGTAGAATAAAGATGCTGATGTCCAAAAATGTTTAACAAGATTTACATAATATAATCTTTATCATTTAAATACCTTCAAAAATATAGATGTAGTTCTAAAAATCATTAATATATGCAATGCAATACTTGCTTATATGATGTTAAGAGAACTCAGTTGTTCAACAAATGTTTATTGAGTGACTACTACGTAAGAGTCACTGTGCTAGGCACGGGAGACACAGCAATGAAAAAAAAAATAAGCAAAAATACCACCCTCCTGATGCTTACATTCTAGTGGGGAGAAACAACCAAAAAAAGAAAAAAGGGAAGATGTAAAATATATAGTTTGTCAGAGTGCAATAACCACTAAAGAGAAAAATAAAGGGCTTCCATGCCTGAGGTTTCTCTCTCTCTCTCTCTCCTACTAGACATTTTGCCACAAGCTGCCATCTGATGACTGACCTAAGGGTTACCATTTTAGAATGAAGTTAACACCAAGGACAGAGGAGCACAGAGATGAGGAAGGGGTGTCACACACCATCTGAAGCCCCACCTTTCCTCTGGACTTATAATTGCGTGAGATAACACATTTCCTTTTTGTTTAAACCATACCATCTGCATGAAGGTTGTCTATGACTTGCAGCCAAAAGCATCCTAATATCTAAATGGCACTGAGACTTTCTTATCCATCATTTGTTGACTGTAGAAAGGGTTAGATCACAAGAACCATGGATCTGGAGGTTGGAAATGAAACCTGATCATTCCTGCCAGCTTTCTGCAAATTTGTGCAAATAGAATATGAACATAGGTGGACTCTGGCATCCAGACCAGAAAGAAAACAGAGAACTTTCTATCTAGAAGTTCTGAGAAGATAATCTAGCTTCGTGCTTCATTTTAGAGCAGAAGGAACCAAAACCCAGCAAAGGGACTTAGAAGCCCCACCTCCTAACTCTCAGGTCAGTGTTCTCTCCACCATCTGTTCTGGACAAACACGATGTTAGCTGAAAGGGAATTTATATGTCATTCAGACCAAACTCTTCATTTTGTAGACTACAAAGTATATCCTTCTTCACCTCACTTCCCAATAAAAAACACCTGACACGCTGGGAAGTTAAATTCCTTGACAAAGGTCAGGGTTTATCAAAAGCAGATAAAAACTCACGTCTCCTAATTCCCAATCTTAAGTACACTTCCATAGGTCATCTCCCTCCAGGCTCCAGTATTAAATGTCTATGCAATCAGCGATTAAAGTGCTTTTCTAATTTTTCAAAATCTTTCTGACTAAACTTGCAGAGCCCGTTATTGCTCTGTTATATGCCTGTTGCTAAGGGCACTCCAAGGAGTAAAGGGATTTTTTTTAATCCATTCCATTTTAAAGTATAAAACCAAAATAATAACTTGGCATCACTGTGAAAATAGGGTAGAAACCCTTACCTTTTCCTTAGGAAAATTTCCAAGATGCTATATCAATAGAAGATTGACAATGGGATATATATATCAGTAAAAATTACACTATACTATACACATAATAGTCAAAAACTGCATTACCTGAGGCAGAAATAGTATAAAAGCCATCCGGATTTGTTCCAGGCTACTGAATTTCCCTATGCCATGCCTTTACAAGGATTTTCCTCCCTCTAAACAGGAGGTGGGCTTTGGCATCCAGACCAGAAAGTTCCAAAGAGACTGCTCCTGGCTCTCTTATGCACAGGGAACGAACTCTCTTCACTTCTAGGGAATCAGGCCTCTGCCCCAGGCAGTGCTGCCATAGGTCTAAGTCTAAAAGGATCCCCTGCCACCACCCCAGTACTAAGAAGACCAGATCAATTGCTTGCCAGGATGCTTTTTATTCAGGACTATGAATAGATTTGTTGTTTTTCCTAATGACTGTTATCCTTAAAATTCAGAGCTGTACTACTATCTCTCATATATACAAGGTTAACCTACTGAGGTAGAGATAGTTAATTTCCAGTGGCTTAAGAATATCACCAGCAATTAATTTTAATGAATAAAATAATCAGGTCATTAATCAATTTCCTGACAAAGCTGCAAAATTAATCTAAAAAATCAAGATAAATCACTACTCTCTAAATTTAAATTTGCATCTCTCTCATGTGACAAGTATATATGGGTTACATTAAACTATAAGTATGTATTTTTTGAAGGAAAAAGGGATTGAGATTAAGGGATTTAGTGAGCCAAAATATTAAAGCTAGAAGGGAACTAGCACTATTTGATGCAAATTTTTGGCTTGTATCAAATTCCTATGACCACAAAACAAACATCATTAGCTCCCATTCTTAGTGAAAAAGATGTAAATTTAAGAAGCTATCAAAATTCCTCTCATCTACTTAAAATAAGCAAACTAAATAACTAACAGCAGAATATTCCTTATGAGTACAATAATAATGCTTAGGCCAGGTGCTGTGGCTCATGCCTGTAACCCTAGCACTTCGGGAGGCTGAGGCAGGAGGATCACTTGAGCCCAGGCATTTGAGGTTACAGTGAGCTATGATGACGTCACTGTACTCTGGCCCAGGCAACAGAGCAAGATCCTGTCTCAAAATAAATAAATAAAAATAAATAATGCTTTGGTCTCTATAAAAACAAGTGGGAAAATTACCATAACTGTGCAAATCTCTCCAATAAAAGCAACATTAGCAATAAGGTTATCTGGTATCTCCGTGAAAGATCCATACAACAAATCAGGAAATGTCATGTCACCTCTTCACTTGTTAGTTAAGATCATTATTCAACTCAGACCCTAACAGAAGGGTTAATGAGTTTTACAAAGTAGGATTGCAGGTTCTAACCATTATCTTCTGGTTACATAGAGTGCTCAGTACTAGCCACTTGTCAACTGTGGTATCAACTTTTGCAACCAACGGTGCCACTTGTGTGTGTATGTGTGTATGTGTGCATGGGCACACACAGATGTGTGTGTTTAATTTCCAGATTGTGTCTAAAACACTCTGGTTGTTCTGAGAAAGATGTCTTCTTTTTGCAAAAGTCTTTTCTAGCAGCTTCTGCCTTCTCCAATCTGTGCCACTTTTTCCTAACACCCTTCCTTTCTGCCTCCATGCTCCTAAACTGTAGTACCAAATTACTTACTGGTGTGCACTCTCACTGCCTGCTTTTACACAGTTCACTAATAAGTGGACATTCCTCACCTTAAGCTGGCGTCTTTCAAACCCTTCACAAAGCCTTCACATGAGTCTCACTTAGCACTAAGCACTTGTGGGGAACATTTCACAGGAACAAGGAAAACAAAGTCAGATGCCTAACATTATTGCCAAAATGTCAAACGATGGTTTCACAGGATCAAAATAGCATCATGGCTGGTAGCTCACACCTGTAATCCCAGCACTTTGGGAGGCCAAGGTGGGAGGATTGCTTGAGGTCAGGAGTTCAATACCAGCCTGAGCAACATAGTGAGACCTCGTCTCTACAAAAAAAAAAAAGAAAGAAAAAAAGAAAATTAGCCAGGCATGGTGGTGGGCGCCTGTAGTTACTTGGGAGGCTGAGGCAGGAGGATTGCTTAAGCCCAGGAGTTTGAGGTTGCAGTAAGCTATAATGACACCACTACACTCTAGCCAAGACAACAGAGCATGATACTGTCTCCCAAAACAACAACAACAAAAAAAAACAAAAACAAAAAGCATCTTGTGAAAAAATATATAATAAGGTGCTAAATTTGCCTAGTACACAACAAAGTTATATCATATTTCTGACTATAATAGTCAAAAGAACATAGGCCAGGATTTAAATTTTACACTTTGTTGCTGCTAGCTTGTGATCTTGCTAGGTTATTCTTCATCTATAACATGAGGATAATACCTACATCACAAGGATACTACAAAGGCTACATGAGGATATGTAAACACCCACCATAGCACCAAGAACAGAGTGGGCACTCCATAAAAATTAGTTTCCTCCCTTCCATAAGCAAGTGTCTAGAACTACCAAGAATATAAGAAGTACCCTCAAGTAACAACAATCCATCTTCTAATCCTCCCAGCTTTCTTTGTTCCACTGGAAAAGCTGACGCTGTATATGTATGATCAAAACATAATTACTCTACCAGAAACTTCATACATAAGTGTTACTGTAGGTGAAGCCTACAGTACCAGAGGCAACTAAGCAACATGCTTAGTTACCAGCTCAAATTAAATACTCTATATTACTTTTATTTTTTAATAGACTTTATTTTAGAGCAGTTTTATGTTTATAGAAAAAGTGAGCAAAAAGTTCAGAGGGCTCCCATTTACTCCCTCTCCTCCCACTTCCAAGTTTCCCCTATTATGAACATCATGGGCTCCATCTGTTATGGCTGAGGAGCTAATTTTGATCATTTTTATTAAGTGAAGTCCATAGTTCATGTTTACTCTTTGTGTTTTGCATTCTATGGGTTTTGACAAAGGTAAAATGAAATGTGTCCACCATTATAGTATGACACAGAATAGTTTCAATGTCCTAACAATCCCCTGTGACTTTTACTTTTTAGATAGGAATAATGTTTTTTACTCTGATTATGAAAGTAAAACATATTCACCTAAAAAAAATTCAACAATTTCAAAAGTAAAAAGCAAAAAACAAAAATCCATCATAATTCCAGCTGGTAGAAAACCACAATTTGGTGCCTTTGCTGCAATTTTTTCTCCATTCACATGCATATGCCACCATATGTGTGTGTGTGTGTATGTGTGTACTCTCTTGTATTTTATTCCTTTATTCACTTTCAATTTACACAGACACAATGTCAATGAAAAAATAAACAAAAATCCTCAGAATTCCCACAAATGCAGTATTGGTTAAACCTCTCAATGGAAAACAGTTGTAGCTCTTTGGTATATGTCAGGAATACATGTTAAGAGGTTTGCTTCATCTTCTACTGCAAAGGTAAAACCCAATTATTTGATTGTAGAAGGGGAGAGCATTGAAGTGGAAGTGAATAAAACAGGAGAAACGATAAGGAAAAACGGTGCCCTGGACTCTTTCTTGGTTTAAATTCCTACAAGTCTTCCAGAGCTTCCATGTTGTCCTATTGGACTTAGACTGCAAGTTTCCCTCATGTTTCCAATTCTCCACCCACCAGCCCTACCCTAGCAAAGCAAGGGACACGAAAGACCACAGTTAAAACAGAAGAGATCACTTTAATTCCTGTTTTCCCTGCCTACCTAAATCTTCATATATCAAAAAGGGTTTTATAATTAATTTTAGGAGAATATCCTGATCTGGCTGTTCTGTTGTGTATTTTTGGCAGATCACTATGCTTTAAAGAAAACTAAAAGCCTTCTTATGTTTTTATTCTTAAGGATCATGAACTTTACAAACTTCATGGCTCAACTAACAACTAAGACTTGAGCTCTGTTCATCCTTCGGTCTTAAAAATCACCAATCTCTACAACAAGGAAAACTGTGCACATTGCTATCTTTTCCACTCATTTAAAATAAAATGGAGCTTTGAAAGGGAGATAGGCAGTCAGTAGGCTAGAAAAGATAGGAGAAAACAACATTTTAGCTTGAAAGGCCAATAGCTTCTGGCCTTTCAGAAGTGACAAGGTAATATGACAGCCAGTCCCTCTTAGAAAGAAATTAGATGTAGCCTTTCCTCTGCAGCAAGTTATTTCTAGCCTCTCACCCCCATCCCAAAGTGTAAATGATACTCAGATTAACTCTCACCCTTTATTCTTTTATATCTTTGCAGATGACTACACAGTAGGCACACAATAAATGTTGGCTGTATTGAAATGAATGTCCCAGCTAGCAAACCTGTGTGTCACTACAGAATGGAGGCACAAAGAATCATCATAATGCTAAGAAACAATTTCAAAAAGGAAAAATATTCACTATTCACAAGCACTTGGTAACATATTCCACTTTGATCCTGAATGAAAACCATGCATAAAAATCTATTGTCTTTAATAAATTATATTTCACTAAAATCAACAGTTTATACTAGAAAGGGAAGGTAAGCATAGCATCCTATGATGCCATTTGGAAGAAGTGTGAAAAATGACCAGAAAATACAATTATTTGTTTCTCACATATAGTATGTGGTTTCTATCTTCCTAAAGGTTCTGAGGGACAAATATGCCATTCGTTTCTGAATCTTGAGGAACACATTGCAGCAAGTAGACCATTAAAGCACTGCATTCTAGGGGAAGAACAGATGGGATGGGAGGAAGTAAGCAAATACGCTTCCCTGCTTACAACCTTTGTCACTAGCAAGCTCTCTCGCTGCAGATTCCACCATGCTGGAACAGCAAGCCTGTTCATTATGGCGAATGAACTTCTTCGTATGGAGGCAGTAGGCATGGGCAGAGTGGGAAAAGGCACAGGGCTACAACTCTGGAGACCACGCTATAGTCTCAATTCTACACTATTAGCTCTGCAATGCTGGGTAAGTCAATTAACCTCTGGGACTTGATTCGTCTCCTCACCTCTTAAATGAATGGGTGGGACCAGATCTCAACATTTTTTCACCCAAACATTCTACAAAACTTTCTCGCTGGACCACCAGCATGTCCGCTGCAGCGGAGAGAACTGTGATCAGTGTATGCTCTGTAATTTGTATTATGAAAATAACAGGTATACCACACATGTTCTTTCAAACAACACATGCTTCCCCTCCTCATCACAATCCTGATATGCAACCCACACCACGCTTGAAAACCACTTCACTAGGTGTTCAATATGCCTGCTGACACTAATGTTTTGAGAATCTGCAAATCTAAGGTTCACCCTACAAAACCCAGGCACACCTTCAGATAAGAGATGATGCCCACACATCCCTCTGCATCTGTGTGCCCACCTGCCCCTGACCAGGGCAAACAGGAGCCAAAAAGGCAGAATCCAGTAGGAAAAGCCAAAGAAGGACAGGCCCCACCTATTTCTCAATCCATGTCTGATACTCTGGCCGGGCTCCTCTAGGTCCAACATGGCTTTCTCCCCAAGGAGATGATACCTCCAGCCTTCAATTATAAAAGCAGAGGGCAACAAAAAGATAGGGGATTTTATGGGAGAGTAGCAGTTGGCCCATCTCTGGCTCTCTCTGTGCAACATGACTCTGAAATCATGTTCTAATATACTAAGCTTATCATTCTGCAATCTAAAACTTTATTTCATTTATAAATATTACTAAAAACTTATTTTGCAGAGTGTAGTACACCTAAAAACAAACTCTCCATGGCAAAGAGACTTTCTCTCACATAAACCTTGCACTTAATCAAAATGCCCAGGAATAGTCCAAAGGACTGAGGGAAAATGGCTCATCTATTTCATTAAACTCTAGAACTGAATCTTAGCCTGGAACAAGTGCCAGGTGTCCAAGAAACTCCTGAAATGCATGCTAACTTTTATGATTCTGTATTTTCCAGAGAAGAGAAGGTTTATTGCCTACATAGTATTTCAAAAGAATCTGTGACCCCCAAAGAGGTGAACATTCTACTCGCTGTTCAGTGGTTGGAAAAATGATACACAGTATGCACCACATAATGCCATTTCAGTAAACGAAGGAACACATGTATGACAGTGGTCCCATAAGATTATAATGGGGATGAAAAATTCCTATCATCTAGTGACATCGTGGTCATTATTATGGTGTAGCACAACAAACACATAAGGTATTTGTGGTGATGCTGATGTAAACAAACCTACTGCACTGCCAGTCCTATAAAAGTATAGCACATACAATTATGTATAGCACATAATACTGGATAATGATAATAAACAACTATGTTACTAGTTTATGTATTTACTATTCTATACTTTTTATCGTTATTTTAGAAGGTACTCTTTCTACATATATAAAAAAAAGTTAACTGTAAAATACCCTCAGGCAGGTCCTCCAGGAGATTTCCAGAAGACTGCAGTATTACAGGAAATGACAGCTCCATGTATGTTATTGCCCCTGAAGACCTTCCAGCGGGACAAGATGTGGAGGTAGAAGGCAGTAATATTGATGATCCTAACCTTGTGTAGACCTAGGCTAATGTGTGTGTGTCTTAGTTTTTAACAAAAATGTTTTTAAAAAATTGAAAAAAAATTTTTACATAGAACAAAGCTTATAAAATAAGGATATAAAGAAAGAAAATAATTTTGTACAGCTATAAACTGTGTTTTAAGCTAAGGGTTATTACAAAGAGTCAGAAGTTTAAAAAAAATTGAAAACTTTATGAAGTTAAAAGTTACAGTAATCTAAGTTTAATTTATTATTGAAAAAAAGTTTTATAAATTTAGTGTCGCCGACATGTACAGCATTATAACGTCTACAATAGCGTACAATAATGTCCTAGGCCTTCACATTCACTCACCAGTCACTCACTCACTCACTCACCCAGAGCAACTTCCAGTCCTGCAAGCTCCATTCATGGTGAGTGCCCTATACAGGTGTACCATTTTTTATCTTTTACACCATATTTTTTTTTCCATTGACTTTTTTTTTTAATTTCAGAGTGTTATGGGGGTACAAACACTTTGGTTACATAAATTGCCTTTGCACCACCCGAATCAAAGCTACAAACGTGCCCATCCCTCGGACAGTGCGCAGTGCACCCATTAGGTGTGAGTTCACCTATCCTCTTCTCCCCCCTCCCACCTGCCAGACACCCGATGAATATTACTTCCATATGTGCACATAAGTTTTGATCGATCAGTACCAATTTAATGGTGAGCACATGTGGTATTTGTTTTTCCATTCTTGTGATACTTCACTTAGAAGAATGGGCTCTAGCTCCATCCAGGATAGCACAAGAGGTAGTTCACCATTATTTTTTATGGCTGAGTAGTACTCTGTGGTATACATATACCACATTTTATTAATCCACTCATGTATTGATGGGCACTTAGGTTGTTTCCACATCTTTGCAATTGTGAATTGTGCTGCTATAAACATTCAAGTGCAGATGTCTTTTTTATAGAATGTCTTTTTTCCCTTTGGGTAGATACCCAGTAGTGGGATTGCTGGATCAAATGGTAGTTCTACTTTCAGTTCTTTTACTGTATCTATTCTATGTTTAGATACACAAATACTTACCCTTGTGTTACAACTGCCTACAGTATTCAGTGCAGTAACATGCTGTACAGGTTCGTGGCCTAGGAGCAATAGGCTATACCATATAGCCTTGGTGTGTAGTAGGTTATTCTATCTCGGTTTGTGTAAGTACACTCTGTGATGTTCACACAATGATGAAATTGCCTAATGATGCATTTCTCAGAATACATTCTGTCATTAAGCACCACATGACTGTGTGTATACACACACACACACAGAGTACTGTACTAGTACTATGCAATGTACTACTACATATGATTTGGTGGGAGGTGAGAGAGAGGTAGGAAGAGGTAAGGAAAGCAAGCATTAATAGTAGAAGTACTTGCAGAATGATAGGATCACTTCATATTTATCCAGCAATTTACAGTTAACAACATGCTTCGGCTTTCATTATCATTGTCTTGCACAGAGTCTTACATATAGAAAGTGCATCTGTACTCATAGTCTCTGCCATCTACTGCTTCTTTCAAGGGCAAACTCAATCACCTCTCCTTCAACTTCCTTCCAGCCATTATCTGTTCTCTCTTGCTGGTCTCTCTTTATTTCTACTGGATCATTCCCTTCAAACATACTCTAGCATCATCTTTATATGTTTTCCCTTGACTTCAAGTTCTCCTGTCCCCATCTGCTACTATCAGCAACCCTTAACGACTGTTTCAAGTTACTCTTCCTAGATACGCCAATCCTTGCAAATTTCTCTGATCATCTTCTGCTTTGTCCACAACCTACTCTAATCTGACATCTGTCACTTACATTCTTTCTAGTCAATTTCTGTCTCTCAAAAACATATGACAAATTAGATTACTCTCTCCATCTCCAATGCCTTCATCCTCTTGTTCATCTTGTCCCCCTACACTCCTCATCAGTCACATTTGCTGCTTCCTCCTTCTCTTCTCACTCATGTCTAAACACTAGGCTGTGTCCCAAGCCCTCTTTTCTGTCTACGTTCACTTGATAGATTATCTTATCCATTTCTGTGATTTTAAAGACCATCTATTCACTGACAAATCTCCAGTTTTTCCCACTAGCCTCAAGGCCTCCTGGAGCACTAGCCTTATACATCTGGCTGCCAACTAGATATCTTGTTGACTGATAGGCATCTCACATATCCTTGATTTCCCCTAGATCTGCCCCCAAACCTGTTATTCCCACAATCCATCACATTTCAGTAAGGGCTAAGCAGATAAAACCTAGAAGTTGGCCTTGATTCCTATCTTTTCTTATCCCCTGGATCAACCCAGCAGTAAGTCCCATTAGTAGTACCATCAAAAAATACTCAGCCTCCAATTACTTTTCCCCATCTTCATTTTATCACCCTCACTTAAACTACCAACACCTTCCTTCCCAGTCTACTAAAAATCCAAATGCAAAATAGTCTATTAAAACTTAAGTTGCAAACAAAATACCAAACAAACAAAACATCCTGGTTCTTTCCAATTACTTCAATGGCTTCCCATTGTACTTGTAATACAATTGCAACTTTTTACAGACAAGGCCCTACTTTACCCAACCACTCCACACCTCAGTCTCTACACTTCAGCTTCCGGCCTCACTTGCTTCTCACTAATCTTCAATCAAGTCTATCTGTATGTCTGACATATTCCCATTGTTTTAAAAAGCCAAATTTATGTGATAATCATGGCTTTGTTCTCAGAGAACACCTATTAGCATTGTTGACTAATATCTCTTTCAAAGTAATTGCTAGGCAGATATATTATATATGGTAAATGAGAGATACTAAGTAATGATATAATTTCGTCTAATTGATTCCATCTTATTTTCAGATCATTTACTTGTACAAGTCCTTACAATAAAGTTTCAGAAAGCTACTGATCTTTTGATCATAAGACTATATGAAGACAAACACCAAGAGACTGGTGACTGATTTCATCACCATCAAGGAGTATTTTAGTCACTGTCAGAACAGTTTACTAATAAGGCAATTGGGTAAATTGGTCTAAATGGGTTTAAATTGTGTTAAGATTATTAGAACTATTATGTAATACTCAAAGTTTACATTCTTAAAGAAATTTGAAAGGAAATGCAAGTCAATTTATAAAAGGTGCGCAGGTTTTGCTTATTTTCACAACAAAACCAAATTTAACAAAAATGGTTGGGTCCACTCTTAAGCCCTTCTTGAAAAATCTTGCCAGCTTTTGGAGGAGGGGGGTTATCAGCTTCATTAAAGGCTACTTAACATTATATACATTTTTGAAGCCATAATAATGATTGATACACTAAAACCTTCTCTACCAGTCAGACAACTTGGTACTTTACCCAACAATAAATCAAGGACACCAATGCCATGCTGTCTTATCTAGACTGCCCTCTACTCACATCAATCAAACACAGAAACAAAATACCAACTCCAATACATTGTCTAACTGTGCCATTCAGGTTCGTTTTCATTTTCTAACTAGACACAAGAGTCTTGAAGGCATGAACTATGCCTTATAATTCTTGTGGTTATTAATGAGTGGTTTCATCTATGAACACACACCAAAATCCTTGGGAAACTTAAAAATGAGATCCCTATACCTCAGCCTCAAAGATTCTGATTCAGCTCAACTGGGGTGTGCATTTAAAAATGCTCCCAATGTTCCCCAGGGGATTCTGATGTGCAGATGTGTCCTAGAGCCACAATCCCAGAGCCCTTGCATGGTGTTCATATTATAACCATTGTTTGACTAATGGCATCACAAATTTTAGAAATGAGGTTGTTTCTACTGTCAATCAACTAATAGTTGGAAGTATCCCCATCTTTATAGAACATAAATGAGAATTAAAACAAAATGAGCCCATGAGACAGTAAGAGGCAGGGCTGAAACCATGCCCAGACCTCGTGATTCTGAATCCCCCATCATCACTACTCTGCTACTTCTCCAGAGAAAAGACAACCACTGATGGAGTCAAGAGCTAAGTGCTGACAATGGTGGGTGGAAAGGTGAGGGCTGGCAATTTGGGAAACAGATGGCTGCTAGCATGAGAAGAGACCGGGCAGACATCACCAGAGTCCTGGAAACATTCTCCAAGGCCTTGCCCACGTGACCTTTCTCAGCTCCACTCACCCACCCTAGGCACTGTAACCCACAACACTGAGTGCCTTCCTTGAAAAGAACTGCTTCAAAGACTGTTAAATAAGCTCCTCTTCGTGACCTATGCTCTTAAGCTAAAGTAATTTTTATTAAACCTGATCTCAGGCCCACACATGCTTGAGATAATATAGGGCAAAGTACTTCCTGCACTGCATAGCACTTTCAAACATACGGGCTTATTTTATCCTCAGTGATACTTCACTACTTAGCAACATATTTATTTTTTCATCCTAACTGGTATTTTAAAAATACAAACTTATTCAAGGGATTTTCAGGTATTTTCCTTTTAAATATGCTTATCTTCTTTAAATACTAGGTTTTTTACTATAAATTACTCCGTATGGAAAGTAGCTTTTTAAAAGAAAAACTATAAATGGCTACATCTAATGTAAATTCCTTGCTGAAGATGATGAGTTACTTTAGGAACCCTAAGTCTTCAAGTAATTCCAAGTATTCTATTTTACGATCAGCTTTGTGCTTACACCACTAGTTTGACTTCTCGTTTTACATAACGTAAAGATGCAGGACAGGGGAAAACTAAATCGATCAGCTAAGTGCCCAGTAACAAGTGTTCTCATTAGGTTCTCTTATGTGTAACCTTCCCCTGGGCCACCCCAGCCGTGGGGAGGGCAGCAAGCAGCCAGGGAGGCAGGGAGGAAGGTTACTGTCAGTAAGGAAGACATGGTCAGTGGAACCTAAGACCAGGAACTGAAGCGCTTCACAGGGATCTGAACTCAAATCAGCCCATCATTCATTCAACAAGCAGGTGAGTGAGTATCTCCATGGGAAACTCAGTCAGACACTGCTGTCATTAGCAAGACCAGTGTTATAAAGCCAGACACACAGGACAGAGAGATATGGAAAATTCAGTATCATTAGATTAAAATAGCTTTAAGAATTCTGACCTAACTTAATAGGAAAAAAACATGAAACAAATAAAGAATTCAATGAGAAGCTAAAGAGATTAGTCAGGGGAAGTTAAGCGCCCCCTGATTTAGAGGAATACAGATTCAAATGAGATGAAAGAATTACTTAAGAGCAAAGACTTAGAATCCTCCAGTTGTGATACTGACTATACAGAATGGTGCCAGGTGTCCTTCAGTGGCTGGGGAAGAGGATGCTGCTGGACCTATGTGGCAGACCTCCACCAGGTCTCAGATCTCTGGCTGGTAAGTTACCTAACTCACTTTATGTAACAAGGCCACTCTTTCTGGGATGATAACTCCAAATCACTCTGGGTGACAAGGACTCTGGGAATGTTTAGTTTTAAACAGAGACACAATGATTTTAAATCAAACCCACAGTATTAAAACCTTTGAAGTTAAGTTTAGGGTTCAATGCGTAATCACTTGGACAGGGTTCAATATTTGATAAAGTATTTATGTTTAATATAGTTTGATATATTAATAGACTATTCTTATAATTTCAATTTAATTTACTTTAAATTTGTGATTTTAAATTGAAAGGTAGAAGAGAATTTCATTAGGTTCCCACCAGCACTGGAATGCTGAAGATGAACTACATTCAAAAATTTTGTTTTATTAGGTTTACAAGAATAGTTTACATACTTGGAGAAGTTCTTGTTGTTAGATCAAGGCATTTGAATGCTTAAAAAGAACGAAATATTAATATATTAAATTAATAAATGCAGTTTACATGTGTTTATGGGATTGAATTAACTAGGCCTGTAATTGGAACTGATAAGGCTGTTTAGTTGGTACTCTTCTTTCTCTAGATTGTTCTGTATTGTAACCAAGCAGGATAATGTCCTTCCAACTTCTCCCCATAGTCCACTTACCCACTGGCAGGAGACAGGTTGGCATTTTTACAGGACCCATACTTTTAATCCTTCAAAAGTCCATCTTTCCTTATCTTCTACTCCCATAGGAATGGTGTATTTTTCTCGATCCTCACCTTTATGGTCAGTGTCTACTTGCTGTCAGTGCTAGGTAAAAAGAAGTTAAGCCTGCAAATGAGTTGAAAACTTATGTCCACACAAAAACCTGCACAAGAATGTTTATAGCAGTTTTATTCATAATGGCCAAAACTTGGAAGCAACCAAGATGTCTACCAGTAGATGAATGGATAAGTAAACTGTGGTACATCCATACAATGGAATATTACTCCATAATAAAAAGAAATAAGATATCAGTCCAAAAAAAGACATGCAGGAATTGTAAATGCAAATTGCTGAGTGAAAGACGCCAATTTGAAAAGGCTATATATACTCTATGGTTCCAACTGTATGACATTCTGAAAAGGCAATTCTATAGAGACAATAGAAAGAGCAATGGTTGGCCGATTTGGGATGGGTTTAGGGGGATGCGAATAGGTAGAGAACAGGGGATTTGGGAGGCAGTGGAACTATTCTGTATGATACTGTAATGGTGGATACATGACATCACACATTTGTCAAAATACAAAGAGCTATACAACACAGAGCAAACCCTAATATAAACTATGGGCTTTAGTTAATAATAATGTATCAATATTTGCTCATCAATTATAACAAACGTACCACAATATTATTTAAGACCTTAATAAATGAGGGAACTGTGTGCCAGAGGAAATAAGTATATGGGAACGCTGGACCTTCCACTCAATTTTTCTGTAAACCTAAAACTATTCTAAAAAATAAAATCAATTAGTTAAAACACACACACACACATACACACAAGTATGCAAGTTTAAAGAAAAAAAATCTAATTAAAAAAAAAATTTTTAAAGAGGGCTGGAGAAAAATGGAGATCTGATAGAGTCCTCCCACCGCACCGCTCCCAGGGAAGGAGGTGAAGAACGCCAGCAGTTACATGCGAGCACGGACCGCTCACTCTGAAAATAGCATTGCGAATTACAGAGAAACAACGCGGAACGCCCAGCCCAAGAAAACGGGTACAAAATTTTCACAAAGATCGGAGGGCGCACGGAGCACAATAGAGCCCAGAGCGCGGGAAGGACGCGCTCAACAGGTCCGCACAGCACGACCTGCTCCCCAAGCGGTTACGCGCCTCCCCATACACGCAGTCAGGGACAAGCCCAGAGTTGGGGCAGGGCGGTTGCACAAGACAACAGACCCTGTGGAGTTGGAGTAATCGCGAAAGCCAAACACAACCCTCAGCAGCAATATACAGAGACCGCTCAGGGCTGGGGATCACACTGGCCGGAGATACAGCTTCCCGGGACAGTGCGCGGGAACCTGCAGGCCAGCACTGCGCCACTAGAAGTCAGCGGGACTGGGCCCAGGAGTTTAACGGAGAGCGGGACACGCCCTCAGAGGTTGCTAGCAACTGCCACCGCCGTGGTCAGCGGAGAAAAGCTGCGCTCCGGATGCCAGGCTGGCGGCGGCAGCCATCTTTGAAACCGCCCGCCTGGAGCTGTGAGCCGCCGTCTCTAGCTCCGCCCCGCCCCGGCCCGGGGCTCTTCTGCTGGGGCGAGACAGGCTTTGCCTTTGGTGGCCAGGGACAGCTGCATCCGTGGGTTCCAGGTGTGACGAGATCCCGGAACTGTAGCGACAGGACCTTTGTGTACTGGAAACAGCTTGAAGCTCGTCCGGCTGGTCCTGCTACCCTGGCTCTGGCCTCCAACAAGTCTGCTACGTGCTGGTCCCAGTGCCCGCCCTTCAGGTTCCAGCCCTCCTGTATCCCAGAGATCGGTCATTTTGAAGGTTGCTGGCTATAGTGACTCATTTGGTATAACTGCTGGTTCCCATGACAACCAAATACCTCAAGAGCCACAGGCTGAACCAGAGCAGCTCCCCATAATCCTGCCCACTTCAATAGGGAATTTTGCGCCATCCAAGAGCAATTCCAGCGGCCACTACTCCCCCCTCCCCGTGGGAACATCCCCCCGGTGGAGACTACTGGGGATAGAGACGGCCACCCGCCTCACCTTGGGGTCTAGTGGTGGAATAGGGGTGCACAATTGGAGATCCTCTATCAACCAGTATCACGCAGAGACGCACATCAGAAGGGCAGACACACGTGGCTAGATAAGCAAGCTCTGAGATGTGTAGAATTTTCCCAATTCAGCTCTCACACTGCAGCCAAAAGAAATTGTGTTTCTACATGCACCTCAAGAGCAGCAGGGTCAAAGTAACCCCTAGGAGCTACAAGGCCCCTCCCAAAGCACGGGGCTTTCGCATACCCCAACTGGGGGATCAGAGTCTGCCACGGACATAACAGAATACCTAGCTAATAGGGAGCTGTGGACTCATATCCTCAAGTACAATTCATTAGCTTAGAGCCCAAGCTGGGAGGTCATTCTCACCACACTCCACTGGGAAGAGGAGAAGACCACAGGTCAGAGTTAACTCAAAATCCACCAAACTTGCTAAAACACACCTAAGGCAATACAGGCCACTACTTCACTCCCTGGCTTTGCCAAGGAACAAAAATTGTGGGCCTGGTGACAGGGCCATAAACTAGCTCTAACACCCCCAGCTCTCGACCAAGAGGCCAGATGAGAAAAAACCAGCGAAAGAACTCAGGGAACATGAAAAATCAGAGTGAAAAGTCACCCCCAAAAAAACCTCAGTTCCTCAGCAATGGATACCAACCCAAATGAAATGGGTAGAATGACAGAAGAGGAATTTCGTTTATGGATTATAAGAAAGCTCAATGAAATTCAAGAGAAAATTGAATCCCAGCACAAAGAAACCACAAGAAAAATGCAACAAATGAATGAAAAATCCTCCAAAGAAATAGAAATATTACGGAAAAATCAAATAGAAATCCTAGAAATGAAAGAAGCATTCAAGGATCTACAAAACACAGTGGAAAGCCTTAAGAATAGGCTGGACCATGCAGAGGAAAGAATTTCAGAGCTAGAAGACAACTCCTATGCGCTAAATGAATCAGCCAAAGAGAAAAAACACAAAAACAAGAGGCAGGAAAAAAGCATACAAGAAATGTGGGATTATGTAAAGAGGCCAAACATAAGGATCATAGGTATCCCTGAGGGAGAGGAAGAAAATGTGCATGGGCTGGAAAATTTATTTGAAGGAATAATAGAGGAAAATTGCCATGGCTTAGCCAGAAATCTCGATATCCAAGTACAAGAAGCACACAGGACTCCTGGGAGACTCAACGTGAAAAGGAATTCACCACACCACATAATTATTAGACTGACCAAAGTAAACACAAAAGAGGCACTCCTCAGAGCTGTAAGACGAAAAGAACACGTAACCTACAAAGGGAAACTGATCAGATTAACTGCAGATTTCTCAGCTGAAACCTTACAAGCCAGAAGGGAATGGGGAGACATCATCAGTCTCCTAAAAAAAAAACAAAGGCCAACCCAGAATTCTGCATCCTGCCAAACTAAGCTTCTTATACGAGGGAGAAATAAAGACGTTCCAGATAAGCAATCACTGACAGAATTTGCGAAATCCAGACCAGCCTTGCAAGAAGTGCTTAGACCTGCATTATACACTAAACAGAGCAACAGACACCCACCTATGTAAAACGATGCAAAAGCTAAAACCCCAGAAACCAGATTCCACAATGACGCAACAGGTAAAACAAAAGACACCACCCAATAGAATAATCAGAAATTTACCCCAAATATCAATTCTCTCAATAAATGTAAATGGCTTGAACTGCCCATTGAAGAGAAATAGGCTGGCTGAATGGATTAAAAAATACAAGCCAAGTATATGTTGTCTTCAGGAAACACACCTTACACACAAAGATGCATTCAGACTCAAGGTGAAAGGATGGAATACAATTTTCCAGGCTAATGGAAACCAAAAGAAATCCGGAGTAGCCATCCTTATTTCAGATGACTTAAACTTTAAAGCAACAAAAGTAAAGAAGGACAAAAATGGACACTACATAGTGGTGAAGGGAAAAATCTCACAAGAGGATTTAACAATCCTAAACATTTATGCACCCAACACAGGAGCGCCCAGGTACATAAAGCAAATACTGCTAGATCTAGACAACATAATAAGCAGCAATGCCATAATAGCAGGGGACGTCAACACCCCACTGACGGAACTGGACAGATCCTCCAAACAAAAAATAAATAGAGAAATAAAAGACCTAAACAGGACTATAGAACATTTGGGCCTAACAGATATCTACAGAACACTCCACCCAAATAACACTGAATATACATTCTTCTCATCAGCTCATGGAACTTTCTCTAAAATTGACCACATCCTAGGCCACAAAACAGATCTAAACAAATTCAAAAAAATAGAAATCATACCATGTATCTTTTCAGACCACAGCGGAATAAAATTAGAAATCAATTCCAACAGAAACTCACATCTTCATCCAAAAACTTGGAAACTAAACAATCTGTTGCTGAAAGACTATTGGGTCAAGGAGGAGATTCAAATGGAAATCAAAAGATTTTTCAAACTAAACGATAATGGGGACACAAGTTATCAAAATCTGTGGGATACAGCAAAAGCAGTCCTGAGAGGAAAACTTATCACCTTAAATGCCCACATCCAAAAGACAGAAAGGTCACAAATCAGTAAACTAATGAATCATCTTAAGGAAATGGAAAAGGAAGAGCAAAGCAATCCTAAAGCCAGCAGAAGAAGAGAAATAACCAAAATCAGAGCAGAATTAAATGAAATCGAGAACAAAAGAACAATACAGAAGATTAATATAACGAAAAGTTGGTTCTTTGAAAAGATAAACAAAATAGACAGGCCACTTGCCAGGTTGACCAGAAGCAGAAAGGAAAGGACTCTAATAAGCTCAATTAGAAATGAAAAAGGAGAAGTCACAACTGGTACCATGGAAATACAAAACATCATCTTCGAATACTACAAAAATCTCTATGCCCACAAACACGAAAACGTGGAGGAAATGGACATATTCTTAGAAACATACTACCTCCCTAGGCTCAACCGGGAAGAAACAGAATTTCTAAACAGACCAATATCAAGCACCGAAATTGAAGCAGTAATAAAAAATCTACCCACAAAAAAAAGTCCTGGACCAGATGGGTTCACACCTGAATTCTACCAAGCCCACAAAGAAGAACTGGTGCCTATACTGCAGAAATTATTTGAAAATATCCAGAAGGATGGAATCCTCCCAAACTCATTCTACGAAGCCAATATCACCTTGATACCAAAGCCAGGAAAGGACACAACAAAAAAAGAAAACTACAAACCAATATCCTTTATGAATATAGATGCAAAAATTCTCAATAAAATCCTTGTAAACCGAATTCAAATGTACATCAAAAAAATAATCCATCACAATCAGGTGGGCTTTATTCCCGAGATGCAGGGATGGTTCAACATATGCAAATCTATAAATGTAATTCACCATATAAATAAAAGCAAGAACAAAGATTATATGATCCTTTCAATAGATGCAGAAAAGGCTTTTGACAAAATCCAGCATCCTTTTATGATAAGAACTCTTAACAATATAGGCATAGATGGCTCATTCCTAGAAACTATTAAAGCCATATACGATAAACCCACATCCAATATCATACTGAATGGGGAAAAATTGAAGGCATTCCCCCTTAAAACTGGCACCAGACAAGGGTGCCCACTATCTCCACTTCTTGTCAACATAGTGCTGGAAGTCCTGCCACAGCAATTAGACAAGACAGAGGAATTAGGGGCGTCCAGATGGGGGCAGAAGAGGTCAAACTTTCACTATTCGAAGACGATATAATATACATAGAAAACCCCAAAGATTCAACCAAGAGATTACTGGAATTGATAAATGAATTCAGCAAAGTCTCAGGATACAAAATTAATACACACAAATCCATAGCCTTCATATATGCTAATAACAATCAAGCCGAGAAACAAATTAAAGATGCAATGCCATTCACAATAGCAACAAAGAAAATTAAATATTTAGGAACATATCTAACTAAGGAGGTCAAAGACCTATATAGAGAGAATTATGAAACACTGAGAAAAGAAATTGAGAGGATGTAAATAGATGGAAAGCCCTACCATGCTCTTGGATAGGCAGAGTCAACATAGTAAAAATGGCTTTCCTACTTAAATTAATTTACAGAATCAATGCAATCCCTATCAAAATACCAACATCATTTTTTGCCGATCTAGAAAAAATAATTCTACGCTTCGTGTGGAACCAGAGAAAACCCCGTCTAGCCAAAGCAATCTTAAGCAAAAAGAACAAATTGGGAGGCATCTGTCTACCAGACTTCAAACTATACTACAAGGCTATAGTAACCAAAACTGCATGGTATTGGCACAAGAACAGACACGTAGACCAATGGAACAGGACCGAGAACCCAAATATAAAACCAACCTCATACAGTCACCTGATCTTTGACAAATTCCAGAAAAACGTACACTGGGGAAAAGATTCCCTATTCAACAAATGGTGCTGGGAAAACTGTATGGCCATATGTAGAAGACTGAAACTGGACCCACACCTCTCACCTCTCACAAAAATCAACTCACAATGGATAACAGATCTAATCCTAAGATGTGAAACCATAAGAATTCTCGAAGAAAACATTGGAAAAACTCTTATGGACGTTGGCCTACGCAAAGAATTTATGAAGAAGACCCCCAAAGCAATCACAGCAGCAACAAAAATAAATACATGGGACCTGATCAAATTGAAAAGCTTCTGCACAGCCAAGGAAACTATCACTAGAGTGAACAGACAACCTACAGAATGGGAGAAAATATTTGCATGCTACACCTCTGATAAAGGGCTGATAACCAGAATCTATACAGAACTTAGGAAAATCAACAAGAAAAAATCAAACAACCCTATTAAAAAATGGGCAAAGGACATGAACAGAAACTTTTCCAAAGAAGACAGAATAATGGCCAGCAAACATATAAAAAAGTGCTCAACTTCTCTAATCATCAGGGAAATGCAAATCAAAACCACAATGAGATATCACTTAACTCCAGTGAGATTGACTCATATCAAAAAATCCCCAAACAACAAATGTTGGCGGGGATGCGGACAGATAGGAACACTCATACACTGCTGGTGGGACTGCAAATTAGTACAACCTCTATGGAAAAGAATATGGAGATACCTCAAAGAATTAAAAGTAGAATTACCATTTGACCCAGCAGTCCCACTACTGGGTATTTATCCAAAGGAAAAAAAGACATTTTATAATAAAGACACCTGCTCACGAATGTTCATAGCAGCACAATTCACAATTGCAAAGATGTGGAAACAACCCAGGTGCCCATCAATACACGAGTGGATCAATAAAATGTGGTATATGTATATCATGGAGTATTACTCAGCAATAAGGAACAACAGTGAATTAACACATCTGATATTATCCTGGTTGGAGCTAGAACCCATTCTTCGAAGCGAAGTGTCACAGGATTGGAAAAACAAGCACCACTGGTACTCACCATCAAACTGGTACTAACTGATGAACACTTACATCACACAGGGCAATAACATTCATCTGAGGGCGGGCGGGTGGGAGGGGGGTGGAAGGGATGGGAAAAACTCTCACTGAATGGATGCGGGGAGCACAGTTTGGGGGATGACCACGATTGTGGCTCTGACACGGGCAGAACAGGGGCAATGTGTATGGCCAAAGTGTTGTACCCCCATGATATTCTGAAATTAAAAAAAAAAAAAGACAAGTTAGCCAAATCAATCCATTGGTATATTTTTTAGAATAATAATAATGTACCATCACCAATTAGAATTTATGAAGAAATGCAAAGAAAGTCCAATAGTAGAAAATCTGTTACTGTAATTCACAGATTAAATGGAAAATTTTTACCTTAATAAATGTCCAAAAGCAAAAAAAAAAAAAAATTTTAAATTAGATATTAAGCTTTTTTTTTACTCTCCCCCAACCCTGCCTTCCTACTGGAACTGGCATCTCCACAAAGATGGCCAACTGTGCCAGGGATACTGAGTTCTTGAAAAATAAAATGAAGAAATTAATGCTTTATTCAAGAATTCAAAGTGAGTGGACTAACAGCCTACAAAGTTTTTTGGTTGCTAAATTATAGCATTTAAGAGCTTTCCTCTAAGTTATTAGAGGCTGAACTCATAGACATTCGCATATAATTCACTCCAACAGCTGGAATTAATCGGCATCCTTGCTCTGGAAGGAATTTCTCTGGAAGGAATTCTTCTAAGATAGCTGTAATTGCAAAAGCAATTTCTTGAAATTTCTATCCAGATGACCAAGCCTTTAATTTAAAAAATAAAACTTCTAGGAGTTTTGATTAACAGAGGCATAACTACCAAACTCTGTGTGGTCATTTTTACATTAATCTATTCTCAAAGAATCCTTTCCAAAACATGAGTAATAAATTTTTTAAACAATGATAAATAGATTTATGATACAGAAATTATGTCAATGAGAATTAGTCATCTTAGCAAAAGAGCTTATTAAAAATAATTCACATTTCCTAGATCCCTAACATTCAGGTTCATACCACCTGAAAAATTATGTTAGTAAGAGCTATATTTGCTATAATTTGCATAAAAAACTATTGAAAAAAAAGATTATCCAAAAAAATTTTACCTAAAAACAATCACTTCCAAGATAACAGTTTGTATATACACCTCCATCATTTATACCATAGCAAGGCAGGCAAGGGTAAAGACCACCATAAGTATGAAATAAATGTTTTCTAGCTTTGAAGAAGTCCCTCTAAGAGTATTTGAATCAAATTTTTAGAAGTAATTATACCATGGTTTTAGTGGTTTTCATTTACTTAAAGAGATGATTTGCAAATGACTACAATGAGGCCATTACCTTTCACTTATACAAAAGTTTTCCTGGAGGGTCCTACGGGGGACGTTTACAAATCTCAATCACTAAACCCAAACCAGAGGCAACTTCTGTTAAATCAGCAAGCTCCAGCCCAAGTCAGAGGCTCACTTACATATTAATATAAACACCATCACAGACCCATAGATGGCTACGTTACAGCTGGTGATTGTGTGATTCCGACTACAGGAGTAGTGTCTCTATCTCCCAACTACTGTGAAACTCAAGTCACTTTAACTATGTATGTTAAAGTGTTTATATGTGTATATATTCCTATTCTTTGTGAATAGGCCTCAAGTGATTCAAATTTTAATTTGTCCATGAATCCTGAACTGAGGCCAAAATTTCAACAGTGTAGGCTGTACAAGGATTTCATGATTTCCTGAGGAGAATTTAATTGCTTGCTTGAGCCAGAAAGGACCATAAACTGCAAATCCACCAAAACAACTTAATCAGCAAATATTTGAAATATTGCCAACAAAGGGTAATTCAATCCTTGTGGCCATCTTACTCCAAGCTATTATTGTCTATTTTTATTACTATTTTAAATTATTTTATCATTGTTATGTCATATCATCACCATATGATTATTATCATCACCATGTCTATTAATTAGACTACTAACAAAAATAATTTATTTTATAGCACTTGACAATTTCATAAATCCAGTCAATCATTACAATAGACCCATAAAGCAAAATGGCAAAGTACATCATTTCTCCACCCTCTTTAAAAAAGGATACTTTAAAGAAGCACATGCTCAACTTTGTCCAGGGCTGCACAGCACTAATGAGTGGCAGTGGCTTGGAACCAGTTCTCGCTCCACATCCACACTCTTTCCGCCATGTGATAGATAGTACCTTTCATTAGCTGCTGTTCCGTTGGGATTTAAGAGAACAGAGATAGAATTATTGATTCCCCAACTGACTCACAGCTCACCTGAGAGCAACTGTTTCCAAAACTATTTTGGTACTATACCCTACAAAGATCATGTTCATTCTTAGGATGATGCCGACAGCTACAAGGGGTTTTGAATACAGACACTTGCCCCATTCCTTCACTAATTGTGGCTCTGGGCATGTTACATTCTTCTCCTGAAGCTTTGTTTTTTCTCACCTTTCATGGTGATAATGCCAGTAGCTACACCTCATGGGACAGTTGTGTGGATTAGATGATATAATACACGTAAAGCAGGAAGTCAAGTACCCAGCTTAAAGTGCATGTAGAATCGACGTTGTCTATCATCATTATGACTGATTATCCAAAAATCAGCTCTAGGCACACCTACATCTGTTAACATAAGCCTTCCCTGACAAACCCCATCTCACACAAATCTTCATTTACTTTAGATTCCCTTTGTATTTATGAAAGATTCTGTACTACTTGCCAATATATGGCTGCAAAACTATTGCTTACTTCTGTCACAAAATTTTGTGTTATTGTTTGAAGAGCAGGAATTCTTTCCTTCTATTTATTCTCATCCAAACATATGGCAAGTGCCTACTATGTGCTATCTGTATCGAAATATTGTGCATTCAAATAACATTTTGTAACGTGTGTTGTCTCTGTTCTCTAATCCCACGCCACAACAGCAGTAACCATCACAGCCAAGATTTGGAGCTTTACTCTCAGTATGTCTAGTCCTCACAAGCACCTGGCACAGGAAGACAGCATTGTTACTGCCTTGTTAGAAGAAAGGTTAAACAATCTGTCCAAGTTCACATACCAAGTGCCAGCACTCAGGGTGGAAACTAGATTTGGCTGATCCAAACCTATCTACTCTTTCCTACTATGACTTGCTATGCGCATTTCTCCTGTTCCTGTCACCTTTCCAATCTGAACACATTAATTTACACCACCCAAGTAAAAGTGAAAAAGCCCAACAGGGACTCTTCTCTCAGTGCTGGAAGCCTCTGTACCATGAAAAAAGTACATCCAAATTGAACAATGTAGCCAAAGAGAACAAATACTCAGAATTGTTCCTTCTACCTCAATCTTCTTTTCCCAGATATTCTGAAGCATTCAATGGGAGATGTTTTTTCAAAACAGAGCAATAATTGTTTTACTTAGAATAACCTCAGGAGAATCATAATCAACTATTCCTTATTTCTGAAGATAAAAAGTAAAGACATTTCCTTTGGGGTGAAGGGATTAATAAAACATAAGGAAAAAATAATCTCCTATCTTAGCACTATTAGAAGAAAAATTTAAGACTCCTGAATCTTAAATTTAAGAACATGAGTTTTGAGTCTTAATGAATGACAACATCCAGAAGCAGTGGGTTGGGCTCAATAACCCCCAAGTCCTCTCCAGAGCCACCATGAAGAGGGTGGGACAAAGAGGCCAGATTTACGACTCCTCTCTTTGTATTTCTCCAAAGCAGTACTTCTGGGAATGGCCACACATTAGCCCCTGTTCACGGAACAGTTCATAAAGTGATCAGCTTACCAAGCAGATGATTTTCAAAAACTTTTTATCAGAGTATAACATACATACAAAGAAGTAAAAATCACAAAATACAGCACAAGGTTTACACATCCATATAATCTACACCTGGATCAAGAAATAAAAGATGCCTAGCATTCTAGAAGCCCTTTCATATCCCCTTCTAAATTATTATCCCTGCCATGAGTTATCACTATCCTGATTATAGCACCGTAGATAAATTTTGCCCATTTTTGCCACAATTTTATGTGCTTTTTTGTGTCTGACTTCTTTCAGTCACCATTATGTTTTGTTATGTGTAAATGTAGTTTATTCATTGATACACCTTAGCTTTGAAGGGGAGAGTTGGCCAGAGGGATTCAGAGCTCTGCCATGTTGTCCAGGGGAGGCTGCTCTGTGGGCAGGGGAGAGATGCACAGTCCTGGGTCTCAGGACAGGAAAAGAATTGCTAAAGGTGGGCTGGAATCACAGAGAAGGGACTCCAAGTCTGCACTGGCCCCAGCACAACGTGGGGGAGAGTACACTGGGACAAGAGGAGAAGGAAACAGCAGCCATTAATTCATGATCTTACTTCAAGTCATCCACGCAGGAGCCAGCCAAGCCCTTAAAAACATGTAACTCTGAAACTCTTTCAGAAGAGTTCACTCCTTGAGCTCAAATACAATCTTTCTAGGAAACTCCCTCCATCTTATCACTCTCAGTATTAATGTTTTGGCTGTGCATCACCTACAAATATAATCATGCAATAAAATACCTACTCACTGATCCTGTACTATGAGCCTAGCATTCTGCTAGATACTGTCAAGAATATTAATACCAAAGAAATGAAATATATGTCTCACCTTCCAAAATAATATAATGTTGAAGACGAGAAGAGCACACATGAAGCTAATGAATAAATATCAGACAGTATAAAATGAAGAGCAGAATGGTACAGTACTAACCATAAGCAGGATTCACACATTGGGGATTAAAAAGTAGAAGACTTACAGAAGAGGGGACATTCCAGAAGAAAGGTCGGCAGAAGCAAAAGCCTGAGGCCTGAATGAAGGTACAGGGTGGACAATGGGTGGGCAGCAGTCTCCAGAAGGCTACACAACGCCAACTTTTCTGGTGGGTATAACCCTTGATGGACTGGAGGGTAGACACTGAAGATAGTGAGAAGATGGTTCAGTGACAGGTAAGGTGGGGTCAGATGATGGAGGGGTCCTCGAAGTCTGACAGTAACATTTACCTTGATGAAGCAGGCAGTAAGGTTCCTAAACAGCAAAGTGAAATGTTGATCATGACAGTGGATGGCATGGAGCTCAGCTCACAGCCCTCTTCAGTGCCAACAGACCTGTCCCTCAGTTGATAATAGCTGTATCCTTCGGTGGAAAAAGGCCTTGGCTATAGGAGCAACCTCTGCCCAGTTTATGCCTCCTCAGGGGGCGACCTGCTCAGAGCCAGGCACTTGGGGAGGCAGAAAGGAGAAGATCAATAGAGTGGTTACAGAACAAAGGACAGCCATGCAGGAATGAAATTAGAGGGCCTTTGAAATGGACCTCAGGGGCCACTCAGGAGAATAAGGTTTAATGGCCTGGACCTTGGCCTCAATTTTTGACAACTCTCAAGCCCATCCCAGCTCTGGAGCACTCTGTAGGATAAGCTGAAGCTTCAGGAGCAACTTCATTGAAGGTCAATCTCTTTCTCTGTCCAACCCTGCCTTCCTTACTCCCTTGCAGGTATGTTTCCTGAAGCAGTTCCCAGTAAACCTGCATGTAACTCTGCCTCTGAGTCTGTTTCCAGGGACCCTGACCTCAGACTGTGTTTAGAGAGGACTAATTGAGCAGCAGAATATAGGAGAAATTGAAAGAAAGGACACATGAATCAGAAGGACCCAGAAAGGAAATTATTTCAAGAACTGTCACTACTTTGTATCTTAATAGGATAACAGCAATGAAGCCGAAAAGGAAGGGGATAAAAGTGGTAGCCATTTTGATGAAAACTTTAAAAATACATTGAAAGATTTCTTATGAGGAGAGAGGAGTCTAACATGACCATGGCACAGACAACCTGAGAGTCTGATGTCTTTCAGTCTATGAAAACAACCCCTGAAGCAATAGGATACTCGGTCCAGGGCATACAAAGTAGAATTTGGTTTGGTCATATTGAGCTGGAGATAGTAGCAGCATATTCAACTAGAGTTGCATTAGGTTGTCTGAAATTTGGGGCTAAATCAGTCAAGGCTAGAGATGTGAATTGGGAAATCAAAGAGGTGACAGCTGGTATCATAAGTGTAGGTGAACTCACGTGAAGAAGTAAAGACAGTCAAGGCCATGGATTTGTAGGATGCCACAGGAAGCAGAAAGAGGAGAACACCTCCACAGAGATAAGAGAAGATGTCAAGATGCCATATTTAGCAAATAAAAATACAGGATGCCCAGTTAAATACTGCAAGGATCATAAACATATTTTATTCATTGCTTATCTGAAATTCAAATTTAACTGGGCATACTGTATCTCATCTGGCAACCCTTGGAACTTGGGAAATAAACAAACAAACAAAAAAACAGACAAAAAACCAACTCAGGAAAGTGTGATACAATAGAAGCTAAGGAAAGATAATTGTTCTGTGGTAGCAGAAAATGGTGTCAAATCAAAAATGGCATTCAGGATGACCAAAAATTTTATAAGGTCATGAGTTTTTGCTAAGTGAAAGTCACTGATCGCCTTTAAGAGAAAACATCCTAGTCTTTATTTGAAAATTGCTATAAAAGATTGATTCCTATGTTTGAATTACTATCTGCTTTCTTAACGTACTGAGTCTTGATTAAATTATTCTTTTACCAAAATTGTCTCAAAGAGGAGAGAATTCCATTGCCCCTCCAGAAAAAAAGTGCAAATGTTAGTTATTGCAAATCCTCCTCTTCATACCAGAGGAAGGTTAAGAGTCCTCACAAAACTAACTGGAAGCTCTGAAAAAACTGGTTTTCTACATTAATATATGCATTTTACATGACTTAAAACCTTAAAGAAATGTCTTCTCTCTCTTCTCTAAAGACTACAAATTATTTAGAGTGAGTCCATGAACTCCAGGGGCCTACTGCAATTAAAAATAAGACAGTTTTCTATGTTTACTTCCATGAAATTTTAAAAAATATCTCTACAGGGAAATGTAAAATACAAATTGCACTTACTGAAAAAGAGTTATTTAAAATAGGCATTTAATTTGCAGCAATGTGTTGATGTGTATACTCATGTAGATGTATACAGAAAGGACTATATCTTGGAAATATGAGCATTAAGTAAAGCTTGCTAGATACCTTATGGGTCACATATGCATAAAAAATCATTTCAGTTACTTCCTTGTAAACAAAGAAAAATAAACAATCTTCATTAGAAAAGTCTATAGGTTTGAAAATCTCAGTCCTTGACTGTCATCTCAAATTTGCTTTTACATTATATTAATACTTCATCTCTGAAATATAAAAGGTCATATATTGCTCTCCAATGACACATAAAGCTTCGACTAACAACTCCATGCATAAACCAAAGCAATATATCATTGTACTTAAGGATTTGCCTAGATGCTTTATGAAGCCCAAAGGCAATATACAGGTTTATCAAATCATTGAAATAATATGTCCATATATTTCTCTGGTCATATTTTTACTCCAAATACAGCAATATGTATAATTATGTGGCAGCAAAGTAAGAGTTTGGATAACAAATTACATATATGGAAAAAATATTGGCCATTTGCTTTAAGGTTTTGTTTCACTCAAAACATTTTAAACTAATGAATGTTTTACTTAAAGAAGGCAGGACTTCCTACAAAACACTGCAAAGTCAAAGCCAGTAATTTTTCCATAACATGTATAAACTTCAGAGTTGAAGGGAAATTATTCCTAACAAACCAAATTTACTGTCACTTGCTTGCTTAAATATTTTTTACTTCATTTTTAATGGTTTTGGTAAATCTGAAATTATAATAGCATGGGCATGTTGGCCAAGTCTTTTCAACAAGCTACTACTGAAGTAGAATCTTAGAGAAATATAAGAAGTATCTAGAAATATAGTTATTCAAGTTTTAGCAAATCTGCCAGTGATCCCCAATTGTAAAAACATCCAAGCATGCATTTGAAAACAAAATTGTGTGATAAGCAGCTGTTCTTTCATGTTTTCCCATTTTCAGTTTGATTTAGCTCTCCTGACAGGGGAACACTGTAAACATATTTTCTTTTGCACTAATTATTCTACCATGTGTGATATCAGTAAGTTCTGCTATATTAATTGCCTATGAAATAGCAAGATGTTTAATATTTGGTTAATCTATTTTTCCAAGATTTAATTGGTTATGGGTGAATCCCTGCCAGACAAATTTTGATTGTTTTCTAACACATTCATAATTCTGCTAGAGAGGATTGTGTGTGTTAGGCTAAGAAAGGAAATCTGGAGCAAGAGTTGGAGTAGAGTCTGCAGCTCTGGGCCAGTTAACTAGCAATTCACTTAAGGGTTAAGTCTTAACCTCTGTGATCCTGCCTCTGGGAAGTAGCCAGTCCTAGCGTTAAGAGCTGTGCTTTAGAGTCAGATGAATTTAGGTTTGAATCCATCTGGTAACCAATTCTTTGGGTTTACAATCTGCTGATTAGCATAGGTAGGTGGTGGGAGATTGGTTCCCTCACCCACCATCAAGCATCTGCAATATTCCAAATGTATTAACATAACAGAGGCAGAAGGAAAGACCTACTCCAGATCCAAATCAACCCTGCTCTGAGAGAGCAGAAATGTTTGACTGCTTCCCACGGGCTTACAATCTGTATGATTTAATTAAAGGCATTTAGAAAGTAACAGAGACAACCATTTATTAAGTGACTATTATGCATTTAGAAATTTTGAAAAATATTACACAGGTCATCTTAAATAAGCAAACTCTACCAATCTGCTGCTCATCATGGAAACTGGCTCAATTCTCAAAAAAAAAAACATGCCAGCGGCCCTACAGAAAAACTAATCTCGGTCTCCATCAAGAAAATTTTATAATCATCAATACTTCCATGAAACCAAGTTGTCATCATTAAAACTGCCCCCTGCTGCTGCTTCCTGCCCACACTAGTCCTAAGCTTTAGGACAAAAGGAAAGGATATCAGCTCACAGATAACAGAACCACCGCCAAGTTCTTCCTTATTATTTCCTTCAATTCTTTTTCTTGGGTCCTGTTCAAATTGTTAGGGGTTTTTCAAAGTACTACTATCAATTCAATTCTTATGGGTATACTCAGGGACTTGACTAAGATGGCATGTGTCCAAAAAATATAAATGTCCCACACTAAAATTTCCCTTAACTTTCTGCTTCTAAACTTTTCTCACAATATACTACATGGTATATTTTCCCTACATATGCTATTAATTTGTTTTAAAAATTAAAATATGAATTATTTGATGGTCTTTTAAGGAGTTCCACCACATTCCAAAATGTCAGAAGAAAATGAAAAATACAGAGTAATCTGAATGATGTGTTTTTTGGCACTTCACACCAAGATCAAATATAATCTGTAGTGAGAGCTACATTTTAAAGATGTGATTCACTCCCAGATCTCTGACCATCTTCTCTACAGTGATGACTCACGACTTCCACTCCAAGCCTGAACTCTCCTGATCTCACTAGTTCAAACTACCTACTCTCTCTAGGACTCAGTGTGTTCTTCCCTAAAATGACGAGACCAGATTACATAATCACTAATGCTGTTCTCAGCTCTTATATCCTAGGATTCAGTGATTTCTACTGGGATAAATGGCTATCATCTCGGGTTCAGCATATATAACATGAATTCAATCACTTTAGCCCTAAAACTGTTGCCACTTCTGACTTTCCTGTCTCAGTCAATGGTTCTATCCACCTCAAACTCATCCTTCCTGAAGACACTCAAATCATTCTCAGAATTTACTAATCACCTTGAACTGGACACAACCTTCAGTATCTTTTCCAGGTGTTCTGTGAAAGGGCCGTATATGCAAAGCAGTCCCCAAATGCTGAAGGAGCCGAGAAACCAAAGAATGAGGCAGAAAAATAAAAGAAGCGTGGTCTTGGGCAGCTGCAAGGCAGGTAGATCTTTGTACCTGCTACCCCCAGACCCAGGGCTTATATTTCATAGAGAAAGTGGGTATGTGCTCTGTGCAAGATGATTAAAAGCAGCCCTCCAGAACAGGCAAGAATGCTGTATGTGTAATAGCCTATAATTTTCATGATAACATCAAGGTTGCTTTAATCAAAAGGTGGGATTTATAGTGAGTACATGATCTTACACTAAGGACAGTAAATAAAGTAAAAATCAAAAGACACTCATGAGACTGGAGTTAATCAAAAATCAACATGGCAGATTAGCATCCAAGATAGAGTTACTTTTGTCTCCACAACAGGCTTCATGACATTTTCTTACAGATTCCTGGGTCTCCTGGTTTTCTCCTCACCAATCATCCCAGATACCCTGGCCACATTAATGATCCAGCATCAATAATTAAACTCATGCTATAGTAACAAATGCAAGAGTAACAATACACAATTTTAAAAAATAGAAGTCTTACAATCTAACACTTTGTGTGGAACAATACCCAGATTATCTTTTTAGTAAAACAACAGTTTTCATTAGAAAACTTTTAGGAGCAATCCACACACCCCATGGCTAAGAGATTTAATTCCCTCTATGCCAGCCAAACCAGTGGTGGGGTTGTGTGGTGGAGGGAGGAAGTGACATTCCTACTTCAGCCAGCTACCCCAGCAGGCATGCCTTTCTCTGTTCATTTCTCCTTATATGAATCCTATCTACCCTTGAAGACTCAGCCCAAACCCTCTCTCTCCCATGACCACACCAGTGATCTCTTTCTCTTTTATTCAGAAACCACTATAGCCCTTTTCATTACTGCTTAAATTCTATTAAAACACGAACTGGACTCTGGGTTAATTCCACTCTGATGGTAGTAGGAAAGAGTTGGGATATGACTAGTCAGCTCTTGCTTCATACCACAACCCTTAGAACATAAAGCACCAAGAAGTTATCAATAGTTTATATTTGAACACAACTGACTATATCATAAAGTATAATGTAGTAAGTGCTAAAAGATAAGTGTATATAAGCAAACAACAACAAAATAAACAAAAAGAGCACAAAAGGAAAAAAGATTATTTCTATGAAAACTAGGAATATTTCAGGGAAGACGTAGCATTTTATCATGGTCTTAAAAGATGGTCCAAGCAGAGTTGGGAAGGGGCCCAACTCTCACATACATGCCTTTGTGTGAAGGCACGTTTTCATTTCTTTTGGGTAGATAATACCCGGGAGTGGAATGACTGGGTCATATGATAACATAATATTTAACTTTTAAAAAAACTGTCAAACTGTTTTCCAAAGTGGCTATACCATAAACTGACCTTCCCAACGGCAGTGCATAAGGGTTGCAGTTACTCCATATCCTTGCCAACACTTGGTGTATTTGGTCTTTTCAATTATAATCATTGTATTGAGTGTGTAGTAATATCTTAATGTGGTTTTAATTTTAGTTTCCTTTATGACTAATGACTTTGAGCATCATTTCATGGGCTTTGGTGAAGCATCTATTCAAATCATTTGCCCATTTAAGAAAATTGTGGGGGGTCTTCTCATTATTGAGTTTTGGATCCCTTTATATATTTTATATATTTTTAGATATAAATCTTTTATCAGATATATTATTTGGAAATACTTTCTCCCAATTTGTGACTTGTCTTTTCATTTTCTTAATGGTATCTTTTGAAGAGCAACACTCTAATTTATAAACTATTTTCATTTATAAATTATGTTTTTGCTTTCATATCTAAGAAATCTTTGCCTAATTCAAGGTCATAGAAATTTTCTACCAGGCTTTCTTCCAGAAGTTTTATAGTTTTATCTCTTACATTGAAGCATATGATCAATTTCAAGTTGATATTTGTGTATGACTTAAGCATCTAAATTAATCTTTTTGCATTTGAATATCCAATTGTCATAGCACCATTTGTGTGGTTATTTTTGTTTTTGTTTTGTGTTTTTAGAGACAGGTTCTTGCTCTGTCACCCACACTGGAGTGCAGTGGCCAGATCATAGTCCAGTGGGCTCAAGCGATCCTCTCACCTTAGCCACCCAAGTAGCTGGGACTATAGGCAGGCACCACTACAACTCGATAATTTTTTTTTTTTTTTTGGTTGTTGTGGGGACGGGGATGGGGGGCGGAGCAGGGACGTGCTATGTTGCCCTGGCTGATCTCAAACTCCTGGCCTCCCAAAGTGCTGTGCTGGGACTACAGGCATGAGCCCACCGTGCCCAGCCAGCACCATTTGTTGAAAGACTATCATTTCTCCATTGAATTGTCTTGGCAACTTAATTAAAAATCAGCTACTCACAAATGTAAGGGTTTATTTCTGGATCTTTCATTCTAGTCTAAGGATCAGTATGTCTATTTTTACATCAATAATACACTGTCTTGAACACTGTAGCTTTACACAAAGTTTTGAAATTGCACAGTGTAACTCTTCCTACTTTGTCCTTCTTTCTCAAAACTTTGACAATTCTATCTCATTGCATTTTCATATGATTGCAGAATCAGATTGTCAATTTCTACGAAAAGCTGACAAGGATTCTGAAAGGAATAGCATTGAATCAACAGAGAAATTTGGGGTATACTGTTCTTAATATTGAGTCTTCAATCCATAAACATAGTATGTTTTTCCATTTATTTTAATCTTTGATTTCTTTCCATCAAGGTTTTGTAATTTGCAGCATACAAATTCTGAACATGTTTTGTTAGATTTATTCCTAGGTATTTCTTTTTTTATTATAATTATTTGGAGTGACTATAAATGGTATTGTGTTCTAAATTTTGTTTTACACATATTCATTGCTAGTATATACAAATAAGATTATGTGTATGTGTTGAGGAAATTACTTTCTATTCCAAGTTTGTTAAGAGTTTTTAAAATATATAGGTGTTAGATTTTTGTTAAAAACATTTTCTCCATATGTTGAGATGATGGTATGGTTTTTGAGCTTTATTCTATCAACATAGTATATCACATTAATTGATTTTGCAATGTCAAACTAAACTTGCATTCCTAAGATTAACTCCCCTTGGTCATGGTGTATAATCCTTTCTGTATGTTGCTGAATTCAGTCTGGTAATACTTTGTTAAGAAATTTTGCACCTATGTTCATGTGGGATAGTAGACTACAGTTTCTTTGCAATGCAATATCTTTATCTAGCTTTAAGACAGGTGAAATCCTAGCTTCATAGAATGAGCTGGGAAGTTTTTCCTCTTCCTCTATTTTATGAAAGAGTTTGTGTAGAATTAGTATTATTTTTTCTTTAAACAGTTGATAGAAATCACCAGAAAATTCATCTAACCCTGGAGCTTTTCTTTGTGGGAAGTTTTTATATTACTAATTCAATTTCTTTACATTATAGATCTATCCAGATTTTCTTTTTCCTCTTGAATCATTTTTGATAATTTCTGCTTTTTCTGAATTTAATCACTTAATATAAATTATCTAATTTGTTCCCATAAAGTGATTTATAATATTCTCTTACAATCCTTTTAATTTATTTAAGGTCAATAGGATGTCCTCTCTTTCATTGATGATTTCAGTAAGTTGTGCCTATTTTTTTCCTGATCAATCTATCTAAAAGTTTATCTATTTCATTGGTTATAGCAAAGGACAAACTTTGTGTTTAACTGATTCCTCTACTATTTTTCTATTTTCTGTTTCATTGATTTCCACTCTGATCTTCATTCTTTCTTTCTTTCTTCTTCCTTTGAGATAAATTTGCCATTCTTTATTCTCAAGGTGGAAACTTAGATTATTAATTCAAGACCTTTCTTCTTTTCTAAAACATATCTAAGTTTCTAAATTTTCCTCTAAGCATTGCTTTACCTGCATCCCACCAATTTTGATATGTTGTGTTTTTATTTTCATTGAAATCAAAATACCTGTAATTTCCTGTGTGTTTTTTTCTTTGACCTATAGGTTGTTTAGCAGTATGTTGTTAAATTCCTATGTATTTCCCAAATTTATTTGTGTTGTTTGTTTTTAATTTAATTACTTTGTAGCCAGAGAACATATTTTGAATTATTTCAATCTTTCTAAATTTACTAAGATTTGTTTTGTGCTCTAGCCTATGGTCTACCCTGGAGAATGTTCAATGTGCTCTTGAAAAGAATGCAAATTCTTCTGAGGTTGGGTTGAATGCTATATACACACGATGTTGGTTATAGTGTTGTTCAAGTCTTCTACATCCTTGTTGATTTTCTGTCTAGTTGACCTATCAATCATTGTGAATGAGGTATTAAAATCTGTAATTAAAATTGTTGAATTGTGTATTCTTTCAATTCTGTGAGTTTATGCTTTCTGTGTATTTGAACTCTATTGTTAGGTTGTATAAATTTATAATTGTGACATCTTCTTGATGTATTGACCCTTTTATCATTATGAAATGTCCCCCTTTGTCAATAGAAAAAATAGAACTTTGTCTCTATTTTTGTCATAAGTTCTATCATGTCCAATATTAAGGTCACTCCACATTTCTTGTGATTATTACTTACACAGTATATCTTCTTTCATCCTTTCCCTTTAACCTTTTTGAGTCTCTGGAATTGAAGTGTTTCTCTTATAAACAGCATATTGTTGAATCTTCCCTTTTCATCCAGTCTGAAAATCTTTCCCTTCTGATTAGAGTTTTTAGTCAATAATTGTTGATATGGTTGGATTTATATCTGCATCTGTCATTTGCTATTTTTTCCCTATATATCTCACACCTTTTCCTATGTGCCTCCTTTACTGTCTTCTCTGTGTTAAAGAAATATTTTTTAGTGTACTTTTTAAATTCTTCTGTTGACTTTTAACAATATTATTTTCTTAGTGGTTGCTCCAGGAATTATTATACAATTTACAGCTTAATTTTCTACAGTTTAGTTCAGGTTAATACTGACTTACTACTCATAAAATATAGTATCTTTGTTCCAGTTTTCTCCCCCTCCTTTCTATTATCATTTTCCTACATAGTACATCTATATATGTTTTATATACAATAATATATTGTTATAATTATTGCATAAATAATATCTTTCTACAAATTAAGAGAAAAAAGAAAAATGTATAGAATCTTTTATATTTACTCACATACTTACCATTTCTGGTGTACTTTATTTTTTTCCTCTGGAATTAAGTTAGTGTTTAGTATTTCTCTCAGTCTTTGCCAATCTGAAAAATGTCTTAGCCTTCATTTTTGAAGGACAGTTTGTGGGATGTAGATTTTTAGTTAACGGGGCTTTTGGGTTTTGTTTTCTCTTGTTTTTAAGCATTTTGAATATGTCATCATATTGCCTTCTTGCCTCTACTGGTTTGTATGAAAAGTCAGCTCTTAAACATAATTTTTCTCGTGCATGTAATGACTTGTTTTACTTTTCCTGCCTTCAAGATTTCCTCTTTGTCTTTCCTTTTAAACAGTTTGACAATGATGGATCTAGTTTTGGGTCTCTTTCTGTTTTTCCTAATTGTGGTTCATTGATCTACTTAGATTGATACATTAATCATGTTTTTCAATAAATTTAGTAATTTGGGGACAATTATTTCTTTTGTAAAAATGTCTTTGTCCATTTCTCTCTCCTCTCTCTCTAGAACTGTCAAATTCCTTTCCAGAAAGTTTGTTCCAACATACATGATGCACCTATTTAAAAAATGAACACAAATAAGTTTCCTTGTTTGTTATTTTCCTCAGGTGTTCCCTAAACACTTAAGGAAATTTATCTTAATCTAGAGCTCAAGGACATATAAGAAACTAAATCCTGTCAGTAGTCATGACATTGGTCATGAAGTGTTCACAGTTTGTCATCCTTTGACTATCTCTATGTTACTAAACAGTACATAGCTTTAGGTGCCAAAACAATATAACAGCTTCTCAAACATTGAGAAGTAATAAAGGTGTACCAATGGGCTGCCTTTTTTTAAAGCAATATGTAGTAGCTATATTAATTATTATCATGAAAAGCAGGATATATATAGATTATGAATTCCTATCACTTTTTAAAACTAGCCAAAAAAATCTGAAGGGAAGAATGTATTATCTTTAAACACTGAGGTTAAAAGACCCCAGTTAATATCCTAACTTACTAGCAAATTGTGTGACACAGGCCAATTTACTTATCTCTAGGCCTCAATTTCCTCATCTGTAACTTGGAGATATTAATATTTACATATAACATAGGATTATGGTGAGAATTAAATGAGGCAGCGTTTTTAAAAGATTGACAAGGTAAGAACTGAAAAAGTCCATGGGGATTTTTAGACAGTTATAAATGTGTTCAGATCAGAACTGGTTACATAATACTTCTAAAAATATCTTAAATATAAAAGCATCACAACTCAATTTATATCTCTAGTTGACGAAATAGAACAAAATGTAGCATAAAATTTTTACAAATTTAAAGCAGCCCAGAAATCAATCATTTGATTTTAAAAAACCCGAACTTTATCCTTTAATATTAATGACATGAAAAAGAAAATATATGATTTTCATAGTTTTTAAAGTCACATGATCTAACAGCTTACAAATTTTTGTTGATATCAATTGGCAGATACCCATCAAATTACTCAGACTTACAAAAAATAATTGTGGCAATTTTATATAAGCTTACTTAGAATCTCAGTCTAGACTCACAGATTTTTATCTTCCATTTACAAAATTCTTGCCTGTCAATTGTAAAATGCTCTGAAGCAGTTCATGTTAATTTTTGCAGTGACAGACATAAAGTGTTATTATTAGAGGGCTTAAAAATATTTTAACACAATAAATGTGCATCACATTACAGCATGTGTATGAAGAACACTGATGATACAATTATATATCCTTTATCTAGGTTAAAGATTCATGCTGGTACTATTATTTTAATCATAAAGTTCTCATAATATCATATAGTCCCCACTTCATTTCAAAAATGAAGAAAATGAAGACAAAATATGTTAAATGATTACTCATGATCATATAGACAGTGGCATAGTCTCCAGCAAGACTGAAAAATTTCCCACTTGCTTACAGTGCTTTCCCAACTTCAACTCTATGTTTCTTAGCAGCCTGAAAAGAATCTGTGTACAATTTTCATCATATGGGTTTCTGCCTCAGTAGCAATGCAGTATAGTAGAATAAAAAGAAAGGACTTGGGAGTTTATTCACTCACTCAGTCATTCAGCATGTACTGACCGTCCATGATGTGCCAGGCACTGTTGCAGGCACTGGTTAGAAGATCCAAGCTGAGCTCTGTATCTGCCATTTAATTATTTGTGTGACTTTAGGCAAAAATCTCGTTAGACCCAGCTTCTTAACTAGCAAAATAAAGATAATATCAACATTCCTCACAGTATTGAAAAATTACGTGAGATGGTATACTTGAATATGACTAGTAAGGTTCTCAATTTAGGTACAACTAACTACCTGTTATCAAAGTTGCACCACCACGTAAACAACTGCCACGTGAATGCCAGACCTCAAACCCGTTGATCGAACTCATTATCTTTCCCACGCTCCACCTCCCCTCACCATAGTCCTTTTCTTATTATTGGCTCCACTATCTACCCAATTACCCAAGCCAATCCTGGAAGTCACCCTGAATACCTCCATCTCCATCAAGTTCCACGTCTAGACAAACACGAAGCCCTACCAGGTGTCCCTCTTAAGTCCCTCCCAAACACATTCATCTCCTACCTTTCCGTACTGCCAAGGCTTTTTTATAGGCTCTTATCATTTTTGCCCTAAATACTACAATACCTCTAACCCCCTGTATACTAGGTGACCTGAATGGAAAATAAGGAAATTCAATAAAAATATTCATGTTGAAAGGTGAGATTCCCCTACAACCTTCTCTCTTACTCAATCCCCATAATGTGGGCAACAAACTTAAATCCTCTAGGCAGGAAATTAAATAATCCTACCCCGTAGAAACTGAAGCCTCCTCCCAGGAAAAAAACCCCAGCATACTGAATCTGAGGGGCTTCAAGGCAAAAACTGGTTAACTCACCTCATTGCACTACAGTGAAGCCCACCAACCAACATTCCCTATCCAAGTACCCAGAGCCTCACTCTTAAATATGAGTTGACAATCAAAAACTCCAGGTAGCTGAAGGATGCTTCCAATAAGAAAGAGATCCAAACAGACAAGCAGAAAAAAATGAAACAGAGACAGTACAGAAGAAAATTCAAAGAACTATATCATTTATTCTCAAGGAAATAAGAGAAAATAACTTTTCTTGATCATCTTTTGGGAGATTTCCTTCAGTTCACCATCCAAATCTTCTTCTGCAATTTTAATACCTGTTAAAGTATTTTTATTTCCAAGAAGTTTTCATTATTCCTTGACTGTTTCTATTTTATGGCCTCATGTTCATATTTGATGGATATAATATTCCAACAATCCTATAAGGTGAGTATTATTTTCATCCTCTTTTATAGAAAAGGAAACTTGGAAGCACAGAAAGGTTAAGACTTACACAAAATCATACACTTAGACAGAAATGGAAGCCAATGTGAATCCAGACAGTCAGGCTTCAGAAACCAGGTACTTAACCACTAGGCTAAAATGCCTCTTGTTGGTCATTAATACTATTATGTGACCAAAGCATTTGTTCCCCCCGCAATATTCTGAAATAAAAAAATAAATAAATAAAAGTTTTTTAAAAACCACTTGCTAATAAACAGCTGAATTCAGAAATGTCTAAACTGAGCACAGAATTGCTAAATCCTAAAGTTATTAAGACCTTGGAAGACACCTACTTTAACCCGTCACCCAGTGCATAGGGTCAGATGTTGGATTAGCACAGGGTAAAGTTTCACTAAAAATTCTGTTGATAATCTACTTGTTAATTTAGAAATCATTACAAGCGGATGAATAATTCAAAACACCAATATCGACAAAGCACAAACATGGAAACAAACGTTTCCTCTCTCCCCCTCCCCAACACTGCCCTCTGCTTCTGTTACAGAAGGAGCTTATGCCGCAGGGCCCCTCTTCCCATCGTGCCCATTCTCTCAACTTGGCTTCCAGGAGCCCAAGCATGGAAGACTCCAGGTCAGGTGAGAGGGAGGGAAGGAAGGGCCTGAGTTCTCTTTGGCAAATGTCCACTCTCCACTAGGAAGGTGATAAGCCTAAGATGTGTCTTGGCATCTAGACATTTGACAAGATGATTTAGGTTATAATCAAAGATGATTATAAACCTATCATTTAGGTTCTATTTGATCATCAGAGCTATATATTTGTTCAATTGTATATCCGGATTAAAAATACACTTGCGGAACAGCCTGGGAATCCAATCAAGATTTACAACGTTTTGTCTTTGAGTAAATGTGTCTGAAATCCCAACACCCAATTTACAGAATTGCAGAAGCAGACCTTCATCATTTCACTTCTACTTAGAAGCCTTGGGGATCTCCATTATACCAGTTCTCCCTGCTTCCAACCCAGACTAACTACCAATGTCTCAATCCTATTCACTGCCCTGACAGACGTAATCTGTCACACAGCCACAGTTCATGAGACATTCAATGATCCAGGAAGAATGATATTTTTCTTAAAAATAAAAGCAAATGAACAACAATAATAAAAGAGCCTATTCAGAGAGAAACAAAACCAAATCACCTTGGAGAAAGTTAACACATTCATTTGTCTAATATATACAAACTTTAATAAAAAGAAAACAATGAAGAATATTATCAAAACCACTATAGAGTACATTTTTTTCCCTAAGCTTTTGAAGGTGCGATGCAGGTCCCAATCCACTATTATCTACAAATCCCTCTGTGAAACTGAGAAGAATAAATACTTGTAGTGGGATGAATAGTGTCTCCCCAAAATTCATGTCCACCTGGAACCTCAGAATGTGACCCTTAATTTGCAAATAAGGTCTTTGCAGATGTAATTAGCTAAATTAAGATGAAGCCATACTGAATTAGGGTGGGCTGTAAATCTAATTACTGGTGTCCCTACAAGAAGAGAAGACACACAGAGATACACAGAGATGATCACGTGAAGATGGAAGCAGAGACTGGAATGACGTAGCTCTAAGCCAAAGAACACCAAAAACTTTCATGAGTCACCAGGAGCTAGGAAAAGGCAAGTAAGGATTTCTTTCCTACAGGCTTTATTTTATTTTTTATTTTTTAAGAGACAGGGTCTAGCTCTGTCATCCAGGCTGGAATGCAGTGGTGCCGTCATTGCTCACTGCAGCCTTGAACTCCTGGGCTCAAGGTATCCTCCCGTCTCAGCCTTCTAAATCGCTGGGATTACAGGCACAAGCCACTATGCCTGGGCCCTACAGCCTTTAAAGGAAGCATAGTCCTGCCAATACCTTAATTTTGAACTAGCGTCCAGCACTGCAAGAGAATAAACCACCAAGTTTGTGGTAATTTATAATGGCAGCCCTAGAAAAGTAATACAACACCCCAAATACGAAATGCAAGAAATGAAACTTAGAGTGGTTAATTACCAATTGAATTATACCTCAATTAAATATCAAACCTAACATTCAATCTTCATAAGCAAATACATCAGACAGCTATAAGGAAAAGAAATAGTGTGGTTAATAAAAAACCACAAAAATAAAGGGGCTTTGTAACATAAGATAGAAAAGATGTGATGAAGAAAATCAAATAGCAGTCACATACCAAAATTTTTAATGGCTCAATTAAAATCAGCCTTATTATTTTACAACTTAACAACTTTATAAAAATAGTTATCAATAACTTAGACAACTTATATACCAAACTTACCATACTATTAGAAACATTTTAATTATACAGTTCAAAATTAGCAACTAAAGGATCAAATTACACATTTTATAAGCAGTTCAACAAATTCCATATACTTGAAATAATAGAGGTTGTTTTTTTTCCTTAATCTCCTTTTCAATTTCTATCCACCTCTGCTTTCCTGGGTACCATAAATTTCATTAGCAATCTAAAATGGTTCATTTGTACCCCTGTAATATTTTGAAATAAAAAAAGAGAAAAAAAAAGAAATCTAAAATGTTTCTAAGAATTCTAACAGAAGAAATAATGAAAAATACAGAGAAAGGGTGGAGAGAGGAAGAGAGAAGAGAAAAGGCAGGTAAAACACATGGGAATATTCAGACATGTATTAAAAAGAATATACCCAAATGAAAAGTTCAATACTATGAGAGTTTACCATTAGAGGGTCCTTTTTCCTCTATACATTTCTTCTACTGTCCCTGAGTTACACTGAGTTGAACCTATTTGTTTCTTTCCTCTTTTCGCCCCTTCCTTGTCCTACGTGGATGCTACCCTCCTATTTTTATTGAATAATGTGCTATCACTTTTATTAATAAACTTTTCCCCTACATTTTTCCCCTAAAAAATGCCCTATTTTGCTTACCTTGATTTAATGGCAATAATGTAACCCTCTGCATGAAACAAAAATGCAGCATAAATTCAAATTTTTTATTTAAAATCTCTCATTATCACAGTGCAATGTTCAAGGGGAGACTCTGCAGTGTGACTGCCCAGCTTCAACTTTTAGCTCTACCACATAGTAGCTATGACCTCAGGTGAGTGACTTAACCTCTCCATACCTAATTTTCTTCACCTCAAAATAGAAATAATAGTACACACCTTAGAGGGTTCTGTGAGAATTAAATGAGACTAGGCTCTGGCTGTGTATGCACAGTGCACAAACAAACGCTAAATATTGTCTATTGATATTGTTACTATTTTAATTTAAAATTATTTCTTATTAGAGTACCTAGTTTTCTCTTTAAGCATAACTCTTGCCTAAGAAGATCATCAGATATTCAAGAATCCATGAAAGGAGACAACTGTTTCCCCCATCTTTATTCCTTGTCCGGGGAAATCTTAAGACAAAAAATTTCAGACATCTAGAACATAACATCACAGAATAAGAACATACACACTTTGTTTTAAATATGGGATACATTAAGACATTTCATCCACTCCCTTTCCAAACTTTCCTGTATTTCCCGACCCTTTATCAACACCACCCCAAACCATGACAATATCATACAAGGATTCTAAGTTAAAATAGAAAAGCTGATCCTCAGCACCGCTACTTAATTTCTCTAAGTTGCCATCAAAGACAGAATGAGTTTCAAAGCTCCTGAACCTGCACACTCTAGCCCAACAAGATAAAATTCAATGTCTATCTTCGGACATAAATTTAGGTAATATTAGGGTTGCTTGCAAGGATTTCCACTTAGGTGAAAATTATGTGTTAAAATCCAAATTCCTAGATAAGCCTATAAGTGGCAAGCAGCCACTTGAAAACTACTTTACTGTGCATGGTGCTTTCGTATTTTGCGATCTTCCTGCTGTTGACATTTTGTGAGTAAGAAATTGATCAAAACAGCAGAAGAGAGGCAAACTCAAATTCAAGTGTTTCATCTCAATTGAACAAGCAGTGCTGCTTCCTTATGAATGTAAAAATGAACATATCCCGAGTGTCTTCCAACTTGCCCTAAATATTTCAAGTTCTATCACTTGATACACAGAGGAGTTACTGGGCATGAACTTCTAGAACTATTAATAGAGAAAGATAAAAAAGCTGAGCAATGGTGATAGCTTTTTCGTCCACACATAAATAGCAGAAAAATACGACTAAGAAAGGCAGGAATGAGAAGTCAAGAAAGGAACAAATAACCAAAACTGACCCAGAGTTTAATTCTTCCTCCTTCTACAGGATCTTTTATCTCCACTAAAAATCACTCAGAAGTCAGATTTTATTAGAAAGACATCCTTTCCTTTATTCAAGACATTTCCTTTATCCAAAGGAAAATATAATGTCATTTTGTGATCAGTCTCTCCAGGCCTCAACAATTCCTCTAATATTTCCTGATCTCCAGAACATTCAAAAATCTGAGTTTAAAGATTCCTTGGGAAATCAAAACCATAATTCTAAGTTGGCATCCCTGAGAAATGGCATGATCCAACTCCTGCTTTCCACAGGGAGGGTTACTAGGGCCCAAAGCCATTCAGTGGTGTTATAGGCTGAATTGCATCCCCCCAAAAATTCATGTTGAAATCCTAAACCCCAGTAACTCAGAATGTGACTATATTTGGAGTTATGGTCTTTAAAGAGGTGATTAAGTTAAAATGAGGTGATAGGGTGGGCCCTAATCCAGTAAGACTGGGGGGTCCTTGTAAGAGAAAATTTGGACATAAACAGGAACATAGAAAAGGTGATGTGAAGACACAGGGAAAAGAAAGCCACCTACAAATTAAGGAGAGAGGCCTGGCACAGATCCTTCCTCATAAGGAGGGCCATGACACCTTGTTCTCACACTTCCAGCCTCTAGAACTGTGAGACAATAAATTTCTGTTGTTTAAAGCACCCAATCTGTGGTACTTTGTTACAGCAGCTGTAGAAAACTAATACAGGTGGCTTGTCTTATATTTTACAGTGATGAAAAACAAAATTAGAATCAAAACCCAGCTTTGCAGACTCCAAGATCCATGAAGGTTTCTACCTCACCACACGACCTTGCAACTAACTCCCTGTTTTCACTCAAAGTTCTCTTCCACAAAAATCTTATACTTGTTCAACTTCTTAAGGACCATGCTAAATATATACTGCTTATGCTAAACTCTTTTGTGACCTATGCTCCCACGTTACCAACAAGACATTCTCACACAGAGGTCTCATGAGCTCAAAATCTCTAAAACCCAAATCAATCACTCCAAAAAGTCAGTAATAACACTGTTTGGGAATCTAACAAGATCTAGATACAAGATCCAACTCCTTACACTAGTCATCTAACTTCCTAAGCCTCAATTCCATATTCATAATATAGATTCTATAAGCAATGTTAATTCTATAAAATAAAAAAGAACCTCCTTCAAAGGACTAATGTGAAGATTAAGTTGGACAACAGCCTTTTAAAACTATAAAGCATTAAAAACAATTCTCGGCATAATCATGAACTATTTCTATCTCTGGCACCATTTTTTCATTCATTAAACTCAAAACCATTGATATTTCCCTCCTATATCATCTCCAACCAATAATCTGCCTGTCTCTGGCATTTCTTTCTATACAGCCTCTTTTTTTGTCACTGCCTTCCAACAAACCCATAATTTCAAATCTGCACTATTTTAAATGACTGATTTATCAGCTTCCAGTTTCCTCATTATCTAATCTATTTCATGTCCTAATATTAGATTTCTCTTCCTAATATGCACAGGGCAAAAGTCTTCTGAAGCTCTCTAACCCACGGAACAAGGTCCCACCTACACAGCTCTGCATTCTACAATTCCACTACACAACTGCGGCCGAGGGCGAGTTCGTAAGCTCATCTCAAGGTTTAAAATGAAGTCATGTTGTCTGCCTAACCCAGCCCTCAGTGTGCCGGGGATTCACTGCATTCTCTGCTCCTCTGTGTTGCCCTGACCCTAACGGTTAATGTGTTCAAGGGCCTCGCCTCACACCCAGCCAATGTGCACAAGTAGATCATCAACAACTACAATTTGACCTCCTTACTTCTTCTCTGGAACCTCCCATGCTGGGCCCACCTGTCACACTGGGTCCTCTAATATCATTATGAACTTACTCTTAACCTTGAGCCAGGACTAGTACCAACGGTAAGGTTAGGCAAGTTAATTCTAGTGCACACCCTGCATGCTAGGGATCCTGCCTGCTGGCCAGTTTCATTTTTGTTCGGCTTCCCTCTTGGCCCAGCATCCCTTGCCCCTCTCCTCTCTCACATTCAGGGTCTCCCATAATCAAATTCAACAGCACTTTTAACCTTGCCTTCCTCCACAGCTCAATAGGAACCCATTGTTCTATCTCAGCCAGTGGTTTTCAATCATATCAAACCCAATACCCTCTTTATATAACAAATATTTTTATTACTTTTTTTGCCTTTACTACTGTGAAATGAAATTCATACATAATAGGATATATATACACACATAATTTCAAATATTTATATAAAATTTCAAATATATTAATCTATATCTATGTGTAACTGAAATACAAAAAAGAAATAAAAAGTGTCAGCCAGGTGCGGTGGCTCACTCCTGTAATCCCAGCAGTTTGGAAGGCCGAAGCAGGAGGATCACTTGAGGCCAGGAGTTCGAGACTAGCCTGGGCAACATAGCGAGACCTCCATCTCTACAAAAAATAAAATAATTAGCCAAGCATGATAGCATGCGCCTGTCGTCATAGTTACTTGGGAAGCTGAGCCAGAAGTATCGCTTAAGCCCAAGAGTTGGAGGCTGCACTGAGCCAGTGAGCTATGATTGTGTCATTGCACTCAAGCTTGGGCAACAGAGCAAGACCCTGTCTCTTAAGGAACAAGAAAGAGAAAGAGAGTAATTTATAATAAGATAAGGTCCCTAGATATGTAAATAGTCAGGCACAACTATATGGGAAAACACTGAAGAGTGCTGCTCACACCTATATATAGAATCAGCATAAATATAATAATTACAAATGCAGACTGATCCAGGAGTGCTACATTAGCAACTTAAGTAACACAAGCAATATTGTCATGAGTTACTTGACTTTCCAAAATGTGAACAAGTGGCAGTAAAGTTTTAGAAAAAAAAATATACAATTTTCCCTTGATTTATACCATAGGTGTATTCCTGAAAAATTTGGTATGTATTAAAGTATACCATACTTTTTGTTTATATGTGAAATAGTTGGGTTATAGACTCAGACAAATATAAACAGATTTTTCACCTGCATTAATGCCCAGTAGGATATTCCAAAGGCTTGTGGGACATGTGATAATTGTTCATTGTATTAGAGCTTTTTTAAAAGAGCTTTACAGAACTTTTTTCTGTAAAGGACCAGAGAGTCCTTTAGATTTGGAGGTCCACATAGTTTGTCACAAGTACTCAACTCCATCTAAGAAAGCAGCCATAGACAACACATAAATGAATGGGAATGGCTTTGTTCAGGTAAAACTTAATTTACAAAAGCAGGCAGTGGGTCCCAGGCTGCCTACCCCTGTACAGACTGTCCCACATATTGCAAAATGCCCTGCTCCAACCCACTAAATGCCAGTTGCACTGTTCAATTATTGTGATGACAAAAACACCTCCTGTGCAGTGATAACCACCCAGTCCTCCCGCCCTCACCAGCCGAGAACTCCTGATCTCAACTATTCCTTTTCACAGCACTTTGCATTTCTGGTCCCAGCTCCTTTTCTATGCCCATCTGGAATGCAATTTTTCCTCAATGTACTCTTTAATGTTTTTCTAGTTTATGCCTAATTCGAGACTCAACTGCCACCTTACCTCCTTTCACTATTGGCGGAATATCCTTAGAACCTACAATCTTTTAAAAAATGGATGTGGCATTGATATGCCACCACATTTTATTCAACTTATTATCTGCATGTTCTATCTCCACCTGGAAGGCAGCTTCCTTGAAGGCACAGTATATCTAACACTCTGTCATATTTATAGACTCTAGCCTAATGATTTTCCTTAAGTCACTCACTATTACAGAGTGATTACCTACCATGCTAGATGTTGAAGGTACAGCAGTGAATAATTAAACAAAAGTCCTTGACCTCACCAAGATTATATACTAATAGAGTGGGGAGAAAACCATTCCAGATTCCAGTAATAACTACAATGGAAATAAATAGGTGGTGACATGGTAAGTAAAGAAGGGTAAAAGGGTCAGCTATTATTTTAGATAGATTGAGCAAAGGAAACTTCTCTGAAAAGAGGATACTTGAGCTAACACCTGGCATCTGAAAAGAACCAGGGAAGAGCATTCCATCTAGGAGGAAGAGCATGTTTAAAATCCCTGAGATAGGAAATCATGTGGCATGTATGAAGAAAATCAATCACACAGTTCTTGAAACAGAATTTTAAATAAGGGAACTGACATAATATGATTTAGATTTTTAAAAAGATTATACTGGCTACAGAGCACAGAGGAGACAGTAAGAAGGCAAGAGAAGTGAAGAGTACAATTAAGAAGCTATTGCAGAAGTTCAAGGAAGAACTGATGATATCCTGGACAGGGGGTGGCAGTGAAGAGAGAGAATGTGGACAGATACGGGTATCATTTAAAGAAGTAATCAACAGGTCTTGTTCATGGGCTAGATTTGGATAGGGGGAGTACTGAATGCTGCCAGGACTAAAATAGGGAGAATATAGTTCGGGTTATGGTGGGAGGATGAGTTTCACTTGGATATGTTAAGTTTGAGGTGACTGTTATACAATGATCAATTTTTGAAGATAGAACCAGCCTTGTATTCCTGAAATGAACCTCATTGGTACTGATGTATTATCCCTTTTATATTATATTACCAGATTCAAGAGAAGATGCCAAGTAGGCATATGGATATATGAAATGGAGATGAAGACAAGGTCTTAGCTAATGAGATTCATGTGTAAATCATTAGCTTATAGTTGCTCTTTAAACTCATGAAATGAACAAAATCACCTAGGAAAGAGTGCTTATTAGAAAAAGGAAGGCCATTCCCTGACCTGAAAACCCTCAAAATTTAGAGAAGGAGTCAGAAAAAGAGAAAGAGAAAAACCTACCTACATGGAAAATCTTATGTCACAGAAGAGAATGTTTCAACCATATGCAATCCTCTAAAAAGTTGGGTAAAATAAAACAGAGAAGTATATATTTGATTTGGCAAGAAGGAGGTGATTGATGAGCTTTAGAAGGACAGGTTCAGTTAAATAGAAATGATGGAAACCAAACTAAAAGGGAATGAAAGGAAGAATGATAGATGAGAAAGTGGAAAGAGAAAGAAGATTTCTCAAAAATAATATGTGTAAATCATATTGATAGTTTTGGGAAACAAACCAGACCAGTGACAGACTATATTTCGTTCATCAACACCTCGATAAAACTATTGCAGCAAACCACTGATTTATCTTGTCATGGATGAGCAGAATAATAGCTGTGATCCCTTCAATGTAAAAATAAACTAAAGTCTTATGTCAAGATAATTTACAAGAATTCATGAGTAAGACTTCAAAAGCACAGGCAACAAAAATGGACAAATGGGGTTTAATTAAACTAAAAAGCTTCTACACAGAAAAAGAAATAATTAACACAGTGAACAGAAAACTTACAGAATGGGAGAGGAGATTTGCAAAATATGCATCTGACAAGGGTCTAATATGCGGAATATACAAGGAACTCAGCTCAACAACAAAATACAATCCCATTAAAAACTGGGCAAAGGACATGAATAGACATTTTTCAAAAGAAGACATACCAATGACTAACAGCTATATGAAAAGATGCTCAACATCACTAATCATCAGAGAAATGGAAATTAAAACCACAATGAGATATCATCTCACACTAGTCAGAATGGCTATTAAAAAAAAGTCAAAAAAGTAACAGATGTTGGCAAGGATGTGGAGAATAGGGAACTCTTATATATTGTTGGTGGGAATGTAAATTAGTACAACCTCTATAAAAAACAGTATGAAGATTTCTCAAAGAACTAAAAATAGAACTACCATTCTATCCAGTAATCCCACTACAAGGGTATCTACTCAAAGGAAAAGACATCATTATATCAAAAAAATACCTGCACTTGTATGTTTATCGCAGCACTATTCACAATAGCAAGGATAGGGAATCAACCTGAGTGTCCATCAGTGGAGGACTGGATAAAGGAAATGTGGTATATATACACAATGGAATACTACTCAGCCATAAAAAAGAATGAAATCATGTCTTTTACAGCAATGTGGATGGAACTGGAGGCCATTCTTAAGTGAAACAAGCCAGACACAGAAAGTTAAATACTGCCATGTTCTCACTTACAAGTGGGAGCTAAATAATGTGTATACATGGACGTAGGGTATGGAATGATAGACAGTGGAGACTCAGAAGGGTGAGGGGGTCGGAGGGGGGTAAATAATTAGAAATTACTTAATAGGTACAATGTACATTATTCAGGTGATGGATACCCTAAAAGCCCTGACCTCACCACTATGCAATATATGCATGTGATAAAATTGCATTTGTACCCCATAAATTTATACCAATTTTTAAAAAAGATAATTTTCACTTTTAAAAATGTAGTAGAGGCAAAGCTACTAATCCTAAAAGTTATGAAACTGAATCAAAAAGTTCCCCTAAATAAAAGAAGATATTTTATTCTCTGGGAGTAGAGAAACTTTTCTATGCAAAAACTAACAAAGCAAAGATAGAGTGATTTTGTTTCATAAAAATTAAATCGTATATGTAGCAAACAACTACATCATAAAAGGAATTTTTTGAAAATGACAGACTGGAGAAAAAATTACAACATAAATGACCCTAATATATAAAGAGTGCCTATATATCAATAGGAAAACCAATAGAAAACACAGTAAAGGATAGGAACAAAGAAATCAAGAAAGAAGAAATTCAAATGACTAATAAGATAGCATGATTCCCCACCCCATTTTTAAGGATTTTCTTTCAAAGTCATGGATAGAGAGTAATGTTAAACTAATATGTATCTTAGGAACTCTGCAAACAAAATCAGACAATTCCCTATATAGCCTCACCACCAATGTACGGCAGTTTTTCCCATATCTGAGCATACAGCAGGATGGTCTTGTTTTATGGAACATGACTTGACATGATTGCAAGAGGCACTAATTTTTAAATTTCGGTGTATACCTTCCAATAAGAGATATAATTATGTTTTAAAACTCCACATATTCAGAGGTATATAATATTTAAATAGCTACAGGCATCATACAAACACAAAAGCAAAGATAATAAGTAAAAGTGCTTACCTTCCCTGATAGCTGTGAAAGGTGTACCTTCTTCTTCTTGCAGCCTGATCACCTTCAGGGCTACCAACTTCCCATTTACCCTGTGAGAAATGAAAGAAAAGATGAGAAGTGAATTTGTGAAGATATGTGCCCATTATGGTTCTAATTGTCTTCCTTATAATTTGTATTTTATGTACTTTTGCACTGAAAATGTCAGTGACTCAATTACACCACCACAGCCACAGCAAGATTAATTTCAGTAAGGCCGGGTGGGAATTCTATATCATCATCATAAATATTCACGTTTGGAATATTCACCCTTGCATAAGCCAAGATTTAACTGAAGTTTTCTGTGATTCACTGTGTTCCTTCCAGAATAAAACTACTATTTAACAAAATCACCATGCTTGATGATTATTCTCAGATTAATTAAAAATCAAACAGTAAAAATAACTCTTTTCCTTTGTTTCTCCAATAACTTCCTCTGTTTCTTTTGTTGAAATGTCTTCATGTTCAGTCTTTAGCTGAGATCATTCAATCCCCAAGGACAGAAATCTGACACTCAGCCGTCTCTCTCTCAACAACACCCATTCCCATTTTTTCCTATTTTTTTTTTTACTAGAGCCTCCTAAAATTATATTTGGTCTGGTTGTATTTTATCTTACAGTATATCATCAAAAAAGTTATGAATATTTCACTATTACAAGATTATACAAGACCTATCCAAAGCAGATGGTCCTTCCAGACACATTCTAAATATGTGTCGGCTCTAATTAAAAGTAAGAATCGCGCTATGGAGATAACTTTTTATTCAGTCTATGCTGTCAACAGTCAAAGACATGACTATCTACATTGGTCTTCTTGAATGTTCTATTTTCTACCTTTACTACGCCTATCAGCATACTTTATTTGGTTTGTTTGTTAATTAAAATAGGAAGAAAAAAAAAAAAGCACACACAATCCTCAGGGGATTGGTTCCAGGACCCCCTCAGATACCAAAACCCACGGATGCTCAAGTCCCTAATATAAAATAGTGTAGTATTTGCATATAACCTATGCATATCCTCCCTTATGCTTTAAATCATCTCCAGATTACATATAATACCTAATACAATGTAAATCCTATATAAATAGTTATACTTTATTTTTATTGTTGAATTATTTTTTATTGTTTTGTTTCCTGAATATTTTCGATTCAAAGTTGGTTGAATCTACAGATATAAAAACTGTGGATATGGAGAGCTGACTGTATTAAAAAAATGTAAAAGGTAAAAGAAAGTATTTGGTGAAAAGTAAATCTCCCGGCCACACCCTTCTTCAGCCACCCAACTCCTATCCTCTGAGGTCACCAATTACCAGTGTTCATATATATTTTCAGATATATAGACTTCCATATATATTACACATAAATATATACACACATACATATACACATACACAAATGGTAGTATATAATACAGAATATACTGTACATTTTTTTATCATTTTATAATATATTTTGGTGACTTCCTTATAAATTCATTAAAAAGTGCCTCTTGCTTTTAAAAGGCCACAGTGTGCCACAGGGTGTTCCTTTGCATGAATATAGTATATTTCACTTAATCCCAGTCTGATTAAGCTTGTCCCCAATTTTGTGCTAATATAAACAATGATAAAATGAATATCCTTGAATATGTAATTTCATCGATGTAAAAATATGTAAGATGAATTCCTAAATGTGAAATTACAAGGTCAAAAGGTATGCACATTTTTAATGTCTAATTTGATGAATATCGGCAAATTATCCTACACACAAGATACCAATTTGCCCTTCCTATAGTAATGAGAGCTCCTGTACCTCCTCTCCTTCACCTATGCTATGTGTTATCAATGTTTTATTTTGCCAATCTAGTAAGTCAAAATGGTTTCTTGTTGTAATTTAAATTGTTACCAAAGATCTTTAGAGGTTAAGGAACCAGCAAAGGAAAACTCATGCAGCCCAGAGAATCCAGTGCCTGAGTCTGAAATAAAAAATTTGAATGTCTCTTTTTTAAAAACTATATCTAATTCATCCATTTTTGCTTTAAAAAAAATGCCATAGCACAAAACTTAAAAGGCCAAGGCGTTTATCACAGTCCAACCATCCTAACGGCATTTCTCATTGAACTGATTGTTGAAATACATTATTACTGGTTACATCTGATGGCTCCACAATGTGCCATCTCCTCAAGGTTAGGAGTTGTTGTGTGTATTCTTCCCTGTGTTTCAGCTGGGAGAACAGGCCTGCTGCTTTTCTGCTCTGCAACCTTCTCTCCTGAGAGTATATTATCTTGATTTTTCTAGTCCTGTTTGCGCTTTAGGTACCCAGGTGTAGGCAAAAAAATACCGTGCACATGGGGTCCAGGTGGAGACTGTACCTCGTGCTCTTCACTTTGTCCTTTAGGACTAAGGGAGGCCTTTGGCAGGGCTTGAGGCTGGGATGCAGTCAGTGCTGACATCTGCATGGATTTTTCTCAGCCCAGTTGAGCTCATCACTGGCTCCCTAAGGAGCCGGTAACTGATTCCAGGAACTGCTTGGAATTTTCCCCTCACTTACAGATATTTTCCCCTCACCCATAAAACACACACACAGCCTTCTTCCTGCAAAGCTTTCCATTTCCCTTGAGAGCATTAACTTGTATGTAGTGTGAATCAAATTCTGGAATAGAGGGACCGCATGCTTCTGAGAGTTATATACTTAAAGCACAATCTCAGGCTATGAAACTATGATTGCCCTGTTAACATACTGAAAGGAGATGGGCCTTTGAGTCAACACTCATTCTTTAAATGCAACTAAAGATGGAACCCCTGTAAGTAATCTCACAGACTAATTTGCATTATTTTTGTGGTGAAAAAAATTTTGATATTTTCTATAACTGCATAAAAGAACAAAACCAAGGTTCATGGAATTCTGATTCTGAATTCTCCATGAATTGAACCACCAAGTGTTAGGTTTTTTTATAGGTTATGATCATCGCAACAGCTAATGACGTTGAGATTTTATGTATTACAGCACATGAAACTAAAATTTTCTTAAAATCTGTACTACACTATAAGCTCCAGAAGTAAAGGGATTTTTTGTTTTGTTAACTGGTGTGTGCCCAGTATCTGGAACCTTCCTGGCGTAGGGTAGATTCTCAAAATGTTTTACTGAATGAATATTGATACTGTTAATATACCGACATTTCCCTCCTCATACTTGTAAATTAAGTACAGAATAAAGTATTAAAATTATTATTTCCAAAAAATTTCAGAAATGCCAAAATTGTATAAGGCTTTCAACATCTTCTTTCATGTTGGGTTCAAATATTTATTTTCTTTTTTCAAATTTAAAGGTGCACTCTGTTTTTGATGCACGAAGATACAGAAAAGTTTTCATTTCCTTGAAGTTTTAGAATTTGTAGGATGCTTTGTTAATTAACCTTTTTGCACCCAGAAAACATTTTTCAAATCGCTCACTATCCTTTAATAATCTGAGCACAGATCAATAATCGCATCTTCCTCTTCTCCAATTGCTTCACTGGTTTCCCCTTAAGAACCATATTGATTATCAAATTGCTCTTTAACCTAAGAGTCATTGTGACTTTCTCCTTTCTTAATTAGTTTTTCTCTACATGTCTAGACACTCAGCAACTGCTGAATCCCTCAGTTTTAAAGCCTAGTAAAAAAGTCACTGGCTCCACTTTTGGAAAAGGTACCTTTGGAAAAAATAACATTAAGAAATGTTCTAATGTTCTGCCTTTTGTGCCTATATATTTTCAACTTTAGTACAGCCTGAAATACTTGAAATTCTAAGTTACTAACTCATTTACAAAACGTGAGTTTTTAAAGACATCAAAGGAAGATACATGCTATTTTATAAAAATAAAATGAATACTGTATCTTCTATTTACCTTGTGGATTTAGGATATTTTATGAAGGCTTAAAACATATAATTCAAACATTGATTTAAATAACTTAAAATAATTACAAAATTCAAATTGAATCAACAAATTAGAGCTGTTTACAGGAAAACATTGAAGAAGCCTCTTTAACAAGTCTTATTAATTAAATCAAAGGCTAATGAAAAGAAGGCAATCAAGGTTTGATTGCCAGTGGAGACATCAATTCAGGTAAATAATGTGGTAAAAAAAATGCTTTAAATTGTGTTAATATCACCAAAGAACATTCCATTGGAGATTTGGCCAAATTTGTCTCTAGTTGCTCTAACCTGTACAGATAGCCATTTTATTTCAGAGATTCTTTACTATTCTTTTAACAACTGCCATTTCCAGCTTGGCCTTGCTGCACGGCTCACTTGAGGCCCAAGGATGATTGCTTTAGTCTGCCCATCACACAAGACAAGCTGTCAAGTGCAGCTCAAGGAAGAGGGGCATGCACGGGGGTGGGAGGAGGACCAGCTCCACATACAGAGATGTGGGGACACCAGGTGGCTGGGCAGAGCCATGTTGAAGTGGCATACAGGTTTCAAATTGGTTCTAACAACAAATCCAAATCTCTGTCAACTTCAGCATTTCTCTAAATTTGTAAATATAAAATTTTCGTGGGAGAGTGAATTAAGGTTGAGAAGCTTTGAATAAAGAAAACACCCTACTGATTTTTTCATCCATTCATTGATTTATTCATTCAATGTTTTGCAAAACCTACAAAGAAAACTCCCCACTTAGTTCAGAGTACATTTTCCATTTTCAAAAGATGGTACTCATAGAGAATTTCCTTACAGACAAACAATTCTCAAAGAAAAGCCTAAAGGTTTTCTATTCCATTAGTTACCTTAAATTAATAGGGTAACTTGGTACCATAAAACAAAATTACAAATATTATCTAGGTCATCTTTGAAAATAGCGTCCATGTGCTAACACCTAGAATAAATTATGTCTAGAGGATATAAAGGAAATTAAAGCAATATACCTATAAGAAATTTAATATACTCTGGGAAATTTAATACATTCTGCCTCTCTCTTTTATTATGATTTCATCTCAAGAGAAACTGCAAAGGAAAATAATACCAAGTACAGGCAGAAACAATGCTTTTGTTTCCTTGCTGTATTGGTATAGATAGCGGTAACAGAAGGAAACGTAGATACTACCAAGGGAGTGACAACGGAAAGCTGGAGTATAGCAAGGACAATATTTTGGGCTGGATTTATAGATTTTTGACAAAGTTATTAAAAATATCTCAAAAGTTACACTAACAGTGCTTCATTTATTAATTCCCTCTTTAAAAACTAGTTTAAAAGCTCACTATACCGCATGCTATACTATAAAATAATGCTTATGTATAACCATTACAGATATATTTCAAAAAATTAAAAGCTTGACTAAATGTTCATGACCTTGCTATTGTCATTTAAATTCAATTTTTATCCAGATGTGAATAGGAAGTCATCTCAATACCATTTAACCTATGATATTCTGGAATATCCTGACAGTGCAATCTACTAAACTTTATTCTAGAAAAATAAGACTTGCAAGGTAAACTGTCAGTAATTACACTTTGTCCTAACCTTTATCAAAATAATATAGAAAGAATTGGAAGAAGACTAAAGCTAGTTTCTGTTTAATTTCTTTTCGAATAAAATCCAAAGATTAATAAAACAACAGTGTAATGGCTATTTATTAGGATATGACTAACAATGCAAAAAGTCTGAAGATTTAGTGGAATGAGAAGAGGATACATTCAATCAACAAGTTACTACCTATAAAAAGAAATGACTGTTACTAAGGCATGTTTCATCATTATCAATGTTTTATCAAACATACAAACTCATAGTACTTTGAAACATAAAATTAGAGTAGCATATAACATTCATGGCAGAAAATAATGCAAATTTCAACAGTTTTAAGCCACCCAACTTTGAACCTTTCCAAAAGTAAAATCTATCAATGAAGGATTTTAGAGTCTTACTATCTTGCAATTAGAAGTAACTTCAGTGATCATTCAGGCTCCCAAATAGACAAAAAGATCCTCACTGCCTTGATGGTCTATCCTTGTACTCTCACTGCCTGGAACAAAGTAGTCCCTCAAAGACTTTGATGGAACTCAAACGCCTCCATAATAACCCAAATTATTTAGCTCTTACTTAGGCTGAGACAAAAATCTCCCTCCTGTAAATTCTACTCTCTGCTTCAAGTTCTGAATCTGGCCAGGCGCAGTGGCTCATGCCTGTAATCCCAGCACTATGGGAGGCCGAAGCTGGATGATCGCTTGAGGCCAGGAGTTCGGTACCAACCTGGGCAACACGGCAAGACCCCATCTCTACAAAAGATAAACCAAATCAGCTAAGCATGGTGATGCATGCCTGTAGTCCCAGTTACTCCAAGGGCTGAGGCAGAAGGGTAGCTTGAGCCCAGGGGTTTGAGGTTGGAGTGAGCTATGATGACTCAACTGCACTCTAGCCCAGGCAACAAAGCAAGACCTTGGCTCAAAAACAAACAAATAAAAAAAGTTCTGAATCCATAAATACTAAACTAAGTCCTCTTCCACAAGACATCCCTTCACTTAATGAAATTTTATCATCCTGGCCCTTATTCAATAAATATTCATAGAGAGACTATGAGTCTGTGCTTGGGATAAAGGATAAACAATAAAGACATGTCCCTGAACTTAAGGAGCTAACAGTCTATCCAAGGAGCTAGACATAAAATACCTAAGTACAAAGACAACTGAGACACATCAAAAGGAGTCAGGAAGCTCCCACTTGTCAAACAGGACAATTTGAGCATCAATAAAATAATACCTGCTAGTGAAAGATATCAAATACATTTAAATTGCTAAGTTTAAAATGAAACTTTTAAAAAAATTCATTGGTCATACTTGGGAGGTACTATAGTATAGAATCATTTTATTAGTTTACAATCTTTTACACAAAGAGAATATATCAAGCATTTACCTTCCTTTTCATATTCTTTCACACACACTCTACCTCAGTGTAATCAAATGCTGTGGTTGATACGGGGAAGTTTCTCTATAGATGCACTGCATGTAACAAATGAAGATGGATGACAGAATTTGAGTATCACCATTTTGCTAACCATAATCACCTAATGGATTATCAATGGTTGTTAAAATTATAAAAAAAGCCTACCAAATATTCTATGCCTCCTGATGGAAGTTTTCTTTCACCCCTCTCTATGGAATAAACCCAACCCAAATCTGACCAAGTCTAAATCTAACTACTTATTTAAAGGACATAAGGGAACAAGTTAAATAACACCACTGGGATACAATCAGAAAAATCTAGACTATACAAAACTCTATTGGAGAACTAAACCTGTTTCTTCAACAAATAAATTTCAAGGAAAAAAAGTGGAACTCATAGATTAAAAGAGAGATATATCATTTAACTACAACTCATTACAATGTATGGACCCAATTCTACCTTGATTCAAATAAAGTGTACCTTAACACTGAACGTATTAAGGAACCATTAAATTTTTACATGTTATCACATGGTATTGTAATTATGTGTTTTAAAAAAAGAATCCTTATCTTTCAAAGAATAAATGTACTATGAAATAATATAATATTTGGGGTTTGTTTCAAAATAATTGGAAGGAACGAATATAGGTGAAACAAGATCAGTCATGAGTTGCCAATATTTGAAGCTAGGCAATGGGTTCATGGAGGTTTATTATGGTTATGCTCCCTATAAATTATTTTCCATAATAAGTTTTTTAAAATATATATCCAATATGAATTGGGATAAACGCAATGAAGGAAAATTGCAATGTACTATATAAAAGAGACAAAGAACCTATTTTAGACTAGACAGTTAAGGAAATACTCTTTGAAAATACGACATTTAAGCTGAAACAAGAAAGATAAAAGAGTAAGCAAAGAACATTCCAGGTAGATGGAACAACCTGCACAAAAGCCCAGAGGCAGAGAACACAATATGTTAAAAAAAATAAAGAAAGGAAGGAAGAAAGGGAGGGCAGGAGGGAGGGAGGGGGGAGGGAAGGAAGTGTAGGAAAGAAGGAAGGAAGGGTAGGTGGAGCTATTCGGGGTGTGGGGGAACAGCTGGAGAGAAGGACAGGAGCCAGATCATGAAGGTCCTCTGGGGCCACAGAAGTGACTGGGAGAAAACCACTGAAAGATCATAAGGAAGGTAACAACACAATTAAATTATGTGTCTACAGCTCACTCGCTGTGGCGTGGAGGATTCCTGAAGGAGAGGGAGCAGGGAGGGCAGTCAGGAAGCTATTCCAATGGTGCAGGTGACACATGGTGGCCACTCATACCAGGGTATTAGAAAAAGCAATGGAAAAAAGGAAAATAATATTCTGAAGACAGAATCAGCAGGCTGTCAGGACAAATTGAATTAGGTGTAGGGAAATTATAAAAGATGACTTCAGCATCTGGGTAGATGGAGATACCATTTATTGTGATGAGTAAAATTCAAGAAGGAGAAATTTAAAGAGTACCAAGAGTTCTGTTTGGGAAGATCTTAGGAACATCCAAGTGGAGACATAAAAGCAGCACTGGTATTTATGGGTCTGGATCTCAGTGTAAAAATCTAGGCCAGACATATAAATATATGAGTCACTTGGAGGACTGCAAGAGCGAGCCAGTTTTCTGTTAAAGCAGGAGTAAAGAAAACCCTCAAAAAAGAGGTAGAGAATATGTAAAAATTTGCTGAGCAGAGAATGACATCTAGAAGACAAGAAGAGCCTGAAGGGTGGAGGAAAGAGACATTGTAAGGGACATATTAAGAAATAAGGAGATGAGGTCTGAGAGATAATGGAAGATCAAGGAGCTTTATACTTGGGTAGTGCCTGGGCTACACAGTGATGTGAGGCAGACAGGATTCCATCCTGACAGTCTCTTAGAAGCAGTGGAATAGGGGCTATTCAGCATAGTTGCCCCTGTGTGCATTAGGCAAGGCCTGGAGAGGGAGGGGGCCAGGCTTTGCAGCTGTGCAGAAGATAAAGGTAGAGGCTCTCAATCCTGGCTTCATATTAGAATCACCTGGGGAGTTTTAAAACATAACAATGCCTGGCCCACCCCCTCCATTTAACTGGGGTGGGGTCCTAGCATCTGTATTTTTTTTAAATGCCCCCAGTGATTCTAATGTTCAACCAGCGCTGAGAACCACCATGTTAAGCCTTCCGGTTCCTACACCAGCTTCGCCTTGCCTCTCTTCTTTTGCCTGGTCTCTCCAACACTGTCGACTCCTTTTTAAACATTCAAAATTTTTCAGTTGTTTTGAGTACCCTCATAGTCTTAGCTGCAAACTTCTTGATAGGTCTCAGCTGATTAATCCCTCTTGAAAAGTGACTGCCAGGGTGTACACACTACACCCTGAAGTTGTCCAGAACAACCCAGAAGTTGTCTGATAAGTGCAGAGTGGACCTGGATAGTGCCCTGCCATGTTACGGAAACTGAACTTGTGTTAATTTGGCCTAAGCGTGTATTAAACTGTCATAGTCACAAAACCTTGTAAACGCATATTATTGATATTGCCAACAATTAAAACCCCTAAGTTTCCTTCATGAGCCCTGAAATTACACCATCTCTAACTTACTCTATACCTAACAATTCACTTTTTAAACATGATTTCAGGAGTTTGAATTATCCCGAATAAAATTCCAACTTGTTAGCAGCCACCAACTGCTCATGCCTCTCCTCTAAATTCCAACTCAGTTAATAACAGGCATTGGCCGCCCATTCTTCTAGGTGTCCTCATCCCCGGTATGAATGAAAACACCGAACAGGACGAGGATCAGGGCAGTGCTCCTTGGAACAACACTCTCGACCCCCACTCCATCCACCTCAGTGGGGGGGACGTGGCGTCATTAATGTTCTCTCTCCCTGCTCCCTCCTTCTCTTTTCACTTTCAAGCTCTTCTGTCCAGTCCTTGCTGTCCATGGCCACTCTCTCAGTCAGGCCTCAGCCCCTCTGTCCCAGACTGGCCTTCTACCTCTACCTTTGGACTGTGATGGGAATCTGCCCCTTGCACAATTTCTGGCATACAATTTGGGCTCAGTGGTGAACGAATAAGCCACTGTATCCTTACCATGTAAAGGAAATATTAAAACAGCACCTAGTGGACACTCTACCACTCTTGGGTATAGTTAATCAGCCTGTTTTAAACCCATCACCAGCAAGAGCACATCATCCAACTGCCTATAAGCCTCTTATCTCCCAGAACATAATCAGGAACACTTACCAACATTTAAACATAAGCAGACATGCAATAGCTGCAGTGCTCTGTTAGTACACTAGCCTAACAATCTGATCAGAAGAAGGAATTAAGGTTACTCAGGTATGAGATAATTTTTTACTAACTCATACTCACTGTTTTGCTTTCTAACTGCTCAGACATAATCTGAGCAATAATTTGTCCAAAAATTTAATTAGAGGAGGGAGAACAAGATGGGCACGCAGGGGGAAAGTTACACCATCCCCCTCGGCTCTGATTCATAGAATTTATAATCTTCTGTGAATATCTTGACATCTCAAGGTTGCTAATGCCTCTCTAACTTTTCACAGTTCCTCAAGGATAACCAACAGTGATGGAACTATCTCAACTCCAAATTTCTTTAAAATTCTGTGCAACAGTCATTTCAGGTATTAGAACTCTTTAGAGAACCACAGTACTTACTATCAAACATCCTAAGACATTTGTTAATTCAATTCATTCCTACAGTCTGCACTTTCATGCCTGAAGCTAATTCTCCTTGGAAGCAATAATGTAAGCAAAACAGAAAGTGAGTAATTATACTTGTTCTCTGTCACCTTTCTACACCTGTAGTGTCTTTTGTGTGTGAACTTCAAACCAGAGCTCACCCTTGGTTTCCAATCCTTCCTCCCTTTTCTCACTGAGCTGAACTGTGGTTCATCTGGTCTGATGTTTGGTAGTTCAGTTTGAGAGACTTTTATCATCCATTTTGACACATTAACCTTCTGGAGTTTTAGGGTAGTGGACTGTATACTTTTTGGGACCTTGAAGAGGAATACCTCCTACATGCAAAGAACCACTCTGGGTAAAGCAAGAAGTAATACACATGTCGCCTTTGAGATTACCAGCTAGCAGAGGAGAGAGGACAATATCAAGCAACTTAAAATGCATGATGAACAACGGTTAAGTTTCTAAAGAAAAGTAAGGCAAAGTTATCAAAGACCAAGAATGGAAGAATTGCTAACACATCAAGAGAAGGCAAAGTACAAAAAAGACATAAAAGACATCCACAGACAGAAAGCAGTTGGTTGCATGTACTCTTGAAATTACTAGAGAAGGGCCATGTTTATTTGATGAGATGGGATGGTTTCATAAAAAATAAGTAAAATGTAGTCCCCTATGAGGAGTTTTTCAGATTGATTCTTCACACATGGTGAGATTTGAAACTTACTATGTTAATTAGTTCTATAAGTATTTATCCATAAACATACAATACCCACATACACCCATATGCAGTGAAAACTAAGAATGAAGGGATAATGTGAATGCAAACACCAAATAACAAAAGAAGAAGAAGCAGCACAAGTTGGAATTTTTTGTTTGTTTGTTTTTCCCCAGTCCCACTTTCAAGCACACTTGTCTGAGAAACACATTACTGAAGTCTTTAAAAAGGCTGCATTTTACATTTCTAGAGAAATCAAATTTTCTTGTTCTGAGGTCAAGTTGCCACTTCAAATAGATTTTTATCTTCAGCGGCTTTTGTTCTCCACAGAAAACATTTCAAAAAAGAAGAGAAAGGGATATACTTCTTGATGATATTATCACTTTTCCCCAATCTTGGATTACTTATTATTTTCTGGCTGATTCTTACATGCTGTATCTGATACTGTATCTAAAAATCAAAGTCAAATCCATTCATTCATAGTTTTCTTTTTTAAAAGTCTAACTATAACACCACAATCGGAGTGAGTCATTACATGAGCTGGGATTAAAGAAAAGAAGATAAAATCTAATGTTCAGCCTTACAGCATTTCAAGCTTCCTATTCCCAAGATATGTATAAAGCATGATGTTCCTATTTCTCGAGTAGAGTCATAAATGTTCCCCATTCTCTAGTAGAGGCAAACACATCCAGCATAAGAGAGAAGTCAAGTTTCCACTCTCAGGAGAAAAAGCATCTCCAAAGAAGTTAAATGCACCAAAAAACACATCACTGATTCACCACCACAAAGCTTTGAGAAGTCCCCAAATACTCGTTGCCAAGTAGCATTAATCATAGAGATCTTGCATTTCACATTCAAAAACAGCCATATGAAATTAAGTGAAGTTTGAAACAGCAGGAGAAAACAATTAAAGCATCCTTGGAGAGTCATTAGGGCAGGGGTATTCAGAGTTCAGACTATTCTCCACCCATTCTAATAAAGACCAAAACACACACACACACCCATCGAGTTTATGTTACAACCATTATATTAAGCTAGTATTTGCTTTTTTTGGTTTGCCTGCAAAGGCCACTGGAGAACTCACAAAGAAAATTTCACAGTAGCCTGGTGACAGGACTAGAGGCACATTAAGCCAAGAGGATTGTAAGTGATTTTTATTTTCTCCAAGAAAAATGTATTACTTTCACAATTATAGAAAATGTTATTGTTAAATATATTTAAAGTGAAACTAGAAATAATATCAAGCAAAGCCAATTTTATTTACTTTGATTTAGGCTTATATAACAAAAAGGATTAAAGAACAATGACATGATGAATTACCTAAAACAGTTTAGACTGTTCCTCTAAAAATAAAAAGTGTCACTTAAAATGGACTGTTTTATAGGCAAGATGGGTGTCAAAGTAAAAAATGATTCATTTAAATATAAAGGTAAACAAAATCTACCGACACATGTTTAAGATTAGGGTTTACATTAATTCATACATTACCAAAGAGCTGATAAGATTAAAAACCTTTATAAAAATTATATATAATTGGCATAACATAGATCTATGCTAGTATTACTTCTAAAATCTAACAGTAGAGCCACCGTACAAATTAGCCTGATTTGGAATGAACTGGTTTTATATACAATTAATAAGTTTAAAATCAAGATAGTAGCCTTTAACTCAAAAATAGCACTGATGTTCAAGTATCTGAAATGTGGCAGGCCCTGGGCCAAGGATTTTATTTACATTTATTACATTGTCTAATTTAATCTCTATAGCACTTTGGTGTGATAAATACTATTATCTTCACTATAATTTATAAAGAAACTGAGGCACAAGGTGGCTAAATAATTTGTTCTAAAGCACACAACTAGAAGAGGCAGGTCCACAATTTGGATCTAGAAGGTCAGACTTCATAAACCTTCTGTGGGGTAGCAATAATTAAAGCGTGAACCACAGAAGAAAGATGTGTAGTCCACACTCTTAGACTATTCCTTCATTTAAAGGCACTCTGCTTACTGGTATAAAACACTCATGATCAAATTATTTAATCTGAAAGTAGTGTCATTATTCTTGGTGGTTTCTAATAATTCTTTACAAACCTCAAAAATAAATCAATGTTATAGAATGACATTAAAAAGTCTTATCCTAATTATAACACCAATACGTGTTTATGGCAGAAAAGTTGGATAATACAAAAAATTTTAAATCAACAATAATCCCACTATTCAGAGGTCAATTCTTCCACATGTATATATATCTTCTAGATTTTTTTCTATGTATAGATTTTTTTTTCAAAAAATGGCATTATACAGAACTTTAATATTTGGTTATCTATTTTGTTGTGGTTCAATAATATATCCTTTTACTGGATGGGCTGAAATAAGAACCCAAGAAGCCTCACGCTCCAATAAGCTCACACTTTCCTTTAAGGAAAATAACCCCAGCACTTTTTTCTTTCACAAAGTTTCATAACTCCTGCATTTTGATTTATTGATGAAAGCAACCTTGCTAACCAAACAATATAAGACTGACTAAGGATGCAGTGCATGGGCCTGGCAGCCACATGGGGGCAAGACCTATGGGGCACAGTCCTGAAATGGCCTGGCTGGAATTCGGTCTAATGGGAGTGTTCCATACACAGTGACAGAAAAAAACCAATCAAATCATCCCCAGAATAAATATGCTAGCAGATTTTATTCTATGAACCCAGATTCTGACACTACATCCAAATGTAGTATCCAAATGTGCAGCTGAAGAAAGAACTTCCTACGTCCTGGCTACAAATAGGCCACTGGTCAGAGTCTCTTTTCATCACACTCACAGAGCCTGATCAGAGCATTCCTAAACATTGTTTCCAAGCATTACCTAGGTAACATTTATTAACTGAGCATCTATTAATAGCACTGTGACAGGTGCTGAAGAATAAGTTGATACCTATGAGGAAGTAAAGGAGATACTAAATGAGACAGTAACTGAATCATGTAAGAAGTATTAAAGAAAAAATTATTCTGACACTTGTTAAAATGGTAATGAAGATTATCTTGATAGGTGTCAAGACTATGGCAATGGGGAGAGAGAGATCAGGCTCAACCCTGAATACAAAGAACAAGTAGGGATTTACAGCCAGGAGCAGACTGGTTGGTGAATGGAAAATTACTAAGAGGAGACATCAAGAGCAGGGAGAATTCTCGGTAAGCTGACCTAATGTGACTCTTGCTGTGGGCAGGGAGATGATCACATAAAAAAGGCAAGGGGATTCTGTCGGGACTGACTCAGCAGGATCCTTGCTAAAACTGGGCTATGCAGTCCTGTCAAGAATGGGGGCCAAAGGCAAAACCCGGTCAAGAAGAGGGCTTAGAGGAGTCTACCAAAGTTTGGTTAGGAAACAGTATTGTCAGATGTCAGGAAAATTTCATGGTATGGGCGACACTTGAGTTAAGCCTTAAAGATGGGATAGGATGGAGACATGCAAAAAGGAGAGGTGAACCACTTCCATATGCAGGGATCCATCATGAACAAAGATACAAAAGTGGGGAGAGCAAAGCACATTTAAAGCTTGGAGAGCAGAAACAAGAGAAGTGCCAGGACATAAAGAAGACAAGCAGACTCCAGAGGGATCTGGATGCTGGGCTGGCCACAAAATTGATTCAATAAAGTAATTAGATATTTGATATTGCTGGATATTAATCATTTTTGTTACTTACTAAATTTTTTAAAGTAGAGCTTTGAATGAAATAAATAAGAACCAGTGAAGTAAAAGCTAACATGTCAACAATGTTCATCCAAAGAAGTTAAATATGCATTTTTAATCCTAACCAGTAAAGGTCAATTAAATGAGTTTATAAGTCTACTAAATATACCTCATGATATAAACACAGATTAAAACAAATTGTAACATTAGTATACTCATAAATAAAAAATAAACACACTAAAAAGTTAATAAATTTCAAGGACCTCAATGCAGTAGTTATATATACATACTATAAAATATCTGGTGACAAATCTTCATTGTAATGACAAAAAAATCAGAACATACAATGTTAAATCCACCTAAGCTACTTCCATGGCATTCCAAGCAATCACATGTGTGTTCATCACCACTGAACAGGACATTAGCATCCCTTTTCTACACAGCCATCTGCTTTGCTAGTTTTAGTGCTACAAAGTAAGGCACACTGACATGGTCTTAAACAAGAAGTTACTCAGTAATGTTAAGCCTCCACTACCAAATGTAGCTTTTAATAAGAAATCTAATTTCCTTTCATGTGAGAAAACACAATTTAGCCACTTTGAGGAGAATCCATGTTATACGGCTTTTTCTTGCACTTAATGCCTTTCAGTCTGGCTTCAATATATACTTCAAGAGTGGCCAGGCGCAGTGGCTCATGCCTGTAATTCTGGCACTTTGGGTGGCCAAGGCAAGAGGATTGCTTGAGGCCAGAAGTTCTAGCCCAACCCAAGCAACACAACGAGACCCTGTCTCTAGAAAAAAATAGAAAAATTAGCTGGGCATGGTGGTGCACACCTATAATCCTAGCTACTCAGGAGGCTGAGGCAGGAGGATCACTTGAGCCCAGGAGTTTGAGGCTACAGTGAGCTATGATGATGACACTATACGTTAGCCTGAGCAACAGAGTGAGACTCTGTCTCAAAAAAACAAAATAAACAAAACAAAACAAACAAACAAAAAAAACTGCATGAGAGTGAATCAATGAAGTCAACTACCTCAAATAAGAACTAAAGCAGTAAAAATAGCTACAGAGGACAAACTACATCAGCTTTCCCTGTTCAAAGAACAATTTATATAACAAAGAAATCACAAAAGTCAGCTTTCTAAATGTCTCTCCTTTGCATCAGCCCTCTCAGTCACAACAGAAAGCATTCTGATATGCTTGTCACTCCAGCTGGAAATGAGTGTTAGATGAGTAAAGTCCCTGGCTTCAGGGGCAACATATACTCAGAAGCAATTAGATCTTTGCTCAGTTTTCACCCAAAATGAGCTAGGAATACAACTGCCATGACTCTTCTCCAACTGAAGCAGATGGGAAATCATCAGTAGTCATCCTGAGGAATCCTTCCACAACAGCACCTTACATACAATCCTAGCCCAGAAAATAAATGGGACTTTAGCACATATAACATAGTACCTTATAAAAAGTTTTTTTAAAAGAAGGAGTACTATATCTCCAAATTGGGTAAACTGAATACATATATCTAAATCTTTCTACAGCAAATATTGCAAAGGTTTTAATCACTGCTTAGTAACTGTCTACCATTTTTCTCTTTTCCAAGATTTGTTTCTACTCTTTTCTTGTTCAAAAAAAACCCTGGAATGTAGCTATATAAAAATTACTATCAAAAATCGACACTATAAAACTAATGTTCTATGCCCATGGTAGATAAACAACTTTGTCTGGTTACAATACACAGTATTACCTTTCCCTTTTTCTTTGTTTTTAAATACATAAATTTTTAAAGGAAACATATCATTTATTTTCTTCTTTTTACCATGATCTTAAAAATCCAGGCTACTAATTAGCCAACTAGACTCAAAGATTTTGATTTTTTTTTCAAATCTTCCTTTGAAAATGAATTTCTTTTTTTAAATTTTTTAAATCATCCTTTGAAGAGGAATACTCAAAGATTTTGAATTTAAGAAAGTGAGAGAAAATGATTACTCATGTATCAGACATGTATCCAATCAGTATGTCATAAAAATCACTAATTTTGAGTGACTAAGGAGAAAGTGTGACTGAATTATATAGGATATTTGAAAAAGGAGGGAGACTTATTCACTTCAGACAGATGGAATGGCTCCAACTCTGAAGTAGTAAGAAAGTGATAGATGAGAAGTGGAGACATCCAAGTTTTCAGTGCAGCTCTGATACCAATCAGGTGTATAAACACAGGCCCATCATTCAACCTGCCAACTCTGCTTTCTCCAACTTTCAAAGACAATCTCTGCTACCTCTCTGAGCTTTCTTTTTCATACAGACACATGAATATTTATAATACAAGGACAAGTTTTTGAAAAATGGAAAGAGAAACATAACTATACAGGCTGATTATTAAGTGGCTACTAACACTATCTCTAAGAAGAGCCACGTTGGCCTCAATAATTGCATTTGCAATTATTAGCATCATCTACATAACCATGTTTATTAGACAAAATGGCCTTAAATACAGTGGTTCTCTCCAGGTCTTACTAATTAAACAAGCCCTTTTTTTAACAGAAGGGTCAATGGTAAGTTAGCTCAGGTCACCTCAATTATCACAAAAAATGATTAACAATTTAAGGGAGTTTTATCAGTTTGTGTGAATAAATGCATATAAACAATATAAATGCACCTACTTAGATACAAATATACAAGAAAGTGACTAAAAAATCACAACAAAGATCATGAAAATTTGGCAAGAGTTTTAAAGGACACAACAGGTACAGAGAATCATTTTCTACTTTTAACTCAATTTTGAATGCTTAACTATTAGTACATTCATACCAAGTGCCAGGATATACTTCGGGTGGGGGCTCAAGAGGGCTGAGTTTCTGATTTACTCAAAAACCTATTTGAAAGAATTTTATCTTTTTAGGGTACAGTTCCTACTATAGTATCAGTGTCTCTGTTACTTGTGAGAAGGATACAAGGGTTGTAAAGGTGCTGGCAACTCAGGAGTTATATTTGCTGTATACTCATATGACAGTGAATGAAGAGAGAAATGGGTGCCATCCAATCTCAGGCCAAGGTCCACATGAGAAGGCAGCAATGGAATGGAAAACCTTGTCCAAAATTAATCTTTCTGACAGGAAGGGGAGCAGTGAGTTCTCTATTTCATGCAGGGACCTACTACATGGAAATCCACAAGTCACTCGGGTGAAATAATGTAAATAGCCATGATGTCACTGTGGAGTTGCCTAGAACAGTGGCAAATACGAATGACAAATGACTAAAGAGAAATTACAGCACTGATACAGAGGAAAAATACAAGAATTACATGAGAAATTGGCTATGTACCTCTACAGTTAATAATTAACAGGGAAGGGCAGGCTAAGAATAGATTTTAAGAAAGTAGATGTTGAAATTTTCTAAAAAATGACAAAAATTAAGAACTCAGCTCTGGAGTTGGACTGACTGGGTCTGAATTCTGGATCTGCCATTTAGCTGTGTCATTGTAGGCAATTACTCAGCCCTTGTGGGTCTCAGTTTCTTCATCTGTAAAATGGGGGATGTTATCTTATTTCAAATCTTTTCTATGATTGTTATAAGAAATAAAGGAAAAAGGAATAGGTGACATTCATTGAACATGTACTATATGTGAGACAATGTTCTAAACACTAAATGTATTCAATCATATAAATTCTTCACAACTGTGTGAAAGCAATTCTATTAACCACCCTATTTTTACAGGTGAAAAAATGGCGCTTAACCCACTGTTCAATAAATACTAGCTTTATTTCATGACTCTAAATTACAAAGAGAAAGGTAGTATCAAGAGAGATGATTCACAAAAATAGATGTTATTAAAAAATCACAACTAGGATCAATGAAGAAAATAGGGCCAAAAAGAGAAATCAATGTGCTACACAGAGAGTTCAATGATGTATTTGAATTTTAAGAGAAAATGAACAAAAAGAGAGATGACATATTTAAGAAGGATAATTTTCTTATAGGTCTACATCCTAAATGAGATGAAGCTGACAATAAAAAGAGCTGTTTCATATCTATATGTTATCAGAACGAGAAAGGGGAAAACCAATTATCCGGGCCATGTAGAATAAAGTTCAAATGACAGAGAAAATAGAGCTCGAATTTCTTCAGCAAGAACATATTTCAAGGGCTCTCTTTCTACTAACTCCCTTGCCATAGTCTACATACATACTCAATTCTTCCCATTTAGCTAAAACCAAAACAACACAAAACACTTCTCTCCTTTCTTCTTGTCCTTTCCTTCCCTGCCCTACTCCTCAAAAGAGTAGCCTGTATATCACCCTACATTTTTTCACCTCCCTTTCTCTGTTCAGCTGAAAACAATTAGGTCTCCATCCATACCAATCCCCTAAACATACTTAAGAAAAATCTTCGTAATTGCAAAAAGTAATGGATTCTTTTCAGGACTCATCTGATTTGACTTTTCTGAATATCAGACATCATTGTCCACACTCTCCTGAAACTCCCTTCCTTAGCACTTGGCTGGTTTTCTGGCCACCTTTCTAGGCAATCCCTCTTCTGTTCTTTGCTTCTCCCTTTACCCAGCTCTAAATATTGGTGTTCTGCTATTTCATCCCCTCTGTTTCACTCAGAGATGAGGTACATTCTATTTTACTTTAATAATCCTCAATGCTTTACTTTGGGCACAGTCCCAGGTGCCCTCAACTCTCAAGAGCTTAGCATTGAAACTTTCTGAAGAACAAGTAAAAAAAACTAACTTTAAAAAAAAAAGTGTCATTCTGTTTAACCTAATCCATTGCTTCCTCATTTGGAATTCAGCTTCCTTTGGGATCCCCAATAGGCCTCATTTGTAACACTACTTACTTGGTTTCTCAATGTCTCAATTTCCCTCTTCTTTCTCCTAAGAGGGTTGATCAGACATACAACACAAGCCTTTGGTTCCTCTTTAGCTTCCCCAGAGGCTTTTTTGTCTGTCAATACCTGAGCTGGCTGCTAAACTGCTTCAGAATTCTCTCTCCTGTCTCACCCACCAGGCCAATTAGGAACGACTTCTCTCTTATTCTCTGTTGGGTTACAACAGAGCTTTCAACTATTAACCAAAGTGCTTAATGTTCACAATTTTTCCTCAGCTCAGACAATGTTTGCAGATCTGTAGGATCATTGATTTAAATCTCTAAAAACAGAGATAGTTAAAAACACAGCAATCCCAAAAAGACCATTCTGAACTAGAGACAGAATTACCTTTTAAACTTTCAAAGAATTTGTTTATACAGGAAAATGTATGTCTATTTCCTTGGAACTCTGGAAGAAAAGGAGAACATCTTTGCTTGGGAATCAGCCATTAAGCATGAAAAATGTCTTATGCCTGACATCTTTAAAATAATTTCCTTTCTGTCTGAGACCTTTTAAGCTCACATATTTTTCTAGATCTAAGCCAGAAGTTTGCATCATCTTTTCCATTTTCAGATTCTAATGACCTGGGTAGGTATCACTCTCCAATGCTTTATGATGAGTCCACAAACAAGAACCCAAAGTTGAACTTCTCTAGCAACCCAAGCATACTTAAGGAAAGGATGAGAGCAAGACCCAATCCTTTTTCCAAAGCCCTCCCTTTGGATCCTGGCCTACCAGGATCCTGTACTGCCCCTACTCTCCCTAACATCAACAGTGTCTGCAATGCAATTTTGTACTGGATTACTCTATGCAATTTGTAGTCCTAGATTTTTCAGGTACATGCCATCTCTCCATTATTGCAATTTCCCCTAATGGTATAGTGTACTTCTTTGTATGAGCTGGTACTAAATAAACTGTGAGCATTTGACTAAAACTCACTGATGCTGCAACCTATTAGCTTTGAGCTCTAATAGCATTTGATTTCACCCAAGTCCCAGCTTACCTGTTATTCTTGTTCCAAATTTCCAGCATTTCAGCTATCTTGAATTACTCTGAGCCTAACATTTATAAGTAGTAAGGGATCTGGGTAGGTCATTTGAATTTTAGACTGATCAGTTCCTATTTCACAAAAATCCAGTCTAGTCTGACCTTACTGTCTATGAGCATGTGCTATACATAAAGTTCATTAACCTCCCATGAAACTTTTAAAATTAATTAACAAATCTGCACTAGATATTCAATGACAATCACAAACTATTCAAAAATGCTCCCACAGATTCAATGACAATAATGCCTCAAAAACCTCAGTTGGATCCCATGACAAAATACTTGGATCAAATTTTGTTTTTTGGCAAAATGTTTTATGAAGTTTCCAGAAAAGCAAAGTAAATAGTAAAAAGTAAAATAATACACATAGTAAAATATATATAAATATGAAATAAACACAGTAAAATAAAAATAAGGTATAGTAAAAAGTAAAATAAAACATTATATAAGATGATCACATAATTTATCATCCAAATGGGACACTAGTCAAAGTAAAAAGAACCACTAATCACAATTACAGAAAGACAACAAGCACAAACCAGAACTGTCCCAGGCAAACTGAAACATAAAGTCTATACAAAACAATGTATACCAAAGAGAATCTTTGTCCTTCTCAAGCGTACATCTAAATCTAATGAAGTTAATCCAAAAAGGAGTCAATGAGTAAGTGCTCAGAAAAGATATCTGAAAGAACTCTATGCAAAGATGAGAGCAAAGATTTAATTCAAACTAGAATAAAATCCAAACTCTATGTGAGCTTTTAAAATATGGCGCCGAAATTCTTTGACACTCCTCACTGAGAGGTATAGGCTATGTTCCGTACCTTTGGATTTGGTGTCTTTGAACATTTGATCAATATAGTAGGTAAAAGGGGCACTGTGCCTGTTCTGGGCTCAGGCCTTAAAATACTGGCAGCTTCTACTTTCTGTATTCTGGCAGTACTGTTCAGGTTGTCTAATCCTCACTGACTTTTCTGTCTGCTTGATCTAGCAATTACTGACAGAGGGGTGCTGAAGTCTCAACTACCACAGTGGATTTATTGATTTCTCCTTTCAATTCTATCAATTTTTGCTTCATGTATTTTGACATTTTGTTGTTTGCTATGTACATATTAAGGGTTGTGTTTTCTTGGAGAACTGGCCCTTTTATTGTTATATAACGTCCCTCTTTATCCCTGAAGATCTTGTGAATCAGCAGAAGTGCCTGCTTCGTCTGAAATTAATATAGCTACTCTAGCTTTCTTTCAATCAGTGTTCACATGGCATTATCTTTCTCTACCCCTTTACTTTTAATCTGAGTCTTTTTTTTTTTTTAGCCCTATACCTTGAGGACAATATTCTAATCTGAGTCTTTATACTTAAAGGGTTTCTTATAGACAACACATAGTTGGGTCTTGGCTTTTTATCCACTCTGATAATCTCTGTCTTTTAGTTTGTATATGTAGACCAATTACATTTTAAGTGATTCTGATATAGCTGTATTAATATATATCATGTTTGTAACTGTTTTCTATTCACTGTTTTTATTCTCCTCCCTTTTCTGCCCCCTGTGATTTTAAGTGACCATATTATATGACTCCATTTTATATCCTCTTAGTGAATCAATATATTCTTTAAAATTTTTGTAGTGGTTACTCTAGAGTTTACAATATACATTTTTAACTAACCTAAGCCCACTTTCAAGTAAGTGTATCTCTTTGTATGTAGCCCAGGTACCTTACGGCAGGGCTCACTCGCAACCTCCCATCCCTGGTAACATTGCTGTCATTCATCCCCGTCCCCACGTGCTGTAATTACCCAGCACACTGTTACTAGCACCGCTTCACATAAGTAGTCCACTTTCACATCAACCAAAAAAAGAGTAAAGGATTTTACTTTATCATCATTTATTCCCTCTCTGATCCTCTTCCTTTCTTTTACACCGATCCACGTTTTCGACCTGTGTCATGTTCCTTCTGCCTGAAGAACTTCTTTTAACATTTCCTGCAGGACAGGTCTACTGGCAACGAATTCCCTCAGTTTTGGTTTGCCTAAGAAAGTTCTTACTTCTCTTTCATTTTTGAAGGCAAATTTTATTGGACATAGAATTCTATGTTGGTGGTTTTGTTAAGTATTTTCTTTAAGTATCGATTTTTAAAAGCGTCTTAAGTATTTAGCTCCACTCTCTTTTTTGCTTGCATGGTTTCTAATGAGAAGTTTGATATAATTCTTACCCCGTTGTCTACTAAGTAAGGTGGTTTTTTCCTCTAGCTTCATTCACGTTTTTTCTTTGTCTTTGTTTTCCTGCAGTTTTAATATGATATGCCTAGGTGTGGGGTTTTTTGTTTTCATTTTTGGGGTTTTGGTTGTGTGTGTGTGTGTGTATATATTTGGTGTTCTCACAGCTGAATAGATCTGAGGTTTGGTGTCTGTCATTAATTTTGGAAAGTTTTATGCCATCTGCTTCAAATACTTTTGCTCCCTTCTTTCTTCTGATATTCCGATTATACATATGTTACATTTCTGATACTGTTCCACAGTTCTCAGATTTTCTGGGTTTTGTTTTCTTTCTTTCTCCTTTGCATTTCAGTTTAGGAAGTTTTTATTGACTTATCTTCAAGCTCACTGATTCTTTCCTCAGTTGGAGTAAGGGATGTACTATTAATGTACCCTATTCATGGGTACCTCAAAGGCATTTTTTATTACTACTGCAGTGCTTTTGACTTCTAGCAATTTTTTATGCTTTCTTAGAGTTCTCATCTCTTTGTTTACATTATGCATCTGTCTTGCATGTTGCCTACTTTTTCCATTAGAGCCTTAACACGTTAATCACAGTTATTTTAAATTCTCTCTCTGATAATTCCAACATCTGTGTCATATATGAGTCTGGTTCGGAGGACTTCTTTGTCTTTGCAGGATGTATCTTTTTCTTGCCTTTTGGAATGCCTGATAATGTTTTTGTTGAAAGCCAAACCCTTAAGGATTTATGTTAATGTGGCTACGAATTGGGCTGTGTTTACTGTTTGCTAAAACTATAGCTACCAGAGGCTTCATATTACTCTAGTGTCCTGTTTTTGTCTGTCTTGACTTTGGGCTTTCCTCAGTACTCCTCCTCAGAGAAAATCTGCGTCTTGCAGCTCTTCCAGCTGTAATCCACTGTTATTACACTGGAGGCCTGTTGGGCTGGTGGTACAGTATGAGTGACTGTGAGCACTTTGTAACCTTCTGAGTAAATCTGACTTCTTTTAGAGGGCCTGCATCTTGGGGATGTGACCATCACAAGCATTTTTCCAGTGGCATAGTATTTTTTTCCTTCTAACCGTCTACCTCCTTCCCCTGGCTGCAGTGTTTCCAATCTAATTCCTTGAAGCCTGGCCACTACTGACTATGGTTTCTTCCAAGTAGGTGAGACAGGAAGCCTGGAAAGAACCGGAATAGGAGAAGTTCCCTTCCCCTATCTAAGATAAGGCTCTGGCACAGTATTTCCCCTGGAGAGTAGGCCTTGGTGATAAAGAATGCTCTGGGTGTATTTTACAATGATAACTATTCCCCTCCCCCTGCTACAAGGGAATCTTTCCAGGATCTTCACTGTGAGAGCCTGGTGGGGTTCTTGGAGATAAAGCTCAAGAAAGTATGGGGGACTCACTAAGACTGTGGCCCCTAGGAGTTCTCATTCTTACATTTGTACATACTCAGTGTCCAGCAATTCATCAAAATTACCATTTAAGTGTCCCTACAAGTTTATGGCTCCAGCAGCTTGTGCTCCAGATAAGCAGATCTGACTATGACCATCTGGACGCATCTGTCTCTCCAGAATAGTGATTTGCCCTGTGACTTCAGTTCCCTGATAGGTTAAAGGAAGTCACTGATTTTGAGTTTGCCCTCATTTTTCTCTTTGTAAGGATGGGAGTGACAACCTCCAAACTCTTTACATGTTGGAGCTGAAGCCAGAAGTGTCATTTCCTATGTCTCTGGGATGTTCACTCTGAGAACCCAGTTACCATGCTCTTAAAAAGCCCAAGCCATGTGAAGACCAGAACTAATTAACCAGCTATGTGAGTGAACCTTGGTGGCAATAGATCCCTCATATCACAGCCAAGTTGTGCAAAATGATATCGCAGCAGATTCATGACAGCTGCTGCTGTTTCAAGTCTCTAAGTCTGGGGGTGGCTCACTTTGCTGCAATGTATAAGCAGATCATTCCTAAGATGACCCTCAAGGCCCTACAACTTCTCAAAATGCAACTCATGACAATCTCCCCTGCCCCATCCCACGCCCCCAATCACCAAGTTCTGTGTGGAACACATCAAGCTCATTCTCACTCAGGGCCTGGCCTGAAACACTCTCATCTCTGCTCTTTACCTGGTTGGTGACATCTCCTCCTTCAGGTCAAAGTGTAAGTGTTCCCTCCTCAACAAGGCTTCCATTTCCATCCATCTAAAGTATATTTATTGCCCATCCCTCTCTCTCGTGCAAATACACGTAATCCACCATTCTCTATCTTAATTCTTTCTCATAGCTCTCTTTTCCTTTACACAGTTTGTAATTACAGATTTGTCTGCTGACCTGATTAATTTCTGCCTCCCCCAGTGGATGACAGGCTCAATGAAAAGAGGGACCCTGTCAGTTTTGTTCACTACCACATATCCACAGAACACAGTAGCGGCTCAGTAAATGCCTCAAAAGGAATGAGCTCTTTTAAACAGACACTGCTTCCATGCATTCCTTGTTTAGATCAGGGTTTCTCAATCTTGGAACTAATGACATTTTGGGCCAAATAATTTTTTGTTGCAAGAGACTGTCCTGTTCATTTGCAAGATGTTTCACAGCATCTCTGGCCTCTACCCACTAGATCCAGCAAAACCACCATCATTCCCCAAGTTATGAAAACCAAAAATGTCTCAAGACACCATTAAATATACATCCTGGTGAGCAAAATCATCCCTAGCTGCGAATCACTGGTTTAGACCAGAAAGATGCTATGATACTTCACTAGCATCCTGGTTTAAACAAAAAGATGGCAATAATAATGAAGCAATTTGGGAATGTGGGTATGCTTTAAACTGAAACCAATCTTATCATCATATCCTTTCCCTAGTCCTGCTCAAAAACCACTTAAATTGAACTATGGGAGAGATCCCAAGAGCCCTGACATTATGAATTTCAATCATTTCAATAACTGGAAATTTCCACACTCTTTCAAAAAATTCCTCCACTATCCAAGAAATTCCTCCATTTTCACCAATTGGGCATAGCTGATACACAACCACAATTTTGAAGACAGAAAATATCACTGATTGTTTTGATAATCAAATGATCAAAGAACCCTGATAATAAAAATGACTAACAGAGGCCAATACATTTAAACATTGTCTAATAGGAAAGTTATTCCAGTACAGTTTAGTCTAATAATTAAAATTGTGCTTCTTGCTTAAATAATATCCTCATTGTCACTTTTGTCAAAAAGATTAGGCATTGTTTGTTTATCTGCAGCAAGCTAAATGAAACCAGCTGTACCAATGAACCAGACTCTAACGCCTGCATTCTTCCTGTAAAGGAAGCCAGGGCTGAATCTGCAATTTGAGTAGGCTTTAAGGGTTTTTTAAAAATAAAATTAGCAAGATGTTGGTGCATAGGCTATTATCCTCCTTGGACTAGGTAAGGATAAGAACCCTACTTTTTTAACTTTCACCTATACACAAGGAACACAGATCTGAAAATCCCACACGGTAAACTGCAATTACTCCATTAGCTTTTTTAAAAAATCCAGTTTCTCCTGTTATACATTGTAATGCTATATTTTTTCAAAATTAAATTACAAAACTAACACTGGTTGTATTATACTGTGTTGCCACTTTCATACCCTGTGACTAAATAGTGTGGTTACAAGCTTGATCTTTGAAGTGAACTACGATAATAAGCTTTGGCCTATGGACCCAAAGTCTAAAAGGAATCAGAGCAGACCTAATGAGAAACAGAGAGTGCGCCTCAGGAGCATCCTATAGCAGCGCTTGTAAAATGTAATCAGATTTGCCTCTCTTTGAAAAAAAGTTCCCATTTGTGGGCAGGTAACCTCTCAGGACAATGGACGTCATGATAGCCCAGGTGTCAACACTTAAGATTAAAATTTCAATGAACCAGGAGTCCAGTGTTTTCCATTTGAGGATTACTGACTTCTAGAATTCTTCAAACTCCTCCTGACAGTGTTTCAATAGAGTTGACCTTCAGGGCAAGCAGTAAGAACCACATCTTTAATCTCACATATTCTGAAAAGGTGGTTAACTTGCTGCTGCTTGTTTTAATTAACAGCATTTCTTCCCCCTATTTCTCCTGGGGCTTTGAAGAGCTCTTTGAAATGTATTTAGTATATTTCAGTCTGGGTTTGGTGTAGTCTCTCAATTTATGAGGTCATTTAATTCAAGTTCAATTATTCAGCACAAATTGGCAGAATGAAATGCTAAAAGAAGATTGGCACTTTCAATCACATAAATCTCATGTTACATAAAGTGAGCAAATTCCTCCATTGTTCTTAATGACCTCTGAGATAACAATTCCGCCCCAGTGTGGGCAGGCTTTTCTTTAGGCTCCTGCAGGAATAAGACTTTGGCATCTTCACCTCAACAGAAACTGAAGTAGAGAAAATGACCAAAGATCAGGATCATCTGTGGGACAACTTAGTCTGAGTAAGGCCAATACTGCAATTCTAGAAGTGGAACTAGGAGTGTTCTTCCTCTAAATGGCACATGAAGTCTGAGAAAATCAAAAGCAGCCGTAGTCGCATATTCCCCCTGGATTCCGCAGGAAGCAAAGGAGAGGACCCTGTCCCAGGGAGAGCAAAGATTCATAGATTCTCACCATGAAAGGCAGGGTGCCAAGCCCTGGCGGGATTCAGGCATCTGGGGATTCAGGTGTCATCCACCAGAAGATCCTAGTACACTGAGGAGAATATGGGTCCTACCACATCTTAACTTTAGGGTTTTAGGTTGTGGGTGGTCATAGTTCTTATTTACAACAGCCAGGTATTCATGAGTGCGGATGCATAAGCAAACCACCAATCCTTCCAAATTATGTTGCTTAAAGCCAATTATACTTCAAAACTTAAACATAACACTTTTGCTTAATCAAAATTTGCACAATAATCAAAATGAATCTGTTTGCTTTTACTTTAAGGCCCTTAGGGTTCAACAAATTTAGTGGAGAGTCTGATAACTGAAGGGGGAAAATCTCATTATATTTGCTTGGGGGGCAGGGGCAAGCCCCCAAAGGGAACTGTGCCCAGGATCCCACAGGGTACATGGTGATGAGAGAGGCTTGATTTAAAAGCACATGAGGCTGTGGCTTCTGAATTCAGTCACCACTGGAAAGAACACACTAAAATACTTTAGTCAATATCATCCTCTCTTCCTTCCTTTGAAACCCCACACCACTTTACCTGGGCCTTTCTTACTACATTTCAGCTCATAAAGAATATACCACATCCTGGCCGGGTGCATGAGCACCTGGCTGGGTGCTCATGCCTACAATCCTAGCACTTTGGGAGGCCGAGGTGGGAGGATTGCTTGAGGCCATGACTTCTAGACCAGCCTGAGCAACACAGAGAGATTGCATCTCCACAAAAAATTAAAAAAAAAAAAAATTGGCCAGGCATGGTGGCATGTGCCTGTAGTCCCAGCTACTGGGGAGGCTGAGGCAGGAGGATGGCTTGAGTCTAGGAGTTTAAGGTTTCAGTGAGCTATGACTGTACCACTGCACTCTAGCCTAAGTGACAGAGTGAGAGTATGTATCAAAAAAAAAAAAAAAAAACTACATCCAAACTTATATAGAATTGTGTGTATATATATATATATATATAGGATATATATATCACCTCCCTTCCAGATTAAGTTTCCTAAGTGCAGGATCCTCATATGAGTCACCTCTTTTTCACATACAGCATAAAAAGGGCATAATTTAAACAATATAATAAACATTCATCATTAGTTGAATAAGCTCAAAAAATATTAACAAAGTCACGTAATGTACAAAAGTCCCCGGCAAACTGAGAGATAAGATGATTTTAAGGTGCTGAATTAAACACATTTTAAAATGCCATTTTTAAATATGCAAAGAATTATGCAATGCATGATTTTTTAAATCCTATATTAAGTGCTACAGGAATGTGGAAGAGAGAACATAATCAGGAAACCAAACCAGAACAGAGATTAGCAGTCAGAAATAATGATAAACTGCCTTGCTCCCCTAAACATAAACACACACACACACACCCCCACATACACACAAAGTAGAAAGAAACTGGATGATACTGGTCAAAAAACAGAAACAAAAACTCTCTACTAAAGGATGAGAATGTGATAAGTTTAAAGCTTTTAAAAAAATAATAAAGCACATATAAAAGTTTTACGTGTTGACGTGAACACGGTCAGCCAGCCATTCTTTAGAAGCCAAGCTCATTACCAAGAGAGCTACCTGTATAGGAATCTCAGTCAACTTATCCCCAATGTATGTCTCACTATAGGAATAAGAGACCTAAGAGAATTCAAAAGTAATTTAAAACCCTTTTATTCCTCGTCAAGTTTCTAAACTATGGCTTATAGCAACTATTCCAAAATTAAGAATTACACAAACCTTGATGAGGGGAATATCCTTTGTTTATATTGTTTAAAGAAGAACCAAGAGATAAAGGATAGCTTACACACACCACAGGAAGAAAAAGAAGAACATTGTCATGAATGCAATGCCATATTAGTGAGGTTTGAAATTAATAAGTGCTATGGATTGAATTGTTCTCCAAAAAAGACATGTTGAAGTTCTAACCTTTAGCACCTCAGAATGGGACCTTATTTGGAAACAGGGTCTTTACAGAGGTAATCAAGTTAAAATGAGGTCATAAGTGTGGGCCCTAATCCAATATGACTGGTGTCCTAATAAAAAGAGGAAACTTAGACACAGAGACAGACACAATACACTGGGAGAATGCCATGTGAAGATGAAGACAGAGGTTGGGGTGATGCACCTACAAGCCAGGAAGCCCAAGACTGACAGCATACCATCAAAAGCTAGGAGAGAGGCATGGAACAGATTTTTCCTCACAGCCCTCAGAAGCAACCCATCCTGTCTGCACACTAATCTCAGACTTCTAGTCTCCAGAACTGTGAGACAATAAATTTCTATTGTTTAAGCCATTAGCTTGTGGTACTTTATGTGGTAACTGAGCAAAATCCAAACTTGACACCTGTAAATCAATACATATATGTAAAATGCTCACAAATTGAAAATCACAGGGAACTCTACAAATGCCAGGCAGCTTTATTGCAAAATAATGAGAGCCGCTCTTGGGGAGAATGCCAAAGATAATGTTTAAAGATGGCAGCAGGGATGCAGACATTTATGGTAGAGTGGTGAGGAGCACCGAAACAGGGATCCCAACATTTGGTCAGCTCTTTAAATTACATAACTAATTTAGGGACATACCAGACAAACTCAGCTCTCAAGTCCTGTTATATGACAGATAGCTGTTATTCTTCAGCCTGACCTTGCCACCTTAATGCAGGCAAACCCAGGCAGCCTGTCATCTCTTAAAGCAGGTGAATAGGCAATGATGGTTTTCATCTCCATTTGAAGGAAGTTATTATACTACAAGTGAGCAGCAGGCTTGAAACTGCTTAAGAAATGCTAACAAGATAAATGCAGACTTGCTGGAGTGAAAACTGTCCAGAACCATCCTTCTCAAAGATTATAGATACTTTTAAAGTCTTTATTTTATTTAGGCATAATAAATGGAAAGTTTTTCAACTATCTCCAAGATTTTGACACAAATCTTCAAGCTAAACATTTAATGGCATTATTAACTTATATTTGGAGATCAGATGAACACATCTTTTATGGGTAGGCACTTCTAAGTGCTTGGTTTGTTTCCTTATAAAGAAATAGTGTGTTTGCTTCTGTTTGAGTCACAATTAAAACAAGTCAGAGCATATGTGAGAACCATCTGGAATATTCAACAAGGACCAAATCTTTCCAAGGCCTTATACTATGGAAGGAATAATGGTAGAATGGTTAGAAAAAGAATGGCTTCAAGCCACCAAATAGACATGATCTAAAACAAGCTTTGCCACTAACCACCTGTGTTGACATAGGCAAGTGGCCAAACCTCTCTAAGCACCAAGACTGCTGACTGGTCAAATGGAGATGACAATGACAGAACCTACCTTATGTGGCAGTGTAAGAAGTAAATGAGACAAAGGATGTACTGTACTTTATACAAAATAATGGCTCAACAAAAGGTATTTATCATCACGTTATTAACATTAAATGTACACGTAATTTTTATACAGTAAAGTACCACTATTTTTCTTTAGGAAAGAATATAAAAACATGGGACACAACCCCTGTTAAAAATTAGCTCATCCATTTAGACCATTACCCTGACATTCCAAAATTCTCAACCAATATGGTTAAGTCATTAACAACCCTCCGGGTTTTGTTTTTTTGTTCCTTACCATGTTGATTTTTCATTCAAACAAAAAATCAACAGATCTTTTTTTTCAGTAATTTTTTTTACAGCTCTCTAATGAATAGTACTATTAGTATACTAAAATTAATACCTTTTTTTTGAGACAGGGTCGCTAATTTTTTTATTTTTTGTAGAGATGAGGTCTCGCTTTGTTGCCCAGGCTGGTCTCTGACTGCTGGACTCAAGTGATTCTCCAGCTTCAGCCTCCCAAAGTGCTGGGATTACAGGCATGAGCCACCTCACCCAGCCAATACTACTACTTTTGACCTAATAGCATTTTTGCATTTCCTTACTTACATACCTTCCTTCATAAAGAATATTTCTTCAACTTCTCAACTTGAAAACCATGAACAAAGGTATAAGACTACACACCAGCAAAGCCAAAGATTATCTAAACTAGCACATGGTAAAAATTTCCAATTACATGTTTGGGATGATCCTTCAGAGAATTTTCTCTTCTATATCTTTTTATTTAATTTCTTAAGTCAGAATGTCCAATCCTTTACAATGATTTTAAAAAAATAGATGCAATAAGGATGTTTAGAAAATTATTTTTCAATATCATTTGGTCAAGTTACTACGGTAAACTAAGGTTTGTGTCTTCTGTGGCTATTTCGAAAATAGCATTAAGTTATCTACAGCTACATGTCACTAAAGAACACACCTCTCTGTCCTTAATCAATAAGGAAGAGGAAGAAGGTCAGTCAAAAACATACGGGGACAAGCTTTTTAAGAATCCAAATCTATGCCCTGACCCCAGGATAACAATGGAGTGAAAGATGACAAAGGAGGAGTCATTTCTCTGATGTGGAAATATATGCAGCATGATGCCAAAGTGGACAGGTAGGAAGAAAGACAGGGAAAAGTTTGCCTTTTTTTTTTAACTAAGTGACTTCTGAAAGATAGAGTAAAAGCTCGATTTAAAAAGATGTCAAGAATGGCCAACACATTTGGCTTCATCAAATCAATACTTTTATTCTTAAGTTAACACTAAACCTCAGTGAGAAATTAATCACATCATTCACCTGGAAATGAATTTTCATTCGAGGGTTCCAATTACACTGAGAGAAAGAAAAAACAAAGTTGGGAGGAGGCGTTAAACAGAAAAGATAAATTGGACAAGTCTGCAAAACTGTCTATAAGCAGGGAAAACCAATTCTGCTGACTTTTATACTTGTAAAAACAAAAAGAAAACCCCAGGTGGGGGGAGTGGAATCTATTGTATATTAAATAAGAATTATTTAAATATACTGCTATTTAGGATTAAGAGAGCAGATACATTTTACATGTGAAATATTCAAAAAATAATGAACTTACTTGCTTTTCCCTTTGTATACGGTAGCATAAGATCCTTCCCCTAGCTTTTCCAGTTTTTCATATGAGTCAGCTTTTCCAAATTTGGGACTTGTTGGCTAAAAGTGGAGCAGAGGGTAAACAAAACAGATTGTATCAAATTAATTAACAATAAATACCCTGATTTTGCTGAGAATGTACAGATTCTCTGTAACTTTTTAAATAACTTTTTTTCTGACATAAGAATATTTATTTTTTTAAAAAAATAATACATAGGGTACAAAACTCAAAAAAATGCAAATAAACACAATGTAGAATTAAATTTACCCACAATCTAACCAGGGAACCACTGTTAGTATTTTAATCTCTCTTTCTTCCAGTGCTATCTATGTGCTGATAATCGCTTTTTTACATAAAAGGGATGACACAATACACCTTGTTTTGTAACCTGCTTTCTTTTGCTCAATATATTATGAACATCTTCCATGTTATTATATAATCTTCTAAATTAGGAGCTGGTAAACTGTGGCCCATGAGTCAAGTCCAGCCCACCACCTGTTTTGTAAATCCCATGAGTTTAGAATGGTTTTTACTTTTTTTAATGGTTGGGGGAAAAAAAATCAGAAGAAGAATAAAATTTCATGATATGTGAAAATAATATAAAACCAAATTTTAGTGTTCATAATAGCTGCAATAGAGATCATATGGTCTATAGAGCTGAAAATATTTACTATCTGACTCCTGTTTTAAATCATGACTTCAGTCATATAAAGGCACTCCTCCAATACCTTTTAGTGATACTGCAAACAAATAATCAAAGATGTATCATTCAGATATCAATAATTAATATGAACAAAATGGAACTCTATTATGTATATATAAAACAATCCTTAAGGTTTAGCTGCCACAAAATAACTCTTCTTTAAGACAGGTTACAGCCCCTCATGACTTAAAAAGTGCTAAGAGTGAGAGACCTCGTCACTCTTGCTGTGCTCAACTCCCACCCCAACTTTAACCATGGAGCAAGACAAGAGGAGTGTTGTCCTCCATGTCAGAGAAGCACTCACTTCTTACATCAGTAAGAAATTATCTACTATTGTAATGTCAATATATAAGGGTAATATCATAGCCTACCAGAAATGATAATTATATAAGGAATTAAAAACATCTTACTAAATGGATTATCTGATCACAGTTATAAGTACATATATAATTCATAAAACGTTGCTAATGATTGTAGTACTTCATAAATAACCACCTTTAGTAGTTTAGTGAAAGAACTTCTATTATTGAGCTTGAAAACTATTTTCGAGAATACTCTTGTACCACTTATCAAAAAACATACAACATACGAGCAATGATTCTGACACCCACTGTTTATAAGGATTCTGTGTGGCAGGTTGAACACATTTCTCACCTCTGTCCCACCCAAACTACCACATAGTGACTGAAAAGATATTTTTCAAAAATAATAAATCAGAATCAGAAATGGAAAACAAAAAAGGGGGCCAATCCCTTATCATCAAAATGTTGAGGAATTCTGAAAGATAGAAGGTAATCATGATCAAAACTTCAGAGAAAAGCCCAAACATGTAAGAAAAGACTATTAAATAAAAGAAGCAGGAACATGTAGGTAAACACGGGACTAATCAACACAAATGAGACTGTGTTGTCCTCCCAAGCAAGCTGCAGGAGCACTTGCACAGAGGACACAGTTGAGAATGTGATATTTGGGCTAGAAGGGCAGAGCAAGGACTCCAGTAGCTAATACCCAGAAAAAGAGCAATGTCTCCCCACCCCGCAAGCTGTAATCCCTTTCACACAATCACTCGAGATAGAGACAATTTACATCAAATACAATAAACTGACAGTGATTCTCAAACACAAAGGTAAGTATTCAACCAAAAATCACAAATAATTTCAGGAAAATCAACACCCTGAAATAGGAGCATAAAATTCAATGGATAGATAAACTAAAACCCTGGAAAGAAAGTTGACAGTGCAAAAGTAAGTATAACTTTAAATAGAAATAACCAATACCCTCAAAGAGCTTTGAGAAGATATCATATCCTTTAAAAAGAAACAACTAGAGATCTTAGAGATTAAATATTTAATCCATGAAATAAAACATTAATCATTTAACGGAGAATGAATAGAAGAATGAACATAGTTGAAAAAGTAATAAGCTCAATGTTTGAACAGAATTATTCCAGAGAACTTTGGCAAGAGGTTGCATCTAAATAGAATTATTCAACAAGCATAAGATTTTCATAGATAACAATGGCTGCAAAAAGATAATTAAGCAGTATTTTCAAAATTAAAAGGAAAAATTATTTTGCATCACTAATACTATACTCAAGATAGTTCCTCAAGTGGGATATAGAAACACTGCAATTGTACTGCCTACAGAAAAAATCTAGATATAAAATTTCATATTATCTCAACATAAGATACAGTTCTAGTGATGGGGGAAGTGCAAGATGGCAAGGAACAGTACGAAAGCAGAAATAAAAGCATGTTGCAGTTTCATGAATTAATAAGGACAGACTGCAGATACAAACTGAAACTCCAAATGCATAAATTTTAGTATGTTTCTTAACTTTTAATAGGCAATCAATAGACTGATATAAATAAGGTGTACAAACTCCAAGCAAATTGTGGGGAAGGGAATGGAAGAAAAAATGCAATGAAAAAGGGAGAAGAGGGTAGGGCATGGGAGGTTAGAGGGGGAGGGCTACTCAATAAGAAAGCATGCTAAGTAAAATTTGATAAAATAAGAACGAAATCCAAATATATAAATGATTACAATAAACATAAATGAATCAACTCCTATTAATAGAAAAGCTCTCAGATTAAAAAAAAGAAATCTAGCAACATGCTATTGAGAAGACACAAAACTAAAAGAAAAAAGTAAATCTGAAAGTAAAAGAATATGGGTAAAATATAGTACAAAAAGTATTATTTTAAAGAATGAATAATAGTAATATTGATGGTAGACAAAATTGAATTTACAAAACAATAAATAGATTAAATTACTATCTCCCTTAAAAATGAATGTTAAAATCCACCAAGAAATCTAATAACCACAAACTGGTAAAAGCCAAATAACATAGTTTTGAAATATATGAAACAATTATTGATAGCAATAAAATAAGAAACTATCAAATCCATGGTGATAATGAAAGATGAACAAACTATACATTTCTGAGACATCAACACAGCAAGCAGATAATTAATACATAAGAGACATATGGGGCTTGAATATTAGAATCAACATTTTAATCTAATACATATATTCATATATTTATATTCTTTTCAAGCACACATTTAACATTCACAAAAAAATGACCACAGATTAGATCATGAAGAATATCTCAATATTGAAAATGGCAGAAGCCTTTGAAGCTACTTTTTTTGAACATAATGCAATAAAATTAGAAATTAAGACTATAGTTAATAAAATTGTACCGTATTTAGGATTCCTGCTAAACAAGTAGATTTTAGCTGCTTCTGCCACAACAACAAGAAAATGGGAAACTATGTGAGATGATGGGTATATTATTTTGCTTCATTACAGTGATCATTTTACTATTTATATGTATCCCATAACACCATGGATTTCAAAAATCTGAAATCTGAAATGCTCCAAAATCTGAAATTTTTTGAGTGCCAACATGATACCACAAGGGGAAAATTCCACACCTGACCTCATGTGACAGGTGCACAAAATTATTAAAAATATTGTATAAAATAACTTTCAGGACATGTGTAAAGGTGTATATGAAACATAAATAAGTCTCATATTTAGACTTGGGTCCCTCCCAAGATAACTCATTATGTATGTGCAAATATTCCCAAATACAAAAAATCCAAAATCCAAACACTTCTGTTCAAACATTTTGGATAAGGAATATGCTAACTGTATACCTTAAATATATAAAATAAAATTTATTTGCTTAAAAAAGAATAAAAGGAAAACTAGCCATATAGGTTAAAAAATATCAAAACTAAAAATTCATAAAAAATTTTGTAGCAAGGAAGACATGACATTTTAAGACCTATGGGATGCAGCCAAATAAATATATAAAAGAAAATTTAAATATATGTGCATATAATAGAAAAGAATAGTTAATATGATTTAGACCTTTAACTGCAGCTAGAGAAGGAAGCAAAAAAGAACGCAGTAGGAAGGAATTAATAAAGATGATGGAAGATATTCATGAAATGTAAAACAAAAATATTATAGACATGATTAATAAAACCAAACGCTATTTGTAAAGACCATTAAAATAAATAATTCTCTGGAAAGTCTCATTAAAAAGAGAGAGAACCAAATAAACATTGGAAATACAAAAGAGAACATGATTCAGTTTAAGAACAGATCTTTTTGTTGTCATTAATTAAACTGGAATACTATGCACAGCTTTATACTGAAATATTTGAAAATTTAGAACACAGACATTATTTTCTAGAAAAATATTAATTACCCAAATTGACTTAGGCAAAAAACAAAACACAAAACACAAGAAACAGAATAAATTTAAACAATCTAAACATTAAAATACTATAGGCTACTAAAGGCAACTTCTACTAAAATTTAAGAAACAGATAATTACTAAGTTGTATGAAACAGATACCAGAAAAATATAAAATGCTTCCAAACTAATTATCTGGGACTAGCAAAACCCTATTACCAAAATTCACTAATTAACTAATTAATTAATCAAAAGGCCAAGTTATCACAAACATAGGAGCAAAAATTCTAAAAGAAATAAAAGAAAATTAATTTCTGCAAATGTGCTAAAAAAATAATATATCATGACCAAGTAAGATTGATTTCATGAATTCAAGAACAGCTCAACCTCAAGAAATTTACTAATATATTTCACTGCATATTAGTAAATAGAAAATATATACGGTAATTACAATAAATTCTGAAAAATAATTTTAAAACATCAATATACTATATATCTGAAATTTTAAAAAATCATGTAATCTAGAAACAAAGGAAAAATTTCTAATTTAATAAAGATTTTACAGAAATGTATAACACATCTCATATTTAATGATGAAATATTTAATTTATTACTTTTAAATTTAAGAACAAAAGAAACCTCCTAACCTCCATTATTTAAGAGTCATTAACAAGCATTTGTGCTTTAGAAACTAATCTTGTCCATAAAATAGGAACCTACTAAGTTTAATCCTTACAGCAACAAATAGATCCCTAAACATGTTAGAGGCTTAAAATTAAAACCACAGAGATTACAAAAAATAGGTAATCATTCAAATTTTCTACCACCCCAATTCACCTACAAATATCCTAAAAGCCCAGTGGTTGAAAGTCAACCCACTATGTACAAACTTTCATGTGGTTACTTCCTCATTCTGTGTAATGAAAAAAAATGGATAGATTATTCCAAGATGCAGAATAGGGGCTTTACCAACATGTCTCACCCACTTAGAAACAGCAAAATAGTGTGTAGAGATTCACATTGTGAATCTTTATCCAAGAAGGAACACAGGAGCTCAACATAAAAGCAAAAGAAAACTTTAGATACTGGGGAAAAAAAGGCAGGCAGCAGCCCACACAGCAGGGTCCAGAAGAAAACTGAGTGAATTCCCAGTGCATAGAGTAGGGGTTGGTGGGGGCATGGAGTGACTGTCTCCATAATATACATCCCCACTGGGGAGCCAGACAATCCAGGCCACAGGGGAGCTCCTTGACCCTACCTAGTCCTGCATGTGACTTGGGAGATCTCACAGTCAGGAGACTGTGAGAAGGAATGGCACTGCAGAGTGACCCATGCACACTCCCAGACCTGGGAGCCCATAGGAGGAGGCCATTCCTGATCCTAGCTCACAGACAGCTGTGCAGAAACCTGCTAGCTAGCAGGGATGGCAGTCACTGGTTTGGAGAGTCTCAGGCCAGGCACTGGCAATCTGGTCTAGAGTGACAGAGGAAGCCCCACCTGCCAGAACTTAGAGATAAGTCCCTTTGCAAACTGGAGTGTGAGGAGATCTGCCCTAGAGGCATGGTTTTGGCCCAGAAGAGTTCTACACCTTGGGGCAGTTTTGTAGACTGAGAGCAAACTGCATATGACATGGCTGACTATCCCAGCTCCTGCTGAGGTGAGGCCATGGAAGGGAGCCCTGCCAGTCTGCAGTGTGAGAGTGAAGCAGGTCCCACTGCTGTTCAGTAGTAGGCTGTGGATCCACAGTCGCCCCCTTTCCCCACACTGGATCTATGGTGCAGCGGCTGTTCCACTCCTCACTAGAGCAATTCTCCAGGGCCTGAGAACTGTTCCCCACCACATCCCCATCAGTGCTGCTGCTTGCACCCCCAGTTGGGGGACCCAAGTGCAGGCTTGACCAGCTTGGCCCCACCCAGCTCTGCCCCCTTCCTTGGAGGCAGATTGCAGGACCCAGACCACTGAGTGTTCCACAGCAAAACCCAACCCCTGGGACACCCAGGTACTTCTCCCAGTTAACAAAGAGCAAGCATAAACCCTACTGCCATCACTGCAGCTGGCTCTCTCCTGCAAGCACCACCTACTGGCCTAGAGGTCAACACGCACAGTCCATTACAACAGCTACTGAACAAGTGCACAGCACTTGGGAATGAGCCAAGCTTATTGCGACCTCTACTGCCACCACTGCCCACACCACCCTGGCTACCCAGGAGGCCATAAGCCAACTCACCCACCTGATACATTACTACTAAAACTGACATTTGAAAAAGCCATCACACCAGGCTATTTATAACCGAGGAAATCACACAGAGTCTTCGCCACTGAACATACACAGAAGCAAAGCCACATGACCCTACTAAACGTACAACGCATCCTCAAGAAAAAAAAAGTCCCACCCAAACGAAAGTAAATTCAAAAATAAGAAGCAACTAGCAACTCGTACTCCAGATGCAAAGGAATCAGAGTAATAATATTGAAGGTATAAAAAGTAGGGGGTTATGACACACCCAAGGGAACACACTAATTCTCTAGCAATGGATCCTAACCAAAATGAAATTTTTGATATACCAGATAAAGAATTCAAACTACTGATTTTAAAGAAGCTAAATGAAATCCAAGAGAAATCTGAAAACCAATACAAAAAAAAAAATCAGAAAAACAATTCAGGACATGAACAAGAAAGCTGCTAAGGAGATAGATATCTTAAAAAAAAAACAAACAGGACTTGTAGAAAATAAAAAAGTCATTGGAGGAATTACAAACTACAATTGAAAGCTTCAACAATAGACTAGACCGAGCAGAAGACAGAATCTGAGAAGACAGAACTTTTGAAGACAGATCTCTTGAAGACAGGTCTTTTGAATTAATCAAGTCAGAAAAAAAGAATAAAAAAGAATGAACAAAGCCTTCAAAAAGTATGGGACTACATAAGGCAACCAAACTTACAAATCATGGATATACCCAATGGAGAGGAAAAAGCAAAAAGTCTAGAGAAAACCTATTTATGGAAATAACTGATGAAAACATCCCTAATCTATCAAGAGCTTTAGACATACAGATACAAGAGGCTCAGTGATGATTACAGAAATACATTGCAAGATGGACTTCACCATGACATAGTCACCAGACTGTCAAGAGTCAATGTGAAGGAAAAAAAATCCTAAAATCAGCAAGAGGATAGCATCTAGTAACCTATAAAGAAAACCCCATCAGATTAACAATGTCTTTGCAACATAAACCTTACAAGACAGAAGACACTGAAATCTTACTTTCAAAGTGCTTAAGGAAAGAAACTGCCTACAACAAATTTTATATCCTGCCAGAATAAGCTTCATAAATGAAGGAGAAATAAAGTCTTTCCCAGACAAGCAAACACTGAGGGAATTTGTCACCATGAGACTGGCCCTACATAAAATACTCAAAGGAGTTCCATACTTGGAAATGAAAGGGTGATATTAGCCACCCTAAAAACACACAAAAGTATAAAACTCACAGGTCTTATAAAACAATTACACAAAGGAGGAAGATAAAGAATCAAAATGCAACAAGACAGAACTCCAAACCACAAAGACAAAAAGAGAAAAAAAAGACACAAAAAATCTACAATGCAACCAGACAATAATTAACATAATGACAGGAACAAAACCTTACATATCAATATTAACTTCGGACATAAATGGATTAAATGCTCCACTTAAAAGATATAGGTTGGCAGACTGGATAAAAAACTTGAACCAACCATATGCTGCCCGCAAGAAACTCACATTAAGGATTAAGACACTTATAGACTGAAGATAAAAGAATGGAAAAAAAGATATTCCACATAAATGGAAACCAAAAGTAAGGAGTAGCTATACTTACAACAGATAAAACAGAATTCAAATCAAAAACAGTAAAAAAAAAAGACAAAGAAAGTCATTATATAATGATACAGGGATCTATTCAACAAGAGGATACAGCAATCCTAAATATTTATGCACCTAACGCCAGAGCACTCAGGTTTATAAAACAAATATTAATAGACCTGAACAAAGAGCTAGATAGCAATACAATAATAGTGGGAGACTGCCACACCCCACTCACAGTGCCAGACAGATTTTCAAGACAGAAAGTAAAAAAAGAAACACTAGTGTTAAATTGGACATTAAACCACGTGAACCTAAAAGGAATTTACAGAATCTTCCACCCACAACTGCAGAATACACTTTCTTCTCATCACATGGAACATTCTCCAAGATAGACCATATGTTAGGCCACAAAACAAGTCTCAATAACTTTTTGAAAATCAAACTCATATCAAGTATCTTCTCAGACCACAACAGAATAAAACCACAAATCAATATCAAGATGAATTCTCGAAACTATTCAAACATATGGAAATTAAACAACATGCTTCTGAACAATCTTTGGGTCAAGGACAAAAGTAAGACAGAAATTAAAAATTTTTTTGAAACTATTGAAAATGTAAAAACAACATACCAAAACCTCTAGAATACAGCATAAGCAGTGCTAAGGGGTAAATTTATAGTGTTAAATGCCTACCTCAAAAAAACACAGATGAGAAATTAACAACTTAACATCACACTCAAGGAAGTAGAAAATCAAAAACAAACCAAACCCAAAGCTACCAGAAGAAAATAATAACTAAGATCAGAGCAGAACTAAATGAAATTAAGACCAAAAAAACATTACAAAGGCTCAACCAAATGAAAAAGTTGACTCTTTGAAAAGGTAAACAAAGTTGATAAACTGGTGGCTACACAAACCAAGAAAAGACAGAAGATCCAAATAATCATAATCAGAAAAGAAAAAGGAGACATTACAACTGATACAACAGAAATACAAAAGATCAGCAGAGACTACTATGAACAATTATATGCTCATAATACAGAAAACCTAGAGGAAATGGATAAATTCCTGGAAACATACAACCTGCCACGATTGAATCAGTAAGAAATAGAAATCCTTAACAGACCAATAATAAGTAGAGAGATTGAATCAATAATAATAAAAAAAAAATCCCAGCAAAAAAAAGCCCAGGACCAAATGGATTCACAACCAAATCCTACTAAATATACAAGGAAGAACTGGTACCAGTCCTCCTAAAACTGTTTCAAAAAATCAAGGAAAAGGGAATCCTCCCTAACTCATTCTATGAAGCCAGTATCACCCTGATACAAAAGTCAGACAAGGACACAACAAAAAAAAGAAAACTACAGACCAATATGCTTGATGAACATAGACACAAAAATTCACAATAAAATATTAGCAAACCAAATCGAAGAGCACATCAAAATGATAATACACCATGATATGATCAAGTGGGTTTTATTCCCGGGATGTAAGGACTGTTCAACATACACAAATCAATAAATATGATTCATCACATAAACAGAATTAAGGACAAAAAGCAAATGGTCATCTCAATAAATGTAGAAAAAGCATTGGATAAAATCCAGCATCCCTTCATGATAAAAACCCTTAACATACTAGACACAGAAGGAACATACAGCCAACATCACACTGAACAGGGAAAAGTTGAAAGCAATCCCTGTAAGATCTGGAACAAGACAAGGATACCCACTTTCACCACTCCTATTCAACATAGTACTGGAAGTCCAAACCAGAGCAATCAGTCAAGAGAAAGAAATAAAAGGCATCCAAATTGGAAAAGAGGAAGTCAAATTATCTCTGCTTACCAAGAATATGATTTAAACCTAGAAAACCCTAAACATGCTTCCAAAAAACTTAGATTTGATAAATAAATTCAGTAAAGTTTTAGGATACAAAAATCAACATGTAAAAATCAGCAGCATTTCTCTACGTCAATAATGATTACACTGAGAATCAAATCAAGAAGTTAATCCCATTTTCAATAGCCACACACACACAAAAATAAAATACATGGAAGTATATTTAACCAAGGAGGTGAAAGATCTTTACAAGGAAACTACAAAATACAGATAAAAGAAATTGTAGATGACACAAATGGAAAAACATCCCATGTTCATGAATCAAAAGAATTAATATTGTTAAAATAACCGTACTGCCCAAAGCAACCTACAGGTTCAATGCAATCCCCATCAAAATACCAATGTCATTTTTCATAGAATTAGAAAAAATAATCCTAAAATTCATATGAAACCAAAAAAGAGCCCAAATAGCCAAAGCAATACTAAGCAAAGAGAATAAAGCTGTAGGCATCACATTACCTGACCTCAAATTATACTATTAATATACGGCTATGGTAACCAAAACAACATGGTACTAGTATAAAAAGAGACACATAGATCAATGAAACAGAATAGAGAACCCAGAAATAAAGCCACATATCTACAGCCAACTGATCTTTGACAAAGTCAATAAGAACATACACTACTGAGGAAAGAACACCCTTTTCAATAAATGGTGCTGGGAATATTGAATAGCCATTTGTAGAAGAAGGAAACTAGACCCCTATCCTTCACCATATATGACAATCGACTCAAAATGAATTAAAAGCTTAAATTAAGACTTGAAAGTGTAAAAAACTAGAAGAAAACCTATGGAAAACCCTTCTGGACATTGGTCTAGGCAATGATTTCATGACTAAGACTCAAAAGCACAAGCAACAAAAACAAAAATAGACAAATGGGGCTTAATTAACTAAAAAGCTTCTACACAGAAAAAGAAATAATCAACAGAGTGAACAGACAACCGGCAGAATGGGAGAAAATATTTACAAACTATGTATCTGACAGGAGACTAATAACCAGAATTTGCAGGGAACTCAAACAACTCAACAACAACAAAAAATCAAATAACCCCATTAAAAAGTGGGCAAAGGACATGAATAGACATTTCTCAAAAGAAGACATACCAATGGCCAAGAAGCATATGAAAAAATGCTCAACATCACTAATCATCAGAGAAATGCAAATAAAAACTGCAATGAGATACCATCTTACACCAGTCAGAACAGCTATTATTAAGAAGACACACACATACACGTGCACACACACACACACAATGGAATACTATTCAGCCGTAAAATCAAATCATGTCTTTTACAGCAACATGGATGGAACTAGAAGCCATTACCTTAGGTGAAATAACTCAGAAACAGTCAAATACCACATGTTCTCACTTAGAAGCAGGAGCTAAATAATGTGAAACATGGACACAGAGAGTGGAATAATAGACACTGGATACTCCAAAGGGTTGGAGAGGGTAGGAAGGAGGTGAAGGATGAGAAATTACTTAAGGGGTACAATGTACATTGTTTCGGTGACGGCTACACTAAAAGCTCAGACTTCACCACTATGCAATATATCCATATAACAGAACTGCAAGTGTGCCCCTGAAATTTATACAAATTAAAAAAAAAGAACAGAATTTGTGTGATTCTGCAGAATCCAAAGTCAGTTCTTCCAAGATGTATATAGCATCTGGTAACCTGAAGCTGTGCATACTGCAGAATTTCTATTACTCATCATTAACACTAATAAAAAGAGAAGCAACTAAGTTAATTTCTGAGATTCCCAAGTATTAATTGAGCATATCTCTAGACAGTGATTTAATACCTTCAAAGGAAGAACGACTATGGCAAATGTAGAGAGAACCGATGGAACATTTAGCAAGTGCTGCAAGAAAGCTTCCACAGTCAAAGAGTCTGCCACAGAGTCAGACACCATGTAACTCATTTCCTGACCAAAGTATCCAATGTGAGGTCAATTCTTCCCTAAGCCCCAAGATTTCACATTGCTAATTTTGTAATGAAATATAGAACAAAAGTGAAGTCTTGCCTTCACAAAATCAGAGCTCCTAGAGCTGTATAACACTTTCAGCATCATCAACTCTAATATAAATATATAAATATGAAAAGTTCCCAGAAAGACTAATGGATTTGCTCAAGATCATACACTGAGTTTTAATTAAGTACATTTTTCCTCAAACCAAAAGCCATCTATTTAATCTGCTCTTATTTAGCACTCAGTATGAGAAAAGAAAAAAAAACAGTAGCACAAATTTTATAATTAACAATGTTTTAAGAAAACATCCTAACCAAATAACAAGGGTTTATTTTAGATATATGTATTAGTTTGCTAGAGATGCCATAACAAAATTCTACCAAATGGGTGGCTTCAACAACAAAGATTTATTTTCTCACATTTCTGGAAGCTAGAAGTCTAAGATCAAGGTTTCATTTCTCCTGAGGCATCTCCCCTTGGCTTGCTGTTGGTCACTTTGTTGCTGTGTTCTCACATGGCCTTTCCTCTGGTTGAGTGTATCCCTGGTGTCTCTCCTCATCTTACAAGAATACCAGTAATACTGGATTAGGGCCCTACCTCAACAATCTCATTCCAACTTAATCTCCTCTTTAAAGACTTTATCTTTAAAGATCTTATACAGATGGTTACATTCTGAGGAACTGGGGGTTTGGACTTCAACACAGAAATTCAAACATAGAGGAACACAATTCGGCCCATAACTCTCTATATATATGAAGGACAAAAATATTTCAAAAATTAATATAGAAGGTAAGGGGGGAGGAGAATAAGAGAGAGGAAGTTAGAGATGTTTTTCTAGGAATTTAACTAGTTTCCATATAAGTTAAACCGTGGATTACAATGATGAGCTCTTTAAGCAGTACATTCATTTAAGACCACCTATGTTTTTCTTCAAAAAACCTGTAAGATACAAACCATGTGTTGAGTTGAATAAAGTAAAATTTAGTGGAAAATTACATTCAAAGTCGCCTGACTAGTCCTGTGTGGGTTATGTTCTCATGCATTTTTCATCACCGGGAAACAGCTTGTGAATGTCACACTTTACCATCACCCTCCTGAGCCCAAGTTTTAAATAGAAATTTTAAAACCTATATTAAACTTCAGTATAAAATGATCTTCAATGGGGAAAATATTGTGTTCACAGTTCCACTCTAAATTATTTAAAATCAGAATGAGAGGTCTGTGTGTTTGCTTACGTACTCCTTTAAGAATGAATCCAATATAAGTTAAAAGAAAAAAGTAGCAGCAGAAAATCACCTCTTTACTCCTTTTAGGAGATAAACTGCTGATGTGCACTTAAAGTAAGTCACCACAAACTTAGCAAGAGATTAGGAAGCCAATATTTTCTCTTCCTGGAAAGGCACAAATAATTTTTCTAAAAATGATATATTTCACTCTTTATAAACTGCTTTGTATTAAAGACTCGATGCAATTGTTTTAAGACAGACCATACTAAACTTACTACTTGAGAAACTGAATTAAGGAAATAAGAAAAACAAGGAAATATTTTTTTAATGAAAACGATCTCCATTTATTTATAAGAAAAATCAAGTACAAGAAGATGGCTAATGGTACAAAGTAGTCTATTTATCTAATTAAATGGATTTGGATGCATTAACTGTCATGGTTAAAGTATATTGTATTAACACTGCAATGCCAGAAAATTAATATTTTGCCACATTTGGTAGAAAACAATCAATGTTATTTGTCCTGTGAAGCTATATGTAGACATTGTAGAAATGCACTGTAATTCACAGATCAATCATGCTGGCTCCATAGGAAGAATCAAACGTGTGATTCCTCTGTAAAAACTGCCCTAGTCTACGAAAGAACAAGCCTATGGAATAGGGTGTATCTATGAGAAAGTCTGAACTTTGAGAGTTAGATTCTTATAAAGTCAGTCTCCTATTTTAAGTATGCAGAAATGGTCTGATCTGTAATTACTATGCATATAAATAAGGAATCCAAATGCCATGTCTTTAAAGAAGCCCATAATAAAATCCTTCCTATCAAATGAGCAAAAACTAAGAATAATTCAAAAGGAGAGATCCTATTTTGTTTGATAATTAAAGTTCAGGCCTTTTGATTGTCTTTTTTTTCCTTGCAACTTTATTAAATCATCACATTTAAATAAAAATGCTGGATCAAACTAAGACGTAGTCAACCTTAAACAGTATCTTTGGCTCTTTGATGTCAGGTGTGTTGATGGATGAGAAACAGCTTAATGGGACAACTATTTTCTGCTTATCACTTCCCTAGTAGAGTGCAGACTTGAGATATCACTTTAGAGACTTAGAAATACAGAGGGCTAATCAGCAATTGTTAACAGACACTAACTGCATGGAGATGTGGAATTTAACGAGATAAAGTTAATACATTTTTTTAAAAAAGAATAAAGGTACAGAGAACCATCAATTGTCTGGACCAGTGGAGGGGAACATTGGCATGGATAATGAAAAATGCAGATAATCTTCCAGCTGAACAGTGTTTGCCACCCTGCCATGAAGAAAGTGTTCCTGGCCCTGCCCTAGTTCATTGTTTGTGTAGTAATAACAACAACTAGCTAATATCAACTGATTGCTATGTGCCCAGCTTTGAGCTAATCACTGTATATACATCCCCTAGATTTAATCCCTATAATACCACCATGAGGTTGGTTCCATTACTATTCCTATTTGAACACGAAGAATTTAAAGACTGGAGAAATAAAGTAACTCATCTAAAATCCTATAGTTACTGGCAGAACTAGAATTCAAACCCAGTTGATCATAATTGAGAACCTATTTTCTTTACCTCTACTATATTGGTGGGATATTCCCACAGACTCCTAAGTCCCACCTAATGGAGGCAATATTAATCATGCTTCAGTATGTCTTCTACTAAAACCCTACTCCTAGAGGCAGGGATGGGTTTTTGAACTGCATTTTTATAAACTGCATAAGTATACCTCAATGTTCATTATAATGATACCACGATATCTGATAAGAATGCCCATAGTTTCATACTGACTTCGTTGAAAACTGATTTTTACCCTCACATATAACCCCTTGCTGAAGATTGTTGAGGACCATCTGAGTTACAGAAAAACAACAATTAAGAATCCCAGCTCTACTACATTATACTGTAATTATGAGAGTGGGTGTGAGGGTGAGGTAGGAAGGATTCAATCAGAATTACATGACCCGTTAAACAAGGGTTTAAAGTCAAAACTGCCTGATCTAAATTTTCTTTTGCCTTTGATCTCCAGAACCGGCTCTATCACCCACATTGATAGCTCTACTACGCCAAACTAAGGTCATCCATAGTTTATAGGTAACTTGGTTACAAACCAGATCTAGGTGTTGGACAGACAGATGGACCCAAACACCACATATGGAAACAACCTGACAAAGGGGCTTGGTTCTATCTGGGAATTTTCCACTCCCCACAAGGATGCAATGCCAAGATGAGACAACCCCCCCCACCCCTGCCAAGAATGAAGTATCTGAGAACTGAAGTTGAACTCTCATTTGCAAGTTTACACCTTCCTGCTCTCACTGCCGATGAGGCCTGCCAATCATGAGATGTAAATTTTTATGATGATGGAAAGAGGTAAATATGGAGCAATTTGTGGAATGTATAGAGGGCCTTAAGCTAAATATGACTTTCTGAAAATGTATTCTCTTTAAACTCAGCTTATGACAGCACAACTCAGTGAAATCCCTTAGGCCAGCAAAACAGGCACTCTCCTATTACACTCCCAATAGTTGTAGCTATTGAAGAGCACTGCTAGGTTGGGGGAGGCGGTAGGAAAAGGGGATGGAAGCTTCTGTTGTGTCAATGACAGTATTAAACACTACCAGGGACTAGTTGTGGGAAAAGCAGACACTGAAAAAAATGTCTAAAACAAATAAACAAAATCTGTCAGACACCCCCTTGAAATATACCAGTTTAAATAAAATCACATTCTTTACTTTCTGCCTGAATTTTAAAGTGCCACTATCTGGGAAAAATCAACAAGTATAGACTAGCATGATGGCCACTGAGGTCAAGATACTCTTTGTTCCTTGATTTCAGTCCTGGCTTCTAAAATATACAATGGCCAGTATATGAACAGCATATAGATACATATAGTTGGGAAGACGTGGTATTTTAAAATGGTTTCTACCACAGTGTTTCCAAGAAATAATACTTTCCTGGTTAAAACAGTGGCTGCAATGCCACACTTCTATTACTTTCTCCTTCCCTCTCAACTCTACTCTTAGAGCCTATTCAAGATAACTAATACATAAAATAAAAGGTATGACACTAATCCAGGTGACTCTTATGTAAAAGGACTCCTCCTTTGATGTTTATCAGCCATCATTACGTCCTCTACCCATCTTTAAGAATGATGCTTTCCCATGTTTTCCATGGGTATGAAATGATCAAACCCACACACTATTGCACGGGATGTAAAATGGTGTTATACAAGAAGTGTTACTGCCTCCATTTTCTGCCCAATTGGGAATCCAGTGGAAATTAGTCTTTACACAAAACAAAACGTGTAATAAAACACCCCTTCCTATCACAACAGGGAAGAGAACAAAAAGACAGCAGGTAGAAAGAACGCAGGAAAAAAAAAGAATATTGTAGCACTCTGCTAAAAGAGAAAAAGAAACCATTTCCAGCTTAATAAGGAAAAAGCAAAGACATTTTTCTAGGACACACTGAAAGGAAGCAAAAACTTCTAAAATGAAAAGAAAGCAAAGCAGTTCCCATACAAAGTAATATAAGCACCCTAACATTAAAAGAAAAAAAGTCATCCCAGGGTGAACCAGGAAAGGGTAAGCCCAATAGGAAACTTAGAAAAGAGGATCTAAAGAAAATTAACAATAAAATAAAAGAGAAACAGGAAGTTTCCAGGTAAACTTGATGGCTTGGACACATGTATTTATCTCTCCCTCTCACCAATCCATACTAAAATGATAATAAAGTTACAACCCATGGGAGCAAACAGAATGAGTAAGGAGAACACTGCAGACAAAACACAAATAAAAATTTGAAGATAGGAGACAAGTGGACGAGAGGTCATTGACTAGGATGGGTAAAAAAACCTTGATACCTAAATGACCAAAGGTATAAGCCAATAAGAAATAAGTCAATGCACATCAGAATTCCAGAAACACTCAAAAATTGGAGACAGAGGTTCAAGGTGGGGCTAAAAATGAAATGATTAGTTAGAGTCAGTTTAAGGAGGAGGTCTTTTTGCCTAGACTCTTCCAGCCAGATGTGTACCCATCCCCAGTCCCAGCAGAGGTTTATTCTCTGAAGACACTGAATCAGAGAATTCAACTAGAACTGGAACACTAGAAGTGGATATCAGAGTGAAGAGCCACACTGAATGAAAACAAATCACAGAAAAGTCTGCATAGAGAACTGAAAGGCCCTCAGTTTCTTCTTGATCATCTCAGAATAATGGAAGCTTAGTTTATATATCCTAAAAAATAGATTGGTATATCTGTTTTGGGAGAACTACCCAGCCAAGAAAAAAAAAATCAAGATATAATGACATTTGAGAGTACTCCTATGAAATGACTAGGTCTTCACCAGTAGTCCCCTATGCTGAAGCCCACCAGTTGATAAGCCATAGCACTGAGAGCTTCCAATCAACTTTTTAGTATGTAACTCATAATATGAATTGAGAGTCAACAGTTCTTTCCAACAGGCATGACATAAAACCAACAAAAATCTCAATAGGCAAGGCAGAGACCAAAGCAAATAAACAAAAACAAGGAACTCAAAGGAAAATCAGAGATAAGTTAGAGAGTATATGAAAGAAAAAAAAATTTTCCCAAAGCTACATTTAGTATCCTCAGAAACATATGAAGTGATATATTACTCATTGAAAAAGAACAGGATGATTTTTTAAAAGAACATTCAAAGAATAAGAAAGAGTTTGTGGAAATAAATGTTAGCATAATTAGAAATGTAATTGAAGGGCTAGAAATTAAAGTCTAAAAAACACCCAGAAAGCAGGAAAAAAGATTTTAAATAAAAGGGGAAAGATAAGGAAATTAGAAGATCAATATAATAGTGCCAACATCCACCTAATAAAAATGTTTTTTTAAAGAGAAGATTAAAAGGAAAATTAAATAATAAAAAAAATTTGCTGAAACTGAAAGAAATCAATTTCAAAATTGAAAAGACCCACTAAGTATCAAGGTAAACATCCATACCAGGGATAAAAAGAAAGTCCTAGAAAGTTACACAAAGAAAAAAAAGATAAAGAAGGAACTGGGAATCAGAATAGTCTAGGGCTTCAAATAACAATATAGGAACCTACAAAACAACAAAACAAGGTCTTCAAAGTGCTAAGAAAAAATTATTTTCTAAACTATTAATAGAATCATATATCCAGCCAGATCATTAATCAAGTAATCAATTATGAAAAAAAACATAGTCATATGTGCAAACCCCCCATCACCCTTTCTCGAGCTACTGGAGAATATGCTTCTACAAAACAATGAAATAAGCCAAGAACAAGAAAGACATGTGACTCAGAGAATAAGTATTTAACACAGAAAAAGAAGGAAAACAAAATTCCCAGGAAGATACTGAAAGGAAGCGTTATGACCATAGGCTTGAAGATGAACCAATCCAGATTAATTTAGGACTATTGAGACCTTCAAGGGCAATCTCGGCAGTGGAGAAAAACTGATAGATTACCTGATTCTGATTTGTTTTAGAGGAGTTTTATAGTTTTGCCACATAGCTCTAGGCCTCAATTTGTGATTAAAATTATATTAATTATAGTAATCATGAACAAATGAAGAGGGGGAAATTACAACTAGGAAAATCAAAAAGTTGTGCAAGGAAGGAAATTTCATCATAGCACACTGTGTGGCTTCACTATAAACAGTATTTACATTATCATAAGATTGTAAATATTATATATTAATTTAAGCCAAAAAGTAGAAAAAATGTATTTGGGAATAGATATACAACACAGAAAATCCTCTCTTGATGTGTTTCTTTGTATACAGTAAATCACTAGTTATATCTAAAGTCTATTTCCCTCCAACACTTCTTTCTGGACATTGTGTTTCCTTCGGCCCTGTTGAATCTGCCCTGCACAAAATTCTACTCCAGCATTTTCTATTCAGTACAGGGCTCTGGAAAGGTACTTCAATTTGTCACTTTAGAGCAGTCACAGGACGAAGACTAGCCAACTATTCCCAAACAAACTGGAATAATACAAGTGAACTAATTTTGACATTTATTCTAATATGAAATTTTTTGTGAATTTGCATATTTCAAAACTATTCTTACTGCCCACATAGTAAAGTTCAATAACCTCTCCAAGGGTTTGAAATAAAAAGATTTTTAATTATAAACTCCTCTAATGAAAACAATTTAAAAACATGATTTTTCCAAAAATAAATTGAATCATTTCATTCTTTTGCTTGCTCGGTGCTTATGAATATTAGGAGTCTGTATATAGCTTTCTCAATCTCTCTCTCTTCTAAAACATTAAACCACCCTGGGAGAGAATGCATAATAACACACTGATAAAGCCACTTGCTGTCTTCCAACACAGCATGTTACTTATTATGAGAGGGATATTCCTTGTGTTCAACCAGTGATAAACAAGAAGACTGCACTTACCGAGCTGGGGCTGGAGTGCCGCCTAACTTTAGGTGACTCTTTGCCAGCAGAGGAGGTCTTAAAGTTAATGCAAGCATTGTTCTCAGAATGCACCCTCTTTACTTGATTAGTTGGTTTCTCAAATGGGTCAAAAGTGCTCTGTGTCCTCTGAACTCTGACTTTTTTATCCTCAGGAATTGTGTCCAGGGGTTTGATCACTGAGTCCATTCCCTGGCAGTTCCGTGTAGACATCTTTGTGACACATATCTGGAAAAAAAAAAAAAAGAAAGAAATTAAATTCGGAACTCTCCACTGAAACTTTAATATCACTAAATATGCTGATTTATTACACTAGAAAGTGTGCCAATTTCAATTTCAGGAAATACCCAAAAAGCCTACATTCTAAAAGCTACATCAGCTTAAATCATAGTACAAAAAATTCCTCATAATCATTGTGCTTATACTTGCTTAGAGCTTACACTAAAAAGCCTACCCCTAAAATAGGAGACTTGAGGCCTAGACTGCTAGTCCACAGGTTCTTGACTTGTGTCACGTGTTACCATCTGACTGCAAGTGGACTATTTCTGAATCAGTAAGAACTTGGATAACTTGCCTTAATTTAAAAAAACAGTTGGGCTGAATCAGATGGGCACTTTAACTGACGGATCATCATGGAAGCAGCTAACACAGCTAGAGAAAAAAAGGCATTATGTTGTTTAAAAGTTTTACGCTTGAATATATATGTTTAAAATCTGTCCCCATCTGAATTTCATCTCCAAATTGGAATGGAGCTAAGGGTTAGAGACACTGAAGAACTGAGGACAATAGTGGTGTTTTTTAATTCCAAAGCTAATGGATAAAAAGGAATAATACTACAAAAGAAAAACACTGAAAAACACTCATTTCAAAATTTAGTTTACATCACCCCACCAGACCTCTACTTCCTGTGCTTCCCTTCCCTTCTTCACTCATTCTCTTCCTGCACAGCCTGCCCCACTCTCATTTTATTTTAGTCTCTGACTTTTGCTCCTTGTTTTTTATTTTATATTCTAACCCTTCCTTTCATTCTCCCTATACTCTGGAGACTTTGCTGTCCTTATCGAATAACTTTAATGGCCTCTAGCTTGTCTGTAAAGCTAGGTAACTTTATTACTCTCTCAAAAGAAAAAGATCACTCTAAATAAAATTGCTTTTAGAATTTCTTCTCTTCTTGTATAAAGTTTCCACCTCCTTATATGCTATCAAAAGCAGAAAAACAGAAGGTATTTATGAAAAAGACTACATTATTACAGTAAAAATATAAAGTATTTGAGTATGTATTTTTGATCTGTGATTGGTTGACTCTGTGGATGCAGAACCCACAAGACATGGAGGGCTGACTGTAATAGGTATCGGATGATTCCACATGGGGAATGAATGTATCTATGCATATGGATAGATACAGGTAGATACAGGTATACATACAGACACAGATACAGATATAGATATTTGTATGTGTACATATGAACACTTTAGAGAAGTACAGAAAGAAACACAACAAACTGTTAACATCAGATACCTCTAAATATGTGGAATTGAATGGGTAAAGGTTGAGATTAGCAATTTTTTGCACACCCTGTATTGTGTGAATTGTATAATGAACACGCTGACTTGTGCAATATTTTTAAAGCCTCTCAAGTAAGAGAGTATATACAATCAAACTAAGCTCTCTCAAGTTTTTGAAACAAAAAAGCTTTTAAATATAAGTATCAACTCTGTTCTAAGAGTATGTCTCAACTACTAATTAAGTCAAATAGGAAGAATATCATCATACTTTTTAGCACACCACAAAACTACTGAAGATGATTTTTATAGACTCAAGGCAAAATCCTCTACTCATGATCAAAAAAGCAAGAACTTACCACAAGCAGGTTAGAGGCACACAATATTTTTAAGGGTTTATGCGTTCTTTTTTCTTTTTTTTTTTTTTTTTTAGAGACGAGGTCTAACTCTGTCGCCCAGGCTGGAGTGCAGTGGTGCAATCATAGCTCACTGCAGCCTCAAACTCCTGGGCTCAAGAAGTCCTCCCACCTCAGCCTCCCAAGTAGCTGGGACTACAGGCATGTGCCACCATGCCCTGCTAGATTTTTTTTTTGTGGTTTTTTGTAGAGACAGGGGTCTCACTATGTTGCCCAGGCTGGTCTCAAACTCCTGGCTTCAAGCAATCCTCCTGCCTTGGCCTCCCAAAGTGCTGCGATTATAGGCGTGAGTCACCACATCAGCTATGTGTTCTTCTTAAGGATAAAGTAGTAGATAAGAAACCACCCACATCACTGAGGCAATTAAATTATAAACACATGGCCCCAGAAGTAAACAAACCCTAAGCACCAGAAATTTGAAGAAAAATACACATGCACACATGGAAATCAAATTGCTTAAAACCAACAGAGAGAAAAAGTAAAAGATGAAATACTTGACAACTAAATAATATAAGGCAATTAGAAAGCACCTTGGACTAAACAAAAATAATAATATAAAATATGAAAAAGGTGAGATGCAGCTAAGGTAGTACTTTAGTCACAGGAAAATTTATAATACTAAATGCACATGGAAAAGAAGAAAATTCTCAAAGCAGTGACCTCAGCTTCCACCTTAAACTACTAAAAAAAGAAGAGCAAACAAACCTAAAGTAAGCAGAAGCCTGAAATAATAAATAAATATCAGAGCGGAAATAAATGAAATAAAAAACAGAAAATAATAAAGAAAACCAATAAAACCAAAAGTTGGTTTTCAGAGACTATTAAAAAAAAGATAAACCTCTAGCCAGACTGATAAGGAAAAAAAGGTTGAAAATATCACTATCAGGAATGGGAGCAGTGACATCACTACAGGTTTTCTACAAATTTTATGAACAAAGTTATGCCAATAAATTCAGCAACTTGAATGAAACAAACAAATTCCTTGAAAGAAAAAAACTCAGTCACCAAAGCTCACTCAAGAAGAAATAGATAACCTGAATAGGCTTGTATCTATTAAAGAAATTGAATTTGTGGTCAAAAACATTACCACAAATACAATGCCAGGGCCAGATGGCACCACTGGTGGAAGTAAACCAAACATGTAAGGAAGAAATAGCACAAATTCTACAGAAGCTCTTCCAAAATATCAATGAGGAGGAAATACTGCCCAATTCATTCTATGAGGCCAGCATCATTCCAACACCAAAACCACATAAAACATTACAAGAAAACTATAGATCAATCTCTCTTATGAACATAGATGCAAAAAAATCATTGGTACATTTTTAACAAGTTGAATTCAATAATATACAAAAAAAGATAACAAATCATGACAATGTAGTATTAATCCCAGGAATGCAAGGTTGGCTTGACATTCAAAAATGTGTAACTCACCATTTTAATATACAATGGTGGACAGCCTAATCACGTTTCACAACGACACCCACTTCTAGGTACTCACACTGTTGAGTATGGGCTGCATTTGTTGACTTGTGTCCAATAAATAGAATATGGCAGAAATCATGGGATACCACTTCTGAGAAAATATTAAAAGACTGTTTCTTCCATATTGGTGCTCTCTCCCTCACATTTCCTCTCTTAGATCACTAGCCCTGGGAAAAGCCAGCTGCCATGTTGTGAGGCAGCCCTGTGGAGAGGCACATGTGCAAAAGGACCAAGCCCTGCAAACAACCACATGAGTCAAGCTTTCAAGACCAACCACAGTCCCAGCCTACAGCTTGAGACCAACCTCATGAGAGACCCTGAACCAGAAGCAGCCAGCTAAGGAGCACCTGCATTAGAGAGCCACAAAAATTGTGAAAGAAAAAAAGTTTGTTATAATTTAATTTTTCATGCATCAATAGATAACTAATACACAGATTTTTTAAAAAATATGATCACCTCAATAGACTCAGAAAAAGCATTTGACAAATAAATTCAGCATCCATTCATGATAAACACTCTCAACAAACTAAAAACAGAACAAAACTTTTCAAGCTGATAAAGGGCATCTACAAAAACATTACAGTTAACATCAGACAGGAATAAATCAAGGATGTCGACTTTTACCACTTTGATTCAGCACTGTATTATAAGTTTTAGACAATGCAATAAAGCATGAAAAATGAATAAAGTCATCCACATTGGAAAGAAAGAAATAAAACAGATTCTATTCACAGAAGACATGACCGTCTACATAGAAAGTCCAGTGAAATCTAGTTTTTTAAAAAGTCACTAGAATTATTAAGTGATTTTTTTTTATCAAGGGTGCAAGACACAAGAACAATATACAAAAATCATTTCTGTTTCTGAATGCTAGCAACAAACAATCAGAAATTTGAATTTTAAAAAACACTACTTATAACAGCATCAAACAATATAAAACATTCAGTGATAAATACAACAAAATATGTGCAAGAACTGTACACAGAAACTATAAAACATGGCTGAAAGAAGCAAAAACTAAGAGAGAGGTACAAAAGAGAATTCATGGATCTTGAAATTTACTGTGACACTTTCAGGAAGAACCTAATCTCTGTGTTTCAGCCATACAATATTAGTAGTTTCTTAACTTAAAAAGAGATATACATACACATATATAAATCAAACAAGATAATAAATTTATGTAAAGTGATAAAAGCAAGGGTTTATTTGATACATGGATAATGGGAAAATGGTAGCTTGTTTGGACTTCAACTTTACTCTTGAAAGTCAGCACCAAGAGACAAACCTTACAAAATATCTCTTAGTTCTGCCAACGTGAATATGGAGCTAATTTTGATACTACATTCTATTTTTCATTCAAGATCTTTGAACCATATTAGTAAATTAAGACTTTATCAGACAGAAACCTCTATTTTTTTCCTAACTTAAAATATATGGGGAAAAATTTACAATGAAGTATAACTTTGTAGCATATGTACACCAGAATAGCCACAGATGAAAAAAAATTAGCAAGAGTGAAACAACAAATGTCACTTCAACATGTCAGCAGAGGAAGGAAAAGCAGTAAAGGCACCATCAAAACTAAAAGAATGAACTTAATTCTTAACCAGTTCATAAAATCACATAAACTCATATTAAGCCTGTCATTTCCTGCCCTTCCTGCTACCAGTTCTGGCAAACCAAAGACTCACAGAGTCATTTGTTGGCTTTAGGAGAGAGAGGAACTGCAACTGGAAATTTTGATGGTTCTCTGAGTCCACACAATTTAACCAAAAGAAATTGTTACAGAATCAGTTAAAGGCTTATCTCCATCTTTATGCCTTATGGGCCTTACATTAATATGTCTTGAGTCAGGCAGCCTCTAATTTAGTGGATCTGACTAAACTATGCATCTGTGGAAAACCAACTTCTCTAAAAATATTTCCCACAAACATTCTTAAACATTTCATGTTTATCATTCTTGATATCTACCTGTAAATGACAAAATATAAGCAGAAAACATAAAACAAACTTCTTAAAAACAGTGTACTTTTATGGACACATGCCTATGGTTGTGATGTTACTACATTCAGAAACATATTTCTTGCTAGTTAGTTTCTAGTTCAGATATTAATTTTAAAATACATCAATATTCCATAGTGGTTTGCAGAGTGTCATATTTTCCAGGCACCCCACCAGCAGAATACATTTGAGACTCTACATCTTCTCATCTAGCTCCATGAAAATAAGGATGTTGTCTATTTTATTACACCCTTTTCCTATAGGGCCTTGCTCAGTGCCTGGCCCTCAGTAAAGTTCAGTAAGGTTTTGTTGAATTAATAAATCAGATTTTAAAAGATTCATTCAAATAAGCAATCTTCACACTTTCTTGCCAAAAGAGCCGAAGCTTTGAGACATTTATTATCTGAAAGCTATTGTCAAAAAAACAATTTTGAAACAAATAATAAATATACATATATTCATAAAGTCCTATCAACAAGATTTTTTAACTGTGAAATCCTAAAATGATAGCCAATGTCCCTCACCTTTGAATCAACCCATTCCCTTTGAGTGTGATATGATGAGCTATCCTAGGATTATGTTATATCATATGGCAAATGGGAGATTACCCTGAGTGGGCTAACCAGGTGAGCCCTTCGAAAGCAGAGCATTTTCACAAACTAGTGGCAGAAGAGCAAGTCAGAGAGATGTGATCTGGCTAGCCTGGAAAAAATCAAACGTTTATGCTACAAAACGTCTACAGGGACCATGTGGCATAGAACCGCTGGGCAGCATTTAAGACCTAAGAGTGGTTTCTGCCCAACAATTAGTAGAAAAATGGAGACCACTGTCGTACAAACACAGGAAAATGAGTTCTTCCCACAACTAGTGAGCTTATAAGAGGACCCTAAGGCCCCGATGAGGACCGCAACCTTGGCCAACACCTTAACTTCAGCCCAGTGAGATCTTAGGCAAAGAAACCAGCCATGCCAAGTCCAGACATCTAACCTACAGAAACTGTGAGATAATAAGCCAGTAAGTTTGTGGTAATGTGTGACACAGCAATAGAAAATGCATATACTCATTCTACTGAAATTGCTTGAAGTACTTTGACATTTGAACACAATGTTCTTAGGAACACTGTTGCAGACACCACTTTCCAAGTGTGATACACTGTATTGGATCCAGGAGAAAATAAGCAATGATTCTCATGACTAGTATCAATATATGACCATATATTGAGAATTTTCTGCACAATATCACTCCATTAATATTATAAAGCTTATTAACAAGTTTTCCACAAATTAAGTTTATACACAATTTATGCTGGGTCTCCATTTCACCTGGGTTTGCATGAATAATACTGTTATCAACACCTGCTTTGTGCAAGCATCTTCATCCAGGAAAGTAATCTCTACTTGAGTTTTCCACATAGGGCAAAGTAACTGTTCTGGAAGTTTCAAGTTTCCAATATTTGGGACAAATACTTAAATGTGATCTGGCCATCTCCGTTAACCACAAGCACAACAGAAAGCAGAATCCAGGCCCTTCATAAAGATATGGGGAATCAACATTGTTGACCTCACAAGCTTGTCCGGCAGTTCACCCTGCAAACCCTGAATAGAAAAACGAGGGGTTGATTTAAAGAAGGACCCAGGCAAGGTGAAGTAAGGATAGTGCTCATTCCCTGCAGAAAGCTGTAATTTCTGGCAACTTTTAGAATAAAATTACTGGAGTACCCAGGGTCTATGAAGAGAAAAGTGAGCAGCCTGGATGCTAGCAATGAAAGAGGGCTCTTGAGGACAGATTATACTCTGGTGCTACTCCCCAGGACCCAGGTCTTCAGCTGAATGCTTCCATCAACCATCAGCAATCTAAATAAACACTTCCCCTCCCCAAATAGAATGTTTCTGCCCACAACAAAATGCTTATGGTCAGTGCAGTAGAAAGTCTTAGTAAAAGATATAACCTCATATATAAGAAAACTCAGGGACAGAAGCATGATACATCAAATTGAAAAAAAAAATCAGTAAAAACCCAACCCTCAAAAAGGCAGATTTTTCCAACCACCAAATGGTGGCCCTTTCATCCACTACTAACTTTCATGTGCACCTCAAGTGCCCAGATTTTGGCCTATGTTCCAATTCTCCACTAAGAAAAAGAAGAAATCCTGGCTGTTAGCAGAAAACTAAGATCCTTTCAAAAATGTCAAGGACAATGCTAGAAGGACAAAGGAATCTGCCTAAAGGGGTTCCCACTGGCCAAACTGTGATTATTTATTTCAGCATCAAAAGGAAAAATAAAATATGGTTAAATGAAACAAGTTGAGTTGCAAAGACCATGAGTTCATTATGATTTCAAAAGAGAAAAGTTACTATGAAGGGCAAATGGCAGTTATAAGGATAAATATAACAGGATATAGTTGGTTTTAATACATACAACTGTGAGGTAAGCCAACCAGTGCTGGAAAAAAGCAGGAACTGTACCAAGAATAGAAATGGCTGATCAGGGCCTGTGGGGAGAGGGTCTAGGCAGCACGAGCATAGAAAGAGGACTAATATGGCACATTCCCAGGATAACAGACCAGGTGGTTATAATACCATAATAGGCTACAGGTAGATGTTGGTGCCTAAGCAACGTTTTACAAAGTATACATCTGGTGGAGAGACACAGGTTACAAAGATAAACCCACGTGAAAAGCAATTTTCTGAAAACAAGTTAAATAGTAATAACATAAATGAAATTTAACCCTTAAAAAGAAAACTCAGCTTGACTGCCAACCTGTGCCTCAGATGTGAATCACTGGTTTGGAAAAAGCCACCAAGACCCCAACATCAACAACTCAGATAATGTAACCCTGGGTTTTCTCAGAAGGCTTTTTGACTTGTGGCCCTACAAAGATTACAAAACCCCAAGAAGATACAAAAAAATATTATTACTGAACCTCCTGGACAGAATCTAAATAAGTAGATCTATAACCCTAGGAAGGTATAAAAAGGAATATAGAAATACTAATGAAATTAATTAAACCCACAGTGTTGGTGCTTTAAAAGAGGGTAAGTGTAAGTGTACTAATATAATTTGCAATAATTATATTTGTGCATGTGTTCTTTGCTTAAAAGTGTCTGAAATGTGTTAAAATATTACCATATAAAATTAAGGAATTTAAGTCAATAATCAGTGCTTAAATAGAAAGAGACAAATTGGTTTTCAAAATTACATTTATTAGCTACATATATTTGTAAGGATGTGGGTACTTGGCCAAATACAAAGCCCACGAGCTGCGAATGTTCTAGGCTCAGGAGACCCTCTGATATTCACACACCATCAGCTTTCACTGTCCTTTACACTTACTTTGCCAGTGCCCTCCACCTGAAAAATCTTCCTCCCACACCAAGCCACGTTTCAAAAGTTACCTTTGCCCAGAAAGAAGCCCTTGATTAAATCCCACCCACTCAGACCAATCCTTTATAAAGAATTCGCCTTGATTGTGCATTTAGTCTGCTCCAGTATTTTGAATGCTCTGGATTGTAATTATTTTGGGGGATACTTTAATCCCAACAACCTGATTATTTCCTCCACAGGGCAAGGACTGTGTCTTTTATTCATTTTATAGCCCTCAAGAGTACCTTTCCCTTCAAATCTCCTCTTGAAGAGCTTAGTAATGGTTTGCTGACTAACTGTTGGAAAATAAGGGACTTCCACAAGTTAAAAGTGTTTTTCTCAAATCATGGGGCCAGAAGAAAACAACTTTGGTACCTCTGTACCCAAGGCCAATTGCAGTGGGCAGCTGTGCTCTCAGTACTGTGTGAAAACAAGATATTCCAATATTAATGGGAATAAATATGTTTTCTCTATGACTGCATTTTTTCACACTTAGTTGTTCCATTTAGAAACTGAAGCGGCAAAAATCATCTCATGGTGTTTGAAAGCAGAAAAAGGAAGAAATCATCGCAAAAGCTAAAATAAACTTCTGTTCTTTTATTTTTTTCCAGTAAATTCAATAGAACCTAGAATTTCAAACTAGCTTAGAGATGCACCACACATATGGATACTCATCTGAATCAATTCATTTGGTCCACTCATTATTAACAGGGGTACGTTCATTCGCCGAGAGACTCAAAGCTTGGTAAAAATGGTTATAAATTCAAACAGTGTTACAGGCTCCAAAAGTCACAGTTTGACCTACAATTTTAGCTTAGAGCTATGTAAAATCCAAACAACTGTCTACTGAACTCACAGCAGTGGATCCGAAAGAGCATAACTTAATTCAGTTAAGGCTGGCATTCATTTCAAGTGCATTCATTCGGGCTGAAAATTGTCTCTTTGAATCAACCAAATTCTAGTGATCAGCATTTTACTGAGTTCAGAGTGTGATCTTCTCTACTTCTTCACTCCACACTCTTAGTTGAAGGCAGACACACTGGAAAAGAATTGGTTTAAAAGACTCCAGGTTGACCCACAGCAAATATGCATCATGCATCAGGCAGTAGCTAGGTCATTATCTTTTGATATTCATGAAAGGAATATCCATCACAGGTCCCAATGCAAAACGATGAAATAAGCAAAAATCTTGGCAGCCTCTTATATTTGTTTTCCCCTTGTCCGTGACCGCATGAGAGCCTGATGGTTTGTTCTTACTCAATATCTTCTCTCAAAATCTGCTCCCAATAAAAAATCATCACCATTAATAAGTTTTTGAGCACTTAAAGTTTTACCTCTCCCAGAATTATCTGAACTGTAAGCATTATAGAACAAAAAGCTTCCTCCCTTGTAAAAGTATTTTCAGCTATTAGGGGATAGATGGGCAAGGTATTTTGGTGGAAGAGAGAAGTAGAAAAATTTCTAATGCCACTGGAATCATAACCCATGGCAACTGTCTTCATCTATAACTTAAACCTGCAGTATCTATAAGTATGCTTTCCTCTCTTTGGCTGATGTCTTCTCTATTCTTTTCTCCCCAGTAGTGAGAGTGAGAGTGTGTGTGTGTGTGTGTATGTGGAGATGGCAGTATGAATGGCTACGTGGAGCAAAGATATGATATCCCCCTGTATGTACATAGGGGGAGATATCCACGACTGTGTTTTTGCTTACAGCTGTGTTTTATCAGAACCAAGATCTTGACTAAGATCACCTTGAGAACATTAGCTCATATACATTCAAACCTACTGCCCACATAAATCAGAATTAAGTGACTTAGAACAAGCCACTTAAACTCTCTGGATCTCAGTCTTCTTGTCTGTAAAATGATACAGCTGAAGTGAACAACTCTTCAGCTCTTTTACAGCTCTAATGTTCTATTATGAACTCTAGGCGGCAGTTTACAGCTGGTAAATGATTTTAAACAGATCAACTAGTAAGACCAGACATATAAATTCACTACTTTGTGCTTCCTTTTGTATTCCACTTTCCCTTAGGGTTTTAGGGTTTAGAAAGGACAAAGACAGGTAGGTACAAACCATGAATAATTCTCTTGGTGTCTCCAGTCTTTTCAGATTTTCCTTAACTCTGAAATCCTGACATTGTTTCTCAGTGGTGGCATCCTGAGCATTTTGACTGAAGAATTATTTGGATGCAGCTCTTGTGCAGCAGTACACATTGCAGGACATTTGGCAACCTTGATTCTGTCTACCAAATGCTAGTCATGCCCCTACATCACTAGAACTGTCACAACCCAAAATGCCAAAACTACATCATTTTTAGATTGTACTTCACAATTTATTAAAATATATGTTGTCATATATTTTCATATAAGCTACAGTGGAATTTTTTTTCATGTGTTTGGTTTATTTTGTTGGGGTGGGAGGAGGTCTGTCTTTGTTTTGCTCCTTTTCTCATGAGTTTATATTTCCATGACCAGACTGTAAACACCCTGAGCACACAAATCATATCTTCCATTTCTTTAGTGTCCCCCAGAGCACAAAAGACTGGGCATGAGGCCAGGCACGGTGGCTCATGCCTATAACTCCAGCACTTTGGGAGGCCGAGGTGGGAGGATTGCTTGAGGCCAGGAGTTTGAGACCAGCCTGGGCAGCACAGCAAGACCCCATCTCTACAAAAAATAAAATAAAACAAATAAAAGAGTGGGCATGAAACAGCTTTTCCTTATTATAAGCTTTCCCCTTTAACTGAAAATAGGCCATTAAAAAAATTAGTCCCAAGAAACTACAGTCCGAGTTGAAATCTTTTCCAGTCAATGAAAACACTTTCACCAGTTGTTCCCACTCACCAGAATTCAATGTCTAAGATTGTAACTTAGTATTTAAGTGCTTATTTTTATACTTACTGGTTTCTGTGGGGTCTGACCTAATTTCATTTAAATCCTGAATTCATCAGTTAGTGACACAGCTGAATGGAGAACTCTCGAGGACATTACATTCCTTCAGTGACTGTAGTTTTGTTACATCCCCTACTGGGCTTCAATGCTTACCATCAACAGGCTTGATAACTGTTTTGCTAATTCTATTATGAAACATTTAGGTGGTCCTCCCAGCAACTTAAGCTTTGGTAGATGTAGCTAAAATAATTTTATTTAGTTGCTTTCTCTTCTAATTATACATTTGAGATGAGATACAGTTTTGTTTATAGGCTCGTAAGGATAGATGCATATATTTACTGACCTCTATGTTCTTCATTTTGTCCAAATCATAATAATAAATTTAACACAAGGTTCAGTGAACACTCATTGCAAGGGCAGAAGTATCACCTCTATTATTAGTTTTGACCTATATAAATTCTTCAGAATGTAGTATTGTTGGGGGTCAGAATTTCATCTGGGATAGTCTCTAACTCCTTGCTGTTTACAGACTGGTGGCATTGACATCACCTGGGGTCTCAGGCCCACCACAATTCTACTAAGTCAGAATCTGAATTTTAACAAGTTCCCCAGGTGATGTGCATGCACATTAATTAAAGTTTGAGACATGGTGTTCTAAGCCATGTAATGATATATTCTGCTGCAAGCAGACTAAATGCACAGTCAACCAAGGTGAATTCTTTATAAAGGATTGATCTGAGTGGGTGGGATTTAATCAAGGGCTTCTTTCTGGGCAAAGGTAACTTTTGAAACGTGGCTTGGTGTGGGAGGAAGATTTTTCAGGTGGAGGGCACTGGCAAAGTAAGTGTAAAGGACAGTGAAAGCTGATGGTGTGTGAATGTCAGAGGGTCTCCTGTGCCTAGAACATTCACAGCTCGTGGGCTTTGTATTTGGCCAAGTACCCACATCCTTACAAATATATGTAGCTAATAAACGTAATTTTGAAAACCAATTTGTCTCTTTCTATTTAAGCACTGATTATTGACTTAATTAAATTCCTTAATTTTATATACTAATATTTCAGTCTGTGGATATAACATGAGTGATAATCATTTCACTATTTCTTGGATAACGCTTTTTGCTCAAACTTTTCATAAAAGATCATGGTAATTTCAGATATTTCTTTAATATAATTTTGTACTCTAAGGAAAAATTTTCCAATAATATACATCCAATATATTTATGAATTTTAAAAAGCAATGGTATTGGAGTAAGGAGTAGAGAAAGAAAAATATGCATGGGTTGTAATAGCATATGTGGCATTACTTGCTGCATAGAAATTTATGGATCCATGTATTTCTAATACAGGAGCACTGTTTTGCCACCGGCCACCAAATCTATAAAAACAATTACCACAAAATTATTCTAAGAAGAATAGAACCCAGAATCTTGTTTTGTTTTTTATTTACCAGGGTTTATTTGGTAGCTTTAAAAAAAAAAATTAGTAGGAAGTCACTTCAAGATCCAGAAAAGAAATTTAAAAAGGAACTTACATTTGTGAAGATGTATCCTAAAACAAGTATTCCCTTGGGGGTGAAAAAAAAAAAAAAAGCCTCTTGCTAGTATGGCATAACTGAACATTTCCCACTCCAGATTAGACAAAGCACAAGAACTCCTACTCCCATTCTGTGGAAAACCAGGTGAGATACCTTTCAGACACTGTTTCCACTAAAAACATATTAAGTATCCCAAAAGGTCAAGGGGAGAAAAAAGAAGATATGTACGTTTGCTGACTTCCACTTGACATCCACAATTATATGCTCGTTAAAATTCTATCATGGAACAAAGAGTTAGGGGTGTAGAATTTGTATCATACGGCCAAATGAGTGTACAGATCTGGAAGGCAAAATACTAGAACTGACATCCATACTGCCTCCCCCCGATATGTATAGCCAGAGAGCTCAGAAATGGAACACATGAGATGAGAATCTCCATGCACAGCAAGGGAGTGACTTTGTCCTGAGATGCCACAAAGCAAAAGGCCTATTCCAGCCCACAAAATTCCCACAGCTGCAGTGGGGAAATGGAATACCCATTCTCGACAAAAGAGAAGAATCAAGCTACACAAAGTGGCTCACACTGCATGGCTAATTAGTTTCTTCATCAAGACACTATTCCCTTAAAGCTCTTATTCTAGGAAAAAAAAGTCTGTTCCTACAATTATGGACTTTTTCCCCCTCTCACATAGAATTTCCAGGTTTAAATACAGCTTTTTGTTTTAGGTTTTGTCTTGGATCCTACATGAGAAAGGGAAACCAGAATGTATTCTCAAAGGACCCCAAATCACACAACAATGTAAAATAACCCGGCAAAGGGGACTGACTAATGTTACCTACACCAATTTAAAAACTAAAAATGTCTACCATGTCAGAAGCACTAATTACTAATAAGCAAAACAGCCTGAACTCAGATTCATAGACTTGTAATCACTAACATGGTCCAGGATGCTTTCTACCTGTACACATATGCTTAGTGTTTGAGGTTTTTTAAAAAACATCATAAGGACTGCAGAAGCTGTTATTTGTCTCAAAGGCTGTGCAAACAACAGTCTCAGATGTCTTCTGAATTCTATTTTGTTTCACTTCTGAGTTCCACTGAACCACCCCTGGCTTCTTTGTACTAAACCAGGCCAGTTCCTCCTTCATGTTTAAACCTTTCAAATATCTGTAGCTTGCTATTCTGTCTCTCATGTAAGATAAAGCATCCAGAAGGTGTAATAACATTAAAAAATGAAAACTAAAGAGAATACACTACTAGAGATATGACTGATCCATTAGGATCTGAATTCTTCCCCCATGGTAACCATATGAACAGCATTTAAAAATAAAGATTATAAATATTTTTAAATTCTTTCCCTGAAAGAAAAATCAAATTGTGTACTATCTTCTTACCCTGAAACAGATGGCTATATAAATACATAAAACTTACATCTCCTCACCTATGATAACCACCTTTTCAATAAAATGTAAATGTATTATTAGTACTTGGATAATAATTTAGTGGTTAATGTCAAATGATGTTGTAAAGTTTAAAAGTTTGATGTTTTTCTTCTAATAAAATAAATCTGGGTTCAAACCCCACCAAAGAATTCAGAAAAATATAGGGCATCACTCAATATGGGATTGACTTTTGAAGCTCTTAACATTTTCAGAGAGTCATATATGGGTCACTAACCACACAGAGCTTATGAAGAGAAACACAGGGAACAACGAACCTTTGAGGAGAAAATGGAAGTATCTTTCCATGCAGCTGTAACAATTGGTTTATCTATTGTAAAGAGCTAAAATTTCAGCAATAATAAATCTGACAGCAAGATATTAATAATAAAGTCCTAACTGATTTCATGAAGACTGTTCTGTAAACCTTTCCTATGACTGAGAAAAGTCAACAGTGAATCCTAACTGAGATATCCAAGGTGAATAGAGCAGAACAGTGGGATACACACATCCTGCTGCTTGTCTGCCACCTGAAAACAAACCCCACTGCTTCCAGAAACATTTCACTGTCAACTTTGTATTTTTAGCAAGATCTCATTTAGCTGAGGAATAAGCTGGTGGGGCACACATGTTATCAACTGGGCAGAAGAGTAAGTCTATGGAATATACACCCTTTCAAAGCCTGCCAGATGATAAACAGAATAGTGGGGCATTCTATCATGCCCTCCTTTTATCCACTCAAACTCAATAACATTAAGAAATAGTCATACACGATCTGAAATCAAGCAAAATGGAGAAGTATCTTGGGCAAGATATAATGCCATTAATAGAAAAGAGAGATGGAAATTAAGGATTTCTAGAAGAGATGACAATGATGATGTAACAGTTACTATGAAAAATGCATTAAAAAGTTTCTCAATCTCTACAACAACCCCATGAGGGGGGTACTATTATTATCTCAATTTTATAGATGATTAAATTGAGACACACATAATTAAGTAACAGGTCCAAGGTCACACAAAAAGTAAACACAGAAGTAGGGATTTATTGCAGGGTTCTGACTACAAAGCTCAAGCTCTTGACCACTGTGTTGTCTTTCTTACATGTCCCCTGGGACTTATTTCCTGAGAGACATAAACAAAGGACAGACCTTATCAGCAAAAATTTTCTTCATTCCCTCTTATCTCTCCCGATGCAAAAGAAAAACACTTTCAAAGCCATGCAAAATAACAGCTCTGTGGCTTAAGGTTTTCTGGCCCATCTTCTCCTCCTCCCTCCAAAACATGCCACTCAAATTTAACATGCATGTGATTGATCTGATTCTGAATCAGCCTCATATCAAAAGTCAGGCCATAAAATAAAAATAGTTAAGGCAGGGGGGCAGAAAGCAATAAGATTCATTAAGAACTATCAGGCTACTTGGGAAGATGGGAGACTCAGGTATTAGACATTTCCATGTCGAATCTTCTTCCTCTATAAATGTGTGGGTCCCTGGGTAGTGAGTTAAAAGCATGGATATAAACTGCTGGCTGGCCCAGCCTAACAATCATGAACTCAGTCAATGGCAAATAAATGGACAGCTCTGGGGCCTTAACTTGGCTTTCTAAAAAGGATCTCCTGTCAGAAAAACCATCTGGATTTAAGAGAAGCAGTATCGGAAAGAAATTTGAGAAAGAGAAAACTATATTGATGAAGTTAGGCTTACTTCATCCAGTGGAAAACTGCTTAATATGGCATGAACCTTACACCCTCCCCCATTTCTCTCTGTCAAACTCAGGGGATACCTGGAGTTTTCTGGTTGACTGTCCACTGAAAACAGGAGTGGGGAGTGAAAGAAGGCCCACAGCAGGCATCAGGAGACTGAGTTTCTCTCTCTCATTGGCTAATGAATGATAATGAACCAATTAGATAACACAATTTCTAAAGTACCTGCCAGTTCTAAGAGTCTCTGATTCTGTAAGAGGACCTCAACATGATCAGTCTTTGTGTATAAAGTTTGATACAGTAAGGGACTAGAGGCACAGTGGGTGAAATTCAAATGTTAATGATGATAAAAGCCACAGTCTAGCCTCCCATTGAGTATTTCAGCTGATTGTTGCTCTCTATCAGTAAAGAACTGACATGAAAATCTTAGCAGCCCAATTACCATGCTCAATTACCAGGCCACAGAAAGAATCCAAATATAATATATCCACAGATCTTTCCCTCAGTGCATTTCTATTCCTTATTCCTTGCCCCTTTCCATGGGCTATTATTTTTAGTATATCTAAATTATCTATTATGGTGTCTATATGGGAACTTGATTTATAGTGACATCATATAGTGAGGAAAAACTTCTATCTTTTATATACGAAAACGAAAGCAAGCATTAAAAAAGAATGAAATTCTGATACATGCTACAACATGGATGAACCCTGAAAACATGCTAAGTAAAATAAGGCAGACATGAAAGGACAAATACATATGATTCCATTTAATATGATATGAGGTACCTAGACTAGGCAAACTCATACACACAGGACATAGAATAAGATAACCAGGGGATGGGAGGGAAGGGGAATGAGGAGTTACCATTTAATGAGTCCAGAATTTCTCTTTGGGATGATGAAAAAGTTCTGGAAATGGATAGTGGTGATGATTGCAAAACATTGTCAATGTACTTAATGCCACTGAATTATAAACTTAAAGTGATAAATTTTGTATTATGTATATTTTACTGCAAGAAAAAAAATCAAAAGCACACATCTCCTTCACAATTAGCAAAATGGAAAAAAAAAACCTGCCACAGAATTTCTTCTTGAAATATTTTTTTAAAAAGTAGATTGTAAGTTCCATGAGGGCAAGAACCAGAACTGTTTTACTCACCATTACACAGTAGATTCTCCATAAATGTTTGTTCAATTAATAAGTGCTTTTTAAAAAAGCAGTGGAAAGATTCTCCTAAGCAGGAAATCTAATATTTAAGAAGCACCAAATTGACTATCCATGAGGAAGTATAATACAGCACATTCCAGGGAAAATACCAACTGCACTATATCTACGCTCCTTCAGGAAAGGGGTGTATCTACTACATCTGTACTTCCTTCACAGCATGTCTTACAATGTCTTACACATAGTAGGTGGCTAATAAATGTTTGTAGAATGAGAGAAAATACTGTATGATTGTAAAATCAATGTCATACTACTACTCTACTATTCTACTTTTTTTTTTTGGAGACAGAGTTTCGCTCTGTCACCCCAGGTAGAGTGCAGTGGCACCATCATAGCTCACTGCAACCTCAAACTCCTGGACTCAAGCAATCCTCCTGCCTCAGCCTCCCAAGTAGCTGGGACTACAGGCACGCACCAGGATGCCCAGCTAATTTTTCTATTTTTTGTACAGTCGGGGTCTCGCTCTAGCTCAGGCTGGTCTCCAACTCCTGAGCTCAAGCAATCCTCCCACCTCGGCCTCCCCAGAGTGCTAGGATTAGTTAGATGTGCAGTATCCACTGTGCCCCGTCCTAAATATCCCACTTGTTAAAATAGTTACTTTACAAGACAATTCTTCTGCAAAAAGACAAAAAACAAAATAAAATAAACCTCAGAGCCTACACACACAAAGGAAAGGTAAAAATATAAATAGCTAGAACACATCATTCTCATAAAAAGAAATAGAAAACACAGGGCACAGCATCTTCTAACTAGAAAAAAAGTTTTTTTTTAAAAAAAAGAACAACCAAAGTATGGGAAAGAATAGCTTATAGTTCATCTTTATTTTTTAGGAAATAATAAATGATCAAAACAAAAGAAAATTTGAAAACTCTTTGGAAGAAAATCCAAATATTCATTCCCAGAAAATCAACATCCAACCTTTGGCATAATATGTGATGATACAGAAGTACCTTAAGCTCCCCGCTCCCTTGAAAGAAATTTAAATTATATTGAACATAATAGTATCAATATTTTTAATGCCTATCAACTAATCAGGTGTCCTTTCTTAAATTTACTTATGTCACAAAATTATACAGAACTGGCTTATGGCCAACATGCAAGCTACTGCTGATTTTCTCAACTAATGTTCACCATGTACATCATTTATATTTTATGTAAATTACTAAGTTAATTAAACTGTATATAAGTAGAGTATTTTTAAGGCAGAAAATCAAGTGCTGACATCCTTAACATTCAGCACCTATATAATTAGTGGGTCCATATAAACTCACCAGGACCATGTAACGTATTAGTCTCACTTTGAACAATATTAAAACCTGTCCTTCAATTTCAAACCCCCCCTTACAACAAATACTGTGTGACAATTAACAAAGGAAATAGAAATTCAGCTTCTGAAGATACCAAGGTTTGCACTTCTACCTCTCAATTTTTATCTTCTTTACAAACGGGTAAGGATTGTTGGAGTAGCCTGTTTGCTGCCCTGGTCCTTCAAGCATGCAGGGATTCTCCATTAGCATCCAAAAATGCTAACAGTCCACTATTAAAGCCAGCACTTCAAGCAGAACTGCATGAAGGATTATCACTTCCATACATGAAAGCATAACCACTACAGGTGTAATGATGCAAAATACCAGCACACTGACCTCTGCTAGGAAGCACACACTTAAAGCCAGTATGTTTCTATGCTTCAGAAGGGGAGGGAATGGGATGAGCAGCGAGGAAGCCCCAGATCCCTAATATATTAGAGATATTTATTCTACTCAGATCCAATCCAGCTAAATTCATGGACATCAGTTTACCCAAATGAAAAAAGTGGTCTCCCGTCCTTCACTTGCCTGACTCAGAGGGCATTCAGCCAAGCACAGCCAGGCAAAACAATCTATAAGATCTCTTTAAGCTATAATAAATAAGACTAGTTTCAGAAGAAATGAGACTCAGCTATGGCAAAGAAGCAGTTGTTAAACCTTCTCCTCATCTTATCACTGCTACTGGTGTTTACAAACTACAAGCAATAGTCTCGGAGCCTCAAAAGACTCTCCCATGAGTAACCTCCTGTCAGATCCCTAATTTAAATACCCCCTTTATCAATCTGTGATGTTTTTGGCAGTTAAATAGAAAGAAGTGAGTAAAATGACAAGCATAAAATGAATCCTTTTCAAGTTGTAAATGAGTGAGTCAGGATTCAGACTTGCCGAGATGCTCCAAATTAAAACCCTTGCTATAATTGTAAGCATGCTCTGTCTTACCGTTTTGCTGTTGTCTCTCTCAGGGTTGATTCACCTGGAACTCTTTAACATGTCTCTAGCAATGTGTTTGCATCAGGCCAGGCTCATACAGCAACTGAATTCACATCTTTCTGCACTAGCAAGCTGAAATGGTACGGCCGTACTACAACCAAGAGAGGGGGAAGCAAAGCAAAAAAAAAAAAAAAAAAAGCCAAAAAATCCCAGAAATCACCTAAGAGAAGCTAATCTCAGTGGAATAAGACCAAAAATTGTTCAGAAGAACACAAAGGACATGCTAACATATAGTATCAATAGCTTTAAGAGTTCAATTTTTTTTCCCAAAAAAATCTCATTTTTTTTTCTCCAAACACGATGGACTTGCCTGTGGAGTTCCCAGGAAGGCAGAGTAACTGGGCTCTGCAGCAGCATTGCAGCCAAAGTAACCGTGTATATGCTGTCCAGGCAATTCACAACACACTGTCTCTTCAGAAAGATATTGATTTGCTATGCAGGGCTGCTTCAAAAGAATACAGAATGGGAGCCAAACAGCTAATGGTGATTGCATAGGAGGAAAAACATTTAATCAAGGGGATGCACCTCATCATGCTCCATTCAATTTTTTAAGAGCACTTGAGAAAGCCAGTAAGTGTCCTGAGTGACAACCCCATTAAACAACAATCTGAGATCCTTTTATAAAAGGCCAAGTTTAGGACACCATCATTCATGCTGCAAAAACTTCGAAAATAGTGTCCACATATATATATTTGTCATATGCAAATGGGGCATAATGAGAACTCCAAAATAACCACGCAACAAATACATGGTAAAAAAAAAAAAAAAATGCACAGGTGCAGCAGCATATACAGCACCAAAGTGGTAGAATGCATAGTTATGAGCCTACAGAATTCTTGGTGGGCTTAGAGCTCATACCACCCTCAAAAATAAAATACCAACACAAACCGGATATCACAATCTTAGGCAAATTGTGCCAAGTCATGCCACAAGGTGCTAGGTGGCAAAGGATGCCGAAATGCTACTCTCATAGCGACCCCTACAGGACAGTGGTTGATCCATAATCCATTCTTGTTTAAAGGATTTCCTATCCTCAGAACACAGAACCACAGAAGTGCATAAATTAGATTAAGAACACAACAGTACAACTGAGAAATACCTTAGGCAAGAAATAAAGTCAGGCATGAAATCTGACTTCATAAAATTCACTTATTTAAGAAATTAAGGTACAAGAAGAGGTAACTACTGTGTCAATGCCGAGTGGTCAATATTCCCACAGCTCCCCAGACTTGGGTGTGCAATGATGATCAGAAAGCTCAGGAAAAGCATTTTCTCTTCACATTCTAATTGGCCTAAATGAATCATCTCGCCTGTCTTCCATTTGCAAAGCATCTTCACCCTCATCATTCTGAATGACACTGTGAAGATATTCAACTTTATTTTTCTCCTGCAACACAAAAGCTCATTCAAAATCTTACTAAAAATTCTTCCTCAAACACAAATATTATGTACATTCAACTTCACCAAAGCCAAGAGAGAAAGCTATCTCCTTAATATCTGAAAACCACTGAAGCATATGAGCATCATTTCTGCAGAGCAGACTTCATTTCAACAGTTCTTTCAAGAATTTGAGGTTTTGTTTGTGATTGGTTATCCCTCCAGCCCACAAAGACTCTCCTTTTTCAGAACCAAGAATACTTCTTATTTAAATCATTCAGGATTTAATCATATGCTACTTCATAATATAACTCGCTTGTATTGTTGGCATTTTCCCCATTTTAAGGCCCTTGAGGGATGAACCATATCAAATGCATCTTTTTTTAATTCCCCCATAGCATGGAACACAATGCTAGGCATCTAGCAAATATTAAATAAATATTTTAAAGAATTAATGAATTTCCCAGCTCCACATTTTAGGACTAAAGGTTATTCTTAGGCAATCTCCCCTCCCCTATCATTCAATGTTCCCTGAAAAAAATCCGTGTCAGAAGTGTTACTTTAGTCACTTCATCTAAGTAGTTCCTACATCTTTTTTCCTATGGCGTTGGCTGATATGGGCATTACAATGTTTGTGGTGACTAAGATACCCTGTATAAAAAACAACAAGCTTAACACTACAAAATTTCTCCTTTATTGTTTCATTTATTCATTCGACAAAAATGTAACGTACCCAGCAATGTGAAGAGCCATATTCTCTGTATTCAAGGAACCCAATGAGTGATTAGAAAGAAAGCAAGTGATTACAATACACTGAAATGAGTGTTTGGAGAGCACTCGGTTGGGTAGAAATAACCTTCCTCGGGTGGCTCAAAAAAGACTTCACAGAGGAAGTCTTTTAGCATAAGCTGATGCTTCCAGGTACCGCCCAGGATGGGAAGGGCTTTTGAGGAATAGCATGAGGCCTGAAACTGGAAGCCGTAGGAAGAAATAGCTGAGCTGTACACATGGCAGTGGCAGCCGTGAGGGCTGAGGGGAAAGGTGGCTCAGAGCCAGATCATTAAGGGGCCTGTAAGCCATACTAGGAAATTAGGAATTTTATCCTACAGGAAGTTGCCATTTAATCCAATAGGAAGGCCCTAAAAACTAGAGGTAGAATAGAGGCTGGATGGGATTTTTCATTTTACAACAGGGTAATGCTACAGAAAATGGACTGGATAAGTAAAGGAGGGACCCGGGGAGGCCACGTGGAAAGTTAGGACAATGGTCCAGGTGAGGGCCTGAACTAAGGCAAGGGAAATGGGGCGGGGAGCAAAGGAGGTGCAAGCCGCCTGCCGAGTGACTGGACGCAAGCTGCAGCGGAAGGGGAAAATCTATACTGAATTCTCTAGGATAGCTAGGCAAAAGGGGAGATCATAAACTAAAGGAGCGAACACAGGAAAAACAAAAGCTCGAGGATGAGGGAAAACTATCATGAATTCAACTTTTTACATGTTAAGTCTTAGCTATCTCTGGAACATCCAAGTATTAACAGGTATGTTCAGTAGGTAGCTATGTAAGGGTCTGGAGCTCAGATGAAAGGTCAAAAGTTTGCCTATAGAGCTGAGCCAGGATCCTTACTCACCTAATTTATTGAAGACATGCTCTCAGGGAAAAGGAGTGAGGAGGCAGGACAGGGAGAGAAAAGCCAAGGAAGAATGTGGCCTCCGATAAAACAACTGTACTCAATATTAGTCCCACCTGAAGCAAGAGGCCCAGGCTTTTCTATGCCTGGGCTGACCAGTCATTGACTGTGGCCTGGAGGGGAGGGGCTTCTGTTTAGCCTACACACCCACTGACCGAGTGGATCTGAGCAGGGTACCCACAGCACCCACCAAATTATGGTTCAGTCGCAATGGACAATTTTTCTGCTCAAAGCTGATTCCTCAGGTATCTTTATCTTTGCTGTTCTCTCTGCCTAGAAAGTTCTTCCCCAGATCATCACTTGGCTGACTCCTCATCACTCAGCTGGACCTCAGGAATCACCTCCTCAGAGTCCTTCTCTGGCTTTCCTCTCTTGTTGCTCCTCCCTCCCCATCACATTGCTCTGTTTTTGCTATCTAATTCACTTTATTTATTTATTTGTATTCCTCCCCCACTAGAACATAAACTGCTCAAGAGCATGGACTTCTACTCTCTTGATCTCCTGTAATTCTCCAGCCCCTAGAGCAGCACTCAGTACTTGCTGAATAAATAAACAGTAAGAGGAGTTGCTGAGGACAGTAGCTCAAACAAATTCTGTGGACCTGTGTAAAAGTGGAAATGGATGGGGATGTGAGGGGCAGGGAGGGGGGAAGTAGTGTCAACGAATGTATATACAAGTTTGCCATAAAGCATAAGTAAAGGTTGTGGCTAGAGAGCAAATCTGCAGGAAATTAATCATTATGTTCATGTTATACAGGATTCACAATCTACTGTCATTAAGAATATCTTTATTAGTGGACATTAAGATGGATCCGAAACATTACCATAGAAGAAAAATAGTACAGGTTAAAATAAAGGTTCTAGCTTCAGAGACGAGACAAAAAGTCTTGTAAAAACATCATCTCAGTGGATATAGAGGACAAGATAAGAAAGAAGACTGATAAAAATGCTAAAATCTAACATCTACTTAGGTCATTTTTGTGATTAAACAAAAATTGATCCCTTGATATGCCTGCCTTTATATGAGATTTTTTAAAATTCTAAAAAGTAGCATGTACTTCCCTGACTGGTAACCATCATTCTACTCTTTGTCTCCATGAGATCAATTGTTTTTAATATTTAGTCCCCACAGATGAATGAGAACATGCGAGATTTGTCTTTCTGTGCTTGGCTTATTTCACTTAACACAATGTTCTCCAGTTCCATCCATGTTGTTGCAAATGGCAGGATTTCATTCTTTTTTATGGCTATACAATATTCCATTGTGTATATGTACCACAATTTCTTTATGCATTCATCCGTTGATGGACACTTAGGTTGATTCCAAGTCTTGGCTATTGTGAATAGTCCTGCAATAAACATAGGAGTGCGGATATCTTTTCAAAATACTGAATTTTCCTCTTAATACTATACAACTTTGAGTGTTTTCTGGATTCTAGAGGGGAAAAAAGAAACTAATTTTATTAGTAAATACAGGTGATTCTATCACAACCCAATAAATATGTTCCCAGAAAAACTTGACATTCTGTTAAATTAACCCTAAAAACGAGAGGGATTATGGGGAAAATAAGATTGAGGACCAGACCGTTCAAAACCCACGCATCCAAAGCACTAATAAAAACAAAACAATTCTAATAAACACACTCACACAAGCCAGATCTTCATCCCTGCATTCCCTACAGTGCTGATAATGGTTCTGCATACAATACATGCTCTACTGCTTCTTGGCTAGAGATAAATCCTGCACTGGTCACTGTGAACTGCAGAAAATATGTCCAGGTGAAAAAAAGTTTGGTTAGGAACTTCCTGTAAGTTGGAAATTATAAATCCAAAGATAGAGCTACAGCAGGGGAATTTTAGATTGTTACGGTTGTCAAAAGGCAGCGTGGAAAGTTGAGAATCATGACTCTAATAACAGAAACAGGTAGATGCAGATTATAATAATAATAAAAAAAAAACACCTTATTTTTGCCTGGCTTTCAAAAAACCTGATGTCTGAGCACCATTCTGCTTCTACCCAAGGTTTCAGCCTACTCCTTTTTATGGAACAATTTTCCTCCTTCCTGCATGTTGTATTTCCTGATTGTATGTCAACTACCCTGGGTAACAACCTGTCTATATCTCAGTCTTTGCTTCCCACTGGTTAAATTTTTAATCCTTGTCACACAAGACTTGTATGTGCATTAAAATATATATGGTTTTCTATATACCAACCATATATATGGATTCTACATACATATACATGTACAGTTATGTATGTATTAAGCATGTATTCAAGTGATATATAAGATGCATGGGCATTTTCACGGCCCAGTACAGTTTTTCCTATTTACACCCTAGCAGAAACACAACTGGAGTTTTGATGTGGTTCCATGTTCCAAGTGTGTAGAATGGAGAAGACCCAGACGTAAAAATGATTTTATTATAACCACATTCACAAAAGAACAGTATCAGAGAGTTACAAATGTATAGCAATAAAATGATCTGAGAAATGCATATTAAATTATAAGACTTCAATGGCAGACACAAAATCCACATGTAGCAGCAAGAAAAAAGGCAAGAGGCATTGAGAAAAAATGTGAAGATTTTCTCTCTTTCTGGTGTCAGAATCCCAGTGAGGACAGAGGCTAAAAACCCATGATTACCAAAAAGCTGTTTACGGAGCTAAGTTTCATTTTTTTTTTTAATTGCCTAAGTTTGGGTGCAGTGGCTTATGCCTGTAATCCTAGCACTCTGGGAAGCCAAAGCAGGAGGATTGCTTGAGCTCAGGAGTTCGAGACCAACCTGAGCAAGAGCAAGACCCCATCTATACTAAAAAATAGAAAAATTAGCCAGGCGTCATGGTGCACGCCTGTAGTCCCAGCTACTCAGGAGGCTGAGGCAGGATGATCACTTGAGCCCAGGAGTTTGAGGTTGCAGTGAGCTATGATGATGCCACTGCACTGTACCCAGGGTGACAGAGCAAGACTCTGTCTCTCTCAATCAATCAATCAATCAATAAATAGCTAGCCTAAGTTTTTGAATCACTTATGAAAAGGGAAAAAGAAGTTTTCTAGTTTGGGATTGTAAGTCAGCTTTATTGCTTTTAGAAACTTTATCCCAGCTTTCTAAAATTTCACTTAGTTAGAAATTCAGGAAAATCCCAAAAGGAAGAACACTTTCTTAAAGAAGCCTGCCAAATAAATATACAGAAATAATTTTTAATTACATCTGACGTCTTTAAGTCTAGAAAAACTCTGCCACTGATCCAGGCTGTACTTTAAAATATTAAAATAAAAAATATTCATTGAATAATTTGCTTCCTTTATTTCTTTAGATACCTAAGAAATAAAATAAAATAGGAAGCAGGACCTTGGGAAAGAATGGGTAACAATGATGTACATTAAACAATAAATACTTATGATAATGAAAGGATAACCAACCGAAGACATTCACAACTGAAATTAAAATATGTGCTCCACCTAAATATGTAATTTAGTTGACTTTCCTGTGGTCACGGTTTTAGTATTTACCTTTTCAAGTTAATACTGGTATAATTTAGATCATTCCAAAACCACACGTACATCACCCTCAAAGAACAGAAAGCAAACCAAAGTAAGCCTTTCCCTAAGGAAGATTTGTTATATGATCTTTTAACCAGTCCAGTCTCACTGATGTAACAGAGAATCAGGTTCACTACAAAAATGAATAACAGGGATATTAACAACTCTGAAATACTTTAACTTACTCTGCAACCTTTTGTATCCAGAACAATAATGACAACAGCAGCACTCAAATTTTAGTTAAATCCCTTTTGCCACTCCTTCTGGAATGCTTTTCTTAAGTGGTTATTAAAATAGGATAGGTTCCTGTTTCGAAAAAGAAGTAGAATCAATTGTTGCGCATGGCCAGCACATCTTTTGTCTCTTCCTGGGAAATGGTTCCGCTGCCCACCACCCACTGCAGTCTAGGGAGGTCTGCACCCTGTCGAAGACCAGATAAGGAATCTAACTTAGACCAATCCTTCCCTGTGACTTTCCAACCAGAGCTCAGTTGTATTCCATCCCTCTACCCTTCATGGTAGCAAAAGAGAGAAAGTGTCAGTTCAGAAGCAGCCAGTGGCAGTGTCTCTAGTCATGTGGAGAAGCTCAACTGAGATCCTGAAGCAGTCAAGTAGGAAGAGTAGAGATGAGGGTAAGAGTCGAGACAGGCAAAACTGATAGCACAGAATTCCTGGTCCCAGTCGCTGAGGTCCTAACACTGCCAGTTGCCTGACTTTCTAAAGCATGGTTGTTCAGCCCCTGTTTCTATTCTGCCACACTTATCCACCCAATAAATCCCCTTTTTTTTCCTTTAGCCACTTAAAGTTGATTTTCAGTTCTTTGTAACCAAGAGTGCTAGTACGCATAGGAGTACAGGTACAAAAAGGATGCGGAGCTACTGTGAAGCACTAATGCCGGAGCTAGAGTAAGTAATTTAATAGATGTGTTGCTTTAAACTCTAGTTTAAACTCTAGGAAAGGGAGATATAAGGCTGATGTTGACATACCATAGCAGGAAAGGATGGGTTTAATAGTAGTATTCAAAGGTTTTTACAAAGCTATTTCACATACCTAACTATAATATAATAATATTTCTATAAATTTGTACTAACTTGAGTATTATATATACTAAAATTTTGTTATTTACTTTTATAAGTTATAGGGGAAAGCCATGGAGCTTTAGCTACCTGCAGGAAGCCTGAATCCCTTGAATAATTAGTTTAACCAGGCATTGCTGTGGTAGCATATACTCATATCTCAGGCACAGTACTTAAAGGGAAATAAACCAACTAGCCTTGCAGATACCACCTATAAATTGTTGGTAAATCACCACCCATAAGTAGCCATGAAATGTCATAGAAATTATGAAAGTGAAAGTGGTTTGTTGCACCAATCCTGACTTTTAAAGCCTTCTGGCCATGAAGGAAAGAGGATTATTAAAAATTAAAGAAGTAACATCAAGGGGATTTTAGAAAAAGCCACAAAAGTATACTAGCAACTTATGGAGTATGTAAATAAAGTGCTAAGAAGACATTACAAAGTAAACTACATTTTCTGTATTTTACTACTGAAGGATTTTTTTCCATGTTCTATTCATTTACCAATCATTTATTGAGCTTTGTGTTAAGCACCACAGGGGACATAAAGATGAATGAAACACAACTGCTGCTCTCACAGATACTTACACAAATAAATATAATGCAGGAAATAATTGCCATAGAAAAGGTAATAGAAAATACTATGGGAGTTCAGGTTGAGGGAGGCCTCAGAATGATGGATCGAGCAAAACTGGCAGATTTTCACTTTAGGTAATCAAATTCTGAATAGTCACAAAGGATTCAATAGGTAAGATGTTGGGGGTGGGGGATGTATATCCAAAGACTAGCAATGATCACTCTTAGCGCAAGAATTGTTATCTATATCTGGATGTAATTTGAAAATTTAACAAAGAACCTTTGTAATATCATAGGAGGACAGCCTAGAAGATTTGAACAATTTCTGTAATTTGAACCCTCACAAACAATGGTTCTTTTCTCCCCTCTGGTGAAAAATTATTTGGATAGACTCCAAGGTCTTCAAGTACACTGCCTGCCCATATGGTTCAAAGATGTGTCTTTTCCTAGTTGCCCTGGACACAGACAACCCAACTTTTTTCCATCTTCCTTACAGAAAATTTAGCTCTGGGAATTGTTACAACAGCTAGTCAAAAGGAATGTGGAGACCATCTTTACCTCTCTATTCCTCTCCCCAATGGTGATTCTAATTTAGGGATAGTGAGGTTTTACTTATCACAATACAAAGGCCAAATGGAGCACTAACTTCAACATAAATTCAGATGCAGAACAGCTAGATGGAAAACATATGCTCAAGAATTGAAGAACAAACCTGGGTTCCTGACTCACACCTTGGACAAGATATCTCACAAGAATACTAAGAATAGTCCCTATACTTAAGAGGGTTGTTTCAGGCCAAACTGCCTGAAACATGGCTCAGTAAAGCAAGGGCTCTTACAACCTAGTGATAAGCATAATGAATATTTAGCGGTGATTAAGCATAAAGCTTTTAGGCACCACAGACACCCCCTATTCTGGGGCTCGTACTTCCACAGGAGGTCCGGTACTGGTCTTGGTTCTCTTACTCAGATCAGCGTGGCACTTCCTTCTGCATCAGCCATGGCATGTCAGGCTTGTTTTCTCAGTCACTCCTTAATTCCATCAGTTCCTATTCATTCTTCTCCAGTATCTATATTTCTGTTTCTATTGCCACTGCACTTTGCTTTTGCACTATTCCATAAAATTCAAACACTTTCTAACAGCTACAGGAGCTACCCCACAGACCTTTTTGATATTTCCTTTGGCTAAAGGTGGAAGGAGTGATTTATAGTTTGATATAAGTTTTAATGAGGAAGTTTAGTACACTCTCTCCTTTCTCTCTCTCTCGACTTTCTTCCTTTTCTCACTATTATATTTCCCCATTGTAACTACAAAGCTGCAGCTTGAGTCAAGTCAGAACTGAGAACCCATGGTTACATAATGAAACTTCAAAGATAAGTTTTACTGAAAAGATTCTAATGACAACAAGATATTTTACCACCATCAGAACACATAATGGAAATTTACTGAGCAGCAAACACTAGGAGAAGAGGTGAACTTTACATTTACCAACAGGAAAATCAGCCACATAATGTATTCATACCTGATTGCCACTGGAAACTTTGGACAAGAGAAGATTTACAGTAACAACAAAAAAAAACTCATCAAGAATCAATTCAGTCAATAGCAACATAATAACTTTTCAAACAAACAGCAGGCACAAATTTCAAAAAAAATTTGGGGGTGTTTTAAGATAATTGATGCCAATCAGGACTCTGTCTTCTGAGACAGCACTAAACAAATGTTCTGTGTCATCAAAGAAGGAATAAAATTCTGAGGCATCAGTTTTCAAAACATACACAAATAATTGGGTTTTTTATTAAAATATGGTGAATCATCCATGATGCACATATCTATGTAGAAGCAGAATCTACCCACGTGTTAAATCTCAATGAGAAAAACCTACCACCGTTCTGCTCTTTCTGTCATTTACAAAAGGATTTCACCTCTATGTGCAAGTAGCATAAGGTACTACAACAAAGAAACTGTATTTTATTAGTAGGTAAGATAATTTATGGGTGAATTCATTATTGTGCTATCATCACAATTAGAATGAAATTAAAATGAGCATATAAACACTAACAAAAAGTAATTAGTGTTAGAACAGTGTATATAAGCTCAGATGAAATACCACTACCCCAGGACTCTGTAGAAGTCCACTTCTCCAAGATATTACACACACACACAGAGAAAATGTAAGCATATAATTGTGTGGGCATTTAATTTTAACTAAAACTAATCCTACCTATCAGAACAAACATCATGTAACATATATCAGCTAATTTTCTTCAAGTATTTAAGTACTTTTTTTTTTCTTTTTACAATTGGCATGCCCATGCAACACTTCTTGTTAAGTAGAAATAATTACTTGGGGAAATGATTGATTCTTTTAACCCTATTAAGATATTCTAAAAGAATTAGAATACTATACTTCTCACCAACTTGGCTCCAAACATAGAATTCTTCTCTCTAAAATTCTAACTCTGAAATTACTTCTCAGTTTATAGAAAATCTCACACAGGGAGGTTCAGCTTTATACCAGTTCAAAGACACCATCTAACATCTGAAAAGTTAAAGAGAGAAAGCACATTGTAACTGCACTGAAATCTGATACCTTATAAAAAGATTTTTAGCACCACAAAGGATGAAATAAGCTCTACCTCTTTCAATGACAATTTCCTCATGGTTATAGGGACTGTAAATATTAAACCTAAGGATTTCGTCAGGTAAGGCATGTCTTCTTTTTGTTTAACAAAAAATAAATAAAAGGGATGGGGAATAAAACTGTCATCTTCTACTTTAAATCTCCCTTGATCCCTCACCCCCTCCCAGCTACAGGTCCATCTCTCTGTTCTTCTTTATATCAAAATTCCTCAAAAAGAGTAGTTGATCCCAACTGCTTCCACTTTCTCTTTTTCCATTCATTCTTAAACCCATTTTAATCAGGCTCCTGTCCTCTCCACTTTACTAAATGTCAACAAAGGCCTCCTCAATGCCAATACCACTGGGCAATTCCCAGAACTCACCTGAACCTCTCAGAGCACTTGACACAACTGATCGCCTCCTCCTCTCTAAAACTCTTTCTTCACTTTGAGTCCAAACACCACACACCCTCAGTTTCCTCCCACTTTACTGGCTCTGCCTCCTGAGAATCCTTTGCTGGACACTCCTCCTCTTCCCAACCTCTAAAGACTGAGATGTCCCAGGACTGGGACCATGGGCCTCTCTACCTGTCTATATTCCCTCTCTAGGTAATCTTACTCTACCCTGTGGCTTAAATACCATCAGTACACTGAGGGTTCCCGATTTCATATCTCCAGGCCGTACCTTTCCCTAGTCCTCTCAATATGATCCCACCTTTAACTCACTCAATTTCTCTAGTCAAAAACTCAAGAATCTTTGACTGTACTCTAATAATCTATATGCATTCCAACAGCAAGTTCTATCGGCTCCACTTTGAGAACACACTCAAATCCCACTACTTCTCAGCACCCTCACCCCTTCCATCCTAGTCCAAGCCACCCTCATGTCTCATTTTGATGATTACAATAGCTTCCCAACTGGTCTTTCTGCTGCCACTCTCCTTTTCTTCCTCCTGCCTCAGCCTACACTCTAACACAATTGCCAGAGTTTTTTAAAAGTATCACTGTCATGCTCAAAACAAAACAGCTTCTGACTTGAAATAAAATGCTACATCCTAACCATGACCAGCAAGGTATGACCTTTCTGACCTTCTCCATCAGTCCCCTTGCTCACTGTACTCCAGCCACCCTGTGCTCCTTCCTGTTTCTTAAGAACATTAAGCCCTCAACACCCTAGGCTGTTGCACTCTCTTCCTGAAACATTCTTTCTCCAGATATTCCCATGGTTTGTTCCCTCCCTTGTTTCAAATCTATACTCAAACGTCACCTTCCCAGAAATGCCTTCCTGACCATTTTATCAGCCCCTACCTCCTCTATCTCTTTCCTCTTTCCTTGTATTGGGTTATATTCCTCTTACTTTGGCCTGACCATTATATTTTATTTCTGTTGATTATCTGTCTGTCATCCTCACTTGAATAAAAGTTCCGTGGTGGCTGAGATTCATCTATCTTGCTCCCTCTTAAATCTCCAGGGCCAAGAAGAGTGACTGGTAAACAGTAGGTGCTCAGTAAACATTTGTTGAATAAATACATGAACTATTCATTTCTGTACTCTTACCCATTGTTTACTGAGGTAAAGAATATATATTTCAATTGTTTATTACTTTAATAAATATGATATGATACCAAAGGAACCATCAAATATTTTTCAAGTTATGTTTTTAGGGCCTCGTAATGCCAGCTAGGGGATTTCTAAGCAGAAAGAGCAGCATGAGCAAGACAAATAAGGTAGGAAACACGACAACATATTTAAGGAAATATAGGTTATTTCCTACAAAAAGACTGGGGAAAACCGGGAGAAGGAAGGAGTATAGGTGAAAGATAAGGCGTGGGATAAAGCTGAAAGCTAGACAAAGGGCAAGCGTGAAGGGTCTTGTGTGCCAGCCTGAGTTTTGATTGTCATCCTGTAGGCAATAGGGTGTCATAAGCAGAGAAACAGTGATCAGAATTCCATTTGGGAAAAATTATTCTGGTCACATAAGTTTACATAACTCATGTAATCATGTAGCAACTTAGCATTTCCCGATCCACACAAAGATAAGACATATAAGCATATAAGTCATAAATGATTATTTAACCCCTAAATAGTAGGGGTTCATACCTAAAAGGTGTTCCTACTTTCTTGACTTTAACTAATCCATTTTCCCAGTGAAGTATTTTCTCAGCATGTTTCAATTTGAATATTTCAACTTTTAATCAATTGGCTCTTCAAGAACACTTACATGACAGTCTTTAATTAATGCACACAGATTCCTGTGTATGCACAGTGAATCAGATAATTTATAATATTAAATGTTAATACATTTGGTAGTGAAATATTCAATAAGAAAATTCAATTACAGTTATTTTAATTAGTGAAAACTGGCATCTGATTATTAAGATACCAAAATAATCAACAGTTTATCCAATATAAACTTCAAATTAAAGCAAAGAAAGTTCAGTTGGTCTGGACAAGGGGCATATATTTTTAAGGTTAAAAGAGTAGATTTTATTTTAATATTTAATGGTATAAATAAGCTTAATATAGAATGCACATTGTCAGTGTATTAAGTTTCATTTTTAATCAAATGCCCTTCAATTAAAGTTAAATGGGTATGTTTTAATTGGTTGTTTAAATCATTATTTGCCTTCTAGCCCCCTTGGCTTCCTCTGCATCCTTAGATTTATAATGAAATCATTACTTTCCCCTCGTACTTTAGAGCTTACTCGCAACATCTCATTTGGTAGTTACTCCATCTTTGACTGTTTCACAGAAACACATACTGAATACCCTACCTACTACATGACAGGCCAGTGCCAAGCACTAAGGCACAAAGATAAAAAAGATAAGATCTCCACCCTGCAGCAGATCCTGATGACAGCCATCCAGTCTTCCTTCCTTTCCACCTCTTGGACACCCACATGGCATGGACTACCGTTTTACTTTATATGATCTATCTACATCTTCTATAATCTCCTTATCCAAATGACTTAATTTCAATGACATACTTGCTCTCCCTCAGTGATATTTCTTAACATTAGCCTCTTTACCCTATAAGTCCATTTTAAAAGGAAGCAAAATAACTCAGATAAATGACTAATGTGTGATATCAGAGCCATATTAAACAGCTTCTTTCTGCTGAGCAAGTTTACAATTAATACCAAATCAGAGAGGATCTAGAAAGAGAATCACTAAGATGAATGAACAAAGGCAGAAGACCCAAAGTCAATAACTAAGTGGATGTTCTCTCACTGGGACTTCTTATGAGCACTGAGTCCACTGAATTGACGCTAGGGGCAAAGAAGCAACACGGCACAGTTACTCTATAGTACAAACTAGTTCGATTTCTGCCCTCCCGATCCACTTCCCTGAATAAGCCTTTCTTAGACAACACAACCATGCATGTGTAGTGTTTAGGGAAAGCCAAAAACAAAGGTATCTACAAAGCTATTCATTACAAAGACTCAAGTTATGGAAGAATGAGGAAAGCCCTGAAGATGTCTGTCCCCAGCTGGGAACACTTACCTACTGGGTGCTAACCTGGGCACACTTCCTCCAAATCTGTGTTGGTATCACAGACTAGGGTCTATTCCAGGTCAGTACTCACCCTCAGCTTATATAACTTATATAACTTCTGTTCAATAAATATTTAAGTATGAAGGAGTGCAGATGTTTTAAATTTTAAAAATGACCTTTAGACATCAACCTTAATATTTACATTCCACAGAAGCAGTCTCATTTTAAATATCTTTGGGAAAAATACACAGAGCAACCATTTCAAAATGGAAAAAAGCAAATATGTACAAAATCTGAAATAATTCCTATAACAGCATGAAAAAGAAATCTGACTTTTCACACACAGGATAAAATAACTTTCTTTCATTCATGTGTTTTATGTACCTTTTCCTGGTATACCCCACAAGCCACAGAACTCTGCTAGCAAAATGCATTTCTCTGGAGAGAATTTTTTTTAACTTGACAGAAGAAATGGCCTGCATTTAAAGCAGTTTTTCTTTCTCATCAGAACAATGCCGTGACTTCTATGCAAAATATAAGGAAAAATGCAAGTCAATGCTATAATGTAGGAAATGAAACTAAGGTTTTTTCTACAAAGATACTGGATCTATAACTTTAGAGCTCACACTACTGAAACAAAAATTATATATATAAAATAATCCTATGCATGTAGGAACCCCTTGTTATAATGATCTCTCCCACAGGAGACCCAGATACTACAGGGAAGAAGATTCTGATTACCAGCCTTCTTCCCAAATATTCTATATATTGTCAAAACAGATATATAGAAATGCTGGTGGAGTCAAAATAAGATAAAAACACCTAGTACATAGACCTTATTTGCTATTACAGTCCAATAAAATTTCCAGGCCATAGTAAGCACAAAAGTTATTTAAATGAACAAGGCATCAGACTGAGATTCAGAAAGAACAAGTCCAGTATAATTTAGTAAATTTACAGAAGGTTTTCCATAAACACTTACTGGCTTAACTAAATAGCTGCATGATCATGAGTAGGAATCTTGAAATCATTATCTCCCCTTCCTAAAACTGGCCAGTGTAGCAATGATGGCCACTCAGGGGTTGACTTCATGATCTAGGATACAGCAAGAAAACATAACCACTAGTCCCCTCTTCCAAGCCTGTGAATGGTAGCCTGTAACAACTGAAAATGACCACCTGGGGCTTAAACCTAAAAAAAGAATCTCTTCCTGCAACCATGAGAAGGATCAGGAAGGAGCATATGTGCTTCAGTCCCACACCAGATAAACTGGGTGTTATCCTGAAGGCTACGAGAAGCACTGAAAGGGATTTAGCAGCGGGGCCAAGGGCCCATTTGAGTTTTAGAAAGATCACTAGCAGAATTTTTCAGGATGAATTTGAGATGTATAAAATCAGTCAGAGAAGCCAAACAGGACACTACTATAGTAGTATAGGTGAGGATGAGAACTAAAACTTAAGTGACAGGAGTAGTAGAAAAGAAATTTGAGAAACACTTACACTGACAGGATGAGGACGTAAAGGAGACTGAGACAGCGCAGCTGGTGCTGGCGAAGGCAGCTAACGCCATCACCACGAAATGTCCCGAATGCGTCAGCGTCCAGTCGTTCTACTAAATGCTTGTCAGAACTATCTCGTTCAATCCTGTTAACTATCCTAGGAGATGGGTACTATTATTCTCCCCATTTTACACAGGAGATAAATGAAGCTTGGAGAGGCCGAGCAGCACATCCAAGGTCACAGGATGAGTGCTGGAGCCAGGATTCAAGCCTGAGTCTGCTGATGCCAAAGCCTGCAGGTCAGATTGCTCCCTACACTCCAAGCCTCCTGGGATTCTGTATTTGTGGGTGACTGGCAAGCATTATTTGACTAAAAGTACCTAGTTATTATTATAAGGCACTTTAATTCCATACTATTCCTCATATTCTGGTTTATATGAGTATTACGATGTCACGGTCTTTCAAAGTTATTAGTCTCTTCTTCGTGTATCACATGTTGGCCTCACAGCCAAATGGGGATATTCTTTGTTTCAAAATTTTATAAATTTAAAGGGTACAAGTGCAGTTTTGTTACATAGATATATCGAGTAGTGGTTAATTCTGGGCTTTTAGTGTAACCATCATCCAAAGAATGTACATCGTACTCATTAAGTAATTTCTCATCCCTATCCTCGCTCTGACCCTCCCCCCCTTTCAAGTCTCCAGTGTCTATTGTTCCACATATTATTCCATATGTACACATTTTCACCTCCCACTTATAAGTGAGAACATGCAGTATTTGACTTTCTGTTTCTGAGTTGTTTCACTTAACATAATGGCCTCCAGTTCCATCCATGTTGCTGCAAAAGACATTATTTCATTATTTTTTATGGTTGAGTAGTATTCTATTCAGCCATATTCTTGCTTCTCATTTGACCCCTATAGATTTGCAGCTGCAGCTACTCTGGGATTAATCGTGTAGAGCTGCGGTCCCCAAACACTGGTCCCTGTTAGGAACCAGGCCACAGAGCTCTGCTGCCCCCCCCCGACCCCCGTGGAAAAATTGTCTTCCATAAAACTCAGAACCGGAGGTCAGGGAGGTGGGAGGGGGCACAGCAGGAGGTGAGCGGTGGGCACTTACAGCCCCTCCCCACTCCCCATCCCTCCCATCACCGCCTCAGCTCCGCTGCGCTCCCCAACCCCCCACCCCTTGCATGGAAAAACTGTCTTCCATGAAACCGGTCCCTGGTGCCAAAAAGGTTGGGGACCGCTGGTGTAGAGTCTTCCATCTAACACACTGTTATCGTCTAATGCAGGAACCAGATAATCTACACTCTCTCATTGCCTAGAAGGCTTTTCATTTTGCCCCAAGTTAATACAAGATCTGGAATTTATCTGGTGGCCGAAAATATGGGAAGGACCCAAGCACCAAGCTGTCTAGCAAAGTCTAATACCTATGTGCACATATCAAGACCTCACAAAGAGAAAATACAGATGTTCCAAGTTGAAGGCATACAGATTTATTTCACCACCTCTGAAAATGTGCCCTCCAAGCCATCTCCTCCCTTATAGAGGGAGGAAGATGTAACCCTATGCTACAGGGATCCATTAGGTTTGGGTCAATAATACACACCTTTGAGACACTTGACGTGTTATCCCTCCTGCCTGCTGTGTGGTTCATTGGCTTTAAAGGGATAATATTAATAAAATCTCCCAGGTTACTACTAAATAAGATTGGTCTTAGTCTGCTTTTAAGACATTTAAAGGGCCTCAACAATGTGAGAGGGAGTCCTGTCTCCATAAGTGCTAGCTGAAATCACGGCAGAAGAACTGCTGAGTGTTATCTATTCCATACCCTTACATTCCAAGAAGGCACATCTGAACAGTTTAGACAGATCCATGTTTTCCCTTTTAGGATCATTAAATGTGATGTTTGATAAGGTTCCTAATTTTCCACTTTTATTGTACTAGTACTAAGACAGTCAATAGTTCTTTCTTACATAGATTTACTTTATTTGGAATCTTATGATTACTCTGCAAACCCTTTAATATCTGTCTTGGTTCAGATAAAGACTGAAAGAGCCTATAAGTTTTATGTTGACACAGAGCAATCATTATAGTTTGAGTTACTATTTTAAGTCATGGTGGTATAGATCATGGACTCTGGGGCTAGTGCCTGGGTTCACACCATGACTCTACCACTTACCAGGTGTTTGGCCTCAAGAAAGTTCCTTTACCACTCTCCCAGAAGTTTCCTCCCCAGAAGATGGTGATAATAATAATACCAACATCTGAGGATTTTTGTGAGAATTAAATTAGTTTATCTTTGTAAAGAACTTAGAACAGTGCTTTGCACTAATAAACATTATATGTGTGTTTATTATATAAAATAAAATTAAAAATAATTTTGGCTAAATACTTAAATCTCGCCAATGCATTAAGCAGTGAGATGGGACAACAATGTGCTCAAAGCTAATTAACCTTCAAACAAAATGTTTATACATATATTAATATAAGAAATATACTCCGGCAAGGAAACTGTGCTCTTATACAAATGCATTATTCTTTGTTTATATTTATATTCTTTTGTTTTGTAGACAAAAATGTTCTAAATCTATATAATGTAGAGAAAACAAATATGAGAAAGAGTCTTATTTTATAAGACTCTAAATAAGTAGATAACATTAGTTACCCTATTTGAGCAAACACAAATATAAAATGACACTTGACATTTTCACTTGCCTATCTAAACTTGTCACAATTACTAAAGATTAAACTTATCCTTGAAAATTAACAGGTAATAATTCATCATTGTGAACCTAAAATACATACAGATAAAACCTAGAAACTATAAAATCTAAATTCTTTTTATTTTAAAATCTATTTTTAGTAATAGAATCTATAAAAAAATATTATGGTGGTCACAGCTATTTTTCAAGATGCCCATATCTCTAAAGTACTCAGAAAGCAGTGACAGAATGATAGTAACAAAAAAGAAAATGTATCTGAGGGGAAACTCAATCATTCTTTGGGCTTTTTTCCTTTTTTTTCTTTTTTTTTTTTGAGGGAAGAAGATAATCTGGGTAGAAGGGACAGTGATCAAATATTTCACACATCAAAAAATGCAAAGGTTGCCTTTAATTATGCTAAATTCTATATCACTATATTAAGGTGTCACTGAACTTTCAATTCTGTGTTCCACATCAACACACAGCACCTTCCTGCAAAAGGAGTTTTAAAACAATGTTATACCCAGCCCTGTTCCAGAAATGATTTTAAGGCAGATTATGAAATACCTACAATAAAGCAAGTTAAAATAAAAATTCAAATAGCTGGGATATCTGGTTAAACATGGCAGATTGATCACTCAGACCTTTTATCTCCTCCCCTCTCAAAACACACGCCTGTAAAGGAATAAAAAGGATATAAACTCACCTGGACAAAGAGAAAGTTAGAAACATTTCAACAATGCTGGAGGACCAATTACTGGTTTGACAGAGCAGAGAAAGTCGCAGGTCAAGCGCCTGCAGGGGGGTGCCAAGGAGATGTGAGCTGATTCATGCACAAAACCCAGACAGGCCGGGAAAACCAAGGAGAGAGGGTGAGGAGCAGGGCTGAAATAGGAGAGCTAGGTAAAGTCTCCCTAGGGAACAAATGAAACCCACGGGCCTCCATCCCTACCCAATGCAGCCAGGTTATTCTGTGGGGAAACTGACCTCTGGACTCTTGAGGATCAGCTATCACCAAGGGAAAGCAGACTGAGAATCAGGGCTGAATTCAGAGAGACTGAATTCAGAAGAACACTAGGACCCTCAGACCTACTCCCGTGATCCGCTCCACACACAGAGCTGAATTTCCTCATCCCAGAAGTTAGAAGAATCTCCTCTGGAAAAACTAATCCTCTCACATATTGACATTTGTGACTCCCCTGATGAAGTGGCTTGCTTGCCACTTCATCACCATACAGCCAAAGCAACCTGCTAATAAGCCTGATGCACAGAGAGAGGTGCTAATTAGCATGTCAGCACTACTCTTAAAAAACAAATGATAACCTGATAACTATGCATTTAAGAACAGCCTCCGACATATAAGAGCAACACACAAAAATAAACACGGGAAAAGAAGGTCTGGATATAACACAGACACTGCACAGAACAGAATATTTTAAAAATAAGGAGAAGGCCAGGTGCACCTGGGCATAGTGGCTCATGCCTATAATCCCAGCACTTTGGGAGGCCAAGGTGGGAGGATCACTTGAGGCCAGGAGTTCAAGACCAGCCTGGGCAACAAAGCGAAACCCCTACCTCTACAAAAAAAGTTTAAAAATTAGCCAGGTGTCGTGGTGCGAGCCTGTAGTCCCAGTTACATGGGAGGTTGAGGCAGGAGGATCGCAGGAGTTCGAGGTTGCAGTGAGCTATGATTGTGCCACAGCACTCCAGCCCAGGCCACACAGTGAGACCCTGTCTCTAAAAAAATAAGATTAAAAAAAGGAGTAACAATTTTTTAAAACTATATTTAATATTCCTTAATTTAAATACAGACAAAACAAATAGAATCTATGATTAATATCTTCAAGAGAGAAGATATCACATATATATAACAAGAACAGAAGGCTATATAAAAAGAATCATCAGTGACAAAGAAAGATGATTGCTAACATTAAAAATATAACAAATAAAAATTTAAAGCAAGGAGTTAAAAAAACTAATTCAAAGAAAACTTCTAGAAAGTAGAAACAAAATACTAAGGAGTGAGAAATGCAAGTGAACAAATAAGATTATTAGACTATTAATCCAGTAATTCAGAAGATACAAAATCTAACTACCAGGAGTTCCAGAAAGTAGGAAAATAGGAGAGGTGTTACAATAAGCAAAGTAATAAAACTAGAAAAGTTCCCAGAACCAAAAGACAAATGTCTCCAGATTCATCCTACAACCAAAGGTCACAAGTCTTTAGATTTGAAGAGTCCACCAAGTATCCAGCCTAATGAATGGAAAAAAGAGACTTACTCAAAGGGAAATGATTATGAAATTTGACTATACCAAAATAATAATATAAAAATATCCTGAGCTCCCTAAGAAAAAAATTAAGACACATATTCACACATTTAATTAGCAGTTAGAGTGGCAAAAACTTCTTGGAAGTAAAAATGAAATCCAGAAGAAAATGGCAAGCAATGATTTCAACATTCTGTAGGAAAAAAAATTTATTTCCAACCTACAATTCTATGCCCAGGAAAACTATCAGTCAAATATGAAAGCAGAAATACAAGCAGCTTCAGCAATGAAAGGACCAACACTTAGCCCCCCATATTTCTTTCATTAGGAAGCTACTAATTAAGTGTTCTACCAAGCAAGGAAACAAAAGGCATGGGATTCCAATTCACTCAATCCAACATGCACAGCACTGAAGGAAGTCCCAGGATAATGGAGATTCTTCAGGCCTAAGAAATAAGCCATATAGTCTTGAGCTGGAAAAGCGGGAGCTGTGAGACAGAAGTCCCTAAACGCGGTTAACCAGTTGAATTGTCAGCACATTTCGAGGCAAAAAGAAGGGTAGAGACATAGAAAAGTAAGCAAATGGGGAGCAAATGTTAAGTCAAGCTGAAACAGGAAGTTGTACAAGAAAGGCAACCTATCACAGTATATACTATTTCACTGGGAAGTGAACACTGATTACATAGTCTTCATAATAAAAATATACACTACTAATTTTAACAAAAATTGTGACTATAACAGGAAAATATCTGAGGACCAATAAGAGTTGCATGTCATTGCCTACATAGACTAGGGGTAGCGCGTAGAGATTAATGGGAAACAGGAAACTGCTGTTTTTTCACAATCATCCATTTAGTATGATTTGACATTTTAATATGCAGTACATGTATGTTATAGATTTTTTGAAAGTAATTTTAAAAAGTGCATGAGAAAATTATATCAAAGGAAAAGCATTTCACATTTGCTAGGCAACAAATTAGACTGCAAGCGTTTTATTAGCCATGATAAGTGACATGATTCAAAGTACCTATAAAGATTTTTTTAATTCCATTACCTTCAAGAGAGTCATAACTAATCCTGGGATGGATGACAAAAATCTGTTGCAAGGATTCCCCTCTAAATACCACATAATTAAAGAATATCCCATTTTAGCAAGCACAGCAATATGTGTCATTTACTTTAAAAGTAAATAAATTTCTAATACATATCTCCATTTTCAGAGAAATAAACAGGTATTCAATGCCTATTAACAGTTCCTGCAGACCCCACCTCCCTTGGCCTAGAAGGTGAGAGTATTCACAGTGTCAGGCAGTCCGAGGGCAGAAGGCAGAGGGCAGGAAGACTCCATCACCTTCCCCCAGCTCAGTCTCCAGCAGGCAGAACCCTATGCATTCTCATTAATCCACATCATTAGTCTACCAACAGGTGAAGGACCAAATTTGGCACACAAATGGTTGTTGGCACTTAAGGAATATCAGTGTACAATATGTCAAAGCAGAGGTTGTATGAAAGTCAATACATAAAACTTGATAGCCCCTATAAGATTGACTTTCCTGAGGGGCTTTTAAGCTAATTTTTTAATATAAAAATTTAATTCCAAAAATACTTGGGCAACTGTGGCATCATTTTGAAATAAACACATAGCCATCCAAAGTATATAATACTTGAAAGATAAGTCCTTGAAAGATAGATATACAATGGAATGTCTGGGTATATCTGTCTAAAAACCAAACCAATACAACAAACAAAAAATACAATCTTGGCTTATAGAAAAAGACATGTTAGATGGATTAATGACATAAGAAGGAAAGCCAGAAATATAGGTTCTGAAATATCTGCAATCAAGTATATCTCGAAAAGAATTTCAAATGTAAAATACATATATTTCTTGTTGGAGCACATCATATTTCATTTTCCTTTATTTTTTATACCTTTAAGTATAACACACATGTGGTATGGGACTACCTATATACGTGGAAACTGCACCGTTCCTCTCAAACTCAACTTATCTGAAACAAAACTGCTAATCTCCTGCCTCACAGCAATCCTGAAATCAACTCCTCCAACAGTGCTCCCAAACCTCACTTATGGTCATTACATCCTTCAAGTTATTCAGACCCAAAACCTTGATGACTCTAATTCGATATCCAATCTGTTAGCAAATCCTGTTTGCTCTACCCTCAAAATGAATCAAAAACTCCAAGCACTTCTTAATATCTCCAGGGCAGCCACCCTAGCCGGATGCTGGTGATCCACCATCATCTTGCACTTTATTGTAGGACCTCTCAACTGGTTTCCTGCTACCCACTATGGTCTTTTCTCAGTATAGCTGATAAATTGATCTTTTTAAAATGGAGGCCAAGTTGCTTCATTCTGCTTGAAAACTTCCAATGGTCTCCCATCTTATTCAGAGTAAAAGCCAGTTTCACAGCAGCCTACAAGGCCCTGTACAATGTGGCTTATGTTTCTGATGTCATTCCTACTACTCTCCCCTTACTCACTCTGTTCCACCCACAGCAGCCTCCTTACTGTTCCTTCTACCTGAAATAACATTATTCCACACACCCACATGGTTCACTCCTCATGGCCTCCGAATCTGTGCTCAAAAGTCACCTGTACTGTGAATCTTTCCTGACCATCCTATTTAAAATGACAAACTTTCCTATACCCTCCCTTGCTTTATTTTTCTCCATAGTACTTACCACCCTCCAACAAGCAAATCTTACCTATGTGTTTATTACCTGCCTCCCTTTACAATTAAGTCCCACGAGGGCAGGGATTTTTGTCTATTTTGTTCACAGCTGTACCCTCATGGTCCAGAACTGAGATAAACACATACTAGATGTTCAATAAATATTGTGAATGAAGTGAATTCTACCTGAAAATCATAAAATTGTATGTGAATATATTTTTAAGTCTTTAAAAAATATTTTCAAGTAATTATTACTATGAATAAAAATAAAAAAGAAAAATCACAATACAGAGTATATAAAGGACTTAAATCTGAATTGAGCAACAAGGGAATAGTGGTCACATTTATAATTAAACATATAGTTTTTTTCTGTTTTTACTTTTATTTGCTTACTTTCTAAAATAATCTTTGTCAAAATGAACCCTTACAGTGCAATTATTTTAATGCATCTCTTTTTGCTCTTGAAATATCCTGATGCAAAAGTCGTTTTATTACAACCATATGGAAAATGCCATTTGCCATGTATCAATTTTCAAATTCCGTATTAAATTTATTTTAAAGTAACGTATGTAATTGCTCATAAAATGACACACAGCTAAAGGATGTCCTTATTCTGTAGCTAGAGAACGCCATCTGGCTCAATGTGCAAGAAACCACACTATTCTTTTGAATACTGTTATAAATGCAGTATTTAGTGTTTCTAAAGGAACTTCTTTCTAAAATGAAATAAATTAAGTTGTGGTATTTTACTTATTTAATAAATACTTTCTAAACAAAAATTACATAGACATGGCAAAAGAAGTTAATAATATTATTAATAATAATGGGTAGTTCTACGTATCTTACAAGTATAGCTATATTTAATCTGTACAACATTTCTTTGAGGTAGGTAAAAACTGTTTTTAATCCCATTTTACAGATAAGAATCCTGGGGCACTAAAATGATAAGCCACTAAACAGGAATCTTAGTAATGCTAGAATTCAAATACAGGCGATCTGGCTACAGAATCCACACACTTAAGTGCCACACTATCTGCCTCTTCTCAGACAGCAAATACCAAGCAAACTCACCTTATGTTCCTCTCCGAGCATTAAAAATAGTTTGAGATCTGCCTTATAGGGTTTACAGTCTAAAGATGTGGGCCCTCAATTTTGGTGGTATATCACTTTATCAAAAATTAAGATGCCCGAAGCCGCTCACGGTGGCTCACGCCTGTAATCCTAGCACTCTGAAAGGCCAAGGAAGGACGATCGCACGAGCTCAGGAGTTCCAGACCACAGCAAGAGACCGTCTCTGCAAAACATGATGCCACTGCACTCTACCCAGGGCCACAGAGTGAGACTCTCTCAAAAAAAAAAAAAAAAAAAAAAACCCAAAGATTAAGATACCCAGGACAAATGACCAGATTCTTCTAATGCAGTTTCATACATATCCAGAGAAAAAAAACTAACTTTTAAAAAATGTAAACAAAAACTAAAAATGTAGGTTCAAGCATCAATATAGCAGTTAGACTCATAATGCAAGTCTCTTACATTAATCATGAATCCTGAAATTCTATAAAAATTTCCTCAAAAGTCAAAATTTTCACTTCCCATTGAATCATCAAAGAACGATTTCCAAGAAATTTTCAATTTATTAGCAACTTTCTAATTTCTCATCCATTCAGCAAACAATTATTAAGTACCTAGAACCTACCCAAGGAAGGAAACAAAAATAGATTAGATGTGTTTCATGAAGACAGGAGTCTTCAAGGTATTTAGAGCTAATTGCATAGATTTTTCAAATGACATTTTGAGGTCTACTTCCCTGGAAATTTGAAGAACTATCGTCAACTCAGTTTATGAACACTGAATATACAAAAGCAGTCTATCTCCAACAACCATGAATTTGCTACCCTTGCCCAAGAAAGAAACTTCTAGTCAGCAACTAAACTACTCTGGGTTAACGGTTTCCCCTAAGCCAGTATGGGAAGATCTCATTGTAAACATGCCTTCAGTCTTATTCTCCTCAAAGAAGGCCAAGGGCTCACCGACCACAGTTCAATTAATCAAACATTTTCATTTTCACTTATGCATACCCTCCCTCTTTAATCCCTCTCCTCCATGCTCAGACATTTCTTGCTCAACAATTTAAAGAGGTTCTCTACCCATACCCAGCCTCCCTGAACACCCCTTCAATCCATATATATAACAACAAATGATCCTGATGAAAACAGGAACAGATGAAAATAAAGGTGGTATCTAATTTATTCCAGATAAAAAGAAAACCATAAATTGTGAGGTTAAATTAATCATTAAAACCAGCACTATCATCTTATTTCTATGGTTCTTGAAAGTAAACACAAATCCCTTTAAGAACTCTGCAAGGCTCCTCACACCCTTTCAACCACATTTTGCTATATTTGCTATCCCTGAGCACAAGAACTCAAGATAATTATATAAATAACTCCAGTATTCGTATTGGCACTGCATTCTAGCTGCCTGATTACTTGTCTGAAAGCTGGGTGCACTGAGGGTGGAAGAGTATAAGAGGGCAGAGTTCAAGCTCAACAAAGGCAAACAGCATGGGAGGGCAAGGGACCGTTCTATCTTGTTTATTAACCACTGCAACCCAACCCTAACCACATGTCTGGCAGATTGTAGGAGCACAGTCATTTTGGTGAGTGGGATGGAGAGAGGAAAGGGAAGGGAAGGATTCCGCAAGTTCATTGCAGTTTGTGGGTTATTGCAGTAATACAATCACATTGTAAACATTGTTTCTACACATGAATGCTATTTGAATCTGCCTCTGAAGTCAGCAATGAGGACACCAATGTAGATTTTAATGCCTGCTGTCTCAGAAATCCCCTGTTTTAGGATATTCTCTCACAGGGTCACTAAGTATGACAGTTTCCATCACATGTTTCCTTGCAATATATCACAGAATGTGTTTTCCAGTTTACTTTTGTAATAATCTGTTAGCAGAAGGTTTTTTGTTAATACCTGTTACTGTCATTGCCCATGATTATTGACTTGGTGTTTCAACACACATGATTGTGAAGTCATTTCCATGTGTTCCATAAACAATAAAAAACAACTTTTTTAATAAAACAGAAATTATTAAACAGACTTTTAATAATGTGATTTCATAGCCATGACATAGGGAAGGCTAATGATGACTGAAGAAAAATAGATTAAGTCTTCTAGTTGTTAAGTTTTTTAATATGATCATAAGATAACATGCTATTTCCATTTATATTTCCATTTCGTATTTATTTTCTCAGGTGTCACTACTGACTTCCATTAAAAATCTATATTCACTGGTCTATGACTGATCTCAGGTGTCAAAACCAGATATTGGATGTCCACAGGAAATCTCTGAAGCAATAATTATATTCAGTTCATTTTAGACATGGGAGTAAGTCATAGGAATGTGTTATACATGTGTATTCTGACTGCTGTGATTACCACAATCTAACGTGGATCTCTTGAACTTCCCTCCTAATACTGTCCTTAATGGCCTGAGACTTTTACTTTATACTTTGTCATTCTAATATTGTTGGTATTGATTTAGGTGCCACTGAGAAAAAAGAAATCATAAAAAGAAAAAGAAATCACATTTCTCAGTTGTCAAATCCTGTGATTTAAATCAAGTATTTATTGCTGTGTTTTCTGTCCTTCGGCAGCTTTCATTGCTTTTAGCTACAGCAACTATACCTATTTGTTTTAGATCATCAGCAAAAGAAAGATGCTACCATTTCACAATTTTATTTACCAGGGTACCTCAGAAATTGCTTTTATAATCCAAGTTGTTCTCTAGGACTAATAATGTCTTTTTCTTTCAAATTCCTTTGAAAGAAGTTAATTAGGTTTTAAAGCTATGTTTCAAATAACCGCCTAAATCCTTCTTGGAGCAGGTAAGGGATGGAAACTCTTACCCAAAGTATTAATACTGCAGGTAAAAATTTCTGCCTAGTTTTCAAGACCCTCCAAAACCCTAGCACATCACTTCTCCATTTCCCCATCTCATTACACATTTAGTCATTAATATGCATCTAGATCCATTCTTTGACCTCATACCCCATAATTATTTCTATGTTCAGTACCACCACTCCCATCTTGTCCCCTAATTCAAAAAGCCTACCTGTTCAACCTTCTACCCAACCAAAACCCTGCTCACCCCTCAGAACCTTCTAAACAAAGCTTTTTCTCACACTTCTTACTTTAATTAGCCTCCCTCAACCCAAATGTCCAGTAGTTCATAGCTTCTTCTTACCCAGCCTAACTTCCAGGACAGCCCTAAATAGACCCTTAACAGTGGTCAATTAATATAACAGACTCGTACTGAAGATGATTTTTTAGGTTTGAGAAAAAAGAATGTATTTCATACTCCAGACATCCCTTAAATCTTCCTACTTCTCATGTTTACATGGCATTCTGTAGCCCACTCAGATCATGAGTTAGGAAATAGTGAAATATTTTTTGAATAAAGTATCCCTTCTGTTCTGACGTGGAGGTTTGATCTAGCTGAAAGTTAACATTTCTAAATTGCATAAGTCACAGCTGCTGCTTAAAAAAAAAAAAAATTCATTCATGATTAGATCATGCATTCACACACTACAGGCGATCATAACGAATGAGTTCTTAGGTCTTTCTTCCTCCCTGATCTTTAGTTCACAAACAATTTGCTATTTGATTAGAGTCTTTCATCTTCTCTTGTTCATACAATATAATAGACCATATTACTCACTTAAAATTTATTTTAGCACATTAGAATGTCCTAACATATGAAAAATTTAACTCAAGGCAAAAAAAAATTCCACTGACTCTCCCAACAAATCTTTATCTCAGGATTAATGGCCACTATTAGTAAGTCGGACTTATCACTTTGCTCACAATATCTTACTTTTAGAAGATAATGATAGAAATATTCCTATTTCATCTTTTATGCTCTATATTATAATTTTTGGTTAATTCATTTAGTTGACAATATTTACCAGTATTTATGAAAGGAAACAGGATATAGTGAAGAACAAGACCGAGTCCTTTTCTTTTTATAAAATAACGTTGGACTTGAGTTCTTAACTAGTCCATTCAGAATAACACCCCTTTCTTACACACCATGTCTTCCAGGAGCTTCTCAATGAAATAACCAAACCATAGTGTTTAATTCATTTTTCATAAGTTAATTCTCTAAATTCATTCACTTTAGGACATGGCTGACATTTTGATCAATAAGTCAAAGGCAGGTGAAAATGGTAATGATCCAAGATATCTTCCCCCTGAATTAAACTGCCTTGTAAAAGGCACTTTTAAATCTTACCTAACTGGAAAGAGAAGGCAAAATATTTATTTAGAAATGAATGACTGATATTTGGAGGCTAAAGAAATCAACTGAAAAAACTACTGGAAACAGTAAGAAAATTTGGTAGAGGAACTTGTAAAAAACTAAACATCATAATGATAAAAACTAATATTTGTTAATAGAGAATTATGTGCTAAATCCTTTTAAAATATCATCTCATTTCAACTTTAAACAATCCCTATGAGGCAGCTACAACCATTATCTTATTTTAATGATGAGAAAATTGGAAGAAATAATTCATCCAAAGGCACACACTGTGCTATACTGTTTGTTAAAATTAATAGGTAGAATACAAGTTTTCTTATGTACCAATATTAAAAAACAAAATATAATTGAATAAAAAGTACAATCAAAATATCAAGAAAAAGAAACATAAAATATCAGGTAATAAATCTTAACAAGAAATCCACAGTACCTATATGAGAAAAACCAGAAAATGCAAATAAAAAACAGATGAAAACAAATAACTGGAGAGATAACTTGTTTTAGAACACTAAGACTTTAAGATCCTAAAGATATCAATTCTCCCTAAATTAATTTCTAAATTCAATGCCATACTAATCAAAATCTCAATAGGAAATGTTTTAAATTTTGAAAACAATTTTCTAATGTTTACTGGAAGACTAAACATATGATAAATACATTATCACGCCTCAGTAATTACAAGAAAGTGGTACCGACACAGGAAAAGAAAGACAAATAATGTAATATCATCACTGAGACAAAAGCCCAAGCATATATTAAAAATTTATTTATGATAATGGTGACACTTCAAAGCAGTGGTGAAAAGATGGATTATTTAATAAATGCTATTGAGACAACTGGAAAGCAATGTGAAAGAAAAAGAAAAGATGAATACCCTACTCAATCCTTATACTAAAATAAATTTCAGGTAATTAAAAAATGTAAATGTAAAAGGTAAAACTATGAGTGAATAATTTTCTCATGTTAGTATGGGGAAATTTTTATAAACATAACCCCAACACCAGAAACCATAATAACGTTGATAGACTTGATTCCCTTAAAATGAAATAGAAAATCTATGCATAAAAACATGTATACATATTTGAAGGAAAGATGACAAACTGGAAAAAAATATTTGAGAGAGATATATATGTGTGTGTGTGTGTGTGTATATGAAAAGCAAAGATTACTGTCTCTAGCAATACAATTGGATCTTAATAAGAAAAAAAGTAACTACCCCAATAGAAAAATTGCCAAAGGATAGAAACTACACACACAAACACACACACATACACACACACAAGCAAATGACCAATAAGTAGCTGAAACTAAGTTCAATCTTATTAGGAATTAAAATAATACAAATAAAAAGTAAATATTTTCATCACATCAATTTAGTCAAAGATTAAAATGATCCAGATATTGCACTCCCATATGATTATAATCTTTCTAGAAAACAGTTTGCCGCTTCCCATAAAAATGTATCTTCACACTGAATTAGAAATTCTCTCAAAATTTATTCTGAATGACCTAACATATGCCAATATATATGTATGTGGATATAAATCACAGTCTTGATTTTAATACCAACAAAAAGAATCTAATTGTCCATAATCAGGGAATTCGCTAATTAAATTGTGACACATCACAATTGTGATTTAAAACTGATAAAGTATTTATTGGCTTTGAACGATATTCACGACATTTTTGATGAAACAACAGATCTTTAAGTATCATATACATTGGAATTTACCCCCAAACAAGTTGGTGGAAGGATAATGGGGTCAATAAGAACAAAAAGAAGTAGAAATTAATGGTTTGGACACGAAAAGAAAAAAGGATAGGAGAAACACCTAGGACTGATCTATCTTGGGCGGGGGGGCGGGGAGGGATTAGAAATAATAGATTAAATGAAACATTTTCTAAGAACATAAATTTCCAAAATTAATCCATGGTAGAAAAGCTGATACTATATAAGACATTAAAAAGTCATCAAAGACCTATCTTCCTAAAAGGTATGAGATCCAGTTGTTTTGGGGCAAGTGCTATTAAATCTTCATGAAACAGGTAATTCCTTAACCACCACCACAGCCCTCATAGAATTTTTTTTTTTTTAGGTAATGCAAATTTTAAAACTGTAAGCCAATCTCACTTCTGAATGTGAATATAAAATTCCTAAAAACAAACACTAGCAAATCAAATTTAAGATGAAATAAGGTGTATTACAAAGTTGTCCAACATTAGGAAATAAATCAAAGTAATTTATTACGTGACTAGGTCAAATCAGAAAAATCATAGAACATCTATAATGGTAAAAAGGCATTTGGCAACTTTCAAGATAGACCTACTACTTAAAAAAAATCAGTCAATTAATCATAAAAAAAATTTATTTAACATTATGAACAGAATTATAAGAAAACAATAGCAAACAACCTACTGAAAAATGATACCAGAATGAAGTTTGTGTGTGGGACCACTAGTTCCTTGGGACACTATTAAAAAGGTAGGGGTGGAATAGTGGGGGGAAATTCTACAGTCAAGGGAATTTGAAAAATTTGACTTTTAATTTTTAAAAGTTTTTCATAAACTTTAATATGCTCATTTGCACAGTATATTATAAATGAAAATGCAAGTTATAGGACATGAATGATCTTATTTGAGTGTGTGTGTATTTGTGTGTTAGTCCATGATTAGAATCTGAAAGGAAACATATGCACTAGATACATGGATGGATGGATGGACAGACAGGTAGGATTTAAAGAAGTATAAACATGGTGTGGCAGTTTTAAAATATGTACCCCAATTCTTTAATATGCCTAGTTCCCCTCCCTTTGGGTATAGGCTACACCAGTACACTACTGAAGTTGCTTACCTATATGGGGGGTGGGTAGGTAGGAACAAGGTGGAAAGGACACCAGAGGGAGTGATACTTCTCTGAGTATATCTTTTGGTATAGTTTGACTTTTGGAAGCATGTTAATGTTATTGATAGTCAGAAAATAAAATTAAGCCAACAAGGATGGGGAGAGAGAAATAAAATGGAAAGCAAACTGAAGCATATAAACTCAAATTATATTTCAAGTGTAAAATACAACCACACTGCTAATAAAGAAGAAGAAGGGTAACTATGTGAGATGATATGTTACCGGGCTTGACTGCAGTAATCACTTCACTACCTATATGCATATCAAATATCGTGTTGTACACATTAAATATATATAATAAAAGAACAACAAAAACTTGTGCAAGTTTATGAACACAGTATTCTGGGCTTGGAGGACACATTCTTGGTCAGAAGAGGCACAGAACTGAAAACGACCCTAAACTTTTTACAATTCAGAAACTAATTTAAATATACTATAGATTTTAGCAAATGAGTAAATATGCTGAAGTCGCTGGGAGCTAGGGTTCTCACCATGGAAGAAGAGAGAGACAAACATGAAATGAGGGAAGAAAAAAAAACTCTCTATGGGGATGGATTAGAATTGAGGTTTTATGTGGACTCAACATTTCTAATATGTATGTGCATGTGGATGTCACACATGCATGTATTTGTGTGTGTGAGTATATATATGAAGATATGTGTATATATACATGTACATATTTTTTAGTTCTATCTGCTCAAAGGCCCTAAAAAAGCAGATTCCCCAGCAGCAATGAACATACCTACTCAGAACTTGGTTTCTAATACCATTCCCCTCTCAAAGGAATCAGGGCTCCTTGGGGAAATGCTGGGGCACAAAGGCATAAGATATAACCCCGTAAAATCTAGTTATGTCACAAAGTAGTGTTAAAATAAAATAGCTGGGCATATCACAAAGACGTAAGAACCAACTTGAAGAGGCTCCTATTGCCCATTCACAGACTTTTAGCAGCAAAATTATTTTTAAAACAGTAATTAATAATAAATCATTGGGGGGAAATGGAAATCTGTAAGTTCACACCAAAAACAAATGAATAAAAGAAAGAAAGAAAAGAAGGAAAAGGGAGGGTTCTTGCTGATCTGAGAAGGCCAAGGGCCAATGTAGAGGGAAATATCATCATTTTGCAACCACCATGGTAAAGAATGATTGATGAATGCTAAATCTAGGGGTGGTATTTTGATGAGGAGCAAGATATCTACATGGAATTAAAATGTCTCCCTACAGACTGCCTACAGTAGCAAGGGGAAAAAATAGTACACAAAAGTTGACTAACACCTTGACTAAATGATCAAAATTAACATCAAAAATGAGAAGCAGATGGACATGATGTGCCTCCAGATGTGAAACCCTGAGGGTACAACACCAGTTAGGTAATATTCCAGCTGGGAATAATAAAATGCACTGGGTAATATAAGAGAGTATCTTTATTCTTAAGAAATATATGCCATCTTATAACCAACTTACTTTGAAATAGTTAAAAAAAATTACATGTGTGATTGTGTGTGTCTATCTACCTATATACAAAACGCATTAGATAAACAGATGAGACAGACAGATAAAGGAGAGAGAGCAAGTAAAGCAAATGGTAAAGGCTATTTTAGTGATTTTAGTGTTCTTTTTATTAGTCTTACAACTTTTCTGTGAGATTAAATTATTTCCAAATAAAAAGTTTAAAAATGTATTTAGCTTGCTTCTACACACACAGGAAAAGCCCTTTAGATATTTATACATTTTCCCCTAAAGACTTCTCTACATTATTACTATTTTCTAAATATTTTCTTACTAAATAGTGAAAATGTAAACTTTAATATTCAGACCTCTAACTGAATTACTAAAAATAACAAAGTAATGAAGCTCAAATATAACCTCAGTGCATAAAATATACACATAAATTAATGCAGAATGTAAAGTAATAATCTACCACTATTAACGCAGTGGATACCACTAGTAAATGAACAAAGAAAAAATGTTATTTAAAGGGAGGAGTCACAAAAATAAATTATAATGTATGCCTTAAACATTGTATTTAACTTAATTCTTATAAATGGACATTCACTCAAGTATGTTTTGAAGTAAAGAATTTTTCTTTGAAGATGGTCTAGGAATTGAGTCTCTTTTTCTCCACATTAACCATAACCATAAAGCATCATCTACAAATTCCAGTATCGGGTTTCACAAGGGAAGGATTTAAAGACACTTGGGCTAAAGTCTTCTAAATGTGCACAATCTCTAGAGTTGTCCCTCCTATACCTGAGTCAACAGAAGAAAAAAAGTTTAGTAATATGCATGTATACTAGCTTTCCAATGCATTTAACTTATTTTTCATAGAAATACATTCTTTCTTTATGCACTTATATTTTATCAGTTTATTGGCACTTAATTGTTATATTATTACAAACACAAGTACAACTGGCATACACATGCAGCTTGACAGTGAAAGCAGCAGTGCATGTGCACCCTACAGAGTAGTTGAGCCAGTCAGTATGTTCTCAGAGAGAATGGAAAGGACCGGTTAATCCTTCTAGTCTGTTAAGGGAGGACGGTTAAGAGTGTCTGGAAGACACCCAAATGGAGTCACCTCTACCAAATCTGTAGTGAAAATATTTGTCTCAAACAAATGAACTAAGTACTTCCTGAATAGCTCTCAGTTTGCCAGAAGTGCACAGGGATTAAAGTGACATTTGATCAAGTTTACAGGCAACCTCAATTTAAAAGCTTCCCTGTTTTCTCAGAGACCAACAATACAAGAGAGCAGAAATGTATGAAGCCAGATAACACACAATAGTTTGAATATATGTCCCAATTAGTCAAGTCTTAATTAAAGTATTTCATAAAAAAAAAAAGAAATATACAAATCACAAGGGAATAACAGAAGAACACAGGACAAGCGGGGGAATTAAAACTCTGGCTTTGATGCTCTCTCATAAAATAAATCAAAGTGTCTATACTTTCAAAAACAGATACACTCCACAATGCAGAATTTGCTTCTTCACAGAATCCATAAAAAAGACTGTTCAATTTTCCAACAGCGTTTTTAGAAAACATGTTAATTGTGTACATAGCCATGTTCTAAAGTACATCCAGGTATGGCCAAAATCTGGTTTGCCCCACAAGGTTTCAAACCATTAAAAATGTATAGTTCAGTCTTCTAATTTGTGATCACAATAGTGTTTCCATTAGAAACATGTGCCAATAATATAATGATAATGTCAGAGTAACTGGAGCTAATTTCTATGCACCCCCACCTCTTCTCCACTCTCAAAGACTCAAAGGAACAAAAGCGCCCAAACGCTTCAGCAGCTGATCTGAATCACTACATATTATGCACATCTGATATGTGATGACAGTGAGACATGCAACTTAATGCACTGCCTTAAGTTATGAAGAGCCTACAGAGGGAATCTGATTAATTTGCCCAATAGATTTCCAACACAGTGTCTTTGAGAGCAAGACAAATAGAAATTCATTCTGTCTGACCCAAGGGTCTCATCTGGCTTCTTCTACACTGTTATTTTAAATTTATTATTCATACCATATTTTATTTTTCCAATCAATGAAGAACTGGTGCTCTTCTATCCACATTGTGTTATGAATGCAGAAATTTAATCATTTTAAATACTATTTGGAGACCTAAGATAACATTAAAATACACTGAGTATTTTTTAATCAGACATTAGAAACTATGTCTAATGATACAACAAAATTCAAATTCATCTCAAAGAGGTTTTCATAAAATCCAAGGCAGATATAAACTGATGTCCTAATGTCATTAGCTGAGCTAATATTTCACAAAAAGAAATTTAAATACTACATGAGACTCCTATGTTAATGCAAACATTTTACTATTCAGTCCTCAAATTATAATAAAGATTTACAGGGATATAGATATAAACAAAAAATATACAAATATATATAAACTAAGTATATATAAATATAAATTATATATAAACAAAAATGGAATACTAATGCTATAAGCCCCTCATACTCAATTACACAGAATCATTTTAAATTACATCTAAAGTACTAGGAGAAAGATAATGAAGACAATGACCTCTGAAAGCCATAGTACATTTGAGTTGCAGACATCCATCCTCAACACTCTGAGACAGTCTCTTCAATAGTCTATGGCTACTATGAATCTTTATAGCAAAAGATCACTTTTAAAAATTCATTCTTAAAAATGGGAGATTCAATGATTTATACAGCAAATCATATAACATAGCTTCACTATGCCAGCAAATATTGACTGATCTGTACAAAAGTAAACTACCTGTTCTGATTCAACAAAACTAGTGGGGTCACTTGAAGAGCATTTCTTGCATATTTGCAATGTGCAGAATACCCTAAGAGGTTAAAAAACTTACACTAGTTGGCTCTTTCTCTATTTCTTTTCAATATTACCTATAACTCTCTTTAAAATAAACTACTTTGGGGACTGGTGTTTCTAGAGGTCTTTAGAAGGAAAACATGGTAAACGATTTGACAAAATATACATTTATTCAGTGAGGGACAATATTCATTACAAGTTATTAAAGAGACAGTATATTACCTAGCCTAATAAGTCGTTAGTATTATTATAAAACACAAATAGAAATACTTTGGGTGAATTATCAAAAAAATTTATCTTAGGTAACAAGCTTTAAAATGTTATGTTTGAATATGTAACACAGCTTATTTTGTTAATTCAAGCTGTAATCACTTAATACATTTTAAGCCGATCACACAATATTATCTCTGAGGTAGATTTCTTAAGAACTGTTCCCAACACTGTCTGCAACTCTTCCTAATACAATTCCTTTGGAGACAAATGAATTTAGGTGGATAATTATTCTCTTGTTCTTTTTATCTCAAATATGGAAGTCTGTAAGCTCCTTAAGGCACTGATTACATCGTGTTTTGCATCCCCAGCACCTGGCAAATAATAGCTAGTGCCAGTACATGTCTGATAAATGAATGAATGAATGAATTGATATACAATGAACAAATGATGGCTTCTGAGTTTATATTAAGATTACCCCACCCTCTGCTCTTGTGCAATCCTCCTTCATTAAGTCCCATATCTTTAAAATGATGAAAAGTGATATTATACACTATGGCTTCTCAGGGACATATCTGAATAACAAGTTAGCCTCAACCTAAAGGGACTTAAAAAATGGCACATTAAAAAGAGAAATTCATCTCATCTTTCTTTTTATTTCAATAAAAACTGGTGTTATAAAATGAGTAAGCATAAACAACACCCTCAGGGCATCTACAGTCTAGTGGGAAAGACATAAACACAAACATAATAATACAGGTGGTAATTCTTCCCTGTGTCTCTTCTCCTCTAAAGCTCTGGGTCAGGTTTACTTGCTCATATACCAACTAATGTGACTGTAAAGGGTCTCAGCAACCAACACGTAGCCTTCATCCCAAGCATCAGCCAAGGATGCTAGGCAAACCACTTCCCACGCTCTCCTGCTCTGCAGGTCCCTCTTCTCAGTCTTGTATAACCCACCAACTGCCTGTCCTCTGATGCTGTGGCTTCATTTGATACTCTTAACTTACACGGCTTCCCTTAAAGCCCCTGTGCTATATGCTTCTAACAGCACTGGTCTTCAACAAAAGCTGTGGCTTTTCCACTTTATTCTTATAATCAGCTAATAACCAGAGACAAGCTCTGCTCCTAATCATTCAAACTAAACAAATGTTTACACTCATCGCTGAGTCACAGGCTCTCTGGCCCAACTGTTGACTCTGCCAAAGAGGCGCCTCCATAGCCCAGCTGCCTGCCAGCCACACAGCTGGCACCACTGGGCATCTTCCTAACCCAATCCCCTGACAGCCTAAAGAAACAATGTGCCCTACAGTGGGGCACGAACGCATCAGCCACAGAGGCCTGACATTCGTAACACTTGCTCCCATTTCCCCCTTCCATGAAACAAAGGAATAAGATTCGTAAGTGTCACTAAAATGGAAAAAATCAAGTCATCTTACACCAAAACATCAACTTCAGAGTAAACAGGCTTGATTATACATGCATCGGGTGCAGCTGGTAGGCACTCCTCCTCCTATTTACAAAGAGAAGGAAGAGCTTCCAGGAAAACATATTATGTATTCTTCCCCATCATCTCCAAAAGGCAAAGCGATTTGGTGTTTTCCCCTTTAGTGAATATACAGAAATGACCTCAGTAAAATAACTACCAGGTTAGATTTTTGGAACATAACTGAAACCAGGATCTTACAATCACTCTATGTTCTTTAAATAAGCAGGTAACAAACAGCTTACAACACAATAAGAGTGTGAAAATGATTATAGGACTTCAGCAGCCTAACTTTAAGACACCTTTGTTTGGAAAATTAGTGTGAAATTGACTATTACAATTAGCTCACAGTAAGTTTTATAGGAACTGATAAATTTAGGGGGAAACTGGCAGGTAGGTGAATGACAGAAACTTATATTTCAGGGATTATTATTTGCAACTCTGACTGCTTAAACAAGACTACAAACCACAGAGCTCACCAGTTTATATAACACAATACTCTTTTAGTAGGTATCTGTCTAAGTATTTGTAACGCCAAGTGGATCTAGAGAGGTCTTTTCTTATTTGCTTCCAAAATAAACAATGATGTATCAAATTTAGAAGTACATCCTAAAATATTTGCCAAGATTTCAAAATGGTCTATGTCAAAGTAAATATAAAAGAAATGGTAAACTTGTACCTGTATACACTGTTAATTCTCTCCATTCTTCAAGATGTTACAAATTCCAAGCACATAAAAAACTTGATATACAACTGAATAAACACACAGAAAGTACGGCAAGGCTTGCCCTACTCTTCCTTATCCGAAGAGCCTTGAAACATCTAGGACTGGTCGTAGAGTGGTGCTAACCATGACCCACTTCCTATCACTCTCTCCTCTCTTCACCCATCCTCTCCTCCCCAACCTCCTCCCACAAGCATAACAAGCCCTTTGCACTAGGAAAAGCCTCTGCTGGGACCGTTCTTCCCCTGACATTCCTACAGCTCCCTCACAGACTTCTGGCCATTTTTTCAAAGTCAGTTTCTCAGGGAGGCTCTCCCTGACTTCTCCATCAAGAATGTAAAGCCCCCTCCCAATACCTCTTATCTCCTTTCCCTGCTTTTATTTTTCCTCCTTAGCAATTATTACTATCTAAAATACTATACAGACTATATATTTTGTTTACTGTTTCTCTTTTCCATTAATGTTTTATCTCTGCCTCTATGAGGGCAGAGATTTGTGTCTGATTTGCTCACTACTACATTTCCAGTGCCTAAGAGTCCCAGGCATACAGTAGGTGATAATAAATTTTTTCTGAATAAATGAATGAATCTACACCAAGACTGTTCATAGGCTGGTCTCCAGTTTGCCTTCCTGATGAACTGTCAAGTCTGCTAACTCTACCTTGCAGGACCTTTGCCTAGTCCAAAGTTCTTAGCCTCACCTCTCATCCCCCCCCCTTCTATTTGTCTTCTTCTTCTTTCCTATATTCACTGTTTTAGGTCTTATTAAAAATGGGCTTTTTATTATAAGCAACCTGAAATCATTTGTGAAAGTAAGCAGGATGTAAAGAAACCAATAAGTAGAAGCAAGATCGTGGTTGCCATGAAAGGTTTTCTCTCTCTCAATTTTGCATTTTTGCCATCTTTGAATCATATAAGATCACAGAAAAGAGGCTGGTACTTAACTGATGTAGAAAACAGGCCATTTATATATGTTTGCATTTACAGAAAAGAGAATAAATAATGTAGGTACACTGAATTGTTTCTATTTCTGAGGGAAATTCAAGAAGGTGGTGTTTAAAGGTTAGCATATTAACCCTTTAATAGAGTTAGAGTTGGCTAGTTAATTTATAGAGTACATCTCTTCCTGTCAACTTCACGATACCCAAAATTAACTGTTGATACTTTGCTAGCAATTGCATTTTTTTTTTTTTTGGAGACAGAGTCTCACTCTGTTGCCCCAGCTAGAGTGCAGTGTGTCATCATAGCTCACTGCAACCTCAAACTCCTGGACTCAAGCGATTCTCCTGCCTCAGCCTCCCAAGTAGCTGGGACTATAGGCATGGGACATCACACTTGGCTATTTTTTTTTCTATTTTTTGTAGAGACAAGGTGTCACTCTTTTTTTTTATTTTTATTTATTTATTTATTTTTTTTTTTAAATAGAGACAGGGTCTCACTCTTGCTCAGGCTGGTCTCAAACTCCTGAGCTCAAGCAGTCTTCCTGCCATGGCCTCCCAAAGTGCTAGGATTACAGATGTGAGCTACTGCGCCCAGCCGCAATTGCCAAATTTATATTTCAAAAGAAAAAAGTTCTACATGGTCTATGCCAACACTCATTTAGAGAAAAAAAAAGCCTACATTCAGACCTTAAAAACAAAGCGTTCAAATAGATGAAAATACTTAAAAGAAGTTTGACAACAGAATGAATTAAAGGCCAGACTAGCCACACCTGTTATAAGAATGAGTTATAATAGACCTACAATAAATAAAACAGCACAGTTTTGGCACAAGAATATACACACAGATCAATGCAAAATAATGCCTCAAGAAAAAAAAAATCCCTACTATTTATGAAAGGTTAATGTATGGAAAAGGAAAGTTAAGTGGGCAAAATTCCAGGCTCTTATCCTCACAACCACCTCCAAGTCTAAGCCATCTCAGCACTAATCAGACAGACCCATGTTAATAAGCCACACAAATTCCCCCTCTGTCTTAACCATGGTCAACCACCACAAAATGAGAAAAAACAATATTCAATAAATGGAGCTCCTAAAATTGTCTATTTAGGGTGAAAAAAACCTATTTGAATTTTCTTCTATACCATGTGTCAAAATATTCCAGATGGACAAAGCAGGGCTCTACCTTCAGACTAGGGTGAGGTGGCCCTGTCCAGGCAGGGAAGAAGAGGTAACAGAAGTGCCTGTTCAGTGGCCAAGCCAGACTGGGAGTGCTGGGGAGGAGCCATGGCCTGTCCCGTGAGGTCTGGAGTGGCCAGTGTGCAGGGTAGGAGGGGGCGGTACTTCCTGGGGGGAGGCAAGTGTGTCACTGTGGTTTCTACTCACCACTTTTTAAATTGCCTACACAAAATTGTTTTGGAAAAAGATGCTCACACAAACCATAATTATGCATTTTATGGGTTTTTTTAGCCCTCTAGAAGAGAATCCTCCCTAAAACATCTAAATCTAAAAGTCTAATTTTTTTTTTTTACTATCCCATTTCCAAGTATAATCATAGAAGCAAATTAAGCTACTGAGGTCAGTCTATAGCTCATTTCTCTTCTCACCCTGAACATGTCTACATCTGCAGAAATTCATCTTTCATACTCCTCTAGAGAAATTTGTGTTATCACCTTTCCTAACTGATTGTCTTTAGCTATAGCTATGCTCTCTCTAGACTGATAAGATTTATTAAAGCTGAAACTCCCAATCCAAACTCTGACAATCCCACAGAGTGGCCCCCAGCCACCTCCATCAACCAGAGGTTCAACTCTGCAGATTTCCCTCATGATCCTACCTTAGCAGATCCATATTCCAGTAATTAATAGAGGGCTTTGTCTTAAAGGCTATATTTTTTTCTTGCTATAGATAACTATATTCTTAAAAATGGTGTTCTATCCTCAGAAGCAGCCCTTTCCTAAGGCTAGTTCAGAATTTCTGTGCAATCTGATATGCCCTTTATTACAAACAACAGATTATCCCACTATGAAACTAGGGACTAAGACAGACAACTTAGTTAAGCGCCAAATGTCAAATACTGTTTCCATAACAATACCTTTATCTCAGTGCAGTGGGCAGGACTGAACATTCTATAAAAGCTGTAAGTGGTATGTATATGGAGTGACAAACAAATTGTTAACTCAGCTTATTAAGACCTTGATAACCTTGACATAAATCAGCGGATGTAAGGATACTTAAAAATGCATCAATCTTAGTATTCCTTTATCTTAATGGTGCAATGAGCAGTAACCATGAAAGCAAAGTAAGGATGTGTTGTACAACAAATAAGGTATGATATTTATAGTTTTGTGATTTATAAAAACATGGATTTGAGATAACTCACGAACAAACTTTTCTGAGTATCATGATGTGTGTTGGAATAATTATCATACTAAAGTCAAAAGGCTTCTAGAGAAAATCTTGTTAACAAGCACCATCTACTGTGTCTCTGAGCAATAGACAATCAATTTTAAGAGTTTCCTCCAAATTCTTTACCTTTAAAAATAATGAAGAAAGTAATTTTTCATTATTAGTAATTAAAATATTAGCATTATTAGTGTTTTTTTAAATACTAACCTAGAGTTTAAAATGTCATTTGTGTAATGAAAATATACTGAAAAAACTTATGCAAAAAAATGTTTTAATTGCAACACTAGAAGTAATATTAACTCTAGTAAAATACATGGTCTCAACACTAAGAACTTCATCTTTCCACATAAGTTCCACCTAGTCCTTGCCATTAACATCCAAGTTTTCTGTTCAGCAGGTAGATAAAAAGACAAAAAAGTTAGTCAAAATATAAGTATAAAATAGCTCAGAAGAATGTACCAATAACAGAAGTTCACAGAAATTTTTTTTAACTCTGGGCAACTGACAGGGTTTGGCTTATTATATAAATATGATTTATTTTACTTTGTTTCCCTAATAAAGGGGGGATGGTATTAGAAAAAAAGAAAATACATCAAGTGTTAAACAACAGTGATAAGGATGGGAACAAAAAATTCATGAGCAAAAATTTTAACTATTTTATATTATGGTAAGAAATGCAGTTTCTCATTCAGTTTTTAAAAATTCAAATTTCAATGTGACTACATCTGTGAAGAGAAGCCTTTCCCATCCCTTCCAGGGTGAGGGCATCACTCCTTCTTTCCCCAACCTCTGGTACCCCTATAATGGTACCTAACACACTGCAGTATATCCATGTTTGTTTCTGCTACTTACTTCCCCTCCCTGACCCCTAAGAATCACTACTATAGAGCACCACAGTTTCCAATTGGAGAAGTCATATCCCTTTGGCATAGTAAACCAGTAAGTGTGTGAGAACCACTGCTTAAGTGTATGAGGAAACAAATTTAATAATTCCTTAGAATGGAACCAGTTGAAAAGTTACAGCTTCATAAACTGAACTAAAATCAGTCTTCTAAACTTTCTTTCTACTTCTTAGAAGTAAACACACTGTTCTATGATAAAAAAGGTCAACCAGCATTTAAATTTATGGCAAACTCAAATATTTCTGACATCTTAGAACAATTTCTCCACTGACTTACTCTTCTGTATTACATCTGTGTAACTGTAAAAGATACACACAAATGTTTATAGAAGCATTAGTCATAATAGCCAAAAGGTGAAAACAACCCAAATGTCCATCAACTGATGAATAAAGAAAATATGGTATATCCATATAATAAAATATTATTCAGCTATAAAAAGGAATGAAATACTGATGTATAGTACAACATGGATGAACTTTGTAAATATTATGCTAAGTGAAAGAAGCCAGGCACAACAGTCAAATACTGTAATTGTATGATTCCATGTATTTAAAAATAGTGTCCAGAATAGGCAAATCCACAAAGACAGAAAGTACATTAGTGGTTGCTTAAAGCTGGGGGAGGTGGGGATGATACGAGGATAAGAGCTACAGGGAGCAAGGTTTCTTTCTCAGGTGATAAAAATGTTCTAAAATCAACTGTGGTATTGGTTGCAAAACTGGGAATATATTATACTAAAAACCACTGACTTGTATACTTTAAATGGGTGAATTGTATAGCATGTGAATTATCTCTCAATAAAGGTATTACCAAAAAGAAAATAATATAGAATCTTCATATCCTATATTCTCTCTTAGCTCTACTCAGATTTTACCTCTTCTAATCACCTTTCCACACTAGCTCCAAGAAACTCCAAAAGTTACTCCTCCCACTTCTCTCATCCCCCAAATAAACGACATTCAACATGAAGATAACTGATAGGCTACTCAATTCCTGACGCTCTGGCAAATAGTTCCTGGACTCCAAAGGGAGCAAAATAATTTGCCACTGGGCTTAAACACGGTTGTCTTTTTTTGTCATCTCCATTTTTTAAACAGCAAACTTGGCTTATGCCATATTGATTTAGTTTCAGGTTTTTTACATACTATCCAGTAAATGTGCCAAAGGAATTACTTATTTGTTAGGCAAGTTTCATAATCACAACAGTGGCAAATTCATTAGAAACAATTCCATTGAGCATCAGGAGGGATATGAAGAAATGACCAGTGGTGATACATATGCCAAAGTGGGGTGGGGGGGCATTACCCTTTCTCCCCCAATGCCATCAGCTGCCCCTCTATTCAGCCACCCCTAATAACATGCAAGACAAGAAAATATGGGCTTGCTATCCAAATGAAACTTTAGGACAAGTCATCTCGAATGCCACATAGACTTTCCCTTCTACGCCCGTCTTATATAAAGATTTTGAGCGCCACTGGAAGGGACCGAACATTAGCATCACACTTTGCCTTAAAGGAAAAAGAATTTTTCTTTCTATCTTTATTTCATTTGCTTACATCTCAACATTTTCAGAATTGCTTCTGATAGCTTTATTCAAAGCTACAGGGAGCTTATATCACCTTCTTACGGAGTTGCAGAGGGGAGAAGATAGTGGCTCAGTGAAGACAACAAAGAAAAAAAAATCACCTCCTGAGAGTTAGGAAAAAAGAATCTGTTGACTTCTAATGATTGCCTGATCTCAAATTCAGTATGCTGGAAATCCTGAGTGCTGGAAATAGGTGTGTTGGCAATCTGCACCAGAATCACAACTTCTCGCCTGATTGCACAGACACAGGGAGCACCATCTGGGTGGGAAATGGCAACCATCCAGCCATTCCAGTGGAGTCTGGGCACCAAACTCAGAATGATGAAAACATCCAGCTGGCAATTTGCTAAACAAAGAGCTCATCCACGTAGAAACCTCCCCTATTCTTCATTTTTTTCCTCAGCAATTTTACCGTAAAGCCCAGCAGCTTTTGTTCTTAAGAAAGGAGTTCTTTTAAGAACAAGCCTCAAGTAGAAGAAGATATGAAGTAGAAAGATTGAACCAAGAATAAGGAAACCAAGATTCTAGTTCCAGCCCTGCTGTGTGACTTTGGGCACATTCTATAGCCTATCTGGGCTATAATTTTTTCTCTGTGAAATGAATGAATTGAACTAAATGATCCCGAGTGTACCGAGTTAGGTCAACTTAAAACACAATACTACCCTGGAACTTTATTCAAGAATACACTAAATAAAATAAGGTTCTGAAAATCTTAATGTTGCTTCCCAAATTACATAACCTGCTACAGTTAGTTCCTACAGCCTCTTCATGGTTATTAGAAGAAAGAAGTGCCATAGTATGGCCCATTTGATGGTCAGTGCCACACCATTGGTAGAGTGTAACAACACATCCAACTTCTACAAAAGTAATGAAAATGACTTCTGTAGGCTGTAGTGGAAAAACCAGTTTTGTTGTTTACAGAAAGACTTCATGAATGCAATTTATCTTTCAACCCCAAATCAGGATTTATCTTTTTTGAGGATGTTTTCCAGTTCCCTAACCCCTCCCCAGTGGTTACCCACTCCTTCCTGGTGCTATCAATCTATTTCCTGCAGATGTCTACTTCTGCATTTGTCATTTATTTATTTATTTCTGTCTCTCTGTCTCACTTCTAGGTTGTCAAGTCCACGAAGGCAGAAAATATCTTATATATCTTGTGTCCTCAGCTCCTAGCACTATATTTGTGTAACAGTCACCACTACTTCAGCTGCAAACCTAAAAAGGGACATACAGACATGTATATAAAAGTTCCAAAAGTAGCCTAAGCTTCAGGCACAGCTAGATCCAGCTGTTTAATCGATAGTTAAGAATCTGTCTCTCTCCATCTCTCGGCTCACGTTTCTTCATGTTGGCTTTATAAACAGACAGACAACCCTTTCTGGTGGTAACACAGCAGTATTTCCAGGTTTCGGCAGTTTTCCTACTCTCTAATTGTAGGTATCTCTCTCATGACCCTTTTTGGGTCTGTGTTCATCTCTGAACCAATCACTGTGGCTCTAGAGATCCAATCCTCATTGGCCAAGTCAGAGCAATTTTGCCCACTCCTTAAGCAAAGTCAGTCTATAGACTAAATTGTGGGAAGGGAGTTCACAAAGAATAAACCAAGTACCACTTCCAGAAAAATTGAAAGAGTAGGCAAGGAAGGCAAAAACAGCAGATGTCCATTCCAGCCTGGTTGTTTGCTTAATTAAATGTAATCACATTTGTAACAGAGACTTTGTCCTTTCATAGGCTCTGATTGTATTATTACCTACTACACAAATAGATTCTAATATTAAATAAATTATGTCATGATTAGTAAAGGACACAGGAGTTGGGATGGGGGATGGGATGCACAAGTGGATACAGGCAAAGGGAAAATAGCTATCTTTCTAGGTCACCCTGAAAGCTGAAGCTAAAATTCTACTTTTAAGAGTGTGGCCCCCTCCTTCTATCCTATATAAAAATTAACTCAACATGGATTAAAGACCTAAATGTAAGAGCTTAAACTACACAACTCTCAGAAGAAAACAAAGGCATAAATCTACATGACCTCAGATTAGACAATGGTTTCTTAGATGTGACACCAAAACCACAAAACAAAACAAAAAATAAATTGGACTTCAGCAAAATTGAAAACTTTTGTGCTTCAAAGCACACCATCAATAAAGTAAAAAGACACCCCAAAGAATGAGAGAAAATATTTGCAACTCATGTATCTGATAAGGGACTAACATACAGAACCCAAAAAGAACTCCTGCAACTCAATAATAAAAAAGACAAATAACCCACTTAAAAACTAGGCAAGGATTTGAATAGACATTCCTCCAAAGAAGGAATACAATGGCCAATACCAATGTAAAGGTGCTTAAAGTCATTAGTCACTAGGGAAATGCAAATCAAAACCACAGTAAGATACTTCACATCCACTAAGATGGCTAAAATCAAACAGATAACAGGTATTGGCAAGGATGTGGAGAAACTGGAAACCTCATGAGTTGCTCCTGGGAAGGTAAAATGTTACAATCACTTTGGAAAATAGTTTGGCAGTTCCTCAAAAAGTTCTACATACAGTTACCATATGACCCAGCAACTCCACTCTCAGGAATATACACAAGAGAAATGAAAACATACATTAACACAAAAACTTATTCATAAATTTCATAACATTATTCATAAGAACCAAAAAGTGGAAACAAACCCCAAGTGTCCACCAACTGAAGAATGGATAAACAAAATGTGATATACCCATGACATGGAATATTACTCAGCTACAAAAAGTAATAAATTATTGATACATGCTAAGACATGGATGAACTTTGAAGACATTAAGCTAAATGAAAGAAGCCAGTCACAAAAGACCACATAGTGTCCAGAACAGGCAAAACCAAAATGCAGAAATTATATTCATGGGGGGAGTGAATGCTGGTGAGTACAGGTATCTTTTTGGGTGATAAAAATGTTCTAGAATTAGTGGTTGACGGCTGCATAACTTTGTGAATATACTAAAAACCACTGAATTGTACATTAAAATAATAAATTTTATGGTGTATAATTTATATCTCAATTTTTCAAAAAGCTTGCATAAGAACTATGTATAAGACCAAGAAATTATTATAATTTTCATAGGTGCAATAATACTATTGAGGTACTATAAGGCAATGTCCCCTTTTTTGAAGATGCACACTGGAGAATATTAATGAAATGATATGATTTCTTGGATATGCTTTAAAAGAGTTCAGCATTACATGTACTCCCAAAATATGTACAACTACTATATTTTAATAAAATGTTTTAAAATAAATAAAAATAAAATTATTCAGCAAAAAAGTAGACAATAAAAAAGAATATGGCAAAACCTTGGTAACTGTTGAAGCTGAGTAACAGGCATATGTGGGTTCAGTTCAACATATCCTTCTCTCTACTTTTGTGTGTGCTTGAAATTTTCAAATAAAAAATTATTAAAAGAGACTGTGATACAAAATTTGCATTTCTTTCAGTTGGACTATGTGGCAATTAGGCCAGTCATGGCCTTAAAGAGTATATGCTGATAATGAAGTAATTATTGAAATACTGAAGCCAAGTCATGGAGTCCATTCAAAGAGATGGACAAAATCTGTTTGGTGTTTCCATTACTTCTAGGACATTCCTTCCTAAGATATTTCCTCTTATTAACCAAAACCATGTTTTAAGGCAACATTTTCCCAAACTGTGTTCTGCGAAACACCAGACATTTCTCAATATTAACAGATGTTCTCAAACAAAAGTCTTCCATGGTCAAATAAGTTTGGGAAACACTGGATCAAAGTTAATGTATTTGCTACACTAATTCTCAGAGCCATTAATATGCTCACATGCATGGTTAGTCATCCAAAAGGAGCTACAGTATGTCTCACTTGGGAAACTCATGTGAATCTACTTATTTCTACAGCATACCTATTTAGCTCATGAAATACTTCATGGAAAGCCTCAGGGTTACATCGCTGGCAGAGAATCAGAATCACTTCCAGAGTCTGATATAAATAAAATGTTTGTCTGTTTTTTAAGATCCACCCTAAACCAGAGTTCATGAAGTGCTGGCTTAGAGATAAAAGTTTTGCTTAAGAAAGATACTTGAGCTGAGCCTGGAAATAAAACAAGAAGTTAACCAGGCAACAGGCAATGTTGTATTCACGGCAAAAGGAATAGAGGCACAGGGATGCAAACACAAAAGGACCCAGGAAACACTTGGGACCCAAGAGTACCCCCCAAATACTGGGAAATGAGAGTACACCAGCGGAATAGGGCTGCAGGGCAGGCAGGGACCAGACAAGGAACTTTGCTGGGCTCCTGAGTCGGACATGTGAGAAGTGAAAAAGCCACTGACGGACAAAACAGAGTGGTGTGGTCAAACCTGCAGTCCCCTTTGGTGTCTCCAAACATATGTCCCCATCCTGAAGCATGATGATTTGCTCTGGATAAGGCATGTGTCTCTATCATAACTGATTTGCTGAACGAAACAACTTCCCAGTCTACATTTGTAATTATTCAAACTTCAGCCTAGGTATAACTCACTGATGCAATACTATGACTACTACAACTAATGCTACTATGAGCTGCAAATGTAGAAATTTTTAAATGTATAATTCTCCAGTATGACACACACTAGAAAATTCCTTTCTAAAATCCTCATATTTTTCTCTGATGCCTACATTTCTAGAAAGAAGAGAACACTTCCAAGATATGCTACCACTTGAAAGAATTTCCCCTCATTACTTAAAAGCTACTTCACAGTCATTTCTCGTGATGCACTTTCAATTAACAACCTTGACTGCAACTGAGGTTAAAAATTGTCCCCTTACTGCCTGGCTGATGATTTGATTTTTAAGTGGTTGGTCTGCTGTCCATCACGCTTTTGAAAAAGAAAAATTAATTAGTTAAGAACATTTAAAGATCTAACATAATCTGGATTTCCTGAGTTCTTTGATATTTTTAAAGATCTGACAATATTGTGTTTGCAATTTTGCAGGATACAATGGGCTGGAGAAAAAAATACCTGCCCCACCCCACAAACCCCCACCCCTGACTTAAATGAGCCTTTCCAAATGCACTAAGCACCCCCCTGCCACTCCCACTGTGCTTTACACATTTACATTCATGCAGTGTGGACTGTGATCCTGGTTTTAGTTTTATTAAAAGAGAATTAGACTTATCTAAACTTTATCCAAAACAATGTAAGCAGTTTATCAAATTAAATACATAAAAAATAGGATAATTAACAATAAAAACAATACCCATGAATTAAATCTAACAAGCAAATAGATTTTCCAAGCATCTGGTGAACATTAATTATTACAGCTGAATCCTGACCTTTGCCTAAGTAAAATACAATTTCAAGTTATTTTTCCTCAAGTGAAAATTTTGGGGTTCCAAGATAGGGCTTAGCTGATCATCAATTAAAATTTACCAGACCGTTCCCCTCCCACACTGATAGTAGAGTTCCTTCAACTAGCTTTGCTCTTCAGATTCTTTATAAATTCTCTCAAGCACAGAGTAGACTTCATTTTGCTATGATTTTGCTATGGATTATGAATCTGACCTGTGTAGATAATGTCTATTAGAAGATAAAGTCCATAAATCACTTATGATTTTTAAACATTATCGAATGTATTAAGTTCTGCTGGCTCTTCCTTTAGCTACTTCAGTCTTAATTATCAATCCCCTTTACCTCCTTCAAAGGAGGGGGACATTCCACACTAGATATGAGTATAGCTTTCATAATATCATAAAGCTGTGAAGAAAAAAAGTAGACTTGAGGAGGTTATTTGCTCATGCTTTCGTGCCTTCCAGAGAATGACTGTCTAATGGTGATAACTCAACATTAATAATCAGATAAATATCTAGTGCAAAGGAAGGCACCCAAAATTTCATCTAGCTTAATGTGGGGTTGTCCATTTTACGATGAAAACGAACAGGAGTGTCACCTTGTCTCTACTGGCTGTCTCAAATTTTACAGATAGATGCTTTTTCCTTTCCAAATCATCTGCTACACACACAAGCTCAAACACTGTGTTCCAAGGGATTGAGTTTGTGGTAGATGTCAGATGGCTGCAGGAAAATATCTAAGATCCCTTAAGTTCTGTGCCATGTAAGTTTAGAGAAATAAATTATTATAGTTCTTGCAAAAGTAAACAATCACGGGAAAAATAATACATTCATCTTGACCTATTTTTATAGCTCATCACATCTTGAACAGTTTTTTTTAAATATTCATCAGTTTCAGTGCTAGCACAATTTAGCAATTTCTGTTGACTTTAACCCTTCCTTAGCCATGACTGCATTTGAAGGCTGTTTTTTTCCCCACTTCCCACTAGATTGTAAACTCAACCGCAAAAACCAAGTTTGTGTCATTCACCACCACATTCACAGAACCTAGCACAGTACCTGTCATAGAAGGCACAATGAATCAATGAATGTTTTTTAAATACTATTAACAATAATATGATTTTTAAGCAACACTCAAGAGGAAAAAAAGCAATTTAGAAAGTTTTTAAGCCAAATGTGAGAAGTAAAATATGAAAATTAGTTACAGAAAATGTATTAGAAAAATTACATTTTTAAAACTTCTAGACTGATAGTATAAACACTTTTCACTGGATTCAGACTCTACAACAGTAAAAACTCAGTATGTTTTGCAAAGCGAAGGTACTATAATATGCAAGCATTACCAAGGAGCTCTTGAACCATGAAAATGAATGGAAATTTGTTTTTGTTTTATTAAAATTAAAGGTGACTGAAGGTTCCAATGAATTTTAAGAAGGACACTCTGAATAGAAGAGTATGACATAAAACTTAGAGCAGAAATTTTGCTAATGACAATTCAATGCCTGGGAATAGTTTCAGTTTCTCGCACTAGAAAAATGGAAACAAGGAACAATGGGTTATCCTCAGAGATCAGAAGCAGAAACCCCTAACACAGAGCTACTGAGATTAAAAACAGTAATTGAGGGATAAAAAAACTGGAGAATGTAAGTTCTGAACACACTGGCAGGAGACCCACTTCTTGGTTACTGCGACAGACTCATAAAACAACATTAACAGTTCCTCACTGAACACCTACCACACCCTCAGTATTAAGGAGAGGGTGATACAAAATAAGTGCATCTTGATGCCTTTACTCAAGAAGCACTCAATTTCTGAGAAATAAAGTGAACACATAATAAACGATTTTAAATAATTCAAGGCAATACACATGAAGTGAAATCATGTGTAACAGTTTATATGAAGAGAGATTTATGAAAGTTGGAGAGTAATGGCAGGGGGCTTTGTGGAGAAAACAGAACTCCACCTGTGTGTGGTGTGTGTGTGTGTGTGTGTGTGTGTTTCCATCCTGGTTCCAATCATCCCAAAGTGTTTGTAGACATTCCCCTCAATGGAAAGGGAACAAAAATCACCTACCTGTGTGCTAAGGCTAGATTTCACATCCATTTCCTCTAACCTTCACAGCAAACTATATATTCAATATGTCCACTTTATGGATGAGCAAACTGAACAGGTGGCATGAGCTCAATCAAGTCAGATAGCTAGAAATTGGAGAAGCCCAGATTCAAACCTGTGATTATCTGGTACCAAAGTCTCTGTTCTTTTCATACTTTTAACATAAGCAAGGTCACAAGATGATGACTGTTCAAACCTTTCTACAGATATTTCCCCTCTTACACACAGGTTATAAAAAATTAAAAGGAAACTTTCAGCACATAATCCCAACAGCTCATGGTTGCACAGCACCTACTCTGTGCCAAGCACTGTTATAAGTACTTTCCAAGTGTTAGCTCATAGCATCCCTGCATTTCTATGAGAAAGTAAATGTGATTTTACAGAGTAGGAAAGTGAAGCACAGAGAGATCAACTAACTACCCAAGCTCATTCATCTAGTAAGTGACAGCACCTTTGATAAGCATTATTCCACACCATACCAACAAAGTGTCCAAATGAAAATCACCCCAATTGCAGAGAGGGAGTCTGTAAATGCCCAGGAGGCTCTCTGACGTCTCCAAGGGCACCTTACTCAAGGGAGAGAATCAAGAGAGCAAAGCAAGACTTGTATTTCACTGGTGTAGCATGACCTGGATACTGGTTTATGTCCTATCACTCATGGGCTCTGTGACTTCCCACAAGTTACTTAGCTTCTCAGGTCCTCAGCTTTGTCACCTGTAAAACGGGGAGCTCATGGTAAATGACATCAGAATTTCTTTCAGTTCTAAATGCCTATGGTTTAAATCGACAGACTTGCTTTCTACCAACACTCCTAAGTACCAAACACGTGAAGCTATTCCTCAAAGTACCTACAAAGTTGGTTAAAACAAAGAAGCATACAAACTTTTTGGCCCAAATGAAATAACCTCAGGGAGATAAGTACCAATTTTTCTTACTCCTTTATTGAAATACAATTTTGTTTTTATTTCCTGGAAGTATTCTAAGACTCTTGCCAGACACAGCTCTAGCAAGTAGCATATTTAATCCTTTTGCAATGCAAGAGAGTTCTTTGACTACTACTAGAGCAGCTGTTGCAGTTGCTCGAGACCCTGCCTGGAGCAGCTGGAAGTATAGCCAGCCTTGCTCTATGAGATACAGCAGTCTCTTGCACACAAGCATCAATGCATTATAACCTCCCAGACCTTCAAGTGACAACAGAAGGATCAATCCCAGCTACAGCGGCTGTTATAACACAAGCCAGGTTTAAAAGACAAGAAAGCTTAGTTAAGTCCCAGCACACAAGGGTTAGAAATCCTTTAAACCAGTCACTAGATGACTTATGGTGACAAGGCATGTCATAATAACCTAGGCGATAATGGTGAGAATTTGGGTTAATGCCACCAGACATAGAAGGCATGTGGTTAAATACAGAGTTATCTGAGTATGTGGAGTTTAAGACCCTATTCAGTTGAAGGCCCAATTTTATCAATAAGACCAGCACACACTCCCAAGAACTTGTAACAACAGGTTCCAAGAACATGACTAAGAGCTAAATTCAGCACTAAGACTTCCATGTGTGGCTGTGTAGGTCGTGTACTCCACAATTTCAGGGGGTGCAAACTATCTACAAGTAAGTAGTGTCCCTGGAGTTGTGCACTGCAGTGGCCCTGCTCCACACACTCCTAAAATAGCAATGAAGCTAGAAAAAAGAGCAGCAAAAGATACAAGTAATTTCCCAACAGAAATTTTGCAAAAGATGTTTTGTTTTGATTTTTAATTTCAGCTTGAGTAGACCTCATTAGGCAAATTTGAGCCTCTTAAAAGTTTTCACAGGAATCTTGTAGCAGGCATAGAATTCAATTCACCTGTGTCTCAACATTTTGTCAGAAAAGATTTCAGAATCACTGGGAAATGACCAGATGGTCAATGTCTGTTCCATCTCTAGGTGCCAAATAGTCACTGCTGAAGGCACCTCATGCAGTAGCTTCACTCCATAGTGTCGCCAGTTTCCACTTTTTTTGACTCAGGAGCCACTTTTTTGCACCTGGGCCACAAAAAGATATTCAAGAAACAAGAACATTCCCTCCTAATGGGTACATTTGCCAGAGACATGTCAGTAAAGGTTAGTGTGCATTTCCACAGGGTGTCAAATAAATAGTCAAATGTCACTAAATCAATCCAACCAGGAAAAGGTAATTAGAATTTATGGAAAACTCAGAACTACAGAACATGTTATATGAAATGCTTACTTTTCCACTGTCTGAAGAGATTCAAACCAGGTTTTTGAAAGCCCACTGAATTGATTACAGTTTTTAAATAATAAACTAGACAGAAAATATGTACCTATTTATACTATATTATACTAAAGTTGTATGTATATATCAATACATGTTATTTTACCTGCTAATCTGTCATATTTTTGAATTGTCTTTTACCTCCCCACTACACTTAGCACAGTGCCAGGAACACATTCATAATAGTTACCACTTAATGAGCATTTATCAGACACCAAGTATTTTTTTATATTAGTACATTGAATCCTCATAGTAACGCTAACAGGTAGGCAAGATCATCATCCCCATCTCACAGAAGAAGAAACCGAGGCTCAGAGAAATTAAGTAACTTGCCCAGGTCACAGAGTTAGTAAATGACAGAGCCAATATAGGACCCCTGGGAATCTGATGCTAGAATTCACACTATTCTTTTTCAACATTCTATATACTCAACAAACGTTGTTAAAATAATTAGGTATGACTCCTTCATTAAAAAAGTACTTTAAAACATTATCTTCTCCTAAATAGGTCAAACATTTACTTTGTCATCCATGCCATTAGTTTCTCAGAAAACCCTATCTAAACTTTAAGCTCAGCCCTTATCCATTTCATAAGAATTTCCTAATTAGTGGAGTTCAGATGAATAAGGTTGTGTTTTTACTGTTAAGAATCAATCCAAGAGATTTACACATGTGCTCATGCGTGTGCACGCGCGTGCACACACACACACACACACACTCTCTCTCTCTCCCCGGCTCCAGGATTCCACCCCCTCCAAGAACCCCAGACTGCTGAGCTCTTTCTGAACTACTCAGAACTTTCCACAGCCCTTTGTACATTCTTGGACAATTTTTTTCATTTCTACCTTATTTGCATAAGCTCCTTGATAAAACAGAGGAAATCAGGAAAATATCACAAGTGTGGAGATTTTTATAACAGGATTTTTTTTCCTCTTTTAACCAACTGTATTGCAATTCAGGGTAATATTCTTGCAGGCCAATGTTCATCATATCCTTATTTTAGTAAGATCATTTCTGGCAACATTCATGGAATTATTAAACTGTATATTTTTAAAAAGTAGTTTCAGACTCTGTCATTTCAGCAAGAAGTGTCTATTTATTGAACAAAAAGAAGCTATACTGCCTTAAAATTATGCTGTTTCTTGCAGACAGATCAGCAAGAACCCTTTGGGATCTGAACATAATAAGGCCTAGAAAAATGCTATAAACTAACTGGGATGATTGTCCTGCTTTGGGTTCATAAACTTTCCCCAGATATCTTTAATACTTACTCAAATTGTAGATTGTTATTTTAACCAATATTCTACCAACAATCTATAGACTCCCACTGCCCAGAGTACACTGGCAATGTCATTTATGTAAATACCAACCTATATATGTTTTTTTCAAATGAAAGTATGAAGCAAGACATGAGAAATAAGAGTATAATGAATTTCGTTTAAAATCCTCAATGTACCAAAATCTGAAAACAAGTATTGATTATTTTTAAAAATGTTTAACCCAGAATGAGAGGAGAGCACTAAATACACTATTGTTCTTTAATTATTATTGTCCTGAATCTACACTCCACTGTAACCCTAATTCACTACTAAACAGAAACAACCCGGTAAAAATGAAGAGCCAATCAAATTTATCAAAAAGAAACTACTCCTGATTCAGAAATGCTAGCCACAGAGTTACCATATTACACAGACACAGCAATTCCTCTCTTAGATATATACCCAAGCAAATGAAACTTTATTTCCCCATAAAAACTTATGCATGAATATTTATAGCATTATTCATAATAACCAAAAAATAACAACTCATATCTCCATCAACTGATGAATGGATACACAAAATGAGGCATATCTATACAATGAAATATTATTAAACCATAAAAAGTAATAAAGTACTGGTACATGCCACAACATGGATGAATCCTGGAAACACGTTAAATGAAAGAATACAGTCACAAAAGACCATACGTATGTATACTATGGTCTGAATGTAACCCCCCCCCCCAAATTCGTATGTTGCAATCTAATCCCTAATGTGATGGTATTAGGAGGTGTGGCCTTTGGGAGGTGATTAGGTCATGAATGTGGTACCCTTATGAATAGGATTAATGTTTTTCTACAGGGCTAAAGAGACCAGAGTGCCCCTTGTACCATGTGAAGACACAGTAAGAAGTAGGAAGGCTGCAACCCAGATGAGGGCCCTCACCAGAACCCGACCATGCTGGCACCCTGATCTCTGACTTCCAGCCTCCAGAACTGTGAGAAATAAATTTCTGTTGTTTATAAGCCTAAGATATCTTGTCCAGGATATGTTGTTACATCAGCCTGAATGGACTAAGGTAGTATATAATTTCTTTTAGGTGAAGTCTCTAGAATAGAGAAATCTTTAAAGACAGAGGTAGGTAAGTGGTTGCCAGGGGCCATGGAAGGGGAATAATGGGCAGTGACTGCTGGCGGGTACAGGGTTTCAATTTAGGGTAATGAAAATATTGGAAAACCTCAATCTAGTCATAAGAAAGCATCAGACAAAACTAGAGAGGCATTCGACAAAATAATTGATCCTACAGTTTGAACCAAAATTAGATCTTGTAGAAAAATCTACAAGAGCAAAGATGTGAACTAGCTCTATGACCTTGGTCAAGTTATTTATGCTCACTGGGCCTTGGTTTCCTTACAGCAAAATAGGAGCTCATAGGGTCGTAGTATATAGTGAAAATTATTAAATAAATATCCTGTGACAACCCTAAAATGAAGTAAACAGAGGCAAAATACATTTTTATTTTTGTTATTGTTGTTAAGCCTGCCAGGACACTAAGGTAAAGTTTAAGACAAGCCTTTAGCAACCAAATGACTCCCTTGAGCTATGCTGTCCTATACAGTAGCCACTAAAATTTAAAATTCAGTTCCTCAGTCCCATGAGCCACATTTCACATGCCGAATAGGCACAAATGTCTAGTGCCTACAGCACAGATCTAGAAAAATATCAAAAAATGAATTTATATAGATCTAGAACATTTCTACCATAAGTGCACTAGAGAAATTAGAAAGTCATTTCTCAATGTTTGTCACTTTTATCCTCACAATATATGCTCTAACTACATGGAGAAATGCAGGCTGGAATGCTTCTATCAAGCAGACACAACCAGATCAAGAAGCTCTAAATGCTCTTCAGAAACAAGGAGAAGTACTTGCCTAATTTAGGTTAAGGAAGATTCTGGGTCACTGTGTATGATGTATTTAGGTTGAGATACCAAAATAATAATTATTGAGTCCAAATTTAGGATGAAATATTGAACAATAATTAAAATTTCCTCATTGCAACTCAAATGCTTTCACTTTCAAGATATTAATATATCCCCTCTGAAGAAGCCAAATGGAGTCCCTGGAAGAAAAGGATGAGCAGTCGGCTATAAAGTGAGTGCACTTCACTTGCCTTATTGCAGCTAGAATATACCAGTAATTATGCTTGAAAGTTGCAAAGCACTTTCCTCTGGGGAGTTGTAAGTGCTTTAAAAACATGGCCTAATCCTCCTTTATAATATCCCCAGGCAGCAAAGAAAGGTTTGGTACTCTCTAAAGCACAAAAAAGTTGAAGTGATTTTCCTGAAGTTAGGTTTTCAGATGGGAATTTATAAGTTCTGGCTCAACACCCACATAAACTGAACCAGAAGATTTAAACAGACCACTGGAAACTAAGGGTGTGTCAATATAAGTCAAAGTCTCTGAAGATAGGTTGGCAAATTTCCAGGACGTCAGACCCCCTGGCAGAATTATTGGTGGCCACAGGAAGTCTTGAAAGAATGGCTCTTTGCTTACTCAAAAGCAAGCAAGAGCCACATTAACATCCCAAAGATGTGTTCATACTCTAGATATGCATTTGTAATGTGTTTAGTGATCTCAGTTTGAAATAAAAGTCATCAAGTAAATTGCTCATGTGAAATTATAAAACAGATAAGTATTTCAAACTTGATTTATGTCAGATATTCAGTTTGTTTTTCAACTGTAATTCTCAGGCCATACACAAGTATGTGATTAATTAAGTGATTAATCAAGCCCAAGTGTCAGTATCTGCCCTTGGCTCTGACTAGTTTAAAGAAACCCCTTTTAAGGATTAGAGACTGAACTTCCCATCTGAGAATAGGTAGTTTACTCCAGAAATACTTCTTTTCCTGTGTTATCTTTCGAAGTCACGTTCTTGCCTTAGTGCTTGCCTAATCAGCCAAGCCATTATAACAGGGCGAGAACTAAACACCGACAGAGACAAAAACTACATTTTTCCTGGCTGTTAAAAAAAACCTGACAGACCTTCCTGAACTCCACAAGTATCTTGAATCCTGGGACACAAGTCCAAAACTTATGTCCACACAAAAACCTGCACAAAATGATTACAGAAGCTTCATTTATAATTCCTAAAACTTGGAAGCAACCAAGACGTTCATCAATAGGTGAATGGACAAACTGTGGTACATCCATACAATGGAATATTATTCAGTGATAAAAAGAAATGAGCTATCAAGCCATGAAAAGACAGAGAGGAACCTTAAATGCATGTTGCTAAGTGAAAGAAGCCAGTCTGAAAAGGCTGCATACTATTTGATTCCAACTATATAACATTCTGGAATAGGCAAAATATGGAGGCAATAAAAAGATCAGTGGTTGGCAGGGGTTCAGGGGCAGGGAGGGAAGGAAGGAAGAATAATGGGTGGAGCACAGGGAATTTTTTAGGGCAGTGAAACTATACTGTCTGATACAGTAATGGTGAACATATGTCATGCAGTAGTCAAATCCCATAGAACTGTACAACACAGAGTAAGCCCTACTGTAAACTATGGAGTTTAGTTAATAATAATGAATCAATATTGGTTCATCAGTTGTAATAAATGTACTATACTAATGCAAAATATTAATAATAGGGGAAATGGGGGGTGAGAGATGATAAGCGAATTTTGTACTTTCTGCTCAATTTTTCTATAAACCTAAAATTGCTCCCCCAAAAAAGTCTATTAATTTTTTTTAAAAACTGATAGGCCTTCCCAAACTTCATATGCATATGGGGACACTAGTTGGGAGTTTTATTTGACAGACAGCTCTTATGGTGAACTTATCCTTTTAGTGAAATGATGAGTTCTAAAAACCAAAATTTCAGTTAGTCGCTTTAACATTAAAAAAGACATTACCTCTCCTTGATGTTGTTTTATTAAACTAAATAAAGAAAAGATGCATTTTTCAAAATTCTGGCCAAGGGACAAAGTTAATGTACATAGTAGAAAGAATAAGTAACCAATTTGTGAATTGCTGTCTGCATTTTCCATTAAGTAATCAACTAATTTCACGTCCTAGATTCCCTCTTTAGTCACTCTGCTTCCCAAATACATTACTAGCTTTCATTTCCATTAATATTATATTAATCAAATTTTAACCTTTCCTGTAAGTTCCAAATGGCAGGGACCAGGTCTCAGCTACTTCTTGTCTTCAATGCTGAACATACTGAGAAAGCGCAGCAGGAGGAATGGGAGGGAGGAAGGCAGGCATGCCTCACAAGAACTTCCCCACACCAGCCAAAGAGTCTCAGCAGGAAATACGTGATACATGCAAAGTGGGTATGATACATTCAAACTGAGTTTGACCAAAGGACAACTGTTAAAGTCAGGGGCAGTGTTAGTGCTAACGACAAGGAATGGTACCCCCTCAGTGCTGGAAAGTGCAAGTGGTGACAGTGATTCCTGGAATCCTGAAAGAATGGAGGTGGGGGAGGGTGGGGTGGATAGAGAGACAGGATGAGACCCAGACAGAGAGACAGAGACACAGAGAGCTATGGAGCCAACAGGCAGGGACCCAGTAGAGAAGAACTAGAGGAATAAACACCCAAATCATTCTCAGCCTGCCCTCAGATCTCAAGAGTTCCTCCCATTGGTCAAACCTGGCTGGAAGCCAAAGGGCAAGAGCGCTCACTGGTGTAACCCACATAGGTCAGCCACCCAGGGCACGGAGCAGAATGGAGAGCAAACAGAAAATATCCGGCACATCTCAAAACACACAAAGAAACAAGCACAGACACAAGTGTATGTAACCTTCACTTCTACCTACTTACGATCTTTAGACTCAGGCCAACCTAAGGTTCAAATCCTAACTTCTCTCACTTCGTTGATGTGTATCTTTGGCCAAGTGATTTAACCTCTAAGCCTCATATTCGTCACATGCAAACTACAACTAACTAGGGTAACTACTTTAGAATTATAAAGAGTAAATAAGACAACATAAATAAAGCGCTTAGTGCCTGTGTACAGGAAGTACCATTCTTATCTGCCCTACAATACACACTTAAATACAGTTTCTAGCACATCATTTTACACTTATTTTGGTCCCTTCACTGTTTAATGCAAGTTCTCTATGTCCCCAAGTACATAATGAAGTCTTTCAAGACAGGCAAGAGCTAGGTCATTTTACTCCTTTGCTATCCCCCAATGCACCTACCTGATATAGTGCTGTGTAAACAGGGCAACATGATAAATGTTTACTAAAGAAACACACAACCCTGCTAACAAAAGTAGAAAGGCTTAATCAATTAATTAACTTGAAGAACAGAAGTACCATTAATGACATCAACAGCTGTTTTCCTCTGGTCTATAAAATGCTCATTTGATTCATAAGTTGATATAATTATGCTCCCTCATGCTAGAGTTCTCCTTATGTAAAATTCAAGTAATTCAGCAGATACACCTTCTCAGCAAGTGCTTCAAATTTTAATATACACAAACTATCAATTGTTCCAATTGGGGATAATAAGAAAAAGAGGGAATCAGGGCTTGGGAATAGAAAAGGAAAACAAAGCAGATGGCAGAGCAGGAAAACTAAAGAAAGACGAGGGAAAGTAAGTGCAGGTCCTGGAGGTGCCCACTGGTGAGCAGTGTCTGTGAGGGTGGAAGCCACTAGGCAGTGTGTAGAAGCTCAAACAGCAGGCTCTCAGGCAGGCAGGAACTGATAGAGCCAAAAATATACAGGCAGGAACTGATAGAGCCCCTCTGTATTGGGAAATAGACAGGAAAAGTACTTGGGTTAAATAGACTAAACAAAACTACTCAGCATCCCGGATAACCTGGATCTGTAGAACCACTATGGACCAAGGAAGTAGGACCCTGGGGCCTACTCCATGAGACCAGATCCATGAAATGAAGTTAACATCTATGAGCATTAAACATCAGAAAAGCACTAAACATTTGAACAAAGGACCAGATAGAGAAGACAGTGGCCTCTTGGTATGATTATTACCTTGCAAGAAAGAAAAATTAACTACAAACATGTCACTGTAATTACGAGGGATGACATATCTAGAAACCTTAGCAACTGTTTCAGTCAGTGGGAAAGCAGAAACCTCACACATTAGGTATTTTAAATGGCAAGAATTTAATACAGGAAATTGATTACATAGGTGCTGGAAGACTGAAAAAGTAAAAAGGGGACACAGAAATAACCCCAATATTAGTGACTGCTAGAAGTAGCTACCAACCTTAGGGCTGAAGAAATACAATGGAAGGTACAGGGTTACTAGAATCTGGGTGCGCAAAGGAGGGACTGGTACTAGAATTCTAAGCAGCATTGCGGGGAGGGAACATGCACAGTATAATTGCTACTGTGACCTTGATTGGGGGGCAAAGTTGACGCTGAAAGTTCCTAAAGAAGCTATGGACTAGAGCTATAGCTGGCCACAGCAGAAATGCTGAAGGAGCTGAAAACAACAAAGTCCTTTCTCTTCCTCCCTTCTGCCTTTCAGTCTTCCACCAGTGGCTCCTACCGCCAGAAGCAAACAGGAGTCCAGCTGGCAGGGGAATCTGGGAAATGTCATTTGCAGAGTTCCAGCCCCAGCCTCACAAAACAAAGTACAAAATGGTGGGCTTGAAGCTGAAACCACAACTAAAGAGCCAAGACAGTTTGATATCCATATTTTCCCTATTAGGTTTCAAGTTCCTCAACTGAGAATTTTCCAATATGGGTTTTCCAGGAACCTAACCCTCATATTTGAGAACTAGTGATGTTATGAAGCTTTTCTTACTAACAATAAGATGGAATATTTCACTAGAATACCATTGCTCTGTCACGATTATAAATCGATTTCCTATTTATTTGGGCCAGAAATTTCATAGGATAGGTCATAAAAAAAAATACTTTCATAATTGAGAACACTGCCCAAATCCAACAGTTTCTTCCAACAAAGGAAAATTCTTAATAGATTCCTAGCTTCCCAAAAATTTGTGTAAATATCCCCTAATTATCCTACACAGAGTTGGGCTCTGTATTGGGATGAGATTCAGGGGCATTTAGAGAAATGAGTGGATTTTGTTTCACAGGCACGTGAGATGGGCATCTTTGGGAGCCAGAAGTTAGTCATTCTCCAAGAAAGGCCCCAGTGTCCCCTTCCTCCTACTAGTCACACTCTTGTGTAGTCCCCTCCCTTAGTGAAGAGGGCTGACAAGACACTGCAGAAATGATAATGTGTGACTTCTGAGGTCATAAAAGACATGCAGCTTCCATTTTGCTTTCTCTTGGGTAACTCACTCTGGTAGAAGCCAGCCACCAGAATGTGAGGACAGTCAGGCAGCCCTACGGAAAGATCCCCGAGGCAAGGAGCTGAGACCTTCTGCCAGCAGCCATATGAGTGAGTCATGGTGCAAGCAGACTCTCCTGGCCCAGTCAAGTCTTCAGATGACTGCAGCTCCAACCAACATCTTGACTGCAATCTCTGGGACACCCAAAGCCAGAACCACCCAGCAAGGTCACTCCCAAATTCGGAACCCACAGAAATTCTATGAGAGAACAGATGTCTATTGTTGTTTTAAGGCACTGAGTTTAGGGGTAACATTATGCAGCAATAGATAACTAACATATCCTCAAAGGGTCCTCCCTTGATTATATTCTTTCTTTCTTAGTCAAATGGACAAGATTCATTAAATACGCATTGCTCCTGGTTCCCCAATTGGAACTGAAAGAATCTTCTAGCTTCATTAACATAGTTTATTTAAAGAGTCCAGCTGCTCCCACCCTTCTCTATCTATTCAACTACTCTTTTAACATATCTTGAAATCTCTGTGAACTAAAGCCAACAGAGGAATTAGATGCCCATGTGGTTTTAACCCCCCTAATATTGGAAGCATTCAAGCAGATTACCAAAGACTAAGTCAGAGAGGCTACAAAAACATTTTTTATGCCAATTGGAAGGTGGGACTAGATAACCTCCAAGGTTCCTAATAACACTAACAAGTTTCCAAAATACAAGTCTTCCGATTTTCCCCCAAACCTGTGTGGTAATTCTCATCAGATATAACTAAGTATTGAAAGCCTACAATTTACAAGAAAAAAAGAATGTAAATGGCTTATAAGCATAAAAAGAAAAGATGCTCAGCCTCACTGATAATTAAAGGAATGCAAATTTCAAACAGCTAATAAAGCATTAATTTTCATGTTCCAGACTGGAAAAATCTGCAAGTTTCAGAAAACACAACAGGGGCAAAGGTGGAGAAACAGACATGTGGGGCTGTGGTGTGAATCAGTGCATCAGGCAATTTTGGCAAAACACACTGTATTAAAATTTTAAATGTATATATAGCCTGTGTGACTCAGTATTTACAGCTGTGAACAAAACTATCCATTCACTTCTGTTTGTAAGAACGAAATCCTACAGACAACCTAAATGTTCACCAATAACAAAACAGGTAAATAAATTATAGTACATCTATATGATGAACAGCATGCAACCTATAAACAGAATGAGTTGGATCTATATATGCACTGATATGAAACACCCTCCAGGATATATTGTTAGGAAGAAAAACAAGGTATGTCCTACTAGTGTAAAAGAGGGGAAGAAAGGACCTTTAAGCAAAAAAAATGCCTGGAAGCTGCTTTTAAAATGTTGTTCATACTCACCTCTAAAAAAAGGTAACTAGAGACTTGGGAGTGGGAAGAAGAATTTTTATTGTATGCTCTTTAGTACTATATGCTTATATTATATTTTTAATTTTTTTAAGTAAAGGAAAAAGCTTAATGGGGGAAAATAACAAGAGAAAAAAATAAAGGCTTAAGTTATAGCTACTTTTCAACTAATTTATAATGCAGTCCATCAAAGTAGCTAGGGTCTGGCTTTGGGCTTAAGACACTAACATGTACATTCAACCGTTAAAAATCACCTCTGGGGGGGAAAAAAAGTCCTTCACACTGTCAGCGTGCCTATCACTAATTAGGCAAGAGAGCTTTCTCTTGCCATCTTAATGCAAACCACTAACTCAACAACCAGAGGCATCCATGAGATGAATATCCTCCTGCTCTAAGCTCTGTGAATCATGAAATGTGATGGAATTGCCTAGGCAAAGAGTGGCAAGGTTAAAGAAATCAAAAGAAGTCAGCCTTCATTTTACTAACTGGTGGGAGTCCCCCAGAGCACACAAATGCTATCAAAAAGCTGGGTGCTCTTGCCCACGGATGGACTCCACCCATAAATGTGATTTTCTTCTCCACTGACCAAACCCTTTCTGAGACCCTTTCCCAGATCAGCGATCTGCTTAAAAGAAGACTACTAAGTGGCTGTTAATTATTCTCAGTGTGTGTGACATAGAAGGGAAACTGAAGTAGGACAACATGCTTTCATAAAGAACATTCTTTTCCTCTTTTGGCCAATATATTAAAGATGAGACCATTTGTGTCTTGAAACAGGCTTGCTTTTAGTAACAGACGGTTAAAGGGTTCTGGTTCATCAAACTATAAATAAATTATACCTGTCTAAAAACATTCATTTTAAGTGTTATCAAGTATGTAGTAGGACCTATTTTATAAAGGAAGAAAATTCCCAGAGTTTTCCTTGTAAATTACTTAAGTGATACTATCATGAGACTAGACAGAAAACCTGCCAAACAACTTTACCAACACCTTCACCCACATGCTCAAATTCTTTTTCAATTCAAACCTGGCAAATGTCTAGATTTTTAAAACTGCTTTTGAGTTACAGAAAAAGGAAAAAAGCCGGGTGTGGTGGCTCACACCTGTAATCCTAGCACTCTGAAAGGCTGAGGTGGGAGGATCGGTTACGCTCAGGAGTTCGAGACCAGCCTGAGCAAGAGCAAGACCCTGTCTCTATGAAAAAGGAAAATTTTTAATTTAAATTAAAAAAAAAAAAGAAAAACAGAAAAAGGAAAAAAGAAGGTTGGAATTAACCAGTCTCTTTAGAGATTTTAAATCATTTTAAGGTTGTTTAAAGGGAAAGCATTCTTTTGATAATTAGAAACAAGATTCATTTGTAGACTGAAACACTGTAAGCCAAGGATAGGCCTAAAGTCACTTTCCATAATAAAAACACTAATGCCTGAAAAAACTGAGGACTAACTTGTCAAGAAAATGCCAAGTGGCCAAGGCCACAATGTACAGAAAACCTTCCAACTATAAAAATATGTAGGGATATATATAAACATGTTGAAAAGAACACATGTAAACCTTAATCTCCACATCTCTGCATAATGTAAATTCCATGAGATTGGGACCCTCATCCTTTCTGCGCTACAAAATGCTTGCCACACTTGGCGTTCACTAAAATCAAAAAAGCTCATTTTCATAAATGCATTTACTTTCTTCTCTTAGAGGTAGGATGTCTAAAGTTCATAACTATCTACCTTGTGCCTAATCTTAGGCAAAAAGAAAAGCTAAATTCAACTGAATTTTTCAAAGTAACATAAACATACATTCTCATTACATATTTTAATTCAATAAATTGTAATATAAATGCCCATCAAGCATTAAGTACTTTATAAATTAAATAGGACCATGGTGGCTGGTGCAGGAATCTAATGACCACTCTGGGCTGCACTTCCCAAGTTGGTATCCATGAAACATTGCTCCTCAGGGTATCACCAGGAATGCCCTTAAGAAGTGTTCTGAGAAACACAAGGGTAAAGTTAAACAGGTTTCTTCACTGCAGGATTTCTCAGGGTCTTGAATATTAAATGTGCATCCACCAAGAAGATGATATATGTTTCCCAAAATTATTTGAGCAGGAAACACTTTGTAATCTACGTGTGGTTGCTGTTGGGTCTTTTTTCTCTTAAAACATGTGAATTAACAACGTAGAGCTATTTCCTAGAGTAGACGTAAGCTCAACAAGGATGCACAGATTCACCTTTCCAGCACCGAGACCTGAGAGAAGTTACTTAATCATTAGAGTCCCCATCTGTAAAATGGAAATAAAGATGTGACTTAACTCATACTTTGCTTTAAGGAAATCCAGAATTGACATATATTAAGCAACCATTAATTGTTTTGATTATTATCACTGTGTGGGTTGCAATAAGAGAATCCATAGACTGGGTGGCTTAAACAACAGAAACTTATTTTCTCACAGTTCTGGAGACTAGAAAGTCCAACATCAGGGTCCAGCAGAGTTCAGTTCCTGGTAAGGGCTCTCTTCCTGGCTTGCAGATGTCCACCTTCTTGCCATATCCTCACATGGCAGAGAGAGAGCTCTCTGTTGTCTCTTCTTATAAGGATGTTAATCCCGTTGGATCAGAGCCCCACCCTTATGATGTAATTTAATTATAATTACTTCCATAAAGGCTCTATCTACACATACAGTCACACTGAGGGTTAGGGCTTCAATATATGAATTTTGGGGAGACAATTCGGACCACAGCAATTCCCCTTCCATCTGATTTCCATTCTCCCACTTCTTAATACATACTATATTGCTGAAAGAATAAAAATTTCAGGCTGTTGAGATATGAACAAGTTTGTCGATTTACTGCTGCTACAGACCCATAGAGGGCCACAGACAGTAGGGTTGTCGATTTGGCTCTTCAGTTCAAAGGAATGAAGCCACTCTACCCTGAGAAGGTGAGCAAATAAAGAGAAACTATCTTCTGACCTCCTGACTCAGCCATCAAGTTAACATCAGGCTGTATCATCATAAAGGGGTCAGACACAGAAAGAGCTTGGGCATGAGTAATATGTGCCCCACATACATATTAGAATTCTTCTCTTTTAGTGGGAAAACCACTTTAAGAAATAAGGTTTTGGCTGGGCATGGTAGCTCACACCTGTAATCCTAGAACTTTGAGAGGCAGAGGCAGGAGGATCACTTGAGGTCAGGAGTTCAAGACCAGCCTGAGCAAGAGCAAGACCCTGTCTCTACAAAAAATAGAAAAATTAGCTGGGCATAGTGGCATATGCCTGTAGTCCCAGCTACTTGGGAGGCTGAGGCAAGAGGGTTGCTTGAGCCCAGAAGTTTGAGGTTGCATTGAGCTATGATGACACCACTGCACTCTAGCTAGAGTGACAGACCAAGACCCTGGACTAGGTAAATACATGTGTTACATATTAAGAAATGTCCATATGGTGCACATCAAAACAAATCATCATAATCCTACATGACCAGAATGTAAAAGATGAAAAATAACTAAAATAAAAAGCCAAAGAACAGACTAAAAGGAAATTGCCTTAAAAGTGACAAAAAATTAACATTACCATTAATATTTGTATGGAATGCAAAGAACAGTAGTATATTAACAAAACAAACAAGCAAACAAAAACAACTGCATGTACTACTGAATAAATGGGAAATGCAAAGGAGCTGATAACTCCTCAGTCCAAGGGAACCTCTGTGACTTGCTAGCCCACATCGTGGTGTCTGGAGGCTGTGTCCATAACTCTACCAGGAATGCCTTCTCCTTGGTCCCCCTCTTGACTCCAGGCAAAGGCCCATTCATCTTTCAAGTTGGACATATATATCACCTCTCCTCCTATGCTGGCCACATCTTCCAGGAACCTCCTCAAACACCTTTTTATACTTTAATTGGAGCCTTCATTTTACCTACTATAATTAATTATTTCTCCATGAAATGTGGAACTTTTTGGAGTGCACAGACTAAACCTTTGTCATCTTTGTATCACCAGTCTCCAGTACCTGGCACAAGCCCTGACACAGAGTGGGATTTCAGTAAATGCTCACTTAATGAATAAAAACCTTCATCACTCCAAACAGAGGTTAACAACTTACTTACTTACTCAAAAAATATAGTTTAAAGCAATTTTCTATGGTCGACAACATTATATACTTAACAAAACAGTAAGAAAACATTTTAAGTGATAAAAATTGATTCAACCTTCAGAAAAGTAACATGGGAATACTACTAAAAAAATCTCAGCAATGTATGCATTCCAGAATATCAGCTAGAATTTTATCCAAAGGAAATATGAAAAGAAAAAAACTAACATGTACAGAAATTTTTATTATTTAAATTATCAAAATATGAGAAAGTACTTATATAGGAGAATGAGCAAAGTATCCTGCATCAACTCAATGAAATATTATGCAACCATTAAAACTGATCATTTAAGACTGCATTTAAAAAAATTTTTAAGGTGAGATCTACAGCAGCTCATCGTAAGTTTATTTAGAGGATGCCAAGTGTGTCATTTCTGACTTATTGTAAACATTGGTATTTAAAAAATAAAACTATTACATTATTTCTTTAAACAACTTGAGATATAATTTACGCACCATACAATTCACCTATTTGAAGTGTACAATTCAATGGTTTTTAGTATATTCACAGAGTTATGCAAACATCAATACAATCAATTTCAGAACATTTTATCTCAAAAAAAAAAAAACAAAACCCATACCCCTTAGCTATCAATCCTTCATCCCTCCATCTCCTCCTCTCCCCCTTCAGCCCTGGGCCACCGTTCATCAATCTTTCTGTCTGTATAGATTTGCCTATTTTGGACATTTTATATAAACGGAATCATACAATATGTGGTCCTTTGCGACTAGCTTCTTTCATTTAACATAATGTTATCAAGGTTCATTCATGTTTTGGCATCTATCAGTACTTCATTTCTTTCATTAACAAATAATATCCCATTGTACAGATATACTACATTTTATCTGTTCATCAGCTGATAGACATTTAGATTGTCCCCATGTCTTGGCTATTATGAACAATGCAGCTGTGAACTTTCATGTAGAAATTTTTGTGTGGACATTATGTTTTCATTTCTCTTGGGTATATGACTAGGAGTGGAATTACTGGATCATAACTCCATGTTTAACTATTTGAGGAACTACGAACTGTTTTCCAAAGCAGGTGAATCATTTTACAATCCCAGGGAATGAGAGTTCCAATTTCTCCACCTCCTCACCAACACTTGCAATTACCTGTCTTTTTTATTCTACCCATCCTGGTGGGTGTGAAGTGGTACCTCACTGCAGTTTTGATTTGCATTTCCCTGACAGCTAATAACATTCAGCATCTTTTCATATGTTTATTGGTCATTCATACATCTGCTAGGGAGAAACATCTATTCAGATCCTTTGCCAATTTTTTAATTGGGTTGTCTTTTATTATTGAGTAGTAATAGTTCTTTATATATTCTGGATACTAACCCCTTATCGGAAATATTATTTGCAAAAATTTTCTCCCATTCTATGGCCTGTCTTTTCACTTTGTTAATGTTCTTTCACATGTATCCAGAGAAACCTAAATACCATGAAGATTTCATTTCTACTATAATCCATATAGGAACAAGAACTCAAAAATTTTACATTGTACCCTTTTCTCCTTGAAATCATATTTCACTCCTTCCCTCCCTCAGAATTTCAACCTAATGAAATATATTTATGCTAGAAGGTCTTTTACTGATTTATAAATACTTTATCATACTTCTGTGCAACATAAAATTTTGTATATACTTTAAAATTTTTAAATGCCTTCGATTTTCTGTGACCATAAAACTCTAAGCTTTAATACTTTTCTTCTGGATTCAGTTATTATAATTATTAATAGGACACAATAGGCATGTTTACTGTGAAAAATAATTATTAAACATAAGGAATAAATTTTATTGGTAACGCACTGCTTAATAAGATATGGCAAGGAATGGTTACAGGTCTTAAGATTTGCCTGACATCAAAACTATAAACTGGTCCTTTGTTTGACGATCAGGGCTTTAACAACCTTGGGTCAATGTGCGATGATAAGATTATGGATATGGGAGAGTGTTTTATTGTAAAACTATTGTAAAACAGGAAAGGCTGTGGCAGAAGAAAAGGTGGGAAAGAAGATTCTGCATGATGCCCAGAGATCAATTTTCAGAAAGAATACTTCAGGAGCTGAGAATCTGGAAATCGATTCTCTGATAACTACCCAGGAGTACATACCTCTTGGCGAGTCTTTTTGCACTTCCCTAAGTGTATGTGTTCCCCAGTTGGAATGCAGCTGCTTTAGAGGATCTTAGAGATGGCTATGCTCCCTTGGATGACTTTGCATAATGAAGTCTTATTATATTACACAAAGTCTCTCTTTGCTAACACCTCTTTCTACACAGGATAGGAGTGGTAACCTATGTGGAGAAAGAAGCTTAGTTTCTCCAGTAATTCATAATAAAATAGGATGAGTCAAAGCAGTCAAGGCAATTCAAACAACTAAGAAGGGTTGTGTTAACAAGCACTTGGTAAAAATAGATCCAAACGCTTAATAATTTTATGACATTTTCTATATTTTTACCCTAAAAGTCTGATGGCTTCAAATCACTTGCTACACTAGACAGCAATACACAAAAATTAGCCTAAAATAGCAACTTTTAAAATCAGACTTAAGCTTGACAAGAGAGCTCATGACTGGATTAATATTGCTTACAGTCGTCTAAATGTCACTTTAACAAACTAAATGTTTGTCTTGATGACATCTACCCCTAGGCATATGGCACTTCCATTAACTCCAGTGTTATCTTTGTAGCAGGAGACCATGCCTCATTGTTTTCAGAATATTCATAATTTACAAGGACTCTCTTTGGCCATGATTTATAATTGCTCATAATATTGAAGGGAAAGATCCCTGCACAGATGCTATCCAGTGTGTGGGTTTTTTCTTAATTATTATTAATTTCAAAGAACAAAGTGTTCTCTTTGAAGCAAACACTTAACAGCCATGATCCAAATCTGAGATGAAAATGTTACCTTTATAAAGTATAACATAAAAAAGATGTTAGGCTGCATTTTATAATGGCAACCTTGGGCAGCTCAGAGAAACTCTACAAATACAAAACCACAGAAGAATATAAATTCACAATATTCATCAATTCCATCCAACAAAAGCATTTGTTAAAAACTCACCTTGCATAAGACCCTGCGACAGAGACAGTGAAGGATGAACACATTTTAGCCCTTGAAAAGATTCTGATCGCCAAACTGGCACCACAAAATACATAAAGAATCTGTGGGTGATAAGGGGACCTGCAATCTAAATATTTATCCCCAAACCTGGGGTCATAATTGAAAAACATTCTCTAGGAAACTGATCACTTACATTAATAAAATCAGTTCAGACCTTTAATATTCCTCCCTGCTTGCCCTCCCACCAATGGCATGAAATACAAACAAATCAACTACGCATCTTGCAAAAGAGACAGTATTTCATGAGACTGATGAAAGTAATATTGGAAAACTGCTTAAATCACAAACAAGACCACAGGAAATAAGGATCTCAGGTTAGGCCATGTAGGTTTAAGTAAATACATTCCGTGATGTTCGCACAATGAAATCACCTAACAACATATATCTCAGAATATATCCCGATCCTTAAGCAATGCATGTCTGTATATTAAAACTGGGCACACACAAAAAAAATTGTCTTTATATGTTAAATGGAGTTAGGTTTTTGGCTCAGGTCATTATAGATAGGTTTTTCACCAAGTTAGGCTGGAGGGTTTTCACCTCCAATAGGGGCATTCAAGGATATTGCAAAATGCACAGAATAAGCCTTCCCTTTGTTGGTTGCTCTGTATACTACAAAATATCAAGCACCCCTTGCCCCCGCCCACCAAACACCAGTAGCACACTCCATTCTTTGGGACAACCAATGTTAGTGCCCACCAATTTCCCAAATATTCCATTAGGGGGCAGTACCACTCCTACTGAGACCCACTGAATAAAGCCATCCTAAAAGTACTGACTGGGGACCAGCAGACATCAGACCTAGTGCTAGACACTAGGGACAAAATGATGTTTTAAAAAAATAGAGCTTAGAGCATAGCGAAGAAAGTGGCATTACTACCCACATAATTGTATCAATACAAAATACTATAAATGCTATGAAAGAAATCTATAAACTGCAATTTAGACAGTGGAGTGGCATCAGACTTAAGGAGTTTGTGAACCAGTAAAATTATTCTTTTATTAACTTAGATACATGAATAGAGTTGTCAGCTTTTTAATTTTGTCATGCAAATTTATTTAAAAATAATAATAATATCTACCATTTACAATCACCATGGTAACAAGAAGGCAGGAAAGAAATTATCTATGAATTTTTTAAAATATACAAATAAAACAAAAGAGTGCTTTTATCTTGGTAGAAAAGCTCACATATTATTCTTATTTTACTCTCTTTGCTGCATGCTGGTAAAATCTTATTAGAAACTGGCATTTTGTTACCATCACACCAGATCCGAGTGCGGTCTGTGGATCAGGAGCATCAGCATTACCTGAGAGTTTGTAAGAAATGCAAAATCTCAGGCCCAATCTCAGACCTACTGCATCAAATCTCATTTTAACAAGATCCCCAGGTGATTCATACCCACATTAAAGTTTGAGAAGCACTGTTGTAAAATAGATCATATGGACCAGACCCTCTGATGGCAGATATTCGGCCACAGCCAACTACATTAAAGACTCAGTAATGACCTTTAACACTTGATAACCAATTTCCCAAAGAAGGTAACTGAAGGATCCTGGAAAAATCAGAGTGCAAGGTAAAATAGAAAGCAGACAAGCTAGCATCCTAAAAATCACCTTTCTATTTACTGTTTAGGTGACTTTACACATGCTGCAGCTGAATTCACGTTTTGGGATCTTTTACCCCACAATTAGTTTTTTGAGCAAAGGGCATCTCTCTAGAGAAGTGTGAATTATAAGCAAGACATGAGGCCCAGATTCATGCCTCTTTTCTAGGCCACTATGATGGGAAAATAATTGCCAGAACAATACAATGCCTTTTCTCGACAGAAGAAAAGTTATAGTAAAGATCTGTGCTGACCAATAAGGTAGCAACTAGCCACATGTGGACACTGAGCACCTGAAATATGGCTAGTCCAAATGAAGATATACAGTAATTATAAAATACACAAGCATATTTTAAAACCAATACAAAAAAGAGTAAAATATCTCAATAATAATTTATATAATAATTAATATTTTTGATGTATTGGGTTAAAAAAGTATACTAAAAGTAAATTCATATGTTTCTTTTACTTTTTCAATATGACTTGTAGAAAAATTTTAATTATATGTAGCTTGCATTATATATTTATTGGACAGCGCTGGCCTAGAATTATACATGCATCAACCTTAAATTTAAAAAATTACGTAGATAGATAAATCCTAAATCATAGGGAATAACTACAGAAAACAAGTATTTTGGAGGTAGCCAAATAAAAAGAGTACAGGGGAAGTGTTTGGCAGTATTGATCTTTTTATTTTAACTGCTGAGTAAGAGAGCCCTTTTTGAAATGTCTGCATCCGGTGTCCCTAAATTTATACTGAAAGAAGAGAGAAACATCAAGTATTTAACAAAAATAGAGCAGAGGGCGGAGCTGATAAAAACTGAAGTGCAATCACAGTGATGACCAGTTCTCTCAGAGTCTAGGAATGTAGGAGTGGAAAAGATAAACAAATTCCATTGACAATAGCCAATAATTTCCTGGCCTAACCCATTCACATAACTAAACCTTCCCGCCTCTAAGTAAAATGGGAAAAGTAAAACCACAATCTCAATACCTGCCTCAGATCAAGAAAGGTGCTACAAGTGGCTGACTGTGTTGCTTTGTAGAGGCATAACTATAAATTTAAATTAACCCACAGTTCTTCTATAGCACAAAGAAAACCAGAAAAGCTCCCATGGGATTAAAAAGTGGATTCAGAAATTAGTTTTTCAAATTGCCAGACCCCCACACATAGCATTAAAACAGCAACCCCAACAACAGAAAATGGTGCTGGATCAGATTTAGTTTGGGAATAAGACTACCACGAGTATGAAGCAAGCAAAGTAGCTAAAGCCATCTCCAATCTGGGCAGATTCCTCTCATTCCTGGCCCCGGGAACAATCCCATCACTTAGGAAATCTGGACCTCTGCCAACACACTGCTTCTGCAGCCTGCTGGGGGATGGGTGAGGAGGGTGGAAATGTCTGGGCAGCTGGCTTTTATCACAAAGCCTTCTCTCTTAGAAAGGCTTATAATGAATTTCCTAGACATGATACAACACAATATTTTAAATGATTAATAGTACAAAAAAATCCCATTTAAAAAATAAATGTCCAAGGTATAAGAGGCCAATAATTATATGAATGGAATCTGATACAAATATTAAAATATTATATTTTAGTGGTTTTTGATTCTTTTCATTAGGCTTAATTAACCTCAACACTTCTATATAGGAGAGAAAGAAACTAATCTATTGAAAGCTTAATTATATGTGCCAGGTAGTACCCTAACTTATTCCACTTAAAAATAACTAACTTTTAACAGGGAATTTACTGTAAGCCATTCACTATTCTGTTTTGCATTGATCCTAACAACCCTATGAGCCAAGTATTATTATTATCCCTCTGTTCAAGATGAGGAAGCAAGGCTTGGAGATGTTCACTATCACACAGCCAAGAAGTGTTGGAGCCTGGATATGACTGCCGGCTTATGACACCAGGCAGCTCACTCCAGCACCCTGACTTCTCACTCCCAGCCTTCACTCTCAGATGAGGATACTGAACCTCAGGGGGCTTTAGCAACTGTATGTTCATGGTAACAAAGCTACTAAGTGGTGGGGCATAGAATCGAATCCACATCTAACACTAAATCCTTCTCATAAGCAGCTTCCTGTTATCACCAAACCTCTGCCCCAGTGTGTGATGCTGTTGGACTTATCTTCTTTTCTCCTGTTCTCAGGGGATGGTTGCTAGACTATTCTTTCTTTCCTCTTAGCCAAACTGCCAATACTCCCACCACAGTTTGACCTGTTGGCTCTTGGAGCATCTAAAGAATACAAAACAGGATTTATGCTTTTCACAGCTATGTAAAATTAAGTATTCGGGTCTATAAATCTGGAACACAGAAACATAGAACATGGAAAATAAAATGCATTTGTCTGAATAGACAAATTAGTAAGTGACTCATTACTTGTCACTAATGTTATAATATTGAGGAAATAACTATCATTTGAAATCTACATAACTAGGGTTTGGAGATCACACACCTCCCCTAATCTGATGTTGAATATGACTTCCTTAAATGCTGACTTTTCCAAGTGTCACAGAATAATGGGGTGGGGGTGAGAAGACAGGACACCTGGGTTCCAAACAAAGCTCCACTGTGAGGACAGAAAATTGTGGCCTGGGGCACAGCACTCACCTTCTCTGAGAACAATTTCCTCCTCTACAAAACAAAGATGGAAATATGTGTCCACTACTGCACAGTGTTGTTGCAAGAATTCACTGAAATAACATGTGAAATTGTTTTGTAAACTCTGAAGCCCTATACAATATGTTATAAATATGCACTGAGTCTTGCCTGATATTAGCTAGCATGAAAAAGGGTTTCAGGGCCTCTGAGGATGACAGAGAGGAAGACAGCAGTCTGTCCCTGTAACGCCACACACCCAGTAACTCAACCTTCCAGATGCAATCATCAGCGGGTTTTAAGGTTCAGAAGCTGTGTTTTTAAACAACAGTGAGAGATACCAAGCATTGGTTTCAATAAAACGTTTGAAGGCATTATTGCCACTGCAACTGCTACCCTAATCAAGCCTCCCAGGGATGGCTGAGGACACTAAAGGGGACCATTAATTGCTAGATTTTCTGATCAAGTGTGAGACAGTGGAAATTTTACCTTAAAGTCACTGAAAAACGAATTGACATTCACAATGCTTATGTATTCAACTTTTTTTTAATGAACTGAAAATCATTTAAGGAAAACAAACCTAATACCTTAAAATCTAATGTTTAGAACACTTCAGATTTTCCTTTTCAGAAGTGCTTTTTTCCTTCCTTGTTTTATACTATCACTGGGATACAGCCAGTATCCCAGGCTGCCATCAACCCTGACAAAGAGATGCATATATGGAGAACAGCCCTTTAAAGAGAGCAAAACAACTAAAGATCTCCAAATTCAACTAAAGAGTAAGCCCAGTGATTAAAATAAAAGATGTCTAATTATTGGTATTCATGTGGTCAGGCTATACTCTCAGAAGGGCACAGATTCACTCTTTCAGTCCACAGCAGAAATCCTTTTAAGCCATTTGACATCTTGCACTGTGCAGTTTTAGACCTACACATATGTCTTGGTTAGAGGAAAAATACATGACCACAAACTCTAGAAAGAAAAAAATTGTAGAACACAAAAAAAAAAGACAACAAAAATTTTAAAATAAATAAATAAAAGAAACAGAATTTAAAATACATATAATCCAAGAAAGCAATTGAGCTGACAAATGGTATGCTATTACATTAATAAGGGAAACTATGAATATTCATTACACAATAATCATAAATAGAAGGAAGGAAAACCAGAGAGTGAAGATGGGGCAAAAACTCAGAAAGCTTTAAAAAAAAAAAAAGGAAATAAAAGAAAACATATGCAGTCTCAGATGATACTATTTAAGTAAGAGTCCCTGGGTGGAAACTTTGATCTAAGATAAGAGGACAGTAAAAGAAGGAATTTCCTTACACAAGGTAAATAAATAAACAGCATAAACTACCCAGAAGGACAGGAAAAGTTTTCAGTAAAAACACAATCAGGGTAGTCTTAGCTTAGGATGTTTTGAATAAGGATAATACATCTCCCAAATCACTAATAAGGTTAAGTAGGTATTGCCCCACCCTCCTACACCCCCGCTTCCCACTTAGAGGAGGGACAACCCCAGACAAAAATCCAGTGCAGTAATATTCAATCTCAAATGTTGTTTAATTTTTATATATCTTGGGGAAAAAAGAAGAAAAACCAAAGATACAAATAGAATTAACCCCAAAACATGTGCTCATGGATCACAACTTTTTTATCCAATTACAAGCTGGGGGCTTCAGGGAAATGTCACCACAGTGGACTGACAGTTTCTCTAGAAGTTTCAAGATAAGTACAGAAAACTTATGAGCTCAAGATGACGATGTACACATTTACTGAGCAAAAACACTACGACACAAGCGGATAGTCATTTTATGTTTGTAAAAAAGTGTGCACAGAATATTCTAAACTGCAGTTTCCAAACAACAGGGACAAAAAGATGTAGGCATTATTGACAGTACACAACATTTGGCCTGTACTTTTTAATGAGATAAGAAATGCCACAGGATTAATAGTGCCACAGGATTTTCCTCTAAGTAGGAAAATCAATTTGTTTCCAGCACTTTCATTTTGTATTTTGCTTCTCAATTAGTCCCACAGCCAAGGCTACCACCCTAATACACTCTCAGCATTAATTTCCAACTTTAAAAGTTACACAATTCAACAGTAAATGTAACCCAATCACCATTCAAATGCAAAGATTTTTCCAAATTCCCTTTCAAAGGCCAACCTTATCGAGAAGGTCTCTCCAGCTACTACTTTAGCCCTTGTGAAGGCCCTGTCTGGGTCACTACCAATTCTGAAACTTCACCAACCCTGTGACCCTGTGCTAGTTGCTTAACTTCTCTATACCTCAGTTTCCCCAGAAATAATAACACCAACATTACTGGGAAAATTAAATAAGGTACGTAAAAAAGAAACATTTAAGATAAGTGTCATTCCCCATGAATAAACAATTGGTAAATGTCTATGGCATTCTAAAAGACAGAAAAAAGAAAAGAAAATGTCTGAATTATGGAAACAAATTCACCAAAAAGACCCCAAAAGTGTTGTCTGTTTATTCTTTCAAGCAACACTTATTCAGCACCAACTAGGTGCAAAAGACTGTGCTGAACAAATGAGATCTCGAGAAGCAGAAATGCTGTCTCCACCCCTGGAACCTTACACTCTTATAGAGGAAATAAAAGATGAATTTAAGGATGTGAATATCTGTTCAGGCAACAGGTTCAAAAACTTTGATGAAGTGCCTACGAAGAGAAAACATTCTGATGGAGAAAATGCCCCAATTACTCAACACACAGACACAGGACACATGGAATAGGGACAAAGGGCTTCCCTTGCCAGACAATGAATATGTTCTACTACAAATACAGGCAGACAAGAAAGAGAACCAAGTAGAATCAGGACAGCCTACTAGTGAGGCCCCAAGCCAGAAATAAGAAAGCACAGGAAGATTCTTCCTCCCTCTATATCTGGGGTAACCATCATAGATCTTTCTGGAAATTCCTGTGGCCAGATACACACTGTAGATGTGATGTGTGTGATGCTGTTGCCTTCTAAAACATTGGTTAAGAGTGCTCAAAAATGCAGAGCTCCTGGCTGTCTTGTAGGATGTAAAATCTCATCCACCAAAACCTACCTGAAAGACAAAGCCCACCAGTGGACATTCCTTTCTGCCAGATCCAGTCAGTACATGGTCATGGCAAGGCCACTGTGAGGGGCAGAAGAGAGGTGGGGGCAGGAGGAAGTCTAAATTTGGAATTTACAGCCTCAGTTTCCTCATCTTTAAAGTGGGGAGGTTCCTAACATTAGATCACTGGTGTCCCATCATAAAGCCAGAAAGGCACCAGATGCCCCTCAGCTTGTGCTCACAGATGTGAGGACTCACATGGAGAGAGAGATGACCCAAATGTCACATGCAGTACCACACTGAGGATGGCAGATGTGCAAGTGCACGGTTCAGCTCTGTGAAGTGGTAGTGCCTGCTCTGTGCCAAGATCTTTTAAAGGAATTACAAGCTTTATCTCAGGAATCGTCACAACACTTTGCCAGGTGGAGATGATTATCCTTGTTGTACAGATAAGGGAAAGGAGGCTACACAGAGGCATTTGAAAATGGGGGGGGGGGGCACGGGGGGGGCGGTGATAGAGCTGGAAGAAGATTCCAAATCTCCTGCTTAGCTTCAGAGGGAGCTCAGGGTGGAAAAGCATCGCTCATAGCTGCCTGAAGAACACACAGAGTTACAACCAGAAACAGCATCGTCACTGACCCTGATGTGCCAGTGTGAACCAACCAATTCGTCAAAAAATAAATGAAATCTCAAAGAAAAATACCTAGCCTTACCAACTATTGAATTAATAATTCCTATGACTCATCTGTGCTTTGCTGATCCTCGAAATCATAGTAGATGTCTCACTAAAATTTCATCAATATTTCTCAGGTTTCCAACTAGACAAAAATACCATATGTTAATTGCAATATTTTGAATAGAAATAAGAAATATTGATTCTCATTCTTAATTAGCAATTATTATTTTAAAAGATGCCTTGAAATAACATTCAAGCAGATGAAAATGAGCAAGTCACAAAGGTTAAGAAAACTACAATACATACTGTATGAAGAGATCTTTATTTAAAAAAGAAAAATAGTAGACATACCACATTCCTGCATGGGAAAAGAAAAAATCATAAATCAAAAAGGATATTCTTTTAAAAATATTGAAAGAAATGTTTTTTTACTGATATAAAATTCTACTCTTCTAAACTTTCAATTTTTTTTGTATCATCTGTATTTTTTCATCTTTCCATTAATAACCAGGTGTTATTTTATAATATAAAACATTTAACACTATTATAATTAATAGTAATAAAAATACAAACAAGTTTTCAAATGTAATCTTTGAGTTTTCAGGCTGTATCTTTTAATTAAAAGTCTAGTTTTCTTAAACCCTTGCATATGTGTCAACTATGTTTTTTGAAATGGGTTTAAAAGTTCTAGGAATGTTAAATATCATACAATCAAGATTGAGCAGCAGACAGAAAGAAACAGAAAAAAACTGACATAGCTTCATTTCTATCCCTTCCTTTAACCTTTAAATGTAATGTGAAGTGAAAGAAATACATGTTACAACTGGGAGCAGACATTATACTTAGCCACCCTTCTCAGAGGTGAAATGCCCAATGGAAGTGGAAACTCAAATGTATGTTAAATGATTCCCAAACAAACAGCAGGAAGGGCTGGCAAATACATTCATTTTAAAAGTAAATATTAACTTAATGAGCTTGGTGACCGGAAAACTGATTCTGCTCTCTTGAGATTTCCACTTCCCTGCTCCTTCTCATCAAAAAGATAAAAAGAAACAAAAAACACTAATAAGGCACAAATTCTCCTATTTCTGAGTCTAAATGGTACCAGAGCGGAATCTAAAATCACTCTTTCTGTGTGTGTCCTCAAATCTTACCAAATTAACTGGTGAAGGAAAAGACAAAGTAAATCAAATAACGTATAATATGTGCCAGAACTAGTCCATGAAATGCAGTGGGGGGCATAAGGAAGGCCAAGTCTTTTTTTGGGAGCCATAATTCTGTTCTCTAATAGCAGAACAGGAGCCAGTCGTTATAAAACATCCCCATCTCCTGCCTGAGACTTTCCCCTTCTTCTTCCCTTGCCTGCCCCAGTCATGAGCCAAAAAAGCATTATGTCTGCCACAGTGGAAGGATGGCACAAGCAACCAAAAGGTCACTAAATTTACTAGACACAGTGCCTGGGCCATGAAAGGGCTCAGAGCAAAGGAAGCCCAGTGGAAGCCCAGCTGAACCATATGCTTCAGACAAGATGGAGCTACCTGTTCCCACCAAAACCAAGCAGTTTCCAGGAAAAAAAAAGGGGGGGGGGAGAAAATCCAATGATATTGGAAACATAGGGAAGAGGAAAAAGAGAGCAAGAAAGAAAAATTGGTCTATTTCTTTTCTCAGCACCCACTCTACCAATAAAAAAGAATACAAAGTATTCAATATTTCTCCCTATGCCCACCTAAAGTCTTTTATATTTCTTACTAAGATGTAAATATTAAAAAGATCTGCCTATTTCCTGTATATTTTTAACCTTCACAAACATTTCAGCTGTCACACTATGAAAGAAAAATGAAGCTAGAGTTGCTTCACATGTACAAGCTAATAATCCAAGTATATATATTCAGGATTCCAAGAAAAAGAATGAACTTATCATCTGACATTTTCTGTTCAATATTAACATTTTGCCTTATTCAAGGAAGGCAATTTACACCCATTGAAAGATATTTTGACACTGTTTTCTGAACATGCCAGTTAAAACACACACCAGCCTCGTTCTCATTATGCCACCCAGCTCAAACCAGTCATGTAGGTGGTCCACGGTACCTTATCCAACAGGTAACCTTCCGTACATAACCCTCATTGTCTGCAGAATCCTAACGTCCATCCAGAAATTTTAATTAAGCAAATTACTACTAGAAGAATCAAATTTGTATCTCATCAAACAATCCCCACCTAAATCCAGACAAAAATGGCAATACAGTTTTAACATAATCTCGAAACTGAAATTTAAAATGTAAAGAGTAAATTAGAAAAGAAACCCCCTTGATCTCACAACAACCAATCAACAATGTTCTCTTCAGCAACATTTTTTATTAACATAATTATTTTATTTCCCTGGGCCTCAGTTTCCTCTCTAAAAATGGGTATAACTCAGCTCAAAAATGACATAGATCTATTACAGGAATCTTTTAGGTTCACTTACTGTTATGCCTTATTAGGAAAAACCATTCATCTGCTAGAATTACTACCAAACACCAGTTGCTTCTTTGTAAGAATGTTGGGTCCTCCCCCATCAATATGCTGCATATGACATCCACAGTACCTATGTGGTATTTCTCCCTTTTCTCCCTTCTCCTGGGAGGCAGCCTAGTAAAATGTTAAGTATACATACTTTGGAGGCAGAGAGACTAGGTTGGAATCCTGGATTAAACAACTCTCTTCTAGCTGAGGGACTATGAGTAAGCCACAACTTCAAAGAACCTTAATCTCCATACTATCCTTTTGTTCTATTTCCTTTTTTCAGATGTTTTCCTCCATGCAGAGGATACTTACATCTTGCAAAGCTGAGATCATACTCTATACACAATGGTTGTTTTCACTTTAACATTGCAATTTTTATTTTATGCCTTTTAATATTTTATGTTTTCTGCAATGAACATAATTACTTTTCTTAGTAGAAAATATTAAAATTATTCAATGAAAAAAACGTAATTGTGATAAGAAGGAAAAGTTCTAAAACTGAAAAAAACTCCAGGGTGAGTTTAATCTGCCTGTGTTGCCTGAAAAAATATTCAAATGGAGGAAAATGTATACATAAGAAGATACAATAAGGGAAATAAAGGGAATGCTGAAGATAGTCAATAAAGTGTCACACAAAACTGTGGCCATCTAATTAATGTCAGTCATATGGGTTTTAATATTTTTATATTCTAATAACCATACAGAAATTAGTGTAATGTACACTGCACAATTTGCATTCTACTTTGCAAGTACATATTTATTTATTTTTTCCTTTTATGACTAAAGCATCTTTTTCGATGCACATGTAATACATCATTTAGATGAAGTAATGCAAACCTCTTGGGGAAAGTTTTGAACTCAATTAGGGCATCTGGGGACAGGCCATATGTTACCAAGCCTTTTGCACACCTGAACCCCAATATCTAATGACGCAAGGATGCTCACTTATAAGATTAAATAGTCTGCCTTTTAAGAGAAGAGAATCAAGCACTGCAGGACATTCTCCACCATATTCACTTGAAGACAACATAAAGAGAGCTATACAGCTGAAGATTTAAGATAAATGAGCACCTATAACACAAAAGAATGTGTAATTCATGCCTTGAATGAATTTATTACTAACATACAATTTTATGTCACACACACTGAGAATAATCAAGAGCTACTTAGTAGACTTAATTGACAATTTTATCTCATCAATCTTCTCTCTTCTTATAATTTTTTTAAAATTTCTTTACAATTTTCTTAAATTAATGAAAAGTATTTTCATTAAAATCAAAAAGGTAACCATAAGTTATTCTCATTTTATCTGTTACAGGATAATGTTATAGTTAATAAAAAAGTTAGTAAAACTAAAAATTAATAAGAAAAGAAAACAGAGCTGGGCATGACGGAGCACACCTGTAGTCCCAGCTATTGGGGAGGCTAAGGCAGGAGGATCGTTTGAGCCCAGGATTTGGGAGCTGCAGTGCACTGTGATCTCGCTTGTGAACAGCCACTGCACTCCAACCTGGGCATCATAGTGACACCTCACCTCCAAAAAAATAAAATAAAGAAAAGGAAAAAAGAAAATGTTAAACTAAAGAACAAACTATTGAAAGAATAACCAGAGCTAACTTTACATATCAAGAATAAAATAGCTTCAGGAGGGAAAAGTGAGTATCATTTCAATTGTTAGCTTTAAAGGGCAAAAGAGCTCTTTCAAGGAACCTAAGACACTCATGCATCCTGAGAATATCAAGCTTGAAAAATTGAGAGAAAACTACTGGTTCCAATATTTTGTAATTATGCCTTTTACAAATTTCATGGCACCAAGAATAAAGGATAAGCGTGTTTTGCACTACAAAAATAAAATGTAGACCAGAGATTCCAGTCCTGAGAAAAGAAAACTCTGACACCTCCCACCCTAGCTTAGCTGATGTCAATTATCATCATGGCTCCTAGTAGGACAGACCATCTCAACTGCAACCAAGTAAATTCAGGATTTAAAAATGAGTGGCTCAAATTCCAGTCAGAAGGAAAATGGGCATAATGTACTTCCTGCAGCTGGGCCCATTTTGTACTTGTTCAAGAAAATCGTAAGTACCTAGGCTGTGTAGAAAGACTTCCGCCGTCAAAGGTCAGCTTTCTTTTTTTTTTTTTATTTCAGAATATTATGGGGGTATAAACACTTTGGTTACATATATTGCCTATGCACTGCCCAAGTCAGAGCTACAATCATGAACATCCCCCAGGCAGTGTGCCCCACACCCATTAGGTGTGAGTTTTCTCATCCCCTCCACCCCCTCCCACCTGCCCAACCCCTGATGAATATTATTTCCATGTGTGCACATAAGTATTGATCAGTTAGTACCAATTTGATGGTGATCAGTGGTGCTTGTTTTTCCATTCTTGTAATACTTCACTTCGAAAAATGGGCTCTAGCTCCATCCAGGATACCAGAGGTGTTAATTCACTGTTGTTTTTTATTGCTGAGTAATACTCCATGGTATACATACACCACATTTTATTAATCCACTCATGTATTGATGGGCACTTGGGTTGTTTCCACATCTTTGCAACTGTGAATTGTGCTGCTATAAACATTCGAGTGCAGATGTCTTTATTATAGAATGTCTTTTTTTCCTTTGGGTAAATACCCAGTAGTGGGATCGCTAGATCAAATGGTAGTTCTACTTTTAGTTCTTTGAGGTATCTCCATATTACTTTCCATAGAGGTTGTACTAATCTGCAGTCCCACCAGCAGTGTATGAGCGTTTCTATCTCTCCGCATCCCCGCATTCCTGTCAAAAGTCAGCTTTCTACAAATGAATGCAAACGTGCAAATCAGAGCCCTGCCCAGGAGGGAATACCACTTACAGAAGAGACTTCCTCCAGGCTAATGAGCCTGCCTTCAGGATGCCCAGTGCTCAGGACAGAAAGAGGGCACCACGCATGCATTCCATTTCTGCAACATTCTGCCTTCTGGCAATTAGGAATGTGAAAGTGACTAATTCTTCCAAATGTCATACATCTTGCATTCTGTGACATGTACTTCCTCTCTGAATCTTTACAGCACTACCCAGACATTCTAGCCACTGTCTGGACTAGACCTAATTATGGTAATTATGTGTACCATAATTAGGGAGATAGTAAATTTGATCAAACATTTACAAAAAGGAAAAACTGAAGCACAGAAAGTTTTAAGCATCTAAAAATTAAAACTAAATTTCCAATGAGAGAATTAAGGAGGAAGTCAGCCATCCAAAAGGGTGAATATGGGCCACCGGGTGCGGTGGCTCACGCCTATAATTCTAGCACTCTGGGAGGCTGAGGCAGGAGGATAGCTTGAGGTCAGGAGTTCAAGACCAGCCTGAGCAAGCAGTCCCAGCTACTCGGGAGGCTGAGGTAGGAGGACTGCTTGAGCCCAGGAGTTGGAGGTTGCAGTGAGCTATGATGATGCCACTGCACTCGACCCAGGTGACAGAGTGAGATTCTGTCTCAAAAAAAAAAAAGTTGAATTTGAAATATAATGACTTACTGGATTACTGGCATAATCAAAATTTCTAGGCCTCTTTCATGGGATAGGTTCACAATATCTAGGGTTGGTAGACATGACCACAGTGAAAATAAAACAGAATATAAGGTAACATAAAATCTTACTATAAGAAAAAGTGAGACTGAATCTCTGCCCAGGTCTAACACTACATGATGCTAGGAGCTGATCAACTTGAAAATGCACATGAGATTGAATTCTCTGAGACTGACCAGATCAAGAGTCAGGCTGAGATGATATCCAGAGCTGGACATAAAACAGACATCAATAAACACTTGACACATGAATCTTTGAATAGGGAAGTATCATGACAAGAAAGACATTTTGGGAAGGTAGAGTGGAGGAGTAAGAGATGGAGCAGTGAGACCAACTAAGAGCTTATTGAGATAAAATAGTTAAAAGTGATAAAGTTCTGAACTGAGGTGGCGGCACCTAGAATGGTAATGAAGGCACTAAAGTAAGAGGTAACTGTTTGATAAGAATGAAAAGGTAGGCAAGAGTTAGATCTGGAAAAGCCTTGAAAGACAAGCTAGGAGTCTGGACTTAAACCTGCAGCTGATGGGGAGCTTTTCAAGCAGTAAGCAGGAGAACAGCATGCTCTGTATTTCAGATCCATCATTCTGCTGGAATAGGAAGGGAAGCCAGTTGGAAGACTACTGCAAGTCCAGGAAGAGATGATGAGGCTGAATGTGCACGTGAGGGGGGAGACTGGATATGACAGCAAGGACCAAAGGCCAAGCCAATACCTGGATGTGGGGTTTGGAGAGAAGTTTAGGACAGCGTCACCTTTTTGCCTTGGAAAATCACGTGGCTGATAGAGCCAATAGCTGAGATAGGGAAGAGAGAAGGTGCAGGTTTGGGAAATACAAGAATTAGTAATATTTTATATGTGTTGAGATCAAGGTAACTGTGAGACACAGAGACAAAAACATCTAATGTGCAACTAGACATCTGGGTGTGGAGTTTAGAATAAAAAGCTGAGTGAGCCAAACTGATACAAGCATAATAAGGGGGCAAGAGGTAAACAAACCACCCAGCGAGAGCATGGCAATGATCACAGAGGACAGAGGCCCCAAGTTATGATGGAAGAGATGTGGGAGATGCATGCTCAGAGCCTGTGGCAAAAGTACCTGTAAAAAGGAGAAGACAGATACTATAAAAAAGAAACGAAAGAATCAATTATGTAAGCTTCCGGAGTAGAAAGGAGGGGAAGCAGGGGACAGGAAGAGGAACTGGCCTGGAAGGAGAAAGGACACGACCTCCTCTGAGATCGGTGGAAGGAAGTAGGATTGGAGCAAAGGAAGATACGTGGAGGGGCAGGGTGTTGAAAGGAAGTGACACCTAACAGTGTTGTGTTCTAAGAAGTTGGAGGGTGTTATGGGTTCAATTCTGTCCACCAGAAATTCATATGTTGAAGTCTTAAACCCCAGTACCTCTGGAAGTGATCTCATTTGGAAAAGAGGGCTGGTGCAGTTGTAATTAGTTAAATTCAGAGGAGGTCATGCTGGAGTAGGGTGAGCCTCTAATCCAATATGACCGGTGTCCTTACAGACAGACGCACATTGAGGGAAGGCAACGTGAACAAACACAGGCAGAAGACGGCCACTACAAGCTGAGGGGAGAGGCCTGGCACAGATCCTTCCCTCACAGCCCTCAGAAGGAACAAACCCTATCTACGTGGATTCCACACTTCTAGTCTCCAGAACTGTGAGACACGAAAATGTCTGTTGTTTAAGTCTGTTGTGGTACTTTGCTAGGGCAGCCCTAGAAAAAGCCGTCCATGAAAGGAGGGAGGGTAGAGGAGGGTTGGGAGAAGGTCTGGGGGGAGTGAAAGGGCTCAGCAGGAAACAGGCCAGTGACACAGGGACACAAATGCAAGACCATCCAGAGCTGCCTGAGGTTCCGGCTAAAGCTGGAAATGATAAATGTATTTATAGAGTGAATTTCTCTAGCAGCTCTTGGCAGCCACTAGGTAAGAGAAGAAAAGATGCCAGGTCAAAAGCAAGGGCTGGCAGAACAGATTACAAGCAAAGTACAAAGGAGTAAGGCCACTGAGGATACTGTCAAGAGAATGGTATACCAGGAGTGAACAGGGAACAAACAAAGGGGGGGAATAGGCTCTGGGTGGGGGGAATGGCGTGAGGCAGGCAGGGAAGGGGTCATCTAGAAGCAAAGAAAAGATACAGGGAGGACAGCGGGAGTGAGAGAGCTAGACGGGAAAGATTGTTAGTGGGATTTGATATTTCAAATTTGTGACAGTCCCAGTGAAATGATCCAGTTTCTGTAGAACCAAGTATGGATAAAGTAGGTATGAGAGCTGGAAACCAGGGAACTTAGAAGTTGGGCTGTTGTACACAGTCCACAGGGACACTGAGACCTACCACCATGACAATAGTTAGGGTGGAGAAAAGACTGAACCAATTTCCACAGCTCTCAATGAATGGAAAGGAATGACCAGAAATATCTCCAAATCGTATTTGTATCTAACACCAAAATTCTGGTTCTCATAAAAAATCAATGCCACATTTATCTTCTCTGGTATTATATCTTTATACGAAATAACAAAGAGGGACACGGACTACAAACAAATATCAATATACACTGTTTCCATCTATTGAACAGAATTATTATGTTAAACACATAGTAAGCCACTTAACCTACAAAAATGTGCTTGGAGCACTCACAGATCAGACACAAAAATTTTAAGATTTTTATATGCTTTGTACACATTTTCCTAGGATTCAAAAAATAAAATGGCTAGAAAATGCTAAAATAAGTGCTGATAGCCCTTTCTATTTCACACACATGAAATAACTGACTAGAGCAGAGAATAATTAGAAAACTCATAAATTATCACCCATTTTTTTCCAAACAAATTAACTGCTTAATTTATCTGGATTATATACCCTAAACAATGAAACTCTTTGCATTTCAAAAGTTTATTCCAATCATTAAAATTTTTGTATTTCTCACCCAAGAGCCAAGTAGAGTCAAGACTTTGTTCTGGCAACTCATTGGAGCTAAATAACAGAGGTATGAAGCAGAACTGCACAATTTAACCTTTTAATTTATGCACAAGAACAATTCATGAATTGCTGTAGCTACAGACATTTCCAACTCTTTCTATACACATATATTTACACTTAATTGGAGCTTTTATCTCCAAAGTTCAAAAGTTTTTATGTGTGGTAATTTTACACTGGTGGAGACCAATTGTATTTTCTGAGCTTTTACATATTAGGTATCATTATTATTCTAAAGCAAATCATTAAATCAAAAAATAAGATTTAAAAATTCACCTGAAATCACAGTGTAGCTACTGTTCACTGCCCCAGGAAAAATGGGGCTACTCAGGGGACATGGCCTGGGCATTTATTGGAGACAAAAGCCTAAAAAGACACTTGGAAAGTTCTGCAATAGTTTCATAGATAAAAGCCTCATACTTACTAGTGGCTGTCATCACAATGTCCCCCTAAACACTGTGTCCACTAAAAAGTATGACACAAAATACCAATCTTCTTTCCCTTCAATCTGGCTTAACCATTTGTTTCTCCAATAATTTTTTTTTTTTTTTGAGACAGGGTCTTGCTTTGTTGCCCAGGATAGAGCCCAGCAGTGTCATCATAGCTCACTGCAACCTCACACTCCTGGTCTCAAGTGATCCTCCTGCCTCAGCCTCCCAAATAGCTACAACTACAGACACACACCACCACGCCCTGGCTAATTTTTTGTAGAGATGGGGTCTCGCTCTTGCTCAGGCTGGTCTCAAACTCCCCACCTCAAGCGATCATCCTGCCTTGGCCTCCCAGACTGCTAGGATTACAGGCATGAGCCATCACACCCAGCCCTCCAATAATTATTTATTTAGCCCCTTCATTTTGGCCAAGTACTATGCCAAACCTGGAGGACCCAAACATCAAGAAGTTAGTCCAACCAAACTAAATGTGTAGCTTAAACCCACAGAAGATAAAATGGCTAATATTTTAGTCAGGGCCCAAATACACAATGAATAAAGGGCAAAATGATCATTCTTAAAATGTCCTCTCTCCAAGTATGATGAGCTTCAGCAAAATTCCCTATCATTTGCTTATCACTGTAAATACATGAAGGCCTCAATATTTAACTTCCCAGTGGTTAATACACACATACACAGACACACACACACACACACAGAGCACAGTACACAACAAGCATTAACAAACAGGCCCTGAATATAATTCCAGGCTGATTTTAAAAATTAGCAGTCATGGTATTTCAGTCTATGAATAAATAAAACTGAGTCTGTATTTTTATCCTCTGTTCAAGGTCAAAATTTATACATACTCTAGAGGAATCCTCTACACGAATCAGGGAGTAGCAACTAAACCCCAGCTCATGCACCCTCTGGAAGAGGACGCTCCTTGAGATAAAGAGCCCTCTAACTCATAAATACTGAGTAACCACACTTGCTGCATATCTGAGAAGTGACCCAGCTGTCAAGTTTTAAGACTCAAATCTGAGGTGATTTCCAATGGGCTGTAGAGTCCTCTAATTCCAGGAGAGCAAAAGTGGAAACCCAGAGTTCAAGAAAATTTTTACTACTATAATCTGAAAATGATCATAGAAGAACTCAGCTACTTCCTATTTATATAAGCATAGATCTAGTGCTCCTTTCTGATCTTGATAAAATTATAATTTTTTGTTGGTTGTTATGTTGTTTAGAATCCTACATTTAGACTAGAAAGCAACTTGAAGATCACAGCGCACCTGAATGATTTTGCAAATGAGAATATTGAGTTAAATGACTTACCCAAATAGCTGGGAAGTGGCAAATGAGAATCCACATTGCCTGACACCCAGTTATTACTCTCTCTACTCCCCTGAAACAGATATTTACTCATATTCAACAGATACTTATGAATGCTAACTATGTACAACACACCCTAGGGTTACAAAGCTAAAATATGGTGGGTTTTAGATAATATTTGCACAGTTTTAATATCTAAGTCATCACACAAAGCTACATATAGAATTTTAGAGGAATATCTGAAATTACCTCTCCTCATAGCCCTAATTCTAAATTTCTAACTGAATCCTTCCATCCTCTTTGTAGCCCTTCCAACTACAGAAAGTGGATGTCACCAATGAGAGACTAGATGATGATGATGATGATGGTGGCAATGAAGATGACAATACCAATTACAAGACATGTATTATATATGTCAGCCATCATTCTGGAACCTTTATATACATTAGCTTATTTAATCCTCTAAATTACCTCGAGAGAAAGATACTATTATTGTCTCTATTTTACAAAAGGTATGGAATAAATAAGTCAATTGCACAATCCAGGGGTGGCTAAATTAGGGTTTATATGCAAGCATGCCTTCATTACTACCATCTTCTAGGCTCCTGGCCCTGAGTCTTTCCCTGACTGGCTGGAAACTACCTGGCCCCTCTGGATTTCAATTTCATCATCACTGAAAGGATGGAGTGGGGAAATGATGATTTCCAATGGCTCTTCCAGATATACCATTTTAATACTAATCTGCAGTATTTAACCAATCTCTTGTGGCACAGAGGAAGAAAAACACTTTGTAAAAGTTAAAGATGATTTTGCCCCAAATTACAAAATCCAGACCTTTCACTATGCAGAGGTTTCAGAATAGGAGGTAGAGGGGGTAGTTACAGGTTTGATATATTCTTAACCTTATACATCCTTGATCTTCATCTGGGCTCCAGTCTCAGGCTTTTTTTTTTTAAAGTAATGGAACAGCCACGTGACTGAATAATATACAATCATTAACAATGATGTTTAAACAAGAAAAGAGACTTTTAAAATTCCTAATGATGATTAGGAAAGGTTTGTAAAAATACAGAGAAATATCATATTATAGGAAATATGTTAAAAGGAAAATGTAGACTATAATAATGGGCATGTTTGTTAAAACATAGGGAAGGAAGCAAGAACATTCAACAGTGGTTGTATCTGGGTAACAGGACTTCAGAGATTTTTCTTTCTCTCTTTTCCATTTTTCTTTTTTGTTTGAAATGTGTTTATTTAAATTTCCATTCCCACCCCACTCAACCCCCTCTTTTTTTATGTAAGCTTAAATTACCTCCATAATTAGAAGGGAAACCTTTCTTTATAAAGAGAGAAAACGTGCCCAATATTCTCACATTGATTTCTCCTAAGAAGAAAGAAAATACCCTCCTGAAAATACCTCAGTTGACAACACTGCAGAAATTCCAGAAATACAGGTTTGGAGGAAAACACCATTATTACCAACTATGAATGGGAAAGAAAAGTTCTTCTATTGCTTCAGGTCTAGGAGAATTAAGTTTTAGAGGATGTTATAGGAATGCTGGCAGGGGAAGTTGCTTTGGAGTCCAGGGACACACAGCTTTGCAGAGGACAGCCCAGGAAAAAAAGAACAGGTGCAGCAGATGAAGCAGCAGACCGTGACAGCCAAATGACGCTGGCCCCATCCAGAAATCCCAGCCTGGGGCAGGTTCTCCCTGAGTGGACCTGCCGTGCACCACAGCCAACCACATGGCCAACCAGACTTTCCATGAGCACAAATAACCTTTCCTCACTGAAGCACTGCAGCAGAGAGAGGACAGGTAGCATATTTCATGGAATCTGTAACTGTTAAAACAAACAACCAAATGAAATTAATCTACGCTTTCATTAGGCTATTGGGTAAGCACATCATATAGATACATCTGTATTTATATATAAATACACCCAACATATATACACATGGGGCCCAGTTTACAACACAGGTCAGTGACTGTGGCTTTGATGGTTACAATGAAACACTTCACTCTATAGCAGTCTGAAAACATTTTGTAAGCACACATTATTTCTCTGGGGATTCCCACTTACACTACAAAAACTCAGAAAAGAGTACAATTTAGTAATCACATTCAGGATACTATTAATTACATATGAACCCTCTGCCTTACTTGAACAGGCTTTCTTACTACTTTGTAGCAAGTAGATAAAGACAGATCTGATACACAAAGAATAGGAAAACTAGAACAGGAAAAGTCAACTCCTCCTTTGGGAGACTGGCAGACAGTATGTGGCGTCAACACCACATCACAGCCTGATTCAGCCAAGGTCTGCAAGGAAGCCCCAGTGCCCAGCTTACCAAAAGCTCCAGACTTGCCCTACGCATGCACATCACACTGAGCTTCTCAAGCACAACCACCAGCAAGAAGGCAACAACACAAAGGCCTGCCTGTGTCTTTTAATTAGTTTGTGTATTAATTTTAAAAGACATAATTCTGTTGATTGCTAACAAAATTCAACTGAACGATTATTTAAAATTGGAAACTAATATAATGTAACCAAATAAACAGATGTCATCTCTTGTTCATTTGTTTTTTAAGCCCTTTTTTTGTTTCTAATTGCAAAGTTGGCACCTATTGACTTTACCTGGCAGTAATTAAATACATCTAACATTAGATAAAGAAATTTAACCTACCTCATCAAAGGTGGTGTCGTCTTTCTTCAAAGCTATAAAATGAAAAGGAAAAGGAAACAGTTACTGTAAAACATCCCAAAGAGACCAAGTATCTAAGTTCTAGAAAACAGAAATAAACAAAGCAGTATGGTGTTTCCATTTCAGAAAGTAAATTGTACCCCAACCTGAATAATAATGTTAAGATACAAACAGGAAAACTGCAAATGAAAAAGAGAGAATTGAACAGCATCCATCTCTGTGAGACATTTTTCATAAATATGTAAATGGAACTATCCTCCCAAATATGGAAAAGAAGCGTGCATATCTTTCCCCTATCTCTTCTTTAGATGGAGTGTGTTTTAACTAAAGTATAAAAGAATCACAAAGTAATCTTAAAGAAATTTCCCCTTAAACTCCTGGTTTTTGAGCATACATATATCATCACGTGTGGTGTACAGACATCCCAAACCAATTGTTAGGATGATACTCAGTCTGCATAGTGCCCTGAAAGACATTTTCATACTAAGAGAAGTTTAAGTACAGTAATGAAAAACGAAGTGTGTAAAATAAGCATTGCAGAGTAAGAGACATAATTCAAACATTTCAACATGATAATTTTATAACAAAGTATTTCTAAAGAAAACAATACATTCAGAATATTTTATAGGAATCAGCAAACATTTCAAATTTATTTTAAATATACAGTTATGTGTGGATTAACAACAGGAATAAGTTCTGAGAAATGTGTCATTAGGCAATTTTGTCATTGTACTTACACAAATCTAGATGGTATATCCTACTACACACCTAGGCTAGATGGTGTAGCCTATTGCTCCTTGGCTGCAAACCTATACAGCACATTACTGTATTGAATACTGTGGGCAACTGTAACACAATGGTAAGTATTTGTGTATCTAAACATATCTAATCATAGAAAAGGTACAGCAAAAACACAGTGTTACAATCTTATGGGACCATGTAGTATATGTGGTCTATGGTAGACCAAAATGTCATTATTCAGCACATGACTGTACATAGCTTCAGAACCGGAATTTTCTCTCCCTAAAGAAAAAGACAAGAATTTAACCTATAGTTGGCAAACATCTAGTTCCTTAAATTTTACAATTACTTAGCATGTTTCATATTAAGGAGAATGCACAAAATAGCTAATGTATCTGAAACCACTAGTTGGAGAAATGTTTCAAATTTACAGAACTGTGCATAGGTGTTTGCTATTTTACCCTAAATAGTTTTAGTCTGGATAGAAGCACTTGGGTAGCTATCACTGGGAAAGCTTTGTTCTGACAAAAGCAATGAAAAGCAAATTGTTTTGGCAATTAAGCACTGAAAAAAGTAATGTGCCTAAACTGAAGCAATGATATAAAAGCTTATAATATATACTCCAGCAATTTGAAAAAGTTATTTTCTCTTTTTCATATAATATGTGTCTTTTCAAAAAGATCAAGAAGGTGATTGTGGTGGTGATTTAAGGGGAATGCGGGTAGGCTGAGGGAGATAAAACATTTCTAAAAGTTTCTTCTTCTTTCCCTTTTGCCTAAGAAACTGATCTATAATAGATTTCTCTACTTTCTTTATTAGATAACAATTTCTTCTGAACAGAAAATAAAGTCTTTTGTCCCATTCTCAAGTGGCTTATCTTGCATTCAATTACTTGCACATGTTTTATTATGTATTTGACTTAACTTACATTAAAACTAAAATAACCTATTTTGATAGAAAGATATAAGATCCTAGACATTCCTACTGGCTACATTTTCACTAGAATTTAACTTCTAATCTACAAAGCTCTCTTTAAATACTAGTCAAAAATGTTACTACCCTATACTCCCTAGTTCCTCAGCCCAAGGTATGTCCTTTCATCAACATATTTGACTACTGAGTCCTTAACAAAATATTAGTAACACAATTCTAAATATAAACAAGTCGCTCATCTGAAAAACTAAATTTTTTGGAATAAGAAATTGATAGCTCACTGATTTCAAATACAAAGTCACACACAAGCAAATAATCATACAGCCTCATACCTAGTTCATTCAACAAAGATAAATGGAACACAAACACTATGTGATTGCCATGCAAGATGCAAAGCTACAGCAGCAAGCTTATAATTCACAGCACAAACTTTTAAATATATTTTCTTTACTTTGGACATTATGAAAGTTCTGGAAATTTAGCCATGTATTTTCTTAAGCAAAGCATCCAATAAGAACTACAGTTGATATCATCCCTTAGGGGATTGCAAATATGGAATGAAGACCCTCAAGTTGAGAAATGAAGAGAGCAGAAAACTAGAAAGTCTTGAACACTCAGACTGGACCATCTCCTTCTTATCTCCTAAGTCCTGACAAACCCCTCAACATTCTGGATAAAGAGGTAGGGTCTGACGACAGCAAGAGAAGGAGAAAATAGAAGAAACTGCAAGTATATTTGCTAAGATATAAGAAACAAGAAGCCAGATTCTCTCCTCTGCACGATACCCTCACGCTCAGAGTATCACAGAAGACCATTACTTCACTGAAGTCTTTCATTGCTAGATAGACACCTTACATGGTTTCTTCTAAATATTGAATCCTGTCTCTTCTTAATATTGAATCCTTCCCCTGAATAGCAGTTAATAGTGACAACAAAGACCAATTAAAGACGTCTTTGCCAGATATTTATCAGGTCATTGATGAGTAAATTTTGACCTAAACAAGCACTATTGATTACATTCTCTGACAGTCATTAATCATTCATGTAAATGTAAATCCACAATTGTCTTCAAGGATTTCCTAGAATAACAAACATACTGCATTATTCTGGATTAACAAAGGGACATACAGTAAACTAGTTAAGATAAGCAAATATTCTATTCAGTCCTTTGCTCAGACATTGCTTCCTCTAGAAAGCTTTCCACCATCTCACTAAAATGAAAATGGTGTGCCTCCTGTGTTCTCCAATGCAAATTTCGCTAATCTTCAAGGTAGAATCTGTCACTTTATATTGTCAATGCCCATTCATTGGCCTGTCTTCCCTTAAAATCCTTGAGGATAGGGACAAGTCACATTGGTCACTAAATCTGAATGTCAGCACAATATCTAGCATACGGGAAGTACTAGATAATTATTTGTTGAATTAATGAGTCCTACACCTTAATGGGAAAAGGATAGTATCTTATATTTTGAGACATAGTAAAGTATGGCATATGAAAATCATATGCTTATGAAAAGATCATAGGTATAAACTCCATTTTGTAGTTTTCAAATTAAAATCTTTTGAAATTATACTGGAGGAGAATACAGTACAATAGTTAAATTTTGTGTCTAAATCTTTAACCTTAAATCTCTCTTTTCTGACAGAATGAATTCATCAAATGACAACTGGACTCTAGAATTACACACTTACAGCACAAGGTAACAAACCCAAAAATTCAGTGTAATCACAGCCCCTTCTTTTTATTCAATTCTCTCACAAACGCAACCTTTAAAGAAATAGTATACATAGGGTTCATCTCAAGTATCACAGAGTATAAACTTTCTTTCTCTAGGAGATAATCCAAATAAGTGTGAGGGAATGCATTCAAAGGAATATGAAGAAAAGTTAGTTTGACCTTAATCACATACCAGATATTACACAAAACCTTTCTCCTTCTAGGCTAACATTCAAAAATAAAAAAGAAACAAAAAGATAAAAGAGGAAATAGATTTTAGTATATTTAAACTATTCAACAATTAAGCTTCCATTTGTCTTTGTTAGCCTAAATTTTAAAAAACAAAAATGTGAGATAACTATAGTAATTCCTAAATAAGCGATCACACTGACACTGTTTAGCAGAAAACCATGCCTGTGTATTTAGTAGAAATACTACTGAAATTGATGGGTAACTTTAAAATTCAATTACACCCATCTTATAAAAGAACCATAGCAATATTATAGTCACTCCCTGGCAGATGTTGTAAATTAGAGCACTATAGCTTGAAAGCCAATGTGTTTTATTACACCTTTTATAATGTAGTAATCTCAGATCAGCTGTATTTGGGGTGGACAGTGACAAAGTCAGCATGATTTCTGACGTGTAAATAAATTAAACATTAATATTGCCACTTTTATGCATTCAGAATTACTATTATTAATGAAAAACACTGATTGGATATCATATACTTTCAAACATTGTCCTCATTTTCTGTAGATGAATGATTAGTAATTTCTTATGGCTAAACAATGATATTGTACACTTTACCATATAACAAGCTACACTTCTGAATCATACTATAAAGCACAATAAAGTCAATATGTTTATTTCAAAAGCCATCTTAGATTGATTAAAGAGAATGAATACATTGCAGTGTTGGATTATTCCATAGGAATAAACCATTCACTCCATGATCTCCTCGTGAAGTACCAATGAAGAAAGGAGGATGACAGGGAATAAACAGAGACACTGAAAGGAATAATAACAGCCTCCAGTATTGATCTGCACCATGTGATAGACATTGTACTAGATATTTTATGAATTTTATCTGATTTGATCGTTACAACAACCTTATGAATATTTACAGATGAGAACTCTGGGCTTTAGGGAAATTCTACCAGTTGCCAAAGGCACACAACAAGCAGGGAAAATAGGGTTCAAACTCAGGCCTCCCTAACTCCAAAAGACATCCTGTTTTCAGACTAGCTATACTACAAAGTTAGTGGCCACTGCTTCCTCCTTCTCTTGCTTTCTACATGTAAGATCAGTTATGTCAGTATGATGCAATTCCTAATAATGATAATAATGATAAGAAATCTCAAACATTTACTGAGACTTTATTATGTACCACACAGGACATCCTATGCATTATTTCACTAACTGCCAACTACAGAACTGAGTTGTACATGAAAAACTAAAGCTCAAAGAAGTTGAGGGACCTGTCCAAGGTCACTCAGCTGGGCATGGCAACACCAGGAATCCCCAGGCTGTCTCACTCACAGCTCACATCCTTACCTCCTGCACTATATAATCCCATCGTAAAGCCTCAATTCAACAGCCTCTAGCATCTTAAAAATCATTAAATAATCAGAATGAGTTCAGTGCTTTTAATTTTGCAGAATTTTACAAAACATGAAGAAAACAAGCAGATATGGGAGATTTATTTTTCTGTGATGCTATTTCTAATGAATGTCCTGGGCTTCGTATACAACTATAATCACTTAAAACTTCATTATCTCCTTTATAGTATTCCACAATGAGATGTGCTGTTCAGAATCATGACCTTCTATCAATACAAGAAATAATCAGTTATGTTCACTGCACTGTACTCTATTTCCTAAAGGGATGATATAAAATCTACTAGATCTCAGAAGACATTTTAACAAGTGTTGGACTCAAAAGAAGTTTCACATCACCAAATCTCAGTAAGCTAGAAAATCCAATTAACTATATATATACCCCATTTGCCAGCATTGTACTTAATCCAAATTTTACTGACTGTCGATCAAAACCTTGAAATTATTTAAACACAAGGAATTTTTATGTTAACATCCTTGGTTTCTTGCTGAGACTCAATTGTAATGAATTATTTAACACAAAACTGGAGGGGCTCCAACAGAATCATTAGCATTGGTAAATATACTGTTAATATGTTTTAGAATAGGGCTTAATGGACTCCAGAACTCGCCTCTGAGAAGGTTTGGGTCGAGCTGAAACATCCTCCTTAATAATGCACAGGGCTCAACACCTTGCTCTTTCACATTCTTCATGGTTTCAAACTTCATTTGAATGCAGGAACTCCCCACATGCATCCCTAACTCTAAAGAGTGAAATTGCAAATATCTGATACATGCAATAAATAAAACCAGGACTAAAGACTGGTTTCACACCATAACTTTACAGACACCTTGCGAAAGATTTTGTATACCAACACAAAACTTTAAGTCAAAATACAACAAAAAAAACTTGGCTGAATTTTGAAGAAAGTTTGCGTATTTTACAATGAATAGGTGGAAAGACTCATGTGCTCTCCGGGGTTTTATTTTAAGGAATGAAGCACCTTTATGCTTAATTTCCATTAACACCTTCATTAACATGGATGATATGTTAAACAAGTGAAACAAAGGCTAGAAAGCTTCTTAGGGACTCTGAGGGATAATTTTTTTGTGCCTGTAGCATTCTCTTGCTGAGCGCAGTTACCTGCATCAATCAAAGTTAGGACAGTAGGGGAGGCAGCTACCTCTTCAGGTTAAAAGGGGTTTTCTATGCCCAAAATCTAACAAACTCATTCCTCGTGACACTGTTGTCACCCTGTTACAGCCTGTGGCATGAATTTATTCTTAAGTGTCCTAAACATTCCTCAGTCGGTTTTTGTTGTTCAGTTGGTTGGTTTAAAGACAATAGCCCCAGAGCTTTGTAAACGGAACAAGTTCAGAAGACTTACTCCTAAATGTCCAGACAACTTCACAGCGCTCATTTCTCTCCAGCAGCGGGAAGATTCAGAGACCTCGAGACTGAACACCCAAATTTCGCTTTCTAGGACCCGAAGTACCGAACAATAGGTCCCAAGGTAACTGTCCCACTTCCCTTTAGGTTGGATATGGTAAACAATACCAGGGCACAATCCAACGTTTCACCAATTTCCAAAGCTAAATTACTGGCAAAACACCCAATACCGAAGCCTGCGTACAAAAAAATAACAAGTGACCCAAGCGGCCGCTAAGCCCCGCGTGCGGTGGGGACCGAGGTGAAGTGTCCCCTCGCCCGTCTCCCACGGGCGCGAAAAGAGCTAGCACTCGTGGCGGGGATGGGGGACCCAAATTGTAGGCTTGAGATAGTCCACAAACGAGTCCCCAGGTCCTGGGGGAGAGAGGTTTCTCTCCTTTCTGTCCTCGACCTTCCCCCCCTAAAACCCCCCGCCAGGTCGCCCGCACTGTTCACTCGATCCCCCGTCCGCAGCGCACCCCACGCCAACCCCGGGTGGCAGCTGCATGGCTAGTGCCAGGAGCGCGGCGGGGGTGCGGGGCCGAGGGCGCTGGCGCTGGGGTCGCGGGGGGCAGCGTGCCACTCACCAATGCGGCTGAAACTCTCCGACAAAGTTCTCCGCAACTTCTTCATCTTGCCGATCTTCTCGGCCGGCTGTGGCTCAATGAGGTCGCACATCTGGGCGACGCGGGGCCCCGGCAACTTCCCCAAACTGGTCCAGAGCGGAGCGCAGACAACGGCTAGGGCGCGCGCCGCGGGGAAGGCGGCGCCTCCTCCTCCTCCTCCACCTCCTCCCCGGGCCGGGAGGCGACGCGCAGAGCTGCGGAGGCGAGCGGCAGGCGGCAGGCGGCAGGCTCCGCTCCGGCCTGGGCCGCGGCTGGGCGGGCGGGGGCGTTTTACGTGGTGCCGGGGGCGGCCGCGCTCACCGCCGCCGTGGTGGCCCCGCGCCGCCCCGCCGCCGCCCGGCTCATTTTCCCTCCTTTGTAACCGAGAGGAGCGCGGCCGGCAGGGGGGGTGGTACGGCCGGAGGAGGAGGAGGAGGAGGAGGAGGCGGGGGCGGGCTGGGGACACGGTGCGGGAGCCGCAAGTCGCCGAGTGCGCGAGGCGGGGGCGGGCGGGTGAGGAGAAGTTCTCAGCCCCGACTTGCGGACGCTGGGCAGAAAGAGCCGCGGCGCGCAACCGCCACCCCGCCCGACCCCACCGCCTCTCTCGCTGCCGCCGCCCCGCCTCCCCCAGGCGAAGGCCCCGGGCGCGGGACCCTAGCACAACCCCAGCTCCCCGCTCGGATCCCGCGCCCTCCGCGGTCCTCCCGGCCCGGCTCGCGCCCCGGCGGCGCCCCCTCTCGGCCGCCCCGCACTCTCGCGGCCCTGCCCGCCCCTCCCGCGCGCCCGGGAACCGCGGCCCGCCGAGGGCCGCGAACGGGCAGGGCGGGGACCCGGCCGTGTCTGGGACTGCATCTTAGGCTGTGGCAAAGCTATCGAAACGGGCTGAGTCCTGATCGTTTGAGCGGTTTTCTCCTTGCCACGAGCGCGTGTGAAAAAGGCGCGGAGGTGGGTGGAGGGCGGCTGCCACGACTGCCTCCCGGACGGGGTGCGGTAAGGCCTTGGGGATGCATTCAGGTTTAGGGGTGACTTTTTTAAAATTTTGCCGAGAAAGCTGTGAAGTGAAAGATCCAAAGGGAAAGGTGGGCCCATTTTTTTCATTTGGGTTGGTTTGTTTTGAGGTCAAGTGCAGAAGCGGAAGCTTCAACTGTAACCTCCTGGAAGGCAGGACTCCTTGTTTCCCTCATCCCTGTCTCTGATCTGGGTGATAACAGATGTAGGTGATTTCTGACACGAATACCCAGTTCTGCAGTAAATAGCAAACACAGTCTTTAGACTATTTATATCCATTCTTACAACATATTTCTGAATTGGAAGAGTTAGAGGCTAAAAAGATTCTGACCTCCTCTTCCCCCACCTCAAAAAATGAACTTTAAAAAGGAATGGGGGAGATTTTATAAAATCCCAGGACAAACAGTTCCAGCAACAAACACACATCATCTTCATTCTAATAAAGTGCGGTGAGAGCTCCAAACGTCAGTCTCCCAGGGGAGAAAGAAGGAAGGTGGGGGAGGGCTTGAATGCGTTGATTTGGGGCCAGCAAACTCCTTATGAATAGAAATGTTAGTAATCTTGAGTCATCTGGCTAAGTAATAAGAGTTTGTGAGGGTGTGACAAGGCTGTTTGGTTTAAAGGAAGTTTTGAGGAGTTTATGTTTTGTTAAAAGATTTTTATCTGAAAACAAAAACTAGCCCCCTGCCTTCCTTAAATTGTGAGATAAAACACTGATTTGTTCTGCCCTGCACTGAGTACATTATAGAGTCTTGATAGATTGCCACTGATAAAAGACAGGAAGTCAAGCCAAGTGGGGAGCAGAGGAAGACTGGGAATTCTACAGGAAAGTCAGTATGAGTTAAAATGCAAGCCTGTTGGATCCTGGCTGCCATATCTAGATAATTACAGACAGCACCAAGTGTGGCCTCATACAGGAAGAAGTTTGACTTTTACCACTTCCTCAGGTTAGCTAAGGAGAAAGTTATCAGCAGTTGTAAATGAAAAGACAAAAGCAACCAGTCAAAACACTGATGGGTTCTACCAGTCAACAAAGGTGAAGAAATGTTCATTAATTTAATACACTTTGATTGCTATATATCTGTGGCTGTGCTGTTATTCACTCTGATAATGGCTGTTTCAAATATATGATATGTCAAATATGTCTATTTCACGTCCTTACTATTTCTGACTAAAAAAATTGTCAACTTCTTCTTAAATAAATTATGGTGAAACCATACAAAAGTATAGTATACAACCATTTTTTAAAATGAGATAGATCAATATGTACTATTGTATAAATATGTCTAGGGGAAGTGGAAAAAATGCATGTTTAATATTAAACCATTTGTGGAAAAAATATACACACATATATATGTTTCTATATGCATAGAAAATTTCTGGAAAAAAGGACTTTTCATTTTGTACTTTATACCTTTAGGTATAGTTTGAATGTTTTACCCAAAGGATGAATTACTTTTATAATGTGTTTTAAATTAATATGAATTTTGAATATGTTTTAAATTAATACCAGAAAGGCCATCTAATTACAGCAGCATTCCTGGCAGGGGAAATAGTTGTTAGTCATGAACCAAACAAAGCTTGGCAATTATGAATAACCAACTTTCCATTATATGATTATCTGCTCCCTTTCTTGGTTATATATTAAAATGGCAAATTTTGCAAGAAACTGCAATGCAAAGAAGGAAATTTTTAACTTCATGCTTTCAAAATATGTATACTTATATTTAAGGATTTGACTTTGTGTTGTTATTTGTTTCACATTTGCCTTCATCTTGGATTGTAAGTTCCCTGAGGGCAGGGACCCTAAGATACAAAAGGCACAGTGCCTGTTTCATAAAGAACATAAATTAAACGTTTGTCAAATGAATATAGAACGAACAGATTGCTGCCACTGAGAAGTGACTTGTGATGCTTGGAAACAAAGATGACTATCCAGCATCTGTGTGGCATATGTATTTTCAGTGGGAGGATGACTCTTTGCCAGTTCTCCATCTCAATTTCTGGTCCACAAGGTTATAGTTTTGGATGGCCTGAATTAAAGATGCAGTGTCTGAATACAAAGAGATAAGTTTATCTAGGGGCTGAACCCAACATGGATTGACCTTAACCAAATTCACCAATTAAAGTATGCAAATATATTATGCCTGGAGTAGTAACAACAGTGGCTGGGGACCCAGAACTTACGAGTTCTAGTCCCCCCTGTATCACTAAGTGTTGTGTACACTTAGACAAGTAATTTACTTTTCTTATCTATAAAATGAGGGGCTTGAACTAGATGAACTAGATGACTTCTAGGGTTATTCATATCTACAGAATTCTGATTATAAATTTGATGGTGAACTTTCCCCTCTCTCAGCTTACATACTAAAGGTAGATACATTAATGAAGAGTAATTCATATGCAAAAAACAAAGATCCATTGACAAAAATTATATGAAATTTAATTTAAGATACATTATTTCTAGTCATATATATAAAAATTATGCTTTTATTAGAAAATAAAATATCATGGGTCTTTTCCATATAAGAAAAATAGCAGGCTAATAATATGCTGGCAGTAGATTTTAAGGGAAAGAATCCTAATCCAAATAAGATGAAATATAAAGGATTTGATTAGAATCCAAAGTACCAGCAGAAGCAGAAGCAGACTTACTGACCTGAAACAGTTTAAAAGATGTTATCAAAGAAAAGAAACTCATTAAACAAGGATACCAAGGACCTGGAGAATAGAGGGAAAATGAAGTTTAAAAAAGAAGATATGTTGGCCGAGCGCAGTGGCTCACACGTGTAATACTAGCATCCTGGGAGGCCAAGGCAGGAGGATTGCTTGAGCTCAAGAATTTGAGACCAGCCTGAGCAAGAGCGAGACCCTGTCTCTTAAAAAAAAAAAAGATATGTTTATTAATGTAAAATTTTAGAATTTAGCCAAAACATAGATAGTTAAAGGTTAAGACATACTGTCAGAGTGTAATTATTAAAGTGGTGGAAATTTACATAATTAAATATCCTCTTAGAACTCTATTTAGAGTCACCCTATTTAATTATTTTTAGGATCAGATTTATCCTCCTTTTCTGAACACATCCAGGAACTGAAGTGACACAAGTTTAAGTGACTTATACTGAATTCTCAGTGAGTCATCAGTGAAGTTAGTACATAGAATCCAAAACTTTTATCACTGGCTCTTATGTTGCAGCTGTTGGACAGTGTCCAGTCTTCAGGGTCCCTTTTTTTGTTTTTTTTGTTTGTTTGTTGTTTTTTGTTTTGGGGCGTTTTTTTGTTTTGTTTTGTTGGGGTTTTTTGGTTGTTTTTTTGGACAAAGAACAAATTGGAATCAGAAAGGAAAGTAAAATGGAAGGTTGCAGAAACAGTGTATTCACAACTCAGGTAAATGGAGGCTTCCCCCATCTTTCCTCCCCTTCATTCCATCAGCCATCCATTGCCTACTCACTTCTAATTCAGATCCTTTTCACATTTACAGAAATCACTCTCTGCTGACACAAACCTCCTGGCTTGTTCAGGAATAAGACCTACATTTGCCCTGTTGTTTTATAGGTGATTCTATATTTTTTCATCATACACTTCAAGAGACCTAGGGACCTAAATAAATTTATTTACTTCCAAATCATGGTAGAAAGAACAAAGAAGGTGCAAAAATATCCAAAAGATGTTAAACATAAATTAGCTCAGAATAGTTTTGAAGAAGATAAACTACCAGAGTTAAAGCCTGCATTGAAAAACCAGCAAATTCCCCTCCCCCATTAAACCATGCTTAAATATTATAATGGCATATCATTCATGTTTTTCATTGTTATATAACTTGTACTATAGAAGTTAGTATGAGAAAATATCTACCACCATTTCTAACTAAGATACAATTCACTTTATTACACCCTTTGATATTACTTTTGTGTGTGGTGCAGATGTGCCATTAAGTAAGGGTCCTCACTTATGAATGTCATCAATTTCCACATATCATGTTGCATCCATCAGAACTAAACTTCAGGGGCCAGTCCTGTAATTGAACTCTGGACATGGATATGAAGCTAAGACATTAGTAAACTAAAACCTTATGCATTTTGGTCAGTCCAAACAAGCCCAGTTAGGGGCAATTAAGTTCAGAAATTTCCTCCCAAGGCCCTTGACAGTTCATCTGCATTCACATGTCTATTATAATCAGGTACTTCTAGCCAGAAAAAGTATCTATAGGATAATCATATTGATAGTATCCTTGCACATACAACATTCTCTAGCTAAAATGACTTACTATTTGTAATTGTAAAATATGACTGAAGTAAATTATGGTTTTTATAATAGGCTATGAGTTGATGATCTCATTTTATCTTAACCCACGCTACTCAAAGAGACATCATTATTATCACTTTGTTACACAAGGAAATGGGCCTAGAGATGCCAAAAAGAATGTGCCCAAGATCATCACATAGGTTCCAGTTTTAGATTGACACACACTTTTGGTTACCAGTAAGTTTTCTTTTACAAAGCATTTTTATAACATAATGTATGGCATTTCTTTTTCTTTTGATATACTTTGGGTATAGTCATGTTTGTCCTTCTTGTATAGAAAGGAACTATTCTAAAGCCAAGAAAGGTCAAGAAACTGGCCAAACTCCAACAGGTTAATGGATGGATCAAAACTCCTAAATTCTAACACTGTATTTTGCTTTTTCCTACCTTATGAGAAAGAAATTAAAAGCGTGGTATTGAAAGATGTACAACTGACTTTGAAAAAAGGCACCCTTCTACTCTACTTGGTGTTTATAAATGAACTAAACATTTTTAGACTATCACTTGTTGAACCGTCGCTACATGCAAGGCACTCAAAGACATTGCCTCTAATGTCACCATCACCCTATGAGGTGTCTTTTATTATATCCCATTTTACAGGTAAGAAAACTAAGGCCCATAAACAGCGAATTAATGTCTTAAAACTAATCAGCTGTTTGAGTGTAAAAGTTATAACAGAATTAGAAGATAACAATTTTGCAGTCCCCAAAGTAATAATTGATTGAGGCAAATAAATCACTGAATGTAAAGTTGTTGGGTAAAGCATATTCACATGGTAATTTTCTTAGTCTGTTTGAGCTGCTTTAACAAAAATTTAATAAACTGTGCATTTTATAAACAACAAACGTTTATAACATTTCTCACAGTTCTGGAGGCTGGGAAGTTCAAGATCAAGGCACAAGCAGATTTAGTATCAACAGGTTGAGCACCTGTTCCTCATGGATGGTGCCTTCTTGCTTCATTCTCACATGGTGGCTAACAAGCTCCCTTGGGCCTCCTTCATAAAGGCACTAATCCTATTTATGAGGCCTCCACCCTTATGATCTAATCACTTCCCAAAGGCCCCACCTTTTAATACTATTGCACTGGGGATTAGATTTCAACATATGAATTTAGGGTAACACAAATATTCAGTCCATAGCAGTAATAATCCTCCACAGATTACATTCACAGTAAAGAGATTGGCTGTTATGCCCTTATCCAAGTGGCAAACAGACTCACCAATAGGAGACAACCCAACATCATGTGCTCCCTGACGTAAGGCAATAAGAAGTACCCACACCACGTGTGTAGTATTATTGCCAAAAATGTTTAACAGTTAATCAGACAAACCCAGAATGCAAGTCATTCTACAAGATTATTGAGCCGGACTTTTCAAAATGTATCAATATTCATATTTGTTCATTAAAAAAAAACACAGAAAAGGTTAGGAGTTTGTTTCAGATTAAGAGAAATTAAAGAGACATAGCAACCAGATGTAATCCACAAACTTTGATTGACTCCTGGATTTAAAAATTAAATTAAATTAAATAAAGTCACACAGTATTTTATAACACACAGGTATAGAATACATTTGAGAAGATGAGAAATTAAAATATTGACTGTGTTTTAGATGTTGAATTAAAGTTAATTTTCTTAGGTGTGACAGGTATTTATGGATAAAATGTCATAATGTATGTAAATTACTTTCAAATGGTTCAACAACAAAAACATATATATAATATCTATACACATATGTGTACAAACATGGGGAGGGGGAGAAATGAATGTGACAAAAATGTTAAAAATTGGTGGATTTGGGTGAAGAATATACAATTTCCATTGTATTATTTTTTCAATTTTCTATAGGTTTTTAAATTTTCAGAATAAAACAGTAAAATGGAACAAACCAACCCAGGCGCTAAGTGGCAGGTCTATCCAATTCTAAAGCGGGCATTTGGTTCATGTTAAACCACCACCTCCACATTTGAGGAAAATATGAAAAGTATTAATGTCAGTAATAGATTAATAAAATGCAGTTCAGTCATAATTAATATTTAATCCAATATTCCTCACCTGTGAGGCTAAGTCATGCCAAAATTACTCAGGCAGCACTTTCAAAGGATCACTCTAGAACATCCAAGGGCAGGAGGAGAAAAGGCACGTGTAGACTGAAAAGCCTCCAAGGTGATTATTGCACTTCCCCCACCAAGTGAAAATCACTGATTTCATCCCTGTAATAGCAACATGATGGCAGTTATTTGATGAAAGTCAGATATAGAGGACAACATGGAGGTACCTACAGAGCATGAAGGACAATAGGGTTGGTGAGAGAACATCCTAGGTGTGTTTCAAACAGTGAAAAAGAAAACAGGGCTAGAAGAATGAGATAGTAATTCTTGATTCTAGAACCTTGTCTCACAACCTGTATAGTATTATCAATCTTCTGCTTCCTCATCTGTAATTTAGAGACAGACCGTTATCCCAGCCCTACCTACAAGTTTAAGGGGTCATTATCTCCTTTTTCCAATTTGGAGGCACCTAATCAAGTATATTTGATTTCTTTTAATTACAAACCAAGAAAACAGGGATGGGCAGATACAGTTAAACGGAGAGGACTGGGAGAATCAGTTTTCAGTACTAACTATTTTCTTATCATAAGCAAGTAATTTCACTTGTCTTCATTTTGAGCGCCTGCTATGTCCCAGGCCCTGTGCTAAGAGCTGGATATACTGCAGGGGAGGAGATGGAGCATGGCCACAGTCCCTATCTGCACAAGACTTACAGATTGGTGAGGAAAATTATGTGAAAACCACCATTTACAATAAAAGGTGACCCATTTTAAAATAGGGAAAGGGCTGAGCAATATGGATCTTTACAACAGGAAGATTTCACCACAATTTGAGGTTCAGAGACGTCCACTCTGAGCAATCACACCTAAACTGAGATCTGAAGACCCACAGAGGTAGTCAGGTGGCAAGCAGAGGTTCCTTACAGAGGATCAGCGTTTGTGGGGGACAGATGGCAAGAGGAGAACACGGTGCATTCAAGAAACTGCAAGGTGGCTGGAGTATAGAACAGACATGAGATGATGGAGGCAAATTTGGCAAGGGCCAAAAGGAGACACTTAAATAATCATACAGTAAAGGGTACATATGCTTTAATTCCTATTAGAAATGTCAGAAAACACTCAGGGTATTTTCTGTTCCTCCTGAAAACCCACTAAAACTATGGTGAATGGATTTTTTTAAAAATATAAATCCACAAACACACAAATAATGGAAGAGGAACCAGCAGCAACACAATTTTGGAAGGGGTAAAAATTATAGTTGAATAGAAATTGACTTGTCAATCCCATGAAAGCTGATTCCTAAGCCAGCACTTGGCAAGGCTGAGAAGCAACCCACTGAAAGTTTATAACTGAATGTCAAGAACCATACCCTTCTTTTCTCACTTCCCTCCCATAGTTCTGGCCAACAGATTGTCCTATAGTGAAATCCATAGTTGACAGGCTGAACCATATAAATCAAGCTTTCCAAAAACTTTTTAGTGTCTCTCTTCTAGATATGGGCAAAGAGCCAAGAATCTCCAGACAATTAATGGAATATTTTAATAAGAAAGATAGAGGCCAGAACAAACTAATATAGAAAAACAACTGGAAAGAAATAAAGACTATGCAGAAGAAAAAAAAACCTGTTGTTAATACTTAAAGATTTAAAAATAGTGAAATATTATAACATATTATAGGCAAACAAGAACTGGGTATTATAAAGATGTTTTAAAGTAGCAGTCAGAGGCCAAAACTGAACTCTTGGATATTAACAAGAGCATAGTTTAGCATAGCATTGTTTAGAAAATAGTTTCAGGTAAAGGTTTCAAATATAACACTGAGGAAATCTCCCAGAAAGTAAAACAAAAAGATAAAGATGGAAAGACGAGTGAAAAAGATGAGAAAGGTAGAGACTAGCACAGGAAGTTCAATGTCTGAATAACAGGAATTCCAGAAAGAAAGAACAGAGAAAATAGAAGAGGGGAAATTATTAAAGAAGCAATTCAAGAAAATTTCCTGGAACAAAAGAACATGACTTTCCAAACTGAAAGGACCTATCGAGTTCCCAAGACAATGAATGAAAATAAACCTACACTGAGACACAATATTATGAAATTGCAGAGCCCTGTGGACAAAGAGAATATTCTAAAAGCTTTCAGAAAAGAAAAACAGGATTCTAAAAAGAATCAGGTATGAGAATGGCTTTAGACTTCTGGACAGCAACACTGGATGCTGGAAAATAGTAGAAGAAAAATATTTCCAATCTAGAATTCTATTCTCAGCCAAATTACTAATTAAGTGGGAAGGCAGAATATAGATGTTTTCAGACATGGAAGATCAAAAATGTTACCTCACAGGTTCATTTCTCAGTAAGCCATCAGACTATATGTTCAACCAAAACAAGAAAAGAGAAAATGGAATCCAGGAAACAGGGTTCCAGTACATGAGAAAGGCAGGATGACTGTGAAGAGAAAACCTAAGACCACAGCTTTGAAGGATGCCCGTCAACCAAACTGGTAGACTGGAGCAGGGCAGATGATTCCAGGAGAAAGTTCATCAAGATAATGACATTGATAGAACGACAGATGTTTAAAGCACGTTGAAGGAAGATTTATAAAACTGCAAGTGGGGACAGTTTGGGGATGTATTCATGATAGAAACACAGAAAGCTGTTTTGAACAGTCTGTGCAGAGGTGGAATTTATTTAGATGTCCAGACAGACAACACAATGCACTCACCAGTGAATATGAATGAAATACATTTAGTACACTAATCTGAGGGCTCCCAGCAGGGAAAGTGCTCATGGACTGATGAGAAGGTGAGCAAAGAGCTGGGAATGGTCTGGGGCTCTTATTGTTGCTAAAGGGTAGAGTTAGCAGGGAGGGGAATTCTCTTAGCATGGGCTACAGTGTAGTTTGAAATTCCCATTGGCTTTCAAAGGCAAGGGCCACACAAGTCTTTTTATCTTGGTGCCCAGATATGGGGGAGACAGGAAAGAGAGGTGGGAATTGAAAGCTGTCAACAATCAAAGATCAAAAATGGAATCAGCCTCTTCATTACAAAAACCAAGTTATGGGGGAAGGAAAAACACAGTTATTAACTCCAGAAAAGTCAAAAGGTTGTACAGGAAAGGAAAAGTATCCATAGCACAGTATACTATACGGCTTAGATGTGAATAGCATGTATAAAGTCATGTCAGTGCAAATACTGAATACAATGTAATTAAAACATGACCATGTTGGGACGATGAGGAATGAGAGGCATGCATGTGTGTGGGTACCACAAGGTTTGGTGAAAGTGAGCTAAATCTTCATTTCTAGAGTTAGAAGTCACTGAAATGTTTTTTTTAAATAGCAATATAAACATATTATTTAGAGATATAGAGATAATTCCAAAGGAATCAGGTAGAATAGTTGAAAGTGCTCGCCCCTAGGGAGCTGAACCATAAGAAATGGTGGACAATGATATGGGAGAGGGTATGCTGGAGGATTGCTGTTTTGTTTGTCTATAACAAGTAGGTGTGTAAAACTTTTACAACATATATAACTAAATATTAAATTACTAAAAAAAAGTCGGCTTTATCCTTAAAGCAATGGGGAGCTACCATCACCTTGGAGCTCTAAGCAATGAGTCTCTGAACATCTGATAGCAGATTTGCATTTTATTTAAATTACTCTAGTTACATTATGGAGAAGAATTGGAGGGAGGAAACAATGGTTGCAGAAGGGTCTATAGGAAGCTATTAGTTACCAGGAGCCTGGAATGTAGACAGGAAGTGATATTGGCCTGGATTTAGGTATGGTAGCAGGGGTACATAGAAGGAGACAGATTTGTGAATACTTTGTGATTGGGTTGTGGGATGGAAGAGGGAGGACTCAAGACTGACACTGCATTTTCTGGTTTGGACAATGGGTGTGTGGGGATTCTATTCATTTAGACAGGAAGTAACAAAGAGGAGCAGGTTTGGAGGAAATGGAATAATTTCAGTATTGGATACCCAAGCAGAACATTTATAAGGCCATCCCAGATATGTGCCTGGAGCTCAGGAGAGAACACTGGGATAGAGATGTAGACCTGGAATTGTTAGCACAGGAATGGCAATTGAAGTCCAAGGTGGATGAGAGTGCTCAGGGAGTAGGTGTCAAGAATAATCAGTGTCTAGGTATGTACCCAAAAGAATTGAAAATAGGGTCTCAAAGAGATATTTGTACAACCATGTTTATAACAGCGTTATTACCTAGCTAAAATGTGGAAGCAACCCAAGTGTCTACTGACAGATGAATGGATATGCAAAGTGTTGTATAGACACGTGATGGAATATTATTCAGCCTTAAAAATTCTGACACATACTACAACACGGAGGAATCTTGAAGGCATTATGCTAAGTGAAATAAGCCAGTCACAAAAAGACAAATACTGTATGATTCAACTTACTTGAGGTACTTAGAGTAGTCAAAATCATAGAGACAGACAATAGAATAGTGGTTGCCAAGGGCTGGGGGGAGGAGGAAATGGAGAGTTATTATTTAAGGGGCATAAAGTTTCAGTTTTACAAGAGGAAAAGCATTATAGAGATAGATGGTGGTGATGACTGCACAACATTATGAATATTTAATACCACTGAACTGTACACTTAAAAATGGTAAGATGGTAAATTTTATGTTATATGTATTTTAACAGAATAAAAAAATCGAAAATTAAAAGAGTAACCGGTGTCAAAGGCAGAGCCTGAAGGAATATAAACAAGGGAAGAGGATGGAAGCCTACAAAGGGGTGAGGTAGAAAGAGTGCAGGGAAGCCTGTGTGCTGCAGAAGTCAGGGAAGAGAAGGTCCAATGTGGCCAGTGGTGCCGAAAGGGAACCTAAGATAGGGATGGATTACATGCAGAGGCAGAAAAGAACTGCTAGGAACCTTGACCACAGCCATGTCTGTGGAGCACTGGGGCAGGTGGAGGACATATAAGCTGAAGCACTCATTTTAATCTGTTTAACAGACAATAATAATAGCAAATATTAATAGCAAATAATAATAGCAAATTTTCTCAAAAGCTTATTATGAGCCAGTTACCATATTAGTACCTTACATACTTTATCTCATTTAATTCTTGAAATAACATCATCTATGAAACAGATGCTATTATTAACATCCCCATTTTTCAGATGAAGAACCTAAGGACAAAAGAGGTTAAGCAATTACTCAAAGGAATAGAGCTAGTCAGCAGACAGGCTGGAGTCAACTCACGGAGTCTGACTCCAGAGTGCAAACTCGGTACCTTCTAAATGATCTGGCAAAAATGACCCTATTTACTCATCCATTCAACAATCCTACTGTGTGCTAGATGCTGATAATTCAACAGTATACAAAGCAAAGCCCCCTGATCTCTTAGAACTTACTCTCTAGTAGAGGAGATAGACAGTAAACAAATAAAAAAATGCATGTGTACTTTCAGTACTTACTGCAATGAACACTAAGAAAGCAGGGTAAGTAGCTGCAGAATGGCTAGAGAGGAGAGCTGTTTTTGATCAGAGGCCTTTATAAAATGACATTTCAGCAAAAATCCAAATTAATTCAGGGTTTGAGCCATGAGAAGATGCATTCAAGGCTGAAGGAGGAGGAAGTGCCACCACCTTGAGATAGGAATGAATCTGACCCACAAACAAGAAGGCCAGGGGTGCGGGCAGAATGAGAGAGAAATTGTAGGCCATGAAATCAGTAAGGGAGGCAGGGGCTGTTCCATGTACAGCCTTCTAGGTAAGATTTTAGCTGTTCTAGGTGTGACAGGAAGTCTTTGGAGGATTTTCAGCAGGGCAGTGGCAAACTCTGACTCACATTATATTAGTTTGCAATAGAGTCTGGACTTCGGATTTTGTGACCCTCGCCCTTTCTTTTATTCTCTATAGTTGTGCTGTCATGTGCCTATCGAGCATTTGAAATGTGGCCAGTCTGAATTGAGGTGTGCTGTAAGTGTAAAATGCACACTAGATTTCAAAGATTTAGTACAGGCCGGCCATGGTGCTCACACCTGTAATCCTAGCATTTTGGGAGGCCGAGGTGGGAGGATTGCTTGAGGCCAAGAGTTCCAGACCAGCCTGAGCAAGAGTGAGACCCTGTCTCTACAAAAAATAGAAAAATTAGCTGGGCATGGTGGCATGTGCCTGTGGTCCCAGCTACTTGGGAGGCTGAGGCAGAAGGATCACTTGAGTTCAGGAGTTTGAGGTTGCAGTGAGCTATGATGATGCCACTGCACTCTAGTCCTGGTAACAGAGCAAGACTCTGTTTCAAAAAAGAAAAAAAAACCACAAAGAATTACTACAAACAAAAGAAGGTAATAGATATCATAAATAATTGTTTATATTCATTACAGGCTGAAATGATAATATTTTAGATATATTGGGTTAAATTAAAATATAATATTAATTTCACCTGTTTCTTTTTACTTTTTTAGAAATGTAGCTACTAGAAAATTTTGTGGCTAGAGTTATATTTCTATTGGACGTGTTAATCTGAACAAGTTCCCTTCTGCTCTCAGCTTCAGAATGTTACGAAGACAATGAAATAAGGTGTGTAGGGCTCTTTGAGTTCTCTTAAGGAAACATACTATGTAACAACAAGATAAATTATTGAGGATGACAGTTAGCCAAAAAATGTACTGGTTCACTACAGGCCAAAGATAATGTTACTGACTGGGTAGTGGTTTTGTGTTGTTTTTCCTACAGTGGTGATGAGTTTGCACAAAGTCATCTGTAATGTTTCTCTCCCCACCCACTCTACACCCTCCCTGTGATCCCTACTGACCAAAACAGCATATTTTTGAAATACCTGGCCCAGGTTAAGAATGCAGTTTTCCAGCCATGGAAATTTTTCTCTCTGCAAAGCACTCAGTCCTGTATAGGTTTGAACCTCAAGCCTGTTTAACATGATATTCTCATTATCTGTTCTACTCAAGCAAGCAGATTCCAAATGTCAGTAATTATATCTATAATCACAATCATAGAATACTCTTGCCTCTCATATTTAGTTTTAAATGTGGTCAATTAGATTGTTCCTACATTGAAAACATTTGCACACATGCTGTAACCAAGAAATTTGTTATTCTTTGTGAATTTATATCTATGGAAGGCCTCAGTGTTATAAATTAAGTCATATTTTGATTTACATATGGCAGCATTTTTTGAAATATAAGAAATTGGAATTATTGAGAGTGATATAGCTATATCATTCTATTCTAGGCCTTGAATAGCAGTAAGAAGATAGAAGCTTCAGATGGAACCTTACTCATCTTCTTTGCTTACTCATTTCTACTCCTACTTTCTCTTTTTGCTCTCTTGTTAGGCAGAGGACAGGCCCTCACTCTCAATTTTCAATCTCTACCTTTATGCTCTAAATCACCACTTTGACTAACCCTTCTTCCTCTACATGTCACTACCCCCTACCCATCTCCACCAGCAAACTATCGAATATAGCCATAGAATCACCCATCTGTAAACAAACAAATGAATACATAAACACCTCCTTTAGCCCCGCATTTCCTTCTGTTTACAGCTTTTCTACTCCCCTTCACAGCAAAATGTTTCAAAACAGTTGCCTATAACTGTTTCTGTTTCTTCACCTCTCATTCATTCTGTTTTTTACATTTTATTTATTTGTTTTTACTCTATAAGCTTTTTCACTTCTTTAATGATTTTTAACTGACAAATAAAAATTATATATATTTATGGTGTATAATACGATGTTTTGAAATATATGTACATTGTGGAATAGCTAAGTAGAGCTACTTAACATATGCATTACCTCACATATTATTTTTTGTAGTGAGAACACTTAAAATCTACTCTCTTAGCAATTTTCAAGTATACAATACATTGTTATTAACTGTAACATTAACTGTAGTCAGCATGCTACACAATAGATCTCTTTAACTTATTTCTACTGTCTAACTCAAATTTTGGATCCTTTAACCAACATCTCCCCAACTTCCCTCCTCCAAGCCCCTGGTAGCCACCATTCTACTTTCTGCTTCTACGAGTTCAAATATGTAGATTCCACATATGAGTGAGATAATACAGTGCTTGTCTTTCTTTGCCTGGCTTCCTTCACTTAACAAAATGTCCTCCAGGTTTATTCATGTTGTTGTAATTGACAGGATTTCCTTCTGTATTAAGGCTGAGTAGTATTTCATTGTGTATGTACCACATTTATTTTATTCATTCATTCATTCATGGACGCTTAGGTTGATTCCATATCTTGGCTATTGTGAATAGTGCTGCAATGAACATGGGAGTGCAGATATCTCTTTGACATACTGATTTCATTTCCTTTGGATATATACTCAGAAGTGGAATTGCTGAATCATATAGTAGTTCTATTTTTAATTTTTTGAGGAACCTCCATATTATTTTCCATAATGGCTGCAGTAATTTGCATTCTCACCAAGAGATTCTCCACATCCTTGCCAATACTTGTTATCCTTTGTCTTTTTTGTAATAGCTATTCTAACAGGTGTGAGGTGATATCTCACTGCAGTTTTAATTTGCATATCTTTAATGATTAATGATGTTGAGCATTTTTTCATATAACTGTTGGTCATTTGTATGTCATCTTCTGAGTAATGTCTATTCAGGTCTTTTGCCCACTTTTAAATTAAATTATTTGTTTTCTTGCTATTGAGTTGTTTGAATTCCTTATAATTTTTTTTGAGACAGAGTCTCACTCTGTTGCCTGGCTAGAGTGCAGTGGCATCATCACAGCTCACTGCAACCTCAAACTACTGGGCTCAGGTGAACCTCCTGCCTCAGCCACCCAAAGTGCTAGGATTACAGGCATGAGCCACCATGCCTGGCCAATATTAATACCTTATCAGAGGTATGGTTTGCAAATATTTTCTCCCATTTCTCCTCTCTGTTTATTGTTTCCTTTGCTATGCAGAAGGAAACAATAAACAGATGTAACCCCATTTGTTTGCTTTTGCTGTTGTTGCCTGTGCTTTTAGGGTCATGCCCCAAAAAATCATTGCCCATACTTATGTTTTCTTCTAGTAGTTTTTACAGTGTCAGGTTTTATATTTAAGTCTTTAATCTATTTTGAGTTGATTTTTATATATGGTGTGAGATAAGGATCTAATTTCATTCTTCTACATGTGGATATTCAGTTGCTCCAACACCATTTATTGATGAGACTGTCCTTTCCCCCATCCCATTCATTCTTAAACACACTACAATTAGCTTTCCTTCTCCTCCTGAAATTGCTCTTGTCAAGGGCAAGCTAAGACTTCCACGGGATAAAATGCAAAAGACTTCTCTGTCTTCATCTTACAGTGCTCTCACAGTACATGAAATACCGTTGGTCACTCCCTCCTTGAGATACTCGTCTCTTGACTTCCATGATGCTATACTCTAGTCTGCCACCTACTCAATTGGCTACTCATTCTCAATGTTCTTTCTAGTTCCTTTGCTTCTATCGGACCTCTAAATGTTGGAGATCCTCTGGTTCCTTGGGCCTCTTCTCTTCATCTATTCTCTCTCTAGATGCTCATTCCAGTGGCTTTAAATGACATCTAATTGCTGATAATTCCCAAATGCATATCTCCAGACATCTCCTTTAAACTCCATATTCATACATCCATATAGTTAAATATCAACTATATATTTGAAACTCAACATGTTTATATCTCAAACTTAACATGTCTATACATGAAATATTGATGTACTCTTCCCAAATAAAAAAGAATAAGACAAAGAAGAAAAAGAGGAGGAGAAGAAGGAAAGAGGAAAAGGAGGAGGGAAGAAAGAAAGGAAGGAGGGAAGGAGTTAAAAGTCAAAATTACAACAAATTTAGTTTAAAGATCTAATTGGCTTTTATTTGTAATTCTAGAGTCAGGGAACACCTACAAAATAGAATGATTGTTCTGATGAGCTGAGCAGAGGAGGTTGGCTTTATAGGCTAAAGAAAGCAGAAACAGAGAACAAAAGCAGACTGGTCATTTCAAAGTTACTTTCCTTGTAAAGGTTAAAGCAGAGGCAACTTCTGTATCATGCTGGCTAAAACTGGCCTGTTTGGGGATTTGGCTATTCTCCCTCTCTCCTGATTTCTCTGAAGGTCAGATAAACAACTTAGTTTCAGCTCAGTGGTGTGGAACTTCAGCAGCGTGAGTAACTCCACTTGGTTTGGTCTGTTGGGCCTAGTGCAGGAACTCAGTCCAAACCAATGTCCTCTTGTAAGTGTTATTTAGCAGAAGGGAGGAAGGAAGAAAGGAAGAGAGGGAAGAAATAGTATGTGTTTTTGCTCTAGCCAAAAATCTAGATGTCCCTTACTCCCCATATTTAACCACACTGAATCCATCAGCAAACTGTGTCTAGCCTAGCTCCAAAATATGTCTCAAACCCATCATCTTTTGTGTATCTCTACTGCCATTGCTTTAGATCATCTCTTACCTGAACTACTGCAATATATTCCCAACTGACCTCCCTGCCTCTGCTCTTATACTTGCCCAGCTGTTTTCAGAACAGCCAAGGCAATCTTTTAAAACTATAAATCAGTTCATGTTTTTCCTGTTTGATGGTTCAACAAATTCCCATTGCATTTAAAATGAAATCAAAACACCTGACCATCGCTTACGGCTCTGCATGGTTCAGCCCTTGCCTACTTCTCCGGCTTCATCTTGTGCACCCACCCCACCCCTACTCTTCCCCGCTCTGGGGCCTTTGTATTTACTGATCTTTCGACCTGGAATGCTCCCTTGCCTCTAGTCTCCTCCTCATTTTGAATGACAGGCTCCTTTTCCTCATTCAGGTCTCAGCTTTAATGTCCTCTCACAGAGCCTTGCCAGATTACTCCTTTGAAAGCAACCCCAGCCCAGTCTTGTCTCACAAGGCTTTGTTTCCTTTCTAGTACTGGCCGCAAGTGTAATTACATATTTTTGTATATTTGCTTTCTTGACTCTCAGCCCCTGTCTGTTCTTATCTCATTCCAGATAGGAGGGTCGACATGCTGGTTGAGATAGGACACTGGGTGCTTTAGCCATGCCCCCCTTTCTCCCTTCTCTTGGAAGTCAGCCTGCCTATGGAGTCTTCATTTGTTTGCGTCAGGAGTTTCACGAGAACGGGCCTGTGCTGGTTCCATACTGCCTGTGGCTGGGTGCCGAAGTCCAGTTCAGGCCTGAAGCATGAAGGAGTCCACTGCAATGGTACTGGTAAGCCATGACTACAGCAGCCCCATCAGTAACAGTGCTGGCATTTTGATCTAGATCTCAATGGCTTTGGAGATCAGGTAGAGAAAAAGGGGTGCTATGTATTGACCCCTATAAAACCCCAGTATCTTTCCTGACATGAATGAAGATCTAGGTCTGTGGCTTTTCAATGTTTTTAAGCAATGGTATTCGTTCTTCAAACCGTGTATATGTGAGTCCCCATCTGTGAAAGAAAAAAAATGAATAAAATAAATGCAGAGATATTCTGGTTATAGTAGGTGATTATATTAATTTTCACTTTTTATGTAGTTTACCACTTTTTCTGCAAGTAACTGAAATGCAACTCAAACTGACAAACAATAAGGAAATTTCACCAGGTCACCAACAGAATATTTGGGGATTTATCTGGATTGGGTAGAGGTTGATTCTAGTCAAATGACCATAACCAGTGCCCAGTTTCTTTCTACCTCTTGGCTCTACCAAGAGCTCTAAGAAGCTCAAGACGGAAAAAGAAATTGTAATAGAAACAAATAGTGTTGGATCTGTTTTTAAGGCACCTCTATCCACCCTTTTGGTTGTAAGATGGCTACCAAAGGCTCCTGGGGCTATATCTTCTCACTCATGTCCAGCAGCAAAGAAAACATCTTTGCCAGTAGCATCTACTAAAATATTTTTTAAAAATTCTTACATGCTTTCTTTTTCCCTAGAAACGTGGGCATAATCTCTTGGATTGAATTGTGTGCTAACTTGAACCCATCAATTCCTATAGCCAGGAGTATGGGATATACTGACTGGCCTAGGTCAGCAACCAGGTCTGACCCCCAGAGCTGAGATGGGATCAATCACCAAAGCCACATAATTGAGAATGAGCTGGGGGTACTCTTGCTGGGGGAAGCAAGGAATAGATGCTCAACAGAGGCTACCAATCAATGTCTATGTGAGCATGAGAAAGAGGCCTGAATACACCATGTATAGCCCCTCCATACAGAATCACCCTTCTATAATTTGAAATCTCCTCTCTATCTTTGAGAGTATTTGTGATCAATCTTTCTTTCTCTCTTCCTTTTTTAAAACTGAATTGACCAGGATAGTTAAACATCTGTGCTTACATTGCTGTCTTATTTACAAGGCCCTAAGGGAGCTTTCAAAGAGCTTAAAGTTTAAGAAAATATGTACTAAAGATAGCGAGGGAAAAGCCATATCACAGAACAAGGTAAGAGACTAGATACAATGTTTATCCACAGTGCCATGGCCAAATGAGCAAAGGCGGGAGAAACAAATGCTAGGAATCAGCAATCTTCAGGCAGGGAGGGGAGGTAAGTGGAGTCTTACCAAGGGGTAAGTGGGCATGGATAGTTTCAGCGGAATCAGATAATATTTCCTAAAAGGAATTGACCCAAGAAAGCTCCACTTTCAAGACATGGTCAAGACATCCAGCTGCTCTCCTTTCCTATCTCTGCTGCAAAATCACCTCTCTTTTATCACTTGATAATAGAAAGGCATACCTCACACCCATCCCAAACCTACTAAGGCATTGCCTGGGGTGTAGAAACCTCTGGGGCACTCAAAAAAGGGGAAATAAATGACTATGATGATGGGGTGATTAATCCTAGTCAGATGGACTCCAATCCTCTGCTTTCCACAAAAGTGAAAGGCACCTAAGCAAGTCCTCAGATGAATGATCATTAAAAACAATCTTGATGATAGATTACCATGTAATTTTTGGTACATAAGTAAAGAAGAATTCAAAGAATTGAGCCCCATTGCCATAACAAAACTCTATCATTCCCATTTACTTATTTTGTTGAAGGGTTTCTCAGCACCTATATCTACCAAATCATAGCACTGATGCTGAATCCTATCATATCTACCCCTGGGTACATGAGGGGAAAAAGACTTTACCATTCTCAATGAGTACTGCGATTCTAATACAATTTTACATTTTATGTTTAGTAATTAATTATTCATCAACATTTGTAATCTATTTGTGTTTTTTGAGAAATTGTGTAGAATTTTCTAACAGAACCTTATGGTCACAGGAATATAAAGTTCTTTCCATTTATTTATATATTTTTGTTGCAGACAAGTATGTTGTTCATGAAATACTTCGAAATATAAAAATATAGTAGGAAGTGGAATGGAAATGTAATTTCAAGGAGAAAATGAACAAAAGAAAATTTCCTACAAGTCTAGAAGAACTTATGTATATTATAAAAGTACTTAATGGACAGCATGAGGGCTATAGTTAATAATATTGTATTGTATATTGAAAATTTGCTAAGAGTAGATTTTAGGTGTTCCTACCACAAAAAAAGTAACTACGGGGGGTGAAGGATAAGTTAATTTGTTTGATTGTAGTAATCATTTAACTATGTATGCATATATCAAAATATCATGCTGTATGCCATAAATATATACAATAAAAAATAAATTAAAAAGTAGGATGGGGCACCAAATTGCTATACTATTTAGATGCCACTATATAGATATCAACTAATGATATGACCATTTATTTTAAAATGTCATTATTTATAATGTGTTGGAAATTACATATATATGTATACACACACACACACATATATATGCAACTCTTTTACCTTATGATAAAGATTTTAGGCATCAATTTTAAAATGTGGTGAGGAGTGTATTGCTTTTTAAAATATTTTAGGACTGCATTTTGAAAATGTCTGGAGACGATGAAAGGAGAAAATTATGTATTAGACAAGAAAACAATCAAGCAAAGAATAGGCCCACTGGTGAGACTGACTATGCAATGCAATATGATGACAAAGGACCTGTCTACTCACATTTACTTTTGTGTCCTTTATCAAAAAGAAAGATCTTCTAAATAAGAATGATTGAATGGACATTGGTAAAAGGGAAGAGAAGTTCAAGATGGAAAAAGAAAATGTAATAGCGTACCTATCTCCTTTGGGAACCAGCAGAGGGTAGAGAGAATAGCAAGGATCTGAGTCAGACAGGATTGACTCAGAATTCTGACCCTGCCAGTTATTATCTATGTGACCAGGGACGAGATGCTTAACTCATCTTGTCTGTATTATGGGCATAATGTGACTTACCACATAGGGATAAATTTCGTAACGGATGTAAAGTGCTTTGCATAGAGTTAAGCACTGCAAAACATAAGTAGTGGCTGTTGTAATTATCATGTAGCTGTGGGCCTTGGAGCAACTTATCCTTCTTGAGCTTCACTTTCCTCTACTATAACACAGGAATAATAACATCTACCTCCTAGGATTACTATGAGAATTAAATTGATGATAAACATGAGAATACTTATAACACAAAGAAGGCATTCAATAAATATTAGTTCTTTCCCCACCCCTTCCTTCTCTATCCTCCTATTGATTTGGACAATTCTATGGTATCCCTGACGGGATATGATGAAAAAGAGACTAATTCCAAATACCTATTTATAGAATAGTATAGCACTTTTATTGTGTCTACTAGTAAAAAGACTAAATCTGAGATGATTATTTTTCTTGCTGAGACAGTAAGACTCTGAAACCAGGGTCTCATACTAAAAATGACTCCTTCCTTATGGCTATGACCTTTCTTCTTGACTAGCAAATCTCATTGATAACAAAATTATCTTCATGAAATTGTGGAAAACAAGTATGTTGCCGATCTACAACCATGTAATCAATCCTCTCACAAAGAGGACCTCCTCAGAAAGAAGAAAATTCTCCCCAAATATTTCCTTTTCTCTTACAAGTGAAAAGATAAAGCACTTATTAATCTTTGGGAATGCATGCTGTTGATTAATATGATTCACTTATTTTAGAGGGCACCAAATATGCCCTCTTTTTGCAGCTTTGTGTACAAAACAAAGCATAGTTTGAGATGAGCTTGCTTGGATGCCCAGGGGGGTGTTAGGAAATAAAGTTTCACTGAATAGGCAGAGAATGTGTTTAAGGCTACTTCTGCCATTTTGATCTGTGGGTTAATGTTCATTAAATTCTTTTTAGAAATAGTCTGTCAAATTGCTGCTCCCTGTTGGGTGGGTGAGGGGCGGTTGTGTAAAGAATAGTCAAAATGTATAAGGTCTCATATCAGCCAAGATCCCAGCAGGAAACAAATGGCACACTCCAAAGGGGTGACAGAATTACTCTTGAAGCTAGACAATGGGTATGTGGGCATCCATTATACTGTTCTCTATTTGTCTATCTTTGAAATTGCCTATAACAAAATACATACAAACAAAGGGAAGAGTGTAAAAGAGAGACTAATGAAAGAATGACTTACAAAGGTGTAGGCAGAGGTTAAAGGAAAATAACAAGGAAAGGTGAAGTCTCCTTCCCTCCTCTGCTAACACCCCCATGCCCCCAACCACTCCCAGGGCTGAAGACAGTGGGAAGTGCTACCAGGAGTAGGCTTGAAGGCACAAGGAAAAGGGAGCAACTCCTGGAGCCAGGGAAACCTGCAGCTGTAGGACAGGGCCACCCATTAGGAATTGTGACCTTTGGTGGAAGAATGCAGCCACTGTCAATCAAGGTCCAGTGCAAATGGAAAAAAAGCAAGAAAAAAGTGTGATTAAAGATATTAAAATATAAAGCTTTTGCTTTCCTTCCACAGTTTCTCTCAACTTGTTATGTTTTAAAATTTTCTATGTAACACCATTCTAAATAAAGAAAAAATTAAAATTTGAAATTCTTAATAATTTTATCATTGAATGTGTGTTTTGGAAGTGGAGTCTAATGAGAGAGTGGAGCATGTACTTAAACAGAAGAATTGCATGCAATATGTATGTCTGCCATTTTTGATTGCTGCATTTGAATATAGCATTTTCAATGCCCCATGATCATAGAATTCCTGTGCACCCACGCAAGATGTGTGGAAATTCAGGGAGACTCAAATAAGTACAAGGTAAGCCTTTCAGAGCTACAACTAGTAAAGCCCTGAGATGCCACGCTTCCCATTTCAACCAAAACTTGCTTAAAATTCAGAAAAAAGGCTGTCAAATTTTAAGAAACACAAACAACCAAGGAGCCCTATCATATCCTTTCTTACTCATGTTACTTCCCTGTATTAACCAACTACTTACACTAAAAATGATGTCATAGAAAGAAAGGGAAAGATAGGATGAGCCATAGTTCCTTTTCCTTTCAGCCCTTCATTGCTCATCAGTCAGCCAAGGGTAGAGAATGTTGGCATAATATGTGTATAAAGAATTTCAAATTCTTTCAAAATTTTTTTAGAGCAATTTTTGTGAAACCATGGATAAGTAAAAAATGTGTGTTATTTTCGAGTATGAGTTCCATCCTGGAACCAATGCTGAGCAGACAGCTTGAAATATCAATGAAGTGTTTGGGAAGGATGTGGCTAATGAATGCACAGTACGTCCATGGTTTGAGAAGTTTCATTCTGGTGATTTTGATCTTGAAAATCAGCCACGTGGGCGACCTGAGACCAAAGTAGATAATGATGAGCCGAAAGCTGTAGTGGAAGTGAATCCATATTAACCTGTGCACAAATTAGCAGCAAGGTTTGATGTTACTGTTCCAACCGTATTGGACCATTTGAAACAAATAGTCAAGGCTATCTATGGATATATGGGTTCCACATGAATTAAATGAGCGTCAGAAGAGAAATTGTCTTGAAGCTTGCCTTTCTTTGCTGTCACGACATAAAGGTGAACCATTTCTACACCGTATTGTTACGTGTGATGAAAAATGGATTCTTTTTGACAATCACAAGCATTCAGCACAATGGCTGGACACAGAGGAAGTGTCGAAACATAGTGCAAAACTGAATATTCATCAAAAAAAAGCTAATGGTGTGTGTTTGGTGGTCCACTGCTAGTATTATCCACTACAGCTTCATGAAACCTGGTCAATTGATTACAGCAGATGTCTACTGCAACCAACTGGACAAAATGATGAGGACGCTTGTGATTAAGCAGCCGACATTGGTCAATAGAGACAGGCCAATACTCTTGCAAGACACACAAACAATGCAGTTGCGCAAACAACAATGTCGCACAAACGATGCTGCTCAGACTACAGAAGCTGGACTTGGAAACTCTCTGTCGTCCACTGTATTCACCAGACCTTGCAGCAACTGACTACCACTAATTCCAGGCTTTGGACCACTTCTTGCAAAGAAAAATATTCAATTCTCAACAAGCTGGGGAAAACATCTTTTGCAATTTCATCACCACTCGCTCTCCAGGATTCTTCACTGCTGACGTAAACAAGCTACTATTAAGATGGTAAAACTGTGTTGATAGTTTAGGCTCATACTTTGATTAATTATACTGCTTCTTGTTTGAGATATAATAAACTACACTTTTGATTCAAAATCGGTCATAAATATGGGGGAAGCTACTGGAATCTGAACTAAGAATACGTCTCAGTCCACTAGGGCTGTGTTTATATTACCATAATAATAATACCATAGACTGGGTAGCTTAAACATCAGACATCTATTTCTGACAGTTGTGGAAGTTGGGAAGCCCAAGATCAAAGTCCCAGCAGACCCAGTGTTTGGTGAGGGACCTCTTCCTTGTTTGCAGACAACTGTCTTCTCACTGTAACTTCACATGGTGGGTGGGACAAGTGAGCTCTCTGGAGTCTCTAATCTTTTTATTTTATTTTATTTTATTTATTTATTTATTTATTTTTGAGACAGAGTCTCACTTTGTTGCCCTGGGTAGAGTGCAGTGGCATCATCATAGCTCACTGCAAGCTTCAACTCCTGGGCTCAAGTGATCCTCCTGCCTCAGCCTCCCGAGTAGCTAGGACTACAGGTGTGTGCCATGACATTGGACTAATTTTTCTATTTTTTAGTAGAGACTCTTGCTCAGGCTGGTCTCAAACTCCTGAGCTCAAGCAGTCCTCCTGTCTCAGCCTCCCAGAGTGCTAGGATTACAGGTGCGAGCCACTGTGCCCAGCCTTTTATTTTATTTTTTATTTTTGTTAAGAGACAGGGTCTTGTTCTGTCACCCAGGCTGGTGTGCAGTGGCCAATCATAGCTCACAGTAACCTCAAACTCCTGGGCTCAAGCAACTTCCCACTCAACCTCTGGAGTGGGAGGCACCACCATGCCTGGCTAATTTTTCTATTTTTCATAGAGACTGGGTCTTGCTCTTGCTTCAGTTGCTCTCAAACTCCTGAACTCAAGCAATCCTCCAGCCTTGGCCTCCCAGAGTGCTATGATTACAGGTGTGAGCCACCGCACCTGGATGAGAATGAGTTTCTTGACCAAAGTCTCTTTTAAGGAATAAAGACAAGATTTGAACCCATGCACTTAAGCACTATTCTCTTCTATCTTATTTAGGTCAAATGCTCTCATGTCAAGCACAGTTCTGTTTGGATCCCCACCCGCCCCCCTCCGAATTCATATGTTGAAATCCTAACCCCCTAGCTGATGGTATTAGGAGGTGAGGCCTTTGAGAGGTGATTAGGTAATAAGGGTGGAGCCCTAGTAAATGGGATTAATGCCCTTATAAAAGAGGCTCCATGGCTAGATGTGGTGGTGTGTGCCTGTAGTCCCAGCTACTTGGGAGGCTAAGGCAGGAGGATTGCTTGATCCCAGGAGTTTGAGGTTGCAGTGACCTATGATGATGCCACTGCACTCTACCAGGGCAATAGAACAAGACCCTGTCTCCAAAAACAAAACAAAAAAAGAAAAAAGAAACTCATTGTCTCTGTGCCTCATCTATAAGATGAGGGTATGTTAGGTCATATCACACCATGTCATGCACGTGTTATGTTACGTTGTGTTATATTATATGGAGCTCACCCCATAGTGTGTAAGAATTAAATAAGTTAACACTTATGAACCACTTATAATAGTTCTTGGCATACAATTAGTACTCAATAAAAGTAAGAAATTATTGTTATGGAAATGGCTCCAAATATAGCATTTATATGCATTTGGGAAATATTTAAAGCTGTAAAATTACTGCAACAGATGAAGAATCTGATCCATTTGTTTTTACTATGTATAATTTTACAAAAATTATCATTTTGAATGGCTGGATTTTTTTCATGTTTAGCCAAAGATAAGTATTGTGAAGTTTTCATAAACAAAACACAGTCATTTCTGACCTTTTCTCACCAAAAGCAGAGGTACACTTTACCTTTTTTATCCCTTGAAGGTAAATTAACTGACTCCATGATCTCTAAACATTGAGAAAAGATATAGTTTTCTTTTCAACTTCAGTCAATTTGTCTACTGACATATGGAAATTAGATGGAATCCCAGACCCTACTGAGCAAATAGCTATGTGGGGTTCTTTTCTCATTAAAGGCAACTTCACATTAGAATCAAGTTTGATTAAAATAGACAATTTAAGGAATGTTAGGAGACTTGGTTATTAGTCTTGTTTGCTTCTAGAGGTCAGGTTAACGTAAGAGTCAGACCTACTGGATTCCTGTGCACCTCTGAGCAAGCTCATCACCTCACCTCCCTGACTTCCATGTCTTCATTCATAGAAGAATCACGGAGAAAGTGTCGCCCAGCCTAAATCCCACGGTTCTTGTAAGGATCTAAAAATAAAATATTGTTTAAAAACCAAAAAACAAACGTATTCTACAAATGCAAAAAGAATTTACTCAAATAACTTTGTTCTTATCAAATTTCATTTCTGCATGTCATTCAAACAGCAGATAGACTGGCTTATCTGTCAGGAGCTACAGCCCTAAATGTATCACATTCACATCTTTGAAGTGCTCTTATTGGTGTATCCATAAGTGGAAAATATTCGTGATTAACCAACTAGAGTTCTTTAATGTTGGTAAAAGATAAACAGTGTCTGGCCAATAGTGGGTACTCCATAAATGTTTGTTGAATGAATTCGGAAGTGCTATAATTTAAAACATTTGACAAGATTCCACTCCCAAGGCTGTTAAAAGTCAAAACAATGGTCAAAACAACCTAGTTACTAGGGAGACACAATTTTCGTGGAGAGGGAGTTGAGTAATAACAAGAACCAGAGCCTAGTGGTAAATGCTTTTCTGGCAGAATCAACAATTGTGGTTACTGCCCAGCATGAATGATTAATTTAGCATTTTGTATACAAAAAAGAGTGCAAGGTAAAAGCAAAAATTTAAAGATGGCATTAAATTCTTCATTGTAACATATTACAGTATAACATTGGGCAAAAATTCACGTAAATTTCATAAACTCTGTATGTGGATTTCGTAAACTCTGAGTATGCAGAACATTTGCAAAAGTGCGTGAGCATAAAACAATGAGTACTCAAGGGAAAGGGGAGGGGAAAAATAATTTGAAGTAATATACTTGAGATCTAGAAAAGGATTAAAGGAGTCATTATAGATTCAAGACATTGGTAAATGCTGCCTACAATTCATGAAAAAGGTTGGGACAGAAAAAGAGGATTTTTTTTTTTTTACGTTGCAGAGACTATCTTCTACCATCCATCTGTCCCTGTTTAACCTTTGTCCTAACATTTTATAACTATTTTTAGTATGTTTTCCTTTTTTAAAGCAGCTTTGTTGAGAAACAATTCACATACTATGTAATTCACCCATCTAAAGTGTACCGTTCAATGGTTTTTAGTATACTCACAAGGTGAATCACCACCACCATCAAACTTGTGAACATTTTTGCCACCCCTAAAAGGATCCCCTACCTAATAGTAGCCACTCTCCACATTTCCCCTCACCCAGGGTAACCATTAATTTACTTTGTATCTTTATAAATTTGCCTGTTCTGTACATCTCACATAAATGGCAACCCATGTGTCTTTTGTGACTGGCTTCCTTCACTTAGCATAATATTTTCAAGGTTCATCCTTGCTGCAGCACGTATCAGTATTTCATTCCTTTTTACTGCTGAGTAATATTCTACTGTATGGATATGCCACACTTTAACCTTTCACCAGTTCATAGACATTCGAGTTGTTTGGGAGCTGTTATAAATAATGCTGCTATGAAAATCTGCGTGCACAAATTTTTGTGTGGATGTGTAGACTGTCCCTGACTTATGATGGTTTGATGATTTTTTGACTTTACAATGAGTTAATCAGGGTATTAGATGCATCTTTTTTTTTTTTTTTAGAGACAAGGTCTCCCTCTGCCCCTCTGCCCCTCCCTCCCCAGGCTAGAGTGCAATGGGACAATCGCAGCTCACTGCAGCTTGAAACTCCTCACCTCAAATGGTCCTCCCACCTCAGCCTAATGAGTGGGTGGGACCACAGGCTTGTGCCACCAGGCCTGGCTAATTTTTTCATTTTTTTGCAGAGATGGGGTCTTGTTATGTTGCCCAGGTTGGTCTTGAACTCCTGGCCTCAAGCAATATTTCTGCCTCAGCCTCCTGAGTTGCTGGGATTACAGGCATGAGCCACTGCACCAGCTGCACTTTCAACATGGTATTTTCAACTTATGATGGGTTTATTGAAACATAACCCATCATAAATTGAGGAGCATCTGTATATAGTAACCTTGTGCCTAACGTTTTTTTCCATTTTTTAAAAATTGAGGTATAATTCACATGCCATAAAATTCACCTTTTTACAGTGTACACTTTACTGGGTTTTAGTGTCACAAAGCTATACCATCATCACCATCATCTAATTCCAGAAAATTTTCACCACCCCAAATAGAAACCCTGTACCCATTAGCCTTGAAGTTTAGAGTCCTCTGCCTTCCTTTGCCTTGGAAAAATGATTTAAAACGTTTTGTCCTTTTTATTCAAATTGACATATCATCTGTATATTTGAAAAATAAGTGCATTGACTTTTTAAAATAATGGGTTTATTGAGATATAATTTGCATACCATAAAGTTCACCCTTTTAAAGTGTATAATTTAGTGGTTTTTAGTACTTTCACAAAGTTGTGCAATTGTTACCACTGTCAAATTCCAGAATATTTTCATCATGCCAAAAAAGAAACCCTGTACCGATTAGCAGTCACTCCCCATTCCCTCTCCCCACAGCCTCTGGTAATTAACCACATGTCTACTTTCTATCTCTATGGATTTGCCTGTTCTACACTATGTTTAACTTTTTGAGGAATAAAAAAGGATTTTTATACCATTGTCCATTAATCACTTCTTTGAAGAATAAATCATTTGGTTAAATACACACACACACACTCACAGCCCTATTGCTTTTATCATCACTGACATTTTCACACCTCCATGCCATTTTCCCTTACTCAGTACCTGCTAAAATACCAAAGTAGGAAAAATATTGGCAGCATATGGCAAAGTATTGGTATCCTTAATAGAGAGATTTACCCATCAACAAGTATATTGTTTCCCTATAATCATATAATTACAAACTAAAACAAGATCATTATTCATTGAAAAAAAATTTTTTCTAAGGAGAATTTAAACACTCTAACATCCCTTGTTGCTGAGGATGTGAGAGAAGAGGCACTGTCATACACTGTTGGTTGAAATTTAAAGGAGTTTAACATTTCTCAAGGCTAATTTGGCCAGATGGATCAAAACTCTTTAAAATATGCACACTGTTTGATCCAGAAACTCCACTTCAAGGAATTTACTCTAAAGAAATTATCTTAAGAACCCCTAAAGATATATGTGTAGGGTTGTTCGCTATCTCATTGCTATTCATAATAGCAGAAAATAGGAAACAATCTAAACATTGTTAAAGCAGAAAAAAGAGGATAAGTTAGTTAACTTACAAAACAGCCATATACCAATTATTAATACTATGCTGCTATTTTAAAATTATATTGAAGAAAAATATTAGGTAACTTGGGAAAATATTCATGATTCTTAGTTATGTGAACAAAAAAGTATTAAGATATTATCCTGACATTATAAAAATTTGGTGTTATGCATAGAAAAGAGACAAAAGATAGTCAACTTTTCTAAAATTTATTTGTCAGTGAGAGATCTTGGGATAAATTTTGTTGAGGTGCTAGTAATTTCAGAGTCGCAGCTCCAAGATGTAAAAATATTACTTTATTACTACTCTAAACTGAGCTCAACTTGCTGTGAGATCCCATTTTCAATGACAGCGAAAACAATCTTGCCAATTACAGGTAGTTTAGTTACTTTTAGCATAAAACTGAGTCCCTTTTTGTGAATATTCAGAGTTGGCTTACAATTTTATCGTTTCAGAATTCGAACTCTGTCGTTTGTCAAGATCTTGTCCCTTCCCCCCTTCTCAGGATCTCTGGGGGAGGGAGTAGTTTTCAGAACATAATGGCATTAGGGGTGGGGCTTGGGCCCCTGGTCCTTCCTCGCTGGCTCCTAGTGACCCTAGGTGAGGGGCAGCTTTTTGGCCCATGTTCACTGCGTGTGCTCTTTGAGCACCTGGAGAGTGAGACTTCTGGTCACTTCTGGTCACTTCTTTTGGCTCACGCTGTCAAGGCCCTATGGCTGTCCTATCTGTCCCCACTTCCTGACTCCTTCCCCACCCTACTTCACCCTCTTGGGGTGGGCAATGATCTTCCTCTGTCATCTAGCCCTCAGTTCTAGATGATCCCTTCCCAGTGACTCCTGGCAGGCCACTGGTTCAATCCTCAGCTGCCCCAATCCCCAAGATAGATATGGAACTGTATCTTCTTTCAGCCTCATGCAGACTTTGAGGTGCTGGGGAGTGGGGTATCTTCTCCAGCCTCTGTTTCTGTCTACAAATGAGACAATGAAGTCTACCTAGGCTGCCCCATGCTGCCTTCAGGCTCTCTGCATGGCATTCTGCTCCCAGAATTTCTAGATGGAAGGGGTACAAGCCCTTGCTGTTGATGGGTGCTGAAAATCCTCTGGAAGTCTCTATTCTCATAGTTTTTAAGGAGGAGGGGAGGCGGGGAGTAAACTCTACCAAAAAAGCCAGTCTCTCTTTTCTCTCGCCTCTCTTCTCCCTTCTCTACCCTTTCCTTCCCTTTCCTTTCCTTTCCACTGTGGATGGGATGTGACTGACGGTCGTCCAGATAAGTACAAAACTCTGAAGTTTTGGGAAGCAGTCAGGGATCAAGGTACAGATTTGGAAGGTGCCATGGTTTGAATGTGTCCCCCAAAGTTCATGTGTTGGAAACTTAATCCTCAATGCAACAGTGTTGAGAGGTGGGACATTTAAGAGGTCATGAGGTCTCTGCCCTCATGAATTGATTAATGTCATTATCTCAGGAATGGATTAGTTATCTCAGGATTGGGTTCCTGATAAGAAAATGAGTTCAGGCCCCCTTCGTCTCTGGCACACACGGGCTCTCTTGCCTTTTTGCCTTCCACCATGGGATGACACAGCAAGAAGGCCCTCACAAGATGCTGACTCCTCGATCTTGGACTTCCCAGCCTCCAGAACTCTAAGAAATAAATATCTGTTTTTTAAATAAATTACCCAGTCTCAGTTATTCTGTTACAGCAGCAGAAAATGGACTAAGACAGAGGCACCAACATAGAGGTGATGGTTGAAGTTGCAGGGCCTATAAGTGAGAAGAGATCACAATCCAGTACAGAAAGTCCTAGGGGTCATATTTTATTATGAAGAAGCCAAAAGAATGCTAGTGAATTTTCTTCAAAAACCCTGGCACATTACAAGATAAATAACATAAATTCAGTGAAAGAGGAAGTGTTTCATCTTTTACTTTGTCAAAAAGTAGTTCCTACCCAACAACCACGGCTTTAGGGAGGGACATGGAGCTTAATGAGCCCTGTGTACCCTTTCACCATTGAGTTGGCCAAGAGGAGGAATGGGGGAGACTGGCAGTCTTTTTAAAATGGGGCTGCCCCTATGGTAAAACTACTCAAGATCTTTGAGCTGGGAATTCCTTCACCAAGAACATTTATTTTGCAATTACCAAAGAGAAAGGAACTTTTCCGAAGATTGTCTTTGAGAGTTAGATATCTGTGGAGATGGAAGGAAGGATGGGCTAATAATGAATGAATGAGCAGATGGCTGGTTGGATGGCTGGCTGGGTGGATGGATGAGTGGGTGGGTGGATGACTGAATGTGTGGATGGATGGGTGGGTGGGTAGACGGATGGAAGAGTGGATAGAAGGCATTATTGCTGACTCCATGAAAACAGGAAACAGTCTCTAGAGAGTTTACTCCCTTAAGAATTTATACGTAATTACTTAATTGAGTCAACAAATACTCACTGGAAGTCAATGGCTAGTTATTGTGTTTGGCAAGGTTCCTGAAGTAAATGTCCTTGACCTCATGGCACTTTCAAACTAGATGAAGAGACAAAAATAATTAATTAATTTATTTATTTATACATAAAATTATTGCAAATTGTGAAAAGCACTTTAAAAAGAATTATCATTATTATCTTAATTTTTATTTTAAATTTTATTAAATTAGAAAGGAGCAAGTTAGTGGTGCTATTTTCTTCTTACTCAAGGAGCACTGGCCACCAGAGTAAGGAGAACCCAAGATCACATTTTTAAAAATGTAATATTGACAAGGTCGCTTGACCTCCTGGCCAATTTTACTGCTGCAAAAAAAAAAAAAAAAAAAAAAAAAGAGGGGGAGCAGAGTTTAAATTTATGTTTTCATTTGAAGATCAACTAAAAACGTGAACTGAATATAAAATTTCACACAAACATGCCAAAATCAGAAACATGTACTGTGATTGAAATTTTAAAATGGTTTATTAAATGTGTCTCTTTTCATGCTTTTTCCTCTAAATCTATAGTATCCAACTTATTGGAATTATTTTTGAATAATTTTAAATTATTTTAAAAATATTATACCTACCATACTGTTTTAAGTATTCCATCACTATTGTATTAAGCTGCCCTCTGGTGGCTTTTAATTTGGTAAAATCTAGTAAAACTAACTACCTTAACATCTGATGTATAGTATATTTAAGGTACTGTAGTTTGTTTAATACCATATTAGTTCCTACTTTTTATATGTACTTATTAGGCAGGGCCTTTGAGATACGTTCATTTAATAAGAACGGTCATTGGCCAATGTTCAGAACAGGAGAAAACAATTAGCAAATTTATGACCCAGTGTAATGAATCATCACTTATCAGCATTATTTCTGTTACTGTCATTATAGTACAGAACTGACTGATATGAGCATCAGTCAGAAAGTACAGAATGTAAAGAACCAAATACACCTGAAAATTAAAATAAGCTTTTTTAGTGATTGTCCCTAATACATATGAAAATCTCTCACATCACACAAAACCATATAATTAAAAGTATAAAATATCCTTAATGAATTGGCTAAGTGTTTGTCACTGCTTTAAATAATTTGAAATACATAACTGTCTTAACTTTCTGCCAAAGATAAGCAAGTTGTGCCTGTTGGAAGTAGATACTTCTCATCAAACCAGTCTCTTTTCTTTTTGATTTTTTATTAAAAAAAAATTTTTGAGACAGGCTCTCACTCTGTCGCGCAAGCTGGAGTGCAGTGGTGTCATCATAGCTCACTGCAACCTCAAACTCCTGGGCTCAAGCAGTCCTCCTGTCTCAGCCTTCCAAGTAACTGGGACTACAGGTGCGTGCCACCACGCCTGGCTAATTTTTTAATTTTTTGTAGAGACAGGGTCTCGCTATGTTGCTCAGGCTGGTCTCAAACTCCTGGACTCAAGTGATCCTCCTGTCTTGGTCTTCCAAAGTGCTGGAATGAGGCCTTTCACCACAGGTGTGAGCTACCACATCCAGCCTTTCTTTTGATAATAAAATGGAAATTGTCAATCTCTTTTGTTTTATTGTGTTAAATTTTCTCCAGTATGTTGATTGTAATGCATAAAATGACTTTGGCTATGAGAACAATATATTTTAACCATAAGAGTTTAAAAGCTAAGGTATCATCCAACTTTTCTGGTCATTCTTTTTAATCAAGGCCATCTATTTGGACAAATTTAAGTTATTTATCTTATCATGTGTATGTTCTGAGTTCAAGGGAAGGAGATCTACATTATATGAGATTAACCATTTTTTTGAGATTCAAATATTTATTTAGGCATTTGAGTACCTTCTATATGACAAACCCTATGTGGCTTACATTATAGAAAAGAAGGACATTCCAGAAAAGAAGCTCCAAATGTATTTTAAGCTGTTGCATCATCATGAGAATTAGTACTTGAGAGAATAAAAGTGCTTTGATAGTTCAGAAATAAATTAAAAGCTGCAGGGGAGAATAAAAACTTCATAGAGGAAATGACACTTGAACTGGGCTGTGATGAATTGATAGGATTTTGATGGCAAGAAGTAAAATGTTGAAGACATTTATTTCAGATCAGAAAATAAACATGAATAAAAACATGTTGGTGAAAAGCATTAAGGGAATTGAGTTTGAAAATCATTCATTTTCTTAAAAAAAAGAAAATCAGTCATTTTCTAAAACAAATCTACAGTGTGTTATAGTTGGATATAAAATTTACAACAAATATGCAGCTATGTCTGGCAAAATTCAGAAGATTTATAGCAAAGATAGTTTTATCTAATTAGATAATGTATATAAACCAGCTACTCTTTACCACTGAGTAATTGATCATTATTAGTAGTTGAGTTAGCAGGATCAATTGATCAATGGCTATAACGGAAGCTAAATGCAATTATTATGTTATTTCAAGCTGCTCAATTTTTTTGAAATAGAGAAATCATTTACACAGAGAGAAAGACTGGCATGGATCTTAAGTGTATTATTTGATCAATTTTGACACCTACATAATCCACACCCTTATGAACACATTGAATGTGCTGTCATGGCAGAAAGTTCTCTCAGCTCCTTCCCAGTCATTCCTCACCATTCTGCCAAAAAGCGATTGTTCTAATGTCTGTAACTACAGCTTTGCATGTTACATTCATCTCTGCTCACCACCACTTGGCCTTCATAGACCTTGTTCATACCAAACCTACTGAGAAGCCTGCAGGCCAGCTACAGGCCAGTACAATGTGCTGCAGCATATTTGGGCCAACTTTCACACCATAATTTGGGAGTTCATGAACATATGCGGTGCAGACTATCACATCCGTTTCTTTATGAGCACAAACAAACTGACAATTGACATCTCTGTTGGTTACATGAACTATCATCCTGTGTTTGGGTGTGTTGTATTTTATCCTGCATTACTTGTTTCTTTTCTTTTTTCTTTTTAGAGATAGAGTCTCACTATGTTGTCCAGGCCTGTCTCAAACTTGTGGAGCCAAGTGATCCTCCCACCTTAGCCTCCGACTCGATAGCTGGGACTATAGGCACGCACCACTGCACCTGGCTTGGATTACCCATTCTTGAACTTCTTACATGCACGAAGTTCATGTATATAGGAAAATCAGGCAGGTAATGTTTTGAGTCTGATTTCTTTCACTCAGCATGTTTCTGAGGTTCATCCTTGTGTGTATCAGTAGTTCATTCATTTTTATTGCTGAGTTGTATGCCATGGCATGACTGTATCACAGTTTGTTTATCCATTCTCCTGTTGATGGATACTTGGGCTGGTTTCAGTTGAGGGCTCTTAGGAATAAAGCTGCTATGAGTATTTCTATATAGGTTTTTGTATATTCATCTTCTCATTTCACTTGGGTCTATTTAGGAGTGGGATTGCTGAATTGGATGGTAAATGTATGTTTAACTTTACGTGACACTGCCAGATAATTTCCCAGAGTGATCATATCATTTTATACTTCAATATATGAGAAGCAATAGATAACAATTTGGAATTTTATTCTCTTTGGTTTTAGCTAGTCTAATGTGAGTGTAGGATCTCAATGTGCCTTAAAATTGCATTTTTATGAGAACTTAATGATGTTGAGCATTTTTCAAATGCTTATTGGCCATTTATGTATCTTTTTTGTGAAGTGTCTGTTCAAATCTTTTGTCTATTTTTAAAATTGGGCTCATCAAAACATCATTAAGTTGTAGGTATTATTGATACATTCTGGGTACAAGTGTTTGGTCAGATACATGCGTTGCAAACATATTCTCCCAGCTCGTGGCTTGTTTGTTCATTCTCTTAACTGTGTCTTTTGAAAGTTTTTAATTTTGATGAAGTCCATTTTACCCATTTTTTTTCTTTTTTTTTTCTTTTTGTGGCTAGTGCCTTCTATATTGCCAGTAAGAAATCTTTGCCTACCCCAAGGTTGCAAAGATATTTTTCTATGATTTCTTCTAGAAACTTTACAGTTTTATGTTTAGGCCTGTAATCCATCTCAAATTAATTTTCATGTATGGTGGGAGGTATGAATTGAGGTTCTTTTTTTCTCATATGAATATCTAGTTGTTCCAGCATTGTCTGATGAAATGACTTTGTTCAAAAGTAATTTCACTGAAATGATGTCAAGAAAAAGGAAACTTTTAAAAGATTACTGACAAAAGAAATTAGGAGTCAAAAGAGTACTTTACATACTTGAGTCATTCTTTGTTCTCTTACAGAAAGCATATACAAATGACTGTTGATTTTTTTTAAAAAGTCATCACATACATGAATTTCTGACAGTGAGATTTATTACCTGAATGAACTAACAAAACTAGTTTATATGGAAAGCATGCTCTCTATCTGCAGTAGAATTCTTTTCAAAAAATTTATTTTTATTATTAATATTATTTTTAATTACAAATCATAATTATATACATTTATGGGGTACAATGTGATGTTTTCATATATGTACACAATGTAGAGTCATTAAATATAGCTAATTAACATATCCATCAACTCACTTATCATTTTTTGTGGTGAGATGTTTGAAATTTATCCTCTTAGCTATTTTGAAATATACATTATTGTTGACTATAATCACTCTGCTATTCAATAGATTTCAAAACCTTATTCCTTCTGTCTAACTGAAACTTTGTACCCTTTGACCAAGAACTCCCCATTCCTTCCCTCCCTCTTCCCCTATATATGCCCCAGCCTCTGGTAACCACCATTCCACTCTCTACTTTTATGAGTTCAACTTTTTTAGATTTCACATATAAATGAGATGATGTGGTACTTGTCTTTTTGTGCCTGGCTTATTTCACCTAGCATCCTATCCTCCAGGTTCATCCATGTTGTCAAAAATGACAGGATTTACTTCTTTTTATGGCTGAATAGCATTCCATTTTTTTAATATATATATATACACACACTACATTTTCTTTATCCACTTATCTATTGATGGACATTCAGGTTGATTCCACAAATTGGCTATTGTGAATATACTGCAATGAACATGGGAGTGCAGATATCTCTTCAGCATATTGATTTCAGTTCTTTTAGATATACCCAGAAGTGAGGATTGCTGGATCCTGCAGCAGAATTCAAACTTTTTTGAAACCTTACAACATTTTTCTTTTTCACCAAGTGCCTTTGAAGGCAGGTAAATCTTTTTTGGAGGGGGAGGGCAGCCAATTGGAAACCTTCAGTGGACCTTTTGACTATGCAAAGATAAAGCCAGAATCTCTTCTAGATTGGAGGATTTTATAGGCTCCAAGGAGTTAAACTACAAATAATGACACACAATGGGCTGCGGCAGGCTTTAGACCAGGGCAAAGAAGGAAAACTAGATTTTTCCCTGTCTGTGGTACTTAGATGAGATAGGGGTTTGTGTTCTGGGTAGGTAGGAATTTGGAAGAAGGCATACACATGAGGTAGAAGCAGAGGTCAAGGGTTGGACAAGTGAATTGCATCTTAGCAACACCTCAAAGAGTAAAGACAAAAGTCCACACCCTTGGGAAAGGTGTGGCTTATGAACCCTTGAAGCATGCCTATACAGTGGCTGCTTTTTCAAATGTGTTTCTATTTCATGGATCCCAAGGTCTTGCTTTAGGAAATTAAGAGAGAGGATGTGTTGGAGTGAAATTAAAAGGGTAGGGGGCAGCAACCTCAAAAAGGCAACCTGTGAAAACCCTAAAGAATAGACTGAAAAATTTTGCAGGCAGAATACAAACCAGAGAGAGAATACCATGTGTTTGGTTTAGATATAACATTATAATCTGACTTATGTCAGACTCCACTTCAGAAATACTGTATTGGAAACTCTGTAGGGGAAATCTGTGACTTAACAAGCTTTATAGGTCATTCTGATGCTCACACAATTCTGATGCACACTTGAGAACTGCTGCTCTAGAGCTGCAGTTCTGTTGATAGCCACTATTGATAGCCACTAGTCACATATGGCCATTTAAACTGTGTAAAATTAAACAAAAGTAAAAATTTATTTCTTTATTCACACTAGCCACATTTCAAATATAGAATAGACCAAATCCCAGAGGGCCTTATATAAGGTGACCTTATATCCCATTTTTCCAGACAGCCTCAGTTGTCCCTTCACAATTATTAATAGCACTCTCAAAAGTGTCCCATTTGGACAATAAATTACATGATCACACTACCTATAAGCTTTGAAATAAAACTTTGACTTTATCCTAAGGATAATGGGAAGATATTGATGAATTTAAAGCAGGGGATTGATATTTTTAAAGTGTTTTGGAACAATCCCTTAGACTTCAGAGAGAACAATGAATTGGAGACCAGTTAGAAAGTTTTTATAGTTATCCAGGCAAGAGATGATGGTGTCCTGGGCCATAGTTGTGGCATTGTCAATGGAGAGAGGTGAACAAAATTGTAAACTACTAAGAAAGGAGAATAGGTAACAATTGGGTATATGGACAGATGGGAGTCAAGTTGACTACTTTTCTAGCTTGGGCAAAAATAGCCAGGTGGTAATATCATTTACTACAATAGGAAGAAGAGGAAAAAGAGGAAGACAGGGGTAGTGGTCAATGATATGTTTAGTTCTATATTTGCTCAGGGGAACTGTTGTATATGTGTGTCTGGAGCTCAGAAAGGAGCTGAAGATATCAATTTGAGAGTCATTAGGAAGTGAGATTACCCAGGTATTGTACACAGAGTGAGAAGTGCAGACAACCTGGGACTGAGCCTGAGGAGAACAAGCTTTTAAAGACAGAGTAAAAAGAGCCATCAAGGGACACTGAAGTGGAATGGTCCAAAAGGTAGGAGAAAAACCAGGGAATCCAGTATCATGGATATGATGGAGGGAAAATATTTTTGAGAGGGATGGGCTATACTGAAAGATACAAAGATATCAAGTAAAATGAGGTCTAAAAACACCTATTGGGTTCACTGGAGACATTGGTGAGAGAAGCTTCTGTGGAGTTGGTGAGGTTAAAGGCTACACTCAGGGGAATGAGTTGGAGCTGATGGAAAGGAAGGGAAATGGAGCCAGTAAATGTAGATAACTCAAGTTTGGCTCTAAAGAGGAGGGCAGAAATGTAGCTGTGGCTGGAAGAGGAATTGGAATTGAATATTTTCTTCTTTTAAATAGATTTTCCCCCATGTGCAATTGCTAATTAGAAGAAATGGGTAGAGAGAGAAGATTTGAAGATGTGGGAAAGAGAGAGGCAGATGAGAAGGATCCAGAGCATAGATGAAGGTTGTATTAGTTACTTATTGCTACATAACAAATTACCTCAAAATTTAGCAGCATAAAACAGCAAACATTTATTATCTCACTGTTCTTGTGGGTCAGAAACCAGGGCTCAGCTTAACCAGGTGCATCTGGTTCAAGGGCTCTCATGAGGTTGCAGTCAGGCTATTTGCTTAGGCTATGGTCTCATCTGAAGACTCAACCAGATGGAAGATCTGCTTCCAAGTTTGCTCACATGGTTGCTGTCAGCATTCAGTGCCTCACAGGCTGTTGGGCTGAGAGCCTCCGTTCCTTGCTGACCATCAGCCAGAGGCCTCCCTTGGCACATGAACCTCTCCATAAGGCACCTCACAACATAGTAGCTGGCTTCTTCCAGGGCAAGTGAGAGAGCAAGAGAGGACTACAGGATGCTCAAGACAGAAGTCACAATTTTAGCCTAACCTTGGAAGTGACATTTTTGTGCACTTTGGCTGTATTCTATTTATTGGGAGCAAGTCACTGTGTTCAACCTCATTCAAGAGGAGGGGATTACACAAGGGCATGAATAACAAGGAAGTGGGGATCATTGGAACCATCCTGCAGGTGCCTACCACAGAGTGATAAGCTTTAAGCAGAAGAGGGAGAACTTTTCTAAGGTAACAGAAAGGAAGGGGAAGAGTTGGGTCTAGATTAGAGTAGTTTTGTATAATTGTGGGGAAAATGAAAAGAGCACCTTTCAGATGGCTTCTATCTCTATGCAAAGTAAGTCTTTTTCTGAGAGTGAAGAGGGAATCGGAGCTGTGGGAGTTTCAAGAGTGGAGAAGTGGATGGTGTGAAAATAGGGGAGAAATTCTGAAAAAATTATTTAAGAATAAGAATAAGAGAAAGAGGTAAGTTGGGAAATAGGGGATCGACAGGGAATATTGTGGACCCATTTGGAGTGGGTATCCACAAATTTATAATGAAATCAATCTGCCCCATAGGATGGTTTTTTTCTCCAGCAGTACCTAGTAATAGGTAAGAGGAAGTTCTCCATGGCTACTTTCTAATGATTGCCCCCTTCCCCTTAAGGGGACATAGGAAGCATGAAAAATTGTTGAGGCTGATACCAAAATTCATGTAACCATAAAATTTAACAAAACAACTGCCAGTTTCAGAGTCTAAAAAAGGAACCTGTCACACAGAGTTTCATTTGCTACAAAACTCAAGAAAATTAGGTTAGCACGAAATAGGCCAGGCTGTTAAGTTCCATGCCCTTAAGTTTTCTATTTAGCTGACATCACTTGAATTCATGTTTGCTAAAGAAATTAAACCCACCAACAACAGGAAATCATTAGGAGTTTTTCATTGATTATTCTGGAAAAGATTATCATATGAAAAATTCTTAAAATGAATCTTTGAGAATTAGGTCCACCTGTTTACTCCACCTTCTGAATAAAACCTAATCAAAGCTCTACTTTGATGTTTTTATTTCTTATCTATAAAATTTTGCCCTATCCCCAAAAGAATGAGACAGTTTCCCCAGACTGGAGGCCTGGCTAATATAGCGGGTGGGTACTACCCTTTTGTTGTTGGCTCTCTGCCAAGTGAGTTCATCATTGCATCAGCTGACTGGGTGATGCTTGCCCACTGCAGTGGAGAGAAGGGCTTGACAAACACTCACATATACAGTACTTTCTCCCACCCTTGTGTGCATGTGTTGTCGGATCAGGAAGATAGAAATATTCAGGCACCATAGCCTGACTTCACTCAGCCTTGCCTATTCAAAGGGCATCCAAAGATTGGAACATAAAAAGGCATTCTAAGGCAAAAGGAGATGGCTTCCAAATCAGATTAGAGACAAGGCACAAATGTGGAGAAGACAGGCAGCTGCATTTCTCTATAGTCGAGACTTTCTCAGACAGGCGTTCTGAAGGACAGGGAAAAAAGAAAGTTTAGGATTAACCAGTAAGAGTAGTTGATACATTGCTCATGATAGGACAGGACATGAGGGCAAGAGGGGCTGAGAGACGTGAAGAGAGTAGAATTGTCACTAGGGGATGGGGGTCGTAGACCAGAGGTGCTAAGGGTGTCTGAACGCATGAGCTAGAAGGGGAGGAAGTTGTGGCTCTAAAATGGGGTTTGAATTCATGATCTCTGGGAGTTTTACAGAGCGTTATCATGATATTATGGGCAAAATGGATTTTGCCCACTAACTGCTATGCGTGACATGATTGATACCGTATGGGAGAATGCATTCCAGATTCCTGTGCTGTTACAAACATGTAATTCACAACCCTTCTGCAGGGTGGAGACCCCTACCTAGATCTTGCAAGAGGAAAAGAGCAGCCAAAATAGGCCTGCATAATCACCAGACATGACAACTGAGAGGGCTTAAGTTACATAACAGGTGAAAATCCCTCCTGACACAAGATTGCCTTTCGGGCAACATATCCCTTACAAATATTTTTTCTTTACTATAAAAGGAAAATTTTTCATTGTAGAAAACAAAAAAAAATTGATTTTCCATTCATCCATTCATTCAGTGAAAACATATAGAGAGCCTTGGTGGCTTTGTTGGAGTCCCAGGGATACAATGCATAAGACAGACACCTGCTCAAGTGGGCCCTACTTTCTAGTGAGGAAGACTGCTAAGTAAAAAGCATAATAATTTTAGTTAATAAAAAAAAATTAGCAGGGTGATGAGATGGAGAATGACTGCCAGGCGGGGCAGGGAATGGGGACACATAAGATGGGGAGCTCAGAGAAAGGCCTCTTTGAGGAGGTAACATTTGAGCTGAGATCTGAATAATGAGATCTGGGGAAAGAGCATTTTAAGTGAAACTAATAATTATTGCCAAACTCTTATGATAGGAGAGATCTTAGCCTATGCTAGAAACTGACCAAAGCCCAGTGGGGCTGGGGCTGAACAAGCTGAGCAAAGAGCTGTCTGAGATGTAGTTAGAGCAGCCAGCAAAGCCAGGACCATGAAGGACTTTGCAGACTGTTTGCACTTTGTTCTAGGTGCAGTGGAAAGCTTGGTGGGATTTTAGCCAAGGGATACACATTTTTAAAAGATCCAGATTTTAAAAAGATGACTTTGCATTCTTTGTGAAGAATGAATCAGGAAAAGTATAAGGAATTATAAAAAAATTAAATCTTTGAATGTTTTCAAAATTGTAACTCTAATGTAGGTACGGTTTTGTGTATATTCTATATCATGAAGACATAACCATATCATTAAAAGTCATTTGAAGTAATTTTTTAAATGAATGCATGAAAGTCTTCTCTGTGTCTTACCTCAATCTATTTCACTATTCCCCTATTGTTGAGCAATTAACTTGTTTCCCATTTTGCCTGTTTTAACTATGGCAGCTATCGTTATATTTTATTTAATCTTTGACTACATTTTTCACCTCATTAGAATCCATTCTTGGATGTGGAATGGGACCACAGGGTCAAAGGATATGAGTGCTGGATTGTCCTGTTGTCAACTTGGTTAAGCCGGGAACTGTGTTTCCCACAATTCTTTCTCTGCACGATTAAAGCTAGAGTTGGCCAAAAGAGGAACTCCTGAGAGGTTAGAGCAGTGGAAATGAGGCAGTAGATTCCTTACTTTTAGAAGGTCTTTGTTGTCAGAAACAGCAGGTTCCAGGTTGTCCTCACTCTGCTCTTGGCATCCAGCCCTTCTTCCTGACTGCTGACACTGCTGGTGGACAGTGGCCCCAGACCTGCCACCAGGGCCTGGCTGCAGATCTCTAGAGGCAATGGCTTCCCAGAGACACCCTCTACCTGCCACAAATCCCCTTTTGGGGGATTCTCCGTCAGTGTCCACATCAGTATCTCAGATTTTTTCTTTAAGCTCCAGTTGTCCACCCACCCCAGTGGTAGAGGATTGGTTAATGACTCTTTTTCTGATTCTCAAACTTCCCTGTGTCTGGGCTCTCAGTTCCCTAACATTTCCCACAATTGTGTAAGGTCTATTCATATAACAGATCTCTTATTCTGTAACCTTTAAAGTGGTTCTGCTTCCCTGACTAGTACAATATGAATATTTCCATGGTTCTTGTTACATATTGCCAGATTGCTTTCCTGAAAACTCATAACCAGTTCTACACCCACCAGGACGTTATGAAAATAATCATCTTCCCAGCTTCTTAACGGTATTGAGAAAACTTTCAATTTTATGGGGGGAAGTTTATATCTAGTTTTAATGTATATCTCTTTGATTACTGATGAAGTTGAACTATTTTTTTTTCCATGATACTTTGATACTTTATCTTTTCTGCTGGGAACAATTACCATACAATTACCATAGTTATAAAGATTTTTGAAAAATCTGAAAAAACTATGTAGCAACTTTATTCATACTTCTCCCATTTTTGTCCATCTTTTTACATGTTGGCAGTTCCTGCCTAAATTCCTTCATTAGTTGTAAGGTTGTTTTGTTCTTTTAATTTGTTTTTTTAACTTATAGTTTAATATGGTCAATTTATAAATTGGTTGTGGATTAATAAAATGTGGTATATGTATACCATGGAGTATTACTCAGCAATAAAAAACAATGGTGAATTAACACATCTGGTATTATCCTGGATAGAGGTAGAGCCCATTCTTTGAAGTGAAGTGTCACAAGAATGGAAAAACAAGCACCACTGGTACTCACCATCAAATTGGTACTAACTGATCAATACTAATGTCACACATGGCAATAATATTCATCAAGGGGCGGGCAGGCGGGAGGGGGCTGGAAGGGATGGGAAAACTCTCACTGAAAGGATGCGGGGCGCACAGTTTAGGGGATGTCCATGATTGTAGCTCTGACGTGGGCAGTGCATGGGCAATATATATAAACAAAATGTTGTAGCCCCATAATATTCTGAAATAAAAAATAAATTTAAAAAATTAAAAAAAAAAAAGAAAGTGAATCAGTTAGGGCTTCTGGACTGAAAACAGTGGAAACCAAATCTGCTGAATTTAAGGAAAATGGGATTATATAGAAACTCACAAAATTTATGTAGATCTTTGAATATTTAGGCATAGGCTAAACAAACAGAGTGCCAGTGCAGGAATAAGTAAATCCTACCAGTGTCAGTTTCTTTTTCACACTATTTCAGATTTAAATTCCCAGGAGTGGCCCTTAAATTGACATATCTTACATCAGGCGCCAGCCCTCTAGCTCCATCTTGCTGTTGAATGGAAGTTTCTGGTGGAAAGAGCCTCCAAAGATCCCTTACTCATCCACAATGGAAAGAAAGGCACTGGAATTTACCATTTTACCAAGAGTATTTCTAAAACAGAAGAAGTAATTTCCCAAATGAAAACTGGGATACTGTTAAGAAGGGGGAATGTTGGGTGGCCAAAGTCCAAACATCTGTAGGCCAAATTTATAGTAGTCACAAGTGAATTTTCACAGACATTGATTATGGAGTAAACAAATTTTGGAATCCCAGATTTTTTTTTTAACTACAAATATTTTATGAACCATCACTTAGAAATCTATCTAGGAAGTATATAAAATAAATGAATTTGCCTTTTAATTTTTTATGAGATTATCTGAGCTTTATTGTTTTCACAACGACTGGTAGATCAACATTTATGATTGGGATGCTTTGCATATATTTATTACACTATACAGGAAAACCTGATTGATAGAAAACTATATAATCCTTGTGATAGCAATTCTAATATGTGTAAAGCCTTTTCTATGAGGACTATTTCTTTAAAAGGATGTTTTATTCAAAAATAGATGGTTTAACAGGTTTGGCAAACCATATCAATAACTTTCAGCACCTTTTATACATAACTTATTTTTTTCATACATTCTTTCTTTTGTGGTTACACAGTTAAAATGCCAATGTATATTATCAAGCAACTGTGGAGCTGACTTATTTCCCACTTGCTATTATGGCAATTATTTTTCAGTAAGAATAAGCAGTAAGACCTAGTTTTCTGAACTGTTGGTTGAAAGCAAGTACTTGCTTGGCAGGCAAGAGGGCATTGTAAATAGAAAAGTCACTTTAAAAGGAAATTAAAACCCAAATTTATAAGCAATTAGGATTTAAAAAGAAGTAATAAGAAGGTGCTGCCATAGCATGAGGGATTAGAATCAGGATCTACAAAGCTTTAGGAAATGAGGCAGCTTCTTTCTCAGTTGCCCTCTCTCTGGCCTTTTGGTCTCTGGTTTCCACTTTTCTGTGCATCTCCGTCTTTTCCTATCTCTTTTTCTTTGAATAAACTTTCAACCCCAATTTCTCTCTCTAGCTCATCTTTAAGGGCAATAACTCTTAAGTTTTAAGATTTGCTCTTTTGAGGCTGTTTTCTAGATCTTGTAGGCAGCTTCATTCTTATACATTCTTTTCTCTTTTGTGTATTTACAAATAGCCTGTCTTGAAGCTCTCTAATTCTCTCTTCTGCTTGGTCAATACTGCTGTTGAAAGACTCTGATGCATTTCTCAGTTTGTCAATTGAATTCTTAAGCTCTAGAATTTCTCCTTGATTTTTTTTTTGTTGTTGTTGTTATTTCAATCTCTTTGTTAAATTTCTCTGATAGGCTTCCGAATTCCTTCTCTGTGTTGTCTTGAGGTTCATTGAGCTTCTTCAGAAGAGCTATTTTGAATTCTTTGTCTGACATGTCACCTATCTTCATCACTCCAGGATTGGTCACTGGTACTTTATTTAGTTTGTTGGTGAGGTCATGTTTTCTTGGATGTTCTTGATGCTTGTGGATGTTCGTCGATGTCTGGACATTGAAGAGTTAGGTATTTATTTTAATCTTTAAGTCTGGGCTTCTTTGAACCAATTCTTCTTGAGAAGACTTCCCAGACACTCAAAGGGAATTGAGTGTTGTGGTCTAAGTCTCTGGTCACTGCAGCTGTATCAGCACTGGGGGTGCCCCAAGCCCAGTAATGCTATGACTCTTGCAGACTCCTGGTAGTACTACCTTGGTGAGCTTGGGTAAGATACAAGAAAATTCCCTGGATTACCAGGCAGTCTCTGACTCTCTCCCCTCATTTTCTATGTGGGGCTGCTGGAGTTAGGGAAGTAGTGACATGGGCACTCCCTCATAGCCACCAGCACCAGGTCACACCTGAAGCCATCCCAGTCTCACCCAAATCCAATGGTGACTGTTGCCTGGTCACCTCTGATATTTATTCAAAGCCCAAGGGCTCTTTAGTCAGCAGGTGGTGAATCCTGCCAGGACCAGGTCCTTCCCTTCAGGGCAGCATGTTTCCTTCTGGCTCAGGGTGGGTCCAGAAATGCCATCCAGGAACTAAGGCCTGGACTCAGGGGCTCCAGGAGTCTGCTTGGTACTTTATTTTACTGTGACTGAGCTGGTACCCAAGTTGCAAAACAAAGTCCTCTGAGCTCTTCCTTTTCCTTTCCCCAAGTGAAAGAAGACTCTCCCTGGGCCATGCTGCCTGTAGTTGGGGAAGGGTGACACAGGCACTGGCTTGGCTGCAGCTGCTGGTGTATCACTGAGTCAGGTGCACCCCAAGTCCACTGACTCTGAGCCAGCACACCCACAGACATTGCCCAAGGACTGCAGCCCTTGTGGCCTGACTGCCTTACAAATTTAGTCCAGGCCCCAGGCTGCTCTTTGTCAGCCGATGGAGGGGCTAGCAGGAACTCGGGCTTTGGGGCGGAGGATTTCCCTCTGGCTGGGCTGGTCAAAATGCTCCCTTGTGGGCACTGACAGAATTCTGCCCTGTGCTGTGTTCCCCTGTGCCAGGAAAGCCCTGAGTTTCAATACAAAGCCCCATAATCACTTCACTCTCCCTCCCCCGGGGCACACAAATTCTCTCTCCACTGGGAGTGCTGGCACAGTACTGCAGGGGGCGTGGGAAGGGGTGATGTAGGTAATGCAAGACTGTCTTTTCTGCCCTCTTCAGTGCCTCTTCCCTTGATATAATGTTAAAACCAGATAGTATGATGGCTCACCTGATTTTTCATTCTTCTAAATGTACTTGCTTGCATGTATAGTTGTTGAATTTGGTGTTTGTACAGAGGGACGATCGCTGGAAGTCTCTATTCAGCCATCTTGCTCTGCCCCCTCCTGATTTTCACTTTAAAAAATCCACATGTATAACTTTTCATCCTCATCACTTTTCTTCATTTAAAAAAAAGGTCACATTTCATTAGGGCATGATTTCATAGGGAAAATGATGATATACCAATTGTAATTGGTAAAGCATTATATGCTTTTCCCTTTATTATCATGTATTATTTTACTGACCTCAAGAAGTTAATTTCTTAGGATGGCTTTTATTAAAAAATCCAAAAATGATAGATGCTGGCATGGATGCAGAGAAAAAGGAACACTTATACACTGTTGGTGGGACTGCAAATTAGTACAACCTCTATGGAAAACAGTATGGAGATTCCTCAAAGAACTGAAAGTAGACCTACCATATGATCCAGCAATCCCACTACTGGGTATTTACCCAAAGGAAAAGGAGTCATTTTATCAAAAAGACACCTACACTCAAATGTTTATTGCAGCACAACTCACAATTGCAAAGATGTGGAATCAACCCAAGTGCCCATCAATTCACAAGTGTATTAAGAAAATGTGGTATATGTATACTATGGAATACTACTCAATCATGAAGAAGGATGACTTCAGGCCTTTAGCAACAATTTGGATGGCACCGGAGATCATTATCCTAAGTGAAGTATCTAAAGAATGGAAAAACAAACACCACATGTACTCGATATTAAATTGGAACTAACCTATGAGCACACATGCACAGAGGGAAGTAAAACTCAGTGGAAATCAAGTAGGGGGGAGGGGGGAGGAGGGGATGGTCAAAAACCTACCTAACGGGTACAATGAACACTATCTGGGTGATGGGTGCACTTATAACCCTTACTCAAGCATAACAAAAAAGATCCATATAACCAAAAACATGTGTACCCCCATAATATTTTCAAATAATAAAAAGAAAATAAAAATAAAAATAAGTTAATTTCTGGGATTTAGGGTCTCTGCCAAGGGGCCAGAATTCTGAGCTTAACCTTTATTAACTGGCACTAAAATCAGACAGTCTACTGGGCATAGGGAATAAAAAAGAAATCTGTTTGTAACATGTATATACCATCCTAAATTTTGAACACAACCTGTAAATAAATATAAGAACCAGTTTTTAAAGTAGGAGAATTTATGTCCTTCCCATATGTTTGAACTGACCTTACTGAAGAAACTGATGAAGAATTGATGCTTTCAAGACTATAGAATTCACCAAGCTGCATGTTTTTTCTTTGTGGTTTATCACATTGCAGCTTATTTTCAATTGGCTCAACTTTTAGGTGTCATAAACTTAGCAATACAATTGGTTCTCCATATCTGCAGGAGGCCAAGGCAGGAGGATCATTTGAGGCCACCGTGGGCAACATAGCAAGACACCATCTCTAAAAGAAATTTGAAACATTAGCCAGGTGGGGTGGCACATGCCTGCAGTCTCAGCTACTCAGGAGATTGAGGCAGGAGGATCTCTTGAACCCAGGAGTTTGAGGTTGCAGTGAGCTATGATGACGCCACTGCACTCTAGCCTGGGCAACACAGCAAGATCCTGTCTCAAAAAAACAAAAACAAAACCAAAACATATATGAAAAAAACAATAAAAAATAACAGTACAACTATAAAAATAACACAAATTTTAAAAACACAGTATGACAACTATTTACATAGCATTTACATTGTATTAGGTATTATAAGTAATCTAGAGATGATTTAAAGTATACAGGAAGATGTGCATAGGTTATATGCAAAGACTGTGCCATTTTATACAAGGCACATCCTTGTATTTTAGTATGGGGGGAGGCAGTCCTGGAACCAATATCCTGTAGATACTGAGGGAGACCGTACCTTCATGAGTGGATTATTATTTGGCAGTTTGTAGCTCCTTCCTCTTGTAAACTAGGAGGGTGTAGCTGTGAGGCAGGCTAGTACGCAGGCAAAATGAGGCCAACAAGGAGAAGACTTAGCACTGGATATTGAACCACCTCCCTACTAGGGGATAGGGAAAGGAGATAGGGGAACTCTTTCATTTGCAGAGATTGGTTAGATTAAGGGCAATTCCATTAAGTATCCCAGACACGAGTCATTCATAAGACACCATCAAAAAGTTTATCAGACATGATTATTTCAGCATGCAAATGACCAAAACCTCACCTCAAATTGGCTTGAGCAAAAAAAGAAAAAAAGAAAGAATTGTCTCATATAACTAGAAAGTTCAAGGATAGGGTTGGCTTAGGTGTGGCTTATGTGGAGACCCACGTGATGTAACCATAACCCAGTTCTCTCTATCTCTTGGTTTGGCTTGGTTCTCGTCTGGTATGTTGGATTTATTCTAATACAGGTCCTACACTCATGATTGTGATGTGGTTGCCTGCATCTAAGTGCCACCCTTAGATCCAGGCAAAAGGGCCCCTCCCCTGGATGCTGCACTACAGAGAGCTATTCTCCGGCTCTCCTCCAGCCATGCCCCTCCACATGGGCAAAGAGCCTTTCGGGCCCAAAAGACATATCTTCCTAGAACCTTTTCACATCCTTTTAGACCACACTCTGGATACCACAGACCCAGGGATTTCCTGCCCAAAATGTCCAAGCTGGTTCTTGGCCCTGTGTAGGCCTTTTCCTCAAGTCCGTCCTCTTGAGGGTGAACCAAACTGCCAATGAGTACACCTTTGGATTCATGGGTTAGCTGTTTGCAGAGAGTGTGGATGGAATGTGGATGAGCAGGCTGAGGTGTTCATACATGACTACGGGGTCTCTTGTGTTCTCTGTGGTCTCTCATACAGAATTGAGGCAAGAGTAAGAAGAAGATGGGCCAAAGTGTATGTGATCTTTTTATCCAGCCATGTTCCAGAACAGACATTTGAGGAGTCAGAGAATTTGAACCTGATCTTACAGGTCATTATGAAAGTATATTTGCTCAGGTAGGAGAAAAGAACAATTTGTATTTAATATTGTACTTGATTTTATGATTTTCACATATTTAGGCATATGGCTCAATGTTTAGAACATAGGCCTCCATTTGTTCTCTTGCTCTGTGACATGCAAATATTAGGGTCAGACTTGCTTCAGTTACAACCTTTCAGGTTCAAATTTAACAAAAGAAGAGGGAGCAACTATCCTAAGGAAAGTCTTGATATTTTCTCTGATGGAGTAATTTAAAGTCATGTTACCACCTCTGAACTGTGGAAATAGGATATCTTTGAGTTCCAAGCTCCATCCCCTAGTGCAGAGGCCCACCCAGCCTACGCAGAATAAACTGGGGGGTGGATCCCAAACAAAAGTTAGGATTGCTGCTAGAAGGAGGAACAGATTTTTAAGCTAGGAGGCCAGGCATAATATTGGAAAATTTTGTCTGGTGCTCAGTTCTAGGATATTGATGCCTTGTTTTACAGGATGGCCTGGAAGAACCTGGTTGATCCTAGGAGGAGGGGCATCATTGTTAGTTAAGAAAAATAAGACTACAGATGGGACAACAGGGGCAGACACTGTATCCATGAACAAGCCAACTGGGGGGAAAGATGGAGAGGAGAAAGAACACCATAGCTCAGGAGTACCTAGGCATCCGAAGCATACCAGAGATTCCAGGCTTGTTGGAAACGGACACTTGAGGGGACAGCCCAGGGATCCAGGTCAGGTATGATGAGTTCATTCTGAAAAGCCTGCAGATAGGCTAAGGATCTTATGATTGGACAGAAACAGGGGTGGAATTGTGCCTGTGGGTAGAGGGCATCTGTGGAAAGACAAAGGCAGAGGAGATGAGGCAGAGGGATGAAAATAGAGGCTGGCTTTCCCTAACATTACTTCCAAAGAGTAGACTTTCTGTTTGGAGAAGAGCTGTTCTTTTGACTGTGACGTTTGCAATGTTAGAACCATTATGAACAAAAGAAGCTGGGTGAGGTGGCTCACACCTGTGGTCCAGCCACTCGGAAGGCTGAGGCGGGAGGATTGCTTGAGCCCAGAAGTTCAAGGCTGCAGTGAGCTATCATCAGACCACTGCACCCCATCCTGGGTGACAGAGCGAGATCCCATCTCTAAAAAAAACCAAAAAAAAAGTCCCCCAAAACCCATTACGACCAAAAGAGAGTTTGTATACTTTCCAAAAAGCATTATGTGAGACTGTTATTAGTTTTGTTAAAGATGCCCAAATCATGCTTATGTTTGCTCTACCATAATTCATAAAATTCTAAGTCCTTTATAAACAGTTAGCTTTTATAAATAATCAGAAGCATTCAGTTTGGCAGCATTATATAGATGGGGAACTAAAGCACAACTCAATTTAAGCCATGAGTTCCAGAATTTACTACTCACTCTTCCCACCACTATCTCTATCACTTGCTTTTCTTTGTCCAGGTTTTCTAGAGTGATGATTATACTTCTATAGGCATAGTTTTCTGGCTATAACTTTTTAATTTTTGCATAAAATAAAAGCATAGTACATTGTATATTATAGAAACTCACCAAATATTTGATTTATATGGAAGAAAGTAAAATGGCCTTTATAAATTCCCTAATACATATCATATTGATTCATAGAAATTTGAGCCTAGAAAAATATTTGGAGAGCACTTTTGTCCATCTTTTCTCTTCTCGACAGAGGAGAATTCTATCTCAGAGGGTGGTTAACTGCCTTATGTGAGCATGTCAAAAACACAGGTGCTGGACTAATGGGGAACATTCCAGGACACCTGAAAATCACTGCCTCCTACTCAGCCTACACATAAAGCTGGCTTCAGATAAAGACTAAAAACTTCCTTTTCTATCAATAACTTGAAAACATTAATAGTTGTTTTTGAAAATAGAAAAAAATTCTACTGGGAAAAATATTTACTTCTCTGGGATTCTCAAGAGTGGGATAAGTTCTTGGAGATCATTTAGCTTAAAATCCCATTTGATGCAAGAATGTCCCCCTGCACCATTTTTGGCCTTGAAAACTAATATCAGTAAACTATTAAAAGGTCCAGCAATTCTGAAACATCACTAACAAATCTAGACCAAGAAAAAATGGTTTTAAAACATCAGATGTAAGTTAACAGGTGGTAGCAGCAACACCATGGAAAGCAAAAGAGATAGAATAGTCCCTGTTACCTCATGGCATAAAGGACAATTTCATTTTATCTCATTTAAGCTGAAATTTCAAAATTATAAAGTCAGAGTAGTATGAAAAATCATCATCTTGAAAAACACCTCAATATGAAGGTATAATGGCCCAAAGAAAAATGGGTGAGATTCCCTGAAATAGCCTATCTCTTCTTTTATGTTGTGATAAATATAATAACAGGAACATTGGGAGTTCCAGCCTAGACTCTGTGGTCTGGCACTTACTACAGCTTCTTACCAAGTATTTCTCATCTTATGTCAACATGGGGCACATACCAGCTTGTGATATTTAGAATTCCTGGACATTTTTTAATAGCTTGGGCCCAGGAAACTTTTAAAACTCATGTTTCTAGAAATTACACTGAAAAAATCATGTTAGAGCTCACTGATCCTTGCATTCTTTGGGTTATATATTTTTGCCAGCAAGAAGTGCTCAGTACCTTCTGTGAAATGGTTTGTAGATTGTGAGAACCATGGAATGATGGTAGAGCTAAAGGGTCCCAGATGCATCAAGTAAAAAATTCATCCTTCTAATTTCATAATTGAGGAAACTAAGGCCCAGACCAATTCTTCAAGGTTGTTTGGCTGCTTAGTAGCAACTCCAGGGTTGAATAATTTAGTGGTTCTTTTCAATTTTCAGTTCTGTCTCTCTCAATGCATCAATTTTTTCCCACAGACTCACTTACCTCATGATAGGAAAGTAGCCGAAGCAGATCTGGGAATCACATCTAGAGACAATAATGCACCGCTGAAGAAGAAGAAGGTGTCTTCCTGTGTTTTATTTAAGAGTAGGAGAACCTTTCCTAGAAGATTCCTGCAGATTTCTCATTTCCAATTGGCCAGACTTGTATTATGTGTTCTTTCTAGAACAACGACTAGCAAGTAAAGGGAAAGTGCCATAGACCAACTAGGATTTGCCGAGAATCAGGCCAGTCTCCCTCAAATATATGGCCACTCGGTTGCTTGAACTGAGGGGCATTTTAGCATGTGTGTGTAAATAAACAGATGTTGGGTAGGCAACCAGTAGAATCTTCTACACTCTGTAAGGGGCCCAAAACCCCAAGTAACAGCTGAAGATCACTGGAAATGACATTTCAGAAACCTATGGAGCATTACTCAGCTGTCTCTTGCTCTACTGTAGCTATCTCTTCCTTTTTCTTCCCTGCCTGCTTTACTACCTTCTCCCTCCCTCTCCTTATCCTAAACTGTCCATGAATGGAAATTAGTCTACACCACTCTGAGGGCCTATTGCCTGCAAAACACCATACTAATATAACTTAATCTTTAGGACATGTTTATTAAAATTATATAGACTTTATTACTTAAAAGTCAGTTTATTATTTTATAAGTCAATTTCTAAACTAAATTACTATTTATTTTCAAATTCTCATGTGTTTTTTTCTTTTTACCCTGGTAATCAATAATCTTTTGTAGAAAAAAGATTTTTCCACTGAGTTATTGCCACCAAAATATATAAAAATCTCCACCAATGTATGGATTTGTCTTCTTAAGTATTCATTGTATCTGAAAATGCTGATGAATATATTATTATCTTCTCCTGATCATTCTATTCCATGATCAGAATTATATTCTCCACTAGTGGGAGGTCTTTTGTTTCCTTAAAACACTTTCTATTATAGCTCCTTGTCCCAAAGACTATATTGGCACCATTGCAGGAACTGACAAAGGTCAGTTTCTTTCTGTCCCAAAACTTGCTATATCTATTGAAATAAATATTATTCTTTAAAGCTCAGAAAGAATTTGATGTGAATCATCATGAACTATGGTATGAACATATAAGGGATAACCATAAAGGAAGAAGGATGATCATTTCTTAATATAACAAACCTTTATTAAAGATAGTTCAATTCTTTCACTGACCTGAAAACCATATGAATGCACATAGACTTTCAAGCAAAAAAAAAAAAAAAACCTAGCTGAAGTCCCCACTGAGATATTTCCTACTTTTGTGGCTTTTGCAAGTTGTTTCTAAATCTTAATTTTCTTGTCTCTAAAGTTGAAAAAAGAAAAATAATGGGGTTGCCCCCATTGGGCAACTGGGACATTTTATGCACGTCCCCCTCAGGAATTCTTTCAGGCTGTTTTGGGGGGCTGGGGAGGAGAGAATTTTTGTTGAAGTATAATATATATACAGAAAAGTGCAAGGCTGGGCGCAGTGGCTCACGCCTGTAATCCTAGCACTCTGGGAGGCCAAGGCAGGAGGATCACTTGAGCTCAGGATTTTGAGACCAGCCTGAGCAAAAGCGAGACCCCATCTCCACAAAAAATAGAAAAATTAGCCAGGTGTGGTGGCATGTGCCTGTAGTCCCAGCTACTCGGGAGGCTGAGGCAGGAGGATCACTTGAGCCCAGGAGTTTGAGGTTGCTGTGAGCTATGATGATGCCACTGCACTCTACCTGGGGTGATAGAGCGAGACTCTGTCTCACAAAAAAAAAAAAAAGTGCACATATTGTAAGTGGATTCTCACAAACTGAATAAATCTATGAAACCAAAACCCAGATTAAAAAATCTATTAAGTCAGCATTCAGATCAAGAAAAAAATATTACCAGCATTCAATATGAGATACTTTTTTTTGCTATTTTTTAACAGCCTAAATGAGATATAATTGACATACAATAAACTGCACACACTTAAATTGTAGTTTGATGAGTTTTGACATATATCCGTGAAACCATTGCCACAGTCAAGATGACAAACATATTCACCATCCTGAAAAGTTTCCTTGTTGCTCTATGTAATTCCTCCTTTCATCCCCTTTTCCTATCCCAGGCAACCACTGCTCTGGTTTCTGTTACTATAGTTTGCATTTTCTAGAATTTTATATAGACAGAATTATATACTAAGTCCTTATTCTTCTGACTTCTTTCACATAATTAGAGGTTCTCACTTGTTATGTGTATCAATAGTTTGGTCCTATTTATTTCTGAGTAGTATTCCATTGTATAGATATAGCATAATTTGTTTATCCATTCTCCTGTTGATGGACATTTCGGTTTCCAGTTTGGAGTTATTACAATGAAGTGGCTATGAACATTCATGTAAAAGTCTTGGTATGGACATATGTATTCATTTTTCTTCTGTAAATATCTAGGAGTAGAATAGCTGGGTGGTATGGTAGGTGTATTTACTTTTTTAAGAAACTGTAAAATAATTTTCAACAGTGGTTGCACCATGTTACATTCTTTATAGCAACGTATGAAATTATAGTTTCTCCACAATCTTGCCAACAATTGGTATGACCAGTGTTTGTAATTTTAGCCATTCAAGCGAGTATCTCAATTTGGTTTTATTTTGCATTTTTCTAACAACCAATGATGGTGAATATAATTTCATGTGCTTTGTTGAGAAGGCTCTATTTTTAATTATACTAAGACAACAGGCATAAATAGGGACTTTCCTGGTTAAATTGGGACACACGGTTGTCCAAACAAAGAAGAACGAAGGAGGTGGAGGGAGAAGAATACAGGGAAAGAAAAAAGCCTGTCCTGTCGGGTTATGATGTTGTGACAATGCTTTGTTAACTAAAGTCACATAAAATTTTATTCTTGTTATTATAGTTATTATATAAGCTAATAATAATGCAAGGTGATTCTTTTTTCCTCAAAGGAAAAATATGGCAAAAGTTACATCTTGACTAAGGGATCTCAGGGTCAAAATTTTTATAAAAGTTAGCAAAATGCTATATTTAAAATTAATATACCCCAACTTTATTTATCTTTAAACCAAATGGTATATACTACCAAATGTCAAAAAGTGCATACTAAATAGTACAATCTAATAACTATCTCATAACACTGTATTTAATATGGCCCAATTTTATAAAACATTGTAAAGGGTTCTACCTTCTAAGTAATTCTAGCCTTTGTTTTCCCTTAGTGCAACAAATCAAAATGTGTGAGATTAAAGAATGCTAAAAGTTCTTTTGGAGATATTTTGTCAGGCATCTTTGAGGAGAAATTGTAGAGAATCAGAGGCACTTGATTAAAAATTTTGAAACATAGATTTTTTTTTCTTCTGCTCTCTTCTCATAAAAAACGAAAACAAAACAAAACTAAAAAAAAACCATATTGGCAATTGCAGATGTTTATAAACATTCCATTGATTTTCTTTCTGTTGCAATTGTCTTTTAAAATGAAATAACCTCTGTCTATAAGCTAAAGCAGCAAGTTTAGGCAAGAGGGTATGAAAATATTTTTTCTCAGAGTTAAAATCTGTATCTATGGTGCATGATGTCCAGTAGCATTTTTAATATGTTTCTATGCAATGTTGTTATTGCAATTATTCTGAACAATCTATAATGTTTTGTACATAGTAGGCTCTCAAACACTGTTAGTATTAAACATTGGACACAAAACCATTCCTAAAAATGGAACCAGATTCCCTAGGGTTTTCGTATTTGATTTCTAGGTGACTAGAAGACTGCCTTTAATATAATCTGTGTGCTTTAGGACTTTTACGGTGATGAACAAAGTAAACATCTGAGCTGAAAATCACTGGAAGCGTTTGAACCAGACAAAAGGGTAATAAAAAGTGAACCTATCCTTAACTTTAAAACCAAGTATGGATTTTTCTGGTTGACTGGTATACAGCTGAGAAAACATTTTTCTCTAGAATTGTTCAGTTTCACTGACATGGAAGTCTTTTCTAGCACAATAACTTTTTTCTTAAATGATTTTAGACAAATTTAAATGAAAATTTTGAGCTGTTATGTCTCAAAGAAGAAGGTTCTTATGAGACAAAAGTTGTGTGCTTCCAATCCTAGCTCCATCTCTTAAAACCATATGATCTTGGGCAATTTATTTTGCCTTGGGCTGGCTTGTTTTTAAAAATTTCTTATCTACAAAATAAAGGCACTAGTATCTGCCTATATCAAAGGATTCATTTAAAAATGAGAAAACCACCATTGTCTTGAAGTAGCTTTTCAAAATCACTAATAAATTAGTGTCAGAGCTGAACAAGGACTAGGTCTCCTAAGTCTAAAACTTGATCTCCAATTGCAAGCATACCACTCAATCTCTTGAGGTAAGATGTGAAGAAGTTTGGATAATTATTATGAAGTATCAGCTAGCAGCTGGTATTTAATTGGTCATTTCTGATCCCTCACCAGATTGTAGCTTGGGTGGGAAAACCACCCAAAGTTCTAGTTAGAATGGTGACTCTCAGGCTCCTCTCCCTCTTTTCTAAATTTACTTTGCTCCCTCTGTCCGAAGCTCACATTTCCTGGAGCCATCTTGATTCAGCATTATTTATGCAACTCAAGAGTTTTCAGAAACTTAACAAAGCTAAGAATTGTCTCCCCAGTAAGAATCAAACAGGATGGTATAAGGTGGGCAGTGAGGTTTCTGGCCAGACTGATGCTTTTTGGATGGAAGAGATTTAGGAACAATTAATCAGAGTCAGTTTTAATTTATATGCTGATCACTTTAAATCCCAATGTGGATATAATGGGCTCAGAAGTATAAATGAAAATCATAAAACCTCAGTGCTTTATGGGTTGCCAATACTTCCAAATGATTGCTATTTTTTCAAAATAGTTACCATTGAAAGCTCTATACTTTTTTTCAACAACTGCTGACACCATTTCAGATTTTTCTTTTCAAATTACTGTCATAGTCAATTTAAGCCCCTCCTTTTCCACCCTGCTTTTTCATTTTTCCTCGGCCATGCACACAAGTTCTTTATAGCCTATCCCTGACTTTGACCAAAAATGGATTATTAAAATAATCAGTTACCTGTTCATCACATATGGCTCTGAATACCTTTTTGCTATTTCAAAAACAAATTCTTTGTCCCCATTTCTCAACCATTCTCAAAGAATGATGAACTGCCACCATGAAGATGTATATATTTTAAACATTTTGCAGATTGTTAAGGATATTGCAAAGGAAGAGGCCCAAAGACATTTTAAATAATGTCAGCAGTGCTAAAATAAGTGAATAATTTCCAATAGTAAATACTCTCAAGGGAGAAATTATTTTTGGTACTTCATTTTGGTATGTTTGTTAAAAGATGAACCAAATTAAATTATAACTATACTTTACATATGTATATACTCCATGCATGTATTTGGGTATGTATAATCTTAAATCCTCTTGCATGTTTTTAAAAGGAAAGTTAAAATTGAAAGACAGCAGAAGAAAAATCAGCATGTAAAATGCCATGGGAGGAAACACCTGCTGGGAAAACATAAATGCAAAAGAGATATGACAGGCATCCTTCAAAATGTTACCCAAAAAAGCAGTAATGTTTAGAAATAAAAATGTTGTGAAAAGGCAGTAGCATATCAATATTTTTAATATATTTAAAGGCTTAGCTCCATAGTCAACATGCCAAGACTCTAAAATTTATAAGAGCCTTTTTTTAAAATAATCAATTTAAAAATACATTTTATTCTATTATTTTAGTTGTATTAATTAGTAACATTTTAGGAATAAGTTTTAACTTTATCAACTTTAAATTGTATGTCTTAGTGATATAGTACTCCCAAAGACTGCATTTATGTTTTATCTAGGTGTTTCATTTTGTTACATATCACTGAAAATTCAGGAATCATAAATGCACTAACCTTTTACTCCAAAAGCATGCACACAGACACTCTTTAATAATTCAAAGAGCTTTCTATAATGATGAAGTCATCCTGATGAACTCAGTAGGAAAATACTAATACTATTAATATTAAATAAAACAAATAATTCATTGTAGAAACCAGGCATAATAGAGCAAGAAAAATAAATCCTAACTGCTCAAAATATTTTGCTTTTTCTTATGCCCCAATTCGTATTTCTTAAATCACAGTGACAGTTTTCCTCTCTTTTGTTGGAGTACATGACAGCTATTCATATACTAGAGCAGGCACAAAAGATAAATGCTTTCCTATTAAAGTCAAGAATGTCAGCATTCCATGTGCAATGATGGGCAGACCTCCATCATTTTTGCATAAGATATCTCCTGGGAAAGCTATTGCCAGACCTTATTACTACACTATCAACTTATTCTCATCTCAAATTGTTATTCTTCAAAGGCAGTCAGCTGAGTTGTACTTTACTTTTTTAGATTCACTGATAGGTGATGAAAGAAAATAGAGCACAGAGAACAAGGTTATTAGTAATTTCATTTAACACCAAATCCAAAATCTCATCTTTTGGATATAGTAGCATTTTAGAATTATGATATATCAATAAGTATTAAATCTGACTATATAAAACAACATTTAAAAACTGGAAAAAAGTAAGTAAATTATTCTTGTAAATATAGAATTATGGTATATTCTAGAATGAACTAATGAGAGCTGGTCATGAAGAAATTAATTGAAAACATTCTATTGTAATTGAAATAAAATAAAAGTTCTTACTATGGCTTATTTTTTTTAAATTTCATTTGGTGGTTTTTTTTTAATAGAAGCACTTTTCCAGATGATTATAAATCAAAAGCCATACTCATGTTGTAGAATTAAAGGATGATTTTTTCACAATTTATTGAAGGTGACATGACATTTTATAGACAATAACATGGTGCCTATCTGAATTCTTTTGAGCTAAGAAGCTAAATCAAAATTTATTTTGGTGAAAGGAGAACAAAATGAAATTCCCCAAAAACATCAATTAATGAGATTTTTGAAAGGTGTCTGAAAAAATGGCTACATGTAGAAAATTAACAAAAACTGGATATACTTTTAATATTCTAAAAGTTAGCATGCTTTTGAGATATGAATCCCTCTAATAAAAACATAAGATATATTTAAACCTCTCTTGGAGGCCATTATCCTAAGTGAAGTAACTCAGGAACAGAAAAATAAATGCCACATGTTCTCACAAGTGAAAGCTAAATTATGGCTACACAAGGGCACACAGAGTGGTATAATGGACTCACAAGGAGGGAGGGGGAAGGAGGTGAGGGATGAAAAATTACCCATGGTGTACATTGTACACTACTAGGGTGATGAGTACACCAAAAGCCCAGACTCCACCACTATACAATATATATGTAACAGAATTCAACTTGTACCCTCCAAAGCTATTAACATTTTTTTTAAAAGGAAAAAAAAAAAACCCTGGCAATGGTAATCTTATAAATAGTCAAAACAAGTATGCCATCTGGTTATTCTTCCTAGTTTTTCTACATATAAGCATTCCACCTTTACCTAGAGTTATGAGAATAAAGTTCTAGTCTGTGGCAAGTTTAATAACACTTGAATTTCCTGGGCTCCGTCTATCCATTCACTGTATTTAAGTGCCATGGCACTATATTTCCAACTGAAGAATATGGCTGATTAGATTTACATGGCATGTATATCCCCCAAGAAGGCTACCAAAAAAAACTTTTACCAAGAAAACCATGAAGGCAAATATAGAGTACTATAAAACATACTCCTTTCACAGTGAGGTTCAGCATCCATTCTAAAGTGAGGGCAAACTCCAAGAAACAACTAAAGTGGAAAGAAATAACTTGAGACAGGAGAGACTACCTCAGTTGACTAGATGGCTTATTACTTCATGGGAGAAAAGGCAGAGGAAGTGCTGGGATTCTGGTGGAAAAAAAGAGATTACCTATTTCCACATTGCTGTTTCAGTTCTTTATCCAAAGTCAAAAGTTCTGCCTAGTATAGAAAACAATCTTTGATCCAATCAACATTTATCTTGCTGGAGTTGCAGCCACCTCAACTTAGACAAATTTAGCTTTTCCTAGTTCAAGTAATTCCAGCCTTGATATCTTGGAGGAAAACTTCTAAATATATACAGAATCAAGCTTCATTCACCCCCATTATGAAAGTGGATGATTTTTTCCACAATTTTGATATCATATGCCCCAAACCCCCAAGTTCACCTGAAGCCATGTTAATTTTCTATCAAAATACTGCAAGTAACAACAATATCAAATATATGTTTATACTTTCTTTTTCCAAATTCTGCCTAACAGGTGAAAGATTAAAAAAAAAGTTTGGTGAAACAATTATTAATAAATATATTAGAACATTACTGAATTTTAATGAAGAAACTACTTGGTATTGAAACAAGTCTGGCATTATTTTATTCTATTAAAAATCCTCTAAATATCAATCATTACCTCAAATTTACAATTATAGTGAGTATTTTGAATAGTGGAATTTTTTGTAACAATAAATGTAAACAAAATTAGAATTAGAGTATTTATTTATTGTCTGATAATACTGATGAGAAAATAATGTCAGACATAATCATAGGGTGTAGCCTCTAATCTTGGAACAATATATAAATTTATATCTCAGGTGTTTGAACATACATTTATATCACTTTATGTTCAAAGAGAATCTACATATGAAGATTGTGAAAAACTAGCTAGGAAGATTATTCAAAAGTTAAAAAAAATTTCACTGACCATAAAATCCTGTTTAAAGAGCTTTTTCAACCCTTATGTTCTCAAATTAATTGCACAAGTCATAATGTAAAACTAATGAAATACTCTACAAAAATGTTGAATAGAATTTAAAATTTTAACTTAGGGGAATTTGGAAGTCCAATCATTCTCAAAGAGGCTGTAAGGATGATTAATATCCTGAAGGAAACCTGAAAGAAAAAGGATACAATCACTACTGGAAATACAATACAATGTTAACTCTCAAGTTTCACGTTTCAACTGGAAAGCTTAAGTTCAAGGCCATTACACCAATTTTTATAGAAATGTTATATTTTCCAACTTATAGTTCATCCCTTGAAAAGCTGTCCATGAGTAATAATAATGATTAACTCAAATTAGATACACACACCCTAGTATATTGGAAATGAAAAGCTTCTTTAATTACCCAAACTAACATAAATGATTTATTTCCTTCTGCTGACATGAAAGGGAATGAGTTGAATGTTTGTGAAGGATAGCATTTACCCACCCTGCACTAAGGTTAGAGAGCCCACTCAGCACAGATATTCCCAGAAAGGGCTCAACTTGGCAGTAAAGAAACCATCTATTCCAAAAAGTCACCACATCAGTTCAACTTTTGGTCTAAGAAAAAAAATTCTGTCATAGTCCATCACTGTAAGGCAGCAGCTGTTCTGTGGAATTATACCTTCCAAGGAGAACAGCTTCTCACATTCCCCCATGCAACTCCTCCACTTCATCAGACTATTTCTTGTCTTCCCTGACACCATTTTTAATTGCAACTCCATGTCTTTGCTCTTCCATCTCAAATGTCAATTTCCAAATATTTTTCTATATTTTACATAGTCTTAAGGCCAGCTGAACATCATACCCTCTCAGTCAGGTCTAGTGCAACCCCAGCTCCTTATAATGACCTATAAATCCCTACATAATCTGATCCGTGCATATGTCTCACTGAACTTCCAGTTTCTCTAACACCCCATGCTCTGTGTCAACTTGGAGCCTCCACCTGGCTTGTTCCTTTCCCCCACCCTTCTCCTGGCTGACCCTTATCCTATTTTGGTCTTTGCTTAAACCTTACTCCCTCAAGGAGGCCTTCCCTATTTACCTCAAGTAGGTTTCCCACCCCTTTTGCCCCACAATTTCAGTCCCTTCTTTTCTTCCCAGTGCAGAATTTTTAATTATTTTCCATTGCTTTTTTTGTAACCACACTGGAATATAAGCACCCTAATGGCAGAAATCATTGCCTGTCCTGTTCAAGTTGTATCCCCGATGCCTGGCACAAAGCAAAAACTCCATAAATGCTCATTTAACCAACTCCATTCTACCCTGATCTATTTTTTTCTAATGCCCTTTATTTTATCAGATCCAGAGCAAGATGAACTCATCATTTACTCAATTTTATCATTACTATTCAAGCCAAAATGTATACCTACTATATGCCAGGAACTGTAAGGTGCTGCTATTACAGCTATTAATTACTGAGTGTTTATTATGTGCTCAGCACTGTTATCAGTGCTTTATATAGGTTAGCTCATTGTATCACCACAACCATGCGAACAAGCAACTATTTTTAACCCCTATTTTACTGAAGAGGAAACTGAGACATAGAGAGGTTAATAATGTCCCCAAGATAGCATAAACAGTAAGTGATAGAGCAGGGATTCTACACTCCATTGAGTAAAACACAATTTCCACCCTAAGATGAGTACCAGGAGAGAAGGGAAAGTAAAGTGAGCTGGAAATACAAAAGGGAAGAGATAACATCTGCTTAAGGCAGACTAGGAAAATTTGTTTGGAGATAGCAGTTAAGATGCACTTTGAAAAAGAGTTAGGGTTTTGACAAATGAATACCAGGAATTGTTGCAAGAAGCCCTTATCAGAAAGAAAATAGTGAGAACAAACATACCGAAAAAGAGATACTAAGTGTGAACAGGAAATGGTAATAGTGCAGTTATTATATAACATGTTGTCCCACCTCTTGAGCCCAAATTGTGCAGATCCCAAATTGTGCTTATATATCACTAGGGAATTTATCTGTGGCTGAAAAAGGAATGAACATGCAATCAAGTTTTTAAAATTACTGTGATAACTACTGTAGACCTATTCTCTAAGTTATTAGAAATACTCTCTTGTTTATTATCTATTCCCAGTGGCTATTTTCTCAGCAACTGGATTTTAAGTTTTTTGATAGCAGGCACATACCTTATACTTTCCTAAGAGGAGTTATGAAAGCTGACTCTTGGAAATGTCAGTTGGCAAGAAGTAGAAAAGTCAGAGAAGATGCCTAGGGAGAGGCCAGGCACTATACCTGGTGATGCCAATGGTACAGTGACAAAATACTGTTTTTGCCCTCGAGAAGCTTATGTTCTGATACAGAGACAATGACCGGTGTAAATTCTTACAATAGAGTAAATATAGTAGAAGAAATAAAAGGTTACAGCTCTCAATTTCTACAACACAAAATTACATTATTTAAAAATTAACTTTAATAGGTATTTAAATTACAGTGGTGTTTTCAAAAAGTTTTATGCACAGCTTTTTTCAAGATTAAAACCAGTAAATTTCTATGATAATGAGTACTTATAAAATAAAATCCGCAATACAGTTGTTTACATAGAACAGTGGAGAATCTCATCTAAACTTTATTAATATGGTTATCATAAATTTTCCTGAATGAGTAATCCATCTCAGCATTTGCTTTTTATGTTCCCTGTCTGTGGCTTTCTATAATCAAAGTTCTTGAACTGGAGAAACTTAACTTTTTTTTCTCTTTCAGTAAGAAGCAATTACCTTCAATTCTCTTCACACATTCCTACAATACTTCCATTAGTGTACACAGTCCCAAACAACTAAAGAAACACACACACACACACCCCCAAAGCTTGTCTTAGGAAAGGGCTGAGTTAAAGGTGTGTGCATGATTCTCCCTTATTTATCCTATTGAAGGCACATCATTTTTTTCATTCATTCACTCTAGAAAGCCTGACATTCGGCTTCATTTTATAAATCTAGGCACTGGAAAACCATGCTACTATTAATACAAAATCATGAGAAGTCATTTCCTTCCTTCCTTCCTCCCTTCCTCCCTTCCTTCCCTCAGTTGATATGTATGATAAACTAGGTACTGATTATCATAGAAATTTAGAGTTTTCACAGTACCTCGGAAAGCACCTAATGGAGAGAAGGCCGATTAGGTGGTGTACCCCCACTCCTCCACACAGGGCAGCTATTGCTAGTAGATCACAGTGCTCCTTCCCGCTGAGCCTGGATACTGCTCAAATTACTTCTCTGCATGAAGCCCCAGGTAACCACTATCTTGTAAAACAAAACATTTATTGTGTATGACTCTTCTTTTAGTATGTGAAATGTATCCTGCAATTCAAGGCACTTTGGAAGGCTACAATCTATTTTCAGCTACCATAGGACCTATTATTTAGCAAAGTGTTTCTTAGTACCTTGAAACATCCTAATAGTTTAAAAGCATTACTGCAGTTTACAAAATAGATTATGTGTATGAACAGCTCTTGCTTGTGCCCTGCATTTGGTGCTCCTGACTATGCTTATCCTACCCCTCAGCACTGTGTGTCCTGGCTCACTTGCCCTGGGAGTCCTTCCTTCAGCTTCTTGGGGAACAACACAACCTCTTTCTACACTCTAGATTAAGGCTGTCCTGAAGGATCTCCGCCTTCTGTTCTCTCTACGTACTCTACAATCACTCCCACCCACACTCATGGCTCCATGTAGACAGTTTTCCCATTTAGGTTTCCAGCCCAAACATCCCCAGCTCCAGACCCACAATCCCAATTCCTAGTTGGAGTGTCTGCATGCAGGTCTTGTTATCACCATGAATTTAATCAACTCTTGGGCACCTGTGGATCTCTCTTATGGAACTTACTATACTGTATTTTATACTGCTAAACTTATACTTATTTCAAGGGCTTACCTTCCTTGAAAGATTTTAATTGTCCTACAATACCCTGTAAGTTTCCTCTTTATGTCCTCACAGTGCCTATAGAATTACAGTGACATAATAGAGTCATAATAGGTAATAACAGAACCATTTATTGAGCACCTACTATGTGTCAGGTACTATACAAAGTGTTTTACATACAGTATTTAAGTTACTTCTCACACAACTTTTGTAATATGATTTCCCTTTTATACAGGGAGACTCAGGTGGTTTAACTAATGTGCTTAGTGTTAAACAGCTAAAAACTGATGGGGCAGAGATAAGAATCCAAGATATTTCTGGCTCAGAGGTTGAGCTCTTTCTGCTTCATAGCAGTATCTTGTCAGCCTCCTTCCCCTGCCCAAGAGTGAAAATAGCACTCAATACTAAACTGACATGTATGCAGCAACTACCAAGATAATTGAACAATACCTAAAATATATACAAGATTTAAAGTTATATGACTTGAATGCTTGAATGTCATTATTCAATTTTACCAATGCTCTCTATTTGATTGGAAAAATTCTATTGGTTTTGAGGGGAAAAATGTGCAAGTGCAAATAGAAAAAAATTAATAGGACCAAAATCTTCCCACACAAAGAAATAACTCTTAAAGAGTATCCCTCATTATGAAAGTACTAGTTTCAAGTTCCCAGAGGACTCTGAGTAAAACTAGAGACACTTGTGATGCATTATAAATGTGTAATTACCATTTAAATGGAGGGAGAAAAGCTGGGGAGTGAAATGAGAAAAAGGCATTTTCTTACAGCCAACCAGAAGCTGGCATTTCAGGCAACAATCATCTAATCTACAGTCCAGTTAACAAAGCTATTGTCATTCTGCCGCTCACACTCACTTGTAGCTGGCATTCTCCTCTACCAGAAGGAAACAGTAGGTTAAATCTTTCTCTATGATTTTCATTCACAATTTGCTCATTAGGCTCTGGCATGCTCAATACATAATTTAACAGCGTATGTTTACAAAAAGACAGCCAAGAGACCTAAAGGCTTCTCTTTAATTCTACCTTTTTAATTATTTGGGCATCCAAATTATAAGGTTAAATAAAATTTCAGAGTAAATTTCTATGGGTTGTACAAGCATGATGATTAGAGATCATTTCATGTCACCTACAGTTCAACAAAGGCTTTCACTAATAACATCCCTATTTGTTGTTTTGTCTGGGCAACAAGTTGGATGTGGAAAATATTAGCTTATTCTAAAAAGGCACTGAACACCCTTTACAAATGAGGTTAAAATTTATCATGTAGATCTCAAAACTCTGGAAAAGTGTCGAATGTGTTCTTATTGAATAGATGCATAATGAAGTATAGAAGGTAAAAGATTTGTCAAAAACCACACGAATTAAGTGAAAAGACCCCTTTCTCTGCCACATGTGTATTTTGGAAGTCTAATCTATTCCTTTAGGGTTGCTGCTACATTTCTTATCATGAGATTAGCTAATTATTATGATGTGTTGGCAAAACCCATTGGAGTTCATCAGGGTGGCATATGTTGATTGGATTAATTGCTGCTTCTATCTCAAAAAATTGAGTATTTCTGAAGTAAGAATATAAATGTGAAGCATGAAAAGTTTAGTAAATCATGAAATGAAAGGCTGTGCATACATGATCAGCCATGTGACAAAAACAATGGGGTTATGGTTTTCATACTGGCTACATTATTCTAGCTTTCCCTTTGTATCTTCTTTTGGCTGTTTTATTTGGTATCTTTAAAAAATTCATTACAAGTCAGTGTAACAAGTTAGGCAAACACTTGTTTGGCTAGTTAGTTAGCCATTCAGTGACCACTTATGTCATCTAAACCAGGGGGTCCACAAACTATGGCTCGCAGACCAAATTTGGCTCTTTGCATGGTTTTGTAAATAAAACTTTATCAAAACACAGCCATGTACATTTATTTATGTATTGTCTATGGTTTCTTTCACACTACAACAGCAAAGTAGTTGTGACAGGGATCAGAAGGCCCCAAAAAGCCTAAAATATTTACTATCTGACCCTATATTGAGAATGTTTGCCAATCCCTGATCTAAAGTATCTCTTATTGTTCTAGGTGGAAATTATACTCTCTGGTACAACCTTCTACTCTTCTGCACTCTCTGTCCCATTAGATCTGCTTTTACTACCTCACCAAACATCCCATTATTTCAATTACAGGCATATCTCATTTTATGTACTTTACTTTGTTGCACTTCACAGATAATGTAGTTTTTACAAATTTTACAAATTTTACAAAAGGTTTGTGGTAACTCCGCATTGAGCAAGTCTCTTGGCAGCATTTTTCCAACAGCATGTGCTCACTTCATGTCTCTGTGTCATAGTTTGGCAATTCTCGCAATATTTCAAGCTTTTTCATTATTATTGTATCTGTTATGGTGATCTGTGATCAGTGAGCTTTGATGTCACTATTATAATTGTTTTGGGGTGCCACAAACCACACCCATGGAAGACGGCGAAATAAAACATTGTATGTATTCTGACTGCTCCACTTACTGGCCATTCCCCCACCACTCTCTCTCTCCACCAGCTTCCCTCTTCCCTAAGACATGGCAATATTGAAATGAGGCCAACTAATAACCCTACAGTGGTCTCTAAGTGTTCAAGTGAAAGGAAGAGCTGCACATCTCTCACTTTCAATCAAAAGCTAGAAATGATTAAACTTAGTGAGGAAGGCATGTCAAAAGCCTAGATAAGCCAAAAGCTAGGTGGGCCTCTTGTGCCAAACAGCTAAATTGTGAATGCAAAGGAAATATTCTTGAAGGAAATTAAAAGTGCTACTCCAATGGACACATGAATGATAAGAAAGCACAAAAGACTTTTCGCTGATAGGGAGAAAGTTTTAGTGGTCTGGATAGAAGTTCAAACCAGCCACAACATTCTCTTAAGCCAAAGCCTAATCCAGAGCAAGGGCCTGACTCTCTTCAATTCTATGAAGGATGAAAGGTGAGGATACTGCAGAGGAAAAGTTGAGAACTAGCATAGGGTTTGTTCATGAGGTTGAAAGAAAGAAGTCAACTCCATAACATAAAAGAAGTGCAAGGTCACTTCTGCATAAAAGAAGCAGCAAGTACTGATGTAGAAGCTGCAGTAAATTATCCAGAAGATCTAGCTAAGGTCATTGTTGAAGGTGGATACACAAAACAACAGATTTTCAATGTGGACAAAGCAGCCTTCTATTAGAAGAAGATGCCATCTAGGACTTTCATAGCTAGAGAGGAGAAGTCAATGTGTGGCTTCAAATCTTCAAAGGACAGACTGACTCTCTTGTTAGGCGCTAATGCAGCTGGTGATTTTAAGTTGAAGCCAATGCTCATTCATCATTCTTAAAATCCTAGAGCCTTTAGGAATTATGCTAAATCTACTCTGCCTGTGCTTTATAAATGAAACAACAAAGCCTGGATAACAGCATATCTGTTTACAGCATGGTTTATTAAATAATTTCAGCCTACTGAAATAGGAGTAAAATTAAGAAAAAATGGAAACAAAAAGAGTAACACAAGGTGGACAGAAGTTAAATACCACTAACAGATATTAAAATAACTTGTAATCCTCCATAATTAAATAATTATGTTATTAGGGAATGATTAGCCAGACAGACCAATAGGAGTGAATAGATGTATAAAAATATACTCAAATGTGAATGGAAATTTTTTTACAGTTTTCTTTTTATAGTTTTTGACTTAAAGTCTATTTTGTCTGATATAAGAATAGCTACACCTGCTCTCCTTTGGTTTCCATTTGCATGAAATATCTTTTTATATCCCTCCACTTTCAGTTTATATGTGTCCTTAAGGTGATGAAGTGAGTTTTCTAACAAAGGCAGCATGTAGTTGGGTCTTGCTTTTTAATCCATTCAGCCAGTCTATGTCTTTTGATTGGAGAATTTATTAAATTCAAGGCGATTATTGATAGGTAAGGACCTACTACTGCCATTTTATGGTCATTATATAGTGACAAAGGGGTCAATTCATCAAAAGGATATAACAATTGTAAATACATATGCACCCAACATTGGAGCACTTAAATATATAAAGCAAATGTTAATAGATCTGATGGGAGAGACAGACAATAATAGAATAATAGTAGGGGACTTCAATAACCCACTTTCAACAATGAATAAATCATCCACATAGAAAATCAATAAGGAAACATATGACTTGAACTACACTTTGGGCCAAAGGGACCCAACAGACATATACAGAGCATTCCTTCCAATGGCAACAGAATACATATTCTTCTTAAGTGCAGATGGAACATTCTCCAGGATAAACCATAGGTTAGGCCACAAAACATGTCTTAAATTTACGAAGACTGAAATTGTATCAAGTATGTTTTCTGACCACAGTTGTAGGAAACTAGAAATCAACAACAGGAGGAAATTTGGAAAATTCACAGAAATATGGAAATTAAACAACATGCTCCTGAACAACCAATGGGTCAAAGAATAAATTAAAAGGGAAATTTAAAAAAATCTTGAAACAAACTAAAATGAACATATAGCATACCAAAATTTATGGGATGAAGCAAAACCAGTTCTAAGAGGGAAGTTGATAGCTATAAATGCCTACATTAAGAAAGAAGAAAGATCTCAAATAAATAGCATAACATTAAACCTTAAGGACCTAGAAAAAGAAGAACAAACTAAGGCCAAGGTTAGTAGAAAGAAGGAAATAATCAAGCTCAGAGAAGAAATACATGAAATAGAGATTAGAAAAACAACAGAAAAGATCAACAAAACTAAGAGTTGGTTTTTTTGAAAAGATAAACAAAATTTTTTTCTTTCCTTTTTTTTTCAACTACTGTTTCAGTTCTAAATTAATTGACAAACCTTTAACTTGACTAAAAGAAAGAGAGAAAAGATTCAAGTAAATAAAATCAGAAATGAAAGAGGAAACATTACAACTGATACCACAGAAACAAAAAGGACCATGAGACTGCTACGACCAAATATATACCAACAAATAGCATAACCTAGAAGAAATGGATAAATTCCCAGAAACATATAACCTACCAAGATTAAATCATGAAGAAATAGAAAATCTGAACAGACCAATAATGAGTAGAGATTGAATCAATAATAAAAAGTCTCCCATCAAAAAGAAGCCTAGAACTTGATGGCTTTATTACTGAATTCTACCAAACATTTAAAGAAGAGCTAATACCAGTCCTTCTCAAACTCTTCCAAAGAATTGAAGAAGAGGGAATACTTCCAAACTCATTTTATGAGGCCAGCATTACCCTAAAACCAAAGCCAGACAAAGACACTACAAGAAAAGAAAATTACAGGCCAATAACCCTGATGGACATAGATGCAAAAATCCTCAACAAACTATTAGCAAACTGAATTCAACAGCACATTAAAATGACTGGACTATTTCTATAACGGGGGAAAAAACTTCTAATAACAGAGCACAGAATTATCAGGTCAAAAAGTACTCCCCCAAAACCCCCAATTTTTTTTTCAAAATATTACAGGAGTACAGATGCTTTGGTTACATAAATTGCTTTTGCACCACCTGAGTCAGAGCTACAAGCATGCCCATCCCCCAGACAGTGCCCACCACACCCATTAGTTTACTCATCCCCTCGTTCCCCCTCCCACCTGCCCAACATTCGATGAATGTTACTTGAACACGTGCACATAAGTTTTGATCAATTAGTACTAATTTAGTGGTGAGTACATGTGGTATTTGTTTTTCCATTCTTGTGATACTTCACTTAGAAGAATGGGCTCCAGCTCCATCCAGGATAATACAAGAGGTAGTTCACCATTATTTTTTATGGCTCAGTAGTACTCCATGGCATACATATATCACATTTTATTAATCCACTCATGTATTGATGGGCACTTGCGTTGTTTCCACATCTTTGCAATTGTGAGTTGTTCCGCTATGAACATTTGAGTGTAGATGTCTTTTTTATAGAATGTCTTTTTTTCCTTTGGGCAAATATCCAGTAGTGCAAACCCCCAAATTTTAACAGATATTAAAGACCACCTTCTAAAAAGTTTTTATAGATACCCAATCCTGACAACAGCAAAAGTACACATTTCCCCCACAATACTGCATGTTAGCCATCATGACTTCTTGCTCTTGTGTGCCCAGGGAAGCCCTGGTTTATACCTGTTCTCCCATCATAGTGGGAATAGTGCCCCTTTCACTTTTAAAATGGTCGCAGTTTGGATGATATATGGTCACTTTAGTGTTAATGAATTTTAAAACTGATTATGTACTATCTCTTTCCTGGAACTCACACTAGCCTCTAGGGGGCCCTATAAGCTTCCAGAAGGTACCTGCATTCTCCTTCCCCTCCCTTGCTGTTAACCTGCACTGACTACTTCAGAAGCCATAGAATTATGGAACATGCCTCCAGATAGGTACTTCCTTCCCATTGCAGATGGATGTAGAACATGACAATAAAAATATGCCTGTATGTTTAACTTTGCTGAAAGGCAAATATGCATCCACACACATATACACAAAGCCAAATTTGTAACTATGTTGTAATCCAAGTGACTGTCCATCATCTAATATGCCATGGATGTTGATAAGAGGATCCTAGCACTGGAAGAGGTATTGGGCAGGAAGACCTTCAAGCACCTTCAATGTTGAGATTCTGTGATTACAGTAGTAATAATAATAGATGCTTATCGAGGACTTACTGAGTGTCAGGGACAAGTCTAAAAATTTTACCTATAAAATCGCATTTTGTCCTCAGAATCACCCAAACAATAAGTTAGTCACTATTATTAGATAACATTAACAAATGAGGAAACTATGGCACAAACAGATTAAGTTAGTTGTCCAATGTGGCATACTTAGTAAATGGAGAAGCCCAGATTTCACCTAAGGTAGTCTGACTTAGGAACTGTTATATCTCCATTTTCTGCTGCCCTCTATTACATGTTTTCAGGCATTGAAAATCTGTATATATTTTAGATTTAATTTCCATTTCTTTCTTAATAATTCTGATTACATTCCTGAAGAGTTGCTTAATAGGAAAGATAAAAAGTCATGTGGAAAATTCATGCAATATAATTTGGAATCTTACCATTGAAGAAACTTCCTCCTTCTCTCTTTGGAAGATATGTCTTTTTGGTTATTCCTCATATCCTATGAGAAGAGAAAATAAATTTACCTTTTCAAATTCTTTCTAAGAAAAGTCAATGAAGACTTACCTAATTTTTAAAAATGTTAAACATAAAATATTCATAAATAATCAAAGAATTTCTATTCTGAGATTTTAATATTACTGCTATTTTAATGTTTAGGGCTCAAGTGGCTTAAGGTAGTACCAACATGGGTATTAATTTGACAAAGAAGAAAAGATCAAATATTTGATGGTGACCACAAGACTAGTTGTTTCCTGTGACAGAAAACCTGTGGATGCTTAATGAATCCCTAATCCCAGCAAATTATCTCTGAATTCATTTTCTAGGAAAGAAAGAAGTGTGGACCAAGAAGGGCACTATTACCACCCCACTCCTGGAAAATAACTTCACAGGTGAGGAGCATAGTAGTAAAATGACACACAGTGTATATAACATTTTATAGGCTCCATATTTTCTTATTTCACAAGTCAAAAGCCTGCTTATTCTGTGCTTTGCATAAAAACTCTTAAGACTACCATATGCAAATAGGTTGCCAATAATCTCCCAATTTGTAAGTCCAGAGGACACTCATGAACCTCTCTACCTCCATATTCAGACCCTCCTCTCTTGATCTCTTTGACACCACTGTCTCCTGTTTTTTCATCTTCTTCTCAATTCCTTTTGCAGAATCCTGTTTCCCTTACTCAACCCTTGAATGTAGATATTCCCCTTGGGCTCTCTCCTGGGTGGAAAAGAATCCTACCTTGTGAATTTGATTACATTTTATATCCTGCAATAAACCTAATTATTTTCAATCTGTAAATAGATAACTTTTTCTACCCAAAATAAGTAAATGCCCAACCCTGTGCTCTTTTCAAAGTATTCCTCCTGGGCCAATGTGCTGTCAAATTTAAAATGGAGGGAGAAAAATTGAAATGCAGCATCATTCTCTGTAGTCCCCTGGTTTGATTTCAGCCCTAGGAAAAAGCAGCAATTGCCCTGCATGTTAGATCCCCTTCTGAAATAGCTTTTGAAACACCTCATGATCCCATCACCACCAAAACAATTTCTATATAACAAGGTGAGAGCTGGCAATGGAGGGTGTATGTGCTTAACAGTTCATCCTTGCCCCTATGAGGTTTACCCTGCTTTTGTAATGTGAAAGTATGGTTCCCAGGCTTTTCTACATTCCCTATCATTACGCCCCTGCAGCCCAGAGCACCGCAATAATGAGGATGCCTCCCCTCCCTGCAAAGTTTTATTTTCAATGGTAATTATAGAGGACTTTGCAGTACCCTTTCCTAGGCCACATTATTCTGATCTAAAATTTTTTGTGGTCCAATTATTTAAGTGAACAGGGACCATGGTTTTGACCTCAGCTGGGGCTCCAGGATCCAGGCCTGGGCAGAAGACTGGGAGTGCCTGCCCAGGAACTGTGGCCAATGAGCTGAAGAAAGCCCAGACTTGAGTCCTGGATGAGGGGGAGCCTTGTAAGGAAAGGATGTTTAAATAATCAAGGTGAGAAGAGTGGGTAGAAGGTCATTTGAGGAACTAGGTAAAATGAAGTGAGTTAATCTGGGAAAAGCCTACAAGGATTCCTAAAGGCAAAGGTCATCTTTTGTTAAGTTGCTTTTGTGGAGTGGGAGTTGGGAGAATCGGGGAAACTATTAATATCACCAATAGGGTTGGGAAATTTTAATTCTTCTCTGTCAATACTGTGTTTTTACCAATCCTAGTCTAGCTATTAAGGTTACCAAAATGTGTCTTAGAAATGAGAACAATGAAATCTGTTGTCATGTGTCCTACCCATACTTTAATTTTCATGCTTGGAACAAATATGGGGAAGTTTTCCAGCTGTTACTGAAAGAGCCTAGGGCATTCTATCAAATAAAAACACTTGCCAGAAGCATTCCAGTTGTGAACAGGAACTGTTTGTTGTCTTCCACAAACATAGATTTGACGTCTGTTCAAAATGATGGTGAATTTAGAATTAGGTTAATTTTCAGAATAGTTAACATGATAGTGGGAATTATTTATTTCATTAGACAGACTACATTTATGCAATATTTTATCATTGCTTTATTAAATTAAATTCTCCTTTTATCTATCCACCAGGAGAATTAAAGCATTTGGCTAAAAAACAATTAAAATAAATGGAATATCATTTAAAATATCAATAAGTTAGCAATAGAATTAACAATTGCAACATGGCTAAGAAGTCCACAGGGCTCGGGAAAGAGAAAGGATTTCAAAGACCTCCATCCTCTGTCATCAAAGTGAGACAGGGAATCTGCCCACACACATAGCTTACCACTGCTACAGCCTACAAAAAACTAGCAACTGAGAAAAGCACCACAATAAGGATATCTATAACCAAGGCATCTATCCAGAACCTAGATCACCATCAAAGCACCCACAAACAAAGCCAAAGGTTCTTACCCAACATTTGCTACAAATACACCCATACAAATGGGGGGGAAGCCCCATCTAAACAAAAGAAAATCCAAAAATAAGAAGCAACAGCTGCTCCAGATGAGAAGGAAAAAGTGAAAGAACTACAGAATTATGAAAAATCAGAGCAAAAAGACACCCCCAAAAGGGAACATCAGCTTTCTAGCAATGGATACCAAGAAAAATGAAAATATTGAAATGACAGATAAAGAATTCCAAATATGGATTGTAAGGAAGCTCAACAAAATTCAAGAGAAAATGGAAAACTGACTCAAAGAAACCACAAAAACAATTCAGGAAATGAATGAAAAATTCAATAAAGGATAGACATATTAAAGAAAAACCAAATAGAATTTCTGGAAATGAAAAATTCATTTAAGGAAATACAAAACATGGTGGAAAGTTTTAAGAATAGACTATACCAGGCTGAAGAAAGAATCTCAGAGCTTGAAGACAATTCCTTCCAATTAACTCAGTTAGTCAAAAATAATGAACAGAGAATTAAGAGGAATGATCAAAGCCTACAAGAAGTATGGGATTATGTAAAATGGCCAAATATAAGAATTATAGGCATCCCTGAGGGTGAAGAAGAAAGTACACAAGGGCTGGAAAACCTATTTGAGGGAATAATCAAGAAAAACTTCCCTGTTCTTGCTAGAAATTTAGACATCCAGATACAAGAAGTTCAATGAACACCTGGAAGACTCATTGCAAAGAGGCAATCACCAAGACACATAGTCATCAGGTTGGCTAAAATCAACATAAAAGAGGAACTCCTGTGAGCTGTAAGGAGAAAACATCAAGTAACTCAAAAAGGAAAACCCATCAGGCTAACAGCAGACTTCTCAATGGAGACCTCACAAGCCAGAAGGGATTGGGGCCCCATCTTCAGTCTTCATAAACAGAACAACTGCCCTCCTAGGATTTTGTATCCTGTAAAAGTAAGTTTCATAAATTAAGGAGAAATAAAGACTTTTACAGACAAGAAAACACTGAGGGAATTTGCCAAGAGCAGACCTGCCCTGCAGGAAATGCTCAGAACTGCATTTTACATGGATCAACACAATGGTCACCCACCAGTGAAAAACCACACAAAAGCTAAAGCTCAGAGCTCATATAAAACAACAAGAGGTAAAACAAAGCAACAAGGTACTATCCAACTGGATGAACAGAAGAGCATCCTACATATCAGCTCTATCAATCAACATGAATGGTTTGAATTCCCCATTCAAGAGACACAGGCTGGCTGAATGGATAAAAAAATACAAACCAAGTATCTGCTGTCTCCAGGAAACATATCTAACTCACAAGGACTCTTACAGATGCAAGGTTAAGGGATGGAAAAAAATATTTCATGCAAATTGTAACCAAAGAAAGCAGATGTAGCCATTCTTGTATCGGATAAAATTGACTTTAAATCAACAATAGCAAAGAAAGACAAAGGTGGTCATTATATAATGGTAAAGGGCACAATTCAACAAGAAGACATAACAATGCTAAATGTTTATGTTCCTAACACAGGAGCATCCAGATTCATAAAGCAAACCCTAATAGATCTAAGCAAAGAGATAAACAGCATCATCGTAATTGCCGGGGAATTCAACACCCCACTGACAGAACTGGACAGATCATCCAAGAAGAAAATAAAGAAAGAAACACTGGACTTAAACAGGACTCTAGAACAAATGGGCCTAACAGACATTTACAGAACATTTTACCTGAAAACTACTGATTATACATTCTTCTCATAAGCACATGGAACATTCTCCAGGATTGATCATATTTTAGACCACAAAGCATGGCTCAACAAACTCAAAAAAATTGAAATCATACCATGTATCTTCTCAGATCACAGTGGAATAAAACTAGAAATCAACAAGAGAAACACCCAATTTTACACAAAGTCATGGAAATTAAACAACCTCCTGCTGAACAATTATTGGACCAATGATGACATTAAATTGGAAATCAAAAGATTCCTCAAACTGAATGACAAAGGGGACATAAGCTATCAAAATCTGTGGGATTTAGCAATAGCAGTCCTAGGGGGAAAATTCATAGCCTTAAATGCCTGCAACAAAAAAACAGAAAGATTATAAATAAACAATCTAATGCCATGTCTCAAACAACTAGAAAAGGAAGAGCAAACCAAACCCCAAGCCAGCAAAAGAAAGAAATAACAAAGGGCAGAGCAGAACTAAATGAAATTGAAAACAAGAAAATAATACAGAAATCCATGAAGCCAAAAGTAGGTTCTTTGAAAAGATAAACAAAATCAATAGACCTTTTGCTAGATTAACCAGGAATAGAAGAGAAAGGACCCTAATAAGCTCAATCAGAAATGAGGGAACATATCTCAAAATTATAAAAGCCATATATGACAAACCCACAGCCAACATCATACTGAATGGGGAAAAGATGAAAGCATACCCACTAAGAACTGGAACAAGACAAGAAAGCCCATTGTCACCATTTCTATTCAACATAGTGCTGGAAGTCCTAGCCAGAGCAATCGGGCAACAGAAAGAAATTAAGGGTATCCAAATCAGGAAAGAGGAGGTCAAACTATTGCTTTTTGCTGATGATATGATCTTGTATGTAGAAAACCCCAAAGATTCCACCAAGAGACTCCTGGAATTGGTAAATAAATTCAGCAAAGTCTTGGGGTACAAAATCAATGTACACAAAGTAGTAGTATTCTTATACAACAATAATAGTCAAGTTGAGAGTCAAACCAAAGACTAAATACCATTCACGATAGCTACAAAGACAATAAAATACCTAGGAATATACTTAACCAAGGAGTTGAAAGATCTCTACAAAGAGAACTACGAAAACACTGAGGAAGGAAATTGCAGATGATACAAACAAATGGAAAAACATATCTTGCTCATGGATTGGTATAATCAACATTGTTAAAATCTCCATACTACCCAAAGTGATTTACACATTCAGTGCAATCCCCATCAAAATATCAACATCATATTTCACAGATCTAGAAAAAATAATTCTATGCTTCGTTTGAAACCAGAAAAGAGCCCGAATAGCCAAAGCAATCTTAAGCAAAAGGAACAAATCTGGAGGCATCACATTACTAGACTTCAAACTATACTACAAGGTTATAGTAACCAAAACAGCATGGTTTTTCACACAAAAATAGAGAGATAGACTAATGGAACAGAACAGAAAACTCAGATATAAAACCATCCACATACAGCCAACCGACGTTTGACAGTGCAGACAACGATATACACTGGGGAAAAGAATCCCTATTCAATAAATGCTGCTGGGAAAATTGGATAGCCACATGCAGAAGAATGAAACAGGATCCATATCTGTCACCACTCACAACAATTAATTCAAGATGAATAAATGACTTAAATGTAAGGCATGAAACCATAAGGATACAATAAGAAAATATTGGAAAAACTCTTCTAGATATTGGCCTAGGCAAAGAATTTATGAAGAAGTCCCCAATGGCAATCACAATCAACAACAAAAATAAATAAATGGGACATGATTAAATAAAAAATCTTCTGCACAGCCAAGGAAATAATCAACAGAGCAAATAGACAACCACAGAATGGGAAAAAATATTTGCAAGCTGTACATCTGATAAGGGGCTAATAATCAGAATCTACTAAGAACTCAAGCAAATCAGCAAGAAAAAATCAAACAACCCCATCAAAAAGTGGGCAAAAGACATGAACAGAAGCTTTTCAAAAGAAGATAGACAAATGGCCAATAAACATATGAAAATATGCTCAATGTCACTAATCATCAGGGAAATGCAAATTAAAACCACAATGAGATATCACCTCATCCCTGTTAAAATGGCTTTTATTAAAAAGTCCAAAAATAACAGATGCTGATGTGGATGCAGAGAGAAAGGAATGCTACTACACTGTTGGTAGGATTGCAAATTAGTACCACCTCTATGGAAAACAGTATGGAGATACGTCAAAGAACTAAAAGTAGATATACCATTTGATCCAGCAATCCCAATACTGGGTATTTACCCAAAGGAAAAGGAGTCATTTTATCAAAAAGACACCTGTACTTGAATGTTTATTGCAGCACAATTCACAATTGCAAAGATGTGGAATCAACCCAAGTGCCCATCAATTCATGAGTGTATTAACAAAATGTGGTATATGTATATGATGGAATAGTACTCAGCCATGAGTAGAATGACTTAATGCCTTTTGCAACAATTTGGATGGAAGTGGAGACCATTATCCTAAGTGAGGTATCTAAAGAATGGCAAACAAACACCACATGTACTCACTATCACATTGGAACTAACCAATGAGCACATGTGTGCATAGAGGGAAGTAAAACTCAAGGGAAATCAAGCAGGGAGTAGGGAGTGGAGGGATGGACAATAACCTACTTAACGGGTACAATGAACACTATCTGGGTGATGGGCACACTTATAACCATGCCTGAAGCATTATAAAAGTGAGCCATGTAACCAAAAATATTGGTAGCCTGGAATACTTGGAAGTAAAAAAAATAAACAAACAAAAAAACCCAAAACAATTGCTTGTTTACTTGTCTGTGTCCCCTTAATGAGATGTAAACTCCATGAAGGCAAAGATTAGACCTTTCTTGTTTACCATTATATGCCTAGTGACAATGACACTGCCTAGTATATAATAAAACTCAAAAAATATTTACTAAAAGAATACATGAGCATCAGGAGGCATCAAGTACATAGGTAATCAAACATATATATTCTGTAACACTTGGAAGTTTTAAAAGTGCTTTAATTTGGCCAGTTGTGGTGGCTCACACCTGTAATCCTAGCACTCTGGGAGGCCAAGGCGGGAAGATTGCTTAAGCTCAGGAGTTTGAGACCAGCCTGAGCAAGAGTGAGATCCCGTCTCTACTAAAAATAGAAAAATTAGCCAGGGGTGGTGGCATGCGCCTGTAGTCCCAGCTACTCGGAGGTTGAGGCAGAAGGATCACTTGAGCCCAGGAATTTGAGGTTACCATGAGCTATGCTGATGCCACTGCACTCTACGCAGGGCAACAGAGCAAGACTCTGTCTCAAAACAAAAAAAAGTGCTTTAATTTTTATAATCATATCTGCTGGGTAACAAGAATATTAGATCAAATGCAGCAATCGATATTTTGATGCTTCATTGGTCATTCAAGGATATTTTTAAAAAGAAAGACTGATATATCTAGAACCCAACCAGGATCTTTGGATTATAAAGTGCAATAAGTCCTTAATAAGATAAATTCCTCTAACAGAATACAGCAGTAATTGAATTAACAAGGTCTAGAATACCTCTAGAAGAAATTCAAAAAGAAGCAATGGTGGATAAATAGCAGAGTCAAACCAGAACTGAGTACAATTGTTGAACTACATTTGCAGAGAGGCGTCATGGTTTTTCATTTGAATTGTAGATAAAAGAAGCTTCAGGGATGAATGTTTGCTCAGGCCCCTACTCTTATGGGCATAATTTGCCACTTTACTTACATCAAAAAAAAGTGATGACACTTACAAGAAGCCAGAATCCTAAGAAGAAATATAGAAAAGAAAAAAAAAACCCACAAAAAGCCTCTTCCCATGCTATAATGTGCCCTATTGGTTCGTTCTTCTTTATTTTTTTTTTGGCTTGTTTTAGAGGTTATGAATAAGAAGTAGTCCATTCTATCCTGTCTTGTCCTTGTATGTTAACAAGAAAAGGACATAGTCTTGAAGCCAGAAAAATATGAAGTTCTAGACAAAGCAGAGGTCTTAAGTAAGGAAACAGAACATTTGGCCAACCCTTATCTTTTTATTAATATAAGCACATTTTACTTACAGATGGGCCTATTAGTTGCATCTATCTTATCTTTGGGTCTATCTTATCTATGGATCCTTCTTATAAAAGGTGTCCAATCTGAAGAAAGAAAATAATACCATGCTGGGTTGAAGGAGAATGGGGAAAAACAAATTTGTTGACGTGTATGGATTATACAAATACTTTTGAAACCTTCTGTGAACTTCCTTTTAAAAAATTACTTGAGGATGTACTCCAGCAAAAGGAAAAAAAAATGAATACTATATAGACGAAGATATGGGATCCAAAAAATTCTCTAAATTCAGTACAATAGTAAAAAGAAACTAATTTTTGTAAATTAGAACAGGAAGTCAGAAGACTTTGAGAAGAATGTATTTAGGAAAAAATGAATATATTTTAGCAAATATAAAAATGAATGATCACAGCAATGAGAATAAAGATGTATTTGTTTTTATTAATAAGAAATAATAAAGATAATTAAAAACTCTAGAAAATGCAAAAGCTGTATAGGAAAGTCACAATGTAAACATGAAGTAAACTGAAATGTAGCATGATTTTGAGAAAGAAAGCAAGGAAAGAGAATCTATTTGATCTTGATACTTGATAATTCTACTTCATGCAATACAGTGGCATAGAATTATATTTCCTACTTACACCTTGGTTCTTTAGTAAATAATACATAATCATAATATTTTTTTTAGTAGTTTAAAAATTTTAGACTCAAATTATAAAGTAAGCATTTCAAGATATAATTATAGCCACAGAATGGAATGTAAATATTACCCACTTGACAAGGTCAAATTAATAGGAAAGCTTACAGAGTTTAGGAGATAGAGGAAGGAGAGGATAGATGGAAGGAAGTATAGGAATCCAAATTTTCTTATCTTAAATAATAGGAGAAGGATTAAAATATAGAAACAAAAGATTAAATGGATTACTCAAAGTCAAAAAGATACCTAACAGAAGAAATATTAGTAATCTTAAGATTTAATAACTAAAAATAATGGAAAACAATAGTAATAATCCAAAAATAACAAAACAGTAATATCTAATAACAGCAAAATAGCAAAAAAATATGGATAGTGCAAGACAAATTTTTCAGCTTGCATGATAAGGAACCAATACATAACATCTAAAGTTAATAAATAGCCAGGCATGGTGGGTCATGCCTGTAATCCCAGTGCTTTGGGAAGCTGAGGCAGGAGGATTGCTTGAGGCCAGGAGTTTGAGACTAGCCTGGACAACATAGTGAGATCCCATCTCTACCAGAAAAAAATTTTTTTAATTAGCCAGGCATGGTGGCATGTGCCTGTAGTCCCAGTTACTTGGGAGGTTGAGGCAGGAGGATTGCTTGAGTGTAAGGTTATAGTGAGCTATGATCACACCATTGTACTCAAGCTTGGGTGACAGAGTAGAGTGAAACTCTGTCTCTAAAATCAAACAAACAAACAAAAAATACCCCAAAAACATGAAAAGGGAATATAACCATCAGGTTCAAATATATGGAAGTAACCAACAGAAGAACTACAAATAGAACCACGCTCTGAGAAAGCGGTGTTAGAGGTAGAGTGGGGGATGAGAAAGTTAAGCTTTTTCTTTTCATTTTACAATTTTCTGTACTTTTTGAACTTTTTTTCCTTACCAGTGCATATATTATTTTTATTACATAAAAAAGGTAAAACATTTCCTGATGACTAGTTAGCATTCTCTTCAAGGATATTATTCCAAAGTGCATTCTAACTAAGGATAAAATGAACATACTCCTGCAGGAAAAAGTACAAGGTGCAGCAATACCAAATGAACGCTGTAATTAATATTGCAATGAGTAGAAGCATCACGATTCCAAACATGTCAACTGAAATATATGAAAAAAAAATATTTTAAGTTAGCAGCAGATCAATAATTTCTCATATTTTCATCTTTTCTGATATTATGCAGTCTGATTCTTAAATACAAATTCAGAAATCATCATCACAAATGATGATACAATAACATCACATATTCCAATAAAACTACCATTAACACAAAATCACTAACATTTTTTAAAACATGGGTTATTAAAGAAGGTATATTTGATTTCTTTGTCTCTGAATTGGTAAACTATTAGGCTACTGGCTTATTTTTTCCTTTATTTTACATCTAAACTCATTTCTGGTACTATCTCAACAGATAAAACAGCAAATTTCTCAGGTTATTATTTGTATTATATAAAGATAGCAGGGGATGGTTTGTTTGGGTTTCAGCAGTTCATTATTAAAGAGACAACCAATGCTCACTGGGAAAGAAGATTTCTAGTATTAGCAAACTTTTTTTTTGCCCTCAGTACTATGCAGCTTATTAGCCTGGTATGCTGTAAAATGAAACTAGAAGGGTAAACAGGAAATAGGAGACTAGTTTCTGTTCATACTAAATATTAATACACGAAGTATTACTTTGCTATAAGCTACAAATACATATGATTTAAATATACCTGATAGTACCTGAAGGAAACACAGATTTGAGGGCAAATTTTATATCTTTTTCTTCAATTAAAAAGAAAACAGACAACTGGTTGTTCTAGATTGGGTTTTCTCATATAGTTAGGATTCACTTGGAAAGCCTTCTATATCAACTTGTTTGGAAAACTCCTTGAAAGGTACTGGTACATTTTCCTGCCTTGATAAATACCATACAATATATCAAAACTCCAACATTACAGATATAATTTAACTATAATTTAAAGATTCTTTGATGATTGAGATTTGTTCAGTCCTAGGGAATCATCATTCTGAATAGCAATTCTCAGTCTAGAATACATTAACTGAGGAAATATAAGTCATAGTAATGCTCCTAGACTCAATATATCCTCATCCCAGGACTAGCTTATAAGAATACAAACATCCCTTAACTGGGTTATGGATATCATATACCAAAGATTTTTAGAAATGGAAATTTAAAGTATTTAGCACTGGTATGGCAAGGCATCCACCAATCAGAATGAATGCTGACAATCTGAACCAACACTGGCTGGAAACGACCAATAAGCCTGTATCAGGGGAAACATCAATAAACAGCCCTGGAGTAGCTATATTTTAATATGCAAAGCGAACATAATAATTTATAATCCTTCAAATGTAGCAAATCACTAGTATTTGCAAGTCAATTGAAATAAAGTACATTAACATTTCAATAAGGACAACTCACCTTTACAGTTTAACCAATATACAGAACTGAATCGACATCCAAAATATGGAAAACAATATTTTTTGCAAGCCCTTTCGTCACTGCACCAAATACACTGTATTTGAAAAGGAAAAAATTAAAGGAGTGTTCAAATATAATGTAAGTTTTCAGTACTCATTCAATAAGTATTCAATAAATAACAGCCATTATCATCCTTATTATTTTATTATTATTACTTGTGGTAGATGACCTTGGTGACCGGCTCAGATCCCCCCTATCAGCTGCACTGAATGTTAGCTGCCAGTGGCTCACAGCCTCCTTTTTTCTTGAATAATTGCCTTCGGTGGATGGGAAGTCCTAGCCCATGAGGTTACTATTTCTCTAGGCCAGCGACTGACTGATACAGGGTTCCAAACAGTGGGCATCCTTGCTATGTAATTTTTTGCTCAAGGGCTGTCCATGTTTCAGGCCAAGTGTAGGCTTTAGCCAAGACCTCATCTTTTCTTGGCTCTTGTCCTTTATCTTCCCTGAGACTCTCGCTCCTTCATAGGATTGTTGCTGAAGAGCAGTCATTCAATCACATGTACCTGAATCTCTTTATCAGACTCTGCTTTTATGGAACTAAAGAAAGTCATTATTTCACAAAGTAGTAATAAGGACTGCAGTAGATAGTTTTTTAAATCTCTCCTACCCAATTTTCCTCTCCCCTTGTCTGTAGTACCCTCTCTTTCCTCTGGGCTTCCTCCTCTGTTACACATGGCCCTGGTGGTGTTATCAACAGGCCTTACCTCACCCCCCTTCTGCTCACTGGTGGTCATGTAATCATGTGGAAATAGGAACCCTGAATTCTAAGTCCCTTACTGAAGTAAGTAAAAGGCAAAGGTGAAAACCATTGTGGGAGATAAGACTAGAACCTGGAAGAGTCAAAAAATGAAGACAGAGTGGTAAAAAATGGCTGTCACTTACATAGGGCCTACCACATGACAGGTCCTGTTCTAAGCCCTTCATATATATATATTAACTCATTTCATCCTTATGAAAACCCTGTGGGCTAGGCACTATTATGTCCACTTTACAGATGAGGACAATAGGGTACAGAGCAGTTAAATGACTTATATAAGGTCACACACCTAGCAAATAGGGGAGCCTGGGTTCTAACCTAAGCAGCCAGGTTCTGTGCTGGTAACCAATCCTACAAGACTGATCCCAGACCCCTCCCAATCTCTTCTTGCTGTACATCCTAAGACCAGCAGAGGTAACGATTTGCTCCAATGTATAGAACCACCCTTTAGACACTGCCTAAGAGCAGGAGGTATATTCCAGGTCAGTTTTTGTTTCACATTGGCCAGGACTGAAGGTCAGGTCAAGTCAAGCCATTTAGGCAAATCTAAGATGGAAGATGCTTTTGCTAAATGAGTCCTGTCCTCCTGGACTGTTGCTGAAAGACTAGAACCACAAAGATAAGGCCTGGATTCAAGCATTACAGCCCACATAGACTTCTGGCACTGGTTTATTAGTACTCAGAGTTTCTAGGAATCAAGCCCATGCCATCTAGCAGGGTTTTAAGGAAGATGATTTGCCAGAAAAAACCTGAACATGGCAGAGAAGAGCTGTGATTACTTAAGTGCTAAACTGATTCCCAGGCCCCAGTAACCAAGGCCACAGCAGGTGAGCTCCTAAGGCAGTGCAGTCCCCAGAAGAGACATTCTTCCCTATGCCTGTCTCTGGTGGGGGCTCAGAGAACGGTGGAAAAGGGAGCTCCTTCAGGCCAAACCTGGGCCAGCTAGATTGGTGACCAACAACTCACTGCTCAGCCAGGGAAACCCAACAGAATACATTATAGACTCAGTATATATTACAGGACTATTGACCACTACTTTCTTTTCTAAATGGGAGTTTTTACTGTTGTTATCCTGCTTTCTGTCTTCTATTGAATAGTGGGTCTCTGGGAGTTGGTTTAATTGATTGGACAGCTGACTTGAAAGAGCATGATGATGAATAGTAATGCACATCTCTCTAAGATTCTAGACCTAGAGCCGAGGCAGTATTTGACTGACTCTGGGCAAGTCCAATTTCAATTGAGGTTTAGTTGCATTATTTTGCCAGGAGCATTTTTAAAAATACGGGTATGGGTAAAATAGAATATGCCTGTCCTGAAATGTTAAGGGCGAAATACAGTAGACTGAAGAAATTTACTTCTTTAATCTCTGTCTGCTCACCTACATCCCTATTTTTCTTCTGGTAATCACTCCCTCTTTCTCTTGTGAACTTCCTCCCCTAACCCCGTGTGGTCCTGCAGCTGTCAGACTTCTTTTCCCCACAACTTTCCTACCACTGGAATGGTTCTTTGATCTATTCAGTGGCCCAGTAACTAGTGCCGAGCCAGACATAAAACCTGAGTAGGGACAATCAGAGTCTTCTTTGGAGTTGTATACAGACATTGGGAGAAATCTGCTGGCAGCCAACCTCATCCCCAGCTGTATGGAGAATGTCCATTAACCATAGGAGGAAATGAAGACAATACACAAAGGGAGGCAAAGCTGAGAGACGAAAGGAAAGAGAAACGGGAATGACATTCTTTGGATTCAGCTGTGCATTAAGCCAACGCCACACCCTGATTTCCCAATTCTGTGAGTCAATGAATTCCCCTTCTTATTAAACTAGCTTGAGTTGGGTTTCTGTCACCACAAAAAGATACGACTAATACCTTAACTAAGACTAAAATACTATCAAAGACAAGAACTTCACATTGCCCAGAGGAACAGTATAATATATTCAACATCCCTAAATTAGTAATGTAGAATTTAAGAACAATAACATGGATTTTTTTTTCTTATAACTAAGGAAGATGACCCATGTAAATACGAAGCCATGCCAATGTCAGCCTCTTAGGAGTGTGACAGCTGAGAAGCCCGCTACTGGGCTTTAGAGTGATGGGTACTATTGTCCCGGGAAAATTAGATTAAACATTTTAGGCTAGAACTCTGTTTTATTAAGCTTATATGGACATCAAAATTGCTAGTTTTATAAGAAAAATATCATTAAAATGAAAAAATACAGAAAGTGGGAAGGTACATAGTAATGTTTAGTGGTTTGTTAACATTGTATAAAACAAATGGCTTAATATTATTCTGGCAAAGAAATAGAAAGTAAGTGTTATTGTGCAAAGGGGGATTTTAAAGTAGTGGACATGGAGAGGATCAAAAGAGCATTTATGAGGTATTGATGAGCAAATGTTAGATAAGCAGAGCTTACATGGATATATAAGGCACTATTTTTACTTTCTGGAGGGTAACAATTTAACTGGTAGGTACAATATGTACACACGTTACAAAGGAAAATATAAATCTCTAAATGGAAGAATATTATAATTTTAAAATGAGTGAAACAGATATAGAATGTAATAGGAGTTAAGAAAAGAAAGTTACAATGACTGGATAAGAGTTCTTTCAGGGAGTAGGCAGAATTTGGCTTAGGCCTTGAGGAACTGATAAAATCTGTGTAGAAAATGGGAAGGTCTTAGACACAGAAGCTATGGCAATATGAAAGGGCAGGTATTCATGGTGGCAGGAGTGAAAATCTGTCCTGGTGGTATTTTGTGGAATAATTAGAAAAGGTAAACTTCTCTCAGATTGTGATGGGTTCTGAATGCCAGACTAAGGAGTTTATGTTTTGTGTTTGATCTTAACAACAGGGATTCAACCGAATTATTCAGGGCTAAAAGGTGACAGGATACAAATGCTAATTTACGATAATGAATAAAGCATCAGGAGAGACTGGGGGGGACCAGGTGGGGAATGGGGTGGTGTAGGAAATCTAGGATTGCTCCAGTTGAAAGAAAAGAATGGACAGCAGATGGAGGAAAAGGAAGAGAAAGGAGCAAAAGATTTCTAAAATTATGAGTCGGGAGAATGGTATCAGAAATAAAGAAAGATGTAAAGAAAATGAGCTTCTTTGGGGAAGGCAAAAAGATAAATTTAGTTATAGAAATTTGAGCTTGAGGTGTTACAAACTATCCAGGAAGAAATGTCAATTAACCACCTGTGAGTGTGACTATTAGCGGGTTATTAGGTCTAAGGATTTGATTTTGGGATTTCTTTATGTGCAGGTTATGGTAGAGGCCAGGTCTGTAGGTAAGATAGCACAGGGGTGAGATCACAGTGTTAAGAAATGTTCTTATTCAGGAATGTGAAGAGGAGGAGTTAGTAAAGGAAACAGAGGGGTGAGGGAAGAAGCAGGGCCATGCACAAAGCCAAGATCACCAAGGAAGTTTCTAGGAGGAATGGGTGACTAATTTGAAAGGTCATTGTATTTGGTTATGGGGGAGTCTCTTGCAACCACTAAGCCAGTTTGCTAAGAACTAAATCATACTGTGTGATAAGGAAGCAATGGCAGAATAAGTACTTTCACTACTAGAAAGAAACAAAAAGAAGGTTTCGTTTTGTTTTTTCCATTTTGTCTGAACTCAGGAGGAACCAATGCACAGAAATAGTCTGGATTTTTCATAGAGGGAACAAGGAAATAAGAAAGGTTCTGTGTCTGTGAGTGTGCATGTGTTTCCGAATATGATGCATCACAGAGGCAAAGACCAAGGGATTAGCTTTAGAAATGAGAAGAGACTTCTCAAGGGGAAAAACAGTGTTAGAGAAAAGACATTGACTGGGTTCAGATGAAAAATGAGGGAACTTGAACCTGACAGATGGCCTTGAACTTCTCAAGGAAAATCAAATCAAATTCTGAAAGGGGGGTCATGCCAAGAGCAGGTAAGATGTTGGTTGCCATGAAAAATAATCCATGATACTGGTTGTCCATTTTTTTTCAGCTGAAGTACTCTTGACAGGCGATATCTACATTCACATGTTCACTGGCACATCCAGATTCAGACCCATCACCACGTCCACTCCCCCCTACTCTGTGCCCTAATACACACACACACATTTTTAGAAAAATAAATATCAAAGTGGGCATCTTTGTGTGGTGTGAGGTATGGCATTTATAAATGCATTTTACAAGCATGTTAGTAATGATCATTTCCTATAAACTGTGCAATAGACAAGGTAGGCTGTGGGAGATTCAACAAATCCTCTCGGGCTTGCTGTAACTTTACTCCTTTATGTCCCAACCTATAATCAGTATCAGGACACAGTGAGTGAGAAAGATGTGATTATGGAGAATCCCTAGAATCTACTCTGATTTGTTTTTTTAAAGTCAATTACAAAAGTCAGTCTTATGAGTTTCACAAGAAAAAAAAAATTACTTAGGACAACTCTCACCATTGTGACACCATAATTGAGAACTATCATTCCAAGGATTCAACAGTGACACATAATGACTGAATAGCAATAAAAGCACAGATAAAGAAATGCTTACCTTTTTTAGTTAGTATGATTTTTGAAATTTTATTTCTAATGGACAAGAAGGTAACAAATGTATGTTTTTCATATGCTATGTTTATGAGTTGTGTGTTGGGAGATAGTATGGGTTGCTTTTTATGGATTGGTTTTGGTAAGAATGTTTTCTAACTCTAGGAAGGCTAGTCCTATACTATTGAATCACAAGGAAATAGTTCAGATAGAATCTAAGGAAGATTCCCTTACAGTTAAGGATAAGCATATAATTTATCATCCACCTAAATGGGATATTTTGGGAAATGAAAAGGAATTTGTATGTGTAATTTCTCTGGGTCAATGGAACAATGGGTATGAAGTAGGACAGTCTCAGGTATACCAGGACATCTGTTTATCCTCCTTTTAGTCCAAGAACGCAGATATTCTTGGTTGCTTCATGAATTGCCACCTATAAACTCTGGCACTTTCTCTGGAAGTATGGGAGGTAGCAGAAACTCTCATTGAAAGCCTGTGTCCTTCCAATGTCTGGGAGGGCAGGGGGTCTTTTTCCAAAAGATGACACCCTAATTCTATGTTGACCTTGTGGAATTATCCCTTAGTTAATTTCTATGAGGTCCTGGAAATATTTTTTAAATTACACTCAAATACACGTATTCCCATAATTACCATAATGGCTAATGTTTGGAAATTTTTAAAATAAAATTTTATAACTTGTTACATTATAGAGTATATTGAATTATAATTTAACCTTCTTCTAATGGCTCAGGAGTTAATTCAATAGTTAGTGAATGATTGTCATGTGCTGGGAAATGTGTGAGGTGTTAGATGCAAAGATGAATAAAACACAGACTCTGTCCTCAAGGAACTGAGAATGGGGGAAAGTAAACATAAAAACAATTTATATGATATGAGTTGCAATTCAAAAATGTACATATTCAAGTCCAAAAAAGAGGCATAGGGGAATTGGAGAAGGCATTTTTCCTCTAAGAGGAAGGGTAAAAATGGGGAATGATGGGTAAAAATGACAGCCATTTTATCAGTTTGGGGAGTGAAGTTTATTCCTAACACCTCTATTTTTATCCATAAAATCAGAGATGAAGTCATCTGTTAAGATAGATTGGGTGTGGGAATTGCTGCTGTGGAGAATTTTAGGAAATGTTGCTAACAAAAGCAAATATTGGGTAATACTTGGGCTCAGGTGAGATCAGAAATTGTGAATTTTTAATTGTACTAATGAAGACTTTGATGCGATATGCTCGAGCAACAATCAGCTACTAATGTGCAACAAATGAAAAGATAAACCAAAGGACCAATCAGAGCTACAGAATGTAGATCCAGCACAGAAATAAGAGGGCAAAACCATTAAATTAGTGGTGGTTTTTGCAACTCCCAAGGAAATAATGGGTCTAGGCAAGGATCATCACTGGCTGCTAACATCACCAAATGCTAGACACTAGACCTTGTTTACCTCCTAATGAAGGTCCTCAGCATGAAGCATACCTACCAAAACATTAAACTGAATCCAATCAAGCCTATATACCTAATTATCAGTTTATAAGAACAGAGAACAGGGAAAAAAGGAACATGATAAAGTACAGTAGGGGGATGTGACCAGCAAAATACAGGCTGTGGAAAACTCAACGGGACAAACAATCCAGTTTCTGCAACAAATAAGTTGCAATAAAGAAAAAAGAGAGGGAGAAGGAATACATTGCAATGTATGGAACTGATTCAAACAAACAAAAATATGAAACAATAAGACAAATTGATTATTTCCTGGGTGCTTGATAATATTAAGTTATTGTTAATTTTAGGTATGATCATGGACTTGTAATATTTTTAAATTATCTATTAGAGATTTATACTGAAATATTTATAAATAAAATGATATGGTATAAAATAATCCTCTGGGGTGGAGAGCATACATGAAATAAGGTTGGCCAGGATGGATATTTGGGGTAAAGTTTTACTATACTGCTTTCTTTATTTTTATGTTTGAAAATTTCCATTGTAAAACATTTAACCACAAAAAAAGTGGAAGGAAGGGAATCCATAGGAGAGGGTCAGTAAGCTGAAGGTAATGTGAGAGGGTTAATGGACCGGAAGGTGGTCTGGTCTTGTTGAGGCCAGAGAGCAGGTACGGTGTAAGGGAATGGGAACGTAAGAGCTGATGTCTGCTGAGCAGGGTTCAAGTGCACCACAGAAGCGGTGTCTTAGTGTCTGGGCCATCGCTGGCTGTGGAAAGCATGTAAAGTGATGGTAGGAACTGTGTGGAGAATTCCATGAGCCAGGAGCCCAGCTCCTCATTAAAGCAGAAAATAAGAAGACGCAGAGAGGGTGGTATATCCAGGTCACTATGACGGATACCAATTGCGAGAGTGTGCCCTTTCCTAATTAGTGCCGTCGCATCTCTGTTTCTGGTATTGTCAGTTCTCTGATACAGGTTAGACTAGAGTGGTTTTATGAGGGTTGCTGTAAATCCCTTTTGGCACAAAGTGGCCATTTCCCTCATTATTTACTGGCATTTCTGTGTTCTTCCACATCTGAAGTGAAGAATAATGATTTCAGACATTTAATCATTAGAGAAGGGGATCTTAGCTGCATTGTGGATAAGGAATGATGTGTCATTATCTTCCTAGTCTTTAGAGATTAGAAGTGGCATGGAAATTGTCACTGCATCCCAAAAGACACGTCTCTTCCTTTACTTACAAAAAATTATTCCAAAATTTCAGTATAATTTTTTTCAAGCAGAGTTCTTTTCTTTCTGAAGTATAATTTTCCAGACAGAAGTATATGTTTGTACTAAATTATTTCCATTGTTTATTTCTAGATCCTCAAAGAATGGTTTGAAATGCAGAAATAGATCTTAATGACTGTTCTTAGTCATTCCTGTTATAAAAAATCGTGTAAAACAAAGTTTGGCATATCTTTTAAATGATAATTTTAAATTGTGTGATTTCATAATATCCCTAAGATAATTTCCTTATTAGAAAATTAACTTACTGCCTTATCTTCTGTGCATGATTTACAACTCTTCTTTACAGCACATGCTATAAGAAAAAAAATTAGGTACAAAAATGTAAATCCAAAGCCTATGTATTGCTCAATTTTATATAAAAATGCATTTCATTTAGTCATTCCTGTTTCAAGCCATATTCATCCATACCCCAGCACTTTTGCTTCATTATTTTCATGTATCTAGACACTTTTAACACTGGTACTATTTAAATTCTAACTCTTACCTTAATCCTAAATCTTTTCTCCTGTTACTTAGGAAAACATGACATGGCATCATGCAACTTTGACAAGCCAAGTTCTAAAAACAACTTTCAAAACACAGTAAGGAAAAACAAATTGGCAAGATTACTGTATATTTATATAAAACATCATATTTTAAAAACCTCTTTTAGGAAATACCTTTGTTATTCAGCATGGTTTTGCCAAGATATTCCTAGTTAACTAATTAGTCCTTTGAATATTTAAAAAAGTAATTCCCTGTCCTGTTTTTGCCACAAGCTTTAAAAACTTACCCCCCAAAAGGATTTTCATTCTTCTTGTTTTGTGAAAAAATAAAAAGCATGATTTATATTTGAAAGTTCTAGAATAAAAACTATGAGTTTGAAAAAAGCATTTTGGTGGCTCAATTTATTACTGCAGTATCTCCTTAAAGAAAGGGTCTGGAGAATTAATGTCCTAGTTGTTTTGTGATACAGTAACAATATTATTTTGGGGACAGAGTTTACAGGCTCAGTAGGAAAGGTCAGACCTTTCTTTTTAATTTCAAATTATTTGATTGGATGCAGATCTGATTGGGGAAAAAACTTACAATACAGTTTTCAAATTAAGTCCTATTGAATGTTACTTCCTCCTACCCAAAAGTATCCTTGAAGTACCCATGGGAAAGTTGAGTGAAAGAAAAGGCCAGGTAAATGGGAAAGATTCTACTCCTCAGATATGTCAATGACAGCTGACCTCAGGCTTCTTTCAGGAGGCAGGAGGAGGGAAACAAAAAGCACATGGCTTGGCCACCATTCTCCAAACTCTACTTGCTTCCCACAGCTTTTTTTGTAAACTGAAATTTTTATTTTGGAATAATTTCAGATTTATAGAAAAATTGTGAAGATTATACAGGCAGTTCCTGTATACCCCTCACTTAGTTTCCCCATTTGCTAATATCTTACACTACTCTGGTACATTTATAAAAACTAAGAAAATAGCATTGCCATTAAACTCCAGATTTTATTATGATTTTACCAGTTTTGATACTAATGTCTTTTTTTAAAAATTATTTCAGAATATTATGTGTGTACACATGTTTTGGCTATATGATGTGCTTTTGTACAGTTTGAGTCAAAGTTGTAAGTGTGCCCATCACCAGATAGTGTGCATTGTACCTGTTAGGTGTGATTTTACCCATCCCCTCCTCCCCTCTCCCACCTGCTTGATTTCCATTGAGTTTTACTTCCATTTGTGCACAGAGGTGTTGATGTCCTTTATCTGTTCCAAGATCCCACCCAGGATACCACGTTTCCTCTGGTCTCTGACGGTTTCTCAGTCTTTCCTTGTTTGTCATGACCTTGACAGTTTTGAGGAGTACTTGTCAGATATTTTGCAGAATGCCCCATAGTTTGGATTTGTCTGATGTTTTTCCTTGTGATCAGACTAGGGATATGAGTTTTGGCAAAGAACATTCAGGTGAAGTTCCCTCCTCAACACATTATGACAGTAAGTGGCCTGATTTGGTTCCACAGTAGAGGTTTAGATTGAGCATCTGTATAACTAATTAGCAATCTCTTTAACAGTCATTCTTGCCTTTATTGGAAAACCAATGAGGGTACAGCTGACCTATGTGCTACATGAATCAGTAGGTTCTGTTTTTTTTCCATTCTATTCCCAAAGAAAGAAGTATTATACTAGCTATTTCCATCGCATTATCAGGTACCAGATTCTTCACCTGATGGCCTGGTGTTTGCGTATTTGTTTTCCATCTGTTACTTCCTTCCTCTTGATTACATTTTTCATGACTTCTGCAGCATCGTTCTCTCCTAGTTCTCTTGGAACATCTCTGGCCATTCTTGTGGAGTTTCCTTAACTAGTTCCACTTCTACCAATGTGTAAAAGGTCGTTATTCCACAAAGTCCATCCATGATACTCTTCTTTTCTCCCATAAAGGATCACAATTTCAAATGCCTAGAGATGACTGGCATCAAAATATATTATACCAGATATCAAAACAAAACTTTCTTTTTGATTGGCATTGCAATGAATTAATAAATTAATAATTTATAAAATAAACTTTATCTGGATGATAAATTTTTTCAAGAACAGCTAAGAGAAAAAAACAATAGATAACAAGATTTATATATTAAAATTCTCTATGCTGTATCTTTACTTGATCTGTGGATTTCTGATATAGGAATGTAAAGTGAGTCCATGTGGTTTTAGATTTGTCAAATGCTCTTTTTATTTCTATCAGCTTTTACTGCATTTATTTTAAAACTATGTTGTTAGGTGATTAAAGGTTCATAATATGTCATCTTGGTGTATTGTGCTATTTGTCAATATGGACTATCACTTATTCTTCTACTTAGTGATTTTTGGACTTGAATTCCATTTTATATAATATCAATATTGTTACACTGCTTTCTTTTTAGTAGCATTTGCAAGGTATACCTTATTCCATCAACTTATTCATTGTTCCTTTATTTCCTCTAGTGGTTTCAAAGACATACTTCCTATTTCTATTTTTGAGCTGTTACTTTAAAAATTTTGAGAGGTATTTTATATGTATTTTTCTATCATCATCTAATCAGGATATACATTCTTTATCTACACAAGGATCCTAATACGTTTTTACTCTCCTATTCTTCCTCCTTATGCCATGAAACTATTAAATAATAATAATTATTAGATCTATTATATTTAAATTGCTATTGACTTATAATCAACTATTTAGAATTAACTCTAAGTTTTACTAGTTTCTTTGTTTACCACTCTTTCCTGAATCTCACATTTTTCCCTTAGATTCATTTTTCATTTTGCTGGATGATATCCTTGAGTATTTTTTTCCAACATCTGTGAGTGATAAACTCTACTCTTTGGGTATCCAAATCTTTTTATTTTATATCCTTCTAGAGAATTTTGCTTAATCTATTTATATGTTCTAATTTCAAACCCATTTTCTGTAAATTTTTCTTTCATTATTTCCTCTCTTCCTTTTCTCTCCTCTCTCCTCCTGAAACTCCTATCACACTGTTGGCATGAACTCTTCTCTCTTTTTTCTACATGCGCTATATCTCCTGTTCTTTTGTACTGCATTCTGTAAGAATTCCAAGTCTCAATCATTGAGCTTGCTAATTCACTCTTTAGCTATGTTCATCTTGATTATGTTTTTAATTTCCAAGATCCTTAATCTTTTTCATAATAGTCTGTTCTCGATTCATGGATATCTCTATGAAAATTGCCTAATGACACATTTCTCAGAACTTATCCCTATCATTAAGTGATGCATGACTGTATAATGTTTATTGGACACTTACCACATATCAGGCAGTATTCTACATGTATAATATATATAAACTCATTTTATCCTCACAACAACGATTTGAGGAAGATACTATTTTATTCTTATTTTATCAATAAGGAAACTGTGACACAGTAAGTAAGAGCCTAGTAAGTAACAGAGCTGGGAGGTAAGTCCAGGCAGTCTGAGCTGCTGCCTGCTGATATGTGTGTTCTTTTGCTTCTCAGAAGAAATAGGTACTGTCAGAGAGGTACAGCTAAGTATAGAAGCAACTATTCACTCAGATGGGGTTGATTAAGGAATGCATCATAGAAGAGGTGGAATTTGATCCAGGCCTCTCAATATCAGAATTCAGTTTTAGATAACAATTCAGCATAATTCCAAATCCCTTATTTCTGCTAGTGGCAGAAAACCTTAAGCCTGTAAATTCAAATTCAGTCAAAAAATTCAGTCTCCTTTGAGTAAATATTTAGCTAAACTCAGGGTTGCTCCTTCCCCTTTTTTGGGGGGATGCTCTACTCTGCTGGGGAATGAAGGCTATGTGTTGCTCTGGCATCAGGGGTGACTGACCTAAGTCCCTTCCTCCTCCCTTGATAGCCTCCACTGTGCTGAATCTCATCTTGCCCCTTTCCTATGAGTGTTGTGTGCTATCATCTGTGGTCCTGCTGTGGCTTCTAAATATAAGGTCCACATATTCTCTTAGAATGACTTTGTCATCTTCAATTTTGCCAGCTCTCACGAAAGCTGCCCCACCAATATCCTACTTACTATCTTGGGAATTTTAGGGCTTTCTACCCCTTTCCCTACAAAATTCTCGTGTTTGAGGGACTCTGTGAAGCAGTCCTTTGGTACACCTGCTAAGATACTTCTTCCTGCTACTGTTATCTACTGTTTGACAGCAATGTTAACCTCATGTTATCTATGACACTGGTGGTCTCTTAGAGTAAACTCTAGAAAGTGAGTCACAAGTTCCTAATGTTTTTAGATTCCCCTTCAACATGTCTGGGATTTTTTTTGTTTTTTTGGGTTTTTTTTTGTTTTTTTAAAAAAATCATCTCACCCTTCTGTTACCTCAGCCAGAAGTGGGGAACCAGGTCACAGCGTTTAAACCTTAGCGTCATTCCCTCTAACCCTCCTACTACATTTCTGCTGGTCAAAATCTTACAGTGCTTTTTCTCTTGAAGATGGCTATATCAGTCAGGATCCAACAGGAAAACAGAAATCACTCTGAGTATATATAACATTGAAAACTTAGCACTGAGAATTGGGTATGCAGGTGATGAAAAAGATTGAGAAATCTACCAGGGGAAAGAAAGTGAAATCCCACCTCCTCCCAGGAAACAGCACTCCCTAGGGTGGAGAACAGAGGGAGGAAGTAGCTATTAGAGCCCAGTACAGTAAGTCTACTTAGAGTGTACGTGATAAATATTCTTGGTGTGTTTACCATTAGGAGAAATAAACTTTGTTTATTTGTTTCTTCCAAAAAGAAAACTTGGAAGCCTTGCCTCATATTCAAATTCTTTGGCCTTCAATTATTTCCTTGGGGCAATCTGCCTTTTCATTTCATTCTGATATCTTATTATCTCGACTTTGAGGCTTGTTTCACTGAATCTATTTCTAATTTGATTGTTCTCTAGATAAAAGCACTTGTGGAAAAATTTTCATCAATTTCTTGAGTTGTATTTTCTTCTAGGGTAGATCATTTGTTTTCTTTGCATGCTGTCATATACTCCTTTATTTCATTATTTTGTTATGAAGTGTTTGCCTAGTTGCCCTATTATTTTCATCCTACTAATGCTTGGATAGCTCTGTTTAGACTTTTAATTTGTTCTGACATAGCGTAGGTGAGATCTTGACAACCTTACCAATATCCCTGAATTTTTTTTGTTTTGTTTCAGGAAACTTCAGTTTATGTTCTATTCACTTGGTTGTTTTCAGCATTTGACAAGCATTTGGAGAACTCAGGTAAGGCTGTGCAGAGTTTGTTAGAATATATGGCTCTACTCCCTCCCTGACGTTTTGTCATTTTCTAATGCCAGGGTTTGCTCTAGCTCATTAGAGCTGTTTCCCATTTCCATGAAGGGGATATCTGTGGACTCTAGATCTGCCCCCAAATCCAGCTTGTGTGTAGCTCAGAAAACTGTGCTTCCATCAGAATCAGGCCTTCTCTTCAGGTTCTCATTCCACTTATTTCTCCTCTGTAGCCATTTCCCCTTTTCATCTTCAGAAGAGGGTAAAGAATAGGACACCCACTCGATTTGCTCCTCTCCAAATTTGGGAGTAGTAATGAAAATTCTTGGAGCTTGGCAACTCACTAAGCAACTCACAAGTAACTCACTAGTTACTTCTAAGGGGTGGTGGTAGTATTTGGAGCCTTGCCATGCTGTGCTATTTTGTTTTGATCTAAAATATTCCATTTCTTTTTTTAGTTGCTACTTATTTTTTTTGGATTATGCCCCTTTGTTGTCTGGTTACTTCTGGTAAAAAAAAAATTTCTCTAGGTTTTAATACATTTTTTATTCATTCATTAGATATTGGGGAAGAAGAGTTTAACCCCAAAGTTCCATCAAGTGCAAACTGTAATGTCTTGGGATATTACTTATTAAGCTCTCAAAATGTAAATTAGCATCAGAGTTAAAAGCCCTGGGAATCAAAACAACCTGTTTATGGGGAGCTTTCACTTGAAGTGCCGCCCTTCACGAAGTCCTACCTATTGTCTGTCATTCAGAGCATAAGTGGGGATATAGGTGAAGATCTCAGTGAAGGGTTAAAATCCTTTTCTCAGTTTTGGAAGTGAAAAGCATCGTGATATTTAAGAAAACATATTCTTGTTAGATGGGAAAAGTGAATGAAAGCACTAAGGGGAACGTGCCCAAAGCTAAGAAGCAAACACTCAGGAAAGGTTAATGACAGGTGGACCCAGGCTTCCCAGGCAAAGGCAAACTGTTTCCTCAGAAACATGGACCAGGGTCGGCCAGCTCTAGAAGTGAGTTAGAATGAGAAACTTCAGTCTTTGGAGACCAGACTATGTTATCTGTGATTCTTGATTTGTTCTGTTTGTTTGTTTACTTTCTTTTTGTTCTTCATCAGCATTTTAATGAAGTCTTTTTGAAAAATTCCCATTTGACTCCGTTTTGCTAGGGAACAAAGGGAAGGGTTTGTTTCTATGCTTGGGTCTATGGTTGTAAGTGTTGTTTGTGGGAAGAAGGGGCCAGGATGGCATCGGAATACTGTTTCTCCTGGAGTATGTATGCAGGTGACCAAGAACTTAAAAAAGAGAGAAATCTATGGGAAAGATAAAACCAAAGAAAACAACTTGGTCTTTTGATTCAGCCTCCTCCCACCTCACCTCCTCAAAGAAGATTCTTATTTTAGTGCAAAGCTGAGAGCTGTGGGTTTGGTTTTACTAAGGAAGACTGATTTGCTTACACATACTAACATTCTTTTATACTCTGGAAACCAGACAGCAGTAACTATTCTGTCTTATAGTCTTCATAAAAATGGCAATCTTGGCTTTATAGGACATTTTCTAGGTAATTCAAATTCTGTCCCTTATTCTATGTATACAATTCCAATTTAGGATACTAAAAACCTTATTTCCAGGTTCATGAGTCAACTCAGTATGACTTTTAACATTTCAAAATTTCTTCAGTTGAGGAGGAAAACCAAGGGAAGCTTCCAAACTGGAGTAATTAGGTCTTGAGGGAAAAAAAAATTAAGCAATTTATTAACCAAGACCGTAAGACACTAAAAAAGAGGAGCTACGACCATTGGGTGGGGTCTGATTGGAACAAAACCCAATACTTTATTCACAGCATAAAGCTTGTATGCTATAGGTCATGGCAAAAGTGAGGGGGGAAAAACATCCATTCCCCAAATTTAAAACTGTTTTAATCCACTTTTCACATTTTAGATAAAGCAAATTAATTTGAGTCCCATTTAACTGGGTTTCACCAAAAACACCATGAGCCTTTAGAAATGTCTTCCCACCAACACCAAATGTTAACTTTTGAGATGAAAATTTCAGCACACCAGGATGGCACAATTAAAAAGAAAAACAATGGTGGTGGCAGGTGTGGGGCACCTGCCTCTGGGCTTTGGTTCACTCACCCTCTTCACTCCCATGTTTTGGTTTCTGATTGTTCCTGGAATTGTAGCTTTGGGAAAAGCCATTCTCTGAGAAGCTGATAAGCAGTTGGATGAGAAGGAGAGAAAGGAAAACTGGCAGGAGGATCTGGCCCCAAGCCCTCAGCCAGCACATTGTTCCTCGGGCCTGGTGACCTCTGCCAGTGGGAATGTGGCAGGCACCAGATACCAAGTTGGACAGTCAGACCCCACTCAGGGACTGTGACCCATTGCAACCCCAGGTGCTGAGGCCGCCCCTGCCGAGACCTGGACCCAAGCATAATTAGGAGAACCTTAGAACCCCTAATGTTCCAGCCAGAATGCGGAATGTTCATAAGGCAATCCCGGTTGGCACTGGGCTCTGGCTTCCTGGGCTCTGAATACGACCTACAGTTTGTCCACTGGACTTGATTGAGGTCTAGTTCCCTCCAAAACCCACACCTTTTCCCTGCTAGCTGTTGTTTTTGATGAAAGACCTGGACTCTTATTTCCAGCACCCCATAGCATGTAAAGCAGTTGCACCTTTCTGTGTGGTCTCTTCTCAGATGTGAATGAACCTACCATCCACACCAGCCAGTGGGAGTGGTTGTGTGATGGATAAGTGATGAGGCCCTGAAACTCACAGCTCTGTAAATCATCCCTCTTGTCCTTGACTAGCCTGGTGATCCTCTTGGCCAGCTCTAATGTGGCTTCCCAAAGTAGGGTGTGTTTTAGGTGGTATGCAGATGTCTTATTTTCATAGTTATGAATTTATTTTAATGTGTATTGGAAAAACATAACTAGTAGTTACAATGATATAACAGCAACAATATAGACTTTTAAAATATATCTATGCAAAAATGTCAATTTTCAAAAATATGAATAGCAGTACACGACTTAAAGAAAATGGCAAAAATGGAGAAAGTAGTTCCAAAATGACAGAAACTTGAGCAATATTGCCCCAGTATATACGTGGGAGGGACAGAGGTGGGTGATGGAAACTTGTCTTTCACTAGGGCTTATTTTGTTTTGTTTTCCAAAAATGAATGATGGAGTTACCACATGGCATTCCTAGCATTTGAACTAGACTGCACCCTGAGGACTACGGAGCTTGTCCTGACAACAAGGATGGTGAAGGGGAAGACGTACAGAGTTCCAGGCTGCTTTCTCCTTTCCCAGTTGCAATGCAGAGAACAAACAGAGGGCTGTTAGTTATGATATGAAAAGTGCTCTTATAAACTGACAAGAAAAGGACAAAACAAAAATAGGAAAATGGAAAAGGATGTGGAGAGTCCATCTACAGAAAAGCAAATCCAAATAGCCAGTGAATATGTGAAAAAAAATTTTAAAACACTAATACTAGGAAATTATAAGCTAAAGTAATAATGACCTATCACTTTATACCCATCAGATCGCAAACATTTAAAAAGAAAGGTAACACATATTGCTGGTGAAGATGTGCGGGGAAAAGTACCATATACCCTTTGGTGGAACTATGAATTGCTACAGTGTCTTTGGAAAGCAATCTTCCAACAGCTATTAAAGTTAAAAATAAATATATTCAATATGTGCATATTTTGCTTGGACATCTGCCCCTCACTGCCTCTCAGTTCTCATGGTATAAGCAGGGCTCCAACTCCTATCCTGGAGGTAGAACATGAAAACTAGACATGAAATTTCCCTGGCTACCAACACTGGCTTAGCGGTGGGCATATCACCTACGCTGGACCAATCCAAGTCAATCTCAGGGCTTTTGCTGGGACAATGATGCCTGTCTTCCCCTGGCTTCAAACTTGGAGGGATTTAATCCCCTTACCTGCCAAAAGCCATCTTGAGACTATGTGGAATATGGCCATGAAAATGTCCATATCAAAGCATAATTGACTGATGGCCTCAGCTGCTTTCCCACAGATTTCTCCACCATACTCACGCCAAGGCCACGCTTCCTAAAGCTACTCTCAGCCAAGACTAACCATGGCAGGGGTACTAATGTGGGATGCCTTCAATGGGAGATTTTGGCTTGAGGACTAACCATCGATCTGGTTGCAACTTTCACAAAACTGTGCTTCACTGTGAAACTCTAACAACTGAATTCTCCTTCCTTCCTCTCCCCTTCACAAGTGTCAGACCTGCATTGCTGTTTGAAAGTTCTCCTCACTTTCACTAACTCCCTCCCCTTTATCTTTTCTAACTGTTTTCCTGATAAACCTCTTGCACTTCTAATCCCATCTTGGAAGATGACTCTTGAAGGACCCAAACTAACACAAATGCTGTTAGAACTTTTCTGAGTGAACAGGTGGTAAGATAAAACTTTGAGACTTGTTTCTTTGCATTGAGTAAAGAAGACACCATCCTGAGCAGTATGTGGAGTATGGATAGTCCCTAGAAAGAGATGGCAGCTGAATTGCTAAAAATTTCACTGGTGATAAAATGTTTTCCAACTAGGAAAACAAAATGGTGAAAGGGAATGCCCTGGTAGGTGTAATAATTCAAGCATTTGAAAGATATAGGGTGACAATTCCTGCAAGGACAACAGGGTTGGTTGGTTACAGAGTTGTACTAATGCCTTGCAGAGGGACAATGAGAAACTGAGGGCCACTGACTAGCAGTCAAAGGCTAAGTATGAAAGTGAGAGGACTTCTTTCCCCTTATCTCCTGTAGTGGAAAAGTGGACACAGCTAAGCAGCAGACTGAGGACCATTTACTAGGGTGGCTATACACTAGGAAAAGAGAAATACCTGGATACAGGGCCTGAACTGATATTGATACATGGACACCCAAATCATCACCATGTCTAATCCTGTCTTGGCATCTGCTTCTCAGAGGACTGCAACCTCATAAGGAGACATCAGCATGAGAATGGAATTGTTTCAGAAGAAACAGGTTCCTGATGATCCATCTGGACACTGGATATGACAGTTCCTGCGGTCAGATTGTTCCATTATCCAAGTCAGTAAATTTACCTTTTGCTTAAGCCACCTTGAATTATGTTTCCTGTCTCTTGTGCATCCCTTGACAGTAACATATCAAGATTCATGATAGGAAGGAAAAATGGTGGTAACAGATTTGTGATTATTGTTCTTAAGCAAGGTCCCTGTGCCCCTTCCTAGGGGAAGGGGAAGATGTAAGTCTACAAACCCAATGAATAAAGTCCCTTTTGTTCATAAATCAAGCTTTCTCTTTCTGTATCTATAAACACATTTCCACATATGTATGTAGGTGTGTATATGCATATATATGCACAGATATACACATATATACACAAAACACACATACATACATTTACAAAATAAACAAATCTATCTATAAAAGGGGAAAGCTTATTGACATTGTCTCAAATTAAGAACAGAAAATTGTGATTATTTTCTGTTACCAGAGACAATTTCCAGCGTAGAACAGTAGAAAAGATCAGTATACTCCCTCCCTTAGAGCATCACCCTGCTATGCCTACTGCTGCCTCCCCTGGCCCAAATGTGTACCACACCAGCTCTGAGTCCCTGAATCAGTTTAGGTAGTTGCAACATCCCACCTCAGGCAGAGAGTTGAGAAAGTGATGTTACCACCCATGATGCCTGAAACCCTGGGTCTGGACTGAGTGTCTTGGTGCCTTTTGAGGGAGGTTTCACTGCCTCATCAAAAGTACCACCTTGCCCAGAGAGGGAAGGTAGCTCCCACTCTGGCTAACTTGGAACCAGCAATCTCACACATCCCAACATAACAACTGCCACTTACTTTTTGTCCTTCCAGAACACTCTTAGCTGATAATCTTATTTACTACCTCAGAGAAAACAGAACCAGTCAGAAGGAAATTTCCCCAGACTCCAGCTCCGTATTTACCCTAGTGTCTGCTCTCACATTTCTGCTCCTATTCAAAGCCAAATCTGCCCCACGGGCACTATACCCCACCCTTCTCATCTCCCCAACAGCATTGCTCCAGCAACTCTCCTCTTGGTCTTCTGCATCATTCAATTTTCAGTCTCTGTTGGATCATTCCCGATAATATATCAACATGATGTTATTTATCCTGTCTTTAAAAACACATATAAACCTTGTCCTAGTGCCACTTCCTTAATGAGCCATCACTTCATTTTTCCCTCCAGCAGAAAATTTTTCAAGAGAATTCTTGAATATTGACTTCAGTATTCATCCAATTGTCTCTCAAACCCTGTCCAAGCAGACTTTCCCCCCACCATCCACCAAAGTGGCTCTTGTCAAGGACATTAAAGACCTCCATGTGCTAAATGCAATGATCAAATCTTCCAATAAGCCCTCATCTTCCTTGACTTATTACTGACATTTGGCACAGTTGATCACACCATCTTCCTTGATACCTTTTTCACTTGGCTTCCAGTTCACAATGCTCTTTTGAATCTCCTTCTACCTACCTCTCTGGTTGCTCTTGCTCAGTCTTCTTCTTTGGATGCTCCTTTTCTCCAACACCTGTTAATATTGGAGTGATCCAGGCTGAATCCTTGATTTTCTTTTCTAAGTACATTCATTCTCTTGGTAATCTTATCCAGTGATATGGCTGTAAATGCCACCCATGTACTGCTCACTCCCAAATTTATACCATCAGCTTGAACCTCTCTCCCAAACTCCAAAGATATCAAAATGCCTATTCAACATTTCCAAATGGATGGCAAACAAACAACTCATCTCAACATGTTCAAAAGTTATGATTTTTTCTTTCATCCATTTCCCTTTCTTGTTTTTCTGTCCAAAACTCTTAGAGTCATCCTTGATTCCTTTTATTCTCCGAAACTCCATATACAGCCCATTAATAAATCACCTCTACCTTCAAGTTAGCAAACTTCTACCTTCTCTTCTGTTACTGCAACAGCCTCCTAACTGGTCTCCCTGCTCCCACCCTTGTCCTGCTCTCCTCTCACGGCCTACTGTGAACACAGCAGCCAGTAATTCTCCTAAAATGAAAGTCAGACCAAGTAACACCTCAATTCAGAATCTTCCATCTCACTCAGAGTAATACCCAAACTCCTTACAAAAGATTGTGCCTGTGTATCTGACACTTCCCCACCTTGCCTGTCTGGCATCATCTCCTATTACTTTCCCCTTCCTTCATTAAGCTATAGCCTTGCTGGAACCTTTGCTGTTGCTCAAATACACTAGGCATGCATGCTGTCACCTCAGGGCCTTTGCAGTGGTTGTTCCCTCTGCCTAGAACACACTTCCTTCAGATAACTCCCTAACCTTTAAGTCTTTGCTCAAATGGCATCTTCTCAATAAAGCTTAACCTAAATGACCTTCGAGAACATTGCAACCTGCACCCCTCCCACACACATCAGCACTCCCAAATCCCTTGGCATGCTATATTGTTCTAAGGCATTGACTTGTGTTCCAAAATACTATATAATTTACTTGTTACGTTATTGCTTTTTTCTTTCTCCTATCCATTAGAATTTCAGCTCCACAGGGTAGGTGTTTTTGTCTCTTTTGTTCACTGATGTAACTCAAGCATTAGAACAGTGCCTAGTACATTATAGGTGCTCAATACATATGTTTTAATTGAATCTACATCCCCAAATCATTTATCACCTTAGTATTGGTCTTATATTCTAAGTTCTTTCTAGAAATCTCTACTTAAATGTCCTTCAGTATGCCCAAAGTCAGACATATCTTCTCCATCAAATTTATTCTTCCTCCTGTTTTTCTAATTTGATTTACAGCATCAATATCCATCCAGTCTCCTAAAGGAGAAGCCTCAGGGTCATTTCTCATTTTAAGTTTTGGAACAAGTTCCTAGCCCTCTCCTAATGCTAACAGGCATTTGATATTAATATTGATCCTTTAGCCACATGCAAATATTTTTCTTTCATTGCCTCAGTCACTTGTCTTAGTCTCTTGTGGATTATTATCCATTGGTTGGTATATTAGTCTGCTAGGGGTGCCATAACAAAATGTGACAGATGGGTGGCTTCAATAACAGAAATGTATTTCTCACAGTTCTGAAGGATAAAAGTCCAAGATCAAGTTGCCAGCAGGATTGGTTTCTCCTGAGGCTTCTCTCCTAGGTTTGTAGATGACCACCTTCTTGCTGTGTCCTTATATGGCCTTTCCTCTTCCTGTAAGGACACCAGTCCAATTAGATTAGGGCCCTACTCTTATGACCTCATTTAACTTTAATTACCTCCTCAAAGGCGCATTCTCCAAATACAGTCACATTAGGGGTTAGGGCTTTAACATATAAATTTTGGGGGGACAAAATTCAGTCCATAACAGTTAGGCACAGCATTTTTCTATTGTCATATGATTTACCCCTTACCCTTCAAAATTATTCCTGTCAAAAAAAAATTCATTCTTTGTGTACATGCAATTTCCATCTTTTTCAAATAATCTCTATTCTTGTCTTTATCATAAGCAAATGTATGCCTATTAAAATAGGGTTTTCAACACTTTTACTGTTTTGTATTTATCAGGTATGGATAGAGTTAATATTTGTAAAATATTTTTAAAATAGAGCAAAATAGCCAACAAACTCAAGAAAAGAACACCCCATGGCCCTAAATGACTTACTATGAATACTAATGCCATCTGTTGGTGGCAACAGAAATGGCATGTTTTTAGTCTGGATAGTAGCTTTGCTCAGATCTATCAAAGTCTGTGTACTGAAAATTTGAAAATAAAGAAACCCCTTTATTATCTTCCTTGACCTTGTGTATTCCTGTCTGTGTCAGTCAGTGTCCTAGCAGGTAGGTTAACTGAAGAAAATTCAATGGAGGGACTAAATACAAAGGTGTGGCAAGAATAACAAGAACAAAGGATGGTGAAGCACCCAGAAACTAACAACAAAGGAAAGCTATTATCATCCCTGAAACTGAAGGCACAGAGCAGGGAGTAGAGAGGCTGAAACCATAGAAGCTGTAGTCATAAGGTAGAGGAAGAGTCCCGAATCTGGTTTGTTGTCTTAAAAAATAAACAAACCAAAAAACCCCCAACCAACCAAACAAACAAAAAAACAAAACCAAAAATAAAGTAGAGGAAATATAGTTTGGCTGAGGGAATAGGGAGAATAAATATCCTAATCTTGCTCTTCTCCTAGTATCTATCCTCCCAAAGCCAGAGGGGCAAAGAAACTCAGGTGATACAATCTGTAAAGGTCAAGGCAGAGCAGAGAAGCCTGGAGAAGGGATTTGGAGTGTTGGCCAGTGTCTTGGTCCACTTTGTGCTGCTAAAACAAAATACCTTAGACTGGATAATTTCTAATGAACAGAAATTTATTTGGCTCACAGTTCTGTAGGCTGAGAAGTCCAAGGTTGAGGGGCCTGCATTTGGTAAGGGCCTTCTTGCTGTGTCATCCCATGGCAGAAGGCAGAAGGACAAGAAACCATGCATATGAGAGAGGGAAGGGGGCCAAACTCATCCTTTTTGTCAGGAACCCACTCCCACAATAACTAACCCACTCCCTCAATAATGGCATTAATCCATTCATGAAGGCAGAGCTCTCATGACCTAATCATCTCTTAAAGGTCCCACCTTTCAACACTGTTGCATTGGGGATTACGTTTCCAACTCATAAACTTTGGGGGACACATTCAAATCATAGCGGCCAGTGAATAACTAGTATACTCTCCCTTCACAAAATGAATTGCCCTGTCCCCTATTTTATATCTCTCTATTTAAAATAAATATATATATAAAATCACCTTGTATTATGGACATTTACTTTACATGCTTGGCTCCCTAAATTAATCCAAGATTGAGTTCTTAAATGTCTCATTCATGGTGGTAAGTATTCCAGCACCCATTCATTATAGGAGGAACTCGTAAATAAATATTTTTGAATAAATAAATGAATGAGTGAATATTCATTATTTATCCCCATGACTTAAAATCTTGCTGTTGGAAAAAAAGGCAAATATACTCTATTTTATGTTATGTCTTATGACCAGTGAATTCCATCTAGAATTCAATACATTTAATTCCAATCCTGAATACAATAAATACATCAATAAAGCAAACAATATCATTTTACCTGATTCCCGGCTATATGTTTATGTGAGGAACAAATTCAAATAACAGAATTCTAAGAGAGCTTTCCCCACAGCTTGGCTATAAAAATAAAATTTGCAGTATATTTTAAAAATAATACTAGCTCACTTATCTTTGCTTCTGGCTTTAAAAGTTCACACAAAGCCTTTAAATGGAAGTGAAGAGTTGAGTTTATCTCCAAAAGAAGCACCAAATTCAACATTGAAAGCATTCAAATATAGTCTAACAGTTGAACTTCAATAAGTAAACAGCCTGTTGGAGGCAAGCAGAAAAAAAGCCTCCAGTATATTACAGGTTAACTAGTGAGCAGTGTTACGGTCTATACCTGCTGCCCCCAAACACACAGAGAAATTATTTATGATGACTGATATCCCTTTATTCTGACCACTGTAACTGTTGATCACTGAACTGTGGAAATTGTCTGATATGACATTTAAGACAAACATACAAGTGTACTCATAATGGCTGTCTAATTACTACTGTTGGCTTAATGACAGGCTTGCATCAATTTTTTAGCAGTACTATCAATCTCTAAATCCTAAAGCAGATAGTTCTCCATATGTCATATTCCCTTGTATATTCTCAACTAGGGGAAAGAGAACACAATGGAGATTGTTTTCTTGATATTTTGTTGTTATAGAAAAGGAATATTTATAATCTATCAGAATTTTTTGAGAGCACATATAACATGAAAAGGACATTTCAATGGAAAATGTACATTTTAGTTGGTTATTATTGCTAAGTGCATTGTTCAGCAAATGTTCCACTATATTGAGTTTCAGGCATCAGTTGAATTATATTACGGTGAGATTTGTGATTAAGGTAAGCTAACTCAAAATGACAAGCCAAGGGCTTTTAAAACCCACATTTCAATGAAATCTGGCAACACAAAAACAGCTGCTCTAAGTCTGCTCCTCTAGTATTTCAAAGGAAGAATAGCAATGGATTTCTGATACCATATGTGCCAACTGCAGAAATTCTAGAACAGCCTCAGAGACCATGGGTGAAAGGTCACACTCTGCCTTTTACAGATGGTGTGTTTAATTATTAAAGGGCAATTTTAATCATTTAATCATTTCAGACCCTGACATGAAAGGTCTTCTCAAGTATCTCGAAGCTTGTTGCAACTTAAATTCTGCTGTCAAATTTCTATGAAGCCAGCAAGTAGCATATGTGATTTCATATCCTAAATTGATTTACATTCTCATGTGAGTTGAATTTGTTTTGCAGGCTCTAAAAGACATTTCTTGGGGGAAAAAAATAGAAGGTCATGATTTTCGGCAGATAATTTAAAATTAAATCTAAATCCTTGCTTCAGACTTAGGTCAGTCTCAAATTCCTCAGGAGGATGGCTAAATGGCTCTTTCTTTCAGCAGAATTGTTTGTAGTTCTGCTGGAAAATTTTGCAACTAGCCTCAAAAATATTTTCAGAAACAGTCTCTTTAGCTTTTGTCCATTACAAAAAATAAACAACATCAGAAAAGTGTCTGTTATGTAATGTTCAGTAAATGTTAGGTCCTCTTCTCATCCATCCCCTCATCAAATGCATGCATGCACATATTTGCATGCATACAATGGAATTCATGCTTATGTGATTTTGTAAGAACAAGTAGAATAGAATCAAGGATAGTTCAACCATTCTTTAAAAGCAAAATCAAATACAAAGCTTAGAATTAGTATGCTGTTTAGATTAAGAAAACAATACTATTATAACTGACACAATAATAAATAATATCAAGCAACTGACATCAGCAAGATGGCAGAATAGGACTTTCCAGTGCTCATCCCACCATGCACAAAAATACCTTCACAAGAGACGAAGGTTAAAAGACAAAGCTATTAAAATAATAATACCTACAGTAATTTCTTAAGAGATACACATATAAAAAGATGTTCTTTGTGACACTGAAAACATAAAATGTGGTAGGAAGTAGAGTAAAAGTATAGTTTCTGTATATGATCAAAGTTAAGTTGTTATCCTCTTAACATAGTCTTTTATAACTATAAACATAGCCTTTTATAACTATAAAATATAAGTCTCATGGTAACCACAAAACAAAAACCTACAGAAGATACATAAAAGATAAAAAACAAGGAATCAAAGCAGACCACTGGAAAAAAATTACCTAATCACAAAGGAAGACAGCAAGAGACATCACAGCACCTGAATATAGAAAGCAAATATTAATAGATATGACAGGAGAGATAAACAATAATACAATAATAGTAGGGGCCTTCAATAACCCACTTTCAATAATTGATAGATCATCCAGACAGAAAATCAATAAAGAAACTTAAGACTTAAACTATACTTTAGACCAAATGGACCTAACAAACATACACAGAGCATTACAGACAACAGCAGCAGAATACACATTCTTCTCAAGTACATGCAGAACACTCTTCAGGACATCATATGTTAGGCCACAAAACAAGTCTTAACAAATTTAAGAAGATTGAAATTATATCAGGTATTTTTTCCAACCACAATGGTATGAAACTAGAAATCAATAACAGGAGGAAATTTGGAAAATTCACAGAAACATGGAAATTTAACAACATTCTCCTGAACAACCAATGAATCAAAGAAAAAATTAAAAGGGAAATTTAAAAAATCCTGACACAAACTAAAATGAACACATAACATACCAAAACTTACGGGATGAAGCAAAAGCAGTTCTAACAGGGAAGTTTATAGTGATAAATCCCTACATAAAAAAAAGATCTCAAATAAACAGCCTAACATTACACCTGAAAGAACTAGAAAAAGAAGAACAAACTAAGCCCAAAGTTGGTAGAAAGAAGGAAATAATAAAGACAGAGCAGAAATACATGAAATAAAGACTAGAAAACCAGTAGAAAAGATAAAAAACTAAACCTTGTTTATTTGGAAAAAATAACCAAAATTGACAAACCTTCCTGCCTCCAGATCCCCAAGTGCAGCCCCTCGACCTAATCCAAACTTCACAGAACAAATCTTGGATTCAGTCAAAAGGCCACACTCTAGATCTAGAAGGCCACATGTGGCCCCAAGGCCACAGGTTTCCCCCCCCCCGCTAGAAAGAAGAAAAAAAGAGAAAAGACTCAAATAAATAAAATCAGAAATAAAAGAAGAGACTTTACAACTGATAACACAGAAATACAAAGGATCATAAGAGACTACAATGAACAATTATACACCAACAAATAGGATAACCTGGAAGAAACATATAAATTCCCAGAAACATACAACCTACCACAACTGAATTATGAAGAAATAGAAAATCTGAACAGACCCATAATGAGTAAGGAGATTGAATCAGTAATCAAAAATCTCCCATCAAAGAAAAGCCCAAGATCTAATGGCTTCACTCTGAATTCTACCAAACATTTAAAGAAGAGCTAATGCCAACCCTTCTGAAACTCTTCCAAAAATTAAAGAAGAGGGAATAATTTCAAACTCATTTTACGAGGCCAGCTTTACCCTGATAACAAAGGTAGAGAAGGGCACTACAAGAAAAGAAAATTACAAGCCAATATACCTAATATTCCTGATATACATAGATGCAAAAATCCTCAACAAAATACTAGCAAAGTGAATTTGACAGCACATTAAAAGGATTATTCACCTAATCAAATGGGATTTATTCCTGGGATGCAAGGATGGTTCAATGTACGCAAATCTGTAAATATGATACACCACATTAACAGAATGAAGGACCAAAACCATAAGGACACCTCAGTAGATACAGAAGAAGCATTTGGCAAAATTCAACATCCTTTCATGATAAAAACTCTCAACAAATTAGGTATAGAAGAAAAGTACCTCAATACAATAAAGGCTATAAATGACAAACCCACAGCTAACATTATGCTTGACAGTAAAAAGTTGAAAGTTTTTCCTCTAAGATCAAGAACAAGGCAAAAACACCCACTCTTGCCACATCTATTCAACATAATACTGGAAGTCCTAGCCAGGGCAATTAGGAAATAGCAAGAAATAAAATGCATCCATATTAGAAAGAAAGAAGTGAAAAATGTCTCTGTTTGCAGACAACAGGATCTTATATACAAAAATTCCTAAAGACTCCACCAATGAACAGTTAGAACTAATAAACAAATCCAATGAAGCTGTAGAATGCAAAATTAACATATAAAAATCAGTAATATTTCTATAAACTATCTGAAAAAGAAATTTTAAAAACAAACTACCTGAAAAAGAATTTAAAAAAAACAAATCCCATTCACAATAGCTATAAAAATAAAATACTTGGGAATAAATTTCACCAAGAGAGAAAAGACCTGTACACTGAAAATTATAAACATTGATGAAAGAAATTGGAAAGACACAAATAAGTGGATATCTATCCCATGTTCATGGACTGGAAGAATTAACATGTCTATACTGCCCAAAGCAATCTATGGATTCAGTGCAATCCTTATCAAAATTTCAATGACATTTTTCACAGACATAGGGAAAAAAAACCCCTAAAATTTGTATGTAGCCACAGAAGACCCCCAAATATCCAAAGCAATTGTAAACAAAAAGAACAAAGCTGGAGGCATCACACTACCTGACTTCAAAATATACTGCAAAGCTATAGTAATCAAACAGTTTTTACAGGCATAAAAACAGACACACAGACCAATGGAGCAACAAAGAGAGCCCAGAAATAAACCCATGCATTTACAGGTAATTGATTTCAACAAAAGTTCCTAGAACAGTCAATGGGAAAAAGATGGTGTTGGGAAAACTAGATATCCACAGGCAGAAAAATAAAATTAGATCCTTATCTCACACCATATACAAAAATCAACTCAAAATGGATTAAAGATTTAAATAGAAGTCTGGAAACTGTAAAACTACTAGAAGAAAACATAGGGGGAAAGTTCCATGACATTAGTGTGGGCAATGATTTTTTGGATATGACCCAAAAAGTACAGGCAACAAAAGCAAAAATAGACAAATTGGATTGCATCAAACTAAAAAGTCTGAACAGCAAAGGAAACAATAAACATAGAGAAGAGACACTCTATGAAATGGGATAAAATATTTGCAAACCATACATCTGATAAGGGGTTAATATCCAAAATATATAAGGAACTGAAACAACTCAAAAGCAAGAAAACAAATAATCCAATTAAAAAATGGACAAAGAGCCTAAATAGACATTTCTCAGAAGAAGACGTACAAATGGCCAACAGGTATATGAAAAAATGCTCAACATCACTAATTACCAGAGAAATGCAAATTAAAACCACAATAAGATATCATCTCACACTTGTTGGAATAGCTATTATCAAAAAGATGAAAGAAAAGTATTGGTGAGGATGTGGAGAAAGGGAACCCTTACATACTGTTGGTACTAATGCAAATTAGTACAGCCATTATGGAAAACAGTATGGAGCTTCCTTGAAAAATTAAAAATAGAACTATCATATGTTGGCAATCCCACTACTGGACATATATCCAAAGGATGTAAAATCAGTATGTTGGACTGGGCGTGGTGACTCACGCCTGTAATTCTAACACTTTGGGAGGCTGAGGTGGGAGGATCACTTGAGGCCAGAAGTTCGAGATCAGCCTGAGCAGCACAGGGAGACTCCATTTCTACAAAACAAATAAATAAAATAAAATAAAATCAGTATGTTGAAGAGATATCTGCACTTCCATGTTCACTGCAGCATTATTCCCTATAGCTGAGATATGGAATCAATCTAAGTATCCATCAATGAATGAATGGATAACAAAAATGCGGTATATATAAACAACAGAATACCATTTAGCCTTAATAAAGAAGGAAATTCTGTCATTTGTGACAATGCGGATGAACCTGAAGGACATTATGCTAAGTAAAACAAGCCAGGCATGGAAAGACAAATACTGTATGATCTCACTCCTATGTGGCATCTAAAAAAGTTAAAACTCATAGAAGTAGAGAGTAGAATGATGGTTACCAGGGACTGGGAGGTGGCAGTATAGAGGGATGTTGGTCAAAGGATACAAAATTTCAGTTAGATAAGAAGAATAAATTAAAGAGATCTATTGTACAACATGATGACTATAGTCATTAACAATGTGTTGTATTTTGAAAATCACTAAAAGATTAGGTTTTAAGTGTTCTCACTACACACAAAAAAATAAGTATTTGTGGTAATGCATATACTAATCAGCTTGATTGAGCCATTCCACAGTGTATATATATTTCAAAACATCATTTTATACATGATAAATATGTAAAATTTTTATTCATTCATGAAAAAAATAATAGCCAATATTTATTGATAACTTGTTATGTGTCAGGAACTGTACTAAGCTCTTAACATGTTAATACTCGTAACAGTTCAATGAAGAAAGTGCCTGTAACTAAATCCATTTTACAAATGAGTTACTGAGCTGCAGAGAGGGTAAGATACCTGACTAAAGTCATACGGCTGATAAGTGGTAGAGACAGGATGCCAAACTAGGTCACTCAAATTTCAAAGCCCATGATTATGTCGATACCTTCCAGTCAAGACCACCAGGGACACACCTGTAGAACAAGTTGGATTTATTCCTTGTTATAGGAAGAAAGCATGGCATGGGGAGATGTGGGGTGTCTCAGTAACAGGGTGTTTGAAAGGACTTGTCATAGAATTTGGTCATGTGTTAGGTAATTTAGGGGAGGTCTTTAGAAAGAAGGGCTTTTTTCCAGATTGAATGCTATCAGTGGGGGTAATTCTATGATTGAGTATCTCAATAAAGCTTATCTAGAAGGAGGGAAGACTAGAGAAAGTCTAAAGCTATAAGAGGTAAAGCAGCAACAGTAACTCATATTAGCCTGGATAGGGACAGATAAGATCACCCAGCAAGTAGGTGGAGGACCCAAGATTTAAACCCAGGCATTCTACTCTAGAGTCTGCACATTTACCTGGTCTATAAGTAAGAGCAATAGGAGCAGCAGAAGAAGAAAAACAAGGATGGTGGGAGAGATGTTTTAGGAGGAAATCTCAGCTATGTAGTCAAGCTGAAGAGTCCAAGTGGGAGATTGTCACCAAAGAAAAGCACACGCACACACATACAAAAAAGGGGGAAAATATCCCTTAATCCTTTTAGGAAGACTTTTTGCTTTCCTGAAAGCCTTCTAGGTCAGCTTACCCATAAGTGCCCACTGAACAGACTCTGCTCAGTTTCCAAAGGCTCAGCCCCATTATTCACATGTGTGATAAGGCTACTTTCTCCAAGGGGCCTGAGGTTCATGCTGGCAGCTTGATGTCCTCTGTAGACTTGATGGAGGCTCCCTTCCTGGCATTCTCAGGGTCACTTCATTGGGGTCACCTTCTTCTCAGGTCCTAGACCTTTTTGGTGCTACTGCCTGGAAGCTGCTATATTAAGCCTTGATAAAAAGCATCCTAAGGAGAGGTGATATGAATGCCTGTTGTGTCCCCCTGTACAGCAATTCTCCCCCTTTTGGGCAAGAAAGCCCTGGTTTCTTTGCCAACTTCTCCTTCACCATCACATATAGTCCTGGAAGGGTATGAAAATGAAGGTGCCCTTCATGTTTGCCTCCTTCAGCCACCAAAACACATATCAAGGAGGGGCCACGTGGCACAAATCAGGCAAATTATTCTCTCTCTTCTAGGAGCATGGATGTTGAGTGGAGTGACAAAGAGAGGAATATGTGTAGAGCTGACACGTGGCAGTTCTCTGAACAGACTGTCCATCCGTTTCTGTTACCCAGATTCCCAGAGCTGCCCCCTGCCTTTCCTTCCTGAGGCCTAATTGTTCATTTCCTTTGATTCCCTGAGCTACCTAGAATATTTCCAATAATTTTTTGCTTAAGTTGGTCAGTTTCTATTGTTTGCATCCAAAGAACCATAATTGACACGTAAAGTTTATTTGATAATGTTTTCTACTGAGTAGGGTTTTGGGGAAATGTCCTTTAACAATGTCAGTTCAGAATAATGAAAATGGACATACAGTTTAAGCTCTGGCTTCCAGTTCACATGGAAACCAGACTATGTTCTTCCAGGAGACTCTTGCTTTATTAAGATTTCTGGTCTTTTTCCCCAGCACTGATAGGTGGTCAGAATAAATATTATAGCTACAAAGATAATGGGTCTTTGACCTTGGTTTTCACTATGTGGCTCTTTAGTTTTCTTCTCAATGGGAACAGATGATGCTGAACTCACAGCTCTTCTCCAACTTGTTTTATTGACAAACAAAAAAGAGAATGAACACCTTTGTTTCAATCTATTTACATAGAAATCTGATTAAAAGCTTCCTAAATCTAAAGCCCATTTCTCCAAAAAAGACCATTGTTATATGAAATTACAGTATTCTTAAGTGAGGTAATGTGCTCTTCTTGAAATGAAAGTTACCCATTTGCATCCAGTCCTCTGGCTTTATGGTGCTCCCTTTGAAGTTACACCAAGTGTTCCCTGGGGAATAAAATCTTTGGGCAACAGAACAAGAAAAGAGCATGGTCATAACTATACCCTTTAAAAACATTCAGGATGGGGAATAGAACATTCCTGAATATCTGCAATGGAACATGCTTGGACATACTGGAGAGTGATTTTATTTTAGAAATCAGATATACCATGAGCTTTTTATTCTGCAAATTAGCAGCTCACATTAAGATGATCATTCTAAAAATGCTTATCTGTTATTTTCAGATGATTTCCCATGTAGAAAATCCAAGAGAACCTATTAGAACTAATGAATGAGTTCCGAACGTTTTCTTGATTCCAAATCGATAGAGTTCTCATTTACCAGCCATAACCAATTAGAAAATGTAATTGAAACAAAAATCTCATTCACAATATCACAAATGCTAAAGGCACAAATCTACTAGCTTTAAATATCACCATAAATCTCAAAACAACATTGAGTATAAAAAAACAAGTTGTGGGATGGTAAACACAAGATATTTATATAAATGATACATTAATTGTTTTATATAAATATAAAAAATCTTGTACTTAAAAATTTTTTAATGCAAAAGTACCATACAAATATTTACGTATTAATATACAAAATTCAGGTTGCTTGTTACCTCTGGGTAGAAAAAGAAAATAATGGGATTGGAGAAATATTTGCAGGGACTTAATAATTTTAGAAAAAAATCTGAAGCAAATAACATGGAAAAATGTTAATGTATGTTGTAGCTAGGTGGTGAATATCACTATTATCCTCTTCAAGAGGTCATCATTATTCCCTATAACTTTATTTATATTTCATAATATAATATTTTTAAACACCAGTGCAATTGTGAGCAGTAAAATAAAAATTTTCCTTATTGTTCTCTTATTTCAAGCAGAGAATCTAAGAATGAAATAAGAATCACTCTAAATGAATGAATGGTTTTGTTGTTTTGGAGAAACTTCATCAGTAATTTTGCCAGCAGATGAAGTTATGCATGAAACAAGTTGTAACCTGTCCAGGGTTGATGCTGTTTAGATAAACAATCTTCTACATTTCCCCTTATGGAGAAATTTATCTCTCAAGCTTTTATACAACAGAGATAGTTATAGTGACCCTGGACTAGAGGGAAAAATGTCCTGAGTTTTGGTGCCCATTTTGCCACTACTTAGTGGCTTTGGAGAATCTACCTTCTCTCATCCTCAGTTTCTTCATTTGTAAAATATGGGTATTTACTGTTTTCCCTTTCTCATAGGTTTGTTATGCAGAATAAATGGGGTAATATAAATGTGAGACTGTTTACTATTATAGAAATGTTAGAGGATCCTGTGTACACAGTTTTTACTGACTTCATGATTGAATTTCATGGAAAGCCAAACATAGTTATGATGTTGGGGAGTGCAAATACAATCACACTTCAGGGAAATAGAACAGAGTTCACCTAATATTGAAGGCTCAATATCAGGAAGATGGTAGCGTGTGAATAGGATTTAATCCTACAGATTCTCTTTAGAAGGAAGTGTCCAGAGGTGTTACTGTAGTGCTTTTTTCCTAAATTACTAGAGACTTTATTTGAAGAATTTCATTCTATCACACTGAGAGACTTGATAGAAATTAAGATTCCTTAGGTTATTTTTATTGGAATAAAGGATATCCTCTAGGATTTACTTTAGCTACAATGAGCATGTCAACTATGTTCTTTATGTTTTTTATCGAGATGTAGAAAGGCAGTAGTTAAAAGCACAAACTCAGGAGTTACACTGTCTGGATTTGAAACCAGACTCTGCCACTTATAACTGGATGCTGAGATACTTAACTTCTCTTGCCTCAGTCTCTTCATAAGTAAAATGAAGATGGATAGGTACCTACCTTTTGGCTATCAGGGTTTTAAGGAAGGCAATCATACCTCTCTCTAAGGCTAGATCTAGGTTTTGTGGGGCCTGAAGCTTATATTTTTGACGGTTCTTTTCAAGAAATAGAATACAACATTATGCATACAAAATAAGTTATCGGGCCAAAGAAGGGGCCTATGCAACTAGGGGAACTTGAAGCTTAAGCTTCATTACCTTCATGGTACATCCACCTCTGCCTTCCTCCACTCTCCAAGTTAGGAACCAACTGAGAAATTAGATACAGGAGTCAGACCAGTTGGAGATCAAAAAACAGCCAAATATCCTTTATCTATTAATACAATGCCAAAATCTAAAAAGCTCTAAAAACCAAAAGTGTTTTTGTAACTCATTTGGCAGCAAAATCCAACATCATCTGAGCTTATTTGACAATAAAATCTGATCTGAATTGATGTGATATAGTCTTAATTTATCCCACTCAGTGTGAATATTCATACCTTTTATTGCAGAAACATTCATGTCTTTGATGACAGAGAGTTGCCCTAGAACCTATATACAAAACATATAACCTTTCTAAAATCTGAAAAGTTCTGAATTTTGAAACCCACCTGGCCCTAGGAGTTTCAAATAATGGATGGTGGATGGTGTCAGGTTTATTACTGATAAAGCTGAGTTGAGGACCACATCAGGACCCTAGAAGTACAGAAGCAGAGCTCTCCAGAGCAAGCTTAATGTATGGAGGGGCAGAGATCTTACAGGGTTGGAGAACAGCCCTCCTCTGCGGAAGAAGCTGCAGTTGCTCATCCTTTATTTCAAACTCAGCAACTCTCCCAAACTTGCCCTGAGGAGGAAGAAGTAAAGGGGCAGAACTGAGAGGCCCAAAGAGCTCCTCCCAAATGTTTCCCTCCTAGGGAGTCAAGTGGAAACACGGGAAGCAGGAATAAATGTTCCCCACTAACAACGGGGTTATTGAGTAGATTAAATAAAATCATGACTTAAAGAGTGTAGAGCTCTTTTGGACCCATAGGAAGCCTCAGTAGATGTTGTTGTCATTGGTAGTCCCATAAGATTATGATGGAGCTGAAAAATTCCTATTGCTTTGTGATGTTGTAGCCATCACAACGTAGTACGATGCATTACTCTCATGTTTGTGATGATGTTGGTGTAAACAAACCTACTATACTGCCAGTGATATAGAAGTATAGCATACACAATTATGTACAGTACATAATACTTGATAATGGTAATAAATGACTATGTTACTGGTTTGTGTCTTTAGCATACTATACTTTTATCATTATTTTAGAGTATACTCCTTCTACTTACATAAAAAAGTTATGTAAGTTTAACTGTCATACAGTTTAAAAAGTTAACGGTAAAACAGCCTTAGACAAGGTCCTTCAGGAGGTATTCCAGAAGAAGGCACTGTTATCATAGGAGATGACAGCTCCATGTATATTATTGCCCCTAAAAGACCTTCCAGTGGGACAAGATATGGAGGCGAAAGACGGTGATATTGATGATCCTGACCCGTGTGTAGGCCTGAGCTAGTGTGTGTTTGTGTCTTAGTTTTTTATATAAAAAAGTTTTAAAAGTAAAGAAAAAAAAAATTAAAAATTTTAAAAATAGAAAAAAAGCTTAGAGAATAAGGATAGAGAGAAGACATTTACTGTCCAGCTACACAAGTGTTTGTGTTTTAAGCTAAGTGTTATTACAAAAGAGTCAAAAGTTAAAAAAGAATAAAGTTTTTAAAGTAAAAAAGTTACAGTAAGCTAAGGTTAATGTATTATTGAAGAAAGAAAAATTATTTTTTATAAATTTAAGCCAGGCCTGGTGATGCACACCTGTAGTCCCTGCTACTTGGGAAGCTGAGGTGGGAGGATCACTTAAGACCAGGAATTGGAGGTTACAGTGAGCTATGATTATACCACTGCACCCCAGCCTGGGCAACAGAGTGAGACCCCAACTCAAAATAAATAGATAAATAAATAAATAAATATAGTGTTGCCTAAGTATAAAGTGTTTATAAAGTCTACAGTAGTGTACAGTAATGTACTAGGCCTTCACATTCACTCAGCACTCACTCACTGACTCACCTCCAGAGCAACTTCCAGTCCTGCAAGCTCCATTCATGGTAAATGCCCTATACAGGTGTACCATTTTTTAACTTTTGTATCATATGTTTACTGTACCTTTCCTATGTTTAGATATTTTTATATACACAGATACCATTGTGTTACAATCGCCTACAGTATTCAGTACAGTAACATGCTATACAGGTTTGTAGTCTAGGAGCAATAGGCTGTACCATCTAGCCTAGGAGTGTAGTAGGCTAAATCATCAAGGTTTGTGAAGGTACATCCTATGATGTTCTCACAATGACAAAATTGCCTAAGGATGCATTTCTCAGAACATATCCCTGCCATTAAGTGATGCATGACTATATCACCCTCAAGAAGAATGCTGGCCCTTAAGGGACAGATTTCATCTTGTGATTTTGTTTTCTCTCTCCTTTTCTCATATTTTCTCTGTCCTGATTTCTTCACTCACTCATTTTACATTTTACTTTACATTTTATTTATTTTTAAACATTATGTGTTTTTACTGTCTACTCTAAATTCTCTCCGGAATAAAGCTGAGTATAATTATATAAATAATTTTAAAAGAATTCAAAGAACCTTAGAAGTATTTGCTACTTATTCCACAGAAAATACATATTAAATCAGTCATATATGAAGAAGAAATCCAAGGACTAAGAAGTTTTCCATGACTGAAATTTGGTGGAAGAAATAAGTTTCATGTCAGATATTTTCATATCCAGTTATCTTCTGGCTCCCTGAACCAGAAATCTCTCCTTTTAAAGGTATTGATGAAGCATATCATCTTATTTTATAAGAAATGCCTGATGAATCAAACTTTTTAAGGATGAAATAGGTCACTGGAGGGAGGAAAAGAAAAAAGGGCAGTGCTAGGCCTTTGGGTAGTAAAATATAAGCTATACGAAATTATAATATATATCTTCCAGAAATATATACATAGAAATTCATAAGTCCTGATACAAATTTTTAAAACTTTTTCTGATCACAAAAGTAATATGTGCCCACTGTATTTAGAAAATTGAGATTAGTGCAAAAGAAAACAATAAAAATTACTCAAATCCTTCCACTTTGAGATCACTGCTAATATTTTAGTGTATATCCACCCAATCTTTTTTCTTTGCAAAGATATTCTTTTATTTTCTAAAGCAAGATCATATTTTTACTTACTGTTTCAAAATTTGCTTTTTAAGTTTATTATAGATCCTAAATATCTTCCCATGTTATTATTCTTTAATAAATAGTTTTATAACACGAGTAATGCATGCTCATGGTATTACACTCAAATAGTAGAGAACTATATAGAGGTAAAAGTAAAATTCTGCTTATCTTGCCAATACCCTGTATGAACTCCCTAGAAATATCCACTGTTAATAGTTGTGTGTGTGCACAAGCATGTGTGTGCTTGTGTGTTTATTCTTTCAGATATTTTCTGTGCCTTTGCAGGGAAATAAATTTTCTACATAAATGGAATAATATTATCAATATTGTTCTACTCTTTGTATATTTTTTACATCTTTTCTCATCGGTACAGATATCTACCTCAATCTTTTTAATAGTTATACTTAAATTTACCAATCTCCTTTACATTGTTAGAGGAAAAACAAAGTTGGATTCCTATCTATACACCCTGTTTCCCTAAAATAGCAGATAGATGAAGGACTAAAATAAAACTATTATTAATAACATACATGATTATGTTACATATAATAAATAAACATACATGATTTTTACTTTTTATCCTCTGGGAGAGGAGATGGCCATTTTAAATATGGCATGAAACTAAATTATAAATGAAAATACTGATGTACCTGATTACATAAAAATTTAAAATTTTGCAAAGCAAAAAATCACAAAGTATGAACAATAAATGACAAACAAGAAAAAATATTTTCAATGCAAATGACATAAATTTCTTCAATATGCAAAAACCTGCACAAATAAAGAAAGATGCTTATGAACCAGTAAATCTTCTAAAAATGGGATAAAGATGTAGGTTGGCATTTTACTGATAAAGAAATACAAATGGCCAAACAAAATAAATACGAAGAAAGAAGGAAAAAGAAGGGGAAAAAGCCATAAAAAGATGAAATGCCTCATTTATAAATAAATAAAAACAAAAATTAACATATTTGATAATACTCATTGTTGGGATGATATAAAGTACTATTCTTAATCACAGTAGAAATGCAAATTGGTGCAACCTTTTTTGGAGGATGAATTGGCAATATCAACATTCTATATACCCATATTTTTTCACTCAGAAATTTCACTTCTCAGTCTTTATCTCATATAATTATATAAAGACATATGTACAAGGATATTTATTACAGTATTATTTGAATAGCAAGTTCTCATATTTAAATGAATTTAGCTAAGGAAAATACTATATGAAACGTTTCCTTGGAATTACTTAGACTGACCACTAGATGTCATGATTATTCCATAGAAATAAAGCTCTAGCCAAGTGGTGAAAGGAATTTTGAAGTTGGAAAGAACTTCAGATATGTAGTCCTTCACTTTAAAATAAGTGGTGCTTATGCATGCTACCCAGTGCAACTCTAAAACAAGGAAAATTTGTCATATCACAGAGTACTTTGCAAAACACTATTTCACAAAATGATCTTCAAAATATTTTTTTAAAAAAAGTTTTTCTCATAAAGAAGTCTCAGTAAGTTTTTATATGCTTTTATGAGACTTTAGCCTAAAAGCACTAAAATTAGGTAGGCTCATATGGTATGCTTCAGGTACTTCCAAGAGACTCAGGCTTCAGAGAATCTTGCCTCTAATGTGCTTGTCACCTGAAATTCCACCACTGAAGATTCATTTTGGGGAGCTTACGGTTTACGTCTGGATGGAGTGACTCCTCAAGCACTACTGCTAAAGAGTTTTAAAGAATCATTGGGTTTTAAACAAGAATAAAGTCTACTGTGAATGAAACACAAGACAGATGCCCGGGAAAAGGGATGGGGTGGATGACAGCACGTTAGGACAAGGTGGGTCTTAACCTGGGCTCTGCATGTCCACTCTATTGTCCTTTAAGCTAAATATGATGCAACTTGGTGTAATCTTACCACTGAGAAGTGTGATTGCATTTGGAGACCTAAGATCCTAGATAACATTCAGCTCATCAAAATCCATATTGTCACAGATACTTCCTAATGCTCTTATATGAAGCTGCATACTAGAGTTCCAAATATAAAAAATGCATATAGACATAGGGCTAAATAAATGTTTGGCCATAAAATAAGAATTTATTTATCAAAGAAAGAAGCAGGAGATACAGATTAAACAGGAAGGTAAATCAATAGTGTTAGGTGATAACATTTAGAAATAGTTACTCATGAATTTAGTTTTATATAAAGAGAAAATAAAATTATAATAATGAACAGGGCTGAGAAGACCTCATCTTGGCAAAACAAAATGTGGAATACCAAAGCTGAAGACCACAGCTGCTTTTTAGACATCTTTCATTTGAAAGGAATTACATTAACAGAGTGACATTTGTATGTTTAGTTGTAGACACCAGTCAATTCCTAATGCCTACTGTCCATGGAACATTCTACAATTTTCAAAGCAGGTTTACATACATTATTTTATTTTCTCCTGAAGAATTATTTTTTGCATTGATATAAAAAATACTAACAGCCTACTATCAATTTTCTTTAGCCTATCTATAGGTTCAACTAAACAAAATATTCTTTAACCTTAGGTACCTCAAAATGAGGAAAGGCCCAGTGAAAAGTTTGACTATTGAGTTAGTGGACAAATTTCTATCCAAAAAGACAGAAATGGCATCAGTGCCCTTCTCCCTACTCCTGGTTTCCTAGAACACCCACAGCTCTGGCACATGTCTCCAAAGGGTGGACGTGGCCAATAACTGATGAAGTATGTATGGTTCTTCCTGGCCCATGCCTCACATGTGTACCTTCCATATTTCCTGCCCTAGAACTAAAAGATTCGGGCTACATCTATAACTTAACATGGAAGAATAGTGTAGTAGCTCCAGGCTGGTTGAGGGCCGGGTCTTTTCATAGCATCGCCTTCACCTACGCTAACTCCCGTCCCTCACAATGGAGCCAACTTTTCACTGGGCCCTTCCCCCAAGGCTGTTGCGTCAGAAGCTGTGTCGCCTTTCATTCCCATTTTCCCCTAAAAATCCTAGTAGAAGTGGGGGTCGGCCTTAAAACTACTGACTCAATTACTTTCTCTTACTTAGGATGGCCAGTTTAACCAGAAAATGCTATGGTTATATTCTATTCCCTTGGATTTATAATGCATTTTGAATGAAAACATATTCATTATCCAAATCCAAACATTAGCACGGACTTGGTATCTGTTTTTTTCTGGGGACACAAACTATCTACAAAGGAAGATTCTGATACACACTATGACACCTGATTCACCTTTTTCAATCCCAGTCCTAACATTAGGTAACAGTAAGACAGAACTTAAAGAAAAATCCACAGCACCCTCACAACCACACTTTGAAAGAAGACAGATATTATTGGTCTCAACTAAGAGATATGGAGACCGAAAAACAGGAACAGGAAGTTTCAGACGCCTACCCAAGTTGCCCAGCTAGTAAGGTGAAGACCTGAAACTACAAAGATCTCAATTCTCCCAACTCCATGTGCTTCAACTGCATTCTGCTTGAAAACGATATGAGAGATACCACCCAATGTCACACCTATGTCTACCTCTTAACCAAATTTGGATTAATTTTCCCTTCAAGTCCACTAAGGTAGTGGAATCACTTCCTCTCAACTTCTGTATACGATTGATAGTCATTATTTGTGGATTCTGTATTTGCAAATTTTCCTACTCACTAAAATTTATTTGTAACCCCAAAATCAATACTCACTGTGCTTTCATGGCCACTCTTGGACATGTGCAGAGCTGCAAAAAACTTGAATGGCCCGATATGCATGTTCCCAGTTGAGGTCTAAGAAGGTGACGCTCTGCTTTCTTGTTTCAGCTCTCAAACTGAAAACAAGTATCCTTTCTGCAGTCTGTTTAGTGACAAATTTTTCGTGTTTTTATACTTTTTGTTGCTGATTTGCTGTAAAATGGCCCCCAAGCATAGTTTGGAAGTGCTGTCTAGTGTTCCCGAGCAGGAGAAGGCTGTGATGGGCCTTATGGGGAAAAATGTGCATTAGATAAGCTTCCTTTAGGCATGAGTTATAGTGCTCTTGGTTATGAACTCAATGTTAATGAATCTGCAATATATATTAAATAAGGTGTCTTTAAACAGAAACACACACAAGATTATGTCCTGATCAATTCATGAGAATGTTGTGACCAGGGGTTGTAACCTAACCCTGTACTTCCTCTAAGAGCAGTGGTTCAGTATTTGCTACCTTAGTGTTCAGGGGGACTTTATAGACAATAACTGCAGTGAATAACAAGAAAAGCCTGTATTTATACACAATGTCATGTGCATCGGTTTGAAGTACCTCATCTCAACCCTGTGTACTGTCAGAGCCTGTCTTGGCTTCCTGTCCTCTCCTCACAGTAGAGACCACTTGAGCCCATCAAGGTAGTACTTAAGATTTGGTTTGGGTTTGGTAAATTGGTGCCCCGATATCACTTTTTCTTGGAAAGTAATAAATAAGGAAGTATGTTTCTCAGGCTGCAGCTATTTGGGGGCTGGTTGAAAAGAGAATAGATTGCTGCTTTGATAGTGAAAACAGTGGAGACAGTGGAAAAATCCTTTGTCCCAGACTATCAGAAAGGGTACCATAATATATATAGTGTATATATATATTTAAATTTTGTATTCTAGTTACCTTCATATCTCCTTAAAGAATCAGGGAAATACTGACTTCCATGTTTCTGGTATGGAATTATGAAAAACATAACTACTGTACAAGAAGTAGCTAATATTTAACAGCACTGTTAATTTTCTTAGTCTCTAGTATGGCTGCAACTGCAGTAATAAGAAGCCATGAGGATCCTGGCAAAAGTGAGAGCAGTAGCAAGGTAAGTCTTTAGCTTCCTATAAAATGTAAAATAGCAATTTATTTTTCTAAAGATACTTATTTTTATATTATCAGCACTAACATCAATTGGGATGCCATACACGGACTTGGCTTTTATGAATAATTGTAGTGAAGTCAAGTATACTGTTCTGGGTACTTTACCTGCATTCCTTCACAACAATGTCTAATCCTCACAATGATAACCTTAATAGGGAGATGGCATCATCCTTGGTGCAGATGAAAATCTGAGGTTCAGAGGATAAGTAATTTTTCCACTGTGTAGCAAGTAAGAGGAAGTTTGGATGGAATCCCTAGCCTGCCTGCCTCCAAAGCTGATGTATTGCCTTCTCCAGAGTACTGTCACACAGGATAGGCTACATAATTTGTGGGGCCCATTACAAAATGAAAATGTAGGGTCTCTTGTTCAAAAATTAAAAATTTCAAGACAGTAAACACAGAATACTAAAATGAGGGTGGGGCCCTTCTGAGTACAGGGTTCTCTGTGACTGCACAGGCCTTGTGCCCATGAAGCCTGCCCTGCCATCATATCACAATGCCCGCCCAAAAACACAGATCTAGCAGGAGTTGAGACAGTATGCAGGGGGTGCTTCTATTTGTCCTTGGTGTGATTCATGTCTATGCCATGGTGGAAGCACTGCTCATTTCTCTTGGCAGTCTGAGTGCCTTTGCTTTTAACAAAGATTTCAGAGACATCTGTGGAAACCAAGATACACACACAAACACAGAAAGGCTGCCAGTCTGTTGATAAGTGACTGACCATGGCAGAATTTTTAAGTAAAAAAGTAAGGGTAAGACAACTTTCTTTCTTCTTTGCCATTTTTCTCTTTGAAACATCTTTAAATATGTGACTCTTTTATTTCCATAACACTCACATTTGTTCTCTGAATAAACTGAATTTTTGTTCATCTTTCTTTTGCTGTATCACTTCTAAGAGCACAGAATTTCACTGACTTGAGCTGAACTACAGATACTTCTCATTTACCATAAGGTTTTAGAACTTCCTTAATTCCTGCTCTGTTCCCTGTCAAAGCTAGCTTAAGTCCACTGGCATTGTGGTTTCAATTCTGTACTCCTTAGGCCGGCACCAGTCTGTGGCCTATTAGGAACTGGGAACAGCAGGAGGTGAGTGAAGAGGCTTCATCTGTATTTATAGCTGCTCCCCATCACTTGCATCACTGCATAAGTTCCGCCTCCCGTCAGATCAGTAGCGGCATTAGATTCTCATAGGAGCACAAACCCTACTGTAAACTGTGCATGCGAGGGACCTAGGTTGCATGCTCCTTATGAAAATCTAATGCCTGATGATCTGAGGTGGAGCTGAGGCGGTGATGCTAGTGCTGGGGAGTGGGTGCAAATACAGATTATCATTAGCAGAGAGGTTTTACGTTACAATAAATGTAATGCACTTAAATCATCTGGAAACCATCCCTCCTCTCCCACTGGTCCATGGAAAAATCGTCTTCCATGAAACTGGTTCCTGGTGCCAAAAAGGTTGGGGACCGCTGCTATAGCAGGAGAAATAAGTTTTAGTATTCTACTGCTATTTGTTTTATTATAAACAGGCATCACTTCAACTCAACTGCCTCATGAATCTTAGAATCAGCTATTTCCTTTCTCCTTTTGCAATATCTCTTCTATTAATTCTGGGAAACTATCAGTTGTATTTTCTTCCTAAAGGGCTGACTCTAGATACAATTGGTTAGATAAAAACAAATGATGTATCTTTTTTATAGGAATGGTTTATTTGTTCCTGGTAACCATGTGACAACATAACCACTATGTATATCAGATTAATTTGACTGCAAATGTATTTAACTTCTATTACAAACTCCATGTATAATCAGTGTTCAGTTTATTGCTCTGGTAACAAGAGCAGCCACTCATACCTAAACAAAAATAGAAAGAACTCTGCTCCTAATCTAAGCGCAAATCTTCCCCATTCCCCTACCTTCAAATTAGGCTGTTTCAACACATTTTGGCAATAAATATTCAGCGCTTTCCAAGGGAATCTGAGATCATGAGAAAGTGCTTTTCTGATATGCAGCAAGGAAAGCTCACAATACCTCACAGCATAGAAACAAATACTCCTCAAGATTGGTTCCTTGCATTTATTTGCTCTTTGCTCTTTGTATTAGTTATCTATTGATGCATAACAAAGCATCCCAAATTTAGCCGCTTAAAACAAGAAGTGCTATTTCACTCAATTTGTATGGTTCATGAAGTTGAGGAGAGCTTGGCTAGGTGATTTTGGCTCAGTCTCTCTCAATCTGGTTGCATTCAAGATGTTTCCAGGGCTGCAGTCATCTAAAGCTCTGTCTGGGGTTGGGAAAATCCAAGATGGCTCTCTTACATGGCTGGCAAATTGAAACTGGTTGTTGGCAGAAGGCCTCAGTTCCTCCTTTGTTAATCCTACAGCCTTGCATGTCCTCACAACATTGTGGCTGCCTTCCCCCAGAGTAAATGATCCAAGAGAGAACAAAGCAGAAGCTACAATGTCTATTATGACCTATAACCTCAGAGGTACATACCATCATTTCTGCAAAATCCTATTGGTAACACAGGTCAATGGGGGAGAGGTATTTGAGGGTATAAATACCAGGAAGCAGGATCGTTGGGAGCCATTGTAGCAGCTAGCTACCATATTCATCATGCTATTCTTTCCATCATACAGGAAACAGATATTCCTTGAATAAGGTATGTGACCACCTTAGAAAAGGGATATTCCCCATTATTTATTATTGAATTTGCATTATTTTTTACACATTAGACTTGTGAAATATTGTTAGTGTCAATAATCACTAAGAGTTTGATCAGCTCTGGGCACAGTGAAAAAATTTTCCTTGTAGACAACTCTTGTGTCTCTGTGCTATGCCAGGCAGTTTGCTTTTCCCTATATTCTTTGATGTACTCCTGTGGGTATTACCGCAGAAGACCTTCCATTCAGACTTAAAGCAAGAGCTTTGACTGTCCTGAGAGGTAACTGCTGACTTATTTTAAGTATGTGAAAAGACTAGGTCCCAGTTTCATTTTATTAGGATCATTCTGCTCCCTGTGTACAAGATGGATTTGTGGTAGGGAGACAGAGCAATACTGGAGATAGAAAGACCTGTTTAGAGGCTATTTCAGATAGTCCCCTTTATCACAGATAAAGTTTTATAACTCATGATATTTGCTATGATTCCTCCTTTCCTCATCAACTAACCTGAAACTCAACACACTAATCTTGCCTGAGCAGTGGTGTGCTGGTAAATGTTTAGCAATCAGCTGTCAGGGAAAAGCAAAGCAAAGCCCTAATTTGTTGCATTTACCAATTTCTGGGACATAAGCACTTACACCATGGCCAATTTCAAGCTACCAACATGATGTCACTGGACAGGGAGTTAGGAAGAGATGTGCACAATTGGTCCTTGTGGGCTAGTACCACGTGGCTCCAGCACTCCACTGCTACCTTTAAGCTCTTAAAGCACAAGCAGCCAGAGGTTAAAAGTTCAGGAATACAGGGACCAGATGAGTCTAAGCCCTTGTCCACATGGCCAGCAAGAGTGAAGACAGGCTTCCAAGGCTCCTAGCTCACCCTGGAGGAAGGGCCAGCACCTGAGGGTCCTCATTCCCTGCAGCAGCCTCCTGGTGCTAAAACCCCCAGCTGGATTATCTTCTGAAAGTGAGGGCAAGAAAGGGGGCATAAGGACAGAGACAAAAATTGTTTAAATATTTAAGCGGGTTGTTTAGATTAATATTTACTAGAGGTATCTTTTCAGACTGTTGAGAGTGAATTTTGGAGCAAGGCCACTAGATATAGTGCAGTTAAAGTATCAATAACATCTTTTCTCATAATGAGAAGCTATAACCTTTTTTTATAAAGCAAAATCCTGGAGACATGAATATATAGTCTATCTTTCTAAAAAGGATTTTGTTGAATAAGGACTACCCCCAAATCATGATTACTAGACTCTAACAAGTCCAGTCACACTGGGTTTTTCATAAAAAATAAGAAAAATGTTCTTTGTTATCCATCATCTCACTTTCTTCCCCAAAATTTGCTGAATATTTTTTATGGAACAGTCTGAAAAGTGGGCATATTTCCAAACAAAATACAACAAACCAATCCAATTCTCCCATTAATAGCAAACTTGGATATGAATACTAGGCAGGATATAGATATGCTTTTTCTCCCCAAGTTCCACAGTCCTGCAGTGAGGGTTAAAGGGCTGTTGCAAGCTATGGCACTGACATAGAACCTTCTTTGGCTGGAGGGTGGTGAGACACCAGGCAAGTACAGGGAGAATGACCCTATCCTGGGACTCCAGTGTGGGGGGAGGTGGGAGGAGGACGCAAGTGGAGAGAGAGAGAGAGCCCCCTTAGGCTAACCTGTCAGTATGCTTTAGGATTGAATATAGCACTAACCAAATGGAAACGGAACAGTTAATTAAGACCCCACCTAGTCCTGTGGTTTTATGACTTTGATTTGTAACCCTTTTTTTTTTTTTTTTTTTTTAAGAGACAAGGTCTCACTGTTGCCCAGGCTAGAGTGCAGTGGTGCAATTATAGCTCAATGCAGCCTCAAACTCCTGGGCTCAAGCGATCCTCCTGCCTCAACCTCCTGAGTAGCTGAGACTACAGGCACATGCCACTGTACCTGACTTGATTTATAACTCTTCTGCAGGGACTTTTCCTTTTTAGTTTTTCAGGACAGAACACCTGACACAAATTCTTTAAAATACCTCCTAAAATAGTTATTTTATAAGACATTTTGGAGACAACTTAAAACTAAGGTTTTATGCATTTTTATAAAAATGAAAATGTAGTGATAGAGAAGGAAACAAAAAGCAAAAATGGGACCAATGGGCTGCATGTTTCCTCAAGATTAGACTCAGGCTACGCACTGTTAGTGGAAATACCACAGAAACAATGTTGCAGCCTTCTCACTGCATTCTATCAGGAAGTGTATGATATTGCTTTGTCTCATCACTGGTGATAAATTTGATCACTAAGTTCAGGTTGTGTCTACCAAGTTCATCCACTATAATTATTTTCCCCTCTGAAATTAATAAGCCATTTTGTATTTGGAGATAAAGTAAATATCCTGTTTCTCATCAGTATTTCACCAACTAGTTTTAACTCCCTTTCTGGCAGAAAAACATGTGCTGAGCTCATCTTGTACTTTATCTCAATATTAGAAGCAGTCTTTTCTCCAAGGAGCTTTAGGTAGGGTGTATTTTTTAGAACTGGTCTTGGATAATGGTTGCAAATAACGTGTATTTCTCACTTCTGGTTGGTAAATCAGTCTCTTGTGAATTTGGTTAGCAAGATTTCTCTATTTATTCCCCCTCAGTGAACCTGCAGAAGTGAGGGGCAGACTCTGGATTATTGTGCTGTAGTGTAACCAGATGGGGATATCCAGCTTGAAGTAGCTTCTGATTTCCAGTGCAACATATGGCTCTGCCATCTAACATACTGTCATACAGCCATGGGTTTCAGTGAGAAGTGTATGTAAGAACTGTCCTTAGATGGCTGTAATCCAAAACTACAAGCTCATCACAGGTTTCAGAAATATAGCACTAACCAAATGGAAACGGAACAGTTAATTAAGACCCCACCTAGTCCTGCGGTTTTATGACTTTGATTTGTAACCTTTTTTTTTTTTTTTTTTTAAGAGACAAGGTCTCACTGTTGCCCAGGCTAGAGTGCAGTGGTGCAATTATAGCTCAATGCAGCCTCAAACTCCTGGGCTCAAGCGATCCTCCTGCTTATCAGGACACTTCTCCTGGTAACCTAATGCTTTGAAGAGTAAGGAAAGGTCCTCCTACTTAACCATTTGAGAACTCCTAATCTCCAAGATCACAGACCATGAGAAAATTCCATTGATGAGGTAAATCTGGCCCACGACTTCATTCATTGCTTCTTTGTGGACTGTTAAAACAGCCCAGTGAACTCCTAGGACCACTCTTAGAAATGGACGAAGAATTTGACACTTCTAGAATAATAATTCCATGTTTTCCAATTCGTTTCCAGTTCCTATTCTCTAGGGCTTTAAATGGGACTGTGTCTTTTCCAATTTACATACACTTCAGAAATACTTCTCAAAATATTTCACATTAAAGCACTGAGGAAAAAACAGAAGCAGAAACTTATAAAAATACATCTTTTAATAAACATCAAGAAGTACAAGAAGTACAGTGCACTTTTATTGAGGTTTTACATTGCAGTTTACAGTAAACATACTACCCATTATAGTGTATATGTACATGTAAAGTAAACTCAGTTTCTTTTTATTTCTCCCATGGCTGGATAAACCAAATCTGGTGTATCATACCACATTTAAGGTTGTTTTCCAAATTGGCTTCTGTAAAAGGCCTTTAACATTAATAGGCTTTTAACAACAACAACAAAGATATCACCCCCATCACAATGATAGCCTGATGAGTCCTCAAAAGTGACTAAAAAGAACGGTGAATACTTGCTTTCCTTTGATAGCTTTAAAAAATAGCTATTGATAGCAAATCAGAAACACTGAAGGAATTCTTTTGCCTAGTGAATTCATAATAAATACTAATTTGAGGATACAGATAATGAGGCCAAAAGATTCTTGTAGGAAAGCTTAATGTTTACATTTATAATCCCTTGGACTAAAAACTGTCTAGTATCTTAATGGCTCAGTCTATTTTTCTTTAACATTGTTTATACAAAGACCAAGGGAATGGTGGAATTCTTGATCCTTCTGGACAAATGTTCAGTGAGACAGGGGACTGAAATTAACTAGAAAAGGGGAAAAATTAATCTCAAAATTCCACCTGCCATTGTCTTGGAATGATCAAGACTCGGCTACATCCAAGAAGAATGAAAAGGATCAGAACCGAAAGAAGCCACCAGCTGTGGTGGCTCATGCTTACTGTTCCAGCTACTTGGGAGGCTGAGGCGGGGTAGATCACTTGAACCAGGAGTTCAAGGCTGCAGTGAACTATGATTGTGCCACTAAACTCTAGCCTGGGCGACAGAGTAAGACCCTGTATCTAAAAAAAAAAAAAAAAAAAAAAAAGAACTGAAAGGACTCAAAGGAATCAGAAGCCCAAACTAAAAAACCATAGTCTTGCATACTTTCTACTGATGGCATTTAAATATTATACAACTGGATTTATTTGCCATACACATAAACTAGTGTTGGAATTAGGAAAAAAAAGTACCAAATACATTATCTACACAAATACTAGAATCATACTCAGATTTGCAAAAAGGCATAATAATCTCTTTACAACTAGCTGTTTGTAAAATCTGTAATGGTTAATGAAACAAAATCCTTATGAACACAGTGCTAAGCAAATTACACTAATTAAATAAGCAGCTCAAATTCATATGGCTAAAGACCAATATCCCTGAATTTCTAAGTGTTCATCTTAGTTTTACCATGGTTTTATCCAACTGTTACCTCATCAAAAGAGAGATTTAAAAATTCCTCCCTCTTTAATACATCATCATGCTTTCAGAGGTGGAAAGGAAACAATTTAATTTCTCTACTAGTTTTGCCCATTCTTATGAATCTGATAATAGTGTTATTTTAACATCTATGCTAAGGTAGGTGCCCCTAAGGAACCAATGGATTGGAGTAACTGACTTTCTAGGTCCAGGATATTGGTGTTGTACAATTATTCTATCTGCCAGGAATTAATGTCTCTGGTTAAATATATTCCTGGATCAATGATTGATTGAAAAGTTAAAGTCAGCTACCAATGAAGTCAGACTGTTCCCTAACTGTCAAGTAACAGTTCGGTCTTCTCTATTAGATTAAAATGTGTTAGTAGATGGGACCAGATCTAATACTTTTCATGTATCCTCTGTAGCACCTACTAAAGTGTTGGGCAGAGATATATGCTTAGGGAAATAATCACTGATAGGAGCAGGAACTGAATCAAGTGTGAATGTGGTCATGGTAAAGCCATACCTTCCTGCACCCATCACTCAAAAGGCAGTCAACACAGTGAATCTCTAATGCTGTCACTGAAGAACAGACTCTTGTCACCTACACTTATGTCTGAAAGAGAACAAACCATTTTGGCCCTTTTATTTACTTGTCTTAGTCACTAAAAGATTGTATATGGGCATAAGTACTGCTTGACGAATGATACCTGGGAAATGATTTCTGTTTCACAGGAAACATTAACCTGTCATATGGCACATTTTAACTCTAATAATACAATTCATGGAATCATTAAGTTTAAAAGTTATGTTAAATGTTATCCATAAGTAGCAGATATTTAGAATGTTAGTCTCATTCTGACATCATTTAAAATGCATTTTAATTTTAAACACCTGCATGAGGTAGAAGGAACTCACAAAAGAAAGTACTCTTCAACACACTGACACCTACTCATACAATTAGCCCCAAGAGAGAAGAAAAATTTCAGTCTTAAGCTGGTAGATTATTGACTACTGTTAAAATATTACCCTATCTGAAAGAAATTTCTTATATTTGAAATTGCCCTTTTTTCCAGTTTAAGGTATTATAGTAAAAGGACAATACACACTCTGAAATATTCATAAAGATTATATACAATAGCTTCTCTTAGCTATCATTCTTTAACATGTTGCTCTAAATCACCTCAATTGTAACAAGTCCTTTCTATTTAAAGAATTGATCACTTATCAATATGGAGGCTAAAAATCCTTCCAATAAAAGATAAAAAGAATGATTCACATTTAAAATAATGTACTTCTCATAAAAACCAGCAGTACTTCATTCTACTGTGACATAAAAATTTGGCTTCACTGACTGGTCAGAAACAAAGGAAAGTGTACATAGGGCCAAAAGAGCTCCTTGCACAAGAGGAATGTGAGGCTACAAGAAGTTTTCTCTAACAATTAACTATTTCCCCATTAGGTGGTGTGTGAAACTACTGGAATGTCAATTTCAATAGCAGAGAGGCGGGAACGTGCTGAATAGGGCTGTGAGTAAGTATGCATACTGGGAGGATGGGAGTACAGTGGTTGCCAGAAAGGAGAAGGCAAAGATTTGCATGCACAATACCAAATAAACAGTAGAAGGGAAGTCATAAACAGGCCTCCAGCACTGGCAATAGTGACATACACCGCATAGTCAAATGCAAAGACTGGCTCAAACTTCTTGTTCAGATGGATGTTATAAAAGATAACCCAGATAGATGGGGAGAGGCTCATGGTACCTGCCAGGAAAAACAGCAGACCGGCCACCAGGTGGCAACCTGCACTATTGACCAGACACTTGGCCAGTTTGATGTTGGGCACTGAGGACCTAAAGGCAGTGTTGCACATTCCAATCAGGCAAAGCAGCAGGGCACCCATTGCAATCAGGATGCTGAGGGGCAGGGCAAACTGGAGGACACGCAAGTCCAGCTGGTCAACTGATGAGTACCAAGTAGTGTCGTACATCAGGCAGTCACTGCTCCCGTCGTACCGAGCACATTTTACCCAAAGGCCTGTGTAAACAGTGAGGTTCTTCTCATTTCTGTTGAATGTGATCAATCGTAATTTTCTCCAGTTGGGAAGCAGAGTCCCTGCAAAGAGGCCTGCTACCGAGGCGATTCCACACAGGAAGGACAGGACTGTGGCTGCATGGACATCCCGACAGCCCATGGCAGGCAGGCTTGTGCAGTACTTCAGACTAAGGGGTGACACATAAGAGGACAAATCATGAGGGGCAATAGAACAGAGCAGGAAAGGTGGTCCAACTGGCAACACAACTAGTGATGAAATGTCAATGGAAAGAGGAAAACTCTCTTCCTTGTTTCCTCTCTCTGTATAATATAAATGTATACAAATGCATGTGTGTGAGACCTCACAGCACAGGTACCCCCACATATATTTGGCTATCACTGACTGGGTCATGGAGCAACTACAATCTTTAGCTGTCAGGATTTTTCTTCATAGTTAATTAGAGAACAACCAAAATAACATCAAATTCTCTTAACATCACATCTTAAATTCTATTGGTTGTCAATAATCATTCTTTCAACACATGTATACCAAGCACTTCTTATGTGTCGGGCACTCATATACAGCAAAGGCCAGAGTACTCAACAAACACCACAAATTCAGCCTCGAATGTTCATGCAACAGAGGGGAAGGCAGCTCACAAAAGGCTAAGGTATGGGGAAATAAGCACTACAGGACAGCAGTGGTTGAGGGCTGACTCAGAGCCAGACTGCTTGGACTCTAACCCCTATCTCCCTACTTACTAGCCAAGTGACCTTGGGCCAGCTACAGAACTTCCCTGTGTCTCATTTTCCTCATCTGTAAAATGGAAAATACAAGTGCCTACCTCACATGATTGTTCTATGGATTCAATGAGGAAATATAATATTAAGTGCTAAAAACACATCTGGAATACTGTAAGTGCTATGCCAAGTGTTAACTGCTTCTTAGAACTCAGTGACCAACTCAATGCTTGGCACACCAGAGCAGTTCAAAGGACATTTGGTGAATGAATGTTAAATAAGAAAAAGCAAACTATCTCACTCCTGTGTACCAGACACACTGGAAAATTATAAAAAGTAAATGGATTCATCTCCAGTGAGTTAGTCAAACGCAAAGATGAAAACAAAGGTCCCTGAAATTATCCCACTCAACTACTTCCTGGCTGATTCAAAATGACCCAGTGCTTTTCCGGGAAATCTACAGCACTTGTTGGTTATTACACTATCAACTGTTCATATAAGATGAATGCAAAGATTTTTGAAGTAACCTATCTCTATAAATGCTATTATAAGAAAAACTATAGCCAGGCCTTTCTCTCATTCCAAATTAAAAGGCTTCTATATATGACAAACTGTAAAAACCAGTATCTTATTCAGCTTTAATTTCTTCAAGGGTTTGAAACTCACTCTCGAAGCACCATTCAAATGTATTTTCTCTTCCTTCTGCAATGCCCCCTATGAGGCAATAGAGCAGACTACTTTAATGAGGTAGTATATTTACTTTTTTTGGTCAGAGCATGATGAAGGGGCAAAGTTGAGAATAATTTTTATTTCTGAATTCAGTATAGTGGTGGTTTAGAGAATCCATCATCCTTTGCAGAATCAAATATTATCTGCTGAGATGGTGGAGTAGCATTCCCAGGAGTTCTGTATCAGAAAGACTATGACCAAAATGCTAGGAAACTGGCTTAGGATGTGATTCTCTTATGTATTCCTGTGGGAGGATACAATGTTTTTTAGAAAACAATATGTTATTTGCACATTTAATCCAATTATATAATCTAGGAACAATTTTACTGGCAAAAAAATATGCCTGTGTATACAAACATATTCATATACATACACACAGAATATATAAGGGTACAATATAAAATTAGAGTTTCAGCACAAATGACCATTTTTTAAAAATCCTCAAGTTAAACATGGTTAGTGCTAAGTTTTGCCATTAATATTAGTTTACTACTTGTTTATTATGTTGCCTTTTGTCAGTATTATTAGAAGTGGCAATTGTTTAGGAAAATTTTATGGGTGAAAAGGCTTAAAGAAATTATAATCTTAATTTATTTTTTTATGCAATTTGGGAAAAAACTGGCTTGTTTAATTTTAACAACTGAACACCATGGTCCAGCCATGGGAACTTTACTGCAGATTTGAGAAGGTTTACGTAGGGAAGGGCTACTAATGATGCCGAGCTCCAGAATTCAGCTCCCTGTTGGTTTCTGCCCATTCACCTGTCTCCCCCATACACTGCCAGCAACTTGCACAGTTTCTGGCACACGAGTTGTTCTAAAATTATTTAAATAAATGAGTAGTGGGCTCTGTACAAAGACCACAGTAATGCACAGAGGTGGGCCATTGGTAATGGAGAACTACATGAGGATGTAGCTATTACTAAGCAATCATTCATTCAACATGTATTTATGTTGTGCTGAGTGCCCAGCATATGAAAAACAGTTAGGCCCTGGTAGTACACCGAGACCACTGACATCTGGACCTTGCTCCCAATGTGTTTACAGTCAGACTTAGGGAAAAAACAGACTGTTTTATGCAAACTAAAAAGACTGACAGTGAAGCAATTGTATGATTACTACATATAAAGTGATTATTGTTAGGTGTTAAGCAAAGTGAACTAATAAGGTACCTGTTCATAAAAATTTATCATCCAGAGTTAGAGAAAGACTGAGCAATGAAGGAGAATGAGGATTTTATTAAAGTTAAGACATAAAAAAAAGGTTCTCTCTGTTTCTTTCAAAGCTTCAGAACTCCAGATAACACACTCAAAGTCCTAAACCCAATCACAATTCCTTCTTGCTTTCAAAGATAGGGAACAAATACTTGGAATTTCAATGTAATTGAGATTTCTCCAATCAAGCTGCCCTGTACCACTGATTCCTAAAATGCAAATGCAATAAGAAACAAGATAAGGATATATAACTTCATTATTAATAAATTCTGTAATCCTTAGCTTACAGACTATCAAATGACATTAATGAACAGAGGTGGGTCAATATTTATTTCAGTATTAAGTATATTTAACTATATCCTGAATCAAATCAATACAAGTGTTATATCAATCCTCTACACTTGCTTTTGATGAAGCATTCTTAGCTCAGATCTCAGGGACTGACTGAAAGTCCTACTTATAAAGAGTCAACAAAGATACCATGGCATTTTTTAGAGGAGAAATACTATTAACCTCAATTCTTAAGTTAAATTTCAACCTTGGTGCTGGAATTATGTCTAGCTCCTTATAACTTCCTTTAGCTGCTTTACTTTCTATGTCCTGTTCTTAATTCCACACACCTACGATTTGGTAAGTCACATATCCCTCGAAAGTGATAAAGTAACATTTTATAGGATAGCTGGGGGAAGCAATATGTTTAATGCTTTAAAACTGAAAGATAATTCTGACTTCCAGATCAGGATTTGTTCACACTTGAGGGTAATATGACTTCTACTCTTGTGTATGTCAATTCTACTGAATCTAAAATAATTTTTTTTCAAATGCAAATCTGATCCTGTCATTCCATTTCTTACCATTCAATAACTTCCCATTTCCCACAGAATAAAGTCTCTAAATTTTCAACTCCTCCCCGTGGCTTACACCATCTGATTCCTGCCAAATTCTCAACCTCCTTATATGCCACTCTCCCACCTTACACACTACAGTTTATGTAGCCATACTACTTTTAACTTCTCAAATTTTCCACTTTCTAATTTGGTTAACACATTGACTGCCACACAAAAAAACCCAGAAACTTTTCCTTGGGGCCAGTGTTTTATTACAAAAACAGAATAAAAACTTTGAGTGTAATTTAAAGGTAAACATAAATAGAAAAACTAAATTTATCGGCTTCTATTCATTTAATCTATGTTTTTAGAATTAAATTGTCAGTATTAATTGTAACAATAGGAACATCAACAAGATTTTATATATGCTTCATGTGGCCCCGGGGTCAAAACTAGAGTGATTTAAATACAACTCTCATGGCAGTTAACTTCCCTCATGCTTTTCTTTCTCCTAGAACTTTCTTAATCTCAACCTATTCTTTGCTTAGCTAATAATATCTACTCATCTTTCTAGTTTTCAGGGACGTTCTCCCTAAACCTTCCCCCTACCCCTGGTTATATGCTCTGGTAGCACCTTTGCACTTTTTTTTTTTGGTAGCAGTGACCATTCTTATAATTCCTTGTTTAGTGTTTTTCTTTCCCATCAAACTGAGTTCCTGGACAAAGATCCCAGAATAAAGGGATCTTTGGACATATTCACTATGCCCAATATTGGCACATAAAAGGCACTCAATTATTTGTTGAATGAATGAACAAAGGGAGGGTCCAATATGACTATGGTCAGGATACAGAGAGAAAGCTAAAAATTTACTCTAGTATAAGTTCCATTCATTTCATTTGGGACAATTCACACCATCCTGTGATCTGAGGCATTCAGGCTGCTTCTAGACTGTGCCCCTGCTTTCCACTCCTTATTGACCAAAAGTTCATTTTCTTCCAGAAACCTGTGATCAGGAAAGATGAGGCCATTCCCAGGTACTTACATAAAGACTACACGTCTAGAAATACATATCTAGGTTTGGCAACACTAGTTCACTTCAACAGTGGTTAGAAAGTCAATTATTCCTGTGTTGATTCTTATGTTTTCAACTTATTAGGTATGTTACGAATTGGATGTACCTCTCTTAGTTAAGAGTGACTAATATCAAATTAATATTTGTTTATCAAAGCTAAACAATTATATTTATATATACATTTTAATAGAAATGAGAAAAAAATAAATATCTTTTTGCCAGATGAAAGCCCCTAAATTAGGGACTGTGGAAAATGTGTAAGGCTAAGAACACTTTCAAGCTGGGTGACAGCTTTGAGCTGGGTCTTATATACAGATGAGTAGGCTTGTGGTTTCCATCTGGGAGACAGCTTGATATTGTTGTCCAGGAGATCAAAGGCCCAAATACCAGTCATAACCTATCATTTACAAACTGGACAAGTCACATATGTCCTCTGAACCTCAAATTTCTATAAAATGTCCCAGAAGATAGTTGTGAGATCATAAATAGCAAAGCCCTTTGTAAACCGGAATATGGTCAGAAATTTAAGTTGTAGTGATTATTAGTAGGCTTATTTACTTTCTTCAACTAGAAACATGTTTTTCTTCTGGACTCTCAGCAAACCACCACCATTGATTACAGCCATATAACAAGAATGACAGAGCATTCTCTTTGGAGTATTTTCTGACCAAATCAAATATAGATCCTGTTTCAAAACAACCATTTCATATTTGTCATTTGACCATCTGTTCCACAGTGGCTTTCAGAGAAGGAAATTGATAAAATTTAGTACAAAATTAAATGTTTGATTTATCAAAGACATCATTTCAAATAAAAATATTTTCAAAATGATATTTTCTTTAATTTTGAACAGAGTTCAAAGAAGGCTGGAGTAGGAATAGTGGCTAAGAGCTTTAGGAATTCACAGATCCATTACTATTTTTTCAGGGACAACTCTGAGGAACAGCTATAAGAGAACACATGTTTAATAGCAACTAAATTAACTTTTTTCGGGGGGGACAGGGTCTTGCTCTGTCGCCCTGGGTACAGTACACAGGCATCATCATAGCGCACTGCAACCTCAAACTCCTGGGCTCAAGCAATCCTCCTGCCTCAGCATCCGAAGTGGCTGGGATTACAGGTGCATGCCACCACACTCAGCTACCTTTTCTATTTTTGGTAGAGACAGGGTCTTGCTCTTGCTCAGGCTGGTCTTGAACGCCTGACCTTAAGCAATCTGCCTGCCTCAGCCTCCCAGAGTGCTAGGATTACAGGCGTGAGTCACCATGCCCAGCCCCAGCTAAATTAATTCTTGATGTTACATAACACTGGCAGTCCCTTCTACCTATATTTTTCGTTTTCTTAGAAAGTGTAAGTCATCAATCATTGCACTTGCAAGGGAGGTCTTTCCTATACCTTTATTTTGTGGAACTAGAGAAAAAAGTTTCATTATTGGTTAATATATGGTAACAGGAAGAAGAGAAATGAGATATAATCAAAGATGTACTTACCCTTTGAGGTACCGGATAGTTCTAAAACAGCTTTAAGCAGCTTAGAAGAAACATATACAGATCTGAACATACAGTGTGGTGATGATCTGGGCCTGAAGAAATAGGAAAAAGGCTCCAAATTAATATAGTACTTCCCTAAAAACTCAATGTAAATTCACATAGAATTAGAAAAAATAATTAACAATCATCTAAAACCAATGAAATGTTATACCAAAAAAGGCAGTTTGTTTTTCTAAAAGGCAGTTTATTCTTAAATTCATGCACTATTTATATGTAAGATACAGAAGAAAAAAATTAATTCTCATTTTGTGACTTGAGAAGATAGGAGAAACAAGAATAAAAATCACTTTACTGTCTTGGCAATATATGATGACATTTAATGAATTTATTTATTTTTGAAACAGGGTCTTGCTCTGTCGCCCATGCTAGAGTGCAGTGGTAGGATTCATAGCTCACTGCAGCCTTGAACTCCTGGGCTCAAGTGATCCTCCTACCTCAGTCTCTTGAGTAGCTGGACTACAGGCTCATGCCACCACCCCTGGCTAATGTTTATTTTTGTATTTTTGGAGAGATAGAATCTCACTGTGCTGCTCAGGCTGCTCTCAAACTCCTGACCTCAAGTGATCCTCCCGCCTTGGCCTCCCAAAGTGCTGGGATTACAGGCATGAGCCACCATGCCCAGCCTTAATGAATTTTCTTGATGACAGGGAAAGAATAAGGAGGGTAAAGAAACAATGTGCAGTTGTCTTGCAAGTAAAAGAAATTCATTGTATCTTTTATACTTTTTAAAAGGATACTGGCAACAAAACCAGGTGATGTTGATCTGCACTATGCATCCTAAAATTTGGAACTAGAATGCCTTTTTTGAGTATATAATTTCACCGATGGCCCAACTCACCATTGTAAGATGCTTCCATATATCTACTTTAAACATCAGCTACTCCCTCTTCAAATACTTCTTTTAGAAACAGGGTCTTGCTCTCTCACCCAGGCTGGAGTGCAATAGCCCGATCACAGCTCACTGTAACCTCAAACCCTGGCCTCAAGCGATCCTCCCACCTCAGCCTCCCCAGTAGCTGGGACTACAAGCCTACCATCATGCCCAGCTTATTTTTTTTGTTTTAAGAGAAGGGATCTTGCGATGTTGCCCAGGCTGGTCTTGAACTCTTGACCTCAAGTAATCCTCCAACCTTGGCCTCCCAAAGTGCTGGGATTACAGGTGTGAGGCACCCCACCCGGCTTTCCAAATACTATTTATCTCAAACAGGTAGGATGAGAATGAAAACTTGTAAACTCTGAGAGCTTCCTGGATTGAGGCGTTCATCACTAGCCCTATTATGATCATTATGTAGAATATTGTCCACAACAGTCTATATAAGGAGATTTCAATCAAGTTTTTCCCCCAAATGTATGTTTCTTCAGTTGGTATCAAGCATAATTGCTCACTCTAAAGTCAGAGGAAGCTGTTTTATAATTACTAACACACAATAGAATCCCTGTGGTATCATTTCAAGTGGGGTCACGAAGTCTGGCCTTTCTCTAACGTGTTGACAGTCCCCTCCAAGGCCTGAACACAGAACCTGGGCTTCAGAGGAAAGCAAACCAAGCTTCCAGAGCAATCCGCACCCCCAACCCCCCAATTCTCTCCTTCTCCATCCCCTGCAGCTGTGTCCTTAGGAGCATGAGAGCTGGCAGAAAGAAAAAATTTAAAAAAAGAAAAAGAAAAACCCTCCTGGTTAGAGCCAATGGGAAGAGACTTCAACAGCGACTGTTGACGCTCTCAGAGCAAGCCCATCTCTGCAACACTGAGTGGGTTTGAACCGCAAGCAGGTCATCATTACACAACCAGCATCAGCTGGTTTTTCAAAAATAGCAACTTGCAGCTCCACGCACACCTGAGCCAGCCAAGCTCCCTCCCCTTAGCTGCTCCGGCAACACACCTCGACATTTCCATACTCCTGTTTAGAAAATAATTTTGTAAAGCTTTATCAAATATCTCCTCACTCACAAATACCGTCAGCGTTTTTCAATGTCCTGATTCCTCTCGATTTAGCTATTTTACATAAAACCCTCAATTACTTATGCAAAAGACCCAGAAATGGTAACATTCTTGACCACACCTACCTGTTTCTCACAAGCAGCGCATTTCACTCGCCCACACTGCGGAGCCTCTTGGAGCGTCTCCTTCTCAGCGTCCCAGGAAGTGCGTTCCCAGCGAGCCGCACCGGAGGCTTCTGGGAGCGCAGTCCGGCTCTCTCGCGGCCCTAAACAGGAGTGCCCTGGCAGTCTGGGACTACAATTCCCAGAGTCCACTGGGCTGCTCGCAACATCCTGCGACCGACCATGCCCTCCTTTTCTCTTTCCCCCGCCTCCGCCTCCCCCGATTCCACTCTCACCTTGTTCCGTCTAGATTTGGATTATCGGTCAAAAAAAAAAAACGCAAAACCAAACAGAACTAAAAATAATTTTGAGTTTGGTACCCAAATAAATAGTTCCTGTTAAATGTGACTTGCCCTTTAGAAGGAAGGTTTTTAGCAGAAATTCTTAAATCTGGACTTTGCCCCCCTGAAACTATTTACCTTGGCACAAAGTGGAAAAGAGTTCAAACTTTAGAACCAAACAGCCTAGGTGTGTATGGGGTTCTGCTACATATTGGTTGGGTGGCCCTGGGCAAGTGACCTTTCTATTTCTGAGGTTATCTGTAAAAATGGGTAATAAGATTACCTACATCATATGGTTGCCTTGAAAATTGAGGGACTTAATATAGTTAAAGTACAGAGCATACAGCTAGCTATTAGACATTTGAACTAACTTTACTTTCCCACACAGTTTCAATCTTTGTTGGCTTCTCTTAAATGTGAAGCCCTGTATTAGTATCTGTATTAAACTAAATGATTGAAAAGTCCTGTATAGCACTGACCTGATTTTGTTTTTCAATAAAGGATGCTGAAATGTCATGATGCCTACTACTTTGAAATTATCACACACACACTCGAAGATAAAGTGTGGTAAATGTGGGCAACTATTGGATTTAGAAAGAGTAAGTATATGGGTGTTCATTGTACTAGTCCTCCAAATTCTCTGTAGCTTTGAAATTTTTCAAAATTAAAAGGAGAAAAGGTATAGTTTACATGAGAGTAAAAAACGGCACCCATCCCTATCCCACTCTGCCCTTGTATGGCCTTGGGCAAGGTAAGTAACCCCTTTGTGCCTCATCTGTAGGAAGAGAATGTCTACATCAGAAAATTATGATGAGGATTAAATGAGTTACTATATAGAGAGAACTTTACAACAGTGTCTGAAACATAATGACTGTATGTTTGCTGTTAGCACTTTCCATTTTGTGTTGCTCTAGTAACAACGAAACTATTTGTCAGTGATTAAAACAGGGCGGGGTGGGGTGCTGCTGTTTGTCCATTGCTACCCTCTTCTCATTTGCCATACTGCTTCAGAGGACAGATGAGGCTATCTAAGGCCAGAAGCAACCTGATCCCAAATGTAATAATGAGGAAGAAAGATAGCACTGGGTGGTGAAAGATCTCTGGGCACAGATAGGCCTGGGCTCCAGGCTAGCTCTGGCAATAGCAGATGGATGATGGCAATGTTACACAGGATAATAATGTCTTTGCCCTGATCTTCAGTTCTATTGTGTATAAAACTGAATTGAATCAAATAACTGTGTACAAAGTTATTTTATAACTTATTTCCTGATCATCGATGAATACTACCTGGTTAGCAGACTTTAGATTGGATGTATATGCAATCGATCATAATAATTTTAAAAATCACAGCACAAAAAGGAAGGGACGACAACCCTGTCCCTAGACTTACTGATCGAGTTAGAGGTCTATGCTTAGCCTTCCTTTGGTACAGCAAAGGTGAAACAGAATACTTAAATGCCCTAGGGGGATTCAGTGATTAGATTCTTAGAATATTCTCAAAAGTACTTTAGATGAGACTTTACATTAGCAATGAAAAGTCTAGCTTTCCCATTTTTCTCATCACAGATTCTGTAACTTGAGTAAGTCAAATCTTAAAACAAATGCACTGCAATATACCTTGCACCACTAAAATTCTGCAAAGATTCCCATTTGGTTACTGTGTTAGTTTTCTATTGCTGCTATAGCAAATTATCACAAACTCAGTTTTAAACACCATAAATTTATTATCTTATAGTTATGGAAGTCAGAAGCCTGACATGGGTCTTACTGGGCTAAAATCACAATGTTAGTAGGCCTTTTGTTTTCTTTTCTTTTTCTTTTTTTTTTTTTTTTGAGGCTCTAGGGGAGAATTTGTTTCCTTGTCTTTTTTTAGCTTCCTGAGAACACCTGCATTCTCCAGCTCATGATCCCCTTCCCTCTTCGAAACCAGCAATGGTTGGTCAAATCTTTCTCACATCACATTCTGACGCTCTTCTTTCTGCCTCTTTTCCATCTTTTAAGAATGCTTGTAATCATTTATTTGGACCCACCTGGATAATCCAGACTAATTTCTCTATTTTATGGTCATCTGATTATCAACTTCAATTCCACTTGCAACCTTAATTCCCCTTGCCATGTAACATAGCACATTCATAGATTCTGGAGATGAGAATGTGGACATCTTTAAGGTATCATTATTATGCCTACCACAGTCCCCAATATCCTCTTTATGTCTGAATCCCAAGGCCTCTTTTCAGTCCTAATTTTCTTCCACCTTCAGAGCCACATTGCACATTTCTGACCACCTCTATTTCCTAAACTCTTCTTTCTTGGATTTGGAAACACCAACATTTCTAGTTCTCTTCTAGTTTGTCTGGTTAGTTCTGACCATCTGTTGCTTTCACTTCTTTTGCCCCAATCCCCAGTGTAATTATCAAAAGGCTCTTTCCTGGGCCCTCCTCTGTCAATAAAAAATTCCCTAGAAGAAAATCTGTTTTCTGTGTCCTCAAACCCATATCTCTGGCCAAGACATTTCCAACCTTTGGTATTATTTCTAATTACCAGCTCATATGGCTGATTTCTATTACTTCAATTTTATCATGTTTGTTAATACAAATTAACAAATACCCCTATGTCTCCCATCATTCCTTATTTTGTTCGTAGTTTCACTTTATTTCCTACCTTCTTTGATATTTTCTTCACACCTTTAATTCAAATTAGGAACCACATCCCCCTGATTCTTCCTTTGAAATATCCACTTGCCCCTTATTCACAAGGATTTATCACAATTCTACTCAAACCCTCACCTCTTGACATCAGGATAGGTGCAATAATTTCCTTACATATATATTAACATCAATTAAAAATAATAGATAACCTTATTTATTACATACCAAGCACTGGGTTCTTTTTTATGGATTATCTAAGTTAATTCCAATAACCCCATATTACTGGCAAAGATACTGAGATACAGAGTAATTTGCTGAAAGTCAAGAAGCATTAAGCAGTGGACCTTCCTAAAACATTGCTGTCACTGCTGAGAACTCTATAGACTCAGGCCAATCTCCTTATTTTAGATTTCTGCCTCTGAGACTCTACTTACTCTAAATGCTCATTCCAGCTATTCCTGAACTTGGAACGGCCTCATACTACACTTTTTACCCACCCGAATCCTACCTCCATTCCCCTTTCTCTGAGTATTTGTATCTTCTCTAAGCTATATACAATTCATCAACTCTAAAATGTAAACTAATTTGCATATATTGTTTCCCTTTTTATGTGTTAGTCATATCTCACTAGAGTATTTCCAAGTCCATGACTGAAATTCAACAAATACAGATTAATAAAAAATACTCCCCATATATTATTTAGAGAAACCTGCCAAATAAAAAATAGGTAACATTATCTATTAATTGGGAAGTTGGAAAGTGTAGTTGCAAACTGTATTATTACTATTTTATGCTTTATGTATCCCTCAAAAATGTACATGTTGAAGTCCTAATCCCCGTTACCTCAGAATGCAGCCTTATTTGGAGATAAGGTAATCAAGTTAAAATTAGGTCATTTTCGTGGGCCCTAATCTGACTGGTGTCCTTATAAAAAGGGTAAATTTGGAGACAACCAGGCACATGGGGAGACACCACATGAAGGTGAAGGCAGAGTTTGGGGTGATGCTTCTACAAGCAAAGAAACACCAAAAATTGCCAGCAAATCACCAGAAGCTAGGTTACAGGCATGGAAGAGATTCTCGTTCATGGCCCTCAGAAGCAATCAGCCCTGTCGACACCTTGATCTTGGATGTCCAGCTTCCAAAACAGTGAGACAATAAATTTTTGTTGTTTAAGCCACCCAGTTTGTAGTACTTTGTTATGGCAGCCCTAGCAAAGTAATAAAGAAAAGGAAGAAAGTTCTGAGTAAATGAAACAATGAGATGTCATTTTAAAAACTGTTAGGAATTTGTAGTGCACCACCAAATTTGGCAGCACACTTTTTTCTAATCTTCTTTAACAAAGTTATTAGTGAAGAGGGGGAAGGAGGGAGAAAGGGAAAGGGATTGGACAAAAGAATTGGCCTATGAAAAGGATAACTGAAGGCTTTTGCCTGTAATTACATTCAGGTGTTTTAAATCTTTGTCTTTTACCATGCCCACCACCACCACCATTTTTTCCCAGTTTTTAAAAGAGAAACCTGTATGTTAAACTTTTGATTAGTGTGGTACAAATTTGGCATGGTAGTCCCCCCACTTTCCCATGGTTTCAGTTACCCATGGTCAAACACGGTCTGAAAATATTAAATAGAAAATTCCAGAAATAAACATGCACCATTCTAAGTAGCCCGATTAAATCTCACTCCATCCTGCCCGGGAGGTGAATCAACCCTCTGTCTAGCGGATCCACGCGGTATATGCTACCTGCCATTAGTCATCGACGTTCTCTGCTCCTGACATGATCATGGCTCAATGATCCAGGATCACTCAAAGCAGATAATTCTCCTGACATATCATCAGGTCAATAGTAGCCTAACACTATGTCACAATGCCTATGTCATTCACTTCACTTGATCTCATCACGTAGGCATTTTACCATCTCACATCATAAGAAGAGTCACTACAGTACAAAAAGATATTTTGAGAAAAAGACACTACATTAACATAACTGTATTACAGTAAATTGTTATAATTGTTCTATTTTATTATTATAATCTCTTACTGTGCCTAATTTATAAATTAAGCTTTATCATAGGTATGTATGTATAGCAAAAAAACCATGGTGTATATATAGGGTTTGGTATGTCCGAGGTTTCAGGCATCCACTGGGGGCCATGGGATGTATCCCCCATGGCTAAGGGGGGACTACTGTATAACATTAATGGTTCTTTGAAGCAGATGAGTTTTTCTGGTTAATATTTTTATAGGAAAGGAAGACCATGTGTGCTCATTTTATTGTTCTTACAATTTCTCTTGACCCCAGAGTGGTACCAGTTCCTGGAAAGATTTGCTTTTAAAACTGAAGCTCAATTATTATTGAGTAGTACTCCTATTTCCCTCATTAGAATTCAGTTGAACAGGGGCTTTTATTTACTCTGTCATTGAATCTTGTTTCAAATCCATCCAAAGTCATAAGCTTTTACTCAATATCTGCCCTTGATCTAAAAATTCTCAATCTCCCTCAATTTGTACACAATCATACACAAAATAAAACTGAAGGCATATTTTAGCTTTATAATCATGTCCTTCTTCTTAAGAAAATTATACCACAGTCTTCTTAAAGGCTTTTATACAGAAATAATACCAATAATGTTTGATAACCAATAAAAAAAGAAGGCACTGATCAGAAGATAATGGCAATTTCAGAACAGTACATTGGAATATGGGCCATGTACAAAGGAAGCTTTTGTCCTTTGTTTTCCACTTTCAGTGCACTCAGAGTTTACAAAATAAATAGCAAAAAACCATCTTGCCATATAATGCACCAAAATTAGTTATAATATAAGCTGCATATCCTGTTTTTCAAGTTCCAAGTATTTCAAAGGATGGGATTCAGATAATAACTATGCTTCACATAGCTTGGTATCTGGGCATCCCAAAGAATTTAATTTCTGTGATAAATACATTAATAATATATACAAAGGTGATTACTTCCTCTGAAGTCTTCCAAGTACCCAACAACTACTAATGAAGCAACTGTCACATGGTGACAGAAAAATTTTTAAATATTAGAATTGCCTAAAATTAGTGGTTGGTTACGGTCAGAAATAGTAGTTGAAATTGCTTCCAGCTTTTTCATGCTTAAGATAGCCAACTGAGGCAATAACCCCATCTGTTACTCCTGAGTTATCCACGGGAACATATTATAACTTTCCAACATCCATATTTTTCTTTCTTTCCTGTCTTCCTTTCTCATTTCTATTATCTATTTGCTTTTCCTTCAGTTGGCTAGTGACACCCACTGAAAGCAAAAGAGGTTCCCCAATAGATTCTTTCCCCCTACTTACCAAGCTCCAATGAGAAAACAAATAAAATACGTATGAACTATCTCTTTAAGATGTTTATTTTTCATTGTTTAACTTTGCAGGAAAAATTATAGCATGTTGTCTGCCAACATTTTATGCCAACTATGTTTACCTCATTGGCTTAATTCCTGAGTTACAAACTTTTATAAGGCAAACTATTTTTTTCTAAATCTTTTTTTTAAAAAATCAAATATTTTAGACTCTCCAACAAGTTAAAAAAGAAAAAAAAAACCTCATGTATACACTACCCAACTTAAAAAAAAATACATGACCAGGAAGCAATACAGTGCAGTGTTTATATAATATTAATATTTGTGATGTACTCAGCACAGTATCCAGCATATGGTAACATTACCATGTCAGATATTATGATTACCAGCAGACACCATGTACTTAAAACTTCTGGATTTGTTTCACTTGTCTATTCTTGTGAGACAGATTTAAACCAAATTTGAGATACTCTGAAGGATTTAAAAATATACATGAAATTCAATTCACTGTTTGGTCTTTAAACAAAATGTTGCCATATTTTTGCAATAAGGTGTCTTTTGTGTAGGCTTACAATTTATATAATTGCTAATTTTCATTTTTAAGGTATACTTTGTAAGAGTACTTATGCTGTTACTTTGAAACATTTTTTTAATGTTCCTTAATAACATTGCAAATTTCTGGGTAGGATTTGGTAACTGAGTAATAAATATGAACTTTGTAACCCTGTGAAACTGCTTTAAAAATATTTCAAGTGTTTATGTACTTTTTTTGGCAAGGAAAAAATCTGTAGCTTTCATTAACTACTCAAAGCAATCTCTAACCTCCCTCCCTGCAAAAAAAAAAACTAATTGGATAAAACCTGAAATAAAATACCCCTAACCTAATTTTTCCTATTGTAAAAGCAGACTTTTTCCCTGATTATGTAACTAATACATGTTTACCATTTAAAAGAAAACACAAAGTTCATCTTGCTATGATAAATATAATATGGGTACATATCACAAAAAGCACAATAGGTATTCTGGAATTTTGTTTATTCATAGGTGAAATCTTCATGGTATAGGTCCAACTTCCCAGTATAATATACTTAATATCAGACAGTGTTTATTAGTATAAACTTGTATTTAATGATGGTAAATAAATCTGTTATAGCAAACTCTGCAAGAACTACTGGGACTTTGTAAAAATTTGCTATACATTGCATTTAATACTCGGATTATTCAGTAATATAATGATTAAGTATTCTAAAAGTATAGATTTGAAGAATGCATTTTGAAAGTTAAAAATGAAAAGTCTTGCTTAAGAGCAAAATAAAATGCATCTTAGATGTTAAAAGATTTACTTCAAAATAAATCTTTACATTTTTAAAATTTAACTTTTATAAAATAAAAAAGGCATCTGTATTTTCTACTTTTGTTTAGAATAAAAATCAAAGGTCAAATAAAGGTACATAGAGTACACTTTCAGTAACTAGAAAATACTAATAAATGGAACATTTTAGTGAATCACATAATAAAATGCTTCACTTAGTTGTGGCATGGTACCCTGGGCATTACTGACAGAGCAAATAGGATAGTATTCCTCTTAATCCTCAACACACATCTACTGTCCTTTGCCACAGCGCAAATAAAATTATGGCGTCAGGACTTTTGAAATTCATCTGATGAAACTGTCCTCACATTGATACTTGTTTATATTTAGGAATTAATAGAGCTAGGAAAAATAAAAAGAAATGATACTGAAGTAATGAATGTAAAACATACCCGATACGAAACATGGTCACTATGATCAGTACAAATCCTAAATGCTTTCCCCACTCTTATTCCTTTGTTGTAAAGTGGAACCAGGCTATTCCAATCCCCTGCAATTTCTGCTATAGAATGTGAGATCCACGAGGGCAGCGGGTCCTGTCTGTTCTCATCAACACCATACATATAGCATCTTCCATAGTGCCTGGCACATGAGAGACAATAAATACCTGTGCACTGAAAAAAAAGAAACACAAGAAAAGCCAGTCTGGTGACTTGAATGGGCAGTAGGAATGGGGAACAGAAAACAGAACAAATAAAAGTGAAGTAATAGTTGTAAAAAGACACTCACAAATAAGAAGAAATTTAAGCCCAGAACAATGCATCATTTTGCTTTAATACTTTACAAAAGTATGAATAGCCATATATAAAGGCTCTACTAAACATTACATTCCAAAATAATTTCTAATAATTTAAAAGTAGCATTGAAGAATTTTTTAAAGTACATTAACTTGCTACTATTTTGTAAAAAAAACAAAGTTAAAAAATTTACATGATGATCTCATTTGGGTAGGAAATATATGCATAAAAATTTCTGTAAGAACATAAACTATTTATAGTGGTTTTCTGTGAGAAGGACTGGGAGCCCTAATGCAAAAAGAAAGGAAGTTTTATCTTTTACTTTATATGCTTTTGTACTGTTTGAATTTTTGGTTTTTTTTTTTTTTTTTACAATGAACATGTACATTTTATAATAAAACTCATTTAAAGAGAAAATGTTCAATTTATATTTTTGAAATACTCAGGCAGAAATTTAGAAATTGCAATCTCTTATAAATACATTGATGATTGATAATTTTATTTACTTATTTTTTACAGAGACATGGTCTCACTCTGCTGCCCAGGCTAGAGTGCAGTGGCATGAATCACAGCTCACTATAACTTCAAACTGCTGGCCTTAGGCGATCCTTCCACCTCAGCCTCCCAAGTAGCTATGATTACAGGCATGTGCCACCACACCTGGCTAATTTTTTTATTTTTATTTTTAAATTTCTTTGTAGAGACACGGTCTCATTATGTTGGCTAGGCCGGTCTCCAACTCCTAGCCTCAGCCTCCCAAAGTGCTGGGATTACAGGCGTGAGCCACCATGCCCAGCCAATATTATTTAAAGTTTGCACTTCCTATTTATTCTCTTTTTACTAACATATGAAAGTGGAAAATGAAATAGACTAGGACATAAAAAGATGAAGCTTACAGATCAATCTCCTCTAATGCAGTAAAAAATGCTTAGGAAAGAAAAATTTTCCAAAAGTTCAAATCACAAACATCTATATGCTGATTTCTGTTAAATATTATCAGCAGTCTTTATTACCACTTAACCATGTGTTCAAATTTAGGTTTTGAGTTTTCCAGAAAAGAGAACTATTACATATTTAGTGCAACCAGGTACATGACTGACTCAAAAACAAACTGCCAACCTAGTTGCTCATTCTAATAATCTAGGGAATCCTTCTATATGATTTTTAAACATGATCCCAATAGGGACATCATAAGTAAAGGAATATCAGAGAATATTATTACAGGTGGATTGATCATAAACTTGTAAAATATAATTTTTAGCTCTCACTTTTTTTTTTTTTTTTACTACTGATATACTTAACTACAAAACAAAAAACTTAAAAAGGTAATACTACTAAAAAGAGTCCATGAAAAAAGCTTTCAAATTAACACAATCTCAATACTACTTTTTAATAGACACAGAAAAATTGTATATATTTATTGTATACCTTGTTTTGAAATACACATACATTGTAGAATGATGGCTCCATTGAGCTAATTAACATATATATTACACCTAAAATCTATTTTTCGTGATTTTCAAAATACAATACATTGTTATTAACTACAGTCACCATACTATACAGATCTCTTGAACTTACTCCCATCTAAGTGAAATTTTGCATCCACAATTCTACTCTCTGCTTCTAAGAGCTCAATTTTTTAAGATTCCACATATAAGTGAAATCATATAGTAGTTATCTTTCTGTGCCTGGCTCATTTCACTTAACATAATGTCCTCCAGGTTCATCCATGTTGTCACAAATGACAAGATTTCCTTCTTTTTTGGGGCTAAATAGTATTCCATCGGCACTATTTTTTTTAATAGACTTAAATTATATCCATTCTGGAACTAGTAACAGTATGCTTTGACAGTGGCTCACTATAAGATGTTGTATTGGAAATCTGTAAATTAAGCAACTGTTTCTTATGATATGCGTCATTTTCCTGGTTGGCATGTTCATCCAGTGATTTTCTTATACAATTCTTTAATTCTTCAATTCCTTCTCCAGTAATTGCAGATGTGGGGATGATATGTTGGAACTTCACAGTCCTCTCCGGAATCATGTTTTTTCCAAATAAATGCAAAAAACCTGAAACAAAGAACACAAAGCTAAGCTGATTTCCATTGTCTTTGAAAGTCAGTCAAAATTGTGTTAGAGGCTTGATCTGTGAAGCATGGAACCAAAAACTTAGCATATCTAATTCCTTTTTTCCCATCTGTCTCTAATAAGCTCTCAGAACCTTTGGATTTTACTACTGACAACCATAAGCTTCTTGGCACATGATAGGTACATAGTAAATATTTGTTGGAGGAATATATTTTAAACCACACTGAGTGTAAGTAGAAGATGAATCACAAAAATGATTTGCTTACAGTAGTAAAAAATTTGGGGGGGTCAATAAGTTGAGGCAACATATAGATTCTTTGAAAGAAACGTTCTGTAAAAATAATATTATTTATATTTGGCCTCAGTACAGAGGAAATCTTTAACTGCCCAAAAGTATAGGCTTATCATCATTTATGCTAGGATCCATACTAAAATTGAAGAGGGAGAAGGGGGAGTTCAAGGGAACGATCATTTCAGATGAGTCCAGTCTATCACCCCACAGGGGCTAACAGCTGTTTATTACTTTTTCCTCTTCCCTGCCACCATGGCAATGGAAAGGGGGCACAGCATACTGACTGGATGGGTTAACTTATATGAACTAGAAAGGCTGGACTGAAAGAGATTGAACAAGACAGCATGGAGCTTGCTTTCCAAGATTCATAAGGCCCCCAGGAAAGTCCAGAGAGGCTAACTCAGGAAATATCACTGAAATGCCTACATTTTGTTTTATGATAGTCCAGGGAATAGTTACAAAATCTTGAGTTACCCTCACTTCTGGTACTTCCTCTGAAAATTCCCCTCTCTGCAAGACAAACTAGCTAACAAAACTAATGACCTTATAAAGCAAATGACATTAAGGAATGAAGTCTAACTATTTGACAATATCAGGTAATATTTATATCCAACGAATAACTTATCAACCCCACACAGCTCAATATGTAAATTACACAGGGGAAAGATTTTTGAGGAGAAAGGAACTTATGGTGCCATCTGCAAGTCCTAGAGTACGCTATAATCTATTTTCCCCAATTGTTATCCTAAGTATAAAAACATAAGACAAATTAGTACTATTGAAAAACATGTTAGGTACTTACTGTGCACCCTTCTTTCCCTCATTTGTACATGAGGTCCTCTACTAGACTCTGAAAAATGAAGGTATCATCACCATAGCACAGAGGGTGTTCTGCAAAGGTCAATATTCAAACCTGTGGAGAGCCCCTTTAAGTTTTTTCACACAAAGTGGTCCATAAAGGAAATTTCAGACAAACAAATCCTTTTGGAGTAATAGCATCTGTTTTTCTGTGTCATGCATACATAGGAAAACTCAAGTTCTTTTTAGAAAATGAATATTCAGAGACCTATAGAGCTGGGGTTGTAAAGAAGCATACCCCTTTAGAACTATTAGCTCTGTTTTTAAATTTATAGTGTATAGTACTAGGGGAATGAAGTTCTAGACTTTGTGAAGTATGTTAATTAAAGGAAAAGAATTCACAGGTAGATGCTTTTCCTCCTTTTACCCGAACCCTATGCACTCTTCAAGGGCCCAATTTAAGTTTTACTTCTGCGTGGAGGCTGGCCTTTTCAGTTCAAATTAATCTTTCTTTTCTTTTGTCTCCTCTAACTTACTGTCCATATCACACATTCTAGAACTTGACTATTATTTTTTCTTTTTTTTTGAGGCAGAGTCTTGCACTGTTGCCCAGGCTGGAGTGCAGTGGCATGATCATAGCTCACTGCAGCCTCAAACTCCTGGACTCAAGTGATCCTCCTGCCTCAGCCTCCCGAGTAGCTGGGACTACAGGAGTATGCCACCATGTCCAGCTTATTTTTTTAATTTTTTTTTAGAGGCAGGGTCTCACTGTGTTTCCCAGGCTGGTCTCAAACTCCTGGCTTCAAGCGATCCTCCTGCCTCAGCCTCCGAAAGTGCTGGGATTACAGGCGTAAACCACTGTGCCCGGCCATGGAACTTGATAATTATGTTACAATGTTATTTAAACATTTGATATAGTATGTGTTCTTTCTTCAAACATGTATGATTTTTAAGAGTAGAAACTATCAGTTTTCTTCTCCACTGATTATAATAATCTTAGCATTATAATAATTATAATAATACTTAGCATTCTCTGCATGTAGTATTCATTAAAGTACAATTAAATGAATAAATGGGTTTACCCTTAGGATTCTGAAGCTGGTTCACCAATTCATGGAATTTATCTTGGGCATCCGGCAAGTCCATTTTATTAACTGCCAGGAGGGCAGGTTTTGTCTGAAGTTCCTTGTTGTACAACTCCAACTCCTGTAAATCAAAAGAGAAAAACCAAATAATTTTATAAAACTATGTATAAATTACCTATTTGGTAATGTTTTTCTTTAATGGCCTGGATAATCTAAAGCCCCCCCATATTACTGAAATGCAATAAATCCCAACAACCACAGAACAAAGGAAATTCAGAAAATGCTTCTTTTTAGGTCATGTGTTAGTATATTTTAGCTTACACAACATCCTAGAGACATATGATTTTGTGTCCAGAGCCAAATACAGATATCTGAACTTCACACAAATAAAATTCAGAAGTCAATAATAACAATTGAATGTTGTACCTGTAGTATTTGTGGAAAAAGTAAATGTACTTAGGAGTAAATCTTTGTGATCTTGGATTAGGCAATGGTTTCTTAGATATGACACTAAAAGCACAAGCAAAAGAACAGATAATGGGACTTGATCAAAATTAAAAATTCAGGATTGTTTTGCTATTGAGTTGTTTCAGTTCCTCAAATATTTTAGATATTAATCCTTTATCAGATGTATGGTCTACAAATGTTTTCTTCCATTCCACAGGTTGTCTCTTCACTCTGTTGATTGTTCCCTTTTTTGTGCAGAAGCTTTTTAGTTTGATGCAATCCCATTTGTCTACTTTCACTTTTGTTACCTATGCTTTTGGGGTTATGTCCAAACAATCATTGCCCAGACCAACATCAAGAAGCTTTTTCCCTATGTTTTCTTCTAGTAGTTTTACAGTTTCAAGTCTTATGTTTAAGTTTTTAATCCATTTTGAGTTGACTTTTGTATATGGGATGGTATAAAGGTCAAATTTCATTCTTTTACACACAGATATCCAGTTTTCCCAACCATTTTTTGAAGAAACTATCCTTTACCCATTGTGTGTGCTTAGCAACTTTGTCAAAGATTAGTTGGTTGTAAACACATGGATTTATTTGTGACCTCTGTATGTTGTTCTGTTGGTCTATATGTCTGTTTTTATGCCAGTACCATGCTGTTCTGATTACTACAGCTTTGTAGAAGGTCTCAAAATAGGTAGTGTGAAGCCTCCAGCTTTGTTCTTTTTGCTCAAGACAGCTTTGGCTATTCAAGGTCTTTTGTGGTTCCATACAAATTTTAGGACTGTTTTTCTATTTCTGTGAAAAGTGTCATTGGAATTTTGATAGGGACTGTGCTGAATCTGTACATGGCTTTGGGTAGTATGAACCCAATCAAAAAACAGGCAAAGGACCTGAATAGATGTATCTCAAAAGAAGACAAGACATACAAATGGCCAATGGGTATATGAAAAAAATGCTCAACATCATTAATCATCAGGGAAATGCAAATTAAAATCACAATGAACCATCACCTCACATCTATTAGAATGGCTATTATCAAAAAGAAAAAAAGATAACAAGTGCTAGAAAGAATACGGAGGAAAAGGAACCCTTGAACACTGTTGGTGGGAATGTAAATTAGTAGAGCCATTATGGAAAATAGTACAAAGGTTCCTCAAAAAATTAATAATAGAACTACCGTATGATCCAGCAACCCCACTTCTGGGTATATATCCAAAGGAAATGAAATCAATGTGTTGAAGAGATATCTGTACTCCCATGTTCACTGCAGCATTATTCACGATAGCCAAGATATAGAATCAATCTAAGTGTCCATCGATGAATGAACGGATACAGAAAATGTGATATTTAAACACACACATATACGCACAATGGAATACTATTAAGCCTTTACAAAGAGGAAGATCTTGTCATTTATGACAACATGAATGAACCTGGAGGACATTAAGCTAAGTAGAAATGAGCCAGGCACAAAAAAACAAATAGTGTGTGATCTCAATTTTATGTGGAATCTAAAAAAGTTGAACTCACAGAAGCAGAAAGCAGAATAGTGGTTGCCAGGGGCTTGAGGGAGGAGAGATGGTAGGGTTGGTCAAAGGAAACAAAGTTTTGGTTAGACAGGATGAATAAGTTCTGGAGATCTATGGTACAGCATAGTGACTATAATTAATAATAAGGCATTATATACTTGAAAATTGCTAAGAGTAGCTATCTTAAGTGTTCTCATCACAAAAAAATTAGTATGCGATGGATATGTTGATTAGCTTGATTTAATCATTTCACAATATATACATGTGTCAAAACATTACTTGTACACTTTAAATATATATATTATCTGTCAATAAAAATTGACAAACTTTTATACCTTAATAAAACTAGGAAAATAAACAAAAGTTTCGTGCCTCAAAGGATACCATGAAGAAAGTGAAAAGACAACTCACAGAAGGAGAGAAAATATTTCTAAATCATGTATCTGATAAGGGACTTATATTCAAAAATACAAAAAATTCTTACAACTCAACACTGCAAAATGGGCAAAGAATCTGAACAAACATTTCTCCAAAGATATACAAATGGCTAATAAGCACATGAAAAAATGCTCAGCATCATTAATCATAAGAGAAATGCAAATAAAAACCATAATGAAATACCACTGCACTCCCACTAGGATGGGTAAAGTAAAAACAACAAATGAGTGTTGGTATTCATGTGGAAAAACTGGAACCCTTATACATTGCTGGTGGGATCGTAAAATGGTACAATGGCACAGCCAATTTGGAATAGTTTGCAGTTCCTCAAAATATTAAACAAAGAGTTACCACAATCCAGCAACTGCACTTCTAGGTATGTATCCAAAAGAAATGAAAATACATGTCTGCACAAAACCCTGTACATAAATGTTCACAGCAGCATTATTCATTATAGGCAAAATGTGACAAATGAAACAGGATCTACAAAGTCCTGGAAGTCAGCAACATCATATTGTACAAGAGAGAAATCATATAGCTGAAATGCAGCATGTAAGGGAAGGAGTTGGGGAAAGGACTACTAGGCAAGGGTCAGACTTGCCAAACCTCATACACCATGTCCAGGTTAGACTTTAACCTAACAGCAATGGGGACCATCAAAATGTTTTAAGCAGGGAACAAATATCAGCTTGGTTCTTTTACAAAGATCACTCCAGCTGCCATATAAACAATGGACTGGAGAAAAGCAAGGATGGAAGCAGAGAAGACCAGACAGGACCAGAGTCAACATGCCAGTGAGAGGGGCTGATGATTATAACAGTGTGGAGGAAGATAAGTGGATGGATTTCAGAGAGATTCAGGATATAAAACTGACAGGGCTTGACGTAGGTGGTTCTAGCTTACATACTTAGTAAAGTTCTGGGGGTGGCTGAGGAGTTAAAAAAAGAGATCAGTTTTATACGTATTAAGTCTGAGTGGCTAATAGGATGTCCAATCAAAGATGTCCAATAGGCATCTGGTCTAATCACAACCAAAAGATCTGGGTATCAGATACAGATTTGGCAGCCATCGGTATATTACCTGTAACTGAAGCAACAGGAACAGGTAAGACTGCACAATAGGGTTAGGACAGAACTCCAAATAATGTTACTCAAAGGACGAGCAGAAAAGAACTAAGAAGTAGGCTGAGAAATAGTCTAAGAAGTAGAAATAAAACTAGGAGATTATGGTTCATTAAACTAAGACTGAGAATACTTCAAGAAGAAGAAATAGACAAGTGTTAAAACTGAAGCAAGATAAAGTCTGAGAAGTAAATAATAGGTAGCTGGAAGCCCAAGGAGGGTTTTACCCATTGCAATAGTTTGAGGAGCAGGTGAAAACTGAAGAACTGGAGACAGCAAGTTTAAATAATTCTTTAACTGATATTCAAAGCTTTAAAAAGTAAGGTGGAGTATTTATTCTAATAATGCTATTCCATATAGTCCTATATGCCTACATATTAGACCAGATACAGAACACAGTACAACAGAAAACCTACTTTTGTAAGTAGTATTATGGTTTCAAAAGCAGTTCTGTATTGAGTTTGGGAAGAAAGCTGAAATCCACAAATATCAACCTAAAAAAGAGGGAAAGAGTCTTTAACATAAGAAGAACAGCCATACATTTTTATGTTTTGAAGTATTTTACTCTCTCAAGCTAAAAATAATTTCTCAGTCTATACTCTACCAGTAACTTAGTAATTCAAAATAAATAACAGAAATTGAGGTGTTAAGGTAACTATAATTATTCTGGTAAAATAACAGTCATTAATAAAATGAAAAACTAGTATAGACAAAGTTTATACCAATTATAGACAAACCTCACCTATAATTCTAGCACCATCAATGAAGTATGAAAGAGATACTATATAATATAGTAGTATGTTGGAAATCTTAAGGAATAAAGTCCTGACAAGTATGGCCAAACTTATATCTGATATAGTAACCATTTCCATCCCCATGTCATAACAGACTTAGCAGAGTAACATAAGCTACTACTTTATCTTTAAACCTTATTAAAAATTTCTAGGAAAACTCAACTCATTGATTTTCACATTCATTTGAACATCACATGTATATGACTTACAACAAAAAGGAGTTGTCTAGTTCTTTCTATATGCTTCAGGAATTTGTGGCCCATTCCTTTGTTCATATGTGCTCCTTCTATCAAACCTGGAAGATCAGCTACTGATATCTAATACCATGTTAAATGGTTTGATGGAAAAGAAAAATATATGAAAACCTCAAGTTCAATTACATACAAAAATTTCCATATTTCAAATATAAACAGTTCCTAATTTATGATTACTACATCTTTGAAAAGCCAAGATACCTTTATAGCAAAATTAATTATAGTATTAAAATCCTTTGTCATCAGATATTAAAGTCCCATTTTTACTTATTAATCTAACAATCCAGGAATTTAGGGATTAGTTTAACATTTACTAATCACATAAACTTATAATTTCATAAATTATATTGTTCAATATGAACTTTTCATAAAATTTTAACTTTTACAATCTGAATTTGTAGAAGTTTACAAGGATATTAATTCAGCAGACATTTACTAAGTATAGCTCTATAGTTTTAAATTCAATTTGTAATTGTTTATTTGGCACCATTGTTCCTTTTTTGTTCATATGATACCAGCAGGATTATCGACCATTCTTACAAAGTGAAAACTACATTGTTCCTATACTTCTTTTGGAGACGACAAGAATTATTTACCATCATTCTACACTTGTGCTTTTCAAACTTCACTGTGCATCATAATCACCTAGGGAACTCTTAGAAACTACAGATGCCCAGGCCTTATCCCCAAGAGGTTTGGTTTCAAATCCCTGGGGCCCAGTCATCATTTACCATTGCAGTTCTTAAACCACCCAGATAAATTCTGAGGTGTGTACTGAGGGATGAGAAGTAGTGCTCTACACCCACTGCCCAGTGTGGATAAAGAATTCAGTCTTAAAGGAAATTGTGGCTACATGACAAAGCAGGGTGCACAACAGCGGTTCTGAAATTTCCTTCAGAGCTTCTCTAATGATTTCCCTTAAAAATTAACAATGTTTGTTATTATAAACGATTTACAAACAATGTTTTCTTTTCCTCTGTTGTTCTCTACATCATATTATCTTGAATTTATACTACTTAATATTATATATAATTGAAGTTTTTTATTTTTTACTGTTTAAACGAACATAAATTTTTATCCCTTTTGAATTATGTTATAGGATTATACGAACCTACATTGACACATCATTATATTCCAAAGTGCATATTTTACATTAGGGTTCATTTTTGATGTTATACATTCTATGGGGTTTTTTCCCCAAAATATTAAGGGGGTACAAATATTTTAGGTTACATGGATCACTTCTGTAATGCTTAAGTCCCAGCTAAAGGTATGTCCATCACCCAAATAGTGGTCATACTACCTTTTAGGTAGGTTTTTGTCCCTCCCCTCCTCACCCGATTGACTTCCACTGAGTTTTACTTCCCTCTGTGCACATGTGTGCTCATCGGTTAGTTCCAATAGTGAGTAATTCTATGGGTTTTAACAAATGTATAAGTATCCAAATGCATAATGTATCATAACAGAATGGTTTTCACTGCCCTAATATTCTGTGCTCTGCTTATTCACCTCTCCTTCCTCACTAACCCTGGCAACCAGTATCTTTCTGCTATCTCCATACCTTTGCCTTTTCCAGAAGATCATATACTTAGAATCACACAGTATGTAGCCTTTTCATATTGGCTTCTTTCACTTAGTAATATGCATTTAAGGTTCTTCCATGCCTTTTCATGACTTGATAGCCCACTTCTCTTTACAGCTGAGTAATATTCCACTGTCTAAATGTACCACAATATATTTAACCATTCACCTACTGAAGTGAAGTTGTTTACAAGTTTTGGTAATTATGAATGAAGCTGTCATAAGCACTCATGTGGAGGCTTTTGTGTGGACGTAACTTTTGAACTCATTGGGGAAATATTTAGGAGCACAACTACTAGATTGTACATTATATTTTTAAAAAAAAATTTTTAATTTAGTTTTTATTCTAATTATACAGAAGATCTATAGTTCTTCCTTATTAAGGAAAAGTAAATTTAAATAGCTAGATGAGACCAAAATCCCATTAAATCTTTTTTTTCAAAAAAAAGAAAGTTGGAATAAAATCATTTCCATGAACTTTAGAAAGTGTTTTTAGGAAATGAAGATCAATAATCCAATATGGTAATAAAAGAAGGACTTGCAATGAGAAGAAACATATTAAGGAGATAAAGAAGACATGATATAGCAATGAACTGGACCTAATCTTTGGAAGAATAAGAAATTAAATTCTTACACAATATTTTACTATGTTAGTGCTCAGCAGAATTATTTTGACCAGTTTCACTTATCATAAATAAAATCTTATTACTGTTTTTCCCCCTAACACCATAGAAACAGGCAAATATAAAGTCCAAGTACCAAAACCAAGTACATTCACTTCTAATGAAATGTTTTACTTTAAAAATACCCACTTGTTTGAAATCATCACACATAATCTTGCCAAGTTCAGGCTTTAATGTTGTAACTAAAAGGAAAAACAACAATAAATTAAGGCTAGAATAAAGGCTGGTACAGTCAAAATTGTTTTAGCATCATGCATAGAATGAACAATATTTCTTTTCTGTGAGCAGTTTAATTCAGATTTTGTCCTAATTGTTGAAATGGAAATTATGATTATCTTGGCTATTTAAAAATGTATGTAGAAAAAGACAAGTACAGATTTTTGTAATCTGCATAGGCCTAATCTAATTATTAAGTCTCAAATTTCCTCTACTGCACTTTAAGGTGCATGGTAAGAAAGTTTGGGGAAGTGGGGCTCAGCATTTAGGTTTCTATTACTGGGTTTGTGGATGAAATTTTTCTAGTCCTTTCTCATTCAGTTATCCTTAAGCCTCACCAATCCGACACTAGCCTCTTTCCCATGACTTTTTGCTTTTCCTCCTCTTTCCTTTTCAAGCCCCGTGTATTACAACAAATACTGGCCATGCAATTTACAGCCATTAGTCCAAAATTAACTCTACTTCATCAGAGTCTAATTTTAGAATGGCTTAATTTTATTTTCCAGGTTAATGTCATTCTGTGTTTTTGTTTAATGATGGCAGAGATGCTATCACATACACTCATTACTCTTACCCTAAGCTTCTGTTATATCTCATCTAGTTACTGCAATAACCTACTACCTGGTTTCTGCAGATCCTTTTATGTCCTACGCCAATACATTTTTAATATTATAGGCAGACAGATCTCTTTGAAAGCAAATCTAATCATTTTATCCCTTCCAATTGCCTTTAAGATAGAAAAATCAAATACAGCCTACATGGTCTATGTGATATGGTCTCTACCTACGTCTCTAGCCTTATCTCAATTCCTTTCTCTTACTTCATATCTCTAGACACACAAACCTACGCCCTGCCACCACTAAGCCTTTGTGTACATGCTATTTCCTCTGATTAAAGACCCTTCACCTCCACTCCCTTTCACTAATTAACTCATAATTATTCTTCATATCTCAGTCCAAGCACCACACCTCAAGGAAATCTAAAGCAGTCACCTATACTCTTTCATAAAACCTTTTTATATTCCCTTATATTTATTAGTGATATATATGCTTTACCCCACTAGTCTGTAAGCTCAATAAAAATCAGAACAGTAGCTGTTTCTGCTCACCAGTCTTTGTAACCCCACAACATAATGTGGCTCCTAGAAATAAATACTTTCTAAATGAATGAAAGTATTCATCTCAGCCTTCCTAGTATTTATCACAGTGCTTGATAAAGGGTAGGTGGCTCATAAAATCCTAACCAAACCAAATAAATGATTATGCAACAGAGAAATAAATTAAATGCAATAAAGTAAGTGTCTAACAAGGACAAGAAACTTTGCTGAGGGGTATAGAGGTTTCAAAGATTAATGGGAAATGCATGTATTTTAGCGGCCAAAAGTTTTTAAACTAAGGCTATCCTCAGAGTTGTCATTTTTTCCACACTCAAAGAAATATTAGTCTTTAAAAGTTTACCTCCACACATTAAAATACACAATCAAATTATACTTACATGCATAATCTGCAATTGCAGGTTTGGCATGAGAAACTCTACTTAGCAAAGAGGATTTTCCAGCATTTGGGAATCTGAAATGAGAAAATAAAAATATACATTACAACAAATAATACTACTTGCTTATTTCTGAATTCCGAAGAACTCAAGTAGACTCCTCTCGAGTAGGACTACAGGTGCGTGCCATCATGCCTGCCTGGATAATTTTTAAAAAATATTCTGTAGAGACAGGGTCTAGCTATGTTGCCCAGGCTGGTCTCAAACTCCTAGCCTCAAGTGATCCTCTCGCCTCGGCCTCCCAAAGTGCTGGGATCACAGGAATGAGCCAGGTCGCCTGGTCATTTTTTTTTTTTTTTAAAGAATTCTTTATAGTTGCTTGGCCTGCTTTTTAAACCGAATAATATAAGGTGAACACCTTTCAATGGTGAAGTATAATTTACTTTACTAATTTCCTATTGACAGACTTTAGGTTGTCTCCAATTTTTCACTGTTATGAATAACACTGCAAAAAATACAGCTAGAAAGACATATACTGTTAATAGTCATCTCTGAGTGGTGGGATTAATAGACAACTATTTTTTCATTCTGCAAATAAGCATGTATTATTTGTCTAACTTTTTTCTAAAAACTTTAAACAATGCAGTGACTATTCTTAAACCTTTGCACACATCTTTGATCTCTTTCTTGGCATAAATTTCTAGATAAGCAAATCGTGGATTAAAATATATGCTCATATTAAAGGCTTTTGATTTTTTTGCTAAATTTCCCTCAGGAAAGTCCTACCGTGTAGAAGGAAAGTACTAGGAATGAGGGTCACTTAAAAGATTCTTTCCTAAATCTCATTCATATATTTTCATTAAACTTATCCAACACATACTTATCAAGCACTGACTTTGTATCAGGCAACATACAAAGCAGCAGAAATACAGTAATGAGGCAAACATGATCCCTGCCTTCTTAAGGAAGCTCTTCTTTCAAACACTCTGCCAAACTTTCATTTGGAATAATGATGTAACATTTTACAAATGTTAATTTTGAATCCTATAAAAATTTATAAGCTCTATAAGGAGCTCTTTTAACAATCTTCCTCATAGAAAATCTTTCTGCAATGAATTTAAAATGTAATTATGTGAGATTTCTTAATGATTCATTTCTCCTAGAAAATACATTATCTTCTCATATCCTGTTTCACCCAGGCTCTTGTAACTTTTTGAAAAGCAAATTGCAGCATTTTTGTCCAAGATTACCAATAGCTGCACTTGCTTATTTCCAACATCCTCATACTTTCATAATAATGATTAAGCACATAAAAATACAAGCAACTATTTCCAAGAAGATCAAAGTATGCATAGAAAGAGGATGCTAATGGCTGAAGAACAGACATTTGAGATTTTTCTTGAAAAGTACTTAATGAAAATTTTAGAGGCTGAGATCCAACCTATGCAAAGATCAGATGTGACAACAGTAGTACAAGTGTATTAGTTCTATGATAATTTTCTTTTATGGTTCAGTCCACTCCCAAAACCAGCTAAAAAGATATCTACTTATGCCAGTATTCACAGTAGTAACTTATCAAAAATAGTTGCCTAATTAAAAGCACTAAAATACATATGTTAAACATTCTCCTTAAGAATTTTTTTTAAAATTTTTTTCTCCCATTCTCTTTCAATATGCTTAAGAATCTTGATGCTTTTATTTCTGGCTGTAATTTCAAACCTACTTCTGAAGATCCTAGTATTTCATGTAGTTGCCAGTAAGTTGGCAACATGATGATGATGATGGTAGCAGCTGCAACTCATTGAGCATTCATAAATGCAAAGCACGTGTTCTGCTGTATATGCATTATCTTACCCACCGACATTTTAAGGTAAGCACTATCTCCATCCACTATTAAATATGAGAAAACAAAGGCTTAGAGAAGTTGTATAATTTATCCAAAACCAGCTGGCCAGCCTCCAGAGGATTTGATATCCTAATCCAAATAGTCAGGTTAGACTAACCTGAGTCCCCTACCCCTACCCCACCTTTACTACTCAGCCTTGCTAGGCTCTTCTTTGACTGTAAAGGTGTCTTTTTGGAACCTGAAACACATTTTTCCACCAAATGAGACTGTGAGTGACTGGATTCCCAGTCTTGTTCACAAAACCCTATTAAACCTATCATGTTCCTAAAGAATACAGAGGATTAGAGAATTGATGCCTCATAACTCTCATAACTGTGTTTCATTAAAAATTAAATGTGAATGGCAAGCCAGTTTCACATCTTTTCTTGTTATAATTTTAGCAGGAATGGGGCCTCTGTAAATTCTAAGCCAATGGTGGTAAGACCTAGTTGCTGGTCAGGCAGGGCAAGAGATGAGAGATTCAGACTTAAGAGTCTGGTAAAGAAGCTGTGAAAGGCTGGGCATGGGGCTCATATCTGTAATCCCAGCACTTTGGGAGAGTAAGGTGGGAGGATCGCTTGAGCCCAAGAGTTCAAGACCAGCCTGGGCAACAGCAAGACCCTGTCTCTACAAAAAAAAAAAAAGAAAATTAGCTGGGCGTGGTGGTGCATGCCTGCAGTCCCAGCTACTCAGGAAGTTGAAGCAAGAAGAATGTTTGAGCCCAGAAGTTTGAAGTTGCAATGTGATATGATGGTGCCACTGCACTCTAGTCTGGGCAACAGAGCAAGGGAAAAAAAAGGCAGATGAAAGAGGAAGATGAAAAGAGCTTTGAAAGAAGCTATGGAATGCAAGGAATAGAACTGGGAATTTGGAGAAGAACAGCGATAAGGTAGTTTTCCTATTTTCTCCTGAAGCCTTCCATCTGAATAACTGTAATGCTGTAAGAGGGCTACAGGGGGAGAGAGAGAAGGGAGAAATGCAAATTGAAGTTTTCCCTTCCATTATCTACTCACTATCTTGCTATCTATCCCCCTCCAGTGGGCAGCAGCACTGCAAACCCCACAGCTAAATAGTATTATTTGATGAAAGAATGAAGGCTGGTGGAAGACAACAATCTTGTGAGGTCTGCAGTACTGAAATAGGCAGATCCTAAGCAGAGGCATGAAGGGTACAGAAACAGTCATAGCAAGATCCAATTTGGTGCCAAATAGTGTATAAGAATTGAAATTGTTTACACCAGTCTTTAGCTATCTGATTACTGACACCTCAATGCCTCTATTAAGACTCATGAGGATATCTCAACCTTTTTTCCCTGCTTTTTATTTCCTTCTATATATTTTTAAAAATATGGTGTTTGAATTTCTAACTTTATTCCTTAATATCTGGTAACATTCTTTTACCTGCTTATAATATTGCATTTGACTGATTTTTCTTTCTTTATTCATTCTCCAACATTCCCATTGACCTATTCAACTGCTCTGATCTTCCTTTTACAAGTGAATATTAATGATGAAATTCTATGTTGGCAATTTGAAATTAACTATATTTAGCAGCATATTGCCAAAGTACATACACAACACACAAATTCCATAAACTAGAAATAATTCTGGCCCAAAATTACCATGTACATTTATTTTCTATTCATAGACTGTCTCTTTGAAAGTATAATAGTAAAAATATGAATGATACTTACCCTACTAGGCCTACATCAGCTATAAGTTTTAGATCAAGGTGAATTATCCGTTTCTGGCCTTTCAATGGTAAGAAATTTGTAAGAAATTTACCACCAAGGCCTCCTTCAGCTACCAAAATTCTATCACCTTCTTTATTGAGTTCTCCTTAAAAAGAAGGAGAGAAATACAGTAAAGATCAATAAGTAGAGTAAGCAGCATGATATTTTCTTTCAGAAATACATGCCAGGAAGTTCCAATTTACAAATCCAAAGGGCTAAATAAAAAAATTAAATTTCTATTATAAGGTCTGACCCTACAAAAACACTTTTATAAGCAGTTGAAAAGAGACTAGTTATACGTTTTAAAATGAAGTACTCTTATATCTTTAAAATAATCTTAAATCTAGCAGTCAATTTTGAACAATTTTTATGTCTTAAAATGTTCTATTATAAATTAGCTGCTGAAACTGTTAATATTAAAAAAAATGATTCTTAAACATAAAAGAGGGAAAAGGTGGAGCAAGACGTCCAAATAGAAATCTCCAAAGATTGTCCCTCTGCATGAACACCAATTTCAACAACTACCCATGCAAAGAAGCATCTTCAGAGAACCAAAAATCAGGTGAGCAATCACAGTACCTGACATTAACATTATATCAAGGAAAGAGGCACTGAAGAGGGCAGAAAAGACAGCCTTCCACTGCTTACGCTACTCCACCCCTATTCCTGGCAGTGTCATGACAGCACACAGAGTGGAGAGAGAATCTGTGTGACCAGGAGAGAGAGAGTGAAGTGATTGTGGGACTTTGCATTGGAACTCAGGGCCACCCTGTCACAGGGGAACACAGCACAGGGCAGAATTCTGTCGGTGTCCACAAAGGGAGCATTTAGACCAGCCTGGCCAGAAGAAAATCCTCTGCCCCAAAACCTGATGTCTGGATAGCCCCACCACCAGCTGACAAAAAATGGCCTGGGGCATGGAATAAATTTGTAAGGCAGTCAGGCTACAAAAGATGCAGTCCTTGGGCAATTACTGTAGCTGTGCTGGCTCAGAGCCAGTGCACTTGGGGTGTACATGACCCAGTGATACACCAGCAGGTGTGGCCAAGCCAGTGTCTGTGTCATCCCTCCCCTGACTCCAGGTAGTGAAGCTCAGGGAGTCTTCTTTCACTTGGGGAAAGGAAAGGGAAGAGTTCAGAGAACTTTGTTTTGCAACTTGCATGCTAGCTCAGCCACAGTAAAATAAAGTAGTAAGCAGACTCCTGAAGCCTCTGAATCCAGGCCTTAGTTCCTGGATGGCATTTCCAGATCCACTCTGGGCCAGAGGGAAACACGCTCTCCAGAAGGGAAGGACCTAGTCCAGACAGGATTCACCACCTGCTGACTAAAGAGCCCTTAAGTTTTGAATAAACATCAGAGGCAGCAAGACTGCAGCCACCATGGACTTTGGGTGAGACTCAGCTGGTAGGACCTGGTGTAGTCCTACCTGTGGTGGCCACAAGGGAGTATCACTCCTCCCCCAACTCTAGCAGCCCAATACAGAGATTGAGGGAGGAGAATGAGGGACTTTGCCTGGTAATCCAGGAAATTCTCCCATATCTTATCCAAGTCCACCAAGGTGGTACCACCAGGAGTCTGCAAGAGTCACAGCACTACTGGGCTTGGGGCAACCCCAGCACTATTACGGCTGCAGTGACCAAAGACTTAGATTACAATACTCAATTCCCTTTGAATATCTGGAAAGCCTTCTTAAGAAAGATGGGTTCAAACAAGCCCAGACTGCAAATATTAAAATAAATACCTAACCTTTCAATGCCCAGACATCGACGAACATCCACAAGCATCAAGAATATCCAGGAAAACATGACCTCAACAAATGAACTAAATAAGGTACCAGTGACCAATCCCAGAGTTATGGAGATAGGCAACCTTTCAGACAAAGAATTCAAAAGAGCTGTCCTAAAGAAGCTCAGTGAACTTCAAGACAACACAGAGAAGTAATTCAGATGCCTATCAGAAAAATTTAACAAAGAGATTGAAATAATAATAAAAAATCAAGCAGAAATTCTGGAGCTGAAAAATACAACTGATAAACTGAGAAATGCATAAGAGTCTCTCAACAGCAGAACTGATCAAGCAGAAGAAAGAATTAGAAGACAGGCTATTTTAAAATACACAGAAGATAAAAAAGAAAAAAAGAATAAAAAAATATGAAGCACGCCTACAAGATCTAGAAAATCGCCTCAAAGGGGCAAATCTAAGAGTTATGGCCTTAAAGAGGAGGTAGAGAGAGAGACTGGGGTAGAAAGCTTATTCAGAGAAAAAATAACACAGAGTTTTCCAAATGTACAGAAAGATATCAATATTAAGGTATAAGAACACCAAGCAGATTTAACTCAAGCAAGACTACCTGAAGGCATTTAATAATCAAGCTCCCTAAGGTCACAGATAAAGAAAAGGGTATAAGTGAAGCAAGAAAAAAGAAAAAAAAAAAAAAACATATAAAGGAGCTCCAATAGGTCTGGCAGCAGACTTCCCAGGGGAAACCTTACAGGCCAGGGGAGAGTGGCATGACATATTCAAAGTGCTGAAGGAAAAAAAATCTTAACCCTAGAATATTATATCCTTCAAAAATATCCTTCAAACATCATGGAGAAATAAAGACTTTCCCAGACAAACAAGAGCTGGGGGATTTCACCAACACCAGACCTCTCCTACAAGAAATGTTAAAAGGAGTTCTTCAATCTGAAAGAAAAGGACATTACAAATAATAAGAAATCATCTGAAGGTATACAACTCACTGGTAACAGTAAGCACACAAATACAGAATACTCTATCACTGTAACTACAATACATAAACTACTTATATCTTGAGTAAGAGGACTAAAAGACAAACCTATCAAAAATAAAACAAATTTTTGAGAGATAGGTAGTATAAAACTATATAAGTGAAAACAACAAAAAGTTAAGCAGGGAGGGATGGAATTAAAGTGCAGAATTTGTTAGATTTCTCTTTGCTTGTTTATTTGTTTGTAAGCAGAGTTAGTTGTCATATGTTTAAAATAATTGGTTATAAGATTTTTTTGCAAGCCTCATGGTAATCTCAAATCAAAACACCTACAACAGATACACAAAAATAAAAAGAAATTAAAACACAACACTAGAGGAAATCGCTTTCAACAAAGGAAGACAGGAAGGAAGGAAGAAAGAAACAGAGGACCACACAACAACCAGAAATCAAATAACAACATGGCAGTAAGTCCTTACCTATCAATAATAACATTGAATGAATGGACTAAACTCTCCAATCAAAAGACACAGAGTGGCTGAATTGATTAAAAAACAAAACAAAACAAAAAACAAAACCACACACACAAGACCAAACTATATATTGTCTACAAGAAACCCATTCTACCTATAAAGACACACACAGACTGAAAATAAAAGGACGGAAAAAGATATTCCATACAAATGGAAACCAAAAAAGAGCAGGAGTAGCTATACTTCTATCAGATAAAATAGATTTCAAGACAAAAACTATAAAAAGAGACGAAAAAGGTCATTATATAATGATAAAGGGGTCAATTCAGCAAAAGGATATAACAATTCTAAATACATATGGCAGCCAACACTGGAGCACCCAGATATATAAAGCAAATATTATCAGAGATAAAGAGAGAGAGTCCCCAATACTATTAATATAATTGTTGGAGACCCCAAGACTCCACTTTCAGCACTGGACAGATCATTCAGACAGAAAATCAACAAAAACATTGGACTTAATCTGCACTATAGACAAAACGGACCTAATAGATATTTACAAAACATTTCATTCAACAGCTAGCTGCAGGATATATGTTCTTTTCCTTTAGCTCATGGATCATTCTCAAGGATAGACCATATGTTAGGCCACAAAACAAGTCTTAAAAATGTCAGAACAATTAAAATCATACCAAGTATCTTCTCTGACCACAATGGGATACAACTAGAAATCAATAAATATCAAGAGGAAAATTGGAAACTATACAAACACATGGAAATTAAACAATACGCTACTAAATGACCAGTGGGTCAATGAAGAGGTTAAGAAGGAAATTTAAAAATTTCTTGAAACAAATGAAAATGAAAACAACATACCAAAACCTATGGGATACAGAAAAAGTAATAAGAGGAAAGTTTATAGTAGTAAGTGCCTACATCAAAAAAGTATAAAAGCTTCAAATAAACAACCTAATGATGCATCTCAAAGAACTAGAAAAACAAGAACAAGCCAAACCCAAAATTAGAAGAAATAAATAAATTAGTAGAAGAAAAGAAATAAATGAAATTGAAACCACAAAAACAAAAAATCAATGAAACGAAAAGCTGGTTTTTTGAAAAGATAAACAAAATTGACACACCTTTAGCCAGACTAAGAAAAAAAGAGTGAAGACCCAAATAAATAAAATCAGAGTTGAAAAAGGAGACATTATAATTGGTACTGCAGAAATTCAAAGGATCATGAGAGTCTACTATGAGCAACTATATGCCAATGAATTGGAAAACCTAGAATAAATGAATTAACTCCTAGACACATACAACCTACCAAGATTGAACAAGGAAGGAATTCAAAGCCTGAATAAACTAGTAACAAGTAACGAGATAGAAGCAGGAATATTAATAAAATATCTCCCATCAAAGTAAAGTGCAGGATTCAATGGCTTCACTGCTGAATTCTATCAAGGATTCCAAGAAGTAATATCAATCCTACTTAAACTATTCCAAAAAATCGAGGAGGAGGGAATACTCCCAAACTCATTCTATGAGGCCTGTATCACCCTGATATCCAAACCAGACAAAGACACAACAAAAAAAGAAAACTATAGGCCAATATCTGTGAAGAACATAGATACAAAGATCCTCAACAAAGCTAGCAAACTTCCAATACCTCAGCAGGAAAAAAAAAAAAAAACTAGCAAACCAAATCCAACACTTTAAGGATTATTCATCATGATCAAGTGGCATTCATCCGAGGGACACAAGGATGGTTCAACATATGCAAATCAATCAATGTGATACATCATATCAACAGAATGAAGGATAAAAACCATATGATCATTTCACTTGATGCTGAAAAAGCATTCAATAAAACTCAACATCCCTTCATGATAAAAACTCTCAACAAACTGGGTATAGAAGGAACCTACCTCAACAAAATAAAAGCCATATAGAACAGACCCACAGCCAGTATCATACTGAATAAGGAAGAACTGAAAGCCTTTCCTCTAAGATCTGGAACAAGACAAGGATGCCCACTTTCACCACTATTATTCCACATAGTACTGGAAGTTCTACCTAGAGCAATCAGACAAGAGAAAGAAATAAAGGGCATCCAAACTGGGAATGAAGATGTCAAATTCTCTTGTTTACAAACAATATGATCTTATATCTAAAGAAACCTAAAGATTCCACAAAAAAACTATTAGAACTGATAAACAAATTCAGTAAATTTGCAGGATACAAAAGCAACATGTAAAATTCAATAGTATTTCTATATGCCAACAGTAAACAATGTGAACAAGAAACCAAGAAAGTAATCCCATTTACAACAGCTGCAAGTAAAATGAAGCACCTAGGAATAAACTTAACCAAAGAAGTGAAGGATCTCCATAATGAAAACTATAAAACACTGATGAAAGAAATTGAAGAGTACACAAAAAAATGGAAACACATTCCATACTTATAGATTAGAAGAATCAATATTGTTAAAATGTCCCTACTACCCAAAGCAATCTACAGATTCAATGCAATCCCCATCAAAATACCAATGATATTCTTCATAGAAATAGAAAAAATAATCCTAAAATTTATATGGAACCACAACAGACCCAGAATAGCTAAAGTCATCCTGAGCAAAAAGAACACAACTGGAGGAATCACATTACCTGACTTCAAATTATACCACAGAGCTGTTGTAACCAAAACAATGTGGTACCAGCATAAAAACACACACATAGACCAATGGAACAAATAGAGAACCCAGAAATAAATTCACACATCTATAGTGAACCTATCTTTGACAAAGGTACCAAGAACATACAGTGGGGAAAGGATAGTTTCTTCAATAAATGGTGCTGGGAAAACTGGATATCCATATGCACAAGAATGAAATTAGATCCTTCTCTCTCACCATATACAAAAATCAAATCAAAATGGATTAAAGATTTAAATCTAAGACCTGAAACTAAGAAACTACTGAAAGAAAACATTGGGGAAATTCTTCAGGACATTGGTCTGGGCAAGGACTTCTTCAGTAATACCTCCAAAGCACAGGCAACCAAAGCAAAATTGGTCGAACGAGATAACATCAAGCTAAAAAGTTTCTGCACAGCGAAGGAAACAATCAACAAAGAGACAACCCACAGATTGGGAGAAAATATTTACAAACTACCCATCTGACAAGGGATTAATAACTAGAATATATAAGGAACTCCAACAACTTAATAGGAAAAAATCAAATAATCCAATTTAAAAATGGGCAAAAGACCTGAATAGACATTTCTCAAAAGAAGACATATAAACGGCCAACGGGTATATGAAAAAGTGCTCGATATCATTAGTCATCAGAGAAATACAAATCAAAACTACAATGAGATATAATCTCACCCCAATTAAAATGGCTTTTATCAAAAAGGCCATAACAAATGCTGATGAGGATGTGGAGAAAGGGGACTCCTCATACACTGTTGGTGGGAATGTAAATTAGTGCAACCCCTATAGAGAATAGTATGGAGGTTCCTCAAAAAACCCAAAATAGAACTATCATAGGACCCAGTCCCTATCCCACTGCTAGGTATCTATCCAAAAGAGGGGAATTCAGTATATCAGAAAGATATCTGCACTCCCATGTTTATTGCAGCACTACTCACAATAGCCAAGATTTGGAATCAACCTAAGTATCCATCAGTGGATGAATGTATAAAGCAATTGTGGTACATATACACAATGGAAAATTACATAGCCATAACAAAAAAGAAGAAATCCTGCCATTTGCAACAACATGGATGGAACTGGAGAACATTATGTTAAGTGAAATATGCCAAGCATAGAAAGACAAATCTCTCATGTTCTCACTCATGTGTGGGAACTAAATATTAAAAACAATTGCTCTCATGGAGACAGAGAGTAGAATGATGGTTATTAGAGGCTGGCAAGGGTAGCAGGGAGGGAGGGATAAAGTGGGGATGGTTAATAAGTACAAAAATATAGTTAGATAGAATGAACAATATTTGATAGCAGTGAGGGTATACTTTAAAATAACTGAAAGAGTGGAATTGGAATGTTCCTAACATAAAGAAATGATAAAGGCCTGAGTTGATGGAAACCTCAATTACCCTGATTTGATTAATTCACATTGTATGCCTGTATCAAAACATCACATGTACCCTATAAATATATACAACTATTATGTAGCCATAGTAATCTTAAAAATTAAAAAAAACCTCAAGATATGCCCCCAAATCCTCAATTTTAGAAAATGTGCACATTTTTACAATCTTAGAAGCTAGAGTACACTCACCTATAATTTTACCATTTTCATCAGTTATTGAAATGCCCACAGGTACAGGGATTTCACAGTCCTTTCCTTTGGAGCCTTTCAGTGCACTAACCCTACCAAAAAAAAGCCAAATGAAAATAAGGAAAATCTCTAAATTAAAGGGTTTATACTTCAAGCAAATATACAAAGAGTAGTAGCAATCAACTCTTCTGGCAAATGCAGATGTTAAATGGTCAAATATGGTAGAAAGAAAAACTAAAATGTTCCCTATTTATTTGCATTTTAGACTATTATATCCCATTAAAATGGTATTAGGTAATAATTTAAGTAACCAAATTAACCAGCAAAAGTCATTTTAACCAATAATGAACTAAGATATTGTTCTGAAATGAAGAAATTATTGCTACAATACAAATAAGCTATTAATATAAAAAAGTAGAAAATCTACTTAAAAACAAAGTTTTTAAAAAATTCACTTCAAATGAGAGTACCTAAATTGTAAGAGGCTAACTTGGCTACTCTCAAACTGTTCGTGACAGAATAAATTGGTACAAACTTCTAACTTAGTAATTCCACGTCTGGGAATTTATCAAGAAAATAATTGAACCACCAGGTAAAATAATATCTACATAAGAATGATGCATTGTGGCTATAACAGCAAAAAATATTAACAATAACCTAAACAAATGACAAACTTTCATTTTCAATACTATAATATTATACAGTTATTCTGAATAAGTTTCTGACATGGAAAAAAATGTTAAGCAAAAAGAGGTTGTAAAATATTGTGCTCTCATTTTTGTATCCCCAAATGTTATACACATACACATAATTACATTTGTGTAAACACACAGAAAAGTCTTAGAAAAGACAAGAAAAGGTTAATAGTGGTTATCTCTGGGTGGAATCATTATAGGTGCCTGACTTTTAATGGTGGTGGGGTGGAGTAGTATGGTTGAGATTTGAAAAAGGTTTCCTATGGAGAAAGGTATTGGGAAAAGAAAAAAAATTTTGAAAAAGGTTTCTTAAAGGTTGTTGAAGATAATCTTAAAAGAGGAAATGCAAAGAGAATACAGATAGCAATGGGAGAAGAAATGGATAAAAAATTTAAAAACTCTAAAATATTCCTTAGGCGCAGCCTTTTATGCGTTGAGATATTTTAGACTTTTGCTCAGTTACAAATATAAGAAATAATTTACTTCAAGTTACCAATTAAGTTTTTATCTTGTAAATTTTTTCCAGGAAGGTTTGATTTTATAAAATTAAAGTCAGTTAAGTACTTACCGACTGTTTGCTCCTCCTTCACCCACAAATCGTTTCTGAGGATATTTGTCTTTAAGTTGTTTTAAAGTCATTTTTTTATGGGCTACAACCCAGATGTCACCACCTTTTCCACCTTCTCCACCTAAACGAGGATAGCCCATTCCACCACTTCCTCCCTTGGTGAAGAGTCTTAGGTTATCAATGAAATTTCCATACTTAAATAAAAGAGAGAGAAACATTTATATACCAAATGCGTTTATCAACTTAGAACTCCTTTCTATTCTTAGTTCCACTAAAACTTCTTTAAAAAAAAAAATCAATAATGGCGTTCTGTATGCCAATTCTAGTGCCTTTTCTTAGCTCACCTCCAGTCTGACCTTCTTTTCTCATTTGATCATCTCTCTTAAGACTTTCTTTTTTTCAATTATCAATTATTGTCCCATCCATCCTCAGGGTCTCTGACATTGGCCCTCTTTTCATTCTAGACTTTCTCCCGTGGGTAATCTCGGCTTGTATAAATAACTATCACGTAGGTAAGATACTTCCTATGTCCAATATGTTGGACATCTCAACCAGGATGTAGCTTTTAGTAGTTTAAAGCAACTGAGAGCAGGATCTGTATTTAATTTATATTTGAAACTCCTCTAATATTTAACTTGTTCTTACATATCAGACGAATGAATAATTGTCACCTCAAAAACAAATGTTAACATAACAAAACCAAACTTTTCCCCAGGCAAAATCTGTTCCTCCAATGTTCTCTCAAATAATGGAACCATGGTTTATTCATTGAGACTGCACAAATGAAAATCTCTCAGACTCTACCTGCTTATTTTCCTTAAGCCCTAACTACATCTCCTCTTTCCAGTGCCACCACCCTAGTACCTAGACCAATAAATGATCTTTCAATATCTAGTCATTCTTTCCTTAATGCATCCTTCATCTTGTTGCCCAAACTACTTTTCTGAAATGGATCTGATGTCTAATCATGTTTCCCCCCTATTCAAAAACCATCCATGTTTTTTTTTTGCTTTTTTACTGTTTATGAAATAAAGTCTAAAACTCCTAGCACTCTCTATATATTTAAAGACTTTAACCTACCCTTCCAGTATCATTTTCATTTGTTCAACCCTTCCCATCTCCTCTTCCTCTTTGCTCTGTACTACATAGTGGACTACCATATCTAAATGCCACTCTGCTCATGCTTTTCCACTACTTAGAGCGTCATATGTTGTTTTCTATCATAAACTAACCTGAATATCATATTTTCTTATGTCTTTTTTAATTCCTCTAGTGAACTCTTACCCTGATTTTGCTGGCTCTCTCAGCAATTTGATTATATCTCTATTATTACACCTTTTTAAATCTTACACTGTATTTCACGTTTACCTGTTTCCTTCACTAAATCAAGAACTTCTTGTAGGTAAAGGACTTGTGTATTAACCTTACAGGCTATCAAAATATCTTACAGAGTAATTCCTAAATTCATAATCTTTGCAACTTTAGTCATATAGGATAGCTGTAAGTATCAAAACATATATTTGAGGCTGGTCCAAGTGCAGTGGTGTTAACAACTAACTGATCACAACCAGTTACAGATTCCTTTCTTTCTTTCTCCGCTCCCACTGCTTCACTTGACTACCCTTAAAAAAATAAAAAATTAAAATTAAAATTAAAAAAATCTTTGTTTCAAAAAAATCGAAACACCGACCATTCTGCTACACTCTTGAGGAGGGTTTTTAAAGTTCTATTCAATATGTAACATTTTTTTACTGCTCTGGATTCATCAGATTCAGAGGTTTAGGAGCCTCTCTTAAAGGGAATTTCACTCTGGTCGTTAGTGGTAAGGTAATGGCCAAAATATAAGGCCGGCAGGTTTATAAAAACCGACCTAAATTTTCCTCAAGGCATGTCAATTACATATTCTCGTTTCGCGATAAAGTCTTCTTTAGAAAGATCTTAACTACAGTGCACTCGAGAAAAAATATACAAAAACAGGCAATAGATATTACTTTAAAAAAGAAAAAAAACACTGTAATATTTGAGTTACGGCAGGCAGGTAGCTCAATTCCTCATGCCACGTGCAGACAATTCCCCCAAAGAACCTCAAACCCGCCCCCGAACGACCGTCCTAACCACGCCAGGCAGAAACACCTTTGTTACCCTTTATTGGCAACGCCTGACTCCTGGAGGGGCAGAAAGGACTACTGTAAAACCAAGCAGGAAAGAAGCCTCTGGAAAGAAAATAGTAGGGAGACAGCAGAGCGAGGGAGAATCAGAGCCCTCAGCTGGGGCTAAGGGGACCAGGAAGAAGGGCACCAGACACGGACCTTTCTGAACAACACGCAACCGCAATGCACCATGACTGCGACCGGCCACGATTCCCTCTCGCGGAAGCTGCCTAAACTGAAATACAGCGCAGCCTTTTTACGTCACCGGCGGCGACCGAAGCGATTTTTTCTCCGCAGGCGCGGGAGGCCTAGCGCATGCCTGGCCTGCGAGCTATGCGACGCGCCCCCCGGGTGCGGCGGAGGGTGGTGGCCTGTGTTTGGAGGTAAAGTAAAATAAAACGCTGAGATGACGTCGAGAAGCTAGTGCCGTAAGGGACAGTAGGGTGCACAGTCAATGTCTCAGGAATGAACATTTTGAATGGAGTGGAACTGGAGACTTAGCTGCTTTTGGCAATTTTTATGCTAATTGAGGAAGCCAAAAGGTACCAGAGTCTTCACTCAGCGCGGGAGAAAACCTCCTTCAGACTATAAAACCAAACGCGTAAAGGACACAGGAACTCAACTGGGGAAAGAAGAACCCCAAAAAGCTGTTAGTTCAATGACGAACTGAGTAATCTCCAGCCAAAGCTTCCAGGAGACAATGAATTTAAAATTTGTGGCACGAAAGTATTATGGAAAATGTCAGGCTCTGAGATCTGTAAGAAGACTCTTCTGTGGGGAAAGGAAACATGTCCTCAACTGTATGTCGGAGAGTAGCTTCCTGGAGCCCGGTAGACAAGAGTTTTTATCTAGCTGTCATTTGAAGCATGCCTTTGTGAGCATTAATAAATTATTTTTCCTCAAACTGGGCAGGACCAGCAGAGAGTGGCTCTTCCCATTCCCTCAGGCAGTGAAAAATGTGCACAGCCATACTAAACAGTCCTGCAGTACTCTGCCACTCGTGTAATTCTTTCTTAACCACCAAAACTACTAATTTCTAGAATCCTTGTTCCACTTCAATGTGACAGTCTCTTCCACCGTTCTCTTAAGACAGTGGTTATTTGGAAATACACGGTGTGAAAACCATCCCTCTCTGTCATGATTACTTTCCTGCTACTGGACCACCCTCTTAACCACCAATCAGTAAAGCTGTAATTGTCATTTAACCTGTAATGGTTGCACGTATTTTCCCTCTGGATTACTTTAATGTTGAATATTAACTCAAACATTATTATGAGATGTTTATCTCCATCAGTGTACCTACTTCTCATTAATCAGGACATTAGGTTATTTCTGTGTAGATGTATATAGGTTTTTTGTTTTTCGAGAGAGGGTCTTGCTGTCACCCAGGCTGGAGTGCAGTGGCACAGTCATAGATCACTGCAGCCTCCAATCCTGGGCTCAAGTGATCCACCTGCCTCAGCCTCTGGAGTAGCTGGGACTACGGGTGTGCGCCACCACACCCAGCTAATATTTCTATTTTTCATAGAGACAGTTCTCCTTATGTTGCCCAGGCTGGTCTCCAACTCCTGACTTCAAGCAGCCCTCCCACCTCAGCCTCCCAGAGTTCTGGGATTACAGGCGTGAGCCGCTGTGCCCTGCAGGTGTTTTCAGTTTAATCTTAATGACATTTGCTGCCATTTAGATTACTATTTTTACTAGGTCTTCTTATTATGCCAGAATAGCGTTGAGTCCAATGTATGTATGTTGCAATGCCTATTTTTTGTTAGTGAGCACAAGCCCAAATTGTTTTCTTTCTCATAACATACACATGGGAAAATAACCACAGCAAATTTTAAAAAGTGAGAAATTGATATCAAAATATGTCAAAATGATAAGGATCATTGTGTACTGTAAGCAAAGGAGAAAGCATAATTACCTTGAACAAAATGTGGTCAGAGCCTGAAGTATTTATTACAGCTGTGGTTACCAGATAGTAAAAGTAACATTTTATAACTGGAAATTGTCCCCTTTAAAATGTGCAGCTAAAATTAACATGAGGTGAAATGAACCAGGACATTATCCAGATCTGATGCAGAAGTAATTCTTGGAAGAAAATACTACTACTTCCACCACTGAGAGGAGAGAACGCCTTCCCTGTAATTGTTCAGAAGAATAAAATATAGGCAAACCATTAAACTCAGTAGCCCTAGAGAGTCTTGCATATAGACCCAAATGAGCCATTGGCATAACTCACAATTTGATTTCAAAGATGTTTCAATATAAACTAAAGTTCTAATTTTAATTATTTTAATTTGAAATAATTTTTAATTTACAGAAAAGTTACAAGGTAATTCAAAGAGTTCCCATACAACCTTTAACCAGCTTGCTCTAGTGTTAACATATTTTATAATCATTTGTAAAAACTAAAAAATTGATGCTGGTATGGTATTATTAACTACAAACTTTATTTGCTGTCACTGGTTTTTCAGCTATGACCTTTCTCTGTTCCAGGATCTAATACTGGACACCACATTGCATTTAATCTAACATTTTAGTGTAGATACTCTTAAGCATAAAATGGACAAATATATAATAACAAATCTAATATTTTTATGGTGGTGTATTGCTTAATTCTGTCAACTCACTAAAATGAAAATTAACTTGATTCTCTGCTTTGTAGATATCTCAATTCATCTTGTGTTGTCTTCTCACCTGCTCTTAATTAGATTCCCACTTTTTGTCTATTATACTTTTGGTTCTGCTTGCCCAAGAGGACCTAACAGGGTCCATCTGGCTGAGGCCTTGTACTTAGTACATACACTCTGAATATATGGTAATTAATTTATTCAAAAGAAAGACAAGAGCTCGAGTGCTCCTATAGCATGCAAGTCACCTGAAATGGGGCATAGAATATTCTTCTCATTGGCTCTGTAATCCCCCAAAAGTAACGTATCAAATATTCTTTCAGTTTCATGCTATTCAAAATATTGTAACTCTGAAAACCATTGTATTTCCCAAATGATAAAGGTAAGTGGATCGAACAAATAAGGTCCCTATACCAGCTAAGATCTGCATCTCTCTAAATTAAAATAAAGCATTGTCATAGTGAAGGCCTCACGCCGTGTAATTATTGTCCCCAAACAAGACCTATGTGAAGAAAAAAGTGGATTTATCTTATTGCCTTTCTTCCTAGGAATTTACAGTTCATTAATACATCATTCATTCATTCATTCATTCATATAATAATTTCTGAGTTGTTAATTTGTTGCACACACTTGGCTATGTGCTGGGACCTTATCAAGGGTACTGAAATAACTAAGCAAGAATAACTAAGCAGAGAAGTTGTATCAATGACAAAAAGAAACAAATTTTAATCTTTCTGATACCTGAATTTATAATGGGTGGAGAAAACTTATTCCTATTGAACATGGTTTTCCTTTGCTGTTAATGCACCTTGCTTTTAACTTGAGATAAATAATTTAAAGGTAACTTTCTTAGAAGTATTTCTAGAAATCCTGAGAATTAATAGAATCATGTTTTTAAGACCCCCATTGCCAACCACTTGTACTAGAGGAATAAAGATATTTTAAAGGGCTTCTACTATCCTGTTAGTCATACATTGCTCTTTTTAAAAATATTTTCTTTCAATCATTGACAGATATTAGAATGGCGGTTGAATTATTTGAAGGAACTTTCATAATGATGCTTCCTGTTTGTCCAAACAAAAGTATTCATACAGCAGAAAAATTGGTAGTGTATACAGGATTCTCATTTACCTAACTCATTTTCTTTGTTGCTTGTTACTGAGATTTCATAAAGCAATAATCACTGACAGTACAGTATAATTCTTCGATAATTTGAATAAGGAACAAAATAAGGAAATTAATGTTTATATTAGCATATTCATGTATTATTTTAAGCCTTTATTACTACCACACCATAAATTAATCAACTAGAATATTATCCATTAAAAAGAGGTATTATAAGAATATGTTAGTCATTGTCCTATGAATGTATGATAGACTATCACTCTATACGTAATAAGCTATAGCTTTGGGGTGGAATAACATTTGTGCACATTGCATCCATTTTATATCCTACATACAACACGTGGCAGAGAGTATACTGTGAGAAGGTATAGAACACATAGCTTACTGGAAGACATGGTTGCATAAGTAGAAAAGAGGTTTATTGAGAACTCATTTTATTCAACAGTTACATAGAGCATGAAAATGTAGAATTTTGAACCTTTTTAAAGGGGCTTAAGGATTTAAAGGAGGCATAATTTTAAAAAATTAGATCTGTAATAATTATATTGGCGATTAAATTCAGTTATTCAATCTAGTTCTTGAAATAGCATAGAATCCCTCATTTGGTTACTGTGGAGCTCCCAGGAATTTTGGTATTCATTTCTTATATCTATTTCTTTATCTTCCATTTACTCTTCAACCCATTAGAACTTACTTTCTGTTCTTATTATTTCACGAAAACTGTACTTGCTGGGTCCTTTCCTCAGTCCATACTATTTGACCTGGAAACGTCTACAAGTGAGGCAATTGAAGTTATGGGGTATGCCCCATTTTTGTTGAACAAATTGAATGCTAATAGTAGAGGGGAAAAATGAAGATATCAAAAGATCGTATAATCCTTAGAACTTTTGATTTTATATAATTCTTTCATATAATTCTTGGTAAGAAAAAAATTAGGCTCAATATGTAATAAATATGGGGAAAAAACCCACCAAGTTTTGCAACTATACCTAAACATCGTACTCCCCCCGCAACAAAATGTTAATAAAGTTTCTGATGAACAAAGGAAAGGATGAGTCTCTATCTAGAAAGAGTAAAGAACAAGTTACTTACTCTAGGGAATCAGATAGGATGGAGTTGGTAGAACGTTTATGTGTGGATAATTTTTGTATTACTTTCACATTGAACAAGCCCTAAGCATAAGACTTAAGTTTTTTTTTTTTGGTCTCCCATTGTCTCTTAAATCTTTTCAGTGATGGAAGCTTTTCCTCCCCATTGAATTTGAGTTCCAAGATTTCGTGTTCACTTTTAGAAAATGAGTAGTCCTAAAAACATTTTAAGGCCCAAAACACTCCCTAGATTCAGAAGTTAGACTGTTGGTTCTTGTATAACAATCAAAATTCTGCATTTAATTTAAAGTTACATCTTTTCTCCTCCCTCATCTAGTGCTAATTTTAGGTGTCAGCTTACTACATTTCTCTTCAGAGCATTCCAGATTGGAGCATGAGAGGGAAAAAGTGAAAGGTAGTAAGAAAATTCTTATTTAGCTTGTCTTTTATGGGCTAGATTTGAGGTCCTGCAATTGGTAGATATTTAGGGCTAAATCTCTCATAGGTGCTTTTGTGAGAACTTGGAAGAGTCCCATCACTGGGGTTTCTCACCTCTGGTTCCCTAGTGGGCAGATCTCTATTTGAGTGGTGGCTTTAGATTCTCTCTGCCCTTTTTACCTCCAGAAATCTGGTATCCACCTAGATTCCATCCTGTGAATGGAGCCCCTTGATCTCTTTCAGTAGCCCTATTGGACCAGATCCAAGGTGAGCGCTCTCTCATACACAATCCACCTCCAGGGTCTGGGAACCCCTCAGGTAGACTTTACCTGGGCAAATTTGGGAGCGCAGGCCAATCACAAAGGAAGCCCTCCTCCTTTACCACCAAAGTGGTTGGTGAGCCAGTTTCCCCACCTCTTGATTTCTATGGACAGGACTCAGACTGCAGTCATTATGCCTCACTACTGCAGAGGCAACTTAGTGAGCTCTCTCAGTGTACTTGGTGGATACCCCTGCCCATCCAAATGAGCATGAGGAAAGAGATCAGGCACCCTCTACTCCCTCCTCATTGGGAGTGGAGAACCTGAGAGATCTAAGAATTTTGTGATCATTTCCTTTAGAAATCTGAGTTTGGATCTGGTACCTTACTTTGACATAAAGCATCTACCTCATGTTGGTGTGTCAGCTAGAACTTGTTGTTCAATAGAGATAATTCCTTTGGGGGAAATATGAAATTGGGGGCTGGAATTGAATTTGACACATTATTTTCTATTCTTTCTTGCTTCTCTGCACAATCTGAAACTCTTGTTATTTCTTTTTTCTTAGTTAACGAATAACAGTGTGGGGGGGCTAGAAAAGATGTTAATATGAATTTTTTCTCTTTATAACTTTTCTATGATAATAACTGATATTTATTTGGGGATATCTCCCCCTCGTCTATATGTTTTTATTCTAAAATGTAAAGGAAATAATATTCCTTTAAGTAAACATCTAAGGGCTTATCTTGGACTGTGAGAACTGCTCTCGTGTGCTGTTAATTTCAAATTTGAACTTCTTTTTACTTACTGTGTAAATTGTCTCTCTGAAGGAATGATCATATCTCTTCATTAAGGAATTCATCTCTCACATGAAGCATTTTTTTCACCTTTGAAAAAATATTAATATTGTCAATTTTGCCATGTAATACTTTTGACAGAAAATTGTCTAACAGATGAAAGATAGTTTTTTCTTGTTATCAAATAAAAAATGGCATCTTATTAGCTGATGACACTCTTTTTGTTAAAAGAAGATGAGATCTATAATGTATGGAAATTACTTACAGTTCACAGAGGAGAAAAACCAATAACTACATCAATTTCATATTACTTCCTTCTAAGATATTGAAGTGTTACAACAAGAAAGCAAACAAAGATTACTTATAAAACATTACTATGAGGCTAGATATAAAAGGATGTCAGAATTAGATAAGACATAAAATTGAGTAATCTTGGCCTGTTTTATTTACACAGTCACAGAGGAATCACCACTGAGTCAAAGCTACGATCCATCCAGCCCAGCATTTTATTAAAAATAGTAGCCCAAGTTTATAAAAACTGCTATGCTAGTGCTGGTCCTAATGTCTGAGAATTTCAGGTGGAGTTGTTGGGTGGTGAGAATCAGAAAGTTGAGTTCATTGAGTTATTCTGTCCCATCACATTCTATAGGTCTTAAATACATTCAACCACACTACATGTCTTTTTAAATAGGGCCGTGATTGGGGTTGGGGTGGATCACTGCCTTTTTTCTCATGGTATGTTTGAAGATCAGGACTGTGGTAATTTTATACTGTGCCAATTCAGCTGTAACTGTGGTTCCTAGAATTTCCTTCCCTATGCTAGTTTTAATTTGCAGTTGGCCATTAGAGAAATTTGTATGAGATTTAGAAGGGAGATGCAGCAGCCATTATGCTGTGAAGGTTGGTACAGGGCCCTAGGCATTGCTACAATTTGTCAAGTCATGTGTGTGTGTGTGTGTGTTGCTGACATCCTGGCTCACCTTGTTCACATTCAGCAGAACCCAGACCCACAACTTCTCCAGCTCCCATGAGCTCTCCTCCTCCAGCTTCTCCAGTTCTTCCTGGGCCAGTAGCATGTGCAGTGACATGGCCAAAGGTTCCCACTTTTTCTGCAGGTGGCCTGCATCATTAGGGTTTGATGTAGTGAATGACAAGTATAGGTTCCAGTTTGTCCTTGTGGGTTCTTGGTTGTCTTCACTTTACCCTACCCTACTGTATGTCCAGATGTTCTTCCTGACTCTCTGACTTGCTGACTATAATGACTTCAGATTCACCACCAGATGCACAGGCAATAGTCTTCTGCAGACTTCTTCACCAGCTCCCTTTGTGGTCCCTTGTTAGTGGTTTTTCTTTGACCTTCCAACTATTTCTTTCCAAACCTTTATTTCCTCAGCTTCTTCCACACTTACGTGAGTTCTAATACCTATAAAAATACCTTATTATATGCCATTCATAGTGTTCTGTTTCCCTGATTGAACCCTATTTGATATATGCTTATTTATAGAAAGGATAACGCCTTAGATATACCTCAATGGGAAAGCTCAAAAAAACGCAAGATAAAAGATATCCCTTGCACATGGCAAGGAAGAAGAAGATGTGTGTTTAGCCTGGCAGGAGAACCCAGGATGGCTTATAGGATAGCTTACAACAAGGAATGCCAAAGGACCTTGAATGAAGTAAGGAATTAAAAAGGAATCTGGGTGTCTCTTTTAAGCTACACTGTGTATATCTGTATTTCCAGTGAAGTAAAGTTAAAAAGAGATCTAATTCTCAAAATGTTTTTTTATTTACATATATTTTAAGTTCTTTAATAACAATTCAATCTCTATTGTCTTCTCTGCTTTTACATAATCATAAAAACAAAAGAAAGGAAAAATAAAAAGAAAACCTAGAAGGCAAATCTAGGAAGTACCTAACTTTATTTTTCAGAGTTACTTTTTCAGACTTTCCTAGGAACTTGAAAGTTATACATGCTCCCTACCCAAATTGTCTGTGAATATACATATTAAAAAATTCATTCCATTTAAGGACATTAGAGGATCCCATAAAGCCCATTCATGTAAGCATAAGGAATTCACAGATCCCAGACTGAGATCCCCCAGCCTTACAGTGTATATGCAAGGATATAGGCCTTCCCAACACAGAACTTCTGTCTGGGCTTGTTGATAAACCAGATCAGGGAATGACTGATCCACTTTTTTTATCCCTCATCTTTATTAATGGCATAGACCCTCATGAAAAGGTATTTCAGACTTGACATGTCCAAGACAAAACTCTTGATTCTCCTCCCCCCACCACCACTCTACAAAAAGTCCTCTTTCCCTGGTCACCCTCATCTTAGTTATTAACATCATGATCCACTTAACTAACCGATCAAGCCAAAAACCTCAGTCAATTCTGATTCCATTCTTCTTGGCTTCTCACGTACAATCCATCAGTGAGTTCTGTTGGCTAAATCTCCAAAATATATCCCAATTCTGAACGCCTCTCACTACTCTCCCTCTCCCTTTGGGACATCCTGCCAGAAAGAAGATCTAAAATATTTTGAATTACTTTTTGGTCACTGAATGTATGTCCAGACTGAGTTATATGGGGTGACAGATGACCTAATCCAACCTGAATAAAGGTTGTATTCACCTTATATTTGTGTACCCTTTGACTTTGCAGAACAGTTCTGTTATATTTTTCTGTTGCTGGGCCTTGTTCCTTAGAATTTTGCATTCTTCTTCCTTCTTTCTGTGGTTCCTGGTATACAGCCTTCTCTTGCTCCTGCACCATGGGCCCACACAGAAGCTGCACATTCCTCAGAGGCTTCACTTCCCAGAGTACTTGTTGGTACATTCTATTTTCAACCTTATAGCTCTGAACAGATTTAACAGCAAAGTATGCTCTAGAAAATTGTTATTCTTATACAATATTTGTGTTTTCTTAGACATTTCCCCCAGATAGCCATCTACTTCTTATTAGCTCTCTTCTTTTTAATTAAAAATAGTATGTTTCAACCACCTTTCATAAATGGACCCTTTAGTGCCCTAAATTTTATACCCTATCATGCTTGTAGATAATCCATTTCTCCAATCTTCCTTACATACAGCCATAAATATTTACTTGTTTCATATTGAACCTTGCATTGAGTCGAATTTTCCAGTAGAAAGGAAATTTCATGATTATGGTAAATATGGAGATATAGCACCAAGATCCCCCTTTGAGGAAGGACTTGTTGTCTCACCTGCTGGAAGTGATGTTGTTAGTGGAAAAAAACCCACCCTCTATAACATAATTTAAAAAGATTTATTCTGAGCTGAACATGAGTTACTACAGCCCAGGAAACATATCTCAAGTGGTCCTAAGAAAATGTGCCCAAGGCAGTCAGAATCAGGTTACAGTTTGGTTTTATGCATTTTAGGGAGACAGGAATTGCAGGTAAAATCATAAATCAATACATGGAAAGTATACATCTTGAAGCAAGAGTGAGGGGGTTTACAGGTTATAGGTGGGTTCAGAGATTCTTTGATTTGTAATTGGTTAAAGAAATAAAGCTTTGTCTAAAGGCTTGGAATCACTAGAAAGGAACATTTTAAGGTAAGAAATTCTCTTAATCATAGAGCAAACCACAATATACTGACTCAAAGTAATCTGTTTAGTCAACCAAATTGATGGCCTGCAGGTGTCACTTAACCTTTGCCTTGCATGGCCTTAGGTCCTGTTTGCAATTACTCTAATTCCAAAAGGGAGAAGGTATAATGAGGTGTGTCTGGCCTCCTTTCCCTTAATTGCTGGGAACTCAGTTTTAAGGTTTTTCTGGGGTCCCTTTGGCCAAGAGGGGGTCCATTCAGACAGTGGGGAGATTATTTTTAGTTTACAAAGTCATCACACAGCCTTTAGCTGTTACACCCTTCAAGGATTGTCTCAACTGGAAGGAGCCATTTTGCCCAAGGTCACACCTTTTGTGAGTGGTCCTCCAACAACTAACAAAGGAGAAGATATAAGATCTGGCAATTGGGCCCAATATGGACAACTGTAATGGGCTTTTTCAGCTTCAGAGCTCCCCAGGAGGTTGACCAAGGGCTTTATTGCGAATGTATCACAGCTAAACATCTCTCTCTCCCTCCTGCTTCCTCCCCCTCCATTTTGTAGGTTTTAATCCCAAGAGTACTCACTAATAAACATCCTGCCCCCAAAATGCTATCATGGAACCTGCTTCCCAGAGAATTCAATCTGTAACAATGATCATTAAAGCTTAAAAAACATTCTACTATCTGGAAAGAATGTAAAGCCTAAATTTTTCTTTAAAACCTAGAGATGATTGCTAACTTCTGAGTACAAGTAATAGGTAAAAAGATTACTAATGTAGATTTTTACTTTCAAAACATCTGCTTATTTACTTTAATATTATTCTGAATATTTTTCTTGTATATAAGCTTTTTCCTTTAAAAATTAAGCATTTTAATCCTTTGATTATTTAAAGATATTATGATATTCAGACACAAATTTATTATGACTTTAATTGCAAATAGCTTAGATTTTTGCTCATATTTTAGGATTTCCAAGAAAGTCCACAATAATTTAGAATTTCTAGTGATTTGGATGAAGCATTAAATACACAATCTATGAAAAAATCATGGGTAAAATTTAAAAGTCTTTTAATGTGAATGAAATGGTTTAAGGATTTCTTTTACTTTTAAATCACTGTTTTTCTTCTTGCAAAGAAATACAGGCTGAAATTATTACAAACAAAAGAAAAAAAACCACCCTATATGCTATAATCCAGAGAAGTAATTACTGTTGTGTCTGTGTATTATTAAAGTTTTTAAAATAAACATTAATGTTAGAATTATCTGTTTATATATGTGTGTATGCTAATTTCAAACAACTTTTAGATAATCAAAAATATATATCTTTCAGGAACCTCTATTTTCAGCATTTTCCTAGCAAAGTCCTTAAAAATTAAGGAGAGGTTATAATATAACATTTCTTTTACAAGATTTTATAATATAGAATTTTGACTAATACTAATTGTCTCTACAATTAATTGAAATTAGTGATATTTATTACATTTAAGAGAATTGCCCAATTTAGAATTAATCTGGACTCATCATAACCTCTAGGTAACTACCACAATTCAACTTTTATGGTGCCAAACCTTAATTCCAATAAAGTCACCTTAAACAAGGAAACATATCCCTGATGTTAGGTAGATAGCTAGGATCTCTGGCTCTTCTAGGGACAAGGGTGCCCTGCTTTGGTGCTGCCTCAAGCAACTGCCCCACCTGGGAAGAAGGATAAGGGCGGGCACTCCATTTTGGTGTTGCCCCACCCTTAATCCTATCCCAAGCAACTGCTACACCTGGGGAAGGAGGGAATGCTTTGCCAATCTGGGAATTCCCCAGCCCAGGCATAATAGGATTTGCAAAGTAACCTAGAGTAACCTAAGGCTAATTATTATGCCATTAGCTTAAATCTGCATTGTGGTTCATCCACCCCAGGTAGGGCTTTCAGAGAAGGAGCTCACATATGCAGATACAACCTTGGGAATACCTGTTAATCATTTGGTAACATCCCACACCTGCAGAAAGCCTTTCCCAGACCAGACCAATAAAAGGAAACAACTTGAGACTTCCCAGGGAGAGAGTCAATTAGTAAGTCAGTGAGTCAGTCTGTCTCTCTCCACTCAAGGAGACAGACCTGTTTAATTTTATAATGAAAAGCTACTCATGTGAAACTGCTTCCTACTTGTGATCACTCTGTTGCACTGGCCCTACCTGTGATTTTTTTCCAATCAAGGAGCCAAAGAACTAGGATAACAGTCTGCCAACAGGCTGGACCTGACACTTTGGTGTGTCTGGTAGTTCTTCAGCCAAGAGCACACCAAGAACTGACAGCAGACTGCCACGCTGACACTGAGCCTAAGTTTTCTTAAGGAGTTGGCATTGCTGAGTTGCCCCTATCAAACTAGTTCTCCCACCTATAACAAGAATAAACTATGGTTGAAATTAAAGAACAACTGCCTGGTCACTGGAGAGTGACCCAAAGCAAACAGATTCTGGAAGGCAGTTCACATTTGTAAGAAAGGAGGAACTCAGACTTCCCATTTTCACAGTTTCCAGCCTGAGGGCAGGCCTCAGTTGGCTCTATGCAGGGTGGCTAAAATTCTGATACAAAACACCAGGTTTTCTGGCTTAAAGAATGAGAAGAGTTTGGGGCAACTACATTTCCTAGAAAGTAAGAAGGGAAATCCAGTAAAGGAGGGAGCCAGAGAAGGGATTCTGTTTATGAACTCTGCCCAAATTTCTTGATGACCCCTGAATCGTGCCTGAATAGGACAAACTTCAAGCAGCCAAGCCAAGTCTAAAAGAACTGTTTTTTATGGCTAGGTGTAGTAGCTCATGTCTGTAATCCTAAACGGGAGGATTGCTTGAGTCCAGGAGTTGGAGACCAGCCTGAGTAAAAGCAAGACTCCATCTCTACAAAAAATAGAAAAATTAGCCCAGTGTGGTGGTGTGTGCCTGTAGTCCTGACTACTCAGGAGGCTGAGGCAGGAGGATTGCTTGAGCCCAGGAATTTAAGGTTGCAGTGTGCAATGATGATGGCACTGCACTCCAGCCTGGGTGACAGAGTGAGACCTGTCTAAAAAAAAAAAAAAGGACCAACTTGTTCATATTTGAGCTGCTACCGAAATAATAGAGCCCAGTCAAGTTAACTACATGCTAAACAAAACCAACAAACAAACAGAAATAACATTTTAAATAGAGTATTATGGAATTCAGGATCTTTGCAAAATAACATTGACACTATTGTGATGCTTAAATTTATGTGTCAACTTGTCTGGGCTAAAGGATGCCCAGAGAGTTAGTAAAACATTATTTCTAGGTGTATCTGTGAGTGTGTTTCTAGATGAGATTAGCATTTGAATCAGTAGACTAAATAAAACAGATTGCCTTCCTCATCATCCAAGCTGTTGGGTGGGCATAATCCAATCCGTTGACTGCCTGAATAGAACAAAAGGTAAAAGCAGGACAAATTTGATCTCTCTGTTTGAACTGAGACATCTATCTTCTCTTGCCCTTGGACGTAAGCACTCCAGTTTTTTGGGCCTTCAGACTCGAACTGCGACTTACACTAATAGCTCCCCAGTTCTCAGACTTTCAGGTTTGGTCTGGAACTACACCACCAGCTTTCCTGGGCCTTCAGCTTGCAGATGGAAGATCATGGAACTTCTCAGCCTCCATAATTACATGAGCCAATCTCTCATAATAAATCTCTCTGTCTCTCTCTCTCATATATGTATATGTGTGTGTGTGTATATGTGTATATATATATGTATGCATATATATCTTCTATAGGTTCATTTCTCTGGAGAACCTTGACTAATATAAATGTCAAGGATACAACCCAAAATTACTTAATAAATCAAGAAACATGAAAATGTGACTCATTTTTGAGAAAAAAGCCAATTAACAGTGATCAACCAATAGATGCCCCGGATGTTGGAATTTTCAGACAAGGATTTAAAGGACATAAAAGAAAATATGGGCATCATGAATGAAACATAGGAAATATAGCAGAGAAATAGAAACAATAAAAAAGAAGCAAACAGAAATTCCAGAACTAAAATATATAACACCTGAAATACAAATTTACCAGGTAGACTTAAGAGAAGAATGCAGATGAAAAAAGAAATAGTCAGCAAACTTGAAGATAGATTAGAAATAATCTGAGGATCACGGATAAAAAATATTGAAATAAAAGAAACAAAGCCTCAAGGACCAAAAGGTCTAAAAGATGTGTAATTAGAATCTCAGAAGGAGAGGAGAGAGATAAAGAATGAGCAGAAACAATATTTAAGGAAAAAATGGCTGAAAAATTTCCAAATTTGGTGAAAGACATAAATTTACACATTTAAGAAGCTCAACAAACTCTACATGAGATAAATGCAAAGAAAACCACATTGTTGTATAATAAAGAGTTTGGCTGGCCTTTGTCCCTGGTTCCTGGGAGATAACCTCTAAATCCTTAGATCTTTTTGGAGTGATAGAAGTGTCTTTGTTATCCATAATGGACCCTTAGGACCATACCTGATTTTATGCAAATAAGCTGACTGATGGGGCTGGCCATACTGGAAAGAGTAATTATTTTATTACACATGATATCAGCAGGGGCCAGAGGTGGGGGCTGGAGATTGAGTTCAATCCTGTGGTCAATGATTCCATCAATCATGCCCATGTAATGAAACTCCATTAAAAACTCTGGGCACTGAGGCTCAAATGAGCTTTCCTGATTGGTAAATATATAGCAATGTTTTGGGAAGGTAATATATTCTGAGGACACAGAAACTTTGTCTCTGGGACCCTCTTAGACCTTACTTTGTGGGTCTCTCCATTGACTGGGCCTGATCTATATCCTTTATAATAAAACTATAATTGTAAGTATAGTGCTTTCTTGAGCTCTGTAAGTCATTATAGAATCTGAGGGGGAAGGGGGAATCCTTGAATTTGTAGCCAATTGGTCAGAACAGGTGACTTTGGAATCCTGGAGCTTGTAGCTGGTTTCTGAAGTAAGGGAAGTCTTGTGGAGGACTGTGCCCTTAACTTGTGAAATTTGACCTAACTCCAGTATCAGATTTGTATTGCACACACCTAGACACATTAGTATCAAATTGCAGAACACTAAAGATATTTTGAGAGCTGTTGGAGAAAAATGACACATTATGTACAAGAGAACTATGATTTGAATGACTGATGATTTCTCATCAGAAAAATAATGGAGACCAGAAGATAGCCGAACAACATCTTTAAAGTTCTGGGGCTGGGCGTGGTGCCTCACGCCTGTAATACCGGCACTTTCAGAGGCCAAGGTGGGAGGATGGCTTGAGGCCAGGAATTTGAGACCAGCCTGGGCAACATAGTGAGATCCCATCTCTACAAAAAAATTTAAAAAAAAATTAACCAGGTGTGGTGGTGTGCACCTGTAGTCCCAGCTACTTGGGAGGCTGAGGCGGGAGGATTGCTTGAGACTAGGAGTTCAGGGTTGCAGTGAGATATGATCAGGCCACTGTACTCCAGCCTGGGTGACAGAGCAACAGAGTAAGACGCTGTCTCTAAAAACAAAAAACAAAAAAAATTCTGGTGGAAACAAACAAAAACAAAACCACATTAACTCAGAATTCTATATCTAGTGAAAATGATCCTAAATAAATGAAAGTGAACTAAAATACATTTTCAGATAAAGAAAACTTAAAAGAATATGTTGCCAGTGGATGTACACTATAAGAAATACCAATGAAGTTCTTCAGGCTAAAGAAAAATACCACCAGATGGAAATTCAGGTCTTCATGGGCAAGAAATAAGGAGCATTGGAAATTATAACATTGTACCATGAGGTTTATAATGTATGTAGATGTAATGCATTTGACAACTATAAAAGAAAAGGATGGGAAGGTGAGTAAATGGGCTCCTAACTTGCAAGATTCCTACATTTTACATGAATTGATTCAATATTAATCCTAAGTAGTCTGTGAAAACTTAAGGATGTATACTGTAATCCTTAGAGCAATCACTGAAAAATAATGCAAAGAAGGAAAATGAGGATCCTAAAATACACAATGTTTACATGCCTTCTATGTTTCAGTTCTTATATCCTAAGATAAGCTTTTATTTCTTCTTCTTAAACAGTAACAGCATATTTTCTAATAATGATCCTTTTTGGAAGGGTAAGGGGTAGTGATCTTTTTCAACTTCTTTCTTGAACTTTTTTTCCTCCTGTCTGAGAGAGTATTTTGTTCATTTTTGTCTCTTGTGTTCCTGAAAAAATAATGCCATCTTTCCTTTCAATTAGTCAGCAGTGAGTACTTGTTTTCTCTGCAGGGTACTTATTTGTTTCAACTTCATTTCCTGCTTTCTTTCTCCCCAAGGTCATTGAATCACACTTTGATAAATACATTGTAATTAAGGTTTACAAGAGGCAATGCAATTGTAGATGTTTTAAATTAATGCCTTTCATTATAGTGAGTCAGAAAGTCAATGAATTGAAAAATTATTCTTTTTGTAGGTATTCAGTAGCATTAGTCAGTCAACATGTCCCTGCTGTGTGTGGAGGTTCATCTTGATTCCGTGGGGAGTGATGATGGCAGTATTTCTTGGAGAAGCATGCTGAATAAAGGAGAAACAGGATAAATACAAGTGTGACAAAGTTGCAACTAAGCGATTAAAAGGTAGGGAGCATGGGGACAAATTAATAGGCTACTGGCCTGATTAAACCAGGAAACCTTCACCAGCATTATCAACCGGAGTTCTGAAAGACTTGAGGGGTGTGGCTGGTGGAAAGCTGACAAAACTTCCTAAGTTGTAGGAATAGCGTGGATATGAAATAGAAGTTAGCTAAAAATAGTTATTGAGTGCCCCTTATACTATATGTTGGTCGGTAGGAAAACGTGAAAGAAAGATATTATTTTTATAAACTAGTAGGGGGACATTATAAGTTCTCATGGAAAAAAGACAAAGTATGTAGTAATTAAAAAATGGATGCCAAGTAATGCAGTGAAAATGGACACCTAATTGCAGAGGTAAAATTGAATTATGTGGAAAGGTCTTTGGAGTTGGGTCAGTGTTAAAGTGACAGAAAGGAGGAGATGCTGTACATGTAACTCAGAGATGAAGTCTGCAGACAATGAAAATATGCTGGGAACAGGATGCTCATGATGGGATGATGATGAATATATTGCTGCTGGTGAAGATGATTTTAATAAAAAATGCATGGCTTGGAAACATACTTGCTTAGTTACATGGCTCATTATCATTTATGATGAATAAGATGGATTAGTTAGGTAGTACACTTGGCTTTATAGTCAACTACAGAATCTAGACATTTACATGAGTTTCTCATGGCTCTTTTAAAATGTGTCGTGTGCTTTTGAGATTTGCCACTGCTCCTCCTTTTTGCCAGATGAAAAATCTATTTCACATCCAATTTTCCTAGCCCTCTCTGAAGGGTTTGGCCCTACAGCAGTCTTCCGGCTGTTCAACTGTATCTTCCCTTTGATTCTGTGACATTGTATCACCCTGGAGTTTGTATAGGCTGATTGTTCTTTCTCTTCTTCCCTCACTGATTCCATTTGCAGTTTATGAACCCCTAAATATAGTCCCCCTTATTCATCTCAACTTTCTTTTATCAATGTATGAGGTCATGGTAGCACTGATTTTCTATCAAAACAGAGACCTCTCAAACTAGCTGTATTTCTAGATAAATTTTAGGTATTCCAGAAGATCCAGAATCAACTCTAATGCAACATGTCCTAAATCAAATTAATGCTCCCCACTAACCATCTCCCTTTCCATCTTTCATATTTGTCAACGTCACCCCATAAGCAAGTATGCTGAAAAAATTAGTTCTTTTTTGTTTTCTCTTTGTCTCATATTCAATGTGATCAGTCACCATGTTTTGTCTTTCTATCTTTGAAGTATGTCATTTCTGTCATTGACCTAAACATTTTACTGTGCATTATTTGGCAATATAAAATAATATACCTAACATAAATATGTTAAAAACCATAGCCATAAAAAGAAGACTAATGAAATCACTATGTATAGAAGCTCTTTATGCATTCTTTCCAGATTTAATTTCCTTATACACCCAAACTGAATCACTCTCCTGAATTGTATGTTAATTACTTCCTTACTATTAAAATTACTTTATCATATATATGTATTTTTAAAGAACATATAGTTTAATTTTGCTTGTCTTTGAGCCTTATAAAAATGGTGTCTTCTGTGATTTGCTTTTTTAAATCCATAATGTGTATAGCTGTAGTCTCTTCATTTTCACTGCTGAATAACATCTTCTTATGCTGAATATACCACAGTTAATTATAAATTCTCCTGTTAATGGTCATTTTGATTGTTTTTGTGTTTTTGCTTTTATGAACAGTAATAATATGAATATTCCATTTTAGTGTATGTTGCTTGGCATCTGTTTGTAAGAATTTCTTCCAGATATGTTCCTGGGAGTGAAAAGACTTATTGCAAGTTATGCACTTGCTCAAAGTTACAATATAGTGCCAATTTATGTTCTAGATTAGCACTGTGTAAGAGTCCTGCTGCTTCATGGGCTGGTGAGTTATATGTGTCAACCTGACTAGGCCATGAGGTGCCCAGGTATTTGGTTAAACATTATTTCTGGGTGTGTCTGTGAATATGTTTCTAGATGAGATTAACATATTAATTGATAAACTGAATAAAGCAGATTGGCCCTCTCCATCATCCAATCCATTGAGGGCCTGATTAGAACAAAAAGGCAGAGAAAAGAAGAATTTACCTTCTCTTCCTGACTGCTTGAGCTGGGATATTAGTCTTCTGCTCTCAGACTGGGGCTTACATGAATGTCTTTCCTGGTTATCAGGCCTTTAGGCTCAGACTGGAACTTACACCATCAGCTCTCCTGGTTCTCAGGTCTTTGGACCCAGACTGTACACCACCAGTTTTCCTGGGTCCCCAGCTTGCAGATGGCAGATTGTGGGACTTTGCAACCTCCATAATGATGTGAGCCAATTCCTTATAACAATATATCTCTTTATTTTTATATATATCTTTTATAGAAAATATATCATATATTTTATATATAATATTTTATATACAATGTAAAATATAATATATACATATGTATTGTGTGTATATATTATATTTTATATAAATATACATAATGTATATATATTATGTATATCCTATTGATTCTGTTTCTGTAAAGCACTCTAATATACTTCACATGCTCACCAACACTTGATATGGTCAGATTTCTTAATGTTTGACCTGATGGGTATGAGTTCATATCTCATTGTGGTCTTAATTTGCACTTCCCTGCTTGCAATTAAGTTATGAATATGTTTATATGTTCATTCATTATTTATGTTTCCTTATCTATGAAATGCCTCTTTGTGCCTTTTGCCCAGATTTCCATTGCGGTTATCTTTTTCCTATTGATTCCATGGAAGGTTCTTATATCTTGGATCTTAATCCTAACCTATTTGTGGTCTTATGTGCTGAAAATATCTTCTCCCAGATTATTATAATTATCTTTTGTCTTCCTTGATGATGTCTTGTGATTAACAGAACTTTAATTTTAATGTAGTGAAATGTATTAGTTTATCTTTTATGGTTAGCAGTATTTGTGTCTTGTGTAAGAAATCCTTCTCAAGCCCAAGATCAGAAAGACATGCATCTGAAGTTCTTCTTAAAGTTGTAATGCTTTTTTGGGTATACACCTGACAATGAAAGAAAAAATAAAGTTGTAATGCTTTGTTTTTCACATTTAAATTATCTACCTGGGATTGATTTTTGTGATGGTATAAGGTAGGAATCTAATTTCTTTCCCCCAGATTGGATAACCAGTTATCCCAGCCTCATTTATTGAAAAAAACCACCATTTTCCTAGAGATCTGCAATACCCATTCTGTTGCACATACAGTCTCTATCAATGTGTAGGTCTGCTTCTAGGCTCTCTAATCTGCTCCATTGTTTAATTTCTTTATTCCTGAGCTAATAACATCCTGTTTAATTACCAGTGAGTACTCTCCTCCTTACTGTTCTTCTTTAGGAGAATTTTATCTATCTTGAGGCTGTGCTTTACCCTAGAACCCTTGGAATCACATTTTCATTAATCTTGTGGTGGTTTTTATTGAAAATGCATATATTACTTTGGGAAGATGATATCTTTATAGACCATATGTTAGCATTATTTGTATGTAGATTGTCTTTAATGTTTCAATATAATTTTTAAAATCTCCATAAAGGATTAATATACCTTTATTAAATTTATTCCTAGATACCTTATTTTTTTGTTGCTAATGTAAATGGTATCTCTTTTCTAATTTATATGTCCTGTTTGTTGCTCATATAGAGAGGATACAATGAATTTTGTAGATTGATTTTGTATCCAACACCTTATAAAACTCTCCTGCTAATTTAAATAATTTGTGTATGTAATTTACTTATTTTTGAACAAATGCTTATACACACCATGTTTACTATGTGTTAGGCACTGTTCTGAAGACTTTAAAAATATTATTTATCACAACAGCCCTTGGAAGCAGGTTTATTTTTCATCCCTGTTTTAATATAAGGAAACTAAATCACAAAGAGATTAAATCACTTGCCCAAAGTCACAAATTATCATTTGAACCTAGAAGGCAGGATTTAACCCCAAGCAGTTGATTTCCAAGTTCCATACTCACCAATAGCTTTGCTGCCTCTCTGCTAGGCTAGACAGTTCTGATTCTTTCTTTCTTTCTAATCCTTACCCCCTTCTTTTTTTTTCCTCAAACCTTTATATGCAGGTATTATTTTGAATGTTAGCAGAGATAATGGGCATCTTTTTCTTGCTCCTAATTTAAAAGAGAATTCTTTTAATATTTTACCATAAGAAAGATGTTTGCTGTAGTGTTTTGGTGGATAACATTTGTGAGGTTAGGAAAATTCCCTTCTATTCTTTGTTTTGCTAGGAGGTTTTTTTTTTTTTTTATCATGAATAGGTATTGAATTTATCAAATGGTTTTTTTGTTTAATTTGTTTATGTGGTGAATACAGTCATTGATTTTCATATGTTGAACTACCTTTGCATCCTTAGGATAACTCCAGATTGATACCTATGTATGTTTTTGTAAGTCCTGGTGAATTTGGTTTGCTAATATTTTGTTTAGAATTTTTCCTCTGTAATCATTAGTAAGATGGCTTGTGACCTTATTCTTTTTCACACTATTGTTGTCTTATTTTGATGTGATAGAATGAGTCTGGAAGGTTTCCCTCTTTCAGGAGTGTTTGATCCGTGAAAGTTGTCTGTAAAATGATATGGGCTTGATTTTTTTTTTTAAATAGGAAGATTTTAAACTACTTATTCAAGGTCTTCAAACATCATTTACTGTTTAGGCTTTGTATTTCTTATATGAGTTTTATAGATTAAAAAAATTATTAATTTCATTTGTTTTCAAATTTATGGCATATGTTTCTTCTTAGCATTCATGTATCTAATTTTAATCTTTTTGTATCTATAGATATGTAACATTTTCCACTCCTAATAAGGTCTATTTGCACCTTCTTTCATTTTTCCCTTGATCAGTCTCACCAGAGGTTGGGCTATTTTATCCAAAGAATTAACTTTTTTCCCCTTATTTCATTAATGTGTGCTTTTATAAAATCTCTTAACTTTTAGGAGCCTTGATTCTGTTATTCCTTTTCCAACTGTTAAATTTAGTTGCATATATCAGTCACGTCATATTTACAGCCTCTCATTTTTTTCACAAGTATTTAAAGCTGTTAATTTGCTGAAATAAAATAAAAAAATGAAGCTGTTAATTTCCTTCAAAGGACTATATTAGTGATTTCTCACAAGTTTTGAAATGCAATTTTTGTATATTTTATAATTTATAAATTATATAATTTCTAAATATTTTATAATTTCCTTTATATTTTATTTTTAAATTTCTTGTTTAAAGTTATTGCATAAATAAGTACAATTTATTATTCAAATTTCCAAATATATGGAAATTTATGTTCTTGTTTATTATACATCTTAAAACACTTTTAAAACTTTTAAACTTTCTGTGTTGTGGTCAGGCAACGAAGTTTGAATGACAACAATTTTTGAAATTTGTGAGACTTGCTTTATATTCCATGAGACTTGCTTTATTTTCTGTTGAGTGAAATGTAGTCTCTAACTATAGATTTTGGGGTTCCTTATAAACTTGTTAGTTGTGTTGTTCAAATCATCTATACCTTTAGTAATTATTTGTTGTCTTGACCTAAAAGCTTGTTGAAATCTTCCATTATGATAGTGAGTTTGTCAACATTTCCCTTTACTTCTGTCAATTTTTGCCTTATGTACTTTATGGCTATGTTATTAGGTAAATCTAAACTTAGAATATTTCTACCTTCTTCCTGAATTGAGTCTTTTATCATTATGTAGCGTTCCTCTTTCTCCTTTATCATGCTTTTTGTATTAATAAAGTTATGTCGGTTTAAAAAACAGTTAACATTGCTTCGTATACTTATTTCCACTCTTTTCATATTTCTCTGTCCTTGTTTTTTGTGTGTATCTTTTGTAGCCGAATTTAAAATCCAATCACATCTTCCCTCCTTTAATTGACAAGTTCAGACTATTTACCTTATTGTGATTGTTGAGTTGATTCTTCCATCTTAACTGTGCTTTCTACTTGTCATTTTTTTCTATGCTTCTTTTTTCTCTCTTATTGCCTTTTTAATTAATTGAGCTTTTGTCAATCTGTTTTTCTTATTCAATTTTTATTCTCTACTGGTTCAAAAGTTCTGTTCTCTATTTCTTTCATTTAGAAATTGCCCAAGAAATTTCACCATACATATTTAAAAATTTTACAAAGTCTAGGTTGAATATCCGTATTTCTCTTTTTACCATAAATATTTAACAATTTAACAAAATTTAAACTTACTATCTGTATCTCATTTTCTTCTCCTTCTTTCTTTTTCCTCCTCCTCTTCCTTTTCCTTACTCTTCGATTCTTCTTCCTTCTCCTCCATATCCATCTTTCCTTGGAGATTTCACTTTCTTCACTACCTAACAATGATTTAAAAATTATGTTTGTCAGCTGGGCGCAGTGGCTCATGCCAGTAATCCCAGCGCTTTGGGAGACCAAGGCGGGAGGATGACTTGAGGCCAGGAGTTTGTGACCAGCTTGGGCCACCTGGCTAGACCCCATCTCTACAAAATATTTTAAAAATTAACTGGGCATGGTGGCACATGCCTGTAGTCCCAGCTACTAGGGAAGCTAAGGCAGGAGGATCGCTTGAGCCCAGGAGTTTGAGGCTGCAGTGAGCTATGATTGGGCCACTGCACTCCTGCCTGAGTGACAAAGCGATACCCCATCTCAAAAAAAGAAAAATTATATTTGTTAACATTTAGCCAGATTCTATTTGTAATGTAGCAGTAGATCCTTCAGAAAGATCAGTCACATAAATATCATTTTCTCTCACTGACTTTGAGGGTAGACACCAAGAGTGGAATTTCTGGATCACTTTCAGATTTAAGAAGTTATTCCAGTGTTCTTCCATGGTGATTATAGCAGCTTACATTCTGGTCAAAAATATATGAAGTGTTCATTTTTCTCAAAAACTTGCTTTACAGGCACAAGGTGTCTCAAGCTTTGGGAAAGCCCAAGCATGGAAGAACTCTTATCCACATTTTACATGTAAGGAAACTGATGCTTAAAAGCTATGAATGAAATCCAGAATCACCTGGCTGTAAGTGGTGAACTGGAATGTCAAAGACAGGCCATCTGATCTTATCATTCAAGCAACCAGGCAGCCTCCTACCAGCTTTCTCTGACAAGGCCAGGGGCAGCAGAGGGTGGCATTTGAACACTTGATGCTCAAACAAGGGAAGGGTTAGATTACCATAACGTTTGGTGGGATACCCATGTTTCAATGCAGAACATGAAAGTGTTTATAAAAATTTCAGGTGCTTTTGAGTCCACCACTTGGGACAGAATTTACATAGAATATACTTTTTACCTCAAAAAACATGTATTTAGCCATTGATGACTGTATGACTTCTATCAAATATATAACCAATAAACATTAGGTGTTTCACTTGCTAATACTGTATTTTCCCAAGTACTTTAATTTTTGTTAAGCTTTAATTGGGGAAAAAATATATCATTCCCTTGAAGTTAGCATCTTTTCTCATGTTTAGCGGATATTAGGGTTAACTCTTCTGTGAGTTGCCAGTTAATGTCCTTTGCTTATTTTTCTATTTTTTTTTTAAATTTTAGAGATGGGGTCTTGCTCTGTTTCCCAGGTTGAAGTGCAGTGGCACAATCATAGCTCACTATAACCTCGAACTTCTGCGTTCAAGCTATCCTCCTGCCTCAGCCTCCTGAGTAGCTGGGAATACAGGCATGTGCCACAAACCTGGCTAATTTTTAAAATTTTTTGTAGAGATGGGGTCTCGCTATGTTGCCCAGGCTTGTCTCAAATCTATTATTGATTTATAGAAGTTATCTATTCAGGATACCATTCCTTTGTGTGTGTGTGTATATAAGGTCTGTCCAGAAAGTATCCAGCCATTGTTAATATAATGAGAACGGTTACATGGCTGGATACTTCTGGACACCCTTCGTATGTGTGTCACAATAGTCATACCCAAATACGTACTGTTTATACAGTAGTTTTGTCCTCTAATATTCTTTACAAATGCATTTTAATGACATGGGAAAATATTTGAGATAATACTAATTGAAAAAACATTATACAAAATTATACTTATGCCATGATATTAGTTGTGTTTTAACAAGCATTGGTGCTATGATTTGAATGTTTGTGTACCTCCAAAATTCATGTTGAAACTTAATTTCCAATGCAATAGTATTAAGAGGTGGGGCCTTTAGGAAGTAATTATGTCATGAGGGCTCTTTCCTCCCTCATGAATGGGATTAAGTCTCTTATAAAGGAGGCTTCACACAGTACAGAGCCCTTTTTGCCGTTCTACCTTCCACCATGTGAGGACACAGCAAGAAGGCCCTCACCAGACACCCAATGCTAGCACCTTGATCTTGGACTTCCCAGCATCTAGCACTGCAAGCAATAAATTTGTTCTTTGTAAATTACCCAGTCTCAGGTATTTTGTTATAGCAGCACAAACGGACTAAGATAATTGGGGGAAAATGTCTGGAAATAAATATGGCAACTATTACCTGCTTCTTTATATCTTTCTATATTTTACAACTTTTCTATAGAGGCTTTGCAATACTTGTACACAGATAAAATGTTTTATGAAAAATAAAGTATATTTCACAAAAAGACTTTTACAGGAACTATGTGGTTATTCAACAGAGAAATGAAAGCTAATTCATTTTAGGAAGAACTGTTGAAGGGCCAATGTTAACTCAACAATGGAAGGGGTTGCTTCCTTAAAGGGGGGGATGTACCCACGGTTAAGTCAAAGCTTGGACAACAGCTTTGGTGGGTGAGGGAATTCCTTGGGAGGGTGGGGTGTTCTAGTTTCAGCTGTGATATTGCATTAAGTAACTTTTAATGTCTCTGCTAACTTTGAGAGTCCATGATTAATGGGGGTCTAAAGCACCTGGAACACGAGAGCAGAAGAAAATCTGGTGTGAGATGGATTTGTGTGTATTCTACCTAATCTGAGTAAACAAGTCTTCTTTTCTGAGTTCTGTTATGCGCAGGAGATGGTCCTGCAGATGGAAAGGGCATAGAAAGGTATTGCCAAGGCAAGACTAATGATTAACCATGTTAGCTACACTGATATGATGATGAGAACAAGGTGGAGCTTTGAGTAATGGTAGGTGCTGGGAGAAGTGGGTTTTAGGGGGCACAATGATTGGCTGCTGGGTTTAGCGCTCATCTCACCCCATAATCTCACCATCCCAGCTCAAGAACCTGTGAGGAAGCATGAGGGGATAAGGCAACTGTCTAAGGGGATAAGGCAACTGGCTTTGGATTGATTTCCAGCCCCATCTGATCATCACTACTGGGGTTTAGGCTTAGCAGACGGACTTAAACACAGAGATAGTCCAAACGATGTGTCAGGGCTGGGACTGATGGACAATATACATACATGAAATTTAAGGGACTTGCCCAGAGTCTTCATTCCACGAAAGGCTAAAGGAAACTTTCCTCCCAGAGTTAAACAGTGTGTATTTAGGTAGAAGCAAGGGTATGTTTGTGCGCATGTATGTATTAGTGTTGATAATTTAAATGGTGCTTAGCTAGAGAGTAGAACCAGCCGGGGAGGTTTAGGATTTTAATAGGGTCCACAGCCTTAAGAGAGCTTTTCTCTGGATAGGACCGTGGAGGCTGGGTGGGTAGAGGGAGAAGATAAAACTTGAGTGTGGGGACGGACCACTGCCGAGATGGATCTTCCAAAGAGGAAAAAAGAAAAAACAAAGAATGAAGGGAGAGAGAGAGGAAGACCCTGAGCCGCTGTCATCTCAAAAAGTCGGAGGAGAAGAGAGGCGGGAGCGGCGGCCGAGGCAGGGGTGCAGGGCGCTGGGGCCCCCGGGTCTCGGGCTGGGAAGGTGGGCGAGGTGAGGGCGGGGCCTCGCGAGCGCGGCCACCCACTCTCTGCCCACTCGCTCTGCCCCTAGAAAAGGAGCGCGGTTCGGGCTGCGGGTCTGACTCCGGAGCCCGGCGAGGCCGCAGCACAGCCCGCAGCGCCACCCTAGGTGAGCCAGAGCCTCCCGGCGCCCGGGCGCGGTGCGGCCGAGACGGTTCCCCAGGACGAGCTCAGCGCTTGGTGAGCGCTCCGGGTGGGTCTCGGAGGGCTGTCTCCCACCTTCGCCTGCCTCCGGGGGTGGGCCCGGCTGGGCAAGGGGTGGGCCCCAGGCAGGGCCGCGAGTCGTCCCGAGCCCGCGCTGAGACCTCCTGTCCCTCCTGAGCAGGAGGCGCCCGCGTCCGCCTCTGAGCGAGCGCAGCGCACGCAGCACCCCGCGCCGGGACGCGCGCCCCCGACGCTCACTAGAGGTACTCGATTCCCGCGCGGGCTCCCTCTTCTGTGTCCAGGTGACCTGATCCCGGGCGGACAGCACTGGGCGAGGAGCTAACCTGAAATTGGGGAAGAAAATTCTCTGGTCCCACCCAGGCCCTCCACTTTTAGAACACGTATTATAAACTGGCCACTGTCAGCTCAGTTTGGGAAATCTGCGCAATTTTCGACTATGTGCAACGACCTGAATGTCTTGTTAAATTTGTTTCGTATCATTTCTCTCTTTAGCCTAACTTTTTTTGGGGGAGGTGACGGACGGCCATATACGGGGAAAGAGGTGAGTTCTATGTTCTGGATCTTCCCTCCTCACCCTGTCTCTTTCCGCTGGCTGTCAGGGTTGTAACGTGGACATTTCCAATGCCAGCCTTGAATAGTAGCTGTGTGGCAATTCAATGCCAACTTAGTCCTTGACTTCCACCTAAGTGCTGTAGGTAGGCCGGTTTTACTGAGAAATTAATTGGCAGGGAAAGTTGTGCAATGAAGCCTTAGATAATGTCAACATTTTGCTAAATGTAATTGGCCCTGCACTGTTTCATGCTAGCTGTCACGTTTGTTTTCGTGCTCCTTCATGTATGTATGTTCATCTTCTCCTACCAGCTCCCGAACAACCTGAGAGAAGGCGGGGATCCACCAGACATCAGTGCTTAACAAATATTTTTCAATAAACAAACATGGAAGCAGCAGTAACTCTGAAACTTAAAACGGTACTTGAGAGATCCAATACCATTTGGGTTAATAGATTTGTAACATCTTAATTAACAACAACAAAACGCTTCTCATGGTTACACATAGAACGGAACACATTTTGATCCACTTAGTTGGAATGTGTTGTGGTGGGAGTCTTGGATGGGCAGTCACAAGACCTGAGAACTTGCTGAACCACATCACAGAATTTTCCTAATTTGCAAAGGGAGAAGGTTGAAACACGTGCTCTTTAAGGCTTCTTACAGCTTTAAAGTCTGTGATGAAATGAACCTGTCACATTTTTATAAACATGTGTTGGACTTTAGTGGCTTCTAAAGACTCTATCAGAACATTGGTAATCAAATTGGAATTGTAATATTCTTTTCAAAGGAGAGTGTGAGAGTCAGCAACTTAGAGGAAAACTAACAAATACATAGGAGGCAAATTTGGCTTGATCAAAAACAAGTAATTTTTTAGATGAAGTAATTGAATTATTTTCTTTTTAAGTTAAAAATATCTTCCCCCCTTTTTTTTCGGTACAGAATATGGGTTTTGCCACAAGAAGATGGTTCGACCTGCCACTAGGCTGCATGGTGCTGATCAATCTGGTTAATGCTGATTTTGAATTTCAAAAGGAAGTGCTTGCCAGCGTCAGCCCAGGGATTGCTGAAGACATTGATCTCCAGTGCTGGAAAGCTTGTTCTTTGACATTGATAGATCTCAAGGAACTTAAGATAGAGCACAATGTGGATGCTTTCTGGAATTTCATGTTGTTCTTGCAAAAATCCCAGCGGCCTGGACATTATAATGTCTTCTTAAACATAGCTCAGGATTTCTGGGACATGTATGTAGACTGCTTGCTTTCAAGAACCCATGGAATGGGCAGAAGACAGGTGATGCCCCCCAAATATAATTTTCCACAGAAAATAACAGGAGGTAATTTAAATGTGTATTTAAGAGAATGGCAGTTTAGTTTTCTTTGAATTTCAATTCTTAATCCTTCTGATTTTTTTAAGTTTATCCAACAAGCTAGCAAATTTGCCATATTGTTTTTTCCTAAGATGATAGGCTTTGATTTTCATTTTTACTTATATTATTTAGAAACCACGGGAGCTCTGATGTACAAATACTTGATTCTAAATGATCTTGGAATATAATACATTTTGGTAGATAATTAAAATTATTCTTATTGTTTCCTTGTGAATAGTTCATAAGAAAGCCATTTAACCCTGTAATTATTCATATTACATTTGTTGAAGAAATTTTTAAAACATCAGACATGTATTTAGGATTTAAAAATTAATCTTTTCAATAGGGCTATATAAAAGGGGGGAATCTTAAGAGTCATTTTAGAATAAATATTAACAATTTCTCCTCTCAAATCTTACAGGATTGGATTTTACAAGTGTTACATTTAAGATGGAAAACATTGAAAATACCTCAAGCAAGATGATCCCAACCTGAAAGCTTAATTCTGTCAGTATTTATGGGGTCAAATATTTCCTGTAGTAGTTATTAATTATTTCTAATTCTTTAATATTGATCAAGGCTGTATTTTTGATGTTATGTGATTGCTTTATTGCTATTGAATTATCATTCCCATCTTTTCAGGTAATTTGTCAATAATTTTTGATTTAGAAGTCTTTGTAAAATTCTTTGTTTTAAAGAAAACATCACTTAAATGCAAATGTGACACATTTCTAATACAATAGTCAATGGAGTAAAATTGTAACTAATTTTGTGAGGTCTCTTATACATTAATATTGACTTTAAAACTGTGCCAAAACTAATGGCAGTATTATCCTAAAAAGAAATATTTAATCTTGATGTAGTGTACTGTGTGGCTTCTGAAATGTGCTTTTCATTATCAAACCATCTTATATATTAAAGTATTTTTCTATGCACTGAGAACTAAAAACTTTTTGTGTTCTCATTTTTATTGTTTTCATTTTGAAAAAGGAACAACCAAAAGGCAATGAGAAACTTCACTGTAGTAAAATTTTTGTCTTTAGGTATAAGCTCAGTTTGTCTTTTATATTACCTATTTATATCTCATATCTTATTCCAAAAAGGATATGAAGCATTAAAGAAATATACCAAACAGTAGGATAACATGAAGTAGATGAGGATATTGGAATGATTGGAAATGAAGACAGGAAACTAATACTACGGAGTTATGGTTTAGATTAATACTTTTGAGTACATGTTATAAAAGCCAATATCTTTGATAAAGGGTACCTGTAAATTTGGTCTGTTTTTCATTTCTCAAAGTAAAGAGGGACTCATGAGCAGTTTCAAGATTCACATACTTATAAGAAAAACCAAACCACATGTTCAGGAGAGGTCTAGCCTTTTCCAGTACTAAGAATCAATAGAAATCTGACCCACAGGTTTTCACAAAGACTACCATGGTGTATAGCACTGTTTTTAGGTATTATGACAACAGATTCTCTCCTGTGCAATATGATGCCAGTACTTTGCTGCATTTGCAGAGCTCAAGGGAAAGGTTGCCAGGAGCTGAGGCTACCATCACACTTATCCAGTAATTTATTTACTGAGATGCTGATTACAATAATGAATGAGATACGGTCTCTACCTTGTTCTTATGGAGCTTAGAGTCTGGGGAATGTGCTTATAGTGTACAAAATGGGGCAAAGATTCATTGTTATTAACCATGGACACTTCATATCAACTCTGGGTATAAACTGAGGTATATCTAAGGTGTATCTGGTGCTTTTTATATGAGTATCTCATTATTGCATGCCCCTACCCCCATCCATTCTTGTGTTTTAGTAACTCCCCTTTACATGGAATCTTTATGCTTAGGGCTTCCTGTGAAGGAGAGGAACATATATGCCTTCTAATATCTTTTGGGGGGTGGTGGTAACAGAGAAAGGGATTCAAGAGAGAACAAAGCTCACTGATAAGGTGATGCATATTATTATATCTATTCCTGTGGCCCACAAGGGGCCTGGGCAGCTCTGCTAGGGTGAGAGGCTGCCAGCCAAAGGTGAATTGGCAACTCATTCCAATTAGAACAATAGCAACAGCTGAAACTTCTCCCCTACGTGAAAAAGCTCCTATCCTTACAGACAGGATAATGGAAAATTCCTAGAGAAATGTGAGCTCAGGGAGGAGGAGGAAAGAAGTAGTAGGAAAAGGTGAGCCCAGTGGGGTGATGGAGCCTGCTCTCATCTAATAATGAAAATGGAATGTATGCATCTCTTCCCAACTCTGCATTCAATGGCATCATGTTGGTACCTTGAAATTAGTCATAGTGGGAGTATTTATACCATGCAAATTGGCAAATGCTATAAATCAGGGTTTTCCCCCCCAGAGAGCCAGTTGTTATACATTTATCAGTACACTGCTGAGTGTACTCTATGGGCCTAAAATCTAGACTCAAATTACAGTTTATTTTTCTGTCTAAGAAAACAAGTTCTTGTCTTTCCCAGCCTTAGACACGAACTCAATTTTGTAGCTTTCTGGCTAGAGGAGGGGTGTGAAGCGGATGCAGACAGGAGATGGAAACCTCATAATAGTATCCAGAGACATGGATTTGCTCTACATTCAGCATTAAGGCCTATCTCCTATTCTTTGGCAAGATACCTCCACCACCAAAGGAGGGAAAACACTTCCCCTACTCTCCCTTTCCCTTCCCCATTAAACAAGAGAAGTAGCATTAGAGTTTGCTTTGCACATTTATATATTAAGGGTAAAACTACCTGTATTTTTACATTTTATTTTTACTCTTTAGCTCATGACTAACATTTGTTTTTTATAGTAGAAAGAACTTATTTTACTTTGGCCAACATATTTGTTGCAGAGTTATTGTTTATTTTGCTGCCCAGCATTCATATACACTTCTGGTAACAGTTACTCTGACTCCCCAGCTCCATCCATATGTTTTGGATGGGGTGGCCTGCTTCTGGCTCCAGGAGTAGGCAATACTTGGATCTGGCCAAAGTCATGGTGAATGGTTCAGGAGTGGGCATATGGCCAATCAGGGGTCTCAAGATGCACAGGCAGTTGTAGAAACGGTTGAGAGACAGGGATATACTCTTCTCCACTGCATATGAACCTGAGAGAATGTAAGGCAGGAGCTGCTAGGAAAGGAGAAGATCCTACTCATATAGTTTAGTCCCTAGATCCTACAATACATGCAGTCTAAATTACTCCTAGATTTGGTAGATACAGAGCCTGTAAAAAATTCTTTTGGCTTAAACTAGTTGTAGTAGTTCATATGCAACCAAAAGAGTTCTAACTGATACACTATGTTTTACAATTTCAGTTAAGAGAATTGGTAGTCTTTCCAAAGACACTGATGACAACTCTTCTGATATTATATGTTGATGTTTTAAATAAAAATAAATTATATGTCCTTACTTTTATTTTTATAGTACTTTACTAAAATATTTGCTTTACATTTATGTATAAAGATATATTTAACTAAAAATTATAAGCAGAATCTATTTCATAAAATCTCTAGAGTATATTATGTAGGAATGCTCTTTTTTGTTTCATCCACAGTTTTAACTGCTTTCACCTTCTGCAAGGCTCCTCCTCGAATGGGCAGTTTTTTAAGAGCAATATCAGTATCAGCCAGAGGTCCTCCTACTAATCGGGCAGGAGTGCTTTCCACTGTTACTACCCGACCAGAGGGTACCTAAAAAAGCAAAAGGAAAATATCTAAGAGTCCATTTATAAAATTTTCAATAAGAGAAAAACCCATTCATCCTTGAGCTTACTTTGAAAAAGACACAAAATGTACACATGAGTGAGTAAGTATGGCATAATGGAAAGATAAGGGGTCTGGAGCCAGGAAAAGCAGGTTTTTATTCTACTTCTATTACTTATCAGCTTTGTAACCCAGGGCAAATTATGTCCAGCAGAATGCACCAGGAACACTGGCATATGGCATGGATCTACATGCAAGGCTGAGGAGGCACTGTACATTTTCTGTCAAAGAGATATCAAGATAGATATACACTGACTAGTGTTTGTAGCAGTTTCTTAGGAATCCTAGGGGGCTGGGCCTGCTCTAAACCAGCACTGGGCAAGAGTGGATGTACCTTGGAGATAAGTATGTCTTAACAATGTGAAATCTGAATAGCAAAATAAAAAATGAGACAAAAATCCCATAGAAATAACAGTTTGGGGCCTAAATTTAATATTTATTAAGAAAACATTATGGAGAAAAATAATCTTACCGTTGTGTTAAGGCCTTTAATATCTGTGTGGTGAAATATTGCATTTTGTGGTCGCTTACTGTATCTAGAGGATTCTATAGCTTTCTCCTGAAGGCTTTTTGCTTTCTGCAGAATTTTAAATTAGAAAGACAATAATATTAATTATTTATTAATAATAATTAATAATAAATTAATAATTTATTATTATTTAATTGCTATTAAAGCATTAACTATGGTACTTACAATGAAAAGTACACTTAATTGTGTTTGGCTTATGCTTTGGCTATTTATTAGGTAGCCCTGAAATCTGCATTTACTGATTTAGTCTAAGAAGACAGTTATTAGTAAGCTAGATCCTTTGTACCACTGAAGAAGACACCAGTCACCTAAAAATGTTCCTGAGATTTCTAGAGGCACTGGTCATACGAACAAGGAATAAAGGAGGTCCTGAGGAACTCAGGTTCAATTTTTAGCACATAATTTAATAAGCTACTAAATTTATATCAGGTGATGCATGTTGCAAAACATGTTGCAAAAATTAAGTACTAATTCAATATACTTAAATGCTTTAAACATTTAGAATAATAGAAATTATATAATTCATCTCAGTTATCAAGCTCAATATTTGAGGCACTAAACAGGTAAAATGTGAGGTAACAAATGATCTGCAGGAAAGGGGCTGATTTTCATTAACTATTCCTTAAAAATATGGGCAGTTATGAGGAAATTTTGTAAGTAAAGTTGGGAGGAACTTTTAGTGAAAAGGGGATCTTTGGCACCTTGAGTGAGCTTGTATATAGACAGTTACATTTGATTTTGCTATCTTAATATAGTTCCACTATTTTTGTGGACTAACAACGTTTAACAATTTCACATCTAGAGAAAGAATTGTAACATTATGTAAAAGAGTACTAATGGAAAACGTGGGGAAAAATAATGAAATTTTGGAAATCCATGTTGTGTCTCACATATCTCAAACAATTAGCATTATAAACTTTTAAAATTAGTTTCTAGCTTACAGCTGAAGCAGCTTATCACATTTTTTACAAAGGGATATTTATCCCAAATTCCCACTTAAGCTTTAATACAATGTTTCTTTCAGTGATCACAGAGGGGAAAAACACTTGGGGGAGAGGGTAATATAGGATAGTTGCTTTTTCTGTCCTTTGCTTCTTACGGAAATCAAAGAATAGAAGGTTCAGAATAGAAAGCAGAGCACATTTTTCCAGCTCATTCCTGCCTAACTATCATCTCCTTCTTTATGTAGGCCAGGAACACTACCCTTGCCTCTCTATGCTAAACCAAATGAAACTCCAAGTAGCATCTTCTGTGAAAATGCAGTTTCAGTTATCACCCTAAATTGCATACGAGGATTGGATAGTGCTGGTATTGTACAGAAAGGTCACCAGAAAAAAGTGAATGAATATTCATTCCTAAAAAAGTCTGTCTGTAAGAGCTGGCTATTTGTTATGGATATCGTAATACTTTAAAAATCCTACCTTTAACGTTTTAGCATTTGATGTTCTAGCCACAAAATTTTCCCATGATTTATTAGCCAGTTCTCTTTGCTTGTGTGTAGCTTGTATCTGAAATGAGAGAGATAATTAAGAGTTTTGGTTTCTATAAAAGGATACCAAAGGGCTTGAAAGCCCTTATTTTGAAGGAAGCACCTGCTTTTTGCTTAGGTAAATTTTAAGGCTGACTGGCTAAAGGATTAGAGTATTCACAGAACTTAAAAATTTAAAAACAACAGCCTTAAAATGGAAAACAATCCTTCAATCATTATATGGCTATGGTTTTGACTGCTTTTCACAAAATGTAATGCAAAACTAATATTTTTATAACAATAATCATTCTCAGCAAGACTGATTATTTTACATGATTACCACTTATGAAGACATCATAATCCAGACAAACTATATAAATGATTTAATAGCAAATTCATTGGAGAAAATAAAAAGAGATTGCTGCTGGCCACTGATAATAGTTTGGGCAAAATTATATTGGTAAAACTACTTCTAATTTATAACTGCAGTAAGACAAGCAATTTTATGAGAGTGCTGAGCTTGTTATGGTGATGCAGTCTAGGGAGCCACCTCCTAACAAACTGCAAAGTCTATAATTCTCCACAGTCTATTCATTAAATATATAATCAGAGGACACCTGCCCTTGGTTGGTGTATAATATACCATTAAGCTTAACATATTGACTGCCACACTAGAAAAAAAATTTTTTTCCTTGGGGCCACGGTGTTTTATTCCATTTTATTCATGGTGTTCTATTTTCATATATGAAAATAGAATAAAAATTTAGAAAACAAACGATCCTTTCTAATTGAATAAAAAATTTGTTATTTTTTATTGTTTTCTGTGTGTGATCTATATGCAATTAAATTGTCAATATTAATTGTAACAATAAGAACATCAACAAGTAAGATTTTCAGGAACCAACTGCAGGGTTTTGCCCAGGGGGCCACCCATCATGTAACATGTATGCTACAGCATGGCAGTGTGAGTTGCTGGCACACCATGTGGCTCCCAAGGTAAAGAGACGCATGAGTTACGTATGCTTCATGAGGCCCCGGGATCAAAAGTAGCGTGAGTTAAATATTAGGTCATTAAATATGAAAGGTCTGATTTCGAATCAAAAGTGTAGTTTATTATAGCTCAAACAAGAAGCAGTACAATTAATCAAAATATGTGCCTCAACTATTGTCACAGTTTTTTCATCTTAACAGTAGGCTTGTTTATGCCAGCAGTGAAGAATACTGGAGAGCAAGTGGTAATGAAACCACGAAAAGCATTTTCCATAGCTTGTTGAGAATTGAATATCTGTCCTCATAAGAAGTGGTCCAAAGCCTGGAAGAAGTGGTAGTCAGTTGATGCAAGGTCTGGTGAATATGGTGGATGACAGAGAGTTTCCAAGTCCAGCTTCTGTAGTTTGAGCAGCGTTGTTTTGTGCAACATGTGGATGAGAGTTGTCTTGCAAGAGGATTGGCCTGTCTCTGTTGACCAATCTCGGCTGTTTAATCACAAGCATCCTCATCATTTCATCCAATTGTTTGCAGTAGACATCCGCTGTAATAGACTGACCAGGTTTCATGAAGCTGTAGTGGATAATACCAGCGCTGGACCACCAAACACATGCCATTAGCTTTTTTGATGAATACTGGGTTTTGGACTGTGTTTTGGCACTTCACCTTTATCCAACCATTGTGCCAAACACTTGGGATTGTCAAAAAGAATCCATTTTTCATCACACTTAACAATATGGTGTAGAAATGGTTTGCCTTTATGTCATGACAGCAAAGAAAGGCAAGCTTCGAGACGATTTCTCTTCTGACGCTCATTTAATTCACCTGGAACTCATCTATCCAGCTTCTTTACCTTGCCGATTTGTTTCAAATGGTTCAATATTGTTGGAATAGTAACATCAAACCTTGCTGCTAATTCACGTGTAGGTTGAGATGGATTCGCTTCCAATACAGCTTTCAGCTCATCATCATCCACCTTGGTCTCAGGTCGCCCACGTGACTCATGTTCAAGATTAAAATCACCAGAATGGAACTTCTGGAACCATCGATATACTCTGCGTTCATTAGCCACATCCTTCCTAAACACTTCATTGATATTTTGAACTGTCTGCCCTGCATTGTTTCCATGACAGAACTCATATTCGAAAATAACTCAAATTTTTCACTTATCCATGGTTTCACAAAAATTGCTCTAAAAATAATTTGAAAGATAATCACAAGCCAAAATGTGCATTTGAAAGACTGACAATGTACCTTCACAATAAAAATAAAACAAGAAGTGTCAAAATGAAATGTCAGAGATATCAGACCTAATACAACTCACATGGCAGTTAATGTGTTAAATTATGAACCTAAGAATATTTTTTAATGTTTCTAAGAGAATTCATTATCAGATCTATACCATTAAAATATTAGCAAGAAGATACATTTCCACTGAATTACTTACATCAGTGGCTACCATCAAAATGTAAACATGAACACATCTATATACATCTCTTCCTTTACAATTCCTTCTGCCCCTCTGCTGCCAACCTAATGAACAAGCCCTGGTATACACTGCTCAGAGGTGGTTTAATAATTTCCATGTCCAAGATGCATTTTTTCTATCAATTATAGCAAAAAGATACTTACAAATTGGCTAATTCACTAGCTCTACTTTTTAATCATACATTATTACCTCAGGACATCTATAAAGCTTAGATGTTGCAATATAATGAACTCTGTCCGTAATAAATACAGGTACTTTACTAAAAGTGCACATATAGACCTGAGGTTATAATCTAAAACCATCTTCTAGATATGGAGATACTAGCAAAGAGCCATTTCCTTCACCTTTCCTCTTCTCCCATTCCAGTGATGAACTACAGGTCTACGTTTAGCTCCAAGAGATAGATTAACAAAGGTCATTCTGAGAAGACAGTCCTTCCTAAAAACTAACAAAAGGACATTTATAACAAGGTTGTTTTAGTACCTCTACTTTTTTTTCTACAAGACAGGGTCTTGCTCTGTTGCCCAGGCTGGAGTGCAGTGGCATGATCATAGCTCACTGTAGCCTCGAACTGCTGGGACTACAGGCGTGTGCCACCAAACCCGGCCAATTTTTAAATTTTATTTGTAGAGATGGGGTCTTGCCATGTTGCCCAGGCTGGTCTCAAACTCCTAGCCTCAAGTGATCCTCCTGCCTTGGCCTCCCAAAGTGCTGGGATTATAGGCAATGAGCCACTGTGTCCAACCTACTACCTCTACTTTTAACATAATTTGAGCATTAGGACTTATTTATCCTTTAATACACAGCAATATTAACTAAAATGCACATACAGAACCATGTTAGACAATTTGAATTAAACTAACTTGTGGGCACCGAACGCTTTTCTCTGCATACTTCTTCCCCCTGCCCGCTACCACCCACTGAACAGTCAGCCTACTCTCCAAGACATGAAGTTTGACAATTCCATTCCCAAAATTCAACAACCACTCCTATGAAATAACAAAAATTACTTAAAGGGTATTACTTTATCCCTCTACTTTTAACATATTTTGTGCACTTTTAAACATCTAGAGAGACTAGATGTTTCAAATAGGACTTAAGTTTTCCGCTATATACACAGTAGCACTGAATAAACGGTGAGCACTGAATAAATGGCGTGCACACATAACAAAAGCTATAATCTCAAAGTGTCTTCTAAATAGGAATATTCTGTCCTACAACCTTCCCCTTCCCACCTCTATCAATTCAGTGGACAGATATAAGCATCTGTCATGCTTAGAGGGGATTTTAACAACTGTCTCAGGTATCTCTTTACTTTTAAAAATGTAAGACTGTAAAAATAAAATTATAGTGCCATAAAACAGCACTGAATATAGTAATGGAATATCAAGCTCTTAATTCCATGGTTTCTTTTAAAACAGCACAGGGACACTGAAAATAACTGTAAGAGAAAACCACAAAATAACTCAAGGCTGAAACATTCACAAATAAGACAGATAAATTCTATGGATAATTTAATCTAGTTTATACACTGAAATTAATATCTTGTGCCTCAATGGTATCTGTGGCTTACTTTTTTAACTGATACATAATATTAATAGTCGTACATATTTATGGTGTACATGTGATATTTTGATACATGCATACAATGGGTAATGATCAAACTGGGGTAACTGGGATATTCATCACCTCCAACATTTATCATTTCTTTGGTTGGGAACATTCCAAATATCTTCTTCTAGCTATTTTGAAATACATAATAACTTATTATTACTATAGTTGCCCTTTTGTGCTTTCAAACACTAGAACTTATTCCTTCTACCTAACTTTATTTTAGTATCCATTAACCAACCTCTCTTCATACGCACCCCCCACATGGCTTACTTTTGCATATACTTTTTGTTCATTTTGTACATCTTGGCGTGCTTGGCTTTCAATCATCTCACTTTGCAGAGAAGCAACCATCTTTCCAATATTTTCTGATGCTGTCATAATAGCTTCTAAGATTTTTTTATCTGTAGAGACTGGTCTTAACTTTTCCAATTTTATTTCTTCATATATTTCATTCCATATTTCTCCAATCTGTTACAACAAAGTTTAGATTTAATAAATTTAAATTAACCAAAAATAAATGATATAGTTTTAGGTAATCTTTTACCTAAAACTTATGTGTGGGGTCACTCCTGTCAACATTTAAGCTTTTCCTAAATTACTTCTTGGGAATTAGTTAAGTGTATGGGGAATGATTTAGGGCAACAGTTACATTTGACTATTCAGAAGTAATTTATCAACTGTTTTTCAATGATAAGGTATTCATGGATGAGGCTCCACTACCTACGTCTAGTTCATTGCCATCGTCACTGTACTTTGGCTTATGCTTGCCTTCTTTTCATAGTTGCAGAAACTGCTGATTTATTCTCATCTTTTTGAACTACTGCTGCTTCCATCCCTAAAACCCTGTATCGAAGGCTAGGTCAAGCTGAACTTGTAGGACAATGAACATGCGGATTACTCGGACCCTAAGACCCAGCTACCCTGAGAAATAGGGTCCTGCTCCTCACCTTCCAGCTAGGGCAAATTATAATTGTATCTCAAGCTTTTTACTCCATGGTTCCATTATGCTGATAGCTCTCCATCTCATATTCTGGGTTGTCTAGAAATTAATGTGCTTGAGAATATTTAAAATTAGAGAAAAACATAGATCTAGGATATGGATAAAATTCAACTTTGTTTTCATTTGAAAATAGAGGTTTATTCACCTACACTGTTCAAATACATAGTAATAATATTAGTAGAAGGAGAATGTTTACTTAAAAAGACTTTCCTGAAATTTCAAAAGCATTTATTTACTGATAAAAATATAACCAGCAAGGTAAGAAACCTAATATTCTTTAACTGAGATTTGATCATGATCTAGTTATGATAAAATAATATTTTAATAAGTATTAACAATTTATTTTAAGAATAATTTAATTCCAAATCCTAATGCTTTCCAAAGAGAAGAAATTATATTTAAAAAAATTCTGTTAGGCTTCTGAATAGCTTTATGGCAGTAATGTACATCTTCTTTTATAAACTAAGTTGGATGAACTCTTATCCCGTGGAAAATATCCAATCAATTAATGGTATATTTCTTTAACAGTATCAGATGCAAAATGGAAAATAAAAACTACATAGTATGTGGATGATTGCTCACAACTGTGAATAGATCTCTTATTTCCCAGTTAATTTTTTGCCATACTAAATTTTAATAATAATGCTATTAAAAAGGCACTTACTTTAAAATCAAGGTATCTGTGTATAATACAGAGGGTGACAAAATCTTCAGTGGATAGGCCAGGTAAATTTTCAAAATCTAAACAAAATTATAAAGATAGGATTACTGTAACAGAGTGATTCCAAGAGGCATATATCATTTTAGGTTATTAAGTATGAAATGTCTGATTTCCTTAAGTAGTAAGTTTGACAGTTGATATCTCTGACATTTCACTTTGACACTTTTTGTTTTATTTTTATTGTGAAGGTACATCCTCATTTTTTCAAACACACAGTTTGGCTTGTGATTATCTTTCAAATGTTTTTTAGAGCAACTTTTGTGAAACCATGGATAAGTCAAAAATTCGCGTTATTTTCGAATATGGGTTCCATCGTGGAACCAATACTACGCAAACAGCTTAAAGTATCATCGAAGTGTTTGGGAAGGATGTGGCTAGTGAACGCACAATATGCCAATGGTTTAAGACATTCCATTCTGGTGATTTTAATCTTGAAAATGAGCCATGTGAGTGACCTGAGACCAAGGTGGATAATGATGAGCTGAAAGCTATATTGGAAGCGAATCCATCTCAACCTACACGTGAATTAGCAGCAAGGTTTGACGTTACTATTCCAACAATATTGAACCATTTGAAACAAACTGGCAAGGTAAAGAAGCTGGATAGACTAGTACTGCACGAATTAAACAAGTGTCAGAAGAGAAATCGTCTTGAAGCTTGCCTTTCTTTGCTGTCATGACATAAAGGCGAACCATTTCTATACTGTATTGTTATGTGTGATGAAAAATGGATTCTTTCTGACAATCACGGACATTTGACACAATGGCTGGACAAAGATGAAGTGCCGAAACACAGTCCAAAACCGAATATTCATCAAAAAAAGCTAATGGTGTGTGTTTGGTGGTCCAACGCTGGTATTATCCACTACAGCTTCATGGAACCTGGTCAATCTATTACAGCGGATGTCTACTGCAAACAATTGGATGAAATGATGAGAATGCTTGCGATTAAGCAGCTGAGATTGGTCAATAGAAACAGCCTGATCCTCTTGCAAGACAATGCTTGACCACATGTCGCACAAACAATGCTGCTCAAACTACAAAGGCTGGACTTGGAAATTCTCTGTCATCCACTGTATTCACCAGAACTTGTACCAACTGACTACTACTTCTTCCGGGCTTTGGACCACTTCTTGCAAGGAAAAATATTCAGTTCTCAACAAGCTGTGGAAAATGCCTTTTGTGATTTCACAGCCAGTTGTTCTTCAGGATTCTTCGTTGCTGGCATAAACAAGCTACCATCAAGATGGCAAAACTGTGTTGATAGTTTAGGTGCACACTTTGATTAATTGTACTGCTTCTTGTTTGAGATATAATAAACTAAACTTTTGATTCAAAATCAGATATTTTATATTTAATGACCTTAATATTATTAAAAACAAAAGCAAATAGTTACTTTTGATTTCATCTTGATTTTCGAAAAGGTTACTTCTGTGAGTAGTTTGTGAGTAGGCTTCCCCTATAACAAACCTCTGCCAGGTCATCTTTATCTAGCCATTAGAAGAGGGATCATTCTTTCTGTGTTGTGGTGAGACAATGATATCTTACTTTCAGAAGCAGAAGAATGTTTGAGGACTTTTTGCTTAATAGGAAGCAAGGACTTAAAAAAACTCAGATGAGTCAGAATGCTAGTGTTTAAGCCTAATCATCTACACTAACTGCCCTTAACATGGCTACACACTGGAATTGCCCAGGCAGCTTTAAAAAATACTGATGCCTGGGCCCCACATCTAGAGATTTTGATTGGTCATGGGTGCAGTTTGTGAATTGTGGTAACAATGGAACATAAATTTCTCTGTATAAAGAAACTTTCGTTCACTATGTTTGAAAAATGGACTCCAAAGCAAAATCAATATGCACATTCAGCAAAACAGAGAGGTTCTTGTGAATTTGAGGAGCAACTTCTTACCTAGTTTGTCCAACACAGCATAAATTTTTGCTCTGATATTCTCAGCAACATCCATAACTGCAATCGACGGGCAGTTGGCGGGCAGGGGCATGATTTTTTGCTCTTCTTGAAAACTAGTAAATAGAGGCTTCTTTGTATCTAATCATTGGATATCATGAAAACATAGATGGGAAAGATAAAAACTGTAGTAAATAAATACTTAATTTTGAGATTTTAGTCTATATAACAAAATATATAACAATATTATAGCAAGTAAAATAGTACCTTGTACATGGTTTTTATTTTCTGAAATCATAAATAATCAGTAATTTCTTCCCCACTCGGTGGCAAAACTTAAAGCTTTAATTTTTATTATTTATGTAAAATATAAAAATTTCACAAAATTACTTTTTAAAAGTAAAATTTTTATGTAAATAACTTTTTAAACTTTGAGATCCAGAAGTTGAACAATGTCAGTTTAACAATGATATCACCTCCTTTGCTTTTTGCTTCTATATATTATGCTACAAATATAAAACTAATTTATTATGTTACAGATCAAAAATCATAAATAATAAAAATGGATTGAAGATACAAATCATCAGAAGGGGAAGTATTTTCCTTTAAAAATAAACAACACTAACAGTTTAGATGAAACCAAAATAATCCTAAAAGGTTTAGAAAATGTAATATAGCATTATAGAATATGTAAATAAATGAACCATAAATTCTGATAATTCTGATAATTTAATCCCCATGAATTTAGAATCTAATAATTAAAATTTATGAACTTTTGATTTATTTTTATTTAGAAAACAATTTCTTCTTTCATATAAAAATTGTATAAACATTAATCAACAGAAATGTACAAAATGCTATAAAATTATTTTCAAGCAATCTATTTACATCCCAAAATTTCATTGGTAAATGAAATATTACTGAATCAATTTCTAAAAGCAGGGAAACCAAAGAAACTTCTTTAGGAACTACTGTTAGTTTTTTGAGTTAAAGAGTATAATCAAATACCATTTCTTGAAAATATTCTATAAAAATATGAACCTACTACTAATTTACTTAGTTTTCTTCCAATCATGCAGAATTTATGAGAGCTAGTTCTTTAAATCCTTTTGAAAAGAACTTTAGACTAAGGGGTGAAAGTTCTCATGCTTTTCTAATAATACCTTTAAAAGATTTTTTTATTTTTTATATGAAAGAGGGTAGTAAGGAGGGGGGTTCAATTTCTTTTTTTTTTTTGAGACAGAGTCTCACTCTATCACCCTGGGTAGAGTGCAGTGGTGTCACTGTTGCTCACTGCAGCCTCAAACTCCTGGGCTCAAGGGATCCTCCTGCCTCAGCCTCTGGAGTAGCTGGGACTACAGGCTCATGCCATGATGCCTGGCTAATTTTTCTATTTTTAGTAGAGACGGGGTCTCTTGCTCAGGATGGTCTCGAACTCCTGAGCTCAAGTAATCCTCCTGCCATGGCCTCCCAGAGTGCTAGGATTACAGGCGTGAGCGACCGTGCCTGGCCTAAAGATCTTTTTTAAAAAGATGCATCTAATTGCTCCTACTAACAATTATAAATACACTCACCAATGATCTTCCCATTTTTATCACGTTTTACTCCTAGTTCTTTTTCTTCCTTTCTCCACAGTTTAATTAAAAGACTAGCAGCTGTCTGATCCTTCTTCCCTCGCCAAGCGTTGACATGAGCCGCAGTTTTGGGATTATCACAAAATTCAACCATTATTCCGAGTATTAGATTACAGAATTTTTTTTGGTTCAACTTTAGCAAGGAAATAGAAAAGGAAAAAAGTTGCAATAAATATTAAGAATTACCACCTTAATAAGAAAAAAGGAACATTTGTATTATCAGTAAGTTTCTTCTAAACTCAGAGTTGGGACAATCTCCTGTTAAAATAGATACCCATTGTAATAAGTACATTTTCAAACATTAGAAGTTAAGAAGGATAAAAGGAAAAAGATTTAATATAATCCTGAAGTAGCCATAAAAATGTCATGACCAAAAATGTAATTGATTTGGTTCAGTTGGAAAAGGGAGATTTGCAAAAAGAGATGCTCATTTTAAGTGCAGTAAGGTCAACAGTGCTTTACATAGTTTGCTGTAATTATAGGATCTTTCCTCATTAACATGCTTTATTAAGGTTTGTAAAGATTTGTGCTAATATTAACTATAATCTCTTTGTTATTAAGAGAATAACTGATGGTAACTGCAAGTGACAGTCACACATGAAAATAAAACAAAATGAGATGTAATTTTGTTTTTGACAATTAGCATCCATAAAAGAGTATTTAAGCATTCAAGAAAAATTATTTTATTATCAAGAATATTTCCTTTGTTTTGCTACAACTAGTTTTCAGCAAACTAAAATTTAGGTACAGAAAATTCTATCCAAAGCAATGGGCTCCACACAGTAATTCTTTTATGTGAAATATTTTTTGTTGATTTACTTTTATAGTATACTGCTAATTGAATATAGCAAAGGAAATGTGTAATCTTTTGTTTGAATTGCAAACATTATCAGTTTCCTTTTATAAAATGAAAGAGAATAATATTACCTGCAAAGGGTTATTATGAGTTATATGAGATTGCCTGGCACATAGTAAGCTCTCTAATAATATTTAACAATTATTAGCAATTATTATCATGACACACTTTATAAATATTTTAGCAGAATTGTATTATGCAGAACCCTCAATCAATTGAGTTTTTTTAATTCCTATACTTCACTTTCAGGAGAAAGAGGCAAATGTCAAAGGTTGAAGTTGATATAAAAACTTCATGAAAGAATATTTGTAATTTGTAACCAACTTGACCAGTTCAATTGACATTAAATACCATCTAATAATAATATTAATAATAATATTAAACACATAGCAATAATGTGCAGGCACTATTTTAGTCAATGTATATACTATATATGTACGCGTGCACACTCATGTGCACATGCACATACACACAATCACTCATTTAATCCTTCCAACAGTGCAATGAGGACTGCAATACACTGTTGTTATCCCTGTTTTACAGATAAAGGAATCAAAAACAGAGAAATGAACTAATTTTCTTTCAGGAGGTTAAAGGACACAAATAATTTTTGCATCTTTGTTAAATCAAAGTAGGTTTGTTCTTCTGTTAATAAAATCAAGAATGGTGGCAACCACAGATAGTGATAAGGCTACAACTCCACATGAGAATCTCTCTCAAAATTTTACTGAAACAAAATTACACTTTTCCTCCCATATCATCTTTACTATGTACCATACTTAGAACTGAGGCTAGTAGGGAGTTACATTCTTCACAGGTGCTAGATGACAACTGTCTTTCCTGGAAGGCTTAGTATGCTCACTCCCGCTCAGTCTGCAAAATGGTGGTCCATGACACACTAGACTTCTTCACATTACCTCCAAACTATATACAGTTCTTTAAAATGCTTATCTCTGCTCCTTGTCTAATGTGGCCCTTAACTTTTAATACCAGGAGAAGAAGCTAGAAGTTATTAATAAATGAATATGAGTTTAGATATAGCCTAGCTCTTCACAAATTGTTTCTTAGCAGGTTGATGGGGTACAAAGAAAAAACAAATTCTATGCATATGTGTATTTGGGAACATTGACCTAAGTAAAATGATTTCTTAACTGGAGGAATTTTCAGAGCCTTTAATATGCTGGTGTATTATGAATTTCCAGGAGGCATTTTGCTTAAATAACACATTTGAACATGATTTGGGGCACATTTATTCATAGAATAGTGTTCTGTGGTACTCAGTTTGGAAAAGATTAATAAAGACATATTTATCTTTGTCTTACAATTTCTATAACCATACTTACTGCCAATAAATCCAAAAGGAGAAAAATGCCTTCCTTTTCAAGAAAGTAATCCTCTGAGGGATAACATCCTAAAATGCAGCACCTTAAATTGAAAAGAAGTTATTCATTTGACAAACATTTATTGTTAAACTCATTTTGTACAGTTTTTTGTTGCTGTTTGAGACAGAGTCTCACTCTGTCACCTGGGCTAGAGTGCAGTGGCATCATCATTGCTCACTGCAACCTCAAATTCCTGGGCTCAAGCGATCCTCTTGCCTCAGCCTTCCCAGTAGCCAGGAGTACAGGCGTGCACCACCATGCCTGACTAATTTTTCTATTTTTGGTAGAGACAGGGTCTTGCTTTTGCTCAGGCTGATCTCGAACTCCTGAGCTCAAGCAATCCTCCTGCCATGGCCTCCCAGAGTGCTAGGATTACAGGCAAGAGCCACTGCACCCAGCCAGTTTTATTTTTATCAAAGCATTTTCAAAGAATTTTTTTTTCTTCATTTCCTTAAATCAAGTAGCTAATGTTTTTACTTAAAAAAATAGAACTCTGAAGAAACTTTACCAGTATAGTTTAATTTCACCTATTTTTATTCAATATCATCAATTAATTCTTTTAAATAACTGCCTGTTTCTTTTCTGCAATGCAACATTCTCCTTTGCTTTTATGATATTAATTATTCTTAAAGATCTCTTCTGGTTGTTCTAGTAACTATTTCTTCAAAGTTTATTCACTTATTGTCTCTCTTTCATGGTGCTGGTACACCTCAAACATTTGATAATTCTTGATTACATTTCATCTTTTCAGTTGAGATTATTTTCTAAAGTGCCTGCTTAGGCCTGTGCAGCTCAAATAAAGGATTGAAGTTACTACCAGGACTACTTACACTGTTTTCCCAGGCTGAACAAGCTATTGCTGGTGGTAATTGGTCAATAGTAACAGAGGCTAATCTCTGTTCCTCCCAGGCATTGCAAGCCTGCTGGGATCAGCCTCTCGTGTCCCTTTCCTAAACATAGCTCCCTCTTGAAAAGATTGATAAATTGGACCACATTAAAATTAAGACTATTGGTTCAACAAAAAAAGAGTGAAGAGAGTGAAAAAAGCAAGCCTTGGAGTCACAGAATATATTTGACAAACATATAAAAGGAAAGGAATCATGTCCAAGATACACGAAGAATTTCATAACAAAAGACAGGCAATCAATCCAATAGAAAAGTGAGCAAGAGACTTAAATATACACTTCACCAAAAATAGAGGCTTTTCAAATGGCAAATAAACTCATTACTAATCAAGAATATGAAAATTAAAACTACAAAGAGACAATGATACAAGTCCACAAGAATGGCTGCAATTAAAAATACTCATAGTGCAAGATAATAAGTAAGTTAATAGCTTAAGAGAAGAGGCAAAATACATAGAGCATATTAAGTAGAGATAATGAGTAGCTCATGAGATATAGGCACATCATAATGTGTTAAATATACATAGAAAATTACTAACCTACAAGACACATTAAAGATAGAATAGAAGGAATGTCTGATGGAACAAATGAGTATTACTCTTTGATTAGAAGGTTTGGAAAGACCAAGTCTTAAGGTAAAACCTTAATGTCACTCTGGGCTGACAACTTTGTTATCCTTAAATCAGCTATCTAACACAGTTCAATTCTGGCCCTATATATACTCTGCCCCCAAAATGCAGATAAAACCTGAAGCTAATTGGAAAGCTAAAGCTATTTGCAGGTTTACTTGCCCTTGTATCTCTCTGACAGAGTAAGCGTGTCCCACAGACACCTCCCATCTGTCTGTTGGGGCCCCTTCCTCAAACCCCATTCTCATCCTTATAAACTACACCACCAGTTTGGAAGGCTGATGTAGCAAAGAGACAAGACATATGAATGTTGTATAAACCAGCATTCAGGTTGTAGGGTTCCTTTCACCCCACTTGCATACTATCCTAAATGCATTTACTACTCTATCTTTTCCCCCTTGATTCTCATTACATGTTTTAAATTGATTTAATAAACCATGTGAATGGAGCATCTTAAAAAAAAATACTCACAATGCAATGTGTTGGTAAGGGAGGAATGAAAAAATCTCCACGCTACTGGAAAGGTGTAACTGATATAACTACGTTGGAAAATTTTTTGGAATTATCTCCTAAAGCTAAATAGATATTCAATGAGCTGGCATTTTTACATCTAGGTATATACTCGACAAAAATATATACACACGTGTAATAAAATATATACACAAAAATATTTGTTACGGTATTAGTTAAATTGCCACAAGCTAAAAAACAAACTCTAGGTCATCCTAGAATCAACCCATCAATAGAATGGACAAATTGTGGTATATTCATATAATGGAATACTACACAGCAACAAAAACTAACGGGCAAACTAATGTTATACTTAACAAACATGAAAGTAGAAGTCAGACACAAAAGAATATATGTTATGTGATTTCACTAATTACAAAACAGGTGAAACTAGTCTACAGTATTAGAAATCAGGATGGCTACTTTTGGGGAGTAGGAGGGGGGAATTGAAATGGAAGGGGGGTGAGGGAGCCTTCAGGGATGCTAGTATATTATATATCTTAATGAGGAAGGTGGTTGCATGGGTATTTTTGTGATAATTTTGTGACAATATGCTATAATATATGTAAAGGATGACATGCACATTAAAGAGAAAAATATTTGGAAAACACATTTAAATAAACACAAGCTGAACTATAAGAATGTAAGTGATAAACCTGGACTAATTATAATTACTAATCACTAGAAAATAATTATGTATTTACTAGACCCAAAAGAGATGACAAGTAGATTATATTTCAAGTTAACTTTTATGTGTTGAAAAATAGTAATTCTGAATGCTCTAGGATGTTTTATATATTTTAAAGCAAATCAGGAACAAGAGAGGAAACTCTACTCTGACATCTGTTAAAAGTATTTCCTGTACTAAATTGGAATGTTATAAGGTATACATTTAGTGTCAATAGAGATAAAATGACTTACACTTCACTTACTTATCTGTTACTTCTACCTTATATCTTATCCAAAGGATTTGAAATTGTATTACAATAAAAAACACACATAAATAAAATCAATAATCTATTAATTTTTATTGTAGTATAATTGAGATGTATTAAATAAAGAAGGGATTAGGAAATATCAAGACATTTTCTGCAGCAACCTCTGAATCCCAATATATTGTTCAATAGTAAGGGTGGTGTTCATCAATACTCTTCTTTGAATTTTTAAATTATACTTAATACAGTGCTGTGGTCAAAATAATTTGCTGTTGAAACTTTAAAAAGATCATATTATCATCGTATCACTGTATGCCTCTCTTCTCTACAGTTAAAAACAAACTGGTAGCTGATTAGCTCTATTGCCTACATGTATTTGGATGAGAGCTGAGAAGTCTTGCTCTCTATATATACAGAGAATTTGCGGCAGGTAAATCTAGTTACTTGATCTAATGGAAATCAATATTCATCAGAGTTTTGTTACTAAATGTGTTACAGTGTCTCTGTCATAAATTTGACCCAAATAGAACAAAAGAAATGTGTTAAGTTTAATGATATAAGGAACTCAAGTAATTTTCTCCAAGACAAAAGTTGGTCAACTAATGCTTAAGAAAAGCAGTATTTTTTGCCCTTAGGAATGTTAAAAAGTTTGTGAATCAATATCAATTAGGAAATGTGTAATCAATTGGTTTTCAACTCCTTGAAGAGAAGATGAATGAGGAATTCAAAAGTCTTCAAGTGTAAGAAGAATATTGTATGAGCAATAGTAGGTGCTTGTGTTTTTCCTAGACCAGGTCTACGTGGGATGGGCATAAATCACAAAAACAAGGATTTAAGTTTAGGTATGAGTGGATTTGTATTTGAGTGACGGACAAATTACTTTCCAAAGGACATTGCTGAGTGTCATTTTTGGACTATCTAAAAGAGAAAGGCAAAGAGAAGAGTTATCTTTCTGGTATGGTTTTGAGGGAAGAAAATTGGCATCCATAGTCATAGAGGTAATTTTCTCATACAGTCACGGGCCACATAATGACGTTTGATGTTTTGGTCAACGATGAACTGCACTTGCAACCGTGGTCCTGTAAGATTATAATAGAGCTAAAAAATTCCTATCATCTAGTGGTATCTTGATGATCCTGACCCTGTAGAGGCCTAGGCTAATGTGTGTGTTTGTGTCTTACCTTTTAACAAAAAAGTTTAAAAATTAAAAACTTAAACTTTCTAAAAATAGAAAAAAGCTTATAGAATAAGTATATAAAGAAAGAAAATATTTTTGTACAACTGTACAATGTACACTTAGTTTTAATCTAAGGGTTATTACAAAAAGCCAAAAATTAAAAAAAATTAAAACGCTTATAAATTTAAAAAGTTACAGTTAAGCTAAGGTTAATTTATTATTGAAGAAAGAAAAATATTTTAAAAATAAATTTAGTGTAGCCTAAGTGTACAGTGTTTATAAAGTCTACAGCAATGTATAGTAATATTCTCAACCTTCACATTTACTCACTGCTCACTCACTGACTCACCCAGAGCAACTTCCAGTCCTGCAAGTTCCATTCATGGTAAGTGCCCTATACAAGTATACTATTTTTTATCCTTTATATCATATTTTTACTGTAGCTTTTCTATGTTTAAATATGTTTACATACACAAATACTTACCATTGTATTACAGTTGCCTACAGTATTCAGTACAGTAACATGCTGTACAGGTTTGTAGCCTAGGAGCAATAGGCTGTACAATCTAGTCTAGGTATGTAGTAGGCTATACCACCTAGGTTTGTGTAAATGTGCTTTATGATGTTTGCACAAGATGAAATCACCTGAGGACATGTTTTGCAGAGTGTATCCCGTTGTTGTTAAGTGATGCATGACTATACTGTGACTCTACCTAACTTGGTTATAGTAATACTCACCAAATGCTGTCCAATGTACTAAAAAGAAGTACATTATAGCCTAAGCCACTTTGTAACTTCTTGGAGTCTGTTTTCATTACATGAAGAACTATATCTACTCCTTCAGTTCCAAAAATTTCCTGTTTAAGAAATTTGTTTAAAATTATTTCTTGAAATAAATAATCTCCTCCTTCCCCACTTTATCCTGTCCCCTAAAATTATTTCTTTTACCAGAGAAATACAGCAACACTGTTAGGAAAATATTAAATAGTATTTTTAATACAATTTTAAAAATTCATACTTGTTCTCAAGAATTTAAAACAAATTATTGTAAAGCTAGTCATTTTAAGAAAGGGCATCAATCAACATGCCACCTTAATGTCCCTTTAGATTTTGTTTTTTCCCTTTCTCTCTTTTTTTTAAAAAAAACAACCATAAGACTTGTCCCATGATTTTCTTCCACGTTATAATAAATACAGTCTAGCATCACATCAGATCAATACTAGATAGTAATAACTATCATGCATGATTTTCTAATGATCCCAAGAGAGAATTAAGTATATAAATGGTAGGTAAAACCTTCAGTAATTTATATGAAGTTATTGCCACTTAATATTTTTCCCTTACCAACTACTGTTCTAATTGACTTGCTCAGTTCTGGTTCCCAGTAAGCAAGATTATGATTATTTTTCCAGAACAGCACAGGCACAGGGTGGTAGAATATAAAAAATTCCATCAAAGTTTGGTGCTAAGCATGCATTCACTGTTCTTGTTGCTTCTTACCAAAATCTATCTATTTAAACTTTCATCATTTTTGGTTTTTATCTTTCCAATTCTGTCTCTTGCTATTAAATATTTAAATTGTCAATGTCTGAGACTCAGAGTTTACTATGGAGCTAAAAAGATAGAAGGGAATTAAGCTCTTGTTCTAACTTTTAGTTTTAGGTATGAACCCAATTCAAACCCAAACAACATTTGTAATTATACAGCCCACTTTGGAAGACTGGCAGTTCCTTATAAAGATAAATATACACCTACTTTATGATACATTAATTCCACTCCTAGGTATTTACCCAAGAGAAATGAAAGCATTGTATCCACAAAAAGACTAGTACAAGAATGTTCACTGAAGGTTACTCATAATAGTCTCAAATGGAAATAACCCAAGTGCCTATCAATAGCAGAATGGATAAACAAATTTTGGTATATTCAGACAATGGAATACTATTCAGCAATAAAAAGCAATAAACATGTAACAACATGGATATATTTCAGAAATATGATTCAGGATGACAGAAATAAGACATAAAAGAGTAAATACTATGTGATTCTATTCATATAAAATTAAAGGATAGGCAAAACCAATCTATAGGAATAGAAGAAAAAATAGAGGTTTGCCTGGAGGTGGGTGGGGAATGGCTGCTAAGGTGATGAGGAAATTTTACAGTGAGATGGCAATATTCTATGTTTTAACTGGGGCGTTAGTTAAATGGGTGTATACATTCATCAAAACTTATCAAACTATATATTTAAAATCTGTACCTTTTACTGTATATAATTATACTCTAATTATTTAAAAAATTAAATTAAATTTTCACAAGATAAAAAAATGTATGGGCACTTACTTAAAAAACGTTGATAGTGTTAGGTGACTGGGAGATCTGAACAAAACTTTCATAGGCATACATACCTTCCTTTGAATATGATGTTCACAAAGACCAGATAAAATAAGCAATATATCAGACTGGATTTCCAAAACAATGGCCTCTTCTTTTTCATTAGGCTTGCTTATTATATTTTTAAAGATTCCTGGTATGAAAAAATTTAAAGGATGTAAAGTTACTGGACACTTTTTATTTTGATCAGTTACTATTTGGAAATACCTTCTAAAAAATTTCTTCAGCTACAGAAACTATTTTAAAAGGGCATATTTTCATTTGTATAGTAACCTAGAAGCTGTGGACAGAGGATGATAAATGAATTCCTTGATCTTTCAATACAATCAATAACCCCACATACATAGAATTTCTCAATAAAATCAGTAGTCCCACATATATAGAAATTCTAGTACAGAATTAATGGAGTATCATTAAAAGATGTCCTAACAACCTGATACTTTGCCCAGCAAATTGTATTTAAAAATACGCAGTTTCATGAGAGATGAGTGCCTTTGTAAATATATGACCAAAACTCCTGATTACAGTTTACCTCATCTCTTCCTCTCCTCATAGTTAACAGAGTCAATTTTAAGCAAAGGTGGAAGACCTCTCTAGTATGTGTTCTATTCCTGTTCTTTCTTTCTTCATCTTCTCGTTATGTCTACGAAGGTATCTTCAACAACTTTAGGTAACAGCATTCCATGTCCTTTAAAATCCCTCCCTTGCTTCTAATCAAAATTGAAAAGGACTTAAAAACAGCCACTAACACTGATGAAATGATACTCATGATAAAATTTTGCCTCAAAAAAGAATTTTTCTTTAAGCTTTAAATGAGAAACAAAAGTCAATTTTTTCTCTGTTAAAGGGGTCACTGGCATTAGCAGGAAAGTATGAAGCTATGTTCCAAAGTATTTCCATGGAAGCTATGTTCCATGGAAATCATAGCTGGCCCCTGAGGGACTATTCTTGGTCCTGTTAGGATGAATCACAGGTGGGGGATCACACTGTAGGGAGGCTAGTTAAGCCTGCTGAAGGCCCAGTGAAGGGGCATGCCATGGACAGCAGGGCCTATGTTCCTTTATCAGGAGCATCTTTTAGGACTCCAACCTGCTAGCCACAGGTCTGCTTCTCCTTTCTAGATCATCTCATTCTCCTTCCTACATAGGTGCAGGCATGTAACTTTCCCTGCTGTCTGTAACACACAGTAAGTTAATACTGAATTATTTGCTCCACATGTAAGTACCCTTTAACTCCCTGCCTTTACCCTTTCTCCTTGTTCTATTCTGAATAATTCTATTTCTTCAAGATTCTTCTTCCTAAAACACAGCATTGTACACACGACCTCACTGATCCAAACCCTTGTGGCTCCCCATGCCTAAAGAATATGAAGTTCAAACTGTTGTCTACCACTCAAAGCTCTCCAGCTTGGCCTCTGACTATAGAATTAACCTATTTCATATAATTTGTCTCCATAAAATTTTGGCTTCACTTAAACTAGCTCTGAATACATCATCAAGCATATTTCAGCACCATGTCTCTGCTCATGCTATTCCCTTGCTTGAAAGGCCATCCCCCTGCTTTTTTCCCTTCTTGAAACTGCCCTTACCCTCACAGGATCCTATTAAGACTGCCCAGCCTTAAAAACTACCCAAGCCTCTTAAGTTTCTGTAACATTTACTCTCTGTACTACTCATTAAGTGCCTAACTGATGGTGCAGGGTAACATATGCTATCTTTCTATGATATTCATATTTTCTTTTGTTCTCACCAAGGGCAAGGTCCCCAGCGTCCTGTTCTGTACATGTTTGCAACCCCAGCGCCAACATAGAAAGTGTGTAAACACTTATGTTTAAAATGTAATTACTACTCATTGAGCACGTTACCGCTACAAAACCATGTTACATTCAGTAAGATAAGGTCCCTGTTTCCAAGAACTCAACATGATAAAGAGATCAGCTTTTTTCTGGTTAAAGGGGAAAGGTTCTAAGAAGAGAAGACCCATTGCTATTTGTTTTCCCTTTTCCCTACCCTACTTCCCCAGCCCACGTAGGATTAAGATTTCTTCGCAGACATATGGAGGAAGATTATATTTCCAGGACTTCCTCTAGTTAGGTTGGGGCCTTAATACTGAGTTTTGTGCAATGGAACATGCACAGGTGTGATAAAATATAGTTTCAGGTTTGGTCATCCTAAGCAAACTCAGTAAGAAGGTAAATGTTTTTGCCTAGCTCCCTTTTAATGTATTTCTTTTTCCTTACTAGTATTATTTTAGGAGGGTACCACCCCACTCCACAAATGATGGAAAAGTAGGCAATTAAATTTAATAGGTAGAAGAATTTTTGAGTAGGCATTTGTAATTAACTGATATCTAGCAGATTATATCATTTACTCATGCAGCGATCACTGGCTATGAATGACTGAAATAGCTCTTTTCAAAGTTAAGGAAAGGTGAGGGCTGGGGGACTACTTATTTTTTAAATAAAAGGTAAAGCAGCTTTTATTTAGGGGTTCTGAATTTTACACTGGGATTACATGTACTTATTTTAGGGGATAAGGTGACTTAGCATAGAATATTTCATATCAGAAAGGAAACTCCTCTGTACATTTCTGTATATACCAGTGTTCTGGTATTCCAGATGCATTGGAAAATGTAATGTTATCCTCTTTTAAAATGTCTCCAAAAGGCTTGGCCAAAAGTGGTGATCTTATTACTAAAAGAATGAAACATAACAATAGCCAGTTAAAAAAAAGATAATCCTAAATGAAATGGTATCTGAATTAAGGAAACAAATGTTTAAAGGATTAATGATTATGATGTTTGTTCCAATATGAAATAAAAATCAAGAAAATATTCAGGGGTTTCTCAGTCATAAAGACAAGATAAGGCCGAGTGTGGTGGCTCATGCCTGCAATCCCAGCACTTGGGGAGGTTGGGGCGGGAGGACTGCTCGAGGCCAGGAGTTTGAGACCTGCCTGGGCAACATAGCAAGACTCCATCGCTTAAAAAAAAATGACAAAATAAATTTGTGCAAAAATATTTCAAACAAAACCTATAGTATTATACATATTCCCCTTTTATCTGTAAACTACCATGTTATATTTTACCTGTCATTTGCTGAATTGCTCCCTTTTCACAAAGATCTGTGTTTATAGTCTCATCTTCCAGGTAGACCACGGCTCTCAGCAGTCTTAAACTGTAACGCATCTGGGCAAACTTGTTGCCACGGCCACCTGTACCATGAAAACTGTTACCATGACTAAAGAAAGGATCTGTGAAGAAAAATTAATAATTTACTTTAAATTAAGAAATTTAAAACAAAAACATTTCAAATAAACAAAATAATATATCAGATATCTTATATATCTAAACGTTTAAACAGATGTTTAAATTTTGTCATATTTGCTTTAGTTTTTCTTAGAGAAATAAAATATATCCCTTCCCCTTCCTCCTTCTATTCCCAGAACAGAAATATGTGTTTTAAAATATTACTCAAATGTATCATATTGTTTGTATCTTTTGCAACTTGCTTTTGTTACTTAACATTATGTTTTTAAAACTATTCACATTGTCACAAGTAGATCTAGATTATTCATTTTAGTTGCTGTCAGCATTTTTATAAATGATTCACAGTTTATCCATTCACTAGTACAAACTGTTATAATAAACATTCTGGTTCATGTTCTCCAGGTAACACTAGAATCATATAGTAAAATCACACTGCATTTTACTAAAGTTGCCAAATTGTTTCCATATAGAAACAATGAGACTAATTGATTTTTTTTACCCCAAATTTGTTAAATGTGGAATGGTAGTTCATTGTTATCTTAATTTGCATTTCCCTGATTACCAATGAGATTGAGTGTTTTTAAATGTTTTTTGGAAATCTGGGGTTTTATTTGTGATGTAGCAGTCCCTATTCCTAGTATATGTCTCTACTGAGTTATATTCTTATTGATATGTAGAAGTTCTTTATGAACATGGATTTTAATCCTTTATCAGTTACAGGGGTAGAAAATGTCTTCTCTTAATCTGTAGATTAGTATTTCATTCAGATTTCATCATACAGAGATTTATATATATATATATATTTTTTTTTTAATTTATTTTTTTAATTTCAGAATATCATGGGGGTACAACACTTTGGCCATTCACATTGCCCCTGTTCTGCCCGTGTCAGAGCCACAATCGTGGTCGTCTCCCAAACTGTGCTCCCCACATCCATTCAGTGAGAGTTTTTCCCATCCCTTCCACCCCCCTCCCGCCCGCCCGCCCTCTGATGAATGTTATTGCCCTTTGTGATGTAAGTGTTCATCAGTTAGTACCAGTTTGATGGTGAGTACCAGTGGTGCTTGTTTTTCCAATCCTGTGACACTTCGCTTCGAAGAATGGGTTCTAGCTCCGACCAGGATAATACCAGATGTGTTAATTCACTGTTGTTCCTTATTGCTGAGTAATACTCCATGGTATACATATACCACATTTTATTGATCCACTCGTGTATTGATGGGCACCTGGGTTGTTTCCACAACTTTGCAATTGTGAATTGTGCTGCTATGAACATTCGAGAGCAGATGTCTTTATTAAAAAGTCTTTTTTTCTTTTGGATAAATACCCAGTAGTGGGATTGCTGGGTCAAATGGTAATTCTACTTTTAATTCTTTGAGGTATCTCCATATTCTTTTCCATAGAGGTTGTACTAATTTGCAGTCCCACCAGCAGTGTATGAGTGTTCCTACCTGTCCACATCCCCGCCAACATTTGTTATTTGGGGATTTTTTGATATGAGCCAATCTCACTGGAGTTAAGTGATATCTCATTGTGGTTTTGATTTGCATTTCCCTGATGATTAGAGAAGTTGAGCACTTTTTTATATGTTTGCTGGCCATCATTCTGTCTTCTTTGGAAAAGTTTTTGTTCATGTCCTTTGCCCATTTTTTAATAGGGTTGTTTGATTTTTTCTTGTTGATTTTCCTAAGTTCTGTATAGATTCTGGTTATCAGCCCTTTATCAGAGGTGTAGCATGCAAATATTTTCTCCCATTCTGTAGGTTGTCTGTTCACTCTAGTGATAGTTTCCTTGGCTGTGCAGAAGCTTTTCAATTTGATCAGGTCCCATGTATTTATTTTTGTTGCTGCTGTGATTGCTTTGGGGGTCTTCTTCATAAATTCTTTGCCTAGGCCAATGTCCATAAGAGTTTTTCCAACGTTTTCTTCGAGAATTCTTATGGTTTCATGTCTTAGGTTTAGATCTGTTATCCATTGTGAATTGATTTTTGTGAGAGGTGAGAGGTGTGGGTCCACTTTCAGTCTTCTACATATGGCCATCCAATTTTCCCAGCACCATTTGTTGAATAGGGAATCTTTTCCCCAGTGTACGTTTTTCTGGAATTTGTCAAAGATCAGGTGACTGTATGAGGTTGGTTTTATATTTGGGTTCTCAGTCCTGTTCCATTGGTCTACATCTCTGTTCTTGTGCCAATACCATGCAGTTTTGGTTACTATAGCCTTGTAGTATAGTTTGAAGTCTGGTAGACAGATGCCTCCCAATTTGTTCTTTTTGCTTAAGATTGCTTTGGCTAGACGGGGTCTTCTCTGGTTCCACACGAAGCGTAGAATTATTTTTTCTAGATCGGCAAAAAATGATGTTGGTATTTTGATAGGGATTGCATTGATTCTGTAAATTAATTTAGGTAGCAAAGCCATTTTTACTATGTTGACTCTGCCTATCCAAGAGCATGGTAAGGCTTTCCATCTATTTACATCCTCTGCAATTTCCTTTCTCAGTGTTTCATAATTCTCTCTATAGAGGTCTTTGACCTCCTTAGTTAGATATATTCCTAAATATTTAATTTTCTTTGTTGCTATTGCAAAAGGTATAGCATCCTTAATTTGTTTCTCGGCTTGATTGTTATTAGCATATATGAAGGCTATGGATTTGTGTGTATTAATTTTGTATCCTGAGACTTTGCTGAATTCATTTATCAATTCCAGTAATCTCTTGGTTGAATCCTTGGGGTTTTCTATGTATAATATCATATCATCTGCGAATAGTGAAAGTTTGACCTCTTCTGCCCCTATCTGGACGCCCCTGATTCCTCTGTCTTGTCTAATTGCTGTGGCCAGGACTTCCAGCACTATGTTGAAAAGAAGTGGAGATAGTGGACACCCTTGTCTGGTGCCAGTTTTAAGGGGGAATGCCTTCAATTTTTCCCCATTCAGTATGATATTGGCTGTGGGTTTATCGTATATGGCTTTAATAGTTTCTAGGAATGAGCCATCTATGCCTATATTGTTAAGAGTTCTTATCATAAAAGGGTGTTGGATTTTGTCAAAAGCCTTTTCTGCATCTATTGAAAGGATCATATAATCTTTGTTCTTGCTTTTATTTATATGGTGAATTACATTTATAGATTTGCGTATGTTGAACCATCCCTGCATCTCGGGAATGAAGCCCACCTGATCGTGATGGATTATTTTTTTGGTGTACATTTGAATTCGGTTTGCAAGGATTTTATTGAGAATTTTTGCATCTATATTCATAAGGGATATTGGTCTGTAGTTTTCTTTTTTTGTTGTGTCCTTTCCTGGCTTTGGTATCAAGGTGATATTGGCTTCGTAGAATGAGTTTGGGAGGATTCCATCCTTCTGGATATTTTCAAATAATTTCTGCAGTATAGGCACCAGTTCTTCTTTGTAGGCTTGGTAGAATTCAGGTGTGAACCCATCTGGTCCGGGACTTTTTTTTGTGGGTAGATTTTTAATTACTGCTTCAATTTCGGTGCTTGATATTGGTCTGTTTAGAAATTCAGTTTCTTCCTGGTTGAGCCTAGGGAGGTAGTGTGTTTCTAAGAATTTGTCCATTTCCTCCACATTTTCGTGTTTGTGGGCATAGAGATTTTTGTAGTATTCAAAGATGATGTTTTGTATTTCCATGGTATCAGTTGTGACTTCTCCTCTCTCATTTCTAATTGAGCTTATTAGAGTCCTTTCCTTTCTGCTTCTGGTCAACCTGGCAAGTGGCCTGTCTATTTGTTTATCTTTTCAAAGAACCAGCTTTTCGTTTCATTGATCTTATGTATTGTTCTTTTGTTCTCTATTTCATTTAATTCTGCTCTAATTTTGGTTATTTTTTCTTCTGCTGGTTTTAGGATTGCTTTGCTCTTCCTTTTCCATTTCCTTAAGATGATTCATTAGTTTACTGATTTGTGACTTTTCTGTCTTTTGGATGTGGGAATTTAGGGCGATAAGTTTTCCTCTCAGGACTGCTTGTGCTGTATCCCACAGATTTTGATAACTTTTGTCCCCATTATCGTTTAGTTCGAAGAATCTTTTGATTTCATTTTGAATCTCCTCTTTGACCCAAAAATCATTCATCAATAGATTGTTTAGTTTCCAAGTTTTTGGAGGAAGATGTGAGTTTCTGTTGGAATTGATATCTAATTTTATTCCACTGTGGTCTGAAAAGATACATGGTATCCTAGTTCTTTCGCTGGTTTTTTCTCATCTGGCCTCTTGGTCGAGAGCTGGGGGTGTTAGAGCTAGTTTATGGCCCTGTCACCAGGCCCACAATTTTTGTTCCTTGGCAAAGCCAGGGAGTGAAGTAGTGGCCTGTATTGCCTTAGGTGTATTTTAGCAAGTTTGTTGGATCTTGAGTTAACTCTGACCTGTGGTCTTCTCCTCTTCCCAGTGGAGTGTGGTGAGAATGACCTCCCAGCTTGGGCTCTGAGCTAATGGATTGTACTTGAGAATATGAGTCCTCCGCTCCCTATTAGCTAGGTATTCTGTTATGTCCGTGGCAGACTCTGATTCCCCAGTTGGGGTATGCGAAAGCCCTGTGCTTTGGGAGGGGTCTTGTAGCTCCTAGGGGTTACTTTGACCCTGCTCTTCCTGAGGTTCTGGTAGAAACACAATTTCCTTTGGCTGCAGTGTGAGAGCTGAGTTGGGAAAATTCTACACAGCTCAGAGGTTGCTCATCTAGCCACGTGTGGCTGCCCTTCTGATGTGTGTCTCCGCGTGATACTGGTTGATAGGGGGATCTCCAGTTGTGCACCCCTTTTCCACCACTAGACCTCAAGGCGAGGCAGGTGGCCGTCTCTATCCCCAGCAGTCTCCACCGGGGGGATGTTCCCACGGGGAGGGGGGAGTAGTGGCCGCTGGAAGCGCTCTTGGATGGCGCGAAATTCCCTATTGAAGTGGGCAGGATTATGGGGAGCTGCTCTGGTTCAGCCTGTGGCTCTTGAGGTATTTGGTTGTCATGGGAACCAGCAGTTATACCAAATGAGTCACCATGGCCAGCAACCTTCAAAATGAGCGATCTCTGGGGTACAGGAGGGCTGGGACCTGAGGGGCGGGCACTAGGACCGGCACGGAGCGGATTTGTCGGAGGCCAGAGCTGGGGTAGCAGAACCAGATGGACGAGCTGCAAACTGTTTCCAATACTCAAAGGTCCCACCGCTACAGTTCCGGGATCTCGACGCACCTGGAACCCACGGATGCAGCTGTCCCTGGCCACCACAGGCAAAGCCTGTCTCGCCCCAGCAGAAGAGCCCCGGGCCGGGGCGGGGCGGAGCTAGAGACGCGGCTCACGGTTCTGCCCGGGCGGCTGTAAAGATGGCGGCCGCCGCCAGCCTGGCGCACAGCCGGGCTCCGATCGCGCCGGGAGCGCAGTTTTTCTCCGCCGGTAGTTGTTAGCAACCTCTAAGGGCGCGTCCCGCTCTCCGATAAACTCCTGGGCCCAGTCCCGCTGACTTCTAGTGGCGCAGTGCCGGCCTGCGGGTTCCCGCGCACTGTCCCGGGAAGTTGAATCTCGGTCCCCGCCCAGTTTCTCCCCAGCCCTCGGCAGTCTCTGTATATTGTAGCTGCGAGTTGTGTCTGGCTCCGGCTACTTCCTCCTCTCCACAGGGCTCGCCGTCCCTAGCAACCGCTCTGTTCCTACTCTGGGCTTGTCCCTGACTGCGTGTATGGGGAGGCGCGTAACCGCTTGGGGGGCTGGTCTCGCTCTGCCGACCTGGCGAGCGCGTCCTTCCCGCACTCTGGGCTCTATTGTGCTCCGTGCGCCCTCCGATCTTTGTGAAAATTTTGTACCTGTTTTCTTGGGCTGGGCGTTCGGCGTTGTTTCTCTGTAATTCGCAATGCTGTTTTCGGAGTGAGCGGTCCGTGCTCACAGGCAGCCGCTGGCGTTCTTCACCTCCTTTCCTGGGAGCGGTACGGTGGGAGGACCCTATCACACCGCCATTTTTTAGAACCGATTTATATGTTTTATAGTAGTTAAGTACATTGATCTTTTCTTTTATAGCTTAGGCTCTTGAGTCTTTTTAAAGAAATTTTTTCCTACTCTGATATCTACCATAAAGATATTTTCCCATGTTTTCTTCTAAGAGTTTCACAGTTTAACTTTTAATATTTAGGTCTTTCATTCATTTTGTAATTTTTTTTTCAACAAAGTGAAAGGATCTAACTTTTACTTTTTCACATGGACAGCCAATGGCCCCAGCACCAACCTTCTCTCACTGATTGGCACTATCATCTCTGATAATGCCAGCCTCCCATATATTCCATGCCATTGGTCTAGTTCCTGACCCAGTACCACATAATTTTAATTACTATAGCTTTATGGTAGGTCTTTATAAATAGCAAGGCAAGTCTTCCCTTCTTCACAATATGCTTTCTTTAAAAGGTTCTTTTAGAAGTAGCTTTATGTTTCAAGCTAGAAAAAAAAAGTTTAAAATACTATTCTGAGTATTGCATGTTGGTTATAAGCGTGGGTTCTGGAGCCTGGCTTAAATCCTTACTCTGCCAGTTGTGGACAGAAACAAGTAATTTAGCTTCTCAGATTGAGTTTCACCCATCCTAAAAACAGGTATAATAATAGTACCTATACTTCCTGGGTTTGTTGGGAGGACTAAAGAATTAATACTTGCAAGGTGTTTAAGGCCTACCATACAGTAGGTTCTCAATAACTGTTAGCTATCAGTCTTCCTCTTGTTAGGCATCATTTTCCCTTTTGCCTTATAGCCTTCTGTAAACATAAATGATATAAAGGGAAGACAGAAAAATTGTTTGATTTAGTGGAAAATAATTTAACAAGACTAAATTTAGTAGTTCAACATATTAGAAACTAGAGAACAAAAGGGCTATAATTTTTTTTCCTCCCTCATGGATAAACGAGTGATATTCTTTTTTTTTAAGGCTGGTCAAGTGAAGCAGTGGGAGTGGAGAAGGAACAAAGGAATCTGTAACTGGTTGTGATCAATTAGTTGTAAACACCACTGCACTCGGACCAACCGAGTGATATTCTTGATCTAATGAAAATGCATTATACAAAATTATTTCCAGAGCAAAATTACTACCAGAAAAGAAGCAATATCTTCCTTATAAAAATTTTTAAAAACATGAATGTATTTCTTATTTCCTTTCTAAGAAGCAAAATAAAATACAAATACAAAGTGGGGCTCTGCTAATTTGATAGACTACATATGAGTCTTTACTTCTGGCTAGAGATCTAGATTTTAAGTTCCATGTAGGTAAGGATTTTTATTTATTTTAAGCATAAATGTATTTTAGGCAGCTAAAACAGTATCTGATATCTAGTAGGTATTCAATAAATATTTGATGAATGAATGCATTAAAACATTACTAGGATTTATTTCCTTCCTAAATGTAATTTTTGGCTAGGACTAATAATATGACAAATTAAATCAAATTACTTGTACGATTTCTTTTAGGTGTGCATCAACAATAGTTATGACATTTACTACTAATGTCTGACTTTAAATGAAATATGTTTTTTCTTAAAACAACATATAAATATATTAAAAGGAAGACAGATCTACATTTTAAAATTTCTCTTTAATTAACTTCATTGCCTTTTCTACGCATATATTGAGAGTTCAGTTGAAATAGTAGATTAGAATTTTGACAAAAATCTTGAAGGGCCAACTCACCTTCACTCTCACACCATTCTAGAAATGCAAGGACTCGAGCATTTCCTTGGCATGACATATATTCTTCTATTAATAAAGGAGCCACTGATGACAAAGTGGCAATTGCATGCAGTTGTAATTCTTCATGCTGTGCTGCAGTCCATTCAATTATTTTGTGTTTCTCAGGCTTTTTAACATAGGTAAACAAAGCCAAAACAACTTTGCCATCAATTAATAGCTATGAGAAAGGGCACAAGATATTTTGTTAGAAACATAATTAAAATTACTTTATTTAATCTAAGAAAATTAAATAAAATATTCATATTTTGAAGTTTTATTGGTCATTTTAAAATATTTCCTTCTTAAATATCTCCAATCTCTGAAAAGCACCAAAAAACTACAAAATCCAAAAAATTAAAAATAACAGTTGGTTATGATCCTCTTTTCTGAGGTATGTACTCTGTAGCTGACAATAATATAAAATATACATTAATTTTTTGTCTATGCTGCTCATTTTTGTAATTTAGCTCCTGTTTACAATAAAACCATAGAAGCAGAAGATCTGGGTCAAATAAACTGTCAGCATTTCTTTCCTTACTCCCTTTTAAAGAAGCAAACATCTCACAGACTCAGTTTTGTACTATAAAAAACAATTTTGTCTGAAGTAACGATTACAGCAAATATTTAACCACACACAACAGAACTTATACAAACATTCCATCAAATAAATGTCAGGTCACAAGCCATGTTTAATTATTTGCCTAGCATTTTAAAATTTTCTTGAATATATCATTTCAATAAAAATAAGACAAAAATGTATAGCTATTATAATATGACAACAGAATTAATATTATAGCCAATTCTGATTGATGCATATTTATGGTTCACAAGAGAATCAAACACCATGTGCTATATTATGTTTAAATTTCTTTTAATTTGGTATTATTCTATGAAGACTTTTTTACAATAACAATTATGAATTTTCCTAAACCATCTACTAGTCAGCATGAAAAGAAGGCAAAATTTAGAGTTGAGAAAACAGGAGTGACTATTAGTTCTAGCATTATTGTGAGAATTAAATTGATAATGTTTTAAAAATATCTGTGAACTGCAAATGATAGTGTACATATTCATTATCACTACTCTTACTGGACGATAAATATATGACAATAAAAAATTATTGATTCTACTGCTCATAAAGTGCTTTAAGAAGCTCACCATCGTCTTTGTGCTACTTGACTCTGTTGCCTATAAAATGTTGCTCAATCAAGATTTATAAACTGTAATGTAAATTTTACTTATTGTCTTTATAGTTATCATTTTAATAATTATTCAATACTCCACTGTGATAATAAACCATATTTTATAGAATGATTTTCTATTTGGCATTTCAGAAAATACATTTAGGTTCTACATAGTATATATTTCTGATACAATAATGAAGTTATAACTGTAAAGACAATTTCTCTTTTGCTGAGCATTTCAAAAAATATATGTTCTTCAAAGTAGCATTACTAAGAAAATGCTGAGCTTACTTCAATCCTCATAATAATCTCATGAGGTAGACATTGCACTACCTGGGATTTGAGAGAAACCAAACAACCTAAACAAAGTAATACAGCTAGAAAGTGACAGCATTAGGATTCCACCTGACGAAAGCCTTTACCACTGGCTGTACTATCCTACCTTTAGATTATTGGTAATGATATTGACAGAATGAATTTCCACTCCTCTTTCATGGTAATCCTTTGGAGCTTGAAAGAGTTTTAGGATGAAAAGGAAATTTCACTTAATGCAGCAAGTAACTAAACTAATAGAATTGTTAGTAATACATTTTCCTATCACTTTATAGTTTACAATGCCTTCATTTCAACCTGACAACAGCCCTGTGAGCAGGGACAAAGTATTATAACCTTTTTTTTACAGAATGAGAAACTAAACTCCAGAAAAATTAGGTAATTTTGCCAAGGCCACATAGCTAGTAGGTGATAAGCCAGAAATGAAATTCAATTTTAGTGTTCTTTAAATTACATCATATTGTTATGTAGGAAATCAAATATTAAGGTAAATTCACAGATAATAAAAAAAATTAAAGACATTAGGTTTGTGTGGTGAAAAAGGAGGTTCATAAGAGTTTCAGGCTGGCATCACAGAGTTTAGCAATTTTCTCCAGCATTAAATCATCCCTTGTTTCTATAGTCAGAGACAGACTATTAGGCTGAATGGGCCTGTGTGGAACTTCTTTCATTTTATGCTCTGTTATTCAGGAGATCTAAATATATTAATAAAACGCTTAGGTTCTACTACTGTTTTTCTTTGGTATATGTGGTTTAAATTTAAATGCTTTACTGTTTAATAACAGATTAGCAAAGAAAAATTTGAAAAGCTAAAATTCAGGCCAGTAACAGTTTGTTACTTTCTATGGTAAAGATATGAGTTGATGAAAGATTTGCAATCAGGACTTTTAAAAAGTTATACTACAAAGTGAGACAATTTTTATTAATTTTCCTGTTTTGATTACTCTTTACCTGTATAGTAGGTAAATCTTTACATAAGATCACAATTATATTGAATAGCAATTTCTTCAACTCAAAATCTTCATAGGAATTAGAAAGCTTAAGACCTTTTACCAAAGGATTTTGATTTTTAACTGTGAGGGAAAAAAAAGGGGTAAAATGAAAGCTGAAATGATGTACAAGACTCCTCAAGATAATTATAAAAAGTTTAAAGTTTTATGGTTTTTACCTTCATTAAAGGTTGCAAATAGTATCAAATCCTTGGTAAAGCCACATTCCTAATAGAAATACATAAAACAAGCAGAAAGATGAATTAATTAGATGGAAATTAAGATACAGATGGCCAAATTTGTCTACTACTTATACATTTATCAAATTCCCCTACTGTCATTCATTTGAATTTATAAAGCATTAATAACAGGGGATAAAGGAAAAAAAACAAAAAGCATATAGCCAGGTAAACTTACAATTTATTTAATTTTAAACTTGCTTCTGTAGGTTTTGAGAAATATTTTATATTATTCTATGAATATTTTCCAAGATACTGTATCTTTTTTATAGTGTCTATTTCTCTGCTGAGAGTTGATTTGAAATAACGAATAATTCTCACCCAAAACAATGGAGGCCAGAAGACAGTGGTATATTATCTTTAAAGTGCCAAAAGAAAAATTTTTTCAACCTAGAATTCTTATAGTCAGTGAGCATAGACTTCAAGAATTAAGATGAATTAAAGATATCTTCAGATAAAAGAAAGCTAAGAGAATTTGTTGCCAGCAGCCAGCAGATTGGCACCACAAGAACTGGTAAATGAAGTTCTTCTAGGGAAAGAAAAATGATGCCAGATGGAAACCTGAATCATCAGGAAGAAAAGAAAAGCATCACAAGTGGTAAATACGCACATAAATCACAAAATAGGAGGAGGATGCCAAACTCTCAAAGGAATGCAAAGAAGAATGGGCAGAGTGATAAGTATACTGGTGACCATCATGACATTACAGCATAACTTGGCATTATAACTAAATACATAAATATTATAACATAATTTAGGACTCCCTTCCCCCATGCCCACCACTTCCACAATTAAAATTAATGCAATTTGATTCATACTTACAATCATTGGTGCTCCAGGATTTTGAGCAATAATTGTAGTGATCACTAATATATCATTTCTAAGCTGACGATCATAATGACTAAAACCTCTCATAAACAGATTTTTAAATACTTCCTTCAAAGCCCTGGAAAGTAAAATCATATTTTAAAAATAATATTGTTAAGGAATGAATGTGTACCACCAAAATTCATATGTTGAAACCCTAATTCCTAATGTGATAGTATTAGGAGGTAGGGTCTTCGGGAGGTAATTAGGTCATAAGGGTAGAACCCTCATGAATGAAATTAGTGCCCTTATAAAAGGGACCCCAGAGAACTCTTTCATTCTCTTTCCTCCATGTGAGGTTACGAGCAGTCAGCAGTCTGCAACCCAGAAGAGTGCCCTCACCAGAACCCAACCACACTGGCACCCTGATCTCAGACTTCTGGCCTCCAAAACTGTGAGAAATAACTTTCTGTTGTTTACAAGCCACTTTGTTTATGGTACTTTGTTATAGCAGCCCAAACTAAAACACATACTTCTATGGAAATACTACTTATGTCTATCAACAAAATCTTCCTTTTTATATTATACTATTATTCGTTTGAAAGTGTTTCTAATTTTTCCACAAATCTGCCTCTAATTCACTATGTACTAGATAAGAATCCACTAAACCACGCTATATATGGTAGTCAAAGTGACCACTTTAAAATGAGAATTCAATCATGTCATTTTCCTTTTTAAAGCCATTTAAAGACTTCTCTTTGTTCTTAGGATAAAGCCCTACCTCCTTATTAAAAGGCTTATCAGGCATTTCACATCACAGTCCCTGCTAACATTGTTAGCCTTGTCTCTCACCATTCTACCCTGTTCTTTACACTCTCATCATGAATTTCAGTTTTTTGATTTTTTGATAAATTCATTTTCACTTCTGTTCCCCCAATCTAGGATGCTCTCTGCATCCAAAACTTTTCTGTGTTGCCAATTTCTATTTATCACACAGATATTAGATTGGAATTCATTAGGAAGCAGTTATTAACTCTCCAACTCTGGGTTAGGTTCCCTCTACAGTAGACATTTGTTGCTTTGGTCCCTGGGACCCACTTGTCCTTTTTATGTTAATACCACCCTTATTTTTATTTGGGCATTCACTCCTCCCTGACTTTTGGTCCTGTGAAGCTGCCTTCAGCCGCCTTTTAGGCAGTCAGACCATAGGCAGTCAGACCATTCTTTCTTCTGGCATTAGTAATTCACTCTGGAATGGGCATTTGACCAACATCAGACCATTCAGAGCCCACAAGGACTCAATTCAAAGACTTTTCTCTGAGCTTTCAGGATAGCAAGGCTTCTCTTCTGCTTGATTTGAGCTTGATATCATGTGAACCTAGACGTCTTAGGTCTTACTACGTGGATCTTGGGAGTCAAGCCAGCAACATAGTGGAAAACAGTGCAGAGAGATGAACAGAGACCAAGTCATGCTGAGTCTTGAATAAAGCTGCACATGAAACCAGTTTTATCCCTTGACTTTGTAGTTACATGAACCCATAAATTTCCTATATTGCTTAAGTCAGTTGGGTTAGGTTTTCGGTCACTAGCAAACAAAAATGTGCTGATTCACCTTCTGAAAAATGTGTACTACCTCACAATAATCTCTTTCATCACACTTAGTATAATCTCTTTTAGTTGTCTATTTACTTGCCTATCTCTACTAGCATAATGTAAATTCCATGAAAATAGAGACCGTGTCTATATTGTTTTCAATTGTATTTCTGTGGTCTAATACTGAACCTGGCACAGAGCAGATGATATTTATTTGTTGAATGAGTGAATAAGCAACTTTAAGGCTTACTCATAGTTTATTGCTAATGCTTACTGCAATATCTAGAACATAGTAAGCACTTAATAGATTTGCTGAATGAATAGATAAAATAATTCTTCTAAATGTCTAATTTTATGTTATATATTCAAAGGCATAATTTAATAACCAACTTTAAGAGCCTTTCACATAGAAAAGTATGGCTTATTATTGTGCAGACTCATTTATACCATGGCACAAAAAATATGTTCTGAAACATAGCCATTACATGAATCAAAGTTTAACTGAACACAGATTCAAACAAAGACGTTAGTTATGTCACTGGCTATTATTTTAAGGTTAAAAAACATTCCTGTCTAACCACATATACTTACAGCAAACACTCAAAGTTACTAAGTTGTTGTATTATTTCTTCTTTTGAAGATTTTTCCAATAAGTTCCAAAGTATTTCCGATGAACGAAATAGAAGCTGTCCAGAAGGATCTGGGTCATTGAGGTGAGCACAAATTCCACTGGCTGCTTGTGCTTTCATCATTAAAGTACAATTAACCTCTGAAAATAAATTTAAAAAATTTTTTGTTTTACAATATTGACATTGTTAGATGGAAACAAAAATATTTGATGATAAAGTGTTCAAACTTAATAACATTATACAAACCAGACGTTGAGAGATGTTGTAGAACTTTAAGTACCCAAAGTTTCTCAACAAGTTGATTTTCAAGCAAGGTCATTGCCTGGACCATTGTTTTTGCCAATCCTCCAACTTCAGCCATTTGAATCTTGTATGATGAACTAGCTTGCTGGTAACCTAACAACAATTAGTTAATAAACATATACAGTTATTTCACATAATGATCACTGAGACCAAAGGAATGAGTAATTTATCATTAAGCAACAGCAATAACCAACAACCTTTAAAAAGTGTATGGCATTTAAGAATTGTTTAGCATAGCGATGGGCAAATTTTTTGTGTAAAGGGCCAGATAGTATTTTAAGTCTTTGTAGGTTATAAGGTTTCTTTTCAACTACTCAGCTCTGTAGCACATTGTAGCATGATGTCGTAGCAAGAAAGTAGCCAAGAACAATACAAAAATACATAGGAATGGCTGTGTTCCAACTAGACTTTATTTGAAGTGGCTCTATTTTGGCCTGGGGTCCATAGTTTGCTGATCCCTGCTGCAGCATTTGAAATAGGACCACAAATTTTTCGGACACATCTTAAATTCTAAAAGAGAACAATATTGCTTATTTGTCAGTAGATATGAGTTTCCATAAAGGAAAATGGCATAATTACAAATACTGAATGTTTTCACTATTCAATTTCACCATTTGGGTCAATGCATTACTTCAGTGCTTTCAAGGGACGACATTTATGTGGTGTCAGCAATAAAATAAGAGGTGAAAAATGTAATGCTACTCTGATAAATGCTAATGAATTTAATGGTATTTCAGGGGATTTTGATTCTTGGTGACATGTCTTGTTACTATAAGAATCTCCTTTTGCCTTAGTTCCAGTAAGAAGCACTACCTTTCCTTTTGATGCAGGTGTCTGCCTAACTACATTCAATGAGAGGGATTATATAAACACCAGAGGACACTTGTTTACTTGAGATGAGGCTATTTTCTCTCTTAGTGATCTTACTTATGTAACTGTTTGACTTTTGACTTTTGAGACCAACTAGATTCCTTAACTCTGCCCTAGTCCTGAGATGTCTGTCAGTTTGTCTTATCTTCTTAAATTTGATATCTGGCTTTGAACAAAGCCCTTTCCATCCCTGTGATGGGTTCTGTATGGTATGCCCTAGCTACTTACTACATGAATTTAAAAAGGCATTTAAAAAGTAAGAAGAGAAGACAAAAATTGCCTACAATTTCACCATCTAGAGATAACAACATTAACATTTTGGTATTATTTCTTGCTGATATTTTTAATAATGCATACAATTTTAATAACATACTGTATACAGAATTTTATATTCTACTGTAGCCACTAAAATTTTTATTGTAAGTTTTTTCCCATGCTGTAAAATATTTTCCAAAATCATGATTTTTTATTTGCATAACAGTCTGTCATATGGATGGGCCAAAATGTACTTCATACTTACTGTATCTTTTTCTAGTGAGAGTACATTTCTATAGAAGGATATAGTACTATTAAGGCTCATGGACTTGATTCCTGTCTCCAGTGCTATGTCTCTTCTAACTACTCTCCTGAGGACTTTTCAGCTGTGGTCTCAGATGTCCAGCCATGCCCATCGCTTGAAACTAACTGTGTGATAGTGAGAGCACTAAGACTCCTAATTTTCACAGCTTGATCACATTAAAGTCAATCTTATTTCTTGGCACCATAACACTCCTCTGTCTTAACTCTTACACCAGTTGTCTCCCTTTCTTTGAAGGGTGCTTGTTATTTTGCCAAGGTTAACTCTCAGCTTGTGCTTTTAAGTCCATCCTCTCATGCCTTCTTTGTGAATTTTGACTTCCCATTTCCCACTCACCAGCTTCTAGCTCGTCTGCCTACAAACGTCATTTCTTCCTATCCTAAAAACAACAAAACCCTAATACCCTTTCTTTTACTTTGCTACCAGTTGAGCTGTTCTCCATCTTCCTTCTTTCTCTTCACATTCTGATCTTAAAATATAAGTCTGCACTCATGAACTGCCTCTACTTCCTTACTATCAAACCTACTGCCTATACTCTCACAATCCTCTCATTCTTTAATCCTGCATCTGCACTGACCACTTTATGTCAATAGATCTGTTAAAAATTAACTACACCTTTTCAGATACCACATTAACTTGGCCTTTTCATTCCTCAATTACAGAAGCCTCTGCAGCATTTGACACTGCGATCACTTCCTCCTTCATCAAACATTTTATTCACTGGCACACAAGATGTAGCAGTTTTTAGGTCTTCTTCCTCCTCTTTGAACCTCCCTTCACTGCCAATTTCTTTGAATCTTTTTTTCCAAACCTCAATACGGGCACTCTCCATGATGTCATTTTTGGTCCCTTGCTGTTTATAGGTTTTATCTCCCGGCAAACTCAACCATTCTAATGGTTTCAATTTTCTTCTCTATTTGGGTGGATTCCAAACCTGTATGCTTTTCGTATTCATGTCTGTTATCTACCAAACACTTCTACCTATCTCATCAAAAGTTCAAATTTGACATTTAATAATCTCCTTATTCATTTCTCTAGTTCAGATGTCTTCCCACTTTCCCCTAGTCATAAGTAATCTTTCTTTGAACTACCCACGGACTTTTATTTCCACCTATATTAAGGAACATATAACTTTAAAAATATTATTTATATCTTCTCTCACTTCCTAGATTGATTATAAATTACAGAAACTATGAAAGTAGGAAGTATGTCTTAAATAACATTATATCCTCATAGTGCAAGTGCTCCCGGTCTTGATACCACCCATTTCAGTGAGGTTCACTTTACCATTATACATTAAGATCCCTGAGCTGTAATGTACAGAACTCTTTTCCCAAACATGAGGGAGAATGGCACCAGCATTAGTAATTTAACATCTAATTGGGTAGGACAGATATGAATAATTACAAAATATGTTAGAAAAATAATAAATAATTTAAAAAAATAATTTATCAAAAGTAGTATATAACATTAATTAATAGTTATATTGTAATTAAACTAATTTGGGTATGACTTCACAAATTGTGTCATAAATATTTAGTATCAGAATAAAAATATGCAAATCTAAAACTGAAAAAATATATATACAAATTTTTTTAGGATGACTGAAGAGCTCCAGACTATAAAAAAAAGTTTTATTTTTAGTGTGTTACATTTGTCAGCCCATTGTGTCTTTCAAAATCAAAAAGAAATGAGACAGAATATTCTGTTCTCTAAATATACAAGTTATTACTGAAGGACCATTGCAAACTTTACCTGGAATATGCTTCTTTGGTGGTTCTGCATGATAAAAGTCAACAATACACTTACAAATTTGTATCCTTAATTCAGAACTTGGTATTTTCATTAAGTCACCTGCCAGAAAGATAAATGAGTGCCATTTAGTAACACTGTCATAAGCTTACTTTCAAATTTAAGCTTAAATGTTGATAATATGATTATTAAAAATATTCTCAGAGATTCAAACTGGATTATGTATAATCATATATATATTTGTATATATATGCATACATACATACATATACACATACACAATACCCTGGATCTATCCTTATACATTTGGCCCCTCAATCAATTCAGTCTTCTTTTTTCTAGGAAGAAAAGAATAATGATTAATAACATAAATGCTGGAACCAGACTGTCTGAGTTTAAATCCTGGCTCTGTCATTTACTACCTATGTAAACTGGTGACTTAGTTTTCTCATCTATAAAACAAGTATAATAATATTTACTACACTTAAGGTCATTATGAGGATTAAATGAGTTAATTTGAGAAAAAGGCTGAGAATAGTGTCTAGCATATAGTGTTCTACGTGTGTTAGCTACTATTATTATTTTGGCAAGATATGGGTCAGTATTTTTCTCCCTAACTAGAGAGACAGTAATTTGTTGCCTTTATCAATAAATTCCTTGCTTCAAGAAGTTCCAGGTGAGCTTTGCTCTTCAATTTGCTGGCAGACTGAAGGAGAATGCATTTTTAAGACAGTCTGCCCTACAGGCAAATGCAATCCTTTTATGTTGAAGTTATCTGGGTAGGGTTAGGGAATAGGGAGGGTTCCTTTTCAGTCATATCTAAACTACTACCGAATTGGCTTTAGCTTGTATTTCAAATTGGATTGCATTTACTCTGTTGAAGTCCTACAAGTGTTGATCCCCAGCGAAATCTGAACATGGTCTGTGAGTCTCTGAAAATGATCCATGTTCTCTGGATGCCTGAGGACAACTGTAGTCAGTAGCATCAGCTTTAGGACTCAACCAGATCTGGTTGGATTCTCTGAGGGTAAAAGAATAATTAGGTATTCCTCCTTTGCATTAGGCCTTGCCTAATGTTCATCTCTGGAGGTGGTCAGCAAGTAGGGAAACAAGTGGACAAAAAGAAGAAGCCCAAAGAAAAGCCTGACCCTTGCGCTTTAGGAAAATCTGTCTGCAAAAGACAGTTTCAAGATTATTCTAACTCTTAATTTTATTTCATTTTTGGACCCTTCTTTTGGAGTTGGAGAATCACTGGGATTTAAAAAACTTTAGGTAATAAGAACAACTGCAAATTTCTAATAAAACTACCCAAATATTTCCCAGGTTTATGGGAAATTCTAGAGTTTCTCATCTGCTTCTCCCCCCTTTTATTCCCTGTAAATTTGGATAATATCTCATAATTTCCTGTTTTATAATCTTGGGGCAGAGTACCAACTTCTTCCCTCATCCATTCCCATAATCCTGCTCCTGAGTCAGAAATATCTATGTATTATTTGGAAGAAAACATATTATAACTTACTAGTATGTAGTAGAAATTAGAAGTTATTAGTAAAAATCATAAATAGCCTTTGTTCAACACTTCATACTACATACAATTATTTTAGTCTAAACTCATGTTTCTGGCAATTAAAAAAATAAGGGACAGAACAGCAATACTTGCAGTCAGTTATCAGTGAAGGAAGCTCATCTAAAGCTAAGAGTTCATATTGCCCTCAAATGAGACAGTAACGTGTTTTGTAGGCAGGCGACCAGACTTAAGCAAAACGCGGGCTGACAGTAAGAAATGGACTATGTATTTAAAATACAAATGTCTGTCAACACTCTCAGATGCAACATTTTAAAATAATAAGGGCAACAAGGGCATTTTTAAAATAACGTTACCAACAAAACCTATACTTTTTATCTGTTAATACTACTATGTCCTCTTTTGGGTTGGCTTCTCATTGTAAATTTCCACTGATGATAGAAATCCACAGAATTAAAATTTCCCATTATTTCTCAATCTGCCTGCTTCCTAAGGTGTTCTTTAACTACCCGTGTTTAATCTAACCTCCGTGACACCTTCACCTACTTTAGGTCATAAAGTAGGTGAACTTTAGGTAGTTTGTCTAAAGTAACTACAATTAAAGACTATAAAACTTATTTAGATATAAAAGGGTTAGTGTTTATGTTAAAAATAAAAATCCTTTTTTATTCATTCCAGTTGAATCTCTAACATTTTTCTATATGGAGTATAATGCTGGGAACATAACTATTCAGTAAATATTTTTTAAAATATTTATTGGGTCAATTGCATATCTTTTATTTCTCCTGTAAAAATAAAGACCTAAATTAATAAGCATAAATTTAATGTAGGATTTGTTTTGGGATTGTGCTGTCATGTCTCAGGAACTGACTCAAAGAGCTAGTGTTTCACTGATCTAATTTCCTAGGAAATTATTTTTTTCTCTAGAAAATCAAGCAGTAACCAGGATATAAATGCTTACTCTTTTAAGATATTTTTCATATTTTTAGGTACAAAATAGAGGTATCTACATCTTTATGTATATTATGCTAAAGTTCTTAATGTTCTACCATTTTATGATTTTATTTAAAATTTTAGATCATTTAATGAACAATTAAACACTCAATGATTCTAGCAATTAAGTATTAGAGTTCAACATTGAAAATATTTTTGTGATTACTGAAAGAGGGAGATGTAAACTTTCTGATTTACAAAAAAAGTTCACAAACATCAAACTAAATAGTGTCAAGTCAAATAAGTGCAAAGAGGTATCTGCCATTCCCTGCACTTAAGGAACATATACTCTTATTGTTATCATGAAATATCTGAGCAGAAAATAATACCAGAATTATTACCAAATACACTGACTAATTCCCAAATAGAAAATAAGAGAAGATCTGGATATGTAGAATAAGTAAGTACTCTTAGTGAAACTTAGCTAAATCAGACATTTCCCTCTACCTTAAGGAAATCTTAACTTACCCAGAAGTGCAATTGAATTAGCAGTATCTTCAGCATAAGTTATTTCATCCGATACTTTCTTTTTCAAAAATGGCAAGCTTCAATAGTAATGAAGAATGTAAGAGTAATTTTTAATAAAGTCCTTGATTGAAGCATCATTTGTAAAGTAGGGGAAATTTCCTTTCTAAATAATAAAATCAGGATGATAGCCTGTTCTTTAGCCCTGGGGAATTGACAACTACAAAAAAAGTGTTTCTAACTGACTGACTGCAAAGAAAATAAAATAGGTTTATAAAAATGAAGAGAGATGGATATAAAATGTATGGCTTTAGAAAGCCATTTTGTATCACTGCATGAATAAAAAATTAGGAACCCTCCTCTTTCTCTTTGAGGGTAAAATAATAACGAATTATAGCTATAATTCCATCGAAGTTAGGAAGACAATGGATAATCTGATACAAACCACAGATCTAGGCTCACCTATAACTTAAAAACTGTTTAAGGCTTTTTCTGAAGTTTTCAAAATGCTAGTTAATAGATCAATAGTCTATTTGTTCTTAGAGGTCAGTACTATTTTGCTTATTAACTGGATTAGTTACTGTCCACAAAATAACAGAATGCTTTTGCAGACACTAAGGAATTCAGGTTAACAAATATTAATTATATTAGAATTGTATTTCACAGCTACTATAACCAAAGTTATTTGAAAATAACTTATTTACAAATCATAAAAGATCAGGCACATGAACCAGGGTCATTAGTCTAAATTTAAAAGGAGATATAAAAGTTATATCTTAAATATACAAACTATTTTGACATTTCATGAATTCAAAATTTGAACCTCCTGTGCTACTGAAAGTATAACATATCCTGTATATATAGGACTTTTAACTCATGTTTTTCAAGAAAAATTAACCAAGGGGTTGAAAATGGCATTGAGAACTATCACAAGGATGCAGGTCAATTTGAATTTAAAGAAACTTGAAGAGCAAGCTATGACAAGGAGAATTTTATAAATGCCACAGAGGTTCATTTCTAGTGTTTGCTAGAATTTGTCATTTGAAACAAATAACTTATTACTTGTTATCCAGCTGACTGTTGGATCTCTACAATGAAGAACTCTAAAACTAGTACTTTTTGTCCCTAAGCTTTTCTTTTCTATCAAAGGAGACAACTTATAAGATAAAGCATCAGAACAGTTTTCAAACAAAAAAGGTTATGAAAAAATTAGCATTATACTTCTGATGCAATGAGAAAAACATACTACTTAAAGGCCAAAACAGAAAGGCCTGACTTTATTTTTTTATTTTCAATGTGTTTATCTCCCAAAAAAGTCTTGAAAAGAGACACAAGTGAGGGGGAGGTACAGAGAAATTAGGACACAAGTAGAAATTTAAAAATAGAAAATATTAATAATGTGAATAATTATGAAATATGAGGGAAAGTAAAGACTGAAGTTTAAAAGATTTGTTACATTATGCAATGAAACATTCAGTCACAAGCTTTCATAGACAACCAACTTTGGGCAGAGCTCTGTAGGAGCACTGATGTTGAAAGTAATGCTTATGAATTTGGTGTTCTGGGACATGCACAGCCTTGAAATTTAGAAGTGCTCTACATAATATAATCTCACGTCAATATAATAATAATTTCCAATTAGTCCCTTAAAAACACCAGAGCAATCATTTATTTATTTCCATAGTCCCTATTAAAAAGGCATAATGCAGTAATTTAATAAATTATTTTGATTATTTTATTTGCATATCAAAAACATTAAATGTAAGTAGTTATGCAATTTTAAATACTATTGCTGCTAAATCTAAAAGTACATTAGCACCTATCGTGTATACATAATCCTAAGAAACCTTTCTACTATTTGAATATTAAAAGAAACAATGCTATTTAAAAAGTTAAATTGGTAGAAAGGTTTAGAAGGTAAAATTGTCAAAAAGATTTATTCCCAGTTTAAGAAGTTTCCTCTACCATTTTATATTGAGCAACTAAAAATGGATATTTTAATATATACCTAGATTAGCCACTATGCGGCAGCAATGAAGCACAATATATTCACAGTTCCTAGAACTGGATGGAGAAATAACAGTAGAAAGGATGAGATGTATTAATTCATAATTCTTACCTCTAATTTACATTTTAAAAATACATACCAAACATAACTGGTGATATTTTAGTCTTCATTCAAATTTGGAAAACCAAATAAAACATGACATATAACCTAATACACCTTTGAGAGCCAAATTTTCTAAAAAGAGAAAATAAACTAGACTGAAACTATGAGTATTACCCATAAAGTTACTCAACGATTCTCTAAAAATACTACAATTCCTTGGTTTCATTTAATATTTATCATTCACCAAGAATAACCAATTGCAAGAAAAGCTTTTAGTATACTTACAATTTAATCTCTTGTAGCTAGTAATCTCAAACTACAATGAAATTGACTACCTTTGAAATACCAACTGCTGAAATCAAGTGACCAACTGAAGTTTTCTGAGTTCTGTATCACTCTGCTACACCATAATGTATAATATCTTTGTAATACAAAATAAAACACAACAAAATGCATGTTAATACAAAATAAAGAAAGATAACTTACCCACACAATTTTAGGATATCATATGCAGGTTCTACAAAACGGGGCTGTTTTTCAATCTTTCCTGCACACAGATTCAGAATTTTAAATATCTGTGCTAAATCCCTTAAGGGCTTTAATATTTTTGGTTAAGAAATAAAATTAAGATTAATATCTTTGTAGCATTTTTGCCAAGAAAGTCTACAGAATTCCATTTATTTTGTTAAATGTGGTAGGTACTGTTTTAATTATTCTTTCTTTGAAGTCTAAAGAGGAAAACTTAGAACCAAATTTTTTTGGAATATTAATTTTTGTCTCAGTAACCTCTTATTCAAATTTTTTTCCTCTCCCAACTTTAGAATTAGATGGCCAATTACTGTAACACTGGTTCAGTTGATTGATAACTTCCTATTGACAATGAGTAATAACACATTGAAAAAAATTAACTTTTGATTAAGCTCAATTACATCCTTCATCTCCAACCCCTCCCCTATATACACACACAAACATATACTGCCCTGGAATAGGCAACCCAAACCTTACTTTACTTTACTGTACTACTTTATTAACGTTTAACTCAGATGGGTTTTCTTGTATTTAAGGTTTAAATTTGTTGGGATTTTGTTTCATTTAAAACTAGTATGAAAGCAAAATGTACCCTTTCTAGGTCTTCAGTAAAAGCATCTTTATTTTACCTATTTAAAAAATCCTACTGGTACATAAACAAATTCCATGGATTTTGTTTTATAGCTAAGAAATCATGGTAGTTATGACTTACACTCTTGGTTGAATCCTATTACTTCTAGACTTTTTCTAGGACCTTCTTAGGAAGAGAGAGGAGAGCTAGGTATACTGGAAGTATAAAGCTCTGTTAACTTCCTAGAGAGGTGATCAAGATACTTCCCCTAACTTATCTTTGCTAAATTTTATAACTTCTGAAGCCAGCCTATGAAAGGCATTCAGAAATAGAGCCATTTGTCACCAACCATCGAACCTGAGGAAAAAAAAAATGATAGAGGTGTCAGGTTAAGATAGAAGAAGGAATCACTTGCTAGTAGACTTTTTCAGCTACCAGTAAATTGTGCTTGATATATATTATACAAGCTCTCAGACTGACCTAACAGACTCAGATAAAACCAAGGCAAAAGTATAGTAAGAAAAGATTTAGATAAAATTATAAGGTACATTTCCCTGAATAGAAGACTTAGGTGGTTTTGAACAAGCTAATGTAGAGACTGATATGTTCTTTAGACAAAGTCAGACAATTCTCAAGTCATTTAGATCACTACTACTCAAAGTATGGTCTACGCTATGGACTACTGGAGTTCTGGAATTGTATGTTACCAGTCTGTGACAAGATGAGTACAGAAAGTGGGTAGACTTTTAAAAACTTTTATAACAATCTGATATTCCTGTTATAATTTTATTGTAATTTGCAATAGCATATATACCCAAAGGCTTAAAAAAAACCAATGACAAACTGGTTCTTATGCACAGAGAGCTTTAAGACACATTGGTTTCCATGTATTTTAATTAGGGTGGTATATTTGGTGGGGATAATATATTTATATAATCCTTTGCAGATTATCAAGCACTTGCATGTGCATGATTTCATATGATCTTTCTAACCATCTCATGAGGTGCTATTATCTCTATTTTATAAGGGAAGAGAAATTAAGAAGCTTATCAAAGGTAAAACTGCTCATACAAATGGACAGAAAGAAGACTTTGACATGGCCCTCCTAACTAAATCCACTGTCTTTCTGACACTATAGAAACTGACATCATCCACACAGTTAATTATGTTATACTGTTTCTTCAACTTTATTTCTATTATTTGATAGAAAATATTTTATAAAAAACACCAAATGTTAGATATTTTCTGTGGTAGGCAGAATAATGGCCTTCCCAAAGATGTCCGTGTCCTAATCCCTGGACAAGATAAGGATCTTGAGATGGGAAAACGAGATACATTGTCTAGGTGGGCTCAATATAATCACAGTGATCCATATAAGGGAAAGAGGGTGGCGGGAGAGGGTCAGAGAGAGAAGAAGGAGATATGATGACAGAAGCAGAGGTGAGTGAGAGTAACACCACTGGAAGGAAGAGGGCATGAGCTAAGGAATACAGGAAGCCTCCAAAAGCTGGGAAAGTCAAGGAAATGATTCTCTCCTAAAGTCTTCAGTAGGAACGAGCCCTGCCAACATCTTAACTTCAGCCCAGTGAGACTGATTTTGGACTTCTGACCTCCAAAACTGTAAAATAATAAATTTATATTGTTTTAAGCCAGTAAAATTGTGGTAATTTGTTACAGCAGCAGTAGGAAACTAATACATTTTCTATTAGAAATTCTGATTCAGAATAAATGAAATGAACACACATATATATGTAAAGGATACAAGTCCATTCTGATAACACTCCACCAGTTTCTTAACACATGTAAGTTGTTTTTCTTCTAAGTCATCCTAAAACAAATGATCTATTTTAGTTTTTTTATGCTATTAAATCTCTAGAGATTTTAAAAAATTTATTCAATATAAAAACAAAGTAGATACATTAAAATTAACAAGTAATTCTTAAATTACTATATTATGATGTAAGCATTATAAAATGTTTCCTGAAGCAGTGATGATAAAAATAAACTGTCAGAACTACCATACAATCCATTGATCCCACTACTCGGTATTTATCCAAAGGAAAGGAAATTGGTATATCAAAGGAATACCTGCATACCCATGTTTAATGCAGCACTATTCACAATAGCCAAAATATGGAATCAATCTAAGTGTCCATCAACGGATGAATGGATAAGGAAAATGTGGTATATATACACAATGGAATACTACTTGGCCATAAAAAAGAATGAAATCCTGTCATTTGTAGCAACATGGATGGAACTGGAGCACGTAAGTTAAGTGAATTAAGCCAGGCACAGAAAGACAAATATTGCACATTCTCACTCATATATGGGAGCTAAAAAAGTTGTTTTCATAGAGGTAGAGAGTATAATGATAATTACAAGAGGCTGGGAAGTGTGTACGGGGGGATGAAGAGAAGTAGGATAATCAGTACAAACACATAGTTAGAAGGAATAAATTCTAATGGTCGATAGCACAGTAGTTTGACTATAGTTAATAATAATGTGTTGTATAATTCAAAATAGCTAAAAGAGAGGATTTGAAGTGCTCCCAAAATATAGAAATGATAAGTGCTTGAGGTGATGGATATCCTAAATACGCTAACTTGATCATTATGCATTCCATGCATGTAACAAACTATCACATGTACCCCATAAATATGTACAAATATTATGTATCAATAAAAAATAAACTACCACTTAAATTTGATTAGGAAGTTGGGACCCAACTAGGTTAATATAAAAGCTGTAATTGTTTCCAGAAATAATATTAACAACAGCTGAAGTACATTGTGCATTTTTTCTATGTCATGCACCACATGGGCACTATATATACATATTATTTCATTAATCTTCAAAATGACCCTATGAGGAAGATACTATTATCCCTCTTTGTCAGAATAAGAAACACAAGCTGAAATACTTTAAGTAATTTGTCCAAAAACATACAGCTAAAAAGTGGTGGTGTTAGAAGTCAAATTTGGCAATCTGACTCTAGAAGTTGTATTTTTACCTTCTAAAATATGCTCAGTGCTCTGTGCAAACCAAACATCTTTAGTCTACTAAAAATGATAACAAACAAAATTCTAAACAGTGATGTGTTTTCATGATTGAATTCCTCCTATTCTTTTAATCTTCTTAAATTGTTTTTGAGCAGCCGCAGCATTGTCTATACTTTTTTTCCCCTAGCCTTATTAAACAGCCAATAGCTGTATGTAGTTAGGTTTTCTTCTTTAAGGAAATGCAGATATAGTCACAATTTAAAAATAACTTTTCACAGAAATCATAGCCAGCAAAAGATAAACTATACTTATAGAGTTATTGTTTTTGCTTTTTCTTCAATGTAAAAAAGTAGAGACTTAAAAAATGTTAAAACAATGACTAAGTTTTTGTGCCTACTATTCATAGGACATTGTTTTGTTTGGATAGGCTATACCATGGTTAACCCATTTTCTACTTATCAAGAATATTCACTCTTCTTTGGAAATTGCCACATAATTTTATAGCATGTGCTACTTTCAGGCATTCAGTCAATTCTTGGATAACATCATGTGGTAGATGAGCATGTGTGCATATATATTTGTTATACTTTCTACCAGTACCTAAACTCTCAATTTTGAGTCTTGTGTCCAAAATAATTTCATTTCTACTACATTATATATAAGATTTCTCTCAAAATAAATTATCTATGAGTATGTATATGCATGTGTGTGTATCGCCTGATTTCATATCAGGAAATTTTAATTAGTACATCATGATACCCTTTTTTCTACCACTCCCTTTCTCCAGTCTTACTTGGTAACAAGCACTTAATAGACGCTAGATGACCCTTTCTCTACTCTTATGATTCCTTCTGTTTACAGCCACCATGGGTTTGTCCATCCTGTAAAAGAAAATCTATTCTCCTTCTCCAGCCTCCCTGCTTTGTTAAATATATTCATACTAAATTCAAACAGTCCTTGAATATAAGATATACACTGTTCGAAATATCTTCAACAAAAAGGAGATAAATGAGGCTAATATTTAAGGGAATTCATGCTACCTTTCAGGGAAATAAAAGTTTATAAGTGATTTAGCACAGTAATTTGCTCTCAAAGTTCACTCACTTTATCAGTCTCTTCGAGGAGTTTGATGACACGATTAAGGTCCATAGGCTTGAAAACAACCTAAAAAACATACAACTCTTAGTATTCTACAAAATGGGAATCAAGAAATCACAGGAGACACACTAATTTTATATGATATTTTCCCTTGGTAACTTAAAAAAAATCTCATGACAATAAAATAGCAAAGGGAAAATGAAACGCAGATGAGAACTGGTAGGAATAAATAAATTTTGGAGTTAAAAAAACAAATCTCCTGAATTCTAGTATTATCTTATAATCTTAATGTTTTAAAATTTCATTAGCCCTGAAAGACATAAGGGACCATTTGAAACAACAGCACTTCCATGCTTTGGGAAATAAAATTATCTTCTGTGTGCATACACATTACACTAAGTTTGCCTATGCAGATATATGATAAAACTAGCTTCTAAACTACAGGTCGGAGATTGCCTTCCTGAACTAGGTATCCCTTTCTCTCAGTTGGTACAAGCATTCTTCCAGTTATCCACATTAGAAAACAGGAACTTCTAAGTTCTACAGAATTTACATCTTATGGGCCCATTTCTTGGGCCCATTCCATCTTACTGATTTGTTCAGTTCTTATCTTTCGTTCAATTGCACAGGTTTCCTGCTGTTCTCCCTGCTTCTACTCTTGTGCCCTTCAACACTTGTCCTCTGCTCTATGGTCAGAATAATAAAACTCAAATCTGAACACAACGCATCTAAAACATTCAATGACTCCCCATTAATGCCCCTTACCCCCTTCTCTGTTTTCACTTACGTTGTTACAATCTTATTCCTCTCCTTGGTTAATTTCTACAGGTCCTTCAAGATGAAGCTCAGATGTCACCTTCCCAAAGGATGAAAAAGGCTAGAAAAATGTCTCTCCCCTGTGCTCCCACAGCATCCTAAGTGTATATCCATTATGATTCCCATCACATTGTTCTGAAAGGGTTTACATGTTTATTCTCCATGACTCACTGCCCCAAAGTTCACTTGAGAGTAAATACTTTTATTTCCTGGCATCCCCAGCACTCAACACTGGGCCTGATATATAGCATTGTTACTTGCTTAACAAATGCTTAGAAAATGCAACCAAGAAGAGGCCATTTTATAATAAAGTTATTTATAGGTAAGTGAGGAAGGAAACTCTTAAGTACTAGATCCTGAATAGTCAAAGCAATCCTGAGCAAAAATGAACAAAGCTGGAGGCCTCATACTACCTGACTTCAAAATATACTACAAAGTTAGAGTAACCAAAATAGCATGAAACTGGCATTAAAACAGAAACATAGACCAATGGAACAGAATAGAGAACCCAGAAATAAATTCACGCATTCACAGTTGACTCATTTTCAACAGAGGCGCCAAGAACACACATTGAGGAAAGGACAGTCTCTTCAACACCGGGAAAACTGGATATCCATATGCAGAAGAATGAAACTAGATCCTTATCTCTCACCATATAAAAAAATCAAATCAAAATGGATTAAAGATTTAAATGTAAAACCTAAAACTATGAAATTACTAGAACTAAATGTTGTGGAAATGCTTCAGGACATTGGTTTGGGCAAAGATTTTTTGGGTAAGACCTCAAAGCACAGGCAACAAAAGCAAAAATAGACAAATGGGATTATATCAAGCTAAAAAGCTTCTGTACAGGAAAGGAAACAATCAACAGAGTGAAGAGACAACCCACAGAATGGGAGAAAATATTTTTAAATTATCCATCTGACAAGGAGTTAATAACCAGAATATACAAGTAACTCAAACAACTCAATAGCAAAAAAACCAAATAATCTGATGAAAGTTTAAGTATTTATGACACAGAAATCTCCAAATTCTAAATGTGGTTTTGGCTATATTTATCTTGGGGATTAATGCTTTGTTGCCTGACATTTTAATTCAAATGTTATGTCAATATTCCTTGTACCCATTATAGGAGTTAAACTATCCCAGTTTCCTTTGTTTCTTCTTTCCTCCTTTCACACTTACTTCTACTTTAAAATAACTGTTTGAAAAGATGATGTAATGATGATATAAAAATATTCATAAGGGGGCCAGGCACAGTGGCTCATGCCTGTAATCCTAGCACTCTGGGAGGTCAAGGCAGGATGATCACTTGAGGCCAGGAAGAGTGAGACCCTGTCTCTACAAAACAGAAAAAATTAGTCAGGCCTGGTTGGCGCATGCCCGTAGTCCCAACTACCTGGGAGGGTGAGGCAGGAGAATCACTTGAGCCCAGGAGTTTGAGGTTGCAGTGAGTTTTGATGATACCACTGTACTCTAGCTGGGGCGACAGAGTGAGACCCTGTCTCAAAAAAAAAAAAGGAAAAGAAAAAAAAAGGAAAAAAATTCATAAGGGGAAAAATACTACTTATTCCTATTATCTAAATACATTTATTTTTATTTTTATAGACTTTCTGTTTTTATTTACATGCATAAATACTTTGCATAATTTCAGTTACTCTTAATACCATTGTATTTTCTGAGTTTTAAATCTATAATACATACTTTTCTATATTTCCACATAGTCATTATTACATTGTATCTTAGGTCTAGAGTTTCCTTGCCTTTCACAATTACAAACTCACATATTCTGATCTTAAGAAATTTCTGTCCAAAACAGTTTTTAATTAAACATTCTAACTTTAAGCTTGCAGAATAAGTATCTGAGTTTATTTACTCAAAATGATTTTTACTTTAAAAAAATAATTTTAAAAGGATTTGCTAAATACTTATCTATACCTGATATTATGGTTACCAATAAAAATTGTTAAATATTACTGTTAAGTTGTTAAATTTACTGTTACCAAAAAATTTGGAAAATAGAATTTTGCTTTTTAAGATTTGGGGATTCAACAGTGCCATTTGCCTCTACCTCATTTGTCTTTTCTTGTTTCCTCCTATGTTCTAAGATTTCATATATATACACATATATAATGGATTTTTATTTTCTGATTTTCTGCAATATTTGCTTAGAGAGTTAGACAAGAATATTGAAATAAAAAATCAATGCAGGAGTTTCTTTTTAATAACTGTGTATCTTATCAGAATTTTTTCCCCAAATGAGCAGGTATAACTTTTATAAGAAACAGGAGTTGGGAACAGTGGCTCACACCTGTAATTCCAGTATTTTGGGAGGCTGAGGTGGGAGGATCACTTGAGGCCAGGAGTTCAAGACCTGGGCAACATAGCGAGACCCCATCTCTACAAAAAGTACAAAACAATTAGCCAGGTGTGGTGCACTCCTGTAATTCTAGCTACTCAGGAGGCTGAGGGAGGAGGATCACTTCAGCCCAGGAGTTAGAGGCTGCAGTGAGCTATGATCGTGTCACTGCACTCTAGCCTGGATGACAGAGGGAGACCCTGTCTCAAAGAAAGAAAGAAAGAAACAAGGAGTAGTAAAGATTAAAGCATAGATTCCTCCTCTTATATTTATCTTGCATTATCATTTCATGTTACTCTGGGTTTTACCTCCTTAACAGGTTTTTAAAGATTTTTCTCTCTCCCCCTGCCTTCCTTAGCCTTTTCCTCCTTCCACAAATATTTATTAGCAGGTTTTTTTTGTTTCAGGAACTGTGCTAGGTGTGGGAAGCACACTGCCCTGACCTCGGATAGCTATTAATCTGGCATGGGATTTTACAGAAGGCCTTGTATGTTATACTAAGGATCTTAAGAAGCCATTGAATGGTTTGAGAGACTGAATATATAAACAGACATAGGGTCAGACTATATATGAAAAAAGAACTCTGGTTCACAAACTCTGCAGCAACCAGCCCACAAAACCAAGTCACAACTTCTGCAGCAATTGGCCCAAAAAAGTCAGGATTTGGTCAATGGCTGCAAGCTTCCCCATTTGCCCCCCTGCTTCCAACTTAGTACTAACCAGAGAAAGCCACATATGCTTCCTAACTCAATAACATAGGATGTCCCACTTCTAGCTAGCTCACCTCTAACTTCCCCATGGCAACAACCTACAATTAAAGCATACCAGAAGTCTTCTCTCCCCTTTCCCCCCTACTATAAAACTTCCCTGCCTGTCTGGGAGTCCCTGCCAAAAGCAAGTGACGGTGGTTGACCTCCTCCCTATAGCAAGCTCTGAATAAATAGTCTCTGTTCTCATTGGGGTGGTCTTCATTTAATTCCACAAGATTTAACTAGAAGAATATAATAATAAAAAGATCATTTGTTTACTGTGTGAGACTGAACTGGAGAGGACTGAACTGGAGGTAGAAGACCAGTCTGTAACTTCAGGCATTGACTAAAGTAGCAGCAGCTGGTATAGACAATTGTGAAAGGAGTTAAACATCAAGGAGGTGGACTCAGCAGGACCTAATGAGTGATTGGCTGCAGTGGGAGAGAGAAAGAAAAAGGTGAGGATGACTCCCTGGCTTGAGGAATTATATAAATGGTCTCACCATTTACTGAGACAGGGAATGTTAGAGGAAGAGGTTTGTGTTGGGGGCTGGAGATAAGATAAATTTGGGGCAGAGGTTTATGAATCATAGGCTTAAAGTGATAATTGAAGATTTTGGATAAATGAGATCATACGGAGAGTAAAAACAGAATGTATACATGTAAATATCAAAATAATTGTTATTATCATCATAAGATGTTTATGGAGAAATTGTAAAAACATTTCACAAAACCTTTTAAAATCAAAAGTTTAATAAACTGCTTTGAAGAAAATTAGACCTCCATTTACTTCACATTATAGGATGAACTTATTTTCCTCTTTACCAGGGGACATTTCAGAGAGGAGAAATCCTGCTCATTTAATACTTAGTTATAGGGAAAGGGACCAACATTTACAGTGGTCCTTTCATGTGTCTGGCATTTTATATCTCAATTAATCTTCATATCTATTAAATAAAGGTAGCATTATTATCCCTGTTGATGAAACTGAGGCCCTGAGATCTAACTTATTAAAGCCTCATTGCTAATAAATATGCTAGCAGGTCTATCTGACGTAGAAACTCTGGTTCTTTGCACTTTAGTTCTCTGCCTGATTCCTCAATTGATGACCACAGGGGTTATCTCTCTCTCTCTCTTTTTTTTTTTTAGAGATAGAAGTCTCACTATGTTGTCCAGGCTGGACTCGAACTCCTGGGCTCAAGTGATCCTCCCACCTCAGCTTCCTAAGTACCTGGGACTATAGGCACATACCACTGTGCCCGGCTGACTGCAGAGGTTATTTCTTGCAAGAACCCTCAACAGGGGAAGGTGATTTTAAGTACACAGTCCAAGGCAGTATTATAGACAGTGACAGGATGTGACATCAACTGGCAGACTGTGGACTTCTCAGAGGTTCTCAGAGGGAGGGCAAATTTGGGCAAGGAAGCTCAGCCATGATACCTATGCAAGTCAACTAATCACAATTATATATTTATTCTACAAATATTTATTGAGTGCCTATACTGTGTCAGGCATTGTTCTAGGTGCTAAAGATATGACAGAGAATAAAACACAAAATCTCCTGCTTTCATAAATAATCGATATGTTTCTGGGGAGACAAAAATCAATAAGTTTTTACTGATACAATGATGACAATGCTCTGGAGGAAAAAAAGGGAGTAAGAAGTGCTGAGATGCTCAAGAGGTATAATTTTACACTCAGTAGTCACGGAAGGACTCACAGAGAGGGTAATATTTCAGCAAAGTCTTAAAGGAGGTAAGGAAACAAGCAATGGATATCAAGGGGAAAACTTCCAGCCCACTGTGGGCACAGCAAGTGCAAAGGCCCTTAGGCTGGATACTTGGCATGCTTGAAGAGAAACCAGGAGGTCAAAGTGGCTGGAGCATAGAAGGCTTTGGAAGCTAGGACTTAAATTTCTACTCTGAGCTCAGAGTAGAGAAATTCCGGGAAGGACACAAAACTTCTAAGATATTTCCTACTCTTAAGGAACCTATATTCCAGTGGAAGAGACAAAACTTATACAAATAAAACATGACCAACATAAAACAAGTGATAACTAGATGAGAAACTGTGTGACTCAGACCCTGGACTATACCACATCATGAGGAGATCTATCAGGGAAGTGTTTCCTGTTGGAAGAGTACTTCATGTTGGAGAGGTAGGATCTGAAGGTAGAGGAAGGTTTAGTGAAATTCAGAAAAGAGGGGAGGGCATTCATTCAATAAATATTTAATATCACCTTCTGTGTACCAGGTATCGTGCTGGGTGCTATATTGGGGAATATTACAGAAAAAAACAACAGATGACGTTTCTGTCCTCATAGGGGTGGCACTAAGCAGAGTATATAGTACAGATCAGGTATTGGAAAACCCTAAATATGGGCCAGAAAAGTGGAATGGAGGCACTTTAGGCTAGACAGAGAGAGACCTTAGATATTATCTAGTTCAGTGGTTAAAAAGCAGTTGAGGAAGCTTTTTCAAAGTGTCCCAGGCTCCACACTGGGGATTATGCCTGAGTACATACATCTGTGGTAGGGCCCACCTATGCACAGTTTCTTTAAAAAGCTCCTCAGACTGTGATGGTCATCCAGGTTTAAGGAACACTCATCTAGTACAGGCTCATTGTATAGAAAAAATAACAGGCTTAGAGAGGTTAAGTAATTTAGTCAATGTAAATATATTAGATGAGGTAAGCATTGGAAACTACTATGGAATCCTGAAAGGAAGAGAGTGTGGGGCTCAGGGGGAGGAAGGAGGATGAGGAAGTGGTGTTTAAGGAAAACCGACTGGGGAGAGAAGAAGAGGTGCGAACCAAAGGGCTAACTAGAAGGATGTAACAATAACCCAGGATTGATTGAGACATTGTGCTGACAGGAGAGGAAAGCAAGTAGTTCTTTTAAAGCCCCACTTAGTACTCCTTATTTTTGATCATATCATCTGATCTGGTGGAGGGGCGACGTTTGAAATTTTGTTTTGTTGTTGTTGTCTATTGTTTCATAATCTGAATCTACAAGAAACTATCTCCTACAGCTTTCCAGGAATTAGTTGTTGTGAAATTCTGTAGCACTGTTCATACCATCCTGTAGCTATAATACACTAAATCACTGAAAAGTGGGAAATGGGGTCCTCCAACCAGCAGCACAAGCATCATCCAGAAACCTGTTAGAAAAGCAGAGTCCAGGGGTCCACTCCAGACCTACAGAATCAGAATCTGCATTTTAATAAGATCCCCAAGTCCTCCATATGCAAATCAAAGTTTGACAAGCACTGCTGTAAAGGGCTTTGGAATTCTTTAGAATAAGGGGAACAACATTAAAATAAACAGAAAATAGATAAAGGGTAATCAATGAGGTATTTTGTGATTTCAACATATGATTAAGGTAAGTTTCATGGCCACTCTACCAGGGGTGAAATGCTCTTCTTTAATCTACATTACCCCTACCTTCTAGTAGAAAGCCAGAACCACATAGGCACTGGAATTAACATTAGAAAAACAATCTGAGAACTATCTTTCTATTTGGCTTTCCCTAGTAATGCACCTAGTAAAGGTTTGGATACCCTGTAAATATCATCTGAATTTATTTAATAATAATAATAAAAGATGTCATGACAAGAGTCATTAATAATAACCAAGGTAGTTACAATTTATGGGGCACTTAGAATGTATATGCCAAACACTGTGCTAAATGCCTGACAAATACTTTAAACTTTAATTCTCACAATTATTCTATGAGGTAGGAATTTCTAAAAATCTCTTTTACAGATGAGGAAAATGAGACTTAGAAAAGGCAAGCAATTTGTTTCTAACAATTAGAAAATGACCAACAAAATTCTAATACTATTTTATTGTTTTGAAACCTAAAAAGTATGATAAATAAATTAAAAATGAAGGCTTTGGAATCATGACAGCAGGCATTATCAAAATATTTATAGAGAGAAAATTTAAGACAGAGTACTTACATAGAATATCTTTCTGTGAAAATTCACAACATGGAATAAGGATTCAAAACATATAAAAAGGATTCAAAACTCCAGATTCCTAAATACTGTTTTCCCCATTTACTAATAGCTTCAGTCATAATCTACATTTACATTTTCCATAATTCCATCTATAAACATTTTGAAGTAAATGAAGTTAGAAAAATCTAGTATTCTGCAAATATCATTTATGGTAGCTTAGACAGTATTTACAGTAGCTATTGCCTTTTACAAAAGTTATTTTTGTGAAAGATGCAGAAAAAAATACTACTTAAGACAGAAGTGAAACATATATTAAATAAATGAGAAAAATAACCTGCACATTTTACCTGCTACCTTAGGTAAATATTCAAACCTATTTCTTCAGTTATATAAACTCACATTAGGGTAACTGAAATGCTTCAAATTTAGGTCTGTAATAAAGAAAATGATACAAAATAGCTATCAAAAGCACAGATAGCCAAAATGTCATTGCTATACTAAGAAATCTCCAACTGCCACTTAGAAACATCTCTGAAGAGATAAAGTGAGCAGACCAAAATCTGGATCAAAGCAAGTATTATTTCAGGGGTATCCAGTCTCACTTTCACATCCTGGAAGCCAGTGGGAATGCTAAGAATTCCAGAGAATCCCTTAGCTTTAAGGTCCAAATAATTTTAGGAGCTCTACCTCCCTGGATAAAGGATGATGATGATAATGTTGATAACTGCATATTTTCAATATATAGGGCACTGTATAAGTTCTCTATATACATTATTTCATTTAGTCTTTACAATGGACATGAGTACTATCATTATCTTCATTTGACAGAAAAGTTAAGATATTTGCCTTTGGTCACATAGCTGGTAAGTGATGGAGCTGGCTTATTGAATTGAAGCCACACTCTCACTTTCAGCCACTAGAATATACTATCTCTAAAACACAGGTAGAGAAGAAGGTTGCACATGTGGAATGGTTTGAAAGGATTGGAAACATTAAGAGTTCCAAAGGTTTTTCCTCCACTGGCCTGAGGCAGAGGTCTAAAAGGTTACATTTATCATTCTAGGAACTCTAGACCCCACTCTGTGAGTAAAGAAACTGAGTAACTCTCAATTAACTTCCATAGCTTTAGCGTTCTCATTTGTAAAAGCAACCACAAACAAAAAACAACACTGAGTGAGTGATCTCTAAAACAGCTCTAAAAAGTTCCTATTCTATTTCATTTCTTTGGGTAGAAACTGCCTTTTCCCTCAGTACTTCAAAAATGTTACTACTCCTAGAAGTAGTTATCAACAAGGCAAGAATATGAATTAATGCAAATTGCCAGATTTCTTCCTGGAAGAGAATCCTAGGCCCTGGAAAGAGTGGTAGTAATGAAAGAAAAGCAAGGGAGAAAAAACACACACATATACTTGTTTTGTTTTACTTGGCATGTTGTGGACTATTTTAGCAATGGCTTGTTAAAAGTATTTCTCCTTTTTTCATTTTAACCCATGTTTGCCTGCCTCATAACGTTGCCCAATTTTTCTTACACCAAGTAAAGGAAGAATGAGAGCCATCAGTTACCAAATGCACCTACTTGTCAGTTTTGCCCGTGCCTGGGAGTACAGTGGTAGTGTTGATCTCCTTTACAGCCTTGGGAGAGGAGAGCTATTGTTCCCCAAATTTCTTTTCCCGGCGCGTATTGGAAATACCACCACAAAACCGATTAGGTAAATTCCCCTAACACTCGCTCCTCTTCATGCAAACGTGCTGTTGCTCTGCAGGTTACTGTGTAAATGTCTGACCTTTCTCAGAGAGCTCAACCCTATTTCCTTGGGAGAAGAGGTCCCCAGTCAATTGGCCACTCCCAAGGAACTCTCCAAGGCTCCAGGCTGTGGACGCAAGAGACAGGGTTCCTGACGCAGCCTGAGATTTGCAAAGCCTCAATAGGAATTCCCACAGTGGCCCCCACGCCATTAGTGTGAGGCAGGGCAAGATTCCTCCATAGAATTCACGGTTTTTAAGGCACTATCATGGCTCTCCGGGGGAGAAGTGGAAGCCTTGTATGAAATAAACGACCTGGGGTTTCTAAACACCTCCGCCACGAATGGACAACTAAGTTAGCGTCGCGTGTGAAATTTCTCAACAGACCAACTTGAAGTATTTATTTTGTATTCACAACAAAAGCAAACCCCAAACAAATTCAGTACAAGCACTATAAAACAAATCAATTCTATTCTCTCCCAGTTCTCTCCGACCCAACTTATAACAATCGGCTTCCAATTTTAAATTTTAAAAGATGCTTAATTTCTAATTTTAACAGCATATTCCTCTCCTCCAGGTGCAGGCTTTAACAGCAGCAAAATTTAAGTATGGGAGAATTTATACCTATATCAAGAACATTACTTTATAACAGGGATCTACGTATAAAAGGCCAGTGCAAAGAGTCATCTGGTCATCAAATCAAATTTGGCTTAGAATGATTCCTTTCCTTCCAGTCCCTGCGTGACCAAAGTCCCGCCTACTCAGTTTAGTGGAAATGCTCCAGGAGGACCATGCAGCACTAGTCCCCAGGCAAGCTGGTTGACAACAGCCAGTCCCCCTCGCAGGCAGCGCAGTTCTCGGGGGGGAGGGGGTAATCAGCTCTGTGGTTGGAACCTCTGTCCCGCGGGTTCCCCCATCTCCTCTCGGGTCCCCATTTCCGCCCTTGCCTCCCCCAGGCTTAGTCCCCTCCCCCAGATCTCACCCCCGTCCCCGCCACCTCCCAAAGCACGGACAACCAACTGCTCATACCTGCGCCTCCTCGTCCTCCGTCACCACCCCAACCACCGGGATTTGGCGGGGACTGCCGGACTTGTTCCTGTAGCCGGGTTCCTGGGCCTCGGCCGTCGCCAAGGCTGCCGCTGCGGACATGGCTGGCGACAGCGCGGAGGGAGCGAGGAGTGGGGCGTGGGGGGGAAATCCTCTTGCCCTACAGTGTGCCCGCAGCCGCTGGGCCCAAAGAGGCCCTGCCACTGAGAAGGTAAGGCAGCTTGAGAGCCACTAGAGTCGCGAAAGGCCCCTAAGGTCCGGTCGTGGCCTGGGAACCCGCGACACCGCCAGCACTGCGCCGCGGCCGCCCACCCCCAGGCCTAGGCGCCGCCAGCCCTCCAGTTGCCAACACAAGCCTTCGCGTTGCTAGGGGGCGGGGCTAGAGGCGGTGGAGGCGGTGGCTCCTACGGAGACCCGGAGAGCCAAACTACCCAAAAACCTAATCTGTACCTCCGCGCTCGGGATGAGTGCGTTTGCAGGCGTCCAAGAGGGAGGCAGGACGGAGACCTCCGCACTTAGCGGGGAGTGGTACCTTAGGCGCCGAGTGTGTTTTAGTCTTGGTAGCCTTGCTTAAAACAGGCATGGGTGGGTGGAGGGGTGAGGGGTGTATATGGGATGTGATGGACGGATAGTGTTGAAAGCAGAGTATACCTCGCCCCAGAGAAATGACCAGTCTCGTAAATTCCCCAGCTTTTTACCACGTTTGTACTTCAGTGGCCCAACCAATAGTTAAACAAACAAAAAAGGCCTTGTACACAATGTTAAAAGGCCTTTGAGTCAAATTATTGAAACTAGAGCAAGTTAACCTTGGAAGCCCCACTTTTCTCATCTGTAAAGGGGGATTGTTGTGAGGATTGAATGAGATGATAGTGTTTAAGTGGCTCTTGGCACAGAAAAAGCACCCAGTATAATCAAGATTGTCATTATCTTTACTATTACTGTTGTTATCTATCCATTGTATCCTGAATAATAATACAAGAAGAGTCATGACCTTAGTGGAAAACTTATTTTGATCATCAGTATAATTTCGTAACTCCAAACACCATGGCTGTGAACACTTTTTAAAAAATCCTTTAACCCTTTTAATCTGTTTTTTTTAACCTCCAGAAATTCTTCAAGATTTAAATGTACATTTTTATATCTTCTATAGAATTTATGAATTTAAAATTACACATAAACTCAATGAAAAAAATTTTCACTTCACGTCTTAGGGCTTCTCTCCCCATTTGTAGAATGAGTAGGTTGGTCAATGATTCTAAAGTTCCTTCCACCTCAAACACTGAATGACATTTCTGGCCCTAAAATGGAAAAACTAGATCGGGCCTGGCAGCACTTGATGTAAATCACAGCCAAAGAGACCAAGGTTCTTTGAGAGAGGACTGAGCACTTGCAGAGTCCTTATTTCCATACTTCTGGTCCTTCTTTCACTTTCCTCATCCTCAGCCCTCTGAAACTGCTCTGGGATCACCAATGCTTGTGGTCAAAGTCTGTGAACACTTTCCTGTCCTTATTCTGCTGTACACTTGTCTGTAGTATTTTACACTGCTAACCACTCTCCCCGTCTTGAAATTGCCTTGCCTAAGCTTCCACGTTCTTTCTGTTTTTCTTTTATCTTTGCAGCTACTCATAGGTATCTTTGTGGGCCCAGCACGCTTCTGCTGTGCCACTCTGTTACCTACCTACTCATAGGTATCTCTAAAGCTATTCTCAGGCCTTAGATCTAGAGGCTGGTTCAGTAGGTCTAAGGTTGTTATCACTCCGGGAGAGTACAAAGGGTTTAAGCATTTTATTCACATGACCTTAATTGCTGTTGCACAGTCCGAGTAGACCACGTTGAAAGGAGACTGATAATACTTGGATAAACACAATGGAATCCTGTGAGTATGGCACCTAAAACCAAGATGGTGGTAGAAACAATTGGATCATTTGCTTATCCTTTGTGTGGTCATCCTGGCATCTCAGGATGAGGAAAGATAAAGAGGGAGATTGCAAAGGAAAGTTTTCCACTTAAAGCAGAGCTTGCCTAAGAGAGATCAACTGACTTTTGTGTTTCAACACAACAGGCTGAAGCTGATAAGGGTCCATAAACCTCAATGACCTTGGCAAATCAGACTCCTCACTGGCCCTAACTGAAGACACTTTCCTGACTAATGAACAATGGGATATTTTATTTTAACTGTGTACAGATCTATATATTCTTTCGGTCCTGTGTCCAGAGTGCCAGTTTCCAATACTTAATTAGCCTAAATCCCATGAATTCCTCCTTTCTAACACTTAAAAGCCCCTGACTTTTTCCTCCTCAGTGAAATCAGTGAAATTCTTCATGGGGTTGGTTCCCTTTCCTGGTAAGTTAATAGACCCAGCTTTGTTATTTATTTATTTTTAACTCCAATGGTATTTGTTGTATTCATTGACAGGTGAGAAGAGACAAGGATGGAAGCCCTCAAACATTCCATACGCAGCCATCTTGAGTGAATTACTTGCAGTTTTCCAAAGGTGCCAAGCTTTTTCCGGCATAACCTCTGCATTATGTTGTAAGTGCTACTGTCTTCAAATGACTAACTCCTTATGAAACTCAGCTTACTTGACCTTTTCTAGGAAACCTCCTTTACCTCCTTTGCTTTGTTATGTGCCACCTTGTCCATCATTTTGTTTTTGTATTCACCACATACTTAATGGTATTTACTGGTTCAGCAACACAACCCTTTTCTGCTGTATTGAGATTCTTGAAAGCAAGGAGAATCATTTAGACATGCACTCCAAACCCTCAGCATACTGTCTAGAGCAGTGGTTTTGAAAACTTGGCATGTATAAGAATTATCTGGAAAGCTGGTTAAAACAGACTTGTGACACCCACCTCCAGAGTGTCTGCTTCAGTAAGTCAAGGAGGAGGCCCAAGGATTTGCATTTTTAACAAGTTCCAGGGTGATGTTAATGCTGCTGGTCTGTAGACCGTACTTTGGGACTTCCTGGTCCAGATCATGGTAGGTATTCAATAATTGTTTACTAAAGATTTCAAGAATTATAAATTACTTTTTAATTTGATTTGAAGCCAAATTAAAGCATTCTATGAGTTACCCAGAGTAAGGTAAATACTCCAGGTGCTTGCTACTCAAAATGAGGTCCTTGGACTACCTTCACAGGCGTTACCTAGGGAGGCTTGTTAGGGATGTAGAATCTCTTGCCCCATGGTGGACCTACTGAATCAGAATCTCCTTTTTAACAAGATCCCCCAGGTGATTAGTATACACTTCAAAATTTGAGAAGCACTACTCTAGTGTGTATGTTTTCATTATTATTGTTTTGGAGTAGTTTTAACAGTCTCCATAAAACTGGCTTTCACTAATTACTCCATTTGTGGATATTCTATGTCCTTTGTTCCCTTACTGATAACATTGGGTTTATTTATTTTTCTTCTTGGTAAGTGCACAAGGCTTAAGCTTTTTAAAAGCTTTAACTGTATAAATTAGGTCTGTGGATTTAATTTTAATCATTATTCACTGATTCTTCTTTTATGACTCCAAAAAACAGATGGATGAAAGAGTGAAATGCCTGCTGAGATGGTAAATTATTTTAGCAAAAAATTAATAGAAAACGTGAGAAATGAATACCTAGAAAATAGAAATGCCTCAATCTGATAACAATTTTGCAGAATTTAATATCTCTAAGAAATTGCAATTTCTTAGAAGCACCTGTAGACTTAAAGATTTAAGATTAGAAGTTTTAATGTTGACCTACACACTATTTTTACTTTTAAAAGTAACAAAGAAAGCTAAATATTTTTTTAAAATAAATATAATATTAAGCAAGAATGTGGTTTTGATTTTTTCCTTCTGATTTTTTCTTGTTTGCACTCTGCCTAATTAGCAATGTTTAATAAAATTATAATTATTTATAATTATGTGGATAATTATATATTCATGAATTAAGAACGTTTCTAATAAGTATTTTAGATTATGTATGAATTTGGTAGCCTTTAAACTAATGCTAGATGTTGTAAAAGTTCAAGCAAATATTACTCCTTTCTGAGTCAGAGTAATTTATTTTAAATAGAGAATTTTATAGCACATATGAAATATAAGTTTAGCAGATTTGCTTTAGAGGAATTTTTTAACAGAATACATAAAAAACTGGAATTTAATATACCTCGATATTTTAAAAAACTCTTTCAAATTGACAGTACAGAAACAAAGCCTAAAAACAAAACCAAAGTAATTACCTCTTTCCAACAAAATCATTAATGCAAATTTGGGAATAATAAGTATAGAGAACAGAAAATGAAAGTAAAAAACAGCCAACCCTGAAGTCAACCATTCTAATGAAAAGTGTACTAACAGTAATCCAAACCGCAAGTGACTTTTAAGTAGGAAGCTGCAGGAACTAATGTGACTTGTTCTGATTCCATGGATCCTGTATTAGTTTTCAAGGACTGCATTAACAAATGTCGCAGACTGGGTGGCTTAAATAACAGAAATTTATTTCCTTACAGTTCCGGAGGGTAGAAGTCCAAGATTAAGGAGCTGGCAGGATTGGTTTCATTTTGAGGCCTCTCTGCATGGCTTGCCATCTTCTCCCTTTTTCTTCACACGGTCATCCCTCTGTGCCTAACTGTATCCTAATCTCCTCTTCTTATAAGGACACCAGTTATATTGGATTAGGGATCAACCATATGACCTCACTTTACCTTAGTTACCTCTTTAAAGGCCCTGTCTCCAAGTACAATCACATTCTGAGGTAGTAGGGGGTTAGGAATTTGATGTATGAATTTTGGAGGGACACAATTCAGCCCATAACAGATTCCGATGTCCTTTGGATTATAATTTGAATTCTTACAAACAACAGATTCAAGAATAGAATATATTTAATTAAGGCAATAATAGTATTCTTGTCTATAGGACATTGATATTTCTCACAGTGGTGATAAGTTACTATTCTGATTTAACAATCTGTCACCATACATTTGATCAAAGTGAATCTGTCCCTGAGGGATGATTTGAGCCTGCAGGCTCCTATGCCTGACTTCATCAAAATCATCACTTATTTCATATTTCACTTTCCATTTGAAGAATCTACTGCCAAAAGTACTGTGCTAGCCTAGGTTCCTCCAGCCTGTCCTAAACAAACAGCAACCAATATTCACCTGCTGCCACTTTATTGGGGAGTGCTACCTCTGGAAGGCAGAAGTAAGGAAAAAATGGAAGTGAAGCAGGAGAGAATGGGGCATAAATATAGGTGTTACTGAGCTAGTCATGGCTTGGCAACAAGAGCAGTTAATTGCTCAGTCTTTTAGGATATTTTCATGAAGGTCTTATGAATTGTTGCACTTTAGAACAGCCCATCTGGGTGAAAGGAAGGTAGAGTTTATCTACTAGCTACATCTTTTACGGCATCTCCTTGGTTAAAATTCACTCCTTAAGTAGGGTTGCTAGATTTAGTGCAAAAAAAAAAAAATCCCATACTTATAATAAAAAGTTATTTGTTGTTGGTCTGCAATTCAAATTTAACTAAGAGTCTTGTATTTTAGCTGGTAATCCTACTCTCAGGACATTAGCACCTATGCATTTCCAGGCAGCAGCTGGGGAAGCCAGAGCCTCCACGGACCCTATGCACAGGCACAGAGGTGGGTTTCTTCTCGTGATGGTGCAGTGCACAGGACCCCTCAACACATAGCAGTGTGGCAGTAGTGGCAGCAGCAGCAGCAGCAGTGACTCCTCTCTAGGACTACAGGGCAGCTCTAGGCAGCAAGGCTAGAGGTGGAGGCAGTGATGGGGAGGGCTGTGAGGAAGAGGCAGGAGGAAGTAGACATGGCTGCATGGATGTGGGGTGATTAAAAAACACAACTTTCTATAAAAATGAGTCATGATTCATTATAATATCTCTTCAGTACCTACCATAGACCATATTGTACTAGACACTGGGGATTTAATACTGAATAAGATGAAATTCCTGCCATCAGGGAGCTTACAGAATAGTTTGAATATTGTTGTATCCTGATTTAAAGATGCTTAATGAATACTAGTGAAATGAAATAATTTTAAGAATACCAACTTATTAAATGGAGGTTTTTCTAAATGATTACTTTGGTAAAAACAGACAAACAAACAAAACCCCTCTAAAACAAGACTATCATATGTATTGCTTTCTGGATGCTTCTAAAAAGAAATACTCTGAAAAGTATTAGTTGGCCTCCATCAAATTTGGAATTATTATTCAGTAAGAAAAAAAATCCATTTGTAGACAACTTTTCACAAGAAAAGTTAAAACATTAAATAGTACTTTTTATTTAAATGTTCATAAGGCAGATCTATGAGAATAATATAAAACCATGGCATATAATTTGATAGTGGTATTTTGGAGATTACAGAGTTTTAGTAAATTTCAACTACACAGTTATAAAGAAGACAATATATTCCAAGCAGATACAAAATATCTAATGAAGAATCAAGGCAAGAAAATGAGTATAATTAATTAACAATGGAAAATCAATTGCGTATTATCCTTTAAAAGCTTTTAAAGGTAAGAATTATTGCAGTCTATTTTATTCAGTCAGTGTTGAACAGTATCATGACAAAGAACTGAAGGCCAGAAAGGATTAGTTTTGACTTAATCTAACAAAGAAACCCAAATTTACAATGGCTTAAATGCAGGAAAAAGCAGTGGAAGTAGTCTCTAAGTCTAAGTCTCTAATCTGCCTTCCTTAGGGTATGGCCTTGATCCTCTGGGGACAGTTGCCAGGGGTGCTGTATATCCAGTGTACATCCACAATCCCAGCAGCAAGATGAAGGGATGATAATGAACACATGCTGCTTTTTTTGGGGGGGGGAGACTTCATCTCACTGGCCAGTACTCAGTCACTTCTACACCTAATTGCAAGGGCAGTTGAGGAATATGATGGGCAGCAGCTTTTAAAGAAGTAGGGTAAATAGACATTGGGAGACAACTTCCAGTCCCTGTTCAGGCTGGATACCATCTCCAGAGAATACTTCCTTAAAGTTGGCAATTTGGAGATCACACAAAAGCGTATGTTTTTGTGATTTAATTTAGCTCATCTAGCCACTGGGAGAATCCATACAGTCTGCCTTAATTTTAGATAAATTAATGATGGAAATTCAATGATTTGGAAAGTTAAAAAAAAAAAACTCAGTATATATGTGTGTTAGGCTGAACAAAACTGTTTTTAGTATCATATGAATAGAATCTCTGAAAATTAAGCACTTTATAATTTCCTCACACTAAAAAAAAATCAAAGAACCTATTCGTTCTTACAAAATTCACTGCTTAAATAAGAACAGATTGTGCTTCCACTAAAATTATTCCAGTTTCATTTAAAGCTAATTACATATACTGAATATATATTAGAATTTGTTTTACTGACTGATGGACAATTGAGGGTGGAACATTTCATTTTCATGATGACACATCATGAATATAAATCTTAACACTGGACTGAGGTGTGTTATACTATGTGTGTGCTGCTTTAAGTCATGAATTTACAAAATAATTTCAACACAACATTTTAGGCTGTTTACTTATTTCAAAACAAGGATTTTATAGACTGACACAGGTATAATTAAGTTTAGTGCTTACAGTATTCCTAATGAAATATTTATGAATTACATTTATGGTACTTTATTTAAAATATCAGATAAACTTTAAATTTCATAAATAAACCTCTTTTTTGGGGGGAAAACTCTCTGTACATAATTTATTATGAAATAGCTTAATGGCAAATGGCAATTAAAAAGAATTAAGGTTTTATCATATAAGACATAAATAATACAAAAATTAGATATGATGTATTCTTGAAGCCCTTTTGCACAAATGATTTCCATAATTTGATTGTAATGTAAGTATGAATATACCTTAAGTTATTATCAAATTAATTTTGAAAGTAAAATTCCTTAAGCAAGCCAAGGTTATGTTGATTTATAAGAAATTTATCAGGTAGTTTAACACTAGCACTCATTAGCCAACCCTGTATGTAGCATAAAATAATTATCTCTGATAAATACCTATAAATATAATTTATTCATACTTTTAAATATTTTAAATTTAAATAAAAATCTCACATGTAGACAATCTGGGCTAAATTTCCATGTATATTTTGAAAAATAATGTTAGCATGAATATATTCATATTTAAATGTGGTTTTAAATATTCCTAAGAGAGGAGACATATGAAATCTGTACATAAAAGCTAAGTAGCATGATACAGTTCATGGTTATTTTCCTCATAGAAAAAAAAAATTACTTTTTTTTTGCATAGGGTTAAGACTGGGTATATTTTCTACATTCTTATAATTTTCTCAGGGGCACTTCAAAACACAGATCAGGAAACAAATTTCCACTGCACTGAAGTTCCCTTCACCACTTTCTCACATCTAGCAACAGTAGAATTTCTCACTTCTACTTCTGAGGCCAGAAGAATGATTCAGAAAAAAAATAATTATGAAAAATAACAATTAAGAAAAATAATCAGATGAGAAGTAAAATGAAGCAATTAAAAGTCAATTAATAGTGTTGCATTTTAGAAAGGCTTTTAAACATTTAGAATTATAATGAATATATTACATTTATTCTAAAACTTCAAAATTACTTCATTTTTGTAGTACTGAAAAGGAGATGTTGCCATTTGAAACATCAGTTGCATCTTTTATACGTTTTCATAAAAGTTTGTTTTTTCATATTTTCAAAGGCCCCATTTTTCTGTAATAGTGATAATTTTATTGATATTGGCTACTTAATATACACATGCAACAATATATACATTAACAGTCATCTAACTTTTAGAAATATTTCATTATATTTTCACATTAAATGGCTAAAGCATGGTCTTAATACAGTGAAATTTAAGGAACATGAAAATATCGAAAATATGCTGTTATTTTCACTAGTCCACTATAATAGTATGCTTAGGTATTTACTGTTAAAAGTTACCATCACCCAACTGAAATCCTACAAAGAACTAACAAGTGGTTACCATGAGGGAAGAAATATAATTAAAATAAAGAAAATGGAAAGCTCAATTAGAAAGTACAAGATATTAAAATTCACCAGGAAGAGAACATTAGAGAATCATGAGTGATTTATCAAACTGACAATGCAGTAGTAGGAAAAGAGCCATTGGTGGAAAGGTAGCCTCCATTAAATAAAAGTCCTTTTATTTTTGGCAGCTGGATTCAGCAGTACCTCAGTGGGTAAGTTTAGAAATGTTTAGGAAGAGGAATGCATATAATTGTATCTTGTCTACAACTTTCTATTTTAATAAGGAAAGAATAAATGGGGCACTCTAACCGAGGTTTGAACAAAATGCAATTTATATGTGGAATGCCAGCACTGAAAAATTTTATGAATAATCTGTATGATTATATGTTTTCAGAGTAGATTTATAATTAACCACTTATCCTAATATTCTTCATGCTTGTAAATTGCTCCCGAGTGAATGGTTGTGCAGGCAGGAGCACTTCTCAGGAACAGATGAGGAGATGACCAGCTCTACAAAGATTTTTTAAAAAAAATTCTGTAGGACCTCAGCAATTCATTAACACTGCTGTGTCCTCTTTCTGCTTGAGTCTGTCACTGCATAGGGAGATGCATGGACTGCCATGGGTCTCCAGGCTCATGTCCCAGGCCAGACCAGGGTAAGCAGCTATGGATTACCCCACAAGCAATAATATACCTATGATTGTAATATTTTCATACATCTTTTTGATACATACAACCCACTCTAAGGAATGTCAATGCCTTTATACAAAAGAGGAAGCATCTAGATTGGCATCATGAACATTACTAATGCATGGAGATGGAGCAGGAGTTGTATTGCCTACTGGTTAAAATCATGGCCTCTGCAATATGACCACCTGGACGTGAATACTAACTCTGCCACTTATTAACTGTGTGGCCTTGGGAAAATTACTTAACTTTTCTATCCTTCAGTTCCTCATATGTAACATGAGGATAATAACTACCTATCAAGTGAAGTGCTTAGAACTACGCCTGGCACATTATAATCTCTCAATGAACATCAGTAAAATCCCCTACCATAGAGAGCAGTCACTGGCTAAGGTGTAACAACATAGATCAGCTGACAAACAACTACTTGTGTGTAAGCTTTATACTTTCACTCTAACTAGGAGTAATTATACAATTCCCAGGATTGGTACTATTTTAGAGATAGCAGTTTTGGGGGCCAAATAGTACTGAATCCTCTCCCTCATCATTATATTAATATGAAAATGAAACTGCTTTGTAACGTGATAAAAAATAAAATATTTCATGAGGTATGTATTAATCAGTATGTATTTCATGTCTCCAATGTATTTTAAATATAATTTCAGGTTTAATTTGTCCTTTTAATTTGTGTTTGTTCACATAACCACCTTACTTCATACAATTAATTACATTCTTCAAATCCTATCTTATATGAGAGAAATATAGGAATGTTACCATGCACCCTTACCTAGATGCTAGTGTAATGTGTCCTTTCTTAAAAATAATGTGTGATTATGCACTTCTATTTCTTAAGTTGGATAATAATTAAAACCTTACTTAAGTCTCAGAAAAAAAAGTATATCCATTGAATTATTTTAAAAGCTTAAAATTCTGCTGGTTTGCAAATTGTTTTTAACATTATGTTATAACTATATTAACTATAAATATTTTTGCCTGCTTATGAAATATAGTTAAAATAACAATACTGTTATGGTTGTGCAAAACAAAACAAAGCATTTCTACATTTCAACAGTATGATGACTACAAAAATCATATTGTCAAAACATGACATTTGTGAAAATTAACTTGAAGATATTTTATCACTAATTCATCTGAAATTTCATTTAACAAGTTTCAACCCACAGTAATTTGACAGCACATTTGCAACCTAACATAGAGGAAGTCATAAAAATAATGGCATGAGTAGAACTTTATATGGCATCTGTGAGCACCATTTATCGTCACATTACCGTGACCCTCTCTGGGGAGAGATGAGGAATTGTTCCTCCAATACCTTCTTCTAGAAATTGGCTCTTTTCCCAGCCTTTTTTAATTCGTTTTAGCTTTCGGCTTATACATGGAAGGAGTAAAATGATCTTACCCAGAATTACAATTGAGGGCAAAACAAGAGCAAGAACAAAGTTTGGTGGTGTATAAAATCTGTAGTACTCTTCTTCAAAAGCTCGTTTCCAGCCATAAATTAAAACATGGAAAGTAGTTATAAGTAGAGCAACATATCCAAGTGTAGACTTGAGGCAGGGAAGGAAGAAAAAGAAACAAATGATCCAAACTCATAAATTAACCCATCCAGATATACCATGTTTTTATATATATACACATACATATATATATATTTTTACTGTCCACTAATTCATCAGTCACCATGTTTGTATTTTGATAAAACCATTTTGTCTTAAATTATCAAGCTACTCTTTGCCCTCTACTTAATTAAACAATTTTTAACATTTTCATAGATACCTATGTATTTATTTATATACATACCTTATTTTTATACAAATAAGGCCATATTGCATACAGTTTAGTATTCTGATTACTGCATTTATTATATCAAGGAAGACATCTGCACCCCATGTTAACTGCAGCACTAATCACAATAGACAAGATATGGAGTCAACCTAGGTGTCCAACAACAGATGGATGGATAGAGAAAATGTGGTATATATACATAATGGAATACTATTCAGCCATAAAAAAGAATGAAATCATGTCATTTGAGGCAACATGGATGGAACTAGAGGAAATGTTAAATGAAATAAGCTAGGAACAGAAAGTTAAACACCACATGCTGTTATTCATATGTGGAAGCTAAAAAAATTTGATCTCATAGAAGTAAAAAGTAGAATGGAGGATTCTAAAGGCCAGGAAGGGTATGGGGAAGGGAGAATCAGGAGAGATTTGTTAAAGGATATAAAATTATAGCTAGATAGGAGGAATAAGTTCTAGTGTTCCATAGCACTGTAGGATGACTATAGTTGGTGATAATATAGTTTCAAATAACTAGAAGGAGGATATTGAATGTTCCCAACACAAAGAAATGATAAATGTTCAAGATGATAGATATGCTAATTACCCTGATCTGATCACTACACATGTATCGAAACATCACTATGTACCTCACAAATATGTACAACTATTATATGTTAAATAAAAGAGAATATTTTCCTCATGTCATTAAATATGAAAATGACATTAGTATTTTATAATGTTCTATTGAATAGATGTGCATAATTGATTGAACCACTCCTTTTTGTTGATACTCTACTTCCAACTTTCCTCAACTATAAATGTCACATTAGGCCCTTTTCTATATTTTGGTTTATTTCCTTAGGACTGATTTCTAATAGGTTTATTGGTCAAAACATCTAGCTTTTCTGTAAGGGTGTTGATATAGACTGCTAAACTCTTCTTTTTTTATTAATAATTGGTATAAATTTAAGGGGTAAAAGTGCAGATTTGTTACATGGATATATTGTATAGTGGTGAAGTCTGGGCTTTTAGTGTAATCATCACCTAGAATAGTGTACATTGTATCCATTAAGTAATTTCTCATCCCTTAGCCCCTTCCCACCCTCCCAAATCTCCAGTGACTATTTTTCCACGCTCATGTCCACGTGTACATATTATTTAGCTCCCACTTATAAGTGAGAACATGCAGTATTTGACTTTCTGTTTCTAAGTTGTTTCACTTAAGATAATGGCTTCCAGTTCTATCCATCCATGTAGCTGCAAATAAACTCTTCTTTAAAGGTTATCCATATTCCTATCAGTTGTGTATTAAAAAAAAATGTATGGCCAGGCGTCGTGGCTCACACCTGTAATCCTACTACTCTGGGAGGCCAAGGCAGGAGGACTGAGGTCAGGAGTTCGAGACCAGCCTGAGCAAAAGTAAGACCCCGTCTCTACCAAAAAATAGAAAAAATTAGCTGGGCATGGTGGCACACACCTGTAGTCTCAGCTACCCAAGAGGCTGAGGCAGAAGGATCGCCTGAGCCCACCAGTTTGAGGTTGCAGTGAGCTATGATGACGCCACTGCACTCTAGCTGGGGTGATAGAGCAAGACTCTGTCTCAAAAAAAAAAAAGTGTGTATATGTGTTTATGTTTATATACACATACATATAAATACAGTCATGTGCTACATAATGACATTTTGGTCAACATCAGACAGCATTACGCGATGGTGATTTATAGGATTATACTACCATATTTTTACTGTACCTTTTCTATATTTAGATACACAAATATTTACCATTGTGTTACAATTGTCGACAGTATTCAGTACAGTAACATGCTGTACACATTTGTAGCCTAGGAGCAATAAGGCTATGGTTTGTGTAAGCATACTCTATGATGTTCACACGAAAAAACTGCCTAACAATGCATTTCTCAGAATGTATCCCCATTGTTAAGTGACACATGACTGTATGTATATACATAAATACATATATGATAAAATTAAATGCTGAAGAGCATTTTCATGGACACACATATATATATATACACATACTAGTTGACAGGTAAATAGGAAAAATCCTGTAATATTAATATATAATAGAAATAGCTATTCAAACATACGGCTTTACTGACCATATTAAATGGGATTAGTAAGAGTACTTCAGTTAGGCAGTTTACAGGGTAAATTCTAAAAGGTCAGCATTCTTTGGTTCCCTAAAGTTGAACATTTTTTTACTTTGAGAAATGGTTTATGTTACATAAATAACATAGTACATTACATCAGTAAAATGATGTAATGTCTAATTTCACTGGGAAAATATCAACTCTTTAGCAGGTAAAATGTTTGCAATTACTCATCTAAATTTATAATGATAATTTGCACCTGTCTAGAACCTTTATCAGAGGGCCTTCTATTTCTTTCTAGGTGTGATTAAACTAGCTATTGGGAAAGTATTCACATTCCCTTTTCTTCAAAAAAGGAAAATGAATTTAGACAAGGGTTATGTCCTTAATTTGAATGAGATTGTCACATGACTTAAACAAACAAACAAAAAACTCAAGCAAATAGGCAAAGAAATGAAACAAAACTTAGTGTACGACCAAAGTAGTACTAATCTGTGCAAAGATGCACTAATCTGTGTATTGTGCTATAAACCATCTGGATACAGCCAATACAGATTTTGTGAAAATATAGGTAGGGTCTAAGTTTGAGTTGTATATTTTTAAAATATGCAAACTTATTTAGTTATTATTGGAGAAGGTGAATGTTTAACTTATTAAAGAACGTAACAGTGCTTTGAAATCCCTTTACAGACACTTATATACATTAGTATAAGACAGATATACTAAATACATATAGTAACAAGATTTATAAGGCTCATTGCTTGTCATAATCCATTAACCTAGTTACCTAGTTTGCCAGTACTTGTGTTTGTGTGTGTATGTATACATACATTTCTTTAAAATATTCAGATTGACCTCCCCACTTGAATTCAAATTAATGAGATTTTTTCTGGACAGATCAGATGAGTCAAAACATAAAATAATTTCTTATTCATTTGGCTAACAATAAATTGACTTTTGACGTTAAATTTGATCTAAGCTTACTCCTCCCCCACTTTCATTTTTTTTTTCTTTTAAAAATAATCTTCATCCTTAACATAGTAGACAGTGCTATCAAAGCCTTCCAGTACAATAACGTACTGGTCTTTCACTTACTACCAGAGCAGTCCTAAGCTGGCCTCCAACACTGGGTTCCTATATGCATAAATACAGCCCCCAAAGGCACTCTTTTTATAAGGAGCATATTTAAGATTCAACTGTACTTAACAATGAAATTCTATGCTGCCCAATCCCTCACCACACAAAACCCCACATACCTGAATAAAACTGAATTCTCTCCAGTTTAATGCATTGCTCACTGAAGGGATGGAAGTGACTGCCAGGAGGGACAGTAAGCCAAGGCTCATTATGCCAAAGGAGATATACATTTCAATTCTCCAAACTTCTTCCTCATTCCAAGAGTTTTCAATATTTGCATGAACCTAACAAGAAAGCAAATGTGAATTTCCTTTATTTGGTAGAACATTAACTGATTCGACACAGAGATCACTCTTGGCATATGAAGACCCAGGTCATATATGGACATATTTAAGTTGTATTAATTCAATTTAACCATTACAGAGAACCTATTACTGGATGGTGCTGTTCCAGGTGTAAGGGAAAGGGAAGGGCGAGTTAAACAAAAAGAAGACCAGGACTTTCTTCTTCCTTGCATATGTGCGAGCAGAGGGGGCAAACCTATGCCATCACGTTTGTAATATACCATCATCATTACAGGGATTCTGGAGTCCAAGATCATGAAATGCTGAGTGGTGGGTTCCAGGGTGACAAAAAAGAAGTTATTGGTAGTTAGACTTAGTTTTGAGGTACTTTTATAAGTTGGTTTAAACTTGGTTGAGTATTTGGGGTACATTTTGGCCTTAGTTCAACATAGATCCAGGCACGGAATTTCTAAACTACTTCTGTATCTTTCTCCCTCACATGAATAATATATCTGTGTTGATTTATCTCTTTCTTTGTACCTTTTTTTCCTAGAAAGCTGTGATTTCCCTGACCATAAAGCCCTATGGAGCTCAAATATTTAGCCACTTGAATTGCCTCATTAATATACTTTTTCAACTGTCCAACTGCCTCATTTACAAACAACATTTTTCTAAATGTCTTTTCCTTACATTGATAATGCATATATAATCAAGTTAGACCATTAACTCTGAATTTGTGGTATTTTACACACAAGCAATATTAGAGTATAAATCAAGAGTTAGACTCTTTCAGCTGAAGTTTTGTTGGTTTTATTTTGTTGGGTTTTTTTGTTTTTGTTTTTTTAGGGACAGGGTCTTGCTATGTTGCCTAGGCTGGTCTTGAACTCCTGGGCTCAAGTGATCCTCCTGCCTCAACATCCCAAGTAGCCTGGGACTACAGGCACGTGCCTGGCACAGCTGAAGTTTTGATTTTAGTAAGTATCTATTCATGGAAAACAGATTCTAACTTAACACTAGCTTAACTTTGTCCAGTTCCAGTTAACAAAACAGTTGAAATTAAAAAAAAAAAGTTACTTCTTAGTCATTAGTTTCTGGAAGCAATCATACCAACATCCTAAAAGAGGCTACAGAGCTCCTCTGTTGAAAAAGGTTCTTACCATCTTCTTGTTCCGTGTCTGTACAACAATACAGAATAACAGCATGCCCCAGGGACTATGACCTGGATCTACCTGCCCTCCCAGTCCATTTATTCATCCACAAATATGCCGTTTGAGTGTCTACTATGTCCGGGCACAGTTGTAGGCCTTGGGCATGTATCAGTGAACAACACAGACAAAGATCCCTCCACTTGTGAACGTATTAATACATTCTGATGGGAGAAGGCAGACAATGGTAAATACATTAAACAAAGAAAACATCAAGTGTGTTAGAAGATGGTAAGTGCTATTGAAAAAAGAAAAAAGTAGAGCAGGGTAAGTCAGAGGGACTGGGAGTCCTGGGGTTGGGTCAGAGTCATGTGGCACCATTTAAAATGGTGTCCAACATAGGCCTCACTGGGAAGGTGAGATCTGAGCAAATGATTGCAAGGAGGTCAGGGAGCTGGTTGGGCAACTACAAGAGCCTTAGTGTCCAGTTAGGAGAAGTAGTATTTTTAGAAAGCAAATGGCTCAAAGGACATCAATCTATTAATTTTTAAAAAATTATTTGAGGTTTTATTGTTGAAACAAGCTTAAGTACTAGATGCTACATACTTGGACCATGATGCCTTGGCTCCTTATAAAATGCAAATGCTTTTACATAGTTGTTTTGGTGCAATGTCCTTGGCTTTCATTGAGAAATGCTACACCAAACAGCTTCAGTGAAACCCCCTTATATTACATTTGCGGAATGGGAATTATTGAGGAAAATCATTGTCTACCAAATAAAGCCCCTTCCATGAAACTCTCTCTGAGATTTTTTTTGTGGAGAGCTAAGTGCTATAAAAGTTTCACCCAAGCAACTAGAATCTTTTCTGCTTTTTGATAACAAGACCCTTTTAAGTAACAGTGTCTCCTTTTTCATTGTATCAGAAATCTCAAAGCCAAAGAAGAAGCTGTGTAGACATTCTTAGCCAGCAGAGGTGTATTCTACTTTTTCTCCTGATCTTGACTTCCTGTTGTTTTATATTTTCACTGGTTCTAATATTATTGTGTATGTGTGTATATAAAAAAAATTTTTTTTTAAGAGACAGAGTCTCACTGAGGCTAGAGTGCAGTGGTGCAATCACAGCTCACTGTAGCCTTGAACTCCTTGGCTCAAGTGATCCTCCTGCCTCAGCCTCCTGAGTAGCTAGGACTATAGGTATGCACCAACACACCTGGCTAATTTTTTAAAAAAATTTTTTGTAGAGATGTGATCTCACTATGTTGCTCAGGCTAGTCTCAAACTCCTGCCCTCAAGTGATCCTCCCACCTTGGCCTCCCAAAGTGCTGGGATTACAGGCGTGAGCCACCATGCTCTGACCTATTGTATATATTTACTGAAAGTTGCCTCATCATCTTTTGGAGCATGGCCAATTATAAAACATTAAAATAATTAATTCTTCAATGCTGAAAGCAATCTTTGCAATCATAACATTTAAAAAAGGGAGAAAAAACCCAACCGTCTACTTCGCTGCTTTTATTCTGCAAAGAAGAGGATGGTAGCAGTTTTTACCCTAAATAATTTTGAATCATCCACACAATTCTTATGCAAAAACATTGTTTAAAGAACAATACTTCCCCCTCCCTAAATATACCAAAAGTAAATTTCCATTATGAGGTGTATAAAATTTTATGTTTTACAATTTATACTAATAAGATATTTTACTAGAGTCAGATAAATAACAAGCATGTTCAGTACCTGCTGATAAGCCATGTTGAGAAACAAGTATCTCTCTGACCTTCTCATTGGTAAGCAGAGGCTGTAGGCAACATGGACCACAGCGAAGAAAAAACTTAGTAATCCGAGCTGTTTTCTACACTGTAACCAGGTCTCCAACCAGGGTGGAAATCTCCTATACTTGGTGCCGTAATAAAGCTGATAAGCAGCTGCCAGAAGACCTGCTAGGTATACCAGGGACAGCAAAGTAATGGCAACTATAGGCAAGGTTTTATTCACAATTTCAATAGGAATCTTGTAAAAGTCACTCTGCTGGTTTCTTGCATATGGATGTATCACATCTCTGACAAAGGAATAAAGGAAGAAAAATGTGGCCAAGCTTATGGCTACCACCACCGGCCCTCTCCAGAGAGTAAATAATCTTAGGGGTAAATTTTCAATCTCCCTGGCTGATGATAAGGATCCCAAGTCAATGGGAATGAAATTCAACTGACGGGCAAGTTCAATAACCTGTTGTCGAGCTTGAATATTGTTGCTGCATATATAAACCTGTGGAAAAAAACAAAAAGACCCATCATTACTACTGTTGTTTATAAAAATGGTAACAATCACATGCTTCACTTAATCTATGGTGCATCACTTGTGATGGCCTTGAGTGATGCAAGTGACTACAGTTAAGGAGATAAAGCATTTATTAATTTATTAACCTATTATTAATAGATTTTTAAATAGTGACATAAAAACAAAAAAGTCCTTGCCACGTGTGATGACATGAAAATAAAATGCAGGAAAATATAGCTGTAACCTGGGATCCTTAGAGCAGAGTCCTCAGGGAAGGGGAGGCAGAGGGAAAGAAAGGTGGCCATGTGGTTCAGCAGCAGCAGCCAGGTAAGGTCTCCTCTCCAGGGGTCTAGATGGAGTTTGACCTGCTGGCCATGCCCCTGCCTCCTTTCAGCTCTCTAACTCCCTTAGAGGGTAGGATGGGACTGGCTGTCCCTGGACGATATTTGGTTCTAGGACTGTAGTGATTCTGCCTAGTAGTGTGATTCAAGCACTGCTGTTTACAGATATTCAGCAAGAGTGAGGATGGGCATGGACTCTGGATGGTGGCATTTGCAATTAAAACCCTCTAAAGTATGTCATGATGCTGTACTATTCATAAAAATCTTTAGACTTAGAAACTAATACACTAAGTATCTCTGAAAAACCATGGATTATCTCAGGTATATTATTTCATTGGTCAATATATGAAATTCTATCATTTTTAAATGATGATATATCTGGCAAGTAAAAAAAAATGACATTATAAGGCTTAGTTAATTTAAATAGAAAAGCAATTGCCATTTTCTAAGACTAAGATATTACTTTTCTAGGAACTATAATGATGTGATGGGTGTGGGTGAAGTGGGCTTTCAAACTACCAAAACCATACAGTTGAAAATTCAGCAAGTATTTATTGAGCACCAAGTTTATTGCTGGAGTGAGCTATTATTACCAATATGTAGGTCATCTCACTTAGGGCTAGAAAAATATTGCTATAAAGTCTCCAAGCAATGTTTGGGGAAAACAAATTCCTAAATATATCCCTGAAGATGTTTGTATAAGGGCTCTGAAATAGACCACACTGAAATATTTGCATGCTAAACCTATTTACATAATGGTGACAGCATAGAGCTCTTTAGATTATCACTCTTAGGTAACATTAGCCAGATGAATGACAAATCCTATACTATTATACAAACATTCATGAACTTCTAAAATAGGGGTCCATTTATACCAAAGAAAAAGGAAAAGCATTCTCAATTAATTTATTATGGTTGTGACAATGGTGGAGTGAACTTTTTTTGTACTCATTTGGAAAAAATTTCTGTTAAGTTATAAAATTTTATAACAAACCTGAAAGTATAGATCTAACATTCAAAATAAGGGCACAAGCACTCTGAAATACAAATTAGACTATTTCTGTATCTCATTTTGAATTTAATCACTGTTCCAAAATTTCTTTTAAAAAATTAAAATTGTCACAAATGTGGGTAAAGGATTAAATTTAGGTTTATATCATAGGTCCTGGCTCTAATTTGCTTGGTCTATATTCATTGTTAAACTTTGGTAGATAGGCAAAAAAAAAAAAAAAAAAAAAAGAATTCAGAAATAGCCTGTAGGAAAGTATATATTCTTTTACTAGTCTTTAAATTAAAGACTTGAAAGTGAATGGTTATCATGACTCTGATATGCAGGATACAATGATATAATACTTAAATTTATTTTCTAAGGAATCTAATCAAGTATCTTTTCTTTTTTAATTTTTTTTTCTTTTTAGAGACAGGGTTTTGCTTTGTCACCCAGGCTGGAGTGCAGGAGTGCAATCATAGCTCACTACAGCTTCAAACTCCTGGGCTGAAGAGATCCTCCTGCCTCAGCCTCCCGAGTAGCTGGGACTACAGGAGTGTGCCACCACAACTGGCTAATTTTTTTATTTTTATCTTTAGAAACAGGGTCTTGCTAAGTTGCCCAGCTGATCTTGAACTCCTGGCCTCAAGTGATTTTCCTGCCTCAGCCTCCCAAAGTGCTGGGATTACAGGCATGAGCCACTGTGCCCATCCTGATCAACTGTCTTTATCAACAAAATAACAAAAGTAATTTATCTTCATGCTTAATTATAATGCAGAAGCACACCTGTAAAAGATTTTTAAGGTGTACTATTTTATGTGTTTACTAATAAAAGCTCTCATTCCACAAAGGCATTGACAAAGCTCCCCATTTGCTTTCTTCAATTTAACTAGATAAAACATTACCCATAAACTCATTTGCCAAAGGAGAACCTAAGAAGTCAAGTCTGCCACTACTTTCCACACAGAGATTAAAATCTACACTTAAAATAAAACAAACTGTATGGTTTTAAATTCTATGAATATTTAATCTATGTCAGGTGAAAAGGTACTTCTAAAGCATTCTTCTTGAGGATCATATTCAACAGTATTTCATTCAGAGATGGAAGACTGCATTACCAAATAGCTTCAAGGAAGGGAAGAAGGAAGAAAGAGAAAGAGGGAAAATAAATAACTTGTTTGTTATTGTTTCTTTTTTTGAGGAAGCCAGGGGAGACTCAATGCAATGTGGCACATTATTCATTAGCCAACTTTGCCTTTTCTTTAATTAACTGGTTATGACAGAAAAGTCTGGGTTATTTCCCCAGCTTTCCACATCATTTTGGGAATAGAAGTGTACCCTCACAAGGTCACAACATTAATCTTCTGGTGTTCATACATAGTTTTCAAAATGATAATCATTGGAGAATGTCAGAATTTGGTTTTTAAATATCTGATATTTGCTTAGCTGTTTAACTACAAAATACCAGATAAATAAGAATAAAATTTAAAAATACATACCTGCCGGCTGGCATCCTTAGGTCCTAACTGAAGTGCCCAAGCTGAGATAACATTAAATCCTTTGACAATCAAGGAATCCGGGAATAAGGAAGCCAAATATTCAGCATTGGATTCTGGGTATTGGTTTATCCTCATGTTATTGCTCACATCAATCAGGATTTTACCCACAAGCAGGTGTCTCAGGTCCCACAGGGAGGTGTAATGTTCTCTATGTATAGCAACAAATATTATATTCGTTTTTGTTAGAGCATCTTCATGATGGGTGACATCTACCACATGAGGAAAAAATTCAGAAGCAAATTTAGGATTTCTACTTCCTATGACTACATGATAGCCACATCTAATAAGTCGAATGGTTAAGGATTTTGCAAAATCCCCACTTCCAATTACACCTACAGTGACCTTCCTTGCATCTTTGATACCATTTATGCCATTGGGCAAAAAAGTTTCACTAAGGCTCTTAGGGCTTCCCATCATAGAGATCGATTCCATGATACGGACTCTTCCAAGATCACCAGGAATACCCTAGGGGAGAGAAAATAAAATATTCATCAAGTACCTATTATCAAACATTAAAACACTTCTAGACGTTGTAATAATATCCTGCATTTCTAAAGCTTAAATATTTTGGCAGACTATATAACATAGAACACAGCAAGACACAATTTGTAGCTAAAAAAGTATCTCTACTCTGGTTTCTCTTCAGATTGTATAATCTTTCACCTTTAAAAAAAAGCATCTCTTAATAGGAAAATTAACTGTCACAAAGGTGATGAGCTAAAGTGGGGCTTCTCAAATTTTAATGTGCACACAAGTCACCTAGGAATCTTGTTAATATGTAGATTCTGATTAAGTAGGTCTGCTGGGAGGCCCAAGATCCTACATTTCTAACAAAGGTAATGCCACTGTTGCTGGTCTGCAGACCCCTCTTTGAGTAGCAAAGCACTAGAGCACAAAAGGAAAGAGACTGATTTTTCACCCGGAACTTTTTTTAAAAAACACACTCCTAATAAGTGTGATTATCCAGCTTCTCACAAGGTCAGTGGCAGCCAATCAGAAATGCCACTGGAGGCAGAGAGGACCGTGATACCAAGTGATAGCTCACAAATCAACAGAAGACAGAAAAACCATTAAAAAAAAAAAAGAGCCATTTAAACCCAAACTGTCTAGACGAGTCATTTGGGGTAAAGGCTATAAACTGTCCTATACACCTCAGTAACTAGCGACTTTATCATTAAATGAAAGTAAGATAAATCAGCTAATAAAAAATGAACCCTGGCACTTAATATTTTAAGAAAAAGAGGCATCAAAATATAACAAAAGATTAATGAAATATCATAGACTTCTATCATTCACCCTACATTTTATAACTTATTGAGAAAGATAGCGTCCTTACGGAAAATGGGTTAGTAATGTGTTTATGGTCTTAAATTACACAATATTTATGAAATCCTTTTATTCATTAGCTGCATAGGCTATGATGCAGTTACCCTTCCTAGAAAATTTGTTAAGTTATTTTTTATTTAAGAGACTAACGTCTGAAATGTTCATGTTTAATAACTTGCTCAAGAATACAAATAAGATTGCCATGAATTAATATCATTGTTGTGTCTGAATGAAAAATATTCTTCCATTCCATCCTAATTGCATAATTTCTTTTATGCTAATAATAGCAGATGTGAATCACTTCAGAGGATTTAATGGATTTTCCAGGCACAGGTGGAATGTTTCAAAAAACATTTTTGGGGGGTTTTTACTAAATGAAATTTGAAGTTACTGGAGCCAGGAAATTCAACTTTTTACCCTAGAAGTGGGACAAAATCAATGACTTCAAATACATTAGTAAATTAAGCGTTAGAAAGACAATAATAATAGTAATATTATCTAATACTTATATAGCACATATTATGTTTCAGCTGTCTTGTGCTTTACATATATTAACTGATTGAATCCCCACAACCACCCTATGAGATAGGGTGCTAATGTTGTCATGCTCACTTTATAGATGAGGAAACAGACATGCAGGAAAATTAATTTGTCCAAAGTCATAAGAGAAAAGGTGGGGGAGCCAGGGTTGGAACTCAGGCAGTCCCGCTAAGGCATGTGCCATTTGGGTGCATGTAAGGAATTTAAGAAAGTTTTTTTTGGTGGGGAGTGGTTATGGGGGTCAAGGTGGAAGAATTACGGTTGTGCTTATATTAGTATATTACTACTTCTTCTTTGGCCATTTCATTGCTCCTCAGTATTACCTAGTGATCTTAATGTCTAAATTAGATCCTGGGAAAGGAGAAAATTTACTATTTTTAAATCTATTACATGCTTCATTTCACACCTTTCAAGACAGAAGGAGTAGTAACTATCTGCTTTCCCTTGGAGTGGTCTCACGCACCCAGAAGGGCAGGTAGGGGTCAGAGGCATCAAGCTAGTACAAAACTGTCAGCATCCTCTTGGAGATGTTGTTGGCTATATTGGGAATCAGGAGTAGTTAAAGGAACCAGAAGTAATGAAATCAATGCTCATTTCATTAAAAAATTAAGAGTGATGTGACCAACTTACCTACCCCTAATCATATGCATTATTTAACATGGAAAAAGTTACTAGATTCACACATAGAAACTCAGGTTTCCTGAATCCCAGTCCTGAGTTCTTTTGAGCATATCCCAAAGTATATATAAGAATTGCAAAATCTTTAAATCTAACGATCATGATGATTAAGACCTTTTTGAACTAAAAACAAAACAATATCAGTTATCTGCTTATTTACAAAGCAAGTTCAAACCCCTTCTGTAAGTCATAATGTGAATAGGTAAAAATACATTAGGACCTAATAACATCACCTATGGGCCCCTCATTATATCATGCATTTTATACATATTAATGGATGACTCTGGTCTAACATGTTTGGGCTTTATTCACACAGTATTTATAATGGCAAGTTCTAACTGAACCCTTTAGTAGTGTGGCTGTGGCTATGAATAGAAGTTGGCCTAATAAATGAGATTCTTTTCATTACAGTTCTAAGGAATGTAAAAACGTCAGAGAGAGGGGGGAAAAAAAGAGCTAAGAGATGGATTACTTGCCTATTGCTGAAGACATATGATACCCTATGCTTGTGTGCCATTTCATAGTTTATAGAATGTTTTCATATATTATATTATCTTGTTTAATTCTCAAATGGCTGTGTAGTACATATTATGCCCATCTTAAAGATGATGAAACAGGCTCAGAGAACTTTAGCGATTTGCCTAACACAGTGCAGTTTGTAATGACACAACCAGGATTCAAATACAAGTCTTCCAATCTATGTCATTCTGAAACTGCAATGCAAACATTATATGGGGAATCTTAAGTCAAGACTGTTTAGCATCTCCAAATGTCATCTATAACTATGCTTTCTAAAAACAATACTAACTTTAAATAGCTAAAATATGAATCTCAGTTTAGGATAGTTTTAGATAAATCCAAAACTGTAATGCTTAGGAATTCTAACTATAAAATGATAAAATATGGTTGAAATAATTCCCATTTTTGGACCAAAACCAACAAAGATCTAAATTTATTAATACTATAAAACAAAACATAATTGGGTGCTGTGTAATTCTTGAAGAATCCTGGATAGCAACCCATATTGTTTTCTGGAGACTCTGTAGACACCACGAAGGTATTTACTGCTTATAGAGGGGAGGAAAGAAGAAAGGGCCAAGAAGTGTGTCATCCTATTGAACTCACCCATACCCACACCTAAGAGCAACCCATCTCCCACAAGCTATGAGTAACTATCTGGTGTCAAGACACTGGAGCAAAATCTCATCAATTTATAATTTGTTAATCTATTATTTTGGATCATTTCGTTAACAGCTGAGCTGAAGTTAACACCTGTGATATCCATGAAAAAGAGAGTTACAAAAAATGAATGATGTCAACATCTCAAGGAGGCTCACCTATTTACAAAAAAGAATACTAAAAACCTTACATTGTACATTTCCATTGGCAAGGAATGATACAACTATAATCTAAAAACACATCTGCCCTTCTGTGGCCTAACATGAATTTACCCAGGCCACTGTGTGCTTTGAATATAATAGATAAAGGGCAAGAGAACACATGGTGCTTATACTCAAGGAATTTTGTCTCTTGTTAGGAAGAGACAGGATGTACTTATAATACAGAGTAGGAAAAAACCTCACATCAGCTACAATTAAAAACTAGCCTATATGATCAGAGCATAGTTAGTCTAGAAATTCAGAGAAGAAAATATCACATGGTGTTTTGTTCCTTTATATCCATTCTTTAATGATTACAGGAGTAATAAAATTGTATTTACAAAATAGTCTCTAATTCACACAGAATTTCCTCAAATCAGTTTGTTGACAGCGTACAAGTTCATTCTAGCTTAAAACTAGAAGACCCCAAAATTAAATTTGGTTTTCTTTGACCTTACCTTAAAAGTGCTTGGGCAAGAGTTCCCAAATAGCAATTAAAAAATATATGGATAGATTAGGGAGTTTTTCATAAAATTATTTAACTTAAAGAATTGTCTTTTACTTTGAAAGTATGTCTTTCCTAATTTTGGGGGTCAAAATGTCCTTTTTTCATAAAATGATAGTGATAACGGTTGTTTGAGTTGGCAATCCTATATAGATCCTTTCTCTCCTTTTTATTTTACTGGTATGTAGAATTTACAAGTCGGAGGACTACTGCTTTCATAGACATTAGGACGCTTTCTATGTGAAAGAGCTCCTTCAGCCTGCTGTAGAGAAAACCTTTCAGGCGAGAGGAGGAAGGCACCCTGGAGCAAGCCCCCTGAACCTGAAGACATTGGCTTAATACTCAGGGGGTAGGGGCACATTCTGGAGATGAAATATCATATATCCTAACTGAATTTTCTGTAACTAGATGGTGGTTTTTACTATCACAACCTTTGGGTTGCACTAAGATAATCCCCAAATTCTCTTGATATTTAAATAAACAAACACAACTCAACTATTTGTTTATATTTATAACAATAAAGAGTTTCTTTGGAGGAAAAAGTAGTGGTTCTTTTTTGTTTTGTTTTTAGGTTTTTTATTTTTTGGAAGAAGTTCTTAAGTCCTTTAGAAAATTCCAAAAGGAAAGCTGCAATTCTGCTTGAAAATAAGAATGTAATTTTCTACCATAAAGGTTATCCTAGTGAGGTGCTGAACAAGCAGCATCAGCATCACCTGGGAACTTGTTAGAAATGTAAATTCTCAGGCCTTACCTCAGACCTCTTCAATCAGAGGTGAAGCCCAGCAATCTGTTTTAACAAGCCCTACACGATGCATGATTCTGATGCATGTTAAACAAAAAAACCTTTCTAGTTAAATCTAGGTTAGTCCAGAAATTTATTTAAATGATTTTTTTCCCCAACAACTTCAGTTAATAAAATTTTAAGATACTCTTCAAAAAGTTAAAACAAAAACATTCCCCCAATGCTTCCTCACCCATTTTTCTTCTGTGTATGGGGCAGAGAAGAATGCTGTACACATCCCTCTGCCTACTTCACAAGCGTAGCATGCTATCAAGCAGAACCATGGGTCCTGTGTATACCCAGGCTTTTATAACACTGTAAGTTAACATGACCAGGAGATATATCTAAAATGAAGCTGTGCATAACATGTCATAACATGGCTGAAATAATCTCCCCATCTGATAACCTGATGGTACTTTAAGTTAAGAATAGCTATGTTGATTGACTAGCAAATAGAAACTTTTCTGTGTTGCACTAATTTACTTGTAAATAAATAGTCTGCTGTGAAAGACCTGGCACTCTAGCCTCTACGCAAACCCCTTTCCCTAATTTCAATGCCTTACCAGATAATAGGTTACACATGTTTGTGGTTACAAATGGCACCAATGCCCACTGAGTGCTATCAACTTTAGGGATCTCTGGTGATGATATCACCAGAGATCAGTCCACCACCAAGAATGAAATGATACACATCCATCCATCCACCCACCCATCAATCCCCACCCATTCATCTAACCAACATCTTACTGAGCCCTATCCACCAGGCACTGGGCTGGGTGCTGATGACCCAGTAACACAAAACAGGCACTGACTTCCTGGCTGTCTAATTAATATGATGAATTATGAATGTTGAAGCATACACAGCAACTTAAAAGAAACTTATTGAGGTATAATTTACGTAGCATAAAATTCACCCATTTTAAGTATGCAAATTAATGACTTTCAGTAAATTTACAGAGTCATGTAACCATCACCATAGTCCAACTTTAGAACATTTTCATCAAGAGTAACTGTTATTACTCAAATTTTAAGAAAACTGGCCGAGGGTAAACTCCTCTTTAAAAAAAAAAATCCAACTTTGACTGGAAGTCCTAGCCAGAGCAATCAGGTAAGAGAAATAAAGGGAATCCAAATCAGAAAAGAGGAGGCCAAATTATCCTCCAAAAGACTCCTAGAATTGATAAATAAATTCAGTAAAGTCTCAGGTTACAAAATTAATGTACACAAACCAGTAGTATTTCTATACACTAGTAACAGCCAACCTGAGAATCAAATCAAGAGCTCAATACCATTTACAATAGGTGCAAAAAAAAAAAAAAAAAAAAACCACCAAAAAACCTAGGACTGTATTTAACCAAGGAGGTGAAAGATCTCTACAAATTGTTGATGACACAAATAAATGGAAAAACATCTCAGGCTCATGGATTGGAAGAATCAATATTGTTAAAATGTCTGTACTGCTCAAAGTTATATACAGATTTAATGCAACTGCCATCAAAATACCAATGTAATTTTTCACAGAATTAGAAAAAACAATCCTAAATTTCATATGGAATCAAAAAAAAGCCCGAATAGCCAAAGCAATCCTAAGCAAAAAGAACAAATCTGGAGGCATCACATTACTCAACTTCAAATTATGCTACAAGACCATAGTAACCAAAATAGCATGGTACTGGTATAAAAGTAGACACAGATCAATGTAACAGAATAGAGAATCCATACATAAAATTGTATACCTACAACCAACTGATCTTTGACAAAGCAAACAAAAACATACACTGAGGAAAGGATGCCCTATTCCATAACTGCTGCTGGGAAAATTGGATAGCCGCATGTAGAAGACTGAAACTGGGTCCCCATATCTTGCCATATACAAAAATTAATTCAAGATGGATTAAGGACTTACATGTAAGACCTGACACCATTAACATTTAGAAGAAAACTTAGGAAAACTCTTCTGGATAATGACCTAGGCAAAGAATTTATGACTAGGACCCCAAAAGTAAACACAACAAAAACAAATAAATGAGACTTGATTAAACTAAAAACCTTCTGTACAGCAAAGGAAATAATCAACAAAGTAAATAAACAGCCTACAGAAGGGGAGAAAATATTTGCAAACTATACGTCCAACAAAGGATTCATATCCAGAATCTACAAGGAACTCAAACAAATCAGCAAGAAAAAAACCCAAATAACCCCATTAAAAAGTGGGCAAAAGACATGAATAGACATTTTTCAAAAGAAGATATACAAATGGCCAAAAAAAAAAATATGAAAAAATGCTCAACATTACTAATCATCAGGGAAATGCAAATGAAAACCACAATGAGATACCATCTTACCCCTATCAGAATGGCCATTATTAAAAAGTCAAAAAACAATAGATGTTGGCATGGATGCAGTGAAAAGGAAATGCTTATACACTGTTGGTGGGAATGTAAATTAGCACAACCTCTATGGAAAACAGTATGGAAATTCCTCAGAGAACTAAAAGTAGACCTACCATTTATCCAGCAATCCCACTACTGAGTATCTACCCAAAAGAAAGAAAGTTATTTTATCAAAAAGATACCTGCACTCATGTTTATCTCAGCACAATTCACAATTGCAAAGATATGAAATCAACCTAAGTGACCATCAACTGATAAGTGGATAAAGAAAATGTGGTGTACATATACCATGGAATACTACTCAGCCATAAAAAAGAATGAAATAATGTCTTTCCCAGCAACCTGGATGGAACCAGAATCCATAATTATAAGTATCTCAGGAATGGAAAAACAAATACCGCATGTATTCACTTATAAGTGGAAGGTAAACAATGGGTATATATGGTCATACAGAGTGGTATAATGGGCTTTGGAGACTCAGAAGGGGGGAGGTTGGGAGGGGGTTGAGGGATCAAAATTTACTTATTGGGTACAATGTATACTATTCGGGTGACAGGTATACTAAAAGGCCTGACTTCACCACTATACAATTCATCCGTGTATCAAAAAACCACTTGTACCCCCTAGATCTATTGAAATTTTTTTTTAAATGAAAAAAAAATCCTACTTCAGCCAGGTGCAGTGGCTCATGCCTGTAATTCCAGCACTTTGGAAGGCAGGAGGACTGCTTGAGGCCAGGAGCTTGAGACCTACCTAGGCAACATAGTGAGACCCCGTTTCTACCAAAAAAAAATTCAAAAATCATCTGAGCATGGTGGCGCACACCTGTAGTCCCAGCAACTCAAGAGGCTGAGGTGGGAGGATCCCTTGAGCCGAGTAGTCCGAGGCTGCAGTGAGCTATGATCACGCCACTGCACTCCAGCCTGTGCAATAGAGTGAGACCTTGTCTCAAAAAAAACCCTAAAAACAAAATCCTACTTCTTTCAATGTTCTGAAAACCCCGCTGGCCAGTGAGAGTGTGACCTGAGTTTTGCTGACTCGGCTTGGTGCTATGTTGTGATAGTGATGGAGGGTCCCTCTGCCTTGGCATGTGGAGAGGCAGAACTGCAATTCTGCAATCTCAAAGCTGCCTCTTCCCATAAGGGTTGCAAATGACCTACTAAAGTAGTGGTTCTCGACCCTAGCTGCACACTGCAATGACCTGGGAAGCTTTAAAACACAGTGATCCCTGGTCACTGCCCTCCCCCACCCGGTATTTATTGAATTGGTCTGGGGTTCAGCCTGGGTATAAGCATTTTTTAAAAGATTATCAGGTATTTTAATATGCAACCAAGATTGAGGACAATTCTACTAAAAGATACAGGATTCAATCTAATACTTATTTTGGTATTTGGAGATAGTAGATGTGGTTTTTTGATCCTCATTTATGTCCATTTTTACATTGTTGTTTGTAAAAATTAAAAATTATTAAATACACTAGCCAGAGAATAACAATTACCCTGGAATACAGGAAGCTGAAGAATATGCATGCAGTCCTTTCCCTTTCCCACTCAGGCAGGAGCAGTATCAGAAGGCTCCCACACACTATTTTGCAATTTCCTTTCTTCACTTTCCAGGAAGGGCAATACCATTCCTTAAAATGTGTCATCCCACCGCACGGCACACTTTGTTTTTGTTTCACAACATTCAAAATTCAGAATGTTCTGATGATGGTATCTCTTCGTTCTGTCCTACAAGGGGATCCTCTCCTCAGTTCTCCAGGCATCATGGGTCCTGCTGACCCAAGCAGACCAGACTTTGCAAGCGGACTGACTTGCTAGAATAGCACTTGTCAAACTTTGATGCAAATATGATCACCCGGGGATCTTGTTAAAAGGCACATTCAGATTCTGAAGGTCTGGGGTGAGGCAAGATATTCTGCATTTTTCACAAGCTCCCAGGTGATGCCCAAGGAGCTGGTCCATGGGCCACACTTTGATTAACAAAGTCCCAGAGTCTATCCTTTCATTTGATGTTATTCACAGGTAATCCAGATTAAATAACTGATAAAATTATGTCACTTATAGAAAGTTTTGTTTTTGTGGTATCGATGCAAAAGGGCAGCTGTAGGGTTCTGAAATCACCTTGATTCTCTCAGTCTCCATATCCTTTGTTAAATGGAAAACAAAGAGTTTGTACTTGACTCCTGTGGTCATTTCCAACACTAAAATTCTTTTGTTTCTAAGTCTTGAAGCTACGTAATAATGGTAATATCACTACCTTATATTTAACATTTCAATTTTGGGAGCTAAACCTCAAAGTGTGATTTAAGTAGCACACAGGCTTCTTGAAATTTCAAGGTCACAGTTTTCTTGAATAGGCCTGACTTGCTGTATGCATTTAATACTTGAGAGTGTATTATCATGGTAAAGAATTCAATTACACTCACTACACAGTCTTCTATGGTTTTCAGTTTAGAAGGATTTTCTGGACATTCCTGTAGCTGAATGGCAGCTGTTGTGCTATGTAAATTTTGAAAAATAGAGCCTAATTTGTTTCACACATAAATATCCGGAACATTAATTACTAGATGACAGGAACTCTGAATGGGCTGTCTCCAGAGATTTGATGACATTCACAACCTGCTGATTTGGATAGGTTATCAAGAAAATGTAATCCTCCAGGGCCATGGGGTGGGTAGGTGTATTTTTGACTTTGTGAGCCCACATCTGAATATTTCTTCTTTGCTAGCTCCTTTGAGGCTCATGGCACTTCATAATACCCTCTCCCGGTCCTCACTGACTTCTAGCTTACTCCTAACAGCCGCAGACTCAGTCTGCTCAGGTCCCCAGTACATACACAGTCATCCTCTCTACCCCAATAGCTGTCATCTTTCTCCAGGACTTCATCATTCAAGGAGATAAACCATTCAACCTCAGGGCCTCTTGTTTCCTTGACTTATTCATCAAAGGCAATGAATTGTTGCCTCTGCTCCACCTCAGTCACTCATTTTCTGCTATCTCCAAGCACTGTCTCCTAGACTTCCAATAATCTTAGTTTAAATATTCACACCAGTAATTCTAGACAAAAAAAGAAATCTAATCTGTTGACCCCTACCTTTCCAACTGCTTAACGTCCTCCACTCTCCATCAAACTGCTCTGGTTACTCTTTAAACCCAGACTAGATTTTATAATGTATATTGATAGTCACTCCCTTGAAAAGATCCTCAACTCTCTTACTCTCCGTCATATCCACTTGGCAAAACTCTAGTTCTGGAAGAACTCAGCTATCCATTTTCTCTTTCTCTGTATCTAAGTTGCTGAAGGTTGCTGAAGAAAAATTAGCAAGTGAGCTCATTAGCTTCACCTTAAATTCATGATCACCAACTTCACCTATCAAAGGCCAACCTATCCACTTCTGTTCTGGAGACCATCTCTTTTTGCCTCCCAAGGGGCTATGGTTATGACCTCTTTCAGTGACATATCAAGCTTAGGTTCAAACAGAACTTTCTCCCCCCAGACCTGTTCCCATTCACCCCGAAATTTCCTCATCTCAGTAATTGGCACCATTACCCACCATCTTTCAAGTCAGAAATCTGGGAGTTATTCTTGAGTCCTTGCTTTCCCCTCATCCTTGACATAAAATCCCACACCAACTGCTATTCTCCAAAACATTTCTTAAATCCCTCTCCACTGACACCAGCCTAGTCCAGGTGTCTATCATCTCTTGCCAAGACTCTGCAAACATTTCCTAAAGGGTCAGCCTTACTTTCTTCTTTGTCCCTTTCCAAATCATTCTCCACATAGCAGCTAAGACAGTCTTGAAACATAAATCATTGCAAAATGTCCCTCCCCTCCTTAAAATCAATGGCTTCTTATTGTACTTAGAACTTTAGCCACCTTTCTGACCATGAACTAAAAGGCTCTGAATGAGCTAGCCTCTGCTCACCTCTCTAACCCCACGCTGTATATTTTCCAGCCACAGCATCCTTTTGTAGAAGGAGAAAAGACCAATCACTTTCCCACCTTGGGAACTTTGCATATACTGTTCTGTCTCTTTAGTAGAATGATTCACTCCAGTTTTTTTTTTTCTTTTCCTTTCAGCCCTTGTTAAATTTCCTTTGTAATTATTTTATATAATTATTTATTTACTGTTTACCGTCTCCCCCACTGGACAATAAGCTCCGTGACAGCAGAATCATGTTTGTCTTGTCCATCACTGCCTCCACATTGTCTGGCAGTGTAACTAAGGATGCAATAAATATTCTTTCTTATTGAATGCATCAAAAAATGTCAGGACCAAAAGAGATGTAATAGTTCTCTAGGTCAGACCTCTCTTTTTGCTGAACACAACATGTAGGCCCCAAAGGGGTAAGTGATACATCAATGTCATGGTTATGCCAATGTTTTGGTTACCTCAATGTCATAGTTACTGGTCAAGCAGGGAGTAAATGGATCTCCTCATGTCCTGATTTTGTCCTTTATCATGTCTGTGGTCCCAGTCTTTGTAACCTTTGATGTATCCATCCTCTTTCTCACTTTTCTAACTCATTTATAATTCTTTCATTAAAAATTTGCCTTCATTTGTGCTATTTTTTCAGTATTAAAATACAATTATGCTCATTCACCGTAAGTACATTTTCCATGGCACTAGTAGAATAAAAAGTGACTTGGATAAAGCTTTTCATTTCCTTCCTGCATTATCAGCTCAATTTATTCTTATTAATAGTCTGATTCATTTATTAACCCTGACAGACTGACTAGCTAAGAGGCAGAAACCGCAGCCATCCCAATGGCATCATATATAGTTCCTCTCATGTTTCTAAATGTCCTGCAAAATATCTAGGATGGGTCTTTTTTTTCCTTTAAACTACACTTCGAAGCAACAGAGAGAAAGATGCAGAGCAAAATATATACACAGCATTAGAGAAAGAAAAACATAAACAGAGATCAATAACATGAAGAAATAATAAAGGGGGAAAAAGAGAGGATAGGGAGGTGGTCTGGAGAACTAAAAAGGTTCCAAACAGTGGGGCTGTTAACAGGACTAGAATCTAATCTAAGTCCGGAGGGTTGGGGTGGGGGTGAGGGGGAGGAGTCTGAATTCTACTTCTCCTATAGCGATAAGCGATAATTAACCATGGCCTGGAATAAGTTTTTCCATCTAAAAAACTAACTGCCTGAGGAGTAAAAACTGACACCAATCCTTCTCCACGAGGTGGGGGAGATAATAAACGGAAATCTCTCGACAAAATTCTCTTTATCTCTCTGCTCCATTTTCAGAGCAAGATTTTTAGGGCATAATTTTCAACAAGTTTTGGGTGAGGCTGAAAACCGGGCTCAGAGATAATTTAGGACATCCAAAGAAGAGGCCAATTACTTCCTAATACAAAATGGCCTGAACACACCACGATCACATTACTGGGTAATAAACAAAATGACTAGTAGAAACACTTGTTCGCAAAGCAGCACTACATGATCTCCAATGAAATGCCCTGCGTCAACCCAAAGTGCCAGGTAGACTATCAGGAAAGGCGAAAGTAACCTGCCTGTCCTTTCCCTTTGGGGCACGTCCTACCTGGGACGATGTCTCTCCTGGCCTTCTTCCTGCTGGGCCCGACCTCAGGACTTCCCCGGGGGTCGGGGAAGACCAAGAGAAGTAGGGGGCGGAATCAGTGGAAAGGACTCCCTTCTCCACCCTTTCCACTCCCCGCCTCAAGGTGCCACATCAGGGACCCCGTCGGCTCAGGGCGGACGCCCGCAGAGAGAGCGGAATCCGGGCAGGACGGATGCAGAGCGTGGCGCCGACTGCATCTCGACCCTCAACTCCGCCGCCACCACCTCCTCTCGCGCTCTTCCCCGACCCGCTCACCTCCGCGCACACCGCGCCCTCAGCTCCGGGCAGGGGCGAGCCTTGCAGCTCCCCGGGAGCGGCGCCCACTCCCCAAGGGCCCGCCCGGGCTCCAGGGCCTACGGACTGCACCTCGGACTGGCTCCTGCAGGGCGGCTGCCGCGGCGGTCGCGCTCCGGCTGCTTCCCCGCCTCCCCGAGCTGGATCCCGGAGGGCCGGCGAGGAGGAGGGAGGGAGCGCGCGCAGGCCGGCCGCGCAGTGACGCGCGCTAGGGGCTGCGCGCCGGGAGGGCGCGGAGCGCGCCGAGGGCCGGGGCTGCGGGGGCGCCGACGGGAGCTAGGAAGAGCGGGGAAGGAATCGGGAAGCTCCGAGAGGGTAGGGGCGGTGCGGGGAGCTAGGGAGGACGAAGAGCACCGCGCGGGAGGGAGCAATGAGAGCATGGGGCCCCCGGCCACTCGGCTCCGCAGTTTTATGCTCCCCTCAACTGGGAGCCGCTGTGTCAGACCTTCGCTTGCGCCCCCCTGCGGGGCTTCCCCGTGGTCTCCCGGAGATTCCCTTTGAAGCAGCTGTAGAATCGTCTAGCCCACTTTCCTACTCCATTTCTTTTGTAACGTGTGGTCACCTTTCAGCTCTAGACATTGCTTTCATCAAGCGCCCCCCCAACCCCGCGCGCCCGGGTTCCCACCTCCCACTCTTAGTTTCTGACAAGCCTCCAAGAAACAGCGCTTTTACTTCTGTGTGTTCTTTTTTCCTCATCTTTGCGCACCCAAACCGCCTTTTGGCTGGACTGTGTCCCTGGAATAAAATGTTCAGAAAGGCCCTTTCATAAAACACATTTTAAAACTCCCTCGGATAGGAGGACCCTCACAGCCCGTGGACTGCAGAGATTAATCTGTTGACTTTGACCTTCACTCTAGCTGGTGCCGCACGCGCTTTGGTGTTGGGGACATGAAGGTTAGGCGGGGAGCCAGGATACCCGTGTTCCTCGGAAAACCCCTTACCTCCCGGGGCTGCAGTGGCTTTTAGTGTTTCAGGGAATCTCTGAGCTGTAAGGGCAACTTCGGCTCTGGGATTCTGTAAATTTTCTCCCTGTAGATTACCAAGTAGTCAGGTAGCCTTTATTTTTTATGTAGAAGGTATCAGTAGAAGAAGCAAGAGATCTTTATTCTCGAATATAAAATCAATTTACCAAAAATTCTCAAATTTGAGAAAATTTTTTTCATATGTTAGTAAATTCCCATTTCAGCAAATTAAGTTTAAAAATTATCCCTCCCGGTGGTTTATTAACCAGGAAAAAAAAACAAAAGGTGGTCTTGGATCGATCTTTGGGGCACTGCACTTTCCCCTTTGTAGTCCACACACAGATTAACCTTTGCAAATGCTGCTTTGGAAATACATCCTTTGTTTGACTTGAAATGTAACTCCTCCCCTATCGCCTAGTATTTATTAAGGTTTAAAGTTTAGGCATAAGCTAAGCTTTAGTGATGTGTCAGGGTGTAGGGGCATTGATAACTGGTAAAATACTTTTCATTTTGGTAACTGGAAAAAAAGTCATTAAATTTTATGTCAATTTTTATTTCGGTTAAACACGACTCTCAAATAATGAAATTAATGGGAATTTTTTTTTTTCCTCTAGGACTTGTTCTGGAGAACTTATGGAGGAAATTCATGAATCTTAGCAGGTAATAAAAAGTATGTAGTTTTTCTGTATTTTTTTAAAAAACAATAACATTATATAACTTCCACAAAGGGTTATTAAAAGATATAGTATTTTCTAACTGTTCTAAAACCATAAATTATTGTATAAAACATATAGGGAAACCATATTTAAAAATATTTTTAAAAACATGGGCTTTGACTATTCAGAAAATAAAGTAGTATGTGAAATACCATATCCCAAAAGGGAATCAATGAGTCAACAATTTGCAGTTTCCGGAGGAGTATCTGTTTTTCATATTTGAACTATTAAAACAAGCAAATATCTTTAATGGAAAATCCAATGTTGCCAAATGTGTTCCAGAAGATTTTTGATGTTGATGCAAAGTATGATTCCTTTCAAGTCATCCCATGGTAACTGTAATTTTTACCATTGTTTTTCAGTTGGAATTTCTGAGTATAAAAATGATTTTGCAAGACTTTTCCAAGTTATGAGATGCTCTCTGAGAAATCTCTTCAGTTCCCTGTAGTAATTGATTCCACTGAAGCGTAGCAATAATTTATTAAATGGATCTCTAGTGGCCTAGAGGTGTTAACATAATTTTTTCTTTGAAGTTATTATACAATTGAATAACTTTAGAGTGGTAATTCCCAAAATGTGTAATTTTAAGCACTGGTTTGCCCAGATGCTCCTCTGACAGTTCATTCACTACAAAAATATTTATTGAGTCTCTGCTATATGCTCTGGCTAGAACTCTAGGAACAATGGTGAAGAAGACAGGCAGAGTTACCTGTCCTGATAGAATTTATAGTTTCATGAGGAAGATATGTTAGTAAACAAGTCCAAATAAGATTTATACAAATTTATTTAAACAAGAAAAATAAGTGTAAATCATGATGAAATTAGTAGACTTTGAGATAAATAATAATAAGAGGAATCTTTTCATTTTAGAGATTTACAATGCATATTGATGAATTAAAGGCTCTGAGAATTTCTACAGTAAAGACAATTTACTTAACGTATTCCCAAAAAATCCCCAAATTTGTTTTGAGCACTGAACCTTTGTGAGCAATGCTTACAATAAAATAGAATGAATTTTTGTGAAATGCTACTTTTTTGAAACCAAAGGATCCAATAAACGTAAAATTGTTAATATTATCTTACATTTATTGTCAATGTACATTCATATACTTCAATAGATTTAGAGATATAAATATAATCTGTTTGAAATAGATTGTGTTTGAAGACAAAATTATATAGAAACATTTATACATCTACTAAAATGCATGAATGCACATCTGTACAAAACAGATATTTTCTAATTAACATTGTTTCTGGCCAGGTGCAGTGTCTCACTCCTGTAATCCCAGCACTTTCGGAGGCCAAGGCAGGAGGATTGCTTGAGCCCAGGAGTTTGAGACCAGCCTGGGCAACACCGTGGGACCCCATGTATTAAAAAAAAATTGTTTCATGAGCATATTTCCATGTATAAACATGGCCCAAATTCTTATAAATCTCTTAATGGCAGTAGTTCATAATATTGGTATAGAATAGTTTTCTTAACCCTAAACTTTAGGAAAATATATTTTCTGATTCTTTGACTATTATTATAAGTAACATTGCTTTAACCTTTTTGGACAAACTACTCTTTGGGATAATAAGTGAAGGACATATTTCCTTGGGATATATTTTGAAATGTGGGTTTACTAAATTAAAATAAATTTTATATTTCTGGTTATATATTCCCATATTTCTTTCCATAACAATTGAAAAATTGTTATGAGAAATATGGACATACTTTTACCTTTTAAATTCAGTATCTCATTGGCACTGAATTTTATAATTTGGTTTGTTTAAGTAGATTAAGGAAGCTTTAAAATGTGTATAATTTAAATGTACCCATAGGAAATAGCAAAAATATCTAGAGGAATTTGACTAGGTAGTTTTGGTCATAAATCCCTAAAGGGCCTTGAAGCTATTTCCCTCCCAATGTGCCTCTTTTCTGTGGATTCTTCTAAATTAACTTTGTGGTAATTAAACAAATTTATCTTAAATTACAACAATGCTCAGAAAAGTCAAGATACAAGCATTGGCTCTCCATCTGGCAATGTGTAGAACACTAAAGTGGACTTAGGAACAATGTTAGAAGGAGGAGCCAATAGTTGCATGGAGCCCTAGTATAAGGTTGGCCATGTTTGGGGGATCCTTGTAGGAAGGGAAAACTTTCTAAGCATTCAAAGAAAACAGACCAGGGTAGAATATCTGCAGGGCTCTGAATTTCTTCATAACTTTGAAGTATGCAAGAAAATATGGAGTCAGTCGACTTGACCCATGTGTTCCCAGCATTTGATGACCTGGGCAGAATTCATGGATATTGGCAGCTACTTTTATAATGTTTTTCTGATAATAATCAGACAGACTCTCTTTACATATAAAAATATAATCATATCCTAGTATCACAATGTGCCTTCATACATTGATGTTTAAATTTTCAAACACTAGTAAATCCCATTCCTTCACTCAAAGAACACTCACCTTGTTCTGCCTATTGGTGGGGATTTAGTCTATGCATAAAACAGTATTTAAATTGTAGATATTCTTGAGGATATTAGAGTTCTCTATCTAACATTTAAAATGTGCAATTTTTAAAAAGTGATAATCTTAAAATTTTTCATATAAGCAAGTTTGATTCTGGATCTCATAGATGACCACCTTATAACTGAGTACAACCATGTAATTTCAGAGCCCATGTTTTTTGCATTTATCATTTTACTGGTGCCTAGCAGTATCACCCTGCCGAATGAGAGAACTCTTATAGATGAACACTATAAAGACAAATAACCCAATTACAAAATGGTCAAAGAATTTGAATATACATTTCTCCAAAGAAGATATGCAAATGACCAATGAGCACATAAAAAAGATGGTCAACATTATTAGTCCTTAGAGAAATGCAAATCAAAACCACCTGAGATACTACTTCACACCCACTAGGATGGCTACAATGAAAAAGTTGTTATTACAATATCAAGTGTTGGTGAAGAACTAGAGAAATTAGAAACATCATACATTGCTTGTGGGAATATAAAATGTGCAGCTACTTTGCAAAATAGTTTGGCAATTTCACTTCTGTCATATATCCAAGAGAACTGAAAACATGTTTGCATAAAAACTTGCACTCAAATGTTCATTGCAGCATTATTTATAATCTCAAAAATGGAAGCAACCCAAATGTCCATTAATTGATTAAGGTATAAATGAAATGTATACAATCCCATCCATACAATGGGATATTATTCAGCTATAAAAAGGAATGAAGTACTGATACAGATTACAACATGGATGAACCCTGAAAAATTTTACTAAGTGAAAGGTGCCAGACAGAAAAGCCCACATATTTTGTGATTCTGTTTATATAAAATGTCCAGAATAGGCAAATCCATACAGACAGAAAAAAATTTAAGTCAACAATGTGGTCACTCAGGGATTTTTACCTTCTTTTTTCTTTAAAAGGCATTCATACTTTATTTAAATAGAACTAACTTGGGCTTTTTTTTTTCCTTCCATACTCCACTCTATGCTATCCTTTACCTCCCAGCTGTCACTTTTAAGTCTTAAAAATTAATAAGGATCAACCATATCCAAGTTCAATTTCCTTTTTAGTAATTTAGAGTTACAGCTGAAATACTACTGGGTAAATGAAAACAGGAGTTAGAATGTGTTCGATGACTTATGTGAACCTTTAGCAAATTGCTTAACCACTAGTTATATTGTCTTTAAAATGAAAGTTGATCTTCAGTCAAGTCCCTTCAAGTACTAAAATCCTGTGACATTTTCAACATATTCGCTATTATACTATGATAAATTGTCAGGCACTTCTAGTATTTGATAGAGAAAATATGCCTTTCAAGGGGCCAAACTTCTACGTGGTATCATCCAGTTGGAAGTTGTTGGGTGTTTGTTCCACCCTTTTCTCATTCTCTGGTATCAGTTTGAATGCACAATTAAATTCTCCAAAGTAGGAGAAGGGAATATGTCAGAAGTAGGGACCATTGAGATTAACTACAGATTAAAAATTAATTAGAAAATTCCCACTTGGCTGTATAGTATTAAAGAATTATTCCTGTTTCCCCCACTGCCTTTTCCAATTCATCATAGTCTTTTAATGTCATTTTGGACACCATCTTGACCAGCCTCTTCACAATGTTGTAGAAAGCACTGTGGTAGCTAGTCTCTAAAGATGGCCTCCTTATGAATTACACCTTCTGGGATTCATGCCTTTTTTGTAGTCTCTCCTACATTGAATCTGGGTCAGCCCTGTATAACAAATGGAGTGCGGCAGTGGTGATGCTGTGTGAATTCTAACAATAGATCACAAGAAGACTTGCAGCTTCTGCCTTGGTCCCTTGGAATGCTTACTCTGGGGGAAGCAAGTAGCCATGTAAGAAATTTACCTTGAGACCACTATGCTGTGAGGAAGCCCAACCTAGCCTCATAGAGAGGCCATGTGAAGAGATAGATCCCTGACCAGCCCACAGGCGTTCCAGTCCACCCAGGTGAAGTGTAGATCATGTGAGTGAAAAAGACATTTTGGATGTCCAACAGGATCAAACCTGATGCCGTCAAGCCTCAGCTACCATCCAATGGCAAAAGCATGGAAGACTTTAAGTAAGAATCACCAAGCTGAGGTCAACACACAGAACCTTGAACAATAATAAATTGTTGTTTTAAGTTGTCAGTTTTGGGGCGATTTACTATGCAGTGATAGAGAACCAAAAAAGGACCAAAAAATGCTCATTTTCTTTTTTTGATCAATAATATGTATTCTATATCTCTCTTATATGAACTGCTTAAAACCTTTTAAGGTACAGCTATAAACACTTTTTTTTCCAGTAGACTATTTCCTTCTTTGCCTTATTATTTTTTAAAAAATTACAAAGATATTATTTCATGGTTTCATACCATTTCATCATCTTTTTGATGCCTGGTTTAAGATTGTAGGTTCCAGGAATAATAGAGTTGTCTCCAACATTACAAATCCTGATATCTGATAAAAGAAACCAGCTTTAAGAAACAAATCCAACTGCTGTTTCTATAAACATAAATGTTTGACCTTCATGACTGTAAAAGGATCAAAGAGGATTAGTAGTGGAAGATATATTAAAGCAGGAGTTTATTTTAATCTCTATTTTATTATCTTTTAAATTAAACTTAACCCAGTTAATTTATTTTTAAAATGCATTTAAGCAAAATGGAAATGTCCTTTAAAATATTGGAATTTTATGACTCTAAATCCAACTCTCTCTAAAAAGAGATTGCCATTTATTTCTAAACAAATGTTATAGGAATTGATCACAGTACTTACAAATAACAAAGTGCTTCATAATACTTAGTTTCATACAATATACCAAATAAATTCTATTTAGGTCAAAGTGTTAAAATTGAAAAGTCACATGAGAAAGAAAATTAGAAAAAACAAAATTGAATATTTGTCATGTTTCTAGTGGGGAAAGGACTACTTAAGTTTGAATAGATGGAAGCAATCTCAAAGATAAAGATTTATAATTTTGACGAAATAAAATCTAAAATTCTACATATTTTTTTAAAAACATAAACCAAGGGAAAATGTTTGCTGTAAATTTAATGAAAGATTAATGTCTTAAATATTCAAAATAGCTTACACAAATTGAGAAGAGAGGCAAAAGTTTAGGTTTTAATAAATGGGCAAAAGAATTGAAAATTTTAATAAAGAGGAAATAAAACTGTTATATACAAGAGACATTGGGACAGGTAATGTCTATAGACTTTTCATAGTCTTATTTTTTTCTGTTTATGAATTTTGAGCAATTAAGTATTTCCCTCCCAAAGTAAATCACCAAAGAGTTTACCATTCAAAGGACCTCTTTAAAATTTGTGGTGGGTATTAGACAAAGCAAAAAGTAAGACATAGGCCATTGACTTAGAAATGCCAAGAATGACATTTCTCTTGTTCTTATTTTTATTATGGAATTATATAATAAAGTAATTCCCAGACTTTCCAATATTCAGGATATGTACTGAGCCTTATTATCTTAATTCTTAGTTTATTTTATAGCAGTAAATTTACCCATTTTATGAACATCATTAATGTTTTGAGGCCATGTTTTCTAGGATTATGTCATTTAGTTAAGGGGATCCATGTTTTGTTTTATAACAATAACTAATAAGTCTTACTTTTTGTGTTTTTTCAAGCTATTAATTTGGTCTGCAAACATTTATTGAGTTTTCTTTGTGTGCCATTCTCTAAGGGACTGGGGATGCAATAATAAACAAAATAAACAAAAAATAGCCCTCCTTCATAAAGCATGCATTCTACTTAAGCCTGTCAACCATGCGTATGATAATGTACTGCCCAAAGGCACCTGGCTGAGGATTTGAACGGGGAGGGAGTCTGAAGATGGGTAAAACAGATTTGAAACAAACAGAAAACAAATTCATCTAATACTCCCATGCCTTTTCGACATGCCTTTTCCTACCCATGCCTTTTTCTTTGCACAATTGTAGTTACTAACCAAACCCTATGCATGGGGTAGGATGGATGTGTGTGTGTATGTATGTGTACAGGCAGACATGCACATGCCTGAGTCTTTTTTCTAATTTGCACCAATGTGCCAAAGACAAGGCCTTAATTCTAAGGCCTTGAAGAAAGACAAACAATAGATAAGTTACATAAATAAAAATGCAAAGCAGGTTTGATGATGATAAATGCTACAGGAAAAATAAAGTAAGAAAGGGAATTAGATAGTGTGGCCAGGGAAGGTCCCTGAGGTGACATTTTAGAAGAAAGTGAGAGATGAGCAAGTAAGCCATGTAGACACCTAGGGAAAAGTGTCCTAGCAGGGGTGAAATCAAGTGGAAAGACCCTGAGGCCAGACAGGCGCCATATCCAGAAAGCAGCCAACTTGGCTGGAGCAGATTGAATGGGACCTAGTAGTGGGAGGTGAGGTCAAAGAGCTTAAATAGAGGGTGGCATGTGGGGATGCAGGTGGGCTGAGATTGTTTAGGGCCTTGCAGACTGATGCAAGGAATTTAGTTTTTAATGCAGAATGAGATGAGAAGTCTCGGAGGATTTTAAGTAGGTGTGATAGGATCTGATTTATATTTTAACAGACTATCTGTTGCTACAGTGTTGAAAATAGACTGAAGGGGGACAAGGATGGAAGCCTGGAAACTAGTTAGGAGGCTATTGTAATAACCCAGGTGAGAGGTGGTGGTGGGATAGGCGAAGGTTGTAGGTGTGGAGTTAGGGGAAATGTAGGATTGCCAATATATTCTAAAGGTGGAAACCATAGAACTTGATGGTAGATTGGATGTGAGGTCCCAAAAAAGAAAGGTGTCAAGGAAAATGCCAAGGTTTTAGGCCTGATCAGCAGGAAGACTGGAGTTGCCATTCACTGAGAAGGTGGAGATTGTATCAAACCAGATTAGGATGGGAATAGATCAGGAGTTCAGTTTGGGGAATGTTATGTTAGAGATGACAAGTGGGGACTTGGATATTTGAGTCTGGGGTTCGGGGGAGAAGTCTGGTTTAAAGATATTAATTTGGAGTTATTGGCATATAAAATATTCAAACCATGAAATCGCCAATGGAGTGAGTATACTTAGAAAAGGGAGGAACTCCAAGGATTGAGATTTGGAGCATTCCAGTGTTTGGTGATGAGAGAGATAAGGAGTAAAGGAAAAAGGAAACTAAGAAGATGCCACTAATGAGGCAAGAAAAAGCAGGACAATTGAGTGTCCTATAAGCCAAGAGAAAAGAATATTTCAAGGAAAGGGGAGTAATCAGCTGTGTCGAATGCTTTTTTTTTTTTTTTTAAGAGATGATATCTCCCTCCTCCTGCCTCAGCCTGCCAAGTAGCTGGGACTACTGAATGCTTTTGAGTGATTAAGTAGGATGAGAAATGAGAACAAGATTTAAAATGTGAAGATCACTGGTAACTTACCTGATGGGAATTGATTCTGAGAATGAGAGAACAGAAACCAGAGACAAGTGTATAGACAATTCTTAAGAGTTTTGCTGTAAAGTGAAGAACAGAAATGGGGTGGTAGCTGAAGGAGAAGGGTGGGTCCAGAGAAGGAGATATTTTAAGATGCAAAAAAATCCTATATATATTCTTATGGGAAAGATTCAGTAGAGAGTGAAAGACAGATGTTGCAGAACAGAGTGGAGAAAGGTTGGAGCACAGTCGTTGGGTGGACATGAAGAGATGGGATTTTGTGCATAAATGGTGGGGCTAGCCTTAGCTAGGAGAATGAATAGTTTATCCTCAAGAGAAGAAAAGGTATTATAGATGGTCTAGATGCAGTAGAATGGCTAGATATTATGGGCAAGCTTGTGGAAGTTCTCTTCTGACTGATTTTTTCTCTGTGAAAGCAAAGTCATCTGCTGAAAGTGAGGACAAGGGAGAAGGGAAGTTTGGGTAAAGAGGAAAAGGCATGCAAAAAAATGAGACAAATAGAAAGCACATAATAAGAAGGTTAGAGATAATCTAAATATACCAGTAATCACCACAAATATGAATGGAATAAGCTCTCCAGTTAAAAGACAGAATTTTCAGACTAGATTGAAACAAAGACACATTTATGCTATTTATAAAAGTCAGACTCAAGGGCATAGAAAAACTAAAAATCAAGAATTCAAAAAAGATACCAGGCAAATACCAACGAAAAGAAACGTGATATAAGTATATCACTATCAGATAAAATGACTTTATTGGAGTTGTAAAGGGACATTATGTAGTTCACCAAGAAGATGAAGTAATTCTAAATTTGTATGCATCTAATCCCATACCCTCGAAACAAAATATGACAGAACTATACAAGTGGATTTTTAAAAAATCTACCAACACAGGAGGAGATTTTAACATACTATTTTTTGAGACATTGATATGTCAAGCAGACCAAAAATCAGTGAGGCTATAGATAATTTGAACAGAATTATTAATAATACTAATAAGCTTAAACTAACGTGTTTATATATGCAACACTGAGCCCTCAAATTAGAAAATATACATTCTATTCACATACACATGATACATTTATGAAAATTAGTGGTAAGCCATATAAGTATACCTAACATATCTTATAGTCCATATTTTCTGATCCAACCAATTTAAGTTAGAAATCAATATAAAATATACAGCTAAAAAAACTCCCATATGTGTAGACACTAAAAACAGATCAATATTATACTGCTAACATCTCCTGTATCAGACAAGAAATTATAATGGAAATTAGAAAATATCTAGAATTGAATGATATTGAGAATAAAAAAAAATTGTAGGTGGTGTTTAAGCCATACAAGCTTAATTAGAAAAGAAGAAAGGCTGAAAATAATGATCTAAACATCCAGCTCTTAACGTGTTAAAAACCAAAGAGAGCAGTTAGAATAGTTCCAAAGAAAGTGGAAAATGTAAAATAATGAACATAAAAGGAGACCTAAATGAAATGGAAAACTCATTATAGAGAGGATTAACAAAGCCAGAATTCATTAGTTGAAGACTGGTAAAACAGTTGAAACTTTAGCAAGTTTAATCAAGAAAAGAGTTAAACAACTTTTTGGAATGAAAGAGTGAACATAACTATAGATATTCTTAAGATTAAACCAATAATGAAAGACTATTATGAGTAACTTTTTATAAATAAATTTTAAAACTTGGATAAATAGATTAAAGAAAACCATAACTTACTGAAGCTGACTCAAGAAAAAAAAACCTGAATAGTCTCACAACCGGTAAATAAGCTGAATCTTTAATTAAAATCTTTTCATAAAGTGCAAAGAAAAACAACAAACAAAATCAGGCCTAACAGGCTTTACTGGTGAGTTATCCAAACATTTAAGAACGGATCAATCCAATAAACACAAACTCTTTCAGAAAACAGAATGATAGAGAATATTCCTTAACTGATTTAAGGCTAGTGTAACCTTGATATCAAGCTTAGACAAACAGCACAATTTTGTTTTTGAAGATCAATGCAAAAGTTAAAAAATGAACAAACTGAATCTAGCAATTAAAAAATGAAAAATACATTATGTTTAAATTTATTACAAAAAGTGCTAGAAGACTTAATATTAGAAAATATATACTCCTGAATCAAGGACCAGAGGGGGAAAAAAAAGAAAATATATTAATGTAATTTGCTATAGTAACAGTTTAAAGAGAAAAGCATGTGACCTCTTTAATAGATGCAGGAAAATCATTCTACATATATTTATTTATGAAAGAAACACTTAGTAAATAAGAATAAGAGGAAACTTTCTTAACCTGCTATCAGGCCTGCAAAAATATCCTACAGCAGATTTCACACTTCACGATGTAACGTGGAAAGCATGTTCTTAAATAAGGAACAGGACAAGGATGTTTTCTGTCACCATCACTGTTCAACATTGTACTTGTAGTCCTAGCTCGTGCAGTAAGGAAAGAAAAAGAAACAAAAGGTATAATGATTGAAAAAGAGGAAACAAAATTGTTGTTACTCGTAGACGAAATGATTTTGCATAGAAAATCCAAGGGTCCACAGAAAAATTATGAGATTTAATAAGAGAGTTTAGCAAGATTGCTAGATTAAAAACATCAAATACGAAAGTCTATTGCACCTCTATACAGCGGCAATGAGCAGTTTAATAATGCAGTTAAGGTACCATTTATTACAGCAACCCAAAGTACCAAGTATCCACTAATAGATCTAACAAAAGATATGTAGGCTTTTTATGGAGAAAAGTATAAACCATGTTGAAAAAGATGTTAAAGAATATCCAAATGAATATAAACATCTTCTATAATCTTGGGTAGAAAGATGCAGTATTATGAAAATGCAACTCTCCCCAAATATATCTATCCATCCAGTGTAGTTCCAATCAAGATCTCATCAGGATTTTTCAGGAAACCAGACCCATTAATTCCAAAATTGATATGGAAGAGCAAGAGGTAAAGAATAGTCATGAAATTCCCAGAGAAGAAGAACAATGTAGAATGATTTGCCCTCCCAGATATCAAGGCTAATTATACAGTTATAAAAATTGTATAACACAGGGTTAGACAGACCAAGGGAACAGAATAGAGAGCATTAAAACTGACCCAGGCATAGAGGAACAAAACTTGATTTATGACAGAGCAGGCCCTGTATGTCAGTGGGAAGGACTATTGTTTATGTTAATTTAGGAAAAACAATTTTGAGAAAAAAATGAAATTGTACTTTACCTCGCAAAAATCAATTCTAGGAAAATGAAAGACTTATTATGAAAAGGAAACTTGAAAACATAGAAAAATACCTTTAAAGAAAAAACATAAGAAAATATCTTTATGACATTTGAGTAAGACACATACATATACAAGAATATGAACCAAAAGGGACACATATACAAGACATTAAATAAGACACATATACAAGAATATGACCAAAAGAGAAAAAGATTTATCCATTTGACATTAAAATTAAAACTCTTTATAATGAAAGGAAACCATAGGGGAACTGAAAAAGATCACTCACACTGTGAAAAGATATTTGCGCTATATATAAGCAACTAATTAGTTTCCAAAAATAAACACTTCTACAAATAAATAAAAAGCAACAGCAATCCAAAAGAAAAATGACCAAAAAACATGTGCATGGTATTCAGCCTAGCAATACCATTCCTGCTATATGCCTCAAATATTTACACTCTTAAAAATTATTGAAGAATCCCAAAGAGCTTTTGTTTCTGTGGATTATATCTATCAATATTTACTGTCTTAGAAATTAAAATTAAGAAAAATTTAAAATATTTATTATTTCATTTCAAAATAACAATAATAGAACAATTAATTACATGTTAACATAATCAATATATTTTTATGAAAAGTAACTATTTTCCAAAACAAAAAGTGAGAAAAGTGGCATTGTTTTATGTTTTTGCAAATTTCTTTAATGTCTGGCCTAACTGAAGACAGCTGGCTCCTCATATCTGCTTTTGTATTCAATCTGTTGAAATATCACATACCATGTAGCCTCTTGAAAATTCTACTCTTCACTTGTGAGAGAATGAAAATGAAAAAGACAAATAATGTCTTATTTTGAAAATAGTTTTGTATAGTGATACATACACAGGAGCTAAAATGATAAAGGAAAGCAAGGGGATGATAAACCAAAAATTCTGGATGATGTCTACTTCTGAGGGTTGGGGTAAGGAGCCAGCTATTGTAAGGCAGGGCATTTAGGGGGCCTCTGAGACACAAGTTTTATTTTTTAAGCTGGGTGTCTAGTATATGAGTATTCCTTTTATTATTATTTTAACTGTGCATGCATATTTCATACATATTATACATAAGTATGATATAATTTGATTTTTCAAGGGAATAAAACTCATTTTAAAACAACTTAAATGATAAAAGAAATGTGTTGGTTTTCATAATTGAAAGATCCAGTGGTAGGAGAGCTTCAGATGTGGTTTGATGCAGAGTCCACCCCTATAGCCAGGGAAGAGGTCATCTTCCTTCAAAGCACATGGACTACAGTGGGAAAGGATGACTACCAGAATAAAGAATCACTGAGGGATTAAAAACTAGAATATATAAGAAGCTCAAACAACCCAAGAGGAAAAAAATAAAATAATCCAATTAAAAATGGGCAAAGGATCTGAATAGACATTTCTCAAAAGTAGACATACAAATGGCCAACAGGTATGTGAAAAAATGCTCAACATTATTAGTCATCAGAGAAATGCGAATCAAAACTACAATGAGATATCATCTTACCCCAGTTAAAATGGCTTTTATCGAAAAGACAGGCAACAACAAATGCTGGCGAGGATGTGGAGAAAGGGGAACCCTCATACACTGTTGGTGAGAATGTAAATGGGGAACCGTATGGAGGTTCCTCAAAAAACTAAACATAGAACTACCATATGACCCAGCAATCCCATTGCTAGGTATAGATCCAAAAGAAAGAAAGTCAATATATGGAAAAGATACCTGCACTCCTGTGTTTATTGCAGCACTATTCACAATCGCCAAGATTTGGAATCAACCTAAGTATCCATTAAGGGATGAATGGATAAAGAAATTGTGATGTATACACACAATGAAATATTACATAGCCATTAAAAAGAATGAAATCCTGCCATTTGCAACAACATGAATGGAACTGGAGAACATTATGTTAAGTGAAATAATCCAAGCACAGAAAGACAAGTCTTGTATGTTCTCACTCATATGTGGGAGCTAAATATTAGAACAATTGATCTCATGGAGACAGAGAGTAGAATGATGGTTACTAGAGGCTGAGAAGGGTAGTGGGGAGGGGGAGATAAAATGGAGATGGTTAATGGGTGCAAAAATATAGTTAGGTAGTTAGCTGGAATGAACAATAATTGATAGCAAAACAAAATGACTATAGTCAATAATAAGTATGGTTAAAATAACTAAAAGTGTGGAATAGGAATGTTCCTAACACAAAGAAAAAATAAATGCTTGAGGTGATGGATACCCTAATTACCCTGATTTGAACGTTACACATTGTATGCCTGTATCAAAACATCACATGTACCCTATAAATATGTATAACTATTATGCCCCCATAATAATTAAAAATTAAAAATTAAAAAAAAAAGAATCACTGGAAAGAGAAAGCGTATAAGCCAAAAAAGTTAGTAAATGTCCAGAGTCACAAATAATAAAACAGGTCCCAAAAATATTTCAGTTAGTATTTCTCATCTTATACTCAACTTCTAAAATCCTTGTTTTTCCTGTTTGACTTTTCCTAACCTGGATTTCTAGCCAGAATGAAACTTCTTAAGAGGCATAATGATTTCATTATAGCCCTCCAATTATTTTGTACCCATCACATTTCAACTTATGCTTTAACTTTTTGCTAGAAAGATATTTCAATTCAATAATAAGTTCTCCATTTAAGTGTGATGACATTCTGCATGAGTAGTGTTAAAAACTTGTTAAAATAGTGACTTCTGTGCTTGTGCCCTTGTATTCTAGATGTTTCTACAGGTCATAATTAGGGCCATATTGACTTTTAATATAATTGCAACTTTTCATTTATTTTATGTTACTTAATTATTTACTTTAATTTTTCTTATTTTTCCAATTTCAAAATGTCATTGTAACACAGAACTTTCCCAAGCTAATGATCACAGTTTATCATTTATTTAGAATAATTATGGAATAATTTAGATAATTGAAAATTTCCCTTTTAAGTCCAAAAGTTTTTAAAAAAATTATTCTTGATAGTGATCTCTTCAAGGCCTTCTTAAATAGATTAAATGCTATGTAATTTTATGTTTTCTTCATGATACAGGGTCATTAGGAATGTAAATTACTTTGTTATAATTACAATAATTTCAGATGCAAGTAGCTGTTTGCTTATATACTTAAAGGGACTACTCTAATTATTGAGTGTAAATTTTTTAATGTTTTTTTTTGTCTCTACTCTCTATGTCAACTTTAACTTTTTAATGCTATCAATATACCAGCACCTAGCAATACTCTTCTAAGTTATTGTATCTAAACAGCCATAAACTCATAAACTAGTTAAATGTTTGATATAACCTTGTTAAAATGATCTGTAAATAGGTTCTTAGTGACATTCTAACTAAAAATGAAGTACTTAAATTTTAGTGCAAGATTTTTGATATCCCTTTTGTATCACAACAGCTTTTAAATTCTTAATTATATTTTTTCTTCCTACTGAGTTTCCAGTTATATTTTACATAGTTAAAATTTCTAGGGAAGCTTTCTAAACAAGGAATATGGATTACTTTACTTTATGTTTTTATGAAATTTTAATTTTTTATTATAAACTGAGAAATTATAGTTGTATATATTTATGGGGTACAAAACGATGTTGTGATTTGTGAATATAATGTAGAATAATTAAATCAAGCTAGTTAACATATCATCACTTCAAATACTTATCTTTTTTTGGAGTGAGAACATTTGAAATTTACTCTCAGTGATTTTGAAATGTACATTATTATTTACTATATCAACCATGGTGGCAATATATCTCAAAGAAAAAATAACTAATTGCTCTTGTCTAATTGAGGTTTTCTAACTTTTGATCATTATCTTTCCATTCTCCCCATCCCTCCAAACTCTGGTAACCATTCTACTCTCTGCTTCTTTGAGTTGAACTTTTTAAGATTCCACATATGAGTGAGAACATGCCTTATCTGTTTTTCTGCGCCTGGCTTATTTAACTTAGCATAATATCCTCTAGGTTCATGCATGTTGTCACAATGGCAGGATTTCCTTATTTTCTATGGCTGAATATTATTCCATTGTGTATATATACACCATATTTTCTTTATCCATTCATCCATCAATGAACATTTAGGTTGATTCCATATCTTAGCTGTTGTGAATAGTGCTGCAATAAACACGGGAGTGCAGACATGTTTTTGACATACTAATTTCAAATCTTTTGGGTAAATAGTCAGAAATGGGATTGCTGGATCTGGATTATTTTATAATCAGGAAAAAGCATTAAAGGTGGATAAAAGCGCTAAATTATTTTGATAATATGATATTACTTTTTATATTTTAGCCTTTGTAGTGTTTGAATTCTGTATTCTTACTCATAATCTTGACTTTGAGCTTTATTAATTCCTTTCCAAGCTATTTGTGATTTTTGTTAAAAAAGATTGCTTTTATTTGTCATTCTTTTTTTTTCAAAATTATTTTAGTGATTTAATTATTTCTTCTTTTTTTTAAGGAAAAAAATTTTTGAACTGACAATTATTTCTTAGTTTGATATTAAAACATTTTAGCTGGTGCTTGAAAACTCAAAAATCTCCACTGTTTTTAGTATAACATACAGCATATCAAAACCTTTCTGATGTATTTCCAAAGTACCTAGCTTCTTTTACTCATCATGCCCCTATGTAAGGCCTCTTTTTACATTCTACTAGAGTAGAATATGTTATTTTTAGTTCTGTAACTACTGTGTGGTAGCCAACCTCCGAGATGTACCCCAGTGTTTCCTCCTCATAGTCATGCCCTCATAGTCATGCATAATCCTCGTCCATATTGTATTAGTGTTGGTCTGTGTGGTGAAGGAGTGATGGTATGTTGCATATGAAACTGGGTAGGAATGGTTGCTACAGATTCCAAAATGGAACAATAAGACTTGATAATTGATTGGATTTTTAGATGTAAGGAAACACAAAGTTTTTGAGTTTGACAAGATGGTTATGCCATTAACACATGTAACAATGTCTAGAAGGGAAGTTTTTGTTTTTGTTGTTGTGAAAGATAGATAGGGAGAGATAAGAAATTTATTTTCAGGTTGAGACCCTGGATAGCAATATTAGGAACAATGGCTCGTATTTACAAAAATGAATAGACTACCTTACAAAATAGTCAGTGTTCTGTCACTGTATGATTCCTTATTGAGGATGTTGGAGACTAGACTTCTTGTAGTAATATAACATCTAAAGTCCTTTCCAGCTAAGAGATTTGATTATTCCATCTTGACTAGTTGTGATACACACACACACACACACACACATAAACATGCACACACTTGAGAGAAGGGATAATAAAAGTAAATGAAGGAAATAGCCACAATCTCCCCTACCATAGGCTTCTTAACAGTTTTCTCCCTGTTTCTCACTTGTTGCTTCTGGTGAATTCTAATCTCTGTTGGAGCAGCTTAGTAGACAGTCTACAACCAGGATGAGGGGACTTACGGTCACATCCATCTCTCAACTTTGCAAATTACTACAGTTCTACTCTTACTTGATTCTACACTGCATAAAACTGGTCTTCTTATAAAATGCTCAGAAAAGCAAAAGGTACCCTGGAAAATTGACAAACCCATGTGTCTTCCTTCTATTAGAAATGATTTATGCACTATAAATATCTTTTCCTGTGTTGCCCAATACCATTTCATTCATTTTTTCTTAATTCCTTTTAAAAAATTATTATTACTTGTTTCTGAAAAAAAAATCTTTTCCTTTAATTTAATCATGAAGCAAACAAAATACATTGCTCGGAGAAAATAAAACAGAAATGTAAAACAAGGAAGTTAGACTTCATAGTTGCTAAGATTCCTCTTAGCTCATAAGCTTAAGTAGCAAATCTTAAGTATTTTGTATTCAGCATTAATGAACTTGAGTAATAGTTGAAAATATTTTTAGTGATACAATTATACAAACTATTTTTTTTGATACTTTTTGATCAAATTGTTGTAAAATTCTGCAAACATTTAAAAGATATTTATGGGCTTGAAAAAGCTAACATCCTTCTCTATTAAGTATCTTATTCATAAGAGGCCAAATCTTGATATTCAATAGGGTTTGTGCAACATAGCAAACAAGGAAGTGGGACAATACAAGGAATACAGGTCCATCATTCCCCTCATTGCCTCGCCCCACACCTTGGATTCACTGAGCGCTTTTTTTTTCAAGTCTGGAAAAACCTCTTCTGTTTGCATGATTTGGTTGCTGCCTGCCCTAGAATTTACCATTTACTTTCCCTGAATCCAGTTGAATATTTTCATGAAAGATAGAGCCTTTGAAAATGTTTGTTTTGGCAACTGTGAAAGATCTAAAAGCATAGATAATTTTAGTGATTTTCTAAAATCACACAGCTGAGTTTTCATCATTGGAATATACTGTTGGAAATATAAAGTTTTCTTATGCCATCTGGGAACATCAAAAAGACCAATCCGATACAATATTCACTCCTCAATTGTTTGACAAAAGCAGGGAATTCCTAGCCAGCCATTTTTAACTCCACTGCACCTGGCTAAAGGGGCTATTTGACTTTTTAATGCCGTTTACGTATATAAATGCAAATCAAGAGAGAATCGTGGGTCAATTGGCTTTATAATTGTTCCTTCATGATGCTGTTATTTTCCTCCATCCCTCATTCTATCCTCCCTCCTCTTGTTGACAGTTCATCTTACATAGGCTATTATAATGGAGAAGATATTATCTTTCAGGGTAAAGGCAGGATGCCAAAGTGGGAGGCAAATTTTGGCACTATTCTGGAGGGTTTTTTTTAAAGAAAATTTACATTCTTCTTCCTTTATTCCCTTAAAAGCAAGAAATGAATCTCACCAGCTTTTATGGAACAAATTTAGCTTAGCCCTCAGATGACAAAAAGTTCTTTTTCTATAGTCATGTCAAGGAGAAGATTCTTGAACATTCTTTGTGCAAGATTAAAAAGAAAAATTTTTGCTCTTTCATTTGGTATGACTTGTGCAATAGACCAGCATAATTTAATAATAAAATTCCAGTTTTCATTTTGCAAATCTGGTTGCCCTGGTTTTAAATTATATGTTGAATTATGAAAACCAAGCACTTGGTTACCAAGGAGAAAGGAGGATTCTATCTTGGAATTGTTTAACTATATAGGCTTGGTATATTTCCTACTCATATTTTTCTTCCAGAAAGTTGTCTAGAAAGCCATTCCTTCTCTACTAGTAATATTGTACAAATGTAATGAAAATCTGAAATAATTTTGGTTTTTACTGACTTCTTCTTATGAATTAGTTGTACTTTCTGTCTTATTCTCTGAAAAGAACAAAAAGATTGATTTTGTCAAAGGACTATTGTGAGGAAGGAAACACGGTTTGAGATTGAGTAATGGAGAGGGCAAAGTCCTGGCCTATATTAAAACAGTTGGTCTTAAAGAAAACTCAGAGACTAGATTAGGATTGTATATATAAAGACAATACGTTAATTTTCTAGTTTATGTAATATAGATTTTAAAAACTCTAGTAAGTATAGGAAACTTAGGCATTAATAAACTATTTTGCATTTGAATTTCAAGTTTTTAAAGCAGTATTCAATAAATTTCACATTATATTTGCTTTTTGGTAAATTAAAAAACAAGTTTTTAAAAGGAAGAAATTGTGGCTCTTAATTTGAAAGCATATCTCACTATGTTGATTAGTCCACAGAATTTTAATAATTATTCTGGAGTTGCTTTTGAAGAGCAACTATTGCTAGAGTTATTGCTTAAAAGAGATGGGTCAAGAAGTCGTAGTTGTGACTAATGGAGGTGTCAGACTGTTTATGGCCTTCTGTGCCACTAGAAAGAAGAATTTTGCCACAGGGTACTAGCATTGAACAACGCCCAGATGTGGGTTTTCAAGTGGCTCTTTTCCCAGTACTATTACACACCCCATCCCTCTGATGACCTGAAGCAATCTCAGAGCTTACTGCCTCTGACTGGTGAGCTCATTAGGCCAGGGCTGGGGATTTCTACAGAGAACGGGGAGATTTGCTGTGTTTTGAGCCTTTGAACTCTCCTCCAACCCTTCTAATGTCACAAATGCACATCCTTCACTACAAAGGTGAGAAAACACAAGGGTGCTAAGCTCTCAGCCTGGCACAGTGGCACCAACACTGGCTACTAAGTCAGGAGCTCTAGGTCCTAGGCCTTGTTCTGCCACCTACAAGTGAGTGATTCTGGAAAAGTCTCCTTGCCTTAGTCTCAGTGTCATATATAAAATGAGACTTCCTGGGGATTTATAATTTGAAATGATGCTACTCAGAATTTACAGAAATTATATTGGATTATAGATGTGTAGATATTAGAATGTCCACTTAAGAGAGATGGATGTTAGATGAATTTTAGATGAACAGTTGGGTGATGATGCCTTGGCACCAGTCCATTTAAAGCTAGGACCAGAATTATAATTGCCTCATTCCTTTCAGAACATTAGCCTTTATGAGAAAAGTGATAATTTTAGTATCTTTAACTATTATTAATTACATCCCTTCTAGCAATACCATCTACTGCCCAGCTTTTTTCTAGAGCCAAATTTTAGTGTGTAGCCACCTGCTCTTTCTCCTCAGTTATTTTGAATCTGGATTCTTCTTTCTGAAGTAAATCAACTATTTTTTCTCTATGGAAGTTTTGGGATTTTTCTCCTTATCTTTGGTGCCCTGAAATTTCACCAAATTTGTACAGGTGTGAATCCCTGCCTTTCCTTCTCACCCTCTTCATCTTACAGAGCTTTTGATCTGAAGTCTAGTGTCTTTCTCTAGCTCCAGAAAGTTTTCTTTCATTATTTATTTATTTTCTCATTTTATTGCTTCTGCTCCATCCTTTTGAAACTCATCATAGGTATTTGAAACCATCTGGATCTCTTTTCCATGTCCCTTAACTTTTCTTTAACATTTAATGTTTAATCATTTAATGTTTAAACATTTAATGTTTAAATGTAACATTTAATCCATTTTATGAATTTTTTCTTTTGCATTGTGTTCTGGTTGAATCCCTCAGTTTAGGTTTTTAGTTCTGTAAGTGAGTCTTCAGCTATATCTATTCTGGAATTTAGTTCCTCAATTAATGTTTAAAATTTTTTTCCTTTTTGAATCCTGGACATAAATCGTCAATTATAACATCTCAATTCGTAGCACAATGTTATAATTTGCACGTGTAAGAGTCTTGTTTTATTCACTTATTTTTTTTAACCTTCATCCTTGATTTGCATTCCCGTTCTTCCCACCATTGTTTCTATTTATTTGATATATATTCTTAAATATGCATGTATGTTTGAATGCCAAAAGATCTTTTGTTGTTTTCTGTGAGTGCTTTTATTCTTACCTGAAGAAACTGTACTGTGCTATGCAGCATAGTTTCTAAAAAATTTGGTCATAATAGTTTTAATTCCCAGGAATTCCACTTGTTTCTCTTTTTCATAGCAGTCATATTTTTGCTAATTAATACAATATCTTAACGAATCTCTCCAAATAAATTAGTTATACTTATTTTAAAGTCCTATTCTGTCATTAGTCTTCTGTATGTTATAGTTGTTTTCTTATTTGAATCAGATGATCCTTTCTAATGGTGTTAATTTTCCTCAAGTGTTTGGTGATGATTTGATTGGTGATTGTTGATGAGGATCTATCTTCCTGGCCAAGTGAGAATTCCTGTTTACTTGTCTGTTAATTCAGGTTCCACTTTTGGTGATAAAGGAGCAGTAGAATGTGTGGCCCAGAGGGCTAGTTTCCTAGGGTTGCCCTAATAAACCGCAAACTGGGTGGCTAATAGAAATTTATTCTTTTATAGTACTGGAGGCTGAAAGTCCAGAATCAGAGTGCTGGCAAGACCATGCAATCTCTGAAGCCTCTAGGAGAGGATCCTTTTTTGCTTCTTCAGGCTTCTGGTAGCTCTAGGTGTTGTTTGGCCTGTGGCAGCATAACTCTGATGTCTGCCTCTATCTTCAGATGGTCATCTTCCCTCTGTGTCTGTGTGTCTCTGTGTCTTCACATGGTATTCTCCTCTCCTCTTCTTATAAGGGCACCAGTCATATTGGATTAAGAGACTATCATACTTCATTATAACCTTATCTTAACTAATTACATCTGCAACGATCTATTTCCGAATCAGGTCACATTCTGAGGTACCAGGGGTTAGGACTGTAACATATTTTGGAGGGGGCACGATTTAACCCATAACAGTGGAAAAGTAGTTTTTCCACTGGGTAAAGGTGGGCTTCCCTTCCTTACCTTGCATGTTGTCCTGCTTCTCCAATCCCAGAAACTACTCTGGGAGTCTCCTATTTCAGAACTCCCACTTTAGAGACCTGTGCATGACGTTTTATCCTGGTGGCAAATGCTCTAGTCAGACAACCCTTTTCTTTCTGTGCCTCTGCTGTCACTGTGGAAGCCTTGCTGGACTCTACTTCTCAGGCCCCAGCGCTGAAGCCAGGAGCCTTTCCCTTTGTTCCCCAGGAGCCTTTTAGCTTTGTTTATAGATGAAGTTTATAGCCAGCTGTTCAGGTCTTTGGATAGAAGGGTCACTGGCCAGATCTTCTGACTGCGGTCCTTTAATGATTCACCCAGTGATTTCTCCAGGGCTGATTTAGTTTGGTTAGCTTGGAAAATAAAACTCATCTGGGATTTCCTTGGGAACTATTGCTTCCTTTTGCAATAGCCTCTATTTGGATCTTGTGGTGCAGTTTCTCTCTACTTTTTTCTCTGTTAATCTGATCCCATCTGTGTCTTCCCTCCCCTAAATGCTTTTTATGTCCCAGAAATTCCACAAATTCTCTGGTCCACTGATGCCATCCTTTTCTGTTTTTCAGTCTGTTCTGCAGCCTTCTTTAACCATAACTTTTCTTTAATTTCAGTGGGATTTGGGTGGAAAATGAGATAGACATATGTGTTTACTCTGCCATAATTACATAGTATAAGGTGTTGATCTAAACTAGGGATCATCAGAATTGTTCTGCAGAGGGCCAGATGGTAAACATTATAGGCTTTGAGGGCTATAATGTCTGTGTTGCAACTACTCAACACTGCTGTTGTAGGGCAAAAGCAGCCACAGATAATACGTAAGTGAATAGAAGTGGCTGTGTTCCAATAAAACTTTACTGACAAAGCAGGCAGTGGACTAGGTTTGGCCTATCCTTGAAACAGTGGTTCTCAAAGTTATCATGCATCAGAATCTTTGAAAGGGCATGATAAAACATAGATTTCTCTGTTCACCTCCAATTTCTGACTTAGTAGGTCTGGTGTGGGGTTCCAGAATTTGCATTTCTAATCAGCTTCCAGGTGATACTGATACTGCTGGTCTGTGGACCATATTTTGAGAACCACTTATCTAAATCATTTTTGTTCCCTAAATACCACTGTCTCAACTATTTATTGATAATAAAATCATGTGCTGGGCACTGTGGTGCATGCCTATAGTCCCAGCTACTCAGGAGGCTGAGGCGGGAGGATTGCTTGAGACCAGGAGTTTGAATTCAGCCTGGACAACAGAGCAAGAACCCATCTATTAAAAGAAAACCATGTTCCTCATTCATCCATCCACTCATTTATTCATTTATCTAACAAGTATTTATTGAACTTCTATGTGCCAGGCTCTGTTCTAGGTCGTGAGGATACTGCCATGAACAAGACAAAGTCTCTGTTTTTATGTGTGGGGAACCAGACAACCAGACAAACACAAGAGTACACCTATAAAAAGTATAACACTGGAGAGTAATAAAAACTATAAAAATAAAGCCAAGAAAAATGATAAAGAGTGGTATAGGAAGAGAGCTATTTTAGATATAGTAGTCAGAAGAGGTCACTCTTATGAGGTGACATCTTAACATAGAGATGAATGATGAAAACAAGCTAATCATGTGAAAACTGAGGCACAGGCAGAACATTCCAGACAGAGGAAATAGTGAGTATGAAGGCCTTAAAGTAGGAATGAGCTTGTTTGAGGAAATTCGAGACCAATAGATTGGGAGTGGCTTGAGTCAGGTAAAGAGTGGCAGGAGATGAAAGCAGAAAAGTGGGCAAGATCCAGATGTTTTGGGGATTTGTAGGCTGTGGTAAAGAGTTTGGGTTTTTTTTTTTTTCTTCCTAGAGACAGGATCTTGCTCTGTAGTCCAGGCTGGAGTGCAGTGGTGTGATCACAGCTCACCATAACCTCAAATTCCTGGGCTCAAGTGATCCTCCCACCTAAGGTAGGACTATAGGTGTATGCTACCATGCCTGGCTAATTTTTAAAATTTTTTTTTTTTAGAGATGAGGTCCTTTTTTTTCTTTTTTTTTGAGACAGGGTCTCACTCTGTTGCCCAGGCTACAGTGCAGCGGCATCATCATAGCCCATTGCAACCTTAAAATCCTGGGCTCAGGTGATCCTCCTGCCTCAGCCTCCCAAGTAGCTGCGACTACAGGCATGCACCTGGCTAATTTTTTCTATCTTAAGTAGAGACAGGATCTCTCTCTTGCTCAGGCTGGTCTCAAACTCCTGAGCTCAAGTGATTCTCCTGCCTCAGCTTCTCAGAGTGCTAGGGTTATAGGCATGAGCCACTGAGCCTGGCCTGGAGACAAGGGATTGATATGTTGCCCAGGCAAACTCCTGGTCTCAAGCTATCCTCCTGTCTTGGCCTCTCAAAGTGCTGGGATTATAGGCGTGAGCCACCATGCCCAGCCAAGAGTTTGGCTTTTATTTTAAATTTCATGTGAAAACATTGGAGGGTTTTGTGCAAAGGAGTGACATGATAGCATTTACATTTTTGAGGAATTACACTGGTGGCTGGGTGGAAAATGCTGGAGTGGTGGTGGCAAGGAGTGAGGACAATAGAGCAGGGAGACTTTTTGGCAAGTTTATTACAAGAATTCTAGGAGAGAGGATGCAGTGTCTTAGAGCAAGATGATTTCAGTGGTGAGATACAGTTGCATGCAGAACATGTTTAGATGGTTCAGCCAATAGAGTTTGCTAGTAAATTGGATGTGGATGTGAAGTAAAGAGCAGGATCGAAGATAACTCCTGACTGTCTGTCTTGAGCAACTGGGTGAGGATGGGAAGAAAATTAAGATATTTACTTTAGAATTTTATGTTTGAGATGCTTTTTAGATATTCAAGAGAAGTTGTCAAAAGGTAGTTAGATGTAATAGGCTGGAGCTCAGGTGAAAGGCTAGGGATATAAATTTGGTATTCATCAATATACTTTTGTTATTTCATATTTAAGGCTATGAGACTAAAGGAGATTACCTACGTTTTAGATGTAGATAGAGAAGGAGGTCAAGGATTTAATGTTGCTGACATTGAGGTGGTGGGAAAGGGTAGAGGAGCCAGCAAAGGGAACAGAGGAATCATGTAAGAGGTGTGGTTTCCCAGAAGTCAAGTAAATAAAATGTTCAAGAAACAGAGAGTCATAAAACTTGTCAAATGTTACTAGGTGAACAAGTTAAAATGAGGACTGATCTTTGGTCACTTAGTCATCTTGATGAGAGAGGTATAGTGGAGCAGTGAGGAATAAAGCTGCTCAGAATAGAAGAGAAAATTTGGAAGGAGAGGACATAGGGACAATGAACATAGTCAACTCTCTCTAGGGACTTCTGCTTCTGGTCATGCTTGCCTAGGTTATATGTACCAACCCTGAGAACAACTAGAAATGCAAGACCAATTATAAAATGTCTGTACCTAAAAATGTTGCATGGCTAAGAATAATAAATCCTGGAAGAGAGAAACCAAGAGAGGGAAACCCAGCCCTGAGGTCTACTTTTCCGTTAGACTTTTCTAGAAGAGGTAGCAGAGAGGTTGAAAGACTTGAACAGCCTCAAGAGACTAATAAGACAAAATCTGTAATTCAGAGTATGCCAAGGGTAAGGACCAGGTATTCATCTACTCTCCACCAAACTCTGGACTGGAATCTCAGAGAACTAACTCTTAGGAATAAAGGTGAACCAGAAATAGTTCAAGTCTGGCAGGGACTTAAGCTCAGTTTTAAATAAATGCAATCCTTAACATTGGATTAAGAGATTCCCACATAACTAGTGCCCTGCCTGTCAGAAGAAAACATGAATTCTCTCTGGAGTAAGATAACATCATCCTAGGCCTCAAATTATTTCTATAATTTCTTAATATATAATGTCCAGCACTCAATAAAAATAACCAGTTTATTTTAGGAGATAAAATAACATGAGCAAGAACCAAGGAAAAAACCCAAAACTCTGACACTAGAAACAGACTCACGGGAGCTTCAGATAATGGATTTACCATTAAGATTCTTACTCTACTGAAGGAGATTAAGGACAAGATTAGGAAATTTGACAGAAAATTGGAAGCTATGAAAATAAAAAACTCAGTGGATGAATTTAATAACTGACTAGACACAATTAAAGAGAGAATTAGGAGACAGGTAGGATTACCCAGAATGAAGGAAGTATACAGCAAAAAAGGAATGGAAAATAAACAGAGTGTTATAAAATAGGAGATACAGTGAGGATATCTAGCATGCATAATTGGAGCCCTGGAAGAAGAAGAGAAGAGAGAAAACGGATCATAAACAATATTTGAAAAAATAATAGCTGAGGATTTTCCAAATCTGATGATGGATAACAAACCACAGATTCAAGAATTCCTATAAACCCCAGCTAAGATAACTAAAAGGAAAACCACACAACCTCATCATAACAAAAATACTGAAAACTAAGACAAAAAGAAAAAATTATAAAGTAGTCATAGGGATCTCACGAAGCAACACTTAAAATGAGATTTCTTTTCTTTCATCAGAAACACTGGTTCTGAAAAAAATTACTGCCATTCTAGATTTCTAAACATCTAAAAATGTGTCCTTTGATAATGAAGATAAAGTAAAGACATTTCAGACCAAAAACTTGCGAAATTCTTTTTCCCTAGCAGGCAGACACCACGCACTAAAAAGAACACTAAAGATTTTTTTTCAAGTAGTGGGAAGAGGACAATTGATCTTAGCCAAAAGGCAGAAAAGCAATGGTAATGGGAGAATGAAACGAAACTTGGAGATGAAAGAATAAAATGCAACCAAAATGTGTGTGAGTCTAAATGAATATTGACTGTGTAACACAATGATTATAATTTCTGTTGGGTTTGAATATGTTGAGAATTAAAATATACAATAGCAATGGCATGTATGTCAAGGGGGGGTTCAATGAAGTTAAAAGGCATAAGTTCCTTGTATTGTGCAAGTTCATATTATAATCTCAAGAGTAACTTGTAAAAATAGTGAAAAGAAGTATGCCTGTTTTAGAGGGGGAAACTGGAATAATAAATAATCTCAATCAATCTGAAAGGAAATATAAGAAAGAAATAAAAACATAGAACTAGTGAGGAAATAGGAAGAAAACTGAGATGGTATAATTAAGTCCAAATATATCAATTATTACATTAAATATATATGGCCTATATGTTGCTATTAAGAGCAAAGATTGCCCAACTGGATTAAAAAAACCTTAACTATGTACTGCTTTCAAAAGACTTCTAAAAATATAGGAAAATAGAAAGTTGACAGTAATAGGATGGGAAAATAATATACCATGCAAATACTAACCAAAAGAAAGCTGAATGGGTAAAATAATATCAAGGTAGGCAAATCTTTGGAGAAATTTTGTTTTAAAGGTTAGCAGAGAAATGGATAGAGACTAGAGGGGGACATTGGTCCAGACTATTATTTATTTAGTTATTTAATGCTTGTGTACTAATAGGAGTAATATAGCAGAGAAGAATAAATTAATGACACAGGAGAGAGAGAGATATAATTTAAGCACAAAACTCTTTGAGTAGAAAAGAGGATGGAATCCACTGCTGAAATGGAGGAGTTGGACTTAGAGACAGGGATAATTTTCCTGTTGTAATAGGCAGATGATATGGGTACCAGGTGCATGCACATTAGTAGGTAGATTTGTTGGTAAGATGATGAACTCATTCTCTTCCAATTGCATCTCAGTATTCCTCTTTATGTTATTAATATCTCCCCTTTTACTCAAATGAGTTTGAATAGAATTCTGTGCTTTTCAAGCAATCCCTGATAAGAACAGATGTCTTGTCAAAATTACCGTATTTAATTCAACAAGGCTTGATGATATACATTTGCCAATTAGTAACTGAGAAAGCTGAGGTAACAAACCACTCTGGGCCTCAGTTTCTTCATCTGCATAAATGAGGAGAGGTTTTTGAACTATGTACTGTGGAGCCCAAGTTGTCACAAGGGCTTATGAGAAGGACAGAGGTAACGAAATGGTAGGGCTCCTGGTCCTCTTGGTCCACTTCAACTCTGACCTCTGTTACATGCTGGGCTCTTGTTAGAGATTTTGCTCAAAAAGTTTTTTTATTAAAAAAATGAGGCTGATGTGATGGCTCATGCCTGTACTCCCAGCAATTTGGAAGGCTAAGGCGGGAGGATCACTTGAAGCCAGGAATTCGAGACTAGCCTGGGCAACATAGCAAGACCCTGTCTCTACAAAAATAAATAAATATATAAACAAATTAGCTGGGCATGGTGGTGCACACCTGTATTCCCAGCTACTTCGGAGGCTGAGGCAGGCGGATCACTTGAACCCAGGAGTTCAAGGCTGCAGTGATCATGCTACTGAACTCTAGCCTGAGTGAACGAGTGAGACCCTGTCTCTAAAAAACAAAGCAAAGCCCATTTTTCCAGCTCTACCACTATTTAATTCCACTGTGTAAATCCATGAATATTTATCATTCATGATAGTACAGCTTCCAGTTACAAGATGAGGGTAGGTTTGAAGTTATTTCCCAGGGTCACATGCTTAGGCATGTGCCGGTCACTATGGCATGCTCATCAAGACCCCCAAGCTTAGCGTTCTAATTCTCTGACTCTGAGAAGATCTTGTCCAGTCAGTTACTCCCTGGCCCAGCTGAGGTGGAGGAAGGGGTATTGGTTCCAAGAAGATCAACAAGTTCCTTACCATTACAATTTTGGCACCTGTGTTCCTTTCCTCTATTCTCTGTCTTCAATGTTTTCAGAAATACAGACATTCTTCTGAGGGAGGCCTCATTTCAATGGGGTCATGCCTCTGGGCAAGGGATTAGAGAGCTCAGGTGACCTCATCAGTCTCTTCCAGTTCAATAATTTTGTAGCTGCAGGAACTGGCAGCTTATTCTTGGCACCGTTAAAATGGGCACCCATTAATAATTCTGGGAATGTGACATACTCACTAGAAATAAATGTGAAGACCCCTGATCAACTAAAGAAGCACAATTAGCTGAGAAGAGGAAGGTAGTAGACTTTAGTCTCAGGTCATGGGTAATGGTCACAAGTCAGTGATTTATTAATTTATTAAAGCACAGGATTATTTTCAACAAATAAAAGGTCAAATAATTTATTACTTTTTCAAAGGGCCTCTTGAAACACCTGGAAAAATTGGCATGAAGATAGAGGACTTCTAATTAATTGAGTAAAACTTAACATTAAATCCGAACTGGAAAATTTCTAACAGTTTTATTTTGAAGATAGGTTTTAGAAAAAAGGAGCTACTACATCTTGTTCATTTTCTTGGAAGAAAATTCTAGAGTTAGTGTTACAAATGAAAATCTCATGCTTTTGTTATAATTTGCATGCTAATTTTACAGATTTCACACTTAATAGGGCATCATTTCTTACAAACTTCCTTAGATATGTTCTTTGGTCTGAAAAATCACATCAGAATCATAAATTTCTTTTTTATTGTTGTACAACATTAAATGTAACTAATTATTAAAATAGTAAAGAATCATTTTAACTGTTTTTTTTTAACAGAAGATTATAAGATCCCTATTGAGCAAATGTTTAAAGAAAATAAACCTCAGGTAGACTCATTTTGATCAGGAAAGAGAGCTTTGCTTGGAGAAAGAAGGCATTGGGCTCAAGGTTAGCAATTTTCCAGGTGCTGTTCCTTCGTTCTTTAAGAAAAATCATAAACACTGAATATACTTGTGTCACAGATTTAGATAATAATTTTTTTTTTTAGACAGAGTCTCACTCTGTCACCCTGGCTAGAGTGCAGTGGTGTCATCATAGCTCACTGCAACCTCAAACTCCTGGACTCAAGTGATCCTCCTGCCTCAGCCTCCCGAGAGGCTGGGACTACAGGCGTGCGCCATGACGCATGGCTAATTTTTCCATTTTTAGTAGAGACGAGGCCTCGCTCTTCCTCAATATGGTCTCGAACTCCTGAGCTCAATCAATCCTCCCACCTCAGCCTCCCAGAGTGTTAGGATTACAGGCGTGAGCCACCGCAATAGGCTAAGATAATAAATTTTTTTCACAGCTCATGATTCCTGTGTAATGGATAGCAAGGACTGGTATTTCAAGGACTTTTTATTATTTATAATGCAATACAGTCTGACAAATCATATGTGATTGTTTTGTTATGCTTTGCTTTGCCAAACATAGAGAATGTGCTAAAGTTTTTAAAACATTTGTCTTTGCTTTGAATCAAATCTGCAAGGAAATACAGATATTTCAGACTCATTACTCATAAACAGATATATTAAGATCCTCAAGCGGTTTTTTAAATTCACAAATACACATTTGAAATGTTTATGATAAAATATATCAATATTGAACAAAAATGTGTGTAAACAGTAATTCTACAACTGGGAAGACATCTCAATTCTGTTAATTTTGGTGATGTCTTCCCAACCACGTCTAATCTTCAGTATCTTCTTACTCAAGCATGGCAGGAATAGTATGCCTTTACATATCAGGACAACAATCGGAAGGAAAACAGCTATGATAAAAGTTGGAGGTGTATACCATACAAATTGCTTTACATCTACCCATTTGTTCCAGGCAAAAATCAATGCGTGTATTGTGCCCAGTAGAAGGGAAACAATTCCTAATTTGCTCTGCAAAAGAAAAACAAAATTACCTTAGTGAAGATTGATTCAATAAGAGTTTATCCCATCCTACCTCACCTGGATCTGTTCTGTTGCTTGGAAATCCTTTCATTCACCTATGGTTGTTTTCCTATCACACTTCTCAACAATGTCCATTTATATCTTTCCACTCTTTTTACATATCTCCCTTCATTACCTTATTTGTGGGTAATATTCTCATAAGTTGAAAAATTTTGTAATGATATGTAAAAATGTAATGATATGTAAAAATATTTATATATCTCCCTTCATTACCTTACTTTTGGATAATATGTGGGTAAGTTGAGAAAATTCATAACCTTCCTTTCGGTTTTAGGTGATCAACAACTCTGTCTTCCCTATCTCCACCACTTTGTTCATCTCTCTTATGACATTTATTTTATGGTGCTTTGTCTCTTGTGCATTTGTTTTAATTCCACCTATCAAGAGACATCTAAAATGAGGGACTGAGTCTTACTTCTCACAGGATCCCTGCAGAATCAAGCGGGGACTTGCACATTTCAGGTGTTCAATAACATATTGGTGGGTTGACTGAAGATTACTGCAAAAATCAATTTGACTTCAGTGATCTTTATCAATTGCAAAGGCAACAATGTGATTCACTTTGATTTTGGTACATGAATACTGAAGTAAAGGAGCTTGGCCTATGTTTAAAAAAAATCATTCTGATAAAATGGAAAAATACTAACAATTATTTCAATGTTTGAATAAAATGGATCTGATGTGAAAAAAATTTTAGCTTGCATTGAAATGCTTTGGCACCACACAAAGTTGCTTAAAAATAGTTGTTCATGTATGTAATAAATGGCAGTCTGACAATAGCTCTTCTAGATGATTTTTGACTTCTATTCACTTTACTGGAAATGGTCATTAGCCTGCCAGAACAAATCTAACTCACAATTATTCAGCTGCATTCTTAAGCTCCAGTGAATACAATCAAATAGCTAAGTTTATATTTTCAGATAGGAATCTCCAAGGTAAATCATATTGTAACCAGTTCTCAGATTCGAAATGAAAAGTTTCTAGGTTAGTAATTGAAAAATTCATGTTATTGGTTGAAGATTAACTTTATCAAATGTGTACTGTATACTTATTAGGGGTAGGTGTTGTGCACATGGTGGAATGACTCAGTTGTCAAGATGTGGTGCTTCAATTCCTAATTAAATCTGAAAAGTGGTGCTCGGCATATGTGTGACAGGCAGAGCAATGTAAGAAGAAAGCTATTTAGCAAGGCCCAGAGAGCTCCAATGGCTATTAGGCTGAATCTACACAAAATTAAGAAATACTGTGCTTGGAGAATGAGGTGCCATTTCTAAGCTGCACTGGAATAATTCAGATGGGAGACATACTTTCCAGCCTAATCAGATATCCTGATAGAATGTCTGTTGGAGTATATGTGGACATGTAGAAAGGATAGTGGGGAAATGTCTAACTTTGTGGAAATTTCCAAAGATGTCCACCCATAAAAGGCAAAGCTATGTAATTTAAAGAATTTTGGCAGTGCTTATGACTGAATTAAATTTAGTTCTTTGAATCTTGTCAGACAAGGATCCCCTTCTGAATTCTCACACATCACTTTAAGTGTAATCTACCACTAGGAGATAAACTTCAGTAAATCTGAGATAGTTTTCGAATTCCAAGAATATTAAGAAACTTCAAGTGAGTAAGCTACAAAAATGTAACTTGGAAAAAGCAGCCTTTAAAATTAGATATTAGAATATCCTTGGTAGATAAAACTCCATTTTTTTTTTCCTGGACAGTACAAAGCTGTGTAACTTAAAAGGCATGACTGAAGTCAGGTGATAGATAAAATAATATTTTTATTTTTGGGGAACTAATAAACTGTGGATACGGCATCCCTAAAATATCACATTTGCAGTTACTAGGTGGGCAGCAAATTGTCTAACAAGTTTCAAATGTCAGAAGAATATTTTTCTTTGAGTAATGCCTTTATTTATGTCTAGAAAACACTTTTCCAAACACTTAGAAACAATAGTAAAAAAAATAAGAGAGCAAATTATTAATTGGAACAAGTGTGGGATCTTTGCTACTGGAAAACAATTTTATTTTTATGGGGTAAAGTCAACATACTTGACATTATAAGCATAGAAAGAAGATTTACCCCTCTGAGTTATTTTATGTATCATTTACCTGAATATAGCGAAATTCTCTCCAAGTCAAAGAGTCACTCACAGATGGAATAGATGTCACAGCCAACAGAGCCAGTATTGCAAGTCCCATAATTCCCAGAGATACATAAATCTCCATTCTCCAAACATCATGCTCAATCCAAGCATCTTCTTTGTTTTGCTGGACCTACAAGAAGGTGAAAGAAGACAGGAGGAATGCAAACCACAGTTATTTCCCAAATGTGAATTTCCTTCTATATTCTTCCCTCTGCCTACTAGGGAGGCCCTGATAAATAGGGGAGGGCCCCCACAAATTTATGACTTTTTCTTTTTTTTCCTTTGCATTCCTCTAAGAGAAATGACATAGGAGCTATTACTTTTTTCCCTTAAATGCAATGTTTATATAATCTGTTTTATTAATTATTTAATAATTATTTGATATTTTACTTGAATAGAATTATAATGTACATGCATATGTGGTAAATAAAAAGAAGACAAGGACAATAAACATTAAAAAGTAATCTTGGGAGGGTGGTAGAAGATTGAAATGTGACCCTAATCCATGAACAAATATTTTTTTATGCTGTTAAAGTTGTACTCTATTTTCAGCTTAAAAAAACATTTCTCAATGTAAAACTATACAATCAAGCCCCAGTGAAGTTATAATAAAAATTTTAAAAATTCAGATTACTTTTTTTTTTGACAATGAACAAAACTTTAATTATTGATAGTTTCATAACACCCTGTATTGGTCACAAAGGAAAGAAATAGTATGAGGAAAATGACAAAAATATGTGATAAATAGTAAAACCAATTCAAATCTTATTCCATGATTAGGTCAGTACGATTATATTTGTATGCATGGATCTATATTTTATATTAATATAATATTTATACATTAATAAATGTAACATTTATTATTTGTGAGCCATTGCTGCAGGTGCTGTGGTTGTAGTGGTGAAATAAGAATTTTCCTATATTCCTTACATATATATTTGATCAAGAAGAATTACATTTGAGTTTCCCTTTTCTGTCTATCCAGATTACTTAGTAGGTAGATTCATAATTTACTAACTTGGGTCATAAACATTTTCTATTCTTACCTTCTGCTATCAGCAGAGACAATAATTCATAATATAGAGCCTGAACAACAAAGGATTGTGTATTTTTTCAATTTAATTAAAGTTGATTCCCTGCTTTAAGAGAGACTCATATTTTAGATTTTATATTTTCCTTAATTAAAATGGGAACCTAGATATTTGCTTTTCCAAATTTCCCTTAAGATAAGAAAGACATACATTTTCTTAATTACACCCTTGCTAACCCTTGCTAGCTGCCTGACCTTGGACAAAATCCTTAACTTTCCTGTGTCTCATTTTCAATGACTGTGAATTAAAGCTAATAATTGTAGTATATTCCTCAAGGGCTTATTATGTGGATTAAATAAAAAAATCCTCAAAAAATTCTTAGTACAGTTTCTGGAACATAATACACAGTAAATATTAGTAACTATTATTATTTTCATTTATTAAATTACATAATGCACTTTTTCTTATGAGAATTTCTACTGATCTTAGACTCATATATAGATATTTATCTCCAGACAGATTATTTTTTCAACACAGAGTTTCACCAGGAGTTTGGGGTATTGATATTACAACAAGAATGGATTAATTTGTTAGGTGACTTAGACCTTTTAGTTTAGTAATAGCATCAACATTGTCATCCTACCTGTTGGTATGCCCAGTTTAGCAACCTGTATCTGTAGGATCGCCTCATTGGATAGGATAGACTATAAATTGCATGCAGTACAGCAAAAAAGAAACTGAGAAGCCCAAATTGCTTTCTTGTTAACATCCATCTATCCAACCAATGTGGAAATTTCTTATACTTGGTTCCATTACGAAGTTGTACAACTGCTGCTATCACACCTGGAAGATAAACCAATGCCAAGAGGGTGATGGAAACCACTGGCAAGACTTTGTTGATAACCAGGATTGGAATTTTATAAAAATATTGTTGATGGGAAGTTACTAAAGGGTGAATTATTTCCCTCAGAAGAGTGTACAGAAATGTCAGGGATGATGTAATGGCAGCAATTTTAATTGGCAAGTGCCATTTTGGAAATAATTCCTGTTTGTGCTGAAGTTCTGAAGGGCAACCAAATTCATCAACATGGGCTGTCTGGTGCAAATGCAAAAGCACAGGTCTTTTCAGCATGCTGGTCTCTCCTGTGTCCTTATTCTGCAAAGGAAAGAAAATAAACATCTTAAAAGTGAGCAAAACAATGGGATTTCTCTTTAATTACTTTTACTGCTCAATCATGCTTCTCAGTGAACAAGGGCATTCAGAACCTTGCTTCTGAATACTGGTTAGTTGAAGATAGTGTGGAATATGTACTATGGACCAAAGGTGCACTTAGCTACATTGGTGTTCTCTATTAATTTGTTATTCATTTGTCTTTAAGACAAAAGAAATACATGCTTCAGATGAGTAAAATAGTTAACTTGACAAATGAAATGATTTCATTTTATGCATATTTGTTATTTTTATGGCATACGTGCTTGTAATTTAATTAAAAGTAATTAATTACTTTTTCTCATTCAAATAATTAAGATAAAATAAATATTTTCTGTTAAAACTTTAGTTGAGATAATTTAGAAAAGTAAGAGTTTGGAACCAAAATTTTCTGCCACTTTTTCAGTCAAAAAATGTGGTATGAAATATTTAATTAATCTTGAGGTTGACCAAAAGTGGGACAAGTGATTCTTATCCAAAAGTAAATACATTTGGTTCAACAGTGAATCATCAATTCACTTGATGATCATTTGGTAAGTAAGCTGCCATAGGGTCTATGAGAAAAATGCTTGCTTACAAAACTATTGTTATATGATGACTTTTTTTTTTAACGTAGAACTCTAGACTGTTAGAAAGAATTGGAAGGGACTTAGAGATTACCTGGTCCAACTCTCTCACTTTATAGATAAACTAAGACCTAGGATTTTCAGTGACTTATTCAAGGTTATTCAGCTAAGTCCCTGATAATCAGTCAAGGTGTTATTTCTTTCATATATACCACACTATGCTTTACCCATCACAGTATCAGTGACAGGAATCTGAGTGCAGATGTCAGCGGACTAAGGTGAAAATCACTTTTACAACACTAGGAGATATAGAATGATTTTGAATTATGTCTATAGATTTTAATTATTAATTATTATCATTATTTTACCAAATAATCGTCATCTTCTAGATTTCTCCTAGGCTCCATTTTCCAAAGTTCTTCTTGGTTTGTGGTATCTTTTCTGCTCTCCATTAATTCTATAAAATAGTATGGCTTCAGCCACCTATAAAAATAAAAATAATTATCTTCTTCAAGTCTATTCTGTTTATGATGTTAATATCTGATGGGACAACATAAAAATTTACTTGCTTAAAGACTAGAGTGGCAGATAAAGTACAATTAAAATTCAGATAGGGACTGACTTACACATTTAAGCTCACATTATAATCTGGAAGAGTCTCAAACCAATGACTTTTTGTCAATAGTAACCACTCTTCTTTATTCACCTATTTGTGCAATGAATGAGTTAGATGTCTACATGGAATACAAAAGATCAGATGTTGCCTTTTATTTTGGGAAGATTTAACTCCAGGTTCTCACCCAAAGTAAAGCCAACTCCTTTCAAAGGTGAAAAGAATTAGGAATATATTATTTTGAAATTAACAACGTCATCAATGGAGGTTGGAGCTAGCTGATAAAAGACTATACTTCTGGAAGTTATATGTTTAATAGACTTTTGGGGTTGACACTGGAATGTGAAACAATTGATTTTATGGGGAAATGTATTCTGAGTTTCAAGCAATGAACAGAATAGATACTGTTGGTATGGTGAACCCTGATAATGCATGATGTACCAAAATGTCATATTTTCAGAGTGCCATTTTATCATTGGAGTAATGGGCTGGTCTTTGTTGGTAAGATGTGAATTGCTAGTGTATTTCCAGTGGGGGTGTTGAATTGTGCTCAATTATTGACATGCCCGCTCTCCTGATCAACCCTGTGGAAAATAATTTTGTCAAATTTCTTACTGGATAAAGGAATCTTTTCTTTAACAATCTTCACAGATCCTCATCCAGGCTTGGTATAACATTTTTTAGGGAAGGGAAATATATGATGTTATGATATTATTCATTGTTTTTATTAGTTCTAAATTTAATTTCAGAGGAATACATCTCCAATTTGTACTTTATGAAATTCAATGAGAAAAACAGATTAGCTATACCACACTTGATTGACAGAAGGCATTCCAAGTGTTTCTGAATTTTAGATCACCTGTAGTACTTTATTAAGTAGAAAGTTTTTTCCAGGAATAGTTTAAAATATAGTCATGTGTCATATAACAATGTTTCAGGCAACAACTGACTGAATATACAATGGTGGTCCCATAAGATTATAACGGAGCTAAAAAATTCCCATTGCCTAGTATTTACTATACTATACTTTTTATCATTATTTTAGAGTGTAATCCTTCTACTAATATAAAAAAAAGTTAACTGTGAAACAGCCTCAGGCAGGTCCTTCAGGAGTTATTCCAGAAGAAGGCAGTGTTATTGTAGGAGATACAGCTCCATGTGTGTTACTTCCCCTGAAGACTTTTAAATGTGTAGGTGGAAGACAGTGATGTTCATGATCCTGACCCTGTGTAGACCTAGGCTACTGTGTTTGTGTCTTAGTTTTTAACAAAAAAGTTTAAAAAGTAAAAAAAAAATTAGAAATAGAAAAAATATAAAAGAGAAATATATTCTAAAAAGAATATAGAATAAGGATATAAAGAAAGAAAATATTTTTGTATAGCTGTACAATGTGTTTATGTTTTAAGCTGTCATTACAAAAGAGTCAAAAAGTTAAAAAAATTAAAAAGTTTATAAAGTAAAAACGTTATAGTAAGCTAATGTTAATTTGTTATTGAAGAAAGAAAAAATATTTAAAAATAAATTTAGTGCAGCCTAAGTGTACAGTGTATATAAAGTCTACAGTAGTGTACGCTAATGTTTTAGGCCTTCACATTCACTCACTACTCATTCATTGACTTACCCAGAGCAACTCTATTCATGGTAAATGTCCTGTACAGGTGTACCATTTTTTATCTTTTATACTGTATTTTTACTGTATCTTTTCTATGTTTAGATATGTTTAGGTACACAAATACTTACCATTGTGTTACAATTGCCTACAGTATTCAGTATAGTGACATGCTGTACCGATTTGTGGCTTAGGAGTGATAGGCTATACTATATAGCCTAGGTGTGTAGCAGGCTATAACATGTAGGTTTGTGTAAGTACAGTCTTTGATGTTCGCTCAACAAAGAAATTGCCTGACAACGAATTTCTTAGGACTTATCCCTGTTGTTAAGCGACACATGACTACTTAAAACATTCTCCAAGTTTTAAAGGTTTGACCTTCACAAAGAATAAAAAGGAGTCACCTTTACATAATGCCAACATATTCTTTGTTGAGGTGCTCTTAGAACATTTTTCAAGATAATATCTATTTTGAAATTTCAGAACATTCATGATGAGGATATTTGCTGTTTTGGTTTGCCCACATTCTTTTCCCATTTTTTTTCTGATTTAAAACATTTTCTCCATTTGAAGAAATGCCCCTCCTCCATCCAATGTATTTCAGGAGGCTGCTAATTACAGTATCGGCAAATACCCATTCTCTGGTCATAGAAGTGGGCATATGACACAGGCTTGGCCAACTGCAGTTTCCTGTTCCCCAGATCACACTGATTGGCTTAGGGATGGCACACAACCCTACTTGAACTAAATAAAAGTCCTTCTCTGATATATATATGTGGAAGTGGAAGAGAGAGAGGAGATGTCTTTAACGTTTTGTTAAGTTGGGATGGTATAAGCCTACAATGCTTTTTTTCCCATGATGTAAGGAGGAAGATGTTTTCATTAGAACAGAGGAAAGCCAACACCAGAAATAGAACAAGAAGTGGAGAAAGACACAGAAGAGTCCTGGTAGCATATTTTGAGTATTTAGAGTCCCTGAGACCAGATCATGAATTTCTCAGTTACATAGTCAATACATTCCCATTTTTGCTTAAGTTGGTTTGATTTGGATGTTCACCACTGGCACTTAAAAAAATTCAGAGTAAAGCATATGCTAATCATCAAGTGTTTATGAACCCATCTCTATGACAGACACTGAAGAGGAAAAAGAGAAGGAGGCTTTGTGCCTGCTGTGGAGGAAATAACAGTCTATTTCCTCAACAAGCATTATTCCAAGTCATTTGGTGATTTAACCAACATTACAAATAGAGTAGTTTGGAGGGGGTGTCTAGGAATAGAAGCATCATCTACTGTAATCACATATAAGAAATAATTTACCCTGTTTAGAGGATATTTTAACTGAGTTTCAGGATGGCAAAGATGTTAACATATAAATCTACATTTATTCAATATTAATTCATTAACTATATTGTGAACAATGACGTCAGGCAGTGGGAATACAAGGTTGAATGAAATAAAGCCTCCACTCTCAAAAACTTTGAAGTCTAGAAGAGAAGGCAGACATTTCAACAAGTAACTGCATGGTAGGGTGATGTATCCTAAAGGAAGACAAAGTTTCATAGATAGATGGTGGCATGGGAAAAGAAGCAGACAAAAAGGCTAAGGGCTCTCTTCCAGACCTAGTCCTGGGATACCTTGCAAATCTTGCAAGTTGGCAGTATTTGCTGAGGGCCACTATGAAGAGAATCTGAGTGGAAAGCCAGAGTGGCCCTGGAAAGATACTCAACCATTTGTCTGCACTGTAAGGAGACCTGCTGAAGAGCAAAGCCAAGGAAAAGCCCATGACAGTGAGGGAGCTTGTTGACTGCGTGGCCCACGGTCAACTTTGTGCCCACAAGCGAGGAAAATAAACTACCAGTCAAATAAAATATGTTGGTTTCCATGCGACATTAACCAAATATATAATTAAGTCCTACAGTAAAATCTTTTCATTAAAAAAACCCCCAAAACATAACAGAAAACAGCGTTAAGATGTTAGGAATTCCAGAATTTGACTCAAAGATCTCTAACTTGCCTGTTGCTGTACCAGGATGGCTGGCCTGGTGTTCCTGCTAAATATTGACACAGCCCAACTGACTCATGTTTAGAGTTTAGAATATGAAGAAACCCAATGACTGGAATACATTGTGGGTTGCACTGTATTTCCAACTTTTTATACTTTCAAGTGCACACTTGCTTTACCACATTTGACTATGTGAAGGCGAGATTTTTTATTCTTACTGTGCTTTCTTTTTTTTTTTTTTTTTTTAAAGCATTGCTTCTCCGGTGTGCTTAACATGCATGCTAAATGAATGACCCATCATTAGATGTGAGGCTGTGGGGGGAAATGTGTTTTACAAAAGAACAAAGTAAGGAATATGGCAGTGTACATAAATTTTATGTCTACAAACCCCTTCCCGTGGATTTGACCAGTTACGTATTTAAAGCCTTAATTGACTACCTTGGAGGGAACTTGAACCCCACCCAAATCCTGCAAGAGTAGGACCAATGTTCCAAGGACTAAAAATGAAAACTTCCTGTTACTAGGAAACCCGAAGACGAGGGAGCACGACTTTAAGTACTATGCACCAATCATTCGTCAGTGCGATGCAAACTCTTGAGGACTTTGCAAAGTTAAAAAACTTGCCATCAGAACCCAACCTACGCCCCTAGCGAAACGGCTTCCGTGCGTCCCTGGCTCCCAGCCCCTGGCCCGGCCATAGCCGAGCGGCGTGCTCTGCCCTGAGCTGGGCTCGGAGGCAGCGCGCCCAGGAGCCGCGCCCGAAGGAGAACCGAGCAGCGCTGGCCCCGGAGCGCCGCAGCCCGGGTCCCAAGCGGGCGTGAGACCCCCTACACCCTCCCCGGGACTGGGAGCCGGCGCCCGGCCTTGCGTGGACGCGCGGACTCGGCAAGCGAGCGGCGAGCAGCGAGCGGGAAGGATTCAAGGGACTCACCCGCTCCTCGGCGTGGCTTGATCGTCCGCCGCGGCTGCAGCGGCTGCCTGGAGGTGCCGGCCCACGCGGCGCCCAGCCCCCGAGCCCCAGCAGCCCGGCGGCCGCAGACCCCGCCTCCTCTCCACCGTGCGGCCAGCGCCACCAGCCGGCGCCCTGCGTCCGCGGGGCTCGGGACTGTCCTCCGAGGCCTCAGTTGCCCAGCCGAGGATCTCCCCACGTCGCAGCCTGGCCCCTCCCGTTTCCTTTCCAATAATCCTGCCTTCCCGTCTGAGGTCCGCTCAGCGTCCTCCCCTCCCTCGCCTTGTCTTTAATCTCCCAGTAATGAACATTTGCGCACTTCTGTAGAGCAGTGGCTCTCAAAAGCCAGCGTGTATCAGAATCACGCATTGCCGGCTTATTAAACCCAGTTTGCAGGGTGTTTCCGGTGTAGTAGGTCTGGGATGGGGCCTGAGATTCTGCGCATCTAACAAGTTCCCAGGTGATACAGAAGCATTCTCAGATCGCACTTTGAGATGAGTGCTTTAGAGCTAACAAACCGTTCCAAAATTATCTTATTTAAAACCTAACAGCCTTTCTGTGACGTGGCTGTTATTTACAGTTGAGGAATCCGAGTCTGAATTTCTGAGAGTGACTTGCTCCCTGAATGGTCCAAATTTTGTATCCTAAGCCTCACAAACCCTGCTCTCCAGCAGAAAATGCCCTTAAACTCCATGCTTACTCCTTCCCTTCCTTGCCCTCAGCTATTAAGTTCAGCTTCCCATAACCTGGCCCAATGAAGTATTCCAAACCTAAAGCAAAATTACTGCCAATATTTAAAAGTTTTAGAAAAAAAGAACGTGAATGGGGGATTTACTCCTCTTTGTTGGAACCAGCCTCAGGGTAGAGTGTCTGAGACATGAATTGCAACATCTGGGGATTTGGTGTACAACATTCCCAGAACTAGTCTGATTAGAAAATGCAAAAGAAAATAAACGCTTAACCACATTTTCCGTGATTGGCCCTTATTCATTGCTAAAGCATCGAGGACTATTTATGTTTTAATATATGTATTTTTTGTAGTCATTGACTTTCCTGGTGTAATCTTAAAGCCTTTTAAAGATTAAATTACCGTGGACTGACACCTTGTGGTGGAAATACAATCTTCCACTTTTTTAAATAGTGAAATTAGAAAATACTCATTAAAAAGTTTAAGAAAAAAGAATCTGTGTAATCTGTGTGTGTGTGCTTATAGCACAGACTACAAAGAATTAAGACAATTGTTAAGTGTGTCTAAGTATTGTTGAATTTTAAAAATGATCATGGTTTTAAATGGTCAGACAAAGCAATATGCTTTTATTCTTTAAGATTTGGTAGAACAAAGATCATTCTCTTTGTCATAATCTATTTTCTGTATGAAGAGGGCAAAGAAGTTATTATATTAATATAAATTAGCTAATTACAGCAGGCTCCACTTAAAACTGCTTTTCCTCTTCTAATTAAAATATTAAAATCAAACCAAAATATTTTTGTTTTATAATTAGATTTTAGCAATTTTATTTCTGCACTTCTTGTGAAAGATTTTTTTGCCCAATATTTTAGTGTGGTGAATAAAGATAGTATGTTCCAAATTAAATTGATTGAAAATGTGAGTTTGTTTACCATTTAGTTTGTAAATGTTATAAAAGTAACACAAATTAGATTAAGAAAAACATGGTACTAAAAAACCTTCACTGAATTCTTAGGAGTTAATATAGATGAACAATCTGCAAATTTTGCAAATAAATGACCTCTGCTTTGGGTATGAGATAAAGTTTTTTTTTTTTTTTGAGAAATACAAAGTCAAAGCACCTCAAAATGCTCTGAGTCAGGCTCTTTAGCACATACTTTTCAAAACCACTATGGTTTGTGGAAAAAAATGTTGCGCCATTGCAAACATTGAAAAGTATATTGCTAGTTTTGCTGTGATTCGTAAGAACTAGAGGATTATAAAATGGGAATTCAACTGTGAATTACAAGTAAATTTGGATCATTCAGAATATTTTGTAATAAACTATAGGGAGAGAGCATATTAACAAAACAATTCTTCAGTGTTATTTGGGGTCAAATACTAAAATAGTGACTTCACAATAACATGTCATGGAGAAAGTATAATAATTTAGAATTATGAGTACTTTTACTTGACCAATAAGCAAACTAATCTTAGAACTTGATGGGACTACCATTTTAAAAGTGAATGGAGTACTATGGTGTGAAAGATAAAATAAAAAAGATCATATTATTAAAGATAATCATCACAAAGAGCAATAGACAGTAAATTGAAAGTTAATGACAAGAACTATATTTAGTTTTCTCCTTTGAAAATCAAACTAACTCCTAAGGGGGACAGTAATTCAAATAATGATGAACACTATTTCCAAATCTACCTCTTACTGTGTAAAAAATGGTTAGAAATTTATTTTAAAGTGAGGCAAATATTACCTAACATTCTGGGAGAAATATTTTGCCAAAATGTCTGTTTTAGCACAGACATGGTAAAGCTCCACTGGCCAAATTTTCTGATTCTACTATTCTCATATGATAAATTCTCTTCACTAGTTCGAGATCTACTGTAATCTTCAAAGTATGTGGTCAGTTTATCCCCAGTGTCTATGTGTAAAAGTGGGTGGGGATAGACAGGTCTACCCTTGGGACTGGAGGCTTTAAAAATTCTTCCATATTATTTCTCCCCAACTCCAAAGCCCTTTATTGCTCATTCACCAACACAGGCAACAGTGAACACCTGTTCAAGGTGGGTTTTAAGAATACACGCTTTATTTAGAAGCTTATAGATCCAACTCTGTCCAAATAGTGCTCAATAATGCTCAAAATTCTTTGACAAAATGTATTCTATTGGCTTTAAATCTGTTGTGGTCTATGAAAAGACTAAAGTTCCTGGCAATGGTACCACACTAAGCCTTACCAGTTATTTACATCCTACTTTGAATGAATATGTCAGTCTTTTCTTGAAAGTATGTTCTGGCATAGGGAATGAAATATTAGGATATTGAGCACTTATACTGGGAGGTTGTGAGAGGATTATTCCTTAGGAAAAAAAAAGAAGGGACCACAAGGACAGATTTCACCACCTTCATAATGTTACTTATCCTAGGCAATTTCTCGTTTCCCCACATGTCCATATCAAACACTACATGATATGAAATAGACTATCTTTAAACCACTCTATTTTGGTTCTCTTTGTTATAGTAGCTTAGCCCATACCCTGCCTTGTTTGATATAGTATTACATCCCTTTTCCGAGTCTATCTGTATTGGACATTTTTATATGTGTTTCAGTTTCCCTCATTAAATGGTGAGCTCTAAAGCAGAGACCTTGCCATTTTTATCATTGTATCTCTTGTAAATTAGAGATTGATGGAATAGCAACCATTATAAATGTTTCTGAAATGTGATTTTAGCCCTGGGTCTCAGTAAAGTTGTATGAAGTACATGAATATGGAACTCGGGAATGTTGAGGCATCGCTTGGACCAAAGCTGTGAGCACACACGCATTTGTTTCATGTTGTATAGGGGAGCATACTCTTACTTACTTTCCTTAGTCCATATCCTTGTTCTTATTGCTTTGTGCTCCAGGAACATGTGGATCCAGGGATGGCATCATCACAGGAACTATAGGCCTTCAATGCTTTGAGTTGGAGAGGATAAGGAACAGCAGAATGTTGGATAGGGGGAGCTGGTTCAATGGATTGTCCAAGAAGCCTGACCAGTAGAGTTGGACCTAAAATTTTAGTAATGGACTCTACCTCAGAAGTCAGAACCATGTCTATCTTTTCCTAGATTTGAATTTCCAGAAGAAAGGATAAAAGGAAGGATACTCTTACTTATGAAATGACTACTCTTTCCCAGGACTGTGTTATGTGGCTTAATATATGACCTCATTTAATTCTCTCAATATACTTGCTATATAGTTATCCTCAGTTTATAGGTGAACTGAAGCTTAGAAAGTTTAAGTAACTTGATCAAAGTTGTACAGTTCTTAGAGGTCAAGCTGGGACTTCAACCAAAGTCTATGTGACTCTAGTGCTCTTTTTGCTATACTATACTGCCTCTACCACATATAATCAATCAAAAATTTCCCCAGGCTATACCAAACTGGGAGGATTCAAGAGGGCAGAAGTTAACAGAAACCATCCTATGATCCATTCAATTTTCCTTTGGTATCATTTAGGGTATGGGCTAAGCCACTGTAAGAAAGAGGACCAAAATACCGTGGAGTGGTTTAAAGAAGGTAGTTTCACTGTCATGTAATAGTTCTATAGTGAGTATTACAAGTTAGTGGAGTCATTCTGCTCCATGAGGTCATTCAGGGAAACCCAGCTCTTTCCATCTTGTTGCTCTGCTGTTTCTGAGTGCACTGTGCTTGGCATCATGACTGAAATTGTGGCATGAGCATATCCATGATTTATCCTGTGGGAAAGGAATGAGTACAAGTCCAAGGCAAGTTATTTTCTAAGAATTGAGGTGGAAGTTGTTCAATCACTTCCTCTCATTTTCTGCTGATGATTATTTATATGGCAAGGAAGGCAGGGAAAGTAGTCTCTGGCCAGGTGGCCAGTTTTTAAGGTCTATATGGAAGAAGGGATAGCAAATTTTGGTGAACAACTAGAAGTCTCCAACACATTCTTACTTCCAACTGATGTCTATGTTCATACCAAGGTTGGGCACTTTGATTTTTTTCTTTCATTGGGCTGAATGTGTTCCTCATTCTGAAGTCTATCTGAGGGTTCAGGGATAAACTTGTTACTCAGCAGCTCCGTCTTACACTTGAAGCTGACTATTTGGACTGAAACAACTTCTTATGTGTCCTGCCCAAATATCCCTGTGCAGAAGTTTTCTCACATGGTCTTCCTGCTGGCCCTCCAGTTATGCCTGGACATGAGGAATACTCAGTGGGAACACTGCTTGGTTCTACCATGGGTCCCCTTCATATCATAAAATCTGCTCTTCTTTTTAATTAAAAAGAAATAGGCAGGTGCCATAACTGAAAACCAATATAGTGGCATTAAGAAGACAAATATGTATTTGTCTTCTCTTATTTTAAATCAATTACCTGTAATAATCATCTTTTTTCAGGATCCATTCTGCTTCAGGTGGCACCTATCCATTTCCATGCATTTCTGCCTGTTCAATGTTATTACACTCCTAAGAGTGGAACATTTGTGCCCAGCAATCCAGAACTATGCCTCAGGAGCTTCTCCAGGTTCTCCCAGCACCTTGGACTTCTGGTCTACCTGACTACCTGTAAAATGTTTTATCTTTTCTTAACATAGAAAATACCTAAGCACTGATGCATATTACCTCAATCTATTAACACATACTTACTAAGTGCATTGTATATACACAATATTGTACTAAATCGCGTTAGGTAAGTTTGACTTAAACAGTTACTTAAAAGATTTCTGCAAATAAATTGCAGTTTGAAGATCAATATCCATAATGAAAGCATAAGCAAACAAAAAAAGGTGGCAGAGTTGGCATTTTTCTTACTCCAAGTTTAATCTCTTTATCAGCTTCATTAAAAAGTAATTTTTTTGGAAGCCATCCAGAAGACTATTTGAAATGTGGATTTATATCCAGCATAGCTAATGACAAATATCATCTTATTATCGTGAGATGTTTGCTGATGATAATATGTATGTGTGTGTGTCTGTGTATATGTATATACTTATAAATAAATTGGGAATGCATACATGGATAGGGTGTGTGGTCAAAAATTGGAGGGACCTTTGTTGTAGGGAAAAGGGGACTGTGGAAAGATTTGTTAAAAAACCAGGAGACTGAGATAATTTTTCCTCTGCACCCCTGTTACCTTGTACTCAGCCCCCAGCTAGACTGTAAACTATGAGGGCAGGATGACTACTTTCCCTTTAACTCCTCAGGCTTAGTACGGAGTGTCTTATATAGCAAGGAGCTGATAAATACTTGTTGAATGAAGGCTACCTTGGGGAGAATTTCAAGGAGGAGCAAGTGGTCAACAGTGTCAAGTGCTATAAAAATGTCAAATAAGATAGGAAATAAAAAAAGGCCTGTTGGATTAAATATCGATGAGGGCTCTGCTGACTATATGGAGTAGTCATGAGGGTGGAAGCCAGACTGTGGTGCATCAAGGAACAGTTGGAGAAGGAAAAAGTGAAGACCATGACCATAGCTTCCAAAAACGTTGGATAAGAAAGGAAAGAGAGAGTTGGGACAGCAGCTGGAGAATGGTCTCTTAAGGGTGAGAAAGATTAGATTCTTTGTATAGCCTGGGAGGAAGAGAACTATATAAAGAGAGAGATTGAAGTTATATGAAAAACAGAGGATAATTGATGGAGTAGGTACTGGAGAAAAGTGAACACAGAGGAAATCCTGAACTTGGTGGAAAGGTCATCTCTGAACAGAAGCAGGAACACCTCTTTCTCAGGGGTTAGGAGACAGAAGAGAAATCTGAGTTGAGATGTGTAGAACTTTATGGAGAGGGGTGAAGAGCAGTAAGTGAGCTTTTGACTGATGGGAGTCAAAACCGGCTGAAGGGGATGGAGGGTATGGACTCTGGAACTGCAGAACTTGAGGACTTGTTCCACACCTTCCACACATATCTGGGTGAAATGAATAATTGAGCTCACTGGAAAAGAATTCAGTCACTTAGAACAAAGGCTGGATAATAAGATAAGGACTGGGGTGCCTAAAATTCATAGAAGTGATGATACAATGACTAGGGATTTATCTGGTTAGGGAAGATATAGTGGAGTAGTGGATGTTTTGAACTTGGCTGCAAAAAAGTGAAAGATTTTTCACTGGAGAGAATGGTTTTGTTTTCTCTCCAAAACCAGAAGTGACATGTAAGAATTAAGTTTTCCTTTTGTCTAGCATCATTTTCATGTTCAGGAATTACCTTTATAAATTTACTAGGGTTCCTCCCCTAGACCTACTGCTTATGTGGGCTAACTAGGAAATTTCTAACACAGTGTACTGCTTGTGATTCTTTAGTACTTTCTGAAGATTTTTCCTAGGTGTGCTTCTTAAGGTGTTAGCCATCTTCATGTCTCTAGCCCTTAGCAGAGAGCATGGCTCATAGTAGCTGGAGCTCAAAAAATTCAATGAATTGAATTCTCCCACCCAGCCCTTGCTATAGGGCTCTTCTCAGTTCTATTTTAAAAATTCTGGTTAGCTTCCTCAAAACCCATAATTTCTGTGTACTTCATTTGTACACATCTCTGTTATAACTCTTTTCTGATCGTGTTCTAGTCAGTCGTGTAACATGCCTATCTCTCCCGTGTGTTGGTAGCTGAATCCTTAAGAACCCACTGAGAGCTTCACAGATAGAGTGGTTTGGTCAATTCAATAAAAAACACTGATACACGTTTTCAGACAACACAGTGAGCTTTATGCATTGTTTTTATCTGAGATGGCATAGTATTCTTCTTCCAGTTATCAGTCAAGGAAACTATGCATCTTATCAGTATTAAAAGGGGTCTTTGGAAAAAGCTAAGACTTCACAGCTTCCATGGAACTTCATTTTGTGGGGCCTGATGTGCTATGTGGCCACAAGGTGGCTCCAAAGCCTTTTGTAGTAAAAATGAATGTCAAGGTGCCACTGCTTTCACCTTACATCGTTTTACCCAACTTTCTTAAACTCATTAGAAAAAGAGAAAGTTGGCATTCTGTGTGGTTGGGTTGGAATTATGGCATTTGAGCATATTCCAGGGTCTAAATAATTTTCATGAGGTTTAGGGTAAACATCAGGCTATGTATGTTTAGGCTCACTTCTATGTGTGTTCATCCATCTATCTGTCTATCTACCTATCTATCTATCATCTATGTGTTTGCTAGTTTGTATATATGTGCGTATTGTTATCTAATAGTTATCCTTTATTTTATATATCTACATCTGTATCTAATATATTTAAATGCATACCATTTCGAGCACTTCACATAAATTATCTTGTTAATCATTGTATTAGTTTATTAAGTATGAAATGTCCGATTTCCTTAAGTACTAAGTTTGACAGTTGATATCTCTGACATTTCACTTTGATACTTCTTGTTTTATTTTTATTGTGAAGGTACATCCTCAGTCTTTCAAACACACGTTGTGGCTTGTGATCATCTTTCAAAAATTTTTTTACAGCCATTTTTGTGAAACCGTGGATAAGTTAAAAATTCGTGTTATTTTCGAATATGAGTTCCATCGTGGAACCAACGCAGCTTGAAATATCAACGAAGTGTTTGAGAAGGATGTGGCTAATGAATGAATAGTACATTGATGGTTTTGCCCACTTTTTAATGGGGTGGTTTGTTTTTTTTCTTGCTGATTTGTTTGTATTATTTGTAGATTCTGGGTATTAGCCCTTTATCGGATGTGTAGCTTTTGAATATTTTCTCCCATTCTGTGGGTTGTCTATTTGCTCTGTTGATTATTTCCTTAGCTGTGCAGAAGCTTTTTAATTTAATCAAGTCCCACTTATGTATTTTTGTTGCTGCTGTGATTGCCATTGGGGCCTTTTAAATAAATTCTTTGCCTAGGCTGATATCTAGAAGAGTTTTTCCAACGTTTTCTTCTAGAAGTCTTCTAGGTTCATGCCTTACATTTAAGTCTTTTATCCATCTTGAATTATTTTTTGTGGATGGTGAGAGATATGGATCCTGTTTTATTCTTCTGCATGTGGCTATCCAATTTTCCCAGCACCATTTATTGAATAGAGATTCCTTTTCCCAGTGTATATTGTTGTCTGCTTTGTCGAAGATCAGTTGGCTATATGTGGATGGTTTTATATCTGGATTCTCTGTTCTATTTCATTGGTCTATGTCTCTATTTTTGTGCCAATACCATGTTGTTTTGGTTACTATAGCCTGGTATTTTAGTTTGAAGTCTGGTAATATGATGCCTCCAGATTTGTTCTTTTTGCTTAAGATTGCTTTGGCTATTTGGGCTCTTTTCTGTTTCCAGATTAAGCATAGAATTATTTTTTCCAGATCTGTGAAATATGACATTGGTATTTTAATGGGGATTTCATTGAATCTGTAAATGACTTTTGGTAGTATAGACATTTTAACAATGTTGATTCTACTGATCCATGAGCAGGATATGTTTTTGCATTTGTTTGTGTCATCTGCAAATTTCTTTTCTCAGTGTTTCATAATTCTCTTTGTAGAGATATTTCACCTCTTTGGTTAAGTATATTCCTTGGGGTTTTGTTTTCTTCGTAGCTATTTTGAATGTTATTGAGTCTTTGATCTGACTCTCAGCTTGACTGTTACTGGTGTATAGGAATGCTAGTGATTTGTGTACATTGAAATTTGTAACCTGATACTTTGCTGAATTTATTTATCAATCCCAGGAGTGTCTTGGTACAGTCTTTGGGGTTTCCGTAGATATAAGATCATATTGTCAGCAAAAAGCAGTAGTTTGACCTCCTCTTTCCCAATTTGGGTACCCTTTATTTCTTTCTCTTGCTTGATTGCTCTGGCTAGGACTTCCAGCACTATGTTGAATAGAAGTGGCGACAGTGGGCACCCTTGTCTTGTTCCAGTTCTTAGTGGGAATGCTTTCAACTTTTCCCCATTTAGTATGATGTTGGCTGTGAGTTTGTCATATATGGCTTTTATAATTTTGAGACATGTTCCTTCTAGGCCTGGTTTGTTGATGGTTTTTATCATGAAAGGGTGCTGAATTTTTTCAAATGTATTTTCTGCATCTATTGAGATGATCATATGATCTTTGTTTTTGCTTCTATTTATGTGGTGAATCACACTTATTGATTTACATATATTGAACCATCCTTGCATCCCTGGGATAAACTCTACTTGGTCATGGTGAATTATTTTTTTGATGTGCTGCTGAGTTTGGTTTGCTAGAATTTTATTGGGAATTTTTGCATTTATATTCATAAGGGATATTGGTCTATAGTTTTCTTTTTTTGTTGTGTCCTTTCCTGGTATTGGTATCAAGGTGATATTGGCTTCGAAGAATGAGTTGGACAGGATTCCTTCCTTCTTAATTTTATGAAATAATTTCTGCAGTATGGGTGGCAATTCTCCTTTGTAGGTCTGTTAAAATTCAGCTGTAAAACCATTTGGTCTGGGATTTTTTTTGTTGTTGTTGGAAGATTTTTTTTTTTTGTTGGTGCTTCAATTTCATTGCTTGTCATTGGTCTGTCCAGGAGTTCTATTTCTTCCTGATTGAGCCTTGGGAGGTTGTGTGTTTCCAGGAATTTGTCCATTTCCTCAACGTTTTTGAATTTATGTGCATAGAGATTTTTATAGTATTCACAGATGATATTTTGTATTTCTGTGGTATCAGTTGAAATATCTCCTTTTTCATTTCTGATTGAGGTTATTTGGGTTTTTTCTTTTCTATTTCTGGTTAATCTAGTGAGAGCTCTGTCAATTTAGTTTATCTTTTCAAAGAACCAACTGTTTGTTTCATTAATCTTCTGTATTATTTTTTTGTTTTTGATTTCATTTAGTTCTGCCTTGACTTCAGTTATTTCTTTTCTTCTGCTGGGTTTGGGTTTGGTTTGCTACTCCTTCTCCAGTTCCTTGAGACGATTCATTGGGTTGTTGATTTGTTATCTTTCTGTTGTTCTGATGTAGGCATTTAAGGCTATGAATTTTCCACTTAGGACTGCTTTTTCTGAATCTTAAAAGATTTTGATAACTTGTGTCCTTTTTGTCATTTAGTTCAAGGAATCTTTTGATTTCCATCTTAATTTCCTCCTGGGCCCAGTAATCGTTCAGCAGTAGTTTGTTTAATTTCTATGACTTTGTGTAGAATTGAATTTTTTTGTTGGAGTTGATTTCTAATTTTATTCCACTGTGGTCTGAGAAGATACATGGCATGATTTCTATTTTTTTTAAATTTGTTAAGACATGTTTTGTGGCCTAGGATGTGATCAATCTTAGAGAATGTTCCATGTGCTGATGAGAAGAATGTATATTCAGTAGTTTTTCAGTACAGTGTTCTGTAAATGTCTGTTAGGGCCATTTTCTCTAGAGTCCTGGTTAAGTCCAGTGTTTCTTTGTTTATTTTCTGCTTGGAGGATCTGTCCAGTTCTGTCAGTGGGGTGTTGAAGTCCCTGGGTATTACAATGCTGCTGTTTATCACTTTGTTTAGATCTAGTAGGTTTTGCATTATGAATCTGGGTGCACCTCTGTTAGGTTTATAAATATGAAGGATTGTTATGTCTTCTTGTGAATTGCTTCCTTTGCCATTATATAATGACCATCTTTGTCTTTCTTTACTATTGTTGATTTGAAATCTAGAGTTATCTGATATGAGAATGGCTACACCTACCTTCTTTTGGTTTCCATTTGCATGGAATATTTTTTTCCATCTCTTCACCTTGAGTCTGAATGAGTCCTTGTGGGTTAGATGTGTTTTGTGGACACAGTAGATACTTGGCTTGTATTTTTTTAATCCATTTGGCCAGCCTTTTTCTCTTGAGTGGGGAATTCAAGCTGTTCACATTTATTGAAATAATTGATAATTGTGGTGCATTTCTGATCATCCTGTTGGGTAGAACCTTATTACTCTTTTTTTTTTTTTAACCTCAGGTCATTATTTTATGTGAGCTCTGAGCTTTAGCTTTTGGGTGATTTTACACTGGTGGGTGTCTATTGTGCTGATCTGGAGTACTTTCTGCAGAGGTGGTCTGGTCTTGACAAATTCCCTCAGTGTTGGCTTGTTTGAAAAAGTATTTATTTCTCCCTCTTATAAGAAACTTAATTTTGCATGATACAAAATTCTAGGCTGGCCATTATTCTGTTTAAGAAGACTGAGGATGGGGCCCAAATCCCTTCTGGTTTATAAGGTCTCAGTTGAGAAGTCTGCAGTTAGCCTGATGGGTTTTCCTTTGTAAGTTACCTGATGTTTTCACCTTATGGCTTGCAGGAGTTCCTCCTTCATGTTAACTTTGTCCAGACTGATGACTATATGTCATGGTGATTGTCTCTTTGCGATGAATCTCCCATGTGTTTGTTGAGCTTCTTGTACCTGGATATATAAATTTCTAGCAAGACCAGGGAGATTTTCCTCAATTATTTTCTCAAATAGGTTTTCCAACCTGTGTGCGTTTTTTCCTTCACCCTCAGGGATGCCTATGATTCTTGTTTGGCCTCTTTATATAATCCCACATTTCTTGTAGGCTTTGTTCATTCTTCTTATTTCTCTTTTCTTTATCTTTTACTGAATTATTTATTTGAAGATGTTGTCTTCAAGCTCTGAGATTCTTTCTTCTCCCTGTTCTAGCCTATTCTTAAAATTTTCCACTGTGTTTTGTATTTCCATGAAAGAATTTTTCATTTCCAGACATTCTATATGATTTTTAAAAATAATTTGATTTCTTTACTGAATTTTTCATTCATTTCCTGTATTGGTTTGTGGTTTCTTTGTGTTGGTTTTCCATTTTCTCTTGTATTTTGTTGAGCTTCCTTATAATCCAAATTTTGAATTCTTTACCTGTCATTTTGGTATTTTTGTTTTGGTTGGTATCCATTGGTAAAGAATTGTTGTTTCCCTTGGGAAGTATCCTTTTGCTCTGATTTTTCATACTTCTAGAGTTCTTTCACTGATTCCTTCTCATCTCACCTCTCGATCAAGTCCTGAGGGGACTGGGCCTGGCTTGTGGGCCTGTCCCCAGGTCCCCAGTGATCAATTCCTGACTGTGCCAGGGAGAAGAGTACTGGTCCCAAGTTGCCTATGGGGTGTTCAAGCAGGCTTGATGATCCTCTCAGGTTGCCTCTGTCCTGCTTTCTTCACCTCTTCCCAGCAGTGTGAATTAGGTTGGGTCCCCTAGCTTAATCGCCAATATGCCCAGTGGTACTTATAAGTATGAATCAGCCATGCCCTGTTTGCTTGAGTTGTAAGACACTATCATCAGCTATAGAGTTGTTTTCCCTGTCATTGGTTGATGTTTGAGAGAAAGAGCCAGCTGCCAATATGTTATTTTGTGCCTATGGTAGGTCCTGGTGTCCCAGGTGGAGTACTTGAGTGCCCCAAGCTTTAGGAGAGACCCTGTAGCTCCCAGAGGGTTGCTTGCTCCCCACGACCATTGAGGTGGGGGGAGGAGCAAGGCAGTTCATGGCTATGTCTCGGGTGCCTGACAGGCTTTGCAAAGCCTCGGCAGGGCTCATAAGTTGCTTTTCTGCCAACTAGCGGGAGCCATTGGTAGGAGGATCAGGACAAGCTCTCCAAAGCGGGAAGGCTGTTCCTAGGGTAGAGGCCTAAATGCTTGACTGCTAATGCCCTGGGCTGGGATCTTTCTACCCTTATCCAGTAGCACAATCTTTGTGCGGGGAGGGGTGGATCCTCTCCCAAATCGCTGCTCCTTGGACCCCCATAGCATGCTACCATCACTTCAGTCCACATGTGCTCCCTTACCACCTGAGTCCAGCTCTCAAACCTCTCCCCGGTCTGTGTGTCTGGCCCACCAGTGTGCATCTCTGTGAAATGCCAGTGGGTAGAGAGTTCCCAGATTGTGCACCCTTGTTTCACTACAAGTCCTCATAGAATAGGTGTTGGCCCCACTATCTGTGTGGACCTCAGCCTGGAGCATGCACCTGCCAGAGAGAAGTGGCTGCTTGTGAACTTCTCAGCTCAAACTCTCTGTTGTAATGAGTAGGGGGAGGGGCCACAGCATCCAGTCAGCCAGCAGGCCTGAATGCAAGGCATTTGGTTGCCATGGAACCAGGGGCTAGGATTTTCCTCTCTGAATGCCACACCCTTATCCAATATGGCACTTCTCCAGTTGGGGGGATGGCTGCACTCCCAGATCCCCATTCCTCAGCACCCCACCACACTCTCCCATTGGATATGTCCATGCAGACTTCCTTGGCACCTGAGTCCAGCTCCCAGCCTTCTCCCCTGTGTCCCTCCCACCCCTCTATCATGTCTGGGGAGCACCAGGTCTGGATTGCTTGTCTAAGCTAGCAGTGTGTGACCCCATTGTAATGCTGGTGGGCAGGGAGTTCCCAAATTGTACACCCCTGTCACACCACAAGTCCTCAAGGGAAGAGGTATGGGGCTCACTCTCTGTGGAGACCTCAGCCTGTAGTGCACTCTGGCCAGAGAGAAGTGGCCATTCATGAGCTTCCAGGCTTCTGGGGAAAGTCACCAGGGAGGGGCTGAAGTGGTCCCACCCAGGCAGCAAGTCTGCTTGCAGGGGAGGGGCCATCTGAGATTCACAATCTGGCTGTCAGGAGTGGGTTTTGCTCTTCTCCCCACTCCCATGCTCTGCGGTCTCCCTCCAGCCTCTGCCAGCAGGCAGGAGCTCAAACTAGCTGAGCTTCCCCATGATGGCAGTGCGGGATGGGAGCTTTCCTGTCCAGGATCCTGCCCTGGGCTGAGAGTGCAGGCTTCCTGTGGGGGTAGGGGTGCTTCATGAGTGCCCGGTGGCTAGGACCCACACTGCACTCTTTTTTCAGTTCTGCCCAGGCAGTCTCCCTCACCTCCTGAGATTAGTTCATAAATCTCCCCTCCATGCCCCAAGCAACAAAATCAAGTCCTGGGGATACAGGATCTGGCCTGTGGGCCTGTCTCTGGGTCCCCAAAGATCAGTCCCTGAGTGTGCCAGGGAGGAGCATGCTGGTCCTGAGTTGCCTATGGTGTGCTCAAGCAGGTTTGGTGTCCCTCTGCCTGGGGGTATGCCCTGCTCTGCTGGAGCAGCCAGGTGAGCAGCACCAGTGAGGGCTGGTGAGCAGAGAGCTCACAGTCCAAGCACCCCTTAGTCTGTGGCAGGTCTTTCAGAGGAAAGGTTTGAGCCCCACTCTCTGTGGAAGACTCAGTGTGGGGGATGCACTGACTGAGGGGAAGCAGTTACTCCTGAGAGCCCCAGATCAATTATCTCTCTCAGCAGCCATGGGCAGGGGAGAGGAAGAGGAGGAAAAGAGTCTGGATGGAGCAAAGCTAGCACTCTAGTTGTCTCTGTCCCTCTCTCTGTAAGGTGGCCCACCTGTAATGTCCAGGCTCTGGGGTCATGCAGATCCCCTGGGACCCACTGGCTCCCTGTGGCTCCCACAGTCTAGGCTGGAGTTGGGAAATGTTTGTGTGGGAATGAGTGGAAGAAAACTGAGGGGCGGAAGCCCTGTGGGGAGGACAAAGGCACACGGTGGGTGGAGGGGCAATATGGCACCTGCTAACTTGGCTTGGGTTTTTGGTGATGCAAAGGGACCCCAAGGGGGCTGGCAGCCTGGTGCTTTGTCCTCAAGAAGCTCCCAGTTCACTGGTGGCAGCAGCTTTTGGACTCGTGAGGGTAGAAATGCTCTCCAGTAGCACAGAAGCCTGATGACTATCAGAGATGTGAGGGAGGGAGAAACAAACCACTCCACCTCCCCTTTTTGCTGGACTCCAAGCCTCTTGGGGGTTGATCTGTGCTGATATCTTGCTCCTTCTTGTTCTGCTGTGCAACTTCTTCCTGTGGAATCTCTGGTAGGTTCTGGCATTTTTCTCTTGGAATTACACCTGATCTATGTTTGTTTGTTTTTTCTTTTTCATCTAAAACTTCTCCTTTATTCTGAGACGATCTGGCAACCAGTGTCTCTGGTCAGCCATCTTGTCTCCCCTCCTCTTTTTTTTGTCTTTTTACTTCTTTAAGCTTTCCCTCATGTTCTAAATTTTTCCAATAATAAGCATGTGCTGCTGCTTAATAGGAAAAAAAAGTTATCTAAGAAAACACAAGATAATGTGTGTCAAAGATCCCCAAATGGTGCCAGGCACACACTGAATAGGCACTTCATAAATGTTAGTTGAATCTGAATGCCACAACATCTTTATGAGTTTAAAATATTTGCAAGAACAGTTCATTGTTAATACAAGGACAGTAATGGTCAATTGATTAGAAAAAGAAGAAAGTCACTGTGACCAAAATGTTTGTCTCTGGTTCCTAACCTGTTAATTATTAGTTTTTGTGACTGTGGGAATCTTGTCCTTGATCAAGGTAGACATATCACATCCAAACTCCAATTATTACTGAAACACCCTGTGATTTATGCAGGTTATTGTAGGAAGGCAGTTGGAGAAATCACTCTCTTCCCTGAGTAGCATTAACAGCCTGACTTAAGTCTCAGGCATTATATAAGGGATTGGCTCAAGACTCATGATCAGCAGCATTGAGCTGAGACATTGTGAGATTACTCATTTGATCCTTTGATTCTTGTCACCATGGCCAAGCACTTCATTCACTCAAAGTGTTTAATGATTATTCTATTGTATCCACTGGACTCAGAAATCATAGGTAGAATGAAGGAAAAACTGTCTTTCCAAATCTCAGGCTCATGATCTGTAAAATGAGAAAGTAATTTTACCTACTTCATAATGTGGTTGTCAGGATTAAATGAGATAGTAAATGTAAAATGCTCAGCACAGTGTCTGGCACATAGAAAATGTTCGGAGAATGCTGCTATTAGTACTGGAGAATAATGGATGGTAGTACTGAGTGAAAGAATTGGCAGGAGGAGGAAGGAAAGAGCAATGAAGAGTGAAGGAAGACCGTGTGTACTAAGGAACTGAGGGGCAGAGGAGGGGACATTCTTAGTTGCATCCAGTGAGGCTGAACAAAACTATTAGTTTCTCAGTCCTGATTATAGCCAGCCACAAGGTCATAAAATTTCTGACAGGAGACATAGAGATCACCAAATTTAACCATGTTACAGGAGAAAAACAAGTTCTGGGACTTATTCAAGATCAACCAATGACAGCTCCAGGTCTAGAATCCAGGAGTCCTGACTTTGATTCTTGTCTGCTCCACATTCTGAAATGTGGATATTGTAGACGTTTACTACATAGACGTCACATTGCTTTATGTTAATCAGGACATTTGCAATCATAGATAGTTTTTGTCTGTATTTTATGAACTCAATTTAGAGTCTTGAGTTGCTGAAATATAATGCCATATGGAATTGAGGGAGGGCAAGGTATTATAACTTTAAATCAAAAGGACAACTTACATGAAGACTTACTTCTCCTTGGCATAGTATTCTCAAGCTCATGGTGCATTCAATACATCTCTTCCTAGAAAGGCTACACGTAATGTGATTTTCCCCCATTATGAGAGAAATATGGCTTCTTTTGTGTGTGATCTCTTCAAGATGCTTTCTATTATCTTTACTTATGATATAACCTTATAGAGAATTATTTCTCACTAAGCTCCCAAATAAGAATAGCAGTCACTTGATTTTATTGGCTAATATATTTTCAACGGAGTTATGCTTTCAGAGCTTTCTTTAGAGAAAATCTTACTTATATAGGTGTATTAGCATCCATCTTTTGTATACATGGCTATTGGACAAAAGCAAGTGAAGAGTAATCCATTGAATGGTTTCTCAAGTTTTAGAGGCTGCCAAAATGGAAGGATCCTGTCTTTAAAAATTACATTTAAAAATTTCATTTGTAGTCTCAGATGTAAAGTAGCTCTACCTTTTTCTTGGTTCATTTTTATATGCTACATATTATTCATTGTTTATATTGTTCATTTTACTATTCACATAAATATCTTTTAAAAAACATTATACCTTCCCTTCCACTTTTATATATACATATATAAATATGAGTAAAGAAGAAAATTGGAACTGTGATAATACTATTTTAAAAATTATATTTATTAGGCTTCCAATTACAAAAGTACATGTTTATTGAATGAAATGTGGACATTGTAGAATAGAAAAAAATATGGTTGGTAATTTCACCAATCAAATGGGGTTAACTTGTTCAGAATTTGTTATGCCTTTCCAGAGAAAGATAGAAAGTAATATAGATATTGTTACATGTAACTGGGATTGTACCAGATATTCTTGCTTTTTTGCCATATAAACATCACTCAATTTTTTGGAATCTCAAAGCAATATCTTGGTAAAGATGGTGTGATCTAATGGGAAACAATAGATCCACAGAGAATTTTGGTGAGTGTAGAAGATAGAACTAGAGTGATTTCTTTCTGATGAACATCTTTGGACATGTGACTGTCTCTGTGGGTGCCAGGCATTTTGCTGACATGGAGTTCAGAAATTTGAAAGTGTTTGGGATGGATGAAATCAAGAGACAGGGTGAAAAGAAGAAAGAGGAAGGAAAATACTAGCTTTCTTGATAAGTCAAGGATAGTGTTTAAATAGAACTGAGTGTGTTGATCCAGTCTTTGTGACTTAACCTATTAAAACAGCAATTTTCATCAGTGGCACCGTTAAAAAACCTTCTAGGTTGCCAGTTTTTGTCACTTCAAACAATGCTGCATTAAACATCCTTGTACTGATATCCATACTCACTGGTGTTTTTATCACTATATGATAGATATCCAAACAAGAGATTGCTGGGTTTATGGCTGTATGAATTTAAAGTTTAATTGATAATGCCAGATTGTTCCTTTTTAAAATTTCTTAAAATTTTGTTTTTTTTATTGATACATAATATTTGTACATATTTATGGTTACGTGTGGTATTTTGTTACATACATAGAATGTACAATGATCAAGTAGGGGTATTTAGGGTATCTATCACCTCAATTATTTATCATTTCTATGTTTTGGGAATATTTCATGTCCTCTCTTCTAGCTATTTGGAAATATACAATACATTGTTAACTACAGTCACCCTGCTGTGCTATCAAACATTATAACTTATTTCTTCTATCTAACTGTATGCTTGTACCCATTAACCAACCTCTCTTCATTCCCTACCCCCACCCACACACAGTTCCCAGCCTCTGGTATCTATCATTCTACTTTCTACTTCCATGAAATCAATATTTTAGCTCCAACATATGAGTGAGAACAAGTGATATTTGTCTTTCTGTGCCTGGCTTGTTTCACTTAACATAATGACCTCCAGTTCCATTCATGTTGCTGCAAATGACATGATCTTATTCTTGTTATGGCCAAATAGTATTCCATCATGTATATGTACCACATTGTCTTTATCCATTCATCTGTTGATGGACACTTAGGTTGATTCCATATCTATTTTTTTTTTTTTTGAGATAAGGTCTTATTCTGTCATCAAGGCTGGAGTGCAGTGGCATTATCATAGCTCACTGCGACCTCAAACTCCTGGGCTCAAGAGATCCTTATGCCTTAGATTCTCAAGTAGCTGGCACTACTGGCATGCCCCACCACACCCGGCTAATTTTTTAATTTTTTGTGGAGACAGGGTCTTGCTATGTTGCTCAGGCTATTCTTGAACTCCTGACCTCAAGTTATCCTCCTGCCTTGGCTTCCCAAAGTGCTAGGATTATTTGCATGAGCCATCGCACCTGGCCTACTCTGCATCTTTGCTATTGTGACTAGTGCTGCAATAATCATGGGGGTGCAGGTAATTTTTTGGTATACTGATTTCTTTTCCTTTGCATAAATACCCAGTAGTTCGATTGCTGGATTTAATGCAGTTCTATTTTTAGTTCTTTGAGAAATCTCCATACTGTTTTCCATAGAGGTTGTATTAATTTACATTCCCACCAACAGTGCTTAAGAGTTCCTTTTTCTCTGCATTCCTGCCAGCATCTATTATTTTTTGTCTTTTTAATGATAGCCATTCTAAGTGGGGTAAAAATGACATCTTATTGTGGTTTTGATTTGTATTTCTCTGATGATTAGTAACGTTAAGCATTTTTTCAAATACCTGTTGGACATTTGTATGTCTTCTTTTGAGAAATGTCTATTCAGATCCGTTGCCCATTTTTTAATGGAATTATTATTATTATTATTTTTTTAATGTTGAGTTGTTTGAGTTCCTTGTGTATTTTGGATATTAGTACCTTGTTGGATGAATAGTTTGCAAATATTTTCTCCCATTCAACAGGTTGTCTCTTCATTCTGTTGGTTGTTTCCTTTGCTGTGCAGAAACTTTTTAGTTTAATATAGTCCCTTTGTCTATTTGTGTTTTTGTTTCTTGTGCTTTTAAGGTCTTAGCCATAAAATCTTTGCCTAGACCAATGTCCTGAAATGCTTCCTCTATGTTTTCTCCTAGTAGTTTTATAGTTTTAGGTCTTATTTTAATTCTTTGATCCATCTTGGATTGATTTTTATATATGGTAAAAGATAGGGGTACAGTTTTGTTCTTCTGCATATGGATATACAACTTTCCCAGCACCATTTATTGAAGAGGGTGCCCTTTTCCCAATGTATGTTCTTGGCACTTTTGTCAAAAATCAGTTGCCTGTGAATATGTGGATTTATTCCTGAATTCTCTATTTTGTTCCATTGGATTATATTTCTGTTTTTTATAACAATACTATGCTATTTTGGTTACTATAGTATTGTAATATATTTTGAAGTCAGGTAATGTGATGCCTCCAGCTTTGCTGTTTTTACCCAGATTGCTTTGACTATTTGGGCTCTTTTTCAGTTCCATAAATTTTGAGTTTTTTCTATTTTGTGAAAAATGACATTGGTAATTTGGTAGGGATTGCATTGAATCTGTAGGCTGCTTTGTGTAGTATGGTCATTTTAACAATGTTAATTTTTCTGATCCATGAGCATGGGATGTCTTTGCATTTGTTTGTGACCTCTTCAATTTCTTTCATTAGGGTTTTATAGTTTTTGTTGTAAAGGTCTTTCACCTCCTTGGTTAGATTTATTACTAACATTTTATTTTGTTTTGTAGCTATTGTATATGGGATTGCCTTTTCGATTTCTTTCTCAGCTAGTTCATTATTGTTGTATAGAAATGCTACTGATTTTTGTATGTTGATTTTGTATCCTGCAACTTTACTGAACTTATTTATCATTTGTAAGAGTTTTGTGATGGAGTCTTTAGGTTTTTATAGATATAAGATCATGTCATCTGCAAACAGAGACAATTTGACTTTCTTTTTCCAATTTGGTTGCTTTTATTTCTTTCTCTTGCCTGATTGTTCTGGCTAGGACTTCCAGTACTATGTTGAATAGGAGTGGTGAAAGCGGGCATCCTTGTCTTCTCCAATTCTTATTCTCATTTAGCATGATGTTAGCTGTGGGTTTATCATGTATGGGCTTTATTATGTTGATGTATGTTCCTTCTATGCTTAGTTGAGAGTTTTTATCATGAAGGGATATTGAATTTTATCAAATGCTTTTTCTGTGTCTGTTGAGATGATCATATGGTTTTTGTCCTTCATTCTGCTAATGTGATGTATCACATTTATTGATTTGTTGAACCATCCTTGCATTCCTGGGATAAATCCCAGTCGATCATGGTGTATTATCTTTTTGTACTGTTGGATTTGGTTTGGTGGTATTTTGCTGAGCATTTTTGTGTCTATGTTCATCAGGGAGATTGGCCTGTAGTTTTCTTTTTTTGTTGCATCCTTGCCTGGTTTTTGTACCAGAGTAATGCTGGCCTTGCAGAGTTAGGGAGAATTCTTGCCTCTTTGATTTTCTGGAATAGTTTTAGGAGATTTGGCATTAGGTCTCCTTTGTAAGTTTGGTAGAATTTGACAACAAAGCCGTCTGGTCCTGCACTTTTCTTTGTTGGGAGACATTTTATTACTGACTCAATTTCATTTTTCATTAGTGGTCTGTTCAGGTTTTCTATTTCTTCCTGATTCAATTGTGGTAGGTTGTGTGTGTCCAGGATTTATCCATGTCCTCTAGGCTTTCCAGTTTGTCAGTGTACAGTTGTTTATAACAGTCTCTGACGATCTCCAGGCTCCCAGCTGATCCCAGCAGAGCAGGGTACCTCACTTCTCTCTCCTTCCTTGCCTTAGGTGTTCCCTGTCACTTCTTGGTTGAATTCCAGCATTCTCTCTTAGGTGATTTATTTGAAGTATGGTTATCTACTCACTATTTTGGTTCTTCTTTGTAGAGGAGGTGAGCACCAGATGCGTCCAGTCAGCCATCTTGAAGTCCCTCAAAGGATCAAGCTTTTGATCCACTAGTAAATTAACTGCCTGTGGCCTGGAGACCCAGGCTCAGCTGGGTGTGCTTGCGAAGATCTCTGCATTCTCTCAGAAGGAAACTCAGAGCTTACCAGCAACAGGATGGACAGGACAGAAAGAAAAGGAGAGAAAGTAGAGGAGGCATGCCCATTCATGTCCATATTGCTTCTTAAAAACACTCTTAACATCTTAGATTTTTGCTAGCAGTGCCATCTTGTGGCAGCCCCACCAATGGCAGGCTTTACCAAACAAGGAATTTGCTAATATGATGAATACATAATCTCATAATGTGGCTACTTTAATTTGTTTTTCTCTGACTACCTGAAAGTTCAAGTATATCTTTATAGATTACTTGGCCATTTGGTATTGCCCTGCTGTAAATTATCAATTCCTATGATTTGCTTGTATTTTGTATTTTTTTGTTTGTGATTTTGTTATCAATTTTGAAAACCTCTGATATCAGAGAGATTAACAGTTTATCTAATATATATGTCACAAATTTTTTCTCAATTTTTTACTGATTTTGTTAGGGCATCTTTTGCCATGTAATTTGTTTTTATAAAGTTAAATAGGTCTACCTTTAAAAAATGCTTATTTACAGTTATATATATATATATGTATATGTGTGTGTGTGTATATATATATTTTTTTCTAGATTTTCCCAAGTTTTTTTATTGCTTAATTTTATATTTAAGTCTTTAATCCTTCTCACATTTATTTCTATATATTATGAGAGATAGGGGTATAATTTTTTTTTTCAGATGAGTGGTCACTAATGCCAATGTATTCTTTCCCTACAGAATTTATGTTTTTATTTATTTTTGTTTGTTTTGTTTTTTTATTGATATATAATAGTGGTCTATATTTTTGGGGTACATGTGATATTTTGATATCTGAATACAAATAATGATCAAATCAGGATAATTGGGATATCTGTCACTTCAAACATTTTCTTTTCTTTGTGTTGGTAGCATTATAATTCTTCTCTTCTAGCTATTTGAAATATGCACTAAATTATTAACTATAATTTCCCTACTGTGTTATCAAATACTAGAACTTTTTCCTTCTGTCTAACTGTATTTTTGTACCCATTAACCAACTTCTTTTCATCCCTCTCCCCCACTTCTCTTCCCAGCCTTTGGTAACCACCATTCTACTCTCCACCTCTGTACATAATTTAATTATCACCTTTTTCAGAATTAAATCCCCGTGGATAATGGGGTCTATTCGGGTTTAGTTTTTTTTGTGTTTCACTATTTGTCCTTTATCTTGCAATAACTAATTGAGTTAAATTCAATGGCTTAATAGCATGCTTTAATATCCTGCAAGGGAAATCGTCTCTTACTCTTCTTTTATTCTATTCTGTTCATTTAATTTAGTTGTGGTTTTGTCAAGCTATACACGCACACAGTTTAATGGTCAATAGTTTTATAAGGCTTTCTTTTCCCCTCAAATAGCTAGTGGTTCTTGTTGGCTCCTCTGCCTCCTTCCCCTCTTTCAGAGGCAACAATTCTATAACATATAGATTCCTATTTTATGTTGAACTTTACACTGATATCCTCCTATGGTAGATGAGAATTTAGCTCTCTTTTGTTCCCTATCCCCGCCACACATGCAGCCTACCCATCCCCCATTCCCTCAATGTAGTTTTGGTTAGATAATTATTCACTAGTTATATTATTATAGCTCTAACACCTTATTCAGAGCTGAGGTGTTTAGTATATTTATAATCACTTTTCCTTTCTTATACAACTTTTTACTTTTCCCAAGGATTAATAATGATCTGTTTTTTGTTTGTTTCCTTGCTCAATTTTTAATATACTTACATTCATTCACTTCCAAACTTGACACCAACTTGTCTGAATCTTTTCCCAAGATGTTCTGATGCCTCTGGCATTCTATTAATTTCACCATTTTGGAGAATTCTAAATGTTTCCTGACATGCTCCAGTCTGGACTAGTTGCCCCCTAACTAAGCCTGATGCACAGCTGTTTTCCTGAGGTTTCCCTTCACCATCACCTGGAGATTCTTTTTTCCTTTCTCCTGTATTTAATCTCCTCTTCTATCCCATGATTTCTTCTTTCTTGGTTAACAACTTTGTTGAGGTTGAACACACCCTTCAATAGACTCCTGAAACAGAAAGCATAAGAAAGAAATTGACACTTTGTATGTATGAAAATCTTTATTTTATCCTCACACTTGATTGAGAGTTTGCTTGCCTATAGAATTCTGTGTTGGATATAATTTTCCTTCAGAATTTTGAAGGCATTGCTCCCTTGTTTTCTAGCTTCAGCTTTGCTTTGAGAGGTCCAAAGTCATCCAAATTCTTTGTTTTTTATGTGACTGGCTTTTTCTCTATAGAAACTTGTTGATTTTTGATTATTTCTAGTATTCTGAAATTTTATAATTGTGTGCCTTCTTGTGGGCCTGTTTTCATCCAGTCTTCTGAGAAGTTGTTGGGCATTTGCACAATAGGAGCTGACCAGGACTGCTTTAACATTCCCTTCAACTTGACTAAACTTTAGACAGGTTTCTTCTTGACTTCAGGCCCTGACCTCCCTTTTCTTAGAGCATTTACTTTACACAACTTGGAATTATATACTCTTTCTTTGCCCCTGTGAAATGTAAATCTTTTAAAAAGCCTCTTGCCAGTTTTACAACCCAGGATTATCTTTGTCAAGGACCTCGGAGCCGTCCCTTTAAAAGGTAATTATCATGGCCATTGTCTGGGAGGGTAGGAGTCTAACTTTGGTGGGCTGCCTTGCTCCAGGTTGTAAAACTACCTCCAGTTATGAAGATACAGTATAAGAAAGTTTACATTCCTTTGGATAAGGTCAATTCACATGCACAGGTGGTCTATGGTTCCCCTCCCCTAGCTCTTAAAGACTCTCCCTCCCTTTGTTTCAGTGAGGTTGAGCTCAGATTTAGTTTTGGCCTCTGTCTATCTTGCGACAGCCTTGATAGCCTTCCTCATCATTTCTTTGGCAATTCCAGCAAAATTTTGATAGTTTTAAGTCTATTTGCTTTTAGTATGTTATATGCTGGCTGTTACTCATGTAGATTTTTCTTAGATATAATTCTTAGGGTTTTCCTGCTTATTTCTTCACTCTCATATCTGCCATCTTAAGAGCAACTCCTTTGAGTGGTGATTATTGGGAAGGTGGTACCCTTATTTTGCTATCTGTCACAAGGCTGAGTCACTTTACTTAGCTGAAAAGTCTTATTGGACTTTGTTGCTTAAGGTGTTTTCAAAATCTTCTCTTACTATTTCAGTAAAGAAGGGCCAAATTTTCAAACCTGTGAAGACCTTGGACTTTGGACTCACTCCATTCTTTTCTGTTATACAGAGGCAAATTCTTGCCTAAGCCCCTTCCTTTCATGTAATACCTTGCTGAAGGCAGGCGGTAGTAGCCAACATACACAATCTCTCTAACATTTTGCAAACCACCTCCCCTAGGGCTACAGACTCCATAAACAGTGGCCTGTCTTCAAGTTATTACTGATAGAAGTTTTATCAAATGTTTTGCCTGGCATTAAAAGGATCCACAGCCTTCCAGGCTTTCATGTTTGTTTACTTGAATGCCGTATCAACCCCACATATTTTTGTTTAGTTTAGTTTTGTTGTAATAGCTTCTCTCTTCAGGGTACTAGGTTCTATGTAAGTGAGAATATGAAAAAGCTGTTATAGCAAACGAATTTTCAAGTTATAGTGGCTTAATACAGTAAGATTTTATATCTTTCTTACCCAAAGTCTAATGTGATGTTCAGCAGACAGCCTTTTATGTAGTTATTTAGGGAGCCAAGTTCTTTCAATCTTATGGCATTGAAGTTTTTGCTGGATCCTTTGCATCTGGTTGGCCAAAAGGGGGAAAATGAGATATTTACCTATGGGACGTTTGGATATGAGAAATACATCACTCCCACCCACATTTTAATGGCTGAAATTCTATCAGATGGTCATACCTCATTGCAAGGGAGGCTGGCAGATGTAGTCTCACTGTGTGCCCAGAAGGACAAGGAAACTGGTTTTGACGAACACAGGACAGTAACTGCCACATCTTTTATTTTATCTTCTTTAGAGAATAAACCTTAAGTTTTCTGCCAGAGTTGGAGAAGGGCAGTTTCCTGCCTGTTATGAGTGGAGTTGAGATTTAGGATCTAACTGCTTCTTAAATAGATAAATAGATTTTCAACCAATCTTCTTTGCTGTAGTCTCCTATTTTTCCAGAGGTACATGATATCACAATTCCTGATCCTTGTGAAGATTTTGCAGTGTAAATTTGTTTGTTCTTGGCTTTCTGCAATGCTGATGATTTAGGATTTAGTTTTCTCAGGTCTGATACATGATTTGCAAAACATCCATCTGCTTTCTAGTTTCTGAAATTTTGTTGCTGTTGTATACTCTTCTGTTTTTCTTGTCATGGTACGTTTGTGACTTACACAAAATTCCCTGTGAAGTCATTTTAGTAAGCCTTTAGGAAAGAGTAGGAGTAACTCCACTTGTTTAATACACTATTTTTTTTAATCTCAGTACTTTTCTTTCCATAATTTTCTTGGATTCACTTTCCATCTTTAGAAGGAATGGTTGAATGCATTTTGGTATATTAATAGCATAGATATGCATCCAATAAAAAGAATGTTAGCTTCTTTCCATGTGACTTAGAAGGATTTACAGTGTACTATGTTAAAGAAAAGCCAGAGCTGGACAGTATTTAAAGTGGTAAAAATAGACTTTATTCAGGAACTATTGCAATGGGGGAAGAGAGACCTCAATATAGAACTGGGCTCAATTCCGAACACAGCCAGGACAAGTGGGGACTTACAGGCAAAAAACGGGGTGGGGGTTAGTGGATGGAAAATTACCAAGAGGAAATATCAAGGATAAGGGGGATTCTGTCTAAACTGACTTCACAGGATTCTTGCTAAAACTGAGTAATGCAGGCCTGACAAGGATGGGCACTGAAGCCCAAGGTCTAAGTGTAGTTGAGAAGAGAGCTTAGAGGAGCTTAACCAAAGTTTGGTTAAGAAAAGTGTTTTCGTCAACTGTTAAATGACTAAATAAAGATGTGTGTGTGTGTGTGTGTGTGTGTTTTAGTGTGTGTGCGTGCGTGTATGTGTAAAGCATGATTATAAATAACTACAGGAAAGGATACACTCTGGTTTATTAACATTAGTTATCTGGCTGGGGAAAAGAGGCTTGGGAAGAGAAAGTGTAGGGTAAAGGGGGGAGGTAAGTAAAATAAAAGTAAACTACATAAAGATAGGAGTTTACAAAGATAGTATTTGTCACATCATTCTATTTATTTAAAATTGATGATATATATGTATATTCGTGTGCTATATGTCTAAAGGCATGCTTAAAATATATCAATTTTGGTATGGCAGATTAAAGATGGTCATGAATTTCTTGACACCTGTTCTATAAAGAGGTGGGCAACTATGAACCCCCACCTTGGATCTTTGCAAGCTCTGTGACTGCTTTGACCAACAGAATGTAGCAGAATTGGTGTTCCACAAGTTTCCAGGTTTAGGCCTAAAGAGAGTGGCAGCTTCCAATTTCTTCTTTTGCAACACTGGCTCTTGGATCCCTGGGCCACCATCTAAGAAGTCTGACAACTCTGAGGCCCTACAGGATGAAGCGACATGTGGACAGAGAGGCCAAGCGGCCAGACATGTGAGTGAAGAGGTCACTTTCAAAAATATCTCTAAAAACAGACTGGAAAGAATGCCTAACAAAATATTAATTGTATCATCTCTTAAAGCTGGCATTTTAGATGATTTATAATACTTTCTTGCTCAGACTTTCAATAAAGATAGTGTAGTGTAGTAGTTAAAAGCATAGATTCTAGAGCCAGACTACCTGGGTTCAAATACCATATGTCACTTATTAGCTATTTAATCTGGGGCAAGTTAACTAAACTTATGTGCCTCAATTTTCTTGTCTATAAAATGGGGAAAATAATAGGACCTGCCTGATGAGATTATTATGAGAATTAAATGAACTAATTCATGTAAATAACTTACAAGAGTGCTTAATGAATGTTAACTGCCATTCATAATAATATATTCGAAATATTTTCCCTGAGCCTGTGTAAAAAAGACACCAAGGATGACAATCTGGATATACACTGTATTTCAGTCTTAAATTCTTGGTTAATGAACGCAATATATAGACTTAAGGAAATAGGGATAAAATCTCACACATAAGGAATTTTGAGGTTTCTGTTACTTCTTAAGCATAAAGTACAAAATTGATACTTACAAGACATTAAAATATAGCTTAATGCTACTATATCTGGTAAATATTTAAATGAAAGCAGGAAGGATCCACAGTTTTAGGAGCTGCAAGAGGGAAATTAGAGGAAATCCCCACAGACTGGAGAACTTGATGAGGACTAGGATTATGGCCAGTGATGGAAGAGAGTTAAAGCTGATGTTCTTTAGGAAAGTAGGAGAGCTTTCCAGCTCCTAACATTCATGTGTCTGTAGGACAGCTGCAGTGTTTAATGAACTCTTTGGTTAGATCCCATTCCACCAAAGTTTTGACTCCAGTTTATTGGGAAATATTTTTCCTATGAAATGGAACTTTCATGGGAAAGACATTAAGGTAATAAATGAGAAATATAGGATTCCTTCCATGGCTTGATTTAAAATAAAGCATTATCTGCAGATTAATTTCCCTAAAGCTGTGCCAATGCAAGTAAACTAAGCATAGAAGAAATTCTCCTGATGATACAGGCCAATAAAACCCACTGTTAATGTATTTTGGATTTGAATTATGCACACTGACTTTTTACATTTATTTGAAGGCACCTTTTAGCTGTGCTACAATCTTCATTCTGGCTATACGGAAAATGCCAAATTATGTGGTGATACGATGCATATGACCCAGTTCTCAGAAATTATTAAACTACAAATGGATCTTTCTTCATGATATTTTAATATCAGAGGGTAAAATATGTTGTTTTGTCTTCTTGTTTTAAGAAGTTTAGTAAGTGTAGGTCTAGATGGGGAATGAAGGGAACATATAAATGAGTGTAATTTCCTTTTTCCTAGAGGAGCTTCAAATAATGTCTCAATTCTGAGTCTTCATTTAATTCAAATGGGAGATATATTTGAGTGTCTACTCTATGTAAAGCATTCTGTAGAATTTAATGAAAGAGTTGCAGATTCAAGAGGAGTTAAAGCCTAGTTTTGGAGGCAAATTATATGTAATTATAACAAAACAATATGATGTAAAAGCTATATTATTTTATTTCATATGCATATTGTGACTTAATTCTAAAAAAAGAATATCAGGAGTCAAACAAAGTCTGAATAGAGATAAAAACCCATAGTATTGTGTGATCCTAGAGAATAGAATTACTAATTCTACCCAGGAGGGTCAGGTAAGGTATTTCCGCTGGGTCCTAAGGATGACTAGGATTTTGATTAATTGAGAAGGGACCATCTAAATAAAAGTGTGCAAATGTCTAACATAGTCAGTCAATGGCATAGAGTCTGTTTGGGCCGCAACATATGGAGATGGATAATAAAGCCCCAAGTGTGATAATCTGTGGGAATTCAGATGTTTGAAGACTTGGCCCTAGGTTTTCAGGTATATCCAACGATTAGCCTAGATTAGAATTCTCCACATTGTCTTATTTAGAAAGCTAGTTCAACAGTGTGTCTAGAGGCATTCCAAGAAAAAAAGAGGTCCATGATTAAAGAAGTTTACAAAATCTTAGGCTAAAACAATCTAGACCAATTTCTTTATTGCAAAACTTTTCAGAGCCTTTACTATGCTAGTATACTGAATTACTCTTCCAGTGTGAGTTAGCTGTGGTGTTTTAAGTGTTTTGAAAACATTGTTTAATTTGTTTTAAATACCTAATTTTAATACTAGATCCCTTTAATCAATGACATTGAATTCTTTGTTCTTTCCTTCCTTCTTATTTTTCTTCTTCCCTCCCCTTTTCCCTCCTTCCCTCGTTCCTTAATTTTTTCTCTTCTAAGAAATTGGCAGTTAAATTATAATTTCAAAAATCTGTGACCCAAAACTCTGTGTTGATTTAAAAATAAAGGGCACCTCTTTAATAAATTGATTCTTAAAATACTCTTAGAGACAGAAAAACAAGTGAGAGGTCATGGAAATCAGAAAAACAAGAAGGAGAAAGCAGTTATAGAAAAACTATAAGGAGGAAATGGTTACAGAAAACTAACCAGGGAAACAGTTATTTCAGTCTTAAAGAATGGGGTGATTAGGCCGTGGAACACTGACCACCAGTCAGAGAATGGAAACGGAGCTTTCCCCACAGTATGTATAACGTCACCTTTAAGTCATATCCAAACATAGAAAGGAATTCAGTCCTAATTATAACTGAGCTTTACCTAAACATAAAACATATAAAAAGGAAAACACAGAAGTAAATAGGGTTTTCTCCACTCGTGGAGACAGACCTATTTCCCCTTAGGAAACGTCTTTGCTTTCCTCTCCTATACTGTCTTATAACTGCACTACTTCCAATAAGTTCTTCATGCATACTTGCTGAGTGTCTGTCATATCTCTCTGTCGCGTGGGCCAAGGCTTGTGACTCTTTCAAGCCAGGAGCCCAAGAACTGAGGCAACCCTTCAAAGTCCAGCTGTGGACTGTGAACTGTGACAATACTGATAAAAATAAGTATTTGCCACTGTTGAAATTATCTCAGTTCTTATGTTACCATCCTTCTAACAACGGAACATGGTTATTCTTATATTCCTGATGTAAAAATAATTGTTTCTCATCATGGAAGGATATCTTTATATATTTTCTTTCAGTTTTAACCTAGAAGGCAGCTTCTGAGTAGTGAGGAAAAAGTGGGATGTTTGTCTGCCAGCCAGATCAGGTGAATCACTCTGCAGGTTAGTGGGTGATGTGTCTCTGCCAGATACCCTAACACTGTTTTTTGGTTGTGTCAGGCTTGCTACATACATGCAATGGAAATTAAGCATTGTTCTCATTGTCATTCACATTGTGTGAGAGGTAGAGCTAGAATATGAACCCAGGAATCTCTGATTTCAAAATCACTACATTTTATTGCCTGCTGTTATGCAAATTAGAACTTCTCAGAAAAATCACCAAAGGGAGGCTACCATTCTTTATGTCTATTCTGATAACCTATAAAATCTAAGAACTGTATGTTAGATTCCGATCCAGAGTTTTGAAATAATTTCTTTGTAGAGGTGGCAATTAATAAACAAACAACAGATGACAAACAAACAAGCAAACAGAAAACACAGAAAGAAAACAAAGTAATGGAAAAATGTAGCTTTTAAGTATTGTAAATAAATGACATCTTTTGAGATCCTTTAATAAATGACATCATTTTTGCATATGAATGACAAGTAAGAATCCCAATTTCACATTTTCAGATTAACATACCCTGCAAAAAATTTAGGAGAATAAATTGTTTATTGATTGTGGCTAGTTTAAAGACTATTGGTAGAGAACTTATAAAATTTAGAGGACATTTTTCAGAAATAAATATTGTAGAATTATCAAGTATAAAATAGGAAACTTAAAAATAGAAATGAATAACATTCACTTGAGAGAGAAAAAGAACACACAAGATACAAAGTAGTGTAACAACAAAGAGAAATCTTTAATCGGAGTGCTGGGAGACATTGAATCTTTGACACGAGTTCAGTGGAGAGCAGTGACTCTTAAGTGTACACTCCTCAGGCTGTATTGGGACTGGCGGTGTGAATAAGGAACTAGCTAACGCGTGGAATTGGTTTTTTAAAAATGTGAAAATTCTTGAGGTTGACATTTGTTAAAACCAATTCCACTAAAAGGGTATAATTTTTAATAAATACACAAGAAACCAAAATGTCAAAAGATGAATCAATCTTCTCTTTTCAGATCTTTTGGAGCTGTGCTATTCTCACCCCTACTGTGAGTCTTTCACTTGGAAATTATTCACAACAAAAGGACAAGTCTCTCATTTTCTTTTTTGTGGCCTTAAGGGAATAAAAGAGATGCTATTTGAATTGTAAAAGTCCTTTTTGAAATGCTTACTCTATAATAAAGATGGCACTTTAATCTGAAGAACAATTCCTTTTTCACATTTGCTACCTAATAGGCTGCACAGTTCAATTGATCATCTTGAACACTTTAATTATTAAATATGAAATAAATTCCCCACTTCTCCATTAGGCTATTTAACCTTAATTTTCATAATGTAATGGAGTAGGAAAGGTTAAGGGTTCTCCTCCTAAAACCCAAGTAGAAAATTTCATTCATCTTCTGGGCAAGAATGGCTATAACAAAAGATCAATTTTCATAGGTGCTCGAGGAAATAGCTTCTAGGAGGAAGCAAAGGACTTAAGGCCCTTTGGAAAGGTTTTCCAAAAATTAAATATTTTCCACTCTGACTCCCTATTTTATTTTCCTTACTCCTAACCCTCCTGCCATGAAAGGACATTTTGCTGCTGGGCTGTTGAGGAGTGGGGCAGAACTCTACTACTCAGTCTTGAAACATACCATGCATAAGTGGGGAGAGTCATCAGAGAATTGGTCCTACCTAAGAGTCACACGTCTCCCTATCACTAAAATGGCAAGATTTAAAAGAAAATAGTATTCATATATTCAATAGAAAAAAAAAGGTTATTTGCTGCTTAAGAACTTCAGAGATTCATACAGAGCAGTAGTTCTTAAACTTAAGTGTTCATCAGAATCACTTGCAGAATTTGTTAGAACAGATTGCTGAACTCCAGCCCCAGAATTTCTGATTCAGCAGAAATGGGGTGTGGAAGAGACTGCATCTCTAACAAGTTTCCAGGTAGCTCCTGCTGCTGGTCTGGGGAACACACTTTGAGAACAAAAGAGAGTTCTAGTAGGTGGGCTGCCTCATATGGGTTTCAAATGAACTGAAATATGAGTGACTTCATTCTTGGGGTAGCAAATAGATCATAGAGAGGCCAGAGCCATAGGTCTGTTACCTGTGGCTGAGATCAGCTTTGTCTGTTTATCCCAGTGTGCCATATCAATATTATTATTTTGTAAAGGTGCCATGAGATGAAAATTGTGGGGGTGCACTCAATTCTACAGAACTTTAATGTTTTTAGGGATTTAATTTTATTGGGAAAAAACTCAGCAGGCACAACTTATCTTTAAAATAGAATATTTTAAATGATGCAAGCGATTCTTGAATCATTCCCCAGTTACACTTTGCAAGAAGAAGAGAGCGGATTGAGAACATTTGTTGAGAATGTTCTTTGTGGCAGGCACATGCTGGGTACTTAATATGTTCTCATGTTTAGTTCTCACCACAACCTACTGAGGTAGGTATTATTTTGCTCTTTTACTTCTATCTGGGATTTCGAGTACATAGTAATTTGCTTAAGCTCACATAGCTGGTAAGTGGAACCAGAATTAAACCTAGTTATCTCTGACTTGAAGTTCTAAGCCTTAGCACATTGTCTCAGGGATGAAGCAAATGGAGGGGTCCTTTCCTCACATCATCTGAAATTAAATCAGAAAAAGGTAAGCCAAATTGAAGTTATATCTAAGTTCTTAGTGAAGAGGTGCAACCAAAGAAAATATTGATTTATTGGCTTACTCAACTCAGATACTTTAAACTTGTAGGAGATTATTTAGCTAGACATTTGAAGCATGTGATTACCGTGCCTCTTCATGCAGGGTTGTGTGTTTCTCTTTGATGTCTGGCTGCGGCTGACACCTATAGCATTTCATCATTTCTGGCTGTACTGTGTAGGCACAACGAAGTGATGAACTAGGCAGTTAAATCATTATAAGTGTATTTGCTCAGTATTGGGTTTGAGGGCCAAGTTTTTTGGGTAGTTTTTCTCTGTCTTCCACATCTCTTTGTGGAGACCATCTAGGGACCTTTGTCTAGAAATCATCTCACGTTGCCACTGTGGCCAGCCTTCTCTGGGCTGTAGGCTCTGCCACCGTTTCATTATTGCCTCCCTTGTTTTTGTACCATCTTGATTTCTAACTCATAAGCACTCTTTACACTCAATTTGCATTTCTATTTTTTTGAGCTTCAGTTAATCACTTGTAATACCAAAATTGCTCATTAATTTCTTTTAGTGTGGCCACCCCCCTATATTTATGCCCTGTTTGAGATGTGCTCCATTCGTAATGGGGTGCCTAAATAGGTGTTTCAACTGGATGATTTATTAATAATTCAAGCAAGTTTTCTTTCATTTTAATTTCAAACTAGAAGTTCACCTGTTAATATAGTGAATACATATGCAGATTAATCAAAGTATTTAACTTCTATTTTATAGAAAAAGCTGAGAGGTAGGCAACTGAAAACCATCATATACAAGCCTTTTAGTAGACCATGGCTATGAATACACATTACCCAACTTTTTTTAGCTGCATGTAATAGCTTTACATGTTAAAGTGCCCAAAATGAACATGTTCATGAGACAAAGATATAGTCACTCTACAGTATGTAAAAATAATAATAGTATATAAACTTAAAATTATGGTGAGTAACCAATGTTTTAGTATTTTATGTTGCTTAGAAATTATGTAGGTATCCAAGAATTATCTATTAGCTAACTCAATTTAATATTAATTAAAGATTTTAAGTTACCTAACGTTTTAGAATGTTTAAGCTGACACATCATAAGTCATAATTACTGCTCATATAAAAAGCTTGTCATAATGATTCAAATTAGTTTTACACAAATTTATACTTTTCATAATCTTAAATATAATGTTGGAGTAATGTTAGGAAGTTCATATTAACTAGTTTCTTCATGAAGAAGCAATCTAACTCTTATAGAAAATAAAATGTACACTTTTTTAAAACTTAACTCTAATAAATTAGAGAAAAGACATAGCTCTTTAAAAAAACAAATTATCAAATCTATATAATTAAATCTTAGTTATTTGATCTTGGATTCCTAAAATATTTCTGAGATACCAGTTTTTATAAGAGGAATTTTTTTTTCTTAAATGTCTAGCACATTTAGCTTATTAGAAATTCAATTTCCTTATTGTTTTGTGAATTATAGGACTATTAGAGATGATAGCTGCTTAGACCATGTTGATAGCTGTCTCTATAAACCAATGAGAATGCAGCTCCTTAATTTAAAGACATTATGATTTAAATTATTAATACTGTATTTTCTGGGGAGAGGAAAATATTTTGTATTCATATAACATGAGGTCAAGACTTCTTTCAGTTACAGACACACAAACATATAGACACAAAGGCACATAAAGAGTTTGTAGCCTAAGTTGTACAACTTTAGCCACAGGTCAAAAGTAAACAGAGAAAAACAAAAACTCCTTGGTTCAATCCTCAAAGGGTTTTCTTCTTCTCAGTGGGTATGAATTCCTAATTTATTTGTGCTCATAAATAGACAAATGGACAAGTGAACAAAAACGACTAACAAATCAGATTTTTCTCTTATCTCTCACCCAACAGAAAATGGATTGCCATCATCTGTCGAGAGAATTTAGACCGTACACCAAACTCTCAATCATTGCTGCCACCAATGGGGAATAACTTATTGGCTGTCTACAAACCAGTAACAAAAACAAAACACAGGCCCAGTGTGGTGGCTCACACCTGTAATCCTAGCACTCTGGGATGCCGAGGTAGGAGGATCACTTGAGGTCAGCAGTTTGAGACCAGCCCGAGCAAGAGCAAGACGCCATCTCTACCAAAAAAAAATACAAAAAATTAGCAGGGCATGGTGGTATGCACCTGTAGTCCTAGCTACTGAGGAGGCTGAAGCAGGAGGATCGCTTGAGCCCAGGAGTTGGAGGTTGCAGTGAACTATGATGACACCACTGCACTCTACCCAGGGTGACAGAGTGAGACTCTGCCTCAAAAAACCAACAAACAAACCCCACAAAATCAGTAGAGTGGAAACAAAAGTCCTGGAGAAATTGTCAGCAAAGTTAAGCTTCTATTGCTCCTTGGGATTAACTATGGAAGCCAAGAAAAGATGTGGTTGGATTTAAATAGCCCATGAGGTAGGCTTCTGTGGCAACACAGTTCACTTGGCTCCATCAGGTCAGTCCACCTAGGAGTCTCAGTGTGTAACTTGCAAAAGTGCTAAGGGATAATTATCAAAAAGGTAAAAACATGATATTTACAGGCATAAGATATGAACACATGTCAAATATTTTATTTAACTCAATGATGGGACTAATAAGATGTAATGAACAAAATACATTTGCATTTCTGTGAACAGAAACCATTTGCATTACTATGGAAGGAGCCATCTGCTTTACTGTCAGCTGTTTTTTATGTTAACTTTTATCTCTACAGAATCAATCAAGGATAATCAAAGGTGCACACCTCAATAGAATCTGAAAAACCCTGGAGAGTTTGCTAGATCATGTCCTGCATTCCACAGAAAGGACACCCAGTAATTCTTTCTTGCCCTTTTCTAATTCTTCAAAAATTTCTTCTGACATTGGGAAACATCAGTGAACAAAACTGACAGAAATATGTGCTTTTGTGGAACTTACATTTTTATTGGGGACATAGTACACAATGAAACTAACATATAAAGGTTTGGGAGCTTTTAAGTGCTGTGGGAAAAAGGAAAAAGAGAGCAGGGTAGTGGGATTTGCATTTTGGGTAGGCGAGGACAGGATAGAGCATTGGCGTGGTCCAGGTAAGGCCCTAAATAAGGTTACATTTGAACAAAGGTGTGAAGGAGATAAGGGAGTTGATAAACAGATACATGGGGCAAGGGTGTTGTGGGTGAAGAGAGTAGTTAAAATAGAGTCCCTAATATGTGACTTGTTCAAAGGACAGTGTGAGGGCAAGTGTGGCTGGAATGCGGTAAGTGAAGGGGAGAGGAGGTGATGAGGTCAGAGAGGCAAAGGGCAGCCACGCTGTGTGAGGCCTCGTGGACTGTTTCAAGGTCTAGGCTTTTATTCTGATTAAAATGGAGATCTATTTCAGGTTTTTAAGCAGAAGGGTTATGTGATCTGACTTATGTTTTAAAAGGATCACTACAGATGTGCTGAGAATAGTAGATAGTAGGAAGGTGAAAGTAGAAGCAGAGAGACTTACTGGGAGGTTATTGTAGCAATCCAGGTGAGAGATGATGGTGGCTTAGACCAGAATGCTAGCAGTAAAGGTAATGAGAAACAGTAGATTCTGGATATATTTTAAAAGTAGAATCAACAGGATTTGCTGATTGATTAAATTTTCGTGTGAGAGAAAGAACATAGTCAAAGATGACTACAAGGTTTTGGCCTGAACACATGGAAAGATGGAGTTTCTTTCTTTTTTTTTAATATACACTTATATATATAAGTGTATATATATATACGCACACACACACACGTACATATATATTTAAATTTCAAAGTATTATGGGGGTACAATATTTTTGGTTACATGGATTGCTTTTATAATGGTTGAGTCATGGTTATAAGTGTGCCCGTCACCCAGACAGTTGTTCACTGTACTTGTTAGTTAGGTTTTCACCGGTCCCCTCTTCTTCTCTCCCCACCCTCCCCGGTTGATTTTGTTGAGTTTTACTTCCATCTATGTACATGTATGCTCAGGAAAGATGGATTTTCTGTCCATTGAGATGGGGGAAGGCTGCAGGTATATCAGATTTATTGTAGATGATTATAAAAATGGCCACAGATTCTTTTTCCCTTTGCATGCATTCCCTTGCAAAGTGACACTGCATCAAGAGGTAGAGTCTCTTTCCTTATACCTTGAGACTTGAGGCATCCTGGCTGAAAGACTGCCAACTTCCAGACATGTTTGAGAGCTCAACTGATCACAGATGCATGAAATCAATCAGCTGCCAGACATCCAGACATACATACAGATGCGTGTGAGAGCTCAGCACAGATCAGGAAAGCTGCTTAGACCAGAAGAACTACACAGCTGACATGCAGAATCATGAGTTGAGTCATGAGTTTAAGTCATTGAGTAACCTAAAACAACAGAAATTTATTCTTTCACAGTTCTGGAGGCTAGAAGTCCAAAATCAAGATGTTGGCGGGGTCGTGCTCCACTGAAGGTGATAGGGAAGGATCCTTCCAGGCCTCTTTCTAGCTCCTGGTGGCTGCTGGCAATTCTTGGCATTCCTTGGCTTGTAGCAGCTTCACCCTCATCTCTGCCTCCATTGTTACATAGTTTTCTTTTTTGTGTGTCTCTGTGTCTTCACAAGGTCTTCTTATAAGGATACAATTATTGGATTTAGGGCCCACCCTAATCCAGTTTGACCTCATCTTTACTAATAACATTTGCAAAGCTGTACTGTATTTCCAAATAAGGCCATGCTCACAGGTACTAGGGGTTAGGACTTCAATATTATGTTTTTTGAGGACACAATTCTATGAACAGAAAATGGTGCTTGTTTTAAGCCAGTATGCAGGGGTGTTTTGTTATATAGCAAACTCTAATATAGGGATGGAAAATAAGGAATTCAATTTTAGACAAGTTACACTTTTATATTACCTCTTTCCCTGACCTCACTTTCAGTTATAGATTTTCTTCATATTTCACTGAGAAAAGAAAAGCAATCAGAGGAAAACTTTACCAACCTCTCCCATCTGATTTACCCACCTGCAAGCACTGGTTTTGTATACTTCGTCTTCCCTTCGGGTACCATATGTAGGTGAACTATCTGTGTTCCAATCTAAGGCCAGCTTCCTTCCTTATGCACCTCTTGCCTGTTTAAGGACTGCATTCTGGTCTTTGTCCCTTTCTCTCCTCCATCATTATTTATTCCCTCTCAATCAAATCATTCCCATCAGCATAAAAATACCATGCTATTCTTTCTTTCATCTTTAAAAAACCTCTCCTGAGCCCCTCTTTTGACACTATTGCCTTGTTTTTCTGCTCTTTGATATAGCAAAACTATTCAAAAAGAGTCATCTATGTTCTCCCCAATTGTCTTATGAGTCCACTTCAATCATGCTTTTGCCTTTGATAACCTACAGGTCACATTTGCCCGGCTTCCAAATTAGCCACCTGGGGAAGGTCTTATGATTCATGGCTTACATCTTGTCCCTGAGTAAAGAATCTTATTGTGAGTCCCTCAAATCTTAGCATGAGCTCCTCAAACTGTTGATGTACTCATTAATTCATAACCTACTGACATTAAAAAGGATACTGATTTGTCTTTGAAGTATGAAGTTTTACTTATTTGTTTCTGAATTTTGAAGTTTTACTGATTGTCTTGTGCATAGAACATTTTAGCTTATATGTTGTCATCTGCAGCCAATGATTGTAACCTCTGTTTTGTACCCACCAATGAAAAAGGACAACTCTGATATGAGGAGGAGTCCTCCCTTCTTCTAAATTTCCTTATAAAAGCATTCCAATTTGTAGCAGACTTTGGCACGTGCCCAACTTTGTTGGTGTGTCTTCCAAGTCTGATCCTTACATTTGCTTCTAACAAACTGTCAAATTATTTCTGTCTCAACAGCATTAATATCAGTCAATACTTTCTTGACACACACATCCTACTACACTGAAACTGTCTTCTCAAGGCCATTGGTATCCTCCTTGTCACCAGTGATTAATTCTCAGTCCATATTTTACTTGACTTAGCAGCAGCTTCTGACATGGTTGATCTCTCCCTCATCCTTGAAAAACTTTCTTCACTTGGTTTCCAGGCCACCACATGACTTCCGTGTTTACTCCTTTGCTAGTTTTGCAGAGCTCAAGAACCCTCTTTGTACTTAGTAAAATACCACCCAAATTTAAAACCACTTCCTGGCTGTATCAGAAAACATAATTGGTCTGCATGTAAAGTTTTACATCCTCATCACATCAGACTCTTTTTTTTTTCAATGTTCCTTGCCCAGGTACTAGATAATAGGATTGTGATCTCTTTGTGCCTATACCATGCAATGAAGAAGATAGAAGTATCTAAATTAGAGGGTACTTTTGAGGATTCAATGTTATACACATCTGAAATTCTTGGGACTGTGCCTGTATAGTATGCTTTCAATAAATGTTAGCTATTATCTATTATTAATATTATCTGTAGGCAAGTATATCTCCCCTGGTCATGAGCAGGCTGGAGAATCTCATCACTTTTCTGTGGAAGGGACTTTTTTTCCAGCCAGTATGTTTTACACGTCATTTTCAACGAGGGGAAATTTCCTCCCTATCAGTTCCACTTGGAAATGTGAGTGGGCAGTTTTGGTCATCACAGTAATTGGGAAGTACTTCTGGCATTTAGTGTGTGGGGAGCAGGGTTTAAAGTCCTGTACTACATTGTATTAGGTGTTATAAGTAATCTAGATACTTATAGCATACAGGACTTAAAGCATACAGGAGGATGTGAGTAGGTTATATGCAAATACTCAACCATTTTTCATAAGGGACTTGAACATCTGTGGGGTTGGGTATCCACAGGGGGTCCTGGAACCAATCCCCCATGGATACCGAGGGTGATTGTACTTTTTTGGGGTGGGGAGAAGGTGGGGGAACCAGGAAGATAGCTGCACTTTAAATACATGCAGTTGATTGTATGTTGATTATATTTTTATTAGTTGTTAAAAATGGTCATACTTTTTGACTGAGGAATTTTATCATGAGGAAATTTATCCTGAGGATATTTATCCTGAGGAAATAATGAATGTAAATCTTTTATCTGAGAGGATGTTTGTCAGCATGGAGATGTTTATCCTAATGGAGGATTAGTTAGGCAAGTGATGGATTCCTATGTAGTTACTGAAAACTGTGTCATATGAGAAGAATACTAATGACATGCAAAAATGCTCAGAATATATTTTTAAGCAGAAAAAGGCTAGATGACAAAAGTGAATGTACATGCAACTGCTATGGAAAACAGTATGGTGGTTCCTCATAAATTTAAAAATAGAATTGCATGTGATCCAGCAATCCTACTTCTGCATATATGTCCAAAAGAATTAAAAGCAGGATCTCAAAGAAATATCTGCACACCCATGTTCATAGCAGCATCATTCACATAGTGAAGAGATGGAAGCAACCCATTGTCCATCAATGGATGAGTGGATAAACAAAATGTGCTATGTATATATACATACACACACAATGGAGTATTATTCAGCCTTAAAAAGGAAGGAAATCTTGTCACATGCTATAACATGGGTGAACCTTGAGGACATTACGCTGAGTAAAATAAGCCAGTCACAAAATGACAATTACTGTATGTTTCCACCTATATGAAGTTTCTAAAGTAGTCAAATTTATAGAAACAGAGAGTAGAATGGTGGTTACCAGGGGCTGAAGGGTGAGGGGGAAATGGGGAGTTGTTCAATGGGTATAGAGTTTCAGTAAATGCTATGTAAATAGTTATACGGTATTGTTAAGGGAATAATGACAAGAAAAAAGGTCTGTATGTGTTCAGTACAGATGCAACTGTCTATTTTTTTTCTGAATATTCTCCATCTGCAGTTGGTTGAATCCACAGATGTGGAACCCATGGCTATAGAGGGAGGACTGTACATAATTTGATGAGCTTTGACATATGTATACAACTGCGAAACCATCACCACAATCACCACAAAGAACAAATCTTTCAGCCCCAAAAGCTTTCTTATACCCTTGTAATCCTTTCCTCTGCTCCTCCCCTGCTGGGTCATGTGGTAATGGTATAGTCAACATTTTAAGAAACTGCCAAACTGTTTTCTAAAGTAGTTATGCCATTTTACATTCCCACAAACAATGTATGAGAGTTCCAGTTGCTCCACATCCTCACCAACAATTAGTATGTTCAGTCTTTTTGATTTTAGACATTCTAATAAGTATGTATAGTATCTTGTGGTTTTAATTTGCATTTTCCTAATAACTAGTGATGTTGAACATCTTTTCATGTGTTATTTGCCATTCGTACATCTTCTTTTGTAAAGTAGCTGTTCAAATCCTTTTTCCATTATTTAAATTGGATTTTTTAAAAATTAAGTTTTAGAGGTCTTTACATATTCTGGATAAAAGTCCTTTATCAGATATGTAATTTGCAAATATATTCTATGCCTTGTCTTTTCATCCTCTTAACAGTACTTGCAAAGGTCAAAAGTTCTCAATTTAATGAAGTCCAATTTATCAATTATTTTCTCTTATGGATTGTACTTTTGGTGTTACCTAAGGAACCTTTCCCTAACTCAAGGTCACAAAAAATTTTCTCCCATGTTTTCTTCTAGAAGTTTTATAATTTTAAGTTTTACATTTAGTTCTAAATTTACATTAATTTTACATTTAGTTCCATTTTGAGTTAATTTTTGTATTTGATGAGAGGTAAGGATTAAAGTTCATATTTTTGCATATGAATATCCAATTGTTCTAGCACTATTTGTTCAAAAGACTTTCTTTTATCCAATGAATTGTCTTTGCTCTTTGTTAAAAATCTCAAAAAAAAAAAAAAAAAAAAGCCTGGAGTGATGGCAGGCACCTGTAGTCCCAGCTACTCAGGAGGCTGAGGTGGGAGGATCCCTTGAATTTAGGAGTTCCAGACTGTCCTGGGCACCATAGTGAGATCCCCTGACTCAAAAAGCAAAAACAAAAACAAAAAATCAATTGATCATATATATATGGATTTATTTCTGGATTCTATATGTTCCATTGAAAAATTAATTAATCTTTACACCAATACCACATTGTCTTGATTTCTGTAGCTTTTTAATAATTCTTGAAATTAGGTAGTGTAAGTGCTCCAACTTTGTAATTTTTAAGAGTTGTTTTGGCTATTGTAAGTATTTTGTATCTACATATGAATTTTAGAATCAGCTTGTTAATTTCTGCAAAAATAAAAGCCTACTAGGAATAATTGATTATCCTTTGATTAGGATTGTCATGAATCTATACATAAATTTGGGAAAAACTGGCATCTTAACAATATTAAGTCTTCTGACTTATGAGCATGGTATGTATAATATATATTAATACTTAGGACTTCTTTATTTCTCTCAGGAATGTTTTGTGGTTCTCAGTGTGTGCATCTTATACATTTTTAAGTCAGATTTATCCCCAAGTATTTCATAGTTTTGATGCTATTGCAAATGATATTGATTTTTCACTTCAATGTCCAATTGTTTGCTCCTGGTATATAGAAATATAGCTGGTTTTTGTATGTGTATCTTGTATCCAGAAATCTTCCTAAACTCACTTATTAGCCCTAGTAGCCTTTTTGTAGATCTTATAGAATTTTTTACATAGATGATGTCTTTTACAAATACAGACAGTTTTACTTCTTTCTAAAAAAAAATAAAGTCCTGTAATACATGAGGAATTATGCCTTCCAAAATATCAAACATTTCCACATTGAGGAATGTTGTACTAGACCTGATACATGGTTGAGAGTAATTGAGATGTCATATTTTCTGTGCTCAGGCAACTATCAGGAGTAATGGTAGAGAGGAAGGGGTTGGAATATGATGTGTAGATCCTGATTTTTTTCACATTAATAATAAACTAAGGTATTTCTTAGGAGGGCTTGAGGAGGCAGGGAGATTGAGGAGGAGTGTTACACTAGTGGAGCTCCCTTCACATAGAATTGGGAATGGGCAGTGAGATTTCTCTCCATGTTACAAATTGGTTGAATATTGCCTGTATAGTCAAACAAACATTTGGCTGTGTTTATATTCTTGGGTTACAATTTTTATAATTGCTCCACTGCTTTGTTAAATGTTGAATGTTACTATAGAGATGTTTGAGGCCAGACTCATTTTTTTCTCCAATGAATGACTTGATATTTTCTTCCCTGTGTTGCCAATATATTCCTTCATTATTTTTGAATTTTTACAGCTTTACAAAGCTGTGTGTTTATGTTGATTGCTCTGGGTCTATTTTTTCCCAGGAGGATGGCCTGCCATTTGATGCATAGATTCAGAACTTTTGTGTTTTTCTCTTGCATCGTATCTTTTAATAATGACAATGTTTCATTATTCTGTTTTGCTTTAAAATAATTTATATGGGTTCTTCTCAGCTATATTTTAGATATAGCTAATGGATGAATTTCTATTTCTATTCTTGTTTTCCTTGTTACTTTTTGGGTTTTCCAAGAGAAAGAAAAGAAAATTCTGACAATATGCCACCACATTCAAACTGGATGATCCTATACATTATTTTAAAGCCATATTTCAAATTCAAAATATACAACAAGGACACATAAATATTGTATTTTGAATTCAATTTTGTTGTTTTGGGTTTTTGATTATGAAGTTACACTTACCCAAGGATATTGTGTTGAATTAGAATGAATCTAAACATTTTGATTTTAGCGTTTCTACCTCAGTCAAGGAGATAGGAATGCTTTTATACAAATTAAAATATATAGTAGCCATGAAATGACAAAAAATAAAAACTGTAAGTAAACATCAGTTGACATACTGATGAGTTTCTTGAGAGTTGGATTTGTGTCGATGTGATCTTGTATACCAGTGGTTCCCAAACCTGGTGGCACATCAGAACAAGTTAGAAAGCTTTTTTTTTTTTTAAATACAAATATATGGAGCCATGTTGGAAATTCTGATCTTGTAGCCTTGGGGTGAGGCTTAGGGATCTGTATTTTTAAAAAAACATCTCAGATAATTCTATTACGCTAACAGGCTTTAAACAATGCTGTATTTAATTAGCAGATATTAGAAATGTTTTTCCCCTGTAATTGCTCCTTTAGAGCAATTCTTCACTATTGTACCAGCAGCAATAGTAAAGAATACCAAGAAGATATATTCTGGGAACAGAAAGATTCTTTAGATTTGCTTATAAATCTTTGTGTGTAAGTGTGTTGGAAAGTCTGTGCCCACGGTAGACTACAAAGCAGTTGAAATTTTCCTTATAATTTTCTACCACAGCTGTCCTCTGTGCTGTGACATAATTTCAGTTGCCAAAGAAAGAAAAACAATGTGTAGGTAGGAATAGACAAATGAAAAACTGCACTTTTGGGGAAAATATTTAACAACTCAAAATACATTTTTTTCAAAAAGCAATGAAATGTAGTTCTTCAAAACACATGAGATAGCATGAATGATTTTCCTCTATAGTATTTCATAATTGGATTTGATTGATCCAATTAGCTTTTTGGTGTGTATAATATTCCATTATAATAAATTAGGTAAAATGTTCTAATGTGAATGTTTTCTTTTTATCTCTAGAAGGCCATAAAAATGGTTCAATTTATGGCAAAATGCACCTATCACTTTATACTTCAGATAAATTGTTCATAAAATGACTTAAAACTACTTGTAGTGATAAATACTTAGATGATGCAAGGAAATGGGACATTGTGAGTGGAAAATAAATGGTTTTATATGAAGCCTTAAGAATTTTTTTATTACATCTGTCATATTATAAAGTGGTTTACTTCATTAAATGTTGCTTATAAAACATGTGTATTGTGATTTTGCTATTATATAATGCTTTTTAAAAAGCAATTAGATTTTTATAGACTTACCTCTGATAGAACATCTTAGGAAATCTAATTATGCCTCATATGTTAAATGCTTTCTTTTATTTGCTTAAGCAGTAAGGAAATGTAGCTTAGAAATGTCTAGGTAACACTGGAACATTATGATAAATATAATCTTGGAAGAAACCTCTCTGGAGGTAGGGGGTTATTCAACATTTTCTTGGTGATTTTTTCTGTAACTACAGTCTGAATCTCTGAGCCTGGGTTGTCACTAGACATTTGGTTATAGTATTTTTGACCATAAACTAAACTGAAAAATAATTATGCTCTTTCTGGTTAAAAATAATAACTATAATTGTACAAATTATAACTGAATAAGTAATTTCTTAAATTTCTATTTATTTTATCTCAGGATAAAGAAAGAAAAAGCAGTGTCAGTGTACTTTTTTCCTGGTGGGAATATCTTCTAACATGTTGTAATTATGTTCTCTTTGAGAGAAGTTAAAATTATATTGCCTATGTATTAAGTGTTAGAAATTAATATATTTTAGTTTGGAAGGTGTCCTGGATCAGGAATAACTTTATCCCAGTCAATGAGACCTAACCAGAAGAATGTCTTGATTTTCTAAACATGTGTCCTTAAGTAAGAAAGACTGCATTTTTCCTCTAGTATCCTTGCCTGCCGATTCAGATGTGTCTGTCAACTGCACTTAACCTGAATCTCAAAGCAACAAAATCTGGAAACTTACTTCCCACAACTTCCCTTTTCTCTGCCTTTAATATATTCTCCCTACCAGGCTCTGCTTTTGTTCACTCTCCAGTGCTCAGGTAGCAGCTTTTTGTATTATGTATAGATTTGTAACTTAATCCTTCAGTAGGGTCTTAGTCCATTCATCACCATATTTTATCTCCCCATCTCTCTTGAAATCTTCATTCTGATCTAATTCCCATATGGTTGGGATACCTTCTTTAGTAATTTCCTCAGAAAGGGTACCCAGGTGGAACGTTTTCTTTTTATATTGGTTTGGCTTAGCTCAGGAAAATTTTCTTCAATCCTGTCTTTGATAAATTGGATCTGTTCTAGGAATTCTTATTTTTCTTTTAGAAAAATCAAGAATTTTTAGTTTAAATCCCTGTTTTTCCTTCCTTTTGCTCTCATCCTTTTCATTTGTTTCTTAATCTTCTCCCTCTGCATTCCGTGAGATCACTTCAAGTTTACCCTTCTCATCACTTATTCTATTTTCCTCAGTATCAGTTCTGTAATTTTTATTACAACCAAAATAATATTTTATTTCTTTTATTTTTTTATTAATATTCCTATAAAAAGTGACATTTAAATTTTATCCTTTAGATCCTTTTTAGCCATCTTTATTTTAACTTCATTTTGGTTCCTCCTTGGATTTTGGTTTCTTTTTTTATAGAGATTGTGACTTTTAATTTTTTTAGAAAGTAGAATTATAGTTAAACATTTTCCTTCAATTCCTATAATAATTTTTGGAGGTATGCTTTTATTTTTCCTTTTTACTATGTTGTACTCTTATACTTGTTTTTCAGTATTTTTGTTTAAGCCCATTCTAATTTTTCTCCCTTTATCCTTTCTTATAATAGTAGCTGTCATTTATTGAGTACCAACTCCGGCTTAGACATTATAATGGAATATTTCCATGCATTAGTGATTATTGTTTACATTTAACAGATAAGTAAGCTGAGGTTTAGAGAAGGAAGAAACTAGGATTAAAACTCATGTCCATGTGGCTTGAAAGACTGTGATTTCTCCATGATCTTTGGAGTGAGGAGAGTTCTTTCTATAGGATATTTATAAATAGTCAAAATGTTTAGATTACATTTAGCCAAATTGATGCTAGTTAAATTGCATATGAATTCCCCACATAAACCAGGTGACTGTGCAGTCATGAGTCTAATTCCCAGTATCCAGCAGTCTTCTATTTTTGGTGGGCTGACTGAAGTGTGGAGCGTTCTTTTACCACTTCTGCTTAAAAAAATTTAACACTAGGAACCAAGGCAAAACCTGTATAGTTACCTGGTCTCTTGATTTGTTTCTTCCTGAAGTACTTTAGTAGTGGGATCTATACTACCTCAGAGGCAAATAACAACATAGGGCTCCCTTTTCTGTTTTCGAGCTGTTGTTTATTGCAGTTGGAATTGAGATCTGGTCTCCTTCTAAAGAAATACAAACTGAAGGAGGGCTAAGGAGCACAACTCTGGCTGCTTCAAAATACAATGTCCACTCCATATGGGGTGACTGCTCATTTTTACTTAGCTTGTAAAAATTTTTGAGTGAGTGACTGACAGTGTATCCTCCTCAGATATACTTCTTAGGATGGGCAATTTATTGTTTCTAGTTTTGCAAAGTACCCATGAGTGTTAAATTGTGTTTCTCAATAAGTTTGTTCGGTGATATAGGTAAGGTATGGTTGTGGAAAGTTCTTCTGGTTCCTGGCAATAGGTTGACCATCAGTCTTAATTTTTGTTGGTTTTCGTCTCTTTCTCTCTCTCTCGGTATTTTTAATAGATAGTCAGAGAGGCGGACAGGTTGCATCAGGGAATAAAAGCCAGGTGGTGTTTTTAATTAGAACCTCCAGTAGTTATTTTTTCAACTAATGCTTTAGTTATTTTCTAAATATTAGATTTTGGCTAATATATATTCTTCTGGAAATCTTAAGCTTATATCACTTTAATCGTTAGGGCATATCCCTTGGGACTATGAAAGAAGCTGTTTTCTCTTTTGCTGGCCTTTAAATTAGACTGGGAAAAAATGATAATGGCCTTTGTTTTTCCATTATCACTGGCAAATGCATATTTCATGGAGACCGGCCTGCTTTCTTTTACATTCTCTCCCTTACACAGACCTATGCCTTTTGAGATTCACTCATATCTTCAGGGTTGAGTAATTCAAAGAAACCCTTAGAATAGCTGTGATTTCAGTTGTTTTTTAATACAATGGCGTTAAAACCTAGTTTTCAAGTGTACATTTCTCAAAAGCCTTTCTCCACAAATTGCTTTAAAAAAATTGAAACAATACATACAGGATTTAGGAGGAGAAATTTCCTGATTGGTATAAATGAAATATTTCTATAATGGAATTCATAAGAATTTTTTTTCAGTATAAACAGCCGATGATGATGGGTAGTTAAATATCTATAATTTTAACTTTATATTCAAAGTGAAAAGGACTGATTCTCAGAGGAAATAGTAATAAAGTCTTTCATCTTACTTCAACAATTCTGTGAATTCTTCAGATCCATGAAATATCCAGAGACTGGTAGTTTGCAAAGTGCTAGTACATGAGTTTCCAAAATGTGGCTTGAGATTCCTAGATTCCTGAGACCCTTTTAGCCAGTTAATGAGATCAAAATTATTTTTATCGTAGTACTTGGACATTATTTACCTTTTTTACTCTCATTATCTCAGGAGTGTACAATGGAGTTTTCCAGAGGTTGCCTGATGTGAGAATCCAGTTGCCTTCTGTTAAGCTAGATATTAAAGAGAATCAGAAATGTAGAACAATGCCACCTGTGATAGTCTGAATAATAACTTCCTAAGAATGTCCACATCCTAATCCCTGAACCTGTCAATATATTACTTTATATAGCAAAAGGGACTTTAGAGATATGAGTCAATTAAAGAGTTTCAGATGGGAGATTATCCTGGACCACCTGGGGCAGGTCCAGTGCAAATCCCTTAAATGGGAAGAGTGAAGTAGAATTGTCAGTGTCCGAGTGATGTGCTGTGAGAAAGACTCAACAGGCCATTGATGGCTTTGCAGATGGACGAAGACCACGAGACAAAGAATGTGGAAGATCCCTAGAAACTGGAAAAGGCAAGAAAAACAGATGCTCTCCTAGGCCTCCAGAAAGGAATACAGTCCTGCTATCACCTTGATTTTAGCCTAGTGAGACCCATTCCAGACTTCTGAACTCCAGAACTATAATATAATATATTTGTGCTGTTTTAAACCACTAAGTTTGAGGTAATTTGCTAATGTGGCGATGGGAAATGAATACAGTACTCATTGAAGGCCTTTTTAAAAAGCTGTGTTATTCCTCTGCTCTAAATCCTTCAATGACTCCATCCCCATTACTTTCAGAACAAAATCAAGCTCTATAGCTCAACCTATTTGGTCCTTTGTTCTTTAACTTTAACTGTTAATGGAAGGCCTCATCTTTTTTGACTCCCTAGTTTTCATCTTACGTACCACCCACTCTAAACTGTTGCAATTTGCAAAATTCCCAGCTTTCCTATGCCTGTATTCTTTTGTACACACTGTGTTCCCTGCCTAGGTAGCCTACTTTCACTTATTTGTCTGTCCAATTCCTCACTATTTTTATAAACTCACCTTTAATATTTGCTAAGCAAAGTCTTGCCTCAGCCCCCAGATCTAGGTTGCCTCCTTCATAGGTAGCACTTGCCACATTATGACTAATTTATATATATTGCCCGTCTTCCTATCTGACAGTGAGCTACTTGGGGAGGTAACAATGTCATACTTGTATGCCTCCAGTGCCTAGTACATTACTTGATTCACAGTATTCCTCAATAAGTGTTTTTTTGATTGTCCAGTTGATTGATGATCTACCAGTCCATCTCTAATAATTTATTCATTTCCATAAATCTGCCTTCAGACATGATTCTGTCATATATTAAAGTTAATTTTGCCCTGTCTTGCTGCCTCTCCTGGGTACTATCCTATTTCTCTCTCTCTTTCTCCGCCTGCCAAATAACTTGAGTATTGAGTGATCTACATGTGTGGCTTCAATATTTCTCTTCCTGTGACCTTTTAACTCCTTAACTTCTATTCTATAGTATTGGCTTTTTTTCCTCAAAGGTCCCTATTGATCTCTTTCTAGCTATCTTCTTTGACCTCTGTGATAACTTTGACCACCACTACTACAAACTTTCTCTTCTTTAGTTTCCATGTGTATTACTGCTCTTTTACTACTGTGTTTTTGCTAGTCCTTCCTTTTTGCACCCCTTAATTTTGGGTATCTCCCAATATTAAATGTTTGAACCTTGGTTCTTCCCTCTGTGTACTCAATGTCTTGAAGACCTCATCCACTTTCATGGTTTACCAACATTTGCAAAGAGGGCTATGTCTGTAGCCAGGTAGTCCTGTCTATATAATTGCCCATACAATAGCTATAGTTGAAGCCTCTGCCATTATCTTAAAGACAGAAACTGTAGTTAACTGATTCTTCATAAGTAACTCTCTTTTTGTCTTTCTGTGTCAGTGACCCCTCCATTATGCTCATTTCTTAGGATAGAAATGTTGGAATCCTTTTTCATACTTCCTGTTTATATCTTTTCATTTTATGTCATCAAATTTTTTTTTCTTCAAGCGATCCCTCAGATTTGTCCCTTTTGTTGTATTTTTTTTCTGTTATTACCACTCTAACCTAGGCCCTCATTATCTTAAAAGCCACCTAACCTTATTTTATGCCTCCAGTATCTTTTCTCTTTAATCAACCATGCACCCTAACACCCTTCTCTCTAATCTACCATAATTCTAGCACAACTTTCTCCTCTAACACTCAACCCATACTGAAGTACTTTTGTATCATCCTCCGAATCTGCCTTGGTTATTGCAATACGCACCAGGTCGTCTTCTTGGCCCCAAGAACATTCAGACTCACTTAGACTATCAAAGAATGTGTTAACAGCAACCAATTAGAAAGGAGTAGGAAGACACAAAGATTGCCCCATGGCAGCATCAGGTCTTTCTTTTCTTTTTTCTTTTTCTTTTTTTTTTTTTTAAGACAAAGTCTCACTGTGTTGCCCAGGCTGGTTTGGGACCCCTAGCCTCAAGAGATCCTCCTGCTTCAGATTGCAAAGGAGCTGCCACTGCACCCAGCTGAATCTTTCTTTTCTGAGGGAATTATTGTAGCAGTCCGATTGCTCAGAAGTATGGGAACTGTCCAGTTGAGAAGTCTTAAGCTCCACAGGTGCAAATTGCTCTTGTAACAACCTCACAGGCATAGCTTCCAAGATCCTTGCAAGGACGTGAAAGTTACAAGAGTCACCACATTTAGGAAAGTTTAAAGTATGGCATCCACATCATTCTTTGTAGTTCATTTATCATGGTCCAGGGTCATTTTTACCATAAGCAATGTTATGAGGTAATACAGTTAGCATTCTACCCTTATTAGGGTATCAGGGGAATAGTAATAGAAAGTAAATTGAGAGTTAGCATCTCAAGCAGAAGGGGAAAGATTTTGTTAGCTCTTTGTCTGCAGTTAACAGTCAAGTTGGAACTCCTTGATTCATTATTGAAGCTTTTTGTACTCTACCTCCTGCCCCATTTATTCTACCCTCTTTCCCAGTAATCCCTGGATAGCCTCCTCTGACTCCCTTACTTAATATAGTAAAAGCCTAAAATACTTTCTTCCTTCATCATATTCTGAAATGTAGCGCCTGCTGTAATTCCAGGCAAGTAGTAGCTATTTAAGAAATAATAGCTACAGAATAACAGAATATCAAAATTGTAAGAGACATTCCAAATTGATAGCTGGATTCCATACTGTTTTGCATTGATATAAAGGAAACGTAGACGAAAACAGAACACCTTTTGATTTATTCATGAATTGAGAAAGCACTATTGTAAAACATTTTTTTGGGTGAAAAAACTCACAGCTCAAAGTTAAAAAAAAATAACCTTCATCCGAAACATCTAGCAGTACAAATCTTAAAAGAAAAAGCACAATGACAAGAGGAAAATTAAAGTTGAACCATAAAATTGCTTAGGTTTTAGAAGCGCAGGAAAGACTCACTTCCCAACGTAGAGGGAGAGCAGTGAGGCCAAGCAGAGAATGTGGAAAGTGAGGTGTTAGGAGACAGGAGACTATGAGTGTGGTTCGGGCTGACTGGTTGCACGATTTCTGGCAAGTTATTTAACTTTTCTGTGCTTTAGCACATGTCCATGAATGCACATAGTGATATTTTACCATTATTTACCTGAAGTAATATAGTTAGGATTAATGAGGTGGTATTTTAAATATCTCAAGTTACATGGAAGAGAAATTCAACAGAAATGTAGGGTATTTTCATTTTTCCCATTGGGGATGAAAAGGCAGAGTAGGAACAGGATGATTTACAATGAAGCTGCTTTTAATTATGTTTACATAGGCCAATTAGAGCAGAAATCAATAATTTTTTATGAATTTGATCAGTATATACAAGCAATTAAACTAGCTCGGGCTGATCTGTGTTATTTCATTCTTCAGTAGCAGAACTTTGGATATAAATTATTCTTATAGTTGCTTCCCTCCATCTTACCTATTTGTGTGTGTGTGTGTGGAAGAATCAAGGGCAAATCCTCTATCCCTTTTTTGGCATAAGACTGAGCATTTAAAAATTATATTTTGGACAAACAATAATGGACAAAGTCTATTTGATAGTAAAACAAAATGGAAAATTTTATGAGCTACACACATGATGCTTGTATTGCCAAGGTAAAAGCCAAAGCAGATGGGCAAGTAGAAAGACATGTGCATCCTAAACCAATGTCCAAATTAAATTATATTTCACGTTAAAAATGCATGTGGAAATTGCACACAGTACATTATAGTACGTGTTTTTGAGGAGAAGTAACGAACATGCAACAGGAACTGATAACCCTCCTTTTTAAAATAAAAATTTTCTCAATTAATAAAAGCATAGAGAAGAGTGATACTTTATATGGTGTTCAGCATTTATCAGCTATAGTTATCTGAAAGTAATAAGTCCAATTTTCTCTTCAAGGAAACTTGAACTTCTATTATCCTCTCCCTTGCTCACATCAGCCTTAGTAAGTAAAAGTAATAGAGTAGATAGGAGTACTTCCCAGATTACATTTTTTCAGTTTGTGGAATTTATTACCACAGGAGGTCATCAAGCCAGTTATAACAGCTGGATTCAAAATGTAGTTGGGAGAATTTTATAACCAATAACATTTATATAGTAAAGTAAGTGACTTAAGAGTTTTATGTTTTAGGTCGTAAGATCATACTTCAGTTCATAAAATGTTAAACTATAGAGTCAGAAAGAAAATTTTCCTTGCAAGATATCCTTGGAGACCTTTGATAAAGACCATTTCTGGTGGCTTATGATAGACAAAAATGATCTAACAACAGCATAACAAGAATGTTATTTCATGGCAAGTCCAATATTTATATAACACCACAACCAAGCACAAGAAGGAAAATGTTTCTTTTTTAAAATTTTTAAATTTCAGAATATTATGGGGGTACAAGGCTAGAGCCTATTCTTCAAAGCAAAGTATCACAAGAATGGAAAAACAAGCACCACTTGTACTTACCATCAAATTGGTACCAACTGATCAATACTTATGTGTACTCATGGAAGTAATATTCACTGGGTGTTGGGCAGGTGGAAGGGGCGTGGAGAGGATGGGTAAATTCACACCTAATGGGTACAAATCCGGAAATGTTAAGCAAAATTTGAACTTCTGCCTGACTGTCGACATAGTGACAAAACAACTGGTTGAAAAGGATGAAAGTTCAGTTGAACAAATTATTGATATCATGGAGACAGAAAAAATGTTTGCTGTTTGTTGAATTCAGCTTAAAAATATGAATTCAAGTAAACTTGCTCTTATGTTTAAATATAGCCTAAATGTATCTAGTTAGTAACAAATTGATCTAACTTTTAATAAAAATATTTTTCATTTTCATTCGTGGAGTAGGAGGCATTCAGATACAATTTTCTAGTTAGGATTGTTTCATAGTCCCTCTCCTAGTTAGACTTATACTGCAATTCTTCATTCCCCATAGTAATTAATTTGACCAGGAATGCAATTTTAAATCCAATGCAATGCTATTTAGCTTTCAGAACTCCTGATTTTTATAGAAGGATAAGATATTGCCTTAAGATATTGCCTAGGCTCAGAGACTGTGGATTTTTGTTGCTCTTGAAATAGAAAAGCTTTTATGTTGATATTGATATTCAAAAGTCTTGCTTTTTAGTTATACTTTAGATATACAAAAATATTGTGGACCAAAATTCATAATATGTGATACTGTATAATACATGTTATTTACATCTTATAGTGCATACCAATAGTCTTTGATCTATACTTACGAAGTGCCAGTAGACTTAGAATAACTATTTTTAGTTTCTTTAATGTGTAGGTCTTGCTCTTTATTTGGAGTGTGAAGATTGCTAAGCAGAGGCAGGTTTTGGTGGCTGATTCTTCATATTATTTTAATTCTCTACATTTGCTTTGTATGTTACCTATGTTGCTTATTTTCTGAGGTTGACTCTCAAGCATAGAGATAAACAATCTTTTGACTTGATTTAATGTTGAGCAGGAGCAGAGCTAATGATCATAGAAACACAGAGCTTTAAAATTGGTTTTTGAGGTCATAGAACAAAGAGTAGAATGGTAGTTACTTGAGGCTGGGAGGAGGGGGTATCAGGAGATGTTGGTCAAAGGATACAAAATTTCAGTTAGACAGGAGAAATAAATTCCGAGATCTATTGTACATCATCATAACTATAGCTAATAACAATTTATTATAAACTTTCCTTCTTTGGTCAGGAACAAGACAAGGATGCCCATTCTTACCATGTCTATTCAATAAAATCCTGGAAGTCTTAGCCAGAGCAACTAGGCAAGAGAAAAAAAATAGAAGGCAGCCAAATTGGAAAGGAAGAAGTTAGATTGTCCCTGTTTACAGATGACATGATCTCAAATATAGAAAACCCTAAAGACTTCACCAAAAAGCTGCTTGAACTAATAAATTCAATAAAGTTGCAGAATGCAAAATCAATATACAAAAATCAGTAGCATTTCCAAACACTAACAATGAACTATCTGAAAAAGAAATCAAGAAATCAATCCCATTTACAATAGCTACAAAAAAAAAATACTTAGGAATAAATTTAACCAAGGAGGTGAAATACCTATACACTGAAAATTATAAAACATTGATGAAAGAAATAAAAAAAGACACAAATAAATGGAAAGATATCCCAAGTTCATGGACTGAAAGAATTAATGTTGTTAAAATGTCCATATTTTCACAGAAATAGAAAAAATCCTAAAATTTATATAGAATCACAAAAAACCCCAAATGGTTAAAGCAATCTTGTGCAAACAGACAAAGCTGGAGGTATCACATAGCTATGATTTGGATATGGTTTGTTTGGCCCCACCAACTCTCATGTTGAAATTCGATCCCTAATGTTGGAGATGGGGCCTGGTGGGAGGTGTTTGGGTCATGGGGCAGATCCCCCAAGAATGGCTTGGTGCCATTCTCATGGTAGTGAGTGAGATCTCGCTCTATTAATTCCTGTGAGAACTGGTTGTTTAAGAGAGTCTGGCACATCTCTCCCTTTCTCTCACTTCCTCTCTTGCCATGTGACCTCTGTAAGTGCTACCTCTTCTTCCCCTTCTATCATGAGTGGAAGCAGCCTGAAGCCCTTACCAGAAGCTGAGCAGATGCTGGTTCTTGTACAGCCTACAGAACACCCTGAGGCAAATAAGCTTCATTTCTTTATAAATCACCTAGCCTTAGGTATTCAATTACAGCAACACAAACAGACTAAGACACACTATCTGACTTCAAAATATATTACAAAGCTATAGTAATCAAAACAACATGGTAATGGTATAAAAACAGACACACAGACCAATGGAACAGAGTATAGAGCCTAGAAATAAATCCATGTATCAGTCAATTGGTTTTCAACAAGTGTTCCAAGAACAAAGAATGGAGAAAGGACAATAAATGGTGTTGGGATAACTGTATATCAATAAATGGTGTTGGGATAACTGTTTATCCACATGCAGAAGAATAAAATTAGACCCTATCTCCTATGATATACAAAAATCAGCCCCAAATGGATTAAAGACTTAAATGTAAGACCTGAAACTGTAAAACTACTAGAAGAAAACATAGGGCAAAAGCCCCATGACATTGGTCTGGGCAATGATTTTTTGAATATGACCCCAACAGCATAGGCAGCAAAAGCAAAAATAGGCAAATGGGATTGCATCAAACTAACAAGCTTTTGCACAGCAAAGAAAGCAATCAACAGAGTGAAAACACAACCTATGAAGTAAGAGAAAATATTTGCAAACCATACATCTGATAATGGGTTAATAACCAAATATATAAGGAACTCAAACAACTCAATAACAGGAAAGCAAATAACCAAATTAAAAAATAGGCAGAGGACCTGAATAGATATTTCCCAAAAGAAGACATACAAATGGCCAACAAGTATATAAAAAATGTACAATATTTCTAATTATCAGGGAAATGCAAATCAAAACACAATGATATATCACTTCACATCTATTAAAATGGTTATCATAAAAAAGACAAAAGATAACAAGTGTTGGCGAGGGTGTGGAGAAAATGGAATCCTCGCTTACTGTTGGTAGGAATGTAAATTAGTATGGCCATTATGGAAAACAGAACGGAGGATCCTCAAAAACTTAAAAATAGAATTTCCATATGATCCAGCAATCCCACTACTGGGTATATATCCAGAGGAAATGAAATCAGTATGTCAAAGAGATACCTTCACTCCTATGTTCATTACAGCAGTTTTCACAACAGCAAAGATTTGGAATCAACCTAAGTGTCTATCAGTGGATGAATGAATTAAAAATTGTGGCCTACATAGAAAATGGAATACTATTCAGTCTTAAAAAATAAGGAAATCCTGTTATTAGCAACAACATAGATGACCCTGGAGATCATTGTGTTAAGTGAAATAAGCCAGGCACTGAGAGACAAAAACTGCATGATCTCACTTATATGTGGAATCTAAAAACATTGAACTCATTGAAGTGGAGAGTAGAATGGTTGTTGCTGGGGAAGGAGTGGGGCATGAGAAGCAGGGCAGGGGGTGGTGGTGGTGGTGGTGGTTAGGAGAGATGTTGGTCAAAGCTGGACAAAATTTCAGTTAGATAGGAGGAATAAGTTCAAGAGTTCTATTGTACAACATGGTGACTATACTTAATAACAATGTGTTGTATTCTTGGAAATTGCTAAAAGAGTAGATTTTAAGTGTTCTCACCACAAAATTGATAAGTATATGAGGTAATGCATATGTTAATTAGCTTGATTTAGCCATTCTACAATGTATACATATATCAAAACATCATATTTTATACCATAAATATATACAATTTTTATTTGTTAATTAAAAAATAAAATTATAAAAACTAAAAAAAATGTGACATATGTGAGTCAGGAATCACTTGCAGTAGCAATTCCCAAACTTGCTGGATTAGTAATTCCTCCATATACTTAATGGTGCTCTTTATAATATACTCCTCTTTAAGTTATAGTGGACTAAAATTATAAGAATTTTTGGAAAATCTTGTGACTTTCTTTAGAGATAATGTAGTTATTTTGGGATATTACTGATGTATTCATTTACTTGTTAATTGAATTTGAATTTTTTATGTTTACTGAAAATTAGATGTTTATTGTAAAATCCAAACATTAAAAAATGTATATCATAGAAAATAAAAGGGCCCCTTTACTTTCCACTAAAATAAATATGTTTTTGTGTCTAGCAAAAAGCATCTATTCCTTAGCCCCTCAATGTAAAATGGCTAGTAGTCCCAGAAAGACATAAAGTGACTTGCTTATATAAAGCTAGTGTGATGAGTGTGATGGCTAATTTTATGTTTCAACTTGACTAGATAATAGGGTGCCCAGATACTTGGGTAAACATTATTTTTAGGTATGCCCATGAGGGTGTTTCCTGATGAGATTAGCATTTGAATTGGCAGGCTGAATAAAGCAGATTGCCCCCACCGATGTGAATAGCCATCATCCAATCCATTCAGACCCTGAATAGAACAAAAAGGCAGGGGAAAGAAGAATTCACTCTCTGCTTGATTGCTTGAACTGGGACATTGGTCTTCTGTTCTTGGACTGGGACTTACATTGTGAACACTCCCAGTTCTCAGTCCTTCAGACTCAAAATGGAACCACACCACTGGCTTTTCTAGATCTCCAGCTTGCATATGGCAGGCAGATTATGGTACTTTTCTCCCATCATCATCACATGAGCCAATTCCTTATAATCTCTCTCTCTTTCTCTCTCTCTTGATACATATATATATTTCCTGTTGAATCTGTTTCTCTGGAGAATCCTGACTAATACAGCTGGCTAGGGCAGAGATAGCACTAGAATATAGTTATAAGTCCATATCATACCTTTGAATATGCCTGGCATGGTGCCTGGTATGAAAGAGACTGTGTAATAACTATGTTTGAAGTGATGAATGCTTAATATAGTTTAGGAAAACATTCTGAGTTTGTCTTGCAACAAGTAAATAGGGCCTGATAGTAGTTGCAAATTTTTATTTTGCAGTTGCTTTTTGCAAATTTAAAAACTCTTTCCTCCCACAAAAAAGGAAAGAAAAGAAAAACTGAAAGCCAGCCATCATCATATACCTTTCTTTTGCTTAGGTGTTAATTTACTTCTCATCACAGAGATTGCAGTTTCTGATGAGCCTTTTGTAGGAACTCTTGGTACTTCTGCTCATATGTGACCTGTTCTTTGCAAAAGTGGGTAGGAAATTTGAAAAACTGACTAACTTAGTTATGATGACCACATCCTGAAGCAGCCTGTAGGCACACACAAAGTTTATTGACCACATCTTCTAGGTCTTCAGAGGTAATAAGTTCAGTCAATCTAAGCAACATCTTGTCATGAGTATAAAGGATAGAGCAATGCTTCTAAACTGTATTGTGCATGTGAATCACCTAGGATCTTATTAAAATGCAGGTATTCTGATTCATAGGTCTAGAATGGGCACTGAGAGTCTGAATTTCAAACATTCTCAGATGCTGATGAAGGTTTTGGTTTGGGGTTAACAATGAGTAGGAAAAAGCTAGGTGCTAGAGAAGTTTTCTATGTGACCCTTTTGTCGGATTCAGTACTTTTGCTTCTGGCCTTCCTGGTACTTTACCAAAGATCTTATATGCTGATAGTGAGACTCCATACATTGTAGCATTTAAATAAAGTTAAATGCTCTTACTAGTCTTGAAACTGCTATTTTCTCCCCTAAGTTATGCAAACAATGGCCTAAATATTTTTTATTTGTCTTTGTGTATATAGATCCAGAATCATGTTTTACCTCATCCTATGATTATTTTGTGGAGTAATATCAGAATTTAGAAACTTTTAAAAAAATTTCAGAATATTATTGGGGTACAAACATATTAGTTACATATGTTACCTATGCACTGCCCAAGTTAGAGCTACAATCGTGAACATCCTGCAGACAGTGCACCCTGCTCCCATTAGGTGTGAGTTTTCCCATTCCCTCCAACCCCATCCCACCTGCCTGACCCCTGATGAATATTATTTCCATGTGTGCACATAAGTATTGATCAGTTAGTACCAATTTTATGGTGAGTACAATTGGTGCTTGTTTATCCATTCTTGTGATACTTCACTTCAAAGAATGGGATCTAGTTCCATCCAGGATAATACCAGAGATATTAATTCACCATTGTTTTTTATGGCTGAGTAGTACTCCATGGTGTACATATACCACACTTTATTAATCCACTCGTGTATTGATGGTCACCTGGGTTGTTTCCACATATTTGCAATTGTGAATTGTGCTGCTACAAACATTCGAGTGCAGAAGTCTTTGTTATAGAATGTCTTTTTTTTCCTTTGGGTAAATACCCAGTAGTGGGATTGCTGGATCAAATGGTAGTTTTACTTTTAGTTCTTTGAGGTATCTCTGTATTACTTTCCATAGAGGTTGTACTAATTTGCAGTCCCACCAGCAGCGTATGAGTGTTCCTATCTGTCCGCATCCCCGCCAACATTTGTTGTTTTGGGACTTTTTGATATAAGCCAATCTCACTGGAGTTAAGTGATATCTCATTGTGGTTTTGATTTGCACTTCCCTGATGATTAGAGAAATTGAGCAATTTTTATATGTTTTCTGGCCATTATTCTATCTTCTTTTGAAAAGTTTCTCTTCATGTCCTCTGCCCACTTTGTAATGGGGTTGTTTGATTTTTTTCTTGTTGATTTTCCTAAGTTCTGTATAGATTTTGGTTATTAGCGCTTTATCTGATGTGCAGCAGGCAAACATTTTCTCCCATTCTGCAGGTTGTCTGTTCATTCTAGTGATAGTTTCCTTGGCTATGCAGAAGCTTTTAAATTTGATCAGGTCCCATTTATTTATTTTTGTTGCTGCTGTGATTGCTTTGGGGGTCTTCTTCATAGATTCTTTGCCTAGACCAATGTCTATAAGAGTTTTTCCAATGTTTTCTTCTAGAATTCTTATGGTTTCACATCTTAGGTTTAAGTCTCATCCATCATGAGTTGATTTTTGTGAGAGGTGAGAGGTGTGGATCTAGTTTCAGTCTTCTACGTGTGGCTATCTAATTTTTTCCAGTGCAATTTATGGAATAGGGATTATTTTCTCCAGTGTATGTTTTTGTCTACTTTGTCAAAGATCAGATGACAACATGAGGATGATTTTATATTTGGGTTCTCAGTCCTGTTCCATTGGTCTGTGTCTCTGTTCTTGTGCCAGTACCATGCTGTTTTTGTTACTATAGCCCTGTAGTAGTAGTGGTAGTAGTAGTAGCCATGTAGTATAGTTTGAAGTCTGGTAGATTGATGCCTCCAAATTTGTTCTTTTTGCTTAAGATTGCTTTGGCTAGAAGGGGTCTTCTCTGGTTCCACACAAAGCATAGAATTATTTTTTCTAGATTAGCAAAAAATGATGTTGGTATTTTGATAGGGATTGCACTGATTTTGTAAATCACTTTATGTAGTATAGACATTTTAACAATGTTGATTCTACTGATCCAAGAGCATGGTAGGGTTTTCCATTTGTTTACATCGTCTGCAATTTCTTTTCTCAGTGTTTTGTAGTTCTCCCTATATAGGTATTTTGCCTCCTTAGTTAAATATGTTCCTAAATATTTAATTTTCTTTGGTGCTATTGTGAAAGATATTGTGTCTTTGATTTGTTTCTCAGCTCGACTGTTATTGGCGTACATGAAGGCTACTGATTTGTGTGCATTGATTTTGTATCCTAAGACTTTGCTGAATTCATTTATCAGTTCCAGTACTCTCTTGGTTGAATCTTTGGGGTTTTCTAGATATAATATCATATCATCAGCAAAGAGTGAAAGTTTCATCTCTTCTGCCCCTATTTGGACACCCCTGATTCCTCTCTTGTCTGAGTGCTCTGGCAAGGACTTCCAGCACTATGTTGAATAGAAGTGGAGATAGCGAATAAGGGATCACCCCTGATTCCTCTCTATTGTCTGGTTTCAGTTTTAAGCAGGAATTCTTTCAATTTTTCCCCATTCAGTATGATATTGGCTGTGGGTTTATTATATATGCCTTTAATAATTTTGCAGTATGAGCCATCTATGCCTATATTGTTAAGAGTTCTTATTATAAAAGGGTGCTGAATTTTGTCAAAAACCTTTTCTGCATCTATTGAGAGGATCATATAGTCTTTTTTCTTGCTTTTATATATATGGTGAATTACATTTATAGATTTGCATATGTTGAACAATCCCTGCATCTCAGGGATGAAGCCCACCTGATCGTGATGGATTATTTTTTTTCATGTGCATTTGAATTCAGTTAGCTAGGATTTTTTTGAGAATTTTTGCATCTATATTCATAAAGGATATTGATCTGTAGTTTTCTTTTCTTGTTGTGGCCTTTCCTGGCTTTGGTATCAAGGTGATATTGACTTCTTAGAATGAGTTTGGGAGGATTCAATCCTTCTTGATGTTATGGAATAATTTCTGCAGCATAGGTACCAGTTCTCCTTTGTAGGTTTGGTAGATTTTAGGAGTGAACCCATCTGGTCCAGGACTTTTTTTTGTCGGAAGATTTTTTATTACTGCTTCAATTTTGGTGCTTGATATTGGTCTGTTTAGGAATTCTATTTCTTCCTGATTGAGCCTACAGATGTTGTGTGTTTCTAAGAATTTGTCCATTTCTTCCACGTTTTCATGTTTTTGGGCATAAAGATTTTTATAGTATTCAAAGATGATGTTTTGCATTTCCGAGGTATCAGCTGTGACCTCTCCTTTTTCATTTCTAATTGAGCTTATTAGAATCCTTTCCTTTCTGCTTCTGGTCAATCTAGCAAGTGGCATGTCTATTTTGTTAATCTTTTCAAAGAGCCAACTTTTTGTTTTATTAATCTTCTGTATAGTTCTTTTGTTCTTGATTTCATTTAGTTCTGCTCTGATCTTGGTTATTTCTTTTCTTCTTCTGGGTTTAGGGTTGGTTTGCTCTTCCTTTTCCATTTCCTTAAGATGATTCATTAGTTTGCTGATTTGTGAACTTTCTGTCTTTTGGATGTGGGCATTTAAGGCAATGAATTTTCCTCTCAGGACTGCTTTTGCTGTATCCCACAGATTTTGATAACTTGTGTCCCCATTATCATTTAGTTTGAAGAATCTTTTGATTTCCATCTGAATCTCCTCCTTGACCCAATAGTCATTAAGCAATGGATTATTTAATTTTCATGTTTTTGGATACAGATGTGTATTTCTGTTGGAATTGATTTCTAATTTTATTCCACTCTTGTCTGAGAAGATACATGGTATAATTTCTATTTTTGTAAATTTTTTGAGATCTGTTTTGTGGCCTAGGATGTGATCAATTTTAGAGAAATTTCCATGAGCTGATGAGAAGAATGTATATTCAGTGGTATTTGGGTGGAGATTTCTGTAGATGTCTGTTAGGCCCAAATGTTCTAGAGTCCTTTTTAGGTTCATTGTTTCTTTGCTTATTTTCTGTTTGGAGGATCTGTCCTGTTCTGTCAGTGGGATGTTGAAGTCTTATGGCATTGCTATTTATTATGTTGTCTAGAGCTAGCAGTATTTGCTTTATGTATCTGGGTGCTCCTGTTTTGGATGCATAAATATTTAGGATTGTTAGGTCTTCTTATAGGATTTTTCCCTTCACCACTATATAGTGACCATCTTTGTCTTTCTTTACTTTTATTGCTTTAAAGTTTATGTTATGTGATATATGAATGGGCACCCCAGCTTTCTTTTGGTTTCCATTTGCCTGGAAAATTGCATGCCATCCCTTCACCTTGAGTCTGAATGAGTGCCTGTGTGTAAGATGCGTTTCCTGGAGACTGCAGATACTTGGCTTGTATTTTTTTATCCATTCGGCCAGCCTATGTCTCTTCAATAGGCAATTCAAACCATTCACATTTATTCAGATAGTTGATATTTGGGGTGGATTTCTGTTTATCCTGTTGGGTAGACTCTTATTGTTTTGTTTTACCTTTTGAGCCATTGTGGAATCTGGGTTCTGGACTTTTAGCTTTTGGATAATTTTATACTTGTGGGTGTCTGTTACTCTGGTTAGTGTACAATGCAGGTCTGAGTACTTTTTGCAGGGCAGGTCTGGTCATTGCAAATTACATCAGTGATTGCTTGTCTTGGAAAGTCTTTATTTCTCCCTAATTTAAGAAGATTAGTTTTGCAGGATAAAAAATTCCGGGTTGGCCATTATTCTGTTTTAGAAGACTGAGGATGGTTCCCAGTCCCTTCTGGCATGTAAGGTGTCAGTTGAGAAATCTGCATTTAATCTGATAGGTTTCCCTTTGTAGGTTACCTGCTGTTTTTTCCTTACTGCTCAAAGGAGTGCCTCTTTGATGTTTACTTTGGCCAGCCTAATAATTATGTGGCATGTTGATTGCCTTTTCACATTGAGTCTCCCAGGAGTCCTGTGTGCTTCTTGTACCTGGATATTGAGATTTCTGTCTAGGCCATGGAAATTTTCCTCTCTTATTCCTTCAAATAGATTTTCCAGTGCTTGTGAATTTTCTTCTTCACCCTCAGGGATGCCTATGATTCTTATGTTTGGCCTGTTTACATAATCCCACATTTCTTGTATGCTTTGTTCGTGCCTCTTATTTTTGTGTTCTTTCTCTTTGACTGATTTATTTAGCACATTGGCGTGTCTTCTAGCTCTGAGATTCTTTTCTCTGTGTGATCCAGCCTATTCTTAAGGCTTTCCACTGTGTTTTGTAGATCCTTGTTTGCCTCTTTCATTTCCAGTATTTCTGTCTGGTTTTTCTGTAATACTTCAATTTCTTTAGAGAATTTTTCATTCATTTCTTGCATTGTTCTTGTGGTTTCTTTGCACTGTGATTCAATTTTCTCTTGAATTTCATTAAGCTTTCTTACAATCCATAAAGGAAATTCTTCCTCTGTCATTTTACCCCTTTCATTTAAGTTGGTATCTGTTGCTGAGGAGCTAATGATTTCTTTTGTGGGTGACTTTTTGCTCTGATTTTTCATCATTCCTGTGTTCTTTCACTGATTCCTTCTCATCTGGCCTCTCTGTCAAGAGCTAGGGGTGCTAGGGCTAGTTTATGGGCCTGTCTCCAAGACCGCAAGAATCGTTCCCTGGCAGAGCTGGGGAGAGGAGTACTGGTCTGTATTGCTTTAGGTGTATTTTAACAAATTTGGTGGTTTGGTGGACCTCTTCGGTTACCTCTGACCTGTTGTCTTCACCTCTTTCCAGTGGAGTGTAGTGAGTTTGTTCTCCCAGCTTGAGCTCCAAGCTGGTGGATTGTACTTGAGGGTACGAAGCCACTGCTCCCTAATAGATTGAGATGGAAGCTAATATTTTTAGTTATGGGGTTGTTCTTGCTGTCGTTGATGGTAGTTTGTGTGGAGGAGCCAGTTACCTAGGTAATTTGTTGTGCCCGTGGCAGGCTCTGGTCCCCCAGGTGGGTTATATGAAAGTCCCAAGCTTTGGGAGGGGCCTTGTAGCTCCCAGGGTTTACTTTGACCTTGCTCCCCCTGGGGTGGGGGAGGAGCAAGATAGCTTGCAGCTGCAATCAGAGACTAGGGTGAGTAAACTTCTATGCAGCTCAGAGGTTGCTTATCCAGCTGGTAGGTGGGGTCACTATTATGGAGTTCAGAGGTCTCTCTCTGTGGGCTTGGGGGGCTGCTTCTGATGGGAGGGACCAATTGGTGCAATTGCTGAGGTCTCTAGACAGGTTTTTTCTTCCCTGTCCACAAGCTCGGGCACTTTCCCCTCTGATCGGACCACTTGTGGGCTCTGGAGCTTCCACACAGTTTGTATGTCTGGCCCTCTGACGTATGTCTCTGCGTGTCACTGGCTGATAGGGGGATCTCCAATTGTGCATCCCTTTTCAAGCACTAGACCCCAAGGCAAGGCGGGTGGGCCTCTCTATCCCCAGAAGTCTCTGCCAGGGGGATGCTCCCACCGAGGTTAATCGTGGCAGGTGAAGGCACTCTTGGATCAAGTAAAACTCCATAATAAAGTGAGGAGGTTTAGGGGCAGCTGCTCTGGCTCAGCCTATGGCACCCTAGGCATTCGGTTGCAATGGGAACCAGTACTTATACAAATTGAGTCACTATGGCACAGCAACCTTCAATATGACTGTTCTCTGGGGTAGGGGAGGACGGAGACCTGGAGAGCGGGCACTAGGGCCAATCACTTAGGAGAAGGCCAGAGCTGGGGAGGCAGGACCGGATGGATGGGCTGCAAACTTTTTCAATACACAAAGGTCCCACCAATACAGTTCAGGGACCTTGTCCCACCTGGAACTGACAGAGACAGCTGTCTGCTGCCTCCAAGGGCATAGCCTGTTGCGCCCTGGCAGAAGAGCCCCTGGGCCAGGGTTGTGATGAAGCTAGAGACCAAGCTAACAGTCAGCTCCACGCAGGAGACCTTAAAAATGGCTGCCGACTGGCAATCGGGCATCCAGCAGGGTTCGGATCACGCCATGAACACAGCTCTCCTTACCCGCCTGGGTCCCGCGGAGGCAATTGCCGGCAGCCACCAAGGGCATAGCCCGTTGCTCTCCATTCAACTCCTGTGCCCTGGTCCCGCTGACTTCCAGGGGCGAGGTGCCCATCTCCAAATTTCAGTGTACTGTCCCTGGAAGCTGTATCTCAGCCCAGTCCCTACCTGGCCCTGGGCAATCCCTGCATAGTGCACTTGAGAGTTCCGTATGGTTCCCACAATTGCTTCCTCTCCACAGAGCCTGCTGTCTCATACAACAACTTTGCACCTACTCTGTGCTTGTCCCTGGCTGAGTGGATGGGAAGTCTGTGGGGATGGTGCGTGACCACTTGTAGGTCAGGTCGCACTGTGCTGACCTGGTGAACGCATCTTTCCCTCGCTCTGATCTCTGATCTTTGTGAATGTATCACCCTGTCACCTTTTTTCTTGCTCTGAGTGTCCCACGATGATTCTCTGCAATTTCACAATGCTGTTTTCAGAGTGAGCAATTAACGCACAAGCAGCCTTCCGCGCTCTTCACCTCATTTCCTGGGAGCGGTGAGGTAGGAGGGCTCACCAGACTGCCATTTTTCTTCCCCTCAGAATTTGGAATCTTTTAAAAACATAGATAAACAAAGTCTGGAAATATGGTTCACTCAAAGACTCATAGTTTAATTTAGGGATAAAAAGCATTCATTCGATTTAAAGTGGACGTTATTGAGAATATGGGTAATATCACTGAAGGTTACTGTGCAGTGGAAGTTTCAGAGAAATGTCATTCACACATAAACACACTTGTAAAGCAGAGAGAAAAAAACTAAAAATACATTTTAACCACAAGGTGGCAGTATGATACATAGTAAGAAAGTGATTTCAAAAGAAAAATGATTTCAGCCAGGTCTCTGAGGAAATGGTTGTAAAAATAAACAGCATTTCCTAATGCAGTGGTATGCAGAAATGCTTCAGTGAAGCTACTTATTTGTGGCATCCTTGGATAACCACACTCTAAATTGTAAGCTGTGTTCATTGGACATTTTCCTGGGTCCTCAGTGAACATTTACTGGGGACAATTTGGAATTAAAAAACAAATCTGTAGTGTAATATTTTTTATTTATTTTGGTTCCATTTAATCAACAGTTAGGGTCGTAAGTTACATGTAAATATTCCCAAAATGTGAACCCTAGAAGCTTTAACAAGTCCTCAATTCCATGTGACATACTTAATTGAAACTGCCTTTTTGTATGAAGAACACATTTATTAAAGTTTTAAAAATGTTTTGCTGCTCCACTGTTTGTGACACTACATTACTTTTTTTTTTTTTAAATTTATTTTGGGACAAGGTCTTGCTCTGTCTCTCATGCTGGAGTGCACTGGCGTCATCATAGCTCACTTCAACCTCAAACTCCTGGGCTCAAGTTATCCTCCTGCCTCAGCCTCCCGAGTAGCTGGGACTACAGATGTGCACCACCATGCCTGGCTAATTTTAAAATTTTTTGTAGAGACAGGGTCTTCCAATGTTTCCCAGGCTGATCTCCAACTCTTGGCCTCAAGTGATCCTCCCCTGTTTCCAAAGTGCTGAGATTACAGGCATGAGCTACTGCACCCCACCTACATTACTTTTTTTAATCTTGAAAATATGCCTCATTTTCTTTAGAGTTTTATCTTAGTCATGGAGACAACTGTATTGTCTACTAAAAATCAGATTAATTGTGCTGTGAGTCCCCTGTCAACAGTTCACTGAAAAGCTAAAATTCAGTTTACCTAAGCAATGTCTAATAGAAAAATGAGATAAATAATGCAAAAACCACAAAGCTATCCAGATGGATGAAATTCATTTTTCCTTTCAGAAAAGGATTGGAGGGGTTATGGTTGGGGATGTTAGGAGGGATTCTGCAAAGGACAAAGAGACATAGATTAAATTATTCAATATCTGTTCCAGTTCTTTGAATAACTTTTAATGAGGTGAAACTGTGCTCTACATATATTCAGAAACTCAAAGTGCCAGCTATAAGCCAAAACTTTTGGTGGCCAATTGGGATAGGAAAAGGAAAACTGCTCTGGCTGGGGTAAAGTGTAAACTTTCTTCCCATTTTTGACATTGGCAGGATGCCTGCATGTCAAACTGTTCTGGGGCTGGAAGTCAGCCAGAGCAAGGCCGGGGTGAAAAAGCCAAGAAGTGACACCTGTGCAGATGTGTCTCTGGTTGTTGCTCAGGTATCCCGCATGCAAGGCAATATGGACTGTCCTTTTTTTTTTTTTTTAAGACTCTGATGAATGGTTTGGCAGCATTATATAAATTATATATGTCTAAATATGAGTGAGATTCCCTTAAAATCAGTGTTCAGAAATGAGGGATTAGTTGTTTTGGAATTTATAAATACTAGAGGTTCAGGTTTAGGAGGTCTGTCATAGTAGGGTGACAATTCAGGTACTGTATTTGAAGTACCAAAACACTGTTGTTTGAAATAGCTCAAACAACTGTCTTAATCAATGCTACATTAGGATGCTTCTAGTGTTTGGCTGACAGAATTAATAAAAATAAAGAAAGACAAATTTTAACATAGATTTAGTAAATCTTCCAGGAGATGTAATGTCACAATCAAAAGTGGTGCTGGAAGTTTATGTTGATGTGAGTTTGAAACCATTGACAATAATGGAGAAGTGCTAAAACTACAATATGTTATCTTGTAGAGATGTAGTGGTTAATGAAGTAATGAAGCCATCAAAACTTATGTACATTTACGTAGAAAACATAAAGATGTAAGTACAAAACTGAATTCAACATGAGGGATCACACTTCTGAGTACAACTACCATTATCATCTACTTTACTGTTGTTGCCACATTCAGAAAAGGTGTGTCTTTTCTAGATGCCCCAAGTGTGGTCCCAGTTCATTCCAATGCCAATTCACATACAATTCAGTCACCTCCAAAATTTAAAAGCTATTTTTTGGCTTATGATAGGTTTTGGGTTGGCTAAACCCAAAGAAAGCATGATGGCAGTAGAAGTTGTTATTAACCTTGATTAGTGAGGAAGCTACCTCACCACTGCATAACCAGCAGATGAACACCTTTTGGTGGGAAGCAGATAGTAATTTTCTTGTCCAGCCAATACTATTCCCCAGCCTGTGGACTAGACAAGAGGATGGGCTATCTTATGCCATGGATTAGGGGTGAGCAGACTCCGGCTCATACTCGTGCCAACATGTTATTGTCTTACTGATGATGGTCCCAGGAAGAAAAAGGTTATAACTGTAGGCCGTGGCAATACAGAATGGATGGAAAAATTGGAGGGATGCATTTATTGACAATTGCAGGTCTGAAGACAATGGGAGAATAGCTTGTTTCCTAGATCGGGGGAAAGAAAGAGCCTGCCAGCATTGTCACAGTTTCCTTATTATGGGACTCATACTTCTTTTCCTTACCTTCTTGGGAGAGAAGAAAAATACTTTTCTTCTGAATAAGTCTACAGTAGTGACACATAAAACATAAATTAATTCCTCAGAGATAGAAATGTGATAGATAATAAATCTATTTATATGATGTGAAATAAATGATTTTTGAATTAAATGGAGTCTAACATAATTCAGAAATTATCTTTATTTTAGAGTAGAATGATTTTTAATTGACTATAGCTGTTAGTACTTTGTCTCTTCACCTCTCAATGAGTAGTTAAAATATATAAGGGCCGAGGGAAAGAAAATTCCTATTGACATGAACTTTTCTGGTAATCTTTTATATTTAATCAATTTATTGATGTTTAATTTTCATACAATAAAAAGGCACCCATTTTAATTGTACAGTATGGGTTTTAAGAATTATATATACATGTGCAATCAATTGTATCCCAGTCAAGATATAGAATATATACAGAACTCCAGAAAGTTTTTCTGTGCTCCTTTGTAATTATTTCTCCTTACTTTCTGTCCCAGGCAACCACTGAACTTTCTGTCACTATAGATTAGTTTTCCCTATTTTAGAATTTCATATAAAAAGGTTGTGCAATATGTATTTTTATGACAGATTTCTTTTGTTCAGCATGATGTTTTTGAGAATCATCCATGGTTTGCATGTATCAGTAGTTTGTTCCTCTTTATTGCTGAGTAGTATTCCATTGTTTGAATATTCATTCAACATTCATCACCAGTTTGCTTATTCATTCACCTGTTGATAGACTTTGGGGTGTCTCCAGTTTTTGGCTATTATGAATAAAGCTGCTGTTTTCTGTGGATGTGTCTTAAATTTTCTTGGGTAAATACCTAGAAGTAGAATTCTTGGGTCATCTGGTGAATATGTTTAATTTTGTAAAAAATTCTGACAATTTTTTTTGTAAAGAGGAAACTTCTTTTGTAATTTGTCTACTTTTCATTGTGCTCATATTTTCATAATCAAATCACTTCCGTCTGGGGAAAAGACTCAAATGTGGTTTTACAATTATTGTCAATCATGCTGGTATAGAAATTTAAAAATGTCATTCAAATAAGAGAAAAGGTCCTTTTCCTCCAAACTCTGTGATTAGATGATGTGGTGAGCCCTCATGGGGCTGCTGGGAGGATTAAATAAACTGAGATACATAAAATGAAAAGCACAGTGCCTGGCACGTAGTTCATGTACAATGGATGTCAGTTGTCAGAATTATTATCTGAGTTTATTAATAAATTAAAATGGGAGAGAAGATGTGATCCAAGTGCTGTAGAAGTTAAACCGTGATGTTGTAGTATACTGTAATCATCTTTCCTGAAAAGCTTAGCTCGTAGTTGTAGTAGCTTAGTCATCTACATTATTGGCTAATAATGTGTATTCATGTACCTTAAATAGATGAAAGAAAGTTCAGAGGATCAAAACACAGAAAAAGGTAGAATCCAATAATAGTGTAAACTGCAAAATAGAAAATAAAATAAGAGCAGAATCACAAGGTAGAAAATTATAATAATTTAAGGCTGAATAGGTACTTTTCTAAAGATTTTCCTATAGCTCCTTCCCCCCCTTTCTAAAATAAGATAATTTTGTTAAAATCTATGACTATTAACTTTTGCGAGGTCAACTTTGGTGCTTAACCCTTTACTGTGATGAAACCATGCTGTCAGCATACAGCTAATTTCACTTTTTTGTCTTTTTTTTTTTTAAACACACTAATCTTTAAGGCTTAATCTGTGGGTTGCATTGTTAAATCCAGAGGTGGAAAGAAGAAAAAATATTCAAGTTTATAAAGAAGTTCCATTTTAAAAACAAAGGGAAACCCTTCCTATAATGTGTATTTCACTCAGAACTACAAACCACTTAGTTTTGTTCCTTGGCAAGCTGATCTCCAAACTCAAGATATCCAAGGTAGTATGGGCAAGCTCTGTTCCCAAAGAGTTATGTGGAACACCTGTAATTTTCAGCACAGCTGAAGACTTTCTGTAATTAGTTTTCATTTTTGAAGAGAAATCAAGTTGGCATTAAACTGAATTGGTAGAGATAGGTGTAGTGATTCTGTCCAAAATAAAATTGAATTAAGATCAAAGGATTGCAGTGGTTAACAGCCTCATTAACCAAGTGCTGTTTGAAAAAGGTTTTATGTTTGCAGTAAACTTCACTGAAGATTGTCAATTGGTAAAATGCACACATTGTCTATCAGTGTTCTTTAGCCACATAATCTAAATAAAAGTTAAAATAATTAGAGAATAGAAGGACCCAGGTCACCAACAACCAGGGGGTGATCTGAGGTACTCATAAAGGATCAAAGAAGGGAAGATATAACCCTCAAGTGAATTAATATCCTAGACTTGCAGGTGAGAGAAGCAGGGAAGATACTGAGCAAGTAGAAAAGAATGTGAAACAAGAGTGTGTGAGGTAATATAAAATCTTTATAAATTGTGGTGGTGGTTTTGGTGCTATTTGGGGGTCATTCGTTGTCAATATATTGATCTGTGTGCTTCATCTCTGTGTTTACCAATGTAAGATTTATTGCATTTCCCTTTGTGTCCATTTAAAAACCAATACTACAAAGTACAGAGAAAGGGAGGAAAATCAAGATGGTATAGGCTCTGAAAGTCCCACTGGATGTTACTAACGTGCTTCATCTTATTTCATATTTCATTCACACCCATGAGTGTCAGTGATACCATTCATCTTATTCACATGGTATTCCTAATAAATATGCCCATACAACTGTAATGTGACTATTCTGATCCATGCTTCTCATCCTGGTTTCCATATACCCTAAGGAACATGTAATGAAGTGCCATAAATTACAGGGTAAGTCTGGGCACATCTTCCTCGAGATGTGGTTCTGTGTGTGGTAGATACTATACAAAGAAGACTGTATTCAGTCCTACTCTGTGAGCAGACCCCTTTGCACTGTGATTTGGTTGTTCCTCCATTTCCCTATCTCTAGATTACGGTCTGGCTTTGTGGCTCACTTTGACCAATAGACTGTGGCAGAAGTGACATTTTCTGATTCTGAGCCCGGGCTTCAAGGCTTCAGTGTCCACTCTTGGAATCAGTGCCACATCATGAGAAAGCATGGACTGGTCTCCTTGAGGATGAAAGACCATGGGGAGAGTAAAGTCCAGATAACAGCCAGCACCAACTACAAGACAGGTGAGTAAGGCTGTCCTGGACCATCCAGCCAGTTGAGCTTCCAGATGATTGTAGCTACATGAATGACCCCAGCCCAGCCCAGCCCAGCCCCAAAAGCTGATTCATAGACTCATGAGCAAGTAAAATTGTTGTTTTAAATCTTGGTGTGGTTTGTTACACAGCCACAGATAACGTGGAGCTATTGTGGAGTAGAAGGCAATATTTGCTTGATTTTTTGAAGCAAAAGGAAATGTTTCAAAGAAATGGTGACTTTATCTCTAGACCTCTTCAGGGTGGTTTCTTTCTTATCTGCCATGGGGGGCACTGTACTGTAAAAGGATGAGATAAATTGCATTATGACAAGATCACCCCAGCTGTTAACTTTAAACCAGAAACTTAGAACCTTGGCTCTCCTGCTTTCTCTCTCCCCCATGATAAATGCAGTTGGGTTTTTCTAGTTGCTAATCTTGTTGCTCACAGTTATTAGACTTCCTGTACTTTTTAGTCATTGCTAATAAATAGTTTGAAAAATTACCTTCCAAACTTTAGTTTTCTCCCATTCATTAAAGTAGAAATAGCAGAGAAATGTTATAACTATTGCTTATTGGTTTAAGGATGAAATGACAATAGTTAATTCAAATTAATTTCAATTTGAGTGAAAAACAGTGGTTCATTTATCCTTTCATCTAGACGTTCACCCATGCATGCAATCATCTATTTTTTTAATTGAGGTAAAATATGCATATATAATTTACCATCTTTACCATTTTAAAGTGTACAGTTCAGTGATAACAAATAAATTGACATACATATTCATATATATAATATTTTATATATTTATATATATATATATTTCCCCTTCATTCCCCTCTCCCCTGTACCTTTCCTGGCCTCTGGTAACCACCACCCTATTCTCTATCTTCCTGACAGCCACTTTTTTAGCTCTGACATATGAGTAAGAAAGTGTGATATTTGTCTTTCTGTGCTTGGCTTATTTCACTTAACAAAATGTCCTTTAGTTCCATCTATGTTGCTGCAAATGACAGGATTTTATTTTCTTATGGCTGAATAATATTCCATTGTGTACATATACCTCACTTTCTTTATCCATTCATCTGCTGATGGGCACTTAGGTTGATTCCACATCTTGGCTATCATGGGTAGTGCTGAAATAAACATGGGAAGTCAGACATCTCTCTGATATACTGATTTCCTTTCACATATATATATACACCCCCCCCCCAAGTAGTGGAATTGCTGGACCATAGAGTCATTCTATTTTTAGTTTTTTGAGGAATCGCCATAGTATTCTCCATAGTTGTTGTACTAATTTACATTCCACCAACAGTGTACAAGGGTTCCCTTGTACTGGAAGACAGTGTTGTCTTCTAGTAGTCTTCTAGTAGTATCATAGTTTCAGGTCTTAGAGTTAGATCTTTAATCTGTTTTGAGTTGATTTTTGTTTATGATGAAAGATAGGGATCTAGTTTCATTCTTCTGCATATAGTTATCCAGTTTTCCCAGCACCATTTATTGAAAAGACTGTCCTTTCCCCATTGTATGTTCTTGGTGCCTTTGTCAAAGATGAGTTGGTTGAAAATGCATGGATTTATATCTGGGTTCTCTATTCCTGTGGTCCCTAAGCCCTGGGCCATGGCTGGTACTGGTCTGTGGCCTGTTAGGAACCGGGGCTGCGTATCACCACCTGAGCTCCGTCCCCCCCTACCCCCAGCCCATGTCCCTGGAAAAATTGTTTTCCATGAAACTTAGGAACCAGGCCCCACAGCAGGAGGTGACCAGTGGGCAAGGGAACGAAGCTGCATATACATTTATAGCTGCACTCACATCACCACCTGAGCTCTGGCTGTACCCTCGTCCCCCTGCCCCGGTCCGTAGAAAAATTGTTTTCCATGAAACCAGTCCCTGTTGCCAAAAATGTTGGGGACCGCTGTTCTATTCTGTTCCATTCGTCTATGTGTCTGTTTTTTTCCAGTACTATGCTGTTTTAGTTATTATAGCTTTGTAGTAAATTTGCAGTCAGATAGTGTGATGCCTCTAGCTTTGTTCTTTTTACTCAGGATTGCTTTGGCTATTCAGGGTCTTTTGTGGTTCCACATCAATTTTAGGATTTTTAAAAAATATTTCTATGAAGAATATCTGATATTTTGTTAGGGATTGCACTGAATCTGTGAATTGCTTTGGGTGGTATTGTCATTTTAACAATATTAATTCTTACAATACATGAGCATGGAATGTCTTTTCATTTTTTGTATCCTGTTTGGTTTCTTTTATCACAGTTTTACAGTTTTCCTTGTATAAATCTTTCACTTCTTTGGTTAGATTGATTCCTAGGTATTTTATTTTTATAGCAACTATAAATAGGATTGCTTTCTTAATTTCTTTTTCAGGCAATTATCTGTTTTAATAGTCCCCTATTCACCCTGCTGGTGAGGAAGGGATTCTTGCTCTATGGTTATAGGAATAGCCAAACACACAACACCCAATACTGTACTGATGAGATCAACATCTTTTGGGTCCCTTTTATTTATTTTTGTTGCTGCTGTGATTGCTTTGGGTGTCTTCTTCATAAATTCTTTGCCTAGACCAATGTCCATAAGAGCTTTTCCACGTTTTCTTCTAGAATTCTTATGGTTTCATGTCTTATGTTTAAATCTGTTATCCATTGTGAGTTGATTTTTGTGAGGTGAGAGGTGTGAATCTAGTTTTAGTCTTCTACATGTGGCCATCCAGTTTTCCACACCACAGGAATGGAAAAACAAGCACCACTGGTACTCACCATCAAATTGATACTAACTGATCAATACTTACGTCACACGGCAATAATATTCATCAGGGGGCAGGCAGGCAGGAGGGGGGTGGAGGGGATGGGAAAAACTCTCACTGAATGGATGCGGGGAGCACAGTTTGGGGGATGTCCACGATTGTAGCTCTGACATGGGCAGTGCATGGGCAATATATATAAACAAATTGTTGTACCCCCATAATATTCTGAAATTAAAAAAAATAATAAACAAAAATAAAAAATAATAATAATAAAAAAAACATCTCTTGGGATCAGTGCTGTGTCATGAGCATGCCTGGACTGGCCTCCGTGAGAAGAAAAGAACATAGAGAGAGTAAGGCCCAGATGAAAGCCAGCACCAGCACCAGATAGGTAGATATATAGTACATATACTGACAGCCCAAGGGAAGAGTGTATCACATGTGACAGAGGGACTCATGGGGGTTGCACTCAGGAACAAAGTGAGCCACCAGGGGCTGTATGAAGCAGGCTTTGTGGTGACAAGAGTGTGGGGTGCTTCCTGGTTGCTGTACAGGGGTGTGATTGGCTTATTTGAATAAAGTGACAGACTAGCAGAGAACTAAAACTTGCTACTCAGGGATAAGCTTCTGCACCTGGTCTGTTTGATAAGGAGGGTTATTTGGTTAGGAGACCTTATCCACAGAAGCAGAGTGGGAATGGAAACTTGTGATTAGGCCATTTACGTCCCTCCCGATTTCACCAGATGTCAAAGCAGCATCAAGATTGATAACATTTACATTCTCCTGTCATACATTCTACTGACTGTTCGAAATTGTCACATTTCAATTATTTTCATGTTTTAACTATGTTGCTTCTATCATTTTTATTCTTATTCCTGGAGTACCTGATTCCTTTTTTCCCCCTCTGATGGATGAAAAAGCATGTGTCTTCTTAACCATATTGCTAATGTCTTCTAATATTGGACTTAATTTGAAGCCTTTTGCCATACCATTCAACAAAGATTTAATAATAACTACCATGTGCCGGGCACTGTGCTAAAAGTTGAGGATAATTCAAATAAACAGTAAAAAAATAAATACATCACCCATGCATTTGAGAATCTTAAAGTTTAATAGAAAGAGTCAAATATGTAAATAGGTTAAGTGCTAAATGAGCTGTAGCACATATGTAAATATGGAATCTAAGGGTACAAAGGAGAAAGTAATCAATCTATCTAGACAAGAATATTTATTCTAGCAAAGCTTATGTTTTCTGTGTCTTTTTGTGAATACAGAAAATCATAGCAGAAGCTCTCCCAGAAGATATTCCCTTATATATACATTTTTTTGTCAAGGTTATATGGTATGCCCATACCTAAATCAGTCCCTGGTTAGGAGAATTTCAAAACTGACTGATTTAGACAAGTCATCATTCAGCTGCTAGGGTTGGGGAAAACATGGCTGCTCAGAAAGTCAACAAAATAATTCTGATTCTAATTCTACTTTAATTCTTTTCCTTCTACACACCTTCTCCTCCTCTTCCTTCATCTCCTCTTCCTTCTCCTTCTTCTCTTCCTCCTCTCCTTCTTCTTTCAAGATGTGAGAGGGATTCATAGTTGGGTAGAATTGATGGCTTTCCCCTGCACCCTCCTTTCCAAATCAGACCTATCATTGAGTCCTGTCAAGTCTAACTGCAAAATATTTCTAGAGTTTTTCCACTTCTCTTCATGTCCACTGCTACCACCTTAGTTGAGGCAAGTGGGGCTTTGCCTGGGCCTTGAACTTTGGAGGGCTTTGTGTATCACAATCAATTTATTAAAGTGCACCTGGGTGCCTTTTTTCACTGACTCTGGTGCTCAACACTGGCCCAGAATGATCCTTAACCCTAAACATTTAATCACATGATTAACATTGTTCTGCTCCCAGGGAAATGCTTCTCAACAACTCCTAGCCTATATTCTTTAAGCTATGATGACCACAGAGAAAAAGTACGCAGGCTTGTGAGTTATGCTTCCACCAATGTTGAAGATTTAATATATTCAAAGGGTTGTGCAAACATCACCTCAATCTAAGTTAAGAATGTTTTCATCATCCCCAAAAGAATTGCTGTACCCATTAACAATCATTCCCTATACTCTCTTATCCTTCTTTCACCCTCTCCCAGTACCCTAGACAACCACTAATATACTGTCTTTCTTTATAGATTTGCCTATTCTGGACATTTTGCATAAATGGAATCATATAATATGTGGTCTCTTCTGACTGGCTTCTTTTGCTTAATTGCAACAGATTCTTGCAAAATGCTAAGTTGTTTTCCAGTAGGCCTGAGTGTTCACTTTTTTTGCTTATGAAATAGGAAATTCTTCAAATATAGGAAGGGTATTCAAAAGATATTGAGTAGCTCCGAGTATGACAAATGTTCATTACACATGGCTAGCTCCTTCTTATTCTGTAGGTCTCATCTTAAAAGTTATTTCTGAGAGATCTCCTTGCACATCCTAGTTAAAGATAGTCCATCCCTGTTATTCTACTGCTCAGCCCCTCGTTTGTTTCTTTAAAAGCATTTATGATAACTTGAAACTATTTTAATTGTTAGTCACTTTGTGTGTGTGTATGTGTGTGTTTTATCTGTCTCTCTTACTAGAGTGTGGATGTATGAACTGTATCTATTTTGTTTATCATGGTACCTTGAACACTTAGCACAGTGGCTCAAAGTGGGTGCTCAATTTTTGAATGAATAAATAAATGAATGAGTTATTGAATTATAAAAGAAATGTGGTAGAAGGCAATGCTTGATGGGGGATGATGACAAACTCAACATAGAGATTTTAAGTGTGAGGAAGCTGTGAGACATCCAGGTGACCATATCTTCTGGGCAGCTGATAGACTTGGTTTATACAGATTGTTGATAGAGATATTTTAAAGTTAAATAGTGCAGAGGGCCTATAAGAAAGGGCAATGTTCTCTTCATCTATTCCACTGCAGTCCATCTGCTCAGAGGTAAACATTTTAAAGTATGTTTAGTTCCTTTAGTGATTACTTCTATTGTCTGTATCTTTAGATACTCTGCTATATTAATTACTCTTTCTCAATTTATCAATTTCTGAATTATCTATTGCTTTGCTACACGAGAATTTGCTCATTTACCAAAACTTTCCATTTTTTTCCTTACCTCCTTCCAATATATTAATAGTCATATCTTCTAAAAATTTCCCTGTTGGGTACATGTATAAATTTAAATAATTTGCTTAAATCTGTTTTAAGCAACTATAGACAGAACCTCTTGCCTCCCCAAGTTTAACGTAAAGATGTTTGTGTGTCTAGCCTTCTTTTCATCCCAATCGCCTAACTTCCGGAAGTGGTACCTTTAGTTTTACATCATCAAGATTGATAACGTTTGCATTCTCCTCTCATACATTCTACTGGCTGCTCAAAATCATGTCAAATTTGAATTAGTCTCATGTTTGAACCACATGTTCCTTCTACCAATTTTATTATTCCTGGAGTATTTGATTCCTTTTTTTCCCTGCAATGGACAAAAAAGCATGTGTCTTCTTCACCATATTGCTAATGTCTTCTAGTTTCTTACTTATTCTCTATACTTTTTAGAATTGATTATTTTCTTTTTAAAAAAGCCACTGACTTCCTGTTTCATATTGGAGTGGTTGAATAAACCATGGCTTTATTATACTGTGTTCTACTTTCCTGGAGTTTTAAATTTCCTCACTTTCTCCTTGTTTCTAGTAAAGGCAAAAACATATATTGATACAAAATTTCCACAAAAAAATATAATTTCAGTAGAAATGGAATAGATTCTACAAGCATGTAAATTACTTTATGTTATAGAGGTAAAATAGTAGACCTCAGAATTTGATTGTGGCTTATAATTATTTTATTATATAATAAGCTTCATAAATATGGATAACTCTTTACAAGTTACATGGTTCTGGACTAATCAAGCATTGTGTCTCTAATCCTAGTGCTTATTGTATTATAATCAAAAGAAAACGATGAGCAGAGAATCTTGACAAAATTTCTGCTGGAGTCAAAGCCATAGCTGATAGAGGAAACTCAGAACTGAATTTAAGTGGTGTTTTCTGCAGAGATATGAGCAGAGAGTGCAGATGATGACCTGATCTTTATCATTTTTATATATATGAAAATATTTTGAGACTAAAAACTGGTTGTTGAGATGGTGCAAATAAGAGTTAAATTCTTGAAAACACAATATATTAATAGTTCTGGTAGTTTTTATACTCTTAGAGGCAAAGCATGAATAATTAGATATCTCAGAAATAAACCAACTTCTCAGAATCTGTTTCATTTTGGCAACTAGTATTTAGGATATAAAACATAAATTTATGAAACATACACTCACACGTACAAGCATGTATATAAAAGGCCTGATTGGCACTGGGACCAAACTGACATAAGGCACAGTGATTGTGCTAGTGTAATCATCCTTATCACATTAATGTGCCCCATTATGTGATGATCAAACTTTTCCAGTTATCTAGCTTGCCATAACGTTTGCATTCCAAGCAGAAATGAGGGTTACAAATTATGCTTAGCCAAGGGGAAAAGCTTACATTGAAATAGTTATGACAACTTATAGTATACAGTGTATAGAAAGTTTGCAAAGTGATTTTCACATAGATTTTCTCATCTATTTTCCATAACAACCCTGAGAAATGTATGTTGCTGTATTAGCCCCACTTTATTGCTGACAAAACCAAGGATCAAAAAAGTTATGTTTTTTCAAGGGAACTGCTGATAAGGAGCAGATCGGGAAGATGCAAATCCAGGACATATGGCTGTTGGTCTCTTTAGTATAGACTCAAATTATGTGTTTATCACCTGTTAATGTTTATTATCAGCAATATCAACAATAATATCAGATGTTATCAGACAATATCAGCATATAAAGAAGAGGTGCTCTATATTTGTGAGCATCCAAACTCTTCATGTGAGGTGCTATTTATACCCCACTACCCCTTCTAAAGATCAAAGTATAGAAAGGACAGAAGACTTGAACTTCAATCCTTGCTACTCTCAGGAAAGTATATAATTAAGGAGAACAGCACTGTGCATGTTTAGTACTCTCCACCTCCTCCAGAGAAATTCTGATAAAAATTAATATCCAGAAAAAATTTGAGATGGGAAAGAAGATATACAATTATTAAAGCATATTGCCACTGGTTTGCCTCAATGGTGGCGGTGGTGTTTATGGGTTCATTGGATGTATTATTTTATTCACTGTATATTTTTGAGCAACTCCTAGAGGTCAGCACAATTCAGATGTAAAGAACTAAAAACAACAACAACACAAAATGATTGCAGATTAATAATATGAAGGAAATAAGCAGAGAAAGGCAAAGTACTTTTAAATGAAGGGGTCAGGAAAGCCTTCCTGGGGAAGTAACATTTAAACTGAGACCTGGAGGAAGGGATGGAGCCTGCAACATGGGAGCCCAAGGAAGAATGTTCTGCAGAGGACACAGAAAGAGCAAAGGTCCTGAGACAGGGAAAGAATTTGGAGTGTCCTAGGAACAGACCAAAGAGCATAACTGGACTCAGCAGGCAAGGGGAGAGTGAGCAGGGTGTGACCATGGAAAGGCGGGTAGGGCCGGGTCATACAGGACCTGGTAGGCAGTGTAAGGAGAGTGGATTTTACTCTCAATACAATGGAAAACTGTTGATGTGATTTAAGCAGAGGTGACATGATCTAATTTACATAGAAAAAAATCAGTACAGAGGATCTGCAGAGATTGGGTGGAGGGGGCCTACAGCTGAAGCAGGAGACAGCTGGGATATTACTGGCACAAGGAGACAGCGGTGTGAACTATGGTGGTTAGCATTGAAGTGGGGAGAGATGGGTATTTGTAGAACAAATGAATGAATCTTTTCTCTTTTGATGTAAAATAATGGATCTAATTTCTGCCTAGAGGCCAATGTCATAGTAGCCACTAACTGTTAGTCACTGAAGCTTCTCCTAGTTCCTAAAGTCACAGAGCCTAAATCAGTTACCTGGGCTCCTTACTGTAAGAAGAGCTTCCCTTTTCTTTTTTATTTTTCTTTGTAAAAAAAATTTTTAATAGATTTATGGGGTACAAGTGCAGTTTTGTTACAAGGATATATTGCACAGTGGTGAAGGCTGGGCTTTTTGTGTAACCATCGCATGAATAGTGTATATTGTACCCATTAGCTAATTTCTCATCCCACATCTCCCTCCCTCCTTTGCAAGTCTCCAATGTCTATTATTCCACTCTATAAGTCCATGTGTTAACGTTATTTAGCTCCCACTTGGAAGTGAGAACGTGCAGATTGTATTTGATTTTCTGTTTCTGAGTTATTTAACTTAAGATAATGGCCTCTAGTTCCATCCATTTTGCTGCAAAAGGCATAACTTCATTCTTTTTTATGGCTGAGTAGTATTCCATGGTGTGTGTGTCTGTGCATGTGGATGTGTATATATTTATATCTCGCATTGTCTTTATCCAATCATCTGTTGATGGACACTTAGATTGATTCCATATTTTTGCTGTCATGAATAGTGCTGCGAAAAACATACAAGTATGGGTATCTTTTTGATATGATTTCTTTTCCTTTGGGTAGTGGGATTGCTGGATTGAATGGTAGTTCTATTTTTAGTTCTTTGAGAAATCTCCATCCTGTTTTCCATAGAAGTTGTGCTATCCTACATTCCCACTAACAGGCATAAGCATTCCCTTTTCTCTGCATCCTCACCAACATCTGTTATTTTTTGACTTTTTAATATTAGCCATTCTGACTGGTGTAAGATGTTGTCTCATTGTGGTTTTAATTGGCATTTCTCTGTTGATTAGTGATGTTGAGCAATTTTTCATATGCTTATTGGTCATTTGTATGTCTTCTTTTGAAAAATGTCTGTTCATGTCCTTTGCCCATTTTTTATCATGGTTATTTGTTTTTTTTTCTTGTTGCATTGTTCCTCGTAGATGTCAAATGCATAGTTTGAAAATATTTTCCCCCATTCTATAGGTTGTCTGTTTATTCTGTTGATTATTTCTTTTGCTGTGCAGAAACTTTTTAGTTTAATTAAGTCCCATTTGTCTATTTTTGTTTTTGTTGCCTATGCTTTTGAGGTCTTTGTCATAAATTCTTTGCTTAGGCCAATGTCCAGAAGAGTTATTACTAGGTTTTCTTCTAGAATTTTTATAGTTTCAGGTCTTATATTTAAGTCTTTAATCCATCTTGAGTTGGTTATTGTATATGGTGAGAGATAGGGGTTCAGTTTCCTTCTTCTGAAGATGGTTCTCCAATTTTCCCAGCACCGTTTATTGAATAGGGTGTCTTTCCCCCAGTATATGTTTTTGCCTACTTTGTTGAATATCACTTGGTTGTAACTATTTGGCTTTATTTCCAGGATCTTTATTCTGTTCCATTGATCTATTTGTCTGTTTTTATACAAGTGCCATGCTGTTTCAGTTATGATAGTTTTGCATAATTTGAAGTCAGGTAATGTGATGCCTCCAGCTTTGTTTTTTTGCTTAGGATTGATTTGGCTATTCAGGATCTTTTTTGGTTCTGCATGAATTTTACTATTGCTTTTTCTAATTCTGTGAAAAATGACATTGGTATTTTGATAAGAATTGCATAAATCTGTAGATTACATTGGGCAGTATGGTCATTTTTAATGATACTGATTCTTCCAATCCATAAGCATGGGGTGTTTTTCCATTTGTTTTGTGTCATCTACGATTTCTTTCATCAATGTTGCATAGTTTTCCTTGTAGAGATCTTTCACCTCCTTGGTTAAATGTATTACTAGGTATTTTTTTTTTTTGTAGCTATTGTAAATGGGATTGAGTTCTTGATTTGGTTGTCAGTTTTATTGTTATTAGTGTATAGAAATGCTATTGATTTTTGTGCATTGATTTTGTATCCTGAAACTTTACTAAATTCATTTATCAAATTTAGGAGTCTTTTGGAGGAGTGTTTAGGGTTTTCTAGGTATAAGATTATATCATCAGCATGCAGGGATAATTTGACCTCCTATTTTCCAATTTGGATGCCTTTTATTTGTTTCTCTTGCCTGATTGCTCTGACTAAGACTTCCATTACTATGTTGAATAGGAGGGTACAGTGGGCATCCTTGTCTTTTCTAGTTCTTAGAGGGAATGCTTTCAACTTTTCCCTATTCAGTGTGATGTTGGCTGTGGGTTTGTCCTATATGGCTTTTATTATTTTGAGGTATGTTCCTTTTATGCCTAGTTTGTTGAGAGTTTTTATCATGAAGAGATGCTGAATTTTATTGAATGCTATCTCTGCATCTATTGAGATGATCATATAGTTTTTGTTATTAATTCTGTTTATGTGGTGAATCACATTTATTGATTTGTGCATGTTGAACCATCCTAGCATCCCTGGAATAAAACCCACTTGATCATGATGTATTACCTTTTTGGTGTGCTATTGGATTTGGTTTACTAGTATTTTATTGAGGATTTTTGCATCTATGTTCATAAGGGATACTGGCATGTAGTTTTATTTTTTGTGTGTGTCCTTGCCTGGCTTTGGAATCACAGTTACACTAGCTTTGTAGAATGAGTTAGGAAGGATTAGCTCCTCTTTGAATTTTTGGAACAGTTTCAGTAGTGTTGATTCTTCTTTGTACATCTGGTAGAATTCAGTTGTAAATATGTCTGGTTTTGGGCTCTTTTTTTGATGGAAGATTTTTTATTTGAGTCAATCTCATTACTTGTTATTGGTTTGTTTAGGATTTCTATTTCTTCCTTGTTCAATCTTGGGAGGTTGTATGCTTCCAGGAATTTATCCATTCCCTCTAGGTTTTCTAGTTTGTGAGTATAGAGATGTTCATAGTAATCTCTGATGCTCTTTTGTATTTCTGTGGTATCAGTTGTAATGTCTCCTTTTTCCTTCCTGATTATGCTTATTTAGATCCTCACTGTTCTTGGTTAATCTAGCTAGTGGTTTATCAATTTTGTTTATCTCTTCAAAGAAGTAACATTTTATTTCATTGGTCCTTTATATATTTTTTTGTTCTCAATTTTATTTAGTTCTGCTCTGATATTTGTTATTTATTTTCTTTTGCAAACTTTGGATTTGGTTTGTTCTTGTTTTTCTAGTTCCTTTAGGTGTGAAATTAAGTTGTTAATTTGTGATCTTTGTATCTTTTTGATGTAGGCATTTAATGCTATAAACTTCCCTCTTAGCACTGCTTTTGCTATATCCCAGAGGTTTTGGTAAAATTTTCATTTTAATTTTGTCATCTACCCAAAGACCATTCCAGAGCAGGTTGTTTAATTTCCATGTATTTGTATAGTTTTGAGAGTTCCTCTTGGAATTTATTTCTAGTTTTATTCCACTGTGTTTCAATAAGATACTTGATATGATTTCAATTTTTAAAAATTTATTGAGACTTGTTTTGTTGCTTAACATATGGTCTATCTTGGAAAATGGTCCATGTGCTGCTGAAAAAACAAAAGTGTATTCTGCAGTTGTTGGGTGGAATGTCCATTAGCTTCGTTTGGTCTAGAGTCCAGTTTAAGTCCAGTGTTCCTTTGCTGATTTTCTGTCTCAATGATCTGTCTAGTGCTGAAGTCAGTGGGGTGCTGAAGTCCCCTACTATCATTGTATTGCTGTATAACTCTTTTCTTAGGTCTAGTAGAATTTTTTAAAAATGATTCTCAGTGCTCTGTTTTTGGGTGGATAGATATTTAGGATCATTTTATTTATCTGTTGAATTGATCCCTTTATCAGTACATAATGACTTAATTTGTCATTTTATACTATTATTGATTTAAAGTCTGTTTTATCCGAGTTAGAAATAGCTACTCCTCCTGTTCACTGGTGGTTTCTATTTGTGTGGAATATGTTCTTCCATCTCTTTGCCTTGAGTCTATAAGTGTCTTTATCAGTTAGGTAAGTTTGGGTCCTGTTTTTTTAATCCATTTGGCCAATCTATAGTTTTTAAGTGGGGCATTTAATCCATGTACATTCAAAATTAATATTGATATGTTAGGTTTTGTTCCTGCCCTAATGTTAATTGTTACCTAGTTGCCTTGTAGTCTCAATTGTGTAATTGTTTTATGAGATTTGTGAGTTTTATACTTTCATGTGTTTTTATGACAGTGAGTTTCAACATTTCATTTCTATGTTTAGGACTTTATTGAGCTTTTCTTGTAGAGCTGGTCTATTGGTGATGAATTCCCTTAGTGTTTGCTTGTCTGGGAAAGACTTTATTTCTCTTTCATTTATGAGCTTATCTTTCAAATGGCAAAGAAGTAGTTTCTTCTTTGGTAATGAGTACACAAAATTTAAATAAACTCTTTATACTGACACATAGCATGCCTGAAGCAAGTTGTACAAATCTTAAGTGTGCACATTGATTAATTTTCTCAAAGTGATGACCCTTTTATAAAAGATCCCTGGTCAGGAGGCAGAAAGACATTCCCAGCATCTCAGAAGCTGCATTCTGCTCCCTCCTGGTTACTTTTTTCCTGTCCTCCCCAACTAACCACCTCCCTGACTTCTTCCACCACAGATTAATTTTGTTTACTTTTGCACTTTATATGAATAACATTGTATAGTGTGTACTTTATGATTATCTTCTTTCACTCAGTATGCTTGTGTGATTCATTCATATCATTAACAGTAATGTTCATTGTTGTATAGTATTCCATTTTCTAAATATAACAATGGAATATTTCCATAATTTTTCCATAATACCTTGATGGACATTTGGTTTCTTAAACCATGGGAATAGAACTGAATTTTGCTTTGTTGCATGCCAAAGTCTTGGTGATAAATGCCCTTTTTAATACATAAGGAAGTTTCCTCAGTTCAAATAAAAAGAAAATTATAGCTTACTATTTGATATAAACTTTATTTACAAATATTAGTATACATCTGATGGCAACATTGATGAAAAAATTAATTTATTGTATGTTAGGCACAGTGTTAAGTGATTATACAATACATAATATCTCATTAAATCCTTACAGCCACCATAAAAGTAAGCTATGTACTAATTCTATCCCCATTTTCCATATGAGGAAAATGAGGCCCAGAGAAATAATTTGCCTCAGATCATAGTTTCACCAGAAAAAAAAGATCCAGTAGGATGTGCATGTGTGTGTGTGTGTGTATTTATATGTATATGTATATATGTGTATATCCATATGGAGATATAGAGAAGGACAGATAGATTTATTGCAAGGAATTGGTTTACTCAATTGTGGAGGCTGGCCAGGCAAGTCCAAAATCTCTGTAGGGCCACCCATCAGGAAGCACAGGCTGGAAATTTTGGACATGGGCTGAAGTTGCAGTCCATAGTCAGAATTTCTTCTTCCTTGGGGAAGCCTCAGTTCTGCTCTAGAGGGCTTTCAACTGAATTAATCAGGCTCACTCAGATTATCTAGGATAATCTCATTTATGAAATTAAACCGATTACAGACTTTAATCATGTCTACAATATACCTTCATGGCATCCCCTAGATTAGTGTTTGTTCAATAGTCTGGCTCAGTTGATGCATAAAAGTATCATCACAATCATATAACTAGTAGACAGTGGGATTGGGACTTCAGTTCAATTCTGTGTGATATTAAAGCCTGGATTTATTTTTTTATGTTCTGTTAAATAATTGGTCTAGACTGAGGGTAGAACATGTTGTAAGACTATGTGGTGGGATTTTACTATGGGTAATCCAGGAAAAAAAAGAAGACTAATGTGCCTGAAGCACAGAGAAGAGATAAAGTGAGACTGCAGAGTTAGGCAGGCTTCTAACAGGGTCTCTGCCACATACTAGCTGTGTGATTGTGGGAAAATTACATAACCTCTCTATTGGTCTCCTTTGCAAAATGGGTAATGGAACATAATTTCTAAGGCTTACTAAATTAATACATGTAAGGTACTTGGAATAGTGCATTGCATATGGTAAGTGTAGCATAAATGTTAGCCATTAATACTAGTTGGCTTTTGGGAGGGTTGGACTGGGGCATTGTAAACTCACTCTGAAGCAGTCATCTTTTTTTTTTTTCAAAGTTAACTAACCTTTTTTTTTTTTTTAAATTTATTTTTTTAATTTCAGAATATCATGGGGGTACAACACTTTGGCCATACACATTGCCCCTGTTCTGCCCATGTCAGAGCCACAATCGTGGTCATCTCCCAAACTGTGCTCCCCACATCCATTCAGTGAGAGTTTTTCCCATCCCTTCCACCCCCCTCCCGCCCACCCGCCCTCAGATGAATGTTATTGCCCTGTGTGATGTAAGTGTTCATCAGTTAGTACCAGTTTGATGGTGAGTACCAGTGGTGCTTGTTTTTCCAATCCTGTGACACTTCGCTTCGAAGAATGGGTTCTAGCTCCTGAAGCAGTCATCTTTGTCTGAGTTCTCTATGAAACTTGACATATAAGCAATAAGGTAGGGATGCATAACTCAGGAAGTAGTACTGGCAACACTAGCCAGCTCTTTATAAAAATTCAATACATAGATTTGACTTGAAGACTGTATCAAAATAAAACCTGAGAGAGTTAAAGAATAAGTAGACAAATATTAGGCAATGTATGAAATTACAGAAGAAATGATAATAGATGTGATTATATAAAAATTAAAACTTGTTTATCTTAAACCATCATAATAAAAATTCAAGAGCAAATCTCACTCTTGCTTGCTACAAAGATGACAAAACATGGCAGCTGAAAATATATAAAATAAATTAACACCCTGATATATAAATCAGTGAGTTATGTGAACATTCAAAAAAGTGAAAAAATTAGCTGATAAATATGAAAAGATTTTATTACAGAGATAATGAAAATTCAAATGTAATTTTAGTGCTTTTTTTGACTAAAAGATTAGTAAAAATTTTTAAAAATGCAGATAAAGGTACAGAAAGATAGGCATATGCATAATCAGTTTGTAGTGTTAATTGGTATAACCCTTCTAGTAAGCACTGTGGCAATAATAGATATTAGAAAGTTTAAAAATGTTCTTTGCCTAGTAATTTCATTTAGTCTCAAAGGATGAATAATCTCTGTTTTAGTCTGTTTCTGCTGCTATAACAGAACAGACTGAATAATTTATAAAGAATGGACATTTATTTCTCACAGTTCTGGAGGCTGGGAAGCCCAAGATCAAGGTGCCAGCAGTTTCGGTTCTCTGGCAAGGGCCTAGTCTCTGCTTCCAAGATGGTATCTTGACTGCTGCTTCCTCCAGAGGTGGGGAACCACTGTTTCTTACCCAGCAGAAGAGTGGAAGGGAGGCAACTCTCTTCCAAGAGCCCTTTTTGTCACAGTATTCATGAGGGTGGAGCCCTCATGACGTGAACATCTGCCATTAGGCCCCACTTCTAACACTGTTGCATTGATGATTAAGTTTCCAACACATAAGTTTTGGAGTGGAAAAACATTTAAATCTCCAATTCTGACAGTGTGATACATAAAGATATTCATTGTAGCATTATTTATAATAAAGAAGCAATGAAAAAAGCCTACATGAACAGCAATAGTGAAATGTTTTTAATCTATGTGATTACTACACAGGTATTTAAAGTCATGTCTCTGAAGACTTTTGAATACAAAGGAAGATACTTTTAAGTTAAATATGAAAAGCAGTATATGTCACTATGAGGTATATACAGGTATATGCATTTTATTTCACCTTGCTTTGTTGCACTTCACAGATATTGTATGTCTTAGTTTTGCATTGCTATAAAGGAGATACGTCAGGATGGGTAATTTATAAAGAAAAGAGGTTTATTTGGCTCGTGGTTCTGCAGACTATACAAGAAGCATGACACCAGCATCTGCGTCTGGTGAAAACTTTAGGGAGCTTCCACTCAAGGCAGAAGGCACAGGGGGAGCAGATTTATCACATGGTGAGAGAGGGAGCAAGAGAGAGGGGGGAGAGAGTGCCATGCTCTTTTAAACAAACAGTTCTCTCATGAACTAATAAAGTGAGAACTCACTCATTACTGCCTGGAGGCACCAAGACATTCATGAGGGATCTGCTCCATGACAAAAACACCTTCCAACAGGCCCCACCTCCAACACTGGAGATAGAATTTCAACATGAGATTTGGAGGGGACAAAACATCTAAACTATATCATTGCGTGTTTTACAAATTGAAGGTTTGTGGCAACTGTGCATAGAGCAAGTCTATTGATGCCATTTTTCCAACAGCTTATGTTCACTTCATGTCTCTGTGCCATACTGTGGTAATTCTTGCAATATTTCAAATTATTTCATCATTATTATATTTGTTATGGTGATCTGTGATCAGCGATCTTTGCTGTTACTATTTGTAGTTGTTTTGGGGCACCACCAACCATGCGCATATAAGATGGTGAACTTAATCAATAAATGTGTGTGTTCTGACTCGTCCATGGACTGGCTGTTCTCTCTCTCTCCCTCTTCTTGGGCCTCCCTATTCCCTGAGACACAACAACATTGAAATTAGGCCAATTAATAACCTTACAAGACCTCTAAATTTGCAAGTGAAAGGAAGGCACATACTTCTCACTTTCAATCACAAGCTAGAAATGATTAAGCTTAGTGAGGAAGCCATGTTGGAAACTAAGAGAAGCCAAAAGCTAGGACTCTTGCACCAAACAGTTAGCCAAGTTGTGAATGCAAAGGAAAACTTCTTGAAGGAAATTAAAAGTGCTACTCCAATGAATACACAAATGATAAGAAAACAAAGGAGCATTATTGCTGATATGGAGAAATTTATGGTGGTTTGAACAGAAGATCAAACCAGCTACAACATTCCCTTAAGACAAAGCCTAATCCAGCATAAGGCCCTAATTCTCTTCAATTATATGAAGGCTGAGAGAGATAAAGAAGCTACAGAAGAAAAGTTGGAAGTTAACAGAGGTTGGTTCATGAGGTTGAAGGAAAGATGCCATCTCTACAACATAAAAGTGCAAGGTGAAGCAGCAAGTGCCAATGTAGAAGCTGCAGCCAGCTATCCAGAAGATCTGTCTAAGATTGTTGACAAAGGTGGCTACACTAAACAATAGATTTTCAAAGTAGAAAAAACAGCCTTCTGTTGGAATAAGATGTCATCTAGGACTTTCATGGTTAGAGAGGAGAAGTCAATGCCTGGCTTCAAAGAACAGGCTGATTTTTTGTTAGGTGCTAATGTACCTGGTGACCTTAAGTTGAAGCCAATATTCATTTACCTTTATGAAAATCCTAGAGCCCTTAAGGATTATGCTAGATCTACTCTGCCTGTATTTTTCAAATGGAACAACAAAGCCTGGATGACAGCACATCTGTTTATAGCATGGTTTACTGAATATTTTAAGCCCATTTTTGAGACCTACAGAGAAACAGATTTTTTTTTCCAAAATACAGCTGCTTATTAACAAAGAGCTCTGGTCACCCAAGAGCTCTGATGGAGTTGTACAGGAGATTAATGTTACTTTCATGGCTGCTAACACATCTATTCTGCAGCCCATGGATCAAGGAGTCATTTTTACTTTTAAGGCTTATTATTTAAGAAATACATTTTGTAAGGCCACAGCTGCCATAGACAGTGATTCCTCTGCTGGATCTGGCTAAAGTAAATGAAAAACCTTCTGGAAAGGATTCACCATTCTAGATGCCATTAAGAATATTCATGATTCATGGAAGGAGGCCAACATGTCAACATTAATGGAAGTTTGGAATAAGTTGATTCCAACCATTATGGATAACTTGGAGGGGTTCAAGACTTCAGTGGAGGATGCCACTACAGATGTGGTGGAAACAAAAGAACTAGAATTAGAATTGGATCCTGAAAATGTGACTAAATTGCTGTAATCTCATGATAAAACTTGAATGGATGAGGAGTTGCTTCTTATGGATGAGTGAAGAAAGTGGTTCCTTGGAGATGAAATCTGCTTCTGGTGAAGATGCTATGAACATTGTTGAAATGACATCAAAGAACTTAGAATATTACATAAACTTAATTGATAAGGCAGTGGCAGGGTTTGAGAGGATTGTCTCCAATTTTGAAGGAAGTTATAGTGTGGGTAAAATGCTATCAAACAGCATTGCATGTCACAGAGAAACCTTTTGTGAAAGGAACAATCAACATGGCAAACTTCACTGTTGTCTTATTTAAGAAATTGCCACAGCCACCCCAACCTTCAGCAACCACCACCCTGATCAGTCAGCAGCCATCAACATGGAGGAAATACCCCTCACCAGCAAAAAGATTGTGACTTGCTGAAGGCTCAGATAATCATTAGCATTTTTTAGCATGGAATAAAGTATTTTTAATTAAGATATGTACTTTTTTAAGAAGAAATGCTATTACATGCATAATAGAATACAGCAATTATAAACATAACTTTTAGTGGACATGTGAATAGCACATAGAATTGAATGCATTATTCCAGGTTTGAATATGACATTCTTCCGTACAAAGGTTTTGCTTCTAAACTTTTGTAATGGTGCCCAACATTTTTGAGTTTCAGCAGCATAGTGCTCTACTTGCTGCATTCAAAGAATAAAATAAATCATATTTATTTATGAATGTATTTATGAGGCTAGGTTATACCTTCTGGGTAGAAGTTCTAAGCTTTTACCCTAATTTTTCTTAAAGCTTTCAAACTTTATAATAGTTGCCATCTATTGCCATTAGTTTACAATTAGATCTAGAACCTTGTGTATTAACCCCCAAACAGTTATTTTTGAGGAAAGTTTAAAAGTGGAATCTCTCCAAGATATTTCTTATTTAAAAACCGAGACAAAAATTTATTCGACTTTTCTACCATTGGTTTTGATTTGTTTCAGCCTGACTAGATTCCCTTTCATTCATTACACCAAGTGGGTGTTTCTTCACCTATCCCCATCCAACATCCCATTTGCAAGTCCTGACAATATATTTTAAGATTTTGAGTAATGATGAGGTTGGCGGCTGTATTATCATGACTTGGCTTGCTGCATTTTGAACTCATGCCCAGTATAATAATGGAAACTAATGTTAGGAATGTTGAAAACCCCTGGTGATTTCTTGATTTTTTGATATTCATTCTGATACAGAATTTGAGCACACAAAACTGACAGCTAGTTTTTTTCAGGACATTTTCTTGCTTATCCGTACTGTTTTGTTATTTTTTTAGGGGGAAATTTTTATGCAGCTTTGTATTTAATTGTCATGGTTTTAATTATTTCTGACTCTTTAGTAGGTACTTAGCCAGGTGTGCCATTATTTTTTTATTTGTCTTTGATTCTTTTGCAAGTAGCTAACAACTGACTGGATCAGCAAAACTTAATTTGGACACTAAATTTTCACAGGAAAACACTTGATATGTATTTAGATTTCATAGAATTTACAATTGAAAAGGTAGATTCATATACCCAAGTTATTCTAAATATATTTAAACATTTTCTAATAACCATATTGAAGATTGGTTTTAAAACTTAAATTTAATTAAAACTAATTAAATTAACTGAAATTTAAATTTCATTAAAATCAATTAAATTAAATATAACTTAAATTTAACAGAATTAAATGTAATTTATAATTAATTATAATTAATTAAGATTAAACATTCAGTTCCTCAGTTGCACTAACCATTATTTCAATATTACATGTGAAATGTAGGCTGGTGACTACAGTATTGTATAGCGCAGGTTTGGATGGTTTGTTGTAATTCTGAAGAGTCCCACCTGTTGTTTCCCTCACAACTTTTTAACTTCTGTAGTCTTTTTTCTTTCTTCTTCTTCTTCTTTTTTTTTTTTTTTAACATATTTGGTATGTAACATCACTTGTCCTCTCAAGTAATTTCAAGTCAGAATGATCATACTCTGGTTCAAATGGCATTATGTTCCTTTATAGTTTCAGGGTCTTTCAAGTTGCTGTCTGAGGACACATGGCATGTATTATCAATTGCCCATGAAACTGTACTTATCCTAGGGAATGACATTTTCATCTACTGACCAGATGACTAGTTACGCTTCCAGTTCCAGTTTAGGCGCACACACACTTGCATTGTTTGCCTATATATTCTGGAGTCAAGTGCATACTCAGAATTTGCCAGAAGAATTTAAAGGGCTGGTGCTGGATAATTTTTACAGATGGCATTTCTGAAGTCTTCAGGTTTCTTGATATATTTACTTACAATGAATGCACATGTGCTGATGGAGATTTAGTGTGGAATTTACTTAGTATGTTTGTACTGTTATTCTGTGAAATAAGTTCAATCTACCTGTCATGTTGATTATTGACTGAGAATGTGTGTGGGTGTGTGTGTTAAACTTTGCACTATCTTTAAATTAAAACTATTTCCTATGATCCAGGGGATTTCTATGTGTCTGTATGATTGGAATCTTTGAGTGATTTTATTCTAGCAGAATAATTTAAAATTCTTGTAGACTGTAAAAATATCAAGTTTAGATTGATTAATCATTTATTTATTATATATTTATGAAATATCTTCTGTTTTCAAAGTAATGCATTCTCTAAGGGAGAATTCTTGACCTCTCTCTGCAAGTAACATATTTTCACTCACATATTCCATTTTACTATAGCTAATCTGTTAAAATATTAGTCATGGGAGTCATAGCATTATGCTAGTTGGCCATCTTGGCTTGACACATCTGTCTGCTTTTGTCAGAACATAAAACTATGTGAAAACAAAGTGGAAGTGTCATCCTAGGGAGTGAGAGGTACAGAGTGAGCAAAGCAGGGAGAGCATACATTATAGAATCAGCCATGGCAATGGGTGACTGCTGCTCGATCCCGTGGAACATCAGAAAGGATGTATGACATATCTCAGAACCTTATCTGTCCACTTTCATCCCTGTCTGGTTAAAAGTTACCCCATGAGGTGTTTAATTCCTCCTGCATTTCTGGGTTGTGCACATATGGATGCGGAGCAGGTTCTGGGACGTTCTATGCCTTACAGAAGCATAAGTACTGATCTACTCAAAGTAAAATCAGTGGGTGGTAGACTTGTCACTAGTCCATGATAAGAACAGAAATTGAGAGTAAGTGTTCAGAAACTTTCACAGCATCTTTACTGAGAAACTTTATGTCTGTTGAATCTAATAGTAAAAAATTGGGCGTGACTTTTTGTTTGCTTTTGTTTTTGTTTTTTTTTAATTTTTTCAGTTCATTTTTATCTAGCAATTCTTTCTTCCCTCTGTTTTACAAAGTGCTAGAAATGGATTGGTGAAAAAAATTATTCTTCACCAAAGATAGCTTGAAAATGATTGCCTTAGTTTAAATAGGGAAGCTCTGTGCAGAAGGTGAGAGGTACATTGTGCAGGCATGAAATAAAGTAATATCAGGTTTACTTGGTGAAGTTAGTCAGATCCCACACAGAGCTGGTCACTGCAGAGGTGGCTGGAATAAATGGGCAAAATCTCCAGAGAATTGTGAGGCTGAAGGGATCTGAAGAGACACCTAAGAGGTGTTGATGCTATATTCATGATTATCTGGATGAGCTAAAACAGCAGTTCTCAAAATTTTTGGTCTCAGGGTCCCTTCACAGTCTTAAAAATTATTGAGGACCCCAAAGAGCTTTTATTTATGTGGGTTATATCTACCATTATTTACAATATTTGAAATAAAACTATTTGAAATAAATTTACTTAACTATAATAAATCCATTATATAATGACATATGTAAAATATGTTTAATGATTGTATTATATAATGTAATATTTAATGATTATGCTTTGTAAAACAAAAATAATTTAATGAGAAGGATAACTTTGTTTCACATTTTATCAAATCTCTTTAATGTCTGGCTTAGTAGAAGACAGCTGGATTCCCATATCTGCTTCTGAATTCATGTTGTAAAAAGTGGGTCCTATCTTTATCCAAAAGATAATTATTAAACATTTGTCATGTGGTAGTTGCTGTGGATAAATACTGATGATACAAACATGAAGAAGATTTCATCCTCCTCTATTTGGATTTTAAAGTTTGAAGAGAAAAGTAGATTTAAAAAAACCCCAAAAATGAAAATATCATGTAAGTCCCTATCTAGGTAATGTTCTGAGGGACCAGGTAGGAGTGACCCATTACTCACAGAAGGAACTAGCAGTGATGCATAGTGGATTATGTCATAGTGTTAGTGTACAGTCATGTGTCACTTGATGATGGGGATACGTTCTAAGAAATGCATCATTAGGCAATTTTATTACTGTGTGAAAATCAGAGTGTATTTATACAAATCTAGATGGTATACTAGCCTACTACACACCTAGGCTATATGGTATAGCCTATTGCTCCTAGGCTACAAACCTGTACAGCAGATTATGGCACTGAGTACTCTAGGCAATTTTGCACAATGGTATTTATGTATCTAAACATATTTAAACATAGAAAAGTTAATGCATTGTGCTACTTTGTTACTACAGCCAAGATGTCACTAGGTGATAGGAATTTTTCAGCTCCATGTTAATCTTAAAGATCATCATTGTATATGTAGTCCATCGTTGACTGAAATATCAATATGTGGTGCATGACTGTAATCGCATTTAAATTTTAAATAGATAGAAGGGTCACAATTTGGGTGGAGAATGAGACATTGTTCACATTTCACTAGCCCAAGACTGGTGGAGTGAGCCATGAAAAAGAATTTAAGAAACAAAAAAGGGATTACAAAAAACTTCCTGGAAAAAATGCTGAGGAAGATAGTGGCAAAGATAGAAAAAAAATAACTAGAAAAGTATTACATAAAGGAAATACCAGAGGTGGCCTAGACTTGACAATAGGAGATTAAAAAGACTTTTAAGAGGCTGCAGGGATTTTAAAAACTAGGACAAGACAGATGTCATGTATAATTTATTACCTGGAAAACTATTAGTTAGAGCGAATATAAAATTGCAGGGTAGGAGAGTCAGGTGTGGAGAAAAGGGGCCCCAGCAAAAGTTAATGTGCTAAACAATATGCTTTCCAAGTCTGTCAGTCAAGACTATTGAGAATAATGGGAAGTAGAGTGGACAGCTATAGTTAGAATTCATGAGGTTGCAATATAAAAGAAGGGAAAAAGAAAAGCCAGAACTTTTTGTTATAGAAAAAATGTTGAAGCTTATATATGTTTGAAAGAATATAGAGATGATTTGGCCTGAAGCTTAAAATACATTAAAGAAAAGAAGAAAGGAAACAATGTGAAAAGAAACAATGACCATTGAAGACTGTCATTTTGAAATTTATTTTTACTTAAAAAATTCTATTTTGTCATAAAATCAAACTCCCTATTAAGAAATTAATTTGAAGTGTTTTTATTATAAAGTAACACATTCTCATTATTAAATATTTAGGAAATGTAGGAAAATCAACTGTAATTCTGCCATTTAATTTTAATATTTATATATTAAAATTAATTATATATATAATTTATATATAAATCATATATATTAATTATATATACATTATATAAATATATGTTTTCCAGTTTTTTTCAATGTGTGCTGTTCTTTTGTTTTGACTTTGGTAAGATGTTGATAAAATCATCTAATTATGTTTTGTTTAATCATAGGACAAAATTATAAACACAAATACTTTGTGAAATCTTTTTAGAAACAAAAGCTCTGAGGGTCAAATGGAGTTGTGTGTATGTTGCTTCACATACCGTTACTATATTTGTGTGTAGCTTTGTAGAAACCATTCCAGATGTTCAATCTTGAGCAAGGTTAGCTTATTCTAGCAAGCAAGGAGTAATATTCTGGTGGATTGTGGTAGCGTGTGTGAAGTGGGTTTAATGTTTGGAGATTCTTTCAGCAGGGTTCATGGATACTTTATGGAAAATCAACAATGATTTATATATTATCCTTTTATCCTTTCTTCATGACCTTGTTTGATAACAGCTTTTAGATGTATGCTTCCAGAGAAAGAAAGGACAGATCAAAAGTTCATTAACTCTCTGATTCTAGTATAAAGGACTGATTCAGGTTGGGATGGGAATCATCTCTAGGCTCTGATCTCATTTCAAGAAACCTTTTTATTTTAAAATAGTCACATGCATGTCTATTCACCCCTCCACAGCCTGCTTTTCCCCAGAGAGGACTAGATACCCTTACTTGTATCTTTTATACACTTTTTCATGTTTTTCTTTCCTTTAGATAGTTCCATCTCAGCAGAGTTTAATTTTTTTCCCTGAATTCTCATTTTAATTCCTAATGATATACATACCCCAAAGTCTGAATTCAGTATGAGAGGAGTCATAGTGTGTGGTGATTCTAGAGGGTTCTCACAATCTTCAGTGTATTTTATTTTTGAATGCACTGTATTTAGCACAGTGTCTGGATATGGCAGGAAAACAATAAAATATTTACTGAACGAGTAAGAGTTTTAGTTTTCTTTTGTGAAAAATATTGTTTCCAAATAAATGTCAAATGAATTTTGTAGAATTTTTCCTTTGAGCCTGAATTCTGGACTTTGGTCTTTTCCAGCTTAAATTTCTAACAGGGTTGCTCAAACCACAGTGGGCATTAGAAACACTCAGGGGAACTTGTTGAACATGCAGACTCTTGGGGCACATTCCCTAGATATTCTTATTCACTAGGTGGGGTCTAGCCATCTGCATTTTTACAAGTGACTGAAGTGTTTGTGTAGTAGGTGGTCATAGGACCACACTTTGTTAAACATTGTTAAAGGTATAGATTCAGGAAGAGTCAGGCAGATCCAACAGAGATTTGTGTTTTCCCTAATTTGGTTAGATTTCATCTATTTCAGGCAGATGTTCTAGACAGGCTGGTTTTAGGAAGTGGTCTTCTGGCAGTCTTTAGATATCGATCACAAATAATTTCCAAAAGACTGTCTTGTCTTAGCTGCACATGCAGAAATTATCAGCTTGTCATATATTGTCTTGTTGTGAATGAATCTCCATGACATCAAATCTTACCTGATTAAACAGTTGGCCATTATTTTAAAAATGAAATTTCTTAGCAACATTTCAGTATCATATTGTCATAGAGGAAGGACTAGCTAATTACTCAAAAGAGTATTTGGTTGGCTGAGAAGAGACTGACATGCCCTTGACATATCTGATGCTCCTTCTTTAAAACTTTGCACCTTGTGGTCACCTCTTGGAGTCACCTTCAGCATTTCACTGAGGAAGTGGGTATCTCCACAGCTGCATTTGATTCCTGTGCTCTGAGTGTTACTGTGATTCCTTGATCTGAGTTCCGAGGCACTCCCTTTCCTGAGTAGCTGCAAGGGGAATGAGGGTGAAAGTCTGGCTGCTGAATTGCCACTTGTAACATAAACAGTACCATGTTGCCATAGAGTGATTAAAGTCCCCCTTGTGACTTTTGTATTAAGACATAAAAGAGTACAGATGATCTAAAAATGTTAGTGTTATTTAGAACTTGGTAAATAAGTCTATTCTTTTGCATGCAACTACAAGAATAAAATTCAGCCTCCAACTCCCTAAACAACCAACCAAACCAACCAATTCTCTGGTAACTACACTTTGAAATGGAATATATTTATAAGTATGTAAAAAAGTGTTACGGTATACATGAGAATTTTGAATTATTATTATAATCTGGAGACCTAGAAATGAGAATAAGCCTCCCTGCACTGCCTTAAATTACTATCTGTGAGTCAGTTGGTAAAGGATACAGGGGACCACTCACCTCTCGCTCTGGGTGTTTCCTTCCATGTGGAGGGTCACAGTAGCATATCACTCCTGGCCTGTCTCCACATCTGTTCCCACACTCTTTCTCATGGAGCAAAATCTTTTTGATGAATGTGGGAACAAACATTGGGCATACACATATCCCAGCCTCTTCATTTTTCTCTTCTTTAAGGGGCAGCTGCCTGTGAGAACAACATATTCTGGGCCTGCATTTCTGTGCTCATTTTCAGTTGCCCATCTCTGTAGATGGTCTGTGATTACTTAGCACTGCCTGTGTCTAAATGGAAAATCAAGTGCTGGATATTATAATATCACATTGGGAAACCTGTTGTTGCTGACCAGCTTCTCTAACATGGTCTGTGGTAGATGTGAATGTGTGCTACCCAGACCCCCTTCAAGAAAGGACTTGCTGTCCATCTGGAGAGAGGGTGGTCAGCAGAGTGTCTGCAACTGCACGCTCTTTTAGGGTCTGCCTCAGCTGCAAAGGGATGGATGCCTTTGTTCAGGGTTATGCCCTTTCCAGGGCATCCCATACCTGGTGACTGAGCTGGGAGAGGGATAAAAAGCCCCGCCATTTCAACCAACTATGGGATGACTCTGATGGGCAGTGTTCACTCCAGAGCTTCCTGCTTGGTTGGCCAAGGCTGTTTTGGTTCTGCATCACAGTTGGACTTTTTCCTCTGCTTAATCCTGCTTCCTCCCCTTCCTTTGATCCCACATCTACCTCTTGAACCCAAACCCTGTCTCGTTGTCTGCATCTGAAGAAGCCACCTGTGACATGGCATATTTTGGTGTTAAAGGTTTTAAATATCTTTCTGCATCAATATTTGGCTTTCTTAACTTGTTCAGGCCTCTAGTAGAGAAACAACGCTGTCATTTCTGTATTCCCTTAAAACTTGACAGTGGCCATAACTCAGCCCAGGTGAGGAAAACTTTTATTCCATCTGTGTAGCCTAGAGAAGCAGATAATACGGATGAGAACAGGCAGACCTTAGTGGAGTTCCCTATGAATAACAGGTGTTCTGGATGTACTATCAGAAGGTAATATATTTTTTGACTCTGATAAAGAAATAAAATATGATTTCCTATATTGATAAGTGTAAAACACTGAAAGAGCTTTATTTTCAGGGAGACATGAAGTAGGGTTTATGGTTACCCATGCTTAGTAAGAGAGCAAACAGACATCTCAGATCACCAAAGAGCTAAATACCCCAATTTCTATTGAATATACATATTCATTCTTGGTTCAAAGCTTAAATTGTTGCCAACATTCTGATTTCATATAGAAAGAGTATTAGGTGAATCATCAAAATATTGTCAAAAACATTTCTGTAAGGAGCCCCCACCCTTCACATGTAGTACCATACCAAGGCAGCTCTGAGCTACAAAACCGAATATTCATCAAAAAATTCTGTTTTGTGGTTCAGCACTGGTATTATCCACTACAGCTTCATGAAACCTGATCAATCAATTACAGCGGATGTCTATTGCAACCAATTGGACAAAATTATAAGGATGCTTGCAATTAAGCAGCCGAGATTGGTCAACGGAGACAGGCCAATCCTCTTGCAAGACAATGCCTGACTACATGTCGCACAAACAACGCTGCTCAAACTACAAAAGCTGGACTTGGAAACTCTCTGCCATCCACTTTATTCACCAGACCCTGCACCAACTGACTACCACTTCTTCCTTTGGACCACTTAACGCAAGGAAAAATATTCAATTCTCAACAAGCTGTGGAAAACGCCTTTCGCGATTTTATGGCTACTCACTCTCCAGGCTTCTTCGCTGCTGGCATAAACAAGCTACCGTTAAGATGGCAAAACTGTGTCAATAGTTCAGGCGCATACTTTGATTAATTGTACTGCTTCTTGTTTGAGATATAATAAACTACACTTGATCGAAATTGGACATTTCATATTTAATGACCTAATATATGGTGCATCTTCCACCTCCAACATAATCATTTACACCAGTGCTTCCTAACCTTGGAAACACATTGAAATCACCTCAGAAGTTTTTAAGACTTCTGATGCCCTGCTCTAAACCTCAGAAATTCTAACTTAATTGGTCTGAGGGGCAGCCTCAGGATTTTTTACATCTTTCCATGTGATTTTAATATGCAGCCAAGTGCCAAAGACCACCAAGAAAGTACCTGTAGTTAAGCAAAGTTAGGCTTACTTAACTTGCTGAAGCAAGGGAGATCTCAGGAGAACCTCAGGGGCTGCTCAGTAATGTGAAGTTTACTAGATGATTTTAAGGAGGGATTAGGGAAGCAGGGAACAGTTATGGGTTGGACGACATCAAGAAATAGGGAAAATCTTGTGATTGCATTTCTAAATTGTCTTCACCCAAGAGGCAGAAAGATTAGCACAGTGATGTCATTGATAAAGAAGCAGAGATTACTCAAAAGGCAAAATTGTTAGCAATGAGAAATAGGGTGTTAGTCACTTTTGTGGGTAAGGTGTGGCCTAGTCATGGTCCTATTCTAAACATGGTGTATTTAGGTCCTTTGGTGAACACTGTGATCTGGTTATCAGCAAAGATAATTTTCACTTTCTCTGTTCAATTGGGCTGATTTTCATATTCTCTGAAGATTGAGAACCACTGATTTAAACAAACTCAAAAACCTAGCTGAATATGAGTGTTATCCAATTGTGACATCTGTCATTCTTTTGAGTTCCAGGGTTGAAATTAGCTATTGTCTGGCTTATTAGACATGTTTTTTTTATTTTCCCCCAATTTTTCCAAGTGAAACCTTCCCAAAGCTGTATTTTCCCAGAGAAAAGTTTCTGTTCCTTTTCCCTTAATAGGATATCTAGTTATGCCCACAAGTTTGTGTTTCAGCACTACATCTTTATCCAACCATTGTGCCGAATGTTTGCGATTGTCTAAAAGAATCCATTTTTCATCACATGTAACAATACGGGGTAGAAATGATTTGCCTTTATGTCGTGACAACAAAGAAAGGCGAGCTTTGAGATGATTTCTCTTCTGACACTTGTTTAATTCATGTGGTACCCATCTATCCAGCTTCTTTACCTTGCCAATTTGTTTCAAATTGTCCAATATTGCTGGAATAGTAACATCAAGCCTTGCTGCTAATTCACGCGTAGGTTGAGATGGATTTGCTTCCATTACAGCTTTCAGCTCGTCATTATCCACCTTGGTCTCAGGTCTCCCACGTGGCTCATTTTCAAGATTAAAATCGCCAGAATGGAACTTCTCAAACCATCGATGTACTGTGCATTCATTAGCCACATCCTTCCCAAACACTTCATTGATATTTCGAGCTTTCTGTGCTGCATTGGTTCCACGATGGAACTCATACTTGAAAATAACATGAATTTTTTACTTATCCATGGTTTCAAAAAAATTGCTAAAAAAATTTTGAAAGATAATCACAAGCCAAAATGTGCTTTTGAAAGACTAAGGATGTATCTTCACAATAAAACAAGAAATGTCAAAGTGAAATGTCAGAGATATCAACTGTCAAACTTAGTATTTAAAGAAATTGGGCATTTCACATGTAATAACCTAAATAATCGCTGAAAGTTACTTGTAGAACTATAATTTTAACCCTGATATTCTTTTACATTGTCTCTGCTTATTGATGCTTGTTAAGTTGTCTTAATCTATTGAAGGTAGGGAGATTGATGAACTGGAAGAAATGCTTTCTTGATGATATTCATGATTAGACTGCAAGAAGGTGAAGTGAGATATTGACAACATTCATATTTGGTTCTTGACATGAAAGTAAGTGAGGTAATTGGAAAAGCTTTTTCAATATGCTTAAAGTGACAACAGGATATGTCCTCTTTTCATATTACCTTGCTAGACCATCTAAATGTTAATGTTTTGATTTAACCATCCTTCCTTTAATCTGTTCTTTTAGAACTGATGGCTAAACATTTAAATATGTTTGTTTCTAAGTATTTCTGTTAACAATGAAAATTAATTTATTCTTCAGGGCAATAGTAATTATGCTGTGGAGGCGTAAGGAGCAGCATCTGAGACATTTATATGTATACTCTGTAATATAATGCTTAATTAACTCATGTTTGCCATGTGTGGGATTTAATGTAGTGGAGAAAAATTGGTGACAGAAGCAGAGAAACAAAACAATCAGTTCTATAAAACATGCCTCAAGCTAGAAAATTAAGATAAAACCAGACAAACTTTAGCTTTTTCCTTTTTAGTCCTGCTTAAGGCTTAAGGGACATGTTTGCTTCTGGAGTATTGGACTATTCTCCACATGGAACTGAGCCAAGTAGGTTCAGAGACATGCCCTTTCTTTTTATATAAAAATTAAAAAAATTTTATATAAAAAATTTAAATTTTAGAGAAGTTGAGCACTTTTTTATATGTTTGCTGGCCATCATTCTGTCTTCTTTGGAAAAGTTTTTGTTCATGTCCTTTGCCCATTTTTTAATAGGGTTGTTTGATTTTTTCTTATCGATTTTCCTAAGTTCTGTATAGATTCTGGTTATAAGCCCTTTATCAGAGGTGTAGCATGCAAATATTTTCTCCCATTCTGTAGGTTGTCTGTTCACTCTAGTGATAGTTTCCTTGGCTGTGCAGAAGCTTTTCAATTTGATCAGGTCCCATGTATTTATTTTTGTTGCTGCTGTGATTGCTTTGGGGGTCTTCTTCATAAATTCTTTGCCTAGGCCAATGTCCATAAGAGTTTTTCCAACGTTTTCTTCGAGAATTCTTATGGTTTCATGTCTTAGGTTTAGATCTGTTATCCATTGTGAATTGATTTTTGTGAGAGGTGAGAGGTGTGGGTCCACTTTCAGTCTTCTACATATGGCCATCCAATTTTCCCAGCACCATTTGTTGAATAGGGAATCTTTTCCCCAGTGTACGTTTTTCTGGAATTTGTCAAAGATCAGGTGACTGTATGAGGTTGGTTTTATATTTGGGTTCTCAGTCCTGTTCCATTGGTCTACATGTCTGTTCTTGTGCCAATACCATGCAGTTTTGGTTACTATAGCCTTGTAGTATAGTTTGAAGTCTGGTAGACAGATGCCTCCCAATTTGTTCTTTTTGCTTAAGATTGCTTTGGCTAGACGGGGTCTTCTCTGGTTCCACACGAAGCGTAGAATTATTTTTTCTAGATCGGCAAAAATGATGTTGGTATTTTGATAGGGACTGCACTGATTCTGTAAATTAATTAGGTAGCAAAGCCATTTTTACTATGTTGACTCTGCCTATCCAAGAGCATGGTAAGGTTTTCCATCTATTTACTTCCTCTGCAATTTCCTTTCTCAGTGTTTCATAATTCTCTCTATATAGGTCTTTGATCTCCTTAGTTAGATATTTTAAATTGATTGTTATTAGCATATATGAAGGCTATGGATTTGTGTGTATTAATTTTGTATCCTGAGACTTTGCTGAATTCATTTATCAATTCCAGTAATCTCTTGGTTGAATCTTTGGGGTTTTCTATGTATAATATCATATCGTCTGCGAATAGTGAAAGTTTGACCTCTTCTGCCCCCATCTGGACGCCCCTGATTCCTCTGTCTTGTCTAATTGCTGTGGCCAGGACTTCCAGCACTATGTTGAAAAGAAGTGGAGATAGTGGACACCCTTGTCTGGTGCCAGTTTTAAGGGGGAACGCCTTCAATTTTTCCCCATTCAGTATGATATTGGCTGTGGGTTTATCGTATATGGCTTAGGGAAATGCAAATCAAAACCACAATGAGATATCACTTAACTCCAGTGAGATTGGCTCATATCAAAAAATCCCCAAATAACAAATGTTGGCGGGGATGTGGACAGGTAGGAACACTCATACACTGCTGGTGGGACTGCAAATTAGTACAACCTCTATGGAAAAGAATATGGAGATATCTCAAAGAATTAAAAGTAGAATTACCATTTGACCCAGCAATCGCACTACTGGGTATTTATCCAAAAGAAAAAAAGACATTTTATAATAAAGACATCTGCTCTCGAATGTTCATAGCAGCACAATTCACAATTGCAAAGTTGTGGAAACAACCCAGGTGCCCATCAATACACGAGTGGATCAATAAAATGTGGTATATGTATACCATGGAGTATTACTCAGCAATAAGGAACAATAGTGAATTAACACATCTGGTATTATCCTGGTCGGAGCTAGAACCCATTCTTCGAAGCGAAGTGTCACAGGATTGGAAAAACAAGCATCACTGGTACTCACCATCAAACTGGTACTAACTGATGAACACTTACATCACACAGGGCAATAACATTCATCAGGGGGCGGGCGGGCGGGAGGGGGGTGGAAGGGATGGGAAAAACTCTCACTGAATGGATGTGGGGAGCACAGTTTGGGAGATGACCACGATTGTGGCTCTGACACGGGCAGAACAGGGGCAATGTGTATGGCCAAAATGTTGTACCCCCATGATATTCTGAAATTAAAAAAATAAATAAAATAAAAAACAAAACAAAACAAAAAAAAAATTTAAATTTTTAATTGTTTTGGGTACATAATAGTTATATATATTTATAAGGTACATGTGATGTTTCGATACAGGCATACAATGTGTATTAATCAAATCAGGGTGATTGGGGTATCCATCACCTCAACATTTATCATTTCTTTGTATTAGAAACATTCCAATTCTATTCTTTTAGTTATTTTAAAGTATACCCTAACCTATTGTTGACTATAGTCACTTTGTTGTGCTATCAAATATTATTCATTCTATCTAAGTAACTATATTTTTCACCCATTAGCCATTCCCACATTATCCTTCCTCCCTGCTATGCTTCCTAGCCTCTGGTAACTATCATTTTACTCTTGAGACATGCCCTTTCTTGAGTAGGTAGATCAGATTTACACTATTTAAGCCAAATCTTTAATATTTGATTTTAAAATGATCTAAATTAATAGTTAACCAAAGAAAATTCTGCTTGTGCATGGAAGCAGACTGACACATGTGGCCCTACTGCTGGCCAAGCTATGTTTACCCTTTACCTGGAAACTTCAATGGCCTGCAAACTCAATTCAAGGAATCATCAGTTTTTCCAAAAGAACTACAAGAGTTGAGCAAGAGTTACAAAGAGTTGAGGAGGCTATCTCTGTTTATAATCTTATTCCAGCAAGTAAATTTTACCATTCTCATTTCTGATATTCAAAATAACCCAGATTTAGCTTTACTCCTTGAGGATGGGTTGGAATTGAGGATCAGTTAATACATTTTAGGTTCATCTTTGACTTGCTAACAGTTTTTGTTGTGATGTGGCTAACCTGAATTCTGACTGATTTAGACCTTGTTTTATGTAAAATAGTATGCCTCTGTTTCTCTCTAATGTCATAATTTCTAAGAATATTTCTAAGCCATGTTGCCTGTAATTTCATGAACATGTGAACAGATGACCATGACTTTACATGAGTGGTTTAGTGATGTAAAGAAATGAAACCATAAACAATCTGCTACGTATTATTGTAAACTTGGTTAGCTGTTTACTCAAATGTCTGTATGTAATACTACGCATATATGGCCAAATCAAATCTTTTTACAATTTTCTGTTCTTGTAAGTTCTCATTTGTCTATAGGAAATGTCACTGACAATGCATGTCCCTAAGACCCATGTACTTTAATTATTCTCTATCTTCCCCTTTTTGTTTTCTCCTCTCCAAGAGTCTAAGCTCTCAGAATTAGGTTCTCGATGTCTAGGGTATTAAAGGGCCAAAGAAAGCCAGAAATTCCGAGAAGCAAGGCTATGACTCTTAGCCTGTTAAGCCTGAGTCATTTAAGAAGATGAGGATGAGAAACCATTTCAGTGGTTCTCAACCCTGGTTGCATCTTAGAATCTTCTGGGGAGCTTTTAAACATTACGAATACTCTGATCATCTCTAGAGAATCTGAATTAAGTCTAGGATGGGGCTGTGGCAGAAGCATTGTAGAAGTTCCGTGCTCAGCTGTGTCAGCTCCTGGATTCAGGAGTGGGAGAAGCCAGGGTCTCCCATCCACAGTGGACACAATCCCCAGTGTGAATCCACATGGTACAGGAAAGAGAGCACTGATCTGAGGGGCCAGGAAACCTGGTTCTCAAACTAGCATCACCACTAACAAGCCGTACTACCCCAGGCATATCATTTTAACTCTCTGATCTTTAGTTTCCTCATAAATAAAGTTAAGAAATTTAACTATGGTCCCTTTTAGAGCTAAAACGCTATGATTTTAGGTTTTCATTAAAAAAACTTTAGCTATTTCTAGAGTATATGCTTAAAAAAACCCTCAAATAATTCGGTATATTTGAACAGTGGTACTACCAGCACTAAATTAGTCTAGAAGGTTTAAAATAATTTAAATTTAATTTATAACCAATATTTAAATCAATTCTAACTTTGGTGGAATTAGTCAGCTATCCTTAGAGACAAGGTTCTGGATGTGTAAATTCTTGAATTTTATCTCTCTCAAGAATAGTGGGAGTTAAAATAAATGATCACATAATCCAACTGACTGTTTCATGAGGTATATGATTTCACAGTGACAGGTTTTGCAATTACAGATATTCAATTATAGATGACTTATAATGTTGTTTTTTTCCTCAGAATCTGAATATGCTACTTTATTTTAAGAAGTTTTAGATCTTTTGGTTTTCATTGTAGGGAAAGAGCAGAGGAAGATGTTATTTAGGCCACTGTACTAATACTCCTTACACATTTGCATCAGATATGTATATATATTTTTAGCAATGTCTTTAAAAACAGAGAAGCAGCAATTTGACCTTTATTTTGTGGAAGGATGGGGGTGGGGGTGGTGAGTACAGTTCTGCCTTTCCTAGTTGAACAGAAAAAAAAAATCTTTAAAAATAACCTAGCAATTTTCAACCATTATATTTTAAGCCACAGGAGCTCATGAGTTATCTTTCATCTTGGTTCTATCACATAACCAGAGAAATTACACAGCATCTCCCAAAGGAGAGGTCTAGCTGGGAGGCAATTCAAACAAAAATATATTATAGAAATGTGATTGTTCAGTGTGTCATTGTAACAGTTATTCATCTTTGTCACTTAATCTACAGTTTTCTCACTCCTCTCCTCGTTTTATCTTTCATGTGTCTGTGCTTCTGTAGATACATGTGGCAGAAAGAATGGTCATGAGGCAATGACACCTGGGGAAGAATGTTCAAGGAATTTATTGGACTTAAATGTCACTAAGTAATATCTACAATATCTCTGCAGAAAGAAAGCAGTTGAATTTGACTATCCTCCTCCCTTTTTGTTTTACATGAGTGGAAGGAAAGGTAAGCCATGCTTAGGATTAAAAGGACTTTAATACTAGACTATAATAATAATCCACCTTCTAGAAGGTGAACAGTGTTCATTTAGGTCAACCATCATTATAGAACACATTTTAGTACTTCCTGCCTCGTAAGACCACATTTCAATTTAAAAATGGCATCCATTTGATGCATCATGTGATAACAGGACAGAATATTGAAAATCTGGATTGTATTTGTAAATTAGGAAATATGGTACTTTACTATCTATTGCTGCAAAAGAAACAACCTGAAACAAGTAATTTTTTCCTCCCTGTGGACAAATAATTTGGGCTAGGCTTAGCTGGTGCTTCTTCTGCTGATCTCCCTTGGGTTCACTCATGTGGTTTCATTTTATAGCTCTATTGGGACTGGATAGTGTAAGATGGCCTTACTGACACGTCTGGCAGATTGATACTGGCTATTGGCTGGTTGCGTAGGTGGCCTAAGGTGGATGGTCATCTCTACTCCATGTGGTGTATTATCCTTTAATTGACTATATTGAGCTTCTTCATGGCAGTCTCAAGGCAGCATTCCAAGATGGCAAAAAAAAAAAAAAAAAAGCTGCAAAATCTCTTGATGCCTAGGATTTGGAGCTCCTACAACACTAGGTCTGCCCAAATTCAGCGATGGAGAAATAAACTTCATCTCTAATGGGAGGAGCAACGAAGTCCCATTGCAAAGGTACATGCATACAGGGGTTGGAAGAATTTTTGTGGCTATATTTGCATATAACCTACCATAACCCATCCTCTGGCAATACTGATTTACATATCTTCCATATGAAAATATACTCATTCCTCCCATGAAAGTCTTATATCCACATGGAATCATCCTTGAAGTCCAAAGATTCCATTGTCTCAATCAGGGCTAGCTGTGGATTAGGTTCTTTCCATGCAGCTCCATTGTTATGACTCTTCTTGATCCAGAAACTTGTGAAATAAGAGGACAAGTAATTTTTACTCTACACACAACATACAATGTAAGACTAGACAGGATAACTGTAGTAGACATTTGCATTAAACAAAGGGAAGAATGGGAGCACACAGCAGTCACTGCCCATGGAAATTCTGAAATCTAACTAGGCACATGTTGCCAGGTTTCCCTATTCTAGTAGCTGAGAATATTCTTTGATTAGAGGCTAGTTCCAGTGGATTGATTCCTAGTCCAGTGTTCTTGATTCTTGGTCCAACCCTCTGAGATCTTCTTTTTTCTATAAGAGATGGCCTGTATTTGTAGCTGAGTTGCTTTCTCAGCCTGCTTCTTGCCAATAGAAAGTTGGAGGCCCAGACGTCTCTTTTTATTTTGAATTACTCAGTCCCTTTTAGTGCATGCTGGAGGTGCTTTTGCTAGTACAACTGTATCAGAAACTTTGTGCATTTTGTATTAATTTTATCAGGATTTGTTACATGCACACAAAGCCACATCCATAATTCTTTTTGAGACAGATCTCTATTTTGTGTGTCGGCATGCTGTGAAACATTGCCCTTAATGTTCTTAGATGTTCTTTATCCATCTAAGAGGATCTATTAGGTTCCACGTTAAAGATTTCTGAGATCATAACAAAATACCCACATCCTTGATTTGATCTTTGTCTGAGGTAGTTTTTAAATTTTGGAATCTTTTGCTAACTGGAGAGATTGGGGATAAGAAACAGGTTTGTCTTCCAACTTAACAACTTCCTCTAAATTCTACTTAAAACAGTAAGTTCCTTCATTCATTCTTTTCTTTTTTTCCATTGCTTTGTCATATGCAGTTAGATACACTGAGTGTTCTGACTTTCGACATACTGACCAGAGATCTCCTTAGCTAGAACAAGTTCATTAGGCACATTTCATAAATTTCAAGTTATATTTTTTTATCACACAATAGTATGATGCAATACTATCATGCAATAGTATTTTCTTCACCACTTTCAGGGTTCCACTAACATCATTACTTTTCTAGACTCTGTGCACCTCCTGGTCCCAAAGCCAATGCTAAATCTTTTAAGTTTTGTTGTAGCACCCTACTCCCAGTGACAATTTGTATCAGTTATTGATTACTGCATAGCATACCACTCCAAAACTTAGTGGTATAACACAGTAAGCATTTATGTGCTCATGATTCTGTGGGTAAACAATTTGGGCTGAACACAGTTGAACGACTCTTTTTGTTTCATCTGGGGTTGCTCATGTGACTACAGTTAACTGGCAACTTGACTGGGGCTGGATGATCTGAGATGGTCTCATTCACGTATCTCGCGGTTGTTGACTGGCTGTTGGCAAGTTGGTCTGGAGGGCTTTGGCTAGGACAGCTTGGCTGCATGGTTTCTCATGCTGCTAGAGTCTGATCTTCCTCACATGGCAGTTTCAATTCAACACTCTAAGAGGACAAGAACAGTCACCAAATAGTTTCTTGAGGCCTGCACTTGGAAGTCACAAACCATCACATTCTATTAATACAAGCAAGTGACAAGAACAGCTCAGATTCAGTGTGGGGAAATATTCTCCATGTCTTGATGGAATAAGCTGCAAAGGCACATTGCAAAATGATGATGGACGTATAGGGATGTGAGGAATTTATGTGGCTCCCTTTGCAAATAAACTACCATAAACACTTAACAGGATATTTAGACTCTTAAATTAACTGAAATTCTACAGAGTGTTCCACCTTTTGTGATAGTTCTAAAGAGATGATGAGTTAACAGTACACACATAAAAAAGAGAAAATTCTATTTCTTTGGGAGACTAAATATAGAGATAAATGATTCAAAACAGTATAAAAACTGAGCTAGAAATAGATGATCATGTATTTTACTATCCATTTTTAGGCAGAAAAAATTTATGAAAAAGTATCTCTCTTTTACCCTAAAGCTAAGATTTTCAATTTATTCTCTGAGTATATACCTTTGAAATAGCAGCCCCTGATTTTCCCAATGATTTTCTTTCTTCTCAATAGCTTAATATAATATAGTTCTTCATTTTCTATTCATATCTTGGTCTAGTTTTGTATGAAGCTAGACAACCTTCTTCTAGAGTTTCAAGATAAGCTTATCACTTACTTTGGAGTAATTTAAAGTTAAAAATAACTTCCATGAGACTTTAAAATAAGGATGTGGACCTTTGCCACTTATTACATGATTTATTTTTATTGCCATTTTTGAAAAATACCAAATGAAATTTGTTTATTAAGGTTCCATAGGGTAATGAAATCACTGATTTAATGATAACATTGTGTTTTCATAGCTAGAGGAAACAAAACACCATTGTGAAAGCCTTTTTGTTTTGGATACACTACATATCTACATGGCTTGTTCAGCAAGAGAATTCTAAAAGCTTATGCTTTTTAAAAAGGGGCTTCATTTTATAACCACACTTAATCCTTTATTTTATAACCTTGTAGTTTTTAAGAAAAGTATTTAAGAAAGGTAAGATACTGGAAAACCTTATACATTTTAATTTTCTAGCACAAGAAACATTAAGTCATTGTTGCAGTCCTAGAAATAGTTTATTTGGAATCATTTATTATGTTTGATGAACCTGATGAAAATCGTGAAAGGGGCACCCTTTTATTTCCTCACCCTTCTATAATGATATTTACTGTTTGCACAGTGATCATTCAATTTTTAGAGGTGCTCACCACCTTCTCCTGCTGATTAAATTTCTGTTTGGTCTCACTACCAAGTATGTTGGATTAAATTAACAAATTCTGTTTGCTTTACTGAGAATGACCTGTACCAACCTTCAGCTTGTACAAAATAATAATCTCTTCACTGGTATATTGATTCAATGCTCTTTATCTTCCTTTAAAGAAATGTGCAGTGAAAATGTTATCTTCAGCTTGCTGGAATTTGCAGGCCTGCATTGCTTATTTTAATATATTAGAAACTTTGATCTTCCACATCTAATAATGCCTTCTCTTTGCTCTTTTTAATGATTTCTGTTCTTCTAAAGGATCACCAAATCTTGATTACTCCAAGGAAAGACTTTTAACATGATATTTTAGTCTATTAAATGTCCCACTCTTGAAAATTATCTATATCAAAGACCACTTTAGGAAGATTAAAATCTTTCTTTAAAAAAAAAAGTAAATCCAATTTTTATTGAATTGCTTTCTTCTGTCCCTCTTTTATTCGCTTTATAGCTAACAGAGAAGGGGTATTGAGAAGTTTTGAAGAACATGAATTAAAATTTTTGATATAAGATTTGAAAGTATAACAAGATCTTATAAATTTTACACGAAGCCTAAGCCATTGCAAGCATTATAGCAAGCATTAGAAAATTAAAATGAGATTCTCTGAATTTCAATAAAAAAAGAATGGCAGTGGTAGAATAAGGAATAGTGGCCGAGGGGAGAGTAGGGTGGATGAAGAAATCAACAGTTGCTGCGTTCCAGGGATTAGGCTATGGGATATGGTATGTGTATATCTTCAAATTTATTACTCATCTCCCCCACCACCCATGTTGTGTCTTTTCTGCAGATGAGGTAAATGAGAAATAAGGAGATTGAGTAACTTGCCTGAGATCATGCATAGCACCCGGGCAAACTGAGGTCGACCAGTTGATCCTAAGTTAACTGCTGAAGCTAATTCCCTTTTGAACAAAACACACTCCATCTGTGAGAAGTAAGCACTTCCAAATTCTCAACCCTCCATTCTATTTTCAGCACCAAAGCATGACCAATGATTCTGCATACCGCATGATAACCACACAACATAGTTTATTGAGGAAACTTTCTTCTCACAGAGGTTCTGGCTTACTGTATTTATCTTTTAATCTAGTCAGATTCTTTCATGTAGTTCAGTGAAATTCAACTCCCTTCATCAGAGAAAAATTGAGAAAAACCAATCAGCGAATTTTGCTTACTTATCTAGAACTCAAGAAGGTGATAATGTTCAGGAGTGAACCTGGAACGGAAGCTGTTTATCTGCTCCTTCGTGATTCATTTTCAATTCCCGAAGCGTGAGCATCTAGCTAAATTGAGTGTGCTTCTGATGGGTGTTTTCTGTACTACATCACCCCTTATCATAATCCAGGTGCTTACTCTGGGGCTCAATGGAAGAAATAATGGTCTGTTCCAATGTTGGAAGAAAGCTGGCTGACTTGGATTTACTGAGAGATTATATGTTTATAGATCCTACCTCATGAGCATTTAAAGATATTGTGAGGATAATTGTGATTGTATTAGCCTTTTACCTTGCGTGCTGATGGAGGATTGTCCTCATCTGCCTAGTCCTTCCCACCTCTCTACCCACTTCTCCCCTGCTTTAGTGCCACTCTTGGAGTATGATGTTCTTGGGTGAGGCACCTTACCCCACAACCTGTACCAGCTGCTCTTTTCTTCTGAGATCCTGCTACGTTTTTAGTGAGCCGGAAACAGGTCCCCATCACTGAAGATACTTCTTGTTTTTCCCAGTTTGGAGAACCATTTTTTGTTAATTCAGAGAAAGTTCTACCTCTTCCTTCAAGTTTCTCTTTGGCTCCATTGGATTCTACTTTCTTTCTTTTTTTTTTATTATTTATTTATTTATTATTTTTTTATTTCAGAATATTATGGGGGTACAACACTTTGTTTATATATATTGCTTATGCACTGCCCAAGTTAGAGCTACAGCTGTGGACATCCCCCAAACTGTGCGCCCTGCACCCATTTGGTGAGAATTTTCCCATCCCCTCCACCCCCCTCCCACCTGCCCGCCCCCTGATGAGTATTATTTTCATGTGTGACATAAGTATTGATCAGTTAGTACCAATTTGATGGTGAGCACCAGTGGTGCTTGTTTTTCCATTCTTGTGATACTTTGCTTTGAAGAATGGGCTCTAGCGCCTTCCAGGATAATACCAGATGTGTTAATTCAACGTTGTTTTTTATTGCTGAGTAATACTACATGGCATACATACACCACATTTTATTAATTGAAAGTTTATAGCAGCACAATTCACAATTGCAAAGATGTGGAAACAACCCAGGTACCCATCAATACACGAGTGGATTAATAAAATGTGGATTCTACTTTCTTCAAGGAATCCATGGCACCACACACCTTCCCTGAGGCAAAGAAGCACAAGGTCAGCTCTATTTTCAGTTGGGGAAGGAAAAGGGGAAAAGACAGGGAAGGACAAAAATTCAGATTTCAAAAATTTGTCTACCATGGTATGGTGGTCACTTGCGATGTTTTCCCATCCTAGCTACAGAGTGTTCTGGAGTCAATGTTGTTCTGTTTCTTGTTTGACACCATACAAAGTGAATAAAAATGTCTTTTCTATTTTAACCTGAGAGGTGTGGTATTCTTTGGCGATATCAGTCTACAGGGAGCATGTGTATAAAATGTAGCTTATTTGAAATCCTGACACCAACCAACAAGACCCTCGAGTTATGGCATAGGCTATAGTAAAAGTTAAGGAAGAGATTTAGAGAGAGTGGCAAGTAGGCACTGGGATATCCCTTTCTTTTGTGCCCCTCTGACATGGGTCTAGAACTTTGGTGATAACTTCTTAACCTATTTATGGTTATTGCCTGGGATAAATTTTAAGTCCTAGAATTCATCTTTGGTTTATTAAATTTCTAAATATCATTATTGCCTTTTACATTAATAACCTCTGTACTGTTATTTTCCTTTTTAAGAATAGAGTTTTGTACTTATGCACTACAAGAGAATGCTGAGGTTATTAGGCTAACACTTTTCTGAGGACCAATTGATTAGTATTCTTCCACTATCCCTCAGGTTATCTACAAAAGAATTTCACTCACTCAACCTTTCTATTATACTTGAGCATAGCTCTTGAGAGTATTTCTTTTTTTCCCCTCAAGTAAATCATATTTTTCACTGTCATTTTCATTGACACTACATCAATATCAAAGAAATGATTTCCAAGTAGTTGCACATAAGCTGAGGTTTCCAATGGATCTTTGCAGTTCTTTTCCTGCAAATTGAGGTTGAAGGGAAAACAAACAAACAGAATGGTTGTAATACATTGAAGCAGAAGGCAAAAGGGGGTTTATAACTGCTGTTGTATTCTAACCAATTGATTTGGGACTGACACTGATGAAAGACAACATTCTGTAGTAAAGAGTGATGAGGTAACCAGCTGTTACTCAGCAGTGTTTTAGTACCTTATCGCTGTCTGTGAGCAATGATAAGGATTGAGGTGGCCTTCCAAACTATGTCACAGCATTTGCAGTGATTGCTAGGCCTTGAACAAACCTTATAATGGGTTGGCTATCCATCTCTTTACAGAGCACTAAAATATAACTGGACGGTGTCCTACGATTAATTTTTGTGAGGGATTTCCACCCTAAAATAAAACAAATGAAAATAAAAGAAAAGAAAAATTACCCAGTGTATGAGATTATCAAAAGGAGCTGTGATGCATTTTGTTTTTGTTTCTTAAATGGAAAGATTCAGTGTCAGAATTTGGAGATGGTGTAATAGACTGTGATGGTTTTGATTTGTGTGCAAATTATTTTTTTCATCTATTTTGAGGTAAGAGCTTTCTATTGGTAATTCAATAGAAGGCCAATGGTAAAATGAAAAGCTATTAAATTTCCTGCTCTGGCAACACTAGCTGGTGTGGGCAGATGGATTCATTGATATTAGACCCTTTTTGTCATTATTTCTAGGCATCTCTTCATTCAACATTTTAGTTTCTGCTATTTCTCTCCTTTCCTTGTTATAATAATTTCTCTCCCTTCTTCATTGGTTATTTGACATACTCATTTCTCTTGGGAATGATGGTGCTTATTTCTCCTCAACAGCAATAAATTTTACTATTTCTACTGGTACTTTAAACTCCATATACTTTACCTTATATTTCAAGCAAGAAACCATTGGCTACCTAACGTGCATGCACTATGTTCCTAATATTGCATATACTTTGTATACTTCACATATATGACTTAATGAATGGTAGAAGAGGCACTTTTTACTTTTTTATTCTTGATTGTGAAACTGAGGAAAGCATCACATTTGCCATAATTATCACAAATTTGTTGACGATACATAAATTATAGTTCTGTCTCCTGATTCTTAAGTCCATGTGTATTTGAGCTTATGTAACTTAAAGGATACTGGGTGTGAAGTGAAAAAATAGTAATATCTCCAGTGACTTACTGCCTGAAAAGATGGTAAAAGATGTTCTAGTGGTGCATGGAGGTATCATTGGAACCACAACAATGGAGGCTACCACTCTAAACACATGTAACTTTCCTCACAAAAACAAGTTTAAAATTCCCTTCCTGTCTTGTTAGTGCTAGTAAAATGTTAGTTCTGCAGAGAGGATATCACTGTCATATATAATGGATACATTTGGAGCCCTCAATCCACAGAGACAGAGAGCTTTAGCACCACACAGCCTGCACAGGGTTAATAAGCATGGCGGGATGTAAGTTATCTGGTGTAAGTTCCTTGAATTTCTCCTCCCTACTCATTTGAAAAGAATTCTGGCCTGACCTACTCAAACTTTTCCCCTCCCAGGTTGTTCAAAATGTGTCATATTGGACAGATTACGATCTGAGATTTTGTGATAGAGAATCAGCAAGAAAAGGAAAAATAGAAAGAAACTGCTGGAAAGAATTTTGTTTTGTTTTTGTTTTTGTTGTGGGATGGGAGGGGGCTTAAGGGATGTAGCTTGGGAGCACAACTATTATAAGAGCAGGGGTGAAAGAAGGAAATGGTGATAAAAAAGACATTGCTAGGGTCATTTTTCTTTTTCATCTTGTTTGAGAAATACAAATAAAGGATTTGCTATTTTAGTTTGAAGTCACTTTTGATAGCATGATCTGTGTTCTACAAAGATGACTCCAGTGTGCTACTGATCCAAAAGCACAAACTTGCGTTATGCTTACAAAGGCATGAGTATTCAACACAAAGAAGAAGACCTGGACTAGACTGTTACATGACTTGAACCATAATCGACAATTATTTTCACCAACTTAGAGAGGAGAAACTCAAGGGGCTGGCATTGGTCAGTTAATGTCTGCGTGCTAGGGACTGCCTACTGTGTGCCAAAGACTGCGTTAGGCCATTGACATGATCCTACCAACAGCCTTGTAAGAAAACAGAATATTGTTTGCTTTAACAGCACAAAGTTTAAAAAATTACTTGCAAAAGTAAACTGTTTAGTATAAAAACCTAATCAATGTCAAAAGTGAAAAGTGAAGGTCTCCTTTGCTCTCTCACTTTCACTTTTTAGGAGTTACCATCCACAGTTAACTGTGTGTGCAGAACAAAGTATATGGCATGATTCCATTTCTGTATAGAAAATCCCCAAACTTATGTTTATTTGTACCATATAGGCAAAATGTCATTCTAAAGGAAAGTAACCTTTTATATATATAATCCATTTGTATTTGAAATGGTTTTTGATTTTAGAAAATCTGGCTGGAATTTGAAATAGTTTTACTTGGATTCTGACAAAGGACCAAAGTAGTTTTCAGAATCATAACCTTAGGATCACAAAAGAGTATACAACAGTAGATTTGGAGTTGAGAGATAATAGCTTTATAACCAGCACAATATTTTGGTCATTTAAAGATATTTCTGAATTTGGAGTTTTTGGCTTTAGGTCATAGCTTAGATCCAGAAGAAGTCTTTATAAGTGGCCAACTATTTGGAAGAAAGTGGATAGTAGGGTGAGGGAAACTATTTGGGATATCCCTTGTACTGGTTTTACCAAAATTATGCTTTTTTTGTCTGCATGACAAAATATCACAGACTGGGTGGCTTAGACAACAGAAATTAATTTTCTCACATTTCTGGAGGATAGAAGCCCAAGATCATAAGATCATGGTGCACAAGCATTTTCTGGTGGGAGCTCTCTGCCTGGCTTGCAGATAGCCACCTTCTCACTGTGTCCTCACATGGCCTTTCCTTTGTGGAGAGAGAGCGAGAGAGTTCTCTCTGCCATTTCTTCTAATAAGGATACCAATCCCACGAGATCCGGGCCCCACCCTTATGACCTCATTTAACCTTAATTACTTCCTTAGAGGCCCCATCTCCAAATACACCACACTAAGGGTCAGGGCTTCAATATACGAATTTGGGGGTGGGAGGACACATTCAGTCAATAACACTGCTGAATTCTGCTTCTTTGATATTCTCAGCACAAGTATTGGGTGACTCAGGTCCTTCATTTTAAAGATCAAGAGAAACACTTAAAAGTATCTTGAGAACTGATGATGAAAGTTATATCCCCTGCAGTTAATTTCTCTACTGATAACTGCAATGTCTGCTTCTAATTTTTCTCTAGTATAGTCTAATTTTACTTTTGAATCTTTTACTGAAATTAAGTGAAACTGAAAGTAAATCCATCTTTAGCCATATAACATTCTCTTAGTTCATGGTAATTTTATATAAAATATTTTTAGCTTAGTATTTAAAAAGGAATTGTTAGTTTTATTAAGTATTGGTTTTCTCCCTAATCAAGCCTCTAGTGGACAACTGGGTGTTTGCACAGAGTCCAGAGGAATATTATGTGTCTACAGGCGTTTCTTAAACACACAACTTGGTGATTTAGAATCACAGTAAGTTGCCTAGTCTGCTTTGTGAAAGCAGATCAGCCTAACTCCAGAGATGCAGAGGACTACATATAGAAATTTTTATCTATCTACCACACTTAAGTGAAAAAATTATTGTGAATGGAACATAAAAATATATTCTGAACCTTGTTTGAACATTCTTTTGATACTTGGTCTATTTTTTTGAACACAAATTCAAATTGCTTGTTGTGTTTTTAATTGTGAGGCTTATAAGCATGCCCAGAGCTTAACACAGTGTATAAATGAACTACAATTTAAATAAGTGCAATAAGATGCTTCATTTTCTATTCCCAATTGGGAATAGCAAATTGATCACTGGAGAAAACAATGAGTAAATAATCTACTAGAACCAAAGAATCCCAAAATTCATATTTATTATTTGAATATCATCTTATTAATCTTCTAAGAAAGGGAGAGTTTACTGAAATCTCAGTAGAGTTGAATGTCACCACTTCCCAACTCTGTATTTTTCAAATCTACTGAAAGAGGAGATTGAAATAGAAAATTTCACTCTTCAAAGTTAATAAATATTTTTACAAATTAAAATGCTGTTGAATAAAATTTGGTGAAATAAAATGTGTGAGGTGTATTATGTGCCAGAGTCTATGGTAGGCACTGGAGATTAAAAAAGGATGAAAAAAATAATGACCAGGTATTTATAGTGCATGAAGTATAGATGTGTGTGCAAAAACTGTATTACCATATGGTGGGACTGCTAAGATAGTAGAAGAATATGCTTGGTAAAGAACAGAGGTGACATAGTGGAGTGATATAGTTTGGATATTTGGCCCTCCAAATCTTATGTTGAAATTTGATCCCCAGTGTTGGAGGTGGGGCCTGGTGGGAGGTGTTTGGGTCATGGGGGCAGATCACTCATAAATGGCTTGGTGCCCTCCCCATGATGATGAGTGAATTCTTGCTTTATTAGTTCACATGAGAGCTGGTTGTTTAAAGAAGCCTGGCACTACCTCCTCCCTCTCTTGTTCCTTTTCTCGTCGTGTGACACCACTGCTTTTCGTTGGCCTTCTGACTTGATTGTAAGCTCCCTGAAGCCCTCCCAGAAGCAGATGCTGGTGTGATACTTTTTTGTACAGCCTACAGAATTGTCAGCCAGATTAACCTCTTTGCTTTATAAATTACCCAGTCTCAGGTGTTCCTTTATAGCAGTGCAAAGTGGACTAACACATGGAGTGAATGATTAACCAAGATTTTTAGGGGGTAGGAGGTCCAGAGAGGAGATTGACGGAGGATATGAGGCCTGAGCAAGGGAATGTTAGGTATTATCTATTGACGCTAAGCACTTATTTCTTCCCTTCAATGTCTCTATATCTTGGGGTTGGAAGGCTGAAAACCGTAATGGGAGGCTCTAATGCAACATTTGCAAGGCAGGAGGGAGGTAGAATCCATTTTTCCTTTACTAGTGATGGCAGCTGAGGCATAGGATCTAGCAAACATTGTTTTTTTTGCAGTGATCAGACTTCTCATCTCACTGCCAGGTCACCAGCCTTGGCCATGAGGGCAGCTGTGACATAGGCAGTAGTTCTTGTAACTTTTTGACCTTTGGATATCAGAGCAATTTCTGGATCATAGCCATAGCTGCAATGTTGTGACCTGAAAACGTATTGGTGTTTCCTGACTTGTGTTCCTTTAGTCCTTCCAACAGTTTTGTTGGCACTTCATGCCCTGCATTAAATGTCGTTTTGTCTGACATACCCAGCTGGCTTCTATTTCCTACATTGAACCTTGACTGGTACAAAGAGTTTTGAAAATTAATAGGAGTTCACCAAGTGAACAAAGGAAGAAAGGCACATTCTACTCAAAGCAGACAGAATAAGCAAATTAATGGGGGGGGGCATGAAACACTAGGGTATGTTAAAATGAATTAACGCAGATCGTTATTGCTGGAGTGTAAGGAGGCAGGAAGATAGGAAATGAGGTTGGCTAGTCGGAAAGAAGAGAGATTATAAAGTGTGTTGTGTGCTTTTCTGAACTGGCATTAGGTAGAAGATGAGATGATTAAAGTCAGGGAGTGGTGCTACTAAGGGTGTATTTTTTGGTAGCCAGCTCTAGAGATGCCATAGAGAGTGAACTGGGGGAAGGTGGTTCAGAAAGGAAGAGAAGGCCTTGGTATGAATGTAGAGTAAGAGCAGATCACTACAGAGAGAAAATTCTACTCAGGTTTAGGTCTTTGAATTAAATTATTATTTTTTCATGGAAAATGTTCTTAAGACCATGCACTGTGCTGATTTGTTTTCCAATAGCTTTCCATAGGAGAAAGAATTAAGCCATCAGAAAAATCTTTCTCTTTTTCAGGCTCAGAGTCCATCTCCTTTCTATGCTATCCAAAAGAATCTTCAGTCACGTATATTTTAGATTTTCTGGAATAATATGTTAAGAGGAAAAAGAGCTACTGATCTGTGTAGGGAGGGGATATTTTTGTCTTCCCTTGACATTTGCATCAATTAAAGCATAAATGTATTTATCCCAAACTTTTCTTCATGTAAATTATTGTAGCACGGGGTGAGAAGAAGCAAGATAATAGCCAAAGAAGTGGGGACACTGGGGAAGAACACATTCAGAAATAAGAACCAGGATTGGCACGGTTAGTTCCAGGCATATGAAGCTGCTGCCAAACTTCTGGAGAAAGTGTTTTGGTCACCTCCTTTGCTCACTCCACATATTCTCTCCATAGTGTTTTCACAGAGTACTGTCTTGGAAATGAGCCTCTGACTTCTTCCCCCTACCCCAAGAGAAGCTGAACAAACAACATGGAACACTAGGACACCTAATGTTTGTAAAAAAGTTTGAAAACTATGTATATAATTAAATAGGCAAACAAAAGCAAGGAAACATTTTTTTTTTAAAGTAGAGTAAGACTCAAATGTGATTCAAACTTCTAAAAAGGAAGCAGTAGGAGCTTGTTTATGTTTGGGTAGATCTCTTCTGCATCCTTGTCAAAGATGAACCTTAAAGAAAGGAGAATATTCTGTCTTCCTGTAGGCAAGACCTATCTGGCTTTTTGCAGGGGAGCAGAGTTATTTGTCAATAGATATTTGTCTACAAATGGACAATTATACATATAAATTAAAACATAATGCAGATGTGTTTTCTAGATAGATAACATTTATTGAATAATCCATTAATTGTAAATTAAAGACTTCTAAAAGAATCATTCTAAAGAATGAGTATATTCACACCATGGAATGAAATCATACATAATTTTCTAAATTACTAACTCAATCATAAAAATATTAAAAAATACTTGTTGTATAATGAGGTTCTGCTCTTAATTTTCAATCCCTTCTAAATAAGGTTGGGAACTCTTTAGCCATATTATCCCCTCTCTCATCATCAAGGTTTCCCAGTCACCCCTTGTCGACCAGGTCAATCTCTGATAGAATGCTTACTTATCAGAGCTTTGAATATTAAGATCGAAGTCTCATTCACAAAGTTGAAGAAGGTGCTGTAATTAGTCAATGTAATGTTATTTGCCCTGTTCGTGCTGACAACTGCACAGATCCATGCAGTTTTGGGACTGGAGAATTTCTGTCACTTCCGTGATGCTTCTTGAGAAATGTCAATGTCCAGGGGAATGATTTCCTTTTACTTTGAAGTTCACTGGATATATGCTTTGCCCCTCTCTGTTCTGTGTTCTCTCAGATCTTTGAAATCCCTGTATCACTCTCTCATTATCTACAGTGGTGAGAGAGATGTTGTAGCTCCTGGATATTTGAAAAGAAGAGAAAAACCTTTAAGTTGAGATGACCCTCCTCCAATACATCTTATTCTCTCCACAATGCCAAAGTCATGAACTTTATAATTCATATGTCAGGTTATCAATAAGTTCCGAACTATGGCAACTCAGAGGGTTGCTGTTTAACCATTTTATGGTTACTTCTGTGCAGGTTATAATCCTTTGGGCAGACAATTCACTATTCCCAAATCATTGCACTTTATTTCCTCTCTGCTTGATCACACAGTTCCCTCTGACTTGAATGCCTTTCATCCTCATTTCTTGCTGTCACACTGATGCCTATCCTTTGAAATCAAGTTAAAAGGGTGCTTCTGCCATGAGACCTTTTCCAATAACTCTAGACTTAAGTGATCCTGTCTTTCTTTGTAGCCCATATCCCTTAATTCTACTATGTGGATGATATCCTAAGCTATAATTTTTGGTTACTTGCCTTATCACCCTCATTATTTTATATAAATATATATAACATTTGAAGGAGTGTCTGTCTTATTAGAGATAAAATCCTCTGAGAACGAGATTCCATTATATGATTGTGTTCATTATCATAATACATAAATCCCAAAACTGATGCATAGTCATGCATCACTTAACAATAGGGATATATTTTACCAGATATGTTGTTAGGCAATTTCGTCATGAGAGAACATCATAGAGTGTACTTATGCAAACCTAGATGGTTTAGCCTACTACACACCTAGGCTATATGGTACAGCCTATTGCTCCTAGTCTACAAACCTGTTTAGCATGTTACTGTACTGAATACTGTAGGCAGTTGTAACACAATGGTATTTGTGTATCTGAACATATCTAAACATAGAAAACACAGTAAAAATATGTTGTAAAAGATAAAAAATGGTACACCTACATAGGACAATTACTATGAATGGAGCTTGCAGGACTGGAAGTTGCTCTGGGTGAGTCAGTGAGTGAGTGGTGAGTGAATGTGAAGGCCTAGGACATTACTGTACACTACTGTAGACTTTATAAACATTGTATGCTTAGGCTATACTAAATTTATAAAAAAATTTTCTTTTTCAATAATAAATTAATCTTAGCTTACTATACCTTTTTTATTTTATAAACTTTCAAAATTTTTTCTAACTTTTTGCCTCTTTTGTAATTGTGCTTAGCTTAAAACATACATAGTGCAGCTGTACAAAATATTTTTTCTTTATATCCTTATGCTATAAGCTTTTTTCTATTTTTAAAATTTAAAAATTTTGATTTCTTTTTAAACTTTTTTGTAAAAAACTAAGAAACAAACACACATGTTAGCCTAGGCCTACACAGGGTCAGGATCATCAATATCACTGTCTTCCACTGCCATATCTTGTCTCACTGAAAGGTCTTCAGGGGCAATAACATGCATGGAGCTGTTGTCTCCTGTGATAATAATGCCTTCTTCTGGAATATCTCCTGAAGGACTGCCTGAGGCTGTTTTTCAGTTAACTTATTTTTACATAAGTAGAAAGAGTACACTCTAAAATAATGATAAAAGTATAGTATAGTAAATACATAAATCAGTAACATAGTTGTTTATTATCAAGTATTATGTATTATTTATCAAGTATTATGCTCCATATAGCATAATTGTATATGCTATACTTTTACATGACTAGTAGCACAGTAGGTTTGTTTACATTGGCATTACCATAAGCATGAGTAATGCATTGTGCCATGACATTATGGCAGCTATAATGTCAGTAGGTGATAGGTATTTTTCAGCTCCATTATAATCTCATGGGACCACCATTGTATATGCAGTTATTGACCGAAATGTTGTTATGCGCTACATGACTGTAGTTTAACACAACTGAAGTTTTTCTCACTCTCATAACACTTCAATGTGTTTTCTGGCAGGCTGTCGTCTGTGTGGTGATGTAGGAACTCAGAGTCTTTCCATCCTGGGGCACTGCCATCTTCAGCACGTGGATTCCATTGATGCCACGTAAGGGAAAGAGAATAGAGAGAGTGCACCTGCTTTTTCACCATGTTGGCTCAGATGGGATAGCATCTCTTCTGCTTACATTCCATTGGCACCTGCCACCTGGCTGCATCTAGATGCAAAGAAAGACTGGGAAATATAGTGTCTGGCTAGGAAGGCACTTCCCTAGGTACTGTGGGATAGCAACACAGAACTTTGTTGAACAAGCACCTCTGCTACAATCATACAGGCTGTCCTAGGTCTCTATAGCTACCCTGTCCCATACTGGTGCTTGACATATGTTTGTAAATACATACATACATACATATATACATACTGTGTGCCAGGTCAAGAAGAAAGGCAATTAGAAAGTGAGAGCCACAAGTTAGGATATGTTTTGTGGCTACTGAATATAATAGTTCACAAACTTAATGTGGATGGGAAAGTAGCTATTTGTTCCAAGGGAGAAATAATCAGTTTGGGGCTTATCTATGTTCCTTTAACCATGCCTTGACCCAGAGGCCACAGATTATTCTGCAGAAAGTGACTATACTTATGAAAATATATAGCCATCTTTTTTCCTGAATACATTATATCTTTCAAGCTCCTTAAAAATCATTTATTTGCCCCAAGAACTTTCTAGAAGATATGTTTCTATTTTGAAAAATAGTTGTTGTGATTGTTAGACAAACATCCATTTGTTCCAATGATTAAAGAAGTATCCTATTACCTTGGGAAATACTCAGATTTTTAATAGACAGAGATGGAATAACATAATTTCCAAGGAAATGAATTTTTCCATAGGAAAGATTCATTGGTACTGCTTTTGCTATTTTCTTCCTATCAAGAGGCAATAGATAGGCTATCTATTCAAAAGTATATAATGTTACAAAGTGACAAAATGTCAAATGCACAGGCTAGGAAATAATATCTCTTAATGCAACCTTTTTTTTGGAAAACCTTTAGCATCCATTAAATAGTACCAAGTGAACAAAACTGATAGCTGTTAAAAAAAAAAAATCAAGTCATCAGTCATGGTAGGTTTAGAGTCTGCAAGTAAAACAAAACACTAGATCCGAACTTCCACTTCATTTTATATGTGTGTTTACTCAGGAATTGTTCTGCCTTATCACTTTTATCATTCTTTTATCACAGCTGTGTGAAAAATTACCATTGAGCACTGTTCATATTTTTACTAAAATACATTTTATTTCATGCTATGAAGCAGATTGCTAACATTTGCTACTTTTATTATTACTGCTGCATGAATCCCTCCACTCCAGTTAAGGTTGAGTCAGTATTTGTATGAAAAAGTATCCTTTTTATTTATGTATTTGTTTTTCTTCTATGATTGCTTTAGCTAAGCAGAAGTGAATCTCAGAACTCATGCTAAGTCAAAAAACTGGACAAATAAAACCTAAGCACCAAACACTGACTATAAATTCCACACAACAAATATTGCATCTAAAGTGGAGGAAAAGTTCAAAGAGGATTATTTCCACAGGGTTTGATAAGAAGAGACCTTTAAATTGTGCCTTAACCACTCAAGTTCTTGAAACAGAGAGTGATTATGACACTCTAGATTTCAAGAAATCAGATGAACTGTTAGAAATACACTGTGGATTGAAACTCAGTGTACAAATCTTCACCTCGAAGTGGCTTTTAGCTGTGTAAGAAGACACTTTGGATAGAGAATTGAGTTTTTTTTTCTCACCGCCGTAGTTTGGAAGGTGTACAGCTCATTTAGTTTTGCCGAAGTAAGGACCACATTACTCACTGGCAGCATCATTTTAACTCTTTTCTACATTTGGCATAGAAAGAGTGGATGCTGTTTCACAAGTCACCCTGCTCACCACCCTGCTGGTAAAACAACTGGGCAATATACTCCAACAAGCACAAACATTTTGTTGCTTCAGATTTAAAAATAATTTGTCTTTGTCTAGTGATAATCTATTTACCCACAAATATGGACAAGCATGTGCAAGAGGAAAGTGAAAAAATTTCCCTAAGGCAATGGGCTAGGAAGCTTGCAAGTGTAAAAAATATCAGGGAAAATGTTCCGGTCGCTTTGCTAAGATTTTAGATCTTTCCTTTCACCCAAATTCCCTAGTGGTTTTAGGCACAGGGATATAGAAAAAGTATGGAGTGGGCAAGGCTTACTTGCCACCCCAGTTCTTTAACTTCCTTTGGAGACTCTGAGGGCCTAGTAAGGAATATGAATAGGAAAAAGCAGAATACAAACCCTGGGATCGGGGCTCAGATGTTTTCTGCAATCTGTGATTCTGTAGTCATGAAGACTCTGGCTACTGTTGCCTCCACTCAGCACTCCAGGTATCTGCCATTGATTGTTTTGAAGCCTATTTACTGTCTTGGCTAATCTAATAGCACTGCATTCTATAAATTTCTTAATAGTATAGAATACTGTATTGCTACCCTAACACAGAAAATTGAGTACAATTCTAAACCAGAGATCCTGAGATTTCCTAGAAGCACCATCTCCAAAGCTAAGTCTAGGCTGTTGTTGGAAATCTTCAAGTTTTTTATGACATTGATGGTGCATTTATTTAATTATTAAACATGTCTTGGGCACCAAAACAAATAAGACTGGTCAGTGAAAATATGTACCACAAATCTTGAGAATCTGTGCTTATTTATAACTATTGTCATTTGAAGTCTAATACAATAAGCGTTTTAGAGCATTAGAAGATAGTTCAATAACTGTGATCAAACAGAACATTAGTCTGGGACACTTACAACACAAATTCAATTGTTTTCTGAGGCAAAAAGAAGTGATACCGCCTAAGGTCATCTAGAAAAGCATTGTAGCAAATATAAATAGATAACTGAAGAAATCATCACAGAGGCTTGAAATGCCTCCATTTACATAGGAGGAAGGGGAAAAAATTCTGCTTACATTTCCAGGCCACCTATCTGGGACTTCCTCACATCTATACAGAAAACACATTGCATCTGAGATTTGCTCTGCAGATTATGGAGGGAAATTATGCCCTTTGCCTCGAGGCTGCAAGCTGAATGTTTACAAATAGACACATCTGGGATATGTTGGAAGAAGATACACTCAAAACTGTCCGAGGAGACAGAGAGAGAAGCCCATCTGTGTATAAAAGCCAGAATTGGGCTGCTTTTGCTTTTGTTGGTGTAAAAATCCATTCTGTTCAAATCCCAGATAATGAAAATGTGCATCTGTAAATAAAAAATAAATCAAGGGGAATGTATTAATCCTGCAGCTGCTGTCCACTTAACTTTCCTTATAAAAAATAACTCAATTTTCTGGTCTAAATGTTCTTACTATTTAGCAATGTGATGGCAATTTGAGGGCAACAAAATAAGTATTGAAATCTACTTATGTATAACAACGTTGGCAATAAAAGCAGCTATGCAATAACTGTACAGTCATTTGCTTTTGTAATTGTGTGGATACTTGAGGTCCAGGGTCTGACCCTAGAAATCCATTACCTGGCTGTTTAATTTGCTGTTTTATTTTCCCATGCTATTAATTAATTTGTCTCTTTAACCTAGGACTAGCAGTGTGCATAGGTTAGCTAGGCAACCTTCCATGTTATATAATTAGAGAAAAATAGAACAGTCCCCTGGCCAAAAATTTCCTCCCACTTTTATTCCATGGTGACTAAAATGTTTGTCTTTTAAATTGTTAGAAATTTTCTCTTGGAGAGATACTATATTAGCTAACATTATTTAAAATTAGTTTACTCATCTATCATTATCTATTGTAACTGAAAATGTGGCAGGACCTCAAAGAAAAAGGAAACAAAATCTTTAGGTTCTGATGAAGCAACAGAAAGATCTAGGAACAGTGTTCTCTTTGAAAGATCATCTTCCCTAAATGGTTGGAAATCTTAAAGATCCTGGCATTTATCCCATTGCTAGTATTACCATGGAATGAGGGTAGGGATGGATGCAGCTTATTAGAATAATTTTATCCTAGGAGAGAAGAAATCCACAGATAGGATGTCTGACTAGAGTAAGTAAAAGTGAGATTGAAGTATCAGCCTTAAAGAATTTCCCAAATCAATAACAGAATGTCTAATATAGAACTAAATAGGCTGTAGCTTTTAAATACCAACAAAAATAAATAGAATTGTGTAGTTACCAAGCTGCTTTTTTTTTTTTTTGTATTTTGGCAACATATTTATATATCAGTCTTACCTTGTGTTAATAATGCTAACAGACTCTCTTAATATGAAGGACTCTGACTTCTAACTCTCAGAGATAAATCTCAGTGGGGAAATATTGACTGTGTCTGCTAATTTTTTAACATGTTTACTTACTTATCTCTTGTGCTGTTAATCCATATTTGGTTTTGACTAGTACTGGCCGAAACCTCAAAGAGGAAGACGTTAAAACTCAATAAGCAGTTCATGCCACGGGAGCAATCAGTTTTCATTTCTTTATTTTTTTAAATCTTTAAAGTAATCAGCAAACCTCTTATTGAAATGGCTCTTTTAACTGGCAATTGTAATCTTCATGGTTTGAAGAGTTTGTTCTAGTGAAATTTTGCAGTGGTTAGAGAAAAGTCAAGGGTTTCTCTTATAGTGTCTCTTTTCTTCATTCTTTTACTTACAATTTCACATTTCCCTGAATATTTTTTTTATAAAGAAAGTACATTAAGTTCCTTGTGCAAAATTGCTTCCTTGTTCTTTGGTATCTCACTTTTTATGGTGGCCACAGCTGAAATGTTTTTTCTTCTCTGTTAAGCCTAATTATGCCTACCATGCCCATTGCTCCCTGAAACAATGAGGTTGATGGCAGTGTTTTGCGTTCACCTGACTATTCCTACCATCTCTACCAATCCATTTTCATTTTTATGTCTTTTCATGTGAGGCAAGCAGAGGAAATCAAATAAACTTGCATAATTCCATTTTGAAATTCAGCTGATTGTTCTCATTTTGAAGGGTGGTAACTAGACAACAGAAGACAGCTGGATGACGTTTGCGGGGGTGGGGTGGGGGTGGGAAAGTGGTGAATTTTAAGATAAGGTTAGTAGTTTCTATTGCTATTTCCCTAGATTTTATTTGATAATGGTTATTAAATTTTAGATAGGTACTTTGGGTGATTGGTTGTATGATTTCTCCTCAAAAAATAGACTTGTGATTAACCGTGTTATTTTCTTTTCAAAATGGAAAAAACATCATTATGTAAACAGAGACTTTTTCCCACGATGCTACACTACTAAAATGCCAGTGTTGATGGGCATTTGTAGTTGACTTGTAAATTGAGCACAAAAATTGTGTTGGACCCTTCATGAATAAGCAGCATGATCCCTGTATATCATTTAAATGTTTGTTTTTCTACTAATTAGATGATCATTATATACCCAGTTTTATACCTTGTGCATTGAGAACATTTAAATAGTACATAAGACTGTTTCTAGCGTCGTTGGAAAACATAGCCTGTGGCAACACTTAGGTGCTAACATTTTATTGGTAAAACTAATCCCAGGGCAGTGAGAGTGAGCAAAAAGGTGCGTTAGGTAAAAAGGGAAGAAAGCAAACATAAGGTGGTGCATTACTGCACTATTCTTGGCTTCACAAAGAAACACTGGCAGTCTTCCAGCCATGCAGGAGGTCTCCTGTCAGATTGTTTCAAAATGCGTTGTCCCAAAATGGTCTATGTATGGGGCAATGCAAAACAAATGTGTCTACTGGCTCCCTCCCGTCTCCAGTTGCTCACTGATCAAAGTATAAGCTCTATGTGGAGTTGACACTCTTGCATTTTTGGGTTATGTCATTAAGTTGGGCAGCTAGAGAAGCCAGATCCCATGTCCGGTAGCTGAGTACTTCACCTGAGTCAGGAAGTGGTGGGAAGAGACAGATATTACAGGCTTTGTCAGTTGCTTTCAGCGGAACCACATAGCTCTGTGGTTTTAGAGTTGGCCTGTGAGGTAGTGACTTAGTGGAACAGGCTCTAGGCCCTGAAGACAGGTGAGATGGAGAGAATCTGAGGCTATGCATTGGATGTATCTAATTCAAGCATATTCCAACCTCATTAGCTGTTATTTGTTATTTGTCCTGAAAAAAAAGTTATTGCCTCTTTTTTTAAATTCTATTTTTTTATTTCAAAATATTAAGGGGGTACAAATGTTTTTGATACATGGCTTGAGTCAGGGCTACAAATGTACCCATCACCCAAATAGTGTTCACTGTACCCATTAGGTGGTTTTTTGCCCTTCTTCTCCTCCCTGCTTCCCCTGCTTGATTTCCTATGACTTTTACTTACCTCTGTGCACTTGTGTGCCCATTGGTTAGTTTCAATTTATTAGAGAGTACATGTGGTGTTTGTTTTTCCATCTTGAGATACTTCACTTAGCATAATGGTCTCCAGTTCATCCCAAATTGTTGCAAAAGACATTAGTTCATCCTTTTTTATGGCTGAATAGTACTCCATGGTATGCATATACCACATTTTGTTAATCCACTCATGAATTGACAGGCACTTGGGTTGATTCCACAGCTTTGCAATTGTGAATTGTGTTGCAATAAACATTCGAGTGCAGGTGTCTCTTTGATAAAAAGACTTCTTTTCTTTTGGGTTGATACTCAGTAGTGGGATTGCTAAATCGAATGGTAGGTCTACTTTAAGTTTTTGAGAAATCTTCATTCTATTTTCCATAGGGGTTGTACTAATTTGCATTTCCACCAGCAGTATAAAAACGTTCCTTTCTCTCTGCATTCATTCCAGCATCTATAGTTTTTGGATTTTTTAATAAAGACCATTCTAACAGGAATAAGGTGATATCTCATTGTGGTTTTAATTTGCATTTTCCTGATGATAGTGATGTTGAGCGTTTTTTCATATATTTCTTGGCCATTTGTCTATCTTCTTTTGGAAAGCTTCTGTTCAAGTCTTTTGGCCACTTTTATGGGATTGTTTGTTTTTTTCTTGCTGATTTGGTTGAGTTCTTTGTAGATTCTGGATATTAGCCCTTTACTGGATGTGTAGCTTGTGAATATTTTCTCCCATTCTGTAGGTTGTCTATTTGCTCTGTTGATTATTTCCTTAGCTGTGCAGAGCTTTTTATTTTAACCAAGTCCCATTTATTTATTTTTGTGGCTGCTGTAATTGCCATTGGGGTCTTTTTCATAAATTCTTTGTCTAGATCAATATCTAGAAGAGTTTTTCCTACATTTTCTTCTAGGATTCTTATGGTTTCATGCCTTACATTTGAGTCTTTTATCCATCTTGAATTAATTTTGGGGAGTGGTGAGAGGTAGGGGTCCTGTTTCATTCTTCTTCATGTGGCTATCTAATTTTCCCAGGACCGTTTATTGAACAGGGCTTCTTTTCCCCAGTGTGGATTGTTATCTGCTTTATCAAAGATCAGTTGGCTGTAGGTAGATGGTTTTATATCTGGGTTCTCTATTCTGTTCCATTGGTCTATTTCTCTATTTTTGTACCAATACCATGTTGTTTTGATTACTATAGCCTTGTAGTATAATTTAAAGTCTGCAAACATGATGCCTCCGGCTTTGTTCTTTTTGCTTAGGATTGCTTTGGCAATTCTGGCTCTTTTCTGGTTTCGAACAAAGCATAAAATTATTATTTTTCAGATCTGTGAAATATATTGTCAGTATTTTGATGGGGATTACATTGGAACTGTGAATCACTTTGTTTAGTATGGACATTTTAACAATGTTAATTCTACCAATCCATGAGCAGGATATGTTTTTCCATTTGTTGTGTCATCTATAATTTCTTTCCTCAGTGTTTTGTCATTATCTTTGTAGAGATCCTTTACCTTCTTGGTTAAGTATATTCCTAGGTATTTTATCTTCTTTGTAGCTATTGTGATTAGTATTGAGTCTTTGATTTGACTCTCAGCTTGACTGTTATTGATATATAGAAATGCTACTGTTTTATGTACATTGATTTTATATCCTGAGACTTTGAAGAACTTATTAATCAATTCCAGGAGTCTCTTGATGGAGTCTTTGGGGTTTTATATGTATAAGATCATATTAAAAAAACCCCCAATAACACAAGAATATCATATTATCAGCAAAGAGCAATAGTTTGACTTCCTCTTTCCAGATTTGGATATCCTTTATTTCTTTCTCATGCCTGATTGCCCTGGCTAGGACTTCCAGCATTATGTTGAATAGAAGTGATAACAATGGGCACCCTTGTCTTGTTCCAGTTCTTAGTGGGAATGTTTTCAACTTTTTCTCATCCAGTGTGATGTTGGCTGTGGATTTGTCATATGTGGCTTTTATAATTTTGAGATATGTTCCTTCTATGCCTGGTTCATTGAGGGTTTTTATTATGAAAGGGTGCTGAGTTTTGTTGAATGCTTTATCTGCATCTATTAAAATGATCATATGGTCTTTGTTTTTGCTTCTGTTTATGTGGTGAATGGTAAATAATATTTATTGATTTACATATGTTAAACCAAACTTGCATCCTTGGGATGAAGCTCACTTTCTCATGGTGGATTTTTTTTTTTTGATGTGTTGTTGAATTTGGTTTTCTGTTATTTTATTGAGGATTTTTGCATCTATATTCATAAGGGATATTGGTCAGTAGTTTTCTTTTTTGGTGTGTCCTTTTCTGGCTTTGGTATCAAGATGATATTGGCTTTTTTTTTTTTTACTACCGGTTACTTTGTATATCCATTTCTCCCATATCTTTTCTTATTTATTTATTTTTTGATGTGTTTAAATTTTTCTAGAGTGGGATAAAATTCCCCTTTTTTCTCCTAGTCTTTCAGAAGCTAAGACTTATGCTACAGCATGAAGAAAGGTCACTGCTTACTTTAGAAAGTACCAAGTTGGAAGATATTATTCAATAATGGATAATGCAATTTCTTAAAAATTCAATGAAGACATAGGTAATTGTAATTGAATTGTTTTGTAATTGGACAGGAAGTGTAACAGTTAACAATATAATCATTCACAATTACTAAAAGTGCCTTGAGATCCTCTATACAAAAAAAGGTAGAAAAATTATGAGCAATAATATGGGAATTATAGTAATTGGCAATATGATGCAAATTGATGTGATGAAAGAATTGAGATGATTTGTTTTTGAACTGTGTTGACTGTATTGAACTAGAATCAAAATTGACCATGGGTATCTTTGAGATCTCAACTAATCTTCTTAACTTACCTCTTCTGAATCCAAAGCCCAATTTTTCTGCTTACTGGCTTTGTGACTTTGAGCAGTTATTCATTCTGTCTAAGACTTTGGCTTTCCCATCTGTAAAATGGCATTGATGCTAGCATTTTACTGTGCTCCATAAGGGCTGAAGTTTTTTGTAGTTATGTAAAGAAAATAAATGTAATGACTTGGGTACACAAAGATATTTGAGTATAGACCTTTCAGGATTTAAAATGTAAGTAGCTCTCAGAATCCTTATGAAACTCTAAGGGCTCCACTGTACCCTTCTTCTATTCAACTTTTTCTACTCTCTTACTAAAGAATTGCCATTTTCAAATAATGCTGTGTTTAAATTACACTTTGAACTGTATGTCATTTATCATGTAGCTTGCTGTGCATTATTTGCATGCAATTCAGATTTTCATTGTTTCTTTGGATAAGATTCTAAGTCTCCTATCATTCTCTTTTGGGTCCATGATTTCCATATTAAAAACACTTTACTGAATATTTTTGTCAATCAATCAGCTGACAAAGGTTTATTGAGAAACTGCTATGTGCTAGGCACGTTTTAAAGCATTAGACATTCAGCAGTGAAAAAGACAGTGTCCACAATCTCCAGATGGTTATTCTAGAGACAGACAAATATATAAAGAAATACACATAATAGGGTAATTTCTAGTACTAAAAGCTAATGGAAGTGAAAGTAGTGAGGAAACTGGGTGAGGCTGAAAACCTTGGAAAAGAGGATCACACCCTCAGGGGAAAGGGCTCACTTGCCAGCATTGCTCTGACATTGAAGGAAGAACTTGGGCAGGCTGTGTTTTTTTGTTCCTGGTAGCTGCAGATTTCTCTGTATTTTTTGTTAAAACTTACCCCTAACATCTTTAATTTATATTAGGCTTACTAAAGTGATTTTTGAAAATGAGATAATTCCATTTCTCTCAGTTCTAAACTTTCATAATGTTGTGCAAAATTCAGCCATTGTGTCAGATTATTCCAGTGTCAAATAAATGTCTTTATTGTAGGCTGACATGTTTTAGGAGGTCAATTTTTGGTTCATGATTTCTCTCATGTTGTTCCCAAAGACCTCTAAGTCTTAAAAAATGAGACAGCACATACTTTAAATTCTTATCTAACATTTAAGAATAAAGGCAATAATTTTTTAACTTTAATAAATCATCTGAATTGCTTACTGATACATCCTTTTGGTTTATCTTGGAAATATATTCTTTGGCTATTGTAGCATGCAACTGGATAATGTTTTGAGTTATTAAGACTTTTGTTCCTGTATTTTCTACTTTCCCCTCCCCATATTTAAGAAATTAGCTGGCTCTGGTTTTTTATGCAAGGGAAAGTATAGGGTAAGTCAGAAAGTAGAGTATACCATAAGTCTTTCAAGCCATTTATTTATTCAAGAAATATTTATGAGGCCTTCTAAGTGCCAGGCACTGGTAAGAGTACAGGAGATATATCACTGAACAAAACATATTTAAAAATCCTTGCTCTGATATACTTAGCGGAGGTTACTATTTTTTAGAATTCCTCAATGTGTTAGAAAAATGTCAGGTTGTTGCAGAGGAGGTGAAAGGAAGGAAATTTCATAAAAAATATAAAAGGAAATGGGTTTTTTGAGACTGGAAATCTAAACTTTCCCTGGAATGGACAGTTGAACTGTATCCCCCGCAAAAGATATTTTGAAGTTCTAACCCCTAGTACCTGTAAATGTGACCTTATTTGAAAATAAGATCTTTGCAGATGTAATCAAGTTAAGACAAAGGTCATTAAAATTGGCACTAAATCTGGTATGGCAGCTGTCCTAATGACAAAAGGAAAACACCATGGAAGACAGAGAAACAGGGAGAATGCCAGGTAATGACAGGCAAAGACTGGAGTGATGTAGCTGCAAGCCAAGGAATGCCAAGTATTGATGACTAGCATCAGAAGCTAGGAAGAGACAAAGAAGAATTTTACCCAGAGTTTCAGAGGGAGTATGACTCTGATGACACCTTGAATTTGCACTTCTAATCTTCAGAACCATTAGAGAGTAAATTTCTCTTGTTTTAAGCCATCTAATTTGTGGTGCTTTGTTATGGAGGTCCTAACAAACTAATAGAAGTGATGAGGAGTGAGTGAAGAAGTAGGAAGAAAGAGAATTATAAGACACAAGTGGGTGAGGAGGAGTAAGGAGCTGATGTTGGAGAAGTTGCCCAAGAAGAGGAAATGAGTGTTGCTCAGGAGAGCCAAAAGGGTTCATTTGGCAACGTATTAGTTTGCTAGGGCTGCTATAACAAAATACCACAGACCACGTGGCTCAAATAACAGAAATTAATTTTCTCACCGTTCTGGAAGCTAGAAGTCCAAGATCAAGGTGTTGGCAGGGGTGGTTTCTTCTGAGGCCTTTTTCCTTGGCTTGCAGATGGCTGCCTCCCCCCTGTATCCTCACATCATCTTTCCTCTGAATATGTGCATATCTGTGTCCAAATCTTCTGTTCTTATAAGGACGTCAGTCAGATCAGATTAGGACCCACTCACATGACCTGATTTTACTTTAATTACCTCTTTAAATGCCTATATCCAAATACAGTCACATTTTGATGTCCTGAGGATACCCCAAAACTTCAACATATGAATTTTGGGGGGACCAAATTGAGCCCATAATGACAAGGAGGGGAAGTTTGCACATCCAGTATCTACATGATAACTAGGTCACAGATTTCCCAGCTTTTCTCAGAGGCAGCCCAACTTTGCCTAAACACATAGGCTACCACAGTACCTTTGGATAGCAAATAGTGAAGCTTTCACTTTATCAACAGGTTGTACCTCCCTTGGTGCCCACTCAACAGGAACAATTTCTGTCATTGCCTAAGACTTGCTCAGTTTCCATCTAATTTATCCTTCGTGCACATCTTCCTCTAGAAAACCTTAGGGACTCATGTAAATCTAAGGAAAGAATACCTAATAAGAAGGGGATGAGTGGAGTCCTCTATATCTGTAATTGATGGGGCCTAATAAACCAGCTTGGGACTCATGATACGAAGCAATCATTAATGACAACTCAACTGCAAGCATTCAAGTATATTTTATTTATAAACGATGTACCAAAAATATATAAATATTCCTGGGCCAGACTCTCCAAGACAATGTAAACTTTTAGAATATGCTTGATTAAAGAAAGAAAGTGTTAATTTAATTTCTAATAAAAAATTAGAAAAATAGTTAAAGGTATGAAAAGCATAAAGTACTTACTCTTTTCAATTTATCAAAAATGCAATGTACCAGACGTTGTTTATTCTCTGAAAACATTGCTTTGGTGTTGTTTTACAAGAAATGGTCAGGAAAGTTTGCTTCTTGATGGCTTTTTAGTTATAGTGATGGGTGTGTCTGTCACCCAGCACTGAAATGCAGAGCTGGGAGCCTGGGCCAAGGCCAGAGCCAGGACTGCTTGGATAGCGTCACTGTGGATGGAAGGTAATAGAGTCTGGCTGTCTGTATTGTGCTTGGCCAAGGGCTTCAAGTCTGCATGTGGTAGGGACAAGAGTGTACAGGGTCTGAGAAGCCCTGCTGCTGTGAACTATGGAGAAATCTCAGTAGTTACCAGGATGGTGCCAAACAGCCCCAATGGAAAAGTGGGGAGGAAAATGAAATTACAGGAACAGAAAGTGTTCCTCATTCTGTATTCAGCAAGTCTTACCGCCTTTTCACATTGATCCCTTATGTTTTCTAATCAGCCTAAAATGATTCCTAAAACGCTCATTGTTGGATGTAGTATAACTGGTTAGCAGTGAGATGCAGGCTTTCAGATTTATAGCCAACTCTCGTCATTCACCAGGCTGTTGTAGGGCCATTTGAAAAAGTTCAAATTCTCTGCTAATAATATAGCCACGAAATTTGTTGGTGAGGGAAAGACTACGTAACCGTCGAGAGGCATCTACCACTAGGTTCACTAACTCTTTATTGTATTGTTTGTCAAAATGTAGTTTTCAGAATTACCCAGAAGCTTGTTAAAATGTAGTTTCCCTGGCCATACACCAGATCTACTGAATCAGAATCTTTGCATTTTTAATCAAACACTTTGAGTGATTCTTATGCACACTACAATTTGTGAAGTACTATTAATGCTATTCAAGTTCGCATCTGAGGAGTTGTGACAACTCATGGACCTTCTTGGGCTTTTTCTCAAATAGATGCAATTATGAATATAATATATAAAAATGCCTAGGTTCTAGTGACTGCTATTTCTGTCAGCAACAGAAAAGATGTGGAGTGGTCTCTTTATTTTCCCATTAGTTTTCCATTCTCTCTTCTTCCTCTTACCAATAAATGATGAATGTGAACCATAAAAACAATATGAAAGAAGCAAAATAGTCTTTTATAAACAGTTCCCTTCATTCTCCAGTGATTGGTCATGTCACCTCTGCCACCTATCAAAATTCCATGTATGGTATGGGCTTATTCTGTTCTTTTCCACTGGTCATCATTTTTCCTTATGCTACTATCATCTTGCCTTTTTAGATAGTGTTAAAATGCATCAATACATATGGTGGGGCAAATCTCCTTCCTTGTTCTCTGAAATGTTGTTATTCTTGGGTCATCCACAGAAATTTTAGAATCAACTTTTCTAATTATATGAAAAGCCCCATTGGCATTTTGATTGGCAATGTATTAAATATACAAATTAATTAGGGAAAACTGACACTTTTATGATGTGAAATTTTTCTATCTATGAGCATGGGATAGCTCCTCATTTATTTATGTCTTCTTAAATGTTTTCATTAAAGTTTTGTAACTCACCATTTGTAATGTATTTTATGGTTTTTTGTGTTATTTTAGATACTGTCTTTAAAACAGTTCCTAATTCTTTTCTATGATACTGGAGAGGTGATGTTATATCCTTCTCAGGGTATCACATGCAGAGGTACACATATTCATTTATCAATGCTGATGTTAATTTTGATCACTTGGTCAAGATTCTGCCTAATTTCTCCACAGTATAATTAATTTTTTTCTCCTTTTCAACTAATAAGCAATCTGTGAGAAGACATTAAGACTATGCAAATATCCTACCCCTCATCAAGTGTCTGAGATCAGAGTAAGTTTCAGATTCAGCTTACTCTGTTCAAGGATTAATGTGCAGCTATGTTGCTGTGGCCTTGTGGCAACTCTGTGTAACTTGTTCTTTTCTGGTATGCTGCTGGTCCAATGTGGCCCTATGCCACCTGGCTCCTATTTTCTCAGACTCCTAGCAGCTTTCCTCAGGTTTTTCTACCCATAGCCATGGGCAGTTCTGCTTAGGCTTATAGTCTCTTAACTATCCTTATGCACATAGTTTGAGCTTAAAACTCAGGTTTGGATAGTCTTTCTTTTTTTTTTTTTTTTTTTTTAAATAGACTTTTTATTTTGAAATAACTTTAGATTTACAGATAAGTTGCAATGATTATAAAGTTCCTATAAACTTTATCAAAAACTTAACCTCCCCTATTGTGAACATCTTATATTACCATGGTACGTTTGTCAAAGCTAGAAGTAGATATTGATATAGTATTAACTAAACTCCAGACTTTCATCTGGATTTCACCGGTTTTTCCATTAATATTCTCTTTCTGTGCCAGGATCCAATTCAGGGTACTACACTGCATTTAGTTGTCATGTCTTCCTAGTCTTCTCCAGTCTGGTATTTCCTTGTTTTTCATGACCTTGAAAGTTTTTTTTTTTTTTTTTTTGGCTGTAGGAAAAACTTTCTTTTTTTTTCTTTTTTTTTTTTTTAATTGCAGAATATCATGGGGGTACAACATTTTGGCCATACACATTGCCCCTGTTCTGCCCGTGTCAGAGCCACAATCGTGGTCGTCTCCCAAACTGTGCTCCCCACATCCATTCAGTGAGAGTTTTTCCCAGCCCTTCCACCCCCCTCCCGCCCGCCCGCCCTCTGATGAATGTTATTGCCCTGTGTGATGTAAGTGTTCATCAGTTAGTACCAGTTTGATGGTGAGTACCAGTGATGCTTGTTTTTCCAATCCTGTGACACTTCGCTTCGAAGAATGGGTTCTAGCTCCGACCAGGATAATACCAGATGTGTTAGTTCACTATTGTTCCTTATTGCTGAGTAATACTCCATGGTATACATATACCACATTTTATTGATCCACTCGTGTATTGATGGGCACCTGATGGCCAGCAAACATATAAAAAAGTGCTCAACTTCTCTAATCATCAGGGAAATGCAAATCAAAACCACAATGAGATATCACTTAACTCCAGTGAGATTGGCTCATATCAAAAAATCCCCAAATAACAAATGTTGGCGGGGATGTGGACAGGTAGGAACACTCATACACTGCTGGTGGGACTGCAAATTAGTACAACCTCTTTGGATAGTCTTTCTATTTATATGTTAGTGAAGGAGGGTACCTCGAAAGCTTTTCTGCTTCCTATAAGACCAGAGTGCCACGTGTAGAGGTCTGGTGGTAGTAGAACAAGAAGGTCTCTCAGAACTTCTAGTTAGTCTTGACCCTGAAAGCAAATGATCTCTTACTCTTAAAATATAAGTCCATGAAATATTGTCATTTAATAAAAATATTTTCTCAATATTAAGGTAACTCATATTTGAAGCATTCAGCATTAAAAAAATGAGAAGGAAAGTTAGGCTATTTATTTCTCCAGTTGACAGATATAATGGGTTGGGGAAAGCAAGATGTTTTTGAAATGTTAGAATGATTCAAAGTTGAGGTTAGCAAGGACTTTCCTTGAAATTTATGAAAGGCAGAAAAATAAATTGTTATATAATTTCTAGATTAACTCAGTATAATAATATCTAGGTTCTTTAAAAAAGTTTTGAAACACATGAATATTATTATATTATGTGCAAATGCTATAAAGTGAATTGCAACTTCTTTCACAGTTTTTCTCTGCTTTTAGGAAAATTACTTTTTTCATGTGCTTGATGAATAAAAGAAATAGAAAACAGTTTTAAGGGATTTTAAATTGTTGTACACAATAAGGTGAATGCTAGAATTTTTTTCTTCTCTTATATTAAGGAGACAGCCATATTCCAATTTCTTTTACTTATTTTGTAACAGCAATGTCTGGTTTGAAAGATTTCAGGTTGAAAATCTATAGATAGTGAAAAGAAAATACAACTGGGGTGATTTGAATTGCTAGAGGCTGGCATTCTTTAATGTTTAGAAACACATTACCCAAGTGAATGTCAATGTAGGTGCAGGTTGTTTTTTGGGGAAAACTGAGTCATTATTAAAAGGAATTGATTAGCTACATAAATTTAATAATGTACTAATTTTTAAAGGGCTTTTTGATTTTTGAAACTGTCATATAACATCAACAGTTAAAAATTCCAAGTGAATAGCACTAACTTTTATACTTTAAAAACTGTTTTGAAACAGGACAAATGAGTCTATATTCACTGTCCTCCCTCCCCCATCTGGAAATGTAAATATAAAAGTCCTATTGTTGCTAAACTTTTAAAAAATCTAGTCTTATTTTAACAATGTTTAACTTTTTGCAATTGTATTATTTTGTTATCTTTTGGGATCTATATTAGTTTCCTAGGCTTGCCATAATAAATTACTGCAAACTTGGTGGCTTAAAACAACATAAATGTGGAGTGATATCAGCAACATGGTGGAATAGGAAGCCCTGGACCCTTCCCCCCACAAATATACCTGATAAACACACCAATTCAGCAACAATTCGTGGACAAATTCCCTTTGTGAGAAACCAGAAGCTAATTGAAAGGCTCCTGAATCCTGGGAAAACATGAATCAGACTCACCAAAGCTGGTAGGGAGATTTGGGACACTCTCTCCTCAGAAACCCTGCCCTCAGTGTAGTACCATTTGATTAGGAAGAGATACCTATCTCCCAGCTTCACCCAGGGCAGGGAAGGGGTTGGTTCATCTGTCCAGCACCCCACATTTTCTCAGGGGCTTTTGGAGATCTGATGGGTCCAGCATAGTCTAGTCACATGGGTAGAAGAAGTAGTAAATGACATTGATCCTCACCCCTGCTCAGCACAGAGCAAGCAGATTTAAAAAACCTGGCTGTCAACTTCCCTCTGTGGAGGGAAAAAGTTGATATGTATATCAGTGTCCCCATTTTCCTGGGCTTCCCAAAGAACTAGTACCTGTCTCACTAGTCTTGAAGCTCTGACAGGTGCAGTGTAGTCTAGCTGCATGAGAAAGAAAGAAGATGGTGGCTTGGGTTGGTAGGTACCAAAGCTTTCCCCTGGCACAGCACAGAGCAAATGGACAAAACCCACAGCTGCCTGCTTCTTCCTGGGGAGGGAAAGAGTTGGTAAAGTCCTCAGAATCTATGGTTGGGCTGAATGATGAGGATCTTCTATACAAGGTCAGATCATAAATATTGGGAGAGGTGCCTGCTTTGTCCAGTGTGTAGATACCAACACAGAGAGTCAAGAAAAATGAAAAACCAGGAAAAAATGTTCCAAAAAAAATAACAAGATAAATCTACAGAATCCAACCATAATGGACAGGAGTTATATAATTTACTGACAGAGAATTAAAAGCAACTCTCATAAAGATGCTCACCAAGGTCAAGAGAACAATGGATGTACAAAATAAGAATTTAAAAAATGAGAAAGAAAATATTGAAAAGTACTAAACAGAAACCATGGAGCTGAAGGGCACAATAACAAAACTTAAAAATTTACTAGAGGGATTCAATAGCAGACTAGATTAATTAGAAGAAAGGATGTGTGAACTCAAAGACAGGTCACTGAAAATAATTCAGTCAGAGGAGCACAAAGAAAAAAGGAATGAAAAAGAGTGAAGAAAATATAAAGGAATTATGGTACCCCATCAATAGGAGCAATATATGCATTATAAGAATCCTACAAGGAGAAGAGGGAGAGAGAGAAGGAACCAGAAAGCTTATTCAAACAAATAATGGCTGAAAACTTCCCAAATCTGGGGAAGGAAATGGTTACCCACATCCAGGAAGCCTAGAAGAGACCAAATAAGATGAATTCTAAGAAATTCACACTGAGACATATTAAAATCAAATTTCCTAAATGTCAAAGGCAAATAGGGAATTTTGAAAGCAGCAAGAGAAAAGTGCCTTATCACATACAAAGGAACCTGTATGAGACTACAGTGGATTTTTTCAGCAGAAAACTTGCAGGCCAGAAGGGAGTGAAATGATACATTTAAAGTGCTGGAAAAAAAAAATACTGTCACTAAGCATACTATACACTAGCCCTGCCTTTGAAAAAATGCTAAAGGGATTTCTTCAATTTGAAATGAAAGAATGTTAAACAGCAACACAATGGCATAAGAAATGATGAAAGTTATTGGTAAAGGTAAATATGTAGACAAATACAGAATACTGTATTACTGTAATGGTGATGAATAAATCACTTTTAATTCTAGTATAAAAGTTAAAATAGAAAGGTATTAAAAATATCTATAACTAAAAAATATATTGAAAGATACACACTATGAAAAATGTAAGTTGTGACAACAATAACATAAAGTGTGTGGAGGAAAGTTAGTGTACAGTTTTTGTATGCAATTGAACTTAAGTTGTTATCAGCTTAAAATAGACTATTATAAGATATTTTATGTAAGCCCTAAGGTAACCACACACAGAGAAAATACCTACAAAGTTGCACAAAGGAAAAAGAGAAAAAAACCAAAAACACATTAATATAAAAAATCAACAAAACACAAATGAAGACAGTAGGAAAGGAAAAGACAGACAAAAGAACTACAAGACTGTGAGAAAACAACTAACAAAGTGGCAATAGTAAATGCTTCCCTATCAATAATTACTTTAAATGTAAATAGATTAAACTCACCAATCAAAAGATAGAGTGGCTGAATAGATTAAAAAAATAGGCCAAACTATATGCTGTTTCTAAGAAACTCACTTCATTATTATTATTATTAATATTAATTAATTTTTTGTATCAGAGATTTAAAATTGATTTATAATAGGTGTACATATTTTGGGGGGACAAATGATAATTTGATACAGTCATATAATGTGTAAAAATCAAATCAGTATAATTGGGATATCCATTACCTTAAATATTTGTCTTTTCTTTATGCTAGGAACATTTGAATTATTTTCTTCTAGCTATTTTGAAATGTACAATAGATTATTGTCAACTATAGTTACCCTACTGATATCTTAAAGACTAGGTCTTATTTCTTCTATCAAACTGTATATTTGTACCCATTAATCAACTTCACTTCATCCACCTCTTCCCCCTACTCTTCCTGGCCTCTGGTAACATGAATTTACTCTCTATCTTCATGAGATCCTCTTTTTTCCCTCCCACACATGAGTGAGAACATGTGATATTTGCTTTTCTGTGCTTAGCTTATTTCACTTAACATAATGACCTTGTTTCCATCCATGTTGCTGCAAATGAAAGGATTTCATTCTTTTTTATGGCTGGATAATATTCTATTGTGTATATATACCACATTTTCTTTATCCATTAATTCACTGATGGCCACTTAAGTTGATTCCATATTTTGGCTATTTTGAATAGTGCTGCAATAAATGTGAGAATGCAGATATCTCTTCAATATATTGATTTCCTTTCTTTTGCGTATATACTCAGTAGTGGAATTGCTGGATCATGTGGTGGTTCTATTTTTAGATTTTTGAGGAACCTAATGCTGTTTCCCATAGTTGCTATACTAATTTATATTCCAACCATGTACAAGGGTTCCTCTTTCTCTATATCCTCAACAGCATCTATTATTCCCTGTCTTTTGATAAAATCCATTTTAACTGGGATGAGATGATATCTCATTGCAGTTTTGATTAGTATTTCTCTGATGATTAGAAATGTTGAGTATGTTTTGATATACCTATCGGCCATTTGTATGCCTTATTTTGAGAAATGCCTATCCAGATCTTTTGCCCACTTTTAAATTGGATTATTTGGGTTTTTTTCTTTTTTGCTATTGAATTGTTTGAGCACCTTATATATTATAGTTATTATTCCCTTGTCAGATGGGTAGTTGACAAATATTTTCTTTCATTATGTGAGTTGTCTTTTCACTCTGTTGATTGTTTCCTTTGCTGTACAGAAGCATTTTAGCTAGATGTAATCTCATTTGTCTTTTTTTGCCTGTGCTTTTGAGGTCTTACACAAAAATTCTTTGCCTGGACCAATATCCTGGAACATTTCTCCACTTTTTTCTTCTAGTAGTTTCACAGTTTCAGGTCTTAGATTTATATCTTTAATCCATTTTGATTTGATTTTTTTTGTATGGTGAGGGATGGGGTCTAGTTTCATTCTTCTGCATATGGTTATCCACTTTTCCCAGCACCATTTGTTGAAGACTGTCTTATCCTATTCTGTGTTCTTGGCACTTTTGACAAAAAATGAGTTGGCTGTAAATATATGGTTCTCAGTTCTATCCCATTGGTCTATATACTTGTTTTTATGCCAGTACCATGCTGATTTGTTACTATTGCTTTGTAGTATATTTTGAAGTTAGGTAGTGTGATGACTCTAGATTTTTTCTTTTGGCTCAAGATTATTTTGGTTATTTGGGGTCTTTTGTGGTTCCATATACATTTTAGAATTGTTTTTTTCTGTTTCTGTGAAGAATGTCATTGGTATTTTATGGGGATTGCATTGAGTATATAAATTGCTTTGGGTTGTGTTTTCATTTTAACAATATTAATTCTTCCAATCCATGAGCATGGAATGTCTTTTCATTTTTTTCAATTTGTTTCAATTTATTTTATCAGAGTTCTATATTCTTCAATTTATTTCATTCTCTTCAATTTATTTGTATTTTCTTCAATTTATTTCATCAGAGTTTTATAGTTTTTGTATAGAGCTTTCACTTCTTTAGTAAAATTAAATCCTAAATATTTTATAACCTTTGTAGCTATTGTGAACAAGATTGTTTCCTTGATTTGTTTTTCAGATTGTTTGCTGTTGGTGTATAAAAATGCTACTGATTTTTTAATGTTGATTTTTATCCTGCAACTTTACTGAATTTGTTTATTAGTTCTAACAACTTTTTGGTGGAGTCTTTAGGTTTCTCTAAATGTAAGGTCATGTCATCTGTGAACAAGGCTAATTTGACCTCTTCCTTTCCAACTTAGATGACCGTTGTTTCTTCTTTTGCCCAACTGCTCTGGTCAGGACTTCTAATATTAAGTTGAATAAAACTGGTGAAGGTGGGCATCCTTGTATTCTTCCAGATCTTAGAGGAAAGACTTTCAATTTTTCCTAATTCAATATGATGTTAGCTGTCATATGATGTGGTTTTGTCATATTTGGCTTTTATTATTCTGAGATATGTTCTTTCTATACTCAGTTTTTTGATAGTTTTTATCATAAAGGGATATTGAATTTTATCAAATGCCTTTTTAGTATCTATTGAGATATTCATATGGTTTTTGTTCCTGGTTCTGTTAATGTTACATATCCTGTTTATTGATTTGTATATGTTGAATCATCCTTGACTCCCTGGGATGAATCCCACTAGAACATGGTGAATTAACTTTTTAATAATTTGTTGAATTTAATTTGCTAGCATTTTGTTGATAATTTTTGCATCTATGTTTATCAGCAATATTGACAGAATCTGAGAATTTATCCATTTCTTTTAGATTTCCAATTTGCTGGCATATAGTTGTTCATAATAGTCTCCAGTGATTTTTTGTATTTGTTTTATGTCTCCTTTTTCACTTCTGATTTTATTTGTTTGGGTCTTCTATCTTTTTTCTTAGTTAGTCTAGCTATAGGTTTGTTGGTTTTTTTAATCTTTTCAAAAACCCAACTTTTCATTTCATTGATCTTGTGTATATTTTTTTAGTCTTAATTTCATTTGTTTCTGCTCTGATCTTTATTTTTTCTTTTCCCTTTCAGACCTTTGCCCCACTCACATACCCTAGAGGACAGGCAGTATAATGTAGCCATTAAGCATCTGGGTTTGAAACATAGTGCCAGATATCTTAGACAGTTACTTAACCTTTTCTCATTTTCAAAGAGGGATAATGGTAGTTTCTACCTCATGGAGTTTTGTATTAAATAAAATTAAAATATGCAAAGCTCTTAGAATAGTGCCAGGTACATAGCAAGTAGTTAAAATGTGTTAGCAATTATTGTTAGATTCTAGCTGTATGGTAAGATTCATGGATTATCTCTTCTATTTGATTTGGATTTAAGTTCACCTCTTAAGGGTATCTGAAGACAAAAGCAACCATACTGGCTTGCTTTTCTGGAATAAAGGGCATAAGAGATAAAGGGATACTGTCTATCATATGAAATCACACCTGGCCATGATTGAGTAGGAAGCATCCTACCGTAGACAGAACTGCAGTGTGGCTGCTGGCTTGCCTCTGCTTGGGATTCTCCTTTGAAGACATAGGAGAAAGCTCCATCTGTCTGTGCAGTCATGCTGTGCCCCAGCTGCCTACTTCCAGAGGCAAGACCCAGCTGCAGAGATGGATGTTGGGCTTCCGTTTCAAATAGCACCTACGCCAAGTTCCCTGGAGGTCAGTGTCTAGTGTCGTTTATAAAATCCCAAGCCTTAATTCAGAAAGACAGTTCTGGCTGTTTTGGCTGTGGTAGGACCACAAAGAGTCTCAGATGGGGGAAAGTTTATTGAAAAATATGGCTGACATCAGTTTTGCGGTTTGGAGAGAGGGAAAGAATAGAATAGAAGTAGCACTGGGTGGACGTGAACTGAAGTTGACCTTCCCCATCGGTCAAGAGACATCAAGGGCAAGAATAGTTTAAGCTGTCAAGGAACAGTTCAAAAGAGTTAAGCTGGTCAGAGCAGTTTAAGGTGGCCTAAAGGAGTGTCTCCAGGCTTTCTTTGGTTTGCTTAGTAGACAACCCAGTCTTACCTTCATGGCTAAGGGCACAGATTGGTTTTCCTGGGTAAAGAGAGCCTCCCTATTTAGTGTGGCCAAAAGGAAAAGAATCAGTGTGACAATATTTATTAAAGTACAAGTGTTCCTAGTCCACTCATACCCACTGCACCTGTCCTACCCCAGAAAAGAGAAATAGGGAATTTATTTGGTCTTTTTTGGCTCACTTTTTCTGCCTCCTCCATCATGTGAGAATCTGACCTTGTCAGTAGTGTTGCTAGAATTTTCAAATCAGAATTTGGAAAATGGTGCAGCAATATTTGATCTAAGAACCACCCCTCTTCCCCCCACCCCCAGGAAAGGAGAGGCACCAAAAAAAAAAGATCCAAAAGGAGAAGTCAGGCAAGCTGGAGCATTTAGAAAGGTGGGAAGGAGAGAGAGGGTGGAGAGAATGAGGCTCTGCATCAGCTGTGGCCGCGACAAGAGCTGGAGAGGAGAGAAAAGAGGGATTTCAGATGCACTGCGTGTTACGGATTGAGGTCCCTTTCATGTTCTTAGAGAGACAGTGGCAAAGACTGGAATTACATAATAGTCCATTCAAGCAGTCAGTGGTGAGGGGACTGGTCTCTTTGGAAAACTGTCATATTTTCTGTTTTCATTTTAAGTACACATTTCCTCAGTGATACATACTGTTTATATAAGTCTATCTACCTCAGCTGGTCAGTGATATATTTTTGTAGGATACTGTTCTTGATGAGGGGATATCTATATCTATATATCTAAATCTATATCTCATTAGCAAATCAAAGTTACATTTATTAAAAACGTAAATTTTCCAGAAAATTTTGTGCCTGTGACTCCCACATGAATACTCTCCTCACCCTGCTTACACTTTGCCGCGGTTCTCTAGGTCACTATGGTTCTCTAGCACAAATGCCTACCTGTCTCTGTCCCACCTAATGGCTTTATTATTGAGTTCTCAGGAAGGGAAGGGAGTGGCATGGAAAGGAAGGGAAAGGAAGAAGCATAGAAGGAGGAAGAAAAACAGAATCAGAAAAATTTTAATGTGTTTGTTGAAGGTACTTTTTAATATTATTTCAAAGACTATAAAGACTAGGACTAGAGATGGGAGTGGGGAGACAGAGGAGAACTCACAATGGAAAGGAAGAAGTGGAGGGGCAGAAGGTAATAAAGACCTTCACTGTACAGGGCAAAGAATATAAAGGACCCTTTGCCAAACCTTCATCAATTGTGGACCACCCAATGACATATCACTCTCTGGGCAAGTCCCTCTGAACAGAGGGCAGAGGCCTTGAACACCTTGTGTGGAGTAGGGGCTTTAAGTGAAATGCCTTCACCTCTTTACCTAGATACAGTGGACCAAACTACTGCTCGTACACAGAAAACCTACCATCCCTGTGCCTATCTCATGCCTCTGCCTCAGATTCATTGCTGCATTGTAATAGTCAATGCCATGCCATCACTCTTATCTCTCCTGAGGCTTTTTCCTTCCATTTATACATTTGGCAAAAAACCAACCCTGGCTAAACCCAGTTATGCAGCCAGCTCATTCTCGTACTTAAGGTGTAAAGATGGCTTGAGAAAAACACACAACTATAATGGTTTGTCTCATTTTAAATTCATGAACTCAAATGGGTACTCAGTGCTGCCTAGTAATCCTTCTATACTTCCCTTGTATATTTGCTCTCTACTTCTGTCCTTTCTCATTTGATGCTGATGTACTTACCTTTGATACTTCAATAAGGGAAATGGAGTAATCAGATTGAAACTTTTTAATAATCCATCACTCACTCTATCCGGCCGCCTGCATTATTTGTACCTTGCTTTTTGCTTTGCTGTTGACTGGGGTGTCCACGCTCCTGTGAAAGCCAAGCATGTTGTGCCCTGGATGATCCCATTTCTTTTCTTCTTCTAAAAACTTTGCCTCTCTAGTTCTCTCTTTTTTCTCTTACATCATCAAATCCTTTACTCTACTGATTCGTTCCCATCAGCACCCCATCTTAAAAAACAACACAAAACACTCCCTCTGAATGCCTCACAAAGGCAATCTTATATTCTGCTTAAGTGAAAGGCATATTCAGCCCTGTGATAATACTGTATCTTCTACATTTCCTACCCGTGGTGTCTTGGCACAGTGTGTTTTGACAAGATGCAGGCTGTGTTGCAAATAATCTGATAATATTAATTGTTGATGTATTAAAGTTTGTAATTGATTTAGTGTCTCTAGTAATGTCAGCCTTACTCACCAGCGTTCTGATACACTTTCTTTAGTGAGAAATAAGGAAGTGCAGTGAAAGCTGTCACACTAAAAATAGGGTGTATGTCCTGCATGGGAGTAATTGTTGTGATTGAAGAAAAGTTTTCATAATTGTTTCCTCAGGCCATTTAATGGTTTCTCCAACTTCTCAGCTTGTGTGGGAAATTTCTTCTTTCACCAATCAGGTAGTTTCACAATTTTATTTTCCTCTTAAGATTTTTATAGCCATTTCAAGAAGACTAATTTGCTAAAAAAATGTGATGCCACTAGGTGAACATTGCCAAAAAATTGTGAACCCTGCACCTTGCTTATTTAAAACACTGTAGTGATTAAGACAGACTTTGAGCCAAACTATGAACCCTAAACTAGAAAGTGATAGTTGGCACTTAAACCAATTAAGCTGCCATTTTTTTACTTTTACTCAGCTACAAATCATAGTAATTCAAAAGTAAACAAACTAAGAGACAAAAATAAATGAGAAACAAAGCTCTAAGTTTTCTAAAACAACTGCAGTGGACAATCAAATTATTCTATGAACTGAACCAGGATTTCATTCAATTTGAGACCCAGGCTGAAACCAGTGTTTTAACAGTGACACAAACTCATCTGATATTTGAAGTGCAAAACAAGAATAGTAAAACATGAAGCTCCTAGATGACATTGCTTGTTTGTAAACTCCTTGAGGGCAAGGGTTAAGGCAGTGCTGGGCGTTTATTATATGCTCAATAAATACCTGTTAATTGACTCAGAAATCCATTCTGTTATATTTGGCCAAATTCATGATCCCCTTTCAGCTTCACATCTTAGCTGTAAATTGTGTGTAGAATTCATCATGTAAGAATTAGGGTAGCTTTGATGTACCCCTTTCATTTATTATCTAAAGTTTAGAGCTTTAACTTTTATTCCTTCTGAACTCCCCCTTATCCCTGAGGTTGAGACTAGGACATATAATTCTTCTTACCATGCAGAACTATTGTTAATAACAGGGTTTATAACTTCAAATTTGAGCTTCAGTTTATGGAGAAGAAAGAACTGAGGAATGGATGTGCCGGAGTTTTGAATGGGCCTTAATTGTTCTTACGATTGCAGTTTAGTGTTTGGAACAAATGATAAGCTTTTTTTTAGAGAATCTTCATCTCATTCTGGGTTAAATGATCTGCTATAAAGTGCTTCCATGCTCCACTCACATTCCAGGAATGATTTTTCTAAAAGAGAAAAGTGAAAGTTAAATGTTGATCGAATGCGATTTGGTTCTCCTTTCTTGTTTTTAATTATTCTTCAGGCCACCAAGTACAGAGGATCCTGCCTTCTGCTGGTCCACTGCTTTTAATAGCAATTGTGGGTAAATTTTATTCACAGCAATTAATTTCCAGTTCCACTCAGAGTGCATGGCATCTGCTAATGAATATGCCAACAGTCTCTTTAAAGGACAAGACTTCCTTAAAGTACTTAAGCTCTAAGTGGTAAAACAAAATAGAAAAGGAAAAACTAAATCACACCACTGGTCAACACCCTTGAGTTTTCTTTACCAAAGCTGTGGGGGTTTAATCTAGTACCTTTTGAATTAGCGTGAGGTGTCTCACTGAAATAAGAAATATATTCATACCACACTGGCTCCTGGCCAAGGCATGAAACATACTGACAAAGAGTTTTACTTTTTAAAATGGTCCGTGGAGCTTTGGGGTGGTTTGTACCAACCTTTCAGCATTGTTTACTAATAACAGTGAGACTGATGATTTGCACCTAGTCTCAGTGAGACCCAAGGAGGGCTCAGCTGTTAAGGCTGAATATATAGTAGGAATATGCCTAGGTGAGCAGCAAAATTAAAAAAAAATCCATCTGAGACTCCGTTTTAGGCTCTCTGATTCCGATTTGTTCTGTGCACATGTTGGTGTTCCTGACCCGTGAGAGACAACTTTCTGCTGACACGCATAGCCTTATTTAATGCTATTGCTATTTTATATCTTTTTCCTGCAAAAAAAAAAAAAAAAATCCTGTAAATTTGTAAGCATTGTCATTCGGGGTCCTGTGATTCCTTAGCAATCAAATTTTATTTAACAGCCACTGGGCAGTTTGTTTTGTATCCTTCTACAATATATTATATGTATATAATTTTTAAAAATTCAAAAAGTGAAATTATGCCACTCATAATATTTGATGCTTTGCTTTTTAACATGTGTGTATTTTAGTTTTAAAGTGAATTAAATGAAATTACAAAAATGCAAACTATTCTTGGGATAAATAAAAAAAATTTATAACTCTGTGTAAAAAACATATATTTTCATAAGAGTTTCAAATTTGCAACAAAGCAGAATTAAATATTGTTTGTGGCAGTTTTCTGGGTGCCTCTAATGAAAAGTGCTTTTGATCAGAGATGTGCGTAGAATTTATGAGAATTAAAGTGACAATCATATTTAGGGCCCTTTGAATCTCTTGTGTAGTATTCAATGTATTTCTTGTGCCTCCCTCCCCATTTTTCCTTCATGTTTAGAATTCTCACAGAATTCTCCTTCAAAAGTTATATATTCTTCTGATATCAATTCTCCAAGAATATGTTTGACTTTATCACTTAAGGCTTAGGTGAGGGTCCAAGGCATGCAGTAGCCCATTTATTCTGTTCTTAGCAGTCTTCATATATGGTTGTGTGGTTGGCTCCATTCTCAAGACTCTCAATTAGACTGAACACCTTTAAATGATTGTTTTGCTTTTTTAAGAGCCACAGGTATTTGTCTTTTGGCTATTGAGTTGGGAGTAAAGTAGGACAATCCTAGCCCTGGAGAAACGTGAATAATTTGAGCAGTACAATGGACAAGTTTTAGGTCAGAAACCTGAAAATCATTTTCCATGAAACATAAATAGACATGTTCCAGTCTCTATTGCTATGGCAGTGTGGTAGTATAGCAGTTATCTAGTTATAATACTTATCTAGTTAGGATCTTTCATTATTTCAATGCAATCATACTTCACAGTAAAAAGATAAATTTGTCTGCTAATATTTTCAAAAGTTTCTTGCACAGTGTTACTTTGGACTTCACAAACAAGGACTTTTCTAATGAATAGCATTTCAGAATCTAACCTGTGGAAAGTAGGGGAATGTGAAGTGTGTGTGTGTGTGTGTGTGTGTGTGTGTTCTCTCCCTATACTGTGTAGTCTGGTTCACACACCTACAATCGTCAATGAAAACAGGCCCAAACAGTTTTTCTCATCACATTTTCTCATTTTTATAATTTTGCATGGGATTAGCTTTTGAGTTTTAAATGTTGGAATGCATTCATGGTTTAGTTGGCTTCTGATAGAACTTTTGTCCTATGGATCAAGGGGATGATCTCTTCTTATGTGTATAAGAATATCTCGTACCTTTAACAATCCTTTTAAAATGTCTCTCTGATATGTCATCTGGGCTACTTAATAGTATCTATTGTACTGTCATATGCATGAACATGCATTCATGAAAAGAGTCAGTCTGACAAAGCATGAAGTCAAGACCCCCTAAAGAGCTTCACAATACAGTTAGAAACTGAAAGGGTAGTGAGAGTATTAGGGCAAATTTGGGAGTCATTCGGCATTCATCAATATGATACAGTGGGGAATATCAAAGACTGTCTGATAGAGGGAATGACAATTTTGCTCCATTGAGTCCTTGTGCACTACAACTACACTGAACTTCCACTTGAACATCTACCATCACAGTTACCTCTCAGTCTGATCAGGAGATAGTTTGTGAAATATAAGTGAAGTGAGGTTCTGCTCCCTCCTTTAGCTAATGTCACTCCAAATTTTTCGAGGAAGAAGATACTGATGAGAAATAGAAAAAGAGTTGAGAACAGAGAGGAAATTAAAGTCATGCATACTTAGGCAACTAGAAAATGCCCAAACCATTCAGTAAAATCATATTTTTCCTTTAGATCAAGAAACCCCACTTGGTAAGAAATTCAAGCAATTCTCATTCCATAAACATCAACATCTGGCTTTGAGTTAGGAGAAATTCTTCAAAAAATTTTAAATGAGAATATCTAAAATGAAGAGAACTTTTAAAACAAAGGATATGAAAAACTGATACAGAATAAATCAGCTTTATGTTCATCCATCTGTGTTATAACAGATTGCATAAGGGTAAGACAAATAGGAAAGTCATAATTTAGAAATTTATTAAGACATCTTAGTGTAGTGCATTTATGTTTAATGTTTGCCTTTTTCTCTATCATGATATAGCACAAGTAAAGACTGACAGAGATTGGATCCCTGATGTGAAGTGTATGATATAAAATTTAAATATCCTGAGGAAATACACACACACACACACACACACACACACTCATTTAGCATTTAGCCATGGTATTCAACATCACTTAGGATCCATCATCAAGGGTACTGAAATGAAAACAAAAACAAAAACAAAAACAACCCAGAAACAGCATAAAACATTTCAGCTATGAATGGCTGATATTTAAGGCCTCCTGTTTTCTAATGTAAGTGTTTTTAGAGTAAAAGAAATTAATCCTTATAATGGTGATATAAATAAGTTATTATTATCCTTGTTTTACCCTGGTGAGAAAATTGACACATTGAAAGTCTCATTGTATATTATCAAAAGCAACTAAATTCTACCACACTACTCTACCCCCATCCTCCTCTTGTTTCTTACAAATGAAGATTTATTTTGATCATATAACAAAATGTCCAGAGGCAGGCAATTGCTAATATTATTTCAGCAGCTGAATAAGTCAGTGCTAATTTCTTTGAAAATCTCTTAGCCTTTTCTTCATGGTTGCAATATGGCTGCAGCAGTTCCAGCCATCACTTCCTGTATCCAAGGGAGAAAGAAAATGAGAGAGAAAGGTTGTATCAGCCACATCTGTCCCTTTTTGTAAGGAAAGAAAAAGATTTCTCATAAATACTCCTAGTATATTTCTGCTTAATTATTTAAAAAACTTTTAAAAAATGATAAAGTATAGAAATATATAAATATAGTATATCCTAGGTTAGTCTTGTCTGTTTTTATAAAAAATTGATATGTCTTTTAAGTTTCCTTTTAATGTACTGGTTTCTTTTCCATTCCTTTCCTTTCCTTACGATTTTTCTGTTAAGGAATTGGATGTGTTGTATCTATAGAGTTTCTCACAGACCAGATTTTAAAAATTGTATATTTATGTAAGTGTTCAACATGTTTCTTTGTCCTGTGAATTTCCCACAAATTGGCAGCTGGTTCCAGAGGCTGGATCAGACTTATGTTTGCTTGCTTTGGCACAACTACATGTTGTATTGTATCCTGTTCTTTCATCAGAAAGCACATAATGTCTGGTTGTCTCTCTTTTTGAAACACAGTATAAGCAGCTGTTGATGCTTAAAACCTAGATATATTAATTTATTGGAGTGGGAAAAATGATGATATTCTATTGTTTATTTTTTACTTATAGTTGATATACTTTTATGATGTTCACCTTCATCTACTATTTAGCTGTCAAATTTTAAAGTCAGATAGGATAGGTGGGATGTGTGTTTGATTCTTTCCCTTTATTTTGTTTTCAAGATAATGAATTTATTATCTATAATTTTCCAAAAAGGATTAGTTTTATTTTCTAAATATCATAATGAACTCTTAGATTTAGACATATTTGATGGAATTCAATTCTTTGCAATTAGTAGTCTTTTTAATGTTCAAATTGTCCCATTTTTGGCCAGTAGAAACCTCCTAACATGAGCTTCTGACTGCTTTGACATGACCCTATCAGTTTCTGATACTTTTTTTTACTGTGCAGTATGATGAAAGTTTTATACATCCATCCTTTACATTTCCTGGTCTAAGAATCCCTGGCTTCCTTTATTGGCAAATGATATTTCAAACCCACAGTCTGGGTTCAAGGGATGCTCTTTGCTCTTAGGTTGGTCATTGTTTCTAGGCCCCTTCAACGGACAGAACTAGGAATATATCAATATATAATATGTTAAAGATGAAATACTTATGAGTTCTTACTGACACTTCCAAATTAAAATTAGAGCTGTAGGATTATTTATTGACCCTCTTCTGTATTACATCTGTATCTACTGTCTTCTACACTGAGAATCCTTGTTCTCAAGGACTCAGGGTAGATAATATAATTCAAATATTCCATAATTACTCATTTATTTTAATCCACAACACATATACAACAGTCTCAAAATAGCAATGCCAATCCTACCAATGTGATTACTGATAATTTTAGAATATGTTTTTCCATTCTTTCCCTACATATTTTATAGTTGTAGTACATCTACACTTTCTGAGCATATAGCCATTTCAGACTACACTGTTCCCCATTTGGCCCTCATTTAGTCTTAGTTGTACAAGTGATCATGTGTTTAATGCTCACCAGCAGCTCCTATGTTGATGTCTCTCTAGACATTCTGGTTTTCTGAAGCTTTTTTTTTCCCCAGTGGATTTCTCAGGAAGAGGTCATGAGACTAATAAAGTTCTTGCTTCCTGATAAGAGGTTTTCTGTATACTCCAAAGTCAACTTTGGGGGATATAAAATCCTTGGCTCACATTTTCTTTCCTTGAGTATCTTAAATTTTATTCCATTTCCTCCCATCATAAAGAATCATTATCTTAAAGTCTTACCTAATTTTCTTTCCCTTAAAAATCATGTGCCCAAAGAAGGTTTTTCTATTTCATTAAAGTCCAGTGATGTTACTAGACTATGTCTTTGCGTTAGTTGTTGTAAGTCAGTATTTGCTGTGTGGTATGTCATATGTAATTTTAAATTTTTGTTTATTTCAGGTAAGTTTTCCTGAGTTACAGTTTTTAGTATTTGTTTTTTCTTCTTTGCTTTGATTTTCTGCTTTAGAGACTCTTATTATCTAGATGTAGGATTTTTCTGGCCTGTTGTCAATATTTGTCACTTTCTTTTGAATTATTCTTCATCTTTTCCCTAATTTCTTTTGGATTTATAAAATTTTCCTCCTTTCCTCCTATTTCTTTTAAGGCATTATCTGTTGTATTTATACACTATTGTGTTCCTTCTAATTTGTTTTTCATTTCTGAAATTTAGTTTTTCCATTATATATCTCTTTTCTAAGTATTGTCACCTCATTTCTGAATTATTTTAATTCTGATATATGTTGCTTTTCATATCTTATATTATTTTATTAATACCTTTTATCTTTTGTTGAATAGAAGATTACAGCTTTGATCTGTTTCGTGGGCACCTCTTTCTGACATCTTTTCATTGTTTGTTGAGATTTTATTCTGCTTTTTATTCTCTTTTATCTTACAATAACTTTGTATGGCATTTGACCTTAATACTTACCTGTGATTGTTATATGAAATTCATTTTCATGTACTTTAATAGGAGACAGAGTTGAAGATAAATTTTCCTAACACACAGAGCTTTTTGAGCCCTGGTTTTCTGTTGATAATTATGTCCATAGTTTTAATAACACACTTATAGTGGTATTTCTTGATTTTTTTCATTTTTGGCATTATCTACACCTATGAAGATGAAGATTTAGCTCTGTTACATCACCCCACCTCCTACCATATACATGATAACTATCTGTCACCTATTCTCTCCATGTAGTTATAACTTTGGTCATATCAATATTCAGTATTTATATTATAATTATTATGAAAACCCTATTCACAGCTGTATTAGTCAGGGTTCTTCTGAGAAATAGAACCAATAGAATGAGCATATACAGAAAAAGATTTATGATAAAGAATTGTCTCACGTGATTGTGGAGGCTGGAAAGTCCAAAATTTGCAGTGGGGGCCAGCAGGCTGAAGACTCAGGAGAGCCAATAATCTAGTTCCAGTGTGAAGGCTGGAAACCTGGAGACCCAGGAAAGGGGCTGGTGCAGATACAGTCCGAAGGTAGTCTGCTGGAGAATGCCCTCTTGCTCAGGGAGTCCGGCTTTTATGTTCTATTCAGGCCTTCAAGTAATTGGACGAGGCCCACTAACATTAAGGAGGGCAATCTGCTTTACTCAAAGTTCATTAATTTATATATTATTCTCATTCCAAAACACCCTTCAAGTTGGCACATAAAACTTAGAATATAATTTCCTTCCCTTTGTTGCACACTCTTTGTTCTCCCTAAATTGGTTTTTATCTTGTTTTTTTTTCCTACTCACTTTGTTTTTTCTATACCTCAAACCCTCCCTAGTTGTTTATGTTTACACTCAATACATTAAACACTTATCAGTTATTCTGTCAATTTTGTCTCCTCATGTCACTCCCCCAGAGCTGTCTGACCTGCTGCCATTTGGACTGAGTGTTTTCTAAGGTGACTGACTGTGCACCTGTTTTCTTAATATCTCCCCTCATCATCTGGATCAGTTTCTTAGGGATGCTGTAACAAAGTACCACAAACTTGATGGCTTAAGAAAAACAGAAAGTTATTGTTTCATATTTCTGCAGGCTAGAAGTCCAAAGTCAAGATGTTGGCAGGGTTTGTTCTTTTTGAGTTCTCTGAGGAAGAATCTGTTTCATGCCTCTCTCCTAGTTTCTGGTAAATGCTGGCAATCTTTGACATTCTTTGGTTTATAGATGCATCATTCGAATCTCTGCCTCCATCTTCACATGCCATTCTTTGTACCTCTGTGTGTGTGCCCAAACTTCTTTCTTTTTATAAGGACATGAGTCATATTGGATTTAGTGTCCACCCTAACCCAGCATGACCTCATTTTGACTACGTTTGCAATGACCCTATTTCCAGATAAAGTCACATTCACAGGTTGTGGTGGTTAGGAGTTCAACATATGTTTTTTGGGGACACAATTCAACCCATAACACTGTTTTCTTGGGATATTCCTTTGTCTTTCTCTTGATTTGTTGCCCTTATTTCATGGATCTCATGTCTTCCTTTTCCTCAGTATACTCCTAACATTTGTAGAGTACTTCCTCCAGTAGTTTTCTAAGAAAGAGAGCAATGAAAGTTTTTATTTTTCATTTTTTTGAGATCTTACATATCTTAGTGTATCTTTATTCTATCTTTTTGCTTGAGCTATTTTTTAATTTGTTATAATATTCTGGGTTGAAAATATTTTTTTTCTGAGAATTTTGGAAGCATGTCTTCTTTGCCTTCCATCTTCCAATGTTGCTTTGAAAAATCAAGGCCATTTTTAGTCTTGATCTTTTGTATGGGAATGGTTTAATTTTTCTTCTGGATACTTTTAGTATCTTCTCTTTATACATAGTGTTCAGAAAATGTCATGGTGCTATGCACTGGTATGTATGGGTCTATTTTCATCCATTGCCATCCATTGCACTAGGACGTTGATGGGCCCTTTCAAAATAGAAACTTATTTTTTTCAGTTCTTACAAATTTTTGGAATTATTTCTGTAATTTATCCCTTTTTGTTTTTTCTGTTTCTTCTGAACTCCTATTATGCTGATAGTAACTTCCTGTACCAAACCTTTAATATTCTTATTTTTAGCTCTGATAGTTCTTGTCTCTTGGTCTTTTTGCATTCCTCCTTTATTTCTTCTGTTAAGCTTTTCATTTTTGCTATCATATTTTTAATTTTTCCAGAGAGCTTTCTTATTCTCTGATTGATCCTCTTTTTTGAAAACATCCTAGTTTTCTCATTCATTCATTTATTTATTCCTCCAGCAAATACTTATTGAGTGCCTATTATGTAACAGGTATCATTTTGCACCCTAGTTATTTAAAAACATATGATTTTCTTGGGATATATAAGTAAACAAAGCAGATATACAGTCCTTCTGTAATGGGGCTTATATTCTAGCAGAGAGAGAAAGGCAATAAACAATGAAGAAAATAAATAACTAAATTATATAGTATGTGAAAAATATAAAGCAGAGTAGAATCAGTTGAGATTGCTGGCCGATATACTGTGGTAGTGGGCTGTAGTTTGCACTAGTGTGATTTGGATAGGCATTATTGAAAAGGTGGCATTTTTAGCAAAGATAGAGTTGAGGGGATGAGTTATGTGACTATCTGTGGAAGAGCATTCTGAACAGACTGCACGCCAGTTACATGACTTTAGTGTGGGAATGTGCTCTGTAGGAAGCAGCACAGAGGCGAGTGTGGCTGCAAGGAAGTGAGCCGTGGAGGGGAAGATTAGAGTGGGAGAGGCTAGAGAGAAGGTGGGGCTTTGTAACCCGTGGTAAAATTTTGGCTTTTACTCTGAATGAGATGGGAAAGTTTTAAGCAGAATAATGACATAATTCAGGGTTTTATTTTAGTAGGATCACTCTGGTTGCTGTGATGGGAAAAGACCATGGGAGTGAGTAAGTGTACAGGCAGGCAGACCTCTTGTAGCATATATACATACACATACACATACCCATACCTTAAAGATATTGTGGGTTTGGTTCCAGAACATGGCAATAAAGTGAATATTGCATGAAGTGAGTCACATGAATTTTTTGGTTTTCCAGAATATATAGAAGTTATATTTGCACTATATTATAGTCTATTAAGTGTGAAATAGCATTATGTCTAAAAAAACAATGTACATACCTTAATTAAAATACTTTATTGCTAAAAAATACTAACAATCGTCTGAGCCTTCAGCAAGTCATAATCTTTTTGCTGGTGGGGATTTGTCTTCTTGATGTTGATCAGGGTGGTGGTTGCTGAAGGTTGGGGTGGCTGTGGCAATTTCTTAAAATAAGACAATAGTGAAGTTTGCTGCATTGATTGACTCTTCCTTTCATGAAGGATTTCTCTGTAGCATGTGATACTGTTTGATCGCATTTTACTCACAGAAGAACTTCTTTCTAAATTGGAGTCCATCCTCTCAAACCTTTTCACTGTTTTATCAACTAAGATTATGTGATATTCTAAATCTTTTTGTCATTTCAACAATGTTCACAGCATCTTCACCAGAAGTAGTTTCCATCTCAAGAGATCAATTTCTTTGGTTATCCATAAGAAGCAACTCCTTATGCATTCAAGTTTTATCATAAGATTGCAGCAATTTAGTCACATCTTCAGGTTCCACTTCTAATTCTAGTTCTTTTGCTATTTCTACCACATCTGCAGGTACTTCCTCCACTGAAGTCTTGAACCCCTCCACGTCATCCATGAGGGTTGTAATCAACTTCTTCCAGACAACATTAATCTCCTTGTACATATCCATCAGAGCTCTTGGGTGACCAAGTGCACTGTCAGTGAGCAATAATATCTTGTAAGGAATCTTTTTTTCTATACAGTAGGTCTCAACAATGGGCATAAAATATTCAGTAAACTATACTGTAAATGGATGAGGTGTCATCCAGGCTTTGTTTTTCCATTTATAGAGCACAGGCAGAGTAGATTTTGCATAATTTTTAAGAGTCCTAGAATTTTCAGCATGGCAAGTGAGCATTGGCTTAACAGGAAAGTCAGCCTGTCTTTTAAAGCATTGAAGCCATGCATTGACAGTTCCTCTGTAGCTATTAAAGTCCTAGATGGCATCTTATTCTAACAGAAGGCTGTTTATTCTACTTTGAAAATCTGTTGTTTAGTTTAGTTACCTTCATCAATTATTTTAGCTAGATCTTCTGGATAACTGTCTGCAGCTTTTAAAACAACACTTGCTTCTTCACCTTGCACTTTTATATTATAGAGATGGCTACTTCTCTTCAACCTCATGAACCAACCTCTGCTAGCTTCCAACTTTTCTTCTGCAATTTCCTTACCTCTCTCAGCCTTCATAAAACTGAAGAGAATTAGAGCTTTGCTCAGGATTAGGTTTTGATTTAAGGGAATGTTGTGTCTGGTTGGATCTTCTATCCAGACCATTATTACTTTCTCTATATCAGTAATTAGGCTGTTTTGCTTTCTTGTTATTTGTGTGTTCACTGGAGAAGCACTTTTAATTTGCACTCACAGCTTGGCTAACTGTTTGGCACAAGAGGCTCAGATTTTGGTGTGTCTCGGCTTCCAACATGCCTTCCTCACTAAGCTTAATCATTTCTAGTTTTTGATTGAAAGTGGGAGATGTGCAACTCTTCCTTTTATTTGCACACTTAGAGGCCATTGGAGGGTTATTAATTGGCCCAATTTCAATACTGTCATGTCTCATAGTATAGAGAGGCCTGAGGAGAGGGAGAGAGATGGGAGAATGGCCAGTAAGTGGAGCAGCGAGAATACATACTACATTTATCCATTAAGTTCACCATCTTATTTGGGTGCGGCTTGTGGCACCCCAAAAGAATTACAAAGTAACATCAAAGATCACCGAGCACAGATCACTGTAACAGATATAATAATACTGAAGAAGTTTGAAATATTGTGAGAATTACCATAATATGACACAGAGATAAAGTGAACACATGCTGTTGGAAAAATGGCACAGACTTATGTGATGCAGGATTGCCGCAAATCCTTAATTGGTAAAAAATGCAATATCTGCAGAGCACAATAAAGTGGAGCACAATAAAACGAGATATGCCTGTGTATATTCAAATATATGTATATTCAAATCTCTCTCTCTCTCTGTTAAATATATTATAAATACATGTCCCAATTGAAATTAGTTTTGAGTATGACAGAAAATGTTTTATTCACAACTTTTTATGGCTTGCTTTTATTGATCAATCAGAGTAGTCTTGTGCTTGTGTGAGATAATTAAGCACATATATACTGCTGGGTTTATGAAGGGATATATTATAGGGAATGGTGTGATGTTATTTTATTATGTTTTTGAGCAGAATATTTTTGTAGCTCAAAAATTGAAACTTTGCATCTGGGATTATAATGAAAGTTAATCAGAAATTTAATTAGAAAAACATATTCCACTTTACATAGATGTTATGGGCCTAATTACAGTTTGTAAAGCTCTCCATCTTCCTGTGTAGATGTTGATTCTTCCTAGCTGCATTTACTCTTTTTTTGTGTGTCTCTGTCTTTCACATTAAGGCTCTCCACAGGTGTTTTTTGAGGAGCTAATGTGGTGTTCTTACTGTGCTGACTTCAAGCTCTGTGTACTTGGGGGAGGTTGAAGACTGTTGAGTGTACTACTGGGTATCTGGTTGGCAACTTAATTGGGGGAACTTCTTCAGGTTTTTTTGGGGGGAAGTTCTGGTCAGATTCAATAGAAAGAATCTTTCATTTGTCTGCCTATATGGTATAAGTTTGGCTGCCAGTGTTTTGGCAGGTGATTTACAGAATAGAGCTGGAACTCTCAATATTTGGTTTTTAACATTTCCTGAATACCCCTAATTTTATTTGGTAACTTCATCCTCAGTTGTGCCTGGTGTCTCCCAATCTCAAGGTTGTTTCCTGAGAATAATCCTTTATTTTTCTGCTGGAGGAAGGGAGTGGTAGTCATCTGATTAAGGGTATCCTGGGACTTATTATATCTTAAACAAACTTTCAGCCATTACTTCTGGTTTTTTCTTTCTGTTTCTTCTTCTTTTTTTTTTTTTTTGCCCCACTTTTACCTCCACTTCCACTCAGTCCTGAACCTTTTGAGAATTCTGCTGTGCAAATTGGGTTATACACAAACTCTCCATGATGCATGTTTAGGATTTGACGTTCCTTTGTGTGCTGAGTCAGTCTCACCAGTTATCCTTCTGCTTTCCAGCATTTTAAAGTTTGCTGGTATAGTGTCTTTTCCCATTCCCTTTGTTTTTATAGTATAAATAAAAACTTCCCTGCTGCCATAATTATCCCTTCAGAGGGAGCGGAGTTGAATGTGAGTGTTCAATTTGCTATGTTTACCCTGACATCCCTGCTTTAATTTCTTCAAGGTATGTGGCATATACTCCCATAATTCTGTGAGGTAGACAGGAAGGTATCCGTAACACCTAACAGGTGGGAAATGGGAAGCATACAGGATCCAACAGAATTGTCCAGCATCACAGAGCTTGACAGTGACAAAACTGGATAAGAATGAAGGGTTGCGGACTTTCAGATAAATAGATTTTTTTCTTTCCCACAGTGTATACACCAAGGTTCTCCCGAGAAAAAAAACCAATAGGATCTCTTTCTCTCTCTGTATCTCTCAAGCGATTTATTATAAGGAATTGGTTCACGTGATTATGGAGGCTGGCAAGTCCAAAATCTGCACCTGTTCAAGTCTAAAGGCTGTCAGGCTGCTGTAGAGCCAGAAAGAGCCAATGTCCCAGTTTGAAGGCCATCAAGCAGGGGCATTCTTTCTTTCTCAGGGGAAAGTCAGCCTTTTGTTCTGTTCAGGGCTTCCACTGATTTGATGAGATCCAGTCACATTATGAAGGGCAATCTGCTTTACTCAGTCTACCAATTTAAATGTGAACCTCATCCAAAAACACCCTCACAGGAACACCCAGAATAACTTTTGGCCAAATATTTGGGCATCCCAGTCAAGTTAGCACATAAAATTAATCATCACACACATTGATTACAAAACAGCTGCTTGGGAAAGAACAAAAAAACCAAAACCAGATCTAGACTATCATTTTTGTGTCATTGTATTGACAGCAACTGTACTATGTTCCCAAACATCTATCCATGTATCCACTGCATCAAAACAACATGAGGTGTTTATTAAAACTATATAATCCAGGATACAAGAGTTCTACTGACCAGAATCTTAGGGGGAGGGCCAACAGTATTGGATTTATTTTATAATATACATTTCCTAGGTTATCTAATGTATAGTAAGGTTTGGAATCCACACAATTGGCTTCCCTAAAAACTGACTTTAAAGGATTTTGTGAATTTGGATTTGTTTTTCTGTGTTTCATTTATTCTCTAAATTTGTTGTCAAATGAAAAGTAGAAAATGTTTGTAATGTGTGACTTTAGCTTATCTTCTGCAGCTGTTTATTAAGTCTCACAAAAGCAATGGGTACTAACTCATAATATTCTTCCCAATTCAAATTTGGAAGCTAATCCAAAGATTTTCAGTCTTATACATGGAGTCAGTGGTCAGTACATATATGACAGAACTTCATAATCAAGTAAGCTCACCAGTTAGGACATACTCAGTTTACCAAAACCCATTATGACTGCCTACCCATGTAGAATTCTATAAGGCAATAACTTTTTGACTATAAATGATCTTAGAATGTTTTTAGTCTAAATGTGTTAGATGTTGAGTAATTTGGTCCACCTCTCAGCCTTTGAAGCAGTCAGAATTAATTAACTTTCCCTTTATTTGTTACTAATTACTTAAAATTTTAGGAAATACAAAATAATATGAATAAAAACAAGAACAGTTGTGAGATACTAACAGTAAGAAGAGTGCATATTTTAATTAAAGTGGTAATCAGAAATGTGCAGTGGATCACATTTCAGGGCTGAGAAGAAACCTCATACCAGATCTGGGTCGGGTAAAGGGATAGGTGAAATGCTGAATGCTGAGGTACAGTTTCAAAAAACAAAATTAATACAGTGATTCAATCTGTAAACATCATTTATTTGTGCTTTCTTTTGTTTTTTCTCTTTCTTGAAGAACACATTAAAAAGCATTGTGGGATGGGGGCGAAGGTCTTTATTTAGACCAATGGTTGGCAAACTTTTTCTTAGAGGGCTAGATAGTAAGTAAATATTTTAGGCTTGAAAGCTATAAATTCTCTGTAGCAATGGCTCAACTTTGCTGTTGTGTGAAATCTGCCACGGACAATATGTAAATGAATGGGTGTGGCTGTGTTCTGATAACACTTTATTTACAAAAACAGGCAATTGCCTGTAGTTTGCCAACCCTAGAAGCTTTCTAATGTAAGGATTTTAAAAAATGTACCTGTATTTTTTTTAAATTTAATTAAGTTTAAATGCAAACAATTGATTAAATTTGACTAAAAGAAAATACTTTAGGTCAGTTGGGAGAGAATGTAAAAGTCTGTCTGCATTTTTGATAACCAAGTTTGCCTTATATTACTAAGTTCTCAGACTGCTACCAAAATCATAAATTTTGTGAAGAAGTTTAATGGACGCAATTGCAACTAATTATGCCTATTTACCTGGCTTTAAGATGATAATGTTTTGAGTTTTACTTGAAAAAATAAAACATAAAACATTAATACCTAATGAATGTTTTCTAATATTAATAGTTTTATTTATGTAGTTATTACAATGATTTAAAGGTAAAATAGTTTTGAAAAGTTTAATAATGAGGTTGTATTTTCCGTTCCTGAATTTTAATGTTACTTCAGTCAGTTTTAAAATTTTGTGGGAAGAAAATACTGTCAGGAGAAAGCTAATCATCAATTTGTGTCAGCTGAAACCAGCACAGCTGGTGGATGAGTGTTTTAATGTATTTCTAGATTAAGCAAGGCAGTTTAAAGAAAACATCATGCAAAAATTCAATCTGCTATGGGTTTAAAATAAAGTCTTCATCTGTGTTGTTGCAGAAAGAATAGCTACCTTATGTTTTGTCATATTGTAGTGGATTATCTTTAATGAAGCGTATATCCCCCAAAGCATTATTGTGATATTTTGTGTTTGTCTTGGTCTACACTAATGCAATGGTTTAGGTTTAGCGAACAGAAGAATGGATTTTATTCTTAGTGATGCCCTGGCAGATTTTCTTTCCTGAAGTTGTAAATGAATGCAATTCACACACATTTAAAAGGAGACCTTTGCTATTGATGTCAATGGGCTTTCACAGAAATGATAATGCTGATGTCTTGGTCTCTTGAAAAATTACAAGAGGTTCTCACAAAAAAACCCTTCATATTTTTTCACTCTAAAACGAGATGTAGTGCAGTGCTATATTCAGTTTAAAAAAAGAGAAAAAGAATCTCTATCTATGATCATCATTTATGTAGAGATATAGCTATAATTATCTGTCTGTCCGTCTGTCATCTATTATTATCTCATCACTCATATTTCCTTCTATCCATCTGTCTACTTACCTGCCTACCTACCTACCTGCCTACCTATATGCCTAAAGGAAGGCATACCCCACAGTGACATCTTGGCGGCATGACCATGAATCCGTGAGTGTTAATTATTTTATTATCATCTTTGGCTTAGCTGTATCTCTTGTATTTTTTTTTTTTTATAAACGTATGTTATTTTTCTAGTAATAAAAACACAATGAAGTAGTATTTAATAAAAACAAGTGTATTGTTAAATTGCTCTTTAGGAGAGAAAACATCAAAATATTTAATTATTTATTGAATGAGGCGAGCACATTTAGAGAGACTGATAATAAGACCGATGCATATCATTAAGGAAAAGGCTACCATTTTTGTCATTAAATCCCGTTTCTTCAAGCTGAGTCCTTTTTCTTTCTTCCTTTTCAAGATGTTCTTATCTTAGCTTTTTTCTTAATTGTAAACTCACAAAGATTTTAGGTGATCCTCAATCATCATCACATTGCTATTGCCCTGCTATGGTTTCCCCAGGCTGTCACTCTATTTCGGACACAGAGAAAGTTATTATCAATCTAAGGACGTTCAGTCATTCTATCTACCTACCTATCTATCATCATTTTCTATCTATCGAATCTATTATCTCCATCATCTCCCCTTATTTCCTTCTGTCCTTTCTTACAAAAGCAGTACGTATTGTATTAATACATGCTTCTCTGTACCACTTTTGTCACTGAACATATCCTCTATGTGATGAGAAATCATCTGTGATTCTTATGATAGTTACTCTCTTGTAAGTAATGTACCTTTTTCTTTTGTCTGCTTTTAAAATTTTCCTGTTAATTTGGTTTTCATAATTTTTATCTACTATGGTTTTCTTAATATTTTTATTAACTTTGTAAATATTTGGTTGTTATCTCTTAAAATGTTTCTTCTGTCACATTCTCTTTCTGTTTTCCTTCCAAGATCCCAATTACATGCATATGAAAGTGTGTAATATCGTCTCACAGATGTCAGATACTCTTATGATTTTTTTCCTTCTTTTTTCCTGTTTTGGATACTTTCTATTTGCCTTTCTTCAAATCTGCTGATTATTTTTCCTCTGCTGTGTCCGGCGTGCTGTTATTCCCACTGAATGCATTCTTTTTTAATTATTGTGTTTATTTTAGTGTATCTAAATATAATTCTTTTTTGTTTATAGTTTACCAAAATTCCTCATCTATTTATGCATGTTTTCATCTTTTTCTATTAGATTTTAAAGTAATGTATATGTTAATTAGCTTAATTTAGCCATTCCACAATGCGTACGTATTTCAAAACAACATACTATATATGATAAATATGAGGGGACTTCAAAAAGCTCATGGAAAAATGGAATTAAAAGATCAAAATAAAAAATACAAACTTTATTTTTCAACATAAGCTCCATCAAGTTCTAGACACTTTTATTAATACAAGCAATTATACCAGCCTTTTAGTCCATCCCTAAAGAACTGAGGGTCCTGAAAATTTGACCATGTCAAGGTAGTCTTTTTTACATTATTAACTGAAGAAAATTGGGTGCCATTTAAAGACTTTTTAAGACTAGGAAACAAAAAGAAGTCAGAAAAAGCCAAATCAAGACTGTAAGGTGGATGCCTAATGATTTCCCATTGAAGTGCTCACAAAATTGCTCTTGTTTGATGGAGGAATGAGCAGGAATATTGTTATGGTAGAGAAGAACTCTCTGGTGAAGTTTTCCCAGGCATTTTTTCTGCTAAAGCTTTGGCTAACTTTCTAAAATCGTTCTCATCATATGCAGATGTTATTGTTTTTGGCCCTCCAAAAGTCAATAATCAAAATGCCTTGAGCATCCCAAAAACTGTTGTCATGACCTTTGCTCCTGACTGGTTCACTTTTACTTTGACTGGACCACTTCCACTTCTTGGTAGCCATTGCTTTGATTGTGCTTTGTTTTCAGAATCGTACTGGTAAGGCCATGTTTCATCTCCTGTTACAATTCTTTGAAGAAGTCCTTCAGGATTTTGATCTCACTTGTTTAAAACTTCCATTGAAAGCTCTGTTCTTATCTACAGCTGATCTGGGCTCAATGGTTTTGGCACTCATTGAGTGGAAAGTTTGCACAACTTTAATTTTTCAGTCATAATTGTGTAAGCTGAACCAATTGAGATGTCTATGGTGTTGGTTGTTATTTCTCCTGTTAATCATCAGTCCTCTTCAATTAGGACATGAGCAAGATTGATTTTTTCCTTGCAAATTGATGTGGATGGTCTGCGGGTTTCATTTTCGACATTGTCTCATCCCTTCTTAAAATGAGTTATACATTTGTAAACTGCTGATTTCTTTGGGACATTGTCCCCATAAAATTTTTGTAAAGCATCAATAATTTCACCATTCTTCCACCCCAGCTTCACCATAAATTTGGTGTTTATTCTTGCTTCAGTTTTAGCAGCATTCATGTTGTTTTGATAGGGGCGGTTTTCAAACTGATGTCTTATCTTTCTTAGTGCCTCAAACTAGATCCTGTGCAGACATGTTATAACTAGTTAGTATGAATTTATTTTGGTGCAAAAAAATAGGAATCCTTTCATAGTTTTTACATAATATCACTTTCCATGAACTTTTTGAAGATCCCCCGGATACAATATTTGTCAATTAAAAATAAATTAAAATATTCAAAAATAAAAAAAAATCATGGTTGTTTTACTGTCCATTTTCTGATCTGATAATTCTAATATCTGGATTATTTGTTGGTCAGCTTCTATTGACTATTTCCTCTATTTTCTTCCTTTTTCACATATCTTGTGATATTTTATTGTATGCTGAACATTGTGTATAAAAAAAATTAGAAACTCAGGTAAATACTTACTTCCAAAAGAGGCAACTGCCTTCTCCTGTAGCACTGCATGTGTTTGGGGCTAAATCAATCTAACTTGTAGCTAGGCTAGGTCTGGGTTATGTTGCAGCTTCGCTTTGACTTTCGTTCCTCATTGGTTACAAACATTTTGAGAGTGGATTCAGGATTTTTCCTTCTACAGGAAATTCTATTTATGTTATTCAGCCTAGTCATCACTCTGTGAAGTATGGGAGAGTTCCCTCTTTGTCTTACTCCATGGATGCTAGCTTTTTGGGTTACCAGGGAGTTTTTTTTTCTTTTAATTTCTATCCTCCACTTTCTACACCTTGAGATATTTCTCTCTACTCTACTGTCCCTCTCCCATCCTTTAGAGGGCCTTGTAAGGATTTCATTCAGCAATCTTAATCTTACAGCCTTCTTTAGCCTGCTGCTTTGCTCTTGAAAATTTCTGGAACACCTCAGGGGAGACCTCTCTCAGCTTTGCTGTCCTTCCTACAACCTTTCATCCTGTATACTTGCAAAGATCTGTTGGATGAGAAGGCTGGTGGGGCACACTTACTCTGTGTTTGGTGTTCTTAGTGATTCTAATTCATCATACCAGCCTATACTTACTCATCAAAAGTTTGATAAAAATTAGGCTTTTTTCTTATTCTGTCTAGAGTGGATTTCTCTTCATCTCGCAGATTCACCAAGGAGGAACAAAGATATAAGTCTCTTCTCTCCTAAGAAGAAAAATTTATTGTTTCAGATTTCTTTGCATCCTCAGCTCTCTGATGGATTTTTTAAAAAAATTACAATAAAAATTGTGGTTTATCTGGCTTATTCTCATTGTGAGGGTCATAGCAATGGTCTCTGTATTAGTTTGTTAGGTCTGCTGTAACAAATACCCCAGACAGTATGGCTTAAACAGCAGAAATTATTTTTCTCACAATTCTGGAGGCTAGAAGTCCAAGATCAAGATGTTGGCAGAGTTGGTCTCTTCTGAGGTGTGTCTCCTTGGCTTGTAGATGGCTGTCTTTCCCCTGTGTCTTGACATGGTCTTCCCTCTGTGAGTGTGTGTCCTGTTTCCTTTCTCATGAGGACACCAATCATATTGAATTAGGGCCTGCCTTAATGATGTCGTTTTACCTTAATTACCTCTTTAAAAGCCCTATCTCCAAATATAGTCACATTCCGAGGTTCTGGGAGTTAGGACTTTAACATACAAATTTTTGGGGAACACAATTCAGCCTATAACAGTCTCTTTGCAACCTTCTATCGATCCTTTAGTTTTAATCCTCCTGAGTCATTTTGTTTTAGGTAGTTCTCTTGTGTACATGATGAAGTTGTATTTTATTTTGAGTGCTAATATGAACATCTTTTTATTTATTAGATGAGTTAATCACATTTACATTTATTGGTATGACTGACAAATTTTATCCTAGGCCTATAATATACTATATTATATATGTTAGTAAATATGTAAATGTGTAAATACATATAAGAAGATAGAGTGCTTTAACTATCACAATGTTATCTGCTTTCCTTTTTCTTCTTTCTGTTTTTAGAATTCTTGGAAATTTAAGAAAGTTTGTATTTTTTTTCCAGTGGCAACTTTTACATTAATGGCCTTAAATAATGTAAGTAATGCCCTCTTTCTTACACTGGCTATGATCAAGAATAAATTTAGGTTGGAAACTTTTCCTTTCTTTTCCCCTTTCTCCTATTATCTAATTTTAGCCAATGGCTTTAACTTAGTGTTGATTTTTGTTCTTTTAAATATGCTAAAGATTTGTGAGTTTAAATAATAATATTTTATTCCAAGCTGTGATTTATGAGACAATCAAAGAATTTATTTTGTTTCCCTCCTCTCCCTGTTTTCATCCAATTTTTATTTTACGCTATTTTTATATTTCTAGAGCATATTAATATTTATATACTATTCTTTAACCCCATTCTCCATCTTTTAGTCTCAATTTTATTGTTCAATGTTATTACTATGCACCATTGTTCCTTTCAGCAAAGTTTCTCCAATAATTTCTTGATTTTCTAGAGCTCATCCCATAAAAGATCCCCCAGAAAGGGCAACTGGAGAAATATACCCTGGGTTCTTTGATGTTTAGAAGACCATAGTCTTTATATTTAAAGGGGAGCTTAGATGAAAAGAAAATGATTGCCCCACATTTTCTTTATTTCTTTTTTTTTTTAGTAATGTGTAGATGCTTTTTTCACTGTTTTCTGGTGCTGTTGCGGTGAGAAGTTTGATGCCACTTTCTTTTTCAATCATTTGTAAGTGTCTTGATCTATTTGCCTGAATGCCCAAATTATTTATCTTTCTTTATGTTAGATTTCTAATAATTTTACTGGGAATTATCTTGATGTTGACCTGGGTGTTTTCCCAGGTATATAGTGTACCATTTCAGAGTATATATTCTTTATTTTATGTCTCATTTTGAAAAACTGTCACAGACAATTTTCTTAAAGTTTCACATATTTCTTTGTTCCATTTTTTATTTTCTGAGATTCACACACATGTTGGATCTTCTTTGCTTCTCATCTATGTCTATCCATTTCTCTCCAAACCTTTCTTCTCTTTTCCAGTATCTGTTTCATTTTATTCACATTTCTTTTTTTAATACTCTGTCAATTACTGATCTTTCTGTGGTGTCAATTGTCTAGCGTAGCCTGTATAACTTTGTCTTCATTTCTAAAATTATCTAGTTTTTTTTTCAATTTCTTTCTTGAAATTGAATTTCTTGAATTTCTTTCTTGAGTTCTGCACATCCTTTTGTTTCTGGTCCTCTTTTATATGAGTCCCTCTATTGCTGTTTTGTGTTATTTTCATAACTGCTAGTCCTTCCTGAAGGTTTTAAAAAAAGTTTACTTGGAAATGCTATATTAAAAGTTTAATTTACTTCAAAAATTTTTTTTTTCTGATGAGTTTTCTTGGCTTGTTGAAAATTTTGGCTACTTATTTTAGTTCTTTGCTTGTATGGAAACAGACTACATTTGTTTTCTGTTATGCATTTTAAATCAAATGAATTTTCCTGAACTAGTAATGGGAGAATATTTTAGGGTCAAGTTGGATTGGAAAAGGGCTTTCCAGGTTTCATAATTCAAGGCATTCCTCCTCTGTAGCTAGAGTCAGGTGTTGAAAACATAGTCTTTCCTTCTGGGTAGTCATTCTCTGGCCTTCAGAGCCCAGTATGGTTTAGCAAGTCTCTCCTACCTTCAGTTTTGTACTTCCCACATTCCCTTTCAGCCTTTGACTTACAAAGTGACTTTACAAATTGTTTGGCAGCACCTTTCAATATTTTTAATCTCATTACTGCTCTCACTATCACAGCCATCCTGTTCTGCTTGTTCAGGGGGCTGCTGTAGAAGTTTTCTCTTAGTGTGACTCTCTTTCCTGAAAGGGTTATTTGTGGTAAATTTCTAAAATCTTTCTGATCCAAGACTTTGGCATTTCCTGTTTCCTCTGCAGCCACTTTACTACTTCTTCATACTTTGTTCTGGTTTATTCTGCCTTAAGAAGTGCTTGTCCAGAATCTAGATACTGATATTCTGTTTCCTAGTCTTGCCATTTGTTTTCTGACCTGCCCATAGCATTTCTTATTCATGTGGGGCCCTGTCTATCCAGGGGTGAATATTTGCTGGTGATTTTTTGGATCTTTGAATGCCTTCTGTAAACTTAATTTTCTATCAGTCTCTCTAACTCCATACTTTCTTCTTCTTCCTGTATTTTTTGATAGTTCTGTCTCACGTTCCCTAGTCAATTCTGCAATTCTAGGGAGTCATTGGTCATGCTTCCAGATACTTAATAAATCTTGGATTTTCTCTATCTCTTACTTTTACCAAAAGTATGCTGCTTTTTCTCCCTTATTATTCCTGTTGCTCTTTATGATTTTCAGGGGGAGAACTGGGAAGATTTGATACTAAGAGGCTATCATAGTTGTTCTGGAAACAAAATAATTGTTCTCAATTTCAATAGTGATGGAAACAAATATTTATATGATGTAATGGCACATTGTACACAATCACATTAAAAGCCACCACGTACTCTTTACACATTCACACATTTAAGTGTAGCCCTGTGAAAAGAACCACCTGCTAATTATTAACTAATGTTTTACTATTTTTAAGTGATGTTCTAAATCTAATCTTCCATGAGTGCTCAAGAACATTCTTGGCACATAATTTAGCTTTCAGTGTATTCTTGTGTTTTAGTGTTTACAAGGTGTTTTGAAATATGACACAGAGGACTAAGTAACAAGTAGTGAATCTTGTGTTCTATTTACAGCCTTCCTTTCCTGGCTGCTTGATTTGGTAAAACTTGTTTGACCTCTAGGTTTTTATAATTCTTATTAAAAAAAATTGGGGTTAAATTTGTCCTGTTTTGTCAAATGAATAGTGACATTGGTAAAAAAATTTTAAAAATAAAATAGCATGATATTGTAATTAATGAATGAAGCATGTACAGATGTTAGAGGCAGATCACTGGGGCTTCAATCCCAGCTCCATCATTTACTGTATGACCTTGGGCAAATTAATTAACCTCTCTGAGCTCAATTTCCTCATTTGTAAAATGAGGATAATAATGACTATCTCCTGTGTTATTAATATTAACGAGATAACAGATCTCATTGTGCATGGTAACTCTTTTTGGCTTTGTAATTTACATCAGTAACAGAAATCTTGGCTTGACTTTCTTTGCCACTGACACCATGAACACTGGATCAATTATTTTAAATACTTATTGAATGCCTTCCAGACGCTAAGGTACCATTCTAGATACTGATGATATAGCAGTGAACCAAATGTGCAAGAATCCCTGCATTCATAGAGCTTACACTTATAGGACTCTATTTATTATACCTCTTTTTATTAAATGTTCTTAATAAAAATGTACATTTATTTACTGGCCCAAGTAATTGAAAATCCAAAATTCAGGCACAACTGGATCTGAACTCTTAGTTATATCATGCATTTTCTATCTTTTTCTTTCTTCATCTTTTAGTTTTTCTCTCTACTGACTTGACTTCATTATAGGCTGGCTTGGTGTACATATTTCAAAAGAGTGTCGCCAGCAGCTTCAAGCTTTTGGGTTTTTACACTTAGTGACCTCAGAGGAAGTATGAGCCTTTCTCTCATAGATGACCTCTGATTGGTCCTCCTTAGGCCCTGTGCCTTCTGCGAACAAATTTCTGAGGAATAGAATGCTCTGAGTGACTTACTCTGGGTATGCTGTGCTTCCTGCGTGCAGGAAATGGAACCTGGTTTCATTTCAACCATATAAAATGAGTTTCTAATAGGAAAGCAGGGTTACTTTTGGAAGAACCCTGAGAAAGATTGTAAAGCTATTAAAGTTTAATTCAAGTACTATACTATGTGTATCAAAATTAGGCAGTATGGGTTGATAATTTATTTTAGGACTCTGAAACTCTTAATGCTAATTCTTTTGCAGTTTTCAGTATAGCTCTAGTCATACCTTTTGTCTGAAATACCAGGCTGTTTTTTAATTTAAGATTGAAGGAGGTAGTCAAACTGATATTATTTTATGGAAGAAGGAAGATGATAAAGAATGAATGATACTCTTGGACTAATTCATGAGTGTAATTGTTCTTTGTTGGACCATTATTTTTATAAATTAACACAGTTTTCATAAATGTTTGTTGAATGTACCTTTGATATGTGTGGTTTATCAGAAGGTATATTTGTGGTCTATTCCTGGTAGGATAACTAAAATTGCATGACTTTTAATAAGTCATCCTCCATGGGTCTTTATTTTATCATCTTCAAGATGAAAAGACTGTGCTGGACTATTTATTAATTCACTCAGCAAATGTCTTGGTTACCTATTATCTGCTTGGACCTGTTATATGTGGTGGGCATACAGCAATGGTAAAACAGAAAATGTTCCCAGCTTGTTGAAAATGATATTATTGTGGGAGTAGATAAACAAATAAGATAGTAGATAAAAAATATAATGTTGAGTGGCAATAAGTACTCTAAACAAGGTGAATATAAGGTCCATGATGTGAAAGGCCTTATCTATCTTCTCTATTTCTGTATTCCTAGTGCCTAGACATTGTTGGCTGTAGGAGTGCTCAACAAGTGTTTGTTGACTAAATGAATAAATAAGCAAATTGACTTGTTTGCAAATGGCCTATACCTGTTATCAAGGATGAGTTCATAGCAGAGATTTCAGAACAAAGAAATCAGTAAAAACTCCCTCTTACTAAGTTTAAAAACAAGGAACCAAGTTGTGATGGTTAAATTTTATGTGTCCACTTACTTAGGCTATGGTGCCCAGTTGTTTGGTCAAACACTAGTCCAGATGTTGCTGTGAAGGTATTTTGTAGATGTAATTAACATCTATAATTAATTGACCTTAAGTAAAAGAGATTATTTTTGATAATATGAGTGGGCCTCATCTAATTAGTTGAAGGCCCTAAGAATAAAAACGGAGGTTTTCTGAAGAAAGGAATTATGCCTCAAGAATATAGCACAGAAATCATGCCTGAATTTTCAGACTGCCTGCCTGCCTGAGCTACAAATTTGGAACTCAAGACTCCAATATCAACTCTTGCCTGAATAACCAGCCAACTGGCCTGCTATACAGATTTGCCAACCCACACAATCTTGTGAGCCAATTCCTTAAAATAAATTTCTGTCTCTCTCTCTTTCTCCTCTCTCTGCATATATCCTATTAGTTCTGTTTCTCTGGAGAACCCTGACTGATACACCAGTGAAATTGCTTTAACAACTCTTTAACTTCCTATAATTGAATGCGTTGTTAGTAGATAGAAATTTTTAAAAAGATTCCAGTTTTCCTTAAATTCTGAGACTTTCAACTAGTTAGTGTCCTCTGCTAATTTGAAGATAGGTGAAAACAAGTTGAAATTGTAATGTAAGCTGTAACATGGTTAACCTTGAAGCTAGTTGTGTTGTAGTTATTTCAACACTATCTTCACCCTTCCTTTCAATAATTTTCTTGATCTATGTTAAAATTGCAGACAATTTGTGGAAAGTAGCAACAGAGCATATGGAATTCTCTGGTCCAAATATAAACCAGCGTTGGGGTATGGGAGGAGGAGCTTTGCAGGAGGAAGAGTCATGCTTTGCTAGAACCCTCTTAGGTATGAAGGATAAGAGAAGCTAACTATATTTCAAAATTTATATGGCATTTGTTCTTTCTCACCTTCTCCCTATGTTTAACACTTATTTGACAAATAAATGTCAGAAAGTAGTCATCAAAATGTCAGAACTTTAAGATGGATGTGGGAGCAAATTGGAAGAAAATCAAATCCTAAAATTATTCTTTCAACATAGTTTTTCTTAGGTGAAGCAAGGAATTAAAAAAAAACAGTAATATTTTCTAAAAGAGAAACAAATTTAATACTTTTGACTCTGGACATTGGAAGAGACCTTGAGAGGTTATCTAGTGCATTCCTTTACCTCTAAGCAGGTTGTGTGTTTTGAGTCAAAAATTAAAGCCCTCTCATAGGGAACAAGACTCCACAACTCTCCTTAGCTATCTATTTTAATATTAAATAATTCCTACTCTCAAGAATTCTTTCTCTTATCTAACATAATTTTTGTCTGGTACTGGTCCAAATTGGAGTTGGAAAGAAGATGGTGATTATTCCCTATGTGAGAGCCCTTCAAGTGTTTATAGATTGTTATTAAATTGTCTCAAATCAACCTTTAATCTTCATGCTGAATGATATTCATTCTCTTGACCTTCTTTGATAAATCTTTTTCTAAACCCTTCAATCACCATTTGTAGCTTCCTGATAAACCAGCTCATTTTTTCTCCCTCTCTGCTTAGTTGTAGAACACAGAGCCAGAGAGAATATTTTTGGAACAGTAGGAGTTTGATGAAAGGATTTCATCCTTTGTATTTATATATATGTGCACTTTTCTTTATACAGTTGATATTTAAAATAACATATTTTTGCAAATCAAAAGATATTTTAATACTCTTAGCAAGTTTGCCTTTTAAAGAAAAGTAGTGAATCTTTTTGAAAATGAAGACTTTTGTTAGGTAAATGTATGAAGAGAGATGATTTCTTACGCTCAGATTTTTGTGTTTACATAGAGCTTTCTTAAAGTAGAGCTTATCTCTTTTATAATATCATCCTGTCTTTTTGTTCCATAGCAATTCTGTAACCCATTTCTGCTTGTGAATTATATTTTAGATTTGCTTTGAGTGCTACATTTGCACAATCAGCTCAGCATTTATTATGCACCTATGTTAAAGATATTTGTAGCAATGTGAAAAATAAATCATACTCTGCTCTTTAATAGATTGCAATCTAGTGGGAGAGAGAGAATGTGTACAAATAATTAAAATATAAATAGGGAAGAATGCAAGTATTAGAAGTTGGGAACTTATTTTAATTTAAGATCTTTATGATGGAGAGCATCCCTTCAATGATTAGGAGAGACACAGATGGAAATAAAGATTACTTACAGGCTCTGAGTATACACAGCATGACTGAAGGCCACATAGAGGTCAGTTAGCACCATGAAAAAGAGAAAGAGAGGGACCTGTGGGCCAGTGTCTTTATTGGGGTCCAGGGAATTATCTAAATATGTTTCCCATGGGGAATTTTAATTGGTGGGTTTAAAGCAAGCAGGCATGAGTTTTAGGCAGTCACACTGTGGCATAACTGCACAGTCCATGCAGGGTGTGGGAGTCAGTGGGGCCAGTGAAATAGGTTGTATCTAGCTGACTCATAGGGAGATCTTCACCAGGAAGAATTTGTATTATATAATACAGGGCAGATATCTGGATCAACCACATTGAGGAACCTGGGGGATGTAGAACTGGAAACTGTGTGAAGTGTGACTAAGCCCTGCTTCTGCAATAAGAAAATTAAACATAGTAAAAATGGATGCTGAGGCGACATAAAATTATAACAATCTACTCTAGATCCCCCAAAAGGGAGAGATTATCTGAAAACAAGGAAGGTTTTTGAAAGAGGTTGCATTTGAGGAGAATCTTGAAGGTGGTGTAATGTTTGTAAAAGTAGAATTAAGGAAGATAATTATTAAATACTAGCAAGAACTAGAGGAATAAGGGAAGGAAGGTCAGAAAATCGGAAAAGGAAGAAGAAGAAGTCAAGTGAAAAGGTTTAGAAGAAATGTAATTATTGTTTTGGAATGGGATTTAGGAAGTATTTATGTGTGCATAGTGTAAGGCAATTTAAATTGGATTTATTATGTAGTCAATTATTATGTCAAATATTTAGGTAATGTTTTGGTTTACATTTATTACTTTGTACAGTTTGAGGTCAAAGTGTAAGTGATCACTTTCCCAGTGTGTGCATTGTATGTATAGGGATTTGCCCCATTTGCCCCTCCCACCTGTTGGTTTCCATTGAATTTTACTACCCTTGTCCACATGATGTCGTCATTTAGTTTCAATTAATGAACATGTAGTGTTTGTCTTTCCATTCTGTGATACTTCACTTAGGAGGATGGTCTCAAATTTATCCAGTTTGTTACAAAGTTTGATTACTGGTTGAGTACAATTCGATACATTTACACAGTTTATTATCCATCATGTATTGATGGGCATTGGGTTGTCTCCAATCTTTGCGATTATATTGTGATGCATAAACATTCGGTGCAAGTGTCTTTTCTATAAATATTTTTTTCCTTGGGTAAATACTAGTAGTTGGATTGCTGGATAAAGTGTTTTCTTTATTTTTAGTTCTGAATACCACTTTCCATAGGGTATGGTAGTTTGCAGTCCACCAACGTGTATGAGTGTTCCTTTCTCTCTGCATTCCAGCATCTGTTGTTTTGGGTTTTTGATAAGCCTTCTCCTGAAGTAGGTGAATCTCTTGGTTTTGATTTGCATTTCCCTGATAACACATTGAACATTTTTAAATGCTTACTGGCCATTAGTCTATCTTCTTTGAAAAGCTTCTGTTCATTTTTTCAATTTTCCATGAGTTTTATTTTTGCAGATTTGCTTGAATTTCTGTGTAGATTTCAGGTTTTAGCCTTTTCCTCTGTTGTCTGAATTTGTATTCTTTCTTCCTATTAGGTGTCATATTATTTAGATTGTTTCTTGGCTGCTTTTTATTAATCAGGTCCCATTTTTATTTTTGTTGTGCGTGATTGCCTTTGGGATATTCTTCATAAATTGTTTGCCTAAGCCAGTATCTATAAGAGTTTTTCTAACCTCTACTTCTAGAATTCCTATAGTTTCATGCCCTAGGTTTAAGTCTGTTATCCATCTTGAATTAATTTTTGTGAGTGGTGAGAGGTGCAGATCCTGTTTCAGTCTTCCATATGTGGCTATCCAATTTTCCCAGCACTATTTATTGACAGGGATTCTTTTCCCCAATGTACGTTTTGTCTGCTTTGTCAAAGATCAGATGGCAATATGAGGATGGTTTTATATCTGGGTTCTCTGTTCTGATCCATTGGTCTATGTCTATGTTGTGCCAGTACCATGCTGTTGTGGTTACTATAGCCTTGTAGTATAGCTTGAAGTCTGGTAAAATGATGCCTCTCAATTTGTTCTTTCTGCTTAAGGTTGCTTTGGCTATTTGGGGTCTTTTCTGGTTCCATACAAAGCTTAGAATTAGAATAATTTTTTGTAGATCTGCAAAAAATGATGTTGGTATTTTAATGGGGATTGCATTGAATCTGTAAATCACTTTCAGTAGTATAGACATTTTAATAATGTTGATTCTGCTGATCCATGGGCATGGTATGGTTTCCCATCTGTTTATGTCTTTGATTTCCTTCCTCAGTGTTTTGTGGTTCTCCCTGTACAGGTCTTTCCCCTCCATGGTTAAATATATTCCTAGGTATTTTATTGTCTTTGTTGCTATTGTGAAAGGTATCAAGTTTTTTATTTGATTCTCAACTTGACTGTTGTTAGTGTATACGAATGCTACTGATTTTTGTACATTGATTTTGTAACCTGAGACTTTGCTGAATTTATTTATCAATTCCATGAGTCTCTTGGTAGAATCTTTGGGCTTTTCTAGATATAAGATCATATTTCAGTAAAGAATGATACTTTGACTTCTTTTTTCCCCGTTTAGATACCCTTGATCTAGCCTATTCTTAAGGTTTTCCACTGTGTTTGTGTTTCTGTGAATGAATTTTTCATTTCCAGAAGTTTTGTTTGATTTTTTAAAATAATTTGATTTCCTTAGTAAATTTTTCATTCATTTCCTGCATTGTTTTTGTGGTTTCTTTGTATTGGGTTTCTATTTTCTCTTGTATTTCCTTACAATCCATATGCAAAATTCTTCATCTGTCCTTTCAATCTTTTTATTTTGGTTGGTATCCATTGGTAGGGATTTGTTTTCTTTTGGAGGTGTCCTTTTGCTCTGGTTTTTCATGTTTCCAGAGTTCTTCCACTGATTCCTTCTCATCTGGCCTCTTGGTTGAGACCTGGGGATGCTAGGCCTGGTTATGTGCCTGTCTCTGGGTCCCTGAGGATCAAACCCTGCGTGTGCCAGGGAGAAGAGTGCTAGTACTGACTTGCCTATGGGGTGTTCTAGCAGGTTTGGTGTACCTCTCAGGTTGCCTATAACCCGCTGTCTTCACCTCTTCCCGACAGTGTATAGTGTGTTATGTCCCCCAGTTTACTCTCATTGATGGGAGGTGGTATTTGTGAGTGTGAATCAGCCACTCCCTGTTTGTTTGAGTTGGAAGACGCTATGATGAGCTATATAATTTTTCTCTCTGTGATTGGTTGATGTTTGTGTGATAGAGCCAGCTGCTGAGATGTTCTTTTGTGTCTATGGTAGACCCTGGTCCCCCAGGTGGAGTACTTGAATGCCCCAAGCTTTAGGCAGGACCCTGTAACTCCCAGAGGGTTTCTTGATCTCTACCACCACTGAGGTGGGGGGAGGAGCAAGGCAGTTCATGGCTAGGTTGAAGCCTGAAGGCTTTGCAAAGCCTCAGCTGACTCAGAAGTTGCTTTCTTCACTAGGGGGAGCCACTGGTAGGATGGTCAAGACAAGCTCTCCAAACTGGGAGGGCTGTTCATAGGGGAGGGGGATAAATGCTTGTATGCTAAGGCTCCAGGCTGGGTTCTTTCCACCCTTATCCAGTAATGCACTTTTTGTGGGGAGGGGTAGGCACTCCCCCAAATGGCCACTCTTGGTCCCCCACACACCCTGTAAAGTTGAGTCAGTCTAACCAATCAATTTTAAGGAGGCATAAGAAGGCTAAGGGTTTCCTTTAAAGAAGAATGCAGTTATAATAAAATTTATTATTTTTTTGGTTACCAAGAATCCAATCACCATTCTCATATTGGAGAAATACCCTATTATGTGGTATTAATTTGAGGCTGAGTTCTGTCTCCCACTTTGGAAAATAAGAGGCTCAAATTATTCTGAGTGCCCGGGGCCTTCTTATTATCTTATTGTTCTTACTGCCACCTTTGTGTCTAGGGCTCTCCTCACACATGACTAGTCCGTGTCTTTTTCCCTAGAGGCTACAACAGCCTCTCCACTGTTTTTTTACAGAAATTTAACTCATGTAGAGCATTTATGCTGAATCATATTTTTTGAGATGAGTTGTATGTCACTAGGAAAGATTTCTTTGAGGTGTGCAGACATCTCAAAATCTTATTTTAGAGATTTCCTCTTATTAAAGTACTACTTCTTAGCCATGTCACCACTGGATTTATGTTTGATCATCCTCCTCTGTCTCTCATCTTCCTCATGTTGTTATCATCCTTTGTTCTCTCTGGTTTGTTCTGTCACTGCCCACCTCCCATGGAATATTACTGTCCTGCATCATGCACAACACTATTGCCCCACTCTCTGAGACCTTGGTATACATCAACATCTGTCCTCTGGGTCTTACCATTTATTTCAAGTGTTTATTAGGTTATTTTTCCAAAAATTGTTTTCTCTGTAAAACATGTCTTGTTTCCAGCTATTAGTTTTTTTCTCTTCTTGTCACACGTACAGACATGCTACCTATCCATATTTACATATGTCAAAAACTAAGTCTCTCTCTCTCTCTATATATATAGAAAGACTATGCAATTATTTACATATTTTTGCATATATATATTGAAAAATAAATTGAATCTTAGCATACATATTCTGTGCCATAAGTATCTTATAAAATCAGTACACATATATCTTCCTTATATTATAAATGTGCCACAAATTTTTAACCACTTATGTAACAATGGAAAATGAAGTTATATAAAATTTTCCATTATTATGAAGAATGTTTTAATAAATATCCCTGTACATATATCTTTTTGCTTCTGTGTATTTCTAAGGGCTAGAGGGCTAGAAGTGAGTCTCTTGTGTCATAAAGATTCAACATTTTGGTTGGTTAACATACTGCCCTCCCAAAAGGATTACCCAGTTTATACTCCCAAATATAACTTTTTGAGAATTTTTTTTCCTACATCCTGCTTAACATTTTATCATTTTAATTTTTAATTTTTGTTAATACCTTTGCCAAAAAATGATACCTTATGGTTATTTTAACTTGTATTTTCTTAAATATTAGGCTGAATATCTTTTCAGATGTTTATTTGCATTTATTTTTTTGTAAATCACATGTCCACATGCCTCTCACTTTTTTATTGAGGTTTCCTCTTTTTAAAATTTAATTTATAGTACCAATGGTGCTTGTAAGGGCAATAATATTCATCAGGGGGCAGGCAGGAGGGAGGGGGTGGAGGGGATTGGAAAAACTCTCACTGAATGGATGCGGGGAGCACAGTTTGGGAGATGACCACGATTGTAGCTTTGACACGGGCAGTGCATGGGCAATATATATAGCCAAAGTGTTGTACCCCCATAATATTCTGAAATAAAATAATAAATAAAAAAAAAAGATAACAAGTGTTGGGGAGGATGTGGAGAAAAAAGAACTCTTGTTTTTCCATTCTTGAGATACTTCACTTAGAAGAAAATATTCTGGAACTAAAAAATAAATAAATAAGTAAATGAAAAAAAATTTTTAAAAAATTTTTAAAAAGAGAACTCTTGTACGCTGCTGATATGAATGTAAATTAGTACAGACATTTTAGAAAACAGTATGGCACTTCATCAAAAAATTAAATAGAACTATCTTATGATCCAGTGATCTCACTTTGGGTATATATCTAAAGGAAATGAAATCAGGATCTTGAAGAGATATCTGCACTCCCATGTCATTGCAATATTATTTGCAATAGCTAAGATATGGAAACAACCTAAACATCTGTTCACAGATGAATGGATGAAGAAATGTGGCATCGAGATATAAATAATGGAATATTATTCAGCCTTAAAAATGAAGGAAATCTTGTCATTTGCAACTACATGGATAAACCTGGAGACATTATGCTAAGTGAAATAAGCCAGACACAGAAAGACAAATGCTGCGTGATCTCATTTGTATGTGGAATCTAAAAAAGACAAACTCATGCAACCAGAGTAAAATGGTGGTTGCCAGGACAGGGGATGGGAGAAATGGGGAGGTGTTGATCAAAAAGTGCAGAGTTTTAGTTATGGAGGATGAATAAGTTCTGGAGATCTATTGTATAGCATGGTGACTATAATCAGTAATATTTTATTGTATACTTGAAATTTGCTAAGAGAGTAGATCTTAAGTGTTCTCACTACCAAAAAAAGGTAACTCTGCAAGGTGATGGATATGTTAATTAGCTTGATTATGGTATTCAGTTCACAATGTATACATATATCAAATCATCGCATTGTACACCTTAAATATCTACAATATTTATTTGTCAATTGTACCTTTATAAAGATAGGAAAAATTTTAAAAATAAAACATGTAGCCAATAAAATATTTTTTTAATGGAGCAAAAAAAATTAATTTATAGTTCTTCCTGTATGATGTAATAGTATAATATATAGTAGTATAATGTATTTGGAAATATTTTCTCATAATGTTATGCATCTTATACTTTTGTTTCAAGTACTCTTTTGTCTATTAATCTTTCCTTTTTAAAATCTGGGTTTTGCATCTTGTTTAGGAAGGCATTCCTTTCTTTCTGACTGAAAGCATTTTTATGTATTTTATTATAATACTTTTGGTTTTTGCATTTAGCTTTTGAATCCAGGTAAAATTTATTTTTGTATTTGTTATGACAGAGGAATTTAAAAAATTTTTCCAAAGCATGTGGCTGACTGTACACATACAATTTATTGGATGTTCATATATTTGCCACTAATTTGCAATGTCTTTTAAAATATTTCTGAAATATTAATTTTCTTTGACTAATCTATACTTAATAAGTCTGTACCAATTCCACTATGGTTTAATTATTATACCTTGGAGTGATATGTTGTAAGGCTTACAAATACATTTTTTTCACTCAGTCTAATAATTTTACTTAGTAGTTTTAATTTTAATGGTAGTATTAATTTTTTGTAGGTAAAAAGACATCAGTGTAATATCAAATAATCTAAATAAAAACCCTTTAATGTTCAATGTGTATTAAAAATATCCATATGACCTCATGATTTTGTCTAATAACAGATTATATTTCCTAGCACTGTTCATGAAAGAAAGATTGCAGAAATATTACCTCTAGCAATGAGCCTTTTTAGCACCCTGATTTTGGCCTCTAAATATGGTTTTCCACAAATAACAAGGTTTTCTAGAGATATGGCAATTCTAGGTGTGTTAAAATGAATGTAAAAGATGAGCCGCAAAGATCTTGCTGTGCCAGAAAGCAAAGAGGCTTTCAAGGATGAGGTCTTCTCAAAACAGCAGAGGAATCAGCCTGCAGGACTCTCTTGGCCAATGGTGGAACAATTTTAGCATTGAGAGAATAATAGCTATAAATTGATTGAAATACATGGATATATAATGATATCAGAAAAAAGAAAACACAAAAAACAAAAATCTTATTTGTTACCAGTGGAAATGCTTATTACATTAACTCTTTAACATATACATCGGTAATTAAAAATAAAGAATTAAGCATTTATTCTTCCATTCTAATTGGAAATGCATTTCAGGGTAGTCAAATTACCTCAATTAAAAAAGGATTTTTTTCTTGAAGAATGACAACTAATCGATATGGAATAAACAATACAGTTAGAAAAATTGCTTTTTTTTGGCAATTCATAATGAAATAATTGATTCAGGCAAAGATCATCAGTGTATGCTAAACCATCAGGTGATAGGCTGCTGGGGAACTCAGTATTTGCATGGTGGCAAAGTACCACCCTACAGATTACTTTATGGTTGCAAAAAGAAAAAAATGTAACTAATCAATGGAGGGGTTAGACTCTGCCCACCTGAATGCAATGATCAGCCATAGCGACACTAGCAGTGGACAACCGGATGTTTCATACCTACAAATACAATGCCATAAGCAGAACCAGCATCACCTCTTAAACATTTTTGTCAGAAATAATAAACCTGAATCTAAATGAAATTTTCTGTCTGACTTTTATTTTTCAGGAAATACAGGGCATAAGGAGGAAAATGCTACACAAGACCATGAGGAAACAATCAGAAAAATCCCAAAGATAGTTCATAATATAGGACAACTGATAACTATCTCGGTCTGTTCAACAAGTCAATGACAAGAGAAAAAGAAGTATGTATGTGTTTGCATTATGTGTGTGTCTGTGTGGGTGGGTGGGTGCTGGTGTGGCAGGGGGAGTATTCTCTATGTTAAAAGACATAACTCATAACCAAATGCCATACGTAGATCTTGATGGGATCCTTGTTTGAACAAATAATCAATAAAGGCTATTTTTAGGGCAATTGAGGAAATTTGAATATAAACTGGATAATATAATTATCATTAATTTTGTTAGTATTAACTTTTGTGGTGGTTATATAGAAAAATGTTTTTATTCTTTATAAATGCATACTAAAATACTTAGGAATGTCATGATGTTCTTAATTTAATATATTACAGCAGACAAGTAAATAAATAAAGCAAATTTAGTTAGTTGTTGTTAAGTCTAAGTGTTAAGCTTATGGTTGTTTATTTAAAAAGATGTATATTTTATATTTACTTTTCTGTGTGAAGATTTTTATAATAAAAAATTGAATAAGTAAAAACAAATATATATTTAATTTATATATTGCATAAACAAATATTTATTTTTAGAATTTAATAACAAAGGTCCTAGGATATTTAATTAGGGGGTTATTGAACATATATGCTTACCATATTATGTCTTCCCATCCAATAATAAGTCTCTCCATTTATTTTGAATTAAAAAAAATATTCTTCAACACTTTCATGGTTTTCTTCATACAAGACTTAAATGTTCCCTATTAGATGCTTTCCCAAGTAAGTGTTTAGTTGCTCTCGTCTAGTAGAATTGCTATTGACCAGAAAAGCAATGACCTATAGGGAAGCTGATCTTGTTTCTGGCTGTTTTGCTGCACTCTTTTTAGTGTTACTAAATAGTTTTGCAATTTTATCTTTTCCCTTCAAATGATCTTTTTTACTTGTGAAATGTAATGTACATACAAAGACATATATAACAAACAAATATACAGTGTAAGAAATTTTATTAGGCAATTGTGAATGCAACCATCTCACAAGTAAAAAGAAAATTGAAAATTGCCAGCACCCCAAACCCACCTTGTGTCCTTTCCATATCATACGTTTTGACTGATATATTAAATATTCTAAAGTGTAACTTTCTAGGTCTTAATTTTTACAATATATTCTGACTTTTTGAATTTTATCCATAAAATTCAGAATCAAAAAATAGCAAAAACAAGATGTTTTCTCTCTTATTTCAGCTTATTTATTAGTTTCATCTGGTGGAAATATATTACACTAATCTAGAATTTTGGGTTAAAGTTTTTATAATTTTTTAACATAAGTATATGTGTATATGTACACACATACACATGTATACAGAGAAAGATTATAAATATAAACAATTAGGTCTAAATATCAGGTGCTTATAAGTTAATTTGACAAATTATTTGTTTCCTAGTACACATTTTCAAGTATTGGTATTAACTAGGTGCGTCATTTTTAAAGTCTTCCTATGAGAGGTGAATATTCAGATATTTTTCAACTCAGTGTAAAAAGTCTCAAATATACCACCTTTGAGTATAATTCTCAAATATTTGGCCTCCATAAAAGTTATATTGTATTTGCTTAGGACATAGATATTTTAAAGTCAACATTTTCTTTTTCATTGGCAATTCCCCAAAATAAATCACAATAAACCACCTGCTGTTAGAACAAGGTCATTTGGATTAATCAGATTTAAATGGGAGGCAGAGTTGAGACACATCTTGTGAATTGTGAAGAGGCTTTGTAATCAAGATGTAAACACCAAATTCTATAGAACTTCTTAAAAACACCAGATATCATTATTTTGATTTCCTCCTTTCCAATATCTTCATCAAGATGCAAATACATGGTACTTAGTATTTCCTAATTATAATTTATTAATCAAGTATTAAATAGCAACTGCATTTTAGGAGTTTGCAGGTAGGTATTAGTCAATCTCGGTTCTGCAATATTCAAAGTAAAAGGGGGAGCAATTGTAGATGCAAGGATTAGCTCAAGTTTGCTTCCACATGTCCAAGATATAAAGCCTTCCTGGGTGAGCAAGAAAAAAATGTCGGTTCATGAAAAGCTAGAACAGAGCGAGATGTTAAGAGTTCATTGTTCATCTACATGGAAAATGAGGGCAGACATATGCTATTTGTTTTTCTACAGGCACAAAGAGTGTGTTTCATAAAGCACTGCTTGTCAAAGAATTTTTTTTCCCACCAAAATATCCCTAGGAGGAAGAGATTGAACTAGGTTTATAAATGCAGCACAAAGCTTTCCTCCATGAATGGTTAATGGGTGCAAAAATATGGTGAGTTAGACAGAATGAACAATGGGAAAATTTTTAAAAAATATTGTTTATTACTTAAAACATTCATTTCAATGTTGTATTCAACCACATAGTATATCCATATTTCTTTTAATAAAATAGTTTTAAATTATTTCATTTACTTGCTGTCAGGTAAAAATGATTTTCTACAATAATGTGGGTTTGCGCTGTGGCTTTGAGAACCCACCTTGGAATATCAATCCATAAGGGGTGTGCATTTTCCAATTTCTGATAGTACCACTCTTCTTATCCCAAACAATAATAACCAAGGTTTATTGAATGTTAATATGTTCCAGAGACAGTTCAAACCCATTAAATATATTAATTTATCTCACCCTAGGAGTGATGGATAGAATTACTAAATGTTTATTTATTTTGTGTGCATATGGAGAATTATCCTTATATAATTGAAATTTGCACAAATAATCTGTGATGATGAGATATCTTAAGGATTTTTGTTTTCATGTTTGCCAATTTTGGCCTTGGCCCTATCCTAATGAAAAAGAGTTTGTGCTGTTTAAAGCAATTCAAATTGCCCAATATCGGCCAGGCACAGTGGCTCATACCTGTAATCCCAGCACTTTGGGAGGCCAAGGCTAGAGGATCCCTTGAGGCCAGGAGTTCGAGGCTACAGGGAGCTATGGTCTTGCCATTGTACTCCAGCCTGGATGACAGAGTGAGACCCTGTCTCTAAAAAAAAAAATAAATAAAATAAATAAATAAAATAAAAATAAAAAACAAATTGCCCAATACCAGCAAAAATTCTAGAATTGATATATGTATAAATTAAACCTCATATGACAATTTTTGAGTTAAGATTTCTTATCAACTTTATGTCTTCTGATCTTTACTAAAAAGTTAATTGCTATTACTCATATATAAATCATTTGATTAGATATAAATTTAGTAACTAAATACTGATATTTGGTGAATATCTGCCTCTTCATTGGTTTGTCATGGTGCTATTTTATTTTTATTTTTTAGATTTTGGGTCAAATGGATTAGATGGGCTTAGGTTGGAGACAAGTTAAACTTAATGTGGTTGAAATTATGTTCTATAACTGAGGTCTACCACAGCAAGAAATGCACCATCTAACAGAACCAAATGATTTAACCAAATGAATTTTACAGTACATGGCAAATACTTTGCTACATAAAAGCACTAATTTGCTTCCATACTGCAGGTTTAGTCCAGTTCTTTATTCAGGGTCAATGGCTATATATACCCTGCTAGCAGAAAAGTGGCTTTCTTGCTAATTGAGCCTTTTAAAAGTATCCTCAAGAGACAGTAAACAAACGGGTGGTTTGATTGACCACTTTTGTATTTGGGTAAAAAATATTTCATAAGACTGATTTAATATAGCAAAAATCTGAGTTGAGGTTGTAGATTATAGCAGAGAGTATGCCAAAGAATGTAATAGTTTGTAACCTAAATGAATACTTTCATTCCCTTGAATTCATGAAAATGCATCATACACTTTCATTTTGATTTAAATACTTAACATCAACTATTATTTATGTTTTAATATCCACAAACCTCTCTATAAAGCCCTAAAATTTAATAATGGTATTAATGTCAAATTTTGTACTGGAGCAGAGTCCAATATGAGTTTTTGATAGAGTCATGCCAGATCTGAATATGTTTTTCATTGATTTTAATGGGTTTCTTATAATGATGAATTTATTGATACATAATAATTATACATATTTATGGGGTACCTGTGATATTTTGATACATGCATACAATGTGTAACGATCAAATCAAGGTAATTAGGATATCCATCACCTCAAACATTTGTTATTTCTTTGTGTTGAGAACATTTCAAATCTTCTTTTCTAGCTATTTTGAAATATACAATAAATTATTGTTAACTATAGTCATTCTACTGTGCTATTGAACACTGGATCTAATCCTTCTATCTAACCACAAGTTTGTACCCATTTACCAACCTCTCTTCATCCTTCATCCCCTTCCCAGCTTCTAGTAACCATCATTCTACTCTCTACCTCCATGAGATTAACGTTTTTAAACCCTACCTGAGAACGTGCAATATTTGTATTTCTGTACCTGGGTTATTTCATTTAACATAATGACCACCAGTTTCATCCATGTTGCTGCAAATGACTATTTCATTCTTTTTATAGCTGAAAAGCATTCCGTTGTGTATATACACCACATTTTCTTTATCCAGTCATCTGTTGGTAGACACTTAGGTTGACTCCACATCTTGGCTATTCTGAATAGTGCTAAAATAAACATGGGGATTCAGGTATCCCTTTGATACACTGATTTCCTTTCCTTTGGATAAAAACCCAGTAGTAAGATTGCTGGATTATATGGTAGTTCTATTTTTAGTTCTTAAAGAAACCTCTATACTGTTTTCCATAATGGATGTATTAATATATGTTCTCACTTACCATGTATAAGAATTCCCTTCCTCTGCAACAATGATGAATTTTGAAGGGATATTCAGAACATGGAGATGTTAACTAAGGATTTAATATTGAGGATTCAGTAGTAGAATCTGGCACAGAGTAATTGGCCAACAAACTTCCCAAGTTCTAGCTAATGTTTGAAGCACTGGAAATTCTGCAGCTAACAAAGAAGCAAAATTTCCTGATCTCTTGAAGCTTCATTATGGTGGAGAGAGACAGATGATAAACCAAAAAGCAAAACATATCATATATTAAATGCTGTAAATATGATGAATAAAATAAACCAAGAAAGAGGATCTGGAGTTTTGGAGGTGGTAGAGTTTGAAATTTTAAATAGACTGTTTAGGAACGGCCTCTGATAATTTGCCATTTTAGCAAAGACCTGAAGCAGGTGAATGATTTTTGCAAATATCTGTGGGAAGAGCATTTCTGGCGTGAGGATCAGCAAATGAAAATGTTCTGAGATGGGAGCTTGTGCAGCATATTCCAGGAATAGCACTCAGGTGTACGTGTTAAAAACAGTCTGTGGGAGAGAGGTGGAGAGAGATTAGATGAGAGATGATGGTGTCTCAGACTATTACGGAGGGAAGTGTAGGATTTGGGGTATATTTTGGAAGAGAATGCTGGAAAGATTTGCTTATGAATTGGATGTGAGATGTGAGATGTGAGAGAGAGTCAAGCACGAGTAAGGTGTTTGGCTTAAGCCATCGAGTGGTTGAAGCTGCCACTCACTGAGGTAGAAAGATTGCAGGAGAAGATTTCGAGAGGAGTACTAAGTGAGAAACCTCTGATTGACCTGTAGGACTTTGCCAGGAGAGAATAAGGGTGTGAAAATAAAGATTTTTAGGCGAAAGGATCATTATGTGCAATGGCATTGAACCTTGAAATACTTTAATTATTTGGGAAATGATGAGACGGTCACTGTGGCGTAAGCACGGTGTACTTTAGGGGTTGGCAGACTATGGCTCATGGTGAAATCCAGCCGGTTGCCTGCTTTTGTGAGGCCCATGAGCTGTACAAAGTGCTTGAAAAAAAAATCAAAAGAAGAATATTCTTTTGTGATGTGTGTGAATGTATGAAATGCCCATTTCAGTGTCCATAAAGAAAGTTTGATTAGTACACAGCCATGCTCATTCATTCACATATTGTCTGTGGCTGCTTTTGCATTAAAATGGCTGAGTTAAGTAGTTCAGTCAATGTGACCTGCAATGGTGAAAGTATTTACTACCTGATTCTTTACAGAAAAAGTTTTCCAACCCTTGTTGTACGTACAGCGAGTAGTAGGAGTTAAAATGGAGTGATTTTGGGGGCACAGATTGTGAAGTACCTTGTATGTCTTTCTAAGAAGTTGCAACTTGATTCTATAGGCAGTAGAAAGCCATCAAAGGTGAATATCTTCCTGAAATATCACAAATAATACAGAAAAAAATCCTAGCTCCACTGCATTTCCGGATGGAGAAATAAACACTGAGAGAGCAAGTAATTTGCCCAGAGCTTTTCAGCATTTCAGTGTGATGGCCAGCAAAGACTCTAGTGACTCAGCTCTTAGAATCATTGTTTGACTCCTTCTCCTCATGATCTGCTGTGGAACTTCTCCACATAAGGAAGCTGCTCCAAAGTCTCATAGAATACTTATGTCTGCTATAGCATGTCAGGAGAAAGAATTACTTTGATTTTAATGTTTTAACCTAACCTACATATGTATTTCATAATCAATAAAAGTTATTTAAGAAAACAAACTTCATAAACTTTGAATAAATGAAAATAAAAATTGAGCAATTACTTTAATAAATTTTGACCCTGAGCAAAGCTGAATTAGGCTGAAATTTGGAACTTCTGCCTTTTCTTTTTGGAATATTTTTATTTGACTCATTCTTCCTTTATCTCACCCTATTTCTCTTAAGCAATGGAAAGGAAAGTGTTAGCAACAAGCTGCAGTATATTCTCTCATTATTGTTTTGGATTCTTAACATTAATGATTGGGGAGAGATCAGTAATTCTAGATAGTATTGAATGGAAGCGATAGTATGAGTGGACAAGTTATCCCAGGGAGTGAGGCCGAGGAGAAGCATTAGGAAAGAGTTTGTTATTGCCAGTACTGTGATTAAAAAGTACATTTGAGCTAGAAAACTCAATCATGTGGGAAAGGACTCGGGAAGGGGGACAGGTATAAATGGGAACAGGGATATCACAGCAAACAGAGGTGGGACATGATCCCACACAGGAATGCAATAAGAGGAAGAGAATGATACTGTTAGGTCTCTCTCAAGCAGGAGAATGACACTCTTAGCTTTCTCTCTCAAGTCTGGTGATGACTAATGGTGGATTCTTGGAGAAACCTCTTGATCTGTTTTTTCTAAAGAAGAGGAATTGGATTCCACTTAGGTAATTTGACAAAAGTGACACAGCATTTCCTGATGAATCAACTTACTGACAGTTGACTACAGCTATCATTCAGTTCATTGTTTACAGACTGTATTGCCATTCTGGTTATTTTTCAGTTGACCTGAGAGAAATGCCGTCAATGAATCTCATAGGGTAGAGAATGCCAAACAGCAGAGCTTCAGCATTCTGCATGGGCTTGAAAGTCATAGTGACGCATTGCTGTAACAGCTATCTGGACGTGATAGAAAGCAGATTGTGACCATTTGCCAAGTATATTAGAGCTTGGTTTGTCCCTTTGAATACATCAAATGTGAATGTGAATGGAATGCACTTTTAAAAATGCTAAAATGGAACCCAGTGATCCAGTATTACCAGTAAGTCCCTTCTAGGGGTACACAAAAGATGTTTATGGGAAGCATTATGGTCCACTCAAATGGAGCTTTATTTGAAGTAAAATATACCCACTTGGCAGCTTCATGGGATACACAATATTTTTCATTGTAGACTGTTTTCCAAATTGTACAAATCCCATACAAGTGAAATGGCAGCAACATATGTGGTAGCTTGATCAGCAATGGCCCTGCCACACCAGAAGTTCTGTGGAGATTTTAGGAGATGGCTTTGGGGTACTGAGTCAGTCTGAAATAGTGTTCTATGTTTGTCATGAAGGAAAAGACTTGTTAACCCAAACTGACACCAGAGGGAGCTCTCTTCTAGGAGGCTGGCCATAGAAATCACTTTGAGAGGATAATAAAGCTCTAAGTAAATGAAATAATTGAATAGTTATTCTATTGGAGCATCATAATCAAGGACAACACTGGGAGATGCTTTGTATTTTCACCAAGGAAGGATTATCAGATGTTCTAGTCACTATTGAATCTGATATTTTTAAAAGCTAGTGGCTAAGAGTGTTCAAAGGCTAGGTTGGGAAGGTACACCTATGGAAGCACTGTGCTAATCCTAAATTATGGCAGGCTGCCACCGGGCAATGAGAATTTTATCATTGTTTTCTAATGACCCGTGTTTCACAACTACAAAGTGAATTTGTCTTCCTTTTGTAACTGGTTTGGATAGGACAGATGATAAACACACTGTATCATATCTATGGGTGGTAGAGGGGTGATATTAAAAAATAATACATGGAAACCTATGTCTATAAATACCTCTACACTGGTTACCGGGATATGGTTATGTTAAAAATCATATTGACTCTAGAATATCCTGAACAATAGCTTCTAAGTTATTGGAAATGTGTGGTATATAGGAAAATATTTCTGGTAGAAAGGAATGGAGAATGACACTATAATTTTAGCTAATTTCATGGTGTGTTAAATGTTACTTTAATCTTTCTGTCACAGCTATATAATGTAACAAATGGCTTGTTAATTGATAGAATTATACAATGATTAGAAAATATTTTGGGAGGTTAATTTGGAGGCCATAGATGATATGTATGGAAACCAATTAGCCAGAAATAAAAGTGAATTTGGCCTTGTTTTAGAAATAATTATATACACAATGAAATGCCTCCATCAACACATATAAATGGTTCAAGTAACTATAGATAATAGAGGAAAAAGAGTAATCAAACTTGTAAGAGAACATCAAAAGACTTGCGAACATAAGTATTGATCAGTTAGTGCCAATTTGATGGTGAGTACCAGTGGTGCTTGTTTTTCCAAAAAAAAAAATAAAAAGACTCATGAAGAAGATGTATTTACAATTAACATGCTTTGTAGAGGAAATTTCTACTACCCATTGAATGTTTCAAATCATGGTAGTTGTCAGGTTGTTAGTAGACTTATTCTTCTGTATGAAATATTGCAAGAGAAATAATGAAAACATACCTCAGAAATATGTATCAAGGATGTATTGACTAAGGTCAGAGTGTGGACTAGAAAGAAAAATGTTAGCCAGAGACCTACAAGTCATTTTCTCTCCCTGCTGTGGAATGCCCCTGGGAGGGAAGATCCATCAAAAACCCTTGTAAACATTCTAAAGAATGATCTCCTGCTGTTTACTAGTGGGATAATTCTTATATATGAAGTACTTTAGCACATGTATCTGATCTGTCTAGGATTGCTTATGTTAAATAAACCTGGAAATGTGTGAATTTATGGGGCATGGCTACCTTGAAAATATCACACAAACTATGTAACCATCTGAGTGTAAAATGGGGATGTTTTATGACAAAGATAGCTCCCTTTTAGGTAAGCAATGCTCCTGCATGCAACACTGAGAGCTCATATGGTAAATCTAGACGGGGCAGGCACTGATTTATCACAAAAGGACCTAAGAGTGACATTGGCTATCCCAGCTTCTCCATCTTTATTTTTCCCTCGTGATTTTCTTTCTCCTTGAAATTATTAGTATGGTTTGATTCTGGGTGAGATCTCTGATCCTTGTGACTCCGACTTGACAATCCAACCCTTTATGTGTTTCCAGCTTTATCCCTCAATGTCCGAGATGTATTACTATAACCCTTTAAATCGGCATCCTAGGTTTTTCTAGATCCAAACCATTCCTGTCTCCTCTAGACCAAAATCAAAACTTGCCTGTCCCTTGATCCAAGTTCTCTAGACCTTGCTCTCAACTCATAAACTGATCATTTATAATTAATATACACTTAATATATCCTGGCCAAAGAAATTGATCTGAAGTCACATGTCTTAATACAGAACCATAGTGACAGGATATGTTGTTTTCTGGTTGTCTTCAAATGGAGGGAATCTCTTTTTCCTTTTGAACCATCCATGTGACTTTTTAAATGCCTCTTTTGATACATTCAGTCTTGAAGTAAAATTGTTTGAAAATATTTCTTATTTCTACAATTAGGCCAGAAATGTGTATCACTATTTTCTAAATCTCCCACAGTGTTTAGCAGAATATATTTTCTCTAAAGACACTCATGAATATTTGACAAATTAAACTGAATGGACAGATAAGGCCTTTTGGTTTTTCTCAAAGCAGAGGAGATTGTAATGATAATAGTATTAGCATAAATAAACACATTCTCTTCCAACTTATTTTCTAAGGTTCTACCTTAGAAGAAGAGATGACACATCTCTTCTCTTTTACATGTACTTCGTTGTGAGGAAAAAAGACAAAGGTTCCTGGGTTTATTTTTCTTTTTGATGGAGGTAGGGACCAACTTGAAAGAATTTTTTTCAATCCATCCAATGGGTTTCAGAAAATTCCTAAATTTGTTAGTTACCAAAAATATGAGAGAAAGGAGAAATTAGGGAATTAGAGAAATTAGGAAACCCATTATGCATTATTGATTTCATGAATCAGTATCTGAGGTTAATGAAAAGTTTCTGAAAAAGCAACAATGGGGAAAATTGGTATTAGAGAAACTTATAATTTGTTTATTACTAAAAAAAAATTCACATTAAGGTCCAATTAAGATCAAAGTAATTTTGATTGGTAGTTCATTAAGCCCAACAGATGGTCAGTGGTTTCTGTTGACAGAGCTATAGTTTACAAATGAGGATTTTGATGAGTATTTAGGTACTTGGAAGCTTTGGGGGCACCTCCTTTCACAACCATTCCTACCTTCACCCATCCATTCATGGGCAGAAAGCCCAGTCCATGCCCCCTGCTTAAGGAGCAATAGATGTGGAAAGTTCAGAGGTTGGGACCTTTGTGAATTAAGGTGTCACATAAAATCCTCAGAGGAAACAGTCAATCTTTAGTACTTTCGTGCTTTCAATTTTATCCTACAATTAGGCATGGGTTGGGGATCTTTTGGTATTTTATCTATTCATACAAGCAGATAGAAAAGTGTGAGAGAGGGGGGTGTGTGGTGGGTTGGGGGAAGGAAATAATTATGCCAAATGTGGATCTTCTTCACTCTCTCATCTAAAACTCTTAACAAAACTCTACAAGTGTAAAACAACTTTTCCAGGAAAATAATTTATCATATGTAGCCTTATGTACCTGGAATGAAAATTTTTTCCCCTTTTTCCTGAGACCTTAATCTTTATGAAATAAATATCACACATCTTCATTAAACAGGGGCATTGGTGTGTACTGTAGTTTAAATGGACTATCTTCTCACTGGCTATTTCATTAGCCGCAAAGAAGATTGTCAGTATTTTCTCCATTTGGATACAATATCAATATTATTTGTTAAATATGGGGATTTTTTTATTCCCAGAAAAAATTTCCTAATGTGTCGACTCCTTTTGTCAACGTATCTCAGATCAGGATATTTTTCTTCCTTTAGAAAATGATTTTTTGTTGGGATCATTTCTGGGAGACTAATCAAAGTTTCATATGATGTGCTAGTTTTTGTTCTGGCAGTTGGTATTTCAATACTATTGTTTAATACTCAAAAAGCCTTAAAATTTAGTCTCAGAGTAGTGTTGTGATAAGAAACCCTATAACCAAAAAATAGTTTCATAAAAACTCAAGTTTTTTTCCTTGTCTTTCTCAAATGAAAAACAACAGTTTTGTTCATGCCAATAATAACTCTTATTTTTTATTTCACTTTTTTCATGGAAAGCGATTACTTCTGGCCAAGATAGCCTCAGTGTTTCCTTCAGCTTGACCAAACGTTTAAATAGACTTTTTCCAACCTCTAGGCTACTGACCTCCCTTTCTCTTTACTTTAGAAAACTTGTAATTACAAATTCTTTCTCTGCTCCTTTGATGTAAATCTTCATAAAAGCCCCTTGCTGGTCTTACAACCCAGTACTGCCTTTCTCAAAGACCTAGAGCCCTCTCTTTGATTATTCTCAAGGAAGATAGAGCCCATCTCCCAGTTTCTGTTTGAGAGTAGGAGTCTAACTCGATGGGCATCTTGCTTCAAGTTGTAAAACTACCTCCTGTCATGAAGGTATGAGAACGTTTACTTTTTCTTTGAGTAAAGACAATTAGCAAACACAGATGGTCTAAGATCCTTCCATTGCAGCTCTTAAAAACTTCCAGCTTTTTGTTTCAGCAGAGTTGAGTTCACACTGAGTTCAGGCCTTTTTCTCATATTGCAATATTCTTTTTTTTAATTTTTATTTTATTTTTAATTGACAAATAATAATTGTATATATTTATGGAGTAAAAAGTGATATTTCAAATACGTGTATACACTGTGGAATGATCAAATCTGATTAATTAGCATACCCATCACCTCAAATATTTACCATTTCTTTGTGGTAAGAACATCTAAAATTCTCACTTTTAGCTATTTTGAAATATAAAATACATTGTTACTAACTATAGTCACCTTGCTGTGCGATAGAACATCAGAACTTATCCCTCCTATCTAACTGTAACTTTGTACCCATGGACCAACATCCACCCTCACCCCAAACCCCCATCTTCTGGTAGCTACCACTCTACTGTCTACCTCTGTGAGTTCAACTTTTTTAGATTCAACATATAAGTGAGATTATAGGGTATCTATCTCTCTGTGCCTGGCTTATTTCACTTAACAAAATGTCCTCTAGGTTTATCCATGTTGTTGCAGATGACAGAATTTCCTGTTTTTTTTTTAAAGCCTAAACAGTATTCCATTGTATATGAGATACATTTTTAAAATCTATTCATCCTTTGATGGACACTTAGGTATTCCCATATCTTGGCTATTGTGAATAATGCTGCAATGAACATGGGAGAGCAGGCGTCCCTTGAACATAGTGATTTCATTTTCTTTGCATATATACCTAGCAGTGGGATTGCTGGATAATATGGTAATTTGTTTTTTAGTTTTTTTAGGAGCCTCCATACTATTTTCCAAAATAGCTGTACTGCAATTGTCTTGCAATACAGTTTTCCTTGCCTGTTTAACCTTGTCCAGTGGAATTTTTGCTTTGATATTTCCATTATTTACTCTCTCCAAATTCTCCTGAATTCCCTGGAAACCTTTTCCCTAGCCACAGACTTCTACCTCCTCTTCCTGTTTTCTTAATTAAAACGCCTCTAAAGAACCATTCTGGATCTTCCACGTAGACCAGGATGGGAAAGACAGAACAGGCTAAATTAGAATTTTCTTTAGTGGGCAAGGGAGTGAGGGGCTGGGAACATTGGAGCATTAATAATTAACTTTTGCCTTCAAATATGTTGTAATACTGTCAACATGATGAAACTCTTCTCATAGGATTTCTTCATATATTAGTGCACACTTGAAGGAAGGATAATTTTCCAATAATCTCCCAGAACTTAATGGCTGGTGACACCAAGAACTTGCTCTCTGATTTCCTTGTCTGCAGTCTCACTAATTCAGTCTCTTCTTAAAAACAAGCAAAACAAGACAACAGAAGACTTGTTTAAATGATGCTTTCATAAGCTTGTTTCTAGATCAGAAGTTTTCAATGGCTCTATTTAACATTCTATTACAATCACTTTTTTTCTGCATAGTTTTTAAGCCCCTTTCTACATTCTGGCTACATTGCTGGCTCTAAAATTCATTTTATTCAGACTTGTTTCTTTGTGGTTTCATGAACATGCCTTATAAGTTCACTCCTCCACATCTTTAATAATAGTGTTCTTTTGTCATAGAATCCCATCTTCTCTCTTGCTTGTTCCCAACTACTCCAGGAAGAATGCAGGCACTAGCAGCTTCTTGCAATCTTCCCTGGCAACCTTAGTACTCTTTGAACCCTTTCTTTAAGTACTTAGGCATTTACATGCAGTTATATAAAATATTTTATTTAATTGTTCAATGTTTTATCTATTATTGTTGCAAATAATTCTTTTTACAAGAGTGAGTTTTCCAGATAATGAAAGCATTGAAACTTCTTCATTTTATATAATTTTGCGTGAAATATTTCTGCCAAGTATTTCAAGCATGTCTGCCTAATTAAATAAAGAACACAGAACATACTTAAAAGCTATTGATGATTCAGGATCATTATGAATATCAATTATTATATTATGCTGTGATACAGTATAGTTGTTTCTCAGTATTCGTGGGGAATTGGTTCCAGGACCCCTCATGGATACCAAGATCTGAGGTTCCTCAAGACCCTTGTAGAATGTGGCATAGTATTTGCTTGTAACTTAGACATATACTCCCACATACTTTAAATTACTCTAGATTATTTATAATACCTAGTATAATCTAAATGCTATGTAAATAGTTGTTATGCTATATATTTTTAAAAATTTGTGTATTTTTATTATTGTATTGTTATTTTTTATTGTTTTTATTTCCTAAACATTTTTGAATTGGTTGAATCCACAGATGTGGAACCCAAGAATACAGAGGGCCGACTGTGTATACCAAGGTGTGTAAAGCTGTTTTCTGTATGCAAACATTCTTCTGTCTGAGTTCACATTTTCTTCAGTTTCTTTTCTTGATAATAGGCATTCAGGTGTCACCTTTTCTTTTATATTGGCAGAAATATGGCAGCCCATATTTCTGCCTCTATCATAACTTGTATTTTTCAATCTATTTATCCTAACCCTTTTGGTTGGAACAGACCCTACTGATTAGTAGCAAGTACACTGCAGAGCAATCAAGGCAGCACACCATCTTAATTTCTAGGGGCTTGAGCCTCCATCCACATCAGGAGAATTGTTTCTAGCATCTCCTAACCCTGGGGTGTCCTTTTGTACCATTGTGACAACCATATAGAATGGGTGGATGGATGCAAGAATACTTGGTTTATTGACATCAACCAACTTGTGTATTTTTGAGACCTTTGTTCTACTTTCCTGATCTCCAGTTGGATCTGGACTCTCTGTAAATTTACTATTGTTTTATAATATTTCATGTCTTCCTTTCTTCAATGTGACAGGAATATAAAAATATCTTTTGAACACTTACCATACAAGAGGTACATTCTAGGTGGTATATGATAATGCCCTATATCTGCTTTCTATTGTAGAAGGAGTCTCATATATCACCAGTTTAAGCCTCATAATCATACTACAGAGTGATTTCTGATACACTCATTTTACAGATCAATAAAAGAAAGTTTAGAGAGAGAGGAAGTTAAGCTGCTGGTAAGTGGGTTTCAAACTCAAGTCTTCTGACCCCTAACTCCAGTGTAAACTTCACTACTACTTAACCCTCTGAGTGAGTCATTGTACTAGATTTCAAAAAGCTTCTTGCCTACTCAGAGTGAATACAATGAGCTTGAAATAACTACATAAGTAGAATGTGAAAAGTGCTCTGTGGTAGTGTAGCAGTGTGGTGGAAATTCAAAGGGTAGGGAGTGTGTTTGTGTGTGTGTCTTTGAGTGCTTGCCCAAATAAAAACATAAGATCATTGACATTTGTAAGGAAGATGTATCTTATAAAATAGGTCTTGGTATGTATATTATTTGGAAAATAGAGATGGTATGGAATAAGATGGCAAACAAAGCCATAGGTTGGGGAACAAAGAGTTGTCCAGTTTGACTGATACGAAGTGCACATAGAGGATTTGTGGGGGATAAGTGGGGATTTGTGGTGTATATCAAGGAGGGCCTGGAATACTATGCTGAAGATTGTGTCCTTAAAACTGGTCCCCATTTATAGGGGACTTGGTTTGCTTGGGAGGGGTGAGTTAGATATAATGTTATAATAAATTTATTTTTCCCCTTTGTTGAGGAAAAGTTGGGATCAACATGTAAGCTTTTTGAATAAAAGGCTAATATTGATTAAATTACTCTTGATTGTGATGTTCCAGGCAGCATTTATTTATATGCTTTTGCATGGACAGTTTGGAATGTCTTAATATTTGTGTGATCCAAAGCACTTGCATCCACTTCAGATATACATCTTTTAAAATAGTCACTGGAGAAGAGTTCAGTTATGCTATAAAGACCCCTTACTGGGATTTTAATTAAAGATAATGTATTTGTACAAAAAGAACATCATTAGAAATTATTAATAACATAATTTAAACTTTATAGGGAGCATTTTATAATTTTCAGTAACCTGTCTTTAGTATGGATGAAATTTATACTATTTTCACTTTCTTTTTTTACCTAAAGCTTTGGTAAAACTCTTTTCTGTTTCTAAACAGTGATTGTGTTGACCAACTGATTACTTTAAAAACTTGTCTCTTTAAAGCAAGGCATTAAAGTCAGTGGCTTGACTGCCTTCTCTGTTGATCAGGTAAAATGAGCTCTTTAGTCTCTTATAAGAAAAAGACCCTACAATACCTAAAATATAACTAAACCTTTTTTTTTTCCTTCTCCATTTCAGTGTGTCCTCTTGGTATTTGTCTTTGCTTTATCTTCCAATAAGACTTAGGATTAAGCAATTTCTAGTAAAGAAGCAAAAGAAAAGTCATCTTATCCCTTAAGAATTCAAGTGAAAACTGGTAATAAGATGAAGTATAGGTCCAGGACACTAGGGAAGAACCAATTTGGGATTGCAAAAAACAGCCAATGTGATAGTGAACATATTTGTGCTTATGTTGAGTTCAAGCTGAAAAGATACCCTCAGATTATTTTGATGCAGTTTTTTTAAAGAAAAATATCAGATACTGAAGATTTTATACTTATTTTCATGCACTGAATAAAAAAATTTAGAAATATGTAAGTGGGCCCTGTTGAACTAAAAGTAAAATCTGAAATATTTTATTTCATAATCAAGTTTCCCAATTGGAATAAACCTTTTGAAGATCAAATATTCCTTTTGCATGTGATTGGGTCTAGTTCTATTGGTGTCTAATATTTCTAGGCTTTAATGGTACTGCCAAGAAGCTTAAATTTTCTATGAATCACTTTGAATTTTGAGCTATGGCTTTTAGTTTTCTAAGAGCTAAAATCAGAAAATGCACCATGTGCCTGTATAGTGCCATCTATCCCTATTTAAGATTTACAGAAAAGCTACTATATCTTATCATTATAGCCAGAAGCACCATGTTTGCATTATTTACAAGCAAGAAATTATAGCCATATCATGATGTAAATTCTTAGTATGATTTTATTAGTTTGTTACTCTCCAAAGTACGGTTTTTCTTGAAAGTAAAGAATTTTTATCTTAATTTTTGTATCTTTTATAAATATTCAGTAAAATATATATCTGTGTTTAAACATTATCTTTCTAGTTTGTTGCAAAGATCATAAAATGACATTACTGAATTTTATATGCTACCTATTCAATGATGATCTCAAATTTGTATACCCAAACTGAATTACTTTTCTGAGCTCCAGATTCACACATCCAATTTCTTATTTGATATCTTCACTAGAAGGTCTAATAGGTATTTCAAACTTAATGTTTCCAAATAAAAGTAGAGACTCTCCAGTCTCTCCCACCCCAATCCTAAATCTAATTTCTTCCAAGCCACTATATCTTAATAAATTATACCAATTGCTCAATCAAAAAAAGAAAGAAAAAGAAATCAAGAAGTCATTCTTGACTCTTCTCTTTCTCTCATATTTGTATCCAAGGTGTCGATAAGCTCTACCCATGCCCCCAGATAACTATATATTAAAACTGACCACTTTTCTTATTTACCTTATTACAACCTAATCCAAACAACTATTATTTTCCCCTGAGTTCTACATTAGCCTCTTGACTAATCTCTGACTGCTATCCTACCCCTAACAGCCTAGCCTCCATATAGCTGGCAAAGTGAACTTTCAAAATAATAATAAGATTGTGTTACTCTTTTGCTTAAAATTTCCAATGGCTTCCAATGCAAGTGAAAGTCCATTTTTTAAACTATTATATGAGGCCTGTGCCAAAGAATGCTAGCACTTGCCAATATCCTAGTTTTTTTTCTTTTCTTCTTGGGCACAGAGCTAAATTATATTCTCCATCCTCCGCACCCCGCTTGTGGAGATGGACTGAGTTTGGACAGTGGAATGTAGCAGAAGTAGTGGGCATCACTTCCAGGCCTGGCCCATAAAACTCTCCCAGCTGGTATCCTCTTGTCTCCCTTCTTATTGCATGGCCAAGTTGGAGCTTGTGTGTTAAAGAAGATATTCTCACAAGATGACAGGAGGGTGGGTTCTTCATTGCCTCCGTGGAGGAATGAGCCCACCCAAGCCAATTCTTATTTGAATGAGACATGTGTAAGAAATAAAGCTTTGCTTTGTCAAAGTACATTTTTAGGTCCTACGTGATTCGGCCTCTGTCCATCTCTCCAACCTCATCTCTTTACACTCTCTTCTTTCTCACTAGGCCCCAGTTACTCCGAATTTCTTTCTACCCATGAATTCACACAAATCAAAACCTTTGCACTTGTGTGCCTTTGCTTGGATTGATCTTTTCCCCAGAGGAAAGCATGACTACTTCTTTTTCTTCAATCAGATATCAATTCAAATGCCATGTCTTCAAAGAGGCCTTCCCTGACCACCCTATTTAGAACCCCCCCACTGATCACTTTCTACAACATTATATTAAGACATCTTCTTCTCAACAATTACCAGTACCTGAAATTGTCTTATTGTGTTCTATTTTTGCTCCTGTCTTTATCAGCTCAGTAAGAAGAAGGATTCTTCCTGTTCACAACAGTGCTTGACATATAGTGGGCACTCAATATATATTTGTGAGCTGTCTGACTATGCACATAGGTATGCTATTTGAAGATAAGAAATGTATCCTATAAATCAATTATATATAGAGCATATATCTCATAAAAAGCATAATATTTCTAGCATAATGTCTCCCTAAATTGCATATAAATAAGGTATTATAAAAAGGCATAGAATTTGGAGGCGGAAAGACCCAATTCAAGTTTTGAATCTCTTGTGTGATTATAAGAACTCAATCTTTCTGAGGCCCTATTTCTGCAATTTCTATAATGAAATACAATTGTATATGCTTTATTCTTAGGACAATCTCATGAGATACAATGTTTGTGAATAAACAATATAAACTGTATAGAGTTCAGTATTACATAAGAGTTAAAGCAACAAGGCTGTTTTTAAACATGTACAAAATACTTTGTGTGTAGACAGCTTGTATGTCTAAATACTTTGTGGGTAGACAATGCTGATAAATGATATGTATATTAATTAGAAACATTATTACATATTATTAAAACACAAAGTTCTCTGAGATGCATAACATTCTCTCTGTTGGTCATCACAGTTTCTTAGGACTTCAAAATAAAGAAGTTTCTTTCCACTCAACATGTAATTCTATAGCTAAACTTTTTCTTTAACACAATGCTATTCTTGTCTGGTGAGGGTGCATTAAGCAAATGTCAATATTATGTGTGAAAACTTGAATTTTTGTTCTGGTAGAAATATGAAGTATCTCTTCAGTGGCTCTATTTAACATTGTTCTGAGAGACCCAGGGTCAAATTGTCCTTTATTGGCCTAAAATCTCATCTCCACAAACTCACCAAACTGGGAACAAACAGTGTTGTGGGAACAAATATTTATTGTTCATAAGCAAGTTTCACAATCAAGCTATTATCTGTGTGCAGTTTCCCTAGGAAACAACATATATTATAACAAATAGAACATGCAATGCTTGTGAAATTCCTGTGAGGAAATACTCTTTGGGAAATTAGGCTTGGTTGCTGTATAACATTGCTATTGGAAAAGAGGAAGTCTTGGTCCCTGAACCTACCTCAGTGAGGAAATGAGTTATGACTGGTTGTTACAACCACTCCTAGTTCTGCTCCAGGGTGTGTAATAAAGTGGCCAGAATGTCTCTTGCCTTTTAAGAGGTTCCCCTGGTTGTACCAAGGTAGTACGTTGTAGACACTCTTCTCTGTGTCTACCCCCACCCCCGCAAGACCAAGGGGCCATACCAGCTCAGAGTTAGGACTAGAGGGATCCTATCTTGCTCAGAATTTTCCCTCTTCGGCAGAGGGCTGAAGTGCAATGTGACAAATATCACAATTGAATTTTTTAAAGCATTGCCCTCAGGGAAGGAGTACAGGAAAGAGTAGACTATTTCGTTCACTAGTTTGTATCTCCTGGTGTGTTGAAACATCCATATATTGCTTATTAAAAATAATAAAAATAGGCCTATCCCTGAGAAGAGATCATTTCTGAGTTTGACAAGGCCCTAAAACAAAGTAGTTGTTAAATGCCATTATGCAAGTTTTCACAAAACAAGTGTTAGCACCTTTGTCTTACTCTGTAATACTAGCAAAAGGAAATTTTGATGATTTTTGTTAATGAAATCTACAAATCAAGGAACATTTGAATGGAGACCTGGGAGAGCACTTCTATTAATGTTTTATGATTCTTTTTTGGAGAGCATAAAGGAACCTGAGAGATTTTGTGTCAGGATGGAATTGAAATGCATTATTACTTACCAATAAGACTATACAGGAGGTTTTTTCATAAATTGGATTCCAGCTAACCTAATACCCTGTTAAAGGGCTTTTACCTTATGGATGTGTATTATTAGCAAACCTTATGGTACTAAGTATATTGCATTAATATATCTAGTGGGACCTGATCTAGCTTTTGAAAATTGTGCTTAATTAAACACTAGTGCCTCATCAAACATGCTTACCCTGGAATGAGGAAAAGAATAAGATCATAGGAGCCATTGCTCTGGATATGATATACATTAGATGTAAGCACTTGTTTATGCTTAATTTTGAGCAAAGGAAATACTACCATGGCTAATTTGACCCTTTTCATTCATACTTGACAGCTTCTTCTGCACTAAAAATAACTTTTATCAGGAAAAAAAATCAAAGTGGTCTCAAATTCCAGTAACTAGAATAAATCCCATAGAAACTTTGGAAAATGTTGTATACATACATGGTCAGAAAATTTAGATGGTATAGGAGATTTTAAAATGAAAACTAAAAACTTACCTTGACATTCCTATTTAGGTCCTAAACCTAAAGTTTACCACTTTTGAAACTTTCTTGGTACATGCATCTACAAAAACACTGTATACCTGAATACATGCATATGTGAATTCATCCTTATATATCCATAGGAAAATATGTTTTAAAAATTGTTCATGAATGGAAGAATATAGCAACAGTACACTACACTTAACTTTTTAAATTTAGGTCATCCTGGAGAGATTTCCTTAGCAATAAATACAGCACTACCTCAATCTCAAAAAAGTGTGTGCTAATTCCATTGCATAGATGGACAATAATTTATTTAATCAGTTTCTTTATTGATGAGTATTTAGCTTTTTTTTTTTTTTGCTAGTATAAATAATGCTTCCCCAAATACCCAAGCACATATCTTTGGCAAGTATATACATAGAATAAATTCCCAGAAGTTGAATTGCTGGGTCAAAGAGCAGGTACATTTTAAATTTTGGTGATTTTGCCAAATTATGCTATGAAAGATTGTAGCTAGTTTATAGTCCCACCAATAGTATCCAAGAGTGATTTTTTTTACCACACTTTTACCAGAAGCAACTTTGAGTTTCTGGTCATATGTGATGGCAAATGTTGTGGTGTGGACAAGAGTAACCTGTTTGGTGAAATTTTTGCAAAGTAAGTTAATAAAAAGGAAAGCAATATTCTTTCCTTCACGTATCTGTGGATGAAGTTAGAGAGTCTAGAGGATTTGGAAGCTGAATTAGAGAGTTTATCTTCATGGTTGTTCAAAGCCAGTAAATGCATGCAAACCTGAATTAGCCCATCTTAACGGTATATGGCAGTTTGTCTTCTTGGGAGCATCAAGATAGATTTAAATGTGTCGTTAGTCTCAGAAGAAAATTTTCTTTTTTTTTTCCTTTTGCTTCAGAATATTATGTGGGTACAACACTTTGGTGATATATATTGCCCATGCACTGCCCATGTCAGAGCTAAGAAAATTTTCTTGATGTCTGCTATGATTTTTGCTAGTCAATTCATTTTCATTCATTACTTTTCTTAACTTTTTACTGTAAAGGAAATATTTGGTTACTACAGCCAGTAATGCTTGATATATTTTCTAGTCTTTTCCTGATAAAATTTTTAGCAAAATTAGAATAACTCTCTTTACATCAGTGGACATGAAATCAAAAATAGCTTTACGAAAATTTATTTTAGTCTATAGTTTTATTTATTTTGTATTTCAAACTAGGCATAAAATCTTTCCCTCAAAACTGGGTAGTCTTTGGATTGCTTCTTTATCCACACCTCTGCTCAATGGGGCATGTGGTTCTGGATGGTTCTATAGTCATAAAATGGTTCTTCCTCCAAGGAAGATTTTCTTTTTTCTTTTTTCGTTTTTACTATTATTTTTGTTTTTATGTGTTTGTTTTTGCTTAATTTTTGGAAAAAAGCAGCAATGCTCATTGTGACCTTTTTGTTTTCAAAGATTTTCACTAAATCCAGGGAACTAGTGGAGTATAAAGTGATTTCTCCTTAAACCAAAATGTGTTTCAGAGTCACTTTTATTTCTAAATATGGTGATATTATGAAAATTTTCCTTTTAGATTTTTCTCTATGCTTGGAGAAGACTGCTTCCATGTAAAGCATTTGCATTTCAATCACTTGGAGGGTTGGCCTATGAAAGCAAACTTTTGTTCATAGTTAATTTTGGTGGGTTCTTTCATTAGCTGTTATCTAGACGGGCATTTCTGCTTGGTTGGCTTCTGTCTCTTCTCTTATCTGGTTTTTCATGAGGCCTAGTTGACCTGAATTGGCTCTGTTCTCTGTCTTTTATTTCACTCTGGCTCCCTCAACTTCCTCTGTCAGTTTGCGTTGGCGGTGGGCATTCATTTTGTTCTTGGCAGAGTTCTCCTAGTTCCCCTTGGTGTTATGGTGCTCACACCTTCTGAAGACAATGCTGAATCTCCTTCCTTATCTATTCAGCTACCCTTCAGCCAACCTTCACTTCAGTCCAACTCACATTTTGCTTTTTACTTAGTGGCGACTGGGTCATTTTATAGCATGAATTTAGGAACTTCTTTTTTTTCCCCTTAGTTCTGAAAGTCAACTCTAGTGTTGAAATAAATAAAATAAGATAAAGGTGCAGCTAGTCAAATCTCCATATTTTCTGACATTTTTTGCATGTATCAAATTTAGTGTTAGATCTAATCTTTGACAAAATAAGGTGAAGCTAGAAAATAATATTTTATTTCCTTTCCTGAAAATATTATTTCCTCTAAATATCAGATATCTGTTTTTAAACAATTATTTTAATTGTGTACTGGGATCTCTTAAAAAAACTCTATCTATGAATCATCTATCAAAATTCAACATAAGCCAACTCTGGCTTTAATCCCATTGCAAACAGTTTATTTATTGAAAGTACAAAAGGATCCTTTAAATCAGCCTGTTCTATAAAGAAATTTAGTTTTCCTTGAGTTTGAGTACCAATCATATATACCATTTAGTGGATGTTGACCTTGGATAAGCCACTTAACTTTAGGTTCTCCATTTTCTCATCCATATAATGGGGAAAATGATCCTTATCTCAAGGGCTTTTGAAAGCCACAAATGAAATAATATATATGAAAATGCTTTATAAATAGAAGTGGCAAATGTAGTGGTGTGGGCAAGAGTTATGTGTTAAATATTATTTTTAGGGGCAGATACTAGAACTTTAGAACTTTCTGTCCTTAAATATCTCCTAAAAACCACTTGCAAGGTTGCAATTGGGAAAGCATTTGCCTGTGTAAATTCTTCAGTTCTTTTGAGCCCTTTTATGATTTTAGACTTAATTCAGAGACCACTGATCAGCTGTGGAGAGATTTTAAACAGAGAGTGATCTAATTGTACCCAAGCTTTTGAAAAGCGACTCTGGCTGGCTGCAATATGAAAGAGGAATGGGGGGTGATGGGAGCAGGGGCAGATGGAGTGAGATCATGCAGGAGGCTGGTAGAGTGATCACACAAAGGGATAATGGCATTTTAAATTTAGAAGGTGTAGCAGCAAGGACTGATGGAGTGTCTGCTTTGTAAAATTTTGAGGAGATGCAATCAACTGGATGAGGAAGAAGAAGAGTTAAACAGGTTTTTGGCTTGATCAACTAGGAGGAATTTTGTGATCCTGTGATGGGAAACATTGGAGAGTTGTAATTTGCAGGATTTTGCTACTTTTCACTAAGATGAGAAACACAGAAGGGTTTTAGTTGGCAGAATTTTGTTGCTTTTCATGGGGATAGGAAACAGAGGAGGAGCACATTTGTGGGAAAAGTTATTGGTTCATTTTTGTGTAAGTGATAGTTGAGACATTTGGGTGGATAAGGGTTTTTGCAATTGTATATACGTTTCTGAAACTCAGGAGACCACTGAACTAGTGATGGTAATTGAGGCCATGGGAATGAATGAGGTTATTTAGGGAGAGAGTTTGTAGACTAAAAGAGGAGAGGTTAAGAGAATATCAACTTTTAAGCAGTGAACAGAAGAGGTCCATCCTCTTCCCATCCCATCTGAAAAAAAGCAGCTAAGACCATCAAAAAAGTGTGTGGCACTGCCTATATCAAGGGAAGATACAGTTTCACATAAGAGAGAGTGCTAAACAGTGTTATATGCAGTGGAGACATCAAATAAGATAAGAACTTGACAGTGTCTATTGGATTCACCAAAATGGAAGGCATCAGTCACAATAGTTAGAGCTATGTCAGTGAACTGATGGTAGAAACCTGAACATCAGTGGAATGAGAAGCACATGGGAGGGAAGGAAGTTGAGCCCAGAAGAGTGGGAAACTCTTTCAAACACTGTGCTGCTATGTAGTATGCGCTTATTTGTTGAATAAATGAAGGTAAATGACAGAGAAGGCAGTTGTGGGAGACATAGGATCATTTTACTTTTTCTTTCCATTTTACTTTTAGATAGCAGAACTCTGTGTATGTTTAAATTTTCTTGGGAAGAATAATAGATTAAGAGAAAATAAAGTTATGAGGAAAGAAAAGGGGATAAATAATGGAGAGAGGCCCCCAAGGTGGCAGGTGTGGGTGCATCCAGAGCACTGGGGGGAGGCATTAGTCTTAGGAAGTTGATATCTCTTCTCTGGAACAAGAGGAAAGGAAAAAGAATAGGCAGGGTTCCAAATAATCGAGGGAGTTTCTGCTGCAGTTTATATTTTTCTCTGTATAGGTGGAGGGAAGGCTATTTGTTGAATGATGAAGGAGTTTGTGGGGTTTGAAGATAATGGAGAAATTTGAAGTACATGCTTTGCAGAGTGAATGAGGAAGCTACGGAAGGAAATGTCAAAAAGGTTGTCTAATGTAAATTCCCACAGTGTGTAAGGCCCTTCTTTTCTCCACACCCTTGCCAACACTTGTTATTTCTTGTGTTTTTTATAATAGCCATCCTAACACGTATGAGGTGATATTTCATTGTGGTCTTGATTTGCATTTCCCTAATGATTAGTGATGTTGAGCTTATTTTCATATACCTTTTGGCCATTTGTATGTATTCTTTGGAGAAATGTCTATTTGCCCATTTTTAAATTGGGTTATTTTTTGTTGGTTTTTTTGGTATTGCATTGCATGAGTTCCTTATATATTTTGGATATGAACCTTTTATCAGATGTATATCTTGCAAATATTTTATCCCTTTCCTTAGGTTGTCTCTTCACTCTGATGATTGTTTCCTTTGTTGTGCAGAAGCTTTTTAGTTTAATGCCATTCCATTTGTCTATTTTTGCTTTTGTTGCCTATGCTTTTGGTGTCATATCCAAATAAACGTTGCTGAGACCAAGGTCAAGAAGCTTTTTCCCTGTCTTCTTCTAGTAATTTTACAAGTTCAGGTCTAACATTTAAGTCTTTAATCCATTTTGAGTTGATTTTTGAATATGGTGTGAGGTAAGGGTGCAATTTTATTCTTTTGCAGATGGGTATCCAGTTTTCCCAACATCATTTATTTAAGAGATTATACTTTCCCTATTGTGTGTTCTTGGAAAACAGTATGTAGTTTCCTCAAAGAATTAAAAATTGAACTACTTTATGAAACAGCAATCCCACTTCTGGGTATATATCCAAAAAAATGAAATCAGGATCTCAAAGAGATATCTGCACTCCCATGTTAATTTCAGCATTATTCACAATAGCCAAGACTTGGAAACAACCTGAACATCCATCTATGGATGAATGTATAAAGAAATGTGGTGTTCTCCACTCCCACTGCTTCACTTGACCAGCAAAACAAGACAAAACAAAACAAACAAAAAAAAAAGGAAATATGGTAGATATATACACCGTGGGATATTACTCAGCTTTTAAAAAGAAGGAAATGCTGTCATTTGCTACAACATAGATGACCCTGGAGGACAGTATTCTAAGTGAAATAAGCCAAATGCAGAAGGACAAATACTGCATGATCTCACTTAAATGTGGAGTCTAAAAATGTCATACTCATATAAATAGAGAGTACAATGGTGGTACCAGAGGCTGAACAGAGGGTAGAATGGTACTGCCAGAGGCTTGGGGGAGGAAGATAGGGGAGTTGTTGGTTAAGGGGTACAAAATTTTAGTTATGCAAGATAAATAAATTCTGGAGATCTAATGCACAAGAATGTGGCTATAGTTAAAAATATTGTATTGTATATTTGAAATTTGCTAAGAGGGTAAATCTTAAGTGTTCTCAACGCACATACAAATTATAATTATGTGAGGTGATGTGTTAATCAGTTTGTGGTAAGTATTTCACAATGTATACATATATAAAATTATCCAGTTGTACACCTTAAATATCTACACTTTTAATTGTCAACTATAGCTCAGTAAAGTGCAGAATAAAAGGTTGTCAGTCAGCAAATAGCACTTTGTCAATATGGCGATATAAAATGTGTTGTGTTATCAATGTGCCAATTTGTGTAATTTTTGCTTCAGGTGTCTCCTCATCTGGCTGCAGGCACAGAGAAAATGAAAGGTTGAATTGATCATGTATTGGCATTTAGTTAGGAAAAACTGATCGAAGGAAAACAAAAGATGTGTTACAGATACTGGCAAGAGAGTGGTTGATGAGGTGAATCATGCAGTCCAGGGAAAATAAAGAAAGTGAAAGCTGAAGGTAAGAGAGGCCCCCTTCAAAAGGATTAAGGACCAGTGGTCTCTATAAGGTAAAAGAACAGATGCTGTGGAAACAGTTATGTGAAAGATTCTGGAGAAAAGATGATTGTGTTTAGAGAGAGGAATGTTTTAGTTTAGAAAGTTTGTGGTGGATTAGGACCTAGTGAGTGAACCCAGACCAAGAACGAGGTCTGGGATATGGCTGTTGGAGTGAAGAGGAAGTGGATGTCACTGGAATTGCATATGTTAAGAAATGAAGCGATTAAAGTGATGATTACGAAATCATTTCCTTGTTGAAGTGACCAGAAATGATGGGAATGCTTGGGACCTAAAAAGAATCCTGCAGTCTGAATCCTTAAGGTTTATTATACAAGAGAAAGTTGCCAGGCAGTTAAAAGATGCACAGAATAGGAGAGAAATGATAGTATAATCCAAAGTGGGGAAAGTGACAGTCTGGGGTCAAATTTGGATCTCAAATGTGTTTTAGTTGGCTCACACTGTGTTTTAAAAATTTAATTAAATTGCTATCATTTAAATACATGAGTTTTCATACACACCAACACAAACACACATGCACACACACAATACATTTCTAGTTCTGCTTACAAATTAGAATAATCTGGCAACAAGGAGTACAAATTCTCCTAAACAAGAACTGTGTGAAGTAGGTGCTCAATAAACATTTGAGTAAATCAAGGAGCAATTTAGCATTTGAGGGCTGTTTTTCTCCTTCCTCTTTCTTTGTCAATAATAGGAATATGTATTGCAATGTAAGATTTAAGGAAATTATCTAATTGCATAGATTTGAAACAAGATGTTAGATGGGATCTGCTAAAATATAGGTAGAATTTTAAGAATGCAATATTATTTCATGACAATAAGGAGTATATTTTTGATTTTCTGAACAGATCATTATGGAGCTTAAATGGAAGGACCTGTTTCTTCTCTACCTTTGATAATATTGTTCCAAAAGTGATTTTGTGCTCTTAGCTAGATCACTGACTGTTCTATTTTTGAAAGGTCATAGACTTCTTAGCTGCTTTTTTCCTTGATTCCTTATGGACAAAGAATTGCAAGAAAGTTGTTTGTTTTGTTTCCTCAAGATAGGCCCTCTTCCATCAAGAACTTTACTGTAAAAATAAATTTTGTGTCTAACATAGGATTTAAAGACTCTACTTTTGTTCTTCTACCTTTTTTTTCTTAGAAACATGTATTTCTGTACTCTCTCTGAATTCCAAAGTTGTTTATTTTTTCCCTGCTTTTCTTCCACCAGAAAAATATTGTTCATAACTTCCTACAAGGGAAACGTTAATTTATTTCTTAAAAATTAAAAAGTCATATTTATTGATTTAGAAAGATACTGCAATGGCTAATATTATGCACCAACTTGACTGGGCATGGGTTGTCCAGATATTTCGTCAGACATTATTCTGGGTATGTCTGTGGGGGTGTTTCTAGACGAGATTAATACTTGAATCAGGAGACTGAGTAAAGTTGTTTGTTCTCTCCAACGTAGGTGAGCCTCATCCAATCAATTGAAGACATTAACAGAACAAAAAGGCTGAGTTAGAGAGAATTCCTCTGCTTGACTGCTTGAGCTGGGACATTGGTCTTTTCCTTTCTTCAGACTTGTACTGAAAATCGACTCTTTGGTTTCATTCCTGCTGGCTTTCAGACTGAAACTACATCATTGGCTTTTCTGGTTCTTTAGCTTGTCAATTACAGCTATTATGACTTCTCAGCTTCCATAATCATATGAACCAATTCCTTATTCTCTCTCTCCCTCCCCCTCTCTCTCTTTCATATATCCTATTGGTTGTGTTTCCCTGGAGAACCTGACTAATCTTATTAATTTGAATTGGGGATCACAGGAAAGACAGAGTAATGATGGCCTCAACTCTGTCAAACCAGGGCTTCTTGGGGCTGGTTGATGGAAATGTAGCCCAAAAAGTGTGGGAATCTTTAGCTAAGAAATGAAAATGTCTTTTACAGTCTTGAAACTACATAGAGAAAATGCTCTAATATCATGAATGTTGTTACTATGATGCAATACAACTAATAAAATGCCTTCAGCACTGGACTAGAAATCAAGAAATTCTTATCTTGACTCCATTGCTAACTTATGAAAATAAACGTGCTTTTTCTGAGTCTCATTTTCCATCTATGGATAAATGAGAAACTTGAGATAGACTTTTTCAAGACCTCATTTGGCTTTTACATTTTATAATTCCCTAGTTTTAAAAATAAAAAGTTTTAAAACATACTTTACATTGATTACCATTTTCAAAGAATTAGTCTCAACTCAAAATTCATTGTCCTTCAAACCTAGTAGATAAGTGCTCAATACTCCCACTTGTGTGTTACTATATATCTACTTGCACATATATCTGGAATAACATTCATGTTGCACAGTAGTCTGATTTATGTGTATCACTCTCTTCTACTTTGGTACTCTGTTTCTCTAAGACAAATACTCTATTTCATTAATCATCATGTCTCTGGAATCCAGAATAGAAATTGTAATGTGGTAGGTTATCAATAAATGCTTTTTGAATACATGCATTAATGCACTGTTTGTCAAAGTGTGCTCTGTATGCTGAAGTCTGCTGAAATATTCTGCAAAGAGTTTCATAATATGTTAGTTACATGCTACCTCTCTTTCTCTGTATGAATATTTGCAATTTACCCTTCTAAATGTTTGAGAAATTATGCAAGAAAGGAAGTTACTTAATTCTGTTTCAGTTGGGATTCAATATGCATTGGGCTATGAAACCATTTAAAATGAAAATGATGGCCCATTCAGAGTGCTTTGTGAACCAGTACATTAATGAATTAAGCATAAGATTCTGCTACCTATGATCTTTGGTAATTGTGAAGGAATTCCATATTCTTTAGAAATTTATTATGTAAGTTATGATATGATCTCTGCCTATTTCATCTTAAAATATTCTCTCCAGACATTAATGTAGTTTCACAGATCTTAAACTGGCAAGTATTTTCCTGCTCAGGGCCTTTGCACAAAACTTCCCATCTTTTCAGACTGCTGTTTGCTAAATATTAATATATCATGAGTCTAACACCCACTCATTTTTCATTTTTACACTGATATGTCACCTCCTGAAAAAATTGTTATTTTCACTTATAGAAACTTGCTAGTTTCCTTTATAGAACACTGTTAGTGGCTTTGTTTAATGTTTGTTTCTGTCATTAATTCTAATGAGAGAACATGACGTTGGTCATATATATTTTGCTTACTGTTTATACCCAGCTCCTAGTCCATAGAGGAGCTTTATAAATGCTTTTTGAATGTAGATAGATATATTCATGTTTATATGATAAATGTTTCTCTCCTTCTTTAAATGGTGATATACATGATGTTAGGGATTATGTGTATTTTATTGTTATATTGACAAAAATATGAGTATGGTAAGCAGTGTTCAACAACTACTTGCTGAGTAAACTAATTGGTTAATTGATTAACTCTTGGTTTTTTATTTCTTAAAACATTATTTATTAGAACAGTCAGTCTAGATAATAGATCGTTAGAAAACAGGGTTTATTGTTTTCCCCTGGTTTTATTTTGGTTCTACAGATGGGAACATGAGAAGAAAAAAATGAAGCAAAATGAATTGTCTGTTTTATTTTGCTGGTTTATAGCTTAGTAGAAAGGAATTTTGTCACTAGAACAGAATTCAAATATAAATCCAAATTTTAGAAGCCTCTTTTAATGCTATTTTATAATCAGAAATCCCTATACGAAGTTGAATGTGTAGAAAGTAGAAAAGAATTCAGAACTCTGAGTGTTTTATTACTTTATCAAATATTTATTGAGACTACCAGGAATTTTACAGAGTATTCAAGTAAATGGGATATCAGTGTGGGTATCAGATCCACAATGGAGCACAGTTTTTTTTTTTCATTATTAACAGTGATAATAAAAACACAGAAATATTGAGAGACTGTCACAATTTTTCCAAATATAAGCCTCAGGAATCTCACTGTCTTTGACGCAAGTGGGGAATGAACAATGGGTTAACCCCTTTGAACAAGAGGAAGACTTGGGCCCAGTGGAATTGTGACTTAGTTGTTATTAGCAGTGCTTATGGGTACAACTGGGAATAGTTCTGTATTCGCTGATTCAAGCTTTTCCTGTTCTACTGATAAGTTTCTCTTTTTCCTTATTTTCTCTCTTTCATCAGCTTGGTACTTCAGAAAATATTTTAGCCTAAAATTTTAGGCATAGTAGAAAGCTCTGGAGCTTTCATTTCAAGACTCATTTCTTGGGGAAAAATAAAAAGAATCAGTGTTAACTTTCTCTAGGAAAGTCTTCTCGAGGCAGCTGAGAGAGTTGAGGGGTGGGTGGATGCCCTGTCATGTGCTTGACAGCAATCATTGCAAAAGAGTGTGCCTCCATAATGACATATGAAGCAATTTCTAAGACCCAAGATAAGTGAATTACAAAGGAAATATGAAAAAATATATCTGCAAGTGAGAAAACAAATTACTGGAAGATTCTTGATATCTGGTAGTCCTGAAAGCCCTGAATGCTCCATGAGAGAAGGTATTACCTTTTATCTAGGGGTTTCTTTTGTTTGAAGAAGAAAATGCAGACATTATATCAGTACTTTGCTGTAAATGCCAACTTCTTATCTGGGTTGTTTTCATTTAACCAGTTTTGGTTTAGAATATGCTTAACGCTTATGATCACAACTGATGTCCTATTATTGGATCTTAGATGCTGACTCAAAGCTCTTTAGCAGGATTTTCATTACTTGAAAACATCATTTTGTTTATTTAATAAACATTTCTTGAGCTCTGGCTATGTGATAGGTACTATTCTATAAGTTGGGAGCACCATCCTGAACTAACAGGCAGAAAGCCCTGTCCTTGTGGAGCAAAATAAATAAAAAATATTGTATATTGGATAATGATTATTACTGAGAATATAAATCAGGGAAGGGAGGTATAAAATGTCAGAGGTGGCCAGTGAAGGTGTCACTGAGAACTAGGCTTTTATAATAAAGACCTAAAGGAAGTGAAATAGCTAGCCATCTCAGCAACGAGGGAAGATAGAAAAGCAAATGCAATGGCTCAGGGGTGGACCTGTTGTCTTCAAGGAACACAAAGGAGGCTACTGTGTCTGAGATTGTATGAGTGAGGAAGCACAGTAGAAGATGAAATTGGAGAGGTAATTGCCTTCATGGTGAGCCTTGAGGTCATAGTAAAGTCTGTATATTAGAATCACCTGTGGAGCTCAGGCTATTCCCTGGACCAAATAAACCAGAATCTCTGGTGGATGGCCCCAGGCATTGGTAGGTTTTGAAGCTACTCAATATGTAGCCAAGATCCAGAAACATTACTACAAGTAGTGAAATGATATGATCTGAATGACATGATAGTGTTTCCCTTTAAAAACATTTCCTTTAGCGGCTAGTTTGAGAATTTTCTGAAAGGGAAAGAAAAAAGCTGGGATTATCAATTAGGAGGTTGTTACAAAATTTTAGGCAAGAAATGGTAGTGTTGGGTGGTGAAAAGTGGTGGAATTTTGGATATATTTTGAGATCAGTTTCATTCACTAAAAGTTCCATATGCTTCTTGGCAATAAATAGCTTGTATAACTCAACTATGTAAAATGTCTTGGCACTGACTCCTTGGTAGCTAGCATAGCTTCAAAACTAGAAGAAACAAGCATCAGAGGTTCTGGTAATGTTCTTGATATGGATAAATGATTACAGGTGTGTTTTGCTTGTGGGAATCCATTAATTTGTACATTTAGGATTTCGGCACTTTTCTGCTTTGTTTTATACTTCTACATAAAACAAGATAGGGGCCTATTCTAGAATAAAGAAACTAAACAAATTTAGAAATGTAGATGCATTGATGATACCTCTCTCTTGTTCAATACCTGCAGGATGATGCAGGTGATTGTGAACATTTTACGTCCTTGCTTTCCAACTCCCAATGAGCTACATCTTTCTACAAAGATTAGTTTTCTACAAAGGCCTTTCTTGACCTTTGCCATAATAACAAACTTATAAGATGCCTATTCTGTTGTGATGTGGTTACTTTGGTGAAGGTCTTTCCCTCTTTGTTAGTATTGGACATGGTGGGATTGAGGCCCTTGTGGAAGTGAAATAGATCTTTCACTTGGTGGGAGGGAAGAAGGGGGCAAGTCTAAGGTCACCAAAAGAGGAGAGAAATCAGTAATTTTGAGAATCTTTTCTCTTTGTCCTACTGACTTTGCAATGTGACCTTGCACTTCACTAATCTTGCAGTCTTAAAATGTGACTCTGTGCTTTGAAGGAGTTCAGAGAAAGCTAATATTTGAAAAGGTTGAATGGACTCAAAAAACTAAACTAGTGTAATTGGAACACGTTTTGGAATGCTCTAATGTGTTCTTTTTTTTTTTTGTGAAGAGACTAAGCGAGGTTTGCATTTATAAACAAAAATGAATAGAGTAAAAGATTCCTATCTTGTAGAAAGAAATCGACATACCAAACGTAATTTATTGGGATATTAATTTGTTGGGGAATACAATACTTTAAAAGAGAGCATTTGCAAGAAGCCAAGTCACAGCAAATAGGTGCTATTTCATGGATATATACCTAGAAAGAGTAAGCTTAGAAAAGCCTGCCAGCATTTGCTTGGCACTGTGATTACGGTACTTGGAGGGACAAGTTGGCTGCTAGTACCTTGTGTGATATTAAGGACAGCATCTTTTGGATAAGCATGCTCAGTTCTGTTCTCTATTTATTATAAATATTTTAGGATTTGGTTTTGAAGGTAAGTTTTTCGGGACGTGAAAGAGATGCCTATATATGCCTAATTGTCTTCCAGTGCAATATCTGATAATCATTAAGTGTTAGCTAATCAGCTTCAAAGCAACCTCAAGGAGGATTTCTTTTCTGCTATTTTTTTTTTTTTGAGACAGGGTCTTGCTCTCTTGCCCAGGCTAGACTACAGTGGCATCATCATAGCTCACTGCAACCTCAACTCCTGGGCTCAAGCAATCCTCCTGCTTCAGCCTCCTGAGTGGCTGGGACTACAGACATAAGCCACACTGACAAGATAATTTTTCTATTTCTTGTAGAGACAGTGGTCTCACCATATTGCTCAGGCTGGTCTCAAACTTCTGGCCTCAACCGATCCTCCTGCTTCGGCCTCCCAAAGTGCTGGGATTACAGGTGTGAGCCACTGCACCTGGCCTCTGCTATTTTTTTTTAACCCTGCCTCCACAAGCTCAAGAGGAAGAAAAGAGGAGATCTTTTCTGTACTGAACATGATGCAAAGATACCAATCATTGATCTGACAGTGCACTTACTTCTGCTGCAAATGCATTTTATTGTAATAGGGTGATATTGAGAAAAGATGTTTTACCACACACGTACAGGCAAATATTACACCACAGGGCTTATATTAATTGCCATGTAGACCATATGCTTTGCTTAATCAAATGCATTGCCCTTGTGAAAATTGCTTTCCCTAAAAACTGAGTGTAGCCATCTTTCATTTATTTCCTTTCTAGTCAAGGCACTCAAGTGAATCAGTAATACTAACATTAAATATATTCAAAACATTGCCATTTTCTAGTTCTTTCTAGATTTGAAACATATGATATACAAGACACTGGTGGTTTTCAACATTGTTTATATTTCTGCTTAATTGAATAGAATTTTGTGGGCATCAAAAATATGTTCAATATTTATGACTTTGAGATTTAAATTAGTTTTTTGTTTGTTTTATTAACCCTTTGCCTGCTTAAACAAATAGATCATTCTAAACAAAATCTAAAATATGAACAAGTTTTTCACTTTAATTCTTACTCAGTGACACCAAATGTGGCCTGCTCTTTGAGCTTCCACAGGAAAAGAACCTTGATGATGGGGTCTCTAAATCTAAGTTATCTAGAAGGGTTTTTCTGATTTGATGAAATTTAGAAACCTTAATGACCCATGTTCCAACAATAAAGAAGGCACTCTTTGTGACATGCCATGGCAAAATAGTAACTTAAATGATCACCAGTAGACAACTGCAATCAAGTGTCTATAGAACGTAAAGCTCTGGGTGGCCAAATACTTGCTGCCAACAAAATTTTAGTGAAAACACAGAGTACAATGCTGTTGCTCAAATATTTCTAAGTGTACAGGAGAGTTTAAAGAAAAAAAAATGGTGATCTCAAGTCTCAGGATTCAAGAAACAACTAAAATGCTTATATGACTGACTTAAAATAAATTTTTATTTACTTGTAACCACAGGGCTGAGATTTCTGAAAACCAAACCCAAAGTCTAGTCCTAAAGTTGCCTGAATTTCAATGCAAATTTAATTCACAGTCTTATAGAATTTCTTACACTAAAGTTAGTACATCGATTTGGAAGAAATGAAAACAAACCCACAAACAAAAAATTGAGAGGGGGACACATATGGGCAAATCCTGATAAAGCTGGAGACATTGGACCCCTAAGTTCTGCTGAGTGTCCTTTACCAGAAGAAGAAGTTCTTCATCCCTTGTCTGTGGAGGTTAGTTTCCACTTGTCTGAAGAACGCAAAGCCTCCTCTGGGGTAAAAGCCTCAAAAGGCACTGCTGATCCTTCTCAGGACCTACCCTCACCTACTATCTTCTAGATCTCTACCAGACTAAAATCCTGGGGCCAGCACTGGGGGTTGATACAAGATGTGATACATGAAACAGTGCCACACACATCAAGATAATTGTAAGATTTCACCAATTTGTACTGATATTAATAGAATCTTGGGGCACATGTATCAAAATGGATCCTAAGGTAGTTCGAACAGTGTGGAAGAAATATAATCTTGGATTGGGCTGAATTTGTTGATATGGATGAACCAAGCAAAGATTATAGATTCAGTGTTTTGAGCTTACGCAGCTAGGATGGCTCTGAGTTTGCTTGGTTAGTTTCCTGAAACCTGGGCCCAAAGATGGCCTACACTAATTGAAGTTGAAATTTCAGGAGTTCCTTGGTGTACTGTAGAGGAATATATCCAAAGAGTTAGGAAGGTTGGAATGCAAAAGTGGATTTTTTTTGTGTAAGACTTGTGTACACAACCCTGAACTATGTTCCTAAGAAGGGACCAGAGAACATTCCCTCATCAAAGCTGTAACCAGGAAGAACACTTGCTTCACCAAAGCTGTAAGAAGTATTTGTAACACTGCTGCTGTCCTCCTGCATCTCCCTGTTCCCCTGTGGTTGTCACAGTCTAAGCAGGTTCTGGGGGATGTTCGTGTGGAGGGGTGAAAATGTGGTATATGTAAACCATGAAGTATTACTCAGCCACTAAAAGGAATGAAATAATGTATTTTGCAGAAACTTAGATGGAACTGGAAATCGTTATTCTAAGTGGAGTATCTCAGGAACAGAAAAACAAATACTGTATGTTCTCACTCGTAAGTGGGAGCTAAACAGTGGGTATGTATGGTCACACAAAGTGTAATAATGGACGTGGGAAACTAAGAAGGGGTGAAGGTGGGAGGGGGATCAAAAGCTACCTATTGGGTACAATGTACACTATTTGAGCAACGAGTACACTTAAATCCCTGATTTCACCACTATACAATTCATCCATGAACAAAAAACACTTGTACCCCCTAAGTCTTTTGAAATAATAAAAAAAGAGAACTATATGTAAAGGAGCTCAGTATCCTTGGAGAGCTCTGTGGTGGCTGTTCTCTACAGGTCAGGATTGACAGTAGAAAAGCTGTCATCAAACTGGAGTTCTTAAATTCAAATGAGATGATGGGATCCCTGGGTGGCAGGAACCAAAAGATGGCACTTAACTGCCATTGGTGTAGTTACCATACTAGACAGCAGCAAAAAGCAGTCATTAAAATTTGACCTGTGGAGAGAAATCTTTGATGATCTTGGAATCTATAAAATTGAAAGATTTATTCAGCCTTTTACAGTCTTACTTGAATTTTTTAAGTGGCAAACTCTAGGTCTTGGAACAAAAGTCTGATTTGAATCACAACAATAAAGTCATGTCCTCTCAACCAATTCCCAAATATGAGTCAGTTTCCAAGGCCAGAGTCCCTTGAATGAAGGGGAGGCCAGGTCCCCTTGAGGAAGGACCCTTTGACACAGTCACCATTTTATACTGGAAATCTTTACATTCCTCAAAGGGGCCTATTGCTATTTACCAGGGTGGTAAATTGAAGAAGGGAAAATAGCCAGTGTTTTTGAGAATTACTAGACAATGTTCTCATAATGGACACCTATTCTTAGAAACCCAAAATGCATTGTGGTCCACTACTCAGAGACGGGGCTATAGATGTAAGGTAATCAATAGAGTTTTGACTTGGATCTGAGTGGATCAATGGGCCCCTGAATCCATTCTGATTATTTCCCCAGTTAGGAAATGCACAGTTGGAACAGATGTATTCAGCAGCTGACATAGTCCCCACATTAGTTCCTGGGCCTGTGGAGTAGTGGCTATTTTTGTAAGAAAGGCCAAATGGTAGCCTATCGAACTTCTATCTACCAAAATAATAAGTCAAAGGCAACACCACAGACTTGAAATCATTGTAGAGATTATAATCGCCATTGTAAACTTGAAAAATGGTGGCTTACATCCTCATTCAACTTGCCTTTTGTCTTGTGAAGCTGACAGATGGATCTCGGAGAATGTCAGTGGTTTATCGTACACTTAATCATGTAACTCCAATTTTAGCTGCTGTTCCAGATATGGTTTTGTTTTCAGAGAAAATTGACATACCCCTACAACTTGGTATATAGCTATTTACCTGGAAAATGCCTTTTAAAAAACCATCTCTATGTAATTGCTAGTGGAGACCAGGTAGTGTTGTGAAACAGTCCTTTGAAGCCTTAATTACAGTACCAGCTGGATGACAACACAATTTGGGCTTAAGATAGTATCGTCTAGGATGTGGTATAAGCTCTAAATCTGTGTGCAATACATGGTCCTATGTCTATTATAGCCAGGATTCACGGTTCCTGGAATCGATAAATAAAGATGGGAGTGAGTCCCTCACAATTCCCCTAGTGGTCTACCAGCAAAATATTGGCTTCCTGTCCCAGTGATTTTAGGCTCTGCTTGTTTAGAGGACTTAGATCCTGTGGGGTTTATGCTTCCTCCAAGGGGCGGTGGACTGGTTCCCTTAATCTGGAAGTTGAGACTGACCACTCTGGACTTGTCATTCTGGTGAATCAACAGGGAAAGAAGAAAGAACTGTGCTGGCTTGGGTTTTTCTCTTGATTATCAAGAAAATTATTGTGTTGCTACTATGCCATGGGAGTTAGGAGGAGTATGTCTGGAATGCGGACATCCTTGGGCGCCTCTTAGTACACCCATCACGTGTGATAAAAGTTAATGGAAAACTATATTTATCTAATACAAGTGGCCCAAATACTTTAAGATTGACAGTTTTGGTCACTTCACCAGGCAAGGAAACTTTAGTAGACAAATTTCTTCAGAGGGCAAAGGGAATGTGTAATGGGTAGTGAAAAAGGGAATTTGTACCAGCTGCAACCACATGACCAATTAGAAATAAGAACTACAATTATTATGATAATTTATTAATTTTGGTATAAATTTATTTGCATATATAAATTTATATGTGTATATATTAATCAACTTTTTCCATTTCTTCCTCTTCCATTCCTTTACAGTCTAACATAAGATGTATTAATAAGTGGTTAACTTATACTACAGAGCATCAAATGGGGAGTTTGATGTTGATCTGCTGGCTCATCTAGATTTCCTTTTAGCTTCTTTGAGTCCCAGGCCAGGCACATGTGCAGCTCTGTGATGAAGGGTACCAGCTTTACCCTTAGGTTATTGATGTGATTGAGGTTAGGAGCATTGAGAGACAGACACGCATGCCAGTGGCTTCACTGATTTAACTTTGTCTTTGCAGGTTCCAGTTTGTCTTTCTCTACCCCTTTTTACATTCAGCTTTTTTTCTTCACTGTGGGACCTGCTGACTAACCTACCATGACTTTGGGTTCACCAACATATGCAGAGTCAACAGCCATCGATGGACTTCTTCATCAGGCCCCCTTTCTCTTCCATAGAGCTGATCCTCCAGCCCTTGTCTTCTGGACTTTTATTTCCCTATCATCTCCCACAGTTGGGTAAGGTTTAATTTCTATAATAATCTCTTAATCCACAGTGCTCAGATTTCTGGAACCCTCCCACAGTGATGATCCTAATCTTTAATATTTACATCACTAGTTACACTTACAATATTGACATTTTTCACTCTTTAATTTCTTCTAGATCTTAAATCTAAATTATAAAGAGAATGGATGTTTTGAGTATTAGAATTTGGTTTTATTGAATAAAATATTGTTGGCTTTAAGCAAATGTTCAACATTTATAACTGTGAGGCTTAAATTAGATTTTTACTGTTTTTCATCCCTTACCTGCTGAGGCAAAATAAACCATTTTGAACAAAATGCAAAATAGAAACAGGCTTTTTCTCCTTAATTCTTACTCCGTGGAGTCAACTGTGGGTTGTGATTTTCTGTTTTAGCTATGTTGTTGACTTTTGGGTGAACCTGTAACTCCTATGCATGTTTTTTGAAGGTTGACATTAAGAGTCCAGTGTTTCAGGATCATGGGGAGAAAGCGTCAGCTTTGCTGCAGTGGATTTTTGTGCCTGAGTTGTTATAACATATTTAAATGTTAGTAGTGCTCCTAAGCATTTGCCTTTTTATTATGCCTGGAGCATAGTGTTTTTGGTTGGAAAAAGAAATGAAGAGAGAATTTCTCTCTGCTTTTATCTACTGTATATTTGATATGTTACATTATAGGCTTCTTAAATTTACTAGAGAGTAATGCTCCCCTTCACTGTATCTTACACCTAGGGAGAAACATAATAAATAAAACCATTTAGGTTCTGGAGTGAGAATTGCAGGGAGATTCAGAACAGCAGAATACACTTTTGACTTAAGACTAGTATATCCATATTACTTTGAATAAAAGAATTGGATGATACATAAACTGTTAAATGAATGTTATAACTCAGGGATCCTAACAATCAAAGTTATATCAAGGGCTTATATTATAATGATATATTTGCATAATATCACAATGCTTTGTGTTTTCTAAATATCACTGTGAATCTTCCATGTCCGTATGGAATGGTAAAAAAAAATCATATTATATTGGGTGGACCTTTATGTAACATTCTTCTTAGGCTACAGAAAAAAGATGGGCAATTCCTTATTCCTTAAAGGGTAAAAATTGAGAAAATTGTTAAGATGTCAGAGATTGCCTTAATTTTGCCAAACAGGAAAGAAAAATGTGTCCTTTTCACACTGGGAATGGAAGTCATTCAAAAGACAGAATTAAAGAGGAAGAGCATTTCTTGAGCTTTGGCCTGATCAGGTGCAACTATCATTGGGTATAGCATTCAATTGACCATGCACAGTGTGAACCTGGCTGGGATGTAACTCGGCTAAAAAACAATAAAAGTAAAATAAAAAACATGATCATAGTTTTCTATAACGTTTATTAAATTGGACAAGGACTTAAAAGTAATATCTTTGGTAAGTCAGGACATAAATTGTCTAAATTTGACAGTCTACTCAAAAGGAAAATGCAGGCTTTCAGATAGCTGCCAACTGTTAAAGAATTTTTATCACTGACTAATCTTACCTTGTGATTTAGGAGATGCCTAGGATTACATGAGGCTTAAGTCAGGCCGGCTTCCATTACTTTATGTCCTGTATCCTCTTTTCAGTATTTTGCTGCCATCAAGAAGTTACATAAATATTCCCAGGGTACAATCAGTCAAGCAGTCCATCATGTCCTTTCAGCTGGCTGTCAGGTCATTCTGGGTAAAATTAAGGCTTTATAGGGCAGGATAAGGCTATGCATTGCTGGAAGCGTAAAAAAGGTAGCTTCTTGTGTGCTAAAATATATTTCACTAAGATGATAACAATCATTTCACAAATTGCAGATGCTGGGTTTTGTCCTATCTGGGCTCACTAAGATTGTGAAAATATGGTTGAGTTTATGGACAGACTCTTGCCTTTCTTTTTCACCTTTTCAAGCCCCAAAATGATGGAAAGAAAATGAAAATCTTGTTCCATTTTCTTTCCATTTCAATATTAATATATGGGTAAGTTTTCTTTACTTTTATCTACATTCAAAGTCATTTTTTTAATAACAGGCTAACTTATTTTTATAACAACTGTTTTACACCTGGATTTTCTTTGTTTTACACACACACATGCATACACACTCACACACACACACATAAACACACTTTTTTCCTCAAAGGCAAGCATTGGGAAATCTTCATGCTTGCCATCTTTTTGAATATAGAATCAAAACACACAGACTAAGAGATAGTACTAGGGTTTATTGCATCCTCTTTAAGATTCAAATTACTTTATAGGTGGAAAGAAGTATTAACCTAAGCATTGAGAATCTATCCTATTGCCTGAAAAATGGGAAAAGAAAACTGGAGGAAACTGAGAGGAAGTGTGTTGGGGGAGGAAAGGTAGCAGTTTAGAGTTGAAAAGTTCTTTACAGAATAAAGTCATTGAAACAGGTACAATTAGATGTTAGTACACAATTATTGGTATTTATGCAGTAATAGGTTATGTTAGATATTGTCTAAATTTAAGTCAGTATACTATAGCTGGTACTTTGAGATTTATTTACATGCTTATATTAATTCTCCCGAAAATTTGATATCTAATACAATGTTTGCTAGAAATTTGATAACACTATAAACAGACATATGACTGGCCAGGTAGACGACACCCTATTAGATTCAAGAAGACAGGACATGTGTTTATTATAGACTCAGTGCCAACCAGAAGCATGATAATCAATAATTATTCATTGACTATATGGATGTTACTAGCTCAGGGGTTCTTATTTATGCTCAGGGTCACTGTCATCTGTTGGCACAGAGAGAACTTAGCTTTAAAGAGGTGACTTACTCAGGGTAATATAGAAGAGTCAGAATTAGAATCCAGATCTCCTGAAATAAATTTCTGAATACTCACTTAAGTCTTCTTTATACCATGATCTCTCCCTTGCAAGAGTAAAAATCATTGTGGGAAGTTCATTAGAACATGCTGCAAAACTAAATCTGAATTTCTTTAATTAACAATATACTATAAGAAGTAAATACTATACCACTTGTTGTGGCCAGCAGGAGAAAGAGGATTGTAGTGGTATTAGTTTTAGTTCATGTTTTGTGTATTCTTGTACATGGTAGCCATGTCAAACAAATGCTGTGATCTATTTTCAAAGTTGTATTATGTATTTTTCTCTTAGTCTGATAGCTTCCTTGGATTTTATTATAGTGAGAGTATTATCAAATAGTTTTCTTGTATTAAAAATTGTGGTGGATCTTCCATTGCAAGTAAGCCGAAATAAGTGCCAATAATCATAAAAAGAAAGTGTTTTTAAAAGGAATCTCTGTTCTTATTATTTGAGATCCATGATTTTGGCAAAAATTCTATAGAGTGGTGGTGAAAGTGTAGCCTAAAGCAGCTGTCTGTTTCATTCTTTTCTGTATGCTTAAAACTGAACTTTGACATGGCCAGAGCACAAGGAGCAATTTAGCTTTATTTAGTCCATAAGGAAACCTTCACAGACATGTATGAATTTTGAATTTATTTATATCTTATCTTTTCTGAAGTAGCAATAAGATAAGATAACGTGATAAATTGACTTAACAAGAGTACGAAAAATGAGACATAGTAAAAACAAAGGAAAGTACAACATGACTGCAGGTAGGTTAGTTCATGCATGCTCTTTAAGGTTAAAAGTGCATGCTCTTAAATACTGCATGCAATATTACTGCTGCTGAATTAGACTTCTCTTTAAGATTTCTAGCAATAAATGAAAAAAATATGACAATAGGGCTAGTCTTGGTTTCTATGCCATAAATGTTGACCAAAAGAAACACAACTGTATGTTATACTGAGAAAAGAGATAGACAATATATACTAAAGTGAATAATGTCCATAACAAAAAAAACCAATGAGCTTTATTGAGCTCTTTCTTTTAACCTTCCTCTATATAGGTCTTTAATAGTAATTCGGTCGCATCAATTTGTAGAGTCCACAATGATGTGTAGGTAGGCTGCTCTTTCAGATGGTCTAGTTTAACTTAGGGATAAATTTTAAAGAACCAAGAGGAGATAATAGATAGCACATGCTTTAGGTAATCCTCCATAAATTCTGTTTTCCATTCAAGCTTTTGGTACATCTTGGGCCGCAGTGAACTTGGAGTTATGTTCCTGATAGGTACTGGAGTGATGTTCTTTGGTGTTGCTGATTATGTGTGTGGACACATACTCAAACACTCAGCCACAATGGAGACAAGGTTAAGATCTTTTTTTTTCCCCTTTTATTTCAGAATATTATGGACAAGGTTAAGATCTTATTGTAAAAAGTGAGATACTTCCTACAGGTGCATTCCTGAAGAGAAGGCCATACACCCACCTTTTTTGCAATGTAGGCTGAGATAAAATTATCTCAGCAGCCAAAGGTATTCCTCCAGGGGTGCCTGGGAACTCTTCTAACAAAAAAATACTTGGTCAGTAGAAGCCTTATGTTTTATGTCATAAAAAATTGCAAAAGGAATTTAACCTTAACTTACTTTAAATGGGTATAATTAAACACCCATCTTATCAAAAATATTCTCAATAAAATACAATAAAGTAAACTTTCTGGTATACAAAGTCTGGTCAGGAGATAGACATGACACTAATAATTTGAACAGGAAAATTGAAACCTTTATTGTATTTTATTTTAAATTAAGGTATGATTTACATGTGATAAGACTCACTATTTTTAGTGTACAGTTCTATGGATTTTGATAAATGCAAACAGGCATGAAGCCACCACCACAATCAATATATATAACAGCTCTACCACCTCAAAAAATTCCCCCAAACCCCTTTACTGTCAATGCTTCTTCTCACCCCTAACCCTGGCTACCACTGAACTGCTTTTTGTGTCTATAATTTTGCCATTTTTGGAATGTCATATAAATACTATCACACAGTATGTAATCTTTTGAGTCTGGCTTCTTTCACTTAACATATTGAATTTGAGATTCATCCATTTTGTTTCATGTATCAGGAGTTTGTCCCTCCTTTTTGTTGTCTAGTATCCTATGGTACCAACAGGCTAGTTTGTTTATCCATTCCACAGGTGAGGGACAGTGGGTTGCTTCTATTTTTGGCTATTATGAATATTATGAATATTTTTGTAGAGGTTTGGTAAGAGCGTAAGTTTCACTTCTCTTACCATAGAGTTTGTCATAGAGATTTCTATGTAGTTTTTAAGTTAATTACATTCTACCTTCAAATAATACTATACCACTTATATGTAATGTAAATACCTTACGACAGTGTATTCCCAATCTTCCCTCCATCTTTCACGCTAGTTTTTCCACATATTAGACTTTTACCTATGCTGTTATCCCCCAAGACATTGATACTATTTTTTGCCTTTGACAATCAATGGACGTTTAGAGCATTTAAAACTTGAGTTTTATATTAACTCCATTGCCATTTTTGGTGCTTTATGTAGACTGAAATTTCTTTCTACTATTATTACTTTTACTTGAAGAAATTTCTTTAATCTTTCTTATAATGTAGGTCTGCTAATAATAAATTCTGTTTTGTTTATTTGAAAAGTCTTTGTTTCTCCTTCACTTGGTAAGAGATATTTATTGTAAGGTATTGTAAGATGTTGCATACACAATTCTGTTCAGTTTTTTTCTTCAGTACTTTAAAGAAGTCACTCCATTGAGTAGGCAATATTTAATAAAATCATTAACTTGTAAAAGTGGTTAACTACTAAAATGGGTGGAAGATGACTCTAAGGGATACAGGAGTAAGTACTATCTCCAGGAGTGAGAGGGCATATTCCAGGAAGAAACAAAGAATTCGGAAGGTGTCCCTTCCCACCACAAGGCTGAGATTCAGACCCCATTGGGTAGGGTGTGGCTATTGATAGCTGGGTGGTGGAGAGGTTCTTCAAGGCATCAAGGAAAGAAGCCGGTCTGCAGGAAGCTGCCCTCTGGAGTGTTAGAGGAACTGGTGGAGTGAGCAGCCCTGGGCTTCCTGAGTGCCACCAGCAGCCACACCAGAGAAAGGAAAAGTAAATCACACTGAAACTAGGTAAAGAAAGAAGCCCCTTTCTGTGCTGTGTCTTCCAGCTAATCCAGCACTCTTTATTGACAAGGACTAACATGTGCCAGGTAACAAAGGAGAAATGTTTACAAGGTCCACTTTATTCTGAAAACTCAGGACAAAGAAATGTGGATTTGGAGCTAAGAATCAATAAATTGATAACTGGCATACATGCCAAAATAAACTAGTTGCAAAATCTACACCAAGATGTCATATGAAACTTGTCCACATAAACAACTAGAAAACTGGCTAAAACATAGAACGACCTTTCCTGACAACTTCAAGGAAGAATCTTTCCTTGTCTCTTCCAGCTCCTGGTGGCTCCAGGCATAATTCCAGTTTCTGCCTCCATTTTCATATGGACTGTGTGTGTGTGTGTGTGTGTGTGTGTGTGTTATGTGTCTACGTGCCCTCTCTTCTTATAAGGAAGGACACCAGTCATTGTATTTAGTAGGGACCACCCTAAATCCAAGATGATTTCATCTTGACATCCTAAACTAATATCTGCAAAGACCTATTTCCAAATAAGTTCACATTCTGAGACTCTGGATGGACACAGAATTTTGGGGTGACAATATTCAACTCACTACAATCATTATACAAAACTCAACTGCATTTCTACATACTAATAGTGAATAATTGGAAAATAAAAAATCACAATCACAATTAAGGATAAATTCAGTAACAGATGTGCAAGTCCTCTATACAAAAATCTGCCAAACATTGCTGAGAGAAATTAAAGAAGATCTAAATAAATGGAGAGATATACCCAGGTTCTTAGATTGGAAGACTCAATATTTTTATGATACTAACTCTCCCCACATTGATCTGTAGATTCAATGCAATCTCAAACAAAATTCCAGTAGGCTTTTTGGCAGAAAAAACCAAGTTGACTGTTCAATTTATATTGAAATGCTAGAAATCTAGTATAACAAAAACAGTTTTTAAAAAGAAGGAAAATATTGGAGCACTTACATTACCTGAATTCAAGATTTACTATATATAAAACTACAGCAATCAAGGTAGATTCCTGTTGGCAAATGGAATAGAATAGAGATTCCAGAAAATTTCCTAAACATAAGTGGTCAATTGATCAATAATACAAGTGCCAAGGTAGTGCAATGGCTAAAGGGTAGATTTTTCAATAAACGGTATGTGCACACTAAGATAGCCATATGGAAAGAAAAAAAATTTAACCCTATCACATACCATATAAAAATTAATTACAAAGGGATCAATGACATAAATATCAGAACTAAAACTATAATATCCCTAGATAAAACATAGAAGATAATCAAGGTGACCTTCACATAAACAAAGTTTTTTGTTTTTTTGTTTGGATAGGAAACAGCACTAGGTATAAAGGATTATTATTGATAAATTGGACTTTATCAAAATTAAAAATTTCTGCTCTTTCCTATTGACCAAGATGGCTGTAGCATTTCCCTCAGCTTTAGTCAATTTTAGGCAGGCTTCTTTTTCCTTGCAGGCCCCTGACCTCCCTCTTACCCCTGCCCTCCCTCTTACCCCTACCCTTACAGAGTCCTGATGGCCTAATTACCCAAGTCCCTTCCCTCCTTTTTCTTAGGGCATTTACTTTAGAAAACTTGTACTTGCAAATTCTTACTCTGTCCCTTTGAAATGTAAATATTTTTAAAAGCTGCATGGCAGTTTTACAACCCAGGAGAGTTTCTTAAGGACCTAGGAGCCTTATCATTGAAATGTAATCATCAAGGAAGATAGAGTCCCCATCTGCCATTCTCCTCGGGAGGGTAGGAGCCTAACTTTGTTGGATCAACTTGCTCCAAGTTGTAAAACTACCTCCTGTCACGAAGGCATGAGAAAGATTTTACTTTTGAATAAAACCAATTAGCAAACATTGATGGCCTATGATACCCTAGTCTGGCTGTTAAAATATCTGGATAAAGAAAATGTGGCATAAATATACAATAGACTATTATTTAGCCTTAAAAAAAAAGGAAAGCCTGCTATTTGTGGCAACATGAATGAACCTGGAGGACATTATGCTAAGTGAAATAAGCCAGTCACAGAAGGACAAATACTGCATGATTTTACTTTTATGAGGTATCTAAAGTAATTAAACTCATAGAAGTGAAGAGTATAATAGTGGTTGCCAGAGGCTGAGGGGGTGGGAAAAATGAGTTGTTTAATAGGTATTAAGTTTCAGTTATGCTAGATGAATAGTTCTAGAGCTCTGCTGTGCAATATAGTGCTTATAGTAAACAATATGGTATTGTGCACGTCCAAATTTGCTAAGAGGGTAGATCTCATGTTAAGTGTTCTTACCAAAAACAAGCAAGCAAACACCCCACCCCCCCATAAAAAAGCCAAAAAACAAACAAAGGGACACATGAAAACTTTGGGAGGTGGTGGGTATGTCTATTACCTTGATTATGATGATGGCATTGTAGGGGTGAAGGGAAAGCTTCCCCTTCACCCCTGAAAGTTTGCTGAAAAATCAACTCAAAAGACAGATTAATTGGAGAAAAGGCATACAAATTTATTTTATAATGTTTTTACCTGACTATTGACTAAGGAGTCTTCAGAATGAAGATCCAACCCTCCAATGGGATGCAGAAGCTTACATACCATCTTGAAGTTACAGAAAGAATGGGGGCTTGGGTCCTGGCAAAACAGTAATGGGAACGGGGAGAAGAGGAATTCTGTTGGGGGGCAATAAATGACTACTGGGGAGAAATTAATGGGCTTGAAGAACACATTAATACAATGATCTGGGGCAAAGTCTGTTGCACCCGCAGAGCAGACTATGGTTTGTGACAAGAGTCTGTCCAGATTTGTCGACAGACTTTAGTCTTCCTTTCTGTGATACGGTTTCAGTTAACGAAAACTCAGGGACCAGAAATAATTATTTTCTTCTTGGTAAGTCTGGGCTTTAGGCAGATAAGGGAACTTCAGAGAACAACTTCATCCTATGTTTGGAGAGATGGTGGATGGGTGGGTGGGGGAGGCCAAAAAGAACTTGAGGCTTTAGTTTTTCGGTTCAACATGTACAAAGTGCCATATTTTGGGGTATCAGTTTCTGAGCTTCAACAGTATCATGAGTGTTTGCATATGTCCAAACTCATCAAATTGTACATATTAAATATGTGCAGTTTTTGTATATCAATAATACCTCAATAAACATGTTAAAAAATAAAAATACCTTGTAATACTAATTGTACGAAAAGAAAATAGGCAGTGCATATCTCCCAACTCTTCCTTCTGACCTCAATTTGAATTTGCTCAAAAAAATTTTAAGTACTGATCTCTGGTCCCTGAGCCGTGGTTCCACTGTGCCCCATCCAGGACCTTTGTGCCTTCCAGAGCAACCTGATCTGGTCTCCCCCTGGGGAAGGGAGAGGAACAGGAAGAGAAAGGAAGAGTATTTATCTAGCTTCTCCTCTGTGTTGGGCATTGTGCCAGGCACTTGACTGTTTTCATCTCATTCAATGCTTAAAACCTCCCTGCCTCGTAGTAATATCACATTTTTTTCTGTTTTACAGCAAGACGGCAATACATGCACTGTCACACAGCTAGCAAGGGGCCAGGCTAGATTAGTACCACCTTCTGCCTGCCTCCAACTCTCACCCTGAGTACATCACACTGCTTTACCTCATCGCTGTATGTGTGCTGTATGGCACACTCTCTTTTTTCCAGATTGTTTCTTCTTTCACACCACCTTGTAATTGTTTACATCTCTGTGTTCCCAATAGGCTGTGAAGAACTCTTTCGTTTATCTCTTATCTTAGGCAGTGAAATGGTTGGCCCTCCATTGAGGACAGTGGATGAATTAGCTCACAATCTCAGATCAGAACTGTGCTTAGAATTTCAGATTTACAACTGCAGGATCTATTGGAAATAACACTGTATTCTCATATTACCAATTCTAGTACAGCATCCAAGTCAAGTTGAAATAAGAAAGAATCAAAGTAACAAAGCGTAGAGTAAATTGTTTAAATCTCAAGCTGAGTTATTTCTAGCTCCGTTTGGAGTTCAGGGAGATGATGTTTATTAGTTCTTTGATATAATCTAAACTGGCCATTCTATTTGGGGGAATAATTAGTGTTTAACTTGCTAGCACAGAAATTTTCTGCTGCAGTTAGCCTCACCTTTGATATCTTTTGATTAGATTATTGCCATGGGTTGTGCTTAGAACTGGACAACTGCTCAGAAGTAGAAGCCGGTGATATGTGTGTACTCCACTTAGCTGTATTTCTCACAACTCTGTGTTCTAGAGACTGTAGTAATTGTTTATTCCCTTTTGGGGAAGTTCACAGTGCTGACTGTAATCTGGGCGGTCTTAGGTGACTGGGGATCTAAATTCCTTGGAAAGTACACAAGAACCTGTCTCCTAGTGCTTGATTATGCTAGCGTGGAGGTCATGCTGCTTACATTTGTAAAGTTGAAACTCTGCATTACTTTGGAAAGAAAGAGAAATTACTTTTCTTGAAACATACAGTAGAGCCAAATATTTTGACCCCTACTATACAAAGCATAGTCATAGAAGACACTACAAACATGCTCCCTTCTGGTAGCAATACTGTGATTTTATTTTGGCCTCAATTACTGAGCCCCAGGAGGTGAAGTTGATTTGTCTAACCCAGTGTGTCACCTCCGTTCCCTTAGCCATGGTCTGGCCTCAGTGTGAGTATGTGATTTAGTTTTAACTCATGAGAAGTACTGGGGAATCTGCTGGGAGGACTTCTGGAAGATATTTTTCTTCCTGATAAGAGAGAGAGAGAGAGAGCTGTATGAAGGGAAGATGCTTTTCACCCCTTTTCTCTCTTCCTGCTTTGGATGCCATCACGTGAAGCATCTTCCCTGCCCCTCTGCTACCTTACAGACTTCATCTAGTCACACCTCGTCCCTCAATGGGACATCCTGCGTGGAGATGGCAGCAGGCACCTTGAGGCTATAAGAATACTAAAGAAATCAGTCTCACAGATCCAGTGGCTTGGCATAGTTGCACTACGGAACACGTTTTAGAATTGTTACGTAAAACTTCTTGTTACATGAGGCAATGGAATAACTTTATCACTGAAGCTTCAAATGATCAGGAATTTTGTTACTTTCTATGGAAAACATTCTGAACATTGATTTGTTGGTTAATACAGATGATTGGTTTCTTTCCTTCCTTTTCCTCCTCCCATAAACCAGGATGTCAGAGTCAGTGTAGAGCTATTTTACACTTGAGTTTCACTGATGAGTTAAAGTCGCTGCATCCTTGATCTTTTAAAGTTTTTAATATTCTTGGGAGTCTTTAGAAGATGGAGTCAATACAAAGTAATTATCTAATTATGCATTTCTTAGGTGTCTGTTATCACTCAGTGACGATATGTTAAAATGATGAGGCCTTAAGCCACTGTCTATTTTCAGCACTGACATTTAAACATTGCTATTCATGTCCTTAGAGTTTAAAGTGACAAGGAAGGAATAGGGAACTGAATAATTAGAATCTAATGTTTTACTTGGTGTTAGCAAGAATGTACTTTTCTGTGTGTTTTCCTATTAGAACAACCTGTAATACTTAGAATATACCTTTACTTAGCCCCTATTTTCTGTAATATTTGTTTCAGGATTTCTCTTTTCTTTTCCTTTCAAGGATATGCACTAACTTTCCAGGGCATTTGGAGACCACTGTAAGTAATTTACACCCTGACAAATGCCTGCCCAGGGTATAGAGAGCAGGGCATGTATGGGGTAAGGCCACTCATTATTCTGACTTGCTGGCAGCCCAACTGTACCTGGAGGTCCAGGGGAGATAAACCTTCTCCCCTGTTACATATACTGAAGACAGGACATGTACTTTTTGAATATTCTGAAGATTTATTCTTCTGCTAGGAATAGATGCCCCCCACTGCCATCTTAAACATTGACTAGAAAGCTACATGGACCTTGGTATTGCTTTTAAGGCATAGTTATTTATATCAAAATGTGTTCTGTTTTATTTTTCTCCTCTTTAGTATGCATGCCCTTTGTTCAGGTAGCTGGAGTATTTCTGTAATAAGTAGTATGTCTATAAATACTTCATTACTGCAAACAAAAATATCCAGGGCTCTTTTTGTGGTAACCAGTGTCTTTGTATGGATTTTTTGTGGTAACCAGTGTCTTTGTATAGATCTCCAAACTACACAAGGATAGTTGGTTCATTAAGAGTTGAAGTAGAGTTCACAATGATATTGCTTTGATACTTCCTTGCTCTGGTTTCATTTGGGGAGAACACTCTGAAAATCATTTCATGCATACTTGTATCTTAGTCTCTAACTACATGGACTACAGTATTAATTTTGACTTGGATCCATGTGCTTGTAGATCTCCCACAGATTGAAAACATGCAATCTTGTTCTTAAAAGACGTCTTTTATCACCTGTAATAAATGCTGAGTAATGTTCCAGATAAACTTTATATCACATTTTTTTTCTAGTCTTTTATCTGTAAAGAGTAAGTAACTTGATTATATTGAGCATTTGCAATTTGAATACCATATTAACCTTTGAAGGATTTCATCGACTTTAAACTTGAATAGTACTCCTTTAGGCTAGAATAGATTGAGAGTCTCTCTTTCTGATGTCTAGAACCTCCAGGAGTCTTTTTTCTCTTAAATGAGTGTCACCAGGATCCAACTGAAGTGACAGTGGAGACTGAGCTTATGGACAAACATCTCCAGGTGAATAATGTTGTCTCTAATGAAGTTGAAGAGGGTATAACAGAGATATTGGAAGGAAAATGGCGGGGGGGGGTGTTGGATTTTACCAGGAAGAACTAAAGAATGTAGTAAATTGGAAAAGTTAAGAGAGATAAGATGATGAGTATAATGTAAGAATTTGTACATTTAATTTTATATAATTTGATACCTAGGGCTTCCCCAAATAAGAAAGGGTGTGGGGAATATTGTGCATTATTAATCTTATAAATACTGGATTAAAGAATAGTTAGTGTCATCTTCACTAGACATATAGGCACGTTTTTGGATGGTGAATAGTCATCTTTGCTTTTCTGTTTGAAAACATCTTGTGTAACGAGGCAAAGCTGTCAATATTAACCAGTCACTAAGCTGGGGATGGGGTTCACTACAAAACAGTAAAACTGTTCCTGTCCTTGAAGAGTTAATATCCTGGGCAGGGATCAAATGAAGCGTAAACACAGGCACTTTAATTTCTGATTCTTCTTCATCACAGACTAATACAGAATCTGATGGAGAGTACAAGATCCTAAAATAGATCTGCTCAGTAGATTTCAAGTGAAGAAAACACCGTTGCCCTTCATATGTGTTATGTTGCACAAAATTGAGCTGTTTTGCAGTATTTTCTTCCACGTGGCTTCTATATTCTTAACCAGAGCAAGGTGTAAATCAGAATTTCTTAATCTTAGCACTATTGACATTTTTGGGCAGAGGTGAATTGACTCATGCATTGGAGGACTGTTAGCAGCATCTCTGACCTCTAGATGCCATCAACATCCACCCACCCTCATTAGTTGTGGCAGCCAGCAATGTCCCTAGGCATTGCTAAATGTCCCATAGGGACAAAATCACCGCTGCTTGAGAACTACTGGTTTAAATCATGGCTATCACATGCAAGATACACTTAATCTCCTGAGTAAGAGTTCTTAATGTGATAACATAATGAAGAAAATACTTTAGACAAATTACACATGAGGTAAGGAGGATTTGATTTAAAAGCTCTGAATACAGCCAGCTTTGCTGATGATAGCTGTACTGCAGCCAGGTTGCTGTAGTTACACTTGAGAAGTCTTTCAATCACCAGCCAAGTTTTGGAAGAAAGCTTCAACAACAAACGGCCAGTTATTTCACATCTCCTGGCCCTTAGATTCCCATTGAAAAACTTTCAACAGGGAGATTACCTGAGTACCATCCATGACTACAAATGAATTCCTAAGAATTGTCAAATTAGCCATGTCACATGTCATCTTATTTGTAGTTTGCTAACTGTCTCAGGCAAAATATCTGAAGGTTGGAAAAGCCCAGGAAGGCTCTTTGGTTTACACTGCTCTCTTAATGCTCCATCACATTAATGCAAATGTAGTTGATGTCTTCCACTTGTTACCACTATAGAATGTCAAATTTTGAAAGCTGTTCTCAGTTACAGTTGGGATCTCTTGGTGAATCTTGCTGATATTTCTTTTCCTTAACCAAGACTCTTGTCACAGTAGGTCTCCCCTCCCTCCATGTGAGTTCAGTGGCGTTAGCACCCTGGCAAAGCATGCTTTCTCCTTCCTAATTCTCTTTAGTTTTTATTTGTAGCTTTGTTCTGTGGGGCTCCTAAACCTGCAGCGAGTAAATTGTGGCAGATATCAAAACTGCTGACACTCTTTCAAAGCAGATTGAGAGAGCAGCCAAATTTCAGGGTTGTACTTAATTTGAAAAATTGGTTAGAAATTCTTGCATGCAGGGAAGCATCTGGGATGTTTGAAAAATGACATTGGTGTTCCTAGCTGGAGAGAGGAGGCTGTTGACCAGTGTGAAATGAAGCAGGCATGCTGATCTGCATTCAGCCTATTTCCTCCCCCCCTTTTTTTTTGTAAAAGTATGTATCTTTCACTTCCATTATCATTGAGGGACTTTAAAATATCACCATGCATCATCTCCTTATCTCTCTCTTGATAGGAAAAGGAGAGTAACTAGAGTGGATCACGATACAAGGGTACCTGATACACAGTGCCTGTCGTATATCACACTTAGTCCCTACTGCCATTACAAATGCTGGAAGGCAGCCCCCAAAGAATTCTCCCTGTGGTGTCTCCAGCAGGAGTTTCCTTGACTGTATAATAATCAGATATGACCAGATGGTGATGAGTCTGGGAATGCTTTCTGAATGAATGCTTTTTAATCATTCCTGCTAGGCTTCCTAATTCTAAGTAGACCAATCAGCTTTAGGCAGTGCAAGTTATAAGAAATCTCACAATTTGGCCTGAAAGACTATTACCAGTTGTGATTTCCTATAGTTCAATGGGAGGGCAATTTCCCCTGTCTGCAGTAATTCTATTTTAAGTGACTGAAGTGACAGATTGTGACAGATTGACAGCCACAGAGGCTGGAGACCTGGTTATACAGGGTTGGACCCTGTCAGTGCCTTTGTGTATATTTAGCCTATATTAGAAAGACCACTGCTAGAGTCTCAGGTTTGTATATTATTCCCATACACTCTGAGGTTTGAGCTTCTGAGGAAGTGTTTCATGATCTTGGCTGCTACATGTAGGGGGTGCCATGGGGCACCACCCATATTCCTCTTCAGAGCCAACATACTCATTTACCAAGCTGTTGGCTGCTGATAGTTCACAGCTGGGTCCTCTCCAGAAGGCGTTGCCCTCTGTTCCGTCGGCAGAAGGGAGCTCTTCCATCCAGATCACTCCTGTAGGCATGGGTACACAGTCCCAGCCCTTTGCCTCCATCCCGGACAACTCTGAAGGGCTGTCCCAGATCCAGAGTTCTCTATGGGATTGGCTGAGGCTTCTGTGGCAACTGTATTACAACCCAACTTCTCCCTGCGCCCGATCCTACCTCACTTACTCCGTGACAGATGCTATTTCCCTAGAACAGTACCCAGTAAACTTCCTGCACACAAATATCCTTCTAGAATCTGCTCCTGGAACTCAAACTAAGACAGCCATTTGGGGGAGGGGGAGAAACAGTAGTGAATGTCATGTCTTCTACTAATTTTGAGGCTATTTCTCAGTTGTAGTCTAAAAATGACTTATCCTAACATGATAATATATTTCTTTTAATGCTAGAGGTAATATGATTTTTCCATCAAGTAAAAAATTATAATAATCATGCGAAAAACATTAATTGAGCATTTTATCCATGGTAAGTATCAGGACAGATGCAGGTGACATTAAAATGACAGGGTCTCTTCTCCTGAGGAGCTCACAGTCTAGGGGGAAGATACATATAACCCCTTTACTTCAAAACTGTGATAGTGCAGTGAAAATAGCATGTACCATATTCTATTGATGAAAAAATTCAGGACTATAATAATAATGAGAGGCAGAAAAAGGTCATAGAGAATGAGATTCTATTTGGGTAATGTTTTAGAACAGGGATTGATGAACTTCATTTGCAAAGGGCCAGATAGATATTTTAGGCTTTGCAGGCTATGTGCTATTTGTTGCAGTTACTTAATTCTGCTGCGTAAATATATGAGTGTGGCTATATTTCAATAAAATGTTATTTACAAAAACAGACAAAAGGCTGAATTTGGCCTGTGGGCTATAGTTTGCTGACCCTTGTCTTAGAAGATAATAAAGAGTTCATTTGCAGACAAGAGGCAGTGGTGAGAAAGGAATATACACATAGTCAAATGAAAAAGTGACAGACTGAAGTCTCGCTCCTGCTTCCCTCCCTCCTTCTCTCTCTCCCTCTCTCTCTCTCTCTCTCTCTCTCTTTCTTTTTGTCTTTCCCTCTCCCTTCCCCCCTTTCTGTCTTGGTGCTATTCAGGAAAGTGGTGGTTCCCATATTCTTTTAATTCTTTTATTACTTAGAAATATGCTAACTTTGTGCTTGTCGTAATTTACTTTAGATTACAAAAATGCCATAGAATGTACAAGCTCTACAACTTTTTAGAAATTCTGCTCTATACTGGAATGAAAACCGCATTTTCATTTCAATGCAAATGTTCTTAATACTCTGGTCCTTCATGTAATTTGCTGGAACAAAAATTCTTATTCCCTGTTGATTATGCAAAATGCTCAAGTCTTTATGAAAATAGTTGTATAAATTTGTGTTTCAGTTTTAAATTGAAGTTTGGACATTTGGGAGATATAATGTTTTGCAGAATTCTAGTTGCTCTATTCACATCTGTTTATCATCTATTTTACATCATTAACTTGAGGATGTTTTTCAGTGGGAATGAGGCTTAAAAGTACTACAGGCTATTTAGGATGAAAACTGTTGAGTGTAAGAAGTTATAACTCCCCTCAGATTCTACACAAGTCTATTCCTAAACTAGTTATGTGAATACATTAGAAACGAAATTGTGTATATTTAGGATATTTAACGTAGGTGACACATAAGGTCTAATGGATTTGGCAATAAGGAAAACTAGAAAAATATCATTTTGTCAGAGATTAGAGAAAAAAATGCAAATGAAGTCTTTTAAATTTGCTAGACAAACATTTTTTCCCCAAAGTGTTACTTGTTGACCACACATTACAAATCAAAATCATTTTGATCCCATATTAAAATAAGTCAGGTGTGCAGAGCTGATGGAGTAGAAGATGATCAATCACCTTTTGGAATACTAAAGGAAGATAACATTTTTCATCAAGTGCATACTCATCACAGTGTTTGCATCATGATCTAAGGATCACATTTATTTGAAAAGAAGCAGAGCAGTGTGGAGTCATAGTAAGTTAAAACCCCTGTATTTTTTTATTATATCCCATGTGAATTTTCATTCTACTGCCACATCTTATACTGACTGCCTTGCTTCTGACTTCTTATGAATGGGAGCTGGTCTGGGCATGAAGCCTTTATTGCAGGAGACACTGCTGAGTGGGAGAATGTGGTCAGTTGCAAATGGTCCCTGAAGGTGAGGGGTCCCACACCACATGCTCATGGCATACTCCTTTACCAGAGCATCAGGTACAGCAACAGGATGGTGGGCTTGGGACATGGGACAGAGAAGAGAGGAAGATATGCTGGAGGACAGCTAATGCTAGGTCTAGGTCCCAAATTAGTCACCTGATGGGCAGTAGCTATAAGATCTTTTAGCTTTGCTCAGTTCCTTTAGCTATAGCTCAGGAGTGGGTTTTTACTCTCCCTTTAATCATAATCTGGACTCTTGAGAACCATCCTGAATGTGCCTCTGTAAATCCCCAGAGCTAACCTTTCTGTACTATGTTTTTTTTTTTTTTTTGAAGACAAGGTCTTGCTCTGTTGTTCAGGCTGGAGTGCAGTGGCATCATCATAGCTCACTGTAGCCTCAAATTCCTGGGCCTAAGTGATCCTCCTGCCTCAGCCTCCCAAGCAACCGGGACTACAGGGGTATATCACCACACCCAGCTAATTTTTTTTTTTAAATTTCTGTACTATTTGACACTATTCTATATAATTTGACTCTGCTGATTCTGAATCCACTGATTCAGTTCTCCCCTTTTACTCCAGTCCACCTTGGAATATATGTTGGACCCACTTCCTGTGTGTCTCATGCAAAGCAGTGTTTTTCCAAGTTGTGGGTCACATTTCAGAGGTTAGCACTGGAAATAACTTTAGGTGGCTCACAGACAGGATATTAAATAATATCCAATCACATAGTGAAAATTCAATTGTATCTCTTTTAAAATTATTTTTAAATATTATTATTTTAGATTGAGGAAAGTTTGTCTTATTATTTTAGATTGTGGCAAGTCTTTCTAAAAAAAGTCTTTATTTTAACAAAGGAAGAGCAGCTTTCAGGAGCTGAAGCAGGTACTGAAACATCACAGCTAATAGTATTGGATTAAAATACAAACAATTGAAATCACATTTATTTTTATGGTCACTTCCCATTTATTATGCCAAGTAATATTGATTTTATTTTACGGTGATGATATAAAGTTTTGTTTTAAATGAAATTTAAGTGAAAGATATGCAAGTTCAAAGAAAACTTTTAAATACACAATAGTACAGGGGGTACACTAACATGGCAAAAGTCCTGAAGGTGGTACTTGAATTAATGAAGTTTGGGAAACACTGATCTTCTGTTTTTATATCTTTGTTTATTGCTTTGCATAGGATTCTTGAGTGAATTTCATCTGTTTCTATGGTTTTAAATACTACTAATATATCAAAATCTCCTAAATACTTATGTCTTCTGAGATTCAGGGTCACTGGTCCGTGACCATTAGCGTGTCCACAGGCTCACCTGGTCAAATCTGAACTCATTCTCTTCATTACAAAACACTTCCTCCTCCCGAATTCCCAGTTCCCACTATTGGCCATTCTACAAAGTCTGTGGCTTCTTCCTTTTGAGTCTCTTTTGAAACTATTCTCTTCCACCCATATCTATCAATAGTGCCATAACTCTGACCCTTACAATCTGTTTCTTGGACCAAAATACTTGTTTCTTAACTGAATTCTCTGCCTCCTATATTGATTCTCTTCCCGTCAATTCTGCTTACCACTGAGCAGTTATTTTTGTACTGTATAAATCAATATGTGCCATGCCATTGTTTAAAACCTTTAGCTGGTTTGCACTTTCTTGCACTATGACAACCAAGACACTGACATTGATATAGAATGTTTTTCCATCAATACGAGGATCTCTCAAATTGCACTTTCATAGCTATACCCACTTCCCTCCCCCACCCTTTCCTTAACCTCTGGCAACTACTAATCTGTTCTCCATTTCTATAATTTTGTCATTTAGAAATATTGTGTACATGAAATCATACCATGTATGATTTGGGATTGGCTTTTTTCACTCAGTATAATGCTCCAGAGATTTATTCAGGCTGTTGTATGTATCAATTGTTCATTCCTTTTTATTGGTGAGTAGTATTCTATGATGTGAGTCTACCACAGTTTGTTTATGTATTGCTGAAGCTTTTGAGATAATATTTTGTTAAGGATTTTTGGATCTACATTCTTGAGGGATATTGGTCTATAGTTTTCTTTTTTTGGTACTTTTTTCTGGTTTTGATATCAGACAAGTATTAACTTCATCAAATTAATAAGAAATGTACCCACCTCCTTTATTTGCTGGAAGAGACTGTGTAGAATTGGTGTTAATTCTTTAAACAGTTGTTAGAGTTCCAGAAAGAAACCAACCATATTAGTCTGAATATTCCTTTTTGGTAGAATTTTAAAATTACAAATTCCGCTTCCTTTAGCAATTCTTTTACGGTAGGTATGCTGGTGACAAATTCCTGTAGTTTTTCATCTGAGGATGTTCTGATTTCCCTTTTATTCCTGACAGCAATCTTCATTAGACCTGGGATTCTGGGTTGAAAATTCATTTCTTTCAGCAGTTGAGAAATGTGCTACTTCATTCCGGCCTCCATGATTTCTGACACGAAATGCACTGTAATTTGAATGTTTTTCTCCTGTAAAGAGTCATTTTTCTCTTACAGTTTTCAAGATTTTTTTCTTTGCCTTTCATTTTTAGAAATTTCACTATGATGTTTCTTGGTGTGGATTTCTTTGAGTCTTTCATATTTTTGATCACTTATCTTTTTAAATTGTAGGTTTATGTCTTTTGCCACATCTGAAAGTCTTCAGCTGTTATTTCCTTAAGTACTTTTTAAGGCTCACCCTCTTTCTCCTCTCCTTCTGGGACTCTAATTTTTTGAATGTTAAATGTTTTATTATAGTTCCACAGGTCCCTGAATGTCACTTTTTAAAAGTCTTTTTTCTTTGTTGTTCAGGTTGGGTAATTTCTATTGTTCTGTCTTGTAGTTCACTGAATCGTTACTCTGTCTCTTCCATTCTGCTGCTGAAGCCACTAGTTGAGTTTTTAAATTTTAGTTATTGTATTTTTCAGTTGTAAAATTTACATTTGATTCCTGTTGTATGTCTTTTAAATACGTAATTTGATTCTCCTTTTATTTCAGGAAAGTTTCCTTGCATTATATATTTCTAGTATTTGTCCTGTTTCATTGATTCTGTTTCTTTTAGGAACTCCCTATACATCTATGTTGGATTGTTTTTACCCGTCTTCTATAATTTATTATTTTCTCTAATTTAAAAAATGTTTATTCATTTCTTTTTTTTTCATTTTTCATTTCCATGATGGTCATTCTGTGGTATCTGTTTCTCCTTGTATTCCCAATAGTGTAATCTTAATTTTGCTCCTTTCATCTACATCTGTTGCTTAACCATCCCTAAGTGCTTCAACATTGGTAATGTTTTAAAATTCAGATTTATCTTTTATTTAACAGCTTTTATAATTTCCTTCAATGTTTTTTGGTAATATTATTATAGTTTCCAACTCTTTGTTCTGTAGCTGCATTTTTCTGATGTGAATTAATTTTCTATTAGTATATGATTTAGGTTTTTCATATCTTGATGTCTTGCAATATTTTAAATTGGGTTTAGCTGCAATACTTTTAATTGTTCATTTTAAGTGAGAAGGAGTTTCCTGCATTTTAGGAGGAAGTACCTGGTAGCAGAAATGAAAGTCAAATCAAGATTGCTTTGCCAGCTTCATAACTCCAGGTTTCCTCTTTGGTTTCCCTGTGATGTATTAACAAAAAAAGATTTATCTGCATAGTCACATTTCTAATACTTTCTCAGATCCACCTTTCCTACTCTCCTCTTTCATTAGAATCTAAACCTTCTCTCTCTTTGACACCCAAGAAATTTTTATCCTGAGCAAGTCGTGATCTGTTTTGAGCAATTTCTCTTCATTGTAGGGCTTTGAGTACTCTTGAGATCCTAGAGGGCCCAAGCTGCCCTTACACCCTCGAACCTTTCTGCATTCCCCTTGTACTCATGTACAAATAGGAACTTGTTAGGTGTCCCAGCAGTTATGACTGTCTTAAGTTTGGTCATTTGAATCCTCCACTCTGAGTGGAGACCTCCTCTTTTGGGAATGAATACTTCTTGACAATTCCTAGGTTTCTTGCCCTTTAGAACCTGTCAGAATTCCTTTTGTATTCCCTTTACTTATTGCTGTACAGCTGCTATTCTTCCTAGAATCATGTGCCATCAGTGTTTTAAATTCTCTTGCTCTTATAATGGGATTTGTGGGATAATTCATCACCTTGTTTTGCAATCTATTCTGTCTATTGCTGCATAGAAAACATGCCCAGAGCTTACTGCCTTAGAATGAACAACAATTTGTTGTTATTATTATATCTCATGATATTTTGGGGTCATGGATTCAGGCACGGCATGATATGGGTGTCTTGTCTCTTTCACAAAGTTGCAACCTCAGGTGAAATTACTTGAGTGGTTGAGAGTTGTAGCGACACCTGGGGACTGGCCAACTGTCTTTTTTTTCCTCTTTCTCTCTCCACGTGGCTAACTTAGGCTTCCTTGCACTAGAGTGGCTTCAAGGTAGTTAAATTTCTTACATGCATATCAGTGAAGTCTCCAAGAGACCAAGATGGAAGCAGCCTTCTTTTAAAGCCTAGGCCTAGAAACGACATAGCGTCACTTTTACCTACTCTATTTTTCAAAACAGTCATAAGACAGCCCAGACGCAAGGGAAAGGGAAACAGATCCTATCTCTTAATGGCAGGAATCTCTGTGGCCTCCTTTAACCCACAAAAATATCCTAGTTATTCTGTTAGCTTTTTAAAAAATCCACTCTTTTAGCTTGCTCTCTTTCACTTGCTCTCCACCATGTGAGGACACAGTGAGAAGGTGGCCGTCTGCAAGCCAGCAAGTGGGCCCCCGCCAGGAACCAAGTCTGCTGGAATCTTGATCTTGGATTTCCCAGCCCCCATAACTGTGAGAAATAAGTGTCTGTTGCTTAAGTCCTCCTACCTCCCCCCTCCAAAAACAGCTTTATTGGATATAATTCATATATCATACAATTCATTCATTTAAAGATCACAATTCAGTGGTTTTTAGTATATACACAGACTTGGGCAAGCTTGTACAATCAATTTTAGGACATTTTCATCATTGCAAAAAGAAACCCTGTGCTTATTAGCAGCTGCTTCCCATTTTTGTTAGCTTTCTAAAGAGGGTTGGGAAAATTCAACAAACAGCACTAATACCATCATCTTACTCAAACGTGTGTTATAATTATTTTAAAGGGCATATTTCTGGTTTCTAAAATATGTATTATTGTTGTTATTATTTTATTGTAAATGAACAAGTTATATGTGTATATATTTATGGGGTACAAAATGGTGTTATATGTATGCAATATGGAATGATCAAATCAAGCTAATTAACATATATATCACCTCAAATACTTATCATTATTTTGTGACAAGAACACTTGAAATTTACTCTCATAGAAATTTTCAAATATATAAGGCATTATTATTAACTACAGTTACCATATTGTGCAATAGATCTCAAAAAACTTATTCCTTCTGCTTAACTAAAACTCTGTACCCTTTTAGTAAGGTTAAGGCAAAACTGTCATTTTGAAAATACATCAGTAAAATAAGATTTTATCTTCCCTATTACCTACCAGATATTATAGGGAACAGATGAAATTATGAAAATAAAAACAGTTTTAAAAGGTTGAAAATTCATTCTACATGTATTATTTATTATTACTTAAATATTAAACATAACAAAAGGAAAATGAAGTGCTCTGAGAATGTATTACCATAGATTTTGTATATTTCTCAGTAGTTATAGTATCAGTCTTCCAGTATTAAACTTTAGATGCACATATTACTCACATTTAGGGCAGAGTGAATTCTAAATTTTTCCAATAAAATGGATGCTCACCTATATAGTTCTGTTTTCTGTTTTGAACCCATTTAGAGAAATAGATTTGGAGAGGGTGGGTTGTACAGAAGTTCCTTGGTAATGAGAACTTGGTCCTCCAATACTGCTACTCCTGTATTGCCTTTCTGCTCCTGTACCTTTTCCTGCATCCTGGCCTGGACCTGTGCAGCAAGGCCTCCTGGATCATAGGTGCTGATGAGGATGTGGCTGAAAACTTCCCTAAACAGGGGGTCCTGACTGTAGGTGACCGAAGATCTTCTTTCACTTATGGTTAGGATGATCATATATCCTACAAATTATGATGATTTTGTCCTGGAGAAATGCTGAACAAAACAGGCTTTTGGGATAGCGAGTATAAACTGGGCCCTCCTGAGCAATGAATATGTATGGTCCCTACCTAAGATACTTCTTGTTTCCCTTCCTTTTAAACTGCCTCTGAGTCCTTTGATAACTGAAGAAGTGGGTGCTTTTCTCTGGGTTATTAAGCGTATTCTTTCAACAAAGGGACTAGTCAAGTTTGGCAATAGCATCTGGGAAAGGAGGGATTTGTGGAATATTAGTAACACTACTACCAATAAGTCATATAAACACAGCATATATTCAGACATTTACTCATTTTGAAGAGAAAGGATCAGTACCATAGTCATTAGATTAGACATTAATTTGGCCAGGTTTGAAAGGTGTATTTTTGTTACTGGATTCACATATAAGTTATTTACTATTCTGTAAAATTATGCATAAAAATGCCAAATAAAACATGAATGAGTGTCCTCATGTCTTGAATTCTCTCTCCAAACTTTATGATCTTTTACTCTTATAGCTGGAGATAAACTTAGGCTCTGTACTTCTCTTAACTTTAGTTTCCTTTCCTGAAAAATGAGAATAATACTAGTTCTTTCTCCACAGAGCTGTTTCAAGGCATATAAGGTGTGGTATGCAAAACACCTTCTATAAACTTCAAGTCTTATGTAAATGCTAATCATATGGGAGGTATTGCTCACTTGTGAAGCATTTGGGCCCTGAAATGAAGATTCCTGGGCTTAAATTGGTTTCATAACTTATTTGATGTGTGTCCTTACAAATTACTTAACCTGCCTAAACATCAGTTTTATCTATAAAATAGAGATAACACCAATATCTTCCTCATAGGGTTGATGTAAGAATTGAAGGAGATAATGCATGTAAATATTATAGTCTAGTGCCTGGAAAATGCTAAGCACTCATAGATGTTAGTTATTATGCATAGTTAGTATTATTAGTATATTAACAAAGACAATGGGAAACTGGATAAGGACATTTGCTAATATCAGCAAAGTTTAATTGATATTGTTCTCATCAATTTGTCATTTTATTCTGTACATGTCTCATAAAGATTTGAGGTTTTTTTTTTTCCTTTAGGTTTTATTTCTGTTCTTTTCACATATAATTATGGCTTTTTTTGCTACATTAAAAGCTCATATTCTGAAATAGTACAAGACCAATAGGTGAAAAAGGATGACCTATTTGTTCTGTCAACCTATATAGTAAGCACTAATTTGTCAGAGGATCTGGGGTTGTTGGATGCATTGGTATAGAAGACAATGTACTTGCTCTTTTGCCACCCCTGATCTCAACATATTTTTTGGCCACTGAACCTGTGAAAGTCTGAACACTTGGCCCAGATAGGATCCAATTTCTGGAAAGAAGAGGTGGCCTCCTGCCTCTGACCCAGAATTGTGGCATTGTAATGTTCTACCATTTCATCTCCTGATTCTTCTCAGATATGTTGTGATCACTTCATGTTCGACCTTCATTACTGCAGTGTGGTTTCATCTGTTTCATACTACTGGCCTAAATGCTTCTCAAAACAGACCATACCATCAGAACTCAGTTTTTAATTCAAGATTTGAAGTTGATTTTATAGCTTTGTTGAAGCTAGTCCATCTATAAAAGAATCATAACTATCTATAAGATAGTTTTTTATTTTACTTTTGTTTTTGTTTAACCACTCAACATATGTGTTGCAAGAGTCCCTACATTTGGATATATGAAGAAACAGCTTGTTCATTTCTTGCAAATGATCTGATCTTTGTCATAAGCCACTTGCTGGGTTAAAACAGTTCCCTTCAGGTATATGCTCAATTTTCCAGAATTCTGTCTCCTTACAGTTCTTCTCAAGACAGAGTCTGAGTGTGCAAGGGAGTTCATTGTCTCCCCTGGCTTCAGAGAAGGGACCTCAGCTCTCTGTGTGTCCTGTTCTCTGGATTCTTACTGAGTTCTCCAGCAATGATGTCCCTTTTCTGCCAGCCATAGCTTGCTTTGTTGGCCTCCTCTGCTGAAGTTTGAGGCTGAACAACATTCAGTCTCTCCTTTCTTGGCTTGGGCAAGACCTATGATCCTATCTGCTGTCTTGACCCCACCTCAGCTCTTTCACGTACAACAGCTGTCACTGAGGTCTGGCTGTGATTTTCTTTTGATCACCAGCCTGCATAGTCTGCAGCCCTCAGTTACAGGTGTTGACTCCCTACTTGTCATCCCATCAATTACCAGACATCCCATCAATTACCTTGCACAACCCTTCTTAAGCCATGTGAGAATTTCTGGGTTTCTTCCATGCCATTACAGCCAGCCTGACTCTGCCATGCCATTGACTTCTCTCTGAACGAGCTTCACTGGACTGGCCGGTCTCCTTCCCGAGGGCCAAAGCCAAAGTGGGGGAAGAGCCCTTCTGAGCTACTGAGGATGGAGGTGGGGTAGGTTTTTTCTTAGTTCCTCATTGATGAATACATACTATTTTCTTTTCCTCCTAACGAAAAGAAAGCAATCTCCAGTTTTGAGTCTCCTACTAGCACACTCCACCACCCAGTATTTCTTCTTTTTGTAGGTGTCTACTGTCCGTATTTCATTTCTCTTCATTTCCTGAAAAGCTTAGCTCTTGTATCATTGTTTCTTCTTGCAACACTACTACTGTCATTATTCCTGGTGATGTCAACATCCACAAGATCATCCGTCCAATATCCTGTCCTCTCACCCCTTTGACTTTATATCTTCCAATGATCTTGGTCCTATTTCTCCCACTCACTCTTGTTCGTAGCCTAGATTTTGTCATTATTGTTGACGATGTCCCTTCCATAATTTCCATTTCAAGCCTCCCATTCTCTGACTACCACCTGTTATTATTCCAGCCAACTCCCACCGATACTCCAACCCCAACAATTCTTTTACACACAGGGACCTGAAATTAACTGATCTTCCACCTTTTCCTTGTCCCTAATACAGCATATGCCTTCACACCTTTATTATTTAGTGAAAATTCCATGTTTTATCATTATAATCACACCCTTGCTATAACTCCACAACTCCCTTGTATCTCTCTTGTTTCATTTTACTGCCTGGCAAAATCACAACCTTAGTTAAATCCAACCATATGCCTACCCTGGGACCATGCATGCAAAGTTGAACGTAGCTGGAGAAAATCTTGCCATTATGATGACTAGTCTCACTTTAAATTTATGACAACTCGGAGCTAGAACCCATTCTTCGAAGCGAAGTGTCACAGGATTGGAAAAACAAGCATCACTGGTACTCACCATCAAACTGGTACTAACTGATGAACACTTACATCACACAGGGCAATAACATTCATCAGAGGGCGGGCGGGCGGGAGGGGGGTGGAAGGGATGGGAAAAACTCTCACTGAATGGATGTGGGGAGCACAGTTTGGGAGACGACCACGATTGTGGCTCTGACACGGGCAGAACAGGGGCAATGTGTATGGCCAAAATGTTGTACCCCCATGATATTCTGAAATTAAAAAAAAAAAAAAAAAAAAAAAAAGATAAGCTGCACATACAATAGCGAGAGGTGTCTTGGGCCAAGGCTAAATAACTACACAGAGAGCTCTCTAATTATCCAATTAGGCAGAGGCACAGGGAGCACGTGCAGAAGCAGCAGGAAGTGAGGTTGGAAAGGGACAGGATCAGATTGGGGTCTCTGGCCAGATCTGCACCACCTGTGGCAGAAAGTTAAGGGAACCCACAGGGTCTGCTTTCCTTTCTCTCCCAAGCAAGACAGTGGGAAAAATGGCAGGGGACTTTCATTCCCCCAATTAGTCTGTGTTCCAATGTAACTGTAGTCACTCTATTGCTGAAACTCTCTAACATACCTATACCACTAGCCTAGAGAGAGAGAGACCATCCTTAAATGACCGTGCTTCAGAAATGCTGCATCTGCAAATTCAATCTTGCACTAAATTTTTCTGTGTGACTCTGGGTTTCACATATATCTGGTGACTGGAAGGCAGCGATTGGAAAACCTATAAACCTCAGAGCAAATTTTATTCACCTCTAATTTTCTGATTTCCAGTCTACATCACAATATTCACTCTTTGGTTGAAACCATTGTATTCTACAAATTATATTTTTGCAGCTCATCTTTTTAAAATGCACATTCATCACTATTATCTTAGAATCTACCTAATATTAAGTATTGCCAGTTCTGTAAGCCCCAGTTTTAATCACCATTCCTCAAAATATGCAAATCCAATTTTTGTGGTGGATTCACTTAATCAAGTATTTATTAATATATTGTGAGTGTGTTTACGTGTATGTGTACAAAAAAAAAATTTATGACAACTAACCTCAAGTGAGCCCTAATGATGCCCAGCAACCATATTATGTTTTTACTGGTATATTTAGTCCTTAGATAACCTTGCAGATTTTTCCCTTTCTTATGAAACTTTCATCACCTCCTCCCTCATTTTCATTCTCTGCTGCTGATGATAAAATGAAAGCAATCAGAAGAGAATTTGCCTCAGTCTACCCATTCTACCGATTCTTATCTCTCTACCTACCTTTATCCACACTCATGTACTCTTCCTTAACTCTTTTTGTAAATGAACTGTCTAAACTCCAAGCAAAGAATACCCCTCCTTGTACACAGGTCTCATTGTCTCTAATCCTCCTAAGAACTTCACTCTAGTGTTCTCCTTTCTCTTTCTTGTATTATCAATTCTTCCTTTCCATTAAATTTGTACATGAGCATATAGTGATTTCTCTTATTTTTACCAAACAAACCAAACTGCCTCTACTTCTTTCTCTAGCTACCACCCCTAGTTCTCTCCTTTCTTTTATAGCAAAAGCTCTTCAAAAGATTTGGCTGTGTGCATTGACTCCCGTTCTTTTCTCTTTTGGACTGAATCTGTTCCAATCAGATTTTATACCCAGAACTCTTTTAAGAGTGTCTGTGGGGGTCACCAATGATCCCCAAATTGCTAAGTTCACCGTCATTTCTCAGTCCTGATCTTATCTGACCTATCTACAGAATTTGAAGCAGTTGTTTACTTCCTCATCCTTGGTACGTTTTCTTGCCTTGGCTTCCCAGATATTACACACTTCACTTACTTCATACCTGAGTGGCTGCTCTCGTTGAGTCCCTTTTTCTGGTTCCTTTTAATCTCTCCAACCTCTCTAATGTACAAAGCTAATACATTTGACCTCTTGTCTATCTACACCTAATCCCTTGGTGATATTATCCTGTCTCATGGCTTTAAATGGCATCTATATACTTACAACTCTCAAATTTATATCTTGGGCCAAGATCTTTTTCTTTACTCCATAATCATTCATTCAAATACTGACTCATTATTTAGATGTCTTATAAACAATTCACAATTAACATATCTCAACCTGAACTTTTCCTTCTGTCATTTCCATATCAAAATCAAAATCGTCCTTTTACCTGCTTCTTTAAAATAACTTAGATTCATCCGTGAACCCTCTCTCTCTTTTTTTTTTTTTTAACAAATATCCAATCTGGCAGGATATCAGGCAGGTTCACCTTTAAAAACTAACCATCGAATCTAGAAATTCTAAACTATCTCCACAGCCACTGCCCTGGTTAAAGCCACATACTACTTCTGATTTTTGCAGCAGCCTCCTGACTGGTTCCTCTATTTATGTTCTTGACTTCTTCATCCTATTTTTGGTGAAGCTGCCAGACTTAAAACTACTCTGTATGGTAGTGGGGTGGTGCATATATGACTCTATGTATTTGGTAAAATTCATACAAAATGTATTTTACTCCATAAAACTTTAAAAACAAAACAATAACAATGTAAATAATATCACTTCTCTGTTTAAGCCCTCCAAATTTTTACACTGGCCTGCAAGGCCATTCTGGTTTAGTCATAATGAACCCTCATGTTCTCAAACACAGATGATATGCTCTAGCTTCGGGATCTTCACACCGTATTCAAAGAATGTAAAGTCTAATATTGCTAATGTAAAAGATTTGTGTTTTTATAGTAATTGGTTTAATATGTGGCCAGTTTTTGTAAATGGCCTAGGGTGTTTAAAAAGGGGTATTATCTTTTTGCAGGGAATAGGTCTTGGTCTAGGCAATCTATAAAAGCAAATTTATACATTGTATTATTTATTATTAGTTATCATCTACATAGCCTAATTTTACTTTTGACTGATTAATCTTTCAACTACTGAGAGAGAAGTATTAAAATATTTCACAACAATAGAAACTCTCTTTGTAATGTGATCAAGACTGGAGTAAATAAAAAAAATCTTTTAAGGCAGGGGATAAAGGAAAATATTCTGTACATATTGAAAACCTTTTATTTTGGCTTAAAACACATGGATATACATTTATTTGGTGATATATTCATGCAGGATCTTTCTTAGAATATGGGCCCTAAATTAAAGTTCTATTGTTTGTTTGGCTTAAACCACACCCATTATGTAAGGTCTATTATTTTTATTATGGTTTTTTAAAGTGGAGCGAGAATTTATAAACATTTTTGAAAGTGATATGCATGTAGAATAATATGTCTAGGTTTTTGAAGTTAATATTACATCTCCCAATAATTTATATTTATCTCACTTATACCTAATTTGACAGAATTTAGAATTAGAATTTTTTACAGAGCCACATTAAAGGTTTACAAAGTGTTTAATTTAGTTTTAATTAAGTACAAACTTTGTGCATATTAGTGTTATTTAACACATTATATTTTATATAAAATATCATGCCTGATGACAATATCAAGTATAACAGACATAAGTATGTTTGGGAAAAACACAACTGACTTTTGGTAAGCATACAACTCAATTGATGGGAGCAGAAGGGTATGTATGTACAGTGGGAGAAATCTATCAATAATTAGTGTTTAAATGGCTATGGGTATGTCAGTATATTTTACAGAGAAATAGACATTGTCAGTTAATCTTGAAAGTCAGTTAAGCAAGCTCTTTCTGCATTATTATGTTTCCATTAATGTCAACTTTTATTTCCAGCCCTTTTTTTGTTTTATGTTTTATGCTTTATTTGATGCATAAAATTTGATGACAGTTATGGCCTTTGAACATTGTCCTTTTATCCATAAAAGTATCATCCTTTGTTCCTTTGAAGCTTTTATCATGAATTTGAATTTTCTTGTTACTGATATTGCAATCTCTTTGAATGCTTATCTGTTTGTTTTCTTTTATGGCCTGAGTTTCTTTGATATTTTCCCTTTTTATAATTTAGAAGGCCTCCAAATTGCAAGAGTTTGATTCTAAGACTTTAAAAAACTTTCTGGAATCTGTATTACTCAAGATACCAGCTTCAATAACTACCAACTTATCCTCTATAAGATGGAGACTTGGCAAACTTCCAATTTCTTCAATCTTCCGTATTTAATTTATATTTTGTACCTGGATTTTCCACAATTACTATAATTTCTCTCTCTTTTTCTCTTTCTCTTTTTTCCTCTCTCTCTCTCTCCCCCATATATATGTATAAATATATATACACACATATTTATATTTTAATGTTCACTAACAAATTCCCATTTATGGGCTATTTATTTTGATTTGTGTTTGAGTTTATTGATGTATATCTTCAAATAGATTCTTTCCCCTTGAAATGGCACATAAGTGATGTACTTTCCACATCATTTTTTAAATGAAAAATTTTCATTCTTTGCCAATTTTCCAGAATGGCGATTTAGTAGACTGTAGATTTCATGAGTCAGAACCACTTCCTTTTAATATTCGCAAATGTTGATAGAGGTTATCTAGCATTTAATTCAGTCAAGGGGAAAAAAATGATGTGATAAAATTGCTTTTTTTTCCTCTGTAGGTGAAATGTCTCTTCTTCCTGGATGCTTGAGGGCTTCTTTCTTTGTCCTCAAAAATTGACTAATTTTAACATGTTGAATCGAGATGACAGTTTTCATTAAATAATTTCACCTGGTTTTTATTTATTTGAGTCTTTCTTTTTTTTTTTAGTATAGTTAAAGCCTTGTCAATTTTGCTTATCTTTTCAAAAAAAACCAACTCTTAGTTTAGTTGGTCTTTACTATTGGTTTTTACTCTACTGTATTTATTTCTGCTCTGATCTTCATTATTTCCTTCTTTCTGATAACTTTGGGCTTAGTTTGTTCTTTTTCTAGTTCCTTGAGTTGTAAAGTTAGGCTGTTTATTTGAGATCTTTCTTTTTTCCTGATGTAGGCATTTATCACTATAAATTCCCCTCTTAGAACTGTTTTTGCTGTATCCTATAAGTTTTGGTATGTTGTTTCCATTTATGTTTGCCTTAAGTTAATGTTTGATTTTTATTTCGAGGTGATTACATTTTAGATTTGACCAGAAAAGTATTCTTTTAATACACTTTGGATATTATTTTCATTTTATGCGTTTTATTTTCAAATGGGATTTGCAGGAAATCCTGTTCCTAAATGTGTACTTCCGTTATCTATTCTCAATGTCTCTCACTTTTCTTTATACCATATTCTGGATGATTTTTAAAGCCTCTTATCCAAAGCAGTGATTTGATTTTTGACACTTTTGATTCCACTTTTTTTTTCAATAGCTTCTAAGCTTATATAGCTTCTAATACCATTTTATACACGTCAGAGATTTAAACAAAAATTTTTAGTTTAACCCATCATCTTCCTTTTTCATGTAAGTACATTTGCTTAGCAGTCGTGAGAATAGTATATCCTGCATCTCGCTGGGGACATGGCCGAATGTTCTCGTTGCAGGTGCTACTTCATGGCTTTAGAGTGCTGTGAGGGGGAGAATCGTAAGTGTTCTATCTTTTGTCTGTTCCACAGAAACACAATTTCTCCAGCCTTTACTGCTTCAGATTAAAGCAGGCTGTCAAATATCCTTTGTTTACTTCTGCCCTAGTCTCATTTCTTGTGAGCAGGAGTTGGGTATCAACCCATATTTTCTTTTTTTCAGTCTGTATTGTATCTTTCAGACATTCCTCTGTTGTTGTTTGTACCTTCTCTTTTTAGTGTTATTCTGCATATCTTTGGTCATCACAATTGGTTTCTGGGTGTGGAATTGAAATATACTCATTGTTTCCTACTGCATTATCTTTTCCAGAAGACACTTTCAATATGAATTTTGTTACTGTCTATACACCGTTGAATTCAGCACTTCCTCCTCCACTCATTTTATAAAGTAATTAGTGTAACTTTTCTCTTCTTTTTTCCTTTATATTTAACTCCATTCTGTCTTGTAAAGAGTCACCTCAAGCTGATGATTTTGAATATATCATGACGCCTTCCCAAATGAAAAATCACCATTTAAGGAAATTCTGTCATATAACAAAAGCATAAATCTCAGTGTTTGCGTTGTGGGACATTCTATCAATGTGAGTTCTAGCACCCTTCCCTTTCTGGGTACTTTGCTGTCTAGTTCCTCCTCTGTCCTCTCCATTCTGAAAATAATTGCTGAACAATTCTCTTTAAACATAGATCTCTTGGTACTAGGAAATCATATTGCTCACAAAACTGCTACCAAACTATGTAGTAAACAAAATTGTTTTCTGCTTCTTGTGCATTTACTTGGTTTCTTTGCATATTCCTAGATAATATATAGCTAGATCAGTTATAGGAACACAATAGATGCTCAGGAATTGAATTGATTAATAAAGTGGGAGTATTCTTTGCTTTTTTGATTTTTTTTCTGTATCATTAATTTTGGATTCTTCTCCCTTCATGGCACTTGGCTTTCTTCTACTCTTCCTCATGAGAATACCTAAGCAATATCAAAACTATTTTGTTGAAAGAAAAATCTCATGAAAAATGAAATTAATATCTGCTTGACATTTTTGGGTTACAACTGAGTTTTTTTTAATCTGAGAAAAATATTTTCTGTACTTTTTGAATTTTGTGTGTAAAGAAAAGACCAATTACTTAGTCTTTAAAAAGTGCACTGACTCTTTACAAAATTCTATGTTTATGCAGAAGGCAATTAGAGTCTTATATTTCAAATTTGCTTCAGGAAGGAAAATTAACCCAGAGTTAAAGAGAAATGATGCATTATTTTATAAATGATTATGTGGTAATATCTGTGTGTACTTAGCAAAGAAGTACATCTTAGCTTTACACAATCTCAGGTTCCTAGTTTATATTGATACCATTGAAGAAATTCATAAGGTTCAACTTAGATCAGAACAAATCATATAGTGCGTCAGAAAAAAGATCTTGTTTTGCTAGCAAGAAATATATGTATACCAGACAAGTTATAGTGTTTTTCCTTCTAAAAGCTTTCTGTATAGAGTATTATCTTTTCAACAATTTCTTTGCAATCTAAGCTAAAACACTCTTACTGACTGCAACTTAAAACTTTTCCAAATTCCATTATGTTTCTGTGGAATTGGAGGCTTCTTTGACTATAGCATATGCTGTCTGCCCAATCACTGGATCAGTTTAAAGGAACCTGAGAAGAATACTGCACAAGATGCCTTCTCATATAGCTTATATTCTTCTACTATAACTATATCGACAGTTGGATATTATTTTATTTCTTCCTTTTCATACTCATTCCCCCTTATTTTAGAATCTTCTTGCTTACATAGTTTAATATGGAAAATCAAATACAGTTTAGGGAATAGTTCAAATTAACCAAAGAAAAATTTTTGCTATGGATATGGACTTTGCAAAATCATTACTGAATATTGATCCTGATTTTCTTTTCTTTTGAAGTATACCTTTAGTTTTTCATTTTTTCTGAAATGCATCTATATGGACATACCAGTAAAATTCTATGTTGTTGATATTCTGTTCTTATTATTACCAAGCATTTTAGAAAAATACAAGAAAAAGACAAGATTCAAAAATTGAAAGCAAAACTACTGCAATTTTCATTAATTAGTATTACTGCCTATGATTTGGGGAATTTCAAATAATATATATTGGGTCTGGTGGTGACAGTCAGAAGCAAATCTAAGCTTCTGTTCATTGTAGTTATGCAATCATAACTACATAGTAAAATTAAAGACTATGCCTATGGGTTTTATATAAAATATATTTTAAAATATTGAAATTAATGTGTTCAGAAAATATAGTAATATATTCTGGGTTATACCATGATATGATATTTTTAATAATAGAGTATTATTTTAATAATAAAATAATTTTAAATAGTTTGTACATCTGCTGAAATCTGTGTAATAAAAGTAGCCTTTACTCATATCGTGTACTATTTCTTCCTGCCCAGCATCTTTTCTCATTCTTGTGGTAACATGATCTCTTCAATGGGGGAAACTTCATATGATTCAGATGGAGGCGACTGACTCTCAGCGACCACGGGTTGGATACATGACTCAGGGCTAGCCAAATAGAGAACTGTATTCTGCCCTTCTTCCTAGCTACAGTGATTTGTTCAGAGATGGACACATGGCCCAAGCATGTGAGAGTTCTCTTTAGGCCTGATTGGGAATTATAGGACAAGGAGGATACTCCTTGTCAGAGATCGTGGGTATAAAGGACCATTAATTATGGAATTTCTGGAACCAGCTTTGCTGCCTATGGAAAGAGGAAAGTAGATTTGTCATTCCAATGGCATTATTTGCAATCTGCATCAGAGCTACCCATCTATCCTTAGACTTTATGGTTACCTATACCAATATATCACCTACTGCTTTTTTTTTCTTTTTCAGGTTGTTATTGTTTTTCGTTTAGATAAGTACATTTCTTTCACTTGCAGCAATGAAGTTCTGAGTAGTGCAAAAAATATTGTCAGTAAAGCATAGTGGTTAAATAATACAGACTGGCGTTCTTAGTTTGAATGCCAATTCTTCCCTTGCAGCTACATGACTTTGGCTAAGTCACTTAACCTGTCTTCCTCTATTTCCTTGCCTGTAAATAAAAGTTAATCAAACTACTCACTTCAGGGAATTATGATTATTGATTAAGGTAATATTTATAAATGGCCTAGAAGAGATCTTGGAACATAATATGTACTATACAATATTTGTTAAAAAATATGAATAGTGGATAAATGAGTGAATTATAAGGAGGTTCTTTTTTTCATTTTTTAAAATTTCAGATTATTACAGGGGTACACATGTTTTGGTTACATAATTTGCTTTTGTACAGTTTGTGTCAAAGTTATAAGTGTGCCCTTCACCCAGTTAGTGTGCATTAAACCCATTAGGTATGAATTTACCCATGCCCTCCTCCCCCCTCCCACCTGCTTGATTTCCCTTGAGTTTTACTTCCATATGTGCACGTAAGTGTTGATCAATTAGTTCCAATTTAGTATTGAGTACATGTGGTGTTTGTTTTTCCATTCTTGCAATACTTCACTTAGAAGGATGGTCTCCAGTTCCATCCAGGTTGTTACAAAAGATACTAGATCACCATTTTTTTTAATGGCTGAGTAGTGCCCCATGATATACATATAACACATTTTACTTATCCACTCATGTATTGATGGGCACTTAAGTTGTTTCCACATCTTTGCCATCGTGAATTGTGCTGCTAAAAACATTCAAGTGCAAACGTCTTTTTTATAAAATGTACTTTTTCCCTTTGGGTAAATACCTAGTAGTGGGATTGCTGGATCAAGTGGTAGATCTACTTTTATTTCCTTGAGGTATCTCCATACTACTTTCCATAGAGGTTGGATTAGTTTGCAGTCCCACCAACACTGTATAAGTGTTCCTTTCTTTCCGTATCTATGTCAGCATCTGTTGTTTTGGGACTTTTTGATAAAAGCTATTCTCAGTGGAGTTAGAGGATATCTCATTTTGGTTTTGATTTGCATTTCCCTGATGATTAGAGACGTTGAGCATTTTTTCACGTGTACGTTGGCCATTAGTCTAAATTCCTTTGGAAAGTTTCTATTCATATCTTTTGCCCACTTTTTAATGGGACTGTTTGATATTTTCTTGCTGATTTGCTTGAGTTCTTTGTAGATTCTGGTTATCAGCCCTTTATTGAATGTATAGCATGTAAATATATTCTCCCATTATGTAGGTTGTGTATTTGCCCTATTGATTGTGTCTTTGGATGTGCAGAAGCTTTTTAATTTGATCAGGTCCCATTTATTTATTTATTTTTTGTGATTGCTTTTAGGGTCTTCTTCATAAATTTTTTGCCTAGGCCAATATCTATAAGAGTTATTCCAACATTTTCTTCTAGAATTCTTATAGTTCATGCCTTGGGTTTAAGTCTGTTATCCATTGTGAATTAATTTTTGTGAGTGGTGAGAGGTATAGATCCTATTTCAGCTTTCTACATGTGGCTATCCAATTTTCCCAGACCCATTTATTGAATAGGGATTCTTTACCCCAGTGTATGTTTTTGTCTGCTTTGTCAAAGAACAGATGGCAACATGAAGATGGATTCATATCTGGGTTCTCCGTTCCAATCCATAGATCTACATCTCTGTTTTTGTGCCAGTACCATGCTGTTTTAGTTACTACAGCCTTGTAGTATAACTTGAAGTCTGGAAAAGTGATGCCTCCCGATTTTATCTTATTACAGAAGGTTGTATTAGCTATTTGGGGTCTTTTCTGCTTTCATACAAAGTGTACAACTATTTTTTTCTAGGTCTGCGAAAATAACCTTGGTATTTTAATGGTGATTGCATTGAATCTGTAAATCACTTTGGGTAGTATAGACATTTTAACAATGTTGATTCTGCCAATCCATGAGCATATGTTTTTCCATCTGTTTACATTCTCTGCAATTTCTTTCCTCAGTGTTTCATAGTTCTCCCTCTAGAGGTCTTTCACCTCCTTAGTTAAATATATTCCTAGGAATTTTGTTTTCTTTGTTGCTATTGTGAAAGATATTGCCTCTTTTGTTTTATTCTCAGCTTGACTGTTATTGTTGTATATGAAAGCTACTGATTTGTGTTCATTGATTTTGTAGCCTGAGACTTGGTTGAATTTATTTATCAATTTTGGGAGTCTCTTGTTTGAATCTTTGGGGTTTTCTAGATATAAGACCATATAGTCAGCAAAGAGTGATAGTTTGACTTCTTCTTTCCCCATTTGGGTACCCTTGATTTCATTCTTTTGTCTGATTGCTCTGGATAGGACTTCCAGCACTATGTTAAATAGAAGTGGTGATAGTGGGCAACCTTGTCTGGTTCCAGTTCTAAGAGGGAATGCTTTCAATTTTCCTCTGTTCAGTATGATGTTGGCTATGGGTTTGTCATATATGGCTTTTATAGTATTGAGGTAAGTCCTGTCTTGGCATATTTGATTAACTGTTCTTATAATAAAAGGGTGCTGAATTTTGTCAAATGCTTTTTCTGCATCTATTGAGAGGATCATATGACCTTTGTTTTTACTTCTTTTTATGTGGTGAATTACATTTATAGATTTGCATATGTTGAGCCATCCTTGCATCTCTGGGATGAAGCCCACTTGGTCATGATGAATTATTTTCTTGATGTGCAGTTAAATTCAGTTTGCTAAGATTTTATTGAGAATATTTGCATCTATATTCATAAGGGATATTGGTCTGTAGATTTCTTTTTTCTTTCCTGGCTTTGGTATCAAGGTGATATTGGCTTCATAGAATGAGCTGGGGAGGATTCCATCCTTCTCAATGTTGTGGAAAAATTTCTGCAGTATAGGTATCAGTTCTTCTTTGTAGGTTTGGGAGCATTCATGTGTGAACTCATTTGGTCTGGGACTTATTTTTATTGGAAAATTTTTATTGTTGCTTCAATTTTGGTGCTTGATATTGGTCTGATCAGAAATTCTATTTCTTCCTGTTTGAGTCTAGAGAGGTTGTGTATTTCTAAGAATTTGTCCATTTCCTCCACGTTTTCAAGTTTTTGGGCATAGAGATTTTTATAGTATTCAAAGATGATGTTTTGTATTTCTGTGATATCAGTTGTGACCTCTCCTTTTCCATTTCTTTTTTTTTTTTTCAGAATATTATGGGGGTACATCGCTTTGGTTATATATGTTGCCTATGTGCTGCCCAAGTCAGAGCTACAATCATGTACATCCCCCAAACTGTGTGCCCCAAAACCATCAGGTGTGAGTTTTCCCATCCCTTCCACCCCCTCCCACCTGCCCGACCCCTGATGAATATTATTTCCATGTGTGGACATAAGTATTGATCAGTTAGTACCAATTTGATAGTGAGTACCAGTGGTACTTGTTTTTCCATTCTTGTGATACTTCACTTCGAAGAATGGGCTCTTGCTTCATCCAGGATAATACCAGATGTGTTAATTCACTGCTGTTCTTTATTGCTGAGTAATACTCTATGATATACATACAGTATACATATACCACATTTTATTAATACACTCGTGTATTGATGGGCACTTGGGCTGTTTCCACATCTTTGCAATTGTGAATTGTGCTGCTATAAACATTCGAGTGCAGATGTCTTTATTATAGAATGTCTTTTTTTCCTTTGGGTAAATAACCAGTAGTGGGATTGCTGGATCAAATGGTAGTTCTACTTTTAGTTCTTTGAGGTATCTCCATGTTACTTTCCATGGAGTTTGTACTAATTTGCAGTTCCATCAGCAGTGTATGAGTGTTCCTATCTGGCCACATCCCCACCAACATTTGTTGTTTTGGGACTTTTTGATATAAGCCAACTCCAACTGGAGTTAAAGGATATCTCATTGTGGTTTTGATTTGTGTTGCCCTGATGATTAGAGAGGTTAAGCAATTTTTTATATGTTTCTTGGCCATTATTCTGTCTTCTTTTGAAAAACTTCTGTTCATGTTCTTTGCCCACTTTTTAATGGGGTTGTTTGATTTTTTCTTGTTGATTTTCCTAAGCTCTGTATAGATTCTGGTTATCAGTCCTTTATCAGATGTGTAGCAGGCAAATATTTTCTCCCATTCTGTAGGTATCCCTTTTCACTTCTAATTGAGCTTATTAGAGTCCTTTCCTTTCTGCCTCTGGTCAATCTAGCAAGTGGCTTATCTATTTTGTTTATCTTTTCAAAGAACCAACTTTTTGTTTTATTAATCTTCTGTATAATTCTTTTTTGCTTGGTTTCATTTAGTTCTGCTCTGATCTTGGTTATTTCTTTTCTTATGCTGGGCTTAGGATTGGTTTGATCTTCCTTTTTTAGTTCCTTGATACAGTTCATTAGTATGTTGATTCATGATCTTTCTGTCTTTTGGATGTGGGCATTTAAGGCAATGAGTTTTCCTCTCAGGATAGCCTTTGCTATATCCCACAGATTTTGATAACTTGTGTCCCCATTATCATTTAGTTTGAAAAATCTTTTGATTTCCATCTGAATCTCCTCCTTGACCCAATAGTCATTCAGCAATAGATTGTTTGATTTCCATGTTTTTGTGTAGAGATGAGTATTTCTGTTGGAATTGATTTCTAATTTTATTCCACTGTGATCTAAGAAGATAGATGGTATAATTTCTATTTTTTTTAAATTTGTTGAGCTCTGTTTTGTGGCCTAGGATGTGATCAATTTTAGAGAAAGATGACGAGCTGATGAGAAGAAAGTATATTCAGTATTTTTTTGGGTGGAGTGTTCTCTAGATGTCTGTTAGGCCCAATTGTTCTAGAATTCTGTTTAGGTCCATTGTTTCTTTGTTTATTTTCTATTTGGAGGATGTGTCCAGTTCTGTCAATGGGGTGTTGAAGTCCTTGGCTGTTATTGTGTTGCTATTTATCATTTTGTTTAGATCAAGTAGGATTTGCTTTATATATCTGGGTGCTCCTGTGTTAGGTGCATAAATATTTGGGATGTTAGGACTTGTTGAATTGTTCCCTTCACCATTTTATAGTGACCATCTTTGTCTTTCTTTACTTTTGTTGATTTGAAGTCTATGTTATCTGATGTGAGAACTGCCACACCATTGTAGGGGAACCTTGGTAATTCCATGACTTTCTTTTGGTTTGCATTTGCATGGAATATTGTTTTCCATCCCTTCACCTTGAGTCTGAATGATTCCTTGTGAGTTAGATGCATTTTCTTCAGACAGTAGAACTTGGATTGTATTTTTTTAATCCATTCAGCCAGCCTATGTCTCTTTAGTGGGCAGTCCAAGCCATTCACATTTATTGAAAGAATTGATACATGGGGTGGATTTCTGTTCATCCTATTGGGTAGACCCTTATTGCTTTGTTCTACCTCTTAAGCCATTGTGGTATCTGGGCTCTGAACTTTAGCTTTTGAATAACTTTACACTGGTTGGTGTCTATGTGCTGAGAAGTGTATAATGTAGGTATGAGTGCTTCCTGAAGGGGAGGGCTGTTCTTTTCAAATTCCCTCAGCAATTGCTTGTCTGGGAAAGTCTTTATTTCTCCCTCATATAAGAAACTTAGTTTTGCGGGACACAAACTTGTAGGCTGGCCATTATTCTGTTTTAGAAGACTGAGAATGGGTCGCCAGTCCCTTCTGACTTGTAAGGCTTCAATTGAGAAGTCTGCAGTTAGTCTGATAGGTTTTCCTTTGTAGGGTACCTGCTGTTTTCACCTTACTTCTTATAGAAGTGTTTCTTTCATGTTTACTTTGGCTGGCCTAATGACTATGTGTCATGGGGATTGCCTCTTCATGATGCATCTCCCAAGAGTTCTGTGTGCTTCTTGTACCTGGATATCTAGATTTCTAGGTAGGCCAGGGAAATTTTCCTCAATTATTTCTTCAAATAGGTTTTCCAACCCTTATGTATTTTCTTCTTTGCCCTCTGGATACCTATGATTCTTATGTTTGGCCTCTTTATATAATCCCACATTTCTTGTAGGCTTTGTTTGTTCCTCTTATTTCTCTGTCCTTTCTCTTTGACTCATTTATTTAGCTCATAGATGTTATCTTCAAGCTCTGAGATTTTTTCTTCTGCTTGATCTAGCCTCTTCGTAAGTCTTTCCACTGTGTTTTGTAATTCCTTAAATGAATTTTTCATTTCCAGATTTTCTATTTGGTTTTTCTTTAATACTTTGATTTCTTTAGAGAATTTTTCATTTATTTCTTGCATTGTTTTTGTGGCTTCTTTGTGTTGGGTTTCCATTTTCTTTTGTATTTCATTGAGCTTTCTTACAATCCATATTTAAAATTCTTCATGTGTCATTTTAACCATTTCGTTTAGGTTTGTACCCATTGGTGAGAAGTTATTGATTTCTTTTGGGGGTGTCCTTTCACTCTCATTTTTCATGTTTCCAGAGTTCTTTCAGTGATTCCTCCTCATCTGGCCTTTTAATTGAGATCTGGGGATACTAGGGCTGGCTTATAGCCCTGTCTCCAAGTTCCCAAAAGTCGATCCCTGATCATGCTGGGGAGAGGAGTGCTGGTCCTGCATTGCATTTGGGGTGTTTTAGCAGCTTTGATGAACCTCTCAGTTTACCCCTGACCTGCTATCTTTACCTCTTCCCAATGGAGTGTAGTGAATTTGGTCCCCCATCTTAATCTCCAAGCTTGTGGACTGTACTTGTGGGTATGAATCCACTGCTCCCTAATTGCAAGAGTTGGAAGGCACTATGTTTAGCTGTGGTTCTTCCTGCTATCATTGATTGTAGTTTGCATGGAGGAGCCAGCTATTGAGGTAATCTTTTGTGGCCATGGTAGGCTCTTGTCCCCCAGGTTGGGTACATGAATGCCCCAAGCCTTAGGAGGGGCCCTGTACCTCCCAGGGGGTTTCTTGGTCCCTACTCCCCCTGAGAAATGGGGCGGAGTAAGATAGATCATGGCTGGAATGCCAGAGCCTGAGTGAGGGGCTTTGCTAAGCTTCAGCGGGGCTCGGAGGTTGCTTATCCGGCCATTAGGGTCTCCACCAGTGGCACCCTCCCACCGTGGGAGAAGTGGCAGCTCACCAGTCTCTTGGATCAAGCTGCACTCCCTATTGTAGTTAGTGGTGGGAGAGGCTGCTGCTCTAGTTCAGCCTGCGTGCCCAAGGTATTCAGTTGCCATGGGAACCAGGGGCTCTGCTAATTCAGTCCCAATGCTGCAGCGTTCTCTAATATGGTTTTTCTCTGGGGGGGGGTGAAGGATGGGGTGTGCTCACAGACCCCCATTCCTCTGTGTCCCTCCACACCCTCCTCTTGGATATAGCCACAAGGGCTCTCTCACCACCCAAGCCTGGAACCGCGACCTCTCCCCTACTTCTTCCCACTCTGATCTCATGACCAGGGGGAACCAGGTTCAGCCCACCCGTCTGAGCTGCCAGTGGGTGAATGCACCAAATGCCTGTCAGCAGGAAGATTGCAAACTGTGGCTGTCATGTTGGCTTGGGTGGGAATGAGCCCCTCTTTCTGAGAAGCAGGCCTTTCAACACAGAGCACTCTAATGACTGCTATGGTGGGGGAAAAGGCTGCGGTATCCCTGAAGGACCGTCTTGTGTCCAGGGGTGTCCCAGTCCTGCCCTCCTGTCTCAGCTACTACTGCAGCTACTCTTTCCTATGTGGTTTCGGCTGGGAACACGCCCCCATTTCAGAGAGACAAGCCTGTCAGTGTGGAGAACTTTCACAGTTGCTATGGGGATGGAGGGGCCTCAGCCACATGCCAGCTTGAACCAAAATTACTTTCTGGGATGATAGGAATGGAGGAGGTACAGAGGGGGAGGCATTCAGATGCAAGAATGGCAGCTGTTTGGTCCCTCAGGGCACTCCCCCCGGGATGAGAGCCCTGTGCTGTGCTGCTGGCTGGAAGCACCTGGATGGAGGAGAGGAACTTCCCTTACCTTTTCACTGGGCTCTGGACCTCCCCGGATTTGGTCCATGCCCCCGATCTTGCTTATCTATCCTCCTGTCTTTCAGCTTCACAGCTCTCTTGGTGGGGTCCCAGGACTCCTCTGCTGTTTCTCCCCGTGGTCTGCATCTGAGCAGCAATTGTTCTCCACTCTCCTCAGTCCAACACTCTACTCTTCTGTCAGGATGGTCCAACAAGCTGTGTCTGTAGTCAGCCATCTTGTCTTCTCCCCCTGAGGTTCTTTATATTATAGAAAGAGGGTTGATAGTAAATTGTCTTTGATTGTATGATTCCTTTAAAAAGAGCAGAAAATATGCACGGACAATATGCAAAATGTGCTGCATTTTTTTTTTTGGTAGGATAATTCTTCATCATGATAAAATTTCAGCCCAGTACAATCCTTAATGACTTTTTTGAATCATTTTCATGTTACTTTAGTGAGCCATTTAGGTATAACACTTTGGGTACCAAAGAATGTTTAATTCTCATCAATATTAGATTTCTAAATCATTTGAATTAACGCAAGTTTCTTATAGTCATAAAATCTGGTATAGATATGCTTAAAAATTTTAAAGTCAGGTCCTTGACACCTTTCATGAACTAATGCAAATAGGTTCTGCCTCTGTTATTAGTGTACCACAGTCCGTTTGATTCACTCTGCTATGAAGAATTCTCTCAAACATTTTGAAGAGAAGTGTATTGTGGCAAAGACTTTAATGATAACCTCCCTTTCTTTCAATGTACTTTCTGGAGTTATACCCATGCATTCTTTATTTTCCTCATATCTTTTGACTTTATAACATCTTTAATAAACAAGAAAAAATATGATTATGATTTTTTTTTAATTTAGAAAACTCAATTTAGTTAATTTTTAGTCTTTTTTTTCATGGCTCATGTTGAAGTACTAAAAATTTATTTAGTAAAGCTTGTAAAGTCATACTCCACATATTTTAAAAAAATTAATCATTTTATGTCCATGGGTAGGAAGCAATGTAGTTTTTAAGACATTAGTCACTTCATTTCATGTCATGATTAATACATTTATGTTGTTTGCTGCACTTTATATGATAATATATGTATGCTGCATGTCTACTCTTTTGCGTGCATATTGTAGCTTTTATGATGCATTATGCATAGGCAGTTAGTTGTGTTTATTCTCTTAGAGCCTATGATCAGATCATTCTGAAGTGAAGTGGAAAAGTGATAGTCATGCTTAGAAATATTGGGGTCTTTATTAAAAGACAAGCCTGGTCTTAACTTTTGTTTGGCTGGAGGTATAACAAATAATAGCAATTTATATGTCATATATCTAAATATTTAAAAGTTTAAATCAAGCTAACAAAATGATTATAAGATATGTGTTATCCCCCCACCTTTGTAATGAACTGGAAGACTGTGTTAGAATTGGAAATTTTGGGGATACTTGAATCTTCACAGGGAGAGCCAGACATATGACCTATGGCTTCTTACCTCCACCACCAAGCTCCGTTTTGCATCACAAGTGTGCACAATCCAGTCCCCATAGCACGGTTCATTCATAGCTGCCTCCTTGGTAATTCCAGGGTCCCAAGGTCCCAGAGCCTTGGCCCTGCAGAACTATTACCTATGTGGAGGGGCAGACATCGAGAAGGGCACGAGCAGATGCTACAGCACTGCCTTAGGCCAGTGGCTCTCTTGTCTACATGGGAGACATAGAAATTTAGTCTTCATTTGCTTTACTTGATGGTAGCATTGCTTTAAAGGTCACATTTGTGTGGTTTCTGTAATCCAAACAGAAAACAGATGCTCTGTCCCTATATTCATAAATTGATATTTTGGAGGCAAAAGTGGATCAACAAGAAAAATATAAGTGGTGCTAAGATGTTATAAATCATGCAATTTAAGGAAACTTTTATCATGACAGTAAGTACACTTCTGTGATTTTGCACAGTATAGGTTTTACTTAAAATGGCAACAGGGAATGGGAGGCAAGATGGCTGACTAGAGACATCAGTCGCCAGATTGTCTCAGAAAGAAGGAAAAGTTTTAGTTGAAAAGAAAAAAAAAACAGCTCAGGTTTAATTCTGAGGGAAAAGTGCCAGAACCTATCAGAGATTCAATGGGAAACAGTTGCAGAGCAGAACAAGGAGCAAGATTTTGCTAGAAATCAACCCCTGAGAAGCTTGGAGCCCAGCAGAAAGACTGCTGCCAGTATCTCAGGGGCTCCAGGCTGTAGGGTGGATGTAGCACCAAGTGATCCACAGCAGAGCCGTGTGAGGCCACCTACACCCAACCCCAGCCCCAACCCCGAGCCCTAAGCAAGCACCACCACTGCCACCTCCCATTGCTGGTCCCTGGACTTGCTGCCACCACCAGGAGGGCAGCCAGTGTCAAGCAAGCTGCGAGTGCACCTCTCCACCCAGGGAGAGTTTCCCCATGGCTGCTAGTGTGAGAGGGTGCAGGGTTCAGCCACCACCTCTGGAAGAGTTTATCCTGAAGCCACCATTAGAAGAAATTTGGCACCCATGAGCTCAAGGGAAAGATACCAGGTGAAAGAGAGTAGTTTTAAGATTACAAAAAAAAGTTAATTCAAAAAGCACAGAGGAAGATGGCAGACCAGAAGCAGCCCTTGAGCATGCCACTCTCAAGAAGGGAGTGTAAATTGTAGGCAGATGTCTACCTACAGATAACTCTTCTCGGAAGGAACATTATGAAATCACAGAGAAGTGATGTGGTACACTTGGAGTGAAGGAGAAGGTGACTGGGTGACACATTTGACAAGATTGAAGGTATCTGTGGGGAGACATCTACATGCAGAGATTAGGAGGATAGAGCACTGGGCTGCTTACACAATGGCAGAGTTGTGAGAAGGCTCCCTCTACCACCATAGACCTCTGTCTGGATGGACCAGGGAACTGCCTAGAGTCTGCATAGAGGCATTGCACTGGACAATGGGCACAGTAAGGATCTGGGGGCAGCTGATCCTGGGTTTCTGCAGCTGACGCCATCTCTCAGGTGCAAGCTGCCTAGTTGGCATGGGACTCAGCTTTGCAGAAGTAGCCTTCACATCACCCCCACTGGGCTGGGGAGGGAGCAGACTAAGTGGAGGCTTCTCTGAGCCATACCTGGTGACTGGAAGCCAAGTGCCCCTCCCCTCTAGTGTAGTGGGATCTAAGCAGAGGAGTTTACGGGGGTGCCACAGGGTCTGACCTGTGAAGCTTTGGGCAACTACTTCAGTGGATCCTGGGGGGCAGGGAGAACTCCATGATCCCTGGGCCACTGGAATGGACCCCTACTAGCATGATTTGGCATCCGTGGTCCCTGAGTCTGTAAAACAGCCTACTGCCTGCTTGGCCCTGACTCCACCCTCCAGGTCAGATCAGCCTGCTGCCCTCATGGCCCTGCTTCTGGCTTGGAGGCCCTGCTCAAAAGTCCTGCTTCTGGCTCCTCCCCTGTCCTGGCTCTGAGGCTCTCACTTTGGAGCCTGAGGCTCCATCCCTGTGGCTCCAGAGCTCCTGTCAGGCCTGGGACACCACTCCCATGATCCAACACTGCACCTGGACCCCAAGACCCCACCCCTGAGTCTCCACCACTGCTGTAGGGACAGCAGAACTGCTCCAAGGTCCAACATCCCACAAGGGATCCCACAGTCTTGAGCTGCCACTACACTGGGACCCAGTTCAAGTAAATTCCCACAGCTTAGGAACCCATGACCACTGCCTAGATAGCCTTACCCAGTTGCCACTGTCACCTCTGGGAGGAGACCCTGAGAAGAGCAATCCCAACAACACCAGCCTCCATGGACAGAGTCTCACCCAGCTACCAACTTGTACTTCCTATAACTATCTGGGGAACAACCCAACACCCAGCACAAAGATCATTAGGTACAGGCTTGAACAGTGGCAATCATGGCTGAACAGGATAAATCACAACAGCTGCATTATAGGCACATGCCCCTCCCCTGCTGTGTCAACATTCCAGAGTAGAAAAAAAAACACCACCTAGAGACCATCCCTTCTTCTAATTAAGCAGGAGAGTTCCCAGCAAAGAACAGGTGCCCTGCAAACCTATTAACCCTGAGTCATGAAAAAATGTTTCAGATGAAAAGAAACGAGCAAAAGAACCCTGGCAATGTGAACAAACAAAACAGTTCAATACCCCCAAGGGATCACAATGGAGCTACAGTAGTGAACTCCCACCACAAGGAAATTACTGAAATGACAAATGGAATTCAGAATATGTATGGAAAATAAGATGAATTGAATTGAAGAGAAAGTTGAAAACCAACAAAAAGAAGCCAAAAAACATCAGGAAATTAATGAAAAAGTCACCAAAGAGCTAGGCAACATAAGAAAGGATATAACAGAACTTAAAGAAATGAAAGTCATTTAGGGAATTTCAAAACACAGCAGAAAATGTCAGCAACAGACTAAACCAAGGAGGAGAAAGAATCTCAGAGCTTGAAGGGAAGGCTCTCAAGCTAACCCAGTCATTTAAAGAGGAAGAAAAGAGAATAAAAAAGGCAGAGCAATCACTTAGAGAGATATGGAACTATGCGAAGTGAACTAACATACAAATTATAGGTATCCCTGAGGGAGAAGAAGAAAGAGCAAAAAGCATGGAAAATCTATTCGAGGGACTTATTGAGGAAAACTTCCCTGATATCACCAGATATCCAGACATCAAGATACAAAATGGTCATCGAACACTGGGAAGATTCATAGAAAATAGGTCATGTCCAAGATACATAATCAACCTGGTCAAAGTCAAAAGAAAGGAGAAAATTCTATAGCAACAAGATGTAAGCAACAACTGACCTACAAATAAAAACCCATCAAGCTAACTGCAGACTTCTCAGTGGGAACCTTATAAGCCAGAAGGGAATGGGGCCCCATCTTCAATCTTCTTAAACAGAACAACTACCAGCCTAGACTTTTGTATCCTGAAAAATTAAGTTTCACAATCAACAGAGAAATTAAGTCATTTCCAGACAAGCAGACACTGAGGGAATTTGTCAAGACCAGATCTGCCCTGCAGGAAATACTCAGAACTGCATTACACATGATTAAGCACAATAGATATCCACCAGTGTAAAATCACCCCAAAAGCTAAAGCTCACAATTCTTATAAAACAATAGCACAAGAGGGAAAACAAAGCAATAAGGTGCTACCCAACATGATGAACAGAATGGCATCCCACATATCAATTCTGTCTCTCAATGTGAATGGTTTAAACATGCCACTCAAAAGACATAGGCTGGCTGAATGGATGAAAAAACACAGCCCAGGTATTTGCTGTCTCCAAGAAACACATCTAAACCACAAGGACACACAGGGTCCATGTGAAAAGATGGGGAAAAAAAATCCACTCAAATGGAAACCAAAAGAGAGCAGGTGTAGACATTCTCATATCAGACAAAATTAACTTTAAATCAACAATGGTAAACAAGGACAAAGATGGTCATTATATGATGGTAAAGGGGGAAATTCAACAAGAAGACATAACAATCCTAAATATATATGCACCTAACACAAGAGCTCACAGATACATAAAACACATCCTACTAGAGCTAAGCAAGGAAATGAATAGTAGCATTTTAATTGCCAGGTAGTTCAACACCCCACTGTCAAAGCTGGGCAAACCATCAAAGCAGAAAATAAATAAACACTGGACTTAAATGGGACCCTAAAACAAATGGACCTAACAGACATTTACAAAGCATTCTATCCAAAACTACTGAATGTACATTCTTCTCATGACTGCATGGGGCATTCTCCAAGATTGATCACATCTTAGGCCACAAAACATGTCTCAACAAATTTAAAAAAATAGAAACATACCATGTATCTTTTCAGACCATATTGGAATAAAACTAGAAATCAATTCCAAGAGAAACACTAAATTCCACACAAAGTCATGGAAATTAAACAACCTGTGGCTGAACAATTATTGGGTCAATGATGAAATTAAGATGGAAATCAAAAGATTCCTTGAACTGAATGACAAAAAGGGCACAAGCTATCAAAATCTATGGGATACAGCCAAAGCATTCCTAAGGGGAATATTCATAGCCTTAAATCACCACATCAAAAATTCAGAAAGATTACAAATTAACAAGCTAATATCACATCTAAAGGACTTAGAAAAGGAAGAGGAAACAAAACCCAAAGCCAGCAGAAGAAAACAAATAACAAAATTCAGAGCAGAAGTAAATGAAATGAAAAACAAACACACAAAAAAATACAATAGGTCAGTGAAACAAAAAGTTGGTTCTATGAAAAGATAAACAAAATTGATAGACCTCTTGCTAGATTAACCAGGAATAGAAGAGAAAAGACCCAAATACATTCAACCAGAAATGAAAAAGGAGATATTACAACTGATAGCACAGAAATACAACATAATTTGTTAATACTACAAAATTATCTATGCACATAAACTAGAAAATGTAGAGGAAATAGACAAATTCCTGGAAACAGACAACCTCCCAAAACTCAGTCAGGAAGAAATAGAACTCCTGAATAGATCAATAATAAGCAGTGAGATTGAAGAAGTAATAACATGTCTTCCAACAAAAAAAAGCCCTGGACCACATGGATTCACAGCCAAATTCTACCAGACCTACAAAGAAGAGCTGGTTCCCACACTGCAGAATTTATTTCATAACATTGAGAAGGAAGGAATCCTCCCTAACTCATTCTGTGAAGCCAGTGTTACCTTGATACCAAAGCAAGGAAAGGATACAACAAAAAAAGAAAACTACTAGACCAATATCCCTTAGGAATATAGATGTAAAAATCCTCAGTAAAATTCTAGCAGACCAAATTGAACAGCACGTCAAAAAAATAATTCACCATGATCAAATGGGCTTTTCCCCAGGCACGCAAGGGTAGTTCAACATACATAAAGCAGTAAATGTGATTCACCACATAAACAGAAGCAAAAACAAAGATCATATGACCATCCCAATAGATACAGAAAAAGTTTCAGCAAAATCCAGCACTATTACATGATAAAAAACCTCAACAAACTAGGCATAAAGGCAACATACCTCAAAATTATAAAGGCCATATATGATAAACCTACAGCCAATGTCATACTGAATGGAGAAAAGTTGAAAGCATTTCCCCTAAGTACTGGAACAAGACAGGGTGCCCGCTGTCACCACTTCTATTCAACATAGTGCTGGAAGTCCTAGCCAGAGTAATCAGACAAGAGAAAAAATAACGAATATCCAAATCGGAAAAAAGGAGGTCAAATTATCGTGTTTCACAAACTATGATATGATGTTGTATGTAGAAAACCCCAAAGACTCTACCAAGAGACTCCTGGAATTGATTAATAAATTCAGCAAAGTCTCAGGTTACAAAATCAATGTATACAAATTGGTAGCATTTCTATATACCAATCACAGTCAAGCTGAGAGTCAAATTAAATACTCAAATCATTCACAATAGCTACAAAGAAAATAAAATACCTAGGAATATACTTAACTGAGGAGGTGATAGATCTCTACAAGGAGAACTATGAAACACTGAGGAATGAAATCTCAGATGACACAAACAAATGGAAAAATATATCATGAATTCTACTTATGTATCACTAGAATCAATATTGTTAAAATGTCCATGCTGCCCAAAGAAATTTGTAGATTCAATGAAATCCCCATCAAAATACCAATGGCATATATCACAGATATAGAAAAAATAATTCTATCCCTCATTTGGAACCTGGAAGGAGCCCAAATAGCCAAAGCAATGTTAAGCAAAAAGAACAAATCTGGAGGCATCACATTACCATACTTCAAACTGTACTACAAGGCTATAGGTATCAAAACAGCATGGAATTGGTACAAAAATAGAGACATAGACCAATGGAACAGAATAGGGAATCCAGATATAAAACCATCTACCTATAGCCAACTGAGTTTTCACAAAGCAGGCAACTACATACACTGGAGAAAAGAGTCCCTATTCAATAAATGGTGCTGGGAAAATTGGATAGGCACATGCAGAAGAAGGAAACAGGACCCCTATATCTCACCACTCACAAAATTAATTCGAGATGGACAAAAGACTTAAATGTAAGGCATGAAACCATAAGAATTCTAGAAGAAAATGTAGGGAAAACTCTTCTAGATATCAGTCTAGGGAAAGAATTTATGAAAAAGATGGCAATTACAGAAACAACAAAAATAAATAAATGGGACTTGATCAAATTGAAAAGCTCTGTGCAGCTAAGGAAATAATCAGCAGAGCAAATAGATAACCTACAGAATGGGAGAAAATATTCACAAATTAAACATCCAATAAAGGGCTAATATACTGAATCTACAATGAACTCAAACCAATCAGCAAGAAAAAAAGAAACAATCCCATTAAAAAGTGGGCAAAAGACATGAACAGAAGCTTTTCAAAGGAAGATAGATATGAAAAAATGCTCAACATCACTAATTGTGGAAAAACAAATTAAAATCACGATGAAATATCACCTTATTCCTGTTAGAATGGCTTTTATTAAAAAGTCCCAAAACAATAGATGCTGGCATGGATGCAGAAAAAAAAGGAACCCTTATATACTGTTGGTGGAACCGAAAATTAGTACAACCCCTATAGAAAACAGTATGGAGACTTTTCAAAGAACTAAGTGTAGACCTACCATTTGATCCAGCAATCCCATTATGGGATATCTACCCAAAGGAAAATAAGTCATTTTATCAAAAAGACACCTACATTCGAATGTTTATTGCAGCACAATTCACGATTGCAAAGATGTAGAATCAACCCAAGTGACCATCAATTCATGAGCGGATTAACTAAATGTGGTATATGTATATCATGGAGTAATATTCAGCCACAAAAAAGGATGAATTAATGCCTTTTGCAGCAATTTGGAAGGAATTGGAGACCATTATCCTAAGCAAAGTATCTCAAGAATGGAAAAACAAATACCACATGTACTCTTGAATAAACTGGAACTAACTGATGGGCACACAAGTGTACAGAGGGAAGTAAAAGTCTTTGGAAATCAAGCAGGGGGAGGGGGAGGAGCAGAGGGGCAAAACCCCACCTAATGGGTACAATAAACATTATTTGGTGATAGGCACATTTATAGCCCTGACTCAAGCTATGTAACAAAAACATTTGTATCCTCTTAATATTTTGAACTAAAAAAATGGCAATCTCAAAATTAAATACAATTTTCTGTCTTCTGTAAGTCATCTGGTATTCATAGTTTTCACAATATGCAAATTTTTTAACATGCATGAGGGTATATATTTCTTCACTCACAAAAGTTTTTTCTTGTGGTTTAGATGTTAATCTGCTGAAAAGATACCCTTTGATATATAATATGAAAGTCAATTCCATAGATGAGAATAAATAACCAGTAGAGTTAAATGACTCCACCTTAAATTAGATATTTGATTTATTTGTCCTCAAAATAAACAGATAATAAAGTAACTAAAGATAACAAATTAATTTTTTAACTGCCAGTAATTCTGAAATAGGAAGGATAAGCATACCCCTCTTGGGATTACACCATGGAAAGAGGCCACATCCTTCCTTTTTAACTTTGTTGTAATAGTCTATCACCAGTTTTGCCTAATCAGTCTGACGGAAATATTGGCCCATATCAATTGTAGATTATTGTATTGCACATCAAACTGAATATTTTATTACAAGTGCACAATCAAGCACTCATAATTCCTTCATTCCTGGTTTTTATCAAACCACATTCAATATGCTTATTTGAAAGCATATTCTTTGCTAAATAACAAGTATGCTTTAGACAAATGACAAGGGCAAAATCAACTTTCTATCCAGTCAGCCAAAGACTCTCTACAGTACTGTGCTTAGTTAGAGGATGAAAGGGCAGGTATCTCAAGCAAAGGGAGGTGGTTGTTTCACCTGGGCAAATACATAGGGAATATATGAAGTGAGACCCTGAGGCATAGCAGTCTTTGTGAAAATGACTTTGGGTAAGATATTAGCTCATTTTGCCTGTAGCAGTTTTGTTGTAAATTAGTGCTTACTGATCACAAGTGATTGAAGCATCTATTCTAGGTATGCAAAAATCAGTTCCTAAAGGTGCCCTGTTTGTTGCTGGGATCTTGGTTTTAAAGAATACACTTGCATGATTTGTGAAAGTATTAAGGGATCACGTTAAAGCAGGAACTTGGTCTCACTAATATGTTGGCCTTATCTCTGCTGTCAGAGGATTGAATGAGAGAATTTCTTGTTAATGAGACCCACTAATCAGCTGCTCAGTCCACGTGTGTGTTAAAGAGAGAAATTTTGCATTTGGAAGATAAAATCCCCTCTGACTAGAAACCCTCAAAAAGAAAACTCAGCTGCCATTCACTGGATTTAGCAGTGCAGTGACATTTATGTGCACACATTTCCATCACTGAAAGTGAAATAAATTACATGAATTAATTTCAATTACTTTATCAAACACATTTTCAGGATTTCATGACATTTAAACAATTACACATGGGCTGTAGAAAGGAACATGTGTCTGAAATGAGATTCTGTCCTAAGAGAGTAGCACAATTTTTCTCTGAAGAGTTTCTGTACTGAGAATGAAGTTAAGTGTTCAGTCTTTTTGAATCTTAAGTGCCATAAAGTCTCAGAAATAGACCCAAAATTATGGATTATAGATTTTTTTTGCATAGGGCCTCCCATAAATTGAGTATTAGCAGATGAAGTGACAGGCTCTGATTGCAAGCTCTTATTACAGAATTTTTCTTCTTTTATCTAAATGATTCAAGAGATCATATGCATATGGAAACAACTCTTCAGATTTTTGATTTATGAGGCTTGGATTGGACAAATTTTTCTGGCAGTAATAGTGTAGAGTATGAGTCCCAGAGTCAGCCCCGAAGAGTTTGAGGGCCTTTTTGATCTCCTTTCTTTCTGTTGAATCCAAGTTAAAATGGAATTAATGGTGTATTGTATTTTGAAGTGGATAAAGTTGGTAAGAGGAATTGTTTGGAAAGAAATGGTAATAGTGGAGATGTGTATAAGCAGCTTAATACCTTTTTCAGCATAAGCAGAAAGATTCTATGTTACTCCTCAGACTTCTGGGAGCTGAGAACCAGATCTAGGCCATAGTGTAGGCTCCAGGCCCCAGGCCCCAGGCCCCAGGCCTCAATCCACCACGCACGTCTGAAAGGCTGCCTGGTTGACTTCTTTCACTTGTTTCCATTAATGATTATTTGTTATTTACTTATGATGCCTTTTATCTAAATTTCAGTTTCTAAAATGGCCTCCAGAGGAGACCTCAGCAGACGTTAATAGAGACTTTAACTTCAAACAAATGGATAAAGTAATGATATACAAAGAGTAGTGTTTAAATAAATATCCAGTTAGAGTATTGAAGAAAAGATGAAGAGAGAAGGTTGTGACGATGACTTTGGAGGAAGACTTGGGTAGTCATTCATGAGAGGTTGCGTGGAATGGTAGACAGAACAGGTGCTTTGGATTCAAGACAGGTCAGATTCCAATCTCACTTGTTCACTAGTTTTTATGTGAATTAAAAAAATTGCTTTCTTTGGGCCTTAATTACCCCCAAAATAGAATGAGGATAATGTTATCTATCTTTAAGAATTTTTGTGAAGTTTGTGAATAATATATGCAAAACTACTAGCCCACAGTATCTTTCATATAAGCACTTAAAATTGTATCTATTATATAAAAATACTAAGTGAATATAAGAGATTATACAGATGAAAAATGCAGATGTGGTGCAACTCCAATTAGAAATGAGCATCTACAATTAGAAATCCAGATAGCTATTATATTTGGGAGATGAGGGTAAAGCTAGGAATGCTAAGATTTGGTAGAGAGGCATTAAAGAGAAGTAGGTAAGAATGTAGGCTTGAAATTCAGACTACTTGTGTTCAAATCTGAGTTGTTTCATTTAACAGCTGTGTTTTATTAGACAAACTACTGATGCACTCTGTGTTTCAGGTTACTCTCCCGTAAAATGGGGATAATGATAATTACACGCTACTTCACAGGGTTGTCCTAAGGATTGAATTAGATGATATTTGTAAATTTAAGACCTAGCACATAGCAAGCACTGAGTAAAGATTAGTTTTTATTATGATTTTGGGGTTCCTGGGCACTATTTTATTCCTTTCCTTTTTGCTCTTTCAGACACAGAGAAGAAGATTATTTTGCAACTATTAAAAACATATCACTGGTTGATTTCTAGTTTGGATGTAAAAAGTCACAAAAGACCACCATTCTTAAATTAAAAACACAAACAAGCCAGATCAACTATAAAAAATCATAGTTAAAAAAACCCAACATAAGTTGAGCACATAAAGAAACACAAACAAAACATTAGACAGTGAAAAACTCTTTATAGAAGAGACTTACCACATTCTTATCACTTGAGGACAAATCCATCACAGACAGGATAGGGAGAAACCAGCTGAACTGCTAATGCATGTTTAAAAGCTATGTGTGAGCTCTTGCAATAGATGAGAATTACAAGAGCCCCAGCCATAGAGCAAATAACCGTCCCACCATCAATTGGAAAATGACAGTAAAAAATATACAATAGCATTAAAAAAACCCTGATAAGAAAGAATAAATCTAATAAAAGATATATAAGACCTCTACACTAAAAATTACAAAATACTGCCAAAAGAAATTAGAAAAGACCTAAATAAATGGAGAGATATAGCATGTTCCTGGGTAGGAAAATGAAATATTGTTGAAATGCTATGCTTTCTAAATTGATATATAGTTTCAATGCAATCTCTATCAAAATGTCAACAGGCTATTCTGAAGAAATAGACTAAAATCTAGATGGTTCTAAATTATATATAGAAATGCAAAGAAAATAGAATGGCAAAAACTGTCTTGAAAAATAACAAAACTGGAGGACTTAGACTACCTGATTTCAAAATTTACTATAAATACACAGTAATCAGGGCACTGTGGTATTGGCATAAGCATAGACAAATAAATTGATAGAACAGAAACAATCCACTCATATTCAGTCAGGTGATTTTCAACAGAGGTGCCATAGCAATATTTTTGTGAAAGTCTTTTCAACAAATGTTGCTGGAGAAACTAGATATCTATATGGAAGAAAATGTATCTTGACTCTTATCTCATACCATATACAAACATTAATTCCAAAGGAACCACAGATCTAAACATAAAACCAAACTCATAAAGCTTCTAGAAGGGAAGAGAAACATATCTTCATGACCTCAGGTTAGGCAAAATTTTATTGGACAAGACACAAAAGGCATAAACCATAAAAGATAAGAAGTTGACTTTGGAATTAGGCAGACTTTAAAAATTCTTCTCATCAAAAGACTCCATTAAAAATGAATAAATAAACCACAAACTGGGAAATAAAATTAATAGAGTATCTGACAACAGACTTATATACTGAATATATAAAAAAAATTCCTACCCATCAACTATAAAAAGATAAGCAACCCAAATTAAATATGTTCAATAGATTTAGACACTTCACAAAAGAAAATCTATGAGTGACCAATTGGTGCATTTAAAAAGTTCTTAATATTGGCTATGCAAACTAAAATAACAATAAGCTGCTACTAAACATACACTGAAATGGCTAAAATAAAAAAGACCGAACATCAAATTTTGGTGAAGATACGGAGTGGCAGAAACTCTCATACATTTCTGGTGCAAGGTGATAAAAATGCTTAGGAAAACTGGTAGTTTTTAACTAATTTAAACATACGTATCCCCTGTGACCCAGCAATACTACTAATAGGTATTACCATGACTTGTAGAAAAATTTTTATAGCGGCCATGTGTATAATCACCAAAACTAGAAACAAACCCAAGTGTCCAACAATAGGAGAATTGATAGACAAGTTGTAGTAGATCCACACAATTGAATACTGTTTAGCAATTAAAACTATTGATGTACAGAACAACATGGATGATTATCAATGACATTATCTAAAGTGAAAGAAGCTATACACAAAAGAGTGCATACTGTGGGGTTCCATTTACATGAAATCCAAATACAGGCAAAAATAATCTATGGTGATAGAAATACAGTGGTTGAGGGGGTGGGAACAGGCATTGACTAGAAAAGAGCACAAGGGATTTTTTTGTTTTATATATGTATTTTTGAATAGTGGTTACATGGCTGCATATAGCTGTCAAAGTTTATCAAGCTGAACATTTAAAGCTTGTGCATATTATTGAATGTTAATTACATCTCAATAAAAAAGTGAAAAAACAGGAGAGAAAAAGTTATCAGATCTTTAGTTAAAAATAAATCACGGAACAGCCAGAAACAGTTTTGGTTTCCAAATGGTGAAATGAGAATTCAAAGAATAACACATAAAAAACACAAAAATAATCATTTGCTCCATTTGTTTGTTGGCAGAATAGAATCATCCCCCTAGTACAAAATCCTTTTGTCCTGAAAAATGTCACGCTGCCTGAGTTCAGCCATCCTGAACTATGTCTCTAATCCCTAGGGTATTATAATCTTTAGTGCAGCAGATTTCATATGTATAAATTGACTAACATTTGTGCTCTCTTTGTTGTTTCTGCAACAACCCAACATTTTATGCATCTTAGATTTTCATTGGAAAGCAATTCCTTGCAATGCAACCCATCATGTTTTTATTACTTGACACCATATTTTGCCAAATATGTGATGAGGATATATGTGCGGACATTTAGGAGGCAAAAAGTGTATAGTGGACTTCAGTGAGGTTGGATGAAGGATATTTGAGTCTCTTCATAAGGAACTTAATGGAAGCAAACTCTCTACTTAATGGAATGCGATAAATTTTCTAGGCCTGTAAATTTTCAATAATGGCTTGATTAATAATTCTATGTACTCCCCTAACACAGAAATGCGGTTTCTTGCTGCGTTTTAAAAAGCTGTAAGTCTACTTTCTTCAAAATATGTGCATCTTTACTTGTCAACCTGTTTTAAGGACATATGATGTTGAAATGCTTTGGAATAATTGTTATTACTATCTTGTTATAATTATGGCAAGTGCTAAAGTCAGGAGTGGCATCTATTGGGGCACCTCAATAAGATTTGATGCTCCTGTCACTCCAGTTTAACCCTGAGCTTGAGGAAAAGATATTCTCCTTCTCCTGGATTAGCTGAAAGGCATATAAACACATAATTTGTGGTGCTGTACTCATTTTAATCAGATCACCTTGGAATTCAAGTTACATATAGCTTTTAGCACGTTTTTTTCTTGCTAGAGTTTTGAGAAAAAAGCACAATGAGTTCTGATGCCACTGTTGGATTGAGCTCCTGTGTTGACTTAGGATGTTTCCATTAGATATTTTGGAGCTGCATCCATTCTGAGGGAGAATCCTTTGATTGCGAGAGTGTTCTGCCGTAGGACCATGGCACTGGACCATAAAACATGACAGATTCTATTTTTTTCTTTCAGTTTTTTTGTTCAGTACATCCCAAAAATGGCTCTCTTTTCCCTTCTTTGAGTTTGTGATGCTTAGCCCATTTGGGTGGCTTAGGGAGGATATTGGCCTAACTGGCTTTTTATCTAATTTATCTAGCTGATGCTGAGTGGCTTCCTATAACACCTGGATAAAAAAAAAGTATACACATACATATATATACACACACACACACACACATGCATATACACACAACTGTAAATATACAGATGCATGTATACATAAACATATATATCTACTTGCCCACATGATCTGTCAAGCTATCATAGAAGAACATAGCTGGTTGATTGGGTAAAGATTATTCTTTAGTCTTAATTGGCCAGCTCATAGAGCATTTTGGGGAGGACAAATGAGCAGCCTAAACCAACTTGTACATGTGCATAACTCTGACCAAACAATTTTACCTGTAAATATCTGTCCTATAGAAATTCTTGTACATTCTTAAAGATATATGACAATGGAACATTTTTGTAACATCAAAAATTTGAAAGTAACTTAAATGTCCATACATAAATTATGACACATTCTTTCTATCAGTATTTTGCAGTTACAAAAATAATAGCATAAATCTTTATGTAGAAAGAGAGATCTCTTCAAGACATGTTGATAAAGGGAGAATGCAATTCACTGAGCAATATGGGCAGCATGATCCTATTTATGACAAACAAAAAAAGCAAACAACTACCCTTTATGTTTGCACAAAAAGTTCTGAAAGAAATTTTAGATTGTTATTTGTCCAAGGAAAAGAGAAGGATTAGGCAAGGAGTGTTGAAGGGGAACAATTCTTCTCTCTATACTTTTCTGTTGAATTTTAAGCTTGTATTTATGTATTACTTTTTAATCTAAACAGTAGAAAAAACGAGTCATGTGTGAGATCTTTTTTTGAATAATTGTGATCTATTTAAGAAGTAGCAAATCCCAAAATTAAAACATGGTTAACAATAACAGAAATTATATGATAATGTAGAAAATATCGATAGATTGAAAAGATTGTTATTTAAACTTGTAGGTTCACAAAGTATATTAAAATATCCTAAAACAAATGTTTCATTGATGCTATTTTTTACATTGTTGAAAATTTTGATATTTGAATATTTCCTTTTAAGAGTGTGAGATATCTATACTACATATACCTTATAAGTAATTGATTGTTTATGTAGCCATCTGTAGTGAGTGTGTTCAATAGTGGCTCCCCAAAAGATATATCTAAGTCTTCATCCCCAGAACCTGTGAATGTGATCTCATTTAGAAATAGAATCTGCAGATGTAACTAAGGGTCTTGAGACGAGACCATCCTGGATTATCTAGGTGGGCTCTAAATCTAATGAAAACCTCTTTAATCATCAGGGAAGTTCAAATCAAAACCACAATGAGATATCACTTAACCCTAGTGAAATTGCCTTATATCAAAAAGTCCCAAAACAACAACTGTTGGTGGGGATATCTAGAGATAGGAACACTCATACACTGCTGGTGGGACTACAAATTAGTACAACCTCTATGGAAAGTAATATGAAGGTACCTCAAAGAATGAAAAGTAGAACTAACATTTGATCCAGCAATCCCACTACTGGGTATTTACCCAAAGGCAAAAAAGACATTCTATAATAAAGACATCTGCACGTGAATGTTTATAGCAGCACAATTCACAATTGCAAAGATGTGGAAACAACCCAAGTGCCCATCAATACATGAGTGGATTAATAAAATGTGGTATATGTATACCATGGAGTATTACTCAGCAATAAAAAACAATGGTGAATTAACACATCTGGTATTATCCGGGATGGAGCTAGAGCCCATTCTTCGAAGTGAAGTATCACAAGAATGGAAAAACAAGCACCAGTGGTACTCACCATCAAATTGGTACTAACTGATCAATACTTATGTGCACACATGGAAATAATATTCATCAGGGGTCGGGCAGGTGGGAGGGGGGTGGAGGGGATGGGAAAACTCTCACCTAATGGGTGCAGGGTGCACAGTTTGAGTGATGTCCATGATTATAGCTCTGACTTGGACAGTGCATAGGCAATATATATAAACAAAGTGTTGTACCTCCATAATATTCTGAAATAAAAAAAAATCTAGTGAAAAGTGTACTGGGAAGAGACAGAACAGAAGACATGGAGAAGGCTATGTGAAGATGGAGGCAGGGATTGGAGTGATGCAGTCACAAACTAGATAAAGCCTGGAGCCACCAAACGCTGGAAGAAGCAAGGAATGATTTATCCCTAGAGTCTTCAGATGGAGTGCAGCCCTGCCAACACCTGGAGTTCAGACTTTCAGCTACCAGAGCTGTGAGAGAATAAATTTCTATTGTTCTAAACCATTGGGTTTGTGGTAATTTGTTATAGCAGCCATCCATCTCCTAAATAAAATATTATAGGTTTAACATGCAGAAAAGATCTGAGAATTTTAAAACTAAAATTATTTCAAATTTCCTCTTAAATTCTGGAAAAAAAGAGACCAAAAATCCCCACTAAGTCATTACAGTATTGACTACCAGAGAAATTAACATCATTCCACAAGTTTCCCTAGAACCACTGAATGCTGGCAGATTCCTTAGAGATCTCCTGGTCCAGTGGCCATACACAGAAGAAACCCTAGGTGTTAAGGTGTCATGAATGTTGCAATTGGCTGAGTATAGGGCAGAAGTGAATGGTAGAAAAGTGAAGTGTCTGGTCTACCCAAAGGCATTGCAAATCAAACAATTAGAAACCCTGTGAAGCCAAAAGAAATATAGCTCTGTCTGGCTATCTAATAAAACTCAGGGGGTTCTACTAGCAAAATGAAGAAGAAGAAAAGGGAAACTGGAAGATAGGTTGCTAACCCTGGCACAGTATCTATCTAGCTGATGGGGTGGGATAATAGTCCCAGGTTCCTCCCTACTACTCTAGTGTGGTTCTGCCTCCTGTTCTCTCTTTATCTCTGCTAAGCAGAAAGGAAGGAGACTAAGATGTTTTGGCCGGCATGTGTCTGACACCATGCTAGGCTCTTTCAGATACGTAATCTCATTTAAGTTTCACAACAGCCCTGTGAGGTTGTTAAGTTTCCTCCAGATTCAGTAACTTGCCTAAGGTCACTTAGCTAGTAACTCAAGTCCCACTGATTATGGAGACTCATGCTGTTTTCAAGACATAATACTGCTTCTATAGGAGGGCACAAGCCATGAGGCTTTGGGGGAAATACAAACATGTTCCCTTCCTAAATATAGGCCATAGTTGTTGTTAACGGCCATATTAATTTTTAATATGCTTGAATTAGAAAAAATGTTTCATTAATGATACTATTACCTTTGCTAATTTTTTCTGTTACTAACATATCATGTAGGTTTTTCTCTCACTTTTTTGGTTTTACAAGAATTTTCTTTTCCTTAATAAATCCACGATAACAGCCTTATTGCCTATTTTTAATTTAATTATTTTCCAGCTGATGAAATTATCAAATTAACTTTGGAATGTTATCTGATTTGCTCTGTACTTGCTAAATGAAGCAATTCTTTTGTGTATCTGTCTTTTTATTTAAACAGTTGTACCTTTAGCAATTCTGTCTTTTGGATTTTACACACGCTTTAAGAGCTAAGTTTGGCTATGCTAGAAGACATTTTTTTTTCATTGACACAGGAGGAAAATGCACTTTTAGATAATATATTTCGGGAAGGAGTCTTTTGTCTGTAGTCATTCTGCCAAATGCCATGAGAATTTTCTGGTTGTTTTCCTTATTTAGTTAACCAATAAATATTTATTCATGCTTATTATGTGCTCAGCATGTTACTTATAGACTATTTTAGGTGTTTTAAAAGAAATATAAGAAGAAATATATGACTCCACCCTTCAGAGGCTTATAACTTAGCTGTGGAAATAAGACTAACATATGAGGAATCAGAGGTGGGTGCCTAATTGAGCTAAAAATTTAAACAGCCTACTATGAACTAAAGTAAAGATTTAATTGAGACTGTGGAATTTAAGCTTACAAAACTGGTAGGACGGGGGAGATGAATAAGAATATTTATTTATTTTTTGTGAGGGAGAATAGAATTTAAAAAAGGACATGTGGAAATTTGTGTATTTGGAGGACAGTGAATAGATTAACCTCACTGAAGAGAAATAAGAAATAAATAAAAAATAAGAAATTAAGTATAGTAGCCAAATGGGAAACTATTTAAAGTTTTGAAAGTCAGTCTAAGGAGTTTAGATTTGAAAACAGTAGATGATAATGAATATTTTCATGCTGAAAAATGAAAAGATAAAAGGAATTGCTAAAGAAAATTTAGCACAAAGCGCATGACAGTTGTGTTAGAGAAAAGGCAAGGTTAGTGCTGGAGTCAGTAAGTATGTTATTGCTGTGTTAACCTGGTTGTGAGCTCGGAAGGCTTTGGACTAAGGTAGCGGTAGCTGTAATGAATGGGGATAAGGCAAATTCTTCCAAGAGGCATTGAAGGAAGAAACAGTAAGAACATACCATGATTGTGTAGGGAAGAAAATGGAGACTCATTAGTGGCCAGATAATAGATGTCATAGCTGAAGCAGTGAGCCAGTCACACTACAGTAAGAAAAACAGAGGGGTGAGCTTAAATAACACTCAAGAGTACGGACCTAGTGGAGAAGAGGAGCGGAGAAGCGGCATCAGAGAGATAGGAGAAGCCTTTGAGTAAAGTGCCAAAGGCACCAAAGAACAAGAGAAAGTCACTAGGGGGTGGTTCATAGCAGCAAACACTATAAGTATTGAAGAATAAGTCTGAGGAAAGGCTGAGGCCATAAATTTAGCAGGAAGAGATCACTGGTAACCTATGAGGAAATAGTTTCAATGGAGTGGTATGCACTGAAGTAGATGGGAAAGAGGATAAGGAGGAATTAGAACAGCTAAAAAGAGGAGATGAAAGATGTATATCAAATATTTAAAAAGCTTGGCAGCAAAACCAGAGAGGAACATGGGTTAGTAAATAGAACAGATGGGCAGGAATAAAAGAAGGATGTTATGATATCTAGCTTCCAACATGGCACCCAGTGGTCTTTGTCTCCTGGTATTTACACCCCTGGATAGTTCCCTCTCACATGGAATAGAGCTGACTTGTGTAAGCAATAGTAAATTGAATAAATAATGGTGTGTGATATCTGATGCTGTTATAAAAGATGTTGTGGCTTCTGTCATGCTTTTTCATAGATTGCTCATGCTGGGGAAGCTAGCCATTATGTCATTATGACGCTCAAGTAACTGATGAAGAGAAACTGAGGTCTCCTTCTAACAGCCAGCGCCATGATAGTGAACTGTCTTACTGGCTTTCCAGGCACAATCAAGCCTTCAGATGTCTTCAGAAACAGCTGACATCTTCACTGCAACCTCATGAGAGACCCTAAGGCAGAACCACCCAGCTGAGCCACAACTGAATCCCTGACTCACAGAAACTGTGAGTGAAATAATACACATTTACTGTTTTAAGTCACTAAGATCTGGGGTAATTTGTTATGTGATATTAGATAACTAATGCAGGTTTCTTTAAATTTCTTTTTTGTATGCTTCTCTTTTTTTTGTTTTGTTTTTAGCTTATGGAAAATTGAACATGTTTTAAAGATATTGGAATGATTCAAGATGAGAACAAGAATAAGAGAATTGTAGGGCAAAACTCTGAGTATCTGGAAAATTAGGGGGACCAAAATACAGCTGGGGAGATTATTTTCAAAATGCAGAAGTGGCCTATTTACTGAGAAGAAAGGAAAATAGATGTAGACTCCCACACCATTCTGAGATGAGGACAGGAGTGCCTGAAATAATTCATGTAAGATCAGTTCAATTAACTAAATCCTCCATGGATACATAAATCTCTGTTTTTATATTCTTATCTAAATAGGTAGCAGATGATCTACTTACCTATAATAAGACATTTTCTGTGATGCTACACTCTTGAAAATAAACAGTGAAAATATTGAGTTCATTCCTCACAAGGGCCAGGCACCTGGTAAGTGATTCATTAAATGCACATGTAACACTTTATAATAAAGCAAGTAGTTTTACTTTTGGTCATCTTCATATTTTTCTACAGGGACTTTTTACAAAAATTAATCCATAGTTATTACGGCATCAGGGAGCAGTCTGTATGAACTTTGTAGGTCCTTTTGGCTACTCAAAGGTCAAATGGATGTTTGGACTTGATCTAAATGGTTGACTTGGCTGTTAGAGCAGTAAAAGCGGTTGGAGTGCAGTGGGGGTGAGATTACGTAGATTCTTTCAGATATTTTGACCACGTATAGGTTCTCAGATTCTGCTCTGAGCTCTTTGATATGTATCTTTGTGGAGGAAATATTCATTATTTATTGTGTTAACCAATATTGTTAGAACATAATCCATTTGTAGGTTACTGTATAAGACCTCTAAGAACTACAATGATCAATCAGAAAAATGTCTTTCCTCAGGTGGTTTATAGTCACACATCATTGCCATGGGCAAGGGTGGTCTCGGTGTCAAAGAAAAGATAGGGGAACAAAAGCGCATGTGTGCCCCGAATGCCTCACATGATTATTGTATATCTGAGCTCCAATAATAGAGTTCTTCTTAGAGTGCTCTTTGGGATGGGATGAGAAATAGGATTATTTTAGCATTCTAACATGCATTCATAAGCAGCACTTTAGCATGAAATATTGTTACTGGTGATCAGGACAACCTTAACATTCTTTCAACTCTTGTGGTTATCTACTCACTGTTTTGATCCTTCTTTGTGCATGGGGTGAGTGTTGGACCCCTCTAGTCAGACATATTGAGGTGACTGTCTTGCCAGTTTTACAATCCAGGAGATGTCTTTCTTAAGGACCTGAAATCATCTCTTTGAAGTGTTAATATCAAAGGACACAGCACCCCTATCTTCCACTCTCTGTGGTTGGGTAGGAGCCTAATCGTGATGGTCCCCAATTAGCAAACAGACATGGCCTAATCATAGAGAACATTTTGGAACTCAGGAATAACCCAATGTGCTCAACACATCTCATTGATCAAGCTTTCTACTAATGTCCTCAAATCCTTTTTTCTACTAGCTCACCGTTGTGCTTAAAAATCTTCCCACTTTTTGTTTCAGCAGAGTGGAGTTTAATCTCTGTCCCCTATTGCAATAGCCTGAGTAAAGTCTTCATTGCTTACTTAAGGTACAACATGATGTTTTGACGGACATATACATAGTGAAATAATTACTACGGTTAAGCAAGTTAGCATATCCATCTCCTTACATAGTTACTTATTTTTTTGCAATAAAAAGATATGAAATCTACTCCATTGACAAGTTTCCAGTATACAATACATTATTATTAACTATAGTCATCATGCTGTATATTAGACATCTAGATTCATCCACATAATTATAACTTTGTACCCTTGGATCAACATCTCCCAATTCCTCCCAATCTCCGTCCTTGGTAAACACCATTCTATTCTCTGTTTCTATGTATTTGACTTTTTTAGATTACACATATAAGTGAGATCATGCAGTATTTGTCTTTCTGTATCTGGCTTATTTCACCTAGCTTAATGTTCTCCAAGTTAATCCATATTATTGCAAATAACAGGATCTCTTTTTTCTACGGCTGAATAATATTTCATTATAAATATATATGTGACATTTTCTCTATCAATTCCTCTGTCAATGGACACTTAGGTTGATTCCATATTTTGGCTATTGTGAATAATGCTGCAATGAACATGGGAGCACAGATATCTCTACAAGGTACTGATTTCATTTCCTTTGGGTGTATACCCAGAAGAGAGATTGCTGGATCATATAGTAGCTCTGTTTTTAATTTTTTGAGGCACCTCCATTCTGTTTTCTCTAATGGCTGTGCCAATTTACATTCTCATCAACAGTGTACAAGTGTTCCCTTTTCTCTATATCCTCACCAATACTTGTTATCTTGTCTCTTTGATAATAGCCATTCAAATAAGGGTAAAGTGATATCTCATTGTGGTTTTGATTTGTGCATTTCCCCAATAATTAGTGTTATTGAGCACCTTCTTATATACCTATTAGCTGTTTTTATGATTTCTTTGGAAAAACGTCTATTCAGGTTATCTGCCCATTTTTTAATTGGGTTATTTGGTGTTTGCTATAGAGTTGTGTGAGTTCCTTACATATTTTGGATATTAGCCCTTTATCAGATGTGTGGTTTGAAAATAATTTCTCCCAATTAATAGGCTGCCTTTTCATTTTGTTGATTGTTTCCTTTGCTATGCAGAAGCTTTGTAGTTTGATATAGTCCCACCTGTTTATTTTGTTTTTGTTGCTTGAGCTTTTGTTGTGATATCCAAAAAATCATTGCCAAGGTTGATGTCAAAGAATTTTTACCCTCCATTTTCTTCTTGAAGTTTACAGTTTCAGGTCTTATGTTTAAGTCTTTAATTCATTTCAAGTTGATTTGTCAGCTATACCATCACTTTTACATTATCATTGTAAAATGTAATATATAAAATTGCAAAATATAAATTATCTCCTGTTACTATAATTAATTTTTCTGTTCTTTGCACATAGTTGATTAAAAAATCTGAAAACCAATAAACACCATATACAATGTAATTAATAAGTTAAATAGACATATTTGATCCATAGAGGAGAATACATAAGCCTATATAACATGACCAAAACCATTAATGTTTTGAGTCTCTTTCTCACCCCCATCTTCACCTTTAAAAGTTGGTGTGGCTTTACCCATTGAGTTTCTTCTCCCTCTCAATTCCCTAAGGATATTTTAGTGTTGCCAGTGTAGGTTTTGAGAGCTTTTGTGATGCAGAGCATAGAGGAAAAGAAAAGAGTCACAAGGTCAAAGGAAGGAGTAAAGCTGGGAAGGAATTTGGGGGGAAGTTTGGAAGGAATTTGGGGGGAAGTTTGGAAAGAAGAAATAAAAATAGTTACATGTGTAAGGTTAATTAGATGAGATTTTTGAAGGAATTTGAAGAAGTATTGTTCTCTCTGTAATCCTTTGAAATGTGCAAGAAATGCAAAGATTATGATCATGACTTTTTTATACAGCTTTTTAAAAAGTTCTACATTTTTCCTCTGTTTCTCTCTCTCTCTCTCTCGCTTGCTTTCTCATTAAAGGGTCAAATGATTTTTATCTTTTTATTAAGAAGATCCAGACCTTTAATAAACACAATTTAGAGAATGAAATTTAGCTTCTTCCTAAAAGCACACCTCACAGAGACCTCTGAATTCTTTTCTAATACTTTATTCTTTTTTTTAAATTTCAGAATGTTACAAACATTTTGGTTGCATGAATTGCTTTTGTACAGTTTGAGTTACAGTTATAAAAGTGTGTCCATCACCCATATGGTGTGCATTGTACCCATTATGTGTGAATTTACCAATCCCGTCATCCCCCCTTCCACCTACTTGGTTTCCATTGAATTTGAATTTTACTACCGTATGTGCACATGAGTGTTGTTCTATAAGTTTCAATTTAGTAGTGAGTACATATGCTTTTTGTTTCTCCATTCTTGTGATACTTCACTTAAAAGGATGGTCTCCAGTTCCATCCAGGTTGTTACAAAAGGTATTAGTTCATTTTCTTTATGGCTGAGTAATACTCCATGGTATACATATACCACATTTTATTGATCCACTCATGTATTGATGGGCACTTGGGTTGTTTCCACATCTTTGCAATTGTGAATTGTGCTGCTATAAACAATTGAGTGCAAGTGTCTTTTTTATAAAATGTCAAACTATCATTCTTTGCTGATGATATGATCTTATACCTAGAAAACCACAAAGATTCTGCCAAGAGACTCCTAGAATTGATAAATAAATTCAGCAAAGTCTCAGACTACAAAATCAATATACACAAATCAGTAGCATTCCTATACACCAACAATAGTCAAGCTGAGAACCAAATCACAGACTCAATACCTTTCACAATAGCAACAAAGAAAATAAATACCTGGGAATATATTTAACCAAGTAGGTGAAAGAAAGACCTCTACAGGGAAAACTATGAAATACTGAGGAAGGCAATTGCAGAGGATGTAAACAAATGGAAAAACATATCATGCTCATGGATTGGTAGAATCAGCATTGTTAAAATGTCTATACTACTGAAAGTGATTTATAGATTCAATGCAATTCCCATTAAAGTACCAATGTCATTTTTTGCAGATCTAGGAAAATCATTCTATGCTTCCTATGGAACCAGAAAAGACCCCAAATAGCCAAAGCAACCTTTATATATAAAAAAAGATACTCTAATGTTTTATTTTTAATGAAAGAAGTTTTTTTGAATTTATAGAGATGCAGATTTTCATCAGCTATCACTCTTATGAATGTGTAGCAAAATAGGAAATTATAAGTGCAATAAATTGGTTAATGTAATAATTCTGTTATTGGTCTCAGGGCCCCTGTATACTTTTAAAAACTATTGAGAGTCCCAAGGAATTTTTGTTTATGTGGGTAATGTCTATCAGTGTTTACTGTACTAAAAATTACAACTGAGAAAATTTAAACATATTTATATAATAATTCATTTAAGGTAACAATTCTAACACTGTAATTTATTAACATAAACATTAGTATGAAAATTATCTATATTTTATAAAATAAAAATTAGTTATTAGAGTGGCATTGTTTCACATTTATGCAAATTTCTTTAATGTCTGGTTTAATATAAGACAGTTGCATTCTTATATCTGTTTCTGTATCAGTCTGTTGCCATATATTGTTTTAGCAAAAATATATGGGGAAATCTGTTTTTACATATATAACTGGAAAAGGGAAGAGCCTTTTCAGATAATTGTGGTTATTCTTTATTACTGCACTGAAACTCAGTAAGTGGTAGTTTTCTTTCTTTTTTTTTTTTGATTTCAACTTTTTTTTCCCAATACATGTAACCAAAATGTTTGTACTCCCATAATATTCTGAAATAAAAAAAAAAAGCTACTGGTAGTTTTCTTAAAGATTAGCTGCAATGTGGAATCCGACACTATATTGTATTAGTTTCCTATTACTGCAGCAACAAATTACCACAAACTGGGTAGCTTATGATGGAAATTTACTCTCTTATAGTTCTGAAGGCTAAAAGTCTGATATCAAGGTACCAGTAGGGCTGTACTCCCTATGCAGGCTCTAGTGGAGATTCTGACTGTGTCTCTTTCATCTTCTAGTGGCTGTCAGCATTCCTTGACTTGTGACTTTATCACTCCAATGTCTGCCTTTGTGGTCACATTGCCTCCTCCTTTTCTGTCTACGCAATCTGCCTCTTCCTTGCTCTTACAAAGACACTAGTCATTGGATTTAGGGCCCACACAGATAATACAGGATATGCATCTTGTCTCAAAATCTTTAACTTAATCATGTCTTCTACATGTAATTTACTTTTTTTTAAAACAGTATAAAGTTAATACTTACAGGTTTTGGGATTAAGATATGGGCATATCTTTTTGGGGGCTACCATTCAGCCCACTGCATGTATCAATGGCCTTGTCCTACTGTACTACATTAAAATTCATTAGTTCATCTTATACTCTGAATGGTTTTTTACCATGCATGATTTTATAACATCATGCATTAGTTATTTGGAAAATATTGATTCACCAAGTTATGGGGATCTTCCAAATATTGATGTATTTTATTATATAGTATCAAAAAACCCGTTAATATCACCACAAAACTAATCTGAATAGTCTTTAAAGATTGGGAAGATGCATGGTAACAGATGCAAGTTTTCCAAAATTTTAATTTGCACTTGAAAGCTTCAATTTTATAATTGACAACAAATCTAGTCAGTTCTTCTTCTTGAAGAGAAGGTTTACTTTGCTCATTGTTAAGAAATTTTGTATTCAAAACCCCAAATCTGAATAAATACCATTTGTTTATCTGTCATTCTTTCAAGTAAAAATAATGTTCTGTGAAAAAGTAGCTGGTTCAGTTTACAAGTTAAACAGTTGCGTGAGTGCTTTTCCTGGAGGCAACCATTATACTTCAGTATGCAACCAGGCACTTTATGTATAATTCCTCCTTTGTCACATAGATTTTTTAAAAGATGTGTACTCAAAGGGTTGAAATTTAACAACATCAATTGTTTCTACTGCTTCATCCAGGATATTTTAAAGTGAAATTGGCTTTCCTCACTTTATTTTTTGGTACTCTGAGTGTGTGGTGGTAAAAAAGTGTGATTTCTGATACAGTTTGGTACCACTTGATTCATGCAAAAGTGCCAGCAATTTTACCCATGATTACTCTTGAACCATTAGTGCAAATGTCAACGTAGTGAAAGAAGACAAATAACACATTAAAAATTGTGAAAATAGTTTTGACTTTGCAGATTCCTAAAAGGCCTCAGGGACTCCTTGGAAACTTCTGATTGTAAACTTCTTTGCTTTTCTATATAGCATCATGTTTTGTGTCATCAATAGCATTAATGAGACAGCATTTCTTCAAAGGATGCTCTACTGTAGACACTGACATTTTTTTCCCCAAGCCTGTGATACCCATTCAGTATGTTTTGACATTGACCTTTTCATGTTATTTTCAGAAATGTCAATAGAAGGATTTCAAACAATAAGCAGGATGCTTATTCTTTCCTCAAATAATTCTAAAGTTATTTATTGACCAAATTGTTGAGGGGTTGCAATTGTCTAGTCATGCCACTAGTACTAGAAACTGAGTTCACATATGTGCAGGCAATGATTAACGTCTATATGGTATTGAATCGTGTATGCAAAAATATTATGTATCTTTTCTTTTGTGGTAGCTACTTTTGCACCTTTCAGGAATGTTTTACAGCTTTATTCATATAGGTTTTGACCATCTCTATGCTTGCATACAAATATTTGTTATAATAACAGGGTCTTCCCTTTAATTATACCCCCTAATCGGGTTTGCACTGTGTTTATATACCATATTCAGTCATAGGAAGATTTAATATTATATAGAAGTTAATATTTTCTAAATTAATAAATAAATCTAATACAATATCAATGTAATTGTCATTAAGTCTTTCCTTCTGGGGATAAACACATTGATTGGCTATTTCATTTGGAAAAACAAATAAGCAAGAATAGCCGTGAATATCCTGATAGAAAGAGTAGTGGTATATGGGGTGAACTAGCTCTATCCTATATTAAAACATATAATAATTAAAATAATGTAGTATTGGAAGCTAAATAGACATTTAGCTAAAGAGAAAAGAAGACAAAAAATCTACAAATAGATCCAAATCCCTGCAAAAACTTGTTATATTATAAAGTCAGCATATCAAATTGGTAAAGAAAAGATAGACTTTTTAATAAGTGATGCTGTAAAAGGACACAAAGTTTCACTTATGCAAGATAAATAAATTCTGAAGTTGTACAATACAACATAGTGGCTATAGTTAGCAATACCGTGTTGTATACTTAAAATTTGCTAAGAGGGCAGATTGTATGTTGTATTTTTACCACTCACAGAAAATATTAATAATAAATGGAGGTGGGGCAAAAATCTTTGGGAGGTAATAGATATGTTTATGGCCTTGATGGTGTGATGGTTTCACTGCTGTGTACTTGTTCCCAAACTCTTTAAGTTGTATACATTAAATATGTACAGTTTTTTACATGTCAATCATACCTCAATAAAATGGTTTAAAAGTGTGATGTTGAAATAACTAGCTAGAAATGTAGAAAAAGATAAAATTGCATTCATTTTCACACCAAACTTCAAGAGAAATTGTAAATAGATTAGAAATGTAAATTTTAAAATAAAATGTACAAGTACTAGAAGGAAACCTTAGTGCGTTTCTTGGTAACCTGGGATTTGAGAAAACTTCCTTAATGCTGACTAAAATACAGAAGCAGTAAAGAAAATACTGGTGTATTTGACCACTGAAAATTTGAATGGCAAAAGAACCACAAACAAAGTCAAAGATAAATGATAAACTAGGAAAAAAATATGCAATTCACTTCAAAAATAAAGAATTAATACAATACAGAGGTTCTAAAATAAGAGGGAAATTACAACTATAGAGAAAAATGAGCAGTTTATAGAGATGCAAATGACCTTTGAACATATGGAAAATTTCTCAAATTTGTTCCCAATAAGTAAAATGCAAATTGAAACTACAATGAAATACCATTTCTATCAGATTGGCAAAAGTTCATATATGACAACATACTCTTTCACCAAACCTGTGGGGAAATAGGTGCTCTCCTATGTTTCTAGTGGGAAAACACAATGGTAAAACTAGTATGAAGAGAAGCTTTATAATTTCTAGTAAAATTATGCATCCCTTTATTTTTTGACCCAGCAATCTCTCTGATTGGAATCTATCTCAAAGATACTCTAGAAAACATACAAAAATATATTTGTATAGGATTATTAATTGCAGGGCTATTTATTTATCCAGTCCTCTTTTATGGATATTTGGTGTGGGACTATGTAAAAAACTATTATATTCACACAATGAACTTTTATTCAGTTCTAAAAGAATGAGGAAAATCTCTATATACTGTTATGGAGTAAAGTAATAAGATGGAGAGAATGTGTATAACATTTATTGCTTTTATCTAATTATATATATATGTATATTTGCTGATATTAAAAATGGATAAGTCAGAACATTTGTAAAAGAGGGAACAATATGTGGAGGGCACATAAATAGAAGCTAAATGCTCTGAATATACTATATTTTGTGGATTTGACTTTGAAACCATGTAAAGGTATTTTTACATAATTTTCAAAAATTAATACAATAAGCACAAAAGCAAATAATAAGTCAAACCAGAATGAGCTAATGAATCTAACTTTGATTCAGCATGGTCATATAAGCCATATAGATAGGAATTATTATAAGTGCTTTTAAATTTCAATAAATTTACCATAGATTCCTAGTAGGCTATACTCTAAGGAAAAAATGATACACTTAAAAATTTTAAACATTTTTTAGTAATTGTACTATTTCTTATAATATTGGGATTGTTATTCTCATTAGTAGAATAAAAGAACTAAAAAATATGTTAATGTTGTTAGGAACCAAAAATTTTCAGAGTAAGGGAAAAGAGAATTTGAATAGGAATTATTGATATGAGCTCTTGCCTCCTGCTGCATTCTCTTTTAAGAAATGCAAATTTTCTGGCAGGTGGACAAGATGGCCAACTAGAGATATTGGTCGCCAGATTGTCACAAGGAACAAAATTTTGGAGGAGACCAACCCCCAAGGGATTCAGAGCTCAGTGGAAAGGGTAGGTGGGAATGATTACTTTTCCTCCCCTCACACCCGTCTCAATGTGGTCTGCCACCTCCCGATCTGTTGGAGAGCCCTTCTGCCATGACAGATCCAGGTGCTGCTGCCATTGGTGAACTGAGAGCTTCTTGGGAACACGGCACTGGGATGCAGGCCCATGTATGGTTGCTTCCTCTCACCAGTGACCTGAGCTAAGATGGCAAGTGCCATATTGCCTGTGCACATGCTGGGCACCTCTATCCAGACAAAGAGTCACAGTCTCTCAGTCTCCCTGTTACTGGATCCCACACAAACATTCCCAGCACCCACTTGGACTGTGTCAACCAAAAAGGAATGGGGAGACAGGGGAGAGTAGCAGTGTTCCTGGAGTTCTGACCTGTGGGATAGGCTGCCCCAAGGGGACTGGGAACTGCTACAAATTATTTTTAAGACAGAGGAAGGTAGAATGCACACTCTTCTACATCAGAGAGCCCCTGGCTCATATTACAAAGTTGTCTGCAGCTCTCCCAGTGGAGATGCTCCCCACCATTTAGGGAGCATCTCCCCCACCCACTGCCACAGAAGCAGCCACAGCTGAAAGGCTGTTTCTTTTTGGGACTGGTCAGTGTTCCACAGGGACCATTAAGCCAGGGCAACTTGGAGCAGCTGCCCAACCTCTGACAGAGCCCATTCCTCTCAGGACTGGGAAGGTTCTCAGGGGACGATTAAGCCAGGACATCTAGAAATAGCTGCCCTACCTCTGACAGAACACCTATCCCACCCAGGCTGGCTGTTTCTACTTGGGACTGCTGAGTGTTCCACAGAAGACCATTAAACCAGGGTACCGGGGAACAGCTGCCTTACCTCTAACAGAGTGCCTATCACACCCAGGCTTCCACCAAGCTTGTGGCTCACTTCTTTCCTCCTAAAAAGAAGCAGTGAGCACTTTCCTGTGCCCCAAGGAAAAAAGCTACCACCTCCTCCGAGGGAGTGCAGGGATAGCAGTCCTCTCCCTGAGCTCCAAGCTGACTGTCTCTTTTGCAAGGAGCCTACCCATGCTGGAGGCAAGTCCTTGACACAACCACACATCCCCCACTGGAGCATTCAGCCACAGCCCACACCCAGTGTGGTAGCCCTACACTCAGTGGGTTGAGCTCCCTCCACCACTTCTGCTTCAGCTGGGCCAGGGTGGAAACTGGGAATCTGAGCACTTTTGTGTCCCCAAAGGACAGAGACCACTGTCATTGTCAAGAGAGGGAGATATGAATGGCTAATGTGTCCCACAGCTACTCACCTCTGCTAATCATGTCAAGGGGGGCCCACACTTCTGTTGCAAGCTCACAGTGCATCTGCCCTTCTCCTACCTGAGCATTCTGGAGCAGGAGAGCACCCCACCATACACTATCATAGCCAGCACCTGAACCCAGGGAGGCTTGAGAGAAAATTTGTCAGCTTGGTCTTGTCTAGTCATCACAGGACTCAAGCATGCCATCCAGGGGGTTGGGAACTGGGGATTACCTAACTTAACCTAGTCCACACCACTGGCACCTGAACACTCTCCTAGGGGTCTGAGGTCCAACCGACCCAAATTGCAAGCGACATGATAGTGGGTGCCTACCTGCAAAGCCAAAAGGTAGTGTACCTCTACCTTGCTACACTGAGCAGCACAGTTCCTAGCAGTGAAGAACAGGTGAACCACAAATCTGTCTGTTTTGAGGTGAGGGAAGAGGTTCCAGATGAGAGGGAACCAGCATAAGAAGTCTGGCAATATGAAAAAGGAGGCTCTTTCAACACCCCCAAAGTTGATCACAGTAGCTATCCAGCAATGGGCTCCAACCAAAATGAAATTATTAAAATGTTGAATAAATAAGAAATTCAAAATATGGTTCCTAAGTAAACTCAATGAAATCTAAGAGAACGTTGACAACCAACACAAACACCGAGAAAATAACTCAGGGCATGAATGAAAAATTCATTAAAAAGATACATAGTTTCAAAAAAAACCAGAACTTCTGGAAATTAAAGAATCATTTAGGGAAGTACAAAATACAGTGGAAAGTTTTAACAACAGACTAGATCAAGCAGAAGAAAGAATTTCAGAGCTTGAAGACAAGGCTTTTGGATTAACCCAGTCAGTCAAAAATGAAGAAAGAAGAATCAAGAAGTATGAACAAAGTCTTCAAGAATTATGGGACAATGTAAGACAACCAAACATAAGAATTATAGGTATCCCTGAGGGAGAAGAAGAAAAAGCAAAAAAGTATGGAAAATCTACCTGAGGGAATAATGGAGGAAAACTTCTCTGGTTTTGCTAGAGATTTAGACATCCAGATACAACAAGGTCATTGAAATTCTGGAAGATTCATTGCAAACAGGACATCTCCAAGGCACAAAGTCATTAGACTGGCCAAAGTCAAAGTGAAGGAGAAAAGCCTACAAGCTGTGAGATGAAAGCAGCAAGTAACTTACAAAGGAAAACCCATCAGACTGACAGCAGACTTCTCAGAAAAAAACCTTACAAGCCAGAAGGGAATGGGGTCCTATCTTCAGTCTTCTTAAACAGAGTAACTGTCAGCCAAGAATTTTGTATCCTGCAAAACTAAGCTTCATAAATGAAGGAGAAATAAAGTCTTTTCCAGACAAGCAAACACTAAGGGAATTTGTCACCACTAGGGCTGTCCTATAAGAAATGCTTAAAAGTACTGTATGCATTAAACATAACAATTGATACCCTCCAGTGTAAAAAAACCCAAAAGTAAAAACTCACAGCTTTTATAAAACAGTAACACAAGGGAGAACACAAAGCAAGTAGGTGGCAATCAACAAAATGACTGCTACAGTATCTCTCATATCAATATTAACATTGAATGTAAAATGGTATAAATGTCCCACTTAAAAGATATGGATTGGCTGAATGGATAAAAAACAACTGAAATATGTGCTGTTTCCAAGAAACACATTTAACTCATGAAGATTCTTATAGACTCAAGGTAAAGGGGTGGAAAAAAATATTCCATGCAAATGGAAACCAAAAGCGAGCAGCACTAGCTATTTGTAAATAAGGTAAAATAGGCTTTAAATCAACAATGGTAAAAAAAAGAGACAAATATAGTCATTATATACTGATCAAGTATATAATGTATATATAGTAAGCATTATATACTGATCAATTCAGCAAGAAGATATAACAATCCTAAACATATAAGCTCCGAACCAGGAGTTCCCAGATTCATAAAACAAATATTACTACACTTAAGGAAAGAAATAAACAGCAACATGATAACAGCCAGGGAATTCAACACTCCACTGATAGAACTGGAGAGATCGTCAAGGCAGAAAATCAACAAAGAAACAGTGGACTTTCCAGGACTCTAGAACAAATGGACATAACAGACATTTACAGGCCATTCTACCCAAGAACTACAGAATATACATTCGTCCAAATTTGAACAAAATGCAAATCATACCATTTAACTTCTCAGACAACTGGGGAATAAAACTAGAAATCAATTCCAAGAGGAACTCTTAAAACTGTGTGAGCATGTATAAATTAAACAACCTGCTACTGAATGATCCTTGGGTCAATGACGAAGTCAAGATGAAAATAAAGAAAAATTTTGATTGGATAAAGCAACACAAGCTACTGAAATATCTGGGATACAAAAAAATCAGTGCTACGAGGGAAGTTCATTGCACTAAATGCCTACATCAACAAGACAGAGAGATCACAAATAAACAACCTAATGTCACACCTCAAGGAACTAGAGAAAGAAGAACAAATGAAACCCAAAGCTAGCAAAAGGCAAGAAATAACAAAGATCAGAGTAGAACTAAACAAAATTGAAACAAAAAAACCCAACAAAAAACAACAATACAAAGGATCAACAAAATAGAAAGTTGGACATCAAACAATCTCTGTTTGCTGATGATATAATCTTATATCTAGAAAATCCTAAAGACTCCTTCAAAAGACTCCTAGAGTTTATAAATAAATTCAGTAAAGTCTCAGGTTATAAAATGAATGTACTAAAATAAGCATTTGTATATACTCATAACAATCAAGATGAGAGTCAAATAAAATACTCAATACCACTTGTAATAGCTGCAAAAAAAAATACCTAGGAACATATTTAACTAAGGAGGTGTACAAGGACAACTACAAAACTCTGATGAAAGAAATACTAGTTGACACAAACAAATGGAAAAACATCCCTTGCTTGTGGATTGGAAGAATCAATATTGTTACAATGTCCATACTGCCCAAATGTGATTTATAGATTCAATGCAATTCTCATCAAAATACCAATGTCATTTTTCACAGAACCTGAAAAAGCAATCCTAAATTTCATATGGAATCAAAAAAGAGCCCAAGTAGCCAAAGCATTCCTAAGCAAAAAGAACAAATCTGGAGGCATCACATTACTTGACTTCAAATTATATGCTATGAGGCTATATTAACCAAAACAGCATGGTACTGGTATGAAGGTAGACTCATATAGATCAATGGAACAGAATAGAGAATCCATAAATAAAAGCATATAGCTTACAACCAATTGATTTTTGACAAAGAAGACAAAAACATACACTGGGGAAATGCAATAAATGATGCTGGGAAAAATAGGGCAACCACATGCAGAAAAATGAAACTGGATCCCTATCTCACACTGTATGCAAAAATTAACTCATTATGAATTAAAGCCTTAAATGTAAGACCTGAAACCATAAAAATTCTAGAGGAAAATTTAGGATAACTCTTTTGGACATTGGCCTATACAAACAATTTATGATTAAGACCCCTAAAGCGAATACAGCACCAACAAAAATAAATGAATGGGACTTAATTAAACTAAAAAGTTTATGCACAGCAAAGGAAATAGACAGAGTAAATAGACAACCTACAGAATGGGAGAAAATATTTGCATACTATATATCTGGCAAAATACTAACATCCAGAATCTACAAGGAACTCAAATCAGTAAGACAAAAACGAATAACCTTATCAAAAAGTGTTCAAAATACATGAGCAGATTTTTTTCAAAAGAAGATATATAAATGGTCAACAAACATATGAAAAAATGCTCAACATCACTAATCAAGGAAATGCAAGTTAAAACCACAATGAGATACCATCTTACCCCTGTCAGAAAGGCCATTATTATAAGTAAAAAAAACAAAACAAAACAAAACAAAACAAAAAAACCCAAAAAACCCCAGTAGATGTTGGCATGGATAGGGTGAAAAGGGAATACTGTTGGTGGGAATTTAAATTAGTAGAACCTCTGTGGAAAACAGTATTGAGATTTCTCAAAGAATTAAAAGGAGAGCTACCATTCGATCCAACAATCCTACAACTTGATATCTACCCAAAGGAAAAGATGTCACAAAGACACCTGCACTCATATGCTTATTGCAGCACAATTCATAATTGCAAAGATGTTAATCAACCTAAGTGTGCATCAACTCATGAGTGGATAAAGAAAAGGTGGTGTATGCACGTGCACACACACACACACACACACACACACACACACACCATGGAATACTATTCAGCCATGAAAAGGATTGAAATAATGTCTTCTGCAGCAACTTGGTGAAACTGGACAGCATTATTCTAAGTGAAGTATCTCAGGAATGGAAAACCAAATACCAAAGATTCCTACTTATTAGTGGGAACTAAATGATGGGTATATATGGTCATAAAGTGGTGTAATGGGTACTGGAAACTTAGGGGGATTGAGGGAGGAGCGTGAGGGCTAAAAAATTACCTATAAGGTACAATGTACATTATTCTGGTGATGGGTACACTAAAAGCCCTGACTTCAGCATGATACATTTCATCCATGTAACAACAAACACTTGTACCCCCTAAATCTATTGTAATAAAAAAAACAACAAAAAGAAAATGCACATTTTGCACGTTCCTTTGCTTCATCTACTGAAAGGGCCTAGAAACTATAATCAATTCTCTAGCAGTGAAAATCCATGGGACCCAGATTGTGGCTTTTAAATACCATTGCATGTCCTTTTGGGAACCAAAACATCTTAGAGCAATGGGAGAGTTGAATCCAGAGCAAGAAAGTTGTCAAAGATTTCTGTGGTCATGTCAAGAGCTCAGAATTTAAATTGAAGAGGTTTTCATTAGTTGAAACTGGGGTAATGTGTTGAACCTCAATATTAAAAGTAACTACAGTTAGTTGATGTATAATAAATATGCTAAATCCATGTCTTTTCTGTTAAGCTCTGTCAATACAAACATTTCCCATTTACATTTATCATGGTTATTAACATATTTGAACTTGTTTCCACTATCTGACGTTTTTGTTTGTATCTCTTCCACTTTTCTCTCTGCATTTTTCTCCTTTGTTACTTTTTTTCCAGACTGGTTGATTTGTTAACATATTTTCCGTCTTTTTATCCCCTTTTCCCCCTTGTTATATACTCTGTTCTTTAAGTGATTACCCTTAATGTTTTCTGTGCATATTTAACTTAATAAAAACTTAAGATTGATCAACATACCAAATAGTAGCCCCATGATGAAGTGGAATATTTGCCTTCTGGAATCAAAAAAGATAAGAATCATCACACCCATGTCTCCTGATTTCTTTCACATTTTTCATCTCTTTATCTCTCATTTCATTCTGGCTAAATTATTTGTATGTATCTTCTAGCTCACCAATTGTCTTTTCCACTATATCTTTCTACTGTTTTAAACATTCATTGAATTATTTCAAATTCATTTCTAGAATTTCTATTTTTTTCCAATTTTGTCTGTTTATCTGACATGTTTTGATTTATGCTTATTTTTGTCATTGCCCATTTTGTTTCTTTAAACATTTCATACATAATTCTTTTGCATGCTGGGACTGACAATTTCAAAATCTTTAAGTCTTGCAGGGATTACTTTATTATTAATTTGTTATTTCTTGTTTTTGGTGAATTTGACTCAAAGTGGCTTACTTTCTTATGTGTGTAGCAATCTTTGTGAAGTTATGCATGATTTTTGTCTCTGGAAAAATTTCAAGCCAACCCTGTAGGATTTTTATGCATCTTAAGGCTTTTGGATTCAGAGCAGGTAGCTCACACTCAGCTTGTCTTCCAAGAGTCAATATTCCCAAAACTGGGTTGCTAGAGCACCTGGCCTCAAAGCTTCCTTGTCTCTCCTTGCTGCCACATGTCTAGGCAGCCCACTTTTCTTAATCCTTGCCTCTCTGACTCTGAAGTACTGGCTACACTTTGGTAGCTGCTCTAGTTCCCAGCTACCAAAACATTTAGAATTTTAGGACATTAGAACACTTTGGTTCCAATTTCTGCTTCATCATTTACATACTGTTATTAGCCAATATTCATTATCTTCTTTTTTAATCCCATAAATTAGACATTATAATAATAATAATTTTTTTCTAGACATTTTATTTTTAACATATTTGCTTATCATTTCTTCTTATATTTGTCCTGACTGGAATAATGACTAATGTGAGGCATGTAAAACATTTACACGATTTTAAAAGACTCTTGGTTCTTGTGGGAGATACACCTGCTTTAAACATTAATGGAAATTTCTCTCATTTATTTTAGTAAGAAAAAACAGTAAAATCTTCTCGCAGTGGGTTTGCAGGGGGCAGAAAAAAATGGGCACTTGGTATAATATTTTGTTTCATGCCAGGGTCCTCTCCCACAGGCTTTATTTCAGTGAGGAAATCATGGTCTGTAGCTTAAACCAGCAATTTACAGATTAGTAGACAAGAAGATTTATTGAACTAAACAGTAAAAAGGAAAAGCCGTTTTATAATGCATGATAGAATAGTCTAACCAAAAAATTGTTGTCTTCCCTAGTCTATACATAAATCAGTGCCTTATCATTTCTGTGCAGTCATACTTAACATTTTTTACTCTGGAATTTTGGGCAAAATCTTTGTAATACAGGCATTAGAATACATTTTTTATGTCACATCTAATAAGCATTTTAAAATGCCATTCTTCTAATTTTTTTTTTCATTTTTATTCTGATTCTCTCTGTTAGAAACTCCCAATCCAGTAACTCACTCTGTATGTCAGAAACAGATCCTGATCAGCCCTGTGCAGGTAGCTCACTTTCAGATGCAACACATTGCTCTGCATGCAGAAAATAGGGAATTCAAAATAAATACTTTGGTCTTAATGTTATCAGGGCTTATTTTCTGTTGCAGGAAGTATGGTTTTAGGGGTTATTATTACTAAGGACGGGTAAGATCTGTTTGAGGCTGGTGTGGTTTTGCTATTCTCAACTTGACATTTAAGGGGTAAATGTTTTTCTATTGTCCATAATTCCATTCTTCATTTCCTTCTCTTTCCTTTCTGTTTCTACTGCTGCTCCAGCTTCATCTCAGAAATTGCTGTTGACAAGAAGAGATGTGTGTAATATGAATTATTTGTCTAGGTCAGGTTACATCTGCATCATCAGTAAATTGTTTAGCATCAGCTTCTAGCATTGCTGTACAATTGTGAAAGACAGTGAAAACGGGAAACATAAAATCTAGTACTCGTATATCTTGGTTCCTTACGTGTAGAAAGATCCTATGTTTGGGAAAATTTGTAAAAGAGGTGGTGTTTTGACAGAAAAAATTATTCTCTTGTTAATAAGGCAAGTGATAAGTAGAGTAATTAATTTAAAAGTTAAAGCAAATAAGCCATATTTATACCTTAAATTTGTAGATATTTCCTATAAAAAAGCTTTAGTAAGATATAGTACATAAAATGTATGTAAGAGTTATCTGTACAGTCTGAAGACTAAATAAATCCCATTTTCCTGTATGCTAAGGGATACAACTGTGGTCCCTAACCTCTGGGCCGTGGCCTGGTACTGATCCGTGGCCTGTCAGGAACTGGGTCTTTCATCACCTCCTGAACTCCGCCTCCCCCATGCCCCCCATACTCCACCATCCTTGGAAAAATTGTCTACCATGAAACTGGTCCCTGGTGCCAAAAAGGTTGGGGATCACAGGGACAGAACATTATTTAGCACCATACAAACCCTTGGGTGACTCTCCCAACTACCCCCTCTTTGCTTCCAAGAGGGCATCACTCTTCTGAAATTCTGAATTTGTGTTAATCTTTCCCTCTTTTTTGTTCTAATTTTAGAAAAATGTCTCTGTAAACAATGTAGAATTTTGCCTTTTAAAAAGAATCACATAAATGAAATTACATTGCATATGTTCTTCTGTGAATTGCTTATTTTATTTATTCCTGCTAATGATAGTCCATTTATTTTTTGCTATTGTATAGTATTCCATGTGTTTATGTGTGTACACATGTGAATATACATATGTGTGTATACATATAGTTTCAAACACACACATACTACCTATAAATATTTGCAGTGTTTCAGGTTTTTGGGGTTGTGGTTAACATTACTGCTGTGAATAATAATGATAATAAAAACAGCTAAAGCTGTAATACTTATTATGTGCCAGGTACTGTTCCAAGCACTTTATATATATCATTTAAATATCAACACAAGCCTATGATGTAGGTACTACTATTATTATCAACTTATAGTTGATGAGACTGAAGCATAAAAATGTTAATAAATTAACCAAGCAGAGATGAGATTTCAACCCAAGAGCCTGGCCACATAGTCTATGCTCTTAATCACTGGTGCTCTGTTCCTTGATTCTTGCAATGCTTCTGAAACACACATGCAAGGGTTTCTTGATACTTTATAGACATGTAGCTTCTGGATTATAGGGTTTGCACACACCCAACTTTACCAGGTAGTGCTAAATTTTCCCAAGGAGTTGTTCCAATTTATCCTCCCACTAGCAGTGGAAGACAATTTTTGTAACACATCCTAGCTAACACTTGGTATCATACAACTTCTTGAATTTTATGACTTTTATGGGTATGGACAGGAATTTGACTGTGATTTTAACTTTTTTTCCTGATTATTAATGAAGCTCAACATTTGTCATATGTTTATAGGAATTTTGTGTTTTGTACTCTGTGAAAAGTCTTTTTGTGTTTTTTTCACCATTATTTTTCTATTTGAATGTTTGTCTTTTTCTTATTAATTTATAGGATTTTTATATTTTTGGATAATATGCTTTTGTGGCTAACCTATGTTGCTAATATCTTCTCCTAGTTTATGGCTTGCCTTTTAAATTTTGACAAACAGAAGTTCTTAATTTTACTGTAGTCAAATTTGTAATTTTCTTTATCATGTGTACTTTTTGTATTTTATCTAAAGTCATGAACCTATTTTTCTACATGGTATTCTAATAGTTTTATAGATTTCTCTTTCAATTATGAACATTTAAACTTTTCGTGGTAAGGTAGCAATATACTTTTATTTTCTTTCTATATGGTAACTAATTGGCTCAGTACTGAGTATTGAAGAGTGCATCTTCTCCCCACTCGTGAGAAGCTCCCATTCTGTTACCAATTACCAGTCCCATGGGTGTGTGTGCATGGGCACATACTTAGGTATTTATAGATTCATGGCATAACTTTCCCTTTATTTATTGGCTTTCCAAAAATTAATAATTTTTTCACAGGGCTTATCCAGTTTTTCTTAGATTTATCTCTGGGTACTTGGTTTTTTTGTTATAGAAAAATGATATCATTCAGAAAATTATATTTTCTCTTTATGTTGATATATAGAAATACAACAGTATTTTATATTTTTATATAAAAATATTTATATTCTGATTTCCAGCATTTTTAATACTAGCAATTACCTGTGGATTATTTTGTGTTTTAGGTAGACAACTATATAATCTGAGAATTATGACTTGTTTTCTACCTTACCAATTGTGAAAATTTTAGTTTCATTTCTCCTCATTCTTATGTACAGAACCTCTAAGACAATGTTGAATAAAAGTGGTGATAGCAACCATTCTTGTGTCATTCCTGATTCTAAGGGAAATTATTTTATAATGTCACCACAAAGTAAAATACTTACCAAAGATTTTCATGATATTCTTAATCAGATTAAAAACAGTCTATTCTATTCTCATTTGAAATTTATCATTAATGGATTTTGAATTTTATTGACTTATTTTTGTGTATTTATTGAAATTATCATATATTTTTTCTTTTCAGTCTGTAAATATGGTAAATTACATGAACTGATTTTGTAATATTACACTAACTTTGCACACTTAAAATTAAGCAATATATCTTTGTCCTCCAGAACAGTTAATATAGAGTTGTCAGACAAAATATAGGACACCTAGTTAAATTTGAATTTTAGGTAAACTATGAATAAAAAATGTATTTTTATTTGTTAAATCTGGCGATCTTAAATTCATGAACATAAGAATGCTTTAACTCTTATCATTCACTTTGTAACTGTATGAGACCTATAATTTATTTTGAGCCTGTTTCCACCCACCTACACACTAGACATTCTTATTTTATGATCCATGTTTGTTTAGATTTTCTCACGTATTTACCAGTATCTTTCTTTCATCTAAGGTCTCTACCTGGGATCATTATCCTTCCTTACGTAGTATAGCTTTTAAAATTTAACTCTCTCAACTCTCTTGATCTGAAAATACCTTTATTCACCCTTATTTTTGGCTGATATTTGCTGAGTATAAGATTTGAAGTTGATAGTTATTTCATCCCAGCATATTGAAGATAATATTCAAGATGTCTATTTTTTCTCGTTGTTGTTGTGAAGTCAGCTACCAGTATAATTGCCTTCCCTTCGTGGGTAATTTGTTCTTTCTTCTTGGCTTCTTTAAAGACTTTTTTTCTGTTTCACAGTTTTGTGATTATGTATTATCTTACAGCTTTATTTTATTTACTCTTCTTGGTGTTCATTGATGTTCTTAGAACTGAGCATTAGTGTTTATTAACATTCCAGAACATTCACAACTATTATCTCTTTCTATGATTGCCTCTCTCTCATTTTCCGCTACTATCTCCTTCTGAAACAACCACTAGATATTGATACCCCTTTTCTGTCTATGCCCCTTAACTTCTTTCTTGTTTTCCCTCTCTGTCTCTCTAGACTGTTTTCTGGACAATGTGTCTTACAATTCATAATTTATCCCTGCTGCTGAATTTAATTCATTTATTGACTTTTTAACTTTAGTTAGTATAGTATTTATTTCTTGAGGTTTTATTTGGTTCCTTTTCAAATCTACAGTGTTCATTTTTATACTCTCTTAGTTGTGGGTCAAATGATAAAATTCCTCTTTTGTTTCTTTAAACAGATTAAATATAGTTATTCTTTAGTTTGTTTCTTCTGATAATTCCTTTTCTTGATGTTTGCCAGCTTGTTTCTGCTGTTATTTATGCAGACTTTTACTTACAATGCCTTTTGTGTGTGTGTATAATGTGTGATTTTTTTTGGTTGTAAATTGTTTATCCTTGGAACTTTATCTGTGGTAATTATTTGAGAGTTGTGTCAAAAGTTGCATTTTCTTCTGCCAGTTGGTCAAGGACAGTACCAATCCAAATTACTCCAAATTAAATTTACTGTTGAGGACTTAAAATACTATAGGAAGCATGGTTTGGCATTCAGCAAAAATAAAAATAAGAACAAAGCCTCAGTAAACAGTTTCCAGCTATCTGGAGCATCTTATCCTAAATTCCCCACATAGTGAGAACACTGCTTTTGTCTCCTGTTTCTAACTCCATAAACCTGTCAATTAGAATATGAAGGTCTCAAACCCTCAGGTGAATGTCAGATTTATTATATCTTACCTTTCAGGATAGGCAGGTATGCTTTAATTTTGTTTGGGGGCTTTGTGGATTCCTAATTATCATGCCAGTTCAACAATGCATTTAAAAGAAAATATCATATTTTATCTATAATTTTAATTGATTCAATTGAGACAATGATTCATGGTATCTAATCAGCCATACTTCTAGAAACACTAATGTATAACAATTTAATAATTATAATATTAATCACAATCATAATAGCTAACATTTGTTGATTATTTATTATGTGTAGGTATTAAGCATTATTTAATGTAATTTTTGCAGCAAACATATAAGATATTATTTTTGTCTCAATTTGCCAGTGATAATATTGAGACTCAAGGTCACATAAGCTTATGTAGTGGAGCTGGAACTCTGACTCATGCTTGACTTTAAAGGCAATAGTTTTAGCCATTATGGTATACAAACCCTACCACTTCTGTAGTATTTCCCAAACACTGTGGCAAAGTGGAAATGTTGTGCATTGCCTTTGAGTAGGGGAATCTTTCATACCAAATGAAAAGAGGTAATAGCTTAAATCTATTGCAAGAGGTAAAGATCTAGAGCCTTTTATATTTGTGGTAAATGCTCCTAAATGATTGCTTGTTTGTCAAAACAAAGTTTTCTTTGTTGTTTTATCTTTTTAAAAAAATCATATTATTATTTAAAAAATCAGAGATAGTATTTCCTTCAAACATCATTTAAGTAGTCACACAGTGTGGGGTAGGGGAATTCAGAAATAAGAGAGTTTGCATCTTGCTTTGAGGCATCTGGTTGAGAAATGTTTGATAGAACTGCCAATTGAGTAGGAGATGAGTTCAATGTGTTTTTAAAATAAAATATGAGGAAAGCCTCATATTCTAAAACAATTGTTTTAAAGATACTGTTCAATGATTTTATTCTCTATTAATTCCTTTAAGTAAAATTCTTTTAGATTGTTATCTTTATAGAAGATGAAGATATTAAGTGTTGGGAGGAAATGTCCTACTTGATGTGAGATGTTTATCTTTTTTAAAGTATATATTACAAAGAATTTAACTGACAATAATGTCATAAACTTATCAAATTTCTGAATTAGCCCAAATAAAGTTGGAAACAGTTGATAATTAGTAATTGCTGACAGCAGAGAGGATGGGGATGATTAGTTAATTTTTCTTTCTGGATGAACTATTTTCTTAGAGAATCAACCAACAGATCATCTGAAATTTGAATTAGAGCTTTTCCTCTTGCTTTAAAAAATCCACTTACAACACTTAAAATTTTTTTTTATTATGCAAGCAAGATTTTAATTCTAATGCATATGGTGCTAATTTTTTTTTCTTTAGACATTAACTTTTTATCTCAAATGAAGCAGATGGTTGGATTCTGGTTTGTTGTTCTAACCATCAGTCTAGTAATTGAAGTGAGAAGAAACTATGCTTGTCCTGGCAGTTCTGGATTAACCAATTACAGTCTGATGATTAGGGTAAAAACATTAGCTATCAAGTCCAGGCCTGAAATGCCTGGGCACAGGTAAAAAAATTGGCCATCCAATGATAATGACTTTCTGTCACTGTTGGCCTGCTTTGAGTCCAAATTTCTTCCCTGAGAGGGACGTCGCCCTGCATTATGCATTGCCTTTCATCCTCTCCATCTCCCCTTGTCCATGTGGTTTCTATGCCATCGTGTCTTGGTTGGCTGCAGTGTTTAGCTCTAGGAATCTCCTAAATAAATAATTATGTTTGCTCTTAAGATTGCCTTTTACTGATGCTTCTAAAATGTTTTGGTTTCTAGCCTTTCAAGCTTTGGATTTTAATGATTATAAAGAAATCTTTTCACCGACGGGGTTTCTATTGGCTTCAATACTTGCTCAGTCAGAATTGTGTTATTATGTTGCTCCTTTTATTGTAGAGCTATTTGTCTGTTAAATCATTGATAAACTTTGGAGTTGAGTGTGAAATATATGTTTTAAAGGTCCTCACCAGACCCTTTACATTTATTTATGAAGAAATTTCCCCAACTAATTTTATTAAATGTGTGTTATTTTGCACTGAAGTAAATAATCATTGGTACTGTCAAGTTTATATAAATTTCTTTAAAGAGCACATGGATATAGTTATTTATAGAAAAGTGATAAGAAGAAATAGAGGCTGTTGAGACAGAAATGTTTTAGACCTTTTAAACCTTGGGTCCTAAATTTTAGCTTATGTTTTATGTGTTGTACCTATGATGTTAGGTCTGTTTTATAGCATAATTAGGGAGAGAAATGCAGTTCTGGAAAGAGATAATATCCATTGTAGGATTTCTTTGGGACATTTTTATTTTGTTTAGGTGGCTTGGAACTGGTTGCCATGGATTTTATCTCATTACTGGCCAAAAAGGTGGAGGTAAAAACAGTTCTTTGGGTAAAATATTTTTGATAAAAGGGAAATACTTCCCTTGACAGATTTTTCTTTTTATCCTTAAACCAGTGAGAGAGAATAATGCTTATTAATTTAGGACAATCAGGGCACAAAACACAATATTGACTTTTGACAGTGAGAACTGTGAACAGTAAACTACATAACTTGTTTTCTTTTTTTTGAGTTGCATAAACAACCATTGTTTTGTTGTGCATAATTGCTTAGCAGATTATTACTTTATCTGTGCTGCCTTCTGCTGGGGAGTGGAAAGGCGCTCTGTATGGTGGAAATGGAGGTGTTTGTCATTTGTTCCGTTCTCATCATTTTACTTCCTTGAGTTGGTGACAAGCGGCAAGTTATGTGACGTTAGCTAGCAGAGTGGATTACTAATACACATACCGAAAGAAACATCTTCTAATAGTTTCATTGAAGTGCAATAGAATCTAGAAGAAATCCCAACATTGTTTAGCATTTTTCCCCTTTACAGATGGGGGGAAGAAAGCTATCACTGATATCTTTTTCTTTTTGGGGGGATTAGGAAACAAAATACTTTTAATATGACATGGCATAACTATGGATCTACTCTGTCATCACATTATTTTGGGAAAACATTTTACTACATCACATCAATTGTCAACAAAGCCTTTAAAGATCAGATAAACAGAGACCAGGAATATTGACTAAGAGGCAGAAACAGAAATAGTAAAAATCCTGCAAAGTGAACACACTAGATTTGTTATTACTTTTTTCTGTCAGGAACCTCTGAAGATCAATGGATTTTGTTTGTGTTAGTTTAGATTTTAGAGGAAAACCAAACTAAGGACCATATTTAGATAGTCAGAAGAAGTTAGGAGGGGGAAAATAATTTGGAAAGAAGAGGGAAAATGTAAAATTAAAAAAAAAGAAGGAGCTTGAAAATGATGCTGTGTGACTTTGGCCTATTGTTTGTATTCTCTGGGCTTCAAACTTCTTTATCCATATAAAGAGCAGTGGTGATCCATAGGGCAGGGGATGGTGATGGGAAGGTCCCACTGTCACAGGCAATGAAGGAGTGCATCATCTGTAGGGAATTTAAACTGACTAGAAGCCAGTTTTCCTCCTTTTCAATGACCATGTACAGGCAATTATAAATAGTGTCAGTGATGCAATACTCCTTACCACAGGGGAGGTCTACTCCCACTTGTCCAATCTTGGTATGCCATTCCCTTTTCTATACTTCATTACAGTGGCCCTGGCAGCAGAAGCAGTGCTGGATATTCATAATTACACTGCTGAATTTAAATAAATGGGAGCTAATGCCTTTCTGTATTAATGATAAAAACTACAACATCACAAAAACAACAATGAAAACAAGGAGTGTTTATTGAGCTAATTTTGATATCCCAAGTACTTTACACAATTAATTACATTTCTCTTCACCACATAGGGGAATTGAAATTTTGAGAAATTAATAAATTTATCCCAGGTCATACAAAGTGTCAGTGCATGAGCTGAAATTCATGGCTAGTTCTGTCTGACTTCAAATCCTACGTTGTTTTCCATTATCCATATACTGCTTCCTACTTACTTTACTTGCTTGTCTCTGGAGAATGCTTTCTAATGAAATTTTAATAATAATTATATTCTTTCTCTTTTAGATTCTATTCCCCTTTCTTTTTTCCATTATCCTAAGAAGGACTTTCGTGCTCTCCTCACCTCCTCTTGACTTCTTTGACAAGTCCCTCCAGCTTGCTCTAAGTCAGGTATGGCTTTCTTCACAGATCCTGCCAGTGGTCCCCAACCCTTTTGGCACCAGGAACAGTGTTCATAGAAGACAATTTTTCCACAGACCAGGGAAGGAGGGTATGGTTTCAGGATGATTCAAGCCCATTACATTTATTGTGCACTTTATTTCTATTATTATTACATTGTAATATATAATGAAATAATTATACAATTCACCATAGGTTGGGGAACCCTGCTGTAAGACACTTACAGCAGTTTGGGAAATAGACATATAATCTATCACTTTCTAATCTGTCACTTGCAGGTTAGAAGAAGGCAATGATGAAAATGGGTCTACAGATAAGATATAACCTATTTACTCTTGTTGATTGTGACAGACCTGGTGTTCAGTCACCAAGAGCATCTTCTTGCTTAATTCCAGTCCCCCAGTGGGATTCCACTTGAATGGAGAATCAGCATCAAGGAGGATAAAGAAAGGCTGCCTTTACTTTTTGTTTGTAGCAATATTAAGAGAAGTAAACAGAAAAATGCTAGTATAAATTTTATTCCCTCTGACCATTTTTTTGGGACCACAATATGATCTGTGGCCTCTGAAGAATATGATAGGCTATGTTGCAAGTCTAGGCCATTCTTTTAACATCAATTTGAATTGCAATGGATTAGGCAACTATGAAAAATGATTAAATCATGATTTTATAATGAATATTTGACGTTACTGAATAATCATTTAAAAATTAATTTTGCATATATTAAAATACTCTATGTAATTAAGGAGATTAGATAAATCATTTTGCATTTCCTAAAACTAGTAAAATAGAACCTCATTTTCCATCACAATAGTGGTTATTCAAAATTAGTTTTAGTTTCTTCCAAATATTTCGTCATGACTATTTTAGATCTTTACAAATGCAAAAATCCAAAATCCCTGTGCTATCAGTATCATGTGAGCCCAATTATTCACAATGATGGCACAATCAAAATGCTTAACCAGATGAAATGGGGGAAATTGCAGTTTCTGTGTTCTGCATCCAAGGCTATATGTTGTGATGCATAAAGCAATTTAAAGAAGACAAATAACCAGTATAATTCAGATACAAAATTAATTAGTAACTGATTTTGTTAGTATCAGTTATACAGAGTATAACACTTTTTTATTATTTTATAATACAAAAGATGAATAGACCAAATGCTATATTTTCTGGAAGCTGTTTTTGTCTATATCTGTCTATGTCTATATCTATGTCTACATCTATCAATCATCTCTATCTATCTATCCATTTATCTCTAGTACTGGGTTAAAATACTTTGCAGATAAAACAGAACTATATGTCTTTACTGTGGGCTACAGAACAATAAAATGAGAAAAAGAGGTAGACATTTTGTAAAAATGGCATACATATTATTTGTATGTCCTATCTTCAGGAAAAGACATATATTTAATAAGTGAAGGAGTATAAATGCAGACTATCAACCTGAAAGCCACATACCCTCATTGATTCCTTATTTCAATGCGCATTTTGGGGATGGGGGACACTATTTTACTCCTCATTTTTCCATAAAAAGGGTCTCTGCTGGTGTAGTACTATTGCCTCCTCCCTGATCCATCCCTTACTCTTCCTCACTGATTGCAGGTTGGGGGGAAAGCCAGCTCAGCTATTGGAGTCCTTTCCTCCACTTTTGTCTTTGCTCTTGTGCACTCCAGTGAACTCTGAGGGATGAGAAAAGCTTGCAGTCCTGCAAGCCACTGTGTGGTGAGTCTGTCCACTACATGGATGGAGTGTTGGGAAGCCTTTGGATGCAGGTCTAATGCCACGTTCTCTAATCTGCTTTATCAGTAATAAAGCTGTTATTTAAATCTCCATCTGTCTATTTCCTGGGCTTTATTTTTAAATCAGTTCTGAACCTAAGATGGGAATAAAGGGTATTATAATATTTACTGAATCCATAAGATCCCAAAGGTGATGCTGAAGTTCCTGGAGCATATGTTTGTATGGAAAGTGGAAAATAAGGTCACCCTATTGTAAATCCAAATGAAAGCATGACTAAGTTACAGCCAAATTGACACTATTGCATTTTTTAAACAAAAATTCATTTAAAAGTCTCTAACATATGAACTAATTAAATATCAAAATAAAAATCCAGAATAACTGCATTTTGATATTCTTTATCTAGATCAGAGAGAGAGAAACCATTCAATTGCCGTGTATAAATCTCATGGCTTATTACTTCAAAAGTAGTGATTTAGGCTTTAGCTTATGTTGTGTCATTGTATACTTTAATCATTAAAAAAAGTCACCCTTATGAATAAAGCCCTTTTCCATGATTCAGCCTTGTTTCCTTTCTTTCATATTAGGATAATCTAAGAATTAGTGCATGTTATTTATGTACAGAAAATTCCAAATAAAAAAGATAAATATTTGTGTTAATGATTTCAAAGATTTTATAGTGATTCAGTTTTGGGTAAAGGAGTGTTCAAACTCTTGAGAAGGACATTTTACAATACACATTTCATGTCTTATAATACTTATGAAGCATAGGGCAACCTTATTAGTGTTCCTCATCTCATTAAATTTTTTCTTCAATTTTATGTTAATTATATTTAACATTCTGGCAACAAATTGAAAATTTCACTTTTTTTGGTCAAAGATTTGAAGTTGAGGAATAAGGTTGCTTGTCTTTCAATTTTTTATATATTCAGGTTTTCTCCCAGTAAAGAGAATTTTAAGATGCCAGATTTTCCATTTTGGTTTACCAAATTATATATGCATTATTGCAAATGAGTTCTGCCACAAGAAATCCATAATAAAAATATCAGAGAGAATTAAAATGCCCTTATAACACTTGAGCTTGCTCCATTAATCTGAGGACAAAAAGGATCGAGCCATTCCCAGATGGCATGAGGCAATGAATGGACAGTCTTTGCTAAAGTGTATTTAAGTATATTTTCCTTGATAGTTAGGTTTAGGAGCAATCACTTGATACTGGTTAATTGAAGTCCCTGAGTAGCATTTTAACTCAAGTTTAAGTCTTTATTCCTGTTAACTGGCAAGAGAGATAAAAAGTTTTATGTATCTTTATATATATGAGATGTATCCTAAATTATCTCTGGGGGTAAAAACAAGAGAGTTAAACCAACTCTAAATCTGAGTTTATTCTGCAAATTTATAGGCAGAAATTAATTTTCCTAAGTTTTTAGGCTCTCTAAATGTGTATTTTATGAGATTAGTATGTGATTGTGGTTGTTACAAACGCCATGCCATATTTTCACAAAATAATAATATGATGCCTGACAAAAAAACAAAAAACAAACAAACAAACAAAAACAAAACAAAACAAAAAACCCCACCAAAACAAAAAAAACTTCTGGTGATTACAATCATCCAATAGGAATTTCCTTTTGTTCATCCCTTTGAATTCTTTTAGCACTTATTTTCTTATAGAGATTATTTGACCCTCAGAATAGATTAACTTACCTCCCTCACTGTGTAGCAGAAAGTTCAAATATCTTTGGAATTAGATATAACTGAAGTATTTCTGGCACTAGTGAGCTATAGGACTTGGGCAATCTCTTCGTAACGGCTCTGTGTCTTAATTTTCTTAGCTGTTAAATAGAGCAAACAACAAATACATCACAAAAAAGTTGTGAGAATTTAAGAAATTATTTGAAAAGTCATTAGCAAAGTGCCATGAAGTAGGTGCTCAATACTTTTAAAATAAAGTCTTGTATTCCCAACTAAGGCATTGTATGCTCCTGGAAAGGAACTGCATTGCTTTTATAAATGTAGGAATAAATATTTGCTGCTTCTGCTGCTGCTGCTGACAAATTCTCGTCATGAAGATTTCTTTTCTGGTATAATTAGAGCTCTTAGAAGGGTTTTCATGACTGAGAAGACAATCACATCAGACTTTAGAGTAGAACTGCTTTAGACTGTTTGATTTGCCTTCTTTAGTTCTAGATGAAAAGAGATGAGGTAAAGTATCAGAGAAATTTCCTGTTTTTGAAGTTTTGGGCTCCCTCTGAGCAGCCTGGAGACCATAGTTCTCAGACTCCATTGCCTGCAGGATTCTGGTTACATTCTGCCAGTTAGAGGCTTTCACGAAGATTCAAAATGGGAAAGAAGAGATGATTCAAGCCCAAGCCAGCCATGTGGGCATCAGCAGATGGCAGACATGGGTGTTGCCTGCAATTTGGGGACATCTTCCTCAGAATACCCCCTTTGTTGATGCAGGCAGATGAGATAACTGGTGACAGCTTCCTTGTAACCATGAAAATCTAGATTTTTTGAGAGAGCTCAAAATGTCTAGAGTGGCATCTGTTTTTCGGATCAAACTTTAATGGATACCTAGTACAGGTTTCTTTTAGTTTAAATAGCTGTCTTAGGAAACATTTTACTCATTTATATGAGCAAACAAATTAAGCCTGACATGTATACTCGAATTCATTTGAAAGACAAAGGGAAACTAACAACTTACTACCTTCATATTTGAATTTATTATTGTATTTCATTTTTAAATTTCAGAATATTATGGGGGTACAATCAATTTGGTTACATATATTGCCTTGGCACCACCCAGGCCAGAGCTATAAGCATGCCCACACCCCAGACAATGCACCCTGCACCAATTAGGTATGCATTTATCCATTCCCTCCACCCTCCTCCCACCTGCCTGACACCTGCTGAATATTACTTCCATGTGCATATCTAAGTATTGATCAGTTGGTACCAATTTGATAGTGAGTACAAGTGGTGCTTGTTTTTCCATTCTTGTGATACTTTGCTTCGAAGAATGGGCTCTAGCTCCATCCAGGATAATACCAGAGGTATTAATTCACTATTGTTTTTTATAGCTGAGTAGTACTCCATAGTATACATACCACATTTTATTAATCCACTCATGTATTGATGGGCACTTGGGTTGTTTCCACATCTTTGTAATTGTGAATTGTGCAGCTATAAACATTCGAGTGCAGTTGTTTTTATTATAGAATGTCTTTTTTTCCTTTGGGTAAATGACCAGTAGTGGGATTTCTGGGTCAAATGGTAGGTCTACTTTTAGTTCTTTGAGGTATCTCCGAATTACTTTCCATAGGTGTTGTACTAATTAGCAGTCCTACCAATGGCATATGAGTGTTCCTATCTGTCTGCATCCACACCAACATTTGTTGTTTTGGGACTTTTTGATAGAAGCCAATCTCACCGGAGTTAGGGGATATCTCATTGTGGTTTTTATTTGCATTTCCCTGATGATTAGAGAAGTTGAGCAATTTTTTGTATGTTTCTTGGCCATTATTCCACCTTCTTTTGAAAATTTTCTGTTCATGTCCTTTCCCCACTTTTTAATGGGGTTGTTTGATCTTTTTCTTGTTGATTTTCCTAAGTTCTGTATAGATTCTGGTTATCAACCTTTTATCAGATGTGTGGCATGCAAATATTTTCTCCCATTCTGTAGGTTGTCTATTTGCTCTAATGATAGTTTCCTTGGCTGTGCAGAAGCTTTTTAATTTGATCAGGTCCCATTTATTCATTTTTGTTGCTGCTGTGCTTGCTTTGGGGGTCTTCTTCATAAATTATTTGCCTAGGCTGATATCTATAAGACTTTTTCCAACATTTTCCTCTAGAATTCTTATGGTTTCATATCTTAGGTTTAAGTCTGTTATCCATTGTGAGTTGATTTTTGTGAGAGGTGAGAGGTGAGGATCCTGTTTCAGTCTTCCACATATGGCCATCCAGTTTTCCCAGCAACATTTATTGAATAGGGATTCTTTTACCCAGTGTATGTTTTTGTCTGCTTTGTCAAAGATCAGATGACAATATGCGGATGGTTTTGTGTCTGGGTTCACAGTCCAGTTCCATTGGTCTATGTCTCTATTCTTGTGCCAGTACCATGCTGTTTTGGTTACTATAGCCTTGTAGTATAGCATGAACTCTGGTCGATTGATGCCTCCCAATTTGTTCTTTTTGCTTAAGATTGCTTTGGCTAGACAGGGTCTTCTATGGTTCCACATGAAGTGTAGAATTATTTTTTTCTAGATCTGTGAACAATGATGTTAGTATTTTGATAGGGATTGCATTGATTCTGTAGATCACTTTAGGTAGTATGGACATTTTAACAATATTGATTCTACCAATCCAACCCATGTAGGGTTTTCCATCTGTTTACATCATCTGCAATTTCTTTACTCAGTGTTTCGTAGTTCTCCCTATGTAGGTCCCTCACCAGCTTAGTTAAATATATTCCTAAATATTTAATTTTCTTTGACACTATTGTGAAAGGCATTGCGTCTTTGATTTGATTCTCAGCTTGACTGTTCTTGGCATATATGAAAGCTACTGATTTGTGTGCATTGATTTTGTATCCTAAGACTTTGCTGAATTCATTTATCAATTCCAGGAGTCTCTTGGTTGATTCTTTGGGGTTTTCAAGATATAATATCATATCATCAGCAAAGAGTGAAAGTTTGATCTCTTCTGCCCCCATTTGGATACCCGTGATTCCTCTATCTTGTCTGATTGCTCTGGCAAGGATTTCCAGCACTATGTTGAATAGAAGTGGAGATAGTGGGCAACCTTGTCTGGTTCCAGTTCTAAGCTGGAATGCTTTCAATTTTTCCAAGTTTAGTATTATGTTGGCTCTGGGTTTATCCTACATGGCTTTAATAATTTTGAGGTATGAGCCATCTATGCCTATTTTGTTAAGATTTCTTACAAAAGGGTGCTGAAGTTTGTCAAATGCCTTTTCTGCATCTCTTGAGAGGATCATGTGGTCTTTGTTCTTGCTTTTTATTTATATGGTAAATTATATTTATAGAATTGCATATGTTGAACCATCCCTGCATCTCGGGGATGAAGCCCACCTGGTCATCATAAATTATTTTTTGGATGTGCAGTTGAATTTGCTTTACTAAGATTTTATTGAGAATTTTTGCATCTATATCCATAAGGGATATTGGTCTGGAGTTTTCTTTTTTTGTTGGGTCCTTTTCTGCCTTTCGTATCAAGGTGATATTAACTTCATAGAATGAGTTGGGGAGGATTACATCCTTCTCAATGTTGTGGAATAATTTCTGCTGTATAGGTACCAGTTCTTTGTAGGTTTGGTAGAATTCAGGTGTGAACCCATCTAGTCTGGGACTTTTTGTTATTGAAGATTTTTATTGCTGCTTCAATTTTGGTGCTTGATATTGGTCTGTTCAGAAATTCTATTTCTTCCTGATTGAACCTAGGAAGGTTGTGTGTTTCTAAGAATTTGTCCATTTCCTCCACGTTTTCAAGTATTTGGGCATAGAGATTTTTATAGTATTCAAAGATGATGTTTTTTATTTCCATGACATCGGTTGTGACCTCTCCTTTTTCATTTCTAACTGAGCTTATTAGAGTCCTTTTCTTTCTGCTTCTGGTCAATCTAGCAAGAGGCCTGTCTATTTTGTTTATCTTTTCAAAGAACCAACTTTTTGTTTTATTAATCTTCTGTATAATTCTCTTGTTATCGATTTTATTTAGTTCTGCTCTGATCTTGGTTATTTCTTTTCTTTTGCTGGGTTTAGGTTGGTTTGCTCATACTTTTCCAGTTCCTTGATATGGTTCATTAGTGTGTTGATTTGTGATCTTTTTGTCTTTTTGCTGGGCATTTAAGGCAATGAATTTTCCTCTCACGACAGCCTTTGCTGTATCCCACAGATTATGATAACTTGTGTCCCCATTATCATTTAGTTTGAAGAATCTTTTGATTTCCATCTGAATCTCCTCCTTGACCCAATAGTCATTCAGCAATAGATTTTTTAATTTCCATGTTTTTGTGTAGAGATGAGTATTTCTGTTGGAATTGATTTCTAATTTTATTCCACTGTGTTCTGTGAAGATACATGGTATAATTTCTATTTTTGTAAATTTGCTGAGATCTGTTTTGTGGCCTAGGATGTGATCAATTTTGGAGAAAGTTGCATGAGTTGATGAGAAGAATATACATTCAGTGTTGTTTGGGTGGAGTGTTCTGTAGATGTCTGTTAGGCCAAATTGTTCTGGAGTTCTGTTTAGGGCCATTGTTTCTTTACTTATTTTCTGCTTGGAGTATCTGTCCAGTTCTATCAGTGGGGCATTGAAGTCTCTGGCTATTATGGCATGGCTGTTTATTATATTGTCTAGATCTAGCAGGATTTGCTTTATGTATCTGGGTGCTCCTGTGTTGAGTGCATAAATATTTAACATTGTTAAGTCTTCTTGTAGGATTTTTCCCTTCACCAATATATAGTCACTGTCTTTGTCTTTCTTTACTTTTGTTGCTTTAAAGTTTATGATATCTGATATAACAATGGCTACCCTAGCTTTATTTTGGTTTCCATTTGCATGGAAAATTGTATGACATTCCTTCACCTTGAGTCTGAACAGGTCCTTGTGTGTAAGATTGTTTCCTGGAGACAGCAGATACTTGGCTTGTATTTCTTTTTATCCATTCAGCCAGTCTATGTCTCTTCAATGGGCAATTCAAGCTATTCACATTTATTGAGAGAATTGATATTTGGGGTGGATTTCTCTATATCCTGTTGGGTAGACTCACTGTTTTGTTTATCTTTTGAGCCATTGTGGAATCAGGGTTCTGGACTTTTAGCTTTTGGGAAATTTTACACTGGTGGGTGTCTGTTGTGCTGGTTAGTGTACAGTGCAGGTCTGAGTACTTTTTGCAGGGCAGGTCTGGTCATCGCAAATTCCATCAGTGACTGCTTGTCTGGAAAAGTCTTTATTTCTCCCTCATATAAGAAGCTTAGTTTTGCAGGATAAGTAATTCTAGCTTGGTCATTATTCTGTTTTAGAAGAGTGAATATGGGCCCCCAATCCCTTCTGGCTTGTAAGGTTTCAGTTGAGAAATCTGCAGTTAGTCTGATAGATTTTCCTTTGTAGGTTACCTGCTGTTTTTGCCTTACTGCTTGAAGGAGTGCCTCTTTCATGTTTACCTTGGCCAGCCTAATAACTATGTGACATGGTGATTGTCTTTTCACATTGAGTCTCCCAGGAGTCCTGTGTGCTTCTTATACCTGGATATTGAGATTTCTGGCTAGGTCATAGAAATTTTCCTCTGTTATTTCTTCAGGTAGATTTTTCAGCCCTTGTGTATTTTCTTATTCACCCTCAGGAATGCCTATGATTCTTATGTTTGGCCTCTTTACATAATCCCACATTTCTTGTGTGCTTTATTCACGTCTGTTGCTTCTGTGTTCTTTCTCTTCGACTGATTTGTTTAGCACATAGGAGTTATCTTCCATCTCTGAGATTATTTCCTCTTTGTGATCCAGCCTATTTGTAAGGCTTTCCACTGTGTTTTGTAGTTCTTGAATGCCTCTTTCATTTCCAGTATTTCTGTTTGCTTCTTCCATAATACTTGCATTTCTTTAGAGAATTTTTCATTCATTTCTTGTATTGTTCTTATGGCTTCTTTTTGTTGGGTTTTGATTTTCTCCTGAATTTCATTGAGTTTTCTTACTATCCATAATCAAAATTCCTCCTCTGTCATTCCCATTTCATTTAAGTTGGTACCTGTTGCTGTGGAGTTAATGATTTCTTTTGGGGGTGACTTTTCACTCTGATCTTTCATGATTCCTGAGTTCTTTCACTGATTCTTTCTCATCGGGCCTCTTGGTGGACAACTGGGTGTGCTAGGGCTGGTTTATGGCCCTATCTCCAAGTCCCTCAGGATCATTCCCTGACAGTGCCAGGGAGAGGAGTGCTGGTCCTGTATTGCCTTAGGTGTGTTTTTGCAAGTTTGATGAACCTCTTGGGCTACCTGTGACCTGTTGCTTTCACCTCTTCCCAATGGAGTGTAGTGAGTTTTGTTCCCCAGCTTAAGCTCCATGCTGGTGTATTGTACTTGTGGGTACGAATCCACTGCCCCCTAGAAGGTGGAGATGGATGGCAATATGTTTAGCTATAGGGTTGTTCCCACTGTCATTGACGGTAGTTTGCATGGAGGAGTCCTTTACCTAAGTGATCTGTTGTTGCCCTGGTAGGTTCTGGCCTCCCAGGTGGGGTATATGAAAGCCCCAAGCTTTGGGAGGGGCCTTGTAGCTCCCCGGGGTTACCTGGACCCTGGTCCCCCTGAGGTGGGGGAGGAGCAAGATAGCTCACAGCTGGAGTGTGAGAGCTTGGGTGTGTGAGCGTCTATGGAGCTCAGAAGTTGCTTATCTGGCCACTAGGGGGAGCCACTGATATGGAGTTCAGGGCTCTCTGAGCTTGGGGCGCTATTCCTGATGCGAGGGACCAACTAGTGCAATTGCTGAGGTCACTAGCCAAGTATTTCCTTCCCTATCCACAAGCTTGGGCATTTTCCCCTCCAATCAGACCACTTGTGTTTCCTCTCCACCCAAGACGGGCTCTTGAGCTTCCCCACAGTTCATGTGTCTGACCTGCTGGCATGCATCTCCGTGTGTCACTGGTAGATAGGGGGATCTGCAATTGTGCACCCCTTTTCCACCACTAGACCCCAAGGCGAGGCAGGTGGGCCTCTCTATCCCCAGAATTCTCTGCCAGGGGATGCTCCCACCAGGGGAATAATGGCAGCTCAAGAAACTCTTAGATCAAGCTAAACTGCCTATTAAAGTGTGTATGGATGGGGGAAGCTGCTCTGATTCAGCCTGCAGCACCTGAGGCATTTAATTGCTATGGGAACCAGTAGTTATGCAAATTGTGTCACTATGGCACAGCAAACTTCAATATGACCATTCTCCAGGGGATGGGGATATGGGGATCCGGAGAGCGGCCACTAGGGCCAACCAAGCACACAGGATATGTCCAGAGCAGGGCAGGCAGGACTGGATGAACGGGCTGAAAACTGTTTCCAATACACCAGGGTCCTGCAGATACAGATCTGCCACGCAGAGAACGCGGCTCTCCCCATCCCACCTGGAGCCTGTGAAGGCAGCTGTTTATAGCCTCCAAGGGGTAGCCCATTGTACCCAGGCAGGAGAGCCCCCAGGGGAGCTAGAGAAACTTTCCATCAGCTCCAGGCGGGGGACCTTAAAGATGGCTGCTGGTTGTCAACCGTACCTGTAGGGTGGGCGTAAACCAGTACAGGTCAGCTGTGCAGAAAACATGGCTCTCCTCTATCACCTGGATCCTGCCAGCGGCCTCCAAGAGTGTAGCCTGCTGCTCTCCATTCAACTCATGTGCCCTGGTCCCGCTGACTTCCAGGGGCGAGGTGCCCATTCCCAAATTCCAGCGTAATGTCCCAGGAAACTGTATCTTAGCTCACTCCCTCCCCAGCCCAGTGCAGTCCCGGCACAGTGCACCTGAGAGTTCAGTATGGCTTCCGCTATTGTTTCTTCTCCACAGAGCCTGCTTTCTCGTGCAAAAACTTTGCACCAACTCTGGGCTTGTCCCTGTCTGAGTGGATGGGAGGTCTGTGGGGATGGTGTCTACCTATAGTCAGATCACACTGTGCTGACCTGGTGAGTTCATCCCTCTCACGCTCTGTTCTCTATTGTATTTCCCACGCTTTCTGATCTTTGTGAATATATCTTCCCGTCACCTTTCTTCTTGCACTGAGTGTCCCACTCTACTTCTTTGCAAAATCACAGTGCGTTTTCAGAGTGAGCGATCCACGCATGGGCAGCCATCTGTGTTCTTCACCTCCTTCCCTGAGAACGGTGAGGTAGGAGGCCTCCACCAGACCACCATTTTTCCGTCTCCCATAAAACTGTCTTGAATTGATTATTTTTATAATAAAATCTTGCACATGGTATAACTAAGTGAAATCTTGGGTAAATTAAATTATTAAAAATAATCAATTTCAGGTTAAGTCATTCAATATCCTCTGCCTTCCTGCCAACTAGTGTTTGGTGAAAAGTAAAAAGGGAAGAAAGTTAATTATTTTGAGAAACTTATTTGTAAACGGAAAGAAAAGAGATTCAGGCCTTTTTATTTGGGGGGTGACATATATTTGAATGCATTTTGGGATTCTGTGGATTGTGACTATTTACTTATATAAAACATTCTAGAATGCTCCTGGGAAATATAGATCCGTAGAATTAAAAAAATAACAAATGACTTCAATAATTTTGTTTCTCCCACTGTCAGGTAAAATTAGAAGTTGGTTAACATGTACTTCTGAATTGTATATCCATATCCAGTAGCTGTGCTATTTCAGGCTGACTTTCTACTACCAGAGTTGAGGATACAGAGATGAATTGGTCAAAATCTCTAACCCTGGAAGCCATAATCTCCTGGTAACTTTAACTGAAGATTCTAGTGTCATATTTATGAAAGTGTTTTTAGGATCTATTGTTCTATGGCAATGACTGGATTGATTATATCACAAACTCAAAAAATTTTTAAAAATTCCATCTCATTTCTTACAATTGTTCTCATTGTGTAAGATTTCTAAGATTTAAGTAAATTTTACAGGATTGTGGAATTAATGTGGTTCTAAGGTTGTGGAGGAGTTGTTAAGTATGAACTGGTGAGACTCCCTAGTTCCATGATACTCATACGTTGTCCTTTGATCCCAGTGTAGGTCTCCCAGCAGCTATCCAGGAGAGTGAGAGTATATGTCTGTATAAACCCATTTAATAGTTCATGCTTGTTTGTGAAGGGTTAGTTTGGTGTTCTTCATAACACTTATATGTTTATAATATTTTATAACACTTATTTACTTAACACCTATAAATTCACTATTTTATCTGTTTCTCAAAATCACCTTGTGAAATAGGCAAGAAAGATATTTTTATCTCCATTTTAAAGATGCAGAATTTAAAGGTGAAAGCACATAAATGTCTTGGCTAAGATGGCCTAGGAAGTTTTAGGCAGAGCTGAGACTAGAATATGGGTGTATTTACCTTCAGCCCAGTGTTCTTTCTAATGTCATTTGAGCAGTATTAGTGGCTTATTTTCATTTCAGGCACTAGGAATTTCAAATGAGAGAATGACACAGCTGTAACAGATAATATTAATAATAAAAATGACATTACTAGCGGAAAATAATTATAGGCACCATGAAAGATATGGACCCCTGTATTCCATATTTTTTCTCAAACTTTCATATCTTTTTGTTCGGCCAAGGCTGTGCTATTAGCTATTCATTGTTGCCAGAATGAACAACTTCAAAGAAGCCATCAGTTGCCTGGCAAGGTTTTTCCCCCAACACTGATCCAGTGAATCAATGCCAAGCTATTTGCACCATCTGCTGGGCATGAGTCACTGGAGGGAGGAAGGCTGGACAGCTGGAGCTGTCAGCTTTGAAATGCCACTTACAGGGGGAAATACCAGAATTCACATTGAAAGGGATCAAAACAAAGTGACCTACTAGTCCAAAAAAAAAAAAAAAGAATAGTTAAATATGGTTGTATTTCCGATGAAATACAACAAGTGTCTTCTTTTTCCAGACACTAAGGCCCCTTTTCATCCTTTCTGGCCTCTTTCTGAGGGAAAGTTTTGTTGTCCCATATAAAAAAGACCTGAGCAGAGACTTTTCACATGTGAGTGCAGTGGCCTGGAAGCAGAGCATCTAAAACTTTTGTTGCATTTTGCATTAGAGGTAGAATTTATGACCATTTACCCCTGTATTTATTTATTCACTTATTCACTCACTCATTCACTGAATGCCTACTCTATTCCGAGTGCTGGTGGATGAAAGGGAGTAATAACTACCCTTTATTGAGGGCCTACCGTGTGCAGTGTGCTTTAAATACGGTATTTTATTTGGTGCTGGCAAGAATTCAATGTTTCAAAAATTATCTCATTTTTCCATGAGGAAACTGAAACACAGAGAGTAGTAATTTGCCCAGTGTTACCAGATAAGTGAAAGACTAAGGATCAAAATCCTGGCATATCTTTAAAATTGATTACAAAAGCATGCTATATGAGTGTCTCCCTTCCTCTTTCTCCACGGAATGCACAGAAAAGGTTCTTAATTGTTGCAGGAATCTCCAGATGTGGGAAAGAAGTCAATGTTAACCAGAAGATAGAATATGTCAGTGGCAAGAATCAGGTGGAACAAAAGTTTTGGACAAAGTTATTCTGGTATGGTGCTATTCATTAAAATTTTAGGATTTTCCCTACATTGTCATTTATATCCATCAAATTTACGTTAAACTCTGAAAATTGTAGAAAGGAAAAAATAAAGAAATCCTAAAAAATGCCCATGAAATTTGTTTTTTAGCCACTTAATGCATACCTTTTATCTATTTCCTTTTAATGTGCATTCTAACAGATTTAAAATGAATGTTTTTATCCTCTGTATCAATGACCTAAAAGAACTTGTTATAAATTTAATCTATGGTACAATTAATATTGACATTATTTAATTTATAGACTAGACATATCATAAAAATTATTTATAAATTTGAAAAATATTTCTCCTTCGATTTTGCTTGTTAAATTGGACAAGACATATTTGGAGGGAAAACTTTGGCACTTTGGCTGAATTAGAAACTGTGAATTTACTAGTGACGTTGTGGAGTAGTGGATGATCTCATATATTGCTATTATTTACTGTGATAAATTTTTGTGATTATCATAAGAGAATTGTAGGTGATTTCAAGTTTGTTCTATATTTTTAAGATTCTCTCTGATTAATAGATATTAATCTCATCATTAGAACACTATATTTTATTTTAGAAAATTTAGATAATGCAAAAATGCAGAAATTATCTATAATGCCACTATGCTGAAAATTATAAAAATTAAGAATTGAATGTTTCCTCTTTACCTCTTAAATTTCACCCTTCATAGGTAACCACTATTAATAATACATATCCTATAATCAAATTTTTAAATTAAAATTGAATCTTGCTAAACATAATAGGCTAAAGGTTGCCTTTAAAAAATAATATAATCGTGGACATCTTTCCAGGTCAGTAGATTATATCTACTCATTCCTTTTTATTATACACTTAATATTCCATAGGAAGGAAGTGTTATAATTTATATACCATTTCATTTTGATGGTCATTGAAACTACTTTCAACTTATTGCTTCCATAAAACAATGCTACAATGAAAATTCTGTGTCTTGATGGCATTCATAGTAGTAGATTGAAACATAATTGATGAAAAATACCAAATATTCTAATACATAAAATTAATTATTTGTTCAACAAATATTTACTTGGTTCTGTGAAAGTTTCATTCCCCTCCTTTTCCTTTCATAGTTTTGCCAGTGTCTTATTCAGAAAGAGTGGGTTGATCTGCATTGACTAGTGGCTCTGTTCAATCATGGTGCTCTGTAACGTGAAAGAGCCCTATAGTCCAAGAACTAAGTTATATGAAAATAAATTGACCAATTTTATTAATTCCATTTACCGTACTTATATAAAAATAAAAGCTGGTCATGATGGAAGGGCAAACAGAAAGACTATATACTCCTGTTAACATTTTTATGTTTGTTAGTATCATTGAGATTGAAATTGATGAGTTCAATCACACAGGAAAATCAAATTCTATAATAAATAAAAATCTCTTATTTCAACTTATTAAACAATTGCTTATCAGAAGAGAATTTCAGTGAAAGGATTTATTTCCAAAGAAATATGGTAATTTTAATGGAAAACATTCTTTCAGAAAATCAAAATACATACTACTCAGGTCAGAATATTTTTGTTAATTCAATATAAATGTCTAGTACCCCATATCCTTGTAATCTCAACTGTTTTTTTCCTATGACACTCAATTAGTGATGATATTGCTTGTTAAGTATTTAATAAAAATTGACATGGTATACCTGATAGTTTGTAATATAAGATTATCCTTTGTAGGCTATTATGTTCTATGTGACATTCCATAGTACAATGTCACTGTAAAAACTGTACAAACATGTATTTGTCATTTAAAAATCATTTAAGGCAGATCCTCTTACAACAAAATTTCATTTATGTAATGAAAAGTTCTATTAAAATATTTAAGCCATGTTCATTCAGTCATTTCAAATGGTATTTAGGTTAGTAAGTCTCTAGGTTACACTTTATCTAGGATAAAGAAATGCCTTTATCTTTGGCTTATACTGAAATAAAAACTGTATCTTTGGCCATAAAAGCTAAACAGATTGCAAATACAAAAATGAAAAAAGTCACCCTACCATTATTAATCTTGTTGTATTAGCTTTATCTTTTTCATATATATATATATATATTTTTTTGTCTTACCAAATGAATAATTTTGTACACTAGTTTTTTCTTTCTTTTTATAACATAATTTGCCTTCTATGTTGGTTTATAGTACTCATAAGCATTACTTTAAATTACTGCAAATGCCCTATTACATATTTGTCTATAGTTAACCTAAGTCACTTCTTTATTGTTGGACAATAATTTTGTGTTCTGTTTTTACTCATAAATAATGTTGAGATGGGACTACTTATGTAATATATTGTTTTACCCATTATAAGTTATTTTCTTATGACATACTGCTTAAAGTTAAATTTTTGGATTAAATGAAATGGACATAGAACATTTTACTCATATATTTCATTTTAACAGTATAATACAATTGAAATTTAAAACTCAAAATAAAAATCCCACTGTTGAGACTCAAACGGATGTATATATGCGTGTGTGTGTGTGTGTGTGTATACATATTTGGCAAATACCTGTTTTTGACTGTATGACTTAGTATGGTATCTTGAATATATGAAATAGTAAAGCCTAAACAGGGAATTCAAGAACAGAATTGGATATCATAGAAGCAGTCAATCAATCTTTCATAAATAAACATTTCACTGTAAATAAGCATTTCAAAGAATGAAGAGACTTCCAGGTAGTTGCAAGTGGCCTAAACCACCAGTTCCCTGTTGTTCTTACAATACTTCTCTACAAGTGATCCTTTCCAGTAATTTTATGCTTGTTCACTTTCACTAGTCATGTCCACATATGCTGCTTACAATGAAGAAAGGGAGGTGAAATAAAAGAGTTTAAAAGTTTCTAATAATATTTTATGTTTATAAAATTAACTAATAATTAATATTCAATTTTCTTCCTCCCTCTTTCCAACTGTAGGTCTCCTGATTACTCAAAAAAATAAAAACCCAAACCCAAACCAAACCAAGCACATCATACACCCATGCACACAAGACCTAAAACATGGCCTGGGGATAAACCAAAGAGTCCAGCAGTAATTGGAGAAGAAAAAAGTACGAGGCGGTGAGCTCTTTACACCTTTCTCTATCCCAGTTGGGTTAAAAACATTGCTTTTCACTTGTTAATTCATTCCAGAGTGGCTACCTATCAGCCCGGTTTTAGCTCTTGCTCCTGCTGACTTGGGATATGATTTTTAACAATATATTCACAAAAACGAAACTTAATTAAAGCAAAAGCAAATTATAGGTCCAGTGGAATTCATTATAATGGTATCTTTGTATTTTACCAAGAATATAAATCAATGCTGATATAGGTTTCCTTCACCCTTCCTCTTTGGAAGCCACCTGCCAATTTAATTTATATATTTGAGTAACACAAGAGGATACCTTGCAAGGCCAGTGATGCTTTTGTGTATCAGCATTTCATGACAGACATGGAGTGTTTGTAGTTCATCTTATAAGAAAGACATTCATAAATGAAAGGAGTTATAGTGGGGTAATTTTTTCTATTATAATGTTGTATCACACTTCAAACTAGGAAAATACTTTCAGAGAGTCTAACCCTTATCTCTATCATAGAGACAAGAATTTAGCTTGTGTGAGATATTCAGCATGGATTTGTTTTTCAGAAGAAAGATGTTGGGCGAAATAATCACACTCTCTGGACAGAGAAAGAGGACCTTTTCATAAATTCAATTTGCCTTAAATAATACACAAATTATACAAATATAGCCCTTAGTATATGTCACATATTTTTCTAAGCTGTTGAATATATATTAACTCCTTCAATCCTTACCACAACCATGTAAGATGGGTACTCTTACTACCCCGCTTTTATGGATGAAGAAACTGATGCACAGAGAGGTTAAGTAAGTCACCTGAGGGCACACAGCTAGCAAATGGTAGAGCTGGGAATGAAATGCTGGCAATCCAAGTCCAGGGTACATGTTCTTAATCACTACCCCAACTGGAAGGGCTGGTGAGGAGACAACATAGAGAGAAATGGTATGGGAATGTCTAGGCTAGCTGATTCATATTTTCCTAATGCAAACTGTACCTAAGAAAGTATGAGGGACTAATGTTTATGCCACAGACCAGTATCACAAAGGTGTGTCGAGCTCTGCTTCTCAATGTTCAGAATACACAAGAATCATCTGAAGAGCTTGTTAAAACACAGATTCCTGGGCTCCCCTGTCAGATATTCTGCTTCAAGGGACTGGGCACAATGATCTGTATTACTAATGAGTTTCCAGATGATGCTAGTGCTGGCACAGGGATCACCTTTCAGCAACACTGCTGTAAGGAACAACGGGATCCTGAGGAGCAGAGACAAATCACATCCTCAATGATATGAGATGCAGGCTTGATTAAGAAATAAAAAAATTATCCAGTGAATTAAATGCCAGAATGGCAACTGCCAGCATGATGGCCTTTGTTACTGCAGTGGAAATTAATTTATACAGGCAATCATTATAACTTAGCCAGGGCTTCTCAGGAAATAAGGAGGGAGGAGGTCGCAGCCCAGTAGCCAGGCAGCTGAGTCAGCACCAGTGCAGGGATGCAGATTCGACCTGGGAGAATCAAAAAGGAAGTTCTGGGACATTTCAAGGTTTAAAGCAGGCTGAGGATTCCTAAGTCTTTAATTTTTCAGGAAATGAAAAAATGTCAGTGGTCATGGTTTAAGGAATAAGACTGCCAACTGAGGGTTTCAAAGTGCTTATGTGTTAGTCTAGCTACTCAGTGCTTGTTAAATGTTGAGCCTTTTCTTTTAGTTATATTCAATGTTTTATGACCAGAGTTCTCTTCTTTCCTTTCTACTATTCCTCCATTCCTTCATTCCAGAAACATTTACAGAACAACTACCTTGTTCTAGACTTTGCAAGTAGATAATGGAGATTACGGAATTTGTGGCCTAACAGGAGGAAACAGACACCAAACGTGAAATGATTCAAGTACTCCAGGAATTAATTGCAATAGTGATAAATTCAGTGAAGGATTAATACTTGTTCTATATTCTGGAGGTGGGCATAGACGGTTGTGGTGGTGAATCTGTGAAAGATGCTGTATCTACTACAGGGAAATTTCCATACTGGAGAAGGCCTAGTTACTTTTCTCTGTAGTGTCTATCACATGACTATGTTGAAAAGATAAACTTCTCTTGATTTGTATTTGGGTTGTTTCATTCCTGAACAAGGAAACAAGGGAATATCTCACATACTTGCAAATGCTTGTCCTAAATTTTTCTTACCCTGAAATCACCACATGTAAATGTCCGAATGTCTTGAAATTAGTGTAACTGCTCTGTTGACCATATGACCTACATGAACACGGCTATATTCCATTGTCTGCTTCAGGTTGTAAAACTACTACAGGTCAAGGGCCCAGAGGTATGCAATTAATTTTCTCAGCACTGAAAGCTTCATGCATGATTAGGTGCTTAAATGCTTTTTCATTTTAGGGATGATGCTGGTGAAGTTTTCCTATGAATTTGATTGGTAGTCTAAATAATGCTTGATTTTACAAAGATAATACTAATGCATGTGTTTAATATAGGGTTAAGAAAATTTTGCTTGTAAGCCAAAGCTTCAAAAACTAGTGAGAAATCCATGGATGGCCTACGTTGACCTTTTGTTGTGCCATAGAACCATATGCTTATGTAGAGTTAGCTATTTGGTGACTGTTGGGGGGTGAGGGCTAAATGTGGACTATGGCAAGATGTTACAATAGATTTGTTAAACAGACATTAACGTTAAACTTTAATAAATGTCACAAAAGTAAGTAAAAACATGTTCTAAAATGGTACAATTATCTGTATAAACATATTGAATCTTTCCTCTAAAGGTTTTCTATGTAAATAATAAGAAAGTTCAATCATTTTTATGATCCCTAGTCCTCTGATGTACTAAAGCTGAATGCAAACTAACCTGTTAAAAATCATCCAAAGCTATTTTTTTCACTTCCTAGAATTTCATATACTTACTAAATAATCAGAATCTGGGTACAGGTATACCTCAGAGATATTGCGGGTTCAGTTCCAGACCACTGCAATATAGTGAATATCACAATAAACAAGTAACAGAAATTTGTTGGTTTCCCACTGAATATAAAAGTTATGTTTACACTATACTGTAGTCTATTAAGTGTGCAATAGCATCATGTCTAAAAATGTACATACATTAATTAATACTTTATTGCTAAACAATGTTAATGATCATCTGAGTTTGCAGTGAGTTGTAATCTTTTTGCTGGTGAGGGGTATTTCCTGCATGTTGATGGCTGCTGACTGATCAAGGTAGTGGTTGCTGAAGGTTAGAGTGACTGTGGCAATTTCTTAAAATAAAATGACATTGAACCTTGCCACATTGACTCTTCCTTTCACAAAGGATTTCTCTGTAGCATGAAATGCTGCCTTGATCGCATTTTACCCATGGTAGAACTTCTTTCAGAATTGGAATCAGTCCTCTCAAACCCTGCCACTGCTTTATCAACTAAGTTTGCGTAATATTCTAAATCCTTTCCTGTCATTTCAGCAATGTTCACATCTTCACCAGGAGTAGATTCTATCTCAAGAAACCACTTTTTAAAAAATTTCAGAATATTATGGGGGTACAAATGTTTTGGCTACATGAATTGCTTTTGTACAGTTCAAGTCAAAATTATAAGTGTGCCCATCACCAGATAGTGTGCATTGTACCCATTAGGTGTGATTTTACCCATGCTCTTCTCCCCCCTTCCACCTGCTTGATTTCCATTGAGTTTTACTTCCATATGTGCACGTGAGTGTTGATCAATTAGTTCCACTTTAATAGTGAGTACATGTGGTGTCTGTTTTTCCATTCTTGTGATACTTCACTTGGGAGGATGGTCTCCAGTTCCATCTAGGTTGTTACAAAAGGTATTACTTCACCATTTTTTTATGGCTGAGTAGTATTCCATGGTACATATACCACATTTTATTAATCCACTCATGAATTGATGGGAACTTGGGTTGATTCCACATCTTTGCAATAAACATTTGAGTGCAAGTATCTTTTTGACAAAATGGCTTTTTTTTGCCTTTGGGTAAATACCCAATTATGGGATTGCTAGATCAAATGGTAGGTCTACTTTTAGTTCTTTGAGGTATCTCCACACTACTTTCCATAGTGGTTGTACTAGTTTGCAGTCCCACCAACAGTGTATAAGTGTTCCTTTTTCTCTGCATCCATGCCAGCATCTGTTGTTTTGGGACTTTTTGATAAAAGCCATTCTCACTGGAGTTAAGTGATATCTCATTGTGGTTTTGATTTGCACTTCCCTTATGATTAGAGATGTTGAGCATTTTTTCATGTGTTTATTGTCCATTAATCTATCTTCTTTTGAAAAACTTCTGTTCATGTCTTTTGCCCACTTTTTTATGGGGTTGTTTGATTTTTTTTCTTGCTGATTTACTTGAATCCTTTGTAGATTCTGATTATTAGCCCTTTATCAGATGCACAGCATGCAAATAATTCATACCATTCTGTAGGTTGTCTATTTGCTCTATTGACTGTTTTCTTGGCTGTGCAGAAGTTTTTAATTTAATCAAGTCTCATTTATTAATTTTTGTTGTTGCTGTGATTGCCCTTGGGGTCTTCTTCATAAATTCTTTGCCTAGGCTGATATCTAGAAGAGTTTTTCCAACATTTTCTTCTAGAATTCTTATAGTTTCATGCCTTAGGTTTAGGTCTGTTGTCCATCTTGAATTAATTTTTGTGAGTGGTGAGAGATGTGGATCCTGTTTCAATCTTCTGCATGTGGCTATCCAATTTTCCCAGCACCATTTATTGAATAGGGATTCTTTTCCTCAGTGTATGTTATTGCCTGCTTTGACAAAGATCAGAAACCACTTTCTTTGCTCATTCATAAGAAGCAACTCCTCATTCATTCAAGTTTTATCATGAGATTGCAGCAATTCAGATACATCTTCAGGCTCCACTTCTAACTCTAGTTCTCTCATTATTTTTACCACATCTACAATTGCTTCTGCTGCTGAAGTCTTGAACCCTTCCCAGTCATCCATGAGGGTTGGAATCAACTTCTTCCAAACTCCTGTTAATGTTCACATTTTGACCTCCTTCCATGAATCATGAATATTTTTAATGGCATCTAGAATAGTGAATTATTTATAGAAGGTTTTCTATTTACTTTGCCTAGATCCATCAGAGAAATCATTATCTATGGCAGGTATAGCCTTAAGAAGTATATTTCTTAAATAATAAGACTTGAAATTTGCAATGACTTCTTGGTCCATGCCTGCGGAATGGATGTTGTGTTAGCAGTCATGAAAACAACATTAAGCTCCTTGTACATCTCCATCAGAGGTCTTGGGTGACCAGATGCATTGCCAATGAGCAGTATTATTTTGGAACACATTTTTTTTTTCTGAGCAGTAGGTCTCAACAGTAGGATGAAAATATTTAGTAAACCATGCTGTAAACAGATGTGCTGTCATCCAGCCTTTATTGTTCTATTTATAGAGCATAGTCAGCATAATTCTTAAGGGCCCTGGGATTTTTGGAATAATAAATGAGCTGTGGCTTCCAAGTAGAGTCACCAGCTGCATTATCCTTTAAGAAGAGTCAGCCTGTCCTTTGAAGCTTTAAAGCCAGGCATTGATTTCTCCTCTCTGGCTATGAAATCCTAGATGGTGTCTTCTTCCAACAGAAGGCTGTTTTGTCTACATTGAAATTCTGTCATTTAGCGTAGCCACCTTCATCAATGATATTGGCTAGATCTGGATAGCTGGCTGCAGCTTCTGCATCCACACTTGCTGCTTGGCCTTGCACTTTTATGTTATGGCTTCTTTCCTTAAACTGTATGAACCAACCTCTACTAGCTTAAAATTTTTCTTCCACAGCTTCCTACCTCTCTCAGCCTTCACAGAATTGAAGAGAGTTAGGGCCCTCCTGTGGATTATGCTTTGGCTTAAGGGAATGTTGTGACTAGTTTGATATTCTATTCAGGTCACTCAGACTTTCTCCACATCAGCAACAAGGCTGTTTGGCTTTCTTATCATTGGATGTTCACTGCAGTGGCACTCTTAATTTACTTCAAGAACTTTTCCTCTGCATTCACAACTTGGCTAACTGTCTGGTGCAAGAGGCCTAGCTTTCAGCCTATCTCAGCTTTGGATGTGCCTTCCTCACTAAGCTTAATCATTTCTAGCTTTTGATTTGAAATGAGAGACGTGCGACTCTTCACTTGAATGCTTAGAGGCCATTATAAGGCTATTAATTGGCTTAATTTCAATATTGTTGTGTCTCAGGGAATGGGGGGCCTGAGGAGAGGCAAAGAGGTGGGGGAATCACCAGTTGGTAAAACAGTCAGAACACAGAAATTTATTGATTAAATTTGCTGTCTTCTATGAGTGTGGTTTGTGGTGCCTCAAAGCAATTACCTTAGTAGCATCAAAGATCACTGATCACAGATCGCCATAAAGATACGATAATGAAGATTTGAAACATTGTGAAAATTACCAGTATGTGATCCAGAGACATGAAGTAAGCACATGCTGTTGGAAAAAACGGCTTCCATAGACTTGTTCCATGTAGGGTTTTCACAAACCTTGAATTTGTAAAAAACACAATATCTGTGAAGTGAAATAAAGTGAAGTGCAAAAAATGAAGTATGCCTGTATCCTGAAAAATGATTTGTTTACCTTCCAAGAATGAACCTATTCCTAGGTACCACCCAGTTCCTTCTCTTAGCCATCCTCATTTTGTTCTGTCATCTGAGCTGTGCGTCACTATGGGTAGTCTTCAGTTACAGTCTAGAATTTTGTGGTTGGTATCCAGTTCTAGCATGCATGATCTCTAGACATTGGAAGGAAAACATCATCTAAAATGTGCAGGTTCCATCACGATCATTTTTCACAATTATATTGGAATTCAGGGAGAACTCATTTATGGGTCTTGAGCTCCCTCTGAAATTTGGTGGTGTGGTGGTGCTAACTAGGGCAGCTTTTTAGAAGGCATGTAGGCCTTCTTCCACATCTAACTCTTTGAGACTTGTTTTCTCACTGAATTTTTGAAAATTTGCTTGCAATTCACATTCCTGATGTAAGATGGTGGGAATGACTTGTTGGAAATCAGAGCCTTCCAAGTGGGAAGGAAAGACAATGTATGGTATCTAGGAAAAAAAAAAATATATATATATATAATATATAGTATACACTTTCACACTAAAATCATCAGGAAAGGGCAAACATTTCTTTAGGAAAATAAGTAAAAGTACTCCTTTGAGCAAGAATTAGATAAATAGAAACATTTTGAAAACATTAGCAGTGTTCTATAAATTTTAACTTTACCTAATTACTGGTTTTAGATTATATCTTGAGTTGCATATTTTTTAAAATTTCAATGAGATTTCTCTGGGACTTGTGAAACAGCATTGAGTCCTGGTGTTGGCTTAGCTGTTAAGTGCTAGCAGCTTGGCGCAGGGGGTATCAAGCAGCTTTAACCCATCAAGGCTTAGAAGGGCCTGCCTTCCAGGCTTGCTATTTATGCAACGAAAATCCAACCTGTCTTGTCTGACCATCCAGAAGGTATGAAAACTGATCCATTCAATGTTCCTCTTTTTCCTTCCTGCACTAAACCTTTTCTTATTTACTTAGTATACTTCTTAGCTGAAACCCTTATCTGGGATTATATTCTGTTAAACTTGGAAAGCATTATAGCCGCTTTATTTAGGTTAGTGCCTAAAATACACATTTGTTCAGCTTTTTCTCAAGGATGAATCCAGCTCTACTAAACTTAGACATTGTGGATAAACATTTTTCTCTTTTGATGATTCTCTCCTCATACTATCAGAGTCCAAAATGAGTTTGTTCCGTGCTCGCAGTGCATTTATCTGATTTCCTTTTTCCTACCTAGAATGTATTAGGCAATATGGCTTTGATTAGGTCTTGATTTTCCAGCTCTGTTCTTTTTACATTTCCTCACTCTGGGTTCCTTTGCTGGCAACCTTTGTCATGACAACCTTCACTTCCCTCATTTGTAAAAATGATAACATTTTCCTACAGGGCTGTTGTAAGAATTAAATGAAATTAACATGTAAAAAGTGTTTAGCACAACTTTTGGCACAAAGCATGAATATTTGGGAAAATGTTACTCCTTAATTAAAGAAAATATAGATTTTTAAATAAAAAAAGGGCACATCTAGATAACCACTGAAGTTCCTACCTGATAGAGTAATTAAGAATCATATTAGTAGATGTGTACAAATTTTAAGGGTCAGTGAGATGTGGAATATCAGGTAGAATGAGAAACCATATAACAACTTGAAGAGCAGTCTACGAATGATTTAAACCATGTATATGCATGTGCAATTCATACTGTCAAACTTACAAATTAAAAAGCTTTCTAATACATTTCATTTTGAAAGGAAATTTTCAAATTTTAATTATTACAGTAAAAAATTAATGCATCCTTGTTATGAAAACTTAAATATTGTAGATAAGGTTAAGATTCCTGTTTTATTCCCAGCTGATTTTCCTTCCCCTCACCAGGGTAATAATCTTTTTTTTTAAGCATACATATTTATTTAACATAAGTTTTATCTAACATGAAAGCCTTCAGAACTGAAGACCCAAAGAAACAGGAAAAACTGTATTTTTACGGAGAGTAGTGCAGAAGTATGATTGGAGAACAAAAGGGTATGATCTAATGGTAGCAAACTGGGGGAAACTTAGCAAAGCGTGTTTGTTCAGATTCTTCTCTGTGTCCCTGTATCTTCATTCCTTTCCTCTGGGTGTAGGGAGGACCCCCCTAGAATGAGGGTCTTAAGCCCTACATATTAGGTCATTAAGTATGAAATGTCTGATTTCCTTAAGTACTAAGTTTGACAGTTGCTACCTCTGACATTTCACTTTGACACTTCTTGTTTATTTTTATTGTGAAGATACATCCTCATTCTTTCTTTTTTTTCTTATACCCATTCTATTTTAATCATTTATATTATGTCTGTTCTTTGCAGACTTTTCTGGGTTTTTTTTCCAGAATATTACAGGGGTACAAACGTTTTGGTTGCATGAATTGCTTTTGTACAGTTTGAGTCAAAGTTATAAGTGTGTCCATCATGTAGCTAGTGTGCATTTTACCCATTAGGTGTGAATTTACCCATCCCTTCCTCCCCGCTCCCACCTACTTGATTTCCATTATTCCCCCCTTGATTTCCACTGAATTTTATTACCATATGTGCACATGAGTGTTGATTTATAAGTTTCAATTTAGCAGTGAGTACATGTGGTTTTTGTTCTTCCATTCTTGTGATATTTAAAAGGATGGTCTCCAGTTCCATCCAGGTTGTTACAAAGGTACTAGTTCACCATTTTTTATAGCTCAGTAATATTCCATAGTATACATATACCACATTTTATTGATCCATTCGTGTATTTATGGGTACTTGGGTTGATTCCATATCTTTGAGATTGTGAATTGTGCTGCTATAAACATTTGAGTGCAAGTGTCTTTTTTATAAAATACCTTTTTTTCCTTTGGGTAAATACCCGGTAGTGGGATTGTTGGATCAAATGGTAGGTCTACTTTTAGTTTTTTGAGGTGTCTCCACACTACTTTCAATAGAGGTTGTACTAGTTTTCAGTCCCACAACAGTGTATACCTCAGACTTTTTTAAATAGCCATATCAGTCTTACAAAAAGATTTTCTGTAATTTGGATCTGGGGAAATTCTTCTTGATCTGTAATTTTTATAGTAGCTTCTCTTCCATTTATGAATCCTGCAATTTTATAAATCAGAGCTTACTAACCCATGCACCATGAATGGGTAACAATGCATTCAGATAGTAACCCCTCAGCTCTGGATGGGTGACCAGTGGGACTTTGGACAGCCATATCCCCATGGCCAGTCTCCTGTGGCCCCTGAGAAGTAGAGCAGACATATTTTATCATTTTCTATGAATGCCATGATTTGATAGATGGAATCATTTTTAGGATAGTATTCCTCTTTCCTTCAGCCCTTTGCTATATTAGATGATGTAAATAAAATCACCTCTCTGCCATAAATCCACTGATTTGTCTATAGAAAAATAGAAAACTGACATCAAGTAGAATAGAAAATTAAAAGAAGAATTTATTTGATTTCTTTTTTTAATTTTATTTTTTTCTATTTTTTTATTTCAGAATATTATGGGGGTATAAACACTTTGGTTACATATATTGCCTATGCACTGCCCAAGTCAGAGCTACAATCATGAATATCCCCCAAACTGTTTGCCCCACACCTATTAGGTGTGAGTTTTCCCATCCCCTCCACCCCCCTCCCACCTGCCTGATGAATATCATTCATGACCACTGAGGAATGTCATTTCTATGTGTGCACATAAGTATTGATCAGTTAGTACCAATTTGATGGTGAGTACCGGTGGTGCTTGTTTTTCCATTCTTGTGATATTTCTCTTCAAAGAATGGGCTCCACCTCCATCCAGGATAATACCAGATGTGTTAATTCACTGTTGTTTTTTATTGCGGAGTAATACTCCATGGTATACATATACCACATGTTATTAATCCACTCATGTATTGATGGGCACTTGGGTTGTTTCCATATCTTTGCAATTGTAAATTGTGCTGCTATAAACATTCGAGTGAAGAAGACCCCCAAAGCAATCACAGCAGCAACAAAAATAAACGAATGGGACCTGATCAAATTAAAAGGCTTCTGCACAGCCAAGGAAACTATCACTAGAGTGAACAGACAACCTACAGAATGGGAGAAAATATTTGCATGCTACACATCTGATAAAGGGCTGATAACCAGAATCTATACAGAACTTAGGAAAATCAACAAGAAAAAAATCAAACAAACCCATTAGAAAGTGGTCAAAGGACATGAACAGAAACTTTTCAAAAGAAGACAGAGTAATGGCCAACAAACATATAAAAATTGCTCAATTTATTTAATTTCTTATTAGATGTTCTGCTTTCATCTTATTTTATGTTTAGATGGTAAACATATTAAATTATTATTTTTATTCCTAGTGTTGCTGTATACACACACAAATGTACAACACATATACTGGTGGTGTCTCATGTTTAGTCAAGTCAAGAAACAGTTTTATAGTTGCAGCAGGTTGAATTATGATGCAATTTCCAGTTGACAAGCAGTAATGTGGTACTCTGTAGAACTATAAAAAGTACTGTAAAATACTTTTTCATACATAGTACTTTTTTTAGGCTGGAAAATGTATTACTGCATTGCAGTGATGAAATGATTGCCTTTCCAAAGCATAATTTGGTTGATAATCATAATTTCTATTAAATAAATGTTCAGACAATCCTGCATCCATCACCTTAAATCCATTTAAAAAGCTTTCTACAGTATCAGAATGTATGAATAACTTTTATGTTTAATATAGAAACTAATGTTGATGTCTCCCCTGATATGAAAATGAGAAGTCTAATTTTAACTAATAATTCTGTCAGTTTTATAAAGTGACTAAAAGAGATCCAATGCTGCTGGTTTATAATGAATGTATTACTCAGGGATGCTTCTGAGTGGGAAAGTGATAATTAAAGAATCTTCTTTTCCTCATAACTTAGATATTAATGTCTTCCTTTTTTTTCTCTGAATTTTCCAGTAAAGCATTATATCTAAGAAGGGCAAATCAATTTTAGAAGGGTTATATTACAAAGAAACAGAAGAAAAATATGCTAGGAATTTGATACAAGCATTGAATAAAATATTTTATTGATGACTTTGTATGACCGCTAATTTGCTAACTGTGACTGACAATAAATAAAGATTCACTTGCCTTAAATTTTTTCCCAAAAAATAAATCTGTCGTATCTTTTCAAGCAAATAAGAGAGGTGGGGGTTAAATTCATATAGGTGTCTGAACATATATCTGTTCAAAGGCAATAGCTAACTCTTCAACATAAATTGTGGAGAGATTAGCAAGTAATATAAATAAATTGTGATAAGAAAGCTATAGGTCATGTTGTAATTCTTTTTCAAGTACCTCTTATAAATTATGTTAAGGGAAATGTCCCATTTTGGTGCTTCCTTTCCTCATAAAGCCTATGTCTTTGACTTAGAGAGTGAAAAGAAAAAGAAATCAATTATCTGATTTGTTCATGAAATACTTCTCAGCCTCAACAATGCACAGGTGCTGGGATGTAATTATGAACAGGAAAGACACAGTCCCTCTGCTCAGATAACTTATAGATTGACAGAAGATAGAGACGTACCAACAGACAATTGATGCAGGGGGGATAAATGCTAGGCCAGGAGGGACACAGGAACCTGGGCGAGCAATATGAAAGAGGTATTAAATATTGACTGGTAGAGTTGGAAGTGTCGGGATAGGGGGTCATGGCAATCTTTCCTTGGATGGTGATGACTAAGCTGAACCCTAATGTATAAAAAAGAATTAGTCAGTTGAAAAGAGTAAGCATGGTGGCCTGTAGGCAAGCAAGCACAGCATATTTGGGGAACTCAAATAAATTGATCAACTCTATTTTCCATTCCTTGAACACTTTCTCCCACTCTGCTTTTCTTTTTCCCACAGGCTTTTTTTCTCATTGGATCTATGCCCTGTAGGTCTTTTCTTTTCATGGAAGATGTTTGGCTGTTATGAAAGCATGGAAAATTTCATGGCTGTTTAATGTAACTCTGGTGACAAGAGGTCGGGTTCACTTTCATCTAATGAGGGTTTTATGCTTCTGATTTGTCAATATATATCAGAGACCCTTGAAATCACCACATGATACACAGAACACACAGCACTTGGGGTGAGAAGGTCACATTGTCAGGCTCATGCCCCCTCTTCCTTCTTTCTCAGTAATAACCACCTGCTTGTTGCAGGATGTGTGCTACTAGGATGATGAGAGGGAACTTGGAAAGCTATACCACAAAACAAACAACCTATATAAACTTCTGTTAAAGTTCAATTCCTTGACATGGACTTGAAATGGAATACTGTCTTTTTCTAGCATGTTATGAGCCAGCCTATTACCACAGGACCTCAGGAGACTGTGGTTACTAAGAGCATGGTAATGTCCCTGGAGAAGGGTCTCTCTTCTCTACAATCCTCTTAGTTCCTGTATATATTTGCCACCTCCTCATGTTCTGTTCTACTTCTCCGTTGCAGTATTTCCTGATTCTGCTCTGGTATAAAATGTGATTACCATGCCATGGATGTATTTGCTGGAGACACCCAATGCCCATGGACATCCTTGCTGAGGCTGAGGCTGCCCAGCTACATCGTTACTGATTATGGCTGAAGCTGCAAGAATTTTCTTCTGTCATTACCTAGGGAGAAAGGAAACACCACACTATAGTCTTGAGGTCACATTGTATGTTTTGGTTGCCCACATCAAACTTTTGACTTAGGGGTGGCATATTGTTGATTTAAATTTTCTTTTCTATCATTTAGGTGTTGCTACTAATCCACACTTCTATAATCTATTATGCTGATGTTGTTTGTCTGTTGATGCAGGGCCTTCTATTTAACTCTGTTATATTTATTATCTTGCTATCTTTGACTCAATATTCTAAGCTATTCTGATCTTTTTGAATTCTGAAAGTGAACCAATATCTTTGGTATCCTTCCATTTTTATGACCTGTAAACTTAGAAAACATGAATTTTTCATCTTTATCTAAATTATTGTTTAATAAACTTGGCAGTACAGGGCCATAGGTGGAGCCCTGACTGTGGCTCCAGTTCAGCTACAGTGGTTCATCTAGAAGCCACTGCCCACTTACAGTGAGTGAACCTGCCAAAGAATGAAATATAGATGAGGCTGGGTTTCTGGCTTTGGCCGGTGCTCTGCGTGCTTTGAGAACAATGACTGGTTCTGCATCCACTACTTTGAAGACCTCCCAAACACCCTCTCCTGCCTAGTACTCTCCTCAGCTTTTCTTTAAAACTCTCAAGATAAGGATATCCCTGTTACAAATCTCTTTCCCAGGAAAATGGGATAAATCAACTATCCCTAACCTTCTAATGATAGTTATCCTCAGTGATCCTAAGGTGCTTCATCCACCCAAAAGTGTCTTAAAATGAGGTATTTGTTCATTTACTTTCAATGAGTACCACTGAGTACAATGTGACCTCTCTCACTGAATAAGGGGAAATATCCTTATAGGCTTGATGTGTCATGGTCTTCTCCTCTGTGAGGACATCTTGCTCACTTAAGTATACTCAGTTTGCTGTGGGTTCTCTCATGTGACAGTCACTTAAACTTTGTCTGGCAGTATGTGGGGAATAGCACAGAAACCCCACATTTAATCCTTAAATTGCCCATTTCTTAGAATTGGGCAAGAAGCAAAATAGTCGTCAGTGACCAAGCAGAGTCCAGGCCAGTGGCTGTGAGCTAACAAGGTCAGAAACTGTTAGTAAACCATGACCTCTGCTCCCAGAGATGGTAGAGATTCCCTGACCCGTCTCTCCACTCTCATCCCTGGGGCAGGTAGATCAGCTTCTCTGGCCTTTCCTAGGCTAAAGTGCCTGAAGATGTTACAGGACCCACAGGTATCTATCTAGTGACTGGTTCTCCTTTATGTAAGTATGCATTCCATGGGGCTCATACTAAAAAATGATGATTCCAAAGAACTGAGGTGGTGTCTGAGAATTGTTTTTAAACAGCCCCCTTCTTCATGGTGCAGCTCAGCCATGTTTGTGAACTATTGATTTGTATCCAATCAGGAGACTATTTGTCTCAGATGGGTTATTTTTGCATAGCTGAGAGGTTCACTGTGGATTGAAATACATTCCAGTGGCTCCTGCTCCACGCTGGGAACAGTTCTCTTGGTCTTCACATCCAATCACCCATCAAGTACTCACATTCCACAAAGCAACCCCACCTAGTGCTGAGTAACCCTCTAGGAGTGGGAACTACATTACATCTCAGTACAGCCCTCCTAAACTTTGGCTCTTTTCTTATGGTGAGTTATGTTATTCTTCTGTTTATACGTGTTTATATCTCTCAGTTTCTCATAAAAAGGGTTGCACAGAAAAGGTGCTTAATAATTGTTTATTTAGTTGAATTTTATAACAGTGATGATAAAGAGAGAGAAGAAGAAACATGTTTAGTTTCTGTTCCATGTGATTTATTATTTATTGTTTTATTCATGTTATTGCTATTATTAACATAATGATTCTTACACTCTCTGTAAATGTTTTATGTGTTGGGCTTTTGCATTGTGCTGCCTACAGCTTTGGTCTTTTCTAAGCAGTTAGAGTCAGGTCAGGAGATTGTAATGGGAAATATAAGTCAGTATCAAACTTATTTTTACTTTCTATTTGAGCCAGGAAATAAACACAGATCTTCACAGGTGAAATGATAGCTTCTACTGAGCTACCTAGCCCCCTCTTTGAGACCAGTTAATAAATCTTAAACTAATTTCATTATGATTTTATAAACATATCTCCAGTGGGAAACTATTGGAATACTATCATTATTGGAGTCTGGAAGGAGCAGTAGAGGACACGGGCTATAGCTCTGACTTTTTCAGTAGCTCTGTTCCTTGTATATTTTCATCTTTCTCATTTAAAAATCAGAAAATCTCACACTGTGGACCCCAAGCTCATCTTGAAGAACATCAGATTTGCTTTTTTAAAGCCTTAATTAGTGGACATGATGGCAGATTTTTATTTGTTCATTATCTGTGGTCAATAAAACCTTATTGTTGTTGTAGCAGTGTTTTTTTTTTTAACTCTTTTTTGATCTAAAGAAAACTGTTTTACATAAGGAAATATTAACTTGTTCCTAAGTAGACTGCTATAATTTGAAGATATTATATTTGGCTTATTTTACAAACAAATAGAAAACATTCTCAACTAAATTAAAATCTAGGCTAGTTCAATAAAAGATAATCAGCAAATAGAAGTAACTAAATGCAGCAGATGGCTTTTATAGCTCAGACATTAATACAAAAGTTCTAAAGCAGCATTGCCTTTATCAGGAAAATCCAGTCAACATTTATGCTATGTCACCCCTATGGTCAAGTAATATTTATAATTGTCTCTGGGCTGTAAGAAGAGAATTCCATATTTCTTTGAAAAGTGATACACAATTTCCCCAAACAATTGTAGAAAAAGAGGTTCTGGGACATGATGGCATTTAGCACATTCCGAACTGGCCTCATGAGATCAATGCCAAGTTTTCTAGAATTGATGTTTTTTTGTTTTCTTTCAATTCTCTAGAGGGGCATATAGTACTATTCCTAGGTGCAGCAGTTGGTTATATTTTTTAAGTGTTGGGAAATAATATCTTCCTATTTCCATCCTTTATGTCAGACTATAACAAGGTCTCTTTAAATAGTTCCTGAAAATATTACTTGAGTATAACAAGTAATTCCTTATTTACATTAATAAATACTGAAGCATGAAAACAAATTTAACTGTTGAAACAAATTCCTTTGGCTATTTTCACACCTTTTTTTGTAAATTTGAAATTATCTCAAAATAAAGAGTTAAAAAAATAAATTCTATAGTGTAGAGAGAGTGATAGAAACAATATATAGTCAAATGGCATTGACTACTTTAAAATGTACCCCATTGGATTTAGCCAGTTTACTTATATACAGTATGTGTAGTAAACTATATTGGCTATGTCCTAAATAAACTTTTGGGAAATATACAAAAAAAGTAGCAAATTCAAAACTGATATGCTTGCATTTGGTGTTTTTTGTCTGTTTCTTCATTTATTTTACACTTATCAGAGACACTAAAGTACCCATGTATCACATTAACTCAAAAATGACAAAATTTACTCTAATCATCTTTGCTACTGTGGACTTGATGATAATAATAAGCAAATGCTGTACAGTTATTTACACTGCATTGACTTCTAAATTAGAATAGAAGGGATGAAAAATACCATTATCCAAGTGGAAAAAATAGCATGATGTAATTTTCTATTTAAAATTTTAATTTTTGCATCATCATAATATCCATTTAAAAGGTTCCATTATGTTTGAATCACCTGCCCTGTGCCATCAGAGATGATGAGAATAGAGCCAGCTTAATTGCAAATTTCCTGCACAATGAGTTTATAAAACAATAGCACATAGTTTTTGCCATTTCAGGAGGCTCTGGCATTTGGCAGTAAAGGCTGAACGCTGAGGGGGGTAGTAACTTGATGTACTGTATCCACCAGATGTGATGCTCGTTGAGCTCAACTCCTCAGCCAAATCTGGAAGATTATTCATAGGAAATTAGATTGTAAATGCAGATAGGATTTTTAATATTCCTGCTGTCCACATTTTTTCAGTTGTATAAGGGGGTGATAAGTAAGCTTAGAATGGCACAGCCCTTACTCATCATCACATAGACAACCTTGAAAATAAGGGAGGAAGAAATCATTTCTGCCCTCTCTGTATCCCTGAGGAGAGGAGGGAGGGTGCAAATGGATTTGCAAAATGGCTCCAGTTACCCCTTGCTGGCAGCGTATTGCTTTGGGAGTGTTCTTGCATAATTGTCTGTCTGCTGTAAGAATGATATCTAGGAATTATGCTATATCTTCTCAAATTCCTAGCATATTTTTAACTGGGTCAAAATCCAGAGAGAAGTAGTACAAAAGTATGACGGTGGCTGCAAGGTTGACTTCCAACTTTATTTTCCACCCTGCCAACCCTTTCCTGCCCCAATACTCTATTAGCCCCTGTCATACCTTAGCTTCTTGATGGAGTGGTGGGCAAATATTTTCCAGACTCAACAAGACTACATACTAGTAATGTAGTCTTTATCCACAGTATCTGTGTTTAGTTCCTACGAAGTTATAGCTCTATTGAGTTCTACTGTCTTTGTCATAGGGTACAGGGAGGTACTGAGTTATAATACTTTTAATACTTATAATACTTTTAAGTTTATCCTAGCACAGTTTATTACATTTTACAAACTTCTAAGTTATTCTAATTATTTTTAAAATTTATAGCTCTATTATCTGAATGATTATCTCCATACATTAAATATAGTTAACTGGATTGAACATCGTTACTTTTGAGGTTCTTTCCTAAAATTTGTTGTTAAATTTTTCACTTTTTTCTTTTTTGCTATTCTCATAGTATATGTCTTCCCTTGACCAATTAAAAAGTTAGAAACATGACCTAAATCCTTTCTATGGTGAGAGTGCTAATTTGTCCCATAATATCCGTTTACCCTTTGTTCCGAGGTAGTCGAAACCCCTATTTTTAGGTAGGCAGATAATATCTGGAATAAAAACTGCATTTCCCAGCCTTCTTTACATCTAGGTATAAGCATGTAACTTAATTCTTATCAATGGGGTGTGAACAGAAGTGTTGTGTAGTAGTTTCTAGGACTTGCCTTAATCAATAGCAAAGGTGTATCCTTTTCTCAGTCTATATGTCCTTTCCTTTATCCTGTTGCCTGGGAAGCAGATGGGAGTAAAATCTGCCATTTGAAACCATATGGATTAGGTCCTGAGAAATGGTTGAGCAGAGAGCTCTGAGAAGTTTGGTTCTGTCGGGATTTTGGGAAACAAAGTACCAGCACTAGGCTGTCTACCTCTAGCGGATTCTACATGGGTGGCTGCTACATGACTTCTGAGCTCTGTATAATATAGGGCTAAGTATAGAGATAGATTTTATTGTTTTCTTATCCTGAGTATTCTTACATTTCATGACAAAGTGCCTATCTGTGTTGTTTTTTCATTCATTCTACTTAGTACTAGGTAGTAGTTTTCAATGGAAAGATTACCTCTGAGAAAATCCCTTCTCTTATTCCCCTGACAACTGCCCCTCAATTTTCTCTGTTCCTTCTTTACAGAACTCATATTAGTTAGATCTCCTAAGTTGATAATTTATGTGTGTCACTTTTATTCTTTTTCTCTCTCTCTTTTTATTTTTTACTCTGTGGTCTGGAAGGTTTCTGAAATTTTGCCATCTAGCTCAATACCTTTTCCCCCAGTAAACATATATACCCTTAGGCTTTAATTTTAAAGTGATTTTGTGTTGCTTGACTTATCTAAGTTTCCTCTAATGTGAGTTGTTCAATTTCCTATATATTTATCATGGTATTTCACTTTCATGATGTTGTTTTTCTTTATGTATCTGTGATCATAATCTTTTTATATTTTAGGATAACAACATTTATTAGTGATTACAGGTGGTAAGTGGGTTATCATCTCAACTGGCAGGCTTCTTTTGTAGATCAGTAAAAAGACAGTTAACAATTAGCCTGGGAAACTCCCAATTGACCAAAAACAGGACAGATATTTTCTAGGTGCCAAGGAACAGTCTAACCTAGTTTTACACAGGCAGTTAGTTCAGTTTCTTTAAATATAAGCTCTATGTTTTCAAATCTAGAGGTAAAATATCTGTTACCCTGGTTTGTTTTTAGGAGAGTGGAGAAAGAAGGAAAGTTTGCATCCTGAATTCTGCCTGTCTTAAATGTTATAAAAGAAAGACCTAACTCACAAATTCTATTGACTCTATTTCCTATGTGTCTCCCCAAATCATTAACTTCTCGAATCCTACTGCTGTGAACTTAAACTGTCTTAAATTATCTTCTCTTGTTTGGATTACTTCAACAGCCAAGTAGTGTCATTGACTAGTCTCCTCATGGTCTCAACGTTGCAACTGTGTGATATTTCCAAAACCCAAATTTGACTATTAATTAACTAATACATTCAGAAGATATTTATTAAATACCTAAAATGTGAAATCATTATTCTAGGCATGTTTTTCTTGCCCTCAAGGAGCTAACATTCTAGTAATAATGGTGGGTTATGGACAGACAGATAATAAACAAGTAAATAAGTAAAGATATGATCTTATATGAGATGACTCTATGTTGCATGGACATCAGTTATACTTATATATAATTATATGTCTCAAGAAATTCTAAACAAATCTCAAAGGTATTTTATTACTTTAAGAAACTACTTAACAGGATGAACAGAAATCCACCCCACATATCAATTCTTTCAATAAATGTGAATGGCCTGAACTCTCCTCTCAAGAGGCACAGTCTGGATGACTGGATAAAAAAATACAAGCCAAGTATCTTCTGTCTCCAGGAAACACACCTAACCCACAAGGACTCATTCAGACTCAAGGTGAAGGGATGGAAAACAATATTCCATGCAAATGGAAACCAAAAGAAAGCTGATGTAGCCATTCTCATATCAGATAACATAGACTTCAGATCAACAAATTGAAGAAAGATAAAGATGGTCATTATATAATGGTGAAGGGAACAATTCAACAAGACATAACAACCCTAAATATTTATGCATCTGACACAGGTGTACCCAGATTCCTAAAGCAAACCATACTTGATCTAAACAAAATGATAAACAGCGGCATTGTAATAGCTGGGGACTTCAACACCCCACTGACAAAATGGGACAGGCCCTCCAAGCAGAAAATGAAGAAACAATGAACTTAAATAGGACTCTAGTACAAACAGGCCTAACAAACATTTACAGAACATTCTACCTCAAAACTACTGAATATATGTTCTTCTCATCAGCTCATGGAACATTCTCTAAGATTGATCACATCCCAGGCCATAAAACATGTCTCAAAAAATTTTAATAAAATTTTAAAAAAATAAAAATTATACCATGTATCTTCTTGGACCACAGTGGAATAAAATTAGAAATAAATTCCAAAAGAAACATTCAACCCTATACAAAGTTATGAAAATTAAACAACATACTACTGAATGATTATTGGGTCAAGGAGGAAATTAAGATGGACATCAAAAGATCCTTTGAACTAAAGAGAAAGGGGACATAAATTATAAAAATATGTGGGATTTTGATAATTAACTGCTTACATCCAAAAGACAGAAAGATCACAGATCAACAGTATAATGAATTGTCTCAAGGAATTGGAAAAGGAAGAGCAAACCAATCCCAAACCCAGCAGAAGAAAAGAAATAACTAAGGTCAAAGCAGAACTAAATGAAATCGATAACAAAAGAATTATACAGAAGAGTAATGAAACAAAAAGTTGGTTCTTTGAAAAGATAAACAAAATCAACAGGCCTATCACTAGATTAACCATAAATAGAAAGGAAAGGACCCTAATAATTTCAATCAGGAATGAAAAGGGAGATATTACAACTGATACAATGGAAATACAAAATATCATCTCTGAATACTATAAAAATCTCTATGCAAATAAACTTGACAATGTTGAGGAAGAAATTTATTTTTAAAATTTGTATGTGATAATAAATACTTGAAAATGATTTAAAAATAATTAATCAAATAAATGGTGACCAAATATCCAACATAAATATGTACTATTTTTCAATAATTAATAGAATATACAATTTCTATCAAAATCAACATACTTATTGTATTAATCTGTTTTGTGTTGCTGTAAAGAAATACCTGAGACTGGGTCATTTATAAAAAGAAGAGGCTTATTTGGCTCACAGTTCTTCAGGCTGTACAAGAAGCATGGCATCAGCATCTGCTTCTAGTGAGGGTTTCAGGGGGATTCCAATCAACATGGAAGGCAGAGGGGGAGCAGGTGTGTCACACGGCAAGAGAGAGAGAGGAGGAGGGGCCAGGCTTCTTTAAACCGCCAGCTCTCACTCAAAGTAATAGAGAGAACTCATTTATTACCAAGTAGAGAGCACCAAGCCATTCATGAGGGGTCTGCCCACATGATCCAAAGACCTCCCACTGCACCCTATCTCTAAGACTGGGGATCAAATTTCAACACGAGACTTGAAGGGACCAAGCATCCAAATCACTTCACTGATCAATGGAAAAATAGAAAGGTCATAAACATTAAATATTTTTACTTATTCTATAATAAAATTAGCATTTCAAGTCAGTGAGGCAAAGATAAATATTTTTGCAAGGTGAAGGTGAAATAATTGGCTTACTATTTAGTAAGAAGGTAATGATTTTGTTGCATACCAGGTATGGAAGGAAACAGATAAAGGGATAAATGGTATAATAAATAGGTCAAAAATATAAGAAAAACGTAGATTACTTTGGGATTATGGAACATGTTTTTAAGGATGACAAAAATATCAGAAATTATAAAGAAAAATATTCATAAATTTGACTACAGTAAGATTTGAAACTTCTATTCTGATTTAAACCCAAAGATATTTTCTCTTTTTCTTCTCAGGTAATTTTTTACAATTAACAAAATAAATAAGAAATAACATATAAATTACATCTTCAATGAAACTATGGGAGATCTGAAACTCTGAATAGGTGAAATAGATACAAAAGACAGTGAGATTAGGTAAGAATATGGCCTATTTTGTTTATCTTTTTCAAAGAACCAACTTTTCGTTTTATGAATCTTCTGTGTATTGTTCTTTTGTTCTCAATTTCATTTAAATCTGCTCTGACCTTGGTTATTTCTTTTCTTCTGCTGGCTTTAGGATTGGTTTGCTCTTCCTTTTCCATTTCCTTAAGATGATTCATTAGTTTACTGCTTTGTGACCTTTCTGTCTTTTGTATATGAGCATTTAAAGTGATAAGTTTTCCTCTCAGAACTGCTTTTGCTGTATACCACAGATTTGGATAACTTGTGTCCCCATTATCATTTAGTTCAAAGAATCTTTTGATTTCTGTCTGAATGTCCTCCTTGACCCAATAGTCAGTCAGCAACAGATTGTTTAATTTTCATGTTTTTGGATGAAGATGTGAGTTTCTGTTGGAATTGATTCCTAATTTTATTCTGCTGTGGTCTGAAAAGATACATGGCATGATTTCTATCTTTTTAAATTTGCTGAGATCTGTTTTGTGGCCTAAGATGTGATCAATTTTAGAGAAAGTTCCATGAGCTGATGAGAAGAACGTATATTCAGTGTTATTTGGGTGGAGTGTTCTATAGATGTCTGTTAGGCCCAAATGTTCTAGAGTCCTGTTTAGGTCCATTGTTTCTTTGCTTATTTTCTGTTTGGAGGATCTGTCCAGTTCTGTCAGTGGGGTGTTGAAGTCCCCTGCTATTATGGCATTGCTATATATTATGTTGTCTATATCAAGCAGTATTTGCTTTATGTATCTGGGCGCTCCTGTGTTGGGTGCATAAATATTTAGGATTGTTAAATCTTCTTGTAAGATTATTCCCTTCACCACTATATAGTGTCCATCTTTGTCTTTCTTTACTTTTGTTGCTTTAACATTTGTATTATCTGAAATAAGGATGTCTACTCCAGATTTCTTTTGGTTTTCATTAGCCTGGAAAATTGTAATCCATCCTTTCACCTTGAGTCTGAATGAGTCCTTGTGTGTAAGATGTGTTTCCTGGAGACAGAAGATACTTGGCTTGTATTTTTTAATCCATTCAGCCAGCATATGTCTCTTCAATGGGCAATTCAAGCCATTCACATTTATTGAGAGGATTGATATTTGGGGTAGATTTCTGTTTATTCTGTTGGGTAGGATCTTGTTCTGTTTTACCTCTTGAGTCATTGTGAAATCTGGGTTCTGGAGTTTTAGCTTTGGGTGATTCTTTGAAAAGATAAACAAAATAGACAGGCCACTTGCCAGGTTGACCAGAAGCAGAAAGGAAAGGACTCTAATAAGCTCCATTAGAAATGAAAAAGGAGAGGTCACAACTGATATCATGGAAATACAAAACATTATCTTTGAATACTACAAAAATCTTTGTGCCCAAAAACACAAAAACGTGGAGGATATGGACAAATTCTTAGAAACATACTACCTCCCTAGGTTCAACCAGGAAGATAGAATTCCTAAACAGACCAATATCAAGCACCAAAATTGAAGCAGTAATAAAAAATCTTCCAACAAAAAAAAGTCCTGGACTAAATGGGTTCACACCAAATTTGTATATTTGAATTCTACCAAGCCTACAAAGAAGAACTGGTGCCTATACTGCAGAAATTATTTGAAAACATCCAGAAGAATGGAATCCTCCCAAACTCATTCTATGAAGCCAATATCACCTTGATACTAAAGCCAGGAAAGAACACAACAAGAAAAGAAAACTACAGACCAATATCCCTTATGAATATAGATGCAAAAATTCTCAATAAAATCCTTGCAAACCGAATTCAAATGTACATCAAAAAAATAATTCGTTACGATCAGGCGGGCTTCATCCCCGAGATGCAGGGATGGTTCAAAATATGCAAATCTATAAATGTAATTCACCAAATAAATAAAAGCAAAAACAAAGATTATATGATCCTTTCAATAGATGCAGAAAAGGCTTTTGACAAAATCCAGCACCATTTTATGATAAGAACTCTTAACAAAATAGGCATAGATAGCTCATACCTCAAAATTATTAAAGCCATGTAGGATAAACCCAGAGCCAACATCATGCTAAACTGGGAAAAATTGAAAGCATTCCCACTTAGACTGGAACCAGACAAGGTTGCCCACTATCTCCACTTCTATTCAACGTAGTGCTGGAAGTCCTGGCCAGAGCAATCAGACGAGAGAGGAATCAGAGGTGTCCAAATAGGGGCAGAAGAGGTCAAACTTTCACTATTTGTGGACGATATGATATTATATCTAGAAAACCCCAAAGATTCAACCAAGAGATTACTGGAATTGATAAATGAATTCAGCAAAGTCTTAGGATACAAAATCAATGCACATAAATAAATAGCTTTCATATATGCCAATAACAGTTGAGCCGAGAAACAAATCAAAGATGCAATACCTTTCACAATAGCACCAAAGAAAATTAAACATTTAGGAACATATCTAACTAAGGAGGTGAAAGACCTATATAGGGAGAATTACAAAACACTGAGTAAAGAAATTTCAGAGGATGTAAACAGATGGAAAACCCTACCATGCTCTTTGATAGGTAGAATTAACATTGTAAAAATGTCTTTGCTACCTAAAATGATTTACAGAATCAGTGCAGTCCCTATCAAAATACCAACATCATTTTTTGCTGATCTAGAAAAAATAATTCTACACTTTGTGTGGAACCAGAGAAGAACCTGTCTAGCCAAAGCAATCTTAAGCAAAAAGAACAAATTGGGAGGCATCAATCTACCAGACTTCAAACTATACTACAAGGCTATAGTAACCAAAACAGCATGGCACTGGCACAAGAACAGAGACATAGACCAATGGAACAGGACTGAGAACCCAAATATACAACCATCCTCATACTGTCATCTGATCTTTGACTAATTCCACAAGAACATACACTGGGGAAAAGATTCTCTATTCAATAAATGGTGCTGGAGAAACTGGATGGCCACATGTAGAAGACTGAAACTAGATCCACACCTCTCACCTCTCACAAAAATCAACTCACGATGGATAACAGATTTAAACCTAAGATGTGAAACCATAAGAAATTTAGAACAAAACGTTGGAAAAACTCTTATGGACATTGGCCTAGGCAAAGAATTAATGAAGAAGACCCCCAAAGCAATCACAGCAGCAACAAAAATAAATAAATGGGACCTGATCAAATTAAAAAGCTTCTTCACAGCCAAGGAAACTATCACTAGACTGAACAGACAACCCACAGAATGGGAGAAAATATTTGCCTGCTACACATCTGATAAAGAGCTGATAACCAGAATCTATACAGAACTTAGGAAAATCAACAAGAAAAAATCAAACAACCCCAATAAACAATGGGCAAAGGACATGAACAGAAACTTTTCAAAAGAAGACAGAATAATGGCCTCAAACATATAAAAAACTGCTCAACTTCTCTAATCATCAGGGAAATGCAAATAAAAACTGCAATGAGATATCACTCATCTCCAGTGAGATTAGCTCACATCAGAAAGTCCCAAAACAACACATGTTGGTGGGGATGCAGACAGATAAGAACACTCATACACTGCTGGTGGGACTGCAAATTAGTACAGCCTCTATGGAGAGTAATATGGAGATACCTCAAAGAACTAAAAGTAGAACTACCATTTGATCCAGCAATCCCACTACTGGGTATTTACCCAAAGGCAAAAAAAGACATTCTATAATAAAGACATCTGCACTCAAATGTTTATAGCAGCACAATTCACAATTGCAAAGATGTGGAAACAACCCAAGTGCCCATCAATACATGAGTGGATTAATAAAATTTGGTATATGTATACCATGAAGTATTACTCAGCAATAAGGAGCAATGGTGAATTAACACATCTGGTATTATCCTGGATGGAGCTAGAGCCCATTCTTTGAAGCAAAGTGTCACATGAATGTAAAAACAAGCACCACTGGTACTCACCATCAAATTGGTACTAACTGATCAATACTTATGTGCACACATGGCAATAATATTAATCAGGGGGCGGGCAGGTGGGAGCAGGGTGGAGGAGATGGGAAAACTCTCACTGAATGGGTGTGGGTTGCACGGTTTGGGGGATGACCACGATTGTAGCTCTGACATGGGCAGTGCATGGGCAATATATATAAACAAAGTGTGCCCCTGTAATATTCTGAAATAAAAGGAAAAAAAATTAGCCAATCTAGAATTACACTTAAAATAGTGGTTAGGAAGGGAGAAATGTGGATGGGTTCTTATCTCTATTTTTTTTAAAGTTTCTGCAGTAAATATATTCCTTTGAATTAAAAATTTAGTAAAAATCTAAAAAAAAAAAGTAAGAATATGGGATAAAGTGAAAAAGTAACCCCGGTCATTACTGAATATCTTAGAAGTACCAGAAAATATATACTTCTCTTGGGTACAGGGCATGACATGATAAGCAAACCCCAAATCCCTTATATGTCACAATTGTAGTAGGGTAATCAGGATGGTGTTGGGATTATCCTTGGGCCAATTTCCTTGCAGAGGAAACCTCTACAGAGGTTGTAGAACTGAATAAAGAGTAACACCAAAGAATATATTAATACTATTCACTGGAAGTAATATTTTGGTGATGCAAGCTAAATGAGTGAAATTCTGCATTATAAATAACTCCTCTAATTGCCCTCTTTTGCCTAGAAACAAATCAGGTTAAAGCTCAAATCCACCACCTATGTTAATAAGAAAAATTTCTGCTAACCTAGAACAAAGCTGTGGTCTTTCTCTGTAAAAAGTTTCTACAAATAGCTGATCCAGAGAAAACTTATCTGTCCTTATTTAAAATTTATAATCAAAAGGAATCAGGGAAGCATATTGAAAATATACTAAAAGAAAAATTACGAAAGGTACAGGGAAAAGAAATCCATGACAGATAAAAACATTAACTAGAGAAATTAATTTCCATGGAGCAAAATAAAATTGTGAATAAACATTTTCTATATGAATTTAACAAACAAACAAAAACAATTGTATCTATAAAAATAAGAGCACAATACAGGAATGCGGGAGTGCAGGGAAGAGATCGTAAGATATGTAAAAAGGAAAATAAAATGTCAGACAATAGACTTCAAGGAAGAAAAAGAATAAAAATTTGGAATGTCGTAGAAATGAACGCCAAATCAGAATAGACACAGGAAAAACAGATATGTTAAAAACATAAGAGGAAGCAGAAAATAAAATGGTGGTTACCAGAGATGCTGCAGTGTGGAGGGAATGAGCAGATTTTGGTCAAAGGATATAAAATTTTAGTTAGATGGGAGGAATAAGTTCAAAAGATCTATTGTACATCATGGTGACTATAGCTAATTACAATATACTGTATTTTTGAAAATTGCTAAGAAAGTAGATTTTAAGTGTTCTTGCCACAAAAAAAAAGTATGTGAGGTAATGCATATATTAATTAATTTTATTTAGCCATTCCACAATGTATACATTTATTAAATCATTATATTATACACCATAAATATATACAATTTTTATTTGTCAATAAAAAAGTTACTGTTATTAGCAACCCTTTAAGAAAAACATAGTAAGAGCAATGAAACAAAAGCAAAAATTGGAAGTAAAAAGTCACTAAAGACAAAAGATATGGTTATAATAGAGGCAAAGGAGATCCAATACATGTGGAATGTATGTAGAAGGATTAATTGACTATTCACCAAAAAATTAACTCTTTTAATTAACTTTTTCTTGTGTTTTCAATGGTAATGAGCTTGCAGTTTTTTGCTGACAAATATGTATTCTGCACATATTCTTTATTTTTATCATACACCTACTTAGTTGCTTTAGCCAAATCACCTGTCATCAATTTATAAAAAAATGCTTGACTAGCTCCAGGTAATAGCTCATTCAGACTGTCAGAATCCCAGCTTTTGGCACCAAAGATGTCAGGGTGGGAGTCTGTCCTTGGTTCTTGGTGTGCTCTTGGCCAAAGAATGACCAGACACACCAAAGTGTCAAGTCCAGGCTATTATCCTTGTCCTCTGACTCCTTTCTTGGAAAAGTCACCAACAAGTCCAATACCACAGAGTAACCTCAGGCAGGGAACAGTTTCACAAGAACAGCTATTTATTATAGGATAAAATGGGTCTGTCTCCATGAGTGGAGAGAGACAGACCAACTCACTCACTCACTGACCCACTCACTTTCTTTCTGACTTCTCGGATTGTTTCCTTTTATTAGTCCAGTCTGGAAGAGGGCTCTTGGGAGGTATAGGATGTTATCATATGATCAACAGGTGTCCTTAAAATTTCATCTGTGTATATGAGCTCCCTCTAAGAAAGCCCATCTTGGGGGGTGAACCTCAATGCAGATTCAAGCTAATGGCATAGTAATTACCCTTAGGTTACTTTAGGTCACTTTCTAAACCTTATTATGCCTGGGCTGGGGAATTCCTAGATTGGTAAAGCATTCCTTTCTTCCCCAGGTGTAGCAGTTGCTTGGGATAGGATTAAGGGTGGGGCAACACCAAAATGGAGTTTCCGCTCCTATCTTTCTTCCCAGGTGGAGCAGCTGCTCAAAACAGCATCAAAACGGGGAACCCTTGTCCTGAGAAGAGCCGGAAATCCTAACTATTTACCTAAGAAGACTATCAATAAATATCCCATGATCTCCCTTCTCTGAAAAAATGAGGTTAGTAACAATATACTATTTCTGCTTTTATAGAATTTGATGATTCTTAAGATGTTTTATATTCTTTGGGAACAGATAACATGTGAATACAATTTAGGATCATTTTTATTTTTGCTGTCATGTAAATTTGGTACCCTTGGTACAGTTTTTAAATATCCTAATCATCACACGGGGCTTGCACATTTTATTTTGTAAGCATTCTATGACTTTGCTGATATCCTTACAATGAAATTTGATTGTCTGGATAAACTTCTTCAATGGGTTTTGCAGCATTTTTCTTATGCTTCCTAAAAGACATTTTATAAATTTTATGGCAGTTTATAATAGTCTTCTAGGGGTAGCTAAGTGCTTTACTTATCATTAAAGGTAAGGCCATATGGGAAGCCTACTGACTTGAACTGTGGAGAGTCAGCAGCTTTGGAGTTGATAAGTCAAGGCTGTACTTAAGGGTTCTAAGGAGAATAAATATTTTATTCACAGAGTAATTCAGTGTATATCTAAGGACTTCTTCCAAAAGTATGCCTATCAGGAAAATGCTGAATATATAGTATTAGTGAGTAGGGAAGCAATTTTAGCTGCATGTATCTCTGCCAAAGTGAGTTGGCTAGCATCCTGTAAGATATGCTTTAAGCACATAGAATTTTTTGTATGAAGGCAACAAGGTAACTCTTCATCTAAAACTAAAAGCTAAGCACTGTGAATTCTCTATCTTGCAGTACCTAGTTTCCCCCAAATTATAGGGTGAGGAATGTTTAGGCATCGCAGTGGTCCAATAGACTAGCTGTCTGAAATAATTTTAAGTGCTTTGCAATAGCTGTGACTTCCAGGGCAAATCATATTCACTTTGAAGTTTAAAATATCTCTTTTTTCCCACCCACATAAAAACTTTGGTTGGAACATTTAAATACTATTACCTGTTATTAGCTAAACTACTGAAGAATTTGCCTGTAATATATTCAAGTGTCTTAAATAAGAAAATGATTATTCTTCTGTTCTCAAATTTTCATTACATGTTTGGAGACAAGTATTAAATATCTATACTTCATAGAGAAGAATAAAGGCATTAAAAATCTCTCCTAGAATAAGTATCATTTCTTATAGACCTTCAGGTTTCATTCCTAGGGTAGTTAGGTTTTATCTTTGGGTTCACTCTCACCCTTGTCTGCACATTGGACTCACCTGGGAAGCTTTAAAATGTCTTGCTATGTGGATCCCAGACCCAGTTTCTGAATTAATTGTTCTGAGGTGTGTCCTGGGCATTGTGTGAGTGCTCATAAGAGGAAGCTGAGATGCAGGTTCTAGGTGACCCCTGCAACTCTCATGGTGCTGCTCCTACTGTTTGTCATGCCATATACGACTCCAAGTCTTATGGTGTCAAGAGAGATGCGAAATTGGGAAAAGATTCTTAACTGTTACAGTGGGATGGGAGATTTGTTACTCATACGAGCTTTTTTTTCCAACGTAGTCTTCTTTAAGCTATCCTACAGAATCATAACCTATATTCATGACTAAATAAGAAACTTGAAGCCAGCAAAATTGCTGAGGATTCTTTGTACCACCAAAATTAGGTCATCAGAATCCAAATCAAGGTAATTTGGGGAGACAATTACCTATGGATCTCCTGTGCTTCTGCATGTCTTGCAAACAGAAGCACTGACTGTCTTTTGTTGCAGACTATTTTTTCCAGGGTGTTTGTATAGTGAATAGCCTTGGAAGATGGGGAGAGTAAGTCTCTCTGGAGTGAAGGGCAGGTATGCTTACCACCTACTGTAAAATATATCAGTTCCCTAAGCTCAGGATTTCTTTCCTACAGCACAAGCCACTCTGTACTCAGGCATAAATCTGGGCCCACCTACATCATTGCTGTGGGACTTGAGGACAAGAAGAAGTGATGCAAATATGCTGATGCTCACAATCCTTGCTGTGTTATGAGTCATAAAGTCCTTTGTTTCTCTGGTCCAGGGGTCTCACCTCTTCTCCAAGCATCCATAAAACAGTAGCTGGCTAGCCTATTAGCTTCCAAGTAGGTAAAATCTCAATCTCAGATCCTTCACAAATATTGACAGGTAACACCAGCAAGACATTTTTAAGAAATTAAAGAAAGAAAATTTGAGCTAAGAATTATTTCCAGTCATGGTGTCCTTCATTTAGTAAAGCTGCATGACATGTTGTAACCATATAAATAACCAAGGAATACTGTACTCATGAGCCCTTTTTGAGGCATGTAGAGATGAAGAGTTTCATTTGATCAATACATGACTGGAGAAATTGAGCAAAAGGACTGGTTGTAATCATTCAATTAAGAAGTAGAGATTTAAGAATAAATTTGAGGTGAAGACAAGTGTTGGATGTCGGTATGTCAATGTCCTAAGTCATAATAAATAGAAAAAAACCCTGAAAAATTGGGAAGTATATAAAAGGAGAAAGAGAAAAGTAGAATGAGCTCATTGATTGTCACATAGATAATAAATGGAATTAAAAAGATATCTAAAGCTGATTATTCTAATATTAGAAGACAAACTTAAAAATAAAGAGGACTTAAATCATTATAAAATGTGTTAATATAAAGGTAACTACTACAGCAGTAATGAAAACTTTGCTAAACAGCAAAAGAAATACAATAAAACAGCAAAAAAAAGTATACATAACTTAGAAACAGTAAATATAACAAAGTATACACAGTAAATAAGATCATATGAAAGCTTGATGTCAAATATGTCAATTATATCAATAAATATACATAGGCTTAGCTTACTTACTAAAAAGATTTTCAAAGAGGTGCACAAAACACAGTTAAACTAAAAGTGATTCAGGATGGCTAAAAATTAAGTTATGGGTAAGGGCACAGAGACAAATGCAAACAATAAGAAAGCAGGGTTTGAAATATTGATAGTTGGCAACATAGAAGGTAGGCCAAAGGTAACAATGAGAGGAGGAAGGAAACTTTACAAAGTAAAAGCTAAAATTCACATTGAAGATAAAACAATATGGATCTTTTTGCACCAAACAAACAGCAAAAATGTTATAAAGCAGAAAAAAATACACAAGTATAAAGCAATAGTACATGGACTTTAAACAACATTCTAAAGTCCAATATAGGTCAAGTTGACAAAAATGAATAAATATTATATATAGAAAAACAAAACAATGTAAACAATAAGGTAGATATTGCAGATGTGCACCAAACTTCTTAAGAGCACATGGAATATTTATAGAAATTAACCACAATAACTTGCATAAAACAGAAAAAGTAAAAATGGCATTCTAATGTTACTATGCAACAAATTATAAATTAATAACAAAATCAAAAGCAAAAAAAAACTCTTTTAAAAATTCTATTGAATTTAGGTAAAAGGGAAGTAAAAACTAAACATCCAGAATTTCCAAACAAAAATAATAAAACTCTTTATGTTAGAATCTATTGAGTACAACTTAAAGCAGTGATCAGAGAAAAATTCCTAGTTCTTTCTTTTATCAATAAAAATGAAAAGAATTACCTAAAAAGATACATACCTAACTCAAATAGCTAGAAAACAAAAAGGAAAAAATAAAAATACAATGAGGTAGAAAATAGAAAAAAAACTCATTAAAACAATAAATAAATAAAAATAGTGGCTTTCCAATAAAAATTTAACAATATAGACAAAGCCCTAACTAGCCTAATCAAGAATAAAAGGGGGTAAAGATAAATATGCAAAATAAAATAACAGGGGGAATATCACTGAAACAGAGGAAATTTCAAGCACCTCTTTCAAAAAAGACTTGAGATTCCATATAAAATGTACAATTCACTAGGAAAATACAATCTTCAAAATTTATCCCAAATGAGGTTGAAAGTTTAAAGAGACCAAATTGTATGGAACAAATAAAGAAAATAATAAAGAACTATCCAACAAAAACCTTCACACTCAGATGGTTTCATAGGGAAATTCAAGAAACCGTCAAAAGATAGATCCCAATTCTACTTAAATTATTCTAGTATAGAAAAAAGATAGAAAACTTCCAAATTATTTGTTATGAGGCAAGCATAACACTCATCCAAAACTGGCAAAGATTGTCTTAAAAAATATACTGAATATCAATGCAACAATTCTCAACAACATATTAATAAACAAAATACACCAGCATATTAGAAATAGTAAACTGTGACAAATGGTGAGACACTGGATGCCCTCCCGCTTAGACTGGGAACAAGGCAAAGATGTCTTCTCTCATCACTCTTATTCAACATTGTTCTGGAAGTCGTAGTTAGTGTGATAAGACAGGGAAAATATAAAAGACATACATATTATAAAGAAGAAATAAATGTCTTTATTAGCAGATAATAGATTGTCTATGTGGAAAATCTCAACAATCTACAAAAAAGGCATGACCTTGCAAGTATAACAAGATCAAAGGACACAAAGTCCATGTACAAAAATCAATTACTTTTTTCTATATTGGCAATGAAATATTGGATTTTTAAATTAAAAAATTACCATTTACAATTGAACCAAATCAAGCAAAAAAACAAAACATCTTAGGTGTATAAATCTAACAAAATATGTATAGGATCTATATGCCAAAAGTTGTAAAACATTGACTAAAAAACTCAAAGATTTAAATAAATGAAGAGATATTATATTTTCATGTATTGGAAGACTCAATGTTGTTAAGATATTGATTCTTCCCAGCTTGATTTCTAGATTCAACACAATCCCTACTAAAAGCCCAGAAAGCTATTTTGTAGAAATTAACAAACTGATTCCAAAGTTTATACAGAGAGGCGAAAGACCTAGAATAGTCAATATAATGCTGAAGAAGAATAACAATGTTGAAGAATAAAAACAATGTTGGAGGATGCACACTACCTGATTTCAAGAATTAAAATAAAGTGATGATAATCAAGATGATGTGGTATATAGGCAAAAGAGTAGGCACATAGATCAATGAAAGAGAATAGAGAGCCCAGAATTACATCCACATACATATTGTTAAAAGCCACGAAAGCAATTGAGTGCTAAAGAGATATTCTTTTCCATAATTGTGCTGAAAATATTGTGCATCCATATGCAAAAACATGTGTTTAGACACAGATCTCATACCTTATGCAAAAATAAGCTCAAAAAGATCATAGACATAATTGTATGATACAAAACTATAAATTTTTTTGAAGAAAATATAGGAGAAAATCTGTATGACCTTGGTTTTGGTGATGAGCATTTAGATAAAACGTCAAAACCACCATCCACAAAAGAAAAAAATGATAAATTGGACTTTATTAAAATTAAAAACTTCTGCTTTACAAAAATCATCGTTGAAAAAATGAGAAATACTACTGGAGGGTGGGGCCAAGATGGTGGACTAGAAGCAACCTACACACACTGCTCTCATGGAGGGGATCAAAAGTAACAAGTAGATATTCACCTTCAGATTGATCAGCTAAAAGAGAGCATTAGGAATCAACAGAGAGGCAACAGGAGGCACCCAAATTGAAGGACAGGGTGGTGGGGCTACCCACTTGGCAGGATCAGATGTACCAAGGGACGGCACCCTCATGTGGGGAAGGGACAGAGGAGTGAATCCAGGACCCCCACACTTCCCCTGCACATATTGCAATTGGAGTTGCAGGGGGCCCCTCAACCACAGCAGGCCTCCAGACTAATACAGCGAGCTGAATGGAGACTATGAAGTGGCATTGTTCCAGAGAGAAGACAAAGCAGGGTCCTGGTGACCTCCAAACCCTGGGTGCAGTGGCTGGCACCATTTTGAGGTCCCAGCTCCAGAGTGCTGCATCTGCCTGGGGATCAGATCCATTGCTGCCACCTCCCCATCACCTCTTCCAGGCTGGACAGGGAGTGGAGTAGCTGGGTACTCTTGTGTGTGATGTGGGTACATACCATGTGCCCATACCATCACTGGGGGATCTGAGAAGAACAGGTACCTATGGACCCAGTGCCTGCTCCTGCCACCTGGGCAACGCTGCCCAGCCACAGCTATCATGGAACCCAGGTGGAGAATGCACCCATGGCCCCAGGCACCTGCTGCTGTGGTCTGGGCACTGCAGCCACCACTGCCACTGTGGGAACTGTTGTTGCTACTGTCAGACCTGGATGGGGAAAATATTCATGCTGCTGTGCACCAGCCACATCCAAACCTCTCCTGCCTGGTCAATAGTCAGGAGTAGGACTCAAGCATGACAACCAGGGACCTCTCACTCTCTTCATTGAGCAACAGAGTTCACAGAAAAGGAGAACAGGTGCACCATAAAGCTATCTGTCTTGAGCTCAGAGGAGGTTCCAGGTGAGAAGGAACCAGCATAAGAACTCAGGCAACATGAAAAAAACAGGCTGTTTTGACACCCCCAAAGGATCAAAATAGTGCTCCAGCAATTGACTCCAACCAAAAGGATTTTGTTGAAATATCAGTATTGGAATTCAGAATATGGATGGCAAGTAAGATCAAGAGGATAGATGAGATAGTTGAAAACCAACACAAAGAAATTAAAAAAACCCTCAGGATATGAATGAAAAATTCACTAATGAAATAGATAAAATAAGAAAAAATGTAAAAGAACTTCTAGAAATGAAAGAATCATTTAGGAAATTTCAAAATACAGTAGAAAGTTTTAACAACAGACTAGACCAAGCAGAAGAAAGAATTTCAGTGCTTGAAGACAAGGCTTTCAAATAAACCTAGTCAGTCAAAAATGAAGAGAAAAGATGAAGAAGAATGAGCAATCTTTCTACCTATTTGAGCAACCAATTTGAGGGAATAATTAAGGAGAGCTTTCCTGTTATTTCTAGAGACTTAGACATCCAGATACAAGAAAGTCATCAAACACCTGGAAGATTCATGGCAAGTAGGACATCAACAAAGCACAAAGTCATCAGTCTGGCCAAAGTCAAAGTGGAGGAGAAATTCCTGCAAGCTGCAAGACAAAAGCATCAAGTAACTTAAAAAGGAATACCCATCAGAATAATAGCAGACATCTCAGCAGAAACCTTACAAGCCAGAAGGGACTGTTATACCATCTTTAGTATTCTTAAACAGAATAACTGGCAGCCAAGCATTTTATATCCAATAAAACCAAGTTTCATAATGAAGGAGAAATAAAGTCTTTCCCAGACAAGCAAACACTAAAAGAATTTGAAATCACTAGACCCACCCTAAAAAGAATGCTTAAAAGTGCTCTATATGTGGGACAGAACAAGCAATAAGCAGCAGTGTAAAAATACCCAAAAGTTAAAACTTACTGCTATTATAAAACAGTAACAGAAGGGAGAAAGCAAAACTAGGTAACAATCAACATGATGAACAGAACAGTATCTCACATATCAATACTAACATTGAATGTACAAATGGTCTTAGTGCCCCACTTAAAAGGTACAGATTGACTGGATGGATTAAAAAGCACAACCCAAATATGTTCTGTCTCCAAGAAACCCATTTAACTCACAGTTTCTCACAGACTCAAGGTAAAGGGGTGAAAAAAAACATTCCATGCAAATGGAAACCAAAAACGAGCAGGACCAGCTACACTCATATCAGATGAAATGGACTTTAAATCAACAATGGTTAAAAAAGCAAAAAGGTAAAGATGGCCATTATATAATGATAAGGGGATCAATTCAATAAGAAGATGTAACAATCATAAATATATGTGCACCTAACTCAGGAGCTCCAAGATTCATAAAACAAATTCTACTAGCTCTAAGGAATGAAATAAATAACAACATGCTAATGGCCAGGGACTTCAGCACTCCACTGGCAGAAATAAACAAGATCATTGAGGCAGAAAATCAACAAAGAAACACTGGAACTTAAATGAGACTCTAGAACAAATGGACCTAAAAGATGATTACATAACATTCCACCAGAAACTTCAGAATATACATTCTTCTCATCAGCACATGGGACATTTTCCAAAATAGATCATATATTAGGCCATGAGACAAGTCTCAGCAAATTTAGAAAAATTGAAATCATACCATGTATCTTCTCAGACCTCAGTGGAATAAAACTAGAAATCAGTTCCAAGAGGAATTCTCAAAACTATGCAAATGCAAAGAAGTAAACAACCTGCTGCTGAATGATCCTTGAGTCGATGACAAAAATCAAGATTGAAATTAAAAAAAATTTAACAAATTGAATGACAAAGGCAACTCAAGCTTCCAAAATGTCTGGGACACAGCAAAAGCAGTTCTAAGAGGGAATTGCATAGCCTTAACTGCCTACATCAGAAAGACAGAAAGATCACAAATTAACAACCTAATATCAAACCTCAAGGAACTAGAAAAAGAAGACAAACCAAACCCAAAGCTAGTAGAAGAAAAGAAATAAGAAAAATCAGAGCAGAACTAAACCAAATTGAAAAAAAATGCAAAGGATCAATGAAGCGAAAAGTTGGTTCTTTGAAAAGATAAAATCAATAGTCCACTAGCTAGACTAACCAGAAATGAAAGAGAAAGTATTCACATAAGCTCAATCAGAAATGAAAAAGAATACATTATGACTAATACTAGAGAAATACAAAATATCATCTGTGACTACTATGAAAACTTCTATGCACACAAACTAGAAAATACAGAGGAAATGGGCTGGGGATCATGGCTCATGTCTGTAATCCTAGCACTGTGGGAGGCTGATGCAGGCGGATTGCTTGAGGCCAGGAGTTTGAGACCAGCCTGAGCAAGAGCAAGACCCTGTCTCTACAAAAAATAGAAAAATTAGCTGGCATGGTGGCGTGTGCCTGTAGCCTCAGCTTCTCAGGAGGCTGAGACAGGAGGATCGCTTGAGCCCAGGAGTTTGAGGTCGCAGTGAGCTATGATGACACCACTGCACTCTAGCTGAGGTGACAGAATGAGACCCTGTTAAAAAAGAAAGAAAAAGGAAGAAAGAAAGGAAGAAAGAAAGAAAGAAAGAAAGAAAAAGAAAGAAAGAAAATATAGAGGAAATGGAAAAATTTTTGGAAACATATGACCTCCCAAGCTTGAATCAGGAAGAAATAGAAATCCTGAACAGACCAATAACGAGAAGTGAGATTAAAAGAGTAATGAAAAATCTCCCAACAAAGAAAAAACCCTGGGCCAGATGGATTCACAGCCGATTTCTATCAGACTTACCAAAAAGAGCTGGCACCTATCCTTATGAAACTGTTCCATAACATCGAGAAGGAGGGGGAAATCTCCCTAACTCATTCTACAAATCCAGTCTCATCCTGATATCAAAGCCAAAAAAGGACAAAACAGAAGAAGACAACTATAGACCAATATCCTTTATGAACATAGATACAAAAATCCTTAACAAAATACTAGCAAACAGAATCTAAGAACTCATCAAAATGATAATTCACCATGATCAAATGGGTTTCATCCCAGGGATGCAAGGATGATTCAACATACATAAATCAATTAATGTGATTCACAACATAAAGAGAATTAAAAACAACAACCATATGATCATCTCAATAGATGCAGAAAAAGCATTTGAGAAAAGCCAGCACCACCACTTTATTTCACCACCTTATCCATGTCAGAATGACCATTTAATAATAAGGCAAAAAACAATAGGTTTTGGCTTGGATGCAGTGAAAAGGAAATGCTTATACACTGTTCGTGGGAATGTAAACTAGTACCATGTCTGTGGAAAACAATATGGAAATTTCTCAGAGAATTAAAACTAGACCTACCATTTGATCCACAAATCCTACTACTGGGTATCTACCCAAAGGGAAAGAAGTCATTTTATAAAAAAAACACATGCACCTGAGTGTTTATTGCAGTACAATTCACAATTGCAAAGATACTGAATCAATCTTCATGCCTATCAACTGATGAGTGGATAAAGAAAATGTATATCTATACAATGGAGTACTACTCAGTCACAAAAAAGGAATGAAATGTTTTTTGTGGCAAATTAGGTGGAACTTGAGACCGTTACCTTAAGTTAAGTATCTCAGGAATGGAAAAACAATTACTACATGTTCTCACTTATAAGTGGAGCTAAATCAGGGATATATATGTTCATAAAGTAGTATAATGGACATTGAAAACTAAGAAGGGTGAGGGTGTGAAGGTGGTGAGGGATAAAAATCTACCTATCAGGTACAATGTACACTATTCTGGTGATGGGTGTACTAAAAGCCCTGACTTTAACATTATACAATTTATCCATGTAACAAAAAAACCTTGTATCGCCTAAATCTATTGGAATAAAAACAGAAAGAAACTGAAAAGACAAGACATGGACTTGGAGAAAATATTTGCAAATCACATATCTCATAAAGAACTTGTATTTAATGTATACAAAATATTCTTAAAACTCAACTCTAAGAAAATAACAACCCAATTTTAAAATTAACAAAAGATCTGAACAGACACATCACCAATGTAATGACAAATAATCATATAAATAAATGCTCAGCATCATTTCTCATTAGGAAAATGCAAATTTAAACAACAGTTAGATATCATCATACATCTATTAGAATGGCCAAAAGCTAAACAACTGATAATACTGATTGTTGGTGAGGATTTGTAGCACCTGGACCTCTCATTCATTGCTGGTGAGAAGACAAAACGATACAGCAACACTGGAAGACAATTTTTACAAAGATAAACACAGTGTACCACACAATCTAGCAATTGTGTTCATAGGTATCTATCTAGTTTGTTTGAAAACTTATATCTACATTCCACACAAAACTGCATCAAAATGTGTATAGCAACTTTATTCATAATTGCCCAAAACTGGAAGCAACCAAGATGTTCTTCAATAGGGGAGGGGTAAATAAACTGTGGTGCACCCACACAATGGAATATTATATTATTCAGCAATAAAAATGAATGGCTATCAATCCATGAAAAGATATGGAGGAATTTTAAATGAATATTGCTAAGTAAAAGTCTGAAAAGTTTGCATACTGTATGATTCAATTTGTATGATATTGTGAAATAGGAACAACTATAAATTCACTAAACAGTTCAGTGGGGCCAGTGGGCGGGGGGAAGGGAGAGGGTTGAATAGATAATTCACAGGGGACTTTTTAGAAACTATTCTGTATAGTATTGCAATGTTGTATACCTTAAATTATGCAGTTCTCAAAATGCATCAAACTTTACAGCACAAAAAGTGAATCTTAATGAATGCAAATGTATTTCAGGGGTTCCCAGGATGGAAAGCAGAGCATGACACAAGAATCTAACTATATTACAAATGCATGAAAAACCTTTACTGAAAGGGGTGGGGGAAAAGAGTGCTGATCTACATAATTCTGGATATTAATATAAGTGAAGTCTGTGAACCTAAAGGCAAGAAGAGCTGTAAATGAGCATTGTATTCTAATTCATAATAGTTATATCCCACAGGGATGTGGGCTAATGATTCTGAAGCCACTATACAAGTACACAAATTGAAAAATTAAGTAAATGTATCATGGGTGTCAGGTTTCTCACTGTTGGCATGGGAGGAAATAGACAAGAGAAGAAGGCTAAATTGATCTATATGGCAGTAGATTAGAATTGAAGACATCAGTATGAACTCACGTTTAGCATAAGATAGATATAAATGGAGACAGAAATATTTATATATATATGTAGATGGAGTAATATACATATATATATTTCCCTGCTCTTTTATTTGAGAAGACCTAGAAAAAGTGACATTTTAGTAGCAGTAAACATACCTAGCACCCAGATCTTGGTTTCTAATATCATTTTCAATAAAAAGGAGCTAGGGTTCCTTGGAAAAATGGCTAAGATGAGCTCAGAGCATCTTGTAGCTTCAGAAAGTATGGAAGTTCTCAAGAAATCACAATGATGAGGGTGTGTTAAAGAGACACAGAAACAAAATAAAAGAGTTCCCAATGGCCAAAGGTGGAAAATTTTAAGCAAGAAGATTAATTAAGTGGTATTGGATTATAATTCAAAGTATAAAATAAAAATGCATGAACCGATTTTTGTAGATACTTCACCCTCAAGGAGATGAAGCATAACTCCCTGACTCCGTAAGTGTGGGCTGCACGTAGTAACTTCTTTCCAATAAGAATGCTAAGGAAAGGAGGAGAGTAACTTTACAGTGGAGAATATAAATACTGCTTCATCCAGCTGACCAAGGTTGACATCAACAATGATAAGTCATATTGAAAATATACCCTTTATATGATGTTATACTAGCATTATATGAGAATGGCATTTACTTTTGTGGTCTTCCTTCCTAAAACCCATAACCCCAAGAGGTCTTTATAACTAGAAATTGAACCAATCTCATCATGAAAAAACATCAGACAGATCCCAGTCAAGGGAGAATCTGACTAGTGCTCTGCAAAACTGTCAAGGTCATCAGAAACAAGGAAAAGTCTGAGAAACAAACTGCTAACAGCCAATAGGAACTTAAGAGGAGCTAAACTTATATCTTGATGGGGCTTGGAATAGAAAAAGGACATTAGGTAAAAACTAAAACCAAGAAAATCTGAATAAAGTATGGAATTTAGTTAATAGTCATGTACTAGTATTGCTTCATTAATAGCCACAAAATACCATACGAATATAAGAAGATAACAATAAGGAAAACTGGATGTAGGGTATATGGGAACTTTTTGCAGTATCTTCATGACTTTTCTGTAAATCTGAAACTATCATAAAACAAAAAAATTACTAAATATAAAAATTAGCAAATATATGGAAAGAAACATCAAAATTAACATAAAAAGACAGAGGAAAAACCTGGTTAGAAATATTTCAATTTCTATTTATAAAGATCTCTTAAAAATTTAGGTAAAAATTTTCAAAACCTAACAGAAAAATAAAAAAGATAGCTAATTAACAAAAAAATCCTTTAAACAAACAAACAAACAAACAAGAAAACCCCACTTAAATTTACTCCAAAAGAGAGAAATACAAATTAAAACTATAATTGAATGCCATTTTCAACAGTCAGACTGGCAACAATTTAAAACCTTGACAAAATACCCAATTGGTGAGGCTTCAAATGAGGCACTTTCATATATTGCTAATGGAACTGCAAAGTGTTACAAATTTATGGTGGTAAATTTGCAAATATCTAACAAATCTATATATGCTCATCCTTTGATAAGCAAATTCACTTCTAGGAATTTACCCTGATGGTCATCTGCACAAATAAGAAACAACATATGTTGTTATTAATTAGATAGATTTAACTATTTCACAATGTATATATACTTCAAGACATCATGTTGTACATGATAAAAACATACAATGTTATCTGTCAATTTAAAAAATATTGATGACAACTTAGACACCTGTCCATTATGAATTTATATTCATAAAATTGAAAGTGAGACAGGCAGCATTAACAAGAAATGAGGATGTCATTTATGAATTGATGTGGAATGATCTTTAGGATATAATGATAAGTCAAAAAAGCAGGTACAAAAGAATATACATAACATGCTACCTTTTTAATAAAAAAGAAGGGGAATTGATATATACATATTTGCTTATTTTTGCATGGAGAAACTTCAGAAGTGATGGGTGGGAATGAGTCAGAATGTAGAAAGGGAGAGAATTGAGGTTCCTCTGAATATTACTATTTATGTAGTTTTACATTCTGAATAATGTAAATGTTTCACATATTAAGAATAAAATTGATAAAAAAGAATTTAAGAACACACTTGAGAAATACACAAAAAAGAAATGTTCTCAAATGGACAATGAAAGCAGAGTAAGTAATTAATTCAAGTAACTATTGAACATAGTACTTTTGCTGTATGCTTTTAGTGGGATATATTCTAAGATACATATAAAATCTCCCAATAACTATAAAGATATTAGACTTTACTTAGTATGCTTGCTGTTAAAAGTGATGTTGGTGTGGTATTTCTAAAACTATTCCTTATGTGCTGTAGGATAAAGAAATGTATACGATAAAGATATTATTGGACTTTTATTGTAGGTGAAGGGAGATGCCAACATGTAATGGTAAAAGGTAAGAAAAATCCTATGTTGAAAAAATAAAAGTATATTCATATGTAAATTCCTACATATTATATATATTATATATGCTCCTATATATTTAAAAAATTGTATATGTAATTTAATACTTCTAAATATATGATGTTCACCTATATGTTTGTGTGTATATATATAGTTCAACTGTGTGTGTGTTTGCATTCCTAGCTAGATCTGACCCTGAAGGTGTCTAGAAGCAATGACAACCCAGTTGCAATAAGCAATTAGTATAACCTAGTGATACATCTAGAATTCTAAATATTTTTTCCCTATTAAAAGGGATTTTGACTCCTTGGAAAAATATCTGCTTTCATGTCTGGGCAAAGGAAAGTACAAATTGAGCCTGGAACATTTTGTTGTGACAGAAAGCATGGAAATACTCAAAGGTATGGTCAGGCCAAAAGGATGTAGGAGCCAGCTTGAAGCAGTCCAGATTTGTCATAATTAAGCTTCAGAAAGAAGGACGATGATAATGGAATATAACACATTGAATAAATAAAAAAGAAACATGGGTCCATATTGATATTAAAGAAAAAATTAATTAAAACTGGAGAGACAGAGAGAGTTAGAAAGAGAAAAAGAGAAGGTGAAAAGCTCTTTTTTTAACAGAAGAATGCCAGGTAATAAAAATAGAAAGGACGATGAAATTAGAAAATCACCATTTTGTAACTCCCAATTTGACTCAAATGCAGATAATCTATTTGTTCACCCCACAAAAAATTCCTTGATTTTTCCTTTATGATGGAATTACTAAACAAGTAATTAAGCTTTTCATAGCCAGTAGTGACATAGCCTGACATGTGCCTTCTGATGTGATCCAATGATACACAACGCCACCAATATAGTGTTCTTGCTAGAAAACTTTGACCTGAATCTCAGCACAAGATGAATCAATAACGTGAGCTCTTCTGAAAGACAACTGACCTGAATTCTTAAAAGGATTCGATGGCATAAAGAACAAAGGAAGGAAGGGGAGTTGTTCTAGATTTGAGGAGACAAAAGAAATATAAAAGTTAAATCCAAAGTGTAACATTGTTTGGATTCCAGATGGGGAAAAATAGGTATAAAGGACATTTTTGAAAAAATAGGGGAATTTTATTACAGTTTTTTCCACTGGATTATATTGTATTAATGTTGATCTTCTTAGGTGTGATAATGGTATTGCGGTTGTATAGGAGAATGTCATTGTTCTTGAGAGTTTATGCTTAAATATTTCAGGATAGAAAGTTATGATGCCTGTACCCTATTTAAGGATGGTATGGAAAAATGGAAATCAATCTTTCTCTCTCTCCCCCCCCCACACTCTCTCTCTCTCTTTTTTTTTATATATATATAAAAAAATAAAAAACACACATACACAATTATTCATATATGTACATATGTACATATATACTTATATACCCATATATTACACACATATACACATATATACATATATGCATGTATATATACACATACATACCTGTCAACAATATATACATTGTGTGTGTGTATATATAGAAAGAGAGAGACAGAGATGGGATGCAGGAGTGTGGTGAGATGTAAACAATTGGTTAAGAGTTCATTATCCTATTCTTTGAACTTGTAAGTTTGAAATCTTTCAAAATAACAACAACAAAAAATAGATTCTCTAATCTCTTTTCTTCTTTTCGATATTATTGAAGTTTTTACAGCAAGACCACAACCCTTGTCTTTGGTCATTTAGAAACTTATGTTCATGGAAGCCCTTTCCCTGTTAATAGCTCTTATAATATTAGCTTCTAGTGAATTTTGCATTATGTCCTTGAAAGGAAACAGGTAACAGCCAGAAGAAAGTTCATTAAAATGGTTCCTCATTGCAATATTTAACACATTCCGAAAAGTGATATGAGATCAGTAAAGTGTGGCTTGTCATTCTCTACTTTTCTTCCTTTGTGAATGTTACCTCGGAGCACTGGAGAATTTGTGTAATTAGTTATGGTGATAGAATCAGAGTCTAAAGGTGCTATGTCTAATATGTCTTCATTATATTGTCTAATATACACTGGGTGGTTTTTCAAATACTCTAAGTCAGATTCTTGGATATTTTAATTTTTAATATAATTTTCCTGTGGGAAAAACCCCAAATTTCCTTAAAACTCTACAATAGCATTGCATTTTCAAACTGAGAATTATCATAAATAACACATTTCCTTATCTCTTCAATTGTATGAAGTCACTTCCAGGTAAATTGAGAAAAATTAATTTCTTAAGAAATAAAATCATTAGGCAAGATTTCCTGCATTATATATGAACACATGTGTGCAGACTATTAGACAAACATGTTTTTAAAAGAAAAAGGAAAATGTGCAATTCATAACAGCCAATGTAATGAGAGACAGATGATATTAACTAGTCCTGAGATTTTAAATTAGAACAAATTACATAGCAAAGAATAAAATCCTAAATATTTTAATTCTTGATATCTGAAATGAATTAAACTTTTGCTGACATGTTTCCTGATTTATATTCTTAATACTTTTTAATGTCCTTATTATACTGCTCACTGAGAGGCATAACTGTAGCACTTGAAAGCAATTTGACAGACAGTAACCATCGACTGAGTGTTGGCAATAGTTGTTTTATGTCTTTGGGGCCTGCTGCCATCATCTAGTGTGGAAAGATACTTGGCCTTTCAGAGAATCCTCTAAGGAGCTTGCTCCCGGGGAAGAGAGAAATGAGCTTGTTCTCTGAAAGACGTCTGGTAAGTTTAGTGATTCATGATGGAAATGTCTGTAGAACTTATGTTACCATTGGCTTTTTGGTGACAGACATTCCATGATCTTGTATGCCTGTGAAACATAAGTATCCTTGTCAAAAAATATGGGAAAGCACACAGTTTTGGTAAGTAGATAGATCTCAGCAAAGATACTTTTTCTCTCGATTTTTTTTTTTCTTTTTACTTCTGTGGAAGCCACCATGTTAAGTTAGACTTTAGTGGGAGAAGCATACAACCTACTGCTGAGTAAACTTCTCATGATCTAATCTGTTCACACATCCATTGTATAGTTTAGCAAAAATATTTTAATTTCAGTGAAGAAATATCTTGCTACTTAAAGAAACACCATTTACTTGATGGAACCTATGTATATACTACAACCTGATACAAGAAAGAATAAAGAAAAATGAACTAAGTTCAAAGCCTGAACTCTGTTTTCCAACCATGGCTTTCTTGGAAGTAAAGAGAAGGAAAAGGTAACTTTGAGACATTATGTACTTTTTAAGTACAATATTTATAATTTGTTTGCTATTGAGCACACTTGAAAAATGTTTTCCTTCCCCATTGCTGGTCCCCTGTGGCACATTTATATTGAGTTTTAAATTATGTAGTCTTTTAATGCCACATTCATATCAAATTGTGGTTTTAGAAAAGGCTGAAAATATGCTGTTGTGATAATCTTTTCACATTAAACTAGCAAAAATAATTATGTTGAATTGCATTTTTTACATTCATTCAAGCTATTGAAAATAGCTTATAATCAGAACCAGGAATATTTGATTTCTTACAATATTGCATTTATTTGTTCAATGAATTTTTATTATGTCTCCTGTGTACTAGGCACTATTCCAAATTGAGTGAAACCTAAAAGAGGAATGAAAGAATTTTCCTCTGATATTAAATGTAATTTTTACTGTACTGAAGTATATTTTAAAAATGTGTAATATTTCATTAGTAATGAAAAAGGAAATAACTTTTTAACAAAGTAGGATCAAAATAATCACAGCTATAAAAGCATGTATACCACACCACTAAAAACCTGAGGTTTATAGAATTGCTTTGTTGACTTCAGTTTATTTATTTATTTAAATAATCTGGTTTAGACGCAAAGCAGATTGTTGACTTTGAGTAAATCACTTAACTTCCTTGACTTCAATTCCTCATACTTAAAATGAAATGTTTGCTGAGTTTGCTTGACCTATATGCGTTCAGGATTTCTTTGGTTTCTGCTCTAGACTACTGGTTTTATATGTGATGCCTTTGTCAAACATAAATCCTAATCATTTAAATAATATTGTAGCTTCTCTAGTAATGATTAGCTTTTGTTTCCTAAGTGTGTTCAATTTTCTGAATTCGTTGATGCCCACCCTGGTGTGAAGGACATCACTGAATGTGATGTGCAATTTCTTGATATTCTGGAGAAATATTGTGATTGTATTGTCATCTTATTAGAGAAGTGCTATACAATAACTTTTGAGCAATTTAATTTTCACTAAATTAATTTTCATATTCCATTGTACTGCTGGAAATGGCATTCTCATTTAAAATGGGATGGAAACTTGTACATTTATCTAGACATATGAGAACTTTTTAATGTAGACATTGGGAGAGCTCACATTCTAAAAATCTGAGTGGGATGTTTCTTCTAAATGTTTCAAACTATAACATTAAGAATGTTTTAAATGGATAATTCACTTAGGGTTTAGATGATTATGCAAATGGCAGCTGTAAGGATTGTACGTATTCCAATTTTTCAGCAAGGCCAAGGTCTGATATTTCCACCCATCATTGTCAGTGATTTCTAGGAGTGTTTATAAATAAGTGTTTGAATCTTTTGCTCAATCTCAAAGTATAATCTAGGCCAAAGTATAATCATGGCTCAGGAGCATCCTCCATCTTCATAGTTAGCCAATTTGGACATGAAAGAACTTTTATTGATTTATAAAACTAGCAAAGGAAATATTTGAAATTTAATAGAGTATTTTGAAGTAAATACTCCTGAAGATGAAGCAAACTGTCTCAATGCATTTAGCTTTCCAGCCAAAAGCAACATTATTTACTAAATTACAGGGTATGGGCTGCTTTGCCAGCACCATGATCCACTTGGCTACCCAGGGAAATGTTAACAGCTTCTTAATGATTCTACTAGCAGGGCAAATCATATACATTTAAGGTAAATGGAAAAAAACCCACACACACACAAAAAAAAAACCCTTTTTTTTTCCTATCAATCACTTCTTTAAGAAATTTCTTTCACAGATATTTTGTATATTTAGGTTTCCAAACCCTAGGCTTAAGTCAAAAAATAATTTTGCTCTCAAGAAATTATCTAAAAATATTTTATGCCTCCAGAGTGAGGAACTACATAACTGAAAAACAGGAGTAGAAGAGAGATTTTTTTTCACTGTGCTGCTTTTTGTGCCTTTTGTAAAAAAGTTCTATAAGTTGAAATATGTGTGTATATGTAAAAACTAATTAGAAATGAGTGAATAAGTTAGTTGTGGTGAATCATCCACCATAAATATATTATGCCAGGTAGTTCTTTTAAAAAGAGAGAACTAAAATGTTTTCATAGCCAAAAATGTAATTAAAGGAACTATCACTATTTTGTTCTTCTAGAATTTCACTTGCTTCTTTTTCATATTCAGGCTACCACCCAACAAGATTTTAGATTTTAAGAAACATAATTCTCTTAACAATAAAATAATAATCTCCTGGATGAGGAGAATTCTGAATTGAAAGCAAAAATGAAATTCCTAAGGGCGATGCATACAGTGGTCCACTGCAGCCCAATGTTGGAAGCAGGGAAGGGAAGGGTGCGTCTCCTGACAATGGTCCCTGAGGCCACTGAAATATATTGCTCTTCATTGGCTTACCAGTCATCTTGGAAAAAATGACCTCTTCTAGAGTTTTTGTGAGGCCCCTAAGAGTTCTTGACGAACTGAAACACTGTGTCACCAGTTCATCTAATTGGGTCTTCCTGGATCCTAACTGACAGTTTGCTGTTGAAGTTAAAGTTTATTTTTATTTATATATTTTTTAGTTTTTTGTTTATATTTTATTTTTTAATGTATACAATCCAGTGGCTTTTATTATATTCACAAAGTTGTGGAACCATCACCACTATCTAATTCCAGAACATTTTCATTACCCCAAAAAGAAAACCCATACCCATTAGTAGTCATTCACCCTTACTCCCTCTCTCCCCAGCCCCTGGCAACTACTACTCTATTTTCTGTCTCTATAGATTTGTCAGTTACAGAATTTCATATAAATGAAATAATATAATACTGGGCAGTTTGTGTTTGGCTTTTTTTCATTTAGCATAATGTTTTCAAGATTCACCCATCTTTTAGTATGTATTAGTACTTCATTCCTATTTATGACCAAAGATTTTAGCTAGATCTTCTTGATAACTTTCTGTGGCTTCTATATCAGCACTGTCTGCTGTATTTATGTTATGGAAATGGTTTTTTACTTTAAACCTCATGAACCAACCTCTGCTAGCTTCCAACTTTTCTTTGGCAACTTCCTTACCTCTCTCAGCCTTCCTGGACTTGAAGAGGGTTAGAGCTTTGCTCTAGATTAGGCGTTGGCTTAAAGGAATGTTGTGGTTTGTCTGGTCATCTATCCAGACCACTCAAACTTTCTCTATAACAGCAATAAGGCTGTTTTGCTTTCTTATCATTGTATGTTCACTGGAGTACCACTTTTAATTTTCTTCAAGAAATTTTCCTTGGCATTCACAACTTGGCTAACTGGTACAAGAGACCTAGCTTTTAGCCTGTCTTGGCTTTGGACATGCCTTCCTTACTAAGCTTAATCATTTCTAGCTTTTGATTTAAAGTGAGAAACATGTAACTCTTCCTTTCACTTGAACACTTAGAGGCCATTGTAGGGTTATTAGTTGGCCTAATTTCAATATTTTTGTGTCTCAGGGAACAGGGATGCCTGAGGAGAAGGACAGCGATGGGGGGATGGCTGGTCAGTGGAACAGCCAAAGCACACACAACATTTATCGATTAAGTTTATCATCTCCTATGGGCACAGTTTATGGCACCCCCAAACAATTACAACAGTCGCATCAAAGATCACTCATCACAGATCACCATATCAGATATAATAATAATAAAGTTTGAAATATTGCAAGAATTACCAATATGTGACATAGAGACACAAAATGAGCAAATACTCTTGAAAAAATGGCACCAATAGACTTGATCAAAACTTCGTTGCTCAAACCTTCAATTTGAAAAAAAGCAGTATGTTCGAACTGCATTAAAGTGAATCACAATAAAATGAGTTATGCCTGTATTTGTTCTCTGTGACTGGCTTATTTCACTTAGCATAATGTCCTCAAAGTTCATCCATGTTGTCATATATGGAAGGATTTCCTTCTTTTCTTAAGGCTGAATAATATTCCATTATGTTTGTATACCATATTTTCTTTATTCATTCATCTGATGATGGATATTTAGGTTGTTTCTATAATATATTTTGTCTATTATGAATGATTCTGCAATAAACATGGGAGTGCAGATATCTCTTCATGATTCTGATTTCAATTCTTTTGGATTTATTCTCAGAAGTAAGATTGATCAATCATATGAAAGATCTATTTTTAATTTTTTTTATAAAGCTATTTTTATTATTTTTTTATTTTTTATTTTTATTTTTATTTTTTTTTTAGAGACAGGGTCTCACTCTTGCTCAGGCTGGTCTCGAACTCCTGAGCTTAAGTGATCCTCCTGCCTCAGCCTCCCAGAGTGCTAGGATTACAGGCGTGAGCCACTGTGCCTGGCCCTATTTTTAATTTTTTGAAGAACTTCCATTCTGTTTTCCATAGTAAATGGCTACACCATTTTACACGTCCAGCAGCAGTGTGCAAGAGTTCAGTTTTACCACATTCTCTTCAACACCTGTCTTTTTTTTTAAAAAAATAATCATTCTAACAGGTATGAGGTAATATCTCATTGTGGTTTTGATTCACAACTTCCTGATGATCTGATGATTGGAGATGTTGAGCACCTTTTCATCTACCTGTTGGCCATTTGTATGTCTTCAGAGAAATGTCTATTCAAGTCCTTTGCCCATCTTTTAATCAGGTTTTTAAAATTAAAATTTTTTTGCTATTGGGAGATATATATATATATATCTCTTATATGTATATCTTTTATATGCACATCTTATTTGTATATCATTTATATATTAACCCCTTATTAGAAATATGGTTTGCAAAATTCAAAACTACATAGGTACTCTATTGAAAGCAGTATGGTACAGGCTTACTGTACCATATAGTAAGACAGACATACAGACCAATGGAACACAATAGATACTCCAGAAATTGACCCACAGTCAACTAATCTTCAACAAGTGTGCCAAGAATACTCAATGGAGTAGGATAGTTTCTTCAACAAATGGTGTTGGGAAAACTGGATATCCACCTGCAAAAGATTAAAATTGAACCCTTATCTTACACCATACACAAAAATCAACTCAAAATGAATTAAAGACTGAAATGTAGGACCTGAAATTGTAAAACTTCTTGCTAGAAGAAAATATAGGGGAAACATTCTTGACATTGTTTTGGCAATGATTTCTTGGGTATGACGCAAAAGCATAGGCAATAAAAGCAAAATCAGGCAAGTGGGATTGTATCAAACTAAAAAGCTTTTGCATAGCAAAGGAAGCAATATAATGAAGACAACCTATGGAATGAGACAAAATATTTACAAACCGTATATCTCATGAGCGGTTAATATCTCATTGTGAGTTTTATTTGCATTTCCTTAATGACTAATGATGTTAAGCATCTTTTCAGGTGCTTGTTGGCTATTTGCATATTTTCTCTGGAAAAATCCCTATTCAGATCTTTTGCCCATTTTATTTGAGTTATTTGTCTTTATTGTTGAAATGTAAGAGTTTTTAATATATTCTGGATACTAGTTCCTTATTAGATATATGCTTTGAAAATATTTTATTTTATTCTGTGGGCCATCTTTTTATTTTCTTGATAGTATCATTTGAAACACAAAATATTTTAATTTTCATGAAATGGAATTTTTTTTTCTTTTGTTGCTTTTGATTTTGGTGTCATGTTTAAGAAACTATTGACAAATATAAGGTCATGAAGATTTATCCATTTTCATTTGTGGGTTTTATAGTTTTATATCTTACATTTAGGTCTGTAATCTACTTTGAGTTAAATTTTGTTTATGGTATGAGGAAGATGGTCTAACTTTACTCTTTTGTATATGACTATCTAGTTGTCCAGTGCTATGTGTTAAAAAGACTATTCTTTCTTTATTGAATTGTCTTGGCACCTTTATAAAAACTCAATTAATCATAAATGTGAGGGTTTATTTTTGTATTCTCAATTCCATTGAATTCATCTATATGTCTATCTTTATGCCAGTACCATGTTGTTTTGATTATTGTAGCTTTGTAGTATGTTCTCCAACTTCACTTCAACCTACCTCTTCAGAATTGGTCTGTACTGGGTCTCTACATGCTTCTCCCCCCGCCCCCCCATTCTCAGAAATTTCTTGTTTCCTTTTCAAAACACAGCCCTTGAAGAGGTTAAAAAGCTTCTTTGCTCTTTGAAAAGGACATAAGATTAGTAAGATTCAACATGGATTTCATAGTACAAAATTATTAGCTACCCAGAAGCCAATTCTATGGAGGGACATGTTAATTGATATTTATGAAGTCTAATTTCAAACTTTTAAATTCTGTGAAACATTAAGCATATCTTTCCTCTTTTTTCAATAACATGTAACAGAAATATTATAAGATATTTTGGAGGGTCACCTACAAGTCAACTTTTCTTTCCAGATAGGATAATGCTTAGGTACTATTCTGTAAAAGTCAAAGATAGTGTTTTTTTCTCTTAGTTTAAGTACTTTCTTCTCTTCCTTATAGAAGGAATGCTAAAAGATTTTAGATTGACTATTTGTCTAATTTTATCTTACTATCTTTTAAAGGTATATAAAGTTGAGTATTTACTTATAACTAGAAGTTATATGTTTAATAGAATTAAAATTTTTCCCTAGCATATTGAAGGTGTTAGCTATTAGAAAAACTTCTTTGGAAATATATCTTTAGTTTCCACTAGGTAAACTTACTTTTTTTTCTTTTTGTCAGTTTATTTAAGGTAACAATAAGAAGTTTGAGCTATTTATTATCGTTTAGTCATGATGTGCTACAAAATAATTTGTAATTGTTAGGCATTAGAGTAGGTGTGGATTGGGGTTTTGTCATACTCCAGTTGTTGGTATATCTTAATTTAAATTGGGGTTTAAATTGGGGTTTTGTCATACTCCAGTTGTTGGTATATCTTAATTTGGAAGAATTGGATATTGACCTAGGAACTAGGTCTGAGTTTTTTATGAGGGCTCCTTTTATGATAGGAGGTAACTTTATATAATTTATAAGATTTTGGTTTTAGTTCTTTGCTTTTTAGATGACTACTTGTATGCCCTGTCTTATGATTTTAAAGAGAATTTTCAACTTTTATTGACTATAAAAATTAGAAGATGGTTGTTCCATTTGAGTATTTTTACCCCATATAAGAATTATCATAGGGCTTCTTTAAGCCTTGCTTCTATATTCAATATAAAATTTATTTTATAAAATATAGAATTAGTTTAAAGGTGTGTTGCCACTTTCACCTTAGATCAGAGTGTCTTTGTCCTGTGAAAGGCCTTCAGTGTGGTTTTATTGACTCTGCAAATTGCATTTGAGTAGCCATACTTGGTCATGGGAAAAGGAAGAATTGGATGTTTTATCTTGTGGGGTTTGATAAGAGTTCCTCTTCCTTAAGTATGTTGAACTCTGGGGAGGGGGAACCCAAGTAAAACAGCTTCGGGATCTTCTGAAAGAGAAGGGACACATATCCCAACTCTCTTTTCCTAGTCCTTGAGCCTGGGGAAGTGAGCCAGAGTGCATCCAGTGTCCTTGACAAAGGCCCAGGGGCATAAAGTAGCAATGAGTTTCCAGAAATAAAATCCCTTTGAGGAAAAGAATTTTGGAATTTGCAATCTGTGATCACACAAGTTCATTGGGAGGCCTGATTTCAATCACTTCTTATGCATAAAATTTGTAATTTATCTTTTGAAAATATTTAGATTATAGCAATTAATATTTTAACATAAATTCTAAATGGCCATTGAGCTAGATTTACTATGTCTAAAATAACTAGCACAGTGTCCAAGCATATGTAGTACACTAAAAATTTTATTTTATGTATATAAATTAATAAAGGCAAATTATAAAATCAAGACTATTGGAAACTATGAAGAGGAAAGCTCTCATGTTGCTACATCAAGTTGTTTTAGATGATGTGAGGACAAACTAGGTGACAAAGACTCTCTCCTTGGCCTAACTGTAGTCAAGCTCCTCTGAATGGTGTTCTCAAGTAGGCCTTGACCTTTGGGCCTCTGTGTTCATCTTCGCATTGCGCAGTTTTAGCAAAAATCCTGCTAAGTCAGTTTAGCAAGAATCCTCCATCCTTAATATCTGATCAAATTCCTCATCCTCCACCCCTGATGTCTTATCACCTGGCCTGCCTTCAGCAAGAATCCTATCAAGTTGGTTTAGCCAAAACCCTGTGACCCCTGTGACCCCTGATGTTTCCTCTTAGTAATTTTCTATCCACTGACCCTCACCCTGCTCCTTGGCTATAAATCCCCAACTATCCTTGCTGTATTTGTAACTGAGCTCAGTTCTATAATGAAGTCTTCCCCCACCCCCAATTGCAATAGTTCCTGAATACAATCTTTAACTATTGTCCAGCTCTGGTTTTCTTTGACATAGGTCAGCTTGAGAATAACTCAATATATATTTGTCAAATATCATCCATTATGCCCTTAATCCATGGAATTAAGTACTACTAGTAAGCCAATCTGAATCTTGTCTCATCACATTGCACTTAGAGGGCTGTATTTGCTTTTGATAATGCTCATGGACTGTGCGTTAAGTATTAAGAAAGGAAGAGACATGAAGTTGGGAAAAAAGATAATCTAGGTCCTTGAATAAACACTGTTTGGAAATGGGTAAATAAGCCAATAGTTACTGCTTAAATCAAGGTATGTCAAAGCATAGCAGCTTGGATGTATTCCCTATCCATCTGCTTCCTGTTCCGTGGGTTTGAATCAGACCAAGGGCCTGGCTGGTCTTACCTCTGCCTTAATAGAGAACAAAAAATAGCCAAGGAAGGTCATCAAAGATCAAGAACTGCCCCAGTTCAAAGCTCTGGGTAAAGAGATGTTCAAGAGCCCTTGTTTCTATGGCTGAATATAGACCAGGGTCCACATGAAATAACCATGAAAATTCTCAGCACAAAATAGTGATTGGCAAGTCAGGAGAGTTCAAAATCCAACTGCCAAATACTTCTGCCAAACCATCTTTCCACTGTCATTATAAGGCCTTGGTGTTTGGAGGTGATCTGGTGGAATCAGAGGAGCAAAGGCCAAGGGGCAAAGAGACCCATTGTCCCCTGTACCAGACCTGCTGCCCATTAACTACTAGGATATAATTCTACAGTGTACTCCTCTGTGCCTCACCTTTCTCATAGACAGTGTACTATGTGAAAGGTGCTCAGACAGGGCTTTTTTTAATGCATTTAACAAATATGATTGAGCACCTACAATGTACCACATATGAAGGTAGGCCCTGTGATACAGCAGTGGAGCTTATAGTTTGGTTGTAAACAGAAAAAAGAAGGGTAAAGATACACATAACATAATTACTAATTTTTAATAGCTATGAATTAAGAAACAATAACACAGAGTCTTGAGATGCACAGTAACTATGGTGCCCTACATCAGATGGGATGATTAGACTGATCATCCTTTAAGTTGAGACCTAATAGATTAGAATAGCTTTTCACCTTTAACCTCTTGCCTTCAGCCTCTTAGAGAATTGGTGTCCTTGACCAGGGAAACAGAATCTTCAAGGCTAAGGGTATGTCACAAAGTGAGGTATCGGAGTTAGATTAGATGTGACTTTGTAGGTTATGAAAAGGAGTTTGGATTTCTATGTAAACTGGGGGGAGAATTGATTGGCACATGGTTAACATGAAACCTGTGGTGGTAATTATTATTATTATTGTTATTATTTTTCCAATCTGAATTTTATGGGGTCTTACTCATGTCTTACAGAAGTCAAGGGGGAAATAAGTACATTGTAGGGTAACACAGACACACACACAAGCACAAATATCAGAGTGAAATTTCATCAAATAGCAATAGTCTCATTAATGCTTTCGGCAGCAATTTAGTTGGTCAGCTCTTTTCTTCAATTAAAACATAAAGTGGTATATAACAAACAGTGCCTCCATAGAGGTTATTTAAATTTTATTACACAGCTACCAGCCTTTCATCTACTTTTTTAAAACAAAGGGGACCCTTTTAAAACGTTGCTTATATCTACTTGGGGAAATGCAACGGTTATTGAATTTGAAGTTCAATTAGGTTAATCTCTCTTTAGATAACACATATAACTAAAACTTGCCAGGCCTAAAGCCAAAAATACGTATATTCATAATGTGACAAATACCAAAATCAGGTCTAAAGATTACGATAACGCATGAAACATTCCTTGGAATGGTCAGGATATTAAAGAAAGTAGGTATGTACAAAAACACATAGAGCATAGCCTAAGGAAGTTGCTAAACCATCATTTTCCCCGTACAAATTTTTATTGGCTACACGTATATCTATGGCTCTCAATCTTCAATATAGAAATAGAAGAAATATTTCTGTTTCAAAGATTTAAGGGAAGCTCCATTTCTTTTCTCTGTCTTAATCAACTAATTTGAAGTGCAATATGGTATAAATACTTTGATTTCAAAGTCTTGTGATTTATCTGTAGACATTTTTTATATGACTCTGTGTGTATGTGTGTACATGTGGGAAAGTGGGGGAAGGGAGAGGCAAGACAGTGTACAACAGAGAGAACTGCAATGCAAGTAGAGGTAAAGCTAAGCCTCATCGCACGTGTCCTTACATAAGTTCCCTCAAGTAAACAAGATCTTTCAAGCAACTTTCTGCAGTAGGACTAATCAAAAAGTTTAAATAGTTAGAAATTCTAGCAATATTTTGGCTTTGATAAAGTAATGGATGCCCATAACTGATTCATATTTCAAACATATATAAGATAACAACCCAGAACATGGAATAATTAATACCATAGATCAACATGAAACTATACTAGGATTTCTTCTTCTGCCTCAGTGTAAATTTTCCTTAAGAACTTTTACCTTCAAAAGGACGTTGTTATTCTCGTTTTTAGATCGTGTAAGTGTATACATTTAAATTTACCTTTCCTGTATTGTTTCATTCTCAAGGACCTGACTTTGAGATCAGGGTCAGATAAAGGAAATTTGCAAAACTTGGTATCATGCTGCTGCGAGAATGGAAAAAATTTTATGTGGCAATCTATCAGTAATATAGTTCACATTTTCACATTTATCTCCTGCAGGAACTTGGAATTTAATGGACTCTTTTTATACTAGTGTCTCGTTGGCTTTTTTCCTCTAGTACTCAACAACACTCTTAAAGGGTTGATGAGGAGGAGTTACTAAGCAAAGCTTCAACAAGAAGATGTTCTTCATGCAAAGCTTCAAATAAAGGATCACTTCAACAAGGTCTCTTAACTGAAAACTGGCAGTATGAAGTTGCAACAGTACCTGTATACAACCCAAATTGATTGTATTTATCATGCTAAACCCATTGGGAGCTCCCATGCACTTGATATGTCTGACCTTAACACAGTTTATCAGGCCTTGCATGGCCCCTGCTTACTTTTCCAACTCACCTATTACCACTCAAGCCTGGAGCTCTTCCTCCTGGAAACACCAACTGTCCTACTTTTCTAGTACACATTGGCCTCACCTCTCTAAGCTACTGCACATCTGCTACCCTTCTCCATACCTGGATTGATCCAGGATACAGGTTACATGTCCCTTCCCACGTCATGCTCTTGATCCCCCAGGATGAGACAGGCATCTTTCCTATTTGCTTCAAGGCCTGGTGTTTTCCATATCCCAGGACTTTTCACACTGCATTGCACATGCCTTTCTATTGCCCTGTGACCTATTAACTCTACTGGGGTGGAGATTCTGTCTCTTTCATTCATCCCGGTGTCACTATGCCCAGCCCAAATTAGTGCCCTAGGACAGTTGTTTGAATGAATGAATACATAAATGAAAGGATCTATTTTTGTGTAGTTCTACCAAGTTTAAAATACATACACTTAAAATATAAGGTAATGCAATAATTATTTCCTGTATTTCCTTTTTAAATTATTTTTAACCTCTCCTCTATCAACAACTTTCTGTTTGTCACTCAGAGACATAGGCAAAACCTCCTAATTTTAATTTGTAAAACTTTTCTTCTGAGTGTGAATTCTTGTCAGCCAAAAGATGTGGGTTTTTTTGGGATTTGTGAAATTTCTTGAAATAATATCATTTGCTAGCTTCATTTTTTTCTTAGCAATCTGACTTTTTACTGTCTGATCTCACATCCATTAAAAGGACTTCCTCAATATTTAACAAGTGAGATTCTTTCACAAGTCTAAAGGCCTGTTCTCAGTCCTAATCCAACTTCATCACACACCACAGACAACTTCCTCTGTGTATCACAGATATACCCAATTCTGTATTTATTTGAAGGACCAAGATATGGTAGTATAAACTCCCACAACCCTGGTTGTCAGAAAATCATCAACTTCAATGTATTCTCAATTATTTATGGGTGTCCTCAAGGGATTGTCTGTTCTTGGGATGAATTCAGAAAGCTAGAATTAGCCACTTTGCCTCCTGTCTGTTCTTCTTTTCCTGTTCTATCTTCCTTTTGTCTCAGTTAAGTCTCTGTGAAGCTTTCCTGCTCTCCCTGTCTGCCTTGACAAAGCCAATGTTCGTTTCAACATGCTGATTCCAGGTGCTCCCAAACATCCAGTCCTCAGAGTGCAGAAGTTCTGCTGAATTTCAGCAAGAATAAACAGAACAGGCAAAAACAACCTCTTCTCCAATGCTATACCATTTCTATAACCTGGTTTTGTACACAGAGTCTATAAAATCTTTCTGGAAAACTTCTCTCTACTTCCAGCCCTCAGTGTTTGCTCAGCGTATCACCTTGTATAGTCTTTCCCAGAAAATACTATTGCCAACACTACCAGAAATCCCTCTCCTAAATATGGGAAGCCAAATATATTCCCTATATAAAAACAACTTTATGTAATCCATTGAACTTCTATCCACTCTCTCTTCTGCTGTCCTTATTCAACCAAATTTCCTTTTTCTTTTCCAAGTGACATAACAAAACACTACTATGCACAGCAATGTGGGTAATCACATGCTATGTGAAGATGAAAGGGAGAGGGAGGTGTGATTTGCAGCAACAATGTCCAGGTCTTTTTCTATTAATACAATGTGTTGAATATACCTGTTGCACACTAATAAGGCAGTGCAGAGGGTTTTGAAAGTCAAGTACAATTGCATCAGCCATGGAAAAAAATTCTATATATTAGTCTATTGTCATTATTTATGGATTCTGTATTTGAGAATTTACTTACCAGCTAAAATTTATTTGTAACCCCCAAATCAACACTTGAAGTGCTTTTGTGGTCATTTGCAGACATGTGCAGAGTGACAAAAATTTTGAGTTATCAAATATGCACATTCTCAGCTGAGGTCAAACAAAGCAATACTCTGCCTCCTTGTTTCATCTCTTATACTATAAGCAAGCATCCTTTGTGTGGTCTATTTAGTGCCATGCGTTTGCATTTTTGTGCTTTTTTATTGGTGATTGGTGTTTAAAATGGCCCCTGAATGTAAAGCTTAAGTGCCACATAGTGTTCCTAAGTGCAAGAGGCTGTGATGTACCTTACAGAAAAAATATGTGTCTTAGATAAGCTTCTTTCATGCTTGTTGGCATGGGCTTAATGAGTTGGCCATGAGTTCAAGGTTAATCAATCAACAATAAATAGTAAATAGGGTGTATTTAAACAGAAACATATAGAAAATAAGGTTATGTTTTGATCAGTTGATGAAAATGTGAACAGAGGCTCATAGGAATCCAACCTTATATTTCCCTTAGGAGTAATGGTTCAGTATTTGCTAATTCAGTGTTCTTGGAAACTTTATAGGACATAACTACCACAAATAATGAGAATTAACTACATATATATTCAAAAATAATATGTTAATATTTGAAATATGGTCTGAAGCTGCTATTTTTCCTTGCTCTGTGTGCTCAGGAGTTGGTGATGCCCATGTTCAGTCAGTGAGCATTTGGGATGTATTGAAACCTATGTGTGTCTGATTAAATGGACTTATAAGTCATTTTATATTGCTTTAGCTAAATTAAACTTTGCAGATGTGGGCAAGTGACTTAAAAAAGTATTCCCGCACAGAAAAAAAGGATGTGATAATACTTGTAATGCTAGAAACATAAGTCAATAAAAACAAAAACAAAAAAAGAGCTCACAAATTCAATTGTAATATGAGCTTTTGGTCAGCTTCTTATTAAGAGGTGAATAAATAGCAATCTCAGAAGATTTGACACATTTGCTCCTCCCCCTAATTAAGATTAGCAAGAAAAATTATTATATATAGATTTAAAATCACTAATGTATGTATATGATGGCTCTCACCCTAAATTGATATTTTGCCTTTGGATATTAGCAAATAATAATTATGCATATTAATCATTTATAAATCATTTATAAATATATTGGCAGCACAAAGTTAAAAGCTTTTTACTCATGGAGTGAGAGACCATTGGAGTAATAAAGTATTATAGTTGGGGAGAAGAAGCCATAAAATGGTTGCTTTTTATTCACAGAAACATGATTTATAATTTTAGGTCTTAAGTATGTATTAAAAAATGAAACTCTTGCAACTGTTCAGGGTCATTAATTCTTAAAATTCTGGAGAATTTTGTCCTGATATTGATGACAGCCCTTGGAAACTTTTTTTTCTTGTACTCATTCCTGATTTGGGATTCAGTACTTCAGTTCCAAATGCCAATTATACTTAGACCACAATATCTCACCTTTGTGTGTATTTTTATAGGAAATAGAGAAAAAGAAGGAAAAAGTCTTTTAAAATTCCTTGGATGGAAGTCTGATACTTTTCAAAATACTAGTAAAAGCCAATTTATCAAAAGATAAAACACATAAAATGATAAGTTGTTACCAACTCTGCAGGAAAATGTAGGGCTTCAAGAGAGTCAATCAACAGAACTCTCAATGTAAGGCATTTACTTGAGAGTGTTGTGAAATGGCCTTTTATGTTTTAACAACTTTAGGAAGCTCATGAAGAATGTGTACCGTTCAATCATTCCCTTATGTGTTTCTTTACTTTCTACCGTATGAGCTTTTCACCTCATGTATAGGTTCAACTTTTTACCCTTATGTAAATAGGGCCCTCCGCAAAACCTCCTCTGCAGGACAATTTTAACATATTGAGAGATACCAAGTTGTCTTATTCTCAGTCTTCTAGGACAATTTTTAAGAAATTTAATACACTTCTCAATCCCAATCCAAACACTCTCAAAATTTATATACTCACTAGGACAAAAGAATAGGTATTTCTGTAGGGATTCCTTGTAGCATGGGGAATTAACAACTTAATTTGTTTTACAGCCACCAAGGTGGTAACCTTCAGAGAGACACAGGTCGGTAAGGGAGAGACCAGCTTTGCCTTGTAAGGCAGAAAGATGGAATTTGCAGCCTGGACTCAAAGACTACAGAAGATGGGATTAATTTCCCTGAGACTAAAAGGACAGGAATTGGGCTGAAGGTGTCTTAATAACCATGCCCTTGTTGAAGCTTTCTGGAAATGGCAGGACCTCAAAAGTCAGCCTTGCTGTTTACCTGCCCTACATGTTCCATGTTCTCAAGCTCCGCTGCAGCTGGCGTCTAGTCCAGGTCATGGAAAGCAATGGCAGGTGAAAGGACTGGAGGGGAGAGAAGAACGGTATTTTTCCCTGTCTCTTCCTTTTTTGTGCTATGTCTCTTCCTCCAGTGCATCCTTCTACCACTCTGGCAGGGTCCTTCCTCCATGATCCAGCTCTCACTGGGGTCCTATAAAACTATTATTTTTCCTCCTCTTGCTCCTTTAGGCCCTGGGGTGGTATTGGCTTTCTTCTGCTGCTAGTCTCTGGGAGTTTCAACCTCTCCTGTGGGCCCCTTTAATCTTAGCCACACCTCTGTTAATATCTTTCATGAAAACCTTTAAAATAGAACAACTTGGGTGGGATTCTGCCTCTTTCTGGATCCCTGACTGGTACAGGTCCTACATAGGCTTGGCACCAGTATCTTGGGTATGATGCATCTTACCCCAGAAGCTTAACTGCTTCTTTGCTGAAGCTTGGCACACTCCTGGGAAGACTATACGGTCCACGAGCAAGGAGCAGTACCAGAGACTGATGGACTTATTTTCAGCACATCCAGAGTTGTTGGGACCCTTTACAGTTACAGGGAATAGAAAAGCTATAAAAATGACAAAAATTTAAGTTGACTATTTTGTTACTCAAGTGCCAAGTTCATGCTTACTGGACTCATTTCTGAAACATACTTTTAGCTCTGGTGTAGAAGTGGCAATTTGAAAAATTAATTATTTTCTATGAGTGATTGGAGTTTTGTTATTAGAGTTTTATTTACTTCATTATTGATAGCTACTATGGGGTTTTGAAGGAGACATCACATTGTGCTGTAAAGGACCTCATCATTAGAATTAGATTGGCCAATTTCTATGAGCCTCTGTTCCTTGATTTGTAAAATAGAGGAAATGATATAAAACCTGCAGAGTTGTTTTGTCTACAGTTCACAATAGGCACTCAAAATATTACTTCCCTTTTTCTTGATTGGGATATGTCCTTTTTGCTTTGTGTGGGTCATATAGATGAATTTTAGGCCATGGCCAGATTACTCTGAGGAGCAAAGTTGGACATTGCCAGAAGGGAGGGATAGTTTAACTTCACAGGCTTCTGAGGTTAAGAGTATGCACTCAGTCACCAGTCCACCTGGTTTAAATTCCAACTCCAAATCATGCTAACAATGTGATACTTGGTAAGTTACTCCTTTGCTCCTTGTTTTCTCATCTGTAAAATGGTGATAATAATAGTACCTACTTCATGGAACTATTGCAAGTATTGAAAAAGTTAATGCATGTAAAAAGCTTGGACAAGTTCCTGGCTTAATAGTTGCTCAAAAATTGCACCCCTGATTATTATTTCACATTATAGTAGACTGGCTCCTTGTGCTGTTTAAAGCATGTGCCACATCACATTCCATGTCTATCTTCTTACACTTAGTACAGACAGATAATAAATAGATGGGAAATGCATGTCTTCTCTGGAGATTTCCAGATGAACTGCCAGAGAGTTCTCACATGAGCAAGCAGGTTCTTGAGACAGCTCCATGAACTCGTATTTGCATCATTATTTGCTGTTTCCCAGATATTTGAGGAGAAACCCACAAGGACAAGAAGATATAGAAAAGGCAGAATGATGGGTGCTGTATAAAGAAGCTGATAATAATAGCTCTGTAAAACCCTTCTTCCTCAACAATATAGCAGCATATTCAGACCAATATTTGTTTAAAGTTCTAATTTACTTTAACTTGACTGGCACTCTTCTTCCTACACATAAGAGGACATAAATACAAATTGAGATGATACCAGGAAAAGATGCATCTTAAACTGAGTTATATGGCATCATGTAACAGATCTTTGCTTGTGACAAGTCACATTTATTCTCATTCAGGGAACAGATGAAGACTTATGTTCATTTCCAATTGTTATTGTGCTTTGCAGTTTACAAGGTCCTTTAACATACATGATCTCAATTATGTCTTACATACAATAGCCCTGTGGGGTAGACAAGGGAGATGTAAACCTCACTTTATAGGACAAAATGGAGGTTTCTGCAGAAGCTAGATGACTTGCCTATGGATCTGCAGCAATTGAGAATGAGCACAAAAACCCAGTTTTTGGGACACCACTCAGTGCTCTTTCTATTCCCTCACACGCTATGACATTTGTGCTCTTTTCAAGAAGAAACAGATAAATTTCCTGTTCATCTGCTCAGTGATGAGTTGTGTCCTCAGTTGTATAAATTAAAAATAAAACAAGGGAGCAGAGTTGCACTTAATTGGGTGCCCGGCTGACAAACACCACCACCAGAGGATCTGAACTGGGAAGATCTCAAGCCATCCTGGGCTGACAGTCACTACTGCCCGAGGGTGTGGGTGGAGTTGCACTCAAACCTTCACTCAGCTGACAAATGCAGCTGTCCCAGGATCTGAGGATACAAATGGGGCAGCTCTCAAGCCAGCATGGGCTGACAATCTCTGCCACCCATAGGAATGGGTGGGGCTACACTCAAGCCCCCAGGGCCAACTGCTCCCAGATCTAACCTGGACATCTCTCAAACCTAAGCTAACAATCACTGCAGCCTGCAGGTGTGGGTGGAGTTGTGTTCAAACCAGTGCATGGTTCACAATGGTGTCATCTGTGGATCTGAGTGGGCAGCCCTCAGGCATGCACAGGCCATCAATTGCCACAGCTGGAGTGCATGAGTGGGATTATGCTTAAGTGACATGGGGCAACAAATAGCACCATACACAGATCGGAGTGGAGAATCTCTCAAGCTAGTTTGGGCTGACAATCGCCACTGCTGACAGAACTAGGTGGAGCATTCACTCACTCTGCAATGTGGGACTAACATTGACAACCACAAGGGAAAGGTGAAGCAGGAGATGTAGGAAAGCAGCAATGTTAAATGCTCATAGTGCTTTCGCCCGTCTAAGGCTGGGTCAACCCACCAGAGCAGGACACAAGTACGCCAGCCAGGGACCTCTCCTTCTTGCACTAAGTAAGAGAGTTCCCAGCAGAAGAGAAGAGGTGCACTGCAAGTTTATCTGTCTTGAGCTGAGAGAAGAGATTTCAGATGATAAGAAAACAGAATAATAACTCTAGCAACACGAAAAAACAAGCAGTTTCAACACCCTCAAAGCATCACAATAGGTCTCCAGCAATAGACCCCAACCTAAAGAAAGTTGTCAAAATGTCAGAGATGGAATTCAGAATATGGATGGCAAAGAAGATGAATGGGATTGAAGAGAAAGTTGAAAACCAACACAAAGAAGCCAAAATAAATTTCAGGACATGAATGAAAAAAAAAGGAAAAACCACAAACAGAGATAGATAACATAAGAAAAGATAAGATATAACAGAACTTAAAGAAATTAAAGAGTCATTTAAGGAATTTCAAAATATAACAGAAAGCATTGGCAACAGGCTAGACCAAGCAGAAGAAAGAATTTCAGAGTTTGAAGACAAGACTTTCAAATAAGCTCAAAGATGTACAATAAATAAATAAATAAATAAGAATGAACAATCACTCAGAGAAGTATGAAACTGCATAGTGGGCCGATATAAAAATTATAGGTATCCTTGAGGGAGAAGAAGAAAAAGAAAAAAGTATAGAAAACCTGTTCAAGGGAATTATTGATGAAAACGTCCCTGGTATTGCTAGAGATTCAAATATGCAGATACAAGATGGTCATTGAACACTGGGAATATTCATAGCAAATAGGATATCTCCAAGACACAAAGTCATAAACCTGGCCAAAGTAAAAATGAAGGAGAAAATTCTACATGCTACAAGATGAAAGCAACAACTATCCTACAAAGGAAAACCCATCAGGCTAACAGCAGACTTCTCAGTGGAGACCTTACAAGTCAGAAGGGATTGGGCCCCATTTTTAGTCTTCTTAAAGAGAACAACTGTCAGCCAAGATTTTTGTATCCTGCAAAACAAAGTTTTATAAATGATGGAGAGATAAAGACTTTTCCAGAAAGGAAACACTAAGAGAATTTTTCACTACTAGACCTGCCCTACAGGGAATGCTCAAAAGTGTATTATACATTGGACAGTACAATAGATACCCACCAATGTAAAAACACCCAAAAGCTAAAGCTCATAGCTCTAATAAAACAATAACATGGGAAGGGGGGAAACAACAAGGTGAAATGCAACATGATGAATAGAACAGTATCCAGCATATCAATACTAACATTGAACATGAGTGGTCAGAATGCCCCACTGAAAAGACATAGATTGGCTGAATGGAAGAAAAAACATCCAATTGTATGCTGTCTCCAGGAAACACATCTAACTCACAAGGACTCACACAGACTGAAGATAAAGGGATGGAAAAAAATATTCCATGCAAATGGAAACCAAAAATGAACAGGTGTAGACATTATCATATCAGATATAATAGGCTTTAAATCAACAATGGTTAAGAAAAAGACAAACATGGTCATTTTATAATGGTAAAGGGAGCAATTCAACAAGAAGACATAACAATCCCAAACATATATGCAACTAACACAGGGGCTCCCAGATTCATAAAGCAAATTCCAAAAGAACTAAGCAAAGAGACAAACAGTAGCATCTTAATTGCCAGGGACTTCAACACCCTACTAATAGAACTGGACAATCATTGAAGCAGAAACTCAATGAACACTGAACATAAACAGGATTATACAGCAAATGGATCCAACAGATATTTACAGAACATTCTACCCCAAAACTACTGAATATATTTCCTTCTCATCACCACATGGGACATTTTCCAAGATTGATCATAATCATATCTTAGGCCACAAAACAAGTCTCAGCAAATTCAAAAAAATCGAAATCATACAAAGTACCTTCTCAGACCACAGTGGAATAAAATTAGAAATCAATTCCAAGAGAAGCATTCAAATCTACACGAAGTCATGGAAATTAAACAACAAGCTACTGAATGATCCTTGGGTCAATGATGAAATTGAAATGGAAATCATAAGATTCCTCGAACTCAATGACAAAGGGGACATAAGCTTTCAAAATCTATGGGATACAGTGAAAGCAGTCCTAAGGAGAAAATTCATAGTCATAAATGCCTACATCAAAAAGACAGAAAGATCACAAATTGACAGACTAATGTCACATCTCAGGGAACTAGAAAAAGAAGAACATATCAAACCCAAAGCCAGCAAAAGAAAAGAAATAACAAAGATCAGGGAATAACTAAATGAAATGGAAACAAAAAAAAATACAAAAGGTCAATGAAACAAAAAGTCAATTCTTTGAAAAGATAAACAAAATTGATAGATCACAATCTAGGTTAACCAGAAATGGAAGAGAAAGGACTCAAATAAGCACAATCAGAAATGAAAAAGGAGATATTACAACTGATACCACAGAAATACAAAATATCATCTGTTAATACTACCAAAACCTCTATGCACACAAACTAGAAAACATAGAGGAAATGGATTAATTCCTGAAATCACACAACCTCCCCAACACAAATCAGGAAGAAATAGAAATCCTGAAGAGACCAAGAATGAGCAGCAAGATTGACGTAGTAATAAAAAAATCTCCCAAGGAAAAAAAGCTCCAGACCAGATGGATTGACAGCCAAATTCTACCAGACCTACAAAGGAGAACTAGTACCTATCGTACAGAAATTATATCATAACATTGAGAAGCAGAGAATCCTCCCTAACTCATTCTATGAAGCCAGTATCACCTTGATACCAAAGCCAGGAAAGGACAGAACAAAAAGAGAAAATTGTAGAGTAGACCATTATCCCTTATGAACATACATGTAAAAATCCTCAACAAGATACTAGCAAACTGAATTCAGGAGCACATCAAACAGATAATCCACAATGATCAAGTGAGTTTCATCCCAGGGATGGAAGGATGATTAACATACACAAATCAATATATGTGATTCACCACATAAACAGAAGCAAAAACAAAGACCACATGATCATCGCAATGTGTGCAGAAAAAGCATTCAATAAAATCCAGCACCCTTTCATGATAATACCCCCGACAAAATAGGCATAGAAGGAACATACCTCAAAATATTAAAAGCCATATATGACAAACCCATGACCAACATAATTCTGAATGGGAAAAATTGAAAACATTCCTGCTAAGAACTAGAACAAGACAAGGGTGTCCACTGTCACCACTTCTATTCAACATAGTACTGGAAGTCCTAGCCAGAGCAATCAGGCAAGAGAAAGAAATCAAGGCTAGAGGAGATCAAACTATCCCTGTTTGCTGAAGATATGATCTGCTATCTAGAAAACCCTAAAGACTCCACCAAAAGACCACTAGAATTGATAAATAAATTCAGCAAATTCTCAGGTTACGGTGTCAATGTACAAAAATCAGTAGCATTTCTATATACTAACAATAGTCAAGCTGAGAGTCCAGTCAAGGACTCAATACCATTTACAATATCTGCAAATAAATAAAATACTTGGGAATATACTTGACCAAGGAGATGAAAGATCTCTACAAGGAGAACTACAAAACACTAATGAAAGAAATCATTGATGGCACAAAGAAATGGAAAAACATCCCATTCTCATGGATTAGTAGAATCAACATTTTAAAAATATCATACTGCCCAAAGTGATTTATAGATTCAACACAATCCCCATCAAAATATCAATATCATATTACATAGGATATTGAAATAATTCATATGATCTAGTAAAAATAATTCTATGCTTCATTTGGAACCAAAAAGGAGCCCAAACAGCCAAAGCAATGTTAAACAAAAAGAACAAATCTGGAGGCATCACATTACCTGACTTCAGATTATACTACAAGGCTATAGTAACCAAAACAGCATGGTACTGGTATAAAAGTAGAGACATAGACCAATGAAACGGAATAGAGAACTCAAAAATAAAACCATCTACCTACAACAAAATGATTTTTGTCAAAGCAGACAACAACATACACTGGGGAAAAGAAGCCCTATTCAATAAATGGTGCTGGGAAAACTGGATAGCCACATGCAGAAGAATGAAACAGGACCCCTATCTCTTGCCATGTACAAAAATTGACTCAAGATGAATATAAGCCTTAAATGTAAGTCATGAAACCATAAAAATTCTGGAAGAAAATGAAGGAAAAACTCTTCTAGACATTGGCCTAGGCAAATAATCTACTACTAAGACCCCAAAGGCAAATATAGCAACAACAAAAATAAATAAATGGGACTTAATTAAATTAAAATTATTCTGCACAGCAAAGGAAATAATCAGCAGAGTGAATAGACAACCTACAGAATGGGAGAAGATATTTGCATACTATACATCTGATAAAAGGCTAATATCCAGAATCTACAAAGAACTCAAACAATTCATCCAGAAAAAAATGAACCACCCCATTAAAAAGTGGGCAAGAGACATGAACAGAAGTTTTTCAAAAGAAGATATACAAATGGCCAACAAATATATGAAAAAATGCTAAACATAACTAACCATCAGGGAAATATAAATTAAAACCAAAATGAGATACCACCCTACCCCTGTCAGAATGGCCATTACTAAAAAGTCAAAAAACAATAAATACTGGTGTGGATGCAGAGAGATAGGAACAGTAATACACTGTTGGTGGGAATGCGAATTAGTATAACCTCTATGGAAAGCGGTATGGAGGTTTCTTAAAGAAATAAATGCAGACTTCCATACCATGTAGGAATTCCACTACTGGGTATCTACCCAAAGGAAAAGAAGTTACTTTATAAAAAAACACACTTGCACTTGAATGTTTATTTCAGCACAATTCACAATTGCAAAGATGCAAAATCAACATAAGTGCCTATCAATTTATGAGTGGATAAAGAAAATGTCGTGTATGTATACCATGGAGTACTACTCAGCTATAAGAAGGAATGAAATAATGTCTTTTGCAGCCACCTGGGTGGACCTGGAGACTGTTATCCTAAGTGAAGTATCTCAGGAATGGAAAAACAAATAGCGCATGTACTCTCTAATAACTGGGAGCTAAATTATGGGTATACACAAGCACAAAGAGATGTAAAGGACATTGAAAACCAAGAAGGGGGGGAAGGCGGAAGGGGTGAGGGATAAAAACTTACCTATCAGTTATAATGAACACTATTCTGGTGACGGGCACACTAAAAGCCCCAACTTAAGCCTTATATAAGATATTCATCTAACAGAAACATTTATACCCCCTTAATATTTTGAAATTAAAAAATTTTTTTTAAAATTACAAAAATAAAGAAATGTTACCACTTTGAAAAAAATAAAACAACAAGAATAAAAACTCCACAAAAACAAACAAAAAACATCTTTATTTATCAAGAAATACTGAGCACCTTCTATTTGCAAGTCATTACAATAGGCCTAGATACCAAGGTTGGCCTCAGTGAACTTTTGTTTTTTAGAGGAGAACATTAAACCTTAAGAAAATGACATGAGGCTGAGAATATTTAGCTCTGTTATTTTTTTTTTTACTCTTCAGGGTTTTTTTGGATTTGGAGGAATTGCTGGTGGTACATAGATTGAGTTTTAATATATTATATAATATGTTATAGACAGGGATAAAAAAGAGACTGTATGAAAGATGTAACAATTAGATGGACAAACCATTGTTCCAGGAACATTTTTTTTCTATTACAGAAGCATTTTTTGTAATGATATTTAACATAATACAATCAAGTAATTCTCAAATATTATGCCCTTTATTTTTACCTACATATTTTACTTAATAAAACTTTATATAGCTCTAAAATTATTCATGTTATTGCTACATAGGGGGAATAAAAGGCATTTTAGAAGCTATAAATGGCAAATCCAAATGAAGTATATAGGGAAAAACAAATATATATATACACACACACACATATTATATTTTTCATCTAGTATATTCTCACCTTTTCCCATAGAAGGCTATTAGTGATGATGTGGGAGACCTTGACCAATGGAGTTCCTTAGGAAGGACAGACCATGACTTGTGGAGCAGGGCACATAAGACCATAACAACTTCAGGAACTATCTTCCCTCACTGCCTGCTTCTTCTCTCTGACATCCGTATAATAAAAGAATAATCATTACCATTTATTGTGCCTTCCTTATGATCCAGGAAATGTGTGGGTGCCTCACATATATGAAATACTGGGTGTACTAAGTAATTTCATATATATAATTTTTCAATTTGATTTCCTCAGCAATATTGTGAGTTTGTCTGGGTACACATTATTGCCCCATTTTATAGAGAAGCAAATGGAGGCTCTGAAAATTCAAATTATTTCTCCAAAGTCACAGAGCTCATAAAGCTCACAAGTAGAAAAGGCATAAATTGTAACTAAGTTACTAATTTCTAGTCTAGTTGTATTAACCGCATCTTACTACTTGTTTAGGTAGTGTTTGATTTTCAAAATCTCAGTAAGTAAATGTCTGTTTAGCTATTGCAATGATTACACTGCAGAATAAGGCAGACTCACCATGGAAGCTAATGTACTAAAATCCTGAAATCCTGAAATGTTGATGATTCTGTTATCAATTTTAGTACGTATCTCTTGATTTGAGATGCAAATTCTGGTTTAATGAAAGAATTTGCCATTGAATGCATAAGGTATCAATTTCCAGACTAAGATATATCGACAACAAGAGTCTTTGCTTGACTGATTATACATGGCATGATCTTATAGCAGCTTTGGATTATGAGAGAAAATTATCGTATTATAAAAACTTTAGGAAATTGGGCTCAATCTGTAATAATCTATGATATTCCTTGAAAGCTGTTTTTTTTCAGTAAGAGACTACATAATATTCTCTAATTTTATGTATACATCTTAGGCCTATGATCATTTAATACAAAATATATGCATTATCATAATTACTTGGAATATATAAAACATTATATACACTAAAATACTTTCCCATGAAGAGTATCTTTTTTAAAAGCACAAAGTGATGAAATAGAGAAATCTAGAATTCTTCTAATAAAAGGATGTAGATGAAAATTTCTTTTCTCACGTTTAATCACCTTGGTGTTATTATTTTATAAAGTGTAGGTCAATTATCCTGATGGTTTTTTGAAATCCACTCCTTTCATTTTATTGATACAAATATATACAGTGCTTTATTTCCTGAGTGGCTAATCTCTATGAATTTCAGAATGGTAGAACAAGGTTTCAATGCACATTTTGTCATGAGATTTCCAACTCACTTAAGAGAGCTATTTTCTGTCTTTGGGTACAGTTTGTTTAGTACCAATACAAAATAAACTCATCACATCACAGTATAATGTGTATTAAAGTGTATTAAATAGGTTATGAATTCATCAACAATCTGCACATGGAGATTTCTATTAAAAATTTACATTATTGCTTTGGAATGAATATTGTATTAATAGTTTTAAAACTACATTTTAAGTGAAGAAAACATTGTAAACTTTTTCACTATCCCTCTGCATAAATCTTATAAAAATTTCACATATTATCAGTCATATTTTTTGTGTTTATGTATAGACTCTCTTACCTCTGATTCTTATGCTGTAGACACCATTTATGTGTTTAAATGCTGCCATCACCTCATATCACCTCACACACAGCATGTCCAAAATTTATTGCATCACTAAATTGCTTTCCCTTCTTTTATGATACTCTATCTCTGTATTTTTGTTTTTATTTACATTTCCAAGGCTAAAAATTGTGGCGCAATCCTTGACATCATTTTCTCCTTGAGTATATCTAATCAATAATCAAGACCTACCTTTTTAAAAAAAAATTTAAAACATATCCTGTATGCTTCTTTCCCTTTCTACCTTCACAGCCACCATCAAAATCCAGGTCTTTACCTGCTTCATGTGTGTATTCCCAAAGGATATAGCAACCACCCACCCTCCAATCTATTATGAATATCACTCCAAGACCAAACTTAAAACACCAACTTTATAATATTACCCTTTTGCTATTATTATTGCCAAATATGTCTCATTTTAACATCCACCATAACATGGCCCTACTTTAACTATGTACCACTATTTTAAGCTATTTCCTAACAGGCATTTGCATCTCTAGCCAAGACCTTTGTGATTGTTTTCAGGCTACCCTTCAAGTAGGTTTCCAAAGACTTTCTCATAAGCAGCCAATATTTTAGCTGTATATATCTGTACTCTTGCAATTCTCTGAATGTGCCATGCATTCTTACCCATTCATTTATTTGTGTATGCTTTTTCCTTTGCCTAGAATATTTGTCCTCATCTCCAGTTGTCAAATTTGAAGCCATCCTTGAAATTTATTCTAGTGGCTCTTCTTCTGAGAAGTCTTCTCTGATCATTCATTCACTCTCCAGAATTGGGCTTCTATCCTTCTGTGCTACAATTATCCAGTGAGTGTTTTCATGTAAAGAAAGTGTCTTCTTCTCCAGTTAGAGTCCCCAGAATATAACATGGTGCTTCATAATGAGCAGGTGCTTGATAAATGTTAGTTTAATAAAAAGATACCATATTAATTTCCTCTTTATGTCTTTGCTTAAGCACAGTTACCTCTAGGCCCTCTCTCTAATAACTGTAGACCCTTGACATTCACAAATTAAACTTTTATGATTTGACAATTGATGAGGGATTTTAATACTCTGTAAAATATATCAATTTAAACTTTGCTAAGATATATCTTTAAATTGTATACTGTGAGGTCACTCTAAGGCTCTTGGTGAGCAAGTAAGTCTAGCTTATTGTCTACTGCTAGTGCTATATAAATATCTGAGAATTTGGAGATACTAAAATTGTATAGATATGTTCACCTTGAAAATCAAGGATCCACTGGAGTAAACACTCTCTTGTGTAAAATCTAATTGTTCTTACAACTCATAGCTTATAGTTTAGTACTTATTTGCTTTTTGATTGTTTTCATTTTTTAAGAGTTAAACTGTGAACTTCTTGAAGGCAGGAGCCATTCATATACTTCAGTGTTCTTCATATTCTTCATTGACAAATATAACAGATATTTAGAAAGTCTATATTAATATGTTGCAAAAGTCTCTAAAAGAAAATAGGTTGATGTAGTGCTAGCATTGAATAGCTCATGGAGGTCCAGTGATCTAAATGTAGGGACTAAAAGGAGAGGGAGAAACCTTCCAGGGAAAGTGGGAGGGGCTGAATTTTCCTAACTTGCATTGGATGGGTAGATAAATAACTGATGAGAAAAATAGCTTCCATCCTACCTGTAGCTTGGGGCCTGAGGCCCAGGCTTCTCACAGCTATTCACAGGTAAACAGGCTAACAAAAACCAAATATCTGTAGAGTCTTAAATGGCAGGAGGGCAGGAAGGGGAGTCCATAGGTTGCCTAAGTGAAGGTGGGTGGTGTGTCGACTGCCAGTGGTAAATGCAGGGCAGGGTGTTTCGTGACAGACTTTCATCTTCCCAGACTCCTGGTGTACCAGCTCTTCATAGGCTGCATGAACCCTGCACAGCTCCCATCCAGGGTGAGCTGCTCACCGTGGAGGAGACTTACTCTGGACATGGAAGCACCAACATCAGGATATGGCAGGGCTCTAACTCTGTGGGTGGTGTTGAGAGCAGTGAGGATCTGTCATCACAGTGATGTGGTAGCAGGTGAGAAACAGGAAAAGAAGGAGGAGAGTGATCTCCCAAGGATTTTTCTTACTTGCTACCTTTTTGAGCCAGGAGGAGGAATTTGGAGACAATGATCCATTAGGGAGCTGTTATGCTGTTGACCTACACTTTGCCTCTATTCCCATCCAAGGTATTTTACTTGTGGCTATCATTTGTTCATTAATTATATTGTTGACCGTGTTGTGGGGTTATGTACATGGGCATGTATATTAGAAGTCTTTCAGTTGCATGCTACAGAAACACAATTAAAACCAAAGTAGCCTCTATAAAAAAATGGAATGTATTGGTTTATATCCCTGAAAAGTTCAGAGGCCCTCTAGCCTCAGACATGGCTGGATCCAGGGACTCAAGCAATGTGAACAACCCCTGCCCTCGTCTCTCTTTTTCTGTCATTCTGTGTCTTGACACTGCATTCCTCTGTGTACTGATTTTATTCTGAAGAAAGTTTTTTTTCCAGTTTGCTGAAGAAGATGGTTGCTGGCTGCTCCAAGTCCTTCAAGTCCACAGTTAGGACAGAGGTAGGCAATTAGGAGATAGATGAGATTTCTTGACAGCTCTGGCTACAAAGCCCCAAAGAGGACTCTGAAAGGCCTTGTGTCATATGCCCCATTCTGAACCTATTTTTGTGGCAGGAGAATGTACTATGTTGACTGGTCAGGACTGGTTTTATCCCCATCTTATAGATGGGGAAAGTAAAGCACTGAGAAGTCGAACAACTTTCCTAAGATTACATGTTTAGCAAGAGACAAAACTGAGACTTAAATCCAGGCAGTTTGGCTTCAGAGTCCAAGCTTTTTTTTTTTTTTTTGAGACAGAGTCTTGCTCTGTCACCTGGGCCAGAGCGTGGTGGGGTCATCATAGCTCACTGCAACCTCAAACTCCTGGGCTCAAGCCATTCTCCTGCCTCATCCTTCCTGGTAGCTGGGACTATAGGCACAAACCACTGCACCAGGCTAATTTTTATTAATAAAATATTTTTATAGAGACAGGGTCTTGCTATGTTGCTCAGGCAGGTCTCAAACTTCTGCCCTCAAGTGACCCTCCCACCTTGGACTGCCAAAGTGCTTGGATTACATGTGTGAGTCACTGTACTCAGTCCAGAGTTCAAGCTTTTAACCAAGACTCCGATTTCCACAGTGGGTTACATTCTCTGAAAAGGCCACGTGTCCTGCATTCCTCTTCATTGCCTGCATCACTGAACGAAGTTGTTTCAAATTCTGGCTTTAGGAAGTCCATGTTTGAGGGGCTCTATGAAAGTCTTGGGTTTCATTTCCAAATGCAATTCAATTGTTTCAAAACTGATTTTAAAATAGGGAGACCTACAATTGATATATCATATTTTCACACATTGGAAACTATCAATGCATTAAAAAGTTCTAACAGGTTACCTTGAACTTGCCCAGACCACACCTTGGAATAAAATTTCTCCTACCCTTTCTGTGCATATAATTGAAGTTCTTGTAAATATAACATGAATTATTAAGCTTGCCACTTTGCATTGGTCTTTTAAAAATGTTTGGTCTGTGTACATTTGAGTATGTATGTTCTCAACATTAAATTAAATGCCAGGTAAGACTCAGACATGTTTATAACTGTTACATATCTATTAGTAATTTACAACCAATTTCTTTTATTGAAAATCAAATAATACTCATAAAATTTAGAAGTCAATGGCTACCTCACTTCCATTCTTTGGGATACCTCAAGAGAAAACAATAAAATGGGAGCATCAAGTGAGCAAAGTAGAATTTCCTGATGATGATGTGGAAAAGGAGGCTAACACCACATAGCACATGGAAAATAACTTTGAAATCCGTGTTTAACCTTTTGCTCTTCAGAATCTCTTATAATTCCAACCCATCATGTGGGAGGTCTGTGGGAGGAGGGGAGGGTGTCCCAGCATCCTGGGCTTCAGTATCTTTGCCTCCTGGATTTTCCCTGGGCCTTGGAAATTCCTTTCTTATTATAGAGAACAATTTAGCTTCTTCTACCAAATCTTCTTGTCCAACCCTGTGTTCAACAAACAAAGAAACTTTCAGTTATTAAGGCCCACTCTCCTTAGAAAGCTATGTAGATTTATAAAAACAAATTAGACTTTTTTCTGTTACATATTTTTCTCTTAATTTATATCTAGTATTCTTCTTATACTGGAAAAATACTTGGTCATGATTATGACTTAAACTTTTAATTAAAAAGTTTCCAAAATGCATACTTTATAACATAATTTAAGCAAAATGTAAAACTAAAAACAAGTCCCTTAAAAATGAGCATTAAATTAATTCCATTGAAGTACTGCATGTACATTGATAACTACGTCAAAAAGCATGCAAAGGATCACAAGTCATACTTAAATTTTCTCTTGGGTAAGGGAGGCCCTATTTGTGTCAATAGTAGAAGGCTCACATACTGGCTGTGTGATCTCCCACACTTCTCTGCTTTTCAAAGTACCAGAGTGTTACTGAATCAACACCAAGACATTCAAAGTGAGGCAGGAAGCATCTGGCTGGGCAGCAATCAGAATATCAAATCCTTAGTTAATGCTGATTATGTTGCTTTATGCCAACTAATATTCTAATACTTCAGTATACAGATACATCTATATTTACCAAAGAATAAAATAAAAAATCTTAATTACGTATCTCTATAAATATTTGGGGGCATTTTGTTCAAGTATACATAGTAGTAAGCAGCAAAGTGAATAAATAAATAATTAATAAATAAATAAATAAATGCTTTTCAGAAGCACCAAGTAAGAAAATCAGTTGGGGCCATACCAATAGAATACTTCTTAATATTGGTTTTTGATCACTTTTTCATAATGATCCAAGAAACATAAGTCTAGAATTGTTTTTAGTGACAGACTAGCCCAGTGAACACTGATAATGCTTCTTTATAGTAAGGATCCAACTATAGAACCCAGATTTATGTCTTGAAATTTATTGTATTATAAACTCCGGAGCTACAGTACCTTTTAATTATTATTATTTTTATCATTAACCTAAAACATACTAATGAGAACTTTCCTATTCATCTTTGAAAATTCTCTTGTTCTTCAATTCTATTTGTTTGTTTCTTTCTATTCCCTTTTCTCTACAGTGTTCCCTGATTGACCTTCAATATGCATGTGTGTATGTGTGTGTGTACGCCCACATAGAGACCTAATACTTTTTGAAAGGGAAATGAGTTTGACAATCCCAACAGGGACATTTTGATTGTATTTTTGGGTTCAAGAGCATATTTTGGGGTAAAAGGGGCACCAAAAACTCACTTTAAGGTGATTCCACAGAGGTATCTGGAGTTGAGGAAGGCTGCCAAGAAATTGAAAACAAACAAACTTGTTTTGTTACACCCTAGCTGTATATGAACTCTTACTCCCCTTTTCCTTGCCCCTGGCCTATGACTGTAATTGAAGGGGCCTCACATTATTAGGATAATAAAAATCAGAGACTAGAGAACTTATCCTGACCACCACCCCCCAGTGTTCTAGAGCTTACATTTTAAACCATTCTGAAAAAAACCCTATTCCTGGAACTATTCAATTTTATGTTATATGCATAGGTTACTCTTCTCCTTCTAATTTATTCAATATTTTATGTGGCTACTCAGTCATGCTCTGAATAACTACCACCCACCATTTCTGTGCCAGGTAGTACTAGGCCCTTTAGATAGATGAATAAAATACAGCCTCAACCTCCAAGGAAGTTCAAGTCAGGTGGGGGAGATTACAGTCTGAGTGTGTTTATGGGACAGCCAGTTCAACTACTGGTTTGAAAGAATTTGAAAACCCCATAATCTTAGTGGGCAGAAAATGATCACCAGAGTGTATCTGCCTCAGTTTTCATGGGAGAAATTTTTCAGATAAAAATAAAAAAAAGCACTAAACAAATAGCTTATCTCTGATATGGATTAAAATCTGGGCCATCTGTATAGATCAAACCAGTCAGATAATCACTAATTCCTGATCCCTTCCCTTTTTGCTCTGTATTATATCCAAAGACAGTTCGTAGGCTGATCAGAGACCTTTGCTATAAATTTGTACTAAGCTGCTGCTTTGCACTTCAAAGTTGGGTCAGAGTGTTCAATAAATTGATTTTTCTGTCCCTTCTATTTCTCGTTCCAGAACTCTGCCATAACTGGACACATGTAGCTTTCATACTGTAGTGGGAAAACCTGTACCTTGAGTGAAAGCTGCAGGCTTTTGAAGTTTCATGAAATGGTTGTGTTGATTTGCTCTTTGTTCAGTGTAGAGGGTAGGATACATCTCGTTCATCTAATTTAGACACTTAAAAGTCAGATCCCAGTTCTACTTTTCAAAACCATCTGTGTTGCTTTTTATGTTCCAAACCCAGGAGCCCCCAGTGAAATCAATGGGGTTGGCCGGAAATATCTGAAGAGGGGAGGTTAGCTTGTTTTTTGCAAGATATTTTTCTGAGAACCAGGAGAAAAAAACCCAGATTCTTCAGGTGATATTTTTACAGGTATAAAGAAAGACATTTTGAAGGCTTTAGCAGAATGGTTTAGAGATTTTTGAAAAGATATATTAAATATGCTTTTAAAATTTATGTCAAAACCAATGCATAAATATTTTTTTCTCTTTTAATTGACCTTTAGAATTAAAAATCACTAAATAAATGATTTAAGACATGATTTCTATTTTCTTTTCTTCTTATGTAAGTGTTAGGTATGTGGTCTTTACCCCAGGGAAGGTTTGCAAAACCAAAAAAGGGGATGGGAGGGAGGAGGGGAGATAAAAGGTAGCTGAGCAGGCAAAATGGGGAAGGTCTGCAAGCCTAACAGGGGGATGTGACTGAAAAGAAAGACATCTCAAGGAGTAGCTGAACCTTCTCCCAAACATCAAGGACTTGCTGTATACTGCGATTATTGTTTAATTTCCCCCCAACTCCACTCCCTCCTCCCAACCCTCTATAAAAAACTCACCAGACCCCATTTTGGGGTGGACCCTTTCTCGGCTTGCACCTATCTGCACCCAGATGCTCAAATAAACAATTCTTTATATCTTTGGGCTTCAAGTGTTTTCCTCTCGGCTCCGGCCTAACAATTAAGAGAGATTGTTTTGGGGAAAAATGATGATATACAGCTTTTCTTCATCTTTCAATTTCAGAAAGTGGGGATATGTTAGAAGCTCACACTGGCAAATTGCAAGCTCAAAAACTGTTTGATTAATGTTATTATTCTAAAATAGGATTTGAACTTGGTTATAGTGAAAAGAAATACAGCTTCATACAGGCTCAATATGTAGGGCAAAGTGTTACTATGAATAAGATGCAAGTGCCCTCAATTGAGCCACTAACTGCTAATAATTCTATATCAGTGTAACAATTTTCCTGCCAATGGTGTATAAATATTTTTAGATCCTGCATAGTCAGGTAAGTTCTACTGACTGAAGATAGAGATCTGTCTGTCATTTATTCACTAAAGAGCAAGAGGATTCTCTTTCATCATTTAAAAAAATTCTCCAAGTAAAGAAGTGGTTATTGTATGCATGTTATTATTTCCTATTTATATGCCAAAATGAATCTCAGGTATATCTATGCAGTTGATATAAATTACAGAACTAGTAACCATCATAGTTGGTCAGTGTCAGAAGATTTACTGTGGAGTAATGGAGTCAAAGTTCTATGGCCCCTAATGTGAGAAGGTCTGTTTCAGTTCCTATATCTAATCTTGCATTTATAATAAAATAGGGTTCTTAAGTTTTTATAAATTTCAGGCTTCACAAAACCTGAACCCACCTGTAATCAGTGTAAATCAGTTTTCAAAGTGTTGTTCTTGACCAGTAGCTTCAGCATGACCTGGGATCTTGTTAGAAGTGCAAGTTTTCAGGCTCCGCCTCTGAATTACTGAATCAGAAACTCCTTTGTGTGCGTGTGTATGTGTGTGTGGGGTGTCTAGCAATCAAGCCCTCCAGGTGATTTAGATGCAGGCGAAGGGTAGAAAATAGTGGAGTGGGGGGAAAGCTTGCCTGATTTTCTCGGTGCTCCTGCAAAAAACCCTACAAACATGAAAATATGCATAAAATAAAGATAGAGAGTGTTTGTGTTCTCTTCTCCCAAAAATACTTTACTCTTCATATACATGGGAATTAGATAGTAACCATTTGTCTAGTTAACTGCTCAGATCTCAAAAGATAACACCTTTCATATCTTCCAAGCAGGCTAAATGGTTACAACCTGGGCTAGGTCCCTAGGTTAAGCCCCAGGGTGCCTGGGAGACTGTACTACTCTCTTCATAGGTACTTACATTTCATTTCAGACCTTGAGGACATCTTTAGGTTGTAAAAACTGAGACACATGGTAGTATCTGGCTCCTGGAAAGATTTTATTTACATAGCAAAGGGCTGGAGTAAGAACTCAGGCTTATTATGCTTATAAGGAAACCCATTCTGGAGAAGAAGGGAACAACTTCCTCCTTCCCTTTTTTGCAAAAAAGATAATATATTTTTCTCCTTTTTCATCTAGGGCATGTCTAGCTATTTGTGTAGGACGACTGGCCTGGCTCTCTTTCCCAAGCCACCCCTGTTACAACCCAAGGAGCTCATGAACAAAGTGGCCATGGTGACAGGGATAGAGGTTATGCATGGCCTTAGCAACGTGGACTTCCACTCACCAAGGTTGACCTGGTTATGGCCACTGCTGCTTGCTGAATTTGCCAGGAGCAGAGACTAACACCTAGTCCCCAATATGGCACAGAGTGATCAGCCAGCCACTTCATGACGAATTATATTGGGCTGCTTCCATCATGGAAGGGGCAGAATTTTGTTCTTACTGGAATAGACATCTACTCTGGATATGGATTTGCCTTCTCTGCATGCAATGCTTCTGCCAGAACTACCATCTGTGAACTTACAGAATTCCTTACCTACCTTCTGGGTATCCCACACAGCATTGCTTCTGATCAAGGAACTTACTTCACAGCATAAGAAGTATGGTAATGGGCCATGCTTATGGAATTCACAGGTCTTTCTGTGTTCCCACCATTCTGAAGCAGGTGATTTGATAGATGGGTGGAATGGCCTCCTGAAGAGTCAGTCATAGCACCTACTGGGTGATGTTACCTTGCCAGGCTCAGGCAATGTTCACCAGAAGGCTGTATATACTCTGAATCTACATCCAATGTGTGGCACTGTTTCCCCCCAGGCAGGATTCCTGGTCCAGGAATCAAGGGATGGAAGTGGGAGTGGCACCACTCGTTATGACTCCTGCCGACCCACTAGCCAGGTTTTTGCTCTCTGTTCCCATGGCCTGATTACATGCTCTCTTGGCCTAGAGGTCTCATTTCCAAAGGGAGGAAGGCTTCCCGTAGGAGACACAACAACGATTCCATTGAATCCTCTCCAATGTGGGTGGGCATCATCCAATCCATTAAGAGCTTGAATAGAATGAAAAGGTAGAGGAAGGGAGAATTTACCTTTTTTGATTGCCTTTTTGAGCTGGGATATTGATCTTCTGTTGCCTTGAACTCAGACCTATGCCATAAGCTCTCCTCATTCTCAGGCCCTTGGACTTGGACTGAATTATAGCACCAGGCTTCCTGGGTTTCCAGCATTCAGACAACAGACTGTGGGACTCCTTAACCTCTATAATTGTGTGAGCCAATTTCTCAGTATCTATATCTATCTATCGATCTATATCTCCAATCTGGTTTGTTTCTCTGGAGAACCCTGACTAGTATACCCCACAATGTATTTATGAAGTTTGTTGCTCTCTCAGTTCCCCCTAGTGTTTTGCAAAACTTTACTGTAGTCTTGGGGGTACAGAAAAAGAAAGATGTGACTTAGCCTCTGGACTGATACTAAGTTGAATCTTCCCCAGTATTGGAAACCTTTAATTCTGAAGTTTCTCACTTCAGTATCTAAGCTCTGATATGTTTGATTTCAGAGGCAGGATAATCTCCCCTATGCAAGATTTTCAACTTAATCATTTCAGGAGTTAGGAAGTAGACGTCTTTGGGGGGCATTATTCTGCCTATCATAGGGATGTTAGGGATATTAGTCTCTGTTCTCCAAGTTCTAGGCAAAATCAATAGGACATTCCAAAAGGTTGTGCTCTTCACCCCAATTCTACTAAATGTAGTACATTAACTTGACCCTTTTTTCTCCCTTTGATGTGAAGTGAAGAGAAGAAGAAGCCTTGAAGTCCCTCCTCGCTCTGGTCTCACAACTTTGAGAACCAGTATGTTCACAAAAGGCATGTTCTGTTCCCAAGAGCAAACAATGTTTTCAGGGACAATTCTATCCAAAGTCACAGTCATGTAAAAATCTAGTGTGAAACATCTGTAGTTGGCTACTTCACTGGTTTAAATTTTCCTAAAAAAAATTGTGTAAGGAATTTTTTACATGCACATAACCAAAAATGCTCAAATGATTAGTTCCTCCCGCCAGAAATGGCAGGACCAATTCCTCAAAAAGATTCAACCTACCTTTGCAGTTCAGGGATGGTTTAGGAGCAGTCCTCTATATCCCATGGCAGTTTTCCAACTATTAAAAATTAAGATCAAGTCTCTACCTCTTACATTGGGAAAACTCTGCTGCTGGCAACTTTAACATAGGAGTAGGGCTCTATTACAAATGTGATTAAAGTTTTCTAGAATGCATTCTCTTTCTGTGGACTCCACTCTAGGATTCCATAATCACATAGAGGTGAAGGGACTTTATAGAATGTGTAATTCAATCCCATCATTTTTACAAATGAAAAAATTGAGATACAAGTAAGTTAAGTAACTTTAGAAAGATTTTGTGAGCAGTAACTATAGAATTAGTTCTTGTCTCAGTTTTCTTGACTATCTTTTTAAAAAATTTTTACCAGCTTTATTGAGGTATAATTGACAAATAACTTTATATATATTTAAGGTGTACATGTGATGATTTTAGTATACTTGTATATTGTAAAATTATTTACCACAATCAAGTTAGTTAACACATACATTACCTCATATAGTTACCATTTTGTGGTAAGAACATTTAAGATCAACTCTCTTAGCAAATTTCAAGTACACAATATAGTATTATTAACTATAGTCACCATGTTGTTCATTAGATTTCCAGAACTTATTCATCTCATAACTGAAAGTTAGTACCCTTTGACCAACATCTCCCCATTGCCCCCACCACTGCCAGCCTATGACAACCACCTTTCTACTCTGTTTATGTTTGACTTTTTTAGATTCCACATGAAAGTGAGACTATACTCTTAACTATTTTTGTAATTTTATTTATATCTTTGTAATGTTATATTTTTCAGCATAACATCCTGCTTGTATAAATGGGAAATCTCTTGTGAATCCTACCTATTAGATTTTCTCTGGATTGAGGCTGTCCTATCAGGTACTTGGGACTAGCAATGATAGAGTCAGAAGGCACTAACAGTGGTTCAGGCTCCCTGCTTGTCTTTACCTTTATGACACCTCTAACCACACCTTCTTTTAGTGGCTTATTGTAGAATTTCTAATTTCAGGTATCACTGTTACTTAAACTTTCTAAGTCCCAAACTATCCTTATTTAAAAGCAGGGATAATATTTCTTAGAATTTCGTAAGGATTCAAGAGGAAATGCATGTAAAACCACTATAGGAGTTCAGTAAATAGAAATTCTCTAAGTTTTCTGAGACGAGGTTGTAGAGTCCTAAACAAAGAAGCAGAGAAGCATGATTTTATAATTGTCTTAAATCTTAAATAGCATACTGTGTATCTGCAATGCACATAGAGTCCAAAAAAAAAGAAGCTTGAATAAGGCAGATCCGTGACTGAATAAGAATGATGAAAACATGACTCAATAAAAATAAAACTGTTTAAGAGACATTTGGTGTAGTTTCATGGACTGTAAGCCCTTTAGATAGTTTTCCCTGTTTTAAAATAATTTTATAATTGTTCTCAATGTATCAGTAACATAAAATGGCAGGGAAAATAAAATAACAAGGACCCAAGATCCCCAAATAGTCCAAACATAAAAATAAGATATAAAATAAAAATGTGAAACTTACCTGCAGCCAAAATCTCGTATGCTATCGCACACCTTGCTACAGTATGAAATATTAATCTTTTTGCTCTAGAGTTTAGAAAGTAAACAATGGTAGGCTTTTAAACCGGGTGATATAAATTTAATATGATTCAAGAACTATACTGTATGTGAAATCAGAGATAAAGGCAGTGAAAGAAGGAGCCACTCATTTTTCTCTATTCTAATTATCTTCTTTTCAGTGGATTAGAAAATGGTAAATGTAGAAGTCAAGTTGGAGATGGTCCTGAGCTCAATCGCCTGCCAAGTTAAGTCTGATAAATGGCAAGTGTGTATAATTAATACTGTCATTTTTCCCTAGACCAAAGGGCGACTGCAGTAACTATAGATTGTAATTGTCGTCGTTGTCACATAAAATGTGCTATTATTAAGTTCAGGCTGAATTTTATTGCTGGGAATACTCATAAATTGAGCGGTCAGTCATTTAAATTACCAAGTAGAGAGCTTTGTGGCTTGCTCTAAAACTACTTTCTAAGACAATGTATTTGACTTTGGACCTCCAGAAACTAATTGTATTTTTTGAACAGACGTTAGACAGGCTGTAACCTATAAGTGAGGATATTCTGACAGACATGCCATGTAAGTTTATGAATGTTTGTAGGAATCTTACATTTTTATTTCCAATATTTTTGGTGTAGGGCAAGAGAGGAATAGGGAGTAGATGTGAAATGACATATGAGTGGGAGTGATCATTTTGAAAATACAAGATGCCTACTTTCCAGAAGGTGATGTTCGTGAAAAATTAAGGAATGCAGGATGAAAATTATGATGGATTTGTTGTTAGTGCCTTAGAGAATGATTCTGGGAGAAAAATTTGAGTGGAGTAGCAAGAGAAGGGAAATCAGCAATTAACAATATGTTAAAAAGATGAATAATGACTAATAGGAGGTTTGATGTTCCATTTATTATTAGTTCAATTTCTTTCATATATTTAAAATTACTGTCATTAAAACAACATGTAATAAACATATGTTTGCCTAAAATGCTGTGCTAGGTACTCTGATATGAAAAGTGTTGATAAGATACATATTTACTTCTACTTACATTTTTTCCCATTTTTAGCATTGGTAATATAATTTTAGACTAAAAAATACAAATAAAGGAAAACACACCCATACCCCTATCATATTAGTACCACTACTTTCACCATTTTAATGCATTTCTTCTACATAAGAATGAATTTTTATGGTTAGAATAAGTGCTTATACAATTTTATGTTCTGTGTTTTTATTTAATATTGTATCTTTTCTGTGATTTCATAGTATTCTGTAGACCTTCACATAGAAATCTAATTCACTCTTACCATTCTAGTGTCACATCAAGTATAACCTCCCCCAAACCATTCAATCTATATAAGCCTACCTCCTCTTCCCCAACTTTCTATATTACCCTTCACAGAATTGTTATGTTCATAGCAATTAGTCCTATAGTAAATAAACTTGCTTATTCATTTTCTATATTTCCCCTATTAAAATATAAGTTCTATGACAGCAGGGACTTCTCTGCCTTATTTACTACTGTATTTCTAGCCCTTAAAACACAGCCTGGAAACTGTAAATTTAAATAAATACATATTGCATAAGTAATAAATTACTATGCCATCCTTTTTTGGGGCATAATTTATTTTAATCTTTGTGTTGTTATAATTTATGTAATAGGGATTTCTTCCATAAATACAACAGTTTTCAAATTTTCAAAATAAAAAGTTAGAAAACTTAGAAAATAATTCCAAATGTTAGATAATAGGTCAACTGGTCTGAAGGTATTTGTATTAGTCAGTGTTTCCCTGAGAAATAGAAGCAATAGAAGATACACACATACACACACATACACAGATATTATAAGGTATTTTTTAACATGATTATGGAGGCCAAGAAGCTCTACAGTCTGCCATCTGCTAGCTGGAGACCCAGGAAAGCCAGTGGCGTAGTTTGAAAGCCTGAGAGCTACAAAGCCAATGGTGTAGATTCCAGTCTGAGCCTGAAGGTCTGGGAACCAGGAGCACTGAGGGCAGCAGAAGATCAATGTCTCAGCTCAAGCAGTCTGGCAGAAAAGGAGAGAATTCCCCTGTTACAGAAAGCTCAGCACCTGTCTTTGAGGCTTCATCAGAATGAGAACAAGTGGTTTGAGGAGAAGGAAAGAGAAATTTATTACTTTGTTGGCAAAGGAGGAAAAATGGTAGACCGTCTGGTCTGAAAATCCAAATTTCCTGAACATAAGCAGAAATACAGAGCTTTTAAAGGGAGTGCCCCTCAATTCCAGGCTACTGTGGCTAACTATTCTAATCTCCCATCTCTGCCAAAGGCAAAGCCCCACTTGGGCCCACCTGGGGGGCCTGGGATGACTGCGTTATTTCTTGTAACACAAAGAGCAAAAGATTTAACCTGCCCCAGGGATGCAGGCCAGGCCTCAGTTCCCAAAAAGAATGGGGAAGTTATAAAGAGACAGAAAATATTTTTGCCATTTTTTTTCAGGCCATTCCTTCTGTTACATATTCCCCACTCTCAATTTTATGCTCCCATATCTATGGGAGGAGGGAGACTACTCTGTTACATTCCCTTCCTCCGTCTTTTCCTCTGTTCAGGCCCTCAGTGGATTGGGTGATGTCCACCCACATTGGGAAGGGCCACTGTCTTTACTCATTGCACCAATTCAGTGCTAGTCTGTCAGACACACCCTCACAGACACACCAGAAATGATGTTTAACCAGATATCTGGGCATTCTGTTCTCCAGTCAACTTGACACATAAAATTAACTACCACAGCATTTATGTTATATTTTATATTATATATATATATATGTATGTGTTTGTATGTTTTTGTTTTTAATAGACTTGACCTATTAAAGTGTCCATAACACTGTGTTTGTGCATACTTTTTGTAATAGTTTCACTTATTCTGTGTGGTATAATTTTAAAAGAGTCTCTATTAAATGTACAGGCAAAAACAATATACCTAAGCTTGTTTATTTTACGTTCCTTTGGTTTTTTTTAGCAAGTTCATACTTTTATATTTTAGTATTATTGGTAAGTAGTGTTTTCTCTTTAGTAAATGTTTTTGTGTTCTGTCCTCTATTTTGTTATGTTTTGCTTCTTAATCAGTATGAACTCTTGTGTACTTTAACTCCTTGAGCTGACAAACTTAGTTGTATTTAATTAAACCATTATTTAGAAAGGTGACATGCTTTAGCCAGTGCAAAAGGAGAGCAGTATCATCCTTTAACATCCCTGATATGACATAGTGAAGGAGGTAACAATTACGGTCCCCCCTACTAAGCGCCTTTATGCAGGTTATGTCAGACACTACGGTCAGTGCTTTATATTACTTAGTTCTCACAACAAATCTGAAGAGGTGGTAGTTTATCACTACTTAAAGATGTGAAACTGAAGCTCAGTGACATGCCCAAGGTAACACTGTTACTAAGTTTTGGGGCCATGATTTAAATCCAAATTTGTTTTCTCTCATAGTATGCACACTGTCTACTATGCCAGAATATGACCTTTGAGATGGACATGAAGATGACTAGCAAGGCAGAGTAACACAAATGTCACTGAGAAAGATGTTAGAAATGAAACAATCTGGAAAAATTGACTGATGATGTTAAAATGTACATTTTTCAATTTACTTGAATTAAGTTACATATTTAATATAAAGCAGCAAATACATTAACCTTTTCCTTTGTTTAATATGCAAGTGCTAAATTTGTAATAGCATGGTTTAAATTTCTAGCTAAGAGACTGTTTTAGTCTTGCTTATTATATAAAATATTGAGGAATGATTTAAAGGTCTTCAAAAATATTCTCTGGTTCTATTGTTTGAACAAATTTAGACTGTATAATATTTACTTTCATTGAAGTTTACATGATATTTTAATAGCTGATGTGAAAACTGTTGTTTCTAGGATATGTTGATAATGAAAAGCTTAGCTTCAGAACTCCCTGTGGGATTTACTGAATTTCTCACATTATGTTCCTGGATAATTCAATTTAGAGAATGTATGATTTCTTATGCTCAAATTGGCAGCATGGAATTGTTTGAACATCTCTGGCTTGAGTATTATTAGCGTTATTGTAACAAACAAATACTAATTAAAGAGTCACATGGTATAATCCCTACATTTTAAGATATAAAGTCACATACTTGCACAGAAGGCACGAAGTAGGGAACAGAGAAAGTGAGAAGAAAACTTATTTAAAAACAATTGCTATTATGTCACCAATGAAAAAATGTCTCCAATATAACAGACTCTTTTTTGAGTTGCTCTAGATATCTTTGTGTTGATAAAGAGACATAATGGCATTTAATATTTTATTTACTGTGAGAGAGACAGAAGGAGGAATTTCTCAGGACAGAAAATCTCCCCACACACTTTGTGTTCCTTCCCTATACTCCTAAGTGTGTATAGAGGCATGGGAACATCTCTGGGCAAACACTTACAGAATTAAGGAGATAGCAACTGCCTTCTTCATATCCTTTAGGTATCTCTCTTTTAAAACCTGAATTAATACACTTTTTATCATGATCCAAAAAAGTATGAGAAAAAGAAATTCTACAAGTCATATATTGGCTACAACATATAGAAAAGCCTTTCTTTGAAAAAATTGTATTTATTTATCCCATACAACACATTTCATTGTTTCTTTTAATTTGCTCATGTAGTTGACTTTATTCTTATCAAATGTGAGAGTTGATATAGAAATGGTAATTTACTTTTTAAAAAAATACTCTGGAAATAAACATATGTTGGAATGCGATGCTAGGATGGGCTATCCGAACCAAGCACTGATATGGGCATCAGATGATATGTATTTTAGTACCAGTTTTACTACAGTATGGTTCTGTGATTTTAGATAATTTAACCTATCTGGATCTCCATTTCTTTATCTATGAAAGAAGTATGATAAATTGGGAAATATCAAAGCTATCACAGAACTCTCAAATTTCTATGACTCACTTCATTTTGAGGGATATATGAGGTAACTGGACCCAGTATTTTGTAGGGAACTGTCACCATATGTTTACATAACACCTTTGACCTCATGCAGAAGTTTTACCCGCATTAGCTCATTGCATCAATATCACAGTGCTATAAGTGAGGAAGTAGGTATTATTACCCATAGAAAAAAGGTGGAGAAACTGAGATTCAGGTCAATTATGTAACCAATCTGGGGCCGCACAACTAATTCCAGTCAGAGCTGGATGTACTGGGTACCCTAATAAAGGCTTGATAAGTTATATAATACTTGATATGTCAGAATGCCTATTTGCTTCCCACTGGATTTGCTTTTGCTCAAGGTGAAAAATAATTTCCCCTAAATCTGATTTGCATCCAGAATTTACTAACTAGCACTTACTAAGTTCATATGGAGGAAACAGAAAGCAGTCAGTGCTAAGAAGTTGATAAGAGCCAGTGTCTTCGTGAACTGGATCCACCTGGCTTTAGGAGGTTGGTTCATGATTTGGCTCCAGTGTTTCTGGGACATGAGTTTTTGGGAAGTTCTCCATGGCTAACAGCTCCATATTCTTCTTTCTATTAAGATATTATGTTTCGTAGTCAATACTAATGATTTTGAAGTGTATGTTTATAGCTAGCATTTCTGAAGAATTTTTTACTGAAAATTAAAAATAAAGTAAGGTAGAATAAAGCAGAATACCAAGAAGTCACCTTCAAGTCTGCATAGCTGAAATAGGACATATTCTTAGAGATGGAAATATGGCAATTAAAATGCCATTGTGTGAGGGATTCCAGATCCCCAAAATGCTTGTAAACCATCTCTTGGGGAATTTATAAGACAATACATTGTTAATATATAAATTGCAGTTTCACAATATATAAATTGTAGTTTCTGAAAACATGGAATATTTCAAAATATTCCATTTTGAAAGTGTTACTTTGCTTTCCTGAAACAAGACTAAATCCTGTGAATAAATTTAGGCATTTGTAAAACCTGGATTATGTCAGAAAAAGACAAGGCTTAAAACATGGGTTTGGTTTATCTACTATATGTCAGGTGTGCCTTGCTCACAGGGATTTATTTACATGTATATGGTTCTATTTGCCATGGTGACTATACCCTTATATTTAATATTTGTGGTTTACTTATTAAAAGCAAAGCTCTACGCAGAGTTAAAATATTAGCATTAATTGATTACTATGGATTTCTCTTTCCTAGAAAGGGTCATATAATCTGTTGATGGAAAGAGATAATCTTCTTATAGTAGATGAATAGTTGGTATAAACTGGATGTTTTAGCCTGTGAGTTTTTTAAATATCAAAGGCAAGAGGACAGTAATAATCTCAACTATATAAATACTGAGGGTACCTAAAGTCATTTTGAGATTTAAAGGATTTGAGAGTCTCCCCATGTGTAATAATTTTTCAGCTTAACACAGTTTATATATATACAATTCGACAAAATCAACTGTTTTATTGCAGGCACTTTGGGTTCTAGAAAAATCAGAAGATTTCTCCTATTTTTTTTAAAGTAGGAAGAAACATTGAATTGAAAACCAGGGTGCCTGAATTCTAATGCCTGTCCTTGGGCAAATTTCATTCTACCCATGCTATCAAAACACTTTGTCTGTAACAAGGAAACCAAAAACCAATAAAGTAAAGCCTATGTTATATTTGAGGAACTGAGAAGAAAAGTGAAATAGAAATTATATACCCTTTTTCAAGCTTGAAAATAAGCACCTTTATTATGCCTACAAGAAATTTAATGATCTGTTTTTATATTCCCATTATTAACTTTGTAATAATGGTAAGGGACATGAATTTGAGAGAAGCAGACACAAGTGTTAGGCGTGATCTGGATGGGCACAAGACTAACTGGGATCTTGGGAATCTTTGTTTAAACATCCACACCAAATCCAAACATTATGTCTGACTTGATTAAGGAAAAAATAATCAGGCAAGTGAGGCAATTCAGTCAAGTCATGAATTAGTCAAATAGTTCTTATTGGTCTGAATGGGTTAGCTGATATGTTTATTAATTCAGCCAGCAAATATTTTTTTGAGGATCAATTGTATGTCAAGCAATGTACTGTGGATGCAAAGATGAAACAGACATACTTCTTGCCCCTAGAGATTCACAGGTTTATAAGCCAAGGTGTTGAGACAAATGTCATCTGTACTGAGCCTACTATAGGCAGATGCTTGGTTAATTCAGCAGGGTGAGTTGAGAAACAGTGGGTATGTGTCTAGAGGATGAGATACTTCTAGTCAAAATAAAGGTAATTCAGGAAAAAGCTCTGCAGAGAGTTTTAGAATTTGGAGAATTTGTTTCCATTCTTCAATCCCAATCCAGATGGCATTCAGCCAGGACTGAGAATAGTAGACTTTGTTTCTAATTTTTTTTTACATTTACTAGCCCAAATATTGAGACTGGCTTCCTTTCTGCCTAGTATCATCCATAGACTCTTCCTTTCCCTGCCCTTTGATTAGACAGAAGGACAGGAAGTTGGGTGAGTACAGAAGATTATTCACAGGTGAATTACATGACTAGGGAAAATGAATAAGGAATCACTACTCCATAGGTTAAGATTAATGAGGGTATCATAAAACATCCTAGGATACAAAAAATAGCACTTAAAGTTGATCATCCCCTTCATATTCAAAAATAGTAAATGAAGGCCCAATAGGAAATGGAATGCTTTGAATTTAGACTTTGGTTCTAGCCTAGTGATCTTTAGACCACAGCATGAATGCCATGGAAAGGAGATCTTTAAATGTCTTTGTTAGTGTTCTTGGTAGTCCTTCTATTCACATTGATAGAAACGTGAAGAAGGAGACATTTGTGTATTTATGATAATTCTTTGCTGAGGTTTTAGTATTCAGTGTGATTGTCATTTAAAAACTACTCATTTAAGGCTATGTCTAATGAGAGAGGCAGAGGCCATGTTTAAATATTCGTGCTAACAAAATCCAGATATTTCAAAGGTATAAAATCAGCCTGGCTTTCGATCTTTGGATGGTGGCATTGGGGATTTGCAAGGACAGAACTTTAATCAAAAGACCAATTAATGGATTGTAATGGCACTGTTGAAGTAACAGCATGATACTCCCAGAGAGGCCGAGATTCAGATTGTTCATGGGAAAGTGAATACTTTGTCTTTTCTCTAAAACAGGAGAAAAAGCTGACATTCAATTTAAAAATTCTGTCCAGTTCTGAAGTTTATTTTTAAAATGTATGTCATATCTGACTTGTTAAGGAATTGTTGCATTTTTTTCTGCCACAGAATATTATAATATTTTATGTATTGTTACATTTAAGTGTCTCAGTTACATCTGCCTTCAATAGTTAACTCATGTTAGAACTACCTAAATCTTTATTTAAATGAATTAATGATAGCCAGATCATGCTCTAGCAACCATCTGTCTTGTTAATGTATCCTTTTGTCTGTCTGTTCCCCAGTATGGGTTACATAGTAGAATTGAGTTAATTCATAATAATTTTTTAAAATAAATTTTATTGTGTATGTTTGAGGTTTATGACATGTTATAAGACAGACATACACATATGGTTACAAAAGTGAAGCAGATTATCATATCTATCATCTCACAGAGTAATTTTTTTATGGGGGGACAAGAGCAGCTAAAATCTACTTGTTTAACAACAGTCCTTAATACAATACCATTTTATTAACTTTAGTCCTCGTGTTGCACATCTCTAGACTTGGTCATCCTAAATATGAGCTTTTTATTAAATTGTGCTGGTTTCACCAGGAAGTGGTACCAGCAGATCCTGCTTTTGTTGTCTTGGCTAGAGTATAATGGAAGGATCTCTGAAGGAGTGGGGCAGGTTGCACAAGTCTGAAGCAAACGTATCTCAAGTCTGATTATGCCACGCTAGACTTACTCTCTAATAGTCCTCTTTTTAGGGGACGGGAAAAGAAAGAAGAGGAAGGGCGTAACAAGGTTACACAGGTCGCCATGACACATGATGATCTTGATTTTTGGATCTGGATTTGATTATACCAGGAAAAGTTGCTGATGTAGGTGGCAAGAGAAGAGGATAAAGTTGAGAAGAGAGGATTAACAAACTAAAGGTTGAGGTAGAGTTTAAGTGGCTTCAAAGGATACACAACCGAGGGATGATACGTTATTCCATTCTGCTTAATTTCTTCTTAAACAAACATTAAGATATTGAAGAAGAAACCTCGGAAATCATCTTGTATTAACCGATTGAATACTTCCTAAGTAGCTATTGCATTCAAGGTTCAGTTAGGCAGTTGTGGTGTATGAAAAGCTTTGAAATCTGAAAGCTTCTTTCTTTGAAAGAAGGGGTCTGAAAACTACAGTCCCTTGGTCAAATGTAAGCATCTGTCTGTTTGTATAACAAATGGCCTGGGAATTAACAATGTTTTCTACATTTTTTAATGATTAAGAATGTCAGAGCAATATTTAATGACATGTAAAAATGATATAAAATTCAAATTTTGGTGTTCATAAATGAAGTTTTAAAAAATTTTTAAATTTTATCTACTTTTTTGTATAAATTTATGGGGTACAAGTGTTATTTTGTTACATTCATAGATTGAGTAGTGGTGAGGTCAGGGCTTTTTGGGTATCCATCACCTGAATAATGTACATTCTACACATTAAATAATTTCTCATCATCCACTCCTCTCCCACCACCTCTTCCTTTCAAGTCTCCGTTGTCTTTCATTTCATACTCTATGTCCATGTGTACACATTATTTAGCTCTGACTTATAAGAACATGAGGCATTTGTCTTTCTGTGTCTGACTTTTTTCACTTAAGCTAATGGCCTCAAGTTCCACCCATGTTGCTTCAAAAGACATGATTTCATTCTTTTTTATGGGTGAATAGTGTTCCTGTATGTGTGTGTGTGTGTGTGTGTGTATCTATCTCACATTTTCTTTATCCAAACATTTGTTGATGGATACTTAGGTTGATTCTGTATCTTTGCTACTGTGAATAGTGCTGTGATAAACACATGAGTATAGGTGTCTTTTTGATATAATGATTTCTTTTCCCTTGGGTAGATACCCAGTAGTGGGATTGCTGGATTGAATGGTAGTTTTATTTTTGGTTCTTTGGTAAATCTCCATACTGTTTTCTATATAGGTTGTACTAATTTACATTCCCACCAACAGTGTATAAAAGTTCCCTTTTCTCCACATCCTTGCCAACATCTGTTATTTTTTGTCTTTTTAATGACAGCTATTCTATTCTAAGATGATATTTTATTGGGGTTTTAATTTGCATTTCTCCTATTACTAGTTATGTTGAGCATTCTTTAATATACCTGTTAGCCATTTGTATGTCTTCTTTTGAAAAATGTCTATTCGTGTCCTTTGCCTACTTTTAACAAGATTATTTATTTTTTGTTTTTGTTACTGAGTTGTTTGAGGTCCTTTTAATTCCCGTCAGATACATTTAACTCCCCTGTCAGATACATAGTTTGCAGATATGTTTTTCTCCATTCTGCAACTTGTCTGTTAACTCTGATTATTTCTTTTGCTGTGCAAAATCTTTTTAGTTTAATTAAGTCCCATTCGTCCATTTTTGTTTTATTGCCTGTGCTTAGTCATGAATTCTTTGCCTAGACCATTATCGAGAAGAGTTTTCCCTAGGTTTTCTTCTAGTACATTTATAGGTTCAGGCCTTGCACTTAAGTCTAATCCATCTTGAATTAATTTTTGTATGTGGTGAGAGATAGGGGTTGAGTTTCATTCTTCTGCATATGGCAAGCCAATTTTCCCAGCACCATTTATTGAAAATGGTGTTCTTTCCCCAGTGTGTGTTCTTGTCAATTTTGTCAAAGATCAGTTGGCTGTAAATATGTGGCTTTGTGTTCTGGGTTCTCTATTCTGTTCCATTGATCTATGTGTCTGTTTTTACACCAGTGGCATACTGTTTTGGTTACTACAGCCCTGTAGTATAATTTGAAGTCAGGAAATGTGATGCCTTCCAGCTTTGTTCTTTTTGCTTAGAATTGCTTTGATTATTTGGGCTCTTTTTTGGTTCCATATGAATTTTAGGATTATTTTTGCTAATTCTGTGAAACATGATGTTGATATTTTGACAGGGATTGTATTGAATCTGTAGATTGTTTTGGGAAATATGGTTATTTTAATAATATTAATTCTTCTGGTCCATGAGCATGGGGTGTTTTTCCATTTGATTTTGTTATCTACAATTTTTTTATCATTGTTTGGTAGTTTTTTGTGTAGAGATCTTTTGCCTCTTCAGTTAAATGTATTTCTAGATATTTTATTTTATTTTTTGTTGCTATTGTAAATGAGATTACTTTCTTGGTTTGATTCTCAGCTAGACCATTATTGGTGTATAGAATCACTACTGATTTTTTACTTGGATTTTGTATCCTGAGACTTTACTGAATTCATTTATCAAATCTAAGGGTTTTTTGGTGGGGTTTTTAGGTTTTTCTAGATATAAGATCATATCATCAGCAAAGAGGGATAATTTGACTTCCTCTTTTCCAGTTCATATGGTTTTTATTTATTTCTCTTGCCTGATTGCTCTGGCTAGGACTTCCAGTACTATGTTGAATAAGAGTGGTGAAAGTGAGCATCCTTTTCTTGTTCCAGTTCTTAGATGCTATCAACTTTTCCCCATTTAGTATGATGTTGGTTATGGATTTGTTGTAAATGGTTTTATTATTTTGAGATATATTCCTTCTATGCTTACTCTGTTGAGGGTTTTTATTATGAAGGGATGCTGAACTTTATCACATGCTTTTTCTGTCTCTATTGAGATAATCATATGGTTTTTGTTTTTAATTCTGTTTATGCACTGTATCACATTTATTGATTTGTGTATGTTGAACCCTTCTGGCATCCTTGCTATAAAACCCTCTTGATCATGATGTATCATCTTTTCAATGTGCTATTGGATTTCATTTGCTAGTATTAATATTTTGTTAAAAATTTTTGTGTCTATGTTTGTTAGGGATATTGATGAGTAGTTTTCTTTTTCTGTTGCATCCTTGTCTGGTTTTGGTATCAGGGTGATACTGGCCTTGTAAAATGAGTTAGGGAGAATACCCTCCTCCTCGATTTTTTGAAACAATTTCTGGAGGATTGGTATTAATTTTTCTTTGTACCCTTGGTAGATTTTGGCTGTGAATCCGTCTGGTCCTATGCTTTTGTTTGTTGAGAGATTTTTTATTACTGCATAAATCTTGCTACTTGTTATCAAGCTGTTCATATTTTCTATCTTTTTTTCTGGTTCAGTCTTGGAAGGTTGTGTGTTTCCAGGAATTTATTCATTTCCTCTAGGTTTTCTAGTTTGTGAGCTTATAGTTGTTCATAACAGTCTCTGATGATCTCATATATTTCTGTGGTATCAGTTGTTATGTCCCCTTTTTCATTTCTGACTTTGTTTATTTGGACCTTCCCCCTTCTTTTCTTGGTTAGCCTAACTAGCAGTTTATCAATTTTGTTTATCTTTTTGAAGAACCAACTTTTCCTTTCACTGATCCTTTGTATTGCTATTTATTTATTTATTTACTTTTTTTTTGGTCTCTATTTTATTTAGTTCTCCCTGATCTTTATATTTTTTTCCACTAACTTTGGGTTTGATTTGTTCTTGCTTTGCTAGCTCCCTGAAGTGCAATGTTAGGTTGTTAATTTGTAAATTTTCCACTTTTTTGATGTAGGTATTTAATGCTATAAATTTCCCTCTTTACACTAATTTTATTGTATGCCACAGGTTTTGGTATGTTGCCTTTCCATTTTCATTTGTTTCAAAAAAATTTTAAATTTGTCTTAATTTCTTCATTGACCCAATGATCATTTAGTAGTATGTTGTTTAATTTCCATGTATTTATATAGTTTCTGAGTTTCCTTTTGGTACTGATTTTTAGTTTATTACACTGTGGTCTGATTAAATACTTGATAGGATTTCAATTTTTTAAAATTTGTTGAGACTTGTTTCATGGCCTAACATAGGTTCTATCTTGCAGAATGTTCCATGTGCTGATAAAAGGAATGTATATTCTGCATTGTTGGGTAGAATGTCCTGTAAATGTCTTTTAGGGCCATTGTGTCTAAAGACAAATTTAAGCTTAATGTTTCTTTGTTGATTTTCTAGCTCAGTGATCTGTCTACTACTGTCAGTGGAGTGTTGAAGTTCCCCACTATTATTGTATTGTTGTCTATCTCTCTTTAGGTCTAGTAATATTTGTTTTATGAATCTGGGTGCTCCAGTGTTGGGTGCATATATATTTAGAATTGTTATATCCTCTTGCTGAATTGATCCCTTTATCATTATATAATGACTTTCCTTGTCTTTTTTTTTTAACCATTCTTGAATTAAAATTTATTTCTCTAAGGATAGCTACAGCTGCTTGCTTTTGGTTTTGTGTGGATATTTTTTTCCACCCCTTTACTTTCAGTCTGTGTCTTTATGGGTAAAGTGAGTCTCTTGTAAGCAGCATATAGTTGATCATGTTTTTAATTGACTCTGCCAATCTATATGTTTTAAGTAGAGTATTTATGTTCATGGTTAATATTGATATGTGAGGTTTTGTTCTTGTTAAGTTATAACTTGTTTTCTATTTGTTTTATAAATTCTTTGTTTCTTTTTCTCTGTCTGCTCATCTTCGTGGTTTGGTGGAATTCTGTCATACTGCCATTTAATTCCTTTCTCTTCCTCTTTATAAATGAAGTTTTATTGGCACACATCCACACCAATTTCTTTTTTATTATGTTTTGTCAATTGCTGCTTTCCTGATATAGGAGTGAAGTTGAGTAGTAGAGACAGACACTATGTGTCCTGCAGAATCTGAAATATTACTGTCTGGCTTTTTATAGAGAAATCCCTAGTATATTCCAAGATAAACCCTATTTCTACTATTTCTCAGTGTGGGATTCAGTAATCTCACAAGCTAAGATTTGTTGAGGACTACTGTGTGTTGGACATTTTTCTCATAGTTTCACTCATCTCATTTAGCCCTCACAACACTTTCATGAGATAGCTGCCATTATTATCCTTCTTTGAAAGAATAAGCTGAAGTACAGAAATGTTAATAACTTGCCCCTACTCCACATAGATATTAAGTAATTAATTTGAGATTTAAACCCTGGTAGTTTGACTCCAAAGTCTATGTTTCACATTTTCAAATTCTCAACTTCTCAACTATAAAATAGGAAGAGTAATACAATTTTCATTAAATTTGCTAAAATGTACAAAGCCCTTGGAATAAAAATAATACTTTTAATAGGTTAGTTCTTTATTTCCTTCTTCCCTGCATGCCATTTTTTTCCTAAGGATCTTCTAGTATATTGTTAAAATACAAAATTGAAATTCTAGACTCAGAGATTCTGGAAAGCAGGCTAAACATATACTTTATGAAAAGTATTCTCAGGATATTCAATGCATGTGGTCAGGGTGATACTTTGGGAAATCCTGGGTCATTGGGAATATTAAGGAGGAAAGAGAGAAGATTCTATCCTCCCCAAAGAGAGATCAAACTTGTGTACCTAAAGACATAACCACTATAACGAATGCACAAATTTGAGATTATGAACAAGTCCTGTAGAAATTCAGAAGAGGGAGAGCATATTGTTGGAATAGAGTTAAAATCATGAAATAAGAAATAAGAAAGACCCCAAAAACATATAAGAAAGAAAAAGCAAGAAGAACTGGCCAAAATATAAGCTTCCCTAAAAAAGTGAACAAACTAATGAAAAGTATGTGGAAACTGACTTCAGGGGGTATTCACAAGACACTTCTGAAAATTCAGGTTGGCTGAGGAAGGCACATGTCAGTCACAGGGACCCTGCACAACAAGCAGCCATGGATCTTGCTCTCAAGGAGTTCACAATTTAGTCCAAACCAATGATGCAAACAGTGATTACAATACAATATCAAAAGTTTAGTAACAAAAATATATTCAACCTTACATATCATTAAAGAAGATGCACCAACCAGCTCAGCCTGAGGGAAGCAAATAGGTTTTATTGAGTAGTCAACATTTCTGATGAGAAGGCAGATGGAGCATAAAGACCATAAGATGCAAAATAGCAAGAGTAACCAAGGAACACAAATGGTGAAGTTCATTATGATATTAAAGGACAATACATAACATTTCCACCAAAATTTGACCTAAAGGCAGAAGTTATAGATACCTGTGACCAAACAATTTTGATTTTAACAGACATGTTCATTGTAAAGTGTCATTTCAAATACATATGTGTGCATGCACCACCACCACACACATACGCAGACACACATTCTTACTGAGCTCAGTATAAGCAGTTCACAGTTACCATAGTACCTGGTTTTAGGGAAGTTGGTGGTATGGGATGGAAAGGCCCCCAAAATTTATTCATTCTTAGGGCCTGTAGTTCAAAGTTCTACTGTAATTCTCCACACAGGATGAGTAAATCAATGTGAATTTTACAAAAACAGATACTAAAAAGTAAATGCTTATGTAACTTGATACAAGTACCTTATCTGCAGTAATTCCAAGATTACATCCTTCAAGTGTCTTTTCTCTCCTTCCCCTTTTAATTTATTTTAAAAATATAACTAGTATGACTAAAAAAGATTAAATAGACTTTATGCCTAACACTTTTGTTTTTAATACAATAGGTTTTACCAAAGTTTTAAATTTTAATATAAAATATAACACTACTACCCAATTTAGTCAGTTCCCAATATTTTGACACATTTATATCTTTTTAGTCTTAACACTAAATAACATCTTAAAACTAAAACTCCCTTTATATGCCTCCCCAATCTTTTTCCCCTCTCTCTTTCTTCAGATTAATTACTATTCTACTATATGACCTTGGTATTTACCACTCCTAAAAAGTTTTGAAAATTTTGCTATATGTTAGGTAGCTATAAATAATATATAGTACTAATTATGTATTTTAAAATTTCTAGCACGATTACACATATAATTCTGGAGAATGTATTTTTATTTAAAATTTTGTTTTTAGGTTTATTCATGTTGAATTATGCAACTCTAGCTTGTTAATTTTAACTGTTCTCTAATATTCCATTGTATATCTACACCACAAGTTATTAATCCATTTTTCTGGCAAAGGATGGTTTGTTTTCAGTTCTTACCTATGACAGATCATATTGTAATGAGTATTCTTATAGGTATCTCTTTGTGCACCTGTGTGGAATTTTATTTATATCTAGGGCATGTTTCTCCATACTGGCTGTAGATTGCAATTTTTCCTTCCTTGCCTGAGTCTCACCCATAGAGATTATTATGCATATATTCTGGGGGAGGGTTTAAGTATTAGTATTAAAGATAAAACAAAGAAACAAAAATCACTTTAGGAAATTTTAATTCATAGTTACAACTGAGAATCAAACGCTAAGCCAATAGTATATTTGCTGGGTCATAGAATATGCATATTTTCAAATTTGCTATATTTATTGACAACTTGTTCTCTCCTTAACAGTGTATGTGTGTTCCTGTTAAACTACATCCTCATGAGTACTTAGATTTGTTTCTTTTTATTTTTGTTTGTGTTTTTATTAATCTAATTAGCTGAAATTGTATACCATGTGGTTTTTAATTTTGTAATACTTGGATTACTAATGGTATGAGTTTTGTTTTATTTCATAATACATTTTGATTCCTACTACTGCAAACTTTCTATTTATTTGTTTTGCTTATTTTTCAGTTAGATTTTTAATCTTATTATTTATTTGTATAAGTTTTTAATATCATCCACATATTGTTCCTTTGTCAATTATATGTGTTACTGTTATTTTCTTCAAGTATATGTCTTTTTTTCTCTTTGCTTAGGGTAAATTTTTTCACACAGAAATATTTATTTTGATATAGTCAATTTTATTCATTATTTTCATTGTGGCTTGTGTTATTTATAACTTCTTTTAGAAATTCTTCCCTATGCTGAGGTGACAAAATACATTCATATTATTTTCTAAAAGCTTACAATTTTAGCTTTTCACATTTAAATTGTTAATCCATATGGAATTTTTATTTGTGTGTGCTACAAGTGCATTATAGTGGCCGGAGTTTAAATGGAGAACAGATAGAAGCAAAATATGAGGCTGGAGTCCCATGTGCTAATGGTATAGAAAGTATTGGAGAAATAGATTGCAAAGTAAGTTGTACTGTTTAGGGTTAGTTGGAAAGGTTTGAGATATGTGTTAGTTTGCTGGGGCTGCCACAATCAAATACCACAGACTGGTTGCTTAAACAAGAGAAATCTATTTTCTCACAGTTCTGGAGGTTGGAAGTCCAAGATCAAGATGTCAGCATGTTTGGTTTCTTTTGAGGCCTCTGTCCTTGGCTTGCAGATGGCCATCTTTTCACCTTGTCCTCTCATAGCCTTTCCTCTGTGCATGCATGCCTCTGGTGTCTCTTTGTGTGTTTGAACTTGCTTCTCTTGTAAGGACACCAGTCAGATTGGATTAGGGCCCACCCTAATGACCTTATTTTAGCTTAATCACCTCTCTAAAGGCCCTAGCATCAAATAGAGTCACATGCTGAGGTACTGGGACTTAGGGCTTCAACATACAAATTTTAGGGAGGAAACATTTCAGCCTATAACAGGATATATTGAGGTTGCTGTATTTTTTAAGACAACTTGTCATCTAAACATCTCTTAGGCAGCAGTCATGGTAAACTCACAGCTCTCAGTAAGCAAAGTGGAAGCTTCCAGGCTTCTGAATGGCTATGCCTGGAATTGATACAGTGCCAGTTCCTGCTTCATTCCATTTGTCGATAAAAATCACAGGGCCAGCACAAATTCTAGGAAGGGGGAAATAGAATCCATTTCTGAGAGGGAGGAATAGCATTCATATACAAAAACAGAATTCTTGGTGGCCATAATTTCAGGCAATCTATCATAGAGACTGAGAAGAAGGGATTACAGAGGTAAGAAAAGAACAATGGGAGAGTTCAATTTCAGATTCCATGAAGGACAGTGGTGGGAGAAGCAAGCAATTCAAAGTGCTAAACATGGCGAAAGCCTCTGGATTTGACAGTCAGTAAGTATTTGGTGAACTATGAGATTTTTGGGAAGCAGTAGGTCATAGCTTTGCATTTTGGGATTCAAATGCAATGAAAATAGGGGGAGTAAAACAGTGAGCAAAACACTACAACTGCATATCACTAAGTGAATAGAAGAGAAAGGGAAGAAAAGGGAGATATAGGACGGGAGAATCTTTGAGTGGTGTGGGGACATACAAAGGGCAAGAGAATAATTATGGACATCTCCATCTCAGGGAGACATACAAAACCTGCAAGACCCAGGACCTGCTTTTTATTTGAGTTGTCATCTCATCTGATTTCTCTCTTATGATGATGTGACTGTCATATGAGATGATGTCTGGCCCAGTTTTGGGAGATATTGAAGAGCAATTTCTCACTGAAGACTTCCTTCACTGAACAGCAGATGCCTTGCAGAAAGATCTTATGTACTAGTGGTGTCTTTTGGTTGAGATGGTTGTTTTTGGATGGAGAACTCACCTGACAGAATCTGCCAGAAGAGTTTATGACAGGGATCGGTAAATTAGTACACGTGGTCCACATGTGGCCTGCTGCCTGTTTTTGTAAATAAAGTTTTATTGGAACGAAGCCACACTCGTTTGTTACATATTGTCTGTGGCTTTTCTGCCACATTGGTAGAGTTGAATAGCTGTAACGGAGACCGTGTGACACATAGAGCCTGAGACATTTAATATCTGGTCCTTTTCAGAAAAAGTTTGCCCACCACTGATCTATAATATTGAGAACTTACTTTAAAGTGTTGTCATTTTTGTTGGCAGCTGAGGCAGCCTAGGGAGATGGATTAGGAGAAAGCCTTGGTAATTGCTAAGCCACTGGTGAAGGTTGTAGAGACTAGGCTGAGGAAGGGACATTATTCACAAAAGTTGGGCTAAAGACAGTTTTTGTAGGGTTGCCAGCTTCAGCAAATAAAATTACAGAGCACCCAATTTCATTTGAATTTCAGATTAAAAAAATAATAATTTTCAAGTATAAGTATGCTGTATGCAATATTTGGTACATACTTATGCTTAAAAAAAATCAACCCTGGTTGTTTATATGATACTCAAAGTTATCTGGGTGTTCTGTATTTTCTCTAACTGCCCTCATCCTTAGGCAGCAGAGAGTAGTGCTTAGGAGAGTGGACTCTGAACATAAACTGCCTAAGTCTAAATATTGGTTCTGCCTCTCCTTGGCTGAATGAATTTCAGCAATGCATTTAGCCCTCTATGCCTCAGTTTCTTCATCTGTTATGAGAATAAGTAATAGTTTTTGCCTCAAAGGATTATCTGAGGATTAAGTGAGTTCTCATATACAAAGCATTTAGACAGTGCCTGTCACAAAAATAAATGTTCTATATGTGTTTGCTGTTATTAGTCATAAAGCAAAATAAACCAGAGTGAGAGAACTCTGAATCTTCCTGGATACAAATGCTGTGAAGGAATGCAGAAACAGAGGTGGTGCTCAGTGAGGCAGGTGTCACATCAGAAACAGATGGTCTTGTCCAGTATCTGTTTAGAAGCAATCGGAACGGACTGCAGTCTCTCCTTGGAGGGTGCATTTTTAAGTATGCAGCTGATCTGAGATGCAGAGTCCCTTATTCTTAAAGTATCCTGGGATCCCAGAGTGACATTTTCATTTCAAATGACTAAGCAGAAGTAACATAGTTGCTGCATAACAAGACATTGGGTAAAGTACTTTTTCTTAGTCAATACGGAGAATCTATAAATCTTAGGCAGCATTACTTTCTCTTAGTGGAATGGTCTCAACTATTTCCTATCATGGATCCTATTCCAATAGGCATTATTTCGTAGATTTCTCAAAATGGAATGTGTTCTAGAATAACAAAAAGACTAGAGGTCATAGACCTGATTCAAATAATATCTATTAACTAATAAAATAATTTTTATAATTGTAAAAATTAGCTTATATTTTATACTTATGGCTGATTTTTTCATAATGCCTTTAAATCTAGGGCATGATGTGATAATTCAGAAAGTGACAGCAACATAGAAACTAAAGTGAAAGGTACACTTGCCTCAGATGGTTAAACTAATTTTGGAACTTGGTGTGGTTCTTGCATCAGTCAGCTATGATAGGTAAGAGTAGGTTGTAAACCTCTGAGCTTGCCTTGTCAGGATGCAATAAAGGTCTAGTCAAAAGGTATTCTCAATACAGGTCTTTTCCTGTGATTTCTAACAACTTATATTCTTTCAGAAGCTAAGGATTTTATTTAAAATTATTTTTTAAAAATTACTTCTTTTGTTTATGTTATCTAACTTTAACTTGCATTAATCTTTCTAACAATATGTTATCCACTCCCTTCTCTATGTGTATGTGAATAGAGCTCATTGTACAATGCCATTTTACCCATGCTATTTCAATGTTTTAGGCTTAAATAGTCCTATCTAGTAGCCATGTGCTGGGAAAAAGGCACCAAAGTTCTCTTGGCATGGGTTCCTTGTACTTATGCCAATATAAAGCTTTCATCTATGCCCCAACAATAACAAATGAACCTATAAAAATACTGGGTGGTTTGGCAATAGATGTCACAAATGAATGGTCCTAGAATAATGTAGCACACTCTAAATTACAGAACATTTCAGAAATCATGATAATGAGGGAAAATATTTAGTTATTTTAAAGATTCCTTAATAATTTTAAGTGATCAGGAGTTTGGATTAATGTTCTATTGAGTCACAGATAATTTGAAATTCATCTATCTATCTATAAGGGGGGAAATATTATAGGAGGAATATTTAAAGTAAATGAATAAGTATGAATGTAGGGAATGCAAGATTGTGCAAAGATGTAATATGTCTCCAAGCCAACACAACTTGGTTTGGTGCATGATCCTTTTATTTTAGTTTTAAAATGCATCTCACAGCCAAAACCATTCTTTACTCCACTCCTTGGGGAAATATGCAAAGACATGCAGTTCCATACAGGCCTGCCCCACTGGAAGGTTTTTATTTCAATGCTATCAACTTCTATTCTCTCCAATCATTTTTCTTTTATTCTCAGCATCCTTTGTTTCCAGTAATTCACTTGAGTGATCTGAGCATCACTGAGGACTGTGAGAAATCTCTCTGCCTGCTGACGTTGTTGAGAATGGCTTTTTGTGATGGAGGTTATTTCTGACTCTATAGACAATTAATAAATAAATGGGCTGAAATTAAATTATTATCTCACACAATCACATTGATAAGAAAATACAATTTTATTTATTTTCTGTACAGAAATGCCCTTAAATCATATCTGGTAACCTTGATCACTAGTACTATATGATAACAGTGTTTACTGTTTTCCAGCATGCAGGTGGAAAGGAGGCAACAGGGCAAGCTCCTGTCTTCCTTTACACATAGTCCACCTTCTTTTTGGCCAGCTATCCTGTGACAAGCTTATTTTTTCTTTCTTTGTCAGTAGCTATTCTACTATATAAAATATTGCACACAATTAGTCCTATATAATTTATTGCATTCAATACAATGTGTGAATAAGTTCATAAGAAAAAAATGGCAAGTTGAAATGTTAATTTGGTTGTCTAAGCAGTTATACTTCAAATATATTAATTACATCTCCTAGATTGTTACTGTCATCATTATGGCCATTAGCATCATTATCATTGAAGACCATATTTTATTACTCTTAAAGTTGTAACTGTATGATGTCACAGTGGTAGATTTACTTAATTGTCATACTAATAAGTGAAATTTACTTTTTAAATTAATAAAGGTGATCAGATTAGTCAGATTGTCCATAAAAAGACAATCTAACTGATGTCTTCCCATTCTCATGCTGATTACAATGCTGTGCTATTGCTTTCAGCTGCCCAATCCTCCAAAAAATTGTGAACCTTTTCATTCAACATCTTACATTTAGGTTATTAAGTATGAAAAGTCTGATTTCCCTAAGTACTATGTTTGATAGTTGATATCTCTGACATTTCACTTTGACACTTCTTGTTTTATTTTTATTGTGAAAGTATATCCTCAGTCTTTCAAACCCATGGTTTGGCTTATGATTATCTCTCAAATTTTTTTAGAGCAATTTTTGTGAAACCATGGATTAAGTAAAAAATTTGTGTTATTTTCGAATATGAGTTCCATTGTGGAACCAATGCAGCACAGACAGCATGAAATATCAATGAAGTGTTTGGGAAGGCTGTGGCTCATGAATGCACAGTACATCTGTGGTTTGAGAAGTTCCATTCTGGTGATTTTAATCTTGAAAATGAGCCACGTGGGCGACCTGAGACCAAGGTAGCTGATGATGAGCTGAAAGCCATAGTGGAAGTGAATCCATCTCAACCTATGCATGAATTAGCAGCAAGGTTTGACATTACTATCCCAACAACATTGGACCATTTCAAACAAATTGGCAAGGTAAAGATGCTGGATAGATGGGTTCCATGTGAATTAAATGAGCGGCAGAGAGAAATCATCTTGAATCTTGCTTTTCTTTGCTGTCACAACATAAAGGTGGACCATTTCCACACCGTATTGTTATGTGTGATGAAAAATGGATTCTTTTTGACAATTGCAAGCATTCGTACAATGGTTGGATGAAGATGAAGTGTTAAAACACTGTCCAAAGCCGAATATTCATCCAAAAAAGCTAAAGATGTCTTGTGGTCCAGTGCTGGTATTATTCCCTATAGTTTCATGAAACCTGCTCAATCAAATACAGCAGATGTCTACTGAAACCAACTGGATGAAATGATGAGGATGCTTGCAACTAAGCAGCTGAGATTGGTCAATAGAGATAGGAAACTCTCTGTCGTCCCCCATATTCACCAGACCTGGCACCAATGAACTACCACTTCTTCCATGCTTTGGATCACTTCTTGCAAGGAAAAATATCCAGTTCTCAACAAGCTGTAGAAAATGCTTTTTGTGATTTCATTGCCACTTGCTCTCCAGACTTCTTCACTGCTGGCATAAACAAGCTACCATTAAGGTGGCAAAACTGTATCGATAGTTTAGGCACATTCTTTGATAAATCGTACTGGTTCTTGTTTGAGATATAATAAACTCTTGATTCAAAATTGGACATTTCATATTTAAAGACCTAATATTTACATCGGTCAGTCAGGGCTCCCATGACAAAGTATCATAGCCACTGGATGGCTTATAAACAACAGAAATTTATTTCTCACAGCTTAGGAATCTAGAAGTCAGAGATCAAGGTGCCAACATATTTGGGTTCTGGTGAGGGCCCTCTCTGGGTTGTAGACTTCTGTCTTCTTGTTGGAACCTCACATGGTGGAAAGAGGATTAGAGAGCTCTCTGGGGTCCCTTTGATAAGGGCACTATCCCCATTCATGAGGGCTCCACCCTCATGATCTCATTACCTCCCAAATGCCCCACCTCCTAACACAATGATATTGGGAGTTAGGATTTCAACATGTAGATCTGGGTATGTGTGGGGGGGCACAAACATTAAGTCCATAACAATCAGCTATTTGTATAAATGGTCTTAGAATAAATAATAGACCTTTGGACCCTTGATGTTAGAGGAGTCCTATATGTTATCCAGTCTATCACTTAATAGTTTTTGTAAGGGTGGCTTTGTCTTATGGAGGTTGCCAATATACTTCCAGGTCTAGAATTTTTTGTCTGTTCATTTATTGATGGAACAACTCCTTGGGCATGAATGTTTCATTTTACCAAGGCCTTGTATTTCAACAAATTAAAACTAAATTCTTGACATGCACATTTTGCATATACAACCATTGATTTGTTTGATTTACTTAGTCAATGGAAATGGAGAAAAGTGCATGATTAGATCAATGTGGTTTAAAGGAATCAACTACTTAATAAACAATATAATAGATATATTTATTAGCACTTCCTCTGTGACAGGTATTAAGGTATTTACTTGTACTAATTCATTTAATATCTTAACAACTCTATTTTATTATTTTTCCTAATTTACAGAAGAGGTTGCTGAGACAGAGTGCATTTAAGAAAATTGCCCAAGTCACAAAGCTAAAAAGTAGTAAAGCCAAAATTTGAACTCAGTTTGTCTTATTCCAAAATTTCTCTTGATGATGTTTCATAATTTTTGTAGGCTTTCTTCATTTTTTAAAATTCATTTTCTTTTTGCTCCTATAACTGGATAATTTCAAACATTCTGTGCTTTATTTCACAAATTCCTTGTTCTGCTTGACTGAGATTGCTGTTAAGCTTTCTTTTGAATTTTTCATTTCAGTCACCATGTTCTTCATTTCTAGGATTTCTATTTGACTTTTTAAATACTGTTTATGTTTTTGTCAAACTTCTTTTTTTGTTTGTATATTGTTTTCCAAATTTTATTTCATTTTCCATCTATATATTCTTGTAGTTCATTGAACTTCTTTAAGAGGGTTATTCTGAATTTGTCAGTCATTGCATAGATCTACATTTTTTTAGAGTCCATTGTTGGAGCTTTATTATTATTCTTTTTGAAGGTGTCATGATTCCTTGATTCTTTACAGTCATTGAGTTTTTACTTTGGCAACTGTACATTTGAGGAGACAGCCAACTCTTCCATCATTTACAAGTATTCCTTGGCAGAGATATACCTTCACTATTAAGTTTAGCCTGTGATTCTGCATGGGCTAGTTGGTAATGACACTGGGGAGGCAGAGCTTGATGTCAAGTTCTCTAGCTTTTTGGGCTGCTTGTCTTCATTCTGAGGTTGGATGGAGCTGCTGGCTAGGCTCTGCTGCCCAGTGGGACCACGGGCTGGGTGCTGTGATTGCCTCTGGCTGCACAAACACAGGGTATATTCCCTGGCCAGACAGTGCCTGTATTTGAGTTCTGCAGTTTGGGTGGGGCTTCAGGTTGGGTTGCAAGATTAGGTGGAGTTGCTGCTCTGCTTTGCCCAGGATGGCTGGGACCAGCTGCTATACTGGGTAGAAACACATGATTGAGGTTTGCATCCCTGCATGGGTGGAGCGTTGGAGTGAGCACTGAGGCTGAGCCAAGCTACTGTCTGCACTTGGGTGGTGCAAGTCTAGCCCCTGAACTTTGCTGATAGGCACTGTGATGGGTGTCTCCCTCCCTGGGCAGAGCCTTGGGGTGGGTTCTGATTCTGGGCATAAAGCTTGGCCTTCTAGTCACACAAGATTGATTTGACTTTCCACTGTGCTTCTTGGAGTGACCACCTTGGCTTTGCAGATGAGCTATGCTGCTGGTACCTCTGATTGGGTACCACTGTTGGCGGTAATACAGAGATACCACTAAGATCTGGCTGGTCACTTTGAACAATACCTGTTTTCTTTGTTTCTATCTGATACCAGGTGGTATAGCCATGCCATTACCCTCTTTGTTCCCCATGAGGTGAGACCACAGTGGACTTCCTGAGAGGTGTCTTGGAATGCTAGGGAAGGTGGATATTTGCCCCCCATTTTCTTTTCCCACTGTGAAAACTGTGGGCCCAGGGGAATCCTCTCTGTGGCCATATGCCAGCTTGGGAGAGGTGGAGGGGTGATGCAGTCAAAGTGAGACCATTCCCCTTACCTTTCTAATGCTGTTTTTATTCAGTTCTGTGGCCCATGTGGGTGCCTTAGGCTTTTCCCCAAGTTTTGGGGTTTTTAACAAGGTCTTCTTGTCAGTCGGAAATTACTAGTTGAACTTTCTGTTGGGGAGAAGAGCCTAGGGCCTCCTATTTTGCCATCTTGCTGATGTCACTCATGTCTTTTTTTCAGACTATGGTATATCCAATAAATGTTTTAGTTTATTGCAAGATCATTAATTATTGGTGTCCAAATTGAAAACACTGATGCTATTCCTGTGTAAGAATAATGATAGCTGCCTCTTTTTTCTTCCTTTCTTTTATAACTAGAATTTGCCATGCTCCAGGTTACCTGGGTTTTTTTTTCTTTTCTTCTTCTTTTGTTTTAACACTATCTGATTCATTCAAGCAATGAGCACTTTTTTTTTTTGCTAGAGTTGCAGTCCAGAGTGGCAAACACAATGTTTCACAGGAATAACACAATATGGATTCACACACACAACTAGCATTGTTAAAAACATCTTTGAGACATTTGTCTTTAGACAGTATATAACATGGCAGGCTAACTTTCAAAAAAGTTATCTGTAATTCCTTCAATAACTCTGCAAGATAGATGTAATTATTGTCTTTGTGTCAATGAGGAAATTTAGACTCATTGAGGTTAAATATTTCACATAAAACAAATCTATCACTTATGGAAATATGAAGTAGGCATACTTTTTTTCTCTCATTAAGTATAAGTAAAACCCCTCACTTTTATATATTAAACAACATAAGAAGATTTTGAAATGTGGTGGGAATAAGGCAGGCCATGCTCAGCTTTGGACCTCAAAAACTAATATGGTGGTGAGTTCCTCGGGCTTTTTGTTCACTCATATATCTCATATTTAGAGTTGAAGATGCAGGCAACTGGTAAATCCCAATGGGCATAGACAAAAATAGCCCAAACAAAAATCTGTGTTTTTAAGTGACAGGACCAGGAAAGGGGCAGCCTAGCAATACAGAAAAATTTTAGACAATAACTGCTCTACTCTATCCAAACACCATAGAAAAGACTATAGCTCCTCCCCACCTATGCCAGCAAAGGCTGAGTGAGAAGCCTACATTTCACCCATTGCCCTGCTGTAGTAAGGCACTCCCATCTCTCCACCAGGGTAGTGTCAGAGAATGCTGAGTAATGAAACAGGTTTTCATTCCCATCTGATAATAATAAGGCACCCTACTCTCTCTCCACTGGGGTGGCATAAGAGGAAGCCTGATGGAGAGTCAGGGCTTTTACCACAACACAGCAATAAGACAGTTCCTTGCCCCGGTGAGGTCAATGGAAGTCACGTAGGGAGCAATAACAAGACATTCACATCCTTTCCAGACAGAGAGGAATCAGTAGGGCTTTATAGAACTCTCAAGCTCACCAAGCATTAATGAGGACTACATTCGTCTCATAAAAAGTGTCAACAGAGGCCAAATGGGGAACCTAGACTTCTACTCCTCTGGGCAGTAATGAGGCAGGCCCTGATCTTCTCTTACTATGATTTCTATCGGGTTGAATCTTCTTTTTGCCTTTTAAAATTAGGAGTTGCAGTATGCTGTGTACCATATGGCTTAAGCAGTGTTCTCTAAATTGGAGTATATTCAACCTGGGGGGATATGCAATATGATTTATTAGGATGTATAATTAAAATGTTAGAAGTTATATTAATATTTGGTTATCCCATCCTTTTAAATGTCTATTATTTATTTTTAAAGTAAATAACATATATAGAGTAGTACATGTATATCATTAGTATGTAAAACACACATATTGGGGATGTATGGTCAATTTTTTACTGGCTGGATACATCATGTTAATGTTTGAGGACAATTGCTTTAAACTATTAACACCTAAAATCTTTTCTGACCTGAGGATCGAGCCCTATAAAAATGGGCTGGATAGATATTCAGAAGAATGAGAAGGGCATGGCCAAAAGGGAGATTAGAAGGTGCAGGTGACAAATACAGTTTTGCCTATGATTTGTCTGATTGGACACAGGGACATACCTAAGTAATTACTTACTCTCTACTAACTAATGGAAGAGTTCCAACAATGACTTTAAAATGTAATTATTTTAAGCCTTCAGGCATAGGGAAAAGAGCAGTGAAGGCACTAAGGTGAAATACATCCAAAGTACCAGAAATTGCCTACCCTGGGTGAAATCAGGTAGGGTAAGGTGATAATGGAGCAGGATATTAACAAGGTTTGCTGTAGCATCTAAGTCTGACATCTAACAGGATATGATGCAGGCTATAAAGGTACTTCTAAAACTGAAAGTTGTATTAATTCAATCAACACATAATGTTTCTAAGCCCCAAGGAGATCACACTTGAATGACTTTTAATCAGTACTATTAAAACTTCTTAGGAACTTGTGGCCTTCTGATTTCAAGATTGTTCTTTTTTAAGCACCACAGGAGGCAAGAAAAGCTTCATCTTTCTCTTCTGCACCCCTTTTAATAAAAGTATTTGTTCTGTAAAATTTGCATTCAGTCAAAAGGTCATGGTCAAAGATCCAGAAGGCCATATGTAGTCCCAAGGCCACAGGTTCCCCAAATCGGTTTGAGAATATGAAGATTTGTTTAATTATTTAGTGAGTACTCTCCACTAAGGAAGACTCTAGATTTGGGAAATAAAAACAAACTTGTTAATATAGATTTCCTAGAAATTAAATGTAATACCACCCACCCACCCCCACCTTCTGTGCTGGATCTTCCATTTGACACCAAGCAACCGTCTGTTGAAAAAAAAATTGGGTTCCTGGTAATTTTGCCAATAACAGCTCAAAGTAGTTGATCATTACTAGGTGCCAGACACTGTTCTGGGTGCTTTATATGTATTAGCTCATCTAATTCTTACAACAGCACTCTGAAGTGGAAGCCATTATTAGCCCCATTGTACAAATGAAGGAACATGATTACACAGAGACTGGGAAACTAGCTTAAGACCAAATTGTTAGTAAGTGGCAAAGCTGGGAATCACTCTGGGGCAGTCACAACTCTGAGTCTGAGTTCTCAACAATTTTGAAAGCAGCCTTGTTGAATATGGGACAAGGAAGCACTGGAAGAGAATGTGAATATTTAATCACTGGAATAATGCGATTGCTGTTTTATATTAACAAATGGTCAATGAGGTATTATGGTCAGAAGTACATAGATCAGTCTTGTGCAAAGTAAGCTAGCAAGACTTCATCACAGAGAGACATAACTCTGTAGGTTACTAAGAATGTCTTACCTTTGGGCTTTAACTGAAAGGACTGTAAGCCCCTCCTAGATGACATAACCATCAGGATCATTCCACCAATCATGCAGCCTCAATTCTGTGGAACTTCATTAGAAATGATAATGCAAATATGTCCTATAAATGTGTTTTCTATAGGAGATGAGTTGGGATTTTTCCAGGACTTGAGTATGCAATCTTTTATGTGAACTCATTTGTTGCTTTGTTCCTTCTGACTTTTGCCCCAGTCTTAACTGCTGCCTCAAATAATTCAAAATAAGGTCTTAAAATAATCAAGTTGTTAATAGAGTAATACAGTAAAGACCAATTGTGGGGTTTTTGTTTTGTTTTGTTTGGCCCATCTGTAGGACTCAAAAATGTTTTAAAAAGTAAAGTTGATTATTTGGTAAACTTCTGATTATGCTGGGCCAGTTCTTCTGAGAAATTACTCTTGAGAGTTGGCTTGTGTCAATTCCTACATGCAGGAACAGCTGTTAAGCTATTTTCTTCTTGGTATTTACAAAAATAGCTTTCAAATTGTTGTAGTAGTTTTGAAAGTAACATATTCTCTTTATACTCCCTCTCTCTCCAAAACCTATCTCAGGTGATCCCAGCACCGTGGGCCATCCGATGTTTTCTTGTAGCCCTTCAGCTTCCTTCTGGCTGAAATGATCATCTGGAGGCCTAGGCTCATCAATAGGCACATTCATTAAGAAATAAAGCCAAACAATTGGGGCTGAAACTTCACTGTTCTTCCCCCAAGACCCCAACCCAGTCTACCCACCTGCCCTCCACTGTCCCCATTTCACACACTTACCTAGAAAGTTTACATATTGGGCATAGCTCAGTTCAACCAGCTTTTCTTGGTACTTTCTCTTACCTACCTATCTTTAATCATTTCTTTCTGGACTACTCTGGTAATTGACCTCTGCCTTCCTACACTGCCTGTTTTAATCAATCAGACCAAACAAGCTGCTCTCCCAGTTCTGGCTACTTCCACTTATTGCTTCCTGGGCATCAAAGTGACTGCTTCTCTACCTCTTGTGTTATTAAAGAATTAATTTCTCACTGCCTTCTTGTACCAAACTCAGTAAGCACAGAAGAATTTTAAAAAGGAAAGAAGGAAGGAAGGAAGAAGGAAAAAAGGAACAAAAGAAGAAACGAAGGTAGAAGACATCAAGTAATTGATGCCTTGTCAATAACTTGGCTGCTTTTCTTTTTTCTTTTTATTTCAAAATATTAAAGGGGTACAAATGTTTTAGGTTACATGGATCGATCACTTTTGTAATGCTTGAGTTGATGCCTTGTAAATAACTTGGCTGCTTTTCAAATATTTCTTCCTTTCTCTTCTCTATAGAATATAGCTAAAAGCCATTTAATAATGCTTATCAAAGAGAATACAAAAAAGAAATGAGTAACACTTTGTTTAGTTTTCTAGCCTTTGTTTTCAATGATGGATAATTTTAAGACCTAATATGTTAATTATAGGTATTTTTCTCTGGAAGTATTGACTACATGTGTATCAATACTGAGAAAATAAAATATAATCAGAGATTCAAACACGTTTATATAGATACAATAGGGCTTAAATTAACGGTAGTTAAAATAATTGAGAAGTCTCAATGGTAGAAGGTTAGCCTGATTCTAATTTATGAATTTGCTATTTGATTCCCTCAGTTGGATCATTATTTCATATTAATATGTAGAAGTAAAAGTAGAATAATATGGTTATGCAATATCACCTCAAGAAGTTTGGGGAAACTATAGAATAATATAAGCTTTATATCTTTTACATGAAGTTGGATAGAACTAATTTTATGTTCTTTTTCTAGAAATGAGGAAATGAAAACAAAAATATTCTATGAGTTCACAAAATCTAAATACCAGTGTTCAAAGTTGCCCTTCTTTAGAATATATTTCTCACCATTAAAATCTGCCATGACTTGAAAGTCCAAATGTGGCAAGAAACAACACTTTTGGTGAGAAAACATTTGTTAGGGTATTTATGATAGCAAATGTGTAGGAGACAAGTTTATAGGAATTGAGTGAATCAAAGGTAAAGTTGCTGAAAGATTGTCTACTTGCAAACTTCAGCCCTGGGATTTGTAGAAACATAAAATATGTCTTCAAATTTGCTCCCTTCCTTTGCATCCTATCATCTTTCTGGGGACTTTTAAAAGGATGTTCAGCCAAGAACTACCTCAGAGCAGCAATCTTATCCAGAAAATAACTATCGCCCATTCTTTCCCTTAAATAGAGCAAAAATCCTTATTTATTCCAAATGTAGCTACTAAGGGCTAGCGGTTCCATTGGAAATTTTCTGATAAATTTATGTTGAGCCTATTTTTCTAGATACATGTTTTATAAGGAACATATTCTTAACACAAATAATTCACTATCTAATGCTGAAATGTTAGAATCTGTAGCAGATTGATGGAGGGAAATTAGGGATGTGAGAGCTTTTAGGGATTTTAAACCAAAACAAATAAATAAGCAAGATAATAAACATATCCATCACCTCCAAAAGTTGTTTTCCTTTTTTTAAAAATTTTTTATGTTAAGTTTTTTGTATACCAATAATACCTCAACAAAACCACCCCCCAAAAAAAAACCCCCAAAAATTACTTCACTGGGCTTGTCATGAATGCGTCTTAAGCTTTGACCAACTGCAGCTTCGTATACTGGTTCTAGAAAGTGATCCTCTGCTAAATCATATTTACAGTTGTGATAAATGGTCATTAGTAATTCAAAATGAATCATGCTTCCTGTTATAGTTTCCTTCCATAATCACGAAAGGCTTGTTGATGTGACTTGATTTCGCTAATGGGTCACCAGCAAACATGGCTTGTGCCTCTGCTTGTGTTTGTATATTGTAGTTTCCTTCTTGAAGCCCAGGATGCCCAAGATAGCCTGCTGGATAGGCTAGGTGGTGAAAAACCAAAGCACCCTGACCAACAGCACCAGCCAACTACCAGCCATTAAAAATGTGGCCATTTGGGACCAGCCAGCCTCCAGCTGACACACCAACCCACTGCAACTACACGAGTGAGTCAAGTCAGCAAAAAATGGAGCAAAGACAAGCTATCCAAGCTAAGCTTTGCCTAAATTGCCAACCCAAACAATTGTAACCAGATAAGTGTTTCTTGTTTTAAGCCACTAAGTTTTGGAGTGGTTTGTTTCACAATACTAGATAACTAAGCAGTGTCTGCTAGAAAGTGCATTTGTAATTTCCCCCAAACTGGTTAAGATTTTTGCCATTATTCACAAAATTATGTTGGGTAAATTACCCTCTTTGAGACTCAATTGGCTAATCAGTAAACTAGAAATAATATTATATCTTTCTGTATACATTTCTTTAAATTACAGAGGTCATTGAGTTTATTTACCTTCTTTTTCAGCTGCAGGGACAGAAAATTGTGAGGTTAAATGACTTGGTCAAAGTTACAACAATACTAGTTGGCAGAAATTCAAATTAGTTTCCTTTGTATAAGTAATAACCAATGTAGTTTTAAGTGCTGTGGGATGAGATAAAAGAAGGATAGTTCACATTCTAAAATAAAAGCAAAAACATGAAATATCCAGGATTGATTTTGACCACTAGGAAACAAGACTGAGAACAGTAAAATATAAAACTTTACTGGAAGGCATAAGAGAGGACTGGAATAAATGGAACAGCATGTCAGTGTCCTGGAAAGACATGATATTGCTAAGACGCCGATTCAAACTCATACATGTAATTTTGATCAGCATTCTATTTTTTATTTTATTAGAACCTAACAGGCTGATACTGTAGCTGATCTTAAAGAATAATGTATGAAAATAGCCAAGGACTATGGCTAGAAAATAGAACAAGAACTTTGTGGAAAAGATAAAAAAAAAATTGAGGAAATACACTGTGAAGCTATTGTAAGTGAAATAGTGTGGTTCTGGCATGCTCACTCATAGGTAATATTCTCGCTTCCCATTGCACTAAGAAAATAGAAGCAATTAGAAGGGATTTCCATATGATCTTACCATTAAATATGTCAGCCTACCTGTATCTGATCCAAATGCTTTGTCACCTCTACTATTACTGTTGATAAACAGTTCATGTTTTTATTTCACACCACCTCGTTACTTTGCCTGTTCGAAGACTTTGCTTTAACAATTTTCTCTTTTCTCTCTTGTAGCATCAATTTCTCCTGCTCCACTGGATTATCTATCAGCATATAATCATGCTGTCATTTTGGCTTAAAAAAAGAAAAGAAAAAACTCCCTTGACCCTTATTCTTTGCCATTTTCTACCCCATTTCTCTTTCCCCTTTACAGCAAAACACCTTTAAAGAATTTCTGTAATCGCTGATTCCCCTTCTCCTCTTATTCTCTTTAGAAATCACTCTGTCTTTGGTACCTACCACTTCATCAAAATAGCTCTTGTCAAACACATGAAAGACTTCTCTGCTGCAAAAGACAGGGATCAATTCTTCACCTTCATTTCACTCAATGCATCAGCATTCTCTAACACACATGATCACTCCTGTTTTGAAACGCTTCCTGCCTCTGGATTTTAGGAAACCATGTTATCGTCAGGATCTTCATCTAGTTTCATAGCTTTAAACAATATCTATACATTTACGAATCTCAAAGCATATCTCCAGTCCAACATCTCACTCGAACTTCAAACTTACCCATCCATCCATCTATTCAATATACCCAGTTGACTGTCTAACAGAGCTCTCAAACTTAACAAGCTCAAACCGAAGCTCTTGAAATCTTGACACCCAAAACATAATCTTCCCGCAGTCCTCTCCATCTAAACAAGTGGTAATTGCATGTTTCTAGGGCTAAGTCCCAACATTATGAATCATTTTCTGTTTTCCTTATTCTTCATATCAGTAAATCCTGTTAGTTTTGTTTTGAAAACATTTATAGAAATGCCTTTATCACTATCACTCTCATTCAATTCACCATTATTTCTCCTCTGGATTCTTGCAATAATCTCTTACCTATTCTTCCTTCTTATGCTTTAGAGGCATAGAGGCAAAGTGCACCACAACTATAATAAATTAAAATATATAAAGAGGTTATCTAATAATCAATGGCTAATGTCAGTTTTCTTGAGGAATTTGGGCAGAGTGAAAGAGCACTGATTTTGGAATCAGGAGGTGTGGTTCAAATTAAGTTTCTACTATTTACTGTCAATAGGACTGTGGATAAATCATGAAAATTTTCAGTCAGTGCTCCTTCTTTTATGCAATATGGGTGTCATTTGCTCTCTCTACCCTGCAGAGATTTTGAGAGGATTAAACAAATGCAAAAATAACCAGTATATGTGAAATTTGTGGACTGCTACCCAAGTGAAAAGTTATAATAATTATAATAATAAATAATTGGCAATATAATTACTATGACAACTAGATAAATAAACACACACTTTATAATATTTCTTCAGGTATTATGATTAATGAATAATAATTTCAGATTAATAGAAACTATTGTATAATAACCACTTCATAGAATTTATTACACAAAATGAATGGGGAAAGCGGGAGAAGAGTATAGTATATCCACTTTAGATAGGTTTGTAAAGATTTATTGGGCCCAGGGAGCAATCTGTAGTCCAGTAAATTGGCATTTGAGGGGTGTCACAAATAATAATGTATTACATCTTGCACTACAATGCACAGGTGTCCAAAGGCTATTACAATCCAAGAATTGCACTAAAATTGTATGAAGGTAATAGCATGGCCACTATGAGAACGGTACTCAGAAAAGAGCTTTTTAAAAAATCTATTTAGTACAATCAGTGCTACCTTTAGTCTGATAAAACCACAGCAACTCAAGAAATTAAATTCTGTGTTCCCAATTCAGCCACTACTTCTTTCAGTAATAACTACAGGGTAAAATAATTGTATATCAGAAGGTTGTCTGAAACTTTGTACTTATTAGATTAAACCCATGTATGAGGGATTGTTGAAGTATGCTTGAAAAATCTAGAAGATACTTGGCCTCCCAATATTAGGCTACTTTTAGAATGACTTAAAAGAGCCATTTCTAGTAAGAATTTTGGTATGAAATATTGTTTTGGAATACTTGGTTTGGAATATCCTTTAGGTCCCATACACAAACACAGGATATTTGATGCATATCTTTTGTAGACTGTCCCTTGCATTGTTCTAGAGTAATATTTCTGTATGTTCAACTGATTAATTACTTAGTTGACACTTCCCACACACACAGGTTCAGTTCTGAATACAAAGGAAATAATAAATCTGTGGTGCTTTTCTATGCTACACTCAATTATATTCAGCATCATACTTTCCACCTTATAAAAAAGATATTTTATAAGTTTAAAATGTTGTTCAGGTATTTGGATAGATAATTCATTTTATGGGCCAAAAGTAAGGGACTCAAAGTACATTAAAGATGAAAAAAGGAGATCATAATTGTCATTCTTATAAAGCATTTTAGTTTTTATAGCAATTTCAATATATGCTGGGAATTATGCTGGGTGTTGGAGCCACACATATGAGCAGAAAAGATATGGTTCCTGATGTGTTGTATTTTTGGGAATATTCAGAAATATAATCTCTTACTTTCTGAAATCTCCAGACTCTATTTCCCTCCCCTACATCTTTTGAACCTTCCCTTTTCTTCATGCACACTTGTAAGGTCATGCTCAATTTGAACTCTGTTTTCAAGTTGACTCTCTTTAATGTGGGAATTTAGTCTAGAGGGGATTTTTAGGCAGTCAGTTTTGAAAGCTCCTGGCATTCTGATGGCTCCAGCCCCTTTAGGCATTAAAATGGACCCCTTGCAATTACTCTTTTATTTTTAAAAAAAATTTAAAATTTTCTCCAACTTTATTGAGGAATTGAACATATTTATATAACATAATGATTTGATAAACAAAACTTGTGACATGAATACTACATGATGACTATAGTTAATGAAATTTATTGTATACTTGAAATTTGCTAAGAGAGTAGATCTTAGATCTTAAATGTCTTCACCTTGTAATTTACGCTCCAGCTGGAGTTTCAGCTGATGCTCTCGCTCTGACTCACTGTACTTTTCTCTGCGTATCTAGTGACTGTTTGAGGTCCTCTTGCTTTGCTTTCTCTTGCATAGCTGCAGACACCACACAGGTTTTTTGTCATCATGGTTTGTCCACACCTGCCCATATTTGGGGTCGTGGGGTTACAGACACATTTTCACCTCTTTTTCTTGTTGGTATTGTAGTGGGTTTTGATTTTTTTTATTCTAGTTGCTTTCTCTCTTTTTGGGGAATTCAGTGAGATTCAAAAACTCTGCCACTATTGCCATCTCCCTAGAATTCAAAACATGTATTTTTGAACTTGCCTGGACAAATAGTGAATTTCTGGGGATGGAATAAAGCTAAGATTTATACACATGCCAGAAGTTATAACTAACAGCACAGCTGGTCTGCACACAGGACTGGAAACTGTGAATCAGGCAGTTGTTTATCAATATCAGAATGTTTTTATTCTTGGAAAGCTTTCTATCAGGCTGCTAAATCTGCACTCACTAGCACTCAATGAATATGTATATATACATATAGACTGCAGACCAAAAAACCACATAATATTTTGGAATTGTGAACCAAAAAGGGATGCTATGTTACCACCTGTATGTTATTAAATATTTGTGGTAATTTAATGTAATTAAAAATTAAACAACCATTTGGCACAGGGTAATGTATCATATTTCCTACATTAGTTATGTACTTCAATATGCTTTCTTGTTGATTGTTTTAACTTGGATTTGATTTTAACAACTTCTACTATTGCTTGTTCTAGTTTGTTGAATTTTACATTTAATATTCCTTTTGCTCGTGTTTCTCTTACCTCCACTCTTCATCCAGTTAATTCCTTCTCATTTTTGGATCTTGTCTTGAATGTTGTTTTCTCAAAAAGGCCTTTCCTGACAACTACACACTCCAGCTTAAGTTAAAGTCAGGTTCTCCTCTTATTCTTTGTAATAATAAAGAGTTCTTTTGTGACATGTAGAAAATATCAATGCTTAAATAAATAAACAGTGAAGCACAGAGTTTCTTTATGATTTTCATACTTTTTTAACTGTGTGATTTTTCAAAATAAGGTAAGGTCAAGCATTTCTAAAGAAAGTATTAACAGTCACATAACACAGAGCTTTAACCACTTCTTTAGCATCTGAGCTATATGGACCAACTGATGAATTTGTTATCAGAATAGGAATCATGGTCCATATATTTTTTTTAAGTCTCAGAATATTTGTCATATAACATTTGGTATTATTATTAATATTTCTGCCTGGCCATCATAAGACATTTTTACATTCTAAAAATACTTCTAAAATCTCTCTTTTGTATAATCTAATTTAGTGGATTTTTGCTAATTGCAACCTGCATAGACCTAATAAAAACACTAATTATTAGCTATTGAATGAACACACAAAACATTTAAGGGTTTTAAACTCATGTAGCTTTCTGTTGAGGTAAGAAGCAGTCATTGTGACAGGAGACCCACACAGCACTTGATTATGTTATACAGAGTGTGCATAACTATTCAGAATCTACTGATTATTGGGCAATTAATACCAGAAATGAACTTGAGATTCATCTAAGCCATTTAACTATGTCTTCAGCATCTTCCAGATATGTCATTCTTTTAAAACATTCCAGCTAAATTTCCCAATAATAGCTGTAGAGCTCATCTGAAGCAGGGTTATTGATATAACTGAGAGTACCTGGGGCCCATCTTTACATAATTAATGCAATTATTTAACTTCCTTCTGGCCTATCATGGCACTACTAAGAGATGGGGGTATCAGGGAAAGATTGGGTCTAAATATCAAATAGTTATCTCTGCCTCTGGCCCTAGAAACCAGCTGGGGCAGGAGATAAACATAACTATATGCTGCTTCGAGGAGCTCTATTGCTCATGCTGTTATCACAGAAACTCTGTGTGGATGTTTTCTCAAACCAATGCCACTGTTAGAAAATTTGAACCTGACTTTTATTGATTCTATGCTCCAATACTTCCAAATTTTCATACCACATGCCTGGAACATGCCAAATCTAAGTCAAAGACAGGAAAAATTGTAAAACAAACAAAAAAAACTCCTGTAGTTTATGAAACTAAGAAATAACTTTCTTTAATGGTCAACTGTAGGTGGAATCAATTTGAGAAATAAAGACAGAGTAGGGCCTTAATAGGCCATACTGCTCAGGTCAGTCAGAGCAGACTGACACCATGGTAGATATTTTCCTCCCCATTGCCAAAGAAAGTTTGGGGAAGAGGTGCCAAATGAAGAAGTATTTTCAATACAATTTGTACCTATCTCTTTTTGCTGACCCAGAGCAATTCTTGACTTGCCAGGACTGATCCACTACGTTTCACTTGAATTGTTTGATAATATAACCAATATCTTCTTTTACACTTTTTGCATGTGTGTGCCATTATGACATCAATACTAAATGAAAATAAGAAAAATATTCAGGTTTATAAGCTCATTAAAGGACTAAGTACAACCACCTAATTAGTATTTAAATCAGAGTCTTGAGGAATATGCTATGGCAATCTACTTCAAAACACTTAGAGTTAAATAACTGAAAAATTCCAAATTAACCTGTTCCAACAATTCCTGACTTTTCAAGTGTTTGTGTTTGTATGTCCATATGTATGAACAGTCAAATGTCTTTAAACTATTATGTTGATTATTGTTTTTATTCATTTTCATGTTTGGTATTTCATATCTTCCTTGTTATATGTACAGTCATAAAGCATAAAGCTTACATGGCTAAAACTGGAATTGCTATGAGTTTTCAAGTGCTATCCCTAACTGCTGTTACCATGGCTAATGACACTGTTGAAAGCATGATAATCATGTAAACAAAGAGCAAACTGGATATTTTAACCAGAAGAGTATAGATGAAACCAGGACTAATAGGCCTCTAGTGGAAAGCCTATATTTAAATAAGAAATGTCTCCCTTTTCTGGAAATGAGAGTTCCCTTTAAAGGCATTGTTTGTGACTCTCCATTAGCATTCAATGTTTATATATCATGGCATTCAGCATGCTCTTGGAGTGTGAGGAAACTTTGTCATAATGAAATGTCATTTCTTCCTAAGAGTCTTGCACATTTAAATATGTGGAAGTAATGAAGCTTATATCATCAAAATATCCGCTACTCCTGAAAATTAAATGTTTTTATTGATTTTTTAAGTAGTCCAAAGTCAGCATTTTATCATAATTTCTTATGGATTTTTCCTTATCCATGGAAATAAAGCTATCAACTCTCAGTTTGAGCTTTAGCATGTTTTCTTAACTTTGCTGAAATTTGTATTATAATGTTATTAGGTTTATTGCCAGTAACTAATTTTAAGCCCTTTTAAATACTTCATTATTCTTTTTAACTTAAGTTCAAGCTGTTAGGGCAAGACGAGAGTTATGGCATGTGCAGAATTGGAAAACCTTATTTTTAGGAATCTGTTTCAGTGTGTGAGGCAGGGGTCAACGTGGTAACCATGTTGTTTAATGTACAGAGGGCAATGGCATATTATAAAATCTGTTCCATCAGCTCTACTTGTTATGAATCATTTGACTCTCAGAAAGTAACTCTCCTGAGCTTCTGTTTGTTCATGTAGAAAATGGGGAAAATAAACAGCCCTGGAAAACCTGTCACTCAAGGGATATAAGGAGGAAATAGAATAATTCATTTAAAAGTGTTTTGTAAACTGTATAAAGCTAAACAAGTCACAGATCATTGTCATTTTCAAACTAGAAATAATTACCAGCAAATTTAACTTGCATCTGGTAAGTGTTTTTATTTATTTGACATAGATTCAGCAGGACCCAGCTTATGCAGAGGTGTTCCCAAGCTCCACATGAAAAACTTAGGGATCAGATTTCCCAGGAACAGGAGACTCCTAAACATCTTATTCTTTTAGACACCCACAGAAATATGAGCCTTTTATCCAACAAATCCTTTACATTACTATTGGATTTATAACTAATGACCTATTGGGTTATTGAAGTTGTTACAGAAATAATTTAAGTTTTAAAATTTTCTGATTATATATAATGATATGAAAAAAGCATTTCTTATAAATAAAGGTGAAATAAGATAAAAAGTCATGTACCTCCCCTTTTTTTTTTTCACTTGAGACTCTGAATTTAGCACAGAAATTCTGGAATTTAAACAAATTGGTGAAAATCATATAAGCTAAATATATGTAAGTTTAATTGTAAAATTTAATCATAACTACTTACACTTTACATACATATATGAGATTACAGTATTTATATTTATGCATTAAATATTTTGGATGAGATGTGGCTAATTCAATGAACTCTGTACATGAAATTTGGTAGAAGAAAAGGAGAGAATCTGATGTCATCTTAGAGATATGTTATTTGATTGGCAATGCTATTGACATAAAATAATAGTTTTTTGGTTTGTAACAGTAATTACTTTCTACATTTCTGTTATTTTACTTGGTTCCCCCTTTGATGTTAACTGGTTTTGATGACCTTAAAGCTTTTGGTACCATAATGAAATGAAGGGATTAACTCTTGAATATTAAGAATAGAGATGGTCATGAAAATAAAATCTCTAATGATTACAAAGTTGAGTATGGCATATGACACTATGAAATTTTAAATAGAGTGTTTTAACTAATAATTCAATTCCAAGGGCCTGCATTAGCTCATCTGGCCCTTTAGGGCACCATGGAAAGGTGCCCTTGTGAGAGCCAACCTGTCACGTGCAGTTTCTTATGGCTGCTCTGTAACACACCCATATGATGCACATGTTTGAACCTGCTCCCTTCTCTCAAGACTGGCATACTTTTCCATCTGGCATCTTTAGGTCAGACCTTAAGAAGGCAGGAGCAATTTTTTGATTTTGATACAGATTAGGATGAGACATAACCTGGACCTACTTCACAGGGTATCTTATTCCACCCTTTGTGTCTCAAGGGTTTATTTTCAGGTCTTGCCAGTTGATGGTATTCAAAGAGGTAACAGAGGACTCTGTCAGAAATGTTTTCCTGGCAAATTTGAGGTTGAATTAGACCACTGGTATTTACTTGCAAAACTCTGTTGGTGCCAGCAACTTCTAGTATCTGGGAATGGGACTATGTAGTCTCAGCTTCATAAACTCATATTTAAATTTAGTTCAATATAAATTTTGCAAGTGATTGTTAGACATGTCTAAACTGACAGATACAAGCAGAACTTGAAGACAAATGCTAAAAAATAAAAAGCAATTGCCCCTTAGCAGGACAACAAAGCAGCAACTTCAGCTTTGTAAATGTTACTAGAAAACACAAACCCATTAAATCATAGAACTCATGGATTTTTTTTTGCATAACATAGATTTCCTTAGATAGAGGATGTGCCAATTATTATAGGAAATGCATCCTGACACATAAGAGACTTAAAATGAAAGAATCCATAAACGTTTTTGTGTTTATATGAGTTTCTAATCTTTAGTCAAGAGTCTATGTTAATGACCCAAATCCAACAACGGAATGAATCTACATACGTTTGTTGCATAACTAAGCTGAAATAACTGTCTCTCTGTCCTTCATATCCCGTAGAGCAGAAGCAATGATGCACTTCAGAGTACAAAAGAGTAAACCTCTCTCCATTTTTTCTCCTGTGGCCCCACCCAATTTGGACCTCACTCCCAATGAAATGTGGTAAGCCATTGAAAAGTTTTGTGCAGAAAATAGATATAGTCTTCTAATGTTTTAATAGATTTACTTCTGTGTTGAAACCTAATTGCTGGAGGGGAAGGTCAGATTTGGGGAGACAGATTACGAGGCAAATAAAATAATCATGGAAACAGATGATGGTAGATTCTGCCAGGAGGCTGGTCTTGGAGGTAGAAAGTACTGGCCAAATTCCATACAATCTTTGCAAGTCATTTACTTCAGGAAAAATAATTTGGTAATCATAATTCCTTGTACTTCTCCAGAATATATAGTTTAAAATGGTATCCTGCATTTTACTGAAGCAGAGCATACCTGTTTAAAAAAGGAGTTATCACATTTTGTGGTAACATGTCAAAGGATGACACTACCACAGCTATTTTTGTGAAAGTTAATTTCCTCATGAAAGTTCCAAAAATGCCAAAATGAAAGTAACTTCTACTCATTGTGCTTATTTTTGCAATGCAAATTTTGTATATGTATCTGCTTCAAAGTAGAAGACAAATGGATTATTAGAGATATTATGCTATCATAAGTACTGCCCTTTTGTAGAGGATAACACAAACTTCATAGTGTTCTTACTCAAGTAGCTTAGAAGTTCCATATGCAATGTGTGTATCTTGTTGGATCCTGATTCAAACAAACCAATTGAAAAAAGAAAACATCAAGTTGAGAAATATGAGTATCTAGTGGATATTTGGTGATATTGATGAATTATGGTAATTATTTTAGGTATGATAGTAATCTCATGATTATTTTTGTAAATGTCATTATCTTTTAGAGGTGAATACTAAAATATTGATGATAAAATTATAGAATGTCTGTAATTTGTTTCAAAACAAGCCTTCACGTGTGTGTGTGTTAGCAGATGATCAAGTGGATGGGGTTATGTATGTTAAGGCTGGCCATAAGTTTATGATTGACAATAGTGGAAATTGTGTTCATAAGGCTTCATTATGCTGTTTGGTCTACTTTGGAGATTTTGCATATTAAAGAGTCTTAAAAATGAACTGTTATAAAACAAGTGATGTGATAAAGAAACCATATGGACAGACTAGCTGGCTATACCCAGGAAGCATCTTGTAGTGTGATAATAATCAAAGGTGATCAGCTCAGTGAGGGTATGGCCCGTAAATTGAGAAATACAGTTTTCTAAGACACCCAGAATTAGTTGAATTCAGAATAAGTTGGACTCATAGTTCATATAATTTTTAATGGCTGAATAGTTTTCTATTTTATTAATGTATAAATAAGTTCAGAATATTAGTTTAAAATCAAAAATACTTTTTCTAGTGATCAGAATTCTCGTGTCTTTTGCTATATGTACCCCTTACACAGTATCAGAATAGAAGGTTATAGATGTGCAAAAGACCAGAGGAAAAGGAGGTGCACCATTTTGAGAGCATCTGTACCCTGTCATCCCTACCCTGGTGAGGCCTGGTGAGCCCTGCCTGCACCAGTAAAGGGCATCTCTCCAGGGCTTGGAAGGCCAGTGTCATTCCCCCACATCCACTTGGGCTGTGCTTGACATACCTGAACTGTCAAATTTTGTATCCTATTTTCAGGGCAACCTCTGATCATATTCTAAGTTAAAGTTACTTGAGTGAGAATTTTAGACAGAAATGCTAATTCACTCACTGGGTCAGGAACACTCCAGCCATGTGTCCATTTCCATAGGTTTCTTTTATAAATCCTGTTCATTAATTGATGGATTTTCCTACTATCCAAAGGTGCTTACCATGACCTTTGGTCATATCTTACTATGTCCCAGTGGATAGGAGTTCAGTGGATAGATACTCTTTTTTCGCAAATTACTTAATGAACTTAATTAGTGGATAGGTTGAGTTAGGTTACTTTTTTCCTTTTTTAAAATTTTGTTTTTAATTGACAAATAAGACTTATATGTGTTTATGGTGTACAATGTGATGTTTCAATATATGTTTACAATGTGGAATGATTATTTGGGCTAATTAACAAAATCATCACCTCACATACTTATTTTTTGTGGTAAAAGCATTTAAAATGTACTCTTTTAGCAATTTTGAAGTATACAATGCATTATTATTTATTATAGTCACCATTCCGTACAATGGATCAGTAAAGCTTATTCCTCCTATCTAACTGAAACTTTGTACCTTTTGATTGACATCTCTCCTTTCTGAAATCACCCCCCTCCACTGGCCTCAGGTAATCATCATTTTACTCTCTGTTTCTATGAGTTAAACCTTTTTAGATTCCACATATGAGTGAGGTCATGTAGTATTTGTCTTTCCATGTCTGGCTTATTTCACTTAGCATACTATCCTCCAGGTCCATCCATGTTGTGGCAAATGACAGAATTTCCCCCTTATTTAAGACTGAATAGTATTCCATTGGGTATATGTTCTACATTTTCTTTATCCATTCACCTGATGATGAAAACCTACGTTGCTTCCATGTTTCAGCTGCTGTGGATAATGCTGCAGTGAACACGGGGATGCTGATATCACTTCTGAATACTGATTTCATTTCCTTTGCATGTATACCCAGTAGTGGGATTGCTGGATCATATGGTAAATCTATTTTTAGTTTTCTGAAGAACTTCCGTGCTGTTTTCCCTAAAGGCTATATTAATTTACATTCCCACTGAGGGTACATAAGGGTTACCTTTTCTCCACACCCTTGCCCACACTTATCTTTTGTCATTTTGATAATAGCCATTCTAACAGGTATGAGGTAGTATCTCAATGTGTTTTTAATTTGCATTTCTCTGATGATTAGTGATGCTGGGCATTTTTTCATGTATCTATTGGCCAGGTGTATGACATCTTTTGAGAAGTGTCTAGATTCTTTGTCCATTTTTTGATTATTTGTTTTCTTGCTATTGAGTTGAGTTCCTTATCGATTTTGGATATTAGTCCCTTATCAGATGTTTGCTTTGCAAATATTTTCTCCCAATCAATGGGTTGTTTATTTACTGCATTGTTTTCTTTTCTGTGCAGAAGCTTTTTAGTTTAATGCAATCCAATTTGTTTATTTTCCTTTTGTTTTCTGTGCTTTTAGGGTGATATTCAAGAAATCTTTGCCCAGACCAACGTTGTGGAACGTTTCTTCTCTGTTTTCTTCTAGTTAGTTTTACAGTTTCACATCTAAGTCATTAATTTATCTTGAGTTGATTTTTGTATATGGTGTGAGATAAGGGTCCAATTTTATTCTTTTTCTTATAGATATCCATTTTTCTTAATACCATTTATTGAAGAAACTGCTCTTTCTTCATTGTGTGTTCTTCATAACTCTGTTGGAAATCTATTGACCATTACGAGTGGGTTTATTTCTGGGCTCTCTATTTGGTTCCATTGATCAATGTGTCTGTTTTTATGCCAGTACCATAATGTTTTGATTACTATAGCTTTGTAATAAATTTTGAAGTCAGGTGTGATGTTTCCCAGAAATTTTATATTGTATTGCATGGTTGATCTCCCAAAAGTTCCCTGCACAGGCAGGATAACTCCCTGGTTCCAGCACAGAGGAGCTGGAGCCCAGACAGGGACCCTTTAGAATCTGCTATGGTTCAGAGGTCAGTAAACCTGTCCCCATGGCTCAGATGGATGAGTCTTCCTCTGGGTTCTGGTGTGAGCAGTCCTAACCTGGGACCACAGCTGAGGGAGGGAGCCGAATTACAGAATAACTTTCTGGACCACTTCAGAGAGGGATGTCAGCAGGCAGAGGAGCAAGCAGCTGAGGCTCCAATATGTTTGATTCCTCCTGGACCCTTGGCAGATGGTTTTAGTAGCAAGCTCAAGGTGAAATGGGGTTGTACGCAAGCCCTTAAGGGAGCAGGGCCATTTCTGGTTCTGAACCCAAGAGCACAATCAGTAGGTCTGCTAGTTAGGTATGAACCTGTACTCTCAAAACAACCCTCCTAGATCTTGGGCTCCGCTGGGGTTTCACAACCTCCTACCTGAATCCCGAGGTTCCCACAGAGAAACTTTTGTCCATGGATGGTTGCAGAATTATTGTTTTGGAGGAATACAAGTGGGTGACCTCCTATTCTGCTGTCTTGCTGACATTGGAAAGTCTGTGGTAATATTTAAACTGCAGTTTTTTCAATGCAGATGTAGGGGGAAATCATTTAGCTAATTAGAGACTATTTTAGTTTTCTATTGCTGCATAACAAACTACCATATATTTAGCAGTTTGAAACAACACCCATTTATTATTGCACAGTTCTATAAATCAGAAGCCTAGGATGGTGTAGTTGGGCTCTCTGCTAAGGGTCTCACAAGGCTGAAGTCAATTTGTCAGCCAGCTATGTTCTTATCTGGAGCTCGGGTTCCTCTTCAAGCTCATTACTGCTAGTGGCAGAATTCAATTCCTTGTGGTGGTAGTAGTAATATTTCTATTTTCTTGTAGGCTGCTGAACTGGGATTGCTCTCAGCCTCCCGAACCATTCTCCATTCCTTGCACAGGCCCTCTCCATCTTTGAAATCATCAATGGCATATCAAATCTTTCTTGTGCTTTGAACTCTCAGACTTCCCCTTCTGTTGCTTGTTGCTTTTAAAAGGGCATATATGATTAGGTAAGACCCACCAGAAAATCTCCATATTTAAGATCAGCTGTGCCATACAACATAAAAAAATTATGGGAATGATATTTCCTCATATGCATATATTTCATAAATAGGGGTGTGACATCTTTAGGAGACCAAAGTAATCCTAGTCCACAGCCCAGAATCTGCATCTAAAACTCTATTTTTGAATTAAGTATGCAGTGATTTTACTGAATTTATAAAATCTTTAAATCTTTATAAAAAATTGCTTCCCAAAGGAAAGAAATGAATTGACCTAGTGGTATTTGTAAATATAGGTCTTTGGCTATAAACATTAAGAATGTCAAGTTTATACTATTATTGTTTTCAAGAGTACACATGATTTACTATATAATTATATGTTTTACTATAAAATTTACTGTATATACAATTTTATTATATTTATGTAATTACAAGAAAACTGTATACCAACTCCATATAATAAGAAGTATTCAATTCAGAGCCATAACTTTTACACCCATTTCTTATTCCCCTTACTAGTTCACTCTTGTTATAATCCCAGTCTAAGACTCAATCTATTCCTCTCATTCTCAGATAGAATAATACAGTAGAGGAACAGCAGTAACTCGTCTACATATCTCTCAGTCAAATGTATTAAAATGTATGTGTGTGTCATTGTTATATATAAATTTGGGGGGTGATGAAAGTAAAATATACTCTTTAAAAATTATAGGAATAATAATTCAGAAGAAAATAAACTCCATAACTCAAAATCCAGTGATAACTATTATTAAAAATTTACATGGATTTCTCTGGGTGTTTTTTCCTATGCACTTATTAGCATATGGATTTATATTTACTTATAGTTATATATTTTAAACAAGTGTGCCTTTTTAAATTCATAGAGGTGAAATTCACATAACATAAAATTAAATATTTTAAGGTGAGCAATTTCAATGGCACTTAGTACATTCACGATGTTGTGAAAATACCACTTCCATCTAATTCCAAAACATTTCCATTACTCCAAAAAAAACACCACTTGCATTAAAGCACTTTCTCCCCATTCTTCTGTCCTCCCAGCCCCTGTCAACCACCAACATACATTCTATCTCTAAGGATGTGTCTATTGTACATATATATTATATAAATGGAATCATAGAATATCTGAACTCGTGTGTTTGGCTTCTTTTACTTAGCGTGATTTTGAGGTTCATCCATGATGCAGCAGGTATCAGTCCTTCATTCTTTTCATGGCTAAATGCTATTCGATTGTATGTATATACTACAATTTGTTTACCCAGTTTTCCACTGATGGATCCAAATGGGCTGTTTCTACTTGTGGGCCACTGTGAAAGGTGCTGCTGTGAACATGCATGCACTTGTATTTGTTTAGTACCTGCTTTCAATTCTTTGCGTTTATACCTAGAAGTGTGGTTGCTGTATTATATGGTAATTCTATGTTTAACTTTTTGAAGGATGAGAATGGCTTATTTTATATGTAGGATCCTGTAATATACCTTATTAACATATATTAAATGTTTTTTTGTACCATTCTGTGCTTACTTTACAAAAAATTTCTCAATTTTTCTTCAGAGTACTGACCTGACAGGAGAGGGACAGATGCACTGAGAACCTGTAACACAGCTGTTTTCCTGCATCATCTTGATCCCCTGTGGTTGTCACCATGCAAGCTGATACAGGGGGGGTATTCGTTTAGAAGGGTGGGTTGTTCCCCAGGCCACGGCTAGAATCAGGCAGGGGACTGCACAAGTCCCTCTCTACAGAGGTGGGTGTGTGACCTTGGCTGGCACCTGGGTGGGTCACAGGACCCTGATGGGTTCCTGGGCATATCATGGGACTGCAGTCAGTGGCAGGGTGGGTTGTGGGACTTTGGTGGGTGCCCGGGTACATTGCAGGATCTTGGCCCGTGCCTCAGTGGGTCATGGGACCTGGCCTAGTGCTGGGGGATCTTCATGTGGAATAGTGGGTTGGTCCCTAGGACACTGTTGGAAGCCCAGGCTTGGGCCAGGTGAGTCATTTTCCACTGAGGCAGGCATTGCAGGAGATTGCTCTGCCCAGGTCTCCTCATGGTGGTGGCAGTGGCTGTTTGGTGAGGCTATCTAGGTGGTGGCTGCAGGTATCAGGGCTGGCATTCACCTCATAAAGGGCTAGGTGTAATGGTGGTACATGATGTGGTGGTGGCTGGTGGCTAGCAGAGTGGCTAGCAGATTCACGGTGTAGAGCTGGGCCACAGGCATTATGTCACTTGGTGCCATGGGGGTGTGGCTTGCTGGCCAGCATGCAGGGCCAGGGGCTTGTTCTGCTGGTCAGCCCTCAGGGTTGTGGAGGTGTGGCCTTCAGGCCAGCACACAGACATAAGGAGCATAGCCTGTTCCAGGGCATTACGGTCTGAGGGGGTGTGTCCCACCTGTCAGTATGCAAGGCTGAGGAGCATGGCCTACATGGTGCATGGGTCCTGGGGACTTGTTCCACTGGCCAGTGCAGGGCTGTGGGGCCTGGGCTGCTGGGTGGCTGGGGCTGTCTCTTCACACAAGTCCTCCTAAGGCTGCTACCATGGGGCCTCTCAAGCTCTGTTCAAGTTCCCTGGTGGGGGGCAGTGCTTGGCTCCCAGTCACAGGCATGTGAGAACGTCTGCTCTTCCTGCCCCACCTCAGCCTGGCATGGGGCAATGTTGGTATAGTTGCAGCAAAGCCAATTCCTGTGTATACCGGCAGCTTTGGACCTCAGAGCGCAGAGTGACATCAGCTGCAGCAACCAGAGAACCGAGGTCAGTAGGTCCCTGCTAAGCCTGCTTTCTGATGCAACTTTACTATACAGTCTCCAAGCAGTTCCCCAGTCAGCATGGAAGCCTGCGGTGGTGGTGTGGGGCCCCTCACAGCTCGAGTCACAGTGTCCATGTGGGCCCTGGGGTTCTCTCCCCCAGGTGTAGTGGTCTCCCCCGGGTACCTTCCAATCTAGGCGAGTGAAATCCCCCATCCCTATCACCTTCACTCTGAGTGTTCCTGTTGGTTCCCTGATGATTTACCATGCTCTCCCTGAGATGGTCCATCTGTAGGTGGGCATCTACTTGCAGTTTTTGATCCTCTTAGAAAGCAGCATGTGCGGGATGCTTCTAGACCACCATCTTGGCCCGAGGTTTTCAACAATTTTTTTCTTCTATAGATTTTTGTAGGCCTGTGTTGTTAAAGTAAATCATATGGAACTTAATTGAAATCTGTCATAGAGAAAAAAAACCCCTTCAAAACAAGCATTCAAAAAAACATGACTTTATTTATTTGGTTTGATAAGAGAAAGAACTGTGAATACCATTTCCTGCATTTGTTAATTTCCAAGTACAGTCATCCCTCAGTATCAGTGGGGGATTGGTTCCAGGACCTCTGGAGGATGCCAAAATCCACATATGCTCAAGTCCTTGATATAAAATGGCATAGTATTTGCATATAACCTATGCACATCTTCCTGTACACTTCAAATTGTCTCTAGATTATTTATAATACTTAATATATGTAAATGCTATGTAAATAGTTGTTATACCATATTTCTAGGAAATAATGACAGGAAAACAAAGTCTGTGCATGTTCAGTACAGATTTTTTGTCAAATATTTTTCATCCGTGGTTGGTTGAATACATGCATGCAGAGCCCACAGATATGAGAACCGACTGTGTTAAACAGAAAGAATAAACATCAAGTTTGTTGATAGCTAAGCCATTTTCTTCTTATTAAAAAAAGATAATGGGTTCAAGGTTATGACACTATAAAAATACATTTTCAGACAGATAAGAAGTCCATTGTAAAAACTTTAGCTTGTCTCATCAATTACTATATCCAAGCAGTACTGTAAAGCCCTACTCAAAGAGTTAGATCGCTATGTATATTTGTGAGAAAGTACTGATGAAATTCATTCATTTAAACCAACCAAACATTAGTTTTTGAGTGTCAACTCTATGCCAAATACTTTTCTAGGCAATTGATGTACATCAGTGATCAAAAGAGACAAATGTGGTTGCTCTGAGACTACATTTATCATTCTTACATTTTTCATTCTCTACATTGTATAAATAAGTTATTACAATTATACATATCGATATATGCTAAACACGTGAAGTTTGAAGTTTCTTGGAAAATAATTCCCTTGACTAACGCAAAAATCTGACTTAACAATCAATATCTAACCTGAGATTCATCCAACTTTTGCCTCATTTGAGATATTAGTACCAAGTGCGAATAATTCATATAAAGAACAACCATATGTCATGATTTCTATTCATGTTGTCCATTGTTTCATGGAACTTTTAGTCTTTGACTTTTTATATCAAAGAATGGCTGGCTGTTCCTCAAGTCAGTTTCACTCTTCTTTGGCACACATTCCCCTGCCTCCCTTCAAGTTAGGTGTGGTCATGTGAGTGACTGAGTGAAAAAGTGAAATGTTGGCAGATGCGATGTGCATCAGTTCCGCCTATGGCATGTTGACCCTCAATGGGAGATCCTCTATGTTCTCTCTGTCATGTTGGCTAGGTGCAAACATGCACTGCGCCCTTGGAAGCCATATGTTGAAAATGGTGAAGCCAAAATATGTAAGAAAGGAGCCTGGATGCTGTTTTTTTACTCGGAGGAGAGCCATCTGCTTAACAGGAAGACCCATTTTGGACATTGGTTTGAGATGTTTTATGTATTACAGCAGCTAAAGTTACCTTAACCATTATACTTCCTTCCCTAGATAGGAAATGGAAATAGAGGTGTCAATGGATTGGGAAGAAAAGACATATTTAACAGTTTGTAATTGAATATCATGAAAAAGTTCATCCTCTAATATATAATATATACGTGTATGTGTGTATATATATATTAATAGATAAATTTAAAATAGGAAACAACCTTATTTAACTCATTCCTTCCTAATGACAGCTTAAAGAGGATCAAAAGAATTTACTTTTTAAAAATTTTACTTTTATTTTTTCAGTTCTTTTAAAATTTAACTGGACTCTATCTAAAGGATTAGAATGAAGACATAATGAGCAGAAAATGAAACAAGTAAGCTTTCTATTGTATTTCCTCAGGTTGTACAAAAGTTAGCTAGAAATATCTAGAGGAATACCACATTGTAGTCACTTGTAGTCAATATGAACAAGAATTGGACTGTGATTTGAACCCAGTGATAAGCAGTTATAAAAAATTCTTGAAATAAATAACCCATTAGAGAAAAAAAAACCAATGGAATGATCAGGGGTTTTTTCCCCCCTTAATTTTAGTGTCAAAGAATGTGTGAGTCAGAAGACAGTTAAGAATTAAGTGGCAAAAATAAATGAATATTATTTTGAGGACTAGGTCATATTCAGAAAAAGAAAAACCCTGAACACTTAATTTTGGAGTCTTGAATTTTGTGAAATAGTAATTGATAAAAATAGGTAACAATGGAATATAAACAACAAAAAATACCCAGAACATTCTTCATTATTGTTTGGATTTTTGGTTAAATAGGCATTGCACTGGTTATTGGAATTGTCTCAAAAGTTACCATAAGGATGGAGAAGGACAACCATAAAGATTTTTCAAACCAAGGTAAATTAGATTTCAGAAGCTGAGAACTAAAGAACTTGGCATTGGTTTATGTTAACACTTCAGAATGAATTATTAAGCAGATGGTTTGAGTGTACTTAGAAAAGAAAATACTAACCATTAGCTAGCATCTTTAGTAAGCTCAAGTCTTGTCAAATTAACCTGCTATTCTTTTTAAAAGAGTAATTAGGCTGACAGATGAGGACCTTTCCAGAGTTATTATACATGTTGATGCAAGCCAGGCATCTCACAAAGATTGCTTATACAAAAGAAATAATCATAGGCTATATAATATCACTCTTAAGTGGTTTTTTGGTCAATTTATAAATGGATATGGAGGCAACTAGAGCAAAGGTTGTTAAACTTTTTTTGACTTTAAGCTCACTTAGCTAGGAAAAAAAAAACTAATTAGTTCATAGGGAAAAAATAATCTTTATTTAGTTGGGAAGAGAACACGACTGTATATCTACAAATTAATATTATAAAATAATGCCTTATAAAATTCACAATTACTCAATACTTTGTTTTAATAGTACATTGTGACTTACTTAAATGGCAAAATTCACAAGCAGCACACCACAAATAAAGTAACATTGTAGAAGTTAATTTTGGTAGAATATATAACATCTGTGTCAACAATAAGAAAATGTATGATTTACAAGTAAGCCTTGATACATATAGTCTTATGCTATAGTTGGAAAATCATGGGCTAATATACATATAAAAAGATTCTACTATATATTGTAGAGATACCAAACAGTTCCACCCAGCAATCTAATATTAATGAAACAAAATTAACAATTTAAAATGAAAAAGGAAGAATGGAAGTAAATGAAAACTATTATGATGAACAACTCAGGACAACAGTGATAATATATATTTAAAATAGTATTTTTTGTTTGTTTGTTTGTTTTGGCTTGGCTTCTTAGCCTCACAATTTATTCAGAATATTATGGGGGTACAAATGTTTTGGTTACATAAATTGCTTTTGTACAGTTTGAGTCAAAGTTATTGTACCTGTTAGGTATGAATTTACCCATCCCCCCCACCTGCTTGATTTCCGATGAGTGTTATTTCCGTATGTGCATGTAAGTGTTGATCGATTAGTTCCCATTTAATGTTGAGTACCTGTGATGTTTGTTTTTCCATTCTTGTGATACCTCACTTAGAAGAATGGTCTCCAGTTCTATCCAGGTTAATACAAGAGGCATTAGTTCACCATTTTTTTATGGCTGAGTAGTACTCCATGGTATACATATACCACATTTATTAATCCACTCATGTATTGATGGGCACCTGGGTTGTTTCCACATCTTTGCAATTGTGAATTGTCCTGCTGTAAACATTCAGGTGCAGGTGTCTTTTTTATAAAATGTCTTTTTTTTCCTTTGGGTAAATAAAATAGCATTTTGTTTGAGCATTACAGGATTTCCAAAAATCTATACATAAATTGATATAGTTATCTATTGCTGTGTAAAAAAATCACCCCACACTTATTGGCATAAACAACAACCATTTTATTATGGTCATGGAATTGCTTTCAGGAATTTGGATAGGGTCTGTATTAGTTGCTTAGGGTTGCCATAACCAATTACCACAAATATGGTGATTTAAACATCTGAAATTTATTCCCTCACAGTTCTGGAGGCCAGAGGTCCAATATCAAGGTGTCTACAGGGTTGTGATTGCTCCAAAGGCTCTATTTGTTCCTCAATTTCCAAATGGAAATTCTGGAGTTGAAAAGCACAATAACCAAACTGAAAAATTCATTAGATGGACTCAACAGTAAATTTGAGTTAGTAGAAGAAAGAATCAGTAACCTTGAAGATAGATCAATAGAAATTATCTAAACTGAAGAAGAGAGAAAAAAAGACAGAAGAAAAATGGATAGAACCTCAGACACATGTGGGACAAGGTAGAGTGTTTCATCATATGTTAATAGCAGTTCCAGAAGGAAAGAAAGTAAAAGGAACAGAAAAATATATTTGAAGAAATAATGTCCTAAAACATTCCAAATTTAATGAAAAGCATTAATTTTCAGATATAAGAAGTTAATTAACTCTAGATAGGATACATACTAATAAAAGGGACATTTTATTATCTTTTAGATATTAACCAGTTCTTTGTGTTGTAAATGCTTTATTGACTGCTGTGGAACAAGATCTGAATTTCACTCACATTTTCCATTGAGCTGCATTTTGATGCAATGTTTCTATTACTTTTTAAAATTTGTCTCATATTAGGATGATATCTTTGGTAATAAAATTATTACTTGCCCATTAAATCACTTTTATTCTATTCTCATTTGTCTAGACAGGGATTGGCAAACTTTTCTGTAAAGTGCTGGAGAGTAAATATTTTCAGCTTTGCAGGCTGTATGGTTTCTGTCATAACTAGACAACTCTGCCATTTGAGTGCGAAAGATGCCATAAGCCATAGGTAAATGAATGGATGTGGCTTGTTCCAATATAACATTGTTTACAAAATCAGGAAGTGGGTCAAGTTTAGCCTAGAGGCTATAATTTGTTGAATTCTGGTCTGTGATAATAAAAAAATGACTACTTGGGCCATAAAAAGAAAGAAATCTGAGCTCTGAAATTACATGGCCCTGTCAGAAAAAAAATTGTGATGGAAATAATTTCAAAAATGCTTTTATGTAAATTAGGAAAAAAACATACTTTTCTCTACGAAAGAAAAATTCTAAAATTTGAGAAATAATGACCTAGAGAAAGATCTTTAGTAGTGAACTACAAGCTGAACTATTTTTTATAGAAAGAGCATAAAAAGAATTACATTCAGTAAAATCTCAATTTTGGACAAAACATATGGGGCAAAAAACAGATTATAAACAGTATAATATTATAGCTGTGTAATAACATGTAACTTTTTTAACATATGGTTTCTCTGTGTTAAGCAATTTACATGTATTATCTTATTTAATGCTCACAACTAATTTATAGGGAGTCTTTTATCTTCTTTTCTTAAAATGAGAAAGCTCAGCCAAGTAAATTATTTGCTCAACATCCATAAATAGTAATTTATAGAGCTAGATTTAAATTCAGTTTTGCCTGACTGCAAAGGCAGTGCCTGATGTGCTAATCTTAAATGGTGAGATTATAGCTGGATTTTAATTTTATTTTCTATATATTTTTGTATCTTTTATATTATTCATATTGAAAATATGTAATTTTAATAATAAAAATAAAAATAACTACATTGGAAATAAAAGACAGCAATGGTTGACAATGGCAAACTAACATTTTTACAGTCATATTAATGTATAAAAATTACTGAACTTATATTTTTTAAAATAAATTCAGTGTACAGACCTGGATGGAATAATTTGGCTTAATATATACTAATGTGAATTTGGTTGACAGATTTTTGTTGACTTCAAATCAGTGAAAGCATTTACTTTTCAATACTTGCAAGCCTGGGCTCCATAAACTTTAGTACAACATCTTTTACCCAGGACGATTCCACTCAGAGTGTGGTCCTCAAACCAGTGGCAGCCTATAACTGTTTATTACTGGTTTATGATGAGATAAGAAAAGAAATTGAGAGTAAGAAAATGACTGAGTTATTTTACATTAGATGAATCTAATAATAGTAAACAGAGCTTGTGTTTTGTATCTTTTCCCCTGCTTTTCTATTTCTTTTTTCAAAATAAATTCTTTGGTCCTCAACAGATAGGGGTATAAAAGCCCGTCAGTATTTAGTTACAGAGAGTTTAGAGGATCACTGACCTGGGAGATAATCTGTGGTACTCTCCTTGGTTACACCATGTCTGTGGTGCTTATTCATACCTGGATGTGAAATTTAAGTGGAACTTTCAGAGAAGGGAAATTAAGATAATGAAGAACCCAGAGGAGACATCACATAATGAACTGTAGAACAGATAGCTTGCAACAGGTGATCTATTTTGGAATTCGAAGAGTCATCATTGGAAAGAGGGCATATGTTTATTATGCACAGACAGAACTAGTAGAACAATTAGAAATTAGTAGAAGAAAGATTTTGGCACAAAAATTAGGAAGAAATCTAATTACCAGAATAGTAAAAATGAGAGTATTCTACTTAGAGTGTGAAAAAGTCCACAAATTAGAACTATATAAATAATTTTGAGTGACTACTCAAAAAGCATTTGGTGTAAAACTGATTCTTAAAAGTTCTTATCCAATTTCAAGATTCTGTGATTCTCAATATAGGATAAATAACCTGTTTTTTATAGTATTTTTCCATTTTATGCTGAACATTACTCTTAGTGGGATCTTAAACCAACAGTGCTGCTGTTCATGTAAGTTCAAGACCTTACGAATTAAATGGGTCAATCTTTTTTTGTGACGTGGTTCCCTTAGCTGTAGAGTTTTGGCTACCCTTTTCAAAAGCTACTTATCCTCAAATGGTATTCAGTTATCTATGTACATATATTTTCTTCCGAAGTCTTTATTTTTGTTCAACATTATGCTTCTTGACCTTGAGCTATCCAGATATTTTTCTTAACATTAGATCATTTCACTTTTGCAAGTGTATTCTAAAAGGACAAGCCAATCTTGAAATATACTCAGGAGCTAACAATGAATTTGACAGCCATAGGTATAAGAAAGATAAAATGAATTAATATTTTACATTCTGAAATAACCTTTTCTCTTCTGGACTCTCATAGGAACTTTTTTATGTCTTATTTTCTGCATCACATTATATTCATCATTCTTTTATAATAAATACTTGTCATGGCTTAGTTAGACTGTTCTCTTCTTGGTCTCTCCTGAAAACAAAAGACATGCATAATGTTTTCCTTTCACATGAGAGATGGAAAATTTTCTTCCATTGGGAAACATTTCTTTTCTTGAAATCTTTACTGTTTTGCTACTCATTATGACACCAAAACAGTGAATGTTTATCGCGCCAATGCTGTGACAGGGCTTTATGCTAAACCCAATAATTGCATCTCACTGTTCATTTTCAGTCAGAGCTTAGCTCTCCCTCTAACATGGGTAAACCTGGTAATTAAGTAGTCTTGCTATTACTAATAGAAAAATATCTTTTATTCATATACACCAGGCTAGAGATTTTGGAATATTTGATTTGCTCTTAGAGAACTATATATACTTAAGCCATTTATATATGTCTGATATCTTTAACCTTTTACAGGGTAGAGATTGTGTCATATCTTTACACCTTCTTACAATCACAAAAATGTTTTACACAAGGATAGCTCAATGAACATCTATTTCATGACTTATTACTTTTAGCCTGACATACAGATGTGATGTGTAAGATAATTCAAGCCCGCCAGAGAGCGACATTACATAGAGAAGCCACCACTCTATTGGTAACTTACAAACCAGTGCCAGGGATATGGAAAGGTAGTGGCCATTTTAAAGAGTGGCCCATTAACAAGCAGAGTGCTCGTGAGACTGGGAATGCTGGTAAAATTATTCTGGGGCTGAGGCAGAAATTTAACTCAGCAAGTAGTCTCCTCTTATCTTGCCACCAACACAAAATTTAGAGGACAGGCTTTCAACTCTGATGTGCTTAGGTTTCTAGTCTGTTTCAGCCATTTCAAATTAGTGATCTTAAGCAAGTCACATAATTTATCTGTGGCTCAGTTTTCTCATTGATAAGATGGAAACAACAATGCCTGCGTCACAAAGTTGTGGTGAGGATTAAATGAGGTAGTCTAGGCTAAGTATGAACATAGTATCCAGAACCTAGTAAGCACTTGTCAAGTGAAAAGTTCTCTTTTTTTTTTCTCATAACTTATTTTAGAATGTTTATTTGGCTCTGGCTGATTGTCACTCATGATATGTCTCATTATATAAACTCTAATACTAACATGCACATTTTTGATTCTTGACATATCCTAACTGTTGGAATTCATCTGCACTTCTTGTCTTGGCTCTATTTGTTTTGTTTTGGTTTTGAGTATTCAGCTTTATAGCTCTCCACTTCTCACAACTTTATCTCACACAATCCTCTCAAGAACAGAGAAAACATAGAAAACAAGAACACAAACATAATACAACAAATAAGATTTAATTATTCTACAGGAATGTTTTTATTAACTTGAAGATCTGATGAAATCTGCCTTCTGTATATATAAATAGTATTTTCACAACCCTTATGCCAGCTTCATAAAAGTTTCTGGATTTTTTTTGTAAGAATTATTTACTGATGAGGGAATATTAACTGAATATGTTGCAATATCTTCATATTTATGTTGTTATATCTCAACTGTTTTTCTGTTGCAGAAGAGCAGTAATGACTTAGCTAGGTAAAGCTTGACAGTATGTGAACTTTGGACTTAATATAAATAAATGTCCTACTTTACATAGCTATGTAATCATTGTATAAACTAAAGTTATAGTCTTTAGACTTGAACTCCATTTTAGATAAATATTGTATTGTATAAATGAATAAATATGTAATATATTCAGTAGAGTACCAAATGAAGGAATCTGAATATTAAGTAGGTTTTCTTTAAGGCAGAGGGGATTTATAAAGTGCTGTAAAAATTGGTTAGGTAAAAAAATTTACAGCACTTTATAGCCCATAAATCATTCCATGTTTTCGTTGATTTCATGCATATCCAAGGATTATTGGGATTAAGAAATTGTGATTTTTGTTATTAGTTTGCTTATTCTTATCACAAATATCACACACAGCTTCAAATATTCAAGAATATGAAGCATTTAAAATCTGAGAATGAAAATATATGGTAAATTAAATAATCGGTGCTATATTCCTATGTATTATATTATGTAAGAGTTATAGGTAGTAAAATATATGGTATCTATAATTTTTTTTTTTTTTTTTAGAGACAGGGTCTAGCTCTTTTGCCCAAGCTGGAGTGCAGTGGCGTGATTATAGCTCACTGCAGCCTCAGACTCCTGGGTTGAGCAATCGTCCTGCTTCAGCTTCCCAAGTAGTTGGAACTACAGGCGTGTGCCACTGTGCTGGCTAATTTTTCTTATTTTTTTAGAGATAAGGTCTCCCTACATTGCCCAGGCTGGTCTCGTACTCCTGGCCTCAAACAATTCTCCTGTCTCAGCCTCCTGAGTTGCTAGAATTACAGGTGTGAGCCACTATGCCTTGGTACCTGCATTTTTAAGTAAGGAATATGTACCATACAGCATCATAATATATTTTATTTTTGAGAATGTTTCTTATTTATAAGTTCAGTGTTATTGAAGAACTTCCATTATAAAATCAGTATGGTGTACTTGTACCACATGAAATTTAACCCTTCATTGCTTTGCTTAACTATTCATAGCTAATATATTACTATTAAACTATATGCTTACTACAGGTGCATTAACATAATTAATTTGTCTCTGACAGAGTCCTGTGATTACTCAAAAGTGGCAATTGTCGTGAGATAAAAGTACCAGACTAAAGTACTCAATTACTGGTTTGCAAATTGGGCTGAACTTAGCTGAACAGTCCTGGTTTTGCCTTGGCTCCCTCACACATCTACAATAATCTGAGAGCTGGTTGATCTAAGATGGCTTCAACTCAACTGCTCACTCCTGCCCGCTAGCCCAGTCTTATTTACATGAAGACTCATTCCAAGAACAGCAAGAACACAAGCACCAAGGTACAAGCACTTTAAAATTATCTGCCTGCATCATGTTTATTTGTTATATCCCATTGGCCAAAGCAACTCATATGATCAATTCCATTAATCTGTATGTTAAGACATTCACCATAGGTGAGGATACAAGATGTCATGAATAAGTTTGGGACCATAATAATGCATCACAATGAGGTTTCATGGGTCCTTTACTTTAAGTATCTCTTACTTCACAGTGAAATAATCAAATATAAAATATAAGTATATCCTGTTTCAACTTGAATTTTATTTGCTTGATGTCATAAGAATTTGTTTGGTAACTTCTCCCTGTAGCAATCAGCATTTCCTAGTGTCAAGTGTTTCTCAATATTGTTTGTAAGCAGAAGGCTTGAATCATGTCTAATATGTTTCTTTTAAAATAAAATGAATTCCTCCCAACAACAAACCAAACCAAACCATAACAACAAATCAAAACACTCAAACTTTTTAAAAAACTAGATAAAGTATTTTCATCAAGAGTTTACATATACCACACATCTTCAAAATTAAGATTTCTAACATGAAAATAAGATACACACAAAAGTCAAAATTTAGACATTTTAAGTAAATTCTCATATAGTAAGTGACTATTGAATTGCAATAAATCAACTTATTAATGAATTATGGTTGGGTGAGAAAGTAGAGCTTAAGTACCATGCTAGTCTGTATATAAACAGTATATTTTATTGCCTTTTACCAGCACACTCTTTTTATAGTTGCAATCAGCTTCTCAATATCTGTACCTCTTTTTGTTCCTCATTTATTGATGAAGAATTTTGATTGTTTACTGACCACGAGATTTATTTGGGAAAATGTGTGAGTGAAAAGAGAAAGAGAATTATAACTCAAGGATATAATAAAGTCTCTCAAGATTTTCAGACCAAATAAATTGCGTGTGTTTGTAGGCCAAATGAGTCAGGAGAAGAGTGAGACTTTGCAAGAAAAAAGCTTTGCAATGAAAACTCCTCTATAGAATGAGTTCACAGGGAGCATTGGCAATATCCTTGGAAAACCGGAAGGTCTTGTTTCTCTATGAGAGGAGAGGAAGAGACTAGGATAAATGTAGATTGTAGAACAAGGCCTTGCAAGACAGCAAAGTGTGATGTAACAGATATATAACATTGGAGGAGAAGACATTTTTCTTTCTCATGCTTCTCAGTAAGATCAGAGGTAGGATCACTTACTTAGATTGAAAGTCCAGTTCATTTTAGTTCATCTCAGATTATTTGAGCATTTTTTATGTGACGAGAATCTTCCTAGATATCTATGATCTCAAGTGAATAATACGAGGTCTATCTGGAAAGTATCCAGGCATTGTTAATATAACGAGAACTGTTTGTGTGACATTGATGTCACCTAGCAGCCAAGGAGAGTGGATTGTAATGCCCATGCGTGAACAATGACGACCACTGAACTAGTCAGTGGGGTACTAGATGCCATTGAGTGAGCATGTGTACTGTGTGGCCCTTGCCTTCAAAATGACTGAGCAAGTAGAGCAATGAATCTGCATCAGATTTTGCATTAAGCTTGAATATTCCTCAAGGGAAACTATTTGGATGATTCAGAAGGCTTTTGGGGATGATGCAATTAGTACAGTGCAAACAAATGTGTGGTACAAATGCTTCAAAGATGGTCAAGAATCTGTTGAAAGTGATCCATATCCTGGAAGGCCTGCAACAAGCAGAACCCCTGAGAATGTTGAACATATACAGGCTGCAATCAACAAAGCTCAGCAAACGGCAGTACGAGAACTAGAAACTGATCTGGGGATTCCAAAAACTGTGTCTGAGATTTTGACACAGGATCTTGGCATAAAACCTGTCAATGACAAAATGTGTTCTGGGGCTTCTGCTACCAGAGCAGAAGCAACATCGTGTTGCATTTGCTAATGACTTGCTTCAGACCTCTACCAATGAACCAGATTTCCTCAAGAAGGTCATAACTGGAGATGAATCATGGGTCTATGGCTATGCTCTGGAAACGAAGGCCCATTCGTCCCAGTGGAAGTTGCCTGGTTCTCCACACCCAAAGACGGCCCAGTCACAGCAAGATCAGGACCATGTTAACTGTATTTTTTGATTGGAAAGGTGTTTTGATGGAAAGGTCCATCAGGAGTATGCTCCTCCAGCCCAAACAATTACTAAGGAGTACTACCTCAATGTTCTTCGTTGGTTGAGAGATGCAATGCGAAGAAAACGGCCACAGTGATGGGGAACTGGTGATTGGCAGCTTCATCATGACAATGCACCCAGCGATGCATAATGTCTTGTGCAGAGTTTTTTGGCAAAACATCAAATCACCCAGGTGACTCAGCCCCCCTACAGCCCAGATTTGGTGCCCTGCAACTTTTGGCTTTTCCCAAAACTAAAATCACCTTTGAAAGGGAAGAGATTTCAGAACCACGATGAGATTCAGGAAAATACAATGAGGCAGCTGATGGTGATTCCAACAAAGGATTTTGCAGAGTGTCTTGAACAGTGGAAGAGATGCTGGGAGAACTGTGTGAGGTCCCAAGGTGCCTGCTTTGAAGGGGAATGAGGTGTCATTGTCCTATTTACAATGTTTCTTGTATCTTGTATCTTCTTCAATAAATTCTCTATTTTTCATATTACATGGCTGGACACTTTCCAGACAGACCTCGTAAACAATATCTGTATTGAGGGACTTTACAATCTTGGTGAGAGACTATCACATAAATTCAGTCTAATGTTCATAGGTGAGATTTTTGGATAAAATTACACTTAAGCTTGGTCTTAAAAGATGTACAGACATTAACCATGAGAAGATAGGGAAGGAGGTTGCAAGCAGGTATAGTAATTGCCAAATCAGCTAAGGTAGACAGATAAATGTTCAATATTGACAGGGATGTTTCTCAATTGTTTTTAACTTATAACCATATAGATGAACATGAAAAATGTTACATCCCTCTTCATGAGATGCTGAATTCCCTCCCACAAATGCTGCCCAGTATAAAACCCGGTGTTTCTTGTTGATACAAGTCTTGTTGAGAAGACTTTGCTTGAGCAAATAGAGCTGGAAATGGGAATTATGTGTAGGTCTTTCTAATAGCAATTCTTCAGGAGGCTTATGCTGGGACTATACGTAGTAAAATGTAAATAGAAAGTAAGCAAAAACTAGAATTAGCAAAACTCCTGCTTTTTACCTTTTTACCCATCTATTTCCATTAATAGATGAATGGAAATATTTCTGAGATAGTAAAACAAGGTGCTTGAAATTTTCTACCAATTGAATTCCAATATTGCCTCTAATGAAATACCAATTGATTAGAATAAACCAACACATAGGAATTGCATTCTTCAATTCTACATGTATCAGAAAACCCTGTTTATACCAAAATTCTTTTTATCTGCATTTAAGCTCACCAATTGTGTTTATATGAATTTTTGACTGTCAAACAAATAAAATAGATTTCCAAGTTCATGTTAATTAAATGATATCACAACCTATTTGGGTAATCTACTTAGAATTCTCTAAAAGTTACCCTTCTAATGACAATCTCAATAGGGGAATATGTTGTTAAGTTAGCTTTGTTTAATGATATTTATTCATAATATCATAAATTAAAATTATGCCATGATTCAAATATCCCATAGTTTTATGGTTTTACATTTAATAATCCATTCTTAATGCCTTTGGGCATTTTAGGGAAGAAGTAGACAACTGGACTAAATGGCTAAGAAGGCTTGCATGTCATACAAATCTGAGATCCCAGAAATTTCAACACTATAACTGGCAACCTGGATAGGTTGTGAGATTTTCTTCTGATGGTTTTAATATTAATTTATTTCACTGTCCTACCTAAAACAACTATTCTGTTGGTATCCATATTAAATTGAATCATCAAATAAAATCTGACTTTTGATAATTTTTCTTAATATTACCTATCCAGTGTTGCTCTATCTTCTCTTCCAATATTTGTGGAAGGAGTGTAAAATATTAAAAATAACTTTCTCACATTCAAAGGGGCATTGATTACACCCCAAATGGATTTTTTTTTGTCCTGAGAGAAGTTCTTGTCAGCCACACCTATCCCAAGTTTGCTGCTGCATTCGGGGCTTCCTACAAACTTAATGGTACTGGTGACAGCAGGACTGATATTAAAGATTGGCTGAGGCTGATTTTCTTTTGCTGGCCTGCCTCAGATCTCCTTTGATTATCTTTGGTTACCTAGCAACAGGTAATATTGAGGTAAGGCCAGATGATGCCATCAAGGCTCTTCCCTGTGCTACGGTTTTGAGTGTTTATTCACTAACCATAGTCCTTTGATGTTCATGTAAAGGCCCATATTAATGTGAAAATGATAAAACTGATTTGGCTAATGAAACAGTCACCCATTATTTGAGTCTCTAATAATAGAGGGTGTTTTATAGAGTTGTTTGGTTTGAAAATGTGCTGAGTAAACTTCTTGGATAATTAAAAAAAAAATAATTTGATGGTGACTTACTATAATTTAAAAAGAAGTAGAAGCGATTTCTCGATAGGTGGTTTTTTTCAAATTGCAGGTTTAAAGGTGACTGACACAGTAAGGAACTAATTGCCTGGTCTTAAGGAGGCACACTGCTGCAAGAGATCTTGGAAACACTTCTTCTCCTGGTATTTACATCACCTTGAGCTTCATTTTAATGATGCCTTGTTCTTTTTGGTATTGAGCCTCATTTCAACAGAAAATGTGAACTAGTTTTACTTTTATAAAGAACTGAGGTATGTATAAAAAGTTTAGAGTTGCTAAAAAGCATTTCTCATATGCTTTAAAAATCCCATTCAGAGAGGTAGATTTGTCTTATTTTTTTAACAGCTAATAATACTTTGTGATATTAACCACTTTCACTAATATCTCTGTGATATTTGTCATTTTTACTTCAGGGATATAACCAACAATGCAATTGGAGTATTATTATATGAGTGTACTGCTGGGGATAATTTAATTTACCCTCAAATTGGTGTAATCCGAATCTTAAAATGAATTTTAGAGTGTTTTATATGGTTTATAATTAATTTTTTTTACTTAACCACAATTTATATTTAGTATGAATAAAATCAATTTGAATGTTTAATATTTTGAAAAACAACTCATTTCTAGTTCAATACTATTGTATGTTTATTATGTTAATATGACTATGCAAGACATTTTAGGTCTTACAAATATGACAAAGACATATCTTTGTTTTCAAGTAATTTATGATTTTATGAAGCAGATAATAGACAGACAAGTAAATATAAAGCAAAGAATAATATCACTACAGAAAAATATCTATGCAGATATAGATACCTGTAGTAGATTTGTTCAAGAGAATATAAGGGTTTAAGCTTGTCTAGGAAAGTGGTTTTCAAATTTACAGCCAAGACCAATGAGCAGCATCATTTAAGCAATTTTTAGAAGTGCAAATTCTTGATTTTTACCCCATACCTCAAACTTAAAACTGTGGAATGGGATACTGATACATCATAAAATTTGAGAACCACTTCAGAGCTGAGCTGTCCAAAATGGTAGACACTGGCTACATTTTGCTGTATAATTTAAATTAAATTAAATCAAAATTTCAATTCCTCAGTTGCATTAGCCACTCAACTCTGTGGACATATGCTCTGTTATGTGTCTATGGAGTGCTCAGTAGACACATGGAGTTAGAGGCCACCATATTGGGCAGAGCAAATGTAGAACATTTCCATCATTGCAGAAAGTTTTATTGGCTAGAATTGCTTTAGAGCATGGAGACTTCAATGGGAGATTATGAGATGACCACGATTGTAGCTCTGACACGGGCAGTGCATGGGCAATATATATAACCAAAGTGTTGTACCCCCATAATATTCTCAAATAAAAAAATAAATTAAAAAAAAGAGAAAAATTTAGCTTAGATCACAGAGATTCTTAAATGCAATCATAAGGAGTTTGAGCCATACCCTGTTGTGAGGAGAGAGTGATAAATAATTTTTTAGAAAAGAACATGAGAAAGGCTGGACTTTGTTTACAGAGCATCACTCTTCCAGTCAGGTGCCAGATGGTTTCTATTCAGTGAGACTGGAGGGAAGCAAATGCCAGTTAAACTTGTACTGAGATTGTAATAGTGGGAAGGGAAAATAGAACATGTGTTTATAAAACATTGAGGATGTAGACCCAATAGGAAGATGTTGCTTGTTGGATGGAAGGTGGTTAAAAAGATAGAAAACTTAACTTTAAGATTGAATTTTTGAGTGAATGACTGGGACAAAGTTAATGCCATTACCAGTGGCAAGGAAATAGGAACAGCAGTAATTTATCAGATTAAGAAAAAAAGATGATGAGTTTATCATGAAATTTTATTAAACCAATCACTTTTATATTCAACCAGAAATTCTCATTACTTTTAACTTATATTTTTTCATTAAAACACAGTTTTATCCTGTTACATTCCTTCACTGTCTGCTAATTTCGTAGACAACCACTGAATGAATGAAGGAACGGAATATTCTCCCACTAATTATTAGAAATGTTTTTCAAAGATTAGAGGAAAAACAGAAGAAATTTTATCTATCAATACATTTGGTGGAATATGTCAAAACAATTTCTTCCTTTTTTGATAGAAAACTATTTTTCTGGAAAAGGGGTTACAAAGAAAGATACCAGGTTGTAATGTATTCTCTGAACATTTTAGTTTTCTAAAGAACACTCTGATCATTATAGTTGGATTTTGTAGCAAAATTGAAATGATTTCCAATTTCGTGTGAAATTGAATATTCTTTTTTGGAAATACACAGTCCTTAAAGAGTCAAGCATTGTTCTAGTTCCTTATTATATTACAAATTTCACAGCAGTGTATACTTTTACACATTAATATGCTTATATCCCTGTGGATTAATTTTATTTCCATTTGAAGTTTTAAAAAATCATATTAACTAACATCATGTCAAAATGTGTGTGCATTTTAGACCAGTTCTTTACAGAAACAGATTAATTGATATGATTTGAAATGTTATATTAATAGTAAGGTAGGAAAAAAGCATTCTGTTAAGTTTCCAGAATCCTAGTTGTAGTTCTTACTTCGACTACTTTTAGAATGTTAGATGACGACTAAATTTCTATGGGCTAAAATTTTCTTATTTATATAATTAAAAGCTTGAACTAGATTATCTTATTTTTTTCTGGCTCTCAATAGGGCAAAGCATGAAAACAATTGCTTGAGATTGCTTTTTAGCTACTATTTATCAAAGAGTATGCCTCATGGGTGGTAATGAGACACAGGGCAGGCAAATGGCTAAGAAGTCAAGGAAAATAAGATGTGGAACATAGGATGTAGGTGCTTGTATCAGATTGGACAGTAGCAACTAGAAACTTGAGGACTCTGAGACTTGGGGTAATATTGCAAATAGGAGAATTGCTATCCAGGTGTAAATTAGATTCTAATTGGGAATGAGTGGAATGATGAAAAATAAAAGGAAGTGTTATGTAGATAGAGTTGTTAGGAAGTGGAGTGCAAGACAGGCTTCTGCAAAGACAAACCCTGCTTGTATAGTGGTTGTGCTTGGTCTGCCTCTAGATTGTACTTATACTATTAAATGCGTATATTCTGATTTTGTATGCTGTGGAAGTGAATTTGACAGATACATTCAAGGGTGAATAACTGGCAGGGTAGAAAAGAACAGTAGGTAGGGGATCACAAGGCCTTGCTCAGGTGCTAGCTCTTCTACTAGCGTGTGCCACAGTTTTGGAGAATCTCTTATATTGACACCTGGTTCTGTGCCAACTACCCTCTGGAAAAACTTGACACTCTTAGGCCCCTTCAAGCAGCAGAGAGACAAATCTAAGCAGTAAATGGCTAAATTGCTCTAATTTTCAGCTAGTCTACCTAGTTCATCAGTTCATTGAAATCAGCGGCACCACAGATTAAATTCCCTTCTGGTAACCATGCCAACAGGTGGAACTATGCAGGCCACATAGATTTCTGAACATTCAAAATGTTGACATTCTGTGTTCAAACTAGAGGAAGAAACAATGGTCATGTGCAGCAATAAGGAGTGATCAATCATTTGGAATCAATTTAATGCCTTTTATACAAGACTTGATTTTTTTCCTCTCATGACCTAGTACTTTGTCTGCAGCACCAACACTTGAATTTCTCTCCAGATATTTCCCAGTGGGGCTTCCTTATTGCAGCTTCTCAGCCTCCTAATAGCACTACCTTCATTTATGTAGACTGATCTCTTGTTGACACAAGAAGGAATATCTGTTATCAGGGAGGCAGAGGGTAGGCAAGAGCAGTTATATCTATGCTTGAACCTGCTCAGACTCCACCTATGTTCTTTGCTTTTCTCACTCCTTTGGCCACAAATTGTGTAGTGACAATGCACTTAACTCTCTGTCTTCTGAATTTTATTAACTAGAGATTTCTCAGTGACCAGATTATTTTATTACCTCAAAGGAGAATTGAAAATAGCTTTTCAAAATCTTTTACAAGATTTTTCATACAATAGGATTATAATTTTTAAAATTAATTACAACACATATATTTTCCTTATTATAACCATTATTCTCATTTTAATATAATCCAAGTCTCTTCCTTATCCTGTCTTCTCCCAGAAGTTTGACCTCTCTGGGCTGTAATTTTTTTCTACAAAGAAAGGAGTTTGCATTTGATGATCTCTGAAGTCCCTTAAACGCTAAGACTAAGTCTGAAAGTAAAGGATAATAGGAGGACTTTCCTTGTCTTCTAAAATTAAAGTCATGAAAAGTGTCTACAGAGCTGCTTTCTAAGACATCCCTTAGACTCACTGAAGTGAACAGACCATTGCAACAGTCTGACACTGAATGCTATTTATCTTCTTATATTCCTCAAATGGTTGCCTCTCATTCTTCCATGTGATGATCTTGCAGGCATTTAGTCCTTGAAACAAGTGACATTTTTCTAATTTTAACTCAGGTCAATCAGTTGGGTGAATATTGATGAACAAGCATTTGCTATAACCATGTCTCAAGTAATGTCAATCTGTATTGAACACATGCCATGCCTAAGAGATTTCTTAATTAACTTGCTGACACTGCCAATGAGAGTCCAATGTTGTTTCAAGAAAAAGTTCCATAAGTACGTGTCTCTGCTATTTTTACCATCTGCTCTGGTGTTCCACAAATATCATGTATTTTATTTTTCTTATCAGAATTAAACAATTTATGAAAATCATTTAAATACGTGATTTCAATTCTTTAAAGCATTCACATGCTTTAAATATAGGAATATCTAGGTCACAGATAGGACCAAATGAATTATTTTTATGATTTTGGTTTACTTACTCATTTGTTTATTCATTTATTTGTTTTAGAAAGGTCTATTCTGAAGCCACTTGTCTGAAAAGTGTCACCTGAAAAGCTTAAGTCCTGAAATCCTCTCCTAAAAGTCTCATATTATGATCTCATATTAAGATGCTTATCTTGCTATTTTTGAAAATGTAGTACAACTGCTATTGTGGCTTTCACGATGGAAAACTTGACATGTACCCATTTCATTTTCTGTCATATTTACTTGAATTTATTTTTTTAAATGATTATAATAGAAATTATACATTCCATTAAAATAATATTGTGTTTACCATTGATTAATCTGTTAAATCAACAGCATTTTTGAAAATTAAAGGATACTTTAAATACAGAAAATTTATAAAGTACCCTAATATTAAGGGTACAGCTTGATAATTTTTCCTTATATATTACCCAGATCAAGATATAGAGTATTTCCAAACTCCATAAGATTTTTGGTGCCCTTTCCCAGTATGTATCTTCCCTCCCCTTTTTAGGTAACCATCATTCTGATTTCTATCATCATGACTAATTTTGTAAGAATTTTTTATTCAGAGCTAAAGAAACATAAGACAGAAGCTTAAAACAACAAATTTATCTCACAGTTTCCATGGGTCAGGAACCTGGGCACAGGTCAGGAAGGTCTTCTCAGGGTCTCTCCAGACTGAAAATAAGGTGTTGGCAAGAACTAAAATCTCATCTGAGACTTGAGGTCCTCTTCCAAGCTCTCTATTTGTTGGCAGAATTCAGTTCTTGTGGTTGTAGCACAGAACTCTCTATTCTCTTGCTGACCAAGAGCCAGGGCTCACCCTCAGTACCTACAGGCCAATGCCAGGTCCTAGCCACATGACCCTCTCACAACATGATAGTTTACTTCTTCATAGCCAGTGGGAGAATTTCTCTCACTTTGAATCTCTTTGACTTTTGAAGGACTTACTCGATTAGGTCTGGCCCACCTAGGATAATCTGTCTCCTTTCTGATTAACTCAAAGTCAACTGTTGATGAGGAATTTTAATGACATCTGCAAAATCTCCTATAATGCAACATTATCAAGGAGAGATATCTTTTCATATTCACAAGTCCCTCTCATGGTCAAGGGCAGAGATTATACAAGGAGTACCAGTGGGCAAGAATGTTGAGGGCTGTGTGCCTAATACTATGTCAAAATTGTCAAATTAGGTGATAAAAAATAAGCTAAACCTTCCAGATGAATAGTTTCTACTATGCCATACTTCTGTATCAATATGAAGAATTAAATAACATTAACAAAAGCCTCTTCTAGCAAGCTAAAACTATTATTTATTGAATGTTTATTATGTTCCATTATCAAATTTAAAGACATTGGCAATTTTGTGGTAGGATTTTAAGTCTCATTTTACAGATATGGAAACCAAGGCTTAGCGAGGTAAAGTAACTTGCTTACACAGCTTGTACATGAAGGAGTCAAAGAAGTTCTTTCTGACTCCATATGCTATGTTCTGATGCACTATATTACATGCCTGAAGGTAATATTTGAACTAGGCTTTGAAGGATGTGTAGATTTCAACAGGTAGAGCTATAATTTAAAAAATTACCAGTAACAAGCAGAAATAGCAGCAAAACCAGAGACATTGAGTTGCAAAAGAGTCAGATATATTGTTTGGACTATAATATTCTTGATAATATAGTTGAAATTATACCAACCAAATGTTCACCCTCTCTTAGAATAGCATTTTATTGGCTAATACTTTATTTTGATGTCACGGGCCTGTATTTACAAACACTGTAAATGGCCCTCTAAAAGTCTGTGGCTTCTCATGTAAGGAACTTATTCATTTCCTGTGTGGGATCTTTTTCCTGAGGACCTTTGGGAGAGATTTCTTTCTGGTTTTAAGATGAAAACGAGCTGAGCTCGCCGAACTAAGCTACAATTATTTTCCCTTTTTGCCTGCTTAGAAATCTGAGTGCCAGATTTGTGGGCCCCCATAATATGTGTCTGACTTTACGATCAATGCGCTTTTTCTTTTTAATTTTTTTTGCTCTCATTCTTTTTAAATGTATTTTATCTCTATAAGCTGTCTTAAATTCTTTTTGAAACTAGTCAGGGTATGAATAAACAAATATATAACTAAAATTTAGGCAGGTGGTTTATAGGAACCACTTATGAATTTGTAGATAGGCAAGAAGCTCTGAAATATAATTTCGTGATGCTTAGCTATCAATCCTCCTAAACTGAAGTGAACTGGAACAGTAAATCATTAGGTTGGCTGTTATGTTATTGTCAATAGATCCCAGTGGCCAGGCCCAGATGTTGCATTATAAAGAGTACAATTTGGACCTAACAATAGATTCCACTCTGGTGTTTCCTTTCTTTAACTTAGAAAGTAATTGGATGCAAAGGATGTAAAAAGAGAGTTGTAAGAAATTAAGGTCCTTGAAAAATTGCTTCAGAAGGTGTGTCAGCTCAATTTAGATAAAAGTATGCTGGTACAGACTCAACAGAATGTGGTACATCAGCAAAGTGATGGTTTTTACAAATAAAAGCACTGCACCTCTCTCACATTTTCAGAAATGTAAACTGTATTAGAAAGATGAAGCTATACAACTGTCTTGAAAATGTGATGTAGGAATTTTTCATAATGATAAGCTATTTGAAAAAGTTCATAGCAATAGCTACAAAATCTTTATAAGTAAAACTCAGCAAACAAAGTAAACTGAAAAATCTAGGACTCCCATAAAAATTCTAGGAAACAAGAAAGAAGGAAATGGGATCAGAAGCCACAAAAGGATTCTATGATATAAAAACATGTATAAGATGGGAATCACATAGTATGAGAGTATGGAAGAAGAGGTAACTATCCTAGGACTCTTTGAGGACTAAAACATGAAAGGTGTGGGTGGTTAAATGACATACAAATCATATGAAGAAGGAGAAAGCAAACAAAATGGTCAGAAAGTCACTGGACTAGAGAAAAAAGAGGGATTTTAAGGGCAGGGATGCTAAGAAGTACCAAGCATACATGCATCTGATGTACATCATGATAAGATGAATATTGGTGCAGCAGGAAATCGGGTTGGAACAATAGCAACAAGTTGCCTGTTAATGTTATTTCTTGTGAAATTAAGGGAAAATGAGACTCATATTAAATTCATAGCACTTCAAATTTATTAGATTTATTTTAACACTTTGGACCTTAGATTGCAAGAAAGTAGCAGACAACTATACTCATTTCATCAGCAACATGAGGCTAATTAGTCCAGATCTAATATATGTTTCAGTGGATGCCTGTGTTAGTTTCCTATGGCTGCTGTAACAAATTACCACAAATTTCGTAGCTTTATAAAACAGGAATTTATTTTGTCACGGTTCTGGAGGCCAGAAATCTGAATGAAGCAGAACTGGCACCTATCCGACTGAAAATATTCTATAATATGGAGAAGGAGGGCATTCTCCCTAACTCATTCTATGAAGTCAGTATCACTCTGATACCAACACCAGGGAAAGGACACTATAAAAATAGAAAACTACAAATCAATATCCCTCATGAACATAGATGCAAAAATCCTCAACAAAATACTAGCAAACTTAGTGCAACAACACATTAAAAAGATAATTCATTGTGATCAAATGAGTTTCTTCCCAGGAATACAAGGATTGCTTAACATTCACAAATCAGTAAATGTGATTAACCATATAAGCAAAAGCAGAAACAAAAACCATATGATCACCTCAATAGGTGCAAAAAAGCATTTCATAAAATCCAGCATGCCTTTATGATAAAAATCATCAACAAACTAGACATAGAAGGAATATACCTCAAAATAATAAAAGCTATATTTGACAGTCCCACAGCCAACATCATACTGAATGGGGAAAAGTTGGAAGCACTTAACCTAAGTACTGGAACAAGACACGGATGCCCACTGTCACCACTTCTATTCAACATAGTACCAGTAGTCCCAGCCAGAGCAATCATGCAAGAGAAAGAAATAAAGGGCTTCCAAATCAGAAAAGGGGAAGTCAAACTATTCCTGTTTGCCAATGATATGGTCTTACAAAACCCTATAAACTCCTCTGAAAGACTCCTTGAATTGGTAAAAAAAAATCATTAAAGTCTCTGGTTACAAAATTAATGTACATAAATCAGTAACATTTCTATATACTCATAACAGCCAAGCTCAGAATCAAATCAAGAACACAATACCATTTACAATAGCTGCAAAAAAAAAAAAAAAAACCCTACGAATATATGTAACTGGGAAGGTGAAAGATCTCTATAAGGAGAACTACAAAAAACAGATGCAAGAAATCATAGATGGCACAAACAAATGAAAAATCATCCTGTGCTCATGGATTGGAAGAACCAATATTGTTATTATAAAATGCCCATACTACTAAAAGTGATTTATAGATTCAGTGGAAATACCATCAAAATATCAATGTTATTTTTCACAGAATTAGAAAGAACAATCCTAAAATTCATATGGAACCAAAAAGAAGATTGCAAATAGCCAAAGCAATCCTAAGCAAAAATAACAAATCTGGAGGCATCACATTACCTGACTTCAAATTATACTACAAGGATATAGTAACCAAAACAACATAGTGCTGTTATAAAAGTAGACACATAGATCAATGTAACAGGGTAGAGAACCCAGAAATAAGACCAAACACCTTAACCCAAATGATCTTCAGCAAAATAGATAAAAGTATACACTGGGGAAAGGATGTCCTATTCAATAAATGGTGCTGAGAAAACTGGATTGCCATATGTAGAAGGATGAAACTTGACCCCTATCTCTTACCACATACAAAAATCAAATCAAGATGGATTAAAGACTTAAATGTAATACTGAAACCATAAAAATTCTAGAACAAAACATAGGAAAAACTTTTCTGGACATTGGCCTGTCCAGAGAATTTATGACTAAGAACTTGAAGGCAAATACAACAAAAACAAATAAAAATAAAGGGGACTTAATTAAACTAAAAAGTTTTTTTTTCCATAGCAAAACAAATACAAATAATCAACAGAGTACATAGACAACCAACAGAATGGGAGAAAATATTTGCAAACTACACATCCAACAAAGGTCTAATATCCAGAATCTACAAGGAACTCAAACAAATCAGCAAGAAAAAAACCAAATAACCCTATTAAAAATTGGCCAAAAGATATGAACAGATATTTTTCCAAAGAAGATTTACAAATGGCCAACACACATGAAAAAATGCTCAACTTTACTAACCATCAGGGAAATTCAAATTAAAACCACGATGAGATGCCATCTTACCCCTGTCAGGGTGGCCATTATTAAAAAGTGAAAAACTTCTGATGTTGTCACAAATGCAGTGAAAAGGGAATGCTTATACACTATTGATGTGAATGTAAATTAGTACAACCTCTATGGAAAAACAGTATGGAGATTTCTCAAAGAACTAAAAGTGTATCTACCATTCAATCCAGCAATCCCACTACTGAGGATCTACTCAAAGAAAAAGAAGTCATTTTCTAAGATACCTGTACCCATATGTTTATCGCAACACAACTTACAATTGCAAAGATATAGAATTAACTTAAGTGTCAACCAACAGATGAGTGGATAAAGAAAATGTGGTGTATATATACCACGGAATACTACTCTGCCATTATAAAGAATGAAATAATGTCTTTTGCAGCAACTGGGATGGAACTAGTTATGTGCAATTGAAGAGCCTGTGGTTAAGTATGATAAAAATATTTTAGGCTGTGCATTGTATATGACACATATGCTACTTGGATAAGAGACAATAGTATAAAGGGCAATTCAGTCATTTCAGAGTTCCTTACTCTGATGCTATGAGAGGCAGCGTAGGGGAAGGACTCTGTTTTAGAGTCCACCAAGAGAGAGAGTTTTCACAGGAGGAGCTTGAACACAAATATGCAAAATATAGACATATATTAAAAACAGCAATACTGTAGAGCTCAGGAAAAGACCTGCTAAACTAATAAAATATAATAATAGAACTCAGTTGGATTAGTAATAGTCTTTTAAAACGAGCGTTGCTGATATCCTAATGTTATGGACCATGTTGAATTTAGACCAATGTAAACATTAAATGCAATTATACATTATTTTAATAGATAATAGAAGATCAGGAACTATTGGCTTATTTGGGGAAAATTCAACTCTTCTCAGTTTCTTGAAGACATTGTTAAAGATGCAATCCTATGGATAATTTTCAAACATCCAATAATCATAGAAAGAATACACTGAACCATCCTTTCTCCTTTTAAACTCCATACTCTAAGATTTTATAGGAAATATGTGTAGGTAATTGTTCTGTTGTACCTCTACCTTATTCCCAGCTCTGGTATCTGTGTTTGGCACATAATAAAGCTCTATTACTTTTGAAGAAATGAATTAGCTGATTCAAGAAGCATTGATCAGTACTATATACAGTAATAACATTTGGCTTTGGAATTTAACTGTGCTCAATTTTAGGATTTCACAGCTTAATGAGATTGGCATTCAGGACTCATGGATTTCACAGTCTACTTGGAAAGTCAGACTTGAAAAAAATCATAACCATATGGTGTGATATTAAAGTTTGTACAAAGTGCTAAGCCAGCATAGAATGCCCAAGTCTTGCCTTGTCAGGTTGAGGAAAACTTCCTAGGGAGGCTCTTCTTAAATTTCTGTGTCCCAAATGAAAAATAGTTTGAGCTTCTGGTGAAGTTTTATTTGAGAACTTAGAGTCTTAAATTAAGCCTGCTGTTCACTTATTTATCAAACTTTCATTCACTTATTTATGCCCCAAATATTTTTGACTATATATGTATAAGTGCTTGAGATATTGAGATAAATATGACTACTGCCCTAAAAGCTAGATACAGGCAGTCCCTGACTTATAATGGTTCTACTTACAATTTTTCCACTTTATATTGGTGTGATAGTGATATACATTTAGTAGAAACCGTACTTCGAATACCCACACAACCATTCTGTTGTTGAATTTCAATATTGTATTCAATAAATTACATGAGATATTCAATATCTTATTATAAAATAGGCTTTGTGTTAGATGATTTTGACCATCTGTAGGTTAATGTAAGTATTCCTAACATGTTTAAGGCAGGCTGAGCTAAGTTATGATGTTCAATATAATAAATGCATTTTTGACTTACTGTATTTTCAACTTATAATGGGTTTATCAGGACATAAGCTCATCATAAGCTGAGGAGCATCTATATAAAAATATACTTTCCATATTTTCTATGAAATATCTAAACCATTAGGCAGAGGTATAAGTCCAAGTGTAAGGAATTGTGATATATGTCACTATGGATTTATGCACAAATTCCCAAGGGGGAGTGCACTTAGACTGATTGCGCAGAAGGTGGCATAAAATGATTTAAAATGGATCCCGAGATAAGATAACACATGAATTGGGTTTAGAAAGATGAGCAGGAGTTAGCTGGACTCTGGAGAGAGGGCAAGGGACAATTTCATGAGAAGGGACCTACTTTAAAAATACATAAATAGGCAAGAGAGATTTCTGTGTTCATAGATCTGCATTGTGTTAATGTATTTGAATAGCAAATTGGGCTTATATGTTCTTCTTTGATTGTATTTATTCGGAAAGTAACTAACCAGTGAGGACTTTAAGTAGAACAAATTTTCATGTTAAAAGGGACGCTGGAAGAAGAGTGGAGAATACATTGGAGAGTAAGTAACTTGAAAGGAGTTAGAAGGCATGTAGCATTCCTTGCAAGAAATGATAGATGTCTAAACCTTTGTAGTAGCAGTATGGATGGAGAAGTGGGTAAATAATTTTAGAGCCACTGAAAAGAAAAAATCAAAAGAATTTTATTATTATTTGTTTTCTATTCTGCCGTTTCATAAAAAAGGTAAGTCTGCTTATAGGGATATATGAAATGCCACAGAAAAATATATATTAGTTTATAAAATTATGTTACCATCAAGGGGATTGGTGATTGATCAATTAGCAATTGGGCTGAGGAAGAAGTAGAAAAAGAAGATGGTGCCTTGGATTTTTTTCTTAGAAAATAGACAGATGCAATTCTTCTTTACTGAAACAGTAAATGGCACTGGAAATATATCTTACCTGGAAAGAAAGTAAATTTGTTTTTGTACATACTGAACATGAGGTACCTATGAATCATCCAGATGAGGATAGTCAAATGACAGTTGGACATTTTTGTTTAAAATTCAGGAGAATGGTTGGAGAGTCATTAACAATGGTATAGTATCAAATATTTCTTCCAAATATTTGCATAAAAACTATCCCAAAGCTCAGTGGTTGACAACAACAGGGACTTATTTCCTGCTCTTGGGTCTGAGAATTGGATGTGGCTCTATTGGACTAGGTTGAACTAGTCATCAGGCTGTAGTTGATCTCAGTACTACTTCATGGATCTTCTTATCCTGGGACTAGAGGCTTCCCAAGGGATGATCTTCTTATCGTGGATGGCTAACATGCAGCAGGAGTAAGCAAAAGTGCATAGTGTCTCTTGAGGCTTCAGTGTGCACTTAGCAAATTGCCCTTTTGCTCATATTCCATTAACTAAAACAAATCACTTAGCCAAACTCACATCAAAGGGGCCAGGAAGCATACTCCACCCAGAGGAACTATGGAAAGGGTAGGGGGAAAAGGGAGTATTCTTAACCAAAAGAATATAATCTCCTACATGTAGTGTTGGATTAATAGGGTTGGATGGCATCCCTCAGTGAGAGTGGGTAAAGTAAAAGAAGATGATTGTAGCACCCTCAGAAACACTAATGGTTAAGGACTAGAAATAAAGAATGGATGGAATAAAATCAGGGAAGGAGAGAGTCCCTGAAGTCAAAGCAGAAAGCTTTAATGAATAGGATAAGAAAACCTGTATCTCATCCTGTGGAAAGCTCAAATCAGGAATTGAAGTGTCTTTTGCATGTCAATTTCAAGGTTGTTAATAAGACCAGTTTTGGGATAACAATGGAGGCAGAGATAAATTGTAACAAATTGAGAAGTGGATGGGAAATGAGGAACTGGAGATTGCTATAAATTACCTCTTCAAAAAACTTGTGAAGAAAAAGAGGTATGGAAGTCTGAAGTTGGTATACTACCTATGCTTGAGAAAGTGATATTTCTCTAAAACCTCTTATAAAGTTACACCAGCTGAAAAAGGATTTCTTATTTGAAAATAATAATAAATCAAAAAAAAACTATACCTTTATAACTATACCTTGAAATCCATTTAAAAGAGTCAGCTATATATACCAGATTGATTTATTGCTATAATTGTAAAATCTAGTAAACAAAAGTTTTATTCCTATATGCCAATGTTATTAGAATATAGATGTACAAATATTAATATAACCTAGTTTTCAAATTTAAGGAAATTCCCAGATGAAAAACTCGTGTATCTAGAGTTATGGTTGAAAAACCTGTGTATATGTCTATCAGTTCACCTGAGAAATACTTTAAATATATTTATATAAGTCTTTAAAATCATGTGATTTACTCCAAATATTCATTTTCCAGATTGATTCCAAGGAATAAAAATTTGATTGAATAGGCCAATTTTGAGGCTATCCATTGCTATGAATTTATTATTTCACATGTGATGTTTGTGGCTTTAAAATGTAGAAGCATCAATTAAAATTACTACTCTGATGGGAGGGAAAACCATCGAGATAAGCAGGAAAATGCACAGGAAAGGAGAAAGGAAAGAAAATTTTGTATTTCAAACAAGGCCTAAAAGGATAAGGGTTGAAAATAATCATATGTGCACATGCTTAAATGTCAAGGCACTTGGGACCATAACTTAACTGGCAAGAATAACATGCAATGGTATTTACAGAAATTAATCAATTTTTAAATCTCTTGCACACCCATTCAGCATTCTTCAGGGGTATCTAAATGGCCTCTTTTTTCCTTCTAAATCACTGCTACCCTAGTTTATCCAATGTTACCTACACTCTTCCATTCATCAGATTCTTACAAACAGTGATAGATAGAGGTATCTTAAAAATTCTTAGGGTAGCTTTAGCTTAGTCTCTAACATTTTTCCATGGCCAGGGCAAGTGGGGGAGCTCAGGTGGTGATGCGAGTGATGGGGAGTGGCTGTAAATACAGATGAAGCTTCCTTGTTTGCTTGCCCCCTGCTCACCTCCTGCTATGAAGCCCAGTTCCTAACAGGCCACAGACCAGTATGGTCCATGGCCCAGGACTTAGGGACCACAGTCTTATAAGAATAAATGGCAAAAATTAGTTAGTATAGTTGACAGTGGGCACAAATCTATGAAAGTTTTGTAAGCTAAATAGAGTTAAATTTTATTTCATATCAATTATTTTATTGTTTCAATATTAGAATTTCAGAGTAAAATTGATGCTCCTCTTTTCATAAATTTGTTGCAACTAGGAGAGAAGGGTCTCCAAATACAGTGAATATTAAAGAGGGAAAAGGAATATGTCCACAGAAGACATAATGACTATAAATCTTACAAAAAAGGAGTAGTGCAGAATTCTCCAAAGTTGCTAGAGTGCTACCATGTAGGACCAACCACAGATCACTCTTTTTTTGTGTGAAATTAAAATGGTTGTGTGGGTTCTTGGCTAGAACTCTCTTTGGCCCTATTGAAAATCAAGTTTCTAAGACTGAAAAGGAAACACACAGCAGCGCTATCATGATGAGTAGAGAAGATTCTGAAGGGAAAACCAGAATGTCTACTGAGTTTTGTCACTGAAGGAGAAGTAAAGATTGGAAAAACAAAACAAAAACAAAAACAAATCCCCTTAGGTTTCCACTACAAATGTGAGGAAAAAAAACGTCTTTGCACTTTTTCTGTCTGATTGTGGCAGCCAAGATTGGGTGGGGGAATACAAGATGTATAAAAACAAAGAGGGAGGGAAGGAGATGATTTTTGCAACTCAGAAATAACCTTGTAAACAGGTAAGAGCCTGTTTTATTCTTAAAAAAATAATCTAAAATATGAGGTTTTAAAAAAACTCATTCATAGTATAAACTATTGCACAAAGCACTTAGATGCACCAGAAAAATCCCTGCTAACCTAAAGTAGTGCCCTGTCCTATTCAACATAAACTTCTTGCAATTAACCAGGACAAAAAGAATTTTATTAACAAGATGAATTATAAACAAAAAGGAACCTGCCAAAGAGAAAAGGAATAATATTGTCTTTAAATATGAAATGTCTGATTTTGAATCAAAAGTGTAGCCTATTATATCTCAAATAAGAAGCAGTACAATTAATAAAGTATCTGCCTAAGCTATTGACACAGTTTTGCCATCTTAATGGTAGCTTGTTTATGCCAGCAGCGAAGAAGTCTGGAGAGCAGGTGGTGATGAAATTGAAAAAGGCGTTTTCCACAGCTTGTTGAGAATTGAATATTTTTCCTTGCGAGAAGAGGCCCAAAGCCTGGAAGAAGTGGTAGTCAGTTGGTGCAAGGTCTGGTGAATATGGTGGATGACAGAGAGTCTCCAAGTCCAAGTTCTGTAGTTTGACCAGCGTCGTTTGAGTGACATGAGGTTGAGCGTTGTCTTGCAATAGGATTGGTCTGTCTCTATTGACCAATCTCGGCTGCTTAATCACAAGCATCCTCATCATTTCATCCAATTGGTTGCAGTAGACAATTACTGTAATCGATTGTAATCCAGGTTTTGTGAAGCTATAGTGGATAATACCAGCACTGGACAACCAAACACACACCATTAGCTTTTTCATGAATATTTGGTTTTGGAGCATGCTTCAGCACTTCATCTTTATCCAACCTTTGTGCCAAACACTTGCGATTGTCAAAAAGAATCCATTTTTTATCACATATAACAATACGGTGTGGAAATGGTTCACCTTTATGTTGTGAAAGCAAAGAAAGGCAAGCTCTAGATGATTTCTCTTCTGATGCTCATTTAATTCATGCAGAACCCATCTATCCAGTGTCTTTACTTTGCCAATTTGTTTCAAATGGTTCAATATTGCTGGAATAGTAATGTCAAACCTTGCTGCTAATTCACACATAGATTGAGATGGATTTGATTCCACTACAGTTTTCAGGTCATCATTATCCACCTTGGTCTCGGGACGCCCACATGGCTCATTTTCAAGATTAAAATCATCAGAATGGAACTTCTCAAACCATGGATGTACTGTGCATTCATTAGCCACATCCTTCCCAAACACTTCATTGATATTTCGAGCGGTCTGCGATGCATTGCTTCCACGATGGAACTCCTATTTGAAAATAACACGAATTTTTGACTCATCCATGGTTTCAAAAAAATTGCTTAAAAATGATTTGAAAGGTAATCATAGGCCAAAATGTGCGTTTGAAAGACTGAGGATGTACCTTCACAATAAAAATAAAACAAGAAGTGTCAAAGTGAAATGTCAGAGATATCAACTGTCAAACTTAGTACTTAAGGAAATCAGACGTTTCATATTTAATAACCTAACAGAAAAAATTAACAAATGAAGAACATTCATTAAAAAAGTTTTCACAAACCAGATAAAAATTGTGACCAAATTTACAGCTATGGATTAGAGAAAGAAATGTTCTTATCCTCAGAATAAGAGTTCAAAGAGTTTTCAGGAGAAAACTACCGTACCTTCTAAAGATAAGCAAGAGATTAGTGGAGAAATAGTGGCAAAAGGACATGAGATCAGCATCAAACCTATTCAACTTAAGGACCAAGCAATTATGATTTCAGAAAATGAATATTAAAATCATTTTAAAACATTTTAACAATATCAATTCTGCCATTCCATCTGTTTACATCCTCTGCAATTTCTTTTATCAGTGTTTTGTAGTTCTCCTTATATAGGTCTCTTACCTCCATAGTTAAATATATTCCTAAATATTTTATTTTCTTTGATGCTGTTGTGAAAAGTATTGTGTCTTCAATTTGATTCTCAGCTTGACTGTTATTGGCGTATATGAAAGCTACTGATTTGCATGCATTGATTTTTTATCCTGAGACTTTGCTGAATTCATTGATCAATTCTAGGAGTCTCTTGGCTGAATCTTTGGGGTTTCTAGATATAAAATCATATCATCAGCAAAGAACGATAGTTTGACCTCTTCTACACCCATTTGGATAGCCTTCATTTCCTTCTCTTGTCTGATTGTTCTGGCAAGGACTATGAACTATGTTGAATAGGAGTGGAGATATTGGGCAACCTTGTCTGGTTCCAGTTCTTAGCAGGAATGCTTTCAATTTTTCCCCATTCAGTATGATGTTGGCTGTGGGTTTATTGTATATGGCTTTAATAGTTTTGAGGTATGAGACATCTATGCCTATTTTTTAAAGAGTTCTTGTCATAAAAGGGTGCTGAATTTTGTCAAAAGCCTTTCTTGCATCTATTGAGAATATCATACCAACATAATTTTTTGCAGGTCTAGAAAAAATAATTCTATGCTGTATGGAACCAGAGAAGACCCTATATAGCCAAAGCAACTGTAAGCAAAAAGAACAAATTTGGAGGCATCAATCTACCAGACTTCAAGCTATACTTACTACAAAGCTATGGTAACCCAAAGAGCATGGTACTGGCACAAGAACAGAGACATAGACCAACAGAACTGGACGGAGAATCTGGATATAAAATCATCCTCATATTGTCATCTGATCTTGGACAAAGCAGACAAAAACATACACTGGGGAAAAGAATCCCTGTTCAATAAATGGTGCTGAGTAAATAGGATAGCCACATTTTAGAAATCTGAAACACAATCTGCACCTCTCACCTCTCACAAAAATCAACTCATGATGGATAAGAGACTTAAACCTAAGGCATGAAACCATAAGAATTTTAGAAGAAAATGTTGGAAAACTCTTATAGGCATCAGCCTAGGCAAAAAAATTTATGAATAAGACCCCAAAAGTAATCACAGTAACAATAAAAATAGATAAATAGGACCTGATCAAATAAAAAAGCTTCTGTACAGCCAAAGAAACTATCACTATAGAGAACAGACAACCTACAGAATGGGAGAAAATCTTTGCATACTACATATCCAATAAAGGGCTGATAACTACAATCTGTATAGAATGCGGGAAAAGTAACGAGAAAAAAATCAAACAACCCTATTAAAAAGTGGGCAAAGGACATGAACAGAAACTTTTCAAAAGAAGACAGATTAATGGCCAAAAAAATGTGAGTAATTGCTCAACACCTCTAATTATCAAGGAAGTGCAAATCAAAAACACAAAGAGATGTCACTTAACTCCAGTGAGAATGGCTTTTATCAAAAAGTCCCAAAATAAGAAATGTTGGCGTGGGTATGAAGAGATAGGAACACTCAGACACTACTGGTGGGACTGCAAATTAGTACAATCTCTAATGGTATGTAATATGGAGATACTTCAAAGAACTAAAAGGAGAACTACCATTTGACCCAGCAATCCCACTACTGGGTATTTACCCAAAGGTAAAAAAGACATTCTATAATAAAGACATCTGCACGCCAATGTTTATAGCAGCACAATTCACAATTGCAAAGATGTGTAAACAACCCAAGTTCCCATCAATACATGAGTGGATTAATAAAATGTAGTATATGTATACCATGGAGTATTATTCAACAATAAAAAACAACAGTGAATTAACACATCTGGTATTATCCTGGATGGAGCTGGAGCCCATTCTTCTAAGTGAAGTATCACAAGAATGGAAAAGCAAGCACCACATTTACTCACCATTAAATTGGCACTAATTGATCAACACTTATGTGCACATATGAAAGTAGCATTCATCGGCGTCAGGCAGGTGGGGGGAGGAGGGGATGAGTAAATTCACATCTAATGGGTGCGGTGAGCACTTTTTGGGGAACGGGCATGCTTGTAGCTCTGACTCGGGCAGTGCAAAGGCAACATATGTAACCAAAGTGTTTGTACCCCATAATATTCTGAAATAAAAAAAGAAAAAAAAATTTTAAACCTGAGCTAGTTTGATGGTCAAGCAATATAGAGGCATATTTTCCAGTATGTAAAGTCTTAGAATATGTCACCCTATTATCTTTTATATCAATTAGTGATTGCTGCTTAATAAAGTACCCTAAAATTTTAAAAACGTCATTTAAAAAGTAAAAATGATAGTACCAACACACTCTATAAAGAGAATTGGCCAAAAAAAAAAAAAAAGTAGAGGGTATATTAGTGTGTAGATTGCTTTACCCTTTAAAATAATGGGTCAAAGATATTAATATAAACTTGATGAAATCAGAATAGGATATACGTATATGTAAATGTGCAAAAGGGAACACTAGAATTACTAAATAAATAATACAGTGGGATTAAATTCAGTAGTAGAGGCAAATAAATTGTTAAGGAGGGGAGAAAGTAGAAATTTATATGGAAGTAATCACAGGAAAATGCCTGTGCCAGTGATTTGTCTGGTTGCTTTCACATCTGCTGTTTATATTTGTCATGGTCTTCTTTATATCACGGGAATCGACCCCTGCAAATTTTGGTTTCTAAGCCTCTACCTTTAGCAATGTATCCTCTGGCTACTTCCATTGTCAAGTGCTCAAGTAGCCAATAGCAGAATCCAAAACTCAGCCCACAATATGGGATTGTTCAGAGAGATGAGGGGCAGCCAACTACCCCATGGAAGATTGGTTACTTTGGGTCTCTTTCTTCATTGAGGTGAAGGGTTTGTCCTCATGGGTGAATATACACCTATTCTATGCATGCATTTTATTGGTATTTCCAGCCTGCAATGCTTCTGCCATCCCCACCACTACTGGATTTACAGAATACCTTAGAAGCCATCAGTATCCCACATGCTCCTGCCCATATAAATCATTGGTCTTATCATACACCCCACATTTAGAAGTATCTACCTTATAGAAATGAGGACTAGCTTACTGTAACCTGAGTTACCATGTTGGCTGGAAGACAACATGCTGTACATTTGGGTGCTGTCCTATAGAAATGATGTGAACTTAGATCTATTGACCAACATAAAACCACTACCCTGGCCAAAATTCACATATACAGGAACTCAGGAATAGAAGTGGGAATGACCTCCTCTCAAGTTACCTAATTATCTACTTGTGTAATTTTTGTCTTCTGTCCTCATAACTCTGCTCTTTGCTGCTTTAGCAATCTTGATTCTCAAAGGAAAATGCTTGTATCAGGGGACATATCAATGGTTTCATTGAATTTGGAAGTTGAAAATGCCATCTGGACTATGTTTTGACCTCAGAAAATTTGGTGGAGTGCTACTTGGTGCTTACATATTAGATAGTTTAATGGTAGACTTCAACAACCCAGTAAAGGCAATACAATTACAAAGCAGACACTGCAGGAAGGTGTCATAGGAGAAAGACTCCTGTTTTCAGTGAAACATTTTTAAAAAGATAAAAGATATAAGTATAAATCTAACAATAAATTGACAAGATTTCTATGAAGAACTCTTTAAAATGCTATTGAAAAACACAAAAGATGACTTGAACAAATAAAAGAAATGCTTTTGAACTCATTATCATAATAATGGATAGTCTCTAAATTAACATATAAATTATCAAAATCCCATCTCAATAAAAGTAACAATAGGATTTCTGAAGAACTATAGAAGCTAATGACAAAGTTTATGTATTAAAAAGATAAGTAAGAATAACCAGAAAATTGGGGGAGGGGCAGGAAAAGTAATCAATGTGTAGTCATAGTAGTAATTAAAATATAAAATAAAGCCAGAGTAACTAAAATGAGGCAGTAGTACACAAATGGAAAGTGAAATTAATGAAAATTAATAAAAGGTGCAAAAATATGTTCACTGACATATATAAATTTGGTAAATAGTGGAGATGTCATATTTTAGTGGAGGGATATTTAACTGGATTCTATTCAACTTGATTAAATACATTTATCAAAAACCTAGAGTTAAATTATACCTAATGTTCAAAGACTAAATACTTTTGCCTCCAAATCAGGAAAAATACATAGATGCTGCCTCATAGTCAACATTATATTTGTGGCCCTAGCCAGTGTAATATGTCGTGAAAAGGAAATAAAAGTCATATATATTAGAAAGAAGGAAAGAAAACTATATTTGTTTATAGACTACATGAGCATGTACATAGTCAACCTGAAGGAATCCACAGAGACCTATGAGAACTAAGGTTACTTTAGCAATTCTATTTCTATATACTATAAATATATAACTAGAAAATAAAAATCTAAAAATACCAAGTAATAATGGAATCAGAACATTACATACCATGCATTTATATAAAATTTTAGAACAAAAAACTAATCTATAGTTATAGAAATAACTATATAAATAAATAAAATAAAAATAATCTAAATAAATAAAATTTTAGAAAAACTGATATTTAGTTATAGAAATCAAATTAATGGCTGCTTGGGAAGGTTAACAGGAGGGAAATGACTGGAAAGGGGAAGGAGGGGACTCTTTGAGTGACAGAAATATTCTATGTCACATATTATAAAACTTATCAAACTGTGCACTTAAAATGAGTTTATTTTGTTGTACTTAAATTATGCTTCACTATCGTCGAAATAAAGATAATAAACAGAGTTAGAAGACAAACTACATCACAGAAAAATATTTGCAGTGTATGTTCAAGACCAAATGTTCAATTATTTAAAATATAAGGAGGACTAATAAGAAAATTCAAAAGAATTCTAATAACCCACAGAAAAATAGGCAAAGAATAGATATAAAAAGAAAGACAATATATAAAAAGATGTTCAATTTGCTTGTAAGGAAAATTAAGGTTAAAATTATGAGGAGATAACATTTTTACCTAAATACTTAGTAGACATCAAAAAAGTTTGATAATACTGTTGGTGAGGTTTAGGAAAACGTATTTTCGTATATTTTTTGTTGGATGACATTTTGACAAATTCTATCAAAGAACTATACCTTTAATTTAAAAATTCTACATCCAGGGCTGCTGTTACTAATAAACTAGCATATGTCTGAGTTGATTTATATACAACAACCTTCACTGAAGTGTTGTTTGTAATCGTATTATAATGAAAATAACATAATGTCTACAATATTTGGTAGGCTAAATAATTCATGTTACATCCATGGTATGGACTACTACAGAGCCATTACAAAGAATGACATAGCTCTGTATGAACTAACTGGAAGAAGTTACCAGACATCCAGATATAAATGGTTAAGGGACAAAAACAAGGAGTAGGATCACACACACAACACAAATATACGCACAAACATGCATATATACATTCATGCACAAATAACTGTACATGTCAGAGGGTGATTTGTTTAGATAGAAAAGCAAATAACTGCTTTCTATTTCAGCGTTCTATGCTCACATCATGTTAACAAAGTGAATTTTTCCAAGTGTTTTGAGATTGGGGGACATCCTATTTTTTAGAAGAATTTATACTTTCAGTCTTAATTAATTTCTAAATTAAATAATTGATCCTGTTCACCCTTCAGATATGCATGAATATCAGAACAATAAAACATAAATAAATGTTGTATTATCAGCCATCACACACATAACCTTTATACAATACCGAGGGTCATTTTTTCCAAATTCGGTGTGTTTTTTGATCTATTTAGAGTTCAGCCTTTGTCATGTTAAATCCCTGCTGTTATTTGCAGTGACTTCCAATTAATAAGATCATTTTGTGGCTTAACTGGGTAGTACAATCAGCCAATCTCTGTTGCATGAGCAAAGCATTTACCTCTGAGAAGGGCTTTTGATAGTGCTGAAGGAGGAAATGCCCTGCTAAACCCTGACTTCAGAAAAATATTCTAATTTTAGGTATTGGGTTTTCTTAATGATTTTCTGGTAATATAAATGTGCAAAATGCTTTTTGGTGCATGCTGTTTGAAGTCATATGTTTGTACTAAAAACAAAAAGAAAGTTCTATTAGTAAAAAAATAAATAAATTTGAGGGATTTGACACAACACCAGTTACACCTATTATTTTATACCTAATTTATTTCTGTAACTCCAAAGATTAAATCAAAATTTCATAGGTAGATTACACAGAAAGACATTTAAAACTGACAAAGGTTCTGGGTCCTCATTCTTGCTATGAGGTTTGATTATGCCAAAGTATATTTTGCTAAGTATACATTCAATTAGAGAAATTTTTTCTATTTCTGGCCACTACATTTATAATGATAGTTAATTAAAAGTAAAAGGCACATTAATTTAGTTAGAGATTTTTATAAGAAACCAGGAGTTATATTTTATTCATATGAATTTATAATAAAAAAGAAAATGAAGTATTACTCTAAAAGTACAATAAATATTTAATATTTTCCTTCAGTTTAATAACATAGTTTCTTAAGAAGATGTCTATAGACACAGTAAGGAAGAAAGAAGAGGAAAGAAAATATAAATTTAGCATTAATGTGTGTGGGGCAGGGGGCAAATTCTGTGAGGCAGCCTCAGACAAGTTAAGAAGTCAAGGAACAGAACCGTGTAAGCACACTCCCACAGTTACAGAAACTGAATGGAAAGGGGGTGGATAAATGAAGGTTAGGGAAGACAGAGAGAAAATTATTAGATAGAGAGTCCAGAGGTTCCAAAGTGTTAGGTAAATTACTCTTGTCATCTGTGTCCCTGAGGCTGTGACTTCAGGGTGTCATTACTTTCTACTTCTTATCACTACTATTAAACACTATGTAAGACTTCATTCGCTCTGTGGGCCTGTTATCACTCAATTTCAACATAATGAGGCTTGGAGCTGACCTACAGATCAGAAACTTCTATACCTACTCTCATTTTGCATGTTTTCTTTTTCATTTGCTGAAATTTAGGTTTTCTTGTCTTTGTCTTTTGCATTATGAAAGGAGTCATATGTAGCAGAAAAGGCATTATGAGGTGACAGAAAAAAGTCCAATGTTTTATTACCCAAGATTTTTGAAGAAATATTTTCTTTTTTATAGATGGGATTATCTCTTCTATTTAAAACCACTTTTTTTGGGAGGGAGGAATTTTAGTGGGAAAATTATGCCTCTTAAAAGGCAGGTATAACATTGTCTTATTATATTTTAAGCTTTTGAAATGCTTTCCATTACTTCTTATATAAATACTACATATTAAGATATAATGAAAAATGAATGAATCAATTAATAATAATTGCAAGATTGTGCCATTTGGGGATGAGTATGAAATGCTTATATTTTGTATAAACATTTCATTTCGTACTATTTTTTTTTAATCAAAAATTACATTTTTAGAAAATGCCTTGCTTGTGCTTAATATATTTAATAATTATATTATAGTCTAGATTCTAGACCAATTGCATTTCCAGGCTAATTTACTCCACCTGTTCAGTTATTTTCTGAAAAGCTAAAAGGTATTCTTTCCCTTTAAATATCCATTTTGATATAAATATCCCTATGAAAACTAGACAATTTTTTTAGACTGCTTAAATCCAATATGCCAACTACTAGGTATACTTTAATTTTAATGTTTGCATTTAAAAGTATTTTTGTTGAAAAAAATTAGATTGAACCACATGAAATTGCCATTTCTGAAGATCAAAAAGCTCAAATATGGCAATGGTTCAGTTGCCTATAAAATCATATTTTAGGCTACATTCAGATATTCTAGAGGACAATATTTATTTCTAAATAAATACAATCACAATAAATTATAATATATTTTTTGTAGAACAATATTTGTATACTTATATTACTTATTTTATTCCCCATCCAACTAACAACCTGTGAACAACTAACTACTATCCAGTTGTGAATTAATTGATTGTGGAAAACTTTTTAAGGATGGCATTTAAAATTTGGATAAAGGCAAAGAAATTTTGTTTTGTATCTCAGAAGTATTTGATTCTTGATTTTTTTCCTTCCCACTGTTTCTATTTCTTGATACAATTTTTGATATATTCAGCAATTTAAATACTTCAAGATCAATTCATTAAAACCTATGAAAAGCATATTCATTTCAGGTTTCTGTTGTATACCATCCCTTATGTTTGTTTAGGCAGGTAAACCTATCACTTTATGCAAATATAAATTCAAATGAATTATTATTTTACAGAAAAATTTTTTATGATTTCTTTAAATCCAGCTAATACTAACCTGAGAGACATTAGGATTCCTTAAGATGTGATTAAAACTAAACCAAACCAAAACAACTTGTGCATCAAATGTCTCTCTTAAAGTGCTTCTTATATATTGGCTAAAAAGTTTGGAGAGATGAATCAAATGCTTAACAAGTTGCACCTAAAGACAGAAATCAATAATCATCACAGCCTCTAAAATGTTTCTCTAACATTACAAGAGCCAGAGTTGGAAGATGGAGAATTTAATTTCTCATAATTTTCTCTACCCAAATTAGTAGATTAAAACCACAAAAGTCAATCACAAAATGGATTTGGATAATCTATCTAGCTCTCAACTTGAAATCTCAGATTTTCTAGGTTCCCACATTTAGTGCTTCAGGTGATTGGCAGCCATCTGTATGAAAGAGGTGCATGACTCAAGTGATTAATAGCCAGTAATCAGGAGAACATAAGGTGCAACTGAGCTTCAGTAAGAGGAACAAAGAGAATAGATTATTCTGCTCTGTTTCCATTAATTTTAGTCACTAACACTGCTCTTTCATTTGAAATGTTCAATGTGTATGAGCTGTTAGCAAATGTACCTTAAATAAAAACTATCCAATCCTTTTTTTCCGTTTGTGCCCACTGTTCACCAACAGATTACTATAATTAGAATGATAAAGATAGATGATGATAAAATAAGTGAGATATATTAATATTAGAATTAAATGATTTTTAACACATTCTAAATCTTCTATGCCAAATACAGTCAAATCAGATCTGACTGGAAAAAAACCATATATTCAATTCTCAGGCCATATTTTTGTGACCCAAAACAACTCTTCATATCATGCATCTGATGCTACATGATAATGGAATAGCTGCACTGTATGTGTGACGGGATTGGAGCTATATTCTTACAGTTTTCCTTTCTTATTCCACCAACAGCCCACTCTTCACAGAAATACTCTATGACTTCAGGAAGATGGGGATAGTGAAGAGGGACAGGTGCTTCTTTTTTCAACATGGACAATGGATAGGATTCCTTTCATTAGAACATACTAAGTATGTGCATATGTGTGTGTATGTATTTACTATATTTTAAAATAAAATTTCTTAAGATAAATGATAGCATAATATCTACAATGCTGTGAATCTGTTTTATTTAGTATAATTACTACGTCTTCTAGAGCAACACAAGTAATCTTAGTGCCATCAAGTCTAGATAGCACAAGTAGGTTTTAATTCTTCTGTCGATTTTGATCAACTCCTAGTGGCTACTTAGAAGGATTCTGAAAACAAGGCTGACTCCTCAGGGTTTTGTGCTGTAATTGCTTGGAAATGTGTGGTATAGGTGTGGGAATGGTGAGAACTTTACTATCTTATTTGATATTTCCGATCTATTACAATTTTTATTTTACTTCTGAGGAACCAGGTTGGTAAAGGTGAATGGCATTTGAAAGTTTATTATGTGGCAGGCCAGACATTCGGCTAAGCATGTTATAGCTATTATTTCATTTACTCCTGGGATCAACCTCATATGGCATTATTTCCTACTTACAGATGGGGCAATTGGTGTTTATAGAGGTTAAGTTATGGGGCTAAGATACAAACGCAAAGGTCAGAACTCAAGTTCAGCAAGGATAACTCCAGATCTCATGCTCTTAACTGTTTCACTGTGCTGTCATTAATTTCCTCAGGTCAAACAGTACCAGAATTACAACCCAATCTTCTGGATTAGACTATATTGTTTTTTCCACTAACTAAGTTGTAGTTGATCACAAAGGATTAGTAGGTAGAATATAAAGGGCTACTTTTTTTTTTCATTAGAAACATGTCTACTCTAAAAAAGTAGAGTCATGGACTCTCCCTGTTGAAATGGACTTCAAATATTATGTAGCTCTACCACCTGATGTTTGAGTCCTCCCTCCAGTATCACTATTAAAGAGCTGTCTAGTCTATAGTTAAACAACTGTGCTAACTCAAAACTATTATTCAAATAATAATACACCTATACATTGTATTATTTTGAATTGAAGTATTTGCTTTCTTAGTTTTCTAATTCTTAGAAGTAATTCTAATTCTTAGGGATACATAAATATACGGTTTCATGTCATAAGACATTTAAAGATGCTATTTAGTGCAAAGAGCTTTACTTAGAGTATCAATGAGATAACTTCTAGTCCTGATTTCACTAATCAATTCTGAACCTTGTAAATGGATTACAGACTTAACCTAGGATTTTAATTTCTAAAAGATTGTTAATATCTGCAATCCCTACTCCTGTAAATGTCCTACTTCAGTAAATATTATTGAGGCCTTTTGTGTGATAGGCATTGTAGAGTTTTTGATACCAAGATGAATAAACCAGAATCCTTGTTGGTACAGGAAAGAAACATATGTATACAGATAACTATGAGAAAGGTTGATAAAGTTTTATTATCACACAATATGATAAAGATGTTTATATTGATAAGGGGACAAGGAGGAGCAGAAACAAAACCTTCAATGTGCTTCTGAACCTTAGGTAAGATTAAATGCTAATATGCTTTGAGAATAAAACTACAAAAAACAAGTAAAATGTAATAATAATTGTTATAATTGCCCTGTATATGTTTCTTATTCTCTTAGCCACAGGAAAAAAAAAAAAACCCAGAAATTCAAGGGGTCTTGAAAATAAGAGATTAATCAATTATTTTAAGACTTGGAGGTTATTTTAGTAGGAGTCACAATTAACATCACCACCTTCTAAAAACACTCTAAAATGATTGCTTATGCCTGCCTGATACAATTATGTTGCTTTTCCTGGTGACAGCAATAGACAGAGTCATTGGTCTCTAAACTGGAGAATTCACAGCTTTCAGAAAGTTGAAAGTTAAAATGTTGATGCAGTACTATAAAGTCATTTCTCTATAATATGAAACAAATAATATATAATTGTAAATGAAGCTAAAAAGCAAATTGCGAATGAATGAATTTGTACAAATTCTATTATCCCCTAGAAACCCATTTAAGTGGAAAGTAGGAAAAAACAGTAACTCATTCTGAATCTCTTTGGCCAAAAATGACCTTTTAAGATTAGAAGCAATATTTACTGTTGGGGCATGAGGGCAATCTAGTGTCAAATGTACTTCATTTTATTTTCTTAAACAAAAACTTTCATGTTTGTATGGAACATGTGCATGCTGATCTGAAAATCTGCTCAGCTATAATTCCCATTTAAACTAGTACCTGTATAACATAATATCTAGCAAATGTTTCTGCAACCTGAAATTAAAATGGACTGATCTGAACACTTTTGTACATCCAAAGTGGTAGATTTGTATTCAACAATTTGTCTTCATGTAACTGATTCTCTTTATGACAAAAAAGTATGGCAAAATGTCCATCTCTGCTTAGGAAACTTTTGCCATTATGTCATACATATGTTCTTTCATGCATGCATCATTCATTGAGTCAATCATTCAACAAATATTTTTGAGCCCCGATATTGTGTGCAAATTTTTCAAGGTATAGGGTACAATAGTGAGGAAGAAAATTGACATGGCATCCATCTATCTTCACGAAACTTTATTCCAGAGAGAGAGACCTAAATTTAGCAAATAAACTAACAGGTATTTAATTACAAGTTGTGATATATAAGAAAAGAGTATGAGCTATGAGAGAAAGTAACAATAGGGATCTACTTTAGATTGAGTGGTCATAGAAGGCCTTTATGAAAGTTGGCATTTAATGGGAGACTTGTTGGATAGAAAGGAGTTAGCAAAGAAAGATGTGTGATGGGAAATAAATATGGCTTTATCAATGTGGCTTGGATAATGGGCAGAGGCATTTGCAAACTTCTCAAAACAACAACAACAAAAAAATTTTTCTGGAGTAATTGAAAGCTGGTTAGCAGAGCTGGGAAGCAGTGCAAGGGAGTAGAGGAAAGGCAGGAGAAGCTGGAGCCAGGTTACTCAGGCCCTGTTGGCATGGTCGAGAGTTGGGATTTTGTTGCTATGGAACATGTTAAAATCTACTGGCCTATGCACAAATTGACCTCATTAAAACTTGCACTCTTTTATTTGTTCATTTATTCATTTGTTCATTTTTTAAGGGCCAAAACTTAAGTATCAAGGGCCAAGCAATTAATAAGAGATGTCTCTCCTCATTCTTGGAAACACCATAATCAAACGGGGGATAGGAAGATTTTTTAAAAGACAAATTATCATAATAGAAATTGCATTGCACTATAACATTGAAAGTGCAATAATGTTGTATTCAGCTAAGTGTTCAGACTGTCAAGGAAGGGATCTGGAAAGTCAGGAAAGGCTTTTTAGAGAAGATGATGCTTACCCTGGACCTCTGGAAGGAATAGCAGACGTTTGCCCAGTAAGTCAGGCATTCTAATCAGTGAGCCCAGCACTGGTGTGTGTGTTCCGGAGATACATCTGGCATGGACAGTGCTAGAGGAGGAGATGGGGCTCAAGAAATGGGTTGGAAACAAATTATAACATGATTTAATATCACACTCAGTGTTTTAAAAAGTAGCCTACTAGGTCAAAGTCTTTTCAAGTAGTAACACAACCTAATAAAGGGATGGTTTTTACAATTACTTTTTTAGGTTTTTAGGGTAACTGTTCTGGCCTCCACTCTAGGCACCATTTAGGTCCTGGCAGTCACTATACTATGTGGCTTCTTGAGTCTGTGGTGATTTTAGTGGCACTCTGTCTTTATCCGGGTATCACCCTCATGAGATCCCTAAACAGTCACAAACCCAAATTTATCACAGGAACTTAATATATGCTGGCTGGTTCTTGTGTTAATTTCGTAATGCCACTTTAACAAATTACCACAAACAGTGGCATAAAACAACACAGATTATATTCTTCTGGTTTTGATGTTCAGAAGTCTGATATCAGGGAGTTGGCAGGGCTGCATTCTTTTTGGAGGCTACAGGGGAGAATCTTTGCCCTTGCCTTTTTCAGCTACTCCAGGCCACCTGCATACATTTGTTTGTGACCCCTTCCTCCATCTTCAAAGCTCATCACTCCCACTTCTGGTTCAATTGTCATATCTCCTTTTTATGACTTTGAACACTTTTGATCACTTTAGCCAACCTGGATAGTAGAAGATAATCTCCCTATGTCAAGGTCTTTAACTTAACCAAATCTGCAGTGTCCCTTTTACCATGTGAGGAAGCATATTCACAGGTTCCAGGGATTAGGATGTGGACATCTTTGGGACATTGTTCAGCCTTTCACAGTTCTGCAAATGTCATTGTCAAATAATGAATTCTGAACACTTTTGGCCTCCAATACCTGATTAAACATTTTTATTTTCTCAACAAAAAGGAGGATATGACAGAGCTTTAGAGGTGTTGAGGAGACAAAGAGCTGCATGATTTCTCTGTATTTTTCTATCTAGTCACATTTCACTAAAGTGACATTGTCCCACTGAAAGGAATAAGAGAGACTTTGAAATGCTGCCATGTGCAGCACCCTGTGATGCTGAGATCCAGAAGAGCTTTCATTCCTTTCTTCCCCAGAAGGGAGTTTGTCACTCTGCAGGAAGTCTCTTTGAAGCAGCCACAGCTTTGGGGTTGCTAAGTGCAGGAACTTCTCAAAAAAAAATACACTGCTCTTTTCATTTCCTGTCAAGGAGGAGTTCAAGTTCAAAAGAATGTTCTCTCTCTTTCCTTCCTTTTACATATGTCTATTAATAGGATTGTGCCAAGGCTTTGACCAGGACTTTATAGTAGATTCATGAAACTAATGAGAATGGAATTAGGTTACCAGCTATTTCATCTCATTTGTGCAATTATAAAATAACACAGTGGAGGCATAATGACCCCATGCATTTTAGTAGGATCTTATTTTTGAAGACACCAAAAAAGCTTTTAAAAGCATTAAGCCACTAATCTTTATACTTGACTTGGTAAGAAGGTGAGAAAACTATTATCTCATTTCAAAAAATGAAGGCAATAGCTGTACAAGTGGCCAAATCAACCAGCCTGAAGATTTTTTTTAATATTCATATGAAGGATAATTTAGCATCATGTTTAAAAATGTTTGCAGTGAAGAAGGAGTCACTGAGCAGGTTTAAGCCTAATTATTACATCTTGTAGCATGATTTGTTGGAGCCCATACCTGGGCAAAGAAAGCAACATTTCTGGAATAAACGGAGTCTGCCAAAATTAAGAGCTGGTACTGAGTGTGGGAAGAAAGTAAAGGTCTTCAGTCTAGGTTGTTTGAGTCAAAAGCAAATATTGAGGAGCAGTGAAGTGCCCTGGACCTGGTCCATAGACATTTAGCTCTTGTCAATTCCCTGTTAAATAGAGGTAGTTCTGGACTTGCTAGTTAATGATTGATAAAGGGTCAGAAACTAATGATTCCTAGGGTTTACTGGAATATTTGTAAATTGATTGCCAAGTCTTTAGACATCTTGAGTCATTGCCTTTTCCTAGTGAGTTTAATTTTAAATTTTACTACTAGCTTGTGATAATTTGACCCATTTTTCATCCAAATGCAATTCAGTGGACTATTACTATTGCTTTAAAGAGATTATCTATTGATTTAAACCTGGTACCTGCCATAAGCCATGTCTTCCAAACTAACAATCAGGAAGTTCAGATTTTCATTACCTGTGGCAAACCAAATGTTACTCATTCTCTGAATTTAATGATGCTCCTCCTCATAGAAATAAAGAAGTCTAATACTCCATTATTACAAATGCTTTATTCTTTTTATTTTTAACTTTCTGCAGTATGTTTGAAATTCAGAATGCATTTTTCATAAAAAGCAAATAGTAAGTAGCGATTAAGGTGAGTGATGAGCTTTTTAGACTCACTCTTTGGCTCAGCTCTAAGCCTCTGAGTTCCCTTGAGGTTTTTGATAAATGAAAGAAATGAGGTGCGTAGAGGTTCTGGTTTCTGGTAGAAGCAAGACCAGAGAGGGCTCTGGGGTGCGGTGGTTTTACAAGTCAAGAGGGACCTAGAAATAATTTTCCATCCAATAACACTTTTATTTCTCTAAGTATTATAATAACCTCTGAGAGTCCAACACATGTTGTAATATGGGTTTGCGTCACCTTTGGCAAATGTTTTGTAGGCTAGGGGATGCTGCTGGGCAATCTTAGTGCATTTTTTATTTTTCTCTTTTTATAAGCCATGCTTATAATAATGTGATGGGAATTAGGCATTCTACGTTTTCCTAGAAGAAATATGTTTTATCACATCCTTTCTGGAGGGCATTTTGGCAAAATATATCGAAAGTCTTAAAAATGCACATAATTTTTGAAGTAGTGCTTTCTCCTTTAGGTATTTTCTCTGAGGAAATAATCACAGACACACGCCAAAATTTATGATCGAAAATGTTCTTTGTTGTGTTCTTAATAGGAATGACAGATTAGAAACAACATATACATTCACAATATGAATTGGTTAAATGCATTGAATCCATCTTGATCCAATCAGAAATAATACAGTATGTTAAATAAGGGGAAATAGACTGTAGGTTAAACAGAGGAAGTTTAATATAAGAATAATTAAACACTCACATAAAATAAGTGAGTAAATAAGTAAGTAAAATAAATAAGATGTTTTCCTGAACTAGCAGATGTATGAAAAAGATAAAATGGGAGAAGAGCACAGAATGATGAAAAGTACTGCTTTAGTGAGGTAAGTAAGGAAGACTGCTCTGGAGTGCCAACTTAAAGCTAAAACATGAATAATGGGGAGGAAAATGTCATAGTATAGTTTCACTGAAAATAGTTATGTAACAGGAAGGGCAAGTGCAAAGCCCCTGAGAAGGCATCAGGGTTGTCCTGTTTGAAGGACAGCCAGAAGGCCAGTGTGATGGAGAGTAGTGAATGAGGGAGACACAGGAGTGGCAAGAGTGGAAGAGATAAGCAGCAGGACAAGGTCTGGAGTATCCTGTAGGCCTGAGTAGGAAAGGGAAGCCAATGGAGGGTTTGAAGTAGGAGAGGGATACTCTGATTAATGTTTTACAGAGAACACTCTGGCCATTCTAAGGAAGACGACCAACATAAGGCTTGGGTGACTGTGGCTTGGATCAGCATTATCTTATAACTAGGAACGTAACAAAATAGCACTAAAATCCAGTGGGAAAAAATTTGTCAGCAGCAATGAGACAGAGAGAATAGATACTTTATGACATAAGTTCTGAAAAGTAAAGGCCAAGGAGAAACAAAGAATTTTATCACGATGCTGTGCAACATTGAAAGGTGCTTAACTCCATGCTCGGAAATCAGAAGTGCTTCTGTGAAAGATGGTGAATCAGCAAATCCAGTAAAGTCTGTGTTCATCCACTATGGAAAATAGGTATGAAATGCCTTTAAGAGCCTACATATTCTTGAAGAATCTTACTGGGGCTTGCTATTTTTAGGACCAGATAATCAATATTGCTGAAGTTGCAGTTTTTGTTTGAGGACCTGTACACTGGTCTTCCTTTTTAAATACCTCTATGCCAGAATTATTTCTACATAACTGAAAATCTAGCCTTTACCGAACAGGGGGGCAATCACAAGTGTCAAATAGTTCCCCCAATAATATATATTAAAATTATTTGCATCTTTTTATTTATACATAATTATATAATTATATATACATTTTTTGTTAAAAATACTTATTTAAAGTTTATCAATTTTTAAGCATCTATTTGACTTGAACTTCAAATAAAATTCAATAATTTCTCTGAAAATAGCATGTGAAGTAAAATTTTTAAAAATTTTACTTATATTTTACTTATTTTTTAAAAATTTATTTCACCCTATTGACCTACTGTTTTGTTATCTATATATTTATCTATCTCTTGAAAAACATCTACAATCATATTTATCTCATTTTTCTTTATAACTTTTGTATAATTTTAATTTTTATTATAATCATATATGTTTTTAATAAATAAACATCCATGACTTGAAAATGTTTTAAGAGATGACTTAGTAACATGAAAAAATATTGGAAAAATATTGAGTTAACCAAGAAACAGGCTATAAATTAGTATTATATGATCCAGTTTTACAAAAGATTATACACATACTCAAATATACATACATTGAAAAAGAAGAAACTTGTATACAAAATGTTAGCAGTAGATAATCCTGGATTTTATGATATATTTTGTTTGTTTCTTTGTGCTTTTTAATACTTTCTGAATGTTTAAGAACCAGCAGGTATTTCATAACCAGAAAAAAAGATATTTTGAAGTATGGCCTTCTATAGTAACAGACTTGTTAAATGTAACAACCCTTTCACTGAGGACTAATAGAAAAACTGGGGAAAGCACACAAAATCAGGTTGAAAGCATTGGAGATCTAATTATGAATTGAATAGCAGAACAAGTTCCAAAGGAAGTCAGAAATATGGAGAACTAAGAAAAGTAGGCCCTTTATTTTAAAATCTGCTTATGTTCTGAGATCATATGCTAAACTGGAAGAGGTGGATGAAAGGCTGATCAATATTTTTAAGCACCCTGGGATTTGATGCAAACCTTATAGTCAGAGCCAGTTACAGTGGCTTCATAAAACCACTGGTATTTTAGAATTGGAAAAGAACTGAATGAATGAATGAATTAGAAGTAAACTAGCTTTTATATAGATTATAGCCAAGTTTGGAGCTATTTTTGAGGCTCAAAAAAAAAAAGCTCAGTCTCAGAAATTGTGTTAAGATGGTCTTAGATAATTGGAGCTTACTGGCATCTGGCAGAAGCAAAGGAAAAGTTCTCTGGAGGAATATAACAAAATTTCTGCCCCACAAGCAAATACAGCCAATACAAGAAGAGACAAGGCAATCTGTAGGAGAACAAGCAAAAATCCCATGTTAAATAAAAAAAAGCTACAGATATTGAATTATTGAAAAAAAATTGAAAATAAATATGCTTTCCATAATCAGAGATTAAGACATGATTGAAAATATGGGTAGAGAACTAGCAACTATAAAAAATTAAATGGCTGGTATGTAAAAGAATCAATTATAAATTTTAATGCTGAAAAATAACAATATCTAAAATTAATTATTTAGTCAATGAGTTTAACATTAGATCAGACACAGCTGAAGGGAGAATTGGCAAACTGGAAATAAATCAGAGGAAACTAATCAAAAATGTACCACAGAGACACATATGAATTTAGGGGGAAAGGATTAGAAGATTAGAAACCTAGATGATACAGTTAGAAAATGTAGAATATGTTTTTCTGAGTCATGGAAGGAGAATTGAGGAAGAATGGGTCACAAGAAAAATTTAAGATATCATAGCAGAGAACTTTCCCAAATTGATAAAAGATATTGTCTTAGTTTGTCTTTAACAAAATACCTGAGACTGGCTAATTTATAAATAATAGAAATGTATTTATCACAGTTTTGGGGGCTAGGAAGTCAACGATAAAGACACTGGTGTGTTTGGTGTTTGGTGAGGGTTGCTCTTTGCTTCCAAGATGTTACCTTGAATGTTGTGTCCTCACATGGAAGAAGGGATGGAAAGAGAAACAGAAGCAAATGCAATATGAAGCCTCTTTTATAAGGCATTAATCCCATTTACCAGGGCAGAACCCTCATGATGTAATCACCTCCTAAATGTCCCACTTCTTAATATTATAACATTGATGGTTAAGTTTTAACATATGAATTTGGGGGGACACATTTAGACCATTATCAGACATCAATAGTCAATTTCAGAAGCATAATAAATACCATGAAATACAATTAAAGAAATTTCCACCTCATAGTACAACTACAGAATATCAAACTTAGAGAGACAAATAGAATTTTAAGACAACCACATATTAAAGACAGGTTACTTTCAAAAAATCAACAAACAGATAGCTGACTTATTGGACACAAAGGAATCCAGAAGATGGTGTACCGAACAAAATTAATTCTTTCCTAGTATTCTATGCTCTGCAAATGTAGCTTCAAGAATGTAGGTGGAAAAAAAAAAGTATTTTCAGAAGACTAAGAATATCTGTCAATAGCAATGCTACACTAATGAAGATATTAAAGGATGTTCTTTATGTAGTAGGAAATGATACCAGATGGAAAATGGGAAGGCAAAGGAAAAAATAAAAAGCAATATATACTGTTGCTATGTAATAAATCTAAACAGACTCAGATTATGTACATCTATCATCTTGATTTTGTAGTTCGTAAGATCTAATATTAAAATGGTAATATAGAGAAAAATGGCATATGTGTTTAGAGGGAAGTAAATGGAAATAAAATTATTTAAAGTCCTTTGATTATCCAGATAATGCAAATGTTCTAAGTAGAATTAGATTTTAATAGGTTAAGAATAATTGTTCTAGTTGCTAAATAAATTTATAAAGGAATATTAAGACAGTGAATAACTTCCATACTAACCAAAAGGAAAAAAAAGAAATGATAAAATCCCTTAAATAAATTCTATAACAGGGGATAAATTAAAAGCACACAGTAAAATAGAAGATTTAAACCCTAAATTGTCAAGATTACATGAATTGTAAATGAATTAAAGGCTCAAATTAAAAGACAAAGATGACTAACTGCACCCCTCTCCACGCTAATACACAACTGTTTATTCCAGAAAAAAGAGATGATTTAACATTTAAAAATCAATCAATGTAAATAACTACAATAGAGTAAAGAAGAAAAACTATATGAATTAAATAGATGGAGAAAAAACATTTGATAAAAATTCAATGTGTATTCATAGGAGAAGCTCTATTAATGGGACTGCAAACTAGTACAACCTCTATGGAAAATAGTATGGAGATTCCTTAAAGAAATAAAAGTAGACCTACCATTTGATCCAGCAATCCCACTACTGGGTATTTACCCAAAGGAAAGAAAGACATTTGCACTTGAAAGTTTATAGCAGCACAATTCACAATCACAAAGATGTGGAAACAACCCAAGTGTCCATCCAATACATGAGCAGATTAATAAAATGTGCTATATGTATACCATGGAGTACTACTCAGCCATAAAAAAACAATAGTGAACTAATACCTCTTGTATTAACCTCGACGGAACTGGAGCCCATTCTTCTAAGTGAAGTATCACAAGAATGGAAAAACAAACACCACATGTACTCACCATGAAATTGGTACTAATCAGTCAGCACTTATGTGCACATATGGAAGTAACATTCATCGGGGATAAGGCTAGTGGGAGGGGGGAGGAGGGGATGGGTAAATTCATACCTAACGGGTGTGGTGCACGTTGTGTGGGGAATGGGCATGCTTGTAAGCTTTGACTCGGGTGGTGCAAAGGCAATTTATGTGACCAAAGCATTTGTGTCCCTGTAATGTTCCGAAATTTAAAAAAAAAGAGAAAGAAGCTCTAAGTAAAAAGAAAAAGAATATCAAAAATAATAAAAGGTAACTATCTCAATATGATAAAAGATATCTACATAAGACCTACAAAGATATTCTATTTAGTAGCAAATTGTTGAAATTTTTGCTTCTGAGATTTGAAACAAGACAAATATGTCTGTTGTCACCACTATACAACAATCTATTAGAAGTTGTAACAATTACATGAAAATAAAAATCTTTTTGGAAAAGATAACATGTTTGTCTTTATTTATTGTATATGTAGAAAATCCAAAATAAACTAAGACAAATTATTAAAATTAATATAAAGTTATTAAGGTAGTTTACAAGGCCAATATACAAAACTCAATTATGTTTGTACAATAAACAAACAATTAACAATTTAAAAAAGGTTGTGTACATTGAACCATCCTTGCATCTCTCAGATGAATCCCACTTGATCATAATGAATGATCTTTTTAATGTATTGTTGAGTTCAGTTTATTGGTATTTCATTGAGGATTTTTGCATCTTTGTTCATCAGAGATATTGATATGTAGTTTTCCTTTTTATTTTGCCTTTGTCTGGTTTTATTATCAGGGTAATACTGTCCACATAGAATGAGTTTGGAAGTATTCCCTTTCTGATTTTTTGGAATAGTTTGAGAGGATTGGTATTAATTTTTTAAATGTTTGATAGAATTCATCAGTGAAGCCATTGGGTGCTGGGCTTTCTTTGATGGGAGACTTTTATTACAGCTTCAATCTTGTTACTTGTTATTGTTCTATACAAGTTTTGGATTTCTTCATGGTTAAATCTTTGTAGGTTATATGTGTCTAGGAATGTATTCACTTATTCTAGTTTTACCAATTTATTGAAATATAGTTTTTCATAGTAGTCTTTAATAAACCTTTGAATTTCTTTGATATCACTTGTAATATCTCCTTTTTCATCTCTGATTATATTTATTTGGCTCTTCCCCTTTTTTTTGGTCTGGCTAATGGTCTGTCAACTTTGTTTATCTTTTCAAGAAATCAGCTTTTCATTTTGTCGATCTATTGTATTTTTGATTTTTTTTTTTTAGTTTCAATTTCATTCATATACAAAAGACCCACAGCTAGGTGAATGGGGAAGAAAGATAAGCTTTGCCTCTAAAATCTGGAACAAGACAAGGGTGCCCACTTTCACCACTGTTATTCGACATAGTCCTAGCTAGAGCAATTAACAAGGGAAAGAAATAAAGGACATCAACATTGGGAAGGAGGAAGTCAAATTTTCCTTGATTGCATGTGGTATGACCTTATATTTAGAAAAAACAAGACTCCACCAAAAAACCTTTAGACTGATAAACAAATTCAGTAAATTTGCAGGATACAAAATCAACACACAAAAATCAGTAGTATTTCTATATGTCAACAGTGAACAATCTGAAAAAGAAACCAAGAAAGTAATCCCATTTACAATAGCTATGAAAAACATAAATACCTAGGGATAAGCTTAACCAAAGAAGTAAAAGTTCTCTACAATGAAACTATAAAATATTGATGAAAGAAATTGAAGGGTACACACACACAAAAATGGAAAGATATTCCATGTTCATGAATTGGAAGAGTCAATATTGCTAAAATGTCCACGCTACCCAAAGCAATCTACAGATTCAATGCAATCTCAATCAAAATACCAATGATATTCTTCACAGAAATAGAAAAAATAATCCTAAAATTTATATGGAACCACAAAAGACTCAGAATAGTCAAAGTCATTCTGGACGAAAAGAACAAAACTAGAAGAATCACTTCAAGTTATACTACAGAGCTACAATAACCAAAATAACATGGTACTGGCATAAAAGACAGACACATTGACCAAAGTAACAGAATAGAGAACCCAGAAATAGATCCATACGTCTTCACTCAACTCTTTTTTGACAAAGATGCCAAGAATATACAGTGGGGAAAGAACAGTCTTTTCACTAAATGGTTCTGGGAAAACTGGATATCCATATGTAGAATGAAACTAGACCCCTATCTCTCACCAAATACAAAAATCAAATCAAAAAGTATTAAAGACTTAAATCTAAGACCCGAAACTATGAAACTACTAAAAGAAAACATTGGAGAAATGCTCCAAAACATTGGACTTTGCAAAGATTTCTTGGGTAATACCTCAAAAGCACAGGCAACAAAGCAACAATGGACAAATGGGATCACATCAAGCTAAAAAGCTTCTCCACAGTAAAGGAAACAATCAACAAAGGGAAGAGACAACCCACAGAATAAAAGAAAATATTTTCACACTATTCATCTCACAAGGGATTAATAACTATAATACACAAAGGGCTCAAACAACTCAACAGGAAAAAATAAAATAATCCAGTTACAAATGGGCAACGAATCTGAATAGACATTTCTCAAAAGAAGACAGATTATCCAAATGACCAACAGGTATATGAAAAAATGCTCAACATCATTAATCACCAGAGAAATGCAAATCAAAACTACAATGAGATACCATCTTGCCACAGTTATAATTGCTTTAATCCAAAAGACAGGCAATAATTAATGCTGGTAAGGATCTAGAGAAAGGGAAACCATTGTACACTGTTGGTAGGAATGTAAATTAATACAGCCACTATGGAGAACAGTATGGAGGTTCCTCAAAAACTAAAAATAGAAGTACCATATGATTCAGTCAGCAATCCTGCTACTAGATATATATCCAAAAGAAAGGAAATCAGTATATGGGAGAGATATCTGAACTCCCTTGTTTATTCACAATGGCCAAGATTTGGAATCAACCTAAGTGTCCACCAATGGATGAAGGGATTAAAAAAAAGGTGATACATTTATGCAATGGAGTATTATATAGCCACAAAAAAGACTGAAATTCTGCCATTTGCAACAACATGGATGAAACTAGAGGACATTATGTTAAGTGAAATAAGCCAGGAACAGAAAGACAAATGTCACATGTAGCTTATGTGGGAGCTAAAAATTAAAACAATTGATCTCATGGGAGACTGAGAGTAGAATGATGGTTAACAGAGACTGGGAAGGGTAACAGGGAGGAGGGGATAAAGTAGTGATGGTTAATGGGTTCAAAGTATAGTTGGAATGAATAAGATCTAGTATTTGATAGCACAACAGAGTGACTATAGTCAATAATAAGTTATTGTGTATTTTAAAATAACTACAAGGGTGGAATTGGAATGTACCTAACACAAAGAAATGATAAATACTTCAGGTGATAGATACACCAATTATCCTGATTTGATTATTACATATTGTATGCCTATATATCAAAACATCACATGTACCCCATAAATATATATATTTGTGTATCTATAATAATTAAAAATAAAAAAACAAAAAAACCCCATATTTTCAATGGCCTTAAAACATCAAATACCCAGGAATTATTCTAAGAAAAAAAATTGCCATTTCTACAAAGAATATTACAAAAAATTTTTGACAAAATTATAGAAGAGCTAAACAAATAGGGAGTATACCAAGTTCCTGGATTGAAAGAGTGAATAACTTAAGTATGTCCATGATTCTCAAATTGGTCTGTAGGCACAATGAAATAACAATGAATATCTCAGGAAATATTTTTGTAAAAATTGGCAGAATCAATCTAAAATTTTATTCAAGTGCAAAGGAATAATAATAGGCAAGGCAATCTTACAGAAATATAAGATGAGAGAACTTGCTATAGCCGATATAAAGGTTTATTATAAATTTTCAACTTTTGAGATATTATGGTATAGCACAAGGATAGACAAATAGACTACCAGAGAAAATAAAATAGACTACTAGAGCAATAGTCTGTATATAGACCGAGACCTATTTGGACATTTAATTTTTTAATTTATGATAAAGACTGTTCAGAAGAGCATTAAGAAAAAGATGGTCTTGCCAGTATATGGTGTTGAGTCAATACAGCTTTTTAAAAAAAGGACCTTAGACAGGACCTTACACTTTTGCCTTTCCCTCTTCAATAGGACAACTACTGCAGGCAAAATCAATCAAAACATGAAGGTTTTGAAGATAATATGACCTCAGGGATAGGAAATATTTTTAATAGTATAGAAAAAGGCACTAATCATAAAAGATTGCTAAATTATTCTATATTAAAAGTGAAAACTTTGTTCATCAAAATGTAGCATTAAGAAAGTAAAAAGCCAAACTGCAGAACAGAGTAAAAGCTCATATTTTAAATTTATAAAGAGTTCATAGAAATCAATAAGAAAAAGTCATACAATTCAGGAGAATCATGGGCAAAAGATTTGAACAGGGATTTTACAAAACAAGCTATCCAAATGGTGAAGAAACATTTGAAAAAGTGTTCACCTTCATAATCGGGGAATTACAAATGAAAACCTCAATGAGATACAACTGTCATCTACCAAAATAGCCATCATTAAGCAATAAGTCGATTAAATAAACAAACAAAAACCTTACAATATAGAATTGGTGAGAATGCAGAGCATAAGGGGGTGCTTGTAGAAATGTATATTTCCTCCAAATTATTTCAAAACACTTTGAAAAACTTTAACAGTATTTACTAAAGTAAACCTATGCATTCTATATGTCCCAGTATTCTATTTCTGAATCTATACTCAACAGAAACATATATAGATGCACAACAATAGATACATACAAGTATGTTCATGGCAGCATGATACATAAATGCCAAACACTGGAAACAGCGCAAATGTCCATCAACAATAAAAATGATAATTAACAAGGAATGGAACACTATTCAGTATTCAGAAATGGAACACTACTCAGAAACAAAATAGTTACTGACTTATAACCAATAACATGGATAACCTTACAATAATTAATGTTGAATAAAGGAAGTCTGATACAGATCAATGTATACTGAACAATTCTATTTATATCAAGTAATAAATACAAAAAACTATATAATAGTGTTTATAGTTGTACACTTTGGTGATAAAAGTATAAAGAAAAGTGGCTATAGTGAAAGTTACAATTAGAGGAGAGAAAAATATTGATATGCAGGGTTCTTTTTGGCCTGGGTTATGATTACAAGAATGTTTACTTTATTATGTTTGCTAAGCTATGCACTGGTTTTATTTACCTTTCTGAGTGTGTCATATTTCACCATAAAACTGCTTTAATAATTAGTATCAAATGCAACTTTTTGTAAAAAAATAATTTTGAGGTTGGTCTCTTAACTATATGTATATGCTCCTTATATTTATCATCTCAACAAACATTTATTTTATACCTAGGTGATAGTAGGCTGTAAATATTAAGTGATTCTAAATCAGAGTCATATAAGACTTTGTTCCTTCCCTTCCACAGCTGACAGCGTAATGGGGGAGAATTGACACAGAAGAATGGTAGTTGTTTTAATGTAGTTGTCAGTTATAAGAAAGAATTGTAAAAATCTCTATTTCCATATTTTTTATCCAATTTTAAAAGTTACTTTTCTTACGTGGCTATCAGTTGTGTATGTTTGTGAGAGGGAAAAGAGGTAAGACCACTGGATTTTTAGCAGTTCTATTAAATATTAATTCATATATTTCTATATTTTATGCCAATTTTTGAACATATCTAATGATTACAAGAATGATGCTTGTATGAAATAGGTCATTTATGCAGAAAAAATTTAACTGTTCATGACTATGATTATTTTTGAACTCAAAAATGAGTATAAAATTACCGACATACAAACATTTAGGTACTTAAAGCAGATTAGGTAGCTTTTATCTTTGTTTTGCATTTTTCCCCTTATATCTGATAAACTATAAGACAGTGAAAACATAAGATCATAGGAGAATGTAGTGAAGCTAAAATCTGTCCATTTTACCTTTTTTAATTTCAGGACAATTTACTGACCTGTATGCACTCACAAAAATGGTGCCATTCACAGGAATAGGCATTTTCAAAAAAGATCTCATTATTAGACAATGTCTTTTGTAAATCTACCATAGTCCATAATTTGTAAAAAGCAGCTGAAAAAATGCAATGTGACTTAGAGTTGTTCTACACGCTTATGGCAGCCTGTAGTGGACGGTGGAGGATGATTTTATGAAGGACAGAAGTAAACCTCTGCATTGGTTCTGGCTATGATTTTGTTTGCCCTGTTATTTGATGCTATGGTTAATTCATAGGTCATTTCTGCTACTTCTTCCTGTGATCATTTTCTCATTAATCCAGAGTCCTTGACTTTGGAGCAAGTCACTATTTTCTCTATCAAATCAGCAGACTTTCTCTCACTATTTACAAAACATAGATTATACATCCTATAAACAAAAAAGACCTTCTCTATAAGCACAACCAAATGGATTCCACTTACTTTTAATTTAATGAAGACAACAGGATTTGGTTGAAGACTAATCCCATATATGAAATAAACTCTATAAATTTACTATCACTTTTCTTAAGTATAATGTATAGTAAATTATAAATAACATAGGTGGATAACCACACTGTGGTCTGAGTATATTAACTGTGAATGTCCTTAGTTGGTATTATTAAAGTGGCTATATTTATTAATTCTGATTCTGTTCTTGATCTTGTTCTGTCATTTGTTTGGTTTTAAATCCATTTCCAGTTGTGGCATCCTTAAGGAGGAGGATTCCTGCAGGTAATTAAGAATGACAGATTAATTGTAGAGTTAACTTTAACTCACTACTCTCTTACAATTTGTACTTTTAGCAGTTATTTAAAGTTCAAATTTGTAGGTATTGATTTTCTGCTTGAAAGATGAATTAAACATTTTTTATAGCTTTTGCAATATTTGCTTCAACTCCTAATTGCAATTCCATGAATGGATGCTAGGTAAGAACTTTAGGGTTCATAGTCCTCTGGGGTAACTCCATTAAAAGGTGCTTTTCTGTGCTCTGTTCTCTGTAGCTCTACAGGCTAGGCTGAAATGTTTAGGCTTCCAAGTATACACAACAAAATGACTTTTTTGATGAAAGATACATTGTCATACTATAAAGCATTTTAATCCATAGTTGTTTTCTGTATCTCATCACAAATAATTTCACTGCACAATTAATCACCTTGACCTTTGAAGAAGGTATGACCAGATGAACTGGGACTTTTGTAATTTAAAATTTTCATATGTAGGATTGTCCATTTTTGAAAGAAAAAAAGCAAAAGAATAAGTTTTATGTCTGTTAAAATAAATGTTAGGATAAGGGGAGATGACAGAAAATCTTGCACTTAATTTGGCTTTTTTTGTTGTAATGATAACGTTCCCAAAGTTAGTATCTTATCAGCAATTACATTTTATTTTGTATATGGTACCCTTTGATTTACATGTTTTAGGGAAGATTATAAATCAGGAAAGGGTCAAATCACAAGAGCTATAGAAAGACGAACAGACCTAGAATATATTCATGAATACTAAAAAAAAGTTAAAAAACAAGTTTGTAATTTACAGCTGCCCTGAGGCAGCAATAACTAATACACTGAAAATTTACCCATTTTATGCATCTATTTTGCTTGTTTTACTACTTTGCTTTTCATAAAAAACACATTTATTTCAGCAACTGTCACTTCTCTTGGCATTTATGTGATCTCTGAGCTATGTGTGAAAATACACATATTTCTGCTTTACAATTTTTATCAAAAAATTATTTCCTTTATAAATTTATATCATTTTTTGTTCCATGGTTGAATTATTTTCATTGCTCTTTTTTTCCCTATCAGAAAATAAGTCCTATAGTTTATTTAGTTTAACATCTGCTGTAAATCTTTTTTAAATTGCAGCTTGAATGACATTTTATCATTAACTATAAAGTGGAACAAGCGAAAATTTTCAGAACTCAGGTCACACCAAAAATTATTCAACGAGAATGACACTGTAAATTACATTTAAATGACACTACCCTTATAAATACTCCATGTGATTCACAGCTGTAACCTAATGAGTTCTCATATTGTTCCTGGGAATCAGTGGAGTGGTATGAACAAATTATTATTTTCAGATATATGATAGTAGTATATACAGAGTAAATAGAAGCAGGTGGCCTTTCAGTTCCTACTTCCCAAAAGAATGTGAATGAAGTATCCAAGGCTTGGAGTTCATGATATTTTATTGAATAAAATTTTAGATAATAACATAAAGGAATGGCAGTGGATATCTCCTGCTTTTGCCTGCTTAGCTTTAGTTCCGATGTCTTCTCTTCAAAGTATGCACATTTTTATTTGTTTTCAGATAGGGTGTTTCATATGTGGCTATCTGTACCCCCAGGTTCTGGGATGGTCCCCTGATGCAGGCCTAGACCTTCAGAAACTTACTTCCTCTGGGAGGCAGTAATTCAACAATTTACAAGTAACCAATCTATTTACTGCTTTGTCTACCATATTCCTCTCAATCTTCCATGGCATATATTCCCTGCTTAGCATCCTTGAAAATCACCAAGGTTGGAAGTGTCATCTAAAGGGATATAGCTCTTACAGCCCTAAGACAAGGGAAGGGATTTAACTACCCATCCCAGGCTACCCAGCTTTGCACGTTTTTAGAAGCCAAGACTCAGAACATTCAGCTGAGTTCTTGACTGGGGAGTTGGGTATGGTGATGGGTTAGCAAGAACACCAAAGCCTGTTGCTAACAAAACAATCTCCAGATGGAGCTATAGATATAAGAGTTGAGATTCGACAAGGCCTCTGGAGTAGACCAAATGTAAATTGCCTCAAGAGCTACTAAAGCTTTTAGGATTTTGTATTGACAGGAAAAGAGCATATAAAAAACCAGCTGTGATTATTAATCTCCTATGGAAATTCCTGCAAATCAACTTCTCTTCCTTAACCAACACCAAAACTAAGGAATTTATAAGTGATAGAGCTAGGATTTACAATGGGTGATTTGATTTCAGAAATTGTGTTTTTCACCACTATGTATATTTTTCATGCAACCCAGGTTGGAAAGCTCTTATTCATCTATGGGTTGCCACAGACAAATAAGTGCCCTCCAAAATCCTGGGTTTGGATTTGAATGCAACTGTGGGCCTGCCAGTAGATTGTCTTTCTCTGTGGCATAAGTAAATATATTTTTAGGTAAATGTGGAACCATTGCAAATGTTTGAGAAATGTGTGCTTGTATGGTCCATGAATTTTTTAAGATAAATTTTTTTATTTATGATATTTTGGATTTACAGAAAAGTTGTGAAGATAATAGAGTTTCACACCCAGTTTCTATTATTAATATTTTATATCAGTACATTTATCCCAATTAATGAATCAATATTTGTATATTATTATAAAGTCCATATTTTATTCAGTTTCCTTAGTCTTTACCTAACGTCCTTGTTATGTTGCCATAGGATACCATCCAAGATATCACATTACAATTAGTTGTTGTGTCTGCTAGGCTGCACTTGGCTTTGACAGTTTCTCAGACTTTCCCTGTCTTTGATGACTTTGATAATAGGTTATTAAGTATGAAATGTCCGGTTTCCTTAAGTATCAACTTAAGGAAAGTTGACAGTTGATATCGCTGACATTTCACTTTGACACTTCTTGTTTTATTTTTATTGTGAAGGTACATCCTCCTCCTTTCAAACGCATAGTTTGCCTCATGATTATCTTTCAAATTTTTTTTAGAGGAATTTTTGTGAAACCATGGATAAGTCAAAAATTCATGTTATTTTCGAATATGAGTTCCATTGTGGAATCAGTGCTGCACAGACAGATCGAAATATCAATGAAGTGTTTGGGAAGGATGTTGCTAATGAATGCACAGTACATCCATGGTTTGAGAAGTTCCATTCTGATGATTTTAATCTTGAAAATGAGCCATGTGGGCGTCCCAAGACCAAGGTGGATAATGATGACCTGAAAACTGTAGTGGAATCAAATCCATCTCAATCTATGTGTGAATTAGCAGCAAGGTTTGACATTACTATTCCAGCAATATTGGACCATTTGAAACAAATTAACAAAGTAAAGAACCTAGGTAGATGGGTTCTACATGAATTAAATGAGCATCAGAAAAGAAACCATCTCTAATTTCTTCTTCTTTGTTGTCACAACATATAGGTGAACCATTTCTACACCATATTGTTACATGTGATGAAAAATGGATTCTTTTTGGCAATAGCAAGTGTTTGGCACAATAGTTGAATAAAGATGAAGTGCTGAAACACAGTCCAAAACCAAATATTCATCCAAAAAACTAATGGTGTCTGCTTGGTGGTCCAGTGCTGGTATTATCCACTACAGCTTCATGAAACCTGGTCAATCAATTACAGCGGATGTCTACTGCAACCAATTGGATGAAATGATGAGGACGCTTGCGATTAAGCAGCTGAGATTGGTCAATAGAGACAGGCCAATCCTCTTGCAAGACAATGCTAGACCATACGTTGCACAAACAAGGCTGCTGAAACTATACAGGCGGGACTTGGAAACTCTCTGTCATCCAACATATTTACCAGACCTTGCACCAACTGACTACCACTTCTTCCAGGCTTTGGATCACTTCTTGCAAGGAAAAATATTCAATTCTCGACTAGCTGTGGAAAATGCCTTTTGCAATTTCATCACCACTTGCTCTCCAGGCTCCTTCACTGCTGGCATAAACAAGCTACCGTTAAATGGCAAAACTGTGTCGATAGTTTAGGCACATACTTTGATTAATTGTACTGCTTCTTGTTTGAGATATAAACTACACATTTGATTTGAAATCAGACATTTCATATTTAATGACCTAATAGTTTTGGTGAATACTAGTCAGATATTCTGTAGATTGTCTCTCCATTGGGATTTGTCTGATGTTTTCTCATGATTAGACTTGGGTTATGGATTTTGGGAAGGAAGATCACAAAGGCTAAGTACCATTCTCATCATATCACATGAAAGATATATACTATCACCATGATTTATGATTTTTGATGTTGACCTTTATCATCAGGCTGAGGTAGTATTTGTCATGTTTCTTCACTGTAAAATTACTTTTTTTCCTCCCTGTGCTCGTTGAAAGGAATTCACTATGTGTAGCACAAACTTAAGGATTGATGAGCTATGCTTCACCTCCTTGAGAACAGAGTATCTACATAAATTACGTAGAAATCTTCTGCAAGGGATATTGTCTGTTCTCCATTTATGTATCTATTCGATTTTTATATCAGTAGGTACTCACAAATATATATTTTGTGCTTTGAATTATAATCTGATGTTGCCTTAGTTAGTTTCAAATTGTTCCATCTTTGGCAATTGGGAGTTCTTTAAATTGGCTCTTGTGTCCCTTTTACATACCCCCATTATTGTTGTTGTTTTTTTTTCAGAACACTTCTTTACTTTCTGGCATTACAACATGTTCCATGCTTATCTTGTATGTTCCCTGCCACAGCCTGAGAATTAGCCATTTGCCAGGGAGACTTAGATCCTTCAATGGAGAATGCTATTAGAAGAAAATATCTGGGTGCTAGGTGTATTTGTTGCTATTGAGGTGCCATTGTTTCTACGCCCTCTCAGCCAGCAGAGTAAAAAATTTTATTTATTAATACTAACTAATGATATAATATCTATACATATTTTTGTACATGTATTTGTATCTATATTAAACTAAACATAATTCCATACTGATGTCTCCAATTCTAATGCATTACCACATGGATTATTCTAGCAGTCTCCCCTTGCTTTTCTGTAAACTTGAACCCCAACAGTGAGAAACCTGGCTCCTATAATGCATTGCCTATTTGTTTAATTGTCTAATTTAAGTACAAATGTATAGTAATTTCATGGAAAACAACTTTATCAACTAAAGTACACACTTACATACAGTTCTTTTTGTTTTTAGTCTTATAAAATCCACTCATTGTCAAGGTTACTCAGATCAGCACCCCCATTCAGTTAGATTGCTTTATATATTTTTACTATAGTTAGGTTATTTTGGGGTCACAGTCTGTATTTCATTCTAAGACCTTCTACTTCCTAAATGATTTTTAAAAAATATTTTTATATTTAAGGTTCATTCTTTGTACTACAAAGTTTTAATAGTTTTGATGAATGCATTTTGTAGGTATCCACCATTATCATATAAAATAGTTTAACTACCCTAAACAATTCCCTGTTTCACCCATTTTACCCTCCAGACCTTTGTTAACCACTGATCTGTTTACTATCTCTATAATTTTGCTTTTTCCAAAATGCCATATAAATAGAATCAAACAGGATGTAGTCTCTTTACACTTGCTTATTTCACTCTGCAATATGCAATTAAGATTTATCCATGTCTTTACATGACTTGATAGCTCATACATTTTTGTCACTGAATAATATTCTACTATAAAAATATACTACATTTTATTTATCCTTTTACCTATTGAAGGACATTTGATTGTTTCTTATTTTATGGTGTTTGTGAATAAAGCTGTTGTAAACATTCATGTGCAGGTTTTTGTGTGGATATAAGTTTTCAACTCATTTGTGTAAATACCTTGAAGTGTTATTATGGTAAGACTGGGTTTAGTTTTGTTAAGACACTCCCAAAATGTCTTCTGATGTGGCTGCAACATTTTGCATTCTCACCAGCAATGAATGGGAGTCTCTATTGCTCTGAATCCTCACCATCAATTGCTGTTGTCAGGTTTTGGGATTTTGGATATTCTATTTTTTTTAAATTTCAGAATATAATGGGGGTACAAATGTTTTGGTTACATGGATTGCTTTTGAGCTGCTTGAGTCAAAGTTATAAATGTGCCCATCACCCAGATAGGGTACAGTGTATCCATTATGTATGATTTCACCCATCCACTCTCCCCCCTCCTATCTGCGTGATTTCTGTTGAGTTTTATTTCCATCTGTGCACACGGGTGCTGATCTGTATGTTTCAGTTTAATAGTGAGTACATGTGGTGTTTGTTTTTCCATTCTTGCAATACTTCACTTAGGAGAATTGTCTCCAGTTCCATCCGGATTGTCTCAAAAAGTATTAAGTCATTTTTTATGACTGTGTGGTACTCCATGGTATACATATACAACATTTTATTAGTCCACTCATGAATTGATGGGCAGTTGGGTTGATTCCACTTCTTCATGGTTGTAAATTGTGCTGCAATAAACATTCTAGTTCAAATATCTTTTTGATAAAATGACTTCTTTTCCTTTAGGCAAATATCCAGTAGTGGGATTGCTGGGTCAAATGGTAGGTGTACTTTTAGTTCTTTGAGGAACCTCCATGCTATTTTCCATAGGGGTTGTACTAGTTTGAAGTCCTACCAAAAGTGTCTAAGTGTTCCTTTCTCTCCATAGCCAAGCCAGCATTTATTGTTTTGGAACTTTTTGATGAAAGCCATTCTCACTTTAGATGATATTTCATTGTGGTTTTGATTTGCATTTCTCTGATGATTAGTGACTCTGAGAATTTTTTCATATGTTTATTGGCCATTAGTCTATATTATTTTGAAAAGCTTCTGTTCATGTCTTTTGCCCACTTTTTAATGGGATTGTTTGATTTTTTTCTTGCTGATTTGCTTGAGTTCTTTCTAGATTCTGGTAATTAGCCCTTTATCGGATGTATAGCATGCAAATATTTTCTCCCATTCTGTAGGTTGTCTACTTGCTCTGTTGACTGTTTCCTTGGCTGTGCAGACACATTTTAATTTAATTAAGTCCTATTTATTTATTTTTGTTGTTGCTTTGATTTCCCTTGGGGTCTTCGTCATAAATTCTTTGCCTAGGCTGATGTGTAGAAGAGTTTTTCCAACATTTTCTTCTAGAATCCTTATGGTTTTATGTCTTAGATTTATGTCTGTTATCCATCTTTGATTAATTTTTGTGAGAGGTGTGGATCTAGTTTCAGTCTTCTACATGTGGCCATCCAGTTTTCCCAGCACCATTTATTGAATAGGGATTTTCCCCAGTGTATGGTTTTTTAGAATTTGTCAAAGATAAGATGACAGTATGGGGATGGTTTTACATCTGGGTTCTCTGTTCTGCTCCATTGGTCTATGTCTCTATTTTTGTGCCAGTACCATGCTATACTACCATGGAGCCTTGTAGTATAGCTTAAAGTCTGGTAAAGTAATGCCTCCAGATTTGTTCCTTTTGCTTAAGGTTGCTTTGGCTATTTGGGCTCTTTTCTGGCTCCAAACAAAGTGTAGAATTACTTTTTTCGAGATCTGTGAAAAATGACATTGGTATTTTGATGGGGATTGTGTTGAATCTGTAAATCACTTTAAGTGGTATGCACATTTCAACAATGCTGATTCTGCCAATCCATGATCATGATGTGTTTTTCAATTTGTTTACATCAACTACAATTTCCTTCCTCAGTGTTTCGTAGTTCTCTTTGTAGAGATCTTCCACATCCTCGGTTAAATATATTCCTAGGTATTTTATTTTCTTTGTAGCTATTGTGAAAGATATGAGTCTTTGACTTATTCTCAGCGTGACTTTTTGTTGTATAGGAATGCTGATTTTTGTACATTGTTTTTGTAGAAATCAACTCCAACAGAAACACTCAATTCTATACAAAGTCATGGAAATTAAACAACTTACTGCTGAACAATTATTGGGTCAAGGGAGATATTAAGGTTGAAATCAAAAGATTCCTCAAACTAAATGACAAAGGAGACACAAGTTATGAAAATATGTTGGATTCAGGAAAAGCAGTCCTAAGGGGAAAACTCATAGCCGTAAATACCTACCTCAAAAAGACAGAAAGAGCACAAATCAACAATCTAATGAATTTTCTCAAGGAACTAGAAAAGGAAGAGCAAACCAAACCCAAACCCAGCAGAAGAAAAGAAATAAGTATGGTCAGAGCAGAACTAAATGAAATCAAAAACAAAAAAAAATACAGAAGATTAATGAAACAAAAAGTTGGTTCTTTAAAAAGATAAACAAAATTGTAGACCTCTCACTAGATAAACCAGAAATAGAAAAGAAAGGACCCAAATAATATCAAACAGAAATGAAAAAGGAGATATTACTACCGATACCATAGAAATAAAAAATATCATCTGTGTATACTATAAAAATCTCTATGCATATAAACTCAAAATGTTGAGGAAATGGACAAATTCCTGGAAACATACAACCTCCCAAGGCTTAATCAGAAAGAAATAGAACTCCTGAAAGACCAACTACAGAAGCAAAATTGATGCAGCAATAAAAAACTTCTACTACAAAAAACATAGGACCAGATGGTTTCACAGCTGAATTTTTTAAGACCTATACAGAATTAGTGTCCATACTGCAGTTATTATTTCATAATATCATCTTGATACCAAAGCCAGGAAAGAACACAACAAAAAAAGAAAATTATAGACCAATATCCCTTATGAATATAGGTACCAAAAAATCCTCAATAAAATTCTAGCAAAGAGTATTCAGCAGCACATCAGAAAAATAATCCACCATGACAAAGTAGGCTTCATCCCAGGGATGCAAGGATGGTTCAACATATGTAAATCCATAAATTTCACCACATAAACAGAAGTAAAAGAAAGATCATGCGATCATCTCAATAGATGCAGAAAAAGCATTTGAAAAAATTCAGCACCATTTTATGATAAAAAAAACTCTTAACAAAATAGGTATAGATGAAACATATCTCCAAATTACAAAAGCCATATACAACAAATCCACAGCTAACATCATACTAAATGGGGAAAAGTTGAAAGCATTCCCGCTCAGAACTGGAACAAGACAAGGATACCCACCATCACCACTTCTATTCAACATGTGCTGGAAGTCCTAGCCAGAGCAATCAGGGAAGAGAGGGAAATTAAGGGTATCCAAATGGGGAAAAAAGGGGTCAAACTTGCTTGTTGCTAATGATATGATCTTATATCTAGAAAACCCCAAAGATTCTGCCCAGAGACTCCTGGAATTGATAAATAAATTCAGATTTGGGCATTCTAATATGTATGTAACAGTATTTCATACTATTTATAATTTGCATTTTCCTAATGACAAATGATGTTGGACATTTTTTACATGCTTATTTCACATCTCTAGATCTTCTTTGGTGATATGTCTGTTCTAATATTTTGTCTAGTTTTTAAATTGAGTTATTGTCTTATTTTTGAGCTGTAATTTTTCTTTGTATATTTTTGATACAAATCTGCTGTCAACTATGTATTTTGCAAATGTTTTCTCCAAGTCTGTGGCTTGTCTTTACTTTCTCTTATAAATGATTTTCACTAAGAATTTTAAATTAAGTCCAACTTATTAATATTTTCCTTCATGGATCATGCTTTTGGTATTTTATTTAAAAACTCTTTATCAGTGTCACACAGATTTTCTGTGATTTTTTTCTAAAAGTTTTATTGTTTTGCATTTTATATTTGTGTTTTATATTTATATATTTTCATTATATTGATCTATTTCGAGTCAATTTTGTGTAAGATATAAAGTCTATGTCTAAGTTCATATTTTCGATATGGATGTTCGATTTTTCTTGAAAGCCTATCTTCTCCTTTTTTAATTGCCTTTGTTCCTTTTCAAATTCAGTTGCCTATAACCCATGTCTGTTATTGTTATCTCTATTCTGTTCCACTGATCTATGTATCTCTTTAGTCTATACCATACTGGCTTGATTACTATAACTTTATAGTAAGTCTTCAAATATCAGGTAATGCAAACCCTCCAACTTTTTTTCTTCTTTAGTGTTCTGTTTTCCATTCCATCCCTTTGCCTTTCCATACAAACTTTAGATTCACTGTGTTGATAGCTACAAAATAGCTTGCTGAAATTTTGATCAGGATTATATTGAGGAATCTAGAGATAAAATTGAGAAGAACTGAAATCTTAACAATATAGAGTACTTCAATACATAAGTATGGGATACTTCTTCATTTATTTAGATTTGTAATTTCTTTCATTGGTGTTTTGTAGTCTTCTGCAAACAGATATCATACATAATTTGTTAGATGTATGATTAGTATTTTATTTTGTTCATGCTATTGTTGGTTTTTAAATGTCAAATTCCAATTGTTCATTACTGATACATAAGAAAGCAATTGACTTTGTATATTGACCTTGTATCATTTGCTCTTGATATACTCAGTTATTACTTCCATTAGTTTTTTTGTTAATTCTTTTGGGTTTTCTACCTAGACAATAATGCCATCTGCAAATGAAGACAGTTTTTTTTCCTTTCTAATCTGTGTAATTTTATTTATTTTTCTTGGCTTATTGTACTAGCTAGGAGCTTCTGTACAATGTTGAATAGGAATGGAAAGAGATGATATTCTTGCTTTCTTCCCAATCTTAGTTGAAAAACATCATGTTTCTCACTATTAAGTGTTATGTTAGTTGCAGGTATTTTGTGATGTGCTTCATTATGTTGAAGTAGTTGCCCTTTATTCCCAGATTTCTGAAAGTTTTTAAAAAAATAATGAATGGGTATTAGAGTTTGTCAAGTGCTTTTTCTGCTAATATTGATATGATCATGTGGTTTTTATTCAATAGTCTTTTGATGTGGTGGATCACATTGATTGTTTTTTGAGTTAAACCAGCCTTACATAATTGAAATAAATCCCACTTGATCATGGTATATAATTCTTTTTATACAATATCAGATCTGATTTGTTAATTTTTTAAGAATTTTTACATCTTTGGACATGAAATATATTGGTCTGTAATTTTCCATTCTCTTATTATCTTTATCTTATTTTGCTATTGACGTAACTTTGGACTCATTAAATGAGTAATGAAGTATTACCACTGATTGGTATTATTTCTTTCTTAAAAATTTGCTAGAATTCATGAATGAACTCATCTTGGCATGGTGCTTTTTTTGGGAGTTTATTAATTATTGATTTAATTTCTTCAATAGATATAGGCTTATTCAGTTTATTTATCTGTCCTGGGGTGGGTTTTGGTAATTTGTATTTCAGGAAATTGGTAAATTTTATCTAATTTATCAAATTTGTTATCATAGAGTTGTTTTCAGTATTCATTTATTATTTTTTAATGTCTATGGTATCAGTAGTGATAATGCCTCTTACATTTCTGATATTTACATTTTGTGTCTGCTTTTTTATCCCAGGTAGACATTTATAATTTTATTCTCCATCTCCCTCCAAAGAATTAGCTTTTTGTTTGGTTGATATTGCCTATTGTTTTTATTGGTTTATGTGATAATTTTTATTAATTTTTTTCTATTTGCTTTAGGCTTATTTGCTCTTCTGTCTCTGGTTTTACATAGTGAAAGCTCATGTTTTTTATTTTGGATCTTTCTTCCATTTTAATGTAGGTGTTTAATGCTATCAATTTCTCTCTTAGCATTATTTAAGTTGTATCTCACAAATTCTGAAAGTGATATTTTTATTCTTACTTAGTTCAAAATATTTTTGTATGCATAACTTATCAGAGTTTAGTGGATTCATCATTTTACCAGTTCAAGTGAAGTGTAGAAACATTTCTTCTCTTTAAGTTCCCTTATCCTCTCACTTATAATTGTCTTGAATCTTTCTTCAACGTATACTTAGAACCCCTTCAGACTGTGTTATAATTTTGCTTCAACTGTAAAAACATATTTTAACTTATCATGTTCCTTCTTCCTTCCTGATGTTCCATTCTGTTGACCTAAATAACCAACAAAGAGAAGTTCTCTAAAAGAAAACAATGTTTATTTGGGAATACAGCATTGCAGTGGGACTACACATGCCATAGTATATTATGTGTGTATTTAGGGAGGTAAAGGTAGACAAAGTTGTTTTAAGGGAAGAATGAGGAGGATTATATAATTGCATTGAAATAATTATCCTTGGTTAAAAATATCAATAACAAGGGTGATACCAATCTAAGGTTGGATAGTCAGTTGCTGGTAAGATGTCCTTGCAGAAGTACTTTTTTTGTAAGGTTGTGATGACATTTGTGCAAAGTTGTGATTTTTTGTAGTCTTTTTTGTTATCAGGCATGCAAGCATAAGAACCCTCTCTTTGTGGCCTTCCTGGCTCTTTTTGTAAGGGTTTTCTTGACATTAGTGATTCCATTTTGATTCTGACCACTTTCACTATTCCATAGTTCATTCTTTTATAATTTCCTTTTTGTTCAGAGAACTTCCTTTAGTCATTCTTTTAGGGTAGGTCTTCTAGTGACAAATCTTTTAATGTTCTTTCATTTGAAAATGTCTTGATTTTCCTTTCGTTCCTGTAGGATGCTTTTACTGGATCTAGAATTCTGGGATGACAGGTTTGTTTTTTTTTTCCTCAGCATTTGAAAAATATAGTGCTACTTCCATTTGGGCTTTATGGTTTTTGATGCAAAATTCACTGTCATTTGAATTTTTTTCCCCTATAAGCAAGGTTTTATTGGGTCCACTTGGATAAGCCAGGATCATTTCCTTATCTTAAAGCCAAGTGATTAGCAAAATTCTATCAGCAATCTTAATTTATTTTTCCCTATATGACACATTAACAGATTCTGAATGTCACCTTCTTGAATGGGGAACATTATTATGCCTACCACAGTCCAAAATCTAGCCCTCAAAGATTTACCTCCATATCACATACAAAATGCATTTGCCCCATCTGAATATTCCCCCAAACCTTAACCCATTGCATTAATTCAAATCCAAAAATCTCATCTAAATTCTAGAAGCTCAAACGTCTCATATCTCATCATCTAAGTAATATAAATTAGTCTCTTGGTATAACAATCCATCCTGAAGCACAATTTCTCTCCATCTGTGAAGCTGTGAAACTCAAAAATCAAGTTACCTGCTCAAAAATATAATGCTGAGATAGGCATAAGTAGTAGTTATAGATAATTCCATTCAAAAACTGAGAAAATTAAATCAGAGTCATTGGTCCCAAGTAATTTCAAAATCTAGGCCTGGGAACAATCTGATAAGGCTCTTGGATCTACACTTTGAACTCACAGCTCTGTCCTCTGGGATCTTGACTCCATCTTCTGAGTCATTCATTCTTTTTCATGAAAATTTTTTGTAGTTGAGTAGTTTTATCAGCTTGTATCTTCTCTGTAGAATATTGCAGGTCTGACAGCCTTCTTTCATTTTGTCCTCTCTCTGTCCCTTTTGGAAAAAATTGGCAGTGTTTTTATTCATATGACATTCTCAAGTACCTTGTGGGTCTCCCCATGTATAGTATTGAGATTTACTTCACTAAGCAAGAGGTTTGTCTACAGATCTTTCTGAGATACTCTCTTCTATTTTTGGTTTTTGCTGACGTGGAAAAGAGTATCAATCCATCAACCTTTAATTTATTTAAGAGCCTTTTGTGTGACTGAATAATGTAAACTTGATCTTTCTGAGGTATCAGCCATAGTTTATAATGCCACACTCTCATGTTTTTCTCTAGAAAATAATTCCTACAGTAAATCTCTTAATTTTGGCATATTTTGTCATCTATGTAGACTGAGGATTTCCAAAATTATTATGGCCTGGTTCCTTTTGGCTTAAAATTTTTCCCTTCAATTCATCTGTTCTTGCATTTTACTAAAAGCAGCAAGAAGAAAACAGCCTATACCTTCAACACTTAGTTTGGAAACCTTCTCAGATAAATTTCAAGTTCATTTAGTTCTAAAATTCTTATTTGATTCCAATTTATGCTTTCTTTTCTGTGCCTAAACTTTTTTTTCTTTCTTCTTCTTCTTTTTTTATTTTGCTGAGACTTTTTATATTACCATTTGATTCAAACATGTTAATTATTGCCTGTTGAAGCATTTTTACAGTGGCTGCTTTAAAACCTTTGTCAGATAACTTTAACATCTCTATCACCTCAGTGTTGGCATCTGTTGATTGTCTTTTTTCATTCTGTTTGATATCTTTCTGGTCCTTGATTGAATGAATGATTTTTTAAAATTGAAACATGGATATTTGGGGGTTCTTATGAGACTCTGGATGTTATCAAATCCTTCTATTTTAGTTGGCTTTCTCTGACACTGTTACAGCTAGGTAAAAGGGTTGTTGCCTCATTACTGTCAGGTGAACATAGAGTGTGTTCTCTCCATTTGACCTCCACTGAAACACAGGAGGGGTGTTCTGGTTACTACTGGGGAAGAGAGGGAGGTCTGATTATCAGCTGGTAGGAATAGGAATCCTTGTTCCTTACTTGGCCCTGATAGATCAAATTGTTACCCATTGCTTAAATTAACTAGAAAAAAAAATGGCAATCCAAGATTTTGGATGTGGCACAATAATTTTGATGACAGTCTAATATTTGGTCATGAGAAGAGATGACTGAAGTGAGGTAGAATAACCTGTTGCATAAATGGAGGAGGTCAAGGAAATGAGAGGCAGAGGTGCTAGAAAAATAACACATGTGGAGGTTATTAGAAATTTATTAGAGAATTTTTGGTGCAGTGGTGAGAAAAAGCATATAGCCTCAACAAATAAAGGGAAATGATGGCATATTTTAAAAGAAAGAATTTCAGTGAAATAGTACTTTTGAGGAAATATGTAAGAATTATAAACTGGAAGTACCAATAAGGCACCTACCTCACTTACAGTCTCTGAGGTCTGTAAAGAATGGAGAAGAATGCCTTTGTTTGAGAGGATTTTAAGAGAAGCATTGTCTTTGAGTTACAGTAAGATTTTGGTTAGAGTGAAAAGAAAGGAGCTTTCAGAGAAAACATGGAGTATGACTAGATTATATTAATATCAGAATATGAGTTACAAGGGGGAGTGTTGGTTGGGAAATCATAGCCAGATAGTAAATGGTGTAGATGAGTAGATCTACAGAGGTATGTTACGTTTTGCATCTGGGTGGTGACAGTCTCTCTGGGAAGCTTGAATTTTTGGCAGTGACTGAGGTGTTCAGATATGACGTATAAAATATGATAAGGTTAGTTCTTACAGTCTTTTAGAAAAAAGAAAGCCTTCCAACATCTTTTTGGATTTTCTCTTGGAACATTAGTGAGAGCTTTGATGTCATGCCTGGAGAAGTGCTACTTTACAAGGATCATGGAAGTCTACAGGTTTTCTGTAAAAAATTTCAACAGGCAGTGGCCCAACTGGGGCACAACAGATTATTCAGAAACAAGGAGAGCTCTTTGGGCCTCCTTTGAAACTTGTCATAGGCTATGTCTCAGCCAAGGTTTGAGTAGGATTTACCAAGAGCATGTAGAGTTCTAAGGATGTTGTTGAAATCCCTAAAATAATTTAAAATCTAGTAAGAGAAAATGTAGTTAATGTAAGGTATGATGTGGAAACTGTGATAAAAGAGTTACAAAAGTGAGTAAGTTACCAAAGACTTAATTGAGAAGGGTTCACTGAAATTGTATTAGAGTTGGGTATAAAAGAATATCAACACATAAGGCAGAAGGCCATTCTTGACAGAAAGAAGGTCATGAGAAAAGGTGAGAAAGCATTCCTAGAGACTTACTGAGGAAATATTGCAAGATATAGTGAGAAGAGCGAAAACACTACCACATAAAGAAAGTGCTGAAAATGAAGAGATCCAAGACCAAAGAGGAGAGAAGGGGAACATTTAAATTCCACTCTTTTAGTTATTTTAATGTGTACCTTAACTAATTTTTGATTATAGATGTAATGTCATTCTGTCAAATATTTTTAACTTTATATAACTATCTAACTATATTTTCTCACCCATTAACCATCCTCACTTTATCCATCCTCCCTTCTACCCATCCCAAACTCTGGTAACCATCATTCTACTCAGTCTCCATGAGATCAATAGTTTTTAATATTTAGCTCACACATGTGAGTGAAAACAGGTGATATTTGTCTTTTTGTGCTTGGCTTATTTCACATAACATAATGTTCTCCAGTTCCATCCATGTTGTTGCAATTGGCAGGATTTCATTTTTTGTGGCTATATAATATTCCATTGTGTATGTGTACCATAATTTCTTTATCCATTCATCTGCTGATGGACACTTAGGTTGATTCCAAATCGTGGATATTGTGAATAGTGCCGAAATAAACATGGGAGAGCAGATATCTTTTTGATATACTGAATTCCTTTCTTTTGGCTATATATCTAGCTGTGGGATTTCTGGGTCATATGGCAGTTCTACTTTCAGTTTTTTTAGGAACCTCCATACATTCTTCATAGTAGTAGCACTAATTTACATTCTCACCATCAATGTACAAAGGTTCCCCTTTCTCCACATTCTTTTCAGCATTCATTATTGTCTGTCTTTTGGATAAAAGCCATTTTAACTGGGGTAATATGATACCATATTGTAGCTTTTATTTGCATTTTTCTGATGACTAATAATGTTGAGCTTTTTTAATAACCTACTGGTCATTTGTATGTCTTCTTATGAGAAATGTCTTCAGATCCTTTGCCCATTTTAATTGGATTACTTTATTTTTTTCCTATTGAGTTGTTGGAGCTCCTTATATATTCTAATTATGACTCCCTTGTCAGATGGGTAGTGTTCAAATATTCTCTCCATTCTGTGGGTTGCTTCCTCCCTATTCTGAATATTTCCTTTGCTATGCAGAAGCTTTTTAATTTGATGTGATCCCATTTGTCCAATTTTGCTTTGGTTGCCTCTACATAGGGGGTATTACTCAAGAACTCCTTGCCCAAACCAATGTCCTGAAGCATTTTCCCAATGTTTTCTTTTAGTAGTTTCATAGTTTCAGGTCTTATATTTAAGTCTTTAATCCATTTTTATTTGATTTTTGTATATGGTGAGAGATAAGGGTCTAGATTCATTCTTCTGCATATGGATATCCAGTTTTCCCAGCAACATTTATTAGAAAGACTGTCCTTACTCCACTGTATGTTCTTGTCAACTCTGTCAAGTATAAGTTCACTATGGATGTGTGGATTTATTTCTGGGTTCTCTATTCTGTTCCATTGGTTTATATGTCTGTTTTAATGCTAGTACCATGCTGTTTTGGTTACTACAGCTCTGTAGCATAATTTGAAGGCAGATAATGATAATGTGATTCCTATGGTTTTATTCTTTTTTTCTTAGGATGGCTTTGGCTATTCTGGCTCTTTTGTTGTTCCATGTAATCTTTTGGATTACTTTTTTTTATTTCTGAGAAGAATGTCATTGTATTCTGACAGGGATTGCACTGAATCTGTACATTGCTTTGGGTAGTATGGACATGTTAACAATATTGATTTTTCTAATCCATGAGCATGGAATATCTTTCCATTTTTTTGTATCCTCTTCAATTTTTTTCATCAATGTTTTATAGTTTTCATTATAGAGATCTTTCACTACTTTGGTTAAGTTTATTCCTAGGTATTTAATTTTATTTTGTAGCTATTATAAATGAGATTACTTTCTTCACTTCTTTTTCAGATTTTTTACTATTGGCATATAGGAATGCTAGTGATTTTTGTATGTTGATTTTGTATCCTGTAACTATACTGAATTTGTTTATCAGTTCTAAAAATTTTATTGTGGAGCCTTCAGGTTTCTCTAGATATGAGATCACATGATCTGCAAACAAGGATAATTTGACTTCTTCCTTTCCAATTTGGATGCCCTTTATTTCTTTTTCTTGTTTGTTTGCTCTAGCTAGAACTTCCCATACTACATTGAATAATTGTGGTGAAAGTGAGCATCCTTGTCTTGTACCAGATCTTAGAGGAAAGGCTTTCACTGTTTCCCTATTCAGTATAATACTAGCTGTGGGTCTGTCATCTATGGCTTTTTATCATGTTGAGGTAAGTTCCTTCTATATTGTTTTTAGAGAGTTTTTATCATGAAGGAATGTTGAACGTTATCAAATGCTTTTTTAGCATCAATTGAAAGGATTATATAATTTTTGTCTTTCATTCTGGTGATATGATATATCATATTGATTAATTTGTATATGCATTCATCCTTGCATCCCTGGGATGAATCCCACTTGATTATGATGAATAATCTTTTTAATGTTTTGTTGAATTTGGTTTGCTATTATTTTGTTGTGAAATTTTGCATCTATGTCCATCAAAGATATTGGCATATTATTTTATTGTTGTTTTGTCTTTGCCTGGTTTTGGTATTAGGGTGATACAGGCCTTGTAGAGTCAGTTTGGGAGCATACCGTCATCTTTGATTTTTTGGATTAGTTTTAGTAGGATTCTTGGTAGTTCTTATTTGAATGCTGGGTAGAATTCAACAGTGAAGCCATCAGGTCCTGGGACTTTCTTTGATGGGAGACTTCTCATTACTGCTTCCATCTTGTTACTTGTTATTGGTTTATTCAGATTTTGGATTTCTTCCTAGTTCAACCTTGGTAGGTGGTATGTGTCTAGAAATTTATCCATTTCATCTAGGTTTTCCAATTTATTCACATATAGTTGCACATAGTAGTCTCTAATGATCCTTTGAATTTCTGCAGTATCAGATGTAATGTCTCCTTTTTCATCTTTGATTTTATTTATTTGGGTTTTGTCTCTCTTTTTTTCTTTAGCCAGTTAGTCTGGCTAAAGGTGTGTCAGTTTTGTTTATATTTTCAAAAAACCAGCTTTTCATTTCATTTGTTTTTTGTAATTTTTTTGTTTCAATTTCATTTCTTTCTGCTCTGGTCTTTATTATTTCTTTTCTTCTACTAAATTTGGGCTTGTTTTACTCTTGTTTTTCTAGTTCTTTGAGATGTGTCATTAGGTTATTTAATTTAAGGTTTTCCACTTTTTTGATGTAGGTACTGATTGCTATAAACTTTCCTCTTATTACTGCTTTTGCTATATCCCATAGGTTTGGACAAATTGTGTTTTCATTTTCATTTGTTTTGAGAATTTTTAAAATTTCCTTCTTAATCTCTTCATTTACCCATCAGTCATTTATGAACATATAGTTTAACTGTCATGTGTTTTTACAGTTTCCATTGTTCCTCTTGCTATTTATTTGTAGTTTTGTTCCATTGTGTTTGGAGAAAATGCTTGATAAAAAATTCAAAAAATTTGAAATCATAAGACTTGTTTTGTGGCCTATTATATATTTTGTCCTTGAGAATGATGCATGTGCCAAGGAAATGAACATGTATTCTGCAGCTGTTGAATTAAATGTTCTATAAATATCTATTATGTCTATTTAGTCTATAGTGTACATTAAGTCCAATGTTTCTTTGTTGAATTTCTGTCTAGCTGTTCTCTCCAATGCAGAAAGTGGAGTGTTGAGGTCTCCAAGTCTAATTGTATTGGGGTCTATCTCTTTATCTCTGATTATATTTGTGTTATTAATATATATTTGGGTGCTCTTGTGTTGGGCACATATATTTAGAATTGTATCCTCTTGCTGAATTGGCCCCTTTGTCGTTATGTAATGACCTTCTTTGTCTCTTCTTACAGTTTTTGTCTTGAAATCTATTTTATCTGATAGAAGTATAGGTACTCCTGCTCTTTATTGGTTTCCATTTGCATGGAATGTCTTTTTCCATCCCTTAATTTTCAGACTATGTGTGTCTTTATAGGTTAAGTGGGTTTCATTTAGATAACATATAGTTTGGTCTTTTTTTTTTTAATCTATTCAGCCACTGTATGTCTTTTGATTGGAGAGTTTAGTCCATTCACATTCAGTGTTATTATTGGTAGGTAAGAACTTACTACTGACATGTTGTTATTTGATTTCTGATTGTCTTGTGGTCCTCTATTTCTTTCTTCCTTCCTGTTTTCCTTTGTTAAAAATGATTTTCTCTTGTAGTATATTTTAATTTTTCCCTTTTTATTTTTTGTGTATCTGTTACAGGTTTTTTGATTTGAGGTTGCCATGAGGCTTGCAAAAAACGTTTTATAACCAATTATTTTAAACAGATGAAAATGCTGCTTACAAACAAAAAATTGAATAAACAAGCAAAGAGAAAACTAACAGAAATTCTACACTTTAACTCTACCCCTCCCCCACTTTTTAAGTTTTTCTGCTTCCATCTGTATCTTTTTACATTATCTATCTCTCAAAAAGTTGTTGTAGTTATTTTTATAGGTTTGCCTTTTAGTCTTATTACTCAAGATATGTGGTTTATACACTACAATTTCAGCAGTAGAATATTCTGTATTTGTGTCCTTACTGTTACCAGTGAGTTATATACCTTCAGATGATTTTTTATTGTTCATTAATGTCCTTTTCTTTCATATTGAAGAACTCTTTTTAGGATTTCTGGTAGGACAGGTCTGGTGTTGATGAAATCCCTCAGCTTGTTTGTCTGGGAAAATCTTTAGTTTTCCTTCATGTTTGAAGGATATTTTTGCAGGATTTAACATTCCAGGGTTAAGGTTTATTTCCTTTAGCACTTTGAATGTGTCATGCCACACTCTCCTGGCCTGTAATGTTTCCACTGAAAAGTCTGCTGCCAGACATATTGGAGCTGCTTTATATGTTATTATTTTTTTCTTTTTTTTCCTTAGGACCTTTTCTTTATTTGTGACCTTTGGGAGCTTGATTATTAAATGCCTTGAGGTATTCTTGTTTAGGTTAAATCTGCTTGGTGTTCTATGACCTTCTTGTACCTGAATATTGATATCTTTCTCTAGGTTTGGAAAATTCTATTATTTCTTTGAATAAACTTTCTATCCCAATCTCTCTCTCTACCTCCTCTTTAAGGCCAATAACTCTTAGATTTACCCTTTCAAGGCTATTTTCTAGATTTTGTAGGTGTACCTCATTCTTTTTTATTCTTTTTTCTTTTTTTCTTCTGTGTATTTTCAAATATTGTCTTCAAGCTAATTCTTTCTTCTGCTTGATCAATTCTGCTATTGATAGACTCTGATGCATTTCTCAGTTTGTCAATTGAATTTTTCAGCCCCAGAATTTCTGATTGATTTTTTCATTATCTCAATCTCTTTGTTAAATTTCTCTGATAGTCTTCTGAATTCCTTCTCTGTGTTATCTTGACATTCATTGAGCTTCTTCAGGACAGCTCTTTTGAATTCTTTGTCTGAAAGGTCACCTATCTCCATAACTCTGGGATGGGTTACTGGTGCCTTATTTTGTTCATTTGGTGAGGTCATGTTTTCCTGGTTGTTCTTGATGCTTGTGGATGTTCATTGATATCTGGGCATTGAAGAGTTAGATATTTATTTTAATCTTCACAGTCTGGGCTTATTTGAATCTGTCCTTCTTGAGAAGGCTTTCCAGATATGTAAAGGTAATTGAATGCTGGGATCTAAGTCCTTGGTCCCCATAGCTGTAACAGTACTGGGGGTTCCCTAAGCCCAGTAATGCTGTGACTCACAGTCTCCTGGTAGTACCATCTTGGTGAACTTGAGTAAGATATGGGAGAATTCTCAGGCAAAGTCTTTCACTCCCTTCCCTCACTCTGTGCTGGGCTGCTGGAGTTTGTGGACGAGAGATGTGGGTACTCTCTCTTGGCCACCATAGCTAGGACTGCACCAGGTCACACCTAGGACAGTCTATCCTGACTGTGCTACCGAGTTATTCATGCCAGCTCTTACTCACAGAGGTGTATTAGAGGTCTTTTGTCAGCAAAATGTCTTTAGCCGGGCAGGTCTAGAATGCATCGACTAAGCTGGACTAGTGACCTCAGATCTCTGGACTTACTGTGGCTGAGTGTATCCAGTGCAACAAGTCTCTGACTTTCTCTTCCCAGTGAAGACTCCGCCGACTCCTGATTGGGGGGTGACGGCAGGCTTGGCCACTGATGCTGCTATCTCACTGGGTCACATGTACCCCAAGTCTACTGGCCCCAAGCCAACATGATTTCAGGAATTGCCCAAGGACTGCAGCCTTTATGGCCTGACTTACAAATTTATTTCAGTTCCTAGGCCCTTTTTTTTCAGCTGGTAGTGTGTTAAATGGAACTCAGGTCTTGGGGTAGATAATTTCCCTCTGGCTGGGCTGGTCCAAATGCTCCTTTCATGAGTGCCAGCAGAACTCTGCCCTGTGCTGTGTTCCCCTGTGACAGGATTACCCTGAGTTCCAATGTAGAGTCCCACAATCACTTCCATGTCCCTCCCCTGACACATAGATTCTCTCTCCACTCAGTGCTGCCACAGCAGTGTTGGGGCTGGGGGAGGGGTGGTGTAGGCAAAGAAAGACTATCTTTTCTGTCTCTTCAATGCCTGTTTCCTTGATATAATGTTAAAACCAGGTACTGTGATTGCTCACCTGATTTTTGGTTCTTCCAAAGGTGCTTCCTTGCATGGGTAGTTGAATTTGGTGTCTGTGCAGAGGGATGATTGCTGGAGGTTTCTATTCAGCTGTCTTGCTCAGCCCCCTCTCTGATCTATACCTATTCTGCTATATATTGGTTAGGCCTTGGATAGCATGTAATCTCTGCTTCATTTTCAGTCTAGTGATAATTTGGCAAAGAGAGCTGAAAGTCACTGCTGGTAGAATAAAGGAGTAGGCAAAGCCAGACATACACAACATTTTGAAGGATGTAGTAATTCTCCTTTCATTCCAGTGTTCCCAGGCGTTTTTAGTATCAGCATTTCCCCAGTGTGGCTATCTACCTTGGCACATTCTCTCCTCTTTCTTAGCTAAAACTAACCTCTCTGTATCTTTGAGGGAAACTCAGTTGGCATTTAGGAAAGCAATTAATTCAAGAAATTTACATGAATTTTTAATGACTATCATGCATTTAATCCTTTTGGGGAAGTTACATTTTAGACACATGACTGCTTAATCGGGAGTAACAAATCTTAAATAGTTCAAGAAGTTTAGTAATGCTAACTTTGCTAATCCTCATAAATAATCTCAGACTATCTATTCTTCTAGAAATGGTAGATGCAATATTTATTCTCCTCGTGCTCTTATATATCATCTTCTCAAAAGATTAAAAAATCATTCTTAATTTTTACTTTCTTATATCCATAGTACTGAAGAAGTTATATTTTGTGGCCTGCCACTTTGAATACATATAATGTGTAGGTTCAATCATACCAACTTTAAAAGGCAAGCCATGGTCATCTCTGTGAAAATTAAACTCTCCTCCAGAATCTATTTTGGCTAAGTGAATAAGACTTGTCATCACTACTTCTGATATTAATGGTTTCCATGCTACATCTTTTACTTTTTACCAATTTTTTTGTACTTCTGCCATTGCTCCAGAGAGTAGCAGATCATTTCTGGCTATTATTTAGCTATTTAGTCCTCTGAACTATTTGTGTGTGTTCAGTTATAGCACTGTGTCAGGTATCTTCCAATTAAACAGTGAGTACATTGCTTTTTTCTTCTATTCTGGAGGTATCATAGTCAGTGGACTTTTACAAAGCTGAGTGAAGTCTTAGAGGTGTATTTTAACATGCAAAGTAATCACAAATGTTGGTCTTGCATTGATGTGGGATGATTTGTGTGTTTTTAAAGAGTTCTCCCTTCTTACCCTCTGCCTTGATGGCTTTGCTTGCTTTACAAGAATTGGATGATTTCTTTTTTTCTTTTTTATTTCAAAGTATTATGGGGGCACAAATGTTTTTGGTTATGTGGATCCATTTTGTAATGCTTGAGTCAGAGATAAAAGTGTACCCATCACCCAGATACTGTTCATTGTACCCATAAGGTAGATTTTTGCCCTTCCGCTCTTCCTGCTTCTCTCTGCTTGATTTCCAGTGAGATTTAAATCCCTCTATACATATGTGTGCTTATCAGTTAGTCCCAATTTAATAGTGAGTATATGTGGTGTTTGTTTTTCCATTCTTTAGGTACTTCACTTACAATAGTGGTCTCCAGTTCCACCCAAATTATTGCAAAAGGCATTAAGTCATCCTTCTTTATGGCTGAGTAGTGTTCCATGGTATAAACATATCACATTTTGTTAATCCACTCATGAATTGGTGGGCATTTGGGTTGATTCCACATCTTTGCAATTGTGAATTTTGCTGCAATAAACATTTGCATGCAGGTGTCTTTTTGATAAAATGACTTCCTTTGGGTAAATACCCAATAGGGGGATTGCTGGATCAAATGGTAGGTCAACTTTTAGTTCTCTGAGGAATCTCCATACTGTTTTCCATAGAGGTTGTATTAGTTTGCAGTCCCACCAATAGTGTATAAGTGTTCCTTTCTCTCTGCATCCACGCCAGCATCTATTGTTTTTGGACTTTTTAATAAAAGCCATTCTAACTGGCGTAAGGTAATATCTCATCGTGGTTTTGATTTGCCTGATTAGTTTCATGGAGCATTTTTTATATGTTTGTTGGCCATTTGTCTTTCTTTGAGAAGCTTCTATTCATGTCTTTCACCTGCGTTTTAATGGGGTTGTTTTTTTCTTACTGATTTGCTTGAGTTCTTTGTAGATTCTGGTTATTAGTCCTTTATTGGATGTATAACTTGCAAATATTTTCTCCCATTCTGTAGGCTATTTTCTCTGTTGATTATATCCTTGGCTGTGCAGAAGCTTTTTAATTTTACAAAGTTCCATTTATTTATTTTTGTCATAGCTGTAATTGCCCTCGGGGTCTTCTTCATAAATTTTTTGCCTGGGCTGATATCTAGAAGAGTTTTTCCAATATTTCCTCTAGAATTCCTATGGTTTCATGCCTCACACTTAAGTCCTTTATCCATCTTGAATTAACTTTTGTGTGTGGTGAGAGATGAGGTACTGCATGTGGCTATCCAATTTTCCCAGCACCATTTATTGAATAGGGATTCTTTTCCCCAGTGTATATTTTTGTCTGCTTTGTCAAAGATTAATGGGCTATATGTGGATGGTTTTATGTCTGGGTTCTCTATTCTGTTCCTTTGGTCTATGTCTACTTTTGTGGCAATTGTATTATAGTTTGAAGTCTAGTAATGTGATGCCTCCTGATTTGTTCTTGTTGCTCAAGATTACTTTGGCTATTTTCTGGTTCCACACGAAGCATATAATTATGTTTTCTAGATCTGTATAATATGATGTTGGTATTTTGATGGGGATTGCATTGAATCTGTAAATCCTTTGGGCAGTGTGGACATTTAAACAATGTTGATTCTACCAATCCATGAGCATAACATGTTTTTCCACTTGTTTGTATCATCTGTGATTTCTTTCCTCAGCGTTTAACTTTCTTTGTAAAGATCTTCCACCTGTTTGGTTAAATATTTTCCTAGGTATTTTAATTTCTTTTTAGCAATATTGAATGGTATTGAGTCATTGATTTGACTCTCAGCTTAACTGTTATTGGTATATAGGAATGCTACCAATTTGTGTACATTGATTTTCCAACCTGAGACTTTGCTAAATTCATTTATCAATTCCAGGAATCTATTGGTGGAATCTTTGAGGTTTTCTAGATATAAGATTTTATCATCTGCAAAGAGCAATAGTTTTACCTCCTATTTCCTGAATTGGATACCCTTAATTTCCTTCTCTTGCCTGACTGCTCTCAGGCTAGGGCTTTCAGCAATATGTTGAATAGAAGTGGTCACAGTGGGCATCCCTGTCTTGTTCCACTTCTGAGTGGGAATGCTTTCAACTTTTCCCCATTCACTATGATACTGGATATGGGTTTGTCATATATGGCTTTTATAATTTTGATATATGTTCCTTCTATGCCTAGTTTGTTGAGGGTTTTTTCAAGAAAGGGTGGTGAATTTTGTCAAATGCTTTTTCTGCATCTATTGAGATGATCAAATGATTTTTGCTTTTACTTCTGTTTATGTGGTGAATCACATTTATTGGTTTTATGTATGTTGATCAATCCTTGCATCCCTGGGAAAAAGCCCATGTGGTCACGGTGGATTATTATTATTTTTTATATACTGTTGAATTCTGTTTGCTAGTGTTTTATTGAGGATTTTTGCATTTATATTCAGAAGGGATATTGGTCTGTAGTTTCTTTTTTTGTGGTGTCCTTTCCTAGCTTTGGTATCAAGGTGATACGGGCTTCATAAAATGAGTTGGGGAGGATTCCCTCCTTAATGTTATGAAATAATTTCTGCAGAATGGGTACTAACTCCTCTTTGTAGGTCTTGTAATATTCAGCTCTGACTCCATCTGGTCTGGGCATTTGTTGTTGTTGTTGGATGATTTTTTTTATTGGTGCTTCAACTCATTGCTCTTTATTGATCTGTTCAGGACTTCTATTTTTTCCTGATTGAGTGTTGGGAGGTTATGTGTTTCCAGAAATTTGTCCATTTCCTCTACCTTTTTGAGTTTAAGTGTATAGAGATTTTTGTAGTATTCATAGATGATATTTTGTATTTCTATGATATAAGTTGTAATATTTCCTTTTTCATTTCTGATTGAGCTTATTTGAGTTCTTTCTGTTCTATTCCTGGTTAATCTAGCAAGAGCTACATCAATTTTGTTTATCTTTTCAATACAACCAATTTTTTGTTTCATTGATCTGTATAATTTTCTTGTTTTTTATTTCTTTTAGTTCTGCTCTGACCTTAGTTATTTCTTTTCTTCTACTGGCTTTGGGTTTAATTTGCTCTTCCGTCACTAGAATGTTAATTTGTGATCTTTCTGTCTTTTTGATGTAGAAATTTAAGGCTGCGAATTTTCACCTTAGGACTGCTTTTACTGTATCCCATAGATTTTGATAGCTTGTGTCCCCTTTGTCATTCAGTTTGAGGAATCTTTTAATTTCCATCTTAATTTAATTATTGATCCAATAATCTTTCAGCAGCTGGTTGTTTAATTTCTATGACTTTGGGTACAATTGAGTGTTTCCCTTAGAGTTGATGCCTAATTTCATTCCACTGTGGTCTGAGAAGATACATGGTATGATTTGTATTTTTTGAATTTTTGAGCCATGTTTTGTGGCCTGAGGTGTGATCAATCTTGGAGAATGTTCCATGTGCTGATGAGTAGAATGGATATTCAGTAGTTTTGGGGTATAATGTTCTGTAAATGTCTGTTAGGTCCATATTTTGTAGACTCCCATTTACATCCTGTGTTTCTTTATTTATTTTCTGGTTGGATGATCTGTCCAGTTCTGTCAGCAGGATGTTGAAGTCCCCAGAAATTATGCTGTTGCTATTTATCTCTTTGCTTAGATCTAGTAAGCTTTGCTTTATGAATCTGGGTGCTGCTATGGTAGGCACATAAATATTTAGGATTGTTATAACTTCTTGTTGAACTGCTCCCTTTACCATTATATAATGACCTTCTTTGTCTTTCTTTACTATTGTTGATTTAAAGTCAATTTTATCTGATATGATAATGGCTACACCTGCTTTCTTTTGGTTTCCATTTGCTTGGAATATTTTCTTCCATCCCTTCACCTTGAGTCTGTATGAGTCCTTGTGGGTTATATGTGTTTCCTGGAGAAAGCAGATAATTGGCTTGTATTTTTTTTATCCATTCAGTCAGTCTATATCTCTTGAGTGGGGAATTCAAACTATTCACATTGATTGATAGGATTGATATGTGGGATGCTGTTCTGTTCATCCTGTTGGGTAGTGCCTTATTGATTTGTTTTACTTCTTGTACTATTGTTTCATATGAGGTTTGACCTTTAGCTTTTGGGTGGTTTTACCCTGGTGGGTGACTATTGTGCTGATCCATGTGTAATGCAGGTCTGAATATTTCTTGCAGGGTAGATCTGGTCTTGACAAATTCTCTCAGTGGTTGCTTATCTGGAGATGTCTATTTCTCCTTCATATATGAAACTTAATTTTGCAGGATGCGAAATTCAAGGCTGGCAGTTGTTCTGTTTAAGAAAAATGAAGATGGGACCCCAACCCCTTCTCGCTTGTAAGGGTTAGAAGTCTGCAGTTGAGAAGTCTGCAGTTAGCCTGATGGGTTTTCCCTCATAAATTACTTGATGTTTTCACCTTATAGCTTGCAGGTGTTCCTCCCTTGTGTTGACTTGGGCCAGTCTAATGACTATGTGTCTTGGTGATTGCCTGTTAACAATGAATCTCCCAGGTTTTCATTGAGCTTCTTGTACCTGGATGTCTAAATCTCTAGCAAGACCCAGGAAGTTTTCCTCAATTATTCCCTCAAATAGGTTTTCCATCCCTTGTGTGTTTTCTTCTTCACCCTCAGGGATGCCTGTGACTCTTATATTTGGCCATTTTCCATAATCCCATTTTCTTGTTGGCTTTGTTCATTTCTCTTACCTCTCTGCTCTTCATTTTGACTGAGTGAGTTAATTCGAAAGAATTGTCTTCAAGCTCTGAGATTCTTTCTTCTGCCTGGTCTAGTCTATTCTTAAAACTTTCCACTGTGTTTTGCATTTCCTTAAATTTTTCATTTCTAGTAGTTCTAATTTTTTTAATATGTTGATCTCTTTAGTGAATTTTTCATTCCTTTCCTGAATTGTTTTTCTGGTTTCTTTGAGTTTGTTTTCAATTTTTTCTTGGACTTTGTTTAGCTTCCTACAATCCACATTTAGAATTCTTTATCTGTCATCTCAATATTTTCATTTTGCTTGGTATCCGTTGTTACAGAGCTGGTATTCCCTTTCTGGGGTGTCCTTTCACTCTCATTTTTCATAATTGCAGAGTTCTTTTGCTGATTCCTTCTCATCTAGCGCAGCTGTTGCTTCTTATTTTTGGATTTTCTTTTGTTTCCATAAGGCTTTTTTCCCTCATCTCATTTGTACAGGTGTGTTTTTAGCATATGTTGGGTAAGGACCTTTGGCTTTGCTTGTGAGTGCTTTGATGGTGATCTATGTTTTGGATGGATGCCTTGGTTATAGATATCCTTAGTGTGGTGGTTTTCTTAGTTGCTAGTTGTTTTTTGGCTGTAGGAGTCATGAGCTATGTGAGTGGGCATATTTCCTGTCTCTCTTTGATGAGGGAAGATGGAGGTCTTGAAATCCTTTTTCCTTCCCCAGCCCTTGGTCTTCTAAACAGTATAAATTGTAATGGCATACCTCGTTTAATCTCTGAGACAGTAGGTGGTACTTATGGGTGAGAATCAACCACACCCTGTATGCTTGAGTCAGTAAATGCTATAAAGGGTGTACAAATTGGCCTGTCAGTAGGTGTTGCTTGCTGAAAAGAACAAGCTGCAATGTTGTTTTTGTGTCCTGTGACCAGTTCTAGTCCCTCAGGAGAAGCACTTGAATGCCTGAGGTGGTGGCTTGGGCCCTGGAACTTCCAGGTGAGTCCTTATTCTCTGCCACAACAGAGGCAGGTGGCGGAGTGTGGCTGGGCAAGGCTGGGTTGGGTGAGCTTGCCCTCAGGCTCCATAAAAGCTGACAAGGTAGCTGTTTCAGCAAGGATCAAAGTTCTGCTCACAGTTTCTGGGTAAAGCTGCCAGGGAGGGGCTGAAATGGCCCCAGCCAACCAGAAAGTCTGCTTGTGGGAGCAGGACCGAGATTTACAATTTGGCAGTCTGGAGCAGGCCTTGCTCCTCTCCCTGCTCCATGGTTTCACCTCAGCATCTGCCAGCAGGCAGAAGCTCAAGCCAGCTAAGCTCCCCCATGACTGTGCAGTGGATCCCAGCCTGCACTGACAGCATGGCCCTCCTGTGTGTGTGTGGGTGCCCCATGAGCATGCTGTAGTATCCACACCGCAGTCTCCCTTCAGATCTACCTACGTGGGCTCCCTTACCTCCTAAAACTAGTTTGCAAATCTCCCCTCCATGCCTTTGAGCAACATGAACAAGACCTGGGGGTACAGGATCTGGCCTGGGGCCCTCCCCCTGGGTCCCCAAAGATCAATCACTGACCATGGAAGGGAGAAGCACACTAGTCCTGAGTTGCCCACAGGGTGCCCAAACAGGTTCGATGTCCCTCTGCCTCAGGGTGTGCCCTGCTCTGATGAAGCTGAAGGGCAAGCAGCACCAGAGACAGCTGGTGAGCAGAGAGATCACAGTCTGAGAACCCTTCAGTCTGCTGCAGAACCCCAAGAGAAAAGGTTTGAGCCCTACTGTCTGTGACAGCCTCAGTGTGGTGCTCAATTGTCTCTCTCACACCCACAGGCAGGGGAGGGGAAGGGGAGAAAAAGGGTCTGGATGGAGGAAAGCTAGCACCCTGGTCATTTCTGTCCCTCTCTCTGGGAAGCAGCCTGCCCAGAACGTCCAGGCTCTGGAGTCACACAGATCACCCCCGACCATCTGGACCCCTGTGGCTCCTGCAGTCTGGGCTGGAGTCAGAAAATGTTTGTGTGGGAATGAGCAAGATGAAACCTGAGGCATCGAAGCCCCCCAGGGAGGACAAAGGCACATGGTGGGTAGAGAAGCAATATGGTTCCTGCTGTCCTGGCTTGGGTCTGTGGTGATGGGAAGCTCCCCAGAGGGGCTGGGAGCCTGGTGCTTTGTCCACAAGGAGCTCACAGCTCACTGGTGGCAGCAGCCTCTGGGCTCGTGTGGGTTTAAAGTCTCTCCAGCAGCTTGGGAAACTGCTGTCAGAGATGCGAGGGAGAAACAAATCACTCCACCTAACCTTCTCGCTGGACTCCAAGCCTCTGGGGGATTGATCTCTGCCGATACCTTGCTCCTTCCTATTCTGCTTTGCAGCTTCTTCCCATGGAGTCTCCTGTAGGTTATGGCACCCTTCCCTCAGATTTACACCCAATCTATGTTTGTTTGTTTATTTGTTCATTTTTTCCTTTTCATCCAAAACTTCTGCTTCTTACTGAGAAGCTTTGGCAGCTGGTGTCTCTGGTCAGCCATCTTCTGCTCTATCAAAGAATTCCTGAGATCTTTCTGCCTGGTTAACAAGGCATTTGACAATTTGTAAGTCCAAAAGTAAGCATCTGTTCCTGTAAATGGGCTTCTAGAGACTATATGGCTGATTTTTAATGTGTGTGACTCACTCAACCTTTTAAGAAAGCATTTCTCATTATTTTTAACTTTAGCATTTCCAAGCAAAATTATCATATATTATATTTTTCATAGAAAATATTTGAGCCTACTTCCAAGTCTTCTGGCAAGGACTTTGCATCAAAATAGATAAGGAAGAAAATGAAAGATGAAATCCTTATTATACATAGCTACTTGCATACAGAAAATAAGCACCCTAGACATTTCAGTTTTCTTGTAAGTACACCATGGGCATATAGTGCCTACTTTAACTTTGGAGATGTTAGAAACAGCTTTTTAAATTACCACGCACATACACCTACCACCAATATTGCTATATCATTGTGAAACATTGTCTAAAAGAATTTGATTGATTTATTTTAAAGTTTATATGTGTTATTATTCACTTCATGGTTATAGAAATATAATTAAAAAGTTATCACCAGATTCTATTTACTTGGCAATTAGTTACTTTTAAAACATATACAATATAATGTACAAAAGTCCTATGAACCTAGACAATCTTCTTTAAGAAACTTAGTAAATTATCTCTCAAGTTTACCAACTTAGCTAATATTTTTATTCTTACAACAACTGTTGAGTTTTATGGCTGAGTGTAGCGTTCTTATTTTTTGTTTTCTTTTCCTGTTTGCATACTTGCTTACTTGTTCTGTTTTACAGTTTTATCCCTTTCATTGGTATATAGTTGAGAGAAATAGTTGCAAAAGGAAAGGGCTATTTTCTATTTTTCTTGACAATCCCTTTTCTTCATTATTTAGGTTTCCTTGAAGGAGAATCTGAGGTAAGACACACATACTAATTTTTTGAATGTGTGTGCAAGTGTGTGGAATGCAATCTCACAGAAACAAAAGTGAAGACAAAAGGAGAACAAGGCAGAGAAGCAGATGAAATGGTGCATTGCAGAGCTGGCCCAGCTTTGCCAGAAAACACAGCTGGTTACACGAGTGATGTTATATCCGCTAGGGGAGAGGAAGAGAATAGAATTTATTTGGCTTTTTCCTGTCTCCCATCTATTATTGGTTGAAGTTAACTCCAAAGGGCGTTAACGTTTTTATGTGATATTACCTGGCCACTCCAAGATGCCATTGGGGAAGCCAGGTTCTGTAACATTATAGCAACCACAGCTAGATAGCAAACAAATGTGAGGTAGCAGCTTTCTGTCTGCCTGGTTGTCAAGAGTTTCCTGGAAGTGTCATTAATCAGAGGCAACAGGAAGCCTCCAGTGTGGGAAGTGAGCAGTGTGCGGTGTAAGCAGTGAGGCAAAGCACTGTCTTGTTATGGTTTGGGAGACATGGGGGATGGGAAGAAGACGACTGCACTGGCAAAATGGTCTTACATTACCGCTTGCGAAGTCACAGTTCTGAGTCTTTCTTCAATGAAGAGTAAACCAGCCTCCTGCTGTGTGAAGTCTAATGTCGTCTTCCATTTTTATGATGATTTTATACATTCGAAACATTTTCCCGGTTTCATGGGTTAATTTTCCATTTCATTAATATATCTTGGGGTAGCCCGAAGCATCCCATTGGGATGCCCTTCTCCTCTGTTTCTGTATTCCCAATACTCTTCACATTTGATCAAAAGTAATTCAAATGATCAACTGGATACATAGAAACATTCTTAGTTTGAGCTAATTGATCTTTTCCTTTTAGTTACCACATCTGAAAGTTCATAAATTGAAACAGTACTTTAGCAGAGTGCCTTCCAAATATAGAAAAGGCTTATTATGATTTGAAAGTCTGATTAGAATTTTAAAATACCTATTTCTTCTTGAAATACTTTTACTTTATTAGGGCAAGACTTATATATTTTATTATAGAAATTAATATAAAACCTATTTTCCCTACCATTTAGACATAAATATTTTCTTACTCAAGTGGGGATGAACCCAGAAATTTTAAACAAGCCCAAAATCTTGTTTCAAGGAGAGACCAAATTTTATTTTTTTACTAAGGATGAGAAACAAATTTTAATCTAAGCATGTCTTTTGGAATTTCAGACCACATTTATGTCAAATAGATGACTTTCCTTGTAAGATATTTGTTTCAACGTTAGGTAACTTTTTTGACTTCTCACTTGTCACATACAATTTTCCTTCTTACTTTTTAGATATAGGAGTTCGAGCTGTAGGGCAAATTAGCTAACTTCTCACATGCCCTTGAAAATCTTAGCCTTCTTATTGATGATAGATCAGCTGATGGGAAAAAGGGCTCTGTCCAAGAAAGTTCAATTTGAAAATGCTGCTCAGACTTTCACTAATGTAAGCAAACATTATGCCTCTATTCAGAATCTCTTTTAAAATTATAATAATATACCCAAGAAGCATATAAGAAAAGATTATCTTTATGCACTAAAACAGAGCTTTTACCCTTTAAGCCCAAAAGACAGGTAAAAGAATCACTTTGTTCTTAAGAGTTTATTTTACAATTCTAAATTCCATGCTTCAGGAAATGTTACATTACTCTGGAAGCAGAGAAATAAATGCTCATATAAAGCAACTCTTTTCTATAAATAGTATACTTATCCAGATAGAAAATCCTCTCAATTTATCACTTGTGTAAACATATTATGAATTTTCATTTCTCTAAAATATGCTTATAAGATATTGGAGAAAATTATTGCATTTATATGCATTAAGATTTCTTTATTTAATTTCAAATGCATTATATACTAATTTTTATTATTCATCATGTTTAAGGAAAACATCTAAACAAGGAAAGCTTTGTTTAGTTTCCATGCTTTATATGCCCTATGAAGTTTTTGTTCACATTCATAAGGGAAATAGAAGCATTTAGATTTTGATCAACACAACTGTGGATTATTATTAATATATCCAGATGAGGATCTGGTGCAACATGTTGTTTTACAAAACATAATTTGCTTTTAGTTACATGTTGCTTTTAGTTAAAATTTGTTGCTTCTAATATTTATGATAAGTAGCCTAGAAATTAAAATTGGATAAATCTGTGTAAAACTCAAAAAATGTTATAGAAAAATCACAAATGAAATAGACCATACAATAGATAAATACTGGTGGATATTTGGGAGTTGTGTTGATTAATAAATCAACTTATTTTATACATAATCTATTCCCTGAATTCTTTGAGGATTCTAGAGAATGTTGATATGTACACATTTAACGATGAATTTAGGCAGGAGGAAAACAAGTACTAATGTATCTGGCTATAAGAACAATTGTTAAGTAAATATTCACTTCTTTTGTCACTCCAGTCAATAGAACTTTGCTCGGTTTACAAAGATGAGAGATGAAGCTACCTATCTGAAGCCGTAATCAAAGCTCTGCTATTCTCCTACTAAGATTTCAATGTTTCACTCTTAAATAATTTCTCTTCCTGTGTGGGATAGGTGAAACAAAATTATTTTCTGTGTAAGTATTTGCCCTGGCTATTTGGAATAATAAAAACAGGCACATTAATAAATGCAAAAAGCAAAATCATTCATACCTTGGCAAGACTGAAAATAAATTGAATTTTTGGCTTTTTTGGAAAAAAGGAAACTTTTAAAAAAGAATTATTATAATTCCATTTTATAAAACAGCATGAAAACATTTTTAAAAATGCATTAATTTTTTAGTAGTTATCTGGAGTTGAATCACTAACAATTTCAAATCTCTAGGCAATATCTTTAAACTCTGAAATAAGATGGGAAAAATATCTCTAGGTGATTAAAACAGCACAAGGCTTGTCTGATAAAGTAGCATAAAGTAACTGACAAAAACTCATGAACAAAAAGCCAAAAATGTAGAAGGGAAGAGGCCTAATAACTCAAGAGTCAAATATCTACTTATATACATATGTATTTGATCTAGCATTTGCTCTGGCAATCCCACTACTGGCTGTCTACCCAAAGGAAAGAAATCATTATATCAAAAAGACACCTGCACTTGTATGTTGACTGTTGAAGGTAACCTGAGACCATGTAGTACATTAGATAAATAATCTAATAAGCTCTAATCACCCCTAAGACCATCACTGAATTGTGTCACATTAAGATGAATGTGCATAATTGTAAAACTTTTTTTTTAAAGGTTAGTATATTTTAACTTTTTCTATCAAGAAAGAGGCAAACATTATTTATTTAGGATGTTAACTTTTTAAATACATTATTCTTATAACACCCAAAGATTTTTCTAGTATTAGATCCTACCTTTTAAATTTAATTCTAAATTCAGCTGAGTTTGTGGCAAAATAAATAATTGATACATATTCTGTAAGAAGTGATCTAATTTCACTATTCAGAAAGTTTACTTAAAGTGAAACATGGTTTGCAGGTTATTTTTTGTTTTTATATAAAAATGATTGCTTCAGTCATAAACATTTTTAGTGACTAGATTTACTTTTGTTCTGCTATTGATATTTAAATTTTGGCTATTTGTTATATGTTTAACAAATATTTGTAGCTAATAAATTAATAAATTAGTGGAATTTAAATCTAGATAATCTCATAGAGGAGTAATAGGAGGTTTTTACAAATGCTTTTAACATTTACTTAACCTTCAATAAATCAATTTCTTTCAAGATGTAACCAACATTCTAGTATAATAGATTCCCTAATAATCATCATAGACCTGATGTTGGAGCTGTGGTCTCCATATGGAGGTGCATAGCCTAGTAGCACTGGTAGACACAAAAGGAGCTATTGGAGAGGGAGGAGAAAATATGGCATTTATTTATTTTAAAATATTAAATATTAAAATATATTAATATATGGATTAACAGTGGTGCCATTCTTCGGTCTGTAGATCAGACAGTCCTATCTGGATTCCAGGTTGAAAGAGGATAAAACATCTGGAATTATAGTAGTTTCATTGTCTGCTGAAGGAGGAGGAGAAGGAGAAGGGGAGGAGGAGGAGGAGAGAAAAAGGAAGAGAAAGAAGGGGAAGGAAGAGAAGAAAAGAAGAATATGACGTAGCTCCTAGCTGCTGAAAGGAAAAAGTGGTCTCTAAATATACTTAAGGGCAGCTTTTATTACAATCCATTGTAGGGTTTTTTGCCCAGTTACATGAACTTATGGATTATATTAATGACTAAATCCACATCCACATCACATATTACAAATTATACATTACCTATAATACTAATAATGCAAATACCAGTGCCCAACAAAACCTTCACAGAACCTTCATCTAGTTCTATTTTTGGCTATGTGATGAAGTTAAAAGTGATAACAAACTACTTAAATATGATAAGAAGTCTGTTTAAGACTTCAAAATTATCAAGAAAATTCCTTTATCAGTCTATAGTTGATGATGAAATTTGCCTATTTATGTACAACTCTAAGCTAATGACAATATGAAGTCATCATGATTAGTGGAATTTTGAAAAGCTATCAAGAACATATGACAAACCTCCACTATTTTCAGTTGGGAATAGCTGAAATTCACTCAGCACAAAATGTGTGCTTTAGAAGATTTTAAGTTGATAAATGTTTATCAGGCTATTTAGAAGTTCTTAGTAGCAAAAACTAAATCGTCACATTTCATTGAAGAAATATTTGTTTTTCCAGCTGAGTAAAAATTCCTGAAAATATGCACTAAATACTATAGCACCTAACTAGCTGCATAATTTGGTCAGTGCCTGATACTGAAAAACAAGAAAACATTTCTGAAATTAAAATAAACCAAATGTATTAAATGCATTTAAAACAATCCATTAAAGCAATATACTCAGTCTGGGAGTTGTGCTAGACAATGGCTGAAAAATACAGATAGATTTCCAAATCCAGTCTCAGATTATTGTGTGATACAGACTTTGTTGTAGTAAGAAGTTTAACAACAAATAATTTTTCCTGAGATGCTAAAATAAAGATGTACCAGAAAAAGATGTTATTGGCCATAAATGCTTTCTTTATAACAAAATATTTTAAGGTTTGCGAATGTAGTCATCAATATTGGAGCTGTTTTATCTTGGATTTTTAAAGGTTCCTAGTGTAAGTTTCCAGTTACAGCTATAAACATGAAATTCATTCTCTACATCATTCAGAGGAATATTTTAGAAACAAAGAGATGGAAGCCCAAAGTGCACAAAATACCACAGGGTATCATCAATGTGGTTAGTTTTATAAAAACAAGACCTTGAATAATATTTGAACTACCATGCAATGATATAGAGAATGGCTTTAAAAAATCTTGTTACCTTAAAGAGGTTACCTGAATATCATGGTGAAGAACATAAAAAGAATTGGCAGAGTGAAAGATGAATTGAACATTTTCTTTTCACCAACGCCAAGTGTTCTAAATGAGTTGACATTCTCTGTGATGTTGTAGCTGTTAGTAACAGCTAGCAGATAGTTATAAATAAAAAAGCAAAGCAAACAATCTTCCTGTCAAAATATAGCTTGCAATTTTTATATTTATTATTTTTTTATTTCAAATTATTAAGAGTGTACAAACGTTTCTGTTACATAGATACGTTTTATAATGCTAAAGTCGGGGTTTTTAGCATGCCCATCACCCGAATAGTGTTCATTGTACCAACAGGTGAGTTTTTACCCCTCCCCCCTTCTTGATTTCCAATGACCCTTACATATCTTTGTGCCCATTGATTAGCTCCCAATTATTAGAGAGTGCGTGTAGTGTTTGTTTTTCCATTCCTGAGATACTTCACTTAGGATAATGGTCTCCAGTTCCATCCGAGTTACTGCAAAAGACATTATTTCATTCCTTTTTATGGCTAATACTCCATGTTATATATATATCACATTTTCTTAATCCACTCATGAATTCGTGGGCACTTAAGGTGATTCCCCATCCTTGTAATTGTGAATTGTGCTGCGATAAACATTCGAGTGCAGGTATTTTTTTGATAAAACCACTTCTTTTCCTTTGGGTAAGATACCCGGTCGTGGGATTGCTGGGTCGAATAGTACGTCTACATTTATTTCTTTGAGGGGTCTCCATACTGTTTGCTGTAGAGGTTGTAGTAATTTAGCTTGCTATTTTTAATGGAACTTTTGAATAGGAAATAAACTTATGTAATTCAAAATGCAAAAATAGACAATATTATTCTGTGAATATTCTACTTTTTCTTATCCCTCATTTAGCTAGTTCCTTACACCCATATATATCAGTTGTCTTAGTTTCCTATATATTTTTCTAAACATTTTTTATGATTATATAAGAATATAAGAATGTGGATTTTTATCTCTCCATCCTCTTTTACACAAAATATAGCGTATTATATATACTGCTCTTAATTTCTTTCAAGTTATACCAGTCTTGGAGATCTTTCTTTATCAATACATTCAGTACATCTTCATTGTTTCTCTTAAATAGCTGCTTGGTATTCCTTTATACAGATCCAGAATAATTAATTTATAGTTGTCTACTGATGAACATTTGTTTGTGGTAGGTAGACTTTGTTAATGTTCACTAATATTTATTTATCCCTGGAGGGAATTATTCTTCTCTGTCCCTGTGAAGAGAGACTTGGCCACATGTCTTGTTTTGACCAATGAAATATGAGTGACAGTGCTAAGTCACTTATGGTATAAACTTTAAGAGACGGTGAAGGTTTTGTCATATTCTTCTTTTCTTCTCTTCCTTCCCCTTCTTTCTATTCCCTTTTCTCTCCTCCTCCTCCCCTTCTCCTCCTCCTTCATCAGACAATGAAACTACTTTAATTCCAGATGTTTTATCCTCTTTCAACCTGGAATCCAGATGGAGCACAATAATTAAGACCCCTGCTAGGCAGCTTGTGTGAATGAGAAATAAACTTTTATTATTAGAATCCACAAAGAGTTTGTTTTAGATTTTTGCCATAGCATTACCTGGACCATCATGACTGATATAAAAAACGATACCAGAATTTGTGTGCTACCAAAACATAGAACCTTAATAATGTGTCACTGGCATCTTGGCTCGACAGAGGCAAGAAAGTATTGTTAAAGCTGGAAAGATAGAGATCTACATTATGCTTTGAAGAAAGAGTATTAAAACCATCCCCTGCAATAATAATGTCCTTTATAGTTTGATGAAAAGGTTGGAAAAAAATACTAGTTGTGTAGGTTGTCTACTGTTGACTGTATTTGAAAATGAATTACAAGAAGAGATAAGCCCGGAACAGAATTGCTAGTTTGAATGAGAAGAAAAGGAACCCAAACAGTCATAATAGTTAGGATATATAACATTTACAAGAGGAAATTTTGTGCTTTCTGATAGTTAAACATAAGTTTAAGGGGAAAAGTCTTTGATATCAGCTTGTGGCAAAGATCATATAGAATGTATGGACCACATAACAATTGCTAAAACATCTGAACAGGCTACATGGCCAATAATACCTTTGTTTAGTTGAAAAGAGGACTTAGTGAAAAAGGCTAAGGGTGTAGCTTCCTTTAAAAGCCCTAGCAGTTCAAGGTATCTGAAATTAAATGTATGTAGAGAATCATATCTTGAGAAGAATTGTGAGTGTAGCTATTTGTACATAGTGCTGATTGAAATTAAATAGAAAACAGGCCAATAAATTCTTTGAGTTATACTACCAAGAAGAACCCCAGCTTGGACTAAAATGGACATTCATTATTTGATGCTTAAAATCATCATTGTTTTTCCAACACTCTGTGGGCAGAAAATGGACTAAGAAAGCTCAATGATTAAAAAATTACAGTGTCACATGATTTTTTTAGTTGTAGCCTAGGAGAATAATGAAAAGAGTTTCATCCCAGAGGGTGGATTCAAATGCTATAGAGAACAATTGACTGAGAATTACTCTTAGGAAGACCAATTAGAAGCCAATCAAGGAATGAATGTTCTCCCCTCCCAGGATAGGATCTTATTTCTGTATATGACCAGTGTGAATTAGCATTGCTAAATACACATAATTGCTGTATATTTTCCCATCTGACTGGAGGTATTCATAGTAGGTGTGCTGTCCCTGTTTCACAATTCTGTGTCCATTAGGTCTGGCAGAATGGTGTTGGACTTGATGAACTCCTGAAATGACTGAGACCTAGAACTTTGAGCTCAAAGCAACAAATGGGTGAGATGTTTGGGTATGTTCTTTTGGAAGGATGTGAATGTGTATGTGCGAGAGGGAGAGAACCAAATATTTGGTGATCTGAAGGGCAGACTGTGGTATATCTCATAGCTCACCAATATTTAAATCCCTATACTGCAAGAAAATTATGCTATAATTCCTCCTCTTATTAGGGCCTAGTTTAGCCAAATGTTTTGCTTTTGCCAAAGAAATGTAGATATAATTGATGTAGTCAGAATCTATATAATGGGACATGTTTTGATATTCTCTTTTCCCCACTACCACTGAAACCTGCACTATTCTAGAAAGTTCCTTCTTGGTTCTAGTGGGAGGATAAATTCTGTAAGTAGTACCTATGTAATGGCCTTTGTTAAACAGTGATATCAATTTACATTTTTCACTAGCAGTTTATGAAATGCTTATTACCCATAGACTTGTCAAGAAAAAGTATTATCAAAATTTTGGATGGTCAATCTGGAAAGTGAATATTCTATCTAAGAGTAAAAGCTAATAATTTGGAAATGAGCAAAAAAGTAAATGTTTGTGAAAGATCCTCATCCTACGGAGAAAACATTTGGTAAACAGATGTTTCAGAATGTTTCTATTGTTATGTGATTCTGAAGGCAATACAGATGTGGATCAAAAACTGTCTTACCTTTTATAGAATTATATAACACAATATAGACGCTTAGAAACAAAATTTTCCTAACATAGTTTAAACTTTTTCAAGTGAAGAATTTCAGTGGGTTTTGAATCAAATTTTTAAAAATGAAATTGTAACATCTTTTGATTGGCAAAACTGCTAATTTATGTCAGGAAAGGTATACATTTAATAAGAAAATTAAGTTATCAAAGGAAAATATTATATAATCATATTACTAGGTTTATAAATAGTATTTGATAAAGTTCAGCATTTATTACTGGACAAATCTTAATAAACTAGCTATATAAGGTAATTTTATTAATCTAATAAATTGGTTTTTTTATATATATATCTGAGACCTAGAACTTTTTTTATATATAATCAGTTTACAGACTTTATACTTAACGGCGAACTATTGAAAACTTTCCACTTGAGATTGGGAATAAGATAAAGATGTCAGTGACATTTCTCTTAAACATTGTATTAGAGATCTTTTTTTAATTGTCAAATAATAATTGCATATATTTATGCAGTACAATGTGATTTTTTAATATTAATGTATATATACATTGTAGAAATATTTAATCAAACTAACGTATCGACCACCTCACCAACTTTTTTGTGGTGAGAACATTAAAAATCTATTCTTTTGGCAATTTTGAAATATACATTATTATTAACTGTGCTCACCATGTAGTGCAATAGATCACTAAAATTTATTCTTCTAGTCTAACTAAATCTTTGTACCCATTAATCAACATTTCCTCTTTCCCTAACCCTTCCCCTCCCCCCAGCCTTGGCAATCACCTTTCTCCTCTATGTTTCTATGAGATTGACTTGTTTAGATTCTACATTGGAGATCTTCACCAGCACTATAAGACATGAAAAATAAAGAAAATATATAGAATTAGAAGAATATATATCTGCCATGATTAATAGATAACATGATTGTAAATAAACTCCAAAAGAATAAAAAAAATATAATAAGCAAATTTTGCAGTCACTGGATACAAGATCAGTATATACAAATCAAATGTGTATCTGTATTTCAGCAACAAATAGCTATAAATGATATATTAAAAAGTTAACCACTGTAAGGTTGTAGAGAGAATGTTACTATTTATGATCGTATAAAATCCAGCAAAATACTAGACCATAAAACTAATAAAATATGTGCACTATCTCTACAACAGGATTTTTTTTAACAGCATCACTCCAAAAATGCCGCTGGATGAGAACCAATCTATAAAAAATGATATAAGATCAACAAGAAAAATAAAAGTAGGACAAAATAAAGAGATTTATGATGTATATTGATTGAAATATTCAATACTATAAAGATGTCAGTCCTCCACAAATTGATCTATAATTCTAATGTAATCCCAACAAAATTTCCACTTGTCTTCCTTTGTGGAAGTTAACAATTTAGTTTTAAAATTTATATGACATGCAAAGGAGGATAATTCAGATAGCAGAAGAAGAATTTGGCCTGTGCTGTTATTCTCCTCCTCAGACAAAATGAGGGAAGATCCAATTTCCTTTGGCACCCACAGTTTGTTAAAACGCTTTCACTTCCTTTTCTCTGTTGACAGTCTGTCCTTATTGGCATGGTGAGAAACCACTTTTTCTAGTCTCTTTACTAACTTCACCACTTGGTCTAGGGAGGGTGGGGTTTGAGGTTTATATATATTATTTAAGCCTGTAGTCTTTAAACAAAGACCTATTTGGTCCTATGGGCAAAAAACCCCACACATAGTTCTACTTTGAACCAAATAATGCCTCATTAATCAAACTAATACATCTCAATAAGAGCTACTAATTCATGTCTCTACTTCCGAGGACCCAAATGGCAATAGACAAAATCCACAAAAATCCTGGCCTTCAATCTTATTAAAACAAGCCTAATAACTTGTTCTACTGCCATACAGTACCTCTTTATTAAATAAACCTTCTACAGTCTTAGCAACAAGATTTCCAAATCCGTAAGTCTGATATTAACGTTTTGTGAATTGGATCCCTCATATATGAAGTGGATCTTTCCTCTTCTCAAGAGTGCCTATCCCAATAATTTCCCATTTCATCAAACTTTCAGTCTCAATTTAAGATCAATTTCTGGGAAGCTCCCCCAGCCTTCTCATTCTGAGTTGGGTGTTTCTCCTCTGTGTAACTTTTAGACCCTGTTTATCTCTCTTGGCACATTGTACTGTAATCTCTGTGTTATAGGAATTTTAAAGTCAATACAGAAACAAATAGACCCTATGTCTCAAAAACAATACAATTTCTCAAAAGCAATAAAGGTTTATTGATCACTCAAGTAACATTGCTGGGTAAGTATATCTCATTTTGAGTTGTTTATGAACTGAGGCATCTTCTACTCTCTCTAGGGCTACGTAGTCACTTGCATTCCACAGCAGAAGGAGAAAGAATAAGGTATATGTATGGAAAGATTTTATTGCCAGTCCGGGAAACGATCCGCATCAGTCTGTTTATATTTCCTTGGATAGATCTTAGTTAAGTGTCCCACTTAACTATAAACGAGGCTGGGAAATGTAGGCTAGCTGTGTGGCCCAGATCAAAGTCTCTACTATAGTGTTCAGATCAATTTAATTGACTTTCCTGACAGACTTTCATTTTCCTGTATCCCTGATGTCTTTTATTCTGTCACCCTTCACTCATTCTCTAAAGCTATAAAACATACTCTTTGAAGCCGAATGAATCTAAGGAAGATGAGTCAGCTCTTTGCCAGTACTACCTCTACAATCTGCAAATATCCCCTCTCCCCACTAAACTGGGTTTTTGTTGTTCTGTTTTTGTTTTAAATCACTGCCTTGGACTAGATTATAAATATATCTTACATAATCTATTTTGAAAGTCTAATAACTTGTTTTACTGCCATATGTGCCCCTTTATTAAATAAATTTTCCACAATCTTAGCAACATGATTTCCAAATCCACAAATCTAATATTAACACTCTGTTAATTGAGTTCCCACTATACGAGTCCTATTTATATGGGTCCCCATTTCCCAGAGACTGAAAGTATATCCCATTAGGGTGTTCAATGCCTTTATAATATGAATCTACTTTCACCAACAGTTTTCCCTCTTCTCCTTATCCCTCTAGACTTCAGACACAGGATGCTATTTCCTGCCCCTTGAATAAAACATGCAATTTTAGGTCTTGGATTCTTTCCTCCCTCTGCCAAAAATATCCTTTCTCCTTTACCCTTCTCTCATTTTCCTGCTCTGCTTTCTTGATATAACTATCTTTCAGGCATAACTCAAATGTCATAGCCTTTGCAAAGCTTTGCTTTCTTAATATCCATAATGACAATTAATCAATCACTTTCCCCTTTTTGCTCCCATAGGAAATGTTTATAGTTCTCTTGCAGCATTTATCATTGTGCACTTGCACTGTAGTTATTCGTGCATGTGTCTCTTTCCCTTCACCTAGGATAAAGTGTGAGATTCTTGATAATAGTTATAGCATCTTATCTGTCTCTGTGTCTCCAATGTGTGTATACAAATTACACACTTAATGGGACTGAATTTTAATAGTCCAGAGAACTGTTTACCAATGTTTTATATAAAGACAAAAGCAACATGGAAATAAAAATATTGCATGATATCACTTATATGTGAGATATATGTATGTATATATAATGTATATACACATATATATGTATAAGAGAGCCCAAATACACAGAGATAAAGAATAAAACAGTGGTTGGGCAGGAGAGAGAAGAAATGGGGAGACATAGGTCAAAGGATACAAAATAATAGATACATAGGATGAACAAGTTGAGGGATCGAATGTACAACTTGAGGACTAAAATTAATAAAATTCTACTGCATTAGGGACTGTTGTTAAATAAGTAGATTTTAGCTATTCTTGTCACAAAAAAAGTAGCTATGTGAGATGATAGATGTGCTAATCTGCTTCACTATAGTAAGCTTTTCACAATCTGTATGCAGCCCATAACATTATGTTGTAAACCTCAAACATAAACAATAAAATGCATTTTTAAAAACCTCACAAAACTAAAACCCTGTGTATGTCTTCCTGATTATTAAAGAGAGTTTAGAAATAGTTCTCAGAAATTAAGAGAATATTCTGTAAACAAATATAAAAATCCAGGAATGAGAAAACTTAATATTTAATATATGTTCAATGTAATTACTTAAGTAAATCTTTTAGAATAGATTGTAAATGGAGATTGCTTCTATATTGCCATAAAGTCATATGACATAAGTTATATGGGCTTTGCTAAGAAGACACAATAAGTATTTTACAATTCTATGTAGATATACTTCAGTATATGAGCGATCTATATATCAAGAATATATTTTCTATGGTTATGGAGATGGAAAAAAATCCCCCAGAAAATATATGGAGGAATACAAATTTGCCTTTAAAGGACTTATGTTAGAAAGACAGGTACAGCAGTTTATCAGTGACTGACAAGTAATCTGTAAGTCAGAGTTTTGTAGGTGACAGAATTAGAGGTCAGAATAACCTTTGTCTAATGAAGAATGCAACTTTTCCCTTTCCCCAGACCCTTTTAGACCCTACATGCAGAGTCAGCCTAATGAGTCCCTATCTTAGTCAAGGACTATATATTAATATAAGGAGTTTCAACTTTACCAGCTGTTAAGCATAGGATGCATTTTTCTGCCAAAGATCTGTCGTCCAGTGGTTTATGATGTGAGCTCTGAACACTCACTTGGCCCCTGAGACTTACACCCTTGCACAACCCTCTGCCCCATTACCTTGGTTCATAGGACTGAGGTTCTGCCTCAGCAGCTCTTCTTGGTATCATAGTTGCCTGCTATAGCTGAAGCCTTACCTAGAACTTCGGCTTTATTGTTTGTAGATATAATACATTAACAATGTCTGAAACCCTGTCCCCTGGGTTCTGAATCTTGTTCTATACTCCCCGATACTGGTTAGGATCTTATAATGATAAGTTTGTCACCTTAGGCCTAATTTTACCTATCACCAGCTTCCTAAGCTCCCTGCCTGTGGTCTAGATTTTGGCTTGGATCTCAACTTCTGACTTAGCTAAATCAGAGAAGGTGTTGTTCCTTTGGTCACTAAGCTTTGGATGGCTTAACTCCTCCCTTCTAATCCACGTTCCTAAAGGGCTAATTCTACAAACAGGTCTGTTTCCCCAGCTTCCTCTTTTATATACCTGCCTGGCTCTCCTCCTGTTGAGAGGCTCTTGGTGTAAGTTTCTCATTTAGTTTTGGTCTTAGTTACTATAGGACATTGTGATTTCTGTCTGCAGCAATCACTAATCTATCTATTAGTTGATAATTAGTCCCTTGATTCCTCTTGGGTCAGTGATCCACATGTTTCAGTTTGTGCATCATCACACTATCCTTTGTGAGTTCCCGTGCAACACATGTAGAGACATTTACTAGCTTTCACTCCTGTTTCTGTAGCAGTAGTGAGCTTGTCTATTACGGCATGTTTCATGTCACATTAACCTTGCAGATACCTTCTTTTCTCTTCCTCATTCTCTCTCCACACAGTTAGGGCAAAGGTACCAAGACAGCCAGTATGAGGATATACCACAGTAGTTAAAAGGGCAGATTATGAGGTTTCGTCATTGACCCTCTATTCAAAAACTAGCTGTATTCATTTTGGAAAATCATCAGCCCTCTCTAAATCTCAGTCAGATTCCTTATCTATAAAATGAGGATAATAATGTCTTTTGTTTTGTTGTGAGAATTTTAAGACAGATTCGAAGTAAAAGGCTTATTACAATAGTTGGCGTATATTAAAGGCTTTGTAAACTTAGCTATAGATTATAGTAAGCATTTAAAATGTTTGTTAAATAAATAACTGAGACAAAATAAGAAATCATTAGGGTAGAAAAACAATTCAAGGGAAATCTTTGCCTAGGGAATACAAACTAAGACTAAGACTATATGTTCTCATAAAATCCAGGAAGGTATTTTGATATAACGATACTTGAGCGTTAGAGAATAATTATGAGAGAAACATTATTTGTTTCTGTTAGCCAGAAATAAGAAACATAACTATAACCAAATGTGTAGGAGAAAGTTTCATTAGCATAAAATATAATAACAATTGATAATTAAAGGTAATAAATTATACAAGCACAATATACTCTAGACCAGACTTCTTACTATAACTTTCTGTGCTGATGAAAATGTCCTTGGTCTGCAGGCCTGCAATGGTAAACACCAGTCACCTGTAAGAATTGAGTGTTTGAATTGCGGCCACTAGCAAGAGGACATAAATTTTAATTTTAGAGTTTAATTAGCTAGCTGCTACTATATTAGTGCAGTGTTATATTCTTGCTACACAAAGTGTTGTGCATGTACCAGTAGCTTCAATGTCATCAGGGAGTTTGTTAAAAATGCAGAATCTGAGGCCCTACTCTATACATGCTGTATTTTATCAAGATCTCCGGGTGCTTGGTATGTACATTAATTTGAGAACTATCAAAGTGTTTGTTCTCATATGGCCAGCTGTATTAGTCCATGTCCCAGAATGCTTTAAATATTTGGATGGAAGAAATTGAGATGTACTGCTTTAGACCTAAATGCAAATTACATATAAGTTATCAAGTAAGGGTCTTTTTTTCAGAAATCAAAGATCGAACTGAAACTTTTGATCAAATATCTAACAAATTTTAACAAAGTATATCTAACTTCAATATATTACAAGAATGAATAAATTTCATGGTTTCAGCAGTGCTAATGGCATCTCAACTAGGGACTACTTTCCCAGCTTCCCTTACAGCTAGGTGAGTCCAGGTGGCTAAAATTCCCACCAGTGGAATGGGGCAGAAGTGATGTGTTTAATATCCCGGATATTACTTCCTTAAAGATAAATTGCTCAACTTCCACTTTCTCTCTTTCCTCTTACTCAAGAGCTAGAATACGGACATGTTGGTGAATCCTATTTGACCTTGTGACTCAGCACAATACTTTGGGGAACAGTGAAGCAATAAGACAAAAGGAATCTGGGTTCCTGGTTGACCTCACTGAGCACACTGAGCAGAGTCTTCTGCTTACTCTGGATTATAAACCTCTTTAAAAGGAGAAATAAACATTCATTTCTTTTGTGTCACCTTCCTTTCCCCTCTCCCTCCCCCCTTTCTTCCTTCTTTCTGTCTTTTTCATTATGGCAATTTAGCCCTGTCCTATATAGTAAAAAGTAGACAGCAGTAGAGAATTGACGTGCCTCATTTCCACAGCTGGGTACCTAACAGATTTTAAAATAGTGTAGAATCTTTTAATATAAAATCTAGTTTGAAAGACAACATGATTTCTGAAAGAGAAACCATAACTTTCAGAAACCATAGCTAGAGTATATTTTGTTGTTTTAGAATAGGGTGTATGTATATGTGTGTGTATATATATACATATATATGATGGAAAAGACATGTTAATTTATATTTTACTTAAATTTTTGTGACAAATGCTGAAAGTTTTCACATCCCAAAACTAAGCATTTTGAATTATTATACAATTAGGATAATCTTTTGTCAATGATGTAGAGGTGAAGGATGTCTGAATATCCAATGGCTTGGGTTTTTTCCATCACTTCCCCAGTCCTCTATGCTTACTTACATCCTATTGACATGTGTGGGCTGGTTATTTCCACAAGATTTGAAAAGACTCACTCTATTCATGAGCTCCACCATTAACACTTGTAAATTCCATCCTATCTACAAACTCTGAATTCCTCAATCCCTACTGTAGACAAATAACACCACCAAAATGGTCTGATGTCTCCAATACCTACCCTTAAGCCCACTCCCTCTTTTGTTTCCCCTACTACTACTCTCTTTCCACCATGCCTTTTGGAACTTCTTTATCAAACTCTTCATTTAAGTAATTGACACCCATATTCTGTCAATCTGTGGCTATTAGGAGGGTTTAAAGCTACTCTTAGAGAAAATAACATTCTCAGGATGATCTGCTAATACTGTTATTTTATTGCATTCTTAAGCATATTAGTGTAATAAAAGTTTGTTTTTCAAAAGGTTATGATTGCTTTAGTCAAATTCTATATTTTCTTAGAATCTGTTTTATAAACTATTGATGCACTAACAGGAGGATTTTTTAACTTGTCAAAATTTATGGTTAACAAATTATTAATACTTCAATTCTCTCTTGACTTAGCATAGAAACCTTCCACTTGTCACTGAAAATTCAATATGATTTCTCACAAGAGCATAGTGTTGATATTTAGATTGTATCAACAGGATTGAAAATGTTAGGTCTATAATACATATTTGGCTTGTGACATTTCTCTAATTCATTTATTTCTTCCATTAAATTATTTTTCCTCTAGGCTTCTTTCTTTTAATTATTTTTTAACAAAAGAATATATTCTTTTTACTTTTTCATCATTTATAAACTTTTCAGAACTCAACTGGTTAATTAAAATACAATTTTAAAAGTTTGTTTTGCTGATCTCTTAATTGTTGCTTATTTTGTGTAGAAAGTGATAATTTTTAAACTATTGGAAAAAACATCATGTCCCTGAGCATATGAAACAGAAGGAAATGGGTAAGAAACTGATCAGTTCAGGGACATAGATAAATTACTAAAAATTATTTCTTAAAAAAACAGTAGTTGAGAAGAATACAGAAATTTGCATACCGGTTCCTTGGCATACTCGGACAGTATTTATTATGAAACATTATAAAGAAAAACAGCCTGATTACTGAGAAACTATTCATTCTGATCTAAAAAAAACAAACAAGAAAACACATGGAGGAAATAGTTGTTAGAGTTATTAGGGTTATTAGAGACTTTAAAAGACCTGCGACTATATTTGTATTGTTTTTTTGTCTTAATTATGTTTGAAGAGCTTGCATGTATTTTGACTCAGTAGACTAGGGAGCCACTTTATCTGTGGCAGTGTTCAACACTTAAAATTGCTATAAGGGAAAAACAGCTACTTTGCATGCTACCTTAAATAGATTATCACTTAATCTTCATAATTATTCTATGAAAGAGAGATTACAGTCATCAGTACAGTGATTAGGAAACTGAGGCTTAGAGAAATCCAGAAAACAGGCCAAACTCACAAAGTTAATAAATTCTGTAGTTAGGACTCAAATTCAAGTCTACACATCTTCATGTTTTTTGTTGATTTTGATGTTACCATGTAGCTGTCTGTAGTATTTAATTTGGTTTAACACTTTACAAAGTGTTCTCATAGAATTATCTTTATCTTCACAGAACCCTATTATGTATAGTCAGACATTTATCATTTATATAGGTGACAAAACTGAGGTTAAAAGAGCTTCCTAAGAAACACTCAGTTGATGAAATAGAGTTCAAATGTCAGCCCAATTTCTTTGGCTTCAGCCTGAATATTGGCAGTGTGTACGTCCAAAATGGCTTTGGTTTATGAATCTCTATAATTTCCAAAAGTTAAATTTTCTGTTCTGTTTCTGCCCGTTTTTTCTTTTTTTTTTCTTTAGCTTGCCCATGAGAAAGCAACTATCGTAGATATGGAATGATTGTACAAGTTCACAGAATTGAGGGCTTCAGAGAGGGTATAGGCATGACCAAGTCCTGACATCACTTCCCCTCTACTCCAGACAATGCTTCCGAGCTGTTTTATAAGGCCCACTTCTACACTTACAAGTGTGATTTGATGAGATTATGAAAGCATGCTAAAATAATTATTCAATAGAGATACTTATCAGGAGTGACACGCACAAATAGGAAATAATTTTGGTAGTGTTTACACTGAGGGCAAGGACTGTGAATCTCTGCTTGATGGGAAATTTAGATGCAACAGTTATATTTGTATATTGATATCATATTGCTATATCAATATATTAACATTTATATAACTTCATGTCATCTAAATGTTTCATTTCCTATAAAATCTTTTTAAAATGTTTTTATTACAAACAGTAATTTAACTATGAAATAACAATAACATTGAGACCCCTACCTGAAATTCAACTTTGTACTTTTGAAGTAAGATTTTATTTTAAAATGTTCCTATTTGAAAAGTCAATAGCTTGTTAATCCAAGAAAAGACCAATTTATTGGAGGCTACGGAAGTAGCTACTGCCATTTCAAAGTCCCAAATCCTTTAAACCTCTTTTCTCCTTCATTTTATAAAGATGAATAGCAAGACTCAAATCTGGCAGCCAGATTTTTGCAGGATATTTTTTCCCTCCAAATTTGAGGTAACAACATATTTCTTATAACGGTCTTTACAATAAGGAAATATGTGTGGAAAAAAGTCAAGTGTTAAACGAAGCCATGCAAATTAGCCATCTGGATAGAACAACATTGTATAGCCTAATATCTAGCTCAACAGATTTATAGTCTCATAAAGAATTTTCATCTTTTAGCCTTTGCTGTGTTTCAGTATATTTGACCAATCCTATGGTTCTTCAAATGGACAATTCCCTTGAGAGTTAGGGAAACAATAATTGACAAAAGCCTTCATAGTTCCATCCAAGTGTCAAGACAGTTATTTTGGAAATCATGGCTAAATTAATAGTGCCTAAAAATATTTTTAAGAAGATGTTTGATTTTTTACCCAATGCATTTTTTTTTCAAGCAATGCCTAAAACCCGCCATCATGCTTCCATTTTAATTGTATGAACATGTACCTGGTTCCCATGCTTAAGAGCTTGCTGATGAGAGTTGTGAGGAAGGTTGACACTATATAAACAAACTTTGATTTGATGGGTAGACAGATCATGCAAAGCAGAGGCCAAAGAGCTTCTGCCATTCAAGGAAGAATCATGGCACTCTTCCTCCATGGTTTGCTGGAGGTCTATCTATTTCTCTGAGGACATTACTCCAGATGTTAAAGAAGGAAAGGAAAGGAGAAGAGAGTAAGGGGAGGAGAGGAAAAGAAAAGGCAAATAAACACAAAAGTTATGCACTAGCATTGGTTTACAAATAATGTTTGAGATGTTTATTCTGATATTTATGGCCACGCATGGTCTATTTAACTTTCCAATTTGTGCTGCAATAATTCCTATTCATTTATCTTTTGCTCCAATTACATGGAACTCACCACTGCTCCACACATGCCCTCTGCTTTCCTCTCTAGGTGCCTTGACTCATAAGTGGACCTTTTTCATATCTATCCCCTCTCCCTAGCAACCAATTCCTATTCATTGTTTCCACCGACTTTGTGGAAGCATGATTCACAAACAAGAAAATACACTTACTTTAAGTGTATATATCAATGAGTTTTGACAAATTATTACATTCAAAATATAGAACATACCCACAAAATTTTATTTATGCAATCAAATCTGCCTTCGTTCTCATGCCCATCTAGGCAGACCCTGAATACAAGGCAAAAATTGATCTGCTTTCTGACACTATAGATCAGTTTTGCCCTTTCTAGAGTTCCACATGAACAGATTCAGGTAGTATTTACTCTTTTATATCTGGTTTCTTTTCCTCACTATTATATGTTTTTGAGATTTGTCATGTAGTTGCATTTATCAGTAATTCATTCCCATTTTTTGCTAAGTAGTAAACCATTGTATAGATATTATCAAAATTTATCTGTCCACATATTGTTAGACATTTGGTTATTTTCAGTTTTTGAATATTATGAATACAGCTTCTATGAGCATGCATGTACAGGTTGTTATATGCCTTTTATTTCTCTTTGGTAAATGCCTAGGTATAGGATTAATAACATCATATGGTAAGTTTGTGTTTAGGTTTTTAAGAAACTGCAAAAACTGTTTCCCAAATGGTTGTACCACTTAAACTCCCACCAGCAATGTATGAGATTACTAGTCACTACCCATATTCACCAACACATGGTATTGTCAGTCTTTCTTATTTTAACCATTGTAATGGATGCCTGGTAGTATATCATTGTGGATTTCATACATATTTTCCCTAATGACTAATAGTGCTGAGCATCATTTCAGGGTTGGTTGGTTTGTTCTTTTTTTAGCAATTTATGTATCATCATCTTTAGTTAGGTCTTTGTTCAAATCACTTGTGTATTTTTTTCAGGGTTGTTTGTCTTCTTATTTTGAGTTACAGTATTTTTTTTTTATGGAGTCTTCAGAATCATGTTATCTATGAACAAAGACAGTTTTTCTGCTTCCTTTTCCACCTGTAAGCTGTATATTTCTTTTCTTTTCTTACTGCACTGGCTAGATCCTCCAATACAATGTTGAATCGGTGTGTCAAAAGTGCATACACTTGGTTTCCCTTTGATCCTGGGTGAAAACATTTAGTCTTTCATCATTAAATATAATGCTAACTAGTTTGCCATGAGATATTGTTTTGTAATTGTTGTTTATCATCAATGATTGTTGTATTTTGGCAAATAATTTTCTACATCTATTGAGATATCTTTATGGTTTTGCTTTTTTAGTCTATTAATATTGTGAATTACACTAATTGTCTTCAATGTTAATCTAAACTTGCATTCCTGGAATTGTACATTTATCAGAAATCTTTGAACTGTACCCTTGATCATGAGGTATTTTTTTTAATATATTGCTGGGTTAAATTTGCTAAAATTTTCTTAAGGATTTTTGTTTCTATGTTCTTGAAGGATATTGATATGTACTTTTAATTTTAATAACTGTCTAATTTTGTCACCATAGTAATGGTAGTTTCATAAAATTAGTTGGAAAATATTTTCTCACCTTCTAGTTTTTGGAAGAATGTGCACAGAATTGATATTATTTCATCTTTAATTGTTTGATAAAATTAACCATTGGAGCTACATGGGTCTAGACTTTTCTTTGTGGAGGGTATTAAACTATAGATTCAATTAACTTTGATGATATAAATTATTCAAGGTATCTATTTTTAATGTGTTTAGTAGCTTTGAATTTGTCCATTCACTTACATTGTTGAATTTATTGACAGTAAGTTGTTTGTAGTGGCTCTTTTTATGACTAACATCCATAGAAGCTGTAGGATCTTTTTTTTTCTGAACTATTTGACTAGGGGTTTATAAATTTTCCTGCTCTTTCAAAAAATAAGCTTTTGGATACATTCATTTTCTCATTTTTCCCTGTTTTTATTTCACTAATATCTGTTCCTTTGAAAATTGTTATTCCTTTCCTTCTGTTTACCTTGAATTTAATTTGCTCTTTTTTTCTGTATTTTAAGGTGGAGTTTGAAGTAATTAATTTCAGAATTTGTTCTTCATGAAATGCCACAAAATTTCTTCTAAACACTGCTTAAAATTTGAATATGTTGGTTTAAATTTTCATTTAGTTCAATATGTTTTATAATTTTGTTTGTAGTTTTTCCTTTGACCCATAAGTTATGCAAAGCAGTAGGACTAAAATGAATGTTATCTGGAAACTTGAGTAATAAATGGAATAGGAAACCAAGGAAAGTTGGCTTGAGTTTGCATATTTATAGAGGCAATCATGCTTCTTTAGGAAACTGTATTAAAAACTCCTGATTAAAATTACTATCTTTACTCAATGTAAATTTTACATATATTTGTTGGTTGCCTCCTTTGTGTTAAGATTTTGACTAGATCCTGGGACCACGAGATAAATAAGATGGAATCTTTCCTTTCAAGAAGATTTTGGTCCAGGGGGAAAACTGGTAAAATATTCATATAGTGCTATACAATAGAAATATTTGTAATTTTAAATTTTCTAACAGCAACATTAACTTTACTTTTTTAGTTAATTTTAATATATTTTATTTAACCCTATATATCTCAAATATTTCAACATGCAATCAATATAAAGTTGCTAATGATATGTTTTGCTATTTTTGACACTAAGTCTCAAATATCCAGGATATATTTGACATTTACACCATTCAGACTGGTCACATTTCAAGCGCTCACTAGCTACATGTGACTGGTGCTACTGTATTAAACCTCACAGTATTCTTGAAATATACAGAAATTGTCAATTTAGTCCCCACAGGAATGTGTCTTAATTACATTGAATAAACTCCATTTCAGAGAAATTTAAGTAACCAGTCCATGATCTTTCAGCAAATAAGTAAAAGAGATGTGATTGGAATCAAAATTTTTCTAACTCCAAATTCTGTGTTATTTGCATAACGCTTGCTATATCTATAGTTTCTGGTTTCCTTGCTTCCTGTCTTCTACTAACTTCTGACTTCTTTTAATCATTATTTTAAATCACATAATCAAAAACGATGTGCTCAAGAGCTATTGGGTCAGAAGGTTGCAGCAAAGTACTCTTACTGATGTGAATGAAGGCTAAGGGCAGAAACATAATGATGCTTCTCTCTGCCGCTCTCTCCCTTTTTTTTTTTTTTTTTTGGTCTTTACTGATGGGGTCTGGCTGTGTTGCCCAGGCTAGAGTGCAGGGGCTATTCATAAGCATGGTCATAACGCACTGCAGACTGGAACTCCTGGCCTCAAATGATCCTCCCACCTCAGCCTCTCGAGTAGCTGGGACTACAGGATGCTGCCACCACTCCCTATATTTTTTTTAAGGTAATGCTTCCCTTTACAATGTGGTTGATCAAGTGTCTATTCTTTATATCATATTTTCTGACTTCTTAAAAGGAGTGTAAAAGTGTATTACAAAGGAATAGTAGTGTGTTTATACAGTCCTAATCCTTAATCTATTTCCCTGGTTAGAGTTTTAAAGAATAGTTGGATAATAAGCAATAATAAAATGGATCGCATTTGGTTAAAATTATTAATGTGGCCTTGCCTGTAAATAATCAGATAAAATGTTTTCCTTTTACTTATTGACCAAGAAACTGGAAATAGTTGATAGGTTTAAGGGCTTTGTACCCAAGCAAAATTAGTTTAAGATGTCACTAGTGTTGTCTAGGGTTTAAGCCACTAGATCTACGTCATACTTTCAGGATTAAATTTCTTGTGGTCAAGGCAGTTTTTTTTATGTATTTATGGATGAGAAATGTGCGAACGCCCATGCTAAAAATTAACTGATTTGTGGAACATATTTAGATTTATTGATCCATTCACTCACTGACATATTATATATACACACCTATTGATTAGCTATGAGTGAGTTGGGTGCTGGAATTTCTTACTGAGACAAAAGTTCTGGTTTATAACACTTTAATTAGATGTCTTTAATTAGATGTCTGATCTTTGGTGAATCTTTTAACCTATCAGTCCTATCTTCAGTTAGTATAGTCTGAAAACTTATGACCCTATAGCTGACGTCCCCTGAGCACAGAATGAGACAAAGCAATGTTCCCCTTGCAGTCCAATCAGGTGTACAGGCACAAGTATTTGATTCATCACAGAAATCCCATGAAGAACTTTGATTTCTAGATTTCCATTCACCAGCTTTCAGATCTTGCCATATTCTTAGACAATATCTGACTTTTAGCAGTCTTTTTTTAAAATCAAAAATTTGAAGATATTTTAAAACAGCTAAAAAGAATGATATGCCATATTCTTAGAAGGGAAGATTCAATATAATTATATATAAAATATATTTATAAAAATTTTAATCTCATTGACATATAGTTTTGGTGGAATTCTAATTAAAATTTCAGGTTTTTTGCTAGTGTTCTTATTTTAATACACTATTCTTAGTGCATTTCATCTTACAGATTCTGCTAATAGGATAAATTTGTTCCAAACTGGCCAGCTTTGTGATATTTGATGATTATATTTTACCTCCAAGTCAGAACAAAAATTCCAGGTGAACATGCTGTATGAAAGGTGTCCGGTATCCCTGCTTCCTTAGATATTTGGTGGGGCAGCTGACATTAACATAAATTGATGCATTGTAGTTAATTTAACTCACCTCTTCTGCACTCTTTCTGAACAGGTCCATGTTTGATAAGGAAACCAACTTGGGTGTTAGAGAGGATAAGTTTAAGAATTAGTCATTGACAGCTTATTTTGATAACTAGAAAATTTTGCTAATCTGCAAGACTGAACTTCAGCATATAAAATCCTTCACCAAGAATGATTCAAAATAAAGTAGCATGTGTTGAAACTATATTTTAAGTAAAATACATAGAGATGATCTCAGAAAAAATGGGCATGGTTTTATTCATATTTAAAAAAACAGCACATGACTGGGTTCAGAGTGCTGTTGTTCAAGGCAATGAAATAGTTTCCTGTGCTTGGACAAAGTGTGTGAAATGAGGTGTAGAACGTGTTCTGCTTAAAGTCATACCTAGGAGGAATAATGAAGATTTGAACATTGAAATGGAGAGCAATAAGAAAGACAAAGCAAATCGGAACAGCTGATTATAGATAAGGTCATGAAACTGCAAAACAACATTTACAGGTAGCACTGAGGGAAATTTCACATAGCAGCATTCATTCATATATAACCAAAATCATGCACACTTTTATTTCTGTTGCAGAGATCATCCCTTTGCTAGTACAAAAGTGTGCTTGGAGATGACTGAATTTGCTAATATGAAGAGATCGGCAACTTATCAAAAGTGAAGAGCCTGTTCTTTGGGTAGGGCAGAGAGGGCTTCTGTGGTGGAACAATGTTGGCAACCCTGGGTTTCTCATGAGTGGAGAGTATGGTCACCAAGTACTGACTTTGTTTGCCACTGAGCTGAAACAGAGGAGAGAAAACCCCTTAGGTAAAGTTGTCCTTAATAATCATGGCTCCCAATCAATTATATTTTCTCTGTTGCTACCTGCCTCACTGCCTCCACATAAAAAAATACCTGTTAAATATCTTATCTATGTGAGGCACTGTTCTTTGATCTGAGATTTCAACAGTGGACAAAATAGATAGTATTTTATTTTATGGGGCTTATATTTAAGTCAGGGGAGACAGACACTAAAAATGAACCAAAAAATTAGATATGTATGTATGTAAGTTAGTAATAAGTAGTACAATTTAAAAAGAAGCAAAAGGAAAGAGTGATGGAGAGCGTGGTAACCTAGCAAAGGTCATCAGGTGGGAGTTTCCAGTGAGGTGACATCTGATGAGAGACCTGAATGAAGTAAGGAGAGAGGCGTGTTGACAGCTGGGGAAGAAACCTCCAGGGCGAGACAAGACGTATGGATGGCTCTGCTCACACTACTGTCTATGCCAGGAATGTTTCTTTCTGTGTCTTCTCTGCCTACCAGTATCCTTATTTTTCCAAGTCAATACTGAATATTCTTTCCTCTTTGAACATTTCAATTTTAACCTATCAATAGGATTTGTTGTCACATTCCAGGTTAATACAGCCTTTTATTCATATGCTAGAATAGCACTTGTTTAATCACCAAATAATTATTAAAGTACATGCTTGTGGCTGGGGATGCAAAGAACTGGAGTACTTGCCCTCCAGAAGCCGGTGAAATTACACTTCCCTCATGGAACAGATACTGAATTTCAATTTTCTGTGTTCCTGTTTGCTTCTGTATCAGACTGAAAGCAACTTGAGAGACTGGGTCTTACTCATGTGAAAATTGTGCTATAAATATAGCATGTCCTATATGTTTTAAAATGGCATATAGCCCATAAATATTGTGTATAATAATAAAGAGTAACACCAACATTCATCTAGTAGTATCAAGATGCTGCATATCAAATATAGTTTTAGCTATGACTCTAATTGGAAAGTGGTTCTTTCTGCTTAAGGGAATAAAATGAAATTCTCTCGTCATAGTGAAAAAGCAAAACTACACTGAGGAAACTTAATGCTGGCATGGAAGAGATCATGTACAAGACAGTTAGCTCTTAAGGCCTAGCATGCAGGAAGCATTATGAAGAGCATATTGAGGGTATCAAAGCTGCTATGTAAATCAGTTGAAAAACCCTGTTCTTAAAGTCAGCTTTGAACAACTGCAAAAGTAGACACCAAGAATATAAATGTAATTACAGAAAGGGCCAAATCCAATGCAGATGATTATGGAACAAGCTTTAAAGAAAAAATCTGTGGCAAGGCTGTCACTTTTGATGATACAGACTGTGTGCACAACACCAGGGGGTGTCATTAACGTGCACTACTAGGCAAATGGTGCATTCTGGAGGTGTGCAGTGTGGCAAATATACTTCCCTTCCTCCAGCACAACCAAAAGCCTCAGAATCCAGAATGGGAAGTGACTGGTTCCTTTGTCACTCAGGGTAATGATTTCCCCCATTTCATTTGTCAGTACAATTTGTAACTGGATATTAGAATTTTATTCATCATTCAAGTTGATGTATTTTAAATATGAAATTCTCTTTCTTCAGTGTAATTACTGTCAATAGCTACAATTCCTTTTTTCTTTTTTGCTAAATCTAACATTAAAGACTACCTATAATATTGTCATCAGTTGCTTCCTGGATGGAAAGAACAATTCCTTAATACTATGGAAAAGACTTGGGGGCCTATAGTAGTAAAAAAAAAAAAAAAAAAAAAAAAATGTAAGAAAACATCCCTGACAGAATGCTGTTTCAAAAAAGTTTATTTCTGGATGGGCACGATGGCTCACACCTGTAATCCTTAGTACTCTGGGAGGCCAAGGTGGGAGTATTGCTTGAGGTCAGGAGTTCGAGACCTGCCTGAGCAAGAGCGAGATCCCATCTCTACAAAAAATAGAAAAATTAGCCGGGCATGGTGGCACGTGCCTATAGTCCCAGCTACTCCAGAGGCTGAGGCAAGAGGATTGCTTGAGCCCAGGAGTTTGGGGTTGTAGTGAGTTATGATGATGCCACTGCACTCTAGCCAGGGTGACAGAGCAAAACTGTCTCAAAAAAAAAAAAAAAAAAAAAAAGATTATTTCTATCTTTTGCGCCGCATATTGTTGGTGTTCAAGACTATTTGGAATATATGAAAATCATTGAGTTATAGCTCATAGCATTTACGGCTGGCTTGTGGCCCCTGCAATCAACCTGTGTGCCATCTTTGATGGTGTGCTTTAGGCTTCCTGCTGTCAGGACCTTTCTCCTCTTGTCTCAAGTTCAACCAAATGCGGCCATTTTCTCTTATAACACTCAGGGTCAGACAAGCTGAGAATCAGTTCTTGCCTTCATAGAAAATGTCCTGAAATGAATGAAGTTTTGGTGCAGTACCAAGAAGGTAAATTTTCTTGCTGCTGCTCATGTCTACTTGTCTTAGTGGCCTACTGTCTCAGTCTATTTCTGTCACCTTTATTTCTGGGTCCCTCACTACTGCTGTCGTTCCTGGCCTTTGAGATTCACTGGTTCCTACAAGCTCTGCCAAGCTACCTTGAGCATTAGTGACTTCTAGTGTCATAAGCACGTACTCTTGAATTTCAATTCTGACTCTCCCTGGGTACTGGATCCTTAACTCAACCACTGCCACTAACCTTCAGACCCAAGTACAGTCTTCCCCATCTTTCTGCATCTTTCTGGTCCCTTTCCCCTATGCTGCCTCTCCTGGTACTCCTGACTGCTGAACACATCAGCTGTTGTCCATCTCCTGGCACTGACAGGGCAACTTGTGCTCTCAGATTGTCAGTCAAACATCTTGTTGCTATTGGGATTAACTCAAAAAGCAATGGGGCTACTATATAGAGAAAGCAATTTGAGTCCCTGGAAAAATGGATAATCAGCAAAGTTATAGAATTTGTGAACTGAGCATGATAATCTAATCAGCTCTCCTCCATTTGTAATCGAGGTATGTTTATGGTACAATTTTATTAAGAAAAATTACAATAATAAATTTTACTGAAATAAGACAAACAATGTGAAATGTTAATTGCGGAAAAAATAAAATTACACATTTACATTTTGATCTTTTTTGTGGAAAAGTAGACATACCTATCTATTATAGCACTTATTAAGAGATTGTTATGGCCAACCACAATTCTAAGGTCTTCATATGTATTATATTATTTAATCCTTACAACTACCCTATTAGACATGATCACCAACTAAATTACAGAAATGACGAAACTATTGTGAGGAGAAGTTAGGTAACATTCTCAGATTTGCAGAACTGCTAATCAGCAGAGGGATTTGAACTCAGTCTAGCTGGCTGCATGGCAGGGTCTTAACCACTCATATTGCCAATCTAATACTTCCACATTCATAGGAAAAAGCCAATAGTAGTTTCCACACTTGGAAAGTAGATTGAGAAGCAGGAAACGTGAGTGGGACTTTACTTTTCACCATGGATAATTCTATTTTCATTGATATTTTTCTTCAATTAAATAAAATTTTAAGATTAAAATAATCAAGATCCTTTCTGTGCCTTAATTCATGTTGACTACAATAATTTGTTTTTACTACTCATGAATATATAATAACCTCAAACCTACAGAAAAGTCACAAGTGCATTGCAAAATCTTTTTTCCCTGATGCTATTTGAGAAAATTTGCAGACCTGATGTTCTATATTCAGTAGTCTCAATATGTTAGTGTGTTTTTTCTACAAATATATTCTCCAACATAACCACCATATAACCAGCAATACCAAGAAATTAGCATTGGTACATTACTGCCATCTAAGCTTCAGATGCCATTCAGATTTCATCAATCTCACCAATAACGTTCTTTATAGCAGAAGGAACAAGTCCGGGATTATACAATACCTTTAAATATTCCTCTTTATCACTAGAGTGAACAGACAACCTACAGAATGGGAGAAAATATTTGCATGCTACACCTCTGATAAAGGGCTGATAACCAGAATCTATACAGAACTTAGGAAAATCAACAAGAAAAAAATCAAACAACCCTATTAAAAAATGGGCAAAGGACATGAACAAAACTTTTCCAAAGAAGACAGAATGATGGCCAGCAAACATAAAAAAAAGTGCTCAACTTCTCTAATCATCAGGGAAATGCAAATCAAAACCGCAATGAGATATCACTTAACTCCAGTGAGATTGGCTCATATCAAAAAATCCCCAAATAACAAATGTTGGCGGGGATGTGGACAGATAGGAACACTCATACACTGCTGGTGGGACTGCAAATTAGTACAACCTCTATGGAAAAGAATATGGAGATACCTCAAAGAATTAAAAGTAGAATTACCATTTGACCCAGCAATCCCACTACTGGGTATTTATCCAAAAGAAAAAAAGACATTTTATAATAAAGACATCTGCTCTCGAATGTTCATAGCAGCACAATTCACAATTGCAAAGTTGTGGAAACAACCCAGGTGCCCATCAATACACGAGTGGATCAATAAAATGTGGTATATGTATACCATGGAGTATTACTCAGCAATAAGGAACAACAGTGAATTAACACATCTGATATTATCCTGGTTGGAGCTAGAACCCATTCTTCGAAGCGAAGTGTCACAGGATTGGAAAAACAAGCACCACTGGTACTCACCATCAAACTGGTACTAACTGATGAACACTTAACATCACACAGGGCAATAACATTCATCTGAGGGCGGGCAGGTGGGAGGGGGGTGGAAGGGGTGGGAAAAACTCTCACTGAATGGATGTGGGGAGCACAGTTTGGGAGATGACCACGATTGTGGCTCTGACACCGGCAGAACAGGGGCAATGTGTATGGCCAAAGTGTTGTACCCCCATGATATTCTGAAATTAAAAAAAATAAATTAAAATAAATAAATAAATAAATTATTCCTCTTTAGTTTCTTTCAATTGGAACAGTTCCGTAGTCTTTCCTTAGCTTTTATGACCTTGAAGTTTTTAAAGACTACTGGCCAGTTATCTTGTAGTATATCTTTTCTACTTGGAATTGGTTCATGTTCCTCATGAAGTACATGGGATGCTGTGTCTTTCCCATTGCATCCTATCAAGTGGAAAAGTATTTTATCTAGTTATCAATAATGCTCACTTTGATCACTTGATTAGGGTGGTATCTGCCAACGTACTTCACTGTAAAGTCACTCATTTTCTCCTTGGAATTAATCACTATTTTGTGAGGAGGTACTCTGAAATTATGTACATGTGCCATTTCTCATTAGGTGTCCAATTTTTCCACTTACTTATTTCTGATAGTACAGACTCATGTATTCTTATTCTATTCAATGGGTTATAAACCATCAACATTATTTATTTTGATGTTCAAATTTTTCCATACTTGGCTGGCTCCTGTATTCTCTTGACATGTCCCATCTTTTTTTGGAAAATTTCCTTACTTTATGATTCAAGATATTCTGGATTCATCATCTTTTTTCCTTGCCTCAGCCCTGTTCCTTTCCATGGAGAAGTGGCACAAGATGCGTGCATTCCTTTGTTGAGAGACAGGGATTTTTTTCCTGTAAAACTTCTGGCATCAACTTCTTGATAGAAGTTAAAACTAAAATGATAACTCAAGTGTAGTCTATTAAAGATAAGCCTAAACAGGACTGATTATAGTACAGTTTAGATTTATTCCAAAGTGCTTCTCACAAATCCCTTTTGGAGAAGTTGCATTTTTCTTCTCTTTTGCCATCACTAAGAATTTTGGTTTTTGAGGTCTTTTGACCTATGTTTGCTGCTGTTTCAGATCTCAAGACCTTGGGGGACACTGTTAGGCTAAAAATTATAGACTAATACACAACTAGAATAAGGATTCACAAGGGTGAGAGGATGGCGCATGGTCATATTTAGTCATCATCCTAGTTTGATCCAAAAAAGAAAAGAACCTTGCTTTCTATTTTAAATATGACCTCAGGGCAGAAATTCCCAGGTTGAAGATTAGTATTTATTTCCATTTCTTGTGACTTGCTGCAAGATCAATATATGGCATTGAGTAAAAATTCTTAGATGAAAAAGATATTTTGGTCTAAATTATGAATAGAGGAAATAGTCACTGACTGGCTTTCTAAAAACAGAAGTTATCAAATAGCAAAAAAGAAAAATCCCTTGGGTATTAGTTCAGCTGATGTTAGTACATAATGAATTTTTGAGATATTGCTTTTATAAGCTATTCTACAATTATATATATTTTGTCTACATTGATAATTCTACAGTTTTACTGAGTAATAGTGGATAGCATATAAGGGGTTATGTAGCTAAAACATGTATTTGTATACATTATTTCATATTCTCCTTGAACAGCCTAGTGATACATGTGTTAGTTTCATATCATGAACACAGAAGTAGAATCTCAGAGAGTTTAAGAAATTAGGCCATGATTAAGTTACTAATTGGTAAAGCAGCATCTTCTAATTCCAAATTCTTACTTCTCTTTTATGAACCTCTACACACCCTCTCCCTACCTTTCCTTTTGACCAGTTCACATTATTTAACACTTTAACAGTAGCACCTATGGGTTCAGTTTACTGGATTTGACACACAAATCACCTGAAACTGTACAAATCATATAACCTTAAGATTACATTAATGATTTTTTTCAATAAATTTATAGCAGTTTTTGCAAAACAGGTAGAGTCAATAGGCCCAGGATTGTCTCATACACAATAAGTTATGTTATATTTCATGGGGCTTTGTAGTCACTAAGAGTGAAAAATTCAGCTTTGTGAAGCTTTTTACTAGCACAAGAGGAGTGAAAGACGTGGTCCAGAGAGAAAAAATTGAAAACTAGTAAGATGATTTCTAACATGAGTCATTGTGGCAGACGAGATTCTACAGGCAGAGAATGCAGGCTGGGATTTGACTAATGAAATTTATATGTTGATGATTGTTTATTCTAAGAGTTCTTTCAGCTTCTGTTGTGTCAAGCACTGTTGCAGCTGTTAAAAGAACAGTTTAGAGTCAAGAACCAAAGGGGAACTCAAGAGCCATGTTTTGTTTTGGAAATTTTGACTATTTGGGCAGATCACACAAAATATTTCTATCAACCAGTGAGTTAAAGTGTCACATCTAGCCTCTTTGGCCACATCAGGCTCAAGACAGGAGGGGAGTAAGAATTTATGGCCTCTGTTTTAATTAAGTGATATCTTTGTAACAGTCCCAAATGCTCAGGAAGCTGAAAGATAACATTTTTAGCTTTCACTTTCTCCAAATTATATTTTCTACACAAGCAAGACAAATGAAAGACATATTTTCTTAACTACCACATGCTGCTCAGAGCACCACAGGGTGTGAATTTTTAAGTGAAAATGGAAATTGTTTTTATTTCCTTGATTTTTATTTGCAAGTTTCATGCCCCAAATTTGTATGCCTTCTGATCAAAAGTGACAGCTAGAAGTAGCAACCCGTTTAAGAGTGACATATTTTGTTACACTCAGCACATCTCTAGTTTAGAGAATTAGAGAACAAAATATGCAAAGACAGGAGGGAAGACTCCCATTTATCTTTGTTTTTTTCTTTACAACCAAGTTAAAGTAAAAGTAAACCTATATGCTATCATTACAAATACGTTTCAAAATAAATGAATTAACAGGGTTAGGAGCCTGTATCCATTCCCTTTGTCTCTTTTCCTGAACATCTCAACTGTGCCAAACTGCTACCCCTCTGCCCCCCATGAAAAAAATCAAGAGAAACAGAGAAGCTACACAAAAGATTAGAGAAAGTAGAAAAATTCTCAATATCTGATTTGTGTTTTCATCTGTAAAAACCAAATTGTCTTTGAATTTAATTTCTTTACAGAGTACAGAGGCAGCATTTAAGTTACTTGAATTTACATCAAATACTGCTGACCAGCTCAGTTCACAGACTAGTTTGATTACATTTAACTTAAATCTATATTCAAATATATCATCTTCATTTATATGAGAAAGAAAGGAGATTCACTATTCCTTATTCTTTGTTGTATTTAAAATTAGGTTTTCTGGGAGATGTTATGTTTCTTCATAGATAAATGCATGCAGAAAAAAACCCTTCTTTGTTCTTATCTTGGAACATGGGGATAATGCAATTTTGCTTAGTGCACTTAAGAAGAGTTTTAGCAGAGTATTCTGCAAATTAGTACAACCCCTACAGAAAGTAATATGAAGATACCTCAAAGAACTAAAAGGAGAACTACCATTTGATCCAGCAATCCCACTACTGGGTATTCACCCAAAGGAAAAAAAGACATTCTATAAGAAAGACATCTGCACTCAAATGTTTCTAGCAGCACAATTCACAATTGCAAAGATGTGGAAACAACCCAGGTGCCCATCAATACACGAGTGGATTAATAAAATGTGGTATATGTATACCATGGAGTATTACTCAGCAATAAAAAAAACAGTGAATTAACACATCTGGTATTATCCTGGATGGATCTAGAACCCATTCTTTGAAGCAAAGTATCAACAAGAATGGAAAAACAAGCACCACTGGTACTCACCATCATATTGGTACTAATTGATCAATACTTATGTGCACACATGGAAGTAATATTCATCAGGGGTCGGGCAGGTGGGAGGAGGTGGAGGGGATGGGAAAACTCTCACCTAATGGGTGTGGGGTGCACAGTTTGGGGGATGTCCACGATTGTAGCTCTGACTTGGGCAGTGCATGGGCAATATATATAACCAAAGTGTTGTACCCCCATAATATTATGAAATAAAAGGAAAAAAAAGAGTTTTAGCAGAGTATTTTACATTGAGTTCTCCTAAAATGAGTCTGTGAGACAAACATTTGATACAGGTGATGTTTTGGGGAAAGTAATCCCAGAGAGCTGAATCGAGAGAAGAGAGTAAAGTGCAAGAAGAAAAGCAAAGGCAAGGCTTTGTAGTGTCAGAAAAGCAGCTGAGAATATGAGTTCCAAGTCAGGTAGGTTATAGGTTTGTTTACACGATGCAAGGCTATGAAACTAAGTTGGCCATCACTACTCTCCTGCAGGAAGTTCTGAGAAGTCTTATAAAATATATATCAGATTGTCTGCCTTGGTGATGAAAGGCAAAAGCATTTGACCATTAGTTCCTGTACTCCCTGGATCAAAGTTGGCCCTGGAAGCGTTAATTACTCTGGACTTCCTGCGTGTATATGCATGAATGCCGATCCGGATGCTGCAGGGATTCCTATACGAGGGTCTCAGAGAAGTATCATAAAGAAATCAAGGGGTACCCAGTGTGTTACGAGGTCAGGCTCTGCTTACCGGTCTGTGCAATGCATCTTTTATTGGGGTTTGCCAGAAGTTCTATTCGGCATCATACACACCATGGCTAAAGCTAGGATGACAACATCCACTGGGTCATATTGCTTAAGTGACAGAGAAACTGTTACTACAGTCTAGACCTGTGGCCTGAACCTGGAACTATATAGCAGCAGCTTCCTCTGGACCCCATTTTAGACTAGCAGAGTTCCAAGTCATCCATTAATATAGGAATTTGCAAACTATGGCCCGTGGGCTAAATCCAGTATATTACTTGTTTCTTTTCTTAAATGAAATTTGGTTGGAACACAGCCATACTTATTTGTAATAGAACACTTCCAAAATTCCAATTTCAAGCATCTTTCCATACCCCTGCCTCCACCTCTTGTATTTGCCTCAGTCCAGCTGGACTAATTCACTATTTTCTTTTTCATTATCAGTCATTCATTTCGTCTTCCAAGGTTGCTTCTTGTGTTTCATCATTAAAATCACTCACTTGCAAAAATCCTTATTTCTTGACGTCTTTTCTTCCTTATTCACCTGGCTGACCTGTAAATCTAGTTAATCCAATACTTTTTCTATACTACATCTGTATCTGGGAAGCTGAATTTTGCTGTAGAAAATTATTCAATCAGGTTAAATGGGCTATCTTTCAATTTATAAACATAAATCTCAAAGGGGCATTCAACACTATCCAGACAATTCTATTACATTTCCCAAATAAGTGAGAAGTCCTATTCCCAGAGACAACTATTTCATATTTCTTCTTTCCTCAAACCTCTCTGATCCCCTAGCAACTCTCAGATGACAACTTCACTTTGTATTTATTTACCAAAAGCAAAACAGACAAGGAATGACTTAATCTTCATGTAAACAAACCTATAACCTATACGATTTGGAACTCACATTCTTAACTTCTCTTCCTGATACTATGAAGTGTCTGGTCCTATTAAAGATTAAAAGCCAACTCTCTGCTTGTGACCCAGATCCTACCCTTACCTGCCTTCCTAAGTATTTCAGTCTTTCTCTACCATCTCTTTCTCTCTCACACTAACTTTTGTTGTTGTTTTTGTTATACTGAATAACTACACCAATGTGCTCTGGTATCTCAAATCTTACAAGAAAAAAAAAATCATACAGTTTTATTTTAAAACTCCACCTTTTATGCTACATTACATTTTAACATTTGCCTCTTTTTCTCACCCTTTCATAGAAAAACTTAAAAGTAACCTATATTGCCATCTCCTTGTCCTCATCTCCCATTTTCTTTCAAATTCTCTTTGATCAGGCTTTTGTCTTCTCTTCTTTGCTGCTATTGTTCTCACTAAATTCACTAGTGGTTTACATGCTTCTCAGTGGAATTCCACACAGTTGATATCTACCTAATTCCTGATTTATTTTCTTATTTTTTGTGATACCACATTCCCTTGACTTTTTTTTTTCTTTTGGGATCTTTCTCTTTCTTGGTTTTAAGCTCTATTTTATTATTTCTCTAAAAGGTCTTTCTATATAATCTCACCCAGTTGTATTGCTTAAAATACTATAAATTGGGTGATGAGTTCCAAACATATGTCCTCATGTCTAAGTTTTCCCCTGAGTTCCAAATTCATAAACCCAACTGTCACTTGAATGACTTATAGGCATCTCAAGTTAAACATGTCTAAAATGGAAATTTTTGATTTGTTCCTCCCACCCCACAACATGATTTTCCATCAATCTTGACTATTTCAGTAAAGAGCACTATCATCTCAGTAAAGAGCACTCAGTTGCTCACGCCAAAAGAACAAGAACCTTGTTGTTGTTCTTAATACCTTTCTTTCCCTCATCATCAGTCCCTTCAACACACGCATGCGTGTGCATGAACACACACATGCACACTTAACCCAGTTTTAAATCATGTCAGGTCTACCTCCAATACACATATCCAATTTGATCACTTTTTAACCTCTTCACTGCCATCCTCCTAGTCTAAGACATCACCACTCACTGGGCTACTGCACTGATGTCTTAACTGAATTCTCCAGTTTAGTGACCTTTCTCAAGGTAAAATTCACTTATTGATAGCAGCCAAATTAATCTTTTGGAAATGAAAATTAAATAATTTCAGCCCTTGCTAAAAAACTTTGCAAAGTTTTTCAGGGCACTCAGAAAATTCAGATCTTCACCATGGTCTGCACATCATTTTGTTTCATGACCTGACCCCTGTCAATCTCTGCCACCTGGTCTCATAACCACCTCCCTTTTGTTTTAGCTACATTGGTGTCCTACTGGTCCCTCTTACCCCATACCCTTATTCTAGCCTCATACGTTTGCATTTGCTGTCATTTCTGCCTGGAATACTTTTCATCTGAGATCTTCCTTTGGTCTGCTCCTTTTTGTCATTCATTGCTCAGCCTAGTTTACAACCATAATCAGTATTGCCCTGTCACATCCTGTCTTATTGCTCAGGTTTCATTTCTTCATGGCATTTTGCAAAATCTAAAATGATCTTTTTGTGTACCTGTTCTTTTGATGTCTTTGTCCCCACAACCTGCAACCTGCCCCCCAGGATATAAACTTTATATAAGGCAAGGGTCTTGTGTGTTTCTTACCCCTAATTTAAGTATTAAGGATGGTGTTGAAAGTTAGTAGATATCTTAATAAAAATCAGTTGAATGAATTGTAGGTATGAAATATGCAAAATTAAGGAAATAAGAGAAAGTTCCTATAAGACTATGGTCTCCAATCCCCAGGCCGCTGATCGGTACCAGTCTGTGGCCTCTTAGAGACCAGGCTGCAGAGCTCCCCGCCCCATTCCGGATCCATGGAAAAATTATCTTCCATGAAACCAGTCCCTGGTGCCAAAAAGATTGGGGACTGCTGCTATAAGACATTCATTCCAATAACCAAATAGTAATAATTTGGAGACTTTTGAAAGTTTTGCCTTTGAACTAGCTGAATTAGCAATTTCTAAGTGGTAATCTGTAATTTTGATGTTCTATTTACTCCAAATCATAATATTCTCATTAATACGTATGGTACTTATATAAGAATATACTTTCTTTGAGAAATGCCATACACATGGGTACGTGAATTTGTATTTTTGTATAACTATTCTTGACATAAAAGTTACAGCTGAAAAGGATTCCAACAGGCAGAGTGTTCTTAAATTAGAATTGCATGTATTTAATTTGATAAAATTCCTTTTGAAAGAAAAGTGACATTTCTTATAAAATCATACATCATTTATGAATAACCAAAGTACAAGTATATTAGTAAAAAAAATCATCTTAATTGCACTGTCCTTAAGCAAACAAACTTTGTATTTGGTGACTGCAGATATCTCTCTATGCATACAGAAAAAAAATTGAGGTAGATATAATTGACTATAAATAGACCGATAACTTGATTGATATATAGGTAGAAGGATTTGTTGAACTCTACATAAAATTTGCTTACAATAATGTTTATTAGATATTATTAAAATATTGATGGGGGTGTTATTTTAAAGTCTTTGTTAATTTTTAGCAAGAATCTATTGACTCTTAGATATGGAAAATAAAAAATAATGAATTTGTACCCCATATACTCTCTTTTCTAATTCCTGTATTTAGGAAAGTCTTATTTTATATAGCTATTTTTTAAAATTAGCAGTTGTAATTTTTATAAGACCATATTATTTTATATTTTAATGGATTTAATGTAATAATAAAATCAAACAGATTTCCTTTAAAATTTTATAAATGCTACATTCTTTGAATTCCTTCATGTTTGTATCTAATTGTGTTGAACTTTTGTGCCCTTGATTGAGTATAATTTTATTGCATTTTTCAATTGTCTTTGGACAGTGTACACTGATGTAGAGAATCCTGAAGCTAATTTGTTTTCTCTCCCTTATAAATGAGTTGTTTGTTATGCCCTGATGTTGTGAAAATGTTTATTTTGAAATCCAACAACTCAAGGAGAATATGTCGATGTAGTGATTGTTGGAATCAGAAATAAAGTCCAGTGATGTCAGTCTATATTTAAAAATTCTAAATAACGGAGCACATATCAACTACATTTTTGGAGGCTAAGTTATTTGCCATATTTTTTGAGCCCATTAGTGAGTTGTTTTTAGTTTATTCAAGCAAATTAAATTTTCAAGAAGAGCAATACCCTTCAAGGAGAGAGAGGGAAAATCCACTGTCTTACTTGTGACAGAAAATAGAAAAAAAATTTGGATGCCATTCAATAGTTAAGAAGAAATCATCTAAAATTCAAACATGTTCTTAAAGGCCAAGTTTAAAACAGTTAGGAAACCTAGAAAAAAAGAGGAGCTTTACTCACTTGCAAGTTCTTCAGCAACCTCCACCAGGTGCTCACAATGTAGATTGGGGCAGGGCAGGAGATCAAAGAGAGTCATAAGAACGCAGAGGAGTCTGGCAGGTGTGGAGGAGACAGACCCAAAGTTTGTGCTCTTTCTTGGACCTTCCTTTCCTATGAAGAAAAATTCTTACCCAACTAGAGGAGGAGTAGCAAGACTTTTCAGTATTAGGACGCAGGCGAAAAATCCGTTTTTCTGAGAGACATAAGTGAGATCTTTGCAGAGGAGAAGTGTGAAACCAGCTTTTGCCCCAGAAGCTACACTGATAGTCCACTGCAGTGGAGATATTAAAACTCCTTCTATTCAAGACCAATCACAGATACAAACCTTAGTTTGGGTGCCAGTATGGTAAAGGCCAGGAATGCTGAAAATGCCTAACCCTAGAGGTTCAGGTCCTCAGGACCTGCCTAAGACAGAAGCTGGTTAAAGACAACAGAGAACATATTGCTTGAAACAACAGCCTAGCACTGAGCAAGAAACAATGTAAGTTTAACACTGAATAAAGAGACCAGTATCTGTAGAACTGGATTGAAAGAATTGTTGAAAGCTCAGAGTGAGCATGAATGTTGAGAAGAATCCTCCAGGACCCCAAGCACACACTAAGAACGAGGTAACAGACAGCCCACCCCGGAGCAGTTTGAAACATGATATCAACAATAAAACTCAAACCCAACTCAACTGTCTAGGTTAATTCAAACCCTATAATTAGATGCCTGACAGATGAGTCATGCCCATCAATGGGCATAAACTCTATTTTCATCAGACTCTTCTGTTCTTCACTACATATCTGGCATTCCATCAAAAATTATGAGACACATAAAGCAAGCAAAAAACTGACTCCTTCTCAATAAATAATCACCAGGACCAAAATAAAAAGTGACCCAAATGGTGAAACTATTAGTCAAGGACTTTGGAGTAACTATTATTCATATGTTAAAGAATTTATTGGAAAGCATTATAAACAGATACTATAAAATCATAGTAAAACATCAGATGAAAATGCTAGAAATAAAAAGCACAATATCATTGATAGAGAATTTCTTTGTTGGCATTATTGGAAGAATAGACAAAGCTGAAGAATTAAGAAACTTTAATTTAAGTCAATAAAAATCTCCAAAATGAAATACAAGAGAAAAAAGTGAAAAGAAAATACCAGACATCCAAGTGTCATGGCATCAGACTTTTGATCAGAAACTATGCAAACCAGACATACAGCACTGAGAGAAAAAAAAAAAAAGCTTTCAACCTAAAATTCTATTCCATCAAAAATTTTATTAAATTTAATAGTCTAAACTATAGACTGTTAGACAAAATCTCAGAAAAGTTATTGCCAGCAATATTGTGCTGTAAGAAATGTTAAAGGAGGTTCTTAATATAGAAAGAATGGAATCCCAGATGATAATTTTGATCTATACAAACAAAGGAGGTGTTTAGTAATGGTAAAATGAGAGTAAATATAAAATACCTTTTTCTCTTACTTTACTCATTTTAAAATATAACTAATCATCAAGGGAAATAGTAATGCCGTCTTGTGATGCTTATAAAATATGTAAAATTCTAATTTATGATAAACATAAGTGTAAAGTATGACATGGAGAAGTTAGAGTATATTGTCACATGTTTTAACAGTATATGTGAAAGGATATATTGTTTGAAAGTAGACTATGATATATTAATATATATATTAAGTGTTGGAAAAAACCATAAAATCTAAAAAAAGTCAAATATACTAATAGTGGAAAAATATGGAATCATAAAATCATTTTTTTTGTGTTTCAAATCAAGGAATAAAAGATGGTACAAACAAAAACCAGAAAGATTGTAGATTAAAATTCAATCATAATTATAATAATTATATAGTTTTATATTATATTAAACTATAACAAATATTCTATATACACAATTCAAAAAAGAGTTTGGAAGATTAGATAAAAAAGAAGTTATATACTTCTAAAAGAAATCCACTTAAATGTATAAACATAAATATGTATAAATTAAAATGATTAAGAAAGATAAAATGCAAACAGTAATCAGAAGAAAGATGGGTTGGCTATACCAATATCAAATGACTTCTCAAAAAATATTACCAGAGATAAAGAAAAATTTGTAATGATGAATAAACCAATTCATTAAAAAGATAACAATTTTATGCTGACATGTACATTTCCTTCAAAATATATGAAGAAACTGGTAGAACTGAGAGGAAAAACAGACAAATTTGCAATTACATGTATAGACTTCATGACTCCTCTCCTAAAGATGGAAAAACATAAAGAATAGTTTAAACTGGAGCAATACTATCAATCAACTCAACCTATTTGAACACTCCACCAAACAACAGCAAAATACATTCTTTTCAAGCACACATGAAACATTCACCAGGAGACCATAGTATGGACCTTAAAATAAATTTTAACAATTTGAAGAATTGAAAACCAGAACTAAGTAAATAAAAAGATGGAAAATTTCTCAAACACTTGGAAATTAAAAATGCACTTTTCAATAATATTGGGTCAATGAGAAAGTCACAAGGGAAATAGGTAAATATTTTGAGCTAAATAAGAATTTAAAATATATAAAAATGTGTATGATGTAGCTATAGTGTCTAAATTAGAGTTTATATATTATATCCTTATATAAGAAAAGAGGAAAAACATCTGAAAGTGAATCTAAATCTTCATCTTAAGAAATTAGAAAAAGAGAATTAAACCCAAAGGAAGCAGAAGGAAATAAAAATTAAAGCAAACATGAATATAAATATAAAGCAATGGAAAAATATTTGCAAAAGAAATATTGATGAAAGACTTGTATACAGAAAATATAAGAACTCTCACAATTTACCAAGGAAAGCATAAACACACAATTTTTAAAAAAGGGACAAAGATTTCAAAGATTTGAACAGACATCCTAGCAAACATACAAAAATTACTCAATATCATTAGTCATAATGGAAATTAAAATTAAAACTCCAATGAGATATCACATGTATTAGAATGACTATAAAAACCAAAAATAAAAATGGCAAAAATAATATGAATGGCTATAAAACAAAAACAATTCCAAGTTCTTAAAATGATGAAGTGTAATTAGAGCCCTCATATGACATTGGGGAAATGCAAAATGATACAACCACTTTGGAAAACAGTTTTGAAATATCATAGAAAGCTAAAGACATTTGTGTGATTGAGCAATCCCACTCCGAGGAATGCAATATTTCTCCAAGAGATATAAAATCAGATTTTCATACAAAACCCTGTTTGTGAGCATTCATAACAGCTTTATTCATAATTACCAAAGACTGAAGAAACCAAATGTCCATCAACTGGTGAATGAATAAACTAATTTTGGTACAGTAAAATGATAGCATACTATTCAGCAAGTAAAAGGAAATAACAATGAATATACGCAATGACGTCAATGAATCTCAATGGCATTGCTTTAAATTTTTAAAAAAATCAAATTTGGGGACAGAAAAAACGGTGGTCTGCTAGAGTCTTCCCACTTCATTGCTCCCAGGGACGAAGTGAAAAAAGCCATCGGCTGCCTGCACGCAGATCACTCACTCCGAAAACAGCATTGTGAATTTACAGAGAAACATCATGGGACACTCAGCCCAAGAAAACAGGTGACTGGGAGATTCATTCACAAAGATTGGAGAGCGCAGGGAGTACAATAGAGCCCAGAGTGCAGGCAGGATGAGCTCGCCAAGTCAGCACAGTGCAACCTGACCTACAAGCAGTTACGCACCTTCCCCACAGACTTCCCATCCACTCAGTTGGGGACAAGCCCAGAGTTGGGGCAAAGCTGTAGCTCGAGATAGCAGGCTCTGTGGAGAGGAAGCAATTTTGAGAGCCACACGGAACTCTCAGCTGCAATATACAGGGACTGCTCAGGGCTGGGTAGGGACTGGACGGAGATATAGCTTCCCAGGACATTGTACGGGAATCTGCAGACTGGCACCTAGCCACTGGAAGTCAGCGGGACCTGGGCACAGGAGTTGAACGGAGAGCAGCACATGCCTTTAGGGGCTGCTGGCAATTGCCTCTGTGGGACACAGGCCAGTAGAGAAAAGCTGCATTCACGGGCACGATCTGAGCCCTGCTGTACACCAGGCTGGCGGGTGGCAGCTATCTATAAAGTCTCCCGCCTGGAGCTGTGAGCTAGGTGTCTAGCTCCACCCCACCCCTGGCCCAGGGGGCTCTTCGGCCTGGGTGCAATAGGCTTTGCCCTTGGTGGCCAAGGACAGCTGCATCTGTGGGTTCTAGGTTGAATGAGATCCCACAACTGTAGTGGCAGAAATGTTGTGTATTGGAAACAGTTTTCAGTACATCTGGTCCTGCTACCCCAGCTCTGGCCTCTGACGAGTCTACTACGTGCTGGTCCTAGTGCCCGCTCTTCAGGTTCCAGCCCTGCTGTACCCCAGAGATCAGTCATTTTGAAGGTTGCTGGTTGTAGTGACTCATTTTGTACAAGTACAGGTTGTCTTGGCAACTGAATGCTTCAAGAGCCACAGGCTGAACCAGAGCAGCTCCCCCAACCCTGCCCACTTCATTAGGGAATTTCGTTCAATCCAAAAGTGCCTCCAGTGGCCACTATTCCCCCGCATGAGAACATCCCCCTGGTGGAGATTTCTGAGGATAGAGACACCCACCTGCCTCACCTTGGGGTCTAGTGGTGGAAAATGGGTGCACAATCAGAGATCACTCCATAAGCCAGTGTCACGTGGAGAAGCACGTCAGAGGGCCAGAAACACATGGCCGGATAAACAACCTCTAAGCTGTGTAGAATTTTTCCAATTCAGCTATTGCACTGCAGCCAAAAACAATTGTGTTTCTACCTGCACCTCAGGAGAAGCAGGGTCAAAGTAACCCCTAGGAGCGACAAGACCCCACCCAAAGCTTGGGGCTTTCGTATACAACACCTGGGGGAGCAGAGTCTGCCATGGGCACAACAGAATACCTAGCTATTAGGGAGCTGTGGATTCATACCCTCAAGTACAATCCACCAGCTTGGAGCTCAAGCTGGGAGGGCAATCTCACTACACTCCACTGGGAAGAGGAGAAGAAAACAGGTCAGAGGTAAACCACGAGATCCAAACTTGTTAAAATACGCGTAAGGCAATACAGACCAGTACTCCTCTCCCTGGCTCTGCCAAGGAAAGAACCTCGGGGGCTTGGAGACAGGGCCATAAACTAGCCCTAACACCCCCTAGCTCTCGACCAAGAGGCCGGATGAGGGAAAAAAAAAAATCAGCAAAAGAACTCAGGAAACATGAAAAATCAGAGTGAAAAGTCACACCCAAAAGGAATCATTAGTTCCTCAGTAACAGATATCAACTCAAATGAAATGGGTAGAATGACAGAAGAGGAATTTCATTTATGGATTATAAGAAAGCTCAATGAAAGTCAAGAGAAAATTGAATCCCAGCACAAAGAAACCACAAGAAAAATGCAAGAAATGAATGAAAAATTTTCTAAAGAAATGGAAGTATTATGGAAAAAATCAAATAGAAATTTTAGGAATGAAAGAGGCATTCAAGGATCAACAAAACACAGTGGAAAGCCTTAAGAACAGCTGCATGACACAGAGGAAAGAATCTCAGAGCTGGAAGATAACTCCTTTGTGCTAAATAAGTCAGTTGAAGAGAAATAACAAAAATAAGAGGCATGAAAAAAGCGTACAAGAAATGTGGGATTATATAAGGAGACCAAACATAAGGATCATAGGCATCCCTATGGGATAGGAAGAAAATTTGCATGGGCTGGAAAATCTATCTGAAGGAATAATAGAGGAAAATTTCCATGGCCTAGCCAGAAATCTCAATATCCAAGTACAAGAAGCACACAGGATTCCTGGGAGATTCAACAGGAAAAGGCATTCACCATGCCACATAATTATTAGACTGACCAAAGTAAACAAAAAAGAAGCACTCCTCAGAACTGTAAGGTGAAAAGAGCAGGTAACCTACAAAGGGAAACCTATCAGATTAACTGCAGATTTCTCAGCTGAAACCTTACAAGCCAGAAGGGAATGGGGACCCATCCTCAGTCTTCTAGAACAAAATAATGGCCAACCCAGAAATCTTTATCCTGCCAAACTAAGCTTCTTATATGAGGGAGAAATAAAGACTTTTCCAGACAAGCAATCACTGACAGAATTTGCAAAGTCCAGACTGGCCCTGCAAGAAGTGCTTAGACCTGCATTATACACTAACCAGCACAACAGACACCCACCAGAGTAAAGCTACCCAAAAGCTAAAACTCCAGATGCAGATTTCACAATGACTCAAGAGGTAAAACAGAACAAGAAACTACGCAACAGAATAAACAGAAATGTACCCCAAATTTCAATTCTGTCAATAAATATGAATGGCTTGAATTGCCCATTGAAGAGACATAGGCTGGCTGAATGGATTAAAAAATACAAGCTAAGTATCTGCTGTCTCCAGGAAACACATCAGACAGAAGGACTCATTCAGACTCAAGGTGAAAGGATGGAATACAGTTCTCTGGGCTAATGGAAACCAAAAGAAATCTGGAGTAGACATCCTTATTTCAGATGATATAAATTTTACAGCAACAAAAGTAAAAAAGACAAAGATGGACACTATATACTGGTGAAGGGAAAAATCTTACAAGAAGATTTAACAATCCCAAATATTTAGGCACTCAACACAGGAGCACCCAGATACGTAAAGCAAATACTGCTTGATATAGACAACATAATAAATAGCAATGCCATAATAGCTGGGGACTTCAACACCCCACTGACAGAACTGGACAGATCCTCCAAACAGAAAATAAGCAAAGAAACGATGGAACTAAGCAGGACTCTAGAACATTTGGGCCTAACAGACATCTATAGAACACTCCACCCAAATAACACCGGATATACGTTCTTCTCATCAGCTCATGGAACTTTTTCTAAAATTGATCACACCCTAGGCCACAAAACAGATCTTAACAAATTTAAAAAAATAGAAATCATACCATGTATCTTTTCAGACCACAGTGGAAAAAAATTAGAAATCAATTCCAACAGAAACTCACATCTTCAACCAAAAACATGGAAATTAAACAATCTGTTGCTGAATGATTTGGGGTCAAGGAGGAGATTCAGATGGAAATCAAAAGATTTTTTGAACTAAATGATAATGGGGACACAAGTTATCAAAATCTGTGGGATACAGCCAAAGCAGTCCTGACAGGAAATATTACCAACTAAAATGCTCACATCCAAAAGACAGAAAGTTCACAAATCAGTAAACTAATGAATCATCTTAAGGAAATGGAAAAGGAAGAGCAAACCAATCCTAAAGGCAGCAGAAGAAAAGATATAACCAAGATCAGAGCAGAATTAAATGAAATTGAGAACAAAAGAATACAAAATATTAATAAAATGAAAAGTTGGTTCTTTGGAAAGAAACAAAATAGACAGGCCACTTGCCAGGTTGACCAGAAGCAGAAAGGAAAGGACTCTAATAAGCTCAATTAGAAATGAAAGGAGAGGTCACAACTGATATCATGGAAATACAAAACAACATCTTCAAATACTACAAAAATCTCGATGCCCCAAAACATGAAAACATGGGGGAAATGGACAAATTCTTAGAAACACACTACCTCCCTAGGCTCAATCAGGAAGAAATAGAATTCATAAACAGACGAATATCAAGCACCAAAATTGAAGCAGTAATAAAAAATCTTCCCACAAAAAAAAGTACTGTACCAGATGGGTTCACACGTGAACTCTGTCAAACCTACAAAGAAGAACTGGTACCTATACTGTAGAAATTATTTGAAAACATCCAGAAGGATCGAATCCTCCCAAACTCATGCTATGAAGCCAATATCACCTTGATACCAAAGCCAGGAAAGGACACAAAAAGAAAAGAAAACTATAGACCAATATCCCTTATGAATACAGATGCAAAAATTCTCAATAAAATCCTAGCAAACCGAATTCAAATATACATCAGAAAAATAATTCATTACGATCAGGTGGGCTTCAACCCTGAGATGAAGGGATGGTTCAACATACACAAATCTATAAATGTAATTCACCACATAAATAAAAGCAAGAACAAAGATATGATCCTTTCAATAGATGCAGAAAAGGCTTTTGACAAAATCCAGCACCCTTTTATGATAAGAACTCTTAACAATATAGTCATAGATGTCTGATACCTCAAAATTATTAAAGGCATATATGATAAACCCACAGCCAAGATCATACTGAATGGGGAAAAATTGAAAGCATTCCCCCTTAAAACTGGAACCAGACAAGGTTGCCCACTATCTCCACTTCTATTCAACATAGTGCTGTAAGTCCTGGCCAGAGCAATCAGACAAAAGGGAGGAATCAGAGGTGTCCAAATGGGGTCAGAAGAGGTCAAACTTTCACTCTTTGTGGGCGATATGATATTATATCTAGAAAACCCCAAAGATTCAACCAAGAGATTACTGGAATTGATAAATGAATTCAGCAAAGTCTCAGGATACAAAATCAATGCACACAAATCCATAGCCTTCATATATGCCAATAACAGTTGAGCCAAGAAACAATTTAAAGATGCAATACCTTTCACAATAGTACCAAAGAAAATTAAATATTAGGGAACATATCTAACTAAGGAGGTGAAAGACCTATATAGAGAGAATTATGAAACACTGAGAAAAGAAATTGCAGAGAATGTAAACAGATGGAAAATGCTTCCATGCTCTTGGATAGGTAGAATCAACATTGTAAAAATATCTTCACTACATAAAGTGTTTTACAGAATCAATGCAGTCCCTATCAAAATACCAACATCATTTTTTGCAGATCTAGACAAAATAATTCTATGCTTTGTGTGGAACCAGAGAAGACCCTGCCTAGCCAAAGCAATCTTAAGCAAAAAGAACATATTGGGAGGTATCAATCTATCAGACTTCAAACTATACTACAAGGATATAGTAACCAAAAGAGCATGGTACTGGTACAAGAACAGAGACATAGACCAATGAAACAGGACTGAGAACCCAAATATACAACCATCCTCATACTGTCATCTGATCTTTGACTAATTCCACAAAAACATACACTGGGAAAAAGATTCCCTATTCAATAAATGGTTCTGGGATAACTGGATGGCCACATTTAGAAGACTGAAACTAGATCCACACCTTTCACTGCTCACAAAAATTAATTCATGATGGATAACAGAATTAAAACTAAGACGTGAAACCATAAGAATTCTAGACGAAAACGTTGGAAAAGTTCTTATGGACATTGGCCTAGGCAAAGAATTAATGAAGAAGACCCCCAAAGCAATCACAGCAGCAACAAGAATAAATACATGGGACCTGATCAAATTAAAAAGCTTCTTCACAGCCAAGGAAACTATCACTAGGGTGAACAGACAACCTACAGAATGGGAAAAAATATTTGCATGCTACACCTCTGATAAAGGGCTGATAACCAGAATCTATACAGAACTTAGGAAAATCAAGAAGATCAAACAACCCCATTAAAAAATGGGTAAAGGACATGAACAGAAACTTCTCAAAAGAAGAGAGTATAACGGCCAGCAAACATATAAAAAAATGCTCAACTTATCTAATCATCAGGGAAATGCAAATCAAAACCACAATGACGTATCACTTATCTCCAGTGAGATTGGCTCATATCAAAGTCTCAAAACAACAAATGTTGGCGGGGATGTGGACAGATAGGAACACTTATACACTGCTGGTGGGACTGCAAATTAGTACAACCCCTACGGAAAGTAATATGGAGATACCTCAAAGAACAAAAAGGAAAACTACCATTTGATCCAGCAATCCCACTACTGGGTATTTACCCAGAGGAAAAAAAGACATTCTATAAGAAAGACATCTGCACTCAAATGTTTATAGCAGCACAACTCACAATTGCAAAGATGTGGAAACAACCCAGGTGCCCATCAATACACGAGTGGATTAATAAAATGTGGTATATGTATACCATGGAGTATTTCTCAGCAATAAAAACAACAGTGAATTAACACATCTGATATTATCCTGGATGGAGCTAGAGCCCATTCTTCAAAGAGAAATATCACGAGAGTGGAAAAACAAGCACCACTGGTACTCACCACCAAGTTAGTACTAACTGATCAATACTTATGTCACACATAGCAATAACATTCACTGGGGGTGGGCAGGCAGGAGCAGGGTGGAGGGGACGAGAAAACTCTCACTGAATGTGTGTGGTGTGCATAGTTTGGGGGATGTCCACGATTGTAACTCTGACGTGGGCAAAATGGGCAATATATATAACCAAAGTGTTATACCCCTGTAATATTCTGAAATAAAAGGAGAAAAAAAAAGTCAAATTTGATAGGCACAGTGGCTCATGCCTGGAATCCTAGGGCTTTGGGAGGCCAAGGTGGGAGGATTGCTTGAAGCTGGGAGTTCCAGACCAGTCTGGGAAAGACCCCATCTCTACAAAAGAATTTAAAAAATTAGGCAGGCATGGTGGCATGTGTCTGTTGTCCTCGCTATTTGGGAGGCTGAGGTGGGAGGACTGCTTGAGCCAAAAACAAAATCAGATTCAAAAGGCTGCATACTGTAATATTCCATTTGTATAACATTCTGGAAGAGGTAAAACTATAGGATCTCACCACCAAACAACAAAAATAACAAAAACATGTGAGGTAATGGATATGTCGATTCCCTTGATTTAGTCATTCCACAGTGTGCATACATATCCAAATGTCACCATAAATACACAATTTTTATTTTTCAATTTATAAAAACAAATATTTTCTAAGGGAAAAAAGTCAATAGTATAAGAAGTCATATCCATGTTTACCAGGGACTGGCAGTGTGAGAAGGGAATGACCACAAACCGGCACTTGAGCACCTTGGGGAAAATGGAAATATGTATCTTCATTGTGGTGGTGATTAGGTAAATGCATTTATTTGTAAAAACTCTTAACACTATACACTTGTATAGGTAAATTTTACTCCATGTAAAGAAATTACATATACAAAAAAATGAGAAAATGGAATAATCTAGGTCGTAGATATTGAAGTTTTACTGTATATTTTTCTCAACTTTGTCCTATATTGGAAAGTTTTTATATAAAATGTTGAAAAATTGGAAAAAAATAGGTTTAATTTTTCAAAAATAGAATCCTTATCTTAAGACCGGGAGATAAAAACCTATTATTAATAGCAAAAATATTAAAATAGTGTACTTAAAATAAAAAAATTACATAGTATGTTAATCATTTTCTACTTCAGGGACATATAAGTAATAGACTCTAAGATATCATATTATGAATATTAACATATTATAACGATTATATTATTGTTATAAATATTAATATATTCATAAAAACATTTAACTTACAGTTTCACATAGTGAGCTTTCCATACATGATCCTTTATCTATGTAACAAATAAGTCAGGTAAATGACATTATATTACAGATCTAGAAACTGAACCTCAGAGCAGTTAAACAATTTGCCTTAGGTGTATATAATCTGGGGCCTATAGCTCCAAATCTCATGTCATTTTTTCCGTATCTTCTTTCATTGAAGCATAATAGATATACAGAAAAATGCACATATTGAAATATATATTCAAAAAAGTGCACATATAAAGGTACAGGTCAAAAAATTATTAAACTTTTGTGTAACTAAGAACTGAGATCAAGGAATAGAGTATTTCCAAAACACCAGAGGTACCTCAGTTTTTTCAACGGGGGATTAATATAGGAAAAAATTGTTATAAACCATTTAATTTTGTGGTATTATACAAAATATATATAGCCTTCTCTTTAAGGGTCCTTTAAATAGCTATTTTATAACATTTAAAACATGATTTTATTTATAAAATGTTTATATGCACACAGCTTTTTAGGAACATAGGAACATAGATTTAATTAGACTACTATGAAAATATCCCATAGATAAAACATCAGGAAATAGCCCTGATTTGTAGTGTCTACAAATTTCCCTGGTGTAAGTACTCCCACTGTGGCTGATTTCAAGTTAACAATTATTTAGTAACTGGATTTCAGAAATTTTGAATATTTAACAATTGTATTCTCATGAACATTACAGCTTGCTGTAGAACACCACTGGTGATAGGGGAAGAGAATAAGGTTTGTTTAGGTGAAGCAAATGAAATTATAGACTCATAAAGCAACTGTGAATATGGGTAGGAGGAAACCCAATCGAGAGACATTTCAGAAGTAAAGTTAACAGTCCATATCAGAGATATTATTCATATTATAAACAGCCTTCTCTTTAAAGTTCCTTTAAATGATACTCTTTATAATCCAAATAATGTGTGTCAGAGATCAAGTAATGTGCCTACAATCACCCACTTTGTCAGTGGCAGTGCCTAGATTTCAACCCAATCTGCCTAATTCCAAAGTCCCATACATAGGATTAGGAGCTCCACTCAGGTTCATCTGGAAACTGACCTAATATGGTTGTTCTAATGATTAAGTAAGATACTATATATTCAAAGCATTTAGGACAATGCCTGACACCTGTAAACATTTATGAAGTTACAGCTAGTATTACCATTATTGTAATTACCATTATTCTTATTTTCACCACAATAGTCATTATGTTTGATTGAAAATGTTAGGGGAGTGATGGAACAACAAATCAGGAGTTCCTAATACAGAAAACAATTTTCTATGCTTAAAAAGTTTACAAGTGGGGAAAAATAATGTATTTAAAATACTGTGGGTTTTGAATTGTATGTTTTAATCTCTTTTCCCCTAGTATAAATTAAGTCTTATAAACAAAGCCATGTGGCTTGGAATATAGGCTTTCTTTATATCATCACAGCATGGGATAGGCTTGCTAGGTAATGATAAGCTCATCAAACATTCCTCCACATTAAAAGCTAAGATACTGGCTCTGTAAACATAAAACGTTATTTTACTGATATTTTGGGCCAGCTAAAAATTTTTTTAAAAATTTATTTTTCCCATTGTCCTGATTTAATCAGAAGTATAATTAAATTTTTGGATTATGCTAGTAGTGATCCGTAACCCTTAAGTAACTAAAAACTGTTTCTCAAGGAATATTTCACAAGGGAGATTACCACTAATGTCCAGCCCAGCTTTGACCACTGGAGATTATGCAACTTGTTGTACATGTTGCACACCATTGGATTTTGGCTTCTGTGTAGAGTTAGCTTCACATCTAGTAAGATAAAACCTTTTAATCTATTTACAGAGCAAGAACCTTTGGGACCACAAGCTTTATAGCCTCTGGTGCTTTGGACCTACAAATAAATCACCCACAAGATAAAAAATTTGGCAGAAAATTTTAAACTGTAAAATAGGCTGCAAACTATTTAATTTTAAAAATTCAATAACTGCTATCAAACACACATGATGAAGATGAATGTATCTCCTGCAATTTTCACAGTTGGCACACCAGAGAATACCTGAAAGACAAGGTCACCAGAGATGGGGTTGTATTCACACTTTTGAATTCAAGTCCTTGATAAATAAAATCTCTTTCCTCAAAATCAAAACATACATTCATGAACAAGAATTAACACATAATAAAGTAAGGTTGCTGACTTTGAGCAATTCATAGAGATACTCAATGTGAAACAATACCAAAGAATGCATGTCACATTACTTATTTCAGGGAAATTGCTTCATTTTATAATGATACTCTTTTTACATTCGGCATTTTTATTTAATGTTTATTATTATTTGTCACCCAAAGTGTCAGCCTTGGCAAAGACACTTGCACTGTGAAAGCCAATAGCAACTTATTTATTGTTATTTTGTTTTGACAAAAAGTATACATACTACTGTCTCTACAAATAAAATTATAACTGTGTTCTGCATGTGCGCATGAAAAGGTTTTCCAACCAAAGCATGATGTTTCAAGGAAACAGCTATTTAAATTCTGGCACAGAGTACAAGTTGAATTTCTTCCCCAGGCCAAGTCTTACGTGATAAACTCAAAAACTTACTCTATCTTTGTGGTAAACTTTGATTAGGTTTGTTTAAAAAAAAAAAAAAAAGGAGGTTTCACATGATAAATTGTGTGAGGTAGAATGTGAAAATGAGAATTATGTGAGGTATGGCATCCGTTTGGAATCGCTTTCCCTCTAACCAAATTAAAATTTTAAGTCTAAGTCAGTGGAAGTAAGTTTCCTAATAGTCTCTCATACACACCGTTGTATAACTTTTTATACCTCCTGGATATGAATCCTACATGCACTCCTTAAGGAGTGAATTGTGATAGAGAAGCATTTTAAAATATAGTGTACTAATAGAAAATTTGAGGTACAGTAAGGCCAACAGATTAGACAACAATTGTCATTGAAAAGACATATTACTCACAGTTCCTAAGAGCCGGAGGCACACCATGCCATAGGGGCACAAACAGGGAGGCATCAGGGATCGGTCACGAGGCAGAGGCACGGGAAGGAATTGTGGGGCAGGGGCCTTTATTGTGGCTTTGATGGGAAGAACAGGTGAGGCAGGGTTAGCAGATTTAGGATTGGCTGATCTGAATAATTTCAATGGGCTCTGTAGTAAAGGGGCTGTTTCTAGTTGTCTGGTTCCTGGCTGAGGGGTGATTAGGGCAGATGTGTAGTGGCCCACAGTGTGAGAGCCCAATAAAGGAGGTGGTTGGGGTTTGGACCCTGGATTGATTGGCTTGTACTTGAAAAGTGCCCTACCAGGAGGAGGACTCCTCTAGAGAAGGCAGGAGAGGATGATGAGGGAGGTAGGAGGCCAAGGCAAGGTGACTTACGCATGTCATTGGCTTGTCCAGAACTCGAGGATCTAGCGTATGCATGCAGGGCAAATGTGCAAGAATCAAGCTTACAGAAGCTACAAATACATTAACACAAGAGAGGTGACTTACTCTAATACAACTAACACATTTAACATATGTAGTGGGTGCTGTTGATGGCCCACCCTGATTTCCTTCACAACATTGTTGATGCAGTACTCAATGCTATGAGGATTGGCTGTGCAGGGCTCACAGATTTAACCTTCTCTGGAGAATTGCCCTAAGTCAGTGGTATTCAAACTTAAACTTGTATCAGAATCACCTGAATAACTTGGCTCCACCCCCAGAGTTTCTGATTCAATAGGTTTCATTTCTAACAAGTTCCATGTGATGCTGATGCAGGAGCCAGTCTGGGAACCACACATTGAGAACTGACAGGAGTTACCTTCTCCAGGGATTTCTGAGAGGTTACACCCTGCAGAGTCAATGACTGTAAAACCCTGCCGCCTTGCCTTAAATCGGAATAACTCTGTGGAGCCAGCCATTCTCCAGAGGTCCACATGGGATCAGGCTGGGGCTAGGCTGCCACTGACGCCACATCTATACCAAGATGCTTCCCCTACCCTATACTGCTTCCCTGCTTCCCACCAGGTTGCTCCTTAGTAAACTGCTTGCACAGTGTACACCATTCTGTTTTTATTTTTAGGAAACATAGTCTAAGTAACATATCTTTACCAAAATTATCCCTTTATTGCTGAAACTAATCCAAGACTTTACTTTTTAAAATTTTTTATTTTTAATTATTGTGGGTGCATAATAGTTGTACATATTTACAGGGTGCATGGCAAATCTAAGAGTTATTGTCCTTAAAGAGGAGGTAGAGAGAGAGATTGGACCATTTTAAAGTTTTCTTTAGCCTCATTCCTATTGATCCTCAAAACACAGCAATGGTTTTGAGAGTGATTGGTAGTAATCAAAATGCTCAGAAGAATGGGAAGTATAAAAGCAAAAAATAATAACAAAAATAAAGTTAAGGTAACTAGGGTATTTAATAGGAGAGTAGAATGTGAAAAGGGGGCTTAATTAGTCATCCTTGTCAAGAGTATCTAGTGTCTATTTATGTTGGTGTTGTTTTTACAGGCAAGTTAAAAAGAAATGATTCTGCCTTCTAGCACTTTACACTATAAGGTATTGTCTGAAAACAAATTTACATTTTGGGAGGGGATGAATTCATGCAGTGAGTATCGTGGGCGATATTCTGACTTCTAAACTAGCTCCCACAGCTGATTTGTTTCAATTAATAAAATGTAATTAAATTATGTGCATGAATGAATAAAGAATTAGTATATGTTTAATAATCTAAATATGTCAGATATTGGGCTAGCCACTTTCTTATACATTATTTATTTAATCTTCATGATTAAGGGCTCCAAACAAGTTTCCAGAGAACAAAAGAAACTGCATATTTTTTTAAAGCTAAGGTAAATAAGTTTCATAAAGAGCTCAAATCCATGTAGTATTGCTATTTTCCTGTCAATAATATGATATTGTTAGGCAATTTTAATAAATTAATATGTGATTGAAATATGATTAATGTCATGCCTACCACTGATTTTGACAAAATACTACAGAATGTGGGACTATTTCTGCCTCACCCTATTTCAAACTCTGAACCAGAATTTATCACATTTAATTCTGATTCTGGTAGGAAGAAGGACAAGTATTTCTGACTTGCACTTTCTTATCAAAAGCCACAACATGGTATGAATAAATAGTGTGAAAAATTTTGAGTAGATTTTCTTAAATTACGATTATGGATAATTTATTACATGAATTGTCACCAACCCAGAAGTTTCCAAGGCTACAATTCAAAAGAGATAATGTTGTGTTTTAGTCTCCTCTGACTCCTATGATGTAACATGTTGTATTGAAAAGAATACAATATATGTGATTTCAAATTCTGGTTTCCACTTAATATCTGTTTGATCTAAATCAAGTTATAGTTTCTCTGGGTCTCAATTTCTTCATCTTGATGATGATTATGCCCATCTTGCTAGTATAATTGTGAAGATAAGTGAAGAAATTTATGTAAAAGACTATGGCCAAAATATTACATGTTCACAACAAATATTAATTTTTCCTACTTTTAATTCTCCCACTTCTTTTTCTGAACACATATTTCTGTGCTCCAATCAAACACATATTTCTGTTCTACAATCTCTAAACACATCTGATATTATCCAGCCTATATACCTTTTTATACCCAGGCCGTTTACCTTATTTGCCTCTCTCTCTATTTTTGTCCAGGTTTTATAAACCAGTTTCCCTGATTCTCTAATGAGGTGAGATTTCCTCTTCCTTTGTCTATTCAAGGTCATATCTCTCATGACATTGAGCCTATTTTTTCAGGCATTATTCTTGTACACAGATTATTTCTTCTATGTTATCCAGTGCCATGTTTTATTCTACCTACAGTAGGTGCCCTCATATACGTCCCAGTATAAATTATTACATGAGGTAGCATGATAACTATATGAGTAGTGATCGGTTTATTTGTCTGCCTCCCACCCTATATCACAAGCTCTTGGCAAGTAGTAATACACATTTTATCTCTATGGTCCTGGGGCCCACAATAGTGGTATATTCCCAGTGTTATATTCCCATTGGTATATATATTCCCATTGGTTGTGCAATAAACTTTTGCAACAGTAAAGAATTTTCCATTGTCAAGGCATATGTATCAAAGTCCATGGTTTATTCTGCTAATGAGTGAAAGTCTCATATGTTTAATGATTTAATAATTGAAATCAGTGACTGGTAATCTGAAGGAAGGACATTTGAGAGCAAACCTACAGGCAATGATGGAGAAGCTCTAATTGCCCTCATCTTCTCTATGCAATAGTCCTACATATAGTTTATTGGGTCATACGCTATTAAATCCCAAGGAATCTGGAATCCCTAAAAGGTAACTTACAAACCACAGGCAAGTGGAGTTAGAGGTCCCCACCAGGTCATTGGAGTCGAGGTTCCCAGGCCCCCTCCTTTCATCTGGTAATCCTCCTATCTTCCTCTTGAATTTATTCAACCTCTATAGCTGCCCTTACCGACTTTTGCTTAGTAGATTTGAATCTACTTCCCTGTGTTGCTCACTATGTCTCATCATCCTCATTTGGACCTCTTGATTGCTTTATGTTTTACTATAGAGTGAGATCACTGTGTTTTAACTCATATTGACACCTAATGCCACACTGTTTTCCCTTCATTCTTCTTGGTACTTACATAGCCTTACTGCTCAATTCTTCTTAGCATTATAGCCAGAAGTATTTTTTTTTCCTATAAAAATGAGCCTTTAAAAACATGGACGTGGAAGATTTCTCTTTTCTTTTCCCAGGCATAACATGACTCATGCTAGCTTATTTGGGTCTTTGTCGTCATTTAGCCACGGTAGGTTATTTATTGTGTCTGCACTGTGAGAGATGAGGTGTATAATTTTCCATAAACATTTCAGGGAATAGGGACTGTAGATTGTCTGAGGTCTCCCCAGGTCGTCATAGGCCATAACTTTAGAAACCAATTCACAGGAAAAATTTGAATCTTCACCTGCCATGTAGAAGCCATGAAGAAAGACCTGGATAAAAATTTTGAAGACATAATTAATTTTGTAATTTTTCTGAGAGTCCTTCTCTCAAATTAAATAATGTTCAAATCCCACAAAACCTGGATCTGCTGTGACCTCAAAAATAGGAACTAAGTTTATCAATTCTAGAATCATCCTGTCCAGGCCCACAATGCAAACTTGATGAGTAGGAGCCATCATTAGTGACCATAGCAATGGCACTGGTATCAGGTTCATGAAAAGATTTGCATTTTTACTAAAGATGTCTATTCTTTTCTGTTCCAGGTCCCAAAGGGTCTCAATATAGTTATGAGAAAAATTATAAAATTAATTATGTAAGTGAATATTTATGTAGAATATGTAAAGGAATTACAACAAATCACATATTTTAAAGAACTGAAGAATACCACAAACATACCAAAGTACCAAAAAATATATTATTATTTACCGAAAAAAAATATTTTTGAAGACATGCAAACTATGACTGTGTTTTGGAAATCACCTATCAGAAGGGCATAAGAAATGCTGTCTCCAGCAAGCAGGGTTTCCAAAACTTGAAACATGGACACCTCTAAAATACTTAGAAGCAAGTAGGCAACATGTGTGGACAGATAACCTACCTCTCAGCAGAAATAAATGATGAAAGCAGAATGTATACTTTATTCTTTTTAGTAATACAAAGCACATCAAATTTCTCAATACAAAAACACTGAGTCCAAAAGACTACACATTGCACTGTTGGAGAACATACCAAAAAAAAAAAAAAAAAAAAAAAACAATTTTCACAAGTGTAAGGGGAGAGTTGAAGCATATAACCAGATGTTTCAAAGCAAAATAAAATGGTTTCACTCAAAATATGTTGGTGGATTATGTTAACATGAACTAGGCCAAAGCTAAGAATGAAGGCATAGGATGGGAAGAGTGGGCAGGCAGAAAGAGGTGACACAATTATACTGAGAGATAAATTATATACCTTTTCCATAGTCACATCTGGGCATGCAAGGAAAACATCACTTAAGAAAACAAAGAATCCCTGTTAGACACACACACACACACACACACACTCCACCCCCCACCCCCAAACTATGTTCTGGATGGTTTTGCTTCCATTGCTCTGCTTAGCTTTCTCTTTGTAGACAGATTGTCTGTGTTATCATCTGAATTTACAACTGTTCTAATAAAAATGTATGCTCCAATCCCTGAAATGCAAATTGTTTTCACGATCACTGGGGAAACATGACCTATAGACTATTTCTGTATTTCATCTAATTAGAAATAATTCATTTTCTCTTTAGATTCACATATGATGTTTGGGTAAAAAATAATTCTGTGAGATACATATTTTTACCTTATATTTGCATTATAGTTTTTAAGTGTAATACTGTTTTTAAAGGAAAATAAAGCTATCTAACTCTTCATTGAAACATATTTTAACTTTGTAAACTTATGGGTTCTTACAGACAAGGCATGGATAATACATGAAAGCTGTACTTCACCTTTTGTTTAAAATTTAAAATTAAGATGCATTTTGCTTTCATCTCAAGCATTAGAAGAGGTGAGAAACATATTTTCTTAACTCTGAAGTCCAGTTGCATGGCCAATCAAGGTTGATTGATTGGAGATGTCAAAAAGAGTGGCAGCTGATATCCTCCAGTCTGCTGACCTTGCGTTTCAGAAGACAGATTAAACCAAACTGTCTCTTTCTAAAGTCAAATGGATTGGGAAAATAAAAATCTTTGTGCCTAGATCCAATATAGGTCTTGTGCTTAATTGATCTTGGACTCATTACTGCTGCTGAACAACTTAGTGACACTGACATGAATACGTGTTTACAAAATGGTAAGCCAGGGTAATTGTTCATCTTTAGCTTTGAAACAGAACAACAACTTAATAAACTGATAAAAACAAGTTATAAGAAAATTATAAGATATCCCCCAATCAGGCAGTATCCTATATATTTACCTTCATTTAAAAGTTATTGGTAGCAGGAATGAGATACATAAATTGGTATTCTCCATATTCACACACCTAGCATATTTGCTGATAATTTTTCAATATTTAATTTAGGCAGGAATATCAGCTTGCTACAGCGCAAAAACAATTTCTGTATCGGACCAATGTACAATGACTATATATACTGTACGACTCACTACACTTTGGTAAAATAATGAGTTATCTACTACTTCAGGCTACATAAGACTTTTGGATAGCTGTATAGCTTATATTAATTTTCAGGGTCAATTTTCATCATAAAAGTAATTATTAAATATTTGAAAATAAAATTTTGTTGCAAAATTACCATGAACAAAAGGTCATCAGTGTTCTCTCATGGGCCTTACTTTTTTCTTTTTTTCTAGCAAATTGAAAGTATTATTAAGCTGTGTCTTCCTCGTGAATTTTACAAGAATAATTTGAATTTATTTTCATGATAGAGGAGTTAATTGCCATTTGATAGATTTATAATCAGAGCATAATACAGATATTCCCTGAATTACAATTGTTTAACTTACATTTTTTGACTTTAAATGGTGCAAAAGTGATACTCAGTAGAAACTATACTTCAAATTTTGAGTTTTGATCTTTTCCCAGACTAGAGACATGTGGTATAATACTCTCTCACGACACTGGCAGCAGCAGCAAGCCTCAGCTCCCAGTCAGCCATAGCGTTACAAGCATAAACAACTGATACTCCACAGTGCACTGTGTTGACAGATGATTTTACCCAACTATAGGCTGATGTAAGCATTCCGAGCACATTCAAGGTAGGCTAGGCTAAACTATGATGTTTGGTAGGTTAGGTGTATAAAATACATTTTCTGTTTGTGATATTTTAAATTTATGATGGGTTAGTTGGGACATAACCCCATTTTAGGTCAAAGAGCACCTGTATATTCATCTTCAAATTATAAAATGTTATATGCAGTGAGAAACATATGGATAATATAGCATGGGGATTTAGAATATCCTCCTTCTCAAATATCACATGTAGGAAATCATTAATTTTTTGCCTATTTATTATTTTTTATTAGGAAAATAGATTTTTTCCTTAAGGAATTCTCAAGAATCCTTAAGACAGAGTGTTGAAATACTTAATGATGTAATGGAGAGAGACAGACAGAGAGACAGAGAGTGAGAGATAGAAAGAGAGAGAAAGTTTGTAACCTGCCTGTTTATATGCTGTGATGTATAGTCATCATACGAAATTTCATTGGATCTAAAACAGCATCAATTGCAAAATGCACTAATTTTTTACATATCAACATTTAAGAGAACACTCTGCCAATTAAATTGTGACACAATCCTAAGATGCCAACAATTGTAAGATGCATACTGATTTCAGAGATGTAAATGTGGAAAAGAAAGTGCACCTTAGACTAGAGGAAAGATGGCAACTTCTTTTAGATGTAACACACCCAAAATGATTCCTGTGACCAACATAAATATGAACAAGAAACACAGAATCCTGGTTGTCCTCTTCACTCACGCCTCGGTCTCCTTTGGTGAATCATCCTCTTCATTATTTCTGACCATTCAGTCCTTCGACCTCTTCTCTCTCTACTGTCACCCCATGAGGGATTTTACCTGATCTCACAGCTTTAAATATCATCTATATGGTGGATAAATGTATCTTCGGTTTGTTACTTTATCTCCAACCTCTCTCTGATCTATGTATCCACCTGCCAATGTAACAATCCCACTGAATGTCTAAAAGACATCTCATGATTCTGGGTCGGCTGTAGAACTCTTGATTGCTGCTCCTCTCTCTGGTTCTTTTAATCTCAGTAAATGGCACCAGCCATCCAGCTGCTTAGTCTACTTTATGAGCCTTTCTTAATTGTTTTCTCAAAGCTCATATTCACTCCTCTTAGGTCTAACTTCAAAATTTGTTCAAAATTGGTCAACTTTCCATCACCTTTGCCACTCTCACCCTAACCCTAAATACTCAGCTTTCTCAAATGCTGCCGCCTTGAACTCCCAACTGGGTGTTTTGCTTCTGCGCATTCTCACATTCTTCACAGTGTAGCCAAAGGGATATTTCTACAAAGGAAATCTGATCATGTTATTCTCCTGCTCAAATCCCTTTATTATCTTCCAATCAAACTTAGAAAAGTACAAAAGTATGATTTTTTTTCATTTATGGCTATGAAGTCCTACATTATCTGGCTCATGGGTACATATTAGTGTCCTTTTCTAGCATTCTTTTATACATACACATACACACACACATTCCCTATGACCCCACTAGACTCATTACTGCTGCTGGAACTTGATTTTACCTTATTTACCACTCTATAGTCAGTGCCTGAAACACTGACTAACATATAGTAGACGCTCAATAAATACCGATGCTGGACTGAATAAATGAATGAATGGATGAATAAAACAGGAAAATGCGTTATAAACACTAACTCATTGTCTTCTCTTCTCACCACTTTCCTGTGATATTGGGTCTGGTAGAATAAGGAGTGGAAGCCTGTCTGCAGTTGAATCGAGGAATACTGAAGGTCTATAAAGATGAAAGACTTTTGGTATTTTTCCAAGAATACAGATGTTTTAGTAAAAAACTGACTTGAGACTATTGGCTTTTTTACGTCACCATTGTTAACATCTTTAATATAATGGCCAGTTAGAATATATGCTTCCAATAGTCCCTGACCAACATTAAAAGCAAGGCATTCCCGATCTCAGGCACTTTTCAGATGGTGGTTTCCCCTTGTTTGTCAGTCTGACAATTCTGAAGTTAATGATCTGCCACATATCAAGCACTAAGGCTGGGAAGATGTGTACCAGACATTCACGCAGATTGCTGTCTGGACTGCTGAACCTAAGGCTAGGAATTTGGTGTCAAGGTTCCTCATTGCTGCCTGGCTATTAGGCTTGTGAATAGCAGAATAACCGTTGTTGCTGAAATTCATCACAGAATACTCTTTGCAAAACTTACACTGAGGCAGTCAGTGAAATCAGTCTCTGTAGGGCAGAGGGTCATCTGTCATTTTGAAAGAAGCTTGTGTGTGCTCTGGGGCTCCAAAGGGGTTTCTTAAATATGAAATATTTATGTGAAAATGGGGATTGAGTGTGACTTTGTGCCTGTGGAGCACATTACGGTGCTATTTTTGCTGAAAGGCAGAATGTCAGTGGTAGATAAAACAGCCTGGGCTTCTGAATCTATTCTGGTCATGTGATTTTCTATCCTCACAATTCCCATCTGACACTGTGTGCTCCTTCTCTACTGCTGTGAGTTTGTCACCCTCTAATCTTAAGGAGGTTATTAACAAGTGCACTGCAAGTGGAGAGACAGCAATTATAAAGGCTGCATGTGATGAAATGACCCTCTTTTTCCTGTAGAAATTATGTCTCTTAATAGCTCTGTGATATTAAGCAACTTTTGTATTAAAAAATGTGGTCCATTTTTAGACCATGTCTGAAGTGAGCACGAGGATCCTGAAAGTTGAGGACGTGGGTGGAACTAATGACCCTAGTGAGGGAGAGCTGGGTAACATTTAATCTCAGAATGCGTTAGTCAAAGAAAGAGAAAACAATATATCTCAAGAATTTTGTGGGTTATTACAAAGGGGACCGAATGATAAATATTAGTGGAAGAATCAGTTTGCCAGAATTGACTTAGCTAGTCAGGATCACTTCAGAACACTTAGGAAGTTCTAGGCTGATAACAAACTCAAAGTAATTGGAGAAGGAGTTAAGTCTCACAAACACTTTCTCATTTGAAACTCAGGGATAATAATGGAATAACGGCTAATTCACAAAATTGTGAGAACTCAAAAGAGAAAACACACATGAAAGAACTTGGTAGATTGTGAATGGCAAGACAACATTCAAAAGTTATTTTTTGTTACTTTTATTGAGTTTAGGTGAACCTTAATTATTGCCATAGCATCCAGAGACATGTTGAACTTCAACTTAAGAAGAAAATGGCTAATTGGATACTTATTTGGATTTAGAGAATCAAATATAATCTATATCTGCATCATCTATCTATCTATCTATCTTTCTGACATATATACACACATATTCTCTTAACTGTTTTCTTCTTGAAAAATAGTAAAAGAGATCTGGTCAGGAACTGGTCTGAAGAAATAACTTTTCTTTATGGAACCCACATGATAAGATTTAATGACTCAATCTTAGAATGTATTTAAAACAAATAACATTTTATTTAGGTAAATGTTTCTAGGAAACTCCGATGCCTATAGCAATACTTTCCAACTGTATTTATATCATAGGGTATGTAAAAAATTACATTATGTATATGGCCCACAGGTGTAAAGAATGAGGTTTCTCACAGCTGGAGGCTACTGGCTAGGTGATTAATGGCACACAAACTCTGCCTGGTGGCCTAAAAGCTAAGGAGATCAAAATATTGGAACATGCTGCTCAGAGATCTCTGCCTTTAGGTTTGGAAATAATCAGATTCTGGCAGAATCACTTACTAGCTTGCAAAAGTCACCAAATGTCTCTGAACCTTTATTTTGTTTCTACATCTGTAAGACTAAGATAATAATTCTTTCCCCAACTACCCCACATAATTATACGAGGTTCAAAAAACATGATGTTTGTGAAAGATGAAAACGTAAAGCATTATATAAATGTTTGATATTAATACCAAACATAATTTGGGTTTTTACTTATTTATCAAAGTTTAGATGCAATTGAGCAACCTGGAGAAGTAACTGTACTTAAAAATAAAGAAGTTCTGTGATAGAAAGTGGTAAAAGCCTATTGGATAGAATGGAAATGAAGGAGAATAAACATGATTTTATTAATATATTTGTTGTTGAAATTGCCACCATCCAAATGAGATGAGATTTTTTTAAATGAAAGAAAAATATTTTCTCACATTTTTGAAATATGAAATTTCTGCTCTTATTTTACTGTCTTATCTTTAGACGTCTACTCTTTGAAAGTCAATCTATAATATGCTATATTAAAATGGTGGGTCGGAGCCTGTATCGTATACTTTTCGGAGGAGACAACTGCTGAATCTCTTCTTTAGCTAAATGTTAAGATAAGGCTTTCTAAAGAAACAGTTAAACTTGTCTTATAGCTCATACATTAAACAGTCCTCTGTTAATATTCCCAGATAATTGCAGTGCTAAAAGCTTTACTTTGGGGGTCATAAAGTAGATTTGTTGAATAAGAGACTTATTTTTAAATTCCCTCCCTACCTTTTCTTATAGTACTAGCAAAACTAATACAACAAGGAGGGAAAAAGAAAGTGGGGAAGAATTCTGTTTAACCTTCTTCTAAACTTGCCTAGCTGGAAAATCTAGCAGGGGATGGTCTGATGGTTAAGATTGATGAGCACCGTCTTCCCTAGTTGAAGATCAAGTCTGTCTCATTTGTAATTTTCTTGGATAAGGAAGAAGGGTCCTGAGGCTGAACACACCTGCTTTCACCCTTGGAGCCAGTGAGAACAACCTCTGTTCTAACTAGGCAGCCCTTCTTTCCCAGATGAGAAAGGAGCATAAAACACATAGAAAAAAAATATGTCATGCAATGCCACAGTATAGAGGGTTGAAGAAAGATACCATGGTATTATTATTTCATATCTAACTTCATGGTAACCCCCACTTTAATAAATCAAAGTGCACTGTCATTAAAATGTAGAAAGGCTTTTTGGAGATAGCATAGAGCATTTTTATTAATAAAAGCAATGATTAATTATATTATCAATGAAATTTTAATTTAAGCAGTTTTATCATATGCAGCCTTGGTGTATTATTTTGCATGTGTAGCAATGGATAAAATAAGCTATGCAACTTATATTCCAAATATATTATTTTGCATTGCTTTTAAGTTCTTTAAATAAGATCTAGCACACTTTTACTGAACACAATTAGAATAATATATGTTTAAGTTTGGTTCTCTCAGGACCCTGAGTAGATGATAAAATGGATTCAATTAAATCTATTCCAAAATAAAAATTTTATATATTTTCACATTAAATAATAGCAAGGAAGAAAATTATCTGTGGATTACATAAAGTGGACTAGGAAACAGATTGTAAGAACAGGACAGAAAACCACATGTGTTATCAAATATTCAGAGTCAGAGACCAATAGGATCTCATTTCTTTGGCAAACTCTTGGATCTGCTTTTTCAAGTTGACTTGTCATCTCCCTTGTAAGTTGCCAGAGAACAATTTGTCACTTACAGTTCTAACAAAATAGGAGATCGAATTTTTGTCTGATGCATAGAACGCTGTCTTTCTAAAGATGACTGCTTTTACTTCCTGTGTGTACAGTTATGAGTGCAAAAGAAAATGTAGGTAAGAGGGGCCTTATGTCGATGGTTGTCAGGCTTACTGAGAAGAGTTATTTGTTGTTTTCCTCAATTCTATGTGATTTAAATATTTTTAACAACATCTGTCTTCAGCCTCCAAGCATTTGTAAAACACTTATGATGATATAAATTCAAAGGACATTTCCAGTGACCGTTCTTAATATTCCTTTATCTTACTCTCTTCTGAACTTCTGTTTCTTTCCTAATTCTACCATGAAGCATAATTTTAGAAGGATTATTTAGAAAGTGGTTGGTGACTTAGGGCATGATAAGATGAAAAAGAATCTTTGAAAACTCTAAAATGGGAATAGGGTCCAGGGAGGAAGACAGACAAGGTGCCCAGAATCAAAACAAAATAAACCTGTTTTTTCTGTCCACCCAGGATTTTTGCTCAGGCGTGTATATTCTGAAACACTGATTATGTTTTAGTTTTGCAAAACAGATAGTTCATTTTTGTGAAACTGGCAGTCCAAACTTAATGGGAGCCACACAGTTACTTGCCTTTGTGAGAAGCTGCATTCTCCAAAGATATGGCATGGAGGAAGATAAGCAAACTCAGGCTTCCTGAGAGCCTAATCACATAACTGACTTAGAGGCAACTTTGAAAGCTGCCAGGGAAACTGTTTGAAAAGTCTGCCAGTGAGTCAGATCCTGCTGCTAGTGAAAGGTCTTTCAAAGGCTGGCATCTGCGTTCTGTGATTGCCATTCAGTAAGGGCTGCCAGGATTTCGTGCTTTATCTCTGGTGATCATGTGCTCAGGCCGTTACCAGGCTATTTGGACTGTGATGACTGTTGTCTTGATTGACAATGAAGGCCTATCTTGTGATTTCACTTCCGAATAAGATTCTTTTAAGCTGTCTTTTTTACTTATTTACCATTCTGCTTTGACTTCAGCACGTGTTTTCTCTGTGCTATGAATTGACTAAGATCTCTCTTTTTCACAAAATGGGGACGTAAAGCTAAAAAACTAACTTTTTGTACATTTGTGGCTAGTAGATCTTGTAAATAATAGACTTCACATCCTCTCTGTTTTGAACATTGTTTTGAGAAGCTCTTTTATCAAGGAAAGGTCCTCAGATTTGCTTTATTCAGAAATTTAATTCACCTTCCAAAAGCAACTAGTATCATGTAGCTACTAGTCTTATTTTAAGTTATAAAAAAGCCTGTTGCATTTCCCACCCTGCCCCCTGCCACCACAACACTCTCAACCACATTCCATGGTTGATGTGGTCTCTCATGAAAAGTGTTATGTCAGTAACAAAAGAATTCATGCAGCTATTTTAGAAAAGCTTTTGTTCTAACCTATTGCACGCTTGACTAAGGAAGTCACCTTTACTGCATTTTCTCAGTCAATGCTCCTTCACCCACCAATGGAAGAACCTTGCAGGCAACTCAGTCCACTCCCTCTGCATGTCTCACTACTGCCTTCACCTTCTTTCACCTCTTCTCTAGGGATTCCTGCTCTGCAGCATCCTCCGCAATCGCATGTAGTCAGTTAGACAACTGCATACACTTGGAATCCCTTCACAGCAGGTGCTACCATCCTCCTTCAAGTGTATGTGCTGTTAGCTACTCAGTCTTTATCCTGTCTTCTTCCTCCTAGGTTTCAGTTTTGTTGTTAGCTATAGATCATCCTCCTCTCCCAAATATCACTCTATGATTTTAATCCATTGTATAAAAGCAGTTATGATCTCAATATTAGCTGCTTTGTGATTAGTCTTACTAGTTTGAGGCTTCTGTAATGATCTTCATGAAAGTATACAAAATTCAATATAAAATCAACGTATGCAATTGAGAAAATGCCACCTGAATACTGGCATTTTTCTGAAGTCCACTCATTTTGTGATTGAGAGTATAATTATTGTACACAGAACTATAGAGTAGTGGTAAACAGATTTTGAAAGGATTACTGATTGCTAAGGTATTTTACCAATCAATATCTGAAATATATGGAATTATAGCCATGGGAAGTCTAAATATTATAGCTGCAGGTATTTATTTATCTCTTTAAAATTATTTGAAATGGTAACTGAAGTTTTTACTCACATTTAAAGGAGAAATAGGACTGGAGATATGGTTGTTGCCATCCTTAATTAAAACCCTTCATATTCTGGCCTCTTAGCAACTAATAGCCGGACCACTTACCCCCGAAGCTAAGCCTACTAGTTGATAAGCTACACCCATTTTCAAAGAGCATCCAGCCAAACTTTCCATTTTGGGGGCAGCTGATTAGGGAAGCTGACTAACATATACAACAATGGAGGAAATGCATACCTACTATTAGATTAACCCAATTTCTAATTCTTAAAATATAAACAAATGGTCAAGGATAATTAGACAGATGAGAAAATCAACAGCAAAGAAGAGAAAGACAGAATAGCTGCTCCAAATGACTAACAATTACAAAGGCAAGTCAGGAATTAGAAAAGAATTTAAAAATTCCTGTTGATATACACAAATTTATAAAGAATCAAATTCTATAAATAGTTGACATTCAGAGACCAGGAAAAAGCCCTTTGAAATTAAAATATCTATGTATATATACATATAACACATACACAAATATAAATCTGGCAGAATGCAGAAGGCAAAATCTGAAAATGGAGGTAGAAAATACAGTTGTTAGAAATATCAGAAAAAATAGAGGGAAATATTTTATAAGAAATATTTGAATTAATATTCTAATAATAATACTAGAAACACTAACTAGAGTTTATTTTGTGGAAAGCATTGTTTTGAGTACATTAGAAGGCACTATTCTAAGTACACTTGCATAAACTGAATCCCTCTCATCAGTCCCAAGAGCTGAGATTATTATCATCAACATTTTACAGTGGGGGAAACCAAGACACACTGTAACTCAGACGACTTTCCCAAGTGGTAGAGCTGAATTCAAGCCCAGACAATCTGGTTTCTGAGTCTGCAGGCAATCAGTGGTTCTGAGGGGGAAAAAAATGTCTTTAAGAAGATTTAAATCTTTTTCAAACCAAAAAATTTTGGTCATTTCATTAAGAAGGTAAGTGCTTCTTCTTTCAATAAGAAAACAATGAAAGATAATTAGATCATTCACGGAAAAAACAGCATGTATGGTCTTTGAAAAAAGAGGAATCTAATTTGACATGTTGTCGGCACACTGCATAGACCTCAGTTGGTTTCTGGGTTGGCTTGAGAAATTAAAGATAGTCTGTCTCATTTTTTTCCCAGCTCTTCTGCTTTTTTTAAAGAACTAAGTTATGCCTTCTTTACATGAATTATTTAAAATGGAAACAAGGCTTATTTATTTCGGTGTTGTGAACATAAAGAAAAAAAGTAAGATAGCCCAAACGTCACATTAAATCTCTGTCCTTAATCTCAATATTAAGAGCTTTTCTTGTTTGAGGATTTTTATCTCAGCATGAATGTGTTGAGAGATAAAAGTGATAGCCGCTCCTTCTGGACCGTGGTTAGGCAGATTCTGGCCACTGTTTTGACTGAGTAGCTTTTTCTTCAGTGCAAAGTTGTAAGAGATAGAGATGGGTATTAATGAACCAACTAATGTGGCAAGCTGTGCCTCGAGAGCCATGCTTTCTACTTCCTCTTCTTAGAGTGCACTCAGTAGCCTTACTCCCCCAGCAAACCACGGTCCTCTCAAGCATCTCTGAAACAAATCAATTCCTGATTGGTTTCTATTTTCCAGTACTGCTATTACCAGAAAGGGAAGGGAGAATCAGCAGGATGGGTAGGGGGCTCATATTTTACTGCCTTATTTACTCCAAACCCAGTCTGAGGAGGAAGCATCCCATTTTTCTTAATTGCCTTTTCCGTTTTATGGAGACAAGTGTAGTTTTAGCAGAAGTCAAAACATTTTATCTGTATAGTTTATCTTGATTATTATAAAATCATAAAATTTTGCTTTTCATTTCTAAGAGGAAGGTTATAGCTATTTGTCTATTCATTGTAGAAGAAATCCCACAGATAGGCAAACATATCTACTTTAACTTTTTATCTTCCAAGCAATGCCCTATAAGAAAGATACACAGTCATGTTCTTATGCAAGATATTTGGGTAAAAACCTATTTTTTAACCCTTTTTCATAATAATACATTTTTGATCAGTTTTAAATAGGATTTTCAAGCACAAAAAAGTTGGATTCCAAATTCTTACCAGTGCAACAATTTAAATTTCTTTAAGATAAAGCTACAAGAAGATTCAGGGAATATTAGAATCTGAGAATTAGGGTTTATAACAAAATTGATAGAGAAGAAGGATTTATTTGTAATTTGTGTAGTTATATATAATATACATAATATAAATACTAAAGAGAGTACTGATTCTTGGTTTGTGTTACAGTCCTATCATTTAAAAAAAATTTTGTCTTGATTATTTCATTTAATATCATGGTCTTAATCCCCTTGCTTTTAAAATGGTGATAATGCCTGTTCCACCAGCTCACGACATAGTTGCAAAGGTGACAATTAGTTCACAAATGCTTTTATAGCTGTTAAACACTGAATAAAGGTAAGTTTCAATATCATTATTTATTTATGAGAATATTTGGGTATAATATTTCTTTTGAAATTTTGATCTTCAAATGGTAGGTCTTCTGACACCACTAAAATGAACACAATCAATTAGACTTACAGAGGGAAGGCAAAGTGTTTTGAAATGCTCTATAAATTATTCACATTCTGTATTAGTAAAAAGTTTGATTTTTGTATAAAGATTTAAGTGAAAATGGTCAAATTCCATTGTTACCTGCTTACCTTTGCATCTGCAGTCTCGTCTGTTTGCAATGGATATGGTAAGTTGGCTAAATGGAGACATAATACTTTGTTGAGTGCTGGAAAAATTTCATGGCCTAAGAGAAATTGAGTGCCCTCTTTCTCTATGAAACGTATTTCTAAATTATTTGAGTGGCAATTTAGAGCACATACTGGATTTTGAAAGTGATCTAGGTTAAGTTGTTTAGTGAACAGTGAAATGCGTTTCCTTATCTTAAAAGCTTGCAATATCCTAGCTTCTATATACAGGTGGCAGCCTCCTTTACTCAAGCCTGATGGCCAATTTCTCTCTTTATAGTTTCTATTTTCTAAGGACTCAGTGATGCTTGTATTGCTTTCATTGAAGGTTTTAACCCAGCTCCCTGTAAGTACTATCTGAGAAACTGCTATTTTCCCCAAATTTTCTATTCTTATTCACTTGAAGGGACACTTGTATGTTTCAGTACACATCCCTATGGCTTTTTGATTATGAGTTGATGAAAGTTTCAGATATATTCTTTATGATTAGATATATTACTCTGTCATGAGAACTTAAAGTCATTTTAGGAGTAGTGAGTGGCAAGAGAACATTTGTTTTTAGATGTCTACTCTACAAGCATAATGCAGATTTCAGTAGGAGGCTGAATAGAATATATAAATGAACTTTTATATATGAGTTATCAGAAAAAGGTTTAGCTATTATAGATTGTCCACATCTATGAATATATTTGCATATAATAATTTTCAATGGGGCCCTATAATTGCTCTATATGATTTTCCCAATTAACTTACATTAAATTTCAATTGTGTTTCTTGTGTTTCAGCATTCCTGAGGAGGCTGTGGGTGTGTGTATGTGTGTGAAAGTGCCCTTTGAAAACAGTATCATTTAGCTTCTGCCTTCAAATACACAAACAGGAATGTAATATTATTTTCAATAAAAATTATATTAGAGCTATATTCTTTACACAAGTGGATAAATGTGTCATATGCAAAAGGTTCTATTGTTGTACATCCAAGGAAGGAAGCAGTGGCCACTGGGAGAAGTTATTGTGCTGTGTTACCAGCCATTTATTTTATCAAGTGTCTTTAAAATGTCTATCAGTTCTATCTGATGCAGAGCTCATATATACAGTTGTGCTTCTCTGGTAATCATTTTTGTTTGAAGATTACACATTTTCTTTGTAAGTATACTCTCCTTACCTGTTTCCTATTATCTTTGTGTGACTGATAAGGTATGTTACTTTCTTACCCATAAGACCATTAGAAATAAGTGATTTAATTCACATTAATGAATTTCTTATGGGAATATATTAGATAAGCAATTATGTAAAGGAAGGTGACTTGTACATTTAATTAAATTTGATAAAGGAGTTGTAAAATACATTTGCCAGATGAATTTTTTTTCTTTATTATTAATTCCCTACTTCCTCACAAACATGTCTGTTACAACTTAAAATAAAGGACACATAATCAAAGAGACATTAAAATAAGGGTTAAATAATAAACCAATATTATGTCCTCTTTCTAAATTACATAAGTATATTCTAGAAAAATAGCTTAGATAGAGGACATGAAAATATTAACAGTAGTTATTTCTTCATCACAGTAATGTTGACAATTTTACTTTTCTTTCCCATAATTTCTGCATTAAAAATGCTCAACCAACAAGTATGATCAAGACAATATTTTAAAAAATAAATACTATTTTAATTTAAAGTTTCAGTAAAGAAATTGTTTGGAAAAAAGAAAGCTTGCCTAAACACTACAAAAAAAATTATGGCTGCATCAAATCCTTGGTGTCTCCAACTCCATGAATCACAGAAATCATAGCATGTTAAGATCAGACTATGCAACATTTTTTTTAACAGATGCGTAGAGTGGCTCCCAAAAATGATAAAGGGTTTTCTCTAGTGTTTCAGTGACAGGATATAGGATTCCTAGCCTCTCAACAAGAGGAAAACAATAAAATCTTCCCCTTGTTAGGGGGAGATACTTTTGGAAATACCACTACCCCTTAAGTAAGGTTAAGAAAAAAATCATATTTCATGCCTTCCTTTATTTCTTTTGCTTCTTAATTTTATTTCTCAAATAAAAAAATCCATACTTGTCTCTATATCAGAGGATAATACAGGAAATAGAGCACTCACACTGAATAAATTCTTAATTCTTTGACATATTCTTATCCATTTCCCTGTCTGGTTAAATAACTTTCCAAGGGCTTACTACATATAAAGTAATGGGTGATAATTAAGTAATGCTGGATAATATGGGAGATAAAAGGTATGTGATATGAATCTTGAAAAAAAAGAGGTTGTTTAACTTTCTTTACTTGCTAGGTGAAGCTCTCTTAAGCCTGGGATGGTGAAGTCCCATCCTCTTTTCATTTGAAGAGAGCTAGCCAAGGAAAAAAGCCAACACAGAAGCAGTGAGTAGCACTGAGAGCTGGAGTGACAGTCAGACTCTTGGTAGTACTATTTAACCACCTGAACCAAGATATGCTCAGGATCTGCACTCATGAACTTTCATTTACTGGTTTTATATATTTTTTATTTAGGGTTATGTTAATACGAAAGATTTTGTTTTGTTTCGATCATTTTCATTTAAAAAAATTCTCGACTAATACAGGGACCTTATCATCAGCTTCTGTATTAGTTTTCTAGGACTGCTGAAACAAAGTGCCACAAACTGGGTGGCTTAAACAATAGAAATTTATTGTCTTACAGTTCTGGAGACTAGAAGTACAAAATCAAGGTGTCAGCAGGGGTTAGTTCTTTCTAAGGGTTGTGAGGAAGAATCTGTCCCATGCCTCTTGCCTAGCTTCTGATGGTTTGCTGCAATCTTTCATGTCCTTTGGCTTGTAGGATTGCATCATTCCAATCTCTGCCTTCATCTTCAGATGGCATTCTCTCTTTGTGTGAGTCTGTCCCCAAATTAGGGGACAGAACTATTAGGGTTCACCCTAATGACTTCACTTCAACTTGATTACCTCTGTAAAGACTCTCTGTCTCAATAGAGATATAATTCAACATACTACAGTTTTCAGCTTAAGACTCAACTGGGATGACCCCTTTGACATTTTGAACCTTCTTAGTAGAGTCTAGATCCTAGAACTGGTATTTCAACATACAAATATGAGACAATTCCCTTCTACCCTGACGCTTATTTGAGAGTGACTGACTCTGTTACCCTGAGGGGTTCCCTCCTTGGTTTTTCTTCTACTTCTCTGTTTATCATTTCCATGTTGGCTACTTTCGGTCCACTGTCCCTTGCCATTGAGATTTGGTTTTCCTCGCATTATCAGTTCCAGGTAGCCATATTGCCTGCAAAAGTTCTGGGCCCCACTGCCCAGTGAACCTCAGCAGCTTGCCTACCTGAAGCAACTACTGTGCTTTGGGGCCCTGTAACTGCCTTTGTATCACATGGATATGGACTTTCTAAGAAATCAACTCTCTCTGCCAAGGAATACTATTTTAAACTTAATTCCCCCTCCCATGCAATCACCTTCTAATAATTAGGGCTAGTTTGGTTTGACAATCTCTGCCTTCTCTGCACTTTAATCAAGGGTAGCTTTGTGTTTCCCTTCTGTACCATCCCATGTAAAGAGTCTGCCATTTTGTGGCAGATTTAGCCATTTCACTGCTTGCCACGCCAGCAATTTCTCAGGCACCTGCCTGAGGGCAAAAATACGTTCCCTGGACTTAATAGTCATTTGAGTTTGGGTTATAGAAACTAACATATATTTTCTTAGTGAAACTAACAAACACTTTCTTTCCTTCACTGTTCTGCTTTGAATTTATTATCTTGCTAAAGCTCATACAAACTAGCCCTGTGTATCTATAATCAATTAAACCCTTAAGTAAGAGTAATAGCACAGATAGAAAGTCAACTATATGCCACAGACTCCACAAAACATTTTACAGATCTTGCATTTTTAGTCCACAGACAATCCTCATGAAGGATGTACTAATGTGTATATGTTTTAGATGGAGAAATAACTAACATTTGTTGAAAGTTTACTATAAACTAGGAACAGTTCCATGCATTTCATATATATTAACTTAATTAAGCCTTACAAGAAACTTATGAGGTAGGTATTATTTGATTCAGTTCAGGTCTCTGCAGGAAAAAAAAATGGCTCAAACTAAGATAATACAGAGACGACAGCAAAGAAGCAATGCTGGGGCACCAGATCAGCAATTTTGGTAATATTTTCCATCTGAAGAGCCAAAGGGTCTAAGAAAGAAGACATGTGATGGAGCCAGGAAAGAGCTAGAGCCCCAGTAGGAGCCAGTGTCATGGTGTAGGAGCCAGTTGGCAGATCTGGAAGGAATGAAGAAGCTATCAAAGACATGAAGGAGAAAAAATAGACAAATCATGTCTCTTACACACAGATTCTTGAAGCTGTGCACATCATTTCTGCTTACATTTCATTCACCAGAACTTAGTCTTGATTCCAGACCTAGAAGCAAGAGAGTCTGGGAAATTTAAATTCCATTGTTAATTCTGCATAGTCTTGTACCTAAATAGATTCTGGGAAGAAAGGATATTGGAGGACAAAGGAGAGTTTCCGACATGCTACTCATCCAAGGAAACTGAAAATAGGGTGTGGAAGAATTTGGTACTTTATCAATTTTGGAATCTATTAACTCTCTTTTAAAAAAAGTTTGCTCTTTAAAAAAAAAGTTAATTCCCTTTACAATGATGCTTGATGTAAGTTGTTTGCTGATTTAATATGCTTTGAGAAAAGTCAGAAGAATTTTGTATTGACATTCAATTTCTGCATAGCAAACAATGCTAGCTAAGTGTGTCTTTCTTTAAAGATTAGAGGCAAATGTCTTTTATGAAAATGACTTTATGACTCCTATTGGTTATGGTACATGAGTAATTTAGTTTGATGAGGTTTAGATTCAGTATCAATCAATAGCTGCTTAACGAACATCACAAAACTTGTATAGGGCTCGTGTGTTGGTTAAATTAAAGTCTCCGAATTCAGACTGTCTGGGTTCAATTGCTAACACCATTACTGGAGTGGTAGTTCTCAAAGTGTGGTCATCTGACCAGCAGCGTTAGCAAATTCTTGGGCCATATCCTGGGTCTGCTGAATCAGACTTGGGCCTAGGGAACTATTTTAATAAATTTTCAAGGTAATTCTTATACATGTTAAAAATAGGGAACCATTGGCCTAGATCAAGTTACCTGACCATACAGAACTTCAGTTCCATCCTCTGTCAGAAACAGTAACTGTAACTACATTTTAGAGTTGTTTGGAGAATTAACAATGTAATATGGGGAAAAGCATTTAACATAAGGCTTGGCAAAGAGTAAAGACAAAATAAATTTTAACAGCTTATGTTTTTATTACAATTAGTAGTCTTTGGTCTAATCTTATTAAGTAAGAAAAGGAAGTATCTGTTTAGGCGGCAGTAAAATGTCGTTAAAGGCCCAGAAACTACATTGCCTGGATTCAAACCTCAGCTCACCTCAGATCTGGGAACATTGCTAACCCTTTTTCTTTCTTTGTTTCCTTATATGCAGAGTGGGAAGAAAGTCTCTACATCAAAAAGTTGTTCACTGAACAGATATTTAGAATAGTTCCTTTCACATATAAAGTTTTGAATTTAAATGTTACCCACAATTATTATCAAGCAATCGTGTTTGTTGTAATGAAGAAAGTGTTTGTTGTGTTAATTTACTACAGTACATGATTGCTCTTAGAATGAATTAATTTCTTTCTTCTAATACTTATTTAAATAATTCTATTTTGTTCTATCCTTTAAGAAAAACTCTTCCCTGGCCCCTTCGTAAGTGATTCTTCAAAATAAAGACTTCCTATACTTGTCTATTTTTGATTAATTCCTAGGCACCTCTCCCAGGTGAATTAAAGCTGAAGAAGGATAAAGAAGAGAATCTTTAAATAAAACTTTATAAATAAAAAATGCACATCTGCTCATTTTAAGGGCTCAGAGCAATCCTTAACCATTTTTTAAAAATCTACTTAATTTCCTTTCACAGGTAATGTGTTAATGTGTATTTGTCTATAGATATGAACTTTCTGTGCTAAAGAAAATCAGGGTTTATGCCTACATAAAATACTTTCCTAAACCCTGAAAGCAAATTTAACATTTCATGTCACTTTCAAAGTTTCTCCCACTTCAACAAGAACCACTCATGTTGTCTGGGTTGATTGGTAATTGAGTTTCTCAAGGAATATGTGACACATTGTGATGTACTATAAAAGGATTTCAGAGTTATCCATTCCCAGACCCTTCATAATCCACTAAAAATATATTTCAGTGTCCTCTGACTGTGCCTCAGGAGGCCCTACCAACCTCATATTTCTTAATCTGATCTTATTTTCTGGTCATCAATTTGATTTCTCAGCGATTGGCAGCCCTTGGTCTTCTTTGAATAGCCTCATGTCTATAAATCTTTATCTCTATTTTTTCAATTTTCCTCCTCGTCTATGTTGATCTTAACCCCTAAATTTTTATCACTTGTAGCCTGAATTACAGGTGACCTTTTCATTGCTATCGGTCAAGTTTCCACTTAATAAGGCTGGAATGGCCCTTGTCATTTGAAAAAAAGAAAAATGAGCAGTTCTGAACAAAAAATGGGGAATAGAAATATACAGGGGAGTTTGGAGAGGAAAGAGGGAGAAAGAGAGAGAAAGAGAAAGAGAACAAAACAAAATAGTTGAGGGCTTCACTATTTGTATGTTTTTCCTTCTTGCTTAATCTATCCTGCTCCCTGTTTTAAATTAATGATTGTTGGCCATTTCTGGAAAAATTAGAATCCCATAATGAGTCACTGTGAATAAATTAAATACTTTATATGGTGAATTAACTATTATTTTTGGATTAAAAAACCCCAACACACTTACTAGTGGCCTAAATATAGTTTCTTGTATAACAAAAAGTGAAAAATAACTTATCCTGTGTAATTTCTTTTAGATACTTGTGCAAAGAATTTACATTTAATAGTGCTTCAAAGAAGGTGACCATTTCCTTGCACAAAACATTTTTGTCTAATTCCTTTCAACTTTCATTGAATACAACAAATTTAATTATGATGCTAGAGAGCACCTGATAAACATCCATCTTATAAACTAATATTTTCTTTTTAAGTGTCCATCTTTTCTCCTCCTGATCCTCTGATAAATATGTCTCTGATAAATATGTCATTTTCAATTCATTGTTCAACATGCGTGTAGTAGGCATTGCAGAGATTCTATGGCAACTGCCATAGAATAAACCACAGGTTCCATTATCCGGGAATTTGGGTCCAAAAAAACACAGATATGTGGCTAAAAGAGAAGTTTACCTGGGAATGATGATACTTCAACTTGTTTCTTTAGCTTTGCTTATTTTTGCCTAATATAAGAAGCAATAACTTATTAGAAATGTCAGGAGAAAATAAACCTCCTCATAATTCAGAATATTTCAACAACATGGAACAAAATGTTAGATTAAAATAATGACAACCAATACAACTTGGGAAGAAAATAGATTTTTGCCTGTTTGTGAATCAAATGAAACAGGTAATTGAATTACATATGCATTTAAAGGGCCTCAATTTGAATTATTTTTTCCACTGGTTATTTTAGATAGGAAGGTTGATTTTGCATAGACTTAATGAAGTGAGAAATACAGAAGAGCAATACACAGTATGATGTGTGTTTAACAGCCCCAGCAATAATCTTGTCCTCTCCTATGGCCCCATTATAGCCAGGTTGCCTCTCTTGAGCAGTTTGGAAATGAAATTACTGCATGAGTCTATTCAGTGGGCATTTATTGAGCAACTACTATGTATCTAGGTTTAGTTAGGCTTTCTAGTAATAAAAATGTATTTAAAAATAACTCTAATAGTGCCAATTTGTAGCAGTTGTTGAGGAAAATTACATATATTTATGAAACTATTAAAAAATACAATCTCTTTTACTGTTAATATGACAGTGTGTAGCATATTAAAAAAAATACATCAGAGCAATGTGACATGAAAGAAGTTATAACAATATTATTCAAATCATGTCCAAGGTGTCTCTGTAAGACAATCTATAAGAAAAAATGTTCCATGATCAAATATATGTGGAAAATGCTGAACACAATAATGTTGTCTGGGAGATTCCACATATGCATTCACATAGTGAAGACTTTGAGAATTGCTCTAGATAGTTAATCTTTTTATAATTGTAACTTAAACTATTGGTAGCTAAAATGGAATATGCTTGATATGTATATCAGTATATATATAGCCTGTTAAGCAAAACAATTCTAGAACTCAAAACAAAGAGAACAATTGTTTCCTAGGAAGACTCCTTGAATAATTAATCAAGACTCCATAAGCACAAGATAAGAGATAGGATATGTAAAGATATATAGATAGATAGATAGATACACACACATATATTTCAATTATATATACACATATATCTATATATATATACACACACAAAACAATGTCATCAAGGAAAATGCCTATTACTAAGAACTATGAAAAAAACCGCACTGTCAATTAAACCATGAGACATGCTTTCTTATCTCAAAAATTTTACTTTATACTTACTAAAAGATATGGTTTCATGGAATTTTATCATATACTACTTCTGTGCATTTATAAAACTATAAACTGTAAGTAAAATAAATTGGTTCAGATTTCCCTAAAGAATTCTTCATATTTAGGGTTTAAATGTTGGAATCTCTTTTTTTACCTAGAGTCATAAATGTCCATGGTTTTCCACAAAATACTGACCTCTGTCCCCTCAAGAGCATTGGTGGCACAGAATTTCTTAAAATAATCTATAGAAATGCTTAAAATCATTAGAAATGGTTCCTAGGGTGGCTTTGCGACTGAATAGAGCTAGCCTGCTTTCTTCTTGCTTTGTGAATAAAGCTCAACTCTCTGCTTCACTTCATGCCCCATCTCATCTCACAACCATTTGGTTCCTAGGAAATAAAAGAGGACTACACTATTGTCCTTGTTATTCTTTTCTAAGTCACTGATGCCCAATCTGCAAATTTTGATCTGATGTTGCACAGGTGCGGGCACTAGCAATCATTACCCCACCACAATTGTAATATGCATTTGATTTCAAGAGACAGTAATATATGGGGGCTATGTGTCTCAGAACTATTAATGATAAAGCACATAATTTCTTTTAAAGGTCAATTATGGTATTAGAATGGAGGCATTTTGGCCCTCAATGAAACACTCTGAAATCAGCACATGGGCAAAGAAATGATGGGAAATTTCCTTCAGTGAACTTACCTCAACTCTTACATTTTCCATCTAATGTCAAAGATCTCCTCTTAGGTGGGAGTCAACTTGAGAGCAAAGCAGGAGACAACTGTAAGAAATATGGAATACTAAAAAAAAGCTAATTTCATGTATTTAAATGTAAGTAATTTATTTCACATATTCTCAATGCTCATTTCTAAGACTTGCCATTAGATTCAAAAACAAAACAAAACAGAAAAAAAGGCTCATTTGAACAGCTAATGTATTACAGTTTAGTAATAACCAGTTTTTCAAGTTACATAGTAATAAAACAAGTGAGAAAATAACACATTAAAAAAACACTGAATTTTATTTCAACATTATATTGGCAAAGGCATATTGAAATTAATGACATTTTGAATTTCTAAAGGCTTTCTGAATATATTGGGTTAAATAAAAGGAGTTTCCAAGAAAGTAAAAAATAAAATTTTCAACTTTTCAAATATTACTTTTTAAGTAATAGGTCTACTTCCCAGAAATAAAAATGTGACACTTGAGCCAACTCCTAGGAAGATGTAGTAGATGAACTTTTCTATATTCCTCCCATTAAGTACAACAGAAAACACCAGACACTATACAAAAAACACTTATGAGACAATGCTAAAACTAGAGAGAAGAAGGTAGATTGGCTAGGGACATTGCAACCTGAAGAATGATGTAGTGGTGTGGTCCTGGGATTTTCTTATTGCCTCATATATCACAGAGAGAGAGCTGAAGAAGCTGACAATGTGGAATTGCTAACAGATGCACACTAAAAGAGCACAAGAAAATCCTGCTGTCATTAGCCAAAGGAACAGGATAGGGCAGTCTAGCAAAACGGAAAAATTTTAAACAATAGCTACTCTACTCCAGTCAAAAACTGCAGGAAAAAAAAAACCCGTGGGCCCACCTCCCATCAATCCAGCAAAGGCCAAATGAGTAGCCTGGACTTCCACCCTCATGGTGTTGTAACAGTTTCCACAAATACCCCAGTGGGTTGGTGTCAAGGAAAGTAAAGTAGGGAGCCAGAACTCTCATCCCTGCCAGCCCAAAATGAGACACCCCCAACTGCCCTCAATGTCAGTTGCAATCATGTGGGGGTATTAAATTTCAACCTCCATCAGGCAGTAACGAGGTCCTTTTCCTTACAGGTAGGATGATGTCAACAAGAGGCCTACTAGACCTTCTTAACTTCCATTTTCCCTTTTTTCTTCACCATCACAGGATTCTAAGGAATGCCTCTCCTCCCAAGTGGCCGTCCTCTCCCCCTTCTCTAGTCTTGCAAGTTTTCAAGACTCTGACTTTTATTTCCTTAGTAGCCAGGCCTATGTTTTGTCAAGTTGTATACCACACTGATGTTAAATTTAAGTAGGGCAGTATGAACTTGCTCTCTATGCTGCCTGTGATAGCTAATTTTATGTGTCAACCGGACTGGGCTAAGGGATACCCAGATAATTGTTAAAAACATTACTTCTGAGTGTATCTGTGAGGATGTTCCATAAGAGACTAGTATTTGATTCAGTAGACTTAGTAAAGAAGATCTGCCCTCACCAACGGGGGAAGGCATCATCCAATCCTTTAAGGACACAAATAGTACAAAAAGGCAAAAGGGTAAATTCTCTCTGTCTCTCTTCTTGAGCTGGGATATCCATCTTTTTATTTTCTTTGCCTGGGACATTGGAGCTCCTGGTTATCAATCCTTCAAACTCCTGGACTTACATCCTTTTGCCATTCATTTCCCCACTCCCACCCCATTCTCAGGCCTTGGACTGGGAGTTCTAAATTATTAACATATCACTGGCTTTCTTGTTTCTCCAGTTTTACAGATGTCATATTGTGGGACTTCTCAGCCCCCATAAGCATGTGAGTCAATTCCCATAATAAAATCTCTCTCTCTCTCTCTCTCTATATATATATATATAGATAGATAGATTTTAGAAAGTTTTGTGACTTTGAAAAAGTACTTTGTAGATCAACCTGTATGGCCTACAATGGTATTTTAATGTTTTGAAAATGAGTCATCTCAAATGTCTGTTGCCTTTTATTCAATGTCAGTAAAAAATTTTGAAATTTGGAAGCAATTGAGGGGAAAACTGGAGAATGAAAGCCACATACTAAGGAAGGCTGAGTAGGAGGCTAAAAGGAAATTGAATTTTGATAGCTCCATGACACCAATCATGATTTACCAACTTCTTATGTACAAGAAGAAAATAAACTGATTAGTAATTTAAGCCACCATTTTCCAAGTTGTCTGTTACTTGTAGAAATATGCAACCCCAGTTGATATACTTGACATTCTGTGTTCCATGCCCTTGCAGAAGTGTGACTTATTAACAGTGTTTCTTTCTTTAAGCTATTAAATTAAGGCAGTACATTAGATTTGAAATTGTAATTCAGTTATTCTGGTATTCAAGGGAACAGTAAGTATAAGCTTTCTAGTGTGACCTCCATTTTCCACACATGGAAGAATGTGGAATGTAGTTAAATCAAAAGTGAGATGAAAGTCCTGAATCTTGAATCCATTTCAGAAGAGTGACATGGTGCATGTAAATCTGACATTCCAAAAGAAACAATTCCATGGTAGCTTAGGCTCCATATCTTGATGTTAGGTTGATAAAGGGACTTACTGTCAGTCAATCTCAACAAAACCAGGATGTTCATGGAGGAAACATATGGCCTCTTTCCCTCTGACTCTCAGTATTCCGTTCAAATAAATACAGAAGTGAGGGACCTTAGGGTTTCTTGATGTTGAAATATGGATAAGTGGTTATTGTAGAAATGTCCATAGGATTAAAAAGCTGAGAAACCTTGGAAACTTAAGTTAAAGGAAAGTATAAATTATTTTATTGTGGGTTTAAACTCTTAAAATATTTCTTCATTCTTCCACAAATTATTGTTGTCATGAAACAGCCCTAATTCCTTAGGACAATCATATTCCTTAGGGAAACTCCTTAAAAATACTGTTTCATGTTTTGTACATTTCCTTCACAGAGAAATCACTGGGCTTCTCATTTGTTAGGTGGTAATGGGTTCAATAAATGTCACATTCTGTAATGTCATGTGTTCATTTTCTTCATGGCATTTATCATGTTCTGAACTTAGGCATATTTCTATACTTGTTTAATGTTTATTTCTGACAACTGGAATACTAATTTTATGAGAGCAGAGATTACATCTATCTTGTTCATCCTTGATTTCCCAAATCTTAACATGTAGTAGGCTCGAAATTCATTTGCTGAATAAATGAAGGCATGAATTATTAAGCAAAAATGAAAGTCGGAATTTATGACTTGCCATTAATTTCAAAAATAAATGTATAGCTTTGAAGTTACTGTGAAATGACTTGAAAAATTATTTGAGATCCTGACTTACCTGGTATTATTATAAAAGCTCGTAGAATCATGCTGGCATAAGAATTGGAATTTTCCTGCTGAGCAACCACTGAATCTTTGAATATGCTTTTTAAAGATGTTCTAAATGTTTTAATAATACTTTTGATTCTTCTATGTAGTTTCAAGAAACTCAATAAGTTACCTGGATTTAGTGACAAAAAGATTATTGTAACAATGGCCAAATATATCTCAGCTGCAAAGCTACGTACACAGAGGGACTTAAAGGACTACAAGTGATAGTACAGCAGAAAACACTGGTTGACTGATTTTTTTCCAAAATCCTCTGAAGCCATGCATCTATCCTTTGGACAGAAGTTTTCAAATACATCATTCAACTTTTTAGTAAAATAGTTTTAGTCTTATTTGAAAACCCATGGTATTCCTGACAAGTTCCAAAGGCAAATCTATTCAAGCTAGAATTGAAAAAATAAATATAATTTTACAATCTACATATAGCCACAGATACAAAAACAATAATCAATAAAGAATTGCTCCTTTGTTAAGGAAAAACATTGCAATTATTTGTGAAAGTTGGTTAACAGAAAGTTATTTTTGTGTTCGTCCATCCAATTGAGAGTCACAACTGGATGCTTTCTCCACTCATTACACATATAGCAATTTGTATGCTATATGTCCATGTTAGAAAATCATTGTTCACAATGAGGCTTCTTTTAAACAGGAGTCTAAATAATTTAGCAAACTCCCATATCTGATCATTACACACTTTATTACTTTTAAATGTTCCATAACTACCACAATCATCAGCTGACAGTGCTTGGGAAAGTTAATATAAATCAATCTTGCTCTTTTTTTCAAATTGCTTTAATTGTGGTGGGGTACTGGACTTTCATATAGTGCTCATAATAAATATAAACAGTTTTTTCATGAGTTGTTCCTCATCTGAATATGTATCTGTTTAGTAATAACATTTGCTGGATGCTGAATGGCTTAAAAAATATATTACTTACAGTTCTACTAATGGACCAGAAATTATCCCACCCAAGCCCTTGCTTGGGGCTTCCCATTAAAGCCCACCTTCCACATTTGATTTATAGCATTTCTCTTGAGTTCTGTGTTAAAATTCCCACATATTACTTTGGGAAGGATAACTTTTTAAACCAGTATCTAAGAAATTATGGCCCACTGGCCAAACATGGCCCATTGCCTATTTTTGTACATAAAATTTTAATGGAACACAGTCATGTCTATTTATTTACATATTGCCTACGGCTGCTTTTGTGTCACAAGGCAGAGTTGAGCAGGCGCAACAGAGAGCGTATGGCCTAAAAAGTGAAAATATTTACTATATGGCCCCTCATAGAAAAGGTTGGTGACCCCATATTAAACTATTATTGACAGCTATCTACAAAGTTAACTCTGCTTATTAGATTCAATATATAGCACTTTGTAGAGAACAAGACAAACAAGAATATAAAAAAAACAATATCTGCTTCACGTGGCATTGGATGCTATAGTTGGGAATCCTGGAGAGGCACTTGAAGCACAGGCTGTCTCAGAGGTAAAAGTGAGGAAGAGGAGTTGAAATCAATGAGAGTGGACCCAAAATCAACTTCAAATACTCAATCATTTTGCTAATCAGGGCAAAAAACAAACGGGTAAAGTTTTTTTTAAAAATGCAAGTTTTTAGTAAGTTTCTATCTAAGTCACTTTAAATTATTATGGCTGTTTAGTGATTCCCTACTTAAACACACTCTGCTTCAACATCAATAACAACAGCAACAAAATATAAAAAGGATTACACAGTTTGCTTCTCTGCTGGATAAAATAAGATGCAAAAAACAAATTTTATAGAAAAATTAAACTACTATTCTTTGACATTTGGGTCATCACACATTTTATTAGCTTGCCCATATTCATAAAAATTTTAAGTTAAAAAACAGATTTAGTTTTATAGCATCTTATAAGCAATCCAAAGCACTTTAATTAGTTTTATCATAAAATTTAATAATACGCAATAGCATTTTCTGATATTGTCAACATGTAAAAACACAAGAAAAGCAAGTTCAGGTATGTGGTCTCATTGCAAACTCCCAAACTGAAATCCAAATATCAGTTAGGAATTTACATCTTTTGGGGGTTGGGAAATATAGACATCCATTTATAATTAAGAGATATTTTTTATCAAATATATAGAGAGAAAAACTTCAATTTCCTGTCTACCTTCTGGAAAAAGAAAAGGCAAATTCAAAAATGAAAAGCAACAAACCAGCAATGTATAGGTCAAACATTTTTTAGATTATAGGCAAAATTTCCTGGAATTGAGTCACATATCATATCACAGCCATGCCACTGGGACAAGTGTAGCCACATGTGCTGTGACCTAGTGGGAAGAGGAAATGGCCACAGTGGTTAGCCAACAAATGCTTCCATACAATACCCACTTTTAGTCAAGATGGATGTGTAATACAGATGGGTTTAAAGTCATACCTTAAACAACTAATACTGGTGAAATATTTGTAGCAATAACTTTAAGATAGTGGGTGATAAGCAGTGTAGAACATACTCCTGGGGCTAGGGGTAAAAAGGAGATGAGCCCTATAACTGCCTTAGCTTACTGAATTGAGAGAATTTCCTTTACATAAAGCTGAGATCCTCAAGGATCTTTGCAGTGTGACTGAGATAGACAGGTCATAGGGTATGCATATGTTGAGCTATAGCTGATCCTGCAAAACAGTTTTACAAAGAGGTTGTAAAAATTTATTTTCCAACTTCAAGTAACATTGTGTGAAAGTATTTTCCATCTTTTTCATTTTAACCTTCTTAGGAATATAGTAGTATCTTATGGTTTTGATTTGCGTTGCCCTAATGACTAATATCTCTAATAATAGTTATTTGAATATCTTTTTTTGGGGGGGTGGTAAAGAGTCTCTAAGTCCTTTACATTTTATTTTTCCTTTGGTTTGACTTATTTTTTTCTAATTGATTTTCAGGAATTTCTGTGTATTCTAGACCTGAGTTACTTGTATTGCAAATATCTTCTCCCACTCTCTGACTTGCCTTTTCACCCTTTTGATGAGATCTTTTGATGGACAGAAGTTTGTAATTTTAATAAACATCCAATTTGTCCTGTTCATTTATGCTTAACATTTTTTATGTTCTGTTCAAGAAATATTTACCTATTCATATAGTGATGAATTTCAAAATAACCAGACAGAATTTAGTAAGGATATAGAAAATTTCAACAATAATCAATAAGTTTATCTGTTACATTAGTATAGCACTCTGTACCAAATGATGAGAGAAAACATATGTTTTTTAAAGCATTTATTGTTTGAGTCTTTTTAATAATAGCCAGATAAACAGAAAATACAAATCAATACATGTCAATATTGTTTGAATTTTCATACACTTCTCATAGTGCTACAAACTCATTAGGTACATGATTATAACAAGTTATAGCACATGATACTTTTATTAAGTGTTTTGCTCATGTATAACATGGATTGCCACCTTTTTCACTACCAGGACTCTACTGGTATCATCCTAAGTCCACAACATCAGGATTGGCTTACAATACTGCAGTTGTAAAAATATCCAAAATCTCAGTGGGTTAGCACACATAAAAAATTTATTTCGTGCTGGTGTTACATAGCCATGCAATTAAGCATTGAGTCAAAGTCATTATAGACACGTAGGGTTTGCAGGACATTATAAGCTTCATGTCAACTGGAAAGATCTGGCATTATTTGTTAAGTAGCACTACTGACTACCACATGCATAGAACACTTATAAAAATTTACCAAGTAATAAGTTACACAACATATTATAAGAAATATTCAAGAAACTAGGTTACATAGAATTATATACCTTGGGGTAGTCTTGCTCGGGTTGAATCTGTTTGGTGATCTTTGACCTTTCTGTACATGGATATTTATATCATTCTTTATGTTTAGAAAATTGTCATTATTTCTTTGAGTAGGTTTTCTAGTTCTTTCTCAACTCTTTCTTGAAGGCCAATAACTCTTAGATTTGCTCTTTTGAGGTTACTTTCTAGATCTCATAGGCAATCTTCCTTCCTTTCTATCTTTTTTTCTTTTTTCTCCTCTGTGTATTTTTAAATAGCTTGTCTTTAAGCTCACTAATTCTTTCTTCTGATTTATTAATTCTGCTGTGGAGACCCTCTGATGCCCTTTTCAGTAGAGCAAATGTATTTCTCATTTTCAGGATTTCTGGGGTTTTAAAAAATTATTATTTCAATCTCTGTTAAATTTCTCATAAATTTCTGATTTTTTCCATGTTCTTGGAGTTTGCTGAGTTTCCTCAAAACCATTATTTTGAATTCTTGATCTGAGCTCATATATCACCATCTTGTTGGGGTTGGCCACTGGCTGCTTGCTTTGTCCATTTGGAAAGGTCATGATTCCCTGTTTGCTGTTGTTTCGTATGGACATATGTCTATGTCTTCATATTGAAGGATTAGTTATTTATTCTAGTTTTTGCTGTCTGGGTTGGTTTCAGCTTTCTAGTGTATATGTGTTTAGAGGTTCTGTGCAGTGTGCCTGTTGATTCCCTTAGCCCTAGGTCACTGCCTCCTTTTTGGCACTAGACGGTGCCTTAAGCCTAGGTTTGTTGCTGCTTTCCTAAAAGTTCAAAGTGCTGCCTATCCCAGATATGTGTGTGTTTGTGGAAGGGGAGTACCAAAGGGGACTTCCCAGCGTGTGGGGAGGCTGGCTAGGGATTTGTGTCCAGAGGAGCCATGGAGCTTACCTCCTACAGCGTGGTGCTGCTGAACCACCTCTTTGATTTGGCATCTCCTTTGTCTGAGATGGAGAGCAGTCCCTGAGTTTTGTTCACTTATACTGCCTGTTCCCAGCTGCCCTTAGGAGTCCCTCTCCCTACAAGTATTTGAGATGCTTCTCACGGGTTGAGGCAGAAATGGCTTTTCTGCACAGGAGTCCAAGATAATTGGGGAGCTGGTTGTTTACCTTGATCTCACAGTTTCCAATATAGAAACCATGAGTCTGGGGGTACTTTTCCATGTGGTGCCTAGCAGCTTGGGGAAGGGTGTCACAGATAAAGAAATCCATTTATTGTACCTTCTGTTCACAGTTCACTTCTCTGTGGCTCCAAGGATCATCACAGCCTCATTTTAGAGTTCTGGGATATTGGTGGTGATAATCTTGGCCCTGGATAGTTGTTTTCAGTTTTCTGTGGGAGAGAGGGAAGCCAGATTACTTTTATTTCACCATTTTGGTGGCATCACTCTCCCGGGTCACATAAAATTGATCAAATTTCAGTAAAATTTAAAAGCTAGAAATCAACAATAGAATGTTAACACCCACTTCCCAATATATTTGAATTAAAAATAATCAGGTAAAATCTTCCAAATAACTCATGGACCAAATAACAAGTTATAATAGAGACTGAAACATATCTAGAACTAAATATTAATAACAATGAAAACACAATGTGTACAAACTTGTAAAATGTGGATAAAGCTGTTTAGTGTTAAATGCTTATGTCAGAAAATAATACTGGAAATTAATGAACTTTATAACTCAAGAAATTAGAAAAAAGAAGAGAGATTAAACCTAAAGAAGGTAAACAGAATAAAATTAAAAGTAAGAGAAAAATTAATTAAATAGAGATTTAAATGCCAAAATATTTTATTTTAAAAATAATAAGCTAAAAATTTTGGCTAAATTTAGCAAGTAATGAGGTTGATTATTGATTGAATAAAGTCATAAATGTGAAAAGAAAACCTAAAATCTTTTAGAAAAAGGAGGTGAAGTATATGTGTATGATGTTAGGGGAAGAAAATAATTTTTAAACAAGAAACAAGAAGCACAAAGCAAATAAAAAAATTTGCAAATATAATTACATTAAATGAAAACTTCTATATGTTGAAATCCACAATTAAAAAAGCAAAAAGACAAGCCACAAAGCTCAATACTAAAATATAGATAGTTTCAATAGTTTACACAGCTCTTTGAAATCAGTAAGAAGAATGAAAACAACTCAAGAGAACACTGGGCAAAATTATAAATACTCACGTGCACATAGGAATAAACCAAATTGTTCAATATACTAAGAGATGTTCAACCTCAGCAATAATCACAGGAATGTAAATAAAAACTAAAATGGAAAACAATTTAGTATCATCTCAATTGGCAAATAGATCCAATAGTACCAAGGGAAACTGTGGGTAAAAAGGAACCCAGCAATTCTACTAAGTATAGATCATGGAGAAACTCTTGTACAAGTGCCCAAGCTGACAAATAGAAACATGCTTATTACAATATTGTTTTACAAGAGAATAAAAATAAAAATGGCATCTGTATGAAAACTGATAAATAAACGTGCAATGAGCTACTACATAATAGTTAAAATAGATGAATTATGTCTATTGGAACCAACATAGATATATCTCAAAAACAATTTTGTAAAAATAAAAAAGAAGAAAGAAAGAACATGATACCACTATGATAACATTTATGCAGATTTAAACTCTTTAAATAGTAATTTATATTATTTATGGACATATACAAATCTAGTTAAACACAGAAACATGCCTGAAAATGACACATAGCATCTTCAGGGTAGAACTTAAATTGAAGCAGTAGTATGAAGAGTTGGAAAGCATAGCCCTAGTGTCTGTAAGTTTTTATTTTAAAAGAAAAAAAGAGATCTGAATCAAATATGGTACAATGTTATGACTGATTAAATCAAATATCAGTGGTAAGAAGGTGTCAGTTTTATTATTATAATATTTCAATACTTTTATATTTTAAATGTTTCAAAATTAAAATATTACTTTTAATGATAAAATACATATCAGAAATTTTCAAAATATTCATACTGTTGATCAAATAATTTCAATCTTGGCAATTTATTCTAAAATATATTCAGCAGAAGAAAGAAGCAAAACATGTGAAGAGAATATATATGTATTTCTTGAAAGTCTAAATGTAACAGCATAAATTATAAATCTCCTGTATGTTTAACAGTAGAGGAACAGTTAAGGAAATTGTGATACATGTATATAAACTCAATGGATCATTGTGGACTGTGTTTTGTTAAAGCAATGTAAAAACATTAGAAAATATTTAACATGTAATCTTTTTTGCCTGAATTTTAATTTTTTATCCATACATAATACTTGTATATATTTATGGGGCACATGTGATATTTTATTACATGCATGGAATGTGTAATGATCAAGTCAGGATATTTAGGATATTCATCACCTCTAACATTTACCATTTCTATGCGTTGGAAATATTTTGAATCCTCTTTTCTAGCTATCTTGAAATATACAATATATTGTTGCTAACTATAGTCACCCTACTCTACTATTGAACGTTAGAACTTATTCCTTCTATCTAAGTGTGTGTTTCTACCCATTATCCTACCTCTTTTCATCCCCCCTGCCCCTGACACACACCCTTCCCAGCCTCTGGTAACCATCATTCTACTTTCTAACTCCATGAGAACAACTTTTGTAGTTCCCACATATGTGTAAGAACATAAGAACATGTGAAATTTCTCTTTCTGTACCTGACTTATTTCACTTAACTTAGTGACCTACAGTTCCATCTCTGTTGCTTCAAATGACAGGATTTCATTCTTTTTTTATGGACAAATAGTATCTATTGTGTATATATACCACCTCTTCTTTATCCATTCATTTGTTGATGGACACTTAAGTTGATTTCATAATATTGTGAATAGTGCTGCAATAAACATAGAGGTGCAGGTATTCCTTTGACATATTGATTTTGTTTCTTTTAGATAACTACCCAGTAGTGGGATTGCTGTATCATATGGTAGTTCTATTTTTAGTTTTTGAAAAATCTCCATACTCTTTTCGCCAATAGTTGTACTAATTTACATTCCCACCAACAGTGTATAAGAGTTCCTTTTTTTCCACATCCTCACCAGTAGCTGTAATTTATTGTCTTTCTGATAACAGCCATTCTAACTTGGGTAAGATGATATCTCATTGTGGTTTGGACTTGCATTTCCCTGATGGTAAGTGGTGTTGAGCCTTTTTTCATGTTTCTATTGGCCACTCATAAGTCTTTTTTTGAGAAATGTTTATTCGTGTCCTTTGTCTATTTTTAATGGGATTATTTGGTTTTTTTGTTGTTGTGTTGTTTGTGTTCCTTGTATATTCTGGATGTTAGTCCCTTGCCAGATGAATATAATCTTATTAAAGTAAGAGTACAAAATTCCATGATTGCAATTATATGAAACTATAAATCCATGTAGACAAAAATGAAAATGATTGTGTTTAAATTAGGAAAAATAAGCCAGAAATTATTTGAACATTAATATTCAAGAAGATGGGGAAATTATAAAGCAGATACACATAACCCAAAAGCAGATTAAAAATATCAACATTGCCAATTAATACGGGTCTTTGTTTTGAGCAGTGATGACCAAATTTTGGAAATGGACCCTTATGCTTTGCTTTTCTGAATTTTTGTTCTACCAGGAAAGGAATGAAGCAGTCACAGTTCTCATCAGCTATTATTTGGTAAAGTAGTCTGTGACAATGCAAAATATTCTAATTTTATGGTTACAAGAAATATAATGATTACCAAGAAATATCCTTAGACTGCCAGTGATAGTGAAGGAAAATGAGTGGAATATTAGTTGCAGGGCAATGATACTCCAATGTTAACAGATGGAAATGAGGACGTGTTTGAACTGCAAAGCTGATCTAGTCCAAAAACCTAGTGCAGATCCAGGTCTAGTGACAGACTCTGCCACAAAATTTGCTGCCACTCTCCCAAGCACAGTTTATTCCACAGACAGTATACAGGCCTCCTTTCTTTGCTCCCCATTCTAAACACAGGTGCCAAATAATATAATCATCTTCACATTCAGATAGGAAGAATAACTTCTTTGGCTTCCTGCCCACATTATAGTTAAGTGCCAAAAGTTGTCAGACTACTCTTTGGTATAATGGTTTCTATTGCTATGTTCAGAGTGCCTGAAATGGAAACAAACCTTTTATTTTAAAAAGGAAACTAAAAAGATAAAAATAGAGTTTAAAGTGGAGTTAAAATTGACATATCTCACAGATGTTTTTATTATTTCAAATCTATGAAATATAACAAAAAGTTGAAGAAACATCAATAAAATTTAAAGGAACTATGAAGTTGATTTGATTTTATACAACTCCAAGTGGTAGCTTTAAATAAGCCTTCCTGTTTCAAGTAAATTACCTTGAGCACAGCTCTTTATGAAATAACATGCCATTTACCGAAAGCCTATCTTGGTGTTCTGCTCAGTTAGTGAATACCTTCCATTAAGGTTGGACCAATTACAGAGCACAAATGCTATTTAAATTATTTTTCTTCCTGCAGACACAAAGGTCAAATGTCTGAAAAACTTCTCTTTGGGTGGGTTAATTTTTCCTTTTATTTCAAATGAGACTCTATACCTATATTTCTTGGGATGCTCCCATCTCTTGGAGAAGGGTTTTGAAGCTCATGGCATTCACTGTTACATCCCTCTTCAGGCAACAGCTGAGAAAGTGATGGGTTAGTTGCAAGGATTTCTGTATAACATAGTAATTCCTCTAACTAGTGGCATGTTGGTAGTAATAAATAAATTTCTCAAATTGCTGGATTTTCTTCAATTTGAAAATTTAATTTAGAACAGCAGTAGCTAGTCAATGTCCATCTTTTTGTTTATTACAGAGCTGACATATTAATTCTTATTGACAGACTTTCAATGTAGTTTTATACTAATTGCATACAATGCTGTTGTTTTTGACATCTATTTGGCTACAGTCTCTCTGGCCAGAATATTTTACAGTGTTCTTATCATACTTTTATGCTGATTTCATGCATTCCAGTGAATAACAGATTTACATTTCCTATTTGGATACTAACTTCAGCATCTTGAAGTAATGAACTGTTCATAAATCCTATCTGAGAGGAGACAAAAACAATAATGAATAAAAGAGTCAATACATTTAATATTCTTGATTAGAGGTTAACATTTCTATTGAGATGTGATTCCCAAGAGGTTAACATTTCCATTTTCATAAATATAAATTAGAACAGCAAGAGTAGAGGAACATTAAGTGAACTCTGCTGCAACTCGCTATTTTTCCATTACCGGTCTATTTTCTTACTTATTTGTGTACATACAAACTCAAAATTCTTGCCAGCAATGGATAGTTAGATACTTAATTATTCAATACAGTTTCAAATTTGAGTTTAAGTTGACATGATTGCCAATTTCTAAAGATAACTTTGCAAAAGCCCTTGAGAAATATGATTAAAACACTGTACTGTCTATGGGTGAAATGTGATTTTATTGATTTTGGTCAACTTGCTCTTCCTGTTGCTAATGGAGTAGATTGATGGCAGAGGTAATTCATGAAACCATGCATAATCCTAGGTCATATAGATTTGACTTGAAGAACATCATATTTTCTAAAGCAGATTTACTTTTCTGGTTTGGCTTGGTTGAGGTTAATACTCAACTGTGTTAGTTTTCCCCTGTAGAGTAAAACTTGAACTATGTTCCCTTACAAAGTGGAATTTGAACTATGTTGGGTGCCAGGATAAGTGAGCCTGGTACTGCTATATGTGTAGCTAACTGTTCACAAATTGATGGGCTGTATTTGCTCATAACTGAAAACAAACTATATAAGTGTGGCTGTTCTAAATAAATCACATGAAAATAATTTGTATTAATTTCATTGCCTTTAATTCATTTTAAAGCATGTTCAATTATTTCATTTGTACTTTTCAATACATTAGTGAGGCCTAACATAGACTGTTAAAAAAAGAAACAACTTGAGAAAAATTTTAGTATATATAATGGCCATAAAACATCAATTTTTGTGTATAATATGCCACTTTCCCCCCATAGAGTTATTCCATAGATGATACTAGTAATGTTTACCAAATTATATGGCACTTTTAACATTTCATGTACTCTGAGAGTTTTATAATCTGAACATAACATTTACCTATGTCTTTCATGAGGCATAAAACTTATTTTAAATAAAGAAATATAATTAACTGATATGTGATCAACCAATTTGTGAGCTTATATATTTTCAGTTCCTTGACTTCAGAATCGATGCTATTTCCTTGGTGCCCTCTTTAAGGTCTGCCTTTAACTTTTCCTTTTTGAGAAAGTAACCTAACAAAGGGTTAAAAAGGTGTAGGAATTAAGGTAAAGACCATGGAAAAAGGTATCTAGGACTATGACAAACAGTGGAACAATTTCTTCCATGTAATATATATGCAATAATACAAGGGGGGTATAATGGGATTCTTCTAGTTACCTCTAGGTTTTCATTTAGTTTTTTAGGGTTATTCTTTTATTTGTTATGATTGACACATTATATTCCTAGAGTATATTCTAAACTTTCTTCATTTTCACAGACACTTTGCTTTCTCCCTCATTTGATAATTCTTTTTTATTGACATCACTCTTGGTATATATCCACTAAGTGGTATTTATGGATAATATTCTGTATCCACTATTACTTAAGTACAAGAAAGTCTTTAGTCTTTTACAGGCTAGAAGAAATATTATTCTTCATTAAACTACTCCATTTTGTAAATTTTTAAATAATTTTTCTCCTGCTTTACTAATTTTTCTGTTTTTTAAGTTTTGTCTTTTTCTATGCATTCAAATTTTTTAATGTTTGTTTTTCTTCCCTGTATCAGTATTCATTTGCTAAGAAAAATATAGCCACTGCCAGAATTATGGAAATAGGTTATTTAATTTAGGAACTAGAACTTACAAATTGGGAAAAGCTGGGGGAGCAAAGGTCTGGAAGCCTGTACCAGAGGATTAGAGAAACAAACACTGATGTCAACCTGAAGCCAGAGCTGGTGAAGAAACTTAAGAAGGCACTATGTCTGGCTGTCATGACCACAGGGTGGGAGCTTGTGGAGATGTCTGAAGCCACTGAGTCTGACTGCCACAAACTCTGAAGAGAAAGGGCTTTTTTTTTTCACTCCCATCTTCTAAATTTCGTGAATTTCTCTGATTGACAACTCTAACCCAAAACCATACAGGGAAGGGGATTCTGGGAAATATAATTCCCAGCCTTAGGAGGGGTTTATGGTGGTGCCATCTTTACAACTGACAATCCTGTTTTCAGAAAAAGAACAATATAGGCAACATACAAACAAAAAATAAGCAAAAAACTCACAAAGTTCATCAATTGTTCACCATGTATTTCTATATTTTAATTTGATTTAGAGAATTAATAAGTTGATCATTCAACATCAAGACCCAGATTTAACAGAAACAGTTAGATTAGATAAATATTTACTTTGATATTCAAATGGGTGCAAAAAAACTCTTTCCCAACTAGGGAATCTGGATTTCTATCCTGATCAACAGTCAGGAGACATAGGGAATGAGTATAATTATGAGTCTGATTTGAAAGACACACTAATGTCCATGTTATGTAAAAACAAATGAGCTTCATCTTCTCTATGGATGGGGATAGAGAAGGAAAAAAATTGCCAACAGATACCAAATACCAGGATCTGTGTTGATTGGCTCCAGTAAAGCTACTACATCCAGCACAATAGCTACAACTGGGGCATGTCCTAAGTAAATATATATTAGATTACTGTCATCTGAATTTTGCAAATATTAAATAGTTAATTTGAATAGAAACATGATAAAGTCCACCTCCCTTGAATATCTCAATTTTTTTATAGTGGTCTAATTTCTGCAAGTACTCCAAGTATGCAGTATTGCTTCTGGTTTACTCTCTGACTAACGAATATAGGGAGAAATTTTAGGATCTTATACTTGACCATTCCTACCACACTCAAGTCAAGTAACCAATATAAGATATGAGAGTTCTTCTAGATCATGTGTACATATTCCAATTACGCATTCAAGGATCAGAGGAATAACATCTTGGTTTTCTATAGATCTACTGGACCAACTGTCAGATCTGACAGTTCTGCAGTTCCTCTTCCTTTGACATTTAGGGAATTGCTTTCCAGCCTATGTGAATTGTGCTGAAACCTGATTCTGGTTATCAGCCTGGAGGTAATAGGTGGTGGTGGATTGCAGGAGAACAGCAATATTTTACCAGGTACTTAACTTCAAGTGAAGTCTTTGCAAGGTCTCTGCACAAAGGGAAAAGTCTAATTAGTGGTTTAAAAAAATTGCACTACAGCCAGAAGGTGTAAGAGGAATTGGAAATTCCATAGTCTTGCTCATCCATTCAAATATCCCCATTATAATGAATTTTTCTGTAATGATCCTGGCATTGACCATCAAAGATTTGGATGTGATGCCACATATCTATGAAGATCTGCCACTCTTACAGGTTTGTTTTCTTCCTGATACTTCGCTTCGAAAAAGGGGGTTCTGCCCCCCCAGGATAATCCCAGATGTTTTAAAATTCACTAGTTTTTTTTTTTGATAATACTCCATGGTATACAAACCACATTTTTTAATCACCGGTTTGGGCCCTGGGGTTTCCCCATCCCTTTCAATTGTGAAATTTTGCTGCTATAAAAAATTCCGGGATGTTTTTATAGATGTCTTTTTTCCTTTGGGTATACCCCGTAGGGGATTGCTGGGTCAATGGTAATTCATTTTAATTCTTTGGGTATCCCATTTACTTTTTTATAAGGTTGTACTAATTTGCAGTCCCCCACAGGTATGGGTTTCCATCTGTCCGCATCCCCCCAAAATTTGGTTGGGTTTTTTGATATGAGCCAATCCACTGGAGTTAAGTTATTCATTTTGGTTTTTATTTCATTCCGATGATTTGAGAAGTTTAGCAATTTTTTATATGTTTTTTTCCTTATTCGGTCTTTTTTGGAAAAAATTTTGTTTTTGCCTTTGCCTTTTTTAATAGGGGGTTTTTGGATTTTTTTTTGTTTATTTTCCTAAGTTCGTATAGATTCGGTTATCAGCCCTTTTCTTGGTAGCAGGCAAATATTTTTCCCTTCGTAGGTTGTCTGTTATCGTTATTTCCTTCAGGGCTTTTTTTTCGGTCCCCTATTTATTTTGGTTTTCCCCGCTGTGTTTCGGGGGGGTTTTTTTAAAATTTTTGTTTGATGAAAAATTTTTTTTCCCTTTTTTTTTTCCAATTCTATGGTTTCGTTTTTTTTTTCCATTTTATTTTTTTTTGGGGAAGGGAATTTTCCCCCCTTTCGGGGTTTCAAATATTTTCCCCAAAAAAATTTTAAAGGGCCCCCCTTTTTTTTTGGGAATTTGGGGGGGGCGGTTGATTTGGGTTTTTTTTTTGGGGGGCCCCCCAAAAAAAAAAAAGGGGGGAAAAAAAAGCCAAAAAAAAAAAAAAAGGGAAAAAAAAGGGAGTGCCCCCTTTTTTTTTTTTGGGAAAAATTTTTTTTTAAAAAAAAAAACCAAAAAAAAAAAAAAAAAAAGGGTCGAAAAAAAAAAAGGGAAAAAACAAAATTTTAAAAAAAAAAAAAAAAAAAAAAATAGGAGGGAAAAAAAACCAAAAATTTAAAACAAAAAAACCAAAAAAAAAAAAATTTTTTTAAAAAAAAAAAAAAAAAAAAGGGAAAAAAAAAAAACAACCCCGGGAGGGGGGAAAAAAAAAAAAAAAAAGAAAAAAAAAGGGGGGGGGGTTTTATTTTTAGTAGGGGGGGTTTTTTTTTTTGGGGAACCTTTTAGAAAAAAAAAAAAAAAAAAATAAAAAAACTTTAAACCCCCCAAAAGGACAACTTTAAAGGGGGAAAAAAAAGCATAAAAAAAAATAAGGGCCCCCCAAGGTTTGGCCCAAAAAAAGGGGCCTTGGCAAAACTAAAAAAAAGAAAAAGGAGCCTGGGCCCCCCAAAAAACCCGGCCAAAACAAAAAAATTTTTTTTTTAAAAAAAGAAAAAATTCCCTTTTTAATTTTTTTTCCCAAATGGAAATAAATTTTTGGGGGCCCCTCTTAAATTTGAAAAAAATTGTAAATAATTTCCCCCTGTTTTAGCTAATTTTTCCCCCCGGCCTTTTCGGGGCCCTTCCTGAGTATATCCCATTCCCACTGAATTTTCTAAATTCAATGTTCCAAATCAAATTTTCCCTTTTACTATCTGAATTTTTTTTAAATTTTTCGGTCTATTTTGTGAAAATAAAAAAAACTGGTTTTTTCTACGTTTCTTCTTCCTTTGACATTTAGAGAATTGTATTCCAGCCTATGTGAATTGTGCTGAAACCTGATTCTGGTTATCAGCCTGGAGGCAATAGGTGGTGGTGGATTGCAGGAGAACAGCAATGTTTTACCAGGTACTTAACTTCAAGTGAAGTCTTTGCAAGGTCTCTGCACAAAGGGAAAAGTCTAATTAGTGGTTTAAAAAAATTGCATCTACCAGCCAGAAGGTGTAAGAGGAATTTGGAAATTCCATAGTCTTAGGCTCATCCATTCAAATATCCCCATTATAATGAATTTTTCTGTAATGATCCTGGCATTGACATCAAAGATGTTTGGATGTGATGCCACATATCTATTGAAGATCTGACACTCTTATGATCATAATCTGAGCTTTGGTTTAAGTGTTGTCTGCTATGTGGCTGCAGCATATAGAAATCTCCTTTAAACCATAGGGATCTCTGGCTTTCACAGCATTTCTTAAGTTGGCTGCATTGATCCTTTCATTTTATTTTTCAAGGTCTCTTATGTCATTAAAACGAGCATTCCAAAGCACAATCTTCATAATTACCATTGTCTCCACAGTCATCAAATGATGTCCCCATTCGATCTTCCTAAGGCCTTGGCTTTGCATCTCATAGCCATTAACCCCAGATAAAGGTTTAGTAATTGTGGTGCCACTGCAAGTAAAGGGTTATTACCATCTCACTTACCAAGAGACAGGTGAGCAATCCAACACTAAACTCTCACTCTGATGATCTGCGTTTGTGGGATACTTCTGGTGCAAACTGTCTTAGCCCACATTCCCTAAAACTTAGAGCCTGAGGTAAAGATTGTAAGTAGTGGTTTTATTTGGAAATGTAATCCTGGGGCTGCAAGAATAAAGGGGAAAAGGGAGGAAATGAACGAGTGAGACAGGAAAGAGCAGAAAAGAATATACAAATTGGGACATTATTCAACTGGCCATAGTTTCAAACATATAATACAGTCGGTTCCCAGGCCATGCGGATCATCTTCCAGGCAGGATGTGTGAGCCCACCCCATCTTGAACAGTTTCACAGGAGGAGGAAATGAAAGAGATTAATTGTTATTTCTCTTGTCCATCTTTGGTTCACTATGGTGCATCATCTTTTCCAGACTTCTGGGTTGCTACCCAGGCCTCTACTTGGGAAACCAGATTGCATGAGCTGTTTTCACCTGAGTTGGGAAGAGTTATAGGGAGCCAGAGCCTTCGCAATTCTGACCAAGTTGTACTTTGCACATGTCACTGAGGCGTGTACAAAAGAAACCATACCAAAGTCCATTCTTCATCCTTGAAGAGGCTGAGACAGAGAGAGTAGGAGAAAAAGTGAAGACAGTAACAAAAGCTCTCTTCATTGGTCCAAGATCTTGGAGACAGGCAAAGCTGAGATATCTGGAGAGGCATATAAACTTGCTTCAGTTCATTATCCAGTTTTTCAAATCTCCTTATTTTCATTTTTAATTTCTTGTACTGTCTATATTTTTGCAAATCATTAAATCATTTTGAATGAAAGAGGAAATCTCAAATTTGTGTTTTTTGAGCCAATTATTATATGCATCACTTTGCATATTTTTTGTGGTGAGGACACTTAAAATCTACTCTCTTAGCAATTTTCAAAAATACAATACATTGTTATTAACTATAGTCACCATGTTGTACAATAGATCTTGTGAACTTATTCCTCCTCGCTAACTGAAATTTTGTATTCTTTGACCAATATCTCCCCAACAGCCCTCCCCAAGATGTCTTGCATTTGGAGCAAATTAATTATGAAGTACAGGTAGAGCATCTGGTTGAAGATATCTGACATATAAAATGAAATTTCAAGGCCTAAGATCAGAGTGAAAGATAGAGATTTAACAGTTAGAAGTTTAAAATGTAGATCTGAATGCAACTGATAGCATAGAAAGAGTAGAGAAAACTGCCAAGGGCTGAAACTCTATATTTTACTGTATTTCGATGTATGGACTTGACAAAGGGCTTCTCATCCAACTTTCATCACTTTTCCCATTAATGCAACATAAGAAGTAAAGGACAAAAAGTGACTCTTCAAGGTTACATAAGCCTGAAGATTAGAAGTGAAACTAACATTTGAATAGAAGTTAAGGAAACACTTCCACAAATATTATCTTGTTTAATTCTTACCACAGACCTGAAAGATAAGTATTAGTGTGGTGGGTACTACGTATTGCCTCTGAAAATCTCCATTCCAACTGCCTTCTAGGTGAAGAAGTTGGAAATTTAAAAACTAATTTTCAAGATTTCCTTAATCTTGACTGCTGGATATAAGTTGAGTTTCACTAATTAATTATACTGGTGTGAGATTTAAAAGGCACAGATGTGGTGGAGCTCATTCTCCTGATGATATGCCTGCTGGCTAGTGCAAAGGTAGAGATCTGGAAATTTAGCGATAGTGGTGGTGACTGGACTCATTGGTCCACTGTCTGGTGAGTGTGGGTGTGAGAGGCAGGGGTGGCAGTTTTCTCATCTCAGGGTAGAGCTCCATTGGGCATAGCCTAGAAATCAACAGTTAAATCAGAACTCTGGGATTCTGCATTTTGCCTTTCCAGTTATTTTGTACATACCTAATTCTGTTTACTAAATCCCTTCTGCTTGAATACTGATATGGTATCTTATATTTAATTAAACTTTCTTTAATGGTGGGATAATTGTAGATACATGGAATTGTAAGAAATAATACAGTTTGTACACCTTAAATAGTTTCCCCCAGTGGTAACACCTTGCAAAATTATAGTACAATACCATGACCAGGATATTAATATTGAAACAGCCAAGATATAGGACATTTCCAAAACCTCAAGGATCCTTCATTTTGCTTTTTTATGATTACACCCAATTCCCTTTCACTCTGACCATTACTTAACCCCTGGCAACCATTAATATGTTCATTTCTATAATTTTTTTTATTTCAAGAAGAAATAATTGCATTAATTGGCTAGGACTGCTATAACAAAGCACCACAGACTGGGTGGATTAAACAACAGAAATTTATTGCCTCATAGTTTTAGAGGCTAGAAGTCTAAGATTAAGACGTCAGCAGGGCTGGTTTCTTCTGAAGGTTTCTCATTGGCTTTTGGATGCCCATCTTTTCCCCATGTCTTCACATGGTCTTGCCTCTGTGTATGTCTGTGTCTTGATCACCTCTTCTTTCAAAGACAACTGATATATTGGATTAGGGCCCACTTTAATGGACACATATTACTGTAATTATCTCTTTAAAGACACTATCTCCAAATATACTCACATTCTGAGGTATTGGGGTTTAAGACTGCAACATATAAAATTTTGGGGGGACACAATTCAGCCTATTACAGTTCATAAATAAAATTATATAGTATGAAACTTTTGGGGATTGGCTTTTTTTTTTTCACTCACCATAATTCTCTGGGGATTCATTCAGGTTGTTGTATTTATCAATAGTTTGTTCCTTTTCATTGCTAAGCAGCATTTCATGGATATCCAAGTTTCTTTAACCATTCACTCTTTAAAGATCATCTGAGTTGTTTCTAGTTTTTAGGTATTTTGAATGAAGCTGTTATAAACATTCATGTTCATGTTTGTGTATGAATGTAAGTTGTCATTTCTATAAGAAATTGTGCAACAGTGAAATTTCTGGGTTATATGTTAGTTTCATGTTTAGATTTTTTTTCAGAAAATTCCAAAATGTTTTCTAAAGTGGTTGAACCACTTACATTCTTACAAGCAACTTATTATTGATGTAGTTTTTCTGCATCCTCACCAGCATTTGGTGTTGTCCCCTTATTTAAATAGCCATTCTAATAGATGTGTAGTGATATGTAACTGTAATTTAAATTTGTAATCCCTAATGAGTAATGATGTTGAAGAGTTTTTCATCTGCTTATTTTTTATCTGTAAGACCTCTTTGGTGAATGCCTCTACCTTTATTTTGCCCATATTCTACTCAGATTGCTTATTTCTTTACTATTGAGTTTTGAGAGTTCTTATAAGTTCTAGATACTAGTTCTTTGTTATATAGTTTTTTGTTATATAGTTCTTTGGTATATAGTTTTCAGATATCACAGCTTGTCTTTTCATCCACTCGACAGATTTTTGTACAACAAAACTTTTCATTTCAATGAATTCTATTTTACCAGTTTTACTTCTTATTATCATGCATTTGGTATAAGTCTAAGAGTTCTTTGTGTAACTATATCCTGAAAATGTCCTCCATCCAACTCTTTTATTTTCTAAAAGTTTTATAATGTCTCTTGTTCCATTTAACTTTGAGATCTATTTTGAGTTAATTTTTGTATAAGGTGTGAGACAGATTCTTTTTCTTTCTTTCTTTCTTTCTTTCTTTCTTTCTTTCTTTCATCTGTGAATTTCCAATTGCTTCAGTGTCATTTGTTGAAAAATTAATCTTTCCTCATTAAATTGCTTTTTCACATTTGTCAAAAATCAGTTGGGCATACCTGTATGGGTCCATTTCTTGGTTCTGTATTCTGTTGCATTGATTTATATGACTTTTTCTCTACCACAATCACAAAGTTTTGATTAATGTAGCTGTAAGTTAGATCTTGAATCCAGGGAAAAATTCTTTTCACTTCATTCTTCTTTTTAAAAATTTTTTTAGCTATTCTAATTCCTCTGCTTTTTCATATAAATCTTAGAATGATATTTTTTTCTGTGTTTACAAAAACAATTTGTACAATTTTGATAAGACCTTTTTTTATTTCAAAATGTTAAGGGGGTACAAATGTTTTTGTTGCATGGATGCCTCGTGTAATGCTTAAGTCAGTGGCTTTTAGTGTGCCTGTCACCATCATAGTGTTCATTGCACCTAATAGGTAAGTTTTTACTCCTCATCCCCCTCTCAACCGCACCCTTTCTTGGTTTCCAATGTGCTTTACATTTCTTTGTGCCCATATGCACCCATCATTTAGCTCCCGATTATTAGTGAATATATATGTGGTATTTGTTTTTCCATTCCTGAGATATTTCATTTAGGATAATGGTCTCTGGTTCCATCCAAGTTGCTGCAAAAGACATTTTTTCATTCTTTTTTATGCCTGATTAAAACTCCACGGGGTGTGTGTGTGTGTGTGTAAATATATATATATATATTTTACATATACAAATATATATATATATTTACACACACACACACACACACTACACACACACCACATTTTCTTTATCCACTCATGAATTGATGGGCACTTGGGTTGATTCCACATCTTTGCAATTGTGAATTGTGCTGCAATGAACATTCCAGTGCAGGTGTCTTTTTGATAAAATGGCTTCTTTTCCTTTGGGTAGATACCCAGTAGTGGGATTGCTGGATCAAATGGTAGGTCAACTTTTAGTTTTTTGAGGAATCTCCATACTGTTTTCCATAGAGGTTGTACTAATTTGAAGTCCCGCCAACAGTGTATAAATGTTCCTTTCTTTCTGCATCCACATCAATGTCTATTGGTTTTTCCCTTTTTAATAGTGGCTATTCTGACAGAGGTAAGATGGTATCTCACTGTCATTTTAATTTGCATTTCCTTGATGATTAGTGATATTGAACATTTTTTCATATGTTTGTTGTCCACTTGTATATCTTTTTTGGAAAACTTCTATTCATGTCTGTTGCCCACTTTTTAAAAATGGGATTTTTTCTTCTGATTTGAGTTGTTTGTAGATTCTGGATATTAGCCCTTTATTGGGTGTATAATTTGTGAATATATTCTCCAATTCTGTAGGTTGTCTATTTATCTGTTGATTATTTCCTTTGCTGTGCAGAGGCTTTTTAATTTAATTAAGTCCCATTTATTTACATTTGTTATTGCTGTATTTGCCTTTGGGGTCTTAGTCATAGATTCTTTGTCTAGGCTGATATCTAGAAGAGTTTCTTCATTTTCTTCTAGAATTTTTATAGTTTCATGACTTACATTTAATTCTTTTATCCATCTTGAATTAATTTTTGTATATGGCAAGAGATAGTGGTCCTGTTTCATCCTTCTACATATGGCTATACATTTTTCCCAGCACCACTTATTGAACAGGGCTTCCTTTCCCCAGTGTATGTTGTTGCCTGTTTTGTGGAATATCAGTTGGTTGTCAGTAGATGGTTTTATTTCTGGGTTCTCTGTTCTGTTCCACTGGTCTATGTCTCTACTTTTATACCAGTACTGTACTGTTTTAGTTACTATAACCTTTTAGCATAATTTGAAGTCTGATTAATGTGATGCCTCCAGATTTGTTCTTTTTGCTAAAGTTTGCTTTGGTTATTCAGGATCTTTTTTGGTTCCAAGCGAGGCATGGGATTATTTTTTCTAGATCTGTGAAATACAATGTTGATATTTTGATGGGGATTGCATTGAATCTGTAAATCACTTTGGGCAATTTGGACATCTTAATGATGTTGATTCTACCAATCCATGAGCATGGGATGTTTTTGTGTTTGTTTGTGTCCTCCATAATTTCTTTCAACAGTTTTTTGTAGTTCTCCTTGTAGAGATCTTTCACCTCCTTGATTAAGTATATTCCTAGGTATTTTATTTTCTTTATAGTAATTGTAAGTGTTATTGAGTCCTTGATTTGATTCTCAGCTTGACTGTTGTTAGTATACAGAAATGTTACTAATTTGTGTACATTGATTTTGTAACCTGTGACTTTGCTGAATTTATCGATCAATTCTAGGAGTCTTTTGGTGAAGTCTTGAGGGTTTTCTAGACGATATCATATCATCACCAAACAGGAATAGTTCGACAGACATCCTCTTTCCTCATTTGGGTACCCTTTATTTTTTTCTCTTGCCTGATTGCTCTGGCTAGGACTTTCAGTATTATATTGAATAGAAGTGGTGACAGAGGGCACCCTTGTCTTGTTCCAGTTCTTAAGGGAATGCTTTCAACTTTTCCCCATTCAGTATGATGTTTGTGAATTTGTCATATATGGCTTTTATAATTTTAAGGTCTGTTCCTTCTATGCCTGGTTGTTGAGGGTTTCTATCAAGAAAGGGTGCTGTATTTTATCAAATGCTTTTCTGCATCTACTGAGATGATCATATGTTCTTTGTTTTTGCTTCTATTTACCTGGTGAATCATGTTTATTGATTTGTATATGTTGAACCATCCTTGCATCCCTGGGATGAAACTCACTTGATCATTGTGAATTATCTTTTTGATGTGCTGTTTAATTCTGTTTGCTAGGATTTTGTTGATGATTTTTACATCTGTGTTCATAAAGGATATTAGTTTGTAGTTATCTTTTTTTGTTGTGTCCTTTCCTGGCTTTGGTATCAAAGGGATACTGGCTTTGTAGAATGAGTTAGGGAGGATTGTCTCCTCATTGTTATGGAATAATTTCCGTAGGAGAAGTACCAGTTCTTCTTTGTGAATCTGGTAGAATTAAACTGTGAATCCATTTTTGGGTGGCATTTTTTTTTTATTAGGAGATTTTTTATTACTGCTTCAATCTTACTGCTCATGATTGATCTGTTCAGGATTTCTATTTCTTCCTGATTCAGGTTTGAGTGGTTGTATGTTTCCAGGAATTTATCCATTTCCTCTGCATTTCCTAGTTTATTTGTGGAGAGGTTTTCATAGTATTCATGGAAGATATTTTGTATTTCTGTGGTATGTGTTGTAATGTCTCCTGTTGCATTTCTGGTTGAGATTATTTGAGTCCTTTCTCTTTTATTTTTGGTTAATCTGGATAGTGGTCTGTTGACTTTGCTTATCTTTTCAGACAACAAACTTTTTGTTTCATGGAATCTTTGTTTTGTTTTTTTGGTTTCTGTTTCATGTAGTTTGCTCTGATCTTTGTTATTTCTTCTCTTCTGCTGGCTTTGGGTTTGACTTGCTCCTCTTTTTATAGTTCCTTGTAATGTGACCTTAGGTTTTTGATGTGTGATCTTCTGTCTTTTTGATATAGGCATTTAAGGCTATGAATTTTTTTCCCCCTTAAAACTACTTTTAAGTATCCCATATATTTTGAAACCTTATGTCCCCTTTGTCATTCAGGTAGAGGAATCTTTTTATTTACATCTTACTTTCATCATTGGCCCAAGAATTATTCAGCAGCAGATTGTTTACTTGACATGACTTTATGTAGATTAGAGTGTTTCTCTTGGAATTGATTTCTACTTTTATTCCACTGTGGTCTAAAAAGATACATGGTATGATTTCAATTTTTTTAAATTTGCTGAGATTTGTTTGTGGCCTAAATAATGATCAATTTTGAAAAATGTTGCATGTGCTGGTAAGAAGAATATATATTCAGTAGTTTTGGGGTAGAATGTACTGTAAATATCTGTTAGGTCCATTTGTTCTAGAGTCCTGTTTAAGTCCATTGTTTCTTTATTGATTTTCTGTTTTGATGATCTGTCCAGTTCTGTCAGTAGGGTGTTAAATTCACCAGCAATTAGGATGCTATTGTTTATTTCTTTCTTTATATGTAGTAGAGTTTATTTTATGAATCTGGGTGCTCCTGTGTTAGGTGCATATATATGTATGACTATTATGTCTTCTTGTTGAATTGTTCCCTTTACAATTATATAATGACCATCTTTCTCCTTTAAAACCATTGTGGATTTAATGTCTATTTTATCTGATATGAGAATGCCTACACCTGCTCATTTTTGGTTTCTATTTGTGTGGAATTTTTTCCATCCCTTTACCTTGAGGTTGTGTGACTTTTTGTGAGTTAGATGTGTTTCTTGGAGAAAGTATATACTTGGCTTATGTTTTTTTGTAAGCCATTCAGCCAGTCTGTGTCTTTTAAGTAGGGCATTAAGACTGTTCATGTTCAGTGTTAGCATTGATATGTGGGTTACTGTTCTATTCATCATGTTGTATGATACTGTGTTGTTTTGTTTTCCCTCTTGTGCTATTGTTTTCAAATGTTTTTACATGGATGAGTATCTATTGTTCTGTTCTATGCATAGTGCACTCTGAATTATTTCCTGTAGGGGAACCCTAGTAGTGACAAAGTCCCTTAGTGTTTGCTTGTCTGGAAAAATCTTTATTTCTCCATCATTCATGAAACTTAGTTTTGAAGGGTACAAAATTGTTGGCTGGCCATTGTTCTGTTTAAGAAGACTAAAAATGGGGGCCCCAATCCCTTCTGGTTTGTAAGGTCTCCACTGAGATGTCTGCTGTTAGCCTGATGGGTTTTTCTTTTTAGGTTAGTTATTGCTTTCATCTTGTAGCTTGTAGAATTTTCTCCTTCATTTTGACTTTGTCCAGGTTGATGACTATATGTCTTGGAGATGTCCTATTTGCTATTTCCCAGTGCTCGATGACCATCTTGTATCTGGATATCTGAGTCTCTGGTGATACCAGGGAAGTTTTCCTCAACAATTCCCTTGAATGGGTTTTTCATGCTTTTTACTTTTTCTTCTTCTCCCTCCGGGATACCTATAATTTGTTTATTGGCTCATTTCATATTTCTCTGAGTGATTGTTCATTCTTCTTTATTCTTTTTTCTACATCTTTGACTGGGTTAAATGGAAAGCTTTATCTTCAAGCTTTGAGATTCTTTCATTTGCTTGGTCTAGTTGTTGAAGCTTTATATTTTGAAGTTCCCTATATCTGTAGTCCCCAACCCCTGGGCCACAGATCGGTACTGGTCCATGGCCTGTTAGGAAACAAGCCACACAGCAGGAGGTGAGTGGCAGGTGAGCAAAGGAATCTTAATCTGTATTTATAGCCACTCCTCATTGCTCACATCACTGCCTTAGTTCCACCTTCCCCCCCCAGGTCCATGGAAAAATTGTCTTCCATGAAACCAATCCCTGGTGCCAAAAGGTTGGGGACCACTGCCCTATATGACTCTTTCAGTTCTTTAAATTCTGTTATATCCTTTCTAATGTTGTCTAGCTCTTTGGCAATTTTTTCATTTTTTTTAAATTTATGTCCTGAAATTTTTTTTTTGGCTTCTTTCTGTTGGTTTTCAATTTTTTCTGTAATCCCATTCATTTTATTTGCCATCCATATTCTGATTTCCATTCTGATTCCATTGTTGAAATGCTGACATTTCAACAATTTCCTTTTGTTTGGGGTCTCTTGCTGTAGATCTATTGTGATCCTTTGGGAGTGTCAAACTGGCTTGTTTTTTCATGTTATCAGAGTTCTTTTGCTGTTTTTTTCTCATCTGAAACCTCTTCTCTCAGCTCAGGGCAGATAGGTTTGTGTCACTCCTGTTCTACTTTGCTGGGAACCTCCTACTTAGTGAGAAGAAGGAAAGATTCCAGGTCCTGTTTTCATGACCCATTCTGGAAGACTAACTTAGCAGGACAGGGGTGGATGCACTGAGAGACTGTAATATGGATGTTCTCTGTTGTACTGTTCCCTTGTGATTGTCACAGTCCAAACTAGTGCTGGATAATCTCCATGTGCAATAATGGGTTGCTCTCCTGGCTGCGGTTAGAAGCTTAGGTGGGGAGTTGGGTGAGTCCCTCTCCACAGAGGCTGGCATTGTGTGTGGGAGATTACTCTGTTCAGGTCTCTCCCCAAGTCAGTGGCAGTGGTAGCTCAGCAAGGCTATCTAGGCAGTGGTCTTGGGTGTAAGGGCTCACTTCACCCGGGTTCAGGTGCGATGGTGTCTTGTGAGTGGCAGGTCCCTGGTGGAGTATTGGACTGCTGGAATGGTTCCTGCCATTCAGTGGGTGGGAGCCTCAGAGGCAGAGCTGCTTCACTAATTATAGTGAAGAAAAATGCTCTAGCTGAGAATGTAAGCATGATACAATGATAATAGCTGAAATTAATCTGCTGCTGATTATAGTACTGCTAAAGGATAATTTTTAAAAGTAATGATAAAGAAATATCTTTCAAGTGACCAGATCTGTCAACAGTACACTTGGATATCCACTTCATATGGAGGGAGAAACAGCCATAGATACAGATATACATTTATTCCTGGGAAATAATGAATTTCTTGGCTAGTTGGTAAAGCGCCTGAACAAAACAGTATTGAAATATTAAAGGCAAAGAGGCCAGGAGACTAGCAGGCAAAGAATGGAGTTACTTTACTAGATAGACAAATTAACTAATTACCAAGGAAACCTACATTTACAACTACAAAATGGGGGAAGAGAAGAGTAGATCTCAAACCCAGATGATTCACTAGAATGTCTTTTGGTACTTCTATGACTAATGAAAATTGTGAATAGATATTTGTACAACTAAGAAACTGCTCCTCTGACTTTGAATTTAATATATAAGTCACTACAGAAAGCAAGCAAACCAGATTAGAGAAAATAATGGCCAAGGATGAGGGAAATCTAGGGAAAAATTTAAGGTGCTAGAAGAAGATGATAAATATCAGTCTTGGCCTAGGAGCTAGCTGCTCCATTGCAGACTATAGCTTCAGTTTGATAAAGTACGTTCAGACTTTTGAAGAGGTAGAACCCTCCCATTCTCTGTTAAAGAACATATGATGCCATCCTGTTCTCATATGAGATCCAGATATCATGAGAGGTTACAAACATATCCAAAAAGCACAAGGGATGAACTGTATCAGACTCAGTTTATGTGCTTCTTCAGGCCTCAGCCTTTTGCTTATTGGAGAATATTGGATGCCACTGCCTTTATTTTCCTTTCTGACACTATCTACTGCTAGAGCCTGTTTTGGAGTAAGAACTGAAATTTAGCATAATCCCTATTGCTATCACCACATAGTAAGCACTGTGCAACCTTAGCACTAAAGCCTCCACCCAACTGGACCCACATAGATTCTATTCTTGTCAACCACTTTCTGACTTAGAGAAAGTGCCCAGACTCAGGATGTGACATGTAGCTTCACTAGCAATTCCCGGGAGAGGTAGGGAAAGACAATCCAGAAGAGCAGGAAATTTAATGTCCATGAGAAGAATATTTTAAAATGAGGGATAGGAGACACTAAGGATCTGGCAGGTAAATGCCTCTCCCTTCCTCCTCCTGATGGACTATACCAAAGCAGCATGATTCAATATGGCTTTTCCAGAAAACATTTCTCATGACAAACAACGAGCTGGGTTTTCATATAACTCTATGGCCAGATTTGTATCATATCCCCAAATATTTATTTCCCCTCCTTCCCTTCTCACTTCCTTTTCCTCCCTAACTCTTCTGTCCTGGAATTTCACCTCTCAATAAAGCCTTTGCATATAAGTTTTTCTTCATGTTCTATTTTCCAGGGAACCCAGGGCAAAAAGTAAAATTCAGTAATAAAATTAATATGATGTTAAACATGAAAAAAGTAAAATGATAGTGAATTTATCAAACAAATCACACCTATTATTTTCCATGTAAATATTGGAGGTGTGTTTTCTGGAAGCCAGCATAAAGAAAGTAACAAAATTCTTTGATAATTCACAAGTCCATAATGTAGTAACAAACAGAATGATCAGGAATTGAAAAATTGAATTGCTCTGCAAAGTGACAACATTTTGGACAATTCTGTACTTCTTAAATGACAGAAAATACCTTGTCTTAATCCCTTTGTTTAAAATTTTGAGACCCTAATACTACTAAGTAATATCCAAAAAAATTACCAATTATTTTCATGGAGATTAGAAAATAATCCAGGCAATATGCAAGGTGCTGTAGTATATGCTAGGTACTGTTGAAACAAAGTTTGTCATAGAAAACTCCTATAAACCAACATGTATGTGTGTGCATGCATGTGTGCATGTGTAAGATACAAGTATAATGGGGATTTAGAGGGGGCACAGAAAATGAATTAGTTAGTTCTACTGAGAGTAACAGGAAAAAAAAACATTTATGTGAAGTATCTATGGAAGCTTGAAAAAAGTATAACCATCAGGGAGATAGTCTCTGTGCCTCAGAAATACACACACACACACACACAAACACATACATCCATATTTTTCCTGTCAAGGGGCTCTGTGTAAAGCATAAACCATGAAACATTATGGAAGATTTGAAGAACTAAAAGTTGGAGGTTTGTGTTCTAGAATAAGAGATGACCGGGAGTGGGGAGAGATGATGTTTCATAGGCAAACACAGGGCAGATTGGCAGATGGCACAGAACTGTTTTTACCGTGAAAGAGTTCTAACTGTCCTGGTGGGACATGGGTGTGGTGAGATACAATGTTCAACAGGCGGAGGAAGAACAGCTTGCACAAGACCATTTATACCATGAAGGGGTCTGTAGTTTCCTCTGAGGAAACACTGAGGGATCTTAAGCAGTGGTGTGTAACAGAAATTTCATTTTAGAAAGATCATGGTAACAGTAATATCGAGGATGGAAGTGGTTTTGGAAAGAGGAGGCAAAACTGGGGTTAAGATCACTTTGGACATTGTTATGATAATCAAGCCAAGAGGCAACAGAAGCTTAAATTAAGACAGAGCAATGGAGAGCTGAAGAAAGGAACTGCAAAGAGGGATGGTAGGGCAGAAAATATGGAAAGAAGTGTAGCACTAGTTGGATGAAAAGATAATTCTAACATGAATGAACTGCAGCACCCGTCATACTGCCTGGATTATTTTCTCATCTCCATGAAAATAATTGGTAACTTTTTTGGATATTAGTTAGTAGTATTAGCATGTCATAAATTAAAACAAATGGATTAAGATAAGATATTTTCTGTCATTTAAGAAGTACAGAATTGTCCAAAGTGTTGTCACTTTGCAGAGCAATTCAATTCCTGATCATTCTCTTTGTTACTACATTATGGACTTGTGAGTTATCAGAGAATTTTGTTGCTTTCTAACAAAAGTGTTGGATGTTGCACTAAGCCCTTTTAATGAATTAATACATTTATGCCTGATCTTGGTTTGGTGAACAGAGGGGTAGCAGTATCATTCATAATAATTCAGTATATTTGGAGAAAACAAATTTATAAAACAAACCCCAATTCTCATACTTAGTAGCAAAGTCAGACATCAGATGACTTCTCTGAATCTCAGTTTTTATCAAGTGGGGATGTTAATTCCTACCTTGCAGAATCACTGTGGTATTTAAAGGAGATAAAATACAGAACACACCATGACACATAGTGGGCACTCTGCTACCCTTTAATTTAATTTGAAAAATATGTCCACTACAGAAAGCCCTTTTTGTGTGTGTGAAATAAAGATACTTTTATCATGATATTCTAATGCTAAGCTATGCTAATATTATACCATCGTGTTCAAATTTGGGTTCATAATGGCAATTCCAGTCATAGCTACTGGATATATTCAACTTCTTTTTTGCTAAAATTCTATTAGGTTAATAAGTTTAAAACTTAATACTGTGCAATCTGAGTTTGAAGCTATAGTAAAGCTACTGCAACATTATATCCCAAAGGCTGTACATTTATATACATTTATGATAGATATTTTACAGGTTTTTTCCTTTTTATAAGTCAAAGCATAGCTTTGGATTAATCTAAACCATTCTGTAGCTGCTACGTCTTATTTGAATTGTGATTTGTATTTGAATAGGCTATCTTTTCTTTCTTTCTTACTTTCCTTATTTCTTTGATTTAATATCTCATTAGCCAGGTCACTCACTGTTGTACCCACTAAACCTTTCATTTAAATTTACCAAACTGTCAGGTTATTATGAAAATATGAGATACTATAAAGCATTCTTACTGGGTGGGTAGCACTGCTTAATTGTGCAAAGCATGGATTCAATCTCCTTGAAAGTATTTCTGCCCTCTCTGTGATAGCTTGCTATATTATTGCCAAGTAAATTATGTTTGTGTTTTTAACACAAGAAAATGTTAAGAATGAAGTGCGCCCATTTTGTGCATTTATTTCTGAAATGCTTATGACTTTGACTGAGGACAAACTGGTAGTTAAAACAAATAATACTCTGCCTCCGTCTACAAGTCTCTGGAGGGAAAAGAAAATGTCCTGTGGAGTCCCTGGGAATTATTTATATAAACTCACCACTGAGGTTTTGGCCATCCCCTTCCTGGCTGTTAGCTTTCATAGATGACCATGCCCTCCTAACATGGCAAGTATTCACTGAGATTACCATAACCATGTTGGAGCCTGTACTAGTATTCTGACCACTAAATGACAAATTAGCACATTGTTATCATCACTGACTAAATCACACATGCATTACATTGCTTTTCTAAAAACAATCAGATCACTAAATTTTACTGAAGGCAAATTGTGAGTTAACCACTCCATGTTCCTTCGGGCAAACAGTCCAGAGGCAATGAGGAGGTTTTGGGGGAAAGCCCATATCGTAAATGGTCAGACATTAGAGAGGAAAATAAAAGCTTGAACTCAATTATTCCTAGAAACTTCCGATTAGCAACATTGGGCTTGACACTGACTGGATAATGTGAAATGTAAATTATCATATTTATGTTAAAAATGCAGGCAGACTATCTATTGAACTATGCAATAGAGTTGCTTAATATCTATGCAATTAAGATATTTATAGATTTAAAAATTGAAAACCTGATAAACATCTACTGCCTCTCCTGAGCAACATAATATGATGAGTTAACCTATTTTGAGGATATAATTAGTTACATTATTCCCCAATTGAAAGTAGTTAGTTTGATTTTTTACATCAAATGATTGTTATACTTCTTTTTTTGGAGAAAATCACACAACTCTATACACACTTTAGGTTTTATATTATTGTTGAACCATACTAAACATTTCATCGAAAATTTTGTTTTAAACAAGAGCGTTGACTTGTTAAAAAATATTTTTGCTGAAGAACTGTTAATCTTACTCTGGATTTATAATGATTAGAATGAAAATGGAAAAAAAGAAATATAAAGTGATCTTTTTGCTTGTACTAGTTTTTTTTTTAAAATAAATAAATGCCTTGCATAGATACAGCTTAAATAACTAATTGCAGCTGGTGTTGAGTGCAGGTTACGTTTTTGTTTTAATCAATGAGAATTTAGCTACAATAACAAGAAGCATTTTGTGCTTTTGCTAAAGGGAAATTTATGTTTTTGGAAGTGACATGTCATGGAGCACCATCTTGTACATTGCGTCAGTATTCCATTTTCTTAAGTCTATAGCAATAATCCTGCTACATGTCCCCATGAAACATCACAGATCATACTCACAGGGTACTTTTCAGATACATATTGCATAAGAACAAAATATTGTAATAAATAAATCAACCTGCTTTTCCTTAAGTGAATTATTGGTGAAAAAAATTCTGGGGGTAGGTGGAATCAATGTACACTTATTAATAATGCCATTTTATAAAATGCTTGCTCCAACTTTTTAGCTAAGGATGAGAATAGCTACTAATAAATCTACCCAACATAAAAATTAATTTCCTTGGTTTTGAGGAAGGGTTCCTGGTTTTGTTAAGAAATCAATTACATTTTCTTAATATGTCCTTTAACATAATATACCCATCATTGTAGCTCTATAATAAATGCATTTCAATGATATTTCATTCAGGTTTATAAAAGTGTAATTAAAATACTATAGAATACAGATTCTCAATTCTCAACATATCAGGTTAACATGTAATGGAAGCCGAGTCAGTAGCATAATTTTACTCTGTGTGCATCCTGTGGTACATTTCATAAAATTGTCATATCTAACAACAGGGTACAAGGAGAGTTATGGCTAGGAGTAGAAATTATGGGGGTCAATCAAAATAGTCATACTTATTGGCAAAATGTAGCGGAGGTTTTACATTATGCTAAAAATTGGCAAGTGGTGTTAATGTATTATTTTCTATTAAAGATATATCATTTATTTTAAAGGTATATTGTTTTCCTTTCAAGCTACACCATTATGTCACCAATACTCTTATTTTTAACAAGAATCTTGGGACCCCAATATATCTTTGAAATAGCACAAACATGTACTTTTTCATCAGTCCAGGAAGAGACCTTCTTTAATTTCTTAAATTATGAGGTTATGATGCAAAATCCATATCAGAACTGAGCTGTAAAAACTTACAGGACAATATGAGCAGTATGAATCAAATAGTCATACACGCAGGGACCAGGAAAAGCATATTATAGCTTTTTAGGTAGTGGAGGGGAGTAACATGTGACACTGTTTCACAAAAATCATTGTTTTATAAGAATCTAGAAAGCTACCTCTTCACTCATCAGCAGGGCCTTTTCTCTTGGATTCTGTGTGAAGGTTTGTCTTTCTAAAATCTCAACCAATGATTTCCTCTTAGCAAGATTCTAATTTTTTTTTTTTTTTTTTTTTGAGACAGAGTCTCGCTCTGTCGCCCAGGCTGGAGTGCAGTGGCCTCATCATAGCTCACCGCAACCTCAAACTCCTGTGCTCAAGTGATCTTCCTGCCTCAGCCTCCAGAGTAGCTGGGAGTACAGGCACACACCACCATGCCCGGCTAATTTTTCTATTTTTCTCTAGAGATGAGGTCTCGCTCTTGCTCAGGCTGGTCTCAAACTCCTGGCCTCCAGCAATCCCCCCACTCAGCCTCCCACAGTGCTAGGATTACAGGCATGAGCCACCACACCCCACCTGCTAGAATGTTTTTAATGTCTATCGATCTCAGATTTTGGTGTTCATAAGCAAGGAAAAAGGAGGTTTTACAGAAAAAACAGGGTTATTTGCTGGTATTCTGTGTATATATTATCAGGTCACCGACTGAAAAACAAAATAAAATCCTAAGCATTGTCTTTACTGAATTTGTGAGGAATTTGACTGGCTAGGGTATGAAAAATTTGTGCTTGAGGTGTTACGACATACAATACAAACATTACAAGAAATTTGTGAACAGATTCAGTGACAATTGCATGAGCTAATACGTACAATACACTGAATCTGAGATATAACAATGGACATTGCGCCAACATTGCCAATTACCGCAGTTCAGAATCCACTTACTTTTTAAAAAAAGTAGGAATTTTCAAGAAAAATAATACTCCATAGCTTTCGTAGTAAACAAATCAAATTATCAAGTATTTAAGCCCAGGTAAATTTTTCCTCATATACAGCCCTGGCATTATGATGATACCATACAACATATGTGATTATGAAACAAAGTGCATAGGAGAATTTATGTTTTCTGGATAAAATTAAATATGAAGCTTTAAAAAAAGGCAATACTTTATTATTATGCATTGTTACTAGGGTGCAAATCGCTACAATAATTTCGGAATGTCATTTGGCAAAATCTGCGAAAAGATTCATAGTTGTCGTAATAACTAACAATAATTACATGTTTACCTTATGATGATTCACTCCCAGGCACTGCATGTGCTTTACCTCATTTATTTTTCACAGCGATTTCATAAGATAGATGCTATTATTTTTACTATTTTGCAAAAAACGAAATTATTTTACTAAAAATTCTTGGAGGGTTTACTCAGTTATTTGAAAGTAATACAGGTAATCAATGGTACAATTTGATTCAAACCCATCATCCTTCAATCCAACCCTATTCTTTTTTAACCAAGTAATTTTGTACTTACAGACATGTCCTAAGGAAATAATATTGAGTAAAAATTAAGCTATCCACATAATACGTTTACTGCAATATTCTTTCTTAATGGTAAAAAACTGGGAAAAAGCACAAAACATTCAACAACAGCACAATATTCAATTAAATTATGGTAGATATTTGCAATGGACTATTACCTACCTATTGAAAACAATATTTACAAAAATTATAACTATGGACAAATGTGGAGGTCACTTCCAGTTCTGCATAGGATGTAGAAAGATGTAAAAATTGTCTCTTCCTCACTTGCAACAAGAAAAATCCAGATAATGTATAGAATTAAAACTTTTATTAAGCCCATCAGAGAGCTAAGGCTAGTAAATCTGAATCAGGTTTAAAGATTCCAAGGATGGACCAGCCTTTCCAAGAAGAGACAGGACGTGTAACATGTCTCACCTTTGGCAGAGCAGTGTGGAAAGAGGTGGCTACCATACTAATGGGTAAGAAGAAACTTGACCAACATTTTAGTAGATTTTTAAAGGGCAAGTGTGTGTCACTTGTCAGTTTGGATGTTCTGGGGATCCAAATCAAGGATAGTTCACATTCACTTTAAAGCACTTCTTCACGTGTATCTACCAGTTACTCATTTAGTGCAATGCATGACACCAGTAAAATTAATTTTGATTAATTATTTTATTGATTTTAAATTATTAAATTATTAAAATCACTAATTTTGATTTTGCTTATATTGGGTGAGTGGGTGGGTGGACAAGAGAAGGGAATCAGTTCAAATTATTATTAGGCACACATTTTAACTATCATTAACACTGTTATCTATTATAACATTATGTGAATCATATCATTTCATGATTTCTATATTTGCTCCTAGTATATATTATGCCAACTTCAGGTAGCAGAATTGGGGTACTGGCCTTACCAAAGAAGGAATATTAACTTTTGTTTAAACTATATTTATTCAAATTCACCTTGAATGAAATTAGAAGTTCTATAAATATCTGTAAATATGTATATACTAGGTTCCCTGAGTTCATATTCTGTAATGAATCTTTTTCAGTTCGCAAGGAAAAGCCAGACAGTGAGTGAAATGATTATTTACTATTTTAATTGCAACATGCATGTTGTGATTTGGCTCCATAATCAGTTAATTATCCATTGAATGAATTCTGGAACTCCTTAGTGAGTTTCAAAGAACTGCTATATCAATTTTCAAATATGTCACTTCTCCACTAGTGGCGAGTGAAGTCACTTCACATTGCATTTGGCAGTAAGACCTTCCTTTTAGGAAAGATAAAATAAGTGCCCCCCTCAATTTATTGTATTTATTTGATAAAGAAACAAGGTATATATAACAAATAGATCCTCCAAGAGGAAAATCACACACACACACACACACACACACACGGTTATACCAGCATGTGTTTTCTTAAGCTAAAGCTTCCTTGACACAGATTTTGGATAATAGTCTGTTTCTGCCATCTGTATTCAATATTTAGAGATGGCGAGACGTTGCAAAATCAGGTGACAGTAAATTCTAGTTCCTTGCACTCATTACATCTGGGAGACAGGTTTGAATTAATCTTGGCTGGTGTGAAATAAATCTTCAGAATAAAACTGAATTGACTGTGCCTGTGTTTTCACAAAACCCTTTTTAGAATGAAATTTGACATTTTTCAGCTCTCCTGGGGGTGGTAATTTACTGCTGGTTATCGTTACTATTTAATGAAACTTAGAACTTTCAAATACAGAAACTAATTACTATATTATTTCAAGAGGTTTTCATTTTCCCCTCCATTCCCCCCTCACACACACCCTGCTCCTTATATACACCGTGGGAGCAGAGAGTTACATTCATTTACTCGGAGGCTCTGGCCATAAAGTGTATTATAAAGTACAAAGAAAGGTCATTAAGAATGTTAAGTTATCACTTTCTCAGGAACCCAGTGCCCCCTTCTAACCTAAAAAACTGGGGTCAAGCTCAGAGTAATAAGTGGATGACATGCGGGCCTTTCCCTCTGGGTTCCCATATGACTCTTTAACTTGTAGAAACCAAATATACCCTGTATTTCTTTGAGCTGACAATTTAAATTCTAATTCTGGTTACTCTCTTTGAAGAAACAGGAGGCACCCAGCTAGAGCCCAGCACGTAATTGGACCTAAGTCACAGTTTTTGCCTGTAATTATGTCCCTGAAGTCAGATGGTTTAAACTGGGAGCAGGGCCATGTTTTTAGCTTCTTTGGTTCAGGCTTTTATTTTTGGATAAAAAATGTTGTTTAATTTCTAGGATATATATTTTTATATATACGGTTTTAATATTTAAAACTGAGCTGTTAAACTGTAATAATTGGTAAATTGGAATTAGAGGTGAGGGGTGTGAACAAGAAACACAGAAAAATTAAAATCAGACCAATATAAAATACCATTAGAAATTGGCTATTATTGGAGAAAGAAATGGCCACAAGACTTTGTTACTATATAGATAATATAGAGTAGAAAACCATGCTGAAATTTATGCTCAAGATAGTAGGCTGAAGGCTTTTGATGTGAGCTGGAGGGCACTCAAGCTTAGCAATTAATTTTGTTAATATTAGATTACATTGTGAAACATGAATAGCCAATCCCCACCAGCAGGGATTCCACATTCCAGTTTTAATTCATTCCTATAGTCTTAGAGAAGGATTCTGATACAGCCCCGGAAAAATGTTTTCTACACATCACTTAGAAAATTCCACAAAGCGGAATAAATCATACAATAAAGTAAGGGAAAGTGTGTCAAACTGAATAAGACAAAGAGGGGCTGCAAACCAGGTAATGAACACAGCAGTAGAGAAAGAAAGAAAGAAAAGGAGGTATATTGTCTTAAAATTCTACCAAGGGGGAATTGGCATGTTTTCTTCTTAGTTTTTGTTGTAGTTACTGCCCTTACTTTAGTAATAGTGTTGTTTTGCCCTCTGCGAAGTTCAGGATTTTAACTTCTGGGAAGATAAATCTAGGTGAACAGTTGACCTTCAAAGAAATTCTCTAAGGCAGGAATAAGGTTTGAGTCTTTAGAATTACGTGATATTAATAAATGTTCCCTTATGAAGGGCTTTGTCAGGGTTGCATCATATGTAAGGACAATAGAAATAATAATCCCTGGATTGATATGGTGCCTTATAGAGACTGTATTTACAAATACATACTCTCATTTAAGTCTCATAAAAACCCATTAGTACCCCTAATGGTTGAAGCCACTGTTGTTTAATGGAGTGACACTATAAGGAAGTATACATATATCTTAGTGTTAAAGCCAAATAATATTCAGAGAGAATGATATGATTCTTTAATTTTAGTTGACATAATCTAATTCTAATCTCTTCCAAATAATAGGGACTGAGATTATATTTCAACTCTAATCCAAGATCTAATTTTATCTCAATACACAGTATATCTGTGTACTATCCTAAGGGGAAATATCATGACTTAAATTCCCGCTTATTTTGAGAGTCTTCTAGATCAATGATCTTACAGTATTATTTTTATCTTTTTAAAAATCTTATCCAAGGGCATTCTGATTGCCCCTAAAAATATTGAATCTCCTCTATATCCTGTTTCTATTCAAAAAAGAAATATAAACAAAATCATTATTGCCATATTTTAAATTAAACTATAGATATCAATAACAACCCAGCCTATTTTAACTTATTGCCTATTTATTCTTTTAGCAGCCTAAGCCATGTGAAGTCTTTCTATTGGAAACAAAAAATGTATAAGACTCTTAATGTTTCATATTTTTACATGAGCAACTTGATATGAATAAAGAAAATGTCTAGCTTAGCAACTTGAACTTTAGATAAGATTTTGCATTCAACGTGTTTATATTGAACTTTGAGAGGTAAACAAGAAGGATTAAAGTTTCCTGGAAGGAAGAAATTATCAGTCACTGAATCATAAATATTTTGTTCTGATAATAACTATAAAGGTCTATCAAAAGAGATGGAATAAGGTTTATGAGCCAAACATTTTCTTGGAATTGAACCAGCTATCAAGGATATAACCATTTGCTAACCAGGAAGTTAAAAGTACCCATAAATGTTAGCGGTGTGTCAAATGTGGGTAGTTGGATTTTCAGTCTAAGCCGTATTACCCATTAAAACTCTGACCCAAGGTAATTCACTTCCTTCCTTATTCCTCAGATTTACCCATCAATAAATGGTTTTAATAAAACATATGTCACTTTTATAAAGGTATAGATAAGTGAAATAGTATATGGAAAGTTCTTTGAATTTAATAAATGGGAGAGAGAGTGTGAATTTGTGATATTAATCTAAACAATATGGTTTTGGGGAGGCTGGAAAAATAAATCCAGTACAGGTGAAATGAGTTGGTCTGAAGTTTGCTAACAAATGAGCAGAATTCAAGGCTTTGGCCTGTGGACTATGAGCCTGTGGCCAAACCATAAACCATTTCATTCTCCTATAGGTACCCTGGATGTAGGGATGGCATAAATCAAATTTCTCCTGGTTTATGATCCTCTTTTCAAATCAAATTCTTAGATGAGAAAGAACAAAATGACCTCTTTGTCCAGTAACCGTTTGGGCTGAGCCAAAGAGAAAGTCAAGATTAGGAGAGAATTGAGGAGCTATATTCTCCTTCTGCACAGATCCTAAGCTACACCATCCAGGTGGCATGGCCCTGGAGGAGGGCAATGTTGCAACCAAAACCTCAGACACCAGAAGGTGTTTACCCTTCTTTTACAAAATTTGCAGTTTGAGTAATTCTGCCTCAAGATACCTGCTAATTTCCCACTTCTCATTGGCCAGAAAGTTAGTTATTTAGGCTATGATAAACTTTCCATGCTTCAGAGAAGAGAGAAACTTTAAACACTGATAATATCTGATAGTCATTCTGCAAAGGGTGTGCTATACAAAGCAATGCATAATATTTTTACACTTACAGTCATACAAAAAGTCCCTTTTAATGTACTTGAGATTTTTCTGGAATACCTGGATACCCCATATAGGTCAGCCAAAATCAGCATCACCCCTGCCTGAAGGGGTCATTCAAGTCTAAAGAAGTTTTTTCATTTTCTTTTTATATACATCTGTGGTAGATACTGTGGTTGCAACCCAGCTCTCTCTTCAAGGACAGACTTGGAGCTGCAGCTGCTGGGAGTACTGACAGTAGACAGCTTTCAGCTACCAGCCATCCCTTCGGATATCATCTCAGCTTTCGAGAACCAGTTTACTTGAGGTCATATTCTTTCCTGGGGTAGCCCACAGGCAATCAGGACAACTCTGAAAGGCCATTCTAACTTTGGAGCTCCCCAGGATGACACGGACATTGGGACTGCACCTAGCTTCACTTCTTCTGCCCAATCCTGCTTTCTTCCCTTCCCTTCCACAGCTGTCAGTCAATGCTCAAATGTGTACTCAACTGTCTTCAAAGCTGCTTTTTCAGGGATCCAACCTGTGGCAGTATCTCACCACGTTTTTATTTACTTCAAAGCTCCTGGGCTAGGATGTACTTTCAAAAGCAAATAGTTACAACTTCTGGACAGGATATTAACTTGAGCATACCTGTCTAAGTACCTCTTCCCAATGCCTTAAGATGGCTCAGATGATGTCCAGTACAACATAAAAATAAGAGAAAATAGGTACCATAGCTAGACTCTGGAAAGTAGTGACAAGTGCATATTATTAGCTTAATATAGAATAATAAAAAAGTCATGATCCAGAAATGCAAGGTATATTCAGTATTAAAAAATCAAATGTTACTAATATACAGAGTAACATCTTAAAAGAGAAATGTCATATGATTGTATTACAGAGGCAGAAAAGCATTAAACATAATGCTACATTGATTTTTAATTTAAACAATCATAAATAAGAAACAGAAAGGAACTTCCTTAATTTGATAAAATATATTTACTAAATACCTAAAGAAAACATCTAACATAATTGTAGAGCTTTAGACATATTCTCATTACAGCTACAAATAAGTCAATTGTGTTAGTTTTCTATTGCTGTATAACAAATTATCACAAACTTGGTGGCTTAAAACAATATCTATTTACTAGTTAACTCACCAACTATATTGGATTAAAGATCTACATTTTAAAAATAAACATCATTCTTATCCACCAGCAATAACCAATTTATGCTATAGTAGATGGAAAAGGTATGATATACAACAATTAAAAATATATTAACTGGGAAATAGAACAAGGGGAAATGTTCAAAATGCTATTTACGAACATGAAAAGTCTGTATAATTTGGGACATATATTATTTTTATTGAGGAAAACACTCAATATTGAAAGGATAACAATTAGAAATTATATTTTATGAAACTAGAATCAAATCTCCAATTATTCATGGAGGATGAAAAAATTATTTAAAAATTAATATGGAGAATTCAACATCATGAAAAACTGGATTCAAACCAACAGACTCCCCTATCCTCTTTTGGGAAGAACATAGCATAAAATATACCTTATAAAAATTAAATACATTGCTGAGCTAGAAGGAAAGAAATGAAAAATTTCAGGTGTCAGTAATAAAGTATAAACAGATGCTGCTGCAGCACAGTGAGGTACTATTCCTGGCTATAAGGCTTACAGCTTGTATAAAATGTCGATATACAACTATTAGTATTATCTTTCTATATATGTTATAGACAATTAAAAATCTAATATCCACTATAACACTACTTTTAATAGCAAAAAAATCTAAGAGTATTTTTAACAATTTATGCACAAAATATTTATGAGAAACATTAAGCAACATTTAAAGGTCATAAAAATGAACTAAAAAGGAATAATTATCCCATAGTGGGGAATACTGATATCAAAAATACTATATTTTTCAAAATTAATGTCATTACAAAACTCAAACTGATGCTAAGTTAATATGGAGAATTAAAAGGATAAAATAGCCAAAACTGTTTTGAAGACACAAAAAATGAGAGCATTGAAAATTTTGCTGGACTGAAATTTAGGACTTGTTATGAAATTTATACTAAATAAATAACATGGTATTGGCACAAAAATAGATAAATCGATGGAATATAAAGGAATATCTAGAATCGTACTGACAAACTTCAAGATGGGAACATATACTTTAAAATAACAAAAAGAGTGGAATTGGAATGTTTCTAACACAAAGTAATGATAGATGCCTGAGGTGATGGACACTTCAATTACCCTAATTTGATTAATTCACATCATATGACTATATCAAAACATCACACCTATCCTATAAATATATACAATTATTATGTACCCATAATATTTAAAAATAAGAAAATTTAAAAACACAAAATAAAGAGTACTTTGCCATTTGGATATGCATGTGAAAGATGATAGACTCATTGTCATACAATATTTGTACAATGACCAACCAAAAAAAAAGAAAAACTGCTAAACGTTTAGAATAATAATAGCTAACCTAGCATTCTGCATGCTATTCTAACTCTTTTACTTTTTGTTAACACATTTAAACCTCAGAACAATTCCCTGAGACAGGTATTATTATTATTTCCCTCATCTCCCATTTCAAACAGAGGAACTGGGACACAGAGAGTTAACTAACTTACCTGATTCTTCAAAAACAATGCTGCTACTCAAAAAGAAGCAGACTGGCTCCAGAAACTGTGTGCTTAACCCTATGCACATAGAAATATCCACCATAAGTGTATCTTCCCAATAAACATAGGAGAATAAATTTATGACATCATGGTAACAAATGGTTTCTTAAGCAAGGCACTAATACTTAAACAGTGAGGGAAAAGCTAGATATTTAACACGTATTAAAAAGTTAAACAACCATATAAGAAACTATAGAATTGAAGTGAATGAGAAGCCACAGACTTAATTATGACCTTTATATCACATAAAATGACAAGGTTTATAGAGAATTTCCCCAATGAAAACAATGATAAATATTCCAATTGAAAAATAAACAGGTAATTAAAAGGGGAAACAAGAGCCATCAATAAATGTATGAGTATTAAGGAACAACAGTGAATTAACACATCTGGTATTATCCTGGTTGGAGCTAGAACCCATTCTTCAAAGCGAAGTGTCACAGGATTGGAAAAACAAGCACCACTGGTACTCACCATCAAACTGGTACTAACTGATGAACACTTAACATCACACAGGGCAATAACATTCATCTGAGGGCGGGCGGGCGGGAGGGGGGTGGAAGGGATGGGAAAAACTCTCACTGAATGGATGTGGGGAGCACAGTTTGGGAGATGACCATGATTGTGGCTCTGACACGGGCAGAACAGGGGCAATGTGTATGGCCAAAGTGTTGTACCCCCATGATATTCTGAAAATAAAAAAATAAATTAAAAAAAAATGTATGAGTATTATAGGAACACACAGGGAAATACAAATTAAACCATTAATAAGACAATATTTTACACTCATCACATTATCTAGAAAACATTGGCCATGTAGAATAAGTTTGGAAGTATTCCCTTCTCCTTGATTTTTTGGAATAGCAGGATTGGTATTCTTTAAGTGTTTGCTAGAATTCAACAGTGATGCCATAATGTCCTGCCCTTTTCTTTGATGGGAAAATTTTTATTACTGCTTCTATCTCATTACTTGTTATTGGGCTATTTAGGTTTTAGATTTCTTCATTGTTCAATCTTCATAGGTTGTATTTGTCTAGGAATTTATCCATTTCTGCTATGTTTTCCAATTTATTGGCATATAGTTGCTCATAATAGTTTCTAATGATACCTTGAATTTCTGCGGTACCAGTTTTAACGACTTCTTTTCATCTCTGATTTTATTTATTTGGGTCTTCTGTCTTTCTTTCTTAGTCTGGCTAAAGTTTTGTCAATTTTGTTTATCTTTTCAAAAAGCCAACTTTTCATTTCATTGATCATTTGTATTTTGGGAGGAATCTCAATTTCATTTATTTCTTCTGTGATCTTTATTATTACTTTTTTCCTACTAATTTTGGGTTTGGTTTGTTTTTGCTTTTCTAGTTTTTTAAAATGCATGGTTAGGTTGTTTATTTAAAGTTTTTCTACCTTTTTTGGATATAGCTGTTTATTGCTATAAACTTTCCTCTTAGCACTGTTTTTGCTATTTTACTATGGGTTTTACAATAGGTTTTGGTATGTTGTATTCCTAATTTTTATTTGTTTCAAGAAATGTTTAGATTTTCTTCCATATATCTTCATTGACCCAATAGTCCTTCAGGAGCATATTGTTTAATTTCCATGTATTTGTATAGTTTCCAAAGTCCCTCTTGTTATTGATTTCTAGTTTTATTCTGTTTTGATCAGAGAAGATACTTGATATGATTTCAATTTTTTTGAATTTTTTAAAAACTTGTTTGAGGCCTAACATATAGTTTATGCTTGAGAATGTTCTGTGTGCTTAGGAGAAGACCATGTATTCTGTAGCTGTTGGATGAAATGTTCTATAAATGTCCATTAGGTTCATTTGATCTATAGTGCAGATTAAGTCTGAAGTTTCTTTGTTGTTTTTCTGTCTGGATGATCTGCCCAGTGTTAAAAGTGAGATGTCAAGCTCTCTAGCCATTATTTTATTGGGTTCTATATGTCTCTTTAGCTCTAAAAATATTTGGTTTATATTTTATCTAGGTGTTTCAGTGTTGGGTACATATATATTTACAATTATTTTATTTTCTTGCTGAATTGATCCTTTTATCATTATTTAAAGACTGTTTTACAGTTTTTGTCTTGAAAGATATTTTATCTGACACACGTATAGCTACTCCTGCTCTTTATTGGTTTATTTACATGGAATATCTCTTTCCATCCCTGATACCAAAAACAGACAAAGACATGACAAAAAAAGAAAAGCACAGGTCCATATCTCTGATGAACATAGATGCAAATATTCTCAACAAAACACTAGCAAAATGAATTCAACAACACATTAAAATGACTTTTTATCATAGTCAAGTGGGATTCACACTAGGAACATAGGATTGTTCAACATACGCAAATCAATAAATGTGATATATCATGTCAACAGAAAAAAGGACAAAAACCATATTACATTTCAATTGATGTGGAAAAAACATTCAATAAAATTCAACATCCTTTCATGAAAATCTCTCAAAAATCTACGTATAGAAGGAACATAACTCAACACAATAAAAGCTATATATGATAGGCCCACGGCTGGTATCATACTGAATTGAGAAAAACTGAAAGCCTTTCTTCTAAGACCTGGAAAAAGACAAAGATGATCACTTTTACCACAGTTATTCAACATAATACTAGAAGTATGAGCTAGAGCAATTGGACAAGAGAAAGAAATAAAAGGCATCAGAAATGGAAAGGAAGAAGTGAAATTACCCATTTTCAGACAATGTGATATTATATTTAGAAAAACTTAAAGACTGTACCAAAAACAGTATTAACTGTATTAAAACTGTTCAAAAAATTCAGTAAAGTTGCAGGATACAAAATCAATATTAAAAAATCAGTAGCATTTCTATATGCCAATAGCAAAGAATCTGAAAAAGAAACTAAGAAAATAATCCCATTTACAATAGCTACAATTAACATAAAATACCTAGGACTAAACTTAACCAAAGAAGTGAAAGATCTTCACAATGAAAACTATAAAACATTGATGAAAGAAATTGAAGAGGACACCAAAAAAATGGAAAGATATTCCATTTTCATGGATTGGAAGAATCAATATTGTTAAAATGTCCATACTACCCAAGGAATCTATAGATTTAATGCAATCTCTGTCAAAACACCAAAGACATCCTTCACAGTAATAGAAAAAAATTTATGTGGTACCACAAAAGACCCAGAATAGCCAAAGCCATCCTGAACAAAGATAACAAATCTAGAGGCATCATATTACCTGGCTTCAGATTATACTGCAAATATATAGCAAGCAAAACAGCGTAGTACTGGCATAAAAACAGACACATAGACCAAAGAATCAGAACAGAGACTCCAGAAATAAATCAATGCATTTACAGTGTGCTCATTTATGACAAACATGCCAAGAACATACATTAGGGAAAGGATAGTCTCCTCAATATATGTTGCTGGAAAAACTGTATATCCATATGCAGAAGAATGAAACTAGACCCTTATCCCTTGCCATATACCAAAATCAAATTAAAATGGTTTAAAACTTAAATCTGAGGCCTGAAAGTATGAAACTACTAAAAAAAACATTGGGGAAGTACTTCACCGGTCTGGGCAAAGAGTTCTTGGGTGATACCTCAAAAGCCCAGGCAACCAACACAAAAATGGACAAATGGGATCCTGTTAAGCTAAAGAGCTTCTGCACAGCAAAGGAAACAATCAACAAAGTGAAGAAACAACCCACAGAATGAGAGAAAATATTTACAAGCTACCCGTAAGACAAGGGAGTAATAACCAGAGCATACAAGGAGCTCAAACAACTCAATAGGAAAAATTTAAACAATTCAATTAAAAAATGGGCAAAAGATATGAATAGACATTTCTCAAAAGAAGACATACAAATTACCAAGAGGTATATGAAAAAATGTACAACATCAATAATTATCAGAGAAATGCAAATCAAAACTACAATGAGATGTCATCTCACCCCAGTTAAAATGGCTTTTTTCCAAAAGTCAGGCAATAATGAATTCTGGTGAGGATGTGGAGAAAGGGGAACCCTCGAACACTGTTGGTGGGAATGTAAATTAGTACAGTATGGAGGTTCCTCAAAAAACTAAAAGTAGAACTACCGTATGATCCAGCAATCCTATTTCTGGGCACATATTCAAAAGAAAGAAAATCATTTGGAGAGACATCTGCACCCCTGTGTTTATTGCAGCACTATTCACAATAGCCAAGATATGGGATCAATCTAAGTGTCCATCAATGGATGAAGGGATAAAGAAAATGTGGTACATATACACAATGAAATATTATTCAGCCATAGGAAAGAATGAAATCCTGTCATTTATAAAAATATGGGTGGAACTGGAGGACATTATGTAGAGTAAAATAAGCCAAGTACATGGCCAGGTGCAGTAGCTTACACCAGTAATCCTAACACTCTGGGAGGCTGAGGTGGCAGGATCAGTTGAGGTCAGGATTTTCAAGACCAGCCTGAGCAAGAGAGAGACCCCGTCTCTACCAAAACCAGAAAAAATTAGCTGGGTGTGGTAGCGTGCACCTGTAGTCCTAACTACTCAGGAGGCTGAGGCAGGAAGATCACTTGAACCCAGGAGTTTGTGGTTGCAGTGAGCTACAATGATGCCACTGCGCTCCACCCAGGGTGACAAAGTGAGACTCTGTCTCACAAAAAAAAAATAAATAAATAAAAGCCAGGTACAGAGAGACAAATATCACATGTTCTCACCTATATGTGGGAGCTAAAACTTTTAAAAAAAAATATTGATCTCATGGGGACAGTAAGTAGAATGATGGTTTCCAGAGGCTGGGAAGGGTAGAGGGGGATGGGGTAAAGATAAAGTAGGGATGGTTAATGGGTACAAAAATGCAGTTACATAGAATGATAAGATCTAGTATTTGGTAGCACAATAGAGTGACTATAGTTGAGAATAATTTATTGTATATTTTAATATAACTAAAGAAGTAGAATTGGAATATTCCTAACATAAAGAATTAATAAATGCTTAAGGCAATGGATACCCCAATTACCCTGATTTGATCGTTACACACTATATGCCTATATCAAAATATCACATGTGCCCCATAAATATATACAACTATTATATACTCATAATAATTAAATATATTTTTAAAATTATCTAGAAAATGTAAAAACTAATAAAACTAAGTATAGCCAAGGAGATAGGGAAATATTAATAGATTACTGCATATATATTGCCAATTAAAAAGAAACATTGAAGTCTATTCTGGAGGGCAATTTGATATTAGCTAGTAATGTTTAAATGTTCATATGTGACTATCTATCTAGCATTTCCATTCCTTGGACTAGACCTGAACTCTCCAATACAGTAGCCACTAGTCATATGTGGCTATTTAAATTATTTATATTTAAAATTAATACAATTAAAAATCCAGTGTCACTAGCCTGTGCATAATTACCACAAAGTGGAAACAGCACAGCTGTCTATGACAAACAGATATAGTCATAACATGGCATACCACTCACTAGTAAAAAAGTGTGAACTACTGATATAAATAACACCATGGATAAACCTCAAAAACATCATGCTCAGTAAAAGAACCGAGACACAAAACAGTACATATTGTATAAAATCACACATATGCATTTCTGGAATAAGTTGAACTAGTCTATAATGATGGGAATAAAATCAGAAATTGCTTCTATGAAGGTGGAAATTGACTGGGAAAAAGCACAGGGGAACTTCCCGGCATGATGGGAATATTCTATACCTAGACAGGGATGAGGGCTGCATGGACTCACACATTTGTCAAAACTTCTTGAAATGTTCACTTAAGATCTCTGCATTTTACTAGTTGTTCATTGTACCTGTTACAGCAAAATTTGCTCCAGAGAAAGTTAACAGGCAAGAAGGGGTTTATTCAAGACTATTGCCATAGGGGCAGTAAAACCGGAACTAAGTCTGAACTCAACGCTGCTGAAACTGAAGGCAAAGGGGGTATTTTTAAGAGCTGAGGTGAGGAAGATACACAGGCCATATGTGTAAACTTGTATATCACGACAGGAGGTAGTTTTACAAATTAGAGCGAGGCTCCCACAGAAATTGCTAGAAATTAGGATCCACAGAAACTAGAGGATAGAATCTTTCTTGATGATTACATTTCAAAGGGATGGCTCCCAGTTCTTTCTGAAAGAAGGTCCTGGATAAGAAGCTTTTAAAAAGAATTACATGTCAAAGGGGTAAAGAAAGGATTTACCACTGAAACCTTCCTGAAGTGAATGCTCTAAGAAAAAGGAGGTCAGGGGACCTAGCTAGAGTCAGGAATAAGCCTGTCTAAAGCTTAGTCTAGCTAAGGACAATGGTAAGTTTGTCTTGGTCATGTCTCAAGAAAGAGACATTCATTCACTAAAAAAAGAACATTTTAGAAAGGCACCAAAAAAAAAATAGAATTGTTAGGTAGATAGTTAGGATCTCCGTCTCTTCTTGGTACAAGGGTTCCCTGCTTTGGTGCTGTCTCTAGCAATTGCTCCACCTGAGAAGAAGGATAAGGGTGGGCACTCCATTTTGGTGTTGCCCCACTCTTAATCCTATCTTGAGCAACTGCTACACCTGGGGAAGGAGGGAATGCTTTATTAACCTAGGTATTCCCCAGACCGGGCAAAATAAGATTTAGAAAGTGACCTAGAGTAACCTAAGGGTAATTAATATGCCATTAGCTTGAATCTGCACTGTGGTTCACCCACCCCCAGGTGGGCTTTCTTAGAGGGAGCTCATATATGCAGATGGAATTTTGAGGACACCTGTTGATCATTTGATAACATCCTACACCTCCTAGGAGCCCTCCTCCAGACTGGACTAATATAAGGAAACAATCCAAGAAGTCAGAAGAAGTGAGTGGGGCAGAGAGTGAGTGAGTTGGTCTGTCTCTCTATACTCGCGGAGACAGACCCTATAATAAAGAGCTGCTCTTGTGAAACTGCTCCCTGCTTGAGGTTACTCCATCATATTGGCCTTGCTGGTGATTTTTCCAAGAAAAGAGTCAGAGGACTGGTATAATAGTCTGGACTTGACACTTTGGTGTCTGGTCAGTCTTTGGCCAAGAGCACACCAAGAACCGAGGGCAGACTCCCACCCTGACGTCTTTGGTCAGGCATCTTTGGTGCTGAAACCCAGGATTCTGACAGAATGTTTTAGAAAAGTAAATGCTCCAAGTATTTCACTGCAAATGATGAACCTGCCATTTAATCTTACGGCATCTGCTGTTAAAATTCATCACAGGTCATGGACAGATAGAGTGGCAGTGCTCACTTGAGTACTGTAACTGTGGATTTTGTCTATGAGTACATGGCTGGGGAAAGGTCAGAAATTTGTTGATTCATTTGAAAAATTTTGAGTTCATAGTGTTTGTTTTAGGCATTCAATATACAGTGGTGAACAAAACAAATGGGTTCCTAGCACTCATAGAACTAACATTCAAATAGAAAGAAAGATGGACCTTAGATAAAACAAATACCTATAAGAGTCTAATATCAATAAGTGATAGTAAATTACTACAATGAAATGGAGACATGCTGGACAGTGACAAAGCTGGGAGCAGGTAGCCATAGGGAAATCTTTCTAGAGAAAATAAAATTTGAGCTGATGCCTGAATGAAAAATGTGAATTTGGGGCATTTATGCAAAGGAGAAATATACAAACACCCTGAGGGAAGAAGGAATTTGGCATTTTATGGACTAGAGATGTCAGGTTGTAGTTGTCTGTTCTTGGTTCTTGATGTGCTCTTGGCGGAAGAATAACCAAACACACCAAAAGCAAGCCAAACATGAAAGGAAGTTTATTGAGGAAGGACAAGATAGGTTTACAGAGCAAGAGCAAGATCCATTCACCAAAGATGATGAACGGGCCCCCCTTTTATAATAAAAGGGCTCTGGTAATGGTCTGGGGTCTTGTTTTATAGTGTCTGGTTTGGGCCTTCCTCGTGGTTCAGACATTCCCACTGAGCCACTTTGATGGACAGTTAAGGACATGATACTTAGCCTTAGGTCACTCTAGGTCACTTTCCAGAGCCTAGTGTTCCTGGTCTGCCTGGCCTGTGGGCTGAGGAATTCCCTGCATTCTTTTGCAGATTAGCAGCGGTTCCCCCTTCCCCTAGGTGTGGCAGTTGCTCTGGGCAGGATGGAACGGGCACCTGCCTTTGTCCCTAGGAGAGCTAGAATCCCTCACTACCTACCTAACAGAAAGAATACTAGTTTGTTTAAAAGCCAGTGAACAAGGTAAAATGTGGTACAAATGAGATCTGGAAAGTTGCAGTGGCTAGAACATATTAATATATATATTATATATTATATATGTAACTAAGTTCCAAATAATATGACTTTGGCTGCCCTTTGGAGAATAGGCTTTAAAGGGTCAAGACTGAAAACAGGGAGTCAGTTAAGAAGGCAGATATAATAATTAAAGCAAATAATGATAAGGAAGGTAGGAATAATGATTAAAGTAACAAAATATATGATGTAAATGGCTTCATGACCCCTATATGATTTTATAATCCTCTGCCTTAACTAACTACTTGACACTTTGAGTTGTTTCCCAGAAATGATGAACTCAAACTCTTGGCCTCAAGTGATCCTCCCACCTTGGCCTCCCAAAATGGCAGCATTATAGTCATGAGCCACCATGCCTGACCTGAAATGATGGATTTTCTACAAGACAAAGGAGTAGAGATTCCGAAGGCCCCCAGGGCAGACTTCCTAATGCCAGTACTCACCATCCCTCTCCACCTGCCCCAAGGTATGTGGCCCTTCCTTAAAAAGCCCGGGGTCTCCATTAGTTGGGGAGATGGATTTGAGGCAGCTTCTGTTTTCCCTGAAGATGTCTGTCATATAAAAAATTCCTTTCTTCCTTGGAAATTCTAATTGTCTCAATAATTGGATCTTTGTGCAATGAGCAACTGGACCTAGACCGAAACCCCCTTGTGGTTTTGATAACAATAGGAGAAGGGGTGCTAGCAGCGTAAGGGTGGCAGAGAAGAAAGGAGAAGAATCAAAAATATCTGCTAGTTTTTGGTCTGAGAAATTGTTGGATGAAGGTATCATGAATTGAAAAGTTGGTGGGGAATTGAAGAAAAATAGGTTTGGAGATTTGGAGAGGGAGAAGGTAGAGATCAAGAATTCTGTTTGGGGCATGCTGAAGTTTGATATGCCCATTAAACACCCTGTTGGTATGCTGAGTAGGAATTACACAAAGCTGGAACTCAGGGGAATACAAGTCAACTTCTTGGATTGACACCTGACAACAAGGAAGTATTCATGAATGTTTTTTGTATCTCTATATTATTCCTTCCATAAAATGAAATAAAGGATTAGATATTTTATGACTTTTTCTTCCATCACTAACACTATCAAGAGTTAGGTGTGTGTGTGTGTGTGTTGGGGAGGAGGAGGAGAACTAAGTTTTTAATGAGGATATAAAGATATATTTTTTCAAAGTAAATATATTGCACTGCAAATGCTCTGAACCTCATTTAAAGAATGTCTTTACACATAAGAAACTTACTTAAATGTCACATCCACAAAATGAAACGGTCTATTGAACACTCCTTCCAAACATCAATAATTAGAAATATTCATTATTTTCTACTTATGAATGTAAGACCAATGAAAGTGATGGATTTACTCTCATGTTTGGTTATATTCAAACATATAGGCAAGACTCAGGAGTCCATTTCCGTGAGGTATATATTACTGGAATAATTCCTAAATTACTTTTGTTTTCTCAGAGACTGTGTCTCACTTCGTTGACCGGGTAGAGTGCAATGGCGTCATCATAGTTTACCGCAAACTCAAACTCCTGGGCTCAAGCAATCCTCCTGCCTCAGCCTCCCTAGTAGCTTGGACAATAGGTGTATGCCACCAAGCCCAGCTAATTTTTTCTATTTTTGGTAGAGATGGAGTCTCACTCTTGCTCAGGCTGGTCTTGAACTCCTGACCTCAAGCAATCCTCCCACCTTGGCCTCCCAGAGTGCTAGGATTACAGGCGTGAGCCACCGCATCCAGTCCAGCTCCTAAATTACTTTTAACCCTGTTTCAAAGACAGCCTAGACCTTTACTTGTGCTTTATAAGGCAATCTTAACAAAGCATGCTGGCAATGTGTCTAAATAACTTTATGAGAAATTCTGATAAAAGACTTAAGGATGACTTTTCTTTTGACTGTGAACAATGTTTTATATTGTATAATGGTTGAATAAAATATAAAACTCCACTATTTTACAATATAACTAGAATATCTTAGTTCTTTAGCTGGTGTGTTCTTTGTAAATAGCTTTCAAAAATGTGTTCCCTAAAGCTGGATACTACTGTTTCTCCATTTTCTAGTGAGAAGAAAATAAAACAGCAGGGGCTACAAAACTCTGTATCCCTTATTCTTGTCTAGTTTCAGCCTGTTGGAACTTTTGAAAATTTTCATTAGAGCAATGATTTTTTTGTCAATATAGTCAAATATCTATTAGCATTTCTATTCAAAAATGCTTACACCCATGGTTTATAAATTTAGGCCCTAAACATGTTGTGGCATGTGCCTAATAAAAGACTCTCTGGTTTTCTTCAGAAGCTTGCATCTAGTTATGAACTTTTCAATGCTAAATACAGTAAATAAGCTGTAATTGTGTGTTATACACAATTCATTACACATCTTCATTTTGAGACATTAAGCAAGAAAACAATGTGCTTTCTCAAAGGAACTTGCCATCTGCATTTTACACTTCAAGTTGGGAACAGTGAATGTAAAAGGTGATGTGATGATGATGAAAATGAGAGCTGTTATAGACCTAATAAGTTACCCAAATTATCCTATGCCATTATAGCATTACTGCTAGTATATACCAAGAACTCGTCAGGCCAGGAAAGAGATGGGTGCATGCAACCAGGGAACAGAGATAGCCATAAAACACAGACTCACACTTCTGCTTTCTTTTTTGCACCTTTTCCTTTTTCCCTTTGGCTCTCTCTCCCTTTCTGTGATTTCTTTGCATCCCCCCTCCCTCTTTCCTCCAAGCAGAAAACTGCATGTGTTATTAGGAATTTGGGGGGGGGCAATAATTAATTGGTTTATTTTTTCACCCTTACTTGAAGTCCAGGGTTGTTGTTGGTGGTGATTTTACAGCTATGTTTTTTGTTCTACAAGTGTTTATCATTTTGCTGCAGTCAAAAATCCACATATGGAAAGACTATTCCAAAATCAGTTTCGGCAGGAAAAAACTTTATCTTTCCATTATGACTTCCTTTTGTCAGTCCCTTTGTTACTAAATGGCCAGCATGTAGCTCTGCTTTGAATCTCTTTAGAAAATAGGGTTTGAAAACTCTGCATTTTACTGTTTGTGTAAATTACAAAATAATTGAGAAGTAATGTTCAGTTTTCTCCCACGCTTTCAGTTTTTTTGCCCATGAAGTCATCAACTATGTCATTTTATTATTTTTCAAATTTACTAACAATTTGATTAATAAGTTTTAGGGACATTAGCCTACCAGCATTGAAGCTTGAACACAGTTGTATTTTTAGCCTTGTTTCTATGTGTTATTAGGAAATAATTTTTTAGAATTTATGATCTTTCACAGTGTGCAATGGAGGTAGATCTGTTTCCTACACTTTCCTGGAACATGATGTTATAAACAGTTTTGCTGCAGATAAAAGTGGTGGGAGCAAGTAGTTGTGAGGTCACTTCTCAAATTCTAAAACATAATCTTACACTCTTAATCTGCAGCTCCCAGCTCTCTCTTATCTTGCCAACCAGTGTACTTTATTGTTTTTGAGGTAGGAAAGCTAGTTTGGTATAATTACACATCCTTATTTTGTCATCTAAGAATTGCTTACTGACCCACATCTGTGAATATTCTAAGTCAAGCTCTTTAAACTCAGATAGCTCCTTTTTTCTCCATCAAAAATGTATACGACTTAAATTTTTAAAACAAGATTTTAAAAATGGTATCTTGCTATAAGTTGTAAGAAATGCATTTAGATTCTCAGCTGAGTTTCTTATTTTCACTGGATCATTTTATATCTCCCTTTCCCTGGGGCAAATATGTACTTCCTGAAGTAAAAACAGACCTTTAATTCAATGGGTGGTGGTCTGTGCGGCAATGATTAAAATCCGGGAAGGAATGGCTTATGAACTCAGCATTATACCCTGCCCTATTAACACTGTCATAGCCCAGAGAGCTAATGGAATCGTCATTCGTCTAGGTTCCTTTGCTATACATCCCAAAAGGCCAAGAATTCTTCAAGTTAGGTAGTGTGCTCTCTAAAAAGTCTGGTAGCAAATAATTGGTTAACTTCCAACTGATTTCCTATATATATAGTACCTATAAATAACAGTAGTTTTGAAACAAAATTTTATTTTTTTAAAAGTATTATAGGCCCTTTCTATAGTATATATTAACTAGGCAATGCTTTATTGATTTGCAAAATAAAATTACATTATAATAATGAATATAACATTTAAAATATATCTACAATAACATGTAAAAATATATATATAATGCCTGTGAATATTCATTCTTCTGAGTTTGGGGCATAATTTCCAGCTGAGACTTACCCACAAAGGAATAGATTATAAAAAATAATTTCCACAAAGTAATAGATTATAAAGTAGAATGTCACATTTTTACATATATAAGAATTCCATTTTTATAATCCCTTGGAGTGAGCAACTGAGCATTCTCTAAGTTCACGTGCTTGATAGGGTTGAAACCCTAAATTTAGGTGAAAAAAAATTTGGGTTGTGAAGATTGGTTTGTTATTGATTTGGTTGTGAAAGATCAGATATAGTAGGCCTCCAACTTATATTCATTTCTTAATTGTATATTAATGAGGGATGGAAACCCCATTTATAAATCTGTGCCTTATTAACTTTTTTCCAGAATATATATATGAAAGGTAACTAATTTGAGTTCCACTTTACTACTCTTTCTATCTGGTGGACGTAATGATGATTAATCAAATTATTAAGAGATTGGCAATGGAATGAATACTAGCAAAGAAAGTCACAGCACCTAAGCAGAATGACAAGCAATTTAATCATTGAGAGGAAAATCCAGGAGATCTCATTTATGCCTCATGTGGATTTTTTAGTTTTTTATGGAAATATATGTAGCTGTCACCTGATAGGGATAAACACAGATTTGATCATGATTCTGTTCTTCTACAAAGATCTGGGCATTTTGCCAGGGCAGAACAACCTTGGAGATCAATGACTTTTCTGTCTTCAAATTCTATTCATTCTACCGCTATAGTTTCTGTGTTTTCCCTTTATCCTTCCACCACTACAGAGTTCCTCTTCTTTGTCTTTCGTGGACAAGTCATCGTATGAGCTTTTAATCTAGACACCTTCCTCTGTGTGCTTTCCGTTTCCATCTCTTCTTTTTACCGTCATCAACATAATCTTTCTAAACTCGAATCCTGGTCTGATGATTTTCCTGCTTAAAAAAAGAAAAGAAAAGAATAGAAAGGAAAAGGAAGAAAAGACAAGGGAAAAAATTTCATCTTTCCCATTAACTATTGACTAAATTCTAAGCTTCTTTGTAAAGACATTTAATAACTCTTTGCCATATCCACTTCAGATGCCTACTTTTCCATAAAGACTTCTGCGGTCCTCATTTGTTACAATCAGTCACCAAATTTATTCCTTATTTAGCATTTGATTCAGTTCGTACTTTACTTTTGTCAAATATCCTAAGACTCTTTGTATTATAGCCACGTCAGTTATTATACATCCTACCCATTAAATATAAGCTATTTAGGGACAGATGCCTGTGTAACTGCCAAATTACCATTTTGGTACTAAAAATTTGATTGAATTACAACTAATTTAAATAAGTTAATATGTGGGGGGGGTGTGTGTGTGTGTATAGAAAGTGTGAACTTTCACTATTCTATATTATTTCCCAAAATTGGATCTCTTTATTAATCACAAATTCTCATTTTTTATTTATATAATTCTGTAAAAGATCTCTTTTTTGTGTCACTTATGGTGAGTTTGATTCCCAAGATGATGTATAATCAATTGCATGAATAAAAATTACCTACTGAAATTACAGGATTTAATTTGTATATCTAGTTTTAAAAATCCTGAACACCACTTTCTAATATCTAATAATCCACCTCAAGCATTAAGCACCCAACATGTACCAGACATTTTATTAGATTATATATGTAAAGCAGAATAATGTACATAATAATTATAATAATATAAAATAATATTATTCTGCTTTATATGTAATACATACATTATCATATGTAATTTATAACATACAACACATAATATATATGTATATATAATATATTTTAATTATCACAACAATCCCATAATGTAGATATTTTTCCCATGTCATAGATAATGAAACTTAAGAGAGGATAAATAATTGTCCTAAGATTACACGGGTGGAATTTAACCACCATTTTACTGGATCCAAATCTATGCTTTCTACATTATGCATACACTTTCTTTTTATTATATTCTGCTACTTCTGCTCTCCTCATTCCTTTGACACGCACACACACACACACACACACGCACATCATGCTCATGTTCAGTTCTCTCCCTTTCACATTCTTTTGTTACTACTAGGAATTTCATTTCTATTGGCTAAGTCCTTGATTAAGATCCATCTTCTATAGAAAAGTTTTGATTCTCTTAGCTCATACAATGGTGAAAATGATGGCTAATACCACTGCACACTATTTGTTGAGTACTTACTCTGTGCTAAGTAACTTATATCCATTATATCAATTCTTTCTTAGTGCTTTGTGATTTTACAAACATCTCTGTTTACAGATGAGAATACTGAGGCTCAGAGAGATTTTATAAGCACTAAAAGTCACCAACAGACTCTATTTCTTGACTGTCTGACTACAAAACCTATATGCCAACTATTATTCATTTTTTAATCTCTCCTTTAAACTTTGATTGTTATCTAATTGTTTTGTGTAATTTTAGCTTGGTTTTCCAAAATGAATTGCAAATTCTTTTGAAGTTCAGCTGGCCTAGGCAAGTAATAAAGTAGATATTGAATATTTTTTAAAAATACCAGTTAAAAATTCCTACTTTATATTACACAATATTATCCAAATGCAGATAAGTAAAAGTTGTAGTTGACAGTTTAGATTTTTTAAAATAAGAATATGTAATTCTAGGACTTAATAACATAAAGGTCTAAGACTTAATGTCCAGTTGATTAATTATTTGACAAAAGACTAAGGCAATGAAAACCATGACACCCTGGGAGAGATTTTTCCCTTTCAGACTATAACTAACTGATGTTTTCACCTGCTGATAAGGGTCACTCTCACCAGAGGTGATGTTCCTTCTATATTACATCAAATAAATATCTTTATTTGTTCAGTCAGATCTTCAACAGAAGAAGTAGAGATATATTTGTAAGAGATCACAATGTGTCAGCCGTGAAGAATCCAGTTTCCCTGGTTGCCAATCTAAGGGTGATTTACTAGTACAAAACATGTTTTCAGCATTTCCATACTCTAATTAGGATACTATGAAAAACCTACTTCGATATCTGTCAATAGGGTAGGCTATGATAACAACAATTAAACTCTAAAATGTCAGTGGCTTAAGAAACACATATTTATTTCTTGCTCATGTTACATTGGCAAAGTGGTGTGACCCCCAACAAGTTCTATTTGGTGAGCACTGTCTATGACACATTATATTTCTTATTGCTTCTATAATAAAGCATTATAAAATTAGGAGCTTAAACAATATGCATTTATAATTCCAATGGTCAAAACTCTGAAATGGATCTCAATAGACAAAAATGAAGGTGTCAGTGGGGCTGCATTTCTTTTGGATAGTCTATGAAAAAGTCCACATCCTTCCCTTTTTCAACTTACAGAGGCTGCCCACATTCCTTGGCTTTTCCATCAAAATTGGGCCAAGTTCCTTTTACACTACCATCTTTCTCTACTGCCTCACGCTTCCAGTTTTAAAGACCCTGTTATTAATCACAAGATCTAGGTAAATCTCCTTATTTTCAGAGTCACCCAGTAGGTCCTCCTCCCTCTCATTCCTGTGCCAGAGCTTTATCTGACACACTGGCCAGCGAAGACATCCCTGCTTCCCTCTTTCTTCCTCAGCTCTTTCTCTTCCCTCTCCTTCAGTTTGCCAGGAGCATGAAAGGAAAAGGCTTGGGGACACCCCAAACCCCTCCTGCCCATACAAGTGCCACTACCGCCATGGCCTCACCGTCTCCTCTCTCTTCTCCCGCTTCTTCTGCATGAAGCAGGTGTGCATTTTGATTGTTGGATTGGATGCTGCTGGCAAGATAATTCTGAATAAACTGAAGTTGGGGGAGATAGTTACCACCATTCCTACCATTGATTTCAATGTGGAAACAGTAGAAGAAAGAATTCAGGAGGGAGCAGAAGAGCTGCAGAAAATGCTTCAGGAAGATGAGTTGAAAGATGCAATGCTGCTGCTTTTTGCAAACAAACAAGATTTGCCAAATGCCATGGCCATCAGTGAAATGACAGATAAATTAGGTCTTCAGTCGCTTTGTAACAGAATATGGTATGTTCAGCCACTTGCGCTACACAAGGACCTGGTCTATATGAAGGACCTGACTGGCTGTCAAATGAGCTTTTAAAATGTTAAATGAAACTGGATATAGGCTTGTTACAACAAAATTAGTTTGTGTCTTGGTTATTAAACGTTATCTGGGACTGGTTTGGGCAGAATGTTAACAGCGTTGAAACTTATTTTGTTGCCAGTTATTGTTTACCAAGTATAATGTTGCTATTTAGCAATATGCTTGGTTTTAAAGAAATTCTCCATGGGAAAAAAGTGTCCTCTTTTAATTTTACCTCCCTTTAGCCTAAATGCCTGGACACAGCTATTGTGAAACTTTTAAAGAAATCCGTTTTGAATGTTTTTTTGAGCCCACAACAAATAATGTTTTAAAGTTATCCCCTTGCTACTTTACCTTTGCTACTATACCTTTATCATTCCTGGGACAGTCTGCTGATTTAAAAATGTAGCATTCCATTTGTATTTATTTCTTTCCCTTGCCAAAAAGATTTTCTAATGCTGCTTGTACCAGCCAGGGAAATGCTCCAAAACACTATTGAGTTCTCTTGCACTGAGGAACTTATTTTTTGCCCTTCATATTGACTCCTGGCTTCCATCAGCCAAACTTACCTTTGTGTAGTTTGGATTTGGTAGTTAATTATTTCTGTGCTGGTTGCAAAGGGTTCATGTTGAGACAGTTTTTAATACTCAGCAGATTGTCTTCTTTTCTATTGCATTCTTTTTTATGTTGCATGTTGCTTTTGGTATCACCCTGACTCTTTGCTCAGTATATGATAGTTCTGCTGATGTGTTATTGTTATTGGTGAGCATATCTTCATTAAGAGTTTTTGGAAAACTTATCAAATTCAATGAATATGTTTTCTTCATAATGCATTTGGAATTATTCTTAATAAAATGATAAAACATAAAAAAACTCCTTATTTTCAAGAGATGTTATTAGTAATCTCAATTCCCTCTTCCATATAACCTAATGTATTCGCAGGTCCTGTGGATTAGGCTGGGAACATTTTTAGAGGGCAATTTTTCTGCTTCCCACATATATTATCTCTTTACCTTAAATTTATATGGTCTAAATATTCTAATTAAATGGCAGAGATTGTCATATTGGATAAAAAAAGCAAGACAAAAATATACTGTGTATAAAAAATACACTGTAAATATAAAAATATAGAAAGCTTAAAAATAAAAAGATAAAAAATGATGTATCATGCAAATACTAATTAAAAGAGAGCTGGAGGACTATATTAATATCAGACAAAGCATACTTCAAAATAGGCTATTAGAAGGTATTAAGAGGAACTTCAAAGTGATAAAGGTCTATTTGAAGAAGACATAAAAATATCACATATATATGAACTAAGAACTGAGCTTTAAAGTAGCATAAAGAACTGATAAAACTAAAATGAGAAATGGACAAGTCTACAGATATATATTGATTATACTCCTTTGCAGTAATTGATAGGATTAAAAAAATAAACAAAACATCTCTACTACTTGAATAACAACAGTATCAACCAAATAGTTCAAATTGACATTTACAAAAAAAACTCTATCCAAAACAGGAGAATACGCATCCTTTAGAAGTGCACATATTTTATGCCATAAAACAAGCCTTCCAAAATGTTAAAAATTGAAATCATACTAAGTATATTCTATGGATATAATGGAATTCAACTATAAATCTAAAACAGAAAGAAATCTGGAAAATCCCCAGATGTTTGTCAAGGTCAGAAAATAAGTCACCAGGGAAACTCTTTACCCCAAATAAATGAAAACACATATCCACACGAAGATGTGTTCCCAAATGTTCATAGCATTTATAGCAGGGAGAGAGAAAATTTTATCATTAACCAGATATTACGCATTTTTCTCTATTCTCTGATACAGAATAATATTCTTTTTAAATGCTTATTTGGAAAGAATATTCTTTTCAAAGGACCAAGAAAAAGATATTATTTTCCTTGGAAATTTCTCTCAACTGGAACTATATAATTTAATCTAATTTTTAAAAATGTGTTTGTTTATGGAGAGGGTTTGGGTTTTATTTTTTCTTTTGCTTTCCTTTTTGACTTGCTACTTCATTTATAGATGTCAGCTTAACAGACTTGGAGTCCCAGCAACTTCTGGCTCAAATTGCCCATGGCAAGTTGAAAGCCATTCTTGTCCCCATCAAATGGTTTCTTATATCTCTTTAGGTCCCTTATCATGTTTGCCAAGAAAGGAAAATGATTTCTTTTTTGGAGCGTATTTTTATATTCCATGGAACCACTGGAGAAATGTATATGTGGGTGATGACTTAAAATTCCTCAGGGGTAACATAAGAACTGAGCTTCCATTCCTTCACTTTTGTTTTTAGTTGTCATGTGTTCACTCAGGGCTCTTTTTAAGCTGCCTTAAACTTTTTATTCTTTAGAAAAGTTATCATTTCCTTGTTATTTTAATGAGATTGCAGTACCACTTAGAATCTAACAGTGGTTTTATTTCATGATTTCTTTTTGTGGGAACCTGTGAAGTCTTTTTAGCCTCTCATTAGTCTTTTACACAGAGACTGGTGAAACTCCACATGAAAAGACTGCAGTTTCGGTAATTAAGGTACAAAGATTTCAAAGTCCTTTATAATTTAAAATACATACACTTACACACAAGCACATACATCATCATCACCAGCATCACCACAAACAACAACCAAAAACCTCAGGTTTTGCATGCTGATGAAATGGAATTGTTTATTCAATATTGGCTATTTGTTTTTATGAAGATAGTTTAAGCACTGTTTTTTCCTTTTCTTGATGTTTTGTGAGTTTCTTTAGAAAAAATAACACATTTTAAACAACATTCACAAGTTGTTGTCAACTTATGAAATAAACGAACTGGGAAAGTGAAGTTTTTTTTTCAGGTAAATTTTCTTTGTATCTGATTTTGTGTTGGATTTCTGAAAACAAGTAGTCGACAAAAGGGGCCTCCTCTTACATGGCCAAATGTAACAATGCCTATGTTCTCAGCCTGCTTAGCATCTCTACTACATTCCATATGAGGCCCATAGGGCCATAAGCTGGATGGGGCATGCTCACACACACACACACACACATACAAACACACACGCAGGCATGATTTTTTTCTTCTCATTAGTGCATGTGATCCCTTACCCAGGGATCCTTTATAATATCCTTATCCTACCCATTATGATATCTCTAACTTACAATTCCCTAATTAGAAATAAGGCCCTGAATATCAGAATTTCTGGGCATGGTAATATAGAGAGGTATAAACGACTGCTAGCAGTCTTTTCCAGAGGACAGAATTTGATTGGAGGAGACCTAAAAATTCTAAGAGTATTTGGAAAGGTATAATCTGGAGTGGGAAAGAACAGTAAAATAGAGTTTCAAGGAACCTGAAAACAAACTTTAGTATCAGATTTGGTCAAGATGAAGTGTTTAAATACGACGTTATATAAAATGTATTCAGAAGTGAAACAACCTTCTTCTTTCTTCTTCCTCCTCCTCTTCCTTTTTCTCTTCTTCCTATTTTTATTTCAGGCAGAAAGATCGTCTTATTTGGAGGAATAAGGGTAGAAATAGAGTAGCAGATCTCTCTGTATTCATTTCAAACACAAGTATGATGGTCTTTAGAGAAATACATGTCTGTGAGTTAATTTTAAATAATAATAATTATAGTTATCACTTATTGAACATCTACCATTCTACATTTTTTACATTGATGAACCAAATTTAATAGCTCAAGAATCCTTCCAGTTAAATACTGGTATATCCATTTTAAGGTTAAGGAAACTGAGGCTTAGAGACATTGTGCAATGCGTTGAAGCCACATGCATTGAAGTGCAGGATTCACATTCAGAGACCTTTGTCTCTAAAGCCATACTTTTTCCACTTTAGTATTTTCACTGCATTTCCTCCATAAGTAGAAGGCGGGTTATATTTTCTGTACTGAAAGTACATATTTTACCAGGGAGTTAGGTGTTGGTATTTTTATTCTATCACTATGTTTGGATTAGCGTTGACAAGTGACACTGGAAATCTTTCCCCATTCACAAGAGTCCTTGTGCTTTAATATTCAGGATCGAAGTTTAGGATTTTCTTTTATTATGCTTGAATGTCAATGGGCTGTGTAATCCAGATAAAGGGAAATGAGGATAGCAAAGCATTACAGACAAGAACTTTAGATTTTTAAAAGAATGAGAAAATATTTCACTTGAGATACTACTCTTTTCTGGTTAGAACAGGTGGTGTGTGAAACTTACTAAAGTGATGAATAATGAGTCCTTTTTCATCTGTCTGTATTAAAATAACTAACTTAACTGAGATTAATGTTATCAATTTTGTTCAAACTGGCTTTATACTTTAGAAATAACTTACCTTTGGTAACATATATTACTATCATATTTCTCCTTAATTATCTTGGGTTATAAAGAAAGCATTACATGAAGAAGTGCAATAGGAAAAGGAAAAGGGAGACAAGGATGATGAAAAAAAAGCAACTACAATTGTCTTAGTTCATAGAATTGTATTTTTTCCATTTCTTTAGGCCTGAGGACCATGTAGGAGATGCTGAGTTTGGGACCATATTTGAGTTTTGCTTATTTGTAAGAATTGATACTATTTCTTATAGAGGGAAGAAAACTGCGCTTGAACAGTCTGGGAGTGAGTGACAGCCAAGTTGTGAGTCACCTGAAGCCCTAACTCCAGGCACTCCCTTGGCCTGTCCCTGCTAATCTCTTTGCTCCATTGTACAAACAGAAAACAAGAAAAGGAAATGAAAGCTTTCCTCCATTTCCTCTAAAAATGAGTGACAGATCACTGATTGTTCTTTCCATTTTGTCTAAGTATGAAGGAAAATCTATATTTTCAAGAGTGAATAGAATAAAAACAGAATAGGAGCTCTACTTTCAGTTTTAGTTCAAACATGTAAAGAGCTTAGCATTTGCCACTTGCATCCTTACGACAAGAAATAGTTGAAAACTTAAAAAAAATGACTTTTCTTAGCCCCATCAGAGAACAAATATTGCAGGGAAAACTGCCACCCCCAAATCTAGAGAGAAAGACAAATTCAGAGAGTCACAGGAGAGAACCGCTTATCTGAAGCAGAAGCCTCTGGAGCTATAAACTGGTAAGAACACTTAACATATAGTTTTGAGGAACTTCTGGATCCTGAATACGGAGTAGCCTGAGTGTGAGAAATTCCCAGGGTTCCTGTCTTAGGGAGTGTTACCTCAAGGGACCCCACCCAGTTACCATGGTGAAGAACTGAAATAGATTTCCTCCTATCTCTGACAAGGGGAGAGAAAAATTAATCCTTGTAAAATATGCCCAAAGTATTCTCCATAACAAAGGTCTACTCTCCAGGAGAAAGACTTTACCAGAGCCTTATCTAACCTTAGAAATGACATCCTTCCCATGCTAATACCTTCTAGTATTCTTATGCTTACCTAAATGGCACTTGAAAGGGAAACCTATATCACTACAAAAACACTTGTGAAGGTCACAGGTCAGACATACAGGTCTACTAAAAGAATGAGATTTAATCATAAGGTTATAAAATGCTTTCCCTAACCCATACCTAATCATTAGGTCAGGGCTTCAGTGGATTACAGCTGAAATTGCTGTGACATGCTCTCTCTCTGAAGAAGACTTCTAAGGGAATCCCAAAGTCAAAAAGAGAAACACAAATAAGGACGCTACAGGAATTCAAGGCCTATGGCATCTAAAACTGCAGCAAATATTAAACACAGCTCAACTTGTAGCCAGATAAACATAAATCCTCACCTGAAAGTTTTATATATCTCAGTTCTATTAACTGATACAGCAAGTCTGACTTCAATCAAAAAATTATGAGATATATCGAAAAGCAAAAAAAAAAAAAAAAAATGCAGCCTTTAAAGCCAAAGAAAGCATCAGAACTAGACAGAGGAATGATACAGATGTTGGAATTATCAGGCAGGGGATTTAAAAATGATTTATATGTTAAGAACTCTAATAGTAAAAGTAGTCACCAGGCACTAACAGATAATTAATGTAAGAGAGACACAAACTCCAAGAGAGAGAGGGTTGTAGACACTCTGAAGATGCAGGATGCACTCCCACTCAATATTTGGTTCAGATTTTGAGACTGATGATTCTACACACACTCCAAGAGAGTATGAAGAGATTTACTACTTACATAATTCAAGTCTTTGGGGACAGCAGGGCCAGCCTCCCACATAGGTCCATAATGGTTTGAGAAAGTGAGAAAAAGGGACTGCCACAGGGTTTTGGTTGTGGTTAGGAGGTGGGATTGGGGTGAAAGTTCCCAAGGTGAGAGTTCCTGTGTGGAGGCAGAGGCCTGTATGGTTTGAATCTCCTGCAAAGACCAAAAAGAGAGCACCCAGGCTTTCTTTTCTTGCTCAGATATGGGACAGAAGGCATAGAGAAAGGAGTGAGGCTTGAGAAGCTATCAGAAGTCAAACCTAGAAAACTTAGAGTCAGAATTCTTATTACAAGAAGTCAAAAAGAAATGCTAAAAATAAAAAACACTGTATCAAATTAAGAATGACTTTGTTGAGTTCATCAATAGACTAGACATAACAAAGGAAAGAATCAGTGAGGTTGAAATATATCAGTAAAAACTTCCCAAACTAAAATGCAAAGAGAAGAATAAAACTGAACATCCAAGAGCTATGGGATAATTTCAAAAGGCCGATGTGAATCTAATTGGAATACCAGGAAAAGAAAAGAGGTAGAAGCAGAAGAAATTAGTGCAAGTAATAACGGCCAAGAACATTTAAAATTAATGACATCCATCAAACCACAGATTCAGGAAGCTCAGAGAACAACAATCAGAATAAATACCAAAAACATTGCACCTGGGGATAACATATATATTTTAACTTCTGAAAACTCAGATAATAAGAAAATCTTGAAAGAAGCCAGAGATAGAAAATAATCACCTTACCTATCCAGGAACTAGGAATTATAACAAGAATAATGGCAGCTTTCTAGTCAGAAACCATTCAAGGAAGAAGAGAGGCAAGTGAAATATTTAAAATTAAAAAAAAAAACACTCCACTAACCTAGAAGTTCTGTATCCAGCAAAATTAATCTTCAAAAGTGAAGAGGAAAAAAGACATTCAGACAAAAACAAAAAGTAAGAGAATACATCACTAACAGACTGTCCTGTAAGAAATGTTAAAAGAGGTTCTTGAGGTAGGAGGACAATTATATACATCAGAAACTCAGATCGCCATTAAAAAAAAGACACCTGGAGAGAAATCTGAAAGATGATCAACTAAAGACATCAGTCACCAGATCATCCCCCAGAAAAGAAAAAAATTTCAGATGAAAAAATGTAGCCCAGGTGATATACTGAGCGAAAGGTTCCAGAACCTACCCTTGCTGGAGATCCCATGGAAAGAAGTCGCAGAGCAGAGCAAGAAGGAGCAAGATTTTGGCAGAGACTGACCCCCAAGGGGTTCAGAGTCTGGAGGAAAGTGTAGGTGGAAGTGTTTACTTTTCCTCCTGTCGCACCTGTGGTGGTTTGCCAGCTCTTAATCTGTTGGAGAGCCTTTCTACTGACAAATCCAGGTGCTGCTGCCATTGATGAACTGAACTGAGAGCTTCTTGGGAGCAGAATACAAAGGACACATGAAACAAAAGATGGTTATTTGAAAGATAAATAAAATCAATAGATCACTGGCCTACTTAGCCAAGAAAAGAAGAGAGAGAATTCAAATAACCTCAGTCAGAAATGCAAAAAGAGACATTACAACTGATATCACTGAAATACAAAAGATCATCCAAGACAATTACAAATGCCTCCATGCACACATACTAGAAAATCTAGAGGAAATGGACAAATTTTTGGAAACATACAACCCACAAACTTGAATAAGGAAGAAATAGAAGACCTGAACAGACTGATAACAAGTAGCAAGATTTAATAAGTAATAACATAACTCCCAAGAGAAAAACTCCCAGGACCAGATGGATTCATAGCCAAATTCTACCTGACCTACAAAGAACTGGTACCTATCCTACTGAAACTGTTCCATAACATCAAGAAGGAGGGAATCCTCCCTAACTCATTCTATGAAGCTAGTATCACACTCTTACCAAAGTCAGGAAAGGAAAGAACAAAAATAGGAAATGACAGACTGATATCCCTCATAAACATGGATGCAAAAATCCTCAACAAAATACTAGCAAACTGAATCCAACAGCACATCAGAAAAATAATTCACCATGATCAAGTGGGTTTCATCTCAGATAGGCAAAGATAGTTCAACATGTGCCATGATAACACTAATAAAAAAATTGGAATAGCTATATTAATTTCAAACAAAGTAGATTTCAGAATAAGAAAATTATCAGGGATAAGAGAAACATTACATATAGAAAACAGATGAATTCTCCTAGGAGACATAACAGCCCCAATTGTGTATGCACCTAATAACAGAGCAGCAAAATACATGATGCAAAAACTGATAGAATTACAAAGAGAAACGGGCTTACCCACTATTACAGTTAGAGATTCAACACTCCTCCTTCAGTAGTTGATAGATCCAGTGGATAGAAAATCATTAAAGATAAAAATGCACTGAACAGCACCAGCAATCAATTTTATCTTATTTACAATTTTGGCATATTCCATGTAACAACAGAAAAATGCACATACTTTTCAAGCTTATATGGATCATTTACCAAGATAGACTATATTCTGAGCCATGAGATGTACTTTAAAAAATTAAAAAGAATAGAAATCATACAAAGTATCTCAAACTACAGTAGAATTAAACTAAAAATCAAAAATAGAAAGATCTCCAAATACTTGGAAATTGAACAACATATTTCTAAGTAACCTATGAGCCAAAAAGAAGACTCAAGAAACATTTTAAAATATTTTGAAATAAGTAAAAAATACAATTTGTCAAAATTTATGGAATGCAGTGACTGCAGTAACTACAGAGAAATTTAGATTAAATGCATATGTAAGAAAATAAGAAAGATCTAAATCAGTAATCTATAGAAAGAAAATCAATTTAAGCCCAAAGCAAGCAGAAGAAGAGGAATAATAAAAATTAGAGGAGAAATCCATGAAATTTTAAACAGTGAAACAATAGGGAAAACCAAGGTAACCAAAAGTTGGCTCTTTGAAGAGTTTTGAAAATTTATAAACCTCTAACCAGGTTAATCAGGAAAAAAGACAGAAGGCACAAATGACCAATATTAGAAATGAAAAAAAGTCATCACTACTGGTTCGTTGATATTAAAAAGATAATAAAAAATACTATGAACAACTTCATGCCCACAATTTGTGTATTACATGAAATAGACAATTCTTTGAAAGACACAAACCACCAAATCTTACACAAGGAGAATGAGAAAATATGAATGGGTCTGTATTTACTAAAATAATTAAATCAAAATCAATAACTTTCCAAAAGAGAAATCACCAAACTCATATGGCTTTGCTGGTTAATTCTACCAAATACTTTGACAAGAAATGTTACCAGTTTTCCACAATCTCTTCTAGTAAATAGAAGCAAAGAGAACACTTTCTAGCTCATTGTATGAGGCCAACATTATCCTAATACCAAAAACTAATAAAGACATTACAAGAAAGGAAAAGTATAGAACAATATCTCATGAACATACATGCAAAATATTGAATGATTATTAGCAAATCAAATACAAAAATATACAAAAAGAATTTTACTCCACAACTAAGTGGGATTTATTCTAGGTTCAACATACAAAATATCAATGTTCACTATTCAACATTCAAAAAAAATCAGTGGAATCTCCCATAGTAACAGGCGTAATGGTGAGAAAATATTCACTTTCCCCCTAAGATCAGGAACAAGGCACGGATGTGTTCTCTCATAAATCCTATTCAACATCATACTGGAAGTCCTATCTACTGAAATAAAATGAGAAATAAGAAACAAAATATATAAAGTTTGTAAGGAAGATATAAAATCCTCTGCTGGCAGATGACATGATTGTCTATGTAAAACAACAAAAAGAATTTACAGACAACTCCTGGAACTAATAAGTCCATACAGCAAGTTTGCATGAAAAAAGGTCAACATACAAAAGTCAAATACTTGTCTATATACCAGCAATTAAAAATTGGAATTTGAAATTTAACAGATAGAAAATTTAAATAGCACGAAAAATTTGAAATAGTAAGGTATAAATTTAACAAAATATGTACAGGATCTATATGCAGAAAGCTACAAAACACTGATAAAAAAAATCAAAGAATACCTAAATAAATTAAGATATATCTCATACTCATAGGTAGGTAGAAATGTAAAATGGTGCAGCCACTTTGGGAAAAAATGTGGCAATTCTGCAATGGTTCAACATACAGTTATCATATGATCCAGTGATTTTACTCCTAGTTATATACCCAAGAGAAATTAAAATATATGTCCTCACACATACTTGTACATGAATGTCCATAGCAGTATTATTAATAACAGGCCAAAACTGGATAGAATCCAAATATGCATCAACTGATTAATAAAATATGGTATATCTATACAGTGGAATATTATTTAGTGGTAAAAATAAATAAGCTCTCAATTTATGAAAAGACATGGATACATGTTAAATGCATGTTACTAAGTGAAAGAGCCAGACTGAAAAAGCTATATACTGTACACCAATTATATGACATTCTGGGGAAGGCAAAACTAAAGAAATTACAAACAGATCAGTGGTTGCCAGGGGTTCAGGTAGGAGTTAAAAAGGTTGAAAAGATGAAAAACAGGGAATTTTATGGAAAGTGAACTTATTCTATATGATACTGTAATGGTAAATACATGGCACTATGCATTGATGAAAGCCTATAGAATTTAGAGTGAACCCTAATGTATGCAAACTTTTAAAAAATCATTTTGGAGGTAGGGGGATCCCCAGATGGAATGCAAAAGGTGACAAAATAATATGTCTATATGAATGTATAAAACCACCTTAATTAAGGGGATTGGGAGAAAAGGTGGTGACCTAAGTAGCTGTGAGAATGAGTAGAGTCTGTAAAACTGAAGGCACAAGAAATGATACATAAGCCTTGTACTCTAGTTGATAAAGTTTTTCCTATGAGGGTGTGGGCTAACGATTTTGATATTGCTCCTTATTTACACTGGAATTGAACAATTAAGTAAGTGGATGATACATAGTTGGAGTCAGATTTCTGTCTGCTAGAATGGAGCCTACTGATGGAAGAAGGACAGATGGCGGATAGATGATAGATAGGTAGATAGAGAAATGGGGTAAAGAGATACAAGAATTCTACATAATTTTTGTAGCTATTCTGCCCCAAGGAGATGGAGCACAACATCTCACCCCTCAAGTGTGGGCTGTGCGTAGTGACTTCGTTGCAGAGTACTATGTGGAAAGGTGAGGAAAAAAGAGTGACCTTACAATGAAGAAACCTGAAAAACATTACTTCAGGCAGGTGATCAAGGTCAAAATCAACAGTCATAAATCATCTTGATAGTATGTGTCTTAGATATGATGTGATGATGACACTTTATTTCTCTGATATTCTTCCCCCAAGCCCATAATCCCACTCTAATAATGAGGAAAAAAAAATCAAATTCCAATAGAGGGGCATCCTGCAAAATACCTGATGAATACTCCTCAAAACTGCCAAAGTTATCAAAAACAGGGAAAGTCTGAGCAACTGTCGTAGTCGAGAGGAGCCTAAAGAGACAACAAGAATGTGAAAGAGAATAGATAGAATCCTAGAACAGGAAAAGGGCATTAGGTAAAAACTAAGGCTATCTGAATAAAGTATGAACTTTAGTTAATAATTATGTATTAATACTAGTTAATTGTCATAAATGTACCATAGTAATGTAACATGTTAATAATAGGGACAACTGAGTGTGGAGTATATGGGAAGTATTGTCTTACATCTAACATAAAAAAGTTAGAATAAGTTAGATGTTCCAGTTTTACTTTGTTACACTGTATGAATGATTCCTAAATACCATCATGTTTCAAGAAAATAACTAAATATTATATAATATTAAAAGATTGGAAAATTTTATTGTCATTTTCTGAATTAAAATTTTATTACTGCCTGTTTTAATTTTTATATGTGAGGAAAGATTGTTCTTTATTTTAAAATAATATATTTTCTACTTTCTTGGTATTAAAATGCATTTTCTGTATGAAATAAAAACAGAAGATAAATTTCTTGTGTTTTGGGGGCAATAAACGAAGTTGTAAACAAGGTCAGCTTTATGGTCTTATGACCTTTGCAATTGCACAAGCCCAAGCTTAGAAAGCCTTGCGGTTGGTTTAATGCTCTCCTATCTCTATCTTAGCTGATCCTGGTTAAAAATGACTAAAAATCTTATAACTATTCTTGAAATTATACATGTCCAGTGGCCAAATATTGCAATGAAAGCAAAAAAGTCCTATTTTCACTTTATTACTTTTCATTATTTGTGTTCCCAAAGATTGCTTCAGTTTTTAGTCAAGCGATCACTTGTTTTATCTGTAAATTTGTAAGTCCAAATGATTTTTACAGATCAGAAAAAGTACAGAATACACTGTAACAATGTGAGCTTGCCTTTCACCCCTCATCCCTAGCTGGAAGGACAACACCAGGAACCACTGCTTTTCGAGGACAATAATCCTATTGTTCCATAGCCAGATTTGTACAAGTTGGCAATCTAACAACCAATTTTCCTATATCCCACAGAAACATTATTTCAGGGATTTGTATCATCAGCATAGCATATGCTATATGAATTCTCCACTCCAAAAGGCTAGTTTGGCTTCATTTATAATAAAGTATCAAATACCTCAAATCATTGAAAGTCATCAGATACATATTCTGATGTAAAGATGAAACTTACCAGTCCGGAAAGATAGATGATTAGATCTCTACACATTTACACCACTCCAGGTCCCTTCTACCAGTTTCCCCCTCCTGGTCTTCTTGATTTCTTCCTAAAACTAATAGCCTTAGCAAGAGCTCACACCACTGCTACAGACAGTAAACTTGATTGGTAGTATTAATTGAAAACAAATATTGCAACAAATGAGCATTGGCTGAACAGACCCACAGAGTTTATAGGCCTAATACATCCAACCTGGATATGTGGTGAGTTAATGCCTATGTGGCACACTTTGATCAATGAGACACAGGAAATAGGAAGTATCTAATAGTTGGATCACTTAACTTTTCCCTAGATATGCCCCCTCGTCCCCTCCACCCACCGCACACATACAAAACAGACTGTTCTGAGATGCGAGGTGTTATGGACTGAATTGGATCCCCTCCAAAATTCATATGATGAAGCCCTAACCTCCAATGTGACTGTATTTGGAGATAGGGCTTTTAAGAAGGTAATTAAGGTTACTTGAGGTAATAAAGGAGGAGTCTTAATCCCATATGACTTGTGTCCTTATAAAAAGAAAGAGGGAAACCAGGGATGCATGCACTCAGAGAAAAGGCCATGTGAGGACACGATGAGAAGGCAGCCATCTGCAAGCCAGAGAGAGGTCTCAGGAGACGTCAAACCTGCTGGCACCTAGATCTTGCACTTCAGAACTGTGAATAAATAAATTTCTATTGTTTAAGCCACGTCTGTGGTATTTTATTATGGCATTCTGAGCAGACTAATACATGGGGGCATCCTGCTATCTCTCTGGATATGTCCCCTATGACGAACCAATCAGCTGTTTTTTCTCATGAAGCTATCAGCTGAGAAAAACACCATTTTGTATCTACTCTTCCTCCTCTTTTTCACTTCCCTTTTCCTGTTACTCTTTTCTTCAGGCTTTGTTTTTGAGGAAATCCTAGACTTTAGTTCCAGACAGCATACCTCCTTTAGGATGAGATTTTGGAGTTGGATTCCCTACCTGTTTGAAGGAAAGAGTAACCACAAGGCTCATGGTAAGTGGGGGAGGGTATTCTTGGTATTCAGATATATCATAATTACTAATACTTTGACCTGTGGTTAATTGGAATGGAGTACAGGTGGAAGCTAAGGCATTGGAATATCAGGTGGCTGCTGCATTGATCATTATTGGGACAATGATAACAGCTTTTGGTAACATTGGAAAGTTTGAAAAAAAATAAAAATGATAGGCAAATAACAACTATTTTTCTAGGAAAAGACAAAGGGCCTTTATGGGGGCTTTCAAGTCTCTTATATATTGTTCCTCTAGTAGATTATGCTGAAAATCAAGCCTCATATCTGAATATAGGATGGCAAAGCTGGAAAGGAGACAAAATGTTTCATCTTAATAAGTCTTATACGTCAAACTAGGGGCTTGATAGGGAAGGAGTGAGACCCTAAAACCTGGGATGGTTATATTTAGTTAAATGAGCCTGTGTATATCAACTTGCTGAATTTTCTTTAACTTTCTTAGTCAGTAAAGTCAGCCCTAAAAGAACTTGTCAGAGGAGAACAGCCTGTCCTTTCCCAGGGACTGTATACTGACTTGACCTAAAGCAGGAGTATAAAAAGATAACGTTTGTTTTCCACATACTTTGCCCCCAATATCCCTCATTGGCCCCAGGACAATCAAATCTCATCACAGTCCAAAAAGAGGAGAATAGGCTTTGCTTTGGGAAGAAAAGTCTGAACATCAAAGAAATTAGAGGTTTGCTAACATATGGCAGCAGTAACCAGGCAAGCACATGTAGAGCCCAACTAAATGGATCCTAACTAAAGGCTAGGAACCAGGAATGTAAGGGTGGGTAGGTTTGTTGTTACCCAGTGGAGGTATAATGGAGTATGTTTTTATCTTAGGATATTCACAGATGGATCCTTTGGTGCTTCTATGCCCACTGATAATTGTGAATGAAAAATTTCAGCAGCCACAGCCCAGGAAAGGCAAGGCAAGTAAGGTCTCAAGTCCATTAAGAACGAAAGCTGTGTTATCCACGGAAACCAACAACCCTGACCTGTTGAAGTGCTGAAAAAGGGTAAGGGAAATCTAGGAAGTTTGAGTGAAGAAGGATAATGAGAAACATCAATTCTGTACCACTAGCAATAGTTTGAATATGGCTTGATTTCTAGACCCCGTTAAGTCTTTTTAGGAGATTGCAACTTACCATCCCCTTGAAGGATTAGATTTGTACCTCCCGTCCAAAAAAGAATTGAATGCAAAGTGTTCTCATGTGAGAGCTGAAGACCACTAAAGGGTATGAATGAATATGAGTTTCCACCCTCTGAATCTACCAGACTTCTCCTGACCTGAGGCCTTGGCAGATTGCTTGGCTTCCTGGCTAGAATAGCCTTAGGAATGATTTATGCAATTACTCCAACCATAAATCCTAGGTCATTGCCACTCCCATCATCACAAAATCATCAAAGCAGACCAAATATCTGCCCCTATCAATACATGCAACTTTGGAAGGGTTCCTTGCACCAAACATTGGCTGAGCTGGACATCTGGAGGCCCTCACTTCTTTCACAGCTGCCTAGAGGGCCCAGGTACCACAATCTGTAAGTATAGGAGAGTTAATCCATGAGCTAGGCTTTTGCTAGTAGGAAAAAATGACAAAAAGGAGTCAGTAGGTAGTTCATTGGCCTTTCCTACCTACTTGGAGGGAGGCTTCCACCTTCCAATAGATCAATCCAAGCACAGAGCACTTTATAGTTTCTCTGGAAACAACTCACATAATAGAGCTGTCAACTATGCTACCTCTTAAAGCTGTGGCCCCTATGGTAACAAACCAAATAGCATTTGCTCTCCTTCTGTTATGGTCTCCCTTCCTTTTGTCATTGACTTTTGCTTCCAGTGATTGTTCCCTCACCTACCACATTAAACTATCAGGGTATAAGTTTTTGCTTCAGATTCTGTTTCCTAGGGAATCCAAACCAACCCATTCTTCTTCCTAAACCAATGTCAAACTTTCATTGAAAATAGGTGATACAGCCAGAACAATGCAAATTCTTTCATAATAACATTTCATTTATTTTTCAATAGTATTTCTTCACTTTATATAGGTAGTATATTTAAGGTTTTATAATATTAATATATTTTCATTCTGTTTTCTGGTCAGCTATATATCCTGATATAGCTATGTATATAGATATAGACACATAGGTCTATATTATATCTATATATTTATTGATATACATATATATATTCTTATATATATTTCTCTTAACTTTTTCTTTTTAAAATTTTTAAATAATTTTTTTTGTGATTGGCATATAAGTGAGCTATTGATCCACGTTAGTTTAATTTCAAGGTAGCTGTTTCTGAAGATAAAGATGAGATGAGGATTATTAATAAAATTTTGAAAACTATAGAACTTCCAAAAGGCCAAGCCATTATTGTTTCTTATGTACACACAGATGATGAAAATATAATAAAAGACTCATGTGAAATTTCATAGCTGAAAAGGACATTAGATGCCATTCTAATCTAGATTATTTTATATAAAAGGATATTGAGGGCTAGAAATGTGAGTAGAAGTCAGGTCTAGACACAGGGTCTCTAGTTCATTTTTCCCACTCACTGCCTTGGTCCAGCTTACAATCATAAATTTTTATTGCCAAAAATTAAAAATAAGATGGGAAAGAGCAAGAGGCTTATTTCACAGAAGTATGAGACTAAGAATTTGCTCTGATCTGTTCTTGGTAGATAGCCACCATTAGAGTAAATTGAAATAAACAGCGTTTCTTTTGTGGCACCATTTATTCCAAATATTTAAATAACAGGCAAATTCAAGCAGGAAAGTTAGAAATATGGGGAATTTTTGGAAACATTTGGAGGAGTAAACGTGTTTCTGGCTAACACCCAAAAGAGTCCTCACATCTACTCTGAACTAATGATTATTTGATAATTGAGTAAGAAAGTTTCCAGCCATTAGGTGATATCAGTATGTATCGGCTTATCAGACAAGATTACTGCTCTGTGTTAAAGTCAAGAATCTTTAGTTGTTTTTTCAAGGTGTTTGGACTATATAAGGAAGTTTTAGATAATATGTTTTAGGCTATTTCCTCAAGTATTCTCTCCTATTTTTTTTCTCCAGAGTTTGTTTCCAGAAGTAAGTTATATAGTAAATGATAATGTCAAAGCACAGTGAAAATTTTTGCAAGATGTTTCATATTAGATTCTTTATTTTCATGAGTACTGCCATATAATTCCCTTGAGTTAGGTGGTTTGCAAATTTTGGATACTTCTCTTAACTTTTCAAAATTGCTTACTCAAACTATGCCCATCTCTGTCTGGCATGGGCAAATTCATTTTTTCCTGGCCATGCAGCTGAGGACGCTTCTAACATTTTATCCTAATTTAAAACCCATGCAGTATAACTGGTGACTATTGCCCAACTTGACAGCTTTCTAAATGCAGGGTATATAGTAACACACATCCTGAGAAGTGTGAATAATTTTAACAATTGGCTCCTCACCCATTCTTCAAGCTTCAGTCTATGCTTTCCCTGTGAGCAATGCTATCCAAATGGTAATTTGTTAGGAAATCTATCCATTCTGCAAAGTAGATGAATTGAGGTGATTACCTGAATATGCTTAGAAAACACATTTGAAACCATTGTTTTGTGCTAGCTGTGTCAACAAAGCCAAATGATACTGTCTTGGCTGTTTTTCTCTTCACCTGGGGCTGTTCTCAATTTCTTCCCCCACAAGAGAATTCTAATATGGCACCATTCCTCCAGATGCAAGTTATTTATCTACTTTTGGGCAATAACCTTTTAGGACAAAAGACTTTGTCTAGTCTTAGGCCATTTGTAGTTCTACAAAAAATTTCTGTTGATGATAAAGTGAAATTGTCTTTAAAAAATGTCTAAATGCTGGTAAATTTTCAAATGGTAAAATACTGACTCTACTCTCACACAGAACATTAGGCAGTATCCATCGTTGACTAAGTCTTGGCAAAATTCAGTTTGTTCGTCTCATTTACTTAAGTGGCCATGGGTGGTGGTATCAAGCTGACCAGTTGCATGCTTGTCGTTCACTGTCCACTGCCATTACTGCATATTCAATGAACTAGTATGGAGGATGACTTCACTTTTTAAATCCAGACACACAGGATGGGCCAAAATCAAACATAACATTTTTTTCCCCCCAAAATGCCAGTCGACTTGGGTGAAAAAATACTTAATTCACTAAATAAATTCAGAAGCTAAAAATTATTTCCTGATCAAGAGCAGTAAATGGGTACTGAATCTAATACCTGTATTTTCTCTGTTGTGGAATAAATATTCACCAAATTTAAATCCCAAAAGCATCTGTCAGCCTAAGAACTATCCTTAGTACTTAGGCACAAAATGATAGGGAAGTTGATTGATAAAAAATAGAATCTACCCTACTGACTATTGAGAGAGCTTGAACTAAAGATATGAAATGCTAAAATCCTACTGTGCTCTGCGAAGGTGGATAAAAAATTCGCAGGCCTGAAACCTTATAGACACTACATATTTTAACACCGCTATCCTTTGACTACTTCAGAGGGAACCTCTTCTCTGAACTCAATACCTTTGAAATGATTCCTTTAACTGAGACCACTTAAACCTACCAGGATCTTTAATGCCCGGAATAGCTACTGAAATGTCTGGCACTGGTAGGGAATTGGGGCACCAAATAGCTTATATATAACTTATGGAAAATAAAATAAATAATACTTTAAATTTAAATGGAAATTATTTGAACTGATAATAAATTTGGACTGGTAAATAAAGTAAGGTCTTAGTTTCATGCAGAAACTATCTTCTTTTGACTAAAGACTATATTCTTTCCTTAGATTTTATAGTTTGATCTTCTTGCTCTTTGTGTTTTAGTTAGAAATAAAAAGAGTTAATAATATGGTAATATGATATCTTGATGTTGAACATCTCCCTCATTCCTGAAAAATGAGTAGGAGAATCCAGTATCATCTGAAAATTTATATTATTTTGAAGTTTTAGAAAAAGATGCAGAGATATCTAAATTTGATGATATATAGGTCTGTGAAAAGAGAAGTTCATATTCAATTTTAATAATGATATCAATACTAAAATAATAGTTCTAACATTATTGCTGCTAGTAACTAATGTAACTGTTGCTTCATATATGCTATACGATAGAAATTATTATTTTCACTTCACAGCTTAAGAGGAAGAAACTGAGTCTTTGGCCCAAGGCTACACTAGTAGTTAAGCAGAGGAGGCAGAATTTGAACCAGTACATGTAATGATGCAAATAAATTGCAAATCCTACCTTGCAAAATAAGCTCAGTGATTTGAACTTTGTCAGTAGAATGCAACACAAGTCAGCCATTCTTGGCAGATGCTCATATATACAAGCCCCTAATTCTACCACCAAAGCCTACCTAGTATTGTAGTTTGCTGAGAAATTGTTGTTTGCAATCTGAGTCCTTTTGTTCCATTAAGAAGTGCGTGACTTTCACTAAGTGCTCCTTGTGCTAGTATTCTCCATTTGCTGTCTATTAACTGTGAAAAATGTACTGATCATACTATTTTACCCAACATCTCCTTAATTTATGTTCCTTTATGTATTTCCTAGAGTGCTGAAACATTTGACATATTAGATGTTTTGTCAATAAATTTTAACTTTTTACATTTCTGATGTTGCCTCTTTTCTAAACATACCTTTGTGGACCCCTCCCAATTTCTATTTTTTGTATCTTTACTATCAGTTTTTAGTGGACTCCAGTTCTAGATAGCCAACAAATATCCAAATATGTATTTCTTAGTTTGCTCTGGAGTGGTATGACCTTGATGTGAGCTTCTGAGCTTTTCCTTCACTGGTATTTTTCCAAAAATTTACAATGTCTACATAAACTTACCTACCAGCTATCTTAAATGCCAATTATGTTGAATTTATTCCCACACTACTGTCAGGTGAAAGAGGCAGGCTGATTTATTTTTATCAGCTTTTATATCACCAGGTGCTTTGGAGAGATAGGAAGCACTAAAGAAGGTAAGATGGTAAATTCAACACACACTCAAAACCTACGGATTTTATCAAGAGACATAAGCCTCTCAAGATATATTATGATATGGAGACTCTCTCAGAAGTATTTTGTGGTAAACAACTCTTTTGTTTTTGTTACTGTTCAGATAAAACGTTATTCTAAGCACCGTTTTATCCCAATACTTCTTTTCCAGTTCTTGAATTATACTGTGTAACAAACTGAATAACAAAAAATAAAAAATTAAATTTAAATTTAAAAAAGAAAGACAATTAACATACATTAATTGTGTTACTTCTGGGAAGCATTTTAGTTTGTGCCTTACAGATGCTGCCTAATTTAATTTAGTATCTATAACAACTTTGTATGGTAAGTTTTATTTTTTTTAATTTTATAGATAAAAAAGCTAAAGGGAGAAGCATTTAAGTGACTTTCTTCATGGTCACCTGGGTAACAAATAGCAAAACAAAATTTGAATCCCAGAATTAATAACTTGAAAGTCTAGGCTCTTTCACTAAACCACATTGTTTTGAATAAGCAAGTGAATCTTTGTAAATGTCTAATTAATTTAAATATTGATTCACTTTTCTGATTGTACATTGCTTACCAATGTAGTTCTTCTCAAATTTTTCTTACTAAGTATACCTAATTGCAGAAGATATTAACATAAAACCCATACCAATAGGAGGTTGGACCTAAATGGTCCATAAAGTTAAACTATCCTTAGGAAGTCCTGTTATAACTTGAATTTTGAAATTTATAACTTGAATTTTAAAGTTATAACTTGAATTAAAAAAAAACTCAAGGAGTTATATGATGTATCTCTTTTTTTTAATATAAAGACTATTTTAAAATAATATAACCAACAATAAGTTCGGATATACTTTAACTAAAAGAGTGGAATTGAAATGTTCCTAACACAAACACATGATAAAAACCTGAAATATACATACCCCAATTAGCCTGATTTGATTAATTCACATTGTATCCCAGTATCAAAACATCATGTGTACCCTATAAAGATATACAACTATTATGTACCCATAATAATGAAAACTTTAAAAGTAGTTAAAAAACCCTGCAAAACTAAGTGTTCTAACTTGTCACTTTGATTAATGGGCATTACATTATTAGATTGATTCTAAGGATTTTATAAAATGGACTCAAATAGCATTCCTATCTGTCTATCTGTCATCTGTCTATCATGTCTATCATGGTCTACAGCAATCTGCATAATTCTGGCCCCTGGCTTTCCCTCAGACCTCATTTTTCTCTAAATTTCTCTGGACTCAGTCTAGCCAGATTGACTTTCTTGCTGTTCTTAAAATATTCTAAGCCAATCCCCACCTCAGCATCTTTGCACTTACTATGTTCTCTGCCCGATAGTCACATCTCAGTTTCTCTCTCCAATTAGGTCTTAGTCTTAAATGCCTTCTTCTCTGGGAGGTCTGCTCTTGCAACGCCTTTTAAAATATTAATAGTATCCTCTAGTTCCCTATCTATGCCCTTTAAAAAAATAGCCTGATACTATATTTTATAACTGATCAATTTATTAATTTATCTGTCTCCCCTCCTAGAATGCCAGTCCCGTGAAATCTGGAACTTTTTGTCACTGTTTGTGTGAATCAGGACTATTAATTGCAAAATAACTGAACCCATAGTTATCATAAAAAGTAGTACATTTATTAAAAGGTTGCTCATGGGCTCTCCCAAGTGCAAGATCATCTCTTCACGGAGGCTAAGCCACCAGGAACATTGCTGAAGCTTCACTATGAGGATGTTCCAACAAAGATCCCACCACTATTGCCACCAGAATCAGACACCACAGTTCATATGCTGATCATATAATGCCCCTGGAAGTCTAGCTTCTTGGCTGTGGGCAATGACTCAACAGCTAAACCATTTAGAAAAGTACCCCTTTTGGTGCTTGCTTCCTCTAGTTGTTTCCTTCTGGACAAAAGTCTCAGGTCAGTGCACCTGACTAGCATATTCTAGGTCACATACTTGAGCTGTAGATCAAAAGCAGGTAGAAAAGCAAATTTCAGACTTCTAACTTGAGAAGAATGGCTTTCAACATAGGAAATCTGCTAAATATGAGAAAGCACTTCTGAACATGCTGCATGGTCAAAATATAAAGGCAAATATCCATTTCATCACTATATTCCCAGCACCTAAAACAGCACCATACACATTTTAAGCATTCTGTAATAGTTGCTAAGAGAATGAATGAATGTATCACATTCATGTTAAGGTAATGTATGCTCCTCATCTTGTTGTCACATTTTGAGAGATGAATTTAAACAAATTTATGGATACATACAGCAACAGTATTTTCTAGTATTTTGGAGATCCAAAGTACCACCAAGGAAATGGAAAAGCAATATTTTCAGAATTCCTGTTGGTGAACACTTTTTTAGGTGCTGTCTTTTTGACACAGTAAAGTAAGTCCCAGTGCTGGGAATCACTTGAAGTCCAAGTAGGTCCTTGGCTTTGTTCAAGAAAGATTTCAGGAGTGAGCCAACAGTATAAAGTGAAAGTGAGTTTTATTTAGGAAGTATAGAAAATCTACTCCATAGACAGAGTACAGGCTAGTTCTTCCTGCAGAGGAGAACAGCCCTCGTGGTTCCTTTAGTCCCTTTATTTAAGCAATGGCTGAATTATGGGCTAAACAAGAGAAGAAATATTCATATTATTTCTTGGAAAGGGGCGGTGTTTCCCTCAAATTAGGGCGACACCCTCCTTCTGACTAAATATAGTCAATCCGGAACTGTCATGGCATCAGGTGCACAATGGGAATGGGAGATTTCCTTAGAAAGATTTTATGGTCATGAGGGTATAATGAAGCTGTAAAGTAAAGAAGTGGTCGATTCCTCCACCATCTTGGTTCTAACCATTTGGGACCTGTTCTGTTACCACATGCATCTGTTTTGTTACCATATCCTGTTTTGATCAGGGTGGTCTGAAACTTCCTGTCTCAGTTAATACCTGCCACTTCCCTATCTTATTTATGCTGAGTCCAGATGAACTCATTCCTATGATGGATGAAGTGGTCCCTCATCTGCCAGTCGGGCTCTTTTACAAACTCAGGGGAACCCTGGTCAAAGGTCTTTTCAGTATAGAAAGATGACTACTGATTTCCATAATTTATTTCACATTAATATTCTGAGCAAGTTAATTATTTTTTTCTAAATCATTTGGTGACAGATATGTTTTGATATTTATAATTTTCAGACATAACAATGTTAACAGAGTACATGCACCATATATTACATAAACTCTCAGCTGGATCGAGGGCAGCACCCTATACTCAAACCCACTACTATTTCTGCAGTGAAACATATAATAACATATCATACTCAGTACAATAATGTAAGATAAAGACTATAAACTATAAACAGCCTCATATCTGTTCACATCAGGTTCCCAGCTGACACATAATTTAAAGGGATTGTTTAAAAAATAACATTTCTTAAATAAAGTAAGGTTTAAAATGGAGGGATGAGCAATAAACCATTCTTGTATCAGATTCTTGCCCATCCAGCCAGAATCAACTCAAACAACAATGTCTAATGTTCTGAAAATCTCTTTGCCAGGATATTATTATTTGGCAACAATTGCATACCACATCGTAATTATTAATGCAGATTTTTTTCACCATACATGTGGATATGCAATTTTAGCTGTGATTGGAAACATTCCTCAATCATTGTTTGCATTAGCTTTTTCATTTACAGAAGTTTTTGACAAAATGTATTGAACAATGTTCCCTCCTATTATCTGATCTTTGCGAAGTATAGTTCTGTTTGAATAGGAAATCAATTTAATTGCAACCATAGACTTGGCGTCTAATATTTTTAAAATATAAATAGTGCAACAGATGTTACAATCTTTCCTACAATCTTGTGAAAGTTCCAGCTTTTACACTGAGCAAAGCTGATTTGGATAAGGCTTCCAAGATAATGTCGATAGCTTCATGAGATTTTTAGCTTTGCTTATACTTTTACTAATATTCATCTCTTCTAATTAAAAATTAGTAGTTTTGTTCATAAATTTCAGAAATTTTATAAATAATATTCTTAGAAGAGAGATGAATTCATAGCTTTACTTAAAAAAAAAAAACTGTTGCCAAAAATCTCAAAAAACTGACCCCTAGAATTTGATGCATCTTTTGATAATAGTCATTGGAAAGAAGAGGGAAAGTCATTAAGGAGAAATTTTCATTGCTCCTACCACTATGCTCTGCAATATACTTGAAGTCAGAATATGCCCACACAGGCTAACATGTCCTACTTCTAATACTACCATTGTCCTGAACATAAATATGTAAAAAACATGGAAAGATAGAAAGCATACCACAGGTTTTTGATATTCTGATTAAAGGAAGTATCTCAACGCTAGTAATTATAATTGTCACTTTGTTCCCCAGGAGTTTTTGCACTCCAGCACTGTGCAACATGAAAAAGTTCTGGCAGGCTGGAAAATTTTGCCTTTCTTTAATAAAGTGAAAGAAGATAAATTTGAAAGGAGAAATGGGAATAGCAAACCAACAAGAGGCCTAGACTATAGGTCTATATTTTAGGAAGGAGTAAATTTGGAAAATTGGAATTTGATTAATTCCTTTAAATTTATGCCTATACTGTCCCTTGAAGACTTTTAATGTAAGCCACAGTCTGCATAATCTAATTTGGAGACCAAGCTCTAGAATGTTATTTATCCTTTTTCTTACTCTGTGCCTCTCACACCAAAACTGACTTGCAAATGCTCTGATGTGAGAGTCCTGGATTTAGACTTTTGGTATTGGTGAAGTTTATTTTTGGACTGCTTAGCAGGGCTTGTCATGTATGTTTAATTCAGATGTTGTTTCCCTAGGAAGACTCAAGTCCTCTAGTCATATGGGGTCATATTCTGTTTAAAATTTAAAATAAAATGAAATGGATCAAGACTCCAAATTGTGGATATATAAAACCCTGGCTCCTTTTGGCCTGATCTCTGTTTTCCACTCTATAGAGTCATTCTCTTATCTCTCTTCCAAAGCAAATCAAGTCTTGTCAGTCTCCTTCTTCCTTCCTCAGACTGCTTTTGGAATTCTACTGTGTTGCTGACACATTTTCTTCTTTTCATAATTCTCCCAGGTTCTACCAAGAAACTTAAAATTCCCCAACTTTCATCACAGTATTAAACTCAACTTTCTCTTCATCTCCACCTTGGTTATGGGAGGGGAACCTGTCACATTTAACACTCAAAAAGACCCTTCATAAATTTTCCTAAAGGAAAATTTTGTCTTCTTAAGAGGAGTCCTTACATAAACATATTCTGCTCAAACTTTGTGCTCAAAACTTTTCTGCGTATTTTTTCTTCCTTTTCCCTCTCTTGACTCTTCATGTTTTGTTTTGTTAGCTGAAATGATGCAAACCCTATTTTCCAGAGTATCTTCCCTTATTACTATATTTTGAATAACATAAACTCCATTTTATGTGGATTATTTTAATAAATATTCTAAGAATTTGACCATTTTTTAAGTCATTAAGCCATGTAAAAAGTGTTTTTTCCCCCTTTGATGGATATTGCATGTCCAGAACACTTATTTTTGCTTTCCATGGGAATTATATACTAGCTAGTGAGTTTGATTGCACATCCTTTAGTCTCAAAGATATTTTTCCAATTTTAAACAATTGAAAACTAAAATAATAATTTGTTTCTTTGTATATATTTAAAGACCTATTACAGGAAGTTAATATTGAAATATAATGTTTGACCTTTTAATTAGTCATAGAATATAGAAGGCCTAAGTTCTTTTAAATACTTTTTTGTTGCCCTCCTGGGATGGACTTTCCTAAAGCTGTGCCTTCTAACACTTGCTGCTTATTAGAATAACTTAGGAGAGAATTAAAAAAATACCTGAGCCTCACCCTCAGACATTCAGAGTTAATTCGTATTAGATGGGTTGTAATGTTTGTTTTCTGTTTTTATTTGTTTTGTTTTGTTTCTAACATGTAGCAGAGTTGAAAACAAGTGTCCAAAATGATGTTAATGTTTCCATTTTATTTCCCGTCATGGAAACTCCTAAATTCTTCACTTAAAACTAGTTTTGAGTTCCTTTCTTTCTCATTCCATCTTTTTAGTCTGTGTACTTAAGTTCTAAACATTACATTAAAAAATGGTGAGTAAAAAATTCTGATTTGCTTCAAGGAGATGTTAGATGGGGGTAAATATTGATGAATTCCAAACTGTAGAATATTTAATATATATTGTCTCTGAACAACACTGAAGCATGGTATTTCTCACTTCTAACAAAGACCACATCTTAGAAAGGGGAGAAAAAAAAAACAAAACAGAACTCACTTATCCTAACACGATGTTGCTGAAGAAAAGAAAGTTATATGTGTAGTTTTAACAAAATTGCAGTTTCCTAAAATAGTTTTGTCTATTCATGAATAGTGCAGTAGAATTATAGCTCTGCCAAAATTCTTTGAAAGCCATGCCTTATTGTTCTACCTCACATCAAACTCTAAGGGTTAAATCCCTTCTCTTTATCCCATTTAATACTGGAAAGACATCAGACTTTTTGGGAGATCATGCCCTGTGTGAGCACTAACACCAGAAGCCAGGTGCCTTCTGCCAGCAATTTGAAAAGGAGGCCCTCCGGTTAGAATGCCATGCAAATTGCTGCAAGCTGGGAGAATATGACCAATGGAAGGCCTTATCTCAGCTGGTTAGTCTCAGATTCTTGAGGGAAGATTATTGTTTCTAAAAGTATTGTTCATGAGAAGAAAAGTTTTGGAAGTGATGACAGTGGAATTATTGCAGAATTGAGCAAAATTGTTGAAACTAGTCTATAGCAAGGTTTTTTTGACATATTTTCTTAAAATAATAATTAGAATTTATTACATCTCCACTTTAAATGATATCCTATCATACATATCTTAGAATTTACATCTTTAATACAACATTTATGAGAATTATACATACTCATATAAGTAGTTCTAGTGTATTAATTTTAAGTTCTATAGAGTTATTTATTATTTATATAATGTACATGAAATGATAGATGGGTACATAGGAGTTCATAGTAATATTTTCTCTACTTTTGTGGATGTCTTATTTTTACATAATAAAAAGCTGAAAGTAAAATACAATATACAAAGTGTACCAACAGATTCTTAAGAGAAAATATATACCAATATTTTTTAAAAAATTAGAAATGATGGATAATTCCTGGAAACACACTAACAAATATTGAATCATGGGAGATAGAAACTCTGAGTAGTCCCAAAATTATTAAGAAAATTGAAACAACAATTAAAAATCTTATCATATGGGAAAATTCCAGATTCAAATGGTTTTCAGAGGAAGTTAAATATATATAATAACATAATATAGTACATATGTCAAACATACATGAACTATTCCAAATAACAGAGAAAGAAAAACCTCTCCCAATTTCTTTTATAGAATGTTTATATCCCTAACACCAAAACCAGTGCAGAATGAAAAGACTAAGTAAAGACTGTTCTCTCTCTGTGTCTCTCTATATATAATGTATATGTAACAATATATGTGAAAAGATATATAAAAATCCTTAAAAATTAGCAAACAATATATAAGAAAATATAGTTTATTTATAGAAAATATAGATGTCTTAGGTTTTATTTCAGAATTGCAATGCTCTCTACAGAACATAAAAATATAATTCACAATAATAATTTAATCTGAATAACACATTAATAGAATTTTATAATTTCCAGTCTTTTCAATGCAAAACACGAAACAAACAGTAATTCAAAGAAAATTCCCTAACCTGAAAAAGAGTACTCACACAAAAACTCCTACAACAAATAAAATTTCAGTGGTAAAATGATAAATGTTATTAAAATCAGGAGAAATAATAGTGACTTATTGTTTCTATTTGACAATCTATTAGGGGTACTCACCATCACAATAAGAAAAAAAATAAAAGGAGGAGACAAAGGACATCAAGGTTTGAAAGGAAAATAAAACTGTCATTTTTTAGTCTGTATATAAAAAAAAGTTAACTTCTATATAAATGAAAAATAAAATTTAAAAAATTATCATTTACAATAGCAACAAATACAAAATAAATTTAATAAATACACTAGAAAATGTATGCAAGACTTGTATATACAAAATTATAAAATGTTTTTGAAGGCAATTAAGTAAGACCTAAACAAAGAAAGAGGCAAAAAAAATTTGTACAAAAGAAGTCTCGATATAGCAAAGATTTCAGTTCCTCTACCTGACATTGGTATTCTGGTTAAATACCAACCCCTCACATAGGATATTTTTTTACAGTTCTGAAAACTAATTCTCACATATATCTGGAAGATCAAAGGCCCAAGTCCAAGATACTCTTAGTGAAGATGAGCAGCTGAAGGGATTGAGGTATAAAATATTGATATTTTATAAATTAACAGCAATTAAGATAGTATATACAGGAATATCAATAAACATATGGACTATCAATTCAATATGATTTAACATATTTTTTCAGTACATATTTTTGTTTTAAGGTTTAGTGATACAGCAGCAATAAAGCAAACAAAACTCTGTGTCCTCATGGAGCTTATGGTATATCTGAGGGGAAAGCAAAAATTAGATGAATAAGTAAATTAGATGGCGACAATTTCTATGGAGAAAAATTACACAAGAAAGGCGGCTAGAAAGTATATGTGTGTTTGTGAAGGAGCAGGTAGGGTACAATTTTACATAGGAAAGCTAGCAAAGTCCTCACTGGGAAGGTAGCATTGGAATAAAAAAATAATAGAAATGACAAATGACCGAGAGAACTCTGATGTCCACAATGGACATCTGTGGGGAAATGTTTGAATATTTAATAAATGGTTATGAGATCATTAGTTATCAATATAAAAGGTAGAATTTATTTTTTATTTCATATAATACTTTTATATATCCAATTGAATTAAAAACATACATCAGAATGACAAAACCTCAAAAGTGTGAGAAAACAAATATTAAATATATATTTGGATATTGGAATAGAGAAGAATTTTAAAAATAAGACCTAAGAAAGATCAAACCCTAAAGGAAAAAATTCACACATTTGATTACATTACAATGATTAAAAGATACCATAAGCTACAAACTTGAAGAAGATGTTTTAAAACATTTTTAATTGAAAGAGATTTAGCATTCAAATATATAAAAATGCCATACAAATTAATAAGAAACCAACATTAATAAGAAGCAATTTAATAAGAAAAAGACCTTGGTTTTACCCACTGAAAAGTTGTGAACAGACGAGGGGTGTGATCTGAAGTGTGCTTTACTGGCTGGCTGCTCTTTTGAGCCTGCATTCCAGGACAGGCAGAAAGCAGTGCAAATTCTTGGAAAATGCCTGACATTAGGGTTGTAGCTGTGGGAGTAGGGAGAAGTGGTTATGTTCTGAAGGCTTTGCTGAAGGATTGGAGCTGGTGTGTAAGAGAAAGAGGTTTAAGAGTGATTCCAAGGCTTTTAACTTGAACAATTGGAGGATAATAAAGAGAAAATTAGCTGCTTATGCCAATCAAACATTTTCCTGTAGTAGTGAGAGCCCATCTTCCTATGTTCATCCAGTAATACAGGGATCAGTAGGTTATTGCAATGTTTATTTAATAACATTAGCAAATAAATTTTTAAAAATTATCTAAATATATGAGAGTATGTGGAATTATGGATTACTGACTGCCAAATTTGCTGAAGAACCTTTTATAACCTGGAAGAATATATTAATACAAAGCAGAGTTAGGAGGAAGAAAAATGTCCCATTAGGCTTGGCTTTGAGATCCCCATTTAAAAGAGGTTTCTCTTATTAAAAGAAAAAGACCACTCTTTGGAAATTTCTGGTTTCAGCTGCTATAGGCAACAGTGATTTCCTTCACCCATTTGAAAAAGGTCAAGAGACTGCAGATGAGACTCAACATGGCAACTCATATAATTAGGAGAGAAACTACATATACTCCAGAAAATTCTACATTTCACTGGGTGTTGTGCTATCATGTTTATGCCAAAACCTTAAGACCAATATAGTGCATGAACCCACAGTGAAGACGGCAATTTGTGTTTGGAACAGTCCATTTTATCTCCAATAGGTATACTTCAGGGGAGAAAAAGATAAGAATCAAGAATAAATGTGATAATGTGGCTTAACAGTTAAGGGCTATTATATTGTTTTTACTGTATGCACTTGTTTCCTAATCCTTATACTAGGAAACTCTATCAAGAGTGTGATGCTGTAATATTTTGTTTTTAAAAACAAAACTTTTTGAATAAATGTGAAATCAATAGTTAGTTGAGAAACTACTCTGTGAGGTTGGTATTTTGCCAGCAACATTTTGCCCAGTCACTACTGCTGATTAATGATGTTAGGAGGCTGATTAAAAAATTTTGCCTCTTAGGCTTTCTGTACTTGGTAATCATCTTTACAAACCACTGATGATTTTGCTTCCATGAAATTCCTTGACTGCTGTCTGAGCTTCCTTACTTTCTTCTGTCCTGGTTCTTCCAATTCCTGATATGAATTAAGGCTCTATTCATTTCCATTGTCCTTATACTATTGTGTATGTATGTGAGTGAGTATGTGTGTGTGTGTGTGTGTGTTTGAGTGTGTGTGTGTATGTGAGAAAGAGAGAGAGACAGAGACAGAGAGAGATAGGCAGAGATAAAGAGATTGCCATCCATTATACCTGCTTCATTTGTGGACCCTCACGTAAAGTTTCCTTCCACTTAAAAACTAATCCTTACTGATTGAGAATTCCTCTTTCTTGTTTATTTTTTAAATGGTAAGTAACCATATTTACCTTTTAAGATTAGATTTTCTTTTAATATCTTTTGAATAAAATAATATAAATTCCATCTCTATGTAGTCCAAACAAAGGCAAAATGAAGCTGTGGTGATACAAATCAGCAAGTGGATTCTTTGTGGGGGGATGAACTGGAAAGGAGAATAAGAATCTTTCCTGAAATTGTGGAAATGTTCTAGATCTTGTTTTGGGTGGTGGCCAAATGGGTGTATATTGTAAAACTCAGTGAGCTGAATAGTTAATACCTATGCCCTCTGATGTAGGTAAATTCTACTCTAATAAAAATAAATATTAGTTATTTTTCCTGCTCATCCTTCCACCTCTCAACCCCTATTTAGCTCACTCAATCACTTCTTCCATGTCTCTACTGTTTTAAACACATTGCTGGTCTCTGATTCCTCCAGACACACACTTAATATGTAATGAATACAATAAATAATAAGTATATAATTTAAAATTGTCAGGTAAAAAACTTCTGCCAAAAAAGATAAAGTTTTAATATTGAATCTTCAAAATGCATTTCATAATATCACATGAGTATCATTGTACATGGAAATAAAAATCAGCAGAAGGAAAATCTCTTTACAACAATTGTATGGGAAAGTTTGAAAAATCATTTCAGTATCTACAAAAGCCTAAATAAACATGACCACCCTCCTTTAGAAGTGGCCAATTTCCTTGATTGTGGATGAGATATGAAGTCCTCAAAATGTTCCTTCAAATTCTACTTATGTTAGTATCTGTATTTGTGTTTTTGTCTGTTTCTTTATACATATAAAAGTTTTATAAATAAGAATAGAGACTTTAGAGTTTGGAAACATTTTTATAAATTAAATATTAGGGAATAAACATAGAAATGAGTGGCTGAGATGGACCAGAAGTTAAGGTCACTGGAGAAGAGGAGGCTATGGAACGGGGTGGACAGGTTATTGGAAATATCTTCTACATGAATGTGGAAAATACTTAGAGATAAGGGTACAAGTATCTTTGATGTTAGAGGGTTCTGATTCTAAAGAAGAGTTTATTCTTTGGATCTCTTGACATTCAAATATTTTCCAGATGAATAAATAAGAAGTTTTCATAGCAATTTATGTCTGCTAGCAACAGCTAAACTTGATGAATCACATAATAATGAACTGAGAACTAAAATCACCAATGAATGAATTGTCCAAGTTTTGTAGATGACTGTGACAATTCAAGTAGTTAGCATGAGAGTTAAGGGATGATAGAGAGACAATAGAGATGGAAGGAAATGAGGAGCAAGATAGACACCTAACTTCAAGCTCAGTGAGACGAAAGACGTGAAAGAAACACAGCCTCCATTTGAAAGAACTCTCATGAGGTTATTACCCTCGGAAGAAAACCAGGTTACAGTCAAAACAAGATACTGTGAAAATCATTCAGAAAAAATGTTGAAGAAACATAAGATTAGACTGGTTATAGCCTCTGAGTACTAATGGGCACAGTGGAAGCATTAGAAATTTCAGGAGGAGTGTACAATGAAAACAGGTAAGGTAGTATTGGAGCTCTATGGGGATGAGAATCTGATTGAAGAGGAAAGACGTGGGAATTTGGAACTTCTTGTGGTGCCATGATATTAGGTCATTAAATATGAAATGTCAGATTTCTAATCAAAAGTATAGTTTATTATGTCTCAAACAAGAAGCAGTATAATTAATCAAAGTATGTGCCTACAAGTATCGACACAGTTTTCCCATCTTAATGGTAGCTTGTTTATGCCAGCACCGAAGAAGCCTGGAGAGCAAATGACAATGAAATCGCGAAAGGTGTTTTCCACAGCTTGTTCAGAATTGAGTATTTTTCCTTGCAAGAAGCGATCCAAAGCCTGGAAGAAGTGGTAGTCAGTTGGTGCAGTACGGTGGATGACAGAGAGTTTCCAAGTCCAACTTCTGTAGTTTGAGCAGCATTGTTTGTGTGACATGTGGTTGAACGTTGTCTTGCAAGAGAATTGGCCTGTCTCTGTTGACCAATCTCGCCTGCTTAATCGCAAGCATCCTCATCATTTCATCCAATTGGTTGCCATAGACATCAGCTGTAATGGATTGACCAGGTTTCATGAAGCTGTAGTGGATAACACCAGCGCTGGACCACCAAACAGACATCATAGCTTTTTTTGATGAATATTCAGTTTTGGACTGTGTTTCGGCACTTCTTCTTTATCTAACCATTGTGCTGAATGCTTGTAATTGTCAAACAGAATCCATTTTTCATCACACGTAACAATACGTTGTAGAAATGGTTTGCCTTTATGTTGCGACAGCAGAGAAAGGCAAGCTTTGAGACGATTTCTCTTCTGACGCTCATTTAACGCAGGCAGTACCCATCTATCCAGCTTCTTTACCTTGCCCATTTGTTTCAAATAGTCCAATATTGTTGGAATAGTAACATAAAACCTTGCTGCTAATTCATGCATAGGTTGAGACAGATTCACTTCCACTACAGCTTTCAGTTCATCATTATCCAGCTTGGTCTCAGGTCGCCCATGTGGCTCATTTTCAAGATTAAAGTCACCAGAATGGAACTTCTCAAACCATTGACGTACTGTGCATTCATTAGCCACATCCTTCCCAAACACTTCATAGATATTTCGAGCTGTCTGTGCAGCATTAGTTGCACGACGGAACTCATATTCAAAAATAACACAAATTTTTTACTTACCCATGGTTTCACAAAAATATTGAAAGATAATCACAAGCCAAACTATTCATCGGAAAGTATGAGGATGTACTTTCACAATAAAAAAAAAAAGCCACAAGAAGTGTCAAAGTGAAATATCAGAAATATCAACTGCCAAATTTAGTACTTAAAGAAATCGGACATTCCATACTTAGTAACCTAATGTTTGTCAAAGAAGATTGTGATGGTAAGATTCTGAGTTTGGGAGAAAATTTGATACTGACAATATTACAAGAGGGAGAATATAACTATATGATCAAGCTATCACAATATCAAATTATCAAATCAGCCTCACATGAATAAGATATTACTCAGAATCATGATTTGCTAAGTAATTCAAGGATACAGTTGATGAAGGCATTCAAGCAAAGCAAGGAGAGGTTTGGGACATCAAGGATAGCTTCCCAAATCCTTTTCATATCAGACCTACACTCTCTGGCCCAGAGTAATACATTTAGTCTCACTGAAGTAGGTGAGTTATCTCATGGAGTAATGAGTGTTTAAGTTATAAGACATATTTATCCATTTTATACCTACATATCTACATAGCTGATGTGATATTCCCAATGCATCCATGCCTCATGAATATACAAGTTCTATATTTGTTTCCCATAAGCAATCCTAAACCTGGGTCATCTTATTAAAAGCATTTCATAGATAAGGATTCTTCTCCTAGCAAACATAAGCAGCCTATCTTTAAGGAGGTCCAATTGTTACAGCCTTACCAGGTTTGTTGCTCACTACTCAGGAGGAAGCCAATACACTGAGACAGCAGGGGTTACAGCAGAGAAAGAGTTTAATAACACAGGCATCATGTGAGGACATGGGAGGAAGTTCTCAAATTCATCTCCCCAAGAATTTGGGAGAAAGGGTTTTTAAAGATAGTCTGGCAGGCAAAGGGCTAGGCAATTGGGTCTGCTAATTGGCTGGGTTTGGGGTGGAACCATAGGGGTGTAGAAATCATCCTCTTTTGCTGAGTCATTTCCTGGGTGGTGGTCACAATACCAGTTGAGTCAGTTCCTTAGTATGGGCCACTGGTCTGGGGGGATCAGCTGATCCGCTGGAATGCAGGGCGTGGAAGGTATCTCAAAAACTAGAGTTAGGTTTCACAAGGGTGATGTTATCTATGGAGAAAGTTAAGAATCTTTATGACTATCAGCTATGTGATTCCTGAGTAGCAATTATAGGAAAGCAAACTAGGAGACAATGGCTGGTTATTATTATTATTTTTAACTATACCTATACATTTGCAGAGTTTAGACCCTTATCACAGTTCTCACCTTGCACCCCTTTATTAATTTGTGAAGGGCAGTTTCAAAATTATCATCAAATTTATGAGGAGACCAAACTGGGTCATCTGCTTTTTTCGTTTCTTCCCCAGAGAGCATATCCCAAGGGATGGGAAAGAAATTAATGATCAGTACCATCTTTAATGCCTTCCTCTATGACTATTATTTTCTGGACACTTTTTAATTTTAACTTTCAAGCCTGGTTATTATCTTCCACATGAAGATAAGTCATGAACAAATATCTGAGAGTTTGTCTAATTTTCACAATATAATTCCCAAGTGAGATCAACACAAAAGCATCACTTGGCAGCTTTCAATTTGGAGATGCAAAGACCATAATGTCCTGCCTGCCTATAGTTGAGTTATCAAAGATGATTCTCCTTATAATCTTTTGGAGGAAAAATAATTTCTCATCAATTGATAGCTCAATATTAAGCTTTTTATAATTCATTTAAAATAGTTTTTAAAGACAAATGATCAGCAACTTATGTTTTATAGAAGTACCTATAAAATTTTGGAGAATGACAACATTGTATTTTGTTGAATATATAGACTTAATGGAAGAAAGCTTTGTCTCCTAAATGAAAATGGACAATTTTCAGTATTTTACAAAGCTGTTAAATGTGGTTGAAATATTGGAAAGGTTTCTTTAAGATTTGAGAATGATTTTATACTCTGGATTAGTTTTTGTTTACATAGTTGTTTGCTGGATTCTCTCTTTGACTGAATGTTTATATGTGTGTGTGCATGCATGCAGGTATGCTAGATTATAGAAAGTTCTATAAAAGTTTTTATTCACTTTATCTTAACTATCTGAGCTATTACCATAGGAATATCTCAATAAGACAAACCTGGCTACTTATTGTAGTGATGTATACATTACAATAAGATAAATACAAACTTTAAATAGAGTTTTACTTAATAGCATAAAAAGTACATGTCTTTACCCTCAGACACTAATTTCCTGTTCCTATCAACATACACACACACACACACACACACACACATACTCTTATCAAAATATTTCTCTAAAAATAATATACTTTTATATATCACATGACCATGATTCTATTGTAAAAGTCACGTCTTCTACTTTTAAATTCCTCACATAAAGAGAATATCTAGATAACATCAATATATGACATCAAAAAAGTAGGATATCAAAGAATGATTGAAGAGGTAGGGAAATATTCCCAAGACTACAAGTAGGGAAGATGTGCGTTTTCATTTTGATTATGACACTGAACAGTTATGTTTTGAGACAATCAAGGGACGTCATCCCTTTGAGTTTCAGGGATTTTGTTGCTGTTGCTGTTGTTGTTATGTTTCATTTTGTTTTGTATTTTAATGTACAAATTGAGACACTTGGACAAATTTGCCATGATTGCCTCAAACACTAATTTTCTGTACTTTGTTAACCTGGGAAATACTGCATCTGGCACAGAGGCATGAATGAGATAGATCTCAGGAATATTCTAGTTATGTAGCCAGTGTCCTGTGAGGTCTCCTGAGGAGTGCCTGAAATGGTCTTTTGTATTCTTTGCAATTTCAGTTTGTATTCTTTGGGTTAAACCTTTGAGGGTTTTTAAAATACTGAGAACATCATTAGTGTGTATTAGCTTTCTTCTTCCTTAGGAAGATTTCAATAGGATGAGGGGAAAGAGATCCTAGAGTTTCTGGACACTCAAACATGTGGGAAATACACAGAGATGAGTGCTCATCAGAAAGGCAGAAAACAACTTTCTTCCAATCAGACATGTCAGGGCGATTTCAGAGGGTGCCGATACTTGGCGAGACTTACCTAATGTAGGGCTGTAGGGCTGCTGCTCTTGACCCACAATGACCCATAATTCAAGTTCTGAAAGTCTCTGGTGAGAAAGCAGAGGCTTGCTCAATAAGCCCTGTCAGTCATAAGAATGAAGCCACTAACTTGCTCAAAGAAAATGATAGAATCTTCTGACTCACTGGAATTTACTGATCTATACTAGGCTATCTGTAAGTAGCAAATTCACCTTAGAAGAACTATCAGATCTGTGGGTTTTTAGAACTTCTGCCATCCATTAGGTGTTTATAATTCCTTTTGTTCAAGCAAAATCCCATATGTGTCATCTGCTTCAAGCCCAGATAATTGTTCATTCTCTCATTATATTCTGAAATGAAGACTCCATTCACCAGATAATACATTAGTGATATAATATCCTGTACCCTGAAGAACTCCCTCAATGCAGGAGATTTCTGCTATCTTATGCAGAGTACATTTTACCAGCAGAAATTTAACTTGCTCAGCCCTACTAATGGTAGAATTCTAATGGGAAGAAAATGTTAAGTTTCTCATTTTCTTTGAATTATGGCTAAAGAGTTGATGTATACTGCAAAGAACTAATCAAATGAAAATAGAACAATGAAAGCAATATAAATTTTGGGAAAATGCTATTGAGTTTTTTTGGTATTTACTTAGAATTCATAAAAATGCAATTTTGAAGAAAAAAGTATATTTTTAAAATTGCTTTTTGGAAAACTTTTGGAAACTCATTTTCAACCAGCTGAACTGTCTCAGCAAATATCTCTTTGTAAGATAAGAGACCATATAGAGACCAGAAATGTAACTAAAATTAATATTTTACTTTAATGACATTGCCTAGAATCTTAAACTTCCTTCAAAGGTATCTATGAGATCACCTTGTTTGATATCTCCATATAAAAATCTTTTTCACACATCCTTGCTGGAATATTTCATGTGATGAGGAAATTACCACCTTGCAAGCCAACCCATTTTATTTTTAAACAGACTTAGCAATTAAAATTATAATTAGAACCATGTTTTTTACATCAAAACTGAGTTGCTTTCTGATAATTTTATTTTTCTTATTAGTCCCAGTTTTGCCCATTGCAATTTGGGTAAATTTCTACTACTTGACTCCACTGAAATTTTTTTCTCCTTCTAGGTAAATATCCTCATTTCTTCCACTGGTACACAAGCTTTTCAGTACCTCTCCTTTTCTATCTGGCTTTCTCTGGACATAAGCATGTTGGCCAACAACTCTTAAAAATATAGCCTCTAAAAATGCTTCAAAAGTGATCATTGTTCAGAAGGTAATGAAATCTTTCAAATAAGTTTAAGTTAAAAGACATTATTGAATGGTTATTATAAAATTATCATAGAACATTTACCAGGCTCTTTTTCCATTCCCCATTTCAAACTATCATACTTTGCTTGGATTTGCATTCCTGCTGCCTTTCCAAGAACTCCTAAGGATGAATGGCCACTGGGATTGTGTATCTAATTTCCATGAGCAAGTGGCACTTACTCCAACACAGTGCTATTTACTGTGCCCAACTGCATTAGTGTCCACCTATGTCAGAAGGCAGTGTAACCAGACAAAGAACATAACTAAATGAATATTCTTCACTCTTGTGAGCAGCCTGGCACTAAGATGCCAGCACTACTATGCATAGTGAAGATGATGCGGGAATCTGAACCACTGGTTGACAGTAACTTCACTTCATACTGACCTTCCTTTTGCTCTACTGTTCAGATAACATGTTTCCCTCACTCAAGCTTAGATGCATATAGCTTTGCTGCTAGTCTGTGGTACTTATCCTTCACTCGTAATACCTCAGTATCTCACATGTTGTTTCCTAAGAGATCCTGAAGGATAGCTTCTCTAAGCCAAGTTTTCTTATCTGTAAAATGAGATAACAGTACTGCTTACTTTACAGAATTGCCCTAAGAGTTAGTAAAATAATATCAACATATAGCATAGAACTGGGCAAATGTATAATAAAGAAAGATGTTTTTATTATGATGATGATGATGATGAATAGTTTACAGAAGATATGATGTAATATTTTAGCTATGAAAAAGTTTATTGCATAATTTGCATAGTCCTTTTGGTACCACAATTTATTTGACATTTAACTTGTGATTCTTTCCTAACACATTATTAAACTCAACTTTCAGTATAAAAGCTCATTATAGTACTTAGTTATGACTTTTAGCTACATCAGTGTATTGTGACATTGCTAAAAGAAAATTATAATTTTTGAGAAAAAATACCATTTCTTTTTCTTTTTAGAAAAGACAATATGAATAACTAGCCAGTTTCATGGTGATGTTCCATGGAAAAGTAATTATGTAATGTCAGTTATAGCAATAATTCTACTAAGTGGTATATCCATTTACAGTCATTTAAAAATCCTTATTAGGAGGAGTGATATCAGATAGGTGGCAGAATAGGAAGTCCCAGACCTTTTTCCCCCACAGAAACACCAACTTAACAATAGTATATAGACCAAAATAGCTTTATGCACCAACCAGAATCCATGAATGAAGCTGCAGTACCCTAGATGAGCATGAAACGAAGAACAGTCACATTGAAATGGGTAAGAGGAGCAATTTTACTTCAACTACATTAGCCCCTCTCACAAGCCAGCATAGCTCAGTGCTAAGAGAGATTGCCTCAGTCCACAGCTTCTTCCTGGGGGAAGAGAGAGAGTGGAATGTGTACCCAACACCTTAGCCTTTTTATGTACTGCATGAGGGAATGGTTTGTCTGGCCTCATCTGGACTGCTTATGAACTGGCATAATTTGGACACCTGAGAGTAGCTAAGAACTAAGAAAATGAGTGGGAGCCTTATTGTGGACAGCACAGCTCTGCTAGACTGGAAGAAGGTGTAGATTCTTATTTAAAAGAATAATGGTTCAAAATTCTTCAAGTCTGAGGAGGGAAAAAGACATCCAGATTCATAAAATCCAAGGGATCCAACTAGATGAACCCAAAGAAATCCACATCAAGGCATACTATAATCAAATTATCAGAAGTCAAAGACAAAGAAAGAATTTTGAAAGCAGCAAGAAAATAACAGTCTTGTCACATACAAGGGAGACTCCATAAGACCATCAGTGGCTTTCCAGGAAGAAACCTTGAATTCCAAAAGGGAATGTGATAGTATATTTAGAGATTCAATGCAATTTCCATCAAAATACTAGCATCATTTTTCACATATCTATAAAAAATAATCCTAAACTTCATATGGAACCAAAAAATAGCCTAAATAGCCAAAGTAATCCTAAGAAAAAAGAATAAATATGCAGACATCACATTACTTGACTTCAAATTATACTATAAGGCTATAGTAACCGAAACAGCATGGTACTGGTATAAAGGTAGAGACATAGAAAAGAATAGAGAACCCAGAAATAAAACCATATAGCCACAGCCAACTGATTTTTGACAAAGCAGACAAAAATATACGTTGGGGAAAGGACACCCTATTCAATAAATGGTGCTGGGAAAATTGGATAGCCACATGCAGAAGAATGAAACTGGATCCCTATCTCTCACCCTATACAAAAAATAACTCAAGATGGATTAAAGACTTAAATATAAGACTTTAAACTATAAAAGTTCTAGAAGAAAATATAGGAAAAACTCTTCAAGACATCAGCCCAGGCAAAGAATTTATGAGTAAGACCCCCAAAACAAATGCAGCAACAACAATAATAAATAAATGGAACTTAATTAAATTTTAAAATTTTCTGCACAGCAAGGGAAATAATCAACAGAGTTAAATAGACAACCTACAGAATGGGAGAAAATATTTGCAAACTATACATCTGACAAAGGACTAATATCCAGAATCTACAAAGAACTTAAACAAATCAGCAAGAAAATAAGCAAACAATCCCATTAAAAAGTGGACAAAAGACATGAACAGAGTTTTTTTCAAAAGAAGATAGGCAAATGGAAAAAAAAAACGTGAAAAAATGCTCAACATCACTAATCATCAGGGAAATGCATATTAAAACCACAATGAGATACCACCTTACCCCTATCAGAATGGCCATTATTAAAAAATCAAAAAACAACAGATGTTGGCATGGATGCATTGGAAAAGAAACACTCAAACACTTTTGGTGGGAATGTAAATTAATACAGCCTCTATGGAAAACAGTATGGAGGTTCCTCAAAGAACTAAAAGTAGACCTACCATTCAATCCAGCAATCCCACTACTGGGTATCTACCCAAAGTCATTATATCAAAAAGACACCTATACCTGAATGTTTATTGCAGCACAATTCACAATTACAAAGATATGGAATCAACGTAAGTGCCTATCAATTCATAAGTGGATAAAACAATGTGGGGGTTGTGTGTGTGTGTGTGTGTGTGTGTGTATATAATATATATATATATATATATAAATAAAATGTGGAATATTACTCAGCCATAAAAAGGAATGAAATAGTGTCATTTGCAGCAACTTAGATGGAACTGTAAAACATTATCCTAAGTGAAGTATTCCAGGAATATAAAAACAAGCGTCATATGTTCTCACTAATAAGTGGAAGCTAAATGATGGGTACACACAGTCACAAAGTAGTGTAAAGGACATTGAAAACTAAGAAGAGGGGAGGATGGGAGGGGTGTGAGTGATAAAAACTTACTTATTTGGTACAATGTACCCTATTCTCATAATGGGCACATGGAAAACCCTGACTTCAGCATTATACTATTCATCCATGTAACAAAAACACTAGCACCCACTTAATGTTTTGAAATAGAAATTATTTTTAAAAGAGAGAGAAAGTCAGGAGAGTGGAAACTTGTGGGTAACTGTGTTGACCGTTGGGCCAGAGACTGAGAAGACAGAGAGACTGCAAGTGGCTGATGACTGCATTTGCCTGGCAGGAATCTTTCAGAAAAATACTTCCTACTTAAAAGAATGGTGAATGGCCTGCTTTGGACTGGAGCTTTTTCTTCCTTTTACTTTTTAAGCTTAACACATCCCTTCAGAGTGACCTAGAATGTCCAGGCATGTGCAGATTGCTCCTAGAAGCTGACACCCACTGGGCACTGAGTCAAGTGTGGCTATCCCATGGTGGGGCGCTGTCGAGGCTTTCATGTGGGGCCTGCAAGGACCCCTTGCCTTGGGGTGGACTGAAGTCACGCACACATGCTGCATGCACTCATACACATAAACACGTGTGGTTGTCAGGCTCCTCCCAGAGTCCGGCCAAACATGGTTTCTGCTGCATGAGTTAGTTGACCATGAGTGTCAGCCAGCAGTGTATGTGAGGCTGCAGGATGGGCCTAGTCATTTCCTGAGAGGAAGGACAGGGCAGGAAGGGGTCAAGGTGAGCTCTAGAAGCCGTGGCATATGGGTGTGAGCCAGCCCTAGGCTCTACTTCACCCAACCTATCACAGGCAATGTTGATTTTTTGTCACATTTTTGAGGCCTAAGGAGGCTCACAGACTCACTACTGAACATTTAGAGAGCAAAAGGCAGAGGACACGTTGATCCTTAATCTGACTCCAAGTCACTCTGCCACAATTTCACAAATCCTAGACAGGGAAAACCAGAGAGCGCAGATCAGGAGCAAGGCCATGGCCTGAGGGTGGTCAGATCAGCTGCAGTCAGGATGAGGTGCTCCTGCCTCTAGAACAGACGGATACAGGAAACAAAATGAAACATCCAGAAGCAGGCCCATTGGTGAGTTGTTATGAATAGCAGGTGTTTCAGATGAGCAGAGCGGAGGAGCAGCCAATACTGCCTACTGGTGGGAGATGACCGCTAGTGACTGAATGTCCTTGGTGTGGTCTGTGGGGCAGACTCAGGGTGGCTGCAGCCGTCCTACCCTCACCAGAGGTCTGAACCTCCAGCTGAACTGCCGTCCCTCCTGGATCCTTTCCTTGCTCTCCTTCCACTGACTGCCCCGAAAGCTCAGCAGGGGCTGAGGGGCAGCCCCCCTCTTGTGGGACTTCTCTGGGCCCAGCCTGGACACTGGGCAGGGCTACGGCCAAGCCTTATCCAGCTTCTGAAGCTAATGCTCTAAAATGTCTCATGAGTAAATTTTAGAACATCTCAAGGCAAGAAAATATCTTTTTCTCATTATGAAAGACCCGAAAATTCACTGTTGAAGAATTTCATCCATTAAAAGTTTGCATTTGGATTAAAAATAAAAGTGCTGAAAGAAAACACCTTCAACCAAGAATATTATACCTGGCAAAACTGTCCTTCAAAAAATAAAGAAGATATGAAACTTTACCCTGAAATAAAAGCTGAGGGGGTTTATCAACACTAGACCTGCCTTACAAGAGATGCTAAAAGGAGTTCTTTAAGTTGAAACAAAAGAGCACTAAAGAGCAACATGAAAATATTAAAAATATTAAAACTCACTGGTAAGGTAAATAAATACAGGTGGTCCTCAGCCACCTGTATCCCAGGAACCTTGGGAGCCCTTTTGTAAGTATGGAACACCATAAGTCAGGTTGTCCATAACCCAGGGACTGCCTTTATATAGACAAATATAGAATCTGTAATACTGTTGATAGTGTGTAAATCACTTTTTACTCTAGTGTAAAAATTAAAAGACAAAAGTATTAAAATAACTCTAACTACAAAAATATGTTAGTATTTTTATACATAATGCAAAAAGATGTACATAATATCAAAAGATGTCAATTGTGACATCAATAACATGTGACATCTATAAAGCCCATAAATTGGACCACCAAAAAATTCAGTTTTCTATGGGCAACTAAACCAGAATGTAGGTTATATAAACCCAATACCTGGCAATGTGTTTACAGTGACCATGAGGAGGCATGGTGTGTTATATTGTAGAAAGTCAGACATGGACAGAAAAGAGAAGAGGAAAAAAGTCATACATCTGATAAAGAAGCGGTGCCAGCCTGAATCCTGATTTTATGAAGCCTGACTTAAGACATTTTGTAAATTTCTTTTCTTAGCTTGAACAAGAGTTAGTTAAACTTTATTCCCTGAATTTAAAATTTGTTTAAAATAAGAGCAGATTAAATTGTTATTGGGAAGGACTGATATTATTTTCTAGTATCTGTTTACTATGAAACAATTAAAAATTATTTGCCAGACGTAGGTCAGAAAATTTCAATCCCTCATCTACTTCTTGCTCAAATTGTCTTGATTTTCTTCTACATAATGTATATATAGTTCTTATGTCATTCTTGTCTCTCCTGAGATACCACATTCTTATGCCAGGGAACTTATCTCTCTATTTCTATATAGGAACTTAATTTAAATTCATTTAAGGAGTATAATCTTAATGATTTGGGTTTCCAAAGAGATTTATTCCCTTTAGTGTTCTTAAAAATGTCTCTCATTGATTATTCACAGGAAATATTAATAGACATGAACTACACAGAAGACAAATTTCAAAATATATCAAAGTACATACTGTAAAAATGTCTCCTTCCCACCTCACCCTATCACCACTCTCATATTTTACTCCATAGGCAACTAATTCTATCACTCTTATCTATCTAAAATTTAATTGTATTTCAGTTTTTATAGTTTTCTGGTTTTAATGTTTTTCATATACATTATACTCATGGGGTTAAAAAATATCAAAGTAGAAAAAATATTCAAAAATTTTTTCTGCCCTCACACTTGCCCCTCACTCACATAAGCTCCTCCCCCTGTGGGAAATCAATCTCACCATTTTTTGCGTGTATTCTTTTAGATACATTTTATGCATACAAGAGTAAATAGTCTCTTAGTTCACTCCTTTGTTTACATAAAATGATACTGTGTTATGCACATTGTTTTATACTTTGCTTTTTCTACTTAACAATGTACCTTAGAAGTTATTCCATGATGTTATGTAAAGAGCACCCCCATTCTTTTTCATGGAAAGTGCTCCCATGAATGGCTTATTTAGACACTCACTGATGGACATTTAAATTTATTTCATTCTTTTGGATTTATAAATAATGTTTCATGTGTCAGTTCACACATATGCTATGTCCATGTATAATTTTTTTAGATATTACTAAATTACCCCCTACAGAGTTTCTACCAGATTACCATACAACCATGAAAGTATGATTCACTATTTTCCCACAGTTCCTAATATAATAGCATATTCTATCTATCTAACATTAGATATACATTACATTAGATATTATATTATATTATTATTACATGTATAATATAATGCAATGTTATATTGTTTTATCTTTGCTAATCTGAGAGGTAAAATATATATTATTGAAGTTGTTTTTTTATTGAGGCTTAATTTGCATATAGAGTTCTGTTCAATGGATTTTTACACATATATACTTGACATACAAAATGACCAGGATCCCAGAATCTCACATTTGCTCACATTCCGGTAAATATCTAACCTTCCAATAGATAAACATCATTTTGACTTCTATCACAATAAAGCAGTTTTGGCTATTCTTAAATATAAATATAAATTATTGATTATAAACATTAATATGCCCAATAGACACCCCAGTGAACATGACAAGTAGAAAGAAGGTAGGTATGGTAGTAAAATCTTGAGAAGGTGATCATGATTGGAAATAAGATTTTGGGAGATATCTGTTCATAAATAGAATTTAAAGCCATGGGATTGGATAAAGCTATCTAGAAATGCATATAGAAAAGAACCAACACTTTTGCTGAGAAAAATAGGAAAGCTAAAATAAAAACAAAAACAAAAATGAAAACAAATAATTTAAAGCATTGGAAAATTCTTGACATACTAGAGTTTATGAACTAAATATATGAAGAGAAAAAGCTGAAGAGAGGTGAACCAACATTCTGTGAGTTACCTGATTCTTCAGGGTATATATTGATTCTTGGAAGGGTCATGAGTTTAAGTAACCAGTCAGAGGGGTAAGGCTAAGGGAGAAAGAAGCCAGTACAGCATGTGGAAATCTTGTGAACCTTGTGAGATAAAAATTGGAGCTTGGAACTCCCAATTTGATACAAATTTGGCAGCTAAGATATTGGTAAAAAGAGAGGAAGAACAAATTGAATATTATACTTGCATTTTCCCCCTCAGGAAATTCTAAAAATTTGAAACTTTGCAGAACAGGTGGCTAATATGATAAAAGCAGAAAGATATTGGAAATCAGAATAAAGGATTTGGTAGGCTCATAGTGTTAAATTTTAGGATCATCTTGTCAATTTTTGCAAAAAAAAATAACAAGTTGAAATTTTGAAAGGGATTGCATTGAATCTGTAGATTAATTTGAGGAGTATTACTATCTTATATTAAGGTTTGTTAATAGATATCTTAGTAACCTTATAGATAAGGTTTATAGATAAGAAATGGATGTCTCTCCTTTTTTTGGATGTTATTAAATTTCTTTCAACAATGTATGATTTTTGGTGTACAATTCTTTCACTTATGTTGAATTTATTTCTAAGTATTTAATTATTTTAATGTTGTTATAAATGGAATTGTTTCTTTAATTTCATTTTCATATTTTTCAGTGTTAGTACATAGAATTACAATTGATTATGTGTATTAACCTTGTATCCTACAATCTCACTAAACTCACTTATTAAAGGTAGTAGTTTGTGTGGGTATGAGATTTCTTGGAAGTTTCTTTATATCAAATGATATGAACTGAGAATAAAACTAGTGCTATTTTTTGAATGTCTTCTTCAAGACTCATGTTGAAATTTAATTGCCATTGTGATGGTATTAAAAGGTGGGACCTTTAAGAGGTGATTAGGTCATGAGGACTGCTCTCATGAATGGGTTAAATGTCTTTATCATGGGAGTAGGTTAGTTATCAAGGAAGTGGGTTCCTGATAAAAAGGATGAGTTTGACCTCCTTTCCCTGTCTCCTGCACTAGCTTGCCCTTTCACTTTCCACCATGGGATGACACAGCAAGAAGGCCCTCACCAAATGCTGAGCAGATGCCAACTCATGACCTTGGACTTCCCAGCCTCCAGAGCTGTGAGCCAAACCCATTTCTTTTCTTTATAAATTACCTTTATAATTCTTAGGTATTCTGTTATAGCAAAACAAAACAACCTAAGACAGATAATTTTACTTTTTCTCTTCCAATGTGTATGCTTTTTATTTATTTCCTTGCCTAATTTCCCTGGCTGGTACCATTAGTGCAATATTGAATAGAAGAAGCCAGTATGGATATTCTTGTTTTGTTCCTGATTTTAGGAGAATACATTCAGTCTTTCACCATTAAGTATGATGTTAGCTGTGAGTTTTTTGCATATGGCCTTTATCAGCTTGAGGAAGTTCCTTTCTATTTTTAATTTGTTGAGTATTTTTATCGTGAAAGTACATTGGGTTTTGTAATACTTTTTAGCATCTACTATGATGATTGTCTGATTTTTGTCCTTCATTATATTACCATGGAATATCACATTCATTGATTTGCAGATGTTAAACTAATCTTACATTCCTGGGCTCTATCCTACTTGGTCTTGGTATATAATCCTTTTTTTATGGATTCAAGATGCCAGCATTTTCTTGACAATATTTGCATCTATGTTCATAAGTTATATCAGTCTGTAGTTTTCTTTTCTTGTGGTATATTTGCCTGATTTTGGAATCAGGGTAGTGCTAGCCTCATAGAATGAGGAGAAAGCTTTCTCTCTCTCCTATTTTTTGGAAGAGTCTGTGAAGGACAATTATTAATTCTTTAAGTGTAAGTTGATTATAGTGAAGCTTGGATTTGTGTGTGTGTGTGTGTGTGTGTGTTTGTGTGTATGGGAAGTTTTTAAATTTCAAGAGAGCTATTGTACAGTAAGGATACTGTAATTAATGCTGATATGTTAATTTCCTGAAAAATTTAAAAAGAGTGGATGTTATGTGCTCTCACCACAAAAATGATTGCTATGTGAGGTAAGTATTTGCTAATTAGCTAGATTTAACTACTCCACAATGTCAAAATGTCATGTTGTACAGTTAAAAATGTCATGTTGTACAGGATAAAAACATACAATGTTATCTGTCAATTTAAAAAAATAAATGAATAAATTTTAAAATAAATGAATAAATTACCAATTGACTCTCTTTACTTATAGGTCTACTCAGATTTTCAATTTCTTCTTGTATCAGTTTTGGTAGTTTGTGTCTTCCTAGGAATTTGTCCATATCATCTAAGTTATCAAATTTTTTGGTTAACAGTATTCCCTTATAATTCTTTTTGCTTCTTTAGTGTAGCTTATGGTGTTGAAGACGTATAAGCTGTTTTAAGAGCCTGACAAGAAAGACAGTCATATAAATATTCAAGTTTTTAGTTGGGATCATTAATGAGTAAACAAGAGAATACCCAAGCTTACATTCAAGACAGCTCAGTCCTGTTTGAGTAAGGAGATTATCCTAATCCAGGCATCCAAAAATAAGATAAGGTAAATTTACTCTGGAAGAAGAGAAATCATCAAAAGAATCTATAATTCTGAAGAGTTTTCAATCACTAAATCAAAAATTACCAGGAGTTCTAAGAAATATGTCCAACAGAAAATCAGACAATAGTAGACAACACATATATAACCCAGTTTTTGGTGTTAATCTGTCTTGGGGTTTAAAGTGAACATGATTAAGATATCCAAGAAAATATATGACAACATGGAAAATTTTACCAATTTTAAAATTCAAATTTCAGTTCTAGAATGGAAAAATACAATAATGGATATTTAGATATCAAGAACTCAATATAGATGTTAATTATCACAGACAAGAGCATAAGAATTAATGAACTAGAAAATGGGTCAGTAGAAAATATTCAAACTGTAGCTTAAAGAATAAAATTATGGAAAATACAGATAAAAATAGAAATTCCATTATATGTATACTAACATTCCAGAAGAGAAGGAAAGAAAGAACAGAATCTGCAGAAGCAAGATTTTCTGTAGTAATGGCCAATCATTTTCTAAAACAATTAAAAGGCATTAAGGCACATATTCAAGAAGTCTTATGAAACCCAAGAAGAATAAATTTTAAAAAAACCCCTCGGCACACCACAGGAAAACTTCTAAAAACAGACGATAAAGAAAATCTTAGAAGTATTGAGAAGCAAATATTTACACACAGACACACACATACACCACTAATCATAAAGGAAAAGATGGATAATTTCGACTACAGTAAAACAAGAGTATTTATCAAAAGATAACATTAAAAGAATGAAACTGGGAGCTACTGAGTAGGAGAAGATACTTGCAATTCACATATTTGATAGAGGATTCATATGCAGAATATATAATTCCTGAAGCCCATAAGCATAAGCCAGACAGTCATATTATTAAAAGTGGATAAATGACTTGACAGGCACTTCAAAACAGAGAATAATTCAAGTGAATATTAAGAATATAAAAAAGTACAAAACATCATTTGTAAATGATTGTAAATGGGAATTGTAAATTAAAACTAAAATAAAATAGCAGCATAAATAAATAAATAAATCACTAAAAATAGTAACCTTTGGAGAGGATCTGGAGCAAGAGGAGCTCTCAAATACTACTTGTGGAAATGTATTAATAAATTGATATAACCAATCTGAAAAACTACTAAAGATTAACACATGCATGCATACCATGTGACTTGACTTTCTACTTCTAGGCATATCACCAACAAAAATGTATATATATTTGCACCAAAAGACAAGTACAAGAATTTTCAGAGCAGAATTATTCTCAATAGCCACAAACTGTAAAGAAAGCAAATAAACATCAACAAAAGAATATGCAAGCAAATTGTAGTATATTCATATAAGGGAATACTACATAGCTCTGTAAAATGCTGAATTATCCTTGTGTGGGAGGCCATGAGCAAATCTCATAAGCTCAAACTTGAGGCAAATAGTCCAAATACAAGGAGTAAATGTGATATTATTTCATCTATATAAATTTCAATATCAGGCAAAATTTTAGCAAGAATTAATAATTACTACAGGAGGTCCAGGATCAGGCTTCTGTGGTGCTGGAAATACTCTATGCCTTGATATCTTCATCTGTGTGGTAAGTACGAGGGTATATTCACTTGTAAAAATTCTTATTGACCTGTACATTTATGACATGAAATTTTCTGAATGTATATATTTTATACTTTATTAAATAATTTAATAAAAATTATAGAAGTTTCAATTGTATCAAATATTGCAACTACTTAAGCAACACAGTAACAGTTAAATGGTGATTTATATTTAGCATCAAGGATGACATCGGTGACCCTGAGCCATCTGAAAGAAGTAGTGAGAATGGACGCACTTCTGGAATAAAGTGAGGACAGATATGATTGTGAAATTACATAATGTATGTAACTGGATACAAGTTAACAAGTGTATGATAGAGGTGTGTATAGAGTGCAATGGAAGTACCAATTAAAGGCATTTAACTAAGGCTCAAGATATGGGGAAGGCATTCTTGATGGAATGATATAAATTTAGTGTTGAAAGTTAAGTAAGAGTTAGCCAGGAGAAAAAGTAAGAAGGTCTAATAGGAAATGTGGGCATTTCAGGTAGCACAAGTAGAGACAAGCAACTGTGACACTGTATAGGTAAGAGAAGCACTTGGTATTAATACCTTGTTAGGTGAGAATTAGGTAAGGAACCAGCAGTAGAGAACCATAAATTCAAGATTTAGAAAGTTAGCCTTTTTTGGTTGATTCTTGGGAGCTACTAAAAGTTCTAAGTAATGAGGAGTCACTATCAGATCTGTCTTTTAAATAGACACTGCAGAATTGCAGAGGAGGTCTGAGGGCCATGCGATAAAAACAGGATGTGGGGACACATTAATATCTCTTTTTCCTTAACAGTATTACAAGCTAATATAGAGAAGTCATAAGAGATCAAGAGATATAAACACCACCCAGTTATTGAATATCCAAAAATATGATTTTGCTCAGAGTGAGTTTTTTTCTTGCATTTGCCAGAGGTGATTGTTTGCACTAATTTATCCAGTTTCCTATTTGGCCAGTGGCATGTATTTGCAAATTGTTTACAGCCATCAGCACCTGACACATTAGGTACCCAATAATTATATTGTTGATTTACTGTGGTTGCTACACAGGATTGAGAGTAAGGCATGGAGCCATGTAATAGTTGGGGTTTTTTTTTCCTTTTCTCTGTGTGAAGTTAATTGAACTATGCAGAAATTCAGTTCCCAACTTGGCCTCAGAAAACTCTCTTTATCATCTCAGCAGGAAGCTCATTTTGGGCTTTTTAAACATACTTTCATGATTTTGATCTAATTATCATTATTCTAATCATTATTATTATCCATCATTAAGTTTCTGGAATACAAGGACATACCATCTCAAGACAGGAAGTTTTTAACAGTGTTCACTTTTTTTTTTAATAACTGTAGTGGTTATAGCAAATTCTGAATTCCATGGCTCTTTATATTACCTGCGTTAAAATGATTAGGTGCTTTGGTTAATAGTTATCTTCATTTTTATAGAGATGTGTTGATAGCGTTAAGCCACCCAAAAAAAAACCAAAAACAAAAAGACTGTAAAAAATAAGACTAATAGCTGCTTTGGGAACATGTATACATATGTATACATATGTATTATGTATGATGTAAACATCATACATAATGTATGATGTTTAATATATCTTAAAGAATAGAGATTTCTTTTATCTCACAACCTGTTTTTAAGTATCTACGATATTGTACAAAGAAATATAAATTTGAACAAATCAGCCAAACAATACAGAAAAATAAGATAAATATCAAATGTTCTTTCTAACCTCTTTTCTCCAGGATCACACTTCTCCAATCCAGACTGCATGTTGCCACAAATGTAGTTTCTCTGAGGCACAATTCTGGGCCTGTGAACTCCTATAGCTGAAGAAATTCCAATGATCCCTTTTGCCCACCAGAAAAACCTTGTTATTCCAAGCCCTTTACTATCCATCTGTCAGATGGGCACCCAGTTACTCTCAGCCAGGAATTCTAGGTGCTGTGAATATAGCTGTGAAGAGGAGTGACTGAAGAGTGTATATGATATAGCACACAGGGATACCAAACTTTAAGAAACATAAAATACTGTTTAGTGCTATGAAGATTATATAATATGCTAATGCTTTATAATAACGTGGGAGGTGCTTTAGTTAGGTAGTCAGGAAGGATCTCTGAAGAGAGGAAATTTGAATTGTGTCTTGAAGTTGTGAAAAAACTCTTCATGAAATAATATAGGTAAATGACATTCCAAAAAGTGGAAACAGAAAAGACTCTGATGTGAGACAACCTCACTACAATCAAGGAAGAGAAAGAGGACTGGTCTTGCCCAGAACTATCCATCCAGACATCAGTTCTTCTTTCATTGAAAACCCAAACCCCAAACTGAAATACATTTCTCACCTTTCTCTAAATTTTTTGTGTATTTTTCCCCTCAGGAGTTTACTCATGAGCATCTTCCCATATGATACAATGATCCCTATCTCTGTACTGAGACACTTTCCCTGTTTTTAGAATCCAATGTAACCTGACATCAATAAGAAAAATTAAAGTGCCTCTAAGGGTTGTTTGGACTTAATTCTGTGTCTGGATGCTCAGATTAGTGAGCTTGGATAAAAGTTCCCCTCCCAAAAAAATGATGTAGCAGTGGAGAAGTAACAGAGATGCAGACTCTTCCATGGTTATTTCAATGCTAAGGTCGTGTCCAACTCACTTGAGGGAGTCCACTAAGCAAAGCACACAAATGTGGAATGCCAAGCACGTGTTCAGGAAGTAGGGGATGCAGCAGAGCTAATCAGCATGCATGCCAGAAGCAAAAAATCTCATTGCCATGATTTTCCAGAGACTATGAATGATAAGGATTGCATTTAAGGGAATGTGGTATATCAAGATACTTAATATTCATATGGTGTTTTTAAGATCTTGCTTCTTGTATATGTCAGTATGTAGAACCTATATCTGTTACTCTACCTTGGAATAAATAAAATAAGGAAACGTTTGGTTGTAAATTTTTCCATATGTGCTTTGTGTGTATTAATTGAAGAGAGTTCATCCAAAATGTCACCTACGGTTCCAAGGATCACAAGAAGTCGAGTGTTTTTTTTTTCTCTTAAGTTACTTCACATGCCATTTTCTTATATGAGCATTCATTAATATTTATTCATTCATTAACTTGATAAATAATGAGGGCTCACTATGTGCAAAGTCTGTAATATTTTCTGTTATATACAATGGTGAGCAAAACAGATGGTGGACTGCTATCTTTACTTTTAAATGACAAAGATTGTCAAGAATACCTCATTATAATTCTCTATATTACCTGTTCACTCATTTCATTTGGCAAGAACCGAATAACTACTTTGAGAATGTTTGCATAACAAAAAAGGAAGAACCAGAATGAATGTATACCTGGATACAAAAATACCTATGCAAAAATCCTGGGGAGAGCTGTATCCCTGGAGTCAGCTATGGGAAAAGCTGGGCTATTCTTTGCCACAAGCCTGACCCTGGATGAGGGAAGGATTCTCCAGGACATCAGCAAGTCTGGGAGTGCTACGGGGTCTGCTGTGTCTTTTATATCAGGACATTCCCCCTTCTCAGGGTCTTAGTGGCATACATGATTATTTGGCACTCCTGAATGCTTCCAAGGGGTGTAATTTCTGGAGCTGCCTCAATTGCAGTTCTATTGTTTCTCATGATATGTGAAGGTAAAATATGAGCTCTTATGTTACGGCCTTGTAAGTCATGTTATCCTGTGGTAAGCAGTTGTGGTTTTGGTGGTAGAATTTTTCTTTTAAGTTGTTGGTACTCCTAACTGGAATCAGGTAGTTTGGATATCAGTCTCACTTGCTGCCTCATTTGCTAGGAATACATTTTTCACCTGTACCTCAACATGTGACCCAATGCAAACATGTGCTCCCATTCTGCAACTGGAGGGGTTTGCATTTATTTCAGAATTTATTACAGAATTATTCAAATTCTTGCATCATTTACACATAGTTACCTGCTTTGCTGAAGTATTTGATGGAAAATTCCAGATGCCATACCACTCATAAACTTGTTATAGGTAAGATAGTAGTAATGATATCTTATGTTTGGAAGGATTTTATAATCTACAAAGCTTTTTTACTTGTATTATTTCACATCTGATACATGACAATCCAGAGAAAAGAAGATATTATTTTATTCATTTTGCAGACAAGAAGATAAGGTTCAGGAATGTCAGATGTTCACAGTAATATAAATAGAAATTGAAAAGGACTAAAATTTAGGCTGAAATCTCACCATTTATGTGTGTTATACCTTCACCTAGTATGGAAGACCCCATCAGATCCATAATTACAACGTAACAAGCAGTACATTTCTCCCTTTGTAGAGCAAAGGGGGCCATCTATGCCCACACCCCTCATACATCCTGGGTTGGAGCATGTCATGAGGAGTGCAGGAGTTCATTGGCCAGGTCCCAGGGAGGAGGCATAGTCCTGGCCAGCACAGCCTCATCAGATCAGTCCCAGGTAAATGCTGACACCTGGACCCGGAATTTTATATTGAGGTTCCTCTCAGAAGCAATTAGAAGGCAGGTTTGACAAGTCCTTTTAAATTAATTTTCAAAAATCAAATACTATGGAACATCCACCATGTCCTAAGGACTGTGGTAAGTGCTGCAAAGCTCTGGACAAAAGGATGTGGCTTCTGTCCTGGAGGAGCCTACAAGTTAGGAAACGAGATCAACATGTTAACTTTCAAACAAGTTCCTAGCTTGGCTTTACTCCAGAAAGGACAGAGAGCTAGTCAGAGACAAAGAGACAGCAAGAGTAACAGAGTAAAGATTAATGAGAGTAATAAGTAGCTGAACTTTTATGCTATTGTATCTACAGATTTGCTTCTGCAAGTATTGCTGCTGTGGCTAGATGCTGTTGAATTCCCAAAGCCTGTGCAGTCTGTATTCCTAAAGTTTTAAATGGGAGAATTTTTTTTTTTTGTATTAAGAAATACAACCTGAGGAAGCCAATATCACATACATTCCAGATTTTCAAGAAACCTGAAATAACCCAGCTTTAATTTCAGAGCTGAGTTTTTATGATAAAATTAGACTACCTAGAAAATAAATTCAGCATTGACTGAGTTCAAACAGGGAAAGTTCACAGCATCCTCCTGATTGATGTTAAAGAAATGCCAATGGTTCAGGAGGTAGAAATAAAACCAAAAATGGAAATGCAACATTAGGCTTTATAACAAGAGCCTGATGGGACTTGCCACATTTTATTTTAAGTGATAAGTACTAAAGGACAGTTCTCCACCTAGAAACTTCTTCCTGACCACCATGCTCCACAGGGCAAGGGCAAAGATGCAGTGGCCTCCTTCAGTACACAGCATCACCACCCTCATCACCAGATCTCCATTTGCTGCCAGCTCCACACCTCCCAGCTCCTTATTGGGCTTTGGGCCATGAAGGAACTTCAGGGCCAAGGCAGAGGCATTGCAAACCAAGATTTGAACCAGAACAGTGCATTCCTCTGGAGCTCAGAGATCTGCCCACGGGTATCTTTCACTTGGGAAACTTTCTATGAAGGTCAGCCCAATTGATTTTAAGACTGAGTTGCAACATTTTCCCCTAAAATGAGGGATTCAAAGCAAATTTGTAGAAAGCACATGTTAAAATAGGAATGTCATAATTTCTATTCTTTCTTTCTTCAACTTCAAAATGTAGCAAGAACGTGGGAGTCAGGGGCAAAGAGGTATAGGGTATCAAGGCTATTTCCCTAGTGAATTAAGGTTTACGATAGGCCTCTGTTACTGTTAGTTTTTGGCTGATATGATACAGTGTTTTTTAAAAAAAGGTTATATTAAATTTTTTGAGTAAAAACATATCTATCTATTTATGTTGATATGTCATATCTATGGTGATATAAGGTATGTATTCATTTCATTAGAAAGATGAGCATAACAGGAACTTCTGGCTGAACATGGAATCAGACAAGCCTTGAAAATAAACTCTGTCCTTTCTGTTTTGTGTATTGAAACCTATAGGATTAAACAGGAGGAGCCTAAGACATACAGAGACAAAATAAAGCCTCAGGTATAAACATCACTGTAAGAGAGGAAGAGTCTGGACTTGTGCTTAATACTCTATACCAGGCAAGTATTGGGGCAGAGTTAGTTTGCGTTCTGCATTCTAAGTGTCCTCTGATGCCATCCCAGGCATGTTGTTGGGAAAACAGCTCTGTGTGTGTGTGTGTGGGTGTGTGTGCATGTGTGCACATGTAAATGTGTATGACGATCTCGATGAAAAAGAGCTGTGATAGTTGGGTCTCAGGTGGTTTTTGCTGTAGGATGTCACTAAGTTTGACATTTGGGTCACTCACAGAGTCCTGGGAGAATCAGCAGAGCCTCACATTAGCACCTTGGAGGCAGTAGGATGGCAGTGGGACTGCGGTGACACTGTGCTACGTATGGGGCTTTGCATCATGCTGTAATAGTTTAATCAGTAAGCCAGGATTCCAGTTTGGTCATGGTGGCCCTGGAAGTAATCAAGACTAGTAGACGAGGAGGTCACTATTGCAGCAACTGGCTTTGAGGAACATCCTTGAAACCCTAATGTCTCAGCAGATCGCTTTCAGTTCAGTACAAAGGAAGAATAAAACACTGGTCTTTGTAAATAACCCTGGGGATCTATAGGAGAATTTGCAAGGAGAGACTGCAGAAGAAAAAAGGTGTACCTCCTGCTCACATGGTAAATATTATCATTTGACCATGTTGTGAATCTATGCTGTGTTACAGATTAGGATCTAAGGCTATGGCAGTTACTCTATGTATAAACAAAATGTTTGTGCCCTCCCCCGGGGTCCCCATCAAATTCATATGTTGAAGCTCTAACTCCCATGTCATATTTTCAGATGGAGCCTCTGGGGGATAATTAGGGTTAAATGAGGTCATGAAGGTAGGGCCTTCATGATGAGATTAGTATCCTTAGAGAGACAACAGAGAGCTTTCTCTCTTTCTCTGTCCATGTGGGTGTGCACAAAGAAGTCATTTGAGCACACAGTGAGATAGCACTGGCCACCTACAAGTCAAAAGAAGACACCTAAGAATTAAACCTACTTTTCTCGCACTTTGATCTTCAACTTCTCAGCCTCTAGCATTGTAAGAAATAAATTTCTGCTGTTTAAGCCACCCAGTGTATAGTATTTCATTATGGCAGCCTGAGCCGACTAAAGCACTTTAGAAAAAAAATGCAAATCTTTACCTTATTCAGCCAAATGGAACTAATAAAGCTAACTGCAAAGCACTCTAAAATTAGCTCTGAGGTGCCCTCTTTCCCTGTTTTTCTAGCCAGTGGCTAACTACAAATTGTTCTTTTCATAAATAATTATAACTTGCTACAAAATTCCACCAAGTTTGAATGTTTTGTAATGTTAATGAGAAAAATTTGGATTGTGTACACTTGGAAGCGTGGTAAATTGACTACTGTCACTGATTTAATGTTTAGTGCCCTTTTCTGTAAAGTCAGTTTTGAAAATGTCTTAATTATTATCATTGATCATCATTTTTCATCATTGTTTACATTAGTAAACATTGATTCATGCAAAAACAAAATTAAAGATTATTTTTTATAGATTTGGAAAGACTTTGGGATATATGAATGTTCATTTGTTTTTACAATCAAATCACAAGCAGCATCAATGAACATAGCATGATATTATGCAGCCTTGCTTACACCCTGTTTTAACATTCTGATCTGCTTTTCTGAGTCTATACAGTTTCATGTAATTAGTCCTCCACCATAATTTATCAGTCTTGGCAAAGATTAATAACAACTGAAGATTGTGCTTGCACTGGGAATTATTATTTATGTTCTATATCTCTAGTGTTTGACTAATAGTTAATTCTAAACAAAAATAATTCAAACATTGCTGTTGTCTTTGGAATTTATTGTTATACTCACAATCAAAGGTATAAGGGGTATTCTGGGATTCATTTGAAGTAGCTCAAAAGCCACAGGGGGAGAAAAGCGGGAAAAGCTAAACTATTACCTAAGTAGAGAAGGTGGTGGAATTCCAGGATTGCAGAGAGGAGATATTGTAGAAGAAGAGACTCAAGCATCAGGTGGCTTGGTGGCCATAAAACATCCTCTCATATCTCCCATGGAAGGGAGCATAATTGACCAATGGGTCCCAGCTAATGTACTCTGAAATCCATTGATGTGTTTGCTTAGGGGCCACGCTTCCCACCAGGTGCTTACAGCCAATGACTGAATGCAACAGGGATACCAAGCCATGCCATTTCCTGGGAAATATGAGACTCCTATAATGAATGACTTTGGCTCAAGGGCTTTGCTGAAACTGTCTTAGAACTGCACTACACTCTACAATTTTTCCTACTCAACCTTCCTTTCTTCTTTCTCTTCTTCATGGGAATCAGACCCGCCTCTTGATCTGACAATTCTCACAATTCCCTCTAACTCCCTCCTGATTTTCCCTCACAGTTATTTTCTCCAAGATATCTCTTATATAATAAATTCCCAATTTGGCATCTGTTTCTCAGACGCCAAACACAGGTGGGAGGTTGGAGATCAATAAAATAATTTTTAATAAGATTCTATGATCCTTGCTGATATCAATAATAGGATAGCAAGTCTGCCCACTTAGAAATTTTCTCCAAAATAGTAAAGGCTGAACCTTCAGGATGCTATTTTATATATTCACACTAGCGTGGAGTATAGTTTAGAGAAGCAGGTGTGTGTAGGGCCTGGTCAACCAAGGCAGTTGAGAAAAGCAGAAGTTCTGTTTTTATGTTACCCTTAAGTCCATAGACTAAGCTGAAAGACAGGAAATCAATGAATGAGTAAGTCCATCTAAGGTGACGGTGAGGGGCACAGCTTTTTTCTTGATGCAAAACTCAAAGTGAGGATTTTTCTTTGCCATTCTCATTACCTTGGTATTTCTCTTTTAAATGGAAGATACGCTTTAAAATATACTTTTAAATTGGTGTGATTACTTAGTCACACCATTAGCCAATACCTAGTAAACCTTTATATGTGCCAGACACTTTTACTAAATGCTTTAAACTACAACCTCGTGAGGTAGAAATTATCATTATTACTCTCTGATAGATGAGAAAACTGAGGGATGCAGAGGTTAAGCAGCCTCCCAAGTGTACATAGTTAGTAAAAGATGGAGCTGGAATCTGAACTGAGAAAGGATGGGTCCAGAATTTTTGTTCTTAACTTTATAGCACTGCCTCTCAGAAGGTATATTTTCTAAGACACAAATTTGTAGGGCAGAAAAATTAGAATTTTCAAGTCTCACCTCCCAGTTTATTGCAATCACATTGTGTATAAAGCACCTGGGACAATTTATTATCCAGAGATTCCTATGGTGCCTATGGTCTTATTGGTCCCTTATTGGTTGAAGAGACACTTTTCTGAGGACAAATACCCACCTAGCATAGGTCACTCAGTGTTGAAATCAGTAAAGACAGATTATATGCATTTTAACTTGAATATATGCTATTAACATATTATACTAACTTGTATGACACTAAGCAGGGTTGTTTTTTTGTCCTGACATGTGGCCCAAAGTCATTTTTTGTTTTTCTTTTTAATAATAATCAAATGAACCAGAATAAAGAGAAAACAAAACCATATGTTTTGTAAAAGTACTGAATTGAAAAACCAGACACAACATCAAAATATTTTCTCAACTGATCTGAAACTGTGTTCAGTTCAAATTATTAAAAGAAAAAAAGAATCTTAGTTTTTCTCCCATCTTTATTCCTGGTTGAAAATAAGACTGTATGGAAAAAAATATACTTTACACTGTGTGTGCGTGTGTGTATGTGTCCTTGCACACACGCATATACAGAATCCTAAATAATAAAGCAAAATAAATGCATAAGAAATAGGAGAAACATTTTGAGATTAGCTGAAACAAATCAAGATATTTAAAATATATACTTTGAGGGAAAATACTGGTATAAAATTCACTGCCTTACATTTCTATAACTTTTTTATGTATTTTATGCCCTTCTACTAAATTTTTGTTTTATTGATAATTCTAAGCTACTACTTATAGTTTATTCTCAAAAAGCTGTGGGAATGTCTAACATTTGATCACAAGAACACATGACCTTCCTGGAAAACACTGATGGGACATAATTATCCCCCTTTCTCCCTCCTCTCTTGATCTTCACCTTCACTCCACACCTGTAGGCTTGGTTCCCACTCATAAGATGTCTGAAATAATGATTCAGAGCAACATTCTGCCTAGAATATGCTTTCCCACTTTCCCCCATAATAGGCCACATGCTGCAAAGGGTCCAATGTAGCTGTGACATCCTAAGTTCTCATTTTGGCAATTTTTTCCTTCCTCATTGCAAAAGAGATGAAGTTTCAGTTGAAAAGGCATTCAGCCTGGCCATATATGCTCATTTGTCGAGGATGTAAACTAAAAGGAGGTGTTATAACAACAAGCAATGTTTGTCAATTATAAATATGTAATTTCATGAGACAATTGGACATCATCAAGCACCTAAAAGTAAGGACTTTAATAAAGCCTGTGGTTGTCTATTGTGTAGGCGTTTGAAGTAAATATGTAAGATTAGGAATTAGTAAAATAGTTTACTATGAACTAGAAGGCATGGTATGGGAAATTCAGTAATGGGTGGAAGGTTTAAGAAACTGCTCTGCAATAGAGCAGTCAAATCCTTTATTCCAAGGGTTTAGAGGCTACCTCCCAGTAAAATTCCTTATTATACAGCTTATACTATCAATATTTACATTTTTTAATAAAGAAACTGAGGTTCAGAGATGTTAAGTGATTAGTCCCAGGTCACACAGCTGGCAAGTGCGGGAGTTGGGTTTTGAAACTCGGTAGTTCAGTTCTAAAGTCCACCATCTAAGTTATTACTAATGCTCTTAACTTTGGCCATCAATCTAAATCTGGATGGCATAGTACTACAGTGAAGAGCTAAATTTCTTTATTCAATACCAGGTTACCTTGCAAAGTCATTTGTATTTCTGGGGCACACTTTAGAAAAACTCATTGTTTATAAAATGAAAGCATGGTATTAGATTCATTCATTCATTCATTCAAAAAATTTTACTGAGCATCTATAAAGTTGTAGCCACTGTTCTGGGCCCAAAATGACCTCTAAAGTCTCTCCTAACTGTAAGATACTATTATTCCCTACTACATGGGAACAGCATTTTTCTATTTATAGATACCTTTGAAATAGTCAACATTTATTCTTAGTATATTTTCCCTTCTTAAAGGAAATACGGACAATGACTTGACGAGATAAGATTCTGGAGCAGGATATTTGATTCGTAAGCAGATAATCAGACATATAGATGGGGTATAAAGTATAGCCATGCAAGTCTTGGAATAAAAACATAAAGCTTGATGATTAAGGCATGACACTATTTATAGACCATAAAGGAAAAAGAACTACAAGCTCTGACACACATTCTCACTTTATGTAAAGTAAATTCCCAAAGATATTAACAGCTAATTCAAAAAGTAGGGTCTATAACTAGGAAAATTTTTAAAATGTATAAGGGGAAAAAAGAACACGCCAAAGTCTTTTTTATCTTAAATTCCCATGTAATTCTGGCACAATAATAGTGCAGATGGAATGATAATAGTGATGATGATGATCATCACCATAATAATAGAAAAGGAAGAGTTGAATTAATTACAGCACATTTCTGTTAAGGTTTTTATTGTATTTACAACTTTGATAAAACTCATTGGAAAGCAATTTGGTAATAAATAATAAACATTAATACATGTGTGCTTTGATCCTTATTTGTAAGAACTGATCAATCTTATATCAGTAATGATAACAAGAAAAAATACTACATCTATAAAAATGTTCATTGAAGCATCATTTATGTTTGCAAAAAGCTGGGGGAAAGTCCAAGTAACAATAAAATGGAGAATGGTTATGAAAATTATGGTATATTTACTCTATGCAATTTTCTTTGTAATTTAAAATGGTAAGTAAGAAACGATGTAGCAAGAAGGAAAAATTATAACAGTAAGTCAAGAAAAAATAAGGTTCAAAATCACAAGTATATCATTGTTCCAGAGCTTGACAATCCTGGCATAGTGAAGTAATGTTTTTTAAAATCGTTCTTGTGGTAGTAGATGAGACAAATAGATTGTGACTCCTGCTCTTTAACCTGCTGGTCAAATATTGTTGCTATGCTTACACTTTTTGCTGCTATATATCTACACATCTTGACTGAGGAAACATGAATAACACTGACAACTTTTGGATAAACTAACTCCTCTATGAAAATATTTAAGTTCCCTTCTCTGTGAAATCTTCATTAATGATATGCCCCTCAAATTGACACCTGAAATCATTTCCTCTTAATAGAATACTATCATACATGAAGCCTCAAGTACATAAGTTTTGTGGTCCCAAACATTTTTAATTTATGAGAATTTTTCTTCCTGTTACAGCTGGTTATTAAATTCTAATGCAACTACCACCCACATGACTTCAGCAGGCAGAATAAAATCCCCACTGGTCAGGGTTCAGGATGCATTTGCTTCTTTGCATGACACAATGATTGTGAAAACTCAGCTCTGACAGGATTGGCATGTGAGAAAAATTGACCAGGGCAGAATATCTAAGGAACAGAAGGAGAAGAGGCATGCCCAAAATGGGCAGTGTAATGTGTCAGGGACATGCCAGAAATGAGCCTGAAGCACTGAAACATCTCTATAAGTACTGACAGAACCAACCCCATGCTGCCATCAAGAATGGGACAGCTCAATTTGAAATAAAGAAACGAAGGCCGGTGCTACAATTCACAGTGTGGTTTTCCAAGGAGAAACAATGGCTATCAATCCAAAAGACACATTAATCTGTGTAATAATATTGCCAAAAGAGTCATTTATTAGCCACACATTTTTGATAGTAATATTTTTATCATTGGCGAAGGCAATTAATTAGAAATCGGGGAGTGATATTTCTCAGGTAGTTCAGATTTTCATATATAAGGATTGTCAACTATTTTTATATATATATATATACACACACACACACACACATATGATAGCTGCACATTAAAGATGTATGAAACAGTCACACTTTAATAAACACAGCAACTAGTTAAACTGAATGGCAGTCAAGCCTGGAGAACCTATCCTCTTGTTGAAATGAAATTTCCTTGGAGATTTTGCCAAAAGTTAGAAATTTGCCTCATGCTTGATTTCCTAAAACAGAATGCAGAAGACAACTCTACCTGTCTTTCTCTGAAATCAGATTTTTTTTTTCTTTCTGAACGTGCATTAATTGCTGATGGCAGCAGTGGGAATCTAACCATAGTGCATTCATATCTATGTAAATATGCCATCATCTCTTCTATGGAAATTTACCACACTTTAAGTTATTCAATAGCAACAGATTTCAAACCAGTGCAATCACAGTATTCCAGTCTCAAAGTCAAGTTACGCTTAACATGGGTGGCATTGGGATAAATTTTGTAAATATTCTCTGCAGGCCACTCAAAAGAGATGGATTTTTTTCAACTCACCATCCTTCTTTGAGAAAAGCAACCAAACACACAAGCGTCATTACCCAGGTAGCAATGTCCATCTTATACCATTTCATATAGTAGAACAAGCACAGATTTTGTAACAAAACAGAGACTTGGGTACAAATACAATCTCTTCTATTATGAGTAGATGGCCATTAATTTCTTTAGCATTTACTATTATTTACCCTAACACATATTTTGCTTATTTATTTTGTTCATTTTCTTCCTGCCCCACTAAAATGTAAGATCCATAAGAGCAGAGCTTTGACAGTTTATATACTGCTGTGTCTTGCATATAGTATCTACTTAATATATATTAGTGGAATAGTTAAGGAACTCACTCTCCAGAGAATTTCCAGCTTGTCCTACCAACTGTAAAGAGCAGGGGGAATATTATATCCAGAGAAGTAGAGATATGTACCCTCAAAATACTGCTTATACTGCCTCTGACTATCAGGATCTGTCACAATCCCCGAATTGAAAGAAGTTATATGATACATACTTTTACTAATCAACGTCAAATTTAAAAGTATATTAACATTTTATGTATATATATAAATTTTACATCTTCAAGGAAATACATCATGACCTATGGATATTTTAAAGGTGAAAATAACAACTAAACACCACCTGATGTTTACAAATATTTTATCAATTAATCAAGTTCTTTTTCACATCTAGTCTTTGGTTGAAAATAGAGGCTTTGATTTCCAAGTTATAATCTATTTAGTATATTACATCAGACTTTGCACACTGGTGCTCAGTAAAATAACATTGCCAGAAGTCAACCAAAAAGCTGAGAATCTTCTTCAACTCATTCATTTATTATTTTATTCAACAATATTTATAGAGTGCCTACTATGTTCCCAGTATAATTCTAGGAAATGAAAATATAACATTGAACAAAAGAGGAAAAAATCCTACCCTCATAAAATTCTTCCTCTCAAAAAGTTTATTTCTAAGAAAATGGAATTTAAAAATACATAAATGCAAATGCAAATATAAATATAAGTGTGTATAACAGAATAGTAGGTTATTAATTTGTTGTAAGAAATAATTCAAGGTTAATGATATAACATTAAATAATAAAGCAGATATCTCCTAGATTCAGTAGTTAAGAAAGACCTCTCTGAGGAGGAGAAATTTGAAAAAACACTTGAGTGACAAGAGGGAAGGAATGAAGAGAGTACTTAGGAAAGAGCATCCTAAATCAGAGATGATAGCAAATGCAAAAGCCCTGTATGGCAAATGCTTGGTTCCTTTGAGAAACTGCAAGATCAAAGTGAGCAAGAGAGAATGGAGAAGATGATGTTAAAGAGGTTGTCAGAGGCCAGATGAAATTGGCTGTTTAAGGCTATATAAGAATATTAGAATTTATTCTAAAAATAATGGGAAACTATTTAAGAGACTTTTATTTTTAAGATAGCACTCTGTCCCCTCTTTGTGGATTAGGCTCTAGGTCCAAGAGTTGCAGGGAGACCAGTGAGGAGGTCATTGCTATATTTCAGATGAGAGAAGATGATGGAATGTGCTATGATGGTAGCAATGGAAGTGATGAGAAGAAGTCAGTCTGGGGATGTACCGTGGAGGTAGAACTGGCAGAATACGCTGGTAAATTGCTTGTGATAAGGATGTGAGGTGTGAGAAAGAGATCCGAGAGGATGCCCAAGAATTTAATCTGAGAAACGGGACTGGTGGAGCCCTTTACTGAGATGTGGAGCATTGGGGAGGGAATGGGTTTTTGGAAGAAAACCTAGAGTTATGTCTTCTGGACATTAAATTTCTGATGATTAATATTAATAGAAATGCAATGGAAGTTTTGAGTAAGCTGTTGAATGAACAAGGGTAGAGATCAAGGGAAAGTCATACCTGAAGATATAAAGTTGAGAATCATCAGTGTATAAATGGCTCTAAAAGGCCTGATACTGAATAAGACCACAAGGTGTATATAACAGAGATAAGAAGATGTCTAAGAGCTAAATCCTGGATCACTCCAACTTTTAGAGGTTAGTATAATAGCATAAAGAAGCTCTGGACAAAATGGCTGCAAAGAAGAAACCAGTCAGATTTGAGGAAAACCAAAGTACATAGTGTACTAGAGTCAAATGAAGAAATTGGTTCCAATAGGAAGAATGGTAAATGTTGTTGAGAACAGTGTATGATGGGGCCTGAAATATACCTTTCTCAGGAAAGTCCTGGTTGATTATAATGTGGTATATGCATTCATCTCATGTCCTAAGGCCTTCAAATGTAATGTATTTGAACCCATTTCCTAAAACTCAACTATGCCAAACTTTCCCATATCACTTTACTTCATCTGTTTAGCATACTGAGGCTTAAATTCTGCAAATATTATTACTTTGAACTGGAGTAATGGATGTTGGTAAGCTTTATGGAATTTTTATAATCCTAAAATTATTTATATATTTATATTAAGATTATAGTTAGATAAATTAAAGGAAATTTTAGCTTTGCCTTGGTAATATAAGTTCATTGTCTTAAATTGAGAGTTTGGTAGTCAATGTGATTGGATACAGATAAGCGTCCAGATGAAAAAATTATCCAAAGACTCATCACTTGCTTTTCCACTCATCATTCAATTTTACCTTTGTCTCAGTCAGTGTTGTATAAGCTTCCAAACAACTATTTAAGGAGTGGGGGATTTAAAGAAAGAAAAATTACATCCCATTCGTTTCCTAATAAGCTATTTCTACAACACATTTTTTTACTTTCTTAGGGACATGGAAATACAGAATAAGTCTATTTTCCCATAGACTATAAATAATATGTGACATGAAAGTGTCTGCTAAAATGTCTTGGTAATGAGTGAAGCAATCCCATGAAAAGACATCAGAGTTTGCTTCCTCCTCTGAAGATGTCATGCTATGTCCAGGCCAAATAATTGAAATCTCGTGTCATTGAGCTATCTGTCTAACAAAACAGGATGTAAAGAAAATGTTTCACTTGTGAGTTGTTCGCCTGATAATTCTTTTAAAAGCATAGCATTCTCATGAGTATGCCAGTCTGCTGAGTGGCTTTCATTTATTTATTGCTGAGCAACTTCACAAAGTTCTGCTAAGTTTCCTTTCTAGGATTCAAAGCATTAAAAATGCTATTTGGAAATTGACCAATTCTATCAAATGTAATAAGAGAAAAACAACTTCAAAAGTATGTGACACCCATTCTATGTTGGTGCGAAAATTTCCACGATGAGCCAAAAATGAGACTTGGCAGAAGGCTCACACATTATGGAGGAGTAGGCACTAAGTATAGAGATGATAGATCATCATTTTCTCCTATGTCTCAGTGTAATTATAAATATCATCTCCTTTCATTTGCAAGAGAAACTTATTTTCCTGCTCAGAGGGAATGCTGGAATATAGCTAGTAGAGAGAACATAGTTGAACAGTATCTGGCCCACATTAGATATTTAGTAAATGGTGAAAATTTGATTAAGAAATGAGAGGTTCTGTCAAGACTCCACCAACAATGTGTGCATGTAGTTGTGTGTGTGTGTGTGTGTGTATGTATTGTGTGAAAGGTACTTTTTGATCACTTAGCAGGGTTCTAATAAATGGTTTAACACAGAAATAGAGAATCTATGGTAGAAGTCAAGGGAGGCAGATGATTGGCATCTGGAACATTTCTGTACTGAAAGCTCAAACTTGACCACTGGTTTAGAGTGCATTGCAGAGTTCTGTTGCATTAATGCGTAGTTAGTGACAGCTCATCCAATTAAAACACAGAAGCAAGGAGCTTTTGGATTTGGTTAAAACTCTTTGGATGGTAAAGAGAAGGGTAATCAAGAGCAGTACCTGATCTGATATTTTGCACAATATTGTACTAAAATCCAGCCGATGAGGGCTCTTACTGTTGTCTTGGGGGTATGTGGAAGGGGGCAAAGATAAAGAAAATAAAGTGAGGAGTGACAGATAAGTGGGCTCTCAAGTCATTTTCCCACACCATTGGTCACACCTCAATAAAGAGACTTCCTAGTGCGTTAAGTCCTTCTGAGAATAACAGCTTATTGGTGTTTTTAATTAAAGTATTTTTAGCTTACACTAAAGTTGTTATAAATGTACAGAATGCCACCATGTTTATATTATATTATCAGTTAGAGAACACATCCAAGAAATTATATATAGAGCTTTGTTAGAGCATTACGAAGTATTAGATCCCATTTTTCAAAGCAAGCAAATAAAAAGAAACAGAAGGATTTCACATAGTATATATATAATAGGTTTCAACAAAGAATACATTTATAGAATTTTTAAAGTTATATTTATTTTTATTTGGAGGAAACAGCTTTACAACACTAGAATTTTAAGAAATAGTCTAAGAAATTCCAGCCTTTAAATATATAATATAAATATATACAGTAATAAATAAAATGTTAAATGCATTTTAATTTAGCAGTGTAAAATACAGAATATTTCCACACCATTTTGCATTTGATTTTGTTCTTATATTTTGGTATGCTTTTTGTTAGAAATACATGACTAACAACACTCCTATACCATGAAGCTTTTTACTGAAAAAAATATTATTGCATTGAACTACAGTCCAAGTAATTTATTGAATAACCTAAAAAAGCTGCTTTGCATGTACAATAGTGCAATTTACTTAGCCACAGTATAATTTTAAAAAACACTTTGTACAGAAAATACAAAATAAAATTATTGGTTTTATGGATCATATTGCCAGAGTATCATCCAGTTTAATTACAAATTAAAAACTTTAAATAGAATTGAATAAGGTGGGAATTTGCTTTAAACAGCTACACAACCAATTTACATTGTCAACTATTTTATCTCACATATTGAAGGAACTAACAATTTTGCATGGTGGATAAGAAACTTCTTCTTGAAGTTGCTTGTTTTAATATGTGAATATGTTTTGAAAAACACTATTTTGAACAAAGATCAAGGGCTATAACTAAAGACTAAAGAGTATCTTCTTTAAGAACACACACACATTCACATTCACGTGTGTATTCGTACGTATTTTAATTTTTCTAATTTGCCGTATTTACTTTTCTCATTCTGAGAAGATATTCTTGCTCTTGTTACTTAAGAAAATGGTGAGTTGCTAAAAAGCGAAGTGACTTCGAGAAAGGAATTAAGAAAGCAGATTGGGAGCTCTCCCTCCTATACAAAGATGCATAGAATGGAAAAGACCATTTGGCTTATTTCTCTAATATTGGCTTGTTATAAACCTAACCCATTCATCTATTGCTTCCATTTTAATACAGCTTAATCCAAAGATACAACAATCACCTTCAGTGTCTATCTAATAGAAGAAGTGGATAGTATTTTTTCCTGGAATGAAATGATAACCTTTGAGAATCCTCTATAACTAGGCTTATTCACAAGAGAACTCATCTTAGTAGGAGTCTCTCATCTTATTAAAGTGATTTCAGACTGAGACACAAAGGGCAGTCATCTGTTTTCCTAACTACTGTGCGAACTGGTCATCCACTTGATTTTTAATAAAGTCTCTATTTGCCAATGAGAACACATTTCTCTTTAGAAGTTCATCTAACTTAAAGAATCAAAATTAAACCCCTTCATGAGCTCTGCTGGGCCAGAGATAAGTACTGGGTCACTTTTGCCCTTAAGTATATTAGCTACATACACTGATGTGTGAGGTTTGGGTCCCTTAAATTGTGTTTTTAGAGAACTGGATCTGCTATTTACATGTTTTTCTTCAGAATGTTTAACCATCTTTCTGAAAACTCATGGGAAATTTTTTAGGAGAGATTGAGAAACGTGCTGCTGGTTTGAGATGATTGGCAATATTATTTCACTGCTAAGGAGCCAACTATCCACACGTGCTGGGGAGGGCATCTGGTCATTTCAGCCATAAGCATTTAGAACACTGAAACACCAAGTGGTATGCGAACAGGTAGAGCCATCTCTGTATCTCCAATTATGTTTCAAATGCTTGAAGTGTATGATGTTTGTGATCAGTTTGAAAGTATTGTAAAATTCAGAAAGCTGTGTTGCTGCCATCATTTGGAACTGTGTAAGCGAGAACTTCATGCGGTAAGGAGATAGTCAGATCCAGCAATATAAGCTTGAGTAATTTTGCTGATTAAATATTCCATTTAATGGGAAAGTTTTATAGGATTGGTTTCTTTTAATATATTTCTATTCAGAGATAACAGGGAGATTCCATTAAGTCCTGGCAGAAACTAAAGAAAAGGAGTCATTGTCAAATCCATTTTCTGTAAGTGAAACAGAAATATCAGGGGATCATTCCATGAAATGTCTACCTAAGGAAAAAACCCTGGGAATTGGGAACTTTTAAAATAATTCTGTATATTCTACTCATTTCCTATATTCTATTATATTTATAACATTTATAAAGGTGAACTTAAAGAGAATGTTGAAATACAATTTTTATAGCCCCATTGTATTTTTTCTTCCTGAATTTGGCAGGGAATTGTTAGGAAGATAAACTTTCCCAAATATTTATTTCTTCATGCAAACATATTCTGTTTAGCCATACCTGAATTCATAGAGGCTATCTGATGGTGGACTGGTTCCTAATCTCTAAGAAAGATATATAGATAGGTAAGTATGTGTTTGTGCATGCATGTATGTTTGTACGTGTGTGTAAATATTTCACAGACTTTCTTAAGCATTTATATTTTAAGACAGACACAAAAACTTGCCTCCATGAAGCACGGGGTGAAAGTGTAATTCCATAAAGAGAATTACCCCAGGCATTAGGCATAAAAGAAATTTAATGCTAAAAATCAACTGTCAAATAATTATGTAAATAGAAGAAAACAATGCTGAAAATATCCAATACAGTGGGAATTTTTTTTAAAAAATGGAATTATTTTAGAATTAAATATATATTTAGAATTCTTTGTTTTATTTTTTTTTCCCAGAGTATGTTTCCCTTAAGGTAAAATGGAAAATAAAATACAGTGTTTGAGCCTGCAGTCACTGATTTGGGGGAAGTAAGTTTTATAATTGCTTCTTTCCTCATGTGATGCCACGATTTGCATAATTTCTCACCTTAGAGTACAAATTATTTTTTATTTAGGTAGTGAAGTCTGCTTTCCCATAGTCCGAATTAGTATATCAGTGAACACTTTCATCACTGTTAATACAAGACAGAGTAGTCATTTCCATGTCATCAATTCATATAAATCTATCTTTGTTAGTTAAAATTAAGTGCTCATAGAGGGTCTCTGGTCTAACCTTCTGAGACATTAAATTGTCACCAAGACAATTATAATTAATCAGATGTTTTGTCTTTTTCATAGTACGACTTCTGTTGAGTTCCCATGATTATCTTGGCTCCGTGTCAGCTTTGCAATCTGCTTTAGGAAATAATTATCCACATTACGTTTTTTGGTTTTTTAAAAATCTGCAGGGCATCTGTAGTCTATTTTTATACTAAATATTTTATTTATTTCATGTTTTTGGGGTTCACCCAATGTTGATCAGTAGTCTTTTATAATCACTTTTATGGAATTTCATGCAAGTATAGAGTTTCTTGCTATTTGATTTTTTCCTTCATTTTTATATTCTTTTAAAATAAATAAGCTAGACTTTGTCACTGCTATATCCCAGTCAAAACTGTCATCCCACAAGTTTCTGGTGATATCCTAGAAATGACATTTTTTTCTTTATGTTAAAATTTCAAATTCACTCTATCTCCTTTTATTTTATTTTTTGTGCTTTTCTCTCTCTATCTCCACCTCTCTCTCCTCTCTCACCCTCTTCTGCATCCAAGATATTCTTTCTTTGTTATTTTTTACCAAGTTTTAAGTATTTAAGCTTTCAAGTTCATTTTCCTCATATATAATAAGGAGTGATAGATAACTGATCTCAGCATACAGTTGTGAAAATTAAATGAAATAATGTGGGCCAAATGCTTAGCCTGACTACCTGAAACACAACATGCCTTCAGTAAATACAGCCATCTTCCTTGTGAAGCCAAGGCTGAAGATGATGTCTTTCTCATCTTCTAGTAGTGGAGGAATTTGCATCCTCATATACACAGCGGTGAATGAATGATCACCTCCATTTCTGTTTAGTTTGATTTTCTGTGAAACTCATGTTTGTAGGGAATGTGATATCACATAAGTTTATTTATTTTTTTCATTTTAAGAATACAAAATAAGAAACCTAACTGGAGGGCCATTCGCAAATATAGATGCCAGAAATGCAAACTCTTTGGGCAAGAAAACATTTTGGATAAATATTTGAAATCATTTGCAAAATCACATGGATGGTGATTTTTTCCATCAACATTCATTTTTTTATAAATATCTACCACAATTGAATAAAACACACTGGATATTTTATAAGATTTTCTCAATAAACATGTAAAAATACTGACATTTTCAAGCCTTTTACCTCTACACTAAAACATGTATTGGCTGAACACAGTAAGATTTCTGAGTAGAAGAATAATGAACACTTAACATTTTAGTCTCTATAATATTTGAAAGATTGATCAATATGTTTAAAATGTTATTCTGAGTATATTTTATTTTCTTTTTTGCATTGTCAAATACTAATGATAGTTTGTTTTCTTATACAAAAATTAAACATTCTTATCTTTAGATGTTGCTGATTCTTACAATTACAAATTTATCTTGACATAGATTTGTGTGAAATGAAGTTAACTCATTTTTCACAGAAACTCAACAATAAAATCTATGAAGATTGTTTTTCATTGAAGTGTAGTTTTCAACCTGAATTAATCAGAAAATTTCTTGCTATCTCTCATTTTCCATTAAAATATAGTAACAGACTACATTGATTGAAAGCTTAGTTAATAGTTAAACATGGGAATTATTTTTAGTAACTGGCTCATTCACTGACCTTTTATTATTATCTGACAAATAAAACCAAATGCACATTCATTCTTTGACTCAACAAATACCTAGAACATAGGTTATTATATTCCATTTGATTTTTCTTTGTAATATTAATGGTCTCTTTGAATGTTTTCTGTTATTATTTTATAACATTATGTGAGAACTAACCAAAAGCAAATCTTTAACACTTTTCCCTCTACCCTTCCATAAACTTATCTAACATTTGCCCTGTTATTTTTGCAAGCTAAAAGAAATTCTTAAAATGTTCTTGTTTCAGTATTGGTAAATTCAGTTTATATTTATATATAGGTCACATTTTGAATTGGCAGTAATATTCTAAATCTTATATTAGAGAGACCACTTTAAATATATCATTTGCTAGGTAGAGACAATTTGTTTTATTTATCCACAAGAGGGGCTTTGACACCTATTAGTTCAAGTGCGCTGACACATTTAAGGCCTCTTTCACTCCATTAAACTGTTGCATCTGGCTGGAGCAAGAATGATGGCAAAGATCTGGACCTTGGAACACGGGTTGGATTAAAGGATTCAAGTGGATGATAGAAGTTGTGGCTGGATTTAAGTGAGGGCCAAACAATGTGGGGATAAATGCTGTCGGAGGCAGGGGCTGAAGTGTTATGTGAGGTGAGTGGAAGGGAGCAGCAACTAAATGCAGGGGATGACCTGCTAAGAAAGTCGGGTGTGCAGGGATAATGGTTGGAGTCAGAGCTGAAAATGAGATTGGAGTGAAATGTGGCTGTGAAAGGGGATGTAGATGAGCTACAGGGAGGTGAGTGCTATGAGAACTTATAGAAGCAGAAAGAGCAAAATGCTGCAGGAACGTGTGGTGGATGGTGGTGATAGACGCGTGCTGGTGAACTGGAACTGTCTGTACAGCTGAGGCTGGAGAGAAGGCAGTCAGCCCTGCAGCAGGCAGAACTCGGAGATGCTTTGATAGGAGCTGTTTCTGCATATGCTGCTGGGCTTGTAGCTGTAGGAGCTTATATTTGTCTATTTCATCAGGAGAAAATGTTATGGGCTGTTGAATTAAAGGGGGAGAGAGAGATTTATGACACATTTCTAATTCGTCTTCCACTTTGTCTGACTTCTGCATAGTTCTGTCATAGTAAGAGTTTATATTTCCTTCTACATGATTCATATGCATACTTATATCCTGTAAGTTTAGATTTATTTGGTCCTCTTTGGTCTCTATTGAATCCGTAACACCAGTATATCTATTGGATGGAAAAGCACCAGGGAAATCATTTGGTACTGGGTCACAGCTTTGAATAAAAGGTTGGACTTCATTAATTAAAGGTTTTGATTGTTCTTTTGTTGTTGGGTCCCTTTTTATGTTTAGTGACTGAGACTCTGTTACTATGTGAATTATACCTTTAGAAAGATGGTTATCACAATCAGTGTCTGCTAAAATGGTAATATTATTTGTCTGTGAACTTTTGATTTTGTCTTTCTCAGTAGTCCTTGGAGTGACACTGCCTTTATCATTTCTTCTTTTAGTTGGGTACCGTATTTTTTCAGACAAAGGCAATGCTCGTCTGTTACAGCCCAGTGGTACAAGTTGAATTGTGCACTGGCTTTGTGAATGAGCCTCTAATTCATTTTTACAACTGTTTGAAGGGACCTCAAAATTAGTTGCTTGTTCCTGACACTTCTTGGCCTGTACTCTTTCTAAAAGGCTTTTTGCTGTCGGGGGGGTCTTCTCACCTTCTGTAATGTTCGACTGTGTGGTTTCTGAAGGGCCACTGGAACAGTTCCTTGGAAAGCGGCTAATATTTCCAGAGTTACCATGTATGGGCTTGACTGTTCCCAGATCACAAATGTGAGGGCTGTCCAAAGACTCTTGATTTCTCTTGCTTTTATTTAAGTAATAAATTCTCTCCCTTGAGTAAGAGCCTAATCTGCTGTGCTGTGGTCCATGGCAATTAGGTGATTTTTCACTGCCACTGGTGTAGGAAACCTGTGAACTAGAATCAGAATCACAAGGGAAGATTGTAGTAGATTTTGTCCCTGAAAACTGTTGTTGATTTTTGCCCAGTTTATGTCTCTCTCTGCAGTGACAATATCTACGTTTGGAGTATTTCTCGTTTTTAAATGATTTCCTCAATTTGCAGTTTCTATCTGTCTGTGCTTCAGACTGTAGTCGGTTTCTCTTTGTTATCTCATCAGACAAGTAAAGGCAGTTGTGCTTCCTGCGTTTCCATTTGTGCCTTCCAGCTGAGTTGTGTTCTCTTTTACAAAAGTAGAGTAGATCACCTCGGCCATTATCATTGAACCTATGACTCGAACAAGAACTTCTCAAGCCGGACATGCTGCTAGGGGATGTGTTCAAAGGGCTAGACCGTCCATTCAGAGACGATTTTAGGGAGCATCTCTTGTGACTTTGGTTTCCACATCCAGAAGCATGGCTGGCCATGCTGATGTAGTTACTATTCAAAATTACACTGAAGTCCTTGCTGTGGTCACTGTGATCCCCTACTGTATAACAACTAGAATTACAGTTGAATTGGCTTTCATCTTCAAACTCTGAAAGAGGATCACAGGGGATCAGTTTATGCTTTTTAGTCCTAGAGATGTAGGGAGGAAAAGACAGGCCTTCATTTGCATCGTTTAGAACAATGCGGCAACTTTGCCAATGGGCCCCTGAAGGTTCCTTAAGTTCATTATCGCTATTATCCTTTAGGGACTTATCGAGGTAAGCAGGCACTTCAGGATTTTTCACTTTCAAATCATTTGCCCTAAAATTATGTTCACTCTTATCTGGCTCAGAATCATGGTAACCCAAATTATATTTTCTCTGGAAATTTTCCCAATCCGGATTAGCCATCATCATCTTTGGTTTCAGAGACTGATTATCTTCTTGGATCAATTTTTGTTGGTCTTTTATTAAACCTGAGACTTGGCTCTCTATTTTAGTCTTCATTTCCAAGGGTTCCTTACCCAATTCTGTTTTTAAGTCTTGGGGATTAGGGCTATCCTTTGTGTTCCGAGAAAGCTTAAAATCAAAATATAATGGGTTGCAGCCATAAGAGATACAAGGTTCTGTTTTTGTAAAGAGCAGAAGTTCCGTAGGCCATTGAAGAGTGGTGTGGCCATCCTTGCTTTGTACGTGGACAAAAGGCAATGGTTTGGATGTCACTTCTCTTACAAGTCTTTGCACATTTTTGCTAACTCTTTCTGTTTTATCTAAAGATCTCTCTCTGTTCTCCATTCTGGAATTTGGATTCAGATACATTGTACTCTTTTGTTCATTTGGCTCGGTCAATGAAAACTCATCCAGGCGTTCAAATACTCTGGCATCACTGTGTTTGTAAATGGTTGGTGGGCTGAATGAAGCATTTGCTTGGTTTGGGTGATTAATGTGGTTTTCTGAAGTGTTTTTCAATGTGTTTCTAGTTTCTTTTTCTCTACTGGAAGGAGTAAAATCCACATCTGCAAGATGAATGTTAGATTTAGATAATGAAGCATGAATGCCAATTGAATCTTCTAGTGTTTCATCAATAGAGTCATTTTTGTCTTGCAAAATTTTAGAACTTAGGGAGAAGGTATTATGCAAAACCCTTTCCAGATGGCTTGGTGAGAAGTTCACACCTTTTTCCTTAGTAAGGTGTGTATCCTCATGTGCAAACCTGCAGCTCTTGCATTTCTCTGCAGTTTTTTTTGTTTTATAAAGGGGTGCCTTGTTACAATCGTGGCTTTCTTCTGCGTTCTCACTGAAAACTGATGCTGAAGATTCTAATTTTAGATGCACTTTTTTTGAAAAAGAAAAAGATACTCCTGTCCTGAGATTTGCATTGCTAAGATCTGAAGATGTTTGTGGTATCCGATTTCCAAACAAATAACGTCTGTCTGTTTGCAACTGGTGTCTATTCGGCATGGCGGTCTGCTGGTTGTCGGAAATGCTCCTGGGGAGATTCTTTCCTTTGAGGAGAAGAGCGCTCTTCATGCAGGATACCTTTCTGCCATTCTTAACTGGGAACATTTCTTGCTGGAGTTGCTTTTCTGTGGTTACTCTGGGGGATTTGTATGCTGGTCCATTTCCAGAAACACTGTAAATACAATAAATATTTACATGATTAACACATTAGATTTGGAATTGTATCTGTATGTGAAGATTTCGTAGTGTTTCTATAATGAGTTAATCTACAATTTATGAACTACATCTTCTGTATTATAACCATTTTATATGCGCTTATACAACTCAGTTTAACCTCTATAGTGGCTATTTCTAAAATGCATTGTTTAAGTGTAGTATTTCGAAATTACTAAAAAGCAATAGCAAGTGAATATCTTATGCTAGGGCTGCAAAAGAAAACAAGTATTGCGTTTACATCACAATATATGTCATCCAGAAGCTATCAATTCTTTGGAATAGAGATTTAACATTATTTTACTAAGAGTTTTCCAATCAGTGCATACACATTAAATAAGGAATTAAATAGAACTAAAAGTCACTTCCAAAATATAAAAAAAGTTTTAAAATTTGCTTTTATGTATAGGTTCTAGCATTTTATAGTTTTTGGGTTTCTCAGTTTTAAAATTCCTTCATGTTTGTTTCCTTTTAAGACAGGGTGGTTAGTTCTTTCTTTATGATTTGTCAGTAATTTGACTAATTATACTAAGTGTGTAATAAAGTACACTTATTTACAAGCCATTTCAATATCTTCAATGATTTTAAAATCTTTTCTTTTGTTCCTTACTAACCAAATATTTTTTCTACCATTTGTGCAACTGTATGTTTTATATTTTAAAGCTTTTAAAAGATTATTCATTCTACTGAGCTTCATTAGTAACTCAAACAGAAAACTGAAAATGCCAATAATTAAAAGAGATGAAACTCTTTAGATTGTAAATTATATACCCCTTTATTGTTCTACCTATAAACCCTTACTACAAAACAAGCCTTAACTGGAAAGAAGGCAGTGCAAATTATGTCATTTATCTGATTGTTTGCTTTTACTTTTGCTTGTCCTACATGCTTAATGTGCTACATGCTTTTTTCTATTTTGGGTTTTTATTTCACTTTCATCCATTCATTTGTTGCTTTAATATAAAATACTAAAACAACTGATATCTTCTCCACATGTAGGTTAAATCCTAATGGAGAGGAGTGCCTTCTCAGTCCTTGTCTGAAAAATTCTTTCTTGGCTTCACGTAAGATTTTTTGGCCAATCAGCATAGAACCCCAGAGTCACATTTCTTTTGTCCACCAAATTTCCGGTACTTTGCTTCATTGTCTTTATATGTATAAAATTGCAGGCATGTTTAATTAGCCTCCTTTTATTCATTTTTGAAATGAATCTGCTGTGTGTTTGTATGATTTTGTAATTTTTCCTTTTTATTTATATATGACATTTATTATATTTGTTATATAAATATTATATTTATTCTATATTTTATACATCTATATCATTTTGCCAGAAGATAGCTACAGGTTGGTTTATTTGGGTTAATTTTTACTAGTACTTCTTGGGCTCTTTCAATTTAAATTTCATCAGCTCAGTTACATTTTCGTCTCTGATTCTCTGATTATTGCTTCATCCCTATACTAGTTTCTTTTCTTAGAATTTATATGTTAAAACTATTGGCTTTCTTAAACATTTCCTTTTAGGTCTTATGATGCTTCTTTCAGTCTTCTACTCTCTTTAGTAGTTTGCTGTAGTTTAGGGATATTTTCTTATATTTAATTTCTATTTTACTAACTCCATTTTTTACAATACTCAATCTGTTGTTTACAACCCATGCCCATATGGATTTTAATTTACAAACAATAACTTTAGCCACCATTTAGTTTTTAATGATTTCAGATTATCTCCTCTTCACGAATTAATGGCTATAGCTTTAGAGTTACAGTGTTCCTTGAATCTTGTAGAAAACTAAATTTAGAAATTGTCTAAAACTGTATTCTCTTTTGTTCAGTAACTTTCATAATGAAAACTCTCCTCCTATTCATCACATTAATTTCCCTTTTTTCAATCATCTTTTCATGTTCTTTGAAAGGAGGCTTTAGGCATATTGAATATGAGAAAGGGGGAGGAACACTCTAAGATAGTGTGTGGGTTATTGAATATTTCTTTCAAGCATAAAGAAAAATAAGGAGCAGAGGCTTACTACAATGTTATGGCCTTTTAAAGTACCTGCAGCCTGAGGATAGAAGGATGTGGTCTAGAAACAGCTGCAGCACTGAACTTTGCCTTGGTGCCAAAGGGATTCTTTTTCATATTTGTAGCCACACTTTGGGTTAAGTAGGAGCAATACTTCTGAATTAAGTTGCCTTCTCCAGGAATGTCAATCAATCTGATATCACCTGTGTTAAACTTAGCAGAAATTACTCCAAAAGTCTGGTATATGGATATAATTGTTCTTCTCTTCTAGATTCTATTATTGTGCAGATATTTTGATATTTCTTTATTATTATATTTTATATATACACTTTCCTTAAGACTATTTTTGCTTATTATCCTGGCACTATTTTGTGCATTTTCTTGCTTTGATTTGGGTAATCTAAATGTTCTTTTCTGTATTGCTGTTTTATTTTACCATTTATTTCTCTAATGTGCAAGTTTCTTCCTTTTATATTCTTTTAAATATATTTAAGCCTCTTTGCTCTGATTGTTTTCATATTATATTTTTGTCTTAGCTTCTTGTCCTTAATTCTTCTTCTCATTTTACAAACTAATCTGAATTTATGGTTATAGATTTTTCACAAGTTTTAATATTTTATCCTTATTGTTAATCTTTAATATCTTTTATTTTCATGCTTTAAATTTTTTTATCTTTTTGCTTTATAAACTTTAATTCCCTTTTTATTAAATCTAGTTTATTTTAACATTTTGGAAAATCTTAATTGTCTCTCTATGGTGTTTTAAATTCTATTATTTTAATACAAGTTTATGTCTTATAACATTATTAAAGCTTTAATTTTTTCTAGATTTATTGACGTATAATTAAAAAATAAAAAGTGTATATATTCAAGGTGTACAATATGATGATTTCATATATGTATACATTGTGAAATGATGACCACAATAAGTTAATTGGAACATCCATCATATACATAGTTACCATTTTGTGTGTGGGGAATCAGGACACTTAAGATTCACTCTCTTAGCAAATTTCAAGTAAACAATACAGTATTATTAACCACAGTCATTATGCTCTACATTAGATTTTCAGAACTTATTTATCTTATATCTGAGAGTTTATATACTTTGACCAATATCTTGCCATTTTTCCCACCCATCAGGTCTGGCATCCCCCATTCCACTCTCTGTAAAGCTTTAATTTTTATAGTCATTGCTACATTTATTATTTCACTTCTTTCTTTAAAACTTTCCTTAGTTTCTTTCCGTATTTTTTTACCTAATTATTTTTATTTATAATAGCTAGTAAGAAAGTGACTATAAAGTTAGCCCTTTAATTCTTATTAATGAATTGTCCATTCAAATAGTTCTCCAAAAATTCTAATACTCTGCAACTTAACAAATGCACAGTTTAATTCTGTCCTGTACAAAAAGTATACTTTTCAAACAGGTAATAAAACATATCAAAACATATCAAAACATATCAAAACAATATGATTTCTTTAAATAGTGTCATTTCTTAATGTCTCACATTATCTAGCTCTTACATAAGAAACTTCATATTCTCAGAATAAATGGTTCCAAATTTTTAAATTTTGGAAATTTCTCCACATCAAAATGTACTACACTTAGACTTATACACAGGAGCAGTTCACATACAGAGAGTGAATATTCTCTCATACAATAACTGGTCTTGCTGAGGGACCACTTTGGCGTTTTGGTGGAACTACCCAAGAGATAGCCAAAGTTGACTATTCTTTATAAGATCCATTACCAGTTTTCTGCCATCATTTTTTCAAGAATCTAATTCAAATATTCTCAATATCAGTAAATTCACCTCTCTTCTCCACAGAGTATAGAAGAATCTTGTTCTCTGGATCATCCTATTCAGAAGCCCTCATTATGAGCATAAGAGACAAAGAAAGGTTGTCCAGGAGATGGGTAATGCCTATGATTTTTTTCTTCCTTTTTGTTTTTAACTTTCATTTGTCAATTCAGCTGCCAAAATAAAAATATTTAATAATTCTCTTAAGTGACTTCCCTTCAGTCATGAAGCTGTTTAAGCAGAGAGAGCAATTGGCTGGAGAGCAGGTGGTGTAGTAGTGGAAAAGAATGAAATAATTTTGCTAGTTCCAATTTCTATATCTAAACAGCTGAACACTTGTCTTTTTCCTAACAATATAGACACATTGCAGCCTAGAAAGCTTACCTACTTTATAGAGGACACCAACCCAGCTGTGGTTAGGTTTGTGTTTGTTTAGTAAATAAGGTTTACAGAGGACAGCTGAAACTTAATAGAGTATATCTTTTAATTTTTAAGGCCCTTAATGGGTAGCTCTGGCCAAACATAGAACTTCTATACAGAAGCATCATCTTCATCATCATCATCATCATAATCACTATCACCACCATCCTCATAATGGCGCTCTAATCTTTTGTTATTTCTCCCAGAGGAAAATATAGAATGGGTGAGTAGAAATGTAGAAGTGTGACAACTTTCATAAAAATAAAACAACCAAAATTATGTTTGTTAAGACTACTCAGATTTGCTGTTGTGGCATTAAATGACCTGTCTAAAGGATGTGTCTCTATGGTGGAGCTTGCCCCATTTATTATGATTTGGCTTATTGCATCTCAAGATTTGACATCATCCCCAGATTTTTTCCTGCATGCTACCCTAACAATCATAGGACTTTTACTTCTATGTCCTGTTTGGCAAGAACTGACTGAGTTTTTATTGACAATGTGTTAGAATAACATATTGTAAGTTCCTCCTTGTGTTGGCTGGTAAAAACTCAGTACCAAATGCATCTGCTGCTTTTGTGATTGTATGGGACTGCAGAGCCTGCCTTTTTGTATTATTAATAACTTCACCTATGGATATATGTTGTACATTTATTTTTTCTTGATATTAAATGTCTCATTTATTTTTAATATGATTATCTTTTATGTATTTTCATAAGTTAATTATTCTAAGGGTTGCAAATACATAAATATATGCAAGCTTAATAATAAGTGTATTTTTACTCATAATTAATCCTAAAAAATAAATATTTCCTTGGAATCACATTTTAAGTCTAATATTTTATAGTGATATAATTGAGCCACTCACTCCTATTCATTGTATATTGTTTTCCATTTAAACAACAGGGGTTTCAATTCTGGCACAGAGCTATAAATTTCACAAATCATCAGGTTGCTGTCAAGTACACTAATTAGCTACATTAGTGTTCTACATTATGATTTATATGAACACAAATCACAATCTGCAAATTTAATTGCATTCCAGGTAACAACTTTGAAACATTCAGTGGTTCCAAGCTTTTGTAAAACTGCTATTTTTCAGCTACAAGAACGTATTGGTGTAATGCTTATTATATCATAATTATTAAATTAAATGGCACTATGTGGTAAATTTAACTGCATTAATTACATCCTGTTTGTTAACCAGACAATGATAATGCTTTCATTCTAGATTAAGGTGTTTACAGGGGAATGTGTAGATTTATTTTCCCCCAATAGATGCAGTGCTATTTATGTTTTGTAAGGTTATTATTACAAAACTCAAAAAAATTATTAAGAAACTATATCAGTACATTTAAGTCAACTGGATAGAATAAATAGTAGTATATTAGAATCATTCTTAAATCATTTCATTACAGAGTGCATTAAATTAACAGTATTGGGAAGGAAAAAAATCCAATGGCAAACATAATTAATTTATGAACATTTAACTATTAGGAATATTTGCCTTCCAACATATCTGTTGATTAATTATTGTTTACATTGTTACAGTGAACCAAGTGGATTTATCTTTGAAATTTCCCCATAGGTTGAAAAGAGTTCTAAACTATCCCAGACACCTCTAATTCTTACCATTCAGATTGCTGCCTTAACTCAGCCAGCTGATGAAGTCGTTTAAGTGCTTTTTCTTGTTTCTTCTCATCTTTCCATGACTTGGAAGCTACATTTCGAGCAAATTCCCGTTGCTTTAATTCTTTCAATCTCTGTGGAAAAACAAAAACAGAGAGGATACTATAAATAAGTAATGTATCCTTTTCCATCCACAAGGCTTTTTATTAAACTCTATTCTGAGTGCAGAGGTGACTTTCTGGATAGGGAGAGTAAAAGCATCTTCTCCATCGATGCTATTCTCTGCTCCAAGATAAATTTAATAGATAAGTGTAGTTGTCAACTAGGTTATTTTTCCAAGCTTGTCACAGTCACTGCAGAAATGTGCTGCAAAGCTGGACCCCAGTCCTTGCTGGGATCACCCTGGCTATATAACTGCCATCGTCTGTGTGCCTGTAAAACAACAGATGGGTAAAGTGTGCAATATAGGAATGGGTATGAAGGGCGAGGAGGTTTTGGGGTGCACCTTCTCTCCACCCCCCCACCTGCCCCTCCTCCTCACCTATAAAATTGATGTTTTTTAAATACACTGAGTGGAATGAGTTTGTTTCAGTAAACAGCATCTTTTACTGTGAAAGATTTAGTTCCAAGCTCTAAATGTGATTCTTAATTCATTTTTTGGCTGGAGATATTTATCAAATGCAGATTTCTATACTGTATCCAGGAAGACAAAAATGGGTCAGGGATTTAAACTCAGGATAGAGGTTTAGCCTTGTTTGATTTAAGTTAAGCTACTACTTCTTTTAATTAATCTTTTCTCTAAAACAATTGACTTAGATGCAAATTGGATGCTGCTCATTAACTGTTTAGATTTCTACTTTAGATTCTGCCACTAAAAACACCTAATGCTATTGAACAAATTGAGAAACAGCCACAATCAAATGAACAACTTGAAGTTTGGGGCTTAATCCTGAATTGGGAGTGTATTTGAAGATTAGCCTCTCTTAGCTCATACAAAGTGATTTTAACCAGTTTAAAATCTGTATCTGTTTGATTTGTTTTCATTTACCAAATCAAATATAAAAGACGTTTCCCAGGTGTGGGAAAAACTACACAGCTATCCAGTGAGGTAATATTACTGTAGCAGACTATTTCCCACCCATAGAGCAAGGGGCAAACTTTTAATCATTAGCTTCATTCTTGAAAGGGAACATGCTCATGGGAGATGATGGCCTGAGAACTGCATCTAAGCAAAGTATATGGAGGGAGGCAGACCAGTCTTTCAAAGAGAGAATATTCTGAGCACAAAGAACAAGAACGTCCCAGAACTAGAAACAGCTACAGGGAGAACAGTGGAGTCAACCAGAATTCAATTTTTGACAAATACTTCAGATCCTTCTAAAAAATAGAAAATTTCAAGAAATAAAATTATGCTCTATGTGTGATCAGAAAAAAAAAAAAACTCAGTAGTTTCCTAGAGCTTATTAACAGCAGAGGGGCTGAGCATTAAAGGGTAGAGGAGCCTTGTTCAGAAGACAGGAAAAAATGCTTATAAAATCCCCATTTCTATATACCCTCCGATTCACACTTCCTCAGACTCCATGTGTTTGATAACCTAGTTCTTAGAGTGAGGGCTTGTCTTACAAGCAAAGATCTTTTGGAAATTATCCTACCCAATTTAAGAGCACACATCAAATACAGTTCAACTAAGTCAAAGAGAGAAGATGGCTATTTTGGAAAAGAGGAGACGGTTTTTTTTTTTCCCCCTGTCAGTACTGAACATGAGCTACTATATATTACATTCACTTAATATTTGGTATTAGCAGCACATTAAATTTGTATAACCTAAGTGGGGAAATTGATTCGTTTACCCTAAACAATTAATACTTGACTCCTTTTTGGAATCTTGTTTGAAAATGTAGGGTACACCTAAATTTTTTATTAGCCTGTCAGATTTTTTTATTTCTGAGTTACAGAAATGATTGCGAATTCTATCTCATTCACCCAACAACAAATACTGTTAATTCTTTCTATGTTAATCCCTACTATTTCTACTATGGGGTACAGCAATGTACAAATCAATTATTTTCCCTTCAAGAGAGACAGAAAGTAAACAGATCCTTCTACAAAATAGTTATGAGTTTCTTAATAAGGATGCACACAACATGCTTTGGAAACATACAGGAATAGTTAAGAGATTTGTTGTGTTGAGGGAGTCAGCAAAGTCAAAATGTTTTAAGGTACACACAAAACTGAAAGAAGGTATTTTGTTTAGAGACATTTTGCCACAGATTTCGACTTAGCCAGGGATAAGTGCTCAAGTCTGCATAGAGAAAAAAATCCCAGAGATCTGCCTCAGGTTTTCAATGTACTGGTCAGTGCATCCATGCGAGGGAACTACTTTAGGCCAGGAAAAGAGTCAGCTGAAATAATTTAAAAAAACCAAAAAACAACAAAAAACCCCAACAGCTCCTAGCATTCACATAAGACCAGGAATAGTGCCTCTTCTCACCAACAAAACTGGAAAAACTCATAGGACATTGAGTAGAGAACTCAGGAAAGTCTTTCTTTAGTAGGGAATAATTGGCCACAGATTGAGCACTACTTTGGACTTGCCTAACAGATCATAAAAACAAGAAATTAATGTATAAAACTGATTCCAAGTATTAAATAATTTAGCTGAATCACAGGACCAAACACTAGGACATGTATAGCAATGCAAAAAATAGCCAGCAAAAACAAGGAAAAATCACTGATACATAGCATCCAATCAAAGATTATCAGGCATGCAAAGAAGCAGGAAAACACAGCCAAAAATGGGGAAAATAATCAACCATCAAAACCAACACAGAACTAACACAGATTCTAGAATTAGCAAAGGAGAGCATTAAGACAGTTTTAACTGTATTCTACATGTTCAAAAAGTAGAGAAGAGACAGTGATCGCTGAACAATGTGTAATTGGAGTCTCTGAAGAAGGAGGGGATATTTGAAAATATAATGGTGGAAAAATTTTTGTATTTTCTGAAAACTATAAACCCACAGATCCACCATAAGCCTGAAGCACAGAAATGTGGGGAAAATTACAGCAAGGCTCATTATAATCAAATTTTTCAAAACCAGTAAAAAAGTAAAATTGTTAAAGCATCTAGAGAAAAAAGATATGTTTATGAATAGAAGAAAAAAAGAACAGGATGGCGGAAGAATTCTCATTGGAAACAATGCAAGTGAGAATACAGTGAAGCAATGTTTTTAAATTTCTGGAAGAAAAAAAAAACCTGTCAATATAAAATGTTATACTACGTGAAATATCTTCTAAAAAAGAAGGTGAAATATAGATGTTTTCAGACATGCAAAAGCTGCTACAGTCACTAGCAGACACACATGATAAGAAATCTTAAAGGTATCAGCAGACAAAAGGAAAATAACATCAGATAGAAATGTGTCTACACAAAAGAAAGAACAGAAGAAATGGTAACTACAAGGATAAATACATAGGTGTATTTCATACTTTTTCAATGTATTCAGACTGTCTAAACAAAAACATTAACTATGTTTTTTGACGTTTATGTCAAACTTATAAAGAAAATATGCAACAATAGCATAAAGCCTGGGAAAAGAGAAATGATAGTATATTGTTGAAAGATTCTTATACTATACATGAAGTAGTGTAAAAACAATTGAAAGTAGACTGTGATTAGTTAAAGAAGTGTACTATAAACCCTACAGTAGTCATTAAAATGATAAAACAAAGTGTTTTAGCCAATAGGACAACAAAGGAGATAAAGGTAAGTCATTATATTTACTCAATCCAAAAGAAGGCAGGGGAAAAAGGGTAAAATAGATGGAACAATTATAAAACAAATAGCAAGTTAATAACTCAAATCTAAACATACCAACAATAAATTAAATGTAAATAGTCTAAACAACAGAATTAAAAAGTAGAGAGAGTATCAATTTGGATAAAAGAATAAGATCCAACCATATGTTGACTTCAAAAACAAACTTTAAAAATAGAGACACAATGATTTGGAAGAAAAGAATGTTAAAAGATATGCCATGCCAACACTAGTCAAAAAAGCTGTAGGAGCTACATCACTATTAGGCAGAGTAGATTTTAGAGCAAAGATACATTGCCAGGAATAAGGAAGGTTACCTCATAATAATAATAGGGCAAATTAATCAAGATAACATAATAATGGTAAATGTTTATGCATCTAGTAACAGACCTTCAAAATACACAAAGCAAAAATGGATAAAACTGCAAAGAGGAAAAGAAAAATCAACAATTATAATAGGAGTTTCCAATGTCCCTCTACTAAACAGCAATAAAATACTAATTGCAAATACAATACTTCTGGAGAAGGTTACAGCACAGTGATTTTATATATATATCTTATATATATATATACACACACGCACACACATATGTATATATGTATAAAATATATATGTAATATATTATATTATATATATAATAAAAGATCCTTCCAAGAATTGGTTTGTCTAATGAAAAGAGAATTGCTTGTTATTGGACAGATAGAGAGGACTTCCAAGTATCCAGAGGTCAAATTTTGCCAGCCTCCTGGCTTTTGGGTTTGTCTAAGTTTGTACTTTTCTTCCCTTGTTCTCATAATAACTCATTTATTTAAGCAATGGCACATACCATAATTGTCAGTAGCCTTCCTCAGTTGAAAGAAACAATAAACCATTTGGGGAAAGAATGTCCTTTGAGGGCACGTAGTGAATTAGCTGTTATTGAGAATAGCTCATGGCATACGTACATCAGAAACAAGTGCTACTTTACACATTTACAAAGAACAATGAGAAAAATATGGTATTTTGCAAAGCAAGTGGTGAATAGTGAATCTGTTTTATCATTTTACAGTCTGCATAATAAACAAAGATATGGGATAGGTAAGAGTAGAGCAATGCCTTGCATTCTTACCCATTAATGATAAAAGATAGATGGCAGGAAATTTAAAAAAAAACTAAGCAACATAATTATGATACAAGAGAGTTGTATTTTAAGTACATTTTTGTATCCATTGAAAAATATTATACCATTCTTTTCTCTTTATCTATCTGTGTGGTGAATAACTTCTATTAATTTTATTGTGTTAAACTTTGCATTCATAGGATAAATGCTAGTTGGTAATTATATATTAATTATTTCCAAATATTAATGGATTTGATTTGCTAACATTTGCTATGGACTTTGCATATATGCTCATGAGTGATAATGGTCTGTATTATCTTTTCTTTTAATGTTCTTGTTTCATACCAGTACTGTTTTAGTCAGTTCAGGCTGCTATAACAGAATACCATAGATTGGGTGATTTAACCAACAAACATTTATTTCTAACAATTTTGAGGCTGGGAAGTCCAAGATCAAGGCACCTGAAGATTCAGTGTCTGGTGAGGAAACTCTTCCTGGTTTACAGATGACCATCTTCTTATTGTATCCTCACATGGCCTAGAGTAGAGAAAGAAAGCAAGCTCTCTTGTCAGGGCACTAATTTCATTCATGAGGGCTTCAACCCCATGACCCAATAACCTCCCAAAGATCCCACTTCCTGTTACCATCACATTGAGGGTTAGGATTTCAACATGTGGATTTTGTGGGGGGACAAAAACATTCAGTCAATTACAGGTACCATGGTAATAATAGCCTCACAAAACAAGTTGGGAAGTGTTTTATTTTCTATTTTCTAAAAGACTGTACAAAAAATTGGTATTACCTATTCCTTAAATACTAGATAGAATTATCATTACAATTAGTTCTATACCCTAATACTTTAGCTGGCTCTTCATGCCAACAACGTAGAAGTGCTATCTCTCCGTATTCTTCTTCTATCCCATAAGTATATTGCTAGTACATTGTACTGGTTAAAAGTCCCAGAGTAGGTGCTTGTGAGGGGGTTTTGTCTCAATTTGTCTGTTTTCAGATTTGTACAGGTGTTGTGCCCCTGTCACCTGGACAGAGGAGGAGAGGGGTATCTTTTTCCACACTTGATCTTAGCCAAAAGTCCAAGAAGCAATAATCTTTCTCAATGCTTCTGTCTCTCCACCAGTGGTAGACAGGTGTCTCTTGGCACTGTACAGTTAGTTCCCTGTGTGTGAGGGTTTTTTTTTTTTGTACAATGCTAGTCTTGCACATATTAATCTTGCACTTCTGTGCACCTATGCCTTAGGAGTTGGGCTTTCTTAACACTACTGAGCTTCTCTCAGTTGTAGATGCCTTCTCCCTGTACTTGCTGCTGGGTCAAAAGTGAAGCGAGTGTTTTCTGGCCCCTATTTAGGTGAAAAATAATCTTTGCCTCAAACTTACATAGAGTCCAGAATGTGGGAAGGTTTACCTTGTTTCTCCTGTTTCACCACTAACCTTAGGCAAACTTCTGCTGTCTGTACTACAAAGGAGTCTTTTTCATGTGTCTGCTCTGCTCAAAATCCTTGTCATGAGCACTTAGTGAAGACCACATAAAAGAGTGGGTGGGTAGGTGCAGACTCACCTTGTGGTAGGGTTTCTTCCACAGCAGTCTACAACTGGGCTCTCATTTCATTAGGTTACATTGCAAACCCTAGCTTTCTGATGGGCTTGACAAAATTTAGATTTTGTAGAACATCTAGCATGTTCTTTTTGTGATGAGAGGTGACATTTTGTTGTGACTTTCCACATCCTAAGTGGAAGACTTGGCTTATGCATTTTAAGTTCCCTTCTTTTTTATGCATCTATGGCTTTCTTGTTTATTCTTGCAATCTCTAAAAGTGTTGATATAATTTTAAAATAATTACCTAGAATTATTATTTGTGGTAGGATGGTTTCTGTGTTGTATTGGTCTGCATGTTCCCTAAACCAGGTAGTGATAGGGAAGGAATATAATCCAGAAAGGCCCTTATACAAAATGCAAAGTTTTTAAACTTTTTATTAATGTTAATTTTATTGATTTATCATCCATGAACTTTCAATTAGAGTTGATCAGAAATGAATATATAAAAAACTCAAATGTATTTAGAGAACTAAAATCTGAAAGCAAGCTAAATGTCCTACACAGTTAAAGGCATTTGACCATTTGTAAATTGGAATATTTTGAAACCTCTTTATGTAGTAAGGGTCAAGTCTCAAATACCTCCAAGGATTAAATCACATTTTGTCCTTCTTTGTATCAAATCTGTCAAAGACTCTATAGAGCCTGCGTTTTGGTTGTAAGGGAAATTATATGTTATCATATATACTTACTCTTTTTTAAATTATAAAAAAGTATATTTCACAAATTTGATTGAAGATGACAACTGGAAATTGTTTATTTTTGATATATATTATGATAAAGGGAACACTTGTACATTGGTCCACAGAATTTATAGGTTGCCATTTCCTGATCAGATTCTGTCAACAATGTAAATTAAATGTCAGGGTGATAAGCTTCAGCGATGGTAATAAATTTAGAGGAATTAAAAAAAGAAATAATTTTATTAGAATTCTATTAGGGCTGAAGTATATGCTCCCTTATAACATTAGGAAAAGCATATTCTCACTTTTATATCTTCCTTCACATATTAGTCTTTCTAGCCTCTATCCATAACCACCTTTGTGACATAGATAATAGACCTATTGATTATGGACATCTCAGTGGGTGTGAAGACCAACAAAAATTAATGTGAAGTCATATGCTTAGTTTTGTTTGGAAATCATTTTAATATCTGTTAGTGATATATATATATATATGCATATATACACACACATAATTGTACAGAGGTGTATCTTATTCTCTGTTTCTAAATGATTCTTAAGGTGCAGATAATAAATACAATTTAGCAAATTGTCCCAGGAATTTTAGTGTTTGTTTAAATATGCACTACACAAAGAAATTATCTCCTTTGTCAGTGACTCATTTAATAGGATGATGAGACTGTTGTCACTATCAATATGAAAAAACTCCATCAGAGCTAAATTTTATGACTAAAAATAAATAAAATCAATATATGATATAAAATCAATAGTATATGATAATCACAAAGCTAAATCAATGCTATGTTTAATTATTCTCTTCTTTAATGTCTCAATATATTGAAAAGAAAGTCTTACTAACTTCAGATTCCTAAACTAGTTTAGCATTTATAACTAAATGCAGAGCTACAATTTATAATCAGGTATAAACTGATTCTCAAAAATTGCTAGCACAATAATCACTTATTTATTAGTAGGACTCATGGCAAACAGATGGGGGAATGGGGATGACGGAGAGTAGCACCTAACAATCAGAGAAATAAAACAAAGTGTCTGATTTCCAGAAGTATTTGGACGGGAGACAACATGGTGTAGGGGTTAAGAAAAGCATTCCAAAATCAGGCAGACCTGAGTATGTATCTTGTCTCTGCCACTTCCTGTGAGACTCTAGAAATGTTATTCAGTTATCCTTAGGCTTAGTTTGCTCATTTGTAACTTGGCAAACTATCAGTATCTACCTTGTAGAGTTCTTAGGATTATTATTTGCGTTAGGGAAGGTAAATTGCTTAGCACAGCACCTGATATATAGCAAATTCTCAGTAAGTATGTACTATAATGACTTTAAGATGTAAGGATTGGTCAGGTTTTGTGGAATGTTGGGAGGCAGAATGAGCAAGGATCACTTGATTCAACTGGCAATGGGCTTCCATTGAGAGTATTTGATTCATGTCTTCATTGACAGCAGACTGAGTGGTTTTCATCTGGAAAGTTTTATAAGACCAGTAGGTGTAGTTTTTTGTAAAAGAGAATACAGGGAAAGGAAGCATGCAGGATATATTGCTACCTTGCCAAATTTTAGATTTAAGCCTAATAATATAAGGTTATCTATGGTCAATTTTATATAAGAAAGGGTCTTTCTTGTCTTGAATTATCTATATATTTAATCAAAACATTTGTAATTTCCAAAAAATCCAAGATCATATGTCACTACTGAATAAAATTATAAATTTTGCATTAAAACATGATTTGTTGTCAGGATTTTCTTTGATAAATTTTATTTGAATTTTGTTATTGGGTATTAATACTATCCAAAGTGAATCTTAGGAAAGAGGGTAAAAGACTGGATAACTAGTATTTCCTAGAGGAAAATAGGGAAATGTGGGGATGTGAAGTAGAAGATTTGTCATCTAATTCATGTCTTTGCATTTTTTAAAGGAACTTCATAGTGAAATTGCAGAGCAGATGGTCTTCATAGTTTAGAGAGAGGGTACCTGGTGCCATGGTCTTTGCCTAGACCAAAAGCAATGCAATGAAGAACTGATGCAGAGGTCAAGTAAAAGAAAGAAAAAGTGGTCCTCACATATCCTCTCCAGCTTTCGCAATGCATTTGATTCTCTCTCAGCAACAAGTAAAATAAAGCATATAGATATATATTAATATTTGCTAAAATATATTTATGAAATATTTGTAATTTAATTTTCCTCTTGGGTTCATTTCATTTTATTTTATTTTATTTTATTACTATAGTTTTAAAAGCACAAACTAAGCAATCTTTATTTCCCTGCCTGCCAGCAAGAATGCTTGGCATATGCATTGGAAGTGGAATTCAGCTGTGAATAAATAAATGAAGAAGCAAATTGATCAGGTCAGTGAGTCTCTATGTGTTTGGAATAGCAATACTCAAAATATTATTGCTTACCAGTCCGAACATGCATGTGAACATCTGCCTACTCCAGTAACCACTCTTGGTTCAACTTCACTGAAGCAGAAAGCACATGTGAAATGAATCTACTCAAGTGCATCTACTTTTTCCTCTCTTAAATAGAATAACTCCTTCCATCTCTGCATTTTTCATCTATAGATCCCAAGGTACTTTCCATGCATTAATGTTTTTTCTTCACTTCAGAGTAAAACCCCAAGGCAAAAGGCCAAAACTATTAACCTCATTTTAGAGATGAAGAAACAAACACATAAAAGGTTAAACGACTTGATCCACATCAAATGAGAGACCAGAAAAAGAACTGTGACTTGAAAACAGAATGTCTACTCCTCATAAATGTAAGGAAAAATCAGAAGAGTTTATGCAGAATCCTAGACATTTATAATAGCTTCACTTTATAAATGCAAAAGTCTATCCAGTTCTGAAATATTGCCCATTGCTTGGAAATGTTTTTATCAAAATAATTTGGAAGACATTTATAGATCTTTAACAATAATCTAGAACAGGATAAGTTGTAATTTGAACAACAGTACAAGGAAAATATAAGAATTAAATTATACAAAAAGCCTTCATTGTTTCTCAGAAGAATTTTCCACGTTGAAATGGAACTTTCCTTGTTCTCTGCTTTTTTTGCATGTCATTGTCTTTTATGTATTCTGGTAGTAGTACAAACACAGATAGTGAAATCAACTAAAATATTTTTTAAATCTCCCATGTTAGAAGCTACAGTTTGGGCTATTAACCTGGATGAATTCCCTACCATGCCTAGAACGAATACATCTGAGCACATTCCCTGTGATGTGACTCTCTGATCCAAGGGCCAATAGTGCCACCAGCAAGCTAAGAATGGGTGAGCTGCATGCTCTGCCTCAATCCTCTTCCTCAGGATTGCTCAATTAAATACATAATAATAGTTCCTGGGGGATTCTTCCTATATCTGCTAGAATATGAATTGCTTGACTGTAAATCTAATTGCTGATGGTCAGACAGTTGTGCTTGGACAATCAGGACCTAGAGATTCCTTGTTGGACTCATTTCTAATTCCTCTAACCGGCTGAGCCCAACATTCAGGAGAGATATAGCCAGCCTGAAGACACTGCTGTTTGTTTAAGTGTTAGTTTGGGGATGTTTCTAGATTTTAGGACAACCTGAAAATGTGGTTCATGTAATAGAAAAATTTCCTTATAACTCAAAGTGGACTAGAATCACCTCCCCGGCTTAGGGAGTGGCATATTATCAGGTGTTTAAGGTATGTGCCCCAGGCAAACGGCACCATCCCTCTCCAAGGCCCAGGATTCCATGAGAAGTTCTCGAATGGCAAATGAATAGTTCTAGTGTTCCATTACTTCTAAGACATTCCTCATATCCTCTCATCCTCTAGCTATGATGGTCAGGATCCAAGTCAGCTATGGGACAAAGAATGGGCCTTTATTTGGTTTTAATTGTAAGGTTTATTTGTTTTCTATACCATGGCATATCCAAAGCTAAACTTTTTGGTGCCTTTGTAACCCATATTATATCAGGCAAGAATATAACCAATACTTTAACAACATCAGTATCTCTAGTGACTGTTGTTCTGAAATTATTAATAGCATTACAAAGGAAATGCCTTGGTGATGAGTAAATGGGGAATTGCTTTTCAGACTGGGTTAGTATTAGTAAAGAGCTTTTAATTGCCACCCCTCCTCATGTCCACAGCATAATAAGAATATACATGCCATATCAGAATAATATTAATTCCCAAAATGTGTCTACAGATAGTATTGTAAATATCCAGCATCTCTGGAATGAACAAATGAAAATTCAGTAAAAAAAGGTTATATTTTGAGCAGATATTTGATTAGACTAATATTAATATTTAGTAACTAGGCCTCAGAAAAAATAATTGAGGGGTGGGGAACCTACAGCCTTGGGGCCACATGTGGTCTTCTGGATCCTTGAGTGCAGCCTTTTGGCTGAATCTAAATTTCAGCCAAATCTAACTCCTGTTAAAAGGATTTGTTCTGTAAAGTTTGGATTTGGTCAAGGGGCTGCACTTGGTGATCTGGAGGGCCACATGTGGCCTTGAGGCCACAGGTTCTCCTGCAAAAAAAATGCTTCCAAGTATTATAATGTAAAGTTAAGAGACCCATTAAGAATGTTTTTCTGTGTGAGGTCCATTTCTATCTCTAGGGCTCCCAGGCACATGTAGACAAGACCAAGTTCTTAAGGGAATCTTTTATTTATTTATCTCTAAAGATTAATAGAATCAATCCCATTTTTATGTGAAAGTTTTAGGAAGGAAATCCTTTTGCACTAGGCCTCCAAAATTTTACAAAGGAGATCTTACGAAAATCCTATGGCAAACCTCTGTTTCCCAGAAGACTGTGTAGTTCCTGTCATGAGGCTATCTTTACTTGGCAGGTTATTATCTGCCCTGTAGCATTTCTTCCCAGCTGTGTGACGCCTCCATGGTCACATCCTCCCTGCTCAGTTCATAAAAAGAACTTGACCTACTGCACTCTGACCCAGCTATCTAGCTGTTTCCTTAGGAGCAATTTCTTGTATTTCAGTATCTTGTACAACCCAACATTATATTGATTTTTAAAAGCTTTTTCAATTTCTACTTCATCCTCCTACTCTTTTATACCCTAGTTTAGGGTCAGGGATGCCTGCTGAGAATATTGAAGGCAGAAGAATTTAGTCTGAACATATCTGCAAACTAAGACTTCCTTAGGACAGGGAAGATGTTTTTTGAAATTTCCTCCCTAAGTGTTGTTGTAAAATAGAACTGTCTTTGGGAAGAAACTATTGAAAGAGAGGCAGTAACAGGAAAAATAAATTAATAAAATTAGACTCTGGTGTAAAATTGAATTTTGGATTATGTTACTCTTATATAATAATTAGAGATGCTATTTTAAAGCTAAAGACAGTTTTGACTTGGGCTGTGTGTATAAGAAACTTGGCTTCAGTGGCTTAATCAAATTATATTTCTTTTACTCCTAACCAAGAATCTACATTCAAGCATACCCGGGCACTTTTATCTTCTCAAGGAAGTCACAGCTAAGTCTTCTTCCACCTTTCAGTTTCCTCCAACATAAACATGTGTGTTTATCCTTAAGATCACAATATGCCTGAGAAATGTCAGACTATAATCAACAATAAGTTATGATATACTTTAAACTAACTAAGAGAGTGGAATTGGTGTGTTCCTAACACAAATAAATGATAAATGCTTGAGGTGATGGATAATCAAATTATGTTGATTTGATTAATACACATTGTATGCCTGTATCAAAACATCACATGGATCCTATAAATATATACAAATATTATGTGCTCATAATAATTAAAAATTAAAAATTAAAAAAAGATGTCAGGCATTAAAACAGCATTCTAGGTAGGCAGCAAGAAGAAGGGCCCAGGGGAAAAACTGACTCTATCCTTTTTTTATCTTAAAAATAACAGCTTTTTGAAAGCTGAACTGAGTAGACTTCCACTCTCACATCATTTGCTATTGACATGTAAGTAAGGAGTGTGAGAAATCCAGGTTTTTAGCTAGGTATATGGCTATCCATCAAAATAAATCCAAGTTTTGTCAGTAAGTAGAGAGGGTGGAATGGGCATTGAGTGAGTGAAAAGAAGTGTCTGTCCTACTAAAGTTGCTAAATGTTGCCAAAAGGAATGGTTGCAGTTAGTATTCAACCAAGTGTGTTGCTTCTTTCAGATCTAAAATTCATCTCCATAAGCTCTAAATCATTAGGCTGCAAGACAGGATATAGAGAAGTTGCCAGATCATTTTACTGCAATCCTTAATTAAAAATGACTTATTCTTTCAAGAAAGTTTTGGAATTAGTTTACTTTTTAGGCATATCATGCTACAAGTAGGGGGTCAGCAAACTAAGAACCATGGGCCAAATGTGGCCCTCAGCCTGTTTTTGTAAATAAAGTGTTATTAGAGTACAACCATGCCTATTTGTTTACATAAGGCTACTTTCAAGCTACATTGGCAAAGTTAAACCCTAGCAAGAGCAACTATATGACTTGCAGAGCCAAAAATATTTACTCTTTGACCCTTTCCAGAAAGTTTGCCAACCCCAGTTAGAGAAACAGTTCTGTTCTTGTTAGTTCAGGATGAGGGAGGTGGTTAGTTCCATATGTGCACGTGGGATATTTTTCCTGAGAGAAATAGTCAGGTGAATGAAAAATAGAAAAGCAGATGGTGATGAAGAAAATATATTTGAATGAAAATATCAGTTTTATTTAACAGATAGTAATACATTTGAACCTCTAGAATGCAGAACTACAGGCTTATATGGGGAGTAACTTAGAATTCCTACTGGGATGTTGACTTCACTTTAATATCACCAACTTCCTGTAAGAGTCTAACTGAATCAAGCTTGAATTTTTTATCAAAACAAGCCCTGAATATTCTCACCAAATAGGATTTCACAGTGCTATTTAATGCACAACTAATTTTCAGAATTCAACAGAATGAATCATCTCTTATTTCAAGCATTTCACTAGCATTGCTCACAGAAAGCAGCATTAGGCAGATGCAAGATTCATGGTCTTTTCTATTAGGTTATTAAGTATGAAATGTCCGATTTCCTTAAGTACTAAGTTTGATAGTTGATCTCTCTGACATTTCATTTCGACACTTCTTTTTTCATTCTTATTGTGAAAGTCTACCCTCATTCTTTCAAATGCATGGTTTGGCTTGTGATTATCTTTCAAATTTTTTTTTAGAGCAATTTTTGTGAAACCATGGATAAGTCAAAAATTTGTGTTATTTTTGAATATGAATTCTGTCGTGGAACAAATGCTGGATAGACAGCTCTAAATATCAACAAAATGTTTGGGAAGGATATGGCTAATGAATGCATGGTACATCTGTGGTTTGAGAAGTCCTATTCCGGTGATTTTAATCTTGAAAATGAGCCACGTGGGTGACCTGAGACCAAGGTGGATAATGATGAGCTGAAAGCTGTAGTGGAACGTAGGGATTTAGCAGAGAATAGGACCGACCCATTGAGGCAAAAGCCATAAGGGTGTCCTTGAAGTCAGTATTGCAAACAGTACGTGCTGCAAACAGCAACCAGAGATAGGAATAGCCACCAATAAATCTTACAAGCAGGGCAAAACAACATCTGGAGATTCAGCATGTTCCCTTCACCTGTGAATGACCCCTGAGAAACTTTCTCTTTCTTCCTTGTTCCCATCCCCTCCCTTACTATTATGCTTTAATAAATATCCGTGAGGACTTTGGTCGTGGTCACTGCCTTAAGCCTCTTGCTGAGGTGCAGGTGGTGTCCCCCCTCGGTCCCTCAGTGCACCTCATCTGGTCTCCGAGTAGTCATTGTCTGCACGACAGTACAAGTGAATCCATCTCAACCTATGCATGAATCAGCAGCAAGGTTTGACATTACTATTCCGACAATATTGGACCATTTGAAACAAAGGGGCAAAGTAAAGAAAATGGATAGATGGGTAATGCATGAATTAAATGAGTGTCAGAAGAGAAATTGTCTCGATGCTTGCTTTCTTTGCTGTCACGTCATAAAGGTGAAGCATTTCTACACCATATTGTTATGTGTGATGAAATGGATTCTTTTTGACAATCGCAAGCATTCGGCACAACGATTGGATAAAGATGAAGTGCTGAAATACAGTCCAAAACTAAATATTCATCAGAAAAAGCTAATGGTGTCTGTTTGGTGGTCCAGCACTGATATTATGCACTACAGCTTCATGAAACCTGGTCAATCGATTACAGCAAATGTCTACTGCAACCAACTGGACGAAATGATGAGGATGCTTGTGATTAAGCAGCTGAGATTGGTCAATAGGGACAGGCCAATCCTCTTGCAAGACAATGCTTAAACACGTCGCACAAACAACGCTGCTCAAACTACAGAGGCTGGACTTGGAAACTCTCTGTCATCCACCATACTCACCAGACCTTGCGCCAACTGACTAGCACTTCTTCCAGGCTTTGGACCTCTTCTTGCAAGGAAAAATATTCAATTCTCAACAAGCTGTGGAAAAGGCCTTTCATGATTTCATTGCCACTCGCTCTCCAGCCTTCCTCGCAGCTGGCATAGGCAAGCTACCGTTAAGATTGCAAAACTGTGTGGATAGTTTAGGCGCATACTTTGATTAATTGTACTGCTTCTTGTTTGAGATATAATAAACTAAACTTTTGATTCAAAATTGGACACTTCATATTTAATGACCTAAAATAATACCTTGCCCATCTTTGCATGAAGGTATTGCTGAGCAAAGAAATAAGGAAAGTATAGTTAAGTCAAGACTGTCCAAATATTCCAAAATTAAGAAGCATCATATTTGGTTAATACTAAAATACTGTTTTTCTTGCAAGTGAAACTGATCAGAAGCCTTTCAAAATACTTTTATTCTGTTTTTGTTTTTCAGAAGTATAACTCCATGTATTAAGCACATCATGGGAAACTCATGTCATATGTCTCATTGCTAATTGCAAGAACCTGAGAAACTAAGATTTTAGCTGAACATATACTTGGGAAAAGAGGATATTAGGCAAAGCTTTATAAGCATCTTCTTGTTTAATTTAATTCTTGATTCCTCTATCTTCTCAAATAAACTGGGTTGTATTTTTAGAGTAGAATTTATTCTCAAATTTCTCATTTTCTGGACTGTAAAAACAAATATTTTGTAAGTTCATGTTAGTTACTTTTTAAATAATTAGTGCTTCACGGGCAAGCAAATACTTTGATTAGAAATGTATTATTTTTAAAATTGAAATTGTTTGAATAAAATTTTATCAACATCCATTGCTAGTACTATTCAAAAATAATATTTCACATGTTCTTTGTTTTGGTGACTGTGAATGCTTCTTGAAAAGATACTCTAAATGAATATATTGCCACAAAGATCAAATTTATACTTTAATTTGAAGTGGCAACATACTTCCTAAATTTTAAATTTCCAAAACATTAAAAGAGTAGCATTGTTGCAATGTTGGCCAGTCTCAGATTTCTCAGTAAAGTATGACATTTAAGCAGAATATAAACATAAGTGTGACCTTAGGCAAACTTATAATATTTGTATAAAATTTAGCCCATGTTTGACTTAAAAATTTGATGAATGTAATTCACTACTTTAAAAATATTATTTAAAAAAGGATATTTTTAGTTATGTCTATACTTTTTCTAGTACTGTTTACATGGTTCACTGTGCCTTTTATATTTTCAAATATTTATTACATAAAAATTTATGTTGCAATTCAGAAGCACTAAGAAAAGCTGCTTAGATTTATTTTGACTTTTTAAAAATAAAATAATCAAACTCATAAAGAAATATAATGTAAACATGAGAGACTTTATTTTTTTTTCACTGAACAAACTAACAGAGACATAATGTTTTATAATACCTAGTAGCATTGAGTATACGAGGAAATAAGCATATTCACGCTCAGTGTTAAACTAATGCAATCCTTTCAGAGGGTAATTTGGCAACAGCAATCACATTTCTATATGTATCATCACCCTGACTCAGCAATTCCACTTCTAAAAATGTGTCCTTCAGATACAATTGCACATCTAAATAAAGGATATTCCTTATCATACTGATGGAACTAAGTTTAGGAGGAAAAAAGTCTGTAATTCCTGAGCCCTTGTTCTTAACCACTACTCAAATTGCCTCTGATTGCATTTTTTTTTTTTTTTTTTGGAAATGATATACAAGTTATAACCATTTCAATAAACTCTATTTTCTTCATTCCTTTTCATGGAAGTCTCTTCCTTACTCTCAGTCCTGAAATTAGCTGAATTAAAATTAAGAAAAGAGAAAGTCTATTACATCACTTTTGATATTTTGTTGCCCTTAGAAATATTTGGGTATAGAGCAGAATTCATCAAATTCAGTACCTAAAGAATCAGTGGCCCCCAAATTTTCCTTCTCAAGTCCAGACTCATACAATTCCACAGCTTTTAACATTTCTAGGAAAAATAAAATAAAAGGGAGAATAAGTCGAGATGAGGATGTTTTAAACAACCAAAAATTAAAATTCACAATTATGTGTCAAAGTAAAACAAAAGTAAGGATTTCAGGAGGTAGAATAAAAGTAAGACACAGGTGAGGTCATGGGTGGGATTCTCGGCCTTGGTGAAAATATCACGGGGCTCTTTCTATTAATATTTCCTTCATTATAAAGTATTTGACCTGCTTTCACATTCAAATCTCAGAAAAATATCATGAAGACACAGTTGTAATGGGATGAGATATTTAGTTAACATGGCTATGCTATTTACATCCACATCCTACTTTTTTAGATGAGAAAATTGAGGCTAAGAGATGTTGAATAACTTGCTTAGAATTATACAACTAGCAATTAGTTTTACAGGATTTATTTGAAGTCCAAGCTGTCTGACTCCAAAGCCCTAGCTGGTAACCTTTACACTCTGTTGCCTCTGATCAATTCTTTGTGTACTTTACAACACATCATTATTCTGCTTTGGAATCATGACATTGCCACCTTCACAGGACCAACATCTTTAAATTACATTTCAAATAGTTATATTTTCTATTCTACATAAATTGAAGTTTTAAAAACATGTGTCTATGAAAGCTTTGAAATGTTCATTTGGGATTTAGCATGTGAAATTCAGAATGCCTCCATTCCAGCAACATAAAAACATCTGCCTTCTCCTTGGTTAACAAGTGAAACCTCTGAGGTATGATTCAGCTTCAACAAAGATATTATTTACTAGGGTAAGATCCCAATCCAAAAGCATCTTTGCTTTGTCCATGCACATGTGATTCACTATAAGAAAAGTCCAATTTAGCAATTTCCAATCCAGGATCTTAGAGAAAATCTCAAGGATCTTTATGAAATGCTACCAAAGTTTTCAATGAAAATTAATTTAAATTCACTTTTAAATCAGTCTGATGTGTTACCTGAACAGTATCGTGTTAAATTCAAGATTATGAGCAGTAGTGCTTATAACAATTTAGAGTGCTATTCAGGTTGATCCTGCTGCTTGGTTTTAGGCACTGAGCTAGATGCTGTGGATAAGAGAAGATGAAAAAGATGCTCACACAGCTAAGAGTGCTTAAAGGGAAAGGAGACACGCACATGGTCCCTGACAAGGAGGTTTATGTGTTAATAACAGAAATCTATTAAAACTGGGGGTAATTTCATGAAGGGCACAGGCTATTTCACCGAAAGGCCTGGCAGAAAGCGTAGCCAGGCTGCAAAATGAACTGACACCAAGAACAAGAAAGCTATGAATTGAAATTATTTTATCTGTCAAGAGTGGACAACATGGTCTCCTATCTCTCCTTCTCTGTGCACAAATATATCATTCTTCTGTCTCTCCCCGGCATGTCTTTCTCTATTTTGGAATGCAGTACACCTGAACATAGCCATTCCAAGCTCTGATTTTACTTTGCCCAAAAGTGACAGATTCTCTGACTGTGATTTCTAAGTTATAGAGGGAAAGAATGTACCTGGCACAACCGGGCTCAAGGGTCCATACATGTCCCAGTTAGCTGTGACAGGGTGGGTAAGAGCTGAGGCTTAACTCTCATTTAGCAGGAGTTATGGGTACAAGCAATGTGAACAAAGGACATAAACAAGTTCTCTAAGAATTGGGTATGGGCAAAGGAGAAAATGTTCTGACAGAAATTTATTATATATTTGGTACATACATAATCTTATTGCACAATAGAATTTGGTAAGAAGTATGCAAGACAAGTAGACAAATTGTTATGATAGTGAACATGTAAGACATTGTTTTTGGTTATATATATATGTATACATATATATTACATAATATATATAACAATGGCAATATATAGCATGACATTCAAGTTGGTAGTTCAAATTGATATCATGAGTTTTTCATATAAAGTTATAGCATTTAAAATTAACATCAATAAAGATATTGATATCTATCATTTGTTCAGTACTTAATTTATGCAAACTATTGTTATGAAATGTGTTGCATGCATGATCTCATTTAATTTGCAGAACACCACCACAAGGTAGATACTCGTATTTTCCCCATATCAGAGAAAGGGAAACCGGCTTTTACAGAGGCTAAGAACTTGCCTGGGTCACATATCAAGTAAGTGACTGAGGCAAGATTCTCACCTACCTTTTTTTAATTGCAAAGTTAATTCTCTTAAACCCACAGTGCATTACTGTCTTTCAAAGTCTTCATGGTGGTAGAATTTTGTTTTAAAGATCGGATATTAATATTTCTTGTGGAAGACTGCAAGAGCAAAGGCGAAAGAATGATAAAATTCTAGAGTATTCAGGGAACACTGAGTAGCTATTTTTAGCTGAAACATGGCATGCACGAGGAAAAGGAGAGAGAAATCAAGAAATCTAGTCCTGAGCATGTTGGGCCCTAAACCCCATATTGGGCAGGAGAGAAAATTAATTGAAATAGCTCTTGAGGAAATTGTGATGGTAATGCATAAGGTTTACAGGGAGGGTTGGGAGGGGAAAACAATGAGTCACAAGAATTATCAAGGAAACCATTGCATTGTCCTGGCAAGATCATCTGCTGCAGTCCGCTTTGTTTAGTTGATATATCATAGGCGTCTTTCAGTCATCCGTGAATGAACTTGTGTATCCAAGAGATCAACTGAACTCTAAAAAATAAGGTGAAAATCTGTCAAAATAAGTGAGTGGTAAGCTTAAGGTATCTACTACTATTTCCTGTTGATCCACTGTTACTGTTTCTATAAAAAACAGAACAATAAAAACAACAGCAAAATACTTGTAGAAAAATATGTCTCTGAAATACTCTGCATAAACGCAAGACAATGTTCCTCAACTCCCTATCCATCAGCAACTCCTGTTTCACTCTTCCCCTAAATTGTAGCCCATATTAATACCTTTTTTTCTCTCTTCAATGCTTGCATTCTAACCCAAGCCATCATCATCTCCTTCCGAGATGCCACCTGCGGTACCTTGCTAGCTGATCTCTCAGCAGCCAGTTTCACCCTCCACCACTTCTATCCACTGTTTACAAAATAACTAGAGCAATCTGTTCAAATTATGTTTCAGATTAAGTCTTTTAGCTAATTAAAATTTATCCATGGCTTAGAAGTGATCTTAGACTAAAATCCAAGATCTTTGGAAAAGTCTGTGACGCTGCACATGATTTAGATACTCCCTACCTTTCCAGCTTCATCTTCTGTCATTCTTTCTACTCTGGTCCCTACCCATTCCAGTGCTCTCTAGCTATGCTGTCTAAATACCCCATAATCTTTACCAACTCAAGATTTATGCTCTCACTGGACCACCCTCATTTCTCCTTAGATGGCTGATGTTTTTTTATCTTCAGAATCCAGTATCAAGCTGTCAGAGGCTTATCCTCACCACTAATTAAAAATAGCTCAACCTCCTTCTTTGAGTCACTAGTACAACATAAAGAGTAGTCATTAAGTGATAAAGAGTAAAAGCTGCTGTAGAGTGTTCCAGATCAAGGAAAGAGCATGCCCAAAGATCCCTACACAAGAGGAGGACACTTATAAGGTTAGAATATAGTGGCAAATAGATAAGACTGGGAAGTAGGGGAAGGTAAGAGATGAGATAGAAGTAAATTGGGTTTTGCAGGACTTTATAAGCCAACATGAGGAGATTAGGCTTTATTTTGAACTAGACAGTGGTGTGAGAAGGAAGGCAATGCAATGTTTACAGCAGAAGAGTGGCATGGCCATAATTGTACTTTAGAAAGATCAAGGGCAGTCATGTAGGTAAAGCAGGCAAGACTGGAGGCAAGGAAACTAACCAAGCAGGATATGGTGGTTATCCTGCTTGTCTAAAATGAGAGGCAGCATGGAGCTAGCAGGGGATTACTTAGGCAGCAGAATTAATTGTTGGGAAATTATTCATCAATTAGGGATCTATTTGCACTTTTGACACGTCTATTACCAAGATAAATCATTTATTTCAGTAAGATGTTTTCCTTTGGTTAAGGCAATTAGTGGTTTAATTAAACAAGTAGCTCAATTCTCATCATAATGAGAAGGTCCTAACATATGTATGCTATATATTGCAAATAGATTGATACATTTTATTTTTAAGAGCTAAATGGGAGAAAGCAGTTAACCTTCTATCTCTTAGGAAAAATAAAACAAAGCATTACATTGAAGATGGGGATTTTAAAACAGTGAGTCAGGTCAGAAATGTTTAATCCACAATGAAAACTAATATTCCCAAAGTGAACAAATTGCTGAAAGGCCCTTTGAATGAGCAGCTGAGTTTTGTTGTTGATGTTTGGGAGATTTTTCCTCACACTTATTTTTGAAGGTTTAAAAATGTGATACTTCACTTCTAAAAATGTCTTTAGTTGGCACACATGAATAAAACGTAGATGGGAATCAAAAATCAGAATCTTAGAAAGAAGAAGGAAGCGAGTATTCCCATGATAAAGATCAATACAGTTTCAACTATGAAACAAGTAAACAAAAAAATGAGGACTTTATTTTAAATTGCAACCTAGACAAATGAATTTTTTAGTGGGAAAATAACATGTTACAGATGGCATTCTATGACAGAATTTCTAGAGTAATACACGAATAGTTGGCCAGATAGACTATCTTCCCTGAGTATCAATTCTCTCATGTAAGCTTGCAATAAAAAGTGAAAATCAAACAATTTACTCATAAGATCTTGGACAAGAATTTAAAACACTGGTAATCTATATAGTTGGTAGATCATAAGCTTTGAAAAACAAAGAGGTGGGAAGAAGGACTGAATATTTATGATGAAATTTGAGAAGTCTGACTAGAACTCTTAAGGCAGTGCAAGTGTGTTATCTGTGAAAATGGGAAATAAGGATAACCAAGTCAAATTCATCAGTTTTCATAATTTGGCACTCTGGAATTACTCCAACCCCCGAGATAAACCCCTTCTCTGATTTTTTTTCCACATCAATACATTTTGCTTGTTCTAGATAGAACTGGCAACTCTCACAACTACGTGGTAGGAATATAATATGGACCATTACTTTGGAAATAGTTTTGCTAGGCTTTTGTAAAAATAAACATACATTTACCCTATGACATAGAAATTCCATTCATAAGTATTTCAAAAGATAGAAAATACATACATACCAAAAATAATAAATTTTGTACAAAAAGTTTTAAAGCAGCTTTATCATAACATTCTAAATGTCAACAGGTGAATAAGTAAATTTTGTACTATGTAGATAATGAAATGTTACTGAATAATATTAAGTATGAACAACTGAAACATGCAAGAACATGGATGCATTACAAAGTCATTATGCTGAGCAAAAGAAGCCAAACATAAAATAAAACATACTATATGATTTCACTTATGAGGAGACCTGAGATGTCTTACATCTTGATAGTAGTGTTACAGAGGTATAGACCTCTGTCAAAACTTACTAAATATGTGTAGTTCACTGTATGGAAATTTTAGCTGGAAAAAAAACTTTAAACAACTAAGACATGGGTTAGCAGTATTCCAGATTAGAAGAGACTAAAGAGATATAAGTAAATGTAATGTCTGATCCAGGATTAGATCCTAGACCCAAGAAACTATAGCTCTAAAGGATATTATTGGTAAAATTTATGAAATTTGAATATGGGGATCAAAAAATAGTGCCATCTCAGTCTTAAATTTCCTGATTTTGTAATTCTTCTATATTTGTGTAAGATAATGCCCTTACTCTTAGAAAATGAACCTTGAAATATTTAGGCTTAAAGGGACATGAGGTCTCTGATTTACTCCCAAAAGTTAGAAAAAAATTACACCTCCATAGAGAGAGAATTATAAAGAATTATAAATAATATAGAGAAAATACAAACAATTGGTGAATCTGAGGATATATGAGGGTTCTTTGTATAATACTATTCTTGTAAATTTGAAATTACATCAAAATAAAAAGTACCCTCGTCCAAAAAATAAAGAAAAGTGATGAATGCTCAATTGAAAAATTCAGAGTTCTGCTGCATATATAAAATACAGAAGAGTTAAGTTGGGCCTAACCTCTTTCAAAAAAATGTATTACAATTTACCTATCATAGATATAGTAGAATTTCAGGTCAGTTTCTGTGGACTGTATGTGATTAAGGCAGCATAATCTTATGGTTGAGTCTCCAGAACTGATGTATAACTGAAGTGAATGATTCACTTTTGGACAATAGCTTTTAACGATGGTGATTATTACTTAGCATCATTAATAGTAAGCAATTATTATCTATTTAGACATCAAGATCAGTTACCTCTGGAAATAACTTTTAGTTCCAAAAGAGAAAATGTCATCAATATAAAGGAACACATGTATTTCTAAGTTTGCTACTCCAGGATGGCATATGTCCAATTCATTGAACTTAGTAGGAGGCTACTAAAAATGAGTTAGGGGAGGAGAATTAAAACATAGTTCTAGTATATGCTATTTTAAATTGTGACCTGGTAGAACACTTCTACCTATACCAATTAAGATGGTATTATACAATTTAGATTTCATGAAAACATTAACAGCTGAAGAGCTATGTTAAGCTTATATTGCTTGGCTCTTAGCCCAATTTTGTGCACAGAATTATTTTTTAATGCAAAGAATTAATAGCTACAAGGAGTCATATTTGACTCAATTGATTACTTAACAAAGTGAGTATATAACAAGTCAATATTGAATAGGTGAGGCGGAAACCCATGTTCTCCTCATTTAAGGCATTGGACTTGGAGACTCAGGCCAGCAGCTCATTAAGGAGAGAGCTGGCACGAAGTTTTATTGAACTACCTGATTATTTTACTGTTTTACAGTCTTGGAAGAGGACGGGTGGCTCTGCTTAAAAATTAAGTACACTACACTCTGAGTTTGTTCACTAGGGATCTTACATTAATAGTTAATTGGAATGAGTAATTTAACAAGGATTAGAATCCCCTACTCAGAAAAATTCAAGTTTATTCTGTTTTAGGACACCGAGATCTCCTAAACATTTTCCCATTTTAGGAAAATGAGCTCTGAAGGGACTCTAATGAACCATGTGGAAAGACTTGCAAGTTATGAGAAAAAGATAGCCATCTTATTCTATAGACCCAGGGGAAATGTGGCACTCAAAAGTAAAAAGAGTTCTGTGCTCCAAAAAACTCCCTAATGAAAGACATAACTAAGAAAGTATACCTGAAAATATAACTTACTTTTTAGCCCTAATAGCCAAGCAGAAAGCTTCATAACACTGATTAGAGGAAAAGAAAGAGGACAGGGAAATATATACATATAAATCTAGATAAACTAAGGATCATATCAACAGGTTAAGAGTTTTTTTTTTTCCAAATAATCTGATTTTAAAATATTAAGTGATTTATTAACAGGGAAGTTTAGTGTTCTAAAAAGCCAGCTTTCAACCTAAATAAACAAAACATATTTTTAAGACCTTGAGATTGATTCAAATTTGCAGACTGTGTACATAATCTGAATTTTCCAGTCTGCCCAAAGTCCAACAGAATGAGAGAAAATGTAATTTTATAACATATTAAATTATTGAAAATCATGGAAAACAAATAAACAAAAAAGAGTACCATTAATAGATTGATTATTTTGACCATTTCAGAAATACGAGAAACTAATAGAAACAAAAAAATGTAGGGAGAAACCATTCAGTATAAAATAGGAGCACAAAACACTTGCAGAAAAAGATGGCCTTCAAGGTGAGAAAGTTTCCAGGGTATGTTCAAAGTCAGAGCAAACAAGAGAGATTTAAGACAATCCAAAGGGTGAGTGACTGCAGAATTGCATTTGAACAACTGTACTACATGGCATCTTGTACCAAACAGGGGGCAGCAGTGATATTTCCTCCTACATCAAAGATGGGATGCAGGCACTGAGGCCAAAGGTATAAAAATGAGCCAAGATATTTACTTACTTTCAGGAGAAGCAAAAAGCCTTCACCTTTAAAATAAAAACTACAGGAATCGCCAGATAATAACACATCTAGATTACTCACATAATTACCAGAGGCAGGAAAGACATATTGAACTACCATTCAAATACCAGTTAGCAGAAATTCTCAAATACAAAAATTACATATGCCAAGAATTGGCAAGCAGTTGAGGAAACTAGTACCATGAAACTCCTAACACAAAAAACAAGCACCACATGTACTCATTCATCAACACTCATCGATCAGTCATTGGTACGGATTGACCAACACTTATACGCACATATGCAAGTAGCAATCATTAGGTGTCAGGCAGGAGGGAGCGGGGAGGAAGGGAATTAAATTCACACCTAATGGGTGCAGTATGCACTGGTGAGGGATGAGCGCATTTGTAGCTATGACTCGGTTGGCACACAGGCAATGTATATAACCTCAACGTTTTTACCCCATAATATTTTGGAATAAAAAATAAATAAATGTTTAAAAAAATAACCTGAGGAAACAGAGTAAATAAACATATAAATTAAATAGTATAATTAATATCCTTAGAGATATGAAAGTTAATCTTGTTTATTGGAAAAAACAAAAGAGATATTGAAGATTGTGTAATAGGAAAAAAATGTTATAGATGGGACTGAATGCCAGGATGGACAGGGCTTAAGATTAAAAGTAGGAATTCTCCTAGAATTAAAAAATGTAGCATATATATTAACATTTATATGGAAAATAAAAGAGTTAAGATATGAAACTGAAGTAACAAAATTTTAACATCAGTCTGTTAAGAACAATAGAAGTAAAGAACAGAGACAGAGGAAGAAATAATCAAAGAATTAGTAGAAGAAAATTTCTTAGAAATGAAGGAAAGCATTGAAGAGAAAAAGATACACTAACCAAAACAGCATGCTACTAATACAAAGGTAGACATAGGTCAATGAAACAGAATACAGAACCCAGAAATAAAACTATGTATCCACGACCAACTGATCTTCAACAAAGTAGACAAAAACATACACTGAGAAAAGGAAGCCCTATTCAGTAAATGGTGCTGGGAATACTGCATAGCCACTTGCAGAAGAATGAAACAGGATCCCTATCTCTCACCATATATAAAAATTAAATCAAGATAGATTAAAGACTTAAATGTAAGACCAGAAGCCACAAAAATTCTAGAAGAAAATGGAAAAACTCTTCTAGAAATTGGCCTAGGCAAAGAATTTATGAGTAAGACCCTAAAAACAAATATAGCAACAACAAAAATAAACAAATGGGACTTTATTAAATGAAAAAGTTTCTGCACAGTAAAGGAAATAATCAACAGACTAAATTGACAACCTACAGAATGGGAGAAAATATTTGCAAACATTTGAAAAAAGGTCTAATATCCAGAATCTAGAAAGAACTAAAACAAATCAGCAAGAAAAAATAAGCCCATCAAAAAGTGGGAAAAAATATGAACAGATTTTTTTTCTCAAAAGAAGATAGACAAATGGCCAAGAAACATATGAAAAAATGTTCAACATAAGTAATCATTAGGGAAATGGAAATTAAAACCACAATGAAATACCACCTTAACCCTGTCAGAATGGCCATGATTAAAAAGTAAAAAAACAATAGATGTTGTCTTTGATGCAGTGAAAAGGAAACGCTTATACACTGTTGCTGGGAATGTAAATTAGTACAACCTCTATGGAAAACAGTATGGAGATTCCTCAAAGACTAAAAGTAGACCTCCCATTCGATCCAGCAATCCCACTACTGGGTATCCATGCAAAGGACAAGAAGTCATTTTATAAAAAAGACACCTGAACCTGAATGTTTATTGCAGCACAATTCGCAATTGCAAACATATGGAACCAAACTAAGTGTCCATTAACCCATGAGTGGATAAAGAAAATGTGGAAGATACATACAATGGAGTACTACTCAGTCATAAAAAGGAATGAAATGGCCTTTTGCATCAAATTCTATGGAACTGGACATCATTATCCTAAGTGAAGTATCTCAGGAATATTTCATTTTATTTTTAATTGATAAATAATAATTGAATATATATGGGTATAATGTGCTCTTTCTATATATTTATACATTGTGGAATGATCAAATCATGCTAATTAATGTATCCATCACCTCAAATACTTATTGCTTCTTTGTAGTGAGAATGTTTGACTATAGTTAATAACAGTGCATTGTATATTTCAAAATAGCTAAAAGAAAATGGTATAGTTAAATATGTGAGTTAAATACTATGGACAACTTCTTCAGAAAGGAGCCCTATTTCTTCTCCTTGACCTATTATTATCATATTTACCAAATCCAAAAAGTCATTTTCATTGTTCTTTCTTCAAAAGTCAACATTCTTTTATATTTACCAACATATTTACCCTTTCTGGTGTTCTTTATTTCTTTCTGCATGTTCATGCTTTTACATAGCATCATTTACCTTCAGCCTGAAGCATTCCCTTTAGTATTTATTATAGTACAGGTATGCTGGTGAAAATCCCTTCAGTTTATTCATTTATATAAATGTTTGAAGTGTAATTTTTTTTCAATATTTTTAAACCATTTTTCTCAATTTCAAATTATGGTTGGTAATTATTTTTTCTGTCAATATTTTAAAGATGTTTCTAAATTGTTTTATGCTTGCATGGTTCCTGTTGGAAAGTAAGCCAAAAGTTTTATCATTACATCTTTAAAAGTAATATATTTCATAAGATTTTCTCTGTACTTTGATCTTATCAGCTAGACTCTATTATGCTGAGTTGAAGTTTTTGTTATATTTATCTTTTTGAGGGTTTACTGAGCTTCTAGAATACATGAGATAATCTCTTTTATCAAATTAAAAAAATTCTCAGTCACTATTTCTTCAGTTTTTAATTTTGTCCCTCTCTTCTTCACTTCTGGAACTCAAGTTACATATCTATTAGATCTTTTGGTTGTGCTCCACCCACATTTTTATGTTCTTTTCAATTCTTTCCATTTTTTTTTCTATTTGTGCTTCAGATTAGAAATTTTCTATTTAAATATACTCTTCTTATTTTCTGCTGTGTCCAGTCTACTGTTACACATATCCAAGGAATTATTAAAATCAGATATATTTATATAATGTGTATTTTTTTGTAAATTCTTCTGTTAAATTACTCCATGTTCATAGATTTTACCCATATTTTTTAACTTATTAAACATAATTATTTTGAAGTCCTTACCTATTGACTTTAATATCTGGATCATCTTTGGTTTTACTTCTTTGAATGTGTAGCAATTTTGATGGCATGCTGGACATTGCAGTGTCACATTATAGAGTCTCTGGATATATATCTTTCTCTACAAAATGCTGGTTTTTTTCTGACAAGTTGTTAAATTATCAGCAATAACTTGATATGTTGAGACTTGGGTTTAGCCTTCATTAGAGAAGGTCTATTTTAGTGTCACCCTTACTCCTAAGAATTTGCTCTCACTCCAAGATGTTTTTTTTCTGAGATAGCACATAAATTCACAGTGTTCATCAAGGTCTCTCCTCATGGCTAAGCCCAAACTTTAATGTCTCCCCAGCATTATGTAAGCTTGACTTATTTCTCAGCCTCCTAGTCTGATCTCTCTAGGCCTTAGGAGCCTCACTTTATTTATGTGGAACTCAAGAGATAGCCAAGGACTCAGGGTAGTTAGTATTGATCCAGTCTTCTAGAGTTTCCTGTATATGCCTCCCAACAGCAGTTTACCGTCTAAATATCAGCTTCCATAAAGTCCTGAACATTGATGTCTGCCTCTGCCATCCAGAAAGGTGGTTGCTCCTAGTTTTGGTTTTACCTTCTGACAACACAACCCCAAAAAATGACCTAAAGGAGAAAACCTAAGAAAATTTAAGATACACATTATTTGCCTCTTTTCTCACAAAGATAATAGGTCTGAGATGTCTAATGCCTGAATACACACAGACAGAGGTATGTGTGTGTGTGTATGTGTGTGTATATATATGTCAATTCTTGAACAATGCTGGGGTTAGGGGCACTGACCCCCTGCACAGTCAAAAATCTGCATATAACTTTTTTTGTCTCCCCAAAACTTCACTACTAATAGCCTACTGTTGACTGGAAGGCTTATTGATAACATAAACAGCGTATTAACACATATTTTGTATGTTATATGTATTATATATTGTATTCTTACAATAAGGTAAGTTAGAGAAAAGAAAATACTTTTTAAATTCGTAAGGAAGAGAAAATATATTTCCTATTCATTAAGTGGAGGTGGATTATCATAAAGGTCTTCATCCTGGTCATGTTCACATTGAATAGGCTGAGGAGGAAGTGGAGGAGGAGGAGGAGAAGGGGTTGGTCTTGCTATCTCAGGGGTGGCAGAAGTGGTAGAGATGGAGAAGGCAGAAGGGGAGGTAGAAGAAGCAGCCACACTTGGTGTAACTTTAGGAAATACATTGTAATTTCTGCCTGACTTTCTTGCTTATCCATTTCTCTAAAAATATTTTTATACAGTACCAATCCTTCCACCGTGTGCTTTAGTTTCAGTGTCCATATCATAGAAGAGTCCATGTTACAAAAGAAGTCAAAAGCAGTCTTGAATAATCAGAACTCTTCTGCCAGGTTGTCTAATGTCAATTTTTGTGTCTCTGCTTCTTTCACATCATCTTCCTCATCATTTGGCACTGTTTTGGACCACTCATCTTCATCAAGTCATCTTCCATTAATTCCTCTCATTTGGTGTCTATTAGCTCTTGAATTTCTCCCAGATCCATATCTTAAAACTCTTCAACCCCACCTTTTTTTGCCATATCCACCATGTCTTTCATGGTTTCCTTGATTGGCTCTGTTGTATATTATGTGAAGTCATGCACAACATCTGGACACAGTTTTCTCCAGCAGGAATTTATTGTTTTGGGCTTGATGGCTGTTTTATATAACAACAATGGCATCTTCAGTGGTGTAATCCTTCCAGACTTTCATGATGTTCTCGCTATCGTGGTTCTACTCTATACTGTTGACAATCCTTCCTATAGAGTAACATGTGTAATGAGCCTTAAAGTTCCTTATGACCCTTTGATTCAAGGGCTGAATTAGAGACATTGTATTTGGGGCAAATAGAGCACTTTGACACATTAGGTGTTAAACTCATGGGGTTCTGAGTGGCCAGGGGCATTGTCCAATATCAAAAGAACTTTAAAAGGCAGTCTCTTACTGCCAAGGTACTTCCTGACTTCAGGAACAAAGCATCAGTGGAACCAATCCAGAAAAAGTGTTCCTGTTTTCCAAGGTCTTCTTGTTGTACAGCTAAAAGACTGGCAGTTGGTGTTCATCTTTTCCCTTCAAGGCTCAGGGGATAGCAGCTTTATAAATCCAATTGATCATAAACCCAACTGTATTTGTACAAAACAGTAGAGTTAGCCTATCCCATTCTGCCTTAAATCATGGTGCTCATTTCTCTTCCTTACTCATAAATGTCCTTTGTGGCATTTTTTTTCCAGAATATGGCACTTTCATCTGCATTAAAAGCCTGTTCAGGCAGATATCCTTTCTCCTCAATAATTTTCTTAATGGTGTCTTGGAACTCATCTGCTGCCAGTTGGTTGGCAGAAGCTGCTTCTCCTGTTATCTTGATGTTTTTAAAGCCAAAGCTATTTCTAAAATTATCAAACCATCCTTTGGTGTCATTAAATGCTCCAGCTTTAGATCCTTTACCTTCCTTTTTCTTTAAAATGTCATGTAATGACTTTGTCTTTTTTTGAATCATATCAGATCCTATAGGTAGCCTTTCTTATAGTAATCCTGCACCCACATAAAAGCTATTTTTCAAACAAGATTAAAAGGTATATTACAAAAAGTGCAAGGTTTTTGCACCTGCTGGCATAGCTGAAGTGATGACATCATGAATCTCCTTTTCATTTTTTTTTTTACACTGGATTCACTTATCTTGAAATGGCAGGTAACTATAGATGCAGACTTCAATCTATGGTACATATTAAGCAATTCAACTTTTTCTTGTAATGTCATGAGTTGTCTCTGCTTCTAGGGAGCACTTCCAGCATCACTTGTGGTGGCACTTTGTCTTGGTCCCATGATGTTATTCAAAGTTTATGGTAATGCACTAAACAAGCTGAAAAATATGCAAGAACTGGGGGAGATAATTTTTTACTGAAATACATAATGTACTGAAGCGATGACCTGCCCACATGGAGATGATTAGCATCACATAACATTTTAAGTGGATACTCCCAACACTTGAGGTCACTGCAATAGCAACAGGAGATGGCAATGATATTATTAGACTAGAGAGTATGTACTGTTGCTCATTTTATGAAGTTATGATTTAATACTAAATGTAAATGTATCTTTACATTTGTTTATATCTCTTCTGACTCTGAATGGTGCCATGTGTGGTCTCTAAGTTTATGTGTATGTTTTAATAAATATTAACTTTTATAACAGATTTGTGCATATTTTATGGTAGTAAATGATGACATAGACTAATATATACCTATATTTTATGCATTCATGATATATGGAACTTTTTCTTAACTTTTTTGTATTTCTAGGCTACACAGTTTGAGATTTTCTCAAACTTTCACAATTCTCCAAAAAATTTTACAAAATATTTATTTAAAAATTTCTGCATATAAGTGGACCTGCACAGTTCAAATCTGTGTTTTTCAAGGGTCAACTGTATGTGTGTGTGTGTGTGTGTATACACATATATTTAGTTTTATAGTTTTTACTGCAGGGGTAAGTGTAATACCAGTGTAAGTATAATATTTGGAACCAGGTGATGCTTAACTGCTATTTTAAAAAACTTTTATTTATTTGTTTTCTCTTTTCAATACCTCATTTCAATTTATTAATATTTTCTTCAGCCATGTCAATTTTAGAGACTGTTTTTGAACACTTAGATATTTTTAATAAAATTGATTATTTTTATGACATTTTGATTACTTTCAAAACCTCCAGTTGTTATTTTACTCCATTTTTTATGTATCCTGAACATATTTATTTAAAATTTTCATCTTTTCAGAACATGAATTCATTATGGAGAAAATTAATCGTATTTAATTTCATGTTCTGATTGATTTTGTTAGCTGTATCTCTTATTGTATTACTTTCCTATGACTGCTGTAACAAATCACTACAAACTTGGAAGCTTAAAACAACAGATATTTATTCTGTCACAATTCTGGCAGCCAAATGTCTGAAATTAGAATTACTGTGTTTAAATCAAGGTATTGGCAGGGCCACACTCCCTCCATAGGGTCTAGGGCAAAATCTGTTCCTTGCCTTTTCCAGCTTCTGGTGGCTGCTGGCATTCCTTGGCTTGAGACCACATCATTCCAATCTCTGCCTCCATGATCTCACAGAAGAGGCTGTTCTGTGTATCATCAAATATCCCTATATTTCCCCTTAAAGGACACATTTGATTTCATTTAGGGCCACCCTGATAATGCAACATAATAGTCCCATCTCAAGATACTTATCTTAATCACAAAGACCTATTTTCCAAATAAGGTAGCATATATAAGTTGCAGATATTAGGACCTGCTATTTGGGGGGGAGGGGGAATTTTTCAGCCTACTACATTTATCATTTGATTTCTTCATTGTTTTGGCATTTTATTTCGAAGCTCACTTTGGGTAGAAAGTCCTTATTTTGTAGTTGCTGTTTTGTTATTTTTGTCAACTCCTCTTATTTTTTTTATCATCAGTTTTTAAGTTACCTGTCCCTAGAGTCTCCATCCAAGTCATGTCTGAGGTGGCCACTGGCTTTCTGCTCCATTAGGATATTTATAGTATCACAAGCACATGCATCATCTCATAGTCATAGATTTGGTAGCCTTCTTGGGCTGCAGCTTATTAAAAACAGTAGCCAGAGCTTGTAGTTTTCAACTGTTAAAGTTATATTTTTCTAGCATGGAGAAGCCTACCCCTAGGACATATGTCAAGCAGAGAGTTTTGGACTCTGTCTGAGTGGATTATACTTATTACCCCTTACTTTACAATTGTAGAAATACTTTTGCTTGCTCTTGGATCCAGAGCCCACCAGCACTATACCTTGCTTTGTGTTTCTGATCTATTCACAGTCTACAGAGATTTACTTCATTTTGATCTCAGCTATGGCATTTTTTGCTGTTGTTATTGTCTATGTTCATATTGTACTTGGCTTTGCCATGTGTTTAAAGCAGATGAATGTGTCATGATCTAGGCTCATCATATCATCAGGATCAGAAATTCTGGTTGGCTTTATGATTTTGTATTTTTTAATTGTGCTAACTAAAATAAGAGCCCTAATATTATGAATTGGCACAAATTATCCTAAATTATCCTTGTTGAAATAAATTAATGATGTTAATGTCAGACATATATATTATCTTAGGTGTTCCACCGTAATTTAGCACTGGTTAGAGACATTTAAAATGTTGTCATAGCATTTGAGAAATTGCTGATAAAAATGCAGTTCTTCAAAAGTTGCTAAGACTCTCATATGAAATAATTAATAGAGAGCTATTGCTTTTTTCTCCTTTGGGAACCAAATAAAACATCATTAATTAATATTTTAAACCCAATTTTGATAATAAATTCATAACCATGTCAACCTATCATTTATAGCTACCATAATAATATACAGATCTTAAAGAAGTATCCCTTAAAGAAATGCATCCTACAATATAAATTCATGAGCAACAGGATATATGATTAGCTCCACAAGATACAATTAAGCTGTTAAATTTTCAATATTAATCATGAAATGAGAGAAAGATACAGATGGTCATATTTTTAAAATTTACTACAAAACACTGATGGTTGAACAAATATTAGACAATATGTTAACAGATATTAAAATGTAAACATCTTGAAAACAATCTCCTTTAGATGTCTTTGATGGTGGACTTAGCATCATATATGACTGATAAACTAAATATCTCACAAGTTATAATTCTTTATCATTGCATTAGTTGCATGTTTGGGGAATTTCTCTTCTGTGTGTCTATTTTATATATATGAGACACTAAACTGAAAAAGCCAATTAAATTTGATGACAGACTAAAGTTGTTTTAAATTATTTGAGTGTACATTTCTATGTGCCTATGCAAGCAAATTCAGGATATACACACATTGCCCAAAAGACGCTACATATACACTAAAACACAGACGTGATATTTTTCAGGAGAAGGAAAAAAGCTTATGAACACCACTTTTGTGATTTAGAGTATGCTGTCTACATTGTTGAGCAGATTAAAAGACTAAGGTTTGCAATACCCCTAGACTCATACTAAGTACAAATACACGATAAAGCTTAAAAATGATATATTTGCCAAATATTTTAATACTAGTTAATTTCAAAATTAATTTAAATATAGTCAAATTCAGTTAAAGAGGTATTGTGTATCATTAAATATAATTTCAGAGGGACTCAAACTCAATTAAAGTTTTATGATTTTATTTTGATTGTTACAGATATATAAAAATTTTCTCTTTTGAAACTTGCAAAAAACAGCATTTAAAATATATTTTAATTTATCTCAGAATTTTCAACTCTTGTACTCTCAAAAATACACATATATTTTCTTGTAAATTTGCAATTAAGTTATGTTATATTAATATTTTAGTGAATCTCCTTATAAAGTCAAAATACAGCTTCTGGAAATTTGCATTCTGGACCAACTTATATACACTAGAAGTGCGTGTATCCAAAGAGTCTTTTATGTAAATAGTTTACTTATATAACTGTACATTGAATAATTTATATAAATCCAACAAGTCACTCCTAGAATGCCATGTAGATGCAGGTAAATTTTCTAGGTTCCGGGGATACATTCATAAAAGGAACAAAGAATAATCTCTCTCCTGATGTAGTTTACTTTCTTGTAGGGAGAAGACCAAAAAAAAAAAAACAGTTAAAAAGTGGGATATATAGCATAACAGATGAGAAAAACTACTTTAAAAAGCAGGAAATGGAATATTTGAAATGACAAAGGGATAGGTTGCAAGTTTGATAGATAGGAAAGGCCATACTGAGAAAGATGGAATTAGATCAGAGATCTGAAAAGAATAGAGGGATAAGCCATGTTGATATCTGTGGCAAGACCATTCTTGGTAGAGAGAACTATAATACAAATGCAAACGCCCGGAAGACAGAGTAGCTAGAAGGCTAATGTGCCTAGAGAGCAGGGGGCTAAAAGAAAGTAGTAGGGAAGGGCAGATCATTGTCAGTCTTGGCTTCTACTTTGAGTAAGACGGAAAAGAGCAGGAGCGTTTAATCCAATGATAAGAATGAGTTGACTACTCTTTTTGGAATAGACTAAATGAAGATGTGCAAGGACAGAAGCAGTGAAATTAGTTAAAAGGATATTGCAGTTATTCAGGGTGTTAGTTAACAAGGTAGTAAGAAATTGTTATATTTTTAAAGTAGCAACAACATTTTTTCCTGATTTTATGTGTAGTGAGAGAGAAAGAGAGATGTCAGAGTTTTTGGCCTGAGAAAGGCCTATAAGACTGTATGTTTCCTTTTCTGGGAATGGAAAGACTTGAGGAAAAACAGGTTTTTGAGGAGAAAAATCAAGACTGAAGTTTGGATATTTTAATTTTCAGATGCCTATTAGACATCCAAATGTAGATCCCAGTCTATTAACTTACGTAAAAGTGTGGAATCAGGAGAGAGGTTCATTCCAGAGCTATAAATTTGGAATTTTCTATTCTCTCTCAGTGAGACCAGAAGAGATTGCCAAGTATAAATAAAGATAGAACAGAGAGGAGAACATGGCTTGAGCTCCCCCAGGACACTCCAATATTTGGAGGTTGGGAGATGAGAAGAATTCCACAACTGAGACTGAAAAAGAGTGGTTAGCAAGAGTGGGGGAAAATCAGGGTAGAGTGGTATCCTGGAAGGGAAAATGAAATAGGTAAGCGGGTGGAAAGGAAAGAGCTAAAATGGAGGAGTTGATAGAAGACTGTGGATGTATATACAGACTTTTTCATAATAACTGGAGTGTAAACAGAAGAGATGTTCACAGAAGCAAGCGGGTTGGTTACATGGCATTGGAAGTTCAGGGGATTTCTCTTCTAAGTACTGTATGTATATTTTCTCAGTTAAATAGGAAAAATGTCACCATCTGAGAATGAAGATTGGAGAGGTAGTGTTGGAGTTATTAGTAGAGAGGAGAGGATGTGAAATAGTTCACCTGCCACAGTGGGAGAGTGCATACAGGATGAACATTTAGTATGACTACTCTTTATGACCAAGATGCAGATTTGAAAGATCCTTATCTGGAATAGAAAATTCTGAATGTGGTTACTGACTTGGGAAAAAAGGGACATTCTCTTACTGAGATGTATATGTGACTTTATTGATGCAGAAAATAACTGCCCTAGAGATATAAAGTCATGTTTATCATTCCTTAGAGAGATGTCCAAATTTTGTTTTGTTTCTTCTTCAATGTTTTATTTATTGGAAATACTGATGACCTAGGAAATGACAATTAAATTGGAGTTCTGGGAACCACTTAAGACCTCCATCATGCAACTGCACATCACTAAAGCAATAAGTATTTGAGCCCCTACTATGTACTAGGTATCAAACTTTACAAAATGAGCTTCACGAACAGGAAAAAATATTTTATAATTAATAGATTAAATCTCATTTTTTTTCAATTGCCAGTTTTCTAATCATATTATACTTTGAAAATGGAAAATATCAAACCAAGCACATTGTTTGTGAGCTTCTGGCAGTAAATATTTATAAGTTGGCTAAAAGTGGATACAGTTCTAATATTTAATTAGAATTTGAACACCTTAAATAATTTTAATTTGGAAATTAATTGTAATAAAATGAAACATTTGATCAACAATCCAACCTAGCCATTTGGACTTGCCTTTCATCTGTAACCTTAGAGATGTTATTAGAAATCCTGATGAAAGCATTCTTTGATAGAAAGAAAACTTAGCACCTTCCTTTCATTAAGCTTGGCATGGTTTCCATTTTGATGGCCCCTATTGTCTAATGTTGTCTCTTTGTAGTGAGTAGCATGAGGTCACTACTTTAGTCTGTCCTTTGAAGTTAAACTTTCCTTTTAGACTCTGGTTTTAGTAAAATGTCCTCAAAACTACTTGTAGGCTTGTGCATTCTTATGAGGACACAGCGCTTAAGTTTGTTGTAAAGATTAATCTTTTCAAATTATTTACATGTAAGAAGTAGTATTTTAATCAGTTAAACCATTTTCTAGGATCACGAGAAAGAACTGTTTCATTTTTAAAACTGCAGCTACACAAGCATTTGAAAATCAATTTAATAGTATTTGTTTTTCTCTGCTTTACAAACACTTTCAGAAAACACGAAGGCAGTATAAATGCAACATTGACCCAAAGCTGGGAAATAGATACACAGATTTGGAGTTGGCCTTTCCAATGTTCTCTGTGAGAGTTAATTAAATGTTTGTTTTGTTTTCTTGATCTATGGTGAATGGTGTGTATATTTTTACTTTTAAGAAAACTTTCAACCCATAAATCTATGAGAGGGAGAAAGATGAAGATAAAGGCAATTTTTTTCTTCTCCAACTCTCAGAGAGTTGCTGTGCTGTAAATGAAGTTCAAAGAATCATTTAAAAATGACAGGACCATAAAAGGGATAGCCAGAAAACTTAAAAGTTATTTTGTGGAATGTGCTCAAAAATGATACTTTAAGAATGTATCTGTTGTTTAGAACCCTGTCTTCAACCTCAATTACCTTTGTTTAGAATTATTAAGAACACCTCTCTAATAATTATACCATAGATTTTTTTGGCTCCTGTTTTGTGTTTATGAAATAAGTTTACCATATTAGGCTGATTAAAACATAAATTTCAATTAATAAATTTGTAGTCAATTTTGACAAAACCTCCCTAATTTTGCCTGTGAAGTACTCAAGGTATAAATTATTAGCCCAATATAGAAAATGTGTAATTAAAATATATTAAGTACTATCTAATTAATTCATACATTTGACACATTTATTGAACATCTGCTATGTGCCAGGTAATTCCTAGGTCCTGTGCCTTAGAAGACGGAGTATGAGTTCAATGGAGAAGAGTGTTCCTGGTAGAAAGAACAATATGAACAAAGATACAGAGGCGTTAAGGAGCCCAACATGTTGGAAGAATGGCAAATACCTCAAGGTAGTTGAAATATGGAATATGCAATTGTGGGACTATTGTGAAAAACAATAATAATTGAAGAATTTGATGTTAAGAAATTTGAATTTTATCTTATAAGCTAAAGAGACACAATAAAGGTTTTTAAGAATCTTCAGTTTCTTAAAAGACAAATTTGTCTTGCAGAAAAATAAATAAGGTAGCATTGTGCCTGATGCCTGGAATGGTGGAGAATGGAGACTGCAGACACATTAGAAAGCTGTTGGAATAGTTTAAGGAAGGTCTCATGATGATATTTTTGCAATGTTAGTGGAAAGTAGAGAATAGACTCTGAAGTTTAACATAGGTGACATTTGCTGAGATATTACATATACAGATGAGAAAGAGAAAAGCCAATGTTGACTCTGACCTCCCTACATACTTTAATTAAGAATTTGGTAAAATAGTTGGCTAAGATAGAAACACAGGAAGAGGAGGAGATTTGGGGGTGATTATTAAAAATCAGACTTGTAATATATTGTGATTTTTGTGTGTGTCTGTTGATAGGTAGTTGGAAATACAGTCTTGGAACACTTGCAAAGATAATGCAATAAACTACTATGAGGAAAGAAAAGCAGTCATTATTTTTAGGAAGATGGTGTCCTTATTAAACACAGGAGAAAGATTTTCAGTAGACTTTTGAGTCAAAAGGTCCATTGCAGCAAAATGTGTAGAAAGAGCAACATAAAATGTGGGGCAGCATTTAGATGACTAAAAAGAGATTATTTACAGAAAAGGAATAATTAAACAGGGAGTAATATAGTGAAGGCAATCCACTTCATTACCCTAAAGTGCAATCTGTATTTCCAATCAACAGCCACATAAAAAATCCACAAAATGTCACAAATCAGATTTTTAATAATCCCTCCCAAATCTCATCCTCTTTCTTTATTTATATCCCATCAAACATAGGAGGTTACTTTCTATGCTAAGAAGCAAACGTATATAGAGGACTCCTGTTGCTTGCATATTCAGCATTGCTTTTTCTCTTCTTCCAGTGAGGAAGCATTCTTGTATTGGAAAGTGACTTCTTCCCCACTACCCATCCTATGTGATTCCAGCAGTAGTTCTCACCCAAATAACACTGACTCTGGACAACCAGTAGTCCTCTCTTCTGCAATGATTGGCTTTGAGGATAAGGTCTGAACGTATTTATGGCCACACCATGTCTCATGTGGAACTAGACTATATTTGGTGGAAGCAAGTTTGAGCAATACACATAGGGAAGTAGAATGAAGAGACAAAACAAAAGGTAGTATCATTTGGGATGCACTCATGTCTAAAACTACTTCTTTCTTTGTTCTTCCCAAATTTGTGAACCAATAAATTTCCACACTTACTTACACTAGTTTGATTTGTCACATGCAACCACCAGCATCCTGATACTACTATAGGCTGATGTTAAATAACTACTGTGAGAAAAAGATAAAATATACAAAACGTGGAAATTACAATGGATAGAGCAAGTTCATAGAGGAGGAGAGAGGAAATCCAATTACCAGTAGGTGGAAAATATAGCCTTGAAAAGAAGTAGATACATTTCATAGTCTGAGGGGATAAAAAGGTGAAACAGAGTTTTAATATCAACAAATGGAAAGCAGGGAATACAAGGATATAAAACAGGGATTAAATCAAGATCTACAGAATAATAAAATAACCAGCTGGCCAAATCACTCCAAGCAGTCAACTCCTCAATTCTGAGAGAAAGTCTCCTTTCAAATAAATAATTTTCCCAATTTAGTAGCATAGAACTGTTTTAACTGATTCACAAGCTATTGATAGAACTTAGTTCAAGAAGCATATGCAACTTTAACAAAATTCTTTGCACTGCCAGCACCCTCCAAAGACATACACATGCACACACAGACACACATGACAGTATTACTAAGTTTTTGGAGCCATTTTCTTACCATTTTTATTTCCTGAAAAAGAAGGAATGAATATTTTTAATAATGCACCTGATAAAAACTCTACTTCTTACAATGCCAATATTTTTGGAACCAAATAAAGAAACATAATGAAAGTAAATGTGTGGATAAAATAACAAAGTACAAAGTCTGACTCCACAGAGTGAAATAGAGCTCACCTTGAAGTTCAATGAAAGATCAATGTTATGATAACATATGTGGGAAGGTGACTCATACAAGAGGAACTTTGGAATTACTTGGACTGTACTTGCCACTTTGGCTTTATATGTAGAATTGTATTGTAGAGAAAAGAATGTTATAGTTTATTAAATCTGCATCTTTATAACCAAAAAGAATCATTGATATATCTCTCCTATAGTTCTTGGTGAGATATATTTATTTATAGTCAATGCTGCTACTTGGAGATTTGAGAGTTCATATTATTTATAATATACATTAACACTCAAAACTCTGAAATGTACATATGACCTTTATTATGAAGAACAGTCTTTTTTTGTAGCTGTCTAAGGATGAGAACGAGAAAAAAATATGTCAACCTTGGTGCTAGACTGGTAATATCAGAAATAGCAACAGCAGGGGTGTTAGGGTAGCTATTCTGGTGACTTGTTGAAGACAAATAGGCAAGTTTCTCAGAAGAAAAATAGAAATGGCCCTGTTCTAGAGGTCAGTGAAAGCCCTGAATGACATCTTCAAGGATCTATTTGCAAACTTCAAATCTCCTGACACATAGTCAGAGGAAAAAAAATCTCAGCACAAACAAGAGCAGAACACTTGCATCAATTACTTGTACTCATGGCTGTAGAGAATCTGCAATACTATCACTTATTCCATTAGCTAAGATGTCTGCCATGAAATGGAGTGACCAGAGGTCTCTCCCTAAAAGGACTGCAAATGGGAACTTGCTATGAAGCCCTAGTGAAAATTAATGTGGCTGCACCCACTCCAGGGCTGGCTTCCATCCCTGCCTGGAACCATTACCAGGGGTCAAGAAACAAACAGATGGTGGGTGACACTGCAGACAGAAGATGTATTACTACTGTTACTCCTATTTCTTAATTAAAGTAGAAAAATAATCTGTATTTCACAAAATGTTTCTAGTTTCTTAGCATAATTATTATTGTTCAACACTATAACATTTTATTTTTTCAAATTCCCCTATCGGAAAAGTTTTTAAAAATAAATTTAAATGGTATAAAATAAATTCCAACAATACCAGAAAGAATGAGATTCCACTATATTTTTGCATTTTTTTAAATGCAAATTCTTTAAGTTGGCATGAATGACCTCCTTAACAAATTAGGGTGCAATTTAAATTTCTCCCATCAACTACATGAACACAAGCTTCCCTCTATGCAAATTAAGTTATGAATTTCTTCTTAGTATCTCCTGAATCCCACTCAACTCTTCTCTGACTTTGGTCTCCCTGCCTAAAGCATCATTTTGTGTTTATCCATTTATTTACTAAGATATTTATCACAAACAACACACTCACCCTGTGACCTTTGTCACAAACAACACACTCACCCTATGACCTTTATAATCCAGGATCATGAATAATACATTTAGGGCCAGATGCTGCTACTCTTCCTTGCCCTTGCCATTTCATCTGTCTATCATCAACTTCAGCAGTTTCTTCTGACTCTAGAGATGACCTCACTATCTTTCTCAACTCTGCACTCTAGGCAGTCCATACAAATCCATAGGACATGGTGCTTGAGATTAAAAAACTATCATTCTGGATCCAATTTTACATCACGTACACCAGAGTAAAATAATTGCTTAAATGAGGTACAAAGACATGATTTGGGGGAGCACAGAAAGTGCTTCTAGATGCTGACAAAATTCTGTTTTTTGGTTGTTTGAATGGAGAGTTTATTTACTAAACAGGTAGTACAGAGTAACAGGTTTGGAGTAGGGATGGGAGGATGTCAAAGATAAATATTAAAGTTAGAAGTGTCCTTGGAACTTCCTAACAAGAGATGTGTAGGTATCAGTTGGATGTTCAGTACTAAAGCTCCAAAATGAGTTCAAGTCAGGAAGATATATTTGGGAGTCCCCAGTATATCAAGTAAAGATAAAATCCTGAGTATAGATATCATCATCCAGAGATTACACAATGTAGGAAGAGAGAAGGGACAAAGGCTGAATCTTGGGTAATACTCCTGACATTTAAAGGGGACCAGGGCCCTGAGCCCCCAGCGAGCACTCCCACTGCTGCTTCATTCCACCAGTCCCCAGACAAGCCAACCCCACAAAGAAGAAAACCTGCACCAAGCAAGTTGCTAGCATGCCTCTCTGCCTGGGGAAAGCTTTCCCCACGGCCGCCAGTGGGAGTAGGCCTGGGTCCGGCCACTGCTGCTGGGAGATATAATCCTGAAGCCACCACCAGAAGGAGACCTCAGGAGGGAAAAAAGAAGGCAGACTAGAAGCAGCCCACGAGCCTGCAGCTTTCAAGGACTGAAGAGTGAACTGCAAGCAGGTGCCTACCTATGGACAGCTCTTCTCAGAAGGAACACTGTAAAATCACAGAGAAGCAGCACAGGACACTCAGTAGGGCGAAAAAAACGTAATGGGGTGATATATTTGACAAGATCAAAATATGTGTGGGGAAGAATAGGAGGATACAGCACTGAGGCAATGCACTCACCCCACAGGCACTGTGGCCGAATTGTGAGAGGGCTCCCTCCACCACCACAGACCTCTACCTGGACAGCCTGGGGACCTTCCTGGAGTCTGTGTGGAGTCATTGCACCAGACAACAGGAGTGGTGGGGATTGGTAGGCAGCTAAAGTCATCCTGAGCTCTCAGGTGCATGGTGCCAGGTTGGCACAGGACTCAATTCTACAGTGGTAGCCTTCATATCGCCCCAACCAGGCTGGGGAGGGAATGGACTAACCAAAGGTTCCTTGAAGACATACCCGGTAATTGGAAGCCAAGAACCCTTCTCCTACAGCGAAATGGGATTCTGAGCATGGGAATTGACTGGGGCACTGCAGGCTTGACCTCAAAGACTTTGGGTGACTGCTTCGGTGGGTCTTGGTGGGGGCAGGGAGAATTCTGTGGCCCCTGGGCCTCTGGAACCGACCTCTGACAGCGTGACTTGGCATCTGCACCCACCACCTGTTTGGCCTCGACTCTGCCCTCCAGGTCCCAACTGCCTGCTGCCTGCCTGGCCCTGACCCTGCCCTCCAGGTTGGATCAGCCCCACTGTCTGCACGGCACTGCTTCCAGCTCTGAGGCCCTGCTCAGAAGCCCTGCTTCTGGCTCCTCCCTAGTCCTGGCTCTCAGGCTCTCATGCCAGAGCCCAAGGCTCTGCCTCTGTGGCTCCAGAGCTTTTGCCAGGCCCCAGACACCTCCCAAGATAACAGCATTGCACCTGGGCCTCAAGGCCCCACCCCAGACCCTCCACCACTGCTGCAGAGCTGGTGGAATTGTTCCAAAGTCCAACGCCCCACCAGGGATGCCCCAGCCTTGAAGAACCAATATACTGGAACCTGGTTCAAGCAAAAGCCCACATCCTGGGAACCCATGAACACCAACTAGATAGCTTCACCCACTGCCACTGTCACCTCTGTGGGGAGGCCCCTGGCAGAACAATACCCACAACACCAGCCTCAGTGAATAGGGTCTTGCCCAGCTCCCACCTTGAACATCCTACAACTCTCTGATGAACAACCCAACACCCAGCACAAAAAGTGTCCAGCACAGGCTTGAACAGAGGCAATCACAGGCCAACAGATCAAATCAGAACAGCTGCATTACAGGCTTCTAGTGCACACGCCCCTGCCCTACCATGTCAACATTCTAGAGTAGGGAAAAATAAGCACCATTTAGGGACCTCCCCTTCTTCCAATTAAGTGGGAGAGGTCCCAGCAAAGAACAAGTACCCTGCAAACCTATTAGCCCTGAGTTGACAAAAGAGGTTTCAGATGAGAAGACACCAGCAAAAACACCATGGCAACATGAAAAATCAAAGCAGAACACCACCTGCAAGGGATCATAATGGAGCTACAGTAGTGAACTCCAACTACAAGGAAATTGTCAAAATGACAGAAATGGAATTCAGAATATGGATGGCAAATAAGATGAATGGAATTGAAGAGAAAGTTGAAAACCAGAAAAAAAGGAAGCCAAAAATTACTTCAGGAATTAATGAAAAAGTCACTAAAGAGCTGGACAACATAAGGAAAGATACAGTAGAACTTAAAGAAATTAAAGAGTCATTTAGAGAATTTCAAAACACAGCAGAAAGCTTCAGCAACAGACTAAACCAAGGAGAAGAAAGAATCTCAGAGCTGGAAGACAAGGCTCTTGAGCTAACCCAGTCATATAAAGAGGCAGAGAAGAGGAACAAAAAAGGTGGAGCAATCACTTAGAGAGATATGGGACTATGCATAGTGAACTAACATACAAAATATAGGTATCCCTGAGGGAGAAGCAGAAAGAGCTAAAAGCATGGAAATTCTATTCAAGGGAATTATTGAGGAAAACTTCCCTGGTATCACCAGAGATCCAGACATACAGATACAAGATGGTCATTGAACACCAGGAAGTTACATAGCAAATAGGACATCTCTAAGACACATAGTTATCAACCTGGCCAAAGTCAAAATGAAGGAAAAAATTCTATAGGCAGCTAGATGTAAGCAACAACTGACTTACAAGGGAAAACCTATCAGTCTAACAGCAGACTTCTTAACAGAAACCTTACAAGCCAGAAGGGAGTGGATGCCCATCTTCAACCTTCTTAAACATAACAACTGCCAGCCTAGATTTTGCATCCTGCAAAACTAAGTTTCACAACTGATGGAGAAATTAAGTCTTGTCCAGACAAATAAACACTGAGGGAATTTGTCATGACCTGACCTGCCCTGCAGGAAATACTCAGAACTGCATTATACACAAATCACCACAATAGATACCCACCAGTATAAAGCCACCCCAAAATGCTAAAGCTCACAACTCCTATAAAACAATAACACAAGTAGGAAAACAAAGCAACAAGGTACTACCCAATATGAAGAACAGAACAACATCCCACATATCAATTCTATCTCTTAACATTAATGGTTTAAATGTGCCACTAAAAAGACACAAGCTGACTAAATGGATGAAAAAGCACAACCCAAGTATCTCTGTCTCCAAGAGACACATCTAAATCTCAAAGATGTACACAGGCTTCATGTAAAAGGATGGAAAAATATATTCCACGCAAATGGAAACCATAAGAGAGTAGGTGTAGCCATTCTCATATCAGACAAAATTGAATTTAAATCAACAATGGTAAAGAAAGACAAAGATGGTCATTATATATGGTAAAGGGAGAAATTCAACAAGAAGACATAACAATCCTGAATATATATGCACCTAAAGGACATGAACAAAAACTTTTCCAAAGAAGACAGAATGATGGCCAGCAAACATATAAAAAAGTGCTCAACTTCTCTAATCATCAGGGAAATGCAAATCAAAACCACAATGAGATATCACTTAACTCCAGTGAGATTGGCTCATATCAAAAAATCCCCAAATAACAAATGTTGGCGGGGATGTGGACAGATAGGAACACTCATACACTGCTGGTGGGACTGCAAATTAGTACAACCTCTATGGAAAAGAATATGGAGGTACCTCAAAGAATTAAAAGTAGAATTACCACTTGACCCAGCAATCCCACTACTGGGTATTTATCCAAAAGAAAAAAAGACATTTTATAATAAAGACATCTGCTCTCGAATGTTCATAGCAGCACAATTCACAATTGCAAAGTTGTGGAAACAACCCAGGTGCCCATCAATACACGAGTGGATCAATAAAATGTGGTATATGTATACCATGGAGTATTACTCAGCAATAAGGAACAACAGTGAATTAACACATCTGGTATTATCCTGGTTGGAGCTAGAACCCATTCTTCGAAGCGAAGTGTCACAGGATTGGAAAAACAAGCACCACTGGTACTCACCATCAAACTGGTACTAACTGATGAACACTTACATCACACAGGGCAATAACATTCATCTGAGGGCGGGCGAGCGGGAGGGGGGTGGAAGGGATGGGAAAAACTCTCACTGAATGGATGTGGGGAGCACAGTTTGGGAGACGACCACGATTGTGGCTCTGACACGGGCAGAACAGAGGCAATGTGTATGGCCAAAGTGTTGTACCCCCATGATATTCTGAAATTAAAAAAATAAATTAAAAAAAAAAATATATATATGCACCTAACACAGGAGCTCCAAGATACATAAAACAAATTCTACTAGAGCTATGCAGGAAATAAATAATTGCATTGTAATTGTTGGAGACTTCATAATCCTATTATCACAGCTGGACAGGTCATCAAAGGAGAAAATAAATAAGAAAACACTGGACTTAAATGGGACCCTAGAACAAATGTACCTAACAGGTATTTACAGAAGTTTCTACCCCAAAAATACTGAATATACATTCTCCTCATCAGCATGTGGGATATTCTCCAAGATTGATCATATCTTAGGCCACAAAACATGTCTGAACAATTTTGAAAACATAGAAATTGTACCATGTGTCTTCTTAGACCATAGTGGATCAAAGCTAGAAATCAATTCCAAGAGTAACACTTAATTCTACATAAAGTCATAGAAATTAAGCAAGCTGCTACTGAACAATTATTGGGTCAATCATGAAATTAAGATGGAAATCAAAAGGTTCCTTGACCTGCACTACAAAGGGGACACAAGCTATCAAAATCCATGGGACACAGCAAAAGCACACCTAAGGGGAAAATTCATAGCCTGAAATGCCCACAACAAAAGGTCAGAGAGACCACAAATTAACAACCCAATATCACATCTCAAGGAACTAAAAAGGAAGAGCAAACCAAACCCAAAGCCAGCAGAAGAAAACAAGTAACAAAAGTCAGAGCAGAACTAAATGAAATGGAAAACAAACAAACAAACAAACAAAAAATGCAAAAGGTCAGTGAAACAAAAGGTTTTTTAAAAGATAAAATAAATTGATGGGCCACTTTGGAGATTACCTAGGAGAAGAGAAAGGACCCAAATAAACTCAATCAGAAATGAAAAAAGAGATATCACAAGTGATAGCACAGAAATAAAAAACATCATCAATGAATACTACGAAAATCTCTATGCACATAAACTAGAAAACACAGAGGAAATGGACAAGTTCCTGGAAACATACCACCTTCCAAGACTCAATCAGGAAGAAACAGAACTCCTGAACATACCAATAATGAGCAACAAGATTGAAGCAGTAATAAAAAGTCTTCTAAGAAAAAAGCCCTGGACCAGATGGATTCACAGAGAAATTCTACCAGACCCACAAAGAAGAACTGATACCCATACTGCGGAAATTATGTCATAACATTGAAAAGGAGGGAATCCTTCCCAACTAATTTTATGAAGCCAGTATCACCTTGATACCAAAGCCAGGATAGGACATGACAAAAAAAGAAAACTACAGACCAATATCACTTATGAATACAGACACAAAAATCCTCAATAAAATACTAGCAAACCAAATTCAACAACACATCAAAAGAATAATCCACCATGACCAAGTTGGCTTCATCCCAGGGATACAATGATGGTTCAACATACATAAGTCAATAAATGTGATTGCCCATATAAACAGAAGAAAAACAAAGACCATATGGTCATCTCAATTGATGCAGAAAAAGCATAAGACAAAATTCAGCACCCTTTCATGATAAAAACCCTCAACAAACTAGGCATAGAAGGAACATATCTCAAAATTATAAAAGCTATATATGACAAACCCACAGCCAACATCATACTGAATGGGGAAAAGTTGAAAGTATTCCTACTAAGAACTGGAACAAGACAAGGACGCCCACTGTCACAGCTTCTATTCAACATAGTTGGAAGTCCTAGGCACAGCAATCAGGCAAAAGAAAGAAATAAAGCATATCCAAATCGGGAAAGAGGAACTCAAACTATCGCTTTTTGCTGACAATACGATCTTATATCTAGAACACCCTAAAGACTCCCCCAAGAGACTCCTAGAATTGATAAATAATTTTAGCAAAGTCTAGGATATAAAATCAATGTACACAAATCAGTAGCATGTCTATATACCAATAACTGTCAAGCTGAGAGTCAAATCAAAGATAATACCATTCACAATAGCTACAAAGAAAATAAAATACCTAGGAATATACTTAACCAAGCAGGTGAAAAGTCTCTACAAGGAAAACTATGAATCACTGAGGAAAGAAATTGCAGATGACACAAATAAATGGAGACACATATCCTGCTCATGGCTCAGTAGAATCAACATTGTTAATATGTCCATACTACCAAAAGTGATTTACAAAGTCAATGCAATTCACATCAAAATACCAATTTAGAACCAGAAATGAACCCAAATAGCCAAAGCAATCAAAGGAAAAAAAAAAAAAGCTGGAGACATCACAATACCAGACTATAGTAAACAAAACAGCATGGTATTGGTACAAAAATAGAGACATAGAACAACATAACAGAATAGAGAACCCAGACATAAAACCATCAACCTACAGCCAACTGACATTTGACAAAGCAGACAACAATGCACACTGTGAAAAATAAACCCTATTCAATAAATGGTGCTGGAAAAAATTGGATAGGCACATGTAGAAGAATGAAACAGTACCCCTATCTTTCACCACTCACAAAAATTAGTTCAAGATGGATAAAAGATTTAAATGTAGGGCATAAACCCATAAGAATTCTAGAAAAAAATGTAAGAAACACTGTTTTAGACATTGGTCTAGGAAAAGCACTTATGACTAAGACTCCAATGGCAATTACAGCAGCAACAAAAACAAATAAATGGGACCTGATTAAATTAGCTTCTGCACAGCTAAGGAAATAATCGACAGAGGAAATAGATAACCTACAGAATGGGAGAAAATATTCACAATCTACACATCCAACAAAGGGCTGATAACCAGAATCTACAAAGAACTCAAACAAATCAGCAAGAGAAAAACAACACCATTAAAAGGTGGGCAAAAGACATGAACAGAAGTTTTTCGAAAGAAGATAGACAAATGTCCAAAAAACATATGAAAAAATGCTCAACATCACTAATCATCAGGGAAATGTAAATTAAAACCACAATGAGTTATCACCTTACCCCAGTTAGAATAGTTTTTATTAAAAAGTCCAATAACAATAGATGCTGGTATGGCTGTAGAGAGAAAGGAACAGTTATACACTGTTGGTGAGACTCTAAATTAGTACAACCTCTATGGAAAACAGTATGGAGATTCCTCAAAGAACTAAAATTAGACCTATCATTCAATCCAGCAACCCCACTACTGGATATCTACCCAAAAGAAGAGAAGTTATTTTATCAGAAAAACTCCTGCACTTGAATGTTTATTGTAGCAAAACTCACAATTGCAAAGATGTGGAATCGACCCAAGTGCCCATCAATTCATGGGTGGATTAACAAAATGTGGTATATATATACCCTGGAGTACTACTCAGCCATAAGAAAGGATGTATTAATGCCTTTTGCAGCAATATGGAAGGAACTGCACACCGTTCTCCTAAAAGAAGTATCTCAAGAATGGAAAAACAAACACCACATGTACTCTCTAAGAAATTGGAACTAACCAATGGACGCACAATTGCACAGAGTGAAGTAAAAGTTACTGTAAATCAAACAGGGGGGAGGGGAACAGAGAGGAGGGGCAAATAGTGTACAATGAACACTATTTGGGGAATGGACACTTTTATAGCCTGGAATCAGGCCATGTAAGAAAAACATTTGTACCCCTTTAATATTTTGAAATAAAAATAATAACAATAAAAAAAAGGGACCAAGGGAAAAGAATCCTGTATGTGAGTTCAAGAAGGGGCAGTTAGCCAATCAGAAGGAACAGCAGAAGAAGGTAAGTAGAGACCAAAGCCCCAAACTGTTGTGAGCCAAATGTCAAGATGAGGTCAGTTGAAATAATAATAGACAGCATGCGCAGGCTTTGGCAATGTGAAGATCATTGGCATTGTTAGCTTTCAGGGGCATATTGTGCTCAAGAGAAAGACTGCGTTAGGTTGAGATATATGGAACAGAAAGGACAGTGCATATAGGCTACTCTCTCTCAAAGACTGCTTGTAAAACAAAGACAGAGTGTAGGGCAGAAGTTGGAAGGTGATGTGTTAAACCTGCAGGAATTTTGTTTGGAATAGGCTTGGCCATGTTCATATGCAAAAGGAAAATCTCTACAAGATTGCAAAGAGAGGTTTGTTAGTAAAGCAGCGGCAGAAGTGAGAAATGGTCACTAACTGTAAGTGGGACATGGGAGGTAGGTATGCGTCTAGATATAAACATATTTGTAAATGACGAGGAGGAAATTGAGGAAGATTTTATGTACTGGTCTTAATTTTCTCTGTGGGGTAAGAGAGAATATTTTCTGCTGAAATTGATGTTGGGGGTATTAATGGAGGAGGATCTCTGCATTAATTTCCTAGGGCTTCCAAAACAAATTACCACAAAGTTAGTGAATTAAAATAATAGAAATTTATTCTTTCAAAGTCTTGCAGCCAGAAATATGATATCAAAGTGTCAGCTGGGCTGCACTCCCTCTAAAAGATTAAGCAAGAATCCTTCCTTGCCTCTTCCAGTTCTGGTGGCTTCTGGCATTCCTTGGCTTGTGGCTACATAACTCCCATCTCTGCCTCTATCTTTGCATGACTTCCTCTTCCTTTTCCCTGTGTGTTTCTTATAAGGACACTTGCCGTTTACATGTCAGGCCTGTCCAGATAATCCAGGATCATGTGATTTCCAGATCATTAACTTAATGACATCTGCAAAGACCTGCCCCCATCATCATTTTTTTTAAAAGTTCACATTCACAGGTTCCTGGGTTAAAATAGAGACATAGCATTTTGAAGGTCAGCATTCAGCCTACTGTATTATCTACTGGATTCTATTGCAAGATGGCAGATTTGAATATATTATATAATATTTTCCTCCCTCCTGCATCAAATACATAGACATGATTTTGTCATATATGAAAGTAAATATATAGCTCTACTCAAAAGTAAAAGAATTCACTCTAGATAAACCAGAAACTCTAGAGAATTTCTGAGAAACAGAATGCAGAAAGAAAAACAAAAAGCCACAGAACAAACCATAGCTGAAAAATATAGAAGCAACATTAGCTGGTCTGTGCTGGCAGGGCATGGAGCCAGTGAACCCAAGGTGGCCAAGAAGTGACAACCAGAGTTATTGGTTATGGTATCCCAGTTAGAGCAGTCAGATAGGTTACCCTCGGCACACAGTGATAGAAAGTTCTCTAGGTAGAAATAGTAAGTGAAGGAGTTTAGGAAAAGAGAGGCATACATGTATTCTGAATGGCTAACAACATTTTGCTGTAAGTACCCATACTCAGAAAAAGTACTGTCAAGGGATGCCACTTTCTCACAGTCACTAAAAAAGAGTACAAGCCGCAGATCAGCTCACAGGCGTCTCCCTGAACAAAAAGAGGAGAGAGTCATACAGAATATCTCAGCTACAAAGATAAGTGCACAAGTGAGCAATATATATCAGAACCACGTAAGAGAGACAGAAAATTGAATAAATGGAAAACTTACATATGTCAAAAGAATTAGCAAGCAGAATAAACTTTTAGAAAATGTGTTTATTATATATCAATATTAATACCTGCAGAGATTAGGAGGATATCATGCCCACACAAGACAGTTGTAAAATAAGAAATTATTAGAGATTTTTCAAATGTACAAATATGGTTGTTAAAATTAAAACAAGAAATAAAACAAACCAAAAAAACACCCTGACTATATGGACTGAAAAAGAAGATGGACCCAGCAAATGAGCACGTAAGTACCCTGGAGCACCAAGCCAAGGTAGCTCATAATGCAATTTCAAAGGTTATGCAGATGGGAAGTATGAAAGAATATAGAAAATAAATGGAAAATTTACACATTTATAGAAAAGTAATTGTAATTGTAATAACAGCAAGCACTTACATAATGTTTAAAATATATCAAGCACTGCTTTAAGCACTTTTTATATACTAATGTATTTCCTCACAGCAAGCCTTTGAGGAAAAGAAGGTGATTAACTCACCCACAGTCACATAGCTAATAAACAGAGAAGCCAGGATCTGGACCTGAGCAATCAGGCTCAAGAGGGCATGCTCTTAACCATTACGCTAAACTGCCAGAGCATGAAAATAATCAGCACGGACAGGAGGTATAATTAAATAGATGACTCCCATCTATTGAATAGAGAGACTCCCATAACTGAAGGAAGACATGGAACTTCTCTGAGAGTAAAAACTATTAAAAAATAAAGCAAATCAAAAATGATAAGTAACCCAACTCTACTCAATAATTTTTTTTCTCTTTTTAGGGTTCCAGGCTAATCAAGAAAGTTGATGGGGGAAACAATGTGTGTGCTTTGGTAATTCACAAGGTGTGTTCATTTTTTTAAAAGGTTTTCTAAAGCCCCTTTCTTAAAACTAATTAGGGAATGGAATTTAAGTCCTGGTGTTGTACTTTCCAAAAATATTTCTAATTAATCAACCTGAAAACATTAACATGAGCATTATAATAAACCCAGAAAGTGAGAGTGTGATTCAGATGAAAGGGAAATTCAAATGACTAAGCTATAGAATACACCATATCCCATTGTAAATAGAGTCATGTGCCACCACACAAGGACTTTTTTGGCCAATGATAGACCACATATACAATGGTGATCCCATAAGATTATAATACAGCTTTTTTATTGTACCTTTTCTATGTTTAGCTATGTCTAGATATACTAATACTTAACCATTATGTTACAGTTGCCCACAATATTCAGTACAGTAACTTGCTATATAGGTTTGTAGCCTAGGAGCAGTGGGCTGTATCATCTAGTCTAGGTGTGTAGTAAGCTATAGCATCTAGGTCTGTGTAAATATACTTTACAATGTTCACACAAGGACGAAATCACTTAACAACACATTTCTCAGAACATATCCCTGTCAAGTGACATGTGACTGTACATGTATATCTATTCATATTACCTTCACCTGTATTTGATTCTACAGTTACAGAGTGTTGCCCCATCTATAGAATAACCATTTATTCAGCCAATTTGGCTTTTTCTAAATTATTTTGTTACAATTCGACTATTAATATATAGCTAAAATTAAGCAAACATGCTATTATTATACATAGCCTCACCGACACAACTAAATTTTCATTATTTATCAGACCAGTAGAGCAGGATTCTGAGCAATTAAGTGGGTGTAAAAGATATATAGTTGTTCTTCAATATCTGTAAGGGATTGGTTCTAGGACCCCTTTGGATATCAAAATCTATGGAAGTTCAAGTCCCTTATATAAAATGGTGTGGTATTTGTTTTATATATATATATATTTGTATATAACTTATGTACATCCTAGAGTGTATTTTGAATCACCTCTAGATTACTTATAACACCTTATACAATGTAAATACTATGTAAATAGTTGTATTATAATGGTTTTATTTTTTATTTTTATTTTTTTGAGACAGACTCTCACTCTGTTGCCCCCACTAGAGTGCAGTGGTGTCATCATAGCTCATTACAACCTCAAACTCCTGGGCTCAAGCGATCCTCCTGTCTCAACCTCCCTAGTAGCTGGGACTACAGGTGCCCCCCACTGTGCATGGCTAATTTTTATATTTTTAGTAGAAATGGGGTCTTCCTCTTGCTCAGGCTGGTCTCGAATGTAATGATTTTTTATTTGTATTATCTTTTATTGTTGTATTGCTTTTTATTTTTCATTTTTTGAATATTTTCTTTCCTCTGTTGGTTGAATCTGAGGATGCAGAACCTGTGAATAGGGAGGGGTGACTGTATTTTGATGACATATTTTACCAGGTTGGCAAATGTGGATGGAGTGACTTTATGAGATATCAATATATAATGCATGTGAAAATGTGTAGAGCTTTTCACTGGGGAAAAGTGATCAAAGAGAATGAGTAGTAACTCATTTCATATGTAAATGGCATTACTATTAGCATAATTTCATGTGAGTGTTTACATAATGCAACAAGTTCTGGACATTAGACAGATGATGAAATTAGGATTCAGAGATCAGATTTATATGAAATAAAATCAAGACAAGTACTGAAATATTGTGATTACCATCCCAGTATTCTTTCTACACCATGAAATACAGAATTTTATTTAGAAATAACCATGCAGAACTTTAAATATAATATGCTAAATTCAAAGCAAATTTTAAATGAATTCATAGAAGGATATTCAATAATTTCCTTCAGGAATCGATTCCAGTATTTAAAGTTACTGCATAACTGAGGGAAATTTTTTCTGCTATAGGAGGTACTCAAGCCCCTAGTTCAATATATTATGTGTTTTTAATTAAACTCAACACAGTTGATGGGAAGAAAACATCCCAAAATTTATTCTTCAATGAGCCATTTTACAGGGTAGTAACACACCAGGAGAAGTAGCAACTTGTCTAATTTAGTCACCTGGCTCACAATGGCATTTTAATTTTCATATAGTATGTTATTTTTTTAAGTTTTAATTCTGATATTGATCACAAATTAAAAGTATAGTAAACTTATGCAGTTTAAGGAATAATAATTTTAAAAGTACCTATGTAATCACCACCAGAGGTAAAAGTGAATGTCACCAGCTGCCAGCGCCACAAAGGCCTCTATTCTACCTAACTGCACCCTCCTCCTCTTCTAGAGGAAACTATTATCCTGAAAAGTATTTAAATCACTCACTTGACTTTCATTATAATTTTACCATCTATGTGTAAGCCTAGATATGCTGTTGTTTGATATGTTTTGGAGATTTATGCAAATGGAATCATATCCTATACATTCTCCTTTGAGCTTTGTTTGCTGATTATGATGTTTTTGAATTTCATCCATCTGGATGTGGTAGTGATATAATGCGTATTTTCAAAAGTTTATAGTATTTCAACATATAACTATGCCTGAGTACATTTTGCCAACCACTTTTGAGGGCTTATTTGGGTTGATTCCAATCTCTTGCTATTACAAACAATTTTTATAAGAATGTATCTTTGTAAATGTCTCTTGGGGCAAATGTGCAAGAGTTACTATAGTCTATGCGTGTGGGAATGAATTTGCTTGGTCACAAAGCATATCCAATGCCAAATTATTTTCAGTAAAAATCACCAAAGTGGTTTTTGTCATTTATACCCATCCAAACATTAGTATTGAACACATTTTTAATTTTTGCAATCAGGTGGTTATGGTTTAGAATTGGGTTGTTCTAATTTAAAGTTCCCTGACTACTACTAAAGTTTAAGCAATTTTAAAAATTTTGTAATCCATTTATATTTTCTTCTCTCCATAATGCCTATTCATGTCTTTTATCCATTTTTTATGAATCACATTTTTTTAATGATTTATATTCTGAATGTTAATTTTCTGATAGTTGTAAATACTAGAATACTTTTTTTTACAGATTATTACTTGTATTTTCCCTCCCTGTGAGGTATCTTTTGATAAATGCAAGTTCTTAATTTTTTTTCTATCATAGGAATTATCAATCTTTTTCTTTAGACTATGTGCTTTTTAATTATTTGATTTTAAAAATATTTCCTTCACAATTACAAAGATGTTTTCCTATGACTATGCATATAAGTCTTTAATCCACCTGATATTCATTTGTGTAGAGTGTGATGCAGGAATCCAATTTCATTTTATTGCTCAAATAGATGACCAAGTTTCCCAGCATCATTTATTGCATGGGCTTGGTTTTCCCCACTGACCTGCAATGCCCACTCTGCTATAAATCCATTTGCATCCATGAAGGGGATAGTTTCGAGACTAGCTATTTTGTCCCATTTGTTTACTCGTCTATCTCTTTGTTGACATCACTCTGTCATAATCACTATAAGTTTTAATAAAACTTGGCACTTCAAAGGAAAGTTTCCCACTTTATTTTTCATCTTTAATAGTGTCCTGGCTGTTTTTAGTCCTTCACTCAATTTTATATAGAATAAATTTTCCACGTACCAAAAAAATCCTGATGGGATATTTTTATTTGAAGAAATATTTTAAGTTAAGGGAATATTGGCACATTTATATCACTGAAATTTCCTAAGAACGTGTTGTTCCTTTCCTTTTATTTAGCTTTTCTTTAATATCTTTCAATAAAATTGTATATATTCTTCTTCCCAAGGGATTTTCTCATCTTAGGTTAGTTTAATTACTAGATATTTCAAATTTTTGATATTATTGTAATTATCTTTTGATGTAATTATATTCTCCCACTGATTTTACTGTTACATAGAAATGCAGTTTTCTTTTGAATATTGATATTCATCCAGTGAAGTGAGTAAATTGTTTTATTAATTCTAATAATCAGTAAGTTCATTTATGTTTTCTAGATGTGATGATAGCATTGTTTCTTCTTTTGGAACTATTATACTTTTTTTCTTATCTCACTGCATTATCTATGACCTTCAATGCAATGTTAAATAGAAATTGTGATAGTAGGAACCACTGACTTGTTTATTGTTCATAATTTTAAGGGAGAGTTTTCAAAATATACCATTAATAAGATGTTCATTGTATTTTATTAAAAATCATTTACCATGCTAGGGAAGTCCCCCTCTTTGTAAGTTTCCTAAGGTTTTTTATTCTGAATGGATATGGAATGTTAAATTTTTCCCTTCATCTACTGTAGGAATAATGAGGTGAATTACATTAATCCATTTTCTAGTTATAAATGGGCTTTTCATTCTTAGGAGAAATCCAGATTATATTATATATTTTTATCTTATAAATTGTTGGATTTAGATGCAATAACGTATTTACTATTTTTGTATCTGTTCATGAGTTAGCTGGGCCTATAATTTAACTTTTTAAATTATTTATACTCTTCCATTTTGTTGTGAGTCTTTATTTTTTATTAATATATGGTCTGGAGGAATTCATGTAATATTGGAATTAGGTGAAAAATTTACCTTGAAACCATCTAGATTTAGTAGTATTCACACAATGAGAGGATTTAAAAAGTTGATTCAATTATTTTGATGGTGATAAAACAATCCATGTTTACTATTTCTTCCAGAATCTGTTCGAGTGAAATGAGTTTTTATGAGAATTTATTCATTTCATATGAGTTTTTACATGTATAAAGTTTTCCATAATATTCTTTTATTAGGTGCATATCAATAGCATCTATAGTCATATCAATTTTTTCTTTTAAATTAGTGAATTTTTGGTTGATGCCTTTTTTATTAATTGACCAAGGGATTATATATTTAATTAGTTTATTCAAATAGCACTCTTTTGGTTCTATTGATCCTCTCTGTTGCACTTTTTGTTAATTTCTACTTTTTATATTTACTTTTTTCTACCATCTTCAAATTATCCTCTTGTTTTTTCTTAAATTCAATTTCTTAAGTTGGATATTTAGCTTATGAAATTTTAGCCTTATTTCTGTTCTAAAACTAGAAATTTCCCATTAAGTACTACCTTGGCTACATCCCAGAAGTTTTGAAAAGCAGTATTTTCATATTTATTGAGTTATAAATATTTCTTAATTTCCATTATTAATTTTGATGTTTTCTTTGATTCATGAAAATTTAAAGTGATATTTAAAATTTCCAAATTTATGAAGTTTTCTACTTAAAACATATAGTTATTGATTTCTAATTTAATATCATTGTGATCAAAGACTATTCACTAATCCCTTCTACTATTTAAGCAGTTATAGTCTTTACATCTTATTCATTTAGTGGTTACTAGGCTATTATTTAAGAGAGCTATGTCTCTTACTCCTTTCCATGTTTTCCAAATAAAAGTCTCTGTGATGAATTCTGTGTAATTTCTTCAATTCTGTCTTTTCTAATTTTCTTTTAGGCCACAGCTAATCACTCATTGAAGTTTCTTTTTAATTTTAATTATAGTTTTCATTTCTTCAAGTTTATTTGTTATTTTTGAAATATTTCTGAGTTTCTATTTATTTGCTTGTGTTTTCAAGCTTCTCTTTCATTAAAAAAATCCTAATCATAATTAAGTTTATAATTTGGTGTGTAATATTTTCAGTTTCTTAACATCTTTGTGGGTATGAATCTGGTGTTTCTTTAATTCTCTCTTATTAATGGCACCTTATTCTTGTTGCACTTTGTGAATTTGTCCACGAGTTTTTTATTTTCCTTAGAACTTTAACTTGGGTATCATGTGAGACCAAAGTTTACTAGAGAACATTTGCCTTTTGCCTGTGTAAGTTGCCTGGTACAATTTTAAAATAAGTAAATTTGACATTCTTCATATCATAAAGAGTGTAAATTACACGGAAAACTCTGCTGAGGAGGACTTAATTCTCAAATTGATCTTTTTACCTCCCTCTAGCTCCCAGGTATAATGGGCAAGTTTCTTTGCAATGTTTTTGGTGCATATTTTGTCATACCTTAATTTTACCTTCCCCCCTGCCACCACCACACCCAATGCTGAGGGTGTAAACCTTACATCACACATTTATCTTCTTAGACTCTGTACTTTAGGCATTTCTAGTATTTATCTTTTGTCCCCAGGCCCTATGAAGCTGTTTCTAAAAAGGTCAAGTTTTCCAGGATAATACAAAATTTTTCAGGTGAAGAACATCTTTGATTTTCACTTTCCACTCAGAGTTATAGATTTTTTCTTATTTTAGCTTTTGCACATTTCTTATTTTTGTGCAATTTCAGGAATGTATTTTTACTTTATCTAGCATTATCATCAGAAGGGTTATATAACAAAACATATCTGAAAGGAATTACTTATGCAATTTTTCAAATATAATAATATTTTAAAACTCATGTATAGTATAATATTGAAGTAGATAATATTTGCAAAGCACTTAGCAGAGTGTTTCATGTGTAATAAGTTTTGAAGCATTTTCCCTATATATAATCATTACAATTGAGATATGGTATGCATTGAATTCTCTATTCACAACCTATATGGCAAATTCTGAGAGATCACACATATTACTCTAGGTTTCACAACTGTTGAGTACTGCAGTTCTACAATGTTGAAAAGAGTATTATAAATGGCAGACTTGTGTTACATTTACATCATCTACATATTAAAATAGTTTGATTAGATAATATTTTCAATTCTGATTTTCTTCCTTTCACATTATAGAAAAATGAAAACACTGAAGGAATTTTTGAAATGGTAGTAAAATAGGACTGCAATCTTTTTTCCTCTGAAGTTATTATACAATAGATGTGTTAAAGCTTGTTAAAATGCAAACACTTTCCAATTTACATCTTATGTATTTGGAAGTATAAAAGCTCCCTGACATTTTATAATGAATAAATTTGCTTTTGAAGCATTGATCCTTGGTTTACATTTACATTCTTTATTTACCATGTGAATTTTTGACACCTAAATAAATATCTATTTTATATTCAATAGCAATAAGAAATTGAAGTTAAAAAAACCAAAATTATGATTTTTTTTTGCTCTTTATCTTAACACAATAGATAAAATTACATTCCAAAATTCCCTGGAAAATATCTCAGAAATATTCTTTTTTTGTGTGTTTCCCTAGTTGCAGAATAACCAGATTGCTAGAATAATCGGCTTTTTAAAATTCGTACAAAATCCTTTCCTAGTTTGTAGGTTTTGCCAGAAAAAGGATGCCCAGTTACATATGAATTTCAGATAAACAATGATTATTTTTAGAGTGTAAGTATATTCCATGCAATACTTTGGCCATTCTCTATTAAAAAGTTTTTGGTTTTTTCCTCTGCAATTCAAATATAGCTAAACATCCTGTTTTCTGGTTTGCTAAAAATAGCAACACTACCAATATGCCAGCATTCTGTACTTTTATAATATGTACACCTGGAGAGTAGCCCTATTATTTCTACCCATTTTCTCTAAAGTGCCAATAAATTGTGTCCCCATATGTTTTCTTAAATGTTTAGGTTGCCTCAAATGATTAATTTTCTCATTTGTAACAGCTTGATCTCATTTGTGTTTTAGTCACATATTTATGTTTATTCACAGAGGTCAAATCAAGACAGAGAGGTCTTGATTTTGCAATATCAACAGTAATAAGAGGACTTCTTTTAATTAATTAACAAATAATTTTACAAAAGTCCAGGTGTTTACATTAGAAGATTAATGTCAAATATGGAAGAAGTACCAGATTGTATTTTATAAAATCCTACAGTGTCAGCAGATAGGATTCTCAAGCATTCTTCTCAGCATCCATTAAAAAGGAAACAAGAATCTTCTCTCATATAACATCCTGACAGCCAAGTCTCCTGATATATGTGAAAATTTTTATTTTGTAGAAGTTTATTGTCATATTCTTAGTAGCAAATATGTATCTGTATCTATCTATGTAGGTAGATAGATAAGGTCATAGATGAAATATGCCATATATGTACACACACTCATATTTCACCTATGATCTTCACTATAGCTATATCCGTAAGTTCAATAAAGATCAAGGACAATTAAAACTTTCCATATCATCCAAGAAACATAAGGTATTATAGTAGAAATGCCTTTTCAAACATGGGTAACTTGTTTGCAAAGTTTGCTAGTTTATATGGGTAATTTCTGAATGTATATCTTTTCTCAACATTCATATCATGCCTAAATGTCAAATTGACCTCAACAGAACTGTTGAAAAGTCCAGCAACCATTTTATGGATGTGTGTGCAAATGTGTGTGTGTGTGTGTATGTGTGTGAATACAACGACAACCCTTTCCTTATTTTTGCTTTTATTCTAGACAGACTCAATCAGTTGTTTAAGCAATGGGAAAACACAGTCTAATTTGGCCTTGGTTCACAATTATGCATATATTTATCAAACACATAATTTAAGTGCCACTTATGAAAATAATAGTTGGAATTAGAAGGGGATTTAGAAATCTAGTGAAATGACCTCACTTTCCTAATGAAGATCTGAAGTCCTATGATGTTCACAACATCTCTGAGGGCTCAGAGCTATTCCATAGCAGAGCCTGGTCTGCTGACTGTCATCTAGGGATTTTCTCCTTGTGTAAAGTTTCCTTTTCAACATCCTCCTAACAGTTTACTTAAATATAGACACAAAAGCAATGGCTTCTTAAGGAAGAGTTAGAACCAGAAAATCAGGAGGAAAAAATGGCAGTCTGGTAGAGGCCTCCTACCTCACTGCTCCCAGGGAAGCAAGTGAAAAGCACAGACGGCTGCCTGTGCATGGATAACTCACTCTGAAAACAGCATTGTGAATTTGCCGGGAAGCAGCATGGGACACTCAGCACAGGAAAAAAGGTGACAGGGAGATAAATTCACAAAGATCTGAGAGTGCAGGGAATACAAGAGATCAGAGCGTGGGAAGGACACACTCACCAGGTCAGAGCAGTGTGATTTGACCTGCAGGTAGACACGCACCATCCCCATAGACTTCCCATCCACCCAGTCAGAGACAAGCCCAGAGTCGGTGCAAAGTCATTGCATAAGACAGCAGGCTCGGTGGAGAGGAAGAAATAGTGGGAACCAGAAGGAACTCTCAGGTACACTGTGCAGAGACTGCACCAGGCTGGGGAGGGACTGGGCTGAGATACAGCTTCCCAAGACAGTATGCTGGAATTTGGAGACAGGCATCTTGTCCCTGGAAGTCAGTAGAACCAGGGCACAGGAGTTGAATGGAGAGCAATGGGTTATGCTCTGGGTGGCCGCTGGCAATTTCTTTCTTCAGATCCAGGCAGGTCAAGGAGAGCTGTGTTCACAGCGTGACTGACCTAAACCAGCGGGACCCTGTTGTACGCCTGTCGAAAATCAGCAGCCATCTTTAAGGTCCCCCACCTGGAGCTGACTGTTAGCTAAGTCCCTAGCTTTACCCCACCCCCGGCTTGGGGGCTCTCCCACCTGGGTGTGACAGGCTACACCCTTGGAGGCCATGGACAGCTGCCTCTGTGGGCTCCAGGTGGGGTGAAGAGAGCCGTGTTCCCTGCACAGCTGACCTGTATTGGCAGGACCTTTGTGTATTGGAAACAGTTTGCAGGCCATCCATCTGGTCCTGCCTCCCTGGCTCTGGCCTTCTCCTACGTGATTGGCCCAAGTGCCCACTCTCCAGGTCCCGACCACCCCCACCCCGGAGAATGGTCATACTGAAGGTTACTGTGCCATAGTGACTCAATTTGTATAAGTACTGGTTCCCATGGTAACCAAATGCCTCAGGTTCCACAGGCTGAACCAGAGCATCTGCCCCCAACCCTACTCATTTTATTAGGGAGTTCTGCTTGATCCAAGAATTCTTTCTGCTGCCACTATTCCCCCCACTGGGAGCATCTCCCTGGCAGAGACTTTTGAGGATAGAGAGGGCCACCCTACTCGGCTTGGGGTCTAGTGGTGGAAAAGGGGTGCACAATTGGAAAGCCTCCTATCAGCCAGTGACATGTGGAGACACATGTCATCAGGCCAGACAAAAGAGCTGTGGGGAAGCTCGAGAGCCCATCTGGGGAGGAGAGGAAACACAAGTGGTCCTATCAGAGGGGAAAGTGCCCGAGCTTGTGGACAGGGAAGAAAAAAACTGGCTGGAGACTTCAGTAATCATACCAGTTGGTCCTTCCCATCAGAAGCAGCCCTCTAAGCTCAGAGACAGAGTGCTCTAAACTCCATCACAGTGCCCAGTCCCAGTGGCCAGATAAGCAACCTCTGAGCTGCATAGACGCTCACTCACCCTAGCTCTGTTGCACTGTAGCTGCAAGCTATCTTGCTCCTCCCCCCACACCTCAGTGGGAGCAGTGTAAAAGTAACCCCTGGGAGCTACAAGGCCCCTCCCAAAGCTTGGGGCTTTCATATACCCCACCTGGGGGACAAGAGCCTACCATGGGCACAACATATTACCCAGGTAACTGGCTCCTCCATGCAAACTACAATCAATGACAGCAGGAACAACTCCAGAGCTAAACATATTGCCTCCCATCTCAAGCCCTTAGAGAGCAGTGGGTAAGTACCCTCAAGTACAATCCACCAGCTTGGAGCTTAAGCTGCGGGAGCAAACTCAGTATGCTCCACTGGGAATAGGTGAGGACAACAGGTCATAGTTAACCCAAGAGGCTAATCAAACATTCAGAAATACACCTAATGCAGTACAGGACCAGCACTCCTCTCCCCAGTTCTGTCAGGGAGTGATCACGGGGGTCTTGGAGACAGGGCCATAAACTAGCCCTAGCACCACCAGCTCTTGACCAAGAGGCCAGATGAGAAGGAATCAGTGAAAGAACACAGGAATCATGGAAAATCAGAGCAAAAATTTTTGCCAGAGGAAATCATTAGCTCCTTAGCAATGGATACCAACTTGAATGAAATCAGTAAAATGACAGAGGAAGAATTTTGATTATGGACTGTAAGAAAGCTCAATGAAATTCAAGAGAAAATAGAACCCCAACACAAAGAAATCACAAGAACAATGCAAGAAATGAATGAAAAATTCTCTAATGAAATCAAAATATTACGGAAAAACCAAACAAATACTGGAAATAAAAGAGGCATTCAAGGATCTAGAAAATACAGTGGAAAGCCTTAAGAATAGGCTGGATCACACAGAGGAAAGAATCTCAGAGCTAGAAGGTAACTCCTGTGTGCTAAACATATCAATCAAAGAGAAACAACACAGAAGCAGGAGGCATGAACAAAGCATACACGAAATGTGGGATTATGTAAAGAAGCCAAACCTAAGAATCATAGGCGTCCCTGAGGGCAAAGGAAAAAATACACAAGAGCTGGAAAATCTATTTGAAGGAATAATAAAGGAAAATTTCCATGGCCTAGCCAGAAGTCCCAATATCCAGGTACAAGAAGCACATGGGACTCCTGGGAGACTCAATGTGAAAAGGTATTCACCATGCCACATACTTATTAGGCTGGCCAAAGTAAATGCAAAAGAGGCACTCCTTCAAGCAGTAAGGCGAAAACAGCAGACACAAAGGAAAATCGATCAGACTAACTGCAGATTTCTAAACTGAAACCTTACAAGCCAGAAGGGAATGGGGACCCATCCTCAGTCTCCTAAAACAGAATAATGGCCAAGCCAGAAATCCTTATCCTGCAAAACTAAGCTTCTTATATGAGGGAGAAATAAAGACTTTCCCAGACAAGCAATCACTGATGGAATTTGTGAAGATCAGACCTGCCCTGCAGGAAGTACTCAGACCTCCATTATATACTAACCAGAGCAATAGACACCCACCAGTGTAAAATTACCCAAAAGCTGAAAGTCCAGAACCCTGATTCTACAATGTCTCAAGAGGTAAAACAAAACAATAAGAGTTTACCTAACAGGATAAACAGAAATCCATCCCAAATATCAATTCTCTCAATAAATATAAATGGCTTGAATTGCCCATTGAAGAGACACAGGCTGGCAGAATGGATAAAAAACTACAAGCCAAGTATCTGCTGTCTCCAGGAAATGCATCTTACACACAAGGAATCATTCAGACTCAAGGTGAAGGGATGGCATACAATTTTCCAGGCAAATGGAAACTAAAAGAAAGCTGAGGTAACCATTCTGATATCAGATATCATAAACTTTAAAGCAACAAAAGAAAGACAAATATGGTCACTATATAGTGATGAAGGGAAAAATGTTACAAGAAGACTTAACAATCCTAAATATCTATGCACCCAACACAGGAGTGCCCAAATACATAAAGCAAATACTGCTAGATCTAGACAACATAATAAATAGCAGTGCCATAATAGCCTGGTACTTCAACACCCCACTGACAGAACTAGACAGATCTTCCAAGCAGTAAATAAGTGAAGAAGACCCCCAAAGCAATCACAGCAGCAACAAAAATAAATACATGGGACCTGATCGAATTAAAAAGCTTCTGCACAGCCAAGGAAACAAACTATCACTAGAGTGAACAGACAACCTACAGAATGGGAGAAAATATTTGCATGCTACACATCTGATAAAGGGCTGATAACCAGAATCTATACAGAACTTAGGAAAATCAACAAGGAAAAATCATCCAACCCTATATAAAAGTGGGCAAAGTACATGAACAGAAACTTTTCAAAAGAAGATAGACTAATGGCCAACAACCATATAAAAAATTGTTCAACATCTCTAATCATCACGGAAATGCAAATCAAAACCACAATGTGATATTACTTAACTTCAGTGACATTGGCTTATATCAAAAAGTCCCAAAACAACAAATGTTGGCGTGGATGTGGAGAGATATGAACACTCATATACTGCTGGTGGAACTGCAGATTAGTACAACCTCTATGGAAAGTAATATGGAGATACCTCAAAGAACTAAAAGTAGAACTACCATTTGATCCAGCAATCTCACTACTGGGTATTTACCCAAAGGAAAAAAAAGACATTCTATATCAGAGACATCTGCACTCGAATGTTTATAGCAGCACAATTCACAATTGCAAAGAAGTGGAAATAACCCAAGTGCCCATCAATACATGAGTGGATTAATAAAATGTGTATACAATGGAGTACTACTCAGCCATAAAAAACAATGGTGAATTAATTCCTCTGATAGTATGCTGGATGGAGCTAAAACCCATTCTTTGAGGCAAAGTATCACAAGAATCGAAAAACAAGCACCACCGGTACTCAACATCAAATTGGTACTAACTGATCAATACTTATGTGCACACAGGGAAATAATATTCACCAGGGGTTGGGCAGGTGGAGGGGATGGGAAAACTCACACCTAATTGGTGTGGGGTGCACTGTCTGGGGGATGGGCACGATTGTAGCTCTGTCTCGGGCAATGCATAGGCAATATATGTAACCAAAGTGTTTGTACCCTCATAATATTCTGAAATTAAAAAAAAAAAGAACCAGAAAAAAATAAATAAATAAACATAGACAGGCTTGTGAAAAGGGGTGACAATATATCTTTCAAATTATTTCATTCACATGAAAAGACTTTGTCTATTGGCTTCCAATTTTGTTCATTGCTTTCACTTAAGAACAAAATAAGTTTTATCAGGCTGTTAAAAGGTAGCATAACATTTCAGAGACTGCCTAGAAAGCTTTAGGCATATGTTAGCCAACCATATGACATCCCTGAGTGCCTGATTCAAAGACAGAGAATATTTTTTATATGCATTTAGCGAGGCGTAACATGGTTTTCCAAAGAACATGTCGAGTTTTGTGTGAACAACAGTGGATTTGAATCCCAGTTTAAATTTCACAGTTGAATCTCTTTCTTCAGTATTTGGCACTGTTGATCTTTCCCTTTGGATGGAATAACTCTTTGCCTTAACATATTGCTAGTGTTCCTCCAACCACTCTGGCTGTTTGATCTAAAGATCCTTGAAGACCCCTCCTTCTTTACCCAAACTTGTTACAGTTTCTCAGTGTTGGGTACTAACCATCGTTTTTGCTGAACAGTTTCTCCCAGGTGATCTTATCTAATCTTTCAGCTTAAATCATATTTATAAGCTGGTGAATTCCCAGAATCTTGATATATGCCCACACAGACATTGAGCTGTACAGATTGAATAGTGCTGCTTTTGGTTCTGTAATGAATGATTTGCCCAACTGCACAGGGAAGCCCTTATTAAGATCTGGATCTGCCTATCTAACTGCTAACTTAGCAGATCCACTTGAAATGAGTCACAGGTACCTGATTAGTTCTTGGGTCTTTGGATTATCCTAGGGTGAGAGTCGTGACTTGGTTATGACCACATATAGCTCCCCACTCACACACCCTCCCCTATTCACCATGGGAGTGGGTACTAATCCCTTTGTGAATTATAGCCATCTTCTGAATATACATGGTATTCAAGGAAGAACCCTCTGGTCTTACATACTGTGGTCACTCAGAATGTGTGTTTCCATTAACTATCAGTTTAAGTTAACTTTTCTCATCTGGGACTTATAGGGTAGACCAAAAGTATGTGGAACATTATAATGCATAATGAGTATGTTTTGAAAGAAATATTTATCATATGAACAACTGATCAGGTCAGGGTTCTCAAACCAGCATTAACTAGAAATCAAGACCTGAGAGACAGACTGGCATGGTGGATCTCACTGGCATCTCAGATTTTCTAACGCCTTCTAGTCTAAAAGATATGATGCTGGCAAACATGAAAATCTTAAGAGGCTTTGTCAGTGAAAGCTGTATGTGCAAGAACCCAAAAGGCCAAGGAGCAAAGGCAGGCCTGCTATTTGGGTCTGGATTAGAACATTTGAGTCAAAACTTCAGTGTTTAGGGTAATCTTGATATCTGAATTTAGCCAAATCTTAATGGTTCACCATGTAATGCAAAACAGTATTGCAACAACATTTCCTCTAGTACCATGCACATCTAACACCCACGGTTTTCATGTCTTGATGTTTTTGTTTCTACAATTCTGGGAGAATTAAAACATCAGTACACAAACAAAATGGAAAAATATTCTCTGCCAGGCAGGATGGTCATTCATTCTGTTCTAAATACAAAAGTATGAGAATGTTTTTCTATAATTTCTTATATAATGAAATATGAAGAATCATCTTACAGTAATTTAGTCATCACTAACAACTATGAAATTAACTCTCCCAAAGGTTTTTTTTCCAATTTAAAGAGGGTTAAATTGCTCATTTACATGTAGACTAGTATTCACTTTAAAAAGTGGCAAATGTAATTTTTCTGTATCCAACATTTAATGACAAACTTAGTGTATTTAACCTTTAAATTTAAAGGGATCATTGCTTTGTTAGATATTTTTAGATACTAATGCCTCAAATAAACTCATTATTATAAACACACTGTTTCCAAATATTAAAACTAGTGATTTATTTTCTTTCCTTCCCATAAAAAAAAAAACTGTTCCCAGTGTGGCAGGTACAGCATTTCTTAATAAAGCCCAACAGTCTTCATAAATGTGTGTGTTTAAAATAAAGAATTGCATAAGTTGACATTTTAAACGAGAATCTGTTGCCGTAAGACAAAAGCAATCACTGGCTTATGTTCAGTGGCATTTGATAATTTGAGTTTTTCTCCTGCAGCATTGCAATAATATATAGTCATTTAATGGGTAAGCAAAGAATATTATTTAACCTTTTATTAAACTAATCCACTCTGTATTCTGACATTTAAAAGATAAATACATTGTAAGTTAAGTGATAAATTATTACAAACATAAAAAATTAAACAAATGTAATTTTATGTCATATATGCTTTGGAAATAGTATGTATTTTGATACCTAGATTTTTTAATTTACTTAGGCATAAATTAAATCAAATTTAAATATTGTATAATTTTAAGTTGTCTTAAATTTTTTATGGTGCATAAGATGACCTAAAGGCTTCTTTGTATCTAGAGTAAAAAATATTTGCAGATTAACTGTCAACAAGTTCAATGTTGGCCACACATTGGAAACAGGGGAATATGGTTAATTGCATAATGACATAAAAGTAGGGATGATAAATGAGAAGACAGGCAATCAACTGTGTCAATTTGAGTCAGTGGGATAGTAAATATTCCATAAATATTTAGATTCAATTAAAACGACTTTATGATCTGGCAATAACCTACTTCTTTCCAATAATATTCATAAAAATAATTTATTCATCTAACAGTGGACTGTCAGTATGTGCTAAGCACTGTTCTGGGTCCTGAAGTTGCAATAATAAATAACCCAGTCCCATCAATTAAGGATCTTGCTGATGGGATAAACAAGGTTAGCAATTCAGTAGATTATAATCTCTGATAGGAATAAATAACAGAAGCTATGGCAGTTTACAGTAAATGTAACCAAAAAACTCTGGGGGCAAGCTTTGTAGAAGACCTGTAAATGGAGTTTTACAGGATGAGTATGAAATAGCCTAGTGAAGAAAAGTTGGTGGAAAGTGTGAAAGATGATGTCATATTGTTCCTGTAGGGGAAAAAAAAAGAAAAAGAAAAATACTCTTCCGATAACTGTTCACTGAAGTGATTGTAGTGATTAAGATAGAACTGTAGGAAAAAGACCATTCTCACTTAACGAAAATATATGACTAGTGATGGAATTGCAGGCATCAAAGACAGAGAAATATGTGAACTTGTGTGAACTCTTCATGTTCACATATACCTCAAATTTTGTCACATTGGTGACCACTGGTATGGCCCTGTCCACACAGCAAAAAATAGCTCATCCTATTGAGATATAGAGGGAACAAAATTATATCTGTGAAAGAGTACTTAGTGGTTAAAGACAACATTTCTATTAACTAGATGCAATAGTATTAGAATACCTATTATAAGTCAGGATCTATACATTTATTTAATTCTCCCAAAACTCCAGTGTTTTTACTACTTTATAAATCAGAGAATTATAACTTCAAGAATATTAGTGAGGCAGACTCTGAGACAAGGATTTGAGGACTGGAGTACACATTTGAGAGGGCCAAGAAACACTGGCGGGAAGTGGGGGTAGTGGTGCAGAGAAGGGAAGAAAGCCAACTAAGGGTGTGTTATTCAACCAGCTACCCTGAGTGAGCATCTGAAGATTCATCTCAGAAAAAAGTACTGGAAAATGGGATGAAACCCACGCCCCAGAATTCTCCTATCTATAAGGAAGGGGTATAAGGTGTTTATACTCAGTCAAGGCATTGACTAATAATTTTTGGGAATGGTGTGGTATTAAGTTCAACCTCTTATCTCTTATAGATAAGGGCAGAATGGCCTTTCTTTTCAGGAAGAAAAAACAGCAGCAAAAAGAAAAATAAATGACTCAGAGGCAGAGGTGTAGCTACTGAGAGTTGGGAGAAAGTGAGAGAACACTGTGAGAACTGAGTGACAAGGATGACACACTGGCAGCATCTGCACAGCAACTGTACCATTTGGAATAGCAATTAAAAGCTAAACAAAGAATAAAGAATGACTAGGAATGGGCTGAAAAGAGGTGAGCCTATCAAGTCTTTGAAATGATAAACCAAACATACTTTGAAATAATGAAGGCCTAACTTCTGAGAACCAGTGGATAAAGCAATTATAGAATAGATTGAAATAGGAAAATTTTAAGTGCTCAGCAAGAAATTATGCTCTACCCCCAAGGGTTGAGACTATGGTCTAATAGTAATACTCGGCATACAGAACCAAGGAAGATGAATGTGAAAGTAACAAAAACCCCAAAGAAAAGGGAAAAAAAATCAATTGAGATGCACAAACATAAAATAAAATAAAGAATATAAGCAAAAAATATAAGAAATATGTCAATTACAAATCAAGCAAGAGGTCAGTGAGAAAAGAATTCAGTTCTAAATCATAAATAGCAGAGGTTTTTAGAGAAAAGTGAAATACATTGCCAATTATACAATGATTTTTTACATAAAAGTATGTTAGAATTATGTCAGCAGTACAAAACACATTTTTTATAGAAAAAAATATATAGACAGGAGAAAGGCTTTTCACTTCACCGTGGGCTTTGCATGAACAATCACAGGCAAAGGTCACATAACTAAGAGGGAATTTGATAGACATATCCCTTGCTAAGGTACTTCAGAACTAACTCACAACAATTGGAGGGAGCTAAAGTACATATTAAAGCTAGAAATATAGGCTCGATTTCCTCACTACTAACTATCAAAATGATTTCAGAAAATTATTAAACATATATAGACTTCAATTTCCTAAATAAAGGCCCAGTTTACAATATGATTATTTGTAGATATTGTCTGAAAAAAATCATGCTTTCCCTTTAAAAATATTAGTAACTATAAACCAAGATATTTTATTCAAAATATTTATTATTAATGATTATTTTTTCATAGTTTGATAAGTAATTCACAAGAATGGAGAAGGATTTATTTTAATTGAGAAATTGATACCATTTACCAATATGAGAATGTATTCATCCAATATTAAACACTCAAGTGAATAAGAAGAAACCATGTGTAATAAAAATTATTTTAATGAAACAATGAATGTTTTCAATAAAATTTTCAAAACTACTGGAATAAAAATGTCAACATGTTAAGTGCCATATATATGACATAAAATAGATATAAACTCCAAATTGTTTAAAATTAAGTAGAAGCATAAGCAAAACTTCTTTTCCACATGTCAGTGTATGTAGGCATAGATAAACTGATTTGTACAGGAGCCCTTATGTATAAATGGGTCTATCTCTATTACCAACCACAGAATTAGTCATTCAAAAACGGTTTACATATCAGAATACTTTTAAAGAGCTTAATTAGAAATTCAACTAAGTACCTTATATGTTCATAAGAACAGTAAACCAGCCAGTGATATACCTTTGAGGCATTATGGGTAGAGAGTAGGATTTAGGAAAGAAAAGTTGAAGGGCTGTGATGTTCTGAGGATAGGAGAAGGGCTGAAAACGTTGATGTGAAAAAAAGCTGAAGACAGAGTAGTAATAAAGATAAAAGAAGGTCATGCCCCTAACCTCTAGTATACCAACCCCTCTCTCAAGGCACATTGCCAATTCGAAGAGAGGGGGAAGAGTTCAGACAGTGATGCTGTGGTTTCCACCTCATTTCATGATTTGCAATTATGCTTATTTTCTGGCCTGGGTGCTGATCCACACACCTGTCCCATCCACCTTGGGCATCTCAGATTCACTATAGTCTGTCCTGCACAAACCACTCCCTTGTCATGCCTGCAGCTTCAACTAATTTTTTGTACCCACCCTTACCAGTTTCTGGGCCTCTGAGGCTCTCTGATTTAGGCCTTACATTTAGATCCAAATAGACCCAAATGACAATAGCTATTTTTAAATATGTAAAACTCCTTACTACAGAGAAATGATTTAGATGTATGATGTGGCACCAGAAGACAGAACCATAGATATTACAAGTAGACATTAAAGAAGATAGACTTGAAGCTCAATGGAAAATATATATTCTCCAACAACTGAAGCTTTAATAATTGATGATCAATCACCCTGCGCTAGTCTGGATAGTGAGGCCTGCCACCTCAGACCTAGCCTCAACAACAACTAGGACATCTTCACTTTTCTAACAACATGACTCTACTGGGTCCAATTTATAACCTTTGATAACATCACTAACTCCTTTCTCTATATGTGTTTCTGGCCTCCTGAGAACCACTGGAGAAAGGCAGGGCGTTGTATTGACTAACCCGCACAAATATAAACAAGCATGCTATGCACAAGCTCTATTTGCCTCTTGGCAACATTTTTGTTCAGTTTATAGACATTCTTCAGTTCAGTGTGTTCTGAAATTTTTTTACTATACCCCACACAAAAAAATCAATTTTATTTCATATATATATTTAACTGCAACAAAATTTTATGAAATAAAACTTGCTTTTACAAAATGCAGTGGGCTCTAATATTTTCTGTTTTATTGTATTTTATTTTTGAACATACTAGTTGCAACCCACTGAAATGATTTTATAACCCAGTAATGAGTCATGACCTACTCACGGATCATAACCCTTATTTAGGAAAACTACTAGTTTCATGATTTAGGCATGAATGTTCATTAAATGACTCATAAATTCAAGATAAGACATAAGTTTCTTCATCTTCCTCTTCTCCATTTCAAAATATGCATTTCTATAAGCATTCTTTCATTAATGTCCTGTTCTCAGAGTTCTGCCCTCTCCTCCTTTACAAATCTGCTTTACTTGTGCTTTAATCTAGTTCCACTTTGCCTATTGAAAACTTCTCACTCTGTTATCCCCTCTCTCCTCACCTACAATCATCCTTGCATCTTGAATCTCTTTTTTCCCACTTGATTCTCACCCTCTGCAGACAAATATGCTCAGGTCTCTAGTAGTGAGAGGAGCCAACTATTTTTTCAACTCATCATTTGTTAATTAACAATTTATTCTTTGTGAAACTTGAAAACTGGTTCTTATTACAGGGTTTTTTTGTATGTTTATTTATTATCTCTCCATCTGGATTGTAGGTCCCTTGAGAGCAGCAATTGTATAGCATGGCTCTTCAGTGTGCAATTTCCCCATAGCACATAGTATAGTGCTGGCAGCAATCAGCATGCACTGAATAGAAAACTTCATGGTCGGCAGTTCCTATGGTCCAGCTTCTCTGTAGCTCACCCAACTGGGAACCTGAGACTCACAGGTCTGACTCAGGCTTGGAAACCATTAACTACCTCACCACAGTTTCTCTGAACTGCCCTTATCCCTGTGCCTCCTTCCTAGAGCTAGGATACTCTACAAATGGATTTATTTAGAAAAACAATATAAGAAAAAAAAATTTATTTGGAAGTTTATGGAACACTTTAACACCCATTATCTGAACTCATCATCATTATCACATCAACCTTTTTAGCTGGATGGGGCATATCTACAAGCCCCGCTTTCACATCTGAGGAAACTGAAGGAATTCAGTAAACTTGAATGATGTGACTGAAATCTGAAAACTAAAAAGTGATCGAGCCAGGGCTCAAATCTAAGTCTTGTGAATGGAAGCGTGACCTTTTTACTATATCAGGCTGCTACTTACACTGTCATGAGTCAACTATAAGCATATTTTCTTCTAACCAACTAAATGTATATGTATACATTTTGAAAATTACAAGGTCCATGTACATATTGAGCTATAAATATTGTTACTTTATATTTTTTGAGCCCTTCTAAGTTTTTTCACAATTATTTTTTCCTTATAAGACAGGGGTTATTGTCATAATTTTCAGATGAAAAATTAAAACTAAGGAAAACTATGTAACATTCCTAATGCCTAACTGCTTATTAGTGGTGAAGTCACAGCTTTAGACCTCAGATCTGCTATTCTGCCCACTTTTCCATATTACCTTCATGTTATTGGAAATGTAAAAGTCCTTCCTCATATTTAGCATGTGAAATCTAAAAAATAGATTTAAATTTTAAAAATTATATTAACTAGAAAACAATATTCTAAATCTAAAAATAAGACTACAAGATTCTAAAATTCCTGATGAGAATATTTTGATGAAACTGCAAAAAAATACATGGTAATATGAGCCATGTTCATTTCCTTATGTAATAGCACCAGCTCCAAAATCCAAGAAAATAATTTTATAAAACTAAAGTTATGTATGGTTATTTATACTTTATTCTCATAAACATGAATATACTTTTAAATCTCACTATAATTTAGAATCCTGAAAACCTTGTATTTTACCAAAAAATTAATATAATAAAATATAAATTTCTAATTATACTAAGTGACTAGGTGAATTTCATATGTGCATTAGATGAATTGGAAAGTATTACTTTTAATTATCTTGAGAATTAATTCTTTTCTATATATATGAATAGAACTTTGCTATACATTAGTGAATTGCATATTGATCTTGTTTTCCTTTCTTTTAATCACCATGGGAAATTTTATAATTTTCATAACAATCGGCTTAATATATTAGATTTATGTTTATATTTGTCTTACATTCTCTCCTCTTCTCACCTCACCTCTCTAGGCACCATTACATTTGCCTAAGACTTCACTGGTTTCAAAAATGAAACTGGGATAGCTGATCATCATGCGTATGTAAGCTTCCTGAAGACTAGATTCACATCTGTCTTACTTCAATTTTCCTCTTGAATCACTTTTTGGCAGATCTTTGCAAATGTAGGGGCTAAATAAACATTGGTTGAATTTAATAAAATGTGAAGGCTGAATAACAATAAGAATTTACCTGCTAAGGTCATTGACAAATGTAATTAAACTCATTAAACATTATAACTTGATGTGTATTTGAGAAGCTACAAAAACTTGGGAGTCAGCTTTGAAAATACACACATGGTTCCCAATTAAACATTCACAAAGAAAGTGGTTTTGAAGAGTGGTTTTGATTCAAAATATTTTTTTAGTTTGATACACTATTTATTTATTAAGTTATTAATATGGACAGTCTGTTAAGGAACATTACAGATGTCTTTCAAAACCTATAAGAAAATATAGTCCACTATCCAGCCCAGGAGAAAGACAATAAACAAGATCATTCTTACAATAAGTGCAGCATAAGCATTCATAATAGTTACTCATTTGGACATCGAAGAGAACATCAGTCAAAAGATTCTTTACCTCCACTAGGGTTTTAACTTTCTTGAATTATATAGCTGTTTTAGAGTCACAAGTCCACTCAGATCACCCATAGAGGTGTGTAGCATTTGTTCCCTCCATGGCAGCCCTTTTTACTGTTCGGCAGCCCTTCCATATTGGAGCCCATCTTGCCTGTGAGGCTAGTAGTGGTCAAACTTGGGTATGGGGAGAAGGCAGGTGGGTCACAAAGATGTTTTGTTTAATTTACAAAGATTGTGTTTCAAAGTTCTAAAAACCCATTTGGTGGGGGTAGTGGCAGCAAAGAGTACACTCACTATATTTCACCAAGAGGGTCTTCTCTTCTCTTTAGTCTTGGCTTACTTATAGCCTTCAAAAGTACTGCACTTTCCAGTAGGGAAGTGCAGATGGGGAACTCTAACAGCAATTGGTAGGAGGCCATCTGCAGAATGAACCAGACTGCCTATTATGGCTTTTATAAACTGCCTTCCTTTCTTTAGACAAGCTTATTTCTTCATCTTTTCTCCTATGTCCCGCTAGTTCTAATGTAAGATTTATGCGGACTCTGAATGATAAAACTTCTAGCTTTCTAGCTGAATGATTAAAAACAGCAAAAAAAAAAAAAATCCATTCTCCAATGAGCTATATTCTATTTCCTCAGTAGAAAACAAGTGCTGAGTGATTTTTAAAGACAAGTGTTGGACAATGATGATTAACTGGTGGAGATTCAAAATATTTAAAAAACTTTCTTTTTTACTTTAGTCTATTAAAGTTAATAGACTTTATTTTTTAATAAATGTTTATTTAGTACCTCTTTCCAAACAGCTGTTCTAATTACAAAGACATTGTGGAAAGCTTTAAAATAAAACCATTTCATTTCGGTTTAGCCAGTTGTTTCATTCTTCAGAAAAACTATTTTGGCCCAAATTAGATAGTCATCAGGTTTTGCCTATACAAGAAAAACTGTCCTAAAGAATCACACTGTTAGTATTATGGCCAATTAAGTTACTTTTTAAAATTATATATCTATATCCAGAATTTTTTTGTAAAGAACAGCTTTTATACTGCTCAAATTTTATTCATATTAGATATTCAAAATTGAATCTCAAATGTATTCCAGTTTCCTTAATTATGCATTAAACATATTGGCCTCTATAAAGTCTAAGGGGCCCTCAGACTTCTTATATGGATTTAGTCCATATTTATTACCATTACTTTGTGGAAAAATCTCTTCTTGTTCACTTTCCTTTAGCTTTTGACTTTATAGTAGACTTGACTATTATATAAGCTGTGAAAGCACAATATATTCCTATATCTGCTAATGCTTATAAAGGTTTTATATACCAAGCTTCTTTAAGATTCAGACCCTTCTATATTTTTCCTGACAAACTACAAATTTCTAGTTGAGTGAAGAAAGGTTTGATTATGTTTTTATTTTTTAGGTTCGTCATTTGATTATACTGGATAAACTGGGAAACTGACACTCTCATAGAGAATAAGAAGAAAAGGATTCAATTACACTCTGATTTTAAAAAGTTTTATTATAGATGTATTTATTGGATCAAGCAATGCATTGAGAAATCTTATGATTGTGTATGAGTCAGGGTTCTCCAGAGAGACAGAACCAATAAGATATATGAGAGAGGATTTATTAGGGGAATTGACTTACATGATCACAGAGGCAGAGAAGTTCCATGATAGGCCACCTGCAATGTGGAGAACCACAGAAGCCAGAAACAGCTCAGTACAAGTCTGAAAGCCTTAGAACCCCCCACACCCACCCCCATCCCAGGCTGAACACCCAAGAGCCCCTGGGAAGCTGCTGGTGCAAGTTCCGGAGTCCAAAAGCCAAAGAACCTGGAATCTGATGTCCAAGGGCAGGAGGAGAAAGGCATAAAGGCATCCTGCTCTGGAAGGGGTTGGTGGGGGAGAGGGGAAGAGAGGGAGAGACAGAAATAAGAGAGAGAGAGAGAGAATGAATTCCCCCTTTTACATGTTTGTTCCCAAATAGGCCCCCATGCCATGCCAATTTACCCTAGAAACACCCTCACAAACATACCCAGAAACAATGCTTCACCAGCCATCCTTCAGTCTAGTCAAATTGACATCTAAAATTAACCATCACAGATGGTATTTAATTTCATGGAAATCTTCTAAATTAGCGATCATTAGTAATCAAAGAGATTAAATAGATTATTAGACTTAGGGTTAGAACCTAGTTTGATTACAAGAGTCCTTAACTACTCTGGGCATTGATTAGTAGTCAACTCAATACACTTCCTCCCGTTTGGCTGCGTATTACAAAATAAAATGTATTTTACCACATACACACACAAAAGAAGAATAAAATAAAAGGGAATACCACAGAATGATAATTCCAAAGAAACAGCACCATTTTAAATTTATATATTTCAATAATTAATTGGAAAATATTCAATAATTTTATTTTGAGAACAAGCTCATTATAGCATCTAAGTTTATCCTGGGGTATAAGTCAAACAGTTACATTAAGTTAAAAATTCTAATGGTTATTTACTTAGATGGCTTTATGGCTAAATTGAAGATTCAGTTCATTTTTTACAAACAGATATTACTTTATTTCTAAAATTAATAGATTTATACTCCATTATGTGAAATGTTGAGGCTTTTACTCTGTGCATTAGAGTACATATGAGTACATTTTCTACTTCTTAAGAAAAACAGTGCCTCTATTTTTCAGTGTTCCCCCAGCCTACTCCTCACATTGAAACCCAGCTCCACATTAAGGTGGATTTATTTAGCCTTCCTTTCTTTCATAAGACCAAAGCACATGAGAATGGCTTTAAACTGCAAACAAAAGGGCTATAATCAATACTTTACAATAAAATCTCAAATTTGTGGTTGTGTAGTATTTATCAAAAGATGATTTCATGAAAGATATACTATGCATTTATTTTTCTGTTCAGAATTACTTTCTGAGTCAGTCAGACAGCCACATGTCTGTATACCTTGGCACAATTTTATTGGTTGTTATAGTTAATTTAAGGGTTCAGGATTGGTAAAAACCTTTTATAGAAAGTGAACAAATCAATCACAAAGTTATAAGAAAGAAGTATATTATAAATAGAACAGAAATCAGAAATGAATAATATGTAAAATTTTTTAAAAAGTAGAAAATAATAAGAGAAAGCAAAGTTAATTTTTTGTAGAGATCAATGAAGTTGATAAACCTTTAGCTAGACTTATCAAAAACAAAAGAGAAGATGTAAGTCACAAAAAACAAATGAAATAGATATTAAATAGAATATATTAAAAGTATCACAAGAAAATAGTGTGTATAATTTTATGCCAACAAATTGACAACATACATGAAGTGGACAAATACCTACAAAGACAGAAATTACCAAAATTGAGTCAAGAAGAAATAGAAAAATCTGAATAAACTGAATAAAGAAATTGAATGAGTAACTAAAATGGCTTCATTGGTAAATTCTATCAAACAATAGAGAAAACATAATACAAACTCTACAGAAACTCTTTCAGAAATTGGAAGAGTAAAAAACAATTCCCACTCATTTTCACTAGTAACCAGAGCCACACAAACACATCTCGAGAAAGTGAGCTATAGTTCTCTCATGAATGTAAACACAAAAATTCTTAACAAAATATTATTAGTTAAATCCTACAAATTATGAAAGATATTACACACAATGACTAAATGGGATTTATTCCAGGAATGCAAGGCTGATTTATTATACAAAAATCAATTACTGTAGTATAGCACATTAATAAAATAAAAGTTAAGGACCATGTGTTTATCTCAATAGATGCAAAAAAAGAACCTGACAAAAAAGAAACTCATTTATGATTTAAAAAAAAAATAACCTCTTAATAAACTAGCAGTAAAACAAAAAGTGTCTCCAGCCTCATAAAGGATATCTAATAAAAAACCTATAGCTAACCTCATACTCAGTGTCAAAAGAATGAATTCTATCTACCTAAGACTCAGAACAACACAAAAATGACCATTTCTACCACTTCTATTCAATACCACATTGGAATCCTGTGCAAGAAACACCACCACCACAAATAATTACAGGCATATAGCTCAGAAAGAAAGAAGTAAAACTGTCTTTATTTGCAGATAACATGTTTTTATATACAGAAAATCCTAAGGAATCTAGCATTTAATTTAATTTATCAAAATTAAAATAACCTAGAATGGCTAAAACAATCATTAAAAACAAGAACAAATTTGGAGGACTTATGCTACCTGATTTCAAAACTTACTATAAAGCTACAGTAATTAAGACTGTGGTATTGGCATAAACATAAACAAGTAGATCAAAGTAATAGAATAGAGAATCTGGAAATAAATTTAGACAATTTGTTTATTAATTTTCCAATAATGCTTCCAAAATAATTCAATGAAATAAAAAGAGGCTTTTCCTCAAATTATGTTGGAACAATTGGATATGTAGATGAAAAAATTGAATTTGGTCCTTTGCCTCACACTGTATATAAAAATTAATACTCAAAATTAGATCATAGACTAAAACCATAAAACATTTAGAAAAGCATAAATAATCTCTGCAATCTTGGGTTGTGCAAAGGTTTTTTTTCATATTATGGTAAACACATTTTCTAAAAGAAAAAAAAAGACTGAAAAGTTAAAAGAAAAAAAAAAGTTTTACCTTCAAAAGACCCCATTAAGAGGAGAAAGAAAAAAAAAACCACCACAAAGACAACCTACAGTCTAGGAGAAAATAAAAAATATTTACAAATTCTGTATCTGATAAAAGATTTGTATTCAAAATGTATAAAGAACTCTTAAAATTCTCAAATAATAAGACAAACAACCCAATTAGAAAAAATGAGCATAATATGTAAATAGAAACTTCACCAAAGAAGATATAAGAATGTCAAATAAGCAAATGAAAATATGTGCTATATCGTTAGTCTTTAGGGTAATCAAAATAAATCACAGTGAGGTAACACTACACACCCACTATAATGGTTGAATAATGTACATAGCAAAGGGCCTGTAGCTTCTTCTAGATGATCAGATGCAAGTGGATGACCAGTTGTCCCAGCACTATCCTTTCTCCATTGAATTGCCTTTACTCCTTTGTCAAAGATCAGTTGCCTATATTAGTGCAGATCTATTTCTGGGGTTTCTAGTCTGTTCCATTGATCTATTTATTGATTCTCTTGATAATAACACACTGTCTATTTACTATAGCTTTATAGTAAGTTTAAAAACTGGATAGTTAGTGTCAGCCCTTAGACTTTGTTCTTCTCCTTCAACATTATCTTGGCTATTCTGGGTCCCAGCCTTTCCTTATAAGCTTTTGTAAAATTTACTTAAGTAGATTTAGGGGTGCAAGTGGTTTTTTTGTTACATGACTGAATTGCATAGTGGAGAAGTCTAGGCTTTTAATATACCTGTCACCTAAATAGTGTACATTGTACCCAACAGGTGATTTTTCATTCCATAGCCCCCTCCCACCATTCCCTGTTCTGAGTCTCCAAGGTCCATTAAGTCACTTTGTATGATCATGCCTAACCATTACTTAGCTTCCAATTCTAAGTGATAACATGTGTTATTTGGTTCTTTATTCCTGGGTTAATTCACTTAGAAAAATTGCCTCCAGGTCCACACAAGTTGCTGCAAAAGACATTATGTTACTCTTTTTGACGGCTGAGGAGTATTCCATGGTGTGTGTGTCTATATGTGTGTGTGTGTGTTTATATATATAAAATCTAGTCTTTGACTGGTGGTCACTTAAGTTGGTTCCATATCTTTGTAATTGTGAATTTTGCTGTGATAAACATTCAGGTGCAGGTGTCTTTTTTATAAAATGACTTATTTTCCTTTGGGTAGGTCCTGAGTGATGAGACTGATGGATTGAATGGTAGATCTACTTTTAGTTCTTTGAGAAATCTCCATACTGTTCCATAGAGGTTATAATTTACATTCCCACCAACAGTGAATAAGGGTTCCCTTGTCATTGCTTCCACACCAGCACCTATTGTTTTTGGACTTTTTACTAAGGGCCATGCTGACAGGGGTGGTATCTCATAGTGGTTTTAGTTTGCATTCCCTTTATGATTAGTGATGTTGAGCATTTTTTCATATGTTTTTTGGCCGTTAGTTTCTCTTCTTTTGAAAAATGTCTGTTCATTAAAAAAATCAGGGTTATTGGATATCCATCACCCCATGCATTTATCATTTCTTTGTGTTAGGAATGTTCCAATTTCACTCTTTTATTTATTTATTTTTTGCAGATTTGCTTGATTTCCTTATAGATTCTGGATATTAGGCCTTTGTAAGATGAATAGCTTGTGAATATTTTCTCCCATTCCATACATTGTCTATTTACTCTGTTGATTACACTCATATATTTTGCAGCACAAAATATTTTTAGTTTAATTAAGTCCCATTTATTAATTTTTGTTTTTGCTGTGTTTGCTTTTGGGGTCTTAGTCATAAATTCTTTACTTAGGCCAATGTCAAGGGTAGTTTTTCCTAGGATCATTTCTAGAACTTTTATGGTTTCAGGTCTTACATTAAGGCCTTTAATCCATCTTGAGTTAATTTTTGTATATGGTGAGAGATAGGGATCTAGTTTCATTCTTCTGCATGAGGCTATTCAATTTACCCAGCACCATTTATTGAATAGGGGCCCTTTCCCCAGAGTATGCTTTCTCTGCATTGTTGAAAATCAGTTGATTATAGATATTTGGCTTTATTTCTAGATTCTCTATTCTGTTCCATTGGTCTATGAGTCTACTTTTATAACAGTACCATGCTGTTTTGATTACTGTTTCTTTGCAGTATAATTTAAAATCTGGTAATATAATATAATGCCTCAGGATTTGTTCTTTTTACTTAGGACTGCTTTGGGTATTCATGATTTTTTTTTATTCCATATGAATTTTAAGGTTGTTTTTTCTAATTCTGAAAAAAATGATGCTGTTATTTTGAGAGGAATTGAATTGAATCTGTAGATTACTTTGAGCAGTATGGATATATTGACAATATTGATTCTTCTAATACATGAGCATGGGATGCATTTCCATGTGTTTGTGTGATCTCTTTCTTTCTCTTTCTTTTTCTTTTTTTCTTTCTTTCTTTCTTTCTTTCTTTCTTTCTTTCTTTCTTTCTTTCTTTCTTCTTTCTTTCTTTTATTAGTATGGGTACCTAATAGTTGCATATCTTTATAGGGTACATGTGATGTTTTGATACAGGCATACAATGTGAATTAATAAAATCAGGGTTATTGGATATCCATCACCTCATGCATTTATCATTTCTTTGTGTTAGGAACGTTCCAATTTCACTCTTTTAGTTATTTTAAAGTATACCCAAAATTATTGTTGGTTTCTGTCATTTTGATGTGCTAGCAAATATTGTTCATTCTATTTAACTAATTATATTTTTTAATCACTGTTTTGTAGTTCTCCTTGTGGAGGCCTTTCACCTCCTTGGTTAAGTATCTTCCAAGGTATTTTTTGCAGCTATTATAAATGATATTGGGTTCTTATTTGATTCTCAGGTTGGTTGTTATTAGTGCATAGAAATTCTACTGATTTGTGTACACTGATTTTGTAATTGAGACTTTACTAAATTCATTTATCAACCCTAGGAGATTTTGGAGGGGTCTTTGGGGTTTTCTGGGTATAAGATCAAATCATTGGCAAACAGGGATAGTTTAACTTCCTCTTTTCCAATCTGGATGTCCTTTATTTCCTTCTGTTGCCTGATTACACTGGCTAGGACTTCCAGTACTATGTTGAATAGAATGCATCCTTGTCTTGTTCCAGTTCTTAGGGAGGATGCTTTCAATTTTGCCCCATTCAGTATGATGTAGGCTGTGTGTTTGTCATATATGGCTTTTTTTTATTTTGAAGTGTGTTCCTTCTATTAGTTTCTTAAGGGGTTTTATCATGAAGGGGTGCTGGATTTTGTAGAATGCTTTTTCTACATCTCTTGAGATGATCATATGGTTTTTGTTTATAACTCTGTTTATGTGGTGAAGCACATTTATTGATTTGTGTACATTGAACCATCCTTTCATCCCTGCGATAAAACCCACCTGATTGTGAGGAATTATTTTTTTTGATGTGCTGTTGTATTCACTTTGCTAGTATTTTGTTGAGAATTTTTGCATTGAGGTTCATGAGGGATATTGGTCTGCAGTTTTCTTTTTTTGTTGTGTCCTTTCCTGGCTGTGGTATCAGGGTGATATTGGTTTCATAGAATGAGTTATGGAGAATTCCTTCCTTCTTGATATTATGGAACAGTTTCAATAGGATAGGTACCAGATCTTCTTCGTAGGACTGGTAGAATTTTGCTGCATATCTGTCTGGTCCTGGGCTTTTTCTCTAGGGAGATTTTTTTTATTACTGATTGAATCTCACTACTTGTTATTGGTCTATTCAGGCTTTCTATTTCTTCCTTGTTCAAGCTTGGGAGGTTATGTGTTTCCAAGAATTTCTCATTTTTTTCCAGATTTTCTAGTTTGTGCACATAGTGGTGTTCATAATAGTCTCAGATGATCTTTTGTATGTCTGTGGTATGACTTGTAATATCTCCTTTTTCATTTCTGATTGAGCTTATTTGAACTCTCTCTCTCCTTTTCTTGGTTAATCTAGCTAGTGGTCTGTCAAATTTGTTTATCTTTTTAAGGAAGCAACTTTTCATTTCTTTGACCATGTATATTATTTTTGTTTCAATTTCATTTAGTTCTGCTCATATCTTTGTTATTTCTTCTGCTAGCTTTGGGTTTGATTTGTCCTTGTTTTTCTAGTTCCCTGATGTGTAACATTGTGTGGTGAATTTGTGATTTTTTGTCTTTTTCCATGTAGGCATTTAGTGCCATGAACTGCCTCTTTGCACTGCTTTTCTGTATCCCAGAGATTTTGGTAGGTAGTGTCATCATTGTAATTCAACTCAAAAATTGTTTTTTATTTCCGTGTTGATTTCATCATTGACTCAAAGATCATTCAGCAAAAGGTTGTTTAATTTCCAGGTATTTGTATAGTTTTGCATGTTCCTCTTGGAATTGATTTCTGGTTTTATTCCACTGTGGTCTGTGAAGACATGTGGTATGATTTTGATTTTTTAAAATTTCTGAGACTGGTTCTGTGGCCTAACATATCTTGAAAAATGTTTCATGTAATAATAAGAAGAATTTATATTCTGCAGGTTTTGGATAGAATGTTCTGTTAATGTCTGTTAGGTCCGTTTGTTCTAGAGTCATATTTAACTCCACTGTTTCTTAGTTGATTTTATGCCTTGATGGTCTGTCTAATTTTGTCAGTGGAGTGTTGGAGTCCTCCACTATTATGTCGATGTATATTTCATTTCTTGGTCTAGTAGTATTTGTTTTATGAATCTGGGAGTTCCACTGTTGTTGCATATATATTTATGATTGCTATGTCTTCTTGTTGAATTGATCCTTTTATCATTATATAATAACCATCTTTGTCTTTTTTTACTGTTGTTGATTTAAAGTAGGTTTTATCTGATATGAGAATAGCTACTCCTGCTAGTTTTTGATTTTCATTTGCATGGAATATTTTTCCACCCCTTTACCTGTATGACTCTTTGTGACTTAAATGTGTTTCTTGGAGACAGCAGACATTTGGGTTGTGGTTTTTTTTAAACTTTCTGTCAATCTGTATCTTTTAAGTGGGGAATATAGACAATTTATATTCAGTGTTATCATTGATAAGTGATATACTGTTCCAGTCATCCTATTGATTATTACCTAGTGGCTTTGTATTCTTTGTGTTACTGTTTTATAAGAGCTGTGAGTTTTTACACAGGTGTGTATTGACCATTCTTTTTGTTGTTTAGAGCACTTTTTAGCATTTCTTGCAGGGCATGTCTAGTGATAACAAATTCTCTTAGTGTTTGTTTGTCTTGGAAACATTTATGAAACTTAGTTTTGCAGGGCACAATAGTTTTGGTTTACTGTTATTGTGTTTAAGAAGACTGAAGATGGGATTCCAATCCCTTCTGGCTCGTAAAGTTTCTCTTGAAAAGTCTGCTGTTAGTTTGATGGGTTTTCTTTCGTAAGTTACTTGAGTTTTCATCTTGCAGTTTGTAGAATTCTCTCCTTCACTTTGACTTTAGCCAAACAGAAGAGAAGAAATGACAATTAGAACAGAAATCAATGACATTAAAAATAGGAAATCAATAGAGAAAAATCAATTAAACCAAAAGCTTGTTCTTTAAAAAGATCAATAAAATTGATAAATCTCTCTCTAACCACCTTAACTATAAAAAAAGAGAGACAGATGACACAAATTACTAATATCAGAAATTAAAGAGGAGCCTCACTGCAAATCCCATGAGCATGATAAGGATAATAAAGGAATATTAAGAGAAACTAAAAAAATTTAATAACCTAGATGAAATATGCCAATTCCTTGAAAGACACAAAGTACCAAAACTCACACAAGGAGAAATACATAATATGAATAGGCCTGTATCTATAATAGGTTTTTAGTTTAATTCCATTGTGGCCATAGAGAATATTTTATATGATTTTTATTTAAAAATTTTTAATGTGTGTTTTTTAATCAGAATTTGGTCTTTCTTGATGAATGTTCCATATAAGCTGGAGAAGAATGTGTATTCTTATGCTGTTAGATCAAGTACTCTACAGATGTCAGTTAGATCCAGTTGATTGATGGCACTATTCAGTTCAACTATGTTCTTACTGATTTTCTGCCTGTTAGATTTGTCAATTATTGACAGAGAAGTGTTGGTACCTCAAATTATAATACTGGATTTACTTATTTCTCCCTGAAGTTCTATCAGGTTTTGTCTCACATATTTTGAGGCTCTGTTGTTAGGCACACACATACACATGATGAATTGTTATGTCTTCTTTGAGATAAGATCACTTTATCATTATGTAATGCTTCTCTTTATCTCTTAAAATTTTGCTTGATACAAAGTCAGCTTTGTCTGAAACTGTTATAGCTATTCCAGCTAGTGATCACAGTATATGTTTTCTATCATTTTATTTTTAATCTATCTGTCTTGATATTTGAAGTGGGTTTCTTGTAGACATCATAGAGTTGGGTCTTTTTTATAAGCAACGGTAGTCTCTCTCTTGTAATTGTTGTATTTAGACCATGAATATTTAAAGTGATTATGGATATTGTTAGATTAATGTCTATCATGTTTTTTGCTGTTTTCAATTCATTTTTCTTGTTCTTTGTTTAGTTTTTGTTTTTGTCTTCCACTCCTTTCATGTCTTCTCTGGTTTTAACTGGCCATTTTATATGATTTCATTTTTTCCTCTCACATTAATTATACTTCTTTTTTACAACTTTTAATGGTTGCCCTTGAGTTTGCAATATACATTTACCACTAATTCAAGTTTTAAAATAACCCTCCATGTCACTTCATGAGTAATGCAAGTATCTTATGACAGAGTATCATCAATTCCTCCCTCCTATCCCTTATATAATTGTTATGATACATTTAACTTATCCACAAGCTACAATCATTTGTTGTTAATATTAATTTGAACAAAGTGCTATCTGTTAGATCAATTAAGAATGAAAAAAAATTTTTACCTTCATTTACTACTTCTCTAGTGTTCTTCCTTTTTTAATGAAGATCCAAGTTTCTCATCTATATATTTTCCCTCTTTCTGAAAAATGTCTTCTAACATTTCTTATAAGACAGGACTACTGGTGACAAATTCCCTTAGTCTGTACTTCTTCACTTTGAAGGGCAATTTTGTAAATACAGAATTCTAGATTGCTCGGTTCATTTTCTTTCAACACTTCAGATATTTCACTCTACTCTTTTTGCTTGCATGGTTTCTGAGGAGAAGTCCAGTGTAATTCCTAGGCTCACTCCTCTATAGTTGAGGTGTTTCCTTCTTCCCACCACTTCTTTTAATATTTTATTTTTATCTTTGCTTTGCTGCAGTTTGAATATAATATGCCTAGATGCAGAATTTTTGGAATTTATTGTGATTTGTGTTCTCTGAGCTTCCTGGATTTGTAATTGTTGTTTATCATTAATCTGGGGAAATTCTGAGTAAGGATTGCTTCAAATATTTCTTCTGTTTCTTTCTTCCTTCCTTCTTTCTTTTATTCTCTTTCTGGTATTCTCCTTCTATTTATGTTATACCTTTTGTAATTTTTCCACTATTCTTGTATAGTCTGTTCTTTTTCATTCTTTTTTTTCTCTCAGATTTTCAGCTTTGGATGTTTCTATCAATACTTTTTTAAAGCTCACTGAGTTTTTCCTTTGCTGTGTTTGGTCTATTGACCGGTCTACCTGTTACAGTTTATTTTTTTATTTCTAGCATTTTTTTTATTCTTTATTAGTATTTCCATCTCTCTGTTTACATTACTCATCTGTTCTTGTATGTTGTCCACTTTTTCTATTACAGCCATTACATGTTAATCACAGTTGTTTTAAATTATTAGTCTGATAATTCCAAAATCTCTGCCATATCTGAATCTGTTTCCATTGCTTGGCTTGTCTCTTCAAACTATGCTTTCAGTATGCATTGCAATTTTTTTCTTGAAAGCAGACATAATATACCGGATAAAAGCAACGGAAGTAAATAGGCCTTTAGTGTAAGATTACATGTTTATCTAACTAGGGCTTCAGCTGTTTTTGCTGTTTGCTATAATGGTAGTTGTCAGAAGCTAAAATTTCCTGAGGTGTCCTTATTTCTGTCTCCCTTTATGTCTTTGGTTTTCTCTAGATATTTCTTAAATAAGATCAGAGATGTGCAGTTCTTTTTATTGTATTCCTCTGTTATTATGCTGGAGCCTTATTGGTGAGATAGTAAGGTATTGTAGATGGGGGAGAGGCAAAACATTCTGTAGTCCTATGATTAGGTATTAATCTTTAGTAATCTCCTGGCCTGTGACCTTCACAGTGCTTCTCAGGGTAGGTTCTACCTCATCCCCAAGCCCCCCCAATTAGGTGGTCAGGAAAACTAAAGGGGGCTGAAGTTAGCTATTTCCCTTCCTCCATGTCAAAGGCTAGAACAGACTAGGGTTGGGTATTTCTCTTCCCCAAGGATGAAACTGGTAGGACACTTTCTCTTGAGGGCAGATCTTTTTAACACCAGAATGCTCCAAGAATAATTAAAAATGACTACCTGTCCTCTTCCCCTGCCAGAAGCCTCAGGGGATGTTTCATCTATCTTAGCCGTGACAAAGAGGTAGAGCTCCTGGAGGTAAGACTCACAAAAGTGTGGGAGCTTGCATAAGACTGCCCCCATCCTGGAGGTTTTAACTCTCACTACACACTGAGCATCCAGAAATCCATCAATTACAGTTTAGGTTCCCATGTACCACCAGTACTGGTTCCCATGGAAGTTTCTGCTTCTGGACTTCAGCTCTTTGGTAAAAGTTGTGATTCTCTATATCCACCTTTCTTGTCTCTCCAACTTTGAAGATGGCAGTTGCCCTGTAACCTCTTTGATGGATATTTAAAATGTTATTGATTTTTCAGTTTGTTCAGTTTCTTTCTCATTGTGTGGATGGGAGTAACAACTTCCAAACTTCTTTTATAATGCACTGGAAACTGGAAGTGCTTGCTTATTTTTATATCTAGAGAATACACAGCACCTAGGACAAATACTTTAATAAATGACTGAAAGAGTAAATTGCTGAATGAATGTTATGAGTGACTGGTAAAATTGCATGGAAATAGGAGGTAAATAATTAATTAAAACTGATTTACATTTGAACTATTGCTCACGTTTTTATCCATTTGCCTTATCTTTAACACGTGTGGGAAGTGAGCTCAGCCCTGATCCACAGCTCTGCAATATTTTGGCTGTTTGATTACAATGGATATAATATTATTATTTAAACTATCAGAAGTTAATTTAGAGTGTTACAGGGAGCAGTTCATTCAGTGAAGGTACTCAACGTATACTCAACAAAACTTAATAGAAAGGAGGATAATAAATCTCCTTATTGCCATCTGTAAATCTTGAACGATGAGGTAATTGAAGTTATCATTAAACATTGCAGTTTAATATAATTAAACATTTTTGTTTTTCGTTCAGAATCAAGCTGTCACACTGAAATATTGTATCAAGAAGCTAGAATGTAAGTTGGAAAAACTACAAAATAGGCTAGTAAAAATAAACCTATGAATCTGTAAATGGAAAAAATAAACATGTACATGTTAAAGTATCAAGACTCCACTCTATAGCTTTTCACAGTGTCTGGTATCTAACATACATCAAAGTGAAGTTGCTAAATTGTGTTCAGGAGGTAACCAGAACCAACCAACTAGAGGTTATGGCTGTAGAGATACAACAACAGACAATTATTATTTTTTTCTCACTGCTCAACCTAGGCTTAAGGGTAAGTTTAATAAGAGAAAGTTCTATTTAACTACACATTTATGCATTCATAGTTTCAGAGATTAAAAAAGTCCTTCAGTTTACCCTCCTATATAATGAAATAATCCTTCACACACTATTCTTGAGATATAGCCCTCTATCCTCCATTGGAAAGTGTGTCTTGTGAAATATGCCTCCCTCAGCTCTACTGAGTAGTTACTATATGCTAGGCACTGGCTAAGGGGATTTAATGCATTCTGACATTTAATCATCACAATACCTCTCTGAGGAAGGTAGCATTGGCCTGATTTTACTGAGGAGTAAAAGAGGTATTGGCCAAGAAAGAAAGAAAAGAAAGGAGCAGGGGGAGAAAGAGAGAGAGGAGGAGGGAGGGAGGGAAGGAAGATATACAAATGTAACAGACAAGGCAGACCAGACAACTCAGATGAGAAGGAGCTGACCTTAATCGAGTAAACTCCTGCTACGGAAGTAGAACTCAAAAAGTAGAGGCTAAGACCTGATGTAGGAGAATTGCCTAAAGTCTATGAAAGAGTAGTTAAGTCACCAGGTCCTCCAGTCTTTAAGGTGCACTCTCTGGAGAAACAGAACCAAGTAGAATCTAATCTTAGGGACCTCAGGTACAGCTTAAGACTAAGCTATAAAACCATTTAAAATAAGAAGATTAAATAAAATTTTGCCTACTGGTGAGACTCCAAACCTCCTTTCTCTTCACAAATGCCAAAAGATCCATAGATGTTGACATTTGGGGGGTACCCAACGAAAAATATGGATTACTACCCTATCGTGCCATATTGAAGCTTGCCATCTGCTAAACCTAACCCATGCAAACAAACCTTCCAAACAAATATTTGGTTCCTCAATTGTGAATAAGAATGAACAGCCATGTAGTACAAGATATTTGAGAAAAGCTTCTACCATGTAAACCATAGATAAAACCAAACACTCACTCTCTCTTGCTCCATACACACACACACACACACACACACACATATACACATTTTGAAAAAATGTTCAATAGAAATGTTGGAAGACAAAATTGTGAAAATCTCTTAGAACACTGACATAAAAGATGAAGACATTGAAAATTGTTAAGGAGAATAAAAACTTAGAAGATTAATTCTGGAAGTCCAATATCCAAATAAGGGGATATTGAAAGAGAACACAGAAATAGTAAATGAGGATATTATCAAATAAATAATACTAAAATACCATTTTCCAAAACAAATGACATGATCTTCCAGAAAGATCTTATGGAATACCCTGCACAGTGATTGGAAAGTGATCCATACCAAGGCAAGTCATTATAGAATGTTTACATGTTAGAGGTATTTGGAACACTGCACATTCCCTATTTCCCACACTTTGCACTTGGCATTCCCTCTGCCTGGAACACCCTTTCTGAGAAGAGATGGCTATATGCATTGCTCCCTCATGTCTTTTAGGCCTTTGTTCATAATTTCTATTTAATTAAGGTCTTCTCTAAAATCCATAATTAAAATATTAGTCACCCCATAGCACTCCCTACGCACTTCAATCCTTTATTTTTCTCCACAGCATGTAGAACCATCTGATATCCTATGTATTTTTCTTATTATATATGTTCACTTTCTTTTTTTTTGTCAAATATTAAAAGTTTAAAACATTTGTTCAAAATAAAATCACAAATCACTGTAAAATAATGGTTGTTTATTTAACAAAGAGTGATAGTCATCTAAAGACTTTAAAGGCAATATAGGAAGTTAATGAAATTTAATACATCATGTAATTTCATTAAGAGAAAATTAATATTTTAAGAAAACTTTGTTGCTTTAACAAAAAATTTTCCTTTTTAATCACGGCCAACTTGATCACACTTAAAAGAAAATTACAGAGAAGATATCAAGATAACTGGTGACAGAGATTCCTAGGTATAGTTGTTCCCAGTTATGGGCTTATGCAAGTAGACATATAATAAGAAATTTATTGGCCACCCTAGGACAAATTACTAAAGTGACTGCAAAAAAATTGTGATACAACAAAAGTCTCTAAATTCCTTAGCTTAAATGGTTAACAGTGCTCATGTTTTATATAACAAACTGCTACAAGTCTGCAACTAAACCCAAGAATACAGTAGTTGGACACTTACAGATAAATTAATTCTGTAACCTTGGCTTTGACATTTTGTGTTTACTCTTATGTTACCTAGAAGGTTTTAAGCAGCTGATGGGTGCCTGTCCATCTTCAGTCCTGTGTGGCCTAGAACATTTTATTGGCTGTAAGCCTTTTTGGTTCTTAAGTCCCTTTGGCCACAAGGGTCCCACCAAGGGCCTGGATGGACCCTGGGCAGGTAGCCACAACACCCTGGTAATGATGGAACAAAAGGAAAGTTTGGCCATTAATGCTGCCTCTGGCAAATCTTGGCCAAAAGGGGTGAATTGTGAACTAAAATAAAATCTTAAGCCCCCCAGCTGACTGAATGGACACCTTCTCGGCCAAGGCGACCCCAGAAATATCTTAAATCTGAGCTGCTGGCCAAGACAAGGGAGGTCAGACATGTCTCATCATGCTCCCCTCCCTTCTTGGAGATATCTTTTGTAATTCATTAGCATGCCTAAGCCTATGCAAGACAAAGCTTAAACCACACCTACAAGTCACCAATTTACTTAACAGATCATTTGAGGCTGGGTATATGTCCACTGGCTTGTCTCTGATTAGCAAACTTCCTTATTTTAACTTAAAACATTCCAAACCTTTAGACAAAGCTTCATTTCTTTAACCAATTATAAATCAGAGAAATTTTAAGCCCACCTATAACCTATAAGCCCCCACTTCGAGATATCCTGCCTTTTTTGGGCAAACCAATCTATGCCTTCCATGTATTGATTTATGACTATACATGTAATTCCTATCGCCCTAAAATGTATAAAACCAAACTGTAACCCAACCTTGGTGAAACCACTTGCTCAAAGCTTCTTGGGCATGGCTCTCTGGGTCATGGTTGCACATACTCGGCTCAGAATAAACATCTTTAAATTATAAAAAAAAAAAAATAAGACTTAAGTAATTTCTAACTCCAGAAAAAAACAGTTGTACAAGAAAGAAAATATAATCATAAGGTAATCATAATACCTTATGAAGCTTAGATGAAAAAATATTTACAAGTCACAGTACTAAAAATTCTGAGTATTTATTTAACAACACAATAAAATATAGATCTCTATGGAATGACAAGGTGTAATGTCAAGTGAAAATATATGAATGCAGAATAATACCAGTATCTTAACAACATTTTATGTGTATGTTTTATATAAAAGTTTGTGATTTAATAGTGAATATTCAGAAACTTATCTGAAAAGATGTGAACCAAATTGTTATTAAACACATTTACTTATTCTTCTACATTTATGTATTTATTTTTAATATTAATTAGTATCCAAGCATCACCTTTAAGAATTAAATTTTATATAAAAACAGACCCAAATATAGTGGAAAGGGAGGGGCAAGATAGCAGAGTAGAAGCAGCCCACACACACCGCTGTCAAGGAAAGAATTGAAAGTTGCAGGTGGATGCCCACCTACAGATGGACCTTCTTGGAAAGAGCACTGTAAATCATCAGAGAAGTGATGGGGGACATTCAGAGTGAAGGAGGAGGTGACAGGGTGATCCACTCAGCAAGATTAGAAGGTACCTGGGGGAGGCATCCACACATGAGGAAGGACAGGAGGAGAGAACCCTGGCGCTCCATGATCCTCCTGCAGGCACTGCAGCCTGAGCTGTGAGGGGGACCCACCACCACCACCATAGACCTCCAGACTGATCAGGAAGCTGCTTTGATTCTGTGCAGCAACATTGAAATGGAAAGCAGGCATAGCAGGGACCTGGTGGTTCCCATTCCCAGGTTGCTGCAACTGACTCCATTCCAAGCTCTCAGGTCCAGAGCACCAGTTCTACATAGGGCTCAGCTTTGCTGCAGTCACCTCTGCATCACCGTGGCAGGGCTGGAGAGGGAGCAGGGAGAGCATATGTTCTTACATGCCCTTTGACTGGGAGCGGAGCACCCCTTCCTGCCACAGAGGATCTGAGCCAAATGGACACCACAGACTCCACCTGAGAAGCCCTGCAGCAACTGCCTCCATAACACCTGGGCAGGGGGAGAAGCCCAGCTGCCAGTGGCCTGGCCCCACTGCCCAGGCCCCACAACCCCCAAGCTTATACCCAGCTCCACAGTTCTGCCCCCATGCTTCCCACACTGCTGTCAGGCCCACAGCGCCAGCTCTGAGGCTTAGCCACTGCTGTTAGGCCCTGTAGCCCTGCCCCTGAGGCTATAGTGCCACTGCCAAGCCTCATGGCCCCAGGCCCACTGTTCTCACCAGCTGCCTGGTGGGAACTGCCCCTGCAGTCCAACACTCCACCAGTGACCCACTAGACTTGACCTGCCATTGTACCTGGACCCAGTGGGAGTGAATGCCTGCAGCCCTGACACTCACAACCACTACCTACATAACCTCACCCAGCTGCCACTGTCACCACCATGGGGAGACCTGGGCACACCAATCTCCCACAATGTCAGCCTCCATGGAAAGGGATTCACTTAGCCCCAAACCCAGCTTCCAACAACAGCCTGGGGAGAAACTTACCACTACCCATGAAGATCATCTAGCAATGACATGGACTATGACAATCATAGGGCAACAGGACAACATAGATCAGCTGCATTACAGGATATCAGAGCATCCACTCCTCCCCTGCCAGGTCAATCTTCCAGACTAGGTCACAAAAGCACCATCTGGGGAACTTTCCTTCTTCTAAGTGGGAAGTTCCCAGGAATGAAGAACAGGTGAGCAGCAAACCTATCTGCCCTGAGATGAGAGAAGAACTTTCAGATGAGAAGAAACCAGCAAAAGAACTCTGGCAACATTGAAAAAAACAAGCTAGTTCGATACCCTCAAGGGATCACAATAGATCCACAGCAAAGGACCCCAACAAAAAGGAAATTGTTGAAATGTGAAAAATGGAATTCAGAATGTGGATGGCAAATAAGATTAATGGAATTGAAAAGAAAATTGAAAACCAACACACAGAAGCCAAAAAAATATTTCAGGACATCAGTGAAAAAAATGAAAAAGTCACTAAAGACCTAGACAACATAAGAAAGGATACAACAGGATTTAAAGAAATGAAAGAGTCATTTAGAGAATTTCAAAATATTCAAACACTAAGAAGATTCATAGCAACTAGTACATCTCCAAGGCAAATATCATCAACTTGACTAAAGTCAAAATGAGGGAGAAAGTTACAAGCAGCAGGATGAAAGCAACAACTAACCTACAAAGGAAAACCCATCAGGCTAACAGCAGACCTCTCAGTGGAGATCTTACAAGCAAGAGGGAATTGGGGTCCCATTTTTAGTTTTCTTAAGCAGAAGAAATGCCAGCCAAGAATTTCATACCCTGTAAAACTAAGTATCATAAATGATGTAGATCTGTCTTCTAGGAAATATTCAGAAATGCACAATAGATACCCACCAGTGTAAAAACATCTAAAAGTTAAAGCTGACAGCTCTTATAAAACAATAGCATGAGAGGGAAAATAAAATAACAAGGTATCATCCAACATGACAAACAGAACAGTACTGCACATATCAATACTAACACTGAACGTGAATAGTCTTAACGCCCCACTTAAAAGACAAAGACTGGCTGAATGGATGAAAAAACACACTGCAAGTATATGCTTTCCCCAATAAACATATCTAACTTGAAATAACTCACATAGACTCAAGGTAAAGGGATGGAAAAATATTCCATGCAAATGGAAAACAAAAGCAAGTAGATGTTTCCATTCTCGTATCAGATAGAATAGTCGTTAAATCAAAAATGGTAAAAAAAAAAAAAAAAAAAGACCAAGATTATCATTATATAATGTAAAGGGAACACTTCAACAAGAAGACATAAGAATTGTAAGTATATATGGACCTAACACAGGAGCCCATAGATTCATAAAACTAATTCCACTAGATACAAAGAAAAAAATAAACAGTAGCATCATAATTGGTGGGGACTTCAATACCCCAGTCACTGAGCTGGACAGATCACTGAAGCAGAAAACAAATTAAGATATGCTCTACTTAAGAGAAACTCTAGGAAAAATAGACCTAGCAGATAATTACAGAACATTTTACCCCAAAATTACTGAATATACATTCTTATCAGCACAAGAGACATTTTCCCAAGATTGATCATATCTTAGGATACAAAAGAAGTCACAGCGACCACAAAAAAATCAAAATAATACCATGTATCTTCTCAGACCACAGTGGAATAAAGCAAGAAATCAATTCCAAGAGAAACACTCAAATCTACACAAAGTCATGGAAATTAAACAACGTGCTACTGAACAATCCTTGGATCAGTAATGAAATTAAGATAAAGATAAAAAGATTCCTCAATCTGAATGACAAATTTGACCCGAGCTATCAAAATCTATGAGGTACATTGAAAGTAGTCCTAAGGGGAAATTTCATAGCCTTAAATGCCTAAGGATTTATGACTAAGATCCCAAAGTCAAGTATAGTAACATTCAAAAAGACAGAAAGAACACAAATTAACAACCTAATGTCACATGTGAAGGGACTAGAAAAATATGAGCAAATCATACCTATAGCCAGCAGAAGAAAAGAAATAAAGTTATTCAATACATAACTAAACAAAATGGAAGCCAAAAGAAGAATAAAAAATACCAATGAAACAGAAAGTTTGTTGTTTGAAAAGATAAACAAAATCAATAGACCATTAGCCCGATTAACCAAAAATAGAAAAGAAAGGACTCAAATAAGGTCAATCAATAATGAAAAAGGAGAAATTACAACTGATACAGCAGAAATACAAAATATCACTTGTGAATACTATGAAAACCTCTACCCACACAAACTAGGAAACTTAGAGAAAATGGATAAATTCCTGGAAGCATACATTCTCCCAAGCTTGAATCTGGAAGAAATAGAAATTATGAAGAGACAAATAATGAGCAGAAAGATTAAAGCAGTAATAAAAAAAAATCTCCCAACAAAAATAGCCCTGGACCAGATGGATTCATAGACAAATCCTACCAGATCTGCAAAGAAGAACTTGTATCTATTCTACAGAAATTATTCCATAACATCAAGAAGAAGGGAATCCTCCGTAACACACTCTATGAAACCAGTATCACCCTGACACCAAAGCCAGGAAATGACACAACAAAAAAAAGAAAACTACAGACCAATATCCCATATGAACATACATGCAAAAATCCTCAAAAAATAATAGCAAACCAAATTCAAAAGCATATCAAAAGGATAATTCACCATGATCAAGTGTGTTTCATCCCACGGATGCAAGGATGGTTTAATATTATGCAAATCAATACATGTGATTCACCACATAAACAGAAGCAAAAACAAAGACCACATGATCATCTCAGTTGATACACAAAAAGCATGTGATAAATCCAACACCCTTTTTTGATAAAAACCCTCAACAAACCAGGCATAAAAGCAACAAACTTCAAAATTACAAAAGCTATATATTATAAACCCACAAGTAACATTATACCGAATGGGGAAAAGTTGAAAGCATTCCCCGTAAGAACCGGAACATGACCATGATATTCACTGTCACCACTTCTATTGAACATAGTGCTGGAAGTCCTAGCTACAGCAATCAGATAAGAGAAATGAATAGGGGGTGTCCAAATCAGGAAAGAGGAGTCAAACTATCCCTGTTCACTGATGATATGATATTTTATGTAGAAAACCCTAAAGATTCCACCAAAAGACTCCAGAAATGGAAAAATAAATTCAGCAAAGTCTCAGGTTACAAAATCAATGTACACAAATCAGTAGCCTTTCTATATTCTAATAAAAGAAAGTGAAATTGAGGACTCATTACCATTTACAGTACCTGCAAAAAAAAAACCCATACCTTTGAATATTCTTAACCAAGAAAGTGAAAGATCTCTATAAGGAGAACTACAAAACACTGATGAAAGAAATCAAAGATAACACAAACAAATGGGAAAACATCCCATGCTCATGAATTGGAAGAATCAATATTGTTAAAATGTCCACACTGCCCAAAGTGATTTACACATTCAATGCAATTCCCATCAAAATGCCAATGTCATTTTTCACGGATCTAGAAAAAATAATCCTAAACTTCATATGGAACCAAAGAAGAACCCAAATAGCCAAAGCAAGTTTAAGCAAAAAGAACAAGTTTGGAGGCATCACATTAACCTACTTCAAAATTATACTACAAGGCTATATTACCCAAAACAGCATGGTACTGGCATAAAAGTAGAGACATAGACCAATGGAACAGAATAGAGAACCCAGAAATGAAGCCACCTACCTAAAACCAACTGATATTTGACAAAGAAGACAAAAATATACAGTGGGGCAAGGAAGCCCTAGTCAATCAATGGTGCTAGGAAAACTGGATAGCCACATGGAGAAGAATGAAACAGGAACCCCTATCTCTTACCATTTATCAAAAATTAATTCAAAATGGATAAAAGACTTAAACGTAAGGCATGAAACCATAAAAATTGTAGTTGAAAACATAGGAAAAACTCTTCTAGACATCCATGTAGGGAAAGAATTTATGACTAAGATCCCAAGGCAAGTACAGTAACAACATAAACAAATAAAAGGGACTTAATTCAATTTAAAAAGCTTCTTCACAGCAAAGAAAATAATCAACAGAGTAAATAGACAACCTACAGAATGGGAGAAAATATTAGCAAACTATACATCTGATAAAGGGATAATATCCAGAATCTATAAAGAACTCAAACAAATTAGCAAGAAAAAAACCAAACAACCCCATTAAAAAGTGGGCAAAAGGCATGGATAGAAGTTTTTCACAAGAAGATATATAAATAGCCAACAAACATATAAAAAATGCTCAACATTAATAATCATCAGGGAAATGTTAAATAAAACCACCTTGAGATACTACCTTACCTCTGCCAGAATGGCCACTATTAAAAAGTAAAGAAATACTGGATGCTGGCATGGATGCAGAGAGAAAGGAACACTTATACACTGTTGGTGGGACTCCAAATTAGTACCACCTCTATGGAAAATGGTATGGATATTCCTCAAAGAAATAAATGTAGACTCACCATTCAATCCAGAAATCCTACTACTAGGTATCTACCTAAGGGAAAAGAAGTCATTTTATCAAAAAAGACATCTGCATTCGAATGTTAATTGCAGTACAATTCACAACTGTGAAGATATGGAACCAACCTAAGTGCCCATCAATTTGTGAGTGGATAAAGAAAATATTATATATATACCATGGAGTATTACTCAGCCATAAAAAGGAATGAAATAATGTCTTTTGTAAAGGTCATTGGAATCCAAGAAGGGAGGAGGGTGGGATGGGGTGAGGGTAAAAACTTACCCATCAAATACTACGAACACTATTCTGGTGATGGGTACACAAAAAGCCCCAACTTTAACATTATAATATACAAAGTATCCATGTAACAAAAACATTTGTACCCCCTTAATATTTTGCAATAAAAAGTAGACCCATAATTTAACATTAATTCTTACATATTACTCCAGTTCATGTGCACCATAATGTAGCCACTGTCTTTTCATTGTTTATTTAGATTGTATCCAGTATTTTTTCTATTTAAATATCCTTATACATAAATATTTGGAATTCATCTAGTTATTTTCTTAGGATGCATGCCAAATATTAGTAGGAAAAATTCATATTTTAAGGCTTTTGATAAATAATACAAGTGGAACATCAAAAAATTAAAACAATTTATACCCCCATAATCAATATTTTCCCACATCTTTTCAACAGTCGGTAGTATTATTCTTTTTTCATATTTGACAACTTTATTTTTAAAAATATCCTCAAGTTTATATTTAGTTGATTGCCATGTGTTCATATTTTGTAAGGTATTCACAATATTTAGAAATCTACCCCTTTTCTGTTCCCTTCATTGTCACTGCTATAAAGTCTCCTATCATCTCTCTTGAGCTCTTAAGTGCCCATCTGATCATAGATCCAAGCTCTCCTCCTTGTGTACCAATCTTTAAACTGCTTTTCGAATTATGTGCTCTTATATCAACTCACTGGAAAAACCAAACAAGACATAAGAAGCCCTGATTTGTAGTGTTTGCAGATCTGCCACCATGGCTGATTTCAATCTAACAATAGGTAAATGACCAGCTCACAAAGTTGGTGAATATTGAACAACTGGCTCTAGAGAGCCATTATAAGCTGACTACAACCACCACAGGGTACTAGGATTTTGAAAACTGGAAACTGACTGCTTAAGGTGAAAAAGAAAGATCCTACTGAAGAAATGACATTAGAGCCAAGGCATAAATGAAGTTGAATGTCAGATGGAAAATATTCCATAGGGAACAGCTACTGTAAGTGTCCTAAGGTAGGAAAGTACCTGACACATTTGAGAGACAGAAAGAGCCAGAATGTAGATTTTTAATTTATTTTTCATTTGGGAGACAACCTTGAGATCAAAAGGTCTCTTTCTTAGCTAAGGTGATGGCCATTTTTTGGGGAGAGTTTAATATGAACAGAAAGCTTAGATTAACTTTGGTTCTTTTGTCTTGTACTTCTCTGCTAATAGAGGTAGCAACCACTGCTGGTGATTCCAGGAAAATACAAACACACATACACAAACAGTACCAGAAATACAGGTTTACAGAATGCAAAACACAGTGGGAGATAGTATTATTTTATGGCTCTGGGAGTGTTCATTACAGACACTCCAGTCTTTATTTCTTTAATCTTGCTGATCCTACAAATCATCTAGACTTTGACATTTTGTTGCCACACTCAGAGGACTAGTAGCTTAAATATGCTATATATCATTTGGGTAGTTTTTTGGTAAAATATAAATCAAATAGTAGAAACAAAGCAAGAGGTAATTAGATTGAATTCTTTCAGCGGTTTTGGAGGTCTTTTCTTCTTGGAGTCAAGACAACAAAGACAGTGCTATTTTGATATGTTATCTGGAGCAAGTAGAGCAAGTGAATCCAAAAGAATATTTTAAGAATGAATCAGTTGGAGTTCAAATCTAGGCTTGACAAATGAACAGCTCCTTCCGAGTGAAAATAAATCCTATTGTGAAGCAAAGGGAGATTAGGAGGATTAAATATCACATATGGAGGATTTGAAAGTGGATTTGTTTTTTATTATTGAAAATATTTTTATGGGTTAATTGTACCGGGATCTCGCTCATTTGTTTGTTCTAAATTGAGATGAGCCAGAATGTCCCTGGGGCAGGAGAGACTTTTGCTGCATCTGAGTATGGGTATTATTCATGCCAGTAATACATTTGTAGCTAACAGTCTTGAGAAAAGGAATAAGACTTGTAGGTAGTCTCACAAGGAATTAATTGTTATTGACATGTTACCTATATTAATAGTTACAGTGCTATCTTTATCCAAGTGATTGTAATTAGTATACACGTTCAAATTGCTTTAGGAATAATGCTCGACATTTACACAGAATTATAAGAAGTTCAAGACAATAGCTAAGATAATTGAGTTGTTTCGAAAAATGTGAGCTATAAATAGAATGGGGTTGTCAAACCTAGAAATTTATTATTTTGCCTCATTGAAGAAATACAAAAAAAATCAGCTTTGTTACTGATGAGCTATCTTTCTCCATCAATAGTACCTAAGAAAAATGTCATAATTTTTGATCAAATTATAGAAAAATATTCTTAAATGCACAATGGAGTTAATTTAAAACTATGAATCACAGACTGTTTTATCTTATTCTTAAAAGTTGTAATATGTATTGACTTATTTGTCCAGAATTACAATAGGACTATCAATAATATAATCTTTGCAATAAAATAAATTAAACACTTGATGCTGATTTTTTTTTTTTTTTGGTTACATGGATCATTTTATAATGCTTGAGTCACGGTTATAAGTGTGCTCATCAACCAGATAGTGTTCATTGTGCCCATTAGGTAGGCTTTTGCCCATCCCTTCCACTCCCTCCCCTCTCCTTGATTTCCATTAAGTTTTACTTCCCTCTATGCATATGTGTGCTCATTAGTTAGTTCCAATTTAATAGTGAGTACATGTTTTTCCATTCTTTAGATACTTCACTTAGGATAATGGTCTCCAGTTCCACCCAAATTTTTGCAAAAGGCATTAAGTCAACCTTCTTCATGGCTGAGTAGTATTCCATAGTATACGTATACCACATTTTGTTAATGCACTCATGAGTTGATGGGCACTTGGGTTGATTTCACATCTTCACAATTGTGAATTATGCTGCAATAAACATTTGAGTGCAGGTGTCTATTTGATAGAATGACTTCTATTCCTTTGGGTAAATACCCAGCAGTGGGGTTTCTGGATCAAATGGTAGGGCTACTTTTAGTTCTTTGAAGAATCTCCATACTGTTTTTCATAGAGGTTGTACTAATTTGCAGTCCCACCAACAGTGTAGAAGCATTTCTTTCTCTCTGCATCCATGTCGGCATCTATTATTTTTGGACTTTTTAATAAAAGCCATTCTAACAGATGTAAGGTGATATCTCATTGTAGTTTTAATTTGCATTTCCCTGATGAAGCTGAAAACATTCCCACTAAGAACTGGAACAAGACAAGGATGCCCATTGTCACCATTTCTATTCAACTTAGTGTTGGTAGTCCTAGCCAAAGCATTTAGGCAAGAGAAAGAAATTAAGCGTATCCAAATAGGGAAAGAGGAGGTCAAACTATCACTTTTTGCTAACAATATGATCTTATATCTAGGAAACACCAAAGATTCCACCAAAAGACTCGTGGAATTGATAAACAAATTCAGCAAAGTCTCAGGGTACAAAATCAATGTACACAAATCAGTATCATTCCTATACAACAGTAACAGTCAAGTTGAGAGTCAAATCAGAGACTCAATACCATTCACAATAGCTACAAAGAAAATAAAATACCTAGGAATATACTTAACCAAGGAGGTGAAAGATCTCTACAAAGAGAACTACAAAACACTGAGAAAAGTGTTGATTGTATCGTGGTTGATACAAACAAGTGGAAAAATATGTCATGCTCATGGATTGGTAGAATCAACATTGTTAAAATGTCCATACCGCCCAAAGTTATTTATAGATTCAATGCAATCCCTATCAAAATACCAACATCATGTATCACAGATTTAGAAAAAATAATTCTGTGCTTCATTTGGAACCAGAAAAGAGCCCAAATAGCCAAAGCAATCTTAAGCAAAAAGAACAAATCTGGAGGGATCACATTACCAGATGCTGCTTTTTAGATACAGGATAATAAAAAAGCTTTTGAAATCACTTACTAAATTGAAGAATCCTGACTAATTATAAATGAATGAAGGAAATACAGGGAGAAAAATTCAAAGATTACTTTGTTTCTAGTTCTAAGCTGTTTTATTGATGAGTAATAGAATAAATTCCATGTGAATTTGGATTTACTTTTATGCGTACCAAAAAGACCATATATTGTTGGAAGTTCAACAGAAGAGGCCAAATATTTCTTATGAATCTACATGGAAAATAAAATTATGGCAACTGTTCATATTACTCAGGCCAATAAATACTCTCAGCCAAATCCCTACCACCATCATTATAATCACCACCACAATCAAGAAGAGCCCTTAATGAAGCAAGAACCAAAAGGACATATTTAGCTTTGAAATTTGAAAAAATTTATGTATTTTTCATGTTTTATTTTAGTGCATACTTCCTATTTCTATGCATAAAATTCAGTCTCATTTAAAAGGGAAATTTTAAACTCAGCTTCATCTAAAATTGAGGTAATTTTCAAAATATTTTGAGCCAAAATAAATCTTTAAATGGAAGTATTTCAACATTATCCAAGAAAACAGTCTAACAAGGTCTACAGCAAATTTAATTAATCCAGTGTTGCCCAAAGTGGACAGAATGTACAAAAATTCTCCAAAATATTAATAGATTTTTGAACAAAAGAAACATAATTTGAAAAATGCTTTGGTAAATTAGTTTACCATGAAGTCTCAGCTTCCTTTATATTCACATACAAGTTGTCAATCTATGCATTAAATATGCAGAAGTACATGTTGAAATACAGTCATTAGATGAGAGGACATCCCAGGCAGAGGGGAGATTATGAGCCAAGATGAGCATGTGGGAAAGCATAAGACATCTTTTGAGAAAGTGCAGGGAAATTCTGGAGTTGCAGGAAATAAATCTGAAAAGAGAGGCAAAAGCCAGATTGTGGAGGTTTTGAATGACAGGCTAAGGAGTTCAGAGCAATTTAATAGTCAGCCATCAACCATTGAAGATTTCCTAGGAGGGGAGTGATAGTATAAATGTGGTAGTCTGGAAAGATTTATCTGACCACAAGTGGATAAACTGGTGTGGAGGAGGGAAAATACCAGAGGTACATAGGGAGTCCAGTTAGAAGACCCTAGCAAGGATCCAGGAATGAGATTAATTATGACTGGTGGAAATGAGCATGCAAAATGAAGAATGAGAGCAAGATATACCACAAAAGAAAATGAGGGAAACGGGATACAGTTTCTGAAAAGATGCCCAAGAAAGTGAGAGTGGCTGTAGCAGCCATAGTGACTTGCTTGCAGCTCCTTCACGGATCATGCTTTGTTCCTGCCCCCATGCCTTGATACAGGTTTTCAACCACATAGGACCTATAATACTATTCTTGACTACATGATTAACTTATATTCATTCTTTAAGAAATCCTGCTCACTTGTCTTCTCTTCTTTCTGAAACCAGTTTTACATGCTCTCTTTTAAGTGTCCTAAGTATATAATTTCTGCAACATTTAAATCAATATATCATAAGGTCTATTGACTTGTCTGCCTCCTCAATTAGATGGTCAGCTCCCTGAAGGCAGGAACCAAATTTGTTCATTTTCCACAACTAGCACAGTAGCACACAGTAGAAACTCCACCATAGTTTGATGAAGGAGCATACACAGGAAAGTTAGCATGACAGTAAGTCTAAAAACAAATAAACAAACGAAACCAGAAGTGGGCATATAGATGGAATAGAAGATTGAGAAGGATTGTTTTATCAACATGTTGGGGGAGCCAATGGAAATAAGATTGAAGAAAGTAATTTAAAAAAAGAAATTGATTACGCAGAATTCCAGAGTGCAAGGGAAGCTGTGGCATGCAGACCTATAAATGATTCATGCTTGGGAGTCCAATACTTCCTATAGTTCTCAAAAGATGCCATATACTCTTCCATTTCCTCACCTTAACCTCTTATGTTTCCACTGTCAGGAATGCTAACCCATCTAGAGCCTCTATTATTACATCTACTTATGCATGTGTAAAGCACAGATTAAATGCCACTATTCCATTAGACCTCACCTGGTCTTTTATTTCTCCAAATCTTCAGAGTAATTTTTTTCTTTATATGCAGCCTAAAGACCACCTGCATATAATCCCCTAAAGGGCAATGCTTATGAGAATTTTCTCTTTATAGGCATATTTTATCTAATAAAAGGAAAAGGGATGATAGAATTAGAATCATTTTACAACTATAAATTAAGTGATGGATTTAAGCCAAATGATCATTGGTGGCTACAAAAAGCATTAATGGAGAAAAGCTGGTGGAATACTTAATGATGGACAGATGAAGATGACAGTACCTAAACCCACTGATCAAATTTAAGGTTATAAAAAGAGAGACAACCAGACATCATATGCTGCCTTATGGAAGTCCACAATATGTCCTCTAATATATTCTTATCAAGAAAAAAATATAAATCTGAACTTGACCGGATCTCCTTCTATAGCAAACAATTCCAAGGAAATACAGAAGACTAAGGAAAGTGTGAAAAGACAGCTCTGGGTAGAATTCTGCAAAATTCCAAATGTGGGAAACAGACTGCAAGGAATAAAATTTAAAAAGGGATGGAAAATCTATAGATTAAAATATATCAAAAGAAACTTAAAGACATGTCAAACAAAAGTGTAGGTATTTTGGGATCCTGATTCAAAAGAACCCAAATTTACAAATCATTTATAAGACAACTAGGGAAATAAGATCACTAACAGATATATAGGAATTACTGTTAATTTTTAGCTGTGGTAATGGTTAAAGCACCAATATTAAAACATCATTATACATCTTGAAATACTTTTAGATGAAATGATATGTCTGGAATTTGCTTCAAAATAATGTAGCAGTGGTGGAGGTGTGGATGAGTCTACACGAAACAAGATTATTGTTGAACTTGGGTGACAGCCACATATTAGGTCATTAAGTATGAAATGTACGATTTCCTTAAGCACTAAGATTGACAGTTCATATCTACGACATTTCACTGTGACACTTCTTGTTTTATTTTTATTGTAAAGGTACATCCTCGTTCTTTCAAATGCACAGTTTGGCTTGTGATTATCTTTCAAAAATATTTTAGAGCAATTTTTGTGAAACTATGGATGAGTCAAAAATTCGTGTTATTTTCGAATATGAGTTCCATCGCGGAACCAATGAGGTGCACACAGCTCGAAGTACTGACAAAGTGTTTGGGAAGGATGTGGCTCATGAACTCACAGAACATCGACGGTTTGAGAAGTTCCATTCTGGTGATTTTAATCTTGAAAATGAGCCACGTGGGCGACCCAAGACCAAGATGGATAATGATGAGCTGAAACCTGTAGTGGAAATAAATCCATCTCAACCTACGCATGAATAAGCAGCAAGGTTTGACGTTACTATTTCAACAGTATTGGACCATTTGAAACAAATCGGCAAGGTAAAGAAGCCGGATAGATGGGTACCACATGAATTAAACGAGTGTCGGAAGAGAAATCATCTGGAAGCTTGCCTTTCTTTGCTGTCATGACATAAAGGCAAACCATTTCTACACTGTATTGTGACATGTGATGAAAAATGGATTCTTTTTGACAATTGCAGGCATTCAGCACAATGGTTGGATAAAGATGAAGTGCCGAAACACTGTCCAAAACCAAATATTCATCAAAAAAAGCTAATGGTGACTATTTGGTGGTCCAGCCCTGATATTATCCACTACAGCCTCAAGAAATCTCATCAATCCATTACAGCAGATGTCTACTGTAACCAGTTGGACAAAATAATGAGGATAATTGTGATTAAGCAGCTGAGATAGGTCAATAGAGACAGGCCAATTCTCTTGCAAGACCACATGTTGCAAAAAAACAACACTGCTCAAACTACAGAGGCTGGACTTGGAAACTCTCTGTCATCCACCATATTCACTAGACCTTGCACCAACTGACTACCACTTCTTCCAGGCTTTGGACCACTTCTTGCAAGGAAAAATATTCAATTCTCTACAAGCTGGGAAAAACACCTTTCACGATTTCATCACCACTCTGTCTCTAGGCTTCTTTGCTGCTGGCATAAACAAGCTACCATTAAATGAAACTATACGAATTCTAGAAGAAAATGTTGGAAAAACTCTTCTAGATATAGGCCTAGGCAAACAATTTATGAAGAAGACCCCAAAGGCAAATACAGCAACAACAAAAATTAACAAATGGGACTTAAACTAAAAAGCTTCTGTATAGCAAAGGAAACAAAAAATAGAGTGAATAGACAACCTACAGAATGGGAGAAAATATTTGCATGCTGTACATCCAATAAAGGGCTGATAATCAGAATCTATAAAGAACTCAAACAAATCAGCAAGAAAAAAATTCAAACAACCCCATAAAAAAGTGGGCAAAGGATATGAACAGAAACTTTTAAAAAGAAGATGGACTAATGGCCAAGAAACATATGAAAAAATGCTCAAAGTCTCTAATCATCAGGGAAATGCAAATCAAAACCACAATGAGATATCACCTAACTCCAGTGAGAATGACTCTTATCAGAAAGTCCCAAAACAACAGATGCTGATGTGGCTGTGGAGAGAAGGGAACACTTATACACTGTTGGTGGGACTGCAAACTAGTACAACCTCTATGGAAAACAGTATGGAGATACCTCAAAGAACTAAAAGTAGACCTACTATTTGATCCAGCAATCCCACTATTGGGTGTTTACCCAAAGGAAATAAAAGCCGTTTTATCAAAAAGATTCTTGCACTCAAATGTTTATTGCCACACATTTCACAAACGCAAAGATGTGGAATCAACCCAAGTGCCCATCAATACATGACTGGATTAATAAAATGTGGTATATGTATACTATGGAGTACTACTCAGCCATAAAAAATGGTGAACTAATACCTTTTGTAACAACCTGAATGAAACTGGAGACCATTCTTCTAAGTGAAGTACCACAAGAATGGAAAAGCAAACATCACATGTACTCACTATTAAATTGGAACTAATTGATCCAACACCCGTGTGCACATATGGTAGTAAAACTCAATGGAAACCAAGCAGGTGGGAGAGGGTAGGAGGAGAGGGGTAAATTTACACCTAATGGGTACAATGCACGCTACCTAAGTGATGGGCACATTTATGTCTTTGACTCAAACTGCACAAAAGCGAATCATGTAATCAAAATGTTTGTACCCCCGTAATACTCTGAAAAAAAAAAGATGGCAAAACTATGTCGATAGTTTAGGCACATACTTTGATTGATTCTTGTTTGAGATATAATAAACTAAACTTCTGATTCAAAATTGGACATTTTATATTTAATGAACTAAATAATTCATTTTATATATATTTGAAAATTTCCCTTTTTAAAATCATATTAAAATACAGGTTTCTGGTCCCTATTTCAGAATTATTTAATTAGAATATCTGAGGGAGATTCTGGGAATCTGAATTATTAAGAAGTTCTGAGGTGATTATTATGCACACTAGGATTTGGGAATCATAGTCCTAAAACAATTAATCTCATTATCTTGTCATGTCAGAGAAATGTAGCCAAATATATACATACATCTTATCTTTAAGGATAGAAGCTGTGTCTTTATCAGCCTTGCATTTCCCAAGGACACATATTTAGTATGCATTCAATAAATATTACCGATGTATGACAAAATATTTATTTTTGTTTACTCTGAGTAAATATTTTAGATATAGAGTATACAAGACTTTCCCACAGATTCCAGCATGTCAGGTCCATTTGGCATCAGAAATGTGTAACTTCTCACATCTGTTAGCAATAATCCTCTGACCATGTGGAATTTCTTTCTCAGTCAGTGGTATTTCACTCTCTTAATTCCTAAATTGCCAGTATCTCCATACCTCAACCAGCAAGGATATTAATAAAATCTAACAGAATGAGAACAATAGCCTCCTCTTTCACAGAAAGATGGAAGTAGAGAATATTAAGACCAACCCCACTTCTTACTTCTCTTCCTTAGCCTACTCAATGTGAAGACAATGACGATGAAGAACTTTATGATGATCCACTTAATAAATAGTAAATATATTTTCTCTTCCTTAGGATTTTCTTAACAGTAAATATATTTTCTCTTCCTTAGGATTTTCTTAATAACATTTTCTTTTCTCTAGCTTACTTTATTGTAAGAATACAGTATATAATATATATAACATACAAAGTATATGTCATTGACTGTTTATGTTATCAGTAAGGCCTCTGGTCAGTAGGCTTTTAAGTAGTTAAGTTTTGGAGGAGTCAAAAGTTATACATAGATTTTTGACTGTACAGAGTATGGGGTAGCACCCCTTACCTCCGTGTTGTTCAAGGGTCAATTGTACATAATTCTAAAATAAATAAGTCGATCTACTTACTCTTAGATCATCTCTAAGTCCAAGTCCAGTTTTATAGTACTTCTAGGAGAAAATGACTTTGCCTAACATTTAAACAGAAAGCACAACCTTTCAAGGAAATAAGTAAAGCATAAAATTATCTCAGCTTAGAGTCTTAGAAGGCAATAAATAAGGTTAAACTTATACAGTTCTGTTTTGAAGGTATGCATACAGGAATATGGAGGACTTCTCCAATTTTGGCTTACCTGCTTATGAGCATGATCATAAGAATTAATATGATTGTCAAACTCCTGGTGTTTGTGATACTGCTTGTCACATAATTCACAGTAAAAGTTTGCTTTTACATCTTCCAGGGCCTTTGCTGTAGACTTCTCCTTTTCTGCAAAATCCTTTAAAAAAAAGGCAAAAGATGTTCATTATATTTCTCTCTAATAGCATGACTAGATCCTATATTGATCAAGTTGGTATTTAATTTTACTGTGACTAAAAGGATATGATGAAGCTCATTATTTCCTAGAAAATCATGGCACCGTGAAAGTAACTTTGAGTTTAGCATCATCCTTAATTTATCAATCAGTATTACCAAGCACATCACTGGCCATTCCCACTTTATCTCCTTCATAGGCTTTTTGTGGTCTGATACTACCCCTTAAATTTTTGTGTTCTCTGTAATTCCATCTTCAGCCAACCATTCTATCCACTCCATGCACTCTCCCAGGGGTGCCCCCATTCCCACTATAGCTAGAGCCCAATGTATCTATAATCTCTCACACCAGCCTAAGTCTTTTCCATGAGCATCAGTTCCTGCTAGACATTGCCAATGGGTTTATCTTGTGTTCTTCAAAACTATTCTCTTTACAATTTTTAGGATTATCTATCTCAAATAGATTTGACTACATCATTCCTCTGCTAAAATCCTCTTGAATTCTATCTTTACCTACAGTATAATAGTGACAAAAACTTATTTAGTATAAACTATGTACCAGGTATCTGAATTATCTCATTCATGCCTCACAACAACCCTATGAGTTACGGTCTATTTTTATCTGCATTTTATAGATGCATCAACCATCTTAAAGAGATCACACATTCATGGTCACAGAGTTAGTAAGTGGAGGGAGAATTTGAATTCAAACAACGTATGCCTAGCTCCCTTGTTAGTAAATGGCCATGACTTACTATCTTGTTTTAAAGCCAACTTTCTTAATATACCATAAAAGTTTTTTCTTACCTTACTAGCATCATCTCTTATCAAATCCTGCTTCTACATTATTCTTTTTAATTCTATCACCAGATATAACACATGATATTAAATTATCTATTAATATTTTCATGTCTCTTGCCCCCACAAATCCTTTAAAGGAAGAAACTATTTTATTCATTTTTGTGTCCACAATGCTAACCAATATATTGTCTAGTCCAGAATAGGTGCTTATTTAATATGCACTACATAAATGAAAGGATAATTGTGATTTACGTATTCATGCCTGATACCATTTTACAAGTTCTTCTCTATTATTTCAATGCCAAATAAAGCAGTGACTGACACATACAGGATATTAAATAAATATGTATGAAGAATGGATGAACAAGCTAAAGAACAGATTTTATCTTTGTTTCTTCAAAATGACTACCCTCAATAGAAAGAAATCAGGCCATAAGCCTACATCATAGGCACATAACGCACCAAAGAAGAAAGGTAGCACAAAGAATTTGGCCGCAGGCTAGGGTGAAGTGATGGGACAATTAATTCAGATATGGAACATAATGATTTAAGTCCCAATAAAAAAGGGCAAAACACATGGATAAAAGCAAGAAGGGCATGAGTACCATTAACAGACAGCACAACTAGACCAAGTACCTGAATGACCTAAGAGAACTGAAGTAAGAATTTGGTTACATTCTAGGGTAACAGAAGGTATAAAAGCTACTGGACAGGGTGTATCCAGTAATGAGTATGTAAACTCTAATTTCAGGATAAAAATCCAGTTGCCTAAAGAAGTTAGATAATGACCTGCTGATGCAGTCACTCTTGAGAAATGAGACAGGAGCACAGCAATGAGATAATGCTAAATCTCTTGACTTAGTAGGCTCATCGTCAGGAGCAATCATTATTTGTCACTCAGTCTTTCTCACTAAGTTTGCTCCCCCATGTTCTTTGTTAGTAAAATTTCAGGAACTGGATTGACACCAGGGATTGCTTTAATTCAATCATAGTTCTTCTTACTTTATTATAAAATTGGCCCAATAGCCTTAGAAAATTGACCATGTGCCTTAAACATTGGTCAACTCTGCATTGGTGCACAAAAATACCTCAGCCTAATAAACTCTGGGAGGGGGACAACAGGGAATTCAGGGTGAATTTGTGGCTAAAAATGTATTTTTGTATTATCTTAGGTTATGTAGGAGATTTTTTGACAATAGCTCAATGGCCAGGAGTGAGGCTTCTCTAGTTACTCTTTGGGTCCTTCATCTAAATACCCTATATTTCTAAAAACAATTTTAAATTATCATATTACCTGGCTTTTGATTCAAAATTTTATAATTTTAAGAGAGCTTTACCAAAGTTTAAGTCATATACCATTTTTTTCTGAGTGCTCAGATTTTACAAGGTCATCAAACTAAATTACATATCACATTCCTTGTTTCATTTTTCTTTCCAGGAAATGATGCAGATATCCCCATCTCCCCTCCCTCTAAAGTTCTAATGACAGTCCCCAGTGCATATTCTGGTCCCCTTATTTATAAAGAGAGGAAGAATGGGCAGGTGGGGTATAAATGCCATCAGCAAAACATACACACATAAACTGAAGCGTAAGGGTAGAAATTACAGGCAGATGAAGATAAAAGGCAAAATGTGGGTAAAGTCAGGAGACTCAAAGAGACAAAAAGAAAAGTTTCTTTAAGAATCTTTGGCAGAATACAATGAAGTGAAGTATCACAAGAATGGAAAAACAAGCACCACTGGTACTCATCATCAAATTGGTACTAAATGATCAATACTGATGTGCACACATGGAAATAATATTCATCAGGGGTCGGGTATGTGGGAGGGGGATGGAGGGGATGGGAAAACTCACACCTAATGGGTGTGGGGCACACTGTCTGGGGGATGTTCACGATTGTAGCTCTGACTTGGACAGTGCATAGGCAATATATGTAACCAAAGTGTGTGTACAGACATAACATTCCAAAATTAAAAAAAAAAAAAGAATCTTTGGCAGAACTTGAAAACTGAGGTTAGAGTTATGTAGGTAATGAGGACTAACTTTTATTAAAAGAACCCTAACTCAGTGGTCCATGACATTACCTAGCATAAGGTAGGCCTATTCTAAAGTGTAAAATTGAGCTATCTGCTGAGATGGAACTTAATGAGTCCAGCTATATGCACCAGAATGCTGGAGGATAAGGTCTCAGACTAGTAGGAAAAATATATAACCCAAACTTACCTTTTTGCAGAAGAGGCAACTGATGTTTAGTAATTTTATGATATATGCAAAATCCAAGAGCTAGCTAATAGCAAAGTGGGGGCACGCTTTTCACTGTATCACACTGCTTCATCCATCCAACCCTCCATCTACCCATCAAACAATACATTCATGCAACTAATCTTAAGTATTCACACATTCAAGACATCTACAGAACACTCCACTCAAATAAAACTGAATGTACGTACTTCTAATCAGCTCGTGGAACTTTCTCTAAAACTGATCACATCCTAGGCCACAAAACAGATCTCAGCAAATTTAAAAAAATAGAAATCATACCATGTATCTTTTCAGACCACAGTGAAATAAAATTAGAAATCAATTTCAACAAAAACTCACATCTTCATCCAAAAACATGGAAATTAAACAATCAGTTGCTGAATGACTCTTGGGTCAAGGAGGAGATTCAGATGGAAATCAAAAGATTCTTTGAACTAAATGATAATGGGGACAAAAGTTATCAAAATCTGTGGGATACAGCAAAAGCAGACCTGAGAGGAAAACTTATCACCTTAAATGCTCACATCCAAAAGACAGAAAGTTCACAAATCAGTAAACTAATGAATCATCTTAAGGAAATGGAAAAGGAAGAGCAAACCAATCCCAAACCCAGCAAAAGAAAAGAAATAACCAAGATCAGAGCAGAATTAAATGAAAGTGAGAACAAAAGAACAATAAAGAAGATTAATAAAATGAAAAGTTGGTTCTTTGAAAAGATAAACAAAGTAGACATTGCCAGGTTGATCAGAAGCAGAAAGGAAAGGACTCTAATAAGTTCAACTAGAAATGAAAAAGGAGAGGTCACAACTGATACCATGGAAATACAAAACGTCATCTTCGACTACTACAAAAATCTCTATGCCCAAAAACATGAAAATATGCAGGAAATGGACAAATTCTTAGAAACTCACTACCTCCCTAGGCTCAATCAGGAAGAAATAGAATTCATAAACAGACCAATATCAAGCACTGAAATTGAAGCAGTAATAAAAAATCTTCCAACAAAAAAAAGTCCTGGACCAGATGGGTTCACATCTGAATTCTACCAAACCTGCAAAAAAGAACTAGTGCCTGTACTGCAGAAATTATTCCAAAACATCGAGAAGGATGGACTCTTCCCAAACTCATTCTGTAAAGCATATATCACCTTGATACCAAAGCCAGGAAAGGACACAACAAGAAAAGAAAACTACATATCCCTTATGAATATAGATGCAAAAATTCTCAATAAAATCTAGCAAACCAAATTCAAATGTACACCAACAAAATAATTCATTACAATCAGGTGGGCTTCATCCCCGAGATGCAGGGATGGTTCAACATATGCAAATCTATAAATGTAATTCACCATATACATAAAAGCAAGAACAAAGACTATATGATCCTTTCAATAAATGCAGAAAAGTCTTGTGACAAAATTCAGCACCCTTTTATGATAAGAACTCTTAACAATATAGGCATAGATGGCTCATACCTCAAAATTATTAAAGCCATATACAATAAACCCACAGCCAATATCATACTGAATAGGGAAAAATTAAAAGCATTCCCCCTTAAAACTGGAACCAGACAAGGTTGCCCACTATCTCTACTTCTATTCAACTTAGTGCTGGAAGTCCTTGCCAGAGCAATCAGTCAAGAGAGAGGAATCATGGGTGTCCAAATGGAGACAGAAGAGATCAAACTTTCACTCTTCACGGACAATATGATATTATACATAGAAAACCCCAAAGATTCAACCAAGATACCACTGGAATTGATAAATGAATTCAGCAAAGTCTCAGGATACAAAATCAATGCACACAAATCAGTAGCCTTCATATATGCCAATAACAGTCTATCTGAGAAACAAATCAAAGATGCAATATCTTTTATAATAGCACCAAAGAAAATTAAATATTTAGAAACATATCTACCTAAGGAGGTTAAAGACCTATACAGGTAGCATTATGAAACACTGAAAAAAGAAATTTCAGAGGATGTAAACAGATGGAAAACTCAACCATGCTTTTGGATAGGTAGAATCAACATTGTTAAAATGTCTATGCTACCTAAAGTGATTTACAGAATCAATGCAGTCCCTACCAAAATACCAACATCATTTTTTGCAGATACAGAAAAAATAATTCTATGCTTCATGTAGAACCAGAGAAGACCCCGTCTAGCCAAGGCAATCTTAAGCAAAAATAACAAATTGGGAGACATCAATCTACCAGACTTCAATCTATAATACAAAGCTATAGTAATCAAAACAACATGGTACTGGCACAAGAACAGAGACATAAACCAATGGAACAGGACTCAGAACCCAAATATAAAACCATCCTCATACTGTCATCTGATCTTGACAAAGTACACAAAAGCATACACTGAGGAAAAAAATCCCTATTCAATAAATGGTGCTGGGAAAATTGGATAGCCACATGTAGAAGACTGAAACTAGATCCACACTTCTCACCTCTCACAAAAATCAACTCACAATGGATAACAAACTTAAACCTAAGATGTGAAACCATAAGAATTCTAGAAGAAAACATTGGAAACTCTCTTATGGACATTGACCTAGGCAAAGAATTTATGAAGAAGACCCCAAAGCAATCACAGCAGCAACAAAAATAAATAAATGGGACCTGATCAAATTAAAAAGCTTCTGCACAGCCAAGGAAACTATCACTAGAGTGAACAGACAACCTACAGAATGGGAGAAAATATTTGCATGCTACACATCTGATAAAGGGCTGATAACCAGAATCTATACAGAACTTAGGAAAATCAACAAGGAAAAATCATCCAACCCCATTAAAAAATGGGCGAAGGACATGAACAGAAACTTTTCAAAAGAAGACTGAATAAAGGCCAGCAAACATATAAAAAATTGCTCAACTTCTCTAATCATCAGGGAAATGCAAATAAAAACCACAATGTGATATCACTTAACTCCTGTGACATTGGCTTATATCAAAAAGTCCCAAAACAACAAATATTGGTGGGGATGCTGACAGATAGGAATACTCATACACTGCTGGTGGGACTGTAAATTAGTACAACCTCTATGGAATGTAATATGGAGATACCTCAAAGAACTAAAAGTAGAACTACCATTTGATCCAGCAATCCCACTACTGGGTATTTACCCAAAGGAAGAAAACACATTCTATATTAAAGACATCTTCACTGAAATGTTTATAGCAACAAAATTCACAATTGCAAAGATGTGGAAACAACCCAGGTGCCCATCAATACACGAGTGGATTAATAAAACGTAATATATGTATGCCATGGAGTATTACTCAGCAATAAAAAACAATGGTGAATTAACACATCTGGTATTATCCTGGTTGGAGCTAGAACCCATTCTTCGAAGCGAAGTGTCACAGGATTGGAAAAACAAGCACCACTGGTACTCACCATCAAATTGGTACTAACTGATGAACACTTAAATCACACAGGGCAAGAACATTCATCAGGGAGTGGGAAGGTGGGAGGGGGGTGGAGGGGATGGGAAATCTCTGGATGAATGGGTGCGGGGCGCACAGTTTGGGGGATGTCCACGATTGTAGCTCTGACTTGGGCAGTGCATAGGCAATATATGTAACGAAAGTGTTGTATCCCCATAATATCCTGAAATATAAGAAAAAAAAAGAGTCTCTTATTGAGCAACTTCTAAATGTCAATTTCTTACTGGCTCTTACCTTCAGAAGTTTACAGTCTATGGGTGAGATTTGCATGTAAAGAGATAAACCATAAATTGTGATAAAGTGATAATCGCAAGTTGTTATAGAGGGTTATCTAGTTCAGACTAGTGAAGAATAATTAAAGGAAAAAGTCAGTGTTTCTTTCTGTGTGTGTGTGTGTGTGTGTGTGTGTGTCTTTCTCTCCCTGCCTCTCTTTTTCTCTCTATCTCATACCATTAGGTACACTGCAAGCACACATTTTTTCTTGGCTTTTTGTTGAATGACAGGATACTTTTTACTAATGAAATAGCCCTGGAGGTAAATTAAGATAATATTTATTCTCCGAAATAATTACACAATCTCTATATATAGAGAGAGTACAAAGTAAATTTGAAAGGAGTAAATCTATTTATTCTTAGTATCAGTAAATTTTAAAAATTAAAAACATGAATAAAATAGACACATAACATTTGACATAGAATTCCTTCATTTATTTGCCAGTTATTCAAATGTCCCTTTCTACTGTTTGTCTAGAGGAGGGGATTTTGGAAGCTTATAAAGAGGAAAAACAAATTATGAAATAGAAGAAAGCTTATTGTTAACTATTTTCAATGATTCATTAAAAGGTTAAAAATGAATTGCTAATTGAATATAACAGTTAACAAGAGTCATTTTTAAAACATTAGGTAAAGTTAATGGGCATTTTATGTTGTGATTCAGTAAGAATTCTGTAGTAATTAATTACTTTTTATAATTAATGTTTTGGGTGTGAGGAGAGAATACGTACTTTTTCACACCAAGTATTTTATATTTATATATAACATTTATATATAACAGGTCTGTCTGTAAAGTAGCAATTATTCTGACTAGAGTAATGCCTTTAATTAGAAATATGGATATTTGCTACCAAATTATTTTCATTATTGTAATGATTATTACACACAACCCCATTGAGCTTGTATTATAAACAAGAAATGCTCCAAGCACTTCACAATTGTTAACTCACTTAATCTTCACAATAACCCTACGAAGTATGTTCTATTATTATCCCATTTAAAGATATGGAAGGCAAGGCACAAACACGTTTAGAAAGTCACTCAACATTGAAGAGCCTGGATTCAAGCTCAGATATGCCTGACTTCAGAGCCATTGATCTCCATGCTCAAGGCTGCTCCAATTACTTAGCTTTTATTCAGATGCCACATAAGTCCAGGCTGTGTCTATTAACTCATTTGTGGATTCAGGATGATACTGAGCCCTTAACTCCCAGAGAAAGGACTAATTACAATTTTAAAAATCTATAAGATCACAAAGTTGAGAGATGGGCACTAGGAAAGTACAAGGTAGTAGTCTCATTCCGTCGAGTGTGAATATGCGCCCTGATTATGAAAAAGGAAGAGAAGAAATCAGTTGCTGTTCGCTGGAGCTCCTTAATGGTAATACCAGGCCAGAGCTTTGAGGATTGAATTCATATTCTTTGCATGAAAGCCCACAGTTGACCTTTCACTGTTACGTGGAAGAGATTGCTTTAAGAATTCTAATATCCTCTAACCTGTTCTATTATATTGGCTCCAAATAAAATCCTGCTTCAAAGGGAGTACATTTTCCCCTCCTCCAATCAAGTGGCTGTTACTGCATCGAGAAACTGTTTTGGCTCCCATTGTCTTTCTCCATTTCTGTAACAGTTTGGGTAATGAAAAACTCACTTTAGAGAGTTTTAGTCATTTATTTATTTTATTTTTTTGTAATAGGGAGAAAATAATTTAGTCTTTGAAGACTGGCTTTAGTTCAAGCTCTAAAGATTTCAGTTCTCTCTGTATAAATTAAGGGGATAATAATAAGTAGCTTGCAGGATTGTTGTGCAGAAAAAGTGAGATGATTTTCATGGAAGCACTTCGTGCACTGCATAACAAATATAGGTGATAGGGCTCAGAATACACTAACCCAAAATATGACTGTAGAAAACCTAAATGTGCAGCCTCAAATATGCTTCCCTGGTATAAGGATAATTTAGACTGGTTATTTTGAAAAACTGCAGATATAAGAGAAGCTTTGAAAACTTACTGTTTTGTAAAAGAAATATAAAAGAAATCTCAATTTGTAAAGGTGGCTCTTTCTCTGCACCCAGAAGAAAAAGATAACTCTAAATCACTAGAGATTCTTAATCAATGGAAAAGGCATTGTCTTAAATCTGCATAACAAGTCTTTTTTTGTTTTATTATGGTGCTTTTCTGGGGTCTTAACCTGAACTTTCCATGCATACTTCTTTCTTTGTTTCAGAGAATGATGGTATTTAAGTCTGAAGTCTAAGACAATTCTTTGAGGTCTAGTCTAGAAATTTACTCATTTCTCTAAGTTATCACCCATGTATACAGGAGGTACACATGTTATTAAACTTCTGAGTTTCTTTTCTGTTATTAATCTGTTTTTTGATACAGGAAGTCCCAGCTGAGAACTCAAGAAGGAGAAAATTACGTTGCCTCTCCTACGTAGGTACCTGATGTTTGAATTTTTTTTGGAGGGTGTGTGTATTAGGGGGTGTATGTGTAAGTGTGTGTGTGTATCATTGAATGCATGTGACATTAGAAAATTATTATTAGCAAAATACCATTCTCCCCTGAGTCTACAAAACAAATTTCTGGTGGAAATTTGAGCAAGTGAGAGGATCCTTTATCATCTCCTCTCACTTCTTATATAAAAGCTAGCAAATTTAAACTTTGTTTACATAATTTGAGTCTTCAGAGATTTTTATCTCACAATATTTTTTTTTATTTTGGCCTATTTAGGAATTCCACACATAGTCAAGAGAGCATTATATAAGCTTAATTAATGCTAATATTACCAATATTGATTTTCCCAAAGTTGACTGACTTCTTTTATAAAAGGATGTTCTTTGCATTCCACAGCATCTCACATGGTACTGTTACTTAGAAGAAACTCAATAACTATTTGTTGAATAAGTGAAATTAGTAAAAAAATAAAGGCAGGGAATACTTTTCCCACCACACACATAGATGGTGTGGCCTACCCTGACAATACAGGTCATACCATGGAGAATTAAGCTGCTGGAATAATGATAGAATAAGTAGATGAGTATGATTCCAAAGAAATGAAACTTTTAGACTTTTAGAATAATCTTTAATTAATTAATTAATTAATTTATTTGTAGATTTTGAGGTCTAAGGAGCTTACTGAAGAATTTTCCTAAAGTAACAGAGGGTGGCAACTGCACACAGATTCTTGACTTCCAATGATCTTCCCATTTTATCATAACCAATTGTTTTCCTCACAATTCATTGTGAACCAAGTATTGGTTTTCAAGACATGACCAAAATTATACTTTTTCATCAATGCCCAGGTAAAGTATGATGTCAACCACTTCCTGGTTAAGAAAGGGATTTTTACTCATCTTATTAATGATCCATTCAAGATGCCCAAATTAAAAGATGAACACAACCACATTAAACATATGAAACTGTCTCTGAGTAGCATGCTTTGGGGACAGTTTAGCATCGTTTCTAATTTGGATAGAACGACAAATTTCTGACTTACTGGCAAGATGCCAAAGTGTTGATTGCATTTCTGTCCATGAAACAAACATTAAATATTTAAAGTTTGCTTAAATAACTGCTTATTTTAGAGAAGCTTCCTAATTGACTGCATTTAAATAGAGATTATTTTTGAGGAACATATGCATTTCCATTAGAACCACTGTTCATCAGCATTTGGTATCACCAACTTTGTCTTCCTCAGCATAAATCAATATACAGTTCTTCACCAAAAAAAAACTTTAGAAAGGAAATAAGGAAGTCCAGGTGCATCCTGAGATAGTCATAACAGTAGCTATTGCTTTATTGGTTAATTATGCTTGTCTACCTAATTGAAGGAAAAATGGTTGGTGATAATTTCCAGATCTTTTGTTGATAGGATAAAAATGTTGCATTGTAAGTTTATACAGGTTATAGGTTGATTTGCAGAGTTGTTTAATAACCAATGAAACAGTAAAACACACATAAATCAATGAGCCTTGGTGGACACAAGATAGTATTAGCCCAATAAGTTGCAGGGACTACCAATCTAATAGTGAACATCCCAGCCCTCCCTAGTAACATCAGGCAACATCCTTAGGTAGAGAAGAAAAAGAGGGTACACAAAAATATACATAGATAAATGCTGGGTCAGGAAAATGGTTGAATCCATTAAATAGCAGTCCTTGGCCTAGAGTTCATGTTCACAAAATGCCCATTAAAGAATGGATGAATGAATAAATGTAGAGAGTGAAGGAATGAATGCATTTGACTTCTTTCTTCTTTCTTTGATCTGGTTACTTATCATGCTAAAGGGGAGAGAATTGGAAATCCTGAAATATGTATAATGATATCAAAACCCATATAACTTTACAACAGAGCGAACTTTGATGTAAAGATTTTGCTAATAACAATGTATCAATATGGGTTCATCAATTATAATACACTAAGCCACCACACAGTGCAAAATGTTAATAATAGGGGAAACTATATATAAGGGTTGGGGAGAGCATATGTGAACTCTGTGCACTTCCTGCTCAATTTTTCTATAAACCTAAAACTGCTCTAAAAATACAGTCTGCTAATTAGAAAAAAAAGTATATAACTAAATCACATTTTAATAGTCCTACCTTCATTGAATTCAAAGAAAAACAATGTATGGTTTAAGAATAATCTCATCTATACCATGTAATGCCTACAGCTGAGCTATAGGCATGCAGAATGACAAATACGAGAATTACTTTGTATGGAGTGATTTTGAGATTCTCAGTTCCCTAGTCATGTCCCACGAGACAGAGTGCAACCTTCAGCAGCCCTTGAATAAAGCAGGACCTACTGACAGAGCATATTTACTATCATTAGTTCCACTGGAAATTCAAGGGTAAAATTTCTATATTTGAAGGAAAGTTTTTGGAATGTGCCTATTGTGTGGGTGTGTAAAATATGATAAGAAAATGGTTCTTATCCGTCCAGACTGACAATACTGTCCCATTTATAAAGGTAGTAATTACCACTCTATCAATTCAGCCCACAGATATGTGTAACTGTAATGGATATAGACATATTGCATTCATCTAAATTGAATACAGTTAAATGAATATATCCATTGTGCATTAGACAGGAAGTACTTTCATTTAACCATTACTCCTGCTGTAACTACTTACTTATTGAAAAAATACAATTAATAGTGTCTGACGTTTCATTTTCTAATATAAGAAAAATCAATGAAAAATGTCAGATAAGTAAGTTTTCTGGAAAGTTGCTAGTGACACCTCTTCAGTTACAAACTATTTTTCTTTTAATTCAAAATCTGTAACAGCTATCTAGGGGATAAATGATCATTAAGAGATGCTGACCTACTCACTGCTTCACTTTTGCTTGGGAATTGATTGCAAATATGTTTCCTTCAAATAGATTCAGTGATTGTAAAGTTTCCATATCTTGCCCTTCTTAAGCTGTTCGGTATTACTCTGCACAGTGTAGTGTTTATGTTCCACATATGCTAACCATAGGCCTGGAAAGTCCTGAGGTGATGTATTAAAATAGTATAAAGCCAATGGCTTTGCTTTTAAGGACAAGCAAGTCAGATAAATGCCAAGCTCCAAGGGCATTCTCTCTGTATTTCTGAATGTCTGCTATCATGTCTGATAATAAGTCTGCTATATTTGGTGTGCTTGTTCTATAACTGGAGATGTTAAAAAAGTGATTGTGCTCACAAAGGCACTCTGTTATTTCAAACTGGCTGCTCCAGGCTTCTATCTGTTGAAATTGTAGTACTTAATTTACTTTTAAAATTAAAGAAAACTAGCAATTGTGAAAGAATTATGCTTTAGAGAACCTCTGTGCCTCAAATCTTGAAATATTAACTTCAAGCTGAGAAAATGTGTCAAAGTAAGAAAACCCTATTGAAAATGCTAGTTTACTTTGAGTGAAAGACATCCACTAGGACCAAAAGAACTCCTATGAACTATATTCATTTTCATACAATTCAGCAGAAATATTTGTCACTTAGACAAATAGACTTTGTCTATTATGTATTCTTCTCATGTAACTCTGAAAAATTTGGATTAGTGACTTCAAACAACCTCAAAAAGAAAGTCTGTATATCAGTTTATGCATATACACATGCTTGCTTTTTTGGATACTCAAAATGCTTGTCAGTTGCAGTACAAAAGCCTGATTAGCTAGAAAATAAGGCCAAAATTAATATGTATCGTAATGGCAGCAGAGTTCTAAAAGGTTGTTTCAGCTGCTTGAGCAGTGGGAGGATCCATACGTATTTTTAACACTTGTGTCAACTCAGCCACATTGAGCTGGGCCCCAATCCAGTGTGTATGTGTGTGTGTGTGTATGTGTTCGTGTGTGTGTATGTGTTCGTGTGTGTGTATGTGTTTGTGTGTGTGTGTGTGTGTGCGCGCTCTGTATAGAGCTAGTCAAAAAAGAGCTAGCTGCAATAGAAGAGAAGTTGTGGATCCATTGTAAAAAGAACTGAAATAGAAAAGTTAGAGTCATCATACAGGCATGTAATTAGAAGGAACCTCAGAAATCCTTAGGAAATTTAATCCAGGAGAAGTTCTTTCTTTGGATTGCCCACATTTATGCACGATGATAAGTAACAGATCTGGGATGAGAATTAAAGTCCTTGAATTCTGTCTTTGAGACCAATAGCAGAGAAATGAATTCTGTGGGGTGTATTTCCTCATTTGGAAAATGGGGTTGGTGTAAGGAACAGAATTTTTATGTGTCTAAAACTCAAGATGTATAAATGGATATCTGAGTTTTTAAGATACAGATGTAGTAATAGAGATAGATATATCAATAGAGATATTTTCTTTCTTTTCTTAAACCACATAATCAAAACCAAAATCTATTTAACAACATATGCAGAACTTACATTCATATACTTGGAATGCCAGGAATAGCAAATTTTCTGTTTCAAACCATCTCCTACAGGAGACAGAATCATCCCCAATAGAAACCTACTCGTTCCTTTATCCCTCTATGCTTTAAAAAATGCATTTATAGTTTTGCTAGTCCATAGATCACTAGATATAGATAGTTATAATGAGTTCAGCACTGAACTTAGCCAGTACTAAAAACTGGTTTTAGAAAGGAGGAAGCTACCTCGTTCTCTGATGTAGGAGGGACATCTGAGATGAAAGGAAAGACAAATCAAAAGATAAAATAATTCACACCTAAAATATTTAAAAAAAATTTTTTTGACATTTCTACACTGCCCTAGAAAGAGTTTGGTATATGGCAGGGATTTAGTTGTGTCAGGAAGGTTTGGATTAATTATGGTGCTAATAGTTTACTATGCAAGATAATATACAGTCCCTTTTCAAGGGACTCTCAGACCACCTGCAGAGATAGGATTAATTTACAAGATTTGAAGGATTACACAGAGGGGTATATAATCATATGGTAGAAATTTAAAATGCTGTGTATATTTAGAGAAAGGAAATAGTCATGCTGCTTTGTAACATCCTTACATAGCTAAGCAAAATAAAGCTCATTAAGAAACAATTTTATAATGGGTCTAAATTAATAGGCTTGGATTTGACTCTCAGATATAAAAAAATGAATGATACTTGATGAGCTCTTTAATTCTGTAGTTTAAGAAGGTGACATAAAGTATTCCTGAGAATCAAAGAACCTACATTTGGTGATGAGAATAATATAGATTTTACTCTGTGTACTAACAAACAAGAAGCCATACAAACTTTAGAGAAGTTATGATCCTATGCCCCATTGCCTCTTCTATTACAGCTGGTTATTATTTCTGACCAGTAGGTAAGGTAGTAATAATGATACTTTCCATGTTGTTCCTTTTTATACTCCTTGTGATTGTTTCCCTAGTACCTCTCGCTTAGACTTTCTGCTTCTTGTTTCAGAGCCTTTACACAAAGTTTGAATTCACTTTGAATTGGCCAAAGCACAAGTAAGTGACATTTAAAATCTATTTCTATAGAATTTTTTGCTTCTGTCCATTATGCTATGGAAAATCCTGATTCTGGCTGCTGTCAGCTTGAATGCTTTGTTACAACTCTGGCCTGAAATCTGTATCCTTATTAGTGGCTGCTTTGATCAGCAAATCACTATTCCATACTAGCTGCAGTGATAGCACTGAACATTTATACTCCTTTTAGTAGAAAAATTCTCTTCTGAAGCATAAAAAGAAAAGAGAAACTTCATTGATAAGAAAAAATGATACTCTTAAACATCTAAATAAATGCCATTAAACTTTCCCTAGGAATATCAGCAAAAGCTCAGATAAGAGAATCCCTCATTATTCATTGCATACCTGAATATCACAAAGGCTTCACACTGAATGTCCATGTAGGAAGGAATGCCAATGGACAGGAAAAGGGGGAAGTAAAACCTAGATGAGGAGTATAATGAACACATGGAGATAGAAACAGAAAAGATACGCCTGGGTTCAGTAGAAGGTTCCATATTTCCATTGCAGAAGTGTAGAAGAGAAGGCTAATGAAAAGGAAAGAATCAGGCTTGTGGTGTTGCAAGGTAGAATTTAAAAATAATATGTTGGAGGGGACAGAAGGGAGAAACCATAAATGTTTTCTTCAGTGCTAGGTAATTTTTTAGCCAAAGGTTATTTGTAAGGGGGTAAGGAACATATTTCATCCAAAATTGCCTGTGATTTGAAGTTTACTTGTGGAAACTTGAAAGTATAAGAAGGTCAACAATATTTACATTTATGGGAATCCATATTTTGTTAAATCAGTCTTGACTTTCACATTCTCTGGGTTTGACCAAAACCATCAGTGCTCCTCAGCAAGAAGCCCTTTGTCATGAGATATTTTTCAGAAGTCTCAGTATTTTGTAGTAAATTTAAGAAGAGATTTATGGTCTCAGTTGGAGATTTTAAAAACCAGCACAAGAATTCAAAGCTTGGAAATAAATTCACCAAATATTTATTAAGCTCTTATTTGTTAGGTGCTACAGGAACTGTATAAGACTCAGAAGGTATTGTCCCTTTACTAAAAGAATGTAGAGTTAGCTAACGGAGATAAAACTTGAGACATTAAGGGAGCACTTCCCGTGTACTTAACAATAAGAACATGTGGGAAGTACAGAGATTGGGACGAGAGCCTTTCAATCCCAGTTCAAGTACTTGCAAGGTCAGTAATGTCTAGTACATTACTTAACTTCTGTAAAATTAGGATAACAGTGTCACTCATAAGATGGCTGTAATAATTAAATAAGTTTAAACATGAAAGCACCTAGCACAGTTCTAGGCATCACACAAACAAATGCAAACAAGTACATACATACTCATGCTTACAGATACATACACACACACACATATATATGTGTATATATATGTATATGTATATGTATATAAAATAGTCATAAATGCTGAGGAAATGGCCAAAACAAAAATGTGACAGCAGGAATGGTATCTAGGAAGATCTGGGTTTTGAAATTAGTTATTAAAAATGGAGGACTCAGTATGTCCTTTTGGTTAGGAGTATAGTTCTGGAGTCAGACAACCTGAGTTTAAATTGAAGCTCTATTTCTCATGGGTGTGGGGCACTCAGCAATTTGATCTTCATTTGTTTTGTCATCTGTAAAACAAGGATTTGTGATAAGAGTAACTAACTCATTGGGCCAATGTACTGATTATGAAAACAAGTCAAATAAAATACTTAGCATAGTACAATTTTCATATTACTACTGTGCTCTGTTAATTTGTTTATATTTTCTAAGTTTTGTTTTGTGTTATTTTGTTTTTATAGATTTTAACAGAAAATATAAAAGCATGGCATTAGATTTGAGAGTGATACACTATGACAGTTAAAAAAAACAAAAACATGATTTTAACAAATGTACCACTCTGGGCAAATGTTGATAGTGGGGGAGGCAATGTGTATGTGGGGGAAGGGTATGTGAGCATCTGTGCACTATCCCCTCTATTTTGCTGTGAACCTAAAACTGCTCTAAAAATAAAGTCTATTTAAAAATGTAAAACAAAAAACAAAAAAGCCCAAAAAATCTTGGCAGGTTATAGTAGAAGGGTCTGGTTTGGAAATGGAGATTTGAGGGAGAGTCTTGAGCACTGCACTAAAGAATGCTGGCTCCAACAGGGAAGGCAGAAGCCTAGCCTCCCAGAACTGACTTCCAAACAATGTAAGTAAATAAAGAATGGGCCCACAAAGTCCAATAAAAAGGATTTCTTCCCACAGGGAAGAGATGCAGTTATCTGTACCCAATTGAGTGATGTACTATGTGGATGACAAATTTTTCTTCCTATGGGAGTAGTCTTTGTGTTGCAAACTAAAAAGGAAAAAAAACCCAATGCAAAAACAAGCAGAAGCCTTAGTCAGACATTTAATCATGGCCCTCTGAGGACACTAGTGCCCTTTATTGCTGACTCTTTTATTTCCAAACTCCCCATGGCACCATATTCCAGATAAGTTACTTGTTAGAAATAATGTTCTTTGCCTTAAACATACATTTTCCTTACTGTAAATAGGCTCTGCTTTCTACTATAGATAGTGAGCTGGCTTCCTGACTTGGCCTTTTGCCCCTGTGTCTTTTGGATTACTGCATTTGGCTCAAGTACAGATGGACTTATATTTTTATGTACTTGTTTTTGTTAGTGAAAAAAAGCTTTAGATATTTTCTGTTATATTTTTACTACTATATAGAAATATGACCTAATTGATTCTATAATGTTTTCATTAGATGAAGAAAAAATACAGTCTTACAAATGCTATTAATACTATCGTACAGATATAAATATTCACCTAGGGTGTGCATAAGCATGCAAGGTGATTGGAAATGACTTTGGACTTAATGCATTTTACTATAACTAGCAAAATGGCAAGATCCAATTTTTAACAGTTCTAACTAAAAGGGCTGTCTGGACCCACACTAATTATTTTGTCTGTTTGACAATTATACACTTTAAAAATGACATATGGATGTATATGTATGTGTATGAGTAGCATTCTTATAATATATTCCCATTTTAACCTGTATCCCTTAAATCAACCCATTAGTTGATCAAGCCAATATTATAATCAAACATGTACTTCCAAAAGTTTAATTATCTGTTTATGTTTGCTAATTCTGTCATCCATTTAGTTAATATTTTCATGAAAACTTGGACATGCTGAGGTCAATGTTCTATTCATCAATCTTTAATGACTGGATTTGTATGTGGAAACACACCAATAAGATGTCATTATTTTAATAACTTTTAGTAACATCAAAGCATTCAATTTGCACATGAAATAACTTATCAAAAATGTTACATAATTGGTCATATTTCTAAATGTCAAAAATTTAACATTCAATTTTGTTGCTATTAATATATATCTAACTACACCTTACATAAACTATTATAATAAGAAGGGGAAAAAAATCAAGAACCAAGGTGTGTTCTTAAGAGCTAAATATGAATTCTAATGAATAACCAAGTGACATGTGTTAAATTAAGACTTAAGAATCCTGTGTTCTCATAATGAAAATTTCAAAAGCATTTCTTCTCTTTATATTTTAATGTAGCAGTTACAAAAAAGGAGATAACATGAAAAGGAGATAATATGTTTGCTTATAACATATGCAAAATATTATTGTAATCATATAGTCAAAGGAAGAAAAGAGGAAAAGAAATAGAAGAGATTTTATGCTGAATATATTCTTTGGTAAAAGACAAACTTGCAAAAGGAAGCCATCAAAAGTGGAAAGCTGGTATCGTGAGTATTACGTTCACATGTTTTGCATCTGCTTTTTATCTTCTTCCTGCCAGATTTTTGTAGGAACCCATATTCTCTTTAAAGGAGTTCTTAAACCTGCTACACAGTCAGGTACTGAAAGATTTTTGTTCTGTTTTTTGTTTTGTTTTGTTTTGTCTTAGGCTTTAGGAACTGAGAGATAAAAAGCTAAATTTTTAACTATACACCTTACCAAACTTTTTGTAACTATAGATTACTTTGCATTTCGTAAAATTTTATATAAATAGAATCATAGAATATGTGCTCTTTTTTGTCTGATTTCACTCAGCATAATTTGAGTTTAATCCATATTGTGCATATAAATTCTTCAATCGTTTTCATTTTTGGATGGCATTCTATTATATGGATATGCTGCAATTGTTTGTCCATTTCCCTGTTGATGGGTATTTGGGTTGATTTTAGTGGTACTCTGAGCTAAGGGAGGGGTGGAAGGAGTAAGGGGTAGTCAGGGTAGAAAGTGTAGAAAAAAGGAATTTTAAAGGAGTATTAGTAAACTCTTGAGGGTGATACATATGTGAAATTATCTTGATTATAGTGATGGTTTCATGGGTATGTATTAATACATATGTCATAACTGGTTAAACAGTGCACTTTAAATATGTATATTTTATTATACCTCAATAAACTGCTAAAAGTTAATGATGGGTCTTTCTAATTTATTTTCCATACTCCTAATAAGAGTCTTTAATCTCCCACTTTTGGGAATTCCATTCTAAAAATGAAAATTATTTTCATAATTTTGTTAAATTGCAAGGACAATTTTATTGCCAGATAAAGCTTCATTCACACATTTTACCTTTCTGTGAGTAAAGTATAATTTAATATGCAAAATATGCGGTAGATGAGTTTCTAAAACATCCGGTTCAGATTTCTCCCCCTGCCACCTGGCTACCACTTTTTGATATTCTGCTCTCTACATAATATCCTCAGGCAATTATTTTTCTCTTTTTCTACATAGGCTGTTTGTCCTGGTGGTATATTTCACCTTTACTTTATGGAGGTGGTGAAGAATGTTAAAGTTTGTGATTAAAATAATAATGAATGTTATTCAAATAATTTTTAAAAGACAGATTTCACAATTCATTACAAAAAGATTAAAAAATTACTAAAGTTATAACAAATGGCTCAGTAGATGAGATAGTTAATTTATACCCTGTATATATAACCTGAAGAGCTGATGAATTATTTGGGATTTAGTTGAAAGCAAACTCAATAATTTGTGGGCTATTTATTATAAGCTATCAGTGTTTATGAGGCATTAGCAGCATTCAGATGGCAATTTTGTGTTATAAAAGATAATTTTGTGTACCTTATGGCCACTTAACAGTGGCTGCTGAGCTAATCAACAATCATATTGAAATTAATCACTTGCTTGCATATTTTACAGATTCATAATGAATACAGAAAATTAAACATATTGACAAACATTTATTTTACAATTTCCAAAACCTTCTGTCCTAAAATACATATGACAATTTTGTCTTTAATATGAATATTTTACACATTGTATGTAAATTTTAATTTGTTATTCTTGAAGACTTGTTTCTATTTAGGTTGGGTTTCTTTGTTTGTTTGTTTGAATTCTCTGTTTAGCAAACATATTTCCTAAATATAGACATATAACTGTACAGTGTCATTCATACAAAGAAAATGCAATACAGGCATACCTTAGAGATATTGTGGATTCAGTTCCAGACCACTGCAATAAAGTAAATATTGCAATAAAATGAGTCACATGAATTTTCTTGTTTCCCAGTGTATATAAAAGTTATGTTTACATAATACTGTAGTTTCTTAAACATGAAATAACATTAGGTTCAAAAAACAATGTACATACCTTAATTTAAAAATATTTTATTGCTAAAAAAAATTGTAACAATCACCTGAGCCGTCAGCAAGTCATAATTTTTTGCAGGTGAAGGGTCTTGCCTTGATGTTGATGGCTGTGATCAAGGTGATGGTTGCTAAAGGTTGGGGTGGCTGTGGCAATTTCTTAAAATAAAACAATAATGAAGCTTGCCACATCAATTGACACTTCCTTTCAGGAAAGATTTTTCTGGAGCATGCAATGCTGTTTGATAGGATTTTACTCACAGTAGACTTCTTTCAAAATTAGAGCCAATTCTCTCAAATCCTGCTGATTCTTTATTAACTAAGTTTATGTAAACTTCTAAATCCTGTTGTTTTTTCAGCTTTAACAGCATCTTCACCAGGAGTAGATTCCTTCTCAAGAAATCACTGATTACCCATAAGAAGCAACTCTTCATCTGTTAAAGTTTTATCATGAGATTGCAGCAATGCAGTCCCATCTTCAGGTTCCACTTCTAATTTCTAGTTCTCTTGCTCTTTCTACCACATCTCCGGTGACTTCCTCCACTGAAGTCTTGAACCATAAGGGTTGGAATCAACTTCTTCTAAACTCCTGTTAATGTTGATATTTTGACTTTCTCCCATGAGTCATAAATGTTATTAATTGCATCTAGAATAGTGAACTCTTTCCAAATTTACTTTGCCCAGATTCAACAGAGGAATGACTGTGGCAGCTATAGCTTTACAAAATGTATTTCTTTTTTTTTTTTAATCTCGGCATAGTTTTATTTTCTTTTTTGTTTTTGTTTTTTTATTTCAAAGTATTAAATGGGTGCAAATGTTTTGGTTATATGAATTGTTTTTGTAATGCTTGAGTCACAGCTATAAATGTGACGATCACCCAAATAGCATTCATTTTACCCATTAGGTAGGTTTTTGCCTCTCCCCTTCTCCCCTTTCCCCCTACTTGATTTCCACTAAGTTTTACATTCCTGTGTGTACATGTGTGCCCATCGGTTACTTCCAGTTTAATATCGAGTATATGTGATGTTTGTTTTTCCATTCTTGTGATACTTCACTTAGGATAATTGTCTCCAGTTCCATCCAAATTGTTGCAAAAGGCATTACTTCATCCTTTTTATGGCTGAGTAGTACTCCATAGTATACATACACCACATTTTGTTAATGCACTCATGAATTGATGGGAACTTGGGTTGATTCTACATCTCTACGATTGTGAATTGTGCTGCAATAAACATTCGAGTGCAGGTGTCTTGTTGATAAAATGTCTTTTTTTCCATTGGGTAAATACCCAGTAGTAGGATTCTGGATCAAATGGTAGGACCACTTTTACTTCTTTGAGGAATCTCCATACTGTTTTCCATAGAGGTTGTACTAATTTGCAGTCCCACCAATAGTGTATAAACTTTCCTTTCTCTCTGCATCCACACCAACATCTATTGTTTTTGGACTTTTTAATAAAAGCCATTCTAAGAGGGGTGAGGTGATATCTCATTGTGGTTTCAATTTGCATTTTCCTGATGATTAGAAATGTTGAGCATTTTTTCACATGCTTATTGGCCATTTATCTATCTTCTTTTGAGAAGCTTCTGTTGATGTCTTTTGCCCACTTTTTAATGGGGTTGTTTCTTTCTTGCTTGCTGATTTGCTTGAGTTCTTTGTAGATTATGTATATTAGCCCTTTATTGGATGGATAGCTTGCAAATATTTTCTCCCATTCTGTAGATTGTTTATTTGCTCTGTTGATTATTTCCTTAGCTGTGCTGAAGCTTTTTAGTTTAATCAAATCCCATTTATTTATTATTGTTGTTGCTGTGATTGCCATTGGGGTCTTAGTGATAAGTTCTTTGGCTAGGCTGATATCTAAAAGAGTTTTTCCTACATTTTCCTCTAGAATTCTTATGGTTTCATGCCTTACATTTAATTCTTTCAACCATCTTGAATTAATTTTTGTGAGTGGTGAGAGATATGGATCCTGTTTCATTGTTCTGCATGTGGCTATCCAGTTTTCCCATCACTGTTTATTGAATAAGGCTTCATTTCCCCAGCATGCATTGTTGTCTGCTTTGTCAAAAATCAGCTGGCTGTAGGTAGATGGTTTTATATCTGGGTTCTCTCTTTTGTTCCATTGGTCTATGTCTCTATTTTTGTACCAATACCATTCTGTTTGGTTACTACACCCTTGTAGTATAGTTTGGACTTAAAGCACAAATTACTCCTTGATCCATGGGTCACAGGATAGATATTGTGTTAGCAGGCATAAAAACATTAATCTTGAGAAAGAAAAAATGCTATTTATCTGATGAATGTGGGCCTCCCTTAAAGTATCAGGCCCAGAGATATGTGGAAATGAGGGAGAAGTCACATCCTACTTCCCCCCCTTAAGCTAAGTAATCATCTCTTGAAGCTCCTTGCTATGTGGACTCTAGACTGAATGTTACCACAAGAAGCTATAAATTAACCTAAGGATGCCACAGGCTGGACACCATAATTCATACTCTATAGTTCAACAATATATAGCCAATCACTAATCAATGTCATTTCTGTAAACCACTGAGAATTCCTCACAATCAACTTTGTATCAACCCCTTCCTTGTCTTCCTTTGTTGACTTTAAAAACCTGCTTGTAACAAAGGCCAAATGGTATTCATATCCTAGGTTACTTGAGTTTTAGTCTTCCAGACAGCTGTCTGCATCTTGGCTCAAGTAAACTCTTTAAAATTATATTTTGTGCCTCAGCTTCTTCCTTTATGTTGACAATCTCCTTGTACATCTCCATCAGCATTCTTGAGTTACTATGTCCATTGTTAATAAGCAGTAATATTTTGAAAGGAATCTTTTTTTCTTAGTAGGAAAAAAAAACCCACTGGGCTTAAAATATTCACTAAACCATGCTATAAAGAGATGTGTTGTCCTCCAGGCTTTGCTGTTCCATTTATAGAGCACAGGCAGAGTAGACATCATATTTCTTAAGGGTCCTAGGATTTTCAGAATGGTAAATGAGAACTGGCTTAAATTTAAAGTTGCCAGCTGCATTAACCCCTTATAAGAGAGTCAGCCTGTCCTTTGAAGCTTTAAAGCCACACATTGACTGCTCCTCTCTATGAAAGTCCTATATGGCATCTTCTGACATTAGAAGCCTCTCTCATCTACATTGAAAATCTGTTGTTTAGTGTAGCCACCTTAATCGATGATCTTAGTTAGATTTCAGGATAACTTGCTGCAGCTTCTACATCGCACTTGCTACTTCACCTTGTACTTTTATGTTATAGAGATGGCTTCTTTCCTTAAATCTCATAAACCAACCTCTGCTAATTTCTAACTTTTCTCTTGTAGCTTCCTTACCCCTCTTAGCCTTCACAGAATCCTTGTTTTGGATTAGGTTTTGGCTTAAGGGAATGTTGTGGTTGGTTTGATCTGCTATCCAGACAACTAAAACTTTCTCCATATCTGCAATAAGGCCGTTTTGCTTTCTTATTCATATGCTCACTGGAGTAGCACTTTTAATTTCCTCAAGGACTTTTCCTTTACATTCACAACTTGGCTATTTGGCACAAAAGGCCTAGCATTTGGCCTGTCCCAGCTTTCAATATACCTTCCTCAATAACCTTAATCATTTCTAGCTTTTGATTTAAAGTGAGAGACACATGATTCTTCCTTTCACTTGAACACTTAGAGGTCATTGTAGGGTTATTGCTTGTACCAATTTCAATATTGTTGTGTCTCAGGGAATAGGAAGGTCTGAGGAGAGGAAGAGAAATAAGGGAACAGCCTGTCAGCGGAGCAGTCAGAACACACACATTTATTGATTAAGTTCACAATCTTATATGGTTGTGGTTCATGACACACCCCAAACAATTACAATGCCAACATCAAAGATCACTGATCACAGATCACCATAATAAATACAACAATAATAATAAATTTTCAAATATTGTGAGAATTACCAAAATGTGACACAGAGACAGGAAGTGAACACGTAGTGTTGGAAAAATGGTGCCTGAAGACTTGCTGGATTCAGAGTTGCCACAAACCTTCAATTTGTAAAAACTGCAATGTGTTCAAAACACAGTAAAATAAAGCACAATCGAATGAGGTAATCCTGTAAATGGGGTGTGAGTCCTGTTTTGAGGTAGGAGACCAGAGAGACCTCAGGTCTACCCCTAGCTCTACTACCAGCTGGATTTGTATGACTTCCTTCATTCCCAATTTTCCTACCTCTAAAGAAAGGTTTGATTAATTGACAAGTTTCTTTTGAGCTGTAAGATTGTAATAAATTTTTGTCATTTTGAAACAGGCTTCTTACATGCCAAAGTTATGTTTGAGGAGAAAAAGGAGTCGGTTAGTAGAATATTTCAGACAATAAAATACGAAAGTGAGAAAAGGATTTTGGGCCGAGGAGGCTGGATTATTCAGACTTGCTAGTTTTCACAATGATTTATTCATCAACAGAACAGAGAAAACTCACTTGCTTCTCTAACCCTTTGCCAATATACACAAAGCCCAAGGCACAAACAGAGATTACACTAAATGTCATCTGTCACCCATCAAAATCTTCCAAATATCTTGAATCTAATTATTTGTGCCAAAATAAAAGACATTCGACTATACAATTATAGTTTAAATGCGTGAAAAATCACTTATTTAGACTATTTCACTTTGTTTTTGTTTGTTTTCTTTTGTTTGTTTGTTTGTTTGGAGCTCCCTTAGTTTCTACTCAGTCAAGATAAATGACTAAAATAAATTGATGTAATGTTTCTACTGACGCTCTTCCCATTTGCAATTGACGGGCAAGAAAGAATATGATCCATTGATGTTTGTAGGATAGAAAACATATTTTCTTTCAGTTAAATAAGCTTCTATGTCAGACACAAAAGAAAAAGATTTGGAAATTGAGCAGCTCAGTCCCAACCACAAAGGGCTAAATGGCGAAGGCTTTTGCATTTCAAATGTGGAGTTCCACACAGCAACTTTCTAAATCTAGTGCTAAGGATTAAGCCAATCACTAAAAAAAAAAAAAAAAAAAAAAAAATTCAGTGGACCCTGATATTTGTGCTTTTGCAAATAAAATGTGGAGGGTAACTTTGGAATTACATTCCTAAGCAGTCATCAAGGTTGACAGAATATATCAGAGCTTGATGGAAAGATTTAGATTAGAAAGGCAGAGGCTAGAGAAGTGGTTTGTCCATGGAGGTCCCTGAGATGATTGTTTCCTTGGAGATGATATTGCAAAGGGCACTTATTATTTTCAAAGTGAGCAGAAGAAAAGTGATTTTCTCAGTTCCCAAAAGATGTATTTATAAATGCAACACAACTACTAAGCCGTATCTCTCCAGGCTTATGTAGGTGAGCAAGTGTGTTGTTTTCTTTTTCGACACATCTTTTTTAATCAAGAGAAGATTACTATTGCAGCACAAGTGAAAGTTATTTATTTCAAAACCAGGTGGCTGGAATAGGATTTACCAGGAACTATTCCTCAGACATGGACAAAGTTGTTTGCCCTTTTATACACAAAAGAAGAGTTGGGGGAAAAAGTAACCTTTAAATGGAAGGCAGATACAGGGCAAAATAAAATCCGAAAGTATTCATATTTATTTAGGTGTTTAGTCGTGGCAACATGCATTTGGCTACATGACAGAAATTGCATTATTTCTTTCTGTTTTCACATTTTTTTTCTCCTAATATTGGGTGTAGTTCTTATAAAATAGTATTATGTGAATCTTACTATATCAAATAAGCAAATACTTTTTTAATACAAAAATAAAAAAGCTACTATACATGTTAAATATCTCTTTATTCACCCAATGACTGACTTTTAGGTAGGATAAAGCAAACCTGCTTTTAGAAAAGGTATCCATTTTATTTTTTAATGGAACAGGAATTAGTTCTTTAGCTATACTGTATATATAATATTACTAAGATATTTCCATTTGTAGTAGGAATAATTTGTTTTATAAAGACTTTTATATGTATTGATGCATAAATTATGTTCTTATCATTTTTATTTATAAAATTATTTTATCACTATTGAAATTGATAATATATGCATATTCTTTTTGATTATTAATTTTTCACATTTTTCTTTCTAACAGCTAATTTTTCACTGTATAAGTACAACCTTCAAATGGCCAGTTTAACATGTCAATGTGTGTGTGTAGCCACAATAAATTTTAATCTAAGATACTATTATTACTTTACCTGACTTCCATAGTTTTGGATGCAGAAAGTCTTGTAAAGTACTAACTTTGCTTTTCAAAGTCTTGTCCTTTCAACATGTCCTTTTAGTAGCATATTTTGAGACTGGAAGACCAACTTTCTTTCATGTGTACTATTTAGTGGGCTAACTTTTATAAATGCGGTAGTCTCAGGTACACATAAATGGTTCAGAGTTCCCATGGCACAGGGGAATTTAGAGGAACAGTGAAATTTTTCAGGGTCATCCTATGTTTTTCCTGCTTCTCTCCAAATATTTGTTACTTCAACAAATAGTTTGTATCTTCTATGTGTAAGACTTCTGTGTTAGACATTATATCCAAACTATAACTTTCCTTTGAAGTGCAGATCAAGTTTACAGCTTTAGCCAAGTGTTCTTTGAACTCTTAGCCCACAACTATCTTTCACTCTCTGAGCCTGATCTGTTCACATGTATTATAAGCCATAATTAACACTTGTTTATATATACTGTGTATCATTCTCTGATTGCTTTCTTTAAATATGCCTTATTTTTCTAATTATTTTGTAAAATTCAGAAGACTGTGTCAGCTACTTATTTTTTATCCCTTAGAGTATTTAATGCAATAATGGATACATACCACCGATCAATACTTTTCAGCCTAACTCCTTAACCAAGTCCCAGTTGTCCTAAGTCCTGCCTAAGCCAAATCATTGTTGAAGCCACATAAGTGTATTAAAATTTGCTACAAGCTTTTCTGGAATAGTCAAATATCCTGTCTGGTTGCCTTTAGGAATACCCACAATTTTTTCAAAATGTGTATTTCTATTCTAGGTTTGGCAAATATGTTAATTATAATATTGTTACTAAATTAGCATGTAAGTTAATACTTAAATGTGGTTTGTCTCAGACATGGTTCTCTAGAACAACTTGAGTCTTACCTACCAAGTGTGGTAAAGGGTGAGTGGAACAGCTTGCATCGAGGAAAATAACACAGAGTCACAAAAACTATAGAATTCAATGATCAAATACACTTCTGTAGGAAAGGGAGAAAATTATGAGCATTCATTAAATACTAGGAAAAAAAAGCACTAAAGCAGTATTACTTATAAATATTGAAAGCATGAAATAACGTGAACACCAGACTCAGAAAGAACTAAACAAGAGAAAGGATTGACATTTAAAGTTAATAAACCCTACATTAAATACTTTATAAACACTATATTATTGACCATTTTTTTCTTCTCTAAGAGAAGGCTGAAAGGGGTGGAACTGTGACCTTAGGCAAGACATTTATCCTTTTTCAAACTGCTGCATCATCCATAAAATAAATCCGTAAACTGGATTTCATAAGCTGCTTGGACTAGATCTGCAGATTCCAAAGTTATTTATCAGAAGAAAATTCATTACTGTATTTAAAGCAGATCCAGTCAAAAGGACCCTGTTCTGATTAATGTCTGTGTGTCTGTGTATAGGAGTATTGGAGTCCTGTGACCCCGTAAGTCTGTCTACAATACTCCAGAGCATCTCTGCACTGTGTGAACACTCAGCTCAGCCATCTCTAAGGGCCCTTCGCCTCACACATTCAATGATCCCATAATCCTATTCTGATTTTATTTGGAGCCGGCCTCCATACATCTAATCTTAGATCAGACCAGCCTTTGCACGGTGGAAAGCCAAGGTGTTTGCCTGTTTACTGGAGTTACTTGGTTCCATAGTGACAGCAGCTCATAAAAAGGCTAACTCTATAAAAGACTGAAATTAAGGGCCCACAAAAAGATTTGTCTGTTCCTGTCGTTCCTGCCAGCTTCTGAATGACTCAGGCCTCCCAACAAGATCCTGAATTTGGAAGCTGTATATTCAAATGCCAGAAGGATTTAGACATGAATGTGCAGACGGCTGCATAAATAAAATGACTGTCACTGACTTATTTTTCTTCATAAAATGAGAGCTATGATTCTGGCTAATCTTGTCACAGCCATTTTTCCATCAAGGAAGGCATTATTTGAAAATTAAAAGCATTTCACTTTTCATTCACATCTGAGATTTGCTCTACCTAAGGTTGCAGATTTACTTAGAAATGTAGTATTTGAAGCTAAGGGGGAAAAAATGGTTATGCACATTGGAGAGAAATCTGCTACAGCTTTTCTCACTTAGAGAAAAAAATAAATATTTTTAAAAAGAAAATGAATTTTGTAGATTTTTTTTCTACCAGCATTTATGCTAATTTTTCTCCTCCGTGGATGAGCAGACCAAGTTAGAAGACTACTTTGGGGTTTTTAGGAGTCTTTTTCTACCTTCCAGTATAGCTTACAAATGGTTACCATATAAATAATATAATTTGGGCCACTTGTCTAATGAACAATATAAAATGATTAATTCCTCCATGATCTGGTTCTGGTACATTTCCAGTCTTGTTCCTCAGAGTGCTCCTGTACATAGCTTATGTTTCCATCAAGCTGTGTGACTATCAGTACCCATCACTGTTCCTCCTCTGTACCTTGCTCTAAGTCTTCTTCCTGGAATGTCATTCTCATGTCACCATGTTTTTATATTTTAGCTAACATTCAAGGCTTAATTCATTTGCTATGTCTATTCATGGAGCCTTCTTTAGTCACTCTTGCCAAAAGCAATTTTTGCCAGGCATGAGCCTCCATTGTCCTTTATTTTCATATGACCTCTATCAATTTCTTCCTTGCGTATATGCTTTGTCTTTACTGTAAATTTCTTGAAAACACAGATCATGCATTCATTTCAGTATCTTCCTAGGATTTAACAAATTTCAATGCCCCATACATGTTTTTGAACAAATGTCTTCCCCTAACAAATGGGCAGAGAAGCTCCAGGTGTAGCTAAAGTACAATCCTGAGCAGAAGCAGGTAATTGGTGATCAAATCATAGACTATGAAGCAGCAATAAAAACATTCAGTTCAACTCTGATAATTTCCACTGAAGAATAACTTTCCATAATCATTGCACAACTTTCTACTACCTACTGTTAAAAAAATGGGAGCATAGACAAGAGTTTAGCTCTCTCTCTTAGTTCTCCAGAAGAATGAATGGTCAAGTTTATTTTGTACAAAGTAATCAAGAAACTAAATTTAATTTTCCCTCATGCCATTTCAAAATTGTGTTTCTGATAATTAATTACAAAACATTCTCTCAAGAGAGTTAGTCAACAATAAGGAGAAAATATGACTTGACTTTTTCCCTAGTGTATGCTTATCATGGACAGAAGCTACAACTATGCCAGTCCTCTTTTGCCATGTCTTGACATCTATTGAACTAAATTCTTATGCTGCCACATATAATTCTCATGTACATCATAATATGCTGTATTTGCATAATTTGGATTGCTGATAAGGTCAAGTTCAAATTAGCTTAGTCTTACTTTGGAAAATGTGCTTTAACATATCTCTGAGTGTTTTTCATGTGTTATCTCAATTTTTGATTCATAAATGCTATCCACAATACTATGCTTTTTAAAAATGGAATGAATAAAAGCTAGTGATTTAGTACCTATGATTAGGTAGCACACCACTTGTAATAGCATCTTTAAGAAGGGGAAATTTACTATTTGATCCTGTTTGAATTAAATGTCATCTGCTCAAAGTTAATTGGTTGCAGTTTCCATTTCAATTAATAGTCAATTCCAAAAGCTTAGAGGTTGAAATATTAAGAAAGCATTCTATTGATTCAGTTGGTAATAGAGAATAAACTAGTACATAAATCGTCTCTTAGGAAGTTGCTTTTAGCACATACATTTTTTAAACTGCACCTTTTATTAAAACATAAATTACATACAGTAAGGGAACAAATCATAAGCTCAATGAGTTTTTATGATGTGAACACATCCTTATAACAAGTAACCTGATAAAGAAATAGAACATTATCCATCAAGCCCTCTCACAGACCCTCTTCCTCATAAGTAATCACTACCCTAACTTCTATTTCTACTACAGTCCAGTTTTGATTGTGATTGATTAGATAGATATCAAGGAGAGAGAGAGAGAGAAGATAGATACATAGAAAGACTCACCAGCATATTGTGCTGTTGTGCTTGGTTTCTTTTGCTTGAAATTATGATTATGAGATACGGTCATATTATTGCCTGTGTCAATATCTTACTCATTTTCTTTGTTGGATGGTATCCCATTATAGGAATATACCACCATTTATTTATTCATTTCACTCTTAAAGCAATTTGGGTTGATCTCAGTTCAGGACTATATAGAATAGAGCTGCTATAAATATTCTTTAACATGTCTTCTGAAGTGGGATTGGTAAGTCATAGGGTACACATGTATTCAGCATTATTAAATACTTGATGTGTAGATTTAACATAATTATTTTTATACTTATGTGATATTCTATAGTCTTCAATACATTAACATATTAAATTAGTCAAATATTAAAATTTAGGTAAATATAAAGAATACAGCTACCTCCATAACAATAAATACAGAGAAAAGAGATTAGTATGGATGGGGGGGTGCATTATAAAGTAAAATCTCATAATGTTGAATCAAACTTTATAAAGAGAACCACACACAAGTTTCACATAGTCAGGGATTAACTTTTTGAGTCAAAGAAGTATTACCATTAATTTTAGGTCCTTTGTTAAATAACGTGGAACAGAAAGAATTCAAGGGATATTTGATGCCCCAAGAGGGCCCATGCAGCAGCCTCAAATTGTAATCAGTGCCTTGAATTATTGTTTCTAGAAGCCCTGGGTCTCTATGCACCACTAGAATCACTCCTTACCCTCTGTTTAATGCATTCTCACCTAGTTCTGTGATAGAATTAGCTCTACTTTTCCAAGTTTATTCATTTATTTCAGATGAGGATGAAATATACACTGCTGGTTCATCAAAATGTTTACTTAAACTTTTATTTTAGTCAAAGGCCAATTCCAAATCTAAGATGTTTTATTACTTCAAAATGAGGTGAGGAAAAAGAAGAGGTCTGCTTTAAATTTTAAATCATGAGTAAGATATAATTCCCTGAGTTTTGTTTAGCCATAATAAAGTCTGGTTATTTACAAATACCTATATTTCAAGTACCAAGTTCTGCAAGTGTATATTAAGCACATTAAATTTGCTACATTGCTATAAGACATACAGGTAAGAAATTTTTAGCTTATTGTATTTATGAAAGGAAAAATTTGACTCTACAGTTAGTAAAACACTTGACAAGGCAAAAGAAAAGAATTACATAGAAGAGAAGTAAATCAACAAGGAGTATGCTAGGTGACCTTCTATTTGTAGATTGAATTGACTGACAGGCACAATCACTGTAAACATGATTTTTGTTTAATTGAAGAGTTCGACTGAGATATCTTGCTAAATATTTTGAAACCTAGACTATACTAACTACTGTCACTTTCTGACTCCCCATTTACTCATTTACTACGGCAAACTGGTGCCCTCTTCCATTTTCTGCTGAAACTATTCTCTCAAAGGTCATCAAAAGTCATATTTCACAAATCAAATAATCATCCAGATATTCCGGAGTGTCCTCTGTTTCTTCATTTGGTCTCTGAGTGTCACAGTTACCAGCCCACAACTTATCATGCCTCTTTTCTTTGTTTGGTTTTATTTAAATATAGTGTCAAAACCTCAGCTACAAAGTTTGATGAGACTATGGTATCTTTTCCCAACCACCCCCACTTTAGGTCAACTATACAACAAGTCCATTTCTCAAAGTGACAGGGACTATCCTCCAAATAGATCCTCCTGTGATTTCAGAATTCTACTCTTTGGCATCCTAAAGTTCCTCCAAGTCTAAAACAACTCAATTCTTTATAATTAGAGAAAGCAATGTATTTCAGGATTAAGATATTAGACTTTAAAATAAGATGACCCAGGTTCAAATCCCATTTTGCCATCACTAGCTATTGGAATTTGAGCAAATTAATCCCCCAAAGCACTGGTCTCTTCATCTATTATAGTATGGTGTATTAACAGTGCATATTTCATAGAGTTATTATCAGGAACAAATAAGGTAATAGATAAAAATGCCCTAATTGACTTGTATACTTTAAGCCCCAAATAATTTGTTATTACCATTGTTACTGCATTTTTAGATAGAAATCCAGAGCATAAACACATCTTGTAAATTAACCAGAAACCATAGTTCAATTCAGGCTAGAATCAGACCAGCCTTACTGATCATTCATATAAATACTTTTGCCTGCTACATTTTGTCCCATAGCATTAATTCTACCATGAACAAGCCCAGGATTTGATCATGCCAGATTTTTCTGGATCAATAAGTCTAAGTCATGAGATGGTTATCTGTGGGCTGAGAGTTGAACGATAAGTAGAAAATTGTTGAGTTTGAGTTTTTGAATGGGGGAAGAATTGTTAAGGCAGAGTAAAACCACGTGCGGAGGTGGAAAGGCAAAAAAGCAGAGCCGACTTGGGGAAGCCCAGCTAGCAGAGTGCTGCTGCAGGTGGCACCTGGAAGGGAGAAAGTACTGAAGGGAAAGCAGAGTGTTTTGTTTTGCTTTAAACAGTTTTATGGGGCTCATGTAACTTTTCCCTTGCAAGACAAGGACCTCAGGGAAAATTAAAACAGAAACAAGCAAATAAAAACTCCTTCAGCCTCATAAAGAGATTGAGTTACTAAGGGAAAAATACAAGTTTCCCACCACTGGCTTTTAATGTTTAACACAATACATGGAGGTTTCTTTTGAATTTAGAAATATAGATCAAAACAATAAAGCTGAAAGAAATACAAAGCACAAATGATATTCTTAAATAGCTCCTTTTGCATAGATGGTCATAAGTCTTAAAACCAGTTTAAACTGTTTTAAGCTTCCTTAGTTGCCTTAGTACCCTTTAGTTAATTGTAATACTAAAGTCCCCGCCTAATAGAAAGTACTGTGTATGCTCAATCTATATTGTATGTAAATATGCAACGATGCAGAGAGAGAGAGCTCTGCATCACTTGCCAGAAAGAAATTCAATGCTCCACAAACAGGCAGGCAGTGCAGTTCTTACTCTCGGAAGAACTCTTGCCACCCAGGCGTGAGTGCCTGGAGGATTCCTATCTTGACTAGGAATGACAGCCCTGAGTAACTAACCTCTAATAAACTCATCTAAAAGTTGGGTTGGTCATTTCTTTGGTCTCTTGGCACCATCTCAGTTTGGAGCTCAGTTTTTCTACATTGTCCTGGATTTTCCCAAAACAGTTAAAACTTCATTCCATCAGGGACTCTAGGGTCCTACTGAAGGAGATAGGCTGCTCAACACTTTTCCCCTCCCCCACAGTTCTTTCAACCTCTCCATTCCCAGCCCACTCCAGGTAAAAATTGAAAAAAATAAACCTCCATTTTTCACCTTTCATAGGCTTAATAGTCAACCTATGCTCAGGGAGGCGTACGGGTAAAGTAGTTTGTCATTTTTGTTCGCTATTGCAAACAACAAGGGCAAAAGCATTGGTGTGGCCGTAGTTTCTACATCCAGATGTTCATTACTGAAGGCAATGAATTGACACATTTATTGGTTAGGTAAATCAATTCTGGTATGGCATCAAATTTAAAGTATCACTGTGGCCTAAAAAAGATAAAGTATCCATTTTCCCTCATTTTGAAATGAAGAGTAAAAGTCGGTGTTTCTGGTCATACCTAAATTTAATTTGATAGGTGTTTTCATACAAAACTTATTAAAGAAAATAAAATGTTTAGTGACTTTATCTTAAAGTCAGTAAATGCAATGCCTTCCAAATTACTATTTCACAGATCTGTTCGATATGGGTTCTAAGTGTACAAACAGAATGTTGAAGTATATTTGAAGTACACTAAAAGTTAGTTTCTTATTTTATCCAGAGGCCTTTGAAATTTTTTAGTAAAAGCTCTTGTAACTGATCTCTAAAGAACTGACTTGCAGGCTTACTGGTAGCTTCTTTTCCCCTCTGTAAACCATACTGTCTGAAGCCTAGATGAGGTGAAGGCTAACTCTGGTATAACATCCATGGGCACTTAAACACCTGACTTCCCACCACCAAATCTGCATGCTTATAAGAACTCATATTTCTTCCCCCAATCTCTTTATGGCAGTTATACTTGTTAGTTCTAATTGTATAGTTTAATTGAATATTTTACTTACTGATAAAATATAAGTTTTAAATTAAAGAGCTATTTCTATAAAAACTTGCTTTGGAAAGGACAAAGAATAGATATTATTGAATTACGTGTGAGGACAATGACATTAAAATATTGGGGAAACAGTAGAAATCTAGAATGATTTGACATTTGTATTGCTTCACAAATATCAATTAAGTTCTCATTCTACTTTGAGGAACCCAAACAAGAAATTATGCATGATGAATAAAGATACATTTTATGTAAGCAAAGACAATGTATGACTCCACTCCAATGAGTAGACCCATGTTCAAAGGAAAGTATTCAGTTCTACTACAAAAGATGCATGGATAGTCTAAATTGAAATTGTCACTTCTGTGTATATCATCTCATAATTTCTGGCTTTAATGGATTACTTTTTATTAACCAACTAACCACAAATCCCAATAGAATTAGCTGGAAAGGTTTCAACTGCCCATCAGGACTTTTGAGGTACAGAAGAAGGAATATAAAATTTTCTCTTAAACACCTAAAGTAAACAAAAAATAAGGTATATTAGCACAACTACAGCTGAATCCTTTACTAACTCTTTTCCTCCTTCAGTTTAGCTGAGTTATGCTAAAATAATGTAGTGAAACAGTTTACATACATATCTTAAAATAAACACTACAGGAATTTCATTTAGCTACAACTTATTTTAGTGCCATTGGTTTATGCTTTCTTAACAGGAGTTACTACCGAAAAAGATTATGGTAATCAGTGTATAAATACTATAAAGGCTACAAAGGGAGAAACAGAAGAAAAAATGCTCTTTCTGAAATAGGTTAATGGAATAGTTATTTTCTCTGTGGATAAGACAATTTCCCTAATCATTTCATTGAATAGTAAGTTTAGATACATATTATTGGTACTCAAAGTTAAGCACAAGGTACTGTTTCTGTTTAAATATGTACTATATGTTATTATTAAATCTTTGCATCTATGTTTTAATGATTATTTTGCTTTTCTGTTATTGCTAGAAAAGGTCTTATTTTGTGCTTTCTTTAGTTTGTATTTAAGATGTAATAAAATATGATGTTACTAAAATAATAAAGGAGTTTATGAAAAGTTATATAATTTAACAATCACCATTTGGGTCTCTTATTTTTCTGTTTGAAATTCTAGCTTAGTTTAATAATGAATGCCATAATTTGCAGTTCTGCCTAAGCTGGAATATTCAGAGTTCAAACTTTAAATTGTTTTTACAGCAGGACTTTTCTTTTATTCTCCTCATAAAAGTCATTCTTTAATTCTGGTAACTCTTATCCCAACTATTCACAATCTTTTAAAAACATTGTTGAAGCAAGTATACCCTGTGTATGTTCTAACTTCCTTTTTCAGGAATGAGTTTATTTGTTCAAAATACAGTTGACTCTTGAACAAGACAGTTTTGAACTGTGAGGGTCCACTAATAATGTTTTTTTTCCAATAAATATATGGAAACATATTTGGAGATTTGTAACAATTTGAAAAAACTAGCCGATGAACCACATAGCCTAGAAATATCAAAAAAATTAAGACAAAGCTAGGTATGTCATGAATCCATAAACATATGTAGATATTAGTCTATTTTATCATTTACTACCATAAAATATACACAAATCTGTTATAAAAAGTTAAAATTTGTCAAAACTTACACACACAAGCATTAATAGACCCTACTGGCACCATTCACAGTTGAGAGAAATGTAAACAAATGTAAAGACACATATTAAATCATAACTGCATAAAATTAACTCTAGTACTGTACTACTGTAATAATTTTATAGTCACATCTTCTTGCTATTTTGGTGAGTGCAAGTGTTGCAAGTATCCTCTTAAAATGCCATGTGACACTAATCATCTCCATGTGAGAAGTTGGTCTCTCCAGTAAATTGCATATCACAGTAAAAAGTGACCTCTCCAGTTCTTGCAAATTTTTCATCATGTTTAGTGCAATACCATAAACCTTGAGTAACACCACGGGACCCATACAAAGTGCCACTAGTGATGCCGGAAGTGCTCCCAAGAAGCAAAGAGAAGTCATGGCATTACAAGAAAACGTTGAACTGCTTGACTGAGGACTGTAGTTGCAATTGCTGGCCATTTCAGACAGAAGATTCATCTTGTAAACAGATTATGTAAACTTACTGTATTAACAAACAGTACAGTACTATAAATATATTTTTCTCTTATGATTTTCTTAATATTTTCTTTTCTCTACCTTATGTTATTATAAGAATACAGTATATAATACATATAACATTCAAAATATGTGTCAATTGGCTGTTTATGTTATCGATAAGACTTCCTGACAACAGTAGGCTATCACTAATTAAGTTTTTGGAGAGTCAAAATTATACCCAGATTTTCAGCTGTGCAGGGGTTGGTGCTTCTAGCCCCTGTGTTGTTCAAGGATCAACTGTGCAATGTGGTGATTAAATCACATATTTGTATGATGCCTCTCAGTCTATGGTGACAGAAACAGAATTGCCTAGCATTTTGCTTGCTTTACAAAATATCTGATTCATCAAAGTTTATTAAATCATATTTTTTTCCAATTTTTCATGATCACTTTCTCCAAAATAAAAAGAAATAGGGCACTTGTGAGATCATATGAATACTATGTATATCTACAATTGAGTCAGTTCAGTGTTTCTCAAATTGTTGTCCTGGGAACATAGTGTCACATGATGGTAATAGGCAAAAAAGTTGTTTTTGCTCAGGTTTCTTTACTGTAATCATTCTAAGAGTCATTTGTATGCTTATGAGACTCTTCCATAGTATAATGTGCAGTGTAACCAAAACACATTTGATCACAAAATGAGTATTTTGAGTAAGGAAGCATTATTTGAGAGATACTAGACTAGTTAAAAAAAAAATCCTTTCCAAATAAGGGAATGCAAAAGTGGTGATTCCCTTGTGTAAAAATATCTTCTTTCTTTTCAACTGAAGATCTCTGTAGAAAAGGTTTATGAAGCAGTCATAGGTTCAACCTACTGCTCTCTGGTCTACCCAAACTCTAGATAATCACTGAGAATCCATAAATGATTCCTAAAAATATCTTTATTGTTAACAACTTACCAACAATGTTTCTGTTGTAACTGCTTGTTGACAAGACTTATAACTGATATCCCAGAAGTGATGGAAATAAAACAAATAAACAAAGGAAAGAAGGATAACACCAAATAAAATGGAAGCACTAGAGTTAAATCTTTTCCTCCTTGCCCATAAACACATAATAATTCCTTGCATTTGGCAGATTACTTAACGCTTTCTCTGTCTTGGAGACAACAAATTGATACATTAAGCCCTTTCCCATACCACGTTCCCCCCTCCAAAAAAATAGAAAGAAAAAAACCCCAGAGTTTTCCAATTTAGATGTGACATTCACTAAACAAAGTTTTTAAGTTAAATAATACTGAGCTCCTCCTGACTCTGGCTTCAACCGTAAAAATTCTTCAAGCCACTAGTGCCAGCAGTGGCCTCTACTGGCACCTGCGCTTTCACTTTAGGAACAAAATTAAAGGTGGTAGTAAATAAAAAGAATTAGGATTTTTTTTTGAAACTAGTGGGAAATTTTATTTGAGTACATTATAGTGCATTGAATCAACAATTGCACTGTATTGTTTCTGGAATCTATCTTTGGCTTGAAAGTTATTTAGGACTTTGGCTTTGATCAGACAGCTGAAATGCATTTGAAAAATTGTAGGGTTAGATGGTATCTTCATAGTAATTGCCAATCACAATATTTAAAGTCCTACATATGTTCATGATACAAAATCCTGATAAATCTTCAGAACTCATTGGGTAATTGAATGTTTGAAGGAAGTAGAAGAAAGTGAGATAAAGAGATGTATATCTGTATTTTCTTGTTACAAAATGGTGACCAGTTGTAGCAAATTACATTCACATTCAATAATACTTCTCTTTTTCCCCAAATAGTGATGTTGTCCATATGCTACAGACTAAAGTACACAGATACTAAGCTGGTTCCAGAATTATAGACATTATTAGCATTTCAAAAATAATGCCTCATGTGACAAATCCTAAATATGTTTCTCTTATCTATAACTTTATCCATAGATCATTATCAACATGCTATTTATGAGAAATTATATTACATATAATTAATATGATAAAATTCACTATTTCATATTGGTACAGAAATTAACCATTTATAAGTCATTATCATATTGCATTTCCTACATCAGAAAAGATACTAAAATCACAAATCACATATGAATGAATATATTGTTAATGTCTCTCCAAAGAGGAATCTATAATGCTAACTTTTCCCCAAATATTGAGATATTTTTCCATAAAAAGGCAAGAAATTCTTTCCAAAAAAGTTTCCTATTTAGAAAATAACATTTTTAAGCAAAAGCAATAAAAATTTTGTCTCTTCAGTAATTTTTAGTTCTATTTGCACCACCTCCAAGTTAAATACTAGTAAAATCATGAACACTTTATATTACATTAGTCAATATTTCATGCTCATTAGTTTATTCCAATGGGGAAATTATTTTTAATATAAAATTGTAGACTATTGAGATCATGTCACATAGGGAATATTTTGTGGGCTTCAGTTTCAAAGCTTAGCATGAACTTTAGTATGTATAGGTTCAAGAAGAGTGTCAACAGGACTTTCTCTAGATGCATCCTGCTTGGTTTTAGAAGCTGCTTAATTTCAGAAGTCATAATGTGCTACTAATCAGAGCAGAATTGCACAATGTGCTTTCACAGGCTACAGAGGTCTTTCTGCACAGTCCTGGGAGTCAGCTCTGAGCTCTCAGTCACAAGTCACCAGCCCTTCATCTCCTGGTGAATAAAATCCTAACCACGAGGCATTCTCTCCAGGAAAGGAAGTCAGAGTGCCACAAGGATATGGTGTCTAGGAAAATTGCTCAGCTCTGTCTAAGGGGGACAAGAGAGTGGAAAGATCTGGAAATTGCAGTGTTTGGACATAGCACAAAATATCCGAATTTTAGTTTCATTCTGCTACTTACTAGCTATGTGACTTTTAGCATGTTAATTCCACTTTCTCAGCCTCAGTTTATTTAACTAGTAAATGGGGATAATGATACAGAATGATGGCAAAGACTAGATGTTATATACATGCTTAGCAGGAAGAGGGAGTTTAGTTCAGAAGTCAGTTTAGTAGTTATAGAAATAATTACTATTTTAGGAGACAGAATAATCAAAAAGCCAACAACAGCAATATAATCCAAATATGTTATTAATTTTTTAATTTTTAATTTCCATAATAGTTGTATATATATATGGTGTTCGTGTGATGTTTTGATACAGGCATATGATGTGTAATAATCCAATCGGGGTAATTAGGGTAGCCATCACCTTAACTATTTATCATTTCTTTGTGTTAGGAATATTCCAATTCCACTCTTTTAGTGGAATACATATTTTAAAGTATAAAATAACTCTGACAAATGTCTTTGTTCTTCCTCATCAGTATCTCACAGCTCTTATCTGCTCATTCATATAAAATATGGTACACCTTTTTTGAAATATTAGATATATTCTATTTTACAATCTTATGTTACTTACTGGTTACTGATAGGCTTAAATGTTAATTTATTTTAGTGATATTGGTGCCAAAAGACTAAATTTATCTTTTAATGGCTGAAAATTTTTATTTTGTCAGGGTTACTTCAACAAGTTGGAAGTACACATAAGGCTTAGAAACCACCACAGAGCATCATTTTTCAACATTCCCCAAGATGTTATCACATATGGTTATTCATCATGATATCCCTGAGCATGTCAAATTTTATTAGTGTGACATGATGAAATGTGACAGGATAGACACTTTCGAGCCTGATTTATTGCACACAGGCACACATATAAAGTGTAAACAAAGATATCATGTGAAACGTTGTCTCAAAGTGTTGTTGCCAAAATTATAGGTTTTCTAAGCCAAATTAAAGTGGAATAATTAATTATCAATTAAGAACTTCTGAAATATGTTTAACAATGGAATATCCTAAAGGACAGGGCCTTCCCTGGAATTACCATTGTTCAAAGGTATTAAGATTAAGAGAAAGTGATCAGCAGATATGAATATCATAGTATCATTCTGCCACACACGAATGTTCTTACATCATCACTCAGCTAGATAGAGATATCTCTACACCACACAATAGTATGAGTGGACTCTTCTTTCCTTTGGGTGCCCAGAAAATGTTCCAGTGGCCATGCAGAAAGGATGGATGTCTGAAGAATTGCCCCTAAACTTTATATTCCCTAAATTTGTCCTACATCTTCAACCTTCCCTAAGCTAACACAGGATTGTAAATCATAGATAGAGAGTTATTATTCTACATTTAATGTTTTCCTCTTGAGTGATAATTGAGTGGAAGTTATGTAAATATTTCATTTCAAGTTGGTGAGCAAAATTCTAATGCCTACAGTTGAAGATTTTATGTGTTATGTATTAGAAGAAAGTACGCATTTATGGAGTATTATCAGATGTTGACTCATGAAGTTAGTGAAGATCGCTAAGGATTTGTTGTAGTAAGAGTCACCATTTAATACATGCCCACTCTATTCTGTGCTTTACCCTCACCATCTCCTTTAATTCTTCCCACTGTCTGTGGCATTTAATCTCATTACCATTTTACATGTGAAGAAATTGGGGCTCAGTCTGGTTAGGTAATGTGTCTAAGATCACATAACTAGAAACTCATAAAGCCAGGTATGAATCCAGCTCTACCCATCTCCAAAGCCCTTGTTCAATCCACTCTGCAGCATGGTGTCTTTGACACTACAGAGGTCTGTGAGCCAAGCGATCACTGCCTATTTACCCTCTTCGAGTTTCAGGACATACTAACCCAAGATAATTCCAGATTTGGGTTGGAGATTAGGGCATAGTGAGTTATAGATTTGAATGAAAGACTAAATGATTAATGGAGTTTATCTTTTATTTGGCAACCCTCATTAATGTTCTTTTTTGTACGAGGCACCATTCTAGAGGTTGGGAATAGAGAGATGGCTAAGTACTTCTATTCCTCTAAAGGAACTAGAGTGCTTCTGGGATTCCATTTCCAGGATAATAACTCAGAGATTTATAGTGGAGTCAAGGAATGTGAAGCTCTGTTGTTCAAATCTTCCTCAAGTGATTTTAGGAATCAGCCAGTTTGGGAAAAATCTCTGTATTAAATGATGGGACAAATATTTTCTCAAAATGCTAATGAAGTTCACAGCGGGGAGTGGTTATATTTTTGTTGGGAACTTTAGTAAATGTGTCACGGGGAAGGGACATTTAAACTGAGTCTTGAAAACTGACTACGTGTCAGGTGGATAAAGGTATATGTAAAGGTTTGAAAGGAAATTTTTAATAGAGGGAAAGCTTGGGCAAAGACAAGGAGGGTGAGAGGTTGGGCTGGACAAGAGAGGTGAGAAGTGCGGGAGATGAGCTTACGCAAATAGTTTGGGTCCATATTGTAAGATAATGTATGTGCTTTAGTGAGTATAAACTATGATTCATTGGGAACTAACTAGGTACTTTAAGCAAGAGGGAGAAGCAGCCACCATTATGTTGGTGGCAGTTAGAGGAAGAATTAGAGTGGGTGAAAGTGGGGCAAAGATACCAGCTAGGAGGCCACGGCAATAACCAAGGTCAGAGAAGGTGAGAGTAGGATCTGACACAATGGCCCTGAGAATGAAAAAGAGAAAATGATCCCAGAGGCATTTCAGAGATGCTGATATGACTTGGCAACAGAATGGGTGTGGAGAGCTAAGGGGGCAAGAGGAATAAATGATGGCTATGAGATTTTTAGCTGGGAAGATGATATGGAGAACAGTGCCATTAATTTAAAGAAAATACAGTCTGATAATTTGCTTTAGGGAGATGAGAAGGTCAGTGACAAACATTTTTAATTGAAGAACTTTAGAACATTTAGTAGATGTTTGGACCACAGTCCCAAGCTGAGAAAAGAGTTTGAGGCTAGCGCCAAGATAGTGATTCAAATCAGAATCACGCTACGAGATTGTTGAGAAATATCCCTTTGTTAGGCATCAATTTAGGGTTAGGGAACAACACTTATGAGGCTTTCTGAAATTAACACATACATTTCAAAGCGCTACAAAAATAGGTTGTTAATTTCCATCAATTGTATTTTATGCTGTTAGTTATTGAGCTAAGTATATTTGAGCACGAAAATATTCACCCAATTCACAGTATCAGCTTTCAGTATATTTTCCACTTCACTTTTAATTAGTTATTTTCAGACTTTCTTGAACAGAATTTTTCAAATTCAACCTGCTTTCCTGGAACAGAGTCTTGGCATGGGTCACCATCAGACACCTGACCTGTCGTTTATTTTCTCTATATAAGTGGGCACAAACCAAAGAAAAGATAGAAAAATATTTGAACCTGACTCCAGAGGTTTGGGCTTATATGCCTCCCATCAACTTAGTTTATGAGTTTATTTTCAAAGTGAGGCATACATAGGGAGTTGATTAAAGCACAGTTTGGTTAAATCTAGGAAATCTTGATGTTCATCTACACGTAATCTATTGTGCATCACCCTGTAACTTGTTCACGTTAAGGGGTCAATGTCAATTCTGCAGAGGATTCAGGATTAAACTTTTGTGATCCTTACATAATTATAGGACTGCACACTTATTTCACTACACATTGCCTTTCAAATACTGCTTTTTGTAGTTAAGTTTTTTTTCTTTATTGAACATCACAGGTATTCTATTCCTCTTAACTCTATAATAAAATTCACCTTTGGACTGGCTCTTCAAAACTCATAGAAAGATGACTGCCAAAGATAATTACTCCACTGTGATTAAGGAATCCTTTTCAAAATTGCAGTCACCAGACTGGAAACCTGATCACTTTTATAATATCAAAGAATAATTTTATCAAAAGACTTCATTCATTACCATTTTGTTGAAAAAACTCAAATGTTCCATTACATTAGTAGGTGACAATATGCTCATCGAAGATGCGTTCTAGTGTGTGTTTTACAGCTTGTGAAAAGAAAAATGATACCTTCAGAATCAAAAACTTTCTCACTAATTGTAGATGAAAAGTGATAGTTGAGAAAAATGAATCACTAATTAACTTAGGAGATCTTGACATTTCCTTTTTATTAAATAGGATGTGTTAATTAATTTGTATTTCAGATAACATGATTTTGGTTTAATGTGGATTGAAAGAATAAGAGAAATTTTGAGCTTAACTATGTCCAATCTAAATGTATCCCATATTTACAGGGAGCTACCCCAAGTGCTTGTTTTCAGCAAGTCATATTTTGTTTATGTCTTGATCTTGGCCTAAATATAAATAGCATCGCCAGCAGAGAGCCTGTCCCACAAAAGTTTTGTTCCTGCCTCTCCTCCTGCATTTGTGCTAGTCTCAGGTAGATGAGGGCGGGTAGAGTGCCAAGTGTGTCGGAGAAGCGAAAAGGGAGAAGGGTGGATCCCACCACGGCTTCTCCCCCCTCCCTCCTCCCTCACTGGTTACTGGGTTCTGCATGTTTCTTACTGCAGCAATTAAATGCTCGGTAATTGCTATCTTTGGAAAGAAAAGCAAGAAACAATTACTTGAGCCTAATTTACCCTTGACATGTGTAGAGCTTCAATCTTTGTGTATGCAGGTACCACCATTTTCAACTCTGTCTTTTTTTTTTTCCAAAACTTAGAGATAAGTTCAAAACAAAATGTATTTTAAAATTGTTTGTCTCAGAGAAATGGTGTAAAAACAACCATTTAATTAAAGAGACTAGTAATAATAATAATAATAATAACATCTCCAGAGGTAGACTTCTCCAAAGATACACAGAGAAAAAAAGGACTCAATGCTTTTTGAGCACCTAATATGCTCTCGGCATTTTCACATACCTATCCCATTTTATGCTCCTAGCAATGTTCAGAAGTCCGTGTTGTTATTCTCATTTTATAGCTATGGAGTGGGTTATTAAAGAGGACTGTAACATTAGTTCATACAATCGTTAAATGTCTGCCAAGATTTCAAAGCCTGGTTCTTCTGCAGATACCATACGGCATCTAATAAAAAAATGCCATTTCTCACTTATTGTCTTTACATTTATTCATTCATTCTAAAAATATATTTTAACTACTTCCTATATACAGGCATGTAGGGGTTTACTAAGTCTCCAAGGGGACTATAATTTAGGAAAGGGATCAGGCAAGTGAACAAACAGGCAAAATATAATGTAACTGCTACGATGGAAGTAGTGTTAAAGTACAGCATGGGAGCACAGGCTAGAGAATAAATTCCTCCTGAGAAAGAGGAGGTCAGGGAACTTTTCAGAAAGGCAATGTTTAAACAAAGTGCTAGGAAGGAAAAAAAGCAGGTGTTCATATTCAGAGGAAGGCATTCTAGGCAAAGATCATAGAATGAGCCATGGCATAAAGACACAAGAGAGTGTGTTATGTTTAGAAAACTGAGAGGAATTCAGGGTGGCAGAAGTGTGAACTGCAAGGTGGAGCACAGTGGAGAAAGGATAGTGAGATTTAACAGACCCAGATAATGAGGAGCCCCAATGTCACAGTACAGACTTAATTCAGGAGAAAGTGAAGGAAAACAGTAGAAGAGAACAAAACAATCAAGTTTGCATTTTAGAAGCCTGGCTGACAGGAGAACGGAGCCTGGGATAGAAGACTTGAAGCTGAGAGACCAGGTAGGAATCCGTGACAATTATCGGGGTGAGAGATGGTGAGATATTGAGCTAAAAGAGTATCATCGTTTTTCAGGTGAGAGATCAGACATTAGGGATGGGAAGTCATAGCATTTACAATATTAGTGGCTGTTTGAATGTGGAAGATTTGGCAAAGGGATAAATCTGGGCTGACTCCGTGCTTGCTAGTTGGATGATCAAATGGATGTGTTGGATTCATCTAGTGTGAAGTAACATGGACCAGACAGAGATACCAAACTAAAAGCTGAATAACTGGTTATAAACACCAAGAGAGAAATCTGAAACAATTCACCAGCAAATAGGTGGTGTTTGAAACCATATGGGTAGAGAAGATGGCTCTGGCAAAAACATATAAAACAGTAAGATAAATTGATTTTTAAAAAAGAATAATTTTTAAAAGGTGATGGGGAAGCCTAGAGAAATAAGCAAAGAAGAATCAAAATCAATGGTGCAAATGGAAGTAGATGAGATGGGGTGTTTCAGCATCTCTGGAGAACCTTTCACAGAGAATGGAATAGTCCAACTGTCTCAAGTGCCCAGATATGTCAAATAATTTCAGTCAAAAGAAGAAAGGTGTATGTACCTCATTCCTGCATTGGCATCACTCAAGACCTTTGATACAATAGCCTCAGAGGAGAGTAGAAGTGAAAGGACAAAGAACTAAAAAGTAAACTCAGATGTGAGCAATTGATTCTGTTCTTCCATGGAGTTGGGCCTGGGTCTACTTCCAGTTCATCATGATCTCTTGCATTTTGAGGCCCTGGAATATACTTTCCTTTGCCATTATTTATAGTAGTAAAAAAACGATCTTCTTATATCTTTATAGACTAATAAGCAGGTTCCAGAAATTCTTTACTGCTCTTGGGTAAAAAGTACAAAAGTAAAATTCTATTCAGAAAAAGAAAATAGAACAAAATAAATCATTATTATTACTACAGTATTGGCATTAGAAAAAGAAGCAGATTCACCAGGCCCTGATCCTCAGAAGAAAGGAACAGGGAAGCAGGGAGATCCAGTAGCCAAGTCAAAAGCAACACCTTGCCCTGGTGATTGACAGCTCCTCCTTCCTTCCTTCTTGTGACCTCTGTTGGTTTCAAATCTTCTGGAACTCAAGCATTCTTTCCTCACACCTTCCCAATTCTTCATTTTACTGGAGCTGTTGAGCCAGGCCATCTGATTTGAGTCCTCCCCAGGTTTCAAACAACCAAATGATAAATAATCACACATTTTCATGCTGATGGTGAAAACTAAGAAGATATAATATTTGAAAAATAGTAGGCTTTTGAGTCGTAGTTGATAATAATATTAAAATAGTTCATAATCTTTATTTTAAAAGAGATGACATTTTAGGTTTTGTTGTTAAAAATCTATGCATACACCTATGGATGATATCCAAAACATTTAAAGACTAAGAGGTAGGGGCAAAGGCCTATCAGAACAGATGGTCAAGGATCTGGAACAGACTCCAGCCTTTATACCCTAAGGGTGCTTGTCATCTGAACAACAGCCCAGCATATGCATAGGATATACACAAAGATGGCAATTGGCAATTTAGACTTAATTGTGGAATAAGAAAATACTGAGGCGAATTTACTTGTGTTGATATTAAAAGAGGAAAAAACCAACTATATCTTGTATTTTTAAAAAGTATAACAGCTTTTTTATTGAAAACTTATGCATGTTTTTGACAAAAATTCAAGCAATAGAAAGGAATGAACAGGATAAAGTTTTAAATTACCTAAAACCGAGAAATAAAGATCATAAAAAATGTGTGAACATTATTTTAGATACCTCCTTCTGCATGAATACACATAAAATGTGCAATAGATTGAAAAATGGGATTATATTCATATATGCCTTTTTAATAAAAAGGTTTTAATTTTATTTGAAATTACCAGAAGAAAGAAAACTGAAGCTGAAGAAATTGCTGAACTTCAGACAAGCGTTTTCTTTGTTTTCTTAGTATGATGTATAAGTTCCTAAAATATCTCTCCAAAGTAAGGACAAAAATTCTTTAAAGAAAATTGGTAGTTTAAAGAAAACTGTGCTGTAGTTTGGAATAGCATGAATTGACTCCTTGCTAGTAAAGATAAAGACATTATCTCCCTTATCTCACTTAAAGTAGATTGGAATATTCCAAACAAAATATAGTAAGCAAAATCCGTATAAATAATAGCACATATTATCCATGTTGGGTTAATTCCAGGAACACCTGAGTAGTTTAACATTGGTACTTCTACTAGTGTAACTCACATACTATGAAAACAGGGAAACAAATAAGCAAACAAACCCACATAGGCATCTTGTGGGGTGACCCTTAGACAGTGCTCTTTCTGGGAGGCAGATCTTTACCTATTAGTGTGGATTCTCACGCATTTCCCTCTCCCCCAACCTCATGCCATTGCCATGGATCTATTAATTAAAGGCTCTTTAAACAGGGCTCTTGGGGCTGTGCCACTTACTTTCAGGGAAATTACTTTTTGTAGGACATCTGAAGAGGTTTACTTACATGCTCAGTCTCTACCACATTTTGTTCTACAGTCCTGAATTGAATACTTAGCAGTTTTACATTTCATAGTAAATTCATTTATATCTTGTAGCCAGAAACACATTATGAATGATGACACTTAGTAGTAATCATGAAAAACACCTGTGGTCTCTCTTCTTAATATAAGAAGTTATTTTCTGTAAGTTCAATTCTACATTGATTAAATCATGAAGTGACCACAGGTGCTTTTAGTGTTTACCTCTGTTATTACCACATCATACTATGTGTCTCATAATCATATGGGAATGGATGGATGATGATGTTAATGATAGATCAGATTACTAAATAAATTAATAAAATAGCAAATTGTATCAAGGAGTTTCAAATAAATAAAAGCAATAAAGTTCTTGTTCAGACTTTACTAATTAATGAAAAAGTTTCAAGGGTCAAAAAATACCACAATGTCTTTCCCCAAAGTTGCTGCCAGAACAACAACTGTAGTATTCCAAATTTCAGATTTGGTGGTGGCTAAAAAGGGATAGATTTAATTGAGTATTCTGCCTTTAAATTAAATTACTTTGAAAATGGATCAAAATAACCATTTTTACAATCTAATCATCTGATTTCCAGATCTCTTATATCTAACCTTTCTTTCCTCTCTAAAGTGCCTACTCCAATGTTATACCAGTTCTGATGTACTAAATTCAATCTTATTTTTAATAATCTGTCCATTCCTCCTTAGACTAATTACACCTGAAGCACATAGTCCGGTTCTTCAAGTGCTTAAGGTGTGCACTAATTACTGAAGTAGAAACTCACCAAATAATAATTAAAAGCCTACAATGCCCTCTGGGAAGAGCTGGCCCCTCAGAAAGCCTCAGCCATGCTCTCTGTCCTCCCTCTTTATTCTGACTCTATTAAAACTTTCTCATTTTGTCCATTGGGAGAAGCACTTCATTTCTCAACTGTATCTCTGTAACTTTGCAATGATCCAATATAGAAATATAATTTTAAAATGAAAGGGATATTAGAGGGATCCGTGACCTCTATAAATCTTAAATATTTTAAGCACTCTTAAAGCCCTCACACTTTCCAGATAAAGTGGAATGCAGAGAGGTTTAAGTGATTTAAGTGCAGAGATTTTATTGATGCAAAAATATGTCTGGAGACTAGGCCTACAGATTCCAAGCCCTATACTTTTTCTAATAGGACAATGTTTGTCTGTCTCTCCAAGTGCGTTCACTAGATAATCTGAAAAAGAATCAAAGTGTGTGCTTATACATTTGCAGCCTGCTGGGCCTCAACACACAACCATAGAATCAGGTTTTCCAGTGGAGCAACAATCCCAATTATAGAAGTTCCCCCTTATCCGTGGGGGATATGTTCCAAGACCCCCAGTGAATGCCTGAAACCTTACATAGTACCAAACCCTATATATACTATGTTTTTTCTACCTGATAACAAAGACAGTTCCTAAATAACTCATGGCGAGTAGCATATGCAGCGTGGATATGTTAGAAAAGGGATGATTCACATCATGGGCAGGTGAAAGCAGGATCAAGTGAGATTTCATCACACTACTAAGAACGGTGCACAATTTAAAACTTATGAATTGTTTATTTCTGGAATTTTCCATTTAATATTTTTGGACTGCAATTGACTATAAGCAAGTGAAAGTCTGAAAAATGAAACTGTGGATAAGTGGGGACTACTGTCTTCAAAATATTTAACAATCATTGTGACACAGATATGGACCACCAGAAGGGAATCAAGTCTAATTCCAAAGGAGACTAGCTGTTGAGTCCAACTGTCAACAATGAATGTGTGGAAGTGGTATTTACTGGGCAAATATCAATAATGACTTAATATAATTTTGAGAATCCCCCCATAAGCTCCATACCAATTTAGTATGTCAAAATGGGGATTTTGATTCCCCATTTGCTTTCTTGTGCCAGGATGGCATGAATTTTTGGAAGGATAAAATCTCAGAGATTTAGTACTTACAATGAAAATTTTTTTCACTATATGTTAAGTAACAAAATTCTTATCTCAAGTTTTAGATAATGACAATTTTGACATTAAGATTTGAAAAATGCTTTTGTATATTTGCAATAGAATAGTTGAGGACTATGACTGCCTGTATATATTCATTCACTACAAGTCAATTATTTACAAAGAAGCAAAATAATAACAACTTCAAATGTAACATTTATTACCAATTGTATAAACATAATATTATCTAACATAGGATAAGTATAATTAATCTTAAGGGAATGACAGATTTGTGATTTCTTTATATAAGATTTTAAAAATTGAAATTTTTGACCAAGATTTTGTATCCCTGTTTAGGATGGATTCCACTTTCAAAGACAAGACAAGTAAGCTCATGACTGGCAGCTCAAATTCTGTTCTTTTGGGCTTGTTTTCCTAGGAAACCCTTGAGAAATTGATTTAAAATACTGAATGGCAATTCAGTGAATAGACACTAAAAATTTACAATGGACAAATAAGATGTGACCCATCCCAGAGAACAAAATGAAAGGTTCATGCAGTAGGGTCAGTGGATCTGACTTCAATTTCAGCTTGGTGGTGACCTTCTGATGCTTTCTTCCATTGAGTGACAAGAAAAGGAGCCAGAAGCAAAAAATCAGCCTAAGTCTCCAGGGCAGGAAGTCTGAGAGTTTGCCAGAGGAGCCCTGGGAGTAACTCAGAAAAAGCAACATAATTCTCATAGGCATCTGTCTACCTGATTGTTTATGGCTAGCTTCCTTAAGGCAGTAACAGAGAGAAAGGGAGTAAAAAATGAGATTTGGGGGTTTTTATAGAACATGGATATTCATCAGAGAATGGAAAAGATTGAAGTGAATTCACATAAAGGACTATTCAACAGATGTAGTCAATACAACATAATTTATTAGATTCTTCTAGGTATTGTCCATCTGACATAATGATCTACGGTGTGTGATGATTAAAAATTCTATTCACAAACCTCTTAAGTGACTGCATTTCAACAACAGTTTCCCTGGGTAAATCGGGGTTTTTTAAATTTCTTTAGAGAAAATATTGATTTAATTTTCAAATTAGTTTTGTTTTATTAAACTAACTACTGATATTAATATTTTAAAATAGATAACATTAGTTTGGAATTACTTCAAGTAGTATAAGCCACATTTTTCTGTATTTATAACAGAGTTAAAAATTAAATACAAATAGAAGAAGATACTGAATTTTCTAGGAGTGTGAATGCCTTGCCTATTTTTCTTCCCTTCCCTGCTGACATACTCTAATTTGTGGTTTGTATGCTAGGATTATCTGGATGCCACAGCATACTTAGTTATACCATACACACTGGTAATGCTTTTACTAGCAACTAATGTGATTGAATAATAATAACCATAGGTAACACCTTGGAAAAGTATTTTGTGTGAGGTGCTCTGCTAAGCATTTGACAAGAAGTAACTTAACCATATATAACAATCCTAAGTGATAGATATCAGATGATAGCAGATGGGGAAACTTAAATTTAGAGAGGTTAAGTGATTTGTTCAAGATTGTAAGTATGCAAAGGAGCAAAGCCGGCATACAAATCTACATCAACTTGCTTCCTCAGCATATCCTTTATACTCTACATTTCCTCTTGTATGTATGTAAAATAATGTGATAATTGATAGTTTCTGTATTCAACAACTTTAAAAAAAACTATATAATTCAATATGAAAATAATGTTGACATTTTTTCCATAATATCAGATCACTTTGTATATTATCTGCTAATACTTGCTAGCAGGAAAGCAAACACAAGTTCAAGATGAAAGAAATCCTTTTTGTCCTTTTCATTGCCATCAAAACCAATAGGAACCTGGTCTTTGCTACCCAATATCTAGGTTATAGATTCAGGTGATAATTGATCAAAGTTCTGAAACATACACACAGAGTGCTTACAATGTGACATATATTTTTAAAGACTGCCTATAGGATCACTTTGTGGTCATGTATTTTTTTATACTTTAAATGTTCATATTTAAACACTTTGGGCCGGGCATGGTGGCTCACTGGCCGAGGTGGGAGGATCACTTGAGTCCAGCAGTTCAAGACCAGCCAGGGCAACAGAGAAAGACCCTGTCCCTACCAAAAAAAAAAAAAAAGAAAGAAAGAAAGAAAAAGAAAGAAAGAAAGAAAGAAAGAAAGAAAGAAAGAAAGAAAGAAAGAAAAAAACAACTTTGATTATCCTAATTATCTTTAACACCTTTAATTTAATTCACACAGAGTTCGTTTTATCCTGGTTCAACTGAGCCACAGAATACATGTCTATCCTATTTACAGTTACTCTGACTATTCTGATTTTCTTAGTTTCAAAACTGCAGGAACTTCTGAAATATTTCAAGGTTGATTATTTTGAGAATTGCCTGATTATATGAAAGACTTCAGGAAGAAAAATTGACTGTGAATATCTGAATGACTTTATTTTATTTTACATAAGTCTATGGGATATCTACAGGGAAACTACCTCCAGTTTATCAATTATACCTATTGTTGGATTTTAAATTTATTGCAGTTAAATGGCAATAATTTCAATCCAACCACTCTTACAAATTCCTGATCAGCAATTTCTATAGCTATGTTCATTATCTCCACATTTTGATTACTGTCACATTCTAATACACCTATAAGTAATTCTGTAGTTTCATGGGTACATTATTACATCCTACAAAATGGTCTTAAGCTATAAGATCTTTTTTTCTGTCTCATTACTGATAAATGTTCATTGATTTGCTTCATCATCTTCTGAGTATGTTTAAATTTACAAAAAAGTAAATCCCATCAATATCTCTGACCACGCACTGAAGTTTACAGATGTTCCACGGTAATAATGTTTCTAGGGGATGATGGCTTAATGCTTCCCTGTTGGAAGATAATGAGTTTAAACATCATTTGGAAGCTCAATGGTCTCTTTATTTGGAGACTGATTCAAAGCATGCGGAAGATCTCAGTTCATTTTGGTATCAAGCCAGAAAGTTTTTGAGAGTGGATAAAGCAGCATAGAATCCAGGAAGTAAATGGAAAACATGCCCAAAACTTGTTTCTTTAAACATAAAGGTTAAGGGACAGATTTTATTTTTTAAATTCCCTAACCTAAGCTTTACAGAACTAACCAAAAATGAAAAAAGATGATTTATCCTCTGGAGTACTGCACTGATCCAGAATCAATTATAATGAATGTCTCTGAGCAACTTAGGGAAGGAAATGCATCATATTCACCATCCCTGCTCACTAACATGCAACCTAGGGTTTGGTGTACAGTGGAAAATAAGTATATGTTTGTGATATAAATCAATGAATGTATAAAATTGGTCATAATTTATGACTTTGTTTAAGATTACAATGAGTTTGTAAAGTATAAACCACTTCTTAAAAATATGATGATTTTAAAGAACTGAATATTAGAATTAGAACACCAAAGAATTGATTGAGTCTGCTCCTACCTAACACAGTACCAAACACACAGCAAATGCAAAGTAAATTTTAATGTATGAATACATTAGGTCATTAAAGCTATAATAACTTCAATGTTTTAAATATCTTAATTTTAAGATATTGTCTTCATTTGCGACCAAGCCCTTTATTGTGTGAATAATTGTCTTATCAAGAAGTAGTTATGGCTCCACTCCTGAATCCTGAAATGTGTTCACTTGTTATATATGAATAATAGTTTCCTTTCTGCCTATCAGTTATCAATTGGTGATACTTTTTGAAATATTAAATATATAATTATATATTATTTGATTTGATTCTTTAAAACTGCATTTCATTTTAAACTTCGAGTATTCTTTTTTATGGCTTATGTTATTTTATTTTCAAATTTTACTTAATTGACAAATAATAATTGTATATATTTGTATGTTAAAATATATAGGGTGTAGGTGACATTTTCGTATATGTTTATAATGTGGAGTGATTAAAGCAAGAAAATTGACAAATCTATCACCTCATATACTTATGTTTTTGTGGTGAAAACATTTAAAATTTATTCTTCTCAGCAATTTTGAAATCTATAATGCATTATTATTTATTACAGTCACCATTCTGTGACTGTGGCAATAGATCACTAATGCTTATTTCTCCTAACTGAAACTTTGTTCCCTTTGATCAACATCTTCCTTTTCCCCATCTACGACCCCCCTCCAGCCTCCAGTAACCACTATCTACTCTCTACTTCTGTGAATTCAACCTTTTCTGATTCCATTTGTAAGTGAGATCATTCAGTGTTTATCTTTCTGTGCCTAGCTCAGTCTTCTTAAAATATATAACTGAAGGTTGTGATTTCTTTTTTGAAAGAGTAGAATAAGAGCAAATTCCCTATTAGATATTGACGTTGACCTACTCATCACTTAACAGAAAAAAAAGAATGAGTATCAGTTCAGATCTTAAATCTTACTACCATTTGTTTGACATTTAATGTTTTTCTCAAAATAACAATGACATGCATTTATTATAGGATTCATACAAAATTAAAAAAAATAAAGAGAGGATTAAGTTTATGTGCATTTGAATCAAATCAAAGTTTTTGTGTCTTTCTAAGCTAATTCAAATATATTTTCCCTGCTTTTGGAGAAGTGTGGAGATTTCATAAATACTGCATTGTTCAGAGTTTACAGAAATAAACATCTACTTTTTTTTTTCATTCAGCAGGAGTAATTATGATTAGACATTTATTATAAATGGAGATAGTTAGAAATGGAGATTAGAGTGTACCTAATCTTAATGGAGAGAATATATCAACCTAGTATGACTTTTATGCCAGAATTAATTTAAGGCAATTGCCACCAACTCATGTTAGAATAATAGAAAGAAAATTACATACACTTGTACATTTACTGTGTTGAAATGTTTAGGGGAAAAATGTTCTCACAAATCTCCCATAAATTATTTTGGTACTTAAAATCCTTAATTTAAAAAGAAAAGGAAAACTTCACACCCATTACCAAAAAAATAAAAAATAAAAAAACGGAAAACATAAAATACAAGTGTTGGCATGGGTGTGGAGAAATTGGAACACTTGTGCATTGCTGGTGGGAATATAAAATGGTGAGGCCATTGTGGAAGATTAGTATGGTGATTCCTCAAAAAATTAAACATAGAATTACCATATAATCCAGCAATTCCACTTCTGCATATATTCCCAAAAGAACTGAAAACAGGGACTTGACTTGAACAAACACTTGTACACCAATGTTCATAACGGCATTATTCACAATAGCCAAAAGGTGTAAACAACCCAATGATGAATACAATTTATCCATGGATGAACAAAAGGATAAGTGAGATATATATATATATATATATACATAAACACACACACACACATATATACAAGCATACTGCATTTTATCGTGCTTCACTTCGTTGTACTTTGCAGATGTGTTTTTCACAAGTTGAAGGTCTGTGGCAACCCTGTGTTAAGCAAGTTTATTGGCCCCATTTTTCCAACAACATGAGCTCACTTCTTGTCTCTGTGTCACATTTTGGTAATTCTTACAACATTTTGAACTTTTTCATTATTATTGTATCCATTATGCTGATATGCAATCAGTGATCTTTGATGTTAGTATTGTAATTCTTTTGGGGTGCCATGAACCTTACCCATATAAGATAACAAACTTAATCAATAAATGTTGTGGAGCTGGCTACTCTACCAACAGGCTATTAACCCATCTCTCTCCCTCTCTTCAGGCCTTCCTAATCCTGGAGACACAATACTTTGAAATTAGGCCAAATTATTGAAAAACTTGGCCTTTCAATAAGTTTTTGAAATGAATAATTCTACAATGGCCTCTAAGTGTTCAAAGGAAAGGAAGAGTCCACATCTCTCACTTTAAATTAAAAGCTAGAAATGATTACGCTTCATGAGGAAGACAGTTGAAAGCCAAGATAAGATTAAAGCTAGGCCTCTTATGGCAAACAGTTAGCCAAGTTGTGAAGGCAAAGGAAAAGTTCTTGAAGGTAATTAAAAGTGTTACTCCAGTGAACACATGAATGATAAGAAAATGAAATAGCCTTATTGTTAATATGAAGAAAGTTTTAGCGGTCTGGATAGAAGATCAAATCAGCCACAACATTCCCTTAAGACAAAGACTAATCCAGAGCAAAGCCACAGCCTAATTCAAAGAAAGGCCGTAACTCTCTTCAATTCTATGAAGGCGAGAGAGGTGAAGAAGCTTCAGGAGAAAAGTTGGAAGCTAGCAGAGGTTGGTTCATAAGGTTTAAAGAAAGTATTGTGATGATATAGAAGCTGCAGGAAGTTATCCAGAAAATCTAGCTAAGATCATTGAGGGTGGCTACCCTAAACAACAGATTTTTAATGGAGACAAGACAGCCTTCTACTAGAAGCAGATGCCATCTAGGACTTTCACAGATAGAGTAGAGAAGTCAATTCTTGGGTTTAAAGCTTACGTTGAAGCCAATGCTCATTTACCATTCTGAAAATCCTAGGACTCTTAAGAATTATGCTAAATCTACTCTGCCTGTGCTCTATAAATGTAACAACAAAGCCTGGATGACAGCATATCTGTTTACAGCATTGTTTACTAAATATTTAAGCCCACAGTTTTTTTTTTCTATTCAGAAAAAAAATCCTTTTCAAAATACTACTGCTCATTGACAATGCACCTAGTCACCCAAGAGCTCGATGGAGATGTACAAGGAGATTAATGTTGTTTTCATACATTTAAGAAATGTATTTCTTAAATATTAAGACTTGAAAGTAAAAATTACTCCTTGATCCATGGGCAGCAGAACGGATGAGCAGAGAGTGGTTTCCGGAGATAGAATCTACTCCTGGTGAATACACTGGGGAACATTGTTCAATAGTCAAATTTAAAGAGACAAAAAAGTAGAATAGCAGTTACCAGGACCGGGGGGGAAAGGGAGCTGGGAATTATTGTATTATGGGTACAAAGTTGCAGTTTGGGATGATGAAAAACTTCTGGAGATGGATAGTGGTGATGATTGCACAACAATGAGAATGAACTTAATGCCACTGAATTATACACTGAACAATTATTAAAGTGGTAAATTTTATCACAATTTTAAAAATGAGACCCAAAATAGGCAAAGAAAAATAGCATTCTTACTTGATAAAATGAATGTGATAATTATTCTTTTTAATGGGATATTAAATAGGCCACATAATATACAAAAAGGATAAGATATCTTCACCTAAAAGAGATACTAAAATGTCTGACCTTATTTCCTCTTCAATGGAGGGAAGAAAAAAAAAGAATATAATTTAGAATCTTTGAGGTTATGTTAAAAATATCATATATATTCTAATGCTCAAGAAAAAATCTACAGCCTTTATTGCTATTATTTCAGGACATGGTGTCAGTATGCTACCAATAAGTTCAAAGCTCATCAATTTTGAACTATTTTTCAAGGTTAAAAAATAATTCCAAAAACATAATTGTTTGATATTCCTCAATTTTACCTTTACTTTAATCTGATCTATCAATAAAGAACATTGAGCCAAAAAACAGCTTCATATTCTGTTAATTTGTACCAGTTTAAAACATGTTTAGAACATATCAAAATCACTGATCTTGTCTTCTCTCTTGTGACAAACACATCTAAGTTAGTGAGAGGCCCAGTCACGGTTCATATTAGACAAGAATATGTGGAATAATACCAAAAGTAGATAAGAGATATATAATACTTTTTTCATAACTAAAATATATTAAATATCAAGTTTGGTAGTGGCAGTAAAATGATAATGAGCTCATAAAAAGCCTTCATCCTGATACCATCTCTGTGCATTGATAGGGCACATGTTTTATGGAAAGAATAGGAAAGATGTAAGAGTATCTACATATCTAATGGCTTGTATAGTTAGAGAGTTCACAACGTAACAAAGATCTTTGTAATATCATAGGAAATAGCTACGTGAGCTAAAGCAAATGTTGATCAATCATAAGGTTTTAAAGTAAAAAGTGTGGTAAATTAAATTAAACCCTGATATAGACAGAAGAAAATCTGACTACCAGTAGATGCTGATGCTGAGGAGAAGTAAAGGAGTAGACCAAGTGGGTGCTCATGTAGAGAGATAGTTGCATGGACACCTTTAAGCAATACTTGGGCCATATTCAAGATCAGCAAATACTTAAGCAACTTTCTTGGTATTTCTCCATATGGCTCCACACCTTACATAATATGCAAGTTAGAGCAAGCACAGCAGAGAATGCCCAACTTTCTCAGGTTTCTCAAATCTAAAAAAGTACTTTGTGGATTAACATTTGTAGATTTCTATCAGAACTCAGGCATTAAAAAAAATGGTAATGAATGCTTAAATTTGGTTTCGATTAGCTTTTGGGGAGTTCATTAATTACCAAATACAAACAATATTTTCTAATCACTTTATAGCTGGAACAAGGGTTCATGTCAAATTATTTAACAGGCCATTAATGTAGGATTTACAGTCCAAATATCCTTTTTACCACCTTTTCACCACCACTGAAATATTTATTTGAAGAAATAAGGTCAAGGTAAAAAATAACAGGGTCATTACCTTTTCTAATTATTAGCCAGAGACCTACATTCATAAAGCAGGACATAGGAGTTCAAAAAGATTTTCTCTTTGAAAGCAGGTTAACAAGAAAATAAGATGTTTAGCTCTACATAAAATTAAGAGCAATAAAAATATGGGATGTCATATCTGGGAGTAAATATCAAACACATTGAGCTAAGTTGTTCTTCATAGGATTTACCCAAAAGGATCATCCAAGAAGACAGGCATTAGAATCTTCCAGAACTGTGCTGCAACCTAAGCAATTCCTGAATCTATACAACTGAGACAAGGCAGAGAACTGGGTAAGTGGGCAGAGATGTGGCAACGGTGTACAGACAGCAGCTACATCAAACTCTCTAGCTGTGCACTAAGAAGTAGGTGCCTTAGTGAGAAGCATGCCTAAAAGTGTTAGTGGGCTCCATTGTGATTTCCTTAGAAACTCTAATGAAATGGTCTGTCATTCTTCATTCACCATTCCTGGGTGCAGAGACCATGCTCTGGTGAGGATGTTAATAAGTCATTAAGGTAGCCCTACTGAGACAGTGGAGGCCAGAAAAGGGCAGCTCCACTTCCATGGTTTTACACATTTACCTAGAAGCCTTAGGTTGACTAAATTTTCTTCTGAAAATTTCAATAACTTTCAAATAATAATGGGGTGGGTTACTCTAGTAAATAAAGTCAGAAGAATACATTTTGTTCCTAGCTGCATTTATTAAGTTCAAACAAGTCTACAAAGTGTTGCCAAAATATATATTGAAATAGGGTATTTTTGTTGTTTATTTGTTGTAGTTGGGAACATCAGTCTTTTCTTTTCTCTTAAATTTAGTGACTAATGTTATGAGACAATTAGCCAATTCACTGAAATAATTCAATCCTTTCTGTGAAAATGAATATCTACTTGTATATACCAACAAGTTACATAAATTCCCTGTGACTTAGGTCCTTAGACAAAAATTGGAGGAAATGATGCTTTCTCAGAGGTACTTAAAATAGTAATGAGATAGTGTCTTTAGAGCACTTGGAGTTCCCCAAGGAGAGACACAATATGAACTGAAATTACCACTCCATTATGATTTATCTTTACATTATATAAACAGTTTACTGTTAGCAGCATTTTCCTTGTAGAAACCTTTTATATTACCAAAGTGCATTAGCCATGACGTTTATTTCTACTACTTGCTCGCAAAGGGTCTAAGGCTACAAAGCACAGAATTCTCAACTGCATTAGGAGCAATCATTGTCTTCTGAGACTACTTTGTCCTTTCTTAAGTGACTTCTGTACAACAAGCAGCTGAGAAAATGTGAGCAAGAGCTCCTAAGAAGCAAGGGAAATGCAACACAGGGTAACTGGAAAGCTAATTACCAATTTCATGAGGGCAGTGGTAGATGGACCCAGCCAGTGTTGTAAAAACTATACAGGTAAGTGGCAAACTCTCTTAGCCCTGGCCTTAAGTGAAAGGAGCCAAGGTCCCTCTTGTACCGTTTCTCAGTGTCAGCCCTCCGGAAGCTACCACACTCTTAGTCAGGTGGGCTTCACAACCAAGAGTCATGCTTACTGATCTTTCACTTTCAGGGCACAGAATAAAGTCTCGCCTGTCTTTTCTGATGGACAAATCTAGTGCCCTGGTTCTGCCCTCTCAGGTCTCAGTTCTGCCAACATAGCCAGGAAGCTTGATTACCTCACCTTTCTTAGAGTATTCCAGCAGCTTCCAGCTGCCACGTGGCTGATTTTCCTGAATCTGGACTCTTTTCTGCTTCAAACCCATCCAGTAAACTTGTGTCTGAGATAGAATCTCCCTGCCTAAATCTCAGGGCCTTCTAAGGTTTAAGTTAAGGCACTGTAATGCCGAAGTTAAAAACCCTGGGGTGAAGCCAGAAGATCTAACTGCAAATCTTTGTCTGTACTTTACCAGCTGTGGAATTCTTAAGAAAATTGCTTCTCAAAATCTCAGCCCCTTCATCTCTAAAGAGAGAGAAACTTCCCTGCCAGGATTTTTGTTGGGAGTAAAGGAGAAAGTGTAGGCGAAGTATTGAGCCCAGTGTCCATCACTCAGTCTTTTACAAGTGGTAGTTGCTGATGTTACATAATTTGGCTTCATTCTAGCCATGAAAATCACATCGCCTATCCTTGAATAACAACAATAATGACAGTAATAATAGCTAACATTTGTCGAATGCTTTCTAGGTACTGAGGTCTAGCATAAGTCCTTTAAACATGTTAACCTACTAATTCTTAAAACAATCCCATGAAATGGATATAATAGTTTATCACCATTTTACTAACAGTGGAAGTGTGGTACAGAATAATGATGTAATGCCTAAGGTCACACCAGTAAGTGGTATAGCTGGGACTCAAATCCAGGTAAATCTGGCTCCTGACCCTGTGTTTGTAGCCACTATGCTACACTGGTTCCCTAGTCCAGTGAATCTCTTTGTCATTCTCTCCCTTGGGCCTGTGGGCCACTTTTCTCTTTCTTGAAATTTCCTCCCTTTCAATCACTGGCTTTCTATATCTTACACATTTTTCAAGTCCCAATTTAAGTTACCCTTTTCCCAGAAATTTTTTCTACAGTATTCCAATTCTCATTGATTTTTTTCTGAACTCCTATAATCTTGTGTTACATGATATAGTAATTAATTACTCACTGCATCATATTTTGTGTGTTTGTGTGTTCTCATGCATGTTGTTTTCTTTCTGCTAGTGGCCTTCCAGCACCCAGAAAGCCGGGACTTCTTTATCCCTCCCACGTGGAGCACAGCATTGAGTTCATTCCAATAAGTTCTGAATGAATAGTTGGAGATTGTTACATGTAATAATCATATACATAATATCACCTTGCCTGTAGAGTGTTTTATTATACATTTTATATGTGCTATTTCATTGAACTTACATTTAATTACCCAATTAGCTTTTGATGGAGTCTTAGCATAACCTTTGTGTTATCGGGCTTGACTGGAAAGCAGGTTGGTATCTCTCCAGAATCCCTTTATGAACCTGAACTCAGACAAATCCTGAGACTTCCTCAGGAGGATGAGGAGCTGTGATAGGTAGAAACAATTCCTCTAATGTCTGAGAATACTAAACCTGATCTAAAGAATACTTGGTAATGTCCATTTTTTATTTAAGACATTTTGAGAACACAATTTCCTAAGAAGGCAATTTCCTAAGAATCATACATAAGTAGAGCTCTTACTGTCAAGCAATTTCCTCTGACATTTCCTTTAAAATTTCCCATCATTTCCCCTTCATCAGATGACTCCTCCTTGCAGCATTTGGTGTTGTGCTGAACACTTCCTTCAGCCCTCATTTGTGATTACAGCCTTCAAACATGGCTAGGTAGTTATGAGGTCTATCTATCATTTAACCAACATTTGTCCATGATAGGCATAACTGGGTCTTTTCTTCTTGTTTCCTTCTTAATAGTGATGACGAGCTGCCTATGAAGGTTGGCAATATTTTATTATTTCTCAATAATATCTGTCTTCTAAAACTGAAATGATTTAATGTTTATGTCATTTTGGCAGCTTTTCTGGTTTTCAAATAATCTGTGCTAAATATAAATCCGTGTTTACTGGGAGACTTCCCACAGTGTTGAAGATATTTTGATTATCTTTTAAATTAGAACAAAGCAGACTCAGACATCAAGCATTTTTAATCTAATTCTCTATAAAAATGCTGCCTAAAGTCAATTTCAGTTTTATGTTCCTTCAAATCAAAGATCTTCTCAGAACTTGCATTTATCCTTTATAAGGAGGGCAAACAAGATTCCAAAGAAGGGGCAACTTATGAATGTGCTTCCAGGCTTCTATATAGTAAATAGAAATGGGAAAAATTAAAAGTAGTTGATATAACAACTATAGACTATATCCCAGTTTTACACAAGAGCTAATAAAAGAATTTCATAAACCTTAGTCCTTCAATTCCTAAAATACAGGAAACTTGGCATAACAAGATTGCTTAGGTTATTGTTTCTTTAGAAATAAAACACCTTATTTCCTAAAGGAAGAGATGAACATTTATGAATGCTGCTCAGTGCCAAGCAGTGGGCTACACATTATTCACATGCATTATCTAATTTAATCTCAGATATTTAGGAGAAGTTTTAAGCCTGCTCCATGCATTGGTGAAGTAGGTGACTGGCTCTCCTAGTGGTATCATTGGAATCATCATTAGCTAACATCAGTAAAAGGGACTTCAAAAGACACATGCATTTTAACTGTGACAAAACATCAGTGCCGCTGAGGTATTTCAGTTGTTGAACTAGGTTGGAGAAACACAGAAATCTGACTGTTGTCTTGCTGTCCTAATCTACCTGCTCTGTAGGTGATTATCTACTCCACTTTGGGATGAAAATCACCTCATGTTTCTTAGTTTCTCCAGTCACTTTGGAGAAATAAATAAAAAGTCATTTTTTTTTCAAGTTAAAACACAAAGAAGGAATCAAGTTCTTTGTTATTAAAAATGTTCAATGTACTGTTTTAAAGTTTTTACCCCCTCTTCAGCTTGGGCCAGTCCCAGTCTGGTAATCCTGTATTTGGAGATGCTCCTTCTCTCTTATTCATTTAATTTCCTTTCTTCTTCACGACGCTATTTCTAACCTTCAAGGATCAGAACCAGGGGAGAGAATACATGCTTGAAGATGAGCAAAGTCTTGTATAGCTGGGACAGTTGTAAGTTGCATCATAACCTTCTCTGTGGCAGATGTCCAGTCTCTAGTTCCTTCTTTGGGGGTGTGTGTGGTTTTCTAAGGGACACTTCCTCTAGGTCATCTTCTATACTGCATTTCCCTTACCACAGTCAATGCCTCCTCCAGAAAGCTGCGTTCCTTCACCTGAACTGCCTACTCCTTTCCTGGGTCACTTCTGTTCAGGCCACTCTCCAGGGGCAAGTCCCTTCAGGATGGCAAATGGGACACCGTAAGCTTCTTAAATAAGTCCTTCATATGGCCTCCAGCATAAAGAGCCCCTCGGCCACCATCGTCTTTTGAGTTTTGACTTCTTTTGGTGAAATCAGACACTAATCTCTGTAACCCCCAAACTGTTGGGGATATATATTAAAGTTGCCAAGAAGTTCTCTTTAAAATTCTTTCTTGTTTAAGTTGAGAGAAAAATCTACATACTATTTTCCCATGAGGGACTGAAGGAAATATTTTTCTCCAAATAAATCCTCACTATTAGCCTTGTGAATCTCTCTACCTACCCAAATACATTTTTTTTGGTCTTTATGAGCCAATACCATTGGAACTAATTTAATAATCTCTCAGGATATAAAGTATCCCTTAGGCCTTGCAAGCTAAGAGCACATGACCTGGAGCCCAGGGAACTGGGTTTAAACCCTGGCTTTGCCACCAAATGGCTAAATAGTCACGAGGGGGTTACTTAAACTCTCTATGCCTGATATCCTAATCTATGAATGAGGATAATAATAGGCACTAGTATTCTACTTCATCAAATAATATGAAGGGTTAATAAATATAAAGAGTTCCTGACATGTACTAAGCAATCAAAAAGTGTTAGCTTTTCCTCACATGAGACTCCGACATTTACTATATTATTCTCAGCTTTGAAAGTCTCAGTTCAACCAGAAAAAGAGGATCACATTTTAACATCCTTTTATATTAGGTTACTTGAGTAGTGACATTTATCATCATTTCTTCCTTTCTTCCCAAATGTTTTGCTGTGGTTTACAGAAATGTAGATCAATGGAATTTCATAAAATTGAGCATTAATTTTGGACTTAATAAAAACTGTACTGACAAAGGAAATATGATGATATATAGTTCTCATCTAACAAAAAGAGAATACCACTTTATTGAGTTACTTAAACGTTTTGAAGTACTGAATATATAAAGAGGATCTTTTTCTACAATGATCCATGTATAGAAGAGAGGACACTAAACGTAAAAAGTAGTCTTCAAATGATGTCTTGAATATATCCAAGGATCGATATTCAAATACTAATCAAATCAGGGGTCCTCAAAGTAGCAGGTATAAGAAACACCTAGGGATTAGAGGCAGGTTCTGGGACCTGTCCCTGGAAGTAACAGGACTGCAGAGGGCCCGGGAATCAGCTATGGAGCAATCACCACGGTGAATTCTGCTGCAAGGAGGACTCAGACCACACTTTCACAGACACTCAGCCAAATGTGGCACCAGTGTTCTCATCTTGGCCTAAGCCACTTAGCCACAATTACGATCTCATTTTAGAGGGCCACGGGCTCTTTTGAAGGCCTAGTTCTCACTCACTTAGTGTCTCCTGTCACTTTCAGAATAAAAAGAGTATTTGCTTTTTAATGATATATCAAATGCAAATATAGTGATTTAGTTATGTAGAGGAGTAGAAAATATGGAGAAATAAGAATATATGTTAAATTAATTATAATGTGTTAATATCCATTAGAAAAATATGAACAAAGTATATGAAAAAAGAGGAAAAAGAGAAATTAACATATTGCACATAAAACAAAAGGAATAGTCAATAAACACGTGAGAAGATGTTTGTTTGACCCATTATTAATAAAATAAATGCAGATTGAACTAATGAGGTATCACTTTTTATCCATCTGATTGGGAAAGGAGAAAAACATTTGTTAACACTTAAAATAATGTTAAAAGAATGGGCAAAAGGACATTCCTATACACTTTTTAAAAAATTTGTGTGTTTATTTTCAATTGACAGATAAAATTGCATGCATTTATTGTGTACCATATGATGTTTTGAAGTATATACATTGTGGAATGGTTAAATCTAGCTTTCATTGGAGAGAAAATTGCTACATTTTCTTAAAGAAGATCTAGCAATATGTATAAAATTTTATGTGTGACAAATTTTGATGGAGCTTAACAACTACATGTCTAGGACTTAAAACCAAAGAAATAATTGTCTGAAGTGCAAATATATTAGTTTAAACACTGTTATTCAAATTAATTTTTGTACTAGGAAAAAAAATCAAACCACCTTAAATACCCCAAAAAAAGAATTAGTTAAAAATTTTAATATTCATTAGAATGAAATTGGTTACAAATACTAAATATTATGCTGTATAACTGATAGTCACAAAAAGTACCCACAAAAATATTTATGTACCAAATAAGTTATAAAAGATTTACATAGTATTATTATCCTAGTTTTCTTAAGTAAAACTGATCACATGTGGTAGAAAAAAATTCTGAGACTTTTACATTAAAATGTTAATTATAAATAATTTCAGATAAAATAAAAATGGATTTAAAATATTTTTTATCTTTATACTCTTTTTTATTGCCCAAATTTATCATCAGAAAGTACAATTATATGTTTATTTTGAAAAACTAAAATTTATATTAATATTTAAAACAAGTTTTGTGTTTTGTGTGAACCTCAAAATATTTTATTTAGTGGCATGACACTATGGTCTTCCTATGGGAGCAAAAATAACTGCATGTTATCTGGGTTTATATTTTTCTTCTCTTAACTACTTCCTTAGAGATCCAGCTGTGGTAGAAACATCTGGGATTTATATAAAAATCGAAATTGAGTGCAAAGACATATTCTGAACTGTACTTTTAAAAGTACTATATAACTTTCCCAAGAAGGAAACATTCTGATCATTGAGGTACTTTCAGTGTATTTTCTTCAGTGCCTCAGAGATTTTCACTTAAAATAACTCTACCTTGAACAACACAATAACTTTAAAAAATATTGTTTTGGGATTTTTTATAAGAAGAAAAATAGTTGAAAAATAAACCCAAAACAAAAAACCACCACTCTCTATTCTTTTTATATTCATAGTTTCCTGAAGAGCTGATTTTTAAATTTTTAGAAATCTCCTGAAAATCAATATCACTATTTACTTATCTCCTCTAGTGTTTTCACAAAACGAATTATGTTTTAGAGTAGACATACACTTCGACCCAATCTGTATTTGAGCCAGAGAATGTCTCGTCTTTGGCTAACTTACAAGCTATTCTATTTTCCAGAAACGATCAGGTACAGTTGGGAATCATGATCATTATCATTATTGAAGTTGCTTGTCTTTGTAGGCTACTTTGCAATTTACAAAACACTTTCACACATATTACATTATTTTCATTTTTATTTTCTGACATCCCTGTGAGGTAGACAGAGCAGGTATCATTTTCCCCTGAAAAATCTGAGTTATAAAAGTGAAAGCTATTTGTGTGAGATCTATTTATCATGTTGCTATCTCAGTATACTAATGATGCTTTCCTGGCCTGCACGTTTTCATGTGGAACACATAGTGTATAACTTACTGAATAGAAATATCTTATTTTCAGAAAAGCTTGATAAGTAAAAAAATCTATGGACTTTGAACCTGTAGCAAGATGTGAATACTTGGGTCTTTATGTGTTCCGAAAACCACAGGGCCACAAAAAGAAAACCAAACTTAGTTCAAAAATCTGCAGAAAGCAGAAGTAAGAACTATAATGATGAGATGTAAAATTCTGATACTTTGTTTTTAATAGCTAATGATATTCTCCTGATGGATATTCTGTTTTTTTGACATGAATAAGTTCCAAAACATATTATTTGTAAGAAAATAGAGATCATTAATAAAGCAGAAACACATCAATCTGTGTGGGGATTACTTTGTGTATTAACTGGAGATTGGTTTTAACACAAAATTGGTGTTCATTCTACCTCCCAGTAGCCTCAAGACTGTCTAATTCAGTATTTCCCAAAGTATATTCCATGGCTATGTTTTACTCAACCATCGAAAAGCTCCTCTTAAAAAGAGAGTTGGGAAATCTTTTTTCCCAAAAATATATTTGGAAAAACCCAGTATATGGCATTAAAAAGTTGGCATATTGTAAACTAATATATTAAAAATCTATGCAACATGGAGTTTCTCAATTCCTTCCCACAAAATCCATTTTCTTAAAAACACCTATTAACATTTCATGGAACCAGAATACCAATATGTTAGTCAAGTCAGTTTTTGCCCAGAAAGTCAAAATAATTTTGAAATGATTAAAGAAAAATATGTGCCATAAAATACATTTTATTCTATCATAAACATTGTGCTATTATTCATTTTTAATTATTTTAGATTATTGGAGTTTCTACATAATGCTGTAAAATTAGCAGTTATTTGCAGTCACTTAGAAGCAAAGGAGGCGCATGCAGACTATTGGCTGTTGTAATTTACTAACTTTGTTCCGTAACAACCATGTTAAGACCCATAGGCATACACTGAGGGAAAAAGAAGGATCACTAATTACATCGGATATAATAAAAACTTAGTTTATAAGCATTCAAAAAACAGTTTACTTAATCTATAAATTTTATTTTTTTAAATAAAAAAATTAAACTAAAACCCATGGCCAGGTTTCTTCCCTCCTTAATGGAATGCTTATAAATGTACAATAGCAACCAATATTAGTTAAATAAGACTGTTAGGATTTTTTTAAAAATATAACAGTAAAAGTAGAAATTCATGTAGGTAGAAATTTGGTTTCTTAGAGCTACAAGATTAAGGAGAATAACAAAAGCAAGATGTTTAAAAGTCAATTTAGGCATAACTTATTTTGATTTCTTTGAGAAGTCAATTAACTACACATATTATACATACATACATATACACATGCATATATATTATATATATTCATATTAATATCTATATGATAGAGCAGAGTATATTTATAAAACCACTTCAGGAAATGGACTGCTTCTGTTTACAATAATTTTACTAGTATGCCCCTAAGTTCCAAAAATCTTTTTGGCTCTTCTTGGTGCTACTCACAGATGTGACAGCCAAGCCAGCTCATCATCAGAATCTGGCTGTCAGACACCCCCTTAAGCCTATGAGATTAAGAAAAAACCAAGAAGTTTCCCTGACATCTTTCATATTGACACGTCAAAATTAAGTACATCAGGAAAGAACTAAAAAACATTGTCTCTAAAATTCTCTCCTTGAGGAGTGTAAAGGTCAATGATGACACCAAACACTGGTCTTGAGAGCAATTAAAAAACGTAATACTCCTCAGCCAGTTCTGGGATTTCTTGCACAAGCTGACAAAAGGAGGGTGGACTTATGAATGACAGCAAGTCTTTCTGATTTGAGACTATTCCCAACATTTTCTTCAGGGACCTTGAAATAATTAAGGACTGGAAAAAGCAGTCTATTAGAGTCACCAACCAGATCCTTTAATTCATTTAGTCATAAATAAAACCACACATCTCTACTGGCCTTCACCTACAACTCTTCAATTATGTCCACCTTCACCTGCAGACCACATTGCAAAATTATAATCACCTACTTCTCAGACAGGGTTTCACTATTTTGTCTTCATCTAAATTTTGACAAATTGTTTATTCTCACTAAACCTCAGTTTTCTCTTCTATAAATGAGGGATAACTGCGATTTCACAGGGTTGTTATGTGGATAAAGATTACATATGTGAAGCACTTAACACAATTACTGGCTTAGAGTAAGCACATCACAGTAACTAATGCTACTCTATTATGGGTATTCAAGCCCACTCCTTGCCCCACAAAGCACTAGGAAAACATCCTCCACTCCTGTTGGTGTATGCTTTCTCCCACCCATGGATCATCAGCTTACCTTCCCCTAAACTTTTCTCCCTTGTACCTCCATCACCATGACCAACTCTTCTGTGTAGGATAGAGTTAATTTACAGCTGGACTGGGAAAGTGTACCTTTATTTCTGTGGTTGCCTGACTCTTTTTCAAGATAAGAGTGATGGAATTTATGAGGTGCTGTTTAAAGTCCAAAACTCCCTAGCTACCCTCAAGACCAGTTTGTTTACTGATGCTTTGCACCCAGCATAACCTATTAGCCCAGCTTGACTAGTGACCAGAGGAGCATAACACATCGTGCTGGTAACTTCTACCTTGAGTTTACATGAAGCCAAGATTTATTGCACAGTTTGTGGCGTTTGTTTTGGAGGCAAAGCCTACCCATGTGTGAATAAGGAGTTTGCATTTACTTGTATCTCAGATCCCCAATGCTTACCCATGCTCTCTTTCTCTTGCCACATTATATCTTCTGTGTTAAAATGAAAGCCTTGTATGAATATATTCCCCGGAGTCTTAAGAATCCTTACAAATATCTCAGATTGCCAACTACTTAGCTACAGTTCCAACTTCACCAATTACTATCTTTATCACCTTTGGCAACTTACTCATTTTCTCTGTCTCAATTTCCTCACGTGTAAAATGGTAAGAATATTAATATTCACCTCCTAAGCTGTTATGGTCATTTAATGAGGAAATATATGAGAAGCACTGAGTACTTATATGAGTACTAAATGAACATTAACTATCATTATCATCACAATTATTTTTAATTTTTGTGTCTTGTTCCTAACAAATAAATTTGCTTCTTAAGGGCAAGTAAAATGTCTTAGCCATCCCAGTATCTTCAGTTTCTAGTGCAGTGCTTACTTAGCACAAAGCAAGCCCTTTATTATAATTTTTACATTGAATTGAATAGAGCTCTGAACAATTTGAGGAATTGACATATAAGACATCATTGATGCATCTGTAATGCATGTGAGTGTTAGGGGCATCTTGACACATGCAGAGTAATTTGTTGCCATGATAATATATCTTCTTGAGTGCTTCATAGTCTTGAGCATGTAGCCGACATGTTTTTACTCCATTTTAATTGTTTCTCCTCTTGCCCCTACCCTAACTCACAACTAAGTTATTCAAAATAATATTAAAACTCCCTCTCTTCTTTCCTTCCTTCCACAAATATATACTTAGTGGCCACTACAAACAAAAACGGAACTTGATCCTGGGGCTCAAAATTGAAGAAGACATTATTTATGTCTTCTAGGAGTCCATACTCTCCTGAGTTTAAGAAACAAGTAAATCCACCTTTCAAGTTCACTGTGAAAGTGGTGTGGAATCAGTACACACAGCATACTATGGGAGCACAGGAGTGGGTCAGAGATGACTTCTTGTAGACATTGGGGTGGCTATAACCTGGGCAGATTTGGTGGAAGGCAGAATACAATGGGACAAAGAATGGCACGCAAACATGACCATGGAATATCATGTCAGAAAACTAGGATATGAAATGGTTCAAAGTAGACTAGAGAGATGAGACAAGCCAAGGTACAAGACTGTGAATCTTTACAAGGGTAAGATACAGCTTGCTTAGGTTCACGGTGAATTGCCAGTAGAGAAAAGATGGAGAATATTTGATGGAGTGTGTTCTCTGAGGAGGAAGGATAACTTGGCATCCAAACCACAATAATGATGCCCTGCATAGGGCCTGATTAAGGGGCAAGATGCCACTTATCCGCAGGAATGTGAGCGACACAGAAGCATTCATGAATCACTGGAGTGTTGGCAACCTCAGGGCAGGGCTGTGGGAATGGACAGCACCCTCTGAAGGCAATAAAGGGTACATCGTCTGTAGAGAATTTTTATGTAATAATAATAATACCTACTATAAGTCTGTCTGATTTTATCATCCTCTTGCATTGGCAACTCTAAACAATGTTAGTAATAAAGTATTTCTTATCAAGAAAATCTCTGGCTGATCTAAGTTCTAAATCAATGCTGCCCAACAACTTTGTGCAATGATGGAAATATTCTATATCCTGTGCTGTCCAGTACAGTAGTCACTAGCCACAGGTGACTATTCGGCACCTGAAACATAGCTAACATGACTGAAGAACTAAATTTTTATTTTCTTTAGTTTTAACAAATTTAAATATATTGGTTTCAACAGCTGTTAAATTTAACATAGGTAGCCACATGTGGCCAGTGGCTGTCATGTTGAACTGCTGTGGTTACTACTGTATTTTAAATAAATAATTAAATAAGTGTTTAATATATTGATTTATATATAACTTAATATATTATATAATATAAGAAATTGATTTATATTAATATATACATGCATAAATACATATACTCATGCATTTTAAATTAGAACATTTTAACTACTCATCTTTTAATAAACAGTGTATTGTAAATGGAAGTTAATTCAGATAAGTCCTTGTTTTACAACTGACACCCAACACACACAGACCCAGCTACACACAGATTGTTTTGAGAGTAAGTTCATAATAGTTTGGAATCATTAAAGTTTGTTCCTGTGCAGTTCATGTCTCTGTGGTACTACCTAGTTCTGCACTTAAACATAAATTAGAAATAGATATTAATAGCACAAGGATTATAAAAATGAAGGAATAACACTTGATTTACTTTAATTCCGTACTTCTGTATAACTCTTTAGATTCTTTCTGTATTAAAAATTTAGAAATTTAGCACAAGAGTAGAAACAGACCTTGTGGTGTTATAATCCATTAGTGTGATAAACCAATATTTAATGTTTTTGCTTTTTAAAAACACATTAATGTATTTAAAAAGTATTAATATATTACTTTCTGTTTTGTATTATAACATTTTGTATTATAACATTTATTTTAGGTTTTTATTCTGGCAGATTATATATAAAAGTTCAATAAAATTTTTAACTGTTTGCGTTATTTTTCTGGCCATTATTACCATTTATATCATTCCATGGCTATTACTAAAAATAATTTTGTAATATAGAGAAAAATGTTAAAAATGAGTGGTCAAATATGGTAGATACACCACCGTACTGGAGACATCATAACAACTCGCCCAGAGTCCTTATGGAATATGATCATTCCTAGGGAAATTGCAGGAAGGACTCATATACACAGTTCCAACCCAGTGGAAAATCAAAGAAGGCTTCATGATTTCTAAACCAAACAGCAAGTAGTTGATCTAACCACACACCATGAACTCTCTACCAATGTGCCACAAAGCCCTGAGGAGCAAAAGGCAAGCTGGTTTGAGGTACAGCACAGACTGTGGATTCATATCTTGGCTCTGCCACCTCTCAGGCAAGTTCCTTTAATGCTCTGGATTTCAGTTGTTACCCTTATGAAATGGGTTATAACTAGCATGTTTTATTATGACTAAGTCAGATAATATATGCAAAATGTCTTATACTGTAGGTGTCACATAAATGGTGGCTATATTTTTATTGGAAAAAGCAATGTAGCTTTCCAAAATATCTGTCTCACTATGTTGGTCATTAACATATTCAAGCATCTTCCTCTATTGAAAAGCCAATTTTTAAATAATAATCATTACTACTATTATTATTTTCTTTTTCAAACTATTTGAAGTGTTATTAAAAAATAGTATCTTCTGCCACAGACACAAAATGGAAACAAAAAAGTAAAACCTAAACTAAAAACCAATTCATTGGACTTTAGGTGCTGATGATTGAAGGCAGCTTTTTGGGTTTTTTTTTTTTTCATGTTTTATTTTTTTAAATCTTGGTTAAATGTGGTGTTTTCTTTTTAAATCTTTGTTTTTGAAAGGATAGAAAAGGCTGCACTTGACACAGTATCACAGTATCACTTGACACAGTATTTTAAGATGGCTAATTTTCTGTCTGTGGGATACTGTCTGTGCCTTCTGAAGGGCATTAGTTGAATTTTTCTAGTAACTTTGCATCTGTTCCATCTTTTTTCAGATTATTAGATGGAAAAGGCTACAAAATGGGTCAATGGAACTCAACCCACTTGGGAATAAACTTTGCTATCAATATGAGCATGTTGGGTAAACAAACAAACAACATAGAAGGAAAATGAATAAAATCTTGTAGTTTTAAAATTATGTAATTTTAATTGACTTTTGTTTTAGCAATTTCCCATGTGAGGATTATCAAGCAAGGCCAGTCAGTCCTGCCTGAGTAATTAGCTTGCTTGATTGAAGTAACTGGGCACAGCCAGGTGCTATGTTTTATGTTCCCTATTCTGATTTCTAATTCTCTTCATTTGAATTCCCCAGACCACACACATGCTTTTGACTTATAGAAGGAAACAGTAAATTGAGTACAGAGAAGACAAACTAAAGCATATTAGAGTCAGAGGTGAGAGTCCTTTGGGTGAGTAATTTTATGATTATTGATTTATTTTCACTGCGAGGAAGAATGGGGGAAAGCAAAGCGAATTAATATTTCAATACCTTGTACTTCATAGTAATGTATTTTGCCGGAAAGATTGTTTAGCGAAGGAAGGCCACCTGAATTTTATAAACTGACCAAATAGAGATAAGGTGGTGATACTTCCCTCTCTCTGGTTTCATATTTTAATTTAATTTAAAAAAATACTAATGACTGTCCCAAACCTCTTGAAGACTCTAAATTTTATTTTTCTAAGGTGGGGCCTAGGCTGGTCGTCAATAATTTTCAGTGTCCTTAGATAATCTAGACAAAGACAGAAAAGCATTGTTAATGACACTAAAGATGGCAGAGATCAGGTGTGCCAACGTTCTAGTCCAGTGCCTGGAACATAATAAGCACTCAGAATGTTGTATCCTTTTATTCTTTCATTGAACTCAGCCTAAAGATAATGAATTAACTGATGCAATTGGCTTATAATATTAAAAAAAGGACATGTGTTGAAAAAAATATGACTTTGACCTGGGAGTGACTGGGAATAGATGATAGGATACACCACAGTTGAATTTTCTTTAATATCAGACTTGTCATCATCACCATCATCATCATCATCATCATCTCCATTATCACTAACCTCATCTTGTATCTATAGACCTCTCTCTGCAGGGAACTCTAAAGCAATGAAAGGGGAAAGCTGGTCAGAAGCATAAAGGGACAACTTTTGCAGTTCTTAATGAGGACTTGAAATTTTATAACTTTCCCAAGACAAATGTTAACCTTGCTTACATTTCAGTTAACAACTGATATAATCAAAAAGTAACGAATAGTTTGTTAGTGTGCTTTGGAATGGAATTTCCAGGGAAAGGACCAAAGGAACTTAATTTAATAACATTAAAAGTATGAAAGCCGGGGGCACCTCATGTTATGGCTATTTTGTTTTCCTTGTGAAAAACTCATTACACCACATTGTAAAACTCAGGAAGTAATATACTTTTTTAAAATTTAATCAACACCAGGTACTATTTCACTGTTTGCCAAACAACTTTTCCTTGCAATTTCTGAGAGAAGATGGATTTTGTAAGAGGTGTAGGTATTCAAAATTTTATTTCCTATATGCAAGTAAAGTTAAATGGCCTAGGAACTATGGAGATTATGACACTAATTCAGAAAATGAATGGAGACAGAGAAGACCTAGGCAGACCTGGTTCCCAATTCTCACTTTCTCACTTAATACTCCAAGGAGAACATATTTAATGACTCTGAGACTTAGTTATTTTAGCTATAAAATGGAAATATAAATAATTACTTTGTAAAATAATTGTAAGTTAAGAGTTTAGCATGTGGTAGTGTTCAAAACAGTTTGTCAATCTTCAAAAAAGAGTTACTTTTCAGTCTACATGTAAAAGAAGGCTCATCCACTTTCCCTCTGGTCTAAGATTTGTTGTTTCTTGATTGCACTTTTCTGTTCCCAAATGTAGAAGCCTTCTTCCAGGTACAAAAGAACTTGTCCTATTGTACATCAAGCCTACAGGACAATCAAAAGTCTGCTGACAAATGGTACATTTTCCATCTTTTATTTTAACAGTAGTTGAAAAGAAGACTAAGTATTCATGATCAATCTTAAGAAAATGTCACAAAATTCAAGCTGTAAAAACTTTTCTGGAATAGTTTTAAAATTTTAAAGTATGATTTTACATTTATATGCCAACTATGAATGAAAATATCATAATTACAGGCTTTCAAAGCTTATTTTTCAACAGTTATATGGGTTATGAGTATGGGAATTTGAATAAGAAATTTTCTCACTGCCAAAAATAGCATAAATTTAATATAATTACAATTCAGTCAATACAGCATAAATATTATGGCTAAAAGCCATCACAATTTAAATCTTTTCAGATAGCAGCCCATTGAGCAACTTATCCAACTGGGTATCATACCGAGTAATGGCTGTCTTTTGATTTGTGATTGGATAAAGTCTTTCAAAAGTGCAACCAGGGAGTTAATCAATTATAGTTAATAAGCATAACAACACAGAAAGTAGTCTTTTTTTTTTAAGATAAACTTAGAGAATATACTTATCTGGGCATATTCAATTTGAAAAAAATCATATGAGAATTATATTGACCTACCATAACCCAGTTGCTATCATACTATATTTATCCCTATAAACGATGCACTGTGCCTATGTTAGATTCCTAAATCTGCTATAACAGATTACCAAAATTAGGTGGCTTAAAAGAACATAAATTTATTCTGTCATATTTCTGGAGGCCAGAAGTCTGAAATCAGTATCACTGGGCCAAAATCAAATTGTCAGCTGGATTACACTTTCTCTGGAAGCTCTAGTGGAAAACCTGTCCCTTGCTTCTTCCAAATTCTGATGGCTGGTAGAATTCCTTGGTTTATGGCACATCACTCCAATCTCCAATGTCAGCATCTTCAAATCTCTCTCAGTTCCATTTTCTTATGCCCTTCTCCTCTTTGTGTAGTCAAATCTCCCTCTTCCTCCCTCTTATAAAGATACATGTGATTGCATTTAGGGACTGTTCTGATAATCAGGATAATAGCCCCATCTCACTCTCCTTAATTTGATCATATCTGCAATGTCTTTGCCGTATAAGGTAATATTAATATTTACATGTTCTAGGCATTAGGCTTTTATATCTTTGGGGCCATTATTCAACTTGCTATATAGTGCTCTAGTAGAATACGGTCCATTTAAAAGTCTTGTAAGCAGATCCCCCAAGTATTACCCCCACATTTTGCTGTTAGGAGAATAGATAAGGAAACATGTGGGTAAATAAATTAGGAATAAAGACTATGGATATATGTCACTAACCTTCATGAAAATGAAGTCCCTATGCTACAAATAAGCCTATTTGGTGAGAAAGGCTTTATTGTCTCTATAGCTAAAGCTTAATTTTTGAACCTTTAAAATGAATTTTAGGTCCAATTCATTTCATTATTTTTCAAAGTTATGCAAGAAAAGTTGTAGGTAATTTACTTTACTCACAGGGCTCATGAAGACTTAAAATACCCTGTCTGGGGTTCTAAGGGCAGAGTATAGAAAAGGAGATTTACTCTCTTGAGGTCATTTTATTTGGAGGAGGAGATGCTGAATACTTAGTTTTAATCAAACAACCTTGTGCTTTTCAGGTCTTTCAATTAAGACAGTAACACAAGGGTTTTAATAGCCATGCCTGTCATAAATCATAAACATTTTGACCCATAGATAGCACAAATTACATTATTCAGGAGTCACAGTCTTTTCTTTCTATCTCCATCAAAAAGTAAAAGTAAAAGACAAAAACAAAACGAAAACCTCTCCGTTGATCCTCTAATAAATAATGTTCACTAATAATGTTGACTGTAGTAAGGCAAAAGCTTGATCTTCCCTTTAGGAATTGAACATGTTTACAATAGGCAAAACACTGTAAAGAACTATCATTTCTTACTTGAGGTCATGGTACAATTTTATTAGAGCTTTATAATTATTTAAATATGCACAATTTCTTAATGCCATCAAATGCCTTTCTAGATAAGGCATATTGAGGGTGGTATGGCCATAGATGTCTACAGATAACTTTCTAATCAGAGAACGATGAAGAAGCTTAGGGAAGGACAGCACAAATATTCTAGTATCTATTGATGCTCTCAAGTCTACTGGAGTTGAGACAATCAGAACACTAGCATCTTAGAAAAACAGACACAAGTTTCAGAAATTCTTTAGCTATTATTTCCTAGGATAAAGAGCATATTGAAACAGTTGAATAACGATAAACAGAGAAATAAAAATTTGCTATGGTAAGGATGCATCATCGTTGGTAGTTAGTACAGGCAAAATAAAGAGGGAAATTCTACTATGCTCAAAACTGGGGATTTATTCTTTTATTCCAGAATGACCATACAGTTGTAGTTCTGTACAGCATGGTCAGAGGCAAGTGGGAAGAAGGTGGATAAGGTTCCATAGAAATAGTTTACTATTGTTTTTCCTGAGATTTTTATCTAGAGTTAGACAAATTTGAAAAATGAATCCATATTAATAGTAAAGATTTCTACATATTTATGATCTGTGCATATTTCTATGTGCACATTGTACTTTAATTAATATACTTATTGAAAAATCCTCTAGCAAAACAATTATAAGGAAATGATGCCTTTAAGATCATTTAACTTCTTTTTATCATTGTTTACTGAGTGCTTAAAAATTTTATCATAGTAGTTTAAAACAATTTTATATCTACAATGTAATTTTTTTCTCAAATATCATAATATATTTTGTGGATATTTGACCTTATTTAAGGCAGAATAACACTATTTGGAAAGCCAAATTATATAAAAAATAAATATTTATTTCTATCCTGCCTATAAAACAGTGGTTTTGAGATAGTATGGTCACTGGTTGATTCGATTTTTCAGCCGTTCAATATATGGCATTTAAATTTTAGGAAGAGAACAAATAAACCCCCAGAATAAATGCTTATTCTGATGAATGCTTATTTTGAGCCTCAAATTAGTTTTATTTTTGTTGTTATTAATAAATTATTATTAAGTGAGATTGTAAAGAATAGAAATCAGAACTGAGATCAAACCACCTCTCATTTCTGGACCTAAGCCTGGGGTGAGAGTATGTGATTTAAACAGAAGGGAACACAGAACAGTGTGAAAACATTATAGAAAATAATGTTCCTTTTTAAAAATTTTTTGCGTGCTTTTTTTGAGTGTAAATTTTGACTCCCTTACACATCTTTTTTAAAAAGATGTCTATAACAGCAGTTTTCAAAGTGCAGTATACATGTAGAAGTTCATAAAGACTTTCCAAAAGGCACAGGATTATGATATTTTTACAGATCCTCAACTTTCATATGTTATTTTTCCTAAATGTATCTGCTTGAAAATGCATCTGGGGTCAAAATGTCTTATTCTTCTCCTCTACTACATTACTTTGTCTCCTACTGTACACAGTATAGGTATAATCTGGCCTATGTACTATCTTAATATAGTGCATCTCCCTGGATTGGGGAAATCTCCATACAATGAGCCAGTTCAAAATATAAGTCTCTGTGAATCCTGAGAGGATAAGCTTGTGGTAGATGTTTTCCTTATTTTCCTGCTAAGGGTAAAGCTGACATTCGAAATTAGGTCCTCTGGTCCATGTTTGGAATGTCTTGAATTCAGATATACTGTTGAGTGGATGGCAGAAGTAATGGCAATTTTTTAAGACTCTGTCATCCTGGAATCTTGTCAAAGAATGCTCCTAGTGGAGAGTTCATTTTGCCAGTCATAAATTCATTTGCCCTTGGTTCCCTTTCTCATCCCTCTGTGCTTTGCTATGCATTTTAAGGAGTTAGGGCCCTGTAAACTACATTTTCCAAATTCCTTAGCCAACTGGCTTCTAGTTAAATTTCTTCCATTGGGAGAACTCACAAGAAAAAGGAAGGCAGGAAGACAGCAGGAAAAAACCTTGGTTGTGGTCTCTGTAGATATGGTGATGCTAAATGTTCAATGCTTTTCTGCAGTTCTAGTACCTATGGCACAGAAACGCTTTATTGGCCCAACTAACAGTGCTTAAACCCGCTCAGGGTTCCCAACACCTTCATGGATTTACCTTCTCTGGTTCCAGCACTGGCTCCAATAAACCCTCCATGATTCTGAACACTGGTGACCCCATATCCTACTATTTTTCCCCTAGCCTTAGGAATGATTGTTACTTCATGCAATTAATACCTGGGATGTTTCTCTGCCCTATATTTGCCTTTCAGTCCTTTTCACTTCTATGTAATCAATTCTTTGTAATAACTTCTCTATGATTGAATCATGACTGACAGAGAACAAAGCAAAAAGAGCATCAGTAAGAAATATTGAAACCGGTGGCACCAGATTTCATACTAGGAAGAAACTCATGTCTAAACTCTATGCCTTATCTATCCATCTACCTGAGATTTGTAAAAAGTATGGTGGGAAATACAAATTTGTTACAATGTCTGACATCTCTGCATTACCGTTACTCTTAGTAATGAGAAAGAGCCCGGTGAGTCGCTTCATTGAAGCATGTCTCGATTTCATCTGCATATTTTGCATGATTTCAGGGAAAAGGAGTTGAAAATTTCCATACTTTATCTCCAATAAATCAATGCTAAAATTTGAAGTAAAACATATTGGAGATAAGTTAAATGTTTTCTTGAACGTTTATTCAGATTGAGAGAAGAAATACTTTTATTAACTTTAGTCAAATGATTATTGGATACTAATAATTTATATTCATTTTTTACTAGGGTCCAAATATTAAACGTGTTGTCATTATTCAATCACTACTCTGTTTTTGCTTGAGAGAAAAGTATATTTTGTCCAGTTCAAAGTTAATTCCTGCACCTATGCTTGGAAGCAAATCACTTTTCATTACTTTAGGAAAATGTGCCCCTCTGTATCTCACCTTCCAACCTTGAACTAGTTCTTTGTCCTCAACATATAAATATACCCCAGTTTATCCCAGCTAAATAATGATGGTGATGACAATGATGATAATGATGTCAATGGTGATGATGACAATAATTTTAAAAAACCATCCCACCATCCCTAGTCCTTTCATCATCTCCTTTTAATTATATTGCTCCCTCTGTCAAGTTAAACTTTTTTTTACAAGAGTTGCCCATACTTGTGTCTCCATTATTTCATGCCCATGAAATCTGGTTTTCCCTTGCACTTTTTATGCTATTTTAAGTTGGCATACTGACAAGTTTCTTTTTTGGAATTGTTGTTTGTGGCTTCCCAAACAACCTTTTCTGCTGTTGATTGTTTTATTTCATTTCACCTCTGACATTTTCACTGTAGTTCTTTCCAGAACAACTTTTTCTACATTCGCCCTAAAATTTTTATATATTCTAACATCTTCTCACATCTTCTCTCCTCACATCTATTTTTTTTCCCTAGGCAATACTATGCACACCCATGGAATCAAATATATATATGTGTGTGTCTGTGTGTGTGCGTGTGTGTTAAAGATTTCCAGATCTTTATATCTGGCCCAGGATTCTGTATTCCAGATCCTTTTGTTCAATTGCATGATGATTGTATCCATCTGGTTTCCCTGTGGTCAGTTTGAATTCTAAATGTCCAATATCTAATTTATCATCATAATTTCAAAACCCATACCTTGCCTCATGCCCAAATCAGAGACAAAACCCACCTAGTTGTCCTAATACAAGATGTAGAGGTATCTTTACTGTTTATCCTCTATCTTTACTCTTCACTGAAATAAGCACTAAGCAGACTCAGTATTGTTAAGATGTCAGTTCTTTCCAACATGATCTATAGATTTAACACAATCCCAATCAAAACCCTAGCAAGTTACTTTGTGTTTATTGACAAACTGATTCTAAAGTTTGTGTGAAAAGGCAAAAGACCCAGAATATCAACCACAAAATTAAAGAAAGAGAAAAAAGAATTGGAAGACTGTCAGTAACCAACTTCAAGACTTACTATAAAGCTACAGTAATAAAGACTGTGTGGTATTGGCAAAAGAATAGACAAATTAATCAGTTGAACAAAATAGAGCCAAGAAATAGACCCACATAAATAAAGCCAACTGATCTTTGACAAAGGAGCAAAGGCAATTCCATGGAGAAATAATAGTCTTTTCAACAAATGGTGCAGAAACAATTGGACACACACACACATGCAAGAAAACAAAACTAGCCACCAACCTTACACATTTCACAAAAATTAACTCTAAATGGATCATAAACCTAAATGTAAAATGCAAGACTATGAAACTTCTATAAGATAACATAGGAGAAAATCTAGGTGATCATCAGTTTGGCAATGACTTTTTGTTTCTGTGCATGGTAAAATGTAAGTAACATAAAATTTACCATTTTAAGTGTACAATTTAGTGGCATTAAGTATATTCACATTTTCTGATGGCAGTCAGTTTTTAGATACAGTACCAAAAGCATGATCCATGAAAGAAAAAAATGATAAATTGGACTTCATGAAAATTAAAAACTTCCACTCTGAGAAAGACACTGTTAAAATAATGAGAAGACAAGCTATAGATTGAGAGAAAATATTGGCAAAACATTGATAAAAGACTTTCATCCAGAATCTGCAAATAACTCTTAAAACTCAATAAGTAACTCAATTAAAAATGAGCAAAACTCTGAACAGACAACTCACCAAAAAAGATGTTCAGATGGCAAATAAATATATGAAAAGATACTCAACATCATATGTCATTGGAGAATTACAAATTAAAACAACAACAAGGCACTAATACACACCTATTAGAATGGCAAAAATGCAGAACACTGACAACAATGCCAGTGAGGTTGTAGAGCAACAGGAGCTCTCAGTCATCACTGCATGGAATGCAAAATGGTACAGGCACTTTGGAATACAGTTTGATAGTTTCTTACAAATCTAAATATACTTTACTGAATGATCCAGTAATCATGTTCTTTGCTATTTGTCCAAATGATTTTTTAAGAAAACTTTTATGTCCACACAAAAACCCCCAAACAAATGTTTCTAGCAGCTTTATTCATAATTGCCAAAATTTGGAAACAACCAAAACATCCTTCAATAGATGAATAGATCAACTGTGGTATATCAAGACAATGAAATATTATTCAACAATCAAAAGAAATGAGCTATCAAATCACAAAAGACATGGAGGAACCTTAAAATCATATTACTAAGTGAAAGAAGGTAATCTGAAAAGGCTATATTCTATAAGACTCCATATGACATTCTGGAAAAGGGAAAACTCTAGAAACAGTAAAAAGATCAGTGGTTGCCTGAGATTTGGGGTAGTGGTGGTGGGGAAGAAGGGAGAGATGAATGAGTGAAGCACAGGGGATATTTAGGGCAGGGAAACTATTCTGTACGATACTGTAACTGTAACAGTGGACACATTACATTGTGCATTCCTGTTGCTCTACATCCCATAAAAATGAATGACACAAAGAGTGAACCCTAATGTAAACTACTGACTGTAGTTAATTATGAATCAACTTTGGTTCATTAATTGTAACAAATGTATACCACATTGATTCAGGATGTCAATAATAGGAAAAATATGTGTGGCAGTTGAGGAAGTATATGGAAGTCTCTGTACTTTCTGTTCAATTGTTCTGTAAACTTAAAACTACTATAAAATATAGTCTATTTATTTTTTAACAAAGCACTGAGCTGTCACTTAAATAGGTCCCTTTAACTCCATCCATGCTGGCACTCTCTCTGTCCAGGGACACATTATTCCTCACCTATACTGCTGTGATAGCCCTCTCCATAGCCAATTTGCCTGTAGTTCATTCAAGTCAAATCCACCTTCCACATTGTTGCCAAAGTGAAATTTCTAACTTGCAAAATTTATCATGGTATTTTCTTATTTAAAATCTTTTAGAGCTTCCCATTGGCTCACTATATAACCCACGTGGTTTTTCATCAGCTAGCATTATTGAACTACTGTAATTAATTTTCTGAGCATACTATTAATACATTGTGTGACAGTTTTGCTGTGCTATTTTATTTGCTTGGGACAACCCCTGCTCAAACACTCAACTCTACCCAGCACTGCATCTACAATTAAAGGAAGGATACGTATGGTCATAAAGAGCTGTAATGGACATTGGAAACTAAGAAGGGGGAGGGTGAGAGGGGAGTGAGGGATAGAGATCAACCTATCGAGTATAATTTAAGCTATTCTGGTGATGGGGACACTGAAAGCCCTGACTTCAACATGATACAATTCATCCAGGTAACAAAAAACACCTGTGCCCCCTAAATTTTTTGAAAAAAAAATAAAATATGATAAAACTTCCTGAAGCATTAACTTATCTTCTCCTCTCTGTGCTCTCTCAATTTTTTTTTTTAAATTCTATGTTGGAATCACTGGTTTTGTCACTGGTTTGCCACATCACGGTGGGGTCCTCAAAGGCAAATGCTGTGTATTTTTTATCTTTCTTATCCAGTTGCATTATTTCTAGGACCTAGAACAGAGTTTGGTCCAAATAGTCATTTAATACATTTAATTTCAACATATAGACTGTGTACCAGATGAGACAAATGACTTATGCAATGGTAGGACATATAAATTCTCTTTAGGGGCAGAGTGACAAAATAAAATTTGTCATCTGCTAGAAGAGAACAAAACCAAAACTAAACTAAAGGCTAATAAAGGAGAAGCTCAGAGGTGCTAATGGTTTTTGGAAAAGAAAGTATTAAATAAAATGATTAAAGGTGTACTTTAAAAAGATTAATTAGGCATTTGAGTAAAAGAGAGAATGAAAGAAAGACATAACAGGAGACTAATTTCCAGACTTTAGCAGTAATGCAAAAATATGGCAATAACAGTCTGTGAAAGGGAAGTGACCAAGAAAATGAAATCAAAAGGTAAAAGACTGACAAAATTCATGGTTCCTGATGACTGTGTCCAAGTGACTGTGTTATGGCCCATTTCTGCCTGGGAGAGCAACAGCCAGCATTGGGACAATTAACAGCTTGCAGAGAGAGACAGATTTGATTTAAAATAAATTTTTTTTCATGTTGACTTCACTATTTATTTGAATGAAATCTGTATTCTCCCATTTATCAGGCTGGATATCACCAGTTCATCTGTGTTTTGCTCCTTTTTTGTTTTTTCCACTTTTATTTCAGAATATTATGGGGGTACAACATCTTGGTTATATATATTGCCCATGTCAGAGCTACAATCGTGGACATCCCCCAAAATGTGCACCCCACACCTATTCGGCCAGAGTTTTCCCATCCCCTCCACCCCCTCCTGCCTGCCCAACCCCTGATGAATATTATTGCCATGTGTGACATAAGTATTGATCAGTTACTACCAATTTGACGGTGAATACCGGAGGTGCTTGTTTGTCCATTCTTGTGGTACTTTGCTTCGAAAAATGGGCTCTAGCTCCATCCATGATAATACCAGATGTGTTAATTCACCATTGTTTTTTATTGCTGACTAATACTCCATGGTCTACATATACCATATCTTATTAATCCACTCGTGTATTGATGAGCACCTGGGTTGTTTCCACATCTTTGCAATTGTGAATTGTGCTGCTATAAACATTCGCATGCAGATGTCTTTATTATAGAATGTGTTTTCTTCCTTTGGGTAAATACCCAGTAGTGGGATTGCTGGATCAAATGGTAGTTCTATTTCTAGTTCTTTGAGGTATCTCCATATTACTTTCCGTAGAGGTTGTACTAATTTTGCAGTCCCAGCAGCAGGGTATGAGTGTTCCTATCTGTCTGCATCCCCGCCAGCTTTTGTTGTTTTGGGACTTTTTGATATGAGACAATCTCACTGGAGTTAAGTGATATCTCATTGTGGTTTTGATTTGCATTTCCCTGATGATTAGAGAACTTGAGCAATTTTTTATATGTTTGCTGGCCATTAGTCAGTCTGTCTTTTAAAAGTTTCTGTTCATGTACTTTGCCCATTTTTTAATGGGGTTGTTTGATCTTTTCTTGTTGATCTTCCTAAGTTCTGTATAGATTGGTTATCAGCCCTTTATCAGATGTGTAGCATGCAAATATTTTCTCCCATTCTGTAGGTTGTCTGTTCACTCTAGTGATAGTTTCCTTGGCTGTGCAGAAGCTTTTTGATTTGATCAAGTCCCATTTATTTATTTTTGTTGCTGCTGTGATTGCTTTGGGGGTCTTCTTCATAAATTATTTGCCTAGGCCAGTGTTCATTAGAGTTTTTCAAACATTTTCTTCTAGAATTCTTATGGTTTCATGTCTTAGGTTTAAATCTATCATCCATCGTGAGTTTATTTTTGTGAGAGGTGAGAGGTGTGGATCCAGTTTCAGTCTTCTGCATGTGGCCATCCAGTTTTTCCTGCACCATTTATTGAATAGGGAATATTTTCCCCAGTGTATGTTTTTGTGGAATTAGTCAAAGATCAGATGACAGTATGAGGATGGCTTTATATTTGGGTTCTCAGTCCTGTTCCATTGGTCTATGTCTCTGTTCTTGTGCCAGTACCATGCTGTTTTGGTTACTATAGCCTTGTAGAATAGTTTGAAGTCTGGTAGATTGATGCCTCCCAATTTGTTCTTTTTGCTTAAGGTTGCTGTGGCTAGATGGGATCTTCTCTGGTGCCACATGAAGCGTAGAATTATTTTTTCTAGATCTGCAAAAAATGATGTTGGTATTTTGATAGGGACTGCATTGATTATTCAAATCACTTTAGGTAGCAAAGACATTTTTACAATGTTGTTTCTACCTATCCAAGAGCATGGTAGGGTTTTCCATCTGTTTACAACTTCTGCAATTTCTTTTCTCAGTGTTTCATAATTCTCTCTGTATAGGTCTTTCATCTCCTTAGTTAGATATGTTCCTAAATATTTAATTTTCTTTGGTGCTATTGTGAAAGGTATTGCATCTTTAATTTGTTTCTCAGCTTGACTGTTATTGGCATATATGAGGGCTATGGATTTGTGTGCATTGATTTTGTATCCTGAGACTTTGCTGAATTCATTTATCAATTTCAGTAATCTCTTCATTGAATCTTTGGGGTTTTCTAGATATAATATCATATCATCCATGAACAGTGAAAGTTTGACCTCTTCTGCTCCCATTTCGACACTCCTGATTCCTCTGTCTTGTCTGATTGCTCTGGCAAGGACTTCCATCACTATGTTGAATAGAAGTGGATTTAAAATAAATTAATATCATAATATGAAGTTTGATGTAAAGTTAGGACATTTTGGTTATTCTCACATCTCTTTAAGAAAACAGGCAGTTCTTTACTTCATGGTATTCTCTTTCTTACCTTGAAGTGTTGGGAGAATAAATAGACAATAAAATGTATCACCACCATCATGCTTGCATTTAAAATAGGTAGGTAAATTAAATTAGAACTATGTTGTCAAATCATTTGCCATGATACAAGCATTTTCCCAGTAATTACACCTAATGAATGATGTATTCCAGGTCTTTTAGTAGCTTAAAAATATTTTTTTCCTTTATTGATGTTCTCTTACTAATTATATCCAAACATGATTTACTTCATGCTTATGAATAGATTATAACTATTAGTTGAACTTTTTTTTCTCTCATCATGCTGATGATACAACTCAGCATGAAAAGCTTCATTTATTAAATATATCTGCATTTTAAACTTAACAGAAATTCATGAACTATTTTTTTCCTCCCCCTCTAGTGTTTTTAAGCAATATATTTCTCCTTTTTAGCCTGCATTTTATATAGGTTAACCTTTCTAACTTGTGCCCTTTTACTAATCACTTTTTTGTGGGTACATTTCTTCATCTGCAGACATTTCTTCTCTTTTTTCCTCATTTATTTCTTACTTAATCTCTTGCAATTTGTCTTCCGCCAGTCCTTCCACAGAAATGTTTCTCTAAAAGGTCATTATTGACCTAGATCTTGCCACATCCCATAGTATCAGTCTCCTTTACCTTCTGTGGCATCAGATAGACTATTAAAAGTATCTATTGCATTGCTATTGCATTTCCAAATAAGATCATCTTTCCAGAGATGACCTGTGAGACTGCTTAACGAGAGTGAAATCATTCTAGTATAGGAAAAAGTTTCTAAAAGCAAGGCCCTTTGAACTAAGGTCTGGAAACTATTCTACAATATGAAAAGTATTTAATATACATCTTTATTATAATTCTTTTCTCCCTCCTCATGTATGAAGGTAGCCTGCCATGACTTATCCTTCTTCAGAAGCCACTGACTCCACCACTGTTTTTATTCTTCCTCTCTGTCTAACTGGGAATTTCCTGAAGGGTCAGCATTCAAGCCTGTGTTCTTCTCTCTGCAAACTTGCTAAGATACAAGCTGCCCATCATAATTCTCTAGAGGCTGGAAGAGAAGAAAAGAAATAACTAATTTTATAACATCCAAACTAATGCCCACAAATAGGTGATAGGAAGAAAATCAACAAACTCTTCTAATTTCAGATAGTTTATGCCTATATTCCCTGTTTTTCATACAGTAAAATTGCCACAGCAGTAAAGTATGATCTATTTCTATCAGCTCAGATATTTTATTGATTGCCTTCTCTTCCCTCTGCTGGCTCAGCACCTTCTTTGACTTTTGGCTGTGACAGTCTTAGGAGATTGAGATATTTCCTTCCCTAGATTCAGAGAACGAAAAATGTCAGTACAACTTTTTGATGCTTGTCTCTTCCCCATAGTCAGGAGACCTTCTGGGAAGGATGCACTCTTTCTCTCTTCTCCATTCCCCACACATAACCCACATAAAATTTACAGATTACCTTCTATGCCACTTGGAAATAGCAGGGACTTCTGGAAGCTGTCTCTGGCCCTCTCAGCTCGTCCCACTTGTATAGATCGCATCTGAGACATAAGAATTCACCCTTTTGTTCTCTCACATTTTCAAGGGAATTCAAATGTGTTCCAACCACCCAGATTCATGGGGTGCATATGCTTATACTGCATTTTTCTTTCTTCTTCCCCAAACCATCTACCTCCATCCCCTGCTTCTCTCCCATTTAAAGGGTCAAATATCTTGTCTGATAGTAAGACAAATGGCTGGTTTTGTCTATTCACATGCATCCCGTAATCAATTTATAACTCCTGCCTTTTAAACTTAGAATCTTAAAACTGTAAAGGTATTGCTCTCAACTATGGATAATTCCTAAGACATTAGGAATCCTTGCATAGAGTTGCTAAGAAGGAAGTGGCTGAAATAGGAAGGCTGGAAGAAGATCAACTTATATTTCACATATCACTCCATCATAGAAGCCTCACACATATACAAACTATTACAAATGTATCTAGTGGCAGAAATTAATATAACTCATTGGAAAGGATCACTGAATTTATAGTTCATCAGTACATTCTTAAATCAACACACATTAAGAGAATAACTATCATCATGCATGATGTTAAAAAGTGATTCTCAATATAAAAAGGATTGTAAACCAAATAGAGAATAATATCACTTTAAGAGTTTTATAAAAATATTAATAGCTATATTTTGATAAATGAGTATGTCTGATAAATATGCAGAATATTCACATCTGATACATCTGTTTGAATGCCAGCCTTGCCAAATTGGTGATATGCACACCATGCAAACAGCTCGAAGCTGAGCATGCCTGCTAGAGGAGCTGTTGAGGAGCAGTTGGATATAATGAATACAGATTACTGAATTTTGCCATAGTGACCGTGAGGAAATGAAACACTTTTGAATCAGATCATGTGCACTAAAATTGCCACACTAAAGAATTTAATTCTGAAATTGCATTGTATTCCATTAATGAAATTTAATTTGGAAAAAAATGATTAAAATAGAATATTAAAATAGAATATATTCATTTCTTTTTGTGGGTGGCTTGATATGAATAACATTTGAAGTTTTCTGATGGAACAGAGAGGTTAGATAGATAGATACATACATACATAATATATGAAACTGCCTTGGTAATATGGTTTCTTCTTGTCATTTTTCCCAAGGGAAAATCTGTTAATAAAAATACAAGTGTTTGAAATACTGGTTTAATTAATCTGAGTTTATTTAAATGCATATTGTTAGCCTCTACCTAGACTTTGTGATTTACTTCTTCTTTCAGATGAGTCATATGACCAAATACCTAAAGATTGAAGCCTCTCCCAAACCAAGGAGGGTAAAGATGCTTTCATGTAACAGTTTGGGGATCAGCAAGAGGTCACCCTTGAAATTAGTCTAGTACAGACTTCACTGTCACCTATGTGTTGTACCTGAGCAGCTTCTGCATTGCATCTCTGAGCCTGACCCTCATCTTTATATAATAACCTAGCTAATATGTCTAAATCTAAAGTTTGCCTTATTCTTCAAGGTTCACCTGGGCAAGATGATGTCTTACTTCAAAACCCCAACCCACCCCCTACTGAGTGGTTTCCCCCACGTAGAGCTCTTTCAACTCCAAAATCATGGATGTGACTTTTACTCTTGATCACAATTCCTACTTATGAATCGTAACATTCCATTATGGTGGTTTGATACCCACTAAGCCCACTGTCTGCCTGAACTGACAACTTCTCCTGGTTGTCACATTTGAATATCATTTTCCTTTCACTGAACTGGACCTTTTCCCAGCTTCTAGAGGTGGGTCCATTTCCTAGCGGTCACTGCTTGCCAGTGAGTAGGTGGATTTCAAATCATGCCACTAAACATGTAATACAAGTGGACTTCTACTTTAACATTCTTAGGAAAATAATTTTTGCTTTGCATTATCTTTCTTTGCCCTTCATTATAATTTTTTACATAGCGGTTCTTAGATAATCCTTTCAAAGAAATGGCTCTAGGTTTCAAGTCATGATATAGGAGTGGATTAGGAGAGCCACAGATTTTAGCTCTATAATCTCACCTTCTGGGGTGTCCTCAAAGATGAATTGTAACAGCCCAAATGAGTCTTTTCATGAGCCTCTTCAATATTCTTAAACATAGCATCCCCAAAGCCACCTTTAATAGATGCATATATAATATAAATATTCAAATATATGTAATTGTACTGAACTGTTGAATTATACTTTTTAGTCAGGACTTCAGTTTGCTTGTTAAAACATCAGAACTTAATTTTCAGTAAGAAATTTTCATCATAGAATCACAGCCACAGTGTGTTGCTTTGTTATAAGTGCATTGCTGTACTCAGTTTGAAAAAGATTTTAATGAAAATACAGACTGTTTATTAATAAATATCTCAGCCACCATTTTTTCCTCACATATTCCTGAGTGTGCTGGCATAATGAAGCCATCTCACTTGAGAGAGTGTATCAGCTAAATTCACTGTTTTACTATAAGGAAGATTTGATATTTATGATAATATATATTATATATTTATATAATTTATAATAAGCTATTTATGATAAAAGCTTTTAGGGAGATTAATTTATCAATGTTGAATAGCCAGGTGTAAAAATACAAAGTGCAGTGGAGTTTGGGCATGTATGTGAGGGTAAGCTCGTAAACAAATAAATGCACATTAAATTATTTATTCTGTCTGTTTAGTGCCTATAGTCATTGGTTCATCTCCTTCATCCCATTTTATACAGAAAGACAGGAAGGCAAGAGTTTTTGGATAGTATTAGGCATATGTCATATAGGAAGGGCATGGAGTTTAAAGTTAGACTGGAATTTGAATCCAAAGCCATTGAATACCTATGTAAGCTTAGCAATGATTTTTAACTAGTCTTCATCTCAGTTTCTTCATTAGTTAAATTATTACAATGCTTTTTGCCTTGCCCTGAATTTTTAAGAATAACAGTGATGAAGAACATGGATTCTGAAGCAGAGACTGCCAGAGTTTAAATCCATGCTCTGTTTCTTGTGGTGTGTAACCTTAAACAACTTACTTACCTTCTCAGTCTCCCCATTTGAAAAATCAAAATAGCAATTGTTCCTACCTCAAAGGATTTTTGTAAATGATTGAACTAGATAATATATATATAAAGTGTTTGGGTCCCTGTCCAAGCCAGTGCACTAAGCATTAGCTATAATTACGACATTATTATATAGCTTCTGAATGTCTTTTAAATGCTAAGTAAATGGCAGCTAAGTGATGATGAAGTAAGTACAACCTTATCAAAGTAGATAATTGTACTAGCACAAGCAGTTTACAGAAAAAAGTAGGTGGTGCCTTTTGTATTATAGTAAAAATGAATTTCCTGAAAGAAGATTCATTATAAAAATAAACCAGAGTTGCATCTTTGTGGGCTTTCCACCTCAAGAAAATCTCTTACAATTTAATCAAATGAGAAGATTACTAGAGCAATATAACTAGAGTTCTATGTTATAATTTTTTCAATGTTTTGATAGGTATTCTATCACTTTCCAAATATAGGCCATTATTATTGTTCTATTAATTTCTTGTTAGGTTTTATTTGAGTTGATAGCTTTTGTGATTTTTCCATAATAACTTTCAAACCATATACTGATTGAACTGCTGATTCATTATTCTATTTAACAGATAGTCTGCAGCTTGGTTCTTTGCTTCTAAATTGTTTGATATTTGTCTTCATTTAAAATGATCTGGTGCCTTTTGGCACTCTTACTCAAACTTCCCCTTGAGTCAGGTTTCATTGCCCGTCATCATTTTCTCTGCTTTCAATTCCAGCTTAATTTTCAGACTCAGATATTTTATTTCAATGAAGTCATCCAACTCATTTATGTATATTACAAACATCCACGCTGCTGAAATTGATCTGTGACCACAGTACAAGAAAATTCAGCCTTCAAGAGAAATGAGCCAGCAAGAAAGAGTCACAGAAACAGAGTGTGTGCTCTGTTCTGAAGCAGTCACACCAGTGCTCAAAGTGCTTCAAAGGCAAGTGGGAGGATTGCAGAGAGCAAGGGGAGGGGATGTCCACCTGGAGACGCAGCTGCACGTTTCCCATTAATTTCAGTCAGGGATCCAGCATGAACCTGAATAAAGGATTTAGCCTGAAGCAATCTGTTAGGCTTTCATAAAGTTAGTCCTGCAACTGAAATGAACTTCATGATAAACAGAGATTAAGGAACGGCAATGCTAGGGACAAAATCTAAGGAGGGACTAATTCAACATTACAAGTGTGAGGATGATCTAAGGACAATGTCTGCTGGGAAGGTCTCTAGCTGACCACAGTGCCTGTCTCATTGCATAATTTTAATTTCATTTCATTTTATTTAGAAGTTCTGCAGAAAGGGCCGGTTGGTCAGCCACTTACAATAAAGACAAATAAATCAATTTAGGAAAAGCAAACACATATGAAAATTACTTTGAAGAGTAGTGTAATAGAAAGCCTATGTTCAAAAATATCAGTGGGATAGATAATCTCATTTTATTTTTTTAACCAGGCCTATTTTAATGATGTAAGCATTTTTTTTTTTTTTTTTTTGAGACAGGGTCTCACTCTGTTACCCAGGCGTGAGTGCAGTGGCGTCATCATAGCCCACTGCAACCTCAAACTCTTGGGCTCAAGCAATCCTCCTGCCTCAGCCTCCCAAGTAGCTGGGACTATAGGTGCATGCCACCACGCCTGGCTAATTTATCTATTTTTTTTATAGAGAAGGTCTGGCAATGTTGTTCAGGCTGGTCTCGAACTCCTGGCCTCAAGGGATCCTCCCACCTTAGCTTCCCAAAATTCTAGGATTACAGGTGTGAGCCACCACGCCTGGCTGATAATCTCGTTTTTTTTAAGGATACAGAAATAAATAAGACATCCATCTGTTTTTTTTTTTTAAATTTCACACTTATCACTTTGAACTGGATTATCATATAATCAGGAACTAGGAAAAACACCTATCCAAGGAACAGTTTGGATAGTAATGACTGCAAATATTAATATATGACCTCTCACACCACAATGAACAGGTCATTTTTGGGTCAAAAGCAACCACAAGAGAAGACCAAAGAAGGCTCTAAGCAAGGCCAGCATAAAGGAGAATTTGATAAGAATCATCCATCACACCTGCCTCAGGATCAACTCCCCCACCTGGTTCCCCTCCAGTCTTTGGACAACTGTTTCCTTTATGGTCATGCGCCATCAAACTTCTCTCAACACATTCTTCCCAAGTGGCACTGTGAATTTCCCCATTTATATTCTGTTCCTGCCTGTATCACCATAACTGCCATACTTCTTCCCAGTGTTCAGTTTTGACACTTACTTGTCGGCTCAAGCCTTAAATAAATCCATTTCTCATTTGCTGGAGCACTGATTTTCAAACTGGGTTTGGTAGAGGATTGTTGATGAGTACTACAGAGAAGTTCTAGGGGAGCTACAAAGGTTTGACTAAAAATATTTTTGTATATCTACTTTTGAAGAGTTTAAAAACTTAACAGGAAACAAATGTAAATGTTTTATATACAAAATTTTGACGTGTTGGAATTATTTGTTAAATTTTATAGTTATCCAATAATTCAGTTTCATGCTAAACTTTGGTAACAGAGTTTTCCCATGTTCCCCTTGCATATATTTATACTTTTGCAAATTTATCATTAAGACAACTGATTCTTTACTTAGATCTTTATTTTATTTCAGACTTGTGCATGTCTATACAATTATTGGCCTAAATGCCAGGCAAGGTTCAGACATAACTTTTTAACACATGCTCTCATTTTGGTATAATTGTCTCTTTTACCATCACATAAACTAGAACAATGTCTTGGTCAGTTTGTGGTGCTATAATAGAATACCATATACTGAGTAATTTATAAATAATAGGAATTTATTTCTCACAGTTCTGGAGACTGGAAAGTCTAAGATCAAGGTGCCAGCAGGTTATGTCTTGTGAGGACTGCTCTCTGCTACCACAGTGGTGCCTTGTTGCTGCATCCTCCAGAGGGGAGGAAAGCTTTGTCCTCACATGGTGGAATGGGCAAAAAGGGGAAAACCTCTCCATCAAGCCCTTTTATAAGGGCGCTTAATCCCATCCCATTTATAAGGGCGGAGTGTTCATGACTCAATCACTTTCCAAAGGCCACACCTCCCAATACTGTTGCATTGATGTTATATTCGGGATTAAGTTTCAATTTAATCCCCAAAATCTGAATTTTGGAGGGGGCAAAAACATTCAAATCATAACAAACACATTGTATCATGACAATAGCATATTATAAGAGTTTTCATGTTGATTATTTTGGGGGTAATACTTATATTTTAACTTTTGTATTTATGGGAAAAATGAATGCCATGATAGATATTGCTAGGGACTCAACTTTGAAACAAATATTATTTACTGCTGCTCTCCTTTAAAGCTTCTCAATCAGTTTTAATTGAATCATTCTGACGTGGCAAGGCAAACCATCCTTTTTAGGCCTATTAACATATGCAATGACTTTTTAATGGGAATAGGAGTGTTATCAATACTTGTGTGAGCAAAATAAAATAAAGAATCCAACTGATACTGAATCATCATTTTTGTTTCAGAAAAAGTTCAAAAACTTAAAAATGTATAAACAAGACTTTGCTATTAGTCAGAACTACATTGTAGCAAAGGAGAAGAATGCCCATCAATCAGCACCTGAGAACTGCATCTCAGTTACTAATGCATTAAAATTCCAGGTTTTTAAAAAATACCTGAGCATACCCAAGATCTCCTTTAAGATTTGTTTTGTGGATAGCAGTGGAGGTAGTCTCTTATGACATTAACATAGGAAAGAGAAAACACCTCAATGTTAAGAAGAGAGAAAGAGAAAGGTGACCTTATCAGCATTAGGAAAAATTGGAAAGGGGTACTGATATGACATATTTTAAAGGTCACATATATACTTGAAATAGGTTAAATAAACATTTGAAAACAAAAGAAGTCACAATACTGTTTCAGAAAAAAGAAGGGAATATGTGAGTTGACAATTTATATAGAAATCATGATATTGGTTCAACAAAGTAAAATCTTTGTTACTTGAGATTTTTGGAACTTTTAGAATATGTGACATGAAGGGCCTAGAATGATATATGCAATTAAATAGCTCTTGATAAATATTAGCCCTTTCTTTTCCTTTTTCTGTCCCCTCAAATGTGTTTGACAGTACCACCAACTGCCTGTAAGGTCCTTGACTAAAATATACCTGTATATGCATAAAATTATTTTCTAATGATTTTTGTTTAACTAGCTAACAGTAGGTAGCCTATCCTGGTGGGCTTCTAAGCCCTGATAACTCAGGGGAAGCTGCCAACCAGCAGTGAAGGGAGCTGTCCCACAATAATTGGAGTGGTTTTTCAATGCTCTCTCTCAGTTCCTGACAAATTGAGGTTATTTTGATTGAATGCCTAGGTCCTAAGCTAAAAGATGTTTCAATATGTGAGCTACTAAATGACCAACCTTGGACAATGTGGACCTTTCTAGACCTACTGAAGAGCCTCCTCCCCAGGAGACCAGCAAAACCACTCAGGGGCTCCTTCAGACACATCTACTTCTGTGCATAAAGTTTGCAGGTTAAATTCGCTCTCTTAACCCCCAATAAGAAACATTTTATTGGCCAAAGATAGAGTCAAGTTAACAAATATCAGTCCTTAAGACAACGTTACAAACAGGGCAATGCATGTGTATACACAGGAAATTTTTAGGGTATTGATACTATTCTGTCTGGCACCATAGTGGTTGATACATGAAACTTCACATTTGTAGATATGCATAGAATTTTAAAGCACAAAGAGTAAACATTAATGTATACAATTTAAAACATCATTTAGAAATTTAAGGGAATCCCAGGATGAAATAGTGAATGTGCCAAAAGAATCTCACTGTATTACAAATTAGGAAACAAGCTCACTGAGAAGGGTAGGGGAAAGGATGATGCCCTGAGTGCCTTTGGAAATGGGACAGGTGCTCAAGACTAAAGGCACAAGGTATTGTACACTATACTCTAGGTGATGAAGTTGTTTCCTGCAGAGCTACAGCTAACAGTTTCAAAATCACTACTCATGTATACTGGAATTTAAAAATTAAGTAAATAAGTGGAAGATGGTTAGAGCCAGTTTTCTCAGAGTTGGAGCAGGAGAATACAGGTACGTGAGGGGAGAGAGCTGAAATGATCCATGTGGTAATGGGTTAGAGCTGGAAATAACAGTATGAACTCACTTTCAGTTTTATATAGATACAAATTGTGACCTATAGAAAGATTTATAGATATATGTACATGTATGAGTTAGTATATACATGTACATATATTCCCTTGTTCTTTTAGGCAAAAGGGTCTGAAGCAATGCCACCTCAGTAACAATAAGTACACCTAGCACCTAGATCTTGATTTTTAATACCATTCTCCAGAAAAAGGAACCGGGGCTTTTTGGAAATATACAAGATGAGCTAAACAATCTTGTAGTGGAGAGCAAGTAAGGAAGTGCTCAAAATAACAGTAATGACAATGATGAGAATATGTCAAATAACCCAGGAGCCAACTGAAAGAGCTACCAATAGCCAAAGCTGGAACAATATGAGCAACAAAATAAATATTGGAGTATAATCCAAAGTATAAAATAAGTATTCATGATGCCATAGTCTGAATGTTTTTATGCTCCCCAGAATTCTTTGGGCTTGAAATCCTAAGCCTAAAGTAATGGTATTTAATAGAAGGTGGGGACTTTGGGAGGTGATTAGGTCATGAGGGTAGCACCCTCATGATTCGGATTAGTGCCCTTATAAAAGAAACCCCAGAGAAATCCTTTCCTTGCTCCACCATGTGAAGACATAGCTGGAAGGCATCATCTACAAACCAGGAAAAGGCCCCTCACCAAACACCAAATCTATTAGCTCCTTGCTCTTGGACTTCTCAGCCTCCAGAACAGTGAGAAATAAATGTTATTTGTCAGGCACCCATTCCATGGTTTTTTGTTATAGCAGCCCACACAAACTAAGATTCATGAGATATATTTATTTACAAATGTAAATAAATTACTGAATATATAAGTAAATGGGGAGAATAGAAAAATCTCCTATGCATAAGAATTCTACATAATTTATATAGATACTGCCATCTCAAGGAGGTGGAGCATAAGACTCTGAATAGGCACATGTGGATGGGGAAGAGGAAAGAAGAAAATGCCTGAAACTCATAGCTTCACCCATTTACTGAAACCCTAGAGGAAGAGCCCTGAGCATGGAGTGGCATAGAAAGGCATTGAATCCTTGCAGATGATTACAGTGAGAAGGAGACTGAACCACACAAGGGGAAGTGAAAAGATAAAAACATGCTTTATTTGTGCTATTTGTGCTATATATTGTCTATCATTGAAAAATTCAAAATCCCCAGGAATCAAATGGTTATTTACTCTCTACTGATTCTGACTAACACCATACCATGTTTTCATTCTCTTTTGTACATACTTTTAGTTTGACTGAGGCTAGTTATTTACTCTCTATTTTTACTGAGAAAACATGCTTAAATTTCAGTATTCACTCAAAGCTCTGAAAATACTCAACCCAAGAAATTGAGGCAAATCTGATAGAGGAATATTGTAAAATGATAAACTATTTTCTTTTATAGTAGAGGCGACACCTGTTACTACACAATTGTTTCTGTTGCTGATTTGGCTTAGTCTAACTATGTTTGAAAGGAACTTATTTTTCTCTCTTTAAAATTATGTGTGATTTACATCTAATTTACATCTAAGTCACTTAATTTGAAAGATTTTACTTTTTTCTAATCAGCATTATTATTCTGAGATGATTAGCATCCCTAAACTCGTGAATTTTTAGACATGCTACAGACTGCTAAAGCCAATCTTTTAAATTATTCAATGATAAAAGATATCATTAAATTGTTCTGATAAAAATGAAGTAGATTTCAAAAGAAAAAGAAAATGGTAAAGATAATAAATTTAGACAAAGAAATATGTAAGGTCAGCTCTTCCTCATACTCAATGGAGGCCCAAACTTTCCTCAAAATGTATGTTACTTCTTGCCCTGATTATGATCACCCCTTTATATTTAATTATGTATGTGATCCCCTCAGCATTTTTGCATTTGGTTTAGTCTATCATCCTGTCTTTGTTTATTAATTGCTTTTTAAATGTTTTCAGTCTCTTTACACTCTGTGTTTGTGTGCATCTGTGTGTGTTTACATGAATCTATGTGTTTGTATTCATCTATCAAAACAAATTACAAAATCTTTAAAGACCAGAATAGTATCTTTGGATTTTTTGAAGGGAAAAAGGAGTATGAGAAAGACTTTCAAAAACTGTATATTGTATTATTGGTGGCTAGCTTAGCCCAAACTACTCAAATGACCAGCCAGGTAATTCTTGTCTCAATAAAGTAGACAATTGGTAATGCTGAATTTTCTGTTTTTCCCCATTTTTATAGTCTAATAATCATCATGAAGCTACTGAACATCTAGATGTAGACCAAAAAAACTATATTTATATATAATGTTTTGGCTTAAATTTATTTTATCAAATACATATTGACTATTTTCCTTTGTACTAAATATTGTATTATTCATTTAGGAGATAAAAAGAAACTAACTAATCATATCCTGAAATCACATCCCAAGTCTGTGCCATTCTCCCCTGATACTTTTTCATCTCTTCTTAAATTCTTTCCCAACATTTTAAAAAATTTTTCATATTTATTCAGGCTACAAACATTTATTGAACACCTACTATATGCCAGGAACCCTTCTATGAGCTAGAGATGCAGTAATGTATAAAACATTAAAAAATTCTGTCCATGTGGTGTTTTTAATTCTCTTTCTATTTAAATGTTGAGGTTTCGATGAGAAAATTTCAGTAAATGCAACATAAATGTCATCTATTACTAATTAATGATGAGAAGAGAAAGCCCAATTGCCCACTAGATGTTTAAAACTCAGGATATTCTTTGTGCTTATTTTCTTATCGTGTTTCACAGTTATAATATCCAGACTAATTGTTTTACTTTCTCTAAATTTAACAACTGCCTTTAAAATTTGAGAAAAAACTCAGGCTACCAATTTTTTTCTTCTTTTATTTGTTTATTTGTTTGTTAATTGCAGACAGAGTCTCGCTCTGTTACCCAGGCTGGAGTACAGTGGCGTGATGATAGCTCACTGTAACCTCGAACTCCTGGGCTCAAGGTGATCCTCTTGCCTCAGCCCTCCGAGTAGCCACGACTACAGGTGCATGCCACCACACCAGCTAATGTTTTTGTTTTGTAGGGAGGGGAGTCTCACTACGTTGCCCAGGCTGGTCTTGAATTCCTGGCCTCAAGTGATCCTCCTACCTCCTTGGCTTCTCCAAATGCTGGCATTACGGGTGTGAGCCACTGCACCCAGACAAATCTTTTGTTTGAAACAATCCAAACACAGAGATCTATGGGCGATTCTCCCCCTTTTATTTCAGATAGCAGAATCTAGAATTCATTCTAAGTCAATGATGTCTAGCTAAAGATTATTTCACATAATTTTCCATAAGAATCAGTACATTAAATATCTTTAAAAAGTAAAGTTAGCAGAAGATACATCTGCATTTTGCATATGCACTTGCCATGTGCATATTTTCAAGAAGTATAAAATTAAAATAATATAGACCTGAATATGAATTGAATTTCATTTTAATTATATTCAAATATTTAAATTTCAATATATTCAGATGTTTTGTTTGATGGTGTTTCTGCTTTTGTGATGGGTGAGTATGTGAGAGTGTATATGGATGTGTATTAGCATGTGTGTGTACAAAAAAATTTTTTTCCTACCTCTTATGAAGCATTTTAAAATAAAAATACTTAATTTAGATTTACAATTTATAGAGGAGGCTATTAGGAAATTTTCAAGACATTATTTTCTGTCATAGAATAATATATATAAAAACACTGTATACTTACACATGTGATTCTATATATACCTAGTCAGAGAAATGAATAAGTATATGTAGAATCCTACAGACTCCCAGACATAGTTACCTATATCTAAGCATAGCACATTCATAGACAACAAATACAATGCAATGAAATATTATGTCTTGTTACATCAAGAGAATAATAACTTTAACTTTGTAGAATTCCTAGTTGAAGAATTAGCACTGTGCTGAGAAATATGATTTACTACATAAAAATATCAATAAAAATCAGTTATTAAGAAAAACTTTTGAAGGCAACTGCATGTGATCTTCATAGGAATCAAAGCGCATTTATGCTAGTTTTCCTTAGATTCCCTAGAAAAGAGGAAAAAGCTTATATGAAAACACTTTATCCAGGAGCATGTAGAAGGAGGAGCAAGAGTAAAGGGGAATGGGTAGGGAAGGAGGGACAGCAAATAGAAAGGAGAGAGTTGCTGAGCTGGCCGCAGCTCTGTAACAGGCAGACTGTTCGGTCTGACCAGAAATCTTCAGAGAGGCGTCCTGTAGCTACTGCATCTTTGGAAAGTCTAGCTAGGGGAAGAAGCGAGAAGAAAACAACAGCTGGTTATCAAAGGCAACAAGGAAGCCCATAGGTGGGAGGCACAGGGCACTGGAAGGTTTGGCTCTGAAACAAGAGCAACATTCAAAGCAGCAGCCATGACTTGTCTCTAGGATGCAGCAGTGGTACAAGTTATTACCAGAGCCACTCTGGCCAGAGAGCAAGGCAAGTGCAAGGACCCAGGGTGATACATGAACTGAATCCAGTTCACATTACATAGGGCCTTTACCCATAGATCTAACTCACAATACATTGCTTTGCTCTATTTGAAAATTAACTACAAATCACTTGCAAAAGCGAGCAAAAACATACCATAAACAAGCAATAGATTTTAAGTGACTACCATATCCTGGACTTTTGAATGGTTCCAGATCCCATTATTGTCTCTTATTTCTACTTGGTCTTTGTTTTCCAGGTTTTCATGGATGGAGATTTATTGATTTGTAATTTCCCTTTCAGTGTTTATTTGATGGTCTGACCTTGTTTCCAAGTATTGCCGACTGTCTGGCCTTATTTCTCATGATTTAACAGTAATCATCACAAAACTATGTAGCTAATATCAGAGAATCAGCACAGAGCACTGGGAGGAACAAAAATTCTTGAGTCAGCCTGACTAGGTGGGAATTCTGGCTCTATCTCTTAGAAACTATGTGGTCCTAGAAAAATTATTTTCCTTGTCTGTAAAATCAAACATGCCTATCTTGAAGAGTTGTGGTGGGAGTTAAATAAGTTAAAATATATACAAAGAAAGCACTTAGAAAAGGACCTGAAATATTGTATATAGCATTGTAAGTGCTATATAAATCACTACTATGTCTTTGTTGAGAGACCTTTATTGACAAAGATTTTCTAACTGAATATGGTCATTTCCTCTACAATCTCTTGTAATTTGAGTTTGGCCATGGAGAGAGGACACTGCCCAGCATACAATATATGTATATCTTGTGGTAGGTAAAAAGGAGAAAGCAACAAAGGATTTGAGAAAAGAAAAAAAACGGAAAGCGGAACCAAACACGCAGTTGTATAAGTCACATAGAAAACAAACATAAACAGAATACTTGAGAGTGAATGTGTTTTGCCAATAGGTTTCAAATTTTAACAAAACTTTAGTTAAGTCTAGGTTAATATTTAAAGTTCAGCAGACACTATAATATGGGATCAAATATATGATTTTCTGATGAATCTATGAATAAAAAATATTTAAATGTATATCAGAACAATTTAAGTGAGTAACATGCTTGCATATTTGAATAATTCTAATATTTATTTATTGCATATTGATGTACTTATTTTTAAAAAATTTTTATTAATGTTGATATTTATTTGTTCCTTCTCTAATTAATTACTCAAATAATTTGAGGTGACTTTGGGATTTTGAAGCTTTATGTTTATAACGTTATATAAACACATTTACTACTTAAAATTTGGGCCCATTTTTTATAATCAGAAAAATACAATAATTGAGGTTAGTGTCATAATACCATTTTGGTGCAACTGCAATTTAAATAAGGGAAAATCAAGAATAGCAAATGATAACTGTTTGTCTTACTCATTTTCATACTAAACTTACTCATTTTCATACTTATGCTTTAAAACTGTTAGTTATGTTACCAAAAATGAAATCCATTTAAACCTCCAAACATACATCAATTTTGTCTTGCCACTTCATTGGTGCATTCTAAAAATCAGTAAATGCACTGAGTTCTTTGAAAATTATGCTTCCTTTCATTTTTGAAAATCTATGCTGTGAACATTAAAAAGAATAATTTGGCATGGATTCAATTTTATACAAAGACAAATTTCCATTGTAACTGTATTGCCAAATTACTTACATACAAGTTTCCAGGCAGAATTAACTTGTTATAAAAACCATGTACTAGGTCTCACTTTAATAAACTTTGAAAAAGTATGCCATAAAATTTTGCATCCTGTAATTCCACCATCTGCTGCATGGTTTGGCATCATACAACCTTTGCCAGATATGATTGTTAAATGACTCAATTTTACTTGCAACTAAGGTAGGACAATTTTACCCCAATTTATTAAACATTTAAAAAGGCCAAATATGCTATTTTATCTCTTCCAAACAAATTTTTTCATTTTTATATTTTAATAGCTGTTCTTATATCAATAAATTATTCCCACTAACCAGACATCTTGACTGGCACAATTCAGTAATTATAGTACACCTATCAAAGAGCTGTGTGATAAATGCACTAGCTATAGAGGAGTGAGATATAATTCAAGATGCATTTATATGTAAATTGTCATTTTCATATGTAGGGGAGCATATGCAAGATCTAAAAATGCTCTATTATAGAATAAATGATGGCTGCGCATTACATTTCTGTATCAACAAATGCATAATAAACCATTTTTACAAATTTACTCTTGTGCTATCACTAGATACTATAAAGGCTTACAGATATTTTTGTGAGTACCTGAATCATCTCTTAGGAAACTGCACAGTGAAAGCCTATTGCTTATAAATTAAGAAAAAAAAAATCAAATCACCGCAGACAAGCAGAACAGGAAATGATAACAGACTCTTTCCTAACTGCCTCACCAACTATCTCCTATGTAGTCAATAGATTAAGTCATGGAAGATTAAAGCAGAAACTTGCTCAAGGCATGTAGAAAATGCAAAATACTTGATTTGCAAAAACGTAAAGTGTAAAAAAGGAAAAATGGGTTGGAAAAGCAATCATGTTTAAAAAATCCCTGAAGAATCTAAATATCACTATATTATATTTTTGAGGAATTGCCATAGTTTGAAGATAACCCATTAAGTCTACCAAAATAACCAACAGGAGGGCAATCCAAATGATAAAGCCATTCTAATGAAATGCAGAGAAAGATTAAAAAGAATTAAAAGTGACAAGTAAAACCCATTAGAGAATAGCCTTTAACTACGGTAATCAGAAGACAATTACTTACCTTGTCAATTAACAGCTGTGTGCCTCCTATGCACATAGACAAAAGATCCTGCAAAGTGTCACAGAGACACTTGTAAGGCATATGGAATGTGGTCATTTGAGTGGCACACAGAGTATTCAGTTTTCCAAGTGAAACATCCAAACATCACTGGATTTATGAAGCCCACAATTAACTATGCTTCAATGGGTTAATACTCTTGTGGAATGAACACAGTAGATTTGGGGAGTTACTAAAAGCTGGAATATAATTATCCTTTGATTCATCAACTTCAAGAACATTTCTCAACAACTAGTAAAGCCCTACTTAGGGAAGGAAAAAGTTCCTGCCCAAAACTACTCAGAAACTTTAAGCAGGTATCCAAGAAAACCACATATGAGATTCCCTATTTGGAGTTCTAGAAGACTAGAAATTCAATTATTTGTTCTAGCAATCTATTATAAATCTTGAAGCATGCAGATGAAAAGGGGGAAGAAAGTAGAATTTCTCAAACATAGAAAACATCTCCATTTATAAATGTTCACCAAGAAAGGCAGCATTGATTTTTCAAGAGAGCTTTGATTTTGACAAGCATATTCTAAATTTATAGAACGAATGCTGAACAGGGTTACTTGATTTGGAAAGATTAACCTAAGGAGAGCTCAAGGAAAATGAAATCGTGTACAGAATCAATTCATCCCCTCAAAATGAAAAGAGCTACAGAGCACTCTTTTCAAAGTTCATATTTGTATTTTTCTTACAATAAAATTATAATATAAATGATTAGTTATAGAAACGTCCATAATCCAGTTTTTCATCATAATATTTTTATTTATAAGAAACCACTGGTAAATAATATTTTAGCAAACAAGTTATTAAAAATCTAGCCTGAAAAAGAGTAAGAATATGTAAAATGAAAATATGATAAATAATTAGTAGTTATTTTACAGAACTCATTTAATTTAGAGAACTACTTTGTTATATATAACTATTTGCTATTATGTAAACATTTGAAGGCATTTGTGTACATTATGAAATCAATCTCAGTAATGCATCTGCATATCTGACCTTTTTGATACAAAAATCTAAGTCAACTCTAGAAGTACTAAATGGTTAGGGTCCCAGTACTAATGCAATAAGCTTATTTGCTAGTGTCATTGAGACTGATTTCTCATTCCTAGCACTGTTAAACTCCTGCCATGGTGGGAGATATTATAAACAGCTACCACCTGCTATTTTCCATAGCCTAATATCCAGCGTTCTTGGAGTGAGAGCTGTGATCTACAGACTTCTGCTTAAACCTATAACGGGGTTTATGCTATATCATTCAACCTCTTTTTTAATACCTCAATTTCACTAGAGTTGGTCCCCCTGGGATTTGAGTGTTCTTTTGAAATTCATTTAGCTTGCTAAAGTTCTATCGCTCTGTCTCCCCTTCCCAGCCCCTGAGACTGGCAACAGGTTCTCACTGGACATGAAATATCCTAGAATCATGCTCCTCACACAACTGAGAGCATTGCTGCAGTTGGCCTAATCCATCTACTGTGCTCTATCTACAGATCAAACTTCTTTGTGTGTTCACCCAGATTTTGATCACAGTTATTTGGACAACTAGTCAGCTCACCAAGACCAGCCAGACCTACATCCTTTCTACTTATCCTTCTCCTATTCCATCTATCATTAGCTTCTGCCATTTCTCCAACTGTTCTCACAAGGCTTAACAATTGAACCCAGTGAAAACACAATAATGTGGCTGAAATCATGCTCCTCTACTGACTCTGGGCCTCAGGCATCATCACACGGGCCCTAATCATGTCTGGAGTACATTTGGCCACCATATCTTTCAATCCTGTGGGATTCAACACAAAGAAAAACAGAAGAAATAAGTTTCTGTTCAGGTGTAAACTCAATCCAGAGGTTGTAGCTTTTAATTTCTGAAAACAAAAATATCTTCAAAGGTTAAATGTCACAAAATGTTTCATTTTTTATTACTAAGCTTAGATTAAGTTATAGGAGACTTCGTGTTTATATTAGTTTCAATTCTTTCCAAAGTGTATTGGTTTTGTTAAGCTTGAAATATTCCTTGAGTATAAACAAGTCTTATTCAGCCATATAATGTTACAGATATCTTCAAATACAGGGGTTTCTAAATACATGTCATAATAACCAATCTGGAAAGATGTAGAAAATAACATTGTCTAAAGTGTACAATAATAATAAATGCCCTTCATTCTTGCCTTGGCCCTTTATTTTTCTATAATCCTGCTGAGACACTAACGTTATAGACTTTCCCTCAAGTGATCAGAAACCTAGAACCTGGAAAGCAGGAGGCAGTCAAGAAACTAAAATTATTAACAAATTTGCTTGTAAACACTTGTCATTTCTTATAGAGCTCACCATCTTTCAGAAAGCCCAAATAATTGCACATATTCATTCAGAAAAACCTTGTAATACTACACTTAATTTGTGTGTGTGCATGTACAAATAGGCTCTATACTATACTCCTATATCATTTCTAGGCTAATTAGCAGAAATTCAAATTATGTAGTAGGCTAAAAAAGTTTTCTCTTTAAAATCTTCTTTATTGTAAAGGGGATCTTTGTTTTAGGAAATTACAAAACCAAAATGCCCTTGGAAACTCTTGACTCCATGTAACATCACATTGAACAAAATAGTTGACTATTAAAATGTATTTTCTGTTAACAGTAGATATCAGTCCTCAAAGTGCCAATAAATGTGATCACCTACAAATTGAATATTACGGGAATTTTCAACTGCAGCTGATTTAGTCAAAACACTGAAATTGTCTTTACATCATTTATGTTCCTTTCAATCCAGAAGAATTACTATTTTTCAGTTATTTATATCAGTATGAATATTTTCCATTGAATAGCACGAAATCTCTGAGTACCATGTTTTTCCAAATGAGAGCTGCATATGAGTTGGTGATTTATTTTCTTTTTAACCACTTAGATCAGCCATACAAGTTAGCTTAATAAGAAGGAAAGTTACGGTAAGATTTCAAAATCAGGAATAAGCCTACCCCCAGCCCCATCTGCAACCTGAAGAATGGCATTTCAAATGAAGAGAGTTATTATTATTCATGTGGGTCATACAGCAAACTGTGTAATATGATATACTCCTTCGTATAAATAAGATTAAAAGTATTTTGTTTGATAAAAAATATATATGAAATAAGGAATGCTTAAGACCAAGTTTGACTACTTTATAATTTTAACTTCAAAAAAGCCCAACCAAGAAATATATTTGGAAAAAAAGATAAATATATGTGGATAAAAACCTATTTTGCATTTGAATATACATTTATATTCAAGTTTTAAAATAATTTAGGATGTCTGTTCAGTTGTCACTTTGCACTCGTTCCACTTCACCAGTTCAGTATTATTATTATTCATTGGCATTTTTAATCTGCAGGGGGTATTTACCAATGTTCCTCATATGAAGTCAGGGTAATATTTTGACAGATGAGTACTGTGTAAATCTTAAACAATTGATATATTTTAGGTTGCAAAAACTCAGAGGCAGAAAGAGAAATGGAAATTTATTCTGTACTCCAAAGAATAATTCTTATAATGGGAGAATGTTAGAGCTTCCAGGAAACTTGGAAATAATTCAGTTAAATTCATGGAATTAGAAAGAAGTAAAGATGTTCCCTTGGATTTGAAGAAAGGGATAAACAGTTTCAGACATAAGGGATGTTTCAGAGAAGAAACTAAAGTATAGAAAGTTGAAAATAGAGTCATTTGCTTTCATAGGTCATTGACAAAATGATCTATAACACTCAAATACAACAAGATGAACAATTTGCTCGATAGAGATGGGACGTATGAAGAATGAGAGCAGTTAGATTTTAAAATAGTGAAGGGATATAAGAAAATCCATTTTCCAAAGATGTCTATGATAGAGATTATGCAAATCCCCAGCTATGCCTCAGAACGGGCTTCATTTTATTTGCTTAAATTTTGGTGATCTATTTTCCTTTATCTCTCCCTCACTTTCTTCAATAAGTGATTGAGTTCACATATATGCCATGTACTGAGCTTATTTTTAGTTTATAATGGTGAACAAAACCATCCTTAGAGGAACTTACAGACTTAGGATTTGTTTAGAATCCTAAATCAAAGTAAATTTATTACTTTGATAAGGACAAGTACACCAAGTTATGAGTACATCCAATGAAGGGAGTTATATCTAGTTGGAGAGGTCCAGAAGGTGTTTCTGAAGAACACGTGTTCCTGCTCAGTTCCTCCTCTGCCTAATTGCTAATTGGACTCAATCCTACCTTCAGTGGTGATTATTATTTCCTATTTTCCTGACACTGAATAACTTTAAATTTCTAGCCCTGAATTGACTAGCATTGCTGAAGAATGCTGATTGTTTTCCCCCAATTATGAAGCGCAACCTCAGGTCTATTAGAGTACACAGTAGCAAAACCCAGCTCATCTTTGTTGTTTCGACATCCCACGGTTCCCAATCTCTGAAAGCCTTGCTTTGTTATGGCAACTGTAGATCCCCTCACTAAATTTTATATGTCAAACAAAAATATTCAGGATACATCAAAGTTTTTACTTTTCAGTGTGGAGAAAGTTATCAGTTCATTAAATTTTTGATAGATTTTTATGGATGAATTTTAGTACGTATTTAAGATTTAGAAGCTTTTCCTCAAAAATGTAGGGGTATGGGTGGGGATTCTTTATTATGAGAAAAAGCTTCAAAACACCCTTCGTTGACTTGCTACAGAATGCACTTAAAATTTACAGGAAGAAGACATTGCTTCATGGGAGATGCCATCTCTTATTCATGGGAATTTCTAGATTGAGGATACTAAGGCAGAACTGAGTTAGTTCTCTAGTGAAAGAGTATCTTCCTCAAGACACACGACCAACTGAAAGGCTTCCATGGATAAAGGGCTTACTTATGAAGGCCACTTGGATCTCTACAGATTATTATCTTTATTAACCAACATCTTAACAAATATAGAAGAAAGTTTTCTTTGACATAAAGAGCTAATTAGAGGTTCTCCTACAGTCAAAAAGAAAGTAATACTTCTGAAAAGGGATGTTATAAACCTGGATATTCAGCCTTGGGCATAATCTGATTATAACTAGTACAAATGGCCCAAATAACAATAGCTACCATTTATTTCATTCTTACAGTATGTTTCCTACAAGAATCCCACAAGGCAAACAAGCAAATGATATGTTCACTTTTTCAGGTGAATAGACTGAAGCTGAGTGATTCTTCTCATTCTCTCAGAAGCACAACAGGTCTTTTTGCAAATCTAATTAAGTTCAATAGGATCTGATTGAGGTTTCTTCAATATATGTCCAAACTTTGATTACTTCTCACCACTACCACTGCCCTGGCTCAAGCCACCACCTTTCTCCTTCATCATTTCAATACCTTCTAATTAGTTTCCCTACTTTAGGACTTGCCTACCGTCAGTCTATTCTCAACTGTAGTGTAATGTGGAAAAAATGGAAGTTATTGTATCATGCCAATACTCAGAGCCTTCATTGGTTTCCCATAATCTGCAAAGTGCTCCATAATCTAGCTACCTGTTGACTCTGTTTTCATCTTTTTATTTCCTACTACTGCCCTCAACTTTGTCCACTAGGTACCAGCCACACTGGACTTTTGCTGCTCCTTGCACATGCCAACATTGATCTTACCTCAGAGATGTTGGACATGCTATTTCCTCTATTTGGAAAGCTTTTCTCCTGGATATGTGCATGGCAATTTCACTCAAAACTTACTTCTGAGAAACCCACTTCTGAGAGGGGCCTTCCCTGGGCACACTATCTAAAATATTATTCCTCCTATGTTAATTCTTGTTTCTCATATTGTTTTTGTTTTGATTTGTACTTAATATCTAAATTCCATATATTTTCTCCCTTTTTAATGCCTATCTGTTCCAACAGGAATGTGAGCCTCACAAAGGCAGAGTATTGATCAGTTTTATTCACTGCAGTATCTGCAGTACTCATAAGAGTATTTCACAGAGAGGAAGTGCTTAAAATTTTTTAATAAATAAGTGAAATTCTCAGGTGTTGAGTGATTTACTGAAGGCTATATGGCTAAGAGTGAAGGATCATGTATTCAAATCAGGTGTTTCCGATTTCATGGTATTTTACTTATTAATTTGTGACACCTGCCTAACTTTCTTATGCTGTACTTCTGCCTTCTAAATGTAGAACTGCAAAGAGAATGTCCAAATATAAAATATTTACCTTAGACATTTTCTGCCTCTGTGTAGAAAAATGACTGGGTAATATTTAATCCTGCAGCTACAGTTAGAACATCTACTAGCCATATTCTAGAATCACAGCCAGAACTGCATTTCTATACTTTTATTGCTCATTCCCAAATGGTGCCTCTAAATCCATGAAAATATGTTCTTTGCTAAACATGTATGCACATTTTCACAAATCACTGAGGATTTTATATACTTGAAAGTACAAGTGACTGTTATACTTTGAGCCTTTCAAAGCTGAAAGAGTTATGGATTAAAAAATTAAAAATTAAAAAAACAGGGAAAAAGAGCAAAAACAGCCACGACTACTACTTCAGAATTGCCATAATGAGCAGCTGGCCCCGTGTTCAGCACCTTTCATCTCCTGAATGAAGTTGCCCTTGATCTATCTCATAAAATCATGGTTTGAATTCAATGGAAATTTTTGGAAAGTTAAAATGTTGTTTAAGGAGTATAATGGTAGAAGGAAAACGAAGGGAGTTGGGAAAGGCTAGTTCTATTTCTCAGACTCCTTAATTTCTTCTTCTTAAGTTGTCATTTTACTCTCTTACAGAGGAGCAAATAAAACTGGAGATACTTTTAGAGGCAATTGAAAAAGTTTTAGTTAGAAAGAAAATATGTAAGTGAATCAACAAACTGTTGAAAGAAAAATACAGCTTTAGCCAAATTGCAATACATTTTTTTTATTTTGCCCTAATGTCTCATTTCGTTCATCTGATTGCAAAACATTTAGATAATATTGTAGGGAGAGAAAAGACCTTAGGTTCACCTGTCATACTAAATATCCCTCACTGAGGTGAATAAAATGTCACAAAAACCTGTGTATTGGTAGAGAATGGTAAGAAAATAAATGCAACACATTTTCTAGCCAAAACAAAAAAGGATTCTATTTTCTCAACAATATATTAATTCCAAAGACTATTGCATACTAGCCTTTAGAGGATACGGCAAATTAGAAATTGGAAGCATGACCGACAATTTCCAAAATTCTTAACTGAGTACTTCCAGTGAGCACATGCTACACTAAAGGGAGATAAAACTTAGGATTTGTTTTTCCTAGCACAGAATGTACTGATTAAACTTTATTCCCCTCAGTGCTCAAGTCATTGAAGCAGTAACATATTGTGAAGTACTGAGGAAGTCTGAAAAATTTAGTTTGCCTTCATGGTAAGATTCACCTTACTAATGGAAAATTATTTAGACACTGAAGGCATTCTGACTCATTCTCCCATTACTAGGATTGTAAACATTTAATGTTTACTGATAAAATCACATCCTCTTGACTCTCAGTAGCCATAGAAAGTTTTAGACTAATGCCTTCTGAGTATTGTTCTTTTTAGCCTTAAATATTTATTACAGAAACTATTTTAATACAAAAATGGTTCTAACAGAATGTTCAAAAATAATTCAATTAGTTATCCTATAATAAAGTTTTCCTTGTGGCTCTTCTGGAAATATTTTTAGGGTGAATAGCACTTCAGGTGCTTTTCTTTATTGATATAGTTAAGTACTTTTCATTGTTTATTTACCTAATTTCATTAGAATCCCTTTGATTACCTTATGAAAGAGAATCTTGGGGAAGCTATTATAACATCCATCATTCAAAAATATGTGCTTAGGAATAAGCAGCATTTTAATATAATTGCAAAGACATTCAAGTACCATACAATCATATTTCCAAATTCAGAATTTTTAAAAAATTATCTCTTGAACTTGAGAACACAAAATACTATGGCACCAGGCACCAAGAGGTTTTCTCTCTTCCCCTTTCTTTCAGTTATTTCAAACATCTTACTCAAGAATAATCCATTTCATTAAATCATCTCACTCAAAACAATACCTAACCAAAACACAGGTTGTTCTAATTGAAAATCGCAATTACAGCTGTTAAAAATGTGTAATTTTTGTAAATGACTTTATATCTTACAGATCTTAAAATGTCCTACATTTTAAAAAAAGTCAACCTTCTTCCTTCATTCTCCTCATTTTCTAAGGTTCCATTATCCATTATATCGACCAATAATTCTCTGGCCAAAAGTCTATAATCCCTTACCTCTATGCTTACACACTTTCGCTCCCCATCTGAACTTCTCCAACTCTAGATGATCCCAAGGACCTGCTTTTCCTGTGTCTACCCTGGAGCAGATAATTTTGTTGAAGAACACCACACAATAGGATTGATTATTGATTGTGATGACAGAGAAAGCAACATCAAAGAAGCATTCTACACTGTCTGTGTAGATAGCTCTTCACTATCACTATATCCTCCGTGCTCCCCCAGCTTTGGTCGCCACACATACCCTCTGACTCAGCAGATTTTTTCACCTAATATTTTGTGGAGAAATTGAAGCCACTAGACCGGGCCGTTCTCACTGACCTAAGACACTGTACAACTTGCCCATGTGGGCCAGCCCTGTGCTCTACTCCCCACTGCCTTGCTGATCCTTCCAGCAGTGCTTTCTTTAATTTTCAGTCCTTCCTATTCTCCAGACCCCTCCCAGCACCCTTCAGTCTCTTGTACATCTACTCACTAATACTCAATTCTCTCCATCCTGTCAATTTGCATGCATGCTTAAGCCTCTACTGTTTTTAAGAATGGTCGTGATATAACGTCACTCTGCTAGTTACTATATTTTATTTTATACAAAAAATTTATCCTAAGAATCTTTGAATAACAATTTCATTAAACATCAAAATCATATTATCAAAAGTTATTTGGACCTAATTGGTTGCATTACTCACCAATATTTTTATGTGCATAAGGGAGGTTCCATTATTTTTCCATTCACCTGGATTATGTTATTTTATTTTCTCCTGGAAGGGGAGGACAGCTTATTTTAATCAACTCTTTCGACTGCATAAGATATCCAATTCAAATTGGCATAAAATAATTAGAATTTTTTGGTTCACATAAATGAACACTCCAGGAGGTAGTTTTGTTTCAGGCAGGGCTGTGTCCAGGTGCTTAACTGAAACCATCGGTACTCTACCTTCCCCATTTCTTCTCATATTTACTTCCTTCAGGGGTTTTTGGGGTTTTTTATTTGTTTGTTTGTTTTGTTTTTTGGTGGTTTTTTTTTTTTTTTGCCTACAAAATGGTATTTCCCTTGTGGTGGACGTTGGCAGTCCTCTAAATTGAAAAATTCTTTTAATACCAGGCAAAGATCTGGGTTGATGCTAAATGCTCAACTTGTATTATGTGATCATCTCAGAATCAATCTCTTTAACTTGAGGGAGGGAATTCTGAGATTGACACCATCTTGACTATTATGTGAACCTCTACCAACAAAATTAAAAATTTAGAAGAAAAGGAGGATTTTCTAATAATAATTAAATGACCAGTAGTTAAGCATAAATCAATAGATCAAAAGTATAATATTTAAAGATCTACAAAGATTACTTTACAGATGAGTTCTACATAACTTGTAAGAAAAGGTAATTCTAATACTATGAAATGTCAAACTTAATGATTAATCCAGCAAAACCAATTCAACAAAACTGAAGGTGGTATAACAACAACAACAACAAAAATAGATAATTTTACTTACAAATATAGCAAAAGTACTTAAAAATATTAAGAATCTAATAAAAAATCAAGTGTAAAATTTCAAGTATGGTCTGATGTAGGAAATCTAGCAAAATAAAGGGAATGAATATAACTGTATAGCATATTCAGTAAAACCTATTATAAAAATAAGCAGACATTTCTAATAGAAACCTTAAGAAGAATAGAAATGGAATAAATTATTTTTTTCTACTGGAAATCTATTGTAGTGAGCATCTTTTTGTTCACTCGGTGCATTTGAATACCCTTCCCCTGTGTAGGAAATAACTTATCTTATGAATTCATGTCTCCCCTAGATACAAGCTGAAAACTTACTCTCCAATCTGTGCTTACTAAGGGGGTTGCTTTACAGAATATAAAAACAATTTCTGCAAATTAACCAAAACTCAATCAAAAGGGCTATTGGGTTACTATGCTGACTTCCAGCGTTCACTAATTTATTTCAGGTAATAACAACTAATCTTTGAAAATTACCATAACATGTTTTGACATAAATTTCTAGAAAACCTTCTGGCATGTATTATTTTATCAATTTTTAATAATGGGTCAGTAGTCATCATTTCAAACTTGCTTCTCCATAATCTCTGATAGAAGGCTAATAATTATTTCCTAATTTCTTAAATAAGCTCTTTGATACCCTGACCTGAACTCATTTAAAAAATCTAATAGTCTATCACTCAAGTGCATTTTTCAGGTCTCAGTTTCCTCTTTATATTTTATGAGAAGAATGAAAATAAAAGAGCTCATATTTGTAATTCCCAAACAGTAGGCTTATTTCTTCCTTGTGTATTTTTATTCTCTGAATATAGTTGAGACAAGAAAAAACGAAAACAAAATAAAACAAAAAGAACCTCTAGAATTCTTCTTAAATAACACATTATTCTGTGTTGTCTGTATTAATATTTATATAGGCTCATGCCACTCTTCTGAAACTCATCCCAATTTGGGAGCCCCTTATTCATTTTGTGTAGAATATTTATTCATACTGATATTTTAAAATCACTTACCCAAATACCTAAAGAGAGAGTACATAACCTGGTTGCTCTGAGGCAGTGGCCCCAAATTTCAGGTAATAGCCTCAAAGAGAAGCTCAGATGGGATGAGTTAGTGCAAGTCCATACTATATCAGATACCCAAATGTTTAAGAGTTATTGAAAGAATATTTCAAGTGTAGTCCAGAGTTCATTCTTTAATTGAAAAGGCATTTGTTGAGTAGTTATACAATCTGCTCACAAGTAGAAATAAAAAAAGGAAAATATGGCATAGTAGTAATTTCTACTAGTCTTGATTCCTAAGGTTTCAAGTGGCAGTGACCCAAGTCATTCTCACTGTGGGAAAGATGTCGCCCAGGCCTCAGAGAAAACTGGAGTCAAGAATGTGGAACATTTATGTGGGCTACTCTTCTAACATTTATGTGGGCTACTCTTTTTTGCCAAGTGATCTCAATTCTTCCTATTTCAGATTGAATTCTTCCAAGGCAGGATCATAGAAACCATTCCTCTGAAACCTCACATCTCCACCTACAGAGAGGAGCTAAAACTCAGACCCTCTCTTTTAAGGTCAAAATTCTGAAGAAAGGCCTCTACCAGCCTAGCTAAGGTTAGGTTCCCTTGTGCATTTTAATCACCTGCAGTGAGATGATTTTGGTCTTTGACCCAGCTTAGGATAGATAAGACCCAACTTTGATAAATTGGCCAGAGCAAGTAGGGTTTGTAAGAAAATTGCAGCAGTAACAATAAGGATCTCACGATTAGGGTATGAGAAAGAAGTATTTCTTAGTAGGATGCTAGGTTATGTTCTTGAAAGACAAATATATGTGTGACTGTGTGTGTGTGTGTGTGTATGTACACATAAATATCTACTACATACTTGAAAATCTCTACTTAAAGAAATAATTGCAAATATTTCTGCTCACTGAGAAGCATATTTTCTTTTGTTAAAATGTGTCAATGTCAAACATTTTAAATTGGAACTATAGCAAAATGGACCTGAATTTGAGAATGAGAACATTGTGATCTAATGAGTTAGAAAACAGGCTACAAGCTAGTGACTGAATTGGCCATTTACTGCTTATTGCTGTGACTAATTGTTCTGTGGGAAGTACTGCTTTCTAATATCACAGTTTGATTTATAATTTTTCTTGGATAACCATGCCTTTGCCTGAGTGCCCTTACCCATCAGTCACATGAAATGACCCTTTATGGACTTTCTTAACTAAAAAACATATTTCAGTCAGAGATGTAAATTTAAAAATTAACATTTTCATCAAAGCATTATTTATGTACTGAAATTTCCTGATTGATTCAGACTTCACAATGCAGTCAGCCCTCCATATCTGTGGGATCTACATCTGTGGATTTAACCAATCTCACATCAAAAATATTCAGGAAAATAATGGATGGTTATAATCGTATTGACCTTGTAGAGACTTTTTTTCCCCTTGTCATTATTTCCTTAAAAAAGCAATATAACACCACCTCCACCCCCACCCACCCCCAGGCCGCACAGCAAGAGGTAATCGATTGGTGGGCAAGCTAGGGAAGCCCCAACTGCACCCACAGCCGCTCCCCATCCCTCCCTCGCATCACCGCCCAAGCCCGGCTCCTCCTCAGATCAGCGGGGGCATCAGACCCTCAGAGGAGGGCGAACCCCACTGCAAACTGCACATGCGAGGGATCCAGGTTGCGCACTCCCCATGAGAATACAATGCCTGATGATCTGAGGTGGAGCGAGGCAGCGACGTCCGCCCCCCGCCCCGCCCCCAGTCCATGGAAAAACTGTCTTCCACGAACGAAACTAGTCCCTGGTGTCAAAAAGGTGGGGGACCTCTGTCGTAAGTAATCTAGGAATGATTTAAAGTATAGGAGGGGATATGTGTAGGTTATATGCAAATACTTCATCATTTTATATAAGGGACTTGAGCACCTGTGAAATTTGGTATCCACAGGGTTCCTGGAACCAATCCCCCATGGATACCAAAGGATGACTATATTTTGCAAACTTGATAACTAAAAATGGGAAAATGCCATTATAAGATAGAAAGCAGTTTTTCTCTTTCTCTGCAAATGGAGACTTGAATGCCCATTTAGGGGTCAGCTAATTCCTTTGGTATAAGAAAAAAAAATGTTAATGGTCTATTTGACTCTTCCGAAGTTGTACCTACATTTAGCCCGTGAGGCTAAATCTTACTAAATACTTACTATAGCCCAGGCACAGTGGTAAGAACTGTTACATGATGTATCTCATTTTGTCTTTATAACAAACCGAGGAGGTAGATACTATTATTATCATCAATTTATAGATGAAGAAACCATGCCTTAGAGAACTTAGCTTGCTTCCAGCTCACACAGCTAAGAAGTAATTGAGATAGAATTAGCAAATCACAGCCTGATGCTAACATTTAACTCATCCATACGCATGAACCTTCCAGTGGTGTTCCATTGCACTGGGAGTCAGATCTGAAGCTGTTATCACAAGCCGAGGGTACCACAAGGTCTAGCCTGACAGCCCCCCTTGTTCCCCCATTAGCTCATTCTGAGTGTGAAACAGCCACTTGCACCAATTGTCTGTTTCTCAAACTTTCCAAGCTTTTTCTTAAACCAGGGCTTTTTTGCACTTATTTCCTAAAAAAAAAAAAAAAAAAAAAATCTGGATATTTGGAATCATAGTACCTAAAATAACTGCTATCTGCCTCCCACTCCAGCAAGTAAGGTTACTCTCTAATGCACTTTAGCACTTTACTTCATAACACAGAACACAATCTTAAAAATCTTGTATACTCACTTGTTTGCTGTTAATTGTCTATGTGTTTGGATGCATACTTAGGCAGTAGGTAGCAAACAAAATATTCATACCCTTTGGACACAATAATTTTGCTTTTGCCCTAGGGAAATAAACCTAATTAACATTATTAGGTTAACAATAATTAAAATAATTAGGTTAACAATAAACCTAGTCAATATTTATTAACTAGCTTGTTATTAATATTACAGCGAACAAGCACTAAGTTTGTGGCAGGCGTCTTGCTTACTGTTTCATGCATATCTCATTTAACTCCCACTCTAATCCTGCCGACAGGTATTATTATTATCTTAATTTTCAGATGATGATACTCAAACATTAGAAAAGAAATAATTTTTCAAGGTCATTCAAATATTAAGTGGCTCAAAATTGAATTTATCCAGTTCTGCCTTCTGGGCTTTTAAGCATAATGCTAAATACTGGGGGGAAATGCTATCAAAAAGGTTTATAGTAGATTATTTCCAATAGTGTAAAGATATACCATAGCATATACAGATCCAAATATAAAACAATCACAAAATGGGATATTGTGCAGCCATTAAAATAATGTTCATGAAATGTCATAGAATAACATTCAAAATGCTTATTGTATATCAAGTTTAAAAAGTACAAAATTTTATATGTGATGCAATTCCAAAATTTAATAAAATGAATTCTGCATTGAAAAACATTGATGGGAATGAATCAAATAGTGATTGTGTTTGGATGACTCAACTATGCATGATATTTCTTTTTTCGGGTTTTTAAAATTTCCTAGTTATCCTTAACAAGCTCATAATACTTCTGTAGTGGTGTGGTTTTTTAAATTTCACATACACAGTCTCATTTGAGACATTTATACTTTAATGGTATATGAGGTTTCCTCCTCGGGGAAGGGCTTTGCCTTTTGACCCTTTATGTCCCATCAAACTATTTAACTGAACCCTTCTAGGTAAAGAGGCATAAAGGATTTCTCTTGTCACCCGAGCCACAGTCATTATGGCAGGCAGGCCTCGTGTGTTTTCTTCTTTCATAAAGCACATTCACATTGTGAATAAATAAGCCAACCCTGGAGATTCACCCTCTTTTGTCTTTTGCCTACAAGGTACTAGTAAGGTCTCAGCTGGTTTTATTGACATAAAAAAAGTACCTCTCATCCATTTTGTTGTCCAATCACAAGCCATGCTCAATGAATCCCAGTCCCCATCCTTGAGCACAGACTTAAGACAGTTATTTCAGAGGCACTGGCCTCTTCCTTTGGGGCACAAACTCAGCTCAGCTTCTAGCCTGGAAGTCTGTTTTAAAAATAGGCTTAGGGAGACCTCCCTGCAGTCCTCTACGTGTCTCTAGCGTCCTGTTTTTCACAGTTCAAATTTTCTAGACTAGTCTGTCACAACATTACCTCTTTTCTCAATTACAATTCTGGATGACTTTTGAATTAATTTATTCATATAATATTCAATAGTGATATTCTCATTCCCCATGCAGATTTAGAAATGGCAAATCACAAATTTTAAAAGGTTCCAGATAGACCTATTACACTCTAGTACTATAGCCTATCTAGTCTGTGCCATTATTTCCTGCTCTTCCAGTACTTTGCTCCCTACTCGCAGTTTAAAGTGCGACAAATGCCTTGGGTAAGACAGCATTTAGAACAATGTCAGGATAACCTTTTTTAAAAGTTTCTTTTTAGTAATATGTTAAAAATTGTGATCACATCCACCCTCCTTATAGAAAGATCAGTGATTAAAAATATTTACAAACAGGTAACACCAGGCAAACATTTGGTTTTTAGTGATATTATATCTATTTCATAGAATATTTATGTAACACATTACTTAATAAGACAGACTGCACTAAAAATAATATCTGCCTTCAGTAATATATAACATATCATTTTAAATGTCTATACTCATGTATGGAAAGTCACAAAATGGGGACATATTGCTACAACTTTAAAAGGGAAAAGCTCACAGTGTTTTTCTCATTTACCCAACTCTGTCTTAATAACTTTCTGATTATAAAGATCAAATGAACTCGTGTAAATAAAAGCATCTAGCATGCTATCTGGCACAAAATAGTTGACATTAAAGTCTTAACTTTAATGCTGGTAGTATGTCTCGGTCCAGGTCTGAAGTCCTCAGAACCAGGGAAACTGATGCTGTAACTCTCAGTGGGAAGCTAAAAGCCTCAGGACCCAGGAAGCCGCTGGAGTAGGTCCTAAAGTCCAAAGGCCGGTGAGCCTTGAGTTCTGATGTCTAAGACAGCAGAAAAAAAAGTGTGTCCTAGCTCTCAGAGAGACCAATTTGCCTTCTGTATTTGTTCTTTCCAGGCCCCCAGCCAATTAGATGGTGCCCTCCAACATTAAGGTCAGATATTCCCCACCTAATCCACTCAGACTCACACACTAATCTCCTCAGGAAACATCCTCACAGTGTCATCCAAAATAATGCTTTACTAGGTTTCTAAGTATTCCTTAATCCAGTCAAGATGACACCTAAAATTAAATCCACAAATCCATTCCTTGTCAAAGTGTCTAACATTAGGCAACTAACATAGTTTTATCTAACATCATTCAACTAACATGAAACAACTATCTTGGTTACAATTGACAATGCACTAATCCCTTCCCCAGTATTTGGCTTTCGGGATTTCAACATTCAGAATTATAAAATTTCAGGATTGTGATTTTTGGGAATTCAGATGTTAGGGATTTTAGACTTTAGGGATTTTGACCTTTCAGTATTGAAACACTCAAGATTATGATGTTCAGGATTGTGTCTTTTAGAATTATGACTGGTACCCAGTTTCATGAATACAGTCTTAATATACTTGAGTGACAATGAATTTGGCCAAAAGAGAATTATGTAGCCTGAAAAGAACCATTCACTGAGAGAATTCTGAGGAGTAAATTTGACTTCAACCTTCCTTTGTTCCTGATCTACTGCCAGGCCCCACATTCCTCGTTTTGCATCATTAAGGTAAGCCTGATAAAAATTAAGACTTTAAAATGCTTGTTTTAAATAAAAACAGTGTTTATTTAGCAGGAATGTTGTAACATGCTACAGAGTGCATAGTATATTATAGTTAAAATAATAATCAAAGGTGTGGAAAGTAAAATCCATTAAGATTCTGTTAATCTTTTTATAGTGATAATATCAATATAAAATTATGTTATACCATAAAAGATCTTTCTGAAGCTTGTGCTAAATTTTCTGTTTTATGATCTTTAAACAATTAAAGAGCCATAAAGGTAGAAACCTGATGACAGTAATTATGAAGATGTAACTGAAATCATTAACTTCTACTATACCTAAGCAGTTTCAAAATATCCCCATATTTTATTTGCAGATCTTTAATATAAAGGTTGCTTTTCTAATAAATACAGGTTAAAAAATCTGACTAGTGGTCAATAAAGGCAAATAAGCATTCAGAAGAGCGTAATCAAAGTCAATGAAATGGGATGGTATATTAACGTTGTTTTGATGTTATTAAACCACTGGACTGAAAGTTGACCTCCTGCCCATCCCCAGAGCCTCTGCAATGGTTCCATCCTTTCCTGGGACAGAGTATTGATAAATGCATCAGTCGTTTCTATCACTTGCACACTTAGTCTATGTCATTATCTAGATTAGTTTTTGTAATCACGTACTTTTTAAACTGCCTCTGCATTTCTTTATGTTTGAAATTAAGATTCCTTGACCAAGGTCTAAGTAGAGGTTTCTCACAAATGCAGGCAATAAACTTCTCAATCTGCGGAGGAAATCAAGAAGGTTTAGACCAATAATTTAACAGCAGAGGATCAAATCATAGAATCAGTATTTCATTCATTTGAAAAAAAATCTTACTTGCCTCTGTACTTTTCTCCATTTTTAATGTTATCAGCAATACTACTTTCCTTACAGCTGAGCAAACAATCTACATGCCCCTGGACTTCCAGGTTTGCTGGGTCCATTCTTGCCCACCTCTAGGTTTATCCAGTCCCACAGGGCAAGGAATCTTTTGGGGCCAAGTATTCACACCCCTCAGAAGTCCACAAGCCCATTTCTATATCCTTTTTTGGGGCTCAGGAAGCGATTCATCAAAGACTGGCATTTTGGTGTCTTGAGAGGCCTTTGAAAGTGCCTCAGAATCAAGGTCTCTCTAACTTTGTCTTTTCCCCACCCCAAGCATAGGGAGGGACTTTCTCTGGAATTTCCTTATCTAACCAAGAAAGCTTCTTTCCATAATGAATGCAATTGTCTTTTATTGCATCAAATAACCTAGGCATCTCATCAAATAACCAGGAAAGCCCAACCACGTGAGAAGAGAAAAGACTAGAAGTCATTCAGTGCCCAGACAGACTTTTCATCTGTTCTCCTGAGGACAGCTGCAAGAGATTACCTGGGGGGACTTAATCTGTGTAATAAGAAAACCTTTGTTCTGCATAGCTCCACCTCTCACCTTCCCTTATTGTCTCCCACACCCCAGGTCCACTCATTCTCCCTAATGACTTACTGCCCCATCTCCCCCATCCCCTATGAAAAAGAGTATACAAGCTTCTGTACTGCACTGGGTTATTGAGGAATCATTTTCCTGTGATTCTCTCAGGCTATGCACTATAAAATAAAGTTTTGTATGCCTTTTCTCCTACTAATGTGCCTTTTATCTGTTGATTTTTTTCAGTGAACCCTCGAGGGCTAAGGGAAAGTTTTCTCTTGGCCCCTAGACTTCCCAGACACAAGAGACCATGGAATTTATTGCCCAAATGGTTAGAATGTTCACTTGCAATGAGGCTCTTCATAGAGAAAGGGTCTAGAACAGGAAGGGAAGGGAGTGGGCAGGGCCCTCCATCTCTCCTCCTGTCCCAGCTCCACAAATGTTACTCCAACCCCAATGCTCATTCTTTTAACCTACCCCAAACTGATCTCTCTGCTTCCACTTCTGCTCCCCAACAACCCTTCTCCACATAGCAGCCACAATGTAAGTCACATCCTAGCATTTGCTGTTAGGACAATCCTTTGACTTCTCATTGAACTTTCGGTGGCTTCCCAAGGTCTAGAAGATCAGGACCCTGCCCATTCATCAACTTCTACCACTCTCTCCCTCACTCTCCAAGTTCCGTTCACATGGCCTCCTCCTTGAGCTCAGTCCTTCCTGAGAAAGGCTCTTCCCTCCGCCGCAGATCATGTCTCAAAATAAACCACCTCAGGCAGGTCTTCCACTGCCACCCAGTCCTAGTCAACACTTAACATTACTCCCACTCTCATCACTCTCTAACTCATTACCCCGTTTTTTAACTGTAACTATCACTGTTTTAAATTTTTGCATTGGAGTATTTGTTTTATTTTAGTTGTTTTTCTCCCTATTGTAGAAAGTGAGTGCAAAGGTCTTGTCCACTGTATTTACTGATAAATCTCAATGCCTTGAACAGGTATTCAAGTAGACATTCAACAAGGAAGAAGAAAAGGAAGAAAGTGAGGATAGGAGGGAGGGAAGGGAAAAGGAATAAGGTTTAGCGGGGATGGTCTGTGTTTATAGAGTCTTAGAGATCCACCTCCTGGAAATCACTTGACTACCTTCTCTTCCTCCACTCCAAGAACAAATTAAAAAAATAAAAGACTGGTCTAGCTGTTAAATAGGTAGGAAATATGTCTGTTGAAAGATTGGAATCTGTGGAAGTAAGAGTTGCCTTTTCCTAATGCCCTATGTCAAAAAATAAAAATGAAAAATATTTGCTCGGTACTTAGTCATTCTTTCATACATCTTGCTCCTCTGTTTCCTTCATTTCATTTCTAAGCCACAACCATTTCCTTAGCAGTGTTGTGGTCTGAGAATCTCTCTAAAAAGCTAATCTTAAAAAGAAAAGCTATTGTGCCATGATTCATTCATTCACTAACTCAACAAATATTTATCAAACATGTACTATATGACAGGTACTGTACTGGCATCTTGACTTTTTTTTCCTTCCCAGAGAGTCTGCAGGGTTTTATTCTTACATGGTAAGCATACATAAGACAGCAATTAATTTCCCAAAAGGGTGAATGCAGGGAAAGAAAGAGCACAGAGGGAGAAAACCAGGCTAACATGAACCACTTCCTACGAAAGCCTCTATCCATCAAATGAGTCATATCCCCAAGAAGATAGTGCTCAGAATTCTACATAAAATTTGGTGGGTGAAGAACAGTTTTAGGACAAATAACCACATTTTAAGTGGCAGCATAGCTATAGTTGTGAAAATGTTACTGTACAAGTTAAAAACAAGTAAAATCCATATATGAGTACTAATATTGGACTATAAGTGGCAAATGACACTGTAACATAGACAGAACCTATTACCTATGCTCTCCTTATCTATGACAAGAGAGAACCAGTAATCAGCCAACATCCAATTATGTTCAAGCTCCAATTTTTACCTTCAATTTTCACATTACTATCTTCAATACAACAGATTCGGTTCAGTTCACAGGTTTTAGAATTTTTTCTGAGCCAGTAAATGTGTCCACTCTGTTATGTTCAATCAGACGGAAAAAGAGAGAGAGAGAAAAAGAAATACAAGGAAAATAAGAAATAGAAGGAAGGAAGGAGGGAAAAAAAGAAATGAAAAGAGATTTTTGTAACAGGCTGACTACAGCAAAAAAAAAAAAATCACAAGTTATAAGCCCAGTCAAAAATAATAATATTTATGCAAAACTGTTCTTTGATCCATGTTGCAAAGTTCAAATGCAAATTAGTTTACTTTTAATGTTAATATTATTCTTAATATTGACTTGAGCAGAAATTCAAAATTCAAAATGAATAGCTCAAGAAAGAATTCGCACAAATCAACTTTGTTTCTCAGTGTAAATTGCCATTTCATGTGACTTTCTTGATGCTGTAGTTAAACACAGAAATGAGAGCACCTGAAGTAAAGAAAAAATGACAAGAAACACTACTGAGTTCAGCAACAGGACTCCAAGTGTCTGTCAAATTAGAAATTATGACTAGATGCTATAAATACAATGAGGAGATAATGCAGTAAGAGTCTAGTTTTCACCAAAGCAATGCCACTTATTCATTCTTTTGACAGAATAGCCTTCTGACAGCTTGAGTATAGACATCACAACCAGAATGCTTTTTTACAAAATTCTGTATGAAACAGATTATATTCAATTTTCTAAAAACAATATGCCATAAAGCTGTTGTATTTATATCTAAATGTAATGGTTTGTATCAATAGAATTTTGCAAATATTTTTTGAATGTGATTGAATACTAAAGACGAAACTAATGATTTTGTTAAGCATAATTGATTTTAACTAAGCCCGAATAATACAGACAGGTCTTAAATGTGAAGCCCAAATAACTCTTTCAAACATGGATGACCAAAGGGTAAGTAGCTTTCTTATACTCTTAAAATGCATTGCAAAGAAATGAGTTTGGGAAATGTAAGTTCTCTTGGACAATCTGAAAATCACTGTTTCACTTGCATGAAAAAGCATTAATTTGGCTAAATGTGAGTACGTTTTGTTGGGGCAATGCCTGGATAGGAAAGCCATAGCAAGATGGGTCCCTTGTGGATGAGATTTGAGTGTTGTGCTTCCTGTCATAACAAGGACACAGAATCAGAAGCTGTAAGTCACTCAATGCTTTTGTACCCATGGAGGTTGCTAGTTGGATGAGAGTGAAAATGACTGCAAAATAAATAAAATAATAAGTATTTCTTTGATTTGGATTTTTAAATCATAATATTCAATGTAGTGATTTTTAAGTTAATTTCAAAATCTATAATTGTGAAAATTATTTAATATTTTAATTACTTCTGTTTTTACAGTTATTTCATATACACTGTTAAATAAAAGCATTCTAATGCTAGTGCCAGCAATGGATGTGCATAGACTTTGGTTATCCTGTAATTTGCTAGCTACTTAAAAATTTAGAAAAAATATAGAAAAATCATAAAACTGGATATATAATATTTTAAATACCTGGAAAAAAATTTAGGAATGGGAGAGATCTTTAAGTGAAAGGAAATTCATAATCCATAAAATAAGATAGACATATTTAAAAACCTGAAATATTTTAAGTTAGTAAGATAAAAGATATCCAAAGCAAAGTCCAAAGACAAACAAAATCATGGGGAAAAAGTGTTAAAGTGCATATAGCTAACACTTCATTCTCAAAACAGCCCACGGAGGTAGGTTTTATAAATGAAGAAACTGAGTCATAAAGAAGATAAGACACTTCCCTAAAGTCACACAGCTAAAGATGTGGGAGCCAGGACTTGAAATATAGGCAGTCTGACACCAGAGTCTGTGCTCATAATCATGGCACTATACTTCAAATAGTTAATATCTTTGATAAACAAAGGAACCTCATGAATTTATGAGACAAAAGAAAAATTAGAAAAGAAAAGGGAAAAATGTGCAATGAGCTGAAATGTAATTTATAGAATGAAATTCAAAATGGTTTGTTAGTGAATGAAAATATGTTAAATCTCACTAACAGACATAATTACCATTATTTTCTTATCAGATTGGTTTACATTAAAATGTACAGTAAAATTCAGGGCTTCTGAGTCTGGCAAAAATTAACAGGGAAACACAGCACAATTCACAATTACAAAGATATGGAATCAACCTAAGTGCCCATCAACCAATGAGTGGATTAAGAAAATGTGGTATTATTGTGCACACACCATGGAGTTCTACTAAGCCATATGAAAGAATGAAATAGTGTCTTTTGCAGCAACATGAATGGGACTGGAGGTCATTATGCTAAGTGAAGTGACTCAGGAACAAAAAACTAAATGCCACATGGTCTCATTTATAAGTGGGCGCTAAGCTATGGCTACGCAAGGAGGCACAGAGTGGTATAATGGACATTGGAAACTTAAAAGGGAGGATAGTGGGAGGGGATGAGGGAAGAAAAATTACCTATTAAGTACAATGTACACTATTCAGGAGATGTGTACACTATAAGCCCAGACTTCACCACTATACTATATATACAGGTAACGGAATTCAACTTGTACCCCCTAAATCTATTTAAATGAAAAAAATTAACAGACACAATAAAACCCAGCACTTGAGAATACACAAAAAAATTCATTCTCATATCCTTTTAATAATGCTGTGTTGGTTAAAATTCTACTTTTAAATCACTTGGTAATAGTATCAATTTCTTTTAGCAATTGACAGTAAATAGTTTCTAAAAGTTTAATTGTGAGAGTGTCAGTTGTTACAACTATTTGAAAAAGAATTTTGCAATATCTATTAAAAATTTATAGCAATAACTCTTCTGGGAATTTTTTACTGAAATAAAAGTACATACACATACACACACACAAAGATCTTTAATAAAGCATTGCTCATAGAGGAGACAAAACATAAACAACAATCTGAAAGTCTATGAATAGGTGAATGGTTGGAAAAATTGATCCATCTATATTATGGAATATTATGTAGTCATTAAGAAGGATGAGTTGGATCTGTATCTATTGACCAGGAGTGATATCCATAATATATTTTTAATTTGAAAACCAAAGTCAGAAAATAAAGTTTGTGTTATGCTTCTGTCCTAGTAGAAATAACAAAATAATAATGACTATATGCATTTGTACACATATTTATGAACTTGGAGAATGATATAAAATGATATATATTTCAAAAGTTATCACAGACAGGTAAGAATTAAGAGGAACTGAGGTAGGAATTATTAGCTTTTTCTCTGTTCATCTCTATCATTTCACTTCTTATAATGAGATTTTGTTAAATGAAAAATGAACACTATTTTGATAAGGAAGAGGAAGAATATTTTCTAGCTATTTTATTAAAATGTCTTTTAATAAGTAATACCCTAGTAGATGAAGATATTTAATGCACCTTGAAAAAATTAGCATTGTATTTTCTATTAAACTTTAAGCCATCTCAAGGAAGAATAAGATATCATAAATGAGTACTGATGAATTCATAAAGTGACTCTGTGATCATCACAGACATGAATCCAGGGATCATGCACCTACAAAATGAAGAATTAGTTGTAAAACCATTAACCATAGATCAAGCAATGGAATTTTGCCAATTTCCCATTTGAATTTTATTGTAGATTGAAAATGGTATGACTTTATTTTATAGGAGCAATCATTTTAGACCACATATGAATACTGATTCATTTTAAGACTGATTCCATCCTTTCTTATGTGGCAATAAACTATAATCCCCTCATCTGGTACTGGAAAGGAACTTACAGGAAGTTCATGATGTTGCATTAATGGATAAAATTCTATATGTAAGTCACTTGGTAATAATACTAAAATCTTTTTTTGTCATTTCCATTTTTTTAAAAAACTTTAAACTATCTTCTAAAACACACTTTTAAATAGAAAGCATCAGCACTTTAGAAGAGCTATGTTGTGTTAACCTGCTCATTAGTAGAAAACATTGTTCTTCCATGTACTTATTTTTGGACTTAGTGGGAAATTTTTATCTGTTCAAAATGAGTTGTGTCCAGAGAAGTATAATTTCTGTAGCAGTTAAAAAAATTCTATCACTTGAAACTTGATAATAAAGAACAAATATATTCATAAGGAACCTAGTTACTTCTGGTAATAACTAAATTAAGCAGAATCCAGATTTTCTCAACCAACTCCTGATGTCTGCGTCCATACCCGGTAGTGATTAAATTTGGGGTTAAGTAACATTCACCTTTGCTGAGTATTAAAGTTGTAGAAGTGAAACAGATGTGCTAATAAATGTTTAACAGTAGGATCTTTGGGGGATACAGGGGTGGGGGCATTTTCTAATTCATATGTATGAGTACTCACACTATGGTCAATTTTGAGCTACCAAATATTTAAAAACCAGCTGGTAAAATTCTTAAAAATTTAACAGCCAGCTCTTTCAAACCCATACAGGCCAACTCCAACACATCAGTGAAGAAAACCTTACGATCGTCCTCCTTTTCAACTGTGAATAATGCTAATAAGAGGAAAAATGGTGATCTTTATTTGGTGCAGTATTGGTCTGGGTAAGAAAATTCCATTCTTATCAGTGTCTTCCACATGGCCTGTCAATGACCTTGTACTAGCAAAGGTGATTCCACATTCTCGTTATATCAATATATATGAAACCTCAAGGAGTCCCAGCATATTGCTAGATAATTAAGTGCTCACATACATTATTATTAATGATATGTTCATGATAGACAATAGGTAGTTTATGCAACTCAAAGAGGAGGCACTTGGGAAACCTAACTACAAATACATTTGGTTATTTAATGATAAACTAAAGTTGTGTTTCTACCTTGTCAGCAAGTATTTTATACAGAAACTTTCTCCTGAAACTGAAGCAAAATGCAAGACAATTTGTTGTACAAATTCCATATTTAAGACCCTACTTTGCCTTCTCTAAAAGCCATTCTTATTCTATTGTAAACTTGGCCTTGACTTATCTCATAAAATCCATAAGAAGAGCAAAACCATTAGCTAATCTAAAAAAAGGAAATAGTTAAGAGCAGTACTTAGGGAGTATCAAGACAGGTGCTACAATCAGTTATGTAAAGATTTTTTAATAAAATATTTATATTAAGTCTCTATCATCTTTGCACAAGTTCTTCCCCATTTTAAGACCATCTTTCAACCTAGTAGCAGGAGTATATTCTAATTAAATTACCTTATTAAGGTAATTGAATTAAAAGATTTTTTTTTTTTTTGGAGACAGGGTGTTGTTCTGTTGCTAGGACTGGAGTTCAATGGCATCATCATAGCTCACTGCACCCTCAAACTCCTGGGCTCAAGCAATCTTCTGATCCTCCTGCCTCAGCCTCCTGAGTAGCTGGGACTGCAGGGTGTACCACCACGCCTAAGTATTTTTTTGTTTTTGTTTTTTAATAGAGATGGGGTCTCACTATTGCTCACGCTAGTCTGGAACTCCTGAGCTCAAGGAATCCTCCCACCTTGGCCTCCCAAAGTGCTAGGATTACAAGTGTGAGCCACCACACGTTGCCTTTATAACAATCATAATAATAATATGTAACACGTGCCAATCACTATTTTTTAGTCTTTTAATATATTTACCATTAATGGGTATGATATCCAGCCAAGCAATTATAACTTTTCCTGTGATCCAGTGGAGGAAATTTGAGTTTGGAGAAATTAAGTAACACTCAAAATCACACAACTAGTAAAAGATCACTGCTAACATCTGAGTTCAAGTCTGTGTATTTTGATAGTCCACTATTTTTTCCATATCAGACTACCACCATTTTTTTAAATAAAAGAACTTGTTTACGGCATTACTGAGGTTTGTCTCTGATTAATGGCATTTGATTGTCCCACGCCCATAATCTACACCACTTCCTTAACATTATAAAGTCTAAGGTATAAGATCCTACAATGATGAAATTTACTGTTGTTATGAAATTATCCGTGGATGTTAATGCTTGTCTGTACAAAGGATTGACATGAGTAATATGAGGTACAACCCAAAACTTGGAGTTAACTATGTAAATTTAACAAAATTTTTAAATCCCAAAATGAAAGACAAATTTAGCTATCTATAAAAATATCTGTCCTAAGGAATAACCAGAAAATAAATAATTGCAAGCAAATGTCAAAATTTAAGTTCATTGTTATGCAAGGTATAGTCTTAAAAATATATATCTATGCCCAAATATAGGAAGCTACTACATAAAATGAGAAATAATGGTTATAAGAAATAAATTATACTTGATCATAACAACCAGACTACAGCAGTAAACTAATTAATTATGTCCTATTTTATGAGTATACGTACATCAGTTCACTGTCTGTGGGGTAAAAAGAATATAGTAAGTAGCAGGGTATCTCCAATCATGTTTAGGGGACCAAGAACTATATGGGAAACTATCTCAAACTTCCCATTTCCTTTTATTTTTTTTCAATTGGTTGAAAAAGAAAATCCAAATTGAAATTTTCAAGATCGGAAACATACTTTCTAAATTATTCACAATAATAATAACTTTATGATTCTAACATGCCTGAATGCTTTAGGGACATACATTTAGCCAGATAATTATCCATACTAACATCCAACTATCTAGAGAGTGTTTCAAAAAATCACAGGAAAGAGGCCTTTATTCAGTCCGTCAAAAGCCTGTTTTGTAGAGGCTTGAACTCACAAAACTTTTTTGGCTATCATTTGTTTTACTTTTGACATTTTGAAATACAGAGATAATAAACTTATCAGGAGACACATATGGCCCCATGACTTTAACCCTTCTATTTCTCCTATAGATGAATATAGCAGCTCTTTTATGTAGCTTTTTTTTTTGGATGATTTTAAATATGAATCAGTTTCTCCAGTTAGAAATGGCTCTGAATTGACTGGTAGAATCAACTTCCTGTCCAAAGGTGAAGGCCAGTCCTTGTTTATTGTGTCATCCACTCTAGCCATTGTAGACTTTCTTAGCATCTAGCTGGTTTTTGTCTGACATGTTAATGAAATGTAATAATTGCTGACAAGATGGAACCCGCCACAGTGAGCAGTCATGTACCAACTATGCTCAGACTCATTTTATAGAATATTCTGGAACTTTCATGAATTCAAATAACTCTTGCATAATCTTTTGTTGATATGTTCAACCTGCTACCACCTCTTTTAATAATGACATCCTACAGTTTATAACCCAAATCATAAAGCAGTTCCTTCAAGCCATTCCTTTTAGGCTATGAAAAGTATTCTCTACCTTATTCATTCTAATATTTGCCTGGATGCCAATAAATTAACTAAACATTTAATGGACCCAATGGCCCTTTTTTCTAGAGTTTTCACTGACACTTTTCTTGCAGACCAAGAAGGTATACAATATTTTAAGAATCCATAAATTTTTCCTTCAAAGTATTATCACTAACTTTCTCTCATGTATTTTTAATAAAATATTAATCCAAGGTTTTCCTAGAACTCATATAGTCCAAGGTTTCTCATAATGGTCTCTGAATCTGAATCAAAATCACCTGAAAATCTAACGAACGTAGATTCCGGAGGACTGCAACTAACTTAATTGAGTATCTGGAGGTGGATCTGAGCAACGTGCATTTGTTACAAGATCCATGGGTATTTCTTAGGTTCTCTTTGTACACAGCCTTCATAAAGTACTAAAGAATTAGTAAAGCTTGAGAATCCCTAGTCTTGTCCCTCCATTCATTCTATAGATACTCAGCAAAATTTAGTACTCTATTTAGACTCTGGTAGTAAATCAGCATAAAGTCAGAATTAAAATCCAGGCTTTTTAATTGCCAGTTAATTTCTTAGTCAACAAATATGTGTTAAACCAGGCAAAATCGGAGCTAGCCTCTGACATACAAAGTTGAATAAGAGACTTATTTTTTCAGAGTACAGGAAAGTTAGAGGCAAACCAATAAGTGATAATACATGGAATAATTGATAGAAAGCTGTCATGTAAAAAGAGCTATAAAGTACACAAAGAAGAGATTGAGTAACTCTTAATGAGATGTAGATGAGAAAAAAACAATTTGAAATAATTTAAATGATGTATATTTCACTAGGGAGCAAAAGAGGGGACACCACTCAGTATGTGCAAAGATCTGGAAGCAAGGGAACACCAAGCTGAGTAACTTGGATTTGATTCTGTGAAATGGGAAAATAGTCAAATATTTAAGGAGATTTAATTGGATCTGTGTTTCTAAAGTTTACTCTGACCACAGTGTGGAGGATGGGTTGAAGGGAGTCAGAGACAAAGGAAGGAGAACCAGAAGAGAAGAGAGACAAGGAAAGCAGGAAGGACAAGACAAATTCAAGATCTGGATTTGGTGGGATATGGGAGAAGACGAAGATGAGAAAAGACTTCAGGATGTTCTAACTAAACAACTGGCTACAGGATGACATCACTGAGTGACATAGAATAAGAAAAAGAAGAAATAACGTGGAGAATTGAGAAGAGGGTGAGATAATAGGATTTTTTTCCTAAATCTGAGACACCTATGAGAATATCCCGATGGATATAGGAGAAACTATTTTTAAATAGCTTTATTGAGATATAATTCACATATCATACAATTCATCCACTTAAAATAAACAATCCAATTTTTCTTAGTATGTTCACAGAGTTGCACAACCATCACCACAATAAATTTTAGAACATTTTCATCACATAAAAAAGAAACCCCGTAACCATTACTAGTCATTCCCCATTGTTCTAACCCACACACCTAGCCTGTCCCTGACCCTCCCAACCTCAGACAATCACTCACCTACTTTCTGTCTCTACATATTTGCCTATTCTTGATGCGTTTAAAAACATAATCATCCCAACTGTAATTATATATCCTTTGACCAACATCTCCCCATCCCCCTCCCTCCTACTAACCACTCCAGCCCCTGCTAACTACCATTCTACTCTCTATTTCTATGAGATCAACTTTTTTGAAATTCCACATATGAGTGAGAACATGTGGTATTTTTTTCTGTGCCTGACTTATTTCACTTAACATAATGTCTTCCAGGTTCAACCATGTTGTTGCAAAAGGCAGGGTTTCATTTTTTACAGCTATATAGTATTCCATTAAGTATATATACCACATTTTCTTTAGCATGGACTCTCTTTTGATATTTTCTTTTCTGTTAACTTATTTTAGCTTTCAATATCCCTTTATATGTATTTATTGAAGCTGCTCTTATTACAAGGAAGTCCCTGACCCAGTTTGCAGGGTGGTTGATGCTCTGAATATAAACAACAATCCTTACTGTTCTTAAATGTTGTAATTTCTTTGTTCAGTGAACACTTCACCTTAGTTATTTCAGCAGATAGAGTGAATCATAACTGCTTTTAACTACAAACCACATAGTGCTTTTTAATATGCACTACAGTACTTTTGTTGAAATATGTTCCCATAAAGATTTATGGAATCAGAGTGTACATTTGCAAATGTTAATACAGAAGTGCTTTGAATGGCTTTCAGTGAGTTTTTTTATCAACCATGACACTTTATGGCTGATACTATATTATGTTTTTCAATGATACAGTTCCAAGCACTTTCATAACTAAGTGTACCATATAACCCACTCAAAAATATTCCGTTTTATTAAACCTAGCAATAATTAGATGTTTATAATTAAAAGTAGGGATTAACTTTATTTTACAAAATTTGTGGCAATGAAGGTTGATTGTGTGCAGTGATATAAAGACCACTGTGTTTAAATGTATAAAATTCATATTGAATTAATTTCTGTTTCAGGCTGCAAATATTTGTGATTAAGTGATATGGCTGGGACATGCATATCTTTAAACTGACCCTAATATTATGTCAAGAAATTTAATTTTACCTTGTTTATCCTATTCGTATGCCTTAGAAAACCCCAGCATTAATCAGTAGAAATGTCAGACAACCATAAGTTGGTTTAGAAGTCATTTTATTTTTTTAAGGAGCATCTCAAGTTTCTACTTTCAGCATTCTGATTTTCATTTATTTTACGGCTGTCATTGATTTCCATATCTGTTTTACCGAATACAATTCCTTTGCAAAGGAGTAAAAAAAAGGGCATATTTTATGAAATGATATATAGCAATGAATCTGCTATTGTATTTTTTAAATAATTGAATTTCTTATTAAAATTGGCTTGTGTATATATAAATGCATTATTTTGTTACCTATAGTACAGGTTTCAAAAACCTGCTTCCATCTCAAACCCAAAATATAAATATAGTGTATTCTGCCCTATGGAAAAAAATGAGTTGAGCTATTTTTTCCTAGGAAGCAGGAGAGGATAAAACTCATCCAAAAATTCTTCATTTCAATATTGTCTCTGATTCAGTGGGAGAATCTTGGAAAGGATGAAGAACTCAATGGTTAGAACACATTCCTATCTTGTCCTTCAGAGCAGAGCCACCTCTGCATTGGTCATAAATTATTATAGCTGAAATTAGGGCTTAATTCACATTGGAAGCTTTTTTCCCTAAGACCTATTCAGAGAGGTTATAACTTAATTATATAGAAAAACAAAGTTTAGAAATATTAGAAATTCAAACCTTTAAAAATGGTTTAGTGTCAGTAGTAAAAAAGTCTCAAATTTGATAAACATTTTAAGGTAAATCATTCTCACTGTCTGAACCAATACTAAGTAGGTGTGTTCTAAATCTTATCCAAGGTGAGACACCTTTAACAACTTTTCAAGGTCTCTATGAGAAAGCCTCATGAAACATCTCAAACAGGTTTTCTTCATCTCCCAAAGTTAGAGGACTTCAAACAGAACCTTCAGAAATGTTATAACATTGCTGAAAATATTTTGAAACATTGTTACATTATTATCCCCCATATTATTATAGATGAAACTGAAAGTTTATAGAGATTGAGTAATTTGTCCAAAGTGCACAGCAAGTAAATATTAATATTAATATTAAAGCTGAGACTAAAGTCCAGCTTCTTCTCTGTCTGGTTCCAGAGCTAGAATCTGTACTTTACCAATACTTGCTACTATTTATAGTTGAGTTGAACTAGAAAAAGTGTGACACATTTCTCAGCCTTCATTGTTCTTTTACCACACTTTGATTCCTCTGGCAGGAATAATTTATTTAAAAAATAACTTTGAATCTTTACTTTGAGTCCTAAATAATAATACTGGCGATGTCAGCAAGATGGTAGAATAAGACTTTTAGCACTCATCCCCTCACAGAAACATCAATTTGAATAACATGAATGTGCAAAAATACCTTCACAACAGCTAAGGAATCCAGGTGACACATTATAACACCTGATGGAGTATAGAAATAAGAAAAGACAGATTAAAAAGAGTAGAAAAGACAGTTCACATTACCCATGACACCCCTCCCCAAAGCCCAGGCAGCACCGTAAGAAAAGACATACCTTCTGCCTGGAGGAATGAGAGGGAAGTGTGCACCTGATGTTACCACATACTTCAACACCAAGCCTACTCCAGTGAGCCCTACTGTCAGTCCAGGCCCCATGGGCCCAGGATCCAGGTCCACCCCAGTGCCAGGCCAGGCCCTATAGACCAAGGCCCCAGTGTTACCCATGTGGACCCAGGCTCCAGGGCCACTCCAGCACCAGGCCAGCCCCCACGGCTCCAGGCTCCAGGTAGGTATACCTGCAAACCCAGCCTCCAGACCAACTGCTACAGACTCAAGACTAAGGCCTTCCCCAATGCCAGGCTATCCCCTGGGGACCAAGGCTTCAGGCTGGCCCTTGCGGCCCTAGCACTATACTAGATCCAATCACCCCAGGTTCTAGAGGACCCAGAATTCAGGCCAGTCCCAGTAAACCCAGCCTCTAGGATCACTCTTGTGTACCCAGGCTCTAGGCCTGCTCTTGTGGTCCCAGGCATCAGGCTTGCCCCCAGAGATACAGGCACCAGGCCTACCACTGCAGTTCCAGGTACCAGGCTCCACCCTAGTGGACTTCAGTATCAGGCATCTCCCATAGACTCAGGACAAGGCCTATTTCCATGAAACCTGGTGCCAGATCCATCCTAGAGTCAGGCTGAGCCCCTCAGACTCAGGCTCAAAGCCTGCCCCAGTGACAGGTGGATCCATGCTTTAGGATAGCCCCTGAAGACCCAGGTTACAGGCTGTCCACAAAAAACCAAGGCTCCAGTAGATGCAGGGTCCAGGCTTGCCCTAGGAGACCTTGGCACCAGGCTGGCCCCACAGACCTAGGCTCTAGGAACACTCCTACAGACTCAGACTGCAGGCCTGTCTTCATGGTCCTAACAACCAGGCCTGCCCCAGTGGATTTTGGCATCAAGCTGGTTCCCAGAAACTCAGGACAAGACTCATCACCATGGACCCACACAACAGTTTCATCCCAGCACCAGGCTAGCCCCCACAGACTCAGGATCAAGGCCCTCCCCGGCACCAGGATGGCCCACACAAACCCCACCAGGCAACCTACCCATAATCACTGGAAAGGCTGACTGATGAAGGACTTTCCCAGATGAAGCCAGTCTATAAAGACTGAAAGAGGTGCCTACTTCTTCAAAGTCGCAGATACCAATGCACAACCACAGGATCACAAATAATCAAGGAAACATGACATTACCAAAGGAAAAGAAAATAAAGCACTGGTAACTGACCATAAAGAAATGGAGAGCTACAAACTTCCTGGCAAAGAATTCAAAATAATTGTCTTAAACAAGCTCAGTGAGCTACAAGAGAACACAGATAGACAACTAAACAAAAACAAGAAAACAATACATAAATGAAATAAAAGGTTCAACAATGAATAAAAACCATAGAAAAGAACCAAACAGAAATTCTAGAGCTGAATACTGAATATCACAATAATTAAACTGAAAAATTCAATAGAGAGCTTTAACAGCAGACTCAACCAAACAGAAGGAAGAATTAGTGAGCTCAAAAACAGGTCATTCAAAATTACCCAGTCAAAAGAAAAAGAGCATGAGAAAGAGTGAAGAAAGTCTATGGGACTTATGGGACACCATCAAATGAACCAAATATACATTATAAGAGTCCTAGAATGAGCAGAGAAAGAGAAAGGATATAAAAGCTTAAAGAAATAATAAGAGAGAGGCCAAGACGGCAGACTAGAAGCAGCCTACACAATGTTGCTCTCACAAAGAGGATCAAAAGTGGTGAATAGATACCCACCGTTTTGATTGATCATCTGAGGGAGAGCACTAGGAATCCGTGGAGACACGGCAGAGTGAAGTGAAGAAGATAGAAGTGGGATGAGGTACTCAGCAGAACAGGAGACAATTAGGGAAGGCACTACACGTGGGAAAAGGACAAAGGAAAAAAATCCCAGACTCCACAACTCCCCTGAGTATACTGCAACAGGAGCAGTTAGAGGGCCCCTCCACTGCAGCAGGCTTCTGGTCTGATACAGAGACCTGACTGGAGCCTATATATCTGCCTTGCTCTGGAGAGAAGGGACAGCCGGTTTGTGAGCACTGGGTGCTGCAGCTGGTGCCATTGTAACACCCCAACCCTGGAATGCAACTTTTGCCCAGGGGTCAGATCTGTGACTTCATCCTCCCCTTTACCCCTCCCCAGCAGGGAGGGGGTGGGAAATCCTGGCACTCATGTGCACCCCATGGGCAGATGATGTGCAACCATGCCACCACCACCACCGTGGGCCGTGGGCTGAGCAAGAGACCATGGGCCCAGCATCAGCTGCTGTGATGGCAATCCTGTTCAACTATACTTCCTGCAGGACTCAGGTGAAGCACGTGCCCATAGCCCTCTGTGCCCACTACCCTTTGTCAGGGCAGCTGAACCACTGCCACCACTGCTGCTGCCTGTAAGTCCCCAAGTGGGACAAAAGCCAGTGCAGCTGTGGCCTTTAGATCATGGCAGTCTGCACACCACAGATATCATCCTGCACAGGCACCCTGGGCACCATGCCCTGCATGTACCCTGACCCACCAGCATGGCCCAAAACCATGACTGCATGTGGGAGCACCAGGCCCTGTGCACCTGCTCCATCCCAAGTAGGTGCCCTGTCCTGCAGGACCACTCAATCCAGGGGTCCTGCTCTACCTTGTGCATAAGCTGTAACCTGTGGGCCCACTGTACACTGGGAGCCACTCCACCCCACAACCCATGGACCTGTGGGGCTGCTACACCCTGTGTACCTACTATGCCCTGTGTGGCACCCTATGTGGACCTTGCCCTATTGACACACCTGGCACCTCAGCTGCCCATGCCTGCATGCATGTGTGCTGTGCCCATTAGATCTCTTCCATCCCATGCACATGCCCTGTCCTACTGGCCAGATTCACCCCTGACACTAGGGGCTGGCCCTGCCACAGTGGCCCAGTAACAACCACAGGGGAACAGGGGAAACACAGTAGAGAGTAGCATTAAAGGCTCACAGAGCATGCACCCTTCTCCTGCCTGGTCAAGCTTCCAAGTAGGATCCAAGCATGCCATGCAGATACTCATCCCTGTCTTCACCAAGCAACAGAGGCCCCAGCAGAGGAGAACAGGTGTACCATATTTGCTATGTTTTGAGTTGAGAGACATGGCTCCAGATGAGAAGGCACAAATATTTAAACTCCAGCAACATGAAATAACAGGCTGTCTCAATACCACCAAAGGACTAAAATAGAATTTTAGTAATGAACTCCAACCAAAAGGAAATTTTTGAAATGAAAGATCTGAAATCCAGATTATGGATGGCAAGTAAGATTAACGGAATTGAAGAGATGGCAGAAAACCATCTCAAAGAAACTCCCCCCACAAAAAAAATTCAGGACATGAACAAAAAATTAACTAAAGAGGTAGATAATATTAGAAAAGAGATTACAGAACTTAAAGAAATGAAGGAGTCATTTAGAGAATTTCAAAATACATCAGAAAGCTTTAACAACAGACTAAACCCAGCAGAAGAAAGCATAGAAAGAATGTCAGAGCTTAAACACAAGGATTTTGAAGTAACCTAGTCAGTAAAAAATGCAGAAAAGAACAAAGAAGAATGAACAATCACTGTAAGAAATATATGATTATGCAAAGTGAACTAATATAAGAACTATAGGAACCCATGAGGGAGAAGAAGAAAAAGCAATAAGCAGGGAAAAACTATTTGAGAGAATAATAGAGGAATACTTCCCTGGTATTGCTAGAGGTTTAGATATCTAGGTATAAGTTGGTCATCAAACACCTGGAAGACTCATAGCAAACAGGACATCAGCAAGAAAAGTAAACATTAGCCTGACAAAAATCAAAGTGAAAGAGAAAATCCTACAAACTGTAAGATGAAAGCAACAAGTTACTTATGAAGGAAAATCCATCAGACTAACAGTAGACCTCTCAGCAGAGACCTTACAAGACAGAAGGGATTGTGGTCCATTTTTAGTCTTATTAAACAGAATAACTTCCAGGGAAGAATTTTGTATACTGTAAAACTAAGTTTCACAAATGAAGGAGAAATAAAGACTTTTCCCAGACAAGCAAACACTAAGGGAATTTGTTAAGATTAGATCTGTCCTGCAGGAAATGATTAAAAGTACTTTACACACAGAAAAGAACAATTTATACCCACCAATGTAAAAACACCTGAAAATTAAAGTTCATACCTCTTATAAAACAGTAACACAAGGGAGAAAACAAAGCAACTAGGTATCACTCAACATGATGAACAGAACAGTATCACATATATCAATACCAATATTGAATGTAAACAGTCTTATTACTCCTTTTAAAAGCTATGGACTGGCTGAAAGGATGAAAAAATACGCCCCAAGTATCTACTCTCTCTAAGAAACCCACATAACTCACAAGGATACTAATAGACTCAGGTAAAGGGATGGAAAAAATATTCTATGCGAATGGAAACCTAAAACAAACAAGAGTAACCATTCTCATATCAGATAAAATGGACTTTAACTTAACATTGTAAAAAAAAAAGACAAAGATAGCCATTATATAACGACAAAAGGAGCAATTCAGCAAGAAGACATAATAATCCTAAATATATGCACCTAATAAAGGAGCGATTTGATTCAATAAAGAAAATACCACCAGATCAAATCAAAGAAATAAACAGCAACACTATAATTGCTGGGGACTTCAACACTCCACTGACAAAACTAGACAGATCACTGAGGCAGAAGATCAAAAAAGAAATACTGGACTTAAACAGGATTGTTGGGAAAAAAAAAAAAAAAGATCTAACAGACATCTACAGAACATTCTACCCAAAAACTGCAGAATGTACATTCTTATCATTGGCACATGGGACATATACTAAGATAGATCATATGTTAGCCCACCAAAAAAGTCTCAGCAAATTCATAAAAATTGAAATCATTCCATATATCTTCTCAGATCACCGTGGAATAAAACTGGAAATCAACTTTAAGAGGAACGCTCAAATCTACACAAAGTCATGGAAATTAAACAACCTGCTGCTGAACAATTATTGGGTCAAGACAAAATTAAGATTTTTGAACTGAACAATAATCATGACACAAACAGTTAAAAATCTCTGGGATATAGCAAAAGCAGTATTAAGAGGGAAATTCATAACCTTAAATGCTTACATCAAAAAGACAGAAAGATCACAAATTAAAAACCTAATGTCACATCTCAAGGAACTAGAAATAGAAGGACAAACAAAACCCAAAGCTAGCAGAAGAAAAGAAATAACAAAGCTCAGAGCAGAACTAAATGAAATGGAAACCAAAAAACAATACAAAGGATAAACAAAGCAAAAAGTTGGCTCTTTGAAAAGATAAACAAAATTGATAGACCTCTAGCCAGATTAATCAGAAATAGATAAGAAACAACCCAAGGAAGCACAACCAGAAACAAAAAAATAAACTTATAAGTGATATCACAGAAAAACAAAATATAATCTGTGAATACTATGAAAATCTTTATGCACAAAAACTACAAAACATAGAGGAAATGGATAAATTCTTGGAAACAAACAATCTCCCAAGCCTGAATCAGGAAGAAAGAGAAATCATAAATAGACCAATAATGAAAAGCAAGATTGAAGTAGTGTTAAAAAATCTCCCCCCCAAAAAAGCCCCAGACCAGATGGATTCATAGACAAATTCTACCTGACCTACAAAGAAGAACTAGCATATATCCTATGGAAAGTATTCCTAACATCAAGAAAGAAGGAATCATCCCTTACTCATTCTATAAAGTCAATATCACCTTGATACCAAAGCAAAGAAAGGACACAACAAAAAAGGAAAACTACAGACTAATATCCCCTATGAACGTAGATGCAAAATCTTTAACAAAATACTAGCAACCTGAATTCAACAGCAAATAAAAAAGGTAATTCACCATGATCAAGTGGGTTTCATCCCAGGGATGCAAAGATGGTTTAACATTATGTAAATCAATAAACATGATTCACCACGTAAACAATCTCAACCACAAAGACCACAAGACCATCACAATAGATGCAGAAAATGAATTTGATAAAATCCAGCACACTTGTTTTCATAAAAACCCTCAACAAACAAGGAATAGAAGGAATATACCTCAAAATTATAAAATCCATATATGACAAACCCACAGCTAACATCATACTGAATGGGGAAAAGTTGAAAGCATTCCCCCTATGAACTGAAACATCATAGGGGTGTGCATTGTCACCAGTTCTATTCAACATAGTAGCGCAAGTCCTAGCCGGAGCAATCAGGCGAGAGAAAGGAATAAAAGGTTTCAAAATTGGGAAAGAGGAGGTCAAACTATCTGTGGTTCCTGATGATATGATCTTGTATCTAGAAAACCCTAAAGACTCCACCAAAAGACTCCTGAGCTTGTTAAATAAATTCAGCAAAGTTTCAGGTTACAAAATCAACATACACAAATCAATAGCATTTCTATATTGTAATATCAGTGAAGCTGAGAGTCAAATCAAAGACTCGATAACATTTTCTATGTAGCAAGAGAAAATAAAATATGTTGGAATATACTTAACCAAGGAAGTGAAGTTCTTTGTAGTTCTACAAGGAGAACTACAAAACACTGATGAAAGAAATCGTAGATGACACAAACAAATGGAAAAACATCCCATGCTCATGGATTGGGAGAATCATCATTGTTAAAATATCTATACTGCCCAAAGTGATTTATAGATTCAACACAATACCCATCAAAATACCAACGTCATATTTCCCATATATAGAAAAAATAATTCCATGCTTCATTTGGAACAAAGAAAGAACCCAAATAGCCAAAGCAATCTTAATCAATAGGAACAAATCTGGAGGTATCACATTACCTGACTTCAAATTATATGATAGTAACCAAAACAGCATGGTACTGCTATAAAAGTGGAGACATAGATCAATGGAACAGAATAGAGAACCCAGAAATAAAACCATCTAGCTATAATCACCTGACCTTTGACAAATCAGACAACAACATAAACTAGGGGAAGGAAGCCCTATTCAATAAATGGTGCTGGGAGTACTGAAAAGTGACATGTAGAAGAATGGAACAGGACATATACAAAAATTAATTCAAGATGGATAAAAGACTCAAATGTAAGTCATGTAGCCATAAAATTCCTAGAAGAAAACATAGTAAAAACTCTTCTAGGTATTGGCCTAGGCAAAGAATTTATGACTAAGACTCCAAAGGCAAATACAACAATAACAAACCTAAATAAATAGGACTTAATTAAATTAAAAAGCTTCTGATAGGAATGGAATTATCAGCAGAGTAAACAGACAACCTACAGAATGGGAGAAAATATTCACAAAATATGCATCCAACAAAGGACTAATATCCAGAATCTACAAAAAAATCAAACAAATCAGCAAGGAAAAAAAAACAACACCATCAAAATGTGGGCAAATGACATGAATAGAAGTTTTTCAAAAGAAATTAGACAAATGACCAAGAAATATAAGAAAAAATTATCAACATCACTAATCATCAGAGAAATGAAAATTAAAATCACAATGAAATACCACCTTAGCCCTTTCAGAATGGGCTTTATTTAGAAGTCAAAAAAAAAATAGATGCTGTTGTGGATGCAGAGAGAAAGACCGCTTATAAACTGTTGGTGGGACCTGTAAAGTAATACTACCTCCATGGAAACAGTATGGAGATTCCTCAAAGAAAAAAATTAAGACTTATATTTGATTCAGCAATCCCACTACTAAGTACCCAGAGGTAAAGAATTCATTTTATCAAAAAGACTCCTTCACTCAAATATTTATTGCAGCACAATTCACAATTGCAAAGATGTAGAGTCAACTGAAATGCCCATCAATTCATGACTAGATAAAGAAAATGTGGTATATGATATATTTATACACACACACACATATACACAATGTATATTGTGTATATATACACACACACACATACACAATGGAGTACTACGGAGTACTACTCACCATAAACAGGAACGGAATAATGTCTTTGGCAGCAACTTGGATGGAAGCGGAGACCTTTATCCTATGTAAAGTATCTCAGGAATGGAAAAATAAACATCTCATGTTCTGTCTAAACATTAAGAGCTGAGTGATGGGCACGTGTGGGCACAAAGAGATGTAAAGACCATTGGAAACCATGAAGGGGAGAGGGTGGAGAGGAGTGGTAAAAACTTACCTATCAGATACAATGAACACTATTCTGATGATGGGCTCAGCAAAAGTCCCAACTGAAGCATTATACAAGGTATTCATATAACAAAGACATTTGTACCCCCATAATATATCAAAATAAAAAAATATTAAATAAAGAAATGATACAGAACTTCTCAAATCTGGAGAGGGAAATAATTATCCATACCCATGATGCTCAAAGAACCCCAGATAGACTAAATGTAAATAAATCATCACAAAGACACATTATATTATGACAACATTCTCAAAAGTCAAAGACAAAGATTATTTTGAAAGCAACAATGGAAAAGCAACTTATCATATACAAGGGAAACTCTACAAGAATACAAGGGGATTTCTCAGCAGAAACCATGCAGACCAGGAGGGGGTGGGGTGATAAATTTAAAGTGCTAAAAAAAAAAAAAAGAAATGGCAACCAAAAATACTATAGTCCTCAAAACTAGGAGACACAGTATAAGGTTGCCTACTGTCACTACTTCTAGGTAATACAGTACTGGAAGTTCTAAATAGAGCCTGCATTAAAAAAAAAAAAAACGAAGGCATTTAAATTGGAAAGGAAGAAATAAAATTATTCATGTTTTTAGATGACATGATATTATACATAGAAAACCCAAAAGTTTCCACCAAAAAAAGTTAGAACTAATAAATGAATTCAGTAAAGTTGCAGAATACAAAATCAACGTACAAAAATTATTTTCATTTCTATCCACTAAGAACAAACTATCTGAAAAGTATTTAAGAAAATTAATTTACAATAGCATCAAAAAATACTTAGGAATGAATTTAATCAAGGAGGTGAAAGATCCATACATAAAAATTGTAAGACCATGATGAAAGAAATTGAAGCAGACACTAATAAATGAAAATATAAATGATGTTCATAGATTAGAATTAATATTTTAAATTTCCATACTACCCAAAGCAATCTACAGATTCAATGCAATTCCTATCAAAATTCCAATGACATTTTTCACAGAATAGAAAAAAGAATACAATTCTAAAATTAGTATAAAACTACAAAAGATGGCACATAGTTAAACAAATCTTGATCAAAAACAAGAAAGTCAGAGGCTTTGCAGTACTTGATTTCAAAATATATAAAGAAGCTACAGTAATCAAAGCAGCATGGTCCTGGGCAGGGGGAGGAAACCAAACATGTAGACCAAGGGAACAGAATAGAAAACCTACAAATACAGCAACACTTTTGTGGTCAATTGATTTTCAACAAAGGTATGAAAAATACACAGTGGGGAAAGGACACTGACTTTAATAAATGGTGCTGGGAAAACTAGGTATCCATTTGTAGAAAAATAAAATTGTACCCTCATGTCACATCATGTACAAAAGTCAACAGAAAATGGATTAAAGACTTAAATGTAATACTTGAAACTATAAATATAGTAGAAGAAAACATAGGGGGAAATCTTCTTGACATTGGTCTGGAAAAAAATTTTTTTTTAATTTTTAAAATTTTTTAATATTTTTAATTATTATGGGTACATAATAGTTATATATATTTATAGGGCACACATGATGTTTTGATACAAGCATACAATGTGAATTAATCAAATCAGGGTAATTGGGGTATCCATCACCTCAGGCATTTACCATTTCTTTGTGTTAGGAACATTCCAATACTACTCTTTCAGTTATTTTAAAGTATACCCTAACTTATTGTTGATTATAGTTACTTTATTGTGCTATTAAATACTGTTCATTCTATCTATCTATCTAACTGTATTTTTGCACCCATTAACCATCCTCACTTTATCCCCTCCTCCCTGCTACCCTTCCCAGACTCTGGTAACTCTCATTCTACTCTCTGTCTCCGTGATATCAATTGTTTTCAATGTTTAGCTCCACATATCAGTGAGAAAATGCAAGATTTGTTTTTCTATGCTTGGATTATTTTACTTAACATAACGTTCTCCAGTTGCATCCATGTTGTTGGAAATGGCAGGATTTCACTCTTTTTTGTGGCTATATAATATTCTATTGTGTGTATGTACCACAATTTCTTTATCCATTCATCTACTGATGGACACTTAGATTGATTCCAAATCTTGGCTATTGTGAGTAGCGCTGCAATAAACATGGGAGTACAGATATCTTTTTGATATATTAAATTCCCTTCTTTTGTGTATATAACTAGCAGTGGTATTGCTGGGTCAAATGGTTGTTCTAGTTTTAGTTTTTTGAGGAACCTCCACACTGTTCTCCCTAGTGTTTGCATTAATTTACATTCCCACCAACAGTGCACGAGGGTTCCCCTTTCTCCACATCCTTGCCAGCATTTGTTATTGCCTGTCTTTTTGATAAAAGCAATTTTAACTGCGTGATATCTCATTGTAGTTTTTATTTGCATTTCTCTGATGACTAATGATGTTGAGCATTTTTTCATATACCTCTTGGCCATTTGTATGTTTTCTTTAAGAAATGTCTGTTCAGATCCTCTCCCCATTTTTAAAATTGAATTATTTGATTTTTTTCCTGTTGAGTTGCTGGGGCTCCTTATATATTCTATGTATTAATCCCTTGTCAAATGGGTAGTTGGTAAATATTTCCTCCTATTCTGTGGGCTGCCTGTTCACTTTGTTGATTGTTTCCTTTGCTGTGCAGGAGATTTTTAGTCTGATGTGATCCCATTTGTCTAATTTTGCTTTGGTTGCCTGTGCTTTGGGGGTATTACTCAAGAAATCCTTGACTAGACCAATGTCCTGAAGCATTTCCCCAATGTTTTCTTTTAGTAGTTTCAGATTTTAGATTTAAATCTTTAATCCATTTTTATTTGATTTTTTGTATATGGTGAGAGAGAAGCATCTAGCATTCTTCTGCATGTGGTTATTCAGTTTTCCTAGCACCTTTTATTGAAGAGACCGTCCTTTCCCCACTGTATGTTCTCGGCAACTTTGTTGAAGATACGTTCACTATAAACATATGGATTTACTTCTGAGTTCTCTATCCTGCTCCATTTGTCTATGTGTTTGTTTTTATGCCAGTACCATGCTGTTTTGGTTACTGGACAATGATTTTTTGGAAAGGACCCCAACATCACAGGCAATAAAAATGCAAATAGGCAAATGGTTTTGAACCAAATTAAAAAGCTTTTGCATAACAAAGGGAACAATCAACAGAGTAAAGAGATAACCTACAGAATTTTTTTGCATATTTTTGTATAATTTAATAAACAACTTTTTAAATGTTACTGCTTATGTCCACAGTTTTTGTGTTTGTGCTTGTGTCCCTCTGAGTCATTGGTCTTTTGTTTGTTCCTGTTCCTATTTTTCATGTTATGTGTTTCATAGTAGTGCACACCTACTTTTTTGGATTGCTGCTGCTGTACTGCTCGCCTCCATTCCTTAGACATCAGCATCCTGTGGGTTTTATTTCAACGTTTCTCTTCCCTCTGTGCCTTCTGCTTCTTTCCCTTTTTGGTAGGTGCTGTATCACCTACCTCTTCTGTAGATGTTTTTCTTTGTTCTTCGGATTTTGCAAATACCTTTTCACTTTGCCCACTGGATATTCTGACTCCTGAAAAATTTTTAGCTTTGGCTTTACCTAAAAACTTATGATATTTAGCAATCTTTTCATCTAGGGCTTTAATAACTGCTTTGGTGGTGGTTTCTACATGTTCTTCCTGGGACTGCTGGTAAGATTCTTCCCTGCTTTCTCCTTGTTGCTGTTGTTCCTCCTCCTCCTTTTCAGCAATAAAGCTCTCAAGCTCAAGATCTGACACCTCCACAGGAACCGGGTCATCCCCAGGAAACTAACCCACAATGTTGATTTTGCCAAAGTCCTGCAGAACCTGTGCAAGAATCTGTTGCATCTCTGAGTTAGCATCACAGTGACTGTTTTCTTCTTTTTATCCCTCAATGACAGACTCTGACTCTTCACCTATAGATTCTGTGAGTTCCTATTCTGGATTGTTCTGGGTTGTTTGTCTGGCAACTTCCAAAGAAAAGGAGGATGGAACCTAGGGGGGCCACCAGGTGGCTCTGCACTTGTTGGCTTCACAAAGAAAACAATCCAGCCCCTCTGCCAGTCATTGAGAACCATCTTACCCACAATCTACAAGTCAGGCTCTCCACTCTTTAATAACTTCCCTGTCCGGAAAGCTAGTTTCTCAAGAAAGTCCTCAGCATGCTCCCAAGAATCAATCTTGTATATCTTGCTGATATATTCTGGTTTTGCTTGTTCCAGTACACCACCAATGTGGTCTTTGGGAGTCTTAATTTTTTCCACTTGAAGAACTCCTTTTAGCACAGTATCTGTCTCTGAGTCCTCAGAGGAGTAAAACACACCTGGACAGTCAATATTTGCAAACTGTATATTTGATAAGGGGTTATTATCCAAAATATATAAAGAATTCAAACAACCCCCTAGAAAGAAAACAAATAACTCAACTAAAACAGTGGGCAAAGGACCTGAATAGACATTTCTCAAAAGAAGACATACAAAGGGCCTACAGGCATGTGAAAACATGTTCAACATCGCTAATCATCAGGGAAGTACAAATCAAAACCACAATGAGATGTCACCTCATGCCTGTTTGGATGGTTATTATCAAAAGGACAAAAAAAGTTTTGGCAAGGATATGGAAAAAAGGGAACTTTCATATACTGTTGGTAGAAATGTAAATCAGTATAACTGTTATGGAAAATAGTATAGAGGTTCCTCAATAAATTAAAAGTAGAAATATCATACTATCCAGCAATCCCACTTCTGCTTATGTATCTAAAGGAAATTAAATCAGCATATCAAAGGGATATACTTATGTTTATTGCACCAATATTGACAATAGACAAGGTATGGAATTAAGTATAAATTGATGGATTAATGGATAATGAAAATGTGTGTGTGTGTGTGTGACACACACACTGGAATATTATTCAAACTTTAAAAAGAAGGAAATTTTGTCATTTGTAGCAACATGAATGAACCTGGAAGACATTATGCTCAGTGAAATAAGCCAGGTACAGAAAGATAAATACTGCATGATCTCACTCATGGGTAGAATCTAAACAAGCGGAACTCATAGTAGCAGGGCAGAGAATGGTGGTTGCCAGGAATTGGGGTGTGGGGAAAGATTGAGGTGTTGATCAAAGGGTAGAAAGTTTCAGTTAGGCAGGATGAACAAGTTGAGGAGATCTAATGTACAGCACAGTGATTATACTTAATACTGTGTTGTATACTTGAAATTTTCTAAGAGAGTACATAAATATTCTTACCAAATACACAAAAATGATAACTATGTGAGATGATGGATACATTAACTAGCTTGATTGTAGTAATCATTTCAAAGTATATGCATATATCAAACATCATGTTGTGCACCATAAACATGTACAATTTTTGTTTGTAAATTATACCTCAATAAAGCTGGGTAAAATTAAATAGATAAATAAGTAACACTCTAATATGATCTAGACACATATCCCCATCTTTTAAGTTTATATTTAAATAATCTGGTACATATCTTACATTGATTTGATTTAATTATAACAAATATCACAATCAACAGCTTTTTGTACTGTGATGACATAAACGTGCTGGGAAAATACAACTAAAAGCAATGATTATGCTATTTAGAGAACATTCTTAACATTTTTAACTATTTAGGTGGTCTGTACTAATATTCCTAAGTGGTTAGTTTATTTGACTTCCTAGTGGTGTTTTAAGGAGCCAACTCATTCTTGAAGGTCAACCTGGATACATTTCTACTGAAATTCAGGCATTGCCCATAGGGGACTCACAGGGTTTTTTGTATGTTTTTGTTAGAATGATTTATTGATAACATCTGTCCTTAAATTTTCTTTAGGTTAAAATTTTCTCATCCATGTAATATGGCAAGTAATTAAAAAGATTTAAAGCTCATTTTTAAGGAAAATGACATTACCCAGAGGCATTTTGGACACTCACTGATGTGAGAAAGTAGATTAAACCTCATAGAAAGAAAACAATTTGGGTTCTCACATCTTCAAAACAGAATGCCAACTCTGTCTCCTTAGTGTCTCATAGCTAATTCACATAGAGCTGACAAGGTCATCAGACAGAATACTGGCCCTTTACTTAACACAATTCACCTTGGAAGTGCCTCTAACAAAACATTGGCTACTTCAGACTCCTAGTGATAGGAAGGAACAACATAAATGTGTTAACATCCAAGTTCTCCAAGCCTTACTCCTGTATTAAATTAGATTAGCGAGAAATCAGGTGTCTACACCATATTGCTCTGACACTTGCCATGTAAAAGTCTTTTTTGAGTTACACATTAATGCTAAGGTTTCAGTTTCTGTGGAGAGTTTATAAAAGAAATATTTTTGTAAAATATATTCATGTGTCTTTTTTGAAAATCACACTTTAATAAGAAGCATGTTGTATTTACCAATTTCTCTTCAGTTTTACCCTTGCCATAAGTGTTTTTTAAAATTTAGCTGCTGGGGAGGAGGGGCAGGAAGGAGGAATCTTCCCATATAAATTACTGGGCTTTCATTATCATATTACTAATATTAGTGTTATTATTCATTGCTAGCATTCATTAAGCTTATGTTGAAAATTTGGTATGTGCACAGCAGTTTTCAGTGTCTTGTACGTAGTAATACCTACAAGTCTTACAATAGCCTCATGAGGTAGATACTATTCTTTTCCCTTTTTATGGATAAGGTTTAGGAAAATATAGAGAAAGTAAATAATTTGCCCACAACTATTTAAGTGAATGAATCAGAATGTCAGCCCAGGCACCTAAGAACTATATATCCTAATACATCACCCATTTTGCTTTTGTTTCCAGGAAATTATGAGTTAATATTGAATGCTCAATTGCAGTGAGCATTGCAAGTGCCTCATACTGTGTTTTGTTCTGTTGATTTTAACTGGACTCTTGTGTTCAGTTTTATAATTCACATCAAACGAATGTAGAGAGGAGACGAGTTTCAAATCATAAATAATAAATGAGACATATATATTTGGAATTACTGCAGAGATCCCAGTGTATTATTTTTCCAATATGTTGGAGGTTCAATGTACTAACAAAAATACAGCATTTGAATGTGTTTAGTGTCCTTAAATCAGTATATTCAATTTGGCAGATTTGGAATCTGCCAAACCTTCTTTTTGGTTTATTACATTTTAAAAATAGAACCATGCCAGCTAAGCAATCCAGAAATCTAACTGATTGTCAATTGATCAAGAAACTACTCCAGGATAAGAAACACTTATCAAAAGCTTGTCACTTAAATTAAAGCCTTGCCCAGAACATACACTTTGCTCCCAGGCTTTAATTCTGAAGATTTATGTCTCACTCAACTCATCTCTTCTATCATATATGAAACATAAACACACAACTTTTCCACAATCATTAGAATAAAAAGCCAATGTAGGTGGTTTGAAAAAATACACCATTTTCTTATTCTAATAACAAAATTGGCTCCCATGATAAGAAATCAGAATTATACCCTGGGGAGGCTTTTGAACTATAATGAAATGAAATTAAACTCTTTTCATTGTTAGTGACAGAATCTACCAAAGAGTTTTTATTGAATTGCCTATGATATTCCTGCACACATAGCATACCCTCTGAATGGATAACTACAACAGTAATCATGTTTTTTTCTTTCTTTTTCAGTAGGTGGGTTTTTTCCAAATAGACTATGTAACAAAAAATACGATATCTGGTTTAGAACACTTACTGAAAATTTGGGTAAAATCTTGTTTTCTAAAATACTGCTTTCACCATTGTATTTCTCCAAAATCCTTATGCATATATAATTTCATCCCCCAAAATGTAATTTTCTATGGTGATATGTGAATGTGCAATGTGCGGTTGTAGAAAATCATTTTCTGCAGTTCCTTCAATAGAACAATTTAAAGAGTTAAACTGTCAACACAGAGTTTTATATATGATGAGAGAAAATAGATGGTTGAGTAATCAGTAAATTATTCAGGGATTATTTTATTTTATTTTTCTAATAAATAACAGAACAAAAGAGAAAAAAAGATGTATTCAAGAATGTTACACCAGGTGCAGAGGACTTGCTTTGATATAGCTAATATTTTTTAAAAGACTTTTTCCACCTAATTATAGGGCAGAGACTTTGTTTTATTAATCTGTAATCTCCAGCCACCAACAAAAGACCAAATGTATGCAGAATAAATGCTTATTGAGTGGATTAAATATAAAACAATTTTGAAATTCTTTGGCTGGGATCCAATAACAAATAAATATCATAGATACAACTGGAGCAAATGAATATGTAGGAAAAGATCAATTATACCTCAAAAATTATTTATTTTAACATATTATGTTATTGTGTTTCATATATGTCCAAAAAACAATGAAACATAAACTTGTAAATACTGATGCTACACTAATGATAAATGATATTTTAAAATGATGCAATTAATTATAATTAATTCCTTAACCAGATAATGATTAATCTCAAAAATGGTATGATTAGAAATTTGGAAAAAAATGAAGGTTCTAGACAGAAGGATCTCTCACCTATCTATTAATGAATGTTCATTGTTTCCTTCTTTAGATTCTTAAACCTAAACCTAACTAGTTTTTGGAACAATATTTCCTTTCCAGAGTTCTTAATTATGTCATTCATCTGGAAAGGCATTTTTTTTTCTCATTGAAAATACACTCAAATAGATTTTTCACAAATTAGTGCTTTAAATTTCACAATAAATATGAAAGTAAATACATTTTTTTTATTAACGTAAAGGGTTTTGCTTCTATACTGTTGGTGGGAATGTAAATTAGTACAGTCATGATGGAAAACTGTATGTAAATTTCTCAAAAAAACTGAAAATAGAATTACCATATGATTCAGCAATCCCACTTCTGAATATTTACCCAAAAGGTTTGAAATCAGTTTGTCAAAGAGATGTCTGCACTCCCATGTTCACTGCAGTGTTATGTATAATAATCAAGTTATGAAATCTACCTAAGTGTCCATCGACAGATGAATGGATAAACAAAATGTGACATATGTACACAATTGAATACTATTCAGCCTTAAAAACAAAGAAATATTTTCAATTGGGACAACATGGATAGCACTGGACAAAATTACACAAGCCAGATACCGAATGACAAATACCACATGTTCTCAATTACATGTGGATCTAAAGAAATTGAACTCAAAGAAGCAGAGAGTAGAATGGTGGTTACAAGAGGTTGGAGGTAGGAGAAGGGGAAAATGATGGTCACAGGGTACAAAGCCTCAATTACACAGGAGTAAGTATTATGTTCCTTTGACATATATTGCACAGGTGGTGACCATAGTAATTAATAATGTATTATATACACTTCAGATTCACCAAGAGAGTAAATTTCAAATGTTTTCATCACAAAAAACTGATAAGCATTTGAGGCGATTATTAATTAACTTGATTTTATTCCACACTATATTCACAAATCATAACATCACTTTTGCTCCATAAATATATACAACCATAGTTGTTAATTTATAAAGAAAAATAAAAATTAATCATTTTTCTGACTTTTGGCTAAGATCAAATATAGTAAAAAATAAAAATTAAAAAAAATTAAGGATTCTGCTTTCCTAGGTGGGTCATATTTGGAAATTCTAACAATATTGCATATATCTTCTACTCACTGATTTCCCTCCCATTTTCAAACTGATTTTCATCCACAAGACTGCTCAACTTGAGAAGTCCTCAAGACTTCCCCCAACTATGTATGTAGTTACATTGCTTTCCAAACCCAGCTTTATGTATATCGTCATGTTTCTCAAGGTGACAGATTTTTAAATGCAAACACCTTTATTGAAGTAAAGGTGATCTCACAATTTTGAGAATATTCTGAAGCTAAGATAAAGAAAGGAAAGCAAATAAACCTATACTGTCCATCTCATATAAAATGAAAGACTCATTGTACTTATATACCATTTATTAGTTCCTGACATATAACATTCACTTTAAAATCAGGTCAAATTTTTTTCCAGAAATAGTTAAATATTTCTTGAATCTGAGTCTTTCCCCCACCAACTTATTCCCTTTCTCTCTCTCTCTCTCTCTTTCACACACACACACACACACACACTTCAGGCCCCTGGGATGCATTATAAAGAATTTTCAGGGCATACACTTCTCACATCTAAAGCCAAAAAAATTTGAAATCATTTCTTTGAAATACTTATATCACTATGACATAAAACTTGAGGGAAAAAGTCAACCTCCTAAAAATGTTGCAAAAGATTAGCTAATCCAATCCTATTTAGTAACTTGGGGTTTATTTCAACTCAGAATAAAATGGCTATGTGATCTTGGTCTAATACGTTATTCATACTCCAAAAAGGAAAACTTGCAAACAAATGAGACCACAGAGTATTTGCCTCCAAGCCAAGGAACAGGTTGTATCAGGAAAAAAAAAAAAAAAACACTAGTGTGAAAATATAATATTTTAAGCATTTGCCAATATGAAATAAAATCCAGCTATGCCAAACAATCACATTCTCTTCATGTATCTCAGCCTTGGATGCACATCGATTTTTGAAAAGGTTGCCTATTACCTAAAGATGTAATTTACCTTCAAAAGCCCTTCTTAAGGAGCAACTTACTATTCTCTGGATTTGGACATTGGCATGATATGATATAAATTAATTAAAAAATAGGTCATGCCACTGTTTTAAGAGACACAGAGTTTATTTGGTTTATTCTGGTGCTCTCAGTGTAGGCTTAAAGTCATAATATATTTTTACTGAACAGGGTCCTGGGTATTATTTATTCCACTCTTTCATTGTAAATTTGTGAAAAACAGAAGCCCATAGAGAATGTTTGCCTTTTCCACATTCTGTAAATTTTAATGGCAGAGCAAGGGAAAGAAATAGGATGTATGTTTTTGCTTCCATTTAAACTATTCTGCTGATAAAATTTTTCATTATCCATATTATTTGTCTTCTACCCTGTGACAAGTCTTCTGGAGATTAAAAAGAGAGAGAGAGAGTGTGTGTGTAAGTAAAATGTTCCCTGCTCTTAAGTAGCTCAGGGTTTATTGGTGAAGGCAGTTGTACAAACACACAATTATAAGAGAGGGTAGAGGCTACCATAACGGAATATTGTACATGATGATGCAGGGGCAAGGGTGAGTAGCTGAGTCTAGGTGAGGCATAGTCTGGGAAAGTTTTACAGTGAAGGAAATGTCTGAGCAGTGTTTTGAAAGGAAAACCATCATTTGACAAGTGATGAAGGCCAAAGGAAGGGCATTCCAGGAAAAGCTCATAACATATACAAAAGAACATCAGCAAGAAGTTGACTGATACATTTAGCAGCTACAACTACAGCTGGTGCATAATATCAGAGGGTGAAACCACACTTCAATAAGACTGGAGAGGGAGTCAAGGTCAGCCCTTTGTTATGTGCTAAATGAACCTGGGAGACGACAGGGAGCCATTGAACAGGAGTGATATGACTGATTTGGGTTTGAGAATGATATTTCTCATATATCGTGGAAAATAACTTAGGAAAAAGACAAGGGAAATGGAAAACACTTTTTTCCAAAATTTACTTGAGAGAAGCAGCTGGATCACATGGGGTAAGGTATTTAACAGATTGAAGTTATATAATAACACACAGACTGATGAGTAAGGGAGACACACGAGAGCAAAGCAGGAAGTCATGAGGCTAACAGAACTATTACTAAATCTATATATTTTCATCTTGTTTTCTTTGTCATCATCAACCATACATGTTACTTAATTAATAAATCAATATACCCTCTGGTCTAACATGATTCCAGATGGGGAAATGACTCATTACACTCAATTCCCACTCTCTATCACCAATAATGTCATGGATCCAAATGCTTGTTCATTCTCCTCTGGTTCTCGAAAATATGCTCAAAAAACTCAAATAGGCAAATTCAAAATGCTTATGTATTAATGAGGCTCAGATGACACTAAACTATTTTCTCTGGGCTTCCTATCGGTCCTATTGGCTTTTTAGAGAGTCTGACCTTGTGATACAACATCAATCTTGGAGCCAAAACTTTCTTCAGCCACTGTGCTTTTTCCTGCTATGATCACAGTGATTCATCTCATCAGAAGATTGTGTTGAACTTCCTTCTGCACCTCCTTCACCCAAAGAACTTAATTAACTCTTTTATGACACAGTCATGACTAATGCTTGCAGCTGGTAACATAAGTACAACCCTGATATTTTTAGTTGTTTTGTTCCCAAAATAAGTCTCTTTATATATCAGATTACATCTAAATAGAGCCTTTGGTTTTTGTACGGAATTGCTGCTCTCATTACATAGGCAAAAATCAGAATATTACTAACATAGTACCATCTGATTCCTAAGCAGCAAGCCCCATCCAGCTTCTACCACTCAATAAAATTACGTTACTGGATGGAGAATCTAACTAAAATTAAATTTACATTTTAAGAAGCAGAAAATTCAATGTTACTGAGGTGCTTTGTCTTATTATTTTAAGTTTAGTAATCAAAAGGTAAATGGTGGCCATGAGAATGACAGTAATGACCTCTCTGATGCAGCTAGCGGTCGTGGCAAAAGTAATAACCAGACATCTATATCTTCAGGGCAAAATATATGTAATCATTACCACAACTCCATAACTTGAGTACTGTTATATTGTTTTTGCAAATGAACAACTTGAGGCTCAGGGGAATTAAGTAGCTTGATCAAAATTACTCAGCTAGAAACTCAGTCTGATCCTAAACCCTATCCTTGTGTTGTGTGTGTTTTCCTTTAATTCCATATTGCATCAAGATATTTTTCCTATGTTAATATTAGCTTTTCAAAAAATATTCACCTATTATCTTATCCATTGTCATTTATTTGTTCAATAATCACTGAAGTGTGCTGGTTCTGTGCCAAGTCCATACTAAGCTATTGAAAGTATGAAGACAACTTAGATAAGTAATATACAGACTAGTAGGAGATCCTGTAAATAAGTGATAGAAATTTAATTAAATATAATAATGATAACAATAGCATTAATAATAATAATAATTATGACTAATTTTAATTGAGCACTTACATTGTGCCAGTCACTGTTTTAGGATCTTTACATGTGTTAACTCATTTAATCCACAAAACAACCCTAATAAATTGGCATTGATATTATCCATGTTTGCCAAGTAAGGAAGTCAAAGCACAAAGAACATAAATAATGAACCCAAAATCACATAAAATCTTATAAAAGAGTCAACAAAAAGGAAGTATAATTTTAATATTTTCAACAAATATTTAGGCATGCCTACTGTTTGGCTTACCCTGCTTAATAATGAGGGAAGACCTCACAGAGGATGAGGCGCATGAGTTGATTCTTAAAGGATCAAGTTTCTCTTAATGAATAGATGAAGTAGGAAAGGGCATTAAAGACCATAAAAATGGCACTACAAATGCACCAACAACATTTCACATTTGACAACTGCACATGGTCAATGAGGTAACTATATCTTCATGTTTTCCAACTTCAACTGGCTTTTGATGCTTCCTAGCAATTCTGTTTATCTTGCCAAGACTTTCTTCCCAATGTCATTTTCATGCTTTCCCATCGTCCTAAAACCTCCAAATATAACACTTTCTTGCTCACTCTCATTACATGACTTTGCTTTGCTTTCTATTTCACAGGAGCTAATCCAGTTACTGTTTATAACTGACTTAAGTCCCTGCCAATATTTGGGTTAAGGTTATTGTATAAAATACTCACATCAAGGAATTACTTATTATCTATATTATTTGTGTAATATGTTGGTATTTTTAAATGAATCACTGTCATAATAAACCATCATGTAATTACATGTCACCCAAATGTTCCAGAAATCACATGCTGGATAAATATGATGAGGTCAGGAATCACAGGTTGAGTAAATGTGTAAACGTGTAAAGAAAGAACTTTGTTAGACAAACAAGAATAAACAAATTCCAGAGGTAACAGGTCAAAGGATTCACAGATTGACAAGTCCGGTACAGCTTTCTCTGTGTGTAGAAAAGCCAAACAAGTAGCTGACTAACTGCTGAATTTTACCCACTACAAGGAGCAGAACACTAAGGACATAAGCACTTGTGCCAAGTAGTACAAGAGCCACCAGGATGCAAGGTCCTAGAGATTAGACCAAAATTTGTATCTGCCCTGGTTTGATCTCTCTAGGAAAGATTTTAGGGCCTTGCCAGACAAAAAAAGTATCTTAATGTCTGAGAAGAGTTTCTTCCATAACATTCTCTGTTCCTCATTGAAGGCCCACTATCACAAGTGTTGACCCATCTTGGATGGTCCTCTCTTCCTATAGCTAACAAAAAGAAAAAAAAGAAGAGAAAAGAAAAAGAAAAGAAAAGAGAGCATTTATATATAATAGTCCCTATTTTGGCCATTGCATACTCATAAAAGGGTCTGTAGCTTTAGTGACTGGATGTCAAAAGTACAAAATTTAATTAACTTCATTTAGGGCAGGAAGAAGTGCTGAGAGATCTAAGGTTATTATTTTTCCATTATCAGTACTAAACTTATAATCTCAACTGAATCTTTACTCATTTTTTGTTGTATTACAATGGAAGAAATTCCTCTCCCATTTTAAGGTCGGTTCCTCTATCTTTGTGCAGAATCCTTGCCTTGTCCAGCATCCTTAGAGAGCCAGCATTAAAGATTATTCTTTTTACTCCCTTTATCTTCCAGTATTCCCTCTCTTCTGGCTCTTTTTCTGCAGCACTTAAACATGTTTGACTCTTCTATTACCTTACAAACAAAAAGTGATTTGTTTTTTATACAATCCAGTGGACAGTTTTCAGTCAGTGCTTTACTTTCTTTGAGCTACTATTCTAAAATTATCTGTCTCGTGGATTTTTTTTGGATTTTTTATCACCTTCTTCCTGATTGCTGTTTCTTCGTTTCATTTGTGAACTCTTTATTCCTTATTAGTGTCCCCAGTATTGATATTCCTTAGAAATTTTATCCTAAGACCTACTTTTCTTTTCACTCTCTAAATTCTCCTTGGATAATTTTATCCACTTTCATAGAATATCTTTAAGCTAAAGGTTTCTGATTATGAATCAATGATTCAGACCTTTTACCTAAAAGCCATATCCGCATACTCATCTCCTCACCAAAGAGCTCCCTGAACTTCTATCTTTCACTGCAGACTTCCAACTTCTCTGTGTTTGCTCTCAAACACCATCAGTGACCCACTTGCTAAGCCACAATCTAGGGTAGTGTCCTCTATCTCAGTCTCCTTTTCCCCAAGGTTCCAGTCTTTAAGTTCTGTCTTTTGTGCCTCTGAAATATTTCTCGAATGTATCTTCTCACCATCCCCAGTGCCATGCCCAGGTCAGCAGAGCAAAAATTAGTTTGGCCACGACTTAATTACCACAAGGATCCAAGGGCAAGAGGACAAGGAACTGAATCACTGTGGAAACAGAAGGATTCAGGTAATGGTAAGGATTCAAATGATCCCTAATGAGACAGAATCAACAGACTTAAGGAATATTTGAATCTGAAGGTAAGGGTGAAAGAGAAGTCAAATTATTCACAGGCTTTTAGTCACTTGTATTAACAATGTACCAATATCTAAGAGCGAATATTAGGTGAATGGGCAAGGTTGGATAAAATACAATAAGTTTGTTTTCTAAAAACAAGTTCTTCTGGGAAGTTTATAATATCTGACTGGTAGTTTGTTTGAAATAACATTGGTCAAACATGCATAATTGCTTTTGAAGAATAAAAAATAGGGGAGTTTCATTTTGACAACCTGTGAAAAAACAGAAAAATATGATGTTCACTTTTATAAAGTTTGTTTGAAACTGCTCCAAGAGAGAATACTGGTTTTTTCCTTTAACAATTTGTCTTAATAAATATGTGAATAATCTCAATGCAGTTTTATTTATGTATAATTCATTAAAGCAAATTATATTTAATTTTGTAACAATCTCTCATATATGGCATATTGAAAATTCAAAGAATAGCACATGGACTTGGTAGCATAATTTAATTAATGGAAAAGTTGCTTTGTTTTCTTTGTAGTCTGTCAGTTCCCAATATAGATAATAGTTTTATATCAAATTAGAAGCTAAGGACTCAAACTGTAACATGCTTAATTTTATATTTAAATTTTAACTAATCATAAATACCAAGGCTTATGTCACTCAGCAAGTATAGTATTCATCCACTTAAATTCCCCTTAAAAGCAAAATGTCTATCTCTATTTCTACAACTGGTTGACTATACGGGTTTAAAACATGTCTGAGTTCTCTTAGTTCAAACTCAGTTTATAAGTACTTAAGAGTCAAGAAAATGTTTAAGCCTAATCATTACATCACTAGTTTGTAATTACATAGTAAGCACTGAAAAGAAAATTGAAAAGAATTGAGAAGAGGAGTAGTATAAGTGGACAAATCACATACTGATCGTGTGGGTTGTGTGACTACATTTGTAAGCACGGGTGTAACTAGCCACTCAAAAGCTTTTTCTTTCCCCTTCCCTACTGGTCAAAAATGGGGACAATTGTTGTTGTTATTGTTGTTTGTTTATTTCATTTCTTCTATTCTGGGATAATTATGAGGGAGGCAGAATAGTACTGCCAGAGATTATTCCCCATAAATATTAACATGTGACAATCTTCAGTACCATGATAAGTAACCGGAATGGTGGGGAGTTGACGGCTGCACAGCCTATGAAGGTCCATGGAAAATGATATCAGCCAGGACTTCCAGGCAACCTGAAGAACTGGACATTCACCTAGTTTCACGTTATAAAAAAGTGATACTCTTCTCTGAGGAGACTCTGGAAACCTATTCTAAACAAACTAATAGCTTTCTTAGCAAGTCTCAGAAAAAAGGTGGTAACAGAGCCTCCTAAAGGATATGCCACTGATGAACAGTTAAATGTGTACTAAGATAATGATCGTTCATATTTTGGAGTGGTTGGATTCTTAGAGACAGTCACATTTTTATCCCAGTGTGACAAACAAGTATTATCATCTGTATGTATCATGACATGTAACAGGAAGGGAAACACTATAAAATTGTCAATTTAATAGGGAGAAGCTAAAGTTCCATAATAAATGGCATGATTTAAACAATGAAACATACTTCTCTCCACCTTAAATATTAGCCTGAAAAATAAATGGCTATCTAAAATCTAATATTGTAAAGGAAAGTATAGGGTAGATGCCATCAGGAGAAGAAACAATGCATGCTGTTCTTCAACCACAAATAAGTGGTTATTCATAGTCTAGTTTCATGGGGTCTAAGTTACATCTCATCTAGTCAATGGGATATTATTAGACATGAGAGTTCTGCAAACTCACAGCTGCTTGGCAGAGAAGTCCTCACTATTTTAATGTAAAACGTGAACCACTGAAAGATACAGTCATGGGGTGTAAGAGAACATATGGTGATGGCCATAGTGCAGCTCTAGAAACCTTCCACTTGGCAGGATGATGCCCACAATTTGGCAAAGTTAGGAATCCTATGTCAGCCTGGTTTCATTATAATTTATCATCAGTTTAAAACTTCCTATTCTATGGGGAAAATGTGACATGAAAAATGAGGCAAGAGTGATGTTGTACTTTTGCCAAGAAAAGCCTAGGCACATGAGCTCAGGCCTGAAAGGAAGAAGCTAAAATGAATCAAGAATGGAGAGGCAAGAGCCTTATTAAATAACCAAAAAAATAAACTCATACAGGACATTACTTCTCCTTGGATATTCCTGTTTCTCAGGCAAATCTATATAAACGGTGAACCTTATAGGTGTGAACAAATGGATTTTCTTTATCTAGTGATTTAAGGAGACTTTAAGACTTGCACAAGGCTACATACCTAGTAGGAAATTATTAAACTCTGATAAAATGTTTAAATACATTGAAATGCTTAGTAGAGATGAACTAATCAATTTAAGGACCAAAATGCTATCTTTAGTTTACATGAACTTCATGTATGATCTTATTTTATTTCTATACCATCGATAGAGCAGGGTTTCTATGGTATTCTCCACAGAAGTAAGGGGATGATAATCTGTGTCAAGTCCTACTGACCATCATATTCAGTGAAGGAATACATCTGTTGTCTTGACATATTTTCCCACTAAGGACGTAAGTACATGTTTTTAGTTTCCTCAGTGGAATATTTGAACAAACAATCAATTGAGTTTGCTGATGAGAAAGGCAGACATATAGAGAAAAATTCATATTATACTGCTTGCTGTTAGAAACTGCATTTAGAAAAAGAACATCTAAGGTGGCCACCACCCACCTATCCAAATATTAAAAATAAGGTGGTAGAACTGGCAGAGGAGTACCAGCAAAATAAGGAATAAATATTCCTATAGTACTTCTTTTTGTGATATATGTTTAGTATTTGTAGATTTGAAAGTCAAAGGGGTAGATTAGATTAACTTCTCTAACTGTCATTAGTGGCAAAATTCTGTGGAAGTTAATTCTTTTGATATGTATGTGCATTTACCTGTCCAGTTAATTTTTTCTCTTACAGCATGTGAGATTTTTCTTATGGATTAACATGGATTAAGGTGGGTTATTATTTAAAATACTAGATCCCTCTTCTAGTTTCCCCTTCTAGTTTCATTCCCCATCTAACCACTGTTTTATTCATATTATCCTTTTTGTCTTGCTTTACTCACATGTGGTATCCCATGTTCTTTTTCACTGATGAGCAAAATGTGAATGGTAATAATAGTTAAGTATTTCTCTGATACTGCACCCTTATTTAAAAAGTAGGAAAGAAAGCTACAAGCTTCCTTCCAAAGAAATATTCCTGATGAAGAAATATTCTTTTTAGGAAATTATGGAAAACACTGTCTCATAGTCCTGTGTGCCCTTTAGTAATCTTTCAAAGCAAAAGCAAGCTGATACATTTAAATTAGATTTTCATAAACAACTTGGAATTTTAGGAAAAATACAGTGATTTAAAGCAAAACAAAATAACAACAAAAACTAAAGTACAACCTGACAATTAAGAATATCAGAATCATCATTGCCTTCTTCATCAATGCCCAATTGTATGTTTATAGATTTTGCTGGGGTTTTATATAATCTTTATATAAATCGTACTTACTTAAAAGAGCATGAGGTAGAGTGATGTCCACAAGATGACTGACAAGAGGTCCCTGGTGCTTATTCTCTCCACAAGAAAGGACCAAGGCAATGAAAACACAGCCCAGATTGGACTGGAGTGTTGAGGAGAGAGAGCTAGATCTCAGTGGGGGGTGTGGAAAGGTATCTTTGGTGTTCGGAAGCTGAGAAGGGCAGTGTGGAGAAAGGAACAAAGCACCCTGCCTCTGCTACCCCATCTTCTGAAACCAGACTGGCCGAGAATCAAAAGGGCCACCCCTTGTAAGTAGAAGAACACCATAAGCCTCCATTGCTACTGCAAACACCAGCAGTCCTTACTACAGGAGATTCCCACAGTCCTTGCAAGCCCTGACCCAGTTTGGGGAGCTTTCAGAAATTCATGCAGCTGCAATGCTCTGGATTAGGAGCACAAGGTATGCACTCCCCACCCAACACCTACCTCTTGTGACTCAAGTTGCTGTAGCATGGCATCATCTTGAGGCCAGAGCCACTTCCAGAGTGGGCCCTGCTCTGGGGGCCAGTAGCCACTGCACCTCTCCAGCCCTGGGACTATGTCTTCATTTCACCAAGCCCACATGGGTGGCTGAATGCTATGACTCTAGCTTTCTAGAGCCTGGGCCCAGGATCAGCTGTGACTCTGGTCTTAAAGAGCAGGGAAACAAACTCCCCAATATCCGCAATTTCAGTCTGGCACACCTGCCCAAGAAAGACCTACCCTTAAGCCAGTCAAACATCCCTACAACCTTGCCAGAACAGGAGAGGCTCCTGAGTAGCTGAGCAGCTGACACACCCCCAGGTCAACTAAGCATTCATGTGATCACGCCCTGGACCAGCGAAATAGCTCACTGGCTACCAGTGGTAGACATGCCTCCAAGCCAGGCAAGCATGCATTTGTGTCCCTGACCAGAATAATAGCCCATGGCCCCCTCCCCAACAGCAATCCAGACCCCAAGTTGGCCAACCCACCATGTTCATGCATGTGCCCCAGTCTGAGAAAAGGCCCAACAAGCCCTCCCCCCAGCAAAGCTGTGCCACCACCATCACAAACTCTCACAGTCTAGGCCACTGAGGTACTCACAAACATCATTTGCATGGATTATGGCTGAAGAAACTTCACAAAGACTACACTATTGTGTCCACATAAAACCAAAGCCAATACACCCCTGCCAACTGACAACATAATATCCATCTCTGAAACTAAGTCTTTCCCTATGGAACCTACTCCATAAAATTGGAAAAGGAGGCTGTTCCACCTGATATGTAGAAATCAACATAGGGACACATCAAACATGGAAAAGCAAGGAAGCATGACATCCCCCAAAGATCACAATAATTCCTCAGTAATAGAGCCCAATAATAAGGAAATATCCAAAATGCCAGAAAAAGAATTCAAAATAACAATCTTCAGGAAACTCAGTTAGACACAAGAGAATACAGACAGACGATTCAATGAAGTCAAGGAAACAATTCATAATTTGAATGAGAAATTCAACAAAGATATAGATATCATAAAAAAGAAGTAAACAGAAAACTTAAAACCAAAGAATTCAATGAATAAAATATAAAATATAATCAAAAGCTTCCACAAGAGATTAGGCCAAGCAGAGGAAAGAATTTCTGAATGTAAGGACAGGTCTTTTCAAATAACTCACCCAGACAGAAGAAAAAAAGAATAAAGAATAAAAAAGAATGAAGAAGTCCTGTGGGATTTATGGGACAGCACTAAGCAAAGATATTTTTTCATTATGGGAACTCCAGAAGGAGAAAAGAGGGGAAAATGTGTACAAAACCTACTTAATGAAATAATAGCTGAAAACTTCCCAGTCTTGGAAGAGAGAGAGACATCCAGATCCAGGAAGCTCAAAATCACCACATAGATTCAACCCAAACAGCTCCAATCCGAGGCACATTTTAGGGCACATTACAGTCAAATTGTCAAAAGTCAAAGACAAAGAAAGATTTCTAAAAACAGGAAGAGAGAAAAAAAATAAAAACAGCAAGAGGAAAGCATCAAGTCACATATAAAAGAATCCTCATTAGACTAATAGTAGATTTCTTAGCAGACCTTACAGGTCAGGAGAAAATGGGATGATATATTCAAAGTTCTGAAAAAAAAATCAGCCAAGAATATTATACAGGAAAATCTATCCTTCATAAATGGAGAAATAAATATTTCCCAGAGAAGCAACAATTAAGGGAATTCATCAACATTAGACTGGCCTTACAAAAAACACTTAAGAGAGTCCTACATCTGGAAGTAAAAAGATAATCATCATGAAAATATGGAAAATTATAAAACTCATGGGTAGAGCTGATACTCAAAGGAGAAAGAAAAAGGAATCAAACCTTATCACCACAGAAAATCACCAAAATGCAAAAATAAAAAATAAGAGAGGAAGTAAGGAATAAAGCAATGTAAAAACATTAATAGAATGATGAGAGTAAGTCTTCACCTATCAACAAAAACCTTGAACATAAATAGATTAATGTCTCCAATTAAAAGACATAGAATGACTGAATGGATTTAAAAAAACAAGGCTCAACTGTACGCTGCCTACAAGAAACTTACCTCCCTTCTAAAAACACACATAGAGTGAAAGCGAAGGATAAGAAAAAATATTCCACACAAATGGAAACTGAAAGCAAGCAGGAGCAGCTCTATTTATATCAATTAAAATAGACATTAAGTCAAAAACTGTAAAAAGAGACAAAGAAGGACATTATATTATGATAAAAGGATCAATTCATCAAGAGGATATAACAATTGTAAATATATATTCACCCAACACCAGAATACCCAGACATATAATGAAAATATTATTGGATCTAAAGAAAGACATAGACCTCAATACAACAACATTTGGGTACTTCAACAATCTAATCTCAGAATTGGACAGATAATCTACACAGAAAATTTTAAAAAAATCAAATTTAAACTGCAACATAGACCAAATGAACCTAACAGACATTTACAGAATATTTCATCCAACAACTGCTGAATATATATTCTTTTCATCAGCATGTGGAAACTCCAGAATTGATCATATGTTAGAACACAAAACAAGTCTTGAAAAATTGAAATCATATCAAGTATCTTTTCTGAACACAATGGCATAAATGAGAAATCAATTATAATAGGAACATTTGAAACTATACAAATATATGGAAATTAAACAACATGCTCCAAAACAACCAAGGAGGGAAGGAAGAAATTAAGAGAAAATTTAAAAATTTCTTGCAACAAATAAAAATAGAAACACAGTATTCCAAAACCTATGGGGCACAACAAAAACATTAATTAGAGGCAAACTTATAGCAATAAATGCCTATATTTAGAAAATTAGGAAAATTTCAAATAAACAAACTAATAATGTACCTCAAGGAACTATAAAAGCAAGAAAAAACCAAGCCCAAATTTAGTAGAAGAAACAAATAATAAATATCAGAGCATAAATAAGTAAATTTAGACTAAAAATAATAGAAAAGGTCAAGGAAACAAAAAGTTGTTTTTTTGAAAAGATAAACAATTTTGAAAAACCATCATCTTGACTAAGAAAAGAAGAGAAAAGACCCAAATGAATAAAATCAGAAATGAAAAAGGAGATGTCACAACTGCTACTACAGAAATACAAAGGATCATTAGAAAGTATTATGATCAACCATATGCTAATAAACCCAAAAACCTATAGAAAATAAATAAATTCCTGGACACATACAACTTATCAATATGGAACCAAGAAGAAATAGAAAATGTGAACAGAACAATAACAAGTAATGAGATTGAATCAGTAATAAAAAGCCTCCCGACAAAGAAAAGTCCAGGACTGGATGGCTTCACTGCTAAATTCTACTGAACATTTAAAAAAGAGCTACTATCAATTCTTTTCAAAATATTTCAAGAAATTGAAGGGGAAAGAAAACTTCTAAACTTATTCTATGAGGACCAGCATAACCCTGACATCACAACCAGATAAGGATATACAACAATAAAAACTATAGGTCAATATTCTTGATGCAAAACTAGAACATGGATGCAAAAATCCTCAACAAAATACTAGCAAACTGAATCCAATAGTACATCAAAAATATCCATACACCATGATCAAGTGGAATTTATCCTAGGGATGCATGGATGGTTCAACATATGCAAATCAATAAATGTCATACATCATATCAACAGAATAAAGAAAAAAAACCTGTTATCATCTCAATAGATGCAGAAAAGGCATTTGATAAAATTCAACATCCTTCATGATGAAAACTTCTCAATAAATTAGGTATAGAAGGAAAATACCTCAACACAATAAAGCCCATATATGACAAACCCACAGCTAACATCATACATCTAAGAACAAGAAGAAAAGGATTCCCACTTTCATCACTCTTACTTAATATAGTACTGGAAGTCCTAGCCAGAGCAAGTAGTCAAGATAAAGAAATAAAGGGCATCTGAATTAGAACGGAGGAAATCAAATTGTTCCTGTTTGCAGACATGAATTTAAATAGAGAAAAACCTAAAGTCTCTACCAAAAACGTCTTAGAACTGACAACACATTCAGCAAAATTGCAGCATACAAAATCAACACATAAAAATTGGTAGCACTTCTATACACAAACAACAAACTAGGTGAAAAAGAAATCAAGGAGACAATCCCATTTTCAATAGCTACAAAAAAATTAAATGCCTAGGAATAAATGCAACCAAGGAAGTGAAAGATCTCTACAAGGAAAGCTATAAAACAATGATGAAAAAAATTGAAGACTCCAAAAAATAGAAATAAATCTCATATTCATGGACTAAAAAATTAATATTGTTAAAATAACTGTACTTCCCAAAGCAATATACAGATTTGGTGCAATCCTTATCAAAATACCAATGATACTCTTCAAAGAAATAGAAAAAACAACCCTAAAATTTATATAGAACACAAAGGACCCCAAAGAGCCAGATCAATCTTGAGGAATAAAAAAGCTGGAGGCATAGGGGAAATGCTTCAGGATATAGGTCTAGAAAAAGATTTTATAAATAAGACCTCAAAAGCACAGGCAACCAAAGCAAAAATAAACAAATGGGATTATATCAAACTAAAACATCTTCTATACAGCAGAGAAAACAATCAACAGAGTGAAAAGACAACCTAAAGAATGAGAGAAAATATTTGTAAACTATTCTTCTGACATGAAATTAATATCCATAATATACAAGGAACTTAAACATCTCAATATCCTAAAAAAAATCCAACTCAAAAATGGGCAAATGATCTGAACAGATACTTCTTAAAAGAAAACATACAAATGGCCAAGAAACATATGAAAAATTGCTCAGAATCACTAATCATCAGGGAAATGCAAATCAAAACCAGAAGATATCATCTCACCCCAGTTAAAATGGCTAGTATCAAAAAGAAAAAAGAAATAACAAATGCTGGTGAGGATGTAGAGAAAAGGAAATTCTTATACACTGTTCGTGGGTATGTAAACTAGTTCAGCCACTTTAGAGAACAGTATGAAGGTTCCTCAAAAACTCCAAATAGAACTACCACATGATCCAGCAATTCCACGGGTAGGTATTTATCCAAAGGAAAAAAAAATCAGGTTATCAAAGAGATATGTGCACCCCCCATGTTTATCGTAGCACTATTCACAATAGCCAAGATACAGAATCAACCCAAGTGTCCACAACAGATGAATGGATAAAGAAAGTGTGGTATATAGACACAATAGAATACCATTAAACCATAAAAAAGAATGAAATCCTGTCATGTGTAGCAACATGGATATGCCTGGAGAACATTTTGTTAAGGGAAATAAGCCAGGAACAGAAAGATAAACACTTCATGTTCTTATTCATAAGAGGAAGCTAAAAAAATGATCTCATAGAAGTAAAGAGTAGAACAGAGGTCACTTTTGGGAAGGGTAGGGAGAAGCAGGGATATAGGGAGAGATTTGTTAAAGAATTCAAAATTACGGCTTGATAGGAAAAATAAGTTCTAGTGTTCTATAGCACTGTAAGATGACTATTGTTAACAATAATATATATTTTATAATAAAATAACTAGAAAAGAGGATATTGAATGTTTTCAACAGGTCCCATGTATTTATTTTTGTTGTTGCTGTGATTGCTTTGGGGGTCTTCTTCATAAATTCTTTGCCTAGGCCAATGTCCATAAGAGTTTTTCCAACGTTTTCTTTGAGAATTCTTATGGTTTCATGTCTTAGGTTTAGATCTGTTATCCATTGTGAGTTGATTTTTGTGAGAGGTGAGAGGTGTGGGTCCAGTTTCAGTCTTCTACATATGGCCATCCAGTTTTCCCAGCACCATTTGTTGAATAGGGAATCTTTTCCCCAGTGTACGTTTTTCTGGAATTTGTCAAAGATCAGGTGACTGTATGAGGTTGGTTTTATATTTGGGTTCTCAGTCCTGTTCCATTGGTCTACGTCTCTGTTCTTGTGCCAATACTATGCAGTTTTGGTTACTATAGCCTTGTCGTATAGTTTGAAGTCTGGTAGATAGATGCCTCCCACAACACAAAGAAATGATGAATGTTTGTGATGATGGGTATTCTAATTACCCTGATCTGATCACTATACATTGTACATATTGAAACAGCACGGTGTACCCCATAAATACATACAATTATTATGTGTAAATTAAAGTAAATAAAATTTTAAAAAGAATCCCATATATTCCAATTTAAGAGAGGAATGGAAGATATGTTCTACATAAATAGGGCTCTTACTCTATATAGATGCTAGATGTCTACAATCATGCAAAAATCAGAGATCGTGCTGGTAGAGTCAGTGCTTCATTTTTTAAGTAAACTGTTCATCAACTAGAGTTTTTTTTTTTTAAATAGTGAGTACTAGCTTTCTAATTCCCACATATTTCTTCTCTCTTAATTGCTATCAGGAGCATGGCTAATTTAAAGTTTTCTTTCTCTGACAAAATATTATTACTCTCAGGATAAAAATACTGAAATAAATATATTTTGACTCTATCCAAAACTTTTAACCAATAATAAATTATCTCTGTACAACAGAACATTGTGGACTTTTCCAGTGAAGAAGCATAACAATCAAAATCTAGCATTTTATAGAACAAACATGTTCCACAACAGGATTTAAAAAGCAGTAAATTTTTTATGACCTTTCAAAGTCTTAGATTCTTGGTTTGAAACACACAATAATGTTTGCTCTCTAATGGTGAACTAGAAACGTAGCCATTAAAAAAGAGCTTTACAACATGTAACCCCTTACAGCAAAAATATCTACTTTTATTGTTTTGGGTGGAAAAACAAAGCAAATAACACTAAAAAATTTTTGCTTTTCCAGAGCAGAGTGAAAAAAATATTAAATGCTTTTGTGGAGGCTGTATTTTCAGTGAGCAAATGTTACTCAGTCAGTTTGGAAGGTTCTCAAGTTTCCAAATCTTTATTTGCTCTAGAAACCCTTCCCTCTACCCCAGGAATTTTCATGTTACCTGAATATTAAATGAAAAAGAGAGAGAAGAAGAGAGAGAGAGAGAGAATCTCCATACTAAGAATCAATAACTCTCAGCTTAACAAGTATATATGGGGTTCATATTTTCACCCAGTTTATATTATTCTGGATGACTAACCATTTGATCAATGTTGTAATGTTGCAATGAAGAAGTGTAGGTAACCAAAACATTTGTACTCCCGTAATATTATGAAATTTAAAAAAAGTTATTGACAATTCAGAAAAAAAAAGTGTTGAATGTAAACTTTGGCAACACAATTTCTAGTTCTGTCTCTGTGCTTTGTAGGCTTTGAATCCTAGAACAATGCCCCTTGACCTTTGAGTTATAGACATCAGATCAAACTAAAAAATAAATGTTAACATGTTTTGAAAATTGTAAGTCTCTGCAATGTATTAGTAACAATATTACTTCTTATTATTCATTAGTTGCTCCAAAGGTCCAAGAAAAAATAAGAGACCCAGTCCTTTTGTTTAGGTGGCTTATACTCTAGATGGGAATTAAAATATGTATACATACAAGAGAAATAAAAAATAATGAATATGATTCTAATCTAAGATTTGGTCATGGATTTGGCGCTGAGGACAAATTAACAAAATGAGCTTCAGTAACAATGTGTCTAGGGAATTAAAGGAATGTCTTCTTTCCCACAAGATTTGGAAAGATGTGTTAACATTGTGTCTTAGTCTGTCTGGGCTGCTGTAACAAAACACCATAGAATAGTATAACACTGTGGCTTATAAACAACAGAAATTTATTCCTCACAGTTCTGGAGGCTGGGAAGTCCAAGATGAAGGTTCCAGCAGATTCACTGTCTGGTGATGGCCCACATTCTGGTTCATAGATAGTGCCTTCTCCTTGTGTTCTCATGTGGTGGAAAGGGTGAGGGATCTCTAGGGTGTCTTTTATATGGGTGCTAATCTCATTCATGAAGGCTCTACCTTCATGACCTAATCACCTCTCAAAGCCGTCATCTCCTAATACCTTCTCTTTGGGGTTAGGATTTCAATATATAAATGTGAGGGGGTTATAAACATTTAGTTCATTGCACACTGATTGAAATTAGTTTAGTCTAAAAGGAAGTCCATTTGTGAAGAGATACAGTGTTTTCAATTTGACACATATTATATTTGCCATGGGAAAATATTTATCTTGTAAGTAATTAGAATTATGTGACTGGAATTTCAGAAGTTCAGCCTGTAGAGTTCAAGAGTAGAAACAATGAAATTATGAGCATGGCTTACATTTAGAGAATGATTAGGAATCAAGAGTAAAGGCTTAAAGACAAATGCTTTAGTAGCTAGTTGAAGAGACTGCTAAAGGTGAAGGCAGAGAACCAGGAAAGTGCTGTGTTGCAGATGCAAGAAAGAAAAGTAAAAATCAAAATGTCAATACTACACAAGTTGCAGAAGGATTCTGAGACTAAAAGACCACCTTTGAGAAAAAAACATTTTAGTAGTATGGCAAGTAAAGGTGAGCCTCAAATCCAGAAGTTTAATAATGAAGCGAGCAAGTACCTTGTAGAAGCAGAAAATAAAGTGACTCATAATGAAGGAGTTTGGCAGGTATAGGACCCTGTGTCATAGTGAGAAGAGTAGCTGAACTAGGTAAAAATGTGCAACATGAGAGAAACCTGAACATGTTCAAAGGTACGAAAAAATAGTCACTGGAAGAGAAAAATTGAAAATACTTAAGATTGAGAGGTTAAACATGGGATATACTCAAGGAGATGGCAATGGACAGAGTATAAGAGTTGAAAGTGAAAGAAAAGCTTCTCCTCTTTGTTTGAGTAGGATTCTGTGAGCAGTGTTATGAGTGAAAGATGGGAATATAGGAAAGAAATCATGCCAAACGGTTTCAATATTTCTTCTTAAGTAGGGGATAAGGTTGTCTGGTCAGGGTGAGAATGTGGAGAGCAAGAGATACCTGAAGCTAATGAGAAAGAGTCAAGTCTGCCCACCAGCTGTGCAGACTGTGCTGGAATCAGTAAATGATTATGGAAAAAAAATTTTATGAGCATCAAGAAAGACTTGATAGGAAACGCATGGTGATAATCATGCTTGTCAGGTCAACACAGCTCTTTGTCTTTCTCAGAATTGATATGAGATTCAGTAACACAAGCAGGTGTAGTGTCTGTGGAGGGAGCCAGGCTTGGCTACGAAATTCCCAGCTAATGGCCTGCATACTAGAAGTAGTTTGTTCCTTTTGAGTGCCCATAGACTAACTTTATATTGATTTAGGGTAGAGCTTTCAAGAACCTGTTTTTGTTTTTTAGAATTAAAAATATATATAGAAATACCGTGATTTATTCTTTGTATTTTTTGTTTGTTTTTTACTTTAGAGACTGGTTGATTCAGTACATTTAGGTATGGTCAAAAAAGACTGTACAAGACTTGGAAATTAGCAAAGGAGACTATTTCAATGCAGTGGTAGAAGTTGTCCAGTAGACTCTCTGTGGATTATCTGATTCAATAAGGATGGATAACTTTAATTGATTTTTCTATTAACTAGACTATTATAAAAGTTGGAGTTAACTTGTGTAAAACTGATTGTCATGTTAGTGATTATTGTCCATAGCAAAGCAAATTATTTCCATCTGATACAACTGAGATACGATTGATTTCCCCCTCCAGAAAACATCATATTTTATTGCTCTATAGGTTAGTAACCAATTTTGCATGTATTACTAAACTTATTTCAATATTACTGACAGCCTATGTTCTTTAAACTTCTCCTTTGAACTGGTCCTAACATTTTACTGAATCACTTATTAGTTAATGAGTTAAATATTTGACTATATTCTCTTATAGTTTCATGAGTCATGATTTTGCCTTTTGTTCCACATTGTCAACATTGAGACAGTGCATAATATTTGCTTCTATACAGCTGCTTTTTATAAACTCTTTAATGCTTTTTATATTATATATATAATATATATATACAAAATCATGGATAGCTTTAGATAACATGTTCAAAGTCTGACTTCCTTTTAAGTGTTTCCTAAACCTTGAAAACCCAATCCAATACCCAAACATAAATTAGGTTAACAACAAGAGACATTTTGCAAAATGCCTCCATCTCTTACTTAACATTTTACAAAATACAAAAGGCATTTTAGATTAAGAGATGCCTCTAGATCACGTATAAAATCCTATTTTAAAAAAATCATTCTCCATCCGTTGTAAGCAATTTCTTCCTCCCAAAGATTGCCAAGCTTCCCTCTCTCTCCAGTGGAGGCTGAGAATGACTTAAAGGAACCTTAGGGGTTGGAATGAAATCAGAAAGAGGGACCAGGTGAGACAGGTGCTGCATTTGTGCTGAAGGTTTTGCTCAGCCCAGGGGTCTCAGTCAGAAGATGATGGAAGCCAACACTCCACTTTGTCTGCTGGCCAAGTGCAGGGCTGACCCTGTCATGAAGAAGAGGCACATTTTGCTAGTCCACAAAGAAGTGCTCAATGGCCTGTAGTGGCATTATTAGTGCCTGAAGAAAATAATAAATTTGATCAGTGAAGAAAAAAAAGTCAAAAAGCCTACATTTGTGAAGGAGTTCAGGTGACGTGAATAGCTTGCAGAAGCCTCTCCTGAAAATATTCCTCCTTATGGAGTCTTTGTTAACAGTGCTTGCTTGTCAGAGAACTGTTTATTAGAACTCTTTTACCTCTTATACTCACTCCTGACTTATGTGAGATATGTACAGACATTAAATGTAATTGTTTAAAACTACTTTAATATGGTCACAGCATCTAACCACATCAATTTTTGCTATATTTTAAATTTCTAATAATAATATAATAAATAAAATAATTATTATTATCTAAATTAATTTGTTATATTTTTCAAAGTATTACTCCACACAAGATTGAAAATCAGACAAACAAAAAAAATTGTCCTTCACAATGCATGAAGTTGATGAGGTTTCAAAGCTGATTTTTATAAAGGTACTGCGCATTCTTCTCGACACCTTTACAGGTGTGAACAGAAAAAAATATAAGGTATTTTGAAAATGGACTGATGTCTTTCCATCTCTGATTTATTTCACTCAGTATAATGTCCTCCAGGTTCATCCATGTTCTCACTTATATGTGCAATCTAATAAAGTTGAACTCATAGAAGCAAAGAGTACAACACTGGTTCTCAGGGGCTGGGGGCTGGGGGAAAGGAAATAGAGAGATGGTGGTCAAAGGGTACAAACTTTCAGCTATAAGATGAACAAGTTCTGGGGATCTAGTGTACAGTATGTGTGGTAAAAGATGTGTTCGTTAATTTGATTATGGTAATCCTTACATAATGTATACATACATCAAAGCATCACATTGTACACCTTGAATATATTCAATCTTTATTTGTCAATTAAACATTTTCCAATTAAATAAGTAAATAAAAATTAAAAAAAAAAGACTTATGCATTCTCCTATCCATGATAAAAAGCATAAGATTTCCATTACCTCTCAAATATGGGGAATTAAGCAGAGGGTAAATATTGGCCTAATAGATTTCATACAAAGGAAGAAAAGAAAAAATTGAGACATCTCTGGATTATAATCTGAGGGATTAGGAAAAGGTTGTGTGGTAATAAAAGTCATTATTTTTTCTAGAACAAAATGCACTTGCCCTGAGACACCTTTAAATCCAAAGTCTTTGTTACCAAATTCCAGCAGTCTGTTATACTGCAGTATGATATATATGTTCTTATATAATTGTCTATTTTCAAAAATATAGTTACAAAAACAGTTAATTTTGTGGCTGAAAATTATTAACTGGAAATTGTTCATACTTTTCCACCTCCCCCATTCTGCCAAAGAGAATATCTAGTCGTATTTTCCTCTTCCTTTTCTAAATTAAAGAATAATTATTCCTTGTGGAGAATGGCCAGTTATGTTTACATAATAAAGGATCTGGGACAGAAAAGGAAAAAAAAACACTCAAAGCTGGTGGAAGAATATGTTTCTGAGGAGTGTTGCAGTTCTGCAATATAATGGAGGTAGTGAGAAGGAGAATTTTATTAATGTGTTTGGAAACACTTCACACTATTTAAGACATACAAGTAAGACTGAGCTATTAGCTGTAACTTTTGATTATTGGACTCTGTTTCTTTGATATAACTTTTGATTATTAGACTCTATCATAACACTGCTTTTAGATTGAATCAGTGGATCTAGGATTTATAAAAGTAGTTTCATTTAAGGAGTGCCATATTTTACATCTGCAATAACTAAATAATTTTACCTCAAAAGAAAGTCTCAATAATGAAGGGTTTTATTATTATTTTGAGTAGTTTCTTAATGTCACCTGAGAATAAAAAATTGGCTTATCAAAATTACCAGCAATAACTTATTTGTACCTACATATACATACTCAGAAGTATTTGCAATATACTATCACCTTTGACCTTGACCTTGTAATTTTTCTTACAGTAGACTTCATAACTATCAAAGGAACAAAACAAAATCTGTTATGTTCACTGTGATAAACACTGCTATGTATACTACAAAGCCTCTAAGGTTTCTGCCACTCAATTCTTTATACCCAATTACTGGGAGTTCCTGTAAAGCAAATAATGCTCCCTACTTAATAAATAAATCTTTTTATATTCGCTTTGAGCTGTACAATCTCTAATAGAAGAAATGCTTAGTTTTGGAAGAGTTTTTGTGATGGAAAGAATACTATCCTGGAATTCAGTCAAGCCAATAGGGTTAGTAAGAAGAGAAGAGGTCAAGGGTACTTTAAGAATGGGAGGAAGGCCAGTCGGAAGGGTATTTCAATAACCCAAGTATGAGTGGTGAAGGCCTGACCAGTAATGGTGTTTGTGTGAATTGAATAGAAGTGGAAGTTTTCAGAAATCTGGTAAATAAATAATATCCAGGAATTAACAATTATACAGAGAGAAAGGCTAGAAAATAATTTCAAAAAATGTAAATATTATAGCCTGAGAAATGAAGAAGATGGTAGGTTCACTGACAGATATTTTTGTTTAAAATATCCTTTTGATATCCTATACCAAAGTATCTAAAAGGAGAAAATCCTGCAAAATTATGCAATACTTGTTTTTAATAGGCATGACTTATAATTTAGGTTCCAAGTTTTAAAAGGGCAAATAATAGAGCCACTAAAAATATTCACCACTGCATAAAGAAGCAAAAATTGATGGAACAATAGTAGTAGTCATGGTTACCTGCATGCCATCACCACACTATGATTATACAATTCATTCCTATGAATAACCAATTATAGCCCAACACAATACAGCACAATCTTGCAACACAGATACAAAAAAACCCCAAAAAATGGAAACTATTTAAATCAACAAGAACCCCAATTTCATAATATAAACTTGCATTCCATGTGTAATTTAACTGCTCTATATTCATCCTCTTAATTTTATGATCACACCTCATATAAACAATAACTAAATCATTCATTGGATCCCAAAGCTTACAAAAAAGCATTTTTCTGTAAAGATATAGCCAATTCAGAAGGGAAACAAAAAATTCACCCTTTCCTGAATAGAGCAGTCTTATAATACTGACTGTTTTAATTATTATGACTTATTTATAGATTAATTTTAATTGATTTACTTTTCCCAATATATTTTAAAATCTCTAATCAGATATTACCAATGCCAAGTTCACCACACATTGCCTGCCAGAAAAATAAAATTTACCTGCCTTAATGTCCTTTTTGTTTGGTTATTCAGTATTATGCTTTCATATTATACTGCAAAACTTCTCTCATTTTGTTGGTTACTTTTTAAATTGAACATAACAAATTATGAGTGAAAGTTTGTTTTCAGAATGGCCACAAAAAATTGTTCTTCCTGAGACAATTGTACTCAAAGATAGTTGGGAAGACTTTACCATATATTTAAACATAATTGACATAAATCATAAACATAATTCTATGTTTACTTTTTAGCTCAGTAATTTAAGCATTAAACTCAAGCATTATGTCCCTGTCTACAAATATACTCAAAAAATGTTTCATGTGTTAGTTGCTTAAAGTTCTTTAAATTTAAATATATTACCATATTTATACATTTTCTTAGGTTGACAGTGTTTTAGTTTTTAATCTGAATGTAAGAAACACAGGAGTTGTAATATTATTTATACATCTTATATACCTAAAATTTTATCATAAATAATAAAAAGTGGTTTTGGACAGAAGAATTGAGCATTTCCATTTCATTGTCTCAAAATCTAGGTGTCATTTGATTTTAAACTTTCAAATTTTTATTTTTTAATTTCAATCTTTTAAATTGGCAAATAAAATTGTTTGCCTTTGTGTACATGATGTTTTGAAGCATATATACATTGCAAAATGACTAAATATAGCTAATTAATTAACATATGTACTATCTCACACAGTTATTTTCATGGTGAGAACACTTTACATCCACTCTTTTGGCATTTTTCAAGAATACAATATATTGTTAACTGTGGTCACCATGTTGTGCAATAGAGCTCTTGAACTTTATTCCATCTAATTGAAATTTTATATTCTTTGACAAACTTCTCCCCAACTTTGCAACCCCAACCACCACAGCCCCTAGTAGGCATCATTCCACTCTCTACTTCTAGGAGATCAACTTTTTTAGATTCTACACATAAGTGACATCATGCAGTATTTGTCTTTCTGTTCTGGCTTATTCCACTTAACATACTGTCTTCCAGGTTCATCCAAGTTGTTGCAAATGGCAGGATTTCATTTTTTATAGCTGAATAATATTCTATTGTGTATATATAACACATTTTCTTTAGCCATTCATTCATTGATGGACACATAGGTGGATTCCATATCTCGGCTGTTGTGAATAATGCTGCCATAAACCTGGGAGTGCAGATACCTCTTCAACATATTGATTTCATTTCCTTTGATTACATATTCAGTAGTGGGATTGCTGGTTCTTGTGGTAGTTCTACTTTTAACTTTTTGAGGCTCCTCCATACTGTTTTCCATAATGGCTATATTAATTTACATTTCTACCAACAGTGTGTGAGTTCCCTTTTTTCCACATTCTCAGCAACACTTGTTATCTTTTTCTTTTGATACTAGCAATTATAATAGATGTGAGGTGACATCTTATTGTGGTTTTAATTTGCATTTCTCTGATGATTGGTGATATTGAGTATTTTTTCACATACCTGTTGGCTATTTGTATGTCTTCTTTTGCGAAATGTTTCATCGGGTCCTTTGCTCATTTTTTAATCAGGTTATTTATTTGCTTGTTATTGGGTTGTTTTTGAGGTCTTTGTATATTTTGGATATTAACCACTATCAGATGTATGATTTGCCAATATTTTCTACCATTCTATAAGTTGTCTCTTCACTCTGTTGATTGTTTCCTTTGCTGTTGAGAAGATTTTTAGTTTGATATAATCTCATTTGTCTAATTTTGCTTTTCTTGCCTGTGATCTTGGGATCAAATTCAAAAATCACAATTGTACATTTTTAAATACTAGTTTGAGGATTGAGTTTTCAATCCTAGTCAGCTATTTTGCTTGGTGACATAACAATCTCTTCATCTATAGAACAATAGTTCATAAAAGTACTTTTGAGTAAAAAGTTTCATATTCTCTTTGTCAGCAAATGCAATGACTTATTTCTAAACTACTCCTTCTCTGTGTCAGGTCTCCTGATGTTTGGTGGTATACCATTAATCTTTCCTGGAAAGAGCTAGCAAATGGAACTCATAAGAATAGTGATGTGCTTTCTGTGGACACCACTTTTGTTGCACCATTATGTGAAGAAACCTGAGAACATGTACCATCCCAGAGAAGAGAAATGACAAGGTCATAGTGGGCTTTACTAGAACTCAGATCACCTGAGTTCCTAACCAGCCATACTTCTCATTACATTAACCTATTGCTGTTTCCCTCACAATTACAAATGAAAGTAGGAAGTCATTCATCCCTGTGAAATGTGAAATAGGAGTGATGCTCTCTTCCCATTTCATTAAAATGGACCTAAGTAAAGCAGAGAAGTAGGCAATTGTTTCTTTTCTTTTCTACCTTAGGTGTCTCTAGAGTACGTAAGGTTTTCTTAGAAAAGTGCTTCTCATCTATTTCCCCTTTCTTACCATGGGTGGTATAAAGTTAGATTTAAGCAGATAACTCAGTTCACAGAGAGGATCTTCAGAAGACAAAAGAACAGAATTGGCCTTAGGGTCTCTTAAAGTGCTCTAGGAGCAAATAACTATGGAGTCTTTCTTTCCATTCCCCTGCCAGTTACTGAGGTATCAATAGAAGATTGCACTCTCTATATAACTTAATAACCAAAGATTAGGAAAAGTCTTTAAAAAAGACCTTGTATCTATCTGCAACCTATATTGTACATATAATAGCTGTTTTAAGTTCCCAATAAATATTTGTTGAATGAATGAGCAAATGCTTTTGTACTGTTAGCATTACAGAGTTAATAGCCTACACTGAACAGAAGCTTGTAGTCTTTCTATGACAATAACCACATTTCCTCTGAAGTTTTCTTTATCAAGAGTTTACCATTTGTTATGATATATGAGACTAATAGAACACCCAATTCTTTACTCAGTTAATGTTACAAGAAGTAGAAAACTAGGTAACTGTAATGTTAAACATGAAAAAATTTTATGGGGCCATTATTGATATGAAAGAATTTGAAGAAACAATTAACTTCTACAAATATCCAATATGAATATTTTTAAACAAATAACTCATTTACTTAACAAACATTTTTCAATGTCAATTCTTTGCCAGCACATGAGATATTTTGGAGTGAGAATTGACATGACTTGATCACAAATCTATTGTGGTGATAAGGAGTAGGGAATCCATAAAAGAACATCATGGAAATTCTTGGAGATTTTAGTGGATGGTCATGTTGTTAAAGAGACAGGGATTGCTCAGGAGTAGAAAGGCCATGTCTTTGCAGGATATTAAGTGGAATATAATAAATTTTTTTATTATCATGTACCTGAGACACCTGAAGAATATCCAGGAACAAATGGAAATGACATGCCTAGAATGCAGGAGAAATTTTGGAACATAGTGATAGGATTTTAGGAGTCATTGGCTTACAGACCATGAGCATGTATGTGATTGTATAAGAAGAGAATTATAAAATGAAGAGAAAGGAGAACCTGGACTAGAAGCCTGAAGAATACTAAGCAGATAAAATAAGACAAAAAGAAATAATAATATTGTATACACAAAAAAAAGAGAATGTTTCAAGAAGAAGGTCTAGGTCAGTGGTACTAATGCTACAGAGGAGTCGAGGATAAGACCACAGAAGATCCACTGGACTTGTCAAATTAGGAATTAATTTTTGTTACCTCTAAGACCTGTGTTAGTACAGTGGTGGGTTGAGATGTGAATGCAAATTGGGCAGGGAAAAATAGAAAACATGATTTTTTTTTTTCAAAGGGTCTGTCCACAAATGAAGGGCATACCAGCAAGGTCATTCCAGTGGATAACTTTTAGGGTTGGGTTCGTTGTTTTGTTTTGTTTTTCAGAATTTACAGCTTTATTTAGAATTTCATCAGGAAAATTGAGACCTATGCTTTGGATCAACATACACACACACACACATATATATATACATTGGAATATTATTCAGATAAAAAAGAAGGACATCCTGCCATTTGCAACATGAATGAACCTTGAGGGCATTGTAATAAGTGAAATAAGTCAGACAGAGAAAGACAAATACTGCGTGATCTCACTCATATGTGGAATCTAAAAAAGTTTAAAACATAGAAACAGAGAGTAGACTAGTGGTTAATAGGGGCCAGGGGTGGAGAAAAAGGGGAAATGTTGGTCAAAGGGTACAAACTTTTCATCGTAAGATGAATAATTCAGGAGATATAATACACAGCATGGTGAGGCGAGATGTGTAAACTAACTTGATTATGGCAATCATTTCACAAAATATATGTATATCACATCATCATGTTGTACCCCTTAAGACCATGTGATTTTATTTGACAATTATACCTAAATAAAGCTGGAAAAAAATTAAATAAACATATAAATAAAAATTGACCTACTGAAATAATAAAATTACTTTCACATTACATTTCACAATCCATTACTTAATGATTTAGTACTGCTGAGATGAAATATAAATCAATCATAGTTACAAATGATTATCTTACTTAAAGGTAAAATAAATGCTAATAGTGTGTATTTCCTGAAGTCAGGCACGTTGACTTGTGTATTATGTATGTATCATAATATATAAATCTCTATTTCTGACGATAAGTAAAGTATATTTTGAACACAGATAATTTTAACCACCACTCAGGAAACTTACCTACTTTGTTAGTTTGTGTCATGTATATATGAAAATATATTTAATTAGGGCAGAATCAGTGAAAGAATATTTACTAAAATTATTGCAAACCCTAATCCCCTTTGGATTCTTTATGAGACAACTGGATTGTATTAAACAGCCAATGCCATGCCCAGAATCTTCTAGACGCTTTGATTCTTTTTTACCAAATAACTTATTTCTCATTATTACTCAAGGAAATGATGAGAATGTTGAATAAATAAGGGATCTCTTTTTTATGCATTGAGTAAAAAGATATTTTACTATTGCACATTACTGGGACATGAAACAAAGAATCTAGTTGTTAACAAATTTTCAAAGCCACCGGGTTAAGTTGAATATTAATATGTCCCTAAAAAAAGTATCTGGAAATAAATGTTTTATTTGATAAGTGACTGTCAAAATATACATAGTCAAACTTTCCTTCTGCTTATCCCTTTGTAATTTTTTTGAATTTAACGTTAAAAATTAAATACATTTTTTATGAAAAAGCAAAACATTTTTGTATACTTGTTCTTTCATTTCCCTGTTCTCCATAAAATGCTATTTTTAATTTCAAATAGTTATTTATTTTTTATTAAGAAAAAAATCAGCTATATGAGGCATAAGGCAATAAAAAATGCTGACTACAATTAATCTGTGTGCACTGAATGAAAGAATACTTAATTGAAAGAATAATAATCCAAGCAGTAGACTACAAAGCAGTTTATGAAAAGTTCCCTTTAAACATGAATTTGCCCTTGTGTGTAGTTTTCTCTTTCAATAGTCTATCTTATAAATCCAATAGAATAAAATAAATTTAAAAATTATGAATTAGGGAATGATGTTATTCCTCTTCAGTTTTAACATCCTCATTAAACATACTAGTCTTTAGGCTAAAGCAAGAACAGCAATTTTAGATACCATTGATATAAGACATTCTAATATTATGAAATGTGTATTTTATAGAAATTTGAGTTCAATTGTGCTGTATTTAAATTTTTTCAATAAGAAACATTCTAGTATGATTCTCTGAAAATAACTTGACAGTCTCTAAAGCATAACTTATTGGCTTTGTTGTAAAATTGATCAAAATCCTATGATTTCTCCATATCATGTTACCCCAACAATGTTTTTAAGTCTGTTGTGGTAGGCTGAAGAAACTGAACATAAGAGCTAATGAAGTAAACTTATGGATAAATACTAATGGAAAATGACTGCTTCAGAAGAGGAAAACATCTCACGATTTCCCATATTTTTTACTTAATGGTCAAACACATTTAACAAAATCTTGGGAATCTTATTGTAAAAGCCTTTTTGCCCTACTTTACAGAGAAATATTTGCAGCTGGCAGAGTTAATGCAGGCTCATTAAGGAAGCCAAATCACTATGTGCATTAGGACTCTGCTCTGCGCCCCTGCTTTTAGCCCAATTATCTCATATCGTAAGAGGAGGAAAGGCGTTGTCCCTCCCCCCAGCCCCACTCCATCCTCAGTTCTCGGGACATTTTATGTTTCTATGACATTTCCATCAATTTATCTAGGGTTTCTCAAAATTAACGTCATAAAGATCACCAGGAATCTTCTCAAAATCAGATTTGCAGACCCCTTCTTCAAGGGATTATAATTTGCTAGATTTGGGGTGGGTCATGGGAGTATACATTGTAAGAACTTGGTAAGGTACTTCTTATGATCAGGTAAATTGGGAAATAATATCCACTCCTCTGTGCTTCTTGTCTCTTGAAAGCAATTTCTCATCTCGCTGTACTCCCAATCCATGGAATATTCTTTCATGTGCACATTTTCATCCAATGTCTTTCTTCCCATTTTTGCATACTTGGGACTGTCACCTGCATGCTTTCATGCTGTAGGACAAATCCCACTGTCCCACTTTATTCCAAACCCTCTGGGTTTATAATATCTTCCCCCAAAGTGATGAGGTTTGTGGATAGGAAGTGAGAAGAAGACTATCTAGAATTATATGACTATAATATTAAACATATTAAAAATAATGGATGCTCAAAGCAGGAGGACTAGAGGAAAATGTGGTTCTAAAGAAAGACAGGAGACAAAGCAAGGAAGTGAGCAGGAATAACACAAGTATACAAAGCTGGGTAGAAACATAAGGTAGCGGTCGGTGACCTTACATGTAGGGCACAATGCCCTGTGCCAGGTGAGGCTAAGGATGACAAACAAACTACGGTCCTTTCCAGGAGTGATAGGCTAAAAGGAGTGCTAAGACATGTACAGGAACAACTGTCATTCAAGGCAGAATATAAGAGAATCTAAAAAGGGTAAAAAAGATACTACTATTCTGAAAAGGGATAGATCATAAGTATTTGAGAGGATTAGGGTCAAAAATATGGCAAAACGGCATTTAAACTGAGCTCCGGAAGATAGGTCGAATTTTGAGAGGTGCAATAGGAGAGGAAAGTGTTTTGGCAGAGAAAATTATTAATAATTAATTAATCAGTGGCTGAATAAACCAATCTGTGAACAATAGAAACAAATTAAAGCAAAAATCAGTAACATGGATATAGCCTATCACTTTTTCTAGATAGATGATTCTTTCAGATTTCTGGGTGGCAGCTCCTGCCAGTAGAAATGATACTCCTGAGGGCGGTATAGATGTTGATGTCATACAAATGTTTTACTCAAAGAATCTAGGGATATATGTCACATGTAAACATTTAAACATTTCATTATGATTAGAAATACAACTTTAGTTAATATCTAAAAATGAGGAACAACTTTCAACAACCTCTTTAATAAGAATTCTGTTGTTCTATTGTAAAAAATAAAGATTATGCAGGAGTTTAAATAAAACTCCATGCCTTCAGAAGAAATAGTTACAGTTTTATTTGAAGCTCAAAATGAAGCTGAGTGAAGAAAATGAGTTATTTTATTAAATTTTTAAGTTTATTCTAAATTTAATTAGAGTACTTTTGTAATTCAACCATATTCCTCATTGTCTGAATGTAATGACAGCCACAAAAGGTGACCACTTTAAACAACTAAATGACAAAACACTATTAAAAAGATGTTAATTTAACGGCTGATTAGATGATTCTTAAAAAATCTAAATCTAGCGCTGGGTGAAACAAACATTTTGTTAATAGTTCAGAACAGTGGCCCCTAATTCACAATTTAAGCTTTCCCAGTATATGTCAGTAAAGCATACTGGCTTCAAAACATTATGCAGAACATTTCTCAGAAATAATTCCATTTGGCATGCTACAGCATGTCCAGTTTATACAAACATACACACACACCCCCATCATGTGCACACACCTTTTATCCTGCCCATCTGTTGAGTGAAATGGGAGGAAGTACCAGACGGGGACATCTTCCAACCTAAATGTCATGGTAGTTAGGGCTTCAGTCCTGGCTCAGTCTCAATCATCTTGGTACTTTATATCTCACCAGATCAAGTTTGTTCAAATGCCTCTTGAGGCTATTTTGCTGCTTAGTAAAGTACTTCTGATTCATTTTTTCTTTGTTATTCTATTTTATAAATGTTTTAATTCATTTAATAAGAAGAGGCTGTATTATAGCTTTAAAGTAAATAGCATATAGTAACCACTCTTTATATCTAGTGTAGAGTTTAAATACTAATTTAAATTGTTACATTTAAACTGTATTATTTCAGAACCTCCCATTCAGAGTTACCATCCAAAAGAACAACATGTTGATTCAGATAGACATGATAAAGGGAAAGTTAACAGGTGTTAAAAACCACTTAAGATAGATAGACAACAGTAAAACTGTTCAATAAAATGTATGAGGGATACTCTGACAGCGTTGAATATAAGGAAGAATTGCAATCATGAAACCAGGAAACAAGACCATGAGAGGAAAGCAATGGAGTAGTCTCGTAGAAATTAATGCAGTGTTCTTCACAAAGGATGAAATGTTTAACTTTATATGGTACAAGTTCCTCTAGGCAGAAACATATAATGTAGAGTCACTATTTTGTGCAGAAAATAGAGAACGGAAATGAAAGATGTTTTCTTTAAAAATGCACACAATTTACAGTTACAGAGAATTTCCCTATTTCTCCTATTATTAATATCATATTAGCATGGTACATTTGTAAAAAAAAATTAATTAACCAATATTGACATACATATTGTCTACTGAAGTTTATACTTTATGCACATTTCTTTTGTTTTTATTTAATGCCCTTTTTTGTTCCAGGATCCCATCTAGTATATCACACTATGTTTAGTTGTCATGGCTTCTTAGATCCTCTGAGCTGTGACAATTTCTCAGACTTTCCTTGTTTTTGATGACCTTCACATTTTTGAGTGCTGGTCTGGTATTTTGCAGAATTTCCCTCAATTGAGAATTTTCTGATGTTTTTCTCACAATTAGGTTGGGGTTATAGAGTTTGGGCAGGAAAACAACAGAGGTGAAAAACCATTCTCATCACAACATAACAAAGGGATATATTACAGACATAATTTACCACTACTACTGTTAAACTTTTTTGTTTGGATTAGGTGGTGTTTTTCAGGTTTCTCTACTGTAAAGTTACTCTTTTCCCCCCTTCCTATACCATACTCAAGGCAGTCACTATGCACAGCTCACCTTCATTCTCTCATGTTCTTAGCACCAGAAACGTGTTTTATAAACTAAGCAAGTCTTGCTGCTAGGTCTGTTCTTGTTTTCATTTAGTTACATAACCAATGAAACCAAAATTATAAAGAAGTTATGTTCTAAGTGTTTGCTTCCTACTCAGTAATTTGGAACTTGTGACTTTTGTTTTAATTGAAGCAACTTTATAAATAATGGTAAGTTTTCCAGGCTAGCCCACAAAGGCCTACGTAACACTGAATGCAGTTGTAATAGTGTATATTTTCAATTAAAAATAATAGAAAGCAATATTAGTAAGTAAAAAGGGAAAACAATAAAAGGATTAAATGAGACACAGTATTGTACTAATCTTAGACGTATATGCTTAACAAGCTGGGAGGAGGGGAGAGCAAGAAGCACATTTAATGCAAAGGAAGTATCTGCGAAGGGTTGAACTAGCATGGTGACTTCTGAGATTACTAGAACACACAGTGTGTAATGGTGAATGGATTTCAATGAGCCTGGACAGAAAAGCAGGGAGTTAATTATGGTGGCTTTATATGCCATGCTAGGAAGATTGGATTTAAATTTAGGGCAATGGAAATCTAATGAGGAATTGTATGCAAAGACATGGCATGATCTAATTTGTGCTTTAAAAACATTCCTCTGATGACAATCTGGGATGGCTAAGAAAGGTATGAGACTGGAGGCAAGAACAATTAGGAGAATATGGAAACAGTGGAAACAAGACATGAGAACCCAAACTAAGTCAGTAGTCCAATAGTCTTGAGAAAAAGTCAAGAAAGGTCTGACATGGGAGATGTTACAGAAATAGACACTTTTGTTCTCAGCAACTAGCTTCTGTCACAGGGGTGAGGAAAGAATGAATTTCTATGCCTTTTCTATTACTAGTTTCAGGGATGATGAAGTTAAAATGAACATTTGTTGATGCCATTATAGAGAAAGAGAATATGGCAGAAAGATAAGTTTGGAGGAAAAGGTAATAAATACTTTGACAACATGACTTCCATCACAAGCAGTCCTATCTTTTGGTCATAATTCAGGTATTTTTACACTAATTTATAGTGGAAGTTATTTCCTGAGAAATCTGGCAGAAGCTGGAAAAGACAGAAAGTAAAAAGCTGTTACAGAGAATTCACATATGTTTATAGGAAAAGTTTATGAAAGACGTACTTTCATAGTTATGAGCAGTGCCAAACAGAAGAAATGAGGTAAAGAAAGTATGTACTGGATCTTCCTAAGAGTGAATAAAGGAGGTGGGACAGAGACCCAAGGAGTCATGAAACCAGACTCTAGTCAGGAGCTGGCAAGGTCAGTCCAGCTGGAAGAGCGGATGTGCTCGGGATCTGGGGAGAGGATGACCTAGGGGAAGAAACGTGCAATGGGTTATTTGTTTGTACAAAAGCAATCTTGAGTCAGATGCACGTTTTTACGACAGTGGAATAATACCATGCATCATTTTAGTTGGGATTTCTACTCCTAAGTGTTTCCTAGAGATAGCCTTGGGCTATAATTTCAACTTACAGTTAAATATGTAGGTTCACCTTTCTACCCGCTTACTCTCTCATTCCTGATCCATCTATTTTCCCACTTGCAAATCAAACAGCCTTCCTTTCATGACGCTCCTATCCTCCTCTGTTCATCCATTCTCCTCCTGCTTACCATTAGTGTGTACAGGGAGAAAAGAACCGTGGCAATATATGGGCAGGTGGTTTGCCAGGACCTCTGAAAATCTTTAATCTTTTCACAGCCTAGTCATCACGTAGTACCCGTTTTTCTTCTAGGAAATAAAACAAAGCAAATGGCATCATCAACAATAAAATCAAACAATCTAGCCCAGACCATCTGATGTTTCTTCGTGTGTGTTAATTGACTTCAATTCCGGAAGCTGGCATATAGCCTAGAATTAATTTTTATGCTTGGTTTCTTCTCTTTGCAAAATGGATCCACAGGAAATTGATGAAAAGGATATGTTGTTTCCATAACCTTCTCATATGTGACCTAATTTGACTAATGATTAAGATAAAAAATAAATGAATACAATTAAAACAAAGAACAATTTAATGTGAGTTTTTAGGAAACTATAGCATCAAATATGTGATGAATCAAAAAAAAATAGGGAATATCTTTAAATAAAATCATTCCTAAAGGATGGTACTAAAGATAGGAAAGCTTCTATGGAAGACTCCTGAAGTATAGATTTAAATCAGATATAACCTGGATAAATATAATAGTATTATGTTAGTTGATGGTTTTAACTAATGACAAATGACTTAAGCAGCCAAATCTACATTGATAAAATTAAAAATATCCAAGGGATAAAGCTCAAAATTCTGCTTATCATTTGGAAACTTACATGTCTCTGCTTTTTAAACCAAACACATTTATAAAAATATTTTGAGGCTATGTAGACACATTCAAACAAACACAGTTAATGTTATGAAAAATGAATTAATTCCTTAATTTACTCAAAGCTTAATGAGTCTTTAATCTGCTATAGTAATTGAGACATGCACCAGACAAGAAAAACATGTGAACAGTCTAATGGAACAGACAAATGTGAACACAGATAAAGGACAGTCATGTGCCTCATAATGATGTTTCACTCAACAATGGTGCATATATGACAATAGTCCCATAAGATTATAATGGAGCTGAAAAATTCCTGTCACCTAGTGACATCATAGCCATTGTAACATTGTAGTGCAATGCATAACCTTTCCTATGTTTATATATGTTTAGATACACAAATACTTACCACTGGGTTACAATTGTCTATAGTATTCAGTACAGTTAACATGCTGTATAGGTTTGTAGCCTAGCAGCAATAGGCTATACTGTGTAGGCCAGAGATGCAGTAGGCTATACCATCTAGTTTTGTGTAAGTACTCTATGATATTCTCACCACAAAAGCACCTACCAATGCATTTCTCAAAACATATCCCCATTGTTAAGCGATTCATGGCTCTACAGTACAGTCTGCTTCAATGCCGTTAGTGTTAGGGAAATATTATGAACACATCCCCTGTCTTGCTGTCTCAGGAAAATTATAACTATTGTCTTGAATATAAAGCTTGAAGGATGAATAATAGTTTGCAGGGAAATAAAGATGGGCAGTGGATTCTAGATAGAATTGAGAGCATGTATGATGGTTTGGAGGCCTAAGAAATTTTGGTATAAGTGGAAATCATGAGAAAAGTAATAAAGCCCATGCACAGGAAATGGATGTGATATGGTGGCAGAGAGTGATGCTGGAAATGTTGGTTGGGGATGGATTATGCAAGATCTTAAACATCAAATTAAGAATTTAGTTTTTATCTTGAGGGTGTCAAGTTCTAAGCATTTGGGAAATGATTTTATATGTAAATTATTTCACAGGATGATGATTTTTTGGTAGAGTAACTGTGTGAATAGTGTGAAAAAATGCACTAAATATGGAGAAAAGTATAGGAAAGAGAAGATTTAGAAAACTTAGAAATCATCCAACCAGAGCCAATGATCTTCTGCCCTGAGGCTGGGGCAATAGGAAGACGAAGGAGGTTAGACATTTCCTTTAATTCTAGAGACTGGCAAAGCCCCAGCTTGTCAGGTGTAAACGTTGCTCACATTTAGCTGTTGAAGCTTACATTAGAGCAATGAACTTAAGTGGGAAGTAAAACATTACCTATTTTGAAAAACACTAATGCCCTGTTGACAAATTGTGGTATATGAAGACTTAGGAGTACCATGGAGACATCTCACAGGCTGCCAAAGGAACAAAGGGGAAGGAGCTGAAGGGTAGGACTCAGATCCACAGCTGAGCTGCCCTCGCTTCAGTCAATGCTTTTGTTGTTGTTTTTTATTTAATTTTACATACAGAGCTTCCGTTTAAGATTTTGATTGGGGAAATATTTCCATGATTAAAAAATAAAATTGAAAACCAATGGTGTGCAAGGCCCATATTTTCAAAGACAGATTTTTAAAAGTTTCTTTTATATATTATTCCCAAAAGATTCTTGGTTCTAAGAGATTGTTTATGATCTAAATTAACTTTATGAAACACTTCTGCATTGTCTTTAATTTTCTTATTTTGCTCTCAAGATTTTTCCATGAACCAGAACAGGTCTATGGCCAACCTTTAGAAATGGTAGCTTTAGGATAAGCAAAAGCACGCAGACCCCCATCTCGCAGTGTGATATTTAGATTATGTCTCAACAGTGAAGATCAGATGTTTGGAATATATTACCTTCAACATCAAAATGTTCAGTAATATTTTCTGGAAACAGATGCCCCAGGTCTAAATCCTGGATCTGCCTTTTATCCTAGCAGTAATTTTAGGCAAGTTAATCTCTCTGTATCCCAGTTCTACTATTATAAATGTGGGTAATAACAGTATGTTTTATCTAGGGTGGCTGTGAGGATTGTGTCAGTTTATATGTATACAATATTTGAATCAGTGCCTTTCTAAGATTGGAGTTGTATTGTTGTTAGCTATTATTATTGCTATTATGTGAAGCCTTGGGTCTAGTGAAAAATGAGTCAGCTTTTGAACTTCCTTCACCAGCATATGCTCAGATTTGATTGCTGTTTGTCTTTACCTACTGTAATGCATGTTCCTCGGGAATAGGGAGTTTTATCTGTTTTGTTTATTGCAATATCTCCAGCATTTAAAAGGATGCTTGGAAAAAAATAAAAACTCAATAAATATTTGTTGAATGAATGAATGGATGAATTCTTATTCCATTGAACTGGAGCTAACTCAAGTGTCCCCTTGAATTAAAGGGGACAAAATGTCAATGCTTTGATATTTACAGAGCTATAAAGCAACTTCAAAAATACTAAGGGGAAACAAGGGAGATATAAAACCTACTTATTTTCTCAGACTCAGGGCAGGTACAGTTTTAGACTCCACATAGCAAGTTGGGGGCCTGATAAAAGTTTTCCAATTTACTACCACAAGACTATCTGGGATGAAAATCAGCCCCCTCCCTAGGGTGTACAGACCCCAGGATAAATTTGAATATGTGCTTTACCTTCTATAGCTACTGTCCTTATCCATAAAAAATTTTGACATGTCTATGTATGTGCCAAGGGAAGGAGGTATTCCATTTGTATTACCTAATTGCTACTGAGAGATTTTAGCAGTAGTGGTAGTAGTAGTAGTCATGTGTGCGTGTGTGTGTGTAAGGGGAGACAAGATACAAGAGGACCTCATTTCACTACATGTAAGAAGAAATATGCCAAACCCATTGCCTACAAGGAGAAGTTCTTTTCTAGTTTATCCAATCAGGCTTTTCTTGAGCTGATTAATACCAAGTTTAGAGAATGAAGTAGCATAGAGAAGGGAGAGATTGATTCATATAAGAAGGAACATGATGATACTTCCAGAAATAGAAAATAAACCAAAAAGTCTGGCAAAGCAGGGAGACATATTTTAGAGAGGCAGAGAAGTTTGGGTAGTCACCTAGATGAAGGAAAATCTGGGACCAAAATTGGAAGAGTTTTTAAAAAGTGTGGTTGTGCAATGTAGTGGAATGGCACCTTTCCCATCCCTTCAGGAGACTTTGGTAAAACTTAGATTATTTTTGAAACTTTTGGAATTCTAATTGTCATATTGTCTTTGGAGACAAGTCTTTGCAGAGCAGGCCATCATATGATGACTACTTTTTTTTTCTTTTTTGCTCCTGTTGTATATAATCAATTTACATTGAAATTTTACCTCAAAATGTTCTGTAACATCAATGAAATAAGTATTTAGAAACAATTTTTAAAGGGGGAACAGAGGGTCTATATGAGCTTTTAGGAATATTTAAATTTTCTATGATTTTGAGAACTTTAGTAAAATCATTAACCTAATTTGTCTCTAAGAATTGGTCAGTTTTTGTAATTAATTTTTGGAATAGTTTAAAAACAATTTCATTTTCATGTTTTAATGTATCAAAAGTACATAAAATAAATGTATAGCCATCTTCTCTGCACATTATAAAAGAGCACATTTTATACTTCTTTGCAAGTATAAAAGAGCTTCTATAGGAATAAGGGGGAAACTTTCCTATAATAACACTATCACTAAATTTTACATAAACATCCTCTGCCATATCACATTTTAAAAATTTCTGGAACAGAGAACATTAGGAAGGAACATTTAATACAGGAAATTAATGAGGACGAGCTAGCATATGATCAAAGAGTTAAATCTCTGATATATAATGACATTAACTCAAGCACAGAGAAAAATAAGTGTAAGATGATATTATTTATGATGAAATTTATGTAAGATGAAGATGCAATAAGGCAAAACTGATTTTGTAAAGAGATTTAGTAACATAGAGAAATATTTGTTAAAATATTAAATGACTATATCAGCCTATACATATATTATATAATCAAAACTATGAAAAATTTGCTTAGAAAGTGGACAATAAACACATTTAATATTATATTGACAGTGAAAACTTTTGGGAGAGAGCCTGTATAATCAGTTGTTTCCTTTCATATTTTCTATTCTTTCTCCATTACTCTGAATAAACACTAATCAGTTTTACAAAAGTAATAAAATCAAATAAATTTTTTAATGAATAAAGCAGAGCCTCAATCTAATAATGTCATGGCTTTTCTCAAAATCCTCTAGTAAAACCCTGTATTTATATTTATACCTTATAAATAGATGTTTTGGTGTATAGATGAATTTTTAAATGTTTGAAATGAGCAAATGTTTATTTCTGGTTGCTTTGTCAACACTTTTTGAGAAGTTGGATGATAAGCTTTATAAAAATAATTGGGAGAGGACAATTCTGGCATATCTTTAGTTCAAGCAGAAATGACTTGTTTTGGATTATTGACCTTTTTATTGTTCATTGAATTATGCAGGCCAACCAGTTATTAAATGAAGTAATATTTAATTTTTCTGGTTCTGAATTTATTCTTTTCCTTCCTATAACTTTTTTTTGTTATCAAATGTCAGCCTAGTGCCATCCTCACTTTGCAAAACAGTATTCTGCTCCTCAAGGATTTGGTAAGGCATGAACAATCTGGCTCAAATTTTCTGAACTTCAGCATTTTTAGGATAAGAAGGTGATTCAAATGAAACTTACAATAATAAATAAACAAATTTATACCCCCAAAATAGTGTTATTTATTTCATATCTACTTCCTAATAGCTATAGAAATATTTAGAAAAAAAGAAAAGCAGTATGTTTTCTATGTTTTTAAAGATTGGAGTTAAATTCCAGATATCATAATGGAAAAAGCACATACATAAAGATACAAAAAACTAAATATTTATAAATTAATATTTTATAAATAGCTTAGCCATTTTCTTATGTTGTATTGCTGTCTTTTTTAAATAAAATAAGTAACCTTTATTATAGCACTGACAATTAAATATAACAAAGAAAATTATCCTTACTTTCCCAGTAAAAGCTAAAAAATATAAATATTATTTTATCACTAGAATAATTTCCTCCCAAGTTTCTGTGACCTATGAAAAGCACTATTACAGTTATTATAAACAAGAATTATATAAGTCCTAAGGGTTAGGTTCTGATTTAAATAACAAATTGTTTTAGGTGGAATTCTAAAATTGACCCACCAAAATTCTATGCCCTGATCTCTGGGACTGTGACTATGATGAGACACCACACCTTGATTATGTTAGTTTATGTGCAAAAGGAATTTGTTTAGATATACTTAAAGCTACTAAGCAGTTGACTTTGAGTTCATGAAAAGGGAGATTATCTAGTTGGGTCTAATCTAATCACATTGGCCATTTAAAAGCAGTTTACTCTTAAATGAGCTTGGAAGTAGTTTCTTTCCCAGAACATCTAGGTAAGAGCCCAGCCCAGCTGACATCTTGTGAGATCTTGAGGAGAAAACCCAGTTCAGCCCTCACTGATTTCTGATATACAGAACTATAGGATAATAACTGGGTATTATTTTAAGCTACTCAATTTGCAGTACAGTAATTTGTTAAGCTATCATAGAAAATTAATACAGATGTGTAGATTGTTTAAACCTGCATGGGAATTTAAACGAGCACATAACTATCTCCTTAGTCCAAGGTATAAGGAGAGATAGGTAGGAGGACTTGACAGAGAGGATTAGGATTGTGACAGAACAATGGAAAGGGAAAAAAGAAAGAGTTAATATTTAATACTGATTTTCAAAATAGTATTAAATACTGATATTTAAAATAGTTTTAAAGCAATATAATCTGCCAAAAACCACACTTTGGGAAGAAAGACAGATTGAGGATTTTCTAAGAATTCTTTAGCACCATTTAACACATCAATGGCTAGTTCTTATGTTGGGCTTTTCCCACACTGTCATCCTCAGGCTTAACCTGAGACCGGAATCAGAAAGAAGGAAGAGCTGATATAAAAGAAGTAAAAGAATACTTAAGGCTTTATGATACCTGAGGAATGTGGGAGAGTGCAGCAGAAGAGGAAAATAAAGAAAAAGAAAGAGAAATGCCAGTATTCTCATTTTTTTCTTCACTTTAGAAAAATTATCTCAAGGGATTCTGTATGTTCAGCTTTATTTTTCAGGTTATTGAATGGAAGGCCCTCATGGGTTGTGGCCATATCACATGTAAGCCTGGTTTTGTGGAATGTGGAGGTAAAAGGCTCTGATATTTAGCTTCCTTGACCCATTCTTGATTTTCATGTGGTGGGTTGGGTCCCTGGATCCTCTGAGAGTCTGGCTGAGGAACATGCCTGAGAAGCTTACCAGAGGGGATGTTGGGGCAGAGCCAGGTGCCAAAGTGGCAAGCTCACGGGATGGATCCCCTCCAGAGAGTCACAGAGTTGGGCCCAGGGGGTATCCACCTCATCCACTGAGTCAGCTGCAGGAACCTCTAAAGTCAGATGCAACTTATTGCACAAGGGACCACATCCAGGGGGGCTCCATTGACGCTGTAGGTCTGTATAGTTATTGTAATAATTTTCTGACAGATGGAAATCAACGTCTCGAGGAAGGAATACTTTTTCAAATACACACAAAGGCATCATAAGGACCAGCAGTGGTCCTGGTTTCTGGGCTCTGACTAAATAATGAGGAAAGCCAATCACTGTTAAATAAAATTTAAAAAAAAATATATTTCCTCTGTACCTAAAAGTTGTAGAATGAAGGCATTTTCAACCTCAGTGTTCTTAAGCAGATTGTTGGTATCACTCAGTATAGTATTTCTTAATTTTTCTAATCCTGGAAAATTATTGGCTAGTGATATGAATGCAAAGTAACTTAATGATTTTGTATATTCTTATATTATTTGAGTTTTATCATTCCTACTCTGAATAAAGAACAATAGGCTAAAACATAAACAAAACTAAAACAATTTCAAAATATACTTATCCTAGCTATGGCTTAGCTTAGGCAGTGGTATAACAGGGCTCAAAAACTAAGGAAAGATACACATCACAAATAATATGGACAAATGGATGGATATCAAGATAAATAGAACTGTAGATAGGTGATGAAACTAAACTAAATAGTAAAAATGTTTATGGTAGAATTTCAATTATGAGTATAGGGGTGCCCACTAGAAAATTGTTCAATTTTACTCTGTGCTTTAAAATGATCATACGAAACTCATTGGAAAAACTAAGATCAAATAGCCTTGGTAGTAATATCTGGGAGACAATGTGGGGTAGTGGTGAAAATGTTATAAACTTTAGAGTTAGAGGAACTTGATCTTCAGAAGTGTATTTAATCTGAGCCTCCATTTTTTTCTCTGTCACGTTAAAATAATAATGCTTGTCTGAAAGGATTGCTGTGAGTGATTAAATGAGACAATCTGTGTAAAGAGTTTAACATAGTGATGGATATCAATATATATATATATGTTTATGCTCAAAATGAAATTTGGAAAATGATACAACCTACTTCTTTAAAAAATATCCAAGGACCTAAAATAATTCAAAATAATTATTTAATTAATTCTCATAGTTCCCGTGATTTGCTCAAGAATATCTATTTCTAAAATAGATATTATTATAACTCTCTTGATAAATACAAATAAAATCTTGTTTTATTGCATCAAAAATTATTTTTCATACATTTGTTAAATGAAAAGTATATGTTACAAAATTATGTATATAAAATGCCATCCTAATATTTTTTAAATACTAGAAAAGTAGGCAAGTAAAATTGGTTATCCCCGGCTGAAACCAGTATAGATGATTTATATTCTTTTTGTTTTTCTGAATTTTCCAAATTTGCTAATAATGAACTTATGTTTTCTTTATAATAAAAAATTATAGATAGAAGAGATAAATGATAAATAGGTAGGTAGGTAGGTAGGTAGACAGATAGATTCATAGATAGATAGGAATAATGCCAAACTTCCTTGTATTATCATCTCTCAGAGGGAAGACTAGGGGAGAGAGAAGAATGGGAAAGAATGAAAGAGGTCAATTTTTGGTTTTCTGGTGATTTCTTCGATTGGGCTTCAGTCTGAAAACATCCACGATGCTTGGTTATTAATTAGTGGCTTTTTCCAATGGTTCATGTTGGTGCTACTTTGTATTCTCCCCACAAAAGAGCAAAAGTATAGGTTATCTCTGGACGTCACTAAGTATCACTAGAGAAATGGCCACGGGAGGTGTCTGCCTATGGCTATGGCCACATTCTAAGCATCAGGGGGCGAGCAGAGTTACTTAGCATTCTCCTTATGTGGACACTCTAAGCCTGAGCATATTGTGGTCCTTGGTTAGAGCAACCAGAGGTGCAGCTCAGACTATTCCTTGAGAGAAATAGGAGTTCAGTTTTGGAATAATTGTTAGTTGTTTTACATCTCTGATGGCGTAGCACCATAATGCAAAGAGGCCAAGATGAGCCCAGTGTTTAGTTATCTTATAGGAGTGAAGGTTGAGGTTTATTCATTCTTAATATGAACAAAAAAGTCTCCTTTGAAATTACCCATTACAAGAGTTGCCAACCCTGGAGATATTTTAAAACCTGGGGAACCTCTAATTGAATCAGAACATCTGGGAGTGGAACCTGGGCATCAGTGTTTTTTTAAATTTTTCATGGTAATTAAAAAAATATATTTTTAATTATTATGGATACTTAATACCTAATAGTTGTATATCTTTATAGGGTACATGTGAGGTTTTGATACAGGCATACAATGTGTATTAAACAAATCAGGGTAATTGGGATATCCTAACACCTTAGGCATTTATCATTTCTTTGTGTTAGGAACATTCCAATTCCACTCTTTTAGTTATTTTAAAGTGTACCTTAACTTATTATGAATTATAGTCACTTTGTTGTGCTATCAAATATTGTTCATTCTACCTAACTATCTAACTATATTTTTGCACCCATTAATCATCCCTGCTTTATTCCCACCTCCCTGCTACCCTTCCCAGCCTCTGGTAACCATCATTCTACTCTCTGTTGCCATGTGATCAAATGTTTTAATATTTAGGTCCCACACATGAGTCAGAACATGTGAGATTTGTCTTTCTGGGCTTGGCTTATTTCACTTAACATAATGGTCTACAGTTCCATCCATGTTGTTGTAAATGGCAGGACTTCTAAAATTTCCCCTGGATATTTTAAGGTACACTTAAGGTTGGAAACCGCTGATTTAATAGGAAGTCTAGTCATGTGTAGATAGTGAGCAAGTAATGTAAATCCTTGTTGCATGAACTGGTTTTAAAAGTTCTTCTCTCTCTTCCCCAAGTTTCCTTTAGTCATATTCTTATTTCCTGTAGAGATAACCTTCTTTATCTAATGTCATTCCTATTTTCTTCAGTTTCAAAAATCACATTTTCAAGGAGATTTAATCAATCAATCTCTAAATTTCCATACCCTTTGCTGTTGTTTTTCAAGAGTACTGGAAGTAGTAATGAAATAATTCCTTGTGTTAGACATAATTCCTCTTAAAGATAAGATGTGGAACATCTACTCTCCTTGTCTGATCTATGTTCCTTTTATTGTTCTATGAACCTTTTCTATAATTATTGTTAATAAATATTGATTCTGTACATACATCAGTGAATGCATAACGCTCTTTGCCCATTTCACAATGATGCATAAACTACATTGTCCCATATCAAGTGTCATTATATGTGAAAGAGAGCAGCAAATCTCTCTCTTGCTGCCAACCAATCTAGACAATAACTCTGCACAAACAAGTCTCCACATTTTCAAAAGAAAAAATAAAGTTTTGAACTATCCCTGGTGATATTTTATTTTTACTACACACCATGGATGGAACTGGGTGACATCACATTAAGTGAAATAAGACAATCAATAAAAGACCAATATCACATGTTCTCACTCATACGTGGGAGCTAAAAAAAATTGATCTCATGGAGGTAGTAAATAGAATGGTGGTTAAAAATAATTCATTGTATATTTCAAAAGAACTATAAGAGAAGATTTAGAATGTTCCCAATACAAAGATATAAATATTTGAGGTATTGGATATCCCAAATGCCCATATTGGATTATTAAACATTGTATGCTTATATCAAAATATCACATGTACCCCACAAATATGTACAAATATTATGTATCCCTAAAAATTAAAAAAGCAATTCTTGTTTAATTAGTGTTGTTAAGAAAAAAAACAAAACTTTTTTTTGTCTTTCCCTGACTATACTTTAAAGAAATTACAAAATAAATTAAAGTATTTTAAGTTCCTGGAAAAAAAAGAAATGTATCAATAACAAAATTTAAATAAAAAAATGGAGTCTAATGATTATTTACACAGCCAGATTGTCAATGTTTATTGTGCTCCTATTTGGGGGGGGGGATCCACAAATATGTTAAGTTTTTAAGCAACACAAAAACAAATGGACACAGTTGATTTCTTTCTAGTGTTTGGAGTCCAGTTTGGGAGATAAATCTTAGATTTGAAAATTTTCCTTATCATAATGTAATAATATAAATTCTGTACAAATCAAACACTAGAGTTTGCACTCAGAAAAAGCTGAGGTTATGCAGGTGTTGTGGCTAGGGTGGGCTTGATTGTTTGATAAAGGGAGCTAGAGGGAGCTGGATGAAGAAGAAGGGGTCATACAATTGTGATAATCAATCAATTGAGGGACAAGTAACCAACCTTATGAAAAAAGCAGACTACTTTTACCTAGAGCTATTTGATGGAGGATTTTGAATAACAGACTCCAAAGAAAGAAATAACTCAAGTTGCCTCAAGTTAAGAAATTATCACTGTTATTTCAAAAGTTGATTTACTTAGAAATGAAGTGCTATAAAAAATTTAACTAATAACTAGTTCAACTTTGTTCAACTTTGCTCAGCTTTGAGCCTGCTGTTCTTTTGTAGTACGAAATAAGCCTGAGGTAGGGTCCCAAGGCCCAGGACTAGTTTGGAGAGAGGAGACAAGATAGATCTAGAAATAACCATGATGAGGGCAAATGCAGATTCGTATTTAAGGTTAGCCCAAGGTGATTAATTTGCATTATATTCCTGTATCAAAACATCACATGTACCCTATAAATATATACAACTATTATGTACCCATAATAATTAAAAATTTAAAAAGGGTATATACCAGAAAAGCTACATAATATAAAAGGATAATTAGGGGTGAGGGCCAAACAAAGGAAAGCATTGTACGATGTCAGCATTAGAGAAGAAATCCTGCTACATGGGAGGGCAAGGTAAAAGAGTGCTGGACTTTAAGTGCTAAGATCCCTGCAGTTTATTTTTGCTGGGTCCATGGTTCATAAGTGTATTAGGGAGAATGAAATAGCCTTTGTTTTGGCAGTAAGCATGGAGCACTTTTAGAAGGACATTCACGTTTACTTCTCTGGATAAATCACTAAACATAGCAAAACAAGAAAATAGGTATTTTTTAATGCTGTGGGAAAGGAAGTAAGTTTCACAATTATTAAAAATAAGGTGAGTAACAAATCAGCAGTAGTCACTAGTTCCATCTTGCTTTGAAGAGGGTGGAAGTATGAGAAGAAATAAATTACGTGAGGGATAAGAAGAAATAAATTATGTTGGAAAATAATTATCATTGGAATAGAGCTAGAGAAAAGCAGAAGGAATTTAGACAATTAGGCAATCTGTCTTGGCTTTGTTGCTTTGAATATTATATTAATGTATTTTATGACCACCAAAGCCTTTATGTTCGCCAGAACTTGCATATCCCCTGCTAGCATTTTATAAATGGAAGGTCCATCCAGAGAAATAAATCAATGGAAATTATATTTCCAGTTATGTGGAAATATTTGAGGCACAGGATACATCATTTTGACAAAACACTTAGGTTTATTGGTTCCTATTAGAACAAAGTGTACCCTCCCATAATGATATTATCTATATCTGAATTTACTTCTGCTTCCATTCCATTAATCTTGGTAAGTATGCAACAAGTTTGTCAATGAGGAAGTATTAATAAATCACCCATGGTGGTCATAGAACACTAGTTTCCTTCCAAAGGATCTATGGCTCCTGTGCCTGTTAAAGTCTTCTAGGATCTCTGATCCTTGCCCTATATATAAGTGATGTTGATTCACATCTCTCCATTAAAGGAGAAGCTAATGTTTAGAACTTGAATTTTTAGGCCTTTTTCCCTTTTCTTATAATGGCAGTCTTACCAAGCCAAAGATGTAGGGGTAATTAACTTATATACATTAACTGACTATAGAAGAGCTTCTGCTGTATGTTGTGAACAGAGACCCTGCCAACAAGAAGAAATCATGAGACTACCCCCACCACCCTTTAAACCCTTTACACTGTGGCCTTGCATCACAAACAGTTCACTCCTACTAGTCACAGATTCTTCCAAGTAGCGTCCATAGAAAAATGACTTGATAAGGGTAGTGTCTTGAATTTTTAAATAAAAAAAATTTATATTTTCAAAATTTGGTTTTTATTCTGAGATTATATATTTTCTACACTTTAGTTTTTAAAATGTCCTTCATAAAACAACAGAGATAATGGAATTTTTGGTAAATAAACACAAATGCTTAATAGTTTTGCATGGCAATTTAAAAATCCAATTTCCAATTTTTTTGGAAAATTTTTAATTCATTAACCCATATACCTACAAACCACTACTTTAGACTATAGGGCTTCTAAAATAGAGATGTTCTGATATCCCTAAGAATAAGAAAATATCAGTATCATAAACCTTTAACTCTAGATATTCATTTTGATAGTCAAGTGAAAACTATGAATGAAGGTATAGGGTTTTTCTGATCGATTTAAAACCATTTCAACAACAGGTAAGTTCAAGACAGACCATTTATTGCATGCTTACATGTTCCTGGAGATTAAAAAAAAACACATATAATCCCTGTCCTGGAAAAGATCACCTGCTAATCAGGGAGATGGACCAGAAATGAAAACCTGCAAGAAAGTTTTTTAAATGATTTAACTAGAAGTATTTTGATACAACCAAGGAACTTAGGAAAGAATGATACTGTCTGCTTGTTATTGAAAGCATCACAGAGGAGATACATTTGGCTTGAGTCAACTAGCTCCAGAGAAGTGGCTTGGAATGTAGCAGTCAAGGATTTTTGCATTGATACCACCTATTGCTTTGCATCATTACTTGTATCTGGACAACTGGTGAAGTCAGAGAAAAAAGAGCTACTCAGAAGTGTGGCACAGATAAATAGTAAAGAGCCAAAGTTAGAGTCCAGTTACACAGAATAAATATGTTTCCAATAAATTATAATTATAAAAATAATAATGATACAACATGGCTAGTGCTGCTCCAGGTCTGAGAACAGACTGAGTTGTCATATCAGAAAAAAAAAAAAAAAAAACAACAATCATTTGGTTGCACTGCCTCTAAAAGTAATAACATTTCCCATATAAAGAGTTAGATTCCTCCATTAAGAAGAAATGATTACCTTGCTCAAAAATAAGCTGCTGTTAGATATATCTACTTTTACACAAAACTCCTACAAACTTAAACTTTTACATAAATTTAAGCAGATAGTTTCCAAGTAATTCACAAGAACAAACATCTACGTATCTCTGTGCTAGAGCAAAAGCTGCAAAGTGAAGTGGAAAAGCATGGAGTTGGAAGTCAGATAAGTCTATGCTTTCATCTCACTTGTCAGTTAGAGGACCTTAGGTAAGTTACATCCCTTTAGGTTTCTCATTTGGAAAATTCAGATAGTAATATCCTCTTCACAGGATTTTTATGAGGATTAAACAAGATATTACATATATAACCCAGAATACTAAAATTGCATTCTTTGCTGAGGTGCCAAGATTTGGTGGATATGGCATACCAAAGTAAGATGCAAGAACAAATAATAAATTGGCAGGGTAGATGACCAAGAACCAGCTCAAAAACTCTTCAGGGACTTCTAAGCCAAATGGAGATCAAGATGAACAGTGCTGGCCAACAGAAATATAATGTGAACCATATATGTAATTTTAAGTTTTTCTGGTAGTCACATTAAAAATAGTAAAAATAAAAAGGTGAAGCTAATTTTAATATATTTTATTTAACTCATTATATAGTTAAGATATTAGCCTTTCAACATGTAATCAATATAAAATTATAAATGTGACATTTTGCATTCTTTTTTTTCATTCTGTCTTTGAAATCTGTGTGTATTTATACTTACAGTATATCTCAATGCAGAGCACATTTCAAGTGCCTAATAACAAGTGACTAGTGGCAGTAGTACTGGACAGCATAATACCTAAATACAGTGGTTTCAAAGAATGATTCCTGAACTACTAGCATCAGCATCACCTGGGAACTTGGCTAGAAGTCCAAATTCTCAGGCCCCATCTGTGATCTATTGCATTAAAACTCTGGAGGTGGGACCTACCATTGTGCATTTTAACAAGCTCTGCAGATGATTATGATGTCTACCAAAGGTTGAGAACCACTGGTATATAACAGCATACTTCACAAATTGTAATGGGCACACATATCACTTGAGGATCTTGTTAACTATAGAATCTGATCCAATAGGTCTCATATGGGGCCTGAGAGTCATTCCTAACAAGCTTCCAGTAATATGGATGATGTCGGTCCAGACCACATTTGGAGTGCTACAGGGCTAAGCAATGGTGCTGAATCGTGGACGCCACCTCCAAGGTTGAGAACCACATGCCTAGAATACAAAAGGAGGTGGGGAGAATTTTATGAGGAGAATTTTTAGAGGGAGAGCTGCAAATCCTATCCCCTTTCCCAGGCAAGATAGAGTGTTACTTCTTTCGCCTAAAGCTTAGTAAGAGGGACTTTATGGGGACCACTTGAAGAGCTAGAGATGTTTCTCCTGGAGTTTGAAGAACTCAGTGATCTGGAGTCAGACTCCTGCCCATGATATCTAGGTAGTAGGAGGGATAGTGGTGAGTCACTCTGGCAGGAGAGCCAAGGTGGGTTGTGCTGTGTCTGGGAGTAAATGCCCTCTTAAAGTGGGTATTACAGTCTGAATTGTGTTCCCCCAAAATTCATAAATTAAAGTTCTAATCCCCAGTACCTCACAAGTTGACTGTATTTGAACATAGAGCCTTTAAAGAGGTAATTAAGGTAAAATGAGGTCTAATATGACTGGTGTCCTTTTAAAAAGAATAGAGCACAGACAACATAAACCTAGAGACAACTACGTGAGGGCACAGAGAGAAAACAGTCATCTACAAGCCAAAGAGAAAGGCCTCAGAAGAAACCAAATCTCCCAACACCTTGATCTTGGACTTCTCCAGAACCATGAGACAAAATAAATTTCTGTTTCTTAAGACAACCCAGTTTTTGGTATTTTGTTACGGCAGCCTAAGAAAATGAACACAGTGAAAACTAATACAACTAAGGATACCTGTGGGTCTCCTGTGGTCCAAATGTGAACTCTACAAGAAAGAAACCTGATCTCAAATTGTTTAAGTCCTGACCAGGAGGACAACAGGAAAGGTGCAAGAAGGCTTCACAGGCAGAGCCTGGGTTTAGTAGAGCCTGGGAAACTTCACTGGGCGGGCCAGACAATGAAGAGACACAGGCTGGTCTGGGAGTTGCAGCTGGAGGCCTTACAGGGGAGCCTACAAGTCCCTGAGAGCACACATGAGAGAAGGAGTCTGGTGGAGTATTTTGTTTTATTTTTTAAAATTTTAAACCATTTTTTCATAGTAAATATCATTTATTTTCAGATTATAAACTGTATATAACATGGGATAAACTATTAACATTGATTTTTATTTTTTTAATTGACAGATAAAATTGTAGTATTTATTATGTACAACATGATGTTTTGTGGTATATATACATTGTGGAATGACTAAATCTAGCTAATTGGCATATGCATTACTTCATATAGTTATCATTTGTGTGGTAAGAACAATTTATATCTAATTTCAGCATTTTTCAAGAATACAATATGGTGTTAACTAGAATCACCATGCTGTACAATTGAATATTTTAAATATTTTTAAAGGTTTTATATTTGATTTATATCTGATATATTTTTCTATATCTACATAATATGCATTAATATATATTTGTGTTTAGTATTTCTAATATTTTTATAAGCACAGAGAGTTCAACTAAGAAGCAGCCCTGAACCCTTTTCTTCATTCTCTGCAGATTTCAGGCAGTGAGAAGGTGAAAAACAGAGGACAGTGTGCTTTCTCCTACTCTAGGAAGCTCTTTATGGGGAGGGGAGACTATGTGACCTTTATCCTTTGACTTTGGATTATTGCCAGATATTAGACATTTAAACTTCAGAACTGTACCATGTTTGTGACTTAAAGTAAATCCAGAGATTTCTACTTTCTAAGAAAGTCTAGGAAAATCATAAACTTTCCACTCTTCTCTCATAGGAACAGTAGAAAGGGCCACAGGGAAGAAAAAGAAAGTCGTGTCAGTGTCATGATGGCATCTTCTGAGTCCTCCTTGTTCAGCACTGTACACATTATGTTCCTGTTTCTTTTTCTCCAATAAGCAAGCTGCTAAGTAAAAAAAGAAAGAAAGAGAGAAAGAAAACACTCACTGACCATTGGGTCAATTACAAATAAAAGTTGGATCCTAGAAGTAACACTGAACTTCATCATGGTATCACACACAGTCAATAAAACACACATTTACCCCCAAGATCAAGACACTAGGTCACTGTAGCATGAAAGTCTGTGCAAATAATTTACTTTGCAGTCTCCTGTTAACAGAGTATCTGTGTTTTGTAGCTCTGAGTCAATAACATTTTTTAAAAAGATCATTTGAAAGTGTTCTAGAAGAGAACATTGTCTGCTAGGAAATTAAAAAGCACAATTAGACATGTTTCTAGGTTTTATTGACACATATTGGCCTTTGATCAAAGCACATCATCCTCCAGGTTAAAAAAAAAAAGATATTAAATATATTGGTACATATAACAGGATTGACCGGTTTTCCCTGAACATTTTTCTTGTGGCTTTTGATTCCTATTATACTATGTCTTGCAAGCTCTGGAGTAAATTGAACTGGTGTTTTCTATTATGCACTAACTAAACCTTATTCACAAGAATACAAGTTCCTTCCCCATAAGAGATAGCTTTACATAGCTTAAAGGACAAGACGGATTACAATATATAATATACAGAAAAACCCTCCACTCCACACTATTTTAATGAATACTTAAAATTGATATCATATGCAAAACAACTGCAGTGGGAGTAGAAAGTGACAGAATTTTCTGGAGGAGAAAAGCATTAAAATACCAATGGTAATTTCAATAGTCAATCAATATTTTGCATTACTAATTTCTTACTGTGGCATATGTATGTATCAGTCATTGTCTTTGGAAGATATGGATATTTACCTCTTAGAAATTATGAAATAAGAATAATATCAGAATTCAAAAGCTTATGCGAAGGCCTGGTTAACATAGAAGTCTACAGAAATGTAATCTGCAAGTCTATCACTCATAACACTATATTTACTTCAGTATTTCTCCTTTCCTTCTTCTCTTTTCAACTTAAAGTCAGATATACTAGTAGTGAGGGAAATTATAAAGGCCTTGGAGTTCTGAATTTCTGTCAGACTCAGCAATCATCAAATAGTGTTGATTATCAATCCTAACCACATATTTTTAAAAATGACAATAAGTTTTAAAGATGATCAAAATTTGGGTCTGAAAATACCCTCTTAGGTCAATATCTTCTTCCATTTCTCAAAAGAATGTTATATTTTCTGACTGAATGTGTGTTTGTAAAAAACTGATAACGATCAGGGACATTGTCAATCACACCGTTCCACTGACTTCACGTGTCTACGCTATGCGGGGGGCAGCGTGTTGGAGCGTGGCGGGGGGGAAAGGCTGAATGAAATCCCAGCGTCCTGGCTTTGGAAAGCTGGCAATTCAGGAAGCGAGTCTGACATGTAAATACATGATTCATAATAAAATAAATTGCTATGGTATTGCTACCAAGAGATGAATAATAGGCTATTTTACCAGAAAGGTCGGGATAAGAAAAACTGCCTGGAAAAATTGTTTTATAAAGAAGACATTTGAAGCTGGTGAGAAATGAGACAGTACAGGTAGATTGGAGCACATTTGTGGAGTACAAATCATTGAAAGATGGAGATAAAATACACAATTCAGATTCCATTTTTACTGAAGTTTTAGGCTTGATGTCATCACTTAGCACGGTGCTGCACATGTAATAGCTTCTCAATAAATGTTTGATGATTGAATGACCCCAGAGGAAGTATGATAAGGAAATACTGATTCCTCACCCTGTTCCTATATCTCAATATCTCAATATATCCAGTTTGACCTTCTTTAGGAAAACCTGCAGCTCTGAATCTATAGCTCTGCTGAACTAGAAAAGAGATAACAGATAAACCAAAAGAGACAGTAAAAAGAATCCTACTTAATCTCTTCCATTCCAAGTCCCTATAATATCCCTTTACTTGAATGAACACTGAGTGTGTCCTTACGGAGTTAAAACACTTCTTGCAGAAGAAAATTCTGGTGCAATACATTTCTGTTTAAGGAATAATAAAAGGGTAATATTTTAAAAATCATGTATCTTGAGTTTAATTCCAAAAATATGTGTGAATATAATACTGGAGAAGGCAAGAAACAATGAGAATAATTTTGCCAGTCAAAACAATAATACAAATTTTATCTTAGGTTATAGCTGTGTGGCCTGTTAGCTATGAAATTTCTCTCCATATCTCAAATCATTTTGCAGAAGGGTAATTTCAGAAGTTAAAGGCTACTGCTTTATTCTTCAGAGAATTATCATTTTAGAGAACTTTCAGTTCCAGGGTGAATGGAACAAGTATGCCTTCCACAGTACATACCTTACAAACTGTAGAAAGTGACAGGATGATTATATCTTTATCAGAATTTTGTACATTATACTTATACACTTCTTCATCATCAAGAGCTGTCTCATCAAGGTTTGTCTTCTCATTTCCTGGCAAAGTACCCAGCACATAAGAAACATTTAATATGGTTGAATAAAGAAATAAATACCTAAATGGTGACTTAGACAATGTGAGACACTGATCTTCCAAACAATGATACATAAAACCTCAGTTATTGACCAAAAGGTCAAAATATCAAGCTAACTGCATGCTCTAGTGCAGCAGTTGGCAAACTTTTGTTGTAAGGAGCTAGATAGTAAATATTTTAGGCGTTTAGGGCCAGGGAGTAGCTGTTGCAACTACTCAACTCTGCCACTGTAGTGTGAAAGCAGCTATAAATAATAAGTAAGGAAATAGCTGTGGCTGTGTTCCAATAAAACTTTATTTACAGAAACAGGCAGTGGGAAGAAGATGGCCCATGGGCTATAGTTTCCTAACCTGTGTTCATTTTGTGCAATTTTTTTAAAGATAGGGGTAATAAAATAAATTTTAAAATATTTATTTTTAAATCAGCAAAATGTGCTTTGATTTTATTGGTGCTAGACCTACAAAATTACAAAAGGAAATCTTAGAATGACTTGTTTGCTTATTATAAAATGTTTGGAATATAAAGTTTTTATTTCCCTGCATCATTTGATCTAGAGGCATAGATAAAATTATTATACAATATACCTCGGCTTCGTGTTATTTAAATGACTATTGTCATTGAACAGAGCACAGACTTGGAATGATTACTGCTTAGTGGATGAATGGTGGATGGAGGAAGGAGCAGAGGAAGTAAGGAAAGGAAAGAGAGAAGGCAAAGGGAGGGAGAGGGAAGAGCGAGGGGAGGAAGAGACCTGTTGAGTGTTACCTCTTCAGGCTTTATACCTGCACTCAAATGTATTTGCTTGTCAAGATTCTCATTTTTGGAAATAATTCTATTTCATGTTCTATTACAATAGTAAAGCTAAACAATTTTGACAACCTGATATTTAAGCAATTTATACAGAAAGTTTCTATCTTGTTTCAAAGATTGGAAGAAAAAGACTACTGCTATGATATAAAATACAGCTTTAGAAAAAAATCTCCCCTCTCTAAGCAATCATGTATATAATAAATAATTTTAACTAATAAATAAAGTGTTTCAGGTGAAAAGTACTGGCTGTGAAAATTTATTGGTTGCTTTGGCTACAAAAGCATAGCGAGTTTGACTCACAGGCACCACAATTCAATGTTAGAAGTAAACAGTTTGTCCTCCTTTCTTCCTCCCACTTGTTTTTCTAGATTTGAGTGGGGACAGAAGAAAAAAATGTCACTCTAATGACAGTAATTGTTGCCTAATGGCAAGCATGCTGTCAAATTAGCCTAAGTGTCCATTTAAAAGCAAACTTTTATGTGGTTTGCTAAACTATTAAGGCTATTAGTTGAAACATGGAATTGATTTATTTTACCCATTGCATTAACCTCATCTTGTATACTCATCAGCTTCTCATACAGGGCTAAGTAAATGCACCTTGATGTTTTATAAAATTGAATTGAACACCAAGTCATTCACTTTTAAAAGCTACCCATTGCTATAATAACAAGAGGGTGACTAAGACTGCCAGAATCTTCATTACTATTAACTAAACAAAGCCTCAGTAATAAAGTTTTCATGGAAAATGAATTTCATGTTACTGTATACAAAATGTAATTAGTAGCACCTATGCTTTATTTTGATGAGATAATATAATAGGTTCTTTGATCCATAAAACCAAGAGATAGGCATTTTTTAACCTGGCTAAAGGAAATTAAAGAAAGATTAGCTGTTTTAACAAAAACTCAATTCTCAACTGAACTTGAGAAAGTAAATATTTGATCTGATAAAGGGTTAATATAATCACAGTATATGTAAGACAATGTAATTTTAAAAATAGAAAATGTGTATTTAGTAATGTATATGTTAAAAAAATAAATGTCCAGGAAAAATTGTATTGTGTGTGGTCAGAAATAAAATCTAACCTACAAAATATGGATTGAGGATGTACCCAGTATGTAGTCAACTGCCTGAGGTAGCATAGTACTTCTGTCATCACCCTTGGTTAGGAAACAGTTTAGTCTTTATCAGTCTAGATCTAATGCTGTAGTTAAATGTTTTGGAGCAACATTTCCTAATTTGAAAAATCTCCTTACAAGTTTAAAGCAATGTATGCATCTTATCCCTTTATAAATACATTAATTAATTCATTCATTCTAGGCGACCTGTTCCTGACACTGGACACGGTGTGTTCAAGGCACTCAGCATATCAGTCTCAACACAATCTTGTAGTTAAGGAAAGACATGAAATGACAACAAATCATCGTGTATAAACCTGGGAAAGTGGATGCATCCAGCAGGATAATGAGAGAGAAATGTGTTGAGAATACTGTTTGGAAAGCATTCACATTTACAGGAAGAAAAGAAGGATGCAAATAAGTGACCAGAACAAAAATGATGCAATGAGAAAAAGATAATGAGTTGGAGTTTTTGCATCATGGAAAGTATAAACAGTGCACTAATTTCTGACCATTCAATATTTCCTTGCTACTTTAACAAAGCATATTGCTTAAAAAAGAATAATGGTGTTAGTAAATTTCAACATAACGTAAAATCCCTGACTTAATATTGCCTTGTTAAATATCATTAACATGATAAATCTCTAAAACCATTTTTTGGTAATTATTACTGCTGCAAAACATGGTTAACACTTACTTAATTTTTAGTATTAAACTTTCAGCATCTCTAGAAAAGACTGTCCTAATGAACTTTTTAAAGAAAGGCTAGAATAATAAAGTCACAATATTATTTAAAAAAAATTTTTAAGCCTACAACATCCTGTATTCCAAGGCAGTTTCCCATCCAAGTTACTAACCAGGCCTGGCACTGCTTAAGCTTCTCAGATCAGATGAAGATGCATTCAGTGTGGTCTGGCTACAGATTAGATGTGTTTATTAACTCTAATGAAGTTAGTAGTAGAGAAGGGCTACAGTATTCTGCCATATCCTTCTCTGGCTTCAGAAACATTTTTGGATAAAGGTGGTTGAAAAACAGTAAAATCTTCTGGTATTAACTTTCCTAACTATAATCCCATCTTCACACACGATTTTCTTGGTTTATCAATTCTAGTCATCACTTATGACTCCCTACCCTGAAAGATAAGAATGTATTCATTTATATCACTCATCAGCTGTTCTCTCATGCCTGCCCACAGTGTTTTATTATTCTTTCATTAGTAATACTATTGGTTACCTTTGCAATTTAAATCATATTATTAAATTTCTCCTTCTTATCTCATCAACCTTAGACATTAACATGAAGTGGCCTTTTCCTTCCCTGTCATCTACTCAGTTATCCACCCAAAATCTATTAGCTCCATCTTTACTTTTATACTATCCAAAGCTGGAAATTTTCCATTTTATTCTGTAAATTGTAGGTAAGTCAAACTAAAAGGTCTCCAAGGTGACCATTTAGAAGCTTGGTACGTGTTTCCCAGAGTTTGGATGTCACAGTAGACTGGTGTTTGACTTGTACGTGAAAAAATCTAGAATTCTAGAAGGTGGCAGGCTTCTCTGATGTACAACAAACAGCAGTAGAATCAGTAAACCTGTGCTGGAGCAAAGGGAATCTCAGAGATATTTGCAATATTACACTTGTCTGAAAATATTAATAACTGAAATAAGAAGGTTTGTTCTCTCTCTCTCTTTCTCTCTCTCATTGGGTGTGTATGTGCAGCTAGATGACTTTTTATTGTTTGAAAATGACTCTAAAAATCATGGTACCTACTCTAAAGACAGAGTTAGAAAAAGACTAGCCCCACAGTGTGAGTTTAGAAGAACAGGAAAGGAAATAAATAAACCCATCTTGTTTTATTTATTCTACCTATGGGCCACAACAATAATACATATGTTAGGGTGTAATTATCTAATACAGAAATGCTGTGCTATCACTCTTGTATATTAAGTGAAGGAAGCATGTGAGAATTTCCAGGAGGAGTTCTTTCAAAAATACAGATGATGCTTAGCTTCACTCCAAATCTACCAAACCAGTTTAAATAAGTGAGGACTAGGCTACTCTTGTGGTTTTGATGTATAGTTCTGATTAGTTACAATAATTATAGATGAATATTATAATCATTTTAGTCCTCTATTATGCCTGCTCTCCTGCACTGTACCAAGAAACTGGAAGTTTTATTGCACATACATTACTATTAAGGTTATTAATTATGAAATGTCTGATTTCCTTAAGTACTAAGTTTGACAGTTAATATCTGTGACATTTCACTTTAACACTTCTTGTCTTTTTTTTCTTGTAAATATATATCCTAATTCTTTCAAATGCATGTTTTGACTTGTGATTACCTTTCAAATTTTTTAGAACAATTCTTGTACAACCATAGATAAGTCAAAAATTTGCATTATTTTCAAATATGAGTTCAGTTGTAAAACCAATACAACACAGACAGCTCAAAATATCAACAAAGTGTTTGAAAAGGTTGTGGCTAATGAACACACAGTATGTTGATGGTTTAAAAAGTTCCATTCTGGTGATTTTAATCTTAAAAATGAGCCACATGGACGACCTGAGACCAAGGTGGACAATGATAAGCTAAAAACTGTAGTGGAAGTGAATTCATCTCGACCTACACATAAATTAACAACAAGGCTTGATGTTACTATTCCAACAATATTAGACCATTTAAAACAAACCAACAAGGTAAAGAAGCTGGATAAATAGGTACTACATAAATTAAACAAACGTCAAAAGACAAATCATCTTGAAGCTTGCCTTTCTTTGCTGTCACGCCATAAAGGCGAACCATTTCTATGCTGTATTGTTACGTGTAATAAAAAATAGATTCTTTTTGACAATCACAAGCATTCGGCACAATGACTGGATAAAGCGAAAGACAGTCCAAAACCAAATATTCATCAAAAAAAGCTAATGGTGTGTGTCTGGTGGTCCAGTGCTGGTATTACCCACTATAGCTTCATAAAACCTAGTCAATTGATAATGGCAGATGTCTACTACAACCAATTGGATGAAATGATGAGGATGCTTGTGATTAAACAGCCAAGATTGCTCAATAGAGATGTGCCAATCATCTTACAATACAACATTCAACCACATGTAGCACAAACAATGGTGCTCAAACTACAGAGACTGGACTTAGAAACTCTCTGTCATCCACCATATTCACCAGACCTTACACCAACTGACTACCACTTCTTCCAGACTTTGGACCACTTCTTACAAGAAAAAAATATTAAATTCTCAACAAGCTGTGAAAAACGCCTTCTGTGATTTCATCGCCACTCGCTCTCCAGTCTCCTTCGCTGCTGGCATAAACAAGCTACCGTTAAGATGACAAAACTGTGTTGATAGTTTAGGGGCATACTTTGATTAATTGTACTGCTTCATGTTTGAGATATAATAAACTAAATTTTTGACTCAAAATCAGATATTTCATATTTAATGACCTAATATTATTTAGAAAATATATCCAATTAAATTATACACAACACGATGTGGGTGTGTGTGTATGTGTGTGTGTGTATATCTGTACACACACATATAATTCTAGCTATTATTGTATAATAGGATTAACAAGAAACCCTAAAAGACATGGTAGAAAGATGTAGGCTGTTGCATAGCTGTCAGCCAGGGGTGAGGCACCTGCGGCCTTCTGATTTCAAGATTGTTCTTTTTTAAACACCAAAGGAGGCAAGAAAAGGATTTGTTCTGTAAAATTTGGATTCAGTCAAAAGGCCACACTTAAGGACCTACAAGGCCACTTGTCAGGTTCCCCACCCCTGAATTGAATTAGGTGTATATTAGAATTCCAAAATTCACACTTAACAGAAGATAACACAGATATTAAAAGAATTTAACTTAATCAAGCTGATTTAAACTCAGGATTTTGCCTCCAAAGTTTTTGATCTTAACCACCCAGGTCTACTACTTCATAGTTGTTCTTCACTCAGGATTCTGTACTTTTTAAGGACATTTGAGAAAAGTGAAAGGATTCTGATTGATTGCCGTCTCAATTCCATTTTGCTTAGTATTACTTAAAGATAAATGATATGCTGTTGGATAACAAAATAACCTTAACAAATGGCAAATACTCTCAATTTACTGCAATAAGAAAAAGATATGGCAGTGATTTATAAATTGCTTGTAAGGACAAAACTTATGAAACTGTGGAGTGTTCTTAGATTTCAATTTACGTGATTGACATTTCTTTTAAATGCTGCACAATTCATATAGACAGAAGCAGATGGGCCATCTGTTTTCAAGTTTCTCACACTTCAGACATATTTGTGATAACCAAATGTAAAGGGAAAAATGGCAATCCCTGAATATGGCTTGTCATCCCTGATTATCTCCCTTTCAAGGTTAAACTTTCTTGTGGATGAAGATTAAACCCTCTAAGAGCAGACAAAAGCTTCTATCCATACATCTACTCTATGTTTGGACTTACACAGATTCATGCAAGACTATTTTTACATAACAGGATTCAGAAATTCCATTGATTCCAGCTTCCAAAGCAGACAGAGAAAGAATAGAGAGAATCTCCTAAATCTCTATGTCTCCAAATCCTCTGAACACATGATTTCAGTCCATTATAATATGGAGGGAAAAAAGTTATTCTGTAAGGAAACAGGGCACTAAGTCAAGGTGAAATTGCTGATGACATCATGATGGGGAAGAAGTAGAATTAGGATAAGATCTTATCAAGAAAATCACTTCTGTTAGTTTTATTGTTTCTTCCCTTTAATATCTGAGAGTTCAAATGTTTAAGTTCCATCCTGGGTTATTAAATCAAGATTCTGTTGAGGTATTGACACCCTACTTGTTATAAATCTTCATATTCTATAAAATCAGTTTCACAAGCAGCAAAATTTCCCTAACATTTCTCTCTGAACTTCTGTGAAGACTTAGGTAAATCATGGGGGTAGATTTTTTAAGAACCTTTATACAATTGTTTCTTCTATATGAAGGATTTTGTTGTATCTATGGAGTTCTGCTATCCTCAAATTTCAAATGATCTTCTCAGAGCCTTTACTGCCCCAACAGTGGTACAGAAGGCAAAGATGAGTGGTTACAACACTGGTTGTATTGATACCAAACATGTTGTCTTACATGAGCTTCCTTGTTTTTCTTTCTATTTTGTGGCAAAATATACATAACATGAAATTTACCATTTAATCCTTTTTAAGTGTACAATTCAGTGTACAATTCAGTGGCATTAAATACATTCACATTGTTGTGCAACCATCACCACTGCCCATCTCTAGAACTTTTTCATCATTCCAAACTGATACTCTGTACCCATAAAATAATATGGTACATTATAATATGTACCCCAGCTCCTGGTAACCACAATTCTACTTTCTACCTCTATGAATTTGACTATTCTAGGTACCTCTAATGGAATCTTACAATATTCCTATTTTGTATCTAGCTTATTTTACTTAGCATAATATTTTCAAGGTTCATTCATGTTGCAATATAGATCAGAATTTCTCACTAAGACTAAATAAGATTTCATTGTATGCATATACTACATTTTATCTATTCATTCATCTGTTAATGGAGGTTTTTTTGGCTATTGTGAACATTGGTATACAAATACATGTTCAAGTTCCTGCTTTCAATCCTTTTGGGTGTATATCTGGAAAGGTGGAATTGCTAGATCATACAGTAATTCTGTTTTAATTTTCTGAGGAACTGTCATACATTTTCCACAGCAGCTGAACCATTTTACATTCCCAACAACCATGCACAAGTGTCCCAATTTCTCCACATCCTCTCCCACACTTATTTTCTGTTTATTTTCTTTTTTTAGAAATAGCCATCTTAATAGCTGTGGATCATCTTAATAGGTGTAACCACCCTGTTTGGATTACTGTAACTTTGTAATATGTTTTGAAATCAGGAAGTGGGAGTCCCCCAACTTTGGTCATTTTCCAAGATGATTTAATAAGTCTCGTTGTAGATTTGATTTGCATTTCCCTCATGGTTAGTGATGTTGGTCATTTCTTATGCATTTTTTGGCCATTTTTTTTTCTTTGGAGAAAAGTCAATTCAAGTCCTTTGCTATTTTTTAATTAACTTTGTTTTTTGTTTGTTTATTTTAAGTTATAGGAGTTCTTTATATACTCTATTATTCTTGTGTCAAATATATGATTTGAAAACATTTTTTCTCATTCTATAGGATGCATTTTTTCACCTTCTTGATAGAATTCTTTGATGTAAGAAATGTTTTTAATTTTGATGAAGTCAAATTTATCATTTTTTTCTTTTGTTGGCTTTGCTTTTGTTGTCATATCCAAGAAACCATTGGTAAATCCAATGTTATGAAGCTTTTACTCCATGTTTTCTTCTAAGACTTTCATAGCTTTTACTCTTATGTTTGGGTCTTTTATGTATCCATTGTGAGTTAATTTGTGTATATGGTGTGTGCATATGGTGTAAGGTAAAAGTCCAACTTTATTTTTTGCATGTGGATAGCCATTTTTCCTAGCAACATTTGTTGAAAATGTTACCTTTTCCTCATTGAATACTCTTGGCACTCTTATTAAATATCACTTGACCATATATGTGAGGTTTTATTTTTGGGCTCTCTATTTTATTCCAGTGGTCTGTATATCTGTCTTCATACCAGTACCACATTTTTTGGATTACTATACCCTTGTAATATTAATATATTTTGGAATCAGTAAGTGTGAGTCCCCAAACTTTGCTCCTTGTCCAAGATTACTTTAACTTAATTTAGTGTTCCTCTCTGATTCCACATGAATTTTACAATTTTTTCTGTATTCCTGAAAACACATCACTGGGATTTTGATAGGGATTGCATTGAAACTCTAGATTATTTTGGGTAGTATTAACATTTTAACAACAACATTGAGTCTCACACTCTATGAACATGGGATGTCTTTTTTTTTTTTTCTCCTTCTTTGTGAGACCATCCCAGATGACAGCTTTCTAGTTGAGCTGCATTTTATAGAATTTCTGAAGGTCAACATGATAATTGTCTAGGTTGTTTTTTTTTTCTGTGTTACCTTATAAAAATTACCATATAAGTAGCTATACCTGTTGGGTTCATACCTTCATATTAGCACCGTACAAATTTTCTGTTACAGAGAAAACTACTAAGCTAAAGTTCAGATGGAATACTTTCTCTCTATTTAAGATGTTGAGACATTGATATAAATAACAAATAACACCATAGTCTACAAGCAAAATTTAATGTATAATCAACACAAGCTAAGATCTCTCTATTTTGGTACCTATCCACATATATGTTAGTAATATATACATATATAATATATCTATGTGTATAAAATTATATAATTATATGGATATTTATAAAATTATATATAAGTTACATAAGATATAATTTTAAAAGCATTCAAAACTTTTCCATAAAAAGTAGGCAATGCCACAGATTCCATTTGTTAACTGTACTCATCCATAAATGAGATAAATTTTCAAAACCATGATTTAAATATTCTTAATCAAATGCAAACCTTTGGACATATTTTCTAAAGCAGGGCATTCATGGAGGATGCTTTCTTCTGATTATCAATTAATGGACACCCTGTTAGGCATTCTTCCTTCTGTGCCTTTTGAAAAATGACCCAAAACTGAGCAATATTGACTTCAATGAGGAGAAAGTTCAAATCAGACCACATATTACAACTCCTTCTAGGAACCTGAATATCATGCATGACTGTTATTTTAATAAAACCATAGATAGTCATCTGGCCTGTTTGCTACATAAACTGAAGCATTAGATGGTCTATTGAGTTGAGAGAAGAGCACTACAGATCCTGTATGAAGAAGAGAGGACACAATTTATCAGCACAAACAATGTCCTATACAAATTCTACAAAAGGTAACTTCCTGGCCCTTAAGGAAGTGAATGTAAAGATAATCCATTTCAAGCCTATAAAAACCTCAGGACAATGAATTGTAACTACAAGCTTCTTCAACACAATTAAATATATGGCAGTCAGATACCATTTTGACAATAAAACTAGACAGCTTTTACAAAGAAAAGCTTTTCCAGGCAGCAAAGTATATTTTAATCAAATTCCACACTAAAAGCTTATGTACTACAGGGAAAATTCTAAAGTAAAATGTCAAAGGGGCTTTTTTTAAAAAAATTTACTGTTTGGTATTCCTTAAGTGACTATGAAGTCCCCTTTTCATAGGAGATATGTCTCAGAAAAGATTGATGAACTGTCGCAGGGCAGCATCAAGGCTTTGGGACCATTAATTTAAAATGCCTTTCCCTTTCTTCCTCCAGTGTAAATTGCTGAGCAATCATCATTTTTCTTTACCTTTTGCTTTTGGTGATATAGTTTGTGTCATGACAGGATCATAGCTCCCTGACATTAATTATGAACCACTGAGTGCTACTGTTTCACCTCATGCCCACGAGGGAAAATTCTGTGAGGAGATATGGGATAAACTAAATCTCAGGAGCTCTTCTTGAAGAATTTATTTTCAGCTAGGCACTTTACAAACCAGTGCTTGAAATTTTTTTTCATTTTAAAAGCTATAGAGAGGTCACTGCTGCATTTGGGGTTACATATTGTTGAAAACTTCAAAAATAGAATAGTCATGTAGGAAAAAAAAGCAATATCGAAGATGCTTCCCTTGTGGGTATCTCAAAGTCAAGTTCAGGACAGCAATCAATCTTCATCTAGCATCTAAACATTCATAAATCACACAATCTATGAGACTCAATCAGAGAACACTAGCAAACAACCACCTTAAAAATCAGTGAAGGATGATCTCAGACAACCAAAGAAGATATATGATGTCCTCTTAAAATCATAACACACTAAACATTCTAACAGTAATTTTTAAATATACGTTCTAACAGTAATTTTAAACATAATTATTGTTTATTTAGAAAACTTACCTTTAAACTGCAACAGACATGTTGAATTTCACGCCAAAAGCTCTTTTGGACTAGAATTGGGCTTTTTCTCATTATTTGATTTGTGAGCACATGTGATAGAACTGGGGGTTTTGATTCACATTCAATTCTTTAATGTATAAAATATATTTCACATACTAAAACTCTCTGAGTAGTTACTATCTACTCAGAGGTATTTATCCCCAATAAATCTTAGTCATCCAAAGCTATTTGTAAATGACAAAATTATTGGGGGGTTCAGAAGGTAAAAAAGTATCAGACTTTTTGTTTGTTTTTGTCCAAAAAGAAAACTGACAGCTAATTGAATGTTTTCTTTTTTTCAATAGACGTTTATTATTAAAAATTAAGTATGCCTTGTCTGAAGGAGATGAAATTCTGTTCAGGCATACAAATTATATTTTTAAATTATAAACCAAATATCTTTTTTCACAAAGCACATGGAATTCAGTACTACATCTCAGAAAGGCGAAGGATATCGTGATGTCATAGGAATACATAGAAGAAATGATTAACTTTATTTTTATTATTATTATATTTTGAGATGGAGTCTTGCTCTGTCACCCCTGCTAGAGTGCAATGGCATCATCATAGCTCACTGAAACTTCAAATTCCTGGGCTCAAGCCATTCTCCTGCCTCAGCCTTCCAAGCAGCTGGGACTACAGGTGTGCACCACCATGCCCGGCTAATTTTTTCTATTTTTAGTAGAGATGGGGTCTCGCTCTTGCTTAGGCTGGTCTTGAACTTCTGAACTCAATTGATTCTCCCCCCTCAGCCTACGAGAATGATAGGATTATAGGCGTGAGCCACTGAGCCCGGCCTGAAACTATTAACTTCAAAAAAAATCACAAAGACAGTCTGTTAAATAAAAAGATATCTAAGAAACCTAATAATACTCTATGTATATTTTTAAGCTAGCTCTCCCCCAAAAGTCACCTAATAGAGCTCTTTGCCTCATTTCTCATCACTCGTATTTCTCCATTTCTTTCTTGTAGCCTTCTCTTATTACTCCCTCTCATGCTCCAATATCTCAGACATCTCCTCTAAGAAGCAAGCCTTCTGCGAGGTTAGATGACACAATTGGTGTTCCCATGTTATCTTCTGGTAAAGCTCAAGTCACACTACGTCACAATGTATGTTAATGCTCCCCACCAGTAGAATGTGAGCATCTTAAGGGCAGGGGTGGGCGTATTCATGGTGCTGTCTTTGAGAGACTAGCACAGATCATAGTCCATAATCTTCACCTAGTGATACTCAACAAATATATTTTTACGATAATTAATGAATAAATAAACAACTACAAGAATGAATGTGCAAAACAAGAAAGTAAAAAAGAACTTACGTAATAATTTGTTCAAAGGACACCTTTTATTAAAAAGGGGGCAAACAGATGGCCCTTTATTTAAGAAAACACTTTAATGACTTTTTTGTTTCATTTTGAGCAGATTTGTGAAAGGCCAAAATTTCCATGGCAGAGGACAGAGTAAGCTAGTTTTTGTGTACAAGAATTTTAGTGTCAGAACTTGGAACTAGAAGAGAAAGAAAAGTCTGGAGAGGCTCAGAAGGTAGCAATAAACTGGGCCCGAGAGGGAGCAAAACAGATAAGAGGATTACCCTGGGATGGAATGGTTGAATTTTTGAATGATAGCTAATATTAAATTTTAAGCTGCTGCCCATGCTGCGCAGTGTTGTAAGCAACCCCCATTACTCCAAATATTCAGTAAAACTTTGACCTCATACAATTATCATGAATTTGTGTCACTAGAGGTGGGAGGAGATTAAGGAGTCCGTAAGTGTGCAAATGTGGGATAAATCTACAAAGGAAGCACATGCAGATGAGGCTCAGTGTGGGAATGAGAAATTGGCAAAGAGGAAGACTTGAGGAAGAGAAATGATCAGCTCTCAGAGAACTCTTAAAGATATTTTTGAGAATATCCTCAAGCAGGTAGAATAATGCTTCTAGGCCACATTTCTGAATAATATAAAACAAGAATTTCCAGGAGACTAGATTTGAGGACAGCAAGACTGCAGATATGTATTTTACAAACACATAAAGGCTTCTAGTTCAAGAAAGTTTGAGTATCTTGAAGGCTACTTAATAATTAGCAAAATATTCCCTCAAACAATCTGAACCCAAATATTTATTAAACTAATAGTTAAATTGATAAATAAAATGTAGTAATAAGGACAGCAAACTTGAATAGTATTCTTCTCAAAGATCACTTGTAAGGGTAAACTGCCATAAACACTGACAATGACAATACATGAAACCCTGTGTGCTAGGTAACAAGAAGAAGCCATGAATCTTACTTTAATTGAGGGAAAACACTTCAGAGAAGATAATCTTGGTATGCAAATGAGAAGTCAGGAGTCAGACAAACTCTAGAGTGATAGAGCTCACAAAACAGTAAACAAAACTAAATGTGTCAGGCACGTGAGCAATACTCACTACAAAAGAGAATTAACTCTTTTCAATCATAGATGGAGTAAGTCCTGAGAGGATACTACATCTCCATCTAGGAACCAAGATTCTACTTTCATGGATTCAGTTTGAATCATAATTCCGCTGTGGTCAGACAATATGAGAGAAAATATATCCACCTCTCCATTTTTTTAGATTAATGCAGATCAGAATGGGTGCAGTAGAATTCCTCCCAACATTATCATTAGTCTGTATTTGCCTTGAGCAAGTGAAAGGTAATGAATAATGTAGGCATCCTACATCATGAGAATCTGCATCAGAAATGCAAAAAGTTACTGTTGGATGTGACATTAAATCTGAAAATCCCCAGAGGTGGATTGAAGGCCATACTGTATATCTCTAACCTTAATTCAAATTCAAAAAATAATGTAATCTGATGTATGGATAAGCCAAAAGGTGGCCAGCCATTTTAAGAGTGTTATACATATTTTACAGTGACTAGAGAGAATGGCACACAACAAATGCTATGAAGCCAGTGATATTTCATGGTGTTATCTATGGAGGGTTCTGTGTGTTTCACACCTAGCTATTATCTTATGCAAGAAGCCAAAAACTAGTTATATAAATAAAATTTTATATATGTGTGTGTGTGTATATGTATGTGTATGTGTGTGTATATATGTGTGTGTGTGTGTGTGTGTGTGTGTATATATATATAAAGATTTTGGTCTTTGAGCAAAAGCTATAGCATGAGTGACAAAAGCATCAAATAAATTACAAAGGAAAACCCACCAGACTAATGGCAGACTTCTCAGCAAAAATCTTACAAGTCAGAAGGGACTGGGGTCCCATTTTTAGCCTTCTTAAACAGAATAATGGCCAGACAAGAATCCTGTATGCTGGAAAACTAAGTTTATAAATGAAGGAGAAATAAAGTCTTTCTCAGACAAGCAAACACTAAGGGAATTTGTCATGACTAGACCTGCCCCATGCAAAGTGCATAAAAGTGCTCTATACATGCAACAGAAAAATTGATACTCACCAGTCTAAAAATACCCAAAAGTTAAAACTCACAACTCATAAAACAGTAACAAAAGGAAGAAAACAAAGGAAGTAACAGTCAACATAATGACTAGAACAGTAGCTTACACATTAATATTAACATTGAATGTAGATAGTATAAATGTTCCACTTAAAAAATATAGATTGGCAGAATGGATTTTTTAAAAACTCACACAATCGAAATATATGCTGTCTTCAAGAAACCCATTTAACTCACAAAGACACTCACAGATGTAAGGTAAAGGGGTAGAAAAAAATACTCCATACAAATGGAAACCAAAAGCAAGCAGGGGTAGCTGTTCTTTTGTCAGATAAAATAGATTATAAATCAATAAGAATAAAAAAAGACAAAGATGGTCATTATGTAATGATAAAGGGATCAATTCAACAAGAAAATATAACAGTCCTAAATATATATGCACCTAACACAGGAGCTCCCAGATTCATAAAGTAAATTCTACTAGATCTAAGCAAAGAAATAAACAGCAACATCATAATAGCCAGGGTTTTCAACACTCTACTGATGGAATTAGAGAGATCATCACGGCAGAAAATCAACAAAAAAACACTGGACTTAAATGGCACTCCAGAACTTAACATTTACAGAACACTCTACCCCAGAACTGAAAAATATACATTCTTCACATCAGCACACAGGACATTGTCTAAGATCAATCATAAGTTAGGCCACAAAACAAGTCTCAGCAAATTTAGAAAAATCAAAATCATACCATGCACCTTCTCAGACCACGGTGGAAGAAAACTAAAAATCAATTTGAAGAGGAACTTTCAAAACTGCATAAATACATGGAAATTAAACAACCTACTGCTGAATGATCCTTGAGTCAATGATGAAATCAAGATGAAAGTGAACACATTTTTTTAATTGAACAACAAAGACAGCACAACCTTCCAAAATCTCTGGGATACAGCAAAAGCAGTGCTAAGAGGGAAGTTCATAGCACTAAATGCCTATATCAAAAAGACAGAAAGGTCACAAATTAACAACCTCATGTTACACCAAGAAAGTAGAAAAGAAGAACAAACCAAACCCAAAGCTAGCATAAGAAAAGAAATAGCAAAGATCAGAGCAGAACTAAATGAAATTAACCCCTCCAAAAAAACAGAATACAAAGGATCAACAAAACAAAAAGTTGGTTCTTTGAAAAGATAAACAAAATCAACAGACCACTAGCCAAATTAACTAGAAATAGAAGAAAAAGGATTCAAATAAGCTCAATCAGAAATGACAAAAAAGACATTATAACTGATACCACAGAAATACAAAATACCATCTGTGAATACTATGAAAACCTCTAAGCACAGAAACTTGAAAATGTTGAAGAAATGGACAAACTCCTGGAACTGCACCTCTTAAGCTTGAATTAAGAAGAAATACAAATCCTGAACAGACCAATAATGAGCAGTGAGATTGAAACAGTAACAAAAAAATCATCCAACAAAAAAATCCCAGGACTAGATGGATTCACAGCCAAATTCTACCAGACATACAAAGAATTACTGGCACCTATCCTACTGAAACTGTTTCATAATATCAAGAAGGAGCAAGTCCTCTCTAACTCATTCTACAAAGCTGGTCACCCTGATACCAAAGCCAGGAAAGGACACAACAAAAGAAGAAAACTACAGATCAATACCTCTGATAAATATAGATGCAAAAATCTACAAGAAAATACTAGCAAACTGAATCCAACAGCGTATCAAAAAGATAATTCATTATGATCAAGTAGGTTTCATCCCAGTGATGCAAGAATGTTTCAACATATGCAAATCAATAAATGTGATTCATCACACAAATAGAAATAAAAAGTAAAACCATATGGCCATCTCAATAGATGCAGAAAATGCATTCTTCAAAATTCAGCATAACTTCATGATAAACACTCTTAACAAACTAGGCATAGAAGGAACATACCTTAAAATAATAAAAGCCATATATGACAAACCCACTGCAAATACCATCCTGAATGGGGAAAAGTTGAAAGCATTCCCCCTAAGAATCAGAACAAGACAAGGCTTTCCACTGTCACCACTTCTATTCAACAAAGTATGGAAGTCCTAGCCAGAGAAATTAGGCAAGAGAAAGAAATAGAGGGCATCCATATTGGAAAAGAGGAGGTCAAACTATTCCTGTTTGCCAACAATATGCCAACAATATCTAGAAAACCCTATATATTCCTCCAAAACACTCCTACAATTGATAAATAAAGTTATTGAAGTCTCAGGTTACAAAATTAATGTATCCAAATCAGTGGTATTTCTATACACTAATAGCAGTGAAGCTAAGGGTCAAACCAAAAAGACAATACCTTTTACAGTAGCTTCAAAGAAAATAAAATACCTAGGAATATACTTAACCAAAGAGGTGAAAGATCTCTACAAAGAGAACTACAAAACACTGATGAAAGAAATCATATATGACAAAAACTTGGAGAAACGTCTCATGCTCAAAAATTGGAAGAATTACTATTGTTAAAATGTTACAGATTTAATGTAATTCCCATGAAAATACCAACATCATTTTTCACAGAATTAGAAAAAAACAACTCTAAATTTCATATGGAATAAAAAAGAGCTTGAATAACCAAAGCAATTCTATGCAAAAATAACATATCTGGAGGTATTACATTACCTGACTTCAAAGTATACCACAAGACCATAGTGATAAAACAGCATTATACAGGTATAAAAGAAGACACATAGACTAATGGAACAGAACAGAGAACTCAGAAATAAAACCATATAGCTATAACCATCTGATTTTCAACAAAGCACACAAAACATACACTGGAGATAGAGCACCCTATTCAATAAATGGTGCTGTGAAAGTTGGATAGGCATATGCAGAGGAGAATGAAACTTGATCCCTATCTTTACCGTATACAAAAATTAACTCAAGATGGATTAAAGACTTAAATCTAAGAGCTAAAACCATAAAAATTCTAGAAAAATATGTAGAGAAAACTCTTCTGGACATTTGGCTAGGCAAAGAATTTTTGAGTAAGAGCCCAAAAGCAAATATAGCAACAACAAAAATAAATACATGGGAATTAATTAAACTAAAAAGTTTCTGCACAGCAAAGGAAATAATCAATAGAGTAAATAGACAACCTACAGAATGGGAGAAAATATTCACAAAATATACATCCAACAGAGGACTAATATCCAGAATTTACAAGGAACTCAAATCACAAGAAAAAAAACAAATAACCCTATCAAAAACGGGGAAACATATGAAAAAAATGTTCAACATCACTAATCATCAGGGAAATGCAAATTAAAACCACATTGAAATACTACCTTACCCCTGTCAGAATGGTCATTACTAAAAAGTGACAAAACAATAGATGTTGGCGTGGATGCTGTGGTAAGGGAATGCTTATATACTGTTGGTGGGAATGTAAACTAGTACAACTGTTATGGAAAGCAATATGGAGATTCCTCAAAGAAATAAAAGTAGACCTACCATTCGATCCAGCAATCCCACTACTGAGTATCTAACCAAAGGAAAATAAGTCATTATATCAAAAAGACACATACACCCGGAAGTTTATGCAGCACAATTCACAATTGCAAAGATGTGGAATTAACCTAAGTGCCCATCAACTAATGAGCGGATGAAGAAAACATATATATAAACACATGCGCGTAAATACACATATACACACACACACACCATGGAATGCTACTCAACCATAAAAAAGTAATGAAATAATGTCTTTTGCAACAACTTGGATGGAACCGGAGACCATTATCCTAAGTGAAATATCTCATGAATGGAAACGCAAATCCATCTCCTTACTTACAAGTGGGAGCTAAACAATAGGTATATATGGCCATAAAGTGGCATAATGGACATTGGAAACTAAGAAAAGGGGAGGGTAGGAGGTGGGTGAAGGATCGAAAGTTACTTATCTGGTACGATATATACTATTCTGGTTATGAGTACTCTAAGAGCCATGACTTCATCATTGTACAATTCATCCATGTAACAAAAAATACTTGTACCCCCTAAATCTATTGAAATAAAAAACAAAGATATAACATGAGCATTGCAAATATTGTTGAATTATGTATATGTCATATGTGTGAGGGAAAGTCCATTTTTATGAATAATTTTCAGGATAATAACCTTTTGTTACATTTTATGTGTTTGGATTCATTGAATTTACAAAATAAAATATTCATATGAGAGAAATAAAAGCACATGAAGACAAATTACCAACTATCATTATCAATGGTATTTCTAAGGAAAATTGTTGATCCACGTGGATTCCAATTGTTTAGCTGATGTTATCCATGATAAATATTCATGGTTCCTGTCTGAGTTGGAGACTTACTTTTGCTGCTCAGAAGTCTAGAATTCAATTACCTGATGTCAGATTCACATCTGTGGGATATAATCGCCTTTAAGAAAATGTTGTCCTATTTCACATTGAGTAAATCTATAACTATAGAATGTAAGTAGCATTCTATGTGCATCTACAGATATGCACAGGCATTTATATGTGTATTTATATAAATGCAGAGACCAGCTCAATATTTTAGAAGTGATTATCAATTATCATTTCTTTTTACATATATTTCTTTTCTTAGAGAAGTTGTCTTAAGAGTTAAGCCCAAGAATAAAATCTAGGGACTCTGAAAAGGAAGAAAAATTAAATAACTCAATAAAATCACAGTTTAGAGTTGAATTTGATCATCTATATTATGCTAAGAAAAATTTTAATTGAAAATAATAAATAGATTTTTTTTCTCAAAATCCCAAATTCCTTCAATAGCAATAATGGCCTGATTTTTCACAAAATTTAGTCACAATTCTCTTTCATAAATAATGCAAGAACCAGAAAATATCTTTTATTTTATTTTTTTTTTTTTTAGAGACAGGGTCTCATTCTGTTGCCCTGGCTGGGGTACAGCAGTGCAATCACAATTCACTGTATCCTTGAACTCCTGGGTTCAAGGGATCCTCCCACCTCAGCTTCCCTAGTAGCTGAGATGACAGGCATGTACCACCATGCCCAGCTACTTTTTAAAATTTTTTGCAGAGATAGGGTCTTGCCATGTTATCCTGGCTGGTGTGGAACTCCTGGGCTCAAGCAATCCTCCTACTTCAGCCTCCCAAAGTGCTGGGATTTCAGGCATGAGGCACCATACCTTGCCCAGAAAGTATCTTTTTTATATAGTTATTACAGACCTTGAATATTTCTTTATTTAAATCATGTGTTTGATAATTTCTGGTTGAAAGAAACACATACCCCCCCAAAACACACACACACACACATTGCCGTTCAGGAAATATTTATGTAACAATAATGTATCAGTGTATAATTGTGCTTGAAATTATGTACATGAATTAACTTTATCCTCTTTATTCTGCCTGGAAGTAATGCACATTGATGCCAAAAGTATTGTTCTCATAGAAAATCATAATGCAGTGGTTGTTGATTCAAGATTTCTTAAGTATTAAATTGGAAAGAGAGCAAGGTTTAAGACAGCTCAAAAAACACAAACTTTGAGTATGTTCTCTTAATATACCACAAACTTGGTGTTCCTGACAAACACTAATCTTACTAGAGAGAGAGGAAATGTAAAGCACCAAAGCTGCCAGAAGCTTCCTACTTTAAATGGCTTCCCTCCATTAACAGGAAATACCAGTGCTGAATCACAACCTGAGAAAAGGTAAGGTGATGTGTTCAAAGTCCAATTATTGAGCTTTCATTCATTTGCAATTCAAAGTGTATCAAAGGAATTTTGTCATCAATATGAGAGAGAGAGTGTCAGAACTTTTTGGTTTTTTAGGCAGCATTCATCTACTTAGGAAGAAAATAAGTGGCCCTAATTAATACAACATGAATAGGACAATGTGGATAGTTTGCTCCATCTGAAATTGAACATTCATGCCAGGAGAAAAGCATGTGCAACAATGAGAACACAGCATCATTAGCATTTACACAGAGTTTTAGAAAAACACAGAATGGCATGGAGTCTTACCAATATGATTTCAACATTAAAAAAGCATTTATAGCATAGCATTAATTTTATATTAAGATGTTCACAATTAATTCCAGAGGGAAATAAAATCACTACATTTAATATTATTTTCTGTCTTCCTCTGTCCATCACATTAAAAAACTATCTCCAAGTTACACTTGAGGGTAATTTTCTTTGCTTTCAGACTAATTTAGCTTAGGAAATTAAAAATTTGGATGGCAGAAATTTCTGTAAAACTTAAGATATAACATTCTTTACTTTTAAATATAAAAATAAAATTTTTATAATACGGAAACAAAATATGCTATGAAAATTGTTATTGCTATGTTATTAATTTTAGTATTACGAGCAAGATGCTAACAGTGAGGTCAATGACATAATTTGGTTGATGTGAAAGACATTTAGAACATAGACTTACACATGTTCCCGTTGTTTTTCCCTTTAACATCAGATCAAATTACATAAAAACTGTGCAGCATCCCAGAATAAAAAAGGTCTAGGGAAACTCAGCATGTTCCCTGCTATTTTTTTAGACAGAAATATATCTAACAGAGATGTGCCACAGAAATATAAGCTCAAACAAACAAAAATATTGACTCAGACAATCACTTTGAGGCTTTGATCCAGGGCTGCAGAAGACCAAAGGATAGATTGACAGTGAGAAAATGATTGATTATATAATCATCTAATTGAGAAAGTCAATGCCAAAGTGTTTTTAATATCAAGCTGATGAAATTGTTTTATCTAGAGAAAAAAATAGTTTAGAAATAATATGTCACTAGACAATATTGAAGTAAAGTAGGAAAAAAGCCACATTTGATTTCTTGAGTTATGTTAATTAATAAATTGTATTTTTAGAGTGGCTTGAGATTTACAGAAAATTGTAGCAGATAATAACAAAAGTTCCTATATACCACCTCTCCGCTACACACAATTTCTCCTATTATTAACATATTGTTTAAGTGTGGTACACTTGTTACAATTAACAAACCAATATCAATCACTTATTATAAATAAAGTATATAGTTTACATTAAGCCTCATTCTTTGTATTATACATTTCTATAAGTTTTGACAAATGCGTAATGTCATATATGTACCCACCAGTACAATTTCATACAGAATACTTTCTCTAAACTAAAAATCCCTTTTGTTCTACCTATTTATCCTTCTCTCCCTCCCTTCAAACCTCTGTCTATTGCTGAGCTTTTTATTGTCTCTATAATTTTGCCTTTTCCAGAATGTCACATAGTTGGAATCATACAGCATATAGCCTTTCAAACTGCCTTCTTTCACTTAGCAATATGAATTTACAGTTCCTCTGTGTCTTTTGGTGACTTAATAGGTCATTTAAAATTTTTTTTATTGATACATAACAGATATATATAGTTTCAGGGTATATATGATAATTTAGTACATTTGTAAAATTTGTAAAGGTCAAATTAGTGTACTTGGAATATCTATCACCTTAAATATTTGTCTTTCCTTTATTCTAGGACCATTCAAATTCTTCTCTTTTAGTTATATTGAAATATACAATAGATTACTGTAAACTATGGTCACCCTACTGAGCTAACACTAGGTTTCATTATCACTGTACATTATTCCATTGTATTACTGTATAATACAAATAAACAACAATTTGTTTATTTATTCAACTATTGAAGGGCATCTTAGTTGCTTCCAAGTTTTGATAGCTATGACTAAAACTCATATAAACATTCCCGTGCAGGTTTCTGTGCAGACATAAGTTTTCAACTCAATTGGGTAAATACATAAGAGTGTGATTGCTAGATTGTATAGTATTACTATATTTAGCCCCATAAGCAACTGCTAAATCATCTATGAAAGTGAATGTTCCATTTTACGTTCCCAACATCAGTGAATGACAGCTCCTGTTGCTCCTCATCCTTGCTAGAAATTGGTATTGTTAGGGGTTTTTTTTTAATTTAAACCATTCTAATAGACATGTAGTGATATCTCATTGTTTTAATTTGAAATTCTCTGATGACATATGATGGTGAGCATCTTTCATATGCTTTTTTGCCATCTGTATATCTTTGGTGAGGTGTCTGTTTAGATATTTGCACATTTTTAATTGGGTTGTTTGTTTTCTCGTTGTTAAGTTTTACATGTTCTTTATATATTTTGGATACACATCCTTTATCAGATGTGTATTGCAAATATTTCCTTCCATACTGTAGCTTGTCTTTTCATTCTCTTAACAGTTCTTAAGTTTCTTTCTCAGGGGAGAAGTGTTGTCCAAAAACTCATTGCTAAATGCAAGGTCACCTAAATTTTCTCCTACATTATCTTCTAGAAGTTTTACAGTTTTACACTCTAGGTCTATGGTTCATTTTGAGTTCATTTTTTTGAAAGCTGTAAGGTCTGTGTCTATAATCTTTTTTTTCTTCCTTCCTTCCTTTCATATTTTTTGCATATGAATGTCCAATATTCCAGCACCATTTGTTGAAAAGACTATGCTTTCTCCATTTAATTATCTTTGTTGTTTTGTCTGAGATCACTTGACTATAATTGTGTGGGTCTATTTCTGAACTTTCTACTCTGTTGTATAGATCTATTTGTTTTTACACTAATACCACTCTATCCTGATTCATGTCAATTCACAGCAACTTTTGAAGTCATATAGTGTCAGTCCTCCAGTTTTGTTCTTGTCATTCAATGTTTTGTTAACTATTCTGTGTCTTTTGCCTCTCCATATAACCTTAAAATCAATGCGCTGATATACACTAAATAACTTGCTGGGATTTTGATTGGAATTGCATTGAACCTATAAATAATATTGGGAAGAATTAACATTTTGACATTATTTATTTTTTCATCCATGAATAAGGAATACTTCTCCATTTATTTGGATTTTCTCTGATTTCTTTCATGAGGTTTATAATTTTCTTTACATATATCTTGTACATATTTTGTTACATTAATACTTAAATATTCTATTTCATGATGCCAATGTAAATGGTAGTGTTTTTAATTCAAATTGCAATGGTTCATTCTTGATATTTAGTAAATCAATTGACTTTTATATATTGACCTTGCATCCTGCAATGGTGTTATAATTACTTCTTTATTCCAGGAGGTTTTTTGGTGTATTCTTCAGGATGTTCCATATAAACAATCATATTATCTGTGAACAAAGACAGTTATATTTCTTCCTCCCTAATCTGCATACATTCTATTTTATTTTATTGTCTGCCACATTAGCCAAGACTTTCAGTATCATGTTGAATATAAGTGGTGAAAGGAAACAGCATCCTTGCCATGCTCCTGATCTTAGAGGGAAAGCATCTAGTTTGTCACTTCTAAATATGATATTAACTGTAGGGTTTTTTGTAGATATTCTTTATCAAGTTCAGAATGAGGAAGTCCCCATCTATTACTAGTTTTCTGAGAGCTTATATAATGAATAGGTGGTGGATTGTGTCAAATGATATTTCTGTATCCATTGATATTATCACACAATTTTTCTTCTTTAGCCTGTATTTATGATGGATTACATTAATTGGCTTTCTAATGTTGAACTAGTCTTGCATATGTAGAATAAATCCCAATTAGTCATGGTGTATAATTTTTTTATACATTGCTGGATTATATTAGCTAATATATTTTTAGGACATTTGCATCTATGTCTAGAACTTATTCCTTCTATTCAACGGTATGTTTGTACCCATTAACCAACCTCTCTTTACCATCAACCCCTACCCCAGCCCCACACACACACCCTTTCCTGCCTCTGGTAATTATCATTATACTCTCTACATCTGTGAGATCAACTTTTTTGGGTCCTACATATGAATGAAAGATGTGATATTTTTATTTCTGTGCCTAGCTTATTTCACCTAACATAATGACCTCCGGTTCTATCCATATTGCTGCAGATGACAAGAATTCATTCTTTTTCATGGCTGAATAGCATTCCATCTTGTGTATATATGCCACATATTTTTTGTCCATTCATCTGTTAATGAACACTTAGGTTGATTCCATATTTTTGCTACTGTGATAGTGCTGCAATAAACTTGGGAGTACAGGTATCCCACTTATACACTGATTTCCATTCCTTTGGATAAATACAAAGTAATGGAATAGATTAATCATATGGTAGTTCTATTTTAAGCTTTTCTAGGACCTCAATACTGTTTTCCATAATGGCTGTAATAATTTACATTCCAACCCACAGTATAGGAGTTTCCTTTTCTCTGTATCCTTTCCAGGATTTGTTATTTTTTGTCTTTTTGACAATAGCAATTCTAACCGGAGAAAGATGATATCTCATCATGGCTTTAAATTTGCATTTCCTTGATAATTAGTGATGTTGAACATTTTTTCATATGTATATTGGTCATTTTTATGTCTTGTTTTGAGAAATGCCTATTCAGAACCTTTGCTTGCTTTTTAATGAGATTATTTGTGGGTTTTTTGTATGTTTTTTGGGTGGTGGTGGTTGTTGTTTGTTTGCTATTGAGTTTCTTGGGTTCTTTGTACAACCTGGATATTAGTCCCATGTTGGAGGAATAGTTTGCAAATATTTTCTCCTGTTCAACAGGTTCACTCTGTTGATTGTTTCCTTGGCTGTGCAGAAGCTTTTTAGTTTAATATAGTCCCATTTGCCTATTTTTGCTTTTGTTGCCTGTGCTTTTGAAGTCTTAGCCATTAAATCTTTGCCTAGACCAAAGTCCTAAAGCATTTCCCTGGTATTTTAACTAGATGAATTTGAATTTAATTATAAGTGTTAATTGCTTAATATAAAAAATAGACATTTTTATTTAGATTTGGGTAGAGTATAAAATGATGAAAAGGAAAAACAAAATTCAAAAACTAGTGTATAAATCTTAATCAGTTAGAATTTGGCTTACAGAAAAGTTATGAATATGGAAATGAAATATATTTCACATTCCTAGGTCAATGGCTTCTTGTTTCAGCTAGATATAACTCTTAAAGTTCTTCACATTTTTTCTATGAAGTTGGGAGGGCTTCTGTATAAGAGTTGGCTCTGAAAAGAACACAAAGCTTTTCATGTAGATAACATAATACTTTTCTTGGGAGAAAATTTTAGCTACTCTATTTACAGTAAAAGACAACTGCTAGTTAATGTAGAATATAATTTAGAAGTGTGTTTTTTAAATTGAAGACTCAGAACTATGAAGTACCTCAGAAACAATATATTACATCAGGAAGTTACTGAACACCACGGGAGAAACATAGACTCTCAAAGCACTAATGCTTATAAATTTCAAACAATTGGAACCAGAATAAACTCATTTAAAAAGTACTTATTCCATAGTTATTTAAAGAAAAATCTCCTTTTTTAAGATGTATTCAAAATGACCTTGTTCCCCAACCTTCTCTCACTCTATCTAATATTAATAATTCTGGTTAGAATCACATAATTTTTATTTTAGGGAAATACCTTATCAAAACAATTAAAAATATCTTCTGAAATATGCTCAGTTTGCAAATTACAAAACTGAAGAGTGAAAGTAAGTCCATTACCCAAGCTAAAAATTTAAACTCCATCTTTTTGCCCATTAAATTTTCCTAAGAATGAAGCTGAAATTTTATCAGTGCAGAGACTAATTTTCCTAGGAAAGTCAATGTTAAAGATACCTCACCAGATGACCTCAAAGACCACACATTGCAAGCCTTTCTTCTTTTGATAACTTAGACATTATTGGAGTACAATGCGATTGATATATTTTCAGGGGAGAAGGTACATTAAGTATCTTTGCTCATGCCCAGAGGTGAAAAAAAAAAAAACCACTTGTTTTATAAAGAATTCCCCTTATAGCATGGCAATTGTCATCTTTTTGATAAAACAAAAATTATCAGAAAATCTCTTAAGAGTAAAGGTCTATTCAAAACAATAGCAATAATCTTTGTGGTGTGTCCAAGCCATTTTTGTGAACTCAATTATTTTAAGTACGCAAACAAGAGTTAAAAAAAGAGTGACCACTTGAAACAATTCATATTCCTATTTTGGCTGAAATAGCTATAAAGTGAGAAGGACAAATTACTTTTCTCTGACTCTTCTGGGAAAATCAATCTTTATTCACTTTAATAAAGCAGTTAAGTTGAAATTAAAACTGGAAAGTTAAGTGGATCTAAGAATTCTAAACTCTTCTGAAAATATCTATGCTTTTTTTTCTTATAAGTGTTTAAACCATAAATATTTTGGCAGCCAGATTTTCAAATAGTATCATGAAAAATATTCAAAGAGGGGCATACATTTTAATATAGCAATTTCATTTCAAGAAATATAGCCTAAGGAAATAATCAGAGTTTTACTCATATATGTGTACAAAAAAATCTACTGAGGTGACATTCATAATACAGAACAATTGGAAGAAAATCAAATGGTCAGCAAAAAAGAGTTGGTAATAAAAAAAATGCTATATCCATACAATAGAATATGATAAAAGCATTGAGAATAGAGTTTTAGTATTAAATACACATTTATATTAGGAAGGAATAAAAATTATCCCTGTTTTTCTATGGGGAAGGCGGACGACCTTTTTGTTTTGGGGTATTAGGCCCCCTTTGTCATGAGGGAGTATACCAGGACTCTTGAAATTCTGTGATCTGGAACTTTTCTAATAATCGTACTCATCCTAAGGGATAACCAAGCTCTATTACCCAATACAAAACCTCCCTATTTACAGGGAACTTAAATTCTAGTATCACAGCGGGGTTAGCAGGGGAAAGCAGTGGTCAAGAATCAAGATGGACCATAAGCACGTAAATAATAGCCACAAGATAATTTTCAATAATGTGTGCTGTTTTTTTAAATGGAATAAATAGAAGGGATAGGTGTTGACTGGAGAGTTACTCAGAGAGGATGCCAAAGAAGATCTATCAGAGAAAGTGACATTGAAGCTGGGGACCGGTAAAGGTCAAAAAAATGATCATTCCAGATTGTGTTAACACAGTCTGAGATATTGAGCCAGGAATCAATTTGACATGGTCAAAGAACCAAAACAGAATGAAAGAATGTATGGCTCTAATTGAGCAAAATGAAGAATGAAAGGAAATGAATTTGGAGTAGAATCCTGGAATCAAATCACGTAGGGCCTTGTCGGTTATTGTAAGGTCCAAGATAAGAACAAACATAGAGAAGAGGAAAAATTAGTGAAGAAGTTCTAAGTCTGGGGGACTGGAAAAATGACAATCCTGACACCAGGTTAGACTTGGTCTATGGCAATGGGAAGAGCTTGAACCAGAGCACCAGTAAATGAATGTTTCCAAAGGCATCAGGAGCATGCCCAAGCAAGAGCATGCATCCAAGAACTGAGGCTGACATACCAATGAAGCTCATTTCCTAGGTTGGCAGGATTCCTCTCATTGCCTATACTCAGAGTTACCACCTGCAAATCCACCAAGTTCAGCATGAATGGTATTCTTATTTTATCTGCCACTCTTTTATTTATTCATTCCATGTATGAAGACTCATCCCAAAAAAATACCTAGGAAAGGTATTAAAGTTCTCATACTTTAGAAACCTAACTTTGTTGCTACAGTGTTCCCTAAGCTGGGAAAGGCAAACAGATCAAAATATTAAAAGTATTGTAGGAATTATAGTTTATAGGTATCTTTTGTTTGGAGTTCCTTGCTCCAATGTTTTACAGGTTTTCTGGCATGTCAGTGTTTTATTTTGGTAACTATGAATAAAAGCTGTTAAAAAAATCAATTGATAAAAGGAAGCCTTTCTACCTTCCTTAACCTGAGTTAATATTAGATTTATAGAAGTCTGAACATGTCACTATAATCATTTATATCAGAATATTAACACATAAAAAGAGATTTTAACCAATGAGACAAATATCACAAATCAAAATTGCACATAGAAACACCAAATTGATTTTGTTATGAATCGTATCACTTTACTATGTAATTCCTCTTTGTCCAACTTGGTCCCAGTGATGGTTATTAATAAATTGCTTTTGTTTTAAATATAAAAATGGACACAGTCATCAGTTTGAGGCCTCACCAGTAGTCTGTTCCTCTAAAAACTCCAGACAGACCCAAATAACAACAAGAATGCCTGCATATTAATAATACTAATTGCAATAATTCTCTCAGTGTGGATATGGCATGAGCCCAGTCAAATTAGGCTGCGAGGTGCATCCTGGCTAACAAAGCCAATAGGACTTTACAAGACCCATCAGTCGGAGAACTGAGCTTTATCAAGTCTACCAAAGCACAGCCACATTTCTCTCCCCTGCACTCAGGGACTCCTCCAAATGACATTTCAGAGCTGGAAATGCCATTGCTCTGTAGCTAACCGAATATTCTGCTAAGCATTTCCTTTTCCATATATGAATTTCCAGGAATGAGATACCACCCACTACCAGCTGGGGACAGATATAAATAAAGAGAAATTTACCCTTGGATAAAAAATCAATTTTTATAGTGTTTATATATTTTAAACTGGAAGTTTCATCATTTGTCTTAAAAAAAACTTTGTCTTTTAGAATTTATTCAGAAATATGTTAAAGAATGCAGAACTTGCCTACATTTGCATTAATTGGTATTTTTTTTAAAGTTTGAATTCCACGCAGTTGGTGAGTGCCTGATGGTCATTTTGCTTATCTCCATAGGCCAATCTCCTGTGTCTGTGTATATATAGTTTATACAGTTCTATATTTCCCCAGACATCTTTTGTAATAAAAATGTATGCTGAACTTCTTGAATGTAAAAATAATTTTGGTCACAGAAAGTAAGTGCATCTGAAAACTTTTAAATATTTTTAAAAAGATGATGATATAAAAGAGAATCAACAACAAAAGATAATTTACATTATATATAAATGTATACAGTGTGTGTGTGTGTGTGTGTGTGTGTGCACGAAGTCTATTTCCCTTTGAAGCAGTAATATAATAGTAACAGGTAAGACTCAAATACAGTTTCTATTCCAAACCAAAATTAGCATGATTATTGACCAAAGGTTCCATCTTAATACCAAATGTTGAAACATATGGCCACAAGTGCACACTTGTTTTTTCTTTAGTTTTTATTCAAAAATGTTTGTGAGGAGACAGAGGAAGAATTAAAACTGGCATAGCAGAGACTGAGCACTAACACAGGAAGGAAGCATCATCCTTCCTACACGTGGTGCAAGACACTTCAGACCAACTGAGGTTTTCTGCCATATTAAAGTCCTCCAAATATTTGGAGAAATTCCAGAAAATCCTGCAGAGCAGAAAAATTCCTTAAGTATCATATGCATTGGATGGGTGGCATTTAAAAAATGACATTCTTAATCTCATAAAAGCAACACTGCCTTAATTGCTTAGTAATATTTTCAAAGGTATATTATGCAACAGTAACTAGAGTAGAAGCACAGCAGCAAAAACATCGCTTACTTCCCTTGCTTCTTGAAGCTTTGAAGATTCTATGGAAATTTTCTGCATCTCCGAGAAGCACTATCAATTCAAAAAGTATATATGGAGTATTTACTGCATATAAAAGCCGTATTACTAACATTTGTCTCTCATTTTATGGCTTAAATTATTTCATATACACAATCTAATTTGATCCTCATAACAAATGTAAGTCTTCAAATATGGCTAGCAATTTCTTAAAATCTGCAAAGACATTAAGAGAAAAAACTCATTTTTTTCTACATGTATGACAAAATTCTCTTACTTTTTTAACTGAATTTCTGTGTACAAAGACTCACAAACAGCACAAGACTTATAAATAGAAGAAAGCAGGCATTGAATCCTAAATGTCCTACAGAGCTTCAGTCTATGGCAGGCACTGGAGGAGAGAAAGAATCCTGCCTGTTTCCATAAATTCAAAGTTATGTGATTGTTATTTGAGCTCCTAACACAAAATGAGATAGTAAATAGTTAGAAAACATTTTAAAACTCGTAAAAGAGACTTTTAGCTATCTTATGAGATGGTCCATTTTTCAAAATGCCTTATCGAAAATTACTTAATATAGAAGACAATTTAGAGATAAAGATTAAACAGACAACATGGAAATATTTCTACTACTACAGACACAATGTAAGTCTTCTTATTGGATAAAAAATATATCCCCACTAATAATTACATACAGATGTATTTGTTCTATTTAAAATATGCATTATTAATTGTGTTTTATTTTAAGAGGAGGGGGGTCTCACTAACGTCACCCAGGCTTGAGTACTGTGGCATTATCATAACACACTGCAGCTTCAAACTCCTGGGCTCAAGCAATCCTCCTGCCTCAGCCTCCTTAGTAGTTGAGACTACAGGCTTGCACCACGCCCATCTTAGTTAATTTTTTAAAAGCTCTGCATGGAGAGTTCTGCTTCTGCTTAAGATTTAGAAAGCTCCAAGAGATTATTACTCCCATCTTAACAATAAGAAGAAGCTATGTAATTTGGAAAATCATATTTTTTGAGCTCATAAGAAAACTGAGATGCAAAGCAAGTACAAAATCATTGAAATAACACAAAATGTATTCTCTCATATTGGAAATAAATTAAATTAGCAATCAATAACACACTTCTAAATACCTATGGGTCAAAATGGAAATCAAAAGAGAAATTAAAACATATCTAATTGAATAGAAATTAAAACACAATTTATCAAAATTTGTGGAATGCATTATAAAGCCATTCTTATGGGAAGTTTACAGCCTTAAATGTTTGCCTTAGAAAAATAAGTATCAAATTAATAATCAAAGATTCCACTTTAAGAAACTAGAAAAGAAGAGCAAATTAAAAACAAAGCAAAGAGAAGGAAGGAAATAATAAAAATAAGGATAGAAATTAATGTAACTGTAACAGAGAAAAAATCCATGAAATAAAACCTGTGTTTAAAGAATCAATAAAATTGATAAACTTCTAGTTACACTGAACAAAAAATTACCAATACCAAGATTAAAAGAGAGTCAACACTAATAACAATAAAGAAAATTATAATAAAAAAGTATGAGTAAATTTGTGCCAATAATTTTTGATAACTCAGATGAGATGGACATATTATTTGAAAGACAAAGTGACAAAATTTCAGTCAGGAAAAAATAAATAAACTGAAAATCCACATAGATAGAAAAAGTAGAAAATCTTCTCACAAAGAAGATTCCAATCCAGAAGGTTTTATTGGTGGATTCTAAAGAAAAATCTAAGTAAGATACGATACCAATTCTACAGAAACTCTTACAGAAATTTGAAGAGGAGAAAACTATCTGACTGAATCTATGATGCCAGTATTATTGGAATACCAAAATCAGATAAACATATTACTATAAAAGAAAACTATGGGACAATATACCTTATGAACATATACTGAAAACATCCTTAAAATATTAGCAAATAAAATCAATTTATTTAAAGGGACAATACATCATGACAAAATGGATCTTATACAAGGAGTGTAGTATTGAGACAACATTCAAAGATCAATGTGTGTTATTTTTACCACATCAAGGGACTAAAAAAAGCAAACATTGTCTCAATAGACGCAAAATAGGATAGATGCAAAAAAATCATTTAACAAAACTCAACACACTTCTCTGATTTCAGACTTTCAGAAAATGAGGAATTAAAGGAAGCTTCCTCAAGTTGCTAAAGGTTATAAATATCTAAGAATAAATAAATAAAGATCATATAATGATCAGTGACTAAATTATTTCCTCCTATGATCAGAAACAAAGCAAAAATGTATACATTCACCATTTCTATTCAACCTTATATTGAAAGTCCTAGAGACAGTATAATAAGATAAGATAAAGAAATGAAGGACATAAAGATTGGAAGGGAAAAAGAAAAGTTGACTTTATCCACTGATGATATGACATGATTGATTGTCAATGTAGAAAATCCCGAGGAATCTATCAGAGATTTACCAGAACTAACTGATGAGTTTAGCAATGTTTAGCAAAGGACTAGAATAGTGGTTCTCAATATTTAGCAATACACAGAAAACAACTGTATGTCTATATATAGAGGCATGCATCACTTAACAACAGGGATACATTCTGAGAACTGCATCATTAAAAAAATTTGTTGTTGTCTGATCACATAGGGGTACTTTCACAAACCTAGATGGTATAGCTTATTACACACCTAGGCTATATGGTATAGCCTATTGCTCCTAGACTACCAACCTATACAGCATGTTACTGTAATGAATACTGTAGGCAACTGTAACACAATGGTAAGTATTTGTGCATCTAAACATATCTAAATACAGAAATTTACATTAAAATATTATAATCTTATGGGAACACCATCGTATATGCAGTTTGTTGTTAACAGAAAAGTCTTTATGCAGTGCATGACTGTATTAGAAACAATAAGAAAGTAAATTTTAAAATGCCATTTACAATAGCATCAAATATATAAGGTATTAAGAGATAAATTGGTCAAAATAACTCCAATATCTGTATACTAAAAACTAACAAACCCTGCCAAAAGAAATTAAAGAAGATCTAAGTAAATGGAAGGTATGCCATGTTCATGGATTAGAAAAGTAACTAATGTTATGATATCAGATCTTTGCCAAATTCATTTAAAAATTTAAGGCAGTTACAACCAAAAATCCCAGCAGGCTTCTGCAAAAATTTGCAAGCCAATTCTAAAATGTAAATGAAATAGCAAAGGACTAGAATAGCAGTTCTCAACTAGGGGAGAGTTTTGTCTCCCAGGGGACTTCTGGCACTGTCTGGAGACATTTTTGATGGTCACATTGGGGGAGACGGTATTATCATCTAGTGAATAGAGGCTGGGGATTCTGCTAAATACCCTACAATGCCCATAACACCCCCCACAACAAAGAATTATCAGGTGCAAAATGTCAATTGTCCCAAGTCTGAAAAACCCTGGAATAGGATAGCCAAAACAATTTTGAAAATGAAGAACAAGGTTGGATCACATTACCTGATCTCTGGTATTGTTGTAAAAGTAGATGTAAAGATCAAGAGAACAGAATAGAAAACCCCAAAATAAATCCAAATATGTACGAGGTCTGTCCAGAAAGTATCCAGTCATGTAATATGAAAAATAGAGACGTTCATTGAAGAAGATGCAAGATACAAGAGACATTGTACATAGGACAATGATGCCTCAGTTCCCTTCAAAGTAGGCACTGTGGGACCTCACACAGTTCTCCCAGCGTCTCTTAACCTAACCCATACACGTTCCACATTCTCAGGTGCTCTGCTTGTTGAAGGCCTTCCAGAATGTGGATCACTTTCAACAGATTTTTTACCATCTTTGAAGCATTTGTACCACACTTTTACTTGTGTTGCACTCATTGCTTCATCCCCGAAAGCCTTCTTAATCATCCAAATAGTTTCCACAGAGGAATGTTCAAGCTTAACACAAAATTTGATGCAGATTTGTTGCTCTGCTCACTCAGTCATTTTGAATACAAAGGCCACGCAGTACACGTGCTCACTCAATGGTGTCTAGCGCCCCACTGACTAGTACAGTGAGGGCATCATTGTTCATGCATGCGCATTCCAGTCCACCCGCGTTGGCTTCCAGGTTACACTGATGTCACACAAACCGTTCTCGTTGTATTAACAATGGCTGGATACTTTCCAAACAGATCTTGTATTACTAATTAATTTTCAAAAAACATATCAAAGCCTTCTCGACTCATACTTCACTTGATATACAAAATTAATTTTGAAAAAATTAACTCAAAATGGATTATAATCACAGTGTAAAATCTAGAGAAAACGGAGAAAACTTCTGTGATGTTGGGGTGGGCAAATATTCTTAAACAGGACTCAAAGAGCACAAACCTAAAATAAAAATTGGTAAAGAGGACTTCATTAAAATTATTAATAAAAGCAGCAACAACCCAGCCTGGGCAACATAGTGAGACCCATCTCTATGAAAAGCAAAAAACAAAACAATAACTAGGAGTCGTGATGTGCACCTGTAGTCCCAGCTACTCAGGAGGCTGAGGCAGGAGGATTGCTTGAGTCTAGGAGTTTAAGGATGCAGTGAGCTATGATGGTGTCACTGCACTCCAGCCTGGGAGACACAGTGAGACCTTGTCTCTATAAAAAATAAAACACCAATAACAAAAACCACCTCTGCTCTTTGTAAAGCACTGTCACATTTGGAGGTATTGGTGGTCCTACTTGACCAGTTTCCCCAGGGGCAACTTCTCCCCTTGATCCATTATGCATCAAAGATGAATCTTAGACACCGTCTGATGCTCAAGCAGTTTATTCTGGCAGAGCTCTTACAAGATGGACAGCAGGAGCAGACCGGTGGCATGGGCCAGATATAGTCAGGGGGTCAGTCATGGAGGGTCTCTGTCTGGAAACCATTCTTAGAGTTTGGAGGATTCCTCTCCCTTTCTTATAGCTGTATGCAGTTCAAGTCATTTACCAGGTACTTCTTTCAAAAAGGGAGGAGCTATTTTTTTTTAGGTTTTTTAATTATTATTTCAAAATATTATGGGGGTGCACATGTTTTTGGTTACACGGATCACTTTTGTTATACTTGAGTCAGGGTGCCCATCACCCAAATAGTGTTCATTGTACCTGTTAGATTTTTGCCCATCCCCTCCTCCGCACTGCCCCTTACTTGATTTACACTGAGTTTTACTTCCCTCTGTGCATTTGTGTGCTCATCAGTTAGTTCCAATTTAATAGCTCATACATGTGGTGTTTGTTTTTCCATTCTTTAGATATTTCACTGAGCAAAATGGTCTCCAGGTCCATCCAAATTGTTGCAAAAGGTCTTAATTCATCCTCTTTCATGGCTGAGTAGTATTCCATAATATATATTCACCAGATTTTGTTAACTCTTATAAGGGTGAGCTTTTTTTTAAGGTTCATGAAAGTTGCATCTGTGCTGAGGTGGTCTTGTCTCTAGGGCAACTAGAGTTTTTAGGTCCTGTTGTTATAGACACCCAGTAATCTGAAGGTCTGGTTTCTATAGAGGTCTGGAAAGTCCCATCCTGGTGGGGTCTCTGGAAAGTCTCCAGTTATGGTTGCCGTGGACATCTGGAAAGTCCTCTGAGCCTTGTTACCATTTACCGTTAAGTGACATGTGATATTGGACTTTCTAGACACTTAATTAGGCATTTTGCCTATCATTAATTTCATAACCACAAAATATCACTTAAAGTATACTACAGATATCCTTAAGAAAATCAAAAGACAATCTACAAACAGATGAAATGTGTGTAAACATACGTAGTCATTCCCCCGTATCCTTGGGTGATCAGTTCCAGGACCCCTGCAGATACCAAAATCCATGGATGCTTTAGTCCCTCATATGAAATGGCATAGTATAGGTTGAGTAATCTTTATCTGAAATGCTTGGGACCAGAGTTGTTTTGGATTTTAGATTTTTTTCAGATTTTGGAATATTTGCATATACATAATGAGATAGCTTGGTGATGGGACTCAAGTCTGAACATAAAGTTCATTTATGCAATGTTATACACATAGCCTAAAGGTAATTTTATATAATATTTTTAATAATTTTGTGATGAAACAAAGTTTGTGTTAAGTACTTATGTATGGGATTTTCTATTTGTGTTGTCATGTCAGTACTCAAAAAGTTTCAGATTTTGGAGTATTTTGGACTTTCAATTTTTAAATTAGGGATACTCAACCTGTATTTGCATACAACCAATGCACATCCTTTTGTATACTTTCAATCAACTCTAGATTACTTATAATATCTAATATAATGTAAGTGCTATGTAAATAATTGTTATACTGGGGTTTTTTTTATTTGTATTATTCTTTATTGTTGTTTTGAGGATTTTTTTTTTCTTTACAGACAAAGTCTCACTATGTTGCCAGCTGGCCTTGAACTCCTGGGCTCAAGTGATCCTCCCTCCACAGCCTCCCAAGTGGCTGTGACTATAGGCGCACACCACCATGTCCTCTTATGTATTGTTATTTTTAATTGTTTGGTTTTTTCCCAAATATTTCCCATTTGCATTTGGTTGAATTCCCAGATGTGGAACCCATGGATACAGAGGACTGAATTTATATGATAAAGATTTGTATCTAGAATATATAAATTAATCTTGCAACTCACTAATAACAAGATTCAAAAAATAATAAAAAGAGGCAAAATATTTATACAAACATCAAGCATATATATTAAAATATACTCAATATCATTAGTCATTAGGGCAATGCAAATAAAAATTGCAATGTGATACTATATACTCACTAGAATGGTTAAAACTGTATTTTTAATGACAATTCCAAGTCCTAGCAAGGATGTAGAGCAACCTGAACTCTCATACACTGCTGGTAAGAATGCAAAATGATATAACCACTTAGGAAAACACTTTGGGACATTGTGTATAAAGTTAAACATTTACTCACCCAAATTCCGGAAATATTTCTCCTGAGTTTTTATTAAAAATAAAAGAAAACTTATTTCCATACACAAACTTATTTGTAAATGTTTATAGCAGTTTTATGCATAATGATCACAAACTGGAAACAACCTCAATTTCCAACAAATGGTGAATTTATATATTTTGATACATCCACGCATTACAATACTGTTTAGTCATAAAAAGGAACTGATGCATACAATGACATGGGCCAATCTCAAAAGCATATGCTAAGTGAAAGAAGCCAGATAGAGAAGGGTACATAACCTTATGATTTCATTTATATGACATTCTAGAAAATTCAAAGTTATAGGTGTAGAAATCAGATCTGTGTTTCCCAGGGGCTAGATGCGGGGAAGATATTGGCAACACACAGGCCCAGGGCAATTCTTTGGGGTGATGGGAATATTCTATATCTCGATTGTGGTAGTGGTTACATTGTTTACATTTTTCAAAAATCATTATAATGTACCCTACAACAGATGAATTTTACTTTATATTAACTCAATAAACCAGACTAAGCAAGCAAGCAAAAAGCTATGCTTTTTGTTTCTCTACAAAAGTAAAGACTCCAGGTTTGGGGACATTTAAGCTCAAAACCTTTTTAGGACAAATTCAATTTACTGTTGTATGGCTTGAAATTTTACATAGTTGGAAATTACAAAGAAAAATATTACAATATAAGAAAGCATGTACTAGCAGAGCATTCCAAATTGAGTAGATTATATGGAGAGGATATCATAGTGTATTTCTTAAACTATATTTTAACAGCTGTAACAAAAAGTCCTGTGGTCAAAAAAATATTGAAATATCTTCGTTTAAACAATACTAAACAGACAGACATATTTATTCCAGATTCTATTAGAACCTTTAATGTGTACAATACGGAACCCCAAAAAGGGACTATAATATCATTGTATAGTGTAAAGGTGGTATTATAGATGATGGTTAGGTTAAATGCCCTTTAAGATTCTCTTCTTATGCTAAGATCCTTTAAGTTTTCTTTCTTAAAAAATGTATTCGAGATGTTAGGTTGTAGCTTATAAATAAGTATCATCAGAAATATAGATTCTTAATAGCAAGGACTTGCAGCATTCATAGTGGCAGGGACAATATGTTCTATTTCTTTTTGCCCCTTATGATACAGCAAAACACAGTAAATATTGACGATTTGGGAATGAATAAAAGTTCCATAGATATGGAAAGGACCTAAACACTAAAACAAAGTTGTACTGAAAGATCACATGGCATAGAGTATACCATTCTTGCTATCTTTCCTAAAATATGTTTGCTGTTGTATAAACTGGCTGTGGATTTTCAGAGCCCACTGTCTGACTTTGAAAACACGGAAAAGAATCAACTTGGCTCAGTATGAAAGGAGAGGGTCTTGAAAGAAATATTATTTCTTGTTCCTCCAATACCTAATTGGTAATCACACTCCTATAGTTTATACAGCACTACTTCCAGGGCCTGGAGAGGGCTGGAGGGAGCTGTCACTGAGTAATGAGCTGCAATGGAGATTGTTTCCAACTTCAGTTACATAGTAAAGAGAAGTATCTTATCCGAAACAACAAAAATTTATTAAATCCTGATACATTATTTTCGATGTTCAGTATTTACAAAAGCTAAATTAAAGCAGATAGAAAAAAGCTTTTTCCTCTTTTTAATTTGCTTCTATTAGAATTATGAGGGTTTTCTGTGATTGTTGTTTGCAGCTGGCAAACAACAATGGTAGAATGCATCAGCATGCATGTAAAGTCACACCCATACATTTAAGTATGCAACTGTTTTTCTGATCTTTGGGAAAGAATGCCATTAATGAATCTTAGTGCATTTAAATGTTACATGACTGCAAATCAATGCAGGTTAATATTGCCCCTATAAATGAGGTCTGCTGTAGTCAGTGCCATAAGATACTCAGCAGTGAATATAAAACAGGCAGTGATAAACACACTTAAAGGAGAAAGGAAATGTTTCAGAAATAAATGCCAAGAAGAACCAATACACATAAGATCCCAAGACTAGCAAATACTTATTTATATTTTCACTTGATAGCACCTGGTCTTGCCTACATACCATTGGTCTTTTAAGTCTAATGCAAGTCTTTATGTACTCATGCATTCATTCAGAATTATTAATTGAGCACCTAGAAGATGCCAGGCTTTTCTTCCAAGCTGAAAAAATATATCAGTGAATAGGACAAAGACCTTACAATAATTCAATACAAAAAAAAAAAGCAAAAAAGCAAAGAAAAAAAGGCAAACAAACCCTTACACCAAAACACAATCCTCTCTCTTCACTCCATTCCAGTCCTCTTCCCTCTGCTTCAATCTCTACTTTACTTAAGCTCTCCACTTACACACATTCCACATTAAAATCAAGTTATAAAATTTAAAGGAAACTCCTAAATGGTCTTATATGTACTGTGAAAACTATCAGAGCACTACTGTTTAATTTATGTCATGGTTTACTGAGCACCCACTATGCAACAGGTAGACCTGTGATGGTACAACAAATAAGATGAATAGAGTCCTTATGCAGAGGCAGGAACACATAGATCATTTCAAAATGTTGATGAGCAGATAGAGAATTGCACAGAGTGCTGTAGACGTCCAGGCTGAAAGATATAAAAATAATATCTACTTAAATATGAGACATGAATCTATGAATGCTGATGTGGATGATTTGAAATAAAAATACATAGATGTTAATTTCTATATTAATGCTACCTTAACAATTACTACTACAGAATGGATTTGAAAGTATATGTATGCACATGACTAAACACGTTTTACTGTTTAATTATAAAAATTTTTAAATATATGTCAAACTCTGAAATCGATACAAGTAAGAAGTAGAAGAAAATGACCTAGAAAAAAATGAGAAGTTGGTGAAAGAAATGGAAGGGATTGCTGGAGCAGTAGCCATGAGTAGGCAAGTTTGGAAGGGACCTAATACAGAGTTTGGGAGATTTGTTTTAGACAGGCGCACAGAAAGTCTAGGATATGGGATAAGAGTATATAAGTACAGACAATTATGGACAGATGAATATTTCATAGGATTTGTAGATTCTCTTCATGTTATTTCAATTTTCTCGGTAAAGTGGGGAGCAGGACTTCTACTTCTGTGAAAAAGGAAGAGCTTTCTCCACCTGAGCACAACTAAAAACCTCAGACATTATATATAAAATAAAAATAAGGAGACTCCAAGGGACTTCAGGACTGAAGGAATGACATGAGGGTGATTTGCCTGGGATTTCCTTTTGCTTCACATATTGCAAAGCTGGAGAGAAAGAAACTGGCAACTCAAAAATGCCAATAGTCACAAACAAAAAAAGCCACACACACACACATACACACACCCCTGTTCTCTCTAGCCAAAGGACCAAGAAATAGGCTGGTACCAAGGCAGAAATAACCACTCCACTTTAGCCAAAAAACAGAAGAAAAAAAAAACAGTAGCACCATCCACCCTCACACCAGCAAAGACCAAGTGAGGAGCAGCAGACATCCCCCCTCTGTGGGTTGTAACAGGCACCCCAATCCCTCAATTGAGGAAGTGTCAAAAAAAGGCCAAGTACTCATCACTCTAGTCTCAAAAAATCAATTCTACTTCTCTAAATAATAGAAAAGCAAAGGAGAAATCAAAAAAGTATTTTTTTTTAAAAAGGCCAAGTAGGGAGTCTAGACTTTCATCCCCCACCCCACCCCCCATTGTCAGTGGAGAGAGAAGTCTGAACTTCAAACTCTAGAAAGCAGTAAAGAGACACACATTCCTCCCCTCTCATGCTGGAGCAGTGTTAGAGCAAACCTAGCTGGGAGCCAGAGCTCCCATCCGTGGCCAGCAGAGATGAGGAGCCCCCATCCCAGGAGTCAATGGAGGCCAAGTAAGAAACCTGGCATTCTACTCTCACCTGGCAGTTACAAGGTGGTCCCTTCCCCTTCCCCTGCCAGAGTGATGTTAGAGAAAAGCAGCCAAAATATAAGGTTTAAATAAGAGCCAAACTATCATTACATAATAATCAAAATGTCTAGATTTCATTTGAAAACCAATCATTATAGCAAGAACCAGGAAATCTCAAACTAAATGAAAATGACAATCAGTAGGTGACAACACTGAGATGACAAAGATGTTAGAATTATCTTTCAAAGTCTTAAAGCCGTCATTAAAAAATGCTTCAGCAAGCAATTATTAGCATGTTTGAAACAAATGAAAAAATAGAAAGTTTCAGCAAAGAAATAGAAGATATAAAGACAAATCAAATAGAAATTTTTAACACCGAAAAATTCAACCACCAAAATGGAAAACTCAGTGTATGGTCTCAGCAACAGAATGGAGGGGACAAATGAAAGAATCTGTGAACTGAGAGGACAATAGAAATTACCAAATCTGGACAACAGAGAGAAAATAGACTAGGGGAAACTAAGCAACCTCAGAAACCTGGGGGACTCTAATAAAAGATCTAACATTCATGTCATCAGACTCCTGGCTGTAGATGAGAAAGTGTGCAAGGATGAAAAATTATTCAAAATAATGTATAAAAACTTCCAAATTTTGACAGACATAAAAGTACAGATTCAATGAACTGAGTGAATCCAAACAATTCAAACACCAAAACATATCATAGCCAAAATTTGAAAACCAAAAACAAGGAAAAAACTCTTTTAAACAGCAAGAGAAAAATGACACATTACAGGACAAAAATGATTCAAATGACAGTAGATTTCTCATCAGACAACCATGGAAGTGTCATTAAAATTTTCAAGTGCTGAAGGAAGAATATACTGTCACTCAGAATTCTCTGTCCCATAAGACTGTTCTTCAGGAGTTCAGGGTTAAAAAAACATTCTCAGACGAAAGAAAACTGAGCGAATTTGTTTCCAGTAGGCCTATAGCAGGTAATAGAGGAAGCAATCTGAAAAAGAATAAAAAATGTAGATGGTCAGAGGGTGAGTTACACATGAAATCAATATTATGAAGAAGTGAAGTTATTGATAATGAAAAACTGTAGGGTATGGCCATAGATATGAGTGGACAAAGTGGGGGAGAAGCTAAGGTCACTTGGGGACAGGAGGTTAGTGATCAGAACAGTCAGGATATTGGAAGCATCATCTACATGTAGATTAAAATCTCTAAGAAAAGCGCACTATTAGAGAGAATCACAGGGGGCCAGGAGCAAAGTTCCTTGCGAAATATGGAAAATTCACTGACACAAATCTAGTAGAATGAGAGTCAGAGCTAAGAGGTTCAGGGAGGAGAGAAGGAGAAGGTCTGAAAGTGGCATTCTATACCCGCATTTTTTGGGGAAAAAAACAACTTTCTTGGTCATAATGTCCTTTTTCTTGTTGTTAAATGTAGCTGTATGGATGTTCACACGTACTGTTGTATTTAGTTAATTTTTATTTAGGATATTTTTATCTTTTATCAAAAATGAGATTTATTTTTTCCTTCTCAAACTGACACTAATCTGCTTTTGATATCAAGTTAAGGTAACTTTATAAATGTAATCAGTGGTTTTTCCTTTATTTTTCTTCTTTGAAGCAATTTTTATGATAATAAAGCATTATATATCTATATAATGATTCATTCTCCTTAATGCTTATAAAGTTAGCAAGGATATTTATTTCTTCATTAGTCCATTTACATGAGTAATTTCATCTAATTTTTGCCTGATCAGAATGAAATTTCTATAGTTTTTTAAAATTTTGTTTTCTTTTTAATTGACAATAATTGTATATATTATATTTATGAGGTACAATGTGATGTTTTTATATGTTTGCATTCTGAAATGACCAAATCAAGCTAATTAACACAACCATTACCTTACAAACATCAATTTTTTATAGTGAGAACATTTAAAATCTCATTTGTAAGCAATTTTGAAATACACAATAACCACTATTGAATCTGTAGTTATGTTGCCTGTTTCATACTTAAATTTTATGCTTTTTCTCTTTTTTAGTGTGTAATGTCTTATCCAAGGCTTTCCTATTTCATTAATTTGGGATATGCTCTATTTCTTAATGTTTTATTTTCTTTAGAACACTTTTAGGTTCATAGCAAAATTGAACTCAGACACATGCATAGCCTCTTGCACTATGAACATCCTGCACTAGAGCGGTACATTTATTATAACCTTCATTGACACATCATCACCTAAAGTCCACAATTTACATTAGGGTTTACTCCTAGTGTTGTATAGCCTATGTGTTTTGACAAATGTATCATGACATGTATCTACCATTATATTAATAGTATCGTACAGAATAGATTCACTGTCCTAAAAATCCTCTGTTCTCTGTCTATTCATCAGTCCCTCCCCTCAATTCTCTGACAACCACTGATCTCTTTTTACTGTCTCCACATTGTTGCCTTTTTTAGAAGGTCATGTGGCTGGAATTATATAGCCTTCAAATTGGCTTCATTTACTTACTAATATGTGCTTAAGTTTCCACCATGTCTTTTCATGGCTCAATAGTTCATTTCTTTTTAATGCTAAATAATAGTCCATTGTCCGGATGTACCACAGTTTGTTTATCCATTCACCAAGAAGGATATTTAGGTTGCTTCCAAGTCTTGGCAATTATGGATAAAGGTGCTATAAATATGTGTAGAGGCTTTTTTGTGGACATAAGTTTTCAACTCCTTTGTGTAAATACCAACAAGCCCAACTGATGGATTGTATGGTAAGAGTATATTTGGTTTTTATGAAACTACCAAACTGTTTCCCAAAGTGGCTGTAACCATCTTATATTCCCAGCAGCAATGAATGAGATTTCTTATTGCTCTGTATCTTCAGCAGCTTTTGGTGTTGTCAGTATTTTGAATTTTTGCCAAACTAGTAGTCGTATAGTGATAGCTATTGTGTTAATTTGCAATTCTCTAATGACATATAACTTTAAGCACCTTTTTATATGCATATTTGCCATCTGAATATCTTCTTTGGTGAGGCGTCTGTTTAGTTTTTTACCCATTTTTTAATTAGTTGTTCATTTTCTTATTGTTGAATTTTAAGAGTTCTTGTATAACAGTCCTTTATCAGATGTGTCTTTTGCAAGTATTCTCTCCTAGCCTGTGGTTTGTCTTCTCTTTGTCTTGAGATATATACTACATTTTTAATATATTTTTTCTATTAATTTCTGCTTTTGGCTTATTTATTTATTTTAAAAAGATTAATTTTAGTCTTTTCAATTTCTTGGTTGGACAATTATCTAATTAATTTTTAGTCTTACTCCTTTATAAATACATGCACTTCAGACGTACTTTTTAAAAATAAGATCAGCTTATCTCCCTTCTGTAAGTTTTGGGTTTATTATTTTTAAGCTTTAAATATTTAATAATTGCCATTATAATTTTTTCTTTGATTCTTGTATCACTTAGAAGTATGTTTCTTAGTATCCAAATGTATTTGGTTGTTTGCACTCCTTATAATTCATTTCTAGTTTTATTACAGTTAGATCAGAGTATAAAATCCATATTGAGTTCAGTCTTGGGTATTTATGGACAAGTACATAATATATTTTTGATAACATTTAAAAAGAATGGGAGAACAGAGTTCTCTCTAAATATATGGATTAATTTAAAATTTTTATTTGTTTTTAATTTTCCATATTCTTACTTTTTCTCTGTTTGATACAATGGTTTCTATAAGAAGTACAGTAACATCTTCCTCTCTAATCGAAGACTTATAAACTTCTAGTTCTATGAAGACTTATAAACTTCTAATTCTTCATATATTTGGGATTATATTGCATGAATTCACATTCAGGATTGTTTTAAGTTCCTGATGTGCTGTCCATTATTTTGTAATGATTCACTTTAGCAATGTCTTTGCTTTCAAGTTATTTTTTTCTGAGATCACTATAGCTTCAACAACTTTATTTGGATTATTATTTGCCTGTTACACCTTTTTTGATCTCTTTATCCTTTCTGTGCCATGTTTTAAACACTACATATGTGTATTTATTATTTCTAATCCAAACTATGACTCTCTGGCTTTTAATGGGACAGCTTATTCTGTTTATATTCATTGTAATGACATATTATAGTTATATTCATTGCCAACATAATGTTTCATGTCTTTTATTTATCATTAACTTCTAATGGTTTCTTTATTTCTCTTTTCCCAAGTTCTGTTGGATTGATCAAGTATTCTTCATTCTTCTTTTCCTCTGTGAAATTTAATTTTTTATATTGCAATTCTACTATTTTAGTGCTTACATTTAAAATTTCATCATGTATACCTGACTAAACAAACTTAACTAAATGTAAAAATAATATTTCCATATAATTGGCTCTTTGTATCCACTGGTTCAACATCCATAGATTCAACTGCAGATCAAGTATATTTTAAAAAATAATAAAAAATAACATTATAACATAAATATAAATACTACAAATAAAACATATTACATAACATTAACATTGTATTAAGTATTATAAGTAACTGAGAGATAAGTTAAATTATATGGGAGGATGTACATAGGTTATATGGAAATACTGTACCCTTTTATATAAGTGATTTGAACATTTGTGGATTTTGGTATCTGAAGGGGTTCCTGGAACCAATCCCCTGCAGACACTGAGGGACAACTATACTCTTCTTGAACAATAGATTAAAAAAAAACCACTTTTTACTTCCAATTTTTCTCACTCTACCTTTCTATATTATTGTTGCCTATTATTTAATTCCTTCTTGTTTTAGGCAAGAAAATAGCATCATTAAGAGTAATATTGAGTTTAATGACAATAATTCCTTCATTAATCAAAATTTTGATGTATATTTTTGCCTTAGAAACACATTAGTTCCTTAGGGTTCAATTTACTTCTTTCTGAAATAATCCCCTTGATTTCTCTTTCAGTGAGGATTTTTAAATGATTAAACTGTCTTTTTTTTTTTTTTTTTTTTGCCTCACCACATTTTTATTTACTTTTTACTCTTGCCTGTTAATTTGCTGGGTACAAATTCTGAGTTGGTTATTTTCTCCCAGTGTTTTGTATTTTTTCCCCTATTTTCCTGATGCGATTTCTGCTTTTGCTCTAACCATTATTTTATTTTTATTTTATTTTTTTAGATAGCCAGGGTTTCTCTCTCTCAATTTCTCTCTCTCTCTCACAGAAGTAAATATTTTTTTCTTTCTTTTTAATATTCTGCAGTTAAACTTAGGTACAGCTTTAGATTATCCTATTTGGAACTCACTGTGACTCTTCAATATGAAAGTGAATATTGATTTTTCTTTTCTGAAAACATTGTCAGCCACTATGTCACTGAGTTTTGCTTCTTACTCATTTATATTTTTCCTTTGGACATCTTATAAGATAAATTAGATTATTTATTTGTGGAACTTGCTTTTGCTCAGTGCTCAAACAGCATCAGTTATCCTGGTCTCATTTTTATATCATTTCTCATTCTGTAGATTACTGCATTCTGTAGTTAAGATAACTTCAAACCTTTCATCCATGCATAAGGCAGTTGGAGTTTTCATTGATTATCAGTGATTCTCCCCCACACTGACTCAAATCCCTGGATTAAACAGCTTCCTTGATGTTTTGCAGGTCAAGGGGTAGATTTTTCCTACTAAGAACAGAGAATAAGCTCAAGCTCTTTACCTGATGTAGAGGCCTAGATCCTAGAGCATTTCTTTATTTAGAAAGGGGCATTAAAACTCTAACCTATAGTCCTTAATGCCTGTATCTAGTGCCAGAATTCTAGTGGACCATCACAGATTGGGCCTTCCCGTGTAATCCCCTTTTTAATTATTTGGTTTTGGCCCCTGGGAAATCTTTCTGTCAAACTCAGCTATGTAGATAGAAATGTTATTTTGTTGTTTCTATTATCATAATTTTTCCAGTATATCTATGTGTTTGTGGCAGGAAGTAGACCTTATCTGCATCAGCCTAATCTGCTATTCTGTTAGAATTCTCCTAATCTCTCCAATATGTCTTTCTATCTGTGTCTTTAAATGCATCGATCTTATAACTTCTATCTCATTTCTTAATATTTTTGTGGCTATATTTCCTAGTCTAGCTTAAATGTAACTGTTGGGGCTCAAAGAATGATATCCTAAAGTATGATGTTTTGGCATGCTGAGCACCTTTGAATTAAAGGAAATTAAAAGGCTTTAGAAGCAGCCTCAGAACCAAGGAGTTTCTCACTTTCTCCTTTTTCTTCCCTCAAGCACAGGGTGAAACTCTCTTTCTGAAGTTTTTTTTACATAAATCTCCTCCAGAAGGAACAGAATTTCTTTCCATCCCCTTCCTAAAATTTCATTATCTATCACAAGAAAGTGGACTGAGGAATGTAACCACAGGAACTTTTTCACAAGCTGTTGTCTGGCTTTCAGGCTCATTCCAATTCACAGCGCCCATGAGGTCGTAAGACCCTCACGTGGGAGGTTCCCTCCCTGTGCCTGGAGGAAAGGAACATTCCTATCTCCAATGACAGAGGGACACTGAGAAGAATATGAATGCTTAGCCTTGCCAAGTTCCCCTCAGTTTACCACTCTTAGCTCATACTCCTTTTTGTCCTATCACATTTTCCATCACTCACAACTCTTTATCAAACCTAGTATCAAAACACTCAAGTTTAACCATTTCTTCAGTTCTTCATCTTCTTATGAAGGCTCCTGCATCATGTTAACCTATATTAAATAAATTTGTATGTTTTTCTCTTGTTAATCTGTCTTTTGTTACAGGGGCCCCAGTCAAGAACTTGAAAGAGTCAACAGAAAGGTTATTTTTTCCTCTCCTATATCATTTTTCTTCTGAGAATCATCAATAGTACTAGAATTAAATTACAGCTTATCACAGTCTACTTTTTTTTTATTAACAAGTTCGAATGAATCAAGTATGGCCAAGTATTTTTGAAGTTTTTTAATTTTTTAAAAATATTGGGTCACTTTTCCTTTTATTTACTTGCTAATTCATTCAACAGACATTTATTGAGCATTTACTAGATTCCTGGCAAGGTGATAGGTTCGGGGAATACAATGATGAGCAAAATCCATCTGGACTCCTGATTATATGGAGCACAAAATCAAATGGAGGAGACAAAAATAATAACACAAATAAATATAAAATCACAATCAAATCTACCAAGAAGTATATGACAGATTACACTGGGGAGATCTGTCCTTTATCACTTGTCAGTTTTTTTTTTTCATGAGGAAAATAAATATACATTGACAACTAACATAGTATTTAGAAATTCATAAAATTTCTTTCTATGAGAGTGGGTGTCCTTCCTTTGCATTCTACCTGTGTCATCACCTAAATAATACAACAAGCAGATTTTGCATTTCAATTAAACTTCAGACTTCCAGGAGTTCAGGAAACAATAATAGCAACCCCAATTTTATAGACAAATGCACAAAACCTTTATATTGAAACACTGAACTTACTTCAAATATAAATACCAATTATTTACTTCTCTGAGTTATCATGCGTGAATTAACTGTAGGTTTGATTTTATGGTCTTCATTCTTAAATGATCTTCTAGGCTAAAATTGGAATTATTTTATGAATAGTTTTAAGCCTCATGGCAAAGAAGCATCCTTCCCCAAAAAGTTTATACTATATATACAACTTCTACAATAGCATCAATAAAACTGACACACTGAGGCAAAACATGAATATCAAATTCCCCTGAGCCAGTGACAAAGTAGACAGGTATGCAGAAACTGCTGAATTATAAATGCTACGGTTCAATTCTCAAGCTACTGACCAAAAAGAGAAGCCCAATGTAATGGTTAGTGATGGCTGGACTATTTTATCTATTGATGACAGAAGGAAATTTTCTTATTATAGGGAAAAAGTCATTTGATAGTTCTTTATATTATTTTAGCACTTGCAATATTATCTCATAGGTATATCTGTTAATATAAAATAAAGGAATACCTCTATGATTCTGCATGGTGATACAAGGTTTTATACTCCTTAATTTATTTGATGAATCATTAATTCCAGAAGTATCAAAAGTTTTCCTTTTCCTGGTGAATGCTCCCTTGAACAATCCATGAAAGGTCAGTATTCTAGGCCATTAACTCTCCCTCTCTCTCTTATCAACTACCACAAAACATGGTTTCTTAATTCAACCATACATACACATCCAATAAGTCTCCTTAATGGTAATGAAATTTGAATGCATGAATCATAAAGATAATATAAGAGACATAATTTGAAGCACTTCTGAAATATAGTCTGAGACAGTTTTTGGAAACATAAGCCTAGAATTATATTCAGATATTTGTTCAACTAGAAAATATTGCTGATTTTTTAAGGTGTATATTTCTTGCCAACTTTCTCTCTGCCTTAAAGATGATGAAGCAGGTTGCCTTTTAAGTTGTCAAAGGTTTAGTTGGCTATTTATGATGACACAGAAACACTTTCCATTTCTCCTCAAAATTGTTACACCACTAGCCAAATGTCAACGTTGCTAAGATTTTTAATTGTTGCAGCTGTATCCCAGCAGACAATCAAGTAAATTTCTCTTTCAACTGAGCTTTTAAAGGTAATTTAAAACTTGACATTTGTCACATAATATAAAAATTAAAACTAAAAAAAAAAATCCAAATAACATTATATGTTGCTACAAGTGTAATTCACCTTCTAGAGAATTGCAAAGCCTAACCCTTGGTTTTATGAACTTTTCAATAAATTCTATAAGGAATATTTTAATATGTAAATTTAAGATTATGTGGATACTTCATAATAACATTGAATATAACCAAAACAAATATTTTTGAATCATCTTTCTTTAAAAAGTATCTAAATTTTAAAGACGAATTTCTTTGAAAGTTGAAGAGGAAAATCTTGGGTTATCAAAACCTAGAAGTGGTTTGGAAGTCATAAGTATATTAAGGATGGATTTATGATGCTTGTGAATAAGTTGGATTTTTTATAAACTTAAATCTTTAAGGAAAGAAAAATCACAAAATTGTAATGTCTTAAAAATATTTTTTAAACCACCATTATAGTAATAGTAGAATTGCAATCTCAATCAGATTAGTTCCAAAACAGAGTTTTCTTGTTTGTTTGTTTTTGTCAAAAAATAACACTCTCTTGTCAGATAGAATCAGGAAATGTTTACAGCAACCATCACAAGGGGAGAGTGAGAATTTCAAGTACATGAAGAGAAAGTGGCAGATTCCTTGAGGAAGTCTTGGACATCAAGTGTTCTAATACAAAGTATAAAATTTGTGACATGAAGCTGACAAGAAAGCAATGGTTTAATAATTCATAGCACTATTGGAAGTCAGAGGTAATAACTATATAAAGCTCTGTTGATAATCACTACTCATCTTTTATCTCAAAAACTCTATTAATTAACAAATTGTTTTGGTAAGTATGTAAGTTTGAGACTTTTCTTAACTCATGAGCTAATCATTTTCTTTTTTTCAAGACCTTAGGAATATAGTAGAAAAGTGGGATGCACTAAGATTTTCACCCCTATACATGAGCACACTCATACCCAGCCCCAGTCTCTCCCCCCATTTTTCATACTATCTAGGAGGTTTGGGGGGTTGAACTTTTATTGAAGGCCACAGCAAAATTTCCAGCCTGATATTTGCATATGATAAAGGGGTAGTGTCTAGGAGCTCAGTACTGTATACACAGAGAGATTAAAAGTTAGGCAATGTTCTGTGGATTTGTAGCATTGAACCAGGAGATAAACTTGTACTGATAAATTTTATTTTTCTTTTTGATTATAATTTTTATTCATTGACCTACTGTGAGAAGGATTCAATTGAATACACTGCCTAAAATATATGTGCCATATGTAAGCTAACTAAAAAGTATTAGCTAGAAGATTTTTTAATGATCAGTCAATAAAAATAAGTAGGAAAACAATAATGGCAGTGATAACATTCAGAGCTGTAACCGAAAAACAAAATTCTTCAGTGTTACAATGTGTTTTCCTATTCATAATTGGACCTTACATAGCATTTTTCTTCCAAAGGTTTCAGACTGATCTATGATTTAAGAATAAATCCAGGCATCATGCCAATTTTAATTTGAAAGGAAGAAGGAAGGGAGAGAGAATACTTCAGAGGTTACTTTGTTCTTTAAAGGCATGTCTGTCATTTTTGCTTCTTTTTTAGGGAAACACCCCTGGATTGCTTCAGGAATCAAAATATAGACTAAAAATAGAACACTCTAAAAATGTATGCCAGATGTATCATATCTAGGGCTTTTCTCACCCCAGGGTATTTGCCAACTCCCACTTGACATATCCCAAATATTTTTAGCACTTAAAAGTCTCTTACTTATTGCTTGCACAGCTGGTAGCTGAAACTACTTAAACTGTATAATGCTACTTTATAAGTCAGAGATTGTTCTTCCAAGTATCATTTATTCAGAATATGCCTTCATAATCCGAGCTCAGGTGGAAGCAAGATGGCTCGGAATGGAGGAGGTCAGGGTAAGAAGTCCATGCTCTAAACAGAAGCAAAATCAGGGGTCGATTATTTTAGGACAGGCAATTGACTCTGTAAATCTAAAGGAGGTTACCAAAAGCTAACACTATCCTACAAGAAAGAAGAGGCTGATGGAACCAGCTCCTGGAAGACTGGCTCACAAAATCATCCTGATGGCTAGGTTGTCTATAGCAGCCAGAGTGGACCAAGTAACCTGCAGATAGACAGATGGGCAATGACTGACACTGATGAGGTTTGGTGGGAGATATTGGGGACAGAGTCATGAATAAACCACAGCTCAGGGACAAAAATGTAGGCTCCTGGGAGACTGGTCCACAAAATAATTCAGTTATGACAAGAATTAGGCATGTGTGGCAAAAAATTAAATGCTCGGTAATTTAAGGACAAGGTAAGAGCACAGTTTCTATTACTGTAGGTGAGGAAGTAATGAAGATATGATTGTGAAACCATTAAGGGGCCAATTACTGGAAACTGATACCTGGATCAGAGAGAAAGGGAGAAAGAGAGAGAAATTCTGCTTAGTCAAAGTCAATGAACTTGAGTCCTATGATAAGACTTGTCTCAAGGACAGGGATAAGGCAATTTTTTTCAGGTTGCCTATAGGCTACATATAGGTTCGAAGACTCAAGCAGTTCTTTATGCATGCATAAATTACAACTCAGAGTGAGCATGGTGTCTTAGGCCTTCAACAAGCGATGTCCCTCTTCATGTGTCTAAAAGTATTAAATAAAAATGCCTCTCAGTTTAATCCACATGATTGTTTTCCATTTTAAGTGTTAGACATTCATGCTTTTACTAGGTTGAGACTGCTTTTCTCAGAAATGCATCCAATTTTGGGGGGGCTCTTTTGAAGAAAATCTTTATTTCTATATCTAATTTAATCAAATTAGCTAATAGCATTTATCCTAAAATGCTGCTCTTCCAATGATCGTTTTTAATAGAGCAGTTTTAAAACTCTCCTCTGTGAGTTACCATATCCAGATTGTCATTTCTAAAATTTCTAAAAAACATATCTATCAATTTTGGCACTGTTTTCACGATCAAGTCACACCTGGGAATACAGGAATATTTTCAACAAGATCATGAAGGACCTAGTTTCTCTTGAATAAGCCCCCAAAATGTATGAGCTGCCACTCACTTTTTCATCCTTTTGAATAGCCCTGCACTTGTGCAACAAACTGCAGAGCAGCTATTTCTTTTTCTTTTTCTTTTTTTCTTTTTTTTTTCTTGGCAGACATCGACCTGTGGTCTGTAATTTAGTAGAACCTAAGACATAAGAATAAAGCAGCATGGTTTTAAGAAAAATGAGAACAGAGACACAGAAGCATTTAGTATAAATTCTACACAAATGTAAGTTGGTGTTATCTTAGATCAGTTTTATAGATAATTCTGAAACAGGAATTAAGAAAATCACCCAGTAGCTGATATCATATTTAACGTTGGACAAGGGAAAATATGGATTAGGAAATTCTAACAAAAGCGGGGTATAATTTTACTCCCCTCCAACCTCCACTGGGGGCTTTGTAAAGAAATCATATGGTGTGGATATTTTCTTTGAATTTAAATAAAAGAATAAGAACAGAGTTCAACATGTCTGCCTCGGGTATCCCAGATATTCATGACTAAAATCACAGATGACTTTCACCTTTTTCCTCAAGCTGTGCCTGCATTAGAAGGTTTACCAGGTGCCTCATTTTGATGTCTGGAATGTAGTAATGCATTCTAAATTGTCGCATATTGCCATAATTACAGTATTTCCTATTCGTTGCCTTCCTTGATGACATGTTCTATAGAACAAAGCTTCTGTTTTATGTTTTTGGCCTAGAAAATCCAATCATCCTAGGACCTGACTCCAGTCTATAAGGCAAGTTCCTTAACATCCTGCCTAGATTTTCCTCTCTCTGTCTCTTGTTTTACCATACTACATAGGGATCCTGTCATGCTTGTGAAGATCACCTCTCATCAATCCTTGCCATTTACTCTTATTTTAGACTTTCTTACTTTCAGGGCTTCCTCCTCTGCCATGCTTTTCCTTGCTGGCTGGATAAGAATCTTTGCCACTGAAACCTAATTCTCTTAGCCAACCTTCCCCATCCTTTCTTGTTCTGCACATTCAATGGCACAGCTGCTCCTGCAGGACCAGCTGCTGCAGCCAGGTTGGGTTCCTCAGCTTCTTTGAGAAGTACATCCAGCAATGACTTTTTTCTCTTTCTCATTATCCTTGTTTTTTAAGATTATACTATTCTTCATACATGAGCTATCCCAAATTATAACTAAACAGAAGCAATCCTAAACTCAAATATATATTGTTTTCAGAATGATCATTTAAAATGCATTTTCCCTCAGAAGCAAGGCTTTAAATAGTAATTATATCATATCCCCGATTTATTATGTACTTGTCAACACATTTAACCCCTAAGGAAACTAAATTGTAGATGAAAAGGATACTGAAACATATTCCCAGCTGCATAACTAGTATCTAAACCAACCACACACTTTTTCTTTTATTCGTGCCTCCTTGGAACCTATGCTATCCTCAGCAGGTATACCTGCCCCATAGCAGTGCATAATTCGGAATGACTGGGCCTCCTTGAAGGAAGATAACATAGATACATCAGAGTCATCTAGAATAAGTGGCCCATATATGACTCCAGTCATATGGTTTATGTCCAGTGAAAGATCTGGTGTGGTAGTGAATTTGTCTGTTAGGGCTGGCATAACAAAATACTGCAGACTAGGGGGATAAAACAACAGAAATATATTTTCTCATAGTTCTGGGGGCTAGAAGTGCAAGATCAAGGTGTCAGTAGGTTTATTTTCTCCCAAGGCCTCTCTTGTGGCTCGCAGAGGGCCACGTTCTCTGTATCCTTACATGATCTTTCCACTGTGCATGCGCATCCTGGGTGTCCTTTTGTGTTTACAAATTTCCTCTTATAAGAACCCCAGTCAGATTGAAACAGGGCCCACCCTAGTGGCCTCATTTTAACTTAATCACCGGTTTAGAATAGATTCATCTTCAAAATGGTTATCTTTTGAGATACTGGGTGTTAGGACTTCAACATATAAATTTTGAAGGAACACAATTCAGCTCACAACAGGTAAGAAGCCCCAGTCTCCTCACCAGTAGCACAGGGCCTTAGAGTGCCAGCACAGGGCCCTAGAATTGCACATGTAAGAGTGTGAGTGATGTGTAATGTCAGCCTCAGAGGACAGTGATGACGGGAGTACTTATGCTTATCTGTAAGTCCTAATTACTGCTAAAAACTGATGCGAGACTTAGGATTAGTAAATAATGAATAGTCCATGGACCAATAACTAAGAATTAATACTGAATGCTGTCTATATCACTACTCACAAGGATTTGGAAAAGGAAATGCTTTAACCAAATGTGCACACACAATATAGTCCTAGGTCAGAAGTTTTATTACAAGTTATTGAAGAGATTTCAGTGATTTCTAGGTATATTTTTAAAAAATTGGACATCATCAATAAAGGCAAAAAACAAATTACTTATCAAATCTTAATAAGTGCTTACTGTGTACTAAGCAGAGTTTTAAACATGGGGGGCACAGGAGTAGACAGACTAGACATCCCTGTTTTCAAGGAGATTGTTTGTATAATAGAGGTGATAGTGAGCAAATAAATGGGAGATAGATAATACACAATGAGAAATACCATTTCTATGAATAAAAATTACACTGAATGAGGAGAGAGAGTTACAGCAGTGTTATTTTAGTTTTGAATGAAATGAGAGAGCCACGTGAACTTCTTGTGGAAGAGCTTTCCAGGTAGAAAGCTTAGTAGGTACAAAGCTTTTCCTGTTGGCAGCTACCCAGGAAATCAGAGTGGCTGGAAGTGTATGCAGTGGGTATAGAGGTAAGATACGATGTATAAGAGGTAGCTGGCACCTTATCACAAAGGCTTACGGGGAAAAATATATGCCAAACATTTGACAAATAAATGATTAATATCTCTAATACATAAAGAGTATCTACAAGTTGATAAGAAAAGCACATACTAAGGCATAAGAATAGGCAAGTCAGAGACAGGGAAATCCAACAGGTCAAAGAAAGCAAGAAAAGATATTCAAGATAGCGTGCAAAGAATTGCAAATTTAAAAAAAATTAGATATGATAGTTTTCACCAATCAGTTTAGCTAAAAAGAAAAAGGAAAACAAAACAAAAGAAGTAATGGCATTTTGAATGACAAGAATGCATATAAATTGTCAATCTCACATATGACTGATTAAACTATAAATTACTACAGACATTTTGGAAGGCAATCCAGCAACATCTTTTAAAAATTCACATTCTTTGATCTGGCAACTCCATTCTTGGAAGTCTACCCTAGAGAAAATGTGTACCAGTTGGAAATGTGTTTATTTAAATATTATTTATAATAGCAAAATCAAAACAAAACAAAAATAGAAACAACATAAATTTGTATTGCTAAGAGAATGGTTGCACAAATCATGGTACATTCAACTCATGAGATACTATGTGACTGCCTAAAATAATGTTTTAATTATTTCTATTGTTCTGGAGGGATATCATGGTATCTTAAACACCGAAAGCAAACTTAACTGCTATAACATTATTTTTGTAAAATAAACTTAAAGACACCTCCATTTTATATATGTCTAAACTTATTTTTATATGTTTATGAGTATAGAATAAGTTGTGGAAAGATATATACAATGTTGATAATATTTATTACCTCAGAAGAAAAATAAGAAAGATGATAGAATTAATCATTACTTTTAAGTAAAAGAAAAACATGCATTCAAGAGGTATTTGTTCTAAATTGTATCCTTTCAGAGACTTGAAAAAGGAAACAGTGTCAACTATATTTTTGTCTCCACAGCTCCATATAAATAGGTAGAACATTTCAATGAATTGGCCATTTTGAACAATTTGAATCAGTTGCTTTGTCTTTGATAAATGCAATATTAATTATATAAATTTTTTAAAAAAATTTTTAAATGGCAAGCATTAAAGACTTTTCCACTTACTCAGGAAGCAGAAAAATTATAAGATAATTGTCCAGAAATAACCTATTTGAATCTAATTTTTTAATGAAACTCACTAATAAGCAGATTTTAACATGGAAAGGGACTAATGGTGTCTTGGTCCACCAACAGGAAATCATTATCAAGCAGTTCTGTGGCATGGACCTCAGAAACAGCACTATAAAAGGGCTCTTATGTACAGTCGAACTCAGTAAGGAACACTCACTCTCTCAGATCCCTTCATGCTGTGAGTCAACTCATGTCACCTACAATATCATAACAGAGAGCCCGCAACCATCTTATCTTTGTTTCCAGATGCCAGTAATGACATCCTAATGTGCTTTACCTTATAATTAAATAAGAATATAAAATGAGGACAGACAGGAAAAATATGGAATATAAAGTGCTTTTCTGTGAATTACTTTGTCCTCAATAATTACTTAATCTATTAGTAGGATTGGATTAGGTTTAAAATCATAACAGTTTTACTTCCTTTATTGACTCTCAAATATTTTTCTTTCCAATTTCAGAGACCTAAGATGGATAACTTGCATCTGTCTAATTTATTAGCAGGCTATATATTTAATTTATTTTTTCCTCAAAAGCGAAGTCATAATTGAAAACAAAAGCCTAAAGGCAGCATTTGATGTTGGCTTTTTTAACTAAACATTACTATTATTAAAAAAAATTAAAATTACATAATAGACTCATTGCTGTCACATTGATAAATAGCACATTATACATTCTTTACAGACTTTATATTTATCCATGAGAAAAATCAGAAAAAATTAATATGTCTGTAATTAGCTTTTAGCTACAATTAAAATAAGTGCTATTTTATAAGGGTTAACAAAAATTAACTTTGGTACATAAATGTCCTTTAATACATATATGTCTATAAATATGAATTATACAGACATCTTAACTCTCTTGGAGTCCCACAAAATAATTTTAGGAATGCAACAGTCTAGTAAACATTAATCTGACTGTAATTCATAAAAAGTAAAATTTCAAATGCAAAATTTAGTTCACATTGTGAGTTCTGGTGACCACAAAATAAAGTAAAAGGGACAGAGGATATGTCTTAACTGAAATCTCATAAAAAAGAACATGTTTGAATCATTATGTCTAATTCAGAAATATGACAATTCCTAGTAACAACTGTTGATAAATCATGCCAGTGATAAAAGATAATAGTAATAAAATGAGTCACAAATTCATATCTCATGCTTTACTTTGGATTAACTTAACATGCACTATAGACAGTAATAGGATGGGAATAATAGATGGATTGAAAAAATTCTGAAAACTGTTGATCCTGAAGCTCTATCATAGTCTTGTGCTATTTCCTTCCCACTGCAGATTGTTCCCAGAAAGTACCATCTAAGCATGTATTAATATTTTGAAAGGAAGTCAGAAGAATCAACTTTGAATAAAATGTATTTTCTTTTAAAATGTTTTGCATTTTTCAAACTTTAAACTGTTCTTTACACAGTGAAGAGAAGTTAGTTATATATCAGTGAAAATTAACCTCAAATTTTTAAATGTTATTGCTATTAAAATAGAGACTGATCTTCAAATTATACCCTCACTGTCATCTTGCTACATCATGTTTATTCCTAAATCTATACCTTGTTCCCTGGGAAGAAAGCAGTTTAGCAACTAGCATGTGACCTAATTCTCTCCTGTTATGGGACACTTATGAGAATGAAAGAAAGCAGGTTGACTTGGTCTCATCTTCTAGTAAACATGCTAGTAACCAACCCTCCAGGAAACAAATGAATAAGAATCCTCCTAATCCATAAAATGCTTTCAGTTGGTGGTCCGTGCATTAGGATTTTTGGATTTCTTCTAGGAAAAAAATCTAGAGTCTATGGATTTATGGAGTATGGCTCCCTATAAATGTCACATAAGCTATACAATTATTGTGCATAAAATGGTGGAGGCAACCCACACACTTCTCTTACTCTGGGCCAGAAGGTATATCTGATGTAAGAGGGAGGGACCTCGGGAGATATTCTTGAATCTCAGAGCCCTCCTACTCACCTGTGTTTCTCAATTGCTGGTATCTTTGAAATTATTAGTAAACCTTGATATTTGACTTGACGATCCAGTTCCTTGTCTTAACTCAGTCCTCCTCTTCCACCAACTCTGTTTTCCACCTCCCTTTACCTTATCCATCTACCAGTCTCAGTTTCTATATTTTCACAAGTCTCCATACTTCCACCTCACACTCATCCTTCTCTGAAATAACAAAACCTTAAGATTATTGAGCCAAAAAGGATCTTGAAAAAAATCTAAATTAGTGCCCTCATTTTATCACTGGGGACACTGACCCCCAGAAAAATTATATGAGCTACAATAATGATATCTAGTTCAGGACTTTTTACATGATATAATAACTCTTGCTATCCACACCACTGACTTCAACAATTTACTCTCTGTTGACTTGGCTTGTCATACAGACGCTTACATGGCTTATGTCTTTACATTACAAAGTCTTAGCAGATAGGAACTACATCTACTTTAATATTAATTATTCTCAGACAGTTATATATCTACATTGAAATGCTCAATAAATATGAATGAATTAATAATTTCTGTATCCATAAAATGAGTTTTGTACTAGATAATATTTTACATATTTAAAACATCAAAATTTCCTAGTGATTTCTTTCAAATTTCAGTTTTCCAGTTTTTCTTTTACAACCTCTTCCACCCCTAAATATATTCAGATTCAATACACTTGTGATGAAGCCTGAGACTCTATTTTTTTAATAACATCTGAAGATATTGTGATGATGAACCAGATTTAAGAGCAAACGAATTAGATAGTTCAATAAACTGTTTTCTTAATCAAAATTTGAGATTTGTCTAACATATTATAGAAGAAATCATTCACCACTATAAGAGTTTATTCTACTTTATATGTATTTATAAAATGTATTTTACTCAATTGAATTAGTGTAAGCTAATTTTTTTATTTATGTGGATTTAGGGGGTACAAGTGGATTTTTGTTACATGGATGAATTGCATAGTGGAAAAGTCTAGGCTTTTAATGTATCCATCACCTGAACAGTGTACATTTTTATTATAAATAAAACCTTGGATGTCCGTGTCCCATAGAAAATAAGTTATAAACTCTATCTTTATTTGATATATTTGCTTTAAAATTTGTACCAAGAAATGCAATATAAATCTTAATTATGTAATATTGAGGTGAAAGATTAAAATTTTTTCTGTAGTATGGGGTTATACTTTTTCCCCTTTTAGTTAATTTGCTGTAGCATTGGGAGTGATTTGATCTCTGGTATATCTGAACATATGGAGTGTATTTCTTATAAGAATGTTGCTGAAAATTTATTAAAATTATAGTTTCCTTTTTACTAGCCACCTGGAAGAAATATTTCTCATGTGTCAGAATTTCAAGATAACTCTTTTTTAATCTAATGCATAGAATAAAAGAATTGATCCAGTTTCTTATTTACATTGTTTCCTAGAGAGAAGAGAGTCAAATTTAAGGCTCACCTCCAGCAAAAGTAACTGCTCTTACAACATGTATTTGGTTTGTTAACTTTACTCCTTGCTTCATTTTACTTATTATAACCACATTCCTATTCTCTCTGTATTTATTCATGTACTTACGTTTTCTCATTTAGTTGAAAAAGCTTTATAAACTGTCTTGAATACTTTTTAGAACAGTGTAGAAATCAATACATAGTTACACAAATGCATTTGTTGCAAGAGTCTATCGGATGCTATACTTGAAAACAAACTTTTGGTCCAGTTGCCACAATGTACTGCAATCTAGCTCATTTTGTCACTCAACCCCAGAGAACACTGCCATCCCCCTCCAGATCAAAAGCTTGTAGGCAGCAATATGCTACATTTATCTTGAAAATAATCAGGTGAATATTGGTAGTAATGTTATATTAGTAGTAAAATGGTCTCTAATGTGATTTCAGTTATGCAAAATTAATACTGTGCTCCAAAATCGAGAGCTAATTAATTTCCTTTGAATAATACTCCAAATTTATAGACCATATTTTTCAATTATCAGGCAATCTTTAAGGAGGGTTCTGATTTATGATAATTTTTTAAAATGGTTCTATATTTTAAAGATTTTAAAAAATATTTTGTATCAAATTCCAGGATTCAGGATGCTTGTATTTTAGTGATGAGAAGTAATGTTATTCTTTGCTATGCTTGAATTGTATTTAAGCAAAGTTCCTCTTTCTGCATCTGTCAAGCCTTCCTCATAACATGCTAGCTCAGAGCTCTTGAATGTTTTTTTTTTTCCTTTGGAATTGCTTTGAAGGATAGACCTTCACCTCTGGTGCCTTCTGTACTTAACACATGTTTGAGTAGAAATTCAACTACTTTTCTTCTCTACTGAGCTGTGTAATGATTAGGATATAGGAGGTCATGACTGACATTTAGAATCAGGCCTGTCTCAGAACTTAGGCTATTAATCAGAATTATTACACTAGGGAAATCTCTTATTTTTGCAGTTTAAGTAATGCTATGATAGCAATGTGTCTGGATCAAAGATTCTGAGTCAGTCTAAGACCAGTTCTATGTGACCACAGGAAATACACCATACTAAAACCACCGTAATTCAATTTTTAAATTTGGAATAACAGAAATGAAAATATAACTACCCATGAGCCAACATAACAAGTTTTTTAAAATATCCCATTCTTCTGCCATGTATAGGCTTAGAATAATTCTAAATTTTGTTTTAATGGAGAGTGCTTCCTTTGGAAGGGACCAAATAGATGTTAAAGTGTCTTGCTTTTTAAGATGACTATTTCTTTCAATGTATAGGATATCAGTACTCTTTTATTCCAGAGTACAAGGTCCTTTTCTGGTTAACAATGGGGCCTACCTTCCATTTTCTCATGAATCATTAAAATTGCTTTCCCTATCTAGTCTAATGAATGGATCTGGTTCATATCACCCAATAATTGAATACCAGTAAGTTTGAGATTTTTAAATAAATTTTTCACTATACTTCTTGGTGAACAAGTATGGTTCAAAGCATCTACAGTTTATAAGAATAAGCTTCACTTCTACCCAAGGTACCCCAAACCCAGAAAAAAGCATCTGAAAATATGGCTTATGATGATGCCTCCTCAGTTATATTTAAACATAAAGCTCTAAAGTGAAATGTAACATATTCAGAACTAATAAATAATACAATCTATGTTTAAAAGCTGAGAAATACAAGCACCCTCCCCCCAAAATAAATCATTACTTTGAGTAACTTGATTTTCCTGGCCCAACACAACTAAAAATTGTCTGTCGTCCTTTTTGCTTGCCTTTTGCTGATGAGGTCCCCATATCCCTTTGATGTGTTTCAATTGCTCTCCACTTTATATATAAGAAATATAGCCAGAGAATTTACTACAAACACAGACATGTATACATCCAAGCTCACTGGGAAACACTAACTCATTTTATTACAGAATCAGGAAGAATCTATTTTTTTCCCTAGGCCTTGCACACCGATGCCAGAGAGCACTTTACTGAAAAAAAAATTCATCTTGATTTACCAATATGTGAACAACAAATCTAAGTTCTGGAAACTACTATAGATGAGAATGGTACCATTATTTACATTAACTTTTGGATATGTGGAGATACATACATGAGTGATAACATATAATTCATTTTCTATTATGAGATTTTAGACCTTATTGCAGAATTTTATTGTAATGTAAACATTTTCTGAAAATGTTTAAAGTAATATTCAAGTGAAACAAGACACTTTCGTTTCTCAACTCTGCTCAACAGATAGAGCAATAACTCTTGCAAAGAAACATTAAATTTAATGTAACAGATGCCCCTTGAATGAATCAGCCAGTAATGCTCCTGAATTTTGACTTGACAGTGAGAGCTAAAGTCCCCTAATAATAACTTAACTGAACCAAAAAATTACAAATACTAAAGCTCATACAATTCAAATAGTACCAGTAATTCTAATACTTTATACTTCTTTAAAAGCACATACCAATGGATTCTCATGTTTCTTTAAAAGGATTTATTGAACTACGAAAAGTAGAACTAAGTTTCACTAACTGCTTATCTTGTCCTTTCTGTACCACATTAGCACTGCAGCTGATGGTTTATCTTGCTGAGTTTCAAAATGCTCTAAGTGAAGAGAAATTCTATTATCTTTCCATGAGAGATTATTCTCTTTTATTGCTCAAGCTTCATTACCAAGCTAGTTTTGGCTTATAATAATATCCACATGTTCCTTATCTTAATTTATTTTTATTATTTCTGAATAAATCTCAAATTAATAATTTCTTTCCTTTAATAATACTTTACTGTCATTCAGATATTGACTAATTTTGAGTTCTCTTATTTATTTCCTGATCTATCTATGTATTCTCAATAACTCTCATCTTTAAATCTTTTCTGGATTTCCTTCAATTTGCTTACATTTTTCTCCAAATTAAAAAAAATAAAATAGAATGGAAAAAGAGGCATCAGGTTTTAGGAGTGATCTCACCAGAATCATGAGGCAATAAACTACCCATCCTCCTTTTTTGTATTATAACATCAAAATTTAGTACTCAGCCATTAGATTTAGCCAATCTAGGTAATCTTAATGTAATTTGTAAATTCTCAGAAAATATCTTATAATCATCATTTACTCAAGAAATAGTTAAGTGTGTATGAAGGTTGTATAATGTGTAACTGTCTATTCTAAGAATAGCATCTTGGTCCCCTGATTCCAAAGATACATTTTAAAAAGAGCAAGCTGTTGAATCACTCTTATTTCCACTTGAGTCAAATAATATATAAGACAAAAGTCTTGTGCATGACTGTAGAAGATCCATAACAGAAATTTTCAACTGTATTTTCTGTAAAATTGTTATATTCTTCATTAATTTCAGCATTTGAAGCTGTACCCTTCATACAAATCTTAACATTTTAACGTGTTCCAATAATAGCAATGACACTATTGCATTCAACACTTACAGATTATTTAAATATTAATTTTTTAAAACCACATTATATTTCAGCTAGTTTTGTTAGCTGAAGAATCTAGGCCAACAAATCATCTTTCACTAAAAACACTAAACAAGGTATTATTGAAACTCATAAGTACACAAATAACCTTTTATTTTTGTAGAGGTGGGGTCTCACTATGTTGTTCAGGCTGTTTTCAAACTCCTGGCCTTAAGCGATCCTTCCGCCTTGGACTTTCAAAGTGCTAGGATTACAGGCATGAGCCACTATGCCTGCCCCACATATAGCCTTAACATAAGTGATATTATATTCCTCTCAAAACCATACTACATAATTTTCTTAAATTTTAGGTAATTTAGATTACCTAAATCTAAATAGATGTTGGTGATTTATAATGCAATCTCTCTTTAAAATGTAGAGTATTCTGTTTTATAACATAATATCACAAAGCGTTACTAAAGGACTCTATAACATTTCAATACCATTATGACAGAGTAAAAGCCACAGAAAAATATGACATAATCTAACTTGTATATATTAAGTAAGACTTCCTTTGGATTTCTAAACAGTAAAAAAGAAATAATCAGCAGCTTATGATGCTTATGTCTTATTTCATGGAGTCAGAGACATAATTGCCACCAATCCTTAATTTTGTTTGGCAAGCTAAGGTTTTCTAAGATGCATGGACTCTCTGCAGCAGTTCAGTAGCAATACAATACAGCGGATAATTACAGTCAGTTGGAACCTCAGGCATTGCTTTCCTTACAAAGATCATTATGACAGATTATAATATATAAGAATCTCAGAAAATACCTTATAATCATCATTTACTTAAGAAATAATTCTATATTTATCAGAGATAGTGGTCATAATTCATTCAACCTTAGCAAATTTGTTCAAATCTGAGCTCTCCATATCCTGACCAAATATTTGATAAAACCTATACACATAAAGAACTTGTGATCTAGTTCTTTATATTAATTTTTGAAATGAATAATGGGACACATAAACTCAATAGCTGTCCATATTCTCTCTCCCAAAGTCAAAAAGGTCTCTGAAGCCAATATAACTCAGGAACTTCCCATAAGAGCTTTCATTTTAAATGATCTATATTTTTTTTAAGCCCACAGAAATATTTTGCTTTCTTTTAAAAAAAAGTTTAAGTTAATTTATAATCTTAGAGGTATGAAATCCAATTATATATTATAGGAGCTATTTGAATTATTTTTATTACCACTAACTAACTAAACCTTTTGTAGTATAGAGAAGAAATTCCTTTATAACATGTTTGGATATACGAATTTAAATATATCATATCATAGGTATTGTCACACTACTCACATTTTCATGATGAAACTATAATTTCAGCAAGTATTTATTTAATTTTTGGTATCTAATTTTAACTAACATTATGTAAATAACTATATTCCAATTCTTCCAATTCTTTTCTATTTCCAATATAACACTATATTTAGATTTTTTATAGAATTTGGTTTTGGGATCATATTTCTAAGTTCTATCTATTGAAAATATTCAATGTCTATTAACCTGCACTTAGAATATAACTTCTTCAAGATCATAAACATAAAATGTAAGTATAAAGCAAAAAATCTATTTCTGAAAATTAAATAATTCTTAAATAGATACTTAATATAATTTCCTTCCATTACTGTTTCTTCCATTTATAAAAGCATAGGCCATCTCAACCATTAAGTTCAGTTATGTAGTTTGTTCATAATGTACACTTAATATTAATTTTTTAACTAAGGTAGAATAGAATCTATATTCAGAACATTTTTCCAAGAACATATTATGCATAACCCCACATAGTTTTAATATGTCACAGATTCTCTTTGTGACAATATATACCTTGGGAATTTAGAATTCACAAGCTAACACTGCTAATCAGAGAAGGCAAAGATCATTGGCAGTGGGTAGTATAAGTACATGTATCTGAAATATGTTTGTATTGTCAGGAAATTGTGCTGTTAAAAAAAAATCAGTTGTAGGAGAAACTCCCATTTAAAAAAAAGGATTTTGTTTAACTTTTCAAAGAACCAACTTTTTATTTCATTAATCCTTTTTATTGTTCTTTGTTATTTTCCAATTCATTTAGTTCTGCTCTGACCTTCATTATTTATTTTCTTCTGCTGGCTTTCAGTTTTGTTTGTTCTTCCTTTTCTAGTTCCACAAGGTGTGACATTAGGTTGTTAATTTGTGATCTTTCAGTATTTTGGATGCAGGCATTTAAGGCTATAAATTTTTCTTGTGAGGAATGCTTTTTCTGTGTCCCATATATTTTGATAGCTTGTGTCCCATTTGTCATTCAGTTCTAAAAATTTTTCACTTCCATCTTAATTTCATTCTTCACCCAATAATTGCTCAGCAGGAGGTTGTTTAATTTCCATGACTTTGTGTAGGTTTGAGTGTTTCTCTTGTGATTGATTTCTAGTTTTATTCTGCTGTGGTCTGAGAAGGTACATGGTATGACTTTGATTTTTTTTTAATCTGTTGAGACCTGTTTTGTGGCCTAAGATATGATCAATCTTGGAAAATATCCTATGTGCTGCTGAGAGGAATGTGTATTCTGCAGTTTTTGCATAAAATGTTCTGTAAATGTCTGTTAGGTCCATTGGATTTGGAGTTTGGTTTCAGTCCATTGTTTCTTTATTTATTCTCTGCTTTGATGATTTGTTGAGCTCTAACAGTGGGGTGTTGAGGTCCCTAGCAATTATGATGGTGCTATTTATTTCTTTGCTTAGCTCTAGTAATATTTGTTTTATGTATCTGGGAGCTCCTGTATTGGGCACATATATATTTAGGACTGTTATTGAATTGCTCCCTTTACCATTATATAATGACCCTCTTTGTTTACCTTTGTTAGCTTAAAGTCAATTTTATCTGATATGAGAATGGCTGCACCTGCTCTCTTTTGATTTACATTTGTGTGGAATATATTTTCCATCTTTTCACATTGAGTATGTGTGTGTGTCCTTCTGGTTTAGATGTGTTTCCTTGAGACAGTAGATACTTGGGCTGTATTTTCTCATCCCTTTAGCCAGACTATGTCTTTTGAGAGGAGTATTCAGTGCATTAACATTAATTGACAAAAGAGAAAGGACCCAAATAAGCTCAATCAGAAATGAAAAAGGTAACATTACAACTGATACCACAGAAATACAAAATATCATCCATGAATACTACATAAATCTCTATGCAGATAAACTAGAGAACGTACAGGAAATAGACAAGTTCGTGGAAGCACACAACCTCCCAAGACTCATCCAGGAAGAAATATAACTCCAGAACAGATGAATAATGAACAATTAGATAGAAACTGTAATAAAAAACCTCCTAACGACAATAAAAACCCTGGAACAGCTGAATTCTATCAGACATACAATGAAGACCTGGTACCATTAATAGAGTAATTATTCCATAATTTTGAGAAGGAGGGAATTCTCCCCAACTCATTCTACGAAGCCAGTAACACCTTGATACCAAAGCCAGGAAAGGACACAACAAAAAAAAAAGAAAACTACCGACCTATATCCCTTATGAATATAGATGCAAAAATCCTCAATAAAGTACTGGAAAACCAAATTCAACAGCACATCAAGAAAATAATTACCAGGACCAAGTGGGCTTCATCCCAGTGTTGCAAGGATGTTTCAACATACGCAAATCAATAAATGTGATTCACCACATAAACAAAAGCAAAAACAAAGAACATGTGATCATCTCAATAGATGCAGAAAAAGCACTTGACGAAATCCAGCACCCTTTCATGACAAAAACTCTAAACAAACTGGGCATAAAAGGAACATATCTCAGAATTATAAAAGCCATATGAGAAACCCGCACCCAACATCATACTGAATGGGGCAAAGTTGAAAGGATATCCCTTAAGAACTGGAACAACACAAGGATGCCCACTGTTGCCACTTCTATTCAACATAGTGCTGGAAGTTCTAGCCAGAGCAATGAGGCAAGAGAAAGTAATTAAGAGTATCCAAATCAGGAAAGAGGAGGTCAAACTATCACTCTTTGCTGATGATATGATCTTGCATCTAAAACCCCCAAAGATTCCACCAAGAGCCTCCTGGAGATGATAAATAAATTTAGCCAAGTCTCAGAATACAAAATCAATGTACATAAATCAATAGAATTTCCATATACCAATAACAGTGAAGCTGAGAGTCAAATTAAAAACTCAATACCATTCACAATAGCTACAAAGAAAATAAAATACATAGGAATATGTTAATACTTAACTAAGGAGGTGAAAGATCCCTACAAGGAGAACTATGAAACTCTGAGGAAAGAAATCACAGAGGATACAAATGAATGGAAAAACATATGCTTATTGATATGCTTATTGATATGCTTATTGATGTCCATACTACCCAAAGTGATATACAAATTCAATGCAATCCCCATCAAATTACCAACATCATACTTCACAGATCTAGAAAAAACAAGTCTATGCTTTGTTTGGAACCAGAAAAGAGCACTAATAGCCAAAGCAATCATAAGCAAAAAGAATAAATTGGGACGCATCATATTACCAGACTTCAAACTAATACAAGGCTATAGTAACCAAAACAGCATGGTATTGATACAAAAATAAAGACATAGACCAATGGAACAAAACAGAATACCCAGATATAAAACCATCTACCTACAACCAAATGATCTTTGACAAAGCAAAACAACACTGTACACTGGGGAAAAGAAGCCCTATTCAATAAATGATGCTGAAAAACTTGGATAGCCACATGCAAAAGAATGAAACAGGACCCTTACCTCTTACCACTCACAAAAATTAACTCAAAATCAATAAAAGACTTAAATGCAAGGCATGAAACCATAAGAAATCTAGAACAATATGTTGGAAAAACTTTTACAGATATCAGCCTAGGCAAAGAATTTATGAAGGAGACCCCAAAAGCAATCACAGTAACAACAAAAATAAATAAATAGTACCTGATCAAATTAAAAAGCTTCTGCATAGCCAAGGAAACTATCATTAGAACAAATAGACAATCCACAGAATGGGAGAAAATATTTGCATGCTATATATCTGATAAAGGGCTAACTAGAATCTATAAAGATCTCAAGCAAATCATCAAGGAAAAAATCAAACAACCCCATTAAAAAGTGGGCAAAAGACATGAACAGAAACTTTTGAAAAGAAGATAGACTAATGGCCAACATACATATGAAAAAATGATCAACATCTCTAAACATCAGGGAAATGCAAATCAAAACCACAATGAGATATCACTTAACTCTAGTGAGAATGGCTTTAATGAAGAAGTCCCCAAACAGCAAACATTGGTGTGGATGCAGATAGATAGGAACACTCATACACTGCTGGTGGGACTGCAAAGTACAACCTCTATGGAAAGTATTATAAAGATATCTCAAAGAACCAAAAGTAGAACTACCATTTGATCCAGCAATCCCACTACTGGGTATTTACCCAAAGGAAAAAAAGATATTCTATAAAAAAGATGCCTGCACTCAAATGTTTATAGCAACACAATTCACGATTGCAAAGATGTGGAAACAACCCAAATGCCCATCAACACATGAATGGATTAATAAAATGTGTGTATGTATACCATGGAGTACTACTCAGCCATAATAAAAATGGTGAACTAATACCTCTTGTATTATCCTGGATGGAGCTGGAGACCATTTTTGTAAGTGATGTATCACAACAGTGGAAAAACTAACACCATATGTACTCACCATTAAATTGGAACTAATCAATCAACACTTATGTGCACACATGGAAATAACATTCATCAGAAATCAAGCAGGTGGTAGGGGAAGGTGGAGATGTGTAAATTCACACCTAACACAATGCACACTATCTGGGGGATGGGCACACTTATAACTTTCACTGAAACAGTACAAAAGCAATTTATGTAACCAAAACATTTGTATCCCCATAATATTCTGAAATAAAAATAAATGAATAAATAGCTAAGAAACACACAAATACTACAATAAATATGGTAATTTAGAAAAATAAAATCTAATAAAATGGCATAGCAATAAGTAAAGCCAGCAAACAAAATACATCTATAAAGTCCTCAGAGGTTATTTCAAGTCTAGGAGATCAAGGCTAACAAACACAATCAAGAAGTTAGAGCTACAGTAATAGAACACATCTGCTATGGGCTATATCCAAAGTGAGACATTCTGAAGCATTTAATAATAATGATTATATGATAATAATAATGAAACTGACATTTATAGCACCTTTACCATCTACAATGTTTATTCATAGTCAACTTGGATTATAGTTATCAGAAATTTGAACCATTATGTCCTAAAGTTTTCAACATCTGTCCCTATGAACATAAGATGATACTATTTAAAAGGTAAAAGTAAAAATAAATTGGAAATGTGATATGATATCTTTCATATTTGACCAAGCAAATTTTGCTGAAGAATATAAATGCATTGGGATTCAGATGCAAATTACTCACTATAAGACAAAGAAAAATAACAGAAATAGTTCTCAAAGTAATGATTTAGTACTTGGATTTTACATGTTTTCCAGGGGCCTTTATGACCATACATAATTCATGAATCTTTATTTCTATAATGTTGGAATTTTTTCCCCTCAAAGTGTTTTTTAATGATTAGGTCACATGGCCAGGGCAGTCCTTTAATGTCTCTCTTTTTCCCGGTTTATCATTTTTCCATTTTGCTTAGCAATACATTAGCCTTTGCTACATACTCTCAAAACAACTACTCTCACAATCAGCTTGGAACAGAAAATGAACAGTGGGACCTAATTGAATATTATGTATTTAAGATGGCTAAAACTGATATAATTTTGAAATAAGAAATGCACATAGATACACACAATAAAGATTAAAAGACGGGTTCAGCACAGATAAAGAATGTATGCTAGCTGAACATATTTTAGAGTGTAGGCAAAAGCACTTATTGAATGTAAAAAAGCATACTGTCCTGAAATGATGTAAATGTTTCTATATGAAAACTGAAGTAGTTTCACACTTTAAAAATTAAAGCATTTTTACCTATAAATAGTTTAAAAAAAGAAACAAAAATAATAAAGGAGAATAGGGAGGATGTGCCAAACATGTGATCTTTTAATAATTACAAATATTCTATGAAATCCTCTCTCTCAGCCATTTTAGATTGTCCTTGACTGGACCAAATTCAGGATAAATTTTCCACGAGAGGATATTCATTTCCATTGTCAGTCACCTGAAGTCCTGAATTTAAAGAGGAACTGATGTAAAGAAGTTATAAAGAGATAAATGGGCAGAACATCTGCCCACAAACCCACCTGCTATCTAGAGTCCCCTTAGGCAGATTCAATGGGAATTAGGAAGACTTTTTCCCAGAACCCAGACCTCAGCTATTAATACAATCAGTGCTTTTGGTCCAGTTTCTGTTTGTTAAGTCAACTCTATTTACAGCCTGACACTTTAGCAATACTATAATGTCATTGCCTCTTAACAATCCTCAGGCATTCACAAAAGTAAAGTTGGACTTCTCGGAAAGCAGCTTATCTTTTACTATTTTTGCTAGAAATAATTATCATTCTGACAGCTAGCTAAACAATTTCATCAGCAAATCCATTTTTGTCATGCAGACAAGAGGAAAATACACTGTTTAAGTGCGCAGATGATGCTAAAAAATGCATCAGGCTCCTTAAGAATAGAAAAGATACTGCTCTTTGTGCCATCTCCAGAAACTGGCAGAAGTAATGAATTTAAGTAAAAAATTCTCCTGAATAATACATTACATATGCATATTTTGCATTTTTTTCATAAAGAGAGGTATAATATTCTTAACTATTTCAATGATCTCATTAGTTCATTACATTCCAATCTCAGCTCTTAGGAATCATACAGCCAAATGAAAGTTAAATAAATATGAATGTATTCTATGAAGACATTGACATAACCCCACCACATATCACTGTTTGCCAGTCTGTGAAGCCACTTCTCTTGGGTAATTAAGAGTAATGTTGTTTTCATTGACCACAAAGCTACCTATGTTGCTGATATTCCAAACAACATTATCAAATGATTTGAAAATATCAAGACCAATCTAAATTTAAAAGGTTGCTTCTGAGAGAAAGTATCTAGTAAATACTGTTCTTTGCTCTTTTCTAGTTTTCTCCAATTGTTCCATCTACAACTCCTATTAGAATTTGTGATTCATTGAATAAATATCTAGGCAAGTAAACCTAACCACTTTAAGCTTAATAGTAATAATAATAATATTAATAGACACATCATTTCAAATATAGTTTTCATTAAAAACTCCTGTGAAAATCTACACTGTGGAGATATAGAAAAATACGAAAAAGTAACCTTGGCTCTTAATATACTTACAATATATTTACAACCATATTGAGAAGATAAGGTTTTATGTGGAAAGTTGACTAACATGAAAAATAAAGAGCTGAATTAATTAATTTGTTTAAAACACCCATAAAACTTAATGGAGATAAATAAACTTTGGAGATAAATAAACTTTGGCCTTTATCTCCTTTTGTACACAAAAAAATAATCTGAGATGGACATAGACAAAATGGGAACTTCAAAACCATATGGCTCTCAGAAGAATGCATAGGAGAGTGTATCTGTGGTCTAAGTGTCAGCAAAGATCCCTTAAATAGGACACTAACCATAAAAGTAAAAACACTAATGGATTGTACTTCATCAAAATTAAAAATTTTTGTTCACCAACATTAAGAAATTTAAAAACTTAAGAATATGAACAGGCATGCCATAGATGGAAAAAATGTTTCTCTCTATATATTAATATATCGGACAAAAGATGATGTCTAGAATATATAAAGATCTTTTAAAAATAAATAATGAAAAGACAAGCAACCCAATTAAAAGTAGACTAAACAAGTAGACTACTTTAGTCAAGTAGACTAACTTGAACAGACAATTCACAAAAGACTACAACAAGCAAAAAAGACTAGCAACAACAAACGCTGGCAAGAATATGGAGCAAGAGGAACTTGCATACATTTCTGATGGAAGTGCAAAATAGTACAACTACTTTGGAGAACTATTTTTGTGGTTTCTTATAAAGTTGACACACACTAATCATTTTTTAATTGGAAATAGCACAAATATGTGACAGGAAAATGCATAAACAAATTATTGTATAGTCATAGGATAGAATACTACTTGGGAAGACACAGAAACAAACTAAAAATATAAGGGTGAACCTCAAAAACATTATGTATATACACACATATAAAATACATATAATAAAATTCCAAATATATAAATAACATAACCAGAAAAAGTAATCCACAACAATAAAATCTAGAAAGAGGACAGGGAATTGACTAGAAAAGGGTACAAAAGGAACTTTTTGCAGTGAAGAAAATGTTGTAATCTTGGTATGGGTGTGGTTACATGGGTATGTATAATTGTTAAAACTCCAAAAGCTGAGCACTTAAGATCTTTGCTTTTGTTTTGTATATTAATTATTCTTCAATTAAAAAGTAAAAACAAAACAAAAAAACTTTCCTCAAAGGAATAAAGGATTAATTGCTAAGTAAGTGATCCAGAGATATCACTGTGTTCTGGAGGTGTAGCCTTATAATACATTAAGTAAAAAAAAGTTTAAAAAATATAAATTATGTAAGTATATAATATAAATGTATAACATCAATACATAAATGATATATAATAAGATATATTATAAATATACATATATATAAAATGAGATATACATTTGTGGTGGGTACTAAAGAAGGAATAGAGTTTGAATGGTAGAATGTAGGCAGAAAGCTTTCTTCAAATGGGTAAGAGAGGTAAGAAATACTCAGATACTACAAAGCTTTTCATGTCATAAAAAAACAAATACATCCTTTTACTGCCTATTAAGGTAAAACTCTACTTAGGCTATGATTCTGTACCTTTCGGCAAATGTCCTTTCACACTTATGTAAATTCCTTTTTTAGAGTCTTGTGCCCATTTTAACCTGACTTCAGATAATCTCTTATCCTAACATTGTTTTGCTGTTTCTTTCTCTTACACCAAAACATTCTTAAATTTTTTCAAAACTTGAATTAAAATGACAAATCACATCCTCTAAATTTTCCCTGATTATCTGACCACTCACTCCCTTACTTTATAATACAAACTGGTTAATCTATATCTTCTATTCCAACGTTATTTTAATGGTACACGTATTTATTACTCTTCTAGATTTGAAACTTTTAAACTCTTAGGACACCTGCTCACTCAGGCATGCAGAAAGGCTTGCTGAGGGAATATTGTAAGTTTTACAACTACTGGTAGGATTACCACATGTAGAGAGATACTGCTCTCATTTTGCAGAACATCTTCCCTTATGATTCTTCAGTCACACTTGCATTGGATCTAGTCTCCATAAATATTGAGCAGAAGGCAAGGATTATACAACAGTCTGCTTAAGGTAGGGAGCAGATGAAACATACTCTCACCTAAATATGGAGAAGGAAAGTGCAAAGATTCACAGCTTGAGTCTCTTAAATTGTAAAATAGATCCAAGAACAGTTTATCTACATTGAGTGAGCATCTACTATTTACAAACAACTGAATGAGACCCTTTGGAGAATTAATTTTTCATGTTTTTAAGATATTGTAGGGTTATTTGAGTGGTAACATGTTTATTAAAGTGAGTATGACAGTTCATAGAATAAAGCACAGCATTTTTTCTAATCTAATGGGCATTCAGTCACATTATTCAGAGAACTATTAAAAATGTGGCATTCCAAAGAAGCTTCTACTTCACCTCGAAGCAATTTAAATTGAGAGAACTTTGCTTCAGACTCTCTGAAATAGTGAGGAAATTATTCAGCTTATCAGTGCTGTCTGAAATTACTCTCAGAAACAGAGAACATTTATAGTGGCCTAGTTTTTTTTTTTTTTAATTCACAATGGTGAGAGATAAAATTGATGTGCAGGTTAAGCTTACTGTGTTCTAAGAGAGCTTAAGGCTGTCTCCACCGTCTATCTGTACCTACCAACTCTGTCCCTTGGTTATGTTTTTTAATCTAATGGGGATTTTTTATAATGGTTATAATGTATCATGATAACATATTAAATTTTTACATTCTAAGTTAGAAATAAGCAATATAAATTCAAACCATTATCTACACTGACAGTAAATGCATAAAAACTTCATTAAAGGTAAATTATTTATACAAAGACATCTAATAATAGAAATGTGAAATATGTGGATAGAACCAAATTTGCAGTGGACATGAAGGTAATTAGCATACTTCTGCATTCTTGCAATATCAACAGGTAAGGAAGTAAATAGCAATCAAGTCAAATTGATTGCCAAGGAAGTAAAGAAAAAAACCCTGTAAAAGAAATTCAAGTGAAAGAACTGACAAGGCTACATCACAAATATCAATCAAACTAAATTGATTTCTAGGAATAAGAGCATTAACAAGGCAATCAAGAAAACTCCAAGCCTGTGCAACATAAAATCTCTTGAATTAGAGGAAGTTGAACAAGCAAATTGGCGAACAACTTGAGTTAATAACAAAACATGAGCTAACTCTGGTATTGGAATATTTACTAGGAAATAAAATGAAGTCTGTTCTGTAATTTTAGGAGAAAGAGGGAGAAGAGGAAGACAAAAAAAAATCATCAATTTAAAGGCCTACCCTGCCATCTTCTGCCTTTTCGGTGCTTATGGAAGCAAAAAGAAACACACTGTAGTAACTCCACTCTTTCATCATTATGCTTTACCATCAGGTTTGAAAAATAAATAGCAATTAGAATATAGTCACCCACAAGAGTCAAAGAAACAGTATTTCCCTTTTTAATCTTCTAACGTAGATGAAGAAAGATACTTTATCATCAGATGAGCATGTTTTAAATCAGGGTCCTCTTCCTAACTTAAAGCAAAAACTACAATTGAAGAACATACAGGGAGGGCACAATTTGGTGTTTTTTTTTTTTTTTTAACTGTTCTGGGAATGCCTGGCTTTGATGCACAGCCAATATCTGCCAGAGGCTTAGCCATCAATTAGTGTTGAATAGTAAATTCTTAAAAGTAAATATTAATTTTTTTCTCAGCTGAATGGTAAGCTTTTTGAGATCAGGATACTTGCTGTAAAAATTTTTGAATTTCTCCCACCTGCAGTGATATATATCTGAATAAGTATTTCAGATAATAATAGAATTTTACACTTTGCCTTGCCTAATACCATCATGTTCTAGCTAAACAAATTGAAATGTTCAAACACAAGCAAAATTGCACTTAATTAAACTGTAAGAGAGTGGCTTATGGAAGACACAATAAATTCCCTATTTCCAAGCTCACATCATGCTACCTTGAATGAATGGTGAATAAATCTTTATAAACAATCAGGTGACATTTGTAGTGAGTAAACATGTTCCCCTTCTCAAAAGTCTTCTCTAAAGTCAAATTGGGGGTTAGGGGTGTGTGAATGTATAAGTAAGTCGATATTAAAAAAAGTTGTTCAACATTAAAAAAACATTCTGAAGATTCTCTCAAGTTATTGCAAATATCCTTTGAAAGTTATGGATGAATATATGAACAAAGTTAGAAGTGTTTTTGGTCAGTTTGAAACACATTCTCAACAATATTTATTCATAATAAAAGATGTGCTTGCCAAAGTTTAATATTTTTGTTTTTAGCCATCTGTGAAAGAAAAGCTATGATATGTTTTTTTCAATTTATAACATGCAAGCATAAATTACTTTTCTTAAAATAACTATAATTAATAAGAAAAACAGGACCAAACAAGTAGAAAAACAACCAGAGTATAACATATATACCTATTACATTTCAACTACAGAAAAGGTCTTTAAATAATATGGCCTGTGCATTGTATATTAAAAATCCCAGAAAAATATCACCAATCAAGCATAAATTTCAAACGTTTGGAAATCAAGAAGATAAGTTTCCCACTAGATTGTAATTCCTTTAGCATCTGGGACCAAATGTCTTATATATCTTTTTTACCTTCCTAACCCCTCAGAGAGCATTCAGTAAAAGTTATTGATTAAATGACTAACTAAAGAATCTCAGCAAGTATGCTTTTTCCCAAGCTTCTAATTCACAACAAGGCTGTTTTTGCATGAAGTCCCAGCCAATTTAGTCAATGGTCAATACAGTGTAAAAAAATTAAAGTTAAGCCAGCTCTTTTACTGAACAGACTGATTTTTCTGACTGAACGAATTAAGTCAGTTAGCATGAATTTATTTAACAGGTGATGAAAATTTGCCTTCTTAGTGAATACACGAGTTTGGCAGGAGAAAATTGGAGATTAAAATTCAAGCACATGGGATTTGGTTTTACGTTTTGTAAGAAAGTGGTATAGGTAATGGTTTGGAGCATGGTGAAGCCACGCTGCCTGGTTTTAAATGCTGCCTCTACCACTTAAAAGGTTAAAGGCCTTAAAACCTTGGGCTACTTAATTTCTATCTGTGCTGCAGTTTCGTCATCAATAAAATGGGCATAGTAATGGTACCTCACTCAGAGAGTTATTGTAAAGATTAAATGAGTTCCTGACACATAGCCATGCTACAGTAGTGTAAGATTTTGTTGTTACTATTCTTAGTAGTAGTAATATTAGTAGCAGTAGTTTACTTATATACAAAAATTAAGTAATTCTTTTAAAATCATAAACTGGCATTCAACATTTAGAATAGAAAATTTACATTGTTTCATTTGTCCTGAAAAATAGCAAATTCCATCTTGGAATTCACTGCATTTGTGAACAATACAAAATAAATACATATCCATATTTTAAAACAATGGCACACTTTCACACATTTAAGTAAACTTTCATTTATAATATAGATATTTAAATATATTTACTTTCAGAGTTGATATTTAAGGTAGAAAAGAGTAGGAAATTACTTTTTTCCTCTAATAAATACAGATTTTTAAATTTAACCTCCTGAAAAAAATTAATCACTCCCCCTTTAATGGACTCACCATATTAACTTTTGCTCAACATCAAAATGCCTCTTTTTAATGCAATTTATTCAGGAAATACAAAAATGTATTTTATACTGACCAATGCTCACTCACTTCTGCTCCTCTGAGGTAAGTTATGTGCATCCAGAATCAGTAGCCTCTGTTTCACCAACTAATTTATCAGTTATCCTTTTATTGTATTTATGTAATTAAATTAAAAAGTAAACAAATATACTAGAATGAGGAAAGAGAGTTATAGTTCTATAATATTAATTTGAATGCTTTGGGAAGTCTCTATGAAGGTGAGCTACAAAAAAAAATAGATGTGGGTGAAACTATGAAATGTTTTGGAAAGAAATAAAAATTTATATTTATGTCTTAAAATTGCTTTTCAAAGCCATTTATCCCACTCTACTTTAAAGAAATCAAAAGTGAAATCTTGTACGTAATGTATGAGGGAATGTGGCTTAGCCAAGAAAGTCCATGTGGACTTCCCAAACTCAAGAGAAAGAAAGACTTTAGAACCAAATCAAAAGAAAGATGAATGTGGAAATATTCATTCAGTTATAATTAAAGTTAAAATATCTAAGTTATACCTATATCATTTTTTTAATGATTCCCTGCTTTGGGTGGCTTTGGCTGATTAGCTAAATGACTTTGCGTTCTGATCATGTTCTGTAAGAGGTTCCTCTATAATTACGATAAGGGCATTGGCTCAAAATAAATTATTTTAGTCTTTAGTATCATATTAAGCAAGTATTATTTGGGCAAAGCTAACCAGAATAAAACATATCGCTAAGTATTCATTATGATTATTCCATCAACAGTAGATACCCTATGTGAGTTCTAATTCTGAATCTTTGCAACCTAACTCAATTCAACAAACATGTATTGCACGGCCAATGTAGTCAAGGCCTATAGCTTCCAGCTTCCTTTCCTGAAAATTTGTATTTTGACCAAATCTAACCCAAAACAGTGCTCTCTCTAGCTTGCTCTCTCTTTCATCTATACAACCACTTTACAACCAAATAAATATCCAGACAGGTAATAGTAGAGAAAAAGAATTACCAAGGGACTTGCAAAAACCTTCTTCTAGTTAAACCTAAAAGCATGTACAAGGAGAAAGAAATGCAAATAGTGAAGTTATTTTTGCTATTTCTAATTTGTAGTCTTGATGTGTGCAGATAATGGACATTTCATGGAATAAGAAACATTAATCCCAAGATTTGGTGAATTTTATAGAAATACCCTTTTAAAATCCTGAAAATTTGTAAGTAATTAAATGACATGAAAAGACAAATTTTTAATACACTGAATGGAAAATGGTTCTTTTAAAGCCCTGGGTTTAGACAACTGCATTTCAAACTAGTAAGTAGAATTAATGTACTTGGTCCTACATTCTTAATTCTTTTACTAGATTGAAATGTTAACTTTGAAAGGACATTGAAAAGGGAAAAAATGTTTAACTATAATTCTAATGAATTATATTAAAAGATAGCTCGCGCATAAAATTTTATTTTTTGTTGTTGTTGAAGAAAAAAGTCTATTATTCAACGTGATTATACTTATTAAGTACCAAGAGATTAGTCTGTATAATGGCTGAAAAAGCTGCTAATAACTTGAAAAAGCAAATTAAAGTATATAGATGTTATACTGAAAATAGGAGGTCACAAACTTCTAGAAATATTTATCACTAAGTTACTTTTTTGAGCAATCTTATAGAATGACTATTTTATTTTATTTTATTTGTAGAGACTCTCTACATCTCCAAAGCTAGTCTCAAATCCCTGGCCTCAAGTCATCCTCCCCCCTTAGCCTTCCAAAGTGCTGGGATTACAGGAGTAAGTCACCAAGCCCAGCCCAGAATGGTTATTTTAAATATATATTTTACCTTTGTTTGCCTTGAACATAATCAGAAAGCAGGGCAATTCTATATAAAGTTCTTCTTCATGGGTCAATCTGATAACACAACCAATCTCTTTTGCAGTGTAAATTATTACTATTAATTTAATAGGGAGGAAAGAAAAATGTGATTACTATCTAAAGTAAAAAAGACACTGCATAAATATTTTTATAGAGTTCTATTATAGGAATTATTATTTTGTATTATAAATATTAATTTATATGTCTAAACTCACATAGTAGTATAATATTACACACTCCTCAATAGTTATGAGTTTTTCTTTTTTTCCCAACATATAGCACAATGCCTGGTACACACTAGATCCTTGACTAGATGTTTGACAAATGCTTTTGGAATGGGCAAATTTTATTGAAATTTATTACTGACAATTTTATAGATCAAAATGGAAAAATTTTCTCTATTTGGAATAGTCTTTAATTTCAAACTATTTCTTAATTTTCTGGCTTACATATCTTTGAACATAATTTGTTCTATATCCTTTTTTAAAGCCAGTAAAATCTAACAGGAATGCAATATCCATATTCTTATTCATTTCTATTTAAATATGTTTTTAAGGTATCTGAATGTTTCATCATGAGTAAAGATTGCTAAATTTTTTAATCCAAGAATCAAATAAAATGATTTAAAGAAAAAAATGTGCACCAAACCAAAGGTAAGGAAAATTGTCAAGTTACTTGAATATTTATTATTGTTGGATCATATTATAAATCATTTTCACATGCTTTTATTACTAAATACATTGGTTTTAATATCAACAAAAGGCCTTTATTTATATTCAGCTTTTAAAAATATTGTCCTATGTGTTATAACTTTATACATTCATGATGCCATAATATTTGGGTGGACATAATATTTATAGCATACAGATGATCTTTATGTATTTAAATGAAGCATAAAAATATAGAAAAGGTCTTCTAGAATGCCATATTCATTCTTTCACTTATTCCATTTATTTACCAAATATTTGTGGAATTCCTACTGCATGCCAATACAGCTCTAGACAATACAGCAGTGAATGAAATAGACAAAGCTCACTTAGAGTTTACATACAGTAAGGACAGACAGGAAGGTATTAGGGTATGTCAGAGGGTGTTAAATGCTATGGAAAACAAAATGAAGCAAAGAAGGAGTTTTCTATTTTACATTGCTTGCTTAGGAATGTCTCCACTGAGTGAAGACAGGAAGGAGATAAAAAAGTTAGCCATGGGGCTATATGGGAGAGTGGAGACAGTCAGTAGGAGGCAGAAGGGGACCTGATAGATTCCCAGAACTCCAGGGAAGCCAGCACGGCAGAAGCAGAAATGAAGGAAGGGGTTAGGATGGAAAACGAGGTCGGAAAGACACCAGGAGCCAGACCGAATAGCCAGGCAAAACATAAGGATGTATGCTGCTTTTACTCTCAGCGAAGTGGGAAGCCACTGGGAAGAGTGACATAATTTGATACTCATTTTTAAGGAATCCACTCTGCTGCCCTGTGAATAGACTATAGTAGGACAAATAGCAGAGAAAGAGAGCTCACGCATTGCAGTTGTTCATACCTTGAATGGGAATTTTTTTCTATAGTCCCATCATATGCAATTTTTTAGTCATATACAATGTTCCTTGTCACATGAAATGTTCTTATATCAAATCCATTTATGATGCAATATAACAATTGTATCCCTCCATTTTTAGAATTTAGATTATGTATATATTTAATTATCAGTATAGTATATTTGTTTTTATAGATTACCTGTACTCATTTAAATTTATCTCAAAGACATGCTACCCGCAACTCCCACCAATTTTCTCTATTCTGCATCATTTTCTTCTCTCAATCGTATCTTCTCCCATTAAGGTTCTCCCTTCTTATGCTATTGCTACTTTGCCTTTGAGCGTGGCTGTCATGAAGACACTTGATGCATTTCTTTACTCTGGGGAGTGACTGATATGACTTAACATAGTTCCCTGAAGGACATTTTTTATTTTACTTAAACCAGGGACAAAGTCCATTTGTGACATAAGAAAAAGCATATGTAGTTTCTGCAGGCAGATTGGAAAGGGTGTGTTGATTGGATGGAGGAAACATGAGGATATAATTTTATAAATCTAAATCTTTTTTTAAAAATCTTTTTCCTGCCAATCCCAGACATCATTGCCTTCTTTATATACATATCCCCATAGTTACAAAGTATTAATTTGAACAGAAGTATCATGGTTCTGTTTGGCCCCACAGTCAGGAGAACAGATCTTAAAATGTAAGGTGCTATTTCACATTTTTCAAGACATTATAAAATTATAAGATTGCCAAGAGGCTGGTTGTCTTATAGCAAACTTCACTTGATGCTTCGAAGCAGCAAACAAATCTTTACAGCTCAGCAGGGGAAGGGTTAAATTGTTAACCAGTAATAATTAAGAGAAAAATTACTCTGCTTGCTCTTATTTAGTTTTAAATTTTAAGAGGATTTTAATCAGCTTACAAAAAAAAATGCTTTTTTGGGGTGAAAATAACTAGTTAGGAGTGATCACATGATTGAGACAACTGTTGTGGATCCATGTTATCTAAGTAACATTTAACTAGAATACTCTATCATCCACACATACCTGAGTTCCATTATCAGACTATAAAAGTGGTAATTTACAAGTCCATTCCAACATGCCAACAAAGATTTAATAAAACTCCCTCAAGAGGAAGAGAGAGTCACATTTCTAAGGGTTTGACATGCCAAGCAATTTACATATGCGTAGAACAAGCTGAGTATTTTTAACCTCCCTTTAAGTATGAAACGAGTGCAATTCAGAGTTGGGTAACTTACTTAAGGTTGCACAGCTAGATCCAGTTCCAGGTCTATCTATCACTAAAGGCCTGGACATGTCACTTTCCTCTGCGCCCCAAGGGGAGTCAGTTTGCACAAGAGCTTCTAGAACCCCATATACAAAGTAAGTAGACTTAGCCCAAATAGTTTGAATTGCTTTGAATTTCTAAGTTAAATGTCCTTCTTTGTTTGCTGCCTTCTATCTTTTTGTTTTCCCCTATCCCACTCCACACTTCTTATGACTCTCTTTTTTTTCTCATCCAAAAGTTCTCTTTTACCTTTCACTTTCTCTTGAATCACTTTCTTCTGTCTTTCCTACAGAGAAAGACAGTCCAGATTTAAGCATGCAAAGCATCCAATTGCCTTTTAATTGTGTTAACTTGTTCAACTCATGAGAGCAAACCTCCCGAAGAGCCAGAAATATCCAGAAGGCCACAGGACCCAGAAGATCTTTTCCAAATGTTTTCTTCTCCACTTCCTCCGCTTATTCGTAACCTTTGCCTTCTCTGTCTTCCCATTGGGACTACTTTGCCTTCCAGATTTCCCTCATCTTTGATTTTAAGAAATATTTTTTAGTTATTTACTGGTAAGATACCTATTCTTCATGTAGATGTGCATATTAGTTATAATTTACTAATTCCTAAACATGGGTAAAAGAGTCATTATAAGTCAATGCCTATGAAAGTGCAGAAAAATTATCAAATTTCTTGATGGAGAAGAATTTTTATCTGTTGACTAAGTGAGCTCCGTTATTAGACTATAAATGTGATAGCTGAGTCTATGTCTTCATTACATAAAATCAAGTTGTAAAGATCAAAGCATGTACAATCAAAATTTCACAAAAATGAATGGTTTAATAATAAAATTAATTTTGAGAATGAATAACACAAGTACTAATTTTTTAATTAAATATATGGGCATTTATCTAACATAGTCTTAGCCGAAACACAAACACATGATTAACATAATAAACAGGCCCAATGTCATTTAATTCTTCTCAATTTACTTATCATTAAATGAACATATTTTAAAAGGGGGAAACAATTGCTTTCTAGTCAGTTTCTTAAAACACTGACTAGCAAGGGACAATATTTCCATCATAAAGTCTGTGTTGTTATTTTCCTAAACTACAGTTCGTCACCTACTAGTTACAAAATCAATTTAGTGGCTCATGACAAGTTTTTAAATTATTTAAATGGTATATTTTCTAGATGGTGGTTAAATGATAATAAAATAATTTTAGATTAAGCTTGGCTTTATTTTATTTTATATAAATGTTAAATATTACTTCAAGGTTGTTTTGATTACATAGTATATATATCTTATGTATATAAATATACATATAATTTGAAATATAAAATGTATTCTTACTGGGAGCCTCAGACAAAGACAATTGAGTAGTTCTACACATTATGCACTAAATATATAATAAACTTTATATAATTTCTTACAGAATTATGGTCAATGATTTTTTTGTAGTTTGTCACAAAATCACCACATGACAGACAGTACTAAATTTTGAGGATTAAACCAACAGATGGGAAAGAATGATAGGTAGGAATAAAAAAAATGATTGAAATATGTTAAGCCAATATGTGTAAGAATGTGACTGGTAAGAGGTTCTCAGTGGTTATGCATGTTAACTACTAGTATATTCTTTTTGGGTTTTGTTGGTAGAAATAGATGATATTAAGGCAATACAATTAGACATGTTTCAGAGGTATGTGTTTGCAAAAAAGGGGGAGAAAGAGCGGAGTTTGGGAAGAACTTCTGTAAAGGGCAATAATTAGGATCCTGTGGGGAAGGTCTGCATTGGGGTTTGGGTTTCTGCACTGCATAGCCTGTCACTTTTTCTGCAACATGGTGGTCATGGTGGTGACCACTGTGAATAAACCAGGTGCTCCCAGACCCACATCAAGTACGCTGTCCTACTTGTCCAGACTCCTGTGTCATGAAGTCCCTGGGCTGAGAGATCGCTTATTCTCCAGGTGGTGTTTCTCTCTGCTGGTTTGTGTTGCTAGTGATTGTGGCTGCACTCCGTCACTCTCTGTGCTCCCTGCTGCTACCTGAGACTATCCTGCCCAGAGGGTGTGATATGGGGAGTTAAACATTTTTACCTATGTCTGATAAGCTTCTCCACATCCCTCTTAAAGTACCACGAAGAGCACAGATTTTTCTCTATTTGTTTATCTGGAGATAAATATTAATTTATTCTTGCATTCCTTGATCAGTAAATACTCATATATTTATTAAAAGCCCAAAATGTCCAAACCATGTAAAAAGTGCTAGGAATAGAAAGATGAGCTTATAATTCCAACATGAAATGTTAAGATATATGACAGTGAGCTAACAACTATACTTGGACTATTCAAAGAAGGGCCAGGATTTTAACCCTCAATATATGAGCAGAATTAGATCAGAGTAATCAGAGAACCTAAGAAGCAGAGGCACAGAAGATGTGCAAATGGCCTGATAAAATCAAGAACTACAGTGCCCACACTGCTGGTTCTATTCTCCAGTTACACTATTTGGACTGACCAAATACCATAATGTTTTTCATAAGTATGCTAGTTTTCCTAGCCACTTTCCTCAAATAATACTGAAATACAAGAACCACATATTCTTCACATTTTTATTTGCATTTTTATTTGGCATTCTAGCATATCATGATTTGAGTTCAGGTTTGATTATCCAGCATGTGTCTCATCCAATCCATTTCTTTGATTCCAGGTTTTCTTCTTACTGCTGCTAGGCAATGGCCATTTTTTCTGTCTCTGAACACTACCAATACAAAGTCGAGATAAAGAAACTATATAATTCATTACCTGTAATTATATTAATATAATTTACTACTTATTTGTTCCTCAGTTAAAAATTCTAGTGGGGGGAATGACTAGAAGCTTAAAGTTAAAACTGAGTTTGGCTTATCTGAATTTTCCATTTAAAAATAAGAATTTCTTGTCTGATTCCTGTGGGAAATGAAAATATCAATACCTATATTTTGCTATTTATTGTCCCAAGTAAGCCTACTCAACATGAGATAGAGTATTACTATTTTGTTTTTACTATACGTTCACTAACATTAGCATGAACGACTTTATCAGTCTTTCTTATTCAAAACACTAATATTTAAATAGCTTATATTTTATAGGAAAACAAAGTTTTCTGTCTGAGATAATTAGACTTTGTAACAAGATATAAGTATACCATAAGAGAGAAAAAGCTCAATTAATCAGTGCCATATTTACTCTGATGATATATTTTCTTTATTTTAAATTATTTTCAATGAATTAATTTGGATTAATTCCTTTCTCATTGAAGAATATAACAACCAGTTATTTTAAAATCTGCATATTGTTACTTAGATGAATAAAAAACTCAACACGGAAGGCACTTGGGGTTATTCCCTAAACTCCCTTCTATAGTGTAGTAAGTCTATTCAGAATGCATCTTTGTTCATTCACAGATTATCTTATTGCTATATCATACAAGTAAAAAAAATTTCAAACCTCTATATGTAAAGCAAATGTGCCAGCTAATTTTGTTGCTCTAAAATGGAATTTTTTAATGTATATCTTGTGATCTCAAAAGAAATTGGAACTTTCAACTTGCAATGTTAAACATAGCCTTAGAAAAGAAGTTTATTGTTTCATTGTACTATTCATCAACTTTGAATTTTGAGAAACACCAGTTCATAATACCTTTTGTCACATAAGACCAGGTTTTCATCCTGAATGCATTTAAATCTACATATGAAAGCCCCATGTTAATTATATCTCATAAAATATGTAAGCTAGCAATGTAGAAAGCAAGGATTGGTACTGGCATTTTTTTTTCTTCTTAAAAGTAGATTTTTATTAGAATGTACATACTTTGGACAAATGAATTTTATGTATGTCGAAGTAGATTTGGGTATATGAGGATGGTAGAGCTGGGAGCTAAGACTGGAAAGTTAGGTTGCAGCCCATTTCTAGGGGACTTTAGATTGAATTGATTGAAATAGGTTGAAATTGGTCCCATAAGTAATGAGAAAAAAAGGGGTTTTAAGCAAAAGAGTAAATAATCCATGATGTTTGTTTTGAAGAGAACTGTCAAAGTAGTGGACAGACTGAAAAAGGAAGAAGCTGGAGGCAGGAAGATGAGCTGGGAGCTGAGGCAATGTCTCCCGTGAAAGGTGGTATAGGCTTGAATGAAGAATATGACACTAAAGAAGAACAAGAGAAGTCAGCTGTAATAGAGATCAGAGCTGTGTAATGGAGTAACAAGGTGAAATCCAATGCCTAGCAAGGCACAGTTTTAGAAATCATGTCAACTACTTCTTCTCCATATTTGGAAATATATGTAGCCTTGGAGAAGATTTTTCTTACTATGGGAGGTTGTCGAAGGTAACTAGGTAACCATTATCCTCAGGAAGTTTTGATAGCACTATTTACTTGGCTTATCTTAATTGCTCATTTCCATATTTATTGGGGTACAAGAGAGTGTAAGAAAAAAATTGTTGAAGACACCATGTATAAAGAACCCAGACTTTCTGGGAATAAAACTTTCAATATCTTAAGAATGAAGTACTGGTCTCTTCTCACACTGATCAAATATCAAAAGTTCTGTCACTCTGGACCAGGATGGTATCTAAAGAAAAGAAAGAGCCCCAAAATGAAACTCACCACTAATTGGGGGTAGGGATGTATATCTGAGCTGTTGACTTAGGCTTATGACTTGAATTTAAGAGTTGGGGTTAGTTGGTTCTGGAAGACAATGGTTAAGATTGCAGACGTTCAGGACCTACAACTCTGTTCTGTGTGTATAATGGCTGAGCATGATGATGTGAACCAGTGAAGCTACAACCATGGTGAAGGAGCCCACAGGCACCTGTGACCTGTACTGGCATCTAAACTAGCAATAGCATCACTGCAGAGTAAACAAGCACCTGGGCCACTCTTCAGCAACAACAATAAGACAATGAGAAGCCACATCTAGCATTTGAAAGCAAAAGTAAATTGAATCTCCTTGAATCAAGTGTTTCTAGAATTCTTCAACAATATCTAGAGGAAGGTAAGACCTGAAGAGGGAAATGTTAGAAAAGCTGATAATAATGGCAAGAGAGACCTCTAGATTATGGAAGAGAGGAGAGAGGAAGAGAGTTGACCATATAAATGAGATGTAATGCATTACATCTTTTTTAGAATCCAAGTGAAGAATTTTATATGTGAACAATTAGATTCCCAGGACATGTGTGCAGCAGAAGGGGAAGTCACGGATGACAAGGTGTCTAGTGGGAGGCTGGAAGAGCAGGTGAGATGCAGAAAATATAAGGTGGATGATGAAGCCATAAGAACCCAAAGGTAATAAAGGAAGTGAGAGTTTGGATAATAAATTAAATTTGGGACATTTTGGATTGAAATGGCCTTCAGGCTATTTCAGTGGATATGAAGATACAGTCCTAAATATTTAGATTATTCTATTTCCTTCCCATGACAACGATGCAGGTTAAGTACTGTTATTTGCCCATTTTGTTGGACAGGAATCTGAGGCAAAAAGGAGTATGATTCTTTCCCAAGCTGTTAAATAACTTCACCTGGCAAGTGGTAGAGTAGGATTTCAATTGAGGCAGCTTAGCTCCTGGGCCACTGCACTAAACTGAGAGTGGTAGAGCTGAAACAGTACAGACTTCAGAAGAAGAGGAACTTTGATCCAAATTGCAGCTTTGCCACTCACTAGATAAAAGAAGCTGAACACATTCCTTAATGTGGCTAAGTCTCTAATTCTTCATCTATAATATGAGGAATCTGAGTTCCAATTGAGAGATATCTGGTGGGGTTTCATGACATAATATATTAGTTATTTATTGTCACTATAATAAATTACCACAAATTTAGTGGTGTAAAACAGCACATATGTATTGCCTACATTTCTGGAGGTCAGAAGTCTGAAATCAAGGTGTTAGCAAGGCTGTCTTCCTTCTGGAGGTTTTTAGGGAGCCTCATTCCCTTGTCTTTTACAGCTTACCTGCATATCCTGTGTTCATGGATCTTCAAAGCATAACACTTCAACTTCTGGTTCAATTGTCACATCTTTGTTTACTCTGAATCTCCCTGCATCTCTCTTATAAGAACCCATGTGATTATTTGGGCCCACCTAGATAATATAGAATGATCTCCCAATTTTAAGATCCCTAACTTGACCATTTCTGCAGAGTGCCTTATGCTATGTAATGTAACATATTCATAGGTTCTGGGGGTTAGTGCATGGATATCTTTAGTGGGGGCATGATATCACAATACGTGTACAGTAAGAGTAATAGCAATATCAAAACCAATGACAGCAATAAAGGTTTATTAAACATCTCTCTTAATTATCAATTCTCCATGCACAGCCTTTGAGAAGAGTTGGAAAGCAGTCAACTTGTGATTAACTCATAATAGGCATAAATAAATTATAGCTGTTATTATCACTATAAGCATTATTATTATTTGCTTTTATAAGGAGAATTGATATCCAGAATTCTCACAGTGTACCCTTTCAAATGTCCTGCCCAATAAATTTCTCACATCTGAAAGATGACCTTTTCAACTTTCCTCTTATAAAGGCACTGGGCACAACAATAATTGCAGTTTCATACTCCATCTTCAATTCCAAATCAGTTATAGATATAGCATTCCAATTATTTCTTGGGCTGAATGAATAAGTATTACCTATCAGAAAGACCTCTCTGATAAACCTACCACTTAAAAATGTCTTCAATTTCTGTACCATTTATTCTTCAATTATTACATCATAAAAATTTGTGAAATATACATGCCAAGGGTACATGAAGTATGAATGTAAAAATTAAAAAATAATAATAAACATACATGTCATCCACTTAATGAAATATTACTAATCTTTTTGAAACTGGGACAGAAGGAACATGCCTCAAAATTGTAAAGGCCACATATGACAAACTGCATGTGGGTGCAGTATGGCCCACATCCAGCACCATACAGAATAGGGAAAGGTCGAAAGCATTCCCCCTAAGAATTGGAACAAGATGAGGATGCCCACATACTATTCAAAATAGTACTGGAAGAGCTAGCCAGAGCAATAAGGCAAGAGAAAAAAACAATGGGTACCCCAATTTGAAAAGAGGAAGTAAAATTATCTTTGTTTGGTGATGATATGATCTTATACCCAGAAAACCCTAAAGACTCCTCCAAATGTCTCGCAGACATGATAAATAAATTCAGTAAAGTCTTAGAATACAAAATCAATGTACAAAAATCAGTAGTATTTCTATACAATAATAACGACCAAGCTGACAACCAAATCAAGAACTCAATTCGATTTACAATAGCTATAAAAAAAACCCTAGGAATATATTTAACCAAGGAGGTGAAAGATCTCTACAAGGAGAATTACAAATCACTGCTGAAAGAAATTGTAAATGACACAAACAAATGGAAAAACATCCCCTGCTCATAGATTGGGAGAATCAAAATCATTAAAATGTCCATACAGCTAAAAGTGATTTACAGATTCAATGCAATCCCCATCAAAATACTGGAGTCATATTTCACAGATCTAGAAAAATAATCCTAAACTTTATTTGGAACCAAAAAAGAGCCTGACTAGCCAAAGCTATCTTAAGTAACAAGAACAAATCTGGAGGCATCACATTACCTGACTTTAAATTATACTATAAGGCTATAGTAACCAAAACAGCATGGTACTGGTATAAAAGTAGAGACATAGACCAGTGGAACAGAACACAGAACACAGAAATAAAACCACCTACCTACAACCAAATTATTTTGACAAAGCAGACAACAACATACACTGGGGAAAAGAAGCCCTATTCAATAAATGGTGCTGGGATATTGGATAGCCACATGCAGAAGAATGAAACAGGACCCCTATCTCTCACCATATACAAAAATTAATTTAAGATGGATTAAAGACTTAAATGTAAGGTGTGACACTATAAAAATTCTAGAGGAAAAAATAGGAAAGGCTCTTTTAGACATTGGCCTAGGCAAAGAACTTATGACTAAGAACCCAAAGGCAAATACAGTAACACCAAAAATAAATAAATGGAACTTAATTAAATGGAAAAATGTCTGCACAGCAAAGGGAATAATCAACAGAGTGAATAGACAACCTACAGAGTGGGAGAAAATATTCACAAACTATACATCCAACAAAAGACCAATATCCAGAATCTACAAAGAACTCAAACAAATCAACAAGAAAAAAAGAAAAAAAAAATACCCAGCAAAAAGTAGACAAAAGACATGAACAGTTTTTAGAAAGAAGATAGACAAATGGCCAACAAACATACAAAAAAATGCTCAACATCACTAATCATCAGGGAAATACAAATTAAAGCTACAATGAGATTCCACCTTATCCCTACCAGAATGGCCATTACTAAAAAGTCAAAAAACAATAGATGCTGGCATGGATGCAGAGAGAAAGGAATGCTTATACACTATTGGTGGGACTTCAAATTAGTACAACTCTCCTGTATGGAAAACAGTATGGAGATTACTCAAAGAAATAAATGTATACCTACCATTCAATCCAGCAATTCCACTGGTGGGTATCTACTCAAAGTAAATGAAGTAATTTTATCAAAAAGACACCTGCACTCGAATGTTTATCACAACACAATTCACAATAGAAAAGATGTTGAATCAGCCTAAGTGCCCTTCATGAGTGGTTAAAGGAAATGTGGGGGGTGTGTGTGTGTGTATGGAGAGAGAGAGAGAGAGAAAGAGAGAGAGAGAACTACTCAGCCATAAAAAGGAATGAAATAATGTCATTTGCAGCAGCATGGAGGGAACTGGAGACCATTATCCTAAGTGAAGTATCTCATGAATGGAAAACCAAACACAGTATGTTCTCCACTAATAAGTGGAAGCTAATAGATGGATATACATGGGCACAAAGCAATATAAAGGACATGAGAAACCAGGAAGAGAGGAGGGCGGGAGGGTGGGCGTGGGATAAAAACTTACCTATTGGGTACAATAAACACTACTGTGGTGAAGCGAACACCAAAAGCCCTCACATAAGCATTACACAAGATATGTATGTAACAAAAACACTTGTACCCCCTTAATTAATATTTTGAAATAAAAATAAAGAAGGTTACATATACTTTATTCCTTTCCCTCCGCCTGCCAGAGGTAATAAATATCCTGAATTTTGGTTTCATTATTCTTTCGATTTTCTGTTCAGTTTTAAAGATATTTTTCATTTTAGAATAGTTTACACTTACTGAACAGTTGCAGAGAGAGTACAGAGAGTTCCTATGTACCTCTCACCCATTTTTCCATATTATTAGCATCTTACATTGATGATCTTACATTATGATATATTTGACACAACTAGTGAATCAATCTTTATACATTATTATTAACTAAACTCCATATTTCATTTTTATTTATTCAGATGTTTTTCTCATGTTTAGACTTGGGTAGTAGGTTTTGGAGAGGAAAACCAGAAAGATAAAGTGCCATTCACTGCACATCATATTAAGGGTACATTCCTTCAACATGACTTATCATTAATCACTTGGCTAAGGTAGTGTTTATAGAGTTTCTTCACAGCACAGTTACTGTTACTACCACAGCCCATTAAATACTGTACTCTGTAATTAAATCATTATGTGCAGTCTACACATAAGGAGTAAGGAGTTACAATCCACCTTCTTGATGGAGCAGTGTCTACATAAATGATTTGGAATTCTTCTGCATAGAAAATTTGTCTACTTCTCCCCACTTGCTTAATTATTCAGTAATTTATTTATATCACTACAGGCTCATAGATATTCATTTTATACTTTTAGTTATAATCTAATATGTTTTACTTTATTGTGAAAATTGTCCCAGCTTTGACCATTGGGAGCTCTATCATTTGCCTCCTGTGTCCCTTTGACATACCCTCATTGTTTAATTTATTAAGTGCATTCTTACTTTCTGGTAAATACCAGATGGTGGAGGGCTCATCTTGTATGTACCCTTCCTTAGTCCTATAATCATACACTTCTCTGAGAAGCTCTACTGTCCTTTGTTGGAGAATGGTATTAGAAACCAAGACCTTGGTGCTGGGTGTGCTCATAGTTAATGCCATATCATCGCTTCTAGGCCCTTTCAAGGGACAGAGCTAGGAAATATATATGAATGAATACTAACCCATGTGTACCCTAATACCTACCTATAAATATTTCTATTGTACATATATCTATCTATATTTAATTAAGCTAAACATGAAGTCATATTGATGCATCCAACTCTAATACAGTATGACGAGGTTCATTCTAGCCTTCCTCCTTCCTTATATGTAACTTCCCACTTAAACAGTAAGACACCTGGCCTCCACCATCTGCCATCATTTACTTATTTGTTCCATTTCCATGTACAAAAGTATAGTGGTTTCAGAATTGTTAATCTATACTACTGTGGGAGACAACTTTATCAACTACAGCATAGTATTTATGTACAGTTTATTGTTTTTACTCTTAACAGTCTCCACTCATTTCCAAAATTACTTAGGTCAGTTTAAAAGAAGTAAAACAAAGTAAAAAGAAAGTATACCCCCTTCAGTGAGGTTGTTTTATAATATTTTAATGCAGTTAGATTCTTTTGTCATTCTGTACTACATTAGGGGTACTCTGATTCCTAATTGATTTTTAATTGCATAGATTAGGGTTTACTCTTTGTGCTATACAGTTCTAGAAGTTTTGAAAAATGCAGTGTCATGTATCCACCAGTTCAGTATTATACAGGAAAGGTTCACTATTCTAAACAAATCTCCTATGTTTCACCTGTTTAACTCTTTATTCTCCCAAAACCTCTAATATATTTTCCATCTCTACAATTTTGCCTTTTCCAGAATGAATAGTTGGAATAATATAGTATGTATCCTCTTTAGACTGGCTTCTTTTGCTTAGCAATATGCATTTAAGTTTCCTCCATGTCTTTTTGTGACCTTATAACTCACTTCCTTTTATTATCGAATAATATTTTATTATATGGGTTTCCCAGAGTTTGTTTATCCACTTACCTATTGAAAAATGTCTTGGCTGCCTCCATTCTTTGAGGAATAAAATTGGTATTGGATGATATTTTTAGCATTTTCCAACTGAAATAAGGACACAATAATATGTGATTTCTGGGTTTTTCCATTTAACTCATTTAAGCCCACAACTGAGAAATTCACTGTAATGCTCAATCTAAAATTAACTATTTCCCAACACCTGTAAAGAGTCAATTTGGAGAATACATAGATAGATAAGGAGAGAGAAAGAGAGGAATTGCTTATTTCAGAGACATGCTAATAAGTTTATTTAATTTTCTGTGCTGTTTCCTTATTTTAAAGAAAATCATCAGAATGCCCCATCCCTTTTCCATGTTAAGTTAGCCTCTTATATTAATACCCTCAGTTAATGTTAATTTTAAATATTATGGAAATTGAGAATAAAAATTAGAAATACCCATGCAATTACTGTTTCTGCCTTTTTATAAGGTTATTGGAAGCTACTGTCTTTTATATACTTCAAAGTGTATGATCCCATAAAGACCCATATGACACACAGTTTTTCATGCTAAATGCCAGGAAGAGATTGTGTCTAAGTATTTTTCCTTGTCGTATTTCTGTATCCTTATTACCCTTTGGAAGCCACACTTTTAAGTTGGATTCTATTAAGTTCAACACCCTATTTTTTAATAAGTATTATTTGCATCGATTTTTAGTATGATAATCTCCTTTCTACTGTATGGTTTTTGATATTTTCTCCATACTTTAGTGATTTATAGTTTCTATTCTCTATTTTTTGAAAATTTGAAGAAGACAGAGTATATATTTAGTAAACACATACATCTCAATATTTTAAAAATAATTTTAAAGGGGTTCATATCAAATAATGGGTTCATATCTCAAAATATAATTTAAAATGTACATAATAAGGCAATATGGATGACCAATGTCCAGATGAGTATATTGCAAAGTGATAGATGGCATATTTTTTAAATGCCTTTTAAATTGTTAGCTTAGGTGGTGAGAAAACAACTATATTCCTATATAGTTGGTCAGAAACTATTATAAAATAGTAATCCATATGTGCTTATCATATAAAATGCTGCAACCAGCATTTACCCTGGAGATATCTTTTGATGGCTGTTGACCTAGATATTGGAATATAACGAACAAAGTGCTTGAGGCATACGAAGCAAAACTTGGAACCTCAGTAAATAGGTTAAATTTGAAACTACTATTAAAACCCCATGTAAGTTTCACAAAGGGCAACACCCTCTGAAAATGAACTAGGTTAGAAAGAATTATTCTGATAAGAAAGACAATGGGAAAAAAAAAAGAAAAGAAGTTTCCTCTAAGAATTTATGACCACAATCCTACACCTAAACAAGTTTGGAGCTGTAAGTAACATACCAATATAGTTCAAAATAACTCAATCTGAAATTATGTTTTAATTGAATCCAAATTAGTGTTCTCACTAATGTGTGTTTCCAGGAACAAAGTGACAAGGAGATGAAAGATGTAGAAGTTTAACAGAAATATAGGAGAGAGAACAAAACATTTCAGAGGGAGACAAAAGAGAAAAGTTAATATTGAAAGAAATAATGTCTGGGACTTTTCAAAATTGATGAATCATGTGAATTTATGTTTATAAGAACCCCAAAGAACACCGAGAGAGATACATTTTTTTAAAAGCTTACAATGAGAAAAATGGTAGTGGAACTGTAAAATTATTTAAAAGCAGAGAGAAAAGATGTTCTATACAATGAACTGACACTTAAAATGACAATGACTTTCCAACAACAGGGATACAAAATTACAGCTAGATAGGAGAAATAAGTTTCAGTGTTCTATAACAGTGTAAGATGGCTATAGTTTACAATAATATATAGTTTCAAATAGCTAGTAGGAGACTATTGAATGTTCCCAACATAAAAAAATGATAAATATTTGAGATGATGGATATATTAATTACACTGATCTGATCACTATACATTATATGTACTGAAACATCACTATGCACCAATACATATATACAATTATTATATGTCAATAAAAAATTAAATTAAAAAAATAATAATAGAAGCAAGAAGACAGTAAAATGGGAAAAATAACTTGCTATTAAGCTAGAGATATACTTCCAACAAAACTATTTTTTTATAAATCAGAGTGGAAATTAAGATATTTTCAGATAGACATAAACTTTTAATAAATAAATCTAAAAAACTTATACTCCCTAAAGCACTACATAATATCTATACTTCAAGAATAAAGAAAATTATCTTAGAAAGAAGGCCTAAGATGCTAGGAATAATAGAGATCATAGGAATCAGCAAATATATGTAAATCTAAATAAACACTAACTGTCAAATAATAACAACATTGCCTGATTTATGCCATCAAAATTAATATATATAAATACACTTCTGGACAATAAATGCATTTGTGTCAGCAGTAGGATAGTTGGAGATAACACGCTAAGTAAGGATCATTTGTTGATAAGAAAGATGGTAAAGATATTGTGTAACTTCAGAATTTGGTATGTTAAATTTTCACATGAAAATATCTGGGTTAAACATAAAACAGAACATGATTGAATAATTATAATACTAGTAGAGAGAAAGAAAATGGAATAAAAAGTACAAAGCCTAAACTAGCCAAAAAGTGGCCAAATTTTTTTTAAATCAGTTTAGAAAAATCAGAACAAATATGAAGTAAAAAATAAGATATGAGAATTGTACTCAACTAAATGTATAATCTCAACAGAGGTAAAACCAATAAATTTTTCAGGTAAAATAGATTATTAAATTGGATTTCAAAGAGTGACATGACATTGTAATAGATAAACAATGCATAAGGACATTTAAAGATTGAATGAAAGGATATATAGCATAAAATTACATAAAAGGCAAACAAACAAAATAAAATTTGGGTAGCTATTATTAATATTGGATAAAATAGACTTTAATGAAAATCTTTGTTAGGAATAGATACATAGTGATCAAAATTTCAATTCACTGGGAAAAGCAAACAATACCAAATGTATATACTTTATTAAAGTAGCCTCAACATATTTAAAGCAAAAATAGGTATATCTACCATCAGTGGGAGAGAACAGAATTAACAAAATTTACCTAGGTCATCACATGGAAGGATAACATGCAAAAGTGAGTTGTAGTTCTATTAATATATCATTCATTTACTTAAATATTTATTGAGGGTCTCTTACATGCCACGCACTGTTGTGGGTGGTAAGTATATATCAGTCAGTAACACAAACAATAATCCATGTCTTCAAGAAGCCTATACTCTATTGGGGAGCATAGAAAAAAAAGTCAAGGTAAATAAGTATGTTAGTTGATAAGAACTGAAAAAAGCACAAAAGGCAGTAATCATAATGACCACAAAAGGTCACTGTGTCTGGGAATAAATCTAACACGTGCATGACTTGTATGAAAAATATTATAAATCTGTTGTGAATAAGTGGAAAATTGGAAACAAAATGTCCTTAATAATAAAAAGGATAGATAAATTGTGGTGCATTTTATATAGTGGGATAATATAGAAAAGTGAAAGTTAAGTATCTACAGTTATATGCATCAACCAATATGATTCTGCAAAACATTTTTAAATGAAATTTAAAAATTAAAAAAAAATAGAAAGAAAAGAAAAAGTCACCATACAAAATGGTCCCATTTATAAAATTTTGGGGAAAAGCAACTAAACAATAAACTGCTGCTAATATATCCTATGTGGTAAAACTGCACAGAAATCTACTACAATTCTATTAGAATGACTAAAATCCAAAAATCTAACAAAATACCAATTGCTGGTAAGAATGTGGGGCAACAAGAACTCTCATTCATGGTGAGAATGCAAAATGGTACAGCATTTTGGAAGACATTTGGCCACTTCTTACCATGCTGAATGCAGTCATGTGATAGCGCTATCATGCTCCTAGGTATTTACCCAATTTATTTGAAAACTTACGTCTGCAAAAAAACCTTCAGGCAAATGTTTTTAGAAGCTTTATTCATAAAAAATTTTATTTGATCATTTATTTACTAACATACATCCCCATAATTTCAAAATTCAAAGTTAAAATAGAAAAAAAAATACTAAAAATAGTTGAGACAAAATATAGTAGTAATTTGTGAAGAGTATCTTTGTACCTGTGTGAAAGTGTTGTTTTGAGCAGTTCTATAAAAATACATATATTCATAGTCTTCACATAAATTTATAAAATTACTCCTAGTCCCAATTATATTATGAAATAATTTATTGTTACTATGATTTCATTTTTCAAGTTTCTAATAACAAGTCATACTGAAGAACTTTCATTATATGTTAAGAAACATTCTCTTTCTCTCGCCAGTTAAAAACAGGGTCAGGGATTATAGTCTTTCCTGTCCACGATACTGTAATGCATAAGTAAAACAGTGTAGCATGACCAAAACAATAAAATCTTTCTCATTACAAAAAAATCCAAACAGCAAAAACAATAAAAATAGAAAATAGGTCAATTTTTCCGTATGGTACATATGATAGGTAATCAATCTTCTTATGTTTTTTCTATTTGAAATAAAATGTTTCAGGTGTTTTAGTTGCTCCACAGTCTCTGGCATTAATGATCTTTCAGAGTTAAATTATGGATACGTCTCTACAAACATAGCAAAATGTGAAAGTATCATTAATATATAAATCAGTGGCAATGCTAATTTATTTTATCAATTAATAGATTATCATAAAACTACATTTTTAAAATTGTTATTTGGATATAATGATATCCATCAATAGGAACTGTTAAAATAAAATAGAATAGATTTATATAATTGGCTACTATAGAGCCAGTAAAAAAAAAATATAACAATATATATTGCCAGCACTGAAGTTTTCTATAATATATTTTTGATTGAAATAGCAAGTTTCAGATAGATATATATTCCTGTGTTTTTTAAGAATATGCATATATGTGCATATGCAAAACTCAATAATATCAGCACCACGTCTGTGTGTGCTGATGGAGACGGGTAGGATTGTAACAGTGAGAAGAAAGTGAGAAAGGATACATGAGGGGTAAATGCAAATCTGTCCTGTTGTTTTACAGTGAATTTATACAGAATTTATTTCAATACTCTTTAAAACATAAGCTGGGCATGATATAGTTATGATCAATATTCACAACTAGGGTATGTGGAAAGGGTTCATGTTTCTTAAGAAGTGGTATAATGATGGTGTTGCCTATTATGGGCAACAAAAACAGCAAATTCCCTTTTCCTCAGCAGAAAAACTTCACAGGGAAAATATCATCTCTGATCCATCTACCTTCACCACAAAGCCTCCCAAATTTCAGCTAAAATTTTGGAATAAATGTATGTTACAACTGCTCCTTTATTTGTGTTAACAATAAATATATATTCCATTGTTTTGGACTAACCCATCCCCTAAATTCTTTTCATACTATATGGTCAAATTTAAGATCTATACTTATTGTTGAAGGGAAGTTAACAAAGCGCCTCTAATTCCTGAAAAGGAAAGATAGATACAAAATCATTAAATTCAGACTTACCATTTAAATATTTTTTCCAGTAGTAAATTTTAAGAGCAAAAGGTTACCTTGAAAAATCAATAAAGGACATTTTCTTAGTGACCTGAGTTCTAATATAATTAATAATGCATCATTTTATTGCACACAACATATGAAGATTAATTTTACATTTTATTATAATGTTTCATCAGGTATAAACAGATGCACATAAGATGGCTTCAATATGTTACAGATTTAAATTATAAAAAATAATTTAGATATTCTGGTAAGTTATCTTAAGAAAGCTTCTGAAAAGTAAAAATCTAATTTCTGAAAGAGGCAGACAAGACATTGAATTCCTAGTAGACTTTTTTTTTTCAGTGCATTGCCCATGCCCAGTATGTTATAAAATTATCTATATTTGTTCTTTGTGTATCTGAATTTTTAATATAGTGCAACTTAGGAAAGATAGACTACTCAAGGGGAAAATGTAAATTCTCTAATAGAAAATGGCATACACTTGCACTGAATTATCTGATATGGTCCTCTACTTAACCAGATTTTAGCAATATTGTATTGTTCAGCCAGAATCAGATCAATACCTCATTGAACAGGCAGCAGCCATAGAAAAAAACCTGCATTGTTTTATGAGAAAAGATAAATTAGCATAGTAAATGCAGGCGAGTGATCTCATTTAAAGATTTGGACTCTAACTCATGAACATTTCAATGCTCTATTAAAGGAAAACAAAAGATATTTTTATCCAAAATAAAAACTCCTGCTCTGAGAAAGATAACAGATAATGTAATGTGATCCCCAACTATTTTTACTTGATGATGGGATCTTGAGTACATAAACATAACCGGATTTCACTCAAAAATAAGAATCACTCAGTATGGGGTGACTAGAAACCTAATGCTTTCTCTTTTGCATTGGCTGATGGCAGGATTTAGTGTGGTAATTTACTCAGGAGCACTTTGAGCTCAAAGTGGAAAAGCATTAAGAGAAAATTATTATTAGTATCCTTCTAGGAAGGAAATATGTGCACCCTGATTCAATGGATAAGACTAATAAACATAATTGTAGACTGCCACTATGGTAACTTCCACTCAAAGGAAACAGCATTCTGATGAAAATTCATTTCATAATAAAATAAGAAATATCTACAGAAAGATGTTCATTATAAATGATTTTCTCACAAGCTTTAATATTTTGTAGACAAAAGAATATACAAAATGTTAAATTGCAATGCAGTTTACTAGGTAAATGGTATTGGGCAAGTCGGTTATTACATCTAAACCTTATTTCTCCATCTGTCATATGGTATGTAATATAAATGGCTATTTCAAATATGAAATTTATATAAAATGCCAAGCTGCTGTTTGTCTAAAATATAATAATTCTACAACATACAAATAGGAAACCACTGGAGAAAAATCAAGCCATACAGATGTATATAGTGTCATAGATTTTTTAAACTTCAAAGAAAAAAGCCAAAAAGTGAGATATACAAGGGCTTTACAGAAAGTATCCAGCCATATAATATGTTCTCATTATGTTAACAATGGCCAGATACTTTCCGAACAGTCCTTGTATGTTTGTGTATATATGTGTGTACATATGTATGTGTATGTATGTATATACACACACACACATAAAGAAGCAAAAATAACCAGCCTAAGTCAGCCATGTAAAAATGAACAAAGTACATGCACTTTTCATTTTAAAGTCCCTAATACGTTTAGGAAACTAAATAATACCCTCTGTGTTTAAAACATATATAACATAAATAAAGTATATTTATGTGAAAGCCAGGAGTTATTTTTATATAATACTTAGCATTAATAACGTTTATGGGGATGTTTTATTCTGCTCTTATTTTGTAAAGGAGGTAAATAATATGGAAAGGGCTAGGATAAAACATCAGAAAAAGTCATTACAGAGATATAAAATAATGCCCTAAAGGAATGGTTAAAGCTGGTATTATTTAGTTTGGGAAAAAGTGAGATTAGACATCTGCCTTCATTAGGATCTGAATTGAACTAGATATTTTCTTGAGATCCAACTGTCTTTTTCTGTGACCTATAATGCTGTTTTCTTCTAAAATAAATATATAGGTAAATACAGATACTGATACAGATATAGCTGTAGATGTAGATAGAGTGATGAGTGATATATAATTGACAACAAACATCAGCATTAAGAACGTTGAATATTACTTACACACATGTACACACATCCAGTGTTTCTCAAAATATAGAAACAGAATCATATAAATCAGAATGTCCTGGTGACTATTAAAATACAAACTCCTGAGTACTTCCGCTAGACCTACCAAATCAGAATCTTCGGTGGTAGAATTTGAGAATCTGTGGGTTTAATAAGCACACAAGATGATTTGTATGTTCACTGAAGTTGAAGAGAACTGCTGACTTAGAGGAGGATGTTTGCTCCTATTCACTTTTGCTGATTTTCAAGATCACCATGTTTGTCACCTCCTTGTAAGCTAGCCTAAAAAGGGAAAAGAGCTTGCACAAGTGTGTTGAGTAAGGTTTTGTGAGTCAGATGTGAAAATTGCCTTCCACTCACATTCTACAACTCCGTTATATGGCCATGCCTTTGTATGCACAAAGAAGAAACTGGCAACTTTCTGACTAATTCTAAGTGTTTAATACGTGAAAGACAAAGAAAATAAGATTCTTTTTCACTGTTTGTCAAAGTGTAGTCCATGAAATACCTGGAGGTCCTTAGATCCCACCCAGACTGGTTCAAAATCCCTGGCAATGGGGCCTGGAAATAATCATTTTAAGCAATTTTCTTATGAGATTCTTAGGCAACCTGAAATTAGACAATGACTGCTAGCTAATGTTTCTTTTCTATGACATTCTCTATCATGTTTTCCCCAGAGGGTATTTTTAAAAGATTTTCCTTCTACTTTTCTAGAAAGAATAGATATTTTAAAAATTATTTGGAAAATATATTTAATGAAGAATTGCACCAGTGTTAATTCTCAAAATGAAGACCTTCTGCATATAGACAATCTCAAACACTGAGTGAAAAAGAAAATGCTCATGAGCTGATGCTGAGGACTAGAGCTTCGGTTGTGTTTCTTCCAACAGAAGCCATGCTCTGGGTAAAAGAGAATAGATTTAGGGTTACAGCTTTGTTTCTGTTTTACTGAGACAAAAAATTTAATTTCTATAATAGCTATTATTTCTACTAAAGAGTTTTTCTCAAACAAATGTTAATGTTCTTCCCTGAGGGATGATTATGTGATTTTTTTTCTTTCTAAGATAAGACATTTTATAGTTGTTCATTTACTTGGCCATTTGGGGTAAGCAGCTGCAGTTACTTATAGTCTCCACAACATAAGATATGCATAGTAACCTAGTATTTTCAGTGATCCATTATCAAGACCAATATCATCTAAAAATAGCCAGAACATATAATGCAAAATTGACAATCCATTTTGATATTTTCAAGTTTAGTAATTTCTTCTTTTTTTTTCTGTCCTAATGTGAAGCACACTACAAGTGCATTCTGCAAACAATAGGATGGGTTTATACAGAAAGCATTTGTGACCTAAGCCATTTTAAAATATGTTCACAAAAATCAATGAATATTCTGACACATGTTTGGATGCCTTGGACCCAAGAATTTACTTTATGAAGCAGTAAGATAGTCAGCATACAAAAATTGCTGATTATCCTATTCTTACACCATGAAATTTCTGCATTCTTATTTAAAGAATTAGACTAAATTTAAATGCTAACAAATATTGATGAAGAATATACTATGTGTTGAGCACCTAGCAGAAAAAAAATGCAGAATCACTGTTCTCATGAGCCTACCCAGGTAATATATTCTCATGGTGCACTCATAAGTATGGCCTGAAATTCTTATTCAGAGATCTAGGTTTTTCATTGTCCAAAAATATTATTTGCATGGCAAAAGGTAGTTGTATGAAAAATAGCTTTGTGAATTCTCTCTCTAATCACAATCAGTTCATTTCTTTCTATAAATAACCTATTGTCCATTAGGAACCATAAGCCTTCTGTCATAATTTAAAATAGCTCTACAATACTTTAAAAATGACAAAAGGTATTTTTAATTTTATCTTTCAAAATTATTTGAAAAGTGGAGAGATCAATATATTCATCTTGTTATGAGATAAAGGAGTTACAAGATGTTCTTTGTTCAATGGTTAGGTAATGATAATACAAGTCTTTAACCAAATAGTGTTCATTTGCTTCTATTAATCTACCTCACTAAATGCCTTGATATTCAAGGAATTTCCAATTAAAATAATGCTCACTGGCCATTAAAGTAATAAACATTGATATTAGAACACTACTTATTAGTGCATGTAAAGAAAACAAAAGCAGCACAATTTCCAATCACCAATTTTTAATCAAGTTTACCAATAACATTTAACAAAAATTTAATTAAAATTTCCCTCCTTGGTTTGGTCTATTATGTATAAATTGCTCCTACCCAGTGTCTTCCCTTAGTTTACTCTACTACATTTGGTAAATTTGTGTAATATTTTAAACTTTGAAATGAAATTTTAAACCAAAATTAATATTAAATTTAAAAGAAATAAAATAAAAAGAACAAAGCAAATTGTTAGAAAGACTTTGAAATATATTAATAGAATAAATCTGGTGATTTTTTTAATTTGAAAAATCATTTTGTGTATGAATAAGAAAATGACAATCCAACAGAAGTTGGACAAAGGATTATAACCATGGCATTTCTGGGGAAAAAAAATACAAATTATACAACCTATATGGAATAAACTACTCAACCATATTCATTATATAGCATATTTACAAACATCAAATTACCCCTAATATTAAATATTTAGGTTTTTTCAGGATATAAGAATGTGATACATTCTCATAAACTATTGGTGGGAGTTAAAATTTGTGTAATAATATTAAATGACAATTCTCAACAGCTATCAAAAGTTTATATTTACCTTTACATTTATAATTCAATTCTGGGATATACGTTTAGACAAAAAACCTCACTAGTTTTTGTCTCCCTATTCCTGGATTTGTTTTCTTGTTTCTCTTTTCCTTTTCTTTTCTTTCTCTTTCTCTCTCCTTATTCTGCCACAGTACATTTTTAACTAGCTTTCTCAAAATGGATGTGAGAAAGTTTTCTAGTTCCTAGCATATCCGAAAACATATTTGTTTTGTCCTCCTAAGGGAAAAATTGTACCACTAAGATACATTCAAGAGTGAGATCATGCTCTTAAGTAGATGTAGCTTATCCAGTGGAATTTCAGCAACTCTAAAAGGTTTTACCTCCTCTTGGGGTTTGGAGATTCTTATGATACACAGAAATATTTTGAGGAAAGTCTATTTTTAAAAGAAAACATGAGAGAGATGTCCTTAAGAATATAGGCCATTACTAAGATTCTGTCACTGAATTTGATAAAACCTCATAGGCAATTACCAACTGCTGAAAGACAGCCGTGTGGTCATGGGCAGGGAACATTACTCCAAAATCTGCATCTTTGTTTCTACTCTCTTCTCATCCCCTGCTCCTAAGACAACGTTAAACCCTCTGCTCCCCAACATACTCCTCTTCTGTCTCTTTCGATGTTCTGTCTGTAGGATACTGTAGGATATATTAGTCAGTTATTCTCTCTGATCTACTCAGTTCCCCAGCTAGATAGGGCCAGAGATCCAGAGGATATAGCTGAGGATGGCAGAGCCTTCCTGATGGTACTGCTTCAAACTAAGCAAACATTAATCTTCTATTAGGAAATTCTCTATAATTTATTACGTTACAAAGAGTATCTTAACTCACAGGAGTTGACAACATTCATTGTCACCAATTTCAACTGCTTTTTCAACCCACTCTAATCTATTTTCAAACACAATCTGCTTGCCAAAACAGCTTTAAGAAGACCAGTGATCTCCATTTTGTTAAATCCAATGAATATTTTTATGGCACTCTTCAAATTCTTAGCATAATCAGAAACTGTACAACTCAGCCTCTTTATTGCGTTATTTTCCTTGCCTCAGTTACGAAACACCATATTCTCTGCAGTTCCAAATTATCATCTATACCAGTCGCTTCGGGAACTAATTCCATAAGACAGTCACAGAACTTTTATTCATTATATACTCCTTTCCCCAGGTCAGTGCCTTTTAACCCTGGCTACACTTTCGATTTAACTCAGAAAGCTTTAAATATTGAATTTCCACAGGATAGGGCCAGGCAGTTTTTTAAACCTCTCCTAAGGTTCTTAATGTGAAGCCTGAGTTGGAATTCACTGGCCCTGATGAACTCATCTATGCACATGGCTTCAATTCCTGTTTGTACACTGACTTCCCCCAGATATATTTTGTGTATACACATATACACACCTATGTATACATATGTACATACACACACACACACACAATCTCCTAGGCACAATTTCAGAGATCCATACTTCTTCAATAGCTTCAACATTGTTTACATTACCCACCCTTGGGTAATGACAGACGTCATTATCTCTACTCAAACCAGATCCCCTCCAAGGATTTTTATATCAGTACTTGGCACTAACATCCAATCTAGTAGGAAAGTTTCTTTGCCATCTCCTGCTTTCTAAACTCCCATTTCAAACCACTCAGTCCTTTCTATTACACTTTCTGATTATCTCAGGAATCTGCCAACACTTTTCTCTTTTCACCACCTGAACCTAACACTGCCTGGCAGAGTGGCCTTTGGTCTTGATATATTGAAGCATAAGTATGATGAGAAATAGAGGAGAGGAGGGCCAGGTATTTGGGCACAACTGTAAATGTTAAGATTGGGAACAAGAATTTATGCAGTATATTTAGGAGATGGTACAGACAACAGATTACTTGGGGAAGTCACTAAAATAGCTAACTAAACTGAGATACATTTAAGTTTTATGAAGGCAAGCATATTTAGTTATCTCATCAAGATTTTACTAACTTACCTATATTAGATGCATTTGTATCGGTTAAAATGAGATTTCAACATAAAAGTACCTTACTTTCCAAAATAGCCAATTTATTCATTATTATTTTAATTATTTTTCTTTTATTATCCAATATACATTTTTATCAAAATGTATAATTCATCATAGTATAAGCAATTTAGAAATGCAAAATAAATCTAATTTTTATTTAACAAATAAGTTTTAATATATGCCAGACACTCTTCTAAGCATTTTACATATATTGACTCTTTTGATTTCTATGAGATTCTCATGAGGTAGATATACTTATTATGGCCATTTTGCAGATGAGAAAACTGAATAATCTACCTCCTATAAACTTAAAATTGAATTGTAAAGATTAAACATGTATCCATGAGGTAGTAAGTTGTAAGGTAAAGCCTCACATTATCAAATTTTTAAAAATGTGAGGAAGTGAAACCCTCAAGTTGTGCAGAAAGCATAAGAGTATAGACCATTTCAAAGTACCACCATTGTGAGAATTCTAAGTTTAAATAAGATGAATGAGTTATCTTATGTTAGAAATATTACCTAAACTAATTACATACCTTTTTTGACTAATTCAACAATATACTTAATCCCAAAATTTTATGTACAATGGTTAATGACTGTTTTGTTTAATCTCACCTCTTCTACAATAATATTTTTCAATATTTTCTGTCATACTATGTTGTTTCACCTATCAGATACTGAGAAACATTTTTAAAAACTCTATCTTTATAAGGAAGAGGTATACATGCCTTATGTAATGAAGCAAGTAACACTTTATTATCTCAAAACTTTTTATTTTATCCCAAAGCAATAAAATGTATAAAAATATTTGCTCTGTTATGAAAGTAAAAGATAACATTTTATTAAAATAATAATAGCAATAACAGCAAACATTTACTTAATGTTTTCAATATGGCACAGAATTTGCCCCCTGCTGTAACTTCAGTATGTCATTTAATCTTCTAACCACTCCATGAGGTAGACACTATTATTATGCCTAGTTTATGAAGAAGGAAACTGAAGAGATAAGCTAAGTAACTGGTCTAAGATCACACCCTAATTAATAGAGGTGACAAGATTTGATCTCAGATACATCTAACTCACAAACTGACCTTTTAACCACTGTTTCACACTCCCTTAATATCCATTAAACCTCTATAATGAATTGGAATTCAAATTACCACACCCTGTAATAGGTATGTATTATAGATTTCATTTCTTTTAATCTAAATCAATTAATCCTTTAATAATTAGTTGCTTCCAAATTGCCCCTTTATATTCATTCCTACACATCCCTACGAGTTCATGACTTGGCTAATGTTAACCTCAGTGAGTGTGCTGATGCTGGGAAAGATTGAGAGAGAAATATTCTGCTTTCTATTTCTTATCAGTCAATATCTACACAGAATTTTATTAGTCAATTTGATTTTGTTTAAAGATTACATTTTCCCAAATATCCTCTATATAATTCCCTGTACTACCTCAGATGACATTTTAAAGGTGAAACTCATCATAATACGTTTGTCTATATTATTTTTAATACATATCTCTAACATTATACTTTAATCAACATTTATCCCACATCCCACTTTAAGTACTTTTAAAATGGTGTATTTCTTACTAACATTTCTAGATTATTTATATTCTGTTATGAAGATTTCATTAGAGTAAAAATACCATATTGACATGTATTGGAAATTGGCTTATGTGCTAGTCATTGTATGTAATTAAGAAGAAGAAAAATTGTGGTCCACATTTTCAAGTGGCTTACAGCTTCTTATAGGAGGGATGATTAGAACATGTGAAGTTAACAGCAAACAGTATAAGACAGAAATCTGCTAAATGTAAGAAGGGAGTAGAGAAGAGAGAAAGTCAATGGATTATAACAGACCTGGTGATCAGAGAACTCACTGACAGAGAAGGTAAGGTTTGGCCGGGGTCTCCAGAGTGTCTAGGATTTGGTCACTGAATAAATGATAGAGAGACAGTCATTTTGATCAAGGGAATAATTGGTAAACAAAGGTGTAGATGCTGGAATAAGCATCATTGGTTCATTTGAATTCAAGAAGCCTTGACTCATTAGGGGGCAGGAGTGCATTAAGAAGGAGTAGTAGAAATAAGTTCAACTAAATTAAATGCATTCATATTATACAGAGTTTGGAAAGAGCAGGTTAGATCTAATGTGATAGGAAAGAGTCACTCAAGGAATTTGTTCGAGAGAAGTCACCCATCTGGCGGGCCTGCAAAGACTGGTTGGAATCCAAGAGGTTGTTACGGTAAGCTAAGCCTGGTCTGTCATGGCAGACTGGGAAAGAAGAAAAAGAGATGGACTTGAGAAAAATAAGCAGGGGAAACGATTTTCATTAGCCAAAATGCAAACCGATTCCTCCAAGAAGGAATTAGCAGGCAGCATGATGGAAAGATCATGGATTTTAAAGTGCCAGTCAGTTTTGCACAGATCCACTACTCATTTGGTAATATTAAACTGTGCCCGTTTAAACTTCCTGAATCTCAATTAAATGTGCTTACCTATTTTATAGTGTTTCAATAAATAAGACGATACACAAAATTGCTAGTTAAGTTTTCATGGGATACTTAAGAAATGCTCTGTTTTTGTCTTCTTAATTAAAAAAAAAAATCTTAATTGTGTTTGACTATAAAATATCAGTCACCCATGGAAATCCATTATACGCATTTTGAAAACCATAAAATTTCCTACACACTATTAATTTCACTTCAGTTTTCACTTCATCATAGTTTTCAGCAATTGGAAAAATGCTAAAATAGCATCATAATTTTTACTGGTTTAAATATATATGATTTAATATATGTTTAAATATATATTATAAGGATATTATTTATACCAGTGTTTATTATACTTGCATTTTCCACAGGTCCACCAGAGCATAGTATAATTTTTATTTTTAGTATATATTTTCTGTTATATCATTCATGTACTTTATATTACCTTGTAATTGTTATTGATTAATTGAAAGTTTTAAAAAGCATGTTTTCTCTACTGTTTTCAGGATTTTGGTATTATCTTCTTTTACTAGGGTAAATTGTGCTTTTACTTTTAAATAAGATATTCCCTCCTCTTCCCCTCTTGCTTATACTGGAGCCTTAGTTGGCTTAGGAGCCTTCTCATATGCCTACCATACTCCTCTGTTAAGATTCCCTAATATATTGAATAGCTTATTAGAGTTCATAGGAATGGTTCAAATTATGACACTTGATCTTATTGAATCATCTCAGTAAGAATGAAAGATAGCATGTTTTATTTTCCAGGCACCTTTCCCTTACTGTAGGAGACAATTCCATGTATCAATTATTTATTCCTAAATGGCTCTTGAGCTTATTAAAAAAAATCAGTTTATATTGTTCTCCCTACCTTGCAGAATTGATTCAGAATTACCAATCCTTTCATAGGAACCTTTTTGAAATTAATATAGAATTTAACATAATGAGAAACAAATGGCATTAAATTATTATATCATTAGTGAATTTTATTAAAACAGTTAAAATCTTTCCTTATGGCAAACGTATTAGATATTAGTATCTAATCACCATCATCAGTAATAAATATAAACAGAAAAAATGTTAAATACCCAGAAATAATGCCCTAGTTTAAAACAAATGATTTATTAATATTTTGTTTATATAGGCAATACCTCCTTTTGCATTGCATAACTGTTTAGATCAGGGGACATAAAAATGACTCGAGCACTTGCATTTTGTAGAAAATGTCAAGATTGACTCCCTTTGGCATCTCTTTCCACCTTTCTGTACTATGGAGTCCAGAAAGCTAAAATCTACATTTTCAAGACTCTCTTACAGCTAGACGTCTGAAAGTGACTTAGGTTCTGATAATCATTTGTCATTTAAAAAAAGTCATTTATTTGAATGTTAATAAGGATGAGAGGGAAGCAGTGGCTTTAACGACTCCATTGTCTACTGATGCAGTTCTAAGGAGATGTCAAGATGGCGGGGCAGTTTCCTGATCTCAGAATCTCATCTAAGACCACCAGGAAGCAGCTGTTTTCCAATTGCCCAGCTTTCTGATGGTGACAGTTGGCAGCATCCCTGGAGGGCATGTTCTATGGTGGAATTATAGAGGCTGACCTAGAGCCTGGTCCTTCAGCCCTTCCAACTATTTTATAATTGTGCATTTGTCTACATTTAAACCATTTCTTCTTAAAATTGCTAGACTTGGTTCATATATCTGAAGCTGACCTTTGGCTGATGCATTCTCCAAATCCCAGAGAAACCTAGGCTGCCCCTGTCACTTGCTTGTCCTGCTTAGGAGGCATGAGGAGATTTTTGCCTTCCTCACAACACCCCTTCAGGCTCCAAGGCAGTAATACCTGCAGATCTACCCTTGGAATAAACATACAATTCCAGGGGCCTTTATCTTCAAAATATATCTTTACACAATTTCTCGTACCAAAAAACATATTTAAGGGAGATTAAAACCCAACTTTGTCACAATTAGAACTTAGAAATGCAATTTAATGTACAAAAAGCTATTTGTTTTAGCTTATGATTAGACAATGGAAAAATAAATGACTGTTGCTATTTGTTTTCCTTACCTTATAAAGGAGAAGAGGTATAAAAAAAAGAGGGGGCTTTTTAACACCTGAAGGAAGAGAAAGTAAGCAGGGGTGGGAAATGTTGAAAAGCGTCATAAAGGTCAAAGGAAGGCTGATGAATAACTTCTTAATTTTTCCTAGAGTAAACACTGTTTACTTTAAAAGAGATAAGTCATTGCTGAGAGACGAAGGGCGGAGGGCTGGGTCCCAGGATAGGTATACCTGGCGGGGAATAAAAGGACTGCAAAAAAGATGAAAGAGCATCAGTAATAAAGGCCGTGTTTTACAGTCATGACTGATACTAGCCCTATTCTCCAAGGAATGAAGGTGAAAAGTTTTTAAAATATTTACAAGTCTGATATTAAAGAATTTACTGTATTACTGACTTATAAAATATCTTGTTTCTCTAGTATGTGATGGGTTTGAATTTAAGAAAAGAAACAGACTAAAAATGTGCATATAAAGAAGCATCTTCAATAGATGACCCTTCTCACTCTACTAAAAAAAATAAAATAAAATAAACAGGGTGTACCTGTGATATACCTAGACTTGAATCATTAAAATTCAATTCCCTTCTTTTTTCTCCCACAAGGAACTGACACCTAAGAAAGCTTTTGAGTCTTTTTACAAACTAGCATTTCAAAGCTACTCTGCTGCCTGAAATCTAGATTTGACTTAGCAGATTCAACCACTGAGTTCAAAGATGCTGTAAATTTGACCCAATATGTTTTCCTGTCCTTAGAAATGCTGTAAAGCATCTGAGATTAATGGGAAACATGGATAAAAAGGTCTTGGGTCCTGAAAACATCAATGAAGACAGCAAGCCAATTGAAGCTGGCAGTGGTTGCTCCTGGTATGAATCAAATAAATTGCCAACCACATGAAGCTGATGGGTGGCATAGTGTTTGTGATGTGGGATGTGTGCCCAGATGTTTAAAATCTACTTCTATAACCTCTCTTATTTTTGTCCCTATAGGTCTTCTAAAGGTGATCAAAAATGAGATAAAAATAATTTTTCCTCTTTGGAAAACTAGGGGATAATAGTAATTGGGACAGAGGTAATGAGTAAATAATAGTTTGCACTGTACTCAAAATATCTTTATTCTGCCCTAACATCAGATTCTTGCTCTTAAGTAATGGGTATACATAGCCAAGTTGGTTCATGGGCTGATCAATGAGTAGTAAGGGAAACTGGAGAAGGTAATTCTAGTTACAACATACAGATAAGGGATGGAAGGAGAGGAAGGTAGGTGTGGTCTGGCTATCAGGAAAGAAATGTTATTGACCAAGGCTAATCACTATTTTCAACATTTAAATATATAGAACCTTGATGTTTTAAAACATCTTGGAATGGCAACATATGTTGCTTTAAAAACAAACATGACATATACATATATATGTATACATAGACTTATGAATATATTATACACATTATGTATAACATTATATTTTGTTATATTATATGTAATATATATATAGTATAGGTGGTTATACAAACAAAAATTACATATTTTTAGCTTCGCCTGCTATCTCGGGCCCTTGGACGTTTGCTCCACTGCAGCTGCCACTGCCATGAATGAACCCGTGTGGGCCCCTGTGGGCCCACTGCCCGAGACCAGCACTGAATCTCTGTTTCTTCCCGTTGCTTTTGCTCTCAGATGAACACAGGCGTGAGATGTGGCTTCTCCAGAGGCTACGATGGGGCAGGTGATCTGGGGGAGTTAACGTCAGTCATTGACTAAGAAAAGGAAACGAGAGTCAAGAGGAAGACAGCAGATAAATTCCTTCCCCACTGATCCTCTCACGATACCCCTCCTGGGGTGGGTTTTCTGTGCGGCCTATCTGGAGGTATCTCCTATGGCCTAGCAACTGGTTTGTCTCTCTGGGAGCCAGCCGTACAACATCATCTCATATTAGTTTCTCACCCTGCCTGGTGACACTTCCCACTTCTCTGGCCTTGAGATTGCACATCTCAATAATCACATTGCTACTTAAGGCGTCTTACCTCAGGTTCTGTTTTCCAGGAAACCTCGACCAGGACAAAAACCAAAGCCATAACAGAGATAAGGCATGTATACGTTCATTGTCTCACTCATTGCAACAAATTTTTATTGAATGCTTAATAAATAGATTATACTAGGCATTTATGCTAGGCATTTTAAACATGTAAATGAATCAGAAACAGTCCCTACTCTCAAGACATTGTTAAAATGGAGAAAGGTAGAAAACAAACAAATACAAGAAAGTGTTTTGCATGTTAAGGAAAAAAATAGGAACACAGTAGCATTGAATTATAGAGAGATCAGTCAGTTTGATGCAGGATGAATGCAGGTGTGTGTCTTTGTAGTGGGGATGGGCAGGAAGCAGGAGGGGAGACATTAAAGATTGCCCAAAAGAGATAACTGCTAAACTGAGTTGTAAAATGTGATTCTGTATAATAAGCCTCAGAGAGGAAGATGGAGCTTCACCATCCAGACGCTTGCAGTCTAGTGGAAGAGAAATGATAGTTAATTTTAATTAAATATGCCACACTGGTCTTCCTCTTCCAACAGCCAAGCTTGATCCTGTCTCCAGATATTTGCACTGGCATTTCCCTTTCCTTGGAAGTTCTGCAGCCTGATCCTCATATGATTGGCTCTCTCTTAGTAATAAAGTCACAGCTTAAATATCACTTCCTCAGGAAGTCTTACTTGACACCCAAGCTCAATAACTCAACTCTCCCTAATCTACCTCATGCCACTATCTACCAAACCAATTTGTTTATTTTACCTATAGAAACTATGACTATGTGAAATTCATTTTTAAAAATAATTATTTGATTTATTTCCTGTTCTTGACCATTAAACTGTAAGCTCTGTAAAAACCAAGAATTTCTTTGTCTTATTCTTCAATGTAACTCCAGTGTCTGGCACATAATAAGTGTTCAATAAATATCTGATGAATGAATGAATAAAATTATTTCAAAATGACAGAAAACTTACAAATTGAGATTCAAGCTATGAATGGGTATGGCACAGGCAACAAAGACAACTAGCTTTTTCTGGAAGACAAGGAATGGGTTCCTTGAAGAAGGGTCATCTGGACTGACATCAGGATAAATAAATACTAAGGAAGCCAAGAGGGAGGGAGCAGAGGGGCAGGGATATCAGAGCATTCCAGGGAGTAGGAATAGCATGTGAAAAGCCATGAGATAGGAAGCAGCATAAGGCATTCCAGGATCTGAAAATAGGCAAATCTGGCCAGAGCACAGTAAGCAAGGGGAAAGTAGTACAAGATGAAGCTAGAGGGAGAGGCACTGGTCAGGCCACTGCAAGACCCTGTAGCCACGTTATAGGTTTTTATACTATAAGGTTGTTGGTGGATGTTATGAAGGGGAGTGACATGATCAGACTCATCATTCAGAAAGATTACTTTGACTACAGAGAAGATGTGGGGTGATGAGTGAGGCCATTGCATCGGCTTAGGTGTGAGATGGTGGGTTCTCTGAATGAGACAGCAGGGGGAACAATGTGGAAAGCAGAGTGTGGAGTAGTGAATAGCATAATTAATAATGTGAAGGAGAAAAGGCTGAAAAAAATGACACTGTAAACATCCAAGAATCAAAACAACAAAATCTAGTTTCATAGTTGGCACCTACTGAGTACAAGGGTGTGGGTTAGGCCAGTTTGCAACAATAACATCCTCTGACTAGGAAATTACTATCTGTTCTAGTCAATGCCATGTAAAAATTACATGGTTATCATGTATTTCATAAAAATAATACAAGTAACACCATGAGTAATCTATGAAGGGGTGATTTTAAGACCCATGGGGCAAATTATCAATCAGAACATTCTATTATTTTCAATTTCTGTGTATCTTCAGTAGTAGTTACAATTCACTACATTGTTTTCTATGTGTCTTGGAATTAATTTTCTCTGTTATCCTCTTGTGTACTCCATTATTATTCCTAGGTCCATCATTTACCTTGTCATGAATAAGTAGATGCTATCTAATCAGTGGAATGATTGCAACATTGGCTAAGTGGTGAGCTTCTTACAGGTATGGGCTATAGCATGTCATTTTTGCATTCCTGGTGCCTTGAAACTACGAGGCTTTTTTCCCAAAAACTTTATGAAGATCCAGAGGGACTGCATAAAACTGAAGTAGACTTAGGATGATCAAAGAAAATTTAAAATATGGGCTGCATAATTTCATATTATATGTCTTTTTATCCTCTAATTTGAGAGCACATAATTCAATCTAAATGTTCTATTAAACTGTTTTTGATTTAGTAAAACATGCCCTTTCCCAGCCATGACAGATAGTAATTTGCTGTAGAAGGGATTTTAATAGTGACATTGGCAGATGGGAGATGAAGTGATTGTAAGTTGCCCTTACCATTGGCTCTCCTCTCCTTACGCACCATTGACTTCTTCTGCCTGTCTCTCATCCCACTTTGCTGCATCTCCTTCTTGTTCCCATAATTCTAGTCTTGTGCTACTAATACCCAAGGGATATTATATTGGCCACTGGAACACTCTGTACTTCTGTTCTCCCTTCTCCAAAGTGGTTATATAAAGAGTATTCTACATACTTTATATTCTGGTGAGAATAAGGGAGATATTTTATTTGACAGTTACTGGAAATGTAAAGAATGAGTGCAGACTTTAAGATAGAAGAATTATTATGGTGAAAATGTACTAGAGACTGTGGGTATCAAAGATTTTAGGAACCACAGTAGAAAACTTGACAGATATACCTGAGAGATCAATAAAACCCATACAAAGAAAAATATATAGTGGCTTCCTACTTCAGTTGAGGATAAAGTCTGAATCCTTAGCATCCTATACTAAATGCTTTATAATTAGATATTAACTGATAATCTGCACTATTCCATTTCCAACCTCCATGCCCTTCCACAACATGACTTAAAGCTCTTTCCTGGACAGCGTTGCTGGCAAAGTTCTCTGCTTCCTGTGCACTGCTCTCTCTTTTCTGAAGCCTCCTGGCTCCATCTTTTTCTGTAATTTCATGGAAATGTTAGAGGAGTTAATGAGATCATTTAATTCTGTCTGGTACATGATTAGTATTTAAAATGGTAGAAATTAATATTAAAGTCCTTTTTTTTTCATTTACAGTATGTCTCCTTTAGTAGATTGAAGTCCACATGAGGGCAAGGACCACATATCAGTCGCACCTAAAACAATGTCTGGAACACTCTGGCAGATCAATATATATTTATTGAAGAAAAAGAAACTGTAAATGAGGAAAACACTCTTACTTTAAACCAGGGCAGTCAGCATCCTGGTCAGAAATTTAGCATGATTGACTAGTGTGATTTTGTGATGAACTTTGCTCAGCTTTTATTTCTGCCGGGAATAAATAACTTACTTTGAATGTGGAATAAAAATCATAAAAGTGTGAAGTCCAACACAACGTTATTTAATCAATACTCTAGTGCTATTTTTAACATTGGCATTTGAAAATGCCAAGTTAAGACCAAAAAAAATTTTGGAGGTACATTGTTTTAAACAAATTAAATATTCCTATTCTTTTATATCTCAAGTTGGTTAATGTGGTGCCTGACTCATTTCTTTTATTTGTCTTTTCCTATTTATATGCATTAAGTTCCTTCTTTTCTCCCTCACTCCTCATTTGCCTTTTGTTAACACAATTCTTTACTAAAACAATCCAATTATCTTAGACACAGGCCTATAAGTATGAAACTTAGATTCTCATAACACAATAATCCCACTGATAAAGAGTTCACATGAACCTTGGGTGACTAGCTTTGATCCAATTAAGGAGATTATTTATTTCTGAGAAAGAAGAGTAAAAACCATTATTGAAGTCAGAGATCTTCAAATATGATTTCACTACCCACCAGAGTATACATAAAAATTCAAACAAATCTCACTTTAATTCACTTTTTATGTCAACAATAAATATATCACCTGTAACACTTTAAAGGAAAGGGAAAGTATATTGTACTGTCAAGCATACAACTAAAAAAAAAATCAAGTTCACTAAATGACACATGTATAAACTGTAAGCATAATTCTGTACCCATTTGTTTATTTCTTCAAATAAAAACATATCAATATACCATTGTTCTCTGGAATATTTTATATTGTAATATTCTAATGTCAGATGTCACTGAGCAAGAGAATTTTCTGTCAGTTTGTATCTTGTAAGTTTTATTTTCCAAATATAACAAAGCAGAGTTACTAATTGTATCTGAAGAAGTCAGTGTAACCAAATTTTAAAAGAAATATGTACATAAGAGGACATTATAATTTAGAGGATTTGTACATAAAACATCAAATACTAATCTTATTTTTCTATATTTTTAAAATATTTATAAAATATTGATTTTTATCAATAGAGAAATTTATACACTCAGTTCTATAACTCTATTCTTTTTTAGGTAAATTAGAAAATTTATATTTTCTTATTTTTAAATGAATGTAATAAATTTCATGAAATATCCTTTTAACTATAAGAACACTTTTTCTTTTTTTCAGACTACTCAGGTATCTATTATATAATATTGGTTGACATACTAGTTGTTAGTTTACATCTAAATAAAACTATATTTGCCTATGCATATGTATGGATACATAGGCAAATGTTTCCTTGGGATCTTTGTTGCATATAATTCCTGTGGAAAGCATTTTTATCCTAGTGGGCCTGACAATTTACAAATTATTTTACAATTTGTCAGATCTAAGCCAAAATCCATTATGTCTGTAAATTATGGTGCTAAGGTGTTATTCAAACTAATGAGAGAGAACCAAAGAGAAAAGTACATTTATTCTTATTCCCTAAATAAAATTTTGCTAAGTCATGTCTGCTCACCATAAAATAGATTTAATTAACTATTACTTTTAAATTTCTTGATAAAATTACAATTTAGAGAAAAGCTTATGCCCTTTTATTAAACTGTGGCTTATATTAACTTTTGCAAAACAGATGAAAACATGGCCTGATCCAATTTTCATGCCTAACTCATTGATTTTGCCAAGTCATTAAGTTATGAGTTGTTTTATAAACATTTACAAACAAAACATCACCTCCAAATATGACCTATTGAGAAATACTACACACATACATACACACACACCTGCATACAAACACATGCATAGCCCCTGAAGTAAGCAAGCATTCCCACATGCTCCTTCGTTTTATCATTGAGGGGTGTTGCCTGAAAATAAACCCAATAAAACTTATCTATTCATTAGACAAAGAGGCTCAGTGTGAAGCAAAATATATACTTAAATGACTATATTAATATTTAATGCTTTAATAATGCTGATCATTTATATATTAATTCCTAGATATTCAGGGAATGTTTATAAGCCCTTACATTAATAATCCTCCATCTCAAGCTGTTTTATTTCCTGAAATCACTATTGAAAATATGTTTACCTTATAGCTATAGCACCAGAAAAGCCAAAAGAGCTGGAAAATATTGGCACCATGAAGTCCACAGTTGTTGCTATTGTGTTTTTGCAAATGCATAATGCTAATAGTTATTTTGAAAATCATTATTCTTTGGAACATAATTGTTTTCTCTATGCTATAATGTCTCTAAAAGTCTTTCAAGGGACACATTATTAATCTCAATTTTAGTACAAATATAGTTCATTATGGCCTTCCTGTCAATGATATTTTTTAATCATGTCTTTACTTGCCTCAAAGTACCTCATTGTGACCAGGTGCAGTGGCAAGTGCCTATAGCTTCAGCTACTGGGGAGGTTGAGGCTGGAGGATTCCTTGAGCCTAGGAATTAAGTTCCTGTCTTTCTAAAACAAATAGTACCCCATTGTTTCACTGTGTTCATTATGCCCTGGGATTTCAGGGATCATACTTTAGTACATAATCTGGTAGCATTTATTAACTATTTTCTGCATTATAATCTAATATAAAATATTCATCAAATTGTATTGCATGTCCCATTCTCTCTGCCCCCGTCTTGACTAATACTAACTGTATAAAAAGTGATTAGCATTAATTCCACACAAGGAATTATAACCCCATCTCTACTCCTTGATTCAACTTATATCAGTGCTTATTTTCGCTTTTTTTTTTTTTTTTTTTGCTAAAGTTACCTTCTATCCTTTCAAGAAGTAATAAAAAATTTATCAAATTTAACCCCTACTGCCATAAGAGGTTGAAATTTGAGAAAGAACCTTGAAGGAAGGAAATTAAGTGGGTAATTGCTCATCTAGAAAAAGTCAGAGGTTAGCCTAATGTCAAAGAAGGGAATATTTAGCTCTCCTTGCTATTTATGAATTAGAGAAATTATAGGTCAGGAGGAATAGATAATTACAGGTAAAGAAATGAGTACTTAAGAGCACAGCCTCTGGAATCAAACTTCCTAGTTTTGAGTCTGGTATTATTTTCTAAGTGTGTGAAATTGGACAAATGACAACTTCACTTAAGCCTCTGTTTTGCACATATAAAATGAAGGTAAAATAGTTAATTCATCAAATAGTTACTTGAGGTCTAAATAAGATAACTCTTGTTAAGTGTCTAACACATCACCTGGCTTATGGTAGAAATAAATGTTAGTTGTTATTATATTGAATTGTGGAAACCATAAATTTGTTGTCCTACCAATCTGTACAATTTTAGGATTTTTCTCTTGCAACTTCAGCTGCCTGTGTAAGGGATCAAATAAAAGCAGTAGGTAGTATAGTGCTCAGGCACCAAGGATTTGCAAAGTTTACCAAGAAATTCAAAAGTTAACTCCCACATTTAAAAATATAAAAAAAGTTGAATAAAGAAAAAATACTATTATTAACTATGTACTTAATATTTTCTTTATGAGATTCATGTTTTTAAAAATATGTTAAATCTAAATGCAACAGCCTTCAAAACATTTTAATCTCTTCATCATCATCAGTAAACACACGTTTATTAAGTTTAAATCTCTGAAAGTTAGAATTAAATAAGCACAATCTATTTTCAAGAAGATAATATCATCTTAATAGCTATGATTCTTTGCATATTCATCTTAAACAGTGTTATTATACATTAGTCAAATTCTTAACCAAAAATTTGATTTAAAATTTTGGGAAATGTGATATATTGGTAGTTCAGTGAAAATATATATACATGTTTATGATATATTTGGAGGGAATAACTTTTTATATCTTTTGGGTTATTGTATTTTAATATGATATAATGTCACTTAAGCTATATTTAAAATTCACTCTTTTAGAGATAGATATTGACTCTGTTCAGTGCAATAAATGTTTGAACAGAATGTGAAAAATCAATATTAACATAACCCAGCTATCTCTCAGGGACCAATTCTTTGAAATTGTCATCTCTACTTTTTCCCAGAATAAATCTACTTTACCAAGAAACCTTAGAGAGCAATGCCAATTTTACTTAAGATTTTATAGAAACTAGACATCACACAACCCTCAATACCATACTAAATAAATCTTTTACATATCTCGTCTGCCAACTTCCTTTGCTCTACTTCCAATTGTGTTCCTCCTTATTCACCCTTCCGTTGTCTTGGGGAATCTAAAACAGTCTGAGGGCCATTATTTTAGCTTGTCCCAGAATAAGTTTGTCTGACTGATGAAAGACTAATTTTTTAATTTCAGCAGAAAGTAAAGCAGATTAACTTTTGTTCAGATGATTGGGTCTTTTAACAGACACCGATTCACAGGATATGGCTAAAAGCCCATATCCATTCTTCTCTAGCTGCATCACTCTGAGCAGGGTATGGTCATTCCTATGATACAGAAAGGGGTTGGAAAAGAGGAAAACCACTGTTTGATGACAGCCATGAGTCCTCAAAAAGCTGCATCTCTTCTACCCCAGCAAGAAAAGACAGCAGTTTTATTAGTATAGATAACAGGCAGTATGGTATAGGGATAAAGAGCATACCCTTGGAGACAGACTGCCTGGTTTGAATCCAAAGCCCATCATTTACTAGCTATGTGAATTTTCACAGTTACTTAAGTACTTCAGTCTTCTCATCTGTAAAAAAAAAAAAAGCAAGTTAATATCACCCTTATAGGGATTATTTGGGGTGTGTGTGTGAGGATTAAGTGATGTCTTATGTATATACCGTTTAAATCATGATGGACAGAGTAATTGCTCATTAAGTGTTAGCCATTGTTATCAGAAGTTTTCTGTGAATCCCATCATGAACACAGCATAAATCAGGTGTGTGTCTGGAGAGTCATCCAATGGGCCCTTTCTCTCATAGGGTCAGCCATTTTTAATCTGAATCTCATTGAGAGTGGACAAGTAACAAGAGTTAGGCAGCAGAATTACAGTGTGAGTATTAGATACTCACGAGTCATGTTGTCTGAGCAAAACAAAGGCATTCAGCCTTCTGGAGTTTTTATCAGTCTAGGCCAAAAATGCCCTCAAGTTGTCTTGAAACACATAGCTAAGGAGTAAAATATCTTCAAAAGAAGACAGAAGAAACTGTTTATTGATTGCTCCTGGTAAGAGAAACCTAAAGTCTAGGGGAGAGAGGTAAAAGAATCTTGAAATTCTAAATTTTAGTCCTTGAGAATTTGCTGCTTATTCAGAAAACACATTAATTAAAATTTTTAAAACATATTTAAAAGTTAATCACATACTTATCTTCACATAGCTTGGTTGCCTAAATTGAAATTGCTATACTGCAATCAACTTGCATCAGTTGATTTTTATAGTTTAGGTCAACGACTTCAACTCCTCTCAGAGCAGTGGCTTTCAAACTATTTTTACCATGACTCATAGTAAGAAATATTAATATATTTTACATTGCAACTAGGTAGGACATACATGTTAGTTGGAAAGCTAGAGATCAAATACCACTTTACTGGTCCTCAGATTTTACATCATGACACGTGCCTCAGTTTTGCCCTGTCTGCAAGCAGAACCAGGTGCTGAATTGTTCTTCTGACTTTTGCACTTCCTGTTTAAGACAGAGTTTTTCAAACTTCTCTTTTTACCTTGGGCCTCATTTCTTCCGTGCTGTCCACCATGAGGAAACTCCCTGCCCTCCCCTCACCATCACCATATGCCACTTAGACTTGAAGAACACTCACACTGTAAGCTATCAGTGGAAAACAAGAGATGTTTCTTTATTTAGAGCAGACATTTGCATCTCTGAGGTCTTTCTCTGAGATGGCGCTCAATCCAAGGCATTGCATGGGGCAGTCCATTACCTCTCTAGTTATACCCTCCTTTCTTGTATGGTTTTCTATAACCCCATTCCTAGCACATCTCTGAGAGACTTGTATACTGACAATTTAAATGGATGCAAAGGAGCTTGTTCCCTCTCCTCATATTTGAAGATGAAAAGGAAAATATCTCAGTATGTTTTTTTCTGTTAATTTGACCTCTTCCCCCTTCATTTAAGATTTCATAAAGTTGAATATTCTCTGAAAAGTATGAAAAAGTATCTTTTTTGAAGACTTTTAGTCCCTGCTTTTCTCAGTGCTAACTAGTTTTTAGGCAGATGGCACATTAAGTTATGCAGAAGTTACCTAGTGGCCTTTGTATCTACAATCTAGCACATTTTTCTACATGCCTGTCTAAGGTACTTAGCAAAGTGTTGAAAAACGCAGTGTGATAGCAAGATAGGAAGCCAGTTATGGGACCAAGGTCATCCTGTAGGAGTTCTGTGCCTTCGCACAGTCCGCACACCCAATGAGGCATCACAGCGATTAGCATTAGCATGATACATCTATTAACACCTTTTCACTTTTTTCCCATCCTTTTACTTTTAACCTATTTGTGCCTTTACTTTTAAAGTGGGCTTCCTATAGTCAGCATATATTTGAGTCTTCTTTTTCTTACTCTAACCTGAAAATGTCTGTTTTGTCATATTTTTAAAAATTGTATTTAATGTGATTATGGATATGATTGGTTTTAAATCTACCATCATGCTACGGTTTCTTTTCTATTTGTCCCATCTGCTCTTTGTTCCCTTTTTCCAATTTTTGGATTGAGTATTTTTCATTATGATTCCATTTTATCTTCTTAGCCATAATTCTTTGTTGTGCTATTTTAGTGGTTGCTTTGAGGTTTATAGTACACATCCTTAATTTAACCCAGTTTACAGTCAAGTGATGTTATACCATTTCACATATAAGAACCAAGTATGCATTCACTTCTCCCCTCCCAAACTTTGTACTATTGTTTTTACACATTTCAATGCTACATAAACTCCACAATGCATTATGATTGTTGTTGCTTTAAACAGTTGATTGTCTATAAAGGGATTTAAATAATAAGAAAACAAATCTTTATATTTATTCATATAGTTACTGTTCCGAGTGCTTCATTCCTTTGTGGAGAACCGGATTTCCATCTGGTAATATTTTGCTTCTGCTTAAGAATTCCTTTAATATTTCTTATTATGTGAATCTGCTAGGGATGAATTTATTTAGCCTTCATATGACTGAAAAAATCTTTATTTCACCTTTGTTTTTAAAAGATATTTTTGCTGAGTGAAGAATTCTAGGTTAGGGTTTCTTTGTTTCAGTATTTAAAGATGTTGCTTCACTGTCTTTCCAGCTTGCATTATTTTCAAATAAATCTGCTGTCATTAATATCTTTGTTCCTCTCTTCTAAAATGTGTCTGTTTTCCTTTGGCTGCTTTTAAGATTTTTTTACTTGCTGTAAGCAATTTAAGTGTAATATGCTTTGGTGTAGTTTTCATGTTTCTTGTGTTTGTTGAGGTTCTTGGATCTGTAGATTTATAGTTTTCATCAAATTTAGAAAATATTCAGCCATTATTTCTTGAAATATTTTATGCCCCATCCCCTCCTCAAGGGGTGCACTTCAATTACACATGTATTAGGTCACTTGAAGTTGTCCCACAGCTCATTAATGCTCTGCTTATTTTTCTTTTTCATTCTTATTTTCTCTGTTTTTATATTGACTATTTCCTGTTGCTGTTTTGAAGTTCACTAATATTTTCTTCTGCAATGTCTAATCTGCTTTTAATCTCAACCAGTGTATTTTTCATCTCAGACGCTGACATTTTTCATCTCTGCAAGTCTGATTTGGGTCTTTTTTGTATCTGTCATGACTATATTTAGCATGCTCAACCTTTCCTCTAGCTTCCTGAAAATATGGAATAAAGTTATAATAAATAGGGAGTATGCCCAGATGTTTTTTCTAATCCTTTTTGGGTGATTTTTCTACAAGTCTCAGATAGTTTCCACATATACATGGACTGATCAGAACCCTACTGAATAATCACAGGGGACTCTATTTAGATCTCCAGTATTTTTCGTCTGTGTATCTTCCTCCTCTCTGGTACTCCATTCTGCAAACTTTAGCTACATTGGACTCCCTGGATATCCAGCTCTATCTCTTTAACTCAGAAAAACTGTCAGACATTGCCTGGGTTCCCTCTCCCTATGTTGTGCCTAGAAATTTTCTCCAGGAAGTTTAACAAGAGCACTCATATGGCATATGGCTCACCTGTGTGTTTCCAACCTCATAGGGATCTTTGTCCTCCTTGCCTGATATAAAATGTCTTGTGAATCGTTGTTTCATATATTTTGACTTTCTTTAAAAAACTTGTTTCAGATAGAAGGGTAAATCCATTCTATTGTTTGATGTAGGATGTCTTCCTTTTGTTTTAATTATTAAATCTGTTTTGAACTTCTGAAAAAAAAATCTCTGCATGGATTTACATTCAGGTATTTTGCTGGTGCATTTTTATTATACTTATAATGAAAGACAGGAGGAGGTCAAATTCTTTTTTCTAGGCACAAATACAAGGAGAACTAAACTCCATAAGTTTGAAAGAACCTTGCCTTATTGCAATTATTGTTTTAAAATATTTTTATATATTAAAGTGGGGCTTGAATTGAAATGCCTTTCAATAAACACCAAAGACAAGCCTGCAATTTTTAGAAATAACTTTTAATGCATTCAGTATTTATGATAAAAATATAAAATGTTGAATTAAGCCTATACCTCTCATTTTTCTTATTTTTAATTTTTTAAAAAATTAAAAATATCAAATGTTTCATTTTGAATAGATAAGATCCTTTCTTTCTGCTCAGTTTTGGTCTGAACTTATTAGAATAGTCTGTTCAATTTGAGTCATGGTAAATGAAGTGAGATATACAGAAACAAAATTGGAGAGAGTACAAATGCAAGAGCTAAGTAAATCACTGAAGCGTTGGGAAATATGCCCAACAAATATGCCCACTAAAGGACTAAGTGTAGATACCCAAGAAAATTGAAAGGAAACTTAATAGCATGTTTCATGTATATGAAGGAATATTTTACGGGTGGCAGTGAGCAGCTATTTTGTTTGTCAATTGAGGGCAAAATTTCAATAGTCTCCTAGCTGAACACCCTGTCACATGCCTCATTTTCTTCTTGCTATGATTTATCCAACACAGGGCTGGAAAAACAGTATTACTCAAAGGCCATTTTCATTCATCTCTCTCCTGTTCAGGAATTTACAAGGACTCTTTCTAACCCACTGCTTCAAATCTAAACTTCCAACAACTAGTATCCAAAGCCCTTTATCAAGGAAAGTTATACTTTTCTACCTCATGGCTCAGTACTTCCTGTGACAGCCCCTCCGCTTATGCCCGCCTTTTCTATGACATAATTCTCAACCTCTCTTGTCTCTAGGACTTTTACCCATTTTTTTACCCATCTATGTGCCCTTCCCAGTCCTTTCTGCTAATCAAGCCTATGATTTCTTAAATTAGACACAAACTTGCTTCTTAAAAAAAGTACATTTTCAATGAAAATCATCTAAATTATATCTAATTTAAAATCATTTCAGCTTTCACAGTTTCTTCATATTTTATATCGGCAAATACGTTTCTTCATTATAACTGATTGTGCAGGTTGTACAATGCTCAACTCCAGGGAAAACGATGCGCACTGTAACCTAGGTGAATGCACTCCTTAGTTGTGCCATCCACACCTGCACAGTTGTATGTTTGGGCCAGGATCTTTCATTTTATTTCTTCATCACTGATAATACCCATACTATTCATTTGCTCTTTAAGCTGCTATTCAAAGCCATCCCAGTCCCTCCCCTGGCTGCCATAATGCAGACACTCTCTGCCTGTCCAGCTTCACCTTCTTTTACTTCTCCCTCTCTCATCACCTCAGCTTTCATGCTCTACCCCAGGGTTTCTCAACCTTGGCATTATTAAATTTTTGGCTAGGTAATTCTTTGTTGTGGAGGATGTCCTGTTTGTATGTAGAATGTTTAGCAGCATCCCTGCCCGCCCCCCACATTAGATGCAGTAGCCTCCCCCTCCTTGTAAGAGCCAAAAATGTTTCCAGTCACTGCCAAAGGTCCCGGGGAGGGGGGAGGGGAATCACTCCTGATTGAAAACCATTGTTCTAGCCATACCATATTAGTAATAATTCCCCAAACACTGTATGCTTATTCACATGTCTGTGCTTTTATCAGCATGATTCCTTCTCCATTTTGTATTCTTCCTATACATGAAAACTTAAAGGACTTATATTCATACTTAGAAAACAATCAACAAAGAAACAAAGCAACTACCAAAGAACAACCATAGCAATAACAACAACAATAGTTCAGGTGTCACTAGCTTCAGGAATAATGACTAGGTCCCTAGAAAGAATTTATTTTTCTCTCCTCTATGCTATTAAACATTCAGATCTTGTTCATAGTCCCATTGCTGTAATCATCGCACTTCCTCATAATTTATTTTATTTAAATCCATCCCACCTAATGAAATGCAAGCACTATAATGATAAAGTGAATCCAAACCATCCCTGTACCCCCATAGCTGGACAACTAGATCGTTATTATAATTATTGAGGAAAACATTTAATATTACCTATTCCACTGATTCTCCTGATCAAACAACCTGTACATGCATTATTATAAGCTTATTAAAATCCATTATTGTTTATTTTATATTTTAATAACACAGGGTTTAAATTAAGCTTGTAAAAATCAGTATTTAAAAAAAGAAATGCTTTAAAAATTAAGCTTCAAAAGCTAAATATATTTTCAAAACATTTTATTGGAGGAAGAAAATTTTTTATTTCTTAACACAGAATTGAAAACACAGTTTTTGTTCAACAAATATTTTCTGATGTGATATTAAGATAGATGAGAAAAATGTTATACTTACAAGAATGAGATTGAATAATATCCGAGTGAACAGAATTTTGTAGAAGAGTTCTCTGTGCTTTACTTTTTCACTTCATTTATTAACACCATGTTATTATACTTACTAAAAGATAGGTAATTTTGCTGAATTTAATAAATTAATTTAGCCTAATCATATTCAAGTAATCCAGATTCATTGTCAAATTTAAAATATTACTTTTGTTATACTCTTTGCCAAAAACCAAAAGATTGTTTCCAGTTTTTTTTCTGCCATTTGCTATTTTCCTCTCAGTTTCTGGGGTAATGATCGCTGCATGTCCTTAAATAATTTTTAGGATGTTTGTATGTGTGTGTGTATATATATAAATACATATTACAGTCTCACATATAGATATATATCCTCTTATTTTTTGTTTTTCTTTTTCCCACTGAATAGACTGTGACACCGAAGAAGAAATGAGCCTCTAGTCTTCCTGTTCCTCCCTGGGCCTTGAGTGAGAAGTGTTGTGAGCAGTTGAGCTCCAAGCCCAGATTATTCTGCCCCCAATTAATATCTGACTGTGCCAAGCCTCAAGACATCCAAAATGGGTGTGTAGATGTCTACTTACACTGACAAAAGCATGCCTAGCAACATGGAGGAGATACCACATATCATTTGTCTTTAAGGGCTTCTTATCCTTCACCTTTGGTTCCTCTCCTTAATAGGGGCTCCATAAACACCTAGAAAGCTGTAGACTTTTCAGTCTTTTCTTGGAAATGTTCATTCATGAATATACTTTCTTAGCAGATAGTTATTTCTGCCCAGCTCAATAAACATATCTAGTACCTACAAGTGACCCTGTGGGTGGTTTTATGGACACAAAATACATTAGACTCAGCTCTAATATATCATACTCCAAAGAATGCTTATTTGAAAATTTAAAACAATAAGGGATTTATTGGAAATCAAAAGTTATGGGCATTATTACGTTAATGCCATAAATAGATAAATTAAAATTTCAACTTAATTCAAAATTTTATGCCCGTGTCAGTGTATCTTTGACAACCAGTACCTTTCTGCACTGGAAGTTGGTGATATTCCAAAGTCAAAGAAACTTAAATGAGATCTCAGACCTCTATATTGATTAGTTCTCTCTTTTTCCATCTCTTTTTCCTCTTCTTGTCTTTTCCAGTTTTGCAAAGGGCTACATGATTTTTTATTTATGCATTATACAAATATTTATTGCTTACAATACTCTGGGAACTGACTAACAGAGATAAAAAAGACATGACACCCAACCTTGACGATTTCTCAGTTTAGAGAGGAAAACAATTACATCAACAATCAGTTGAAAACTGGTAAGTTCCTATAATAAAATAAACAGGAGAGACGCTCAGGGAAATTTTTAGAGATGAGATGACATATACTACTTTTGAAGATAGTTATGATTTTTCTTAGAAGAAAAAGGAGGAATAATAGTCCTAAGAGAGAAAGAGGCCTGAGCAAAAGCCAGCAGTTTGAAATAGCCACTTTAATTTGCAAACATGCATGCCTGCCTGTTACATTAGCAAACCACACATGACTGCCTATTGTTCCTAATCTTGAGAGGAACTACAGTGGTCAGGATTTCCAGCTCCTTCACCAGCAGCAGTGCCACCCAGGTGATTCTCAGGCCCCTATACCATGTACTAAGACCCACGTGTACAAGAGGTGGCACTTTTTTGTATAGTGTGTGTTGTTATTGTGTGTGTACGTGTGTGCATGTGTGTGTGCTTTTATAATTCTGTTTATATTTGTACCTTTCCACCTTTTAAATAAAATGTTATAATCCTAAATATTTATGCACCCAACACCACCAGAGCACCCAGATTCATAAATCAAATACTACTACGTCTAAGAAGAGATAGACAACAATACAATTATAGTGAGGGACTTCAACACCTGACTGACAGCACCAGGCAGATCACTGAGGCAAAAAATCAACAAAGAAACACTGGAATTAAACTGAACTCTAGACCAAATGAACCTAACAGACATTTACAGAACATTCTACACAATGACTGCAAAATATACATTCTTCTCATCAGTACATGGAATATTTCCAAGATAGACCATATATTAGGCCACAAAACAAATCTCAATAAAATTTAAAACATTAAAATGATATCAAGTAACTTCTCAGACCACAGTGGAATAAAACTAGAAATTAATTCCAAGAGGAACTCTCAACACTTTACAAACATATGAAATTAATCAACCTGCTTCTGAATGATCTTTGTGTCAATGATGAAATCAAGATGTAAATTCAAAAAATTTTTGAAACAAATGAAAATAGAGACACAACATATCAAAACCTCTGGGATACAGAAAAAGCAATGCTAAGAGGGAAGTTTATAGTGTTAAATGTCTACATCACAAAGATTAAAATATCACAGACTAACAACCTAATGTCACACTTCAAGGAACTAGAAAAACAAGAACAAACCAAGCCCAAAGCTAGCAGAAGAAAGAAAGATCAAAGCAGAATTAAATGAAATTTGAGACCCAAAAAAAAAAAAATACAAAGGATCAATGAAATGAAAAGTTGGTTCCTTGAAAAAATAAACAAATTTATAAACCACTAGCTAGATTAACCAAGAAAAGAAAAGAGAACGTTCAAATAAGCACAATCAGAAATGAAAAAGAGACATTAAAACTGATATCACAAAAATACAAAAGATCATCTGAAACTACTATGAACATCTCTATGCCTACAAACTAGAAAACCTAGAAGAAATGGATAAATTCCTAGAAACACACAACCTTCTAAGCTTGAATCAGGAAGAAATAGAAATGCTGAACAGACCAATAATGAGTAATGAGATTGAATCAGTAATAAAAAAATCTCCCAACCAAAAAAGTCCAAGGCCAAATGGGTTCACAGCCAAATTCTACCAGATATACAAATAAGAACTGGTATCAATGCTACTGAAACTGTTCCAAAAACTCAAAGAGGAGGAAATTCTCCCTGACTCATTCTATGAAGCCAATATCACCCTGATACCAAAGCCAGTCAAGGATGCAACAGAAAATGGAAACTACAGGCCAATATCCCTTATGAACATAGATGCAAAAATCCTCAAAAAAATACTAGCAAACTGAATCCAATAGCACATCTAAAAGATAATTCACCACAATCCAAGTGAGTTTTATTCCAGGAATGCAAAGATGGTTCAACATACACAAATTAATAAATGTGATTCACCATATAAACAGAATTTTTAAAAAAAAAACCATATGATCATCTCAATAGATACAGAAAAAGCATTTGATAAAATTCAGCATCCCTTCATGATATAAACCCTCAGCAAACTAGGCATAGAAGGAACATACCTCAAATTAATAAAAGTCATACATGGAAAACCCACAGCCAACATCATCCTGAATGGAGTAAAGTTGAAAGCATTCCCTCTAAGAAGTGGATCAAAACAAGGTTGTCCACTTTTACCACTCCTCTTCAACATAGCCAGAGCAATCAGGCAAGAGAAAGAAATAATAGGTATCCAAATTGGAAAAGAGAAAGTAAAATTATCTCTGTTTGCTGATGATATGATCTTATACTCAGAAAACCCTAAAGGGTCCTCCAAAAGTCTCCTAGACATGATAACTGAATTCAGTAAAGTCTCAGAATACAAATTCAATGTACAAAAATCAGTAGCATTTCTATACACCAATAATGATCAAGCTGTGAAACAAATTAAGAATTCAATTCCATTTACAATAGCTATAAAAAAAATACCTAGGAATATATTTAACCAAGGAGGTGGAAGATCTCTACAAGGAGAACTACAAATCACTAATGAAAGAAATTGTAAATGACACAAACAAATGGAAAAACATCCCATGCTTACAGTTTGGAAGAATCAATATTGTTTAAATGACCACACTGCTCAAAGCAGTCTACAAATTCACTGCAATTCCTATCAAAATATAAATGCCATTTTTCACAGAATTAGAAAAGCAACCCTAAAATTCATAAGGAAAGAATAAGAGCATGAATAGCCAAAGCAATCCCAAGCAAAAAGAACAAAGCTGGAGCATATCATATTATCAGAGTTCGTATTATACTATATGGCTACAGTAAACATCATAATACTGGTATAAAAATAGACACATAGATCACTGGAATAGAATAAAGAACCCAGAAGTAAAGCCAAATACCTATAACCACCTGATCTTCAAAAAAACAGACAAAACATACACTGGGGAAAGGACACCCTATTCAATAAATGGTGCTGGGAAAATTGGAGTGTCACATGCAGAAGAATGAAACAGGATCCCTATCTCTCACCATACACAAAAATTGGCTCAGGATCGATTAAACACTTAAATGTAAAACCTGAAACTATAAATATTCTAGAAGCAAACCTAGAAAAGCTCTTCTAAATATTGGCCTACGCAAAGAATTTATGACTAAGACACCAAAAGCAAATGCAACAAAAACAAAAATAAACAAATGGGACTTGATTAAAATAAAAAGCTTCTACATAGCAAAAGAAAAAATCGGTATAGTAAATAGACAACCTACTAATGAGAGAAAATATTCACAAACTTTGCATCCAACAAAGGACTAATATCCAGAATCTATAAGGCACTCAAGCAACTCAATAAGAAAAAAGCAAATGACCCCATTAAAAGGTGGGCAAAGACATGAACAGACATTTTTCAAAAGAAGATAGACAGTGGCCAACAGACATGAAAAAATGCTCAACATTAGAAATTATTGGAGATATACAAATTAAAGCCACACTGAGATACCAACTTACTCTAGTCAGAATGCCCAATATTAAGTCAAAAAACAATACACATTGGCAAGGATATAGAGTAAAGGTAATGCTTACATACTGTTGAAGGGAATGTTAATTAGTAAAACCTCTATGGAAAACAGTGTGGAGATCTCAAAGAACTAAAAATAGATCTACCATTTGATCCAGCAATTCCACTACTGAGTATCTACCCACAGCAAAAGATATCATTATATCAAGAAGATACCTACAATTCATACGTTTATTGCAGCACTATTCACAATAGCAAAGATATGGAATCAATCTAAGTATACATCAATCAATGATAGGATGAAGAAAATATGGTGCACATATATATATAGACACACACAAACACCCCCAACCCTTGGAAAACAACTCAGCCCTAAAAAAAGAATGAAATCATGTCTTTTGCAGCAACATGGATGGAACTTATGGCCATTATCTTAAGTGAAATATCTCAGAAACATAAAATCAAATACCACATGTTCTCATTTTTAAGTGGTAGCTAAATAATGAATACACATGGACATAAAGAGTGGAATAACAGACATTGGAGACTCAGAAGGGTGGCAGCGGGGAGTGGGATGAGAAATTACCTAATGGGTACTATGTACACTAGTTGGTTGAGAGTTACACAAAAAGCCCAGACTTTACCACTATGCAATATATCCATGTAAAAAATCTGCACATGTACCCCAAGAGTCTATAAAAATAATAATATAAAATAAATGAATAAATAAAATTTTATATAGAATCAGAAGTTCAATACATAGTAGATATATTAAGATGAATAAGTGAAGATGGAACTGATCTGACTGAGGCAAGAGCTATTGCTAGATACTTTTCCATTGAACCACCACTTGCCTCACTAAAGTATCAAAATGTCCCCTTGTAAATTTTCCTGAAGCAAACCCTTTTCTACCTGTTTTGTGGAATTAGCAAGAAGGAGGAAACTAAGTTTTTTCAAAAATAAACCTACAGAAGGATTTCTATGATGGTTTTACTTTACTGAGAGAATTTCTAGCTTGTAGAATCACAAACATTAAGAGCAGTTTCACATTTTTAAGAGATCTATTCAAATGATAATATGGTCCACAACCATCGAGGATTATTTAACTCCCCATGTCTCCTATTATAAATCTCAAAATTATGTGTTAAGCTAGGGAAAATATAACATAGAAAGAATATGGTGTGATTTAAAGAGATTAGCATGAAACTAAAAATTAAAAATGTACAGCCTCCACTTGCATTTTCCACAGCAAGATCCAGGTGGGGAAGGAAAACGCACAAATCTACCATGAAGAAGGAATCAGCCGGTAGCCACCTGAATCCACAGATCACTCTTAGCAAGATGGATAATGGGACTATTGGATATTGTATGCATCAGGTGGAATACAATGGGTCCACAGCATCACTTATGAGGGATTCTTTCCAAAATCCTTCAACATGAATTTAACCAAGCTGTTAAATCTAACTTCTTGTTTATCAAAAATACAGGGAATAGAGGAACAAATTGGATGATAGTATGAGGCAAAGGAAGCAATTAGACACACAGGAGGGACCTTCTCTTCAACAAGTCAATGTCATAAAAAAGAGGGGGGCAGTGCAGGGACTAAAGAGACCAAAGAAACATGCCAGCTAAAAGCAAGGCCTTACATTAATTAGATCCTTGGTTTAAACAAATTAACTTTAAATGACTTTCATGGTTAACTGGTGAAATTTAAAAATTCAAAGGATATTAGATAATATTAAGAAAATTTTGTTAATTTTTTTGGTACAATAATGATACTGTTTCATATTGAAATGGCAAACAGTGTCTCATTTTAGGGTTGATACAAAAATATTTAGGTTTGAGATTTGATTACTGTAATTTATTTTAAAATAATTCAGCAAAATGGTAATAGAAGCAAACGTGTCCAAATATTAACATTTGTTGAATCTTCACAATGTGTATATGGGACTCATGTGAGGATCTATATTTTTTTTCCATATTTTTGAAAGTTTCTATAAAAAGTCTAGTAAAAATTTGTAACTGATGCAATTAGAAGTATGATATTAACTTGGATGAAGTTGATTGAGTATTGTTAAACAGGGTTTCCTTTCTTTTTTTATTCCTAGATAGATGAATGGCATTAATAGGGATCTGCTTTTCATATAAAAATACTTCTAAAATAGCTAAAATACTATATTACAATTGCCATTGTGATTTAGATGTAAGATACAATGAGTTTGATATTGTCTTCCTTTTTATTCATTTCTTTATTCTGCTCATTTAAAAAATTATTTATATGGCACCACACACAAAATATTCTCAGCAGATTACTGGATTTTTAATTTTGATGCCCCACAGATCTACTTACTTAAGTTACCAAAACCATTTGAGTTTCAATTTTGTCATCTATAAAATGAGAATATTAATAAATTCCTCATAATTATGTGAGAAATAAATAAGCTAGTAAGTAAAAAGTGCTAGAACTCAGTGATAACTAAGTAAATGGTAGAACCATTTATCATAAATAGTGGTCCCACTGACACCTATAATACCATTATAGAAGGCCTGTTACCATTTTCCAAAAGACACTTTGTGCTTTAGAACATTCCTCAGCTTCTGTTTGTAACAGTCCTCCTGTTGAAGAGTCACATCAAACTTTAATGTCTATACTAGTTATTTCTTAAAAAGTAGAATCAAAATCCTAAATTCTTCCTATAATTTAAAGATTATAGAAATTATGAATATGGGCACATTTCAATGAGATTTTTTTTTCTGTATTGCAGAATCATGAATATTATTTCTATAAGTGAACATGTGAAATAAAAATTATAACATGCTCAAGAGTTTTCAGTACTAATCTTAAAAATTATATTACATTTTGAAAGGGTACCAAGTGAGGTCCTTCAACAATCTGGGTTAGAGATCATACCGTTTGTGCAAAGCAGTGCACAATTATTTCCTATTTTCTTATTTCTTTTGAAGCAGTGGGGCCCAAGAAATCTCTGGACTATCCCTTCCAAGGAAAATGGCATGCTGTTAAAAAGTATCAGTTTACAGAAATATTTGATATTAGAAACAGACTACCTAATTAAGCAGATTATGTGCAGGGAGATCAGGTGGCAACTTTCCTTAATTGATTTTTAACAATTCTATAATTCTAGTGCTGCCATTGTACAGCTGTAATTAAAAGCCCAGTGTTTCCATTTACACTCTTCATTTTCTGACCTGTTCATAAATGTCTGTTGCTGAAGCCTACAGTGTAAGGTTTTATTAATAATTAATAAGGTTTGAAATATAACTGTGATATGATTTATGTTCCCCCAACAGAGTTGGCAATGTTCCACTTCATGGGAGAGCTGGTTTCTGTAATCTTACTTCCCAACAAATGACAATGGCTGAAACAGAATGAGTGGGAGCTAATCAAATGGAACCAACTTACTCGGCTGGTTCAATTTATTTGTACAATTGATGAGGATATAACAAAATAATTAGTCTTACTATTCACAGGTCATTAAGACAACTTTAGGGAAAATTAGGCAGAAAAAAATTTCCAAACTTGTATTTGATTTTCCCCATGCTAAAAACATAAAAAGATAGATTTGGAATAGGATATGACTATTATACCCAAATATTTATATTGTATTATTTAATTAAAAAGTATATTATTTACATAGTATAGTATAATCAGAATGCAGATCATGGCTGAAACTATGACATATTGCTATCAATGAAATGGAATAATAAAATATCACATCACTACTATACATGTCAGCTAGACATGTATAGTAGGCAACCAATAAATACTGTATTACTTGAGTGTTTGATTATGTCTTCATAAGAAATGGAATATTTCCAAATAACAGTAAAATTCTAATGAATATAATTTAGGCTGAGAAAATTCAGAAGGCAACTCGGGATTTAATGATGCTTATAATGTTATGAATGCCTGGAGTTAGTCAAACTGTGAGTTTTGAGGGTGCAGTCCCCAAGACTGCCCTTACTTCTGACACCAACAGAAAGTTTAGGGGGAGGGAGTCCCAAAACCACCGTCAGGTTGGATAATTTACTGGAAGGATTCGCAGAACTCCCTGAAAGCTTTTGTACTCATGGTTTCTGTTTATTACAGAGAAAGGATACAAATTGAAATGAGCCACCTGATTTTCCTGCACATAAGGCAGAGTGTAGGAGGGTTCCAAGCATGAAGCTTCCATTGTCCTCTCTCCATGAAGTCAGGACACATTACCTTCCCAGCATTGATGTACAACAATTGCACAGGGTATTACTAACCAGAGAAGCTCACCCAAGCTTCTATGTCAAGAGTTTTTATTGAGGCTTTATTATGTAGGCATACTTAATTGATTATCCATGTGGTTGAACTCAGTCTCCAGGTGCACTGATACATGACAAAAAGTCCTCACCCTAAGTCACATTGTTGGTCTTTCTGGCATGGATAGCCCCCACTCTAAGATTATTGGGTGTGGCTCGCTCCATGCTGTGATCCAGACCCACTCTAAAAAAACATACATTCCTATCCAGTATGACATAGATTACCTCTCAGAAGCCTAGGGCAAAGGCCAGATCTTTCTTTGGACAAGGCCAAATTAATTACTTACAATAAATGTTAATCATCATTTTATATCTAAATGTAGAGTTAAAAAAGATACATAAAGGTTAAGTATACTATGTTATCTCTAGTTTTATCCATATGATTTTTTTTTAAAGTAGGACAGTATAATCATCGACTATTAAATATTCTATTCCCTAGCAGTCAAGAGTATTTTGTTTATGTAGTTTGGTGTATGACCCTTCCATACTTGGTACTTATGAAAGCATTTTAATCTCAAGTCATTTTATTTTATAGTCAGTCAATTTTGTTTATTGATCCATGTGTACTCTGGGCTGTTTTCTCACTCATTAAGAAAGATTTTCATCACACTCCATAACAATTTTTCCTACCTCCCCAAACACAAATATAACAATACTAATTCTTGATTTTCTCTCTGTCCAATTCAGTGACATCTTAGTTAATTTATTCAATTCAGTCTCATTTCAGTTTAAAATTCCATGAGAAGTTGATTTAATCTGATAGGAAATTAGTTAATGTCCATCAATTGGAACTAAATTAAATATTTTGAGAATTCTGGTTACTGAGTCTGATCAGTTCTAACATATGATTACTAATATCTTCACTTTTAAGGAGAATTATTCAAAAGGATCAATACTTTAAGACCAATAAGATTATCTATTGCCACTCTGAAATAAATAAAATACAAGGCACTCTATTTTATAAATTGTTATATAAACAAAACTGGATATTATTACTCTTCCAAGAAAAGTCCCATTTAGAAAATATTTATCCAGATGGGAAATAATCATTAGCAGAGGACCCGGTAATAGGAAAGAATAAGCTGCCAATCAAGAAAATTACCTTAATACAATGATCATTTGAAAGGAAATACTTTAGACAACTGATTAAAGGATGATGAAGCCCAGGCTGCTGCTGCCAAACCTGTGGCCTCAAGGCCCCATGTGGTCCCCTAGATCCCCAAGCAGCCCCTCAACCAAATCGAAACTTCACAGAACAAATCCCTTTATTAAAATGATTTGTTCTGTAAAATTTGGATTCAGTCAAAAGGCCACACATAAGGATCCAGAAGGCCAGATGTGGCCCCAAGACCACAGATTCCCCACCCCTGGATGGGGCAAGAAAACATGTTTGTATCTGTGGAAGACTGCAGGGACTCTGCTTCTGTGCCACTCCTTTGTAGGAATATTTTTCTCTAACATGAACCTTCTAAGTGGATATCAATTTTATTGTACTTCTTTATAGGATTATCTAAAATGCTTTGGCATCCACCATGAAGGGGCCAACACGGGAACGAGAGCTTTCAGAACCTTGAGGACAAATGCCTTCTCCGAGAACTCTCTTCTAAAGAAAATGGCCAGCACCCATGTATCCAAACTAGAAATAGTCCCAGTTAATGAGAAGTAAGATATTATATCTTGAATGCTTATATGCCATGTGCTATGTATAGATTATATGATTCGATCCCCCTGACCATGGTATAAGGGGGAGACTATTATTTCTATTTTTGTTTTTAGATAAAGAAATGAGGTGCATAAGGGTTGAAGAACCTACCCGCCATTTTAACATGGCAGGTAAAAAATTCAATCCTCACTTTACATGATTCCAAAGACTGTGTTCTTCCCCGTACTCCTGTCTTAATTATTGCAGAATCACAGGATCTAGCATTGCAAACAAGCTTATAGATAGATATTATCATTTCAATATTTTTCCTTGATGCTATTATAAGAAGGCTAAAGATGTTAACAGCTTTCAAGGGATGAGATGATCAGCCTGGCTTCAAACCCCATATTTGCCACTACTAGCTGTGCAACATTGAGCATATTACTGTACTCTCCAGATAACAGTTTTCCTCCTAAGAGAACTGGGTATTAAACAAGCAATTTCACAAGTTCCCTATATGGATTAAATAAGTAAATGTATATAAAGCATTTAGTATGGTACCTGATATTAAGGTGTGGACAGTTTAGCAGCTTTTCAGGTTGCCAAATATAAAGAATTCAATCACTAGAATTGATCAGAGACATGATGCTAGGAACTCAGGTTTTTCTGTAAAACTCTTTAAATAACAGGCAAACACAAACTGGACCCAATCCTGCCAAAAAAAGAGTGGGGAAAAGTCAAACGTAGGTTACTCTATCTGCTCAACTATTTTTATAAGGTTAATAAACAAATTGAGAGTTGCAATTATACCAACTCTAAAACTAACTCTATCAGACTCTGAAGATGGAAGAAAACAGTTAACTGTAACTTCAAACCAAAACTGTAAAAGGTCTAGTTACATGTGACTGAAATTCTGAACTCAAGGAATGCAAGGTCTGGTTCTATTTATACGACTTTAAACTACTTATGTAAGTTACAATAGTGACTGCCTAACAATATCTACTTATTATAAGAAGAATAGCTAGTATTTATGGAAGGTTTACCGTGCTAAGAGCAGGTTTCTAAGACTTCCATATTTATTAGTTAAAGGAATTCACAGAAGTTCTTTACAAGGCAGGTTCTATTTCTCTCAGTTTTACAGATTAAGAAACAAAGGCACAGAGAGTTTAAATGGCTTGACCAATGACATACAATGTCAAAACCAAGGAGATCTAAACCCCTGCTCTTACCACTATAATGTATTGACTCTCTCTCTAAATGAGGAGAGGCTAAAAAAATGTGTAATAAAAGATATTAAATATGATAAAAACCTACTTAATGTTAGGTTCGTCTGTTTAAATGTTCCCTGGTCCCCCGGCTCCCAGTGTCAAGAATGAGTACTGGTACCGAGTCAAGCCGATGACGGAGTGATCACAAACACAGAGCAATTGTATACAAACAGTTTATCACATAAAAGAATGAAAGTAAAGAAGAAAGCTACACAAGGTGAGAGTATGTTCCAGAGAGAGAGAGGAACAGGTCGGTCTCCAGGAGTGGGAAAGACCCCCAAAGGCTGAGCACGTGCTGCCTTTTATAAGCTCACATTTTGTCCCTCCTTTCGCCTGGCAGAATTGGTTGTCATTTCTGCAGAATTGGTTGTCATTTCTGTCAATCATTGGTGATTGACAGGTTGTGGTTATATAACAGGTTATGTATCAGGTTACGCAACAGGGTGGTTATATAACAGTTAACAGTTTCCCTTTCTGTGCATGCTCTCTTCCCCAGAATCCTTCATGAGGCTCCACCTGTGTTATGCTAATTAGATGGTAAATGAGCTCTAGGTCAGTTAAGGGTTATTAGAAACTTTTTACCATGTATGTTCCCACCAGGGAACAGTTCCTAGCTGGATTTTGGTTCCTAGCTACAATTCAGTTCCCACTCTCTGCCCTTAGCCACCTCTTTGCCACCTGTTTACCCTCCACCAGACCTAACATTAATAGTAGAGGTAACAAATCCCCTATTTCAAACTTTAAAAATTAGCATATACTTTTTATTTATACAAAATTACTTTCAAGCTTTATCCAAATAAATATTTAACAAAACATTTAAAAACACTTTGACAAGGAGGCCCCATGTGTCTCAGTCTGTCCCTGAACACAGTAAGTTCTCAGAAATGTTAACAATACAAGTGAGATTCAAAATCTACACTTGTTTTTGTTTTTAATCCCATTTTTCACATAGGGTCATCTCCCCCACCCTCAAACTTCATTATGAAAAATTGTATATGCACAGAAAAGTTGAAATGATAGTACAATAAGCATCCATACACTCTGTACCTAGATTCAACAATGGTAGCATTTGTCCATATGTATTTTTTTCTTTCTATGTACATACATCATATGGGAAGTGGGGTGGTGTTTGGTTTGGTTGATTTTTTTGTTTGGTTTACTCTGCCATTTGAAACTAAATTGCAGACATCATAGTATTTCACTTCTATATACTTCCTCATGAATCCCTTAAGGATAAATAATTCATTTGATGCTTTACTGAAAATATTTTTGATTTGCTTTTCCTGTTCTTAGTTTTATATGTGAGTAAATCAAGAGATACTGAAGGCTTATAAATCTTAACTAATTCATAAAGTTAGAATATAAATAGAGTGACCCTTTTTGCAATTGCTAGAGAAAGTATATGGGGTTCTCCTATCAGTATTCTCAAGTAAAAAAAGATGTACAAATCAGAGGGTTTATAAATGCTAAATTCAAGTACAGCTCAAGGCTCTTAGGAGATTTGCCATCATTTCTACAGTTTTATCTGGTATCCGCATCATCCTCATCCTCAGCACTTCAGCTTTCATGCAGAGAGAGGAACACACTACTTCCTTTACTTTGTTTAATATTCAACATATTAGTCTCAAAACTCCAGTAAACATTTAACATTCCTTTAAACACTAAACAGTAAATATTCCTCAATGCTTACTCTACTTACACAAAGATAAACTAAAACTTAGGAATTCAACAAATCAAATTGTCCCCAACATTTAAAAATTTATTACAAAGTTAATAAAACTCTATTAAGTATTCGATTTAAATATTTCTTATAAAAAATTCTCTAAAATATTGAAAACACTGTAAGATGTAGCAAAACATGTAGCCAAGAAATATAGAAGAGTGTTTAAGAGTGCAAACTAGGCTGGGCGCGGTGGCTAATGCCTATAATCCTAGCACTCTGGGAGGCCAAGACAGGAGGATTGCTTGAGGCCAGGAGTTCTAGACCAGCCTGAGCAAGATTGAGACCCCCATCTCTACTAAAAATAGAAAAATTAGCTGGGCATTGTGGCCCGCATCTGTAGTCCTAGCTACTCTGGAGGCTGGAGTAGGAGAATCAATTGAGCCTAGGAGTTTGAGGTTGCAGGGAGCTATGATGATGCCACTGCACTCTGGCCTGAGCAACAGAGTAAGACTCTCTCTCTCAAAAAAAAAAAAAAAAAAGAGTGCAAACTATAGGGATGCTATAAGGACTGACTGCCCTTGTTCAAATTCTGACTTTTACCACTTACTACCTGTGTGATTTATGCCTCATTTTCCACATCTACAAGAAGGAGATTATAACAGTTGTTTATCTTATTGTACAATTCTGACAAATAAATGAGTTAAGAGTATATTAGCAGAGCTTTGAAAAACCACGCATGTGGTAAGTGCCTGAAAAATGTTAGCTTATCTGTAGGTAATATTACAATGATTAGAAAAGCAATTCTAAAACTTTTTGGTCTTTGAATTCCTTTTGATTGTGAATCCCAAAGATCTTTTTTTAAAGTTGGTTATATTTATCAATATTTCTCATAAAAGAAAGAGTTTAAAATATTAAAACATTTATTAATTTATTTTAAAATAATATTAATAATAAATGCATGACATGTTAAAATAACACAGTTTAGTAGAAAATAACTATATTTTCTCCCCAAAATTAGTAGAAGAGTGGTGGTATTTTACATTTTTGCACATCTCTTAAATGTCTGGCTCTAGAGAAGACAGCTAGATTCTCATATTTGCTTTTGAATACAGTCTGTTGCAATATGTTCTTTTGAGTGAAGTATTGGAAGAAAATTCAGCTTCACATAGATATGTACTTGGAAATAAGAGGAGTATTTTAATGTATATCCCAGATAATTGTGGATATTCTTTCTTGATACTATACCAAAACTCAATAATTGGTAGTTTATTAAAGCTTCATTGCAATGTGCAATCAGAAACCAAGTCAATGAAAATTGTTTAACCCTGTTACATTGTACTCTGTTACATTAAATCATATATCCTGTTCTTTAAGTGGTCTTTTGCTTTTGCATGATTTTCTAACATTGATCATTGAAAAATAGGAGTTCACTGAGTTGTACAGCTCTTCCAATGTTAACATATTTAATAAACAATATAAAAATATATAGCCTTATCAAAAATGCCTGTAAGCATTGGGAAGCTCTCAACTCACAGTGGATGCCCCAAGTTTTCTAAAATTTTAATTTTACTTGAGAGCTTCAGTTTTATCATTGTCAATAAATATTGTCAGTTGTTTTCTCTTGAAGTGGCAGGATCACTTTTTTCATTTTAAAGTAAATGTTTCCCAAATATCCAAGTATGAATAACTATAGTTTGTCTGTCACTTGTTCTTTAAAAAACAAAAAGTTGTGCTGCATGAGAAAATGCGGTTGTTTAACTTTCAATTCAAACACGTGAGCAAGGGTTTTTTATTGAGATAATCATCTTATTTTGGTATGCAGCAGAAAAGCTTTATGTATACTTCCTACTTTGTCACAAAAATGTTAAACATGCATGTGCTCTCTTGCTTGTGGCCAAGAAGGACTAACAAGAACTGGATTTACCCTCCTACCTGAAACAATAAAAAAAAAAGACAAAATCTATTAATTAAAGTTTTTCAAAACACTAGTCATCAGCCAACAAAGAGCAGAGATCCTTGTCAGACAAGAAACAAATGAAGTGATGCCTACAATTGCTCCCTTTTAACTCCCTTAAGAGCATTGCCAGGTCATGGCACAAAGAGAAGGCACTGAGGTAAGGTTGGTGGACTCCCTAAGGTGAGGAGACTGAGAATCCAGGTGGCTAAGTGTTCACAGGACAGAGTACTGGAAAAGAATGAGCTGCAGAGAGAGAGGGAGAGAGTGCACTCTGGAATTCTGCAGAGAGCCCCTTCGAGTACTCAGTAGGGTATTCATCAACAATTCATTTACTTGTTCATGTATTTATACATTTATTTATATATTTATGCATTTGTTTATTATTCCTAGTCTTTTGCCCTCTTGAGGCTATTTTAAGTAGATATTTATTCTGGCAGCTTCCTAGAATGACAATAATTTTGCCTAATTCAAAAACAGAACTCCATCTTAGACTAAATGTCATTGCCGGTTCTGGCTTGACTACCAAGAGATTCTTTGCACAGTACAGAGTGATTTGATTTGCTGCACCATGAAATTTTTTTAAGACCAATTCTTTCACATAATTTCCAAAAAAGGTGTGTTCTTTACTTTTTAAACAGTCAATATGACCTACCTCATCATCCTTATATAGTTACCCAGTTTTTTATTATAATTCAAAACTTGTCAGATTTATCTGTAACTTTAAATTATTAGAATGGTCAACCATTTTATCTACTAGAAAATGAAGATTCAAGTCCGCCCCAGTAATTCCTTTTGGGACATCTGGCTAAACTATTATCCCCAAACATGATGTTAATTAGTTAATGTGTATGATCACTAGAAAAGATCAATGGACGGACTATCTTTCTACCTGGTTATCATGTGCTGGATACTTTGGTAAGCAGGCATATGCTACAATGTCCTGTCCTAGCTTGGCAACATTCCTATCCTTATAGAGAATGTTTGGCTCACTCAGATTTAATCCTCTTCACTCTTTCTTATAGACTAGCTACATGAAAACACATATATATACACATACATGCATACACACAATCTGCATATGAAAAACTCATGAGCTCAAAATATTTATATTTGCTTCTTCTTTGAGGTATATATTAAATACATATATTTAATATATATTATATATTATATATATTTAACATATAAGCATAATATATAAGCATAAGAATATGCATAACATTCTAAACTTTGAAACAAAGACATATGTGTATGTGTATATAAAATACTTGTACACACACATTCTATCCTATATAATAAAATCAATTAAAAAATCATCTATTATCAAGGTTACCCTTTTTTGGCATAGTAACTACTCTATTTAACATTTTATTTTAACCTTTTCTTTACAATTCATTTTAAACTCATGGCCTTTTTAAAGACTTAAATTATCTTAATTACATCAATTTCAAGTTTTCATTTTCATCTCTTGGCCGGTGATAGCCTCCTTCAGTGGGGTTCTTTGTCCATTCAGGAATAGGTTTGATATTTTCAAAAAGACTTCTTTCTTTTTGGCAATAATAGAAAGTTCCATGCCCATTCCGAATTATCTCTGCCCTAAGAATAGAATCAGGTCTCTAAGAAGGCCTATTTCCTCTTTTTTTTTTTTTTTAATTTCAGAATATTATAAGGGTACAACACTTTGGCTATATATATTGCCCATGCACTGCCCGTGTCAGAGCTACAATCGTGGACATCCCCCAAACTGTGCTCCCCGCATCCATTCAGTGAGAGTTTTCCCATCCCCTCTACCCCCCTCCCGTCTGCCCGCCCCCTGATGAATATTATTGCCCTGTGTGACGTTAAGTGTTGATCAGTTAGTACCAATCTGATGGTGAGTACCAGTGGTGCTTGTTTTTCCATTCCTGTGACACTTCGCTTCGAAGAATGGGCTCTAGCTCCAACCAGGATAATACCAGATGTGTTGATTCACCTATTTCCTCTTTTTGTGACAGAGGTTAAAAACCAAGATCTTGACACATGGGGGTGCATGTGAGTACCGGTAATGTGAAGACGTAGATGGTTCTGTTGCCAACTTTAGGTGCTTGCAGCAACAGAGTTAGAAAAGTGATTTATTTTCATGGTCATGAGTTCATGCTAATTTCTTAAAATTAAAGCAGTGTGCCACTGTATCCTGCTTTTCTTGCAGCATGTTGTTTTATTACCACTAAAAATGTTAACATTACAAATTTGTAAACTCCAATTTTAAAGTAATATGAAAATAGAATAAAAAAGCAATTGATTAAAACACAATAAGTACTGTAGTCCTGTTCAAGAGTCAGAGTGCACTGACAGTCCAGTGGTGTCTTTTCTATACATGCAATATTTTCTTGTACAATGCCGCTGCTAAACTCCACTGAGAACTCATGCCTTTTATAGCAAAATTTTGTCATATATTATTCTCGACATTATGCAAGTATTTCATCATCCTTTTATTAAGACTGTATTATTTTTATTTATTTCCCAAGGGCTACATTTCTGGTAACCAAAGTATAAGGAAGTAGGAGATCAAATGAGGAAAACAGGTTGGTAAACAAAACATCTGACATCAGTATAGTATCATTTTAACTTAAGTAATGTTTTGTTCAATCTACTTTATTAGGACATAACTTATATATAACAAAAACATATATTTTAAGTGTACAGTTCAGCAAATTTTGACAAATATGAAAACCCATACTACAACCATCCTAATCAAGAGAATTTATCAACCATTATAAACAAAGTAAATCTCACAAGGGGGTCATAAGTTTCTCTAAGAACTTTGGATTACTTTAACTCCACTGTCACATATATTCTCAATTCTGCATTCACAAAATTACTACAATTACTTGTCTTTTAATCAATTGGAAAGAATTAGCTTATTTTCCTCATTTAGATTATATTGGAATTCTAAAGCACCAACTGGTATGTTCAACCAATTTATTGTCTGAATACATAATTCTAGATTTTCAGCTAAATTCCTGGGCTATACTATCTATAAGAGTCACAATTCAAAAATAATTCATAATATTCCTCTTTGTCACTTGTATATTATTATAATTTCATTTGGTCAAAATAATAGTCATCTGTAAAGAGCCTGTTTGTGTAAAATTTATTTTAACAAAAAATTTTTTTTCACATAGAACTGCTGCTTACTCTCAAGGTGACTTTAATCTGTAAAGTTCCAATTCTTTCTGATTATAGCCTCCAATTTGAACCTATATTCAAATACCAGCAGGCTAGAGTTTGCTAGTGTGTACTTAAAAGCTAAATAGATACTGAAAACTAGCCCCATTCCTGGAGAAGAGATTTTTCTCTGTAATTTTTTTTTATTGTACTCTACCTGAAAAAGTCTGATCTCATATTCTCAATAGCAATCCTGATAAAAAGAAAATCAGTGATGTTGGCATAAGTATGGAAATGCATTATGGTACATAAATCAAGTTGGAACTTGAATCTAGCCTTGATCTTGTCACTAAAGCCTTGGGAAAGTCACCTCAAGTCTCTGGTTCCCAATTTCCACACCCTAGTGAAATAAACTCACAAACACACAATTATTTTTAACCTTTTTTTTTTCCTTTTTGGTGGTTGCTTTACAAATAACACAAACTAATGTGGAAGCTTGGCTTTTTCACACTAAGTCAATAGAATTAAGGCTGTGCATTAAGTTAATAATGAAATAAACATTCAAATATGATGACAAGTGATTTCTTCCATTATATTATTAGCAGAAATAATGAAATTGAAATTGTAATGCTCTTCTAGAACCAATCTTTTTCAAACTCTCAGACTCTAAATTTCCAAATCCTTTATTGGTCCTAAAATTTCTTGAAGGCTGAGTCCTTGAGTTCCTACCTTCTTCATCTTAATATTGTAATTCCCTAGTAACATGGCAGGTAAATGTAATCACTTGATTGCTTTTATAATTTAGCTGAAGTACCTCAGTTAATTCTCACTACTGCCTTAAAAAACAAGCAGTTTTCAATCCATTTTACTAATTAGAAAAACAGCATCAGAAAAGTTAAGTAATTTCCTCAAAATCCCACAGATAATAAATAATAGAGGTAAGAGCGCATCCTCAAATCTAAAGTTAGAAAAGGTAAATAATCTAGTTAAAGAGGCAAACCTCTTTTCCCTATAATCTTTGAAATTGATTAATTTAATTTCACCAATAATTTTCTGAAAGAGGAAGATAGAATCACAAAAAAAAGCAAAAAGGAAATACTGAAAAAGGATAGAAATTTTAAATTTGCAAATTTGTGTTATACAAATATAAATTTACAAAAAGTTAAAAAATGAAAGTATTCAATTAAAACAATCAGAGTTTAGCACTACGTAGACCATTCAAATTGCACTGGCCTCAGAGCACTAATAATGCAAACTGACGGTCCAGGCTAAATTCCTTAAAGTTCATAGTTCAAGGAATGGCTAGACCAGACATAAAGCAGCTATGCTTCTTCAGTCTGGCTATCAGGTCTGTTCATAAGGACACTACGGTAGGAGAAGGTTGATTTCTGTATCACTATTGTTTTGCTTTGCTTTCCCCATATGAGGAAAGTGCAATCAGAGACCTAGGCTGGGTCAGCCTAAGGGAAATTTCAAATAGCAATGATTCAAGTCAGTAATACTTAAGATGTGACCAAACACATCTTTGACCAAACTTTTGTTTTTTTGAAACAGGGTCTCACTCTGTTGCCTGGGCTAAAGTGCAGTGGCATGATCATAGCTCACTCCAGCTTTGAACTCCTGATCTCAAGTGACCCTCCTGCCTCAACCTCCTGAGTAGCTGAGACTATGGGAGCATGCCACCACCTCAGCTATTTTTTTATTTTTTACTTTTTGTAGAGATGGGGTCTCACTATGTTGCTCAGGATGGTCTAGAACTCCCAGCCTCAAGGGATCCACCTGCCTTGGCATCCCAAAGTACTGGGATTACAGGTGTGAGCCACTGTACCCAGCCTGACCAAACAAATTGATTCTGATTCAGAAAATATTGCCAGATGATCAACTCTATTTTTATTCATAATTTGCCCCTTGATTTTTTTTGTGGAACCACGACTATTTGTAGTCTAATTATAGACCTGGAGAAGAAAGAAAAAACAAATAAAAAAGGAGACTATGTCGTGCAAGTTCAAAGTTTTTGATTTTTCTCTGGAACTTAAGAACATAAGAACAAGCTATGATCATCTTCCAAATATACATTCAAATCAACTTCAAATTGTAATTGAAATTAGTTTGGGTGGGAAGGTGTGCTGGTTGTCTGAACCTTAAAAAAATTAGCTGTATGTTCTAAGGTTAAAAAAAAGTAATGGTTAATATATGAGATACTAAATTAGTAAATGATTAGTGATGTACTGAATTAAATAGAACTTTAAGTAGAAACAAATGCATATGATAAATTTCTGTATTTATGAAATGGGAGGGCACTGGACAATTTTCACTGATGTTTTTTTCTGAGCAAGAATAGTACATGTTCCTGCCCAAATGCATCACCATTGCTTTTACACGATGCATATGTCAGAAACAGTTAATCAGAGAAACACAGAGTTCTACCTAATATTTGTACAAGTCATTAAGTTCTACATATCTTAATGGCTAAAAAGAAAGAAAGCAAAAATTAGGAAAAAAATATTTTCTTCAGGTGTACACAGAATATATGTACTTCTTAAGATTAAAGCACAGAAGATCAATATACTTATAGATATGTTTTCGGATCTATACAACATAAAGAGCAAAACCAAAATTAAAAGACAAAAAATGGAGGAAAAAAATGGCAACATACATGACAGAAAATTTGTTAATATATTTCACATATAAAGAGCTCTTAAAAATCAATAAGAAACAATCATTTCAATTATAAATTGGCAAAGAGCAAGCATGGGCAGTCCATCATATGTAAAATACAAACATCCAAAAAATATGAGAAAGAAAAGTTTAGGATCCCAGTTAATCATAGATTTAGATGTACCTTTCAAATAAGATAAAATTTTTTTAAATCTCTAATTATAGTTTTAGGTAAATGTTCAAGAACTATCATTCACTATGGAAGGGAGTTCAAATTGGATACATCTTCTAATTTTTTTTGGCAAAATGTAACAAAAGCTTTAAAATGTGCCTAGCCTTTGACCAAAAATATTTGGTCTCTTAAAATTTATTTTTAAGAAATGAACAGAAAAGTAGTCATAATTCATTAGGATATTAAACTAATATATAATTTATAATGTGAAAATTTGAAAACAACCTAAATATTTAATAATCACTGATTGTTTAAATCAATATTGAAACATTACTCCAAGAAAATAAAATGCAGCTGTTAAAAATATCATGTTGTAGAAGACTAATTATCTTAGTTAGGATGTAAGGAGAAATTTCAAGAATAGGTAAATCCTTAGTGACAGAAAGTAGGTTGATCTTTGCCTAAAGATGAGGGAATTGGGAGGACATACAGAGTGACTTCTAATGGCTGTAGGGTTTTTTTTGTTTGTTTGCAGAGAAGAAGTGATAAAAATATTCTAAAATTAACTGTGGTGATGGTTGTACAGTTCTGTGAATATACTAAGAAACACTGAATTGTGTACTTTAGATGTATAAATTATATGGTATATTTTAATAAAGTTATTTTTTTAAAAAATCATGAGAAAAGTCAAAAGATAACTGACAAACTAAAAGAAAATATTTGCCACATATGTCACAAATCAAGAGCTAATATTCCTAATATTTAAAGAACTGTTAAAATTTCAGGAAAAAATATAAAAACCAGATATGAAAATGGGCAAAAGACATGAAGAGACAATTTACATAAAAAGATGTAAGAATTGTGTTTAAACTTATAAAAGAATATTTAACCCATTCATTATAAGAGAAATGCAAATCAAACCTATGTTGAAGATAAAATTTCACATAAATATACACAGACACACGCATACATACAAATGAGCATATTTAAAAACTAGTAAAATTCAAATAAGTTCTGTATTGTAGTCAATAGTATTGCACAAATGTTAATTTCCTGTTTTTGGTCACTGTACTGTGGTTATGCAAATTGTTATCATTGGGAGAAGCTGGGTACAGGGTATATCGAAAATGTATTATTTTTACAATTTTTATGAGAGTCTAAACTTATTTCAAAGTAAAAGTTTAAAAAAAAGACACAAGGGCATGTTAACATATTGAGTTTAACGTTACTGTGCATGAGTGGAAGATCCTGGAATGGCCCGGGGGCCGGGGAAACGGCCGTGTATGAACGTTAGGATGTTTGAAAAAGACAAAAAAAAACCAACAGGAAAAAAACCTCAAAAATTTTTTAAAGTGGGGGAAAAACATCCAAGCACTTTGATTCCATTGTACCAAGTGAACTGAAAGAGCTCAAAAGTTTTCCTTTCCACCAACTGTCGATGCCAGAATTTTGTATTCTGTTTTGTAAGGATTTAATAAAAGTCATAAAAACCAAAAAAAAAAAAACCATATTGAGTTTAAAAGGAAAGTTATAAAAACGCATGCACATAGAATCCCAATATGTTGAAAAACATGGGCTTCAAATGAAATAAAAAGATGGAATGAAAAGTGGAAGGTTTTGAAATGATTTGTATTTGTGTGTTTATGTGTTATGGGTGGGCATTTCCGTATTTTCCTAAATTTCTAACTTGAACATACAAATGCCTTTTGAATGAACTTGAGTAACTTTTCATCCCTATTATGGATCACTTTGTGCTCTGGTTAATTTGATCAACATAAACACTTTAATTATATACTTTCAGTTCCCTAATGCCCTCTGGCAACACAAGCCTCAGTCTAATTCTTTTTAGTAATCAAGTGTGATTTGGTTTGTAAGAAATTCTCCAGGATTATCTGTATTTTTTCTTTCCATCTTAGCCTCATTTGAACACACTCATTAAACAAATCCTGCCATGGCAGCGCTGTGGCAAAATGTGAGTGGAAACACAAGAGGTTACAAAATCATAATTCAGGGAATGAAACAGAAACTTAACTAACTTTCTCCAAACAACTGAAAACATGGTTTAGAAATGTATTTAAATATATGAAAAAATTTAAAGATTCAAGGTTAAGATGCTTATAATCAACAACATAATTGATGATACCATTGCAAACATTAATGCAATCACATACATTCAGAGTAAAATATTATAGCACAACTTATGACTGAAATACCTAACATACCTTTTTTATTTTCACGTCAAAGAGGATTTTATATAAAACCATAAATATCTTCACTTTTAAACATTTTAACAGACAAATGACTGTTTCCAGGCTACACAAGGTCTTTGGGGGAACATATATTATAAATAGAAATCACATAAGTTATTAACATGACACATTTTCAACTTCTCTTTATTTTTTAAATTTAGAATAAATTTTGGAATCAGATGTAGTTTTATTATGTAAAACTTCTTTAGATTTCCTTAGAAAAGAAATTATTTTAATTTTTTTTATTGATTTGCAAAGTTTAGTGTCAAATTCTGGCTAAAATTATTTTTCTTGCCTTCCCTTTAATAGAACCACGCTGGTTTACTAGCTACTCCTTCCACTGTCAGCTTTGAGCTTTATGATTCATTAACTGCCAGAAGGGATGTCTCACCAAGGAAGCATTCCTGAGATATTTAATTAGAGAACAAACTCAGGTCTATGTGAATAGATCCAGTACTATGGCCTGGTCAATGCAGCCTTCACAGTGACATCATAGATCTTTTTTTTTTTTTAAAAAGCATCTCCACAAAAGATATGTGATAATAGATAAAGGATAATGGATAAGCTCCCAAAAAACAATTACTTCTTCCTCTCTCCTCTTTATCTACATGTAGTTCAGTAGCTGGGTAAAGATAGAGCCTTGTTTGAGGCGGGACAGTAATAGCAACACAGAGTTAGGGCACCCTACAACTACAGAATATATTATCTGTGAGATGATCTAATGTTTTTCCCTAAATCCTACCTTTGATGGCATCTTAGGATATTCATTGACAAACAATAAACTAAAGAAAAACAAAGAGCTCTTCTGGTTTCAGGAAAATGTTAGAATGAACAATTATACCCTCTTCAAAACTGTCTCAATTTGTAAATCATATGATCATCTCAATAGATGCAGAGAAAGCATTTGATTTTTTAAAAACTGGCCAGAACTGTTACCCATTTTTCTATAATTTTATTACAGAAAAATCCTATTCTTCAAGCTAACAATTTATAATTCCTTATAATAATAACCAATATTTATGAAGTGTTTTATATGTGGCCAGGCATTCTTCTAAATGACTGCAGAAATGGTGTTTAAACTAAAAATGGATGGATGAGTAAGAGTTGGCAGGCAATTGGGTATGTGTTTGGGGTTGGAGGTAAAGAGGAGGGTCCCCGACAGAGGAAACAATACTGCATCCTCAGGGAATCTTCAATTTAAACTGAAAAGAGCACTAAATCATGGAAACCAAAAGGGCCTGGGGTGGGGTTTAGGGTTGACTGGGATGGGCCCACAGGAACTTTCTGGGGAGATAGAAATATCCTATATCCTGATTATATAAATGTACAAATTTGTTAAAACTTAGCAAAATGTGCATATAAAATAGTTGCATTTTTATTGAATATTAATTATACCTCAATAAAGTTGATTTAAAAAATTGAAAGGAGGTAGAGCACCAGAAAATGTTAGAATGCTAAAGATCACTGAGGGCCTTGCAGGCAGTATTAAAGATTTTGGTATTTTCCTCTAAGGAAGTAGCTATAAGAAGATAATTGAGTGAAGGAAAGGAATGATCACATCGTGTTTTAAATGTTTATTAACATGACAATAAGAAAACTAGCTCGGAAAAGTATATGTGAGAGATAATTAGGAGGCTAATTACAATAGTGCAGAAGAAGGAGATCAGTAACTTAACCCAAACTTCTTGGCAGCATAGATAGAAAGAATGGGATGGTTTTTGTATGTGGTGGCTCCAATTTCATTCTTCTGCATGTGGATATCCAGTTTTTCCAACACCATTTATGGACTCAAGAGATGATTAGGGGAAAAAAATCACCAAGACACAGTAATTATCTGGTAATAATCAGTGGGAAGAGGAAGGAGTTCAGTATGGCCCCAGATTCCTGACATAAGGACAGGGTGCATTGCAGCACTGCTTCCCAGCTAGGGCAGGCTGCAGAGGGAACAACGTCTTGGAGGTTTTGAGAGAGCAGAGAAAAGGAAAGAGGGCAATGGATGAAGAATTTAGGTTGGGTCATATTCAGTTTTAGATAGTAAGAGAGTAAAGTAAGATAGTGAAGTCCAGATACAAAGCAAGCAGTTAAAAAGTGGACCTAGAGCCCAGATGAAAGTCAAAAACTGAAAACATAACCCTGGGAGCCAGCCTGGAACACCAGAAAGACAAACAGCACTATCACAAAAGTTTCTCTGAATATTTTTCCAAATTGTTGTTTAATTAAAAAAAAAATACACACACACACACACACACACACTTATATATGCATATACAAAGACACAGATACAGCTGTACAAATAACTGAAACCACAAACATTTTTAACCTGAGTGTTTTCCAAGATAGCATAGATAAGAATTTAAAATGTTATAATACTCTTTCTTTATAATTATTAAATTATATTTTAGTGTGTATCAAAATTCTTAAAAGTTCCCTAGTTAATAAGTTTTTTTTTAAAAACTCCATACTGTATTCCTCTTTTGGAGACGAACAGTAAATGTCGAACACTAGAATATTAAGAATATACTAAAATCTGACTTAGCTTTGTTGAAATCAGTGTTTCTCAAATTTATTTAAATACAGTGCCTAATTTTGAGCAATGATTTTTTTGCAGACCTAATGTTCATAAAGTATAATTTGAAAAATATTAATCTATACAATTTTCAAAATTGTTTTATGTTTTGCTGCTTATTTTTCCACAGCTGGCAGGAATAATGGGGACAACTGTTTGATCCTGGAAACAGATTAGCTTTTATTATTTAATCCAAAAATATTTCTTTCTGCTAGAAAATTCCCCATACAATAGATCGCCTTATTTTTAGCAGTGTTCTTGTACTGATAAATCTGCATAAACTTTCTAGGATCCCTTCTGGCTATAAAATTATGTAACCCTATGCAAAATATATTCATAATTTTCCCTTTTTTAAAAAAATTCCCATTTTCAAAGTCTTTCTACACACTATGAACTTATAAGTTAGTATGACTTTATTGGAAAGCAAGTATTTACTGGAGCTATAAAATAAAGATGCTTTGGAATTCACCCAAACCTAGTAATATTCCTTAAAGCCACCATCCAACTAAGGTCCATGAGAAAGACCTTAGCATAAGTTGAGTTTATATCTAAAAGCCCTAATTAGATCCCTGTTGAAGTCATTATCATTAGGTTTTCTATTGTGCTTGGCCACAAAAATCGTTGTTCTCACTGTGTACAATAAATGAAAAGCAACATCAAATCATAACATTTTCGAGCTGGAAGGCACCTTAGAGATTAGCTATTTCAACCTCTTCAATTTATAGATGAGAAAAAGGAGTTCCAGTGAGGTTAAGTGACTCGTTTAGAAGCAGTTTTCAAAACTGAAATTTTTATCAGTATTTAGAATATTTCAGGCAAATTAAAATGGTTTTGAAATGTTACAAAATATTTCCTCTATCAAATACACAAAATCAGTCATAGAAAATAAAAAGAAAAAATAGAAGTACTAAACTCATTAGATTTAAGCATGATGGCTGAGATTACAATGTTTTTCTAACAATACTATATCATTCATTTCTAAGTATTTTCTTTTTCCACATAATTAATTTATTACTTTAAGTGCATAGATTATTAAACCTTTCAGGAATCTTGAATCATCTGTGTTATGAGAAATGTTCCTATTTTATTAAAAAGAAAATTGACTTGTTCACCACAAAAGATTTGTTGGTTTTGCAGGTCAAAACTGATTTCTCAGAAAAGAAATATACAAATAAAACAAGAGCTCTTTATCCTATTTTGGGCTGTCTTAGATGAAGCAGGAATTGGCCATGTCAGTGTTGATTCTAAGAGGAAACTGAGTTACACAGAACTTGATGGATATTGGATAAGTCATAGGAAGGGTTTAAGTGAGAGGCATTGTCATATAGGTACAGAATGGAACTGAGCAATATTTTCTCAAAAGATTCATAAATTCAAAGATTCACAGTGTTGAAAAAAATGTAAGAAATCTTCTAGACTCAATATCTTTTTAAAAAGACGAGGAAACCGAGGTCCAGGAAGGAACTTACTTGGCCTTTAGCTATTCAGGAGACAATTTGATGCTAGAGGCCAGGTCTTCTGTGTTCTAATGGAGCACTTTGTTTGACCTCACCACACTGCTGAGACTAGAGGACACAGGTATCTGCAGGCTGTCGTGCACGTGGAGAAGTCAGGGATCGAGCAACAGGCCAGGGAGCATCTCAGCTGCAATCTGAGAGACCCTGGGGTCCCAGAGTGTCTGGCTGGTACTTTTGGTTTGCCATATATTAGATGCTCAAAGACTAGTGACCTGTGGTCTTTGGAGTCTATAAATTAAAATCATTTTTTTTTCTCTTGCAATATTCTCATCCTTAGTTGATTTTTGGAAATGATTGAGAGAGATTCCATAGTGCACAAGCTGTGGAATTATTACTACCACCACTGCTAGGACCTCTACCTTTGTCCATAAAGTAGCTGATATTCTGAGATATGTGACTCTGAAAAATGAGATAAAAATATCCACTTATGCACTATGATTATCTCTTACAGGATCCCACTCAGCTCATCCCACACTTCACAATCCAGCCTTCCATCTAATCTTTGAAATGGTGTTGCCTTTGAGCATATGAGGACAAGATGAGGACAAGAAGATACCAGGAAAACTCTAATCTGTCATTGCCTTTTATGTTTGGAAGTGTCTAAGGCTCTTGTCAAAGCCAGGACCATATGGATTTTCCCTCAGTGATATGGTTACACATGATTAATCTTGCCTTCTCCACTAAGAGCTGCTCTAACCCACTAGCCATTTGTTTGAAACATCCTTCATAGACCTATTTGATCATTACTGCTGATTGTGAATCTCTCGCTCATACTACTTTGTCTGCCCCATCCACTCTTCTAAAGGCTGAGACAAACTTAACTTTAATTCTGGGATAGGGTCCCAGGCCCTGGAATGCGTCAGATGCAATCTAAAAAGCAAGGACAGAGCCAGGAAGCCAATGATAATACAAAATGAGCAGTCTTCACCATCAAATTTACGATTGTAAAGAAACAGGCAAAAGGCCCAGGAACAGGTCAAGAAGTAATGTTTCAACAATATTAATTTGAAGGTTCTTGATAAGGTTAAGTTCCTATATCTGAGGAATTAGCAGTCTTCATATACCAGATGCTCTGCATTCCCACCTCTTTTGTCTTCTCAAATGCTCTTATAAAACAGGGTGTGTAGAGAAGGTTAAACCAAACCACAGAGATAGAGCAATGGTCTCTGCTGCAGCTGCTTCACTCTCCTTTCCCTTCAGGTCACTGAGGCTGCTGCTCACTCCTTCTGGGGTGGCCCCCATAAGAACCCTTGGCTTCGGTTGTCTCTGGGGATCTTATGCTTCCATCAATGGTTATATTGTTTACAGACCTTTCCTTCTCAACTTTCTCTCAAGCCAGTAAGCAATTTCTCTTTGCAGCCAGTGTCTCGCTGTCAGTGTGTGCATCCCTAGGCCCTAGTAGCAGAAGCTATCCTTGTCTAACTAGTGCTTTTCAGTTTGCCACATGCTCGTGGTGCCTGCGGACTGGGACGGGTGGTACCCAAGGGTACCCAAATCGCTGCACTGGAAACCACTGCCATTCCCTATGAAAATCTCCTACCTGCTCCCTTCCTTCCCATCCTTTATGTCCTGATCCTGAGTCTGGTGCTCGCTGCTAGACATTCTTCTGGTGACCTTTATCTCTTAGAAACTCCTGTATCCCATCTTGAATTGTGGCATCAGTCAGAGGATAATTTTCTAAACACCTTTGTCAGTATTCACCTGAATCCCAAATGTGGATAGACTTCACATTCTTGCATCCCCAGGAAAGATCACTGTCCAAGCTGGGCTGTAAGTGTGCAAACAGCCATCATGGAGATGGCTTCTGAGCATTTTGTTATGACTATTTTGCACTCTACTATATATATGCACTATGACCTTATTGAATGTATTTATATATTTATTGAAATTTTTATAACTAGATTCACATAGATACTTCTAACAATATACCTTGTCATCACTTACACAATTCTTTCTTCCAAGTAAATGTTTCATTATATGACTCCTGATTACTCAAGAAAATGGACAGAACCAATGATGTGACTAAATCAAAATGGAAAATCATTCAAAATGTGTTTGTTTATTTTATTTGTATTTATAAGTGGCCATGAACAGAGCTATTCTTGGAATCTATGTCACTACAAGATTGTAGGGCTACTGTCAAGTCCTATTGAATTGGATCATTTTCCACCCCACTTCTCTGCAGGATTACTTCTTTTTCTCTCTATAGTATTGACCAGGAGAATCAATTTTACAACTGAGGAAAAGCATCAGACTAAATAGAACTTTGTTCAATTGTTCTTACGCTAAAGCTCACTATCTTTCTGTCCATACTTTCCCAAGTTAAAAGAGGTAATTAAACATTTTAGGATAAAAGGTCTTCCCTTTCAGCACCAGCTGTCCTGTGGGCTGTACTTAGTGATAACTATAAACAGGATGGCAATAACGTTAATAAATTTTAAGCAAAGAAAATGACTAGATAAATAAGACATCAGGATTTGTTGTGTATAAACTACCATGAGGCTAATAAGGTTTAGTGTCCTTTCTTTTGATTCCCATAAAAATTAAGTTTGCTTTTGTTCTTTCACTTTAAAAAATTCTTCATAAAACCACGGCTATTTCAAAAGTTTCAAACAGTACTAATAAAAGACCTTTTCTGCACAGTTGCATTGCCTTAAGAACTCTGATTAGAACACCACTGTGGTAAAAAGAAAATGAATAAATTTAATACCATTAGTTGGTCCTATATGCCCATAACCTTTGTAAATAGCTAACAGCTATTTAGCTAACAGCTAACCTTTCTAACAGCTTAATTTGGATATGAATCAATGACAGTTTGTACTAGCATCATACCACAAAGAACATTTTGGATTTCCACCTTAAACAAATTATTGCTTTGCAATAACAGAATAGAATGTTTCCAAAAGCCAATAATGCTCTAGCATTTTTCTTCATAGTAGAAAGAGTTTAAAATAAAGCACAAATAGTATAAATTGTGGCAGACTAAAATCAGTAGTAGAACTGTAATTTAAACGTTACATATATGATAAAATTGATTATGTCACATGAACTAAGTAATAACAACTCATTTTCCCCAATTGGCCAGAATAGATATTTACTTTAAGAACTGTAGTTTTTTCCTTGATTTTATATAAAAATTGTATTATTACTTAGAAATGAAATTTTGAAAGAAAAGAAACCAACATTTTCCTGAAGGAATGTTTAACTTTGGTATTTCTCCTTCACAAGTACCTGTGAGGAGATGGTTATAAGGCTGCAATTCTATAATTTCTGCAAGTTCATGGTAACCTTGCATGTGGCCAAAGGACATTATTTAGAGATACCAATATTCAACATTATATTCTCCTCATTTCCATAGTGATGCATATATAAGAGACATATTTTAAAATTTCAAGTAAATCCATGTTGAAAATGTTGAGGATTTATGAATGCCATTAGTGGTTATTGAAAACACACAGGAAAACAACTGAAAATACTAGGTAGAAACACATACAGATTCTTTATACCTGGTCATTTCTTTAACTATTTTTTTCCTTTGAAGTAAGACTGCAACAAACATAAATTGCACCTCTGGAATTACTACAAGCACATAGCGATGCCCACTGGACCTGGACTTGATGGTGATCTGACTCGTCTGGGAGCTATTGTGACCAGAGAATTATGGTGTACTGTAGCTTTTTTTAAAAAATAAACTCTCATTACAAAGGTGATTCTTGACATTTACACAATAGATACTTTTTTGTATTATCAGTCATGTCCTAAACCACCTTTCATAGGCCAAACTCAGAATTTTATGCCAGAATTGATTGAGAGTGGTTTAGAGATACCCATGGAAGTTTGAGCAAAGAAAGGAAGATCAGCGTCATGATGTGGCTGTGACATTTGTAGACTATTTTCTGTAGTAGCACCAGCTGAGCCAAAAGACTAAATGCTTTCTGACCATTCTCACCACAGTATATCCACAGCCTTTTCTGTCCTCCTTTCTTTCTTCCCTGCTGAGGGGTTCTATGCAGATTCCTAGGACTACAGTAGAGCTCAAGTTATCAGTTCAAGCATTATCACTATCCACTGCCAGTCTCCCCTTATCCAACTCAGTCTCCTCTTTCTCTCCAAATCCTTTCTTCCTCCTCATTCAATCCCAGCCTATGAGAATAGCAACAAGAGAAGGCTTGCAGTGCTGCTGTAGAAGGCAGCTAGGGAGTCTCCTCACCTAGGTGGCCACATAAACATGGGATACCTACCCCACTCCATTTTTTCCTTCACCATGCTTAGAACATTATAGGTATCTAGTTCAGGTGATTTAATGGCTGCAAGCTGCCCAACATTCAGATAAAGTCCCCTTGGAAAGGATCAGACAGAGGTAATGTTCCTGTGAGAGAGGGAGACTCATGTTTTGATTTCTCTGTTTCCCAGGAGAGTTGGCAGGATCCCATGCTGCAGTTGCCTCTCCTGCTACCTACAAAGGTTTGCATCCACCCACTAGAACACCTGAACCCTAGGAGGCAGAAGCAGGGCCGGCAGGGGTGGTATTTAACAATATAGTATTAATACTAATTGTTAGCTTTCCAAAAATGAAACATCACACCCACTTCATTACAAAACAAATAAATTCTATTTTTTCAGACATTTGATTTTTCAAACATATTTTAGGAATGTATTATATAATGAAGTATGGGCTTCCTCTATCCTGCAAAAGTCATGAATCTATATACCTCCTTAGAGTTCTTAAATTATTTTGTAATTAAAAAATTTTTTTTCCACTTCTCTCTCTCTCTCTCTCTCTCTATATATATATATATATATATATAAAATCTCCCCTATATATATCCTTTATTTATTACATTATTCTTTTAAGGAACAATGTTTTAGTACAGCTTTCATTGCATCTTAAATGACACAAAGTTCAGCAAATTGATTTAAATATCTGTATGTGTTCAAAAGTTACCTTTAAAAAGCTCCACAGAACAAACTATACTTCCTGAGCAAAACTTTGATCAGTTTCCTGATCTTTCAAAAATGGGTCAGTCACTTTGAGGAATCTTCAATAAATGCCAGGCTGTCAAATGTAGCAGCAGGATCATAATTTCTTTTAGTCTTCAGAACAATTTTGCTAACGTTATTGGAAAAGAATGGGACCATTTTATTTGTATATTTTCATAATGACTCACTACCTAGAAACTCATGTTCATCATTTAATTGTTGGGGGGGAATTTTTTAATAGATTTTTCCCCCTTTCTTTGTAGATTTTTAAAACTTATAAGAAAGGTATACAGCCAAAGCACTTTTGTGTCCCTAGGACAAATCAGTAAAAAAGAAACATTGAAGATGAGTACCTGTCTTCTAAGGGAACAGACAGAAATTGGTGGGATCTATCATGAGATGTCTGTCCCAAAATGTCTCTGGTACCTGACTGTTCATTGGCATCAACAATAAATCAAGGAGGCATAGAAAGTAGGGATGCAATTTCATAGGGTATCACAGTGGGCAGTGGAGAAAATACAGTAGAGCACTCTAATAACTCCTGCTGCTGTTTATTTAAGTAATCTGTATTTTTTTAAAATTGACCTTAAACACTATGTGAAGAGCCCAAAATGCTCTAATAAAGTCAACTTTATTGTTTCTGATATATATGTATTAATAAAAAAAGACATAGTGGTATTATCAACAAGAATTATGATCAGCAACTTCATCTAACATTTTGATAGACCTGACAGTTCAATGAGTGATTTTACAAGCATTACTTCACTGTAGGTAGTACAGGTACAATTAGTATCTCCATTTTACAGATGATGAGATCGAAGCTCTGAGATGCTGTACAGCCTTGTTAACATTAATGAGCAACTAAGTGGCAGAGTAGAAAGTCACCCAAGGCTTCTGACTACAAGTCTAGGTTTATTCTCACTATATCCTATATTGCAGAGGCCCCTCAAAATAAACTCAAATCTCCTGTTGTAATTTGCCAAGGCATGTAGAAATAACAATAAGTTATTAACTTACAATTCCCTATCATTCAAGATATTTGTTCATGAAGGAAGGAAAGAGAAGTAACATTTGCTGATCACTCACTACATGCTAGGTGGGAAACTTCTATCACTTTCATATGTATTCTAACAGTGTATTAAAATTCACTCCCATCTTATATTAATATAATTTTTTTCTGAGAAAAAATTGGAATAATTACTACTATCCCTTTTGCTTTTGAAATTATTGGCTATAAGTTATTCATTTAATTAGGATAAACTCTGATTTCTCAACAACCATTTTGTGCCAACTTGAGATTTTTGGTAAAGAAAATCTAACCTACATATTGTTTTCAAATATCATTACATTTTTATGAATAAAAATTTAACAACTCATGAACTTGACATGGTGCTATGCTTCATAGACATTTAATAAAATATTTACTCATTTAGATTTTGCCATTTCCTTTTCATAGTTTCCAGATAATTACTTTTTTCCTTGTCTCAAACTTCTTTTTATTGAAAGTCACACAAAACCTATAGCCCCCTAACACTGGGCTCTGGTGCCTGATAAATAAAGTGGCCTGGGCACAGTGCCAAGCATTTTACAGACCTTATCTCACAAGATTATCTGTCCAATAAGAAAAAGAATGCTGGACTACATATAATAGGTTACAATAGCAAACCCCCAGAAAATCTATAAATAAGAGGACAAGCTCCTAGGGAATTCCTATAACACACAAGCAATTTCAATGTTCCTCTATTTGAGTAACAGTTGAGTCCGGAGGAGAAATTATAGTGAAGATACAGGGTAAATTGGGGGAAAAAAACCCACATAGAGAAAATCCTTTCCTCCTCTTTAAAAATATTACTAGAAATCATAATTAAGTATGGGCTCCATTTGGTAAAAATGTACCAATGTCAGTTCACTAGTTGTGACAAATATATCATACTAATGGTAGACCTTAACAATAGGTAAACTAGGTACAAGGTATACCAGAACTCTCTGTACTATCATTACAACTTTTCTGTAAACCTAAAACTATTCTAAAGTAAAAGGTTTATTTTTGTAAAACCCAATTAAAATAAAAGTATTTAAAAGAGAAAACAAGTCACTGATAGTCTTCCCTTTACCCTTTCCCTTTCCCTCCTTTCCCTTCATGGACAATTCAGTTTTAGCGTCATTAGGTGGGGCAGCACCAACTGCCTACGCAGCAGAGTTCAAGCAAGGTGAATAAGGCTCCTGCACAGGGAGAAGGCACAGCAAAGGGGGGCTGGAACCCAGTGAGGTGAGGAGGGCATCCGCATGCAGGAGCACCTTGGCACGGGAGACAGAGTCTGAGCAGGGTGATGAAGCCTTCATGCAAGAGGAAGACTTGGTGTCAAGTGTTAAAGTTGAAGTGAGAGAGGAGGGTGTCCAGGCAAAACAGGGAGGAATTGCCAGAGTCTAAGTAGGATGGCAAGGGCACTCACAAGTGAGGGGGCCTGGGAGGGGGTGACAGAGACCAAGAGGGGTAAAAAGCATGTCTGCACTTTGAGAAGGAGTGACCAGCATGGGATTTCAGAGCTTGAGAAGGGTAAAGAAGCCTGTAAGGAGGGGTGTCTGAGAGTGGAGTGACAAAGCACAAGCAAGTTGAAGAGGGTGATGTGCAGCGGGAGAGGCAGGAAGCTTGGCATGGAGAAACAGAGCCTGAGCGGGGGGAGTGCACATGTGCAAAAGAGGAAAGCTGAGCACGGTGTGTGGGAAACTAAGCAGGGTGAGAAGATGTCATCCAGTGGGTGGAATTGGCCAGTGCAGGGGTCACAGCCTGAGAAGGTGAAGGAGGGCATCAGCAAGGAGGGGCTACCTGGTGTGGAATGCCAGAGCATGACCAGGTGGAGGAAGGTGCCCACGATGGGGAGGCGACAGCCACAATATGAGATTGATTACATACGGGGGACTAGTAGGATAAACAAGCATGTGAAGGATAATGGCAACAAGGTTTTGTACTGTTAAAGAAAAAAGTTACAAATATGGAAAAAGAGAAAAGCAGAATACACCCTGTGTTCACGGACTGGAATTGGAGGTATTAGCATGAACTGACGGTTTTCAATATACACAGGTTTAGAAAAATCAATATAAATACATGTGTGTGTGTATGTGTGTATTTGTGTAAACTATCCACTGAGAGGGGCCTGGAAGCAGTTTCATCTCAATGGCAACTAGTACACCTAGTGCCCAGATATTAGCTTCTAAATATCATTCTCAACTAAGAGAAACTAAGGCTCTTTGGATAAATAGCTGATACACACACACACACACACACATACATATGAAATATATTATATAATATATTTAGAGAATAATATATTTAACATACAGTAATATATGTGTATATATCCTAACAATAATATGCCCTGACAATATTTTTAATTTACAGTCTAATAAGGAAAGAGCTTGACTTGAAAAAATGTACAGGATTTCTGGTATTTAACATAATGAGTATTTTTTCTATCCCTAGCTTTTGCCCAAGTTATGTTTTTTTTATGCTGAGTTTCTACAGAACAGTATAGATAGCATACATAAGGGATGACAATAAAATAATATAACATTTTTAAATGTTTATATATATATGTATATGTATGTATTTTTTAAACCAGGAAATATAGTGGTTAAGTTTAATTCCCACGTGGATAACCAGAAACCATTCCATGAACAGCTCAGAATGATGAACAGGTTACTGTCACACCTTTTTCACCTTTCTTCGTTTAAGAAACTGACTTTTTCTTTTTTTTTTTTTGCAACATGAAAGAAAAGTAAGTTTTTAAAAAAGTAAAAATTGCAACTCTCTCTGTAGGAAATGAAAGAGAAGGAACTTTTACTAAATGTCAGACATTATACTAGGCACTTAATAGTCATTATCATATTTGGCTCTATGCCATAATTTTAAGTAGGGATTGACATCTATTCCCATTTTAAAAATTAGAAAATTGGTTAAAAGATTTTATTCATAGCTTCAGGATCCAATTGTAATAAAATATAGAGGCAAAATTTAAACTCAAAATTGTCCTGACATGAAATCCATGAAATGCATGGTTTTTTCAATGCCTCCATTGAATCTCACCATAATCTCCTTGGGTGGAAAAAGTAAGTGCTATCATCATTAACCTGTATGTGTGTGTATGTGTGTGTGTGGGTGGGTGTGTGTGTTTAAGAGAAGTAAGAAAGAATGACTGTTTTACATGTTTTTTTAACTAGAAAGGTTACACATCAAACCTCAGAATAAAAATAAATTTGCTCTGTAACAGAGTCATATAAGAATTCAAATACATTATTCCAAAGAGTCTGCATTCTTTCATGTATTATTCAATCTGGTTAGATTTTTTAAAGCAGTCTGATCTTAGAAAACATTTATAAAAGTATGTACACTATTTTTATCAGAAATATGAAAAGCTCAACTCATTTGACAAAAAGTTTTCCAGACAACATTTAGTGACATGATAATTAGCCAATATCCAAGAGAAGGGTATGTAAAATATTAGAGCCAGGAAAGAAGCACTGTAAGTATCAATTTGCATACCTTTCTTTTAAATTAGAATCTTTACACTTACAGAAATGTCTTCTCTTTGTTTCTTCCTGAATGTTATTTACCTTGATGGCACATTAGCTATGCATGTCAAGGATTCATTACAAAACCTTGTGAATGCAAATTCACCATTTCTCTTTAGCATTTAGAAATCCAAGTAATTATACATGTAGGACCATGGCTAAGGATCTTGGAGTAGACATATTTATAACAATTATATAACTCACTTAGCATCTTTAATAAAGTGTCCTATAAATAAGAAAATACATAAATTTATGTGGATCTTGAGAATATTTCCAAGTTAGAGTGCAAAAAGGAAAGAGTACAACTTGAAAAATTGTACTGGGTTTCTGTTATTTAACTCAGTAAGCTTTTATTCTATGCCTAGCTTTTGTCCAAGATACATTTTGTTATGCTGAATTTCAATAGAATAATATGGATAGCATAGATTGGTAAAGAGAAAAACAGTTTATATCAAAAGCATGAAGAAATTGACCCAGTATAAAAACAACTACATTGAGAGACTTTGTTTAGTCTAGATAAGGGAATACAATAAAATAATAAAATAACATTTAAAGATATTTTAAAAACTTTGCACATGGAGAATTAAATATATTAAATATGTTTTAAAATCTACATAAGATTTATTGGAAACACTTATTTTTCAGGCTTTTAAATTGAAATATCATTCACATTACATACAATTCACCATTGTTTAATTGTTGTAAAAAAAACACATTACATAAAATTCACCATCTTAACCATTTATAAGTGTACAGTTTGGTAGTGTCAGATATAGTCACGTTGTTGGAAACAGATCTCCAGAACTTTTTTATCTCACAAAATTGAAATTTTGACCCATTAAAAAACAACTCCCCATTTCTCCTTCTGCCTCCCCCAGTTGCTAAGAACCACCATTCTACTTTCTATTTCTATGAATTTGGCTAAGTGGAATCAAACAGTATTTGTCTTTTTGTGACTGGCTTATTTCACTTAGCATAACGTCCTCAAGTTATGTTCATTCATGTTGTAGAGAGTGACAAGATTTCCTTCCTGTTAGGCTGAATAATAATTCATTGTATATACATACATGTTGTTTATCCATTCATCCATCAATGGGCATTTGTATTGCTTCTACCTCTTAGCTATTGCACATGGTGCTGCTATTAACACGGGTGGGCAAATATCTCTTGGAGATCCTGCTTTCAAGTCTTTTGGATATATGTCCAGAAGTGGGATTGCTAGATCATATGGTAATTCTATTTTTAGTTTTTTTTGAGGAAACTTCATATTGTTTTTCATGGTGGTTGCACTATTTTACAATCCCACCAATAGTGCACAAGGGTTTCAATTTTTCCACAGCCTTGTCAACCTTGTTATTTTCTGTTTTTTTGATAATAACCATCCTAATGGGTGTAAAGTGCACAATTACGTTTAATGCAGGGTAATGGACACTATATTACTGGAATTTTTTTTTTAATTAAACACCTTTTGGAATGGATAAAGGTCAATTGCTTTTGGAATGGATAAAGCACCATCTTCCTTAGATTCACAGGGTTGGATTATTGGTTGGTTCCCAAGGACTCAACTATTATATCATGAAATATACCTTTGCAGAGTTACAGAAGGCTGTACCACTCCTACATGATTTTAATTACTCTGGTAAAGACTTCTGGAACAGCAGCAAAGAGAGAAGGAGAGATTTTCAGTGTGTATAAGAAGGTATCAACAAAAGACATTATTACATGGTAATAATATCTCAAACTGGTATCTCTGACAACCCCAATGTAAAACCCTGATCTAATAGCAGGGTCTTTGCTAGGATTGGTAAGAATTAATATAAGAGCACCTCACACCTTCAACTTAACTCTTTCTGATAACAAAACTACTATCTGTTTTTATTTTCTTTAAATGTTTTTTTTAAAAACCTTCTGAGATGTGGCATTCTAATTTTGGTGGGTTTCTCCCAATCTAAGGTTTAGCTATGAAGCAACTCCTAGGTTGCTCAACTGGCTCATCTTTTTGTAGGGTAACTTGAAAGTATGTGTCAAAACCCTTACAAAATACATAATCATTTCTCCAGCTATTTTACATTGTAAATTCTGAAATGAATTAACAAAAATTAAGATTCAAAGATGTTCATAAAGTGTTGCTTATTTTAACTAAAAAAGTAGGCAATTTAAAATGCACAAGAGTAGAGGAGTGGTTAATAAATTAAAGTGCATTTGTGCATTAGAATCTATGCAGCCATTAATATCATGCTATTGCTTTATGGTTTATGATTTGACACGTTTTTATGCTTTGTATATATTTTTACACAGTCTTTTAAATATACTTTTTACATACTTTTAGTTCACATTTATATTTTATTAATAATAAAAGGCATTCATAATGTTATGGAGTCGTAAAAGCAAGGTAGAAGCATGAGTGTGTGTGTGTGTATAACACCATCACTGATATATGTCAACTAAAACTCATTACATTTAAAACTAAACACTTACCTACACCCAATAGTAATTACAGAAGAGTATCACAGAATATGGGTAGTGGCTAATTTCTCTGGATTATGAGATTGAAGTGAACATCATCTTCTTGTTGCTTATGTTTGTTTTCTAAATTTTCTATAAGAAATGTATATCACCTGTGTCATATAAAAATAATCAAGGAGTGGAAACCTGGCATGAATACATGGGAGTCATTTCTCAGGTTGGTCCATAGCTGCTTAGATTTGGTCTCTGAGAGGCCAGGCTGATTAGTGCTATTGAAGATGGCCACCTCCCACTGCCAGAGGAAGCAACTGTGCTGAAAAAGCCGAGAATAGCTGGGGCAGGAGTCATTCACTCTTAGCTAACTGCATGCACTCTTAGCTAACTCTTAGCTAAGTGTTGACTGCTATCTCCTCATGTTCTGATAAAGGGCTTTAAGTTTTTAGCATTAATTTACAAATAAAAATATTGCTGCCAAATTTATTCCTTTTAAATATTTCGACTGTAATTATAAATCTTCCAGGGTCAAAAGATCTTTATCTATGAATGAAATAATGTTATCCATACAAACAGTTTTGAGATTACCTTCTCAGCCAATTGAAGTTGTGTGTTGATCTGGGATTTTAACCAAGTTGCTGACTGGATTTTTGTTGGTGCCACTAAGGGTCACCTTGAGCCCTATTTATTGTCTATAAAAAGGACTTCATAAGTTACCAAGGGTTGAGTTCATAACCCTTATAAGCCACATAGCTCTTATTTATAGCCTTACCTAATTTTTAAATTAGGTTAACTTTCATCCTGCTAGCAGCACCATTTAATTAAATCCAACATGTTGAGTCACTTCTTTCTTCAGTTCTGAGTTCTTTTTAGATTCTTCCTTTCCAGTAGGACCACAATTCCTATATATATGTGATAAATCATTTGGTTGAATTTTGGATTTCTTTCACAGTTACAGTCACAACATCTAAAGCCTTTCTACTGACAAATATTTATGTGTCCACATATATTTTGGAAATATAATGCAGGGGTGATAAGATGGTTAAACCTCATCTTACAGGGGTGAGGAGACCTCATTGCCTTCTTGCTACCTCACCCTCTCCCCCAGGCAACATGATAATATAACACTTACTGACAAAGCCTAGAAAATAAGCTCTACTTTTTTTTTTTAAAGATCCATACCACTTCTCCAGTCCACTTTTCAGAAAAGGGAAAAGGGTGTATAATTAAGTGCAAGCTCAATTGCTTGGCCTTCGATGTGGTATCATTTGAGGTTAGCTGCATCAGAGCCACCACGCTGTTCTTTGCTCAATAGCACACACTGACAGCACCCAGAGAGTTCAGCAGCTTAGGAGTCTTTTTCACTTCAGTTGTAGGAATTCCTTTGACTGGATAATTTAATGGGGAAGAAGAAAAAATGTTGCCTTGCATTTAGAACACCTTGCTTATACCTTCCTGAGGGCAGAAAGGTAAAACAGACTTAATTATACAAAGGATTTATATTAAAAACATTTGCTGATTCTCAATCCCAAAATAATGTTGAGAAATCTAAAAAGCTGTTTATAATCTTACAAAAGAGTTATAGCTTGAGATCTCTCGTATTGTATAGATCTCACCAATATAGGAGAGCTCTAGTTTTATCTGTGCCATGAATAAAAAGACATTAGCATCCAGCACTAGGATTATCATCTGCCTACTCAGAAAAATAATGATTAATTTAAGATAAATAGATGCTGGCTTCAGACACACTGATTGTATTTCCCAGATATTGCTGCAGCAACATTCTCTCTTCTCAGAGGTTATAAAGTATTCAGCAGGCTTATTCTTTTCTACTCACGTAACACAAAGCATTTGAGATTTAATCTAGCTCTTCTGTTTGGTATGGTTGAATTTTATTTCATTTTACCATTACCCTATCAATACAAAATTCTTTCTCTTTAGTTTCATTTTTCATAACATAAACTTTCTTTTTCCTTGTATTGCTCAGCTTTATATTTCATTACAGAAAAATGGCTTAATTATAAAATATAATAGTAAAATTATGCCACTTAAAACAAATTAGAAGTCAAAATAGAAAACAGCAATCACAGCCTGATAACAATTTTTTAAAGTTTGCAGAGCATGACTATACTTTAGTTTTCCCTGAAAAGACTTTATTTTTTCTGAAGAATAGCTTTTTAAAAGTATAGGCTAAAAGTGTAAAGTTGTCTTCAGTCAAAAAAGATATTGATTCTTTATTTTTTGTCACAAAAAAACTGCTTTTTGAAGACGGAGAAGATATACACTAGGCCAGAGACCTACACTTGGATTCCAATATAATAACAAGACTAGGAAGAATTTCCCTCTTTTTATGAGGCATAGGTCTTAGAGAATGACCTTATAAAAAATGTAAAACTAGCTTGGTCCTCAAATAGATCACTGGAGGCAAACGTCTAACAACTAAGGATGAGTCACTGAACACAAGTCAAACCATTGTCCTTAACCTCTAGAAACTCATTAAACATCACCTCCCATAACCCGTTGAGCCTGGGATCCAAAATGGGCCTTCAGTTTGTTCAAGAGTCAAAGCTTAAAAAGTGTGCTTTCTTTATACTGTGGTGCTGGCTGATTATTGAAAAGTTTCAGGTGCATGCACACATACACCTCTCTCTCTCTCTCTCTCTCTCTCTCTCTCTCTCTCAAACAAGATAGATGTTGAATATGAGTCCACAGTAGCTAGGTGCAACATTTTGAGAAGTAGAGGAGAAATATAACCCATCAAACAAGGATTAGGTCAGACTATTTCTCTTCCTTATATTAAGTGTTCCATAAAACTGCCAGATATGAAAGTCATTTTATACTTCCAGCTTTGTTTATGATAAAAACAAAGTTACTCTTCCCATCAAACCTTAACCATAAAAGAGTGGCCTCTCTCAAATCCAAACTATCCCTAATAAAAATTATAACCAGGAGCAAATATAATCAGAGCAACTGCAATCTATATTCAAGTCGTGTGAATAAAAGAGTTGATAATTCTAAGGAGCGGGTAATCCAAACAATCTTAATATTTGATCCTGAAACTTATTATATGGTCATGACAATTTTGCCTTTATAGTTATGGTTTTATTCACTTTGTATGATTAATAGTTGGATTTCTCTGGTATACCACAACTGAACAGGGAAAGAGAGATAGCCAATTGAAAAGTGAAAAGTTCAACAAGAATACAAAACATTCACATAGAAATCATAATTATTTCTACTATCTAAATCACTGGGTTAGGAGTTAATACCTTATAGTTAGGTCAGCCACTATCTTACAAAATGTGGTACTTAAAACCTCTCAAGGTTAAAAGAGGCACAAAGTGATTATTTATCCATATTTTAGCACACAAAGGCACACAGAGCCCAGGACAACTCTGCCTAGGAACTCGCCTAGAACAGGTACCCATATTGAAATGGTTTCCATGAGGCCAACAGTGACACCTATATAGCTAAGAGGTGCCTGTCATCAAGACAAATAACTACAGTGACAGGTGAGGCGTGGACCAGAGAGGCCTTCAGGCTTCTCTGGCAGATGCCAGCCCCGAAAGATGATGATGGAGGGCAGATCCTTATACCCTCTACCATGATGTAACTGCAAACCCCTGGGGCTGTGCCATCCTGAATAAAGCAGGCACCACCCGACTATACTATACTCCATCACCCCATTAGCTTTTCACAAAATTTACTCCATAAAATATACCTGATAAAATATACTTCACATAAAATTGATTGTTCCTATGGTTACATATATTAAAACAGTGAGATTTAGTATGCCATAAGGCTCTGAATTTCTAAAGAAATTGGAGTTGCCTTCAATTAGAATGGGCAAAAGGGCTTAAATTTCATGTAGGCTGGAATGTTCCCAAGACAAAGAAATGATAAACGATTAAGGTGATGGATATCCCAATTACCCTGATTTGATTATTATACATTGTATGCTTGCATCAAAATATCACATGTACCCCATAAATATGTGCAACTATCATGTATCAATAAAAATTAAAAATTAAAAGTTTTTTTTTAATCAAAGTTTAGTGTTATTTTTGGTCTCCAGAATCTCTGTATAGAAGTTACTATCTTAAAATATTTTCAAAGCATACAATATAGCATTTCATTTTCAGACTCTATCTTCCTGGCTGGACACAATGGCAGTTTAGGAAAACAAACAAACAAAAACAACACCATGCCAGTTTTTAATTGAGAAAAACATAGGTTCACTATAACATAATTACCCTATCATCTTCCTCTTTGACAATTTGTTATCAGAGTGCTTTCATTATCTTGCTGCCAAATGTTTTGGAGGTGTGCTCTACTCTCTGGTCACTATTCCACCTTGACTTACTCAACGATTGCAACCTGGCTTTCTTCAACCATTTTACTGAATCTATTTTTCTTAAGGTCCCCAGGAAATTTGTAATTGCCAATATTAAAACGTTGCCTCCCTCAGTCCTTAAGGTTTTTTATAATACCTTTCTTTATAATTTTACCTCAACCACCCACTTTTAAACCTCTCTCCTGCATTGACCTTCATGACCCTGTGTTTTCTTAATTCTCCATCTATCTCTGATTTGATGTTGCTTCTTGCACGGTCTCTCATTTACCTGCTTTCTGAAATTAGGTGTTTTACACGATACGCTTCTCCACCTCCTTCTTTCCTTTCACTATCGCATGACTACATTGCTTCCCATGGTTTCAATTCTACCCTCAGTGCAGTTGACTGTCAAATTTGCATCACAAGTCTATGTTTCTCTAGATCTTCAGATTCATAGTTATGTTTATACCTGGATGTTTCCATGGCAACTCCACTTCAAGATAATCTATAGAAATTATTTTTCTTCCTAAATCTAGGCTTCTTCCAGCATTTTCCATCTGCATTTTTTTAAAAAAAATCTTAGTCCTCCCAGTGACTGGCATTCAAACCCACAGAATCATCTCTAAATCATTGTATACCTCACCTCCCACATCCAGTTGATCAAGTCTTGTTTACGTTGGTTATGGCTCACACATCTTCAGTCTTAACAACTTCTTTATCTCAGACTCTAACTGTCCAATGGGGCTGAAATCTGTAAAGACCCACCTTTCTGTTAGTAGTATGTGAGCTTTTCTGATCCTAGACTCCCGGACTGTGTCTTGATAACTGCTCCATCTTCCATCTCTGTATCTTCCTATCTTGACTCTTAGTCAGTAGGCCCAGACTTCCTTGACTGATGTTTCTTCTTGTTTGACCTGGTACATGATCCATCATTTTACAATGACAGTTTACAAGTTCTGCCTATCAGCATGATCTTACTCTAGACCATCCCAGACTCACAAACGAAGCAACACATGCACAACCTTTCACCAAACCATTGCAATAGCCTGATTCTTTAATGTCTTTTTTTTCCTGAACAGAACAATAATAGAGACATCCTTAGAAAATTTGGAAAATGCAAAACAAATATCAGTCCCAAATTCCATCAATTTTAACCTTTTGCTAGATTTCTCTCTACTCTAGTTTCTATGCCTTTTTAAAAACGAAATTGGGATCACATGCTATATATAGTTTTGTATATTACATTATTTGCTTTAGAGAATAACTAATTTTTCATGCCTTTAAAATATTTTTCAAAAGTAATTTCAGGAGCAGTATTGTAGCCAATAATTAATATACCTATTCATTTTTTCAAAGTTCTCTTTGAATTCCTAATAACCATCTTGACATTCCAAGGATTGTCAGTAATTTTATTTCTTTATCACAGGACCTAGAAGAGGCATTACTTAGTCAAAGAGTAGAAAATTTTTAAGCTCATGATTCATATTTTCAAGTTAGTTTTCATAAAAGTTGAACCAATTTACTTTTCAACTGGCAGAAGATAAAAGGACTCACTTGCCAACTGCAGAATTCTTAAAAGGGCTCTGGGCACCTCTAGTATTTCCATCTCCAATTCCTCTGCACTTCACAGGCAACTTCCTAAAACACAGTTATGATTACAGACACCCAAAATATTCTAGTGCTTCTCTGCTACTCACAGAGTAAAATGCAAACCTCTGAGCGTGGTGTCTAAGTGCTGCACAAACTGGTCTCCAACTGTTCTCTCCTTTCCGGTTCCTCCCCTCCACTCGCCTTCCAGCAACTCAACTCCTGGCTACACTTGCAATCGCCTGGAGAGGTTATAACAAATTGACACACCAGGGTTCCATTCCAGGCTAATTAAACAAGACCAGGTACTAGCTTTTAAAAAAATTCTACACCAGATGATTCTAACAAACAACCGGGTTTGAATCACCCACCATGAGCTAGCCTCTTCTTCCTTAAAGTGAGATTTGTAGACAGACTGGGAGAATACTCGCCAAAAATGCAAACCCTTGGGTCTCACTTTAAACCTACTAACTCAGACGTTTTAGGGCTAGGAATCTGCAACTTAAAAAACTTGAAGATTCTATGGTTTGAGGACTACTTCTGCAGCCAAAACAGACTACTATGTCATGTTTTTAATGAAGTGCCACACTCCTATCTCTAACATATGTCATCTGCTCTTTATGCTTCAAGCTTACAAGGTTCATTCCTTATCTTCCTGAGCCCCATCTTTGTGCACACGTGCACACACACACATACACACACACAAATCATATCTACTTTTTAATGCCCAGCTTAAATGCTCATTCTCCCAGCCAGGTTTAAATGTTTCAGCATTTTGTGCTTTCAGTGTTTAATATGTTTATTACAGTACTCCTCTCCAGCCCTGTACAGAACATACTCGTGGCGATCTTAAGATCCACTAACAGAATTAAATTTTTTGTGTGCAGGTGCAATATTTAATTCACAAGAATATCTCCATAGTGTCTGGCACATTTTTGTACAAAGAGTAGATATATGTTAAATGTTGGAATTGAATAACTAAGTATTCCTAGCCTGTGCTCTCCTTGATAAATAATTACCAAACACTGTTCCATAATGCTTTTGGTGAAGAGGGGCAGTGCTAGAAAAAGTAATCTAGTTTTCTTTATTGATGAATTTGATTATCTAATGATTTGGTAACTAAGCTCACCCTGGTTTGCTCGGCTAAGTCAAACATTTTTTTTCTACTTAATAGTTTATTATATGTGCTCTTAGTAGAAAGCTCTACTCAAGTTGTTAGTCATTTATTTAGACTATTAATTCTCTTAGGCTAATCATTTAGATATTTTAAAATACAGATAAAGTTAGTGGTTTAGAGTGTTCTGTTTCTCTAATACATGAGCACAACTGAGACATTTAAGTAGACATGGTTTTCCAGGTAGAAATCAAGTTCAACTAATGCATGACCCCACATTCTAAAGGAATGAATTCAAGAAAATTCATGAAGCCACTCCCCAATCCTGTTTCTCTGAAGGCCATGCTCAAATACAAACTCTTTCACAAAGCTTTTCAAGAAAACTCAGTTACCCTTTACAAAGTGGTGTTTCTAAAGCATGGAATGTCATCTGCACAGTATTCATTGTTTTCCTCTGCCCTGTTTCAAAAACATCTCAGATTCATGAATATTTCATCACCTCTACTGGACTCTAAGCTCCTGAAATTAAGGACCAAGTATTTTCCATGTTTATATTTCTTACAGTGCCTGTGTGATATTACCTGGCATATCAGAGTGTCAATAAATTGGAGATGGACGAGTAGATAATGATAACAGATGAATTTTGTTGGAGCACAGATATTATGTAGAAATTTTTGTTTAAATTTACTTTATCCAAACCATAAGATGCTCGCCATTTCCAGAGGAATTTTCATGTCGTATACAAGGGAAGAAGGACACTGTGTTCATAGACAGGAGAAGGAGATAACTTACCTTGCCTTTACCCTAGGTAGACTGAATAGGGAGGCTGTTGAGAGCAGATTTTAATTGTGTGCAAAATACTTAACTACTCTATACTTTAGTTTCTTTCTCCACAAATTGTGGGAAAATTTCTATCTACCATATAAGGATTGTTGTGAAGATTAAATTAGTTGATGCATGTAAAAGTATCTAGTTCATGGCACACAGTAAATAATAAATGGTATTTAATCATTTTAATCTTTTATGTCTGGCTTACAAAGACAAAATGACACTGGGAGTTTGTTTATTCAGAAATATTTGGTTCTGGAGAATAAAGCCAGAGCATAAAGTAAATGGGGAATAGTAAGGAGTAGTGTTTGACATAAGTTACAATTATATGCTATGTATTAATATGAGATTAATTGAATAACAAGGGTGCACAAGTAGAATAATTGAAAGAAGACTTGGAATCATAGTTTCTACACAGGTTGTGTGACTTATCAGTTGTTTGAACTGGATAGCTACTCTAAAGAGATCACTCTGGGTGGAATAACACAAATTCCTCTTTATCCAGATGGACAGACAGAAAAGTTCTCCTATTTGAGTTACCACCTGAAGGTAAATGGCCCTTAATAGATGGAAAACAAGGATTGTAGCACCGGGGTACTCAAATGCTGAATGTCCGTTGAAAGGAGGGTGTAAAATTGTAATTACATATGCCAATCAATCAAAAACTGTCTGAGTTTCATGTTGTTTCTACTCCTATATGGTCAAAAATATCATCATTCTTCTATTAGGTTTATATTGGAGGAACCAAGATAAATAAAGGAAAAGGGAATCAGAAAGTACACATGGGGGGAAGATCACCATTGAGCTCCTTATTATAGGAGCAAAAAAGGAGAAAGACACATGTAATCACTAGGGAGATGTTGTGTGGGGAAACGATAACTTAGGAGGAAGGGGAAAGGCATCCAGGTTGTAATTGTTAGCAAAAATAGAAATCTTAAAAAATAACTTGGAAGAAGCAGCACAGGTTAGCCAGACCTGGAGGAGAGAGAGTGAAGCCAAAGATAAAACAAGCAGAACTATGAAATAGTTTTTATTATTTATCCCAAGAGTTAGGGTACACAAGAAGAGAGTGGGAATCTGACCAGCTGAGTTAAAAATCTTATTCCAAAATTTACTGTACATCACTCTCATTTGCTGTGGCAATTGATTCTTTATTTTTGAGAAAATAATTATAATCAGAAAAAAATATGTAAATGAAATCAACAGAGATTTGAGGCAGGAAAGTACATCCTGTAGTTAGCCTTATCTTGAGGGACAGTCTTTGACTGAATTGGGGAGGAAATCGTGCTGTAGGTAAAGAACAGTTCCATGAAGAGGAAGAACCTTACCTATCTATAAAAGGTTAATTTGACTTTATGCACTGAAAATGGGATCCTGGGTAGCAACTTAGTCATTTTAATCTTTTATGTCTGGCCTTGTTAATTCTTCCACTGACTTTGATCAGTATCATTGTTAGGTAACAAACCACACCACTACATGTTCCCATATTCTCTCTGATTTAATCCATCATTTGGGATTGGAAATAAATGCCAGAAATCACTCTGCACCTAGTGAAGACAGAGGATTCCTCTCTTAGCATTCTATGGAGGGGAGGTAAACAGGGAAGACTTTGTAAAATCAGTATCTTTTTTACTTTATAAAGCAGATGTAATATAAGGGCTTATAGTTTCATACTCTTAGATGAATTTGTAGAGTGGGGAAATCTAGAGAAATACTGAGGGTAGAAGACTCTTATTATAATCCAAATAAAGAGCTAGGACTATGAAGGAAGTAGTGGAAATCAAGAACTCATAAGGCATATCAAAGTGAAGTAAAAACACTTAACAGAACAGAGTTGGGGTATATAACTTTTAGGAAACATGGAAAGACAGAATGAAGCATTTGACCTGGGAGATGAGAGGAAAAAATGTTAACTTAGACACAAGTGGGGTACTTGTTAAGGGAAATATGTTTAATAAGGAAAAATATAGTTTAAATGTTGCCATTTTAAGTTTGAATGGATAGAGGTACACCCAAGGAGAGAAGAGTTGTAAATAAGTGACTGGAGATAATCTGGAAGTCTTCTGTGTAGAAAAAATTCTGGGATGGGAACTCAGTTTTTTCTTCTTTATCAACACCAATCAACTAGTTGTGTCTGCCTTGAGCCTTAGGTTGAGAAGGATTCCTAGTCCACAGCTGAGCTCAGCAGGGAAGCTCCACGATCAATCTCCAGCGGGCAATCTAGAGGCAAGAGTGACATCAAGGACCACCCACCTAGCCTCACAAAGAGAAACACAGATGGTGCTGAGGTAACTGGGCAAGGAAGTAGAGTGAGAGATCTGCATGATGAGCCCAGAGCCTCAGCATTGTCCAGAGCTGGGTGTGAGAAGGAATGGGGCTAGGCCACATAGACAGATTTGGGAAGAAATCCAGGGAAGCGCAGTATCATGGAACCAGGGGAGGGGAGAAGGCCACAATAGAGGTTGTGATCAACGTTGTTACATTCTGCAAAGCAGTAAGAAGAATAAAGTGAGACAATCCCTAGACTGGGCAATGACTAGGTTTGACACCAAGGTTAACACCTTAGGAAACATTGTATTGTTTCAGAGAGTAATGAAGTGAATCACAATGAAGTATAGTCAATTTTTATGTATCACATAATGAAAGAGTTATTAAGTGACCTCTCTGCCTTCACTTTCTTGGATAATTCATCATTGTATATAATTAAAACTAGATCATTAGTTTGGATAACACAAACCTCAGGGGGGAAAAGGTACTCTTAGATTTAATTTTTAAAAATTGAATAAAAGTATTTTCTAACCTTTCGTTACAATTATTGTTTAGAGCTCATGTGAATACAATTTTCAGAGGTAGTATTATTAATTTTATATTCAAAAAATTAACTTAAATTCACATTAATAAATGAAGTCCTATTGTAGAAATTTCTTGTATTCACCATTACACAGACTCAGATACGTGTTCTTATAGACTTTAATTAGTGTGTAAGTACAACAGAGGAGTTCTACAACTGTACTTTTTATTTACCAAAAAGAACAAAAAGAAAAGAAAAGGAAGATGTCCACCACCTGTCTGACTTACAAATGCACCGTGGCTTAAAATAAGCCATTCAGGAAAATAAGCACTCACTTCCTCTACAGTGTTCTTGAGATATTTGTTGAGATACACCCTTGTTAAAGTGGAAACTAGGAAACAGGGCTGAGACAGGATGCAGGGGGTTGAAGATTGGGTACAGGTGTTAAAGTAAACAACCCTCAGGCAGAAGCTAACTAGAGGAGCCGAGAACCTCAGGGAAGAATCAGCTTCAATCAGCTTGTCAGCTGTTTCTGCTACCTTACATGAACTTTGGCTACTTATGATATCATTTACATTGTGGTTTTAAATTTTTTCCTGCCCTTGAAATTGCCATGACAGTTCTAAGACAGCCATATAAAGTATAAAAGTGGGAGGGAACCCACTTCTAGGAATTATTACCCACATTCTTAGTAAAAGCCAATCCCTTAGCCAATCCCTTGAATATTCCTCCCCTCAATTAGTGAGACTTCAAAAGACCAAAAACCACTTCCTCCCAGTGCAGCTACTCTTTTTCCAACCTGCCTATTCTCCCCTCCAAGAGTATACTTTCACGTTCAGTTAAAAAAAAAGCTGGTGCCTCCCGAAATTCTTTTCCTGATGATCACCAAGAACTTGGAAAAACCTCCACTAGGAGGCCACTAACAGCCTCATTAAATTAAGAAATAGGAGTGAAGAGTGTGCTTTGGCCCTTTAATGCCGCTGACATTCTGACTCACTGATGCTCTAGGGATGTCAGAACACAGGGCAGCTGAGAACACCAGAGGACTGGCAGTTGGAAGCATGATGGATAACAAGCAGGGCCTCAAGGACAGGTAAATGAAAGAAGCACTTGAAAAAAGAAATGTTAAGTTGACCTGGAAAAAATAAAGGAGATTTGTAAAAAGAGTAAGTTAAAGTAGCAGAATATTTTCATTAACCCTTACAATACCAACAAGAAAAAAAGAAAAAAGAGTCATTTTTGAGATTCATTGATAGGAGAAAAAACAAAGAATCATAACCTGTTACTTGAAATGTTTACTGTTATTATCCAAGAAGCACTATTAACTTTTAACGTCCTCAGTAAAAACTACATAAGCTAATTAGGACTTAGAAAGCCCCAGATCTTTTTCAAACATTTTAGAGACCAATAAAATTTACAAAGGAAATTGAAAGAATTACCATAAAAATAACATTTTTAAAAGATTTAACAAATAAAGGATAATCTATAATCACCATTTATGTTACATTCGTAGAGGTTTTTCCTAGAGATGATTGTGAGTCATTTTATTGTAAAATTTTTAAAACCTGTATAATTTGAGTCTTGTTTTAACATTCTTTTTCATTTGAAAGACACTACTGATAACACTGGAAAGGGATTTTGCTATTTAGTAACATTTGACAAACTGTGACTTACTCTTTCCTTTTTTTGTCAGAAGAAATAAAAATAAGAGTCCATCACTAAAGAGGTATCCTGATAGTGTAAATATTGTGATACGCTAAAAACTGGAATCATCTAGAAGAATAAATAAGACTCATCATGTCCTTCAGCCATAACCGGAAGGGCAAGAAAAGGGCTTTTCCATTGGAACCTCTTCTATTGCCACAAGTTCCACGTGGCAATTACTTGCACTTTCAAGAGGAGAAACAAAGGATACAGCTAAAGAAATTCCTCCTTCATAGGATGTTTCTAGTGGCCAAGACACGATCAAATGTGGAAAAAAAAGATATTGCTGAATACTATGAACAAGTGTTTCAGTCAATTTTGAAACATCACCTAGGAGAAGCAGTGACAGGGTTATTGCTCATATACCCGACTTCCTTTCTCCATATCCTTGAGTCCTCCAATGGTACTCTCTTCCGAATTCTCCTAGATTATCTTGGCCATGAAAAAGATGAGACAGAATTTTTTATACAAGAAATGAAAATTATAGTCATTTCCCATAACATCCCAACAAGGCTCTTCATGCAATGGCATGTTTCAGCAATAAAAGTGCCAGTTATGTATCTCGATGACGTGACACAATCCCAGTCCCTCAAAGAGGTCATCACAGATTTTATCACCCAAATTCATAAACTGTCACTGTACCTTTTTAAGACTATTAAAGTGGGCACTAAAGGACCAGGCGATAACTTGCACCATGTTGCACCTGACCTACTCCTTCCAGAACAAATCATAAAGTACTTGTGTGAATCTGAAGAATTCATGGACCCAGCAACATTCATAAATATGTACAATGGACCCATACATGTCACCTCGGATTCTGAGGTGGTATGGCCCGCTCCTTCCGGTTTCTAGGATTGATAGAGACGATGTGCTCATATGTCTTAAGGAATTTATGCTACTTAAATAAAAGGAAAATATTTCTAAAGTTACTCTTCTCTTTTAAGATAAGGAACAGAACACTGCAATAAACACAAAGGTAATATATTAATCTTTACAGAATATGTAAAATGTATCTATTCTGACACTAAGTTCAATATATTATTTTAACGGGTAGATGAGTTTAATTAGTTCTCAAATGTTAACATCATTTTCATGGAATGACTTAATTTTTTTTAAAAAAGTATAGATGAAAAAATACAAACACAATTCAGATTATCATGCATTCTCTCAACAGTTAATGAACAGCCACTACTACACAGCAGAAGTACAGTGTTCTGGGGGTACAAAATTTAGGAGAAAAATCCCACCCTTGAGTTGCTTGCAGCCTAAGGTTAGAAGCAAGTATGTGTAAATGTAATTATTTTATAACATCTGATATGATGTAATATAATATGATAATTATTATAATAGGTGTAGGAAGAGCTGTGAGAGCACAGGTGAGGGAATAGATTGCTGTGTAATTCCTGCATTCAGAAAACAAAACCTAACCTTGAAAATAGTTCCAAAGCTCACATATTCTGGCCTATATAATCAAGAATACTGAAACCATTATAAAGCTAAAGAACACAATAGCTATTTGAAACAACAAGAAAATACATTATCAGATGGCATCGTACTCCAACATCATCTATTGAGTATCCCTCTATGTGATAGATGTTCGCCAGGCGCTAAGTCATATGGCAGGGTACACAGAAGACATTATCTGCCCACTTTTAAAGCTTGTTTCTAAATGATTACATGTAAGATAAACACTGGTTATTTTCTCAATTCACTTTCTATAAAGCAATTAATTATACATAATTTCTATATGACCAAGAAGTTGGTCTCTCTCTTATCCAGAATTAATGCTTTTCTGCATTTTTGAAAATAGTTAAACAATTAAATAACATCAATATTTTGAATATTGCAATGACATTTGTCCCAAACTGCCTTAATATCTTATGAAACAGACTTCAGATTTAATGTAGTAAACATTGATATATAATTTTAACTTCATTTTTTATTATTTATTTGATTTTTACTCTGGGGCAAAAAGCAATCTCAGTGTGCACCTCAAATTTTTCATATGCAGAAAATTTGGCATCATTGTTCCATATCAGAATCAAATTTTAGGGAAAGACCACTCCTATTTTCAAATTTTGTAATATATATTTAAATACAGAGTGGTATTGTTCACTTTTAGCTGAACTTGAAGTTTCTTTCATGTCAATTTAGCAGCAAAAAAACAGATAAAACGAGAAGTTTTCTAGTTAATAAGGAGTATATAATTTTCAAAATTTGTATCAATTTAGAAAATATTAAACACCTAATATTAGTCAGCAATGTGCTATCTACTCTTTGAACTGTAAAAAAGACACGGGGCCCATCAATAATAAATGATTAGTGACAAAATGAGTGGAGGCGAGAGTAAATGTTTTCCAGGCAAAAAAGGGTAGAGAAAACACTTATCAAAGAAGGAAGCCTTGGTCCATCCAGGAATGAATGAATGTGAAAAATGGTTTGGGAAGCAGACCAGCATAATTAACAAAACGAGCAGAGAAAGGAAGGAGAAAATGAGTAATAAATGTTCATTGAATCAGATCGAATTTCTTTAGAAGGGTGAATTTTGTTTGCAAACAGTATTTCCTAAAGTTAGCTAGTGAATAGAAGTACAGTTTATGTATAAAGATTATATATTTATAAATATCAAATTATGGCACCTTGTATTTTCCAAAATGATCACTGCAATATATCCAATCCCACACACTTTTCTTGCAACATGACCTTGATATTCCTCCCATCATATGGTGACTTCTATTAATAAATGCCTCTCCTTGAAATCAGGCAGACTTTTGTGACTGCCTTGACCAGCAGAGTACAACAGAAGTGATTCCATGTGATCTCCAAAGCTAGGTCATAAAAATGCCATGCACGTTCCCTTGCTCACTTGAATGCTAGCTCTTGGAACCCAAACACTATAGTATGAGCAATCCAAGTAGTTTCCAGATGACATCCCCAGCTGAGTTCCCAGCCAACAGCCAGAATCACCCACTGGACTTGTAAGTGAGTGAGACTTCAGGTGATTCCAGACTCCAGCCTTCCAGTTAACTCCGGAAGCCAGCCCAGCTGACACTGCGTGGAGTAGAAATGAGCTGTTCCCACAATGTCCTGCCCAAACTGCATATCTGTGAACAACATAAGTGACTATTATTGATTTCAGCCACTAAATTTTGGGTGGATGATTATGCAGCAGTCTGTAACAATATATGTAATGGGAAAAATAATATATATATAAAAACTATTTTATATAATTTATTATTCATTCCTTTATGTACCAGAAATGTATCGGATATCTACTAGTAAATATTTGCTAGTAAGCCAATCACTATGCTAATCATTGGATATACAAGTAGCAGTAAGATGTGTATCCACCACTCGGCCTAGTCTATAATACTTTCTAGTGTGAGAAATACTGATAGAAAACTAATTCATCAAACCAAAGAATATCATTAACAATCTGAATCATTTTTGGAAGAAGTTATAGAATATCTCTAAATGATAATATTGCTGATTTACTTAGTATACTATATTCTATATTTAAAGAACTCATGAATCCCCAACTATAAAAATAACTGGAAAATAAACAAAAAGTGACTAGAAATAAATCAAGTTATTTATATTTAGTTATTAATTTTAGTGAACACACTAGAATAAATTTATTCAAATGAAAATGACTCTTCATAGTAATCACTTTAGGAGGATTTATACTTCTGCCAGTGACAACACCATTGCTGACAACATTTTGTGGCTCTGTTATGGCAGCTGAATGAGGTTTACAAATCAAAGGAAACTTAAATATTTTAGTTATATCTAATTTTTGATACCCAAATTATTATTATACTTCAACCTGATTAGTAACTTTGATATTCGATCTTCATTCATAGAAATGTTTGTTTTTAAATATTACACTCACTCTCAAGGAAAGATCTGTCATTGAACATATTAAAAAAAAAGTGTGACACTAAGGGTCTAAGGAGAAACACAAATAAATTATTTTCTGTAATAGGTGCATTATTGAGATACTTACATAGGTAATTAATATAATAATATCTTTAAAGAGGTCTGACTTAACTGCGTATGTTTGGATATCTTTGATAAAGTCCAGAAATCTTGTGTTCATATCTTACAAACATAATTTAGTTTGATGAAATCCAAAATTGTGAATCATTAAACCTTAGTAAGACTCATAAGGTAATTCTCCATTCAAATAAAGTTATACTTTCCTTACAATAAAACTTTAAATAAAACCAGAGTACAGAACTTAACCTGAACAGAGAAATAAAATTTAACACTGTGAACATATAACATTTAATGTTCATATAACAATGAACATACAACATATACTCATATATATTCAATGAACATATAACATTCAAGTGCTGTGGACAGCACCGTTCAAATTCTTTTCTTTTGATATGGATACTTTATAATAGACCTGCCCTGTTGATGATCTTATGCATGTTTCAGAGTTGACCAAGGATATTCAGGAAAGTTATAGATTTCTTGAAGAAAAACTGAAATAATATTATTTGAAAGAAAAAACTCTCCCAGGGTGAATTCTAAAATTCTGCTATCTTCATTTTAATAAAAGAGGCAACTGGATTCCTTTGTGGAACATCTTTGCTTAGTAGAAATAGATTTTGACATCCAATGACTTTATCATAACTTAGCAACACAAAACCACATTTCAATTAAGTTAAACCTATCTCTAAAAGTAGAATCCCCTAAACTTCCATGAGGAAGTGGAAATGAGGCAGACTATTACCAACATCATATAGCAAAGTACTTTCAGATGATTTTATATTGTATTAAATGATTTAATGCAGAATTAGAGTTCTCCCCCTTGTGGTCAATTATTTAAATTTCCAGGTTATCTGCTTGATAAGATTTATATAATAAATAAAAATGCATAGATTTTAAAAGAATATAGAGAAAACCCCATAGGTACCTTTCAAATATCTGCTTTAACTCTCCTTGTTCTGCAGATAAAGATTCTGAGGATTAATTAAGGTGTTTTGCCAACAGCAAAAGCAAATATAACAATATAACAATATACTACTATAATAGTAGTAAAGTAAAAGCAAGATAATGGGAGTTCCCTATTTCACTTCACCACTTTAGTTATACAAATCTTGATTCCTCTATAAGTAAATAATTTTAAGCAAATTATGCTTGTCAACTGACTTTTTTTCATTATTTTAGAATTTTTAATTCTGTTATGGGCAGTTTTTAACATCTAATAAAAAGGTTTTATTAGCTGATCTGATGTTGAGTTGCTATATAAAGAAGTAATCCTTATTACCAGTCTCTGTATTTTTCATTTTTTTGAAAGACCAATTTCAACACATTTTATTTTGGTTATTTTATTTTATTATTAATTTCTAACAATGGTTGGACTCTAAATTCATTAAAATACTTTTGCTAGCATGCTTCTATACAGGCAGAAACTTAAAAAGAGATTTGCCTTATAATTTAGTCCAAATATGTTTGATTAAACATAAGTAGCTTTGAAGTTAGAACAAAAAGGGTCCATTTTTAACTGAATATTTACAGAATTTGTTCATCTGTAATTTTCAGTTGAAAGGATCACCTTCTATCCCCAAGGAGGATATGAGAGAAAATAGTGTTGGTAACGTGTTCTTCTCTTTCCCTGCTCACTTTAGTTGTATGCTTCTAAAATCCAATCCAATCCACGCCATGACCACAACTCCTACCTAAGAGCTGATGACTCCAAATACATGTCTATATCTTCATTTATTCATTTAACAAATATTTATTGTACAACTACTTTGTTTTCATCACTGTTTAGGCCCTGAACTTTGTTTTCATCACTGTTTCACCTACTTTGCTTTCATCACAGTGGTAAAAAAGAAGACAAGGCCCATGTTTCCAATGAGCATGTACTCTAGAAGAAGAAACAGAGAATAAATAAACAGAGAAGATGACTTCAGATGGCTTTATGTGCTGTGAAAAAAAAGTGGTAACATTGACAGTGATATAATGGGTCCAGTTTACATTTGGGGGTCAGGGAAGCCTTCTCAAAGGAATTAGTCTCTAAACTGAGACCTGAATGAAAAGAGGTGCCATTTGTGTCAAGATGAGATGGTAAAGGTCAGAACATTCTATAAGAGAACAGCAAGGGCAAAGGCCCTGGGGTAGGAGCAAACTTGTTGTGTTTGAAGAACAGAAAGACAACTAGAGTAGCTAGAGTACTGGAACCAAGATGAGAATGAGGTTAGGGAGGGTGGCCAGGTACAAGATGTAGGGCCTTGTGGTCATGATTAGAGGGTCTGGATTTAATTCGAAGTGTTTTCTTCACTGCTACACCAGATCCCTCCTGTTTCCCAGTCCTTATGCAGGCCATTCTCAAGAAGTCCCACTGGATCCTCACAGGCATTTCCATCTCCCATTCCACATGCTCTAGATGGAATGCATCACTCCCAGCCACCACTATTTCTTCAGCATACCCCCCTCCACAAACACTCCTTGTTGCTTTAAAATGTGCCAATCCAAACTGCTACACCAGAAATCTGAAAATCATCCTAGATTCCTCCGTTTCTTTTTATCATTGACAGCCAATCACTCCAAGCCCCATCCATTTTCCACAGTATTTCTAGTGTCTGGCCTTATTTCTGTGCCCTTCTTAGGGATCTCCCTCTCCAATCTCCTCTTCCTTCTCTCTCTTGTCTCAGGCCCTATCATATTTCTATCCAACATAAAGGTTGAATAGCATAAGGTTTAAGAGAGCCAGCTCTGGTATCAAACTGCTGAATCTAAACCAAGATCTGCAACTTAGTAGAACTGTAATGTGTTTCTTTACCTTTCTGCACCTCAGTTTCCTCATCTACAAAATAAGTCTCATAACGGTATCTACATTTTTAAGATTGGTTATGGTTAGTATATGAAAGAATGATGTAAAAAGCCTATCATACTGTGACATCTTTAAGGAAGAATGTTTAAACACTTTGTTATAGAATTTACAGTTTGATAAACAGTTAACTGCAATATAAGCATGCAAACCTCATCTTTTAAGTTAAATTTTCAGATTCATCTTTTCCAGGTATATATGTAAACTCCTTGTAATAAGGCCTTTAAACTCAATGGGAAGGAACGTCTTTAAAGAAACATGATTAAACACTTCTTTACAGAGTTCACAGTTTGGTTAACAGTTAAATTCAGTAATCTGAGTACAGTAAGTGGTCAATAAATGTTATTCCCCTGATTAAAATTCTTCAGTGGCTTTCATTTCACCTCCAGGAAAAAAAGCAAAATTGTATTATGATCTGCAGCAAAGCCCTGCTTCTCAGACCCTTCTCTCTTAGCTACCCAGTCTCACTTTGTGGTTTTCTCTTTCCTCTTGCTCTTTTCTTATTCTCGTTTCCACACTTTTGGCTCTCACGGGTCCCCAATATTTCTCTGCTGTTTGCCTTTAACATCCTTCCTCACTTCTCTTAGCAAACCTCTGCTTGTCAATCAAGTTTTATTTCCTCTGTGAAGACTGGCAAATTCAAGAAACCCTTTTCTGTCCTCCTTGTATGTGGTACTCAACCACATTCTAGCAATTCTCCTGCCGTACGCCTGTTGTTTATGTGCACGCTCGTATTTCTGCCAGCAACTTGTAAGCAATTGCTATGGCATGTTTTTCTTCTTCTTTTTTTGTTTTTGGCATTTGTATCTTTAGTGCCTCCGCAACAATAAAAGGAATTGTTCAAAATATCTGTAAAAATTTTTCCATAAGGTTAATATTACTTTTATCAAAACGGCTGTGCAATCTCAATATATTAAAATGTTCTTATATGATTGATTAGCTTCTGGCCATTGTCCACGAAGCTCTTTAAAATAGCAAAAGTCAAAATATGATTGGTGCACCTTATCTAAAATCTCCAGTTTTACCCATGTAATAATTTCTTCCACTCTAACTTGGAAGGATACCAAGAGTGCATTCTCGAAGTGGTTCAGTCAAACTTTTATATTTACATATTATTATTCACTGAGCCAAGTACAAGAGCTCATCTCCGTTTTATTGGGTTAAAGTACCATTTTCTGATGGAACATATGAGCAAGCTACTAGCAAGGAATATAATCTTTATTCCACATTAAAGATGTTTTCTTTATGTTTCTCAAATCCTTATTTTATTACTCATGCTTATCTGTTCCTTGAGATATATGCTTAGATTATTATAAAAGTCTAAATTTGATTTCATTTAAGTTATATAGTTCACATTTCTGATCTGTTTTTAAAATATTAATCTATTTTTTAAAACACTATTTTTAAAACATTGAATTAAATGTAAAGTCTTGATTTAGAGAAGAATACATTTCTGAGTGTTGAAACATTTACATTTTACTAAATGGACTCTAGTATAATGACCTCCTCAGGGATCTCTTTGACTCAAGTCTACCCTTCCTCCTCTCTCTTCCCAGTTTATACTATACTTTGTTTTTTGAAAGCAAAAATAATTATGGACTACTCTACAACACAGTTTCTTTTATAGTAGATAAAAACTACTACATAGTTATATAACTTGTAACATTTTAATTCTTTGATTCTTCACTTTTTATTATATGTAACGGCATTTTCTGAGCACCTACTCTGTTCCAACAAAAGTCAAAATGAAAAAATAAAAAGAACATTGAAGTAAAATGAATGACTTTTGTTATGTACTGTCTCTATGACTAACTCATTACATGCCCATGAACAAGTAATTTATTCCTTTTGGGGCCTCTGCTCATCTACATTGTGCAATCCATAAGCATCATAAAGAAGTCTGTGAAGCCCTGAAACTATTAGTCAAAACTGTGTCTGAAAGGAAAGACTGCAGTCTTAGGCAACCAGGTAGGTGAGGATAAGATTAATGTGCTTTGATTAAAATTTGAAAGCCTAATGTCTGAATTAATGACAAACCTACCCTATCAGAGAGTATCTGAGGGCTATATCAACATTCTCAAAAAAAATTCCATCCTGGTTGCATCTATTTTAGTACAAAAATGGATAAGAAATTGAAACGTCAGATCACAATATTAGATGACAACATCTAAATAGCAAGTTTAATAGTGCCATTGAGTCCAAAGAAACCAGGAAGAATGAGGCATTTTTCTTTAAAGTTGAAGGAAATTCATTGAAGATTTTATGCAAAATATAATCAGACTTTTTTTGCTACTTGGTGGAGAATGGCCTGGCAGGGAACACCTTGGGGCAGATAGGTTCCCAAGTAAGTTGTTACAACTATTCTGGCAGAGGATAGCAACAGCTTGAACTAGATTAATGACTGTGGAAACGGACATAAGTATGCCAATTTGAGAGATAATCAGAAGGTAACTACACATATATTAAGAGGGAGAGAAAGGTGTCAAATACATTAGGTTTCTAGTTTTTCCAACAATATGGTACCATTCTTGAGGTAGGAAACTGAAGTAAGAAACATACAAGGAGTACTGAATTTGTAGGGCAAGAACATGTTTTCAATTACTGACATATTTCTGATATATAGGTATCAATAATAAAAATATTTCTATTATTGATACTTTTAGATAAGGTATCGATGACATACATTATATTAAATTTCATTCTTTGTTGAAATGGCTAGTTACTAACATATATTTTCTAAGTAAGCAACCTCTAGTAAAGAAAACAGAATGAAAGCAGTTTGATAATTTAAAATAAATTAAGCTAAAGAAGAAATTGTCCTAAAGATTATTCTGAGCCTGAAACATCCCATCACATCTCCCCTTAATCTTATATCTGCATTCAGTGGACCCAAAAATAAAATAAGCAGTGCTTGTGGAGCTTAATTCCTTCCCTTAGTCAAATAAGGCATTCAAACATTAATTCAAGAATTATTTATTGACTGCCCATTATATGCACAGCCATGTGTTAGGGGCCATGGAAGACACAAGCACACAAAAGACTTTATATAGCCCTCCCCAAATTCATTCGTATAGCATCTATTCCATTTGTAATGAAAATTTAGATGAAAAGGACTCTTTTGATATTGTATTGCAACGGCTTGCCCTCTGCTTCTCTCAACTAATGCTGGAAGAAAATACAGACATTGAGTTTTATTCTCTCTCTGTACGAAGTTGTTCAGTAAGTATGAACTGAAAAACTGTGTCAGGCACTTTGCCAAACTGGGGTCAGGGCAGGGCTGGGGGGATAGATGTGCCATGCAATCATAAACAAATTAAGCATAACACCTACCTTAGAGTGTATATGGTCTCATTCTCCCTCCACCCTAGACACATAAAATGAAATTAAACAATTAATTGTCATCATTATAGATATACAAGTTGCAATAGTCTTCTAACTTTACCTAGTTTAGAGGATAGGGGGATGTCTCTGAGGGAAGAAATATATGTGGATTTCTGAAAGTTAAACAGAAGTGAGAAAAATAAACGACCAAGAGTAGGAGGGGAGTGTTCCTGGCAGAGGAGATTCACATATGTATATATATATATTTTTTTTTTTTTTTCCAGCAGAGGGATGGATGTTCAAAAAGTCAAAGGCAAGAAGAGCCATAACATGTCGGAAAAGTTGAAAGAATTTCAATAAGGCAAGGCCTGAAGTACAAAAGGGAAACATGAGATGAGGCTGGATTATTAAACATGGAGCCAGATTATACAGACATTTAAAGCTACATAAGGACGATGACTTTCTCTTAAAAGAAATTGGACACAGTCTCATGTTAATCATAGAAATACTATGATTATATATGCATTATAGAAGAACCACTTTGAATTGGGGAGAAAAGATTGGAAGTGAGTTAGGTAACTAGAGCAGATAGATAAACCAGGTTAAGAGGTTATTACAGCAAGCAGGGAAAGAGATGTTAGAAGTCTGTACAAAGACAGAATCCTATAATGTCCTCTATTGAATAGAAAAAGGTGAAGAGAATCAAGAGATACATCACATATCTTGGTATTGGATTGAAAATAGAAGGCATGAAGAAGAGGAAAGAGTCAAGGATGAAACACCTGGCAGGTGGAGATGCCATTCCCTGAGATAAGGAATATGGGAGGAGCAGCAGTTTGGGTTGTGCTGGGAGTGAGATGAGGTTTTCCATTTTGAACATGCTTAATTTGACGTGTCTGAGAATCAACAATGTTAGACTCTCTAGTAGAGAGTTTAGTACATGCCCTGACATTCAGAAGTTAGATCTGACAAGGAGATGAAGATTTCAAAATCAGTTTATGTATGATGACCGAGGATCACCCAGCACAAATATACAGAAAGAGCAAAGAAGAAATCCTAACTCAAAACCAGATGACAGAGGAAGAGGGACCTACAAAGAAATCTAAGAAGACATTATTTAATTCACATTGCCTAGAAGCAGAGAAAGAAAAGTGGGTGGAGGCGGTGTCATGGAAGCCAAAGGAAAAGGACATTTCCTAAAGAAAAGAGTACTCAACACCATTAATTCCTGCCTCTAAGTCAAGTAAGAAAGAGACTAAAAACTAAGTTTAATGACAAAAAAGTCATTGGTCACTTGGAGAGAGCAACCTATGCAATGTAGTAGAGGCAGAAGCAGGATGCAGTAGGTTGAGGAGTGAGGGTCTGCTGAGGAAATAGAACAAGCATAGACAATATTTCCCAAAGCTTGGCTCTTGGCAGCAAATTTGCAGAGGTGATTTGGGAATGTAAAGGTTTCTTTTAAGATTCTAAATTTTTTACTGAAAGGAAGACCACAAGTTTATTCTGGTTTGAAGTAAGGAATCAGTCCTTTCATGTGAGATTAAATGTCCAATCATGGCCCAAGGGAAAAAAAGCTTTATCCAGTTTTGAATGGCAATGTACAATGGTCTTTGACTTTAAAGGTTCCCAAGTGATTATGTGTACAATTCTGGAAAAGAATTTTTTCTTAAAGAACATTTTTTCAATAAATAATTGCACTAATCTCTACAAGAAACTTTGCTATGCAGAAAGTGAGTTTAGAATATGTGTGAGCTCTGATGTTACAGCTCAAGCCTTGGATTTTTCCATTGGTATTTCCATTGTGACACTGTTATAGTTGATTGCAGATTATGTCATATGCTTTTTATACTTTATGGATAAACCCCATTGTATTTGTAAATTTTGTTCTTAAATCTGGCCCTTATCCAGGTCATTTCTTCTTTGCCCAGTCAGGGCATGCTAGCAAACTTCAAATTATAATCAAATCTCAATTTTCCAAACTAATAACTTTAAAGAGCAATAATGCATAATCCAAAATGATGGTGACTTCATGAACCATTTATCTCTGTAATAATGGTCATTAAACTTGACTATAAGTACATATTATAGGACATTCATAACAAAAATGATAAAGTATTTCAACTGAAATGACTTGAGGGGCCTTGGAACATTTTCCAACTTCTCTATTTCTATTTCCTACTACATCACATTGTTTATATCACCTCTTATGTTGAGGTAACTTCTTATAATAAACTAACATGTCATGTGTTTTAGGATAGAGGAGGCAATGAAGTTCCATTTACTCCTTGAACCATTCCCTTATTATTGCAGCCATTCTCTACAGTTATATTTCTCTTTCTTTGTTTCTGTGAAAATTTTCATTCACAAAAGTGAAGAGAATAATATAACGAACCCATATATCCATCACTCACCTTCAACAATCATCAGCATCTCTTTTCAAAATTTACTCTTTTGTAAGAAACATGACTATCCTCTAAGATGTTATATATTAAGAAATCACACAAACATTAGAACTAAGGGAGTTTTGATATTGCCTATTCCAGCCTAGTGCTTCAGTGAGGAAAATGAAAGTCACAGTGCTAATTGATAGGAAGAAGAGAGATATCAGGACATTAAATATGAAATGTATGATTTTGAATCAAAAGTTGAGTTTATTATATCTCAAACAAGAAGCAGTAAAATTAATCAAAGTATGTGCCTAAACTATCAACCCAGTTTTGCCATCTTAACGGTAGCTTGTTTATGATAGCAGTGAAGAAGCCTAGAGAGCGAGTGGCGATGAAATCATGAAGGGCATTTTCCACAGCTTGTTGAGAATTGAATATTTTTCCCTGCAAGAAGTGGTCCAAAGCCTGGAAGAAATGGTAGTCAGTTGGAGCAAGATCTGGGGAATACAGTAGGTGACAGAAAGTTTCCACGTCCAGCCTCTGTAGTTTGAGCAGCGTTGTTTATGTGACATGTGGTCGAGCATTGTCTTGCAAGAGGAATGGCCTGTCTCTGCTGACCAATCTCGGCTACTTAATTGCAAGCATCCTCAACATTTCATCCAATTGTTTGCAGTAGACATCCACTGGAATCGACTGACCAGGTTTCATGAAGCTGTAGTGGACAATACTAGCACTGGAACAACAAGCATACACCATTAGCTTTTTTTGATGAATATTTGGTTTTGGACTGTGTTTCGGCACTTCATCTTTGTCCAACCATTGTGCTGAATGCTTGTGATTGTCAAAAAGAATCCATTTTTCATCACATGTAACAATACTATGTAGAAATGTTTAGCCTTTATGTCATGACAGCAAAGAAAGGCAAGCTTCGAGACAATTTCTCTTCTGACGCTAGTTTAATTCATGCAGTACCCATCTACCCTGTTTCTTTACCTTGCTGATTTGTTTCAAATAGTCCAGTATTGTTGGAATAGTAACATCAAACCTTGCTGCTAATTCACGTGTAGGTTGAGATGGATTCATTTCACTACAGCTTTCAGCTCCTCATTATCCATCTTGGTCTCGGGTCGCCCACGTGACTCATTTTCAAGATTAAAATAACCAGAATGGAACATCTCAAACCATCGACATACTGTGCGTTCATTAGCCACATCCTTGCCAAACACTTAGTTGATATTTCGAGCTGTCTGCACTGCACTGGTTCCATGAGGGGGCTCATATTTGAAAATAACACGAAATTTGGACTTATCCATGGTTTCACAAAAATTGCTCTAAAAAAAATTTGAAAGATAATCACAAGCCAAAACTGTGTTTGAAAGACTGAGGATGTACCTTTACAATAAAAATAAAACAAGAAGTGTCAAAGTGAAATGTCAGAGATATCAACTGTCAAACTCAGTACTTAAGGAAATTGGACATAGATATAGGCCACATCTTTCTTATTCTTGCTGGTGAAATGAGGGCTGCACTCCTACTGCCTTATTGTTTGCACAGAATTTTTCCAAAAATCTACTTCTTACCATATGTTACTTTCCACAGTCTTAGAAAGCAAAAACTTGAAGTTTTTAAAAGGTTGGTGCACTAGCCATGTGGTTATTGGGTTGAATTTTTAGGGGTTGGGGTATTGAGTGATGGGCTCTAAGAGACAAAAAAAAAAAGTTCTTGAATATTTTTTTAGCCAGTATATCATCCATTTATGGGGTGATTTCTGCAGTTCCTATATTTCTTTTACCACGGAAAGGGGAGGTAATTGTCAGTTTGACATTTGCACTTTTGGCCTTTTCGTGAAAGTGGAAATGTTTCTGTAACTGAAGAATGTTTAGGGCTTTCACATAATATTAAGTTGAAATGAGTGTGATATTTTCCCCCAAGAATTCTCTTGTACATAAACTCTGCTTTTCTGGGATAATTCTTAGAAGGGCCACTCACTCATGCCTGTTGCTAAAGATGTTTACTCAGGGTACTATACTGTGTCAGAGGTGCTGGAAAACCACAACTTACAGATAGGCACATTCTACTCACAGAGGCACCATTTCTTATCTCTGGCACTGCCTGGTTCTTCTTGCTATTATTAACCAAATGATAGTTGTCTAAGTACAAGTAATTAGTTTACAAATGATAATAAGACTATGTTTGCCCCCTTTGTATTACAGAAGAGGCATCAAAATATCTCTTTGATGAAGATGACTTCCAGTTAATTAACAGGAATAAAATGCTTGTATAAATAGAATTACTTGTGCATATTTGAAATATAATCATAGAGACAGAGATAGTTTGTATAAATATATATGTGCATGAATGTACATACAGTGCATACATAACTATCTTAACTTAAACTAAAGAAACTAAGATTCATAAAACTGTTCCCAGTCAAGTAGAAGAACCAGGGATTTAACTGTCAATATTTAATAGCACAGAACAAGAAATGCATTATGTAAATAATGTAGATAATTTCTACTAATTATATCCTCCCTGCCTCTAGTCTGATCCCCTTCTGACAGAGCTGCTCATGAACCTCAGTGTCTCTTCCCAGAGCTCTCTGTGTGGGCCACAGACTGTGTGACCCTGTCAGTCCTCCAACCACTCTCTCTCCCTTCTCACACACACACACACACACACACACACAGGCTGACATAGTCTTGCTTTATCGGGGGCAGAGAAAGCCCATTGGTAACGCAGCATCTTATAAAGCTGAGGTAAGAAACAGAGATAAGATAACTGATGATGCAGAGAAACAAAGTCACCTCCCTATTCCCTTTCCCATCCCTGGCTGAGGCCTGGTGGCACTTTCTACCCCTGAATCCTTCCAATCAATCAGTTTTTTTTCTTAAGTCAGGTATAATGTTGTTTTGTTTTTTTCCTCTTGAAGCAAACAATTCCTAAGCAGCCTGACATTTTTCAAAGCAACCTACTCACACATAGCAGAAAGAATTCTAGGTTTCACATTGCAAGATTTGTGTTCAAATCTCAGATTTTCTATTGGACTGGGACCTTGAGAAAGTTTTTTAAACTCTGGGCCTCAGTTTTGTCACCTGTAAATCAAATGAGCACCCAAATATTAAATGAGATAAATAACATATGAAAATAGCCAGCAACTCCATAAATGTTTGCTGAATTAAGCAGAGTTTGGAGTACGGTCTGTGGGCTTGTACTTTCCATAATGAAGTTATGAAAATCAGCTTTGTGACAAGGACATAAAATGGTCTGAATTCTGACCAGCAGCCTAGGGAAACATCAGGAATGTCAGGGCAATTAGTCATGCTGCTGACATATAACGCTTCTGCAACAAGGAACCAATAGGCTGAAGATATTCTAGAATATCTCCTAGCAGGATAAAGAACAGTGTTAGTCCTCAAGCAGGCTTTTGTTGCTGGTCTTAATATACTCTGGAAGAATCTGAGGTACCTTTTGATAAATGCTTAAATACCAATTCAGACAACTGGACCCTGATCATTTATTTATTATTAGAATGCCTTATGGAAGCCCGATTTACATACATCAGTAATAATGTGAACATGAGAAAATTATCACACCATTGTAATTAAAAGGCTTAATATACTTATGAAGGAATTTTTGTTATTATTTCAAATAACTCAAATTCTAAGAAAATGAAAATAGACATGTCAGTTTTATGAGTTTTTGTTTCCATTATATGTTTCTAACAAGAAATTGGTTGCTTAATTTTATTTACCTAAAGGAATGAAGTAGTAATAGCACTGTGCTTTGTTGCTTGACATATATAAATTGATTTTTAATATGCATACCTATGAACAGAAATAGTATATGACAAAACAATAAAAAGTACACAATGATAAGGGAAGTAAAATATGCATTTTATTTTTTCTATGAGGAGAGATAACTTGGAGCTTTCAAATTATAACATTACTTGCAGTTTATGTGAGATAAAATTGTTGAAAAGTGCTTCACTTTTGAATTGTTATGTACTTTTAGTGTCTTTGGGTTCTCAGAAAGTGTATTTATAGTTTTTTATAATTACCAATAATAAGTATTTACCATTAATTTCTTACTAAAGAAAAAGTCTGAACATCAGTTAATTATGCCTACACGTTAACTGCTATAGATGTGAATATTTCTCCAGAGTTTTGTCTTTTGCTTTTGTCTGTAAGTGTAGATACCCAAATTTTACTTTAACTTAGTATTTACATTTTGACCAACTCTAATCAACTAAGATTGAATGAATGAATGAGCAAATGGACAGAGTTTTATTGAATGTCCAATAAGCCACAGACCCTATAGCACCTTGGTGCTGTTGTTTACCTGGACAAAGAAGATATAGATCTTATTTTTCACTGCCAGGGGAATCAAAGAAAGAGAAACAGATATGCGAAGCAACAATTTAAATGTCATTATTCTGTAATAAAGGAATGTGAAAATTGTCATGGTGGCGCAGAGAGGGAATAATCAGTTCTCAGGGAAGTGGTTTCACACTTGAGTTCTGTAATCTGGAGGTCCTACATCCAAGCCCCAGCTCTCTGCCACTCAATACTTGTAAGATGTGAGTTGAAGTTTGAGAGTGCTGCATCTCCTCTGCAGAATGGAAGATAACAGTGCCTATAACCTACGGTTGAATTAAGGGTTAAATAAGACAGCACGTGAAAGGCAAATTTTGGCACATTATGTCGGGTATAGAGTGAGTGCTTCCTATCTGTTACTACGATTGTGAACTTGCCATTGGGGAGATATTTAGTTAACAGGGAAGCTTCATGAAGGATTCCCACAGGAGTTACTAACCGAAAAAGGAGAGGAGAGAGAGCAAGTTCATAAAACCTTCCTCAGCCTCTGGCCTCAGTGTTATTAATATAAATTGGGGAATTATTGGTGAGTTGACATTGGTTCAACAATTTCATAATGTTAATGTGCACAACAAACTCATGGGCTGCTTGTTTAAAACACATATTCCAGGCCCCATCCCAGACTTTCTGATTCATTAAGTCTAGTGTGGAGACCTAAAATTTGCAAGTTAATCCCATTTAAACAACAACTGCTGAAGATGAGCTCTAAGGCTACTCTAGCTTGATTTTATTAAAATTCAGTTGCCATATTTGGCGTGTAATTTACCAGTCTTATTTTCTACCTTTATATTCCAGAATCAGGGATAAGTCACACACACACACACACACACACACACACATACTTACTTTGATTGTATTTAAATCAGCCAACTTGTTCTCTCACTAGAAAATTCAGAAATTTTAAAACCCAAATTTTGAAAACTAAACCAGGGATGCATGAGCAGAAATATCAGAAATGGATATTTATTACACTGACTTATTTGTTTAATGTGCATTTTCCATGCCAGACTGTAAGTTCCATTGCAGCAGACAACATGGATACCTTATATACATCAGCTGCTCCACCAGCTAGCACAATGCCAAACACCATTAATCAAGAAGTACTGTCTTTTCAAGAAAATGGAAAAAGCCTGCATTCCTTGGACAGAAGAAAGGAGTGGTAAGAAAGGTGCAATGCTGGGATAGATTGGAGATATATTTAGGAATGAAAATTGGCAGATTTATTAATCTGGTGAGAGATTACAGAAAAACATTATTAAGCTTCAAGCCTAAATTGTTGCATGAAGACAATGTCTCCAACCAAGGAAAAAGCACATTTGGCAGAATATTAATTTAGTTCTGGAGATCATGTGTTTGAGATGTCTATGAGAGACAATAAGAAGTAAATAACTACAGATGTATATGAATCTAAAATTCTGAGATAGGGTAAGCAGAATAATGGCACCCATAGATGTCCATGATCTAATTCTCAGAACCTGTAAATGCTACCTTACAAGTCAAAAGGAATGCTGCAGATGTGATTAAAACTAAGGACCTTGAAATGGGGCGAGTTTCCTGGATTATCCAGGTGGGCCCAATCTGATTATATGAGTCCTTTAAAGCAAAGAGTTTTTTCCCAGCTGCACAGAATCACAGAGATGGCAGCATGAGAACTTGCTGGATTGAAAATGGAGATTAGTAGCATGAGCCAAGGAATGAAGGCAACTTCTAGAAGCTGAAAACAGGAAGGACTCTCCCTGAAAGATTCCAGAAAGGAAGGCAGCTCTACCTATAATTTGATTTTAGCCCAATGAGACCTCTATAGAACTCCCGACCTATAAAACTGAATAATAATAAATTTGTGTGATTTTTGTCACTAAATATGTGGTAATTTGTTACAGTAACAACAGGAAACAAATACATTAGGTCTGGGTTGAACATAAATATTTGTACCTATCCTTCAGATTTTATATAACATATATATATACACATATATATATCAGAAAATAATTTCTTTTAGCAGTTAATGCCCCTCCCTCTCAGTTTCCGCAGTCTTGTAATAAGTGGTATAAATGCGTAAGCGCAGGGTATTTGTCTGTTGGTGATCAGTTCTGTTCTCACTCTTCCTGCTCTCCTCTGGGACTGGAAGCCTGTTAAGTGCATATCCCAGAGCCCCTCGCCAGCTGGTTTCTGGTTTGGTCTGCCAGTGGAAAGCATTGATGGGAGCGTGGAAGTTGGGAGAATGAAGGAAGCCATGACTTACTTTCTTCTGCTTCTGGCTCCTCTGCCTCAGCATCTTAGCACTCATGAGTTCCAGTACTTGTAGCAGCAGCACCAGGCCAGTGCTGGGCTCTGCAATAGTAGGACAATTGGTTGTGGGCACCAGCCACTCAGGGAGCAAGTCCAGCAGCACCAGCAGGACTGTGAGCCCAAGGGTGCCTGTAGAGCAGTGGTGAGGTGGTTTGAGAAGCACTGGCAGCAGCACCACTACCAGAGTGCATGCCTGTAGGGTCAGAGAAACACCTCTTTCCCCTTTGCCCTTCCAGCCTTAGGGGCAGTAGTGACTTCCCAAAGTTACTAATCCCTGGGTAATAGCACCTTCTCCCTTTCTCTCTCAGGCTTTTCTACACATTGGTAAACAATTCCCTGCATTGTATTCCCTCTGTTTGAAAAGCTGAGAATGGTTTTCATTATCTTTCCTGACTTGTCATTGATACTAATGCTTTTTGCACCAGGAAGCAGTGGCAATGATATATTGAATCCTTTCTTATGTGCTAAAAGCAGAAAGTATATGTATAAAAGCTTATATGTACATGTGAACCTTAATATTTGCTCGTCATATGAACATATGTATAACATACACAACCTTAGTCATATAATATTTCCTCATTTCAAGTAATTTGCTGTTAAAATTGGTTTTTGTTGAGGAAAGAAAGTAAATAGAGGTGGGGGTGCAGATTGGTTCATTAGAATTTCCAAAGGCAGTGAAAGACATCTAAACACAGTAACGAGGTTGGATGCTTACCAGCACAGAGACAGTAGTTTTAGATTAAATATCTATCCCTACAGAAAAGAGGAGAAAAATTCCTTCCACATATCAGCTAGGTCATAAAAACAACAGCTCTGCTTAACTCAATTTACTCTGACAAAAACACCAAGAAAAATAGAAAAGCCACTTCCAATGTATCATTGTCTTGAATTAAAACTGTATCAGGAAAGTAGGGCACACTGAACATTTTCATTATGAAAGTTGTGAAAACACTGGCTGCTATTTGCAACAGTTGTGTTCAACAGAATGCTAACTGGCCCCCATGCCTGTGCTTCTCTTCCCAAGAAAACCCAACTATGGTAACGCACAATCTGATAGGGCCCATCCAAAAGAGCAGCAATTTAAACAATTTGATATAAAAGTGTTAAATTCCCAGTCAGTGCTGACAACGTTTTAAGGGGTATGGAAACCTGTTTTTGACAGAACAAGCTGGCTGTAATAGAAGTAACCATTGGCTGCCTTTCATTGTGTACTTACTATGTGCCAGACACTATGCTAACACAAGTAATATCACCAGTGAACAACCTAAGGCTCACACTGGTAGAGTAGTCACACAACTGGTCAGAGGTGGAGTGGAAGGTTGAACTAGTTCATTCCAACCCTAAAATCAATACCCTTACACTCTTCTCTGTACTTCTTAAATACAAGAAGCAAAAACTTCCATGCTCCCACCTTAAAATTTGAGGGGGAAGAAGGAAGTGCATAAAGCAAGGCAAAATACATACATAAACTATACCGCAAAACCCTACACATATCACAGCTTTTATTTTAACAGTTTAAATAAATATAGAAACATGCAACCTTTGTCGTCAAATAACGCTGGACAAGACTCATCTTTTAGTGGCCACACATACTTTTCAGAGAGCCAGAGAGTGCCTCATCTTCTGTTACACCATCATAAAGGCAGTAAGTATTACCTTGGGTCTTCAATGTTAATGGTCTCTAATTTTCTTAGCAAAGACAAAATGAGTTTCCATAATTGATTTAAAACTGAGGTTCCCAACCCCTGGGCCACGGACCAGTACCTGTCTATTGCCTGTTAAGAACCAGGCCACACAGTAGGAGGTGAGCAGCAGGCGAGTGTGAGTGAAGCTTCATCTGTATTTACAGCCACTTCCCATCACTTGCATCACCGCATAAGCTCCACCTCCTGTCAGATCAGCGGTGGCATTAGATTCTCATAGGAGCATGAACCTTACTGTAAACTGTGCATCTAGGTTGCATGCTCCTTATGAGAATCTAATGCTCTGAGGTGGAGCTGAGGCAGTGATGGTAGCGCTGGGGAGCAGCTCAAATACAGACTATCATTAGCAGAGACGTTTGACTGCACAGTAAATGTAATGTGCTTGAACCATCACAAAATCATCCTCCCACCCTGGTCCGTGGAAAAATTGTCTTCCATGAAACCAGTCCCTGGTGTCAAAAAGGTTGGGGACTGCTGATTTAAAACATTCCAAAAACCTCCACTTTCCTTAGTTTTCTTGATAGAAATATAATAGCCCCTTAAAGGAAAAAAAAAAAAAACTTTTAATTTGGTCAGACCACCTCAGATTATCCTAGTGCAGCAAAGACAAGTATTTTAGGTCAATCCTTAGTCATAAATAATTCCTGTGTATAGCTCTATAAAATTAATTCTTAGTTCTTCTCTCCTTATAAGAAAGAGCCTATTTATCATGAACTTACTGTCCATGTAACTAGATTAATGATAATTAAACTTTGGAATTCTTATTTTCTTATTTGTGAGTTATTTCTGATCTTTGTTTGTAACAATAATAACAATGACAAAACGGTCATGGTTACCTATCTCATTTGGCATAACCAACAGGAAGTAACTAGAAGATCTCATGTCAGAACTACAGAAGGATAGAGCCTAGTTCAGTAGTGAAATCAAAAGCCAGATGTCTATCTACCTGACACGATTCCCTTATTTCCTTGTTTCATGGCCCACAGGGTCCTGCACGGTTGACCCTTACCTACCAGTCTTGCCTTGGTTTGCAGCCTTTCAGCCCACCCCACAGAGCTGTTCCTTGGGTCCTGACTCGGGGCTCTATGCCAGGATAACTCCTCATCCTCCATGTCTCAGTTTAGCTATCATTTACCCTGGTAAGCCTTCCCTAATTTTAGGATTAGGTAGGGTCACCCTGTGATATCCCTAAAAAGGGATACCTTTTTGGCATCAGCTACTTTTTCTCCACAAGAACTTTTTTTATTTATAAACAGGGTATTATGAAATAAAAATCTGTTTATTGCCTATTTTTATTCCCTGTCTGTAGTCTCCACTAAGACAGATACCATGTCTGTTGTGTTGACTTCATTATCACCAGCACCTGGGACAGTGCTCAGTATATAGTAAGGACCCCAACACGGTTTATGAAAACTTAAGATCTGAACTCCACCAGCTTCAAGGCAGAGCCATAATGTCCCCGAGAATGTCCACTGGGACCCTGGGGTGACAGGTGTATATCTTCCAAACAGGGCAGCACAGAGCTCTTCTGCCCAGTGTGCTTCCCTTTAAGTCCTCATCTTTCTATTAGGGTCTTCCTTTTTTTGATTGCCACACTCTAAGGGGCCCTAAAGCCCCATCCAAAGCAGAACCTTAAATTAAAACTCATCTTCAGTGCTCCCATCCAATACTTTCGTTGTCCTCTTCAGTGGTCTCTCTCCTTTTTTTTCAGGGACCTAACGCCTGAGGTATTAGGTTAAGAGGAAACTCTTTTCAGGATCCTTTATTCACACTGAAGAGGAAATAACTAGCAGAATGAAGATATTTCATACATACATTTGCATTTAGCAGCACATAAATTGAAATGTCTGGCAATCAATGGCCCCTAAGAACAGAGGATTTTCCCAGGGAAAGGGGGACACTCATGCCCTCACAATTCATGAAGCTCAGTCTAGGGCGCTAATATTTTTTTCTCTTCTCAGTTCTACATCTACAACAACCCTTAAGCCCTCAGGTGATCATACTTTTGGTGCTGGCCCACGGGCTGCACCCCACAACCAGACCAACAGGATTAGGATTACAGGAGCTCCGCCTTCAATTGCTGTCATCCCCTTGGTCTCTTTCAGGTAGCCGCAATTTCAAAGTAAAAAAACCAAAATTCTAAGAAAGCCATACAAAGACAAAACCAAAAGGACAAAACTGAAAAGTCTACAGACAAGAATTTAGAATTGTCTAGGTCCTAAATTAATTTTAAACCCTGACCTAAGACTCAGTGCATGAGCCAACTGAACCATGACAATGGGGATAACCATCTCAGTTCATCCGTTTCAGGAGTCACCTTCCCTTGCTTTTTCTTTTTTTTTTTCTTCTTTTTTTTTCTGTTTTATCCAAAGGAGTTGCATCACTTACCAAAGCTGGTAGGTGGTACTACTCCCCAGGATTATTTGGTTCATGGGTAATATATCTTCTCTTTCCACAGTGTAATTTATCTTTCCATTTTGCTACGTGGCCAGCAAGTACCTGGCACTTAGTAGACCCTTAACAAATATTAAATACATGTTGAGTATATGATTGACTGAATGAATGAATGAATGACTTTGAATCTCCAATTGAAATGTTTCTCTGTTTTTAATTCTAGAGATCTTTGGCCTCCTGAGACCAGTCTTCCATATCCAGGTTTCCACCCCACATACTGGCTAATCCACACCGGTCTTTGTTTAAAAGTGGGCCTCCCCTCCTCCTTGGGCACTTGGCTAAGGGGAAAACTGCTTGTGCTTCCACTGATCCACTCCAGTGTTCCCCACAGTCACTTTAACATTTTTCATAAAAACTGCAAACAGAGTGAAACTAATATATAATCAATGCCTAGAGATGGAATTAACTGGCAATGTGTCAGATAGCTAATTGTGTTACTCCAGGTAAGATACATGCCTTTCAACCATGTTTCGGAAGCAGCAGGTGCTTATCTTTCATTCCATCTGTGTGGAATTCCAATCAGAGAGCTCCAGGGCTTATGCCAAATGCACCCTCCCTGCCTAGATGCAGAGGAAAAGTAGGGGCTTTGCATCCTTCAGTACCTTCCCTCCACCTTTAGATAAAATAGTTCTGCTTACGTCTATTTTGCCTAGCTCCTAAGATTCTCTTTGAACAAAGGATATCATAGCTTAAAAAAATAAAACAACAACCACCTGAAAAACACTGGTCAAACATTACTGAGTTGTTTCCAAACAGGATAGTAAGAAATTTTGAGATTGCAGTCCCTTCCATACCTGATTCAAACAGAGCACTCATCAAGATCAGAAACTGAATCCTAGGGCTAGCCTTATATTCATGACTTAATGAACAATTTAAAACTTGATTACCCAAATTTTTGTCATACAATTAGATCACATGTTATATTCCAATTACTATGTATTTGGTCTAATTCTAAGACCGTCAGATTAAGTGATGCTGATGTACCATATAAATCCACACAAGGCCACTCCCTGTGAACATTTTTATGCCAGTTATCTTTCTCCCCAGCTGTGCCTCCTCACTTGCTCTATTCCCTGCAGAAGTCTGGTTTTCTCCATCCCTCTCAGGGGCAGAGTGCAACCTGACGATCACAGAGATTGAAACAGAGTGTGATTTAAAAAAAAATCACAGCAAAGTGACCTATTATTGGAAGAAACACATAAAGAGGGTTTTATTATTTTTTATTACTTTTCCTTTATAAAAATATTTCACAAATCTTCCTTCTATGATGATAAGAAAGCAAATTGTTAGCGACTATCACCCAGGATTCTCCCAGCAACATCATACAGAACTCTTGAACTCATACTATGTAGTGTACGGACGTTGGAAGAAAAGCATTAATTTGATTTAAAATACATGATCACTTCTTTAAATATATTTAAATTCATTCAAATTAGGATTGATTAATATAAGCATTGTTTGGGCTTTATCTATAATCTTGGCAATAATCTTGTTTCCATGGTGACACAAACTTGTGTTTTATCCTCGTGCATGCTGTGAAATTATAACAACTTTTGTAATAAAGTTTACATATCATTTGCACGTAAATTTCATTTTTATGAGAAGTCCAAGCTACCGGTTTCTTTCATTTAATCATTTATTGTTATGTTATCACTAAATATGTAATTCACATCTCCTCTTGAATGAAAACTCAATGGAGAGCCATTTCTAACCACTTGCAAGAGATTTCTAAATCCACATGATGGTTGGATCTTTGAATATCAACATGCAATATTAAGGAACAGATAATGAAATACTTCACAGATGTCACCCTGGATATAATCTGTGTGTTTTATTAGCATAAATCCATTTATTCTCACGTAATCAGCATCCTCTTGTTCATTTGTTTCAAACGGTGAGCAAGTTTGCTTTGGTCAGTCAAAATGAAGCAGAAAAGTGAAACTACTGAAACGCTGTTCAGTTACCTACCCCCACCCAAAAACGAGGGCTTTAATTCAATAGTTTTCTGTCAGTTGAGCTGCAAGTATATTTGTTTATTTTATTTTATTTTATTTTATTTTATTTTATTTTATTTTATTTTATTTTTGAGACGAAGTCTTGCTCTGTTGCCTGTGCTAGAGTACAGTGGTGCAATCATAGCTCACTGTGGCCTCAAACCTCTGGGCTCAAGCGATCCTCCTGCTTTAGCCTCCTGAGTAGCTGGGACTACAGGTGTGCACCACCGTGCCTGGCTAGTTTTTGTACTTTTTATACAGACAGGGTCTCACTGTGTTGCTCAGGTTGGTCCCAAACTCTTGGCTTCAAGCTATCCTCCCACCTTGGCCTCCCAAAGTGTTAAGATTACAGGCATGAGCCACTGCGCCCAGCCCCATGTTCTTTACTAAAACTCCTTTTAATGTTATTTTTAAAAATCAGACATGTTATAATCTATAGTGTTAGGACAGTGGTTGCCTTTGGAGTAGGGTGGTCCCTGGTAAAGGGCACACATGAGGCTTCCAGGACTGGTAATGTTCTATAACTACATCTGGAGCATTAAAAAGCTGCACATGTACAATTTGTGATAATTTATATGTTATTCTTTAATACAAAAGTTAAAAAGTAACTTTTCATTTATTTACCACTATGTCTAGCATAGAAAATTTTTGGAATTTTATGAAATTAAAATTACTACTTCAATTGGTCCATCACTTTTTATTTAAAACTAATGCTTTTGCCCCCAGGAATCTGTAAATCCCTAAATGAAAGACTAAATAAACTAAAAAGATAGCCTTAAGATATGCCTTTAAAATGATTTTATTTTTGTGTTTTTAAGTTTACCCTCTGGATACAGGATGTAGATGGTATAAAAAGGAAATATCTGGAAAAAGTAGATGGTACTTCAAAATGTGAACAGTATTTTTCTAAATATATGATAACATTTTACTGATTTTAACATCTTACCAAGAATATAAGAACCATCATACCTCATATTACATTAAAACATGTAATAAAGCATTTTGAGTTGCAGAAATTCCAATTAATATATAAGAAAATAATGCAAGTGATGTACATGGCATGGGATGTTCTTTGTTGTCACGAATGTTTCATTCCTTCATATGACTTAACAATAAAAAATTACCAACTGTCTCTGAATTTTTAAAGGGATGTGATGTTGAAAAGGGAGCTCTTCTTGCTTCCCTACTCTCTTGTTCAAAAGGGCACACTGAGAACCAGTGAGTAAAAGGTAGAAGGAGGCAGAGACTCTTGGGTAGAGGCAGAAGGAGACTTGACATTAATTCATTAGTCTCACAGGAAAATCACCTTGATAAGCAAAGATTCCCCCACTATGGAACTGTTCACCCATGTTAACGGTGGTTGTGTTAGTTTCCTATTTTGCTGCTCTAACAAATTACCACAACTTTACTGGCTTAAAACAACACAAATTTATTATCTTACAGTCCTTTAGGTCAGAAGCCTCACTGGGTTAAAATCACAGTGTTAGTAAGACTGTGATTTTTTTTTTTTTTTTGGAGGCTCTATGGGAGAATGCATTTATTTGCCTTTTCCAGTTTCAAGAGGTCACTTGCATTTCTTGGTTTGTGGCCCCTTCCTCTAACTTCAAAGCCAGCAGCATAGCATCTTCAAAACTCTCTGCTTGACTCTGACGTTCCTGCCTCTCTCATATAGGGACCCTTGTGATTACCCTGGGCTCACCTGCATGATCCAGAATAATCTTCTCAACCTCCTTAATTCAATCATATCTGCAAAGTCCCTTTTGCCATGTGAGGTATCAGATTTATAGGTAGGGGGATTAGAACACAGACATCAGTATTCTTCCTACCATAGTGATATATTAAAAATATGTAGCGGGAGGCTACACCAGATTGTTAAGGATATTTCTAATGTTTAGATTCTATAAGTAAGGCAAAGAAATCAAATATCTATTAACAACTGTAAAAGCATTTACTTATGTTAAGAAACTGACCATGAACTAAACCTGATTTTCTCCACTCCTGAGAGTATTGCTATGTCTCTGTATATCCACCCTAGATGACTGGATTCTAGAGAAAATTCCTTGTTTAGAAGAATGTTAAGCTCCTCGTATAGACAGTGGCCACATCCTGACTGATCCAAGAAATGACAAGTGCAAATAAGACCTTGTTGGAAAGTATGTGACTGCTCCAGGATGTTGATATCTCAAAGGGTATAGTGGCTACTGGTCAGGGAATTATTGTCTCTCTCAAAAAAAAAAAAGAAAAAGAAAAAGATTAACATCAGTATTTTTCCTCCTTGCTAAACACTCACTACACACTCTTAAATAGGAAGAGAATTATCAAGTTCCTAACTTGTAATTTATTTTTCAGAAGCTATTAAATACGTGCCAATGAAAAAATATGGCTTTACTAACTTGAGTACAAATTTCATCCATTTACATATACCAATCTTCTTGTGGCCTTTTGCAAAAGATGTTCTGAAATGGTTGCATGGAATAAAGCACTCTGCAATTTGGATTAATAGTAGGTTAATACTACTATTAATAGTAGATTAAATTATACCTGAAGCAACTGACCAAACGATCTTGGTAGATATTAAAGAAACATTGCCATGAAAACAGTGACCACTTAATCCATCAGTAGAACAGTCTGACTAATTGCAGAAAAATTTCTCTATGGAATAATTTTCTTTGTAGAACTACCACCAGGACCAAAGGGAACATATTTACAATTAAATTTTCTGTTGAAATATATTTATTTTCTATTGAAATCATTAAATTAATTAAGAGAAATAAAATTAACCCAATTGGAGATTTGTAAGACTTGTTGAAAGTTTTTGCCCACTGCAACATCAGATGTATATGCATACATATGAACACACACAATCTGAGCAATAATAATTGCTGATATTTACTGAACACTCAATGAATGCAAGCACTAGGCTCAAATCACCATAATAGGGGCATCCTTACTTATTGGGAAGAAGAGAAAACTAAAGTTAAGAGAAGTTATAAAATTGCTACTCAATGGCAAAACTAGAATTTGAAAAGGGACAGTGTAACTGCAGGGCCTCTTTTCTTGATCCCAATACAATACTGCCCCTCTATCACTGGTCAAAAGTAATAATCCCAGAGTGCCAAGGGCAAGGCTAAATATACCTATGTAAAATCTATCATGGAAAAAACACAAAAATCAAATTTGTATATTTGTGTAAGTTGATGTTCATAATCCCTAAACATACACTTAAGATTTCCTTAATTTCACCAATTTCAAAATAAATATATAGCAAAACTGAAGAGCTATCCCCATTTTTCTGGAGACTTCTTGCACTAAAGTTGCATAAGAGGTATTCATTAAGGTTAAATGGCTTTTAAATCATAAGGTAAATATTAAGGTCAACAACCAGATGGAAATTTCCAATATTCCTCACACCAGCCACATTGTTACGTCAAACATATCGGTAGTGTCCTAAATGATGAAGAATCTAATGTTGTATTGCCCATAATTCATTGATTCACACATCTATTTATTCATTCAACAAATATTGATCGATTGAGTATAATAAAGCAGAGGCTGTGCTCAGATTTGGGGCTATAAGGATGACAGCAGATATACTCCAAGGATTTCATATCTCATAGCAAAATGGAGACCAATAAACATAAACAGTTCAGTCATAATCAAGGCAAGCAGTGTATGTGATGGCAGCCTGTAACAGATGCACTTGACCCATGACAGGGAACTCAGCATAGAGTCACATGAGGACTGATCTCCTTAGTTAAGACTGTACGAATATATAAGATATGGCCCAACCAATGAAGGGAGAAAGAGGATTTTTAGCAGAGGGAACATCGTGTGTAATGGCATAAATGTCTGTAAACACACATCATCGTCAAGAACTCTGAGTAGCTTCAGTATAACTGGAGTATATGTTCAGGTGGAATAATAGAGTAAAAGCTGAAGATGTAGGTGTGGTCGGGATCATGAAGACTCTTAATTATCATCCAAAGATTTTGAACATTTTTAGGTAATGTGAACATAATCAATAATATGGCCACCTCTATGTCTCTTCACTTCATATTCATTTGAAGCAAATCAGCAGGAAGGATCTTACTTGAGTGAAGCCTCCACGGTCTCTGTCATTCAGAAAAGAGGACTCATGGTCATTTTCTGTATATACTATAGCATTTTATTTCATTCACAAAAAGAAAATGCATGTAGCCTTTGCTAGCCAAGAAAGATGTTGGGGAGTATAATTATTCATAGCAAAATGAAAGGACATATGTGAGTGGAGGGAGCGGGAAACTGTATTTGTCTAGTGCTGAGGAGGTACCTAGGACAAGTGAAGTGCTGAGTAATAGCTGTGGGAAGAAGGGCAGGGGAAGAACACTGGTAGGTGGGTTCTGAATGGAGATATGGGGGAAGCTCTAACTTCTGAGCTGGAGATGAAAGTTATGTGTGGATGGTGAACAGAGAAGAAACTTGTATGGTTGGATGGAGAAACAGACAGAATAAGGTGGTTTACACATTTGCAGGCACTAGTGCCTCTGAAGTTAGAAGTATACGCCAATGTTTATATGTGAATCAAAAAATATATTGAAAAACATTGATAATTATGTGAATGAAAGGAATAAGGATTGATGGCAAGAAGAATAATAGCGAGGGAGAAGATGGTTTAAAAAAATAAGCTGGCGGTATCAGTTTCAAAATAAACTATATTCTGCCTCTTACACCCACACAAAAGTGAAATAAAATTTGCCAAAAGGAAATTGCCAATTGTCAAAGCAAAAAATTGGCAGCTCTAATTATACTTGCTAGAAATGAACAAACTGAATACTCTCCATGAATCATTCTCAAAGCTGTCCAATACTAAGTGGCATTCCTATATTTGAACATTCTATATTTTATAATATATTTATAATCCAACTTGCTTTCGCAATAGACCTAAGTCATCTGAAAGAAATTATATACACTAAAACAACAAAATATAAATTTTAAAAGAATGAGAACCATTGGAAATAATATAAGAGCTGTACTGGGAATAGGAGATGAGCAGAGATGAGTCCATCATGTTGCTTTTAAGACCAACATCAATCCCTATCACTTTGCTAAGCCACACATTTGACTCGGGGCTTCCTATCAGCCAAAGAAGAAAAGAAAAAGAGATAGCTACATATTTCTACTTTTCTGTGAAGAAAAATATATTATCAGTTCTTCAGAAGTATATGTTTATATTTTAGATACCAAATTTGAATTAAAAAAAAGAGTTTAGTTTAATAAATGTTATCAGGGGTCCATCTGAGGAAAATTAAGAATAGTGAATATTTTAAATAGTAAATCCCTTCTCCATTTTAAACTCCATAATATACTTTTCTATTTTTTTGTCTTCAATAAGTTCAGAATGTCTTAGTTATAACTGAAAATGCTAAGATAAGAAGTAATTAATCTTTCCTGAATTTCTTTTCAAATTTAGTAAGTACTTGCAATGCAAGAGAGACTGTGTAACTTGGGAATTGGTATATCCTTATTATCACCATAGTTATACTTTTTCTTGAAAACATATCAAATATTTAATTTTTCCCTCTAGACCTTATCCACTAAGTAAACCTGATTTGAAAAATCTGTCTACAAGAGGCTGGCACCTGTCATTTTATATGGGTTACCTGCATTTTTATGAAAAACTATATTTATTACAACCAAAATACATTTTTAAGCAAAGTAGCATCTTATTTCAATTTTTGTTCAAATTTTCTATAAAATATGCACATATATACTAAAGAATTATTATGATAATGTATATTTTGAACAAACCAACTTCACACTGAAATGCACTTGATAAAGTTATTTGAAATATATATTACTCTTCTTGCTCCTTGTTCCCAATACATCCTTAAACCTACTGATATTTAAACATCTGTTAATACTTAACACATAATATGTATTTTAATGCATGCATGTTATACAACAAAGATTTCACAGTTACAGCTAAGATTTTTTAAAAAAAAAACTACAAATGGTTAAGTTCTATGTTAAATACCATGCCCATTTAGCCTACACATAGTGCCAACATATTTTATTTTATTTCCAAATTATGGAGCAGAAACCTAAATAGAGAGTTTATCTTAATTGTATATCTGAGAGAAAAAAATCAAGGGATCTGATCCACCAAATTATAATTGTGAAATAAACATAATATAATATAATAAAAGCCACAAATCATAGCAATCAAATACTCATTTGATTCTTCCTATTATGGAAACTTTTTGACGTCAAATAAACACAAATTTGTTTAAGTCCTAGAAAGTTAACACTTTCCAGGTAGTACAGGTACTAACTACAAAGTTTCTGAAATCAGTTAGTTGGAGGAGAGAAGAAAGGGTTGAAAAGGTAATGAGAAGAAAGGAGGTTGCTTAATACAATATTTGACATAAAAAAGAAAACATGTGTTATAAGAATTGTCACTGAGTCTTCTTTATTGAAAATATCTGAAAGTTTCAACATGAAAGGCAATATTATGTATTCATGAATTCAAGAAGAGGAGGCAGGTGACTTCTCTATGGGAGGACATGTCTTCATAATTATATTTAGCACATGAAAAGTACATCTGTTTGAGAGTATTTTTTAATGCGTTTAACATGTACTTATTAATCATAATGAAAATACACACAATCAGATATTATAGGCATTAGAAAAAAGGATAAGTGTGTAACTGTGCTCATTTCCTCATTTAAGAAGTTCTCTAGATACTCGGGTGCACCTTCAAGGTAATTCACTTTTCTAGAACTTCTTTCATTTATAGATATACATTTACAATTTTAAAAAGGGAATTTTATAAAATTATAAAAATAAATGGATTTTTGGTTCATTTAAATGCTTATTTATATGCCACTTCCTTCTAATAGGCAATTTAGTCAGATGTAGGATAAGATTACTAAACATAAAATCAGAAATCCAAGGGCCCTGATCTATTGCTTAGATGACAATCTCAATAATTTTCTTCACATCCAATGCCTTAGGGGAAGACAATAGGCACTCTAGAAACAGCTATTCCTGGATGTCTAACTTTGGTGCTTCCAGGAATAAGCACTTCTTAAGAAATATCACCTTACCTAAATTTCAAAAGAGCAATAATAAGCTAAACATGTACCACATATAAAATATACACCTATGACTAACATTTAATCAGTAGGTATCAATAGGTATCCTGAATGATACTATTAATACTAACCACACACAGATTAAGTAAGCTATAACAAACCACACTCAAACGAATCTAAATTTGAGATGATATTTTAGATCACACAAAATAAGAATCAATTCAAATATATTTTTGATGTTACACAGAAGATATTATTTGTTTTAATTAAAGGAATAGAAGAACTTAGAAGTTAACAAAAAAAAAATAAATTCACCTACAGACTATTCTTAATGAATTGTTGTAATAAAGTTATTACAATTATTATAACAAAGTTTTACCATTGACATGTTTGATGGTGAAGACTCTATAATATATAGGTAACTTCTTACCTGATCACAGATAAAAATGTGTGTGTATCTCTATCTACAGTGTGTATGAGTGTGTGTATCTCATACTAATTTTTAAAGTCATCATGCAGTTATATTATTTTAGAGTTGAGAAAGGGTAGGGGATAAATATCCTAAAGTGTGCTAGGATACACATTTATTTTCTAAAAATAGAGACCTTTACCATTAAGCCCTGTGCAATACTCTCTCATTTTTCTTTCCTTTCTTTTCTTTAATCTATCCCTGGATTTAAAGTAACATAAACTATCTCAAATCAATTATTCACATCCTAATTATGATGAAAAAGAAGTAATGCTATTTTTTCATGCAAAACTTCTAAAAAGAATAGAGATGAGAGATGCAACAGATAAGACACTTCCATGTTTTCACTTTGAAGACAGAAGCTGAATTTCACTCTAGGATTTTCAGTTTACTGATCTGTGAAAATTGTTCAGGGGTAAAATGCTTTATTTATTTCTCAAGTATCCCGTTAAGTATTTATTACAATAATTCCACTTAATGATTCAGTATTTTTTAAGTGAAATCCTTTGAAATAAAAAATATATAAATATACTCATTCTATTTTTTTACGTTCAGTTTAATATCACATGTGATTTGAATGTAACAAATGTATACAACTACTTTAACTATATAACTGAAAAATTATGTCTATATAATTTTAGATAAGACGGGGAAATGTTATATCCATATTATTCAGATATATTTATATCAGAACTACAAAAGGAGAAACTTCTATTATTTTAAAAAGGAAGTATAACTCTTCTCCTTTCTACAACATAGCTACAAAATAGTCTCATTCAATAATTGTGTTTTACTGAATATCAATACCATAAACTACTTTTAAACAGCTCTATTTAAACAGAAAAATGTAGAATAAAATAAAAAGGAGGGACATTTGGATTAAAAGATCAAAGACCAAAGTTGAAGCATTGGAAAACTTAATGAAAGTTAAATCAACTAAGAGTATCCCAATCTATAGTTCCAGATAAACTGAGTCTCAGTGAGTGGAAGTAATTAAAGTCATTGCTGTAGAGGTCAATTTTAGATCATTCCGGGTACTAAGTTTCAACAAGGTAATGTCAGAATAGCTATACGTTTTAAGAAAAAAATAAATGAATATGTTTTATGGATCTCTGAGTTTAATATTTATACTAAGGGGGAAATCAATAAATTTATATCAACCTGAAAATAACTGGGGGATGTGTATTGCTGAATAAAAAAAATGCATAACCACAATTTTTGGTTTCACACTTCACAATTCATTAATAAAAAAGGCAAACACACTTTCATCTAGACCAGGAGACTATACAAGGGCCTAGGGTCTGAAAGGTAGTGACCCATCTTAACTTAGGGTGAAAGACTAAGGGGTTACACAATGAATGGGAAAAGAATCCTAACTAGTTGGAAGACTCATCTCAACAACCTGCCAATGACAGAGAGTGAATGGACATCAATTTTTCACACACTGCCTAGCTCATGTGAGAAGCAATTGAAACCTTGAAAAAGCCATGCAAGTTTGATAGTAAAATGTAAAAGGAGCCAAAATAAATCAAACTATGTTGAGGAAGTCCATATACAGGCTAATTTAGATATTTTTAAATGATGTACAAGTAATTTAAGTACCCCCAAATGTATAAATATTAGAGAGAACCATCGAGTAGTCAAAGTGTAGAGCCTAGATAACAAAGTAAATGAATTAGTACTTGAGTAAAAACCAGCCCAGTAGTGAATAAAATAGTGTCCTGTGGGTGTAAAGCACCTGGTGAGCCCTGGTCAGCCAGTATACAAACAATGGGCTGTCTTCTCACGTTCACATCCACACGTTCAATCTCTATGGGGCCAATCAGGCTCCTGGGAGATGAATGACCCAGGTAGGGGAGGAAGGGCACTTTTGACCGTATGACAGAAATTTCCTCTGCAAACCTTAGAGATTTTAGAAGATTAACATTGTAGTCCAATTAACTTAAATAGAACTAAACAGTGTGGGAATTATGAAGTAATTATCCCTTTATCCTGAGAATTATTAATAATAAGGCACATACATTACATCACACTATCCAATTCAGATTTCTATAACCAAAGGGAGGGTTAGGGAGACAGCCACAGAGATTATCAAAGAATTGGAAAATAATACCTGTGAGAAAGGTGTAACATTCTAGGTTTTCAAGACAAAATTAAACTTAAAGAGGAATTTGAAGGATTTAAGTTTGCCGTAAGGAAGATTCTTCTGACACTGGGCTGTTGAACATTAAAGTGGTTTGCTGAGACTGCAGAAACTCCAGTCCTGGGAATCTTTAAAAATAGGAAAGATTCAGATCTGCTGCTCAGAAGGATTGAATGTGGGCTATACTCAACTAGAACTCTCCAAGTCCCTTCTAACCCTGTGAGTTCAATTGTAAGTACTAATATAAACAGAATTTTCTGTGTAACACTTCTGATTCAGCACCACATACAGTAGTTGGGGGGTTGTAACAACCCACTTTTTACAGTACACAAAAGCAGGGAATAGTTTGTCATAAGGAATCCTAGTGAAATCTCTGGGTACTTGTACTTTCTGATTTTAAATTTCTCATGCAAATCACATATAGTCTTTAATTAAAGGTTGTTAAAATATATTGTAGTTTTGAATAATTCATGATAATGAAGTATTAAACTATGATGGAAAGTACCAAACCTAAAAAAATTAAAAAGAGGCAATTTAAGTTTTTCCTTTTTATATCTTACAGACTTAAAATATTACTTTTTATATTAAACTAGAAAAGTTGTTCTTTAAGTTTACTTAGTCACTTACAAATAGCCTGAAACTTACACACACACATACACATTTTTTGAAATACATTTGAATCCTGAAAACATTAGTTTATAGTATGTGCCAAGGAATGAATTAATAATATATTTGTCATAGATTCCAAACAAAATTATTTCATAAAAATTATTTGAATAAATCAAATAGTGACTAAATTGAATACTAAGTTAAATAGCAATCACTCAAATTGCATGTTAATATATTTGTACATAGTGCAACACACAATTCAATTCAGATTTCCACGAAGAACTCTTTTTTTGCTTCCCTTAGAGAATGGACATAGTTAAGAATTAGATATAACCAACTTTTGACCAACACCTTTCCTTTTGCCAATTATCTGAGGCAAAATCTTTAAAGAGTTTATTTTCTTATCAAGTAACAACAGCATTATTAAACTAATCTCAACTGCTGACTTCACAAAAACACATTAAAAAGTGCCACTCAAACTTTCCACACTGCCCAAATCAGCAGATTCATAAGTTAACACAGCCCAGAGGAACCACCTTCACAGCCCTGCAGTTAACTGCATACAGTAAATATTTACATGCATAGCACTATAGATCCTAATGACTATGTTGAAAATACGCACGTAAACACACACCCCTCTCTGTGTCTGTGAATAAATTGTATAAACAGACACAATATACCTATGGGTAGGGTTTATGTTTTAGATATCCACCACCTACTCACTGTATCAGGATAATATCTCTCAATATCTTTTTGCTTATTTTTTATTTTGAACGTTGGTGTATCTGTGTGTATGTGTGTGTGCGCGCGCTCACATTACCGGAGAGGGAGATCCTTTCTTGCAGAGGGGTCCTCTGAAGACTCCTTTAATGCCCCGGTAGTGCCCATTGCTGAGATGTCTCGAACTGATGACCAGGTAACAAGCCATGTGGGTCCGGGCAGGAGGCGCAGAGTCTGAACTCCTCACCAAGCTACCAGCAGAAGAAATGCGGGCTGGTTTCTCAGCAGCAACAGTGACTGCCACCTCCCGAGAAGAAGCGGTCAGCAGTAAGCAGAGGACGCGGCGGCCGCGCGTCCCCGCTCCTCGCCCCGCGCGGCTCCTGCCGCCGGCGGCTGCTGCGCTGACCCAGGCGGCGGCGGCGGCGGCAGCGGCAGCCACAGAGCGCTTAGGGGACCCGGCGAGCCAGTCCACATGCTGCTCTGACGAGGTGGCTGCTCAACCGCGGGCGAGCGATGTTATTTATTTAAGGACAACTTCCAGGGTCCGCCAGGGAATCAGGAGTTCCCCCGCCCCTTTCCTCCCGCCCCCGCCTTCGCACCTAGCATACGCTGGGGGCTGCTCAGGCGCGGGTCCCCATCTTCTAGCCGGGGGCGTTCCTGGCTGAGCTGTGGGCTGTGGCGCCGACTCAGCAGCAGCAGCAGCCTGTGCGGGGAGAGTGGCGGGGAGTCCTCGGGAGCGCCAAAGAGCTGCCCCCGCTGCAGTAGCGAGGAGAGGGCGGAGAAGGCGACGGGCGGGCTAGGGTGAGGACAGGGAGTTGGGGACCGGGCGGCTTGAGCGCAGGGGACACTTAGCGCCGCCGCTCAGAGCCGTGGGCTCCGGGCGCCCGGGAGGCTCGGGCTGCGCCGGGAGGCCGGGCGGGGAGGTGACAGCTGCGGCGGCGGCCACGAGAGGCTCTCGGGGCTGTGGGACCTGCCGTTCCAGCCTCCTGGCATCAGTCGCCCAACCCCCCTGTCCCTCTGCCGTGTCTCTGGGCCAACTTTCTACTGTGTTTGGGAGCGGGCACCTGGGGTGACTGGGAGGGAGGCGGTGGAGGAGACCGGCTGGAGGAGAGCGTTGCTTTACTCTTCCGCTGCCTGCTGGCCTTCAGCATTGCTTCCGCTCTGGCTGCCGCTGCCGCTGGCAGAAGCAACAGCTCCCCAGCCTGCTGTCAGAATGAACCGTGCAGTCGCAAATAGGGCAGATAGATCAGATGCGCTACGGTAGGGGTAGGTGACGCTCGAAGGAGGAAGTAAGTTTTAGAGAAAGAACTTGGGTAAGGTATAGAAACGAAAAATACTTACGTGGATGTGCATATATACATGTACATACCCAGAGTGATAAAGATTCACTTACAAGGCTTTCTGCATCCTTAAAGAGGCAGATATTTGTGGTCTGTTTAAGACCTTTGTGTTTTCACAATCCCCAATAATCACCCCCCAGAAGTGTTTTTTAATGGACTTTATTTCATTTGCTGTAAATTAAGCCACTAGGGAGCGAGCTGCACTGAGAATAAAAGACCTGTGCAGAAATGTGCTCTGAAAAGAGAGGAAAGCCCTTCCAGGGTCTGGAGGCAGGAGGCCCTCTCCTCCGTCCCGCTGCGGCCCGAGGAGGCTCTGTCATCCCTCTCCGTCCCACCTCTCCCTGTCTGTGCTGGGGACAAGGTAAAGGTTCATCTCCTTTCCCTCTTTTGTTTCAGCGCTGGAATTAATTGAAAGGTTACTGCTAAAGCTCCCAATACTCTCCCCAGTACTCCCCTCCTTTCCCTTCTCCCACAATGCCCCATTTGCATCCTGACTGACATTGAGGACCTCTCACAAATGACAGAAACAGGTAAAAGAAAACTGGTAGTTTAATTTTTCCTAAGCAGGCAACTCATAAAACTCTTAAGAAAAAAAAAATTCCAGTTATAACTTTTGTAACTATCCAACAGAAGCTTGGCTTTTTGTTTACATTATTACAATGGCTTAACATCCTTAATATTTTATTAAGAAACACATAGGTGTACTTCTTATTTTAAAGGTTTTAGTCTTTTTAAAAGCATTTAGAAAGCTTCCCAGTATATAAGGTAAAAATTCCAATTCCTTGCAAACCTACAAATTAAAAATTACTGAAAATTAGATGGTACAATGTAAATCTTGTAGGATTTTTAAATATTATTTTGTAACTATTTTGTTGGTAAGAACCTTTGAAATAAAAATAAATGTATAGAGCAGTGACAGCAGACACAACAGATCCATCCTCTCCTTTCTTTTGGTGTGTTTAACATCACATCAGTGATGTGTTTAACAACATAGTGTTTATTCCAACTTAGAGCTGCAAAATGTTTCATGAAGCTGAGAACAAGTAATATTACCTTTGTATAGACATGAAATATATTCTATACAAAGAAAATGTATTTGCAAATAGTGAAACTTCAGAAATACAAGAAAGCATTACTATAAAATGAAAAAAGTAGAATTTTAGAAGGAGATAGTGTGGCTCAGTCTATAACTACAGTTTTACTCTTGATAAATGTAGGTAGCAAGTAGCACTACACCAAGGTGTAAGCATCCTAGAATGGATTAGAAAAGTGACTGATATCACATTCTGTGAGTAACATTCCAAGGATTCTGTGCCTTCTTCATTAAGCAAATATACTTCCTAGTACTGCTTATTTTTAAAAATCAGCCATGTTTTTCCACCATGAAAAGATTGACATGAGTAATCAAAAGTATAAAATTTATCCTATTGTGTTATATTTTATTCAAAGGATTGGTTAGCTATCCTGGCATTCTTCATTAGACCATTATCCTATGTACATTTGAGTTTTTCGTAAAAGAAACAAAGGAATCCCTTTTTATACTAATATTTCAAAGACTATAGTAATTTGGTAAGTTTCTTAAAAATTGATAATTTTTGAGATCTTCTTCTTTGGAAATGGGTGGCATCGACTTTATTAATTTGCCGTATTTTAAATCAGTTATGGTTGTTCTTTGCTTTCTAACTTTTTGCCATTCATCTTAAAATACTGAGGCAAAAATTGGCACATTTGTTACACTTTGCCAGCTTTAAGAATAGTTTTAAAAACAAACAGAAACAAACTCCCTTCTTTTTCTTGCCAGATTTTAATTGATATCTATCAGTGTGGTGTCATCATATTTAACTCCCCATCATTGCTAACCTATGTTTTAGATGGGGTTCTCCAAATCTAAATAACAGAAAGATGTGTATATTTATTTACATAGTTGCTATAGATACCAAGTTGCTCAGTTGTATTAACTTTTCTCCCTATTAAAGGAGATATTTTCTTTCCAACTCAGTAATTAAAAATTTTCAGGGAAAGTGAAAGGAAATTAAAACACTTTAAAATATGCCTATGCTAAGTGAGCTTTAGACACAAGTTAAATTCTATTACAACAAACATTATGAAAAGCAAATATCATGTGCAATTTTATAAGGCCCATTTATAAAGCAATGTTTGATCTGATGAGTTTTCTCTCCATGGAAGGGGATATGAATGGCAAAGGGCACAGACTTTAGCCTGCTACCCATTTGACATTTACACATAGTTCCAGATTCATGACTGTGTCACAGATGATTGACACCATGAGAAGTCCTCTCTTCTATTACCTTTATCACTACATCTCAAATATACCCCATATCTTCATATCCACTGCCTTCCACCTTAGTCCAAACCATTATTACCTGTTGCTAAAACCATTGCAATATCCTAACTTGCTTCACTGCCTCCAATGTTGTCTCCATACACAATTTATTCTCTGTATTCCAAAGCCAGAGTGATATTTTTTAAAGCATAGATTTTATCCTAGTACTTCCCTATTAAACTAATGATTTCATGTCACACTCAGAATAAAATCCAAACTATACTCTATTTGCAAAGTAGTGCTTGATCTAGTCCCTCCCTGTCATCTTCTACTGCATTCCCCTCTCCCTCTGCTCCTCATGGTGTTCCCCAAGCACATTCAGCTTGTTTCCTCTGCAGCGTCTCTGTTCCAGCTGTTCCTTCTACAGGAAATGCTCTCATCTGCATCTCACAAGGGAAATATCTTCTCGTCCTTTAGGTCAGATTTAAAGACTGTCTCTTCAGAGAGGCCCTTCCTGACCACCCAAGCTAATGGAGCTACCTGGAACCTAGAACATTTTGTTGTTGTTGTTGTTGTTAAGTGAAATAATAGACTTTATTTTTTAGAATAGTTTCAGGTTTATAGGAAAATTGAGCAGAAAGTACAGAGAGATCCCGTGTACCCTTACCACTCCTAACACACAGTTTTTGCTATTATTAACATCTTGCATTAGTGTGGTACCTTTTTTGACAATTGGGTAAGCCAATATTGATATATTATTATTATCTAAAGTTCATAGTTTACATTAGGGTTCACTCTTTGTGTTGTAAATTCTACAGATTTTGATAAATCTATAATGACATGTGTCCACCATTACAGTATCATACGGAATAGTTTTACTGCTCTACCATTCACCTGTGCGCCACCTGTTCATCCCTCCTCCCTTCCCCCTGAATCCCTGGCAACCACTCATCTTTTTACTCTCTCTCTAGTTTTGCCTTTTCAAGAATGTGGTATAGTTGGAATCACACAGTATGTAGATTTTTCAGATTGGCTTCTTTCATTCAGTAATATGTATTTAAGTTTCCATCATGTCTTTTAATGGCTTGATATCTCATTTATTTTTATTACTAATTAATATTCCACTGTATTATGGGTTGAACCCCCTCTCCCCCCTAAAAAACCTGGTGAAATCCTGATCATCTGTGAATGTTACTTTATTTGGAAACAGGGTTTTTTCAGATGATCAAGTTGAGATGATGTCATTAGGGTGAGTGCTAATCCAACATGACTGTGTCCTTATAAAAAGGACATTGTTTTCCAATGTGACACTTGGATGCAGAGACAGTGGCACAGAAAGAATGCCATGTGAAGACTGGAGTTATTATACCATAAGCCAATGAATGCCCAAGATTGCCAGCAAACCACGAGAAATTAAAAGAGACATAGAACAGATTCTCCCTCACAGCCCTCAAAAGAAAGCAACCCTGCCAATACGTTGATTTCAGACTTCTAACCTCCAGAAAGGTGACAATTAATTAAGCCACCCAATTTCTGATGCTTTGTTGCTGCACCCCTAGAAAACTAGTGCATATTGTATGAATGTACCACAGGGTGTTTTTTATCCATTCACCTGTGGAGGGACATCTCGGTTGCCTCCAAGATTTGGCAATTATGAATAAAGCTACTGTAAACATTAGTGTGCAGGTTTTTGTGTGAACATAAGTTTTCAAATCATTTGGCTAAATAATAAAGAATGCTATTGCCAGATTTTATTAATATGTTTATTTTTGTAAGAAACTGCTAACTGTTTTCCAATGTGACTGTACCATTTTGCTATCCCACCAACAATGAATGAGAGTTCCTTTCCCCACATCCTCACCAGCATTTGTTGTTGTAAGTGTTTTGGATTTTAGCCATTAAATGGGTGTGCAGTGGCATCTCACTGTTTTAATTACAATCTTCTAATGACATATGATGTTGAGCTTCTCTTTATATGCTTACTTGATATATGTATATCTGCTTTGCTGAGTTGTCTGTTCACAGCATTTGCCCATTTTTTAATTGGGTTGTTTGTTTCCTTATTGTTAAGTTTTAACAGTTTTTTTGGTATATTTTGGATACCAATCCTTCATCAGATATGCATTTTGCAAATATTTCTCCCAGTCTGTGGCTCATCTTTTCATTCTCTTAACTCTGTCTTTTACAGAGCTTTAGTTTTAAATTTTAATGAAGTCCAACTTATCATTTTTTTCTTTCATGGATCATGCTTTCAGTGTTGTATCTAAAGTCATTGCCAAACCCAAGGCCACCTAGACTTTCTTTTATGTTATCTTCTAAAAGGTTTATGGTTTTGCACTTTACATTTAAGTCTATGATCTTTTTTTAGTTAATTTTTGCGGAAGGTATAAAGTCTATGTCTAGATTCATTTTGTTGCATATTGATCCAGTACCATTTGTCAAAAAGACTATTCTTTCTCCATTGAACTGCCTTTGCTCCTTTGTCAAATATCAGTTGACTATATTTGTGTGAGCTATTTCTGGGCTCTCTGTTCTGTTCAATTGATCTATTTGTCTATTCTTTCACCAATACCACACTCCCTTGGTTTCTATAAGAACTATTTTTAGCACTTTAAACTATCATATATTTTAAGATTTTACATGCTTATTTATGTATTGACTATTTATTATTCTTGAATGACAAATATATGAAAGCAGAGAACTTCTCGATTTTGTCCGCTTCTGTGGTCCTATCACCTAAAGCAATACAGTACCTTGTCAATGCAGAAATTCTCTCACCTTCTCTATTTTTTTTTTTAAGCAGTGTCTCACTCTGTCATCCAAGCTAGAGTGTAGTGGCATGATCACAGCTCACTGTAACCTCAAACTCCTGGGCTTAAGAGATCCTCCTGCCTCACCTTCCCGAGTAGCTGGTACTACAGTTACATGACACCATGCCTGGTTAATTTTTCTATTTTTCATATAGACGGTGTCTGGCTATATTGCTCAGGCTGGTCTAGAACTCCTGGCCTCAAGAAATCCTCCTACCTTGTCCTCCCAAAGTGCTAGGATTATAGGCATGAGCCACCATACCTACTCTATTTTAACTCTCAACTCTTGAAAAATGCTAAGATTTTAAGTGTCCTCATCACAAAATATGATAACTATGTGAAGTAATGCACATCTTATACAAATCTTTCCAGTTCTATTTTCCCAATAAATTGATTGCTTTTACAGAAAAATATATAAATTGGAAAAGCTTATTTGGAAAACTGATTGGCAATATCTACTAAAGATAAACTTATATTTATTTTATGACCCAGAAATCTTATTCCTAGGCAAACACCAAACAGAAATGACTGTTTATATCAACCAGGGACACATACCACAATATTTACAGATGCTTTATTCCTAATAGGCAAAAACTGGAACAATGCAAATGTCCATCACCAAGAGAGGGGATAAATAGAATGCAATATATTCATCAATGGAATATTACATACCAATATAAAAAGGAAATGTGCCCGCTATATTAATCTATGTTAATAGATTAACATGCTACTAAATGAATATACTATATAAATATTGCATACATAAAAATAAGCAAAAGAATTGAGACACAAATGACTACAAATTGTGATTACATTTATATAAAATTCAAGAACAGACAAAACTAATTTATGGTGATGAAAGTCAGAATAGTGGTTATTTCTTGGGTGGAGTGTATTGACTAGGAATGGATATGGGAGCCTTCTCGAGTGTTGTCAATGCTCTTTATATTGATCTGGTGGTGTTTTTGTGTGTGTGTGTGTGTGTGTGTATGTGTGTATAAAAATTATTTGAGAGGTACACTGAAGAATCAATGAGATACCAATATACAGCCAACAGACTGACTAAAATTAGAGACAAAGAGTACCAGGTGTTGACAAGGATGAGGAATAAGTGAAACTTTCAAATATCATGTACTGAAATTAGTACAAGAATTCTAGAACACTATTAACAACATCTCCTAGAGCTGAGTATTCACAAACCCTATGACCCAGCAATTCTGTGCCATACATACATGTAGATGATCACCAAAATACTCATACGAGAATGTTTACTGAAGAATTGTTCATAATAAGCCAAAAATGGAAACAACCCAAATGTTCATCAACTGTAGAATGGATAAAAATTGTGGTATATTCATATAGTAGAATATTATATAACCCAAAAAAACCAAGCAACTGATGCACAAACGAAAATGGATGAATCTCATGGACATCCATTTGAACAAGAGAAGCCAGGCAGGGTAGTAAAGGAAGGAGAACAAAAGTGGATTCTGGGGGTCAAATAGTATTCATGGCATGATTTACTCATTTCTTTAACATATGTATTTTTAAAATACATTTAAAAAATTAATCCTCTAATTTTACAGATGAAGAAACTAGGGCCCAAGGAAGCTTAAAAATATGCTTCAAGTCACACAAGTTGGGAATAAAGTTGGTCTCCCATTACCTGACTTTCTGGTGTTTTGTTTGTTTTGTCTTATTTCCTTATGACCAATCTAAGGTAATTTATTTATTTATTTATGCCATCTCCTGCCACAAGCAAAGAGATAGAAGATCAGTACAGATGCTCCTTGACTTAAAATGGACTTACATCTTGATAACCTCATCATAAATTGAAAATATTGTAAGTTAAAAATGCATTTAATACACCTAACCTAACAAACATCATAGATTACTCTAGCCTACCTTAAACATGCTCAGAACACTTACATAAGTCTATGGTTGGATAAAAATCATCTAGCATAAAGCCTATTTTACAATAAAGTGTTGAATATCTCATGTAATTTATTGAATACTATTCTGAAAGTGAAAAACAGAGGGTACTCAAAGTACAGTTTCAACTGAATGCTTATCACTTTCACACCATTATACACTTGAAAGTCAAAAAATCCTTAGTCAAACTATCATCAGTCCAGGACCATGTGTTTACTGATCATCATTTGATAATACAAGTAAAGAAAATGAGCACAAGATCCCATACACTTTTCTAGCCCACATAGAGAGTACTGGGTCCAAATCAGTGCTGTCACCTTCATAGCCAGTCAGAAGCAAATTCATGTGAGGGTTATGGAACTGAGTTTCGTTACAAGGAAAGGGCAAGGACCTGATACATAGGTGGGGTAGGCAGTGAACTCAGATCTCTCATGCTCTTCATGGTACAGCTTCAGGAAAGCGTTAAGTCTGCTCACTCTCACCTTGGAAAGTGCATGGATTAGGTGAGGGCCTTCCACATGTAAGCTGAGCCCTCTTCAGCTGGCACCACTGGACACAGCCCTCCTCAGCTGTGGCCATGCTAGCAATCCAGAAACCCAGGACCCAGCCACCGCTACTTTTGTCCTGGGCCACACAGCAATGGAAAGGGAAGCATTCGGTGTTTTTAAAATTTAATCAGATGCACATGTAAAAAAGACTGTAATACATTGTGTTTCTGTCTTTCATTAAAATAAATTACATGATAATATGAATATGAAAAGCTGTAAAATTTTAAAATAAGTTCACTGAACAGAATACTTTTTGAGGTCTTCAGAAACTACATATTTTAATATAGTTTTGGTTTCTCAAACATTTCCTAGTTCTTTTATTCTAAATAGCCTCATTGGTTTACCAGTTACACTCTTTCTCCATATTGACCTTTTTTCCTTTTTATAGATCTGTTCCATTTCACTCTAATATTTAGCTGAACAGAAGTTTAAAGTTTTAAAGTAAGAAAAAGCAATGTTTTGAAATTGCTTAATGTCTAACTCAGTTTATATCTCCAAATAGAGGTATTCATTCTTTGCGTTTGGCTCTAATTCATACCTGATTCTAATTCAAACTGCAAACACAGGGAACTGGTCAACCTATGGCCAGCCCATGCTCACTGAAGAAGAGGTACTGAGCTCAAATAAGATGTTTGTGAGTTACCATTTGACTGACTCCAAGTTGCCCCAGCTGCCAGCTACATGAACCTATTTACCAATCCTTCTTTTTTCTAGGGCTTAACTGTCAGTCAAATGTTTCGACTATGGTTATCTACTGTTTCAAATCAGTTTCTTACAAACATATTTTACCTACACAAGCATAAGAACTCATAGTGAACAGATGAAGACCTTCAGTATTCTTACAGTGGTAAATCTGAAAGTAAACATGAACTTCCAGATGTGACGTCCCATTTCTGCTTATAGGCAAGGAAGGAAAAAAGGAAGGAAGGAGGGAGTGGGGTGGGATATGAGGGAGGGAAGGAGGGAGGGAGGGAGGGAGGAAGAAGAAAGCGTTAATTTTTATCAGCACCTTTAAAATCCTTAAGATAGTGATGTTTACTCCTGAAATGAGGCCAACAGGGTTAAAAAGTATGGTGAAAGTGACTAAAAGGTCCTGTAATACCTAAGCAAAATGTGCAATGTTGTGAGTATTGCCTCTTAGCAGATCAAAGAACAAAAACAGAGATGATGATTTAATCAATGTCAATAAAACAATTTACAAGGTTCCCTCAAACTTAGATTCAATAACTAATTTTCCAAAAAGACAACAGTAAGTCATACAGCTAAATTTGTACTGTGATTTCTGAGAACACAGAAAAGGCAAATAATAAGAAATCAAACTGACTTCATGGATTTATTTAAAAATGTTTTCTAAGATATGCCTTGAAATTAAAAAAAAAAGTTTCAGTTCAATGACTTGGGTTCATTAAAAGTACATTATAGAGAAACTATTGATTCTGACTGATGTTGTTCTGTCATCAAGAGAAAGACACTGCCTCCCCACAATAACTCATAGATTCACAACCAATCAAATAAGACCGACCCATAAATTTCCAATAGTAAAGCATCCAATCCCATTCCACACTCCTCCTGCACAGGAGGTGGAGAAAGACTTCAGATGAAAGAATCATAAAGAAAGAAAAACAGAAGTCCCTGCTGTTTACACAGCATTTTTGTATTCTTATTTCACTGTTTCCAAAGTTATGATGCCAGCTTGACAAAATGGTGGAGAGAAAAGAGAGTCTTGCTGCCAGCAAATGCCAAGGAATGTGGTCACCATCGTGTCTGTTGGCGCACAGAATCCTGGTAGAGTCTGGAAGAATGGCGATGTAATTGATTGTGGCTTGGACCCTCTTCTGCTTTTCCTGGACCTTTCCCATGTTGTATTCAAGGGCAGGAACCATTCATTTAAAGACAAAGTGTCTTTGCGAAATTTACCATTTCTGATTTCCAGATGTCACACTTTTAAAATACAACCTAATTGAATATACTCTTTGAATTTAAAATAAACCTAAGTATACTTGAACTATTATAAAATCCTTTCTCATCACCCTGAAGATAATACAAGACATATATGTTCTTAAAACCAACAAAGAGAAAATTTCCTCTTTTGTCTTTCTCTCAATTCTATACTGCATATTGAAAAAAATATATATATATCAAAAAAAAATCATCTGCATGACTGAAGTGTAAGAGAAGGATAAAAAGAGAAAATGTTTATGGATGCGCCATCCACATGCATAGTACTTTACATTCATTATGTCATTTCATCTCCATAACAATTACTTTAATATAGATAATATCCCCCCCAAAGTTTTAAGAAGAAAGATACTGAAGCTCAGAAAATTTAAAGAATACAGTTGGCCCTCTGTATCCATGGGTTCTGCATCTTCAGAGTCAACCCACCAAGGACCAGAAATATTTGAAAAAAATAAAAAAATTAAAAATATCAATGCAACAATAAAAAATAATACAAATAAAAACCAATACAGTATAATAACTATTTACTTAGCATTTACATTGTATTAGTTATTATAAGTAATCTAGAGGTGATTTAAAGTATAGGAGATGATATGTGTAGGTTATATGTACTTGCAAATACTTCATACTTAAATCACCATTGTATAGGGGGAGATACATGTAGGTTATATGTATTTGTTTGTATATGTATATAGCTGTATAAATATAACCTACACATATTCTCCCCTGTACTTCAAATCACAATGTTACATGAGGGCCTTGAGAATCTTTAGATTTTGGTATCCACGTGGCCCCTGGAACCAATTCCCCCAGATACCGAGGGACGGCTGTATATCTAAGGTCACAGAACCAAGTGGTAGAGCTAGGATTCATGCATATGTGGATCAATGCCTGGACTGTATACCACACTGCCTTTTACCCTATATCACACAGTTCCTTGAATGATCAAAAAAGCATAAGCCACAGAATTTCCTACTTTCATCAAACTTAAATCCTCTTGAGAAAAAATAGCAAATATGGATGTTTTTATTACATTAGAGACATGCAAACCAAATGTAATACATGGTTCTGGATTAGATGCTAGGTTTTTAAACATCTATAAAGGATATTTAGGGACAACTGGAGAAATTTGAACTGAAATAATATGAGATTCTTTTTTCAAGTTTAAATATCTTTGGTGGCACTGAGGTCATGCAGGAGAATGTTCTTAGGAGATGCAAACTGAAGTCTTTAGGGGTGAAATATCAAAATATCTGTTATTTATTTTCAAATGATTCAAAAGAAAAATGTGTGTGTGAACATTTATATAGAGAGAGAGAGACAAAGCAAGTGGTGTAAAATGTTAATAATCACTGAATCTAGGTTAAGGATATAAGGATACTTATTGCATTATTATTTTTTTCTGTCAGTAAGGTGAAATATGAGGCCACATAATGTAGATTGCAGTTGCAATAACATTCATAGCACTATCATATTATCAATACATTTTCTAAAAGGGAGAAAACTGCAAGAGTTGTAGTCTAAAACCAAGACATGTGACTAGTAGAAAAGCTCATTACATACACGCCAGTCTCACATTTGATAATTTCTCTTTTTGATCTCTAAGGGTAAGAAGGTATATGAGAAAAAAGAATAACTCAAATACATTTTTGCAGAGGACTGTACAATTTGTCTTAAAGTACACTGATAATCTTAACACAAGAGTCTTGGATAAAGTATTTGGTTACAAACAGGAGAGGCTACATAATTTGCAGGGCTTAGTGTAAAATGAAAAGGAAGGGTCCTTTGTTCCAATATTATTAAGAATTTCAAAAAAGCAATAGCCGAACATTAAACCAAGTGTGAGTCCCTTCGCAGTATGGATCCCTATGCAACCACATTAGCCGCATGCACATGAAGCCTGCCCTTATTACAAGTAAAAATGCTGAATACACCGTATCTCTCTTCCCATCATTATAAAAAATCCATAGTCACTCAACCAAAATAAAGACTGTGTTGGGCCATTGTACCTGTGTCAAGAACCATAGTTGAAATAAATGAGCTCTACAATGCATTCATTCCATACAGAAGTTCCATAATTTTAGTAAAATTATTTTGAGTTAATACTATTTGTGATACTACTTTTATATTCTAAATATAAACTCATATCAATTATTCATATCACATAACACAAGGCTCTCATATTTTATATTATATGGGAAACATTTAAAAACATTTATGCCATTAGCCACATAAAAAGTTGTGTGTGAGTTATAAAATGGATCCGGTTTTGTCAAAGCTGTCCACCCTTTCAAAGTAAAGGTACTGAGAATGTAATCTTGCAATTTGATACAATATAACATGAGTTTTTACTATGTTTATTTATACATTTTCAATTACTTATAGATGAACTGGTTTGTATTGTTTGCATTTGTCTTGTCAAATTGTACTGAACTGGTTATTTGCTTCTTGACCTTGTGCGGTTTCTAGAAAGAAATGGAAGTTCAAGCCTTAGTCCTAGAAAACTCACACCTGGGCTAAACAAATCAAACTAATAAACACTGGCTAACAGGTTTATCTTATTACCATTTCACATAGTTGTTTTATGTCACAAAATTTCAATGAATCATTTTTTTTAATGTTGAAATGCTTATCCTATGAAGTGTTCTTTTATGAGGATAATTTTTCATTTCCTTCTACGTAGTAAGACTATTTCCTTGCTTATCATTCATCATGCTTCATGCAAATCAACTGCTCCGGCAAATCGCCAACACAAAAAGGTGCTAATGAAAATTTAAATCTTTATTTTTTCATAAAATACTTTCATTATGAATTAGACCATATTGGTTATAAGGCATAATACCTAATTAACTTTCAGATATAAATATAGTTCCATTCCTTCTACAAAAAGCTGCATTTCCTGACTTCTTGCAATTTAGAACATTTCCTTTTAACCCTTGAGCTTTGTAAGATATTGTATCTAGTCTTCTAGGTTTCTAGTCTTTTATGTTAAAAGGAAGGCAGAATATAAAACCAATGCAATTATCAGGGATGATGGGCTTATACCTGGGGATAGTTCAAGTAAGGCAAAATTCCTACAAAATATCTGTATATTTAAATTTAAAAACAAGTATAGCCCCTCATATAGTACAGTACTACTTATTTTAATTTTATTTTAAGCAATACTCACATATTTCTTAGTTCTTATTTTAAAATACCTGTTTTAATATGCAAAATACTCCTTGAATACTTTATGATTTTTCTGTAATGGAAATATTGACATTGACTAATATTTTTTAAAAGGTACTTTTGCATAAGTTCCTCTGTAGGGTTTGCACAATTCCCATTAAAATAGTCCTTAACTGTTTTCTTGCATTTAACAAAACTTTGTATACTGTGAAAAATTACAGGAGAGATTATTAAAAAAATTAATAGAATAACTGTGAGGCAGAGCTGTCAACTCTGCCAGATATGAAGTCACATTTTAAAACAGTGATAATTAAAACAGCAAGTTACTAGAACAAAAATAAGTGTGAAGATGAATAGAACATAGTGAAAATTCCTAAGCAAAACTTTATAGCAAAAAATTTTTATTGACATAGATAACATCAGAAAGTAATGGAGAATGAATATTAATAAATAAAGATAATTAATTTGCAATTTGTGGAAAAATTAATTTAGATACATAGCTCACACACCTTATATCAAACTAAATTCCTGACATACTGCTAAATCAAATCAAAACAAGTCACAGAAAATTTAAATAAATATAAATCACTAGAAGGATGATCATCTCCAATAAATGCAGTTTATTTAAATTAAGTTCCACCAAAATAAATGGACAAAGATAAATAATTTACATTAAAGGAATTTAAACCCAGTTAGAAACTCTCATAAACTTCAATTTTGATACAGAAAAATGCAATTAACTTAATTTTAAGGTAGAATTTTTTTCCATTTATATTGAAAAAATTAATGTCAATATAAAAATACAAGGATATGAATTTGGGGTCAAACTGGCTTACTCTTTTACTCTGATGAAACTGTCTTTGTATAACTTTTATAAAAAGCAAACTGCAGTCTATATGAAGAATTGTAGATTTCTTCCTACCATTTCTCTGAATACCCACATTTCTGGGAAATTCATGTAAGAAAATAATTTAGCATCAGAGAAATCTACATGTTTAAAACTTCATCACAGTAACGTAATAAATAATGAGAAGTGTATATAAGGTTTAATGGTGGAAGAATGATTAAATCAACAATTTTGCATTCATTACAGCCTTAACAATCTCTCTTACAACTTTTTAGGAAGATTGGAGGGGCAGGATGGAGATGGCTGACTAGACATAGGTAGTATGTGCCTCCTCCATGGAGAGGAACCAGAATAGAGGGCAGATTTTCACATCTCAAACAGATTATCCAGGAGAGAATGCCAGGATTCATTAGGGAAGCCACTGGAAGTATCAAAAATGGGTAAGGAGAAGGACCAGGACAACTTGCCCAGCCAGCGGGGTGGGGGATGGGGCAGGCTAACAACTGGGAGAATCTCCTGGACACAGTGAAAGAGTGAGAAGTAAGCCCCCAGGGAACCACTCTGGGAGATAAGCTTTTACGATCTTGGCTACAAGAGAACTTCCCAACCCATGCAGGTCTCAGGCCTGACACAGGCTGCTGCTTGGAAAACTCACAGAGACGTTCCAGAAAGGGAACTCACATGGAATCCCACAGGCATCCAAGCCTACAGCAGCTTGAGGCAGGCGCCATTCTGAGAGCATAGATACCAGATATCTGTGGCTGCACGTGCAGCCACTGTGCAACTCTGAGGAGAGACAGAGGAGCCCAGGAACTCCTACCCACCCCTGGGAAGGTCTCTACCACCCTGCTGTGGGCTGTGTTTGAGAATAAGATGGGAATGGACAGCATTTTCCAGTTTCTCACCTATGCTGCCTGCCTAGGTGGGGCCCCAGCCTTTCCAATCCCAGGTCCAAGGTGCCATTTTGTGAATTAGACACTGGATGGAGCCCTGTCCTCATGCTGAGTTTGGATTGACACAGCCCTGCCCAGCTGAGAAGGGACAGAGGAGCCCAAGCTCTCCTACATACAGCTAGGACAATTCCCACTGTCCTGCTACAGGCTGCTGTGAGACCAAGATGCAAGTGAATGGCACTCCCCCAGCATCTTGCCAACACTGTTTGCCTGGAAGGAGATCCACCGTCTCTGGCCACAAGCCCAAGGTGCCATTTGGGAGTTTGAAGCCAGGCATCATCCCAGCCTTGGGCTAAGTTTGGGCTGACACAGCTGCAGCCTTGTCCACGTGAGGAGGGACAGGGGAGCCCAGGCTCTCCTACCTACTCCTAGGACAATTCCCACTGCCCTTCTATAAGCTGCAGTGTGACTGAGATGCTAGAAGATCCAACTCTACCCAGCATCTTGTCCACACTGTTTACCTGGGAGAGGTTCCACCCTCTCCAGTCATAGGCCCAAAGTTCCAGTTTGGGAGATTAAAGCCCGGCAGCCAGACAAGGGATGTGGAGACAGGGACCTCCCTTCCTCCAACCACTCAATGCTGAGGACATAGCCACTTCCGCTCCCAAGCATGAGCTTTTGATGTGGGTGTGTAACAGAGAAAATGGCATGAAAAAGGATAAAAAATTGTTTTCTGTTTTTTCAAAACCCCCTCATGCTTTTTGAGAACTAAAACCTACATCCCTGCCTCAGGCCAGTGGTTGGGAGGGGTAGGAGAGTGTCCTTTGTTCTTGGCGCCACAGGACATGATTCTGGGGAATTGCCCAGGCAGAGGTCACAAGATTGTCTTAGCCAAAAATGGGGTTATGGGATTAATCAGAACCTTTAAAAGCTCTGTACTTCTGCTCAGAGGCAGGACATTGGTACTTTGAGACAGGAGTCTGACAACCTCCTCATTTGCCAGCAAATTAATAAACTCCTCTTTCCTTCTCCTCAAACCACTTGTCCTTGTTCTGATGTGGCCTGGAGACAAGTGCCAAACTTTTGGTAACAGGTGAACTGTGGGACAACCAGTTCTAGGCTGGTGGGGGTATACACCCCCAATAGTACTCTGCTCACCAACCCAGGTATTGAAAGGAAGGTACAGTTCATTTCCCTCCCTTCATGGACAGGCAGTGTTTTTGCAGCCCCAACCTGAGAATCTCAGTCCCTAGGTCTATACATCACTGGATCCACAGCCAACACTCCCTAGTACCCACTCAGACAACAGCAGCCTTAAGGGACTCAAGGGTCCCAGGGGAACTGAAGGTCTCCCAGAGCTTGGGCATTCAATGCAGGCTGTTTCACAGTAAAAGGTGAATACAGCACACAAGACAGCCCCACAGGACAAAGGGCACTCTTACCAACTTCCCATCATTTGGACCCTTCTTTTCCTCCTCCCCTCCCCCATCTGCTGCTTCTGAGGCAGTTGTGGCTGTTTTCACTCAAGACTGGTGAGGGTTCCACAGGGGAAGATTAAGCCAGAATTCTTGGGTGGGGCTGCACTGCCTCTGACAGAACACCTATCACACCAGGAATCTATGGAGCTTTGGGTACACTCCCTTTTCTCTAAAAAGCCACAGCAACTGCTTTCATGTTCCCCAAGGACTAAAGCTACTGCATCCCCTGAGGGAGGGTGCTACTAGTAATCCTCTCTCCAAACTGCCTGTCTCTTCTGGGAGGAGCCTACCCACCCTGGAGGCAAGTCCTTGGCACAACTCACCTCTGCCACAGCATTTCAACCACAGATCATAGCCAATCTGGAAATCCTGCACATAGAGCACTGAGCTGGCCCCACCACATTTGCTGCAGCTGGGTCAGGGTGGGAGCTGGGAATCTGGGTGCTATTCTGTATCAGAAGAACAGAGACCACTGTCTCTGCCTAGAGAGGGAAGTGTGAGCAGAATATGTGCCCCACAGCTGCCATCCAGTGCTAATCTCATCAAGAGGTACCCATTGTCCTGTCACAGGCCCACAGTGCATCTGCCCTTCCTTGCCTGATCATTCTTCTAAAGCAGGAGATCACCCCACCCCTCACTCTCACAGCCAGTGCCTAAACTCAGGGTGGCTTGAGGGCAAGTTTGCCAGCCTGGCCTCAGTCTTTTCCCCCCAGGACTCAAGCAAACCAAGCAGGGGTCTGGGGATAACCTAACACAGTCCACCAGTACTGGGACCTGAGTACTCTCCCAGGGTTCTGAGATCCAACTGACCCAAATTTCCAACTACACTACAGTGGGTACCTACCTGCATAAGCCAAAAGGCAACATACTTCTCCCTCTCTACACAAAGCAGCCGAGTTCCCAGCAGAGGAGAACAGATGAACCACAAAGCTATCTGTTTTGAGCTGAGGGAAGAGGTACCAGATGCGAAGGAACAAGCATACGACCTCTGCCAATATGAAAAAACAGGCTCACTCAACACCACCAAAGGATCACAATAACTCTCCAGCAAAGGACTCCAACCAAAAATAAATTTTTGAAATGTCAGATATGGAACTTAAAATATGGATCATAAGTAAGCTCAATGGGATTGATGAGAAAGCTAGAAACCAACACAAGGAAACCAAAAAATAATTCAGGACATGATGAAAAATTCACTAAAGAGATAGATAGTTAAAAAAAATAACAGAACTTCTGGAAACAAAAGAGTCATTTAAGAGTCAAGTAGAAGAAAAAATTTCAGAACTTGAAGATAAGGCTTTTAATTAACTCAGTCAGTCAAAAATAAAGAACAAAGAATCAGTGGAAATGAACAAAATCTCTGAGAAAAATGGTATTATGTAAAATGCTCAAACATAAGAAGCACAGATATCCCTGTGGGAGAAGAATAAGCAAAACACATGGAAAACTTATTTAAGGGAATAATGGAGGAAAACTTCCCTGCTCTTTATAAAGATATACACATCCAGATACAAGATAGTCAACAAACTCCTGGAAGATTCAATGCAAATAGGATATCACCAAGGCACAGAGCCATCAGTCTGGCCAAAGTCAAAGTGAAGGAGAAAATCCTACAAGCTGCAAGATAAAAGCATTGAGTATTATAACTGGCAAAGGAAAACTCATCATACTAACAGCAGACTTCTCAGCAGACACCGTATAAGCCAGAAGGGATTGGGGTCCCATCTTCAGTCTACTTAAATAGAATAACTGTCAGCCACGAATTTTGTATCCTGCCAAACTAAGTTTCATAAATGAAGGAGAAATATAACCTTTCCCAGACAATCAAACAGACATTGTCACCACTAGACCTGCCCTATAAGAAATGCTCAAAAGTGCTCTAAACACTGAAAAAAATGGTCAGTATCTACCAGTGTAAAATCACTTGAAAGTAAAAACTCACAGCTTTTATAAAACAGTAACACAAGGAAGAAAACAAAGCAACTATGTAACAACAAATATGATGACCGAAACAGTATCTCAGTTACCAATATTACATCCAATATTAATATTGGATGTAAACAGACTAAATGCCCCACTTAAGAGATAAAGATTGACAGAATGGATTTAAAAAAAACCAAATATATGCTGTCTCCAACAAAATCATTTAACTTATAAAAAGTCTCATAGACTCGAGGAAAAGGAAAAAAATATTCCACATAAATGGAAACCAAAAATGAGCAGGGGTAGCTATTCTCATACCAGATAAAACAGAGTTTAAATCAACAACAAAAAAAGACAAAAGTGGTCATTATATAATGATAAAGTAGTCACTTCTACAAGAAGATATAACAATCCTAAATATATATGAACCTAACACCAGAGCTTCCAGACTCATAAAACAAATACTACTACACCTAAGAAATGAAATAAATAGCAACATAATACTAGTGGGAGATTTCAACAAGCCACTAGTCAGAACTAGGCAGATATTCAAAGCAGAAAATCAACAAATAAACACTGGACTTAAATGGGGCTCTAGAAAAAATGGACCTAACAGACATTTATGGAATGTTTTACCCCAGAACTACAGAATATACATCTTTTCATCAGCACATGGAATATTTTGCAAGATAGACCATATGTTGGGCCACAAAACAAGTCTAAGAAAATTTTAAAAAATTGAAATCATTCCATGTGTCTTCTCAGACCATAATGGAATAAAACTAGAAATCACTTCTAAGAGGAACTCTCGAAACTACACAAATATATGAAAATTAAACTACCTTCTGCTGAACAATGATGAAATCAAGACAGAAATGAAAAAAATTCTTGAGTTGAATGACAATGGTGATATAAGCTACTAAAATCTCTGGTATACAACAAAAGCAGTGCTAAAAGAGAAGTTCATAGCACTAAACGCCTACATCAAAAAACAGAAAGATCACAAATTAACAACCTAATGTTCCACCTCAGGAACTAGAAAAACAAGACAAACCAAGCCCAAAGCTAGTAGAAGACAAAAAATAACAGAGATCAGAGCAGAACTAAATGAAATTGAAACAAAAAAAAATACAAATGGTCAATGAAACAAAAAATTGGTTCTTTGAAAAGACAAAACTGACAGACCACTAGCTATTATAGATTAACCAAAAAAAGAAGGGAGAGGATTCAAATAAGCTCAATCAGAAATTAAAAGGGAGACATTACAACCGATACCACAGAAATACAAAAGATAATCTGAGACTACTACAAACAGCTCTGCACACATGAACTAGAATATTTAGAGGAAATGGAGAAATTTTTGGAAACACAAGACCTCCCAAGCTTGAATCAGGATGAAATAGAAATCCTGAACAGACCTATAATGAGTAGCAAGATTGAATCAGTGACAAAAAACCTCCCTCCAAAAAATCTCAGGACCAGACCGATTCACAGCCTAATTCTATCAGTCCTACAAAGTATAACTTGTACCTATTTTGCTGAAACTGTTTCATAACATTGAGAAAGAGGAAATTCTCCCTAACTCATTCGATGAAGCCAGTATCACCTGAATACCAAAGCCAGGGAAGGACCCAACAAAAAAGAAAACTACAGACCAATATCCTTCATGAATATAGATGCAAAAATCCTCAACAAAATATTGTCAAATTGAGTCCAACAGCAAATAAGTGGGTTTCATCCCAGGGATGCAAGGATGGTTCTACATATGTAAATCAAGAAATGTGATTCACCACATAAACAGAAAGAAAAACAAATATCATACGATCATCTCAATAGTTGCAGAAAAAGCATTCGATAAAATCCAGCACCACTTCATGATAAAAATCCTCAACAAACTAGGCATAGAAGGAACATACCTTAAAATAATAAAAGCCATATATGACAAACCCACAGCCAATACCATACTGAGTGGGGAAAAGTTGAAAGCATTCCCCCTAAGAACTGGAACAAGACAAGGATGCCCACTTTCAATACACTTATTCAACATGGAAGTCCTAGCCAGAGCAATCAGTCAAGAAAAAAGAAATAAAGGTCATCCAAATTGGAAAAGAGGAAGTCACACTAACCCTGTTTGCCAATGACATGATCTTATACCTAGAAAACCCTAAAGACTCCTCCAAAAGACTCCTAGAATTGAAAAACAATTCAGTAAAGTCTCAGTTTACAAAATCAACAAACACAAATCAGTAGTATTTCAATACACTAATAATAACCAATCTTGGAATCAAATAAAAAACTCAATCCCATTTACAATAGCTGGAAAAAAAGTAAAATACCTTGGAATATACTTAGCCAAGGAAGTGAAAGACCTCTACATGGAGAACCACAAAACACTGATGAAAGAAATTATTGATGACACAAGCAAATGGAAAAACATCTTATGCTCACTGATTTGAAGAATCAAAATTGTCAAAATCTCCATACTGCCCAAAGTAATCTACAGATTCAATTCAATTCCTATGAAAATACCAATGTCATTTTTCATAGAATTAGAAAAAAAACCCTAAAATTCATATGGAACCAAAAAAGAGAAGAATAGCCAAAGCAATCCCAAGCAAAAAGAACAAAACTGGAGGCATCATATTATCAGACTTCCAATTATACTACAAGCTCACAGTAACCAAGACAGCATGGTATTGGTATAAGAATAGACACATAGACCAATGGAAAAGAATAAAGAATCCACAAATAAAGCAATACCTACAACCAACTGATCTTCAACAAAGCAGAGAAAAGTATACATTGGGAAAAGACCCCCTATCCAATAAATGGTGCTGGGAAAATTAGAGGGCCACATGCCAAACAATGAAACTGGGTCCCTATCTCTCACCATATTCACAAATTAACTCAAGATGGGTTAAATACTTAAATGTAAGACCTGAAACCATAAAAATTCCAGAAGAAAACCTAGGAAAAACTATCTTCAGCATAGGCCTAGGTAAAGAATTTATGATTAAGACTTCAAAAAAAATACAACAAAAACAAATGACACTTAAACTTAAAAGCTTCTGCACAACAAAGATATAATAAACAGAGTAAATAAGTAACCTACAGAATGGGAGAAAATATTTATAAGCTATACACCTGACAAAGGCCTAATATCCAGAATCTATAAGGAACTCAAACAAATCAGCAAGAAAAAAACCAAATAATCCCATTATAAAGGTGGCAAAAGACATGAACAGACATTTTTCAAAAGAGGAGAAACAAATGGCCAGAAAATATATGAAAAAAATTTCAATATCACTAATCATTAGGTAAATGCAAATTAAAACCACAATGAGATACCACCTTACTCCTGTCAGTATGGTTCTTATTAAAAAATCAAAAAAACAATAGATGTTGGCATGGATGCATTGAAAAAGGGAACGCTTTTACACTGTTTGTGACAATGTAAATTAGTACAACCTTTATGGAAAACAGTATGGATATTTTTCAAAGAACTAAAAGTAGTCTACTATTCTATCCAGCAATCCCACTACTTGGTATCTACCCAAAGGAAAAGAAGTCACTTTATAAAAAAGACACCTGCACATGTATGATTATCAGAGCACAATTCACAGTTGCAAAGATACAGAACCAACCTAAGTGTGCACCCATCGTAGACCAGATAAAGAAAATGGGGTGTGTGTGTGTGTGTGTGTGTGTGTGCATGTATACATACCATGGAATACTATTCAGCCATTATAGAGAATGGAATAATGTCTTTAATGTCTTTTGCAGCAACTTGGATAGAACTGGAGACCATTATTCTAAGTGAAGTAACCCAGGAACAAAGAACCAAACACTGCATGTTCTTTCTTACTTACAAGTGGGAGCTAAGCAATGGGTATGCATGGTCATACAGAATGACTTAATGGGTATTGGAGACTCAGAATGGGGAGGGCGGGACAAGGTTATGGGATGAAAAATTACCTATTGGGTGTAATTTACACTATTCAAGTGACAGATACATTAAAAGCCTAGACTAAAATAAAATAAAATAAAATAAAGTTAGCCTCTGAGGGTTCATTACACTCTTGGGTGGCCTTGTTAAAGAAAAAAAAAAAAGGTGATGCAGGCAGATAGCAGACAATTCTGACATATTTTTCTTCCTGTTATATTAAGATTGATCATCTGTGTCAATGGGGACATGGAGCAACGAAAACTTACACACTCCTCTTCCTCCTGGGAGGAAGTGAAATTGATAGGCCCATTTGGGGCAGAAATTGGGCAATATCTAGTAGCCTTGAGGGCACACCTATCAAGTGGTTCAGTTTCTGTTTCTAGGCATAGACCTGAGAAATTCCTACATATTTACATAAGGAGACGTGACATGAAATATTCTCAGCAACACTCATGAAAGTATAAAAAATGGAAAACAATCCAAAATGCCTACCACCAGGTTTTAAATACTATACAGCAATTAACTAGAGCTAATGTATGAACATGAATAATTGACAAAATACAAGTGAAGAAAAGGGGTTTTTAGGAAAATTGGTGACATGATTATAATGTTCATGTCGAAGAATAAATATAGTAGAATCTCTAGAAAGTGTTGTCAGATTTTTTCTAATAAATATATTAAAATCACTAGCAAACATTTGATTCTACGATTGTTGTTATAATCTTGGTTAAGAAGCAGTGGGGATATTCTCACTGCTTATACTTTGAGAAATGTAATATAACAATATGTACCACAACTTCTAAAAACAAAGTTATAAGATAGACAGCTGCAGTACTTTCAAAGACACAAATAAATGCTTCAAAACATAGAGTTTTTCAGTACTATCCCTGAGATGGGGTTATAATCAAAACTATTTTAAAAATGTAGAAGCAACTACAGGTATAGATTCTTACAAACATATAGATACAATCGCGTAAGAAAAATACGGATGTATGTGTCACCAAACTGTTTTTATCATGGAAGAACTTCAGATGATTCATTTTTCCTTTTGTTTATTTGTATTTTCTGCAATGACTCAGCATTTCCTAAATAATTAAAATTAAAAATAAAAAATTGCAAATTAAAACGTATGTTAAAACATTGAAGTAGTTTGTTATAGTGTATTAAGATTAAACACATATACAGTTCTAAGTGCACCTTGATAACAAATATGTATTTATACATACACATATATACACAAAGACATATACAAGGATGATAAAGACATTTGCGTATGTATATATATGTATATCTGTGTTTAGTTTTTTACATTACAGATGATTTTTCCATATTTTAAAATGTTAGGTTATTTTAAGATTTCTTAAAGAGAGATCTTTAATGAGAAAAAATATAAAAGCCCTTTTAAATCCAACTATGACTTTCTCTAAGAGGCCTAACGGGCTACAAAATTATTCTGAGGGACAGAACTACTGTTTTTATTTTAAATTATAAAGGAAAATACTTTCATTGACTATCTTTGTTTGTGTAAACTGAGAAAACCAGAGTCTGCCTAGATAGACTGCGTAGTGGACTGAATGATGGCCCCTAAAAAGATATGCCTAAATCCTAATTTTGGGAACTTGTGAATGTGACTTGGAAAAAGGTTCTTTGTAGATCTAATTAAGTTAAGGGTCTTGAGATGAGATCATCCTGAATTAACTGCATGTTCCTAAATACAATGAAGTGTCCTTATAAGAGACAGAAGAGGAGGAGACATGCAGAGGAGGAGAAGGACGGGAAGGAAGATGGGGGCGGAAATCAGTGATGCAGCCACAAGCCACGGAGCACCAGGGAATGCCTGGAGCCACGAGAAGCTGGGAAGAGGGAAAAAAAATCTGCCCTAAAACCTCTGGAAGGGGCTCTAGGGCTCTCGATTTCAGATTTCTGGCCTCTAGAATTGTGAAAAATAAATTTCTATTGCTTTAAGCCACCCAGTTTGCCATAAGCTGTTAAGGCTGCCAGCCATGGGAAACTAATTCAGAGTGGTTAAACAAAATGAAATAATTTACTCTCCATAATAAAGTATCAAGAATACAGAATATTTTCCTGGTCACTGAAGAACATGCTTGGGGGCCCCTGAATGGGGAGGAGAGACATGAGAAACAGTCGCTAGGGAGAAAATCTGACACAAATTGGCAAGCAGGACTAAGGAAGATCTGACCAAGAAGCTGTCAAACTAAAAACTTAGTTTTACTTTTAGGTTGTCTGTGCTGTGCTGTTCTGAGCTTAATCTCCATCCTTCATCCCTCATTCTTCAGTAAAAGTATATTCTTAAGAGAACGGTGCTTTAGAGATTGAATAACCAGTGCCTGTGTTTCATGCCAGGAAGAAACAGGATGGAGGGGAGAAAGCAGTGCAGTGAAGGCTAGAAAGAGAAAAGGAAAGCAGAATTCAGCAGCACCGTGACAATAACAACAAACAGAAGGCAGAAACAAAAATCTTAAAGGATATGAAGGAAGCAGAGGATGGGGCTCCAATGAGTGCATTTAGATAGTATGAAAAAAGTGACTCCAAACACTAGTGGATCTAGCCACACACAAGCAATAGAAGTTTGGATTGGATTACAGGAGAGGTCAATTTTAGCCACAGTAAAATTCCAAGTTCCTTTCCAAATCAGCTATGTAGGGTCATATCTCTGAGCTTCTTCTTTCTTTTCCTCCTCCATCTCTTCCGTGTTATGATACAGATTTTTCTTACTGCACTGTGAGATAGGAATAGCCAAGTTAAATTAAATAGCGTCAACACCGAGGACTTTCTCCCCCACCCCAGGGTTGTTACTGTAAATAAACTGTCAAAGCAGAGATCATGAGGACTCAGAGTGAGGAAAAATTGTCTTTAAAACGCCAAAGAGGAGGAAAAGAGGAGAGAAAGGCAAACAGGAAGGTAAGATAAGCTTGTGAAAAATGGGCAGAGGTGGAAGATAGGAAAAAAAAAAAAAAAAAAACAAGTAAATAATAAGATAAGAAAAAGCTGGAAGAAATGGGGAGAGAGTTTAGCAGGGAAAAGTAGGAAAAGTAGAGAAGGAAAAAGGAAACCTCTGAATGCAGAACACCCTATCACAATAATAAGGCAGTTTAGATTAATCATGAATATTTTTAGAGAACATATACAATCATCTCAACTTTCTGGCTTTTAATGAGAGGTGTAGTCAATTTAAATTTTAGTTTAAATAACACTTTCCAAAGATCATAAAATTCTGGAGTCAATCAGGATTTACTGTAACTTCTAGAAGAAGTTAGAAATTTGGAAATGCATTAATTTTCTTATGATATTTGGCTTTTGTTACAAAACCAGTTGTTTGCCCAATAACTCCATGACCTAAGAGAGCTCATTTATTTCCCAAAGGGAATATTCACTCTAACGGAGCATCTTTCATATTAGGACGCTCCAGCTCAGGTTTTGTGGAGAAAGGCCAATGATAAAATAGCACTTTTAGTGCTTCTCTTTTGGATGAATTATTAGCCTTTTCCAGTTTCAACATTAATTTTGTTATTTATGTGAATTAATATAAACTCTGAAGAAAAACTATCTAATGTTATGAAATTTGAAAAATGTAGCTTTGGAAAACTTAGAGTCATCTATTTTAGTTTTATGGGATAGAAGTTCTTTTCAAAAAGATGAAATGTGAAGGTGATGAATACGTAATAATGTTTTCATACACTTGCCAATTTAATGTGTTTGCATAAATATTTAATACATCAATCTTTTCAAGAACATGTTCTGCATTTCAATGTGTCTTTTCTTTTTCATTAGATTGGCCTATTTCTAAAGTCCCCAGAGAAAATTTTATTACTTGGTGAACATTTCCAGGACAGTGATCAAACCTCCTTTTTTTTTGTGAGTGCATAAGAAAATGTAATTTTTATTTACACTCCATGAAATATCATCATTATACATATGTGTACATGATTTATAAAAGTAACATCTGCTTTAGTTGATTTAATTATAAAATATGAAAAGCACAATTTGAATAAGATATTAACAATGATGCAAATGTGTTGAAATTTTTTAAAATTTCAGTCTAAGTAGGAATGCTTTTGGTTAATTTTGACACCACAACTTTGTCCAGGTTTGAGGTACTTGTATAAAACATGTGAACTTTTGTCATGAAATTTAGTTTTCTTCCAATTCAAATTATTATCACTTAAAGGTTCTGTTCAGCTAAACACAATTCCTCATTAAACTGCTTTCCCCAAATCTCATTCAAATTCAACTACTTTTCTAATACACCTCCTTCTCAAGTCATATATATGCCTGATTACTCCATACATAATTTCTTTCAATGACACCCTGAATCTGTGGTTTATTTCTTTACATGTGCTCCTTGAGGTGATGTTTCACATATACGTGCTTGCTGCATTACAAGACCATCTAACTTACCCCCAATGTTGCTATCCTTGTTTCATTTTTCTCCATGCATCTTCTACCCGCGTATGTAATTTTGAAACAGTGTTCAAAATGTTTATAAAATAAAACTACAGATCGGATCTCGACTACTGAGGACCTGTCCGGGCAGTGCTTTCTCAGCTTTCAGCTTTCCTGCCAGTCCTCAAGATCTAGCAAGATATCGTAGACACTCCAGGACTCCGCGCAAGCAGGTGAGCACGACTTTCCCCCCAGGGAAATCACAGGTATCTGAGGGCTAAGCCTCTCTGAGAGTGGTGGAATATGCTTGCTGTCTCCTTCGACAAAGAAACGATTGGGAGTTGGAGAATTGATAAACATTCAGGCTGTCATTTTCTTCAAAATCCACTAGCAAAAGTTTTAATTTAGTAGTTGTAAAATTTGAAGACATAAGTAATTCAAATGTAGAACATAAACTCCTCTGTGGTTAGAAAAAGGGCCTCCTGCATGCTAAGTGCTCAATAGTTCATTGTATAGTAAATGAATCAGAGGAGGAGAATAATTTCAAAGGGAAAAAAGTGACCAGTTTTTTAAATGTGCTATTTACAAGATTGAATAAAGAAATGAATCTCTTAACGGGTGAAGGTGATCAGGACTGGACAGGCTTAACTCCGGAGCACATTTGGCAAAACTCTGGGGACTTGGTCTTCTCTGAGAACCTGCTACCAAACAACAATCTCCTATAGTTATAGTCTGTCACCTTTGGTCTCTTATCATTGTAGTCCACAAACATTCCGAAATCAAAAGAAAGCATAAAATATGAAGGTTCCTCAAAAAATTAGAAATAGGACTACCATATAATCCAGCAATCCCTCTTCTGAGTATACATGCAAAAGAATTGAAATCAGAATCTTGAAGAGACATCTACACCTCCATGTTTATTGCAGCATTATTCACAATAGCCAAGATGTAGAAACAACCCAAATGTCCATCAACAAATTAATGGATAAAGAAAATATGGTGAAATAATAACCTCCAATGAGGTTATTATTCAGCCTTATAAAAGCAGGAAATCATGCATAATACCATATTAACTACAGGCACTATGCTGCACAGCAGATCTCTAGAACTTACTCATCTTGCATTAACAGAAACTTTGTATTCATGAGAAATAATTCCCCATTTATTTATCATTTATCTATGCAACAACATGGATAAACCTACCGAACATTATGCTAAGTGAAATAAGCCAGTCACAGGAGGATAAATACTACATGAGCTCATTTATATAAGGTATCTAAAATATTCAAACTCACAGAAGCAGAAAATAGAATGGTGGTTGACAAAGAGTGGGGGGAGGCAGAAATGGGGAATTATTTCTCATGAGTATAAAGTTTCTGGCAATGCAAGATGAATAAGTTCTAGAGATCCACTGTGCAACATAGTGCCTGTAGTTAATATGGTATCATGCACTTTGAAATATGTTAAGAGGATAGATCTCATGTTAAGTGTTCTTATTTAAAAAAAAAAAAAAACCAACACAAAAAACATAAGGAAGTTTTTGGAGGTGATGGATATGTTCAGTACTTTGGTTGTGGTGATAGCATCATGAGTGTATGTATATATCCAAACTCATCAAGAGGTATATACATTAAATGTATACAAATTTTCCATATCAATTTTACCTCACTAAAGCTAAAAACTTAAAGTTTATATAACACCTATTACTAGCAGACTTTTGTTAAGAAAGGTGTGTAAGACACCTTCAAACCAGGCCAGGGAGGTTCATAAAAATGATGGAGCTGGGCTCACTCGTGTAGTCCCAGCGACCTAGAAGGCTGAGGTGGGAGGATCACTTCAGGCCAGGAGTTCGAGACCAGCCTGGGCAACATAGTGAGATTTTTGTCTCTAGAAATTTTTTTTTTAATTAGCCAGGCCTGGTGGCATATACCTGTAGTTCCAGCTACTCAGGAGGCTGAGGCAGGAGGATCATTTGTGCCCAGCAGCTCAAGGCTGCAGAGAGCTATGACTGTGCCACTGCACTTTAGCCTGGATGATAGAATGATACCCCATCTCAAAAAAAAAAAAAAATGGACCCTAAATCATGTGTTATAAATGTGGCCTTATGCAGCAAGGGTCTCTTTTACAGGACTATTCTGAAATCTAAGTTGCATCATATATTTTTGAATAAACATAGTCATTCTGTTTCTGGACCTTAATAACACAATATTTCAGGGATAGGTAAGACATATTCACCAAACTAAGTAAGCAACATGGTCAGAAGTTTTCTGCATATAATTGTGAAAAATGGGCAGAAATAAAGTGTTTTTATTTACTTTTATGTTTTATTTTACTTCTACAGAGAAGACATGGAAACCTCAAGGATTCAAACATGTCTCTATAAATAGGATAAATTGTTAAGTAGAAAAGTCTCAATTATTTCATTGAAAGGATGAAAGCTTTCCCATAGATTGATGGTAAACCACACAAAAATGCTAAAATGTATAATCCCAACATTTATTAAATATAAATACATATTTAATTTATTTAATACCAACATTTATTAAATATTAAAATATTTAACACCATTTATTAAATAAATATAAATGCCTGTGAATATATAATTCAACAATTGAGTAAAATAATCCAAACACAATAGGAGACCATTGCTTTTGAATATAATCAAAGTTTTCCATTACTTATAGCAAGGATCCATGTTGTCTATATTTTAAGTTTTGCAGATCTTAATGGTCTCTATTGCAACTACTCAATTCTGTTGTAGGGTGAAAGCAGCCATAGATAATGTGTAAAAGAATAAGCGTAGCCGTGTTCCAGTAAAACTATTTACAAAAACAGGCAGTTGTCCAAAACAGGGCCATACATAAGTTATTGCTTGCCAAATTCCATATCATGACAAATAAGACTTCAAAATATAAAAAAATTTTATATTAAGATTACACATTTGAAGCACATTGTCCCCCCCAATTTACTACTTGTTCATATTCCCTCTTCCTTCTCTCCCTCCTTCCTCTCCCAATCTCTCCCTCCCTCCCTCTGTTCCAACCTGAACTTTCTCTCTCTTTCCCTCCCTCCCTTCCCCCACCACTTTCTCCAGTAGCCAATAGCCAATCAAAGCAGCCAGGGGTCAAGGTGTGTTCCTAACCCAGTGGAGAGGAATATTTTATGACTGACATTGTTTAAATCGCCAGCTCACTGTAACAATAAAAAGGAGACTGACTTTTAGTTGGTTTTATCATTGCCCTGAAATTCTCTATTACTTTTATTGCCCATATTGCCTGTACCAAAAGCAGGGATTGCTCCCACCATCCACCCTCTGTGGTGTAACACTGCTCTTTTGTATCTTAAAAAGAAAATTTAACTGCTTATATTGTACTTTTTTACTAATAAATATTAACTGTTGTCTAGAGGTGGTTGGACATATCATAATTTATTTAATGAATCCTATAATGGATATTTGGGCTATTTCCAATGTTCCATGGTACAAATGATGCTTCACTAAATAAACTTGAACTCTCATCCTTGCACATTTGTGAGAGTGTTTGGTTTGGATATATTCCTAAAAACTGAATTAATAACACATTTAAAATTTTAACAAATTTTGCCACATTGCTGTTCAAAAGTTCTGTGTCAATTTCAACTCTATTCAAGACTAAATGATAGTCTTTTCTCTATACTCTCTTCAACAAAGAATACAATGGCATTCTTAATTTTTTCCAAACTCTTAACCCAAAAATGATGTATCATTTTATTTCAAATTACATTTCTTTTCATAAATTATCAACCATTTATCTTTTTTTCTCTGAAAATTTTCTTCAATATATAATGGTGTATAATTTGGGTTCAGGTGGAGGGAATATCCACAAAGGCAGACTTATAAACACACAAAGTTTACTATATATATTCAGGTAAAGTCTGTTAAAATTGCACAGCTGGTTAAGTTAGATGAGTCTTGTTAAGATTGATTATTTAGCCTCTTCAGTTGAATGTGTTTAGATATTTCTGCCCTGTCACACTGAAATCTCTCACAGGCTCATCAGTAAATTATTTGTATTTTTGTCAATAAGAAATGGTGATAAATATTTCTGTTTGATGGATAGTGTCAATCATTTCACTCTAATTTGAGTATGTTATTTTCCAAAGATATTACTCCTCTCCAGGAAACCATATTCATCTTCCTTTACTTGGGACTAAGGATGGGCTGGATTTATCCACAATCACCCACAGTATTTAATAATAGAATTAACAATTTCTAATCTAACTTCACATGTGCATCATTTAGCCCATGTATTTTACTCCTCTATTTCCCCTACATACCTTCATCCAATCCATCAAAGTAGATTTTGAACCTATCACAGAACCTCGCATAGTATAACTGATTTCTACACAAAACTCTTGAAATACATAAGCTATTTTCTATAAGAAGAATGTCTTTGGTATGAGATAACAACCTTAAGCAAATGCACGACAATCTATATAATTGTGAAAACATTTTGGATATTAACTTTTATGGGGGATATCTTTAATAATTTAAGTTTTAAAGTGTTACCTAAACAAGGCATGTGCAACCAGCCTTCCTACTTTATGACAGCGGTACAGCCCTCACTCTGCCTTTCTTCTCTAAGACCCTCCCCCTGAGCCTCTAACAACTACAGAGCCCACCCCACTCAAAGTGCAGAAGTTTATTTCTCTCTGTATTTCCTTCCAATTCCAGTTAAAGGAATAGGGGCCTAATAGTCATTATTGTCCTAATTACTATACCTAAAAAGACAATATTTACACTACAAAAAAATTTTCTCTGGCCATATTATACCAACCCAGGCAAAATTCCTATACCCAAATGCTATACTCTGTCTTCTCCCGGTTGGAATGAATGAACTGTCAATTCTGTTTTCCAAACTCAGGTGTTCAACTCACCTGATCACTGGATACAGTCCACCATTGTCTGCTCAAAGACATAACTCCTGCAGTCCTCTCCTTCCCTTCCCTCTTGCTTCACTGTATGCAATCCTGGCATGCCCAGGGCTGTGTCTGTGTGCTCTTCTCCTCTTTGTCTACATCCACTCCCGAAGCGATCTCAGGTATACTCATGACTTCAAATACTGTCAATCTGCTGAAAAATTCCTACTTGCACCTCCAAGCCAAACCTTGCTCCTGAACTCTAAATTAATATATTCAAATTGTTTCTTAACATTTCCAGCTAGATAGCTAAGAGGCATCTTTAACTTAATACATTCAAAACTGAACTCTATCTCCCTTGCATATTTCCCTCTCATAGTTCCATATCTCAGTAAATAGCCATTCCATTTTTTCTAGTTGCTCAGATCAAAACATTTGAAGGCATAACTGAATTTCTCTTTTTCCTCATAACTATGTATAAATAATTACAAATACTTTTGATTTTTTCTTCAAATATATCCAGAATTTAATAGTACTGGATAATCTAATTCTAATTATCTCCATGGCTACTAGCCTGGTTCAAGCCACTATCATGATCCACTTCAACTATCTGGGCTTGCTCCTTCCACTTTTGTCTCAATGTTGTCTGACACAGTAGCCATAGTTGTTTTTTTTTAAAACAAAATTCAGATTATATTATGTCGGTTTTAAAACCTCCAATGGCTTTCTAGCTTCCTCTGAGTGAACACCAAGGTACTTTCCATGGTTTTCAAGGCCGCACATGATCTAGACCAATAAGATATTTCTCTGATCTCTTCTCTTACTCCCTCCTTGTTCACTGCTGGTCATAGTGACACGCTAGCTGCTTTCTAGCACACATCCAGCCCTCTCTCATCTCAGGAGCTTGTGTTCCCTTTGCCTCTCCTTTCCACATAGATCAACTTTGCAGACTCCTTCACTTTCTTCAATTTTCTTTTAACTTATCATAGAGGCTTGGTATAAAATAGAATATCAATATTAATTATATTAATATTAATATTAATATTATGTTAATATTAATAAAATATAATAATGACTAGGACATGCATAATAGTAAATGGATGCTATATTCATCATTAGTATGTATGAGTAATTAGATTAACATAGCTTCAATGTATAATTGAAATCTAGCAGATTACAAAAAGAATAAGTATCTTCCAAGAAACTATGAAAGATAAATACTAATAGCTAACACTAAGCACTGTTCTTTTGTACTGTGTTCTGTGTTCCTTGTGTGTATTAATTCATGTAATCATCAACAAAGCCCTAGAGAGTAGGTAATATTAATCCCATTTTACAGATGAGGCATTGAAGCAGAGAGTTTAAGTAACTTGCCCCAAATCACTTAAGTAGTAAGAGCTGTGATTTAAATCTAAATGATGGCTCCAGAACTACGCCCTTAACCATCACACTCTTAAACCACTACCCAAACTCTTTATAATTTAAAGTTTTTTAACAAAGTAAAAATTCATTTAGAAAAAAAAATGAGGCCCAAATAAATTGTAAAGTAAGATTACAAAAGTAAAGACAGGTGTGGTAGGTGCAATTCTAAGATGGTCCCATGATTCCGGTCTCTTGGTGGGCACCTCTGTATAAACCCCCATATTGAGGGTGGAGCAGGTTTTGTGAGTGTGATGGGATAGTCACCCCTGTGATTAAGTTTTGCTGCCTAGCACAGTAGACCTTAGGAAAGGGAGCTTATCCTCAGTGGGTCTAATCTAATCAGGTGAGTCTTCTCCTTGAAGAAGAGATTCAAATTTGAGAATGGGCATTTGATATGCAGGAAGTTCCCCATTGCTGGCTTTGGCGATGGAGGGAGCCATGTAAGAGCCTGAGAGCACCCTTTAAAAGATGAGAGTGACCCCCTGGCAAGGAACTGAATTCTGCCAGCAACTTGAATCAGCCTGGTGGAGCACCTGAGCTTTAGGTGAAAATACAGACAGCTGAGCATGTCAACAGAGAATCCAGTTACTCTGTGCCTGGACTTCTGACCTATATAATGGTGAGATGATAAATTAATATTGTTTTAAGCCATTATGTGTGTAGTAATTTGTTACTCAGTGATAGAAAAAATACAGCAGGCATCTCAGTTATAGCAATGAATATACTTCATTTAAATTCATTCAGAAAAAAAATTGATTTGTCTGATTTGGTTTAAAGATTAAAGAGGCTGGGAAAGGTGGCTCACAAATCCTAGCACTTTGGGAGGCCAAGGCAGGAGGATTTCTCGACACCAGGAGTTAGAGACCAGTCTGAGCAATATAGTGAGACCCCATCTCTACACAAAATTAAAAATAAAAACTAGCTCGGTGTGGTGATGTGCTCCTGTAGGCCTAGCTACTCAGGAGGCTGAGGCAGGAGGATCACTTGAGCCCAGGAGTTTGAGGTTGCAGTGAGCTATGATGGTGCCACTGTACTCTATCCTGGGTGACAGAGTGAGACCCTATTTCAAAAAAAAAAAGAAGATTAAAGAAATATATTATGCCTGAAAGAGATATATCTAAAACAAAATGCTGCACAAATGTTAAAAATGTAATAAATAAAAGTTTGCCACATAAAAACAAACATTGAAAGTAGATATATTACTATTAACAGAGTAGATTGAGGAAAATAAAATTACGGAGGTGACAAATATTGTTTCTATTGACCAAAGGGTTATAATTTACCATACAACTATGTGATGTTAATTTTTATGTGTCAACTTGACTGAACTAAGGAATGCCAATATAGCTCTGGTAAAACATTATTTCTGAGTGAGTCTGTGAGGGTGTTTCCAGAAGAGATTAGCATTTGAATTGGTAGACTGAGTAAAGAAGATTACCCTCACCAATGTAGGCAGGCATCATCCAATTTTTTGAAGGACTGAATAGAACAAAAAGGCTGAGGGAGGGCAAATTTGATCTCTTTGCTTGATCTGAGGTATCTTTCTTATCCTGCTCTCAGACATCCGTGCTCTTGGTTCTCAGGCTTTTGGTCTCAGACCAGGACTAACACCATCACCACCCTCCATCCCATTCCCCCTCAGACTGAATTACACCACTGGCTTTCCTGGTTCTCCAGCTTGTAGATGGCAGATTGTGGGACTTTATAACCATGTGAGCTAACACCTACGATAAATCTCCTCTAATGTATCTTTATATATATATACACACACACATATCCTATCAGTTCTGTTTCTCTGAAGAACCATGACTAACACAAACTATAACAGCCATTCACTTCTATGATATAAATAATATGTTTATGTACTTTCTAAAAAGTAAAAGAAGTCTTTTTATCAAAAAGACACCTGCACTTGAATGTTTATTGCAGCACAATTCACAATTGCAAAGATGTGGAATCAACCCAAGTGCCCATCAGTTCATGAGTGGATTAATGAAATGTGGTATATGTATACCATGGAGTACTACTCAGCCCTAAAAAAAGATGAATTAATGCCTTTTGCAACAATCTGGATGGAACTGGAGACCATTCTCCTAAGTGAAGTATCTCAAGAATGGAAAAACAAATACCACATGTACTCACTATTAAATTGGAGCTAACTGATGAGCACACATGTGCACAGAAGGATGTAAAACTCAGTGGAAATCAAGCAGGGAGGAGGGGGAGGAGAGGGGTACCTATCTAATGGGTACAAGGAACACTATTTGGGTGATGGGCATGCCAATTGGCATGACTCAAGCATTACAAAAGTGATCCATATAACCAAAAACATTTGTGACCCCTTAATATTTTGAATTACAAAATGGAAATGATGGTGAGCATCAAATCATTATGGTATTTAGATTCAACTGGACACTTCCAAAAGAAGGATCTGGAGATAAATTTTTAAATGCTAATATTTGCAATATGTCAAAATTCCACTACTTATGACTATTTAAAGTTTTAATAAAAATTTTTGGCTATCAATTTAAACATGCATGAGAGGCAGCATAGTTTTCACAATACATTCAAAGAGTATATGTATGATCAAAGAAATTTTAAATTTTGGCTTTCCCAGGATCTAATAATTTCTTTACTTCTTAACCAAGAGCCTAAACTATCAGCTTTAAAATGGAACCAATACCCCTTTCAACATTGTTGGGAATGAATAAAATAATATCTATAACTGACTAACCCACTTATCTTCTTCATATCTTCTACTACAGCTAGCATGGTGCCTAACCTATCTTACTACTCAGTAAACTTGTTGATTTGATTTCAAATGATCAGCTTTAGCCATAATAATATCCATAGAAAAATCTTATGATAACAAAGAGAGCTTTGGTCTCTGATCAACATCTGAAGACACAGATGCAGTTAAAATAGACTGTTTTTCTTTTTAACTATTAATAGTTTCTTCCCACCTAAATGAATTCAATTATTATAAACAGAATCTCTGAACTATACATATATTATCCATATATTATAAAACATGCTTGTCATTAAAAATAATAAAAAGTAGTGTTTTACAAGAAAGGACATGAGGATGTTTTCTTCAGGAAGTACCAGACTGATCCAATAAAATGGTACATGAATACACTTATTTCCTGTAAATAGCATATTCTATTATGGTTAGTGGATATTTCAATCCAGAATATTTTCTTTAAGCCTAATGGATAAGTCAAAATGATCAACATGTCTTTGTGTTTGGCAGTGAGGTTAGAGTTTGCCTGAGGCTGATGTACGTCATGTGTTAGTAATCTGTAAATAAATATGATGAAGAAAGAGACTGCAAATCTATCAGATATATGAACAAATTTTAGGTTAGTAGGTCCTTAAAATTCATAAACTGCCAGTGAGAGGCAGACCATGCTTCTTTGGATTTTATCCCTCAAATTAGAAGTGAGAATAAATAAATAAATAATCCTCAGGACTGGATTAATAGGGGTCAACTCTGTGGCCAAAAGGACAAACATATACATAAACAATGGAAGACCTATTCAAAAATGGTTTGGGTCATAACTATCAACGACAATTTATTAGCCTCTGTAAATTAATCCATCTAAAATATAACCTCCAGGAAATGGTTCATAGATTAGTTTTTTGATTCGTCTTGACAGCTGAATGTCCTGTGTCATAGAAAGAATCCTTAAATCTTTCTTATTGGATGCTTTCTTGGCAAATAGGAAGAATGGATTCACTATGTACAATTGTGACTTAAAAAGACAAAGGCAAGACTTCTCCTACACCTACCCTCATACAAATATAACTTTTAAAATTTTCTTTCATTATCATTTTAAAGTTTTTCTTTTAAATGTAGACAAGTGAAATTGGGCTGGAAATATGAGGTTAAATATTTGAAAGTAGATATATATATCTCTACTTTACCTATATATGTAACCAAATATTATATATATAATCTACTTTCAAATATTTAATCTATATAAATTTTTTCAAATATTTAACCTATAAATATTTTGATATATATCAAATGTGTCAAACCTAATTATGATTCAGTCTTACGAAGGAGATTTAAAAATGTTTATGTATAATTTTATTTAATCCTCTTTATTCATATCTTTTTATAATATTATCCCTTGTCTTTAGACTTCTTATAAGAAATAACTGATTTTGCAAAACTGAAAATTTTCAAAAGCAGTCATTTAAAACTAAACACTGGCAATGGTGAGAACAAGTGAGCCATTCAGCATTAGCAAAATGTTTTATGCCCAAAGATTCTACAACATTCATTTTTATGAAAAGATATAAACTATATCCTATAATATAAATTCAGCTTTGATTTTATGCACATTGTGCATTCTAATTATAACAATCTAATTTATAAACAATACATGCTGTGGTTCTGACAGTGAAATTGTGATGAAACACAGAGTACAAATTTTAATTACATACAGTTCTAATACAGTGAACACTGCAGCATTTCTGTCATCTTTGAAATGGTAACAGAATGAAAAAAGTGTTTGAAATATGAGCATGAAGGTAATGAGATCAATAAATGTCAGCTAGAAAAAGTAATCACAACTCCTGAGACTCACTGACCTTTCTACAAATTCCAGAAATAATAGAGTAGTAGCTCAGGATGCGGAATTCTTTAACAATAAGAAACTGATACAATTATAAGAAGAAAGGGAAGGAGAGATTGCCCTATGACATCAAAAACATTGCCTATAAAGGTAATTTTGACACAATAATTTATTCTCTTGATTTTTCTTCTATGGTAACCAACATAGATCACAAATCTTTGTTCTTTACAGAGAAAAATTCCCATTGAAGCCTTCTGAATGCAGAAAAAGCTGCTTTATAAACTTTCAATTTGCTTCATAATGTCTAGCATCCTAATAGAGTTTAATAATATAGTTAGTTAATTTAAATGCCCAAAGTCAAAAATATTCTATTCTGGTACTTGTAAAATCACTATATCAGTATTTGAGTATAATTTGGAAAAACTAAATTTTGAAAAGTGAAAGAATCTTTGGAAAGATTTAATCATCATGAAATATTCAGCATTTGAATATAAAATAAATTATGATATTGTAAAACTCTAAGTTATGATATTAAAATATTTTTAAAGCCCACAAAATTTTAAGCAATATTTCAAAATAAAGTTTCCAGTATGACTAAGTTTCTACAGGGCCAGAGGGACGAGAATGGGGTGTATTTTCAGTTTTTATGTCTTTTTCTCTAGGAGCAGACTGAAGTTGACACAAGAAAAGTTCCTAAAATTTCAATAGAAAACCAATAGTCTTTCTAGCCTAGAAAATCAGAGAAAAGTTCAGGTAAATCATATATTCATATCAGAATGAAAGGGAATCAGGGAAATAAAAAATCCAGAGATGTTAGTCCCAAATTCTCATTAGAAACCCTATCCATATATTTAGCTGACCACTGAAACTACATATGCTCTGGGCAAACTCAAAGCAGTATAACTAAAGATGAAAAAACTGAACTGAGATTTGAGCTGCCAGTCAAGAGGCAATGGTTGCAATTTGACTCCAACCAAATGAATTACCTAATAAAACAAACCACCAACACACTTCAGAGAAATATAACAAAATCCAGTCTCTACAATATAACATTCACAGTGCCCTAGACCCAATTCAAAATTACTTGACACATAAAGAATTAGGAATGTTTAAACAAGATCAAAAGGAAAGACATTCAACTAAGACCCATCTCAAGAAGAACCAAGTATTGAAATTATTATAAAACAATTGTTATAACTATGCTCAATGAAAATAGGATCACAATGAGGAACAAAATAAAATCTTGGAGAAGAAATAAAAAGCTATAAATAAAACCAAATGCAAATAACAGAACTGAAAAGGGCAATATCTGGGATTTCTTAAATTGAATTTATTTAAAAACAATATGGAGATGACAAAGATTTCAATGAACTTAAAGATAGATCAATATAAATTGTCTAATGTAAAGGACAGATAGAAAAAAACATAGGAAAATGTGAACAGTAACTTAGGAAGCTTTTAAACAAAAGCAAAAGATCTAACATACGTGTAATTGCATCCCAGATGAAGAAGTAATAAAAAATGAAGCAGAAAAATATTTGAAGAAATAATGACTAAAACTTTCCCAAATTTGGCAAAAGATAAATTTACATATTCAAGAAGTTTAGTGAATGCCAAGCAAAATAAATATGACAACCATACCCAAGCACATCACAATTAAACTTCTGAATGAGAAAATCATAAAAGCAGCCAGAGAAACAATTGATAAGAGAACAACTTGAATGGTCAATAATTTTTCATCAGAAAATGATAAGGCCAAAAAACAGTGGAAGAGTATTATTAAAGTACTGAAAGAAAACATTATCAACCCAACATTATATATTCAGTGAAAATATCCTTTACTAATAAAAGTAAAAATAAAAATATTTTATTCTAAAATAAAGTAAAACTAAGAAAATTCATTGCCAAGAGAAATTCAATACTATAAGAAATACTATAGGGAGTCCTACAGACTGAAGGGAAATGATCCCATATAAAAACTCAGATCATAAGGAAGAACTAAAAAGCCTTGAAAATGGTATTAAAAAGAAGCTGGGGATCCAAATATATCAAGTCATTAAGTAGGAAATGTCCGATTTCCTTAAGTACTAAGTTTGACAGTTGATATCGCTGACATTTCACTTTGACACTTCTTGATTTATTTTTAATGTGAAGGTACATCCTCAGTCTTTCAAACTCACGTTTTGGCTTGTGATTATCTTCCAAAATTTTTTTAGAGCAATTTTTGTGAAACCATGGATAAGTCAAAAATTCATGTTATTTTCAAATATGAGTTGCATCGTAGAAACAATGCTGCACAGATGGCTCAAAATATCAACGAGTGTTTGGGAAGGATGTGGCTAATGAATGCACAGTACATTGATGGTTTGAGAAGTTCCATTCTGGTGATGTTAATCTTGAAAATGGGCCATGTGGGCAACCTGAGACCAAGGTGGATGATGATGAGCTGAAAGCTGTAGTGGAAGTGAATCCGTCTCAACCTACACGTGAATTAGTAGCAAGGTTTGACATTGCTATTCCAACAATATTGGACCATTTGAAATAAATCAGCAAGGTAAAGAAGCTGGACAGATGGGTTCTGCATGAATTAAATGAGTGTCAGAAGGGAAATTGTCTCAAAGCTTGCCTTTCTTTGCTGTCATGACCAAAAGGTGAACCATTTCTACACTGTATTGTTACGTGTGATGAAAAATGGATTCTTTTTGACAATCGCAAGTGTTCTGCACAATGGTTGGATCAAGATGAAGTGCCAAAACGCAGTCTAAAACTGAATATTCATCAAAAAAATCTAATGGTGTCTGTTTGGTGGTCCAACGCTGGTATTATCCACTATGGCTTCATGAAACCTGGTCAATTGATTACAGAGGATATCTACTGCAACTAATTGGACAAAATGATTGGGATGCTTGTGATTAAGCAGCCGAGCTTGGTCAATAGAGATGGGCCAATCCTCTTGCAAGAGAACACTTGACCACATGTAACACAAACAGTGCTACTCAAACTACAGCAGCTGGACTTGGAAATTCTCTGTCATCCACCATATTCACCAGATCTTGCACCAACCTACTACCACTTCTTCCAGGCTTTGGTCCACTTCTTGCAAGGAAAAATATTCAATTCTCAACAAGCTGTTGGATTTCATCGTCGCTCACTTTCCAAGCTTCTTCTCTGCTGGCATAAACAAGCTACCGTGAAGATGGTAAAACTGTGTCAATAGTTTAGGTGCACACTTTGATTAATTGTAGTGCTTCTTGTTTGAGATATAATAAAGTACACTTTTCATTCGAAATCAGACATTTCATATTTAATGATCTAATTTTAAAAGCTACATTTCCTCTTAATTTCATTAAAACCCATAGGACTGTTTAAAGCAAATATTACAGTATCACCTTGTGAGTTTATAATGTATATAAATGTAATAAATATGACAGCCATAGCATAGAGGATGAAGGAAAGGAGAATGAGACCTAAATGGTTTCAAGTTTACTACACATTACTTTAAAGGATAAATATTATTTCTAAGAAGGTACATATGGTAATCCTGCAGGGAAACCATAAAAAAAGAATTCAAGGGTTATAGCTAAACAGTCAATAGTTATGTTAAAATAGCATGCAAAAATTATTAAAATAATCCAAGGGAAGGCAGGAAAAGAACAGAGGAAGAAAAAATGGAGGGCACAGAGAGAAACAAATAATTAAGTGGTAGGTAAGGCCAAAGTCAACCCTATTAGCAATAATTAATTGTTAATAGACTAAACATGACATGCCAATTAAAAGGCAGTATTACCAGAATGGTTTTTTTAAAAAAAGAGCAAGACCCAAGTACATATTTTCTATAAGATACACCTTTTATTATAAAAATATAGATAGACCGAAAGTAAACAAATGATAAAGACCATGCAAACAGGAAGCATAAGAAAGCTGTTGTGGTTATGTTAATATCAGACAATATAGACCAAAAGCTAAAGAGTATTATAAGAGAAAAGAGGCACATTTCATAACACTGGGCAGATTGATTCATCTGGAAGACACAACGATCATAAATATGTATGTGCCTAAAAACACAGCTTCAAAATACATGAAGTAAAAAAATAAGACAAAACTCAAGGGAGAAATATATAATTCCACAATCATAGGTGGAAATTTTATCAACCCCCTCTCAGAAAGTGATAGCATAATAAAACTAAAGTCATAGGTAGTCTGAAAAATACTATCAACCACTTTAACGTAATTGTTATTTACAGATTACTACACTTTACTTACAAAGTATACCTACAAAGTATACATTCCTTTCAATTGCACATGGAATATTCATTGAGGTGGGCCATATTCTGCTATAAAACAAGTCTCAAATTTTTCAAAATGATGCATCATTGAAGTGGGAGTCAAGACACCAGAATACAGCCATCTCCCAGGTGACTGGCCTTGGGCAGTTCATATTATCTCTCTAATGAGAAGTTTTTTCGTCTTCTCAGAATCGAGTCTACTATAGATATATCTTAGAGATAACAATGCTATCTATCACTCAGGTTTGTTTTGAGGACTGGAAGATACTGAAAGTAAAAGACCTAAGGTAGTGTCTAGTAGCCAATTGGAACTTAAGATATGTTTACAGACTTTCTTAAGCCAAAATCTTTTCTATTCTCACCAGTGCCTAAATCCAAGTAAGAAATAAACACTTAATAAACAATCAGTAGCATGTTAAACAGTAAAGATAGGTGGTTTTTAATGGTATTTTCCAGGAAGCAACATGTCCCTTTGCATTTATTCCTCAGCTAAGATCCCAACTCAAAGGGGATCCTTCCCAAGAAAAGGATCTTCCTGGTCACATGTGTATAACAGAAGCCAACAAAAAAACACACATTCAAAATAAACAAAAGCTGTAGGACCTTAAAAACTGATAGAAGCCAGTCCTGGAGTTAACAGACAAACCAGGCAGCCAGCACTTTGTAGAGATATTAGCAGGAAGCAAAATCACTGTAGAATTTACCTAAGTTATGGTATTAGACTTAACTTTGAGTACTTGATGCAAATAATGAGAATTGGGGGCAACTAATAATACAAATAATGACTATCACAGTATTAAAATATAGTACAAAAATGACATGGGATATGTATAAGTGGGATGAGTAGAAGATAACATAAGAAGTGCCATCTAAAGAAAAAAAAGGTTGAGTTTACTGCCCTGGAAGTATCATATTTGAAAGTTAAGAGGATAACTGGTATTGGTATCAGAAAGCACTCTATGATATTCGTAGCCTATTGCATATGTTTACATGAGTATCAATGAACATTAAAGAATATGTGGTTTTAGTTTTAAATACATGTTCATTCTCAATCACTACTTTTGTTCTGCCAATAAATTCCCAAGATAGAGAATCGAGCCTACTGTAGATATATCTGGATATCTGGCTTGGGTGAAAACCTAAACCTGAAAACAGTAGGTAGAAGTCTGATGCTCAGAGTGGTCAAGAACAGAATAGAGCATCTTCACAATGTTTTTTGTTCTTTCCGGAGGTGCTACCCATGCAAACTGCATTTCTCAAAAGGTATGTTGCTAACGCAAAGTAGTATATTCCTAGTCCAGAGTCATGTCTGATATTTCCTACTTGAGTAAAATTATGAAAATTTAGCATTAATGACAAGGCACTAAGGCTTATATGTGGACCAAATTTTCCTGATGTTTCTAAAAACTGAAAAGTTTTTATAAGGCAATCTCTACTTTGCTATATAAAAGATAATTACCTGACATACATGCAACCTCTGAAAGACCTCAAGAAAGAAATACATACATCAACCTGTCATACTTTGATTTCTTGTTAGGTCAAACTTCATTCCAAGTGGTTTGCAAAGTCCTGAGCATATTACCACCTGCTATATAAGTGTAAAATAATATTAGCTTCAGTAATAACTCAGGATCTACCTATGACTTTGCAGGAAATCAAGCTCATGACACCTTTTTCATGAGTCTGAATTATTCAATGGGAAAATTACAATTCTACCATATATAATTTGACTACACATGCACACATTAGGTAGTTAAAGAATGCATGTTTAAGTAAATAGTCATAAGCAATAGAGAATTCCTTTTTTTCATTCATGCCTGTATTGCATATCTCCCATATGTCAGCAACTTATCTAATATACACATAGGCCATCATGATTTTCTCCATCAGATATAGATCCAAAGTTACAAAATTTCCTTAAAAATACTAATGGAAGGCAAAAGGACTATAATGTGATGCCACTCACCTGCTAAATGGTGAATCAGAGAGGATTGTACTAAATGTGATGAATGTGAGAGAATTTATATTTCTGCTTAAGCTTAAAAGCCCACAAAAGAATCACTTGATCTGATTAACAGGCTGCTAGAAGTTTCATATTTGTGGCACCCATTAACCACACTGGCAAGAGGTAGGCATAGATTGGGTAGCTCTGTTTGAGTGTAAATATCAGGCTACCCAACTGGCAGAGTCAGTACCATGTTAATAAGGGACTCCTCAGGTACGAGTAAAATTCACTAAGCAAAGGACTAGATTATAGGTCACTCAGTGAGCATTTTAGGTGGACCTGCAGGAAGTACCATTAATAGGGGCCATTTCTGTGTGGAATAGCATGGAATCTGCATAGATAAAATGCTATAGAGTTTTCTAATTGCCATTTACAATTTGGTGGAAGATGTGAAGAAGGATTAAATAACTTGTCCAATTTCACACAGCAAGGCAGTTATAAAGCTGAAACTGTAACCAATGGAAGGGAAAATTTACAGCTTTCAAATACCTGAAATGTATCTGATGTGGTATATAATAGTTGCTTCATGCCGAGCTGCCATTTTATTTTTATTGTGGGACAGAAAAAAATAAACCCCAACACCAAATGTGTTACAGCCTTTGGATTTTCTTAAGAGCTGGAAATATGTATTTCAGCAATAAACATGACATTTTTCTTGCATGTTCCCACTGCTTTTGTTTTGAAAAAGTCATACATCTTTACCATAGATGAGCCCTTAAATGAAGAAAAATAAACAAATTTCACACCTTAGTTCAAGTGTCATTTGATATATAATTACTCAAAAATACAGTTTTGCACATTCTCCAGTAAATGCTCTCTCAATATTTGCCTGAAAAAAACTTTCTATAGCATTTTATATTTCAAAAATAAAAGTTCTTTTTTTTTTCAGAAAGTCAACCAGTACAGTCTTTTGCCTATAATGAACCATTCAGATTTAGAAATGAATTGTGATACTGACAGTCTAAGTTCACTTTTTAAAATTGCTTTAATTCATTACATTTTAAAAGTAAGTAGAGTAGTCAAAAGAAATGTGGTTCAAAAATAGAAGAAAAATAATTTTCTTTATTAAAGTAGCAGCATTGTGTTTAATGATTAAATTATGTTAGGCATAAAATCAAGATTATATCCCCTTTACTTTCCATCCACCAATGACAAATATTTATGGTCACTATTCTTTAATGCACTATTCAGTACAACATCCTATTATAGCACTTCTTGCTTAAATTATTATCTTGAGGAAAATTATTTGCAATTTATTCTATCTGATGTAACAAATGGCTATATCTTATACATAGGCAAAATGGAAATTCATTGGCTCTTTTCAAAGAAAAATCATTTTGATGAAGGTGCAAAATAAAAGTATGCATTATTTTTGTATTTATGAGTATTCATTTAAAATATATATTTCAACTACCAGCAATTATTTATTATATATAGGTATTTATAATTATAATTTCTAGGTGATATGTAACCTAGACTCTTAAAAAATTTGTCATTGACTTGATATCTCTAAAATCATGTTTAGGCCTTAAGAAATAATTATTGAGTAATTACTGATGCAAATATTATATTTTAATTTTATACACACACACACACACACACACACACAGATGATAGAAATATGCTCTGCATTTTACAAACCATTAGTAGTAAAGTTTGACCTACTAAGAAATCAGAATAGGACAGGTTGGTGCATGCTGCTGTTTCTTAGGCCTTTTGGCAGGTATTTATTTTATTATCATTAAGTAAATGCTACTTATGACTGATCCATTTAGTACACTATATCAACTATATCAACACAAAATATTATTTTATTGGCCTCATTTTCTATGTATTTATTATTCTTCATCCCTAAACAGTACCTGAGTTATGTAACTCTTCACTCAGTATATCCAAACACATCAGGAATCCTAACAATTCCATCTTCATAGAGACATTTCTCCCACACTCCTCTGCCTTTCTCAGTCTGGTCAAATTGCTCCCTAGTTATCCTCCTCATATGCTCCTTCACCATCATCCTGGGGATTCCCCCTCACCTCTGCCTTGTACTAGATCTACCTTCCTGGATCCCATAGATTCTCTTTTTCTTAGTTTACTCCCTGCTTTGGGAGATGCATGTGTTCCAATAGTTTCCTAGAAAAGGATGCATGTAAGATTTTTTTTTCCCACATTGTGTATGTCCAAAAATGTCTCATTTTTACCCTTACGCTTGATTGATAGTATAGAATTCTAGGTTGGAAATCATTTTCACTGGAAATTTTCAGGACAGCCTTCTACCTTTCAGTACTGCTAAGAAGTCCAATATCACTCTGATCTTGATCTTTTGAAGGAAACATATTTTCTTTCTTTCTGGGAACTTGTATGAGCCCCTCATGGCTCAGGTGTTCTCACTTGGGCAAAGAAACTAGCACCTTATGTGCTATCAATGGTCTCTGGCCCATAATTTACCCATTTTGGCCCTCTCAAATTGCTTGCATACTTACAAGGAGAAGTCAGAGGAGTTAATTCACATCTTAAATATCACATTAGAAAAAAAACCCAGTGATCTCAGAAGCAATACTTCCTGGTTAGAGCTCTAAATAGTATTTGCATTAATTCTCCAAAGCACTTTAGTCCACCTCACTAGATTGCTACCTTGAGAGTGAGGACTTCATTTTTACTGGCTCATTTAATTCTAAAATCCAATCAGAGGATAAAGGTCTATCTGTTTTGGGCTGAACATTTCATTGTACTTAAAGAAATTAAGCTTAATAATAATGGAAAGTAACAGTTTATTTAGATGACCAGGTCATGGTGACAAATAAAAAATTATTTCTAAGTCATTATAACCATCATATGATCATGATAACTTTCAGTGCCACTTTTTCGAAAGAAAAATATTCAAAGACTTTTTAGAAAACAAAGAGTTAAATTATAAAGAAGGTCACATAGATATTTATCCAAGATGTTTGTTTATATCACTCTTTTCTCAATTATATCTCCAAATTTATGCATTTTATACATGGTTTCAGAGGCCACAAGAATTCAATCAATGCTCAGGGTAATGAATTAGAAGATACACTAGACATCTCTTTGAGATTCAGTATTCTTTGTTAGCTTATTTACAATGTTCTTTCTAAAAACTTTAGACTAAAGGTTTGAAATGCACCTTAGAACTTTTAATCCATTGTTGTCTCTATTATTTAGCATAATTTAAAGATATTAAACCATATTATCTTCTGTATATATTATCATGATGACTTCTTGGGGCAAAACTATGAACTCTGCCCTCTCCATTGCTTTTGGAAGATTTTTCTATGTCCTTGATTTTCCTATGTTTCAATGACATCTTTATGTTCATGAGGTAACATTAAGGAAGTCACTTTTTAAGAATTTTTCTAGTTATCCAAAGGAGATCCCTTTTTAAAAATCGAACAAATACTATATAGTAAGCATTATAGTAGTCATCTTCATTTGTCTACCTCATAATATTTCTTACTTGACTGCTGCATAGTGAATATTCTCATCCACATTTAAAAACTTTTTAAAAAACTAAAGCTTAGAGGAACTAAATAATTTGCTCCAACTTCCAAAGTTATAAATGGCAAAATCAAAATTTACATACAAGTTTTCTTCTAACTCAAATGTTTATTTTTTCTAATTTTGATGAGTAGGTTAGTTATAATTTGATGATGTTTGTTTGTCTGCCAGGAATAAAACATTCAAGAGTTTAAAACATTCTCCCTCTATGGGGAACAAAAGTATATGCTTTGAAAAGATTGCTTTGAAAAACAATTACCAAAAATGTAGAAAAATCTTTAACAATATTAAGTGGCTAGATATATCATTTTTATGATAGAAAGAATTTCTGCTTTAGCTCCTGATTCTGAAATTGGCCAACCAGGTAATTCAGATAAGACCCTGGTGGAAGATCTAGACTGTGAAAAAGCATTTGTCTCCACAGATTCTAATGGAATAAAAGTGCAGATGTGATTATCAGGAATATAGGTATAGGGTGTCACCAGTACATCAACAAGTTCAACAAATTTCTGAGAGATGGAAAGCAAATTGGAATATTTATCTATAAAAACAGGAGAGAGAGAATATGCTATATAGGAACCACAAGGCCAAAGTTGCCTAATCTGTCTGCTGGAACCCCAGAGGCAACAGGTATAATGAAGCATAGAAGTGAGATATGGGTCTGCAAACAGTGAAATTAACTGAAGATCTGTGTATAGAACCACTAGAACAAATGCCCCCCCCTTCTCCCTTATCACAACTCAGACTCAGGCATCAAGCATTTACCCTGGCCTTATACCAATCCTAAATGGCTCCTCTCTAAAGAAATTGTAAAGAAAGCTAGTGTAGATGTGAGCTCCTCAGAATAATATTCTCCCCATTCTGACATTTAAAAGTCTTTAGATGGATTCCCAGTTCTCCATTTGCTCATTCTATCTGTCTGATAGGTACAAAAATACAAACTGCTCTAGGTTTTTTTAAACAACACAAAATTAAATAAGGGAGTTAGGTGATTATAAAATAAATGGAAGTGCTGGAGCAGCACAATCTACAGATCTGCATGATCTTTCAGAAATGACTTACAGAGCAGTACAAAACTAATCCACAAGAACATCTGCTGCTTCTGCAACAAGCAGAACTATGGCAACTACTGAGCTCATAAACTTACAGGTCAGAAAACAGGCAAAAAGAGTAGTTGCCTACATCCTGACAACCAGAAAGCTGAAGAATGGAACATTCCTGCAGAGATACACCTCTAACACCTTTATTACCAGCAGAAAAGAGTCCAAAAGACAGCAGAAAGATGGTCTTTTTCTGTCTTCTACCTTACAAATCTCATACAATTGTATCTAATGCACAGAACATACTTAACTCTCAGAATCTTGGCTGTTGAGGAGATTAGGGAACATATAGTTTCTAGATTTCCAGTAAGTCTAGATTTCTAGCAAGTGCACAAAAATAAGGCTCAGTAGAAGGGGGTGAATTCTGCTAAAAGCAACTAGACTATATCCACAAGGAAAAATATCATGCATTGGCACTCCATGCCTCATCCCACAAAGAGCTACCAGTCAGAATACCAATAAAGCCAAAGACAGGAAAGGAAAACACACCTATTTACATAGTACCCAAGAAACCCCCAAGCCACCTACTCGTCCTTTCACCTAGTCGTCTTTAAGGACAACTAAGGATCATTAGGCATAAGAGGAGAGCCAACATCATGAAAAAGAATAATGACCAAATTAAGGAAATAGGAAATTTAATGTCAGAAAAAAACAGATCACTCTGGAAACAGAAGAGAAGCCCCTGATATGATCAGAGAGATTAAATAAAGCTAGGATTCTTGAGAAAAGTGTCAACTGGAGAACATGAAAACATTCTTAAAGATTTATATTAATATTGTTAAAATGAAAAAGCAAAAAAAAATTTTTAAGTGTAGAAAAGAAAATGTGGACAGATAATATGAATGAAAAGAGACAGATAAGAGACCATTCCAGGAGATATAGCTTCCAAATGGCAAGAGTTCCAGAAAAAGAGAACATACTCAAATGCAGCAGACCCAGAGAGCATCTATCTAATCCAGGCTGGAGCAGAGGATAGAGAACCTTCATGAGGAGAAACTTCTGTGAAAAAGGGAACTTTACACACTAGCAGTATGATATGAATGGTATAAAGATACTAGAAATGTTCCTTGTAGGAGCAAACCAGGTATGGTGACATCTTTCCTATAGAAAAGAAATTTAATCCTAACACATTATTTGACAATGAACATAACAATGTAGATACTGTTCACTTCTTCTTTACTTTTAGAGTCAACCTGAAATCATCTATTATAGTTTTTAAATGTTGTCTCAAATATGTAAAATATTACCTAGGCCAAATGAAACAAAACTACAGGGTGAGTTCAGGCCACAGGCCCCAGCTGAAAACTTGGCAAAAGCCAGTTAGCTGACAGAACCTCCGATATGGTGGTCTTAAACCAGTGGTTTTGAGAAGTTTTATTTGTTTGAACAGTTTATAGCCATTATCACATTTGATCCTGAAAGTCAGGCAAGGGAAGAAAAGCATAGATAGCATGGTTGTAGATTCAGAAAAAGAATACAAATGCCAACACATTTAACAATATAAAAGTAAAGGTATATAAGATAGATGTGGGGAAGCACAAGGCAGGGTGATGGGAAGGGTACGGACATGGGAGTCTTTCTTCATGAATGGGCAACAAAGTGATGCTGTGGGTAGTTGAGAACACATACAATAAAAAAGAAGTGTAAATATAGCATTAGAATTGCAGAAGAGATCAATAGACAAACTTAAAATAATAAGCTATAAATATTTGCGAGCAGGAGAAAAAGTAAACCAATGCACATCTTTAAGAGGAATCAATAAATGTTTGTTAAATACCTCCTTCTTGCCAGGCAGTATTCAGGTCCTAGGGATACAATAATGCACATAGTAGAGGAAGGGAAAACCAGTGTTTGAAATGCAACTCATTGTTGTTCACCTTTTCTCTTCTGCCTAGAATACTTTGTCATTTTGATTTTCTGGCAAAATTCTCTCCCTCCAGCACAAACCCATGCTTACAAGCATGGAATCTGATCATAAATGAAGAAATAGAGGTAAAGATATACAATCTAGAGCTTTAGGGATAACCACTAGAAAATGCCAAAACAGAAACCAAACAATGAAGTTGGCTGTAGTTAACAGTACTAGTGGTAAAGAGGCGTGGAGAAGGAAACTTCCTTTTCCTGAAATGCTTTGTGCCATCTGATAGGCCACTATGGTGGGAACTGATGTGTGGCACCTTCGGTGACAGACTTATTGCTCTGGATGCTGGCAGTGCTGTTGACAGACTGCCTTTGACTGTCAGCCTCTTCAGCAATTGTCTCAGATGCAGAAAGCCATTTCTTCCAAAGTTATGCAATTTTCCAGGCAGCTCACATTTAGTGACCAACTGATGCTGAAGTTGAGCTTGATCATTTCAATCCAGCTTGGGACAGATGACTCTGAAGAGACATTCCAGCTCCTAAGCACCCCTTGGGGTCAGTGGAGACTGGCATTGGACATGAATCACAGCTTTCCTTGAAGAAGAAGAACCTTCTTCCCATTTCTGCTATCTTTTATGCCTTTCCACAAAGGTTAATCCCAAGGCTGCTTAGTAATAATCTATACACTTGGCTCTGTCTCAGCATCTGCTATCCAGGAAACTCATCCTATGACAGACACTGTTTGTAGGTATTACACCGATAAGTATAACTTAAATGCAAGAAGAGTGCCAGTGATGGTTTATTCAATGTAATACAGAATACATAAATAATTAGACAGTAAAACAGAGAATCCATGCGGCAACAGAATTCACTTTCACTTTTCATTAACGTAAGTTCCTCTTTATTTTACTCCGCTTTGTTCTTCTCTTATTTATATGTTTTTGCCAAGGATGGATTGCTTTCTACTTAGTATCTAGGCCTGAATGTGAAATTTCATGTTGCTTTTGCACATACAGAAAATAATGCTAGTTGTTTATTGCTGTGTTTCTTTTCTAATGTATATACACTTTAATATCATCAATACTTTCATCTTGGCAAGATAGTATTACTGACTGGCCAAGAATCCGCCTTTCTATTGATTTTTATGTATGTACCTTTCTCACCAAATGTTGGTGAATTCTATTTACCTATCCTATGAAAAAGATAATGATTCCTAGCATGCAAATATCACAATAAATAATGGTGATTTTATTTGTATAGAAGACAGTAAAATGCCCTTACTTTTAATGCTGATAGTATGGCAACAGAGATAATTGCTTGATTTTATTTTCTAGGTAACAGTTTACTAGCATTTATTTTTAGAAATGCTGTCAATAACAGCAATAATTTCTGTGACTGTCTTCTTCAAAGCACTTGTGAAATATTTAAAGTATATCCCTCCAATGCAGGGATTCTAGCTCCATTATTTATATATCTCTGATTCCTAAATATTTTTACAAGGTCAATAGATTTTTAAAGAATGTATGAATAAATGAAGTAATGAATGGATGAACTTACTTCATACAATATTTCATCCAGAAATCTTTATCCACTTAATATCATATACTGACCTCTTGCTGTTTTCCCAGTCATGTTCTAAGTTCTGTGTATGTCAATTTCCTTGCAGTTTCTGGGTACTCCAAGTCTCTGTATTTCATTCATTAATTTCATAAATATTTATTAAATACCTATTCCGTGCCAGGCAGTATGCCAGATGCTGAGGATATAATAATGCATATAGGGTAGGAAGACAGACACTTGAAATGAATTATATTATTTGTTCACCCTCTTTCTTCTGCCTGGGATGCTTTATCATTTCAATTTTCTGGCAAACTTCTATTCCTCCAACATAAAGCCATGTCTAAGAGCATAGAGTCAGCCAGCCAGGGTTCAAATTCTGGCTCCACAGTTATTAGTTATGTGACTCTGGGTCTTCAGTTTTCCCATATGTAAAATAGGGAGATAATAGTATCTACCTCACACAGTTGTGAAAATTAAGTGATATGATGTATTCAAAGGTCTGAGCTTAGTGCCTGAGTCATAATTATTTAATAAATATTAGCTATTATTACCAGTATTACTATGCCCTATAAAACAGTTAAATCCTGACAACAAATTCCAAGATATAGCAGCTTCCACCAAAATAGAGTGACTTTAGAACATCAACAAAGCCCTTTCACGTTTTTTTACTATTTTTGATTACAAAATTTAAAGGTTCTGTTAAAAATAAAATATTGTCCATGTTGTTACAAATTGCAGAATTTCCTTATTTTTTAAAGTATAAATAGCATTCCATTGTATGTATATACAATGTTTTCTTTACACATTTATCTGTCAATGAACATTCAGGTGTTTCCTTGAGGACATTATGCTAAGTGAAGTAAGCTAGTCACAGAAAGACAAATATTAAATGATTCTACTTATATGAGATATCTAAAATACTTAAATTCATAGAATCAAAGAGTGGAATGGTAGTTACGAGAGGTTGAGGGCAGGGGAGAATGAGGAGTTACTCATCAACGGGTACAAAGTTTCAGTCAAGCAAAATAGGTAAGCTCTAGAGATCTGATGTACAACATTGTGCCTATAGTCGACAATAATGTATTGTACAACTAAAATTTCAATAGGGTTTATCTCATGTTAAGTGTTCTTACCACCATAAAAAAATAAGATATTGTCTAGGATGTACAATATAATAGAGAATTGGCAATCATTCTAGTCTGCCATCTAATCCAGCAATCACTCCAAAGTTGTGGAAGGAATGGTAAGGATAGCAAAATTTGGAAGGGAGTGAAGGGAGAGGAACCACCTTGTTCTAGGTTCCATGAAGCAAGTGTTTCAAAGCATTTCCACATTGATTTATTTGGTTCTTTCATCAATCCTATGAGACAAGTAAAGCCCCTATGTTTGTCCTCATTATAACTCTGAATATTTATGCTTGGAAACATTAAATTGCTCTCATGATTTCCTTTCATTACGGAATAGAAACAATAGAGGAGGAGGAAGAGGAGGAGGAGAAAAAGGTTTTGCTATCGTTTGCTTTTTCTTTTTTTGTAAGCACAAAAGAAGAGAATTTAGTCATAATCTAAAGTAAATATTCATTAGATGTGAAGAATCACATTGTCTCCAAGAGGATTTCTAAAAGTAAAAGATAAGATATGAGCATTTGAGAATCCCAATGTAGAAAAGCTTCATCTAAGATTGTTGTTCCAGTATCCTGATCTCTAAATACACCAGAACGCTTCTACTCTCTCCTCTGAATAGAATACAAAATAACCACATAATTCAACCTATTCAAACGAAGTGGCAAGCCACAAAAGATTTTCTCTTCTAACAGGTACACGTCTAGTTCTTATTGTTGCTCTATCATCACAACTGCTGATATATGAATCAACAAAGCAATAAAAATAATTGAAAAAAGTTATGTCATAAGATTTGTTTATATAAATGAAATATGTCTCTCATAAGCACAGAGAGATGTTGAATTTTTCAAACTCGTCAGAAATTCTATGTAACATTTCTTTAAACTTTATATCTGTGGAAAATCTGCAGTAGGAATAATTTTTATTATTTTATTAAAAATAAGTACTGTCATTAATATGGTTGAATGTTTTAGAATTCGTAAAGTAAGTGCAATCATTTATTTTTTCAAACATTTGGTGATTTGGGCATATCACAAAACAATTTTATAGGCATTGTTCTATGATTTTCAAACTCACTTATTTCAAAAGAAACATAATCACGTTTTTCTGATGCAATTAACCCTAGCTCAATTTTTGGACTCTATTTGATCTCATTAGCACAGTTTTTTTCCTATAACTCAGACAGGGACAAAAACATTTCTAAAAATTTCCAAAACAGTCATAGAGTTGAACTTTTAAATTTCTTCATGAAAATTCTAACAGGAAAAGAGTTTGTCTAATACAATACATTCAGCTGGGTAGTATAAAAGTAATGATGTTAATAATCCCCCCAAATGATCAGGCTTTGCATTCGCACAGTCTCGCTTCCATCCCTCTCACAGTTTTGCCAAAAAAGTTGTTCTTTCATTGTCTTATAATTAGAAATCCAGTTTCATATTTTCTGAATAGTCTATAATCCGATACTTTAGGAGTGTAATTGCAGTAAGTCTACAACACAATTAGAGCAGACAGCCAAATGCAGACACCAACAAGAAATTCTCCCTCAAAAACCAGGCCAAATTAAGTTTCTAATAGTGATGTGAAAGTGGAAAGTTCAAGCTCAGCCTCTATTCTATGATCAAATTAAATATTGGCTACTAATATCGACCAACTCACTTTAGCAATATTCAAAATGAATAGCTAAGGATCAAAATAATACAAAGAATTTTTTCAAATCTTTACTCTTGTTATAATATTATACTTAATTGGAATCCACCAAAATGTTTAGTTCCCCCCAAGAGATTAATAATGTTGTTACAATTTATTCAAAAGATATTAGCAATAAGCCAAATGCCAAATTTTTATTTATACAATATTTATTGAACTATTTTTTGATGTGTCAGTAATTATATTAAACATATTGATACAATCATATTAATTAATATAATTATATTAAGTATGGTACATAAGTAAGTGTCTTACATGGTTTCAAGAAGATTTATTTTCATAAGAAATCTAGTTAGAAGATCTTTAACTGGAAAAAAATTATATTTAGTATTATCTTAAATTAGAATTATAAGCCTTGCTTCAAATGAGTGCAGAGTCTATCAGGGAGAGTGACTGATATCTAAATAGCAATAATATAAAGTAGAATATAATTAAATACCAAAAAAGAGGACCAGAGTATGAGATGATAGTTCAAAGAAGGAATAGATGATATTCAGCTGAAGAATCTGCCATATTTCATCGGGGAGAAAGTGTTCGAGTTGTGTGTTTAAGTATCTGGCAGGATCAGGACCCGTGGAGCTGAGAGGGGCATTCCAGATAGAGAGACTATCATAAGCTAAGCTGCAGAAGCGAAGATTTCTGAGACATATACAAGGTCCGGAGAATAGTCCCATTGTCAAAACATGATGTATATGAAGGGAAGACCTGAGTGATAATACTTGGGGGACATGAGAGCATGTAGGGAAATAAAACTCCCCCAGATTTCTCAGTGCCAGGCTGCTTTTAAAGTGTGTTATTAGAGAATATGAAGTTCATATTCTAATACGTCACTCAAGAAAGGTTAATGGGTACAGATTTAGCTATGTTCCTGTTTGTTATTTTCTGTTTTTCTATAGTCTTGGTTCTAGAGGGACAGTTTGGCTGAATATCAAATACTTAGTTCACACTATTCTTTTTTTCATTGAGCAATTTTTAAAGTGCTACTTTACTGTTGCCTTGCTTTGAATTTTGACTGTAAAAGAACTAATGCAGTCCAATATGTTTGCCTGTTCAAGTTATTTATTTACTTATTTATTTATTCATTCATTCATCCATTCATTCCAGGCCTGAAGATAATGAGAATTTTTCTTTTAACTCTGAAATCTAATAATTATTAGGATTTGCCTTGGAGTTTATCATTCTGGGTTAATGATAAACTGGATTTTCCCAAATACTCAGTGGGTTCTTTCAATGTTTAGGTTCAAACTTTTTTTTCTAAGTGTCTGGGAAGTTTTCTGTGACTATAATTTTATGTATTAGTTATTTTCCAATGTTTTATTATTAGCTATTTTCTAATATCTAATATTCTAGTGTTTTGCTTTCTATTGTTTGTTTTTCTTTTAAGGGACTGTGACAATACAAATATTATTCTTTCTCTTCCTATCTTTCATATTCATTGCTTTACTCATTTTTATTCTCTTAATTATTTTGCTGTTTTTTTTAGTCAATTCTTTCATGGGCATCTTCAAATTAATTCTTCATTTCTGAGTTGATTTTGTCATTTTATGTCATTTATTTTCTGTATGTAGTCAATTTTATTTTAATTGTTCACTGTTTTTGTCCATTCTATTCTTAGATTTTGAATTTCTGATGCAGGTTGTTTTTCTATATCCTCACTTACTTGAGAATATTTAATTCTATTTATAATGTTGTCTTAGACTCTTCTTTAGCTTCATGGTTGTTAGTCTGGAGGAAATTTTCCTCAGTCAACAAGTGTTGAATTTTGTTTTCAGATTTCTTTCAACAGCTCCGTGTGAATCTGCTAATCTTCTCTTGCTCACTTTTTTGTGAGGTATTTCAGTGTTTTATGAGATTCCTAGCTTAATGATATCCTTGTCTCATAGTATTTCAAATCCCAGAAACTTTAGTGCATTTGTTTGTTTGTTTGTTTGTTTTTGTGGTAGACAGTGGAATTGCGTTCCCCTTTTGTCTTGCAGGATTCAAAAATGTCCTCTTTCATTTCCTTCATTATCCAATTGCCAGGAGGTACATCCTTTATGGCTTCTTTCTCCCCAGAAGCAGCCATATGTTTCAAACACTGATGCTTTACATTGTGAGAACTCTTACACCCCTTCTCTGTGACCTATGCTCTGACATACCTGGACACTATTTTAGTATTTTCAGAGCAAGAGTGTATTTAGCTTTTCTGGTAGAGATTTTAGAGGACTTTATGCCCCATTACTTATTCTCTTTATCTCTTCCCTGTGGTTTTTCTAAATCTGTGTTTGCTTTCCAAAAATATCTTGTGTCAGGGTTGGGTGGGTGAGGAGTTTGAGGGATCACACACTAAAATATGATGATGTTGTGTTTCTTACAGCTATTTGGAATGTGGGAATTATCTGTATTCAAATAAATTTAACTTAATTTAATTTTATCTTCTTGTTTTTCTATATTATACTGGAAGGAAACATTGGAAGATAAGAACATAGGCAAAAGCTATCATTGTCTTTGGGCATCCTTATTATTTTTAACCAATCAATATTTTTATATTTAAAAGGTGGTTTATATAGACAAAATATAGTTAGATCTTGCTTTTTTAACACACTATGACAATCTCTGTGTTTTTCTTGATTTTTAGACCATTTACATTTAATACAATTATTAATACAGTTGGGTTAAAAATCTATCATATTGTATGTTGTTTGTATTTATTCCATATATTATTTGTTTATTTTTTCTCTTTACTGTCTGCTTTTGTATTAATTGAGTGTTTGTTATGGTGCCATTTAATTTTTATTATTGGCATGTTAATAATACTTCTTTGTAAAAAAAATTAGTTGCATTAAGGTTTATAATATATATCTTGGTCTTATCATAATATACCTTTAAATATAGTGTAAGAACCTTACAACTGCATTCTTTCAATTCTTACCTCTAATTTATTATACTATTGTTATTATGTACTTCATTTTACATATTTTATAGCATCACAAAACATTGCTATTATTTTTGTTTTAAATGTTCAATTATAGTTTAGAAACACTGAGAATTAAGAAAAATATGTATATTCATATTTGCCATTTCTAGAGCTCTTCACTTTTGTGGGTAAATTCAAGCTTCTATCTGGTTCCATAATCCTTTTGCCTGAAGAACTTACTTTGTCATATCTTGTAGCATCATTCTGTGGGCAATAAATCCACTTAACTTTTGGGTTTTTTTCCCCCACTGGGAAAATGTCTTTATTATGCCTTTATTTTTGAAAGATATTTTCACTGTGGATACAATTCTAGGTTGACTTTTTTTTTCTTTCAGTGCTTTAAAGATGTCACTCCATTGCCTTTCTGAATTGCACAGTTTTTGACAAGAATTGTGCTGTAATTCTTATCTTTTATCTTCTCTGTGTAGTGTGTCTTTCTCTAGTTGCCTTCAGTGTTTCCTCTTTATCTTTGCTTTTCAGCTGTCTCAGCTGTTATGAATCAGGCATTGTGAAAAATTATGAAGTACTCTTTTAAGATAAGTTTTCCCAAAATATTTACCCTAAATTATGTGGCACTATTATAAATAATTTCTAAGTAAGCACATTGAGTCTCTGAGAATGAAATTGGCCACTTTAATCTAGAAATAATATGAAGACTTCCATAGCTATGTTATCTTATCACTCAACACTACTAGGAAGAATTAAGAACCCCTTTAGAGTTTAGGATATTTATTAATTTGTCTGTTCAAAGATACAATCTAATAACAGATTGTACACTATATTAAAATGCTCTAATAATAGAGAGTGATTTTGGCTATTTTAAAAAGGCATATATGCAAAAGAGATTGATAAAGAACAGAAACATATATTGAGAACAAGACAAATATACACTTTCCATCAGAAAATGTTTCTTTTGTTATCACATGTGACCATTCTTTGCAGAATGGTTTATAACATGCTGCAACAACAGTACTTATATCCTTACCTATCTCTAAACTCACATTCTAGAGTTGCAAATGGCATAGTTGTGATTTCAGGGTCTCAGAATATCCTGATTTCCAGTTTCCTTCTTTTATTTATTTATACAACTGAATCTATATCACTTTAAATGGGAATGAAGTTTCCCTTTCCACAAAGATTAAAAATATTTTTTAAAATCCTGACTTTTAAGAGAGGAAATGCAATCAAGCCTCCATTCTAATATGGCTCTTCCAAAATTTGTTAGCAAATGGTGGGTTTATGTTGTGATTTTTTTTTTAATTAGCAATACAGTGTAGTACCGGGCACCTGAAACCAAGATGGGGAAATGAAGACCAGGTTAGGTTACAAAAGAGTAATGAATGAAAAGGCAGAAGGCACCCTCAGAAAAGCTGACCTACAAAGAATTTTGCTTGGCATCAGCTTTTGGCTTCACGCATCACTAGAAAAGACTTTGGTAATTGGAGACATGTATTTATTTCACTAATAGCCTCAAACTGAATTTTATATCTCAAAAGAAAATTTTTCTACATTTAGCTGAGAAAACCCATAAGCCTTCTAAAATACAATTTTATAAAAGGCTGTATTCGTTTGTTCAGGCTACCATCAGAAAATATCACAAACTGAATGGATTACACAACAGAAATGTATTGTCTCACAGTTCTGAGGACTAGGAGAAGTCTGAGATCAGGGTGTCAGCAGGGTTGGTTCCTTCTGAGGGCTTCAGGTGGTGTATTGGCAGTCTTTAGTATTCCCAGTCTCTGTCTTCATCTTCACATGGCACTCTCCCTGTCTGCTTGTCTGTGTCCAAATTTTCCCTTTTGGTATGAATAGTAGTCATATTGGATTGGGAGCCCAACTTATTTCAGTATGCCTTATAGAAACTTAACTAATTACATAGCAAAATCCCTATTTCCAAATAAGTTCACATTGTCAGGTACTGGGTTAGGGCTTAAACATATGAATTTTGAGGGAATATAATTCAACCCATAACAAAGCTATTTATTGCTAACTGATGGATGTAAATCTGAGCAGTTGTTTTAGTTCTTTATTAGCCACAAATTAGATTTGGGGGTATATTCTGTTACCTTTCTTGTTCAAAAATATTTAAATTCTAAAATTAAGGGATCAAGTTGATTCATAAACTTCATAATGCTATGGTGATTTGCCCTCATGACTTTGGAGATATGGAGATAAAGTTTAAAGAAGCCTTACCTAAAATATATTCTAATGAAAGACATACATAATACCCAACCAAGCATCCAGAGTTAAAAATAAATTAAATACATTTAAATAGTTTTAATTATAATATAAATATTCTACTATAAATATTAAATAAGCCATAGTACATAAAATTAAATTGAATTAATTTAAAATTTTGATAAATTATTATTTAAATAAACATTATTAAATGGATATTATAAATTAATATTATTAAGAAATTTCTATGTAATTCTGTATTGCTTATAAGTATCTGGATAGGGGGCCTGAGAATCAATAGGATTAGCTGGATTTTCTCCAAATGATGGGTGAAAAATATAGGTAGAAATGTCCAAATTGTATTCCCATATCAAAGGAGAGTAAACTTGTGTCATGTAAACTTGTGTTCTGTCTTGGTACTCTGTAATATGTATTTCTCCAGTCCACTGTTTCCTGTGCAAGTGAAGAGTCAGTGTTCAAATTAATCTCCTAATGTTCTCCTGTCTCAAAAGTCACATATGTGGACAAGCGTTGGTTATGAGGCCCCTCCCCTTCTGAAGTGGTTGGTTAACACATGGAAATAACAAAAGTAATAAAGGATGTGATGGGGTCCCTTGGTCATTTGGTCATTTGTATTAGAATGCCATTGCCTTCTACCTATGTTTGAAACAAGTTCTGGTACAAACAGAACGTGTGGCCTCTCAGGAGTAGACACACCACTGCTTACTCAATTGTAGATGCGACATGCTTGCCTCATATCCCTTTTGTTGTCCCCTCATTCTTCTTTTACAAATCACAAGTTAGAAGATAAAATTATACAGAATTCCAAGATGGAAATAGTAAAGCATCAAGCCAAGCATGGGGCCCTTCTGAGTACGGAGCCCTGTGCAGCTGCTTAGGGCATATGTCCATAAAGCCACCTCTGCTCCTAAGTTGGCTGTCCCTTCATCCTCGTCACACACCCTCAAGGAACCCAAGTGAGGGTAATGCCACCCCTACTGCCAGGGAAGTGCTCCTGTCACATCGGGAACCCTGCATGAGGAGCTGCAGTTGAAGGTACCTCACAGTGCTGCTGGCACATTTGGGCTGTGGCTTCTCATCAAGTGTACATATGATTCTTTCCATGTGCACACAAGACTGCTTCCCACTGCTGCTTAGATCTACTGCCATGCCTTTCTCCATTTTTTAAAAAAAAATCTGTATCAGAAAACATTTCATTTTGTTTGTAAATACTTATTGGCTATTATTAGAATCACACCACTACTGGGGCAAGTAACCTTTTTATTCTTTTCACTTTCACCTCTTCATTCTTTTTGTTTCATTCTACAGAGTATTTCTGGAAAAACAAGAAACTAACTTGACCCACAGCTAGCTTTTCTAACTTCCACTGGACCTACATAGCATAATTTTACTTATCTCTAATTGATCCTCTGTTGTTCATTCTAACTTCTAAGTCCTTTCTAATCAAGTCAATCCCATATTCAACACCACTGGCTTTGGATGGTGATTTCACCTACTATTTAAAGGAGAGCTAACATGTTTTCTTTGTTGCCATCAATTCCATTTCAAACTGTATCTGACTCTAATTTCTTCCTTTCATTCTTCCTTTGAATATCAGAAACATGCATGCACCTCTTACTTGCCATGCCTGCCTGACCATTTGTGCAGTCTATTAATCACCATCACCAATTATTTGTTTCCTCAGTTATATCATTCTCCTTTATTATTTTTATCTCCTATTCTCCACTGGAACCTTTCACTCAACCAAATATGCACATCGTTCACATGTTTTTTTAAAAAATAATTTAACATCCAGTACCCAGATTTTGGTTCCTAATACCATTTTACATTTAAAGGAATCAGAGCTTTTTGGTTGATTTGAGGACTGGACAGGGAAAAGACAAGATAAGCCTAGAGTATCTTGAAGTATCAGAAAGTAAAAAGTGCTCAAAAAACAATGCCATAAAAGCAATGTCAAAGGGACACAGAAGCCAACCTGAAAGAGCTCCTAATGTCCAAAGCTGGAACAACAAAATAAATAATGTAGTGTTAGATTATAACCTAAAGTCTAAAATAAATATACATGAGTCTATGTTGTTTGAATAAATAAATAGGGGGAAAAGAGACAAACATTCCTTACAAGAGAATTCCAAGTTATGTGTACATACATACACACACACACACACACACACACACACAGATAGATAGGTAGAAATACTCTTTTCTTCCAGAGGTAGAGATTAATTCCCCCACCCCACTCCCATTAGTGACTCACTTCATAGAATAGAGTCCCAAAAGGGAAAAATAGTAAAGTTACAGTGGAAAAAACCTAGCAAACACTACCTTAACCAATCGATCAAGATTAACCTTAAAGTGATCAGTTAATATGACCTAATGTCATGTAGATATCATGTACACCCCCAATAGAAAATGATGAAAAAGGCACATCATTTCTGTAGCATTCTTTCCAAAAGTTTGTAAACCAGTCTTATCATGAGAAATATCTCAGACAAACACAAATTGAAGTACATTCTACAGAATACCTGGCCAGCACTCCTCAAAATCCTCAAGGTCAGCACATACAAAGAAAGGTTGAAAAACTGTCACAAATTAGAGGAGACTAAGGAGACATGATGACTAAATGGGATGTGATAGCCCAGATTAGATTCTGGAAAAAAGAAAGAACATTAGTAGAAAAAATGGCAAAATCTAAATAAAGAATTTAGTCAATAATAATATACCAATGCTGGTTTATTTGTTTTGACAAATGTGCATGGTCATGTAAACTGATAATAGTAGGGGAAACTGAAACTGGGTGAGGGGTGAAATTGGATAACCACTGAATTATCTCTGCAATTCTTCTGTAAATCTTAAATTATCCCAAAATAAAAAGTTTATTTTTAAAAGTTACTTTATCTTACTTCCTCCCTATTATTCTTTCTCCCCATCTGACAAATAAATCACCATAATGATACTATGTTTTAAAATGAACTTTTATCAGAAGCATTTCAATGGCAACTAAGCTGCTAAATAGAAATGTAAATCATAAATGTTTATTATTAAATTATACAGATATAATAATATATCACTGATGAGAATAGTCCAAAAGTTTAGTCTTCAAAATCCCCCAAATAAACAGTCTATCAAATATCCTTATTACAGAAGAAAATGGCATTTATACAAGAAGAAATAGATTTTGTATAGGAAAAAGCTTCAGATCCATTGCAACAAATTTTGAAAATTTACATTACTCATTATTTAGCATTCTGTGTCTTTGAAATGGCAAATTTCATGTTAATATCAAAATGTATTAACAGCTCCATAGACCATTTTTATCTATTTTTTCACAAAAGCTATTGAGATAACTGTAATACACAAAGAAGTGCTGTTCAAGGTTAAGGAGAAAAAATGTGGGACGAGGATAAAACCTTTGTGTCACCAAGTTATATAGCTGCTAGCAGCTGAAAAAATACTGTGCAGACCTTCTCAAACTGGCATCTCAGAAATCCTTTGTGTATGACTAACTGCCTTGATAAACTGCAATTACATTTGCAGCAAAAGGTCCTGGAGAGGAAAGGTATTGACCCAGTGAAAATGAAAAAATCCCAAGGCACTCTTTGAAGGCCATTTGTGGCCATACTTAAATAATTATAGAAGAAGCCCAGTTCCTTTAACCATAATAGCTCTTGAATTCATTTGCTGAGCAACAAGTATATAACGTAGGTTAATACTTCTTTAGTGAGAGTATAGCAAACAAGTCAGTAAAAGTAAAATTAAACTATAATATAAAATATTGAACTAGTGCAAATTATAAGGTCAGTATAATTGGTTAGATAATGCTAAATAGTAAATTTCTTTTGTGATAATGGTGTTTATAGGCAGTTATCTAAATTTTTAATTTTGTGTTTACTTTTATCAAAGTTATACATGTACATAGTTTCAAGAGTCAAATAGATATATCTTATAAGAAATATTTCCTGCCTGATTCCATCCATGTTTCCCAATCTTGAAACAACCACATGCAATTATTTTAGATGATACTTTAGTGTACAATTCTGATAAGTTTTTATATATATTTATATGTATTTATTCTATAATAATAGTAAACAATAGGTTTCCGTATCAGAGACAGACCCATTATTTACTTACAGAATATCTTGCTTCCTTTCTTCACACCCCATTTTCACCCACAGGGCAGATGAGCCAGAGGTCACTTGCACATACAGAGGTCTTTATTATAATAGAGGACCCCTGAAATTATGAAAATGGGAGATTATATAGGAGCTGTCACATATACCCCTCCTCTTCTCCAGAGAGAGAGAGAGTGGGAGAGAGTTTGCCTTTTTGGCAGGTGCAGGGGAAGGTCTCTACTCACAACTGTAAGCATTTGGCTCTGGAGGAGATAAGAAAGGTTTTATTACCCTATTACCTTTTGAATGGGAGCAAATGGCTTCACAATGAAGGAGGCAAGTGGTTATAGGTCTAACACCCTTAGGGTGTAAAGAGCAAATGGGGGTGGGGGGAGACATTCTCTGTCTTTATAGCCTGCCAATTTCCATTGTTCAGAAAGCCTTGACCGTGCAAAAACATGAAAATATTCACATTGCTTCCTGATGTATTCAACATTTCTAAATGATATCTTTATGTTGCTACTTCTTAACTCCAAGGTTTTTAGTCATCATCTATTGGCACCTCACTCTTTCACCCCCACCCCCAGCTGCACACTCATTGCACTGCCACTGTCAATGTAGTTACATCATAATTTTACTTAGTTCAATATTCAAAATTTATATTATTATTACCATGTAAATGGTATTCTTTATTGAGGCATACAACAAACTATGATAGTTTCTTATTATTGCCCGATAATTATCTTTTTCAGAGTTAATAACATTCTTTTTTCCCTATTACTTAATAATCTATTTACTCTTTACTAATTCAAGCCCACACTCCCCCCTCAGTTGTGTATGACTTCACCTATGTTAAAAAGTCAGGATATTCCATCCATTTTGCCTTCTTAAAGAACTCTTTTGAAGAATTATGACTTCTTCCGATCTCAGACAGCAGCTCTGTAGTCCTGACACTGTGGATCCGTAGCAGCCACCCTTGCTGTCTCACCTCAAATCTCCCCACTTCTCTCATGTCAGCTGTAGCTGGGGTAGACTGTGCCCTGTGATCTCAGACTTACTTGTTCTGGCATCACTCCACCTCAAGCTGTCTTTGTATGCCTTTCTACCCTCTGCCTCAGGATCTTATTCTTAACCTACTCCAAAATGCAACCCAGAAGTGAGGAAGAGTTAACAGTTCATGGGTACCATTGAACAACAGGGATGGGGGCCACTGGATTAATATTTCAGCCTTCCCTTCTACAAGGAAACGATTCTTGGAGCCATTACAGATACTTCTCACAGAGGTCCTCTGGAAAATTGAGATACATTTGCATACAATGTGGCCCCAATAACATTGTCATTATATTGGCTTTTCCTTTCTTAGTCTCACTGACCCCCTACATGGCTCCTGCTCTCTGGGATTATCTCCCACATAAAACATACCCAAGTGCTCGTTGCAGGCTCTGCTTTGAGGGAACCTATTTTAAGACAATATATCCCTTCACCATCATCCAGGAGATTTTCTACTCCTTTCCCTTGGGTTAAAGTCCCTGTTTTATAGATCCCTTGCCTTTCTCTTTCTTGGTTTTACTCTCCCTTTTTTGTAGAGCATATCTTTCAGTAGTGTCTTGAGCAACTATTGTCCTTAGAAGTTTGAAGACATTCTCCAATGTTCTCTGGTTTCCAATAATGCTTCTAAGATATCCAATGCCATCCTAATATATGTTACTTTGTATCAAACTGATTTTACTCTCTGGAAGGTTGCAGGATCTTCTTTTCCCCTCATTGTTCTGAAATACCACAGTGATGTTCTTGGTCTTGGTTATTTTCATACATTCAGTTAGGAAATTGATAGAAAATGCTGGAATCTCATATTCCTGTTCTAGAAAATTTACTTGGATCAATTTTTTAATGATTTCTTTTCTTCTGTTTATTTTTCCTACTTTCTAAAACTCCTAATTTTTATATGTTGGACTTCCCCGGAATAGCCTTCTAATTTCTTTATAGTTCTCCTGTTTCTCATCTCTATTTTAAAAATTGTTCTCTTGTCTGGGAGATTTCTTCAACTTTACCTTGCAATTCTTTTATTGAGGTTTTTAGTTTATTACTGCACATTTTAAATTTCCAAAAGCTTTTTCTGTTTTTTGAATACTCCTTTTTTACAATACCAGGATGTTATTCATGGACTCTATAAAGTATAGAATTATATATAATTCATGGACTCTGCATAGAATAGTGATGGAGACAGAAGTAGGGTTTTTTCCTCTCTGAATTTGCTTCCTCAAAGCTGTTGTTATTGTTGATTTAACTTTGAAGCACTGGAAAGCTGACTGGGGCTCTTTGTTCATTGACCATGGAATTTTCTGTAAGGTAACTCCTCTTAGTCACCTGGAGGTGGCACTTTCCCTTCAACTGATCAGAATCTGCATAGGACAGTCTGCCATCTTCTCCCTGGGAAGTATAATCTGGCTGCCAATGCTTGAGACTGGAATAGAGGGAGAAAACTGGAGCTCTCACTTGAACTATGCAGAAATTCTGTTTTATCATCTTAAAAGAATAAAACTACTCTTTTCTCCTAGAATGGGAGAATAATAGTAACCCAGTAGTGTAGAATGGGATAGGGGATCTTGTGTACCTAACTGTTTCTCAAAGAGTCTTCCAACCAATCATTCTGGTTTTAGCCCCTCCTTCATCTCTACAATCAGAGGTAACAAGTGACCCTGAAACCTTTGTGGGGGCCTCTGGGAAAAATTATTTGTAAATCAGGTATCTCCCCTACTGCTGGTTTAGAATTTGGCTCTTTTTTTCTGCTGGATCAGTTACCTCTTGTCCATCTGTTTTCCAGCTATAAGATTTTGTTGCTTTCTCCTTTTTCCTCTCCCAACTCTTTGCCCATGTGCCTTATACCTTTTTAAAAATCCCATTACTATCATTTTAGAGGTATTTCAGCAGGAGGTAATATAAATTTGTGTGCTCAATGTCATGGTTTTAGCTGGATGTGCTGTATGTTTTCCAAGTTCACAAAATGTTCTTATCTTATTTGGTAGAAACATCTATTCTCTTTTCTTTATTTTCTTAAGCAGTGCTTATCATAAATACCTTTACCATTTTTGATGATTCACAGTCATTTATTAATTATAGTATTTTGATATAATAAATGATATCTTTAAGATTTTATTTCTTAATATGTGAGGCTACTTATCTTAAACTAAATAACTCCCAATTTCTATTTTTTCTAAAGTTTTATACTTTTATTCTTTAATTATTTGGTTTATTTTAATCACTTTTATATCTCATTGCTGACAAATGAATTAGCGGCTTCCATTTTACTTTATTTTACATATAATTTTGAAGGCTAGGGTGGCTCTACTTTAGAAAGTAATAAAGTATGAGAGCTTTTAGATAGTTACTTTCTTGGAGGTCCATAGCCCTCAATCTTTTCTCTCTCACGTAGGGGCTGACAGCTATTTTTAATATGATTTGTATTACTACAATATAGTCTTTGAATAGATGAGGTCTTGTACCTTAATAACAATAAAAAGATGATGATGATAAAGGAAGTAATAATAATAATTTCTAAAACTTATTGAGGACCTACTCTGTGTCAAGCATGGTTTTAAGTGCCTTATATGCATGGCTCATTACAACTGTATAAATTAGTTAGTATTATGGTCTGTACTATTGTACAAAAAAAGAAAACTGAGGACTAAAGAAATGATGTTGCCTGTTTCTAGAATGTGAATCTGGGATTTTACTTTCAGTTCAACTGACTCCAAAGTCTTTGTTTTCTCATTACCATGCTATACTGACTCTGCAAAACATTGTAATAGATGTCATAAATGGACAATGGATATCATAAACTCACTTTTATATAATTTATAAAGTTTGGTTCTTAATTATTTAGGTTGCAGGCTAAGATTAAATCAGTGCCAAGAAGCTCAATAAAAATAGACACTGAGTTCACAAGGGTGAATGCATGTATAGCGGCTGCCAATAACCAATCTTGTAAGTCACTAGTCTGCTCCTGAATGTTACATAGAATTTGATATAAAAGATGTTTAACATCCTCTGTGATACTTCTTAAATCTAATCAAGGCAATATGTGCTTGTTAACAGTTCTCAGTATTCTAAACTATGTGAAATAACTGAAAAATTGGGGATAAAAAGAAAAGAGGCTTCCATTTTACTTTATTTTACATATAATTTTACATATATCCTCTTTTTTACCCAGGACTTACAGTCTAGTTTAAAATATAAAATTCATATGAAATCCTAAGAACTTTAAAATATAATATTTTTAAAAGGTTTTTAAATGCATGTAGCATTATTTCAGAGGAGAGAGCTCCATCGACAACAGCTTGAGATGGCTGGTGGTATGCAGGAGGCAGTTCTAAAACACAGTCTGAAAGGTTATACAGCTTTCAAATTTGCAAGAAGGAATTAGAAGGTTTGCTCATCAGGTGGAGATACCAGTAAATAAAAAGACAGAAATGAGAATCATGCAGTTATTTGCAGTGCAAAGAGTAAGGGAAACAGCAAAGAGGGTTCTCTAGCTGGAGCAGAAAAGTGTGAGCAATATAGTCACAGAAGACAGGTAAGGTGATATAGTGAAATGTCTTACACAGGGATACATTCCATAAATACTGCTTAGAATTGAAGGCACCTAATAAATAGGCTGAGGAAATTGGGCAGTATCCTTTGGCTAAAGGGGAGCTATCGTAAGTTCTTTCTAGGAGGGATGACACAATGAATCCTGAGGTTCAGGAAGAATAATCAGAGAGTGAAGTATAGAAAGGTGTTAGGAAGAAGGGAAAGAGGCCCTTGTGGCTGATAAGATCAATTAGAAGAAAGTCACAGAAATCTGGGTTTGAAGTTGTAATGGCCTGGACACAAAAGAATGGAGAAATGGAGAATGGGGACCTACTTATCTATGAAAGAATTGGCAGGTTTCATGCCTGGTAGGGAAACAAAGTTAAAAAGAGACCTCAGGTTTCAAAATCAAGTCACCAGAAATATTTATGAAGTTCTCAACACTCAGAATATATAACATCCTAGTCATCATCACTGGACGGGCTCCATGCCTATCTGAATTAAATTATTATTTTGATTTTGACCCAGCTTGTGGTTCTGGGACCTTTGCCAAATAATCTAAAGACAAATTTAACAATTACATGGTGATTACTATATGTAATTTAAGAAAATAACATGAAAAACTAAACAAGACTACCTGGAATGAAATAAATCTTATTAGTCATAGAAATACATTTAATTTATTAATTTGAGTCTACCCTAGAGAAAAGAATGAGCTGTCATAATGAATTATACACATACCCAATAATTATTTATTCATTTAATTAATCACTCATGTAAGCCAACAATATATTCATTCAAAAAATATTATGTTGCTTACCTACTACATGACAGGCATTGTACCAGCTCATGGAGGTAGAAGAGATAGTAGGACAATATCACTCCCTAAGAGGCTTACAGTTTGGTCAAAAGGATAACTCAGGATGCTAGGGACATCATAAAAGTGGGGCACTTCCCCATGTTGCCTCAGACAGGACTGAAAGGGGTAGGATTCTGATGTGGAAGAGCAAGAAGAGGTGTTGTATCCTGTAAGTGAAATTAGCTTTGTTCTTTTTCCCTACTCTAGAGTCATTTTTGACACCTTTTTTTCTTGTATGCCTAACATCCAATCCATCATAAAATCCTATTAGGTCTACCTTCACAATCTATCCCACGTCTGATTGTTTCTCATACTCTCCACTGCTATGAACCTAGTTCGAGTTCCAATTATGTCACATGTGAAACCACTGCAATAGTCTGCCTGGTTGCCCTGCTTCCATCCTTGCCTTCTAGAATGTCTTCTCTATCCAACATCCAGAATGTATTTTTGAAATTAAGTTAGATCACATCACTTCCCTGGTCAAAGCCTACACTAATTTTGAGAGTAATGCAAAGTTCTAATAATGACCCAGAAAGCTCTACATAGATTGCACTTGTCTCCAACCTCCTCCCCGTTCCCCTTCCAACTTCACTGTGCCATATGGCCCCCTCACTGTTCCCAGCAAATCAAGCATACTCCCACCCCGGGGATCCATGCTCACTCTTCCCTCTGTGTGAATTGCTTTTCCCTAGATTTCTTTTCTTAATTGTTTTTGTCTTTGCATAAATATCACATAAAATATATGTCTTTTTCCAACTATCCTATAGAAAATAGCATCACCCATCAATCTCTAATCATCTGTTTTATTCTCCTTTATCACGTATTTCTTTGTTTGTTGTTTGTCTCTTGCTGCTGAAATGAAAATGCCACAGGAGCAGAAACAGGACACTTTTGTTCTCTGCTGTATCCCTAGAAGAATGCCTGGTATATATAGAATGCCCACAACTGGTATTCATTGAATTATTGAATCAAATGTGACAGACATGGGCTTAAGGCTCTCCGTTATTTTCAGCCTACTTAAATAAGCAAATAAGCAAAGGATAACTATTAAAGAGATAGCCCACCCCCTTCATAGTCAGTGAGTCTTTTGCCAATTACCCCTCTAAAGGTTTAAGAAGCCCTGTGTCACTATTTTTTATTTTAACATTTAATAGGGTTTTACAGAGATTTTGGACTAAAAATGTTACACAAGTCATGTTAGGAAATTTTTAAAACATAGAAAAGTATGCTTTAAAAAACCACCTAGAAACTTATTTGTCCATGTTATCTATGGCTAAAAATTTCATGTAGATATCAGATTGTATGTAAAATTTTGTGCTCTGATTTTTAGTACTTAATATTTAGGGTTTTTATAGTATATAATTAAAATTCTTGGAAACTCTAATGTGTGTATGTGTCTGTGTTTGTATACAAATTGTTTTTCACACATAGTGTATCAGAATATACTTTGGTAAGCACATGTGATGTCTATCTCACCTCAACTTTGCTAAGAGTTGAGGAACAAGGTGGTAAAGTGGTTCTGAGCTAAAAGGCCAAAGACACGCTGCCCAAGTTTTGTCCTAGCTTTGTGACCTTGGGAAACGTATAATCTCTTAGTGCCTCAGTTTTCCTATCTGTAAAAAGGGGATAATAATGATACCAAGCTCATAGGTTTATTAAGAGAATTAAATTGGGTGAACATATATGCAAAGTGCTTAGAATAGTTCCTAGCAAATATTAGCCACATATAAATGTTTGCTGTTAATGTGAAGAAAGTAAAATTCAATATTGTATGTGAACATTTCAAATGTTTACCAAGATGAGTAAAAATTGATAATATTCCATTATTTCTTTGATTATAAATGAGACGGAATAATTTTCACTTTCTTGACCATTTTCATTTCTTCTTTTGTAATTAGTCAATTTAAATCCTTTGGTTATTTTTTATTCATTTATAATGACTATTTATGTATTGATATTAACTCTATATATTTATTGAAGATATTTCTTAATTTATTACATCACTTAATATTATTTATTTTTGTATTGTATAGAAATTTTTAAATTTATATTGTCAAACCTATCAATTTATGCCTAAAAATGTTTTCCATTTATTTCTGCTTCTATATTTTCTCCAGCATTTTACTATTTAAAATTTTACATTTAGTTTTTTTAATTTATCTGGAAAATATTTGAATGTGTGGTCTGATGTATGAATTTCCCTGGAACCAATATTCTTAATATCATTTATTTTAAAATCCATCCATATCCACTTTTACATTACTTCCTTTATATTAAGGACTATGCATACAGCATATCAAGATCAAATTCTATATTCTAAAGATTATTTTTAATTTCCATGTCAATATTTGTGGAATAAATAAATTTTAAGTTTTGAATTGACACTAAGGATAAAAGCTGCATTCTTTTGGTTTTCTTTTGCTTGTCTAAGTGAGAGTAAATATTTCTTTCATAGGGAACTCCTAATATAAACTTCCAATTAAAGTTAGAAAGCAATGTGTGAGAACCTCCTGCAGCGTTTACTGCATGCAGATGATCTGCACAACTCTGACAGCTTCATATACTCAATGTGATTGTGCATGAGCCTGTTACTAATAAGCCCACTCGAATAAATTGGCTAATGTATAGCACAATAAATAGAATAATTAGAAATATCACAATGTCAACTAAAGCATTTGTGAGATTCTAATCTTTGTTTCTAACCATTTAGACTTTGTTTTCCTGCTGTTGTTTTTAAAGCTCATATTCTCATTAACATGGAAAAGAACAGAGGTTTTTAAGAGTTATATAGGAGACCTGTTGCTGACCACTTGCCCTCATATTTTAATGAACCTGAATTTTTTGAACTAAATGAATTTTAAGTACCATGTCTTGAGCTCATGTCAAAATGAGTATGCAAATCTTATTTGAAGTCCTTCAGTTATTAAAGATAGATAGAAACATAGATAAATAGATACATATATACATACACAGAAAGGTGGTCTATTGCCTGCCTTGTACTCTTGGACTAGATGACTGCAGGTAAACTGTTAGAGGCTCCTGCACTGGGAGGAAGCACATTCTCTTTCTGGGGACCAAAGAGGATGGATGCCAAGGGATGAGGCCAAGGATTCTTTTGGAACATGACAGAGGCCTCAGTGAGGTAGACAAAAAAGTTAAGGGCTCTTTCATCCACATTCCATTATCCTTTCTGATTCACTTTTGGACAATTCTTTCCAGTCAAAGTTGCTATAGTAAGACAAACCCACCTTCTACATGACTTTTTATGACATATAAAAGCCAAGCCAAAATCATAAAATTCTGGTTTTCATTTCATGGTGAAATGTTCTCAGTGTTTTCAGGAGATTTATGCACTGTTACTGGTCATTTATTTTCTGGTTTTACTTGGTTTTATTGCAAAGTTTTGTGGTAGATTTTCCAAAGAAATTTTGTAGAAATAAAGGATTTATTTTGTTAAAGCCTGCTTGGGCTATGTTCCTTTATGTAATTCAACATAGTATCATCTGATAAGAATAGACTCCAATTAGTGAAAAACTTGGAGAACCTGTTTTAGAAGGTAAATATAGACTGTATAAACTGATGCCAATATCCAACTTAATTAATCGGGACTATATAGTCTCAAATATCAAATTGAAGAGACATATGTCATTCAACACTCCTAACAAAATGCAGAGATTTTGCTACATCACACTCAAATGGTCCAAAGCAAGCTATCAATGTAACAGAAAACTGGAATATTTGTAGATGTGTTCATCAATGGTGAGGAGAAAAAGATCAGTCATTAAAAGTTGTGGTTGTAGAGGCTCCTAAACCTATGCCCTTTCCAATACAATCATACCATAGATACAAGGTGAGAATATAGTGAAGGCTTTGAGTGAACTTCAAATAAGGCCCTATGAGAGAGCCATTTCCTCAGGCTATCAATCAAGTAAGTATTCTATTTTCACAGTTAGAATGTAGTTAAATTATTAATCATGCCCACGCTATGAAGAACTGATTATCAAGGCTGCTTCTACAGATATAAAATTACCTCTTACCAAGGAATGTTTCAAATTTAAATGCCTCACATTGGAGTATCTGTCATCTCTTGTATTCTCCAATGTATCATCAAGGCTTTCTAGTGTTTTAAATACGGTAGTTTATTTCAATGATGTGTTAATCATCAGAGTAACAAAAATTTTAAAATGTGGGAGAGACTTATTCGCCAAGTTCTTCACTTTACCACATTAGGAATCTAAGTAAAAAGAGGGAAGAAATCGGATCTTCCAATAGAACCTTCTTAGTTAACCTCATTAGTGCTGCCATGATCCAGAAAAGGCACAAGATACACAGTGACACACACCATGAAAAACACACAGGGTTAGCTATCATAACATTCACTAACAACTCAAGACTAGAACACAAGGATCCCCCTGATTTCTTATTGCTGCATAGCTGGACCTGCTGATGGAGGGAACACAGCCCTATGCCACCTGACATGTTTATGGTCCAGCTAAGAAGTGAGGAGTGGAGACCTCGTTTTCTATGTAACAAAGGATATCCCGACCCAGGAAATAGTATTAAGTTTACCCGGGATCTCATGACGTCAACGCTGCTGACCAGAAGCCTTGCTTTCCTTCCTAGACCTCACTGCCCACCCACCAAAATAAAAGGGTGGGAAGGGAGACCTACGACCTATGAAATCAAAGATGAGTGTCTCCTTAGGAACACAAACCTATAATTTTCTTACCCCAGATTTTGAAAAAACAAAAACATAGAGGTTATACGAATTTGAAGTGTATAAGTGTACTTTTTTCTCTCAGTACAATCTCTAAGGGAAACAGTATGGACATCCCTCAAAGAGCTAAAAGTAGACCTACCATTCAATCTAGCAATCCCACTACTGGGTATCTACCTAAAGGAAAAGAAATCATTTTATCAAAAAGACACCTGCACTCAAACATTTATTGCAGCACAATTCACAATTGCAAAGATAAAGAATCAACCTAAGTGCCCACCAATACATGAGTGGATAAAGAAAATGTGGGGTGTGTGTGTATATATATACACACACACACACATACACACACACTATGGAGTACTACTTAGCCATAAAAAAGAATGAAATAACATCGTTCACAGAAACCTGGATGGAACTGGAGACCATTATCCTAAGTGGAGGATCTCAGGAGTGGAAAAACAAATAGCCACATGTTCTCACTAATAAGTGGGAGCTAAATGACGGTTGCACATGGACACAAAAAGACATAAAGGACATTAGAAACTAAGAAGAGGGAAGGGTGGGAGTGGGGTGAGGGATAAAAACTTACCTATTGGATACAATGAACACCGTCCTGGTGATGGGCACACTGAAAGCCCAGACTTCAGCATTATAGAGTGTGTCCATGTAACAAAACCTTTCATACCCCCTTAATATTTTGAAATTTTAAAAAAATTCTTTAACTCCTAAAAATGTCATGAAAATATAGAACACTCCTATATCTATTTGCACAAATCTGTGTTCTATGTGAAACTATGTCTTTTATAAACATTTACATGACCTATCCTAGCACTGAGAAGAAAAACAGATACCGTTCAAACTATGGTTGTCAAAGAGAAAATAGTGGCCGTGATCTGTTGTAAAAATATTTTCAAGTGCAATGACTATTTCAGAAAGATTGCATTTGCATATAGAGAAGCTAAAAAGTTGCTCTCTTAGAAGTAGACAGTGGTTACTAGAGGTGGGGAAGGGTAGGGGAAGAGGGATAGCCAATGGTGATTAACAGACACAAAAATACAGTTAGATAGAAGGAATCAGTTCTTATGTTCTATAGACTATAGGGTGAATACAATTGACAACAATTTATTGCATATTTTCAAATAGCTAGAAAAGCACATTATGAACGTTCCCAACACAAAGATATGATAAATGTTTGAGGTGATGGATGTGCTAATTACCCTCATTTGATCAATACATTGTATACATGTATTGAAATATCACACTGTATTCCACAAATATTTACAATTACTATGTGTCAATTAAAAATAATAATAAAATAAAATAAAGCAGCACAGAAAAAAAAGTTAAAAAAAAAACCATCATGCTCTAGGTTTTCGGTTTCAACACTGTTAAGCTGCTTTATCGACCTCTTAAAAAAAGGCATTTCTTGATGTTGCTCTCTCTGTTAGAGAGACACTTTTCATAATGCCAAGAGGTTATGAACTTTGGAGTCTGTCTAATATACTACAATAAATAATGACCACAGTTTTCTTCCCCTGATACTTTATCCTACAGTCATCTTTCACAATTTTGCTTCATGGTACACTGAGAAAATGATAATACCTATACTACATACTGGACAAATTGGGATGAATTTTGGAACAGGGAGTGGGAACTTGGTGTAAAATAATTATATATTCTTTATATGATTATAACAAAGATAAATCATTAATGGACACATTAACTTTTGAATTTATATAAAATTTTCAAAGAAAATCTTAAAACAAATTCAAATTTAATAAGAAACTTCAGATTGTTTTCAGGATAATAACTTGTTCCACATTTGTAATGTCTACACACAATTTCTGATCAGCCTATCTGAATAATGTCTTTGAATTCTTGGTAGTCACCATGGTGAGAAATGCTTTTTTTGCACACATGATAGAAAACTGCAGTGTATTTTTTGCTTTATTGTCCTGTGGATGAATACTTCTTTTTCTCCATTAACATGATTTTGGTTAATTCCATCTCTTATCACAGTATTTTAAGGTGTGATTATTCTTCAATCTTAATAATTCCCCCTTGTCTTTTACTGATATATGAAATGTTAGAAAATTGTGTGATGATTGAAATGTACTTAAATTCCCATACAAGGGGCTGGGCGCAGTGGCTCATGCCTGTAATCCTAGCACTTTGGGAGGCCAAACCAGGAGATCAGTTGAGGCCAGGAGTTCAAGACCACCCTGTCTCTGCAAAAAATGGAAAAATTAGCCAGGCATGGTAGCATGTGCCTGTAGTCTCAGCTATTCAGGAGGCTGAGAAAGGAGGATTGCTTGAGCCCTGGAATTTGAGATTGCAGTGAGCTATGCCACTGCACTCTAGCCTGAATAACAGATACCCTGCCACACACACAAAAAAAAAGAATCTGATAGAAGTTTTTTAGATTAAATATTTAAAATAATGATGAAGAGACTTCCAGGTTCAGCTCTGACATGTAAAGAGATTAGATGTCATCACTTCCCTCCTTAACAAAAAAAATCTGGACAAACTGAAAATCAATGACTTTTTTGGGACCAATCAGAGAACCAACATTACAAGACAAACTAAAACCCCAAAATATGAAGAGACATGTGCACCCAAAGAGACACAGCCTAGATCTGCTTACCTGGAACAAAAGCTCCTAGAGACACATACTGGTAATTTTGACGAATTGCTGGAGGCTGACTAGTCCTAGTTTGTGCAATAAGACAACTAAAAGAAATAAAAGGTATATAGTATGGAAATGAAGTAACAAAACCATCTTTATTCCAAGATGGTATAACTGTCTATGTAGAAAATCCCAAAGAATCTACAACAAACCCTTGAAAGTAATAAACAAGAATAGCAACGTCACAATACAAGGTCAACATACAGAAGTCAATTGCTTTACTTTATACTAGCATTGGAAAATTGGAATTTGAAATTTAAAAGGCAATATCATTTTCAATAGCATCCAAAAACTGAAGTACTATGGTATAAATTTAATAAAATATGTACTGGATCTGTGTAGAAAACTAAAAACCACCAACAAAAGAAATCATGAAAGATCTAAATAAGTGGAAAATTATTCTGCCCTCATGGTTTAGAAGACTCAATATTGTTAAGATATCCGTTTTTCCCAACTTGATCTGTATATTCAACTCAATCTCAATGAAAAACATAGTAGGCCATTATATAAATATTGACAAGCTGATTTAAAATTTATATGGAAAAGCAAAGAATCTAAAATGTCCAATATAATACTGAAGAAGAATAAAGTTGAAGAACTTACACTACCTGATTTCAATACTTTCTACAAAGCTACAGTAATCTAGACAGCATGTTATTGGAGAAATAACAGACACATAAACCAATGGAACAGAAGAGAAGGCCCAGAAATATAACCACACACATATATAAACTGATTTTGACAAAGGCACAATGGTAATTCAATGGAGACAGGACAGTCTTTTCAACAAATGATGCTGAAACATTTAGATATTCAAATACAGAAAAAAAAGCCCCATAATATTCTGAAATTAAAAAAAAAGAAAAATAAGGCATGACAGGAACATGGGATTAACAAAGGAAATAAAATAAATGAAGTAAGCCAATTTCATCAATAATCACAATAAAGCAAAACAAAATCATTTTTCACAAATTGGCAAAATATTAAAAAATAATGCCTAGTGTCGATGAGGGTTGGAGAAACAAGCATTCTTTACACACTACCGGTTTGTGTGTAAACTGGTACAGACCACTTTCCGAAGGATGACAACATAACCTAAGCCTTAAAGCCACGCATACCCTCTCCACAGCAACTCCACTGCTGGGAATTCACCTGGTTACTCAGCTCAGAGATGCCCAAAGATGAAAGACTGAGAATGTTTCTCAAGGAATTGTCCTAAATATCCAATACACAAGCTTAAGAAAATTATGTTTTTTTTTTTAAAACAGTTTGGCTAATGGGAAAGTCCATATAAATGAGAAAATTTTGTTTAAAAAAATACAAAAAAAGGAAAAAAGAAAAGAAGGGAAACAAACCTAGACAAAGGCCTTACACCTTATACAAAAATATTTTCAAAACTTGTGTCTGATAAAAACACTTCTATACAGAAAAAATAAAAAGAACACTTAAAACTCAATAATAAGAAAACAACCCAATTAAAAAATAGACAAGAGATCTGAACATACATCTCACCAAAGAAGATATACAAATGGCAAATATACCTATTGAATGATTTTCAACTTTATTTGTCATTAGAGAAATGTAAACTAAAACAATGTGATCCCACTATACAACCATTAGAATAGGTAAAGTCCAAAAATTGACAATGGCAATTGGCAGAGAAGATGCGGAGCAACAAGAACTCTCATTGTTGATGGGAATCCAAATGTACAGCCACGCTGGAGGACCATTCAGCAATTTCTCACAATGTTAAACATACTCTTAACATACAATCCAACAATCATATTCCTCATTACTTACCCAACTGATTTGAAAACTTATTTCCATGTAAAACCCTTCACTCAATATTTATAGCAGCTTTCATTCATACTTGCCAAAAATGATGAGCAGTCAAAATGTTCTTCAATAGGTGAATGGATAAGCAAACTGTAGTGCATCTATGTAATGGAATATTATTCAGTTCACTAAAAGAAATGATCTATCAAGCCACGTAAATAAAAAGAATGAATCTTAAATACATATCTCTAGTGAAAGAAGCCAATCTGAAATGGCTACATGCTATATGATTCCATTTATATGATATCTGGAAAAGGCAAAACAATGGAGATGGTAAATAGATCAGTGGTTGCAAGAGTTTGGAGGGAGGGGAAGAGATGAATAGTTGGAACACATGGGATCTTATAGGGTGGTCAGACTCCTCTGTGTGGTACTGTAATGGTAAACACACAACATTACACACTTGTCAACATCATAGAACTTCACAACATGAAGAGTCAACCCTAATGGAAGCAAATTTTTAAAAAATCATTTAGGAGATAGGAGGATCCCAGGATAGAATACAGATGGGGACAAAATAACCTAACTGTACCATAAGTGTATGAAGCAATCTCACTGAAGTGGGTTGGGGAAAACAATACTCCCCAAAGTAACCAGAAATGAGTGGAAACTGTAAGACTAATGTCAAGGACAATACATACACACCTACTATGTATAATAGTGTAATAAAGTTTTTTTCCCTCCACCAGGGTCCTGGTTAACAATTCTGAAACCACTATAAATCTACACTGCACTTGAACAATTAAGTACGTGGATGGCACATGGTAGGAGCCAGGTTTCTTAATGTTGGAAACAAGGGGAGAAGACTAGAATAATCCATGTAGTAATATACTAAAGTTGGAGACATCAGGATAAACTCATATTTTGCTTAATATTGATACAGATAGAAATACATACTTGTAAATACATGGGTTAGTATGCATACATATATTTCCTTGCTCTGTCGATTGGTAGGTCCTAGAAGCAAAGACATTCCAGTAGCAGTGAGCACACCTAGTGCACAGATCTTGGTTTCTAATACCATTCTCCAATGAAATGAACAAGGGCTCCTTAGAGCAGTGGCTGATTCTAGGATTGAGGCAGAAAATATAAAAGGTAAGCCTAAAGGATATTATACTAACAGAAAGTAATGAAGTGCAGAGGGGGACAGGGGGATGGAAAAATAAATGATTGAATAAAGAAATAAATGAAAGAGAATAGTTTATATAGATAACTCCCCACTTCTTAAGTGTGGGCTGCACATAATGACTTTCTTATACATTACAGTTCTTTTAATTCACAACCTCTTGACAAATTTCTTTCTTTTTACAATCAGTATATTTCAGTATGAAATAGTAGTCTGTGGTGTTCTGCTCCAATTTCTTTAAATAAAGCCGAAAATAGAATTGGAATGTAGAGACTTGAATTTTAATAGATTTATCATTTTGACAACATTTTTCAATATGGATTCCAGAAGTCCAGGCAAACTTTTGCATATAAGAGATTCTCTGTGAATAGAAAAATGTATTCAGTTTCAGAGTTTTCAAATTGAACTTAAAGTTTTATGCCTTCCTATCATTGCTGCTGCACCATCAGTATACAAACCCAGGAATTTTCAATACTATCTTATTTTTTAAAAAGGGTTCATCTACCACGTGAATATGTCATCTCCAAAAGTTTGTTTTATTGTTTCTTTCAAATCACATAGTTTCTCAGCATTTCTCTTCAGCAATTCTAAATGAGAGATAAGAAGAGTTAATTTTTTCTAAGGCTAATTTCCTGCAGGTGGTCTTCCTGAGAGGGTGTGGGCTGCTTACAGGGCAAAACCCTGTAAGCAGGGTTGGAAACTCAAACTGCTCCATGAAAAAGAGATGCAACCAAGTACTAAAGATATTCAATTCTCTGAGAATGCTAAGGCAGTGATGGATCACGGTTGGAAACCAGTGGCTTTTTCTATCACGTATCTATTACTGCAAGGCATAGACCCCAGTTCTCAATCATAGAATAGGGGCTTGTTCCTAACCAAAAATACTAATGTGGCAGATCAGTGCTGATGGCCTAAGTTCTATTACATTACAGAGCTGTGACTACAATATTTGGCCTGTAATTCAGGTCATGCAATGTTGCTGTTTCAGCCAGGGACCCTCTCTCAAAATCTGATATCTAACCTTGTTAAATTCCTATGTGCATTTCCAGAGTGCTTTCTAAGGGGGGACTAAAAATCTACTAGTACCCCTATTTTAGTAAGTATCTCATTATAAACATTATTCCAGGTTTGATGTGCGTGCTGCCAGGTCATTTGTCCCCATTTGTTTTGCAATTTTGTACAGAAAGCTAGATATCTGGTCCCAAAACCCACCATAACCTTCAGGAATGAAAGCAAGGTACTAGAGATCAACAGTGTATCCAGATGAAGTATAAAAAGTCATCTTCCAGGAGTGGTATAGTCAATCAGTATTAAGGATTTGAATTGTAGGTTACAAATTTGACACATACCTCTTGTGGTGACTCTATCATGAACCCAAGACAATATTTCTTTTATTATTATTAATGGTCTTAGAGAGAGTTTACTAGATGTGAGTAGACTCTATTGGAAGGGGGTGGGTTAGAGTTACAATTTGCTTAGCCTAACAGGAGAATGATGCTTTTCTGATTTCACCCTTGACCTTCTTCTGAAACTATTAATATGTAGGTTAGTGCAAGTCAGGATAATGTTGCTAGGATGCTACATGTCTTATATAAATGTAATGAAAAGAGTAAAGGCTTAGTCTCATGGCCTGTGTGACTATCCCTTCCCCCAGAAAAACAGATAACCCTCAAGGGTACTAAGCAACCTGACAAAGCCCCTAGATAGACTTTTAAAGGAATCTCCCTCTTGTAAGACTGTATAAATATGACTTTTAGAACAAAAACCAAATATGATGACAGTGATGGTGTTCTCATCTTTATTTTATGTAAAAATAATTAAATACTGGGATATGGGAATGGGGATTTCCTGCAACTGACAAAATTCTACTTACTACATATGATAAATAAAGAGAGGGCTCAGAACTCCCTAGTAAAGGAGATAAAAAGGACTTCAAAACTGTAGTTTCTCCTTATGAGATTAAGTCCATAAACTGATTCATCCAAGAGGGTAGCCCTGGAGGGGTCTTTAGCCAGGTGCCTCTCATTCACAGAAGCATTACCTATCCAACTATGGATACACCCCAACACAGATCAAGCATTGGAAATATTGTGATGTTTAACATTGGAATATCCAGATATCATCCCAACAAACAACAAGACATTCTTCATTGACCAGGAAAAATAGGATTCTAGTTCTGGTGTGATATCTATCATCATGTTCCATACCAACCATAAATGCAGTGCACAGGAAAAAAACTTACTCCAAAATCCTGAGTCTGCACACTCTTGTTCTCCCTTTGGGATGAAGCAGAGGTTCCACGCAACATCTCTTTCTATCCTGTAAGTACAATTGGATCTACCAGGTCAAGGAAGTTTGCCTTGCAACATTTATCTGTTGCAGATCTTTCTCTTGTTCTGGTCCCTTTTCAAAATCTGCAGTTTATTAAGTGTGTTGAAATAGTATTTCTAAATTTGAAATATGTTGCTTTAGAAGCTCAAAGAAGCCCATCATTTATTGTGATTCTTTCTTTATGTGGAGCAGCACAAGATACAGCAACCTCTTTTTCACATTAGAGGGGTTATCCTGACATTTCTGAGATCATTCAGTCCCTGGAAACTTCATCAATGTAGTTTCCTCCTGAAATTTTTTCTCCCATCATTTCTTGCTGAGACATTTAGGTACTTGCTCATTATGGCCATCAGATCCAGTCATACATGTCATACATAATGTCATACGTGTAATGGACCATAGTGAGGCTCTATAGGATGGTCAAAGTCCCTATTGACTATTATGACTATATTATGGCCAAGATCAGGAGTACTGATTATCCTGGAGGCAAGATAGTGAAAGCATAAAATTTATCTTACCAGGCAAAGGCAAAATGCTTCTGATTGTCTTCACTGATTGGTATAAAACAAAAATCTTTGCTAAGACAGTAGTTGTATAAAGCTGCCAGGAGCTGTGTTGATTTAATACAATAAAAGTACCATAACATTCTTTAGGTTGTCTATTTGCTTTGTTGATTATTTCCTTATATGTGCAGAAGCTTTTTAGTTTGATAAAATTCCATTTATTTATTTGTTGTTGCTGTGATTGCCACTGGGGTCTTAGTCATAAATTCTTTGCCTAGGTCGATATCTAGAAGAGTTTTTCCTACACTTTCCTCTAGAATTCTTATGGTTTCATGCCTTATACTTAAATATTTTATCCATCTTGAATTAATCTTTGTGACTGGTGGAGATAATAGTCCTGTTTCATTATTCTGCATGTGGATATCCAGTTTTCCCAGCACCATTTATTGAATAGGACTTCATTTCCCCAGTGTGCATTGTTGTCTGCTTTGTCAAATATCACTTGGCTCTAGGTAAATCATTTTATATCTGGATTCTCTATTCTGTTCCATTGGTCTATGTCTCTATTTTTGTACCAATACCATGCTGTTTTGATTACTATAGCCTTGTGTTATAGTTTAAAGTCTGGTAATGTAATGCCTCCAGATTTTTTCTTCTTGCTTAAGATTGCTTTGGCTATTCAGGCTCTTTTCTGATTCCAAATGAAGCATAGAATTAATTAATTTTTCTAGATCTGTGAAATATGACGTTGGTATTTTGATGAGGATTGCATTGAATCTGTAAATCACTTTGGGTAGTATAGACATTTTAACAAGGTTTATTCTACTGATCCATGAGCAAGATATGTTTTTCCATTTGTTTGTGTCCTCTGTGATGTCTTTCCTCAAGGTTTCCTAGTTCTCCTTGTAGAGGTCTTTCACCCGTACTCGCTACTAAACTGGAACTAACTGACGAACACACGTGCACAGAGAAGTGTAAAACTCAGTGGAAATCAAGCAGATGGGTGGGGGAGCAGTGGAGGGGCAAAAACCTACCTAACATGTACAATGAACACTATGTGGGTGATGGGCAGACTTATAGCCATGATTCAAGCATTATAAAAGTGATCCATGTAAACAAAAACATTTGTACCCCCTTAATACTTTGAAATTTAAAAAAAAAGAAAAAAATACCATGACAGACTACAGCTGTGATTGGAGTCACCGCTGGATTAATAATATAAAGACATTCTATAGTACCTAACTGGTTTTTTTTACTAATCAAACAGGAGAGCTAAATATGAATGTTTTAGAAATCACCATCTTTGCATTGTATAAGTAATTAAGCCCATTACTCCCTGAAATCAGGGAACTCAATCCATTGTAGCACCTTCCACTATTGTCAGTAGTCTACAGAGACTAATGTAAGAGCATGTCCTTCAGACCTTTCTAGATATGTAGTCAGAAAGTGACTGAGCAAGTTGTATATAAGTATGTCTTATCTCACCAATCCTTAGGACTCCTTTCTTTAAAAGAAACAAAAGAAGTACGGGCAACTCAAGCTCACTTTACTGTGGGAGACAATTATGCCCAAGCTTCAATTAGCCAACCCAGTGCACCTAATCCCACTCCAAGTTACTAGAGCCAAGAAATCCTGAGTTCCAGTATGTATACTCATAGTGATATATTCAAGCTGATAAAACCTTATATTTCACACTCTTTGGTCTTTGGTCTAAAACCATTAAAAACTATTTCCGTATGTGTTCCCAAGTTTTCTAATACAATAGAGTTGGCAGGAATCTACAACTCCTTTGGTATGCAGGCTACATTTTCCAGTAGCAGGCTTTGCAATACTCTCTATGAGATATAATGATATCAAATAATTGCTATTGGCCTAGAGTCAATGAGGAGTTATGTGGTGGGGTCTGGAGAGAATCAGTATCCTAATGTAAAGCAGCTACCCTAAATGAAGACATCAAAAGGTTTTGATGCAAAGGTAGTTTAGAGAGGTCAGAGGGGAAAAAAAGAGCCTGCTTCTACTAGCAACAAAAGTTTGGAGAAATTTAGGGTTCAAAATGCTCAGCTTCATATTTTCATCCCTCTTTTCCCCTACTATTACCCTTATATGAGCATAAAAGACTTGGGAAGATTGCAACTCATCAATCCAATCAGGCTTTGTACTTGATTCTTAGTCATGTCTTCCCTATTGCTACATGAGTCTAGGGAATTACCTTAAGGCTTCCCAAAAGAGTTTATGACTATCTACAATTCCTTGAGTTGGGAATTGAAGGAAATTACCCTATGTTTTTCTTTGTGTATGTTGTTTAGGGAAGTCAGAAGCAACCTTCCCATGACACAAGATATTATTCTCCAAAGAGCTTGCAGTTATCAGCACACCATCATCTCACACTACAACCAATACAAACCTGAATGCCAGTGCATGCCACAGATTACCTGTCTCCCATCTCCCATGATGAAGAAGTATCCAGTTGGCTTCATTAAACAAAGGCATCCCATTTTATGCCTTTTATCCCTCTTTCCTCAGCCTACTCTTGATATCAATGGGCAGGAGAAGGTGAAGGTGTGAAGTTAATTATTACCAGAGCCAGTTGAGAACTGGGGATTGAAAAGAAACTTCCCAATAGGTGTTGTGTAGCCACTTTGAAAATTGCACAAGTCAGGAAGCAGCAAAGGAGATGAATGCCACAATCAATCTCTTTCTCTCTCTCTCTCTCTCCCCACCTGCCACACCCTGGCTGGTTCCCTATCTGTGCCTGTGACTGGGTGAAATCAAGCAGAAGGCAGAGTCTCTAGTGGTCAGGTTTCCAGGACACAAAAAAGACCAGTGTTTTCCAATGGATGGAAGAGACAAACTGAAAAAATAAAAAAGTACAACTAAAGTCACAATTTCTCGCATACGTGAAAATTGTTTGTCTCACCAGCTTGCATGGTAATTCTCAAGTATATGAACTGTATTTGCAAAAGAAAAAAGATAAATAAAATTTCCAAATGAACCTCTTTCATTTTATTAACTACTATTAATAGAAACTTTGATGACATGACAGGAGACATGGAGGAAACATTATCCAATCAAAAAAATATTTTTATAACAGCTTGATGAGTATGCAAATATTAGTAAAGATCAAGCTATTATGAAGTGAAAGATGGTTAAAAATGTAATGAGTATATACACATGACCTGAAACATATTTAATTGGTAAAGCTTACAGAGACAAGGACAGTAGGGGTTATGTAGTGCTAGTACTGCCGTCTGCCTTCTGCTCAATGCAGAGGGATCTAGCAGGGCCCTCTGAGAAAGGAAACCGACTCAAGTTCTGTAGCTTACAAACTGTAAGACAGGGAAAGCAGTAATATCTGCAACGTAATCAGAAGTGCCATTGCAAATATAGTGTATGGTTAATTTAGTCTCCAACTCTGCTCTGCCATCTCAGCATTCACAGTTGGGGAAACAAAGCCACTCCCCTGATGTGATCAGTGTCTAAGATCCAAGTATTGCAGTTGTTGTTCTATAGACACAGCAAATCACCCTCTTCCAGCCCATATCTACTACCACCTCAGCATTTTCACAGGAGGGTTTCCATCTGGATAAGCAAATAGACTATTCTTCTTCTAGTGGGTTCTTTACAGTATATTTAACAATTGGGTGCAAAAATTTTATTATAACATTGTCCAATGGGCTTTTCAATGTATGCAGATATAACATGTGACAACTGCAATGAATAACGAGGGTAAAGAAACATATGGTAGTAAGGTTTTAAATCCGGGTGGTGGTGTTGGTTACACAAATCCATATATGTGTTACAATTCAGAGAACTTTATATGAAAAAAGTAAATTTTACTATATGATAATTTTTTTAAATAAAATTTATAAAAAGTATGCAATCCTCATCAAAATACATCATATTTTACAGATCTAGAAAAAAATAATTCTATGCTTCATCTGAAACCAAAAAAGAGCCCAAATAGCCAAAGTAATCTTAAGCAAAAAGAATAAATCTGGAGGCATCACATTACCAGACTTCAAACTATACTACAAGCCTATAGTAACCAAAACAGCATGGTATTGGTACAGAAATAGAGACATAGACCAATGGAACAGAGCAGAGAACCCAGATATAACACCATCTACCTACAACTAAGTGATCTTTGATAAAGGAGACAACAACATACGCTAGGGAAAAGAAGTCTTATTCACTAAATGGTGCTGGGAAAATTGGATAGCCACATGCAGAAGAATGAAGCAGGACCCCTATCTCTCACTATTTACAAAAATTAATTCATGATGGATAAAAGACTTATATGTAAGGCATGAAACCATAAAAAATTTAGAAGAAAATGTAGGAAAAACTCTTCTAGGCATCAGCCTAGGCAAAGAATTTATGGCTATGACCCCACAGACAATTACAGCAACAATAAAAATAAATAAATGGGACTTAAATTAAAAAGCTTCTGCACAGCAAAAGAAATAATCAACAAAGCAAAGAGACAACCTACAGAATGGGAGAAAATATCTGTAAACTATACATCCAATAAAGGGCTAATATCCAGAATCTACAAAGAACTCAAATCAGCAAGAAAAGAGGAAATAATTCCATTAAAAAGTTGTCAAAAGACATAACTGAAGTTTTTCAAAAGACAATAGACAAATGGCCAAAAATCATATGAAGAAATGTCCAACATGACTAATCATCAGGGAAATGCAAATTAAAACCACAATGAGATATCACCTTACCCCTGTCAGAATGGCTATTACTAAAAAGTCAAAAAACAATAGATGCTGGTGTGGATGCAGAGAGAAAGGAATGCTTATACACTGTTGATGGGACTGGCAATTAGTACAACCTCTATGGAAATCAGTATGGAGATTCCTCAAAGAAATAAAAAATAGACTTACCATTCAACCCAGCAATCCCACTACTGGGTATATACCCAAAGGAAAAGAAGTCATTTTATCAAAAAGACACCTGCACTCACATGTTTATTGCAGCACAATTCACAATTGCAAAGATCTAAAGTCAACCTAAGTGCCCATCAATTCATGAGTGGATTAACAAAATGTGGTATATACATACCACAGAGTACTACTCAGCCATAAAAAGAAAAAAATGAATTAATTTCCTTTGCAGCAACTTGGATGGAACTGGAGACCATTATCCTAAGTGAAGTGTCTCAGGAATAGAAAAGCAAACACCACATGTACTCCCTATTAAGTTGGAACTAATCGATGGGTACACATGGGCACAGAGAGAAGTAAAAGCCATTGGAAATCAAGAAGGGGAGAGGGGAGGAGGGAGGAGTGAAATCCTACCTAACAGGTACAATGAACGTTATTCAGGTGATGGGCACACTAATAGCCCAGACTTAAGCATTATAAAAGCTATCCATGTAACAAAAACATATGTACCCCTTTAATATTTTGAAATTTAAAAAAAGGAAAAAAAGAGCAAAAAAAATCTACAAAAAATATATTTAAAAATGAACTCAGATGAGAGTCCATGATCTGGCCTAGTGTAGTCACCTGGACAGTTAAACCTGCATTACACCCTTCCTCTAATGACGCCTTCCTAGAAATAGGCCCACATTTCTGTTTTACATCACTGATGTTTCTGGGTTTATAAGTGAATGAATTAGCATATCCTGGAGCCACTTGGAACCTGGGACCTCTTGTTTTGTAAGATAAATTCTACTAATTGCCAAAAAAAGATGAATCAATTGGAAATTCTGAAATCTATGTATGTGTGCATTTGTGTGTGTGTGTGTTCATGAAATAATTCAATAGATGGAATATAATCTAGAGTGGATATAGTCATAAAGAGAATTAATCAGAAAATGGTACTTGTCTTAATTTTGGTTCTCCCAGAAGCAGACCTTGTAAACCAAGATTTGGGTCTGTTGAAATTCTGAGGGGGAGGAAGCAAAACAACAGAAAGATTTCATATAAAATCCTATACTTAGCCTAATTCAGAGCTTAAGAACTATTCTCTGAAAATAACTGGAGGGAATAGTTAGCAGTACAGCACTCAGAAGGTGAGGGATTGTGCCCAGAGCTGGTTAAAGAGATTTGATTTAATGGACATCAGCTATGATTATTATGATACTGATAAATTCATCCTGAATTCAGGTCAGAGAGATAAAATGATTAAAAATATGAACTAGTATTAAAAAAGTTGGAGGAGAAAGTTCATCTAATAAAAGTTTTAGAAGAAAAGAATAGGGAAAATGGTTGAGCAGCAAAATTTGAAAAACTGGTGGCTGAAAATTTCCAGAACTAATGAAAGTAATGATTCCTCAGACTGAAAGTGAGCATAGAGTTAAGAATTACGAACAACAATAAATACACACTGAAATATGCCATGCTAAAATTTCAGTATATCAGGGATAAAGAGAACACTTTTAAAATGGCCTAAATGATAGGACGGATTACCTACAAAGGAACAATTATTAGAATAGCATGAGCTAAAATAGTTGTCAGAACACAATGGTATAATATTTTCAAAGTGCTGAGGGAAAAGGATGTCAACCTAGAGTTCCATATCTAACTAAGCTACTTTTAAAAGAAAGGATGAAATAAAGACATTTCTAGACCATCAAAGGTTAAAAGAGTTCAAGAATCACAGAGTTTTGCTCAAAGACCTACAAAAGGATGAACTTTAGTCAGAAGAAAAGAGGTCCTAGAAGCCAAGAATGGTGTGCAAAAAATTTTGATGGTATGAAAATTATAACTTGTTAGTACATTTAATTAACACTTGATTATGTTATGTTAAGAAAGGTAGGACTAATATTTTAAAACAAATAGTAAGAAAAATGTAAAAGCTTGGTAAAAAGTTTAAGTAAACCTAAGTTCTCATCTTCCTGGGGAGATGAATAGTGACATTGTAGACGAATGTTATGTAGCCTTTAAGAGAAAATATTATTTTTAACCTGAGGACTAAAGGAATGTAAAGGTAACTACCAGAAGATGCAATCTATTGCATCTAAACTAGCAGAGGAAATAAAAAGTTAGATTAGGAAAAGATCACTAATCTAACATAAGGTAGGAAAGAAGATGAAAGCAAGTTAAGAAAGAGCGTGATAAATAAGAAAAACAGTGGAGGAAATAAGTCCACATATATAAGTAATAAAAATAAAAGTAAATTAACTAATATTTGCTATGAAAGGACAAAGGTCACCAGGATAAAAAAGTCTTTAGTCATCGTATTAATGACATCTTTTTTTTCTGATATCTCTACAGGGGGTATCTTGATACAGAAACACGCTTACATTATGTCATCTGGGAGGGAAGGCTATGTGTTATGAATGTCAGGCCACTATAGTTCAATGTAAATAAAAATATAGGTTGCAGTGCTTTAGGTTAGGTTTGTCTAGAGAAACATTTTTGGGGAAAAAAAAGAACTGTTAATCAAAGGCCCATTATCTCCTTCCCAATTAGTAGTAGCCAATATAATTCATATTTAAATTATTAAATTGAAATGCTGTTAAAATGGCATTTACTACATATATAAATTTGAGTGTTGTATTTACTTGATTACAAATATTGCCAAATAATAATTTTCCTGAATCCAGTTACAGTGCTTTAAAAATCTTCCACCCATTTTTCATCTTTCGTATCTCCCCAGTTATTGAGCCTTGCAGCTAGCTGTCTGAGTTTTAATGTTTATACACATATACACATTAGCCTCTTTTGCCCATTAAATGTTATGTTCCTTGGAGTCTTAAATATATATATACACACATTTTTTTTCTTCCTAGTGCAGAGCTTTGTTCATAATGGATGCCTTTTTTCTGTTTCTAGAGGGGAATAATGACAGCAACACTACCACTGGTGGCAGGGTGTCCACTAAAAAGCCTCATGCTCTGTAAGACCTGCTTTACTTCATAAGAGCAACTGCCATCATCAGAATGATTTGCTTAACTTGACTTTACGTGGGATTGCACCCTGTGGGAATGGATATACCTCAAAATTCTGAAATAATGGCAGTAAATTTGCCTAGAAATTATGCATGTGGGTCATGTAATGTTTTGGCATAGCTCAAATTCATCATAATAGGTTTGGATACCTTTTCCCAATAATTTACTTAGAAAAACACATTCAAATTTTCACATCCTCAGATAATGCAATTCATGTCAAGAGAAGGATTACTAATTCCCTTAATGATTCATTTTATACTGAATTCTACAGAATGCAGGAATCTAGAAGAAGGTATCATTTTGTAATAAATGTCAAAAACATGTTTTATCTAAATAGCTCAACATACAGTACTGACAAAATTTAGTTAGAGATAATTTATACTCTTCAGTGGCCAAAGTAATCTATGGGTTTCCTCAAATTGCTTTTGTCTATAAAATAAACTCAATTTGCTTTACCACATGAATCACAAATTTAAAACGATATTTCATAAATCTCTGTCACTAAAGATTAAAGCAATCTTTAATTTACAAATACTGCTACCAGCCTATGAGCTTTATGTTGCCAGGGATTGAAAATTGAGTTAGACAACATAAAGCTGATTTTCAACATCACCTGCTAGTAAAGGCAAGATTTCTAATAAAATAAAAATAGACAAGCCATTATTAATTGTCCCGAAAGATCTCATATGTGCACTAATGTGGTTCTAAACTTCTGTTCGTCTGAACAGGATTGTTTTAATAGAGCACTGAGGGGGACACATTTAAGTTGTGTCCACAGTTGTCTGTCATATTAACCCCACTTGGTAAATTTCACACATTGTTCACTTCTGCTACATAAAATCAAGGAGTACATAAGGTCCTTTAATGCTTGTTTGTGAAAACACATGTTACCAGTAGATTCTCTAATTTAGGGTGACTGTTTCAACACTATGTACCAGTCACAAGCCCAGTGTGAAATATAATGAAATTAAATTCTATATTATCATATATATTAAACCCCTAATAGGCCAGTTTCCAGCTATTTCAAATATTTCCATTTTAAGAATAGATGCTGGTATCTAATCTATAAAATTCTTCTTTCTCTTTAAATAATTAGCAACGTACTTGTATACGTAATCAGTATGAGGCATTGTGCTAAGCAGTTTACATACATTAGCGCATTTAATTCTCACAACAACCCTATATGGTAGTTCTGTCGTTCTGTGGTCCCCAACCCCTGGCCTTAGACCAGTACCAGTCTATGGCCTGTTAGGAACCAGGCTGCACAGGTTCCACTTCCCTGCCTACCCACGCCTCCTGTCCATGGAAAAATTTTCTTCTGTGAAACTGGTCCCTGGTGCCAAAAAGGTTGGGCACCACTGCTGTTATTAGTTCCTTTTTACAAAAGAGAAAACCATAGTAAAGGAAAGTTAAATCATCCAAGGACACACAACTAGTAAATATTGGGAGTGCATTTTACTTTAATAGATTTCATTTTTAACTTACCCTATTTGATTATTACACAATATATACATCACACTGCATGCCATAAACATGTATAATTATGTATCAATTAAAAACAAAATAAAATTTAAAAAATAGAGCAGATTTTAGAGTAGTTTAAAGTGTACAGAAAATTGAGCAGAAAGTATATAACCTCTTTATACTCCACCACAGCCCCTATACATAGTGTCCTCCTATTATTAACATCTTGTATTACTGTAGTACATTTGTTACAGTTGATGATACATTATTATTATCTAAAATCCATACTTTGCATTAGAGTTTACTCTTTGTGTTGTACAGTCACATGGGTTTTCACAAAGGCACAATGTCACGTATCTGCCATTACGGTATTACACAGAATAGTTTCAGTACCCTACAAATCACCTGTGCTTCACCTGTTCATCCCTCTTGCCAAATCCCTGGCAACCACTGATCAATTTACTGCCTCTATAGTTTTGCCTTTTTCAGAATATAATATAGTTGGAATCATACAGTATGTAGGCTTTTCAGACGGACTTATTTCACAAAGTAATATGCATTTAAGGTGACTCCGTGTCTTTTCATGGTTTGATGGCTCTTTTTTATCACTGAATAATATTCCATTGCATGGTTCTATCACATCACCATTTGTTTATCCATTCACCAATTGAAGGGCATTTTGGTTGCTTCCAAGTTTTGGCAGCTTCCAAGTTTTGGCAATTATGAATAAAGCTGCTATAAACACTCATATACAGGATTTTGTGTGGACATAAGTTTTTAGCTCATTTGAGTAAATACCCAGGAGCTCTGCATTAGTTTCCTAGGGTGTCATAACAAAGTACCACAAACTTGGTAGCTTAAAATAATTGAAATTTACTGTCTCACAGTTCCGGAGGATAGAAGTCTGAAATCAAGCTGTCAAAAGTGTGGGTTCCTTCTTAGGGCTGTGAGGGAGAATCTGTTTCATGTTTGTCTCCTTGATTCTGGTGAATTGCTAGCAATTCTTGGTGTTCCTTGGATTGTGGATTCATCACCCTAATCTCTGCCTTTACCTTCTCGTGGAGTTCTCCCCTATGTCATCACGTTGCCTTTTCTCTGTGCATGTCTGTCTCTGTGTACAGATTGCTCATTTTTGTAAGGACATTAGTCATGTTGGATTAGGGCCAACCCTAATGACCTCATTTTAACTAGATAACCTCTGTAAAGACCTTATTTACAAACAAGGTCATATTCTAAGGTACTTGGGACTTCAACATATTTTCCTGGGAAAACACAAATCAACCCACAACAAGGGCAATTGCTGGATCATATGGTAAGGCTATGCTTAGCTTTTAAAAAACCTGCCAGACTGTCTTGCAAAGTGGCTGTAGCAATTTACATTCCCAAGAGCAATGAATGAGCGTTCTTGTTGCCCACATGCTCCTCAGCATTTGATGTTGCCAGTGTATTGGGCTGGTCATTCTAACAGATATATAGTGGTATCTTATTGCTGTTTTCATTTGCAATTCCCTGAATGGGTATTGAGCATCATATCACACTACTTGCCATCTGTATATCTTCTTTGTTGAGTTGTCTATTCACATAGTTTGTCCGTGTTTTAATTGGGTTGTTTTCTTATTGTTGAGTTTTAAGGGTTCCTTGCATATTTTGGATATGAGTCATTTATTGGATATTTGTTTTGCAAAGATTTTTCTCCAAGTCTGTAACTTGCATTTTCATTTTCTTAACAATGTCTTTTGCAGAGCAGAAGCTTTTAATTTTAATGAAGCCCAATTTATCATTTTTCTCTCTCTTTGATCATGTTTTTACTTTGCATCTGAAAAGTCATCACCAAATCCAAGATCACCTAGATTTTCTTCTATGTTGCCTTCTAGAAATTTTAGAATTTTGTATTTTACATTTAGATCTATGATTCATTTTAGTTAATTTTTGTCAAAAATGTAAGATTTGAGTCTAGATTTTTTTTGCATGTGAATATACTGTTGTTCCAGTACCATTTTTTGAAATTACTATCATTTCTCCTTCAAATTGCCTTTTTACTCTTTTGTCAAACAACAGTTGACTTCATTTTTGCCAACTGGGTCTATTTCTGGCTTCTCTGTTCTGTTCTATTGACCTATTTGTCTATTTCACCAATACCACACTGTCTGGATTACTTACTATAGTGTTATAGTATGTCTTGAAGTTAGGTAGTATCAATCCTCTGACTATTTTTCTTCAATATTGTTTTGGCTATTTTGGTTCTTTTGCATTTCCATATTGACTTTCAAATCTATTTGTCAATACCCACAAAATAATTTGCTGGGATTTTGATTGGGATTGCATTGAATCCATAAATTACAGTAGGAAGATACAATATTGTATGTTCCCATACGTGAACATGGAATATCTATTTATTTAGATTGCCTTTTATTTCTTTCATAGAGTTTTATAGTTTTCTAATTAGATCTTGTGTGTATTTTTATAAATTTATATCTAAGCATTTTTCATTTTTTGAAACACATTTGGTGTTGTGTTTTAAATTTTCATATAAATGGCTTTGTGCTTTTTATTTCAAATGCAATTGTTCACTGCTGGTATATAGGAAAGCAAATGACTTTTGTATATTAACCTTGTATCCTGCAACTTCACTATAATCACCTATTAGTTCCAGGGCTCATTTTGTTGATTCTTTGGGATTTTCTACATAAATGATGATACCTATGAACCTAGATAATTCTATTTCTTCCTTCCCAATGTATATACTTTTTATTTCCTTTTTTTGTTTGTTTTTGGTTTTTGTCTTATCTATTATCTGGGACTTCCAGTACAATTTTGAATAGGAGTAGCGAAAGGGGATAGCCTTGCCTTATTCCTAATCTTAGAGAGAAAACTTCTACATAGTTTGTCACCATTAAGTACGATGTTAGCTATAGGTTTTTTGTAAAGACCTATAGCTTCTTTATCAAGTTGAGGAAGTTCACCTATATTCCTAGTTTGTGAAGAGTTTCTATCATAAATGGGTATTAGATATTTTTCAAATACTTTTCCTACATCTATTGATATGATCATGTGATTTTTTAAAATTTAGCTTGTTAATGTGATGAATTACATTAATTGATTTTCAAGTGTTGAACCAGTCTTGCATGGTTGGATAATTCCTACTAGGTCATAGTGTACAATTCTTTTTACACATTATTGGATTTTATTTGCTAATATTTTGCTGAAGATGTTTGCACCTGTATTGGCCTACAGTTATACTCTCTCATAATGTTTATTTATGGTTTTGGCATTGGTGTGGATTTTGAAACCAGTCTGATTCCAGACCCCATAGTCTTAACTACTATATTCTACTATCTGAAAGTTTTGAGTTTCAACACTTGAGTTTCTATCATTAACTAGACACTGTTAGATGTTTTCATATATATTGTTGCATTTTTCTGAATCACATAGCAGGAGAAAAGATAATCCTGGCAAAAATAAGTAAATTTGTCTCATTTCTCAAATAGGTATAATAATAATATCTCCCTCATGAGATTTTTGTAAGGAATAAACTATATACAGTGAATGACAAACACCTAGCACCATGCTTAAACACTTCACAAACACATAATGTGTTCTTGAGGTAATAGTCAAATCACAATGCATTTGTGCCACCTTTTGAACTGCAGTCTCTCCTAAAAGTTCATGGCAAATTTCCTTAGCAGAAGGCAGGATCAACTCTTCACCAATAGTAAAGGGCTTCTCAGCTTTAGCAATGTGGTTAGCGAGTAAGAATATTGCTCTCAATGCAGACACATTTGATGAAGTGGTGGCCTTCAATAATTGCTTCTGTTCTTTGTGTTCATGTTTTTTTCTTTTGAAAAACTTCAAAGGCTTGTCTTTTAATGCAAGGTGCTTGGTCTCCATGTGGTGAAGCAGTTTTGAAGGTTTCATGGCTTCACTGGATATCCAGTCACCACATATTGTACAAAGCCGACATGGAGAATGTGAATCACCTGTTACAATGAACCTGTAGTTTAAGTAGGACTCTTGGTATTTTCTTTTAAATGCAGCTTTCATTTTGTTGACAGTCTTAGAGTCTTCTGCTGTCTCATCATTGGGTCTTTCCCCCTTTTCAAAGAAGCTTCCCAGTGATGTTTGTTTTTTACTCATTTTTGCTAGGGTTAGATTGTGGGCTTACCAAAATTGTGACTGAGGCAAGCGTGCAGTGCAGGAAAGAGGCATGCACAGAAGTGATAAATAAAATAATGGGCAGGCCACATGCAGACTAAAATAAATGTTGGATTCTGAGGTAAAGCCTGCCACCAATGCAGCTTTACAATTGAAGTAAGATGCTCATGTGCCACTATAAAGCCTGCTACCAGATGCAGCTTAATTGCCACTTGCCGCACACTGATTGGGTTTTGATATGAGTCTGCAAGCAATTGATTTATTATGGTCTCTGTGCAGTCAAACGTCTCTGCTAATGATCATCTGTATTTGCAGCCACTCCCCAGTGCTATTATCACTGCCTCAGCTCCACTTTAGATCATCAGGCATTAGATTCTCTTAAGGAGTGTGCAACCTAGATCCCTCGTGTGTACAGTTTCCAGTAGGGTTTGTGCTCCTATGAGAATCTCATGCCGCCTGTTGATCTGACAGGAGGTGGAGATCAGGCAGTGATGTGAGAGATGGGGAGTGGCTGTAAATACAGATGAAGCTTCATTCACTCACCTGCTGCTCACCTCCTGCTGTGCAGGCCCGGCCCAGTTCCTAACAGGCCATGGACTGGTACTGGTCAGTACCCTGGCGGTTGAGGACCACAGAGTTAGAGGATATCTTTTTAGATTAATAAAAATGAGATTGTGGCCAGGCACAGTGGCTCATGCCTGTAATCTTAGCAGTCTGAGAGGCCAAGGCGGGAGGATCACTGGAGGTCAGGAGTTCAAAACCAGCCTGAGCAAGAGTGAGACCCTGTCTCTACCAAAAATAGAAAAAACTACCAGGTGTGGTGGCGTGTGCCTGTGGTCCCAGCCACTTGGAAGGGTGAGGCAAGAGGATCCCTTGAGCCCAGGAGTTTGATGTTGCAGTGAGCTATGATGACGCCAAAGCACTATACCCAGGGTGACAGAGAGAGACTTTGTCTCAAAAAAATAAAATTTAATTTAATTTTAATTTAATGAGATTGTAACAGAGTATAGAAACCTTTCATCAGTACATATATTTAGTAATTTATTCATGTAAAATTACCATGGATAAAAACTCTGATGCTTCCAGATTGATAATATTATAATACATTTTCTCAGGTACCACCATCTGTGAGCACTGAAATAAATAAAGGACATGGCCCTGCTCACCAGGGCAAGGTAGAAGAAATCTACAGACCTAGTCATATTTCTTAGTAGAGACAGAAGGGATCATGCCTCTATTCTTGCTGAAGTTTCAACATGAGTCATAAGTACCTATCTTAGGATTAAGAAAAACTTTTTTGCCCGTGAACCTACTTCTGTCTTCCTAGCATGCTATTCATTAGAAGAAAGGGATGAGATGCTCTACAGCAAGGGTTAACTAACTATGCCCAGCCTGCAACCTATTATTGTAAAATTCATGAGCTAAGAAAATTTTTAATGTTTTTTTAAGGTTGTTAAAAGAAAGAATATGAGACACAAACCATCCATGGCCCTCCAAGCCCCAAATCTTTACTATTTGGCCCATATGGAAAAGGTTTGCCAATCCTTACTCTAATAAATTTCCTATGATTATGAAAATTTTCTGTATTTCTGTTGTCCAATGCAGTAGCCACAAAATCAGTGTAGCTATTGAGTTGTTGAAATATGGCTAGTGCAACTGAGGAAATGAATTTTAATTACATTTAATTTTAATTAATTCAAATTTAAATAGCCACATGTGTCTGGTGGCTAACAAATTGGACAGCACAGCTCTACAGCACCATTTCTCCTGCCCCAATGGTTCTGAATCATGAAATACCAAAACAATAGATGTGATAGAGGCTGCTCTTACCTGATTTGTCCATAGCTATTCACTTCATCTAATTCCTCCAAAAACATTTTCCTTTTCCTCCAGTTTTTATTCCCTATAATTCCATCTCACTCATTTTTTTCCAGTGTACCTTCAGCCACCTTGCTATCCCATTCACCTTGTGTTTTAAGTGGAAAAGCAGAACATAAGGGCAACCTAGGATTCTACTGCAATGGGCTTCTGCAAGACAAGTCAAAACTCTAAATCATTGCCCTTAAAGGAGTGTGGTAGATGGAGGTTAGATTTTTGTTTTGGTACTTAATTGAAGGATACAGATATCTCTCCAATACTTTATGAATTGATCACTATGTACAAAGCAACTTCTGTGGGAAATTCTGAGTTCCAAACACCTGACTTAAAATCTTGCCAAAACGTTTTGATAAATTAAGAAAAAATTGTGTATAGTTTAACAATAAAAATTATAAGTTGAGATTTCTACTATTTTTGTAGATGAACAATTTTTATTTCCTTGTATTTCTGAGGGAAAAGAAATTACATTAACACAATGTTGTAAAATAATAGGGAGTTCTTTCAAAAAATGCAAATGCTCTCTGATTCAGTAGGTATCATTTGAAACTAAAAATCCTCTCTCTTTAACAAGCGCCTAAGCTGATATTGGCAGAGGAGGTTGTCAGCTCACCCATTTATAAATACAGTATTAGCAGATCCAGAGAAAGATTTGTTGGGAAGCAAATCAGAACTATTGACTAAAATTAAATTTCAGGATGATCAGTTATCTACATTATAATACTTGATGCTTCCATGGCTTGTACATACTGTTTCTTGGCTCTTATATTCCTAGAAAACAACTACTATTCCTTTTTGGTCTCTTCTTTCAGAGACAACCAAATGTTCTCTTTTCTATGAGGCCTGTCTTGAATTCTCAAGAAAGATGTGGCCTTCTTTTCTTAATATTCTGAATTACACTTGAAAGGATGGCATTGCTAATAAATTACCTAACAGAGAGAAATAAACTATCTAATAGAAGAAGAGAGAAAGATCACAACACAACTGAGCCTTTGTTTGATTAACCCCACCTGTGGCTTAACTCATCTCTCTTAAGAGTTTGTTTTTACAGCACTTGAAAAGAACTGAGCAGATAGAATGAATATGATGCTGCCCCAGATCCCACCAGACCACATTCCAGGGAAACTGATAAGCCAGGCTCACAGACAAGAGGGAAAAAAAAGGAAAAACAAATGCAGCTTCACAGCTTCCTTCTGCTATCAGCCTGCAGCAATACCATTTTTTTTTTCTTTTCCCTTTACCCCCAATAAAAACCCTAAACCCCTTACCCTCAAAGCCGGTACTTCTTCTTTCTTTCTTTCATGCCATGCCCTTCCCTCCCTTTGGGAAGTAAAATAAACTTTCTTTCTTTAAAACTATTCTAATCTTTGTGTCAAGAATTCTTTCTCATCCTGCACTACAAGTTACCGCCCCAACAACACGTTGTATGTAAACTCCATTATAGTGTATCATACTGTGTTAAATTTGTCTATTTTGCATTAATAGGAGTCATGTCTTATCATGTATGTACTTTAATACCTAATACATTTTATAGGATATTATTAACACTCTATAAGTGCTTCATAAATAAATGGATAAATAAGAAGAAAATACAGAGGTTACTATAGTTAGCAATGACATTATTTTAGTTAAATATGATCCATATTTACAATCTTTGCCAGTTTTTGAATCATAATTTTAGTCATACCATTTAAGGTATCAAGATTTTAATCTTAAAAATTACTCAAGGTAAAATAAAAACACTAATTTTAAAAAATTGCTTTATAGTTTATTTCATATCATCTTTTCATTTCAAGCATATAGACTAGGAGTCAAGAAACATATAAAAAAAAGACAGAGAGATGCTATCTGTGGTGAACTGGAAAAACGCATGCCCTCTCCATCAATATGGGAGCTTCATAAGAGTAGGGACCTTCTATATCCCCAATTCCTACATCAGTGCCTGGCACAGAATTAGTTTTTAATAAACATTTGTTCATTGACTGGAAGGATGGATGCATAAATAAATAGATATACGGATCTCATGTGAGGAACAGGCCCGATACAAGCTGAATTTTGGTTTTTACAAGAAATACCAGACATCTAGATTTTTAAGTAAATATAATTTTTAAATGTTTGCTCATTTAGAAATCAGAAAGGACAAAGAAAAATAAAAATATGTAGACTGAACAAAACTTACTGAACATAGTCTATGGGCCACAAGCTTACAATATCTGATAAAACAAGTAGCAGAAACAAATATTTGTGTAGTACTATAAATCACAGAAAATATTTACTTGGGTTATATGGGAATTTTTCCAGAACTTAATACATGGTACATATACTCTGTGCATATAGAATCAGCTAGTGTTTTGATACTTGTTTGCCCTTGACAATCTCTTCTTTTTTGAGGTGGTTTTATTCTATCAGAGTAACACTTTCAAAATCAATGACATTGTCCTCAACCTGTCAGATAAAAAACTTTCCTGTAAAAAGAATTGGAACACAATACTACATTTAAAACATTTTCTAAAGCTACATTCTTTTCAATATTTCATTTCATTAACCACAAGCTCCAGGACAAGATGATCTGTGTAATGCATGTGCATTATTTCTTAGGACTTAGAATTACAGTTCCAGTTTGCTGATTCCCAAATCAATTACTTCAGGAAGTGAAAATTAGTTTTCATGCCAAAGTGATTGTTTCTCTTGGAGTTTCTTTTGAACTGTAAGTTAGTTTATCTTCAATTCATTTCTTTGTTAGGCAAAAATATAAAATGGGTAATAGATAAATGTTGAGAACATCATTCAATCATTTTTTAAGTAGCTGTCAAATGCTCTCTTTAAAAAGCTTCTCAAGGGGAAATGGCTATGTCTACAGTAAATGATACAAAGCATCGTAAAAGTATGCCAAATGATTTTTATCTGCCAAAACTGGCTATCAGTGGAAAAAATACAAATTCTACTCTTGAAAAATAAAAGAAAAGACTCATTCCTTAACTATCTTTGGAATGAGTTTTTCACACAATACAATTGTATGGGAAAATGAAGTTTGTGGTCACATGAATGTTTGGAAACTCCAGGGTCTTTTTCATTAGAAAGACAATGTATCCAGACAATGGACTGAATGTATAACTTTTTCAGAATATTTTATTATCATTTATATTCAGCCAAATTGTCCAAAAAATGTTTAACAAAAGAATATATTAAAAACTCAATAGAAAACTTTCTGACAGATTGAAAAAAATACTAACCACTGCCAAATTATTACAGGAAATTTTGTATATAAAAATAAACTAATGATAATTTCAGTTCTGAAAATTTTCTTGAGGAACCTAAGGGTCTTCAAAGTTCCTATGGTTTTACATTACCTACAAATTAGTATTTCATTCAACTGTATGTTAATTTGGCAAATAGAGAGCATTAGAAAGCTTTTGTTTTTGTTTTCCATATGTTTAGGACAAAAAAATTCAAAGTATAATACTTCATTTAATATTCCCTCACAGATTTAGTTCTGCAAAAATGAGAAATTCAAATGAATTATAACTAGCATTCAAGGAATAATAATTAAATGGGAAATCAGTAAAAACTTGGGCTGGACAGATGGCAAATCTAAATAGTTTGAGTTTAAGAAGGGGCCTTAGAGATGAATTATTCTGTTTTTTTCCAACCAATACATTGATTCCTTTAATTATATCTTATATTCAGTTTCACTTCTAATACTTCAATTAACAAGGAGTTCTCTACCTCCTAAGTCAGTCAATTCTACCTTTGGAACATTCTAAATGTTAGAAAAGTCTTTTTGACAAAGATAAAAATCTACCCACAATTTCCTCTTTATGTTTCTCACCTTAAATTCCAGGTTGGCTCTATTAGGTTCCAGTAACAATTTAAAGAATTAACCAAGATCCTGGTCCTGAAATAGGATGTTTTATAGGATCACTGTACATCATAGTAGTCCACCATTAAAATGACAAGCTATGAGGATTTGGGATACAAATATGGTATATTTTGTGGCAGATTAACATAATAAAGATTATGAAAACACTTGCAATGGAAAAAATTTCTGTGTTTTTCTTACACATTTTTGTGGGAGGGGTGGGAGTCAATGAGGTGTAGGAATTACACATATGTGCACACAATACACTTTTGTCTTCTGAATGGATTTCACAGTGATTTCTTACGTTCATTTAATGAGTACATGATCAAACCATAATAAACTCTGGGAAGATTAAACACTGGGATATATTGGCTACTAGATTTTGAAAAGCATCCCAACCATTTGCCATTATTATAAAGTTCTCATCAGTTTTCACAACTGAATCCCAGTACTACTTGTGATCAAGATGGCCTAAAGTTCCTTTCAGCTTGATTAAACTTTAGACAGGCTTCTTCCTGACTCTGGCTATGCCATCCTTTCTCTACCCTCTTTGAAATGTAAATCTTTCTAAAAGCCTCTTGCCAATTTCACAACCCAGGATTGTCTTTCTCAAGGACATGGGAGCCATCCCTTTGATATGTAATTATCAAGGAAAATAAAGTTCCTATCTCCTAGTCTCTGTGGGAACACAGGAGCCTAACTTCAGTAGGTACCTTGCTCCAAATTGTAAAACTTCCTCCTGTCAATTCAAGAAAGTTTACTTTTCCTTTGGGTAAAGCCAGTTAGCAAACACAGATGGCCTGTGTTTTTGCTCTCACTTCAGCACTTAAAAATCTCCCACCCCTTGTTTCAGCAGAGTTGAGCTCAGACTGCATTATGGTCTCTCTTCCCTCTTGCAACAACCTTAAATATAAGTCTTCCTTGCCTGTTTAACTTTGTCCAGTGCAATTTTTCTTTGACACAAAAAATACTGCTTCAGATTTGCAATCATACTACTTAGGACAGAAAAAAATACTTTTTCAGATTTGCAATCATAAAAAGACAGATTAGATGCAGCAGCATTTATAAAGATATAAATAGAAGCTACCCTTTGAAAAAAGGCTGCTATCAGTCATACACATTAGCATGAAGCTTGAAATTGTTAATTTAAACAAGGCCTACATGTAATTGGTCACCGGCAAGGAAAAATTTTATAGATAATTGTAACATTGTCCTATAGAACTAGTACTGTCTTTTCCAGACTGAGAAAACTTTTTCGCCAACATGAAAGAATGCTAAAGAAAATGTTGCCATCCGGTAAAAGAGGGAAAGGTGATGGGCTGCAGGCTTTTTTCATTTTTTATGAGGCATTACATTTCCTGTTAGACTAAAATGTGCATATCCAGATAAAAATAAATTCTATGTCCTTATTTTAATAAATTTAAATATGAAGGAATTCATTAGGTTACTGTAATCTACCCTTACTATTCTTCCATTATTATATCTAATAAATTATCTTCCTATGTAATTTATTAATGAAAAAGTGACCTGGCATATGTGCTGCTCTGTATAAGCATGGGGTTATAGCTGTAACTATTTATATATGGTGCTGCCATTCCAATACTGTAATTTTATATGGTCCTGCAAATGAATGTGCTGATATATTGCATGCCTGATGGGTTTTCACTTAGCTTAAATATATTTTAAAGTCATTTTAAAATTGTGTTTTAAAGCACATATACTTTTTTTAAGTGTCGCGCCATACTGTACAATCTCATTACTGTCTTAGCAGTTTGACCACTTGAAAACCATTTAACTTTTCCTCTTTTTGTCATGTTTCATTGGTAGGGAGAGCCATAATATTCAGTTAAAGACTGTGTGACTAATATCTGTCATTATACAATGTGACTGAATTAAAATCAATAATAATTTTATTTGCAGTAGATACCTTTTATACCCTAATTGCTGATTTAGTAGCTAATTGAGAAAATCCTTATTAATGATCTGATCTGGCTCTGAGGAATGTTGAATGAGTAAGGGATTCTCCAGCAGAAACAATTTTTCCAACTGCATATGGTAGATCCAGGGGAAATATTAGTAAAGTGGATGATGAAATCCAGTGGTTCAATGATTTCTCTCAGCCACATAGTCATAACATGACATACACACATAAAAATATGTATCAAGAATTATTGATCTTAATGACAATTCTGAGCAATAGAAATCTAAAATATATGTATAGAAAGAAAGGAAAAATTCAAAAAAACTTCCCTAGAACTTTGTGTGTGTGTGTGTGTGTGGTGTGTGTGTGTGTGACAACATATGGAACATACTTTGTTACAGGGCACCTCTCAGTTCATACTTTCTAAATCCATCTGGTTTTTGTTTGACTTCTCCTTGCTTCCCTGCCACTCACTGTTCACTTGCTGCTGAGACAATCATTCCTAGGGACAAGATTGTTCATGGTTCTGGGGAATAAATTCTCCTGATTTAAATATCTGATCTCATCTATATTAGCCTCCTTTTTGCTAATTTCTGAATCATTACTGCTCATGGCCTGTACAGAAAGATTTGTCATTTTAAATATGTGTTATTTGAAAGAAGAATATGGCATATTTCATGAGAAAAATCTCTCTTTCTTCATAAGGAAAGAGAAAGGAAAACAACATTCTTTGAAGCCCAAAAGGTGTCAAGTATTGTACTAGGTACTTAAAATTCACTATTTACTATAATTCTGACAACTACCATGAGAAGTGCTTATTATTATTATTTACACATTATATATGAAGAAACTAAGGCTCACAGATCTTAGGTAACTTTCTCACAAACTGTTAGTTAATAGCAAAACAAGGATTTGAAATGTGACTTTGAATCTTGCTTTTTTCCCCACCAGTAACATAATGCATCTATAGGATAATCTAATGAAATAAAAACATCAGTGTTGAAAGGTGTGTTTTGAATTCAGTATGCTTGGATGCAAATTGAAATGTATTCAAGTCAAAATTCTTGATATGTGCTGAATAGTGCATACCCATGTTTCCCTAACTGTGCAACTGTGTCCCAGGGAATCACAGCGAATTCGCAGGGCACCATGGAATATTTTAAAGTTTTAAGGGAAACTGACACTCAATATTTGTCAGGTACTTCAAACTACTAACTTGTGGTAGTTTAGTTTTAATCATGGATTATGCTACATTCTTTTCAACAGCAGATCTTTGCAAAGGTGTGTTTTCAGTGACTGCTGCAATGAAAAGCAAGTAGTAGGCAAAAAAACAATGTAAAATAGGTAAAAAATGGGGGTCCTAGCTGTGTCCAGTCTGGACCTAATAGCAGAGAAGTTGCTCAGTACTCAATAGATGCATCCATACCATTAGTAATTGTACTTTTCTAAAAATTAAATAAAATATTATTTTTGTGACATATGTATTACTTTCTTCAAACATTTAATAAGCAGTTGTTAGGACATAAGTATTCATTGAATCATTTGGACCTCATTGCTTAATGATTAGAACTCTTAAGTATTCCTTTGGTCTTATTACATTATGAAAACATGTCTGAGACAGTAAAGACCCAATGAAATGAAAAGTTTGGTAATCTCTGGAAATATTTATCATCCTCTTCCTCTGCAGTAAACATCGTGGGATTTGTACGCATAAGTTAATCATGTGAATAAACTAGAAATAAATGAAGATTTCTCTAACCACACTTCAATCTGTTGCACTTTAGAGAAAAGGTCAAGATAATCTCAGAGATGATTATATTTCAAGAAAATATTTATTTCAAAACATTTCTAAATACTAGCATACGGTCAAGCCTTTTGAGGCTGTGAACTTACCTTCTGAGCTGGGCACTGCCACAGTGCTGCAGATTGTAAAGGAAAGAGAAGACCAGACTCTAAATTTCAGTTGTCTTTTGCTTATTGTGGAAACTTCAGAAGTCAGTCAAGCCATCCTCACCTGTAGAAAGAATAGAATTCAGTGAGAAACCCTGCTTCATATAGTTGCGCTATGAGGATTAAAAACAGTGTGAACCAAAGTCAGTCCCAGGCCCAAAATATATACTCAATAAACATTACCAAACAGCAATATTGATTACCCCCTCCTGAGCCCACTCTCCCATGGCAGAGGATCAATAATTGATACTCATACCTCATACCCAAAGAATTGGCAACATTGCCTTTTATTTTATTCTACCCTAAATATGCATTATAGATAAGGAGACCAGAATCTCAGACAGTCTCTCCAAGGCTTTATTCACTATTTATTCAGGGTTCAATTGATTCTCTCTGGATCGTTTCTACCACCTCCCAACAGACACCTCATCCCCAGTCTTTTCTATCCACCCTGCCCATGGATAATCCAATCCATAACATGCCCACAGACACAAATGTAATACGTAATCCCTGCCCACAGATACAAATCTAATTCATATGTTTAGATAATATCTAAAAAGCCTTATGGCTCCCTATTGCCCACAGAATAAAGTCCACATCACTGAGTCCAATCATCAAGGTCCTTCATTGCAGAGCCAAACTCCTATCAGAGCTCTGTGAGTTTAAGCAAGTTACTTATCCTCTCCATGCCTCAGTTTCTTCATCTGAAAATGGGAAAAAATAATAGAAACTCTCTGAAATGGTGGCTGTGGAGAGTAATCAAGTTAAATATTTAGAACAACTAATTTAGAACAATTTACTCTGGTGGCACAGGGTAAATACTGTTTAAGTGTTAAATTACTACTACTACTACTACTCATGCACTCTTAACTTCAACAAACACAATGACATGATACTCTCTGAGCAAATCCCACATTTTTGCATGTCTGTGATTTTTCTTATGTCTCCCCTACACTTAAATTCCCTTTCTAATCTCATCTTCAGCCCGAATCTTTGCAAATTCTATCAGCCTATCAAAAGCCTCTCTATGAATCTTTCCCTTTGCCTTCCCTTTTAATGATCATTTCCCACCTGATACAGTTATCTGTTCATTTTATTCCCAGCTCTAATTACAATTTATAAGCAAATATTTCTTTGTTGGTAATCTATTTAGAGTCTATTATTAAAATTCCAGAAATTCATGTGTGTGTTTGGTTACTTTGCACACACAATTAGAATATCTGGTACGTCATTGATTCACAATAACAATTACATGATGAGTAAATGAATGAATGAACATGTATCTACTCTCAAATAGAGATTTCCTTTTCATCTAATATATACTACATACAGTTTCTTTCACTGGTGGATTTTCCCCAATCTGTTAAAATACATTTTCTCTTCAATAATGTCCTTTTTTGTTTATAAAATTATATCAAGAGATTATATCAAAATATGGCTTCAATTTGTTAAATTATATAGAAAATAAGCAATAGTGAAATAAGACACAATGCCTATATGCTTAATTTATTTTATTATGATAGATATAAATGATGGATTAAAATCACTAAAGCTAGTTTACATCATTGATAGTTTATGTTTAATTATATATAACATCACCAGATATCTTTTAAAAATATTTAAGAAAATGAATTTCTACAGTAGTTCAGCTCAAAAATATTGCTTTTGTTTGACAATAGCCCTTAGATGTTTTTTCCATGATACAAATGTGCTAACATATTACATTGTTTCCTCTGAAAATAGGAAATATAAATAATAACTTTATAAATATTTTACATTTAATAAAACTAAAAATAAGAAAATTAAATAATATATTGTTTATGGATACTTAAATATGTGATGAAAGTACAGCTGGCCCTCAAATAATATTGTTTTGTTCAATGTCATTTCATTTTTAACATTGATGAGGAAAAAATATTGATTCACAGTGAGGCTACTGTCTGTGTGTATTTTGCTAGTTCTATCTATGTCTGCATGGGTTTACTCCAGGCACTCCAGTTTCCTCCCACATCCCAAAGATGACCATGTTAGGTGAATCAGCATGTCTAAATTGTCCCGGTCTGAGTGAGTGTGGGTGTGTGTCAGTGTGCCCTGTGATGGAATAGCATCTTGTCCAAGGTTTGTTGTTCGATTAAGTTCTGAGCTGCTGTGATATGCTCCAACCACCATCAACCCTGAACTGGAACAACCAGGTTGGAAAATGAATAAATGAATAAATACAAATTATTGCAAAATAAAAATTTGTAAAATATACCTTAATCATATAAATGCATGACAATAAACAATGTGGTACAAAAGTGCTCACCGAGCCTCCCGTATTCATTACTATTTGTTTTTGAACTATATATGGCGGTAGGAGGTGCTCCTTAAGATTTCTCTCTGCAACCATTTATTCCTTGACTTAAAGCACCACCACTATGACAGCCATCACTCACTATTCACCCAAAATTGAGTAAATAATTATCTTATTCATTTTTATTAATCTTTCTTAAATTATGTAAAGCTCACATTTATTTCAATATTTAATATTAAATATCTCAATATTTAATATTGTTTGGGGTCTTTATTTAGAAGTTTGGGGATGTTTTTGTGACCAGAAATATGTCCCAGGCACTTGACTCATTTATATTGATTAGGCTATGGTAAAATTGGTTTTATTATATATCGTTTTGCTTGAAGTCATTGTTTCAAAGAACCTATTGACAACTTTAGGTGAGGACTTATTATATCAGAAAAATTCAAGGGAGGATAAACAGAAAATTCAGTACAGTGGTTCCTTCAGGGGAATGGCAGAGCAGTGGGAGGTGAGGAGCAGGAGAGGAAATGAAAGTTATTGGTGATGCTGAATTCTCAGTTGCATGGTGGGTTCAGGATGTCTTCATATTTTCTGCTTTTAATACAAACAAAATGAACAATATTATTTTTTATTTCAATACATTAAATATTTAAAAGATAAATTGAAAACCATTGTGTAACACTGAAAAAGGAAAGAAAGAAAAGATGATGGGAAGGAAAAGAAGATCTGAAGGAGTTAAAGTGACACAAAATGTAAAAGAAATATTCCAGACTCCATAGAGTAAAACTGGCATCTGAACAAGTCCGAAATCTCATATTACTTACATTTTATTTGCGTTTATGGTTGCTGTCTATTACGGGAGGTGATGATGGGTTTTCCATGTATGAATATAATATAAAATTTCCTTTTAATTTAAATATACAAAAATTTTAAACTCCATGTATTTTTTAAAAACTGGTAGTATTTTGGACCTATCTGCTTCCAGCAAATTTTTATAATATAAATTTTTTTAAGTGGTGATCCATTGTATCAACATATATTTTTCAGAAGCCAGATTCTTGCAGACTCTTGACAGTAAGACTATTTTTAACACTGAGCAAAACCAGGTTGTTTAAAAAGAAGCCAGCAGAATTCTGTGGCAAAAATGGCTACTTTTCTCTCACTATCTGTTTGCCCTTCTTCCAAATTCATAGAATCCCCCACAATATTTAGTTAGACCATGGTGTCCCAGAACAGAAGCCACATTTCTCAGCATATCTAGCAGCAATATGGAAGTAGACCTGGTGAGGCTTGGCCAATAAGGAAGAATGTAACTTTAGAAGCTTATGACTGCTGTTCTGTAATAACACAAAAGGATTCAACTTTAGAATGATACAAAAGACAGGAAAGAGAGGTAGAAAGAAGCATAATTTCTAATTTTGTGGTGAAAGCTTTGAGGCGCTGAGTCAAACCAACACTATAGCAGCCACATTAGCTAATGAATTTCTTCATTGTTTAAATTGTACTTTCCGTCCTTTCTGAGACCTGGTCGTCCAGATATTTGATTTTTTAAACTCTACCACTTTCCTTCCCAAAAAACACTCTGTTTTTTTTAAACCATGTTAATCAAGGTTTATGAATCAATCTTTTAGAAGCTTAGGTTAGGGGCTTGAATAAAGGAAAACTTCTGACATATTCTTATAAAAATTATAATTTATTGTGAAAAATAGAGAAGATACATTCTCAAGAGAAGATACTAGGAGATACAAAGGTAGAAGATTTGGGATGAGTGCTGCTTTTCAAGGCTCTCCAGTCTGTCATGGACAATATACTTAGGTTGATGGACATGGTATTGTACTTAGGCCCCAGATCCTAGTAGGTCACAGGAAGCCATAAGAGGGGACTTACAGGCCTCTTCCATGATCAACTTTATGGCCCTGAAATTATAGAATGATGACCTTTTATGACAGTAAAATCATTTAGCAAGCCATGTCACCTGAATCTAATGTTTAAGCTCTAGATGTAATTTAGTATTATGCCTCCAATGCCATTTTGCTATATTGTCTACAGGCTACAAAGTAATGAAAATACATACTATATGCAGCATAACCATGTCATGATGGCCAGTCTGTGGGAATGTAGCATCAGAAAACCTAGCCAGGCACTGCCACAATTGTGTCTACTGTTTGCCACCACAAAAACCTCAATAAGTACAGAAGTAGATACTAGGAGTGGGCCAAGGGCCACAGATTTTCAGAGAAATTTAACTTTTGGAATTTGTTATTAGGTTGATATGGAGTAAAAAGCATTGGGATACTCTCTTATTTCCCAGGATGGAAAAGTAGCACCCCATGGCACAAGGCAGTGAATTACCCAACCAATTTATTGTCTCTGGTTACCAGAGAAATAACAATGGATGAAAAATTCTTGGACCATATCTTTGCTACATCCAATGGCATTGAGTAATTGAAAGTGAAATAACACTAAGGACAAATCTTAAAAATTTTATCTCAAGGCATAGATTTCTCTGTGGGTCCAGTATGTTAACCATGCTGAAAAAAAAATTTTCTATCTCTTACAGCCATAGAACTGAATCTGCTAAAAGTCAAATGCAGAAATTAATTTCATCAGTTGCTTAACTATGATATCAATTAAATTCACAACTCACTAATTCTTTTATATGAAAGGTATGGTACTGATAGGAAGTTAGGGGGATTTCTGATAATTGTAATAAAGGTATCTAGAAGCATTCATAGGATTTGGAGACTCCAACTCATCAAACTGCTCTAAAATGTTCTCATTATGCCTTTCTTGCTGTGCAGATCTAATAATTTGCCCAATGCTAACGTTTATAGTCCCTCAATTGCCCTGATTGGTGAAATGCAAAATTAGAGTAAAGAATAACAGATTTATATCCAGAAGAAGTTTCATGGATTTAAAATTTTATATCATTAAAATTGCCATTCACAGTATTGTGCTGGCAAATTGTTATTACTGGCATAAGGATTCTATCCTTAGGCATATTTAGTTCATTTTCATTTATCCGTCTATCCACAAAATCTTTCCTTCTTAGTGGTAGAATTCAGTGATGTTCTACAATATCAGGAAGAGGGCCAGGGTTCAACAGTCTCCCCCAAGTTTTTGTATATCTGTGTCCCTATATATATACTAAATTAACCCATTGAAGAAAGATTGGAACAATTTTCACAGTACTGTACATACTTTTAGTGTTATGACAACATCATTTTCTTAAGCTTCCCCTTTTTCAAAACACAGAGCAGCTCAGTTCAGAAAATTGAGTAATAAACTATGAGTCTCTGGCTGTGCCTCAGATCTCTCAGTCATATTGAAATTTTTCAACAATTTTTCTGCAAATCATTAGGAGCTTAATTAACAGTCAGTTTTATTCCCTTAGAACACATGATTGATTGACCACAGCAGACCATGCCCTACCCTGTTAGTACTGCACTGACCTTACCCAACCCCCCGTTAAGTGACCTGATGCTTATTTTACTTCCACTTATGATCAATATAATGTAAGCCCAGCAAAGACAGAGATGTTTTATGTTTTGTTCCAAGAACAGTTTCTAGCATCAAAAGGAAGGAAAGAAGGGAGATAGAGTGGAAAAAAGGAGAAAATGTTAAATGATTGTTCAAATATGATAGAATCATATAGAATCTTGGAGCTTTAAAGCACCTGATGTTATCTCATCCAGCAACCAAATTTACAGATTAGGAAATGGAATGCTGGTGAAATGGACTATCCATGGTCAAGAAATACTTGCTCGTGGATAATTCATGCGTAATTTATGAGTTAGAACATAGGTTATAGAAAGAACAAAGGTATCCTGATCCTCAGGGCAATATTTCAATTGTACTCAATGTGGAGATAATAAAATCCAAAACAGTTCTGTTGAAAAAGGGATAGTTCTTCCTACCCCACCACCCCCTTTTCACTGGCCTTCTATATACACAAATCTGGAAAAATGATTAGAGAAGAGGTAGTGAGAAGAACTTTTTAGAATATTGTAGAAAATAAAATTATTTAGCTATTTCCTTAGAGGAAAAAAATACCGGTTTTATTTTGTTTTCAATTTGTCAAACATTAATTGATAACCTATGTGCAGGTCTCTGGGACCGAGGCTGTGAGAGATATAAAGTATGATAAAACATTGGTCCTGCCCTCTAGGAACTAATAACCTAGTTAGGAGGATAGATGAGCACATAAATAATGATCATAAAAAAGGCAGTCTGCTTTGAGGAAGGGTTATAAAATTGGAATAAAGACTGTAAAATTGGGTATACAGGTAAGGCAAGATGGAGTAGGAGAGAATAGATTTTTTTTTCTTATGCACCACCGTTGTGTAAAAACATCATTCCTTGGAATTGGAGTAGGTAAAATGCACCAAAACTCTTGAATTCTCACTTTCTCCTTTATGATTCCTGGCCTTCCGAATGAATTGTAAGGGGATGAAGTAGACCATGGAGCTTCTTTGACCAAAAACACAGATGATCTCCCTCCACATGGCCACTAGCACTCTGTGGGGAAAGGGTATTCCAAATTGTCTGTGTTGTTCTGATATTTCACTGTCTGGAGGGTCAGGAACCATTCATAGAAGTGGGTACTTTCCATATGTTTGTCTGAAAGACAAAGTTCTTTCCCACTTCTTTTAGTTCTCTGAAATAATCCAACTTTTTATACCCTACAGATGGAAAAATAAAAGACTCATCTGATTCTATTCAGCAAGGTTGTTCTTTGAAACACTAAAAATCTACTAAAATTTCACTAATATATTAAAATAAATTGGGTTCTGTTCCTACATTTTGATCTCTGAATATATAAATCTTGCTTTATCAAAAGGCTAAATTAAAGAAAAACAAAAAGTAAGCCACTTTGATTGACTATCAGGAAAGACTCAATTCTCTCATCTCATCTGATCATGAAATGAACCATATTATCATTACAGGGTAGAACATTCAATTATGCTTTCTTAGAATTTTAGGAAGCTTCTGTTCTGGGCCATAGTTCTGTAATGATACCTAGTAGATGAAGCTTTCACTTTCCCTAGTTGAAAGCTGCTTTTTTCTTAGAGAAGAAAATTGCGCCAATCAAATTTGAATTTTTCTACAACAAGTAGGTGATTTAGGAAAAGATCAATGCATATCATTTGTACCACTTTAAGAAATCATGTTATTTCCGTAATTCTTCCAATATAACCTTAGAGGCACAAGCACACAAAGATTCTAAACAACAACAAAAAAATTCTGAATAAAATTGGTTGTTGAATAAGCCCAGTGAAGGATGGGTGAGTTATAGCTGACAAAGTTGACACTTTAGGAAGATTTAGATAACTTGGGTAATAATTCATTCAATCTCTCTGTGATCCAAGTAATCTATTTTATCATTCATAGAATGATGACAAAAAGAGAGAGAAAGAATTATCAACCAAGCACGTATCTTGCAAGCAACTGGGTAAATTACAAATCTCTCTGATATTAATATAATCTAATAAAGAAGATATCTCAAAAAGATGAGATGCATACAGAAGGAGCTTCACAGTTAGTGTTTAGACAACTCTTAGCAAAAGACATAGGATTGAGCTAATCCTTAAAGGTTCAGTAGGATATATAAAACTAGTGAAGCAAGGGGAGAGGGTGATACTATTAACAGCTTGGAGAAAAATAAAAGGGACAATATATATCATGAATAAATGGATTTGGAGTCAGATTCAACTAACTTTGCCCTAACACCTACAAGATACAGGAACCTAGTTAATTAACCACAGTGTAAAATAATAATAATAATAGCTAATAAATGATAAGTGCTCATTATTTGCCAGTGATTATTTTAAATGATTTTACATACATGAATTCATATAATCCTCACAAAATCTGAGAAAACATTGATGTGATTATAACCTTTTTACAGATCCTGGAATTAAGACATAGAGGTGTTTAAAAACTTGCCCAAGTTCATACAGTTAGTAAGTGATGCAGCTGTGATTCAAATACAGGTACTCAATAAATGGAAGCTATTATTTATACTTAAAATATTTTAAAACAACAAACTAAAAAGCTCTATAAACACTGGATAAAACAACTTTCCAAATCAAACAAACATTGCAAACTCATCATATTTTTTATTGCAGATTTTTCCCATTTTCTTGGTTGAGATTAGTGTATTATAGATCTCTTACATATAATGACTATTCAAAGGCAGAGCAGGTTACACAGAAACGGAAAGCAGCCTAAAATATTTGTGAGCCAAGAGTCATTGTTCTCCTTAAAATTGCTAGATATAGTAAATTAACCTAGGGCAATATTGTACTTCTGTTTCAAAATGATAAAAAATATGAGTAATTTCATGAGTCATTTATCAAATGCAGCTGAATAAATTACAAGAATTCAAATAAATTATAGGCAGCACATGTTAGGAAAAAGTTAACAAATGCTTAAGAAAGAAAATATTCAATATTATGTACATATATTTGTGGTGTGTATATGTGTGTAAATTCACAACAGTCTGTTTACACATTATGGATTGCCTGCAAATTGTGATATTTAAATTATTTATAACATACAGTGTTTTGTGTGTTTGCCTCTGAAGTGCTACTTTGTTATTTTCCAACAAAATGAACTAGGCAGATCAATGAAAAGCAACTCAGTGCAACAACTCAATTAAATAAAAGTATGTAGAAAATATTCGTGAAAACAATGTTATCTTAATCACTTCTGAATAAGGGTTCCAGAAGCAGTCTGCTCTTTTAACTTTCAAGTTTTATTTCTAACAAAGATAAAATTTGTCTCTTAGCTTAAGACATCTTTTTATATTTAAGGCAAAGTGTAATTTTCTAGAAGCATCAATTATTTTAGGACAGAAAATGGGTTATTTCTTTAATTGTTGAGGTCTAAAAAGGATTTCAGTATCTCCCTGTAGGTTTCAGGATAAAATTTAGAATCTTTCTGCATAACCAAACCCCTCCAGGATCTGGTCTTCTGTTTACCTCTCAGTTTCAGCTGTGACACTTTCCCACCATCCATTAGAGTTCCTGGATTTGATGGAACATTTGTAGTTCTAAGTGTCATAAGTTCATGAACTAGGGTCCTGGCACATGCTCTTATGTCTTTTTTGAAAGTCCATCATTCTCCCCTTTTTAATCTACCTAAATCATGTTCATTCCCTTACCAGTGTTACCTTCTTCCAAAAGACTTTCCATATTGACCCAGTATAATTCTGTCTATGGTTCTAAGAATCCTATATATCACAGCACTTACACAGTGTTGTACCATAGCAGATGACTTTTTCTTCTTCTTTGCAGAACTCAGCTATATACAGGCAAATATCATGCCTCATTTAACTTTGCCCTACTGGGCACTTGGCTGTTGCAGAATGACTTATGGCCAATTTTTAGTAATTCCCTGTCTGGTTTAGGTCTTCATAGTCAATCTACAGGGTTAAGTTATTTAAGCATGTTTTAACAATGGATCCTTAAATGTTCATTTACTTGGTATGTGTATGAAAAGGGAGAGAGAGAAATCTTACCACGTCAATTTCTCAGTCCTTGCTCCTCCAACATAACTCCCTTTCACATTCCTTCATCCCTGGTCCGAGGTTAGAAGATGCTTATTAATCTGAGAATGCTCTCTGTGGGAACAATGTGACTTATAGTGGATGTGATGCCAATGGCTCATGCTTGGTGCAAGAATATATCTTTCAAATCCTGAGAGAGGATAGAGTTGACCCTTGGACAATGTGCTGGATTAGGTGCCCAACCCCCGTGCTGTGGAAAATCTGGGTATAATTTTTGACTCCCCCAAAACTTAACTATTAATAATAGCCTACTGTTGACCAAAGCCTTATTGATAACATAAACAGTTGATTAACACACATTGTGTATATGTATTAGATACTGTATTCTTACAATAAAGTAAGCTAGAGAAAGTAAAATGTTATTAAGAAAATCATAAGGGGTGCCGGCACAGAGGGAGGGACAGATGAGCAAAGCGCACTGGGGGCTGGGTATCGGTGGACCCCTATGATGGAGGATTACACAGGACAGCTGTGGCAAGCTGGAGACAACCTTCAATGTGTGATTGCAGGAGCCAGCAGGAGCCAAGGAGCTTCCAGCAGGCCAACGTCAACCACCCTGCAGGGAGGTACAGGTGTTCAGAATGGAAGCAAAAGGCTTGGATTGGCTTCTAGTCCCCCTGTACCAGCTGGTTTCCTGGGGGGCATCTGGGGCCATGGTCTTAGGTGGGGCTGGTCACATGTATCCCACAGTACAGGGACACCTGGAGGACTCATAATGCAGATGGTTTCTCTACCTGCGCGTGTCTGGTGCTACTGGTGGCCAACGTTTTACAGATACTCTTCTGGTTTGGAAGGTATTTTGAGTCACCTCTCCTGTGGCAGATCTTGACCATGTTGCTGATGTTGATACTCTACACTGAAGTTCACATGGCAAAGGAGCTGAACATAAAACGCTGCTCCTTTGCAGACTTCTGGCACCAGTTCTGGCACTGGAGCAGTTTCTTGGACCACGTGTGGCATGTTCTGGCCTTCACCAGCATGGCAGGTTATGTCCGGTACCCATCCATGGATTCGGTGGCCGTGTTGTGGAGACTCTGGGCTTCCTGGTGGCGGACTGGTAGGGTGTGGGGAGAGATGGTGTCCACCTGTCAGATTCTAGATCAGCCTCTGCACAGGTCGCTCAGGACAGGCTGGGGCCAATGTTTGAATTCAGCACCCACCACAAGGACCGCCAGAATGGATGTGACACCCGAGGGCTGGATTTAAGATGTTTTTAAGGCGATGGAAAAAGCAAGTGTCTTTTCCCACTTCCCCTCAAAAACACCTGGCCTAAACCTGAGCTATGTTACATTAACACAGGAGAAGGCACACTCCAGGCCACTGAGGGGCAGCAGGCCTCAGGAACCCTCTCACATCTTGGCTAGTCCCAGCCCCAGCCTCCCGGATCCATCTCAGCCCATGAGGCAGCCTCCCTGGCGGGGGCCAAGAGGGCCTGAGGCCCGGGGTGGGCAGGACCCACGCTCCAGAAGTCTGGGGAGCCTTGAGGCTGGGGTGGAGATGGAGAAGTGAGAAGGTTACACGGCATCAGGAGACCCTGCAGGTCCCACAAGCAGAACCTTCGGACTCAGTGCTACCCTTACCGTATGCCCAGGTGGACTGGGGTGGCCTCTGCTGCTCAGTGTGATCAGCACAGAGAGCAGGGGCGTGGTTTTCTCTGCCCCCAGGACACGAGAAAGGAGGCTGAAAGGACACAGTGGTACCTGTGCTCTCTATTTTCTGGCCAGAGGTGGTATTTCAAAGACCTTCAGAGAGGCTGCCTCCTGAGACCAGCCCTGTCACTCAGTGCCCTCAGCCCTCACCCAGCAGTGGGGCCTGGATGAACGGTGGCCATGTGGGCCTCTTCCCAGGAGATGCTGGTATAGACACCTCTGGGGAGTGGGCAAGCCCATTTATGAGCCTGGCTGGGCATTGGCCAGAGAGCTCAAGGGTGTTCGAATCAGAGCCTCCAGTTTTCCTCCAGTCTTAGGGGACATGTTGAGTGTGAAGGACCCTCAGACAGATGCCAAGGCCCTTGTATGTGTGTATGAAGGGCAAGGGGACAAGGCCGAGGCCGTGTGGACACAGTGCAGGCCACCTCCTTGAGGAGAGCTCCACTTGTGGAGATATACTTTATTCTGGGTATTGTATATACCAGTGCACACAGCTTTGATGTCCATCTTCCAGGACAGAGATGGCCTCAGCTCAGGAGAGGGGATGCTGGGGGCAGGCACCCCACCATGTGCAGCATCCTGGCTGCTGGTACAGCCCATGTCACACTCTGAGTTGGCCTGGCTGCAGGTGCCCCTGCTGCCATCCTCTGTCCACTGTCCATCAGGCCTATTGAGTTCCACAGTTCTGAGTCTGCTACATCTGGCTGTGATGGAAGCTGCTGCTCTGACCTTTGTCACCTCATATTCTGCCCCCCACCACCTTTCATTTTAACACAAGGTCACACTCAGCTTCTCAGCCTTGTGCCAACTCCAGCCAGCCCCCAAGCCTCAGAGTTCTAGATGCTTCCAAGCAGCTCCGACAGGCAATCTCTTCCCTTCTGCAGGGCACAGGGGCTACTTCCCATGCAGATTTTGATGCTGTAAGCGCCAAAGCTTTGACTTTAGTATTATTTGCTGTGGCCAGTGGGAAAATGTCCAAGGCTGTTTCCTTCTTCTGAGTTTTCCTCAGAAAAACTCCTGAGTGTTTGAGTGAGAATCTTGCTTAACTCTGACTTCTAAGATGCTTTGAAATTTTTTATTCTTTTAAAGTAAAGGGCAATGTCTGTAGTGGTAATTGCCTCCAAATTAAAATGTCAGCAGTTGGAGGAACAGTGACTTGCAAATGAATGTAATATGGTGACTGTGAATCAATAAACCATTGGCAGATCCAGAAGGAAAAAAAGAAGAAAATCGTAAGAAAGATAAAATAAATTTACTGTTCATTAAGTGGAAAGTAGAAGTGGATCATCATAAAGGTCTTCATCCTCACCGTCTTCATTTTATGTAGGCTGAAAAGGAAAAGGAGGAAGAGGAGAGATTGGTCTTGCAGTCTCAGGGGTGGCAAAGATGGAAGAAAATCCACACTTTTTATATCAAAATAATTCTATACTTCATGTGGACCCAGAAAAGAGCCCAAATAGCCAAAGAAATCTTAAGCAAAAGGAACAAATCAGGAGGCATCACATTACCAAGGCTATAGTAGCCAAGACAGCATGGTATTGGCACAAAAATAGAGACATAGACCCATGGAACAGAACAGAAAACCCAGATATAAAATCATCCACATACAGCCAACTGGTGTTCGACAAAGCAGACAACAATATACACTGGGGAAAAGAATCCCTATTCAATAAATGGTGCTGGGAGAATTGGATAGCCACACGCAGAAGAATGAAACAGGATCCATATCTCTCACCACTCACAAAAATTAAAGATGGATAAAGGACTTAAATGTAAGGCATGAAACCATAAGAATTCTAGAAGAAAATGTTGGAAAAACTCTTCTAGATATCAGCCAAGGCAAAGAATCTCTGAAGAAGACCCTAATGGCAATCATAGCAAAAACTAAAATAAATAAATGGGACTTGATTAAATTAAAAAGCTTCTGCACAGCCAAGGAAACAATCAATGGAACAAATAGACAACCTACAGAGTGGGAGAAAATATTCACAAGCTATACAACCAATAAAGGACTAATAACCAGAATCTACAAAGAATTCAACCAAATCAGCAAGAAAAAAATCAAACTGCCCCATTAAAAAGTGGGCAAAAGACATGAACAGAAGCTTCTCAAAAGAAGATAGACATATAGCCAATAAACATATGAAAAAATGCTCACTAATCATCAGGGAAATGCAAATCAAAACCACAATGAGATATCACTTTATCCCAGTCAGAATGGCTTTTATTAAAAAGTCCAAAAACAATAGATGCTGGCGTGGATCCAGAGAGAAAGGAATGCTTATACACTGCTGGTGGGACTGCAAATTAGCACAACCTCTATGGAAAACAGTATGGAGACTCCTCAAAGAACTAAAAGTAGACCTACCATTTGATCCAGCAGTCCCACTACTGGGTATTTACCCAAAGGAAAAGAAGTCTTTTTATCAAAAAGACACCTATACTTGAATGTTTATTGCAGCACAATTCATAATTGCAAAGATGTGGAATCAACCCAAATGCCCATCAATTCATGAGTGGATTAACCAAATGTGGTATATGTGTACCATGAAATACTACTCAGCCATGAAGAAGGATGACATAATGCCTTTTCCAACAATTTGGATGGAACCGGAGACCATTATTCTAAGTGAAGTATCTAAAGAATGGGAAAACGTACACCACATGTACTCACTATTAAATTGTAACTCATTGATGAGCACACATGTGCATGGGGGAAGTAAAACTCAATGGAAATGCAGCAGGGGGGAGGGGGCAGGACGGGTTGGGTGAAAACCTACCCAACGGGTACAATGAACACTATCTGGGTGATGGGCACACTTGTAACCATGACTCAAGCATTATAAAAGTGATCCATGTAACCAAAAAGATTTGTACCCCATAATACTTTGAAATAAAAAAAGTTTATAAAGCAAAAATGTTATAGTAATTTATTACTGAAGAAAGAAAAATTTATAAATTTAGTGTAACCCAAGTGTAGAGTGCTTATAAAGTCTACAGTAGTGTACAGTAATATCCTAGGCCTTCACATTCACTCACCACTCACTCACTGACTCACCCAGAGCAACTTCTAGTCCTGCAAGCTCCATTCATGATAAGTGCCCTATACAGGAGTACCATTTTTTATCATTTATAATAGTATTCTTATTGTACCTTTTCTATGTTTAGATATGTTTAGATACACAAATACTTACCATTGGGTTACAATTGCCTACAGTATTCAGCACTGTAACATGCTGTGCAGGTTTGTAGCCTAGGAGAAATAGGCTACACCATCTAACCTATATGTGTAGTAGGCTGTACCATCTAGGTTTCTGTAAATACACTCTATGATATTCGCGCAAAGACACGATCACCTAATGATGCATTTTTCAGACTGTATCCTAATCATTAAGCAATGCATGACTGTACATTAAAGTACAATGAGCTTCTCAAGCAGTCTCTCAATGCAGTATTGTTACCACAGAAGTAGCAGTCGAAATGGTTATTCCTCTTTGATGTATTTCCTCCTGAGACCTATTGGTTCAACAACCTTATCGATGACTTCAGGAGATAGATTTAATAAATGAGAACACTCTTCCATCTTTTGAACCAGCATAAAATTATTAGTTCCTGAACACATTTTGAGTCAGAATATGCTTGCTATTTAAATATTAATATGGTTTGTTCTATCTTTTCCAAGGGAGAGGAAATTTTAGAAAGAGTTCCCTTACACAGGCTATAATCAACTTTTCTTTCTATCAAACTAAGATAATCATAAACAGAATACAAAATAACACTATTTTCCCTTCACATATTAGACACTGTTACTTTACTAGATAATTTCTTCAGCTCTGAGATGTCTTCTGAAAAATAATATGAATTTGGCATCCTTATGGTTCCTGACTTAGTGCTTAATCCAACACCATCAGAAAATAACTGTTAAAACAATTCTTACTGAAAAACTCACCCCAGCTCCAGTCAGTAATGTTTTTATCATTAGTATTAAATAATGCCCCCCCAAAATAGAGCAAGTATATTTGCTTAAAAGTGTGAATGATATACTCAATAAATATTTCCTGAATAAAACCTAGATCAACTTACCAGAGAGATTATATTAATAAATTAATTGCACTGTAATTCCAAATCTAATATACCTCATTTTATGTATTCTTTTTAAATTTTTGTGATTAAATTCCAATCATACTTTTTAAAAGAAAACAAGACATTTTAAAGTGATTTTTAGTGAGCATTTTTGTAAAGCAAATAACTACTCCCTAATTTGTTTCTTTTATATACCTTCTATTTTCAATTCTTACATTTATGATTACTCACCCTCTCTATTCAATACTAGGAGATAAGTAAACCTACAAGCAAAATATAATTTCTGTTTGTCTTGTATAATTAGATCAAGGATGGAAAAGGTCATGAAGTGTTGGAAGATAGCAAAGAAAATTTATTGTATTAACATGAGCATTGCTCTTCTTTAGAGCTTGAAGACATAGAAAGGGAATTTATGATATTTGGGTTGTGGATCAGGATATCTTTTCTTTTGAATAGGTCAACATGCATCCTTGAAAGAGTTATAAACTTCTGGGATTTGAATGGCTCCCAAATGCCAGGATATTTTCATCTGTTTCAAACTCCATATATTATGATACTTTTTCTTTTATATAATTTCTACAAGATAAAATTCTGTTATATTGTTGACAATCATTTTATATTCCAATGAGTGTTAATCAGTCTGAGATTCTCACATGAAATTTAGACTAAGGTTAATTCTTGCTTATCCAAATTTTTTTAAAAATTCCAAAGGGCATATATAATGCTTTGAGCAGTTTACTTTCAAAATGAGAGAAGGAAGCACCATACTAATTATACAAAAGCCAACAAGTCACATTGCTCAAGTGTGAATACTAATAGTAGCTATATTAGGGACATAAAGCTATGGATGACTTTTATTCTCCCCACTTTTTATCAAAGAATTAGAAAAATATGTGTTTTAAACAATGATCCCTTTGATGTAGATGGCAAAAATTAAATATAGAATCAGTGTATAGCTTTTATAAGCAATGTGATGGAAGTATTTGGAGTCTGCAGTAGGAATATTGGCACAGGTCTTTATCATAATTTCTATTGTCACTACATACACTAAAACACTAGAAGCCATTTGGGAGATACTTGTACCAAGAAACAATATAGAGGTAGAAAAATAGCAATAATAAAAAAGAATATTCAAGTGGGAAGTCAGTGTCCTTTGCAAATGCATAAAAATGACAATTATGTGCCCTAAATACCAGATCTGAGATTTGTTGGGTTTGTTACTGCCACCCCATTCATTTTTCATATGGACTATAAATAGTTAATGCACTAATCATGATAATTATTTAAAATAGTTAAAATTACCGATTCCTCACTCTTAAGTTTTCATGGTTTTACATAAATGTACATAACTAATGATTTTACTAAGAATGAAAAGTATCATTTTTAAACGAGTCCATGGGTCTTGATTTTGAACAGAAAAAATCAAAAGCAAACAGTGAGTCCAGAAGAAAATATTGAGGAGAAAAATTATTTTAAATGATCAAATGTAGGGAGAACATAAAGAATACATAAGGGCATGAGGAGTATGTTTTCAAAAGAGAAGAGTAAATTTTTTAAAAAAGTATCCAAGACAAAAATTTAACATTTGTTTGGAAAAGAGAAAGAATAAGGGACCCCAAAATTGTTTACCCATATAATAATGAAATACAATGATGCAACTAATTTTTTTCAACATTTTTTAAATGGAGAAGAAGATCATAGCATTGGCTAGTTTTGCAGCAAATATAGATTTCCAAGGGGGCTGAGTTGTGGTTCTATTCCACAAAAATGTCCATCTAACTAGTGCTGTCAAAGCTATTTTGTCTCCTTTTACTGTCCAAAACTAAACTCTTCAGGCACCACCAAACCCAACTGGTATATGTAGAAAATGTGTTATTTTAGCTTTGGTTGATTTCTGAATATACAGAGCAATGAAATAAGTGAGGAAACAACACATAGTGTGCTGCCCGACAGGTATAATAAAAGCTAATTATCACCTCCCATTAAAAATGATAGCACCTAGAAACTTCATACATTTCCTCATTAAATAATATGTGTGGTAACCACAATCACATATTTTATTTCTTCAGCCCTCACTTAGCATTATATAGACTTAAATTAACAAAATTCAGTGGGATCCTTGTAGGTTTCATTCATGCTGTCAGAGATTTACTAGAAAATAAATGAAGTGTGACAATAGTTTTAAAGTGAATTTGACAAGTAACAAAGAGAAAGGTAATATCATTTAATTAGTGAATTAAACATATAAAAATTATAGAATCAATCATTTTAGAGCTTAAGAGGACTTTAGAAATCAGAGGACCAATCTCCCTATTTTCCCATTGAGAAAACTAAAGACCACAGAGGTGAACGTATTTTGTCTAGGTCACACTACACAGGACATTTTAAGCCTCTACATATGGTATACCAAGAGAGTGACAGTCAAGAAGAAACCAACCATAGAGAGAAGAGTCCCTGTAGATACATCACATTTGTTGAGGCTTACTGTACTAAGCACTTTACATGTGTTGGCTCATTTGATCTTCAAAGGAGCTCCACAAGTTATGCATTATTGTCTCCATTTAATGGATGAGAAAACTGAGACTCAGACTATAAATAATTTGCTCTATTATACAGTAAGTGGTGGAGCCAGGATTTGATCCCACTTCTTATTGCAAATCTCAAACTCTTTTCACTACACCTTCCTGACTGCTATAGACACTTACAGTTTCTTTTAAAAATTGAGTCACATTCATGAGTATCTACTTGGTGGTGACAATTCCATACTACACAGATAATGATTATAAAATTTAGTGTGTCCAGCCTGGGCAACATAGTGAGACTAAAAAAATTTTTTTTAAAATTAGCTGGACATGACGTTGCACACCTATAGTCCCAGCTATTCAGGAGGCTGAGGCAGGAGGAGTATTTAAGCCCAGGGGTTGGTGACCAGCCAGGGAAATATAGAAAAACTCTGTCTCAAAAAAAAAAATTGCAGTGTCCTAAGACTAAATCTTAAATGAAAGAACCTTTAATAGGAAAATTCACATGACCCAAAAACAAGATACTTCTTATCAGAGAACAAGCTCCTTCACGTTAGGTATTTCTTCCTTTTATTAGGAGGACTGAAAAGAATTGTTGCAGGAGGTATATGCACTATTTTAAAACATTAATTCCCACCAACAAGTATTTGTAAAAGTGCAATATAAGAGAGAGCCTTGACTCTCCCTCCCCATGGGCTGAGACCAAAACCTCAGTAGGAAAAGTAGTTTCTAAACTAGTTCCAATGCAGTGACACCTGCAGGAAATATAGCAAAGTTTTTGCCCCTCATGGGCCTATAGGCTGGGAATTCCAGGAAACATTACCGGACAGCATGGCAAACGGCCAGCAGAGCAACAGTGAAGTTTCAGTACTTATGGCGGTGCTGAGTGCCCACGACAGAGGCTCATCAAAGAGCTCTGGTACTCGCCAGGCTGAGATTTGTTCACAAGCACACATAAGACAACCCCAGAATCTCCAAAAATACAAAGCTGAACTTTTCAAAGTACTGAAGTTTATTGTGAAAAGGTAGGTGAAATAATGTTCAATGAAATATGAGTAGAAATGCTAAAACAAATTTATCTATATCCACAGGCTGGTGAGGGAATCAAATCATAAGATTTTGGCCTGCCAAATAATACTATAAAAATATAGGTTTTACGGCCATAGATTACTAAAGCTGAAATGGTGTTTATATGTTTTCTAGTCCAATTCCTTTTTGTTTCAGATGAGGAAACTGAGGTCTAGAGACATGATTTCCTGATTAAGTTCATGAACTAAATAGTGACAGAGCCAGAGCTTGGGATCACCGCTATCCTCTGAGAATCGTGCTAAGCTTTTTCTTATTGCTAGTATATTTCATTTATTTAAAATAGCCTTGCATTTAGCATTCTAGGGACTCTTTAAATTTCTGAGAAGTGAGATTTTTTTTTAATATAACATGGGCTTTTCAGTTTTAGAAATACTAGTTATTGTAAATACCAAATGTTTTTCTGAACTAACTCTTTGTAAAAGCTTTGATATAAAAAGTTCTTTCTAAAATGGCTCATTTGTAATGCCAGAAAGGGCACCTGAGGACAATTTATCTGTTCTATGCCATTCATCTAATACCCTTACATTTTAAGTGCTGATACAGAGTTTTGATTACAACACAAAAATGTTGAAATAGAATGCACCATTGACCTGAAAATATGTCCAGTTAAATCTTGCTGCTGCCTCTGGTCTTTTTCAATTCTTTTAGAAAGAAATAGTTTAAAGTTAGAAACAAGAATGCTACATGCTGACTGGGAAGTTACTGGTAATTTTAAATTAAGTATCATATGCTAATGTGTAGTTAAATATTGAATTGAAAAGAATGTGGTCAGTGTGTACCACATAGACATAGAAGCTCATACTTCCTCTATATTATTTAATTAGCAGAGAATATCTTCTTTATCAGCAGAGTAAGAGTAAGAATTCTGAGTTCTAATTTTAGCTCTTTCTAATTGCTTTGTTGTTCTGTATGATTTAATTGCTATCTTTAGTCCTTGGTTTCCAGAAAAGTATCTGGCTTTTCTAATCCTACAAAATACAGTGCCATAGATATTTGTGTCTATTCACAAAGATAATAAATGAGTTATTTATATGTAGTAATATGGACTGATATTGTTCCACACAGATTATGAGCTGTCTTAGGCAACCAAGGTATAGTGAGTATACCTTGGTTCCTACCATATAAATCTACCACATAGTTCAAAATAATAAAATATATGTGAGAGGTTAAGTTTTAAAGTTCCATAGAGATTTAAGGTATTATTATTATGAGATTAGGATCTGGTGATTAAATATTCTCATGTAGCTGGTAAGGCCACTCTGCTAGCAATCCCTTCCATCAGTGTGCAAGTGGCTTATACTTGTATAGCAATGCTGTGAGGGTGAGTTAAAGCTGTTATTCCTATTTTATATTCAAAAGACAGATGTTCCTCGATTTCTAAAGGGGTTACATCCCAATAAACCCATTGTAAGTCAAAAATATCATAAGTTGAAAATGTATTTTATGCTGGCAACACAGCAGATGGTCCCCAATTTGGGATGATTTGATATGATTTTTCAACATTATCATAGTGCAAAAGCAATATGCATTCACTAGAAGCCATAACCCTGTCGTAAATCCTAAGGAGTTCCATGACTTATGATGGGATTATGATAAATCCATCATAAAGTCAAAAAACTGTAAGTCGAACCATGGTAAGTCGAGGACCATCTGTACTCTATGGGTTACTTATAACTTGGCCATGCCTTATCTTCACTGACAGACACTATTCTCTTCTCCTCATCAGAGCAACTCTGTGGTCACTGCTTTCTCTGTGAATCCAAATCCTAAAATTCTGTGTTGGGTTTGACTTTCAAAAGCACTTAAATAATAATTTTATCCCATGACTACTTAAGAACCAAAGCAAAGGCCACAATTCTATTTACTGGAAGGATTACAACACAACACAAAATCAAGAGCTATAAGGAGGGAGAGGAAGGTAGCAGACAGATGATCTTTTTATTCTACTTACTGGCTGGAAGGAGAGACACACACATGTCCATTTCCCAATACACACACAAAATGGCAAGTCCAAAGAATTGTCTCCCCAGGGACCCTAGAAAAGTGAGCAGAGAAGTTAAGAACTTTACTCACAGAATGCCATAGCCTGTATCTCTGTTCCATTTTGGGGTTGGTCTTCCCTCAATTGCACATCAACTGATACATAAAGTAACCATCAGGAATCAAGACCATCAACATCATTCTATACATAGTTGGTATGACTTGTTCATCTGCCTATAGGGATATCCCACCCATTTTCTTAGTAACCTCAGTATTCCCTCTCTTGATAGATGATTTTTCTTAGGTACTATAAGCAATTTTCTATCTGCCAATATATCAGCACCCTCTTTGTGCTCAAAATTTTTAGCTAACCCCTGCTCTGTCTGTCATCATTTGGGCAGTTTAGAAGACAGCATATACAAATCATTTCCTATCCTGTATATACGTTGCACTTATGTTTTCTACAAGTATCACCTTATTATCTTTATTATTGACCCAATGATCCAGCCTCATTGCCTGAATTAATTCTCCTTCTTCACTTATTTTTAATGAAACCTAGCTGATCACAATCTTCAAAAAATCAAATGAGAGATGAGAAATCTATACCATGTAGGAAGTAAGAAAAATTAAATTCTCTAAAAGGGGTAATATAACACTAATAGAGCAAAGGAACAGCTTGAATCTACTCGTCCAGAGTCTCATAACTCTGTCACTCTTCTGTTGTCCACTGTACTCTTTAAGATTCAGCTGTTTTTGTGCTTCCCTTGTCTCATTTTACCAGCCTCATGGACAGAGGGCACACTTTCATCTGGGTAAGCCCACATGGCACCAGCAGAGCAATCCATATATTAGTTATCTGATAATTAAAAATATAACCTTTTGCATATATGGTGACAGCACAGATAAACAGCTACTTATGTTGGACTTATAAGAAGACTGCATATAAAATTATCCAGTAAACTCTTTATTAAATAAATAAAATAAAATAACTCAGTTTAGCCATTCACATATCCATTTTGAAATGTCCATTTTGTAAACTGCTGCCTGTAAAGTTTGGTGAATGATACCTCAGTGCTGAGAAGCAGTCTTCATTCAACAAGTTAGCAATTATACACCCTTCCAATCCATACTTTCAGCAGCAATATAATATCCAAGGGGGGAAAAGCATAAAACATGTTTGGATATTGTAATGAATTCGATTATGACAACAAATTAAGCCTATTTTCATTTTGATATTATAAAAAAAGCAGCAGGAGGTTTGACTAGATAACTTGCTTTTACTTTATTAAATTCCTTATGTTGCAGTCAGCTGGATTGAGTTCTCCCTGGGAGTGAATTAAGAACAGTTGGGCCTTGTCTTCACATTCAAAACAGTATGGCTTCAAGTCAGGCTTTTACAATCCACTTTACTTGGTCTGCCAGAGGGAGCTTAAGGACAGCTCCCTAGTTTCTTGGCTGTTTATTGCCTTCTTTATGTGGGAGAGTTTTCCTCCTACCTTGTGGCCATGAAATATCATGCTGTGGCATGAGGTAAACAGAAGACTGACTTGTCCCAACAGAGCCATTTTAGTTGTCTAGGACAAATGTCATACAAATGTGATTGTCCACATCCCTGGTCACTTTAGAAGGAACTAAAACCCTACAGCCCTACCACTTTTTGGTCAACAGGTATTTATGGCTGTTTTGCGCCACAATGATGCTAATTAGTTAAATGTTTGCTTAGTGACCTAAAAGAGTTAGTATACCTCCCAAAGCTTCAGGCAAACACTAAGAGGATTTACATTTTGGTTATAAAAGGAAAAGCGCTTCTAAAACATTAGAATCCTTATTCATCATGGAATGCTAGCGTAAGAAGGAAAAAAACACCTAAATAAAACTGAGTCAACTTAAATAGTCTTTAAACGATTCGTACTACTAACATCAAGTACATTCCCATCCTCAGTCAAGTCTAATGAAAGTTTGAATGTGCCGTTTTCTAATGGTCCTACCACTTTCTCTTCTCAGCTTCTGTTTTTCCTTACATTGTGGTGTTCAAACCTATTTTTGTAGCTGGCTCATTGCATTTCATACCAGTAGGCACATTTTGCCTGATAGCAGCCATGTTATGCAGTCAGCTACACACCATCGTGTCATCAATTGCCAGGAATGTGAATCTTCTTGTGTATTGTTAAGGATTTGATTTCCTTTAGTATGGTGTGCTTTCTTGCAGCATCCACCCAAAAGCATTCATTGCAGCTGAGAAGAGAAGCCTGAGAGGCAGGGCCCTCCAACAGCCCTAGCCCGAAGGGAATACTCTTGGGTCCAATAGGCAGTCTTCCTTCCCCAGACCCAAACAGCACTTTCCTTGATGTGTTTCCTCTCAGTGCATGCCTTCTGTATTTTTCACAGGGCCAAATTTTGCACTGAAGAACATTCTGTCCTGATCAAGAAGAAAGCAGTTTTAAAAGTCACTAAACTGACTGTAGAGGAAAGACCCCTGGTACCTAGTAAGATAGTCCATAAACACTTATTGGAATAAGTACAAAAAAAGCAACTCCCCATTTATCATGGCATATTCCATGTTTTAAGGTGAGAAGAGTTCTACTAGGAAAATAAGATGCTGTTGACTTTGATACATATCAAAAAGTGATTATGCATTTCTTAGGCAGGGACCAAATCGGCAGGCGGCAGATGCAGGGCAGGAGGGTGGTTACTAGGGCCGGAGAAGGGAAGAAATTAGGGGAAGGGACTGCAGGAAAATGCAGAACACCTGACAATCATGTATATCAATCATCCTGGTAACATCCAACACCTCCCGTAAGCCCTCCCCCCACCCCCCGACCAGGCCAATAAAGGGGAACCACCTGGGAGTCCTCAACATCTTTCTCCACTCATGGAGACTGACTTGTTCCTCTCTGGAACGTACTGTCACTTTGTATAGCTCCCTTCTTTTCTGCAGTAAAAGCTGTTTGTGTGGAATTGCTTCCTGTCTGTGGTCACTCTGTCACACCAGCCCTGCTTGTGAATTTTCCAAGCAAGGAGCCAAAGAACCAGGACAACGGTCTGCCAAGAGGCTGAACCTGACACATCGATAGGATATTTTGCATAAATTGTAAATTGTGTCATATAAAAATATTAACTGACATGAGAAACTTTCACATTATAAAGTAGAATGTTCCCTGTGATTGCTAGACACTCCTTTTCATATCCACTCCATGTTCTTGTTCTTCTTTCTCTACCATACACACTTGACCAAGCGTAAGTTCTGGTTAAATCCAACTGTCTTGCTAATCCACGTCTGCACCCGAGTGTCAGAGAATGGCAGAAGAAAAGCACTCAACCCTTCTGACTGAGTTGATGTAATATTTTTAAGCACAAAACTCAAGTAGACTCTCAGTATGTTTCAGATCTTCTCTCTATTCAAACTGCCAGTATCTCCTCCCCACTGCTCCCTCTCAGTTAATCTTCCCATCACCTAATCTGCCTGCTGGCCTCTCTGCATGTGTATGTAAATATTCTCCTTTCTCTCCCATTCTAATAAATGTACTGTCTCTAAACCTGTAAATTCAAATACTCTCCATATTCCCTGGCTCCTCTTCTATTTTTCCTTGTTCATTTAAAGACTTTGCTCCTGAATTTAACCCCAACCCATCTGCACCAGCTGTAGCTACATCATATTCATTCTTCTCTCTCCCTCTGTCCTTTCTCTTCCTATCTGTGTCTCCATCTCTATATGACCCAGCCCCGTAGTTTGAGTATATCTATTCAATGACAACTCACAATCCACATCCACAGCAATGATTTCTCTCATGAATTACAGATTTGTATAAATAAATAAGAATTGTATTAACTGGACATCTTTTATATATAATAGGTAATTCACATGTATTATAACCAAAATAATTTATTCTCTCCCCTAGACATCCTCCTTACCACAATTATTCTTCTCAAGAAATGGTATTGTTGTTAGGTAGATAGTTAGAATCTCCGGCTCTTCTTGGGACAGGGGCTCCCTGCTTTGGTGTTGTCTTGAGCAGTTGCTCCACCTGGGAAGAAGGATAAGGGCCGGCACTCCATTTTGGTGTTGCCCCACCCTTAATCCTATCCTGAGCAACTGCTACACCTGGGGAAGGAGGGAATGCTTTATCCATCTGGGAATTCCCCAGCCCAGGCATAATAGGATTTAGAAAGTGACCTAGAGTAACCTAAGGGTAATTATTATGCCATTAGCTTGAATCTGCATTGTGGTTCACTGCCCACCCCCCCACACCAGGTGGGCTTTTGGAGAGGGAGCTATACCCAGATGGAATTTTGAGGACACCTGTTGATAACATCCCACACTTCCCAAGAGTCCTCGCCCGGACTGGGCTAATAAAAGAAAACAATCCAAGAATTCAGGGAGGAGAGTGGGTGAGTGGGTGAGTGGGTGAGTGGGTGAGTGGGTGAGTGGGTGAGTGGGTGAGTGGGTGAGTCAGTCAGTCAGTCTGTCTCTTTCTTTCTTCCCACTCACAGAGACAGACCCATTTTGTTCTACAATAAAGAGCTGCTCATGTGAAACTGCTCTCTGACTGAGGTTACTCTTGTCACATTGGCCCTGCTGGTGATTTTTCCAAGCAGGAAGCCAGAAGACCAGGATAATAGTCTGGACTTGACAGTGTGTCTGGTCATTCTTCAGCCAGGACCACATCAAGAACCGAGGGCAGACTGGCAGTCTGACACTGTCACACCAAAAAACTTGGAGTGATTTGTTATTACTCTCTTTTCTTCATAGCGTGAGTCTCGTCTGTTAGAAAGAATTGTATAATTATTCAAAATATAGTCTAACTGTGGCCACTTCTTACCTCCATTACCTTCTTACCTACCACTTAAGTTAATCCAACAATTTTTTTCTTCTAAAATAGCTTTCTAACTGGTCAGGTTTTTCTACTTTTTTCCCCAAAGGTAACTTCTTCACAGCATCCAAAGTGATCTTTTTGTAAAATGTAATTCAGATCATATCACTCAGATGACCAAAACCATCCAATGACTTCATACATACAGTAATATCCATTTAGTTATATATTTTTTTTAATATATTCATGTTTATATGACACATACTGCTCTGTAATTTTTTAAGATTGAGTAATTCATCCTCTTCGAAAATAATTATTGAGTGCCTGCAATGTTCCAGGCACTGTTCTAGCCTCTGAAGGTAAAAGGATGAAGAAGTCAGAATCCTGTAAGTTACTCTGTTTCCTTGGATGCCCCACAGCACATAGCCATTTATTATTTTTTCTCTTGACAAAAATAGTATGTGTTCAACATATAAAATTTGTGAGATACAGAAAAACATATAGAATAAAATTAATATACTACACAGTGGTATTAATATTTTTTCATTTTGCTTTCATGCTTTTCTATATTTTATTTACTGTATCATCCCTGTAGGCACAGCTATGCCCTCTTCATTCCTTAGTATCCAGGTCAGGACACTTCATCCCTATAGTGTTTTGGAATTTACTTCAACCCTAAACTGGTTTCTCAATGTCTGAGATCATTCCTTCATCGGGGCCTCAATGTCTAAGGGGCCAAGCATGTGCTTTTGCCTCTTTCTAGAGAACCCTCCCTTGATGCACTATATAACACTAAGTGTCCAATGGCTACGTTGGATATCTCTCTATCTCTAAATTTAAAAAGTAAGAGAATTTCCACACTTGAAGCATATGTCTTATACTCTGTTAACCTCAAAAGTAATCTAATGGAAGGGTTTGCTGGTAATTGTTCTTTTAGAAAACCAGCCAGATCTGAGATCCTGGGATATTGATTTCTTTTTTGATTCTAAAACTGCCATCAAGTTTGTGGTGCCATTCATAAATATTAAGAAATAGAAAACCCAAGCAAAAGCATGAAAACTTCAAATAAAATCAAAGGCCCTGATAGAATGTTTCTTTACCACAGAACTACTGCACAGCCTGGAATCATAAAGAGAAGCACCAGGGAACTGATTAACTAGGACTGTAGTGACACTAGGCTAGAAAATACATTTGCTCTTCAAAGGCAGAGCATCTGATGGCCCTGCATGATGCAGTGCAATGCCATACAGTCATGGACACCAATTTAAATCCAAGCAGGGTCAGCTGTCAGAGCAGAATTCATTTGTGCCCAATAGCATTTTATTAGCCCATGTGAAATGTTTCAAAGTTCTGAACCTACTTCCTAGGGAAAGTGACTACCTCATCAAGAATACTACTCAACTTGCTCTCACTTGGCACCACCAACAGTAAACCATGTCCACATAACCTAAGAGAACAGACTAGCAAATAATAGGCAGCAGAGTAGTTCAATTTTATAATAATAATAACAGCAACAAAAACACCTTCTACTTATGTAGCACTTTACATTTTACAAGGCACTTTCATGTTAATTATTTATTTGTTTCTTATAACAACCCTATGAAATTGACTAATTTATAAGGTATTATTGCTTTTGTTTTACAGAGGTGGAAAACTGAAGTTCAGTTTTGCTAAGTAACTTGTACCTTTTATTTGTCACCTAATCTTAACAACTAAACTCTAACTTGGGCCTTCTGATTCCCAGTTTACTATTCTTTCTCTGGCAGGCTGCAGTCTCTTGTCTAAGATCTTTGTAAAAACTCAGGTTTTTTTTAGAAAAAAGTAGTTTCATCAATTGGACAATTTAGAAAATAAACAGCTGTCCAGATATTTTTCCTAGTATAGAAACATTATGTTCTTTCATAATGGAGAAGTTATGTGATAATTTTAGAATAATCAGTTGAGCATGTTGATTATTCACAGTGGAAATTTTCCGTTTTTTCTCTCCTCACGTTAATAATAAAAAACTAATAATTTAATAAAAGCAAACATTTACCAATTGCTTGACATGTTTTTTATTGTTTATTTTTAAAGCTCATAACAACTTAACAAAGTGCACATTATATAGAAACTTTGGCATAAAAAGGTTAAGTAACTTGAACAAGCCCAGAGAAAAAGTGGCAGAGCTGGGATACAATTCCGATCAGTCCAGTTTCAGGGCTTGATCATTACACTTTCACCAAGAGGATAAGCAGCACATGGCAGAATCACTGAGTTAACTTCTCTGGGGATGGTACAGGGAAAACAAGACATAAAAATCTGCATTACCTTTTTAGGGTTCAAGATTTATATTATTTTCTTAAGTACTGTGTTATTTTCCCAGGAAAATTAACAAATGGTGTCTATTTTACAAATATAATTATTATATACTAAGACAGAGGACAAATTCAACGGTGATATCAATTTAACAGCAAACATTCACTGAGTTCCTACTGAGTGCAAAATATTGTGAACTGTTTGTTTTTAGCAATATGGGCAATGTAAGATAAAAAAATGAATAGGACACACCTGCAGCCCTTGGAGAAATCACTGCACATGCTAACTACAACAAAATGCAAAATGAAATACAAGTTGTGATAGCCACAGTTCTCAAACCTTAGTGAGCATTACAATCACCTGGAGGGCTTGTTAACAGATTACTGGACTCCACCCCTGAGTTTCTGATTCAGGGATCCACCAGCGGGGCAGGCTGTCTGAAAATTTGCATTTCTAACCAGTTTCCAGGTGATGATGATGTTGCTGGTCCAAGAGCCAGACTTTGAGAACCAGTGAGATAGAGGTTCAACAGAATTATAAGAGAGCATAGAAGGCGTAATAAGCCTTCCAAGGCTTTCCAACGCAGAAGACTTCATAGAAGGCTTAGCCTCTGAACTGCTCTTTGACAAAGGAGCAGAATTACTGATGTTAACAGATAATGTGCTTCAGGCTCAAGAAGAGGCCTAATCCTCCAGGCTCTTTCTTCTTTCGTCCTAGTAATTTGGTGCCCTCACTCTACTCTTGCAGAATGAAATGAAAATTATGAAACCGTGTCTCCTTGCCCCACAACCCAATATACATTGATGTTTTCTTGGCTTCAACCAGGGTCTTGATAATTCAGAAAGGAATGAATGAGATGTTTTTACCACATTCTAAGCTTTATTAAAATCCCTCTTTATTATGGTTCCAATAATTTCAACTTCCTCTAAAACTATATTTTGTTTTATTTGGTCCTAACTGGACTCACACATTCTAGGGATGATCAAGAATGTGAATGAGTTGTTGATCAAGTTTTCTTTTGTAGATTAGTTTTATCAATTATAATGCCTGAAATAGGGATGACTTCCCAAGTAAGTATTCTTCCCACCCTATCACAAGGGAAGAAATAAGAAATGGAAAAAATTCTAAAAGTATTTTAACTGTGTGCTAGAGCTGGCGAATAATCAAAAGACTAATGCACTGACTCACGAGAATAGTTTTATTCCCAATTTCTCTATCATTTTACCACATCATTCTAAAGAAGTTATTTTAATTCTCTCTGCTCTAATTTTTGTATTTGTAAAAGGGGGGTGATATTTGCCATGAGACTTAGTAAATGCTTGTAAATGCTTTTGAGATCATCGGGAAAGGAGAATAATAAAATACTGTTACACTACTTTGGACTTTGGAACTCAAACACTAAAACAAGGGAATCTACATTCTTTCAGGAACAAACCACTTGAAAAGGCATTTTTCTACTACTAAGCTGCTCATTGTCATGACAAATGTGTATTAGACTCCGATATTGTCAAGTACTTTAAAATGATTTCTTCTAATGGCTTTTATTCCGTTTCTCTTACAGATGGACCAACTAAAAGGCAGATCATTCAAATGTTACCTACCAGACCAAGGATGAGAAAAATTTTTTATAAAGTGCCAAGTCCTAAATAATTTTAGGTTTTGCAGGCCACATATGATCATATATGATTATGGGACATGTTTAAAACTGGGATAAATAATCATCACTAATCATGATTATTTTTAATTTTTTCCTTATTAGCAGCAGCACCTCTTCCCTCTGTCATTTTATTACTTATTCAGATTCGGTCAGTAATAAATATTTAGGTAGAATTCGCTACCTAATTCTACTTTAAAATTGGGTCATTTCTTGAAATAATACTGTTGCTTTCTAGTTCTATTTGGCTACCCAAAAATAATTATTAAATCAAGGTAGTTGATTTCAGCACCCTAAATACAAGCCATTTTGTTTCATTCATATTTTCTATTTTATTTTGCCTTCTGCTTCATTACTTGTGCTTCCTCACGAGCCTTGAGAGAAAATAATGTTATTTCTTCACAGTTGCACAAATTGAAAACCTATTTTTAAAAAGCTGTGTCCCAACCATTTTGATTATCCTACGTTTTATTCCCCTCCTCATTTGTTTTAAAAAGGAAAGGAAATTATATATAAGCTATGATCTCCCTCCTGAGTGTAATTGTAGGAGCATGTTGTATTCTTACCATTACTTTTGTACACTTTTCATTTTGTTTCCTTATTGTAATGAGAGTTTACTTTCCTGTTTACATCTCATTTAAGAAATTTTGTCTAAAGTGCTTTATATAAAGATTCCCAATCATGCCTCCTTTTAAAACAATATAAAGTAGAAATAGAGAATTTCACAAATTAAGTTACAAGAGTTTACAAAATGCTAAGTAGTTTAAAGATTTTTGCTTCCTTCTGATTATAATTAAGACTTTAAAGATTAAGAGCCCCTTCCCCTCTGAGATGGGTTCTTCCTAAACATCCTCATAAATCCACATGTGCCAATCAAACTTTTCTTTGTTATTTTGAAGTAATTATACTTAATATTATGTTATGGTAAATGGGAAAAACAGCTAATTTTAATATTTGACTGTAATTTCACAACTTAATCTATTTAAAAGCATTTTTTTCTGATTTTTCTCTCCCAGCAGTGGGCACTTTAGAAATCAACCTATCAGTTCTGACACATGGAATTCTCACTGTCATGTTTTCCTTGAGTTTATGCCAAAATTGGTAATCAATCAATTGTAGAAATGTCTTCACAGTGCTATGATTTAGCATTATGTCCTCAGCTTTTATTGAGGGCTGATGTAATAAAGGGCTCTATGAAGAAACTCTCTGCAGTAGTTTGATAAAACTGCTACTGAAGACATACATTACCATTGTATTGCTCAATGTCTCTACACAAATTCTTATATTTTATGTTTTTCTCATAGTCTAAGAAAAAAAAAGTTTTTCTCTCCCAATGATTTTATCTGGTCCCTTTACTTATAATTTAAAAAGAGTTATGAAACTCACTGTTTTCTTTTTTATACTGGTGTTCAGAAACCTCAAATATAAGGGTCTTGTTTTTGTTTTGTCTCATTTGCTCTAGTCTAGGTGTTCTGAGATTAAGAAGTATGTCACTATTACAATACCTCCTCTAATTTCTGCCCTTGTATCTTTGTAGTTCAGTTATGATTGTTTGCTAGAAGTCAAGTTTGACTAACTTAAGCAAAAGTAAAATCACCAGAAATATATGCAAGCTCAGATACTAGAGCTTGGTAAGAGGCAGGAACCAGTGCAGCTCCAGGAGTTTTAAAACAGGAACCACACCAATAATCCAGGAGCAAGGTCAGTCTGGTCAGAGTGGAATGGAACCACAAGAGCTTGGGTCTCATGCCTGATCCTTGGCTACAGGAACCCAATTTAATCTCTCCAGTGTGGATATAATGCAGAAGACATGCTTCCAGGAAATAAAACAGGGATGCTCTTAAGATGAGGAAATGGAGTCTAGGCAATCTCAACAATATTTTTATACATAGTTTTTACAGTTTTGTTGGAGAAAGCAGTTGTATTTGTGTATGTTGTTATAAGTCACTCTGTATTGTTTTTATAAATGGACAAGAAATTATAATAAATGATTGAAGGAATAATTAAAATGAATCAAAAGCTTTTAAAATTGAATGTCTCTATGTTCAATTAATTATGCTGCAATCCTGAATGGATTGGAAGCAATCTAAAATTATATGGTGTGATTCTGTCCACAAGGAGCTTAATATCTATATTTAGAAAAAAAGATAAGCACACATAAAATAACTAATGCTTAATCCTGGGGACAATAAAGTACTAAATGTGTTAACTAAGAGGCACTTAGTACAATAATTAATAGCATAGCCTCTGGAATCATATTTCTTTGATTTTATTCTTATAATTGTTACTTCTTCCTGGTAAATTTACCCTTTTTTAATTCTAAAATATCCTTCTTTGTTTCTTGTGACACTTTTTGACTTATAGTCTATTTTGTTTGATACAAGTATGGCCACCCTGCTCTCTTTTGGTTACCATTTGCATGGGATACCATTTTACATCCTATCACATTTTTCCTTAAATCTAAAGTGACTTTTTGTAGAGTCCAAAGAAGTCCACACTGAGACACATTATAATCAGATTGTCAGACTGAAGGTAGAAATAGTAACACAATGATAGTAGGAGATTTCAAAACCCCACTTTCAATAATGGATAGAACATTTAGATAGAAGATCAATAAGCAAACAGAGGACTTGAACAACAATATAAACCAAATTGAACTAATAGACATATACAGAACATTCAACCCAATGGAAGTAAATATACATTCTTCTCAGGTGCACACAAAGTATTCTCCAGGATAGATCACGTGTTAGTCTACAAAACAAATGTTAACGAATTTAAGAACATTGAAATGACACCAGGTATCTTTTCCAAATAGAATGGAATGGAACTAGAAATCAATAGCAGAAGGAAAACTGCAAAATTCACAAATATGTGGAAATTAAATGACACACTCTTGAACAACCAATGGTCAGAGAAGAAAGCAAAGGGGAAATTAAAAAATATTTTGAGACAAATGAAAATGAAAACACAACATACCAAAACTTATGAGATGCAGCAAAAGGAGTACTAAGAAGGAAGTTTATTGCAGTTAATACATACATTAAAAAAGAAGATCACAAATAAAAACCTAACTCTACACCTCAAGGAACTAGAAAAAGAAAAATAAACTAAGCCCAAAGTTAGCAGAAGGAAGGAAATAATAAAGATTAGAGCAGAAATAAACAATATAGAGAATAGAAAAACTATAGAAAAAAATCAATAAAACTAAGAGCTGAATTTTTTAAAAAAGATCAATGAAATTGACAAACCCTTATCTATATTAACTAAGAAAAAAATAGAAGACAAATTAATAAAATCAGAAACAAAAGAGAAGACATTTCAACGTATGTCACAGAAATGAAAATGATTATAAGAGATTACTTTGAACAATTATATACCAACGAATTGGATAACCTAGAAAAAATTGATAAATTCCTAGAAGCATTCAACCTTTCAAGGCAGAATCATGAAGAAATAGAAAATATGAACTGACCAATAATGAGTAAAAAGATTGAATCAGTAATCAAAACCCTTCCAACAAAGAAAATTCCAAGACTTCACTGAAAAATTCTACCAACCACTTAAAGAAGAATTCATGCTAATCCTTCTTAAACTTTTCTAAAAAAATTAAAAAGGAGGCACCACTTTCAAACCCATTTTGTGAAGCCAGCACTGCCGTGATACCAAAGTCAGACAAAGACACTACAAGAAAAGAAACTACAGGTTGATATCCCTGATTAATATAGATGCAAAAATCCCCAGCCCATACTAGCAAACTGAATTCAATGACACATTGAAGAGATCATATACCATAAACAAGTTAGATTTATTCCAGGGATGCAAGGATAATTCAGCATGTGAAAACCAACCAACCAATACACCACATGAGCATCTCAATACATGCAGGAAAAGCATTTAACAAAATTCAATACCCTTTCATGATAAATCATTCAACAAGCTAAGAATAGAAGAAAATTACCTCAATATAATAAAGGCCATATGTGAAAAGCCTACAGCTAACATCATACTCAGTGGTGAAAAACTGAAAGCTTTTCCACTAATATCAGTACAAATGCAAGGATGCCCACTCTCACCATTTATAGTCAACATACCAGAATCTAGCTAGCACAATTAGGCAAGGAAAAGAAATAAAGGCATAAAAATGGAAAGGAAGAAGTAAAATTATCTCTGTCACAGATGGCATGCTTGTATATACAGAAAATCCTAACGAATCCACTAAAAAACTCTTGGAACCAAGAAATAATTTAGTAAAGTTGCAGAATACAAAATCAACATACAAAAATTCATTGTGTTTCTATACACTAACAACAAACAATCTGAAGGGGCAATTAGGAAAACAAAGCCATTTACAATAGCATCAAAAAGAATAAAATAGTTAGGAATAAACTTAACCAAGGAGATAAAAGACTTATACACTGAAAACCACAAATCATTGCTGAAAGAAGCTAAAGAAGACACAAATAAATGGAAAGACATTTAATGTTCATGGATTAGAAGACTTAATATTGTTTAAATGTCCATACTATCCCAAGAGATCTATAGATTCAATGTAATCCCTACCAAAATCCTAATGGCATATCTTTTCAGAAATAGAAAAAAAAATCTTAAAATTCAGATGCAACTTCAAAGGACCCCAAGTAGTCATAACAATTTTGAGTAAGAAGAACAAAGATGGAGGCCTCAGACTTCCTGACTTCAAAACATATTACAAAGCTATATTAATCAAAATAGTATGATACCAACATAAAGACAGACACATAGGCCAATAGAACAGAATAGAGTCCCAAAATAAACCCATGCATGTAGAGTCTACTAATTTTTGACAAGAGTGCCAATAGTATACGATGGGGAAAAGATAGTTTTTTTTCAATAAATGGTGCTGGGAAAATTGGATATCTACATGCAAAAGGATTAAATTGGACCCTTATATTATACCAGACTCAAAAATCAACTCAAAATGGATTAAAGACTTAAATGTAAGACCGGAAACAATAAAACTCCTAGAGGAAACCATAAGGGGAAGCTTTATAACATTGATCTTGGCAATGATTTCTTGGATATGATACCAAAAGCACAGGCAAAAAAGGTAACAATAGCCAAGTGGAACCACATTAAATTAAAAAGCTTCTGCATAGCAAAGGAAAAAATAGAGTAAAAAAAGCAACCCATGAAATTGGAGAAAATGTTTGCAAATAATATATCTGGTAAGTAGTTAATATCCAAAATATATAAGGAACTTCAACAACTCAATAACAGAAAATCAAGTAACTCAATTTAAAAAATGGGCGAAGATTTGAATAGACATTTCCCCAAAGAAGACATAAAAATGGCCAACGGGTGTTTGGAAAGATTTTTAACTCTAATCATCAGGAAAATGCAAATCAAAACCATGATGAGATATAACTTCAAACCTGTTAGGATGGCCATTATCAAATAAATAAATAAAACAAGTGTTGGTTTGGATGTGGAGAAATCAGAACACTTGTATACTGTCAGGAGGAATGTAACCAAGAGGTGGAAATAACCTAAATGTCCACTAAAGGATAAAGAGGATGTAGTATGTAGATACAATGGAATATTGTTTAGCCTTTAAAAAGAAGGAAAACCTGTCAAATGCAACAACATGGATAAACCTTGAAGATGGCATGATAAGTGAAATAAGCCAGTTTTAGAGGATAAATAATACTGTATGATTCTACTTATAGGAGATATCTAAAGTGGTCAAACACATAGAAGTAGAATTGGGGTTTCCAAGGCCTGAGGAGGGATGGGGAGTTGATGTTCAATTGGTATAGAGTTTTACCACTCAAGACAAAGTATTCTAGATCTGCAAAAAATGATGTTGGTATTTTAATAGAGATTGCATTGAATCTGTAGATCACTTTGGGTAGTATAGACATTTTAACAATGTTGATTCTGCTGACCTCCTTACTTAAATATACTTCTAGGTATTTTATTTTCTTTGTTGCTACTGTGAAAGGTATTGAGTCTTTGATTTGGTTCTAGCTTGACTGTTGTTGGCATATATGAATGCTACTGATTTGTGCACACTGATTTTGTAACCTGAGGCTTTGCTGAATTTATTTATCAATTTCAGTACTCTCATGACAGAATCTCTGGGGTTTTCTAGATGTAAGATTATATCATAAGCAAAGAGCAATAGTTTGACCGCTTCTGCCCCCGTTTGGATACCCTTGATTTCCTTCTCTTGTCTGATTGCGCTGGCTAGGACTTCCAGCACTATATTGAATGGACATGGTGACAGAAAGCAACTTTGTCTGGTTCCAGTTCTAACCAGGAGTGCTTTCAATTGTTCTCCGATCAGTATAATGTTGGCTGTGGATTTGTCATATATGGCTTTTATCATTTTGAGGTAAGTCCCTTCTATGCCTATTTTTTTAAGCATTCTTATCATAAAAGGGTGCTGAATTTTGTCAAATGCTTTTTCTGCATCTATTGAGAGGATGATATGGTCTTTGTTTTTGCTTCTATTTATGTAGAGAATTACATTTATAGATTTTCATATGCTGAACCATCCCTGCATTTCTGGGATGAAGCCCACTTGATTGTAATGGATTATGTTTTTGATGAGCAGCTGAATTTGGTTTGCTAGGATTTTACTAAGAATTTTTACATCTATATTCATAGGGGATATTGGTCTATAGTTTTCTTTTTTTGTTGAGTCCTTTCCTGGCTTTGGTATCAAGGTGATGTTGGCTTCATAAAACGTGTTGGGGAGGATAATTCTATGCTTCGTTTGGAACCAGAAAAAACCCCATTAGCCAAATAAACCTTAAGCAAAAAGAACAAGTTGGGAGGCATCAATTTACCAGACTTTATGCTATCCTACAAAGCTACAGTAACCAAAACAGCATGGTACCAGCACAAGAACAGAAACACAGACCAATGGAACAGAACCCAGATATAAAATCATCCTCATATTGCCATCTAATCTTTGACAAAGCAGACAAAAACATACACTAGGGAAAGGAATCCCTATTCAATAAATGGTGCTGGCAAAATTAGATAGCCACGTGTAGAAGACTGAAACAGGAGCTGCACCTCTCACGTCTCACAAAAATCAACTCACAATGGATAACAGTCTTAAGCCTGAGAAATGAAACCATAAGAATTCTAGAATAAAATGTTGAAAAAACTCTTATAGACATCAGCCTATATGGGCAAAGAATTTATGAAGAACACCCCAAAAGCAATCACAGAAAGAACAAAAATAAATAAATGGGACCTGATCAAATTAAAAATCTTCTGCACAGCAAGGAAACAATCATTAGAGTGAATAGACAACCTACAGAATGGCAGAAAATATTTCCATGCTATACATCTGTATAAAGTATATATGTATGATTCTATTTGCATAAAACTCTATGAAATGCAAACTAATCTGTAGTGACAGAAAGTAGGTCAGTGGTTCCCTAGGGATAGGAATGGGGTGGGGTGGGGACGGTTAGAGTGGATTATAAAGGGGCACAAGGGAGCTGCTGTTGGTGATGGTGATGTTCATTATATACTGTGGCAAAGGATTTGCAGGTGTATGTATATGTCAAAACTCATCAAATTCCACATTTTAAATATGTGCAGTAAATATGTGTTGTATATCAATTATACCTCAATAACGGTGTTAAGAAATTTCCTCACACACCTTTGAAATGATCTCAGCTATGCTTGAAGAGGGTTAATGAGTTAACACTCTTTAAGGCAAAGAAAAGACCTGAGGCTAGGACCTCAGTGAACAGACAATTTGCAGTGGTCCTGTGAGAGTTAATAAGAGACTGAATTGGGATAATTTTTGTGGGAATGGAAAAGAATGAACCATCTTATTTGGTATTATTGGCTCACCTAAGAAGATATTCCTCTATCCCCAAAACAAAAGCTGAAAACTCATTTGGCCACTAAAAGTTCACTGTAATTTTATGAAACATAACCATTTTTTCCCTCAGATTTGGCAAGTTCAGTCTCAGGTTTAGATAATTCTTGGAGTCCAGGAAGGCATAGGAATTTTTCATAAAAGTCACCATATTAATTAGATGCACTATCATAGTGCATAGTATGCACTTCACCAAGAAGTATCTTTTGATCACCTACTTCCTCTGTGCATGGGTCTATATTAGTCATTGAGATATAGGGAATTTCATGTTCAGGTGCTGTCATTCACATTTATAAGGATAAAAGGATCAAACAATTTCCTTTCAGAGCTAGTAGTGAATTATGGGTCTGGTGTTGGTGCCCAAGGTTTCTAGATTTGGCTTTTAATTTGTGTGCTATATAATTATACAATTGTTAGAGTATTACGCATGTACCAATCACTGTGCTAACAGGTATAGTCCAAAAGTCCACCATCAATCTTGAGTGAAAGCTCTGTGCCCTGCATCAGCCTTTGTTTCTCTGTAGTCAAGCTGGCCTCAGAATAAATAAAATTACATATAAATGCAACCCTGAGAGTTTTATTTTCCCCCACAGGTAATAAATAATTTGGCTGTAACTCTTTGGGGATGACGTTCATGAAAAACCCTATAATCTTTGTTATTGTATTTCTCAGCTGCAGGTACTGCCAAAGCTGCGATTTATCTAAATTGTATTTTTGTCAAAGAGTTATTAAGGGGATAATGTGAAAAGTCTATTGGGATATTGTTAGTAAATTTATAAAATTACTTTCTGTACCCAGTTAGACCAAGTAATTTTTTCACTATTGCTTTTAGGGAAGGCTTAAGCATCATTAAAGACTTCAAGGGAATAAAAGTTAAGCAGCCAAACTAAAGATTCTTTGTCTAAAAACATGTCTGTTGGGACAAAATTATCATTTACAGGGCTCAGGGATTGCCTTTACATGAGTGAACAACATAAACCTAAAGCTACAGAACTACACACCAATGTTTCCAAAATTCTTCCTTTTGCCCACTATATGCTGTTCCCACAGTAGTGAATTACTGGTCCGAATGCAATATGCATCCACTGGGGCACATTCTCACCACTAGTTCGCAGTCCAAACATCCTATGAGAGGTTTGTCTTGTGTGATGGGATGCTCCTTAGCATTGCTATTCCATTCTATGGCCAGCAAGGAGCTTATGGTACAAAATACTGTGGGGACTCTGATGTCCTCTCATCTTGTGGGCATGAAATCTACTGCATTTACGTTGCTAGAGCTCCATAGAATTTTGGAATCTCACCTTACCACTCAATGTTATGTTGAACAGGGCATATGAAATGTTTTAGTTTCTCTGTTCTGTAATCTTTAACTATATGTCTGGCACCTTTTAATCTAGCTATGCAGGAAATTACTGTGGACCCAGAAGAAATGGAAAAGGTCCATAAACTAGAAGTAGCTAACATTAAGCCCAGAAGTAAAGCTAGCTGGGACTAGTAGCCTGTTAATGTGTGTGCAGTGCAAAGCTGCAATTTTTTAGTAGCAGTTAGAAAATAAAATTGGGCAAGTAGTAAAATAAGAAAGCAGAACTATCAAAACCAGAATAATTCATTATTTTCTAACTTACTTTAGTTCACTTAGTTGCTGGGTTACAAGATTGAATGATCAAAAACAAGGGAAAGCTGATAAATTGTCACAGATCAGAGGAAACTAAAGAGACATAACAATTAAATGCAATGTGGTATCCTAGATTGGATTCTGAAACAGGAGGACATTAATGGAGAAACTGGTGAAATCTGAATAAACTTCAGAGTTTGGTTAATGGTAACATATCAATGTTGTTTTTTCAGTTTAGACAAACATACCACAGTCATGCAAGGTGATCTCATTAAGGAAACTAAAATTGGGTGGTGCTTTTACAGGAATTCTCTGTACTATCTTTGTAGATTGTAAACCTAATATTATTCCAAAATAAAAAGTTTACTTAAAAAATGAATAAGTCAAGATCCTTATCTTGGAGTAGTTAGATCATAACTGGAAAGATATAATAAAAATAATAAAGAAACCAATTCAATTTCAGCACTAACTGGTTTAACGAAAGGATACACAAGGTGCAATGGTGCACAAAACTGAGTACAGGGCTGGGAGTTAGCCCAGTCTTGGAGTTTTATGAAGAATACCTGAGATCATTCCTGAAGGATATATAGGATTGGTTGGGAAAAGGAAAGAGTGACCAGAATTATGGGCGAAAGAAGGGGCATGTGGTATGTGGAGAACTAAAATGATTTGGAACACTAGAGATCGGTGCAGATCAGACCATAGAAGGCCTGTGTGCCTCAGAAAGAAGCTGGACCTCTACCTGAGGGAGAGAAAAAATAAAATGACCAGAATTGCAGTAGCATGGGGGATATATTTTTGGAGGCAGAGCTGAGGATAGGGAGCCAAATTAGGCATCTCTTGTAATAATGTGAGTTAGGCAGAAACAGTAGCTACGGAGAAGAGAGTGCAAATTTGAAAAATACATAGGAAGTAAAATAAGTAAATAAGCACCACTTAGTGATTTGACCTGAGGCCATTTAGTACAGAGGGAAGTTACCTAACAAACAAAAAAATATCTTGGGAATGCCACTGTGCATTGTGCTGTCACACGATACAATAATTAATTTTCAAACACAAATTATCTCACTTGTGAAGAAAGTTGAAATTATGCTTAGTGTATTCTACTGAAGACATACAAAAACTTGCAGTTAACAAGGCACAGTAAATTCATGATTTTTAAACTCCTGTGCTTGAAATACATACAATAATGATAAAACATAAAAAGGGAAAAACAAAAGCACATAGCTGGCTCCAAAACAAGGTAAACATCTCTGTGAACCCAAGGCAGAACAAAAACCCAAAGTAGTAAGCAATGCTGAAGTCACAGGCCTCCATGCTTTAGGATAAGGCAGTAAGCAGTGGTTCCCTTAAGCTCCACCCTTGAGTGGCACTGGGCTCTAACTTTGCTCCAAGCCTTAGAGAAAACAGAGGACCAGAGCCACTCCCACTGCTTGAAGCCAGTGGCAATGGGGTGTGGCTCAGTGAGAAAACTGAAGACAATAATGCCTAGTCTATGGCTTACAGGGAGCTATGGCCCCAGCCAGGCATCAACCCAGCCTTACCTAAATATCAGAAGATAGGACCGTCAACAACCATTATAAGACGGAATTCTGAACTGGAGGCACTGAAGCCCAAATAGAGTGAAATCAAAGCCAACAGGTAGGGAAAAGAGAAGGCAGAGGCAGACAGGTAGAGAAATAAAAATCCTCTCAAGCACAATGAGACTGCAAAGAAAAATACTTTTTACAAAGTTAGTAGAAAGAAAGGAAGTCAGACAAATTAACTAACAGAATATTAATTCGGTCAATATAAATTTACTTATAGTCCAGCCTTTAAAATATGTATGTTTAAGATACTCAAAGAAGAATAAAAATTAACATCATTTTTCAAATGCAAACAAAATTAAGCAGAAATAAAGCAAAAATTGTAGATACAGAAAGACAGACATTTAAAAGTTTTAAAAATGTAATTATTGACCCCCCAAAATTAGTGGTGAGTATAAAAATATTTTTCTAATGCCAATATTTAATTAAATTTACTGACTTTTTAAAAAGTCAGTTTCTGAATTGCAGCATTATTTTTATTCTCATGGCTTCCTCATGGGTTTACTTCCTTGTTAAGTTATATCTTTATTGAGAGTTTGTGGCTATAAATTCAATTAGCTTTTCTACACCTGATAATGTCTATATTTTGCCCTCGTCTAAAAATATAATTTAGCTTAATGAAAACTGTAAATTGATAATTATAATCCCTCAACACTTGGAATATTTAACTCCATTATTTCCAGTATTTAGTGTAAAAAATCTACTGTCAGAAAGTATATAATTTAAGCATTCATTTCAAGAAACTAAAAAAGAACTGTATATAATAAAATATAAAATATAATAAAATATAATAAAAAATAAAATAGAAGAAAAAATGAAAAAATATAAAAGATTATATTAATGATATAGAAGCAAAAATATTAACAAGATGATTTCTTAGAGAAAATTGTAAGAAATAACAAGTCTGTAACTAGTATTGATCAAGAAAAAAGGCACAAAAAACAATATTAGGAAGAAAAATGGTGATACAGAAATAGGAATAGATGTTATAAACAATGATTTGTCAAGAAGTTTAAAACATATAAAATAAATAAGTTTGGGAAAATATAAATTGCAAAACTGATTCATGAAGAAATAAATAATTAAATTTAAAGATTATATAAACCAAAAAACCATTGAAAAATCATAATTTCTCCCTCTAAAACACATTAAATCTAGATCATATTGTAGACCAATTTTACTAAATTTTTTTACTTTTCTGGTATAACTATGATTATAAAATTTAATACCATGTGATTTTTAAAAGTTCTAGCCAATGTAATAATATAAAAAAAATAAAAATCAGAAGAAATAAAATTGTCATTTTTCAATGAGCTTGGATATAACTGCATAGTAAATTCAAGATTATCTGTGGGAAAATTATTAGAGCTAATAAGAGAGTTCAGCAAGGTTGCTGTATATATAACATAATTAATACATAAAAATCAAAAACATGCCTATGTATCAGAGATATACAAATAGATAAATGTAAAAGAATGATTCCATTTATAATAGCAAAAAATTTATATGGGACCTAGGAAAATATTTGACAAATGTTGCACAAGAGTTTTATAAGGAAATTTTAAAACATAATTAAAGGATACAAAAGATTTAAATCAATGTAGTATATTTGTGGATAGAAAGACTAGATATAAAAATGTTAATATTCATATATAACTCACCAAAATCAATATAAATAATAATGAAATCTTAACAAAAATTTACATGAGATTTGGCAGTCTGATTCTGAAATTTAAATGAAATATAAAGGTGCCAAGACTAGTCAGGACAATTTTGAAGAAAATATAGAATGAAATATGGCCACTTTCCTACTAGATATGAAGACCCACTATAGTGCTAGAGTAATTAAAATAATACGTTATTGGCCTATGGATGAAAAAAACAGCAATAAAAAAAGAGACTGTAGACCATATACATGGAAAAAATATATGATAGTGTTGACACTGTAAATCTGTAGGGAAAACTGAAATATTGAAGAAATTCACCTGGAGAAATTGTTTATTCACATGAAAAAAAATAGATCTCTATCTCATGCTGTACAAAAATATGAAAATAAATCAGTGGTAAAGGGAAAAATAGACCAAAAACAATTAAAAAGAAAATATAGGTAAATTGGTAAATTGTTTTTGACACTGAGGGAGGCAAGGATTTATCAAGGTAGAGAAAGTACAAGAAACAGTAAAAGATTAATATATTTTAATACTACATTAATATAAAAATATTATTTACAAAAACAATACTACAAGCAAAGTTTTTTAAAATGCAAGAAGATGTTTGCAATAACTGTAAATTTCAAAGGATTCAAATCCAGAATATGTGAAGACATTCTGTGACTCTATTTTAAAAAAATGAACAATCCAACAGAACAATGGATAAAGGATCTCAGTGGCCAATTCACAGAATAGAATTCAAATGGTCAACAAAATCATGAAATGATGCTTTACTCACTAATCGGGAAAATACAAATTAATAGTAATATTTCACACTTACATGTTGGCAAAATCTTAAAATTTTGGCGAGACTGCCAAACAAAAGGGATGTTTATAGACTGTCAGTGGGATTGTAAATCAGAACAACCATTTTGAAAAGCAATTTGATAATATGTAGGAAACTTGAAGATGTATGTGCCCTACAACCCAGAAAATCCCACTTCTGTCTATATAGTCTAGAAAAATTCCTGCACATCAGCTCAGAAAAATATGGACAAAATGATTCATTCCAGTATTCTATTAAAAAAAAAGTAATAGGAAAAAAAGGGAAGCCATCTATATATCTATCAACCACCTATGTATCTAGCAATAGTGGTATGGGTTATGATAAAAATCAACATTTATTTAATAATTGACAGCTTGAATAGATCTCAGAAACAACATAGGAATAAGAAAGGTACCTACAATATGATACTTTTTGTAGTTCTTCAATAATTTTCAGTATAATTCTATATATTCTATATAGATGAATACCTATGACAGAAAAATATAAAAGCATGTAGAAAATGATGAGCACCAAATTCAAGATGATGATTATATAATTATATCCTGGGGCTGGAGGGGAGTGAATGGGAATAGATATGAGCACACTGAAGGATTCAATGTTATTTTTTTAATTGGGCAAATATAGTAAATAACAGAAGTTATTAAATTTGAGTGATGTACACAAATGCTGTTAAAATGTCTATAGCTGTCTGTAGGTGTAATTATTTCATAATTTTTAAAATGTAAGAAACTATAAAATTACAAATTTTATAAATATTTCAAGAAGATGAATAAAATTGTTAAAATGTTCCAATTCGTAAATTCCAATAGGAGTTTAAAGCTGCCCTTGTGTGAAACATGTTTTCCTACCCGCAGACTTGGCAGGACTCTCTGCAATCAAACACACCATAGGGACTGGGCTTTTAAAAAGCAGTTCACACTATAACACCAATGTTCTGGTATGGAAAATTAAGTCTGACTAGTTCCATACTTATCCTACATTCAGCACTACCCCCATTACACATCCCTCCATCTCTTTCACAACTTACTTCAAGGAGTGATAATTTATGTGCATGCAAGATTCCATGATTTTAAGGTCAAGAATTGGATCTTGATCGTCTTTGCATTCCAATGGCATAGAGTGTGCAATTCACAACTTTATAAAGCAGTAAAGGCTATCACAATTTGCCCCCAACCTAACTTTATAGCCACTTCCTGCCATATCCTTTACACATTCTTCATTCTAATTATACTGGATTAACACTGTTACAGAGCCTGGAGCAACCCTAGTATTTGACACATCTTTGTGAAATGAATGCACTATACTCAGTTTTAGGAAAAATGGGAAAACATAACCCATGATGCCTTCTCAGACACATCCCACTCCCATATAGAGGTGCTCAGTAAATTCAAGCTGAATAAATAAATACCTGAGCAGTGAAGGTAGATGACATTCACATCTTTTGACTACCAACTACATGCCAGAGATTAAACTATGTACTTTATATATGTTAAATCATGTGTTTCACACAAGAAAATCACAGTATGCTGTACATCTGTTCTATATAACATTTGCCACAAAGGCAATTGATTGCTTGTACAACATCCATTTTCTCTACTAGGACATAAGCTTTATGAAGATAGAAACCTACCTTTCTTGATCCTTTCTGCATGTCCATGACCTACCAAAATATCTGGCATGCAGTAGCACACATATATGTGCATGTGAAATACACACACACTCTTATAAAGACAAATTGTAAGTCCTGAATTTTTTTCAAAGAACTGAGGTGACTGGTATTAAAAAAAGTGATACTGGGGATGGTTGAATAGGTGAAGCACAGAGGATGTTTTAGGCTTCAGTGAAGCCATTCTTTTTAATACCATAATGATTAATACATGACATTAAGCAAAACCCACAGAACTTTATGGCACAAAAAGTAAACAGTAATGCATGCAATATTTTTAAAATATCATTTAGAAGATTGGCAGATCTCAGAATGGAATTCAGAATATCATGAAAGAATCTATATTTATTACAAATGTATGAAATATCACTGAAGGGACTGAGAGAAAAAGGTACTGACCTAAGTAACCATGGACATGAGTGCATTCTGTAAGACTCAAGGCAGAAGGAACTGTTTTTAAGCACTATATACACTCTAGTGGGTAAAGTTGGTTCACCCAAGGACATGGGTTAGCAATTATAGAAACCACTATACATGTATACTGAAGCTGAACAATTAAGTTTATGGATGGTGAACAATAAATAGGAGTCAAATTTCTCACCATTGGAGTAGGAGGTTACAGATAAACAAGGAAGGAAGCTAGAATGATTAATGTGGTGGTGGATTAGAGTTGGAGACATCAGTTGAACATGCTTAGCTAATGTAGATATAGATGTTACATATAGGAAAATTTGTAGATATGGGTATATATATAAGTTACTACACACACATATGTCTTCTTACTCTATTCTCTAAGAGGGTATAGGAGCAATGACACTCAAGGAGCAAGGAACACATCAAGTATCCAGATATTGGTTTCTAATAGCTTAATCCAATAAAAGAAACTGGGATCCTTAGAGAAATTGTTGATTCTAAGACTATGGCAAAACAACAACAAGAAAAAAAAATATATATGTATATAAAAAATAAACCCAGAGCCAAAAAAATAAAAAAGTATTCCCAAAAACTATGATAGTGGTAAGTCAAAGAGATACAAGAGCCAACTGAAAGAGCTCCCAATAGCCAAACCTGAAATAATTTGAACAAAATAAATAAAATAGTGTTGAATTATAAACCAAAATATAAAATGAATACCCATGAGTCCATACTGATAAAATCAAATGGTTGAATAAATAAACAAATGGGGGAGAATAGACTAACCTCTCATGCAGAAGAGTTCCAAATAACCTTTGTAGATACTCTGCCCTCAAGGAGGGAGGGCATAAATCTCCACTGCTTTAGCATGGGCTGCACATAGTGACTTTCTTCTGGAGCATGTAATATGGAAAGGAGCAAATAAAACAGTAACTTCACAGTGGAGAGACCTGACAAACACAACCTCAGCCAGGTTGTCAAGGTCAATATCAACAGAGATAAGTCATGTAGGTAAAACGTACCCTTGATATGATGTGATGAGAATGGCCCCTTACCTCTGTGTTCTCTCCCCCGACCCCAAGAACTCATAACACCAGTTTAATAATGAGATAAATATCCAACAAACTGAAATTGAGAAACATAATAAAAAAACAACTGTCCAGTATTCCTCAAAACTGTCAAGATAATAAAAAACAAAGATAGTCTAAGAAATTGTCACAATATAGAGGACCCAAGAAGATATGACAACTAAATGTAACATGGTATCTCTTTGACTTACCACTATCAAATTTTTTGTGAGTACTTTCTTACTTTTCTGTCTCCGGGTTTATCTTGTATATATATATATATTTTTTACCATAGTCTTAATTAGAATCAACCATTTCTCCGAGGAGCCCTGGTTTCTTTCACAGCATTCCCCACTCTTTTTGGCACCAGGGACTGGTTTAAGGGAAGACAATTTTTCCATGGGGGGGGTGGGAGGTAGAGCTCAGGTGGTGATGTGAGCGATGGGGAGTAGGGAAGCTTCTCTCGCTTGCCCCCACCCCCGGACTGCTGCTCACCTCCTGCTGTGCACCTCCCATCCCCCCACCCCATTTCCTAAGTTTCATGGAGGACAATTACAATTTTTCCACGAATGGGACAGGGCAGGGCAGAGGGGGAAGCTCTGCCTCTGGTCCCTAACAGGCTGCGGATGAGTACCAATCCACAGACCTGGGGTTGGGGACCACAGGATTAAGAAACCAGTGTCTGGACACTAGATGTGTTCCTTGCTCCTTGAGTGTCACTGCTTCATATTCTTAGTGAATAGAGCATGGGGACATATGTGTGTATACTAAGCCATGTATATATACCTATATCTTATAAATTTTTCTGTGTATAACATCTATATCTATATTAGCTAAGCATGTTCATACTGATGTCTCCAACTCTAATCCAGCACATTAATCATTCCAGCCTCCTTCCTTGTTTATCTGTTACTCCAACCGTGAGAAATCTTACTGAATGGGATCCTAAACAGAAAAAGGACATTAGGAAAAAACTAAGGAATTCTGAATAAAGTATGCACTTTAGTTACTAATAATATATCATATTGGTTCATTAATTGTGACAAATATACCATTAAAATGTATGATGTTAATAATAAAGAAAAATGGTGTGAGGTCTACAGGAGCTCTCTGTACTATTTTCACAATAATTCTGTAAATTTAAAACTTCTAAAATTGATGGAAGTGGGAGCTCACAAACACTGGCAGTGATAGGTTTCCAGTCCGTTAGCATCCTCGGCATAGGCAGTCCTGTAGAATCTAAAGCAGATGTTTGAGTGAAATTATTCTCAATTTCCACTGAAATTAAGGTAAGAAAAGTTCCATTTTTACAGCCTGTTAAAACTAGTTTCCCAACGCACACTTTAATAAAAAATAAAATCATCAAGTGTTCATAAAACCCACAGGGTATTTCCTTAGTCTGAAATTGTTAATCTAAAGACCTCTCTAATCTTCCCTGACCAATCATTCGAATCTATTTCTTACTACTTCACTAATCCAAACATCTTTTGCTCCCTGAAATTTAATTATTGTTTTATAAATTTTTGCCTTATTGCATCTCTATCCTCTACCCTACTTCCACCCTAAGTCAGGATTCTTTGTTGCGGACAACTACAACTAAATTTGGTTAATTCACACAGAAAAGGAGTTAAATAGAAGGATATTGGAGAGTTCACAGAATCAATTGAAAATCTGGAGAACTATATTTGGAATGAAATTAAGAAAGGAAGAAAGCTCAGAGCCTTTCATAAGAATAATATGTTCAAGAGGCTGCCAATTCTATCAAACACTCATCATTATACCACTGGGCTCTCAACTCCTCTGCAGCTACAGCAGATAATCTCTCCCTGAGCTTTCTCTTTGCTTTACTGCCACAAAATTTAAAGTCCCAGGTAGGAACACACACTTAGCCATGGCTCAATTGTATGCTCATAACTCAAAAATCATGAGGCAAGAGAAAGTGACTTAGCATCAGAAATAAGTCAAATTTATTATATTTTGCACATAATATGATTGTTTACCTAAAAATCCCAAGAGAATATATTGAAAATGATTAGACTTCATGGAAGATATCTGAAAAGGGACTGGGCACAAGACTTTTATTCAAAAAATAATTATCTTCCATATATAAAAGCAAAGAGAAAATATAATGAAAAAAATGTTAATCATCTAAACAACAAAAATAAACATACTAAAATACCCAAAGTTAAATATAGAAACTTATGAAGAAAACTAGAAAAATTCATTCAGATATGCAACAGAAGAATTGAATAAATTAATACATTCATTATTTTCTGATGGAAAGACTATTTTAAAGTGGCTCTTTTTCACTTCACCTATAATCTAGGATGAATTTGGATTAATATTTATAACCACATGCCTTATTAGACAATGGGAATTTAGTGTGTGGATTAAATTTTGTTAATTTTATAGAGCCTGTTCATCATTTTTTGGAGGGGAGGGGTAGTATTTATTGGGGTGTGTGTGTGTGTTCTCTGAAAACAGTTTAAATTAGTTTTAGAGATATAGATTAGCTTACAGAGATTCTATATAGAGATGTATAGAATTACAGATACTTAAACTAGTGTACTTGATATTAAACATAAAATAATTAAGCAGAAAAAAAGCTAAGTCATGGTAGAGTTATGACATTCATATTTCTACCCACAGAGGTTTTCATATTTTAAATCTGAAATCTCACTCAAAAATCATGTTAATTTTAGCCCATTTTCCAACCTGTCCATATTAAATACGGTATTAACATCTTATTTATGGATGGACTCCATTTTATTTTCCATCTAATTCTGATACTAGAAAGTTAGATTATGCTTAGATTTTTCTGCTACCTTGTCCTGCTAGTAGAGGTTTAGGCACATGGCAAGGTAGGATTTAAGATGGCTAAGTCTGAACTTGAAGAATCTTATATCTAATTACCAGGTCATACCCCTAAAACAATGCCATAACTGATGGAGATTTGATGAAGGTGGAGAATTAAGGCAAAGAATAATAAAGACGAGAAAAATTAAGGTACTTTTGTCAAACTGCTGGCAAATACGGGATATACAGTGGATGCCCAAAATAAGACGTGTTTTTCACTTGATTTTTACTTGTAGAATTACTTGCTACTAATTCTAATTCAGCAATACCTGTCACTGAATAATATTAGAGTGTCAGAAGGCCTGTGTAACTATATGAAACTCTGAGGTCCTGCCTGATATCACTATTACTATCCTCAAGTGCTTTTGCTACATCTCTAAATCCTCACACACTGTCTGCTGGTCGTAGAGCCATTTTGTGAAGCTAAACAACCCTGTGCTGCACTCCATTGTGCCCCACTCCTTGTGTTCTCTCAAGAACATGTCAATGTGCTTTCATTGTTTATTTTATCTTGGTAAAGTGAGGAGTGGGTTTGTTTTTTAAAAAAATAAACAAACAGACAAAAATCTGGACTATTATTTTTACCTAGAAGCTTCCACTTCAGATGCAGGTAGAGTCAAAGTGGATCCATTGGTTACTTCAGTCCTTGTTCACAGTCTCTACTGACTAAAATGGTATTTCTTATGTTAACTGAAAATGTTTAAACTCCCATTGTTTTGAGAGAGTTCATAATGTAAAACTCTACCATATTCAAGTTCCCTTCACTTCCAATGTTTCATGGTGGCCTAGTAAATAGTCCCTGGTGTGGAAAGGATATGTATCTCCCACTCACTCATTCATAGGACAAGGCATTCATTCATTTGTTCAACAAATATTTATTGAACATTTATTATGTGCTAAACACAGAGTATTTGGCGATGAATAAAAAAGACAAAAATCCATGTTTTCGGGGACTTTAATACTTTGGTGGGGAGAGACAGACAATAAACAAAATGAATGAATAAGCTACTCTCTGGCTCTGCCAGGCTATTTCAACCACATTATTACTCGAGGACACAAAGATTATAGTGTCCACTAACTTCTGGCTGGTCAGGATCTTGTTTCTAGTAATTTGTTCTGCTACTTTTCCTTCTTGCTGGGTATATCTGCTCCAGGGTTTTTCTTTTCTACCACATCCAATTTTAGAAATGTCTGCAATGTAATGAGTTTCTGCTAAAACCAGTACTACCCCCAGCAAGGCCCATTAAACACACAGAGGTACAGTGATTAGAAAAGAATCATTGTTTATTATATTTCAAGAAGAAGCAAGGTGAGAATGTATATTATTTATGAAATGTTTATGATGTCATCCAATGCTATCATAAACAGGGGCTGACAAAACTATAATAAATATAGCAGCTGTTTCTTTCACCGTTTCACTGCTCAACTGTTTTAACTAGTAATTCGAGTTTTAATATTTTCAGTCTTTACTTTTTTATGATTCCAATTGGCCTACTGATACGCTAATCAATCTTCATGAAAAATCTCATTACATAGCTAGTTAAATACAATAAATCATACATTCAAGATGTAAAAAGATAACACACATTATTGAAACAATTTTATCAGAAATGAAAGTTATGAAACTTTATTGGGCACTGTGAATCTAGTAGGTGTGAACACTCTAAGCTCTAAGCTCAAAAGCTAAATTTTTCATTTGGCTCTTTTTGAAGTGATGGAGTTTCTGTCTGTTTTAACACTTCTGGTGTGAAGATAAGTCTTTGCAGAATTAGAGATAAGTTAACATTGCTTTGGAAGTATTTTCACTTTATCTTTGATAAGTGTCTTTTAAGAGCAATAAAAGGATTTATTTCTGTCAAGTAGTAGTGAAAATATTATGAGTGTTCTCAACCGTTTTGGTATTTTATCAGAGGCATGGTGTATATGTGGCAGTTGAAGTCTGAAACGGGGCCCAGATAAAGTTTAGCGAGCAACAAGGAGAGTTGGGCATGGAGGAGAACAGAAGGGAGATAATAAACCCTCCATTTGTCGTTTTCTAATGGACTATATATTTAGGAAAACTAAGCCAATCAGATCTGTAAGAGAAGGGAATGTCTATTAATAAATTCATTGATTATGGTACTTTGTATAGTTCTACCGAGAAGGGCAATCATTTTTTAGATTGTAACTCTCTACCATGATCAGTGAGTTTTCTAATAGACGTTCTTTCATGGATATGGTTAGTTTGCTTTATTGAAAATGTTGGCTTGGTATAAAATGTTAAATGTAAATTTACCCTTATAGTTAAATACTTTATAGGCTTAAAGTAGAGAAGCTAGTAATGATCAGTAGACTATTTAGGGGTTGAAAATAGAAGGGTATATGTCATTCAAAAGAATGGATTTATTCACATTTGTCTCTTTTTTCTCGAGTATTAACCTTCAAAATACAATAACTCTTGCCTTATGTAAGTCAGCACTATTCACATGGTTGTCCATGAATGTTTGCTTATTGGCCCATAATAAGATAAGTACAGAAACTGAGAGGATATGTTTCTAAACTTTTATAGCTATTTGGAAGAGTAATTTTATATCTGTTTAATTAAAAATCCAGGCTTTTAAAAAAATTTTTTTATTTCATTTTTCTAGTAATTTATTTACATATGTATCTGTCTGCAACACAAGGAAACTTATTTTAAAAGGAAAAGAAAAAGAACATTCCTTCACCAAAGAGAGGTATGGGGAAATGGAGGCTCAGTTTTGTTTTCTTTTATTTGTAAAGAAAAAGTTTTGGTGAAAATTCTGCCACCAAGATTAAGACATCTTCTTATACGATCTTTTCTTCCTTTTCATTTCCTTTTCTCCTTTTTGCTTTCAAATATAGGTATTTGCTCTAGCATTGATTTGATGGGGTCAAATATATCATTTCCATGGTCTTTAACAAAGCAAATTTTGTATTTTCCTTTTTTTCCCCACTTTATTTCATTTGTTATTCATCTGGACAACTTTCCTCTAAATTTTTTACATATGTGTATATTTTTAATAGCAGCTTTAGGCCTTAACTAGAGCCAACTTCATATCCTTGGTATTACAGTAGTAATTGGTTGCTTAGCTTTGTTTTTCACTCCTGCCATACATTTATCCATACTCAGTAAGTATCAGTTACAGAATGTGGCCTTTGTCAAACTTTCTCTTCTTAGGCTTTCAGTGGTTTAAAATCAGAACCAATGGAAAAATTCTTGTGATCATAGAACTATACGCCCTCCACTATCACATCAACTTTATGACAGAAGCAAACAATTATATATGTTTCAGTTTCTTCTTTTCTCCACCCTGAGCGTTCACCACAGCTGCCTATAGATGATAAGTATATCCAACAATATACAGGAGCAAAGAAAAAGAGCAAGTAAGGAAAGCTGTCCACTTTCAACACTATGGAATAATCAAGCTCTTTACTCTAGGAGCAAATTCCAGTTGTAGTAACGACAAGTAGAAGTTAGATTTCTAACAGACAACTAAGAAAAATACCCTCAAACAGCAGATCCTAACATATGGGAACTCAGTTAAAAATCTGCCTATACCTCTTTCTTTCATTTTGTTTAAAGATGTTGTAGGTTGGCTTTATCCTTGAGCAGAGAAAGAAACTGTCTTTGGTATATAATTAAAGGGGCTCCAAAAAGTCAATTTTTTTTACTATTGGCAATAAAGAAGACTAAACTACTGATACTCACAATTGCATGGATGAATCTTAGAAATATTATCTTGAGTGAAAGAAGCCAGACACAGAAAAGTACATATAATATGACTTCGTTTATACAAATTTCTACAAAAAAGTTAATCAATGGTGAAAAACATCATAATAATGATTACTTTCTGAGTGTGAGGGGTAGAAGCAGGTATTGACTTAAAAGGGAACTTCCTAGAGTCACAATAATGTTCAATATCTTCATAGGAGTTTGGACTACACCAGTGTTTTCATTTGTTAAATCTCATCAAATGCTTCACATAAGATGTCTGCATTTTCTTGTATGTAAAATTTACCTTAAAAATAGAAACAAAAAAACATAGAACTCTAGTTAATTATATGCATGCTGAAGTGTCCAGGGTGAATTGTACTAATGTCTGCAATTCACTTTGAAATGCTTTCAAAAACCAAGATAAATTGATGGATAGATAGAAGTAAGGATAGATGGATAGATGTGTGATTAAGAAAATATAGCAAATATTAATTGTAGATTCTAGATGGTAGGGATATGGGTGTTCACTGTACAATCCTTTCAACTTTTCTGCATGTTTGAAAATTTTTCATAATAAATAATTTAGTGGGAAAAAGGCAATTTTCCCTACCTGGGCCCAAAAGTATCTTCCAAAAATTCTGTCAGGCCCTCTGAAATGCTGCTATTAAATAATGTAAGTCTTCTGAGGTTATTTCCCAGAATCTTTCTTTTGAAATACAAAGTCAGGCAAAATGTGAAAATATTGAGTTGCCAGAAGAAAAATTATGATTAAGCAACAATTTATATAGCTGGCATTGGTATTATCTCATTTAATTCTTGAGAGAACTTTTTAAATTAGGCATTGTTTTGGGTGTCAAGATGATGTTTTTAGTAACAGTGGCCCCTTGAGTTCTATGATAACTTAACAGAAATCACAACATTATAGATTTTATTAATGTCTTGATGCCTTTGGGGCAATGGGAGCAAAGAAATGAAAAGAAAACTCCCAAATAAACATTCTGAAAAATTATTTAAGAAAGAAAATAACACTTTCCTCATCTTTCCATCATAATCTAATTGCTTATCTTGATAGGGAGTACCTTAGAAGACCCTTTTCTGCCTTCTGCTGAGCCTTGGCATCCTGAAACATTTAACTCAATATTTTGGTACTTGGTGATCATAGTCAAACCAAGGATTAATCCTTAAAGTGAAAGAATTATAATCGTACAGTCTTTCCCCTACTTATACCTCAAATCATAGGGAACTGCAAGTGGATCCAAGTAAAGGAGCAAAAGGCACACGAGGAACATTGTTACATGGAAAATAATATGACTTGGGAAATAGAATGTCATATCCTTGGCTTAAACTCATAATTGGGATAGAGAATTGATTCTGAAGTAAGTCCACAGCTCTCCAAATTGAGTATCTGGCAGAGTTCACCCCATTCTAACTGAACATACTCCTTTAAGCACATCAATAGATATCATTATCCATAAATTTATACAGAAATAAATACAGTTCAGAGTGGTTATGTAACATATCCAGAGCTGCACAGCTAGGGAGTAGGGGAATGAAGCTCTAACATGGAACTGTTTGATTTTTTAAAATGTGCTTTTCCTCTACTTTAATGTTATGATTTATACTTAATGGAATTAGTTGATTGAATCAGTTTCCAGAGGTATAGCTGAAAACTGAGCATTGAAGAGAATAGCAGCTTTCACCTGAAAGAAGAATAATATTTGTATGCAAAACACTAGAGATGGCATGTCAAGTCAAGATAGCCTGAAGCACAATGAAAGAGAAAATATCAGAAGTGAAAAGTCCGAAGAAAGGAAAATGAGAAGGCATCAAAAACAAATTTCACCATTTCCCGTTGGGCAACCCTATGCATTATGCCAGTTATTTCCACGGCAGAGATAAGATTATCATACAGTGTGGTTTACCCAGGACAGTTCTGGTTTATATCTATCATCCCTGCATGATTATTTGTGAAAAGTTTTTGTTTGGATTATAAATTATATGATCACCCTATTTAGACAGGAAGGATGTATATTAGATGATTTATTAGGAAAAAATGTATTTTATAAAAAAATCCTTTTTAAGTTGAATGTAATTGTAATTAAACGGTAACCAAAAGTATATTATGCAGTTATCATTTTAGTAACCATGCTGTTAACTCATTGGCTTATTACTTTTTAGAAAATTGATCCAATTAGGATAACTGTTTTATGAAGAAGTTTTGAGCTCATAGAAATTTTGTTATTCTCCTTTCAAAAAGTGGCCTATCTGGTCTGGGCATATTGCCCAGATTTGCAGGTAATAGTTCTCCATCTATCACACTTACATCATTATATAAATGTCTGTTCCATGTTTAGCATGAATTTTCATTTATGCCTTCAAATATGAGATGAAATCTGTTAAGAGAATGGGACACTATCAATGCTAATTCTTAAAGTTTAGTCCCCAATTTACTTTGTATTTATGTCTCAATGTATATATGTAATAAAATAAATGATCACAATGTTTTAAAAATGAAATGGGCTGAAGAAAATCTCATTTGACTGCCTGCAAAAGCTAGATAACATTTCTAAGTTTGTTGAGATATTACCTAGTTACAGCTTATTGTAAGGCATTTATACTTTGTCAAACTGCTATAAAAATGTGTGTTATCTGCATCATGCAAAAGGAGTTTTTTGGCACAGTTCAAAGTAAATTCTGATTGTGCATGCCAAGTCATTGATAAGTTTGATAGAGGGAATTGGGAAGTATAGGTGCACAGCTTCCCAAGGGAGCGCTGTACAAATTGGAGCCTCTCCTGTCCACATCACATCACCAATTAACTATGCCACCTTGGAAATGTCATCTTACTTCTCTAGACCTAAGTTTCCCCATTTGTAGGATTAAGATTTGCAGTTTAAGATTTGTCCAGCTGTAGAACTCTAGAAAACAATATAATATTTTGAGCACACTCTGAGAAAAATCATTCTACTGTCTTAGGACTTTTGAATCCTGAACAAGAGAAATAAGCTGCACCCGACACTCTCTCTGGGACCTGGGACCCTCTCCACAGTGGGGATGTGGCCCGTGGTCATGACATAACCTGGCAGCAGTAGGAAAAACTCCCTTCTGTGAAGGGGAAGCAGACTGGGCAGTAAAGAAACAGCGGGACTGGCTCAAGTGCCCAAGGTTTGCTTAGGGCCTAGGAATTGGCCCTGTGTTATTTGATTTATTGAGAGGAGTTGAGTAGGTGGCTTTTTTCCCCTCCCTTTTCCCCTGACAAGAATAAAGTTTATTAAATTATCTGGCTTTGGTGAAAAAAAAAAAGACATACTGAATGCTTCATGTGCATCAAACACTGTGCCAGGTACTTTCCTTACATCATAGCTTTTGATACTTAAACAATCCTATGAAGAATCTGAGGTGGAATGATATATCTGAGGATAAGATACTAAACAGGAAATAGACCAGAAAATTTCCCAAGACCATATAGATAGTAAATGGCAGCACCAAGGGTCAAGCCCAGCCTCCCAATTTCAAAGCCCATGCTAATCAATACATCACCCTGTTCCTTGTCCCCTCAAACCCCCCAGGCATGTGGGACTGGGACCCTGAAGAACAGTCATCTCTTGTTTTGACACTAAGCAACTATATAACCTTTGACAAGTCTTTTCCACTGGGACCCCTATTTCCAAATTTTTAAGAGACAGGCTCAACTGGATAGCTTCCAAGGCCTAAAAATTTCTTGTTCTGTAGCAATCATTTGAATGTTTGTCATGTCTAATCTCAAGTCCTTTTCTGATACCCCAAAATCATAAGACTTAAGAAGTCACATAACTCATTTTTATTGCAATAGTTCAACCATTTGATGACAGCTCAAAGTTGGTTTATTTTACAAGGAAATGGAGAAGAGTGGAGAGATTTGAAACATATTAAATACTTAGGAGGCAACATCTACAGAACTTGGTTACAGATTGATATAAAGCATGAGAGAAATGACAGGAGGACCCTTCAGTTTCTCATTTTCATAGTAGGATCATGGCGATGCAATTCACAGTTGACCAAGAGTATTTGGTAAAGGAACAAGAGTATTTAGTATAGATCTAATTATACTATTTAATTATCTATATATCTATATAGATCTATATATTTATATAGATCTAATTTTCAATTTTTCTCATTTAAAAATTTTATCCAAACCAAGATTTGCTTCTAGTCTTTCACAGTGAGAAAACAAGTCTTGTGTGAAACCACACTGGTGCAACAGTGTGTGGTCTTATGGAGGGAGTTGGAAGGGTAGGAGAAACTTATGAAATATGAAAGTAAAGATACATGGTCCTTTCTCCTCGATCTACAAACATGGTCATGTAAGTGCTCAAAGGTCTAGGATCAGAATCTTGCTCTCCTGGCTCCTGGCTCTCAATCTAGACTATCTCCATGTCTCAGCCATCCCCACACCCACCGTGTGTTCCGTAGGTTAATGAGAGCCTCCCCTTACCCCAAGACTGTGGTGAAAGAAACAGGATTACAATTTTACTAATGAAAAGCATTTATTGGTGCTTTCATTTTTTTTCTACACAGCTCAGACTAAATATTTCAGATTTCAGTTCATAATCTTAAATTTGTTCTCATGGAATGATGTGCTGTTGAGGAACGTGCAAGAGGAATTAGACAGTTGGCCCTCTTATGACACTCAAAAGCAGGGAAAATCTCATAATAATGGCAATGTTGGCAAAAGCCCTAATTATCTGTTTCAATATTTCTCCATAAAATTCCCCATGAGCATTTTTCTTCAATTCCATTCTGTTATTACATCCTTTATTTAGACCAGACATAATATGAGAATTAATATTCAAACTTTGCAGCTGCCTGGGAAGGAAGGAGGATCTCATTCTGTGTGACTCTACAGCTGCTATAATTGCTGCTACAGCGGTTCACTATTCCTGAGTTTCAGCAAAACAAAGATTTGATACATAGATCATCTTCTCTTAGTTTCCAAATGTCACTTTTGATGGTACCTAGAGAACATTTTTGAATTATATTTTTTAGAAGTTGCTTACAGGCAGAGTCCAGTGGCTTATGACTCCCTTTTTTATAATAGCCAATGGAGCATTAATACCAGAAAGTAGAAAAGAACACATAAAGTTAATACATACAATGTCATTTATTTAAATACATCATTATTTTCTGAACGTATGTAATCCATACTACTTGGTTTTTTGCAGTATTCATATATGTCTCTATTATTATTTACTTAATTTTTCTTTATATTAACACAATATATTTAATTCAACATATTTATTTATGAAGGAAATTATATCACTATAGTTAAACTGAAAATGGGTCTTTTTCAAATATGCACTAGGATAAACTTATAACTACTTGTAGTAGACAGATTTTAAAGAAGGCCCTCGATGATCTCCACATCCTGCTGTTGCTGCTTTTGTGTAATTCCCTTCCTTTGATTGTAGACTGACCCTAGTGACTTGATTCTAATGAATATAATACAGCAAAAGTGATAGGATGACACTTCAATGATTAGGCTACAAAAGACTGTGACTTCCATCTTGCTGGACCCTCTCTATTGCCTTCTCCACTTGCAGACTTTAATGAAACAAGCTGCTATAGTGGACAGGCCTGTGTGGCAAGGAACTGAGGACAGTCTCCATCCCATAGTCAAGGAGGAATTGAATACTCCTAACAACCACATGAGTGAATATAGAAGCAGATCCTTCCCTAGTCCAGCCCTGAGATGACAATTCTCCAGTGCAGGACCCTGAAGCTGAGGACCCAGCTACGCCACACTCAAATTTCTGATCCAAACTGTGATGTAATAAATGTTACTGCTTTAAACCAAGTATGAACTTGGACAAGTTATTTAACCACTCTGTGCCTCAATTTTTCCAACTAGAATGTGGGGATAATATCAGAAATATATCTGAGTATTACTTTGAGGAACAAATTTAATTTAAGTAAAGCACCTAAAACAATATCTTACATATAGTAATTTCTCAATAAATGTTAGTTCTTATTTTTATTTTCATTTAATGTGCCACTAGTAGTACACTTTGTTTTGGAAAAGAAAAAGATAGGAAATGAAGAACTAGAAGAAATCACAGACAAAACCATTCTAGAAAAATTGTAAAAGCATAAAATTATATTTAAAATATAAAGGAATAGCATGAAAAATAACAAATATGATCACAGTTTTACCATATTATTATATTTTGCTCACTGGGTGAAAACTTTTTCTCATTATACAAAGACCACAACATAAGGAAAGAGCAGTTGTTTTGGAATCAGAAAACTAGGGCTTGCATTTGAGTAGGATGAAAAATAACGTCTATTTTAAAGAGTTTCTGTAAAGAAAATATATCTGTGATTTTTATCTTCAAAGCCAGACTATTAACTCCATGAAGAGAGAGAATATTTGTTTTGATCACTTCTATATTCTCAGTTTCTGGCGTACAAAAGGCATTCAGAACATTTGTTAAATTGATACCAGCTGAATGTGATTCATGCTCTATAAAGTACTAAGTTAATGTCAACTACTATAATGGTTAGGTATAACAAATACATTGGTTACCTACTTCCAAGATCAATCTTGTGGTTCCTGGCAGGATTCATTTTCTCATAGGCTGTTGGAAAGAGGGCCTAATTTCCTCACTGGTTGTTAACTGGAGGCTTTTCTCAGTCCCTCATCCCAGGGTCCTGTCTATAAGGCAGCTCACAGTCACTACTTTCTACGAGAGAGTAAGAGAGAGCAAGGGGCATGAGCAAAGTAGAAGTCAGTGTTGGTTCATAACTAAATATCAAGGTGGTATTTTTGCTGAATTCTATTTGTAAGAAACAAGTTACTAGGTCCAATCCACACCCAAGCAGAGGGTATTACACAGGGGCATGAATACCAGGAGGAAGGGATCACTGGGAGGTTTCTCAGAGGCTGCTTATCATGACAATGCTTGATGCACGTTTACATGCCTAATACAAGCGTAGTCATGAACACAATTACTTTATCAGTACCATTTTGTATATGATAAACATTCACTTATGTGCACAACAAAGTTGAATATAATATATAACACAGAATAAAACACTAATTAATGGTACCACGTCACCCACTATCCCACCTGAATCTACTGGAGAAAAATCTATTAACATTCCATGTCATACCAAAAAAATATTGCAAATATGGGTTGAGATGATGGGTGTGAAAGAAACATTGGTTTGACTGGGGTTCTTTTTTATTAAAATATGCTATGAACTTTAGTCTAAGAATATTTATTATTACCATTTCTGTTGGGTTAATGTCTAACATCTCAGCCTACACCCTACAAGTGTGTAATAAATGCTATGTTAACTGATCATGATCAGGTATTCAGCATTTTGCCAATGTTGCCTCACACTGTGTGCATTTTAACAAAGTAAATAAAAGTCTACATCAAAGTTTTGGAGAGAAGGAGATTTAGGAATGAACTCAAATCCCAATATAATTCTCACTCTTTTCAGCTGTTTATTATTTGTCACAAAGTATTGAGCTACATACTGCCATTTTTGATGAAATACTTCCATGCTGTAGTGTGCAATCTGTGTACAAATATTGATTTTTCTGAATAAATTCATTAATTCCACAAATATTTAATTTGTGCCACTAAAGTGAGAGGCACCTTGCTAGACAGTACCAATAAAATAGTTAGCACCCAATTTCTCATTGCCTTCTCTCTTTGGTATTTGTGCATCTGGAATGCGTGAGCCGTGAACACAATGTAAGAACCTCCAGGACCCCTTCTCACTGATGCTTCCAGCAAGCTTCCCTCCTCATTAATCCATAAGCCAGCTGCCACGTGAACCAGTTCTCTAGTTCCTTCTCATTCCTGGATTCTGTAGCACAGATGCAAAATTTTTAAAAAATTGTTTTCAGATCTTTTACTGGTATTCTTGTAATTGAGGGAGTTGAGGAAAATATAATAAATGAGAGGAATTTGCAGAGGCTGAGGAATCCTTAATATTTCCAAAATAATTGACCCTGGTTTGTAGGGAAATTAATGTGGTTTTATGCTTAGAACTAGTGTTCTATGAGAGCTAGAATGATACAGCAGACAACAAGATAGATATATTTCCTTCCCTTGGGGAACTTGTACAATAATGGGGGAGGCAGATATCAAACAATTAATTATAAAAATAGTATTAGGTGAAATGAAGAAAAAGTACAAAATGTATATTAGTCAGCTCGGGATTCCATAACAAAATATCATAGACTGGGTGGCTTAAACAACAGAAGTTTATTTTCTCACAGTTTTGGAGGCTGGAAGTCCAAGATCAGGGTGCCCCAGCATGGTCAGGTTCTGGTAAGGGATCTCTTCCTGTCTGGTAGATGGCCATTTTCTTGCTGGGTCTCACATGGCAGAGAGAGAGAAAGACTGCTCTCTCTTTCTCTTTATATGAGGCCACCAATCCTATCGGATTAGGACTCTACCCTTATGAACTCCTTTAGCTTTAATTATCTCTTAAAATTCCTCTCCATATATAGTCACTTTGGGAGTTAAAGCTTCAACTTATGAATTTGGGAGGTACACAATACAATCTATAGCAGGGTGCTATGAAAGCAAATAATAACATTACATGACCTAGCATTGGGGTGGGAGGGGATAATCAGTGAATTTTGAGCTCAGCTATAAAAGCTGACAGGGTATGGACAGAAAAAAAATCGGGGTAGAGGAAAGAGTGCGTGTGCAGGGTGCAGGCTCTCAGGAGAAAGGATCACATCTCAGTCACAGACATGCCATTTGGGCCAGGAGCCTAGATCACTAAGAATCAGAAGCAAAGGGAAACGACAAGTGCCTGTGAAGACAGTAAAGACCAGAGCACGTGAGGTCTTGCAGGCAGGTTAAGGATTTGGGCGTTTTCCCCAATAGCATCAGGGGAGAGTTTCAGCAGGGAACTGATATTATCAGATTTGTGTTTTATAAAGATGACTGTGCTACAGGGTTGAAGATAGATTGGAAGGGGCCTGAGTAAATGAGGGGCAGATTGTTAGGAGGCTGTTTCTAAAGAACTGGACAGATCCCACTCAAGAGAAATTTGGAAGATAAAATTGATTAAGTAGGGAGGAGTGAGGGGAATGGAGGTATTATGAATCACCCCCATGTCTCTTGGTAGATTACTCAATGTAGGAAACTGGAAAGGAGGGCCAAAGTACAAAACTTGTAAATTTGAAGGATTTATAGAACATCTGAGTGATGATTAAACTTAGAGTCTTAAATATGGGTCTACACCCAGAAAAGAAGTCCATAAAGGAGCTGTCATTTAAGAGTCACTGCACATACATAATGAAAACAAAACCATCTGGGGAGAAGAGTATAAAGTGAAAAGACAGAAAGGCCCAGGATGGAGTCTTGAGTTTTTCTGTCCTACAATGGATTAGCATAGGAGAATAAGTGGCAAAGTAGGAGAGGAGAGGTAGGATAATCCAAAGTGCAGGATGTCCCAGACACCAAGAGAGTGGTGTGTTCCAGAAGGAAGGAGTAATTGACAGTGTTGAATGCAGCTCCTGCTACTGTTCTCTCCAGTAAGAATAATAGGAAGTCTTTTTTGCATTTAGGCATGAATATATGTATGCATGTATGCATTTATACCACTGTTTGTACATTTATTCAGTCATACAGATATTTATTGGGTGACTACTTTATGACTGTCATTGGAGAAACAGCAGTGAATAAAATAGACATAGTAATAGGTCTTTCAGAAATAAATTAAGGATCTTATTTAGTAACCCAAGTAAGGTAAGTAATCCTTCCTATGATAAATGATGCAAAAATATAATTTCCTCCTGTATCTCTTAGAACATTTAGCCCCACTCACTTTTTGTACAAAAGGAATAAATGTCTCTAAGCTTAGAGTCAAGAATATATACATATCAAGTGCCCTAACTTAGCAAACAGTTTGACAGAAATATGAGTCCCTGAAGGTACTAGGAAATGATGTTCAGGCAAGACTCTGAAGAAATGAAGAGCTAGACATCCCACACAGGACAGAAAGGATAGGAAGAATTCCAACAATGCATGTGGATGTGGGAATAAAAAATCCCCTGTATCCTCAAACCTCTTTTCTGAACATTACCTTCACCTCTTGCTCTTCTACATGAAAATGCTGCTTTCCCTGCCCAGGCTTTCTCTCCCATGACCTCCTACTTCTGGGCCCGGAAGAGCAGTGTCTTCCTTTCCTCCTCCTCATTTCTGCTTCTAGAACATTCTCATCTTCGAATCTCATGTCATCAGAATCTACCACCCACCATCCCATCTTGCTACAGTCTTCTCCAGGAACATACATCTTCATTCTTTGAAGAATTTAGCTCCTGGCCCACTGTCACTATCTCCAATACTATTCATGTCATAATGATTGGTAATTTCAATATCCATGACATTTTTCCTTCCAATATTCTTGGCTTTCATATCTTTAACTTCCTCCAATAAATTTGTCCTCCATTACTTTGTGGTGGTCGTTGATTTGTCTTGGGTTTTGTTTTTTTTTACACATTCATACCAAAGATCATCTCCTAAACCTCCTAATCTTTACTTCAACCCTCGCACTCTCCAACTGTCCTCTAGCTTTCTGGGCCATTCCCTCCCTACCCCAACTCTAACAATTCTTCAACACCTTGAGACCTACAACACATTGATTCTAACACCATTTCAGTGTCATACACTCTTGTGTTCTCACATCCTTCCTTGCCAAATTTAAATTCCATTATCCATCACTATAACAATTTCTTTCTAGCACTCTAAATTCCATTGCCCCATATGTCTTCTTCAAACTCGCCTGAACACTTACTTTCTGTTTGCTTCTATGGACGGCGCTGAATGTAGCTAGTAATAAACATAAAGCCATGCAAAACTTAAAGATAACTGGGCCCTCTCCGCTCTCCAGCAATCTCACCACATTTACCTAATCCACTCACTCTTCTACTCTTCTACCCAAATATTTCATACCTTTGCACTCTTCTCAAAAGTTCAGTAACTGTTTCCCTGTAGTCACTGTAATCTGATTCCTTGCTGCACTTCTCTGAGAAAACAAAAGCAATCAGAAGTAGCTTTCAGAAGTTTGGCCATTAAATTGACCACACAATACACATGCCTTTATTCTCTGCTCTCTTCCCTCTTACTATGAATTGACAGTCTACTTTTATCTAAGCCCAACCCCTCTCCTTGGGCACCATAACCATCTGATCCCACTTACTCACAGAACTTGCTTCAGTAGAATCTTCCCTCCCTCTTCCACATCATTAATTTTTCTCTTTCTATTGGAAAATGCCTATCAGTATATGAACATGTTGTTATTTATTCCTTCTTAAAAACTCCCTTGACCCCATTCCTTCCTCCATTTACCACCCCTCTACTCTGTTCCCCCTTTATAACAAAACTCCTAAAAAGACTTACCTATACTTGCTCTCTGTGATTCATGTTTTCCCTTTCTGTCTTAAATGTAAAACCACCTGCCTTTTACCTCCACTCTCCACCAAAATTCATTTCATTAAGGTCAACAACAGTGTCTATGTTTCTAAATCCAGTGGTCAGTTCTCGATCCTCTTCCTAAGGATGCCTTGATTTCTAAGCTACATTTCACGCAGCTGATCACTCCCTTCCAGTTGAAAATTGGCTCCCTTTAGGCTTCCTTCACTTGGTTCCCAGGACATCCCACTCTCCTGGTTTTCCTCCCACCTCAAGGGCTGCTCTTTCTCAGTCTTTTTACTAATTTCTTTTCATCTCTGCAACCTCTAGTGTTTCTCCATCTTGGCTATTCATTGGAACTATATAGGGGGATTTTTAAAATCCTGATACTAGCATGCACCCTGACCTGCACAATTAAATCCAAAGAGTTAGAACCCAGCATCAGTATTTTTTAAATGTCTTCCAGGTTAATTCCAATGTACACTACCTGAAATTTTGGAGTGCACCAGGGCACAGCCCTCGGACCTTTTCTTTATCCACAATGACTCCTTTAGTAATCTCACTGAGATAGTTTCCTGCTTTAATACCATCAATGTGCCTAAGACTCCTAATCTATATCTCCAGCATAGACCTGTCTATAGATACGAACTCCTGTACTCAACTGCCAACTCAACTGGATATTATCTCAAATTAGTATTTTAAAACTGAACTCCTAACCTTATCCCTAAACTTGTTCCTCCATTGTCTTCCCCACAGTAATTGGTAACTCCACTCTTCAAATACTCCGAACAGAAAAATATACATCTCAGATGTAATCTATCCACAAATCCTGTTAATTTTATTTTTAAAAATGGGAGAAAATATTTGCATGCTACACCTCTGAAAAAGGGCTAATAACCAGAATCTATACAGAATTTAGGAAAATCAACAAGAAAAAATCAAACAACCCTATTAAAAAAATGGGCAAAGGACATGAACAGAAACTTTTCAAAAGAAGACAGAATAATGGCCAGCAAACATATAAAAAATTGCTCAACTTCTCTAATCATCAGGGAAATGCAAATCAAAACCACAATGAGATATCACTTAACTCCAGTGAGATTGGCTCGTATCAAAAAATCCCCAAACAACAAATGTTGGCGGGGATGTGGACAGATAGGAACACTCATACACTGCTGGTGGGACTGCAAATTAGTACAACCTCTATGGAAAGTAAATGGAGATACCTCAAAGAATTAAAAGTAGAACTACCATTTGACCCAGCAATCCCACTACTGGATATTTACCCAAAGGAAAAAAAGACATTTTATAATAAAGACATCTGCTCATGAATGTTTATAGCAGCACAATTCACAATTGCAAAGATGTGGAAACAACCCAGGTGCCCATCAATACATGAGTGGATTAATAAAATGTGGTATATGTATACCATGGAGTATTACTGAGCAATAAGGAACAATAGTGAATTAACACATCTGGTATTATCCTGGTTGGAGCTAGAACCCATTTTTCGAAGCAAAGTGTCACGGGAATGGAAAAACAAGCACCACTGGTACTCACCATCAAATTGGTACTAACTGATCAACACTTACATCACACAGGACAATAATATTCATCAGGGGGCGGGCAGGCGGGAGGGGGGTGGAGGGGATGGGAAAAACTTTCACTGAATGGATGCAGGGAGCACAGTTTGGGAGATGACCACGATTGTAGCTCTGACACGGGCAGTGCATGGGCAATGTATATAGCCAAAGTGTTGTACCCCCCATAATATTCTGAAATAAAAAAAAATACATCCAGAATTCAACCTCCTCCTGTCACCTCTACTACTCTCACCCATGTCCAAGCCACCATCATATCTCACCTGGAATATAGCAAAACCTTCTAACTCCTCACCCACCATGCTGTACACCCAACCTGTTTCTTTTTTTGCTCCTTACCATATATGATCCATACAGCAGCCAGAACAATTCTTTCAAAATATGTTAGACTACTTCACTTACGAGATCAATGGTTTTCATGCTTGCTAAAAATCAAAAAGTCATTAGAGTGACCCACAAGGCCCTATAAGATCTACATTTCCCAACTGTGATCTCCCTGACTTCATCTTCAATTATACTCTCCAGCCATACTGGCCAACTTGACATTCATCAGATACACTAGGTTTACTCCCACCTTAGGGCCTTTGAACTCTGCATTCATACTGCCTGAAATATGCATTCTCCATAATTCCCTGTGTGCATGTCCTAATTGTCTCCTACTCTTTTCTCAAATGTCACCTTCTCAGTGAAGCCTTCCCAAATCCTATTGGAATTGCAACCCCGCCATATAAACTTCATAGCCTCCTTTCTTAGTTTTTCTTTTTTATAATTTTATTTCAGAATATTATGGGGGTACAAACATTTTGGTTACATGTATTGCTTTTGTACAGTTTGAGTCAATGTTATAAGTGTACCCATCACCCAGATAGTGTGCATTTTACCCATTAGGTATAAATTTACCCAACCCTGCCTCCCCCCTCCCACATGCTTGATTTCCATTGAGTTTTACTTCCATATGTGCATATAAATGTTGATCATTTAGTTCCAGTTAAATAGTGAGTATGTGTGCTGTTTGTTTTTCCATTCTTGTGATACTTCACTTAAAAGAATGGTATCCAGTTCCATCCAGGTTGTTACAGCAGGTATTAGCTACCCATTTTTTTATGGCTGAGTAGTACATGGTATACATATACCACATTTTATTAATCCACTCAGGTATTGATAGACACTTGGGTTGATTCTACATGTTTGCAATTGTGAATTGTGCTGCTATAAACATTCTAGTGTAAGTGTCTTTTTTATAAAATGACTTTTTTTCCTTTAGAAAAAGGACAGATCCTCCAAGAAGAATATAGGCAAAGAAACAATGGACTTAAATGGAACTCTAGAACAAATGGGCCTAACAGACATTTACAGAACATTTTACCCAAAAACTACTGAATATACATTCTTCTCATCAGCTCAAAGAACATTGTCTAAGATTTATCACATCCCAGGACACAAAATATGTCTCAACAAACTTAAAAAAATAGAAGTTATACTGTGTATCTTCTCAGACCATACTGGAATAAAATTAGAAATGAATTCCAACAGAAACACTCAACTCTACATAAGGACATTTAAATTAAACAACCTACTGCTGAATGATTCATGGGTCAAGGAGGAAATTAGATGGAAATCAAAAGATTCTTTGAACTAAATGACAAAAGGGACACAAGTTATCAAAATCTGCGGGATTCAGCAAAAGCAGTCCTAAGAGGAAAATGCATAGCCATAAATGCCTACATCCAAAAGACAGAAAGATCACATATCAACAATCTAATGAATCGTCTCAAGGAATTGGAAAAGGAAGAACAAACCAATCCCAAACCCAGCAGAAGAAAAGAAATAACTAAGGTCAGAGCAGAACTAAATGAAATTGACAATAAAACAATTATACAGAAGATTAATGAAACAAAAAGTTGGTTCTTTGAAAAGATAAACAAAATTGACAGGCCTCTCACTAGATTAACCAGAAGCAGAAAAGAAGGGACTTTAATAAACTCAATCAGAAATAAAAAGGAGATATTACAACTGATACCATGGAAATACAAAATATCATCTCTGAATACTATAAAAATCTCTATGCACATAAACTTGAAAATGTTGAGGAAATAGACAAATTCTTGGAAACACACAGCCTCCCTATGCTCAATCAGGGAGGAACTAGAATTCCTGAACAGACCAATATCAAGTAACAAAATTGAAACAGCAATAAAAAAAACCTTCCAACAAAAAAAAGTCCTGGACCAGATGGTTTCACACCCGAATTTTGCCAGAGCTGCAAAGAAGAATTGGTATGTATACTGTAGATATTATTCCATGACATTGAGAAGGAAGAAATCCTCTCCAACTCATTCTACAAAGCCAATATCACTGTGATACCAAAGCCAGGAAAGGACACAACCAAAAAAATAAATAAATAAAACTACAGACCAATATCCCTTATGAATATAGATCCTTTCTTAGTTTTTCTTAATAGCCTTCATTACTATACATACAAATATACATACACACATATTTATAATATACATTTAATAATATTATTGTCTGTCTCTGTCCTTAAAATGGATTTGATTTCCTTAATTTAGTAAGGGTTCTTTTCTGTTTCTTTCAATCAAAGAAACTTAATGGAGAGTGTGTGACCATAGATCCTGTGGACAACTACTCACTCTCATGGATGTACTAAATTCCTCTGCCCACAGATTACCTTGCTAGAATCACCCATGGAGTCAGGCATTAAAATAAATCTGTATAAATGTTTGATTATGGCCAGCTTCCCATTCCTGTCCTGTGAAATACATGGTTTTATACAGTAGAGAAAAATGATAACAACCACACACTTTATTATTAATCACTGTTGATTTTTTTGGGTTTGTTACTTGTCAGTAACATCATTTTTCAACTTGATGTGGTGTTACTCCAAGTAACCAATGTCCTAAAAACCCACCTTCTTTTTTTAGGTTATAATCTTCAAAAATTTACTATTTAAATTTCTACCAAGCTATCATCTAGAAAAATGAAATTTTTCTTCATTTAAATGGAATTTCTTATTCTGTAGGTTAATGTTTAATGAGGACTTAAGCCCTTTTTTTGTCTGAAAGCAAAGTTTCTTATAGAATGTTGTTGCTGAAAATCCATTTTAACATATAATTAAGTGGTGATTTGCATTGATAGCTTAGAGTATTCCAAGATAAATGATCTAAATAAAACAAATTGACAGAATCATTGTATCTTTGCCTTGAGTCTGAGGTAAAGAATAATCATTTCTATGATAATGGCTACAATTTATGTAGTGTTTAATATGCCAGGAACTTCACATATATTTACTCACATACCCCACCCACTATTCTGTGAGATGGGTCTAATAATCCCACTTTACAATCACAAAAAACCAAGGCTTGCCAAGTTCACACAGCTGATATGATACCAGAGTTCCAACTCAAATTTTCTTTCCAAAACTAATTGCCCTTAGGTACTTCACTATGTCTATTCCATTGTCAAAATACAACAAATAATTCAAAAACAGCTAAGAACAGACTCACTCAAAGTAAACTGTATGACTGTCCTATTATTAGAAAGATTTGGACCAAAAAGTTCCCCTCTAATTAACATATCTTCTGGGTCTCTGCATAATTGAGGCTGCCACAATCCAAGCAAAATCAGCCTTGGACTTGGGCAGCATTTCAAATCAGCTACTTTGATATTTTTGCAAAAGGCAGAGGCTCTCCTTTTGTGCTGATAGTGTCCTCACCATGATGCTTTCAGATATTGGGTATGATTTTTAACAGGCAGAATTCTATCTGGATTTCCCACTGATACTACTTCTTAGTAGTATCTTCCTTTGTACTTCTCCCATTTCTGTCTAATTTTACCATTTATGAATCCAGAGACAGCTGTAGTAGCAACAAAGAATTGGAGTTTTGAAAGCACATTTGAAGTGGCACTAATTGTTTCCCATCATGGGTTTTATCAATTAAGAGAAATAGAATAAGGCAAGTGAGCATTTTGTTTGACATTACAAATTTCATCTGCAAGTAGGCCCGTAAATTAAAAGCACAGTTCTCAGTAGGAATTTAAACCTGGGAAGAAATGCTCCTTCTAAAGAATTTCTACCAACCACAGAGACTAGTGCATAATTGTCATTGAACTCTAGGAAGCTTTATCATGAGGAATGCTGAGACTTCATATGAGGAAGCCAGGCTCAAAGCAGAAAGAAGTGATCTGGCCAAAGGGCTGGCCCGTGTAGCAGTGGCTAGGAATTCAGTGTTCTGACAGAGTTCAAAAAAGCATAGCATCTTCTGTATATCCTACAAGGCTTATGAGTGCAAATTGAAGTACTCTAAGAAGTGTTAGCTGGCCTTCCCTCACGGTTTTCATTAAAGTAAGTTCTTCTCTCATTATAGAAATTATCATAATCTATTAACAATAAGAAGGACAACATTAATTGCATATTTACTATGTGTCAGATACTTTACTACCCAAATTATCTCATTAGAGGGTCACAAGAGAGCTCTGAGATAAGTATGGATAATATTGCATTTTTTGGATAAGGAAACCAAAGGGACTTGTCTAAATTTATACAGCAAGAAAATATTAGAGCCAGAATTAGAACTGTGGTTATCTGACTCCAGAGTCAAGCAACATACTGTGCTGTAGTATTGTATACTTATTTATCTGATTCAACATTATATTCGCTGTGTCTGGCAAAGAGCCTAGTAGGAATTCAATAAAGACCAACTGAATATATTAATGACAGGTAGTATCTGCACCATGAAATGATTTATCAAACATGGTAGTCTATCAAAAAAAAATTTTAACGTAAAATGTCAAAACTTTGCTTCTTTAAATAACATAAGAGTAAGGAGAATAAAGGCTAAACATATGGTAACATAATACATGCAGGGACAACCTCTAAACCAGGCATCAGCAAACTTTTTCTGTAAAAGGCCAGATAGTACATATTTTAGGCTCTGTAGGCCATACAGGTCTCTATTGCAACCACTCAATGCTGACATTGTAAGAAGAAGCCAGACATAGACAATACATAAGTGAATAAGTGTGGTGTGTAACAATAAAACTTTATTTATGGACACTAGAATTTAAATTTTATATAATTTTTACAGGTCATGAAATATTATTCTACTTTTGATTTTTTCAGACATTTAAAAATATAAAACCCATCATTAGCTCGTGGCCACAATACACAAAAACCAGGCAGCAGTCTTGAATTGGCACAAAGGCAGTGGTTTGCTGGCTCCTATTCTAAACTACTCTTGGAGTCTCCTCACAAATACTGAGATTTTGAAAGAGAAAGGAGATGTGATTCTAAACTGAATGAAATTCACCCAAATGCACTGTGTGGTGGTGGTGTTGTGAAATCACATATAGGAAGCAAAGCCATTTAAAGATAGAGTTGTGGCAGATGAACAAGACAAAGAACAGTAAAGTAGTAAAAATGGGAGGAAGAATTGTTATCCAGTTCAACTAGCAAGAATTATGTCATTTATAAGATAATGTAGGAGACAAGAGGACACTTATTTTAAGCACAGGATATGTTCAGAAACAGATAGGTCAGAAAGATAACATCAGTCACCTAAGGCCTAATTACATCTCCTTCTGCTAAGATTGCAATTAAATGATTCTTTTTAAATAAGCTGATTAAATTCTTTATGCTTAGTAGTTAAAATGTACCTAAAACAGTTCAAATGCACATAAGAAGAGAATACAGATTTGGATGTTCTATTTTTCCATCTACACCGTAAGACTGAAGTAGCCACCATTTCTGTCAAACCGGATTTTTTTTCTCCTTTCAAAAGAATTCCTGCACCCAGGCTGTGGAATGCTGTAAAAATAAAACCACACAATTGTGCAGGTGGGACTGATGCAAAACTTTTTATCCCTCGATGGCCACATCCTTCTCCGTGTCCTCAAAAGCCACACAAAGAGTTCTTCTCCCTTCTCAAGTGCTACCCCAACCCCCTCCCTCTCTCCAGCTTTCCTCTCTGCCCATGACCTTGTTTCTATTTCACAGAGAAATTGAAACTGTCAGGAGGAATAGTCTTCAACTTCCTGCCCTCTGAGTGACAAACATCAGGATCTTGTTTCCCTCTTTCTCTCAAGTCTCAGAAGCTGCAACATCCCTTTGTCTTGCTTCAAGCCAGCTTCTCCTCCTGTGACCTTCATCCCAACTGCCCTCCCCTGCTTCAAATGGAGCAAGGACTTTGTTCATCTTTTAGACCCTCTGTCTTCTGTATTTTCAAATATCTATCTTTCCCAGCTTCTTCTTTGCCGCATATAAACACACTTGGCTCTTTCCCAGGTTAAAAACAAATACACAGGTCCAGGCAGGGTGGCTCATGCTTGTAATCCCAGTACTTTGGGAGGCTGAGGTAAGAGGATCCCTTGAGGCCAAGAGTTTGAGACCAGCATGGACAATATATCAAGAACCCATCTCTATAAAAAATAATTTTAAAAAATTAGTAAGGTGTGGTGGTGCACACTTGTAGTCCCAGCTACTCCAGAGGCTGAGGTAGGAGGATTGCTTGAGCTCAGGATGTTGAGGTTCCAGTGAGCTATGATTGCACCACTGCACTCCAGCCTGGCAGTCTGGGCAACAGAGTGAGACTCTGTCTCTTAAAAAAAAATACGCAAACTCCAAACCCTTCTAACCTGGTGTCATCCTCCAGCTACCTGCCACCTTCTGTCTTCTCTCTCAGCCTTCACATCAAGTCCCTCAGAACATCGACACTCTCCTTCTGCACATCTCTACCTCTTGTTCACTGTCCTGGGCCCCCCATGGCCCACCATGGCACAGAAACACCTTGGGCAAATATCCCCAATAACCTTGTACCCTTTGTATTAATTATAATTTTATTGCTACATTAATGTAAAATTGAACACATAATCCCCTACATTGTTAACTCCTCGAAGGTTTAGTTATACTATTTTTTGATTCTCTTTAAATAAGTTCAAACTAAAAACTAAGTTTTGGTATGACCCTCTTATAAAACCTCTGATAAAATGACATGGAACAAGAATATGATAAGTAAATTTCTGTATGTTTAAGACAATTTGGGGTCTAAATTGACCCAAATTTGGACCACACTAGTTTTACCATGAGATAGTCAATCAGTCATAACTCCAGTGCTTCAAACATACAAAACAAACAAACAAACAAAAAAGTAACTCTGACTTAACATTTAATATTGTTGTTATTTATTCTACCCTGTGTGATTTATATTAATACTTAATTCATACCCTTTCATCATAAGAGATAATGGATTCCTCTCTCTCATTTCAGCTTAAGAGATTAGTCAGTATTACATCTTTGTGTTGTTGTTGTTGTTGTTGTTGTTGTTAACAAACATGCCTACATGAAAATCAGAAGAGATGAAACTTCTCTTACAAACCCATTATTTTAGGTCATTTCTCCCACTTTTAGAAGAAAATATGAAGCCAGTAAGTTCTAGGAGAATGCTCCTATAGATGAGCTCCTCTAAGTGCATGCTGCTTTGCTTCAGAGTGCTTTTGTAGATGGGAAGGAAATGAGCCTTCATGCTGGCCGATTAATTACATACTTCCCTCATTCTACCAACCAGGACCATGTAAATTTACTGAGTTGTATGTTACCCTGGCTGTTCCAGTGAAATGTGATATCCTTATGAAATAATTTACCATGTTCTAGCTATAATTCTAATGTTCTACATATGCCCTAGCTTAGTCTTAATTTGTTAGCTATTTTTATTTTACCAGAAAAGTAGCTAAATTGCTGGTAAATTGAATATTTGCATTAAGTTCATGTCATAATTTTGAACACTTTGAGGTTTGAATAAAGAGTAATTGAAGCCACAGAAACCTATCTTTATAACTTTCTTGGTGGTCAATTGATGTTTACTAAGTATAATTTCTCTAAAATTTTATACTAACTCATCAGACATTCTATTCTAGTTAAACCATTTATAATACTATCTGTACCTCTAAACTTCCACCCTGAATCTTAAAACTATAGTGTGGACACTGAATGCATTTATCTTTATGGGGCCAAGAGAAAGCTTAAGTAAGTCTTTATATTTGCAAATTGGAATTCCACATTGTTTATTTCCAGTAATAGACAATGATAGCAATATGCCAAGAGAACACCAATATCAACTAAGCATGAAATATATTCTGTGAGTTGAGCACTAAAATAACCCATTTTATTCATAAATATATAGTGAAGTAATTGTCTTTAAAATGTGAAATTAAAAGGAAGTTAGCAGCAGTTCTTTTATTCATAAGAGAGAAGTTAGATATGTTGTGTGTGAATAAAAAGTTTAAGGCAATAATGGAAACTCTGCCATATAAACAGGAAAAATGCTGCCATCAGGGACAGTGAATCTAGTCAAGGCGTGTAAACAATACTTGTTTACATGTAACTTTACCTTTTTGTCTCAGGAGTAGCCGTTTTATTCTACAGAGGCCATAAACTTTGCTAGAATAATCTGTTTTCCTTTGTTGATTTAACGGAATCATTTAAAATGTCATATCCTTAAAAACATGCTTCAACATTTGCTGAATAATTTCTTTTGTACATTTGACTTGTTACCCAATACATTACATACACAACAATAACTATTTATTGAATGCCTACTATGTGTCTGGAATATCTATACCAATGCTTTTGTGTACTTCCAATTACTTTATGTTCAGTTCTAATTTTATTTGATGTTGACTGAACATCATCTCAATAGAAGCAACATAGTGAAATGCCCTTGTGGTTAAAACATTGGGGTCAAAATATCTGCTTTGGTCAACCACTGTGCAAGGGGCTAAGTTCACCGTGTATTATAAATCTTGCCATCCCACAGCTTACAGTGTTGTTGGCAGTGAAGAGGTAAGGGCTTATGGTAGTAGGTTATCATGCAAAGCAAAAAGCAATCCTACATGTTGCTCAGGTACTCTGGACTCATTAGCCACCTGCAATTTGAGTGAGAAATTTTAAGCTCTAATAAGATGAATTTTGAAATAAAATAATTTTCAGAGCCAGGACTATAGTCTGAACTGCCCTTTTTATAGTAGTCTATTTCATGAGTTTCATTTAGCCTATACCAGCAAATGACTTGTTTATAGATCAAGAATTTTGAAGAAACTTTCTTAGTGCATGGTACAAATAAATTCTGGTTTTCAGAGACATATCTGTAAGAATGTGTTTTACATGCCTAAATATATTTTTTTAAATCCTAGATCCGTCAGCTAACATCTATACAATTCACAACAATTCTTAACCACAGCTTTAAAAAAAATGGGAAAAGAGCATTTATTCTGTTCTGGGAATCATGCTATGAGCTTTACCTCTAATTGCATCCTTTAAACCCTGAGAACCACATGAAATCAATATCATTACAACCTCAATTTTACAGATAAGGAAACTGAGCCAAAAGGCACAGAGATTATTTAAATTTAAAATTTGAACCCCAGCAATCTGGCTTCACAGCCCATGTTTTTAAACAATATATTATTTTCTTCTAAGAGCTGAATAAGGAATATACAGAGTGAAGGATATGTGATATATAGACAGACAGATAGATAGATAGATGCCTTATAGGCCTTTGAATTTATTTTAGAAATTTTTATCATACATGAGCTCGACTGAGTTGCCATGACCTGCCAGAAAATACTAGGTCTCTGCTTTATAATTTACAATATACTTGAGAAACTATCGGGCATCTGCTTTCTTCTCACCAAAGATTGCTGTTCTATGTATTGTTTACCTAACCAAAATTAATACTTCTAATGGAAATGTTAGTAACTATGTTGAAACCTATTTACATTTATTATTTAATAAATGTAAAGTTTTACACCCCAAATATTCATTCCAGAAAAAGCTGCATTTGTCAAATCCAGGACTGAACTTTATTGAAAAAGAAATAAAAGAATCTATTTCCTCTATTAAGTGTTAGGCAATTTTAATAACCAACTTTAGAACTCAACTGAAAATTATTAGAAATTAGTAATAAATATGACTTTTAGCTGGCTCTTGCCATGCCCTAAACTTATTTAAGGATCCAATACATGGAGAAATTTTTTTTCCTATCACTTCTATTTCTTAGAGTCCTGTTTCCAAAACCTGTTGCCTCTGCTGAAATTAACATTAGCCCTTCTAAACCTTAGAACCATCATCTAAAACAGCAGTTCTCAAAGTGTCATCTTGGGACCCTCATGACCCTGTCTAGGGGTCTGAGAAGTGAAAACTGTTCTCAAAATAATACTAAGATATTATGTGCATTTTTCACTTGCTCTCTCATAAATGTTCTTTGGAGTTTTCCAGAGACTACATAATGGGTGATATCACAAAAAAATGAGTGCAGAAGGTAATGGGAGAATTCAGCTCTCTTCTATTAGCCAGATATTAAAGAGAAATTCAAAAACGTAAAACAATGCCCCGACTCTCACTAATTTTTTGTTTTGATAACTATAGTTATTTTTAATAAAACATGTTATATATGTTAACAAACAATGGGCTTATTATTGTCATCTTTAATGAACACATGAATATATATTCAATTTTCTCACTTCAATTACCAAATAGTAAATATAGACAGATATTATATACATAATCAAAAACTTTTTAGAGTCCTCAATAATTTTTGAGAGTGTAAAGGGGTCTTGAGACCAAAATGTTTGAGAACTACTGATCTAAGGCATCTATAACCTGTCTTACTCTAGTTCCTACTCTTTCAAGTCTTAGTTTTAGCTTATTGACCATTATCATCCTTGCTATGTTATTCCACTTTAGGTTGTCTGTTACCTTACAAAGTCTAAGGCATCAGAAAGTCTTCTGATTCTTACTTGTAAACAGACAAATTAGTCTCAGTCAACAATTCCACCCTGGGAAATTATATATCAGATGGTGCTATTACACAACAGACTTCACAGAATCTGTTCTGGAAAATATCATCACAAAAGTTGAGGAGCTTTATTGTTAAAGAAAGAACTTCTTGATGTCTGAAAATTTTCTTGTTGTTACTGTGGAGGATCATGAATTATCTTAAAATTATTTAACCCTTGGCATACCATACCCAGTACTGGGCCTTCCACAAGTCCAGTATGGGCTAAGGACAGGCCTGGATCATCTGTGTGCCCTACTAGGAGCCCAGCCTGAGTGGCTCAGAACAGAGATATTCCTTCACCTCTCAGCAGCTCTGAACACTCTTAGCCAGCCTATCCTTTTTGAAACATTCTCTCTCTTTGTGATTGTCCCATCAAACCCTCTGGGTCCACTATAGTCACTAATTACAACTGTCCTTTCTTTAAACAAAGGTCTTTCATAATGATTTCTCCTCAGCCCTTCTCACTAGTCATCCCACAGGATGAGTACTTCCATACTCCAGTGTGCAGATGTCAGCTATATACAAACGACTCCCAAATCACAAGTCCAGCTTTCGCTTCGCCTCGTGAATGCGTGGCCTCAACTGTTCTATCACTCCAGATAAGCATACTGCTAGCTCCTCTTATAACATACAAAACCAAGCTCATTGCTTTCCCCACATATAACAAAACCTAAACTCATTTCTCTTGCTCTGTTCCACTGGTTCTCACCTATAGGAGATTTTGCTCCCCAGGTGATATTTGGCAATGTCTGGAGACATTTTTTGTTGTCACAATCAGGGAATGGGGTTTCTTCTGGTATCTAATGGGTATAGAATACTGATGCTGCTAAATATTGTACAATGTAAATGACAGCCCCTCACAACACAGAATTACCTGACCTAAAATGTTAGTAGTGCTGAAGTTCAGAGACACTTCTCTCTTCTCATCACTTGTCCATCTCTCCCATAGCCAAGCAAGTGACCCATGTCTGTGGCATAGATGGAGACACCAGGAACTTGCAAGAGCTGAATTTGAAAATGAGTGGCTGGAGGTTATGAAGCAACAGGGACCTGAATACAGTAGAACAGCCTCCAAGGTGAAGGTGGCATCAGGAATCAAATGGACAGTGATTAAAATCAATGTTAAATTGGAAGTTTCTACTGAAATATCAATATATAAAAAATGCTGCATTGGAAAGGGAGTGTTAAACCATATAACATTTTTTCCATACATACCCATTTTTATTATAATTTTGATGTATAGCTTTCAATATATTATCATTTATGGAATATATTTTAAAAGAAATGAGATTATGATATGAAGACTTTTGGTAACTTCAACAAGATCATCTTAACGTGGTGATAAATAATATAAATTTTCTTTATTTTCATAATATTCTTTTTTATTTTTTTATTTTAAATTATTATGAGTACATAATAGTTGTACATATTTATAGGGTACCTGTGATGTTTTGATACAGGCATACTATGTGTATTAATGAAATCAGGGTAATTGGGATGCCCATCACCTCAGGCATTTATCATTTCTTTGTGGTGGGAACATTCCAGTTCTACTCTTTTTGTTATTATAAGCATAGCCTAACTTATTGTTGATTATAGGCACTTTGTTGTGCTGTAAATACTGTTCATTCTGTCTAACTATCTAACTATATTTTTGCACCTACTAATCATCCCCATTTTATCCCCCTCTCCCCTTCCCAGCATCTGGTAACTATCATTCTACTCTCCACCTCCATGAGATCAATTGTTTTAATATTTAGCTGCCACATATGAGTGAGAACATGTGATATTTGTCTTTCTGTGCTTGGCTTATTTCACTGAACATAATATTCTCCAGTTCCATCCATGTTGTTGCAAACAGCAGAATTTCATTCTTTTTTGTGGCTATGTAATATTCCACTGTATATATGTACCACAATTTCTTTATCCATTCATGCATTCAGGGACACTTAGGTTGATTCCAAATCTTAGCTATTATGAATAGTGTTGCAATAAATATGGGAGTGCAGATATCTTTTTGATATACTGATTTTCTTTTTTTTTTTTAATATATACCTAGCGGTAGGATTGCTATGTCATAAGGTAGTTCTACTTTTAGGCTTTTGAGGAACCTCTATACGGTTCTCCATAGTGGTTGCATTAATTTACATTCCCACCAACAGTGTATGAGGGTTCCCCTTTCTCCACATCCTTGCCAGCATTCCACATAGCCTGTCTTTTGGAAAAAAGCCATTTTAACTGGGGTAAGATGCTATCTCATTGTAGTTTTGATTAGCATTTCTCTGATGACTAATGATGTTGAGCATTTTTTCATATACCTTTTGGCTATTTGTATGTCTTCTTTTGAGAAATGTCTATTCAGATCCTTTGCCCATTTTTTAATCAGGTTAATTGATTTTTTGCTATTGAGTTGTTGGAGCTCTTTGTATATTTTAGTTATTAATCCCTGTCAGATGGGTAGTTTACAGATAATTTATCCCATTCTATGGGTTGTCTCTTCACTTTGTTGGTTCTTTCCTTTGCTGTGCAGAGCTTTTTAGTTTGATGTGATCCCATTTGTCCAATTTTGCTTTGATTGCCTGTGCTTTGGGGATACTACTCAAGAAATTCTTCCCCAAAACAATGTCCTGAAGCATTTCCCCAATGTTTTCTTTTAGTAGTTTCATAATTTCAGGTCTTAGATCTAAGTGTTTAATCCATTTTTATTTGGTTTTTTAATATGGCAAGATAAAAGGGTCTAGTTTCATTCTTGTGCATATGGATATCCAGTTTTCTCAGCACCATTTATTGAAGAGACTGCCTTTTCCTTAATGTGTGTTCTTGGCGCCTTTGTCGAAGATAGTTCACTATACATATGGGGATTTATTTCTGATTTATTTCTATTCTGTTCCATTGGTCTATGTGTCTGTTTTTATGCCACTGCAATAATGTTTTGTTTACTACAGTAGTATAATTCAAAGTCAGGTAATGTGATTCCTCCAGTTTTGGTCTTTTTGCTCAGGATAGCTATTCAGGGTCTTTTGTGTTCCGTATGAATTTTAGGATTATTTTTTCATTTCTGTAAAGAATGTCATTGGTATTTTGATAGGAATTGCATTGAATCTGTAGATTTCCTTGGGTATGGACATTTCTAAAATATTGATTCTTCCAATCCACAAACATGGAATATCTTTCTATTTTTTTGTGTCCTCTTCAATTTCTTTCATCAGTGTTTTATAGTTATCATTGTAGATCTTTCACTTCTTTGGTTAAATTTATTCCTAGGTATTTTATTTTATTTGTAGCTATTGTAAATGGGATTACTTTCTTGGTTTCTTTTTCAGATTGTTTGCTTTTAGCATATAGAACTGCTACTGATTTTCATATGTTGATTTTGTATCCTGCTACCTGACTAAATTTATTTATCAGATCTAGTAAGTTTTTGTGGAGTCTCTAGGTTTCTCTAAATATAAGATCATATGATCTGCAAACATGGATAATTTAACTTCTTCCTTTCCAAATTGGATGCCCTCTATTTCTTTCTCCTGTGTGATTGCTCTAGCTAGAACTTCTAGTACTATGTTAAATAACAGCAGTGAAAGTCAGCATCCTGGTCTTGTTCCAGATCTTAAGGAAAGGTTTTCAGTTTTTCCCCATTCAGTATGATACTCACTATGGGTCTGTCATAAATGGCTTTTATCATGTTGAGGTATGCTCCTTCTATACCCAGTTTTTTCAGAGTTTTTATCATGAAGGGATGTTGAATTTTATCAAATGTTTTTACAGCATCAATTGAAATGATCATATGGTATTTGTCCTTCATTGTGTTGATATGATATATCACATTGATTGATTTGTGTATGTTGAACCATCCTTGCCTCCCTGGGAGGAATTCCACTTGGTCATGATGAATAATCTTTTTAACATGTTGTTGAATCCAGTTTGCTAATATTTTGTTGAGAATTTTTGCATCTGTGTTCATCAGAGATATTGGCCTATAGTTTTCTTTTTTTGTTATGTCTTTGGTATTTGTATCAGGGTGATACAGGCATTGTAGAAAGAGTGTGGAAGTATTCCCTTCTCCATGATTTTTTAGAATAGTTTAAGTAGGATTGGTATTAATTCTTCTTCAAATGCTTGGTACAATTCAGCAGTGAAGCCATCAGGTTCTGGGCTTTTCTTTGATGGGAGTCTTTTTGTTACTTCTTCTATCTCATTGCTTGTTACTGGCTAATTCATATTTTTATTTCTTCCTGGTTCAATGTTAGTAGGTTGTATGTGTCTAAGAATTTATCCATTTCTTCTAGGTTTTCCAATTTATTGGCATATAGTTGCTTGTTGTAGTCTCTAATTATCCTTTGGTTTTATGCAGTATCATTTGTATTGTCTCCTTTTTCTTCTCTCCTTTTTTATTTTATTTGGATCTTCTCTCTTTTTTTATTAGTTAGTCTGACTAAATAGTCAGTCTGTCAATTTTATTTGTCTTTTAAAAATCAATTTTTCATTTCATTGATCTTTTTATTATTTCTTGTTTCAATTTAATTTATTTTTGTTCTGATCTTTATAATTCATTTTCTTCTACTAGTTTTAGGTTTGGTTTGCTCTTATTTTTCTAGTTTTTAAAAATGTATCATTAGGTTGTTTATTTGAAGCTTTTCTACTTTTTCTAATGTAAGCAATAAACTTCCTCTTAATACTGCTTTTGCTGCATCCCATAGGCTTTGATATGTTATGTTTCCATTTTCATTTGTTTGAGAAATTTTTAATTTTTCTTCTTACTCTTTTCATTGACCCACTAGTCATTCAGGAGCATATTGTTTAATTTCCATGTGTTTGTATAGTTTCCAATGTTCCTCTTGTCATTGATCTCTAGTTTTATTCCATTGTGGTCAGAGAAAATATTTTATATGATTTCAATTTTTCTAAATTTTTTAAGATTGGTTTTATGGCCTAACATATGTTCTGTCCTTGAGAAAGATCCATGAGCTGAGGAGAAGAATGTATATTCTGCAGCTGTTGGGTGAATTATTCTGTAAATACCTATTAGGTCCATTTGGTCTATAGTACAGATTAAATCCAATGTTTCTTTATTGATTTTATGTCCAGTGCTGAAAGTGGAGTGTTGAGGTCTCCAGTGATTATTGTATTGGGGTCTATCTCTCTATTTGGCTCTGATAATATTTGCTTTATGTATCTGGGTGCTCCAAGGTTGGGTGCATATATATTTAGAAATGTTATATCCTCTTGCAGAATTGACCCCTTTATCATTATAAAATGACCTTCTTTGTCTCTTTGCACAGTTTTTTTTCTTGAAATCTATTCTATCTGAGAGAAGTATAGCTACTCCTGCTTTTTTTGGTTTCCATTTGCATGGAATATCTTTCTCCATCCCTTTATTTTCAGTCTATTCGTGTCTTTATAGGTGAAGTGTGTTTCTTGCAGACAACATATAGTTGGGTCTTATTTTTTTATTCATCCACTTATGACTTTTGATTGGAGAGTTAGTCAATCCACATTCAATGTTATTATTGATAGTTAAGAACTTACTACTGCCATGTTGTTATTTGATTTCTGCTTGTTTTATGGTCCTCTCTTTCTTTATTCCTTCCTTCCTGTCTTCTTTGGTAAAAGTGATTTTCTCTGGTAGTGTGTTTTAAGTTCTTGCTTTTTAATTTTTGTGTATCTGTTGCAGGTTTTTTGATTCAAGGTTACCATGATGCTAGCAAAAAACATTTTATAACCAATTATTTTAAACATATGAAAACTTAACTCCACTTACAAACAAATAAATAAACAAGCAAAGAGAAATCTAAAAGAAATTCTGTACATTAACTCCATCTCTCCCACTTTTTAACTTTTTGTTGTTTCTATTTATATTTTTATACTATCTATTTCTCAAAGTTGTTGTAGTTATTATTTTTGATAAGTTTGTCTTTTAGTCTTCCTACTCAAGATTTAAGTGGTTTATACACCACAATTATAGCAATAGAGTATCCTATATTTGTGTACTTACTGTTACCTGTGAGTTGTATACCTTCAGATGATTTCTTATTTTTCATTAATGTCCTTTTCTTTCAGGTTGAAGAAGTCCTTTTATAAATTCTTGTAAGACAGGTCTGGTGTTGATGAAATCCCTCAGGTTTTATTTGTCTGGGAAAGTCTTTATTTCTCTTTCATGTTTGAAGGATATTTTTGTAGGATATAATATTCTAGATTTAAGGTTATTTTCCTTTAGCACTTTGAATATGTCATGCTGCTTTCTCCTGGACTGAAAGATTTCCATTGAGAAGTCTGCTGCCAGATGTATTTGAGCTCCTTTGTATGTTATTTTTTTCTTTTTTCTTGCTTCCCTTAGGACCTTTTCTTTGAATGAACGTTCTACACCAATCTCTCTTTACCTCTTCTTTAAGGCCAATAATTATTAGATTTGCCCTTTTGGAGCTATTTTCTAGATCTTGTAGACATGCTTCATTCTTTTTTATATTTTTTTCTCCTCTGACTGCATATTTTCAAATAGCCTGTCTTTGAACTCACTAATTCTTTCTTCTGCTTGATAAATTCTGCTGTTGAGAGACTCTTATGCATATTTCCGTTTGTCAATTGAATTTTTCAGTTCTGAAATTTCAGCTTTTTTATTATTATTTCAATCTCTCTGTTAAATTTCTCTGATAGGTTTCTGAATTCCTTCTCTGTGTTGTCTTGAAGTTCACTGAGCTTCTTTAGAACAGCTATTTTGAATTCTTTGTCTGAAATGTCATATATCTCCATCACTCTGGTATTGGTCACTGGTACCTTATTTAGTTCATTTGGTGAGGTCACAATTTCCTGGATGTTCTTGATGCTTGTGGATGTACGATGTTGTCTGGACGTTGAAGAGTTAGGTATTTATTCTAATCTTTGCAGTCTGTGCTTGTTGAACCCATCCTTCTTGAGAAGGCTTTCCTGATATTCAAAGGAAATTTGAGTGTTGTGGTCTAAGTCTTTGGTCCCTTCAGTTGTATCAGCACTGGAGATGCCCAAAGCCCAGTAATATGACTCTTGCAGACTTCTGGTTGTACTGCCTTGGTGGACATGGGTAAGATAGAGGAGAATTCCCTGGATTACCAGGCAATGTCTCTCACTCTCCTCCCTCATTCTTTTTCTGGGCTTCTGTAGTTGAGGGAGAAGAGATGTGTACACTCCTTTGTGGCCACCACATCTGGGACTGCACCAGGTAACACTTGAAGCAAGCCCTGTCTCACCCAAAGCTCATGGTGACTGCTGCCTAGCTACTTCTGATATTTATTCAAAGCTCAGGTGCTCTTTGGACAGCAGGTGGTAAATCCTGCCAAAACTGGGTCCTTCCCTGCAGAGCAGTGGGTTTCTTTCTGGCTCATGGTGGGTCTAGAAATGCCATCCAGGAACTAAGGCCTGGAATCAGGGGCTTCAGGAATCTGCTTGGTACTTCACTTTACTACAGCTAAGCTGGTACCCAGTTGCGAAAAAAAGTCCTCTGAACTCTTCCTTTTCCTTTCCCCATGTGGAAGAAGACTCTCCCTGAGCTGCACTGCCTGGAGTTGGGTGTGAGGTGACATAGGAGCTAGCTTGGCCACTGCCACTGATCTCTCACTGGATCACATGCACCCCAAGTCCATTGGCTCTTAGCCAGCACAACCACAGGAATTCCCCAAGGACTGCAGCCTTTGTGGCCTGACTGCCTCATGGATTTATTCCAGGCCCCAGGCCACTTTTTGTCGACTAGTGCTGGGGCTAACCAGAACTCAGGTTTTGGGGAGGAGGATTTCCATCTGGCCAGGCTTGTCTAAATATTCCCTCCATGGATTCTGGCAGAATTCTGCCTTGTACTCTGTTCCCCTGTGACAGGGTAGCCCTGAGTTCCAATGCAAAGTCCCAAAATCACTTTACTCTCCCTTCCCTGGGCACACAGATTCTCTCTCCATTTGGCGCACTGGCTTGGCACTGCTGGGTGTTGGGGAGGGGTGGCATAGGCGATGGAAGACTGTCTTTTCTGCACTCTTCAGTGCCTCTTTCCTTGATATAATGTTAAAACCAGGTACTGTGATAACTCACTTGATTTTTGATTCTTATGTTGGTGCTTCCTTGCATGGATAGTTGTTGAATTTGGTGTTTGTGCAGAGGGACAATTGCTGGAGGTTTCTATTTGGCCATCTTGCTCCACCTCCGACCATATGAAATTTTTAAATGGATTCAGTTAATAATAGGTTCCATGATTCTCTCAAATATCACAGCCACTTTGAAGATTAAAAATAGTCATGAGAGCAAAAATAGAGACTGTTTTGCTATGGAGATTCCTTTGCAGATTATTGCTTCCATACTTGGGCCCCACCTCTAAAAGAGCAAATTGAAGGGTAATGGGTACTTGTTCAAACTGGTGAGGGAGAGTTCACAGGGATTACGTAGAGTTTGATGAGTCCTATGTATTTATGGAGATATAGTAGACTACTATTAGACTCCTAGTTAGAAAATCTAGAGATTGCCATGGGCTGGCCAGCAGCTTTAGAAGCAGCATGCTGCTGATGTGTTATCTGGGCCAAGAATGTGTTCATGCTTCTGCAGACCAGATGAGGGTCAGCCAGCATGTGAGTTGTGTTACAGCCTCTCCTATGGGGACTGCCTCTGATGAGCGCTCAGGAAATAAGTGTTCAAGGTGGATCAAGGAATTGCTAAGAGCTGCAGAGAGAGTAAGTGACCAGCTAACATAGGGAAACTTTCATCTGCATCAAGGGGACTATGGGTGAGACAATATGCAAGGGATTCCAACAACTCCACAAAAGTGCCTACTGGAGAATTAGTTTTACCCATTTGTCAGGCTCCAAGAGAGTAAAGTCATGTTACAATGGGCACATCTCCCTTGTCTCTCCTCCTTTCTGACAGGTCTAAAAAATTTTAAAAAGGGAAGAAATGCTAGGAGTGAAGCTGCCAGCAGCCATTGCAGAGCAGATCCAGCTTGGAAAGTGGTGGTGGGAGAGGGTTTTAACTTTAAGTCAACTTCTGAGTTTTATTATTTGCACATTCTCTTTATCCCATTAAGACAAGTCCTTTAAAGTGGATATAACTCTTTCTCTTATCTAAGGAAGAACAGAAAAGCTATGGAGTACATCCAAGTCTGCACTCAGCGGTAGGGAAAGTACTATTCTTACTGAGGAGTGTAAACTAGAAATAAAATTCTAAGCACCCCACTGACGGAATTCACCCCCTCTTGGCCAAGGGGACCCCAGAAAAACCTTAAAACTGCGTTCCCAACCATGATGGGAAGAGAGGTCAGATATACCTCATTATAACTGCTCCCTTTTGGAGTTTAGACAAAACAATTGACCAGCATAAATGTTAAAATAGACATCATAAGACTGACAACACAGACTTTGTGGCAATATGATACCAAATTATAAACAAGACCTAAAGCCATACCAGGCAAGGGTTAAGTTACAACTTATAATCCATAAAATCTAGTCAAACAGGTCTTTTCTTTGCTGGCATGATATCACATGACAGTTAACAGACCCCCTTATCTTAACTTAGGCATTTCTTCCTACTGACTTCAAATTTTTAGACAAAGTTTAACTCTTTCAACAAATTGCCTATTAAAGAATCTCTAAATCCACCTATGACTTGTAAGCCCCCACTTTGAGATGTCCTGCCGTTTTGGGCCAAACCAATGTATACCTTCCATATTTTGATTTACCTGCAATTTTACCTGCAATTCCCATCTCTCTGAAATGTGTAAAACCAAACTGTAATCCAACTGCCTTGTGACCACTTACTCAAAGCTTCTTGGGTTTGTGTATCCTCAGGATGTAATCCCTCACATTGGTTCAGAATAAACCTCTTTAAATTATTTTACAGAGTTTGTTTTTTTCTGTTAACAGGAGTATGAAAAGATCACTTGGACACTGACCTTTTAATAAGGTTACTTCTATGATTACAGTCCCTGTATACATGCACCTGTATGCACATCAATTCCAAAAGTGTGGGAAGTAAGGCAAAATTTGTATTTAAAGTGAAAGATCTGGCACCAATCAGCCCAACAACATGAATGCATTTAGGAGGGGAAAACTAAAGAAGAGACCAGGGAAATTCCCTGAATTTATGGGGGTCATTGAGTGACCCCTAGGGAGATGGGAGCACAACTTTACAAATGCTGAGGAGATTTGAACATCATCCAAGTTAGAAAACCCAGTCTCCACTCTAACTTTTCTCTCTGCCTCGCTCTCCGTAGGTAGGCAGTTGTCAAGTGTACTCGAGTCTACTTCCACAATATTCCACGTCAGTCTCTCTCCATTCTCACTGCCCTGGTTTCATTTCTCAAGTTCTCATTCCTGGATCTCCTAGCTGGGATTTATTCCACAGGATCTAACAATAATAATTCTTCACTCAACTTCAAGAGCTATATATAGTCTTAAAGCACAGGTTCGCACATGCCATTCCTCAGCTTGACAAACTTTTAGGGAACCTCTTTTAGAGAATAAAATCTAAACACCTTGGCATGGCATTCAGAGCTCTCCATCGTCTAGCTTCAATCCACTCTGCTGTACTCATCACCTATTACAGCTCACATGTGCACACGCACACACACCCCAACACACACCCCACAATGCTCCTACCATGCTAGACTACTTGACATTGCCCAAATAGGCCACATATATTCCCGTCACTGTGCTTTTTCTACTATTTTGACTTCAATCTGAAATGCTCTTTCCCCAGCCACACCTTGCATGCACCTCCCCCTTCCTGCTTTTGAAACCCTACTCATTATTCTGGGCACAGTTTATACTAGAGCTCTGTGAAGCATCATCTGGTTCCCAGTCAGAATATCATTCTTTCCTCTGTGCCCCCACCATTTTCTTTACTACACTTATTTCTACCATTTATTTCCATTCTAACTTATAGATCATTTTTTTTTGTCAGTCTCCTCCACTACTAGTAAACCTTCTGATGCCTTACCTATAATAGACAGTCAATAGATGTTTGTTGAAATGAAATAAATGCTACTGACCAAAGCCGTTTCCTCTACCCTCTTAATTTTTCTAGAATACACCATTGTCAGGTTTTATTATCTACTGGTCCTTTCTGTTTCAGCTGAAATGACTTAGAAAGAGCAATACATTTCTTTTGTAAGAACTCAAGACCAATTTTTTAAAATATATAGAGGTGAGGCAGGATTTTAAAATGTACCCTTTTTTAAATTAAATACTGCTAAAGGTAATAGATGAATTTCTAAGAACAGAGACTTGCTTCTCTATCTGAAGCACAGCCCTGTTTGTAGAAAAAAGCACCTTAAAAATGAATTATCTTTAAAGGATACCCAATAATTCTGACCACATGGAAAAACATTTTTTTTCAATTGATAGAATCAACACAGAATTTTCTTTGTTTCATTTTTTTAAATGTCTTACTTAGATATTATCCTTTTAAAATGCATCCTCTTATGGAGTGGAGAAGAATTTCAAAAGTCTCATAACCTAGACTCCATTTCAATATTCTATTTCCATTGTACTCCAGCAAAAGTTAAATCATCCCCTTCTCTGTAGCAAGCATAGATCTAATCTCACCATATTAAGAGTTCTGTGTTCTTTTTCTCTATTGTATTTTGTCTTAAGAACAAAAACCGTCTCATCCATTTCAGTCCCCCTAAGTGCAGTGATTAGCACTTTGTAAGCTATAAATATGTCCTAATTAAATGAAAGAACAAAAGAATGACAATAAAATTTAACAGTGATCTAGTGTAATGGAAGGAAGAGGGTCTTTAGAATCAAAAGATGAGTATAAATGTTACTTTATATTTTATAAAGCACTTTACATACAAAGCACAAGAATCCTATGAAATAATGTGGCAGTCATTACTACTGTTGGCAAATTATTTCTGTTTCTCTTCTGTGCTTATAGTTGAATTGCATTTCCTGACCACTTGGGTGAGACTATGTGCCTAGGTATTTATCATCTTCAGACTAGAGCACTCAGTTGATGATGTAAAATCCTTTAAGGCTTTCTTTCTCTTCTAGCAATAGAGACAGGCATTATTCCATATGTTCTATGAACCTGGGTCCCTGAATAACTATGACAAGCGCCACCCCACCCTCTCTAGCAACCTTGATTGACATGCTGCTTAGGTGATTGATTTAAAAAAGGGAGAGGGATCTTTTAAAGCCCCTGAGATTTGGAGGTCATTGGTTAGCACAGCATAACCCACCCAATTCAACTAATACAAGTAGGCAAAACAGTCATTTGGTCTCCACGTTTAATGAATAACAAAACTGAATCTCAGAGAAATTAAGGGACATTTTCAAGATTCATTAGTCAATTGGTAGAAGGGTAGTAAGTAACAGAACTGGAATTCATTACCAGAATTTCTGACTGTAAATGTAGGGCATTTTTACATCGATTTTAAAGGAAAAAAAAATTAATTAAAATATATTTATTTAAATTTTACTTTGAACATAATTATATATACATATGGCTGTGTGTATTTGCATACATATACATTATTTATAATTTTAGAACAGATATAATATAAAATAGAAGTAATCAAAATAATATATTTCCATATAATTAAAGTATTGTTTAGTTTTAGTCTTCTTTGTTGAAAAATTTTTAATTTATTTTTAAACCTAAAACCATTTATAGTTTTAATTAACAAAAAGTCTAAAATTTTAGAATCATTTATACATACCAACTATCTTGGGTTTTTTAAAATATCTCCTTGTTTAGAAAAAATATATAGGTTTTGTTTGTTTGGAAATTAACTTGGTTTCTAATTAAGCTATCTTCAGGTACTTTACAGTAATTAGACATCATATAATTATATATTTCTATCAAAGTTGCATGCATTTTTAGAAGTATTACCAAATAACAATAAATACGTTATATATTTGCAATTATTAAGCTCAGTCAGTGTTATGTAGATTATGAACTAACATAGACTTTTCTAGTTTTGTTCCATAATCACAAATTGTACATTTTTGTTGCTGAAAGTTGGGATGCTTTTTCTTCCTCTCATTAACTTGACAAATAATATATAGACAAACTAATCTTTTTCTTGAAAAATAGAAAGTATTTTCAGAAACATTAATTAAATACCATTTATATTGTGCTGTGTAGGTTACCAAGAATGTCCTTCGTTTTTCTACCAGCAATTTCTATTTTCAGAGAACTGAAAATATGTCCTCTAGTTTTAATCTTATTCTTCAAGGAGAGTGTACAAAGGGACTAAGGGACTGAGGAACAATGTAAATTGTTGAGATGCTATTTAAATTTTAAAAAATATCCCCATATACAAAAGTTAAAAACCTGGACAGTTTTCATGATTATTGTATTCCAATGAAAAATTTTACCACTATTGATCCAGGGTCAACTGCTAAAGTACTTTTCTCAGATGCTTTTGAGGAAAAAAAAAACTCCAACAAACCATAATTATCAAATAAGTAATTCAAATGCCATATGACCACTATCATTCCAAGAAATACCAGTGTCAGAACACTAGAAAAATTTAAAGGCAATGATTTTGATTTGCATTTACCTGATGATTAGAGATGTTGAGCATTTTTTCATGTTTCTTGGCCATTAGTCTATCTTCTTTGGAAAAGTTTCTGTTCATGTCCTTTGCCCACTTTTTAATGGGGTTGTTTGATTTTTTCTTGCTTATTTTCCTGAGTTCTATATACATTCTAGTTATTAGTCCTTTGTTGGATGTACAGCATGCAAAAATTTTCTCCCATTCTGTAGGCTGTCTATTCACTCTAGTGATAGTTTCTTTGGCTGCGCAGAAGCTTTTTAATTTGATCAGGTCCCATTTATTTATTTTTGTTGATGCTGTGATTGCTTTTGTGGTTTTCTTCATGAATTCTTTGCCTTGGCCAATGCCTCTAAGAGTTTTTCCAACGTTTTCTTCTAGAATTCTTATGGTTTCATGCCTTAGGTTTAATCACTCAACTCCAATGAGAATGGCTTTTGTCAAAAAGTCCCAAAACAACAATTGTTGGCATGGATACGGAGAGATAGGAACACTTATACACTGCTGGTGGGACTGAAAATTAGTACAACCTCTATGGAAAGTAATATGGTGATACCTCAAAGAACTAAAAGTAGAACTACCATTTGATCCAGTAATCCCACTACTGGGCATCTACCCAAAGGAAAAAAAGACATTCTATGATAAAAACATCTGCACTCAAATGTTTATAGCAGCACAATTCACAATTGCAAAGATGTGGAAACAACCCAAGTGCCCATCAATACATGAGTGGATTAATAAAATGTAGTATATGTATACCATGGAGTACTACTCAGCCACAAAAAACAATGGTGAACTAACACCTCTTGTATTATCCTGGATAGAGCTAGAGCCCATTCTCCTAAGTGAAGTATCACAAGAATGGAAAAACAAGCACCACCTATACTCACCATCAAATTGGTACTAATTGATCAACACTTATGTGCACATATGAAAGTAACATTCATCGTGTGTCGGGCAGGTGGGAGGGGGGAGTAGGGGATGGGTATATTCACACCTAATGGGTGTGGTGCACACTGTCTCAGGGAGGGGGATGCTTGTAGCTCTGACTCAGGCAGTGCAAAGGCAATATATGTAACCTAAATGCTTGTACCCCCATAATATTTTGAAATAAAAAATAATAATAATAAAAAATGTTAGGTTAAGTGAAAGAAGCCATTTACAAAAATCCACATATTGTATGATTTTATTTACATGGAATTTCCAGAATAGGCAAAACTATAGAGATGAAGTAGGTTAATGGTTGCCTAGGAGAGGGTGAGGAGGTGAGTTGGGGGGAGAGAAAGATTGAGAAAATATGGGGAGTGACTGCTAACGGGTATGGAATTTGCTTTTGGGGTGATAAAAATGTTCTAAAATTGGTAGTGGCGATGGTTGTACAATTCTGTGAATATGCTAAAAATCATTGAATTGTATACTTTAAGTGAGTAAATTCTATGGTATGTGAATTATATGTCAATTCCACTTTTACAAAAACATAAAAAGAATAAAATGCAAAAAAAAACCCCCAAAATTTAAAGGCAATGGTAGGCTGAATCAGTTAAGGATCTTTGATTAAAAGCAACAGAAAACAACCATTACTAACTAAAGATAAGTGAACCCATTGGAAGGATAGTGAGTATCTCACAGCATGCAAGAAGTTAACATCTTGGGAAAGACAGGAACAGGCCGTTCTGGGGCTCTTCTAGCCTGTAACAAAAGGACAGTCTCTTCAGGCCAATCACCAGGATGAATTGATTCCAAATTTTTTCTGTCCTTATGACAAGGTGGAAATCCCACAAAAAAAAAAGAATCAGATTCTTTTAGCCTCAGTGATATGCACAAACTCTGGCAAGAGAAGGAGGTGTGGCTCCTCCATTGACTGTCCTACCAAGACCAAGTAGGAAGAGGAAGGAATCCTTTCCTGGGACAACTGGCATGCCATTAGCAAAATAAGGAAGAATAGATGCTGAGCATTCAAAAATCAGATGTCTAGGTGTTTTATGTTCTAAATCTGTACAACGAACTCCCATCTTAATCCTTCTGAGATACCAAGAGAGTTTTAAAAAATAAAACAGGATAACAGGCAGGGTTCAAATACAGAGAAGATTTATTTTTATACACACCCCATCCCCTAAAATTTCAACTTTAGTATTTCATGAAAATTAACGAAAGGGGATAAGATGAGTATTAAGTTCCCCTTTTCATTGGATCAGTTTTTCTGCTAACTCTGGGATCTTAGCTGAGAAAACACCTTGAGTAAGTGGCAAGGAAAGTGACATCAGCAAATTATGTAGCTATACAGCATGCAGTCCTCTGTGGACTCATTGTAGGCCACTGTTACATATGGTTCATGCCAGGCTTCTCCTCAACCCCACACCAACCCCAGGAAGGTGAATGTATTTGTTTTCTAGGGCTTCCATAACAAAGTACTACAAACTGTGTTATGTAAATAACAAAAATGTATTGTCTCATAGTTCTGGAAGCTGGAAGTTCTCAAGATGTTGGCAGGGCCATGCTTCCTCTAGATGTATTAGGGAAGGATATCCTAGCTTCTGCTGGTTCCTTGGCTTATGGCAGCAAAACTTCAACACTCACATGGTGTTCTTCCTGTGTGTGTGTCTGTGTCCAAATTTCCCCTTTTTATAAGGACATGAAACATATTGGATTAGGAGGCCCACCACACTTTAGTATGACCGCATCCTAACTAATTACATCTGCAATGATCCTATTTCCAAATAAGGTCACATTCTGGGGTATTGGGAGTCAGGACTTCAACATATGAATGGCCTCATGATATACCAATGGTTATAGTGGGTTTTGTTTTCCCATTTCTAGCAGCTAAGCCCTTTTCTCCTACTTCTGACAGCAAAGGATCTGTAGCTTTTTGGATCTTCTATTTTTGACTATGCATAAGCTTAAAAAAACTTAATAGTGGTTTACTCTTTCTAGCATTCCCATTTTACATCTTAGCTACCCTCACACAACACTTTGCTGGTGTACATGTGCTGATATCCCTTAACTGCATCAGTTAAAAGCAAGAAGAAGGGCTAGGACTAGACTTGGGGAAAAGTAGTCAAATAGTTAAGCAAAGCCAAAAAGGATCTGACCTCTTGCATATGAAAAATGTCTAATTTCCCAAAGTCACATTACTATATAAGCTTCAGTTGCTCACTATTCTATTCGGGTATGAAAATTGCAGACCATCTCTGCCACCATTGAGAAATGTCCAGTTTCCCTCAGCATAGTCAATTCTGTCACAGACTTCATAATCTCTCAGGGATGTTCAGAGTGATAAGCCTTCATGCTAAATCTGCAAAATGTAAGAGTTGAGACTCTAGAAAAGAGCAGGTTAATATTTAAGAGTGTTATAGATATAAACACATGAACATAATACTTCTACTTTATTCATATTGACTTCATTGTAGAGAAACTTTATCAAAAGTCCATACATCACTGTTTGATCCCTTTACATAATTCTTCATATAGTCTCTGACTTTGTAACATTTGATTCTTTACACTCTTATTAGGATGGTGTCTCTAATTACATTGTTTAATTGATTTTGGCTACATAGAAATGGTTTTGGTCACCAAACATATTGGGAGGAAAAAAAGTTTCTGTTTCCATTCTAATCATCTAGGAGAATTTCTCCCTCCAATTTTGTAAACTTAGTCTTATAAAAGTTCTCATGAACTCCTGTGTGTATAACTAATATTGTGTTCAAATTTTGTGTGGCCTCTTCTAGAAATAAAAGAAAAAAGAGAAATACAATGGAGAATATATTCTACTTATAATTAAACCCCTGTGAAACACTTTCACTAAAACTCAGCTTACTTGAAAAGATCCTTGCTTTGGCTTGCACTTGAATTTGAAATGAGGAAGACTGCTTCTGATTAGTTTTAACATAAAACTTCAGGATTAATTGCAATATTCAATGGAGTTTTCCAGTGGAAAAAGTTCCACCAAATCATTTTTGAAATGCAGAAGTATTTGAAATGGCATATATTCTATAGGTCCATTCATAGGGCAGTAATTGCAAGTCATCTTTGTCACACATAAACATGAAAGATTGGAGTCAAATAAAATTGGGAATCATTTTGTTCAAAAACATTAAGAATTAAATCACATAAATATAGGTATATGACTTGGTTAATCAAATTCATCATTTTTGTGAAGTCAAAAAGAGGTAAGATGTAAAATTAATTAAACCTATTTAATTTTATGTTTTTCAAAGTGTCTTGAATAATTTTCCTTAGTTACTCCTTACCACTCCACTGTGTAAAGTTTAAATCACTTCAACTTTAGCTTTTCTTAAAATAAATAAGTTTGGTAACGTAATTACAGAGTAAGTTACATTAACTCTTATTTCTCCCTCCAGATACACTCTCTGTTTATTCTCTCTCATTTTGCTTTGTGCAGGCGGGGGTGTGGGAGAGAAGTCATCTGTATTAACTGCATTAAGGACCTGTATCAACTGCACTAATGTTTTCTGGTAGATTTGAATAACATTGAGCACCACCAAGAGATGGCAGGAAGGAGTAGAATATGCTTACAGTACTTATTCCACATTCCCTCCTGCAGGGTTGTCATGGACTGTGTCTATTCAGTTGCAGTTTTTCAGTAAATATTTTACAAAATAATGCATATATATGGTATTTCAAATGATAAAGTTACGATAAGGATTTCAAGTTAATAAAGTCTTTTAATTTAAAATTTTGATCCTTCCATTTCCTAGAACATGTATAGTCCATTTTGCACTTCTATAAAAGAAATACCTAAGGGTGGGTAATTAGTTTTAAAATAGAGAGGCTTATTTGACTCATGGTTCTGCAGCTGTGCAAGAAGTATCACGCCAGCTTTTATTGTTTGTTATCTTTTCATTTGTAAAAGACAACACAGACAAAATACAGAAAAATAAATTGTCTCCATTAAGCATACATAGAGAGAGATCCTACAAAGTAGAACTATAATTTTTGCCTAAAATTGCTTATTTTAAAAATGTCATATTACCAGTTAAAGACAGTTGATTAAAAACACATATATCTATGCACTCATGACATGCAACTAAATGGATTTCCTAAAACATATAAACCTATGAGTACAAAGAAAAGAAGAACACTATAATAGTCGTATTTGGAAGCCAAAAATCTGATGAAGTGGTTACTGATTTAGTAAAACTGAGAAAACTGAATCTTAAAACTGACAGTGGAACAAATCAGGAAGAAATTGATTTACACAGTAGAATCTTGAAATGGCTCTGATAGTAGAGGCAAAGGTGGCCAAAAATAGGAAGAATGGCTGAAAAATCTGTTAAAGAACCATTTGGACATCCAAACTCCATTCCCCCAATCCATGAATCCAGGTAACTACCCTTCCCCAACCCTGACAAAAGATCAGAGGTTTGTGTAAATCACAGTCTCACTTAAAAGATTGTAGCACTTTGGAGTGAACATAGGAATTAAGGGAAGATTCATATTCTGAATATTTAAACTCTCAACTATCTTCTCAGATTTGAAAGAACCCTTCAGAAAAGAGTTTAGAAGATCATTGAAGAATACAACAAATTCCAGAGAAGAGACACTGATATCAAGAATTTCTTAAGGAAATACCAAATCCAAAATCACCCTACAGGGAACTCCACAGTTTCCAAGCCCCCTCTAGGAGAACATAGCTACCAACATGTTTTTTAATGCTCCATTATTAAATATGAGAAGATAGCCAAGCAATACATGATACTAATGAAAGTTTCTAATATAAAAAACAAGGATCAAAACACCTGCAGAAATAAGCAACATGAAATTAATAAAGACTGTGCAGATCTGGGCAGTGCATAGGCAATATTTCTAACCAAAGTTTTTGTACCCCATAATATTCTAAAATTTAAAAATTAAAAAAATAAAAAATAAAAAATAAAGACTGTGCAGAGAGATAAACTTAAAAAACCTATCAGTAATATCTTCAGATGGGTTTTAAAAAAATCTTGCATTCATTAACAAGAACAAAATGCTATGAAGAGGAAACATTCTGCAAACAAAAATATAAGCACTTGGACATTGAAAATATAATAGCAGAAATTTAAAACTCCATTACAGAGGGTTGGAAGATGAAGTTGATAAATTGTCCCTGAAAATATAGCAAAAAACAAAGTAATTTAAACTAGGAGAGAAATAACTGAAAAAAAAAACTAGTAAGAGGAAGTCTAATATCTGAATAATAATAGTTACAAAAAATAGAAAAAAATACAAAAGAGAAAATCATTAAAGAAATAATTTAAGAAACTTTCTCATAAGTGAAAGATATAAGTTTTCCTACTGAAAGGAACAAACTGAGTAAAAGGATTATTTGATCAAAAAAAGAATAAAGCATATTTATAACACTGGGAATGAAGGTAAAATATTACAAGCCTGCTGAAGGGTAAAAAGGGGTTTAAAACATCTCAAAAATTATATGTCCTAAGACTTCGCAACAACAACTCTAGATGCTTGAATATAGAAGCCCAAGGCTTTCAACAGCATGAGGGAAAATGTTGTCCAACCTAGAATTCTACATCCAGTCAAATTAGTTATCAAATGTCAGGATGAACTCATGTTATTTTCACACACTATAGGTCTCAAAAATTAAACTGTATGGAGAGCAGCCAGTCCAGGTAGAAGCAAGTGAACAGCCTTTGATAAAGATGTCCCCAGCAGATGATGTTGACAAAGTATCAAATGAACATCTTGAAAAGAGATTTAGATATCTGAAAGAGAATTTGAGATTGCATTGTTGATAAATATATTTTTTCAAAAATCAAGGAATACAATACAATCATTAATACCACAAAATAGGTGAGGTTTATATTAATGATAAATATATTTTTAAACTAAGCAAAAATAGAGAGAAATGGGCAATATGGCAGACTAGAAGCAGCCTGCACACACCACCCTCACAGAGAAGACTGCAAGTGGCAAGTGGGTATTCACCTTAGGATCTAGCATCTAGGAGATAGCACTGGAAATCAACAGAGAGGTGACAAAAGGCACCCAAAGTGAATGAGAGGGAAGAGAAGTGACCCACTCTGTGGGATTGGAGGTACATGAGCTGTGGGAGAGACTCTCCACTGCAGCAGGCCACAGAACTGACATAAGGAGCTTACTGGAGACTGTGCAGCAGCATTGCTCTGGAGAGAAGGCACAGCAGGGGCCTACCGGCTTGTGAACAATGGGTGCTGTGGCTTGCACCACTTTGAGATCCCAGACACAGAGCTCTGCATCTACCTGGGAGTCAGACCCATTGCTACTGCCTCCCCATCCCAGTGGGGAGTTAAAGCACACAGCTCTTATAAAACAGTAACACAGGGGGAAAACAAAGCAATTAGGTATCATTCAACATGATAAATGAACAACATTGAATATAAACAGTTTTAATGCACCACGTAAAAGATATAGATTGGCTGAATGGATGAAAAAACATAACCCACATATATGATGTCTCTAAGAAACCCATCTAACTTGCAAGGATTCTCATACACTCAAGGTAAAGGGATGGAAAAAAATACTCCATGCAAATGGAAACAAAAAGCAAGCAGGAGTAGCTATTCTCATATCAAATAAAATAGACTTTAAATCAACAATGGTAAAAAAAAAAAGGCAGAGACAGTCATTATATATCGATAAATGAAAAAGTTCAGCAAGAAGATATAAAAATCCTAAATATATATGCACCTAACATAGGTGCATCCAGATACATCAAACAAATTCTACTAGATCTAAGCAAAGACATAAACAGCAGCATTGTAATAGCTGGGGACTTCAACACCCCCCTGACAGACAAGACTGAAAGTCAACAAAGAAACACTGGGCTTAATTGGGGCTATAAAACAACTGGACCTAACAGACACTTACAAAACATTCTACACAAAAACTACAGAATATACATTCTTCTCATCAACACATGGGAAATTTTCCAAGATAGATCATATGTTAGGCCACAAAACATGTCTCAGCAAATTCAAAAAATTCAAAATCATACCAAAATAGAAATTAATTCCAAGAGGATCTTTCAAAAATACACAAAGTCATGTAAATTAAACAACCTGTTGCTTGGGTTTCTGACAAAATTAAGGTGGGAATCAAAAGATTTTTCAAACTGGACAACAAAGATAACACAAGCTTCCAAAATCTATGGGATACAGAAAAAGCAGTGCTAAGCAGGAAGTTCACAGCCTTAAATGCTTGTATCAAAAAGGCAGAAAGATCACAAATTAACAACTTAACGTCATACCTCAAGGAACTAGAAAAAGAAAAATAAGCCAAACTCAAAGCTAGCAGAAGAAAAGAAATAACAAAGCTCAGAGCATAACTAAATGAAATGGAAACCAAAAAAAAAAAAAACACAAAGTATCAACAAAACAAAACTTTGGTTCTTTGAAAAGATAAATAAAATTGATAGACCACTATCTAGATTAACCAGAAAGAGAAAAAAAAGGACTCAAATAAGATTAATGAGAAATGAAAAAAAAGGCATTGCAACTGATTATCACAGAAATACAAAAGGTCATCCATGACTACCATGAAAACCCCTATGCACAGAAACTAGAAAATCAAGAGCAAATGGCTAAACTTTTGGTAACAAAAGACTTCCCAAGCTTGGTTCAAGAAAAAATAGAAATCCTGAACAGACCAATACTAAGTAGCAAGATTGAAACACTAATAAAAAATCTCCCAACCAAAAAATATCCACATCCCACACCACAGGGATACAAAAGCAAATTCTAGCAGACATGCTAAGAAGAACTGGCACCTACCCTACTGACACTGTTTCATAACATCAAGAACAAGGGAATCCTCCCTCACTCATTCTATGAAGCCAGTATTACCCTGATACCAAAGCCAGGAAAGGACACAACAAAAAAAAGAAAACTACAGACCAATATCCCTCATGAACATAGATGGAAAAATCCTCAAAAAATACTAGCAAACTGAATCCAACAGCATATCAAAAAGTAATTCACCATGATCAAGTGGGTGTCATCCCAAGAATGCAAGGATGGTTCAACATATGCAAATCAATCAGTGTGATTCACCACATAGACAGAATTAAAAACAAAAACCATATGATCATCTTAATAGATGCAGAAAAAGCATTCGATAAAATCCATAAAATCCCTTTATGATATAAACCCTCAACAAACTAGGCATAGAAGAACATCCCTTAAAATAATAAAAGCCATATAAGCCATAGCCAGCTTCATACTGAATGGGGAAAAGTTGAAAGCATTCCCCCTAAGAATTGGAACAAGACAGGAGTGCCTACTGTCACTACTTCTATTCAACATAGTACTGGAAGTCTTAGCCAGAGCAATCAGAGAAGAGCATGAAATAAAGGGCATCCACATTGGGAAAAAGGAGGTCAACCTATCCCTGTTTGCCAATGATATGATCATCTATCTAGAAAACCCTAAAGACTCCACTGAAAGACCCCAGAATTGATAAATACATTCAGCAAAGTCTCAGGTTACAAAATCAATATACACAAATTAGTAGCATTTCTATATACTAATAACAGTCAAGCTGAAAGTCAAATCAAGAACTCAATGCCATGTACAATAGCTACAACAAAAATAAAATATCTAGGAATATATTAAACCAAGGAGTGAAAGATCTCTACAAGAAGAACTACAAAACACTTGTGAAAGAAATTTCAGATGACACAAACAAATGGGAAAACATCCCATGCTCATGGATTAGAAGAATCAACATTGTTAAAATGTCCATAGTGCCAAAGTGATGCATATATCACTTTGCAATTCCCATCAAAATACCAACATCATTTTTCATAGATATAGAGAAAATAATCCTAAACTTCATATGGAACCAAAAAAGAGCCTGCATAGCCAAAGTAATCCTAAGAAGAAAAAACAAATCTGGAGGAATCACATTAACTGATTTCAAATTATACTACAAGGCCATAGTAACCAAAACAAAATGGTACTGGCATAAAAGTAGAGACATAGACCAATGGAACAGGATAGAGAACCCAGAAATAAAACCATATTGCTATGACCAACAAATTTTCAACAAAGAAGACAAAAACACACACTGAGGAAAGGATGCCCTATTCAATAAATTGTGCTGGGAAAACTGAATAGCCACATGAAGAAGAATGAAATTGGATCCCTACATCTCACCATATACAAAAATTAACTCAAGACAGATTAAAGACTTAAATGTAAGACCTGACACCATAAACATTCTAGAAGAAAACATAGAAAAAACCCTTCTAGAAATTGGCCTAACCAAAAAATTTATGAGGAAGACCCCAAAAGCAAATACAGCAACAACAAAAATAAACAAATGGACTTAATTACTAAAAAGTTTCTGCACAGCAAAGAAAGTAATCAAATGAGTAAATAGACAACCTACATAATGGGAGAAAACATTCATGAACTATACACCTGACGAAGGGCTCATATCCAGAGTTTACAAAAAACTCAAAAAAATCATCAAGAAAAAACAAATAACCTCATCAAACATGGACAAAATTCGTGAACAGTTTTTTCTCAAAAGAATATAGACAAATGGCCAAAAAATATGAAAAAATGCTCAACATCACTAATCATCAGGGAAATGCAAATTAGAACCACAATGAGATACCACCTCACCCCTGTCAGAATGGCCATTACTAAAAAGTCAAAAAACAATAGATGTTGTGTGGATGTGGTGAAAAGGGAATGCTTATACAATGTTGGTGGGAATGTAAACTAGTACAACCTCTGTGAAAAGCAGTATGGGAATTCCTCAAAGAACTAGAAGTAGACATACCATTCGATCCAGCAATCTCACTACTGGGTATCTATCCAAAGGAAAACAAGTCATTTAACAAAAAAGACACCCGCACCTGAATGTTTATCACAGCACAATTCACAACTGCAAAGATATAGAACCAATCTAAGTGACCATCAACTGATGAGTGGATACAAAAAATGTGTGTGCGTGTGTGTGTGTGTGTATGAGATACATATACCATAGAGTACTACTCGGCCATAATAAGGACTGAAATAATGTCTTTTGCAGCAACTTGGGTGGAACTGGAGACCATTATTCCAAGTGAAGTATCTCAGGAATGGACAAACAAGCACCACTTGTTCTCACTTAAACATGGGAGCTAAACAAGGGATATATATTCTCATAAAGTGGTATAATGGACATTGAAAACTAAGAAGGGGTAAGGATGGGAAGGGTGTGAGGGATAAAAGTCTACCTACCAAGTATAATGTACACTATTCTAGTGGTGGGTACACCGAAAGCCCTGATTTCAGCATGATACAATTCATCCATGTAACAAAAAACACTTGTACCCCCTATTTTTTTTAAATAAAAAAATAAAACTGAGCAAAAACAATATATTTAGTAACTCCAACAGAGCAAGAAAGAAACAGCATTCATAGTTTATCACATGGCTGCACTCAAAATAATTGCATAGTCTTAGGAAGGTAAATATGAATATTAATACAATCAAAATGACAATAGAAATATATTGAGACACTGGGGGAATGGTAAGTTTGTGTGTCAGTAGTGTCAGAGTGGGAGGATTTGGCAAAATAGACCTAAATCTTTATTAGAAAGTCAATAGATAATGTCTAAACTTTTTAATAACAATAAAATAGCAATGAAAGCATGTCAGAGATACAGATGTTAATACCAAAAAAATCAACTAAATACATTATTAGCAAATTCATTATTTCCAGTTTGAAATCTTTAACTGTTTCTCACTGCACTCAACCTTTTCTCCCTTCAGAATAAGCAGTGATTAATTCAATCCATGTGTTCCAACCCAATTATTATGGGCATAGATCCTCAATTAGAGTTATTCAACAAAAATTGAATTTGTTCATTCATAAACATATTTGGATGATGAAAATATATTTCTTCAACCTAAATTACTCTGAACTGTAGGCAAATGTGAAGAATCCAGCCACTATTTCTGTCCTTTCCCAAGCTATCTGCCATCTGACTTTTCAGAGTTAGTATAATGTTATTTGGGAGTTGGCCATGTCCATACATTTTTCAAAACCTCCTAAGTCATGAGAAACATTTATATTAGTCTATCCTTTAAATACTAAACGCTGGGTTTTCACGTAAAAACAATTGATGTTTGACACTGAAAGTTCTATCACCCTTCATATAGGAGTTAGTTTCAATATCAGAACAAGAAAAGAATTGTCCCTAATTCCCATACTAAATAGGGTATTATGTCATCCATGAAGGGCTTTAACCAATAGTTAAAAGATAAGAGGTTGCTTAAGAGGACAAATGTTTCGGCCATACACAAGTTATTTAGCTCCTGTCATCAACTGCAAGTGTTACAGTGCCAGACTTCATGAGCACAAGATGAACAGCCTGGAATAAGCAATGCATAAGAACTTTCCCAGATGTATAGTCAACCCACTTTCTGCCTGCTGACAATTTTACATACCTTTCGGTAACTCTGAGTCCTAGACGTAAAATGCAGTAGTCAGGGATATCACATGGATTTATGGCCTTTTCTGGAAAGCTGGGGGAGTCCTGCCCTGGGCAAGGATTATAATCATTCATATACATAGGGTCTCTTTTTTTCCCCTGTAGCAGAGGTAACACTGATATCTTATTTCAGGAAGTCACTTAAACATAATTCAAGTCAAAGATATAAGTGAAAAAACCATTTAACTATTTCCTAGCCCAAGTACAAAAATTAAACTGAATGAAATGGGGGACATAAGATTGCTTTCGCAGCAGGTGGCAAATCCTTTAATGAAGAAGCCACATTATAGTTTCCTTGGGGGCAATTACCAATGGATATTTTAACACAGGGTGATTCACTTTAACCCCTGTGGTGACACAGAGGCTGGTGGAGGGGAGCAGGCTTGGAGGGGAGGGTAGCCTTAATACCTGCCAGCATTCAAGCTCAAACCAAATTCAAACATTCCATATTTTATAACACTCCCCTAAAATTCCCCAGGCCACATTTTTGGCACTCATACATCCATAATGCAGTGCTCCTGCAGGAAAGAACAGTACTGTATCATCTAATCCAAAATTTATGATACACTCCACTTCCTCAATGGACATGCTAATAGCATTAACTGGTACAATTTATTGAGCACCTTCTAGATGCCAGGCTCTGACCCAGACACTTCAAGTACATTATCTCAAGTCAACCTCACAACAAGTCTTGAGGTAGTTATTGAGATACTCACTCTACAAATAAGAAAACTAAATATTATAGAGGTTAAGTACTTTTCTTGTAAGTGTCATGGCCATTAGATATCACTTTGTTATCTTTCCCACTCCTCACAGGACAGTAATTCCATCTCATAACAGAATAAATAAATAACATGGAGATTTTTTTCCTGAGAGAAGCCATGTGTGCTCAGATCACTTCCTTAGAAACCCTTTTCTAGAAGATCTTCCTTCCTCCTTGAATGTCATCTCTTTTTCACCTCACCACCCCAAGAGTATGAGAAAGGAATGAGAAACTAAGGTTGACAGATACCACAGACAGAAGGGAAGGAGATGAGGAGGTAGAACTTTAGGTTTTATTTAAAAATACGTAACTATAACAAAAATATATGAAGCAAATATGGAAAACATCAACAAATGCTAATTCTAAGTAACCAGCTTATGGGTTTCTGTTATATAATTTTTGTACTTGCCTGTGTGTTTGAAAAGTTTTATATTTAATTCAAGAAATTTTATTTAAAATAAAAAAGTAGTTGTGGGCAAAATTAGGACATAAATATTAACACCACACTAGTGTTTTAGAATTTGGCCTAAAAGTAGCAGTCAGCTATTGAAGTTTCTAAGAAGGGGAACAACAGTCTTGAGACTGTGATAACTCTCATAGCTGAGTGAAGAATCGATTGATAGGGGAAGAGATGAGGGTCAGGGGAATAAGGGAAAAGACCACCTCCATAGTTACGTAGAAGGTGACTAGATCTGGAGCCAAGGTGAGGGCAGAGGGAACTGAGGATGGGATAGAAGTGAGAGAGTTTTGGTGGCGAGTTCCATGGATGGGACTTCGTGGATGATGGCCTATCAAAGACAGGGGTAGGGAGAAGAATCAAATATAACCTTAAGTTTCCTGAGATAGTTGGTTAAACCAATACAAAACCAAGGACAAACTGGCATAGGTTTGGAAGGAAAAGTTTTCATTTCAGCTTGGGGCTCTTAGCTGACAGGACATCAAAAGTGAGAAAACCACATACAATTAAAAACAGGAGCCTAGAACTCTAGAGAAAGACGAGGCTGGAGACAGATAACCAAGGTTCTTCTGTACAGATGGGGTCATTAAGGCCATGAAGCTAAATAGGACTGATCAAAAAAGAGCCAAATGAAAGCAGAAAGGTATATGGAGAATGGGGAGAAAGTTCTGGACTCCAAAGTACAATATAGTTAAGAGATACCTGCCTCATGTGAACACATCCTCAGCAAGGAAATCCTCAGGACCTTGAATACCTCCTGAGGGCATCCAGGCAGAAGAGAGTTGACAGTATACCTGTAACGTTCCAGGGACTACTGTAAGTGATTAATATAATCTTACTTCTTCATCACAACAGCTCTCCAAGGCAATATAATGATGCCCATTTTATAAAAGAGGAAACTGAAGCTCAGAGATAGGAAGGAACTTGCCCAAACTTACACAGCAAGTGCCAGATCAAAGATTCTAATCCGCATTTGAATGATTTCAAAGCAAATGTTCTTTTCTGTAAGTTCTAAAATGATCCATCTGGGGAGAAATTTACATATTTCTGATAGGTCCTATCTTTTAAAAGGATATGAAATAATTCAAGTATGCTGGACTCCTTACAGCATGGTTGAGGGTATGTTATTATTACTCCAAATAACCATTTGTTTGGATTTAAACTGAGCCTGTTTATGAATTAATTACCTTCTATGTTTGTAACTTTTTTCTGGGGGATGGGAGATTGGTTGCAAAGAATTTATGCATTTTGGTCCAGATATTCATTTTTCTAACAAAGCAACCAGGGCAACACATTTGTTTCAAATCGGTTTTCCTTCCATGTTAAACAAGCATTTAGTCAAAGAAATAAATTAGCAGCAAACTTGGGAGGCCCTGCCTTAGTGCCAGCTCTCTGACTGCCAGCTGCACATAAGTAAGTACTGAGTAAGAAAGTGAAAGCTACCTAAGAAAATTAAATATTTAGGAATATATTTAACTAAGGAGGTGAGAGACCTATATAGGCAGAACTATGAAACACTGAGAAAAGAAATTGTGGAAGATGTAAACAGATGGAAAACCCTACCATGCTCTTGGATCAGCAGAATCAATATCGTTAAAATGTCTATAATACCTAAAGTGATCTATAGAATCAATGCAATCCCTATCAAAATACCAACATCATTTTTAGCAGATCTAGAAAAAAAATTCTATGCTTCACATGGAACCAGAGAAAACCCTGTATAGCCAAAGCAATCTTAAGCAAAAAGAACAAATTGGGAGGCATCAACCTACCAGACTTCAAGCTATACTACAAGGCTATAGTAACCAAAACAGCATGGTACTGGCCAAGAACAGAGACACAAACCAATGGAACAGGCCTGAGAACTCAGATTTAAAACCATCATCATGTTGTCATCTGATCTTTGACAAAGCAGTCAAAAACATACACTGGGTAAAAGAATCCCTATTCAATAAATGGTGCTGGTGAAATTGGATAGCCACATGTAGAAGACTGAAACATGATCCACACCTCTCACCTCTCACAAAAATCAACCCATGATGGATAACAGACTTAAACCTAAGACATGAAACCATAAAAATTCTAGAATAAAACATTGGAAAAACTCTTTTGGACATTGGCCTAGGCAAAGAATTTATGAAGAAGACCCCCAAAGCAATCACAGGAGCAACAAAAATAAATAAATGGGACCTGATCAAATTAAAAAGCTTCTGCACAGCCAAGGAAACTATCACCAGAGTGAACAGACAACCTACAGAATGGGAGAAAATATTCGCATGATACACATCTGATAAAGAGCTGATAACTAGAATCTATATAGAACTTAGGAAATTCAACCAAAAAAAAATCAAATAACCATATTAAAAAGTGGGCAAAGGACATGAGCAGAAGCTTTTCAAAAGAAGACAGAATAATGGCCAAAAAACATATTAAAAAATTGCTCAACATCTCTTATCATCAGGGAAATGCAAATCAAAACCACAATGAGATATCACTTAACTCCAGTGAAATTGGATTTCATCAAAAAGTCCCAAAACAACAAATGTTGGTGTGGATGCGGAGAGATAGAAACACTCATACACTGCTGGTGGGACTGCAAACTAGTACAACCTCTATGAAAGTAATATGGAGATACCTCAAAGAACTAAAAGTAGAACTACCATTTGATCCAGCAATCCCACTACTGGGTATTTACCCAAAGGGAAAAAAGACATTCTATAATAAAAACATCTGCACTCGAATGTTTATAGCAGCACAATTCACAATTGCAAAGATGTGGAAACAACACAAGTGCCCAATAATACATGAGTGGATTAATAAAATGTGGTATATGTATACCATGGAGTAATGCTCAGACATAAAAACAATGGTAAATTAATACCTCTGGTATTATCCTGGATGGATCTAGAACCTGTTCTTCAAAGCAAAGTATCACAAGAATGGAAAAACAAGCACCACTTGTACTCACCATCAAATTGGTACTAACTGATCAATACTTATGTGCACACATGGAAGTAATAATATTCTTCAGGTGCTGGGCAGGTGGGAGGGAGGTAGAGGGGTTGGGTAAATTCATACGTAATGGGTGCAGAGCGCACTGTCTGGGGGATGGGCATGCTTGTAGCTCAGACTTGGGCAGTGCAAAGGCAATGTACCCAAAGTGTTTGTACCCCCATAATAGTTTGAAAGTTAAAAATAAATAATAAAAAGAGAAATTTAAAGCTTAGATCTCTGAATTAGGTGAAGTTAGTGGTGAACCCTTGTGTAATCTGACCTTTAGCAGATGCCCAGTGAGGTTACTATCTACTTTAGCACCCCCTGAATGCTGTCTCTGCAATCCTTAGCACAAAAGGAGTAGGTGAGAAGTATGCTTTAGAAATAGCAGTATAGTTGATATATCCTTTCTCTCACAAATTGAACCTGTGAGTGTCTGAGTTTAAATCTACAATTCCCACTTACAATTCAATCTGACCCTCAAAGTTATGCACTCTAATTAATGCAAAGTTCTAAAGTAAACAAAGAATAAAAACAACAAAACAAAATCATCATTGTCACCATTCCAATGAAGTTCTCAGGATTAGGGCTCAAAGTAATGATAACAATAAGTTCTATCTTTACTTGATCATTTCGTTCAAAGGTGGATAATACAAGTAAAGCCCACATAAACTACAAGCAAAAAACAATAAAAAAACCCAATTTAAGTACCCAAAAATTTCCTTTAATCTGTCCACTTTGAAAATGATCTGTATTGACTGTGTACTCCTGAAATTGTGCATGATAATCAGACCTAACCTAACCACATAAGAATACTTTGCATTGAGAAGAATTCTTTACTTGCTAATTGACCTTAAAGGATGGGAATTTGGGGGAAACTAAGTACTAGTGGATTGCTACAAATATATATTTGTTTACTGCCATCCTGGGTGAGCTTCATCAGATAGTAGCACACAAAATATTTAAATAGAAATCTGGCCAAACTTGTAAAGATCTAGCTGTTGCCAGCACATGTTAGTAAAGTGCATAAATCATTCCAGGCAGACCAAAGAACTATGCAAACACTAAATCACTTTTCTCGCATCTCGTGTGGAAGTGATAAACAGACTAAAAACCAACCTTGTGTTGATTCCTCACTTTAGTGCACTGACGTGTTAATCCATTGCTTTAGTTTTATAGTCAGCTATTTCAAATCAAGAGTCTCACTCCACAAACTCATATTTTACAATATCAACTGTGCACCAGATATAAACAAGGACAGTAAGCTCATGAATCAATGAAACACATGAATAAACATGTCCATATGGCAGTAGAGTACTGTTAAAAGAAAAAGAAACAGTAGTTGAAGAAAAAAGTAACTCAGCATAGAGGAATTTATATTCACTCTTTCTCTCTTTAGTGGCTTTGAAAATTAAAAGCAGAAATACATTACTAAAAGAATAGATATTACTAAGTGATGTTTCACATAAACTATGTATATTCATTTTGGTTTCTTTAAATCTCTCATTCTTATAAGCACTAACCAAATCAAAAGAAATATTGATATAATTAAGGTGCTTTGGAGACTTTATTTTAATCTTTTAGCTTTGCATTAATAAGTAGTTTTTATAAACTATATGTTCTGTTTCAAGACAGTTCAGTAAACTATTACTCATACACATCCATGAGTACATGTTTCAAATGCTGAAAACAGAAAAGCTTTGATTTGCTAGTGCCCTAGAAAGACATCAGAATTTGAATGTGGATTGAAATTCAGTAACTTAATACTGATTTAGTTTTCAGGACATAGTTCATGTCTATGATCAAGGGACACTTTTGTGGAATATACGCTCCATACTAATTTCCCAGATTTGGCCCATTTGAAGCAGAAGCCTATTTGTACTGCCAAGAGGGTCTGGGAAATCATTAATACAGATCAGAAATATGGATGGTCTTGCTTTATGCCTCTCTGGTTTAATCTCAAACTATCCCAACTCATGGATAAAAAGGGAGAAATCAGACTCATTGATTTTATTACTGTATTTCATCAATTCTAAGACATTTTTGCATATTTAACCTCACTGAAATTGTGATGTATCTTTAAGATATAGCATCTTAGAATTAATCAGAAGCATTTTCCTTTCTTAATGGCATATAAAATAAATGTGTATGCTATTATTGATGGCATTCTAGATTAGATGAAATATGGTATAGTTAAATCTCACTATTTCTTAGTATAAGAAAGCAGTCAGTAAAAGCAAAAGTCAGTAAAAGCAAAAGATCTGAATTATAGAGTTTTTTTAATGCAGTTTTATTACTTTACTTACTCTAATAGCAATATGCAATTTAACAACCTTAAAGAGATTTTAAGGTATAAGTTTGCTAGAGGGACTATATTAAAGTAATAGCAGAAAATATGTAAATGCTTAATATTTACTAAGGTCTATGATATAACCTTTCTATATGTATTTTTCTTACTTAACCCTCTTAGCAACCCTAACTGTCAGGAATTTGAAGAGGGAAACAAAAACCTATTCTATGCCTAGGTTATGAACCAGTTGAGAAAAAAAACAAATATAAGATAGATGAGAGATCCAAATACTACCTGTATTGTTGACAGGGCTGACATATGAGAATATGGCTTATCTACAGATGACAAGACTGATACAGAAAGAAATAGAATGGTGGGGAAAGAGTTCCCCACTTAACACGTACAAGGTAAGAATAATATTACTCCCATTATAAAGAAGAAAACTGAGGTGTAGAGAGGTCCAACTGTCAGGTGGGAAGGGTAGCAGAATATGCCACCCCAAAATATGCCCCACTGGCATAAGGATTATTTTGAGCTGGAGATAATTGAGAAAAAGAAAATATAAGAAAAGCTCTCTGCCTTCCCCCTATTTGCCTAAAAGCAGGACATAAATTTACAAAGATGTCCCTCCTTAAGTCTCCAACAGGAAGGACAACCTGTTCACCAAATACAACTTTAGACCCTTGTCAGCCTGGAGAAGGCAGAAAAGGATTCTACTTTATTAACTAGACTTTATCAACCGTTAGTTTCCTAATATCTGCCTTCCCACAAGTTGCCACACTTAGAGACTCAATGTCCTTTTCCTTTGTCTTGTCATTACTCTAAAAATTTATTGTTCATTTTTAAAGATGCTATATAAGCTGGAGTTCTAGGCCACTTCTTTGAGAATTACTCATTCCATGGGTATCTCCCATGTATACATGAAATATACATGTTCATAAACTTCTGTTTGTTTTTCTCTTGTTAATCTGTCTTTTGTTACAGTAGTCACAGCTGAGAACTCAGAAGGGTGGAAAGAAAATTATTTTTTCATCCCCTACAGATAGAATGTAAAACAAGACTAACTTTTCTAAAATTATATCAATAGTCTCTCCAGTCATTAATTTGTTCAAACTTTTTCTTTACAGACACAATGAAGATAAATTTCATGCCCTTCCCTGCTATTCACTATGAACATTGGGCACGTTGCTTAACCTTTCTGTGCCTCAGTTTTCTCATCTGTGAAATGGGGAATAGTGCGAGCACCCACCTTAAAGGGATGTTGCAAATAAGAGGACTGATACATGCAACGTGCTCAGAAAAGAACCTGGCAGTGTAAGCACTCAATAAATGTTGGCTACTAACAGGTTGAACCATACATATTTGCCATTTTTAAGTCAAAATAGGCAAACATGAGCAATTTCTTACGGTTAAATCCACTATTATCTGAAAGAATCATGTGTGACTATCACTTCAGGGTTAAACACTGACTCGCCATGATTGCTTTAACAAAAGAAGGTTACAGTCATGAAAATGCTTCAATTCTCAGAATAAAAACTGGCAAAGCCAGGATTCAAACATAAAGGAAGTTTCTCTGCTATAATACAATCCTATTCAAAAACCTCACCAGATGATGGTGCTGTTCTGATTAGTCAGTTTTCTGCTCTATTCTTCCTACAGATAAAGTAGGCAGGCTTGAAAATTAAGTACAGATAGTAAATTATCTTTATGAAATGTTTAACAACTCTGAGTAACCTCTCTGGCTCCTTTTCATTTTAATGTGCTTGACAGCAAGATGACTGAACTTGCAATGCAGCTGCTGCCTATGCCATGGTATAAACCACAATAATGTAAATAACACACAAACGAATAAGCAAACTTTTTCATTGGAAAGTTTTTAATGCTCCTGAGTTTAGGAAGGAAAATCAAATACAAGTTAGTGTTTCATTTTCTTTATCTTTATCAAATTTGTAGAAATAATGTAGAAGAAATAAAAACACTTTTAAAATGCTAGGTATGTACTAAAACCACCTCACCTCAACTGCCCCTTTCTAAAAATAGTGCTTGATTATTTTTTTATTTACTAATATCCAGTTCCATCTTCCAGTTGTTTAAATTTCTTATTTCTTTTGAATCTTAGAGGCTGGAAGCAACTATCTTGTGACTCCAGTGATCATTTGCATCTTTGAAAGCTTAAGAAAAGATTATGTTCACCAGATTTTCCTAGTTACAGTATTTCTTTATTCAGTTTTGTTATTTTCATTAATTCTTTTCCCCATTTTGTCCATTTGTTCACGTGGGATGAAGTACATTATAAATTTAAATTCTGAGATACAAAAAAAAAATGTTTAAGAATCCCCCAGTCCTTCATGAACACTAAATTCAGTATTTACTTAATGGAAAGGGATTTCATTTTATGCCTTGCTCCTTGTAATTCTGGTTGTCATTAGCCATAGTTAGGCCTTTGAGAGTAAGCTCCTAATGAAAATATTACACTGATAGTCCCTGTTTTCATCCTCTCAGCTAAATACACATTTCTTACCTTCTCTTCTAATATTTATCATAACTCGTTAAGGCAATGTTTAAAAAGTAGAGATCTTTGAATATTTATTTTCCCCATAGAAATGAGCACAACCACAGCATATTTTATGTATTCAATGCATAGTTGGTGAATGAATTCACCTCTAAAAAGATTCCACACAGCTGAATCTAGGAGAATTTAATGCGATGTGAGCTCTGAGTTTACAAGGTGACTTGGGAGTTGGTTTCCTGAAGGGAGTGATCTTTCAGTGGTATTTTGAATATAGGGAATGGAAATAGGAAGCCAGATATATGGGAAAAAGGGGATAAAACCATCTAACTAAAGTAATGAGAATGACAACATAGCCATGAAAAAAAAATTATGTTGGAATGGGGTGACTGGCCAAAAGTGATAAAACAGGGAGCAGCATTTAACAGAGAGAATAAGGGGCTCTGGAAGATAATGAGGCATGATCAGACAAACTTACCGGACACCCAGAGTACTCAATACTTAGCGTGTCCTATATTCTTTCAGCAGCAGCATGGACACACTGAATGAATGTCAGGCTAATTGGAATAAACACCCATCTATTTTATTGGAGTAACATGGCTTTGACAACATTGTAATATTTATGGGTGCTGCCATCTGGACTTTACCACCATTCTTTTGTTATATATTTCTATTAATAGGTGTGCTTCTCTGCTCACCTATTTCTCACAAATTTCTCACAAATTTACTGGTTTGGGACCTACTTACAGCAGAAACTTTAAGAGAGCAACGTTGGTCTCTATATTTAAGTAACAAATTAGCTTTGTACATGGGGCTTTTTAGATGCAAAAATGTAAACCAGATTCTTTGGAAGAATTCCAGGTTTCAAGGCACTTATTAAAAGATTAAGGTTGCAGCATAAAACTCTTAGAGCTCCGGCTTGAAGCCCAGCTTTTCCTACAGAGTATATACATAACCAAAGAACTTCCTACAAACAAAATGTAGAATAGCTAAAATTTCTTTGAAGAGGTTTTATATGTAAAGACACATTTAAAAATATTCATAATCATATAGTTTTATAGGTTTGAGAAATGTTTGATAGAGAGGTTCTCTACACTAGGAAGAATAGCATTTGAAGTAGCCAAGAAAAAAGGTTGTTTATTGAGTGCTTTTTATTTCCTACTTGTTATATAACTAAAAATAACACATGCAAAGTAATGAAAAGCATTGCTTACATAATGAATTGAACCAAAGATCTTCAGAAGCCAACTGAACTTTGAACCTCCCCTCATGTTAATGCTTTTGGCTTTGAGGAAAGCTCATGTTTATATACCAGCTACACTTCCTAAATTTCATTAGGAAACCCATGTCTCCAATTGCATATACTAACTAAAGATGACAGAAGGGTCATTTCATTATTTTTCAATAACTTAAATGTAGTAATACAACATGGTATGAGACTAAGACATAATAGGATTTTGAATGTGACTGAGATGATAACTTCATAAGCCAAAACTTTAGCATGATTTTATTTTTGTCAAACACAATAGCAGGGGAAAAGTTACTCATTGCCTAAAGAGATGTTCAAGGGTGGCAAAGCAAATATAAATTTTTAGAAGCTGCATCATTGTTTGACATCTGTTGCTGTCTTTGTTCTTACTGTGTTATATAAATTTGGCCAAATTATTTATGTTCTTTTTACTAGGGTTTTTTCTTGACCAAGTAGACAATTGGCAATTACCCTGTGAGCTAGTACTACGTGGTCAGTAAATCAGAGAATTTGGATTAACAAGTGGAATTTTAATACTGGATAATCCAGTGACCCTATCTCTATGGATGGAGATTTTGCTTTAGAATAGGAAAGAGCAATTAACTTTCACAGGACAGATGGCATTAGATTACAAATAACACCAGACTGCTCTAAATAATGCATGGAGGTTAAATCAAAGGACAGCACTATTTTAACCCCAATATCTTAAAAAGTCCCTGGAAATCAAGCGATCAGAAAAAAATCCCTGACACTTGTTTAAATTTACATATTTTAGGAAACCTTTAAATAATCAAAAATAGTTTAGAGTTAATCAGCTTGACATTATTTATTCAGAGAGACTATGCAGTTCGTCCTCTAACTGACCCTGACTCCACTGCCTCCATGTGCCCTGCCTCACCATGGATGTGTTCAGCCATGGGGTACAAGCTTCAGATGGTCCTGTCATGAACCTCACCCAAAAATGCATGCTGTCATGGCTCCCTCCCCAAACACATATTGAGAACCCACCATTTGCCAGGCTTTAGGGATACCAAAGTGAATAAGGAGTTCACATTTTAATACTTTCTTATATATATTATTTTAGATAGTACTTGTTCTCATGGAAGTGGAAGGGAAGACACACTAGCAGGAGGATATGGAATCATCTGATATAGCTGAAGCAAAATAGGATCACACATCACTGCCATTGAGAGAGGGGTCTTTATGTATGGCCTAGGAACCTCAATAGGGTTATGCAAAAGCTACCATGGCTACCTTACAGTGAAGATTCCCATTACATTATAAGATCCTTATACATCAGTACTATATCCTATACATTTTTAATAAGTTTCTGCGAAGCCACATAAAGTGCTATAGATGTGAGATGTCCCACATATTCATTTGGTAAATATCTGTGGAGCAAAGACTATGTGCAAATCATAGTGCGTGTGGTGGGTGTAAGGATAGGAATGCAATAATGAATAAAAGTGGATCCCTACTCACAAAGAAATTACATTTAAGGGAGGAAAGACAGATAAACAATTATGTAATACAAACTATTCATTATGGGATTACAGAGGAGAAAGTAATCATATTTATTCGTAGAGATTTATTTGTGGGGCAGATTTATGAAAGCATTGGCATTGAACTGAACATGGGGAAAAGGACAGAATTTTGTTAAGTGAACGAAGAAGAAGGAGATCCCAGGCAGAGAGAATGTTATAATTATATTCATGGAGGTGGGACAGAACCAGATGTTTTCAGAGAACACCAAATAGTGTATTTCATTCTTGCTGGTTAATAGCAACAAAAATAAAGAGAGGAAGAATGAGATAATGCCAAAGCAGGAAGGTCTGTGAATGGCATGCCTGGGGAGATGCATTGCCCCATACAGGCAGTGGGTATCAAAGGGACAGAATCCATCTTTTTACTGGGAGCATTCAGGCTCACCCCCATGGTAGAGATTAGGAAACCAAAATCAGAGAGGTTTAGCAATTTGGCTGACATCACACAAATTATAAATAGCTGAATCACTGAATATTTTTCTGTAGGGGGCTATAATGATACAGGTTCTGCTTGTGGAATGTTAACTTAGAAATATGTTATAGAATTAGTAGAATAAGGAGAGACTGAGGATGGAAAAACCAGTTAGAGAGATCTATCAGAGACCAAATAAGATATTATAAGAAACTGAAACAAGATGGCTATGAAAATGGAAAGGAGATTATAGATGATGGTGATGATGTGCAAACTAATTTACATAGTGATTACTGGACTAGGCACTGTTTGGAATACTTTACATATGTCCGTGCATTTAGTCAACCCTATGGGTATATGTTGTTATTATTCAATTTTACAGAAGAGGGAATGTAATCTTAGAGAAGATAAAGAGATTACTAAGGCCACAGAAGGTCATTGGAGGAGTCAGGATTCAAATCCCAGAATTCTGGCTCTAAAATCTAATTTCCTAATTAATGGATATGAGAAACCTCATGGAGTGGAGTCTACAAGTAGAACTAGGCACCAGATGTCATAGGTGGGAGAGGAGGAGGATTCAAAGCAGCATGAAAAGGCTCAAACTGGGGAAATGGTGATTTTTTAAAAATGGAAATGAGATGTCCTCAAAAGTTTATTTGACACACGTTTGGTTTCAGATGCTGGTGTGATATCAAGGGAGCAAGGGGGAAATTAGGAAATAAAAGAGCAAAGTTTAAGGGAGAGATTTTAAACTTAAAAGCATAGATGACAGAGATAAACATTGGAAGTGAACCTTAAAGAGGGGAGAGTCTGACTCCCCTGAAAGCCTTGAGGAAAAAGAACAGAAAAGAGGTTATCACTAAGGAGCAAATGGACAAGATGCCCATGAAGGAGTCTAAGAGCCTTTCAGAGAAAAATGAGGGGAAACAAGAAAGTTCAGTGTTGGGAATCCAGGAACAGAATATTTCAAAAAAGGTCTTGTGTTGAGCAGAGACCAGCCGAAGGAGAGTGAGAACAGGTGATGTCACTGGTAGCTAGGAGTCACTGGTGTGCTCTGGCGGGGCTGGTACAGGACAGCCACGGGGGCAGAAGTCAGATGAGAAATCATTAACAAGGGATGGGGAGGCTGCTGTGTGGGGGACCCTAGTGACAAAAGAAAGAAGAGGAGGAGGCTGCTAACTTGAGAGTAGTGGAGAATCATGTCAGGCTTTTGGAAACTGCTGAAAGGCAATCATATCTATAGGCAAGAGAGGTCTTTATTATGTGATTTTTTTATATTATCAATAACATTTCTAAACAAATGCTACTCAGGTTACTAAATAAGTTCAGAGAGGGCCTAACATATCAGGAAATAAAATAATTGTTCGACAAAACAACCAGTTCTTGGGGACAAGATGGCCAACTAGAGACATTGGTTGCTGGACTGTCCCAAAAAGAAGAAAAAGTTTCAGGTGAAAAAGCATAGCCCAGGTGAATTACTGAGAGAAAGGTGCCAGAACCTACCCTTACCGGAGATCCCACCAGAGGAAGGTGCAGAGCAGAACAAGGAGGAGCAAGATTTTGGCAGAGACTGACCCCCAAGAGTTTTAGAGCCCACTTGAAAAGGTAGGTGAAAGTGCTTGCTTTTCCTCCCCTCATGCCTGGCAGTCTCCCAGCTCCCAATCTGTCAGAGAACCCTTCTACCCGGCTGAATAAAAGCGCTGCTACCACGTGTGAACTAAGAGCTTCTTGGGAGCAGAGCACCAGGTTTCAGGCCCACACAGGGTTGCTTCCCCCACCACAGACCCGAGCTGAGACAACGGGCACCATATTGCCTGCATACACACCAAGTGCTTCTATCCTGCCAAGGAAGTCACAGCCCTTCAGTCTCCCTGTCACTGGGTCCCACATAAACATTTCCCAGCACCCACTTGGACTGTGACAACCACAAAGAAACAGGAAGGCACAAGACAGCAGCAGTATTCCTGGAGTTCTGGCCTATAGAGCAGGCTGCCCCTAGGGTACTGCGAAGTGCCACAAAGGATTTTTAGGACAGAGGAAGGTGGAACATGCACTCTCCTGCACCAGAAAGCCTCTGGCTCATCATCTGAAGTTGTCTGCGCTCCTCCCAGTGGAGACATGAGTGAGTGCAGAGAGGAATCCCTAGAGTAGGATTGTATCCCCACCCCAGAGCAGAAGCAGTAGCAAAGGCCAGGAAAGGACATAAAGATGGGAACCAACTCTTCTCCAACCACCCAATTCTGTGGACATAGCTGCCTCTGCTCCCAAGCATGAGCTTTTGGCATGGGTAAGCTGAGGGACAACCAGATCTAGGCTTGCAGGGGTGGGGGGTTCAACCCCAATAGTACTCTTTTTACCATGCCTGGGGTCTTGCACAGAGGATGCAGCTCATGTCCCTCCCTCCACAGACAGGCAGTGATTTAGGAATGGTCCTGACCTGGGAATCTCAGCCCCTAGGTGTCTATATTACTGGATCCATAGCCAATACCCTCCAGCACACACTCATGCCACAGCAGCCTTGGGGGACTGGTGAGTTCTGAGGGAACTTGAGTCTCCTGGAGCTTGGGCATTCAGAGCAGGCTGCTTCCAGCTGAGAGGAGAGTATAGCATGTCAGAGGGCCCCTTAAGACGAAGGAGACCAGGTCACAAGCTCACCAACATTCAGGGCCTTCTCCTCATTCTCCCCTCCCCCACCCATTGTTGCCAAGGCAGCTGCAGGTGAAAGGCTATTTCTTCCCAGGACCAGCAATTGTTCCACAGGGGACAATTATACCAGGGCACTCAGGAGTGGCTGTCCCACTTCTGACAGGGTGTCTACCACACCCAGGCTTCCACTGAGCTTGGGGCTCACTCCCTCTAAAAAGCCACAGCAAGTGCTTTCCTATGCCCCAAGGACAAAAGCTACGGCCTCCCCTGAGGAAGGGTGGGGCTATCAGTCCTCTCTCAGAGTTGCCTGTCTCTTTAGGGAAGAGTCTACTGCCCCTGGAGGTACATCCCTGGAGGCAAATCCCTGACACAACTACACCTCCCCCACTGGAGAATGTCAGCCACAGCCCACAGCCAGTGTGGTAGCCCTGCACACAGTGAGTTGGGCTGCCTCCCCTACCTCTGCTGCAGCTGGGCCAGGATGGGAGCTAGGAATCTGGGCACGTTTGTGCCCTCAAAGGACAAAGACTGTTGTCACTGCCAAGAGAGGCAGATGTAAACAGCTTCTGCATCCCACAATTACCTGCCTCTGCTAATCTCATAAAAAGGGACCCACCCCTCCTCTTGCATGGTCACTATACATCTACCCTTGTCCTACATGAGAATTCTTCTGAAGCAAGAGATCATCCCACCTCTAACTATCACAGCCAGTGCCTGAACCAAGGGAAGGCCTGACAACATGTTTGCCAGCTCAGTCTTTGTCTTCCCCCACCTGAAAGACTCGAGCACACTATCTAGGAGCATGGAAACTAGGAATTACCTAACCTAGTCCACAACTGTTGGGACCTGAATACTCTCTCAGGGATCTGAGGTCCAACGGAACCAAATTGCCAGCAGTGGATACCAACCTGCATAAGTCAAAAGACAGTATACCTCTCCCTGTTCAGACAAAGCAGCAGAGTTCCCAGCAGAGGAAAATAGGTGAACCACAAATCTATCTATTTTGAGCTTAAGGGAAGAGGTTCCAGATGAGAAAAAACCAGCATAAGAACTCAGGCAATATGAAAAAGCAGGCTGTTTCAGCACCCCCCAAAGGCTCAAACTAGCTTTCCGGCAATGGACTCCAACCAAAAGGAAATTTTTGAAATGTCAAATATGGAATTTAAAATATAGATCATAACTAAGCTTAATGGGATTATGAAAAAGTTGAAGAGCAACATGAAGAAAATGAACAAAAAAATTCAGGACATGAATGAAAAATTCATGAAAGAGATAGATATTTAAAAAAAGAATGTCTAGAAATAAAAGAGTAATTTAAGGAGTTTCAAAATACAGTGGAAAGTTTTAACAACAGACTAGACAAAGCAGAAGAAAGAATTTCAGAGCTTGAAGACAAGGCTCTTGAATTAACTCAGTTAGTCAAAAATAAAGAAAAAAATCAAGAGAAATGAAGAAATCCTCCAAGAAATATGGGATTAGGTAAAATGCCCAAACATAACAATCATAGGTATCCCTGAGGGAGATGAAGAAAAAGCAAAAAAGCATGAAAACCTATTTGAGGGAATAATGGAGGAAAACTTCCCTGATCTTGCTAAAGATTTAGACATTCAGATACAAAAAGGTCATTGAACTCCTGGAAGATTCATTGCAAATAGGACATCACCAAGGCACAAAGTCATCAGTCTGGCCAAAGCCAAAGTGAAGAAGAAAATCCAACAAGCTATGAGATGAAAGCATCAAGTAACTTACAAAGGAAAATCCATCACACTAGCAGCAGACTTCTCAGCAGAAAACTTATAAGCCAGAAAGGATTGTGGTCCCATCTTTAGTATTCTTAAATAGAACAACTATCCACCAAGAATTTTGTATCCTGCAAAACTGAGTTTCATAAATAAAGGAGAAATAAAATCTTTTCAAGACAAGCAATTACTAAGGGAATTTGCCAACACTAGACCTGCACTACAAGAAATGCTCAAAAGTGCTCTAAACACCAAAAAGAATGGTCAGTACTCACCAGTGTAAAAACACTCAAAAGTAAAAACTTACAGTTCTTATAAAAGAGTAACACAAGGGAGAATACAAAGCAACTAGGTAACAATCAACATGATGACTGAAACAGTATATCACTTATCAATATTAACATTGAAGGTAAATGGTCAAAATGCCCCACTTAAAAGATAAAGATTGACAGAATAAATTAAAAATCACAACCCAAATATCTGCCGTCTCCAAGAAACCCATTTAACTTGTAAAGAGTCTCACAGACTCAAGATAAAGGGGTGGAAAAAAATATTCCACACAAATGGATACCAAAAGTGAGCAGGAGTAGCTATTCTTGTATCAGATAAGACAGACTTTAAATCAACAATAGTAAAAAAAAGACAAAGATGATCATTACATAATGATAAAGGGATCAATTCAACGAGAAGATATAACATTATAACAACCCTAAATATATATGCACCTAACAGAGGAGCATCCAGATTCATAAAACAAATACTATTATACTGAGAAATGAAACAAACAGCAACATAATAATAGTGGGGGACTTCAACACTGCACTGACAGATCATCAAGGCAGAAAATCAACAAAGAAATAATGGATTAAATGGGACCCTACAACAAATGGACCTAATATACATTTACAGAACATTCTACCAGCAACTGTAGAACTCTTTTCACAAGTACATGGAACATTTTCCAAGACAAACCATGTGTTAGGCCACAGAACAAATCTCAGCAAATTTTAAAAATCAGTATCATACCATGTATCTTCTCAGATTACAGTGGAATAAAACTAGAAATCAATTCCAAGAGGAACTCTCAAAACTATAAAAATACATGGAAATTAACCTACTGCTGAACAATCTTTGGGTCAATGATGAAGCCAAGATGGAAATCAAAACATTTTTTGAATTAAATGACAATGGTGACATAAGCTTCCAAAATCTCTGAGATAAATAAAAAGCAGTGCTAAGAGGGCAATTCATAGCACTAAATGCCTACATCAAAAAGACAGAAAGATCACAAATTAAAACCAAATATCACACCACAGGAAACTAGAAAAACAAGAATAAACCAAACCCAAAGCTAGCAGAAGGCAAGAAATAACAAAGATCAGAGCAGAACTAAAGGAAATTGAAACCACAAAAACTGTACAAAGAATTAATGAAACAAAAAATTGGTTCTTAGAAAAGATAAATAAAATTGATAGACCACTAGCTATATTTACCAAGGAAAGAAGAGAGAGGATTGAAATAAGATCATTCAGAAATGAAAAAGGAGACTTACAATTGATACCACAGGAATACAAAAGATCATCAGAGACTACTATAAATACTTCTAAGCACACCAACTAGAAAACCTAGAGGAAATGGATAAATTCTTGGAAACACAAGACCTCCCTACCTTGAATCATAAAGAAAGAGAAATCCCAAACAGACTAATAATGAGTAGAGATATTGAATCAGTAATAAAAAATCTCCCAAAAATAACAACAACAAAAAAAAACCCAGACCAAATGGATTCAGAGTCAAATTCTACCAGACCCACAAAAAACAACTGGTACCTATTCTACACAAACTATTCCATAACATCGAGGAGGAGGAAATCCTCCCTAACTCATTCTATGAAGCCAGTACCACCATGATACCAAAGCCAGGAAAGGATACAACAAAAAAAGAAAACTACAGACTGATATTCCTCATAAATATGGATGCAAAAATCCTCAAAAAAAAAAAATGATCTAGAGTCGATTCGCCACGCCTGTATATTCTACACATTCTCGGACCGAGGGGAATCCTCCTAAGCTCAAGAGTTCAACCAGCCGAGCAAGGCAAGGACCATCTCTAAAAAAAAAAAAAAAAAAAAGCAAAAAAAAAAAAAATACTAGCAAACTGAATCTACAGCACAACAAAAAAATAATTCACCATGATCAAGAGGATTTTATCTCAGGGATGCAAGGGTGTGTCAACATACACAAATCAGTAAATTTCATTCACCATATAAGCAGAATTAAAAACAACCATATGATCTCCTCAATAGGTACAGAGAAAGCATTCAATAAAATTCAGCATCCCTTCATGATATAAACTCTCAACAACTAGACATAGAAGGAACATATCTCAAAATAATAAAAGCTATATATGACAAACCCACAGCCAACACCATACTGAATGGAGTAAAGTTGAAAGCATTCCCCCTGAGAAGTGGAACAAGACAAGGATGCCCACTGTCACCACTTCTATTTGACATAGTACTAGAAGTCCTAGCCAGAGCAATCAGTCAAGAGAAAGAAATAAAGGGCATCCACATTGGGAAAGAGGAGTTCAAACTATCCCTGTTTGCTGATGATATGACCTTCTATGTAGAAAACCCTAAAGACTCTTTCAAAAGACTCCCAGAATTGATAAATAAATTCAGTAAAGTGTCAGGTTGCAAAATTAACATACACAAATCTGTAGCATTTCTATACACTAATAACAGCCAAGCTGAGAATCAAACAAGAATTCAGTATTATTTATAATAACTTCAAAAAATTAAATAAAATACCTGGGAATATAGTTAGCCAAGGAGGTGAAAGATCTCTACATGGAGAGCTACAAAACACTGATGTAAGAAATCATGGATGGCACAAACAAATAGAAAAACATCCCCTCCTCATGGGTTGGAAGAACCAATATTGCCAAAATGTCCATACTACCCAAAGCGAATTGTAGATTCAACAAAATTCCCACCAAAATACCAATGTCATTTTCACAGAATTTTTTTAAAAATCCCAAATTTCATATGGAATCAAAAAAGAGACAGCCCCAATAGCCAAAGCAATCCTACACAAAAAGAATAAATCTGGAGGCATCACATTACCTGACTTCAAATTATACTACAAGGCAATAGTAATCAATATGACACAGTAGACACATAGATCAATGGAGCAGGATAGAGAACCTAGAAATAAAACCATGCACTTATAACCAACTGATCTTTGACAAAGCAGACAAACACATACACTGGGGGAAAGATGTCCTATTCAATTAATGGGGCTGGGACAATTGGATAGCCACTTGCAGAAGAAAGAAACTCAATTTCTGTCTCTCACCACACACAAAAGTAAACTCAAAATGGATTAAAGACTTAAATATAGGACATGAAACCATAAAAATTCCAGGAGAAAACTTAGGAAAAACTCTCCTGGATATTGGCCTAGGCAAAGAATTTATGACTAACACCCCAAACGCAAATACAATGAAAAATAAATAAATAAATTTGAACTTAAACTAAAAAGTTTCTGCACAGCAAAAGATATAATCAACAGAGTAAATAGACAAACTACAGAATCGGTTAAAATATTCACAAACTATATTTCCGACAAACGACTAATATCTATTAATAGAATCTACAAGGAACTCAAGCAAATCGGCAAGGAAAAAACAAATACCCCCATCAAAAAGCGGGCAAAAGACATGAACGGACATTTTCAAAAGAATATAGACAAACGGCCAACAAACATGAGAAAATGCTCAACATCGCTAATCATCAGGGAAATGCAAATTAAAACCACAATGAGATATCACCTTACCCCTCTCAGAACAACCATTATTAAAAAGTCAGAAAACCGTAGATGTTGGCATGGACGCAGTGAAAAAGAAGCACTTATACACTGTTGGTGGGACTGTAAATTAGTACAGCCTCTATGGAAAACAGTATGGAGATTTCTTAAAGAACTAAAAGTAGACCTACCATTCAATCCAGCAATCCCAATATTGGTTATCTACCCAAAGGAAAAGAAGTCGTTACATCAAAAAGACACATGCACTTGTATGTTTATCGCAGCACAATTGCAAAGATATGGAATCAAATTAAGTGCACATCAACTGACGAGTAGATAAAGAAAATGTGGTATATATATACTATGCAATACTACTCAGCCATAAAAAAGAATACAATAATGGCTTTTGCAGTAACTTGAATGGAACTGGAAGCCATTATCCTAAGTGAAGTATCCAGGAATGGAAAAACAAATATCACATGTACTCACTTATAAGAGGGAGCTAAATGATGGTCATATGGTCATACAGAGTGGTATAACAGACTTTGGAGACTCAGAAGGGAGGAGGGTGGGAGAGTGGGTGAAGCATCAAAAATTACCTATCAAGTACAACGTGCGGTATTCCACCGACATGTATACTAAAAGCCCTGACTTCACCACTATGCAATTCATCCATGTAAAAAAAAAAAACACTTGTACTCCCTAAATCTATTGAAATTCAAAAAAAGTTTAGAAAAAACAGCAAAGATAATAGTGATATTAATGCAATGCTTAAATGTAAGGTCTCTATAGCAATTTTAATTCTGGATTAATCAGCATTGTTTCTGCACATAAATATGATATCAAAGGCATGAAATGTTTTTAAAAATAGAAAATGAGAATATTTAAGGAGCAAAACTAAAATGGTGAATCATTCTACTTTCATCACCAGCAAGCCACAATCACCACTATCCGGGGAAATTGTGTCATTCTTTCCTCTGTACCTTCAACATTCTTGTATGACTGTACTCATCATCAATTTTTTTCCAATTAGATTCTACTTCAAGCAAAAATGTCTTCTTCGTTTCCATTCAGGTATTGAAGGAATACTTACTGGATTGAATTCTGCCAGTTATTATAGACTTGAAAGGCCAGCTCAGTGCTTGAGATTGAAAATGTGAGAACCACAATTCTTGTTTTCTGAGGACTTTGATTCCATCGAAAGAGAACATAGTATACAGAGTTTAGAAGCATCAGCTATGGTCTCCAACAGACCCGGGCTCAAATCTCACCTGTCTTTTGCCCATATATGCAACCTTAGAAAAATTATTTAATTTCAATAAGTCCCAGTTTCCTCATTTATAAAATAAAATTAATGGGGCTAATGATAACATCTTTTATAAGGTTTTTGTGAGGATTATAAGAGATAATGCATGTACAGTGTTCAGCACAGATCCTGATGCATATTAAACACTCTATTCCTGTTAATTGTTATTTTTTCCCTTTTTATCCTGGAGGTTTACTCCCAATGTTTACTTCTGTCACCACTCTTTTTTAGAGATTTCCAAACTTTTCCTATGACAGAGTATTACTGGGTCATATCCCCTACATTCCTTCTAGGCATCATCCCATCATGTTTTCTTCTTCTGTCTTCCTCTTTATTTCTCTTTCTTCTTCTTCTCCTTCTCTTTCTCCTCCTCTTTCCTTTCCTCCTCCTTCCCCTCCTTCACTCTCCCCTCCTCCCTCCTCTCCTTTCCTCTCCTCTTTGCGTTCCCCTCTCTTCCCTGTGTGTGTGTGTCTCTTTCTCATCTTTCAAGAGGAATGAGTATCATCAAATGCAATTAAAAAAATAAAAAGGGATGGCATTTTTTTTTGCTAGGGCTGCTATGACAGAATATCACAGACTGGGTGGCTTGAGCAACAGAACCTTATTTTTTTTTTCACAACTCTGAAAGCTAGAAGTCCAGAATCAAGATGTCATAAGGTTTGGTTTCTTCTGAGGCTTCTCTTCTTTGCTGTCAGATGGCCACTTTTTTTATAGTTAATAATAATTTATTGTATATTTCAAAATAACTAAAGGAGCAGATTTGGAATGTTCCCAACACATAGAAATAATAAATGTTTGAGGTAATGGATATCCCAATTACCCAGATTTGATCATTACACATTGTATGCTTGTATCAAAATATCATGTGTACCCCATACATATGCACAACTATTATGTATCCATAAAAATTAAAATTTAAAAATAGAATTTTAAAAATCTACCACCATCCTTCTTCAGCCTATTTGCCAATGTCCTCTCTCACTGTACCAGGCACACGGTCTCTGTACCTGTGCTTTCTCCCCTCCAAGCCATTGCTCATGTTTAGAAAGACATACCCATTGTTTGTCTCTCAAAACTCTGGCTCTTTGTGGCACCTTTCCAGATCCTCCCAGATTAAATTACTCTTTCCTTTCTCTGTTCTCTTGAGACATTTTTCCCAGCTCTTATCAGTCTGCCTTGAGTTACAGTTACTTGTGTTTTTCTCATGCCCTAGAGAAAATAGAGCAGGGACTATTATTTACTCATCTTTTTATTTCCTGTGCCCAGCAGTCATCTTCACACAGTTGATTTGAAAATTCATTCCTTTAAGCAACTTGATAACTTCTCCTTATAGATCTGGGGCTCAATGTGACCATCAAAAGAGGCTCCTAAACCTCCTTTTATTTTTCTAAGCTAAAATTAGTTTGCTCATTTTTTTTTATTCCAGAATATTATGGGGTAAAAATGTTGAGGTTACATACATTGCCTGTGTGCCGACCAAGTCATAGCTACAAACGTGCTCATCCCTAGACAGTGCGTACCACACCCATTAGGTGTGAATTTACCTTCCCTTTCTCCCCACTCCTTCCTGCCTGGCACCCAATGATTGCTACTTGCATATGTGCACGTAAGTTTTGGTCAATCAATACCAATGATTGACCAATGAGTGTTGATCAATGAGTACATGTGGTGCTTCTTTTTCCGTTCTTGAGATACTTCACTTAAAAGAATGGGCTCCAGCACCATCCAGGATAATACGAGATGTGTTAGTTCACCACTGTTTTTTGTGGCTGAGTAGTACTCCATGGTATACATATACCACATTTTATTAATCCACTCGTGTATTGATGGGCACTTGAGTTGTTTCCACATCTTTGCAATTGTGAATTGTGCTGCTATAAACATTTGAGAGCAGATGTCTTTATTATAGGATGACTTTTTTTCCTTTGGGTAGATACCCAGAAGTTGGGATTGCTGGATCAAAAGGTAGTTCGACTTTTAGTTCTTTGAGGTATCTCCATACTACTTTCCATAGAGGTTGTACTAGTTTGCAGTCCCACCAGCAGTGTATGAATGTTCCTATCTCTCTTGCTGCCTTCACAGCAATGTGGCCTTTCCTCTGTGCACATACTCCCAGTATCTCTTCTTCTTCCTATAAGAACACTAGTCATATTAAATTGGGGCCTACCACATCACCTCATTTAACCTTAATTATCTCTTTAAAGGCCCTATTTCTAAAAACAGCCACATTCTGAAGTAACGAGAAGTAGGAGGGGAACATAGTAAATTTGAAGGGAGTGCAGTTCAGTCCAGGACAGGAAGAAAAAGTAATATTTTCCATTCTTTGCACCTATACGTTACTTTAACTCAGATGGGAAGAATGCTACTTCTTAAAAATAACTTTGAATATTGTTAAAGAGATCATGTATTTCCCTGTGGTCAAAGTCATTATTTATAACATAAGAAAATATGTAAAGAGATTGAATATAATTTCTCTATATTGTAAGGAAGTATCCAATTTTATGTAATGTGTTTTAATTTAATCTGGTATTTACTTGGAAAAAGTATAATGGCATTAGCACATTTAGAACTATATGAAAGATATTGAGATAAATTCCTAAGTACATAGTATAGATAGTGGCATTTCAATTATATTTTGTTGATAAGTGAAAAGTAAATGCCACTGTATGCACTGCTTAACTATGGAACATAAAAAAGAGATTTTTTTTCTAATGTACAACAATTGGCAAAGTGTAAACATAGAATGTTGATGTTTTTCACATTTGTCTTAAAATACTGAACCAAGTTCAGTGCCAGGGGCGGAATGCCAAGCTATCAACTTTGAGAAGCTCAACTGAAGTGAAGCCTTTCTTCCAAAATGTGAAGGGCAAGGTGCCCAGAAAAATACCTCATCCTTGAAATATGTGAACATATTTAAGCACTTAACTTTTTCTTAATACACAATAGCTTTGCTGCAAACCAAGAGAATTATTTTAACATATGAATTCGCTTCTGTGGATTTTATAAATGTGCTTTTTGTTTATTAAATACTGGGCATTAGTCAGTATGAAGTATTCTTCTAACCTATAATGGTAAAAATAATCTTCAATCCAACCTTTAGATTCTTCCATTATTTAATGGAAATTTTAATACATAGTATTAATATTTTTAATTCTATTTTTACTCTATTAATTATCACACACTGAAGAACATCTAAAAATACTGATATATCCTAAAGGATAAGGAGAAATCATAGAATATGTAACACTTGATGCCTGCATGTTAGTGTCAGAAGAGAATTTGGCACAAAACAAATGTAAGAAAGCAAATGTAAAGATTATATTTTTGGATGGTAGATTTTAAAATATTGAATATTCACCAAGAATCTTTTTTTAAAGTATAAAGGTCTTAATTTGATCAGTTTTCTACGTACATAAAATCATTCTACATTTAAAGTGAAAAAGTTAAGAATAGCATCAAATGACATAAGATAAAATTCAGCTAAGAATTAACTCAACGGTTTTATGCTATAAAACCTACTACTGTTCATTTAACTGTACAGAGCTAGAAAATTCAATCAAGTTACACATCTGCCAAATAATAATTGAATATTGAGAGGTCAATTAGCAAAATAGATAAATTACTTAGTAGAAGAGTAATCCCCTCATAACCACATTGTTTTATTTCTCCACTTTCTTTCACTAATGCACTGAAGGTTTTCAAATTAATTGGACTCTTCAAATGAGTAGGAGAAACCAACTTTACTAACATGTAGTAATCAGCCAAAATGGGATTTCCAGGGTAAAAAGTTTATCTGCCTCAGTGACATCCTTGATGTAGGCATGCAGTTTTGTGGTTTATCTCATTGACCCAGCTATTGAACCAATAAAAAAGTGGAGGAGGGAAGTGAGGATGAGCGAGGAAGAGTAGGAGGAAGAGGAGAAGAAGGAAGAGATGGGGAAAAAAGCAAATCCAATGAACTCCAAATCCCAGATCAAAATGAAACACAGAAAGGGACTGAGAGTCATCCGTGGACCTTGTCTTGCACATTCTCCAGCCTTGCTGTATAATTAATATTCACAGAAATGGCATAAGGTACTCATGTATACATGTTGCCAAAAGGTAAAACGGAGCCTCCCTGGAAGCAACGTTTAATCAGCAATTACGCTCAGGAATGCAAAGAGGAGGGCATGTTAAAGCAACCTAGCTAAAAGTATGCACTCACTCAATGATTTATAATAGACCAGTAACAAACACCACCAATTCATTTATTTAACTGTCTGTGCACCTCTTCAGGGAAAGGAAGACTGTAAACTTTGGTAGGCTGATAAACGATATGTACTTACTTGGAAGGCTGTGTTAAGTTGTGCAAGATTATTTCCCAGATATTCCAATAGGAGCAACCTTAGCAAGTGGAATGCTTGGAATCGTCCATGTCTGAATTCAGGCTAGCTTGACACTTCACTAAGGATGGTAAAGTAGATTCCACTCTATGGGAATTACTGTAGCAGTGAGCCTGATATACTAAATTTAGAATGATTATAGGTAGCTCTTGGTTCCAAATAAATGAATATTTATTCCTGAATATCTACTTGTATACCCACACAAACTTATATTAAACATTTAAATAAACTCATGCTCTGTTCATTCAGCAAGCATCTATTTGACATTTCCTAGGTGTTGGGGAACGTATTAATTGCTAGGAATAAATTAATAAAACATTATTCCTGTCTTCAGAGAAGGTAAAACATATAGGGAAATATAATTTATTGCGCATCTGTTATGTACCTAATATATGTGATCACAACAATACTGTTGAAGTTGGTACTGTTTTCCCCATTTTACTGATAAAGAAACTAGGGTTCAGGAAGACTAAGTAATTGTTTATTGTCAATTACTCAGTTATAAGTAGCAAAGTCAGTATTTAAACCAAGATCTGTCGGGCTGCAAATTCCAATCTCTCTTCTCTATATTGCTGTTAGTTTAAGCAGGGAAGATGGACAAATAAACACTTGTAACAAAATATTTTAAGTGATACAGTGGAAACGTGTACAATGTAAAGTAATGGCAAAAACGAAGAATAGTAAAAATTCTACTTTGGGTAAAGGAAAGGGGAAAAGGTGTGAGAAGTCTTCTCCAAAAAGATAATATTTGAGCAATGTGTTTAAGAAAGAACAGCAGTTCTTCAGAGAGTACTGGGGCACAAAGTGCTACACCCCTATTTAACCCTTTAAAATTCCTAAAATACAGTACACTCTTCACCCTCTTTCTCTTTGTCCATGCTGTGTGCTTTGCCAGAAACATTTTGTCCTCTTTGTCTTCCTGGTGAATTCCTAGATTTAAATGTAATGGACTCAGAGACACGGGAATTTATAGACATTTGCCCAGTGATTTATTCGTTCAGCAAATATTTAGGAGTCCCTACTTATATACCAGATACTGAATATTTAGAGACAAAATCCAATAAATCTTTACTTGCTTAAAATCTAGTTGGGGATATAGAAAACTAAAATTATGATTACAATACAATATGTACTACAATTAAAAAGTGCAAGAGGTATGAGAGAACAGCAGAGGGCACCGAAGGGAGCTTCCAAAGGAGACCCTAGTCTGTGTCTCAAAGGCTGAGTGGTTGTTGATATGTAGAGAAAAGAAGAATTAAAACAAAAAATTCTAACTTCTTGGTGATTTTGTATTATTGGAAAACATCATTAAAATCTTGGCAACACTGTGGTGAGCTGTTAATCGTGTAATGATCAGAAGAGCTGATTAAATGCATAAGACCAGCAAAGTGACATACAAATAACAGTTATGTGATGTAATTCATGTCTTTCATATGTACCAGCCATGAGAAATTTGACCGTGATGTTCTAATTGGAGGAAAGATAATTCTGAACCTAAGACCCCATCAGATTCAATTTACTAACAATATTGATCTCCTGATATAATCTGCAAATGAAGGTAAATTTGGTTGATTGGCATCAAAGAGGAGAAATAATCGTGACTACATTGGCAACCGGAATGGTAACTTTATTCTGACCTAAAAGGTACGTCTATATGAAGAAGAACTTTTCTAGAACTGCTTAGCCCACGAGGACATTTATCCAGGTTCTATAATCCTCTCTCTTTCTTTCTCTCTCACTCTCAATACAAACACACACATACCTTTCCTTCATCAGATTCACTGAATCATTGCAATGAGTAAAGTGGCAAGTGTTGCACTATCTCAAGCCTGGATCCCAGTTGACAATATCATTGATTTCTTCACTTTCCAATTTCCTCAACCTGAGATACTAGCATTCATATTCCAGTTAAAAGGTCCTCTTCAGTATATAGTTTACATGTTTTTAGAAGTACTGAAGTCTGCTTTTAAAAATTCAGTATTAAAAGTATTCAGTTTAATACATAACATTTGGGGAGCACTACCTTTTTCCAGGACTTCTACTTGTATTAATTATTTTAATCCACACAACAACCCTATTAGGTAGGTACTATTATTATCCCCATTCTATAAATAAGGACTTGAGCCACAGAGCAGTTTAATAACTTGCAAAATTCACACAACCTTTCAAAAGGAAAAAAAATGTCAGACATTTTTAAGGCATAAAAGGTAGAAATGTAAATCCTCAATTTTAGGATTTTAGGAGGAAAAATTAGTTAAGCCCTCTAACAAGAGGTTTGTTTTACATTGTTATATTTTAATAACAGGAACACCTGTTTGTTTATAGGAAAATGTTTAATTATCAACTAAACATTAAGCAACCAGTACATAATTTAAAATGTGGGAGAATTTCCATAAAAAAACTGAAGCTAAATAAGATGCTGGTATATTTTTTCTTATAATTCTAGCACTGAAGGATATTATATGCTCCCTCCACTTCTTCTATATGAGCTCAGAGGCCCACATTTCTACTAATGGTCTCCAGAAATGCAAACTAAGACATGCTAGTTGGCAGCTTCCTGGAAAGATGAAAGAGACTTAGCAGCCCAAGCTGTGCACCTGGCCAAATTCCAGGTGAGGGGTTTCTTCCTGAGATGAGACTAAATCAGACAAAAATAGCCTAAAGGCAGTAAAAGTAAATGGCAATTAAGCAAAATGTAGTAAAATGACAGAAGATTAAGGGACAACATAATATTTGATCTCCAATTTTACACCAAAGACTTGTCAATTACAAAAAAAATCTGAGCCTTTGATTGTGTTTCTTGTATTTATGTTCAGAAACAGTCCAAAGGAATAAGAAAGGTGTGTTACACTGTAAAACTCAATGAGCAATGCATTTCTTCAACATCCTTTCTTTTCAGAATGAGGCAATATTCATTCCGAGAAGCTAAACCAGTTTACAGGAATAGGCCAGTGATGCCAGAAAAGAGTTTGTCTTCATTTTCCAAAATAGCTGTTAGAAATCATCTGCATGTGTATTTGTCAGAGTTCTCCAGAGAAACAGAACCAATGAGATATATATGTAAAAAGAGATTTATTATAAGGAATTGGCTCCCATGATTATGGAAGGTGAGAAGTCCCAAGGTCTGCAATCATCAAGCTGGAGACCCAGAAGAGCCAATAGTGTAGTTCTCGTCCAAAGGCCTGAGAATCAGGAGAGCCAAAGGTATAGTTCTAGTCTAAAGGCAGGACAAAACCAATGTACCAGCTCAAGGCAGTCAGGCAGGGGAAATTTCCTCTGACTTGCAGGAACATCAGCTTTTTTCTTCTAGTCAGGCCTTCAATGGATTAGATGAATCCCACCCACATTAGAGAGGGCAATCTCCTTTACTCAGTCTTTACCAATTCAAATGTTAGTCTCATCCAGAAATACCCTCACAGACACACCCAGAACAATGTTTGACCAAATGCCTCTTAGGGATCACTTTGAATTTTTCTAAATATTTGTAAACAGTTTATTTTAAATTTCTCATGAATTCACATTTGGTTTACAAATATGTAATTGTTAGGGTTTAAGCAACACAACAGTCTAATTACAAATAAAAGAAAAAGAAGTAAATTTGGATTTGAATAAGAAGGCAGTCCAACACACAAAGAACAAATGTGCAAGAGCTGCTAATAGTCTCGTCAATGTCCATCCTCTGCTTCGCTCTGAGTATTAAGAATGTAACGGTTAGCTCAGCATTTGACTCTATGGAATAAAGACTGAATTCCCCCTTATCACTTGCAGCAATAGTAGATCTTTGACTAAGGTCTGACTTAATCTTATATGGAGACTTAAGAGGAAGTACTCTGTGTAATTTCTAGATTATATCCTTAAAAGGAAAGGTATGCCCTTTTTCTTTGCCTCCTTCCATCCCACTGCTTGGAACATAATCATGGCGGCGAGCCATACTGGACTCAGATAATGGCAGCATCCCAACCAAGCATCAGGATGGAAGCAGTATGGGTCTCTGAAAGTTTGCATGAAGCAAAACCACCATATCAGCTGTAAGACACCTCCCCATATACTGTTACATATCTGAGAAAACGAACTTCTCTCAATTTAACCACTGTTTTTTGAGTTTCCATTACCTGCAGCTAAACTTATATTTTAATCAACACAATAATTTTGACCTTTGATTTGCTTTTTTAACAATCAGGAGTTTAAGCAATGTCAATAGGTCTCATGGGAGTATTGTGTGTATAAATTTCATCAATCCTGTATATTACCATGAAAAAGAAAGTGGGGAGATTTGAATGCAATGCCTGAGCATGGACTTATTGAAAGCACCTGGGTATTATTCTATCATTTTCTCACATTAGTTAAGTCAGATCATTTGGGAGGTTTTCTTTTCTTTACTAGCTGTTATATATTTCTTTAGAAGATGAATGCATAATCTTCTCCAAGTAGTTAGTCATTTCCTTTTTTGTTACTATTATTATTATTCCTGTTGACACATAAAGTTCTTATTAAATTTAAAATGTTTGAAGTGTTAAAACTATGCACTTTCAACAATGTTATCATCTTCATTTAGCAGATTTTTAAAACTGAGATGAAAGGAGGCTAAATAGTATGTAAGCTCATCTATTAGGAAGTTTCAATGCATTTAAGACATAGACTCTTAGGTCCTGATTCCTGAATCCTGGGTTTTCCTTATTCCAAAGAATGCCTTAAAAGATTTTTTTTATTTTTCGAAAAATTTTTATAAGCCTCAATTCAGTCTTAGGAATTATCTCCCTATTAGTAGTCATTGATGGACATACCTTTTATATTTATTGGATGTGATTTTTTACTTTATATTTATCAGGATATTCACTATACATATATATCCTATATATTTAAGTGATTTAAGTGTTCCCTACCCATACCTCCTCTTATCTGTAGAAATTTCTAAGATTAAAATTAATGGAGAACATCACAAAGGAGGTGGTAGATATAATTATTTACATTGAAAGTATAAATTTTCTTTTATGCATTAGAAATATGTAAAAGACAAGCAAAAAAGAGAAAATATTCTGATTTTAATATTTGCATTAAAATGGCAGTTTTGAAATGTGACAATATCTAGGTAATAGTTCATATAAATCAATTTAAAAAAAAACAAAGACCCTAGAGAATAAATGGGCAAAAGAATGAACATATGCCTTATAAAACAGGACATCAGCTTGTGAAAAAAATATTTACTCAACATAGTAGGAACTTCTGGTTCCTGCCCATATGGCAACTTAACATGGGGCTTCTGGCTTCCTCTGTAAAATCAACCCTGGAATAACTATAGAAGTGAGAGAGAAAAATGTATTACAGAAACAAAACTTTCCATCGGGGATGCTAAAGCTGATTGAAGTGATGTGTTGAGAGAGGCCTTCGCCTAAAGCTTGGTACAGAGAACAGCTGGAGGAGCAATGAGAGGGTGTGTCAGAGTAAAGCTTCGTAAGTACTGCTCTGGCCTCTCCTTTGTGTGTTTGGGACAAGCGTTTTTCCATGCCTGCACCGTAAAAATGAGTGGCAACCGTTCATATTGCCAGCACAGATGGTCCAAGGAATTATCAGGAGATTGCAAAAGCCCTGCTCAAAAGTGTAGTCTACATAAACAGGTACCCATTAAGCAGCTTCCCGCAAACATTCACTTTTACCCACCCTGCAATCCAATCACCGGGACTAATGAGTTACAATCTAGGGAGACAGCCTCCTAATGCTGTTTTTTTCTAAGGCTTTACAGGATGCAGAACAGAGGTGATATATTCAGTGCCTTGGAGGAAAATGGAGGTAATCAAGACTGGGTTTATCCCTTCCACTTTCCTTAAATTCACCAGACTAGCAAAACTGGAAGCCAGCCTTCAACCCTAGCTCAACTCACATTGTTAAGCAGTGAAGCTCATCCCCCAAGAGAAAATTAATTCACAGGTCCAAATAAGAAGTATAAATATCTCAGTGAAATTTTTAAAAACTGAATAAAATATGTTGTCTTAGTCCATTCAGGCTGCTATAACAAAACATTATAGACTAGATGGCTTATAAACTGCAGAAATTTATTTCTCACAGTTCTGGAGTCTGGGAAATCCAACATCGAGTCACCAGCAGAGTCAGTGTCTGATGAGGGCCCACTTCTTCATAGGCAATATTCTTCTTATTTTAACCTCACATGGTAGAAGAGATGAGAGGTCTCTCTCGCCTCTCTTATAAGGGTACTAATCCCATTCATGAGAGCTTTACCCCCATGACCTCATCACCTCCCAAAGGTTCCACCTCCTGGTACCATCACTTTGGGGGTGAGGACTTCAACATATGAATCTGGGAGGGACATAAACATTCAGACCATAGCATATACCAACTGAATTTATTTGAAAAATTAAAGCTTAAAGTAAGTTTTTAAATGTATTAAGGAGCTAAAGAAAGAGTCACCTAACTTTAAATAGAAGACTTTGGATTGAAAAGGCTCATAGAGTGATTGCTATGTTTTTAAAGCTAAGATCAAGGAACAAGAAAAGAGAGTATATAAATAATAACCCAAAAATTGATTATGATAGATCTGGAGACTAACTGGGAAAAATAATAATGATCTTTCAAAAAAAATCAATAGATAAAATACACAACAGAGATGAACAGGCAATTACAAATGCATATATGCACACACAAAGCTAGCAAGTGCATTACAAGAATCTAAAAATCATTGATATTTTAAAGAGCACAAATTAAAGCAATGAGACAATATATGTTTTAGCTTGGCAAATCAGAACACCAAGTGTTGATGAGAATGTGAGTATATAGAAATTCTATTGTACTGCTTATAGAAAGAAATCCTATACCACTGTTTAGTCAAATTACTACATGCACACACTCAGAATTCCAGAGAAATTTTCACAAAGGTCTATCTGGTAATATAGGGTATCCTTTGTATCATTTATTTATAATTGGTGGAAAATGGAAGGCACCCCGGAAATCCATCACAGGAAAAGAGGAAAGGGCAAAATGTGGCATACCATTGAGAATTTTGCAGTGGTTACAGCAAAGGATTTGCTATACAGATAACATGGATAGATCTTATAACTTAATGTTTAGTGGGAAAAATGGGAAAAGAATATGATACATAGCAATGTTATTAACATAAATTAATATACATATACAAATAAAATGGCTACATATGACACTAGCAGAATGGGAGTGAAGTATGGAAATACATGGGAATAGATACATAGGTAGATATATGATTGATGGATAGATAAATAGAGATGGGTAAGAGATAGATAGATGGATGGTGGGTAGATGGATGGATAAATAGCAGAGTCTTGCATATATTCATAATAAGAATGTTTCATGATCCAAGGAGTACAAGTCACTCAAAAACTTTTACTAAGTTCCAAAAGAAAAAAGTTCACTCCCGCTAATAATTAAAGAAAGGCCAAATAAAATAAGATTCCATTTCCTTCTTCTGCTTTTTAATTTGTTAAGGATAATAGCAAGTTGACAGGAATATAGGATAACTTGCTTATAAATACTCCTGGTAGAAACATAAATTGGTGTAACCTTTTGGAAAAAATGTGGCAATATGATACAACAGCTTTAGAAATGACCATGCTCTATGATGTGATAATTCTTAAAATCTATCCTTACAAAATTATCAAAAATTAAGAAAGCTTTATGGGCAAAGGTGCTAATACTGAAATATTTGTAAAACTGAAAATTTTAAAGTAATCTAAATGTCTAACAAAAGCTTTAAATTTGATATGATTTTCCTCTAGAGGGTACCAGGGCTATAAGGAGAAATAGCTGCTTCCACTACTAGGATAAGGATAAATAGGAGTATTTTTCTTTGTGCCAGAAAGCAAGGAAGACATCCAACATAAGTGGGGTCGTGTGAAAGGGACACAGAAACCAACCTAAAGGGACTCCTACTGACCACAGATGGGCACTCGGTTATCAAAAAAACTCTAGTATGAAAATGCATTCATTCACAATGAAATTAGAAAAACAAAACACATCTTTGGCCACCATTAGAGATTGTTCAGGCACCAATTCATCATCATAAAATGTGACAGATAAAGGGAAAGAATCAAACTTCATCTGCACAAACTATCTTTTGTAGTAACCAAATTGTTAATGAAGGAAAGTTCTTTATGGATATAAATGAAGAAGGAAAGATAGAATTAGAAAATTAACAATTTGAAACTCCCAATGAAGTCATGGATCTAGTCAATATTCATGAATAGATGTTAAAATGATTAAAAGAAAGGATGACGGGCACTATATGGGGCTCACAACACCTGATCTATCTTGACATCACTAAACATGGGTAACCAGATGGTATGAGCCTTATACACAATACAACAAGAAGTAAATAGCAAAATTTATGACATATTCTTGACAAAAAGAAATGGAGCCTGACTCCAATTAAGTCTCTACATATAACTATTACTGTAAAAGAAATGTAGGGGTGAGAGGAAGAAGCAAAACAAATCATGAAGAATCAGTCAAATCAGTAATGTGGGACATACTACAGGACAAACAACCAGATTTCTTTCCAAATGAATGACATAAGAAGTGGGGAGATGGGAGCTTGTTGGAAATTAAATGAGATTTAATGAACATGACAACCAAATGTAGCGCTTGGCTTCTATTTAAACAAGCCAAATATTAAAAAAGATATTTATTGAGACAATGGGGATATTAGAATATAAACTAAGTAGTAGATTAATTTTAATATATGATAATGGAATTTTAGTTATACAGAAAAATAACATTTACCCAATGTACATTCATAAGTATTTATAAAATGAATAAAATGATAAAATCATGATAAAATTTTATAAATTTTATTTATAAAATGATGTCTGGAATTTAATATACCCCCGTTTTCAAGGGAAATACTCCACTTAAAAAATATATACATCATTGATATCAATGAAACAAGACTGGCTAAATATGGCTAATTGCCAAAACGTGGTGATGAGTACATGGGAATTTGTTATACCATTTTCTCTATTTCTATGTGTGTTTGATAATGTCCATTAAAAGTAAAAAATAATAAAATTAAAAAGTGATACTTTATTTGATAGCCTCATATGCTATTCAAAAATAGCATTTTATCAACTTTCTAGTAATATTATGAAATACGTTTTTTATGATATGGCAAAAAAAGGAAACAATTTTAGTATTCTCCTATAAATAACAAATTTACATAAGAAAAAAGGGCTAGAAAGAAATCTGGAAAGTATTCTGCCTTGGATTATAGGAAAACGAGTAACATTTTTTGCTTTACTATATATGCGGGACAGTTCTCCAGGTGACCTTGGACTGACCCAATTCTCCTCCCTTTCTTGCTTCTAGATCTCAAGAATTACTATAGAATGTGCTGAGAATGCAATATCTTGAGATAGGGAGGAATTGCCTGAAACAGCTCAAGCCTTGTTCCTGGCCCTCCCAGAGAATATAACATCCTGAGTTAGGGAGGAACTGCCCAAGACAGCCCGGGCTTTGTTCCTCTCTCCCCTGGAAGCAGGATGTCCTTCAAAGCTTTGCCCAGTGACTCACGTGTTTCCTGAGGTATATAACCCAGGGCAGGCTGCCTACCTGGGTCCCTCAGCTGTAGTGCAAAAGGGGCACGTGCAGTCAAGACTCCATCCTCCCTGGGCAGCTTTCTTGAGTCTTGAGGGAATGACTCACAATAACTCCTAGATTTCTTTTGTCCTTTGCTGCCTGTCTGTAAGTAATAAACCTGCTTCATATAACTTGTGTTTGGGTGTGTTCTGTCTCACTAGACTCAGATGAGTTGGTAAAATGCACAGTGAACCTTCTCCACGATAGACTTTTCTGTAGTTTCCAAATTTCAAAATTTCTGACTTTTATCATCAGAAAACACTTTTAAGAATGTATCCTCTCTACTTTTTTTTTTCTCATTTGGGTGGGTGAAGATACAGCCATATACAGTCAGGCATCACTTAAGGACCAGGATAGGTCCTTAGAATGCATCTGAGAATCACATCAGTAGGTGATTTCCTCATTGTGCAAACATCATAGAGTGTACTTACACACACCTAGATGGCATAGCCTACTGCACACCTAGGCTGTGTGGTATAGCCTATTGCCCCTAGGCTACAAACCTGTTCAGCATGTTATTGTACTGAGTACTGTAGGCAATTGTAACAATGCTAAGGATTTATGTATCTAATATCTAAACATAGAAAAGGTGTATCAAAAATATAGTATTATAATCGATGGGACCACTGCTAAATAACTAATATGCACTAATGATTAAAATGTGATATGATGGTAACAAACATGAGGTCTGATAGAAATCTATTCCTAATCAATTTTCCTTCACAAAAAATTATGTAAATTATAACTTATAACATTATCTCAGGAATGATTATATTTATTTGTCTGAAAGATATTCCAGCAATGTTGCAGCAGCTACATAAGCTACCCCAACGTAAGTCTCTCTTCAACTTGTCTTCTCTCAGTTCCCTAAAGGATAGCAATGAAATCCATCTGCTCTTTCTTCCTGAACTAAAAATCCCACATGATATTTCAAGTTTGGTGCCATGAGCTATTCTCCAGAATGGGTGAAATTAGGAAATATTAAGAGAAAGATTCTCCATTACACTTCATCACCCTACTGTAAGGCCACCATCACCTCTCGCCTGCACAATTGAAATAATCTCCTAACTATGGTGGCACCTGGCGTTTATTCTTGCCCAATCCATTCTCCAGAGTAAAGATAAAATAAAAAGCAAGTGTGATCATGTCACTCTCCTTAAAACTTCATTAGTATTCCATTGCATTTAGGATAAAGCCCAGTGTTCTACACATGACCTATAAGGCCTTCCTGGACCTGGCCCCTGAGTGCCTGTTTCCCAGCTTGATTTCTTACCACTCTCTCTTTTCCGTTGTACATTGCCTGATAGTTTTAGCTTTTCCCAAGTGCTAAACTCCACTTCCTAGGCTGGGAACCCTACTCCCCTGTGCTCCATCTCTAACCATTCTTCACCTGCCTATCTTATACTTCAGGTTTAAGGTTAAATATCACTTCTTCAGAGACCTCAGGAAAGCCTTTCCCAATCCTTCTTATTTCTTGGTTTTACGTTCTCAGAGTTCCATATTTCTCTTTCATAAGTGATTTTTAAAACTCTGTTTAATTGTGTAAGTACTTCTTTAAGATCAGTCCCCTCCACCACTCTATTAATGTAAATTCCTGAACTTGTTCAATTCTATATCCCCAGTGTCTAGGACAGTTCCTGATGATGGTCAATAAATAGTCAAAATGCACCTTTTATCCTTGTTTATTTTTCTGCAAAGTGAATTTCTTTGTGGATGAAATATGCAATTTTTTATGGTGAAAATAACTATGAAGGCATTTAAAGGAAAGTTTATTAGGGAGAGATTTGGGGTAATGATGTTAAAGGGTAAATGTCACTGGAAAAAATATAACGTGTTGTGTCTTTCTCCCTACACTTAGATGCTGCTGAGTGAAGTCCTGCATACTCACGCTTTTATAGCTTCCCCACAGACTGATGCCTGTGTGTACGCACGTCCCCTTCCGCTTTCCCTTCTCTTCAAAGGAAACTCTCAGCTAGCCAGGGAATTATTTTAACGACTCCGTATCCAGTTCAGATGTGTTTTAGAAACATTATTGGAGGGTAGATAGTAGTGTGTGTGTGAAAATTTATAGTAGGAAAGTATTTATATTAGTCAAAACACACATATTAGCTCTGTAGTATGAATTCTGCTTTCTAAACTGCCCAGGACATGAGAAAAAGGCATTTAGCTAAAATATTAAGTGTAAGTTGATAACTATGAGATAAATTTTATTTAACAATAAGTTAAGGAAAAAAATGAGCTTAGGAGAGAAGAAGAGAAGTACCCAGAATACTGAGAAAATAATAAGTTGGGTACTTAAGTCAGAGAGGGGGAAAAAATAGAAATCTTGATCTCTGGGGGCTTTGAACAGCTGAGTCTAAAAATCTAGGCCTCTAGCTTTCATTTCATATGTCAAATGATGCTTTTTTGGGGGGTACAGAAACCTTTAGCAAGGCCGGGCATGGTGGTTCATGCCTATAACCCTAGCACTCGGGGAGGCTGAGGTGGGAGGATTACTAGAGTTCAGAAGTTTGAGACCAGCTTGAGCAAGAGCAAGACCCCGTCTCTACTAAAAATAGAAAAATTAGCTTGGTGTGGTAGCAAACACCTGTAGTCCCAGCCACTCAGGAGGTTGAGGCAAGAGAACCGCTTGAGCCCAGGAGTTTGACTTTGCAGTGAGCTACGATGACGCCACTGCACTCTACCCAGGGACAGAGCGAGACTCTATCTAAAAATAAAAATAAAAACATAAAACCGTTAGAAACCAAAACAAAGTGAAATCACTTTGTGTAAAATTTTTACCTTAAAAATTGCCTCCTCACCTCTCAGAATTGCTCTATAATTTTTGTGGCTTCTGCATCCTTAATCCAGGATTAAGAAAAACATATACTCACACTCACACATCTTGTCCTCTTGCTCCCTCTCTATTGTTGCTAACTTTCTCTATAAAAAGAGAAACAAGATTGGGGGATACTGCAGGGCATAAGTGTGTTTTAAAGAATGCTTAATCTTAATTCCTAAGTAGTATAGGGGCAAAGTATCATTTATAAAGGTAATCATTTGTTCTAATAGGAATTATGGATTTTGAAGTTCAAATTCAGCTCAGGAAGACATAGAGTATCTTTAAGGCAAAGAAGATGGGTAACCCAAGAAATTCATATAACTCTGCTTATAAGTATGCAGCTTGATATAATTTGGGATGTTTGGTTTTGTTTATTTTTGCCTGTGGTTTAGTTTGATTTGGTGTAACATTGTACCATATAGTTTGGTTTGATTGTTTTTAATAAGAAAAGTTTTGTTCTTTATCCTGGGAATGGTCACTTAAGGAGTTCATATATTTATGGAAATACAGGGTAAATGCACCTACTATTCTGAATTAGGGTGTGTTTGAGGGATGCTACTAACTGCAGTCCTGGTACTTAGAAATTTTTGATAAGGCAAAATAAGATCAACTTGTAGGACCCAAGGATCTTTAAAATAGAAAGAATTAAGGCCCAAATTCCTACTCTCTAAATATTGAAACCAGGGAACTTTTTTAGAGTATATTAAATAACCCTGACTACAGTCTGATAGCAGAATATGGTTATAAGAGACCTAAAATAATCAGACCATGGGCTGGTGATGCTGGTTTAATACTGAGTTCAGGCGGAGAATTGATTTCTGAAGAGTATATCCAAAGCTGAAAGACCCTCAGGGCCTAGCATTCCTGGCAGAGTGATTGGGAACAATGAGGAACAATAATGGGGCAAAAAGGGTAACCTAGAGAGTTGGGGTCCTGGGAGGCCTAGTATACAAACCCTTTGGCCAGCACTTAGCACTTGGTAGTAGTGGTGGAGTCAGGTGGAAGGGTGAAGTTCAATTTTCCTCCCTGGAAGAAGGACCACAGCTGCCTGCAGAGTTGGGCCCAGGCTCCAGTGGACAAGTGTCCATGGGACAGTGTGGACTAAGCACCAACAGTGACAACATGATTAAGTTCCCACATTCCTTGGATGATTTGGCAAAGAAGAAAGTGCTCGTGATGGAAATACTGGGCATCTTGCCAGTATGACGTGGGGGTTCAAGGAATTATTTATGATAATAAAAGGCATGACTGAATTTATACTATAACTTTGAGAAGCAAGCCATATTGGTCATAAACATAATTTAGATTATTCAGGAGTCTTCAGTATTATTCCTTGGACACTACTGAGCCTCTTCTTGACTATATTATTGGCTTTGAAAACTACTGGGACATGATATGCATGATAGCATAATTTATGGGATGACATCCCAGCAGATTCAAATGAGTTAATATTGGTAAAGACTTGACATGCGCCAGACATACAGTTTAAGTCCCATGTAAGTACTGGCTATTAGTTGCTACATTTATTTTCTCATGCCGTCATGGGTTTGAAAACTGCCCACAATATTCAGTTAAGTCTTGGATGTGTTTTAAAACACAAAGACATAAAACAAAATAGAAACTCATAGAAACCCATCAGTTGTGGTCTGCTTTGCATGTTCTGGTGAATATTTTTCCATTAATATGGGTGGAATTAAGGGTGCTATATATTCTGATTAAGTCGGTACCACTTAATAAAATTTCATTCCATCAATTATTGTATAACAGGAATGGAAACAAGCACAAACGATTTTTGAATGATTACCTAGGCTACTTATATTTTTTAAATGCACTAAAAATGTGTGTGACAGGTGAGGAACTCTCCTTCCAAATTTTAATGAACTTGCACTAGAAAGGTAAAATCATCTCTGGACTAATACATTATGAACCACCTGTGAGCATCCTAAATGGGGGTAATATCTTTGGTACTACATAACAGATTTCATAATTTGCTTAAGTCCTAAAATGTCATATAGAGATTTAGTTTTTAAATATATTTCCAGTCACAGAAGACAATTATTTCTTAATATTTTCTGAATGCTTGATAATCCATAATTCTAAATAAGGCCTGGTCTAGTTATTTTAAAATTTGTTTTCAGTCTAAGAAGAGAAAATAGTTCTGGGATATTAGAGATTCCTGTAGTTATACACACAAGAAAAAATATTCAGTCACCAATCTAATTAAAAAATTTTAATTTTATCATAGCTTGTATTCTATATGAATTTGTAAAGTTGTTCTTACAACTTAATTTCACATCACAGTAAATGAATAATACCAAAATAATAGTTGATAAAATATATGTGAGAATAAAGAAATTTTCCCAATAACATAAAATTAAATTTCTCTTCCTCCCCAGAAAATATGAATTCCCACCAGGGAGAAGAATTTCATCAAAACACAATATGCAATTCCTAATTTTCTATAAATGGAGGTGCAGTGGGTGTTCCCTTTCCTGCATAAACTTCGGTAGAGTTTCTTAAGGGGTTCCCTGCCTTCATTTGTGTCCCTTTACAAACCTCATGGCAACACAGGTGAAATTTCTAAAATGATAATCTGATTGTGTTTCTTTCCTGTCTCTTAATACTTCACTGGATTCCAATCCCCTAGAGAACAAATCCCAAATTCTTCAGCATCACATGCAAAGCCCATCATGATATAGGTGGATGGACTAGCTTTCCAATCCTATCCCCTGCAATGCTTTTCTCACATTTTATGCTCTAGCAATTCTGAACAGCTTACAGCATCTCAAGCGCACCATACTGCTTACATGTCAGTGCCACTGGGCATCTCCTGTTATCTGCACATGATGTTGCCTCTACTAGAATACCCACCTTCTCACGCTCCTGCCTCAAACTACCTACACTTCTTGCAAGCAAAGCCTGTGTGTGATTTATATGTATCCCAGGACCTAGCACAGGGGCACACAGGAGGCACTCCGTTAACGGTCCACTTGATTGACTAGATTCGAGGGGACCTTCAAAGAATATTTTCTTGCTTTTGTTCCCTTCAAAGTTAAAATATAGAAACCCTGTGATCTCAACAGTCCCTGTTGTTCCATATGAAAAGACCTTTGTCAATACGGAGCCGCTTAACAAAGAAGCTCTTTCTGAAAATATTAAACCATCTTCATTTCTTTAAATTTCCAGAAACCTGCAGTAGCAAGCCTAACAGCAGTGTTTAAGCAAATTACACAACCTATTTCCATCTCTGAACTTTCATAATTTCTAAGGGCAGATGCAAAAAGAGACAGAAAAATGCTTCTTCAGATAAAGGTTGTGAGCATACCTTAAATCACTTAGAAGCTCTGCTCTATGGGCAAAAAATCATATTGAAACAAAATATTTTTTACCAAAAATGGAAATTCTAACATACTATATCCTCCAAAATAACAACATAATGGTAAATTATGACCCACCAATCTCAGAGGAGCAACAATATATCTGAATAAATATAGATCAAGTTGATACCAAGTAGTGAGCCTTTTTCATGGAAAATTAACAAGGTAATCACCCAGGCTCCCCGATGCTGAATCACTTGCTACCTGATGGAGCACTAGTCCTGGAGAACAGCACTGAGTAATCTTAGAGCGCCCCAGGGCAACCATGAGTTGATATATCATGATTAAAAAAGTAATGATAGGGGTCATAAATAATCAATAAGTAGCTCTACATATACTGTGAGGATGGCAGGAAGTCTTAATATCCATGTGATATAAAACCTAATCTCTGCCTTCAGTGAGCTTATAGTCTGGAGAGGGAAATAAGACTTAAGCAGAGAAAGCATAAATAACATGCAAATGATGCGACTTTCAAATAAAATGCAAGGCAAAAAAGATGAAGTTTCTGGTTTATTCATTCAACTAATATTGATTGAATTTGATTGACTACCTAAGATGCATACTTTACTTCAGAGTGATACAGATAATAGAAACAATAAGGATTCAAAGAAAGGGGAATCTCCATAGGTTAGACTGTTATCAGAAAATTCCAAGGAAAAGATTTGAACTGTGTATTCAGATGTAGGTAATACACAGATTTGCATCAAAGAGGGCAAATGGCCAAGAGGTGAGAAAACTGGTGTAAATCAAAACATGTTACCAGGTTACATTTTTCATTTTTATTTGAATTCCAAAATGACTTGTGGTTTGAGGTGTTTCAAGCCCCAGATTTGTGCATATATGCATGATGGTACTCTGCTTTGCACTTAGGACTGGTTCCTTGAAATTACTGTCTTCTCTCTACAATTCTACCCACTTTCCTGCTCTTAGGTAACAGGAAAGGGATGGAAGACACCTCTCCTGAATAAGAGAAAATATAGTCTATAAAATGGCTTGTGCTCAGAGTGTGTAAAGAGAGGGTCACTCAAAGAATCTGGTTTGAATGTTTATTTGCTGAAAAGTTTTTAAATCCCCCATGGCAAACAGGTTCATCTAACAAACATATTCAACACTTCAATAAATAGCATATATTTCTACTTATTCTTAGCAATTACTTTCATTCAACTGACTCAAAGCTCTTCAAAGACACTGAGCTGGATTTTCCACAGTCCTAAGTCACTTCCTGGAGGTATTTTGGGTAGTTAAAGAGGTGCATTAATTCTTTCTGGCCACAAGTGGCCCATTACTGAATACGTAGTGAAAAACCAAGAGGAAAACAAAATTCCCCTGAGCTCCACAGATGGGTGAGAACACTTCCCTGGGCTTGTCAGGAGCATCAAGCTCTCTGCCACCTGTTATTTAGCATAGAGGAAGTAGAATTTTGCATTTTACTTTTTCTGAACCAAAGCAGAATGTCCACCAATGGCAGTCTTATTCTGAAGTGAGTTATTTCTTCACTATTTAAGCATTGATTGTGTAAAAGAAACGATGGCTATAACTGGAGCAGCCAATCAAAAATATCAACAAAAAAGATGAATCAATACAACTCCATTCATAAATTGTGCCCAAAGTTTAGAGATATCAAGTTTTCTATTAATTGTTTTGTTCCTACACTTGAATTTTATTTCTTCTTGCTTGGATATGAGACAGTTTGCAAAGATGATGAACTACTCCAGAGGTCTCCTACAGACATTTCTAGAGTTTGATACTTATTCAATTCTGATCTTGAAAGCACCTTGAGGGTATCATTTAACCTTGATAAAACAAATCCAGACAGGTATCCACTGAGAGAATAAGAAATTAAGATCTTCTCCTCCTGCTGGATTTGTGCATAACTCCTGCTAAAGCCAAGGGAGATTTGTATCATTAGGAGGAGAAGATCTTCTCCTTCAACCAGTTTCTAGGGCAGAAGAAGCGTTAAGATTTACGCTTCATTTTAGCCTTCCACTTCAGTCTTGTCATGTCTATTTTACAAACAATTAGGAAATTGGTTAAGAATTTTTTTCAGCTATTTGGTCCAAATAGTTAAACATTGATGAAATTTGCATATGAATATGAAAAATTAGGCAAGAATGTGGTGGAAGGGATGATTTTGTATTCAATTTTTGTAGTTTTTGATTCCAGAGGGTTTGGTTATCAAAAATCCTTTTAAGCTTCTTAGAATTAAGCTATCTTATTTTGGAAAATGTAAGTTTTTAAAATAACTAGTCATTAGACTCATAACTTATTTTCTATAAAGGCATTTAAAAAGCATCTACAAATTAGGCTTCACTAGTGTATCAGTCCAGATAAAATGAGGAAATCTTTACTCAATCCAGGTATCTCAATGGAGGAAATTTAATATGGATAACTATTTAAAGACATGTTGGAAGAGCTGAAAGCAAAGAAAGTTAAAGCAAACAGAAAATAACAACAGCAGGAAGTCACTACCATTTTCAGGGCAGGTGAACAAATGGAGTACATGATGTCATCAAAGGCAAAGAGCAAAGGCTTCTGCATGTGTGCTTTGCAAAGAGAAGGGACTGTGATGGGAGTGGCTTTCTGGCTAGATCTAGAACCACACAGGAGATGTAAACGCTGTCATAAACACCACTAAAAGCACTACTAGCTTCTCCCCAACTCCTGCTTGCCAATATCCTGGCATTGCCTCCCATTGGCCAAACCTAATCAGAAGCCAGTGGGAAAGGGAGCCTGGGAAATGTGGTTGTGGATATCAGGCCCCCTGTGAAATGGAGCTAAGTAGGGAGGAAAAGGAGACTAGATCTGAGAGCAACTAGGCAATGTTAGCACAGTTTATCCTGTTTTCTCTTCAGCATCAATCTTTACCCTTTTCCGTATTTAAGTCTCACACAGCAGAGGCTGCTTGTATCTGCCTATTATGATGGAACCATCCTTCATACAAACTAAGATACCCTCACTCTTACCTTCAAAAATGGAGAGAATGTCCCATCCATGTTAACTTCTCATCTAGCTCAAAATCCTACCAGAGTATTCTATAGCCTAAAAGCTAAATTGTAAAATTAAAGATAACACTCCTTATGTGAAATAGTAGAAGGGAAACGGGGAAAAGAAAAATGAGTGGTTAATATTGTCAACATCCTTTAGCCAAAGACCACCAGTTGGACGAGATGAACAAGTCGGTCTGTACTACTGCAGAGAGGGATAACACACACCACAGAGAACACACCATAGGGGTAATAGGGTGTCAGAAAAACCTGTTATAGTATAGGATTTGGGTTCCAGTTGGGTAATTTGAGGAGGGTGTGAGGAAACACGGTGTTCACCATAAATGGAATGCTGTCAGAAAGCAGGGGCAATTCTGTGACTGGTTATCTCAGTAAAGCTTGTCCACAAGGAAAGGGCAGACTAGAATGAGGATAGATCTGTAATTGAAGCAGCAGTCACTCACACTATTTGGGAGAAGGAGATGTTTGGTAGTTTGTCGCTCGCTCAGTGACCTTGCGTTGGTTTCACTTTATTATGGTCTCAGCGTGACCTTGTCTGATGCTGATGTTCCATTAGATTGTTCATGTCCAACAAGAAAACAACACAGCCTAGCTTTGAGCATCAGACCAGTTACCAGACATCACAGACTGCTTTTTTTCTTTCTCAATACATACAGACCTTATATTCATGATGTAAATGTAAAACAGCATATCCTTTCTGATCTACCTTCTAGTAACTGATCATGAGTGACAGATTCTATTCAAACACATCCTTTTCCCACCATCCATTTTATGCCCCCCTTGTTCTTAGGCAGCACCTTGGCAGTAGAGATTCTTTACCTGGTAGAATGACCTACCACAAAGTGACCTTCTATGAAGAGGCTAAGCCTTTAGTGGTCCCACCTTTACTGTATTGTTCGAATCTCCTGTTGACTTTTACTATTTCACATGGACATACTAAGTGCCCAGTGAATCCTCTAGGTCCCAGACATCTCCATGTGCAAGAGCGATGCAATTTTTTCTTGTCAGTTGGAATCAGTTATCCCAGTCAGGTTAGTAACCTCTTTCTCTATATGTTGGTTCAGTGACATAAGGAACCCAAAATTGCTAGGTGGTAATCACAACAGCAATTCAATTCAATAACCCATCTTTATGCCACCCCACACACCCCCAGAGGAAGCATTCTTCCCTAGTAACAAAGACCTCTGAAACATCTATTAATAAAACCAAGTTTGTGGGAACGAAAGCAGAAGTAACCAGAGACTGAAGTTGTGGGGAAGGGAAGGGTCATTAGATACAATAATAAGAGAAACCACTCCTACTTCTACCCCTACCCCATGGATTTAGCTATGGGAGAAAGAGCACAATATATTGGCTGCCCATTCAAAGCGTGTACAGCATCCTATAATATAGCAGCACCAACTCACAGGGTGTTGCCCCCCAGCTGGAACTATATTGAATTTTCAGCAGGTCATTTCATAGTTCTATGAGGCCAATTTTCTCTGAGTGACAAGGTATATGTATGACTAGCAGATTCTGTAGCCTGTTGGCTCACTTCTGCTGTGAAATGATTTCCTTTGTCTGATGTGTTATTGTGTGAGATAACTTTATGCTGAACTAAGTCATTCCATGAGTCCATCAATTTTGTACTATCAGAAGCATTTTTCACAGGGAAGCTGGTGAAGGGTATGCAGAATTCTGTATTTTTGCAGATTTTCTGTAAGTCTGAAATTATTTAAAAATTAAAAGTTTAAAAAGAGAGAAGACTAGACAGGAGAAAAGGTGTTGTTTCTGCTGACAAGGAAACTCAGAAGGAAAAAAAGGATTCAATGGCTAACAGAGACAGGGAGAAACATGTCATATTAATCAAAACAATAGACATTTTTATGTTCAAAATAATTATTAAATGCACTGATATAGCATAGCATTTTAACTTATTTGAAATTGTCTTGATTTACAGAGGTTTTTTAGTTTTTTCCCCACAGGCCTGTTCAAAATATGTTTAAAATGTTTTTTGATTTCTTTCTTTTGTTTCCATGACAACAAATTATTTTCATCTTTTCTGTAGATTTTGTTCTATCTTCGAATTTTTCTTAAATTTTTAAAATTTTTCTGGGGGGAATGTATTTCCAAAAAAGGTTTAAAATTTAAATACTGAAGCAAATACATTCATCTTAATAAATAGTAATATCTAAACATTAAATTAATAATATAATTGTAGACTAAAACAGTCTAGTCCCTGACATTTTTCTCATTTTTAAAAAACAATGTAGTGCTCAACTTTTGTTCACTTGAAGTTTCTTGGTTATTAAACTCTTAAGTAATAGAAAAACAAAGGGTACAAGATGAGGAAAGGCAGGAGAGGAAAGCAATGGTGATAAAAGGATGGAGAAGCTGGCAAGTAATGCTAAATGTATCAGGGAGCTTAGACTTGAACTTGAGGCCCTGATAAGCCAGAAAAGGGTACCATGTAGGGCACTGGTTTCAACAAATTTACATTTTCAAAAGTTATTTGGATCACAAGCTTCTTTTTCAATATGCAAATATACCTGAGAGAGTGAAGTCTTTGTCATTCACAACTTGCTGTGAGTTATTTTGATCAGCTAATCAGAGGACAGCTGGGAAGAACTAGGTTTTGAGGAGGTGGGGGTGGACAGTACCCAAAATAGATTTTGTCTAGAGCCCTGCTGTCTAGAAAATTGTACCCTGTCACCTTCAGTAAATGCCATTAAGTTGCATATATCTAAGTGTTTAAGGCCAGAATGCACAATTTTGCCTCAGGATATGGTCTTAAAACAGCTATCTAGGCTCCATTTTTTTTAAATTAATTGATTGTGGGATTAGAATAATTGGAATGTGATTCAATAAAAAATTTTATGCATGAGGGACTCTATACATACAACATGGCTTGGAGCAATACCTAATCTAACCTGCTCACACCACTTCTTTGAAAGAGTAAACTTTTCCCTGATCAAAAGCTGCTAGATAGATATACTATTGTCAAGAGGGAAAGACCAGTGTACTTTAAAAAGCAGAATTTCAAAGACCAAAGCCAGGACTTCTCTGTAACTTGACTTGTCTTTTCAATCAGTTACTCTGGTAAAGTTTAAGAATATGTAACTTACATTTTAAAAATATTTTTTCTACCTTGCTCTGTCTGATAGCACATCCAACTTCTAAAAATATTATGTCTTATTTACTTCCTACCCATCATTTCCCGAAAAAAGGAAAATGTCTCCATGATATCTCTATAAGCAGCTCTAGTTCTGAATTGGTAATTTGTGCATCCAGAATATGCTCAGCAAAGCATGAATCATATAGATCACATTATGTGATTATGCAAATGCACACTAAATATACAATTACAAGCATATATGAGCAGTGAAATTTAATTAATTATTATGACTTAGCTTATTTGCTGTAGTTTTATTAACTGAGTCCACAGATGTGTTTCCTCTCTTGATTCATTTACATTTTAATACTATGTAGAAATGATAAATTATTGCAATAGCAGATGATAAAAACAGATATAATGAACATAATTGAACCCAAGATGATTTACATAGGATTGAATTGAACAGTTCATGTATTTTAGCCAGTTTTAAAGGTCTAGTCTTGTATTGTGGCTTTTTAGGAAGAACTTCACAAACACACACACAAAGACATTCAAACCAGCCAAGGGCATTTTAAAAATGCATATTTAAAGATTGTTAAATAGCTCTTTAAATTTTAATTATATTTGAAAAAACAAATACTAAAAGAAAAAGGTGATCAAAAATATCAGACATAGTTACCTAGAGATTATAAAAATTATCAATAAGTGTTAAGCAAAGTAAACATTTGACAAATTACCAGATATAATTGAAAATCTCAGCCACTTGTAGATTACATTGTTCCCTGAAGGGCTGTATTCTACACTTAAATAATTGATGATCTTTCCAAAGAAGAAAATTAAAACCATTAGAATCACTTAATTTCATCCCAAAATAGTATTTATATGTGTATATGTGTGCACAAATCACCAATTGTTTTAATGGATATACACTCAAATTGACATACATGACTATTACTTTCATTTGTTTGAAATTCTGTCAAATAAAATTGAGATTACATTTAAAAATCAATATTTGGGGCATCAAATTTCTCTGGTGTCCAAAAAAGTGAAGAAAACTTGTTCTTGTTTGTCAAAAAGATGACAGAAATAGGATAGGACATGAATTAGTTACTAGAAAATAATTGTTTAGTGATCTGTTGAAAGCCTCCCTTCCCCTTATCTATGTCATATGGTATTCCTGGCAGAATCCTCCCTTAGCAGAAAGTAGAGGATGATAAATTCATGGACTTCAAACTACTTTTGCTCTCCGTGAACAATTATTTTAATCATAATTCATCTCTCAGGTGGTATCCTCAACCTTAATACTTCTAGCTTAATGTCCATGGTGCCAAAATAAAGAGTCTAAAATCATTGCATTTTCAAAAATTAAGTTATTTTACAGTCAATAAGCCAATTTTTAAAAACATTAAAACAGATATTTCTATTTAAGGCCACATGGCAGAAAAGGATTTTTCATCCCTGCCTTGCCTTTGGGACTCAGAAATACACGAGAGCTGGGCTTACCCCTTTGGGTTGAAAAGACCAAGTTTATCTGATGCGAGGTCAGTAAGGCTGACCAATATTGCAATGCCATAAAAAATGGGCCTCTTACACCACACCATCTAGGGAAGAAGAGTCTGGTTGGAGACCAGTCAGCTGCAAAGTACTATAATTTAATTAGAAGAAGCAGAACTGAAGTGAGTGAGACTCGCCACTTGGCTGCCAAAAGATGGGAGTTTTTTGTCTGTTTTATTTTGAAACTTTCAAGAAATTTTAAAGCAAACAGGTACAGTGAAAATATTCTCACCAGAGAAAGAATAATAATTAATATTTATGCAATGAAATCACATATTATACCCTTGGCCACAGTCATCATTTGGGTTTAGGTTAAGTACAGTGGTATATTTTTATCTCTAATTATATCTCTGAAATAAAAGGACTAATGCAGTGTGGAAAATGAAGGCCACACTTCCCATACCTACAGCCCAAGTCTGCATTCACTGCCATGGCACCCCTGCCTTCACCATTTTTACATTCTTCTTTGTGAAGCTGCTACTATGGTGAAAAGTAAACCAGAATGGTTGTGATGAGTCAGATACAAAAACTAGCTAACTGGATCAAATGGCAGTTCTACTTTTAGTTCTTTGAGGTATCTCCATACTACCTTCCATAGAGGTTGTACTAATTTGCAGTCCCACCAACAGTGTATGAGTGTTCCTATCTTTCCGCATCCGTGCCAACATTTGTTGTTATGGACTTTTTAATAAAAGCCATTCTCACTGGAGTTAAGTTATATCTCATTGTGGTTTTGATCTGCATATCCCTGATGATTACAGATGCTGAGCATTTTTTCATATGTTTGTTGACCATTAGTCTATCTTCTTTTGAATACTGGGTATTTACCCAAAGGAAAAAAAGACATTCTATAAAAAAGACATCTGCACTCCAATGTTTATAGCAGCACAATTTACAATTGCAAAGATGTTGAAACAACCCAAGTGCCCATCAATACATGAGTGGATTAATAAAATGTGGTATATGTATACCGTGGAATACTCCTCAGCCATAAAAAAGGGGTGAACTACCTCTTGTATTATCCTACTTGGAGCTGGAGCCCATTCTTCTAAGTATCACAAGAACAGACACCACATGTACACATCATTAAATTGTTACTAATCGATCAACACTTATGTGCACATACGGAAGTAACATTCATCGGGTGTTGAGCAGGTGGGAGAGGGGAGCAGGGAATGGGTAAAGTCACACCCAACACGTGTGGTGCACGCTGCCTGGGGGATGGGCATGCTTGTAGCTCTGACTTGGGCAGTGCAAAGGCAATTTATGTAACCAAAGCTTCTGTATCCCCATAATATTCTGAAATTTAAAAAAAAACACAAAAAAAAACTAGCTAACTGAAGACCTCATGAACAACTTAAAACCTCATCGTTGTGCTTTAGATTCAACCAAAGTTCTTAACAAATATACACTTGCTGGCATATCTTTCCTTGAGTAACAATGAGAAAATCTTAAAAGCTTGATAAAATCTAGGTATTAGAACACTTATCTGTATTATATACTGTTAAGCCTCTGCTATTAGTAGCAATACAAATTACTCATCTTCATAAATAAATATTTTTATAAGAGCAAGTCTATGCTCTCTAAGGTTTATTTGTAACAACTTTGATGCCCACAATGAACTACAACTATTTGCCCCCAAAGTGCTTTCACTTGCTATATTCACGCAAAACATGTATAAAGTGCACAATCCTCTGTTAATAGTCTTACGACTCCATCACGTAAATTATATTTGATGAAGATTTCACATCAACTTTGTGCCAGTGTTCAAAAGCCACTAGATTGAGGTCTCTGCCCAGCTTTTGAGCATTTGTTGTCGTACCAAGTTCGTCAGAACTTCTATTGCTTTCTGTTCAGAGAAAATTGTTTTTATTTCAGATATCTTAGCTCTGTATCTTCTATGATTTGATATGTTAGTTTTTCTTGGCTATCTGAGCCCTTTAATTTACCAGCATTTTGAGATTTTTTTAAATTCCTACCGAAGACCAAACAAGATCCAACTCACCCACGGTCAGCAGGTTATGGACAGCCACGTGCCCCTGCTGAGCTTCTATACGAGGCATTTCATCCCAAATTACTTGTTCTGTGATATCTTGAGTGAAACTAGGGACACGATTCTATAAACCTGTTTTGTATTTCAATTGGATGCATGTCTATCGGCTAATCCATCACCTTCAACTCAGCTATAAAGTAACCGTCCTGACTCTTCAAACTAAGTGATGTAACCTGTGTATATTGTATTAACATTATACCTTCCTGGGTCTGCGGTGAGTGTTTAACATGCCTTATTTCATGACCTGACCATTGGCCATCTCAAGAATTTATCTCTCACTGCCCTCCTGCTACATTATACTACAAATCCCTCTGGCCACCTTCCCTTCTTCTAACAAAGGAGCTAATTCCTACTTTCATGTCCTTACAGTCACTGCTCCTGAAAATCTCTGCTCCAAAATCTTCCACACTTGCACCTTCCTACCACTTAAATCTCAGATGGAAGGTCACCTTCTTAGTGGGGTCTTGCTTGATTTCTCATTCTGAGAAATCACCCCCACATGCCCATCACACAAACAAGGAAGTTTCCAGAGAAACTACTGGATTGGTATGGGGTTCCCAATAGACCTTAAGAATGATTAGCAGAGTATTCTGGCAAACATGCCATTAATTTGTTAGGCCAAAGCTCTGAACATTAATACAAGGTTAAATTCTTTGTTTTTTTCATAATGTGGTCTTGAAGTACCTTCTCTAACAGAATAACAATATCATTTTCATGATGAGGGCACTTAATTTCATTTTAGTTCTTTACAAAACAGCATTCTGTGTAAGAACTTTCATGAGATAAGGGATAAATCTGAGACAATTTGTGAAAGAACCTAGCACTATGCCTAAGTCACAGTAGATGCTCAACAATGTTTGTTGATTGACTATACATGTAGCACATTTTAAAAGGACAATTATATTCTCTGACAGGTCCAGGGTTATTCAAGTCAACATTGTAGTAGGGATTGAAGAATGCTGAAGCGCACGACCTCTCCCACTCTAATGCTGTCGGTAGTGCGAGTGCGTCATTTTGGAGTCATTTCCTTCCTTTCCATTAGGGACCTCTTTTTAAAATTCAAAGACTTCCAGAAATTGTAGCAGACCCCTGTTGGTTGTATATTCAGGCTCTCTTCTGCAGGAAACCAATAATAGGGCTCCTGGAAGCCAAGTGTCTATTATGTGATTTAGCCCTAGCTAGGCCAGCCACACTTTTTCTTCCAGGAATTTTAAATTCTCATCTAAAAGACACAAAAACTTAGAGTTTTGAATCTTGGTCAGATAAACAGCAGAGTTGTTGGTCTATCCAACACAGCAGCCATTAGTCACAAGTGACTGTTTAAAATTAAATTTAACACTCAATTTATTAAAATTTAAAATACAATTCCTCTGTTGCATTAGACACATTTCAAGTGCTCGATATTATAGAATTTCCATCATCACATAAGATTCCATTAGACAGAGGTGATTTAGAGCAGGGTTCAACAAACTGCAGCCCACAGGCCAAATCTAGCCCACTGCCTGGTTTTATATGATCCGTGAGATTAGAAGTTTTTTTTCATTTTTAAATGATTGGGGGGAAAAATAAGAATAATATTTTGTGACATGTGAAAATTATGTGAAATTCGAATTTCAGAGTCCACAAGTAAAGTTTTATTTGAACACAGCCATGCTCATTTATTTACATATTGTTGATGGCTGCTTTTGAGCTACAAATGCAGAGTTGAGCACTTTTGACAGAAAGCATATGCCCAGAAAAGTCTAAAATATTTACTATCTGGCCCTTTGCAGAAAAAATTTGCTGACCCCCTGCTCTAGAGGGAGGCACTAAGGTCTCCAAAGCTGCCTTGACATTTTCCCAGATTCTAAGAGTTTATGAAGAGACCAGATAATACTTATACTGAGGTGCTAATGACTTGTCCAATATCCAGAATGGATTTTCATTTCTGTGTTGAAGATTGGAAAGGAGAAGGAAAGAGGGAGAGCATCTTCTTCCCCAGCACAAACTAACAGGTGCTACAGCACCATATTTTACCACGCTTGCCATGGCCTGCCATTGCCAGAAAAAAAGGCAGTAAGAAAACAGAAGCGCTAGCATTTCTCTAATCTAAACAAGGAGCTCCTTGGTACTCTGCGAGAGTTCTGCTAAATTCCCTTTAAGTGAGCACAGCACCAACTCTCCCCACAGCTGCACAGCCAGACAGATGGGCCAGAGCTGATGGCATAATTAGGCCTCAATCCAGGTGTAAGTGCAATCGGAGTGGAAAATATGTGACAGTATCCTCAGTGAACTGTGAGCTCCTCCCTACACTGAAAGGAGGCACGCTGATTGTATGTGAGTATTTCTTGAAGAGATTTCATTACATCAGGGTAATTGTCACAAGTCAAGGAATGTCCAGGGTCGCCCACACTGTAGGAGTTACATTTTACTGGGACTTGCCATAAATTGACAGAAAAAGGGATTCCAGGCAGGACACAAGAGATCAAGATAGAGTTCATCAAACAGGCACAGAAAGGAAAGTGACCAGGGGCTCAGAAGGGCTGTGCTTCACAGGGATTCTGGGTCACTAGCTATGACAAGTAGTTCTTGGTTAGGACTCTCACCTCACATAGAAGACTCCAGAGATTCTTCTCTCTAGTAATGAGACTGAAAGATCACATTTCATTTTCTCAAGGAAGTGCCAGGTAATCCCTTCGCCTCCAGCTCTAATACAATCTCCATGGGAATGTGGGGGTGGCACTGCAAGACATCAGATAGCCCGAGTTAGAATGCTGTCTCCATCACCTATTAGCTGCCTCATTTTTCTCAGCTGTAAAAGAGGTACCTACTCGTAAATTTGTTTTGATTAATAATGAAGATAATTCAAGTAAAAGTGCTTTACCACTGAGACAAGCAAAAGCAGTAAATATGAATACTGATGTAGAAGGCATTGCTAATGGCCCAGCCAATGCCCATCTCTCCCCCCACTTTCTTTGCAAACAGCCTGAGAATGCTCAGTGCTCACTTCCAAGCAAAGGAGCATGATCTCTTTAGACCAATTTTGACAACCTGTTCCCCACTTTCCCAGGTTCTCTTGCAGTTGGAGTTTGCAGTTGCCCCAGTTCTAGCCAACGAGACCTTAGCAGAAAGTTCTTAGATGTGAGCTTTTGCTTTCTCAGACAGAAAGGGACAGACAATGAGATAACACACATGAGGAAAAGGCCACAAGAATTGTAGAGTCACAGCCCTGACCCCCCTATGCCACTGAACCTAGATTTCCTAGGTTGTGAGAAAAATAAACCTCTACCTGTTGTGCGTTATCTTACTTTTAGCTATTTCTGAAAATGAATTAGATATAATAAAGGTACCCAAATTGTACTTATGATGAAAAATTATTTTTAATTTCCCTAGAAATTTGCTAGTCACCACTATGGGAATGGGATAAGAAAGAAGTGAAAATTGTCCACTAGAGTTTCTTTGCATTACAGTTACCCCCTGGGGACTATGTCTTTAGTCTCTGCTTCTCTCCTGCCCTGCTAGAAACCTATTATACAATGCCATGGAGAGGGAGTCATGACTGCCACAAGGAGCCACATTTTCCTCCAGTTGGGAGACAGACGCAAGGACAATAAAATGTAGCTAGTAGCTTACACTTTTTTGAGTGCTTACTATATGCCAGAGACTGTTCTAAGAGTATTACACATATTGACCCATTTAATACAATTATCCACTGATATCAGTACTATTACAAACTCCATTTTAGAAATGGAGATATTGAGGCATAGAAGAGTTAAGTAACTTGCCTAAGGTCACACAGCTAGAAAGTGACTAGGATTCAAACTCAAACACTGAGTCTACAAACTTAAGCACTGCACATTAGTGCCTCTCCCTCTACGGATAAGGGCAACATGCCCATATTCAGCAATATAAGAAGGTTAAAATTGATCTTGTGCATAGATCTGGAAAGCCTTTCAAAAACCACAATCTCAAATTTTGCCAAGTCATTCATTTATCTAGCTCCTCGAGGTATAGCCAGTGCATGAGGAAATAGGTCGGTTGATTTAGAAAGTTAGACAATCTAAATACCTACAAACAACTAGAAAAGAGTAGGTGTTTAGCTTTAAAAATAATGAAAAAGAGACCCATCCAAGGGGACAGAAACATACAGGGGGACAGAGATATAAAAATAGCAATCCAGAATTTAGAAGAGTTGAGTAACATTTGTCTATGCTGGTACCATCTCTCTTGGCTGTCAAGATGTGGCTCATACTCTCACGTTTTCCCCCCCAAATATTAAGTTGAAATTTGCCCACCACCAGCATTCTCAGCGTCTAATCTGGATAACTGCCCATCTGCCTGCTTAAGCAACAGTCTAGAAGTAGAGCAATCAAAAGTTTATCTGATCTTACATACCCCTATCGTTGGGGAGCAGAGACACAACATGAGTGTGGGCTAAATGTCTTGTTTGGAATGAATAACAGGGTTAAATAAGACAATTGTAAAAATATCCTTTTATATTTTATCTGAAGTAAATTACATATAATTTCATTGTAAGAGAAAGAAAAGGTTTAAGTGATCAGTAAAAGTACATTTTGTTTCTCTTGGCTCTTGGTAACCCTTGCAATATTTCTAAAGGAGACTAAATTCCTGTTTGTTAGCATACATCATCTTGATCAAGATACAGACTATTGACTCCTTACAATGTGACAGGCACAGAGTAAAATCACATCAATGAAGACAGAGATGTGCCCCATATCCCTTCTATTTCTTTCTTGTGCTCCTAGGAGTAGAAACTAACTTTTATGCTAGTACATTAATGTGTCTTGTATTTGCCTGTACCCATGAAACAGAACCATGAACTCTCTGGAAAGTACAATAGTGGCAGAGTTAGCTCTTCCAGAGAGGGCCTCTTTGGAAAGTAATTATCATTTGAACGGAGAAATGATTGATGACTGAGGACAAAAAAGTGTTTAAGGCAGGGGCTCCAAAAAGGGAAGGCTGACTTTTAAAAGCATTTGATAAATGCCTGAAGGATTCACCCCAGTGATCTACTCTTTCTTGTTTTAAAACACCTATCCCTTCCTTTATTTCATGTCATCCCCAGGATTGTCTAATGCCTTTAGGGACATACACACACACACCATCAACAAGGACAATCTTCATCCACCCTAACCCCTTCCTCCAAAAGACACAGATTTAGAGAATTAAAAAGTATTTCCTCCCTACATCCACACCAAAAACAAGTCCACTGGATTAATGTCATCACTAAATTGCCTATTCAATGGGTGATAACTGTTCTGAAGGAAACTGTCTGCATGTGTTTTATTAATCACCTCTAAAAAACCCAGCAACCTACTGAATTTCAACAACTTTTCAAGGAACAGGAACAGGTTCTGCTATCCCAAAGCATAAGAGGCTACACTAGGGCTATTTTTATGGGGGGAAAAAAACCCCAACTATCTACTTTAAGAAAAGAAAAAGACACCACCCAAATGCATGTCAGTAAACCAGATAAAAACCAGACAAATTGAAATCTGGTCCTTGTTTCTTGATGCCAAGAAAAGCAAAGTAATCTGGGGTCATCATGAGCATGATTACCTCATACTTCTGGAAGAATGACACTGAATGAGACAGGAAGAAAGCATGTGGCAAGATGGAACACAGCTTTAGCTTCTTTTTTTTTTGGGGGGGGTGTTTCTTTCATTGCAACGCTGTGACCTGTGACTGTTACTTGGTCCAAAGCCTTATGAGCAGAATCATTTCCTGACAACACAATGTAAAGCATTTTTCACACTGACTCCGTGGAAGTCTCCAACTCTCAGGAAATGAAAGGAGCAATTCAAGAAGAAAACTACAGGTGGTTACGTGGTTCACCTCTCCTCTGGATTTGAAATAACTACTTTGCGTTCAGGTTTTCAACCCCTTTGGCAGTGCCACTTGCCAGAAACCCTCAACAGAGCAGAAGAGAAGCAAAACTGTCAGCTGCAATAGCAGGCCACAACAGATGAATAATATATTTCCAAATTAATTGAATAAGAACATTTGGCCATGTCTGTCAGATTTATTTTATTGTATGATTTGCAGGCTAATAATGAAGACTGAGTTCTTAATTATAAGATTTGCATTCCTCCACTCTACCATAAAAGTTCATACAAAAGCTGTCTTTTCCTACATTGAAATAAGGGTTTGAATGATGGGAAAAGAACGGGCTGGCAAACCATAAGCCTTCTTAACTAGTATTTTTAAGGACACAGTTCCTCCTCAAGTTACCAAAAGCTATCAGTGACAAATTTCAGCTCCTGGCCTCACAATTGTAGATGTTCCATTTCCTGCACTAAAGTCAGGAAAGAAAACTTAGTGTACTTTTTCATATATGAAGAAACCTATGTTAAGTCACCGTCACTTGAGATACACACTGAGAGCCATTTTATAGTGTAGATTTTAGTTTGGGCTAACTCCCAAGTGTGACTGATTGACAAGTGTGAGATAACAGATTGAGAACAGTTTGTAAACTACAGCCCCAAACCACAGAACAAAATGAATCTAACAGGTTCATAGCTGGAAAGAACTCAGGGTGCTAGCCTCAAAAGCCTTTTGATGTAGCATGCTGAGCAGTTGCATTAACCTCCACTTACCAGCACTGACTCATTGCAGGACGAGCTACAGCTTTAGAAAAATGTATGGGATAGACTAACTATGGTAGACCAAAGCATAGGGTTGACTACTGCTAAGCGTTTAGAACAACACAAAAGAAAAGAAGACACAGATTGTTCCTGGCAAGGGGACTTCTTTGGTCCAGAGGACTACCCAAGAAGGTTCATGATGGTAGAAGAAGTTGGAGTTTGTGAAGAGGTTAGATTTCAAACTTCAGCCACTGGTCAAAGAAAAAATGTCGAGTAGAAAGCAAGAATTCATATTTTTAAAAGTGACTGAAAAAGAAGAATTAAATATCTCTCCAGGAATGCCACCACCCTCCCAGTACCTCTGTGTGTTCACCAGCCTGGAAGTTCTCTGAACCCTACCATTTAGGAGTTTTCATGGAGGTTTCATTACATAGGCTGATTAATTAAATCATTCACTATTGGCGATTGAATTCAATCTGCAGAGGCTCTCCCTGCCCCAGAGGTCAGGAGGTAGTGCTGAAAGTTCCAACCTTCCAATTACATCGTCTTTCTGGTGACCAGCCCCTATCCTGAAGCCATCTATGGGCCCCCAGCCACCTGTCATCTCCTTAGCAAACAAAAGATACTCCAGCTGTATGCCAGGATCCATGGACAAAGACCAAAAATATATTTCCCATTGTACCACACTATTTACTAGATAGAGAGCCATAGAATTTACCTCCAAATTACATATGCATCACATCCATCAAGTCCAGTGTTCCATTTTTGTCTTTGAATCTGTTCCACAAAATGATAGCCTATGGGATATTAGTCGATGTTAAGTAAAAAAATAGTTACATTTTCAAATGAGATTAATCTCTAGTATAAACAAATTAAAAATATTTCTTTACAGCACAAGTTTTCAGACCTTTAATATCTTACTGTTCTTTAAGACCCTTCAAGAGAGGTATATACTATGTATTAATATAATTTCCCAAAATCATGAAACAACAAAGCATCTTGAGAGAGTAGACATCAGCAGAATACAGTTTGAAAACACTGAAGGGAATATCTTTCACTGCATTTTATATTTCAATGCCATATTCACTTTTGGGACTAAGAAATATGATAGTATGTGTACCATTCAGTAAACATTAGCCCAAAACTCTCTTCTTTTGTGAATATAGAATTTTATCTCTGGCTTATTCTGATACTCTTGGATATGCAAGATTAGTACTGAAAAAAGTGGGAATTTTGTCTCTGTAAGGTTTTCTGGATTGGACCCAGAGGTTTTTAACTGCTTTAATCAATTACTTGTTCCTTAAAGCATGGGGTATCACACCAAAATTGTTTAATTGAGTTGAAAAAGGTTATTTACAGTATTTTCCACATAACTGACTTTTTCCACCAACTGATTTGCATATAGTACAACATTGCTAATTTATACTAATGACTAAAAGAACACCGGAGATTACAAATTTAAGAATTAGCAACTACTGTAAGTGAAAGCATGAAATTAAAAACAATTAGAGCCGTCTCATCACAAAAGGGACTTGATTAGTCCATGCTTATTATTTATGGTAGTGATTTATAATATGCTATCTCTATTTTGTAATGAAATCTTCATGATGTGACATTTTATTATCATCCTACAAGAAAGATGGACAAAGCTGCCAGAGAGTTGGTAAAGCTTGTCAGCTTTCCTGATGGATCCACTGATTTACTCAGCACTTACTGTAATATGCTCCTACCCCATGCAAAGGACCTTCTTCAAGCACAATTTTATTGGCTTTTTTTCCTACTACTATAAGACTAACAGATTTCACTGGAACCTGGAAAGCACTGAAAATACAAAGAAGAAACAGAAAAAGACATCAGTATATGAAGAAAATGTGAATAACGTAAATATGTTTGCATAATTGAAATCATATTTTATTTTCAATTTTGTATTCTGATTTTTTATTTAGCTGTTGATGACATACAAAATTATATCCATAATTTAATTATTGCTGAATATTTAAAGTGTTTCATAAAACCATCATTTATTTCAGCCTAGTTAATACTTAGAAATCAGCAGTTGTTTAGTTCCAATTATTTGAAAATGAATTAAAATAGTTCCAATAGTCTAAACTGGTTTTGCACCATGAGAGGTAGTTATTTGTATATTTTTTCTGAATAGCTGAAAATAACTCATTTTGGAACATGAGACAAACTCAATTTAAACCTGGTATTAGTCACACTTGCTACTGAAGTGTTACCTTCCAGGTATAGGCAACAACAACTTCAGGGAAACAGGAACAAGTATGGGCTAAATCTATATTTAGCCTTTTAATGAAATTCAGTTTCCTCAGTCGTTGAATTGCATTATAATCTCCATAGTCAATTTCAGCACATTTCAATTTTTGAAAGCTTCAATTAGAAGTTCAAAAAAAATTTTATTTTCATTGTTCCTATTTCTGTTACACAGGTGAATTAATTGCAGCACTGAATGGGTAGGTGATTTTTATAGGGCTACATAAGAATTAAATTTCTTAGAATTCCTAAGGGTTTTTTCATGCTAGATCTCCTACACATGCCCTCAGATGAAGACTAAAGTTGTGCCTGAAGGAAACAGATGTGGTACAGTCATTCTCAATTGAAGCTATGGCTACCACATGAGAATAATTGGCATTAATTAAAGCATCTAACAGCTTTAAGCTGACTCTGCATTTGCACAACTCCCCTAAAAGCTTCCTAACAGCATCCTCTGAAGTGTACCTAACAATCTCTTAGAAGTCCCTCAGAAGCCCTTCAGCAGTCTTGATAGAAATATTTTGCCCAGTACTATATGAAAGCACATTAATGTTTACACCAGCACTCTAGTAGTTCTGGAATCCACAAGTCCCATCGCTTCTAAGGTCAGTTCTACAAAATGCCTAATATATGCTCACCATAGGTTCTCAACAAATATTCACAATCACATATTCTTCATGAAAACTTAAATGGTTACTGAGTTCTTCTCATCTCCAGAATTGATGATTTGTGATCTTTTCATTGATATTCCCTGGAAAGCTGCTATAGTCTAATGTTAATGACAACCATTGTAAATCTGAAGCATTCAAAGTTAGTAAAAGAGAATCAAGAAGCCCTTTGTTTCATTTCTTCCAGTTCATAAATTAATCCCTTTAGTGTACATTCATGTGTTCAGGCAAGTTAAATTCCTTTGTGATACCCAGGGAATAATATAAGTTAATGCAGAACATTTGTCCCTAGGAAAAGAAAACTCGTCCTTAGTGGTTCTGCTTAGTGTCTGCCCTGGGCTGGCAACTTTACATGTACTATCACATTTGAGCCTCATAATGGCTTATAGTTGAAGGAAAGAGAAGCTTAGAGAAGTTAAGTCCAGGATCTGACCTGATCCTACATCCATCTGACTTCATGCTTGTGTTGTTTCCACCCCAACATGAACTGTTTAACAATCATTGCATCCTCCAATAGATTCCCAATGCCCCAGTATACACTATGTGGCCATGATTTTCAAACTGGCCTCAGAGGAAACCCAGTTGGTTCCCCTGCACTCCAGTAAGTATATTCTAGAACTCTTGTCACTTTATAAAAATGCAAGGTCTAGGTAAAGTCTGGAGCTTTTCTCCTTCATTTATTAATGGACCAGATAAGATGCTAAGCACGTGGGATACAGAAATCCTATGTGCACTTAGGAAAACAGAATTTTGGAGTTTTCCAAATGAAATTCATACTGGGCCAAGGATCCTCCAAAGTTGCCATAGAATATCTTGATTCTGTCCAACAAGAATTAGCTTGGCCAAGGAATAAATAACCATAAATCCCAAAATACCCTGTCTGTAATTGTATCCTTAAGGCAACAGGGTCTCTAAAGTCATTTATTCATTCAACAAATGTGTTTTGAGCACTCACTTTTTGCTTAGCATGATTGCAGACATCCAGGAACAAAGTGAACAAAGCGTATCAGTGAACAAAGCAAATGAAGATTCCAGCCCTCAGAGAGTTTATATTCTGGCAGGATAGAGACAAGAAATAATATATATAATAAATAAGTAAATTATATATCATCTATCAAGACATGATAAGGGTTATAGAAAAATATGCAGTATTGCAAGGGGACTCAGGAATGTGGAGACGGCACAGGTTGCAATTTTAAATAGGACCATCAGATTAGACCCCACTGAGAAGTTGATATTTGAGAAAAGATCTAAATGAAGTGATGAGGTCAGCCATATGCACATCTGGGGGAAGAAATTCCTGACAGATGTACAAAAGACCAAGGAGAGAAGCATGCTTCACACGTTTGAAGAAGCAAGGAGACCTGTGTGGCTGCAGTGGAGTGGACATGAGGGAGAGTAGTAGGATGGAAAGAGAGAGATGGGTTCAGACTATGAAAAGCTTTGTAGGACAGTGTAATCACTCAGGGGTTTTGAGCAGAGAAATGGCATAATATGACTTACATACTAAAAAGTCTAACTCTGGGTGCTATGTTGACAACAGACAGTAAAGCTGTGGGTGGCAGTTGAAGGGATGGGGTGATAGGAGGAAACCCATGTTACAAGGCTATTATAATAACCAAGGTGGGAGGTGATGGTGCCCTGGACCAGTGGGAATAGTAAAGGTGGTGAGAAGCGGTCAAATTCTGGAGACACATTGAAGAAGGAATTAAACAGTATTTTCTAATAAATTGGATGTGGAGTATGAGAGAAAGAAGAGTGAAAGTGACTGCTCTCATCTGGGTCTGAAAAGCTGGAAAGATGGATTTGCTATCACCTACAATGGAGAGAGCAGGGTTTTTTTTAAGAATGGTGTCAGGAGTTCCATTTCAGATGTATTAAACTTGAAATGTCTATTAGACATCTAAGTAGAAAACAATTAAGCAGTCAAAAATATCACTTTGAAGTTAATAAGAGAAGTCTGATGGGGTGATGTAAATTTGGGGGTCCTTCTTTATTTGCTCGTTCATTCATGCCACAAAATTGCCTGAGATCACAGATGGAATGAATGCAGACAGAAAAGGCATCCAAGGACTGAGCCCCAGGCATACCAATGTTAAGAGGTCTGAGAGAGAAGGAGGAACCAGGCACATGAGAAAGAACAGCCAGTGATATAGAAGGAGAACAGGGTGTAGTGTCCTGGAAGCCAAGAGTAGAAAGTTTGCTAAGAAAAAGGGAGAGATCAATGTGCCAATTGCTACAAGAATTAAGATGAGAACTGAGAATTGACCACTGAATTTAGTAACAGGGAAGACATTGAGCAGTTTGGGGATAATAGTGGGGATAAAAGCCAGATTGAAGAGAGATGGGAAGAGGAAAATTAGAAATTGAGTTTAGACAACTCTGTTTCAGAGAGTTTTGCTGCAAAGAAATAGGGCAAAAGGTGGTGGGGAAGTGGAGTCAAAGAAGAGGTGAGTTTTGTTGCTTGTTTGTTTCTTGGTTTTTGTTTTTAATACAAGGGAAATAACCACATATTTGAATGCTGATGGGAAAGACCCACTAGACCAGTAAGAAAAAAAAAAAGCCCTAATGATATCAGAGAGGGAGGTGAGAATTACAGGAGGGATCACCTTGAGAAGGAGAAAAAGGATGGGACCTGGTGGCTCAGACGGGGTATACATAATCACCTGTGGTCACAGATAGGAAGGCAGAGCATGTGGGTGCAGATGCTGGAAGGCTTTGAAAGTAAATGTTATGAGAGGCTATGGAAAATGGAAATCCTCTTCCAATGTTTCAACTTTCTCTGTGAAAATGGAGGTGGGGAGGAAAATGTTGACGATTAGGGAGGAAGAAAGAGTAAAGTAGTTGGTATAGTTTGGATATCTGTCCCCTCCAAATATCTTATTGAAATGTGATCCCCAGTGTTGGAGGTGGGGCCTGGTGGGAGGTGTTTGGGTCATGGGGTGGATCCCTCATGAATGGCTTGGCGACATCCTCATGGTGATGAGTGAGTTTTCACTCTACCAGCTCCAGTGAGAACTGATTGTTAAAAGAGCCTGGCACCTCCTTCCTTCTCTTTCTTTTGTTTCCTTCCTCTCACCATGTGATGCCTGCTCCCCTTTGCCTTCTGCCATAAGTGGACGCTTCCTGAGGCCCTCACCAGAGGCAGATGCTGGTGCCATGCTTCTTGTACAGCCTGCAGAACCATGAGCCAAATAAAACTCTTTTCTTTATAAATTACCCACCTTTTGGTATTCCTCTGTAGCAACAAAAGTGGACTAAGACAATAGATGTCAAGTAGAGTAGAAGAGTGAATGGATTAGCAAAGTTTGACAGGATTGTCCGTGGAGCAGTTAGAGCCCAATTAAGGTTTAAAGTCATGAATTTAAAGAGAGACTATTCAATGTGATTATGTGTTTTTCTCAAGCCACACGGGCACTGGCCTGGGGAAGTTAGAGAGGTGGATTTAACCAGAGTTGTGGATTGGGGAAGAGGATATGATGAAGGGATGGGACAAAGGAAAGACTACAACTACTGACCATGGGGGTTAAGCTGGGCATGAGGACAATAAGAGTGGCAGATCACTGGCTGATTAATTCCTCCCCTTTGACAGATTCTGAGGAGGAGATCCAAGGTGGCATGCATTATATTCCTGAATAGTTACTGGTGACCATGTATATTCAGACCCCTAGACCAAAACAGTGAAGGCATGGACAGAGCCAGCACAATCCAAACAGGTGGATTTTTGAGTCTCTGCTTCTGATTCATTGTGTGACTTTGCTCAAATCACACTGTTTTTATGCACCATTTTTTCTCTCATCTACAATTTAGAGATAATACCTTCCTTATGTGCTTCTTGAAAGTTAATGAAAACATGGGTAAAGACTTCAAAATCCTTGAGAAAAATTATAAGTGTTATACTAAATTAAATTAAAAATTAAATTTAAAATGCTTTTATATTTGCATTGTTTGCAGAAGCATGTCCCCAACATGGCTTATATTATACCAAAATACATTTGTGCTTCTTACTTGTATAAATAAATCTTACTTTTGACATCAATTGTTTCAATTGGCCTTATTTTAAATTTCCTTCATTTTTGACAATTTAATATCTTGCTGATGTTGGTTGAGATGCCAGGAATTGAATGCAGAATTTAGTATAGATATACAAATTTCCTGGCAGAGTTATTATATTAAAAAGCAAAAGAATGGAGACTATTGTTTTTTGAAATGTGACAGATACTACACATTTAATATTTGATTTAATCTTCAGAACAATGTTGTGCGTTTGCTATTGTCATCAGCCTCATTTTAAGATGATAAAACTGAACTCAGAGAGATTATGTAATATGCCCTAGAATACATGGATTGTAACTGGTGAGCCCGATTTGAACACAGTTACATATGATTACAAGTTACATGCTCTTACATGTCATTCTATTTTGATAAAGCTAAAAGTATGAAATAGATTAAAGCCAATGTGGTTCTATCTTCCAAAGAATGTCCTAAAATGTGGAAATTGAGGATTCTGAAGAAACCATACTACAGCACTGCGGGAAGCTTAAATTCTTTAAATCCTCACACAGAATGAATTCTGATAGCGACTTTCCCACCTCACCTGCACCACCTGTATCTCTACCACAAGAGAAGAGGAGAAAAGGGAAGGACTCACAAAAAAGAAATGCAAAAAACTTCTCACACCAGTGATACAGGATACTACAGGATTATTTGGTAGTGGGGCTGTACTTGGGAAAGTAATATGGATTTTGGTAAAGGTGCTCTTGCCAGTGGTTGGCACTGAGTGCTTACAGGTTTGTTCGGTGACTGAAGGTATCTGTCACATTGGCAAAAAGATTAGCGGAAACACGAGCTCAACCTGTGTGAGTGATCTGCAGTGCTTTCATACGCTGAATTCCATTTTGGTTTTGTTTTCATTGTTGTTTCTAAAGGATGCTTTATGTCCTTTCCTTTAAAGGCTCTGCATGATAGACAAACTGGTAAATTGAGGGGGAAGGAGAAATGTCACACTCAGGACCAGCAAGTTTCTCAAATAGCTGCAGCCAAATTGTAAAGTATTTTTAGTTGCCAGAAACCTAGCCAAATTAAGCTAGGTTGGCAGTGGGGGAGCTAGCCAAGTATGGTATTTCACAGTATTTTACAAATATTTTAATAGCGCATTGACTTCTTGAAAACCAAAACTCCTTTCCTGAAGCAATGAACTTCCCCTAGTGAAAACATTCATATATTTGTCAATTACTAAACAGTTTGCCCTAGAAATACTATCATCATATCTTCATAACAAAGCGTATTAAAAGTAGATTCTGTAATATTTGAATGAAGCAAAAAATCTGACATAGGAGGGAACCGTAGCTATTTGAATGTCTTTTCTCGGGGCATTAAGGTAACCAAAAAATTCAAATAACTTGGATTGTCAGGTTACCACAGTTACATTCATTTTATAAAACTAGAATTTTCTTGGGAAAGATAATATATAAAATCATGACTTTACTATCATCCCCATCTATGCTAAGAAAATGTGTTTTCTTTCGTGATAGAAATTGTTTTTACAGCACATTATCCCACAGCTTTCCACAAGAGAGAGGGCATAGGGCAAGTGGGTGTTTAAAGTACCTTGCTGCTTAACTGCCCCTACAAGTGGACGATTATCTGCCACGCCACAGCCCAGATACAGCGCCCACCTTTTCTGCAATAATGTGTGGACCTGTCGTGTCAGTGCATCCTGTAATGTTCACATCAACCAAATAGACCGTTTTACTCAGTCAGCCTGGGAAGAGAGAACCCTGCTTTAAGCCCAATCACATAATTATAATATCAAATTTTGAGAAAACCTACAGTGCTAAATAAATGCTCTTGGTTCAAAACTACCATCTCCTCTTTCCTACTGACTGCAAGGGCGCTTCTCTACAGAAGTTGTGATCTAAGCAGAGAAGCATTTTTTTTAGCACATCCTTGAATTAAATCAGCACATCAGTGCAGGCAGCCCAGGGAGCCATGAGCCACCACTTTGCCATCCTCATCACATTCTCCCCCAAATATATCCCTAGTGAGGCCTCACAGCCCCCGCAAAACTGCTTTTGTAGTCAGTGTGCAGTGCAAATTGGAATCCCTGTCATTAAAAAGGAGGACACTCATTTCTTTCCAGGTCCTCTGCATCTGAGGCCCCATTCTATGTAAGATGTCTCTTATCTTGAGGGAAAACAGTGTTAACTTAGGAAGACCAAAGCCAGTTTTCCGAGTGCAGTGGCAAATCGCAGTTTATACTATGGCCACAGAATTGGCTCACATGCTTTAGGCAAAGCATCCCTGAGGCAGGAATAACTTACGTGTTCCTTTCCATGTAGCCATGCAAGTGTATGGTTTATTCTTAAGGTCTGTAGCCAAATATATAGTTGAGTACAGTAAGGAATGATGAGGTCTGAAATTGCAACAAAACCCCAGCCACCTCTCATTATTCCAGTCACTCGTGAATTAAAGGTTTCTCCCATGCAGTGCTTTGTTGATTGGTGTGTGATACTGTTTATTTTCTAAGAAGGCACAGGCAGTTGTTATTTACCTAGTGAAAAGATAGTGTAAAGTTATCTTGTGTCACTGTCAAGAGACTTAAATAATTTAAAAGACTTTTATTCATAGCCAAACAGTAGCTCACATAAAAGATGGAAACATTCTACCAAAAAGGTATCTCCAAAGGCTTGGATGCCTTTGAGTATGAATACCTACGGAGGGAAAGTAGGAAGGTGCTAAGATTATAGCAGGGTAGAGAAAGAAGAGAAAGAACACTCAAGAAAATCAACTGTTGGATGAAATCCAGGCCCTTAATCCCTGGACTCAAAGAAAGGAAAAAAAAAAAAGCTGTAACATCACTCAGCAATGACTGTTCCAGCCAATAAGGTTGTGGCACTCATGGACTTTGAATAAAATCAAATTATCTGCTGGGAAGATAGGATTATGGCAAAGAAATACTCTGAAGGAAGTGGGCAGCTGGAATAGGATAGTGATTCTCTAGAATAAAAGAAAAACTTGCCCGACTTCTCAAAAAAGAAAAGCCAATAAGCACACAATGGATGTGCAGCTAGAGAACGAGGGTATACAAAATGCCCAGAACTGCGTGTTCAATTATTTCACCAGTATTTTGTGGCTTTTTGTAACCCGCTGTTCTGAGGGCAGCAAACACAGGGCAAGGCGTTTTATAGATAGATGATAATGGCTTTCAGTGTTTCTCAAATTGGCTCAAAGCCCATACTGTGTAAATTGCTAAAAGCTCATATGCAATTCCGAACCTCTTGCAGGCCCTGAGACTCTGTATTCTGGTAATAATTACACAGACTGGATAATTAACTTCTGACATAAAAAGGGATGAAGGTGAGAGAAGAAGATGCAGACCTTATCAACTTTTACTTAAAGCAAGGGCACAAATTAACAAAATCCCTGGGGCATTCATTTGGAAAAAATCACTGTAGTCTCTCTCTCTAATATTTTCCTATAAGAATGGGAAGAAATTTCTCCACATTCACATGATTATTCTTTTCTGATATTTCTGGGGTTTGACAATATTATTCATTTTAATTTTTGTTTAGATAGCCTTACCTTATCAATTTTAAGATTCCTAAGAGGATTTTCAGGCCCAAGGCACATGAGTGCATAGAGCATGAAAGCTTTCACAGGAGAAGAATTGGCCTCTGCCTGCAGTAAGCAGAGTAACTGAAATTGAGACCCCTGCATAATGCAGTGTTAAAGAGCTGTCACTTCCGTAGGACAAAAAAAAATCAGAAAATCCTGGGGAAAGAGCAGGAAAGTTTTCCATCTGTCCAAAGCTCCAGGGGAGGATAAACAGAAACTCATGAGACATCAAATCCCATGCATTCAGGGTCTCAATCTACGCTAATTATATGGTAAGGGGTCTTGAAAACAAGAAATTAACATACAGACCTCTCCATGACCATTGAAAACATTAAGGCTCTGACAGAAGTATCCATAAAACTACTCTAGTAATATTTTCACAAGGGAGTCAAGAGACTCCTATGGGGGAAAAGTAGCCCAGCTGAGGCAAACTCATAAAAATATTAAATCACCCAAGGAAAGGAAGTGCCATGAGAGACAAAATAGATTCCAAAAACAGGTGAGGTTAAACCCTGAGAGCTGCAAAAGACTGCAAGACAAACCTTTTAGCATTATTAAGGAGCTAAAAGAATAAATAGAAACTATAATGAAAGGGCAGAACACTATGAACAAAGCTCTGGCTGAGCTTTAATAACTAAATAAAACTTCTGAAAATGTAGAAATGTAGTTATTTTAATTAAAAATTTAGTAGATGACAACAATCTTCATCACAGATTAGGAAATATATGTTTTCATAAGTAATAATAACAACCAGGTAGAAAATAGAATAGAATAAGGGATCCCATATTTAATAGCATTGAAAAAGATTAAAAAACCTAAGATACAATGTAAGAAAGGCACAAGACCATTATGAAGAAAACTTTAAAACATAACTAAAAGACACACAAAAAAATATGAATATATGAAAAGATATGCCATGCTCTTAAGGAGAAAGACTCAATATCATAATCTTAATTCCCCTCAAAGCAATTTATAAATAAACACAATCCAAAAAACTGAACTTTTTTAACTAAATGAGTTGATCATAAAGTTCACATAAAAATAATCAAATAGAATAGTCAGAAAAACATTGAACAAAAAGATCAAATGGGGGATTACTACCACCAGATAGGAAAACATTTTATTATATATCAATGATCAAATCAGTGTTGTAGTGGCACACAAACAGACCAGTGGTGTAGAAAAAGAAATCCAGAAATAGGCCCAAATCCCTATGGTAATTCACTATATGATAAAGGCAGAGTATCCCACCAGTAGGGAAAGTAGACTAATCAAGAAATGAAATCATATTGGGACAAATCAATAGCCATCTGAAAAAATAAAGTTAAATCTGTAACTCCCACCTCACAACTAGGGTAAATTACAAATGGAACAAAGATTTAAATATTTTTTAAATGAAGTAATAAAAGTAACAGAAGACATGAGAGAATTCCATTAGACACTCTTTTTATCTATGACTCAAGATCCAGAATCTACATAAGACTGATAAATTTAATTACACAAAATTTTAAAAAATATTTTGGCAATAAAAATTGTAAGCAAAGTCAAAAAACAAATGAAAAACCAGAAAAATAATTTTCAACTCATATCAGAGACAAAGAATAACCTACCTAATATATCCAAGGCTTTTAGAATTTGATAAGGAAAAGAACACCTCAATATAATGGTCAAAAGATATGAACAGAGTTCACATAAATACAATTGCTCTCAAACGTATGACAACATGCTCAGTTCACTTAAAGTAACAGAAAGTTAAGATAGAAGTACACTGAGAAAACTTTTCACCTATTGGATTGGCAACATTTCAAAAGTTTGATCACATCTTGGTGAGCAAGACTGGAAAAATAGATATTCCACGTATTTCTTGAGTAGAGTAAATTGGTACAACACCTAAGGAGGACAATATGACGATATCTATCAAAATTATGAGTGGATATACCCTTTGACTCAGAAAATTCACTATCACACTTTTGAAATGACTCGTGTCAAAGTCATGTATAATAGCAAGAATTAGAAAAAAAAATCCAAATATCCACCAGTAGGGACTAGTTAAGTAAATTACAGCACACACGTGCAATAGAATACTATGCATCAGACAAAATAAACAAGGGAACTTCCTATGTACTATTAGAGAAACATCTCCAAGCTATATTGCTAAGTGAAAAATAACTCAAGGTACAGACATTGAATAAATATGCTAACTTTGGAGTATCAAAGGATAGGGGAGATAAAAATGTAGTGAAACATTCATATTTGCCTGCACATGCATAAAGAAACTCCAGAAGGAGACAGAATAACTGAAAAGCAGTGCTTAACTTTGGGAGGTTGGATGTCAAGGGTGGAAGAGAGACTTTTCACTATATAACTTTTAATATTTTCTGATTTTTGAACAATATGAATGTGTTAGTATATTCAAAAATTAAATTTTAAAAAGTATCAAAATATTTCAATTTAATGATAATAATGAAGATGAAAATTCAAACAGTACTATCCTATACCTATCAAATTTGGAATTATTATCAATGATAAACCCCCAGTTTGGAAATGGCCTAGCAGAAAAGAGCAAGTTTATATATAGTAGGCAATAATACAAACTGGTACACTCTTCATTTGAAACTATTTTGACAGGATTTTAAACGCTTAACTCATCAATTAGAGTTCTGGAAATGTATTCTAAGGAAAAAATTAAGCATACTAATTAAGAATTACTTACAAGAATCGACAGGGAAAATGGAAATGGGGGAGCTTAGGGTCCAAATGACACTTCAATTTTATCTATAACGTATTATTAAAAATAAAAGAAATAGAAAACAAATATAGCAACAGGGTAATACTTATTAAATGCAGGTGGTAGGTATCTGAGTATTTGTTATGTTATTCTCCCTACCTTGCTGTATGTTTTCATTTTATTTTTAATCTATTGCACAAAATTACCCCTGTAAGTGAACAACACAGCTTTTTTAGTATATATAATAAGAAAATTTAACTCTAGGATGGAAAGAACTAAGCTATGTGCATGTTTTATATATTAACATTGTGTGGATACCTTTAAAATATTAAATACAACACTTAAGACATTGAAATGTTGACTTCAAGCACAGAGAAACTAGCTTGAAATTTATGGCTATTAGAGATGATCTTGTGCCAAAGATCCCAAACATTGGTGACCACTATCACCAGGACTATTCCTATGAATTCCAAGATCCAATTTCAGATGGGTAAAATATGACTATTCAGGAGGAAGGCTAGGCAATTATATTTAAATTTAGCAAACCCTATTCAAAAGTCTGAGACTCACTAGTCTAAGGTATAAAGCAGTGCTTCTTTAAGAATGGAAAAGCCGCTCCCTCCACTGCTTGAGAACATTACAGATTCCTTGGTCCTTCCCAAGATCTTTCTAATCTGTACCTCTGGTGCTGGTGCTCTGGGAATCTGTATCTTAACAAGGACCTCAGGTGATTCTCTATAAGGTTTTAGAAACACCAGTATAGATCATTGATTTTTTTTTCTTTCTCACTTAGAAAGAACAGTGCCCAAGATACAGCTGGAGGGATGCTGGCTAAGTATAAGGCAAGAACACATTAAATGCCAAAAGGTGTTTCCAAAGGAGGTTATAAAATCTACTCTTCTGGAAATGTTAAAAAATACACTCCTGCCTGGTAGCAGAAGGCTAAACTAATGACCCTGGAAAGTTTTCATAGCCTTATGGTTTTAGATATAATTAAATGCCCAAAGGTAAAAGAGAACAAGAAATTAAATGGGTTTTTGGATGATAAATTAAAAATACAATAATGGGCTAGGAAGGGAAAATTTTGGTGCTCTTTTGAAGCTATGCAATGAGATTTCAAAAACTTTATGACTGAAGAAGTATGTGAAAGCAAGTGTGATGTCTCAAGCTTCTTTAGTGACCCCATTGAACAGTAGGTGAGCAGAACAAATGTTCTGCTTGATTTCAGCTGCAAAACTTGCCCTAGCCTTTGATATCTTGCCTTCCCTAAGCATTACCTCTGGTTCCAGGCAAACAGAGAATATACAACTGAATCTCCTATATGCACACACACATTCAGCACTTTCTCATGAGCACAATTGCTATCCAAATAAATTTAAATGGGCTGAAATTGAGTGAAGGAAGATATTAACATTCTTAAGCTCAGAGCCAAATTTTTTGCAGCCATGCTGTGGCTGTATTAACAGGGTTGTCAATTTCAAGCAAGCCCTCGGCCCCTTTTTAAACTCCACAGCATCCCACATGTATATACACACACACACACTCACACCAAGAAACTTTAAAAAAAAAAAGAAAGAAAATCAATTTCACTGTACTGAAATAACCAACTACACAACCAACTACACATACGAAGCTTAAGGTCCAAGTACTTGTAGTTTCAGAGTCTGCAGACATAAGTAAATTGTGTCATAAAGCAGAGAAGACTGGACTCGGAATTGAGGCTCTGGGTTTAAATTCAGATTCTAATCGTTACCAGATGTATCATTTATATACTGTCTTGCGTGTGTGTGTGTGTGTGTGCGCGTGCGCACGTGTGTGTGTAGCAGCTTTAAAATCTATCCAATACAAGATTATTTTCAAGAATAAGTAAGTGGAGTAAGATAAAAGAGCAGGAAATGAAATAAAATCATTTTAGGGTCAGTACCCAAATAATGTGTCATTACCTTAATATTTTATTGTAGGCCACACATTTGGCTCTGAATTTTCTAGAAGGCAAAACAAGTGAAAAAGCATGATCAGTTACATGATTTACCGTGTTTATAAGACTAAAACAATGTTTTTTATGAGAAGTAAAACAATTGGTGGTACTGAATCCAGGGAGAAATTTTTCCTATCAGGTTTATAATGAGGATTAATGTAGTGAACAACATCCTCCAAATAGTCTTAGAATAAATGCATCAATGTGTTGCTTGTCATGTACTTCACACACCTCAATGTGAACCAAAAGTACAATGTTCCAAAAGCACAATGCTGTAAGCCCATTTCTAGAGAAGGGACTAAATGATGTGGTAGGTACACAGTCTCCTGATATATCTGGAGTGGAGGTCACAAATGGACAGAAAATAGGTCCATAGATGTATTTTCATTTGTCCATGAGATTTTGAAGTTTTTCTCTTCCCCTGCATTTAAATTGGGAGATTTCAAATAAGATTCAATTCCAGCGTTCATTTGCTTTCATTTATTATACTAGTGTCAGGCCCCCTGGGCTGGCATTTCCACACAAGGAGATCCAGTGATCTGAAGAACAGCCATCCCATGAGCCACTGTCCCCTCTTTGACCATTTCTGTCATCAACTCTGCCTGCTTGGCCCCAGTACTCACATGAGTTTGAAATTCCTGACCTGGAGGAATGGGTGCAGTATGTTTACCTCAGACAGAACAGCATCAATGTTTCTGTCATCAAGCTCTGACTAAATATTGAACAGCATCAAAATTCACCACGTGGCCTTGAGCAAGGGATTTCACCATTTCTGAGCCTCCATTTCCTCATCTTAAGAAAAGGAGCTAATAATTACTGCCTCCCGGAGTTATTATAAGGATTAAATGAGATGTTTTCAAAAACACTTAACTGCTAATTGCTGTTCAAATGAACCATATTATAATATTACCAGAAATTATCCACAATGCCAGTTTGCTTCATCTTAATTATAATGGACTTTTAGGAATATTTTCTTCACCATGTTACTTCTGGCTTTTTCATGAACTTCTAGTATTTCTGTTACCTATTAGGACAGAAATCTCTTGTATAACACTTCAAATTCTCTTGGCCCCACCCCTTACTCCAGCCCCTACCACAATAACATGTTCAATGGAAGTTCAACCAGCTTAGTGCAGGTGCCACCAGACAGCCCTTTGCCTGGGGTCTGCAGGACACACCTCTTGCTTCCTGTCCCAGGGCTCCTCCGATGTGTTGCATGGGATACCATCAGAACCCAGCTTGGCACTCATCATGCACATCCCAGAAGTTTAGCGCCCTTGGGACCACCCTTGACAAATGGGTGAATGGGAACTGATGATTAAAACTTCCCCCTTTTGTCCTGTGCTTGGAAAGTTCTCAAACACATTTTATAAAGCTCCTCAGAATGTCCCAGCAAGGATCAAGTACCAGTCACCCATCCCAGTAGCTACCTCGATTGCACACCTTCCTTTTGTCTTTCCATCCTTCCCGCATTCAATCCCCCATCCCTCACTCCTGCTCCCTGAGATCACTTCCACATAAACCACCTGTGTATAAAATTTGTTTCCAGTTTTGCTTTCAGGGAAGCTCAGGATCAGATATCTTCCAAAATATGCTCTTAGACAGAATCATCCTTCAAAGGACCCATCAAGAAGGTGAAAAGATAACCCACAGAAGGGGTGAAAATTTTTGCAAATTGTAAATCTGATAAGCAATTTATAAGATATACAAAAGGCCAGTAAACATATGAAAAGATGTTCAACATCACTAGTTATCATGGAAATGTAAATCAAAACCACAATGAGATACCACTTCACACCCACTAGAGTGGTTATAACCAAAAAGTCAAATAATAATAAGTGTTGACAAGGACGTGGAGAAACTGGAACCCTAATATACTATGGATGGGAATGTAAACTGGTGCAGTCACTTTAGGATAAAGTCTGGCAGTTCCTCAAAATTTAAAAATACAGTTATCAAATGATCCAACAATTACAGTCCTAGGGAAAACATATACCCACACAAAAACTTGTAGATGAGTATTTTTAACAACATTATTCATAAGAGCCAAAAAGCGGAAACAACCCAAATGCCCATCAACTGATGAATGAATAAAATATGGTATAGCCATACAATGGAATGTTACTCAGAAATAAAAAGAAATGAAACCCTAGCACATGTCACAACATGAATGAACCTTGAAATCTTATTCTAACTGAAAGAAGCCAGCCACAAAAGACTACATGTTGTTTGATCCATTTATGTAAAATGTCCAGAATTAGCAAATCTATAAAGACAGAAAGATGAGTGGTTGCCTGGTGCTGGTGAAGATGAAGGGATTAGGGGATGCAGTTAAGGGGAATGGGGTTTCTTTTGGGGGTAATGAAAATATTCTAAATTTGATTTATGATGTTGGATGAACAACTATAAATATCCTAAAAGCCATCAAACTGTACACTTTAAATGAGTGAATTGTATGGTATGTGAATTATATTTCAATAAAGCTACTAAAAATAGAAATCATCATAATTTTTGACTACATCAGCCCATAAATTTTGGTTGCTGCCCATTATTACCAAACACCATTGGATTCTCCATTCACCTATTTCTTCAATTACAGGGCAATTTTCAACTGCTTTAAAAAGTAGTGTCCAGAGCAGAGAAAGTTTCTGCCACGTTGCTCATCTCTACCTTTCTGGCTTTCCCATAATCCTGTGGTATTTCTGTTACCTATTACATGGGGCATCTGTAATTTGACCACCAACTCACCACAATCCTAGTTATCATTTATAACAAATAATCTAAAAGACAGCCACATCTACTCACACAGCCCTCTGCCATGCCCATCTTCACTGTGATCATCCTTCCCTCCCATGCCCGCATGATTAAACTATCTTCACGTCCTCACTGTTGCACCCCAACCCTGTGATTAAATCCAGGCTTAGAATACTTTGAGTCTATTGTTACTAAGGACCAAACCTTTGGAAGTGAACAGCAAGGTAGCCCTACACACAAATGTTGAATCATGAAATAAGAAGCAAGGGGGGCAGCTCTAGTTAGTCAACATCAGAAATAACATAGGAAGGATGGAGGGACCCAAGCCACCCTGGATTTACTATGCATTACTCTAAACATGTCATGCCTTGGATTCCACTTCCTGTCTCATTCTCAGGAAAAAGAAATGCATGTTCATGCCTTTCTGGAAAATGATATTTTACAGTGTTTCAGCATAACTATAGACATTTCTGACATTTACTCTAGTCAGGTCCAAATCTTCTGAAGTTCCATTGATGAGTATTCTTAGCCTTATACTTGAAAAAATTTATACCAAGAAATTACTGTTGTGGTAATAAACGTATAAGATGTATTGCCTACACTCTTAGCTCTTGGTTAAAAGAGTAGCTGTATTTTCCAGACAGAGTTTGAGAATGGCATTGGACCCAAATTTCTCAATTTTAATATCAGGAAATATTGTTCAGACAAACAGTAAATCCCACATAGCCGATGAGTTGAAATAAGCTGACTTAACTGCCTGGTGCCAGTATTGTGAGTAATTGAAGCCTGATCCAAGAGAGGTGGTTCAAGAATTAAGATAAATTTCATTGGATGACACCAGTTATTGCTACTATTATCCCTAGTTTCTGTATTTCCTTCCATCCTGGGCCTTAGGCCAGGCTTGCTGAGAAACTGGAAGAGTAGAGAAACAAAACGTGCTTATCATAATCTCTTTTCAAGCTGTGCACAGAGTGATTGCAGCTTTAGTTCAGAAATAGGCTGACTTTAACTTCAAGAAAGAGGCCTATCCCTCATTTCTTCCTTTCAAATCTTAGACAAGGAGGGCTTGGAAATACAGTTTTTAGCTTTTCAACTTCCCAAAATTAAAAAAAAATTTTTTTTAAATTCACCCATCAGAAAAAAACCCTTCACCCCACACTTGTAAATATATTTACTTATAAATTATATATATTACTGTGTTCAAGACAGATATAAAAATAGAAATTATGAATGAAAAGACTAAGATGGAATAAACAATATTTTTAAGCAGTTTATTGTATCTGTTAACAATACCAGAACTGTTTTCCTCACACTGAAAATAACAACAATATTCTAGTGTGGTAAAATTGGGGTGGTGTAATCCCCTCATAACATAGCTAAAAAGAAAACTCAGAACAGTGACTACTCTGCCATTTTCTTGCTGTTCATTTGTGTTAAAATTATCTTCAATCTACAGTTTATTTCCCAAAATATTTTCTCATTTAGCCATTTTGAGAAGGTTAGTTTAATTAAAATTAGAGAATATAATCTGTACTCTTCTAAACAAGCAACAGGCTAAATGTTGCACTATGGTAAAAACAAACCAAAAAGACAAGGTGCAACCACGGGTCCCTCCATTTGTAGGGCTTCCCTTGGGACACATGATTGTCTCACATGCACAGTCAAGGTGCCACAGTTATTCCATTAATTGAATTTAAGTAAATCTTAATTTCTTTCTTATTAGATCATTGTTAGATATTTAAAACAAGAAAATATCTAATATTTTCCTCCTATATCCCAATAGATCATCTTGCACAAACTGTGGTATTTGTTTACCTCATTTTGCAGACCACTGCTTTAGAGGTCAGTGTAGCTATAAAGTAAACAGCTCTTGGATTATATCAAATCTTTGGAATAAAAGTATACATGTGTCATTAAAAATGGGTTTTACTGTATACTACAAAAAGTCCAAAATAGAATGGCTTTAACAAGATAGAAGCATATTTCCTTCTCTCGTAAATGAAGTTTGAATATAAGCAACCAAAAGATACTTTGGCACTCTGTGATGTCAGGGTCCTTCTGTCTTGCTCCTCTACCATCTGTGCACATGCTTCCCCTTCATGGGCCAAAATGGAGACTTGAGCTCCAGATATCATATCTGTATTCTAGTCAGCAATAAAAAGAAATGGGCAAAGAAGGACATGTCATAAGTTTCATATAACACTTTAATAATATCCCCCTGGTGAGAAGTTACTCAAAAGTTCACACCTAACTGCAAGGAATGATTAGGGTTCCATTATGAAAGAGGACAACCAAAGATCCCAGCCACAATGCATAAAGATGTATAAATATATATACAGAGAGACAAGGGAGTTCTAACATTTCAGCAGCATCTTCTTACTCTACTGGTATGGTCTATCTGAAAAAAGAATATATATACACATATACATATATAGGCCTACAAGGACTAGCCAAGATGGTCTATAAACTAGCATGCTTCACAAAAGTACAATATAACAATACATTTGGAAATGATAAAATCTCACAAAATACACTTACATGTCTTCTGATTGCAGTCTCCTTTGAAAACTATGGGATTATATTGTAAAGGAAAATTTGTTTTCCCCAAAACAACCTTATCTCTCTTCTAAGGCCAGTACAGAGCTTTTCTTTGATAAGCACCTTTCTGAGTTTGTATATACAACTTTACAGGTGGGAGTCAGGTCAGAATGGAATTAATCCATATAATAGAGGGCAAAAGGTACTAGTTGACAGAGGGCAGAGGGTAGAATACAGTAGGGAAGGAGAGGAGGCAGGAAGGCAGAGCATAACAGGGAAAGGAAAGAAAGACTTTCCATGACAGAACTACTAAGAAAGGACTTTGTTTAAAATATATTGTTAAATTGTAGAGTATGAGATATAAATCCCTTTTTTCTTCTTCTCCTTCAGTAAAATATATTTTGCTTATTCATGCATGTCTAATGACTGCTTCTTGGCAAGAAACTTGAAGAATTCTGTGTCTAGTTGGCTTTGGTCTCTAATAGAATAGATTCATGGATCCAAAAATTAAAGGACAAGGAAGAAGCAACATCAGAATGACAATAATAATGGGAAAATAAATAGAGATCAGCACATTCTCATTAAAGCCAAATTTATAAATGATTAGTTAAAACTGAGAAGGGATTTTCTTACCCTCCGTGTTCCCTCTAACAGAACTGGAAATTATATATAGATCTCCTTACACACCTTGATACATTTTTTAATGCATTTGAAATTTACATTGAATATTTTGCTTAAGGTTGGAGGGATTCACCACACTGTAAAATCTTTGAGTTCATTTAAATTAATGTACTGTAGTTTAAAGCACTGAATAAGAAACCTCCTATAATTAGGATCTGACTGAGCAAAGCAGAGGCAGGAGAAAATGGGTGGAGAGAAAATGATGCTGATTTAAGGCAGAGGGTAACAGCAGGCTCTGCAGCACTAAGCTGAAGGTTGGAAGAGCCCACTAATCTGTACAGAATCAGGCTGGATCTCGGTCAGGAGAGAGATCACTTTCAAGAGAGCTGAAATAAATGGTCAGTCCAGATAGGCTGAGGGCTAGGACAAACGGCCCAATATCTCAGGCACACTGCTGGCTGACTAACACTACTTCTATGCACAGCACACTAATTCCTTCTGGGGATCAGGCTAGTGGAGATCATGTGACCTGTGGCAAGCCAATCAGACATAAGCAGAAGTTATTGGATGGGACTTTCAGGAAAGCTTTCTCAAAGAGAGAGAAGCAGGTGGCATGCCCTTTGCCTTTCCACTTCTCCCTAGAAAGAAAAAGCTATAGCAGCCCTCTTACAGCCACAAGAGTGAAAAGCACACATTTAGAGATGGCAAATGGAGATGATAGAGGGAGCCTGGGTCACTGAATATGTCTTTGAGCAGCTGCACTAGCCCAGGACTATCAATTTTCAGATAAGTTAAGTGGAAAAAAAAAAAAAAAAGGAAAAGAAAAAAAGAACTTACCTGTTCAAACAACTGTTGGGTTAATTTTCTGTTACTGACAGCTAAATGAATCAATAACTGATTAAGATAGAAGTCTGTGCCCAAAAGCAGGGTACTGCAAGTAACAGAACCTAAAATCTGGAGTTGCTTGAAAGAAGGAGCTACAACCAGCTACAGAAGACACAGACATTCCAGGCTGCAATATAGAGGCCTTTGTGTGTGGGAGCAGAACACTTGGCCAAAGTGTAGGTTGACCCATTCTGGATCACAGACCAGTAGTTTTACACAGGATGTAGTTTACAAATGGCTGGGACATTTCAGAATGTGGAGATATGATGGTTAATTCTTGCAATTTTCAGCCAAGTTCTACCAAAAAAAAAAGGGATAAACTCAGACTAGAGCAAGCCAGTCTTCTTGGAGAGACAGAAAGTAATATAGCATTAGAGACACACTCTGCCTTCAGCAAGCAATCAAAATTGACTGAGAGTCCCCAATTAGGATTCTTGAAGAGTGAAAAAGCCAATTGCTTCTGTACCCCATATTGAAACTCTCACAAGTTGTGAACTGGCAGCCTTGACAGAAAATGAGGTTAGTGACCCTGGACTTGCTTAAGCACATTCCATTAAAAGTTCTTTGGCAGAAATAAAGGACGAAGCCCTATGGTAAGGGTGGCCACCCACTCAAAAAGATATTTCAAATTGCTGCAAAACAGCAGCCTTTAAGCTAATGAAGATGGTCAAAACACAGAAACAAAACACCAAAAATTCTCAGGCCTCAAACTTAAACAGATTTGTTATATTAAGTTCCTCGTACTTACATCTACTGGGCACAACTAGACTGGAAACCTACTCAGTTTCTGAGGGAAGCAAAGTGCCAAAAAACTCAAGCCTCACTGGCAATGGCCAGTGACTATATTACGCCTAAGACCATCAGTCATTAGAACCATTAATGAGAACAGCATGCCATAACATAGAAAAACTAAGGGAACAAAAAAAGAGAGATCTTTCAATTAAAAATATAACAACATCTTTTTAATACATTAAAAGAATTAGAAGATAAATTTGAAGAAACAAACCAGAAGATTTTTTTAAAGACAGAAAGAAGAAGAAAAAGACGTAGGAAAATAAACAAACAAAGAGAAAAGATAAAAAGAATCCAGCAGTCAAATAATAGAAGAACCAAAAAGAAAGAACTGAGGAGGGAGAAAAGTATCAAATTGTCCAAAAAAATTGCCCAGAACTAAAGCGTATGTGTCCAAATTAAAAGGATCCATCAGATTCTCAGCACTAGATGATATAAATGGATCTCCAACAATATACACCATTGCAAAAATTTCAAACTGTTGGAAACAAAGACAAGATCCTGCAAGTGTCCAGAGAAGAAACCAGACCACAGTCAAATGATTAGGAGAGAGAATAGCTTCAGATTCTGAAACGGGAAGCAAAGCTTCAAAATTCTGGTGAAGTTATTTCCAGCCTAGAATTCTCTATCCAGCCTAAGATTCCAGCCAAGTGCACAAGTAGAAATAAAAACACTATCAGACTTGTAAAATCTAAAATTTTAACCCCATGCACCCTTACTCTGGAGGGTACAAAGGATGTACTCTATCAGAAATGAGGGACTAACCAAAAAAAAAGAGGAATACTTGAGGTACAGGAAACAAGAAATGCAACACTGAAGAAAAGCGAAGGAAATCGTATGGATGAGAATAGAAGGGAGGTGCTGAGATCCCATCTGTGCTCCAGGTAAAGAAGGTGACCAGTCCACACTGGGGAAGGTTATAACTCTGAAAGACATTTTCAGGAAGATTAATTTGATAGAATATCTAATATGAATGAAAATAGAAACTTGGAAAATAACTTGGGGTTGTCATTAATAAATATGTAGAAAATAAACAAGCAAAAAGAAGACAATTATTTCTTTAAAAGACATTTAATCCAGGGGAAGCAAAAAAATTGTGCAAGAAAGTAAAGTAATAATAGTTTAACATGGCTCACCTCTAAACATGCATATTCATAATAATATAAATAATGAATATTGATGTAACCAAAATAATGATGTAACTACAGCATGAGAATGGAAAGATGAGAGAATGCACTGCTGGGGGAATGATGAGAAAAAGAGCTGAATCTTCATATTACACAGTGCAAAATCAACTAACTAGCATGTTTTAGAGATGTAAGATAAATACTAGAAAAATCAGCTCAAAGTGTTAAAAATGGTTGCCTTTGGGGAAGAGGAAACAGAGGGCAGGAGGAATAGGCACTACTCTATTAATAAACTATAGAGCAAGTGACTCCATATAAACTATGGGTATGTATAATGTGTAACTTTAACTAAAAATGAATACATTGATATTCAATAATAAGCCAAACATTCTAATGGAAAAATAGACAAAGGCCATTGAAACATTTCACAAATAATAAACAACATGTAAATAACAATAAACATTTTAAATGTTCTCAATCCTACTAACAATTGAAGAAACACTATGAGGTATTTTTCAACTATTATTATTATTATAATTATTATTGGGAAAGACCAATATTAACAATGATAACCTACCTGAGTAGGGTATATAGAAACATTGTTACACTGATGTAAGCAGAAATTGATACAACTCTCAGTAGAATTCTTTAGAGTAATTTCAAAAGCCTTAAAATGTTTATATCCTTTCACCTTGTAATTCTAGGCATTGGAATTTATTCTAAAGAAGTAATCAGAAATGTGCCAAAGATTTATATACAAGGATGCTTTTCATTACTTTGTTCATAATAGCAAAAAAACTGGAAACAACAATAACAGAATGCATAAATACAATATAAAATGTAATATTTTGCTTCTATTAAAAGTGACGATGTAGATCATACTATAGATAATATTGGCCTGTAGAAATCACACATATTTTAGGTGAAAAAAAGTAGATTACAAAATAATATACCTATTTGGATCTCATTTTTGTTAAAAATAATAGTACTTTATTGCATACGAAAAATCAAAAGATATACAACAAAATTCTATCTCTGTACACAGTATTTTAGACTTTTTTTAGTTAATACATGTAAAACACAGAAAAATAGTCAACATATAGTTTGCACTACTCATAAATGTTGGCAATTATTAGCCATCATTATCATCATAATTTCTAATTTTTCTACAACATCTTTTTCCTTCGGCATTTAAAACTCTGAATGGGAATTAAAAGAATATAGCGAGGATCCTAGTAAGGGCCTAATTCTCACTTCACAAATTTTATGGTATCCAGGCAGAACATGGAGAGTCTTTATGTACATAAAGACTATGAGCGTCCACAGAATAATGGATGAATTTGACTTTAAGAATCATGAGTCTCTTGAGCAAGAAGACAAAGACTACCCTGATGATTGCACTGGAAAAGGTAGAAAAAGAGAGAAAAGTAGAAAAGAGTAAGAAAATAGGCACCTCTAGTAGTCAGACTCCTGTTAGGAAACAGATGGCACGCTCAGATGCAGTAATTAAGAGAAATTCATTAAAGGAACCATTTATAAAAATGTGGGCAAGGCTTAGGGGAACCAACAAGGGAAGATGCAGTATCCCCAGCCAGAAAAAGCAGGGTGCTGTTACTATACCACAGCCAGAAGGAAGGATAACGGGGGCCTGTTACCAGCACCCTGAGAAAATGGCTACCTGGAGAGGGTCCATGTGAAGAGCTTTGGCTTTGGGTAAAGGGAAATCAACCGACAGCAACTTGGCAGGGATAGAGACAGTGGACTATGTACTTCTGCTTCACTTTCCTTTTATTCTTGATCTTCTGATGAGGCCTCCTATTGCCCAAACCTAATTAGAAGCCAGAGGACAAGAAAACTCTTATAGGTCAGACTCCCAGTGCTTCTGGAAGAGCAAATGTAAAGCATGCAACAAAATATCCCATCCTGGGGCATGGGTTGTGTTTTGAGAAGAATGCACTTGTCCATCCCTCAGCAGTGCTTTTACTTGCCACCCTAATTTTGTCAGGATATATCAGATACCATATAAAAGGAATATTCTGCCACATGCCTCGTGTTTCCTAAATGCTTGACCTTACTGGCATTGTAACATTCACTCCATTTTTTTCCCCATCTTTATGGTAAAGACCCTTGACATCATTTCAGTTTCTTCAGCTTAATGTAAGATCCGGTTTCTCCTGGCCTTCTCCTCCAGTTCTTCTCTGGCTGTCATGTGTCATCTTTTCATGAAAGATATGCTCCTGGCTCAGTGGAAACCTTTTATAGGTAAATGCCCAACTGGCCACTCCAGTTTGGTAGAAGGGCTAGAAAACTCTCTACCCTGTTGGATCAGCTGGTATAAGCTAAGTTAAACTGCAATAACAAACACCAAAATCTTAGTGGATTTAAGCAACAAAGTTTATTTCTTGTTCACCCTATTATAGATAACCAAGGTCCTCAACTCAATATTATCACTCAGGAACCCAGCTAACAGAAGACTCTTTCTCAACACATCGTTTCCATAATATTAGAGGCAGAGAAAAAAAACATGGTGAATTATGCAATGGTTCTTAAATCTTCTTCCTTGAAGTGAAGAAGATCACTTCAGCTCACATTTTATTGTCCAAAATAAATCACACAGTCAAGGCTGAGTTCAAACAGGCAGAGAAAAGCAATCTTACCAATATACCCAGAGTGAGAAAAATTTCATTTTTGAGCATCCCTGATGACTAACATGTATGTTCCCAGATACTTGTTCCACATTCTTCTTAGGGGACCATAACATTGAAAAACTAAATAAAACTCTACTGTGAGGTCAAAAAATTGTCCTTAAAGTAGCAAAGGTTATAACAACTTATTATAGATGTCAGCAAACATTTGAAACTACTGTACCAAGCTGAGAGGTTTGTTAGAGGCTGGATAGGGTCAAAAGACCTCACAAAATAGTTCCTCCCTTCAGATTTCTCTTAAATGGAATAAATTAGGGTGACTGTCAGTCACCCTACGAAGCAGCAAATCATGGGCAGAAAATGTGACCTTACAGGCTAGGCCTTTGAATAGAAACAGAGGGATCATATTATTCTGTCTGACATAATAGGGTGTGGGAACTGTGGACATGTAACAATGGGACTTTCTTACTCTCTCTAGGTCTCAGCTGAAATGTCATTCGGTCAGAGACACTTAGCCTGCACACTTCGTACAGAATAGTCTTCCCACCCCCAGCTCTCTCTTCTGCACACTATGCTTTATCTTCATACCCCTTATTACCATCTGACAGGTCTCATATTTCTTTCTTTTTGCCTACCCACTAGAATGTAAACTTGGAGGACAGAGATTTTCTATATATCTCCAGTTACTAGAAGAGTGCCTAGCATGTAGTAGGCACTCGTTAAATATTTGTGAACAAATGAATGGCTGCATGAGAGCTCTACAAGGTGCTTGGGAGAAAGGTTAGCCTTTATCTCTAAGAAGGATTCAGCAAGGCCCTGGGAGGGGCTCAGCAAGAAGGCCTCTACCTTTGAGAGGAAGCGCATGTGATGGGCCTTGAGCTCAGGGGATCTGAACATCCCATTATAAGAATTTCTGTAATGTAAGTCCCTTTTGATAACCCCGTGCCTTCACCAGGGCCTTGCAAATGTTTTTTTCTTGGTCTCCACCATTCCACTTCATTCATTCAATAGAGAATGAGGAGACCATTATTTCCTACTCCATAGGAAATGGCTCTGGACTGGAGCTGGGTGTGCGGCCAAAGGTCTTCTTAGCACCGTGCCCTGTCTCTCACAGCCTTCCGCAAACTAGCTCATCCTCCAGTCTCAGGTGAGCCATCAACTCAAGAAGCATTGTCGGACCCCTAAATTAGGCCAAGCACCACCACCAGTGCTCTCCCAGTACCTTTTAAATTTCCTCCATTGCACATGTTATACTCTGAGCTCCAAGAAGTCAGGAACCAGCCTATCTGGCCCCTACTGTATACCCACTGCCTTACACAGCATCTGGCATGTGCTGTCAATATGTGTCAAATGAAAAATCAATGAGTAAATCAATGAGTGAAATGGAATTATGGCAACCTAAAAGAATCTATACACACATCAGCTATGGTCCACATAGTGAATGAATAGTTCCCTTACATATATGTACCACTGCCTCTCAAATGTGTAGAGATGCTTCTGACATTCATGAAATACAAACTTATTTAAGAATTGAGAGTAACTTTTTGAAATTGTGCATTTTCTCAATTAGTGGATGCTAAAAATACTACTATCATGTGGAAATTCCAGTAATGTTTTGATTTTTTAAGAAAAGGATTCTTATACTTGAAAAAGTCAGAAAATTAGTGAGCTAGAATAAGACAACGAAATTAAATTCACATACAGAAAGATATGACCAAGGCTGCACATATACTGGCTCCGCTAAGGGAAGCATGTGCAACTTACAGAAAATTAATTCAGTGATGATTCTGATTGAGTGAATACAGCTGAAGGAGCAGACACACACGAATCCCTCGCACAACTACAGACCTCCATTTCCTTTTGATGGCAATCTCTTAGACGCAACACAATTATATATTGACTCCCAATAAATGTGACAATCTCCTTCTTACCTTCACCGTAGACATACAAACACCCAGCAGCAGACACTTAGGTGATCTCACATGTGTTATAACCAAACACAAACTCCTAAAACTTTTACCCTATAAAGTGAGAAGATCTAGCCAGATGACCTTTAAAATTTCCTTTTCAAGTTTAAATTTCATAACTTTTAAAGAAACCTACTCGGAAGGTTAATTTTGCTGTTACTCAGAGGAGTAAATTAATTAAATCAACTAAAATATGGTCAATCTAAAATTATTGTAAAGCCTGTGAAAATAACCACATAGAGTATTCATGCCCACTTATTCATGCCTTCATAACAACAGAACCCAGTCACTTTTTTCTGGATATTTCTGCTTCAGCAAGCTACTAACAAATCTTATAACTATAATGGGCTGTTGGAGTGGAGCAGTTATGAGCACAAGTTTGGAATCATGCAGACCATGCTGGAAACCCTGAGACCTACTTCTCTGTCACTTATGAGCAATTGATTACTGTACAAATCACTTATGCCCTCTAGGACTTTTCCCTTCACTATAAAATAGAGGTCACAATACCTACTTCACAGGCTATAGCACGGTGCCTGGCACTTGCAAAAAAAACTAAATAAATGGTACCTTCTTACATACTCACCAGATATATTTGAACTCATCTAGAGTGGGCATAATTAGAACAACTTATCCACTCAAGCCCTCCATTTCTGAGCTATAGAACACATCTGCCACTTTGGGGCCTTGAAATGAGTAATAGTTATTTTTTTTAACTTCCTCGTCAATTATAAACAAATGCTTAGTACTTGGCCCAAATCCTGTTAATTATAAGACCCTTCTCTGAACACTTGGATGAAAAGTACACTTTGTACTCTATAGCAGTCACCCCCTGAATTGTACATCTGGTGAACACTGAAAGGAAGGGTCCTTCCCTCATAGTCTGATATCTTGTACCTAAGAAAGGGAGAAAAAAATCTTTTGGAAGTTTTTACATAGAATAATAATATTTTAATGCATGACCTTATATAGGAGACAATTACTATGTTTATATGTTGCTAAATTTTAATAGGCTATATTTAAAATCACATACACAGATATGACACAGGTTGCAAGTATACTTTGTCTCTGCTGAGTAAATATGTATGGTATTTATAGAAAATTAATTCAGTCATGATTTTGACAATTGACTCAATATAAATGGAGACACAGATATATGTAGAATTAATCTAAGTGCTGAATACTTACATTTTCATATCATAACAACATAGTTATTTACTGATCTCTATCTCTTTGCCTCTGTCTCTCTCTCTCTCTCTCTCTCTCTCTCTCTCTCTCTCTCTCTCTGTCTCACACACACACACTCTTCCTATTTCAAGAATTTTCTATAATATCCCATAAATCTATATGTACAGGGTGTTGAAAGCTAAAATATTCTAAGAGACAATTGTACATCCCAGGGATGTTTCTGCAATTGCTCTATTGAGATCCTAAAATTTGAAGCCACCACTGGAGGCCCAAAATTACATAAAAGAGTCAGGTAAGTGAAATCCTTTCTGCAGAAGGTTCTGGCTAGACTACACTCGTGGGAGAGTCAATCTGAATTCTAACTCCAAGGCTAGAAATGGAAAATAATAGAGCAATTTTTCCCAAGAGGGGAAAGCTTTTGATCCCACCACCTGTAAAATGCTATTGCCTCTGTTCTTTGCAGATTCTGATTTATCCATGCTCCAAAAGGCCTGACTCTCAAAAGTAGATGAGGTAGCCAGGTTTATCTAATACCTGATGCTCTTCTCCCCTGTGCCGTCTGCAGTTCAGTGGGCTTCCCTTAATGGGTGAAAGTACTTAGGTGAGTTGCTAATAGATCCCAAGTTTATTTTGAGCCCAAGCCTTCTTAATTTTCTCCCTTTCTAACACATGTATCTTTCTACCACTGCATTCTGTTGGAGTTTTCCAACATTTGTACTCATTTAATCAATTTCCAGTTATTCTTCCACTGGCATCTTAAGCAAGAAAATAAGCAGTGTGTGTGCGTGCATGCACTGTATTAGTTAAACGTATTCTGAAGGAATATTTTAGGGGTTTAAGTGCAAAACCTTCATTCCGAAAGGATTCCCATTCTTGTAGAAATTCTATACAGAGAATAGATTGCTAAAGGCAGTTAAGAAATCATAAAAAAGAAGGTGAGGAAAATTAGAGAATTCAAAAATGGGGAAGTTAGCAAGTTTGACTTGTTATACTTTGCATTAAAGAGAAGCTGGTCATTTTGCCAGAACAAGAATATGTTCTGCAAAGGGAATAACAGAACCTGTTGAAAAGAAAGGGTAACACTACTAGACAAAAGGAGTATTTCAGATGGAAATAAAACATTTTTCCCAGTTATCCAATTTGTTTAATAGGTATGGTTCATCATCAAATCTATCTCATTGGTCATTATACAGTTGGATATTTAATAAAAAATTAAAATTTTAAATACAAAATATCTTTAAACATGCTAGCTAGATAAAAAATGAAAACTCTTTTTTTAAAATATTGATTTCAGTGAGTGATAGTATATTTGAAAAGTTGCTTCATTTTTAACATTAATGAAAGCATACCATGTTTACAAGGCTCCTATTCCATTATTGTTTGTTCTAAATGCAGTATTTGTGTCCCATATGATGTACTAGTTGGCTGTATTGTCAATTGATAGGTGCGTAATGTACCATATAATTATGCATATGACATATTCAATTACAGTGAGTTATTTCTTACATACTGTCTGCAATTTGTGTTACCTAATTGCTCCATTTAAAACCAGAACTGTATTTCCATATATGTATGGTTCTCATCACACAATTTCAAAATAAGGTGCTGGGTACCTACTGAGCACAACACTAGTGGAAATATACCTAATGTCTATTTCTATATTAAAAGAAAAATGTATGTATATAAAATGGGTATATCAAATCTATGGATCTAAAACTCCACAATGACTGGTCAATTTAAATTAAACAAGGAACTGATTAAGCATGAAATACATGGGCCCTATCTGCATGCTCGGTATGTGTATATGTAGCACCAAAGCTTTCCCCCAAGGTCTGCTACAGAGACTCTCTATCAGAACAAAGATTCACAGAGCAGGCAGAATATAACCAACCAATTTTCTACCTATATATTGTGAATTCAGTAGCGATCCTATTATTCAATACATCTACACAGGTGATTGCAGTTGCCACTGTTTTCCTCACATTAGGTTGTCAATATAGTAATAACTAACATCATTTAAACATAGGCTTGTACTTACTGACACATTTTAGTGATAAATCATGACGTAAGTACTCAGATTTCATACACTTCATGGCACTGAACATCAGGATAGCTCTGATTGACCACTCTTTGAAACTTCTAACCTTTGTCTTCCTGGAAAAATAAAGAAAAACTCTTCTATAAGTAGGGTATGAATAAGGTGAGAGAATAGACTCATCTAATTGTCATTTATTTGCTCAGGAAACTAGTTCATTCAGAAAAGAAAAAAAACTACTCTTATGGTAGCACATCTCTGTGGTAGAAGTTCAGGGATATAAAATATAATTTCAGCCTCTCTATTGTTGATTTCTACTCTTACCTAGTCTGATCTTACACCTACTTTGGGCTCCCCAACTGCTCCACAGAGCCTGAGCCTCCACCACTATCCCCCTCCCATGTGACCCAGTTGGCTCCTACATTGTGAATTACACTGGAACCATTATCGTTTCATTTATCTTTATGCAGAAGCATTTGTTCATTTGCAGTACTCACCATTCATTCATTCATTCAACATATACATATTTCATGATCATTATGTGTCATTTTTTTCCATCAACGAAGACACATGTGTAAATAAGAATCAGAAAGATGTATCTCATGATCGTTATGTGTTAAGAATCAGAAAGACTTTGGGGGTCTTGGCTCATATCAAAAAATCCCCAAACAACAAATGTTGGTGGGGATGTGGACAGATAGGAACACTCATACACTGCTGGTGGGACTGCAAATTAGGACAACCTCTATGGAAAGTAATATTCAGATACCTCAAAGAATTAAAAGTAGAACTACCATTTGACCCAGCAATCCCACTACTGGGTATTTACCCAAAGGAAAAAAAGACATTTTATAATAAAGACATCTGCTCGTGAATGTTTATAGCAGCGCAATTCACAATTGCAAAGATGTGGAAACAACCCAGGTGCCCATCAATACACGAGTAGATTAATAAAATGTGGTATATGTATACCATGGAGTATCACTCAGCAATAAGGAACAATAGTGAATTAACACATCTGGTATTATCCTGGTTGGAGCTAGAACCCATTCTTCAAAGCAAAGTGTCACAGGGATGGAAAAACAAGCACCACTGGTACTCACCATCAAATTGGTACTAACTGATCAACACTTACATCACACAGGGCAATAACATTCATCAGGGTGTGGGCAGGCGGGAGTGGGGTGGAGGGGATGGGAAAACTCTCACTGAATGGATGCGGGGAGCACAGTTTGGGGGATGACCACGATTGTAGCTCTGACACGGGCAGTGCATGGGCAATATATATAGCCAAAGTGTTGTACCCCCATAATATTCTGAAATAAAAAAAAAAAAGAATCAGAAAGACAAGATATAACAAGTGCTGGGGATGTGGAGGAAAGGGAACCCTTGTACACTGTTGGTGGGAATGTAAATTGGAACAGCCATTGTGAAAAAAAGTATAGAAGTTTCTCAAAAAATTAAAAATAGAACTACCATATGATCAAGCAATCCCACTTCTGGGTATACATTCAAAGGAAATGATATTAATATCTCAAAAAGATATCTGCATTCCCATGTTCATTGCAGCACTATTCACAATAGCTAAGATACAGAAGCAACCTAAGTTTCCATCAACAAATGAATGAATAAAAAAATATACAGAATGGAATATTATTCAGCCACAAAAAGAAGGAAAGTCTGACATTTATGATAACATGGATAAACCCAGAGGACATTATGCTAAATGAAATAAGCCTGTCACAGAAAGACAAATACTATATGATCTCACTTATTTGTGGAATCTTAAAAAGTTGAACTCATGGAAGCAGAAGGTAGAACGGTGGTTATCAGGGGCTAAGGCATGGGGGAAATGAGGAAATGCTTGTTAAAGGTTACAAACTTTCAGCTATAAAATAAATAAGTTCTGGGAATCTAATAAACAGCCTGGTGACTATAGTTAATAATACTGTATTCTTTACTTAAAATTTGCTAAGAGTAGATCTTAAGTGTCCTTATCATATACATGAAAAAAGGATAACTATGTTTGGCATTGGATGTGTTGATTAATTTGATTATGGTAATTATTACACAATGCATACATAAATAAAATCATGTATATGTATACATGTACATATACATTGTAAACCTTGTACATTGTATACCTTGAATATATACAACTTTTACTTGTCAAGTATATCTCAATAACGCTGTGGCGGGAGAAAGGAACTTACGACTTGCTCTAATGGCACTTACAAATGCCACCATTCTACCAGACACCATGGCAGTGGGACTGAGGGAGGGAGGGCATAACAGGAGAAGTGACGAGTGGAACCAGAACCCCAGGCCCCAATCTAAGGTGCTAAGAAGATTTCAGAGAGTAGCAGAACATATGCAAGAATCATCCCCACTGTAGGCTGGCTCCATCCTTTTTATTCACTGAGTTTCCTGGACAGCTCTCTAGTGCCCACTGGAAATGGCCCTTAGGAGAACTCTTACCTACACCACAAATTTCTAACACTAGCCATAATGCTAAATATCATATCTCAAGCATCTTCTATTTTCAACTTTATCTTTAAACCAGGACCCAAAAAGGAACTGAGTCTTTGACTTCTTTTGTAACTTTCCAAGCTACTGTATTCAGTTCCCTAGGCACAATGGAATATAATACATTTAACTAATTACCTTTTATATTGGACTTAGTTGAGAAAAAGCTTGAACTCATTACACTTATTTAAAGACCCTGAAATTCTACCTGAAACAAAAATGTCTACTGAGTATCTGGATTTTGATAGTTTTGTGGTAGATCACATTTTATGCTTCATAATTACTTGAATTGAGCTGGCAGTTTTGTATATCACAGGAGATATATGCTGTACCTAATTTGTGAACCTCCTTTGTTTTGGAATGGTCTGTACTCATTTAACCTGCCATTAAGAACACATTGGTACTTAAAGAAATGGATAGCTTGAGAGCCACAATTTCTTCTCTTATAATAAACACTAGAAGTTAAGACATATGAAAAAACATTTAAAATGTGTTATATTTAATATATATCCATCTACCACGCAGGCAAAATAACTAATAAAAGTACCTTAATGTCATGAGCAGGCCGCTATTTACAGTCCCAAAATCATGGGTGTTTTCAAGCCTATGATAAACTTTATTTGGTGATTTTAAAAACAGTGCTATATTCAAAATTTATCAACAATCCAAACTTAGAATTTATGTATAGACAGATTCCTAACTGGGGAGAATTTCAAAGCTATTGTTACTGTCTTTGGTCACATATAAGCCAAAGGGAGAGGGAAAGTCCTCTTGAAAGTGATATTTCTAGTTACTTAATATTTTGTGTTTTTATACTAATAACTTACAATATATGGGATGGGAAAATAGTACTTCCTCATATATTTGGCCTTTCACACAATATAATTTAGCTAGACCATTCATGCCAAAAATGGTGCAAAATATCTCTTAGTTTTCTTTCTTAGATTAACTTTATCAAGGTATAATTTACATACAATAAAATCTATATTATGTGTACAAGTTCTGTGAGTTTGGACAAATGTGTACAACCATGTAATCAACAAATCAACCCCACAACCCAGATTTAGAGCTTTTGTGTCCCATCAAAATCTCTCTCATAGCCTTTTGTAATCAGTCTCCCAATCTCCAGCCCCAGGCTACCACTAATCAACTCTTGCTATAGATTGTAGTTTCATCTGTTCTAGAATATCATATAAATGGAGTTAAACAGCATGTAAACTTTATGCCTGATTTCTTTTACTCAACATAATATTGCTAAGATTCATCCATGTTGTCGTATGTAACAGTAGTTTATTCCTTTTCATTGCTGAGTGGTATTCCATTATACAGTATGCCACAATTTCTTTATCCACTCATCTGTTAATAGACATTTTAGTTGTTAAAAGCTACTTTTTAGTGGTATGCTATTCTTGCTGTCAGCACACCTGTGTGTGCACATGCATGTGTGTATGTTGTACTATAGCATGGTGTGTGCGTACTCGGGAGTTGTGTGGTGTATCAGATATGTTGTCTTTGGTCACGTATTAGCTGGAGGGAGAGTGAAAGAAGAGGAAGGGATATTTCTAGTTACTCTGACTTTGGAGTTTCTCCTTAAAACTAGGCTTCTTGGGAAATTCTCCAACCTTTGATTTGCTTAAATAACTCAGAAGTCGTGCTTGTTTTAAAAGTTTTACTGATGGTGGTTCATGAGAGCAGCAACGGGTGGTTGAGGGCTGGTTGCAAAGCTTACTATGCCCAAACTCCAACATGGTGATCCCTGGGTGATCACCCCGACTCCCTTCTGGGATGGCCACTGGAGGGGCGTGTGATTCATTACAAAGACCACCACACCTCTTTCCTGCCTTGACCTGGTCTTTCAGGAAGGTGATTTGAGAGGGAAAAAGGGCTAGTTGTCCATGAAAAAAAATCTTACCAAGGTTCTGAGGACGCTAAGAGGGCAGCCTTCTGACTCAGGTGGAATTTTTCTTTTCTGAGACTCCTTAGAGTGGGTGGTCACAAATTCATTGAGCCTCTATACCAGTTTCTTAAAGCTCCTGTAACAAATTACCACAAACTGGGTGGCTTATAACAACAGGTATTATTTATTTTCTCACAGTTCTGGAGGCCAGAAGTCTAAAATCAAGGTGTTGGCAGGGCTGCACTCCCTCTAGAGGCTCCAGCGGAGAATCCATTCCTTACCTCTTCTAGCAGCTATCAACATTCCTTAGCTGTGGCTGCAGTGCTCTCTGCTCCAACTTCACATTATCTCCTCCTCTGTGTCTGTGTCATCTCCCTTTGCTTGTCTCCTATAAGGACATTTATGGTGGCATGTCAGGCCCACCCAAATAATCCAAAGTTATCTCCTCATTAAGACCCTGAACTTAATGACCTCTTCAAAAACCCTTTTTCCAGATAAGGTAACATCTAAAGTTCCCGGGCTCAGGACTTGATATCTTTGGGTAACAATTATTCAACCTGCCACAATCTCAGCCATTTTCACATGTCTCACTCAAGCCCTTGGTCTGCCTGAGACTCAGCATTCTCATATACAGAATACAGACAATATCATAGAGTTCTTTGCTCACCAACAAGTTAGGGTCCAAGTTAACCTGTTTGTAGTCCAAAGTAACAGAGAAAGGTTTAATTTTGCAGGCCTCAGTGCATTTCTACAACATAAGAGTAGGAGTTTGTTCCTTCAAAGTTTTAAATCCAGTATGTTATTTTCTTCTTTGTTGCCATATATGTATTCATTTATTAATTCATTCAACAAATATTTATTTACCTAATCTTTGCCTGGAACTCTTTAATATACTAAACAATCAAAGTCCCTGCCCTCATGGAGCTTATATTCTGAAAAAGAAGACAGTTTCTAGGTAAATATGCTATCAGGAAGTTGAGTAGGATAAGGAAGAAAGAAAAGCCAATAAAAGAGTATATTATTGAACTAGGTACTGCAGAGCCAAGAGCTCAACTCTGCCAGGAATTGAGGAATGGCTTTCAGAATTGTCCACTAAAAGAATAAGAAGATTCATCCATAGGCTCTTCTCTACTGTTGGTTGAGGTTTGCCTCCAAGTCATTAACGTCCCTGCGCCCAAGACGGCTGCACTTGGGTGTGGTCTGAGCAAGCTCCTGTCAGTCCAGAGAAGGCCCTGAAGCAGAATACAATGCACCCTTGAGGGGCAACACTGCTGTGTGAAAGAAGTCTGCGCCTGCACACAACAGTCCACTCTGGCTGTAACTAAAATTTAAAGCAGGCCATGGGGACATGACAAGGGAACCAAAGGTGTTGCTACACTCACCTCACTGACATTTACAACATTCTCCCTGCCTTTGTACTTACTACGCAAAATGCTGTTAATAATATAGTCATGTACTACACAGAGACCTTTCAGTCAACGATGAACCACATAAATGACAGTGGTCCCATAACATTATAATGGAGCTGAAAAAATTCCTATTTCCTAACGACATTATAACCATCCTAACATCATAGCACAATGCATTCCTCACCTATTTGTGATAATGCTGGTGTAAACAAACCTACTGCGTTGTCAGTCATATAAAAGTATAGCACATACAATTATGTACAGTACATAATACTGGATAATGATAAAAGATGACTATGTTACTGGTTTATGTAGTTACTATACTATACTTTTTATCGTCATTTTAGAGTGTAATCCTTCTACGTATTAAAAAAAAGTTAACTGTAAACAGCCTCAGGCTGTTCATTCAGGAGATATTCAAGAAAAAGGCATTGTCATCATAGGAGATGACAGCCCCATGTGTGTTGTTACCCCCGAACACTTTTCAGTCAGACAAGACGTGGGGGTGAAAGACAGTGATAATGATGATCCTACCCTGTGTAGGACTAAGCTAATGTGCATGTTTATGCCTTAGTTTTTAACAAAAAATTTTTTAAAGTAAAAAATAAAAATTAAAAATTAAAAAATAGAAAAAAGCCTATAGAATAAGGATATAAAGAAAGAAAATATTTTGTACAGCTATACAGTGTGTCTGTGTTTTAAGCTAAATATACTTACCATTGTGTTACGATTGCCTACAGTATTCAGTATGGGATGACACAGACACAGAGGAGGAGACAATGTGAAGTTGGAGCAGAGAGCACTGCAGCCACAGCTAAGGTAACTTGCTGTACAGGTTGATAGCCTAGAAGCGATAGGCTATACCATACAGCCTCGGTGTGTAGCAGGCTATACCATCCTGGTTTGTGTGTGTACACTCTATGATGTTTGCACAATGATGAAATCGCCTAACTACGCACTTCTCAGAATGTATCCCTGTTGTTAAGGGATGCATGCCTGCACTTGTGAAATATTCAAAACTAAGCACAAACACTGTGTATAAAATTGAGTGTGAGCAAACTACAGAGGCCCAGAGTGGCTACACACAGTGCACCATCACCATCGCCATCTGTTGGTGGAAAACAGAATTGATACGCTTTTACTCTGCAGAGTAGCTCGGTTTAGATTAGGAAACATTCATAATTTGAACATTTGGAAGCAGAGGAATTTTTGTAATTCTTATTTCACAGGCTTTCTGTGAGGAGTAAATGAGATAGTTCATGGGAAAACACTTTGTCTATTGTTAAACATTATATAAATGTTAGTTTTTACAAATTTTATGGGAAAGATATAAATAAACCTCCTATCTGTTCCTAGGCCAGATTAAACACTAGTGCATTGAAGCCAGATACCCAGCAGGTAACCTAAAGTTTACAGAATGCTGTTCTTATTTTTTGCCTTCTTCCTGAAACATTCTTTCCATGATTTTCACCTGCTAGGATTCAAAGTCCAGTTCAGATGTCACCTAAGAATATAGACCATTTCCTTCCATGCATTCCCTTTGCATCGTCACCCGTAGAGCACTTGCCACATTATATTATGGTTAATTGTAAACAATTCTCCGGCCTCACTCAATAGTGAACTTTTTGAAAGCAAGAACTATACTTGATCCTCTTTGTACACCTAGCATGCAGCATTATATTTGGCATATAGTAGGCATTTGATAAATGTTTGTTTGAAATTGTTGAATTAATTTGCCATCAAATAACAACAGCCTCCTTCCTACTTAGCTGTGTCTCACAGTAAGCAGCCGGGCCCGGCAGCGTAGAAGAGATGAAGGGAATTCATCTGAAATCAATTTATTTGGGGAGAAAATGTACTGCAGTCAATGAAATGATTCAGTTTCATCTTTTTGTACATAGCTTTAGAGCTGTACATGATCATAATTTTATGTCAAATATCAAGTCTCTTAAGTCGTGTGGAGATATATTCCTTTTTTGTATATAGCATAACACTGTAAAAACAATACTAACAATCCCACAGGAACTAAATCCTGGAGTTACAGAATGTGAAAATACTAACGGTTCACCTGGTAATGGCTAGTTCTTGTATAGTTTTACCAAAAAAAAAAATCCTGCAAACACATAGATACTTGGAAAATGCATATGCTCTTAGAATTATCAATTTTAAGAAAAAGAAAGACATCTCTTCCAAAGGAGAGAAAAACATATGACTCATTTTGAAATCAGTAGGCTGCATTCCAATTAAACAGATTGCAGACCAGAAGATGGCTCAAGATTGTTGTGAGGACTTCACGGGTACCTTTCCTCTCTTTTCTGAAACCAATAAGAAATACTCGGGATATATCAGGCCATAGACCAGAAAAATATGTAAACCCAGCTCTGTGATCACTCCTCCGAACTGGAGAAAGGCCTTGTTGAAATGAAGGCTCCTAATTGACTGGAACAACGTCCAAGTGTGGTTAGTTTAATGCAGCCATGCTGTAGATCATGCTTTCTTCCCAGGAGATGAAAACAACTGCCAAGTAGGCTTTTAAAAACTGAAAAAACAAAAAAAAGATTTTTCCCTTTGAAGCTCAACAATGATCTGCTCTGCACAAATATCCAGGGTTTGACTAGCTCATTCACAATATCATTTTAATACAGGCAATATCAATGCTTATAGAGTAGAGTTACTCCACCCAAGACAACGAAGCTGGTCGTCTTCTAGCCACTACTGTCCTACTCCGTGCCTTTATCTGCCACTCGAAGTCTGACGTCCTCGGCTGAGGAAAGGGCAATGGCGAAGCCTCTGTGCACCTTGCTCACCACACTCTGTCTCCCAAACCCTCCTACAAAATGTTCTGGCCTTCTTCACACCCTCATCCCCTCCAACTCACAGCCCCTGCCCCGCGAGGGCCATTCTCAAACTGGCATCTGAGCTAATCTGAGATGATGTGTTACATGCTATATGTGCTACTGCCTCAAAAGTAACTTTTTTTTTTTTGAGGCAGGTTTTTTGCCTATATTGCCCAGGCTGGTCTCAAACTCCTCTAGTCTCAGCCTCCCAAATAGCTAGGACTACAGGTGCATGCCACCTCACCTGGTCTTAATAGAGGTTGTTCTGGTGATGGTGACATCCTTAGAGGCATTCTAATGGTGGACACTGGCAGCTCCATGGCAAGCTGATGAGGAGGATATCATCTGACAGTGATTTGAGCCTCCCAGGTCACACCATAAGCAGTTTATCACTCCCCCTCTCCCAAAGGAAGTCTTCTTGGTCAGCCAACAGAAAGACAAAGGTTCTCAGATCCTGAAGACTTTTCAGGGGCACTTTGAGGGCCCTGGAACAGTAATTCCCATTTCCTGGCCCCCAAGAGTCTCTTTACTACTTTAATCCCATGGTTCTTGTAAACCATTCATGAGGAAACAGTGAAGTAGCTCCTGAAAACCTGGAAATAAGGTTGCAGTCAAGAGTTAGACAGTAAAACTTATACTTAATAATTTTGTTTGTTTGTGTTTTATTTTTCAATAAAGTAGCATGAGGAATGATTCGGGGACAAGGGATATATACCTACCCCTTTTTCCCAGAGGAATAAAGGCACGTATTTCCTAGTAAATGCAACCATTTGGAAAAAGTTGTCACACTCTCACACATGCAAAAAAGGTAGGGGAGGTATCTTTTTTTCCTCCCAGCAATTCCTTCAAAAGTTGTACCTCACTCACAGCCCTAATTTTGTTCTCCTTTCTCTCTAACTGCCTCTGCTTTCTTCATGTCATCTTTTAGAATTTAAAGAAAATGTTGGACAGGAAACAGTTCTGGGTGTAGAAGGAACAACTATATCCTTTACAGAATATTTGCTCAGGCCCAGGACCGCAGCACATGCACACCTCCCACAAAACGTCGCAGCCACACCTTGCCTGTGGTTAGAAGAATTCTGAGGAGAGTGTCCATAAATGTGTAACTGCAGAGTCTGGAAACACCCTAAACTCAAACACAGAGAAATGATTATCCTCTCAGGAAAGAACTCTGTCATTGTAGTTTTCTAAGCTGAAATTAAACAATTGCATTCTAACTCCTCAGGAGAAAGACTGTGAATAGAAAGCAGAGTCAGCAAAAAGGAAAAAATGAAACCCGAGGAAATCCTGAGACCCGAAGGTGGTACTGTTCACCCACGATTTTCCAGCTGAAGACTACTCTGAATGTGACCAAAAGGATCATATGCAGTTACCTGGGCAGTGGAAACTGACTCATCAAGCCTCACTTTTGAGTGCCTGGAATAAACACTCTATTCCTCTCTGAATCCATGATCCCCAGCATTTTTTGATAACAAATTTGAAATTTCTATGTCCCTCAATACCAGGAAAATAAATGCTCTGGATAAGGGGGGGTGTGGGGGGAGACAAGCATTCTATTATTGGAAAAAGTTACCACCTCATGGGTGCTAATAAGTAGCCATAAGGTTTATACATCTTTTCATATGAGTTTGGTTACTTTATGGCTATTACTGTGATTCTCTAAATGTGTTCACCTAGTTCAAAGCTGGGGACCATTCCCCTGTGACTTCCCCAATAAACAACAACAGCTGACATTTAACTCATAACTACCATACACCAGACATTTTCTAAACAATTTATATACATATTAATATTTTACCCTCACAACAACCCTATACAGGAGGAGTAGGGATTATTATTGCATGCATTTTACAGATGAAGAAAATGAGGAACTTGCTTATGATGACACAGCTGGTAGGGGGCAAAATATGTGCCCTTAAGCTCTATATGATGCCACCTTTTAAAGTGACATGTTCCTTGGCAGTCTTTGTCTGGGCCTCTAGCTAGCCTATCCAAGTACTTCTCCCTTAAGTTGTGCAGCAGAATTTTAAAATAAAATATAATTTATTCACTCATTTTTTTGAATGAATATTGTAACTGATGCAGTATGTTACACTAAATATGCAGTAAATAAAACATTTGTGTATGTTTCATTTCATAATATGTGATACTTACAAAAGAATATATGTAGCATATGTACAAGGTACTAAACATAATCATACAATGAATACTTGTGAATTCTCTTTCCACTGCAAATAACTTTCACCACTGCATCCCTCTGTGTGCTCCGTCTAGCTCCCATACCCGTTTCTAATATCTAGAAGAAATCATTATGCTAAATTTTGTGCTTATAATTCTATCTTTCTTATTACGTTTTCATTACATATATGTGTATGTAGATATACATGTTTATGACTTTATAAAAATAGTATCACATTGCATGTGCTCTTGTCTTTGTTCTTCCCATTCAAACTTATTTCCAAGTATCATCCATGTTGTTGCATGTATTTATAATACATTCAATTCACTGATTTCCCACAATTATTCCCCAGTCTGAAAAGTTAAATATAGGAGATTTAAATGCAATTCAATTCCTTTATAGAGATTCTACAATGAAGAAATGACTTGAGCTGATTCTTAAAAGGTAACTGGTTTGTTTGAATAAAAAGGAGGAAGGTGAACATTTGAGAAAAATAAAGAGAAACATGAAAAAAGTACAAAGTCATGTTTAGGTGAAAATACATGTTTTGCTTAGAACAATATGTTAAACCAGCCAAGGAGACTAAGAAGGAACAATCAGAGAGGTGGGAGGAAAACAGGGAGAGTGTGGAGATTCAGGAGCAAAAAGAGGCAGGGTTCAAGAAATAAAGGAGATGATCAACTGAGCTGAAAACTGCTGATGAGAGAAAAGTATCTCTTGGATTTTTTAACATGGTCATCAAGCCATCCACTTAACATTCAATTCCTCTAATGCCTCTCGTTCTAATTCCATGGTCACCCAATCACTTTCTGATTATGAACTGATTTCCCATGTAACTCTGCTTATGGAGGGTAAATTCATCAAGAACAAGGACTTGAAGTATTTCTAGTCCCTCTGCTAAAATATCTTATTATAAATTAATGAAGTAGTTTCTGATTATGTGTTCGCTTCCCATACCCATCTATGAGAGTATATTATTCTGCTAGGGCTGCTATAACAAGATATCATAGACTGAGCAGTTTAAACAACAGACATTTATTTCTCACAGTTCTGGGGGCTGGGAAGCCCAAGATCAAGGTGCCAGCTGATTAGATTCCTGGTGAGGGCCCACTTGCTGGCTTGCAGATGACCACCTTCTCACTGTAGCCTCACATGGCAAACAGAGAGAAATCTTTCTCTTCCTCTTCTTGTAAAGCCACTAATCCCATCATGAAGACTCTACTGGCCTCATGGCCTCATCTAACCCTAATTATCTCCCAAAGGCCCCATCTTCACATACCATCACATTGAAGATTGGGACATCAACATATAGATTGGGTGGAGGGGGATACAATTAAGTCCATAGCAGGGAGAAATGTGGGAATTCCAATGCGATCATAATAGTCATTCAGCACAAAGTATTAAACAGGTGCCTATGCCCTAATCAACATTGTACACATTATGTGAGTCCATTTCAGGGCCTGATCATTCTTGTCATGCAAAAAGCACATATCTGGGCATTCACAAGGTTAGATAAATCCTGGAATTAGGCACCTGAAAAAAGTTAGTACCAAGTGAGAGTCCATCTGTCCCAAACAGCTTCCCACAGGTGACAGTTATAGCTTTCGGGGTGAAATCCATCAACCAAATTCTTCAACTCCCTTGCACATTAAGAATTAAACACATTTCCTTATCCATAAGTGCAAACAGAACATGGAAAGTTCTGAAAGCAATTTACAGCTTAATTCACTAAGGAACTGATGAGGCCCCTTAATGACAGTCATCATGGGAATATTATACTTTCTACTCAAGTCGATAGTCTTCTTCCTTCAGGTCTGGTGATCATTTTAGTGTGCCCTGTACAAGTTCTATTTTTAAATTTCTAGCAAATTGCACAAAATTTTTCATTGTCATTCACACAGTGCTTACAGTAAAATCATTAAGCACCAGGTATTAACCATTGATTTATACTTTGCTTTCCCCCTACATGTTCTGCAAAACACGGGCTTCCTCCTCTACTTGCTAAAGGAAAAGGCTCAGTGAATCAGTGACTTTCTTTTCTCCAACTAAACTCAGCATGTTGGGTCTTTGTTCTCCCTTCTATGATCAGCATCAGTACTCTTCATATTTTGAAAATATCAAAGTATTTTTACCCTTTTTGCCAGAAACATTACTTCCTGGTGGATGTCAAAACTGAAAATACCTTCTTCCTCACGGTGCAGCCCCTGAGTCTTTGCAAGTGACACCATTAACCAACCCTCTGCCCACAACACCCATCCCCTTTCCACATCCTGCCAACAGGGGCAATATGGCCTAAGAAGTTTCATTAGGATATGTGTTTCTTATTATAAGTTTTATAAATAAGTTTTCTTTATCTCAAGGAAAAAAATTGTTAAAGACTGATTAATAATTTCATTCCTAATATTGTGTAGGTTACTTCTGTATGTGTTCTCACAATAACACTTTGTTTTCGGACTTAGTTGAGCAGCTTGCTATTTTTTGTTTTTTATACATTTTAATTCACTGTTTCTTAATTTTTCTAGACAGAGCTTTTCATTTCCACATTTTACTCCTCAGTGGCTAACCTTCCTAAGTTTCTTCCTGCTTTGGGGTATAATATTTAGCTACTTCCTCAGGATTCAGCTACAGTACAGATTGACCTGCTCATCTTTCATGTCTTCCATTCTGAAGCAACTGCTGTTTCTTAAACTTATCAGTTGCATCAATACTCTATTTCTCAAATATTTACCTGCAATATAGTTATACATCAAATCCATTTTGTCACTGCCAAGATTTGGTCATTTTGCAACTGATTTAGATCTAAACAGTGTCATTCATTTTGCAGAAGTGTGGAGCTATGACAGTTTCTTGTAACAAAAATAGTGCTGCTTACTGGTAAGAAAACCATAGATTATAAAATGCAGTTTCCTTTTTCTTGACTCTAATAATGTTTTTAAAACTGCAAATCAGCTATAAAATTTAACTATTTATTTTCTTAACTTAATATATTCCTCCTTCTTGGTTTCAGCAATTGATGAACAAACTTTACTCCAAAATATACAGTCTAGTTTTCAAAATATCTGATCCCATAATCATACATCACTGTGCTCATTCTAATGATTGATTCCGTTAATAGGACACAACATCACCCAGACTGTGGTTTCCAAATACCTTCCCCCACTAAAAGGAAGCAGGGATCCATGAAGAAATGGTTAAATTCCAGGCCTGGGACATAGAAGGTACAAAATGAATCTGAAACACCTTCTTGTGCAAAAAAAAAAAAAAGAGGAAAAGGAAGTGCTCAAAAATAATGAGAGAATAACCAGAAGAAATAGCAGCCAGCTTGAAGGGACTCCCACTGGTCAAATCTAGGATAATTTTATCATCAAAATAAATACAGAGGGTGATAAATTATAATCCATTGAATTAAATAAGAATCCCTCAGTCCTTATTGATAATAAATTAGCAAATAAAGGCGAAAGAAAGAAGCTCTTTTTTACAATAAAATGCCAACTAATGAATACAGAAGGAAGAGTAGAGTTAGAGAATCACCATTTTACAACCATTCTACTAAAAATTGATTCAGGCAAGAATCATCAATGGATGCTAAATTTAGTGGTGAAAAGTTTATAAGGAACAGGTTATTTATACAGTCTCAAAGTATCTTCCCACAAGGTACTTCTTAGTTCCAAAATAAAAAACAAGAGTACAGTGGAGACTGGCAACACCTGAACCAAGTGATCAGAATTAATGTCACCAATAAGGGGTGCTCTTGGGTGTGAGAAGAAGAAAAAACTTGTACATTGTATTCCTCTAAAAATATTTAAACCAAATGTAATCATAAGGAAATATCAGTGATACCCAAAGAGAAAGACATTATGTAAAATAACTGTCCTGGGTTCTTCAGAAATGTCAATGGTATGAAAGACAAAGAAAGGCTGAGGAACTGTTCAGATTAAAGAAAACTAAAGACGTATGACAACTAAATGCAATACACAGTCCTGGACTGGATCCTGAGCTAGAAAAAAAAAAAATTCTGTAGAGAACAATGTATAGTCAGGGTTCTCCAGATGAAGAAAACTAATACCCAAGTCCTTACAATTCCTTCCTATGTAGAAATAATGGACGCTGGCAAATCCCAAGATCTGCAGGGTGAATCGTCATGCTGGAGCTGGAGACCCAGGTGAGCCAATAGCGTAGTTCTAGTCTGAAGGCTGGCAGACTCAAGACCCAGGAAGAGCTGATGTTTCAGTTCCAAATCCAAAGGCAGGAAAAAGTCAATGTCCCAGATTGAAGACCTTCAGTCAGAAAGAATTTTCTCTTACTTGGGAGGGATGGAGATCCATCTTTTTGATCTATTCAGGCCTTCAACGGATTGAATGGGGCACTCTGCTCACTCAGTCTACTGATTTAAGTGTTAATCTCATCCCTCATAGAAACACCAGAATAATGTTTGACTAAATATCTGGGCACTCCATGGCCCAGTCAAGTTGACGCATAAATGAAACATCACAAACATTATTGGGTCAGTTGACAAAATTAAAGAATAAAGTTTACAGACTAAATTATTATATCACTGTTAAGATTCCTTGTTAAGAGGGTAGATCATATGTTATGTGTTTTTTATCACAATAAAAATAATAAAGTCTATTAATTTATTAAAAAATATTTTTAATGTTAAGTTTCCTGAATTTGATCATTGTAATTTGCCTCTGTAAAAGAATATTATTGATAATGCCACTGTAGTCCAGCCTTCCAGCCCAGGCAACAGAGCGAGACTCTGACTAAAAAAAAAAAAAAAAAAAATTCCTTTTCTTTTTTTAGGAAACATATACAAATAATCATTAGATAAAGAGGCATATTTCAAGCAGTTCAGAAAAAAATACCAAGATACATAGAAAGAGAAAATGATAAAGCAAATGAGGCAAAATGTTAAAAATTGATGAACGTAGGTAGAGGGTATACTTGAGTTCTTGCAACTTTTTTGTAAGATACATATAATTTAAAACAAAAAAAAAATTATGAGAAGGAAAGCCCAATCCCAGACCTCCTAAATCAGAAATGCTAGAAGTTCTAATTTAATTGATTTGAGGGGAAGCCTGGATTCAGGATTTTTCAAAGCTCTCCAGGTGATTCAAAAGTACAGTCAGACTTGAGAACCATGTAACTAAAGGGATCAACTCTCACCTATAAGATAATCTCACAATCTGTTGAGTTTAATCCCTAAATCTCCCCCCCCAACTTTTTTTAATAAAGAAAAATGTAATCATAATTGTGATCAATACTTACATGTTGAGATATTATACTAATAAGGCAAATATCAGCAAGGGCATTTCTGGGGTTCCCTTTGTATTTGAAACCCAGGGTCTACGCCCACCTCCCATCTGTGCTTCTTCTGTCACATCACCTGTGGGGTCATCGCTCACAAGCTGAGCACCGAAGCCACATGCTCCTTATGGATTGAATTTTATTCCCAGGGGAAGAAAATTACCCTTGCTTGAGGCTGTGTGAATAACAAGAGCCCTTCTTTCTAAGCATGACAGTTAATCCTGAAACAATCAGCTGCAGACAACCTAGTGAGTAATGAACTTGAGCAGGTCAGTAGAGGACCACATGATTTACATTCATTAAAACTAATTAAAACCACAGGCAGGGACTAAAAGCTGGTGCCTTTTATAATCAACAATTATTGGACTACACCACAAACTACTTCTAACAACTCCTTTAAAAACTTTCCTCTCTGAACAGTTAACTCTCTCTACCCTACACCCTAGATCAGAATTTAGTGTTGGATTTTGTATTCTGCCAGGTAGGATATTTTATTATTCTGGAATAGGGACTCTAAGAATCATGAGATTTATCTCCATTGTAAAAAGTAAACAGTCTAAGCAGAGATTTATGGTTTTATTTGATCCAATATAGAAGCCGTGTCCTCCTACATCCTTTCATTTTTCTCATAAACAACTGTGGAACACCTACTCTCTGATGAGTACTATATAAGTATATTTGTGATCTGAGAACCATAATATTTGGAAGGTACACAGATAAAAACCTCGACCTCTATGCTGAAGCCATCTGTCAGAATTCTTATATCCACTTTTTAGCCCATGCTCCAAAGTAAGGCTGTGGTTTGATCTTTAGCCCAACCTTATAATCAATCCTCCAGCAAAGTTCTTTGACTAGATAAAACAGCATCTCCAACTCCAAGATCTTTAATGAATGTTGTAGAATTTATAAACTCAAATGGTGCATCCCAGCAAAAAATTGAGTGACACTATGAGTCAATTTCTAATCTAGCATTCGGTGATTATAATTCTACATCCTTTAAATAGATAGTCAGGGAGTTGTATAAAAGTGGTACCTTCCAGGATTCATAAGATATAAAGTAGAAAGAGCAGCTAAAGAAGATGACCAAGCCCTTGGAGAATATCAAAAGTTGTGTATAAGCTTTGTTATAATTTGCCACTTGTTGGACTACACAAAGACTATCACACAGCTATACCTTGACACATCCTATTCCTCAAATGGGAATCTCCTTTCCTCTTTCTCTGCCTGGAAAAAATCTATCCCAACTGAAGTGAAGCCTCCTCCTTTAAGGCTCACTTCAGTCTAGTAAATTGCATTATACTTAGTGGTTTTTGTTTGTGTTTTGTTTTTTAGAAGTCCATGTCACCCATACATTAATAACTCATTTAGGACTGGACTGAGCCACATTCACTTTTATAGTCACAAGCACCAACAAAGTGCTTGGCACAGTGTTGGGCCCCAATAAATGTTTGCTAAATTTGAACCATACTAGAAGGAATACTATCATTCTGAATTACTATGAAAATGATTTTTCAGATCACTGAGCAGCTGCTGCTAGAGAAGAAAAACATTTTTTAAAACTATCTGCCCCCCAGTTTTTGACAAAAGAGAAAGAGAGAAAAGACATGGTAGCAAATATTGCTGCTATTTAACCAAACTAGCAAGACATATAGTCTATACACGACCCACTGCTTTTACAGACTGCTTAAGGACTTATACAAGTTATTTTCCCAATGAGATGTAGCATACAGTTAGCTTTAAATGATAGTCACATTGTGGTCTGAGGCAAGAGCATTTAATAACACATATGCTGTAGCAGGCCCCATCTCTTCACCTTAAGGCTACAGATTCAAATAAAGAAAATCAGTTCCTTGCTCCCTCTGGAAATTCAAACCAAGTCAACATTATTAATAGCCCTTCAGTCCTGGAATGTTTACTGATGCACCACTTCCCTTAAATCAACAATGAGTGTCTGTCTAGTTTCATAAAACTGACAATCAGAGAGTCGATCATGAGAATTCTGTCAATGGTCAGAATGGTCAAATATGAAGCCATCCTTTGCCTCTTTGGCTTTTTATTTAACCCTTTATGATTCTAGTTTTCATACTCCATGACTGAAGTACTGTCACTTTAGCCAAAGTTAAAGATGTTGGGTCAAAACCACCTTTATGAATATTCTTTAACTATTCCAAAATATATATATATATATATATATATAAGCACTCATCTTTACTTTGCCCTATTCAAGGCCATCTCCAAGTCCAATTCAATGGCCCACATCATTTGGAAACTAACACAGTTTCATAGGAAAATATTTTCATATATTCCTAAGGACCCTTCTTTCAATACCTGGTAAAGGCATTGTCCCCACTTAAGAAACCAAAGTCCAGTTTCTACAGTGTTATCTGGTTAGAATATTCATATTTAGAGATAAGATAAAAATAATCAGAGTGTTAAAGATCTAGTAATAAAAACAAGTACTTTTAGTTATTCCTAAATTTACTTGGTGTCATTATAATTTGATATAAAACTGAATTTATTTTGTAATTTAAATTTTTTAAACTTGAAGGACATGAGGAGTATGGTCAATAAATGGCTTAAATGCCAATGTTTAAGATGAAATAAAACATTATAGGAAGAACATCCTATTCTTTACAATTTCATGCTAAACAATGCATGTCACAAGTGAGAATTTATTACTGCATTGCAGCTGAAGCCAACATTGAATTTCTTTCTTCTGCTCAATTATTTTAATTTTCTAAATTGATTGTCATTCTTTTTTCCACCCATTTTACTTCTGCAAATCAATATCAGACCATGGTGAAAGAAAGACCTAGACAGAAAGAAAGATTGAAATTTATATTCTTCATATGTGTTTTTGTAGTCTTCCAGTTACTCTGACCTCAACTAGTAATTTAGACCACACAAAATTCAATAATAAGAAAATTACATATACATATATTTTCACTTACATATATTTTCACTTCAAGTGTGAAATTAGAAAATGACCACTGAAGAATTTATTTTAATTAGAAAGGGATTGAAGGGAGAGAGAAGAAAAAATAATTAACTAGAAATTCATGTGATTTGAACTAAGGGTCACTGCCAATTAATCAGAAGTTGAATTCCAGGAGAAAATATTCCAGTCCCAGAGGAGTTATCTCAGCTCATAAGATGTTTGAAATTTTTGGCTAGGCAGTATTTAGTCCAGCATGATAAAGGTAATAACTAACAACTCTAAATGCTTCACAACAACCAAAAAAGGTAGGTACTATCATGCCTCTTGCTTTACATTTAGGGCAACTGAAGTTCAGCGAGGTTGGGGTTCAAGGTCAGGGCGTCTGACTCCAGTGCCTCCACTCTTCACCAGGCTTCTAAATCCCTTCCAAAGAGCTTGTGTGCCCAGATCCAGCCCCTCCTCGCATTGCCCAGGTCCCAGGAAGTAGGAAGGTGGGAAATAGGAAGAGCACCCTCAACAGGAAAAGAGGACAAAGTCATCTATTTCTTTTGGCTTTACCAATTCTAACCTCAAATGATATGAGCCAAGAATAATTAAGTCACTTAATTTGTTTTCTACCCAATTCTGAAACTGCATGTCTCTGGGTCTTTCTGAAACCCAGTACTTTGTATAGTTTTATGGTTTGTGAAAAAGGAACCCCTTTTATTTCTAAGAAATATTTTATTTCAAAAAGCTTTATTAATCCAAATCTGCATGTGGGCAACATGACAAGAACATACCTTTCATGGAGGAATTCAAACCAACAAATTGCTGCCGCATAGAAGAGATTTTTTTAAAAGTGACAAATGAGACTAGTAGAAGGGAGGAGGGAATTCCAGAGTTTTCAGGGCAGGGATGAGGAACAAGAAACAGATTTATGCTGATTGAGGTTACGAATGAAGGGACCTGAAGGGGATGTACTGGAATCTAGAGGCACTTCTGTTGTTATTCTGCTGCAGTAATGGTATGAGACGTGTGAAAAAGTGCAGCGGGACAGAGGAAATAAATGGACCCGACGCTCATAAAGCTGCGTCAAGCATTTAATCCAATCCAGCGCTGAAATTGACTATGTCTCTTTGAATAGACAAAAGGGTAGAATAGATGGTATTTTTAAAACAGGAAAGAGAAAAACCGTCAGATCATTTCCTGACTTCAGTACTGCTGCTTGTTGCTAAATTAACAGAACATTTTATACGTGAGCAAATTATCAAATCTTTAAATACAATTATAGTACATTTTAAAATATCAGCTCTAATTATATTTTCTTTTGACAAAGTAATTATACTTCAAGAAACTGTGATCAGAACAATTTTTTTGCTGCCAAATCTGAGAACAGAAGGTGGAAAAGGTGCTTTCAGATTATCTTACAAAAAGCTGGCTAAACTTTATATAACCTTCTTTGGTAGCCTTATAAAAGAAAGGCTTAAAAATAGACTGACAAACACAAATTTTAATCTTCTTTCAAGTCACTAGTTGATTTGTAATTTAATGTTATTTAGGACAATGGTGGTCACGTACCACAGCCTGCTTTTTCCTCTATGGATTTGTTTTCTTCATATTTAAAATCACAGGGTTGCTCTGAGAGTCTTTTTTTATTAGTTCAAAACAAATGAATTGAACCTTAGGCCTCTTTTTCCCAAGAGGATGCAATACAATGCCCTTGGCTGGTACTTTCAACTTCAGATTCTCCAACAATATATCTTCCCAAGAGTCTGCAACGATTTCTTTACTTCAGAGGTCTCTAGCCCCTTCTACTTCCTATCCACTCCCCCTAACTTACGTCTTAATGAATAAATATTTCTCTGTTCACCTGAATGGGATTCATTTTGCCTCTCTCTGCCCTGAAATTTCTCCCTCAGGATCCTGTCTGACTTGCCTACAAAATCCCTCCTACAAAGGTTTAGGGGCAGCCTACAGCTATAAGCCCTAATATTCCTCAGCTTTATCCTTTTGTTAGCAGTTTTTCTTCCCCCATGAGAAAAAATAAAGTTCATAAAATGCAAATGCACAATGAATAAACCAAAGAGTACAGATGTACTAATGAATTTGTCGGTACAGATTTTTCTCTCTATAGTTAGGGAAGTTTTTAATTTAATTCACCAAGAGTTTAGCAGTAAATAGTAAATAATCTAGATCTTCTGAATTAGGGAGAGGGTTGTAGAGAAGGCTAGAAGGAACAAGGGCCATGCTGATGGCAAGGTGGAGGGAAATAAGTAAAAAGAAATAGAAGACACAGTATCTGCCCCCAGAAGACTTGCAATCTGGAAGGGTATAATTATATGCATGAGATACTTTGAAAAGGACAGAAGAAAGCATATAAATTACCAACTTATGCAATAGTTTGCCTTTTTTAGGTGGGTCTAGACATTTTAATAAGCCTCACTAAACCATCAGATGCTTCAAGCTTTAAAGTGTTCTCTGTTAAAGACAGGACAAAGTGAGAATGGCACAGACCTGAAAGTGGAAACAGAGGAGGAGTGATATACGGATTTCAGTTCCAGAAACTTCCATCCCCAGCTGAGAGCAAATCATTGGCTACCATACCAATGATTTACAAGTAACACAGAGATCCATGATTAAATCATTTCCATTCCTACCCTGTTGAGGATCACAAATGAAGGTGCATTTTTGTATATGGGCTAAAAATAAAACATCTTAGAGCTGGAAAGATGTGGAAAGCTTACAGCAAGCAATAAATTTTGCCTTCTTATTTGACTGCTCCTAATCATCTTGGTAAATGAGTCTATTTCATTTTTAAAGACCTCTAGGTATCATTACATTTTTCCTCTTTCTATAAATATCTACTGGTATTTGGTGCATCAGAAAACAACTATAGTATGCCCATTTTATGGAACTGGCAACTCAGTAGTTTGGTCTGTCCTATCCTGACAAGCCATATACTTTAAAAGGCAATGATAAAATTGAATTACATACTTGTTTTTCTCCTCTTCTGACATTTGTATATAATTTGTATTCATGACAAATTACAAGGAAGATCTATTATTCATTTTTTAAAAGTCTGGCGGAGAAGAACCTTGCTTAAACTTATTTGTATTCACTCTTCACTTCAAAACACAGTCCTAAAAATCCCCTTGATTTATTACATTATTTTATTATGTTCTGTGACTTGGTCCTTTATGCAATAGTTAAATGACTAGTCCATATAATTTCTCTCCTGGATAGCTAGGACTAGAAAAAAACAATCTTCTTTTGGTGAGAATCATGAATGTTGGGTGTGTCAAGAAGATTGTAGTGGTTTCTTGGCTAGGTTTCAGTATTATTTTCTACACATTCTGCAACTTCTAGCACAAGTCCTGATAAATACAATGAACACTTTTTGTCTTTTTTTATACCCCCGCCCCAGACAAAGATATTGACAAAGCTAAGCAGATCAATTATGTAATCAAGAAGAACTCAGTGAGGCAGGTTCTCAAGATACCCAAACTCTCCTAAGGTCATAAATCAACAATCAAAGGAAGTATCATGGAATCAGTTAAAGTCTCTAGGGTGCTGTACAGCAAATGGAAACATCAATGTACTAACTAAAAGTCATTCTAGCCCTTTTGGACAAGCCGAAACATATGCTATCTTTTCTAATCCAGTTCCTAATATGTGTTTAACACTGAGTGCACTGCCTGACACAGCTTCATTGCTTAAAACTCTTTGTTCCCTGGAAGTCTTCCCCAAGAAGTCTTGCCAGGCCCCGATAACCTATGCCCCTGTTGACTCTTCTATTACTTTGATTCCTACCACCCCTAGGAACTCACCCTGCTCTTGACTATCACGTGCTTGCCTTGGAATCATTCTCAAATTATTCCAAATTATTCCACAGATTTCTGTCTTGTGCTCCAACTTAACTGTCACAGGCAGAGAGAAACCACAGTTTTTCTATTCCTTACAGATCCTAGTTGAATCTGGGCCCAGCAGTTATATGTAAATAAATACTTCTGAAATAGTGAGTAAATAAACAGAACAAAAGGACCTATTCATTACTCTGAAGTCCTGGTGTTCTAGTAACCTGAAGGAAAAATGTCTTTTCTGTTCACATCTGATACTGAAAAGGTCTGTTTTACAATATATTTTGATTTGTTTGACTTCTTTGGGTGTTTCCTACTATCCACCTGGGTGACAGTGTTTTGTTTGATTTTACCACCTTGCTTTGTTGCTTGCCATTCGCATTTATATATGAAGGAAGATACAATGTTGGATTTTGTATTGGGTTAAACAATGATCAAATATCAGTAATCTCATGTGGTTCAACCTAAGAACTTGTTTTTGAAGACTGTATCCGTTTCCGCACCATCAGATCAACTATGGGGGAGTGTACATGCTTGGGCCCTAGAAAAGAGGATTTAGATGAGGAAATCTGGACATTGGCAGAGAGAGAAACTCTAAGGGAGAAATGAAGCAATCTGCTCAGATACCACTTTGCTGGTTTCTAAATTTTTTTTTTTTAAAAAAAGGTGAACTTCTGTGATGGGCCAGGTTTTGTGAGTTTTGTTGTTGGTACTTGTTTTTGTGTGGTGTTTTGCTCCCCCAAGGGATTTCTTCCATATTCGGTATTTTCCCTTGGAATACAAGTCAAACCTCACTGGAGCAGAGCTCATGAAAGCAGCAGCCTAGGGGAAGAGGACTAGGGAAGCCTTTGGGGCTCTAGGAAGGAAACTCACTGACTCAAGCAAAGCCAGCCAGGGTAATCTGATTAACAAGCCGAGCTGTCTCCGCTGAACCAACAATTTAAAGTTGCTCGGTGACTATAGGAGTGCTGTGCCAGTGACGTTGTTGTTAATGGGTCAGGAAACCTGTTTAAGTTACTATTAGACTAAGAGGTTTTTAAAGTCAAGATGTCTCTGTAGGCTCCAGAAGAAGAGGCCTTTTCAGTGATAATTTGACAAAGATCATTTTTGCTTTGAGATGTTTTTAAGTAAATAAAAATGTGTTTAATTTCGCTTTGTTTCCTAAAGGACTCATTGATTACCTTATCATGCTCTTTTTCTTCTAGCCGTACTTGTTGTAAAACCGGTGTTATGTTTTTATGAATAAGCAAAAATGCTATTTGATCTTATGGAATTTTTTAATGATTTAAGCCAACTGTATTATGATTACTATAACGATGTTTAAATTCATTCTATTTCCTATTCCAAGAAGCATATTTATTAGAATTGTGAAACTTCATTCTTCTACTGTGTCTGATTACTGTCAATTTAAAACTCAAAATAGTATTCTAAGAAAATGGATAAGAAAAGAAATTCCTATTTAATAAACGGGGAAATAATTTACCAATTACACTACTAAAATAAAACAAAAGAGAAAAGACGAATAAGTTGACGGTTTTTGAAGAAATGAATACCTTCATTTGAAACTAAACACATGCAAATCAAAATAAGTTTAAGGTGCCGTTACAGTTAGTAAACCAACAAAAAGGAAATAAAACTTTAAAACCAACATCGCTAAGGTTGAAGGAAATGAGAATGGTTGATGGGTTCTATTAATTGTTGTCCCTCTCTGGAGAGTAGTCTGGCGTGTGTGACAAGACCTATAAAATCAAATGCAGGGATGGGCGTGGTGGCTCATGCCTATAGTCCCAGCACTTTGGGAAGCTAAGGCAGGAGGATCACTTGAGGCTAGAAGTTTGAAACCAGCCTGGGCAACGTAAAAAAAATTAGCCAGGCGTGGCGGCATGCACCTGTAGCCCCAGCTGCTTGGGAGGCTGAGGCAGGAGGATTGCTTGAGCCCTGAAGTTCAAGGCTGCAGTAAGATATGATTGTGCCACTGCACTCCAGCCTGGGCAACAGAAACTCTGTCTCTATAAAATCAATCAAAAGTTTTAAAATTAACTGCAAAAACTATTTCTTTTTTATTCTTAGTAATCATCATCATATGCCCAGCAGCTAACACAATTTCTGATATATATTAGGAAATGAATAAATATTTGATGAAAGAATGAGTGAATAAAATGGTTCATATCCATTGAATTGTTAATTCACTTTGTGGAACAAAAAAATTAACCTGAAAGAAAAATTAAGACTTTTCACAACTACTCATAGTAGTAAAAAACTGGAGACATTACCATGCCCAACAAGAGAGGGATACATGAGCTTGATTAAATATTTCACGCAGCATGGTTTATGTACAACAAAATGTGTATGAGTTAATATTAAGTCTCTTGCAAGGATTGAGGGAAAAAAGTGGGCAGAGCAAAGGAGGGAGTCTAGATGTGTTCTGTTTGGGTGTCCTGATAAGAAATCTCAATTATCCAGTGCAAAAAAAAAGAAAAAAGAAAGAAAGAAACTGACCAAAATAGTCCCAGGAAGTCTAGGATAGACAGTATAGAAACATTGACATATAAAATAGTAAACTCCTTATCATTGAGAACAAAATGAACAGAAGTGGAGCATTCTCATGACTCATATTACCCTGCAGATTATAAAGATTCCTTACCTTCCCTCTATAGATAAAGCAATCCTAGAGATTTGAAAAGAAAATCTGCAACTGAAAAACTCAAATTGAACTGCTAAGAAGCTATGATCCATCCATAATCAGCTGATTATTTAATATCTCCTTTGAGACAACAAGTCAACTTTGAGTCTATACAAAGCAATGTCCCAGGTGCTGCAAGGAAGGCACTTACAGCAAAGATACAATATGACTAAAAAATACTCATTGGTCAAGGTTAACAGTGACATTTAAAGGGGATGCTACCTTTTCTCAATCAATTGATGTATTGAAATATAATGATGGAGCTGGAGGCCAATTTTTAATTGATTTAATGTTATTAATATAATTCTTAATATTTCAATAAATTTAGATAGCATTTTTTGTTATTTTTGGCAGTAAGATGATAAAAATGTTTGCGTCTAACAGTAATAGGACACTAAATGTCATCAAAATGGGTCTTTCATGGTTACTCTACATGTTTGAGTTCAGTCATTCAAAATTAAAAGAAAAGGAAGAGATTTAAATAGTTTCGTATATAACACAGGAATTAATAGCATAAACATTCCTTTATAATATTTGACAGATATTAACTTGTCAAAATTCCACAATGATATGCTAAATAATATTTTTTAAGTTACTTCAAGTGCCCAGACAACAATTCCTGAGCCCACTAAGGCAGTTAAAATATTTTGTTCTACTTCTTCAATAGGCTAATGTAGATAACTTAATTAAGAATGAAAGTCTCCTATTTATCTTTACCAACCTGTAGCAGTCCAATGAAGTTAGTTTGTCCCCAGGCACAAGTGCTAATCCTTTATATTATAGATAAATTGTCCCTTACAAATATACAAATAACAGGTTTAAGATAAAGGGATAATAAGAGGCATTTATAAAATTAAACTCCAAGGTCTTCAATATCCTGGATTTTTGTTCAAGTTTGCTTTCTAGGGAGGGCAGTTTCCTCCTATCTTGAGTAGATCTAAAAAGAAAGGTAAATTTCTGTTATTTTAGTACATGACTTCTATTTACCCCAAAATTATCCCAAATCTTATAATTTATAAGAATGGAGAAAAATGCTAAAAGTCAGAGGTGGGAGGAGTTGAATCAGTCAGAACTCAACTGCAGAGAATAGAAACCAGTCTAGTACCATTTTATCTAGGAATGGATTTAATGCTAAGAATAAGGTTCTTACAAAATTGTTGGAAGGGTCAGAGGAGCAGGAATGACTCCCAAAACACAGCCACAGAATTGCTCTGCCAAGGAGAATTTTACCACTGCTATAACCAAGAAGTTGTACCAAGGTTGACACTACAACAGCCATAATCCAGGGAACAGAAAGCTGCCACCAGGACTGTGGCCTCCTGAGCTCTGCCCCACCGGAAAGGTCTGCACCAGCAAATGGATATTTCCAAATCCAAGTCTCCTGCAGGTGCTCCTGACTGGCAGAACTTAAACAGCATGGGGCTCTCCAACTGCAAGGGTGAATGGGAAAGAAGTGTTTAGTCTTCCAGCCTCTGCAGTGCCGGAAGGCACTCTACAGGGAGATTGGAACAGACGTTGAGAGTCAAACCACCACATCTGCCACAAGGGGGCAGTTCCATTACGAACGTTCAATGACTCTTCAAGGTTTAATAAATTTATTAAATTTTAATAAATTTATAGAAAAATAAAGATCAGACCACGGAATGTTGAGAGAATATTATTCTCAAAGTCAGTTGGAGAATTTTTATACATACACACACACACACACACCCCCAAACTTTGTAGTCTTATATAACCTACAATTAATGTTTTTTGCTTTTTAGTAAGATTAAGAAGGAGTAGAAAACAAAACAGAATTACAGAGTGGTTAAAGAAATGTTATATTATTTGTCATGATAGAACAATAACAAAAGACTATAAAAAATGACGAAACGCAGAACTTCTGAGCATGAAAAGATCACCAGGTCCACTTTGTTAGCTTGTAGCTGAGCACGTATAGTGGAGTAGTTGCAAGCTTGGCATTAGGCTTTTAGAAACTCAGCCTCATCACATATTAGCTTTTTGACCTTCAGAAAGTTATTTCACCTCTTTTAGACTTATACTCACTTTCTAGCCTAATTTTAAAAGGAAAAGATACAGTGATACCATATTATAGGTCTGTTATGAAGGTTAAATAAGATAATGATATATTTTGTGCTTGCCATTTCTTCAATTATAGGATGTACATTTTATGATTTCTGAAATATGGAATAATTTTTTATTTTAATATCAAAAAAAACCTTGAATGCATCCATGCAGAAGAATAATTGTCACCGCCAGTGCCTACAATATCGGTTCATCCAATTTTCACTTCAATTGAGGCATTTGTTTGTTTGGGTTGTACAATTGAATTTTTTCATAAGATTGCAAATTTTGTGTTCCTAAAAATGATTTAAAAAATACTATACTGCTTTCAAGCTTTGAGGGGGATAAAAGTAATTGCATAAAAGTTATTTTAAAGCTAGAGTTGTTGGTATGTCTGGTTTATATGTGGTGAAGTCCTGTCACAAAGCATTGAACATCTATTTAGCAAAAGCTTCCAGCTGACTTTCAAGGGATGTTTAATGCCCAAGAAGACATAGTTGCAATAAGGAAAAAACAAAACCACAAGTTAACTCAATACCAATACCAAGAAAGCCCAAGTGCTTTCTGATACGCCTTATTGCAATCCTAGAGGTGCTTTTAAAAGGTCATATTCCCAAACATTTATGTCACAGAGTAGTAGTTTACTGGAGTATTGGGCCTGACTGCAAATAGCCAAAAGTGATTCCAAAAAAATCTTTAGGTTATCGATTATTTATATGATCTAGATTCCATTAGGTCATTAAATATGAAATGTCCAATTTTGAATCAAAAGTGTAGTTTATTATATGTCAAACAAGAAGAAGTACAATTATTCAAAGTATGCACCTAAACTATCGACACAGTTTTACCACATTAACAGTAGTTTGTTTATGCCAGCAGCAAAGAAGCCTGGAGAGCAAGTGACAATGAAATCATGAAAGGCATTTTCCAGAGTTTGTTGAGAATTGAATATTTTTCCTTGCAAGAAGTGGTCCAAAGCCCGGAAGAAGTGGTAGTCAGTTGGTGCAAGGTCTGGTGAATATGGTAGATGACAGAATTTTCCAAGTCCAGCTTCTGTAGTTTGAACAGCATTGTTTGTGAAACTTGTGGTTAATTGTTGTCTTGCAAGAGGATTGGCCTGTCTCTAGTGGCCAATCTTGGCTGCTTAATCACAAGCATCCTCATCATTTCGTCCAGTTGGTTGCAGGAGACATCTGCTGTAATCAATTTACCAGGTTTTATGAAGCTGTAGTGGGTAATACCAGCTCTGAACCACCAGACACCATTAGCTTTTTTGATGAATATTCGGTTTTGGACTGTCTTTCAGCACTTCATCTTTATCCAGCCATTGTACTGAATGCTTGCAATTGTCAAAAAGAATCCATTTTTCATCACACATAACAATATGGTATATAAATAGTTTGTTTTGATGTCGTGACAGCAAAGAATGGCAAGCCTCAAGACAATTTCTCTTCTGACACTTGTTTAATTCATGCAGAAACCATCTATCCAGCTTCTTTACCTTGCCGATTTGTTTCAAATGGTCCAACATTGTTGGAATAGTAACACCAAACCTTGCTGCTAATTCATGTGTAGGTTGAGATGGATTTGCTTCCACTACAGCTTTCAGCTCATCATTATCCACCTTGGTCTCAGGTCACCCACGTGGCTCATTTTCAAGATTAAAATCACCAAAATGGAACTTCTCAAACCATCAACATACTGTACGACATACTGTACGTACATCCTTCCCAAACACTTAGCTGATATTTCAAGCTGTCTGCATTGCATTTGTTCCACAACAGAACTCATATTCATAAATAACATGAATTTTTGACTTATCCATGGTTTCACAAAAATTGCTGTAAAAAAATCTGGAAGATAATCACAAGCCAAAACATGTGTTTGAAAGAACGAGGATGTACCTTCACAGTAAAAACAAGAAGTGTCAAAGTGAAATGTTAGAGATATCAACTGTCAAACTTAGTATGTAAGGAAATTGGACATTTCATACTTAATAACCTAATAACTCTGGTTGTAATAAACTCAAGGGGGAAAAATGTAGGTCTATTGTTGTAGTGTTTCATTTCTCCTTTTTTTTCCTTATTCCAAAAGTTATTATTAAATCAATGGTAAATTACTGGCTACTTAGGGGTCGCAATGTGGGAGATGGCACTAAATAGACCAGGTGAAGGGTGTGTGTTCATAGTAGGAGAGCTGAATCAGAAGGCAGAGCATCGCCTTGTTCAACCTCAGCTGGGAACATGTGCATGGGCCAACTCAAAATTTTCACAATCCCGCACATGTCTACGAATGACTGCAAAAGTACCATGAGTATTGATTTGCAGGTTATAAATCAATTTTACCAAGTAGGAAAATTAGCAAAATGAAATCCACAAATAATGAGGATTGACTATACTTGTCCTAGAGGAATGGAAAGTAGAACTCCACCCTAATTTTTAATAAATTCTTATAAAACAAATATATAGCTAAGAAATATTTAAGAATTAGTTAATACCACATACTAATGGGGCATTAAAAGGACAAGAAAAATGTACAGCTGAGAAAATCTAAGCCCCATTCCCTCTTGTAATGCATGGCCTAACATATAGTAGAAATCATAAATATTTATTGAATTAATGGAATTGGGAACACTGTTCCCTTTGCCTATAGAATATGAAGCTAATTTTAAGGGTGGCGGACTTGGAATATACAAAGAATTCTCATTATTTGGGCCCCCCCAAAACTTGTAATTCATATCATCTGGAAAAACCATGTGGGCACATTTTACATTTAGACTCACTACTAGAAGCAATTTACAAAATATTATTAATTGTAAAGAAAAAACCTTCAAAAATCATCTAGTAAATAGGAGGACAAGTTTTCAAAAATATTTTAGATGTACCTGTTTATGTATTTAAAATGCTTATTCAGTTTACTCTGATCTAGTTTCCAAGGAACAGCTTTTTCTGAACTTGTTAGTCTAGTTCCTTTGTCTGTGTGAACTTTGAAAAAATAAGATGCCATATTTTTTAAAATGATAAAAACTTTCTGCTAATTCAGATTCATTCACTAACCTTGCACCTAGAAAATAAAGGCATTTCATGTATGTCCTCTATGCTCTGATATTTAATGAATCTATGATTTTTCTACATTAGTGAGGTCAATTTTACACTGACTGTGCATACCTGTGACGAATCTTCATCCTCTGCACAGAGGTTGCTTTCTCTTTGTCTTTAGCCCATGTTTGGGGTTGAGTTCAGAGGTATTTTATCCTAGTCCTTTTCCTCCTTCTTTTCTGCTTCCTGTTCTTCTTCCTCCTTTTTAAATTTAAAATTAGGTCTAAAAGTACATATCCATTTCCAAAATCCTAGATATATTCCTAGTTTAAAAAGAAAAATCTACAAGTTTTAAATTCAGTAACAGAGGTAGTCTATGGGATTAATTCATATTAATAAAAACCACTTTCCTGGGCACATATAAGCCATCATAACAATCCAAAAAGGTAGGTGGTATTCTTATCTCCTCACTCTCTAGGTAAGAAAAATGAGATTGGCTTAGAAAGGTTAAGACATTTGCTCTAGGCCTTGCAACTAGGAGGTAGAATTGTCATAGGTTACAAAAGCCATTAATTTAACCACTACGCTATTCTGCCTCAGACAGATACAGGACATAGGCATTAAAGGAATGCCTGATCCCAGTGCTTCATTAACATTCCTCTACTAAAGGGATCATCACGATTTTATCTCCCTTAACGTATTACTTACAAGGTTATTTAAGTCCTTTAAAATATTAAATATTTAATTAGTCCTATAACAGCATCTCCCTGAGGCAAATAGTTAGCCTGTATAATTGTTATGTTGCTTAAAAAGAAGAGCAAAAGGAAGCTTGAGCATAAATTAACAATAATAAAACAGATCATTACATTTCATGCCTGGAGATTAACATGGATAACTCCCTTCAAGTAAAATTGTTAGGTGATTATTAAACTCAGTCTTTACAGATGACCTTAGTCATTATACTTTAACTGGGTGTCCACACAGCCAAAATGACCAGTCAATCCATTAAATATAAGGATACCATTCTCATCCATTATTTCTCAAAGTATCCACCAAAGACTCCTACATCTGAATCACTTGGAAGTTTTGTTTAAAATGGAGATTTTAGTATTCACATGAATTATTTTCTGCATTTTTTAGCAAGCATTTCCTAGTGATTCTGGGGTAAAATATCAGCCAAATTTTTAGGGCTATGTCTTTGTTCATAATAAATATATAAAATATTATTTCTACTGAAAAAATTGTTGAGAGTTTTATTCCCTGACCATTCTGCAAACACTATGACAGTTGAGCCCATGCTTTATTCAATAATTATTCCACTGTTTGGCAAAGAAACAAACAAAACGGGGCCTCAAAACTGTTTAATGTCTAATGACCTTGTAGCCATAATCTTCAATCATCCTTTGCAAAGCTAGGAAGGATACTTCAGATTTGCTTCTTTTTTTTACAGGGTTCAAGACTAACCTATGTGCTCTCAAAAAATGGTCTCCTCCATTATCTAATCAGAAGAGATTTGCAACAGTTCCACTAAGAAGAGAAAAATGCTTTTCACAGTGGGATGTCAACATTCTTGCCAATATGCCTGGTATTCTAAGCCTCCTTGAACCAAGAGAACATTTTACTACTTTACACACTCACCGAAACATTCAAACTTACTAATATATAGCACTTGCCAAAGAGCCTACTTCAAGTATACCTAATGCAAGAGGGAGGCTCAGTCTACAGGACATTACACATGTAGACAAGGCTCTTGTCACTGTAGTTAGTTGTTTGATCATCAAAAAATAATATTCTCCATCACATTATTTTCACTCCTCCCCAAAATCGTTTCACAAATCTAAATTCAAAGTGATAACCTTAGCATTTATTGAAGACTAGCATAAGAAAGATAGGCTTTTGTAATGCTTTCCATTTTCTTTGCAAAAAATATGACATTATGTGTTATGCTACCATATGAACTTTTAGACAAAGAGAACCTACTATATTCCTCTTAGTATTCAGTAGCAGCAAAATGTGTTTCTCTCCAGACGAACATGAATGATTCTATTCATCCTACTTTGAGAATTCGGCAGCCTCTTACATTTCCCTGTTTGACTTCACTGCCTGAAAAATGAAAATTAAATTCAGTTTTCAACTGCAGCAACTAATTCATTTCATATGCATGATATGTTTCACCTTTTTAAACTTGTTTTTATAGTTTTTCTTTTCATCTTGCCTGTTTTAAGTGGGCTGTATCACTGGAAGTCACTTCTAATATTTTGAAGGAGTAGACAAGGAGAAAGTCAAATTTTTTTAAGAATTAAACAAGCAAAGGTAAGTTAGGAGGGAAATGTGACAAGAAGATTACCTGGATACATGGAGAGATCAAGCAGTTAGGACAGAATCAATTTCTCTTGTTTTTTAACCACAAGGCCATTTAACCTGACAATAATACCACCAAAAGGGATCACTAAGAAATGTCACAGAAGCCAGCATGACACATGTCCCTTGTTAGACTAGCTCAAAGCCAGATATGAAAACAGAATAGCCGAAGGATAATGAATATAATCTAACTTGTAATTAAGTAAAAACCATAAAGGCCCAGAAACTAAAACACATCTCAAATGGAATTTTTTTCAGTGCCTTATATTTAACTGCCTGAACTACTTTTTAAGGACCATACTTTCAGTCTTAAATTTTAATGTGCATATAGAACCATACTTGCAGTCTTAAACCTTAATGTGCATACAAGTCACTGAGGATCTCCTTAAAATGCAGGATCAATTTGTCTCCCATAGTACTGGGGCCAGGGATTCTGCATTTTGATTCACTTCCAGGTGACATAGAGAGGCAGCTAGTCCAGGACTGCATTGTAGAGTGATGCCTTTAGACCTAGTCACAACTGAATCAAATCCCAGCTTTACCACTTAAAAGTTGTGTGACACTGGCCAAGTCCCTGAACATCTCGGACCTTCAGTTACCTCATCATTTGCACGGAAATAATAGTATCTACCTTGCACAGTCCTTAAAAGGACTTAACCTCCCAAGGTTTTTGACCATAATAAGAGCATGGTCAAATAATACCCTTAATCAATATTCTTTGTTTTGGTTGTCTTTTATCATGACAGAATATCACCTTAGAATGTGGAATTTTAGAATTCAGATTTAAGTAGAAAAATAAGTAAAATAAAAAACCCAGATTCTATCAAATGAATTTTAGTGTAAAAGGCAGATGTGTATGTTCGTGTTTGTATATGTGTGCTATGTGAAGCTACACTTAAAAAGTCAAGTTTCACACCTCTTGTACTGATTACTATATAACCAAAACCTAGGATATTTTCCTAATTTTAATCTAATAACCAAGAATCTTAACATGTAAAATGACCAAAGCCTGGGGAGTAATTGAGAAAGAATTGTTCTATATTTGAAAGAAAAGACAAGCAGCAAAGGCAAGAAGTTAAACAGCATTCTCAAACCTACCTTACTTTACATGGTTGTTAAATTCAAATTCTCACCTTTGCAGCCTTAAAAAAAAAAAAAAAAAAAAGTAGTGAGAAACCAGCACAAAATGGGTCTTGGCACTTCAAACTCTTTGTAGGATCAAGGAACAGGCAAATTAATAAATAAATGAATTTTCTAAAATTGTACAAAACCATATTTATAACTTGGGCCGCTTAATTAAGAAATTTATTAGTAAAGACAAAAAAGCTGTTATGAAAAAAGTTTTCTAACAGCACTCATGACAAATTTTTAGTGGCTTTTCAATTGATTTTTGACATCAAGCTATATTCATGGTCTGGGAAAAACATAATTATCTGTTTTGAAAAATCAAGCCCTAGCCTAAAGTACACAGAAACCTTGGAGCATTTCATTCTAATAAGCAGAAATGGTGATATTTTGCTACACCTAAACTATGATGAAATCTCTGAAACTGCATAGCCAGAAGCAAAGCCCTCAGGAGACTAATAACACTTTAACATTTCCAGTTCACAGTGAATGTTAATTCCACTCTCTGAAGAGAACCACCAAAATGGCATTCATTAAGATTAAAGCCATATTACTATAGAATGGGAAATTTATATGTATGCTTCCTATAAAATGCAAATATTACCAAAGAATGGGTCTCCACTGAGTTCTCTCTATACCTATTCCTTTGCAAAGTTAAATCACACCAGTGAAGCTCTTTCACAAAGGCATTATAAAATTCTTCAGAAGCAGGCACTTGCTGTTCTACTGCCAAGGTAGTCCCTTAGGTTGTTGACAATTATGTGTACCCCTGATGAATGCCCACTCATAGAACAACCACAGGGCCCTGGTAATAAAGGTGGACAGGAAACATTTCAGAATTTCAGAGCCTGGAAAAGTGGAAGAGGCTCCTGTAAAATGCAACTTCTGATTGGGGTTGTCTTGTCCTTGGATCAAATGTCTTACCTGGTTAAGTCCCTTGAAGAATGTGATTTGCAATGGCTTTTTTCCATGATTAAAAAAAGTGTTACATAAAATCCAGAAAATGATAAAGCTGTATTTTTCCCCCTGTTTTTTAAAGCAACATTTGTAACAGGTTTTCTGATAATCTACCATAAAAGAAAAACAAATTTTTTCCTCTATATTCTTATAATACTTCTGGCCACCAAATATGGGTTTTTTTCCTACACCAAACAATTCTCCAACTATCCAAACACCAACTGGGTGTCCTACAATTCAATTCACTTCTGGCACTACCTACCTGGAGTTAGCATCAGATGCCACATGTTAAGGGCTCAGTTTCACAAAACTGCCGGATGCCAATTGCAAGTTCAGGCTGCTGGTACTACTGACCAACTGGCTATAAATCAGGGGGTATCCACGACCCCCTCCTCTAGTCGTGGAGGTTTCACAGAACTCAGAGGAACACTTGGCTTATGTTTACTAGTTTATTATATAATAAAGGATATGATATGATAAAGGATACAGATGAACAGCCACATAGGTACACAGGTACACAGGATGAGTTCCAGAAGGGTCCCAAATGCAGGAGCTTCTGCCTCCATGGAGTTGGGGTGCATCACCCTCCCTCCCAGCACATGAAAGTGTTCGCCAACCCAGAAGGTCTCCAAATCTTGTCTTCTAGGGACTGTTATGGAAGCTTCATCACATAGTCACAATTGATTAACTCAATCTCCAGCCCCTCTCCCCTCCCCTGGGGGAGGGGAGAGTGGTGCTGAAAGTTCCAAGCTTCTAATCATGGCTTGGTCTTTCTGGTGACCAGCCCCCATCCTGAAGCCATCAGGGGGCCCACTAAGAGTCACTTTATTAGAACAAAAGATGCTTCTATCATACAGGAAATTCCAAGGGATTTAGGAGCTCTGAGTCAGGAACTGGGGTCAAAGACCAAATATTAGAACAAAAGATGCTCTTACCATCCCTATCACTTAGAAAATTACAAGGATTTTAGGAGCTCTGTGCCAGGAACTGGGGACAAGGACCGTATACAAATTTATTATATCACAATATCACAACTGTAATATTCAAATTAATGATTAATTTCTGGTTACTACTTGGTCTAAGCACAAAGGAGAAACAGGAAAGAATATAGATTTGAAGAGGAAGTAAAACATGAGGGAAAAAAATGAGGACTACAGTGGCAGCTAACACTTACATAGTGCTTTGTCTCTACTAACTCAGATGACCCTCCAAAGAATTCTACAACAGAAGTAAAATCTGCACCATCCTAAGTTTACATACCAGGAAACAGAGGCACAAGGTGGGTAAAGAGCTTCCTTGAGGGAGGAACTGTCCAACTCATCTTGTCCTAATCCCCAGCACCTACCATAATAATGCCAGTCACATACAGTGGATGCTCAAAAGTTGTTTGATGAATGACAAATGAATAAATGGGTAAATACAGATTCAGATAGCTATGGTAATATGAACCATAAATAGAATCCCATGGTTGGTTGAAAGGGTATGAAATTCATACGCAGGTGGAGAAAGATTGCTCACAGAGTTTAGGATATACAGAAGTAAAAGTTTATTTTTCTGAGAAAGAACAAAAGAAAGAGAAAGAGAGCAAAAGAGAGAGAGAGAGTGGCCACAGCACACAAATAAAGGAGTAGAAATGCCCAACAGCTGAGGGAAAGTTGCTTGGCGTTTTAAAGGGTAAAAATGGCTTTTTTTTCCTGCTTTAGTAGACTGATAACACAAGCAGCAGCAAAGCTTTTGCAGGTGTGCTTTATTTTCTCTCTTTTCTCTGTGAGGCTAGCTTATCTGAGTCCTTGGAATCTGGTTTTTGACAAGAACTGAGACAGAGAGCTGGAGCTGGGAGTTCGCACCCCTACTGTCCTCTTAGGGCTCTTCAAGGCTATGAAAAAACCCTTAGAGACAACGAGTTAGGCCACAGGTGTTTAATTAAAACAAAGGATAGTTGTGAGTTTTCTCTTCAAAGGTGCAATTATGTGCTGAGAGTTTATTTCTCTTACTTTCTCTTTGATAGTTTATTAATATATTCTTCTGTTAGGTAGGTTATTAGTAAGGCCACCTTTCAATGGTAAAATAGGGACGAGTGGGTGTTGTTCTTCATCCTCTCTCAGTTCCATGCAGTGATCTAGAATAATGAATACAGTCATCAATTGTATTATCCAGTTTCTCTTATCAAGCTGCTAGTAGGATCCAGAATACAAAATTCTGAATTTTTTTTTATAAAGAAATTAAGAAATTAAGCCACTGAGATGTTATTGCAGAATAACCCAGCCTGTCCCAACTAATACTATCCCAGATGTTAAACTCAAACAGACCAAGCTACATAAACATTAAACAGCCTATCTTAATATTTCTGCTTTATTAATCCAGAGCTATAAAGGAATAATCTATAAGCAATATGGTTATTTGTATTCTCTGCCCAACAGTTTTGGCTAAATCGGTTCATAAACTGCTCTTTAAAAAAAAAATCTGCCAAATTGGTTATTTAGAGGTATGTAAACAAACAGTCAATTGACACTTTTCTTTTAAAACCACTTCCACTGGTTGTAAAGAGAAAAAACCTATAGCACACTACAAAGTCCTCTACTGACATAAATAATATTGGCAAATATGCTACATTAAATACTTATTTCTACTTAAATATCAGCAAATCATACCACAAAGCAAATACAAACCACCCAAAAAATTCACAGTAAATTTTCTTAATTAACTTTCAAAATTCTGATATTCTATTTAACATCTCAACCAATTTTGGAAGTTACATAAATGTATTTTTTTTTTTTACAAGACTCCATCCATCTATGCCAGGGATTCTTAACTCTGGCACTATCAACATTTTGGACTTGATGGTTTTTTTAGGGGAAGGGGCTGTCCTGTGCATTCCCTGGCCTCTACACACTAAATGCCAGTAGCACCTTCCGAGTGTAACAATCAAAAATGTCTCCAGACATTGCCAAATGTCTGCTAGAGGAGGTAGCAGGGTGAAATTACAAAATTATCCCCAGTTGAAAACCACTAATCTACTCCAATGGTCTGCAAAAAATAAAATGTGAATTCCATCCTACAGCTCCATTGCTGCCTTACTGAAGTGATTTACAATAGTACATAAAGGTGATATAACAGGATTCTACTTTCTTTTATTATTGTACAAAGAAAAACACAGATTGTCAAAAATTAGAAAATAAAAATTTGCAAAACTAACAGAATGATCACTGGTAATCCCATCTTGGTTAGCATGTTTACAGACATGTCTTTCTGGATTCATTCATTCAATAGCTAGTTACTGAATAACTACTTCATGTTGGACACTGTAGTAGACACCAGAGATAGAATGTTGAGCCAGACAGATTCCAGCCTTCCTGGAGCTTAAAGCCTCATGGGAGAAACAGATTAATTGTCTTAAATATCAATGGCAAATGATCATAAGTGTCATAAAAAAAAGTGCAGGCTTTTGTGATAATATAGCGTTGGAACTGGCTTAAGGTGGTGTCTCAGTGTAGCAGCTTTGAGGAAATGCCATCTTAATTGAATAGAAAGGTATGTCTAACTAGTTAGCACTCAAGTAGCTTACTATCTGCCAGGCATTTTTCTAGGATTGTATGTTTAAAAAATTTCATTTAATCCTCTGAACAACCATATGAGATAACTGTAATTATTATTCCTGTTTTAAAGATAAAAATAAATTGGGTACAGAGAGATTAAGTACCCTTTCCCAGATCACAAAGCTAGTGTGTGGAAGAAGCAGAATTTGAACCTGGTCTGTGTTCCTAAGAACTAAACCATCCACCTTCCACCCCCCAAGTGAGCCAGGCGAAGTGGGAGGAGGATGTATTGTCCTATGCTATCCTGACAGAGGAGACTGTGTTTCTCTATTTTGCTAGGCAAGGAGGCGTGACCTTCCACTCACTGAAGAGAGAATACTGAAATCCACCTCATTATATATTTATGGTAGTTTCCTAGTTAAAAGCAGCTTCCTTAAATTCTTTCTTGGGAGAAGATGAGGTATACATTATTTATAAAATAATTAATTATAGTGGGAATTAAGCAACAGAGCAGTCTAATACTGAAATTGAAAAGAGATGTGGAAAGTTCCAAAAGGCTGAATTCACAACAGCAAATTGCTCAAATACATATTTTTGATTAGTCAGGAGGCTTGACAGAATTTCTAGGCTAACAAGTTAATATCGTCTGATCTGAAATGAATGCTTGCATTTACCTATTATATACCATGTTTGCAGTAAGCTGAAGTGAACTCTGTAACTAAAATTATTTCCAATAACTTAAATGATTTAAGTCACACATTATGACGATGACGTGATTAATCATATAAATCTAAGAAAACTTTACTATGATAAAACGGATTTCAATATTACTAAATAGGTTCTTTTTATTGCTGTTCTTGTTTGAGGTACTCTTGGTTTAATTTCTACATGACCATATTATACATACATTCTAAATGTTTCTAAAAGAAATAATAAAGTAACTATTTTGATTTTTAACTCACTTCCCATAAGAATGACACCTCTTTTCAGAATGTATGATATATGTAATTATCTCAGTTGGCTAGAATGGGTTGATCCACATGTCACTTTGCCCTATGGACATAGCTACTTTGGATACCTCAAAATAATCTATTAACAAGCTTGAAAAATATGTCAAAGGCATTGGGGACTAATAATTTTATCTTCATATATGAAGCACCTTTTAGACAGCAAAATCTCAGGGAGTGAGGTGCTCTGAATAATTGCTTTTTTTAGATAATTGAGAATAATCTAGAAACGCCTTAGCATCTCATCTCTATGGTTGAAAATATTTACAAAATATATCTGTACATGTTCTTGTTTTAGTAAATAATATTTTAATCTCTGTGTGTGATGGTTAATTTTACATGTATGTGTCAACTTGACTGGGTCACATGATGCCCAGATAGCCGATTAAATATTATCACTTGGTGTAACTGGGAAGGTGTTTCAGGAAGAGATTAGCATTTGAGTTGGTGGACGGAATAAAGCAGATGACCCTTCCTAATGTGGTTAAGCATCATCCAATCTGTTGAGGTCCTGAATAGAACAAAAAGGTGAAAGAAGGTTGGATTTGCCCTCTCTCTTCTTGATTGTTGAGCTGGGACATCCATCTCCTGCCCTCAGCACTGCTCATTCTCAAACCTTCAGCCTGGGATTAGAGTCTCCAGTGCCTCTCTGGCTCTCAGGTTTTTGAACTACATCCTGAGCTTTCCTGGGTCTCCAGTTTGTAGATGGCAGATCTGGAACTTCTCAGGCTCTATAATTCGCAAAAGCCAATACTTTATAACAAATGTCTTTTGTACACACACACACACACACACAATACATATATATATATATAGATAGATATCTCTCCAACTGGTTCTGCTTCTCTGGAGAACCCTGACTAATACACTGTGTGAGGATGGATGACACAAAGGGTCATAATATGGAAATTTAAAATAATTTCACAGTATTGCAAATGGAAGTGTCAAAAGAGCACAAGATTGAGTTGAATGTGTACTCACCTCAGGACATATCCTAACAATTGCTAAAAAAAAAAAAAAAATAGTAATGTCAATTTATTCTATTATCACTTGCCCCATTATCAAAAGTGAATTGCAAAAGAAAATGGGCTTGATTCTGGTTAAAGTGTTACTGCATGATGAATAACTGAGAGGCATAAATAGAATTTGTTTGATATTGTAATTTCTGTGAAATTTTATTTTATTTCCCCCAACCAGGAAAAATAATCTTCATTTTTTATTACTATTATCATAATATAATTCTCAGCTATTTTGAAAATCACACAATAGTCTCTACTATAATTCCGATATTATCTAAGTGCATTGTTGCTTGTTTTTCAACCAATTAAGAAGAAGCAATACATTGGGTTAAAAGTGGTATATGTGTGTGTGTGTTTGTTAGGTATGTGGTCTTTACCCGGAGGGAAGGTTTGCAAAACCAGAAAAGGGGATGGGAGGGAGAAGGGGAGATAAAAGGCAGCTGAGCAGGCAAAAGGGGGAAGGTTTGCAAGCCTAAAAGGGGGATGTGACTGAAAACAAAGACATGTCAGGGACATGTAGCCATCCGCTACAGCACAACTTCCTCCCAAACTTCAAGGACTTGCTGTATACTGTGATTATTGTTTAATTTCTCCCCAACTCCACTCCCTCCTCCCAACCCTCTATAAAAAACTCACTAGACCCCATTTCGGGGTGACCCTTTCTCGGCTTGCACCCATCTGCACCCAGATGCTCAAATAAACAGTTCTTTATATCTTTGGGCTTTGCATGTTTTCCTCTCAGCTCTGACCTATCGGTTTGTATGTTTAAACCACCACACATGCGCTGCCTAAACCTAAGTCCTTTTGATATTTTTTACATGATTCTCTCTTGCTTTCCCTTCTGAGTATTTTTTTTTCTTTTTAAGGAAAAGGTATTAAGTAATTTTGCTGAAACTTAACAAAAGATGTTAGTTCTCTTTTTATATTGTGTTTTGTAACAATTTCCTACCTACACATTACAGAAGTGACTTTATAACTCAAAGGGCAGTGTCATGTTTATAATTACTCCCGTAATTCATGGTAGAATGAGGGCATCTTTATACTCTTTAGCCCAGTGGTTCTTAAAGTCTACCTCCAGACCACTGGCATCAGCACCACCTGAGAACTTGTTCTCAGGTCCCATCCCGACCTACTAAATTCAGAAACTGGGAATGGAACCCAGCAATGGTTTACCAAAATCCCCAGGTGATTCTGATGCACATTCAAGTTTGAGAACCACTGCTTTAGACTGAAGAATATTTTGAAAATGAGGGGACTTACCCAGAGTTTTCTTAGGTTAGGAGATACATCAGGACAGATTTTCCCCATTTTCACATTCCATTTCTACAGACTGACTCTCTAATCTATACTTTTTGAAACACCAGCACTGAGCTGTCATCAATGAAATGGTCAGTGATTCCATCTAGTTTTCTCTAAATTCATATGGAAGGGATGCCCAGATATTATACAGAGTACATTCTCCTATGATATAAATTTTCCCCAATAACGCTGAGATAATTCAGTCATTCTCCTCACAACTATATTCTCCAAAACTAGCTCACTGTGGATGCCTCTGCTAGAACCATCCGATGAAGATTAGTGTTGCCTCAACCTACATTAGTTTGTACCTCAACCTGAGTTTCCCGGTTTGATCAGATTTTTTTTAAATATTGCAAACTCATAGGCCAGTATTATCCTGACATCAAAACCAGAGAAAGACACAAAAAAAGAAAACTACTGGCCATATCTCTGATAAACACAGATGCAAAAATCCTCAACAAAATACTAGCAAACTAAATTCAACATCACATTAAAAAGTTCATTCATCATGATCAAGTAGGATTCATCCCAGGGATGCAAGGATGGTTCAACATAAACAAATTAATCAATGTGATACATCACATCAACAGAATGAAGGACAAAAACCATATGATCATTTCAATTGATACTGAAAAAGCATTTGATAAAATTCAACATCTCTCCATGATAAAAACTCTCAAAAAATTAGGTATAGAAAGAACATACCTCAACATCATAAAAGCCATATATCACAGATCCACAACTAGTATCATATTGAATGGAGAAAAACTGAAAGTCTTTCCTCTAAAATCTGGAATAAGACAAGGACTCCCACTTTCACCACAGTTATTCAACATAGTACTGGAAGCCCTCACCAGAGCAATTAGGCAAGACAAAGAGAAATAAGGACATCCAAAGTGGAAAAGAAGAAATCTGATTATTTTTGTTTGCAGATGATGTGATCATATATTTAGAAAAACCTAAAGACTTCACCAAAAAACTATTACAACTGATAAACAAATTCAGTAAAGGTGCAGGATACAAAATCAACATACAAAAATCAGTATCATTTCTATATGGCAACAGTAAACAATCTGAAAAAGAGACCAAGAAAGTAATTCCTTTTATAATAGCTACAAATAAAATAAAATACCTAGGAATAAACTTAACCAAAGAAGTGAAAGATCTCTACAATGAAAACTACAAAACACTGATGAAAGAAGTTGAAGAGGACACAAAAAATAGAAAGATATTCCATGCTCATAGACAGGATGAACCAACATTGCTTAAATGTTCATGCTACTCAAAGCAATCTAGAGATTCAATGCAATCTCTATCAAAAATACCAATGACATTCTTCACAGAAATAGAAAAATGATCCTAAAATTCATACGGAACCAAAAAATCCTAAAATTCATACGGAGCCAAAGCTATCCCAAGCGAAAAGAAAAAAACTGAAGGAATCACATTACCTGACTTCAGATTATGCTACAAAACTATAGAAACCAAAACAGCATAGTACTGGCATAAAAACAGACACATAGACCAATGGAACAGAATAGAGAATCCAGAAATAAATTCAAGCATTCACAGTGAACTCATTTTCAACAAAGGCTGAACATACAAGAACATCCCAAGAACATACATTGGGAAAAGGAGTCTCTCTTCAATAAATGTTGCTGGGAAAACTGGATATCCATATGCTGAAGAATGAAACTAGACCCCTATCTCTCACCATATACAAAAATCAAATCAAAATGGATAAATCTAAAACCTGAAACTATGAAACTACTATAAGAAAACATTGGGGAAACACTCCAGGACATTGGTTTGAGCAAAGATTTCTTGAGTAATACCTCAAAAGCACAGGCAACCAAAGCAAAAATGGCCAAATGAGATCATATCAAGCTAAAAAGCTTCTGCACAACAAAGGAAACGATCAACACAGTGAAGAGACAACCTACGAAAGGGGAGAAAATATACGCAAACTACTCATCTGACAAGGGATTAATAACCAGAATATGTAATGAGCTCAATCAACTCAATAGGAAAAATATCAAATAATCCAATTTAAAAATGAGCAAAAGATCTGAATAGACATTTCCAAAAGAAGACACACATATGGCCAACAGATATATGAAAAAATACTCATCATCACTAATAATCAGAGAAATGCAAATCAAAACTACAATAAGATATCATCTCATCCCAGTTAAAATGGCTTTTATCCAAAAGACAGGCAATAATGAATGCTGGTGAGGATGTGGAGAAAGGGGAACCCTTATACACTGTTGGCAAGAATGTAAATTAGTATAGCCACTATGGAGAAGAGTATAGATAGAGGTTCCTCAAAAACTAAAAATAGAACTACCAATGATCCAGTAATCCCACTGCTAGGTATATACCCAAAAGAAAGGAAATCAATATATTGAAGAGATATCTGCACTCCCATGCTTATTGCAGCACTATTCACAATAGCCAAGATATGGAATCAACATAAGTGTCAATCAATGAATGAATGAAGAAAGAACATGTGGTACATATACACAACAGAATATCATTCATCCATTAAAAAAATGAAACCCTGTCATTTGCAACATGGATGGAACTGGAAGACATTATGTTAAGTGAAATAAGCCAGGCACAGAAAGACAAATTTTGCATGTTCTCACTCATATGCAGAAGCTAAAAATTTAAAAATTGAACTCATGGAGATAAAGAATAGAATGATGGTTACTAGAGGCTGGGAAGGGTATTGAGGGGGGGATGGATAAAGTGGGGATGGTTAATGGGTACAAAAATACAGTCAGATGGAATGAATAAGAGCTAGTATTTGGCAGCACAATAGGGCAACTACAGTTAACAATAATTTATTTTATCTTTTAAAATAACTAAACGAGTGGAATTGGAATGTTTATAACATAAAGAAATGATAGACGGTTGAGGTGATAGATACCCCAATCACCCTGATTTGATCATTACACATTATATTCCTGTATCAAAATATCACATGTACCCCATAAATATATACAACTATTATGTACCCATAATAATTAAAAATAAAACATTTTAAAAATATTGTAAACTCATACATGTATATTTCTCAAAAAGAAATACTAATATTTTACATTGCTTCATGCAAACTTTATTATCATTACTAGAAAAATGGAACTGATTTACCTAACAAAATTGAGAAGGAGCATAACGCTCTTTGTATAAACTCGCCTGGAAATTGAGTTAGAAAAAATTTCTGAAGGTTGCCATTTCAATAAACGACAAATACTCAGAGTTATAAAACCAACCAGCTAAGCGGTTTCCCTTATCAGCTTTCCGCTTGCTTGCTAGTTGGAGAATCAGTAGGGGTGGGGGGAAGGTGAACAGGCAGGATGCCAGGCCTACTGAGAAGGGGAGGCATGAAATCAGGTGGGTTCAGCAACTGGAAGGAGATTTGTTAATGGTGTAGGGTAAATTATAAGACCAGAAGTAGGCAGGGACTTATCATGAAGGGCAAAGTGAGGTCTTTTAATGGTCAGAAGCCATTAAAAGATTTTAAGTCAGTGACATGATCCATCTAGCATTATAGAACAATTATTTGCCAACAAGTGATAGAAGGATGGATTCCAGGGAGAAAATGCTGAAAACCACTGCCATCAGAAGAAAGGTGATAAGGACCAAAATTAAAAAGCAATGTCAGCGGAAACGGAGAGAAGCAAATGGATTCAATGGCTATATTAGAGGTAGAATAAATAGATCTTCTCTTCTATTAGAGAACTCTACTTAGAAAATAACCACACGCCCTATAGCCTTCTCTCAAGAGTCCCTGTACTTTAAAAAAAAATTGCTTGAAAAACCTTTTAAAATTAAACCACTCTTGAATTACACCCACACACAAATGTATGCTTGGGAGGAAAAGAGACACCAACCCACTGTCAAATACAACCAGACTGTGAAATCCAGTTTAGACTCAACTAAAGAAACACCACTCCACACACGTGCATGTGCTCGTGCACACACATACAATATCATCAGAATGTGACCTTAAAATTGATTCTGTCTACACTGTGGTTTGGGCATTCTCTCTCCTCTCCCAGCGCCGGCTCCCAGCCTGGCCAATTTGACAGGTGGTCTACTGGAATTGCTTTCTAAATCGTCCATCCCACCTCAGCAAGCGTAGCTTTTTTGATGATTTCCATATTAACTTTAAAAATTCCATGATTACTTCAAGGAAAATAACCTTCGGTGTACACCATTTTCTTGCCAATCCCCTTGGCCTTTAGTTGCCCCCGCTCAAGGTTATGCCTTCTATCTCTCCATCTTTTCTGTCTTTTCATTCTTCAGCTAGTTACGTGGAGTTTCCCTGGCTGAGGACAGGAGCAGTTCCACTATATTCGCATTACTCTTCTACACTCTGATTTCTGAGTACTATTTGGGCAACACTCCTGGTTGGCTGCCAAGGCATGGTTACCATGGTAATATCACCAGCTAGCATTATTTTTTTAAAAAGCAACAAATTAAATGAAAGAGTGAGCAAAATAAGCAGAGTCCAGTCAAGAACCAAATTTCTCGCTACTGAGTAATTCTCCTCTCCTGGGGACACAATATTTTAAAAAGTAAAAAAAGCAGCCGTTCCCCAGGGGAACATTAAAAATGACTAGTTCAGTTGTTTGTTTCTGACTTACCTCACTATGTATTTTTCAGCAGGGGACGTTCCTGTTTTTTCAGTTGTTAGCCTTTGGTGTAGAAGGAATTGTATCTGCTCCCCACGATGTTAGTGCTGGTCTCTCTGAGCACTCTGTTGAGGTCAGTGTTGAATTTTGCAGTCCTCACATCTCTCAGAGAAATTTGTTCAGCCATTTACTATTTTACCTACTCTCTCAAAAGCTCACGTACAGAAATCCCACTATAGTAAAACCTCAACAAGGGAGAATAAAAATAATGAAATGCATCAGTCCCCTGGCAGCTGATACTAATAGCCAGGCTTATGCAAAACTAATTTCTTAAGTTGAAATTGGTTTATTGTGTGAGTTATGGTATTATATAATGCAATATTGAGCTGTCCTGTTTCAATAAAAATTGTTCCTATTCTTGCCAAGTAAAAAATTATATATTAAATTAAGCAATTTCCATGTGTTTCAATTTCTTGCTTGCTAATGTTATAGAATGACTGATTTAAAACATAAATAAATAAATAAATAAACAAGAGAATGTTACATTTTGTACAAGTAGATATTCAATAGTGATCTGAACTCTTTTTCTTCCTTTGAAAGTCTTTTAATGCACACGTGATAGACAGCTCCTGCATTTTCATAACATCTAGATTCTGAAGTTCTAAACAGCAATCAAAGCTGCAGGAGCTGACCTACCGCAATTTTTACTACCACGGCAAAATAAGCCCCTTTATTCTAAGCTACACATTTTCAAAGGCAGTCTCAGCAGTATACTTTTTTTATGACTCCAGTTTATGCAACTTTTCCTTAGGACCTTAGTTCATCCATATATCTGAGATTCCTAAATGCGGTAAGCTATCAAGTAACAGCATTATTTTCTTTTTCATCAGTAAAGTATGAGCACAGAATGGACTTTGAGAAATAAATTGGGGTCACAGAGACATGCTAGGCATGGATCCTCTATGACATCCATTCAGAAGTTATGAAAATGCAGAAGCAGACACTTGTACATTTAAAGGTATGTACATTTACAAGGGAAAAAAAAAGAGTTCAAACCATTGCTGAACTAGGGTTCTTTGTGAATGAAGGGCAAAGGGCTCTAATGAATTCCACAGGCCAGAAGCTCACAAAGTTTCACAGCTGAAATTAATAGTGAGCCATTTCTAAGCAGGACCTCCAAAAAGAATGAGTAATTCAAAAGAGGAAAACCAGACTGCATGCATTTTTCTACTCCTGCCAGAAACCCTGGGTCTTATAAATACACCAAGACTTCCAATGAGAACACAACTGAGATTCTCCCACTTGCAGAAAAATCAAAGATGGCCATGTGGCAGTGGGAGGGATGAGAGAGGGCCCCTTAATTAGGGATTATAGCACTAGACAGGACTATTCAGGGCTAGAGACAATGATTTTTTTTCAGAAATGTCTTCCTTTGAGTAATTGTGTGTTATCTGTGTTCTTATGGTGCCTGGCACTATAAAACCAATGCATGTCAACATAATTTCTACATATTTTGTCAAACTTATGCATTTCTATCTTTGTCCTTGACTAAACATTCAGCAGGAAGTGTCTGAGTAGAACTCTGGGAGTATGAGCAGAATTCCATGACATGTGGTCCAGAGCAGTGGTCCCCAGCCTTTTGGCCCCAGGGACCGGTTTCATGGAAGACAATTTTTCCATGGATAGGGCATGGGAGGGGAGCATCACTGCCTCAGCTCCACCTCAGATCATCGGGCATTAGATTCTCATAAGGAGCACGCAACCTAGATCCCTCCATGCACAGTTTACAGTAGGGTTCATGCTCCTATGAGAATCTAATGCCACCTGCTGATCTGACAGGAGGTGGAGCTCAGGTGGTGACGCGAGAGATGGAGAATGGCTGTAAATACAGATGAAGCTTCGCTCACTCACCTGCTGCTCACCTTCTGCTGTGAGGCCCGGTTCCTAACAGGCCACCGACCAGTACCTGTCCACGGCCCTGGGGGTTGGGGACCGCAGGTCTAGAGAACACAGAAGTGTATGGAAGAACTTCATTTAGTCTCTAACAACAAATAGTTCCTCACCTCCTACATAATGAACTCTCCCTTGTAAATGGTGGCTCTGGGGATACCAAGGAGGCTTTCGAGGTAAAAGAGTTACTCAACAAACAGACAAGACAAAAATCCATTCGACTCGGTAGCACGAGAGCCTAGCTATTCACTAGAGCCAGTAACTCAATGTGTCATAGTTTTCAAGGAGCTTATAAAATCTAATTTCATCTTTCAGCAAAAAGTAGTTGTTAATGCTTGTCACCTAGATGGCCTACAGATGTATTTTAAGAATACAAAAGACACTGAATTTAATTTACATCTTTCTCTAAAATCAAGAGAGCACCTTCTGAAATTAACAGAGAATATAGCTTATTGAAAAGGAGTAGACTTTTTCAGATACAGATAAATGTTAATCATATTATCAAACCAAAGGAATTATTTATCTATTTCACTTAAAATATCTGCTTTGGCCTCAATTATGTAGCACATATATAATTGGTTAGAATTTTTGATAAAGCAATTCAAATAACTGCTTCAGTTACCTACCATCTTTTATTGCTCATTTGCCCTAAAGGCTGGGAAGAACTTTAAAAATAATACAGCTACCTTTTAATTATTCATGGCAAAAATGTTAACAATGTGACAATCTGTTTTACTTTCAGACTTTCACTGCCATGATTAAATAGAAAAATTAACAGAATTATTTGCTAGCTACTCTTCTGCTTTATTTGTATTTGTGTTCTTTTGCTTATCATTTTAAACCAAAATATTTTATCACCCATTTCTACCTGGTAAAACGGGTAGAGTTTACCTTACATTGGTAATTTGTATTTCCCTAAGAAATGACATTACAAATTCCAACATGGATTGGGAAGCCACAAAACTAGCTGAGTTAGTTTTCAATTGGATGACTAGATTATTGTGTATAAAGTTTTAAATTCCCACACATTTTGATAAAGCCACTGATAATCAAATACACTTCTAAACACACATTAAGATGCTAGAACAAATACGTGTGGATTATCTACTCAAATGCTACTTTTCCTGAGGGAGGACAATCCAAAATTGACTTAAAATAAATATGTATTGATTGCATGCATACTCTGTATGACAGTCTAGTATAGTAAATGCAGTAAATGCTAAAGTTTATTTCTAATTTGCAACGTTTCTGGGGGAAGCAAATCATTGCCCAGTAGCCTCTGCAGAAATATAAAATTTAATGGATAAAATGCTTATATTAGTCCCATGACCTTTCTTCAACTAGAAGACTTTTCTGAATTTCATTAAACTATCCCACCTTACTCAACTATGGTGATGCTTTTGATAAATTGTGTTGTCATACTGAAGTAAAGATTTGTAATCAATAATGCTGTTTTTTTTAATATTACAAAATAAAGATTTTTATTCCGTATTTGCAGTAGCTTGCATGTATGCTTGCATCTGAGAACAAAAACTGAGCAGAATAAATTTTCGGAATTGACAAATTAAATGATACATCTGTCCAGACATGGAAACAAATTGTTGAAAACAATGTTATTTACTACAAAACTGCATGACTCATTTTGCAATGTCTGTGCTTAAGGAGGAAAGAGACGACGGGATGTATTAATTACACATGATGAATGACTTGACACTTTCTGGGTGTTATGACAAAAGTGAAGTTTTGAAAGGTTTTCCTGGGGGTTGCTTCATGCTTCAGATGAATATGTGTTTCTTCATATTTTAGCATTTTAAAGACTTTTAATAAAGATTGCAGAAATTATAAATTTTGGCATATAGGAATACACACACACATATATGTGTATGTATATGTATATCTCATATGTGTGTGCATGTGTGTATATATGTGTGTACCTATATTGGTCTCAACATCCAAAAAGTCAACCTCTGTGTTTCTAGAAAAAACAAATAATCCCTATTTATTTATGTACCTATAGTAACCTAATGATTCTGTTTCTCCCTATGTTCTATAGTAGTAGCTTGGATCTTGTCAGTGTTTGATAGTTCATTCAAAACAACATGAATAACACACTGAAATAATATTAATGTGTGCGATATAATTGTGATTACCTATGAGAAAGTGGATAGAAAACCAATAACCTCACATTTGAAAATAACATTATCCTAAAAGCCTACTTCCAAACATTTTATCAATATTGACCTTCATTCTAACATGTTTTAAGAATAGCATCATTAAAAGACAATTACACCTATTTGTATATCTGCAATTTCCAAGGCTGTAAATTCAAACCATCCCAGAGCTTTTTCAATAATCACACATACCAGGTATTTACATTAATACAATAAATCAGGAGATCTAAAATCCTCAGATCTTAACCAATTTCTTTCTTCTTCCTTCTGGTTAAACAGAGAAATGAAAATGTTGTTTCCTTCCTTATGGTCTTATCTCATATTTCAGTAAGCACATTGTAACTATAGTGATGGGTGCTCCAAACGGAGAGAAACAGCAATTGACAAAGAAAAACTAATCATTCTGAGTTATCATGGATACTACAGATTTCCCCTTACATCCCTGAAAGTAATTCAGTAATATATTAATAGTAGATTGTAACATACAGGACCCAACTCTCCACTTTTGTTGGCTGGAGGGGTGATATGTAATGCTGAGATAATCTATACATAAAGTATGAGGTTGAGATTTCTTCCTCTTTCTTCCCTCAACCCTGCACACCACCTGCACAATTAATTCATCACCAACCACCACAGCTCTCAAAAAGAATGTCTTTAGGAAAACAGTTGGCCAATCACATACCTGGTGTGCAGGCAGTATAATACTTCTTTGTCTTTGCCCAACTCTCTCCCATTAATGTCTGAGAGCAGGGACCATGTCTTCCTCTATTTTGTATCTGTAGCATGCAGCACATTCTCTGGCATAGAATAGGCATAAAATAACTGCAATTTCAATGAATGAATTTAAGTCACTAGAGCAGAACCTATTGAAGCCTATGTAGTATCTACAGACTTTTAAAAACCTAAAGACACAGAGAATGTTTCCATTATGTGTAACTTGCCACTGTGCACTGAGAAGGCCTCATTGGCCCAGGCAAGAATCAGAACTTCTGCCTCTTAAGGAGGGTCCCCCTGCTTCAAGTCCACAAGGACCACTAATCTGCTCACCACAGAGGGAGGGAAAAAAGGAGGGAGGGAGGGGGCCAATATAAGCCAGTTCAGCAGCCCAGAGTGGAGCAGGACATGCCGCCGCTGAGTACAGCTGCCCTAAGGCTGTGGAATCTGTGAGGCCTGCAGAAGAGGCTCTTGATCTGGAAAGGCCCCCCCAACCCAAGATGTGCCTGATAACTCTATCACTTGAAGGCTAAGCAGAGAAGAAAGCCCAGGTTTCCCTTTTTCTCCACTGTCAAGAGTACAGAGAACAGAGTGTAAGTTAAATATTGACATTTAGATCTGCTGCTATTTCTGAATAAGAACCAAAAGTGCATTTTTTTTCCATTTATTTTCAGGTTAAAATATGAGAACCTAGGGAAAATACTTAAAACTCTACTTCCTTTGTCTTCCAATATCACTATCCATGTGTTTCCCAGATAATTTATGAGCGAAAGCTCACTGAAACTAAAAAATTTAGGCCAAAATATAAAGAGATGAAAATGGAAGAATTTTAAAAAATTCACCTCTCACCCCTTGCTGCAGTTATACTGGTTTAACATGTCATAGTGTTACCCAGACACTTGCATTTACATAATTGTAATACATTTCCTTTCAATTTTCTACAGAAAAACTATTCAAAATATCACTTTGGCTCTCCATGATTCATTTGGTAGGTACATGTTTCAGGACACCAGTTTTAACCAGAAGCTGGTAACACAAGGCTCTGTTCCAGGCATCAGGAAAAACACACCTCCTCTTCCCTCTCTTTGAAAATCAGCTGTTGACAAGGTTGTCTATAATGATGTGCAAGAAAGCACCAAACGTACCCTACTCAGGAGCTGTGTCAGAGTGGTGTGCACAGATGTGTCCCTGAAATTCCTGCCTGTCAGAACGCTGTGACCTTCTCCTCCTTCCCCCCAACGCATTCTGTCAGAAAGAAATGGAGAAAGAACTGGGCACATACTTTCATATAAAAAGCTGTTAGGATGCCTGGTCATTCCCTCAGATTCTAGAGATGTCTCACATTCCCATGATGTATGTTGTTCAACTTGAACATACCAATCTAACTTGTATTAGTTCCTTGTTAGGCGCAAAGTCTGACATTTACCAGGTACTTACTATGTGTCAAGCTCTGTGCCAGATGCTTTACCTCAACTGGATTTTTTAATCTTTACAACCATCTAATGAGGTAGGTGCTGTTGTTATCTCCAGACTACAAACCAAAGCTCAGAGAGTGTATGCACCTTGCTCAAAGACACACAGTAAGTAGGAGAGCTTGGATTTAAACTCAGACCATTCTGAGTTTTCAGTCTGGTCTGTAACTGCTCTGCTCTCAGCTGCTCTCTAAAGGCCTCTCCACCCCCAGATAAAGTCATTGCTTCTAAAACACTGAAAGGCTAATCTCACAAGAATGCTTTTCTTTTTAAAATTGATTTGCCATATTACACATCACTACATGCCCTCCTAAATTTAAGCAATTATGTTTTTTTTAAAAAACAAAAAAGGTATACAGTGCATTAAAAAATATGAGTTAGGTATTTACGTTAAGAGCATAATTAATAACCTCAGTTAATTGGTATTGGGAGGCTGACTACTCCCAGTAAGGGCTATTAAATCACCACGGGTCTGAGCTGCTACGTCCTTGGGACGCATGCGTCCCTCCTCGCGGCGTTCCTCCGCCATCTAGAGGCTCCGTTCCGAAGTGATGCTGTGTCCAGGACCGGCTGCCTGGGAAGTGTAGCTGTTTGAGCTCTGAAATCCATCCTGGAGCCTCTTTAGATTACCCAGTTTTGAGATTTTAGTCTTCTTTTCTCCTGCTTTAAAAACCAAGTTGCTTTCTTCATCAATCTTAAAACTTAATACTAACAAAGGCAAAGTGTATTAAATAAAATGTGATTTTTTTTATGACAATGAGTTTGAGAATAGCAAATGTGAAAAAAAATAGCTCATTAAAGAGCTCTATTGTTGGCATTTCAGGAATACATGCACTACTTTCTATACAAATGATCAATCACCAGATTATGTGAGCAGTGATTCATCCCTTCTTGAATTTGTCCAATATTTGAATGTCCATTATATAAATTGCTAGATGTTTTCAAATAGCAATAAGAAATAAATATTTCTCAAATACCAATAAAAAATGAAGCAAAACAGCAAGACATAATTTCCTCATCTTTGCCTTATATGAAAAATCCAGAGGAAAAACTGCTAGTGGTATTTTATCTGATTTCTCACCAAGATAATGATAATGATAAGACAACTAATGTTTATTGAGTTACTACTGTTTATATAGTTTTATGTATTCATATATTATTTCTAATCTCATAACAGTTTGAAAGTTATTAGAATCATCCTGTGAGAAATAAAGAAACTGAGCCTCAGTTAGATGATAAAACTGGTAAATTACAAGTGGTAATTGATGAAGCTGGTATTTAAAACAAAACCTCCAAAAATCCACTCTATTTTCACTGCTTTGTGTTAATTTGAAAATAATAAAGAGCAACTAATTATTTATCCAAAGTGATAAGTGGTAAGTTAATATCATTCATCTGAAAATTTTGTAGTAGAGTGACCAATGAAATTATAATATTTAACTTGTTTAAAATTTGATTGAAAGTCATTGGAATAGGATAAATTTTAAAACTGAGTTTACAATTTGACCTATTGCTATGGTAGATGAAATTACTTAACCTGAAGAATACCCCAGGGTGACGATAGTAGAGAACAAAAGAAAGATATGGAGAAAGCAGAGCTGAGCATGACTTAATAAAATGATTTTTGTGGGATGTTCTTAAGCATTTTAACATAAATTCATTGCCTCCAAGTTCACAGGCAGGTAACCTGGTTCTAGATAAAGAGTTAATCTATAAGACCTTCCATGCCAGTAGGTCATGATCCTTCTACCACAAAGAGCTAAATGGTCCTAAAAAACATAGGTCAACATCCTAATGTCTACTTTTGATGTCCATTCTCTAGGTACTTTTGGCTTCTCCAGAATCTGTCTATTGTTAAAGCTTTCTGCTGAGATTTATATTTTGTGACATTTTATTCACTTAGAAATACTTCAATAAAAACATGTCATAAATTTATTTAATGTCCTGGAAGATTTTTTAATGCAAATGTTTATAAATAGTGACAAATTATAATGTATTCCTATAGAAAATATATCTCCTGCTACCTCAAAATGGGAAAAAGAATGATTATAAATACTTGGAGGAGTAGTCACAAAAGGAAGGGGGCACAAATATCTTTGTTAGTATGTAAGTGTGGATTCTTGGGTATTTTTTAAATTGTAAAAGTAGCATATGGACATTATGATCTTAGAATGTTCAAACTAGAAGTGATGTAAATATCATCTATTCCAGTCAACATCGCATTTTTCACAGATGAGAAAGCTGAGAAAGTCCATAGAGATGAAAGGACTTGCCCAATACTCACAACAAGATAAGGGCAGATCCAAGAATAGAACCCAAGTGTTTCAATTGCCAGTCTTGATCTTTTGATAGATTGCACAATATATGCTATACATGCACATTTCTTCCTACTCACACACAGTGTAGGTAAATTTGATAAATACCCAAATATCTGTCTTTGGTGGGCTGTAACAAAAGCAGAAGTTGCCTAGGGCAGTACCTTGACACATAGTAAGTACTCAGTGAATACTGGTTGAATGTTGAATGCCTATATGAACACATTCACCTGTTGTCATCTACTATACCCATCACTGTAGAAGAGAATGCGGCGAAAAGGATGATATTCAGAGGACTATTTTTTTTAGAAGAAAATCTTCCATTTTTTATTTTTCATATGACAGAAAAGGAGGGATTATTTTGGATGTGCCATAATGGAAAAGCAAAGCATTTGGCATCATAAATAAAGACAAATGATTTGATAAAACTGGTAGTCTTAGAATACATAAATTATCAGAATACATATCAGTTGTTATAAATTCAGTCATTTGATAGATAACTATTAGGCTTACTATAAGAGAAATAGAATAACACAGGTTAAGTACATTCTCTGGGTTTTGTCAACCTTGACATCTAGACATAGTCAGTGGTAGCTGGATGGTCCTACATGGGGTCTTACCCTCTGAACAGCCCCCATATGACTTCATTTTGCCTGCAATTATGAGAGTTCAAGGGGCACATCTAACAGGAATTCAAAAGACCCATTCAAAATTCAACCATAGATCTCAACCTCATTCATAAAAAGAGAAATGTGAATTAAAGTCACACCATTTTTACCTATTACATTGTTAGAATTTAAAATTGTGATAACAGTCTGTTGTCCAAGCTATAGGAAAGTAAGCACTCTCACATGTTGCTGTTAAGATTACCCTTATGGAAGGTCATTTTTCAATAGCTATCAAAATGACAACTGCATATACCCCTTGACCCTGCAGTTTCACTTCTGTGAGTTTATCCTACATATATACTTGCACTTATGCAAAAAAATAATGGTTAAATATTTTCATTGCTGATTGTGTTAATGATAGTGAAAGAATGGAAACAACCCAAGTGTCCATCTAAAGGGAATTGGTTAAATAAATTATTGTACATTTATACAAATGAATAATACTATGACTATAAGAAAGAATAAGCAAGCTCTCTGTGGACTGCTATGGAAAAAGCCCCCAAGAAAAATTGCTAAGTTAAAAAAGCAATGTGTTGTACATCATGTGCAACAAAGTCCCTTTTGTGAAAGGAAGAGAAGAAAATAATATATATAAGTATTTATATATATTTTTTAATTCTGGAAGGGTACATAAGAAACTGACAACAGTGGTTAACTATGGCAGGGGGACAATAGGAAATGGGCAGATGCAGGATTTTCACTGTGTACCTTTTTATTTCCTTTAAATTATGAAAAAATTGAATTATTTTAAATTTGTAAAAAGGGGAGGGCGTGCTCATTATTGGTCTGTTCAGGATTTCTATTTTTTCCTGATTGAGTCTTGGGAGGTTGTGTGTTTCCAGGAATTTATCCATTTCTTCTACATTTTCTAGTTTATGTGCATAGAGATTTTCATAGTATTCATGGATGATATTTTGTATTTTTGTGGTCTCAGTTGTAATGTGTAATTTTCCTTTCCAATTGAGTTTATTTTGGATCCTTTCTCTTCTATTTCTGGTTAATCTAGCTAGAGGTTTATTGATTTTTTTTATCTTTTCAAAGAATCAACTTTTTGTTTCATTGATCCTTTGTACTTTTGGGGGGGTTCCAATTTGTTTAGTTCTTCTCTGAGCTTTGTTATTTCTTTTCTTTTGCTGGCTTTGGGTTTGGTTTGCTCTTCCTTTTCTAGATCATTGAGAAGTGGCATTAGGTTGTTAATTTGTGATCTTTCTGTCTTTTTGATGTAGGCATTAAGGCTATGAATTTTCCCCTTAAGACTGCTTTTGCTGTACCCTATAGATGTTGATAGCTTGTGTCCTCTTTGTCATTCATTTTGAGAAATCTTTTGATTTCCATCTTAATTTCATCATTGACCCAAGGATTGTTCAGTAGCAGCTTGTTTAATTTCCATGACTTTGTGTAGATTTGAGTGTTTCTCTTGGAATTGATTTCTAGTTTTATTCCACTGAAATCTGAGAATATACATGGTATGGGTTTGATTTCTTTAAATTTGCTGAGATATGTTTTGTGGCCTAAAATATGATCAATCTTAGAAAATGTCCCACATGCTGATGAGAAGAATGTAAATTCAGTAGTATTTGCATAGAATGTTCTGTAAATGTCTCTAAGTCCATTTGTTCTAGAGTCCCATTTAGGTCCAGTGTTTCTTTATTTATTTTCTGTTTCAATCTGTCCAGCTCTGTCAGTGGAGTGCTGAAGTCCCTGACAATTATGATGCTACTGTTCATCTCTTTATTTAGATCTGGTAGGATTTGCTTCATGAATCTGGGAGCTCCTGTGTTAGGTGTGTATATATTTAGGATTGTTAGGTCTTCTTGTTGAATTGCTCCCTTTACCATTATATAATGACCATCTTTGTCTTTCTTTACCATTATTGATTAAAAATCTATTTTATCTGATATGAGAATGGCTACACCTGCTCTCTTTGATCTCCATTTGCATGGAATACTTTTTCCATCCCTTCACCTTGAATCTGTGTGAGCCCTTGTGGGTTAGCTGTGTTTCCTGGAAACATCCCTCGAGTAGATTTTCCTTGCTTTTTGCTCTTTCTTCTTATCCCTCAGGGATACCTATAATTTGTATATTAGTTCACTTCATATAGTCCCATATTTCTCTGAGAGATTGTTCAGTCTTCTTTATTCTTTTTTCTGCATCTTTCAATGACAGGGTTAGCTCGAGAGTCTTGTCTTCAAGCTCTGAGATTCTTTCTTCTGCTTGCTCTAGCCTGTTGTGAAACCTTTTTGCTGTATTTTGAAATTTCCTAAATGACTCTTTCATTTCTTTAAGTTCTATTACATCCTTTCTTAGGATTTTTTCATTTTTCTCATTGATTTCTTGAAGTTTCTTTTGGCTTCTTTGGTTTTCAACTTTCTTTTCAATTCCATTCATCTTATTTGTCATCCATATTCTGAATTCCATTTCTGACGTTTTGACAATTTCCTTTTGGTTAGGTCCACTGCTGTAGATCCACTGTGTTCCCTTGGGGGTGCTGAACTATTTTGCTTTCCATGTTGCCAGAGTTCTTTTACTGGTTTCTTTTCATCTGAATCCTCTTCTCTTAGCTCAGGACTGATAGGCTTGCAGGGCACCTGTTCTCCTTTGCTGGGAACTGTCCAACTTAGTGAAAAGAAGGGGAGGTCCCTAGATGTTGCTTTTGTGTCCTACTCTGGAAGATTGTCCCAGAAGGGGAGGGGCAGGCACACTAAAAGCCTGTAATGCAGCTGTTCTGTTTTGTCCCATTCTCCTGTGATTGTCACAGTTCAAGCCGGTGCTGGATGATCTTCCTATTCAGAGGTGGATTGTTTCCCAGACCATTGTTGGAAGTTCGAGTTGGAGGCTAGGTAAGACCCTTTCCATGGAGGCTGGCCTAGAGGAGGATTGCTCTGCCTGAGGTCACATTGTGGAGGTGACAGCAGAAGCTGAGTGGGGCTATCTAGGCAGTGGTCATGGATGTCTGGGCTGTGGGCATTTGCTCTAACTGGGTCCAGATGCAATGGCATTTCAAGGCTGGAGGGTCCCTGGCAGAGTGCTGGACAATGGGGCAGTTCTGCGGGCCCAGCAGCAGTGGTGGATTCTCATGTTTGGGGTCTCAGGGCCTGGGTGCAGAGCTGGAATCTCGGGGGTGGAGTCATGGGCCCTGTGGGAGCACTGGAGCCTCCAGGGCAGAGCTGTAGTCCTGATAGCTGTGGTGAAGCCTTGGTGGTGAAGGCTGGGGGCTTGACAGGAGCGCTGGAACTGCAGGGGCAGAGCAGGGGCAGCACTGGAGCCTTGGGGGTAGAGCCACAGGCCTGGGTGCAATGGGAGCCTCAGAGCCAGAGCTGGGGCCTGGAGGTAGGGCAGGAGCCATGTTGGGGGGGCCATGGGGTCAGAAAGCTATACATGAACTGTGGAGGTGGAGCTGCAGGGGTGGGTGGCAATGTGGGAGTTGCAGGGGTGGGGTTGTGGGCTGGGGCTGCTGGATGCCGGGGTTCTCCCCCATCCAGGTCCCACAGAGGCAGTAGCCACAAGGTTTCTCAGGTGGTGTCTGTGGCATTAGTTTTGCTCAAATCCCCCACTGGAGGGAGGGCTGCTCACCTCCCTGTTACAAGTCATGGCACAGGAGAGCATCCACTCTGCCCAATCCTTCCCCAGCCCAGCAGAGCAATATGAAGGTGGCTGTTGCAAAGCTGAGCCCTGTTCAGACCTGGCACCCTGCAACTGAGAGCTCAGAATGGCATCAGTTGCACAGACCCAGGATAGGTAGCCACCAGATCACCACTGCACCCACTGTCTGGTGAAATGTTGCTGCACAGACTCCAAGCAGCTCCCTGATCAGACCAGAGGTCTGTGGTGGTGTTGAGGGTCCCCTCACAGCTCAGGCCACAGTGCCGGTGGGGTGAACAAGGAGCCCCACAGCTCTCTCCTTCTGTCCTCCCCCACATGTGGATGTCTCCCCCAGGTTCCCTCCAATCTTGCCAAATGAATCTTCCATCACCTTCTCCTTCACTCTTAATGTCCCCCATCACTTCTCCAGTGTCTTACAATGCTCTTTCCAAGAGGAGCCATCCACAGGTAGACATCTGCCTGCACCTTCTGATGCTCTCCTTGCGAGCGGCACACGTGGCTTCTAGTGTGCCATCTTCTCTGGATCTTCTGACTTCTAAAAGGCATTTTGATATAGAATCCAGATCTGGCTGAATTAAAACTCAACAGATCTTGAAAATACTTTTCTTTTCAATGAACTGCATACCTGCTAGGCAGATGACGTGGTGGAGGTGCTTGTAAATACACATAAAAACTAAGGCAAATGGGTGTCCTCTGAAGAACCAATACATATATACTTTCATATATGCATAAATGTCTAATCATAAGGCCATGCCATAAATTTCAAGGCCAATATATTGTTAATCCATTTTTATTTAACTCTAGAGAAATATAAATATAAGTAACCTTACCAAAAACAAAAAATTGAAAACAAAATAGTGTACATGAAGATTTGTTTGCAGGAGCATATTAACAATAATGATACTCTCGATCCTACACTTGGATACTGTAAATAAGACATTCATGTAGACTAAAAGATGAAAATATGATTCTCCACTGCAACATTACTGAGAAAAGGCATAATTTTATTCTCACGGTCTTTGGCATAAATAGTTAGGCATACCTAGAGATTTCACAAAGCTATTGACAACCTGTTTCTCTCTAAATCTAAATGTTATTTTCTTTTTTGATATGAAGTCAATATGCAGATTACCCAATTTACACTTCAGTTACTTTAACCATAATTTTAAAAATACGTCAGTAAATGCCATGGGCTTGAAAACAGAAAGACCTTACAATCCCTACTCCTCTAAACATCTCTCTGAATCATAGCACTGGAAAGTTTAAGAAGATGTTTTTTCTGGCCACTACCTACCAAAGAGATGTATAGATACATAATATAGTCCCAGTTGGAGGGAACTCTTCCTAGCAAAGACTACAGATGTTTCCTATATTTTCCATAGGTAAATTCTGCTTTAAATTTTAATATTGAATTAAACCATGAAACCTAGGAAAGCTTTTAGTGTACTCGTTCTCCATAAGGGAATATTTTGCCCCTCCCCCATCCCAGGATGTTTGGCAATGTCTGGAGACATTTTTGGTTGTCATAGCTGGGGGAGAGGGGAAGTTGGTAGTACTACGGGCATCTAGTGGATAGAGGCCAAGGATGCTGCTAAACATTCTACAGCAAGGGTCCCCAACCTATGGTGAGTTGTATAATTATTTCATTATATATTACAATGTAATAATAATAGAAATAAAATGCACAATAAATGTAATGAGCTTGAATCATCCAGAAACCATCCCCCACCCCTGGTCCATGGAAAAATTGTCTCCCATGAAAACGGTCCCTGATGCCAAAAAGGTTGGGGACTGCTGTTCTACAGGGCACAGAACAGAGAATTATCCAACCGAAAATGTCAATAATGCCAAGGTTGAGAAATCTTGATCCTGTGTTATAAGAGAGATAATGGTATTCACATTTCTTAGATTCAATTTGGAATTCTGGCTAGAGCACAAATGTAAAAGATGCATCTGTTATCATATCTATTCCTAAGGTTAATCGTTGCTTTAAGTATATTTTGACTCCAATACTTTAGAAAGTGAAAATGTGATTGCATTTTTTTAATGTGCTTTCATTTAATGTGGTTTGCATTTTACGCTAGGAAGCACTTTCATTTGTTCACAATTCTCAGTTAAAGGATAAGATAGCCTTGAGGTCAAAAAGGGAAAATAAAAACATGTTTAAGATTTAGTAATTTTTCTCCTTTGCTACAAATCACAACCAGAATTGTCTTCAGTTGTAACATGTGCATCTGTACTGTTTCACAATTTGATGCATTATGCCAGATCACATCCAAAACGTTAGCCAGGTCTACACATCCAAAGCATAATAAATGAGTAGGTCATTTACATCCACTGTGGTTCACAGAGTGATAAGAAGCATAGGCCTAACTGGCATGTTTTCATACCACTTTTGCAACCAAGCAATGAACCTGTGATTAAACAAGCTAACCAAATATTTTGGACTCATTCAATCTCTTCCACAATTACAGAGATGGAAATTTCAGATTCATTTCATCCATTGCCAAAATGTTATAATTCCTTCTCAAATAATTTCCTTTACCAAAAAAAGCTTGACTTTTTAATCTAGGTTAAGTGGAGATAAAAAGTAAACAAACCAGTGACATGAGAATCTGTTGACCTCTATTGAACGGTACACTGGGGAATCTAAAATTTACCAAGTGAAACCAGAGGAGGAAATGAAACATGGGAAAACCCAGAACTTTGGACTTCTACAGAGTAATACTTTTGGTCAAATAATACATTCTAGTAGCAACATTTGATTATTTTCCAGGAAGAACAATAAGTAAAAATTCAATCTAAACATGCAATTTTCTAGCAAGTTAGCTATGAGATTAATTTAAACATGCTGTTAAGTTTGCATTAAGGTTAATGAATATGAATCATTTACAAAGTAATTTAAAATGTATCTGTGACCCTACATGTGCCCAAAACAGCTTTGTGCCCTTTGGATTTTATTTGCCATATAAAGCACTTCATTTGCCATTGGGAAAAGAAGCCTCACATGTAAAGTCAAATTTTTGTCAAATTAGGAGAGATACCACAGGCTCGTTCTTTGCCATGACTTCCTCACCTTTTAGAAATTGGCCCTGACAGTCAAAGCATATGAAGTTCAAAACCTAATGGGACATCTATACTGTAAGTCACTTGACGATTTAAGAGTCTAACCTGGACTCACAGAGCCTCTGAGCCCTGCTAGTGTTGCTGGAGGGTTCTTTAAGTGTTCCTCTCCCTCTGGTACTTGGCTTCCCATCACCATCACTGATTGGTCTCATTTTTATCCCTGAAGGACATTTCTTTCATTTCCTTACCCTACAGCACAAGCCTCATCGAGTAAGCTGCAACTCAGAATACGTGAGCTGAATTTTTTAAGCTCTCAAAGAGTGAACCAAAGAGGTCCAAATGTCAATTAAAGAAACTTAGAAACAACACAATGCCCTGTGCCTTTTAGAGGTCGTCTGAGAGATTCTTTCCACGATCCTGTATAAACTTTCTCTCCCCTTTTCAATATGGATTAAACCACGCTCATCTCTTATTGATGGAAAAAAGCAATTTTGATGAATAGTTTTATCAACTCAATTTTTTCAGCAACTTACAATTTACAAATATCTTTCATTCAATCCTAACAACCATATAAATTAGGCACTCTTTGTCATTACTAGTATTCATATTATTAATGTTATTTCTGTTGCCAAGAGGAAGCTCTAGCAAATTGGCCAAAATAAAGACTTACGGTCAGAAGACCTGAGAGTGCATTTTCTGTGTGTCTTTTCTGTATGAATTCAAGCAAACTGCTTTTGCCTCTCTAAGGATCTGTCCCCTCATCAAAAAAGTTGGCCTAAAACAGATATGTCACAGAGTTACAGGGAGAACTAAACAATATAATGTAAGTGAAACTGTATTAAACAGTACTTCCAACACTGTTTATGTAATCCCCTCTTTAAAGTGAGGTTGGCTGGTTTCGTTTTGTTCATTCTTTGTAAATGAGGGTATGATGATTCACAGAAAGGGATCTGCCCCAGGCCTCATCTTAGTATGGTAGAGGAACAGAATGGAAATTTCAGTCTTTGGAGTAGAAGCTATGGAGACAAACCAGACCCTTCCTCTCCCCACCCTGCCTGTCATGAGCAAAGCACTCATTCCCTCAGCTACTGATAGGATTGGGGGCTGACAGCTCAAAGCTGCATCCCTCTCAGGGCATTGCCTTAGGCATAAGGGAGCTGCATCCCCCAGAATTATGCACCCTCCCCAGGGTTGTTTGCCCTCCCCTGACTGGTCACTGCAAGATGCAGAGACCTGGCCCCCTAATCTCAACTCTGGGTAACACTTTCTCAAAGGCCTGCCTAGTTTTAGAGATCCCTATAGGATCAGCTGAAGCCTCTGCTACAATTGTATCATAGCTCAACTTCTTCCTCTGCCCAATCTTGCTTCCTTCACCCCTTGCAGGTACTGATCCCCAGAGCACTTGCCAAAAACCCTCCTGCTCACAGATCTCCATCCCAATTTCCTAGGACCCAGACTCAATACAGTCTCCTGACTCCAAATTCCACGTGCTTGGCACAACCAGTACATGTGAAAGCAGGGAAAAATTTCTTCACGATAAAACTGTATCTGCCTGCCAAGTTATCAGCAAATCTTTTAAGAACATAAAATAGAACCTGTAATTTTAGATTGTGGCAGGACAGCTTCAGGATCATGAAGTACAGAGCCCGAAGCAAAATTAAACACCAAATATATTCTCTGCTGTCTATTTTGTGTGAGAAGATATAAAATGGGATAAAATTGGCTCTTGCTATCGGGAGCCTGCAATCAAAATGCCTAGGGTATCAACTGTCCATAAAGAAAGAGAGCAGAGCCATGACCACCACAGAGACACCCTGGCTTCTGGGGTCTGGCTCCATCAAAGCGCACGCACAAAGCATATTGGTGATTGGCCACAGAGCAGTCACGAACTGTTCAAAGACAGTTGTCTGTACAGCCTTGTCACTGGGAACCATGCACATCACCCACAGAGGTCTTCTCGGAGCAGTTGTGCTTCTGCTGTCATTGCTCCCTTGAGAACCCTTGCATCAAACTGGGCCAATCACATTCTCTCTCCCCATCATTTGGACTTTTGAATCAAGAGCCCCAGAGACTGTTGGTCTTAATAATGTGAAACTGCAGAAAAGTGACCACAAATGGCTACTGCTACAGCCCTTGGAGCAGCCCTGCTTCCCAAGGCCAACATGTACCTCTTCCTTGGATTCTGAAAGTTATACCATCAGTTTCCCAGGGAGGTTTGCTAAAGCAATCTGAGTTGGATTCTATGACTTGAAATTCAAAGAAACAACTACTCCAAGTCCTCTGTAAAGTTTTGTATAAAACCCCAGAAATTTTAATTATGCCTTTGACAGAGAGAGAACATCTATCTGTGTAAATTGTCTCCCACATGCTGACATTGATAAAAGCAAAAGAAAACTTAAGAAACTGTCCACCTGTCTCAATGCCACAGGATAAGACCATGAACACGGAAATAGAAAAAAATCTACAACAGCAACAAAAGGTTCTTAACAGGTCATATCATTTCTTTCTCAAAAGCTTCCAATAGTTTCCCATCACACTTTAAATATAATCCAGTCTTTACATGGGCTGAAGCCTACATTACCTTCCTCAGCCGACTCTTGGTGATGTCTCACCTCATCTCCTTCCGCTCTCCTCTTCACTGACTCCATCCAGACACACTGGCCTCTTTATTCTTCTCAAGCACACTCCACCTCAGGGCCTTTGCACTTATAGTTTCCAATCAGGGTATCAATATATCCTCCAGATATCTATATGGCTTATTCTCTCTCTTCCTTCAGGCCTCTGCTGAAATGCCATCTTAGAAGGGCCTTCCCTAACCTCCCATCTAGAAAACTAGCCCTGCCCTTTCTTTCTTTATCCTCATATTCCCCTTAATTTTTCTTCATGCCACTTGTCACTACCTCACATTACATGTTATGCCTAATATACATTATAAAATAGTCATATCTGTTAATTATCTGTCACCCTACTAGATTATAATCTCCATTATGGTCATGAATTGGTATATTTTTGTTCATTGTGGAGTTCACACCATTTAGAAGTGACTGGCACATAGAAAGTTCTCAAGTGATATTTATTAATTGGATGAATAAACAAATGATTAAAATCTAAGCAACGACATATTTCCATTTAGAGGTAGAGTATCGAGCGTTGTGTACTGAGGGTTGTGAATGACCTTGCTCCAGTCCCTCATACCTCTTGGGTTGTACAATAACAGCAGGCACATCCCGAGGGAAAGAATCCTGGCAGGCTGAGGCCCACAAAGGGAGCAGCCCTACCTTCTGATGTCATTTCAGCACATACCTGCAATGGGACCAGGTAGTGAGCACTTTGAGCTTTTAAGAAGTAGAGAGTCTCTGTGAGGGAGAGAGGCAGGTGGTTTTAATGGCTGCAACCAAAGCAAGGCAGCAATGAGTACTGCCAAGTCTAGTCCCAGGCAGGAAGGGGAGACAAGACTTGGGAAGGAGGCAAAGAAGATGTCAAACAGGCTAGCTCTGTTGAAATATCTGCCCTGAAAATGCAAGGCTTCTCCTACAGGCCTTTTCCTTCTTGTTCAATGTATTAAATGGCTTTTCCAATAACTCCACATGCACATACAAGCACATTCCCTTCTAGCTTTGATATCTGGCAAAACAAAAAAAGTGTATCTTCAAATTTGTCTTATTCCATAGTCTCACTCCACCTGCACAATAGTTTCTATTAGGTTCAAAGGAAAAAATCAAGCTCTCATATATTAAATTTTGCATGTCACAAAATGAATTTTGTTTGACAGTCTTCTAACCTTTTCTAAAGCCCATGTGTTTGCAAAAGAATTGGCTGAAGCAGTACTCCAACTGTCCTTCTGATTTACACAACAACGGTGAATTAAATGGCAATATGATCTCTAAACAAATGTGGCTAAATACAACACGCTCTGAGGTACTCATGCCACATATTGGCAGGTGCCTTTCTTGCCATTCTTACCAAACCAAATAGGTGGAGAACAGGTAAGGTTACAAGAGGCTTAGATGGCTAGATGGAGAAATGTTCCTGAGAGATGGAGTCACACCACTGCCAAATATCAGCTTTCTCTTCCGAAGTACAATATGTGAGGATAAATGGATTATACGTTTTCTTAATGTACTTCCTCAGAAAGACAGATGGTAGACACATAGATAAATCCTTATTTTACTTGGTAGTCAGGTATCATACTAGCTGGAAATTGAATAGAAAATTCATGTTGCCAAGAACAACAAAAATATTAATATAAAAATATACACTTCAGAGAATAAAAATAGGTATGATCTCTTCAAGAGAAAAATATATCAAAAGCCTCAAAAATGTACTACTTTTTTACCTGAAATTTTATTTCTGGGAATTTAGACTAAGACAACAATCATAATCATGCAGAAAGACTCAGTTACAAGGATGTTGGCATTGTGTGTAATCATAATCATGAAAATTTGGAAATGACATAAATGTCTATGAGCAGGGGCTAAGTAAAACAAGCCATGAACATCCATGCAGGGAGATAAAATGAAGCCATTACATGATTTTAAAATATTTAGAGGTTTTGAAAAGTAATTATGGGGTAGTTTTAGGTTTAAAACGTATTCCATCTTTAATACAGTATAATGTCAATTTAGTTTAAAATAAGTGTGCATTTTTACTCAAAACAAAAAATTTTGTAAGGAGATACACCAAATGTTATTAGGTTGCCTTTAAGTATTTGAATTATATATAATTTTTATTTTATTGCCTTTATACCTTTATTCCAAAATCAGCTATAATGAATGCATATTACCTTTTAATAAAAATGACATATATTTTGAACCTATATGATAAAGAAAATGCACTCTGTGTGCAGTGGAAGGTTGAAAAGGAAAGCATCTGTTTGTTGCAATGACAGAGAATAATTTGTGTGATACTTCTTAGAGATATAGTTCTATCTTGCCACCTTGAAATGATAATAAATAACAACTACTCTTACAATGAAGCGGTGTCAGAGGGCTACAATGGGAAGTCAAAGTAATATTAATAGTCCCAAAGTCATACATCAAGCAAATGCAAAAGTTCCCTAGAGAAAGATGCTGGTAGAATAAATAATCAAGAAGCAGAATGCACTTCAAGTAAATAGTGCTCTATGTGAGGTGGCATAAGCAGAATAGGTCTTAGAAGCACTTAAAGTATTAATCACTACACTAATTTTTGATGTATGGTGATAAATATTTTAAGAGTTACATTATTAGATTCACATAATCATCAACTAAAGAGTTTATGAAGAGATTCATTTGGAAAATTTTGACCCATATAACCACATTTAAAATGTCATTGCATTAAAGGATTTATAAAATTATTATATCTGCAAGTTTATGAATATATGTATTCTACTAATGTATCTTCCTTTATTTCTCCCTATCCCAAGCTTTCCTGCTTCTTCAACACACACACACATACACACACTCCCACCGTACTGCCATGCTATCAAAAACAACTAGTATTTCTTTGCAGTTTTACCTGGTAAATTTTCTGCTCTCTGGTAATCTAGTTACAATACAGCCTCAGTTTTCTATTTTTGCTACCTAGGAAAAATCCAAAGGAAAGTGAGTTTCTTTGATTCATAAAACCACTGCTAAGCTTATAAACTTCTCTTTTTCATTCAAATCACACCCACCATAAGTTGGTTAAAGAAGACAGGAGGACAGGAGTCATAGTAAAGTTTCATGAAAATAGTCATCTTTTCCTCATTCATTGCAAAGAGAAATGTGACCAAAGCTGCACTTCCACTCAAGCCTCGGAAAACAAATTTTCCCAGACCTAATGGTTTATAAAGGATTTTTACTGTCATGCTAGGGAAGAAGAAAGAGCACACAAAACACTCTGATTAGGGGGAATCAGAGAGCGTGTCAGTCTAGGAGAGAACATTGCAACCCATGAGCTTGTCAAAGTTGGGCAGTTGTTCAAATGGGCAGTCTGATTTTGCTCTATTTCTTGTTCAGTGCCTCTTAACAACTCAGAATCCCTGTAGAGAATTCCAAGGAAAAAGACTTCAGTGTGTATAAAAAATAATTAAAGACTACTTTAGTTTTGGTTCCCCAAGTAATAGATCCTGAGGCAAGGATTTAAGTGAGCATTTATTTGGCAGGTTCAGGAAACTCCAGTAGCAGAGTAGGAAAGAGATACAGGGAAGGGAAGGCAGCCAATGGCGAATAAGATGTTAAGCAAATGTGTTGGTTAGTTTTTTGCTGCATTATAAATCACTCCAACACTTACTGACTTTAACATCAAACACATATAGTCTCTCACACTTTCGTGAATCCTCTAGGTGGTTCTTGTCTGGGCCTGCTCACCTGATCTCTACGCTCAGCTGGCCACTCTACTAGTCTAGTCAGTCTTCAATGGTCAGACTCACGTCTGATGGTCGTTCTATGGGGCTTCAACTGGAACAGATAGTCTCTCAATCTCTACCTCTAATCCTCCCACAGGATAGCTTAGACCCCTTCAGGTGGCAGTCTCAGGCTCCAGAAGAAAAACACAAGAAAACAAGTCCCAACATGCAAGCACTTTTCAAGCCACTGATTGGGTCATGTTTGTTCATCTCTTAAAGGACAAAACAAGTCCACTTGGATTCTATGTTGGGGAAATAGATTCTACTTTTTGATGGGGCATCTGCAATATCACATGATAGGGAAAAGGAGAATTTGTGGTTAGTTTGCAATTTACCACCACCTGCCAAACTGGGTAATTGGAACTTAATCTGACTGAGAAACAATTATTCTATGCTTCAGAATTAATCCATCTAACACTAGAAATGAGGAAACTGGGGTATTTATACGTAAGTCTCCATCAGTCATTGGAGGATTGCTCCAGGATCAATACGCCAACAATTCCAGATGACTGCACAGGAGCAGGTTCAGGAACAGACCTCAGGCATACTGATGCAGACATTGGCAATTAGAAGTCTTCTGGAGAAACCAGAAATAATAAGTTGTGAGGATAGCAATGAGGCCTTGTCTGTGAATGATACAAATTGTACATATTTACTATTCAAAATGATCCAGCCAGCCAAAGAAGATAGCTTCAAATATTTCATTTTTAACTCTAACTCCACTTTTTCTTTTTTAATTCCTGAAACAGTAAAATGCCTGAAAAGTAGCATTCAATACCCCTTACCCGTTTTCTGGTTAAAAGAATGGCATAGTCACTCTCTGGGCTCCATTAAGGAGCTGCCTATCAATAGGAAACATCTAACTGAGAATTCAAACTAAAAGTCACCTTGTTCAGTAAACACTATGTAATTTCCATGGGTACTGTTCCTCTTCACACACAGGGGAATAAGCTAACCTAGTTTTGGACAGTGTCACACTGCATCTTTCAACCACACCAATGATTAAGGAACAGGGCAAAAATTTTCTGAAATGGAATTATCAGAAAAGAGTAGTTATAACATTATTTCAATCACTTTAACCAGGTGTTATCAAATACTCCAGTCCATAATGTGACATTAAAATGTAATTTTTTTGGTTTACAAAATACTTCTGTTTAGTATAGTGAGCAGTGGTATAGTGCAGTGGTCAAGGACACAGACTCTGAAGTCAGATGTCTGGGTTGGAACCTGACTGGCCATGTACCAGCTATGTGAGCTTGGACAATTTGCTTAAGCTCTCAGGGCCTCCCTTTTTCTGTCTATAAAATGAGGATGATTCTACTTCCTATCCCAAAGAATTGTAGTACAGATCAATACATATAATACTCTTAGAACAATCCTGGGCAACATGGTGAATATTAGCTATTTTTAGAAATGAATTGCCATTCCCACATACTGACTAATATAAGTTAATAGTGCTCTATTAACCTGAGTTAACAAGAATTATTTGCAAACAGAAGTCAGCTAAAACAAAAGTTTACAGATATGATTGAATTACACCCAGATATTAGATAATGCCTTGAGGAAATTAGACTTCACAAAAATTAGAAGCAAGTAGTTCTGATCTCAGTGGATTCAAACTTACTTCTCATTGACTTTAGGTAAAAAATAAATGTTCCATTGCACATAGATACCCATTTATAATACCCACATACACACGTAAACAAATTAAACACACATACACACACCTAAGTTTCATGAAGCAGCAATCATGGCAATATTTCCTACTCTCTTCTATTTCAATTTATTAAAGTGTTTGCAGTAATCTATTAATGTCACCATCATCACCTATGGTTTGAAAAATACTATATAATTATTTCTTACAATGAGACAATTACACGGGCAAAATATCTGCTCTTCCCATTTCTGGCCACTCTTCAGCCCACTCCTGCCCTGTTGTACCAGGGTCAAGCTCTCCCTCAGTATGAAGGGAAACAGCAACTCTTCCAGACCTTCTCAGATTCCCAGCTTTGTCAGACTACACTGATCTCTGGTCCTGGTGTCAGCTACTCACCCTTCTCAGCACTTCTCTGAACATGCAAGACATAGGGAATGAATATTCTTGCCTGGGAAAATAAAGCCCGCTCTGTGACCTAAAGTTCTTCTGCCTGTTGTGGACGTGTGAGGCATGAGGCAAGAAGGGGTCATTAAACCTCTGGGAGCTGCAAAGAGCCTCTTTCAAGCCCCAGAACTGAAATAATGACCTCTGCCCTCTCATCCAATTTGTGGCCAAAGCAGCACATAGCACGGCATCTAATTTAACCCTTGGCAATTAAATATATAACAAGGTTTTAGGAACTGAAATTTTGTAGCAACATCAGATACCAGGCCAGATTAAGTAAGTTTTGGATAAATGGTCCTTATACCACAAAATCACTTGAAATACAGTCTACTTGCCTTTTCATCTCTTTCTACTCATGCCAACTATATATCACTAAATTCTACTCATTTCTTATATTCCTTAAGGTAGTTCTAGTCTTTGATTTTCATACTTGGTAGGTTGAATCAGAGACAGGAGAGTTTCACCTCACAAAACAATACTAAATAAGAGTTCTGGAGATAGATGGTGGCGATAGTTATACAATGATATGAATGTGCTGAAAGCCACTCATCTGTACACTCAAAAATGATTAAGATGGAAAATTTTATGTTATGTGTATTTACTGCAATTTAAAAATAAATTAGAAAAGAAAGTATTAAATAGAAGTTCTTTTGAATTTAGACCTTTCTCCCTCCTTACCCCCCTTCACCTGAACCAAAAAAGAAAAAAACACAAGCAGATATTACATTTTATAGTTTGTTAGTCAAGTAAAATTTAGTTAGTTATTTAGATCTTTGAATCTGTCATCTATCACCATTTCCTAATTCTTGTGGTTGTGGGGAATAACCAGAGGAAACAGAAATACCCCTCTTAATCTCTTATTTAATCAAAAGTTTCCATGCATCCTACTACCTACCCACTGGTAAGGTTCTCAATAATAAACATGCATCCATAACAGACTGATACTTTTACTAATTCCAGAGTTGACATATTAACAAACTTTGTGGCAGAAACCTATTGACTTACACAAATTGAGTAGTCAAAAATATTAATAATAAAAATATCTTCAAATAATGCTACAAATAGGATGTTTCAGAAAATATGAAAATGGAAGACTTGCTCAACAATTTCTGCTTGGCTACACCTTGAAAACTAAAGAAAACAAGGACATTTTATTTGGGTGCCTCCATTAAATGAGGCATAGTTTTTAAGCAAGGCCTTGAATAAAACCAGAAGAGCAGTTCATTTAACATGTTTCTCATTGACCTTGTCAGGCCTCCATTCAGCATCTTTAGTTTAAAAAAAAAAAAAACACTGTAAATAAGTATGCTCTCTTCTTTTGAATTTTGATGGCCTCATAAGCCATTCAAGCTTCATCTTTGTGGTTAATGTGTCATCAGAATCTATTTTCAGTCATTTCTGGATAGCTTTTTTGTAGCTTCCAATTACCATAGTATATACGCTTCTCTCTCATGTTCATATCACTACCCAAACCAAATATTCTACTTACTAACAATGAAGTACTTCATGTAAGATTTATTTCTAAAACTCTTTTAACATCAGGCTTTTCTTTATGCTAGTGCTTGAATAATGCATTTAACATCTATCTTAATTCTAGCCTTGAGATCTACGTCACTCAAACATATTAGTGTAATAGTCACCCTTATACCCTATCCCACCCCTCTTGATTTCCCAAACAATTGATTATATAGGAAACACAGTATTACGTAAAGGATGAGGAAACACACTTAAAATATAAGACGGACTATGTTTTTAATAATGAACTAATCTGATTAAGGTAAGGGCATTAAATAAAGCATATTTTGTGATACTATACCAGATACTGTACCAAAATGAATGTCTACACAAAAACAGCAAATAAAAGTTTTCAATCAAGAATTCTGTGGTTCTGTCTTTAGTGCACAACCACTGTTCTACATGGAGTTGAAGAGAGATGGTGAAATACACCTAGAATTTCAAGGACAAAGCCATGCAAACAGCCCTGTCTAGATCATATTTTATACGACTACCAATGACCAAATTACAACCGACAAGATTTTTTTTTAAAAGTTGCCAAAAAAGATTTTGAAATTAACATAATTATCAAAAGATGAAGAAGATTTATAGATATACACCTTGAAGTGTAAACTTTTTTATAAATAAGGAAATCTAAACCTTGGAGCCCTAAATCTTTTTGTAAACAAGGAAGTATAGCTTATCCAAAATGTTAGCAGCATTTTATTTGCATTAAATAAAGTACTATGAAATAGCTAAGAAGAGTAAAAGATATCAAATGTATTTCCTATCTTGGCCAATTCATATTCCCTTCATCTTTGGATACTACTCCTGAAAATTTTTAGGCCCACATCCAGGAAACCTTTCCAACTGGCTCTCATATGTCAAATCTTATTATTATTACAGTCTACTCTGCTTAATCTAGTGACTTCCAAGACCTGTTGCTTTCCCAACTCCCAATGCCGACTCTGATTATCACTAAGACCTCCCACAATTCAACTCAAGGAAAAAAGGAATGGGATTCAAAAAGCACAAAGAGGAAGGAAAAAAGGGCGAAAACGTGAGGAATTAATGGAAAGAAAAATAACTAAAAACATTATTAAAATGGGACAAAATACCCGATTCCATTCTTTTCCCCCAATTTACTAAATTCAGTAGTCACATACTGAAAACTTTTCAAATAATAATAGCCAACATTTACCAAGAACCTATGAAGAGCCAGGCATTGCTTTAAGCACCTTACAATATTATCTCATTTAATACAACTCTATGAGGTAGGTACTATTACTGTTCCATTTTACAGTCAAAGAAACTGAGGCATATGGAAGAGTAACTTACCCCAGTTACACAGACAGATCCAGAATTCAACCCAAGCAGTATAGTTCTGGAGCCCATATTTTTTACCCAGTATGTTATGTTGTTTTTCCATGTGAGGGGACATGCTAACCACATCCACATATGGGTTCCATTAATACTATGCACCCATGGGAAGTAGGATTCTAGAGATTCAGTCCTTAAATAAGCACTCATGATGAGCAGACTCTAAGTCATGCCCTGCTTCTTACTGCCTGAAAGAAACAAAAATGAATAAATCAAGATGCAAGCCCTAGGCCTAGATAAATTCACAGTCTAGTGAGAATATATTATCACAACACAGTGAAAACAGTGCTTGTAGCTATGTCTAAAGTGCTATCAAGGACATGGACGGAGAGGGGGATGATGACTAACTTCTTGGAGAATGTCAGGAAGATGTCACAGAGAAGATGATAAATGATCAAAGTTTTTTAAAGAACAAGTAGGAGTTTTCAGAAAATAGGGAAGGCAGAAGGAGTGACATAGGTATCCATGTTTTGGACGACAATAATGAAGATTCATGTGTTAATAAACTTTTTTGTTACAAATACACACAAGACTTTCTGTTAGGCCCATGGAAGACATAAAAATAAATAAAGTACAATCCCTTCTTTCGATGAATTTATAATCTAGGAGGGGGGATAACACACCAATGAACATTACAAGGTTCTATTTTTTTTTATGTTCTAAGAATTCTACAGATGAATCATTTAGATGCTTTAAGGTTGTCTTTGCATGAATCCAGAGAATTCTGGGAAACTGATGCCTATTCTGCTTCTACAGCTCTGAGTTCAGGAATGTGGTTGGATCAGCTGAACTAGCCTCGAGAGTCTGAGAATAATGGATGAGGACTGAATGTACTGCCACAATCATATTTTTTCATTAGATAATTCTGAGATTGATGAGGTATACCTGGACCAAGTGAAGGAGTATCCAGCACATATCCAGACTACACAACATATAGGACTTCTCCAGCCTTGTGCATAAACACTGGGCATGGAAGAGGACAAGTTACACTTCCAGAAGGACGTGCAATCTGCCCTCACAATTATGCGAGCTCTAGCTAGATGGAGTCCCTAGGAAGCATGTGTCTTTGTCCTAGGTGATGCTGCTGACCTTGCTACCATTTATCCAAACTGTACTTCCTACTGCATTCTTAATATAAGTAAAACATGTTTCATTTACTTAGAGGGTATCTACATCTTGTTTTTCTGTCAATCCAAGCCTGCTAATGACATTTTCCAGTATGACAGTTGGCCAAGGAGTTTAACAAATTATATAGGAGTTCAGAAGCAGCAGCTACTATTGATTAAATAATCACAGAGTTCTTGGAGGAAGTAGCATTGGAATTATGATTGATTGAATCTATCATCAATCAATCAAGATTTCAGTCTGACTCATCCCCTTCCTAACTGATATATTCACTTATTAGATAAGTTAATATATTCAAAAATATTAGAGTTCATCTTGCTGGCCTAGGAGAGAGACTTCCTGCCCTTTGTAAGGACTAATTTTACAATTTATCTATAAAGAGAAAATTCTTAATTCCTTCATTCCCAGGTTCTTAGAGATATCCTGCTATACTGACCAAGTCTGTCAACAATAACAATAAACATATATTGCATAGTTCTTTTCAATTTACATAGTATATTTTAATAATATCATCTCATTTGATTCCCCTAGTTACCCTGTGAAGTATTAGTCAAGATTAGTGACTTGCCCCAAGCCATAAGGCTAGTAAGCGGGTGACCCAGCTCTTCTACATTGTCCCACCATGGAGTCCCAGTTCTGATCGATCCCATTTTGGGAACTTCTCTTAGCCCATGCACTGTAACCTCCTCTCCTTTCTCTGAGAATCACCCTCCCCTCATCCCTGTGCCTAGCCAGGAGCAGCCATGTTGTACCACATAACACCTCCACTCAGGTCCTAGTTAACTAGGCCAAAAGAATACACTAAACAAGATAAAAAAATCAGATTTTCTAAAGGAGAACTTTAGGAATTGACATGTAGATATGGACAGTTTGTCTCCTCATGTGCCAGGAAATAAGGTTTGTGAATTTAGGAGCTATGATTGGCCACATTCCACCCTAAGAACAAATATTAAAGAAACAGTTTGCAGAGAAAAGGATAAAGCAGAAGCCCAAGAAAATCAAGAAGTAGCCACAAAGAAAGTACAAATGACTTTGCTGTCCCTGTTCCAGTCCTTTGAGTCCTAGCTACATCTTAGCCCTGTATCCATTTCCTTTCATCTAGCTTGAGTTGGTTTCCATTAGTTAAAATCAGGGTCTTAAATGCTGATATTTCAGAATGTGTATAAGACCAGTTGATATTAGCCCATTCACTAGGATACAATGGCCAAAAGGAAAAAAAAAAAAGGGAGGAAGGGAGAAAGGGAGGGGAGGTTATTTTCTTTATCTGTTACCTACAGCTGCAACCTCACAACACTCCCAGTCAGCTCCCCTCTCGGGAGGAGAGTAGTTTCATGGCCTGGGTTTTGAAGATGTGTATATATGCTTGGTACAGGAACCATGGATTTAGTGGAATATTTTTTTTTCCAAACTAATCTTAACAGTGCTTTGGGAAAATAACCAGGTGGTAGTGTGTAGCATAGCATGGGTTTGAGAGCAGTGGGAAGGGACGGGGGCGCGGAGGGGGAGAGAGAAGAGGGATCAGTTGGGAATTGAAAATGAGCCTTAAAGAAAATCCTGTACAAATAGAAAGAAAAAACAGTATGGAAAATGCTGAGAAGGTAGACTGGATGACACTTAGCAACCAACTGGCTATGTGGGACAGTGGGGGAAAGGAGATGTCAAAGACAACTGTCCCAAGTCTGGAGCCTGGGTGACTAGAAGCATGAGAAGACCAGTAGCTAAAATCTGGAATCAGGAGGAGGACTGGTTTAAGGAGTTAGCGATTGTGCATTCATGAGGCATCTGCCTGGCATTGGTGTAAATGTCTGTCAGCCCAGGAGGAAAGACAAGACTGAAGTATAGATCTGGGAGCTGTTCGCCGGGCTGACAGCGAACACGAGCTCACTTAGGGCTTTACAGAGAAAGGAAGAGAAAGACAAGAAGAAAGCCTTGGGGAGGGTCCACGTTGAGGAACAGATAGATGGAGGGAAATATGACTGAAAAAACAATAGAAAAGCAGGGGAAATCAGGACAGCACAATGTTGATGATGTTGTCAAGGTGTTGTCTGCCCTCAGGTCTTGGCATGCTGTTGGCTGAAGAATGACCAGACACACCAAAGCGTCAAGCCCAGACTATTATCCCGGTCCTCTGGCTCCTTTCTTGGAAAAATCACCAGCAAGGCCAATACCATGGAGTAACCTCAGGCAGGGAGCAGTTTCACAGGAGCAGCTCTTTATTGTAAAACAAAACGGGTCTGTCTCCACAAGTGGAGAGAGACAGACCAACTGACTGACTGACCCACTCTCTCTCTCAATTCTCAGATTGTTTCCTTTTATTAGCCCAGTCTGGGGAAGGGCTTTCGGGAGGTGTGAGATATTACCAAATGATCAACAGGTGTCCTCAAAATTCCATCTGCGTATATACAAGCTCCCTCTAAGCCCACCTGGTGGGGGGGGGGTGGTGAACCACAATGCAGATTCAAGCTAATGGCATAATAATTACCCTTAGGTTACTCAAGGTCACTTTCTAAATCCTATCTTGCCTGGGCTGGGGAATTCCCAGATGGATAAAGCACTCCCTCCTTCCCCAGGTGTAGCAGTTGTTCGAGACACCACCAAAGCAGGGAACACTTGTCCCAAGAAGAGCCAGAGATCCTAACTATCTACCTAACAATGTTAAGGCGTTTTTAGGGGGGGCGGGGTGGTCAACAGTTTTAAACACCTCAGAGAGCTCAGGAGAATCAAGAATTTGAGAATAGCCACCAAAATTCACAATTAAAAAGTGACTGAGCAGTAGGTTGATGAGAGGGACTATCAGATTACAGAGGCCTTTGTAGTAAGTGGTTAGGACTAAGTGAGTTTGGAGAAGAAAAGCAGAGAAGGGAGGCCTGATCATGAGACCTGACCGTGGCAGTGAGGGACGGGGGAGGAAAGACAAGTGAACCCAGAGATTGAAAATGCATAAATGAGAATAAAATTGGTAGAAACAAGATCCTGAAGGAGACAAAAAGCACAAGTGATCCTGAGGAGGAAAATCTGATTTGGAGAGGAAGACAGCTCAGAAAGCATCATGTCTTCCATCCTCCCTGGAAAGTTGCAAAAGAGGTCCGTCGAGAGGGATGGGGATGTAAGCATATAACACCACAGTCCACAGCACCGACCCAGCAGACAATCAACACTTAAACATTGTTGAATGAATAAATGATTCTGCTACTCAAATATTTATGTGTAAATATATACATAGATATTTTTGTTACTGATGATTTTTGAAAAGTAATTCAGAAAAGAAAGAGCATTCTACAGCCATTAGCCCTAAGGAGAGCCAAAAATAACAATAAGCTCTGCTTGCCTTGAACATCAGAGAAGAGGAATGCAATTATGACATATTAGAGTTAATTTGGCCACGCCCATGTGCTCAGGAAGCCATACCATCAGCAGAATAATTTGCTGTTACGAAAAGCACAGTAGTAAAAGCATTTTCACTTCCATAAAGGAAATTCCATGATACCCTTTCTACATGACCTTCCTTTCTCTATTGTCACCATTTTCTTATAAAATGACTTTGCGCCTTCCAGGGCTAACACTCTGAGAGTAGCTTACTTCTTTCCATTTCCAGTGACAAATCAGATAAGGTAGGTCAACATATGAGCAAGGCAGAGTAAAGATTTTCACACGTTCAAAACCAAAATTGACAGCTGCCAATGATTGATGATTATAACCTGTACCCTTTGGCAGAAAACTTAATAAGTTTTGCTCAATATGATAGCAAAAGAGTTGTTACACATAGTGTAAATAAAATGTAATGTAATTTTTTAAAAATCTTGGATCACTTTGGAAAATTGGAATGTTAGTTATTGTCATTACTCTATGCCCTTGAAGGGAAATGTGCTAAATAACCCAGTTTTCTGAAGGAGCAAATGATTTACTGGCCTCAGATCTTACTTGTCTTTCTTTCTAAGAGCTAATACAGAAGTTCTTAAATTTTTCTGTGCCATACACCTCTTCGGCTTCAGCCTATGGACTCCTCAGAATAATATTTAGAAGCGCATAAAATAAAGTAGGTTTACAAAAGCAACAGAAATTGAACTGTTATTGAGAAACCATTTAAATACAGCTATCAAAATATTAAATGTTTGTGAAATAGTAATATACAAGTTCTTTATTAACATATTAAATAATGAAATTGGTAGTGGAACTAATTACTATAAATTCAAAATGGTAATTAGCATGAATATTTTAAGATAACTAATAACTATAACATGCAATGAAATACAAAAGTATCAGTAATTTCTACTGTGACAGAATCACAGGTATACAATACTACAATGTAGTACTCTGGAACCTGCGGCCTTAAGGCCACGTGTGGCCTTCTAGGTCCTTAAGTGCAGCCTTTTGACTGAATTCAAATTTTACAGAACAAGTGCTTTTACTAAAAAGGGTGCAGCAGAGAAAGATGAAGCTTTTCTTGCCTCCTTTGCTGCTTAAAAAAGAACAATCTTGAAATCAGAAGACCGCAGGTTCCCCACCCCAATCTCAGTTTGAGCTTAATAAAGATCCCCCCACATCTCCAGATTAAGAACTCTTGGTTGTACCTTTTATAAAAACTACAACTATAATTAGTGTTCACCAACTGTGATTACTAACCAAATGAACACAAGTTTTTACTTTTTAGAACTATTAAGACTTCTCTGAATATTTAGAGAGCACAGAAATAAAAGTGTGGCTGCAGCTGGCTAGGGGAAGTCCATGAATGTGGAGAATCTCAGATACACTCTGAGAAGTTACGTCCAGTAACTTCATTTTACCTCTCCACTGGCTCCCACAAGGACCCTGAAGAAGGATGAGTGTAGTGGAGTCCCTTCAGTTATCCCAGCACAACATGATTTTCTGTGTCCTGAAAACCCATAACGTACAAATGTCAATCTTAAGAATCTAAGATCATGTTGCTAAGTATGTTTCCTTTCCACAATATTTTGATTAAAACCTCTCAAGGGACCCAAGATTCTCCAAAAAAGAAACATTTTAGTTTTACCAAAATCCTAAATTGGTCATTGATTGTTAAAATATTAATAAAAATATGACAACAATGGAAATTTTATAAGAGCATGTGCAAAGCACACGTGAAATACTGTAAAAGCAAAACCACAGAAGTACAGATTTCTCTTTATTTAGTTGGTTGATTGATTGTTGTTGGTATTGGGTTGTTTTTACTACAAAGGGCTGGAGAAATATCCCTTAACACAGCCAACGTAGACATTTGATGACACATGAAACAGGAAACCACAATAGAGGAAGCAATGGTCAGTAGTAGGAGAGAATCTTCATGGCATTACTCAAGCCAGAGCATATTATTTTCCCTGCTAAAACCAAGTGTATTCATTTCCTAGAGCTATTGTAACAAAGTATCACAAATTGGTGGCTTACAATGACAAAAATGTACTCTCACAGTTTTAGAGACCAGAAGTTCAAAATCAAGATGCCAGCAGCGTTGGTTCCCTCTAGAGGCTCTGAGGGAAAATCTGTTCCAGGCCTTTCTCCTACCTTCCTGGGGCTGCTGGCAACCCTTGGCATTCTTTGTCTTTGGGCTGCATAACTACAATCTCCAACGCTGTCCTCACGTGTCCTTCTCTGTATCTCAAATTTTCCTCTCGTTTCTCTTAAAAGGATGCCAGTCACTGGATTTAGGGGCCACTCTAAATCCAGAATGATTTCATCTCAAGATCCTTAACTAATTACACCTGTAAAGACCCTATTTCTGAATAAAGCACATTCACAGGTACCAGGAGTTAGGCCTAGGACACTACTTTTTGAGGAACACAATTCAACCTACTACACCAAAGATTCCTAAAATCCCACACATTCCAGCTACAGAAACTTTTAGTAAAAGATGATCCAAAGCAACACAAAGCATAAAGCATGTTTAACTTGCAGACAATATTAGTAAATAATTCTATTTTTTTAAAACTGCACATCATTAATTACTGGCATTTGAAAATCTGTACAAAAAACAAAGGGAGTATACGTAGCTACAGAATAGAAATAGAATTGGTACAGTCTGTGTAGCTAAGACAGAAAGTTAAAGATTTTCAGGGACTTAACTTTGAGAAATTATAGACACAAACTAGGAATTCCTGGCAATCAACGCTGGCATTGAAGGATCTGTGCCAGTGAAGGATATAAAAACAGGATGAAGACAGATGAGATGTCCCCTTAGCCACCACTGACTAAGGGTGTTCCCAATTCCCTAGTGAAATAAGCTATCGCTCAACCCATGGTAGAGCTATGACTGAATCGTTTAAGATAGATTGTCTATATTACGCTTAAATCATTTGTGAGTTTTAAATAACTTATAGTTCATCTAGTGGTATGTAGCCAATTCTAAATTAATGCTTTTATGTTTACATAGTCCTAAAATAACTGAAGAAAGGATTCTTAATGTAGCACAAAGGAAAAAATGGTATCTGAACTGGGTAGACCAACTAATACTTGCAGTCATATTGTTCAGAAAAGGGAGGCTGCATAATGCCCAAATATGGACACTCATTTTTTTAATTCAACATATCCTAAAATTTTTAAAGCTAGGTGCCAAAGAACGGCAATATGGCCTTTGTCCACATATCAACTTCATAAATGTTTTCCATGTCTGCAAAATAGAAAGCATATTGTCTTCTAAAAAATAGAAGCATGCATGCAAAGGTATAAATATTTTATCAATTTGTTCATTGTATTTCATCATGTCATGTTGTTCTTTATAGATGTATAGTCCTTCTTAGACTTACTAAATAGAAGAATCCTATGTCCTTGTAGGAAGGATCCTGTTTTATTCTTCCTTGATAGCTCCCACAATGCCTAGCACAGTTCCTGGTATACAGTAAATCCACAATCAACAGTAGCTACAAGATTTCCTAATACTTTCTACTGAATAGTTTTTCCCTCTTGTAGAATGTACCACTTACACATGTGATGATGCTGAAGGAATTCATGTAAGATAAACAAGGCTCAATATTTTCCCCACTGAAGCAACTATGAAACCTGAGTTTGGGGAGCACCTAATTGTACTAGTACACTCTGTGCCGCAGTTTCCTCATATGTAATATGGAAGTTATAATTATGGCAGCTTCAGAGGGCTGTTGTTTAAATAAGTTAATGTTTATAAAGCGTTCAGAAGAGTGCCGGGCATATAGGAAGTACTATACAAGCACTTTCATTAGTAGTAGTGTTGGTATTAATATTCACTTGCCTTACAGAGATAGATTTGTCTGAAGGAATAAATATAGTAATGCATATTTTATTCAGCACTGCTGGGGAACAACATCTTCCAAATTATTGACATTACTACCTTTAAATAATCACTCAGTCTATTAGCCAGTATTTATTAAACACCTATAATTGTGTGCCAGGCATGTTCTATAGTAATCCAGTAATGAAGAAGAGACAGTCCCTACCAACAAGAAATTTATACTCCAGTGTGGAAAAAATACATGAACACATCAAGATAAAAATAAGATACTTTCAGATAACATGTACCATGAAGAAAATAAAATTGAGTAACATGATATATAGGACCTGCTTGAAAAGTGGTGGATGGCAGAGCTAATTTGAACTAAAAGGACCAGTAAAGGTCACTAGAAGAGAAGCTGAGTTGAGACCAGAATAATGAGGTAGTCATTTGTAAGTCTGAGCGAAGAGCTTTCCAAGCAGAAGCAACAGCAATACACGAACACCCTGTGATTGAAACAAATGTTCAAGGTTGCTGCATTAAGTCATAGTTGCATGCTGTTGGATGGGACCCAGTGGAATGGGATAAGTTGGTAACTGGGAAAAGGAGAAAAATTAGACAAGTGAAGTTTTCATGATGGTATGGGGTGGGATCCAGAGCACATCTGGAGGGAATGACCTTCCAGGGGTAAAGAGACCTGGCAGAGCATGTGGGCATGAATATGGTGAGCTAGTAGAACTAAGAGGAGGGAAAATGAGATTATGGTGAGATCATTACCTGTGAGTGAGTGGCGACAGGAACTAGAGGTTTAGGAAGTCATTCCAGCGAGTTAGAAATTGAATATGCTCCACAGGTAGAGTAGGATGGCACTTAGTACAGTATGCCTTGACATTTGTGGTCATGGTTTGGAAATAACTATAGCTAGCACAATTGTTTGAGTTTCTCCAGCAACATTTAGCTGCTTGAGTGAAGATGCAAAGCAGACAGTCATGTGAGTGTAACTAGGATTGAGATTTTGCCAGGCAAAGAAAGTGGCAAAGAGATGGCCACAGAAATCAAGAAGCATTTGCAAGAAAATGGTCACAGTAGTACAGGAAATCACAGCTGGTGAGATGGACGTGAAAGATGGTAAGGTGGAAGCGAAAGAGCATGTGATGAATATGAAAAATAAATGACAAGGGCAGGGGATTAGAGGACTTGATAAGGTTGGTAACTTGCAAGAGTGGGATAAGCAGGGTAAGTGAGTGAATGGACAAGAAGTAATGATCAGAAAACGAGACGTTTAAAATGAAAGTGTTAGTAATGAAAAAGTAGATGTGTGAGCATATGAGTGGTATCTAAGGGAGAGGGAGGGTAGATAAAAAGATCAGTATCAAAAACTAACTTTAAATATTTATTTTTATTTTTTTCAGACAGGGTCTCACTCTGTTGCCCAGGTTAGAGTGCAGTGGCATCATCATAGCTCAGTGCAGCCTCTAACTCCTGGGCTCAAGCAATCCTCCTGCCTCAGCCTCCTAAATAGGTAGGACTACAGGCTTGTACCACTACACCTAGCTAATTTTTCTATTTTTGTAGAGATGGGGTCTCGCTATATTGCTTAGGCTAGTCTCGAACTCCTGGCCTCAAGCGATCCTCCCGCTTCGGCCTCACAAAGTGCTGGAATTACAGGCGTGAGCCGCAGCACCTAGCCAAAAACTGACTTTAAATTTTTTGTTACTGTATAATCATTTGGGACGGAAATGCCATTAAAACGGTTTTTACACCATTCCTTGTATTATTGGAGTAGACTAAACAATTTTGTTTTTTCTGGTCATAAAGGTATTTCCTGATTGTTTTAGTCCTACAATACATTATCCTACACAATAGTATTTGAAGTTTTCGAGTCTGCTCTTTAGAGTTTTCCTGTCTTTTTCCTTTGTTCCTTTCAAGCACAGGAGCCTGAAAACTGGACTTCTGAGAATTAACTAAAATGTCCCTAAGTGAGGGTCTTAAGAGTGCACCTACACTGAAGTCTGTGAACTTGACTGAATCAATGTGGGTTTCTCAGGCATCCTTTACTTGGCTTCCCTCCCGCTGGACAAGCAAAGCTTTACTCTTTGAAGAGGAGGATGGGGCACTGGGGTTTACAGCTCTCAATCCCTACTGATATAATAATAATCTTTTATTTCTAGCCAGTGGATTTTGAAAAGATTTGACAAACTTCTCTATTTAAATATCTAGTGTTTATTAAAATATTTCTCTTGCTTATGAATAATCTTGGGAAATAGTCATAAAATTATGAATGGCCCAGGATTTAAGTTCAATGTTAAAATAGTTCTGATTTAGGGTTTAATTAATTCACATTTGAACGACATAAAAAATAACCTAAATAACTACCTCTAAAGATTCTTTCCCTTGTGGCCTTTCTCATGTATAAAATTTATCATGTAATCACTGCTTTACAAAATGCAAGAAAGCACAAATTAAGAATATCCCCAAATAGCCACCTGCCCAGCCAAAGTAGATATCTAAAGGGGACCAGTAAAGTAAGCCATTTATCTTGTTTTTCTCCACTTTCTTTTTTAGCTGATAAAAATTTTTTTTACTTACACCAATTGATCGTACATATCCACATCCTTTTTTCCTGTAGTCCTTATGCCAAAAAAAGAGACGACAGTTCTGAGGCATCAACACTCTTTCAGTGGCTGCTGCACAGTTCTGTAACATGAAGAGAGAAGTCTCCAATTCCTTCTATATAATGAATGCTGGACATTCTTCCACAGCCTGTTTACAACTGCTGACTCCTGGGACTTAGTAAGCAATATCTTACAACAGAGACACTATCAGGAAAAAGGCCTAGGAACTCTATTATATTTTCACAAAATGCTATTACAGACACAGGAGATATGGAGTTAGGAAAGAAGTAATTAAATGAAAATGTTATAGATGAAAAAAGGAGTCAAAAACAAAAGTAGAACCCTGGGAATAGCAAGAGATAAAGTAGCCGGAGGCACTTGGCCTTTTCTGAACAATTTTAGCACAAAAATGTTTGGCAATCAGGAGAAACGGTTACTTGAGCATTCTCCTCTAGCTCGTGAAGTACATGTTTAACATTACCAATACATTTTTTACTTGAATGGTTTCCAAGATGTTAAATTTCTGCACACCTCTATTATAGGTTTCCATCAGTCCATCATTTTCCCTTCAAACCATTCATTCATTCAAAAATATTTATTGAGACCCTACTATGTACCAGTCCACCATTCTAAGTGTTACATATACAGGAGGGCACAAATTACACAAAAAATCTCTGTCCTCATAGCTCTTTAGTTTCAGGGGAAAGACAAACAATAAACACAATAAGTAAATAAATTACAGTATGCAGAAAGTAATGAGTGCTTGGAACTAAAGTAGAGCAAAGGAAAGGGGAGCTGGTGAAAGGAGGTAGGCACGGGTATGTGCAATTTGAAATAGTTCTGAAATAGTTCACAGGACAGTCAACTGCCTTGACTATTGGTCATGAACGATCTCTAAGTTACACTAAGTGAAAAAAAGCAAGATGTAGAATAGAAGAATGTGCCTAGAGGCCTGCCACTTGTAATTTTTAAGAACAAATATATATGCTTTTATATGCATAGCCTGTCTATTAATGGAGCCCATAAATCATCAACAGGGAACTCAGTGATTGAGGAAAAATGTTTTTCAACATACCTCTTTTATATCTTGAATTTTGCATTAATTCTTTAAGTATTTTAGTTAATTCTTTAAAATGAAGTTTTATGTAACCTAAAACAACCTATAGTAGTTAAATCAATTGTTTGGCAAATAACCTGTGAAGATAAAATAAATCACCTATATTTGGTACTACAGAATCATCTATATTTAATACTACCAGCATGATAGCAAAAATGTTATAGTTATCTTTAAGGCAATCTCAAGAAAGAAAATAACTCTTAGGAAATAATTGATCTTTACAGCCAAAAATATGCAGGAAAAAATTGCCTAATACTTTCACTATTCCTGACTTTTGCTTTTCCTCCGATAATCTATTTTATACTATATTCACTACTAATTCCATTTGAAAGTAAACAGGATTAGGTTGACTCTGGTTTTTTAAATTTATTTTTATCTCCTCTTTAGCACGTGAAACTGCAACTAACCTTCCCTTACTGGCACTAGGTACAGATTGGCTGGACTGGAAATGCCTTTACCAATAATACTTCCAGTACTAACAGTAACTACCACTCAACTGTTGAGTCATAGCTCTGCCAGCAGCTTGATATATCACTGTGTATACCAGGAGGCTGGGGTGAAACAGGTTGACACATCTTCAGTTTTCGAATTACCGAAAAAACATCTCTGTTAATACCCGCTGCATTTATGAAAAAATTAATTCAAATGTTTCCCCACCTCTTGAAACTATTAATATTGTGTATATCTTGTTCTTTGATAACATCATAATTAAGTGACCTCCTCTGAGGTCAGAAGGCGTGGCATGGAACACCTCCAGATTTCTTTTAGTGATGATCAGTCCATAGCCCTGCCAGTTCCCCAGGAGCCGCCAAAATTAGCATAAATTTTGTGACCCAGCGAGTCAGAAACCTAGACGAAGAGGACAGGGATTCTCGCCCATTTTCAATTTCCCAAAGTAGCTAGCTGCAGCTGTCTCTCACCTCTAGGCTTTGTCAGTGACTTTTTAAAATATTATTATTCAGTTATCTCATATACTTAACTCTTCTCCTTTTACTTTCTCTTGAACTTAGAGTCAGGTTCCTTAGGGTATGTCTTATTTTAAAATTCTTTATTGTCATTCCTGACATCATCCCTAGCCCAGACTCCAATATTGTCAGTGTCTAACGTATTTTCCCGTCAGTACTTTTTTTGGGCACAGGTGGGTGGCAAAATGTTGTTTGGTTTTGCTTCCTGGTCTGTGTTGGCAGGAATCCTAGAAATTGGCTAAAACCAGGTCAATGGCCTGGTTTCTTTATTATACCCTTTGCTGTTTCACAGGACAGGGGAATGGGGGAAAGGGGTTCTATCTGCCCACCCCTAGTAGAGTAGGAAAGAAGTAGAAAAAGAAGTTTGCTGAGACAGGAAATTGAATTTCCAAATGCACCGGGAGGTAACTGAGAAACTTCAGCCATAGAAATCAATTATTTATCCAAGTCCACTACAAGAAAACTCAGAAAGTTTTTTTGTGTGTGTGAACAACAGATGCCATCCTCATTCTGACGGCATATTGTGACGAAGCCACCTTAGTAGGCATTGCCATCACAGAGGCATGACCGGGCAGGTGCCCTTCTCATCCTACCCCGTCCCATTTGATTAGTCAGGACTACACAAGTAACAGACACCCAATTATTGACTCATGTAACTGAAAAGCCCAGGGTATAGAGCCCTCCCCAGATCTGGAGCTCTAACAGTTTCAGAACTCTGTCTCTTCCCACCTCTTTGCTGTCCTTTCCCCTGATGCAGTTTCTTTCCCAGGCTCATTTGCTCCTCACAGTGACCCAGGTTCACATTCTAGCAGTTCAACTACCCTCTGTAAAGAGTGTGTTGCTTTACCAGGTTGCTCCAGGAAAGATTCCTACTGGCCCAGCTCAGGTCTCATGCCATCACTGAACCAATCACTGTGGACAGGCTCTGTGCTTTGGTTGACCAGGCCTAAGTCAGGTACCTGCTCCTGGGACCCCAGTGGTGCTGTCAATACAATCTGAACACAAGGATCAAGATTGTGCAAGAGTGTTTACCAAAGATAAAATTAGTAGAAAGGGAAATGTATGCTGCAGGGCCAGAACTAGAGGAGGCCAGTGAGGCAACAAAAGGACAAAATTTAAGAAGACATTCATTTTCAGGTTCACGTAGGGTGAGTTTTGAGAGTGAGCACCTCCTCAAAGCCTCCTCACTCACCTCACCCTAGTCCTGGCCCTGGATGCTAGCTAAGCAAAAGACAAAATATTCATTACAATCATACTGAAAAGTATCTCCCAGAGTGCCTGAAATCCCCACCATTAGAGAGTCATTTCTTTGGGTTAAGAACAGACATCTCTAGGAGTCCTTCAATTTAAAAAAATAAAAAAATAAAGAACAGCTAAGGGGTAAATCTTTAAGTCAATGAGAGTCTCCCATACACACGCTAGTTATAGGACCTACAGTCAGTCTGGACCTCTAGGTCCAGCACCTGTTGAAGGCTCCACCCCACCCCATAATAAGGTGTGGTACACTGTTAAGGGGAGTCCTTGGGGAAGAGGGAGAAAGGACCAAGACCTTGGACAGTACAGAGGGGAGTCCTGGAAAAGGAGAAAAATGACATAGAAAAGGAGATACAAAATGTTAAAGGCAACTTTTATTTAATTACCTAATAATATTTAATGAACACTGACTCTAGGCCTACTTCATCAATTTGCCTAAATTCTACCATTTGGGAACTTTGAGGCAGCAGGCTGGTGAAAGGGGAGGTAGCAGGAAAGACTCGGGAGCACAGTAATTGTGGAAATCCCTAACCAGGAACTAGTGGTGCACAACATCTGGAAAGGCTTATCTGGAGTTCTGATGGGAAGGCTACAGGAAGAGGGATGAATCCTGCCAACAGAAAATTTGGGGGTATTCAGGTTGCTGGTATCTTTTGGAAGTTTAATTGTCCCCTACAGCAAGGGTTTAAGGAAAGACTAGCAGAGTTATGAATTGTGTGTCCCTCCTAGGCCCAAGGGGAAAATCAATCTTTAAACCACAAGATAAATAAGCCAAGTGCCTCTTAAGCTTAGTACTAATAAAGGCAATTTTTTCCATCCTTCATATCCCAGTAATTTAATCTTCCTTTTCTAGGACTTTGGTTGCCTTTGGCAAAAAAAAAAAGAGCTTACATAACTGAAATATATCTGTCTCTCATAAAAATAGGGTTTCAAAATTTTTCATTCACCTAATAATGATAAGCCTATAAAGCAATGATTCTGTTGTTAGTTGGAAGATGCATTTGGGAATATGGTTGTCCATTATATCAACTCATAATGAATCTAAACACCACCCAGAAATCAGAGTGACCTGATCCACAGGCCCCAGCTGTCTTCTTCTAGATGGCACACATGGACGTAGCTACTCCCTTAACCAGATGCCAGTAAACCCTGGAATTTTATAACTCACTCCCCTGTTTATTGAGCAGCCTTCTGCATATAAAATGGCTTCCGCAGGATGTGCCTACAGGGACAAAATGTGATGGCCAGAATGTCTGGTGCCCTTAGCAACTATATTTTCACAGTAACTATTTGCTTTACGTTCCATTGCCAACTAACAAATCAGCATTCTAGCTGTATCAGGTTTAGTGTGCTAAGAATCAAGTTTCTGTGCCCCTAAGGCTTAAAGTAGAGGCAAGTCACCAAGTTGTGTTGACCAACCATTAGGCCTCTTAGGGACACACCAGCAAGACTTCTTCCCTAGGTGCATACCCGTGTCTTACCTATCAGTATTCAAACTGGGAAAATTAGATGCTATAAAATCAATAAATACCTTAAGTTCTTCCCTTGCCAAAGAATACTATCAGATGAACTTTTTGCAAAATATAATAATTGGCAATAGATTTGTTAATTAATGAGTGCAGTAAACATGGAGTACCTATTATAGTCATGCACCACCTAATGATGTTTTGATCAACAAGGGACCACATATACGATGGTGGCCCTGTAAGATTATAATTGAGCTGAAAAATTCCTGTCACCTAGTGACATTATAGCTGTTGTAACATTATAGCTAAACACAATACTTACATGTTTGTGGTGATGATGGTATAAACAAACCTACTGCACTGCCAATCATGCGAAAGTATAGCACATACAGTTATGTATAGTACATAATACTTGAAAATGATAATAAATTACTATAATACTGGTTTATGTAATTATATATATAATTTTTTCATTATTTTAGAGTATATTCCTTTTACTTATATAAAAAAAGTTAACTGTAAAACAGCCTCAGGCAGATCCTTCAGGAGATATTCTAGAAGTCATTGTTATCATAGGAGATGACAGCTCCATGCATGTTATTTGCCCCTAATGACCTTCCAGTAGGACAAGATGTGGAGGTGGAAGACACTGATATTAATGATCCTGATTCTGTGTAGGCCTAAGCTAATGTGTTTGGGCCTTAGTTGTTAACAAAAAAAAATTTTTTAATTAAAAAAAATTAAAAATTTTTAAAACAGAAAAAATCTTAGAGAATAGGGATAAAAAGAAAATATTTTTGTACAGCTGTATAACATGTATTTTAAGCTGTGATATTACAAAAGTCAAAAAGTTTTAATTTTTTTTAAAGTTTATAAAGTAAGAAAGTTACAGTAAGCTAAGGTTAATTTATTATTGAAGAAAGAAAAAGATTTTTTATAAATTTAGTGTAGCCTAAGTGTACAATGTTTATAAAGTCTACAGTAGTGTACAGTAATGTCTAGGCCTTCACATTCACTCACCACTCACTGACTCACCCGGAGCAACTTCCAGTCGGGCAAGCTCCATTCATGGTAAGTGCCCTATACAGGTGTACCATATTTTCTCTTTTGTACTGTATACTTACCATACCCTTTCTGTGTTTAAATATGTTTAGATACACATTGTGTTCCAATTGTCTTCAGTATTCAGTACAGTAATATGCTATAAAGGTTTGAATCCTAGAAGCAATAAACTATATGAAATCGCCAAAGGACACATTTCTCACAACATATCCCTGTTGTTAAGGGACGCATGACTGTGCAAAGCACTGTTCTAGGTATGGTGGAGAATTCCAGATTGAAAAGGATAGAGTGTTAACCTTCTGAGCTTGCAGTCCAATATAATACAATATATTGTATTATATACAATAACTCTTTTGAGAGGCAAATTGTCCTAATTGTTGTATTAGAAGTATGAACTACACTGTATAGTGAAAGAAAAGATTAATTATAACTAGTGACTCAGAGAAGAAAGACTTCTTGAAAGACACGGGGTCTGAGCAGACTCCATGAGACGCTATGAGGAGAGTTGCAATCCAGGCAAAGGGAAGGTTGTTCAAAAGTGCTGGGGACAGGCCTCATGTATGACTGGGCATCTGGACCTTTGCAAGTGTATGCCATGGAAGTTAAGACCTATGGCTGGGTGGGAGACCATTGGGAAGACCCTGGGTTTTAGGCTGAAGGGTTTGGAAGCGCAGGGGTGCTTTGCCCCCTAGATTATTAAATAATCATGATTAAATATTTAATATTTAATATTAATATTTAATATTTATTTATTTAATATTTAAATAATCATGATTATTTAAATCTTAAACCACCATGGCTGTGGCTTAAGACACACCAATCCAATTGCATACATATGATAAGGTATCCTCACCTCTCCTTCATTTGTTTTGTTTCTTTAATCTACCTAACTTAAGACCTGAAAATTCAAGATCAGCCAAGCTGTGAGCCCCATAAGAACCCAGGGCTTCCAGGCAGAGGGGAAAGATGTCACCTTTTACTCTGAACTGAGACAAGTTGGCAAGAGAAACGCCAAGAAGCTTAGCCCAAGTGGTGTTTTCTCACCTACTCAAAGAGACCCCTCTAGCTCCTTCAGAAAAGTGGATTCCTCAGCCTCTCCAAGTCTCAATCAGCCTGGGATGCACAGATCCCAAGGGCTCCGGGAAAACCCTTAAAACTCCCGCTGGCCCGGAGTCAGAGGCACCACCTGCAGCAGCAGCAGCAGCAGCACAGGAAGTTCTGGTCCTTCCAGCTGCTGGGATTTCCAGCTTGAAGTCTTCCTGAAAACGCTTTCTTCACCGCTTCTCTTGCGAAATCTAGCGGGCCCTCCCTCCGCTCTCTGGCTTCTTATACCAGCGAGAGCCGCCAGCCGCAGCACTGAGCTGGAGGCGCCGTGAAGCTCCGCTCTGCCCGCCCTGCCCGCGGCGCGCACCGGCTGCGGCTGCGCTGGACCCCAGGCTCCTTTGGAAGCGCCTCTCCCGCAGGTGGGTCATGTTGCTGGCTGTTGCCCGTATTTTTCGCCACATGGCCTGCGTCCCTTATCTACCTCAGCCCACCTCGAGCCCCTGCTTTCTAGGACCCCACTCCCCAGCCTGCTAGCACTGTGGAGCAGGTGCCCGCAAACTCCCCCACCGCGCCCTGGCATCCCTTCTCGGGAAAGTCAGCCAGGGCTGCCCTGAGATTCAGCAAGCTTCCAGCTTCCTGGAGTGTTGTTGCTCATCACTTCCCCAGGATGCGGAGAAGCCCGAAGGAGGAAGACTTAGGGGGTCGGATTCCTCTCTGTATCTTACTTATGGATTGGAGCAATCTTGTGGCACCCATCAGAAAGGGTCCTGGAAAAATGCGACTTGAGCAACCTCCACAGCCTCAGATCTGAGGCTGCTTCATGACCAACAGCGGAAAATTTGTCCTGATATGTGCAACCACTCCCATTCTTGATCTTGACTTAAATTTCCTTATGCAGTTTAAAGATTGCATTTCCGGAGAAATATTGTTTAGAATATAATTTATTGTGAAAAGTAAATAAAGCCTTGATTCCCTGTTTGTCCAGAGACAGGTAGTTTTTTTCTCTGGATGGTAATTTGGGAACTTTCTTTAAAAGATGACTGGTGTAGTGGAAAGTGAGTTGGATGGAAAATGGGGTAGGGGATGGAGAATTCTATTCCTAGTTCTAACTAGAAGCTCAACATCTTAGCCTCAGTTTCCCCAGATGTAAAATAAAGGGCTATTGGACCAGATGATCCACAAAGCCCAACTCTAACAAGCTGAAAAGCCATGCCTAAAGATGCCTGCAGATTTGAAATATATTGAAAATCTCCCTAATACTACAAGTATAACTGAGTAATTACTTTTTTCATAATAATACAAGTTTTATTTTTATAAAGAAACTACCCAGCTGTGGAGGGAGTCTCTTCCCACAAAAGCATCTTAAAGTTCTACCACATTTATCATTCAGAGAATATTCTCAGCTTTCAAAACCATTCGTCAGCCTTGCTATGTGAGAATGTCCTATTCCCTATAAATGGCAGTCATATAAATGTCACTCACATGAAAGAACATTTTTTTTCTGATACAGTAGGTATAATTTTATAAAATGGCACATTTACTTGAAGCAGTAACTTTTTTGAGATATGGCCTTTTGCAAGGCCCCAAGTTTTTCAGAATGCTGTGATTTAGCACAGTATGAGATTCTACCTGCATGTATTCTACCTGCATGGCAAACACTGCCAACCCAGAAAACAGTATGAAACACTCCCTATTTATCAAGTTTCAAGGTTGTAAAGTAAATGGTACATGTGTACCAAGAAATTGGGTCACAGCACTTTCTCCATTTGACAACATTTATGGTTCTGCTGAAGTTCACATAGCAACTTGAGGTTCAGAAACCAGATATACAAGGCCTGACCCCTAACTTGAGAACAATTTCTAGACTTCTGCTTTGCTTAACCTTACCGTTATTTAGAAGGAACCAAATAGATTTTTATAAGCCTGTTAATAAATTTAAAACCCTAGGCCTTTCACTGTGTTGTGAACAATTTTAAGAAAAATAGGTTCATTTATTATGGAATTTTAAATGTGAGGAAACCCTGTGTGGTCACTCTGTGTTACCCTGTCTCTTGAAGGATTATCCCTAAATCACCCTACTATTATTAATACTGTTATTAAAAGGATATAAATTCTCCTTTTAAAGTCTAGGTAGCTGATTCACAGTCACTCTCAGAAACACATCCCAGTGTTTTATAATCCTAACCATCTTGTTCTCTTAATTAATTTAGATTTTTTTTATCAAATGCTTTTCAAAAATAATTTTCTTTGAAAATCTTAAGAAGGCTGATAAGCTGCCAGCAAAACACACACACACCCCAACAACAACACAATAGCCCTTCAAAGCTTATAAAGACTTGCTAGGGCACTTTGTAGCTAGTTTTCTCTGGGTTGTTCTCCAAAGAGGTCGTTTGTTAAGTGCCTGCAGCTATATCTGTCCATAAGTCCTACTATAAGAATCTGGAATAGGCAATGGAAAATGAATTTTTCTGGGTAGGTTTTTTGTTTGTTTGTTTTTAAGTTTAGGCTATATGTTGCATATATTATTATATAATAGAAATAAGATTTGCATACAAAACCTCAGAAGTTACCTGTTTGACTCTGTTCTTTACACATCCAAAGAGAATGGTTATTTAGTTAATTATGAAGACTTCCTGAGCAGTTCCACATGATGTGTTAAACCTACTCAAGATATTTATAATTACTTTTAGGTCATTTCTGAAATGATTTAAACTAACACTTGTCCTTTTTTGAGAAGAAATAAGTCTTGGAAGGAATCAAACTAATAATGAAAAAATAAATAATACTTAAAACAATGCATGATAAAACATACTTGGCCTATATACATAAATAATTTGTTCTTCCAAAGTCATTAATGAATAGAACACAATGAATCCTTGTGCCATTTGAAGATCATCTTTCAGAAATATATCACGGCAAAAAAGAATGTACTGCTCTAAACTGAAAGAAGTATTTTCATTCTAATTAACTAGGCAGAATATTGACATCCTAATCTAAATTCTTTTCCACAGTGTTCTACAACAGTTTATTCAGCCATGTGTGGAGAGGTCTTACTGTATTGTACTTGGGAAAAGCTATTTTGAGAGAAATTTTTTTTTTAATGTAGATTATGTGATCAATCCTAATATCAGGATGAAATTCACTTTTCATCTTAAAAGGAAGGAAAATGTGTACAAAAAGTAATTTTGAAAAGTTAGGAACCATAATTCTAAATAAAAAGAAGGCTAAGAGGTAATTTAATATAACTATTAATATATAGCATACCTCTTAGAGGGTTACTAGTAGAACACAAACTGTTAATAGATGTCTCTTTGGCCTCAGCACCCAAAATTAAAGGAAAAAATGTTGCATTAAGAACAGAGCTGATGGCACCAGCACCATGGAGCATGGGAACAGGGGGGCATAACTAATGGTTGGTGCTGACTATGCATCTTTCATCTGTACCTGCTCGTTTTACAGGGTATGGAAACAATTTTGAGTGCAAGTTAAATGGTGGCTAAAATTATTTTACATAGACTTTGGTAAACTGTCTTGCCCTGCTTCCCAGCAGATTGGTGTCCCTCCTCTGGTCTCCCATCTTCTCCGTACCTTGCTCTGCTCTGGCCTTCACATGGTGCATCATAGCACTTTGGTTACATGCTTCATCCTCCCTGAGACTGGAGCTCCCTGAGGACAGGGACCATCTAATTTCTCACTTTATCCCTCTTTCATAACACAGTGCCTGGCACTGAGAGGCTGTTCAGTAAATCTCTGCTACAAACTTAAAATATTACCAAGACATCATTGATAACACTGATTTTTATTTATGGAAGAAGTTGACCATATGGACATAGTAGACAATGAGTATGGATGCTGACTGCATTGTATTAGTTAAAGAGTAATGGCAAACTCCAGATTTTAACTACCTGCCACTTGGACAGAAGCAGGAGATTGCTTTGTACAGTACATATAAAGTAAATATTGAAATTATTATAAATTTTTTAAAAGTAGAAGAAACTGCAGGAACATAGATATTTCTTCTTAATTTTAGTATCCCTATTATATTGCTATACTGGGTAGGTTTCATAATAAATTTGTAACTACAATACTTTGGATTCTAATTCATTTTAAAGAGGGACATAATGTGATTAAGGCATTTAACTGAGGTCACCAAGATTGGAATAGTGAATTTTTAAAGGTTATTTCACTTAAGTAAAACATTTTAGGCCTTCTTTAATACCTGAAAGCATGGTGTAAAATACAAAGCCTATTGAACAGTTCAAAAGAATGAAATTATGTCACATCATTCTTATACCAAAAAAAAAAAATTACAGTGCTTCTAGTTATTTCTTATCCAGTACCAAAGTACTAAAGTGATTTCTTCATCCTATTCAATTCCCTTACATAGGTGGTATGGGATTGAGGAGAAAGCAATTAGATTGGTAAATGGTTCATTGCAGTCAATAATGAAAATGTGCCAGTTGCCTCTGGTTTTCCTAGATTGAGATCCTAAACTGTGCTTACCCTATTCTTGAGGCATGTCTGGAAAACCGGAATATATGTGTTTGGGGATGGTGGTACTCAAAGAGGTCCCTGTATCTCTCTCCCTTAGGGAATATATGTGTTTGGGGATGGTGGTACTCAAAGAGGTCCCTGTATCTCTCTCCCTTAGGGAGAGAGTCTAAAGGTATCAGGTTTACGGCCAAAACTGTGTTGACACCATGGTAAGGTGGAAAGGGTGTGGAACCCTTGTTGGGGCAGGGGAGCCATATGGATTTTGTTTTTATAAAGAACCCAGGAACCTTCTGAGAAGGGGGCCCCTAAGAAAAGAGATTTAGGCCTAAGGCACAGCCAGGATTAGAAAATGTTATGATTCTGTCAGCCCAATTATTTCCCCATTTTTGTGGTCCCATTCCAGAATCTTGGGGAGAAGAGAATGAGAAGTGGGGAGAGTGGTGTTCTGGTAAATGGCTAAGAAAAAAAAAATAACTGATTTATAGAATTTGGTGATTTCCGTGGTGCAAAAACTCCCACCATGGCTAATTTCAAGCTCTCAGCTAGCAAACCAGCTCCAGCCACAACACTGAAAAGAGCTGAGATTAAAACCCTAGGAATTTCAAAGAAGGAGCTGTTTTAAAAATAGTTATCAACTAGCACTGCTCCCCAGGTTGTATGTCAGAGTATAACAAAAGGAGATGGAAGGGATTTCAAGAGCGCTTTTCCCCCCGGGATAAGAAATGGAGCAGCTACAAAGCCAGATTATGCCCGGCTGCTCTATCTCATGGGGCTCTGCAAACATCAGGGGCATTGGCACCCCGTGGAGCATTAGATTAGAAGTGGAGGAAAATGGTACCCAAAAGAAGACAAGGAGGCTATGTTCATAAGCATGTGTGGACCACCCCCAGGGGATATTTAAAAACGGTAAGGAGATACTTTGAAACAAAATGAATTTCCCCCATCAGCAGGGTTTGCTAGGTGGGGTCAAGATCCACAGTAAAACTGCTCTATCCACAAACTGATTTGGCAGTTATCAATATTTAGATAATTCCTAGTGGCCTTAATGTGAAGATAAATGACTACTGATAGGAAATTTTATTCAAATGAAGTTAATTCAAAATTGAAATTATCAAACCACTTCCTAAATGTCTCTGACTATAATAGTCCTAGAAAAGTAAGACCCACTAATTAACACTAAATATTAAGAGGGTTGTTGCAGATCATCACATTAAGCAAATGCTCATGTAGTATGTACAAGCCAAATGCCACCAAATCCATGAGACAGAGTTATGTTTCTGATAGTGGCAATCCACTGGTCCTGGTGCCTAATCTTTGGTGATCCACAGAGTTGTAAGAAGTTGTTCAGGACTTAAAATGTAAATGGAAGTCAAGGTAAATTAACCCTGGCATGACTGAATTCCTAACCTTATTTTCATGAGCCCAGGACTTTAATCAAATGAACTAACCAGCCTAGACAGTGGATAATGAACCTATATGATGAAATTCTTGGCCAGGGAATCATGAAACAATCTTAATTTATCTTGACAGATGCTGCTGAGATCTAAATGTGGCAACATGTATTAATGAGATTTTTAATGGAACTAAAATTTCAAAGAACTTAAATTAAAAATAAATAGTTTTCTCCTAAAGTACAATTTAAATAGATAATATAGATCTGTATGACCTCATTCTCCTTATAATTCATTTCGTGGTAGTAAAATGTTACGAACAGAATCACTTTAGTTGTAGCACATGCCATAACTAGTTCATATCTAGTTATTAGCAATTCATGTGAAAGTATATATCACCATAGAACATTAATGTAAAGGTTATCTTTAGTTATACTCTTGTGACTTGCTCAAACTATACAAGATTACTACTTTTTGTGTGTCATTCTATTGGCTAGCACAAAAACTAATCAGTATATGTGGTTATGAGATACATAACATTTTCTCATAAAACAATTGAAATTAATCAGTTTTTCAGAGTTGTTTATTTAGATAAAGACCTTTAAAGGATATATTTGTCAATCTATGCTATTATTCTGAAGTGGTTACTACAACTTATTTTGGAAATCACAAATTAATGATTTATCATGCTACAGATTTGTCCTAATTTTTACTTAAACTGATGTGATAGTAAGAGAATGGGAAACAACATGAATTTGTAAGAAGTGTACACCTCTGAGAAATTAGATGTGGAGTCTGAAAGTTAGTTTGGGCAAATTTTTAATCTCTTTAACTGAATGTTCTCTCCCCTCTGAGTAAAGGTATATATATATTACATATATATAAAAAAATTTTTTTTACAAATACAAGTTTGGTGTAATTAGGATAAAAATTCTAATTGAATTATATTTTAATTTCATAAGGGTTTATCTTAGTTTTGATTGATATTCAAATAAAAATAGACATTAATACACAAGCTTGAAGTTTCTTTCCAGCCAACCCTGTTCCTCTGACCACAATGTCCAATTCTCAGTTAAAAATATCTACAAATGTATAAAAGCATCTAGTAATCTTCCATTTCATATGACCCAGCTATAAAATTATTTTGAAATGTCAATAATACTTTCTTTACTAGTGCAAATTAGGCTATTTTAAATTGAGTACAGATGGTCCCCGACTTACGTAAATTGATGGTTCAACTTGCAATTTTTTTACTTTAGATGGTGCAAAATCCATATGCATTCAGTAGAAACTATACTTCAAGTACCCATACAACTGTTCTGTTTTTCACTTTCCATACAGTATTCAATAAATTGCATGACATATTCAACACTTTATTGTACAATAGTCTTCGTGTTAGATGATTTTTCCCACCTGTAGGCTAACATAAGTGTTCTGAGCATATTTAAAATAGGCTAGACTAAGCTATGATGTTTGGTAAGTTAGGTATATTAAATGCATTTCCAATTTACATATTTTCAACTTACCACAGGTTTATCCAGATGGAATCCCATCATAAGCTGAGGAGCATCTGCATTTTTGTAAAGGTCGCCCTTTTCTACCACTGGTAGTTAATGCGTATGTACTTGCTTTCCCCTCTGCCTGGAAAACGCCCTCACCTGCAAACTCCTTCTCATCCCTCAGGTCTCAGCTTGATTTAAGGTTGCCAAATAAAATACATGATGCCCAAACTTGAATTTCATATTAAAAGTCTTTTAGCATAAGTGTGTCCCAAATATTTCAGGGGATTTACTTACACTAGAAAATTATTCATTGTTTATCTGAAATTCAAATTTAATTGGGCATCGTGTATTTTTATTTGCTAAATCTGGCAACCCTCACTTGACTAGCACCTCCTTAGAGAGACTGATGCTGGCTAGTTCTTGAAAACAGACTGCCCCTCTCTCCTCCCAGAATTTTCTATTTCATCACTATGTTCTGTATTCTTCAGAGCACTTACTACCATCTGAAAGCATCTAATTTATTATTTATGTGTGCATTTTCCAACTTCCTTGCAATAATGTTCACACACTGTTTTTGAAGCACACAAATTCAGAGATGCGGTTTGACACTTTTTAAGTAGTTAACACTTTTAAGCTCTCTAAGATATGTGTATTCTATACCTCTTTATCTTCAGCACATAGAACAGTATGTGGTACACAAGCTATAAATATTTGGTGAAAGAATGTGTTAGTGCATATATTAAAAGAAATAATTTGAAAATTATGCATAAATATCACCAGGAAGAAATTAGCCTTGCAAATAGAGCCATTTCTAACTACAAAGCTAAATTTAAAAATATACATTTATATTTTCAAATAACTTATATATAGACTAAAGATTGAATTGTCCAAAAAATCATAAAAATCCATTGATTATGGGCACATTAATTTTTTTTAATAAACTGTAATCAGTGGCTTTTTTAAACCAAGGTCTTCTGATTTTGCTACAATAATACATACCTGTCAGGAAAAGAATATGTGCTTGAATGTGAATGTTTGTTATCCTAGAGAGCCTTGATCTCACTAAATACAGAAATATCTTACTGAATAAATTGGATGGGTTCATATGTTAGTGTAAGGTGTTTTTTTTTAAACATTTTTTGCTTTCCAGTTATCTCTGGCATATATTAAAACAAATACTCTGAATCACAAGAAGTCTGACAGAGTTGCAGAACTCCCTTCTGCCCCTTTGCCTTGTGATGAAAGGAAACATTTGACTGAGGGGCTTCAGCTCATTACAAATATATTGTCAAGTCATCAAGGGCTTTCAGGTTGAAATTCAGAATGAATAATAAAACAGAAGGAAGGACTAAAAAAAATCTCCTGTTTACAGGCATTAAATTAAAATGAAAAATCCTGTCACATCTTATACAGTTTGAAAGTGTTATTTGTACTCCAACTCTCTGGAAGGTGCCAAGCCAGATCACTGGATTTGTGTGCTACACCACCAGTGGGTATGTGTGTGTGTCCAGAGGGGATAGTGGCTGTGGAATTTATATATTTGGATGAACAATCATTTCAGAATTCAAAGCTGAATTCTCAAATGGAGAAAGAGGCAGAATGACTTTAACGGTGGTTTCACCCAAATGATTAATGAGATGGTGTGAGAGTTGCTATTAAGGAGTACTGAGTAGATTTGTGAGTAGATCTGGTCAAAACATAATTCTGTGGCTCTTAGGCCACAACCCTTCAAGGTTTCCTTGACAGAGTTAAAGAGCAAATCTTCCCTACAGTCTGACACAAAGTCTTGAGTCTGACATACCTTGACTCTCTTTCTTATGAGGCCTGCACACTCAAGCACACTCATTTTGCCTCTGGTTTTCATAAAGATAGGAATTCTAGTCTCTCAGCCAAAGATTACTTAAAGAAAAAAATTGTAAAGAAGGCGAAATGTTTCTGCAGCCTTAACATCCTGTTTTTCCTCTCCCTTCATCCCCACCCCGCCCAAAAAAAAGATACCCTTACCTTTCTCCACTTCCAGGGGTTCTCAACCATGAGTGCTCTTTCAAAGCAAATCACTTAAGTGTGTTTGTTTTAGTTGGTTTTGTTAAATACAGATGCCTGGGCTCTACCTCAGATCAAGTGATTCAGAATCTCAGGAGGTGGTTCCCTGGCATTTTAACAGCTCCCAGCTGATTCCAATGTGTGACCAGGAAGAGGAACCACTGCAGCAGGCCATTAACTGAAAGCTAACATAAAAGCTGATAAAAGGTTCAAGGCAATGGTTCTCAATCTTGGCTGTACATTAGAATTGCCTGGGGGAGCTTTAAAAAAAAATGCCCAGGTGCTACCCTACACCAATTGATTCAGATTCTCCAAGAGTCTGGTCATCAGTTTGTTGTAAAAGTTACCCACCTGATTTGAATGTGCACCAGGGTTAAGAACCACTGGTTTCTAGTGTAACCTTTTGCAGAGGTATTTGCATTTTCATAAGCCTTAATGATTCTAAGAAGTTGCTTCAAGGACTGAAGAAAGAGTGCTAGGAAGACGTCTATCTGTCTGTACAACTACCACGTCCTCTCTCCTTCCATACCCTTCCAAACGAAACTCCGCAGGGAGGTCCTTCCTTTATCTACTTATCTTATGATGGATCTTGGCATACTACTTTTTACTAAAATTTGTATGTTGTGATGATAGTTTTGTCTTTATAGTTGTTTTTATAATGATTACCTCCAAACCTTTTCATATGAAACAGTGTTTTTGCATTTTAAGTTTATATAAATATGCAAAATTGGGTGAGTTAAGAAACAAGTAAGACTCCTAATGAGGTATATAAATAAGGTTGAGTCTTTACATAAAGGAATTCATCTTCATTTGTATTTTCTGTGGATTTTTTTAGAATAAAAGAAATAAGAGGAATTGTGGAGCCTAATTTTTCTTTTCAGGCGTATCTGCACCAGAGAAAGGGGAAGATTTTCTTTCCATTTTTTTCTACAAATGGTATTTTATATACATACGTATTTATATATTTTCCTCTTCATTCTATAAAATCTTTGGGGGAAAGAAATGGCCCATTTTCTGAGTACAAGGTTAGAAAGTGCCTACCTTTTAGAAGAGATATAGTTAGGTTGCTGATCTCTGTTCTTCCTACTAAAAGAAAGGGGGAACAGAGTCTATTTTAGGGCGTGAGAAGGACAAAAGGCCATTTGGCCTCAGACTGCCAAAACACAAAGGCCTTCAAAATTTGATTTTGACTTATTATTTAAATGAGGTCTATGTATATAGTCTAACACATAACTTTAAACTTGTGTTCCTTTATTAGATATAGGTGGAGTAACCCTTATCTGAAAAGCTTGGAACCAGAAGTGTTTTGACTTTTTTATTTTTTTCAGATTTTGGGATATTTGCATATGCATAATGAGATATCTTGGGGATGGGACCCAACTCTAAACATGAAACTCATTTTTGTTTCAAATATACCTTATAGCATTAAGGTAATTTTATATAATATTTTTAATAATTTTGTGCATGAAACAAAGTTTTGATTGTGTTTTGACTGCAACCATCACGTGAGGTCAGGTATGAAATTCTCCATTTGTCATCATTCAACAAGTTTCATATTTTGGAGCATTTTTGATCTCATATTTTTGGATTAGAGATGTTTAACCTGTATCTACACACTACTATTATGCTTTTGTATGAATTAATATTTTAGCACAGCTATATTTATCTCCTAAAAAATCAACATATGCATTTTATTTTGGAATATTTTTAAATCACTGCTGTTTAAGTGTAAGCATTTAAAATAAATGATTTTTGAATATATGACAAGATAATTCTAACATTTATATGGAAATGAAAAGGAATTAGAATAACGATAATAGTTTTAAAAAAGAATATAGTGGCAAGAAGCATTCCAACCAATTTTAAGACATCATAAAGCTATAGCCATCAACATTGTGTAGTATTGGCAGAGGGATAGACACATAGATCAATAGAACAGAAATAGACCAACACTTATATGGACAAGTATTTTTGATAAAAATACAAAAACAATTCAATAAAATAAGGGTAGTCTTTTCAACAAATGCTAGGAGAGAAATTATATATTCATAGGCAAAAAAGTAAACCTTGACTTAAACCTTATACTTTGTACAAAAATTAACTTAAAATGGATCATGGACTTACATGTAAAATGTAAAATTTTAGAAGAAAATATTCAGGACCTAGGGCTTCATGAAGAGTTCTTAGATAAGTTATCAAAAGCGTAATCCATAAAAGAAAATATAAATTAATTGGACATCATCAAATTTTAAAAAATTTTATTCTAGGAAAGACCCTGTTAAGACATGAAAAAAAACAAGCTACAGACTGGGGAGAATATATTTGCAAATCACTTATCTGACAAAAGATTCATATCTAGAATATATAAAGAATTGTCAAAATTCAACAGTAAAAAAAACCCAAACAGTCCAATTAGAAAATGAGCCAAAGACATGAAGAGACTTCTCCTCAAAGAGGACACACGGATGGCAAATAAGCACATAAACAAAAATGTTCAACATCATCAGCCATTAGGGAAATGCAAATTTAAATCATAATGAGATATTAGAATGGCTAAAATAAATAATAACCACACATAAATTGCTGGTAGGAATGTAAAATGGTACAGCCACTCTGGAAAGCCATATGGCAGTTTCTTATAAAGCTAAACATACACTTAACCATATGACCCAGCAATTGCACCCCTGGGCCTTTATCCCAGAGAAATGAAAACTTACTTTTACACAACAACCTGTACATGAATGTTCATAGCAGGTTTACTTATAATAGCCAAAATTAGAAACAACTAAAATTTACTGTATTAGATAAAGAGATAAACAAACTGTAGTGCATCTGTATCATGGAATACTACTCAACAATAAAATGGAAAAATTATTGATACACACAACTTGGATGGTTCTCAAGGCCATTATGCTGAGTGAAAATACATCAGTCTCAAAGGCTCATATGCTGTGTGATTTCATTCATTCTCAAAATGACAAAATTAAATAGAGATAGAGAACATATTAATGGTTTCCAGGGTTAGAGTTGATAGTGAGGAAGGGGATGAGGATGGCTATACAGGGGCAGCACCAGGGAGAACTTTGTGGGGATGGACCAGTCTGTATCCTGATTGAAGTGGTAGGTACATGAATATACACATGAGATAAAATGACTAGAAATGTACACACACATTGTACCACTGTCATTGTCCTGGTGTGGATATTGTACTATAGTTATATAAACGTAACCATTGGAGGAAACTGGGTGCAAGATGCACAGAGACCTCCTATACTATATTTACAACATCCTGTGAATCTATAAGTATTTCAAATAAAAAATTTGGTTGGTTTTTTTTAAGTAAGCATTGATTTCTTAAGTATAAGCATTTAAAATATATGATTTTTGTAATTCTGTTTGGACTGTCCATGCTTTTAATATGCTGGAATCCTCATGAGCTGGAAGTGGCCTGGGCCCCTCAGACTTCCCAGAGGGCCCCCCCAACACACACACACACACACACACACACACACACACAGAGCTTCTCAGGGGCAGCTGCTGCCATGGCCTTCACAGTCATCTTTGCCACTTTTGCATCTGCGTCATTGGTTACTAATCCCTAATCTATATAAACATCCTTGTGGGATCACTTTACCTACCTTGGCTCTCATGTCTGGGAGATGCTTCCATAGGAGGCAAAACCAGTCCTGGAGATTTTCCAAACCCAGAGATATTCCTGTTGTGTTTCCTGTTACATAACTGAGGTTTGTGGAGAGCCCATGAGGCTGAAGGAAGGAGAGGAAACCACTATGCTATGTTTTAACTATTTTAACCCACCTTTCCCTTATTAACTCTTCTTCCTGTTTACCACCATTTTTATTTTCTTTATACTTTCTATCCTACATAGAAAAGCAAAGTAGGACTAAGAACTTTTTTTTAAGTCTTTGAACAAGCAGCCTTACTACCTCCATGAATCTATGTTTACACATACCTACTTTGAGTTACAAATATGTCTGAAATGGGTGTAGTATCTTTCTTTATATAATACTTATTCTAAAGTGCACCCTCAATTTGATCTCCCTTGTGTTTGAGAGTATGCATACATCCCATTTCTATGAATTTCTATTATTAGGATATTTTTCCAGGAGTTCAGAATTGAATTCTTCCAAAGAATTATTAACTTTTTATTTTTCACATGTTATTTCATCATCCCAATTACAGTAACCTTAGGTCTGATAATATTTTTCATTAAAAAATAATTTAAAATATTGCATTATCCTGGGTTATCTTGCAAGCAGAGTTCATGACAAACATGTGTGTGCACATAATTTATTAGGGAAGTAATTCCAGGGAATTAGGAGTGAGGGGTGGGAGCATAACCCGGGAACGTGGGAAAGACAGTATAAGTTGGCCCCTGCTACAGATGACTGGTGCTCTATTCCACAGGGACTTTCTGAGGAGCCTTAATGTGTCATCTGTGTGTCAGAAGAAAGGGGAAGCAGTTATCCATGGAGTCTGCTCCTCGTTGGTCTATGTTGACCCCATAGGCTGTACACATCTGAGTACTAAACAGGCATAGGTCTCAGAGAAGCCCCCAGATAAGAATCATGAAATACAGGATGTGGGACCCCAAAATAAGCCAGCCTCTGTTAGGTGGAGGAAGCTGGGCAGAGCTCAGTTACTGCCCAGAGACTGGAAGTAGAACGAGGAGGATGTGAAATGGAGCTCAAAATAGGGCCAAAAAATTACCAACTATAGAGTTTCAGTAACTTGCACAAGGGGTAACTAACTGCCCAGTGAATAACTATATGTCTTTCTATTAAGTCAGCCAGTGATAATTTTAATACCTCCTTACGATTTTTTGCATCTTCAGTTTTCTCAGTGATGTCTCTGAGGTTTTAAAGGTGAAAATAAGTGTTAAGTTGGGGTAGCAGCCCAAGTATGTTACATTGCAAGAAGCTTCATTTTAAGAGGGAAATATTAAAGTAAAATGTGAAAGAATTATATAAGAAAAACTCACACTTGAGCTCTTTTTTTATCTGTGTTTTGATAAATTCATATGCTCTAAAGCAGGATATCAGTCATCAAGTAGTTTATAAGATGATTCAGATGCTGTTTAATTAGATTATTCAGAGTTTCTATAGAAGTACAGGAAAGTCCTGTATTTCTTGTTCCTTTCTCCCATGACTTCTGCCTACCTACAAAGACCTGAATGCTCTGCTTGTGGTATAAGTATGCAACTTCAAATAAGCTAGGGTGAGAATACAGGTGTTTTCCATAGGCTAAAATAGAAAGGGCAAATTTCTGAAACCCCAGTAAAAAGGCACAAGCTTCATATCTGCTGCACATTCTGTATGAAATCTATTATACTATGTAAGAGTTGAATAGTAATTATGTCTGGTTTGAAAATTCCACATAAAATTCAGTGAGTTTTACTTTCAACTCACTTGGGTGAAAGAAGTAATGTCTTTACAACCTCCTCCTCCACTTCTTTCCTTCTCCCTTACTCTTCCCCATTGGTCACTCTTTGATCATTCAGCTTCCTCTTTATTTCACACTGTGCCTAGGACACAAGGTAAACGCTGCTCCTTCCAACGCCTACATTCCATCCTGCTAGTATTATTAAACAAATATTTATCTAGTGCCTAGTCTGCCACAGTCAGTGTTCTTCTAAGCACTGAAGATACATCATCAAACAACAGACAGACACATACACACATACACACATGCCAAAAAAAAGAAAAGATTAGCTGAAATCTTAAACTAAATGTTGGCAAGAAAAGAATCTTGAGAAAAATTCAGCAGCAAAAAAGAAAATAATATTCTTCAAAAGTATAGAAAGTAACCTAGATTGTTGTATTAGATTATAGAAACTTTGGTTTGTTTGTTTTTTATTTAAATTTCATAAACTTTTTAAAAGTAATATAGTCACGGGGCTCATGACAATATCTCAGTTTACTTTTAACTTGCTTTTTTTTTAAATTTTGGGTAAGATTAAGCATCTTTTACCATGTTTAAAAGTCTTTTCTATATATCCTTGGGATGAACTGTCAGCTCACATCCTTTGCCCAGTTTTCTAACGCGCAATTGTTTTTTTTCTTATTGATTTATATGAGTTGAAAATATTTGTCCCAGTTTGTTGATTTTTGCTTACAGTGATTTTTGCTTTTCAGGAATTATTTATTTTTATGTAATAACATTTGTCCGTCTATTCTTGAATGATTTAATGATGGAGGAAGAGGGCCTTTCCCCTCTAAGATTATAAAAGAATTTGCCATAATTTCTTCTAATTCTATGATAGTTCCATTTTTTAAAAAAGAATTTAATTTTTAATATATTTACTTTTTGGTGGAGTTTAAGGTATGGATTTAATTTTTTCTTCCAGTTGGCTATTGAGTGGTCCCAATATTAGCTATTAAATAATCCATCTTTTTCTCATTGACTTGAGATGCTATCTTTATATGTGTTTGGGTCCATTTCTGAATTTTTTTTAACTCTATTCCATTGAACTCTTTATATATTTCTTTAACAGTACCACATTATTTAATTATTTTAGCTTTATAATATTTTTAATAAGTAATAGGACCAGCATCCCATTTTATTACCCTATTTTTCAGGATTCATAAATTAAATTAGAGAAAACTGACATCTTTCTTAGTCTGAGCCTTCCCTTCCAAGAACATTGCTGTATATTTCCATTTACATAAATCTTCTCTGATTTTTAACAGTATTTTAAAATTCTCTACATATAGTCTTGCACATACCTTGCTATCTTGTTACACATGGTCTCTATTTTGTTGCAGCTATAAGTAGGGTCCTTTTTCCTATTAAATCTTCTAACTGGTTTATTTTTTGAATATATGAAAGAATATTGATAGTAATTGGGTTCCCAGACAAAATGTTGAATTGGTTTTGTGTGTATGATACTTTTCCTGTTGACTTTCTTGGGTTTTCCTACTCTACAATTTGATCACCTGCAACCCCTTTTGAATTTCTATACCTTTAATTTCTTTCTCTGATCTAGTTGTGTTGCCTAGAATTTTCAGAACAATAAGAACTAAAGTGGTCATAACAAAGAAATTTTTCTGGCTTCTGACTTTATTGGGAATGTTTCTAGTAATTCTCTTTTAAGATTTTAGTTTGAGATGGATATGCTTTATATGTTAAGGAAATATCTATTTCTCTTTTACTATGACACAAGAATAAATGTTGAATTTTAACATATGTCCATTTAGCATACAAAGATATGACTATACTTTTCTCTTGAAATTGTCTAATATGATAAGTTGTATTAATGGATTTTCTAATATTGAATTTATATTATAGAACTAATCTTTACATTCCTAGAATAATCCACATTTGATTGACATGTTCTTTCCCTTAAAAGCTTGTGGATAATATTTGCTAATATTTTATTTAGGATTTTGGTATCACTATACATAAGTGAATTGGTCTATCATTTCTTTATTAGTACACTGTTTGTCAGATTTTGCTCTGAGAACTTTTGGAACTATAAGTGTTTGATAAATGCAATATGCTTGCAATATATGTCCATAGTTTAAAACATCCACCAATAAGTGGATGCTTTCCACTGCATCTCTTTATCCAACAGAAGAAGTATTTCACCATTGATTTTGTTAAATAAGACACATGAGAATATATGAGACAATTTTTACTCCTTCCAAATTTGGGGGAAATACATGGGAGATAATTAGAAGATTAGAACATCAGTCAATTATGTTACTTCCTGGATATAATTCTTATTAATTTTCCATGCACAGAGTATTTATATTTTGTTGGGTATTTGTATTATTATTTTTCAGTTATGGAGAAAACTTGTACAGATGAACTTCCTCTTACTATGAATTCTTCAGAAAAGCAAGAGACTGTATGTATTTTTGGAACTGGGGATTTTGGAAGATCACTGGGATTTAAAATGCTCCAGTGTGGTTATTCTGTTGTTTTCGGAAGTCGAAACCCCCAGATGTCCAGCCTGCTGCCCAGTGGTGCAGAGGTCTTGAGCTATCCAGAAGCAGCCACGAAGTCTGACATCATAATCCTGACAATCCACAGAGAGCATTATGATTTCCTCACTGAATTAAATGAGGTTCTTAATGGAAAAATATTGGTAGATGTCAGCAACAACCTCAAAGTCAATCAGTATCCAGAATCTAATGCAGAGTACCTTGCTCAGTTGGTGCCAGGAGCCCACGTGGTAAAAGCATTTAACACTATCTCAGCCTGGGCCCTCCAGTCAGGAGCACTGGATGCAAGTCGGCAGGTAAGATTAAAAAATTTGCAATCAATCTTAAAAAGTGAATCGTTTAATGTGCACTTACCTCAGAGATTCCAAAATACAGTTCCAAGATAAAATACCCACTAAGTATTACATTTTGCTGATATATGCCATGAATAATTGTCTCGGGTTTAACCAAGTAAGGTAGTCAATTGTTGTGATTCATCTCTCACTGTCTGCATCTTCAGCTTTTAGTTTAATGGAACCTAGTGGTGTCAATCTCTGGAGTCAGTACTAGAAACTAATACATCTTGGTGGATATGCTTTTCCACTTCCATTACCTTGTATGAAACTGGTTCTATTTATGCACTGACATTAAAGCAATCATAAAGTTATGTGGCACTCACAAATACAGAAGAATGATCGGACTACTGAATGGTAGAGAAGTCTTATATCAGTGTGATGTGCCTAAAACCACCCTCAACTACAAACCCTAGTATTTAGCTATCTAGCACACATCTATCTATGTGCAAGTTTAAAACATCATCTTGTTAGATATGTTAATTCTACATCCTTGTTTGAAAATCATTCACTATTACATGTTAGCATTCTGCATGGTGCTGATATAGACTTTCAAAATAATTATTAAATAAAGAATAGGAGTAAATACAATGATTAATTGTAATAATTAATTATTTTTAACCCAGGTGTTTGTCTGCGGAAATGACAGCAAAGCCAAGCAAAGAGTGATGGATATTGTTCGTACTCTTGGACTTACTCCATTGGATCAAGGATCTCTCATGGCAGCCAATGAAATTGAAAACTATCCCCTACAACTATTTCCAATGTGGAGGTTCCCCTTCTATTTGTCTGCTGCACTGTGTGTCTTCTTCTTTTTCTACTGTGTTATAAGAGAAGTAATCTACCCTTATGTTTATGAAAAGAAAGATAATACATTTCGCATGGCTATCTCCATTCCAAATCGTGTCTTTCCAATAACAGCACTTACACTGCTTGCTTTGGTTTACCTCCCTGGTGTTATTGCTGCTATTCTGCAACTATACCGAGGTACAAAATACCATCGATTCCCAGACTGGCTTGACCATTGGATGCTCTGCAGAAAGCAGCTTGGCTTGGTAGCTCTGGGATTTGCCTTCCTTCATGTCATCTACACACTTGTGATTCCTATTCGTTATTATGTACGATGGAGGCTGAGAAATATAACCATTACCCAGGTAAATCTCTTTTCATTTACATTCTTCTACTCCTTAAATCAAAGGATCTTGCTACATCATATTCCATTTCACAATTATAGAAAGTTGCTCTTCTAAGCATCTTTATTTTTTAAAGTAACTAGAATTAGAAACATCATGTCATTGGTTTTTTGTTTTTGTTTTTAATGAATCCAGTTGAGACCTCATACAACTATTGAGAATAAAAGTTAGATTCCCAGGTTCACTTGGGTCCAGATCTGTATTCCCAAGGCTCACTGGGATACTGACAAACTGACAGATTTGGGGGTTCAAGAAACGTAATGACACCTACATGAATTCCTTTGGATGGCAGTCAAAAAATGTGTTTTTAAGCTTCTGTTTTTATGCATGCTACTTCCTTTTGGAACTTACAACCGTCTTATAAGTAAGGGGGCTGTTCAAACACATACCATAGCAATGCAAATAAATTCACAAAAGGGTGCTTGTAACTCCTTAATGTTTGACTTGTGGGAAGTTATCCTCAGAAACTAAACACTTCTGAGCAAATATCAAATACTATTTTATGCATAATCAAAAGATTCAGAGAGAATCAGCTGAAGGAGTCTTACAGCATTCCCAGAGGACAAGTCATAAGTTAGTTCTAGTTTAGAAATAACTGGTTTTAATCAATTTTACTATAGTCTCCAAGATTATTAATCAGCAATTCATTGATGATGGTTCTAGGGCTTTCTCTGCATTATTTTCCTAACAAATACCTGGAAGTTTCTTGGGTAAGAGTCACACTAAAAGTGCCTGATTCCTCTCAACCTATGGTGCAACAGACTTGATGCTATATTACAACACAATAAACATGAAAGAACCCAAACTTTGAGGGTGTGAATAATCAGCATATAAAGCAGAAAAACAGAATTCTGATGTAATTGTTTGAGAACATCAAGTTTTGCTTGGGGAACAAAAAGCCATATGGTAATGAAGATTTAAGTAAATGTTTACTTTGTTTTAGGATTTATGGGGTAAATTAAACTTCCTACACAATTCCTGGAATCAAGTATTACAAGTCCCAGGAGAACCAATTACTTTTCTACCAAAAAATATAATTTCTAAGTATATTTTTCTCTACAACTATTTTTAAATGATCATTAAGAAATGCCATACAATTTTCTTTGAGCAAATAACACACACAGAGGTATTTTTCAGTACCCTTAAAAGTGTGGGCAGTTTGTAAAAAATGTAATTTTAAAAAATTGCTTATAATTTTTCTTAGACATTACTCAAGAAAGAGGATCCATTTAGTACCTCTTCTGCCTGGCTTAGTGATTCATATGTGACTTTGGGAATTCTTGGATTTTTTCTGTTTGTACTCTTGGGAATCACTTCCTTGCCATCAGTTAGCAACATGGTCAACTGGAGAGAGTTCCGATTTGTCCAGGTAAAGACTTCTAGATTTAATTCTTGTTTATATTGCAAAATAAGTATGGCTTTATAAATATTTTCATTTTTCTCTCTTATCATGCCTAATTTTTCATTTTGCTCCATCACCTCCCTATCAATCTCATAAAAAAATTCAAATTAGAATTAAAAATTCAAATTAGAACTCAGGTACAAACAGGCAGATACCATCCATAATGGTTTGATTTCCATATAGGGCATTCCTTGCCAAGATTCCTGACTGTTCCCTCTTAGCCACAGCTAAGACTACAGAGTGAAAATCACCAGGAACAATTAAATGGTGTGTATAAAGATACACTAGCTACAAGGTGAAAAGAAACCCAAAGACAAAATTTCACCTTCTGAAAACTCATCTTACAATATGGACAAATTGTTGTGGAAAAGCAGATATTGAAATAAAGTTTAAAATCTTTGAAGCAAGGTTTGATAGATGTCATCACACCAGACTTAATGCTGGTCTATAAGAGGGAAAATTGTTTTTTTCCACATATCAACCACAAAACACCTCATTAAAGGCAGTTAGTAACTATGAATTTTTGTCGACCAGTGGTCCTCAAAAGTGTGGCACCAGAACCAGCACTGTCAACATCACTTGGGAATTTGTTAGATACACAAAGCCCCAGGCCACACCCAGACTTACTGAGTCAGAACCTCTGGAGGTGTGGCCCAGCAGTTTGTTTGAACAAGCTTTCCAGATGATTCTGATGCATGCTTATTGTGAACCACTATAATACAGAATAGCCCATTAGTCTTTGAAGTTAGGTTTGAATGTTATAGAACTATTTGAATTTCATCTTGCAGTTTCTCCCAGGGACCAAATGCAGTCAACATTTCCTTACGTTAACACCTTTATTCAAGGCATTAATACAGAAATAAACATTGAGCTTTAGAATTTAGGCCAAAACAAACAAAGTAAAGTTTGCTGATTGCTCTTTATTGCGATAGAAATTAGCTAGCATCTGCTTTTAGTCAGCAACATATACTAATGCAGTGTTTCTTGAGGTCATACTGTGTCTTATTCATCTCTGACCTCTAGAAAGATAATAAATAAAAGAGTTTTACCATTGGAGACCAAGGCAAGGCACATTATTTATTCTAACTCAGAAGAGCTTACCCCTGGGAAATTTTTCCATCCAGCCAGGTTAAGATGAAGCTACCATGTCATTTGTAAGCAACCATCTTTTTTCTAAAATGAAATATTTACCAGGGGAGTTAATGGTTTTTTCAGTACTTAGCAGAGTATCCTAAATATTGTAGGTTTCAAATGTTTGTGGTTGTTGACAAATATCCTTCATTGGTTTAGAGTGTTTCACTTTAAGATAATGTTAACATACATATTTTTGTTTCTTGTTTCCAGTCCAAACTGGGTTATTTGACCCTGATCTTGTGCACAGCCCACACCCTGGTGTACGGTGGAAAGAGATTCCTCAGCCCTTCAATTCTCAGATGGTATCTTCCTTCAGCCTACATATTAGCACTCATCATTCCTTGCACTGTCCTGGTGATCAAGTTCATCCTAATCATGCCATGCATAGACAAGACCCTTACACGGATCCGCCAGGGCTGGGAAAGGAACTCAAAATACTCAAAATCAGCATCGAATGGAAAAACAGATATTTAAAGCAAAGTTCAATATAATTGGACTTCTGAACTATAGTATTGAATGTTTAGAGAAGAAAAATGGCTACAGTTAGGACAGCTTTTTTTCTCCCACCATGGCCTGAAGTTCATGAACACAGAAGGAAACATTAACTGTCTTTGAGAAATTAACAGATTGGAAGAGAGCATCATTTTATCTCATGTTAGTGATGAATCAGTGCAGGTCCCTGCCTCTTCTTCCCTAGAGGCTGCGGGGCTGAGATTGAGATTAGCTTTGTGGTTTCACACTCAGAAGCTTCTTTGTTGTGGGCAACATGCATGACCTAATGTCTTGCAAAATCCAGAAATACAAGCAACTTCCTTCTCTGCTTCAAGGGCTGAGTTAGGTGAGGGCCACTGATAAAGGCTTTATTAGGTATGGCTGAAGAACAGGGCCAAATAAAGTAAAAAGAGTGAGATTTTTTGTTTGTTTTTTGGAAATAAAGGTAATCATAAATATTACCATAGTGAATCCTATAGTTAAATGTACCCCTTGATTTTGCTTTATCAACATGAGATATTTTATAATACAACAAAAATATCACAATTGATTGGCAGTAACCATGCCAAACCTATAGAATTGTCATAAGATCCTTCCTCTACAAAGAATAGGTATAGGAAAGATTGAATAAAAATGAAGATATAGCCATCTGGATTTCCTTTGCAATGTGCAATAAACAAGGAAGGATAGATCAAGGACCTTGTACAAAAAGTTCAAATAAACCATAATTTTAGATAGCAAGCTAAATAAATATTGTAAAGTTGGACTATGTTAGCTTTGATATTTTTTAGGTATTATACATGCTTTGTAAATTATATATTCCAAATATTGTTCAATATTAATATCTATGAAATTAATTTCTAGTATAAAGAAGTAGCTTCTATATCTGTCTTAGTCTATTATAATTTTAAGCAGTAAAAGTAAATGAATAATCTGAAAGCGTAAATTTGAAGTAATAGGAAGTCACAGGGCAGAAACATTTTTTATATATATATATACAAAATGAGCAATATATATATATAAATGAGCTATATATATATATATTAAAAAAATGAGCAATAGTCATTATATGAGACTTGGGTCTTTCTCAAATCCTTGCTGAAATGTAGGGTGGTTCTCTCTGTTTTTCTGCGCTGACAGTGCCCCTTTGCAAGATGACCTTCAGCAGTATTAGCCTTTCTAGCTCAAGCATGGAGCTAAAAGGAGCCTTATGCACAATCTTCCCACGTACCAAAATAACTAAAAGGCATTGGGTTTGACATTTTTCGGCCTGCTCCACAAAGACCATTTTTTTCATTTTTGTTATAACATATTGTACATGACATCATACAAAATGATTAAAATATATTAAAATATCATCTACAATCCAAGATATTTTTCTATAAAACTTTTTAAAAATAATTCTATCTATATTATATATTCAATTTCATATCCTTTTTCACTTACTATGTTAGAGGCTTTGTTCTCTTATATTGTGTATGTATTTATTTAATGGCTGCATAATGTTACATCAAATAGGCATTTATTTAACCACTGCCCTAATTAAACATGTAGGCTAGATCCATTTTTTACCAAAACAAATAACATTTCAGAGAATATCTTTGCACTGTTAACATTTTTCCATATTTTAAATTATTTCCTCAGAATACTTGCCTAGAATTGGAATTATGAACTTTAATTAGTATTTGCTATATATTGCCAATTTATTGCTAAAGTGACCTTATCAATACCATTAGCAATGGATGAGGGTGTTGGTTCCATCACACCATTATAGATTTTGTTTTTTATTTCAATTTGTATTTACTTATAAATGACTGCAAAGGTACATAGAACATATGCTTCTTCAGTTTATCCTTGACCAACCCAAGCAAGGATACAAAAAGCTGGAAGACTTTGAGTAGAGCCGTGGTACATGGTGCTGACCCTAGAGCATCAGTGGAAAAGACAGGGAAAATGACACTACTCATCCGTGTTATGCAAAACAGCCAGGTGTGCTGGGGATGGAACTAGAGAATTGGTTGATTAAAGCTTAAGTACCATCCAGGGTGGTCTAGAGAAGCCTTTGGAGTTAAACACGCTCCTTTTTGTTAAAAAAGTAAAATGTTTATATCAAGTCCATCAATGAAAATAGAAAATGCCACACGTAGGTAAAATGCTTACCTATAGTAAAAACAAACTCTGCTTTTATAACCTAGTAAAAAATGCTCTGAGTACTTAAAAGCCATCTATGAAGCCTGACCTTAAAAAGCACCCTGGTAGTTTTGGCATAACAGCTGCATGGCCAGGCCTGACCTTTGGCCCCAACCACAAGGGCTCCAAGCCCCACAAACGGACCTAGAAAGCCAAAGTCCTCATTCCAGGCCTCCCAACACCCCTCCCAGCTCCCAAAACTATCAAATCAGTTTGACCATCTTAATACAGCTGACTCCACCAGTTTACTTAAGGTGGAAAGAATGAGTTTAGAACAGATGGAAAAAGGTGCTTGGAAAAAGGTGCTTTGGGTGAACTGTACTCCTTTTAACAGATCCAAACTGTTCTACATCAGAACATTAGACTAAACCTTTTTACTGCTGGTACATTTCCAGTATTCTAGGAAAATTTTTGTAATGTTTATAGACTTTTTATTTGTGTATGCTTTCCCCATGTTAAGGGATCACAGCTTTGTAAATGTGTACTCATTAAACATTATTTTAAAATATTTTGTAGGTTTGTTTAATTCTGTTTTTGACTCATCAGTCACCAAGAAAGTGACTGGAAGGTTTTGAATCACAGTAGTTACAGCATCTGGGACTAAAAGTGCTTCCCTTCAAGGATAAGAAAAAGGAGAGGCAATGCAAGGGTTTGAAAATGTAAATATTTGATATTCGTTAAATATTAAGGAATTTGCAGCTTCATGCAATATATGCTTGAGCTCAGCAGGGTGTTACATTCCAATATCCTGCATGAGCTTCAGTATTACCCTCGGAGAGTTGGAGAGCATCAGCTGGCGTTAACCAGGGGAGTATACTATCCCCCACTCGACTTTTATAAGAATTAGGAAAAAAGGCTTTCCTTCCCCAGGGAGACACCACCAGGACAGGGCTAATGGCTTGACAAGCAGACTTCAGGTTGGATTCAGACTACATGTATGAGCAGGCATTAAACGCCCTTCACAACTGGACAGCTGCAGCCTTGATTGGTGTTATCATGCTTTCAAAAACAAAATAAAAATTGATAAAGAGAGACAACCTGGAGGAAGCAAGAAGCAAATGGAAAAGCCCCTCCTCAAAAGCTACTTCAATTAGAAATTCATTCAAGAGTTCTTCATGCATTTATTGCTCCGGGATCACAAAAGAGCCATGATAAGGTAAGATGAAGGTATATAATGCATTTCTCCTCTGGGAGCTCATAAGATTCTGGAACTCCTCCCAAAATCAAGGTGGAGTGGCAGTCAAGGTGCTGGGCACGGAGCTTGCAATTTTCAGTCTTCATCACCACAACCAACATCCCCACCAACACGTGTCCAGCACACACACACACACCCTGAGAGCCCACAAACCCTACAGGCTCCTACTCCAATTTTCCATAATGAGTTAAGATTACAATCTAAGAAAAATCCTCCACTCCTCTCAAGATTTGTTCAGTAGAATTTAGGAAAAGAGAATAAGCTACTCTGCTAAGCGTTCTTTCCTCAAGCTCCAGGCAAGGCCCTGAACTTTCAGGTAAGACCCAAAGGAGGGAGGAGAAGATTTAAGGGTGAAGGGGACAGGGACTGGGTTAGAGAACAGGGGAGTGTGGAAGAGCAGGACAGTCCCACCCCACACACACCCCGCCCCGCAGCATCCGCCCAGCCAGGAAGAAAAGCACCCAGTACTACTTGCTTCCTCCTGCAAGGGAATCTTGAGAAGCTTTTAATGTTGTTTATTATGTAATACTATGAGCAAAGCCTGTGCTAACAACTTGACGCACATTATCTTATTTAATCCTCATAACAATTCTCTAAGGTACTCTAATTATCTCTATATTTCAGAAGAAATTGAGTCTTGAAAACTTAGTGCCTTACCTATGTTCACAAAACTAATAAGAGGTGGAGCTGGGATTTGCATCCAGGCAGTCTGACTCCAGGGTCACCCCCTTTCCACACAACAACATAATGGAGGACACCCATGCCGCCCTCTGAAATGTCCCTTTGAATCCATGAAGTAGGATAGATAAAGTGAACCACTGGCAACTCTGTTTGAAACATTTTTCAAAACAAGAAGCTCATTAGCATTTTAAATATTCCTGATAGCCCTGTGCTCAACACTCCAGGTTTGCTTACGTTGATTTCGATACATCTCTAATGTTGTAGAAACTTAGGATCTATGGTGTCTGCATTGAGTTCAACCCCACTGCAAATGCCATTTTAATCTCCCTACTCTAGTCTGGCCACAAGCTGTCCTAAACTCCAATGGGAGCTTTGTGCAGGTGGAGGTAGGCCAACTCCCCAGACCAGAGGACTGATGGGGCAGTCTGTGAGAGCTCCAGCTCTTCTCCAGAGCTTAACGGCAAATGTTTTCTTTCTCTCTGGTATCACATTAGTGCTTTGTGTACTGAGTGAATGTATTTGTTCTTGAGATCCAGTGACTCATGTAGGAAATTTCATAACCCTTTTCATTTAGTTCTTTAACGCTAGTTGAGGAATTTTAGGCTTAGGAAAAAAAACAGGTTTAGTCCCATTACCTATAAGCTATAGCTTCTGGTTTCTCAGTTTTTTTGTAAAAGTGAAGGGCTGCTGGACTGGAACTCAGTACTATATGGCAAAAACTATCAGGATGTGATTTACTAGGATTAAACTTGCCTCTATGATTTTTAGAGAGTCAACAGGTTTTTAAGGAGCACAACCAGTGTCTTAGTTTCATTTTACATCCTTTCTTTCACGCTAAGATAGAAAGAGATGAAAAAGAATGGCAGAGTTCCTGTTCTCATTGCATTAGAGCAGAGTAGTAGGATCTGTTAAAATGGAAGAAATCTACCACCAAACACAGGAATTTTCTATAGAGTCTCTTATAGACATCTTTCAAAGTAGGCTTAACTTTTCTCATGATACAGTATTGACCACCAAAGAGGAAATCTCTTTCATTTTTAGGTACACTGGGCAATCATTAGGAAGTTCTCTCTCATATCTAACCAAAGTTTTCCTAGTTGTACTTACACAAATTTTTCTTAGTGCCATCATTTAAAGCAGCGCTTCACCAGCTGTCAGAGGTGAGGGCCAGTATTTGTTGTTTTGTTTTCTCCAGTTCATCACAGATCAATGTGTATGTCTGTAAGACACAAAATCACACATTTAAATATCGTGGCAATGTCAAATTGCCATAAAAGTTTCTAAACTTGTAATCTCTATTTCTGAATTTATCACAGACTGGTAACAAACAGTTCACAAGACAGCGCCATCTGCAGACCACACTTTGATAGCACTCAAAGATAGGCCTAACAGCCTGGCTTGGCTTGGTTCCTCCAGAAACTGATCCTGAGGCAAGGATTCTAGTGCAGATAGTTTATTCTGGAAGTTAAATCATCAAATATTTGGAATGGAGTAGTTAGGTAGACAGAGCAGGGAGGGAATAAGTGTGAATTTTCAAGCCAGTTACCCCTGTGGGCAACTGGAGCTCAATTCTACTGGGAAACTCTGGAAGACTGTTAAATATAATTCAGAGTTATCACCGACAAGGGGGAAATGAAACTACTGTTTTCATCGACAAAATCCCTGCTTTTCATTGGAAGAAAGAAGCTTGCAGGGCATTCACTTTCCAGCACTCCTGACTTTTCGTACACATTCACTGTGTCTGCCACCATGGCCAAGAAAAAAGGTGCACAGGCAAAGTGTTACAAGTGTTCACACAAGCATCTTTCAGCATATAGAGGTGAATGCCAAGAGGAAGTTTGGTGCAGCACTAACAACGACTGCTATGCAATTGAGTAGAAAATTGTGCAAAAGGTATGAACAAAGCTCACAGAAGAAACAAGGCTCTTCAACATATAAAAAGATATTCTACTTCATTCATAATGAGATGCATGAAAAATTGAAACTGCATTGAGACGCCATTTCTCACCTAGCAGATGGGCAAAAATTCAAAAGTCTGGGCACACACTCTGTGGGTGAGACGATGGAAACATGCATTCTTATACATTGCTCTTCCATATGCAAACTAGGACCACCCCTGTAGAAAACAATTAGCCAGTATCTTTCAAAGTTAAAAATGCAGATAAGTTTTGATCCAGGAGTCCCCCACTTCTGAGAACTTATCCTGTAGATATGCCTGCAAGCATTTGAGATGAAAGATAGGCATTGCTATTTGTTTTTCTTGTTCTTCATGAATAACAACATTGTAAAAGCAGAATATGGGCAGCAATTCAAGCATTCATCTTTGGGAGTTGTTAAATAAACTATGTTGCTTTCACAGAGTGGAATTCTATGCAGCTGTTTAAAACAAATGAGGCACCGTCTTCTACATACATGGAAAGATGTCCAGAATATATTATTAAGTAAAAAAAAGGTACAAAATAACATATATAGTATGGTTCCTTTTGTATGAGTATATTTGCTCTCAATTGCTTAAAGAAACTCTAGACGATTCAAAAGATCCATATCTAAACAGGATGAGGGAACAGAGGAATAGAAACAGGAAACAGCACTGCATAGCTTTTAATATCATTTTGATTTTTTAATTACATGAATGGCTCACCTAATTGTTAAAATAAATTTAATTTAAAAAGTAATTGGGGTATAGGGAGAGATTTGTTAAAGGATATAAAACTACAACTAGACAGGAAAAATAAGTTGTAGTGTTCTATAGCACTGTAGGATGACTACAATACATAGTTAATATATAGTTAACAATAAAAATAATTTTAAATAGCTAGAAAGAGGATAATGAAATGATAAATGTTTGAGATGATGGCTATGCTAATTGCCCTGACTGATCACTATACATTATATATATCAAAACATCACTATGTAGTCCATAAATATGTACAATTATTATGTGTCAATTAACTTTAAAAATTTGTTTTAAAATTTTAAAAATTAAAAACAAAAACAGACAAAAACAAAAAGTTATTGATTATATATCCCTGCTAAGTCTTCTCTTATTCATGCTAAACCTCTTCAGCTCATTCAGTCTTTCCTCTTATAAAATAATTTCCAAATCTTTCATCATCCTCTTCTTCAGATATCCTACAAACATTCAATGTTCCTTTTTAAATGTAGTTCCCTAAACCAAAAACAGAACTCCAGCTGAGGTGTAGCCAGGTTAAAGTATAACATGATGGTTGCTTCCCTTCTTCTGGACCATGAGTCTCTATTAATGTAGTCTAAGTTTTCACTAGGTTTATCTTTTTTTTTTTTTGATAGTCACACAATATCAGGATCACATCAAATAATATGCCTAAATTCTTTTCACATAAAGTGTTAAGTCCAGTCTTTCCACAATCTGCCCCACTAGCCCCATCTCTGCCCCCTTCCACCACCAATACCATCCACCCTACACTGATTACCATTAAAAGTTTTAAACTTAAATGCAAAGCAAAGACAAATAAGTACTATGTACTATCTTTGCCATAATTCTATAAATCTAAAACTGTTCTAAAAACAAAAGGCTTATTATAAAAAACCCCACCCTACCCTTATTAAAGTTTATCTCATGGAAATTAACCTATCCTCCAGCCTGGAAAATTGTTTTAAATATTAATTCCATTTTCCAAAGTATGTGCTATCCACACATTTCCTAAATATGGTTTCCATGTCTTTATTTTAGTTTTTGATAACAAATACAAAAACATTTTATCCATAACCTCTGACTTCAATGACAATATTTCATAGACTAGATGAAGCCTAGAGATTATCTAACCTTATAAACTCATTTCATAGATGTGGAAACTGAAGCCCAATAGGATGAAGTAATTTCTACAAGGTCACACAGCCACATTGCAGCAGAGCAGAATTAGACCACAGATGACCTCATTTCCAGGCTAGGAGTTTTCCTGGTCCTTTTGGAAGCAGGTGATTCAGTTGAAAACAAATTGGTTGTAGATAAAAATCAACAGGGTCAAAAGGACAGGCTGATCAGAAACAGGTAAATCCAGTTTGGACTTTTCATTCAGTGGTAAGTACCTTTTATAAAAAAATGACAAGACTAAAGAAACAGCATTATCTAACGGTATATTTATATTGCCTATGATTATTGGAATTTTAAATAATGATAAATGATATTTTTCCATCCTTTCACATTCTCTAATTAAAATAATATTTAAATTCTTAGTAGACATTTCAGGAATATTCAATAACAAAAGTCCATTATTTCATCTCTTTTGGAATTTTTTCTCCATATGAAGAAGACTTTGTCAAAATTGCTTTAATATAAAATAAATTTACAATAAAAATAGTTTTATAACACTGGCTAAATACAGCAAGTAGGCATCAGTGGCAGTCATGGAAGGTCACCTACTCAGATGACCCTTCAGGAGAACCTGCTACAAGGAAACGTAATGGATAGACAATCTCCAACTGCCACACCCTAGAATGCACCACATTATTCACATGATCCACGTTGGCCCTGGGCTGCTCCTGGCCAATGACTGTGCATGACAGAGATACTAGAACCAAGCCATCCCTGCCTCTTGCAAGCTTCTACTAATGGACAACATTTGCTTGGGCATTTCCCACTGGGCCAGCCAAGAGTTTTTCACAAATGCACTGTGATCTGAATCTCTTCCGACCCAATTTTTCCCTCACCTTCATCTTTTCTAAGTGTAAGATCTGCATTGCAATATGAAGGCTCCCTCCTCCTTTATCCTTTAAGGCATTTCCTCCAATAAACTTCTTATCCTATCTTGGTGTCTGCTTCTTGGAGGACCTAACCAACAAAGCATCATTGGCAAAAAAATTACAAAATAAATTATTTTCATTAATAATATATCATAGTAATCATAAAATTTATTGTGCCTTTTACCCAAATGTACCCCTCAATAGTTAGTTCCATTAATTGCTGTGTACTAAGATAAGTTAGGCATAAATAAGTAAAAATGCACATAACAGAGTTGTTAGGAAGTATATTTCCTTTCCCAAGCTCCAATCCCCTACCTATAAAAGAGAAGACAATATGCATTTTTAAAGGTCTAAAGATATAAAATGCCCTTACAAACACATATGCAAAAGAAAAAAATGTGTTTCTGTTGCACTAAACATTATGAAGCTGATTGTCTAAGAGAGGGGCTAAATGTGGTGAGGAGGAAGTGAAGGGAGGACGCCTGGGAAACAAAAGCTGGAAATGGCTGAATCTGACAGAAAGGTCTGAATTGAGCCTCTTTAACACCCTGAATCTGAGGTAGACAGAGGAACAAGGATTGGGGAATAAAGTATCCCAAATGCTGAGAGATGTATTACTAGGTTTTAGTGAGACACAAATGTTTTAGTAAGAATCTTCAGTCAATGTAGTGCAGTGCTCTGGGAAGCATCTCCAAGGCCACCCAAAGCAAAGTGCCTAAATTGAGTCAGCAGGATCGTGTGGCCAGAGGAGCCAGAATAAAGATGTCAGCCACCATGGACACAGGACCAGCCCCCTCTTCCTCCGTCTCCTAGCTGCAAGCAATGCCCGGATTCTGCTTTGGTGAAAGGGTGAAGGAGAATAAGCCACAAAAAGTTACTTCAATTGACGTGATATTGGCTAGGTGTGGAGTAGCTCCACAAACAGCTAATCTGATTTAGAGAATTAAAGGATTGTAGCATTCCTTACACTCAGGAGTTGGGCAACAAAATTTATGGAAGGATACAAAATGAGAGCTGACAGATGTCAAGAAAGAATTAGGGGGGAAAAAAAGAGCAAACAATGAGAAATAAGGACTATATTAAAAGAAACACACAAATAAATGCAATGAGTGCGTAGCAAGGAAAATGGAGGAAGAAAAGGGAAAAGTAAAGGAACTCAAATGAAGATGAAGTTTTTTGTTTTTTTTAAGATCAGGAGAAAGTAATAAAAATAGCCAACAGAAGCTGGACGAAGTGGCTCACGTCTGTAATCCCAGAGACTTGGAGGCTGAGGCGGAGGATGGCTGGAGGCCAGGAGTTCCAGAAATAGACAGCAGACAAAGGACATCCACAAGACAATACCTAGGAAGTGGAACAAAGGAAACATTTAAAATCGTAATTTAAGAAACTTTCCTCAATTTAAAATGTTTTAAATCTACATACCAAGGAGGAATAATGCAACCTGGTCAACACTAGACATATTTTGTAAAATTATTGAACTTTAACATTAAGGAAAAAAATCCTTTTGACATTTGGGAAAAATGAAAATCATATTGGCATCAATTTTCTAAACAGCAACATTTTACAGTAGAAAACACTGGAGCAACATTTTTAAGATACTCAAAGAAAATATAAGCTAAGGAATTTGTATCTAGTCAAATTGCCCTTCAAATATAAAGGCTACAGACAGAGTTGTGAACGTACTAGAGCTTAGGAAATGTCACTGTAAGCTCTTCCTGAAGAAGGACTGGAAAACAATCTAGCTCAAGAGGATTGCAGAAGCTTCCGGATAAGGTTGAGAGTTGAGCACCGAATACACGCAATTATAGGACAAAGACTAAAAGATGGGAATAAGGATGACAAAACAGTATGTAAATTCCAAATGTTTTGACAATGTGTAAATAATACAAATAACAACAATGGGAAGGGAAAGAAGAATACATGAAAACTAGAATAGATATCAGGTATTAGCTTCCCAGCTACATCTTTTAAGATTCCCAGTAAAAGAAATTTTGTGAGCTAAGGATATCACTTGAAGCTGATAACCAAATAATAGTAGTTTAAGTGCACTTAAGGATACAAAGATTAAAATTAAGGTAAATCTATCAATAAAATTGAGTGGTGAGGGAAGAAGAGGAAGGAGTAACTAGTTATTTTAAGTGTTAATTCTCATAGGAAATCACGAAACTGTATCTAAAGAAAGAGATAAGGACATTATTAGCATAAAGGTAACAATTAGAATAAAAATTTTAAATATTGCTAATTATCACCAATATTAAGATATATTTTAAAGCCACCACAATTAAAACAAAGAACAGAAAAGTGTATAAATAGACTCAAGTGTGTATGGAAATCTAGTTTTTGACCGGCTCCATTTCTGACCTGGGCTGGTTCACCCCTCCTTATGCAACCTGGTGGTCTGGTGGTCCCCTGCTCCCGGGAGGTCACCATAATGATGCCAAACTTAGTGCAGACACCTGATTGGCATAGTGCACTACGGCCCAGAACTCCTGACCTCAAAGCAATCCTCCCACCTCAGCCTTCAGAGTAGCTGGGACTACAGGCGCAGACCACTGCACCCAGTGGAAGCCTAGTTTTTGATAAAGATGACATCTCAAATTACTAAGGAAAAAAGATAAACTATGATAAATTACGCCAGGACAACTGGACATAATTTGGAAAAAAGTAAAACAGGTCAGTTTTTATTTTCATACCAGGATAAATTCCAGAAATATCAAATTTTAAATGTAAAAACTAAAAACGTACTAAAGGAAAACCATGACAAAATTACATTTGTCTTAGTCCATTTGTATAGCGATGACAAAATACCTGAGATGAGTAATTTTTATAAAGACCAGAATTTTATTTCTCACAGTTCTGGAAGCCAGTAAGTCCAAGATCAAGGCGTTCTCCAGATTCAGTGTCTGGTAAAGGCTTGAACACTATGTCCTCACATAGAAGAAGGCAAAAGGGCAAAAGAAGATGAATGCTGTGTCCTCACATGGCAGAAGAAAGGAACAGAGGGAACTCACTGCCTCAAGTCCTTTCATAAGGGTCCTAATCCCATTTATGAGGGCTCTGCTGTCATGACTTCATTACCCCCTAAAGGCTTCACCTCTTAATACTATTACATTGGCCATTGAATTTCTACATATGAATTTTGGGGGATACATTCAGCCCATAGCAGCCTTATAGTCTGGGCTGACAAAAACATTATTAATAACTCAAAATCTAGATGCTATGAGATAAAGTTGATAAATCCAATTATGTAAGTTTCCTTAAAATTTGTCATGAAACAAAAACAACATAAGCAAAGTCAAAAGACAAAGATAAACTGAGAAAAGATATTTCCACTTAAATGGCTAATATTCCTAATATGCCATAATTTCTTACAAATTAAGAAAAAGCAGACTAAAACCTGATAGAAAAGTGGCAATATATATGAGCAGACATTTCACAGAAGAAGTGAAAAGGCACCTAAATGTATGAAATAATGCTCACACTCACTAAGGGAAATGCAAATAAAAACAACAGCAAGCTACAATTTCTCATCTATCTGATTGCCAAACGTCCAAAAGTCTGACGACATATTCTATTGGCAAGGTTGTGAGAAATAGCTGATGGGAGCACAAAATGGTGCAACCCTTAGACAAAGGAACCTGATAATGTCTGGGGCAAAAAAAATACTAGCAATCTATCTAGCAATCTCATGTTTAGGAATATACCCCCAAAATATTCTGGTAAAAATGCAAAATGACTTATAAAAAGCACATTTTTCCAATGGCAAGATATAGAGCACTATACATTGTATGATAACATTAGGATAAGAAAAGAGATTATTAATATATACATGAATTTGTCATATTTTCCAAAAAAACTAATAAAAAAATGAATCCTGGATCAGTGGTTCTCAAACTCTAGTGCACCTAAAAATCATCTTCAGGGCTTGACTCCCAAAGTTTCTAATTTAGAAGGTCTGATATGGGACCAGCAAATTTGTATTTCTAACAAGTTCTCAGGTGATACTGAAGCAGCTGTTTTGAAGACCACACTTTGCTCCCAAACTGAAAACAAATGGAAACAATTGAACCTGTCAATATATCAAATTAATATTATATACAGAGAACAGATTTGTTTCAAATGACATGTGAGTATTTTGAGTGTACATCTTAAGTAGAAAGAGTTCTAATTACAAACAGAGCTTCAAATAAATCTTAAAATTAATTCAGTAACTATTAGTAATATTAGTATTATTAATTTAAAACTAATTTGTACACATACAAATACACACATACATCTATGCATGAAGATAAAACAAATAAGTGATCGTGTCAATATTGTTAAGAACCAAAATTATTAGTATAAAAGAAAAGAGTTTCAATTAAAGAAGTTAAATGAAAATTCTATGTCAAATTTGAATTGGAAATATCAGTATTATTTCATGATTTTGTTTTTATTTTCAAAATATACATTTCTTAGCTCTATAGCTGCAAAGATCTAGAGAACAATGACCACCCAAAACCAAGGTTGTCCTAGTGCCCACATTTTGGTCTGTAAGTAGCATTTCCCACTAAAAGCAACCAGAGTGCTATGGTAGAATTCTGATTCCAGATTTGCGGCAGAAAACGCATAAAATAGGTCTGTGAAAAGTTGTTGTGCCAGAAAGCAAGGAGGGTAATCAAAGATTAATGCAACATGTCAGAAGGACATAGGGGCAAATATGAAGGAGGAATCCACTGGTCAAATATAAGAATAATGTAATGAATAATGACTGCAATTAATATATCAGAATCCATGGGTTCATTTCATCACTAAAAAACAATACACATACACACACACAAATCTGGTTGGCCACCATTATAAGTATTTAGAACATTTCCTTACTTTGGAAATTAACAGTAGAAAGAAAAAAATTAAGCATTCATCCTACCTTTACTGTACTACAGAGTAACTAAATAGCCCTGGTTGACAGTGAAAAGTTCTGTACAGAAAAATTCCAGTTAATAAAAGGGAAAAGAAAGAGAAAATCAGAAAATCGCTACTTTGCATCCCCTAATAAAATGATTTGGGCAGCTTTCATCAGTAGATGAAATAACTAGATGAAAAGTTGATAGGGAATTGTACCATGTTAGCGTCACAAAAATGGGATGACTAGACACTAACACCATGTGCTTTCTATGAAGCACACAGCACCACAAATGGTTGTCAATAGAGTTGAACCTGAATCTCATCAAACTTTGAGTGTTAATTCCTCCAATTAACAGGAAATACAAGGGCTAGAGTAACAAATTAAACATCACCAACAGGAAGCATATAGATAAATCCATAGTTGGGAAATGCTATATGATAAGTAACCCAATTTTTTCAATAAGTCAACAACATTTAGATTGTGGAACTACTCTAGATTAAAATAGATAAAACCAAATACAGTGTGTAGACCTTGTATGAGTTCCTTAATTGAACAAACCAAAAGTAAAAAGTTATTTTTGAGACATTTAGGGAATTATAAGTATTGAATGTATTAGACTAGAGCAAGAAATTGTTAATTTTATTAACAATTCATTTTTTTAGCAGAACGTACTGAAATATGTCAGAGTGTTTGGGATTTGTTTTAAAAAGGAATAAATTAAACAAGTGAGGTAAAATGATGATTATTGAATCTTTCATATGGGGGTATCCATTATACTTTATTTTCTATTTTATGTATATTTAAAATTCAAAACATTTGAAAAGTAGAAGTGGGCTCAAAGAAAAACTCTCCTGTCAGATTTTTTAAAGCATTTCATGTTACTTTTAAAGAAATATGAGGGAAGAATCTAGATTATTGGTAATTACCATTTTCTAATAATTTGAGAATTTAATCTAAACCCCAGTGTAATAGAAAGTGTCCTAGAATTCAAGTCCAGATGGAAACTGGGGCCAGGCGTTGACACTTATCTTTAAAATATGGACAAGACATTTAATCTTTTCAGATCTCATTGTTCGCAAAGTTAGGGACTTAGACCAAATGATTTTATGTCTTATCTTCACCTCCAATCACCAGAAAGTGACATGGACTCTTGCTCACTCTTGCTGAGCAGTGGGCACAGAATGGAGTTACAAAAAAGCATAAAAGAGCAGCTTACTCAGAATAACATCCTTGAGTTCTCATAAATGAAATAAGTGGATAAGATTAGATTGTCTCTAAGATGTCTCCCAGTTCTAAAATTCTATGATATGTAATAACTGTAGTCATCATCCTGACAAATAATTGAGTATTTAAATTCTAATGGTTGATGTTATCTCTCAGTTTTAGCAAGGCTATTGTTTCTGCACTCTAGATAGATAACCTACTTATTAATCAATAAGAAAACAAAAAACATAGATAGACCAGTTTTTTTCCAACTTTCTTATCCCTGGATCATAATCCATGGCCTGTATTAAGAAGGAGCCCATTAATAATGAAGAAGGAGCAAGTTAAGTTTTTTTAGTGTTGTATTGCAGTATCTCAAGAGACACTTAGTGCTGTAACCCCATATGAGTGTCCTTTAGTACAGGCTCTCAGTAAAAAAAAAATAAAAAATAAAAAAAAGTTATGATTAAGACAGCAATTGATATTGAGCTGGAGATTGTAGAGTGTCAGCACATTAAAGGAAAAATAAGAATTTAAAGTAACCTTGGTAAAAATGATAGATATCTTAAAATATTTCATTTGATTAGTTGTCATAGTAGGTGGAGAGAGTGAGGGGAAGCTGTTGACTGTAACTAGGGCCAAAGAGTGAAAATTATAGGAAGCCATTTTTCACTAAACTGAACCCTTATGAACTCTTAAGATGGGCTAGGATGGATCACTTCAAGAGAGAGTAACCTCTCTCTATACTGAAGTTTATTTCACCAGAGGTTATCGTGCATTTTGTAAAGGGACTTCAAGCATTAGACATGGCATAATTTATATAATTTGTAAATTATAGAGTAATGGCGGTAGGGCTTAAAGGAGCCACTCCATCAATTTTTTTAATGTATGTTATGGTACTGTTATAGAAGTGCAATGAAGAGATCTAGATTATTAGTAATCACTGTTTTCTATTTATCTGAGAAAATTTCAGCTACCGATTAATGGGATTTATATTTTGTCAACTGAAGAATGGCAAGGTTCATAAATTTGGAAAGGAGAGCTTTACTTCTCATAAAGGGTTGTGGCCTGAAGGGTGGCCATTCTGACAGGCTGGAAAGCAATAGCCTCTAGCCAGAAGCTAACAGCAAGCACTTCCAGGGAAGGTCAAAGGGAACAGCAATTTATGCTGAGTAAGGTGGTCAAATATACATATTTAATAAGCTATAGGAGGAATCATGAATATTTATGAAAGGAGAAACATATGTATATGCAATTGAGCTTCATGCCCCTTCATGGGACCCATGTTCAAAAAATGGCTGCATTAGCATGATCCGAGGGTAAAGTTTTCAGCCCTCTGACATCAAAAGATAAAGCAGAGGACACAAAGGCCCTCTGTGCACATCTTCCATAGACTGGTCAAAACCACTCCATGGTCAGTAGTCTCTTATCAGGAAGGAATGCTGGTCAGTTGTTGTGCCAAAACCACAAAAGGGAGGGGCAGTCATGAGGTTGGTTGAAATCAGTGGTGGAGCAAGTCTTTCCAGAGGGCTGGTTTCTGTTAAACCCTTAGGGAAGAAAGCCTAATGGTGGTTAGCAAGGGAGGGAGGTGTAATGAGGTGTGTCCAACCTCCCATCCCGTCATGGCCAGGAACACAGTTTTAAGGTTTCTCTGGGATACCCTTGGCCAAGAGGGGGGTCTGTTCAATCAGTTGAGGGGCTTAAGATTTTACTTTTATTTCTTAATTTTAAATTCAAGTATGACTATTCTATATATGAAATAAGGAGAATGGTCATAAATATTTGTTAAATGAATAAGTACTTAAGAACTCATAATGTGAAATTCAGGAAGGAAAATTCATTCATTCATTGAATAGATTTTGAAAGCCAGCTCTGTGCCAGAAATTGACAAAGTTCCTGCTTTCATGGACTTTTTATTCTGGCTGGAGGAGACAGATAATAAACAATGAAAAATAAATAAACGTCAGGTGGTAAGCACTATGAAGTAAATAGTAAAGCAGATTAAGTGAACAGAGTGGGGAGGTGGCTGGTTCAGATTGAGTTTCCAGGAAATCCAAGGCAAGTATGGCAGGAGTAGAATAAGCCTGAAGAAGAACAGGTAGAGACAGATCATTCAGGTAGCAGGGCCATTCCAGGAACCCTGTCAGGCTAGGGCAAGGACTTGGGCTTTTTAATCTCTATGAGAGGGAAAGTCATTGTAAGGTTTTAAATGGAGGAGTAACATGTTTCAAAAGTATCATTCACTTAGCTGAACATAGAATAGACTGTGTAGGGGCAAGGAAAGAAAGAGGAAGGAAGTTAGAAGATAATGATCCAGAAATTAAAATATCGTGATGTGGATTGGGATGATAGCCGTGTATATTATGAGACATGATCAGGTTTGGGGGGAACAACTTTGGGGAAAGAAAATTTCATTTTGGACAGGTTAAATGTAAGAAGACTGTTAGACATACATGTGGAAATGTCAAATATGCAGGTGGATTGTATGTGTTGAGAACCAAGCTGGAGATGTAAATTTGGGAGTCCACAGTACACAGATCTTCATTTAAAGCCATGAGATTGAATGAATCATCTGAGACACGAGTGTTGATAGAGAGGAAATCAGATCTAATGACTGAGACATGGGGCAGCCCAATCTTAGAGAGTGGAAAGGTGAAGAAGATCTAGCAAGGGAGACTGAGAAGAAGTGACCAGTGAGGAAGTAGGAAACCCTGGAAAGAGTGGTGACCTAGACGCCACATAAAGAAAGTCAAGAAGGAAGGAGTGATCACTATGTTAAGGGCTTCTGATATGCCCAATAAGATAAAGATTGAAAATTGACCCTTGAATTTGGCAACATGGAATGCATTTCTGACCCTAATAACACCTGTTTGGTGGAATCATGGGGATGAAAACTTGATTGTTGTGGGTTCAAGAGAGAATGAGAGGAGAGGAAGTGGTGACAGTCAGTGTGAAAAAATTTGAGAAAATGTACTATGAAGGAGAGTAGAAAGCTGGGCAGTACCTGGTGGTGGGGATGTACATGATTGAAACAAGGAGGGTGGTAGATGTTATAGCCCACTACCATGCCTAGGATGTTAGGGAGGGTGGAAACATAGGTTCTAGAAGTAATGGTGTGCAATGAGGAGGATGCCATCCTACCTCCAGGCTTAGTAATATAGAATATTTGAGAAAAAACAGCCACCACTCAAAAGTACTGCAGAGAAAGCAGTGTCCTTAGGTGATAGTCAAGATTCATTGAACGGAAAGATCAAGGGAAAGTTCAGAGAGCAAATTGCATAGGAAGGGGATGAGATGTAAATTCTTGAGGACACAGTGGAAGGGTGGAATGGAGAGATGTGTGAGATAGGATCAGTTTCATCAAAGTGCACAACCCAGTGAAAGATTCCCTTAGGAGTCCTGGGATTTCATGTTGAAGTAGTTGAGCAGGATGGAATGGGATTAGTTACCATAAGCCCTCAGGGGGAAAGGTGGATAAGTGGAAATTATAAAGACATTCTGTAGACCAGTCTTTTAGTGATTAAAATAGGTAGGCTGAGAGCACAGTGAATAATATTTGAGAAGAAACAAACTTTGCAAACCTAATAAGGGAGGACCACTTTTTTGTAAGTACCCAAGCACACCATGAGGCTGGGTCAGGCCTAGTAGGGGATGCTTTTGAGAAGTAGAGAGGCTAGGCAACAAGTAGAACAACCAACAGAGTTTCTTTCCACTAGATGTGGAGACATTGGAACTTTCATACATTGCTAGAATGTAAAATGGTACAGCTGTTTTGGAAAACCATTTGGCAGTTCCTCAAATAGTTAAATACAGAGTTGCCATATGACCCAGGAATTCTACTCCTAGAATTGAAAACATACATCTACACAAAAACTTGTACAAAAATATTCATAGCAGCATTATTTGTAATAATCAAAAAGTGAAAACAATTCAAAAGTCTATCTATTGATGAATGGATAAACAAAATGTGCTATAGCCACACAATGAAATCTTTTTCTGCCATAAAATAAAATGAAGTACTGGTATAGGATACAACATGGATGAACCTGGGAAACATTATGGTAAGTGAAAGAAGCCAGACATGAAAAGCCACATATTGCATAATTCCATTCACATGAAATGGAAACATATAGGGATAGAAAGTATGTTGGTGGTTGCCAGGGACTGAGGTGGTAGGGAAATGAAGAGTGACTGCAGTGAGCATGGAGTTTCTTTTTGAGGTGATGAAAATGTTCTGGAATTAAATAGTGGCAACGATTACACAGTTCTGTAAATACACTAGAAATAAAGGGGTGAATTTCACGGTCTATGAATTATATCTCTGTGAAATTATTATCAAAAAAATAAGAAGGTATATTCCAGGTATATAATTATAGAAATAATTAAAATTTTGTTTTCAATCCAAAAATCAAATTAAAAAAGCACAGAGGTAGAGCAAAGTGGCTGATTAGAGGAGCCTAATGCTTATACTCCCCACAGAAAAAGACCAATATAATAAGTAAACAACTACCTTTGGACTGGATTGTTTGAGGGAGAGTACTAGAGTACAGCAGGGGAAAGAAAGAAAATCTATGGAGCAAGGAGACCTTTAGAAAGGGCCGCATAGAGATCAAAACACCTTGCCTCTACTATACCACCCTCCCAGCTGGGATTATCTGGGAACACGGAGGCACTTCCTTCAGCAGGGAAAAGGTAAAAAGGAGGTCCCCAGAAGCCCACATTAAGGTTGCATACACCTGCAGTCTTTGCTGCTAGAGAATTCCGCAGTCCCCACAGGCCCTGAGCCCAGTTTGGGGAACTGCCTAACACCCAAATAGCTGCACTGCCGCAAAGAAGGAGCCCATGTTGTGCCCCCTCTCCCCCAACCCAATCTGCAGCAGTAAAGAGCCACCTTGAAACTAGAGCAACAGCTAGAGTGCATACTGTTCCAGGAGCCATTAGCCACTGCATCTTTTCATTCTTGAGGCTACGATGACATTATGCCACCTTCACACATAGAAGTACATCATTTCCCCACTGAGCTTATATAACTCCCTACCCCCTGGGAACAAGCTGCCTAGGAGGCATGCTGCCTGGGAGGCATTCTGCCTTCCAAAATCTATGACTGCAATGCCGTGACCCCAGCCTCTCAGAGACTCAGTCAAGGGACCTGGTACTAGAGCCCAAAAAGCACACTGCCCCCAAATCAACAGATGAACCTGCCCAGCAGAGAAGCTGAGTCCATATCAGCCACATGCATAGTCAGCACACTCACCAGCCAGGCACACTGCTCCCAAGGAAGCCCTGCTCTGATCCAGTGGGCAGGTCCTTGCACACCTTCGTGCATTCACCAACCAGCCAGGTGTTCCACTTCTGGGGGGGTGCTCACCCTGAGCCAGAAAATCAGCCCTGCACACCACAAGTATGAACACTAAATGAGTGCACCACTTCCAGGTGGTTTTGCTCCAAGTCAGTGAACTGGTCCCCAGGTACACCAGCATGCTCACCAGCCAGGCACACTGCTTCTAAAAAATCCCTGCCCCAAGCCAGAAGACCAGTTCCCATGTGCACCAGTGCATTCACCAACTAAGCATTCTATGTCCAGGGGTCCCTGCCCTGAGCTGGTGGATGAACCCCCACACTCATCAGGCAGGTGTGTCACTTCCAGGGGAGCCCTGTCACAATCCAGCAGACTGGCTGCACTAACTCCTGCAGCATAGGCCACCAAGACAATCACAGGCATTGCTGAAGTTGACTAAAGCTGAAAAAACCACATAGAGACTACACTACTATGCCCACCCAGAACCAAAGCCAACACAGCCTACCCAACTGACAACCTAAGTCAAATCTGCAGGCAAAAGTCTCTCTATAAAATACAAAAGCCACTCTAAAAAATTGCGAGAAGCAACTATCTTACCAGATGCTCAGCTATCAAAACAAGGGCACAAGAAACAGGAAAAAGCAAGGAAACATAACATCACCAAAAAAGCAGAATGATTCTCTAGTAAGAGAACCTAAAGAAATGGAAATGTATGCATTGCCTGAAAAGGAATTAAAAATAATGAGCTTAACGAAATTTAGTGAGATGCAAGAGAATACTGATAGACAATTCAACAAAATCGGAAAAACAATCCATGACCTGAATGAGAAATTCAACAAAGAGATAGATATCATTAAAAAGAACCAAACAGAAATCTTGGAACTGAAGAACTCAATGAATGAAATAAAAAATATAATAGAGAGCTTCTACAGCAGACTAGAGCAAACAAAAGAAAGAATTTCTGAACTTGAAGATATGTAAGATATGTCTTTTGAAATAACTTAGTCAGGGAAAATGAGAAAAAAACTATGATCTGCACTCCCATGTTTATTGCAGCACTATTCACAATAACCAAGATATGAGATCAATCTAAGTGTCCATCAATGGATAAATGGATAAAGAAAATGTGGTACATATACACAATGGAATACTATTCATCCATAAAAAAGAATGAAATCCTGTCATTCATGACAACATGGATGAACCTAGAAGAGATTATGTTATCTAAAATAAGCCAGACACAGAAAGACAAACACCACATGGTCTTACTTATATGTAGAATCTAAAAAGGTGATCTCATGCAAGTAGAGAACAGACCAGTGGTTGGAGAGGAGAGTGGGAGAGGGGAATGGAGGGAGATCGGTCAGCAGGTACAATGTTACAATTAGATAGGAAGAATAAGGACTGGTGTCTTATTGCACAGTAGAGTGACTATAATTAACAATAATGTATTGAATATTTCTAAATAGCTAGAGAGGGAGATTTTGAATGTTCTCACTACAAAGAAGTGATAAATGCTTGAGGTGATGGATATGCTAATTACCTAATTTGATCATCATATAATGCATATGTGTATTAAAATATCACACTGTCCCCCATGAATTTGTACAATTATTATGTGTCAATCAAAACTTTTTAAAAAGAGCACCAAATGTATATTAATACTGCTAATGATAGAAAAACTTCATGACAGGAATAGGAAAACAAACTGCATAATATTCATGAGAGTGTCATGAATATCATGCAGATGGAAAGATTTAGACCTATAAAGGACATAGTTAGAAATAAAGAGCTAAAAGGATACATAGAAATATATGAAGGTATATACAAAATATATAGAGAGACATACAGAGAATAATGGCTTTGTCTTGTCCATTCCTCTATACTCTCCCTGTACCTCTGAGACTATTTTACACCTAGTGTGTGCTTAATCAATATTTGTTGAATAAATGTAGAGATATATGTACCATAATTCTGAAGTCTCTATAGAATTCAGTATTGAGCTACTTAAAAAAATGCAAGATAAAATAAGTTATTTCTCCAATTTATGAAGATAAAATTACAAAGGAAATAAAATCTATATTAAGATTGCCCAAATGCTGGAAATATACAGGTGAAATTATTCATATATTATTAAAACAATTTTTAATGCTGATTGTTTATTTAGTTGAATAATTCTTTCCCTTAAAAAAATTAAAAGTCATAAGATAGCCTGTGGGAGGAGATAGTAGCATATATGACTAACATAAAAGCATTAACTTCTAAAAGATAGTTACAGAAATAAGTATGCTGTCTCCAGGGTGTCTAATCAGCTAGATATCTCAAGATAGATTTTCCAAATACTTGCTTAGAAATTGGCTTTTTTTTCCAGATCTGTTCCTGTGGTTTTAATTAAGCTAAAGATCATATCAGTGTTTATACTTGATATAAGCTATTCCATTTCCAACTGCTCTCTAGATTTCTAAATAGCATGTGCATCAAGGGTAGAAGACACTGAAGGTTATGCATCATTTCTTGCAGTGAAGAAGTTACATAGCAACAATAAGAGAGGACCGGGAAATGGGAGAAGTGGGCAAATGAATATAAAATATGGACCTGAAAATCCGCAACGATTTTTCTACATTCTTCACACTTGACTACATATATTAAATACTTTGAAAATAGGAATTTTTAGTTCGGCAGTATCAATTAACAAGTATTTGAACAACATACTATAGACAATACAAAGAAATACAAGAAATGATCAAGTTATAACCACCTGATTTACAACCAACAAATTGCACAGCTCACATTAGTGTAAATAATTTGAATCAGCTAACATTTTCTGAGCATCTTATATAGACCATAAATGAAAACAAAAAATATGTAAGACCTTCCCTCTTCAAGAATTTTATAAACTAGTGACTGTATTCTCCCTTACTCCAAAGTAAGACCAGATTGAAATCGCAGACTGAGGCGAGGGGAAGTTAAGCAATTATCAGCACGTCAAGCTTGGCGGCTGGGAAAGGCCCTTCCTGATATCCCTGGAGAGAGGAAATGAGAGCAGCGTAAGGTTCTGTGGTCTAAAGAGTCAAGAAAAATGAAGGGGAAACGCAATGTCTAGTAGATAACTGGGTTAACTCAAATATAGACTGAGTATTGTAATCATTCATAATTATTAATATTAGCAAATTAATGTTAATTTTGTTACATTTTATAATGGTATTGTGGTTACGTAGGATAATGTTCTAATTGTTTAGAGATGTATAATGGTATATTCAGGGGCCAAATATCAGGTTATTTATTTAAATCATTTCAGAAAGACAAAAAAGTGAATGTCAAATGTTTTTCTGGTGTGGAACTTGAATCCATAAAATTGGAGGAAGCTTTGTCTCTGTTTCCCTGTGCTATGTGTACCCAACTTCTGAGAATCACAACGGCAGGTTGGAATTATACTTCAGCTAGGAATTAAAGATGTTCTTAGGCTCCTGTACACACTAAATAGGAAATGTAATGTAATCCCATATTTCTCTTATTTGCAATATTAGTTTTTATGATGAAATAGATCACACAATTAAAAATGTATTTATGTCTTGACTGGGCCCAGGAGTTTATCGGAGAGCGGGACACGCCCTTAGAGGTTGCTAACAACTACCGGCGGAGAAAAACTGCGCTCCCGGCGCGATCGGAGCCCGGCTGTGCGCCAGGCTGGCGGCGGCCGCCATCTTTACAGCCGCCCGCGCGGAGCCGTGAGCCGCGTCTCTAGCTCCGCCCCGTCCCGGCCCAGGGCTCATCCGCTGGGGCGAGACAGGCTTTGCCTGTGGTGGCCAGGGACAGCGGCATCCGTGGGTTCCAGGTGGGACGAGATCCCGGAACTGTAGCGGCGGGACCTTTGAGTATTGGAAACAGTTTGCAGCTCGTCCATCTGGTTCTGCTACCCCGGCTCTGGCCTCCGACAACTCCGTCCGTGCCGGTCCTAGTGCCCGCCCCTCAGGTCCCAGCCCTCCTGTACCCCAGAGATCGCTCATTTTGAAGGTTGCTGGCCATAGTGACTCATTTGGTATAACTGCTGGTTCCCATGACAACCAAATACCTCAAGAGCCACAGGCTGAACCAGAGCAGCTCCCCATAATCCTGCCCACTTCAATAGGGAATTTCGCGCCACCCAAGAGTGCTTCCAGCTGCCACTACTCCCCCCTCCCCATGGGAACATCCCCCCGGTGGAGACTGCTGGGGATAGAGACGGCCACCTGCCTCACCTTGAGGTCTAGTGGTGGAAAAGGGGTGCACAATTGGAGATCCCCCTATCAACCAGTTTCACGCGGAGACACACATCAGAAGGGCAGCCACACGTGGCTAGATGAGCAACCTCTGAGCTGTGTAGAATTTTCCCAACTCAGCTCTCACACTGCAGCCAAAGGAAATTGTGTTTCTACCAGAACCTCAGGAAGAGCAGGGTCAAAGTAACCCCTAGGAGCTACAAGACCCCTCCCAAAGAACAGGGCTTTCGCATACCCCAACTGGGGAATCACAGTCTGCTACGGACATAACAGAATACCTAGCTAATAGGGAGCGGAGGACTCATATTCTCAAGTACAATCCATTAGCTCAGAGCCCAAGCTGGGAGGTCATTCTCACCACACTCCACTGGGAAGAGGAGAAGACCACAGGTCAGAGTTAACTCAAGATCCAACAAACTTGCTAAAATACACCTAAGGCAATACAGGCCACTACTTCTCTCCCTGGCTTTGCCAAGGAAAAATAATTGTGGGCCTGGTGACAGGGCCATAAACTAGCTCTAACACCCCCAGCTCTCGACCAAGAGGCCAGATGAGAAAAAAACAGCGAAAGAACTCAGGGAACATGAAAAATCAGAGTGAAAAGTCACCCCCAAAAGAAATTATCAGTTCCTCAGCAATGGATACCAACCCAAATGAAATGGGTAGAATGACAGAAGAGGAATTTCGTTTATGGATTATAAGAAAGCTCAATGAAATTCAAGAGAAAATTGAATCCCAGCACAAAGAAACCACAAGAAAAATGCAAGAAATGAATGAAAAATTCTCCAAAGAAATAGAAATATTACGGAAAAATCAAATAGAAATCCTAGAAATGAAAGAAGCATTCAAGGATCTACAAAACACAGTGGAAAGCCTTAAGAATAGGCTGGACCATGCAGAGGAAAGAATTTCAGAGCTAGAAGACAGCTCCTATGCACTAAATAAATCAGCTGAAGAGAAAGAACACAAAAACAAGAGACAGGAAAAAAGCATACAAGAAATGTGGGATTATGTAAAGAGGCCAAACATAAGGATAATAGGTATCCCTGAGGGAGAGGAAGAAAATTTGCATGGGCTGGAAAATTTATTTGAAGGAATAATAGAGGAAAATTTCCATGGCTTAGCCAGAAATCTCGACATCCAAGTACAAGAAGCACACAGGACTCCTGGGAGAGTCAACGTGAAAAGGCATTCACCACGCCACATAATTATTAGACTGACCAAAGTAAACACAAAAGAGGCACTCCTCAGAGCTGTAAGACAAAAAAAGGAGGTAACCTACAAAGCGAAACCCATCAGATTAACTGCAGATTTCTCAGCTGAAACCTTACAAGCCAGAAGGGAATGGGGAGACATCATCAATCTCCTAAAACAAAACAAAGGTCAACCCAGAATTCTGTATCCTGCCAAACTAAGCTTCTTATATGAGGGAGAAATAAAGACCTTTCCAGATAAGCAATCACTGATAGAATTTGTGAAATCCAGACCGGCCTTGCAAGAAATGCTTAGACCTGCATTATACCTAACCAGCGCAACAGACACCCACCTATGTAAAATTATGCAAAGGCTAAAACCCCAGAAACCAGATTCCACAATGACGCAAGAGGTAAAACAAAAGATACCACCCAACAGAATAATCAGAAATTTACCCCAAATATCAATTCTCTCAATAAACGTAAATGGCTTGAACTGCCCATTGAAGAGACATAGGCTGGCTGAATGGATTAAAAAATACAAACCAAGTATCTGTTGTCTTCAGGAAACACACCTTACACACAAAGAGCATTCAGACTCAAGGTGAAAGGATGGAATACAATTTTTCAGGCTAATGGAAACCAAAAGAAATCTGGAGTAGCCATCCTCATTTCAGATGACATCAACTTTAAAGCAATAAAAGTAAAGAAGGACAAAAATGGACACTATATAGTGGTGAAGGGAAAAATGTCACAAGAGGATTTAACAATCCTAAACATTTATGCACCCAACACAGGAGCACCCAGGTACATAAAGCAATGCTGCTAGATCTAGACAACATAATAAGCAGGAATGCCATAATTGCAGGGGACTTCAACACCCCACTGACGGAACTGGACAGATCCTCCAAACAAAATTAAATAGAGAAATAAAAGACCTAAACAGGACTCTAGAACATTTGGGCCTAACAGATATCTACAGAACACTCCACCCAAATAACACTGAATATACATTCTTCTCATCAGCTCATGGAACTTTCTCTAAAATTGACCACATCCTAGGCCACAAAACAGATCTAAACAAATTCAAAAAAATAGAAATCATACCATGTATCTTTTCAGACCACAGCGGAATAAAATTAGATATCAATTCCAACAGAAACTCACATCTTCCTCCAAAAACTTGGAAACTAAACAATCTATTGATGAATGATTATTGGGTCAAAGAGGAGATTCAAAATGAAATCAAAAGATTCTTCGAACTAAACGATAATGGGGACACAAGTTATCAAAATCTGTGGGATACAGCAAAAGCAGTCCTGAGAGGAAAATTTATCGCCCTAAATTCCCACATCCAAAAGACAGAAAAGTCACAAATCAGTAAACTAATGAATCATCTTAAGGAAATGGAAAAGGAAGAGCAAAGCAATCCTAAAACCAGCAGAAGAAAGAAATAACCAAAATTAGAGCAGAATTAAATGAAATCGAGAACAAAAGAACAATACAGAAGATCAATGAAACGAAAAGCTGGTTCTTTGAAAAGATAAACAAAATAGACAGGCCACTTGCCAGGTTGACCAGAAGCAGAAAGGAAAGGACTCTAATAAGCTCAATTAGAAATGAAAAAGGAGAAGTCACAACTGATACCATGGAAAACAAAACATCATCTTTGAATACTACAAAAATCTCTATGCCCACAAACACGAAAACGTGGAGGAAATGGACAAATTCTTAGAAACACACTACCTCCCTAGGCTCAACCAGGAAGAAACAGAATTTCTAAACAGACCAATATCAAGCACCGAAATTGAAGCAGTAATTAAAAATCTACCCACAAAAAAAAGTCCCGGACCAGATGGGTTCACACCTGAATTCTACCAAGCCTACAAAGAAGAACTGGTGCCTATACTGCAGAAATTATTTGAAAATATCCAGAAGGATGGAATCCTCCCAAACTCATTCTACGAAGCCAATATCACCTTGATACCAAAGCCAGGAAAGGACACAACAAAAAAAGAAAACTACAGACCAATATCCCTTATGAATATAGATGCAAAAATTCTCAATAAAATCCTTGCAAACCGAATTCAAATGTACATCAAAAAAATAATCCATCATGATCAGGTGGGCTTCATTCCCGAGATGCAGGGATGGTTCAACGTACGCAAATCTATAAATGTAATTCACCATATAAATAAAGCAAGAACAAAGATTATATGATCCTTTCAATAGATGCAGAAAAGGCTTTTGACAAAATCCAACACCCTTTTATGATAAGAACTCTTAACAATATAGGCATAGATGGCTCATTCCTAGAAACTATTAAAGCCATATACGATAAACCCACAGCCAATATCATACTGAATGGGGAAAAATTGAAGGCATTCCCCCTTAAAACTGGCACCAGACAAGGGTGTCCACTATCTCCACTTCTTTTCAACATAGTGCTGGAAGTCCTGGCCACAGCAATTAGACAAGACAGAGGAATCAGGGGCGTCCAGATAGGGGCAGAAGAGGTCAAACTTTCACTATTCGCAGACGATATGATATTATACATAGAAAACCCCAAAGATTCAACCAAGAGATTACTGGAATTGATAAATGAATTCAGCAAAGTCTCAGGATACAAAATTAATACACACAAATCCATAGCCTTCATATATGCTAATAACAATCAAGCCAAGAAACAAATTAAAGATGCTATACTTTTGCAATAGCAACAAAGAAAATTAAATATTTAGGAATATATCTAACTAAGGAGATCAAAGACCTATATAGAGAGAATTATGAAACACTGAGAAAGGAAATTGCAGAGGATGTAAATAGATGGAAAACCTTACCATGCTCTTGGATAGGCAGAGTCAACATAGTAAAAATGGCTTTGCTACCTAAATTAATTTACAGAATCAATGCAATCCCTATCAAAATACCAACATCATTTTTTGCCGATCTAGAAAAAATAATTCTACGCTTCGTGTGGAACCAGAGAAGACCCCGTCTAGCCAAAGCAATCTTAAGCAAAAAGAACAAATTGGGAGGCATCTGTCTACCAGACTTCAAACTATACTACAAGGCTATAGTAACCAAAACTGCATGGTATTGGCACAAGAACAGACATGTAGACCAATGGAACAGGACTGAGAACCCAAATATAAAACCAACCTCATACAGTCACCTGATCTTTGACAAATTCCAGAAAAACGTACACTGGGGAAAAGATTCCCTATTCAACAAATGGTGCTGGGAAAATTGGATGGCCATATGTAGAAGACTGAAAGTGGACCCACACCTCTCACCTCTCACAAAAATCAATTCACAATGGATAACAGATCTAAACCTAAGACATGAAACCATAAGAATTCTCGAAGAAAATGTTGGAAAAACTCTTATGGACATTGGCCTAGGCAAAGAATTTATGAAGAAGACCCCCAAAGCAATCACAGCAGCAACAAAAATAAATACATGGGACCTGATCAAATTGAAAAGCTTCTGCACAGCCAAGGAAACTATCACTAGAGTGAACAGACAACCTACAGAATGGGAGAAAATATTTGCATGCTACACCTCTGATAAAGGGCTTATAACCAGAATCTATACAGAACTTAGGAAAATCAACAAGAAAAAATCAAACAACCCTATTAAAAAATGGGCAAAGGACATGAACAAAAACTTTTCCAAAGAAGACAGAATGATGGCCAGCAAACATATAAAAAGTGCTCAACTTCTCTAATCATCAGGGAAATGCAAATCAAAACCACAATGAGATATCACTTAACTCCAGTGAGATTGGCTCATATCAAAAAATCCCCAAATAACAAATGTTGGCGGGGATGTGGACAGGTAGGAACACTCATACACTGCTGGTGGGACTGCAAATTAGTACAACCTCTATGGAAAAGAATATGGAGATATCTCAAAGAATTAAAAGTAGAATTACCATTTGACCCAGCAATCCCACTACTGGGTATTTATCCAAAAGAAAAAAAGACATTTTATAATAAAGACATCTGCTCTCGAATGTTCATAGCAGCACAATTCACAATTGCAAAGTTGTGGAAACAACCCAGGTGCCCATCAATACACGAGTGGATCAATAAAATGTGGTATATGTATACCATGGAGTATTACTCAGCAATAAGGAACAACAGTGAATTAACACATCTGGTATTATCCTGGTCGGAGCTAGAACCCATTCTTCGAAGCGAAGTGTCACAGGATTGGAAAAACAAGCATCACTGGTACTCACCATCAAACTGGTACTAACTGATGAACACTTACATCACACAGGGCAATAACATTCATCAGAGGGCGGGCGGGCGGGAGGGGGGTGGAAGGGATGGGAAAAACTCTCACTGAATGGATGTGGGGAGCACAGTTTGGGAGACGACCACGATTGTGGCTCTGACACGGGCAGAACAGGGGCAATGTGTATGGCCAAAATGTTGTACCCCCATGATATTCTGAATTAAAAAAAAAAAAAAAAAAAAAAAAAAGAGTAAAAAGAAAAAAAAAAAATGTATTTATGTCTTGTATACAGCCCCCCAAAAAGCACTTGGAATGAGATTGAAACTATACAGTATATTAATTTAGAAAAAAAAAATTTTGAGTCTTCATATTCTTGAACAGGGGATGGCTCCCCTTTTTATTTATGTTTTGCTTTAATCTCTTTTTATAAGGTTTTATAATTTTCTACTAAAGGTCTTACCCTTAATTTGTGAAATTTATTCCTAGGCATGTTATTCTGTTGCACAAAATAACTTTTATTTTTTAATTTTATGTTTGATGCCAATATACAAATATTAGTCTAAACATGTATGTAGTTCTGTACATGCATCCAATGTACTATGTTGATCTTATATCTGGGAGCCATGCTAAGCCCTATTATCACCTTTAGATTCTTTAGGGTTTCTACATAAATAATCATATAATCTGTGAATCCATCCAAGTCTTACTGCACTGGCTAACACCTTTAATGTAATGTTAAACAAAAGTGGTGGTAGCAGGAATCTTTTTATGGTTCTTAATTTTAGACAGAAATATTTCCTAAAGTACATAAAATAAATACATCTTATAATTTAGTTTGTATTTCCCTTTTTAAGATACCCTTTATAAATTACGGAAATTATCTTCTAATCTAGTTTTAGAGCTTGTATCACAAATTAATTAAATTATACTGACTATATACTTTTTATCCTTTACTACTATAGTGACTTAAACTAATAATAATTGGTGTTAAATCAATCTTACATTCCTTCAACTTGGTCAAATGGTATTATTTCTGCTATATTTGCTGAATTTGATTTGCTAAGGATTTTTGCATTGATGCCATACATGAGATTAGTTTAATGTTCCTTTTTTATATTATCATTATCCAATTTTGTTTTCAAAGTTATGCTAATCTCACCAGATGAGATGGGGAATGTTTCCTTTTTATATTCTGTAAATGGTTGTAAGATTGGAATTTTCTGTTCCTGATATATTTATAGAATTGCCAATAAAACCCACTGGGTATTTATGTGTGGGATAATTTTTGACTATTGATTCAATTTTATAATGCCTTAACTACATCCTACAAGCTTTCCGATATAGTACTTTTATTTTTCAGTGTTAACTATTTTCTGATTTCTCTAATAATCCCTTCTTTGACCAAAAAGTTAGTTAAAAGTGTTTTTAACCTCTGAAAATACATTAGTTATCTTTTTTATTATTAATACTAACTTCTAATTCAATTACACTGTGGTCAAAGAATGTGGTCTCAGTGATACCAGCTTTTTGAAATTTGTTGAAACTTGCTTTATAAAGTGACACACTGTACACTTTTGTTAAAACTTCCATGTATGCTTGAAAAGAATGTGCATTCTCATATAGTTAGCAGCAATGTTTTGTGTATGTTCATTAAATTAAGCTTGTCAATTTTGTTCTCTTAAATCTTCTGTTTCCTTAATCATATTTTTACTCATGTGATCTAACAAATACTGAGAGAAGCGTATTAAAATCTTTAACTAGGGTTGTAGATTTGTCTATTTTCCTTTGTAATTCCATTGGTTTTTACTTTATATAATTTGAAGCTATCCTGATGTGGCATACATACTTGTAATTACATATTCTTGGTAAATTAAATCCTTTATCAAAATTCTTCCCAACTGCAGTAATGTTTCTTTCTGAAAGTTCAATCTGTCCGATATTACTATAGCTAAACCAGCCTTCTTTTTGTTACCAGTTGCTTTTTACTCCCTTTCCCACATCGGTTTTGTTTTATTTTTTAACTTTTAGCCTTTCTGGATCTCTATGTTTAAGATGTATACATTATCAGGGCATACACAGATACTTTTCAGATCTAATCAATCTTTTCTTATACATGTGCTTTTTCAATTGACAAATACAAATTTTATATATTTATGGTGTACAACATGATATTTTAATAGATGTATACATTGTGGAATGGCTAAATCAAGCTAATTAACATATGCATTACCTCACATATTTATCATGTTTTTGTGGTAAGAATACTTAAAATCCACTCTGTTAGCAATTATCAAGTATACAATATATTGCTATTAACTATCACTACCATGTTGTACAGTAGAACTCTTCAACTTGCTCCTCATGTCTACTGAACTTCTGTATCCTTTAACGAGCATCTCCCCAATTCCAGCCCCACCCCCGGCCCCTGGTATCCACCATTCTACTCTCTATTTCTGTGAGTTTCACTTTTTTAGATTCCATATATGAGTGGGGTCATATGATATTTGTCTTTCTGTCCCTGGCTTATTTCACTTAACATAGTGTCCTCCAGGTTCATCCATCTTGCCAAAAATGGTAAGAGTTCCTTCTTTTTTAAGGTAGAATAGTATTCCCTTGTGTATATATTCCACATTTTCTTTATCCATTTAGCCACTGATGGACATTGAAGTTGATTCCATATAATTGGCTATTGTGTATAATGCTGCAATCTCCTGAACATATTGATTTCATTTCCTTTGGGGGTGTCAATGTGTGTGTGTGTGTGTGTATCCAGTAGTGGGAATGCCGAATCATATAGTAGTATTTGTAATTTTTTGAGGAACCTCCATGCTGTTTTCCATAATGGCTGTACTAATTTACATTCCCACCAACAGTATTCAAGAGTTCTCTTTTCTCCATATCCTCTCAAATACTTGTTATCTTTTCTCTTTTTGATAATAGCCACTCTAACAGGTGTGAAGTGATACCTCATTGTGGGTTTGATTTGCAGTTCCCTGGTGATTAGTGATGTTGATGAGCTTTTCATATAGCTATTGGCCATTTATGTCTTCTTTTGAGAAATATCTATTCAGGTCCTTTGCCCATTTTTTAATGTTATTTGTTTTCTTGCTATTGAGTTTTAGGGGTTCCTTATATATTTTGGAAATTAATCCCTTATCAGATATATGGTTTGCAAATATTTTCTTTCATTCCATAGGTTGCCTTTTCACTCTGCTGTTTGCTTTGCTGTGCAGAAGCTTTTTAGCTTCATGTATTCCCATTTGTCTATTTTTTACTTTGTTGGCTGTGCTTTTGGGGTCATATCCAAAAATCAGTGCCCAGACCAATACATGGAGTTTTTCCCCTATGTTTTCTTCTAGTAATTTTACAGTTTCTGGTCTAACATTTAAGTCTTTAATCTATTTTGAGTTGCTTTTGTATATGGTGTCAGGTAAGGGTCTAATTTCACGTGGAAATCTAGCACATGTGGATATCCAAGTTTCCCACCACAATTTATTGATGAGATTGTCCTTTCCCCATTATGTGTTCTTGGCATCTTTGTTAAAAATCAATTAATCATAAACGTGTGGATTTAATTCTGGGCTGTCTATCTTTTTTTTTTTTTTAATTTATTTTTTTAATTTCAGAATATCATGGGGGTACAACATTTTGGCCATACACATTGCCCCTGTTCTGCCCGTGTCAGAGCCACAATCGTGGTCGTCTCCCAAACTGTGCTCCCCACATCCATTCAGTGAGAGTTTTTCCCATCCCTTCCACCCCCCTCCCGCCCGCCCGCCCTCTGATGAATGTTATTGCCCTGTGTGATGTAAGTGTTCATCAGTTAGTACCAGTTTGATGGTGAGTACCAGTGATGCTTGTTTTTCCAATCCTGTGACACTTCGCTTCGAAGAATGGGTTCTAGCTCCGACCAGGATAATACCAGATGTGTTAATTCACTGTTGTTCCTTATTGCTGAGTAATACTCCATGGTATACATATACCACATTTTATTGATCCACTCGTGTATTGATGGGCACCTGGGTTGTTTCCACAACTTTGCAATTGTGAATTGTGCTGCTATGAACATTCGAGAGCAGATGTCTTTATTATAAAATGTCTTTTTTTCTTTTGGATAAATACCCAGTAGTGGATTGCTGGGTCAAATGGTAATTCTACTTTTAATTCTTTGAGATATCTCCATATTCTTTTCCATAGAGGTTGTACTAATTTGCAGTCCCACCAGCAGTGTATGAGTGTTCCTACCTGTCCACATCCCCGCCAACATTTGTTATTTGGGGATTTTTTGATATGAGCCAATCTCACTGGAGTTAAGTGATATCTCATTGTGGTTTTGATTTGCATTTCCCTGATGATTAGAGAAGTTGAGCACTTTTTTATATGTTTGCTGGCCATCATTCTGTCTTCTTTGGAAAAGTTTTTGTTCATGTCCTTTGCCCATTTTTTAATAGGGTTGTTTGATTTTTTCTTGTTGATTTTCCTAAGTTCTGTATAGATTCTGGTTATAAGCCCTTTATCAGAGGTGTAGCATGCAAATATTTTCTCCCATTCTGTAGGTTGTCTGTTCACTCTAGTGATAGTTTCCTTGGCTGTGCAGAAGCTTTTCAATTTGATCAGGTCCCATGTATTTATTTTTGTTGCTGCTGTGATTGCTTTGGGGGTCTTCTTCATAATTCTTTGCCTAGGCCAATGTCCATAAGAGTTTTTCCAACATTTTCTTCGAGAATTCTTATGGTTTCATGTCTTAGGTTTAGATCTGTTATCCATTGTGAATTGATTTTTGTGAGAGGTGAGAGGTGTGGGTCCACTTTCAGTCTTCTACATATGGCCATCCAATTTTCCCAGCACCATTTGTTGAATAGGGAATCTTTTCCCCAGTGTACGTTTTTCTGGAATTTGTCAAAGATCAGGTGACTGTATGAGGTTGGTTTTATATTTGGGTTCTCAGTCCTGTTCCATTGGTCTACATGTCTGTTCTTGTGCCAATACCATGCAGTTTTGGTTACTATAGCCTTGTAGTATAGTTTGAAGTCTGGTAGACAGATGCCTCCCAATTTGTTCTTTTTGCTTAAGATTGCTTTGGCTAGACGGGGTCTTCTCTGGTTCCACACGAAGCGTAGAATTATTTTTTCTAGATCGGCAAAAAATGATGTTGGTATTTTGATAGGGATTGCATTGATTCTGTAAATTAATTTAGGTAGCAAAGCCATTTTTACTATGTTGACTCTGCCTATCCAAGAGCATGGTAAGGTTTTCCATCTATTTACATCCTCTGCAATTTCCTTTCTCAGTGTTTCATAATTCTCTCTATATAGGTCTTTGATCTCCTTAGTTAGATATATTCCTAAATATTTAATTTTCTTTGTTGCTATTGCAAAAGGTATAGCATCTTTAATTTGTTTCTTGGCTTGATTGTTATTAGCATATATGAAGGCTATGGATTTGTGTGTATTAATTTTGTATCCTGAGACTTTGCTGAATTCATTTATCAATTCCAGTAATCTCTTGGTTGAATCTTTGGGGTTTTCTATGTATAATATCATATCGTCTGCGAATAGTGAAAGTTTGACCTCTTCTGCCCCTATCTGGACGCCCCTGATTCCTCTGTCTTGTCTAATTGCTGTGGCCAGGACTTCCAGCACTATGTTGAAAAGAAGTGGAGATAGTGGACACCCTTGTCTGGTGCCAGTTTTAAGGGGGAATGCCTTCATTTTTCCCCATTCAGTATGATATTGGCTGTGGGTTTATCGTATATGGCTTTAATAGTTTCTAGGAATGAGCCATCTATGCCTATATTGTTAAGAGTTCTTATCATAAAAGGGTGTTGGATTTTGTCAAAAGCCTTTTCTGCATCTATTGAAAGGATCATATAATCTTTGTTCTTGCTTTTATTTATATGGTGAATTACATTTATAGATTTGCGTACGTTGAACCATCCCTGCATCTCGGGAATGAAGCCCACCTGATCATGATGGATTTTTTTTGATGTACATTTGAATTCGGTTTGCAAGGATTTTATTGAGAATTTTTGCATCTATATTCATAAGGGATATTGGTCTGTAGTTTCGTTTCTTTGTTGTGTCCTTTCCTGGCTTTGGTATCAAGGTGATATTGGCTTCGTAGAATGAGTTTGGGAGGATTCCATCCTTCTGGATATTTTCAAATAATTTCTGCAGTATAGGCACCAGTTCTTCTTTGTAGGCTTGGTAGAATTCAGGTGTGAACCCATCTGGTCCGGGACTTTTTTTTGTGGGTAGATTTTTAATTACTGCTTCAATTTCGGTGCTTGATATTGGTCTGTTTAGAAATTCTGTTTCTTCCTGGTTGAGCCTAGGGAGGTAGTGTGTTTCTAAGAATTTGTCCATTTCCTCCACGTTTTCGTGTTTGTGGGCATAGAGTTTTTGTAGTATTCAAAGATGATGTTTTTGTTTTCCATGGTATCAGTTGTGACTTCTCCTTTTTCATTTCTAATTGAGCTTATTAGAGTCCTTTCCTTTCTGCTTCTGGTCAACCTGGCAAGTGGCCTGTCTATTTTGTTTATCTTTTCAAGAACCAGCTTTTCGTTTCATTGATCTTCTGTATTGTTCTTTTGTTCTCGATTTCATTTAATTCTGCTCTAATTTTGGTTATTTCTTTTCTTCTGCTGGTTTTAGGATTGCTTTGCTCTTCCTTTTCCATTTCCTTAAGATGATTCATTAGTTTACTGATTTGTGACTTTTCTGTCTTTTGGATGTGGGAATTTAGGGCGATAAATTTTCCTCTCAGGACTGCTTTTGCTGTATCCCACAGATTTTGATAACTTGTGTCCCCATTATCGTTTAGTTCGAAGAATCTTTTGATTTCATTTTGAATCTCCTCTTTGACCCAATACTCATTCATCAATAGATTGTTTAGTTTCCAAGTTTTTGGAGGAAGATGTGGGTTTCTGTTGGAATTGATATCTAATTTTATTCCGCTGTGGTCTGAAAAGATACATGGTATGAGTTCTATTTTTTTGAATTTGTTTAGATCTGTTTTGTGGCCTAGGATGTGGTCAATTTTAGAGAAAGTTCCATGAGCTGATGAGAAGAATGTATATTCAGTGTTATTTGGGTGGAGTGTTCTGTAGATATCTGTTAGGCCCAAATGTTCTAGAGTCCTGTTTAGGTCTTTTATTTCTCTATTTAATTTTTGTTTGGAGGATCTGTCCAGTTCCGTCAGTGGGGTGTTGAAGTCCCCTGCAATTATGGCATTCCTGCTTATTATGTTGTCTAGATCTAGCAGCATTTGCTTTATGTACCTGGGTGCTCCTGTGTTGGGTGCATAAATGTTTAGGATTGTTAAATCCTCTTGTGACATTTTTCCCTTCACCACTATATAGTGTCCATTTTTGTCCTTCTTTACTTTTATTGCTTTAAAGTTGATGTCATCTGAAATGAGGATGGCTACTCCAGATTCTTTTGGTTTCCATTAGCCTGAAAAATTGTATTCCATCCTTTCACCTTGAGTCTGAATGCGTCTTTGTGTGTGAGGTGTGTTTCCTGAAGACAACAGATACTTGGTTTGTATTTTTTAATCCATTCAGCCAGCCTATGTCTCTTCAATGGGCAGTTCAAGCCATTTACATTTATTGAGAGAATTGATATTTGGGGTAAATTTCTGATTATTCTGTTGGGTGGTATCTTTTGTTTTACCTCTTGCGTCATTGTGGAATCTGGTTTCTGGGGTTTTAGCCTTTGCATAATTTTACATAGGTGGGTGTCTGTTGCGCTGGTTAGTGTATAATGCAGGTCTAAGCATTTCTTGCAAGGCCGGTCTGGATTTCGCAAATTCTATCAGTGATTGCTTATCTGGAAAGGTCTTTATTTCTCCCTCATATAAGAAGCTTAGTTTGGCAGGATACAGAATTCTGGGTTGACCTTTGTTTTGTTTTAGGAGATTGATGATGTCTCCCCATTCCCTTCTGGCTTGTAAGGTTTCAGTTGAGAAATCTGCAGTTAATCTGATGGGTTTCCCTTTGTAGGTTACCTCCTTTTTTTGTCTTACAGCTCTGAGGAGTGCCTCTTTTGTGTTTACTTTGGTCAGTCTAATAATTATGTGGCGTGGTGAATGCCTTTTCACGTTGACTCTCCCAGGAGTCCTGTGTGCTTCTTGTACTTGGATGTCGAGATTTCTGGCTAAGCCATGGAAATTTTCCTCTATTATTCCTTCAAATAAATTTTCCAGCCCAGTGGGCTCTCTATCTTGATCCATTGGTTTATGTGTCTTTTCATGGCAGTACTATGGTGTTTTGATAAATCTATATATTTGAACTGGAAAGTTCAGTCCAATTAAATTGGTTGTGATTACTGACATATTTGGATTTATTTCAAATACCCTATTTTGTTCATTTTGTTTACATTGCTTTATAATAATCCTTTTTCCCCTTTCTTGCCTTCTCTTGGATGGATGGACTTTTTCCCCTCATTCCATCTCTTTCCTTTTCCTGCTTTGAAAGTTTATACAGTCTATTTGTGTCCTTATAATAGGTACCCTAGAGATTACAATACGCATATTTAACTTGTAAAAAGTTTAAAGATAATCATTTGTTTTTACTCTCCTTCTAAACAATCCAAGGACTCCAGCCACCATCCCATTCCACTTACACGGTATTGCTGACTGATAGATTCGTGCTGCTTATTTACTTACTACCTCTGAGCTCCAGGCCTTCTCTTTTCCACTCTGCTCTGTGCCGAAACCCTACAGGCTGTCTTTCCCAGACTCCCTTGACCATCGAGTTCCTACGTGTTCAGTTACTAGAGGCACAGAGTGGGGTGAGAGGTAAAAGAAGAGGAGAAAAGCATTTCTTCCAATTGTTCCAGCTCTCGTCAGCATTGCCCATCAGTAGCTCCACCGGCCTAGCCCTCAGCTTTTTTACAGAACTCCCAACACCAGCCTTGCCAGGTTGCCTCAGAGCAACTAGCCCTGTCCAGTGGCACCCCTTCGGAGAAGTCCAAGCTGTAGCTCACTGCAAATAAGAAAATAAGTTAAGCATGAAAAAGAAAGGTTCCAAACCAAATATAATGTTACAGTGACACCTCGTGGATATTGGCAGTATAGCACTGACCCAAGCTTCAGTGAAATGTACCGTTAGATAAAAAATCACCAAAGATGCGATGCTAAGTATTTTGGAACTGAGAAAAAGAAAGGACAGAGAGCAAGGGGGGGTGGGGGAGGCGGGGAGGAGGGAGAGAGGGAGAGAGAAAGAGAAAGGAAGAAAGAGAGAGGATAACAAATAAACATAGGACAAAAGAGAGTACAAATTTGTGAAATCTTTTTCATATTCCTGTGTGAAACAGCAGTAGATCACTCCTTAAAGACTGATTTTCTCCAGTTCAACTTACTGCCATTTTAATTTTTCCAAGTTTCAGGACCTCATTTATCTCCTCATATAAATCAGTGGACCTCATTCTTTTCTCAGAATTAAATTTTTCCATTTACTATATATTTTTTTCTAGTTGTGTCTTGCAGATTTACACCATTTTACATTAAAATTTTTACTTTTTCGAAAAAGAAAAACTAAGCTTTTAGCAACCTATCCTAGTAAATTAACTCTGTCTTCATGTGAGGTGATGAAATTAGCCCTGATATAATCATAGTACATCCATAAATTTTTCTAACTTTTAAAATTTTCCCTTTTTTAATAACTCTGTCTTTAATAAACTTCTGTTACTATTTATGATATTTGTGCCAGTAATCACTTTAGCAGAATTTAATCACTTTCATGTTTTGTAATTAAATTAATAAGGAAAAAATTTAGTAGACCATATAATATATTAGAAAACAAAAGATTTGGTTTGAGAAGACCTAAATTCAAGACTAGCCTTGCCATATATTGATAAGACCAGGAGCAAGTTACTTCAACTTAATTATTCTCAGCATAATCGTCTATAAAATGAGGATTACAAGCTTGACTCACAAATTTAAAAATATTTAGTAGTAAAATGTATATAAAACACTCATATACTGTAAAGCATACAGATACAAGTAATTGAAATAACATGTATTCATTATGTTCAGTATTTTTATTCACAAGAGTCTACTTACTTTCAAATTTTATCTGAAAGAAATTTAAAGTAGTTTGTTCTATGCATCTGGCAAACAATAATCACATAATTACTGAGGATCTATTTTTTGCAAGATACACTATTTGTAGAGGCAAATATTACCAGTGACTGCTTTTAGTTTTATAATTTTTTCAGGATTCATGTACACTTGATAAACTGTTACAAAAGGAGATTTAACTAATCAAGAAGTAAGAGTTGTGCTCTTGGGTGACATCACTAAAGAAGTATTCAACTGGAATTGGGATAGAACATGGATGAGGAGGGGTATTTAATGATGGAAACACGGCATGAACAAAGGAATATTTTTATTTTCCATGTCTTAGCACTACTATAGTATTTACAGTTAATACGATTCATTTTGGCTCCTAACTATAACTTCTATTGATAGTATTATATGTGTAATACATGTGTAGATGTCACATTTCCCTGTCTAGATTACATATTTACATATATCATTAGACATACAGATGTCTAATATATGTCAATAATTGTGCCAAGTGCTAGAAATTAATGGTATATTGGTAATTAACTATAATTTACTATATGAAAAAGCTGTACCAGACCATGTATAAAGTACTTCAGAATCCCACAGGAGAGGTGATTAATTGTAAGCTTCAGAAAAGCACAAACCAATTCTTGCATTTTGTTCACATCACCCCATAGCACCAAGCTTTATATTAGCTTTATAACAAGTACTCAATACATGAATGAACAGATGAACTAATGAACAAACAAAAAATACAGACAAGTTTTTGTTTTATGGCTATATTGGAAAAAAAAATTTTTTTTAATTCAGACAAGAACAAGCTGACAATCCCCTGAGTATTACCCAGACTAATGGTTGGAAGGAGAAAATGGGAAAGCAAATTGGTGCCCAATATTTGGAGAAATGGGAACCCAGATGAAAAAGATTGCATTTGAGGTTCTTCGAAGTCTATGGTAAGCACAACGCACTTTCATGTATCTCAGAAGAAACAAGAGGTGAAAACTGTACATGATTCCAAAGAACCATCCCTCATGGAATTGAACTTCACAAAAGCCCAGCACTCTGTGCCTGACACAGAAAAGGCAGCCAGTAAGTGTTTTAATTAATTAATTAGTGGATGGACGGATGAATGGTTGGATAAATGGATGGATGAGAGCAGTTTAGGCAACTAACAATCCCAACCACTAGGTCACTTATAGAACGTTTACTCTTTTGAAAGCAGGAAGACTTTTATTTACTGTCACCTGAATTTTTTTTCTTGATAACAACTGCTGCATTTTGTAAAAGATTACATATTTTATTCCAAGGAGCAATGTTATCTAAGATTGATTGACTGTACTCTTAAAGACAGGTAACATTCACAAAACAAAGAATACGAACTGAGAAAGACAAATGCATATACAGTTTACATCCTTTAAAACAGCAGTTGTGTCAAGAAAGCAGCTGGCCACCTCATGGGCAAAAAAATCTCATTCTTAATGAAATTGAGCATTTCTAAATCATTTAGACCCTGGTGGGAGACTAGCTGATTATCCATCTCCCTTGAAAACATTGAGATCTCTCAAATACACATCTATACAATTCACAGATTTACAACTATTAAGTAAATTAATAAGTATTTAAATAAAAAAATTCTTAAAAAATTAAAAAATAACTTCTTATAAAAATGGTAAAAAATAAACCAATTCATGGGAAAACTTCCTGAAGAATTTTACCAAAATATATATATTAAACAAATATAATTACTTTTAAAAACCAACCCACAAATTTTGAATCATTTTCAAAGTTAAGCAGAATAAACAATGGGGAATTCAGTTCTATATGTCTTTTTTTTTTAGCTGCTATTAGTGATTCCTTGGGTCTCTAATTAAGGGGTACACTTTCGTTAATACAGATTCAAAATGGGTTAAGTTCTATTCAGTAGAATTGTAATATAAATTATGTTGCATTATAATTCCATAGATATTGTTAACCAAATTAAGCAGAGCATTTTATTTCTTGAAATTTCCTGATAATATTATAACTTTGCTGGAGATAGTATGCAATTCATGGTTCACATCTTATATATTGTCTTGACTTCTCTCTTCGTAAATGTAAATATTTTTCCACCCAGAAAAGTAAATTGCAAGTAGTTTTTCTCCCTACAATTTTTGTAAGGTTTATGGGTCTTTTATTCACATTTCTATAGATCTTTTAATTATGTTTTTTTAAATACAAGGTAATACTGCTACATCATAGTTTACTTAGAAAGTAAATAAAAACAAGTAAAAAACCACTCTTAACTGCATGATCTTCACCCATTACCTTTTTGACATATTTCTTTTCAATCTTTTCCTCCCTATGTATGTATTTTTCACAAAGGTGTAATCACTGAATGAATATTATTTTGTATTCTGCTTTTATTGCTTTTAAGTATGGCAACCAGTTCTTATGGTGCTACTTAGGTTTCATAACCATATATATTAGTGGCTGCCTAGTACTTCACTAAATAAATGTACAGCTGCATTTAATACCATTTCTTTAACCATACTCCCAATGGTTGGCATTCGATTGTTTCTGATTTTTGCTAAAATAAACAATGCTTTAATTAACATTTTCCTGTGTGGCTTCTAGATATGTATCTGACCACCAAACATGATATGGGGCCTTCCAACAAAATGGACCAGCTAAAAAATCTTTTCATGGGATTTGTATTTATATGAAACATAATTGAGGTCCAGTTTTCCTTCAGGACATCAGGTCCCCAGTATCTTTTATTCCCCACCTCCCAGTATTCCTACATGTATACCTATAGACAAACTGTTACTTCATAAGGCATGCTCATTTTCAACTTTACCAAATATGGGCAAATTGTTTTCCAAAGAGGTTGTTAAAAATTATAGTCCCAAGAGTATCGAATGGGAGTTACTTCCCCACATCTCTCCAACACTTGGTATATTATTATCAGATTGATTATTTTTGACCAATCTGATGGCATAAAATAACTAATTTTTTAAACCAGTATTTCCTTGATTACTAACAAGATTGAATATTTTCATATGTTTTATTGTCCATTTGTATTCCCTGTACTGTGAAAATAACTGCTTATATGTTGTACACATTTTATTGGGTTATTTTTTCCTCTGGTTTATACAAGTTTTTAAAAAATATATTCTAGATAGTAATTATCTGTCTATTATATATATTAAAATATTTTTCACAGTTTGGCATTTTTCTCTTAATTTTGTTCACGCTGTCATCTATCAGAGACAAGTGCCATTCTTGCACTTGTCATGGTTGTTCCTTCAGTTCATGCTGGATTTGATTTGTTACTATTTAATTTAGGATTTCTGGATAGATGTTCATTAAGTTTGATTAATGATTTTCTTTTTTTTGTTTCTTGTCTAGTCTGGCTTTGTTATTAATGTTATGCTACCTTTCCAAAAATGAACTGGATAGTTTCTGACCTTTTTCCATATTCTTTAACAGTTTGTAAAGCAATAGTAGTGTAAAGCAATATTTAATTCAGCTCACACATCTGTAAGATAGTTGAACATTGGCTGATCTAGGCTGGGCTTGCCTGGGCTTGGCTCCATATCTGCAGATATGTCTCACGTCCTTCTTGGACCAACTGGCTACCCAAGACATGTTCTTCTCATGGTGATGGCAGAAGTACAAGAGGGATAAGTGGAAATATGACACCCCTTAAGACTTGGGTTCAGAACTGGTGCACTGTCACTCTTCTCACCAGCCAAAGTAAGTCTCATGGTCCAGCATAATATTTTGAATGGAAGTGGATATACTCTGCCTTTACCAGGAGGAACTGCAAATTTACATGACAAAGGATGTTGATATAGGGAGATAGGAAGAATTGTGAACAATTATGCATTCTACCATAGAGTGTATTGTGTTAAATGTATTTTTAACTTACTCTGTGTCCTTTTTTTGCTCCTGTTGCTCTCTTCTTTTTGATAAATCATGCCAAAGATTTTTCTGTATTATTAGACTTCTTAAAGAACTAGCTTTGGATTTTGTTCATAAACTCAAACTGATTTTTTGTTTGTTTTATCTTTCTTCAATATTTATTTCTCAAATTCCTTCATTCTACTTTATTTGGGTTTATTATGTCGCTCTTTTTCCCATTTTCTTTGCTCATTTATTCTCAAACTTTCTTTAATACAGACATTTAAGAATATAAATTTCTCACTTAACACTACTTTGTGTGCATAAAAATGTACTGCTTTCATTATCTTAGTTCCAAATTTTTAGAGTTTAACTTTTAATGCTATGTTTAACTAAAAAGTTATTTAAATCTATATTTTAAAATTTACAGCTATGTATAGAACATTTAAAAAAATTTTTATTGTTGATTCTTTTTTAAGTCTGCTGTGGTCAATGAACAAGGTATGTATGTATGTATGTATGTATTTGTGGGTGGGGTGGGGATTTGTGGATAACTTCCTTTGTAGTCTATTGCACGGTAAATTTTCAGAGATATCCTATGTTGGAAAGAATGTGCATTTCTTTTTGTTGAGTATATGGTTGTACATATGTCCTGCTTGCTAATCATGTTATTCTAGTCTTTACTCTTATTTTCTGCCTAATTGATCTTTTGGTGTCTGAGATAGATGTGTAAAAGTCTCCCAGTAAGACTGTGGATTAATCCATTTCTCCTCATAGTTCTATCAGGTTTTATTTTATAAAGTTTGAGACTGTGCTGTTCCAGCATAAAGGTTAATAACTCTTACAAATTCTTGGTAAGTTGTTTTTTTTTCATTGTCAGATGTCTTTAATCTCAGGAAATAGTGAGTACAGAAGCTGGCATTACAAACCCTGACACTTGTGAGCACCTGTATTGAAAGCTGTGAAGGGTGAGGGGGACTAGCACGTGACAAATAGTGGCCTGGAAAATCAAGTGGAAGAAACTTTTCAAAGCACAAAGAAAAAAAGATTCAATTCATGACAAAAAAAATTAGAGAATTAGAAGTCCAAGAGATATAATATGCAAACATATATTCCAGAAATAAAGGAAGAAACAGAGGAACAGATTACAATTAAAGAAATAATAGAATTTTTTTCAGAGCTGAAGAAAGACCTAAGTTCCAGGAAGGGCTGGTATAGATATCACATACATACACACACACACACACACACACACACACACACATATTCTAGAAATTTGTAAACTCCAAGATAAAGGGAAAACCTTATAAGCATTCAGACAGAAGAAACAAGTTGCCTATTAACGAGATAGGCAATAAATGTCTCATCTCCAACAGCAGAAGACAGAATGGCATCCACAGATGAGTGAGAGAAAAGACCTGTAGCCCAATTACCCCATGTCAACAACAGATTTGTGCATATGCAAGGATTCAGAAAATGTATCTGATTTAAGGGATGACTTAAGGAAATATTCCCAACAATAAATGAATGTGAACAGAGTATGCAGGATAACGGTCTATGAAGAAGAGAAGAAAAACTAATTGAGCAATGAACTTTACAAGGTAAATGTACTTCAATCTAAATTAATAATAATAAATTGTCTGGGCATATGGAGACTATATAAAAATAAGGAACATCAAAATATAAGAGATATGATGCCAGAGATATTATAATAATAGTCCTGCACTAAAAGCACTGAAAGTGTTCAGCAATTCCTAGGAGCAGGTGGCTGGGGATAGGAACAAAGTAAAAGCATTTGGAAGGCAATCAGAGGAGGCAAGGGGAAGAGCAGGGATGGAAAAATATTCTAAAGATCTTGTCTTATTGGGAAGGGACAGTGAGGAAATTGAGCATTCTTGGTGGGAGAAAGATTGGGCATCATGTTTTCAAATAATAGAAGAGAAATAGATATCTAATTATAAGTGCTGAAAATTGAAAAGTATCGTGGGGCTTACAAATTAATTAGGGGGAAAGAAACAGTAAACAATCAAGTAAAAATAAATAAAAAAGGAATATGGAAGGAATATCAAGATATCGGTCAGTACATAAGACTCCTACAAATACTCTCATGAAAAGACACACTGCCAGATTCAACTGAAACAAAACCCAGCATAGGCTGTTTATAAAGTAGACAGGAAAAAAGGTACAGAAAGGCTGAAAATGAAAGAATGGGCCAAAAGATGCCAGAGAAATACAAATGTAAACAAAACAAGGGCAGGAAGGACAATATTACAATCAGGAAAAATTAAATTTTTGAGGGTAGATGTTTCTGTGCTGCAAGTAACAAAACACTCTGCTAGATTGAGTAATAAGGAGATCTATTTCTCAGAAGTATCACAACTTCAGTGTAGTAAGTCAGTGGTCTGGTTTATTTCTTATGAGTCTGTTGTGTGTTAATCCTCAGATTGGTAAGAAAACAGATGTAACGGTTCCAGACAACCATTTCTTAAATCACTTTCCTGAGAGCAAGCAAAGATTTCCTAGCCACCCAGCTGACTTCCCTTCCAACATCACTGGCCAGAATTAGGTCACATGCTCATTCTTTTTTTTTAAAATGTGGTAAAAAACACAACATAAATTTATCCTCTTGACAAATTGTAAGTATACAGTTCAGTAGTGTTAACTACATGCACATTGTTGTACAACAGATCTCTACAACTTTTTCAGTGTGCATGACTGAAACTCCATACTCATTGAACAACTCCCTTTTTCCTTCTTCCCAGGCACCCAGGTAACCACCGTTCTACTTTCTAGCTCTATGAGTTTGATTACTTTAGATACCTCACATACGTGGAATCATGCAGTACTTGTCTCTTTGTGATTGGCTCATTTCACTCAGCACAAAGTCTTCAAGGTTCATTCATGTTGTAGCATATTACAGGAATTCCTTCTTTTTTAAGGCTGAATAAGATTCCACTGTACGTATATACCACATTTTCATTATCCATGCTTTCACTGACAGACATTTGTGCCACTTTTACAGCTTGGCTATTGTGAATAATGCTGCAAAGAACATGGGAGTGTAGATATCTTTTCAAGATCCTGCTTTCAATTCTTTCAGATATATACCCAGTAGGAGACTGTTGGATCATATGGTATTAACAGTTCTATTTTCATTGTTTTGAGGAGCCTCCATACTGTTTTCCATAGTGGCTGCACCATTTTACAATCCCATCAACAGTGTGCAAGTGTACTCTCCACGTCCTCACCAACATTTGTTATTTTCTGGTTTTTTATAGTAGCCATCCTGACATCCTACCGGGTATGAGGTGATAGCTCATTGAGGTTTTAATTTGCATTTCCCTTGATGATTAGTGATGTTGAACATCTTTTCCTATGTGCGTTGCCATTTGTATATCTTCATTGGAGAAATATCTATTCAAGTCCTTTGGCCATTTTTAATTGTTTTGTTGTTGTTGTTGTTATAGAGTTGTAGGAGTTCTTTACATATTCTGGATATAATGCCTTCCCTGATATATACTTTGCAAATATATCTCCCATTCTGAGTAGGTTGCCTTTTCACTCTGTTCATTGTCATGCTTATTCTTAAACTAATCACTACCAAGGGGGATGGGATTACTAGTTCTGGAAAACAACCATCATCTAAGTGGAATGGTTGCTGGGAAATCTATCACTTTGGCAATAAGAGAATCCATCTGCCTCAATTTCATATTTCACATTTATATTGAGAGGAGAGTTTAGGTTTTATTCAAACAGATCTAGGTAGACAGCTGTGGTGTGAACGAGAGGATACTGGACAGAGCCCCAGGTGACCTGGGTTCTCTTCAGGAATCTTAGCAACTGCTAGCAGTGTGACCTTGTTCAGCTACCTCACTTTTAAACCTTTCTCTGTAAAACCAAAGGGTAGTTTAATAATTTCAGACTAAATCATGATTTTTTTTAAAGTAGGGTGTATGAACCCTTCTTAAGTGTGGCATCAGATTGCTGGGTAGGTGGTTGTGGACAGGTATGGATATGTGTGGATACAGGTTGGTGGGTGAGAGTGGGTATGCATGGGTGAAAGGCATATGTGTGTGCGTCTGTGTGTCTGTATGCAGGATTGTAGGTAAAGGTAGGTGTGAGTGGGTAGGACAGAAGTGTATCTGTGTAGGATTACAGGTAAGGGTGGTATGGGTGGGTGAGAGCGAAGTTTGGTGTGGAGGTGCAGGACTGTGAGGATGCGTGTGAGTGCATGAGGGCAGGTATGTACGTGTGAATGGTGGTAGATACTGGACTGTGGTAGGGGCAGCAGCAGTGGTGTGGGCTTGGGGAGCCTGCCCTTAGGGCATATGCAAGCGTGCTGTGGCCCTGCTGCTGGGGAGGGCAAGGTTGCTGTCAGTGGCAGCAGCTACAGGCAAGTTGCTAGGGAGCACACACTTTAGCCTCAGGTGGTGGCTGTGGGCAGAGGAGCCTGTCCTAAGTGTCTGCAAATGCACAGTGGCCCCACTGCTGGGGTGCTGGTGTCACTGCCACAGGCTCGTGCTTCAGCCCTAGCAGTGGCCACCAGCAGCACTGGCAGCTGCACGTGGGGGATGTCAGTGGGGCTCCAGCAATGTGGAGATGCAGGGGCTGGGGGGCCTCAGGGCAGGATGCAGTCTGGTGGGCTTTGGGCTCTTGAAATGGTGCCATACTGCAGCTGCTTAGGACTCAGGGGGTGTGTGGGACCCGGCATGAGTTCCCTCTCTAGAGCAATGCCATCATGAAGTCTACAGGCAGCTGTCTCTCTCAGTGCCTGTGAGGGCTGAGGGGGTCTCCCACAGCTAGGATTGCAAGAGTCTCTGGTGGAAACCTGGACCACTAGGGTCTTTCACTCACCTTTTCCCCACACTGGGGAGTCTCTCCAGGCTCCCAGCCAATCCTGGCCAAGCAGGCTGCCTTACTTCCCTCTCCTTCCTTGCCTTAGAGACGTTTCCTCCCACTTTGTGGAATTCCAGTGTTCTCTCTTAGATGACCTATTCCAAGCGTGATTATTTACTCACTGTTTTGGTTCTTCTTTGTTGAAGAGGCAAATGCCAGATGCCTCTAAGTCAGCTATCTAAGCCCCTTCAAAATAGATGGTACTTTTTATTGTCAAATTCATATAGCCAATTGATTCTCACAGAATGCTTTTGTTGCAAAACTTCTGTATCCATAACCAACCTGTGGCTGGAATTTAACTACGATTTGACAAATGGAGTTGCATCCCAAACCACCAACACTTTCCCTATTGGGAAATCAAATCTGATATGTAATTTACTGTTAAACTATTTCTCATCTTCAAAAAGTACTTTCATTAAACTAAAACATATTTTGGCTTCAAGACTATTGATTACAGTTGGGTTTTCTGTTTAGCTTTTTGCTGGGATTGGAACATGTTTGATTCTATATTATTATCTGTAAAGTCTTGGAAGTTATTCAACTCAACTTCATGTTCTAAAATTAAACTTAAATTATACCATTTTTTTCACAGCTAGTTATGGTGAAATTACTTCTTCATAAAGCCAAGCAGATGGTTATAATAAATCAAAATAATTTAAAACACTGGAAGAATATTTCCTCAACTGTACAATTAACAATGTCACAGATGCAGACACAACACACTTTTAACTTTAATCTGCATTTTTATCATTTTCTCCAACATGTCAACTCCAAGTCTAGAGTACACAATGAACAAAACAATAAATCAATCTCTTATTTGTAGTGCAAACTGATTTCCATGGTGTAAATATTCCCACGATGGTGAAATACGCTACTAATTCATGGTGAGTTCAAGCTACTAACATTGTGTGACTGAGTCCGGAGTTGGGAATTAATGTGCAGCAGCACACCATTACATAGTCTCAATGTCGCAAAATCATTAAAAGTTTATTTTTTTATGTATTGTATTTATTACTTTGATTTTCAGTAAATTTTTAAAAATTTTTAAGTTATAATTTTGACAGTGTTTAACAAGCTGGAAAAATTCCTAAAAATTGGCTTTCACTGGCTAGTATGAACCAGCTCCCACACACCACTCATGCAACACACAGATCTGCGAGTCTTCAGAAGTCCTTGGTAGAGGTAATAATTCCAAAGGAATGTCAAATATTGACCTGTGTGCAGGTTTGGTACTGTTGGTGTTGGCTCCTGGCTGCCTTAGCTAAGGTCCTTCTTTCTAATAATGAAGTAAGCACATTTCATAGAAGGCCTCTCTGGGGCCTACCGGAAATCTGCCTACACTGTTGAACATGTTTATAGTTGGTTACTGATTGCCAAGGATCAAGAGGGCAATATGATTCATCAGGTATTACAGTTTATACTTCTTGATTCTTCTTTCTGGCCACCCTGCAAGCACACATTCCTCTAAGAATCACCGGCTCCTACCTATAAGACCTCACTTCAAGATGCAGGCAAGTAAAAGATATATATGTAATGTTAGACAGTTTTATACAACTCCAATGTTCTAATTCTACTAATCAGAAATAAGAAAGTTCTTAATCTGTGCAATTCTACTGACCCATTGTTTTTCAGGCTGAGAATATCTGTAAAGTTTATTTTCATAAAATATTATCTGAATGCTTTGGGGGGGGCTAAAATTTGAAAGAAGTCTAGACATTAATACATATTGTAAAGGAAATTTCTTAAAAATGGAAAAATGTATTCTCAACCTTGAGATTTTTAAAGAGTATACAGAAATGACAATTTGATTTTCCCACTGAGAATCTTAGTATAGAATAAGCTCTTATGTGTAGTTTCAGCTTCCTAGAGAATTCAGTTCCCCCAAATTTCTCTCATTTACCAAGACAAAAGCCTCCTTTTTTTTCTCTTTTGATCTGATAAAAATCAGACCTAATTTAAAGTTATCTGCCTCCCCCCATTTTAATAAAATGGAAACAGTATAGGTTGCTTCACAGAATAGTAATTCCAGCAAATTCAACAAAGCATGTAATATAATTAAACCTAAAATAGCTACAGTTCTTCTGATAATATGTTTTAGACTGAGGTACATTGGTTCTCCCATATAGACTTTTAGATACCTGATAAACCATCGGTGTAAAATAAGCTAGTTTTGAATAAAGCATTAAAATAGAATATAACTAATCTTTTGTTTACCAAAACGGTAATATCACAGTTCGTGGATTCTCAGACAAAATACAGAAATGGGAATCAATTAACCCAGGTTCTTTTCTCAGCTTTGCCACTGGCTTCTCAGTACTACGAAAATGGGCAAGTAATTTCCTGGAAAAAAAATTCTATGAAGTAAAAGATATCTTACTTTTAATTAAGAAGTTCCCAATTTACATATAGCTGACTTATGTAAAAGATTCATTCAATTTTGGTTTCCTAGAAATATCCATACCATCTAGGTGCCTAGGAGTCAAGAATAGCCATTCTTTCTTCCCCGCAGCTGTAACTTAGAATTTTTCTTCTGTTTTTCCTCCTGTCCCCTGCTTACGGAACAGATGGAGACTGTATCACCTTCCCTTCCGTTCTCCCCTAATCTGGTTTCTCACTTCACCTCTGGTCTGTGTAGACTTTGTGACCTCAGGACCGGCAGGATAAAGTGACTGAGATGACGATGAGGATGGGCAGAAGACAAGCCCTAAGTGATTCTTCCCCACCCCATTCTACCCCGGCTCCAGGGTCAGTTCTCTTAGGACACTGAGGGTTTTAAGGAACCTTTGAGGGCTTGCCAGGGAACTAGCCATAGAGTGACTTTTATGGGAGAATATACCCAGGTTGCAAACAACCAGCTTCTAGAGTTGAGGACACCTTGTAATATACCAATCCAGCGTTCTTAGGAATACTCATCCTCAGAGAACTCTGGTGCTGAACACAGGTGATTTTCTACCTGGGAAGACAGGTCCAGTATTGAACATTTTCCTCTCTAACTGGTTACAAGTATAAGCTCTGGAGTCTTGAGAATCCGTGTAAGCCTCCAAAAAGACTAATTACAGCCAGCTCTTGCATTCTTATCTTGACTTCCCTTTAGCCATGCATGTTTACACCCTGTTTGACAAAAAATTGTGCTAAAGTTAGCCCTTATAATTGATCGTAGTAGCACTAGGTTGATGTCCATTTTAGACAATTGCTTTAAATTTAATATTCTGATTTCTGGAACACATTCTATTCAGGAATAGAAAAAAAAGTGTTCCCAGATTCCCGATGCAGTGGCATTGCAGAATCGCAGAAGGAAGAGTCCTGAAACAACAGTGCGAGACTGAGAAAAGATGTGAAGTGAGAAGATGAGCATTTAATACTTGGGTTGCTGCTATTAGGCTGGTAACCTAGAGCAAGTCACAGAGCCTCAATTTCTTTATCTTGCAAAGTGGGAATAATCTAAGTATCTAAGTGGTGTGGCTGGGTCAAATCAAAAGAAGAGCATCAGAAAATACTTTGTAGTCTATAGCATTATCTCATGCAACTCCCTACCAAAGTAAAAAGTTGCCCTTTAGCATAACCAACAGCCTTTTCTTGATCACCTCCAGTGGCAGGGAGCTCATCTCTGGAAGGCCATTTAGACAGCTCTAATGACTAAAAAGTATACACACATACACACACACACACACACACACACATACATATCCTTCAAAATCTGCTTCCTGGTTAATCCTGATCGTACATTCTAGCTAAGAGCTTCACTAAGGAAAGGAACAAGTCTGTAGGAACCTCTTCTGTAGGAACTGGAACATGGGAGCATTTGCCACAGGGCTTATGACCGACTGCCCTTGATGTGTTTTGTGAACAACTAATTTATTTTGCTTATCATGCCTACTCTAGGCAAGTAGAGTGAATTTCCTTTCTCAGAGATCCAGGGAAGAGGCAGCCAACACAGATAAGCAGGTTCCTGCACTTTCCAGTAAGATAGCCACTAGCCACATAGCTATTTAAATTTAAGTTAAATAAAAATATTACTTCCTCATTTCATGTGCTCAATAGCCACATGTGATTAGTTATTGGATGGAATGTTTCCATCATGGCAGGAAGTTCTATTGAATAGCTATGGTTGATGGTTCATTACCCACTACAATGAGCCAGGAATTGGTTAAACATTTTACATACATGCACTAAAACATCAATAACAGAAGTTTTATTATCCCTTTAAAATGATTACATAATAGTATGATTAACTGAGCTCTTACTCTGGACAGTTAGAGAAAAAGGGTGTCTTTTATTCCCAAATGAAAATCCTAGTCTTCATACTCTTTCCCAACAATCTTAAGAAAATAGAGATAGTATATATTGGTAACCTAAGTTGTTATCAAACACTCATTTCCACTAATATTTGGAGATCCGAGTATCTCTCTAAGGCAGAGGTCTTTAAATAACGAGTTGCCACACCAAGATCAGAACTAAAAGAAAGTTGACACTTTAATCTGGCAAATGTTATTGCTCATTTCTTCCTGAAACCTGAGGACTTCTCATTAATTCAACTGCAGGACATGGTGAAATAACTGCAGTTACTTAGTTACACCATTTCTTTTGCCACTTACCTGAGTGAGGAAGTTCTGCCTGGATAGTCAGATAATGTCTCAGCTTTAATTAGGAAGGGTGAAACACTTATATGTGGGTAGGTTTGCCCTGCAAGACCTTGGGCCAGTCATTTGCCTTCTCCCAATCTTGGTTTCTTCATCTGTAAAACAGCATGATTGGAATAGATGATCCCAAATGTTTCTGTGATCCCAGTGACTTTCCAAAATAACTCTGACCCACATCTTATCTATAAACCTGGTATAGCTCTCTCCCCAATCCACACTGCTGCCACAACCCTCAATCATCATGGCATGGCTGTGTCACTCCCACAGTCTTTTTAGGACTTAGTAAATTGTTAGGACAAATAACTATTCTACCCATAGGCCTTATCTTAAAGCCAGCAAATAATTCGCTAAAGTGCTAAACTCCCGGGGTCATAAGCCAGCATCCTGGAAGGGTTTCCAGGAGGGGTTGGCAAACTACTGCCCAATGCATTACCAGCCTAACGCACTCAGCCCCTTTCTCCGCAATACTGCACTCTGCTCATAGCGGGTCCGCCCTGCCCAATAAAGTTGTATAAATAATAAATGTGCCAGAAAATAGCCAAGGAGGAAGGAAATAAAGAATTCCCCGGGCGCTGTATTGGTGTTGGAATGTGCCATTAGTTTCAAAGGGAGGAGTCCCTGGTATGAACTGCATCGCAGGTCATTGGTTACCACTGGACCTTCCATCGCCCACGGCCAAATCTAGCCCACCTCCTATTTTTGTACACCGAGGCGTTAAGAATAATATTTACATTTTTAAATGGTTGGAAAAATAAAAAATAATATTTCACATTGTATGAAAATTATGTGAAAGTCAAATGAGGAACCCAGCCACACCCATTCATTTATTGTCTACGGATACTTGTGGGCTACAACAGCCCAGTTGAGTAGTTGCTACAGAGACTACATGGCCCACAGGCCTAAAATATGTTTACTGTTAATATTTGGCCCTTTACAAAGCTTGCTGCCCCCTGGTGCAGAGTACAGATGGCTTGGCAGCAGAGCTCAGCTCTGTGTTCCTTCCAGTTGGGCAAATTCTCTCAGCTCCTCTGTTCTCCAACCGTATAATGAGGCTGATAACAGCACCTATCGCATGGGGTTTTATGAAGATTAAGAAAATACACAGAATGCTTAGATGAGGATCTGGCACATATTAAGTACTATATATATTTGTTATTATTTGATGCCACGATTTTTTTCATAAACCAAAGCAGCAGCAGCTAATTTGTTACCAATAATTGTAAAAATTTCATTTGCAGCACTCTATTAAAATTTAATTCTTTAGCAATAGAGCAGTAGAAAGATGTTTAAAGACAAGAGAAATGACAATTAGCATGGTCATTTATACACAAAGCTAATTCTGTATTACTTAAAAATATTTTATATGCTATATATGCTTCTTTCAAACTTGAGTCTTGAGATTATGCTCAACTTTGAGGTTAGCCCTGACCATCTCTTCCTGATAGTTGGTTACCTCTTTCTAAAGAAACAGGCTTCAAAACAGAGGCCCAAGGACTCATAAAATGTCTAAACTTCCTTGATGATTGTTATGGCATTTGAAAACAGTAACCTACTTTCTGAATCAAACACAAAACAGGCAACACATAGTTTTCTTGGCTATGAGACAACAGGAAATATTAGAATCTTTCTCACAATTTAGGACTTTCCTTTTTGGAGTTTGGGTATCCAAAAAGAGGACTTGAGAGGGAAATTACACGTAAGAGGAAAACAATGAACCTAGTGAAAACACAGCCCAGGAACTTGGAACGGAGGGACCCTTTCCACCACAGCTAACAAGCACAGCACCACACTGGCAGGTGGTCCAATATTTCTTAAATGCTGATGACTCTTTCAACGTTTCTGAGCAACCTCTACAGCAAATACTGGGTATCTTACTTATTAATACATTTCTTAATCGTTAAAATTCAGAAAATCATTAAGTCTAGTCCTTAACAGTCAAGGGCAAGCAAGCAATTTTTTGTGTGACTGAAATTACACAAAACAAAACCAAACAAAAATCTCACGCCTGAGTTGCTTCAAACTGTTCAACTGGGCAAAAAAGAAAAATGTTTGAAGTAAAGAAAAACATTCTCTGAGTAATCTAAGTGAAGTTCCGAACTCTCACCTTCCTGAATATTTACCAGCACACACTTAGTTTGCTCTAAACTTTTCTTGTATAAAACGCAGCTGAAAAATTTGGGGGAAAGAGATTGTTTTTGCCTGAATCATCCAGATAATTCAAACAATTCATTTTCCAAAGAACGATCTGGGTAAGGCTGCCCTGTCCAGAAAATATCCTCTGTCCCACGCAGGCCACATCCGAGCTACGCCCAGCTTAATCAAGCAATGAATTGTCTCCTGGCAAGGAAATACTCCGTTGTTGTTCAATGAAATGTGCAACCAACCACAAGCCAAACTCCCCCTTGCACACAGTTCCTCAAATTTATTCCTGTTTTCCAAGGTCTCCTTCACCCACTGGCATCTAAGACTTAGCCTAACGCATTCAGCCCCTTTCTCCGCAATACTGCACTCTGCTCATAGCGGGTCCGCCCTGCCCAATAAAGTTGTATAAATAACAAACGTGCCAGAAAATAGCCAAGGAGGAAGGAAATAAAGAATTCCCGGGGCGCTGTATTGGTGTTGGAATGTGCCATTCGTTTCGAAGGGAGGAGAGTCCCTGGTGTGAACTGCATCGCAGGTCACCCGTCACCACCAGACCTTCCACCGCGCACGGCCTGAGCACGGAACAGGCGCAGACACGGAAGTGCGCGGGGTTGGGGGGGCCGCGGGCGGGAGCGGAACCCAGAGCGAGAGGCGGCAGGGCGCGTCCCCCGTCGGCCGCGTGGAGCGCTCGGGGGCGGCCCCCACGCGGCGCTGGGGGCGGGGCGCGCGGCCGGGAGGCTGGGCGCGCAGGGCGGCGGGGCAGTCGGCACCATGGCGTACCCAGGGCACCCTGGCGCGGGCGGCGGGTACTACCCAGGCGGGGTAAGTGCTGCCCGCGCGGGCTCGCGGCCCGGCGGCGCCCGGGGCGCCGAGAGGTGCCTTCGGAGATGCCGCGGCTGGCGGGGATGAGGCGCTGCTGAGCGGCTCCCGGGCGCCTCCCGCCCCCGGCTCCTCCTTGCGCGCTCGCGGCCTCGCCCTAGGCCCTGCGCTTCGGCCTCTTGCCTAGTCTGCCTGCGTCCTCCTCCTTCCGGGTGGTCCGCGGGGCCAAGGCGCGGGTAGCTTGGGACCCCAGGAGCCCACCTGTGGCTCTCGGATACGCGGCGTGAAATTGTGCTACTTGGGGGCTGGCTTCCTCCCCCACCTCGGTTTCCCCCAAAAGCAACAACAGTCATTTTATTCTAGAATGGTTCAGCGACCTACCTACCTCCCTTTAAAAAAAGAAAAAATTTGGAGGAAACAAGGTCGGGGAAAGTCCGCTAGAGTAAAAGTCCTGTAGGAAGGCCGCCTCGCTGGGCGTCTGGGATGCGCGTTGTCGTGGGAACTGTTTCCCAGACAGACTGTTCCCTCACCGCCCACGAGATACAGCCTGGCCGAGACACCTTACTCGTCCCTAGGCGACACCTGTCTCAGCGTTTTACCAACTCCTGCCTTCCGTGGTACTTCAGACGCTTTTAAAATACCATAAAAGCTGTAAAAACAAAAGGAACACATTTCTGAGCCCTGCCCTTAAGTTGCTTGCCTAGTTGCTTTTCACCTTAGTCATCCTCAGGTTAATAGGGATTTTAAAAGTTGCTTCACATATGCACATTTCACTTTCAGGACAACTATTTTTGGTCCAAGTAGCCAGGTTTTAAAGTACGGAGTGAGAAAGGAAGAAAGGGGTGGGGTGATTGCAGTTAGAGGGTGGTGGGGAGGTAAACCTTGGGAAGGGAGAGCAGGCAGTCAGTTGCTTGGCTTTGCACAAAAGCCCTCGGTGGTGAAAGAATAAAACTCGCATCAGCGGAATGATGCGTTTGTGCTTCCTGTTTCGCAGTATGGAGGGGCTCCCGGAGGGCCAGCATTTCCCGGACAAACCCAGGATCCGCTGTATGGTTACTTTGCTGCTGTAGCTGGACAGGTTAGCTTTTCCTTTAATATTAAAGAATTGTCATATTCTGCATTTGTGTTAGCTTTTGATATAGTGACACAGAAAAACGGAAATGAGTCCTTTTGCTTCTGCAAAAGAAAAAGAGAAAGAAGGAAAGTTCTTTATTTTAGTTTTTATTTCTGAATATTCAGAACAAATTAGAACAATGTGTTACTTGTGTTAGTTCAGTTTAAAACTAAACTTGTGATTGAATTAGGGTTAGATTGAACGGAATAGGGGATTACAAATATACTTTGAAGATCTGTAAAGTAGAAAGATGTTTTTAGAGCTGTGAATTGTCAGGGTCTAGGGAAGAAATTCAAGATGTGGTGAACATAAACCCCTGTTGGTACAACTTAAAGACATATACTAGTAATTATGTATCCAGATTCTAATGGATTGGGTTGAATTTGATTGTTAATCATTTACCCCCTTAGGAAATAGGTATGTATGGTTAAAACCCATCAGCTTCTAAATAAGTTACTATTCTCTTCTTAGTAGCAGGAAGTTAACCTTGTGAACAAGTTAGTTTCGCTTTGATGCAGATGCTGTTACTAGGTCAGCTCTTTCATGTCCATATTAGGTGTTGTGGCCTGTTGACCCAGAGAAAGAATAAAGATCACCTCCCCAAGACCTTCTGCTTTTCTACATTCTGAGTTGAATGACAGGTGCTGACTTACCTTGAGGGAGGACACTTCCCTGGGTTATGAGGTCAATGTGTATAGTAAATATACTTTTGGTATAACCCAGACATGTCCAGAGGGGATGTTTATTCTTTTGAATTCGACTTAGTTTTGTTTTGATCAAAAGCTAGAAATAGCAAAATCTTAATGTGAAAACTCTTTAGAATATTATGGGATAAAAACCTAAGACCACCTTTTAAAGTAGCACTCTAAGAAATACAGCTTGAGAAATTGAATGGAAAATTGAGTCTAAAACTGGAAGACTTTCCTCTTAAGTATCTGCTTAATCTATTAATGATCTGTATCTTTGAAACCACAAGACATGGCAAACCTCAAGACTAACATTCTTAGATTGCTGTGCCTCCAGTGTGTAAGTGACCCCACCTACTTAGCTTTCAGCAGCACTGGCCTGTATTCAGCATACCCATTGTCTTTCAAATTATTGATCCTGCTTCTCATTTATAACTTATAACACCCACTGATCATGTGAGTATTTAGGTATTTTATTTTTTTATTTTTTATTTTTTAAATAGATACAGTGTGATAAATATATTCAATGTCATACTATACAGCCTCAAAAATGAATACATTATGGCTAGTCGTAACAATATAGTGAATCTTACAAACGTGTAAGAAGATACAAAACTACATTCAGACTTAGTAAAAGGCAGGAAGAATAGTACAGTTATAAAGCCGGGTACATAGAAGACATTACCTCTCCCCCTAATATGCCTATATGATATCCACGCTGCTTATTGAAGAGGTTTTTGCTATACTATAAAAACTAAAATTTTTGAATTTTATCCAGCCTACTTCTCCTCTAGCCTCAGGAAGTCATATTACCATTCACTAAGTTTCCAGAAATTAGGGTTTTTAAAGGCTATGCTGTTTAAGTTCTAACTTGATTGTGTTGTGGTCAGATAATAGTCTGAATTTTTTATAATTTATTTAGTATTTTATAGGTACATTTTTCCTTTTATTATTAATTATAGGTATTTTATTTTAAAATCCCTAACAATAACATGTAGCTAGTTCTTACCTAGTTTAGTCAATGAATGGGCACTGGGAACCCAACCTGTATCTTCCAGATATAATTGTGCTCTGAAAAAAAAAAAAAACCTTTGCCATATCATAAGAAATGTTAACCAACAAGGCCTCTTTCTGCTTGAACCAAGCCTTCTATTTACTGATGTCTATTGTATACCCTACTCTCTCCCTCCCTTTCAAAAAAAAAAAATAGAAGAATATGATTTTTAAGCAACTCCATAAATAATTTAAAATGCTTAGCTTTGGCAGTTTCCTAGCTCAGACTAAGAGAAGAGTAGTTGCCAAGACAGACTCTTTCATCATTAAATTATTTTTGGAAGTAGTATGAGGAAAAGAATGCCCACTTTTGGAAGGTATTCTTGGAAAAAAAGTCTCATGCATGATACTTATTTATTTATTTTTGTTACTATTGCTGCATTGAATACGAGAGATAAACAACTTAAAAGTACAAATCACTATTGCGATTCGTCTTCCTTTTTTTCCAAAAGGATGGGCAAATAGATGCTGATGAACTGCAGAGATGTCTGACACAGTCTGGCATTGCAGGAGGATACAAACGTAAGTTGACAGTTCCAAAGTTTCTCTAAAAGTACTCTTGTGTTTCATATTTTAGCTGTTGCTTGTGATTATAGCCTTCAAGGAAACAGCTTTAATGATCCAGCAAATTTTAAAATTTCAAAAGCTAAATTATTATTTCCAAATGTTGATTTGAAAGCAGTTCTTAATATAAATCATTTCACTCTACCTGCCAGCTTAGTGGATTTCTTGGATTTGGGTTTTATGTATCTGGGACTATTCGAACCAGTGAGAGACAGTTTGGGTGGCCTCTTTCACAGAGGACGAGTAAATTGCTGAAATGAAATCTGCCAGGTCAGGTGTCATTAATGATAGGAGCTACATTTACTGCTATTTGTCAAGAGCTTACTCTGCCCTGGACTTGGTGGCACTTAGTGCTTTGAGTGGTCGATCCTACACCCTCGTCTCCGAGTGGCCTATCCTGCACTCCTGGTCCTTGGAGCCCTGGGCATGCTACTAGCAACATGAATGCTTGCCATGACATTTCCCAGGTTTTGCCTCTTTCTTTCCTCTTACCGCTTCAGAGAATGCGTTCAGGCTAGGTAGGAAGTGCACTTTCTACTTTCTCAACTCCTTACACTAGTAGTTCTCCTCCCCCTTCTCAGTTCGTGGCAGACTAGACCTGGTACCCTATAACTCAGCACTTAGCCCAACTTCCTGCCTTTTGAGCTCTCTGCCATGAGCTGCAGGTAGGGAAATAGTGCAAAGATCTGCATCCCAATTGGGGGCTTCTCATCATTATCCCCACACAGACCACGTGCTTTCTCTTCAAATCAGGTCTTGATCATGACAGAATTCCAGGGTAGAGAATAGTGTCTTAGCTCAAGTGTGTTACCTGCTAACTTCTTTGCCAGTTGTTTTGAGACAGAACATCACATTGAAACCCCAATTTCATGGTAAGCTAAGGATTAAAATGCCCAAACTAGAATTCACACCTAAGGAATTACAGTGGCATTTTTTGACTGTTTGACATGGCATATTTACTAGATGACTGTCTTTGAACTATTTGTGTTGCTATTTTTATCATCCTTTGTTTTATGTGACTTCAGTATCCTACTACTGTTTCCTAATTGGATGAATTAATACAAAAGAAGAACCTTTTGAGATTCTGTTATTTAATCTGATCCCAAACAAAAGAAGCACTTTCCAGACTAGGGATTTTTTACTGTTGTAGGCAATACATTTAAATTGTTAATTGTTAATCTCAAGCAGTTGAGCTGGTGAACCAGAAAGTTCTAATAGCAGGGTTTGCCAAAATGAGGTGAGGCCATAACATAGACTATTATTCTACAGCCTTGCAGTACAAGGAGGTGTGACAGATTTTAAAACCTGACTAACAGAGTGGGTTGCATATTCTTAGAGAGCAGTCCTTTTAAAAATTTCATTTGAGAAAGCCACTTCAGTGATAGCCTTAGATTGATGCATTAAAGAGAAGACACCTCCTGAGTCACGGGGGCCATGTAATTGAGTTGACTTGCTTAATCTCCTCTGGTGACTGTAAGGAACAACAGAACCACCCTTCTTGTGAGGTGCCAGAGTTTTGTAATACAGAAGTTATACAGCCATTAGTCTTTTAAACCCAGCCCCAACTTACAAACCAAAAAGCACAGATCCAAAGTGGGTGGGTGGGTGGGTGGGTGGGATATTCCAGCCTAGTACCTATGGCTCCCTTCTTAACCTGTTTAAAAGGAAGCAGTCACACCTAGAGGTAGAGTTTATGAGAGAAGTTGCTTTAATCTATTTTCTATTTAGCTGACAGTAATTCAGCTTTTTCCCTTGAATTTAGTTGTTCCTCTGTGGTAAGGTAGAGAGAAACAGCTAGAGGTAGGGCTTTCCTGCTAGGTCTATTATATGTTTCTACTAGAAGAAAAGATGTTTGGGGCATTCTAGTAGAATGAACAGAAGAGAGGTGAAAGAGTAAAGGTAAAATTACAGCAGAGATTCTTTTGAAATTGTTTAAACTAGAAATAGCACTAATAAAAGCTATTTCTGGGGGGGGAAATACAATTAACAATATTGAGCAAGAGTTTTCCTCATCCATACTTATTGGGCATTTGTATTCTAGTTCATTAGAACTGTCTGGAATGATAAATTGTCTGTTCCCTTTTGTTCACTGTCCATTGCCTTCCCTCCCTTTCAGATCCTTCTCACAAAAGGTGACCAGGTTTCGGATCTTCCTGACACACAGCTCCAACCTGTCACTCTCCTCCTCCAATAGTCTTTACTTGATGCCCGTAAAATAAAGGCTAACAGCTTAGAAGGAATTCAAGATCCTCTGTAATGCAGCCTGCTCTAACCAACCATGTTTCCTCCCACTTCCTTTATGCTCTCTGCAGGTCACATTAAGCTGTTCATATATTCTTTGCCTGCCCTGGACTTTCTGCTTCTCTCTTTGCTTATACTGGTCCTTAGCTGTCACCAAATGACCATCCCCACCCCCCAAAATCATTTCTGTCATTCAAGCTTAAATGATACCTCTTTTATGAAATCTTCCTGATTTCTTACCTTCCTGAAATCTTAGTCCCTTTGTATGGATTTCCTGATTACCAGGAGGAGCCTCTCACCCCCCAATACCTCCTGGTACTTTCTGGTGCCTCCGTTATGATTTATGATTTACCACTCTCCAACTTCATTAGAATTGTATGGTGTGTATGACTTATCTTCTCCGTAGACCTGCTGTCTCCAACCCCCAGGCTGCGGCCAGGTACCAGTCTGTGGCCTGTTAGGAACTGGGCTGCACATCACCATCTGAGCTCCGCCCCTCCTGCCCCTGCCCCACCCCATCCGTGGAAAAATTGTGGGGCCTTACGGCAGGAGGTGAGCGGTGGCAAGCAAACTTTCATCTGTATTTACAGCCACTCCCCATAGCTCACATTACCGCCTGAGCTCTGCCTCACCACCCCCCCATCCCATGGAAAAATTGCCTTCCATGAAACTGGTCCCTGGTGCCAAAAAGGTTGGAGACTGCTGCCCTAGACTGTCAGCAGGGCAATATCCAATTTCATACTTGTATCTCCAAAGTCCTTGAAACCCTGAGCCCTGTACATAGTAAGTACTTAATGGGTGGCTATAGAGTTAATGGATATGGAAAATTTTCTAAAATGCAAAAATCATAGCCCTATGCCCTCATTGGTATTTTAAGATTATAGATTACTTTTAAGTATCAGCAAAAATCAGAAAATTTTATTCAAAATACACATTCCTCCTTAGACTAGCTGGCAGGGGTATGCATATAAAATGCAGGGGTATACAGCTTCCTGCATAGCGCTGAGGATTCAGTCTATCAGCATATTCATTCATCCAGCCAACAGGTTTTTAGTGGACACCTTCCATGTGCCGGTTGCCGGGTGTGCAGCCACAAACAATGCCTGTGGGGCATTGTAAAAAGCAACTCGGATAAGCAAGGATAGAAGCTGTGGTGGGACCACGTAGGACGGGCGCATAACCCAGACAGAAGTCAGGAAGGTTTTCCTTGCAGAATTGGTACCTAAACTGAGGAGAAATGAAAGTAGATCAGAAATGAGGCCAACCAAGAAGTGAGTGGGATGGGGGAGCTGTGTTCTAAGCGGGTAGGACAGCGCACATGCAGAAGACCCAGAGAGGACATGGTTCAGCCAAGGAACTGAGAAATTCCCATTAAGGTAGTGTAGGAGGTTCAATGAGAGTAAGAGACTAGCTGGATGGGAAAGTAAGTGTATGGCCTTATGCCAGTAAAATGGGAGTCAGGGATTCCCTCTGCGGGCTCTTGGAGTCATACAGGTGCGAGAAATGCTAACTAAACCAGGACAGTGGGGCTGTTAGGGGGATTGATTATGGGGGCAAAGGGAATTGGGGATGCTTCCAGGTTTCTGGCTTGGGTGACTGCTTTGTGGATGGTGGTGCCATTCATAAAACTGGGAGACATTGAAGCTGTCTGCCTTATGGCCTCTCAGAAACCTTGATGTGAGCTAAACAATCAGCTCTGTCCTGTTATTGTCAAGCCTTCTAGAGAGTGGTTCTTAAACTTGAGCAGCATCAGCATCACCTGGAAAGCTTCCAAAAACCAGATTGCTGGGCCCCGCCCTAGAATTTCTCATTTAGCAGGTCTGGAGTGAGACCTGAGAATTTCACCTCTAACAAGTTTCCATGTGACACTGGTCCATGTCAAGCCAACTGTTTTAAAGTGAATATATATCACCTGGGGATCTTGTTAACATTCAGATTCTGACTTTATTAGCGTAGGTTAAGGGCTGAAATTCTGCAATTCTCACAGGCTCCCAGGTGATTCTGATATGGCTGGTCCAGGAATCACACTTTGAGTAGAATGGTGTTCTCAACCTTGGCTGCTCATTGGAATCATCGGAAAAGCTTTTTAAAAATACTGATACCTGGGTCCCACACTCAGAGATTCTATTTAATTGTTCTATGATACAGTGCAGTGTCAGGATCGGTTAAAGCTTCCAGTTGATTCTGATAAGCACCATGGTTGAGAACCACTGGTCTAGGTTAGGGGGACTTCGTACCTCCACACAACTTAAAAGAATAAAGAATCGACCAGCTCTTTGCCAAAAGTGTAGAAAAGTGTTGCCGCCTCCTTTCACCTCAGAGAATATTATCTGTGGATCAAATGGAGATTGAAGGACCAAATTAGAAATAGTCCCCAGTCTTTTATTTCTGATAAAGGATATGCCAAACACAGGAATCTGTTAAATGTGGAAAACCTATAGTTTGCACTGTTTGGAGACATTACAGTAATTAGTTAGCTCAGCTGTGTTTTAATTTCAGTTTGGTTAGAGAAAAAATACGAAGCTAGACAGAGCTGTAAAAAATGTTAGTTCTGTGTGCATCTTAACTTGCAGAATTTATACTAGCTTTTCCCACATGACCCTTGTCACTTCTCCCTTTTAGCTTCTTTGTACCCATGCAATATTTCTTCAAAGTCATTGATTCCCATTATTACAATGTCAGATACAAGGGGATCTTTAATTTCCTAATGCTTAGACAACCAGTAGGCTATAACCATTGGGTGTGTTCTGGTTTGGTTGCGTAAGTGAGGTACCCAGATGCCCTCAGAATGCTCCCAGTTGTGCTCCCAGACTACAGGTAAACCAAAAGGCTACTCAACAATGGCCACCACTGAATTGGTCATTGGGTCTCACTTCAGAGTGCTGTTATTTAACACATGATTCTAACCAGCATATTTATCTGGTTTCATACATAAGCAAAGAGGAGACTATTTGAGGTAGGCAGTTACCACTCAGTGCCTGACATTAAAGGGAAAAGACAGAAAAACAAATGATTGGATACAAAATTAGCAAAACCAGCTATTTATAGTTCTTTATGAGTAGGAACAAAGCAACCCTACTTTCTCACCCACCATGGTGAATATAATATATTATGGTGAATTAAAGATTTCTATGTTAAAATCAAATTTGGGTTCTGGAAGGAATCCTCTTTAAAAATCTGGAAAAAATCTACTTGGAAGCTCCATATAATTCAGTCACATATAAATTACATTTCTAATTAATTTGAATGTATTGAATGTAATGTGAATTTTTGAAATTGTATTAATATGTATGTATTTTTCTTAATTAAACAGCTTTTAACCTGGAGACTTGTCGGCTTATGGTTTCAATGCTGGATGTATCCTTTACCTTGATTGTTGTCTAGAATATTTTTTCTTGACAAAAAATTTCCTTCCTAAAGGAATTCATCTCAGAATTAATACCCAGTAAACACAAAATGACCACAAAAAGCTTTCTAAAATAATTAGCCTTTAGAATGTAATTTGGTATGAAAAAAAGTAAGTTAGTTTAGGGTAAATGGAATGTTAGTTGTTCAGGAATTCAAGGAAGCATCGAAGCAGAACGAGTATAGAAACCAGAGTGTCAGGGAAGATTTTCCTTCAACATTGATTGCTCTGCATGACTCACACCTGACCTTCAAGTGAGGCTTTTTTACTTCCCAGTTATTTGGACTCAGTTTACCTAGTGCTGACCCTGTGGTATATTCTATCACACCTCTTTCTCCAAAAGTGAAATCCTTGGATCTGGGAGGACTAAACAAGAAATTGTTAGTGCCAAAGATGACCCTAGGATAGAAGGGTAAACAGCATAGCCTGGGGCACCCAGAAAGTGCAGCCCAGTTCCAGTAACAAGACTGCTTTTTACAGATGGCTCACAATGGTGATGTTATTTCCTTGTAATCAGATCATACAGGTTATCTTTTTCTCACAGTAAAAATAGATACTCAAAGCTTTTTCCCCATAGGTTCTTTTTATTACTTTTTTTATCATTGCTATTTTTATTATATCATACAAAGAAGAATATACAATAACTTTTTGACCATAAAGAATATTAAATTTCCTTTATCCTTGATCTTTCATTTAATCATTAGAAAATGTTGCAAATTAAAGAAGCTCTGATCCTTGATTATAGTTCAGAGAGATATGTCCGGAACAATGGGTTTCAATGAATTTAAAGAACTCTGGTCTGTACTGAATGGCTGGAGACAACACTTCATCAGTTTTGACAGCGATAGGAGTGGAACGGTGGATCCTCAAGAATTGCAGAAAGCCCTGACAACAATGGGTGGGTATGGCTAACTGGAACTCTCCATTCACTGGTAGAAGTCAGTTTTTTATTACTAAAAGTAAATGCTACTTGAAGGCAGTTTCTGTTTTCTTAGAAGTGTGTTCATAAAAATTAGTTCACAGTCTTAAAAAATTGTGCTTGATTCTTTTTAATGGTTTGTTTTTTGTTTTTGTTTTTGTTTTGCAATCCTTTAACATTTTTACTGGACAATTTTTTTTTTCCTTTCAGGATTTAGGTTGAGTCCCCAGGCTGTGAATTCAATTGCAAAACGATATAGCACCAATGGAAAGATCACCTTCGATGACTACATTGCCTGCTGCGTCAAACTGAGGGCTCTCACAGGTGTGTTCTGTGAGGTCATATCATCACCATGAGCCAAGACAGTTTTTATGACACCCATTTCATTTTTCAGTGCTTCTGAACTTTGACTCTTTTCATTCAGTTTTTTTCTTGCTTTAGTAGATTTTTAACATTACTGTTAAGCAGAGCAGAGCAAAGCAGAATAATTTTACTAAAATGTGCCAAAACATAACCAGATAGTTTCGTGCATTTTGATCAGATTATGATTATGAGTGATTTCTCCCTAGAATGCAAAATATTTGAAAAAAGTGAAATTAAATCCTTTTTAATAGGACAGAGCTAAAATGGGTAGGATATTTAATCACAGCCCATTTGTCCTATTAGGGACACAATCCATGTATTCCTAATTAAGCAATATCTATGTTATTAAGAAGTTTGAAATTCCATGCTTTCATCACAAGTAATGGCCTCAGAAGTTGCACAGCTTTTACTGACTTTGGGATAAGGTATTTTCTTCCAGCTCCACATTGAAAAAGACAGCTGGCCAACTTCTGCCTGTTATATTACTTTGTTGCATATTAAATCTTTCAGTATTTATATAGTTGGCTTCTTTGCTCTGGTCTTTTGTTTATATTGACTGGTTATACAATCTAAATGTTACTGCAGTTTGAATCCAATGCCAAAATAATTAACTATAGTGATTTTAGAAAAGTTTTTTAAAGAAAAACTGTACATTTTTCTGTGTTGTTTTACAGACAGCTTTCGCAGACGGGATACTGCTCAGCAAGGTGTTGTGAATTTCCCATATGATGATGTAAGTCTCAGTAAATTAAGAGCTAAGTAGCTGGATAAGATGTACACAAGATGGGCATTCCTTTTGAACTTACCTGTTAAGAACATCTAAAAGATGCCAGAGAAATCAGGGATTAAATGATCAGAAGTTGTTGTCATCCAAAATTTGTTAATTTCATTCATTTGTCTTACCCACAGACCACTATCTGATTTGTATTCAGAGATGTGGGTTCAAGACCAGCTTGTTGCATTTATTAGCTGGGTCACTTAAGCAGGTTTCTTAATTGCTCTGTTTGAATAAAGAGAATGTAGTAATAATACCTTCCTCGCTGGGCTGATATAAGATTTCTTTCAGAAATGTCCTTGAAATACACTATGCATATATTGTGTCTGCTTTTGCCTTCTATAAATAAACCATCTCAGTAATTAAGAAGCAGTTTTAACAGCTCAAAACTATACTTTGTACACCTGTGTTCTTCATTGAGAACATAAGGCAGGTACCAACTTAAATCCCAATTTAAAACAAGTTATGTACTAAACAGCCATGCTAAATATGGAGGGTAAGGCCACGTAGCCAGTATGAACATAACCAAGAGCCATCTTTAATGGCATTAGTTGGATGTACATAACAAAGCTAGGGAAATGTTCAGTTGTTTGGTCAGTTTTTGCTTAGCTGTTCATTTTTTAAAAATCAATTTTAGAATTGAAATAATTGTAATCACTGAATATTCTAAAATACTTCTCCATTGCAAAATATTAAGATGCACATACTTTCAGTTTAACAGCTGCTGCAATTATAAGTACACTTTAAAAAGGCTTTGTGTGTGAGTATACTTATTTCTTCTGCTTAAGGGTGTGCTCTCTTTAGTGTGCATTACTTCTCAGTTGACAGTCCCGTCACTATTTCCAAAGATCAAGAGGCTCCCTGGGGAATAGAAAGAGCCTGGGCTTTGGCCTCAAATGGAGCCACTTAAAAGATTTCTAAACATCCTGATCCTCAGTGTCCTTTTCTCTAAAATAGGTATAATCGGCTTGGCCTTGTGGAAGAGCTGCAAGGATTAGCAGTACCCTAAGAATCTTACTAGTGTTGGGAAAGTAAAAAAAGAAAACTGATACAAAGAGCAGAATCTATTGCTGTGTGTTCAGTGGGGAAGCCAACATTTCACAGCAAATACCAATGCTTCTAAACTCAGGTTTCTGAGTTGCCGATGATGGGTCGCCTGTTCTGTTTCTGTGCATACATATATTTGCATGGTAGGATTTAATTTAATAAAGCAGATTTTAACTGTTTAGAGGTGCTTCATTAGAGTAGTCAGGTAATACTGTACAGTTTGGAAGTCCTCGTGTGATACAACATTATAAACTCCAGTTATTTGTATTTTTGGATGCCTTTGACCACAACCATTTCTAGAGTCTTAGATATTATTTGGAATTTAAATAATTCTTTATTCATTGGAGTAGTATCTACTTCCTGTAAGAAGTTTTGATGTGAGAATCCCACTGGATTTTATATTAGACTGCTTCCCTAAAAAAAAGAAACTTCCCATCTGTCATTTACTCATATCTTAGAAAATTGTGGTGTTTCTTTATTCTTACCCACAATTCAAATTAGAAAATCAAAATATAAGGTGCCTAAAGATAGGCTATGGTGTACTAAGTGTTTTGAGGTCAGTAGAATAACACTGATTTTTCTCTTTCAGTTCATTCAGTGTGTCATGAGTGTTTAAATCAAGAAGCTGTGTGAGTGTGATCGACATTCCAACTGGAGTTCTCCTTCGCCCTTACTCTCTGCCTTCAGTAACGTGTGTAAACTTGCATTGCCACTTTCCCTTAACAGCTGGTGTAAAGGTTTATACTTTATGTACAACTGAAGTTTTTTTTTTAGTTTTGATAATAAATTCTTTGGAACTTTAATATAGATCAGTGGTCTTTTACACCATTTAGAACTTCCTTGAGCCATGATCAATCATGCCTCATTTTCTGTCTAAACTTATTTTATGTAAATATAAGTATGCAAAATGTTTAAGGCACATTATTTTTCACTGATACTAGAAACTTTTAATCAGACTACAGCTACTACCCTTCCTCTCTTGGAGGGGCTTTAATGGGGTATTGAAAGTTTTATGTGTGGAGTATTCTTTTATAAATGATTTAGACTCACTTGGATGGGAAAAAAATGGTAATCGCTGTCAGGCTTCACCTTAGTAGAAATTTAGCACAGGTTTTAAGACTTACAGGTATTTTAATGGCCTTATGAATGAGGAAGGAATGTGAATGATTATTTTCTGCCTCTTTAAAATCTGTTCAATAATTTGAGTGGCAGATACTGTCACCGAGGCCCTCTTTGTCATCATCCATTTAAATCTTTGTTAACTGTACTTAAAAATTTTGTACATTATAAACTTAACTATATAAAAAGAAAATTAATAAGAAAAAGACTAAGGGAATATATAAAATATTAATTATGGTTATTTTTGGCTAATAGTATTCTAGGTGACTTTAATTTTCTTCTATATATTTCAGTATTTTCCAAATTTTCTTTAATATATATGTTTTCCTTTTAAATTAAAAGATGTTAGTTTTTAAAATATTGATACATCCATTTTGATATGCCATGTGTTCACACATTAAAAGATATATATACATAGCAGGAAGACTGGGAAGAGTGTACCAAAATGGTGATGTAGCTACCACTGGGAGTCAGGATCATGAGTTCATTTTCTCCCTTCTTACTACTTTTCCAAATATTCTTTCGTAAGCAGGTATTACATTTGTAATGAAAGAACTTTTTTAAAAGTTTAAGCCATGGGCTTTCAAGTAAGATCTGGATTCTGATGCTGGCTGTGCCTCTTACTATATGGTTTGGTCATTGTAGATAACCTCAAGAGTCTCACTGTCCCCATCTTTGAAAAGGAGATAATACTTACTCTTCGGGTAGTTCTGAACTTGAAAAAGTGTGTTTATGTGACAAGCACCAATAATGTTTCAAAACTGGCCTGGTTTTTTTTTTTTTTTGCAAGAGAGTTTAACAGGAAAAAAATGAAATTAGTCTTTTTTCTACTTGCTAGCAGAGTATCTGTCTTATTCTAGAGCACAATGTGAGTTACCATTCAAGTGAACAATTAGTTGTCAACCAATGAAAATAAAACATTTTTCTAAGCATCTTCAGCCTCATTTCACTAATGTATTTTTTCAAATATTGCTAAAACATGTTCATTTATTTAATAAATATTTATTCAGCCCTAACATATAATTACGTAGTTATGCCCAGGTTGTGCATCAGAATGTGAAGCAGCCTGCTATATATTACACAGTGACTCTAGGTTTCATACCCATATATTGCCTGTGAGGCCACAAAGGTTTGCCTGAGCCTGGGCTGTCCAGAAATGGGCCATACGGGGCTCAGAGGATCAGGAGGCAGAGAGCTTACCTTCAGAGTCCCAGTACCTGCTGTTGTTTGTTTGATTTAAACTCACCAGGTTCCTCTGAGGAAATCATAATTTAAGGAAATAATCATCATTTCCTGGATGAGGGTAAGCCGTAGGGAAGGTGGCCCTTGCTGACCCAAGGTTATGGGCCATATTTGAACCATCCTAATGCTCTTTTAAGTCCCAAGGGGTGCTGCATCAATCATGGTTCTGAATTTGCTTTTGGGTAAGTGCTAAAGTATTGTAAAGCCATGCCTCTCGAATCATTCAATTAATTCAATTTTAATTATTGAGACCTTGAAACAAATCTTACCTCCTCCACTTCTGCTTTCACTGTTTTTGTTTCTTTCCAGAAGCATGGAATATAGTCTTCAGTAGGTTCCTGCAGTTAGAGTTTCCTTCCCCTTGACAAATTTGACATATCCATGCCCTTTAATTACAGCCAAAGTCTTCCTTACAAGTGAATCTCGTGTGTTGCCTTATTTCTATTTTATGTTGGGTTCTGTGTTTCATTCTTTCTATACTTCCAGTGCAGCCTTACCCACTACTTTAAAACTGTTTCCTGGTCTATTTATTTTTTCTTAACGCATCTAGTTGGAGCATGGTAAAGCTGTGAGCGAGCTCAAACTTGAATACTTCAATTATTTAAAGAATTATGGTCCTCAAATCACTCCAACTTGGGGTTTAATTTTATTTTGGAGATGTGTACTTTTGTCTTGTGCTTCAAGAGAATCATGATTTATAAAGTACTTATAACACATTTCATGTGCTTCCAGTAGGAATGTGGCTGCCAGAGGCCTGGTGCTTCCTGGGGACAGTTGGTGTAGATTTGCACCACAACAGTCACATTAAATTAAAGCTCTCACTCCTACTGAGCCAAATTGGAGTTTAGACTGTACTTCAGCATGATGTTCCAGGGGTAGGCACCATCAGTACATGAGATGGCATGCGAGCTAAAACTTCTGCTATCTCTGAATTAGACAACTTTGCTTTGGTACAACTGAGTGTATACTGTTTTAGTGTTCATTTAAGTCAATTATTATATGCCTAAAATATTATAAATGTAAGAATGCAGCTATATGTAACACTGTAAGCTTTTTAAATCTCATAATAAATGTACAAATCCTTCATCGATGATTTCCTTCTGTTTTTCTCACATTAAAACAGCACCTTGACTACTAATAACTGCTTTTTTCCTCTGTGGACTAAGAGCTGAAGGCAAGAAAACTGCAAATGCCAGAATAATGCCTGGCAGGTAAAATGGCTGCTTAGGAGAAGATGAGAAGGCCAAGGTGGAACAGTTGTTTAGGTAATGAACTCAAGAACCTAATCTGAACCCATCCAGACTCAGTACTATAGAATCCAGCACATGTGAACTTGTTAATTAAGCACCACTGCCTGAGCAATAGAACAGGATATAGGAGATTGATCCTCATTAGGGTGAGGGAGAAAGTTTATGAGGAGAGGCAAGTGAATAGGTGGAGGAAACTCCTTTTGCCACCCAGATGAGGAAACTGTTCAACATATTGAGCACTCAGACTTTACTAAAAGGATTTATATTTCTCATCATGCTCTTCTGGGACAATGTGGAACAGAAAAGAACCCCCTAATAGAACCTCCACGAAGCTTCTGAAAGAGAAACTGGGGTGGGAGGAAAAAATAAAGGAAGTCATGCATCAAAATAACATAAATATTTTATTGAAAGTCACTTTATTGATGTTACATGGAGAGTAACATAGAAAACCGTGGTATCTTATTAGTGAATACTAATAAAATTGTGCCAGAAATTTGAACCTCAAGATACAGTGACCTTTAAAAACAGCAAGATTTTGTTTACCTACAATGTGAGAACAGTTTTATAACTTGAACAGCCATAAAACAAATCACACTTGCTCAAGAAAGCAGTTGCCATACACATTTGTTGGTGTTTGCCAAAACCCAGTAATTTTTAAAATAGCTTAAGAACCTGGAGTGCAGAGTAGTAGAGAAATGTTAAAATGGTGCGCATCTAAATATATACACGTGACTACCTGATTACCAAAAGTGAAACCATACTACTATTAACACTTTCCCATGGGGTGGCTTCCACTATCTGTAGATGGACATTGCCTATTGAAGATGATGATGTGGAAAACACTAGCACAGGTTTACACTGGCCAACAGAAACTGGTAGAACACCCAGTTTCTGAAAGAAGTCTTTTTGGGATGCTAGTTTGGAGGGGCAAGTCTCCCAGCAAGTTAAAAAAAAAGGAGTACATGCTCAGTTATTTTGAATAAACCTTTTGTTAAGCACTTTTGTAGTTAGTGGTTTAAAAAAAAAAGTTTTCCATACAAAACAAAGATGCTGGGTCATTTTTACACTTTAAAAAGACTGGTTGTAGAATCACAGTTTTTTTGTGCTGGATTAGAAAACAAAAGTGGGGTTTCTAATCAGGCAGTGATATACATGTATAATTTAGCAGGAACTCTTGTATTATTACTAAGTATTAATTCATCAGCACTTTCTATATTGTGTTATCTGGTATAATTTAGCACCGCTATATTTAAAGATTTGGGGCTGTATGCATTATGTTAGAGCCTGAAAATTCATAAGAGGCTAGGCCCTAAGGTGAATGCAGATTAGTATTTTTACATATATATATATATATATATTTTTTTTTTAAACAAGAGGAAAATACCTTTCCATAAACTCTTTGGAACTTTATTGATGATTTTGTATGTGCATTCTCTTAACGAGATTGCTTCATCTCATTGTATGCCTTTTTCTAAAACAAAATACAACACACATTTTTGCCTGGTTTTGATTTCAAGAACATGAAGTGATGATCCCCTGACCAAAATCCTGCCAGTCTTGAAGCACCTCCCAGTATGATACAGGTTCTATGAACAATGCAACAGGGACACACAAGGCAGAAATGACTGACTGGCCCATCATGGACTGTATGTACCATGAAGTATTTACAGAGCCAACCTTAGTGAAAATGCAGAGCACACAAGTCTGTTTTAGGCACCCAGCACCTCTCTCCCAACCACGCTCCCAGTGACCACTTCGTGCTCTTCTACATGCTTGGCTTCAGGGATCTTCACGTGGCTATCTATCTTGCTCCTGTGTCAGGATTAAATGCCTCATGCTCTCAAAGATTACTGCTGCTTATCTCCCTCCATCCTGAAATTCACACTCGTAGGACCCATCTCTCAGTGACTTCCCAAGTTGCATAATCCACCTCAACGTGCCAATGGGAGAAGACTAAAGATGCCTGCCACCCCTACTCTGTACCCCTAGGGTTCTCCCAAGTGCCAGTTTAGCCAAAGAAGGGACTGGCCTCCATGACAGTGAAAATTTCTAGTCAGGAGGAAAGGGCTGTACAGCTACCGAAGGGGGAGCTACTTTAAAAGTAGGAAAGTTCTGGAGGCATCTCTCAATTGTCATAGTAAGGATGCTTACTGTTTATCAGGCTATGGATATAAAGACCCCAAATACTAATTGGGCAGGTTTTTGTTTTTGAATGCTTGTTCTGTTTTTTGCTTACAACCACCCACAAGATGCTCCATTTTGGGGAATCTAACAAAGCAATGAGTAAAATGTATATAGAAATAGTATCTTCTGTTTTCTAAAGTTTTGCTACATCTTCGCTCTGCATCTGCAGGTGTGGTAGAAAAGCTCCTCTTGGAATTAAAAGCACGTGCCCCACAGAGCATGTGCCAACAATTCCCAGCAGGGGTATTTTAACAGCAGGGCTGCTCACACACAATGGGATGGGCCACAAACAATGGGATGGGCTGCTGCCTCTCAGCCAATCTTCACAAGAGCAGACTGGGCACCTCCCAATACAATAAACTTTATGAAACTTTTCATGACGCTGAGAAAGCGCTGCATCAATCATCTCTTTTCATTTGAAATAAGAAAATTGGCCCCATAAGCCCTATTATTCAACGAAATGTTTGCTTTTTATGAAACTAGTCAAGCAAAGAGAAATCATCCTGACTTCATAACATTTAAGGGGCGGAAGGTATTTAGTGGCAATTGAGAGATACTTAAGGTAAAAAAATGAGTATAAAAAGTAGACATTGAGAACGAGTCAAAATGTTTATGAAATTCATGCAATTACCAAGGGTAGGAGGATATTTAATATGTGGCCATTGGGCATACAGGGGCAGAACTAATGGTAAAAAAATGAGTGTAAAAAGAGCATGTATGCCCTCGATTCCTGTATTTTCCAAATTGGAATTCTTTTTCCATAATTCTGCAAGTACAATAATATCTGCCATAATTCCCGTTCCTTAAGGTAAAGCAAAGTAATCTTAGTCGTTTTTAGATAGGATTTATCATGCTTATTAGTACATAAGGAAATAGTTAAAGCACTATATTTATGGGTTAAAATAAAACTGTATGACCACGGGAAATGAATGGATGAAATGAAATAAACATTTTATCTTGAAAGGATATATAAATTACAATATTCCCTGGCTCAAAGTAACTGTAAAAGTAAAAAAAAATCCAAGAAGGAACAGTAATAGCCACAAGAGATCTGGGACAAGGGACAGGATTAAATTATCCAAATATATAAGGGAATCGACAAAAGAAAAAAATGTAAGTCTCTTATGAAATTCAAACATAAGTAATCCTTCTCTGGAAATGCACAGAATATCTAATTTCAGCTTTCCAGCAACTTACTTCAGAAACCCTATTAATCTTATATTCAGAAATTCTATGCCAGACTAACCTTATGTACAAACACAATTTTAAAAGCCTTTTTAAAGCAAGAGGAAAAAAGAAACTGTAACATCACTTAATAAAGCAAATTTAAATTATTTTTCAATATCAAACTGAAAAATAAGTTTGGCATTTTAAGCCCACATTTGCTTTATTAGTCAACATTTTTTAAGGAACAACTCTAATGATAGGTTGGTTATTCCTAAGTGAGGTGCTGGGTTTCTTTAAAAATACAGCAACTACAGCAGATTGAAAGCCCTCATTATGCTGCACTGTCTGAAAAGTACTGATTTATTCCTTCCACAGATTGCATGAGCGCTGGGGATCATTTTCTAGCTTGCAAAGTTCAAAGGAGAATGCCATTTCCCATTGAAAGAAAGTGGCTGGAGGTGGAGAGCAGTTAGTCCGGCCTATCCGTTCCTTAAGGGATCCCTGCTATTCCACATCTCCCTTGTGGACACTTAGTGGAGAGAATTAAATGTTCCTTTAAATCAGGGTTTACTGCACTGTAATGACTATGGATAAATGGAACATCTCAGGCAGCACGGTTGTCAATCTGCAGTCTTACCGATGCACAAAACGTTAGAGGGGGGAAAGGCATACAATGGAACAGAAAGGCCAAATAACTGTTCTCCTCTGTTTAGTAATGATCCTGTAGTGGATTGGGCAATATAAATATTAATTGCATGATACAAACTGCTATGTGGCCTCAAAGTTTCTCTCCAAAATAGATATTTAAAAAGAAATAATGCTGTGCTTGTACTTAGTGCCATGGGTCCATTCTTTCTATCGCAGTGGGTGAAAAGTCATTTAGATGTAATGCCTCTGGAATACCAACCATGAGTAGACATATAGATACTTCTTGAAACTATCTCTTAAACTATAAATCTGTGAAAGAATTCCACAAATGGCTTTAAGAATATTTAAACTTAGGAGATAGAGTAGATTCCCAGAATAGAACATTAGAGCAACTGTATTTCTAAAATCATAATCTCTGCAAATAAAACAAAAACATTTTTCATTCAGTTCCATATGAAAGTTATTACCAAGGAAGAGGATTACAAACTATTAATATATACCTCTAGAGCAACCATGTCTCCCCCAAAAGGCACAATTCATTTTAAATAATAACTTCATGTAAAAAATAATTGAAGTGAGAAAAGAAAGAGACGACAGATGGACGGATGGATAATAGAGATCTGCTGACTACTTAGCCTAGGCATTTGTGGATTCTTTCAAAATAGGGCTTGTGTAAACTACAACTAGGAAGCATATTTACATGAGGCACCTTACATTCAAATCTATAAACTCTTTTATAGTCAAAATAAACCTTGTAACATTAGCCTTTTATACACTCAATACCAGAAAACATTCAGTGCACATTAAAGTGATCTTGGCCAAAAGTCACTTTATTTGCTACATCTTTCAATCTGTCTGCCCTTCTGTCCTTGGCTTGAGCTATGTGGCAATGTTGCCCAACACTCACCCAAACCTTGGTCTGATGGATTGTTTTACTGTAGTATCAATAATCATATCCCTTCCTGTCATGAAAAATGCTGTTTCATACTGTATAATTTTGGATGATTAAATTGCTTTTCAAACATTTTCAAAGACTTTCAGAAGAGAGGTCCATCACAGAAAACATAACACACAGTATAAAATGCTGCCTTCTAACTTGGCTCTTCAGTTTGGGCATCTAAGATGATTACAAATGGAGATGAAATGGATTTTGTCCATGGACACTAGTGAGAGAGATCAAATTTAGAGGGTATTTCTGAAATCTTGTCTACAGATTACATTCCTCTCAAGAAAAAGCAGAGAAGAGGAGAAAATCAGAAGTACACTTCACAGCAGACCATGTGATCAATCCCACCAATTTCCGACCTCACTAGGGTAGCTTTCTTCTGGAATGACACAGCTGCATTATAACAGCTATCAAACTTTGGTTTTAAAGAAAGGGCTTTTTTCAAACCAATGACAAGTTGGCGGCGGGGGAAAGGGCTTTTAACACAGAATTCTCACTTTCTTATGGGTTAAAAAAAATACAATATATGGTTCAAAACATCAGATCCTTTCTCCTGCCGTTTGTGTAACTTCACAGTTTCTGAACCTTTGTGGCTTTAGCTTTCATTTAACCCTTTATGAACTGTTAAGGCTTCCCAGCTCAGAAAGAAGAATTTTCCATCATCTTGCTTCAAAGTCACTGTACAATGACTTGCTGGGACTCATATCCCAGTGATGATAAGTATCCTTAATCAACAGTTTAACAGTTGTTTTTAAAACAAGTCATTCATTTCACAGATAAGGGTGGCTAAAAAGTTTTGTCAAGGAACAAAACTTCAGGCCACAAAGGGTTAGAGTATTGTCAAGTTGGAAGCTACCCATTCACCTGCATCCATGGTCTCATGTGTCTCTGGTGCACTTGCTTAATCTCAGCAGGACACACCACTGAGGGGCTCAACAGCCTCCAGCGTGAGACTAGCAGATGCACTCTGGTACTGAAAGGCAACAGCTGCTGAGGCAGGCACTGTATGCCCAGAGAAAGGAAGTGGACAGGCTAGATGATTCCCAGGAAGCAGCAGATGAGCAGGAGAGTGTCTCAAGGTGACACCGCAACTGCACTACTAGACTCCTGCTTCAGCAAGCTGTGGGAGCCAAAAGTTTTGCTGGGCATTTTGTTCTCTAACTCAATGACTCAGTAAAACTGCCTCCAAACTGTGCACAGTTTAAAGGGATATCACATGTTTTGGACAAATACCAATTATAAAGAGACACATTTACAGCATTGACCACTATATTTACAACATCATCTTATAATCTTTGAAGACTATTGGATGGATGACAATGATGTGATTGTGACTGACTATTTTTAGGCATTTGGCAAAATACACTTGTGTGTAACAGCTGCTTTTTTTTAAAGATTTAAAAATGTTTACATATATACAATTGTCCTTGTATGCTGATATAAATATGAAAAGTAAAAAACAAAACAAAAATAAAAACACATGTTTAAAGTTAGCATATGGGATATTGGCCTCTCAAAGCTTTAAAGTCCTGCAGAAGAATCCTATATGCCTTAGCCCTGCATGCTAGTTTCTATTATAGGATGTTGTTTCCTTAAATATGGAAAACAATAAACAGAAGCTTCATGCATATAGCATTACTGTTTACAATGAGGATGTGCTTCAGAATGTCAAGTTCTGAATCCACTATTGTCCCTTAGGAAACTTGCTACATTTGGGTCTTGTGAGTTAATTTTATTGATATTTCTACATATTATCTGTCATGCGGATTATCCATTAACATACCAGTACCTTTATTGTTCCATGTTATAGTGTAACATTTCAGTAGTTCTTTTCATGGTTCAGTTAAATCCTAAGCCAATGACAAAAAGAAAATGGTATCCAGAAGTGAGACTCAGCTTCCTCTCCTCTGTGGCATCTCAGAGGGTCTTCGTGTTGTCTGAAGAGCAGATAGATTTGCAATGATTCCATGAGGCTGGGTTTCTATAAAAGTTGAAGTAAACAGTTTCGATGTGTCACGTGTAAACAGTTGATCTTAAATGGATGTCTCCCATAGCTGCACAACAGAGAAAAGCAAAATTGTGCAATGTAAAATCAGGAAGCAGATGTATTCTGAGCTATGAAGACGAAAAAGATTCAGCGATTCCATCTATGTATGTATGTGACTGGATGCACGCTCTTGCAGTCTAATCAATGGATAAAATAAACACTTCTACTTTGAGCTCTTTCTTTCCTCTAAACCTATTTCTCAACCTTTTTAACAACTGCCACCATTTGATACAAAAAACATCACATTCTCATATTTAATGTTACTTGAAATTTTGAATAAAGTAAACATTGTATCTCAAATGAAATAAAAGTATTTAAAATATTATCTTTTAAGCTACATGTGCTCTTCTTTTCCCCAGGATTCTGATACAGCCAGCAAGAGCAGTTGTTCTCAACCCCACCTGTATATTACACTGATCTGGGGAGGTTTTTAAAATCCCACTTCCCAGGCAACACACCAGACCAATTAAATCAAAATCTCTCTGGGTGGGACTCAGGCATCAGGATATTTTAAAAGCTCTTCAGATGATCCCCTTCTGCAGCCAAGGCAAAGAAGCACTGACATCAGGGAAGTGTAATTCCATCAATACTACCACCATCCACTTAAAAATCACTGCCCTGGGTCTATGACCAGGCCATATATGCCAACTCCATCACTACCTCCTAGAAAATGCTTCTCTCTCAGGAGCCGACGTGTCAAAGCAGAGGGATGCATTCAGGGCAGGGAGTCCCTTCTTTAATTCCCTCACCCACACCCCCTCCTTGCTTCTGCCACCAGTTCTTTATACTGGCCCTGTTCAGATCCAATTTCTACAGTGTTCAATAACCACCTTAATGGACTAAAAACAAGTTTGGCATGGTAAGATATGAATGCAACTCAGTTCACCAGAGTAGGAAGGCCAATTTTTTTAAAAAGTCAAGCTGATGAAACATGTTTCCAGGCAATGTGAGTTTGGTGTATTTATGATAAACATGAACACAGAAAGCCTATGACCAGAGTAACTTAGGTTGTATCCAGTTTCCATCCAAATCCCATTTTTACTAGACATTTGGGGCATATCATTGTGTACATAATGAATTTCGGGGAGGGGGGAAGGAGAAAAAGCCAAGTGACTAGGTAGGTGTTTCTATATAGGTTCCCTTAATATTTCTCTTAAATCTTCATGGAAATCTTCTTCTGAATCCCCATGTTGGCTTACCCCACAGTACTGTGGTGAAGCCACCTGTGCTATCTACCTTAGCTACACTTTATATGTCCTTTTTATTAAAAAGGCACTCATCCCCTTGTCCTTTGGAAACCAAAGGGATCTCTCAACTGTGAGGATCTCTGTGAGTGGATGACACCTGTTGGTGGAAAGGAGTTAAACAGGGAGCTTGTAGGGTGTCTGGAGCAAAGTAGATCTGGGTTGATGCTCAGATAATGGTCTGGAGTGGTAAAGGGTTTAGGCTTTGGCCTCAGAGAGCCAGAGTTTCCTCAATATGGTTATGAAGATTAAATAGTAAGTGACAACTTGCAGAAAGAAGAAACAAATGAATGACATTGGGAAAACTTGAAAGTCATGGTTATCCAGTTGATAAAGAAGGAGCAAAGAATTTCCAAGCCATCACTGTTAGTACTAGGCATGACTTTGCCTATGTCTGTGTGGCTGTAACAGGGAGGCTGCTGATAGGAAGATCTGCTTGTTCTATTCTCCACAGCCCACAAAGACAGCCCAAAGAGAGGGTCTGCCTATTCTGCAGGATTCTGCCACATGCTTATGTGGCTGTTCCACCATAGGTAGAATAAATCAGACCTTTCACATAACTATTTCAGAAGCCAGAGTATTCACGGTCACCTCCTCAACCCAGGGAAGGGGCCATGGGCCAGCCATTTCTTCTGGGGAGCTGTCATTTTCATGGGCTCCCATGTAGTAACATCTCCAATAACCCACATCCTGGCATGACAACAGCTGAGAGGACATCCCTAACTTGATGGAGCAAAATAGTGATGTAGCCAATTTAGCAGGGAAAAAATGTGGGTGCTTTGCTTACACAATTCTCTAAGGGAGGGAGGAATGACATCAGCCTTAGATTTCATTATCACATTCACATCATAAACAACTGGATATCTATCAAAAAGTCTTTCTTTTTCTAGGCCAGAAAGCTGAGAGCTAGGAATCTGAGTTAATTTTCTTTTCTTCTTTTCTATCTCTTACCATTTCTAATATTAACATATAAAGGTAATTTTCCATGATTAATAAAACACTACCGATTGTTTTTAAAGACTTTTTGGTTATAGTGATCTGATCAGCTTTTAATGATTTGTGTTTTCTTCCTGGGTCTGAGTTGACCGAGTTAAAATCTGAATGATCCATTTTTTGCCTGGAACCCCATGATTTAAGTTTAGGATCAAAGAAGCTCTGAAACATTTTTCAATACGAAAAAGTCTAGGAACCCAGGATCCACCAGCAACTAAATGTTCCCAGGCTTTTAAAGCTTTATTTTATTTTTTTTCAACATTATTTCTGAGAAGATCAACATTCCAATATAAGTGACCACAATGGAGCCTGGACATCAATGAAGGTAATTATTCTTTGCCTGTATGTTTCACTAAAGCTTCTGAGGGCCGGTCTGCCTCTCTAAACTCTACTATATCTCAAATTTCACACAATGGATATATTTTAAGAATGTTGTGAGACAGTGGTTAGTGTGATTAAGATGTAAAAGGTGACAATATTTAAATAAAACTTTTAGTGAATCATATTTTTATAAAAATAATCAACACCCCCATATTTGTTTTTAAATTTGGCTTTTTAAAATATAAAAGGCTGTTAAATTGTGCCATACCTTTTGCTACATTCTTTTAATATTATAGATTTTTCAAGTCCCCTTTCCTTGTATCCAAATTCCACCCCCAACTCCAAGACATTGATCTGATTTTCTGGCACAGGTTTCTATTCCTAAAATCCTACGGGGTATTATTAGCCAGTGAAAGGCCTGAGTAAGCACACTAGGCATGGAAAAGAGGCTAATTTACTTAATGTCTGGCATTTCTAGGTATGTTAAAAAAACTGATAGGAGGGGGCAGAGCAAGATGTCTGAATTGAAATCTTCAGCAATCAACCCTCCCCAGGAACACCAAATTCAACAACTATCCACGCAAACAAGCACCTTCAGAAGAACCAAAAATCAGGTGAGCAATCATACTACCTGGTTTTAAAGTTATATCAGGGAGAGAGGCACTGAAGAGGGCAGAAAAAACAGGTTTGCATTGCCTACCCCACCCCTTCCCCATCTCCTGGCAGTGCTACAGTACCCAGTGGTGAGAGAATCTGTGTGCCAGGAAGAGGGAGAGTGACGTGATTGTGAGACTTTGCATTGAAACCCAGGGCTGCTCCAGCACAGGGGGGAACACAGCACAGGGTAGAATTCTGCTGGTGCCCACAGAGAGAGCATTTAGACCAGCTGAGCCAGAGAGAAACCCTCCGCTCCAAAACCTGAGTTCTGGCTAGCCCCACTACCAGCTGACAAAAAGCAGCGTAGGGCCTGGACTAAATTCATAAGGCAGTCAGGCCACAAAGTCTGCAGTCCCTGGGCAATTCCTGCAGCTGTGCTGACTCAGAGCCAGTAGACTTGGGGTGCATGTGACCCAGTGAGACACCAATGGTGGCAGCCAAGCCAGTGCCTATGTCACCCTCCCCGCAACTCCAGGCAGGGTGGCTCAGGGAGTCTTCTTCCACTTGGGGAAAAGAAAGGGAAAAGTTCAGAGGACTTTGTTTTGCAACTTGGACACCAGCTCAGCCACAGTAAAATAAAGTACCAAGCAGACTCCTGAGGCCTCTGAATATAGGCCTTAGTTCCTGGAAGGCATTTTGGATCCACCTTGGGCCAGAAGGAAAGATGCTGCCCTGAAGGGAAGGACCCAGTCCTGGCAGGATTCGCCACCTGCTGACTACAGAGCCCTTGGGCTTTGAATAAACATCAGAGGTAGCCAGGCAACAGTCACCACGGGCTTTGGGTGAGACTGGGCTGGCGTCAGGTGTGACCTGGCACTGGTGGCCACAAGAGAGTGCCCAGTCACTCTTCCCCCAACTCCAGCAGCCCAGCACAGAGAGTTAGGAAGAGAATCAGAGTCTTTTACTGGCAATCTAGGGAATTCTCCCATATATTACCCAAGTCCACCAAGGCAGTACCACCAACAGTCATCACTGGGCTTGGGGCACCCCCAGTGCTGATATGGCTGCACAGACTAAAGATCACAACACTCAATTCCCTTTGAATACCTGGAAAGCCTTCTTAAGAAGGACAGGTTCAAACAAGCCCAGACAGCAAAGATTAAAATAAATACCTAACTCTTCAATGCCCAGACATCGATGAACATCCATAGCATCAAGAATAGTCAGGAAGACATGACCTCACCAAACAACCTAAATAAAGCACCAGTGACCAATCCTGGAGCGATGGAGACATGTGAACTTTCAGGCAAAGAATTCAAAATGGCTGTCCTGAAGAAGCTCAATGAACTTCAAGACAACACAGAGAAGGAATTCAGAAGCCTATCAGAGAAATTTAACAAAGAGATTGAAATAATTTTTTAAAAAATCAAGCAGAAATTCTGAAGCTTAAAAATTCAACTGACAAACTGGGAAATGCATCAGTGTCTCTCAACAGCAGAATTGACCAAGGAGAAGAAAGAATTAGTGAGCCTGAAGACAGGCTATTTGAACATACACAGGCAGAAGAGAAAAGAGAAAAAAGAATAAGAAAGAATGAAGCACGTCTACGAGATCTAGAAAACAGCCTCAAAAGAGAATCTAAGAGTTATTGGCCTTAAAGAGGCGGTAGAGAGAGAGACTGGGGTAGAAAGTTTATTCAAAGAAATAATACAGAACTTTCCAAACCTAGAGAAGGAGACCAATATTCAAGTACAAGAAGGTCATAGAATACCAAGTGGATTTAAGCCAAACAAGACTACCTCAAGGTATTTAATAATCAAGCTCCCAAAGGTCAATGATAAAGAAAAGGTCCTAAGGGAAGCCAGAAAAAAGAAAAAAATAACATATAGAGGTGCTCCAATATGTCTGGCAGCAGACTTCTCAGTGGAAAACTGAGGAGGAGAGTAGCATGACATATTCAAAGTATTGAAGGAAAAAAACGTTAACCTTAGAATATTATATCCTGCAGAAATATTCTTCAAACATGGAGAAATAAAGACTTTCCCAGACAAACAAAAGCTAGGGATTCCATCAACACCAGACCTGTCCTGTAAGAAATGCTAAAAGGAGTTCTTCAATATGAAAGAAAAGGACATTAATGAACAATAAGAATTCATCTGAAGGTATACAACTGACAGGTAACAGTAAGGACACATACAGAATATTCCATTGTTATAACTGTGGTGTATAACCCACTTACATCTTGAGTAGGAAGCCAAAAAGACAAACCTATCAAAAATAACAACTTTTTGAAAGATAGTTTAAAAAGATATGGATGAAAACAACAAAAAGTTAAAAAGCAGGGGTGGGGGAATGCAGTAAAAGGATAGAATTTCTGTTAGATTTGTCTTTACTTGTTTATTTGTTTGCTTGTTTGTAAGCAGAGTTGTCATATGCTTAAAATAACTGGTTATAAAATGTTTTTTGCAAGCCTCATGGTAACCTCAAATCAAAAAACCTACAACAGATACGCAAAATATAAAAAGCAAGAAACTAAAACACACTACCAAAGAAAATCACTTTTAACAAAAGAAGACAGGAAAGAAGAAAGAAAGAGAAGACCACAGAACAACCAGAAATCAAATAATAACATGGCAGTAGTAAGTCCTTACCTATCCATGATATCAAGCAGGGGTGGGGAACCTGTGGCCTCAAGGCCACATGTGGCCCTCCAGATCCCCAAGTGCGGCCCCTCGACTGAATGAAAACTTTACAGAACAAATCCCTTAATAAGGATATCCCTTATAACGATAAAGGGGTCAATTCTGCAAGAGAATATAACAATTCCAAATATATACACACCCAACACTGCAGCACCCAGATATATAAAGCAAATGTTATCAGAGATAAAGAGAGAGATAGACCCCAATATAATAATCATTGGAGACCACAACACACCACTTTCAGCATTGGACAGATTACCCAGACAGAAAATCAACAAAGAAACATTGGATTTAACCTGCACTATAGACCAAGTGGACCTAATGGATACTTACAGAATGTTTCACCCAATAGCTACAGAATACACATTCTTCTCCTCAGCTCATGGATCATTCTCAAGAATATACCATATGTTAGGCCACAAAACAAGTCTTAAAAAATTCAAGAAAACTGAAATTATACCAAGTATTTTCTCTGACCACAATGGAATAAAACTAGAAATCAATAACAAGAGGAACATTGAAAAACATATAAACATATGGAAATTAAACAATATGCTCCTGAATAACCAGTGGGTCAATGAACAGATTAAGAAGGAAATTTAAATTTAAAATTTCTCAAAACAAATGAAAATGAAAACACAACATATCAAAACCTATGGGATACAGTAAAAGCAGTAATAAGAGGAAAGTTTACAGCAATAAGTGCCTAAATCAAAAAAGTAGAAAAGCTTCAAGTAAACAACCTAATGGTATATCTCAAAGAACTAGAAAAACAATAGCAAACCAAACCCAAATTTAGTAGAAGGAAAGAAATAATAAATACCAGAGCAGAAATAAATGAAATTGAAACAAAAAATACAAAAGATCAATGAAACAAAAAGTTAGTTTTTTGAAAAGAAACAAAATAGACACACCTTTAGCCAGACTAAGAAAAAAAGAAAGAAGACCCAAATAAATAAAATCAGACATGAAAAAGGAGACATTACAACTGATACTGCAGAAATCCAAAGGACCACTAGAGACTACTATGAACAACTACATGACAAGAAATTGGAAAACTCAGAAGAAATGTATAAATTCCTAGACACATACAACCTACCAAGATTGAACCAGGAAGAAATCCAAAACTTGAATAAACCAATAACTACTAATGAGATAGAAGCAGTAATAAAAAGACTCCCATGAAAGAAAAGCCCAGGACCCGATGGCTTCACTGCTGAATTCTACCACGCATTCAAAGAAGAATTAACACCAATCCTACTTAAACTATGCCAAAAATCAAAGAGGAGGTAATACTCCCAAATTCATCATACAAGGCCTGTATCACCCTGATACAAAAACCAAAGACACAACAAAAAAAGAAAACTACAGGCCAATATCTCTGTTAAACACAGATGCAAAAACCCTCAACAAAATACTAGCAAACCAAATTCAACAACACACTAAAAAGATCATTCATCCTGATCAAGTGGGATTCATCCCAAGGATGCAAGCATGTTTCAACATATGGAAATCAATCAATGTGATACATCATATCAACAAAATGAAAGACAAAAACCATATGATCATTTCAATTGATGCTGAAAAGGCATTCAATAAAATTCAGTTATCTCTTCATGATAAAAAGTATGAAAAAACTGGGTGTAGAAGGAACTTACCTCAATATGATAAAAGCCATATATGTCAGACCCACAGCTAGTAATCATACTGAAGGGGGAAAAACTGAAAGCCTTTCCTCTAATCTGGAACAAGACAAGGATGCCCACTTTCACCACTGTTATTCAACATAGTACTAGAAGTTCTAGCTAGAGCAATCAGACAAGAGAAAGAAATAAAGGGCATCCAAATTGGAAAGGAAGAAGTTAAATTATCTTTGTTTGCAGATATGATCCTGTATCTAGAGAAACCTAAAGACTCCACAAAAAAACTATTAGTAATAGAACTGATAAAAAAATTCAGTAAAGTGACAGGACACAAAATCAATATACAAAATCAGTAGCATTTCTACACGCCAACAGTAAACAATCTGAATGAGAAACCAAGAAAGTAATCCCATTTATAATAGCTACAAATAAAATAAAATGCCTAGGAATAAATTTATACAAAGTGGTGAAAGATTTCTACAATGAAAATTATAAGACATTGATGAAAGAAATTGAAGAGGACACAAAAAAATGGAAAGATATTCCATGGCCATGAATTGGAAGAATCAATATTGTTAAAATGTCCATACTACCCAAAGCAATCTACAGATTCAATGCAATCCCCATCAAAATACCAATGACATTCTTCACAGAAACAGAAAACATAATCCTAAAATTTATATGGAACCACAGAAGACCCAGAATAGCCAAAGCCATGCTTAGCAAAAACAATAAAACTGGAGGAATCAAATTAGCTGACTTTAAATTACACTACAGAGCTGTAATAACCAAAACAGCATGGTACTGGCATAAAAAACAGACACACAGACCAATGGAACAGAATAGAGAAGCCAGAAATAAATCCACATAATTTTAGTGAAATTATCTTCAACAAAGGTGCCAAGAACATACAGTGGGGAAAGGACAGCCTCTTCAATAAATGGTGTTGGCAAAACTGGATATCCACATGCAGAAGAATGAAACTAGACCCTTATCTCTCTATCCATGTACAAAAATCAAATCAAAATGGTTTAAAGACTTAAATATAAGACCTGAAACTGAGACTACTAAAAGAAAACATTAGGGAAATGCTTTAGGACATGGGTCAGGGCAAGGACTTCTTGAGTAATACCCCCATAGCATAGGCAACCAAAGCAAAATTAGACAAATGAGATCATATGAGCTAAAAAGCTTCTACACAGCAAAGGAAACAATCAACAAAGGGAAAAGACAACCCATAGAATGGGAGAAAATATTTTCAAACTACCCATCTGATAAGGGACTAATAACCAGAATATATAAGGAGCTCTAACAACTCAATAGGAAAAAACCAAATAATCCAATTAAAAAGTGAGCAAAGGATCTGAATGGACATTTCTCAAAAGAAGACATACAAATGGCAAACAAGTATATGAAAAAATGCTCAACATCATTAGTCAATAGGGAAATGCAAATCAAAACTGCAATGAGATTTTATCTCACCTCAGTTAAAATGGCTTTTATCAAAAGGCAGACACAAATGAATGCTGGTGAATATGTGGAGAAAGAGGAACCTCATATACTGTTGGTAGGGAATGTAAACTGGTACAACCCCTATGAAGAACAGTATGGAGGTTCCTCAAAAAACTGAAAACAAAACTACCATATGACCCAGAAATCCCACTGCTGGGTATATATCCAGAAGAGGGGAAATCAGTATATCAAAAAGATATCTGCACCTCCATGTTTACTGCAGCACTGATCACAACAGCCAAGATTTGGAATCAACCTAAGAGCCCATCAACAGATGAATGGATAAAGAAATTGTGATACATATGCACAAGGAAATATTATATAGCCACAAAAAATGATGAAATCCTCCCATTTGCAATAACACGGATGTTAATGAAATAATCCAAGCACAGAAAGAGAAATCTTGCATGTTCTCACTCATATGTGGGAGCTAAATATTAAAAATAATTGATCTTATGAAGACAGAGAGTAGAATGATGGTTACTAGAGGCTGGGAAGGGTAGTGGGGAGGGGGGATAAAGTGTGGATGGTTAATGGATGTAAAAATATAGATAGAAGGAACAATATTTGATAGCACAACAAAGTGACTATAATCAACAATAAGTTAGGGTATACTTTAAAATAACTAAAAGAGTGAAATTGAGATGTTCCTAACACAAAGAAATGATAAATGCCTGAGGTGATACCCCAATTACCCTGATTTGTTTAATTCACATTGTGTGCTTGTATCAAATCATCACATGTACCCTATAAAGATATTCAACTATTATATACCCATAGCAATTAAAAATAAAAAAAGAAACTGAGAAAGCAAAATATACTCTTTGTTTTGCCTACTCCAGGATTTACTATATTAGCTACAGTGAATAATAAAATATATAAGTATATAGCAATGAATAATTAATATATACCAAATATCTCCAGAATATATCAATGCAGATTAAACTATTTTGCAAATATAAATCTGAACCCAAAAGCCCCAAGAATCTTCTAATATTTAAATTTAATTTTTTTCATTTTCTTATGAACAAAGAAGGCTCTTTTAAAATATAAAGTCATATATAATGACAATGACTAAATATGTAAGCATATGGAAGATGTTTCTACATACCCTGGCACTTTGTCGGTTCACTTTCTTCTCCTCATCAGGAAGTGGAGGCATTGGGTAAGGGTATTTTCTGCTGGAGGCAATAGACCCAGTTGATGAAGAAGGAGACTTGGCAGGAGATAAAGTCCTGAGATGTTGAGAACATACGAAATAAATATCATGTGATTGCCTAGTATCTTTTCCAAATATCTGAAAAGTGGGTTCAAAACAAACCCTCTAACTTCTACTTTCCTAAGCCACTACTGCAAAGGTTCAACTACTGGGAAGATATTGTCATTCCCAACACTGGAATGCTGGAATTTTATCTTCCTAATTTCATAACTTTAATGGATTGTTTAAATGTTAGGACAAAGAATCATACTTTTCAACTAGACAGCCAATAACAAAATCTCCTATAGAAGAGATGAAAAGCTAAAATGGAGAAAGGATAAAATTATTCTAAGAGCTCATAATGGTAAATGAAGTGTACAAAATATTAATATTCTGCCTTATTTTTACCACTTAATGTAAAAATGTTTAAGTATAATTCCAATTACATCTTAAGATCTTAAAATATATTACAACTGATATATTTATTAGTTGCTAAGTCACACACCAGTTTACACAAAAACTCATGCATTCAGAGGCCAGTGTGTTAGTTGTGAAGAAACAAAGGCAAATACAGGGGTTTTAATAATAAATTAGTAAACATGCAAGCAGTAAGGAGTGCAGAGTTCCAGCCAAACAAAGTCTGATGATAACATACAAAAATGGTCTGATTAGTCCCTATAATCAGCATTCCTATGTAAGCTATTGGTGTATTATTCTGTACTTGTTTGATTTTGCATGTGCAGTGGTAATATTTATGAGTAAGCTAGACTTACTAGATTATCTCATACTTACTGATAACTTGTCTTTAAAGGGAAAAAAACAGCTGAGTAAAAAATGTCCACTCATACCGTATCAATGGAAAACAGAGGTGATAACTGCAGCAGCTATGCCATTCACAAAGGTCACCACTATACACCCATGACTCCTTAATTCCTGGCAAGGTGCTAATGACCCACATTGCTGAACTGGTTAGGCTGCCACAGATAGCACAAGTACTTAATGGTCTAGTTGGATTCACCTCATCTGCTGTGACGGCCTCAGCCTAGGAGTGTTGGCGGGGGAGGGGCCAGTGGCCCTGGGTAGGTCAAGATCCACTGCCTACATTGTATTCAACAGCATGAAGATATCTTTTTTCCTCCCTTATTTTAAATTTTGGTTCCCATCCATATAATACCCTTTGCTCTGGTTCTGCCCTAGTTTTCAAACTAGTTTCCATTTTATGGACACTAAATTCAAGCTAAAGTTTGAAAATAATTTTTCCTACACATCCTGAGATCCAAGTGAACATTCTTGATGGATTTTAAGACTCAAGAGTGTTTCAGTTCACTTTCAATCTGTAACTCCTAATGTTTCCTCTGTTTTTGAGGAATGGCCAGGACCACTCCTTAGCATGAACACAGCAGCTGTTTGATTTCTTTTATGTTAATGCTCTCCATTGCTGAGCGGATGGGTGTAACTAAGAATACTATTACTTGAAATCCTCTAAAGTTCTATTAAAGCAACATACTACTATAATTCAGAAATTAAATTTATTTTAGGAAAACATTTTAAATAGGATTATAATCTTTAAAAAACAAATTCAGTGTGTGTAAAATGAGGGCAAACTTTTACATTTACATATTTAAATGCATCTTTCTAAAATGAGGGATATTGACCTGGGTTCAGCGTTTTTAGCCTAAACTGACAAAATATTCAAGTTCAGGAAACCTAGACAGGTACACAAATACTTGAATCTTGTTTACTTTACAGGGATCATGCAAAATGAATCCTCTTTTTAATTTGCTGTAGTGTGTGTGTCCATAGCATTAGCTGTTAGCTTATAGCTTCACAGTCGTGCCAGCCCTATGGCTATGGGTCCTGATGACCAGCCTGGGACATACATAAAGCCATTCTAATGAGGGTGCTGAAAGTGCAGTCTTCCCCTCAAATATCTTTTCATGGGCAAAGCAAATCATGAGTTAAAACAAAAACCAGAGGTATTCTCCAGAATCCCAAAGGAACTGTACATATACTCCTTCTTACATTAACATGCTAGTTAATTGACACCTTGGGCCCTGAGAGAAGAAGAGAAATGAGCAGGACAGTTTTAGTAGGGGGAAGGGGCAACCAGTACTGGAGGTTGTATGGTGTGTAACAGCATAAAGCTGATTATCTTGGAGGATGGAGAGCACCAGAGCAGGAGTCAGAATAGGAGTAGAGAACAGGCAGGGTAAGTCACTTTAAGGAAAATAAACTCAAAATTTCTCACAAATCTCTAAGGAAAACATTTCTTCATAGCCACCTCCAGGCTCTTTTCTGACCCTGGCTACTTGCCTGGCAGTTCCAACCCAGCTTTCACTTAAAGCCAGGCACTAGCTCAGCTCATTCACTAACAAAGTGAAGTGCACCTTGGGACAAATGTTAACCAATGTCAGTACTACATTTTAAAAACTGTAATAACCATAGTGCCATAGTAGAATTACACAATAAAGGTGTTTGTGTGCCAATGGATTGTGGGGCATCTTGGGGCTACATCAGACTTCCTGGGCTTGCCTTTTGTAGATAGGTCTGTAAGGCCAATCTCAGTTCAGTTCTGCCCCCCCAGGACAGGCTAAAACCAGGCCAATCACATGAGAGGGACACAAATCCACTCCTTATTCACTTTGGTTCATATGCAAATTTTTAGTAGGCTGATACAGAAGGATTTATTAAGTGTCCTAGGATAGGATTTAAGTAGTCAATATCCACCTGCTACTTGTATGTAATCATGGTGAAATGGAGAAGGAACAGATTTTGGACTCAGAGCCAGGCTCTAATTCTGGTTCTGACACTTACTAGCTGTGCTACCTTTAGTGACTCTTTATGCCTCAATTTCTTCCATCCACGGAAAGGGAGTAAGAATGCCTACACCTCATGATGTGAGAAATAAAAGTAGACACTAGGCACTTGATGCATGATAGTTATTATTATTAGTTTCTTTTCAGACTCACCACATCTTCTTTAAGATCATGGAAGTGGACTCAAAAACCACTGATGAAGTGAGTAATCAACTGGATAATACCCATGAGTAAGGATACCTTCTAAGAGCTTATAAAGTGCTGTCACCAACAGAACTGCAACCAGGATGTGGGTGTGGTCAGATAATGCTCTTGCCCTGATCTTGCTTCTTCCTGCAGCCCTAAACATATGCTAAGGACAATTTGAGCAACCACTATCATAGCAGAACTGGATAAGGGAGCAAAATGGAGACACTCTGATCGCTCAAAATCTTTTAGGCATTTGCCTTACTCTTTGTAGTGATGTGGATACTGTATTTCAAATGCTGGGCTATAGTTTGGACCAGTTTGCTGCAGTCACAAAATCCTGACTGCATTTTGATAAGGATGCCACAAATCCAACATCACATGGGTGATTAATATGGTGACCTTTGCCCTCATTGATGTTTTTGGTAGGAGAGGAAATCTTGAATGACCTGGCTGCAGATGTAGCAGATCTGAGCTTAAGCACAGGGTTGGCAAAGCATAAGCCAAGGTGTAGATGCACTTTAGGCCTTCTATGCGAGGCTTGGCTTGGATGGAGAGTGGATGAAATTCTCTCTGTTGTATTGGAGTCATTGTGTTAAAAGCTCTGGGCCATCTTAATTATTTACCCACTGCCACAGAAATTTTGTGTTGATTTTCAACTCTTACCAGAATAACCCTTATTAATCCAAAAACAACAGTTAAATTATAACCATCCACTGAACTTTAGCCTTTAAACATCAATATGATTTTTAATAATTAATTCTTAATGTGTTATCTACCATAGGAACCAACATCTCATATTATAAGAGGAGATAAAGAAACCCTCTAAAATTGCCCTTGCAGCTTTGCACGTGCAACTGGGGGTGCTAAAGCATTTCCCCATCCAAATTGCATTTAGTCACGCAGCTTCTGGGCAGACCTGGGTGCTGATTTTTTAAGAAATGTGAACTCTTCTCTGGGAGCCACATAAACTACTCAGCTCACCCAGGGGAGATGAATCAACTCTTCCGGGGTACCATTTCACAGATTATTGCTACAAAAATGCTAAGTCCATTTAGGTATAAAAGTCCTAACCCACATAGGACCAAAGTCATACTGTTTTGATTCTATGACTGGTACAAATTACAATCTGCCCACAAGCCTCAGGAAAACAGAAAGGAGAAATAGGACTGCAGGTGAGCCAAGATTCCAAATAACATTCAAAATCATCTTACCTGTCTTCCTGACGTTGGCCATCTTGGGAGCTACAGGTGAGGGTGGGATGTTTGAATGTGAGTGTATGTGTATGAGGTTCAGTGTGGGAAAGTGTGGGACAAGCAGAGGGACAGGGCAGGAGGGAAAGATGGGGTATAAAAGCAGGATATATTTTTGTGAGCAGGCAGGAGTTATGCTTTCCTTAGGGTATATGCAAATGTTATGGATCAAATTAAAATGCAGGTAGGTCTAATCATTTTCTCAAACTATACATGACTAAACTAAATGGTACACTGGAAGAGAGAGTCCACCTTATATGGGTGCTGAGAGTTAAATACACATACATATTTTGATATCTGTTCAGTGTTGACCCAAGTCATGGCAATAAGTAATATGAAAGCTTATCGTTAAACTATGTTCAGAAGAGGTATTAATTGAGTCTATATTTCTTCTTTACATTAGTTGTCCACAAAGTAGTCAGATATAAAGTGGACATTTACCTCTGGGAAATCACTGTGATATTATAAACAGTAAAAAAAATACCATTAAAAACTCTTGGAAATTCCCTCTGACCCCTAATATTACACAGAGCTGCAGTGAATTGAGTAAATTTGATAGTTTCTAAAATGTAAGAATACTCTTCTCTTTTTTGAGTCAAGAAAAGCTGCTTTGTGTTCTCTTTGAAGTATCAGACAACATTTTTATTAGCATAAAAATTCCTTAATGCTTTGTTGAGAATCTATAAAACACTCTTCTCAGCACAGCCCTTCTCTGGTGGCAAATGGTTTATTCTGAACAAATAGAACCTAAACTCATTCCACATACTCTCATGTGGTCAGTATATTTTCAATAATTTTCCAGTTAGATCAAATCGTTATTTCTCCTCAAAGTAAAATTCTACTACATTTCATTTAATTTCTTTTTAGGTTTTTCCTTGAGTTTTCATATGTACTATGCACTCTTAGGCAGTAAGTAGGAAAAATGCTTATGAAACTGCTAGATTCTAGAAATTGTTTGGGTTAATAGTGCTTTTTTATTAGTGGAAAGTATGTTTCATGCCCATAGAACACCACACAGCATAAAATGAAGAGAAAGCTACTAAAAAGCTCAAGATGGTGATAGGGACATGCACTAAATGGTGACCCTTTCAAATGGCTTCATTTGAAACATTCAGAAAAGAACTAGACTAGCTCATGAAGCCAAAAACAGAGATCAAAAGGCAGCAAATAAACAAGGACCCCTTTCCACCTATAGGAACTTGTATTGGGAGATACAAGATAGAGAGCCAGTCACACTACAGTATTTGTATGTGCTGGGAGAGTTTGAAAAGGATATAAAATTAATTTATAAAATACCTAAAGTATGGTCCTTCAGTGTTTTTATTCACATCTTCTACCCACTTAGCTACATTATAGTCTCTTTTGAACCATGGGTTTAAATACCTGCAGAAAGCAATGGAAGGAACAAAGAAAGCAGAACAAGATAGAAAATCTGAAAATACACAGCACAAGCTTAGCAAGGATGTCTTCACCCTCCAAATGCAAGTGACCATGGCAAATAAACCAGAATGGATGTTGGGTGATTATGAGGCAGTCTATACCAATGACATGAAAATAATCTCAGCTACAACAAGGCTCAAGGCATTCTAGAATATATTCAACATTTCTGGGAAAGCCTTTTCCAGTGGCTTCCCAAAGTGAATCAGAAGCTCCCTTTCAATCACAGTACTGTCAGCAGTCCAATTCACCCACCTCCAAAGTGGCCTTTTCCAGGCCACCTCTCATTTGGCTCCTTGGTTTTTTAAATGATAATGGTGTTTTTCAAAAATATTCAGATGCCTCCAATTCCAAGCTGGCATTTGGGCATATAACATCCTAAAAACTATTAAAAGGAGCAAAGTTCTCTTTCCAATATGAGAAGGCTTTTACATGGCACCTGTCTTACTCCCAGTAGTGGATCCCAAGCTGGAGTCAACAATAAAGTATGCTCTAATTGGCTCTGTAAGGAGCAGAAAGGTTCCCACTTTTCTGATCCTGGAGCCTCAGTGCGTATTAAATGTGGTCCAAATAGGTCTCCATGATCTTGAAGCTGGGTTTAGTAATTTATTTGCAGCTGTAATGTTCCTTCCTTCTCTTTGTGCACTCCAGACATAAGTGTTCATGTTTCCATTAGGAAAAGGCCCTCAGAAGTTGCCTTCCAAGCGTCTGATCATGAATTGTGTGAATGGCTGCCAGAGACTAGTAATGACCTTAGTTAGCATTTCCCTGATGGATCTGGCAAAGTCTCCATCAGAATTACTGTGCAAATTTTAAAGGCAGTAAAAGTGGAGGTACAAATTGTTGATTTTTCCCCAGAATTTCCTTTGATTTTTTTACCCTGGGAGCAAGGCAAAAAAACATCCCCTTAGAATTTGCCCTTGTAAAATAATATAGATTTAACAAATGCAGTATTGGAAGAATTTAGAGGTTTTACTGGGTTTTCCCATTTAAAAAATAACTTCTAGAGATACTATAGACAATGAAGAACAAGCTCTATAAAACTTATTTGGAAACAAACCAGGGAGAAATATAAAATACATTATTTGTTTTTGGTTAAAATTTGCTTCTTTCCCCTGTATTTAGTTTTCAAGCTGTTCATAAATACATTTAAATCAAGACTACATTTCCACAGTTGCATAAAAAAGCCAGGTTATTTTTTCCATAGCCCTTTCCTTCATTTTTAGTCATAACCAAGGTACTCTACAAAATAATATCAGGAAATTCCCTCCTGAAAGAAGAGTTTAGTTGCTTTTTATGCTTATGAGACCATTTTTGCTAAGATGATGTCTCCTGACTCAGGAACAACTCACGCTAGTTTTGCCTTTAGCCACAATCATTGCCAACTTGTGCTTTCACAGAGATAGCCAATTAAAACTTGCATAAAGATTTCCACTGAGACTCTGAACAAAAGGAAAAAGTCAAAAAGCAAGTGCAGCCACAGATGAACGCTAGTGAATGCTCTGGCCTGGGGAAAACTGTAGAAAAAGCCCATGCAGCTATAATCAGGTGAAACATAGCCACATAGTAAACTGAGTCACCCACAGGCGGACGGCCACTTCCAGGAGGAGACATTTGTTCCTTTCACTGACAATCTTAGAAACTCAAAGGACTGGTGCCACGGCAGCTCCATGAAAGCTACAACCACATGGCTTGACTTGCACTTGATGGACTTTTTCCTCCATTTCTGGGAGCACTTCAGAAGGCTGTGATCACTTCACCAGAGGTCACCGAAGAGAACTCTCAATTGTTTGCTCCTTCTGGGGATCTGCGCATGAAAGTGTCTTCACAGTGGGCTTCCTAGTATCTCAAGGGCATAGTGGCTGGAGTGATGGGATTTTATCAAACTACAGTAAATCTGCCTATGTGGCTTAATTTGGCTTATAGCGCAACATGCAAAAAAAATGCATTAGATGGGATAGGGGAGCTCTTTGTGTTCTCCAGGATGGAAAGGCAGAGGAAAATTAGCTGGTGCTGGCTAGACCAGGAGCACATCCGAGCAGACATGAGGGCTCGGTCAAAGATCATATGACCCTGTTCTCAGCCAAGGAAGGGACTTGGAGGGAGATTAAGTGGCAGCCCAGAGTGAACGGGCAGGTGGAGACTGACCTGTGATCCAGACTCCCTGTCTGGGGGCTGTCAGAGCCCCCTGGGCTTATGCCTTGGGATGGGACTGTCTGGGCGAGGGAGTGCCCAGGCTCAGGTGCTTGGGGCTCCCTCCTGTAAAAACACAATATATAATACAAAGTCTAAGCCAAAAAAATTTTTACATCATGTACAATAGTGAGGAAGATGCAAAAGCTTTGAGTGGAAAAACAATACAATAAACGAGGACATTTTGTTTTGTTAATTAGTAGAGCATGCATTTGTGGTGCATGTTTTAATTCAGGTCCTGATTGTTCATCATCTGTTGGGATGATGTTGGGTACTAAAGGGAATGTTGAAATAATGGACCCGAAATACCTGTTATTCTAAAAAAATAAAATAGATATGTTTGTGGTCATTCTGCTCCTCTTATAGTCACACAAGTGGTATTATTATATCAGAAGAAAATGGGATTACTTAAATATGAAAAGTATAAAAAATCTGCCAACATAATTCTTTATATGCTCTGTATCAGGAATTCTTACAAGAAAATATATATGTACGTGTGTGTGTGTGTCTGTATATATAGAGACAGTTTCTATACAAGAAGGTATATGAGACTAGTGGGCAGCTTCACAGACTTAGTTCCATTTAATTAACATGAGTCATGTAACCAAAATTAGAAAAGCCTAAAAAATCTGAGGGAGTCTTTAATACTTCTCCCTCACAAAGATGATTCTATTGTCATGTCTTATTAAATATAACTTAGTTATCTCACAAGCAAGATTTCTCAAAGGCTATCTGCAGTATTATAATTTTTATCACATCATGTGTGTGGAAATTTTATGTAGAATTAAAAAGAATAAGTGATTGCTCTAGAAAATACTGTATGAATATCGGAACACCAAATGTCCTTTGGTGATTTGAATTTGGGTCCTAAACTCATAGCTTTAACATAATTATTGAATTTTTTTTTCACTTAGGAGTTTTCAAAGCTTTGTTATAGGAAATACTGTTAGAACACTAAACAGTAAATAAATGATTGCCATATGTGAATATCTAAAGACCATTTTACAGTTTTATTTTTACTCTTATGAGCCACTAAGATAAGTTCAGGAGCTTTGTCTAGGTGACCTCATACAACACAAACCAAATAACATTCCAAGAAGAGTTTATCAACAATGAGCCCTAAAGCATCCAAGCGCTTTGGGAATGTATAAGATAAACTCTAACAGATTAGTTATTTAGGGTGGAGTTCTAGGATGCCATTCTGGACCACGCGATGGTATCACTTGAAATTGTATATTGTCTCTAAGGTAAAGTATCCTCTAGAAAGCTTTAACAAGCCACTTACAAAACAGTATCATTCAGGTGGAAGGTCCAAATTTCAGGGCAATGCTATTATTCCTGGACTGAAAAAGGCAGGGTATATGATGGAAAAGCTAACATAAGTTTTTGACAAGCAGTTAACAAATACCTGCTATTCAGACTTTTTAAGTATTAAGGCATAAAGAAGTAATAGAGATCCTGAAAATAACAACCACCACTATAGTGAGAAATAAGTTAAAAACTTTAGCTGGGTTAAAAAAGTATGGGTAATTAAAACCAGGTGGCAGGGTCAGTCCAAAAGGATACTAAGAGTGTGTTTTATTCAAGGAAAGGAGATAAGGTTTGAGGAGGTTTTGTTTTGCTTGTGGAGATTTCTTAAGTGGAGAAATGAACTAACAAAAATGTCTGGCGTTTACTTCATTATAAATGTAACTTCCGACCCCACTCCTAGTAAAAAAAAAAAAAAGTGTGGCTATCATTTTAAACAGATAATGCTGCATTTAGTGACAATGATTCAGTTAAAGAGCAAGTTTAGATAAATGCCCTCTTAAATGTTCTCAGAAGGAAAATTTAAAAGGGAAACTTATTCCATTAGTCTGAGAGAATGCTTAGATTGCAGCTATGAAGACCTCAGAGCAGCGTTTTTAGATCGTGAGCAGTATCATGTTCTCGTATGATGAGAATTTTTCCCTGATGCTTCCAGGCTGTGTATTGGGGAGAGGAAGGGTGACCCTTTGAAATGGCTGGACCCCGGTGATGAAAAGAAAGGAATGTTATCAAAATTCCCTTCAAAAGGAACCAAAACACCACAATGGCAGGTGACTGGAGGAAAAAGCCTGCAGCAAGGGAGCAACCCCCACTATCAGTGAATATTGGTATGGGCACAGTTGCGGAGATGCCTATGTAAAAGAGAAAAGCCACGGTTAATTTTTAAAGGGCAAAAGAGAATTAAAAAAACAAAACCAAGACTGGAGGCATGGTTTATGGTTCTTTGACTATCTGCTTAATTAACTTTTGACACTAATTGCACAGGACCTTGGAGTGCCTTTTTCCATTAGAGGTTCCGACTTACTCAGTTGAATTAGACCGAGGTCTAAATCTTTTCCCTCTGATTTTCTTTCTGTTGCCTCCCATGTTACCTGAAAAAGATGGTTTAGAGCTAGATTTCCAAGTAAATAAATGATTGCCCTTTGTCTAATTACATGGTAATTCAAGTGAGTGTAATTCATAAGCAGCACCATCCTGGAACACTGGGCTTTGTAGCATTGTACAACCTTCTCAATGGGTCTAACGTACTGGTGCTACCAAATCCCGTCACTTCCCATCCAAGGAAAAAAACAACTAACTCTTATTCTAGATATCCTCCTCTCTGTTGGGAGAAGAGCTAAATAGCTTTCAAGAACAAACAAGTCTTTTAACACCAGGGACCACAGAATATAGAACTTGGATTGTGTGGATAGATGGATTCAGAGTGCTGGCTTCTACCTTGCCAAGAGTTACTTCGAGGTCGCCCATTTTCACAGATGTCTGAAATATGTTTTGTGTCTGGAATCCTTTCACTCCAAGAATGAGAGAGCCCATTTGACCTGAAATTGAAAATATTGATATATTGTTCAAAAATGTAATCAAATGGATCTTCTGAAATCACTAAGCAAAACTTGTAAGCATTACTTGTGTTAAATAAACCAAGAAAGAAAAAATCTGAAATGAAAGAATGAAGAGAACATGAAAGTCTTCATGAAGAAGGCAGAATTACACAACATTCAATTTAAGAAAAGTCAAATACAATGGAACCCCATTACAATAGTCTATAAATGAAAAAGTATCAGGACAGAATGCAAGCCAATTTACATTCCCCAGAACATAGCAGCCACATAGCAAATTCACTGTGTGTATAAGTTACATAACCCCAGTGCAGCATTATAATGGGGTCCCACCATAGATGTTTCTTAATTGTAAAGCAATGGTTTCCATCCAAATATTATGAGAACATGGACTTCCAAGAGATTACATTAAGATTACATTAAGTAATATTTAGGTTTTCTTAAAAAATAAAATTATTTTCTGAGAACTGGCATTTTTCTCCACAAATATGGTCCAATAAAGTGTAGTAAATGTTGGCTAACTGTCCAATAACTGAACTGAATCAGATGCTTTTCATGGAAGTGTCTCTCACAAAGCCCATGTAGCCCATTGAGCCCTTCTGCTATTTATGTCCTACCTCCTTTAAATGAATTACCTACAAGAAGTAAAATTCACACACTTACCTGGTACCACACAAGAAATGATTTTTGACCAATTGCATATACTTAGGAGAAGTCTAACAATTTGATATAATTTTTAAGTGCTTAAAAATCATAACCCATTGAGATTTTTCTAAAGTCTGGAAATTATTCAAATGGATATTTTAAGCTCTTTTTAAGGTACTTTAGAAAATAGCATTATATTAAAAAATCTTTTCCACATAACATTTTGGTTAATTACTAATAATGTCTATTTTAAAATAAACCTTCTACTGATGAATGAAAATAAATGGAACTCAGCACAATTATTTCATATTTATTCCCTAGGTTGGAACTTTTTCAACATCATTTGCTACTTACAGAATGACTCATATTTTGTACAAAAGGACAACAGAAATTCTGCTGGAACCCATTGATTTCTCCAGTTATTTGCTGTTACTTTAATTTAAAATTTAATATTTGATCAAGAAAATATTTATATGAGAGAATCCAAGTAGTTCCCTAGAGGTCTTTTTCTTTCAGTCAACATGTCTTCAATAAATGAAAAGAATAAATTTTTAAAACATCCTTCTATAGAACTATACTCCTTGAGCAAAAACTGGTATTTCTACTTTTGCTTTAAGCTTTGTTTTCTAAGTAAAAACTATCCTTCATGCTTAAGAAGTTCCACATAAAGTAGAGTTCCTAGATATCATTAATTCCTTCTATTCTCCTTCGTGATTAATATTTCTAAAGATTGAGAGCCACTGCAGAATTTTTACAGATGATTCACTCTATATAGAACTCTAGAACTTATGTTTCCTCTCAATAAACTACTAATTTCCCCTTCACTCTACAAAGTAACTAATGTGTCCAAAGTCATGCGTAGGGTCACCAAACTTTTCTCCTATCCATTATACTCTATCGGCAACCTTTAAAAAAATTTTTCCACAAGAGTATTTTAGCTTCCTTCAATATGATTTATTTCTTCTTTCCATTTATTTTATAAAGCAACTATAAAGCATGCAGAATTTTAAATGGTGTCAAACACTTTAAGATGCAAGAATAAGAATATAGCATCAGAGTTTAAGACATATAAATATTATTCCCACCGGTACTATTATAAAACTCAGGCAGATATTAAGCATGCCTAATTTGTCAATAAGGTGTAAGTTATAAAGTCTAAAAACAATCATCCCAGAAAAAAAAAGGCAAAATCATAATGTTCAAAAATATGATTCACAGAGAAGCAATCTTTGTTTCATAGCAAGCTTAGCTTTAATATATATAAAATTAAAAAAATATTCAATGCAGCACTTATGTTACGACTATGTTAACAACTGCTTTTATTGAAGCATGACAGTAACCTTTTTCTTTGACTACCAAACATGACATAAAGCTCACCATTTAAAAGATTATTAAATACTATGATACTTTCTTAAGCCATATAAGAGCAAGACTGAAAAACTCTGGGGTTTCTATGTAGATTTAGGGTTATCATTTATTTTGTTTTGTTTCCATTTTGTGGCCTGATTTGTAAAACAGGTGGTTCTGAGCATATGGCATTTTGAAGTAGAGTAATCAAAGAACAAAGGATACTACTTTTCAACATTCAAGAAAGAAGGAAGAAGTAATCAAACCTGCTGCAAAATAATGAAATGTTCTGACTAATGGAATAATGTGTGATGGAACAGGTAGAAATCTGAAAATGCGACAGAAAAGCAGACCTCTTCTTAGAACTAGATGCTGAGTTTGTGCTGACTCCAGGAGGAATGTCGCTATAAAAAGAGTCACCATCTCCAGGCTTTTTTACATAATCTCCCTGGGGTAACTGTCTAAGGCATAATAAACATTTCAGAGTCAGAAAACAAGACACACACATGAACACAGACATATACAAACATTATTTCAGAAAAAAAGAGAGGTAGGGATAATGATCTACATGAATCCAATCTATAACAACACATAAGATTATTAATAAATGTGACAAGTTAAAGTCATTCTAATTGTAGAGGTCAAAAATGCAATCACTGAAGTCTATAGTTTGGATGAATAAAGCCTTGCTTTGGGGGAAAAATATGGAAAGATGAGTGTTTTCATTGTAATTTCATTATACTTGGAGATGTTAACTGCAATTTTGTCTTTTTTTTTTTTTAAACTGGTGTCAAAGGAGATGTGTTAGGACACACAGTCCTTGCCCAGATAAAGCATAGTTTTGTTTCACTGTGGCAAATAAACTATTCACAATTTCTAAACATTATATAATGTAACCTTGATTTGGTCTAAAAGAACTGATTAATTTCTAAACTATTCTATAACTTAATCCAAATTAATCCTTATTAGAGTTTGGTGTTCAATTTGGAACTTCATTTAACAGAAACAGGAAGAAACTGAGAAAGACTTCTAAGTTGAATCAGAAAGGTAATTTATAGCTGGTCAGTAAAGGAAGATAATTTAGCAAGAAGAAGAAAGGGTTCAAAAAAATAACTAAATTTTTGTTGAGACTATAAAAGGATATTTATGGATAGCTGATGGGTGACCTCAGTTCTCTTATCTCTATTGTAGCAGGAGTACAACAAGGGACAATCTATTTAATCTGCACTGTAACTGACCTTACTCATCTGATTTTGAATTAACTAAGATTGGAACAGATATTTATTACTTCTCTTAAGGTAATCAGATGGAAACTTCTAGATAGGGTCCCCGGTCAACCCTCCTGCAGCAGCTAATCTGATCATTTGTCAATGGTGTGGCCCTCAAACAGCCAAATGCTTGTAAAACTTGATTCAGTTCCATTCAGTACTATTGCTGGAGGTGCCACAAACTAGTGCTGGACTGAGAATTTTAAACAGAGCTATACTTAATTAAATCGCCAACAAAAGCACAAAGTTGCTAACTTTTTTTCTTATTTGGTTTCTCATTTACCATTATATTCTTGGTTATTTGCTGATGCTAAAAATTTTATCCAAAAAATGCCACTTTCAGATGTTTGTTGCTTATACTGATTCCATGTTGTTGTAAATGTTTAAAATACTTTGTTACTCATTCTTTTGAATGACTGAATACCCTCTCATATTATTTCAATGTTATATATTCACATATCTCTACAAATCTGAAAAATAATTTCAATTGATATAAAGCACATACTTTAATTTGTGTGACTTAATCTACTTCTCCCCTTTATTTTAACTAAAGAAAGTAGAATTTCTCACAAAATTAGTATGTAAGACTAATTTTACCTCTAATTCTTTGATGTAGGTTCCTCTAAAATATTTTTTAATTCTGTAAGTCAGGGGTCCCCAACCTATGGTGAGTTGTATAATTATTTCATTATATATTACAATGTAATAATAATAGAAATAAAGTGCACAATAAATGTAATGCGCTCGAATCATCCCAAAACCATCCCCACCCCAGTCCATGGAAAAAATTGTCTTCCATGAAAACAGTCCCTGGTGCCAAAAAGGTTGGGGACTGCTGCTAAGTGACTTCAGCTCATAATAATTATCTTTTATTTTTCCCAATGTATTATGAAACATTAATTTTATAGGAAAAATCATATAAGACCCCTATCATTTACAGTGTTATATGACAAATGATATATTTTCCTATGCAAGAGATCTTTGATCTCTATAATTGTATTTTCTATTTTACCTCGTATCAGTAAAACTCCATCAATGCTTGAAAAAAATATTCTCAATAAAATCAGAGTTCTGTATTTTGCCTCAAGGAGAAAACTTCCCTTTTGTATCATATTAATATTTGTAAAAGAATCCCATCAACATTGCATCCCCACTAATAATTTTTATGGTTAACAAATCCTTTGTGTCACTACTACCTTTAATGACAATCTTTATGAGCTGATGAGATGTGCCTCACCAAATTTAAATTAAATAAAGACAAGCTATTATATGAGATTTCCAAACTACACACGACCTTTCCCATTACTCTATCCCCCAAATGACATTCTCTTTACGTGGTTCTGGCATTCAGGCATTTACCCTGGCAATTACCAAGGCCTCACTTAACTGATACTGAAGATGTAAATGGACTACCTTTCACAATGGATGGGTCCCAGTTTTGTTTTGTTTTTCGACTGAACACATTTTACCACTCCCTTCAATGTAACTTCTCTGTAGCCCATGGTCATTTTTTACAAAGTGCCCAAACGTCCTAAATGTTGAACATACTATAAATTGTGGGCTTCAGTCAAGGGGTTGGAAGGGAGTTTCAGTTTAATGTACTTCTGGTGCACCAGTTCATTTTTATCACCCTGGGCAGATTAGATTCTTATCCATCTCCATTGCAAAGTCTCCAAAATACAGAACTACTTTACTGCATTCTCCTTAAAATTCTACAAGGAATGCATATAACTTTCTTTACATAAGTGTCAATGGTAGATAATGAATTTTGTTAAAGATCTCTTAAGAATAATATTAATATCCTTCATTGTCCAGAAATTTATCCTTTTTACAATATTTATTATATATTATAACAAACCTATTTCTTCTTGCTTTCATGAAGATGGAGAATATCAGGTCCCCATGATCAATAAAATAATATTTCATCATTTGTTACTAAAGATCATAAATGACCAACTAAATGACCCTTTAAAATGTTTAAATTGAACTTCCTTTTCCAGTCTTTTATTATCTTCATGGCTTTATTCCTAAATCTTGAATGTTTTTCTTATTTCATCAAATTTTGGACACCAGAAGTGATTACCATGCTAGGTGACCTGACCAGTGCTAAGTTTTATAATGGGAAAATTACTTCATATTTCTCAAAATATATGTAAATATTTTAGACATGTCCATATTTTTGTAAACAGTAACCAAAAGAAAATAAATACTTACATAACTAAGTTTTTTTCCTCAAAAATGATCCCTTCCTATATTAATTACAGGTTGCCTTTTTCTTCCCTATACAACCTTGGCATTTCTTTTTGTGTTCTGAATTAATACACTCCATTGTATTAACATTCTTTTGAAGGTATTGCCTATTCTCTAAGACAAGAACCGACTCCTATAACTGAATGACTCTGGAGGAGTTGGATTCATACAAACTGTAATTATTATTTCTCTCCAGGTCTACAATACCCATGCTTATCGCTTGCTTATTCTTATTCTACTTCAGAAGACAGTCAGCCCAACTCCTAATGTGTTCATAATTATGAATCATCTAGTTGTGTTAGCATTCTAAATTTAAATATTAAGTAAGACTGTTTCCTGGATCACCCCAAAACCCTTAGGCAAATACTTGGTCCTGTAATGAGAGAAGTCTGATCTTTCCCAAAAGTATCCATTGAATTATAATATTTATCTTAATGATCCTTATGCATACTTAGAATGAGAAAAAATTTTAAAAACCCATTTAACCAAGTCTTAACTTTAATGCTGAAGGAGGCATTTCTCCAATGTTTGGTTGGTGTCTGGGCTGTCTCATATTGGAATTCTTATTTTACTATTTTAAGAAATATTATATAATGTGTACCAGGTCACACTGACAGATGCATGAATATCACTGAAATAATAATAATGTGAAAACAAACTAAGAAAGGTTTGAAAGAAAAGTAGGAAGTTCACAAGCAGAAAATAAAGTGGCTAAAACAGGTGAGAGGAAAAAAATAAATGGGGAGGTACACGGGATTCTGCTTAAAATAAAACCATAGATCAGAAAGATATGATCTAATTATTTGTTCTATTTCTCATTAATCATAATGATGTGTGTTCATTTCAGACAAAGGAAGAGAATAAGATTTCAGCTGAATGTGGATGTTTTATAAATTTAAGTTCAGTTAATGTTTCTTATTCTATTGCTATTTGTGAACCTGCCCTGAAAGCTAAAACCCACTTATAAGTCTTGTTACAAACCATACAGCTGCTAAGTCTGAAAGCAATTATGTTACAATATAAACAATAATATCAACTGAAAAAACTGTGGAAGTTTTATTTCCTGAAGATTTTAAAGAAAAGGATAAATAGCCCTCCTTCTAATTACCAGATGTCTAAGGCTTCTCCGTGGCTCCTTGGTTCCATGGTTCTACCCTTCACAAGATGACACTGGCAGATTTAAAGTGATGTCTTACATGTGTGGGGTTTTGCCTCCACTATGCCCCAGAATGGGGCTTCTATTTTTTTTTTTAATAAGAGTTTGTGAACAAAAAGAAAAAAATGAGTTTGCTTCTCATCTATCTGTCAAACTTGCAAGTAAACATATAACATAATCCTTCAATATACTGAAAACCTTAAGGACACAGTCTCAGGAGGGAAAATATACCTGGTTATCAGATTCTGTCACAGAGTTACTTGCCTATCCTCTCCAATAATTTGAAAGTTATGTCCAATTTGACATTTCTGAGCCATTACAACACTAATAAGAATCTGATAACTGGATACATATTTATTATTTGTATTTAGTGTCAAAGCAAAACTTTATGTTCACCAACACTTACACCAGCTCAACCACTTGTGTGGGCTTCACTCATGTCAATGTATGCTGCCTTCCTCTTGGAGAACCACCACATCCACCTCTTTCATTTGAAGATCAGAGAAACACAGTCTTCAGAGACCACATGCTAATAACTTCCCTTTACCACAAAGCTTTACAGATTACAAAGAACCTTATTTGATTGTAGAGTTCAGGAAGGTTTAAGTGGTTTCCCAAATCCACATACTAGTAGATTTCTGATTCCTTGCCGATTGGTTCTCCCACCACACACCCTCAAAGGAAAACCTAATTTAAAGGCAATGACAACTCAAAATTCTTAATTCTACTTCCTGGCATCTTTTGGAATTGGGCAGATCTTTATCTGAATGTCTGCAGATATTTTTACAAAACTGAAAATTTATTAATGCATGCTTTGTTCTGTTCTTACCACTTTCTCTATAATCACTAACATATTTTCAAAAAGGAAAATGTTTTTGAAGATACACATGCATGCCTCCCTGATCTAAATTCTATTCTTTGCTATTTCTCCATTTTGAGAACTATTATAAACCTAACATACATTAGCTATGGGCAAGGGCAAAAAAAAAAAAAGTTTGTGTTGAAACACATCAAAATATATAAAATAAATATCTTGACGATTGACAACTCTCAAAATATGGACTAGATTACAAAAGAGTAGCCAGGCCAATGAAATGATGACTCAGGAATACCAGGGGACATGAAATTATATCAGGCACACAAAGGAGATTCTTAGTGTGAAATGTTCTTAACTATATCTATATGTATATTAAGTTAGAATAAGAAATTAGTATACACTTTTAAATATTAATCATTTTTGTATAGTGTGGGCAATTCCCTTATTCTAGATAGTATCTCTTGTAAGAACACATCTTACAGTACTGTTTTACCTTTGCTTATGTTAAATATTTGAGATATTTTACTTCCCTTTTTACATATTCAGGAATATTAAATTACATTATAGCCTTAGCACCTATGGAAATGTAGCCAACTCATTCATTTTTTATCTTATTCTCCTAATTCTATTTTCCACTAAAGAAAGCCACCAAACTTAGATTTCAACTTCTACCCAACAGAAAGCCTAAATGGCTCTTGCTCTTTTGGACACAAGACTTTAAAACATGTCATAAAGAAATCTAGTTCTTTTTAAAATGTAATTAATTTTGTCTCAGTTTTATTTCCCTTAATGATGAGTTAGTTACTCTAGGACAAGGTCAATTTTTCTAACATCCACACTGACCAGGATTTCAATTGGTGCCCCATGGGCACCACACATTTATTGAGATTCTCTAGATTCTTATGGCTAAGGCCTTATAGGGATTTTAAATTATAAACAGAAAAGTTTAAAGTTTTCATTTGTGAAAAAAGGAAAGTTGTGGTTGGGGCCTGAAAAAATATCACCATGTTTATTATACCTTATTCATAACCTGCCACAGGCATGTAATTGCACAATGGAAAAAATTAAGTAGGAATCTGCATAAATACCTTGAGTATAGAACTAAATACTATATGATGTGCAAGACCTGGTCTGGGCTATCAATTTCCAGGGTAATATTTTAATTTTTTTTATCAATAGCTAGTAGCATTAGTAACTTTTAAAATTTGAACAGTGCAGGGTGAATTACAATATTATGTGCTAATTTAGATTTAGATAAAATAGGCAATTGTTATAGAACAACATGAATGTTTGTATCTCTTCTTATGCTGTTGGCTAAACATGGATTTTAAGGTTATGCTGAACAGGATGCTTGACTTTCTCTATGGGCATTTTTATTCAAAAAAAGTACACAAGACAATCAGAGATTCCAACTACGCAAATTCTTTAACTACCTGTGTGATTAATCAATAAAAATTTTTTTCCTTATGTAGAGAGAAACAGGCTCATCAAGTGCCAGAACATTCCCCTGACAGAAACACTGCCCAAATAAACTTTGTCACTTTTGAGTGGAAGTAATTAATATAACTGTAACAAATAAAAAATAAATTCCTTCAGAAAGTATTAGGCAGTAAGAGTGTTATAAACACAAAGAAATGTCAATACTAATGTAAACAAATGTGACACCTTAACATAGAGGAAATTTGCTTTAGATGGAAAGAAAATCAATTTCTGCATACGTTACTATAAAATAACACAAATAACAACCTGCACTAATTGTAGTATTTTTGGATAAAGGAACCATTAAAATTAAATTATGATAGATATATTTTAAATTAATATATTTCACAGCACCATCATTAAAATTATTATTTCAAGATCATGAAAAACTAAGATTAGTGTATGATCATTGTAGAATAAAAAAAGTGAACTTGGTTTCTAATCACATGTATGAATTCCAACAATGATAATAGAAGTTAAACTTTTCAGTTATATGTTCAGATTATTCTTATCACATACCTCTGTTCCCGATAGTTTCTTTTCATGGACAAGAAGAGAGGGGAGAAAAACACAAGAATTAGTTACCTATAGAAGGACATTAGGAGGGAGCACTAAATATCAAAGGTTTAGCATTCAGTCAAAGGTCTTTCCTAGAGGATTTTGAATTGCAAAATTAAAATGGGGAAAACACATAAAAATTTCACTTCACCGTTAGGACAAGTGACACAGAGTTAGTGACAATATTGTCCAATAACTATCCCTTTTTAAAAGCATAAATAAGCTGCAATCATTAAAGAGTAACTGTTTTCTCAACATCAATTGTATTGCACTAAAGTCAATCTTATTTCAAATACAGGTTTTCAGACATATACACTGATTTAAGTCATGAAATTAATGAATGAAGTTCCTTAAATAAATTCACTGTATTTTCATAGAAATAAAATCATAATTCATTCTTGTTGGAATATAAACCCCAAACTATAGCTATTCCTAAGAATTTCAAATAGGAGACCATAAATGCACACCAGAATGTTTTATTTCATCATATGTGATTAAAAAAAAAGAGTGAATTAATTCACGGCTGTCGTGGACCTCCTAAGTTATTACTACTTACTCACTGAAGCTTCACATTGGAAATATCTGTTCAACGTTTAGTCTCTGTTTTTCATTTGACCATAAGCTAAAATAAACTGATCTTTAAAAAATATTTTGCTCTAAAGAGTGTGGTAGGTGCAGTACAAGTGACTTTTTTCAAGAGTTAATTGTTAACTTTCTATCTTGACATAATTGTTAATATTTTGAAGACATATTAATTAAGAAGGTCAAGCAACTGAGTAGCTTTGGGCTCCTTCCTCTAATATCAAAGATAATGTTTCCATATCTCGAGTTCACTTGTAGCACCTTCACCTGCCAATCTATTCCATCCACATTATACATGTCATGTTTAATAATGGGCACATGGGGGTAAAAGTGCCAATTTGCTATTATTTTTCATTCCAGAAACTATCAGATGGGGGAAAAATAAGCCTGGTATCTTTCTATTCAACAAGTTTTACTTTTTATTACCTCAATCTGATTCCTTGAGCCATACAGTTGCAAACAAACAGTCCTCTTTTCTTATTCCTGCTATTTCCCACCCCAAGGTTTGGAGCAGAAGTGGAAAGTTTAATTGGAGGACTAATGGAAAACGAGCTTTCAGGTCCTAAATCTGCTTTTGAACTTCAAATAGAATATGTGAAACATCATATTCATGAGTTTAATTTCTCTACTAAAATTTCTATATTTTCATTCTATTTTTAGCATATTCTGAATAATTTTAGAAACACTAAAACTTTAATCATTTAGATTCACATTATTTATAAGGAGGATACTGCAGCATGAACAAGATTTGTCTTTTTCATTAATCAATCTGCAAAGTACCTATATTCAGAAATGAAGAACCTCAAAAGAATGTCATAAAAATACGAAATCACATAAAGTACTTTTAATTCTACTCATTAAACAACAGACACCAATAATTTCATAAGTAACAGGACTAAATGTTTAAGTTTCATATTTTCTGAAAAATAAGTCCTTCCAAGATTGTAAAAATGAAATATCCACTTGCATCAGCAGGCAGCAGAAAATCGCACTCCAGAGGTAACAATTTTCGTTTCAGTTTTCACTTGACCAAATCAAAACCACTGAGCTACTTCAGAACAACAATGCTTGTGATGGCAATTACTATGTAAGTCCTACATCAGTGGAGTTGAGGAAATAGTGTGACTCTAAGATAGAGCTAATTTGCCTGAGGTGGGAGAAGAAATCAAATGATAAACAGAAAAGCCTTCCCCTTTCAGACTTATAATTTTATAAGTCCATATGTTACACTAAAATCAGACTGTGTGAATCTAAGTGTGCAATATACCTAATAACCTGCACACCAAAGAGGCCCATAGGTATTGCACATCTCCTATGAACTGGTACAGGGCTAGGTACTCATTTAATCAGGGCAAAGCCTACTTCCATGTTGTGTTCTCCTTCACTATGTTATGCCATGTCAACTATGCTACACTAAACTGTACTATGCTGTCTGTGCTACTTGTTAATATAGTTTTTGACAAATGTCTCTATTCTAATGCTTGTAGCATACAAAATTTATCCTGGCAGTAAACTAACTGCTCTCCCTTTTCAAAGAAACTCTTTCAGGGTTTTGATCTCACAAGCAATTGCCATAAATAATTTTAAAGGTGTTTCCTTTGATTCAATTGGTTTAAGACCATATCGGGTAATAATAATAATAGAAAACAATTACGTAGTATGTACTGTGGGCCAGACACTGCTCTGAGTGTTTGACATATATTAATTCACAGAACAAAGATGAGTCTACTGAAAGGTATGGGGTAATTTAGAAAGGTATGGGGTAATTTTAAAGTCTAACATATTCTAATTCCCAAAACTTTTAGTGACCAAAGTTTGATTCATGAGGAAAAATATGCTATGGAATGGGGTAGTACCCAGAATGTCTAGCAAAAGCTGCCTTCCAAATGGAGAAAAACTCTAGGCCTGCAGACTAGAGCATCATCATCAGAGATAAAAATATGATTTTAGGTTAAACTATTAAACAGAATTTAAGGTTTACCATATTTCTCTTTAACTTATTAAACTTAAATTAGTTATTTGAATGCTAATGAAATTTTTCACTTTTCCTTTTTAAGTACTTTTGAAGTACTTAAAAAGGAAATTGAACACATTAAATATATAAATAAGTCTACAATGTTTAAAGGCATTTACTTAGTAAAATGTTTAAGGGTATCAAATGTTATTCAAAAGTTATATGAGATAACTTTTTAAAATTTATATATAGAACCAAAAAAGTTATAAGGTGAACTTAGAAGCTTAAGAGAAATTAGGCTTTTAAAATTTGTAACTTGAAGTTGAATTTTAACAAACAAATTAAATCCTACAACAATCTTTTCTTCACACAGAAACACTCACATATTTAACAAATAATAATGCCTTCTTCATACTAGTTATGAATATAAAGAGGCTTTGCCTTTAGCGTGATGCATGACCACAACAAATGCTCACTAACAGATCTGCCGCTGCTGTTCTTGTCATTACTGTTATTACTGCCATTGTTACTAAAGCACTAAGCTCTCTGACTGTCTTGCCTAGATTTTGGGGTACAGGTTTAAGTCAACAGAAGCTGTGTCTCTTAGGGGCAAACCAACCCAGCCTTTTTGTAAGACACAATTTAGATCGATTTTAATTCACTTCAACGACTTTAAAACAATATTCAGTACTTTTAGAATAGAAGAGCATTGTCTCAAAATCTTTAAAAATGGTCAATTATTATTACTTCTAACCATGCCAAGAAAATCACTGATTATTGAACAAGACTGATATTCATTGCAAGTATATTTATCAAATCATACAAAACTTTCTAGAAGTTTTCATTTAATCAAAATATTTGAAAGTCTATTTTGATAGTAAAAAGACTGAGACATTTCACTTACTTATAACCCCACGCAGTTATTCCTAATATGAGGGCCAGCACTAATATGGTGCCAGCAATTATGCCTATTATTATATTGGTACCAGCAACACCTGGGAGGAAAAAAAAGAAACAAAGAAGATAAGTGATATAAAATTCTTTCAAGAACTTTATTCTCCAGATTTGTAATCATCACACTAACAACATTATTTATTTTTTTTAAATGGGTATTTTTCAAAGGAAAGAAAAATCAACCATAATTCAGCAGTCCACATCAATTTTTTTAAATGACTTATTATACATGTCCCTTTTTAATTCTTGTCCAAGTGCATTTTGCACAGTTGTATTTTCCATGTGTTTATCTGGAAAATATGACATCATTGAACTAAAAGAGGGAAAACTAATGATACCAAAAAGGGGGGATGGGATACAAGCATATATATTGGCATAGCACCCTTTAGGGAGGAACTTACAGAAAATCTGTGTTCCTTTTGACTCTCACCACTTTCTCAGAAATTCTAAAAATGTTATTGCGCATATCACTCCATTTCGACAACTAATGCAAGGTCCTTACTGCTCTTATTGTTGTGTGTGTGTGATATTTTGTCTCTCAAAGTGAATATAAACTTCTTAAGGGAGACAACATGTCTACAGGCTTAAATGATCAGTGCTCAGGTGGTAAAGATGATAAAAGCACTGGGCTTGTAATTCTCAATCTGGGCAGTAATGGCTGTGGCATTCTAGAGGAGGAAAACCCAAAGGAAAAAAAATGTCTGTTGAGCTGAAGATCAGTACTAATGCAGCACGAGAGGGAGGCGGTGCCACACTGGCAGAGGGACAGCCAGGCAGAAGCTGGGGCAAGGCCAAAGCTCAAGACTGCAGGATGGCATTGTTGTATCAGCATCCTTTGTCAGACAGGCTGAGATATAATCCTTAAGGGGATCATGGCAGTGAGAATGGTGCAGTGAGTCAAAGGCTTGGTCAATAAGCTCAAGTCAAGGCCCAAGAACAGAAAAGGCTGATCTGAGTGAGCCTGGCTCTGACACCAAGAGGACCGTTTTGCAGATAATGATTTATACCACATGTTTAATTGCAGAGCTTTCATCCAGAGACGCTCAGATCCCTCCTTGTCTGCTCTGCTCCTGAGGCATTCTTCTAGACATCAAACATTAGTAATCGTGGGCAACTGAAGAAGATTCCAATTCCCCATGACAGAAATGGCAGTTTCTCTGTCTGGGAGCCCTCAGTAGTCATGTAGGACAGTAGGGCTAGGGCATGAGCAGACTGGTGGCACTAACCTACCAGTCCTCTGTGGGATGGATGGATGCAGATGCCAGAGGATCCCCTGGTTGCTGGGATTTTCTTACTCCAAGACTTAGCATGTCTGTCCTCTCTTCCTTTTTTTCCAGGGATTTAACAGGGATCAATAAACTTACATGCTACTCTTAATTATTTCTAAGTAATAGCAAGTGACTTTTGACAAGTCACTTAAATCCATGTACCTAAATATCCTCATCTCTGCATTAACTACTGGAACAAACTCCATACTACCATTGCTAAGACTAAGGACTGCAAAATCTTAATCATACTGTGACTTTCTTTATTAAAGTCATAGTAGATTTTTTTACCTGTCTAGATGATTGGAATGAACATATTCCTCTTTTCTCATCCCTTGGAAGTGAATGGACTTCAGGATTTGAGCATTATTTCATGCAAAAGAACTCAATAATGAAATGATGAAATAGTTTAAAAGGGGACATTTGCCTCCAAGGTATGAGTTCTTTCAACTATCTGCATTTAATTTCTACCTCTCCACTTGGGCCACCTTAGCTTGTATGTATTTATTCATTTGCCTTTTTAAATATTTCAATAGATTTAGAGGGTACAAGCTGAATTCCATTACACATATATAGTATAGTAGTGAAGTCTGGGCTCTTAGTGTACCCATCACCTGAATAGTGTACATGCTGTTTCTTATCCATGTCCTTAAAACCCTTCCAGTCACCTTGGCAAAGGTTACAACTTCTAGTTCAGGCTACAAAACTGGGGTTGAATATCAGTGAGATTCTATTAAAATAAAATATTTTAAAAATTAATTCAATTGTTTCTTTTTCTTACATATTCAGTCCTAAAATACAAAATTCTCCCTTTAAATTCAAACAGTTAAGAATTATGACTACTTTCTTCATTTAAAAGAAACATTAGGGTTTGTTGACAGCCCTAGACAAGTACAATACTTGAAAAATCTCAGTCTGAAGTAGGACAAGGTAAGGCTAAATCAGTAGACTACGTTACACAAAATATCACAGATCATCACAATTTAATGGAAATGATCAGATTCACAAACTGTACCCTAGCTGTATATTAAAACATTATTATGTGGATATAATTTTTGAGTTTATCATAAAAATAATTCAAATGCAAATGTCTGAAGGGCAGTTTTCTCTTTCCTTGTGTACAAAGACCACATAATGATACCAAATTAAGTACCCACCATTGCCAGACAGAGTGATACCAGTCTTTTCATCATTATTATGAGGGAAGTAAGTGTTGCAGTCAGCACCTATCCAGTGTCTGTTACACACACACTTCAGCTCATTACTGCAAACCTGAAATCCAAAATCAAGCTAAAGTAAACATCAACTCTCTGGTACAGAGGCATGAAAAATAAGCATTAATTTCTAATTACTATATGCTTAGAATTTGATAATATTAAAAAATTATTGGCACTTTCTTATTAATACTAATTACATTATTTCTCACTCTAGTACCTAAAAAAGTATTTGTTGACTCAAAGGGAACAATGAATTTTAACAGAGGAATTAATCTATGACTAAAAGAAATCAATGAAACTATTGTTTTGATTTTCATTAAGTTAAATTTTATGAGGGAAATTTTAAAAACCAAGCAGAAATACAATCATCTGTCAATTATCCAATACAAAGATATTTTTCCTTCCAAAGTAAGGGTCTTTATGCAAAAACGTTATTAATTTGTTAGGAAACAGAGCAAGATGACGAAAAGTCCAACAAAGAAGTGGGAAGGCCTGATGTTCTGCAGTGGTCTGAGAAGAAAGCTTAACAAGGCTATAACCCTGGTTCCTCAACCCAAGCCACAGAAATTAGCAACCTCAGGGTCATGGGAACTAAGAACTCCCACAAATAAAGCATAGAAGAAAAATTCACATAGAAATGACAATAATTTTTATTAATTATAGGAAAATAGTCTGTCTTCATTCATCAACCCAGGAAACAGAATCCATACCTAGATCTCATAATTCAAAACAATTTTGAATGGAGTGAGAAGTAGGAGAGCGTTAAGTCAGGTTTAAGATCAGTGAAGTTCCTTCTGAGGCAGGTTTTCACTGCAGGGGTTTCTATCTTGTCTGATCTAATTTTCAGGGGACAACAAACGTCCATGTCTAAATGCAACTGTAAGATAGCCCCATTAGGAGCTACAGATTAACAAACACGCAGAAAGAGAAAGGTTCAAGCTTAAAATCAAAAGGCCTGGATTTGAGGCCCCATTTTACTCCTGTCTTACTACGGGACCTCAATCAGGTCACCTGACTTCTTCAAGCATTAGTTTCTATATCATATGAGAGTTACCAGTGATATAGTGACAAGGACAGTGATGCCAGTATACGATGATGACAACAAATAGAACTAACACTTATTGAACACTCGCTATGTCCCAGGCATTGTTTTAAGCGCTTTACAAGTATTAACTCATTTACTCTTCACACAATCCTATAAAGTAGGCATTATTACTATCCCCTTTTACAGAGGAAGAAATTGAGTCACAGTGGCTAAGTAATTAGTCCAATGTCACCCAGCTAGTAGGAAGCAAAGTTGGGACTCAAACCCAGACCATCTGATTGCAAGACCACACTCATAACTATATGATGTTAGCACATAAAGAATATTTACTGTATTCCTTGTATTAATTTTTGTCACATATACAGAGTTGAGTTACTGTAAGTTAAAATTACATAGACTACATCTCTGTATGATGCATAATTATTATTAATTATTTGAATGCTACTGGCCATCTGACTTACTTGTGTCTATCACTCTTTTACTAATTCATTAAACAAATGGTTACTGAAGATAAATATGTTGGGTCTCTGTGTTTTGTATTCAGAATTTTAAGATGGATAAGATATGGTTATTCATCAGCATGGATAATCAAGAAATAATTCCATTATTCTTTTCTCCTGACCCCTCAAAAAAGTATTTCCCCCAAACATCCTTTTAATGATTAAAGAAAGAAGACTTAGAAGACCCCTTTATATAAAGGAGCAGAACTACTTATTATATGTCTGCTCTATTCTTATGTGCCATAAGAATTTCTATCCTTTGGCAAGTAATAACAAATAGTTACTTCCCTAAGTAAATTCTTGGCTTATCTCTCAGGGATACATGGAATGACCAGGATTTAAGGCTTACAATTCCAAAACAGGAATCCTTTATCTTAACTGAATAATACAACAGTTCAAGCAAAGAATCTGGAATGAGGGCAAAAAGAAAATTATAGCACATGCTAAAAGAAAAACAACCCCACCCCCAAATTTTTTGGTATAGGAATTCCTAACTATAGGAAAATGACAAAACTGCTATCACTAATAGAGGAGGTATATTTGACCTATAAACTTACTTATATAGGGCTTACATTATCTAACATATAACTGAAAGAATACAATTAAAAGTCTTTTAAATGCCATTCTTTCTATTCATCTGTAAGAAACATTTCCCGAAATTTTTCTGTTTTTATTTCTAGGGCCTATCATCAGCTGGTATGCACTGTTGTGACTACAGTAGTTATTTATGGTCCATTCAGATCGGTCAGTGCCCAGACCATACCAGTTGTTAAATATGTGGCCATCGCCCCTGCTTTTTACTCCCATTTAAAAAATCTCATTATGGTTTATAAAATGTATCTACTAGTTCACTTGTAATAAATTGGCACTATATTATATGAGATCACATTAACATAAAGGAATATGGAAGATTTGGTTAGAAAGATTATCCTTTTTCCTATTCCCAGGCCTTTTCAGATTAAACAGAAATATTCTGGTACCTTTGATTAAATTATTGTGTACATACCAACTAGAAACATGGACAATCATGTTTTCCATAATTAGAGAGATAGCTGTTTAGGGTCATATCTATTTCTGTTATATAAAAAAAATCAATAGTTCCCCATGGTGAGGTACTGAATACTTACTCCATTTCCTGAACAAATAGTGCCTTCTTTACTGCTTAAGCAAGTACTAAAGTTGAAGGAAGCCATAGGAAGACACCTGTGTTCTAAACACATCATTTGGGGACCACAGGGTGTCCCATCTTCCACATACCCAAGATCTACATCTTCTTCAAGCCTAACGTGGCCGCCACTAAAAATAAATTGGGAGCAAAAAGAAAATGAGATTCCATTAATTCACATTCATCTCGAGAACACGCTCAAAAACCTAAAAGTGGGCAATACCACTTGCCCTATTTTCTATTATTTAATAAAAACAAGTAGCATAAGCATGTTCAAATTCTAAATGGAGAAAGCAATTGAATCTTTTGATCTAATTTTTTTGGGGGAAATTGATATAGTTTAATATCTAAACATTATTATTATAGCGAGGAACTGACTTGAAACAGCATTATCATTTTGCCTTGACTACCATGTACAAATTAAGTAAGCCATTATTACTAGTATTTGATTTGATAAGTAGGTTTTAAGATTTCAAATGTGTTTCAAATAAGGAGAATTGGTTTTGGTTTACATTACCCAAAAAGATTGCATATGTACAAATTATATTTGAGAATGACTAAACTATTGTAGCTTCACTATTCAATATAGCAAGCCCACATATTATGGAGATACTATGTTCTCCTGGAGTCTCTGACCTGCTCCTATCTGTTCTGGTTGTCTCCATGTGCCTGGCATCCTAGAACTATAAATCTTGGATTTCCCCATCAATTGAGGATTGTTCTCTCTCTCTCCATGGTGGATATCTTGTTTCCTATATTCCCTGTCTTTCTCTTCCCTGGTTTACTCCTTCATTTTGGTAGAGTGCAATTTCTAGTAGCTTCCTGAGAAGGTGTAAGAGGGTAAATTTTGGAGAAACTTACATGTCTAAAAATGTCTTTATTTTCTACCCTCATATTTGATAGATAGTTTGCCAGGGTACAAAATTCTTGTTTGGAAATAATTTTCTCCACTGTCTTCTGACTCCCAGGGCTCCTTTTGATAAATCCTAAACCATTTTAATTTCTAAGTCCTTGTTTTTTTCTCCTCTCTGGAAACTTTTGGGATTCTTTTCTTTGCCCCAAGGTTCTAAAATTTCACGATGGTATGTTTAGATGTGCCTCTAACTTCACTCATCGTACCCGGCACTTGGTGATCCTGTTAATATGGAAACTCAAGTCTTTCTGCTCTAGATAATACTTTTGAGTTATTCACTGACAATTTCCTTCCTGCTATTTTCTCCATTCTTTATTACTTCTAATTTGGAGACTTTTTCTTTCTGTTCCACTTCTTTGCTTTTTGAGCCCTACTTTCTGGAAGATAATTTAACCTCTCAGTTTCATTTGTACCATCATATTTTTAATTTCCAACAGATTTTTTTTCTTCTCTGAATGTTCCCTGGTTTTTTTAAAAAAAAAATAGCACCCTATTTTCTTGTTTGAAGCCTATTCTCACTCATAAATACTGGTAAGTGGTTTTCTTTCTCCCCCTTGTTTTTGTCTCCTTTTTTCATGTTAGAGACTTTCTTCACATGTCTGATAATCTGTTCATATTTGAGGTAGGGAATTGAATAGATGGTATCGGAATTGGAAATAGATGGAATTGGAAATTCTAGGGCTTTCTGACTGGATATCTTTGAGGCTGGGTCACTCCCATACAATCCTGATATTAACATTGCCTGCTGCCCTCCAGCTTGGAAACCTTCTCCATTATTCTCCGCAGGGTATAAAGCTTACATCTGCCACAGGAGGGTGGGCACCTTCCAAACTCAGTTTCCCAGTTTAGCTGAGTCAGGGAAGTAATCTGTGTTTCTAACTAGTTGCTTCTTTAACAGACTTTCATCTATCTTCTTTATTTCAGCCCCTTCACCCCCCTCCGTCCCTCCCCCTTCCAAAAGTAGATGCTGCTGCCAATTTCTGAGTCTTTTGGGAAGTGACACTATATCTTGGATTGGTTCTTAGTTTTCCCCATTGTGGACCTAGGAATTCAGCTTTCTTTGCTTTAATAAGTCATGTGCCACACATCCATTTCCTTTATACATTCTAAAATTCTGTTGCTGTTGTCTCTTCTCCCTTTCTATGCCTCCCTGTGGATATATGAACTCTAAAAAAGATTCATGTAGTGTCATTTTAGTGGGATTTCAGAAGGGGGCAAAAGTAGATGCATATATTTAATACACTACTTTTACCCAGAAGTCTTCATTCATTTTCCTTGATAAGAATGAACTAAACCCTGCGAGATTTTACTGACCAACTAAACATAAATCTATCAACCACATAATATTCCACATTCAACTATTTCTTATCTTCTTTTTGTCTCTTTTCTGTCAGGATTTACTAAATTACCTCTATGGACTTACTAAATGCACATGAACTGCAAACAGATGTAGTCCCAAGCTGCATTCCTGGGAAATAAGATGACTAATGTTCTCACAGAATGGTTAGATAATTACCTGCAGTTTAATGTTCTTCCCTGCTGCATAACTAAAGTAGACGTGATTTCACCATCGAGTTCTCCAAGCCTTGGGATATTACCAATATTGGTACATAAAAGGTAACCACATAGCACATCCCTGTGTCAAAAGAGTACCAATTATTTACTTCTTTCTCCAAAGGTATAGCAAACCATGTACAGCTAGAACGATGATCTTCTCTCATTTTAGCATTTGTTTTTTTATCAACTATATTATTTGCTCATATTCCAAACAAAATAAATTAAGCCCAAATTAGTTTAAACTTTTATTGGTACAACAAAATCCCAATCGTTTTCTAGCTTTTCCCATACTGTCCATTAGTTCAAGTATTTAAAGAAAATTATCCATCAAACAGACTTCTTTTATATCAGAACTGTTTTTCCATAACACATCACTAGATATGCCTAACTACTTTTTAATATTTGATAAGTGAATGAATGACCTTTGGATGAGCATTTCTTTTGAATACAGATGTTTCTTCAACCTGTTGTCCCAGAATTAAAGAAGAAATTATATATTGCATATATTTAATAGATTTCCAACTACAAAGGCTCAACATCCTTTTTCAATATATTTCACTACTTCCCCAACTATCACATATGCTTCTAATTTAACTCATAAAATATTTTTACAGGTGTTAAATACTATCTTACATATTCTTTATTTCTAATACGTTTTAATTATTAATAGTGATAATGATTAACATATATTGTAATAAATGTCTTGTGAAGACTGATCAGTAGGCCAGAAAGATTAGATATGGAAATATCAGACTTTATCAGATGGAGAAAAGAGAAAAATTAGAACCTGTATCTATCACCAATATAGAAAAATACATAATTTATTCTTTAAAAATAATTTTTTAAATTATATAATTTTACTGTATCTATCATAAACAAAACTGCTTTCTCAACACATAAGAGATATTCATTCAAAAATTTTTTGAGTTTCACTTATATGTGTGAACTTTACTAAGTAATTTAGAATATATAAAGAAAATTAGACAAGATCTTTATCCTCAAGGAAATTTTACTCTGGATGAGAAGATAAATCACACACAAACAACTTTAAAACAAAACTGGGGACAAGGGCCATAAGTAAACAAGGCTGTAGGAGTTCAGAGGAGAAGGGAAAGCTGATTTATTTCTAGAATAAATAAGGAAATAATTTATAGAGAACGTGTCTTTCACTTTTCTTTCTGCTTTGAAGAATGTGTAAATTTTTAACTGCCAATGGTATGGGTATAAAGGAAGCTTCCTGAGGAATTACTAGCACAAACACAGGCATAAAGGTAGGACAGTGTAATGTACATATAAGAAACAGTAAGGTCTGCTAGACTTGGAAGAACAGAGAAGAAAAGATAAAAAATGTAGGTAGGGGCAAATTGTGAAAGAGGTATAGTGTCAAGCTAAGGTTCTATTTTATTTATTAAATAAGACTATGTCATTCAGCAAAGTGGTGAAGAGAGAGTTCTGAAATCAGACTCCTGAATTCTAATTCCACTTACATTACATCTTATGTACATGACCTTGGACAAATTAATTAACTGTGTCTCAGTTTCCTCCTCCATAAAATGGGAAAACTGCCATAAAGATTAAATGGCATAGCCAGGCACAGTGGCTCACACTTGTAAGCCCAGCACTTTGGGAGGCTGAGGCAGGAGGACTGCTTGAGACCAGGAGTTCAAGACCAGCCTGAGCAACATAGCAAGACCCTATCTCTACAAAAAATCAAAGAAATAAAAATTAGTCAGGCATGGTGGCATGCACCTGTAGTCCTAAGCTACTTGGGAGGCTGAGATGGGAGTACAGTTTGAGCCCAGGAGTTTAAGGCTGCACTGAGCTATGATCACGCACCTACACTCCAGCATGGGTGACAGAGAGAGACCTTGTCTCTTTAAAAAAAAAAAAAAAAAAAGGATTAAATGGCATAGCTTATTGTAAAATGTGATACAGTACTTAGCACATAGTGCACACTCATGGACAATGTGCAGAGGAAAGGTAGAGTCAAGGATCACTCCGAGGCTTCTAAACAGAAGGACAGTGAGATATTGAGATCTTTGGCAAAAAGTGGTGGTTTAGGAACTTTAGAGCCAGTTAATTCAATTCAACAGCACTGAGTATGTATTCTGGTGGCTTTCATTTCTGTTGATTTTGAGATGTGCTCAAAGGTGTCTTCTAGGTAAGAAAGTCCTGCAGGTGTGACCTGGGCCTTAGGAGAGAGGCATGGTGCATGGGATGCATGCTAAGATTTGGAAGCCCACTGTGTAGGTGATGCTGTAACACTGGGAAGAGAGGAGGTCAGTAGGCAAAGCACACTTTGTGGGATGCAGAAAACAGGATCTCTAGCCACTCAAAACTTATGCTTATAATTGACTGAGGCATGAATTCCAGGCTAACTTCTCCACCTCACCGTTTGTTGCATTGTATCCATGTGTCTTTGTCTTTCCCACAGTTACCCTTCTCGGTCCCTTCGATATTCAGTTTCTCATAGCAGTATTTGTCTGATGCTGTCACCTCTGAAGCAGAATAAAATTTTCTATCAGTGAGGGAGGTAATGTGTGGGCTGCTCAAAATGTTTTCAGGAAAGGAAAATTGCAATTTAAGAACTCTGCTTCACTACAGTGTTATCGGTTCCAAAAATTATACCCATGGTTCACAAGAGTTTTCCTATATCATCATAGACATTCATGACTCAGGTACATTTTTCATGAACACTCACTTGAAATTTGGAAAAAAATATATTTAGATCTCTGAGTAGACTCAGGCTACAAGAATAACACTCCTCAGGATTTGGCCAATAATTAGGAGAAGATGATGCCAAATGGTTCCTTAAATAAATATTCCATGCTTTAATCTCAGTGCCAAATATAATACATGAATTTCTCACTCAGTAAATTTTAATTACAAAGACAATTTTATTAAAATAGTTATGTACTATAATTAGACTCAAGAAACAGTAATACAATTTTTACCTTGCTCACTAATTCTTAACAGCTATCAAAAATAATTTTATTTTGCTTTTAGACAAGCTAGAATTCATGCTAAATCTCTGAGACTCAAATAACATTTTAAGGTTTGTCAGTATCTTTGTCAGGTGTTTATCTTTTCTGAAGCCAAGGTTGTTTGATAGAGTTATCTAAAAATTAAAACAAAATGACTTTTGCAAACTAATCAAAGGACTGTTGGTGTGTGTGTATATATATACATATATTTTTTTTTAAACCAACTAATTATGTTGGTAGTTTCTTTACCTACTTCTTGTCAGCTGTTACTTTTGCACAAACAAAAGCATGGTATCTCTTTGTTCATAGTACAAACCTGCAGGACTAAATTTTTCCCCCATCCCTATGTTTTTAGTTGTTTGAAGAGAGCATACACTTGTCCTCCTAAAAGAACTGTAGTCACTACCTATGACTATTAAGAATTATTATTATTTTTATAGCTTTTTTTCTAATACAAATTGCCGAAAGAGTTTAGAACAAAAACTGCTTCTAAAAGTTCGGGCCAGTCATATCTCTAGAAAACAATATATTACTCAACATTTAAACAGAGTATAAATTTAAATATAAATGTTGTATATTTTCCTTTGAAGATCTGACGAACTTTAAAGGCAGTAACATTAAAATTTCTTTCTGACACAGGAAAGCAACCTCAGCAGAAGGTCACCTATAACTAGGAAAGCCAGGTGGAGTTTGAGAAAGACAGCTGAGGAGGACAAAACAACTCTAAGTAAAATGCTGAGTTCCAAGTCAAGGATGCCCTATCCAGGGTCCATGTCCATCCCATATGGCTGTACAGGTTTTGCCTAAGGGCACTCAGCTGAGAAGAGTATATGGTATACATGGAGCTGAAATCTAGGTTTGCTCTATTCCCCAAGCTGTGCACCCTGGCATGGGCTTCACCTGCCTGATAGCAAAGGCACCTTGTGACTTGTGCACAGGCACCGCCTACTAGCCAAGATGTGTGGGGATGTATCTTCTCAAAGGAGGTGGCTCACTCTAATTTCCAGAAACATGTCCCTGCTAAGACCTGCAGTAGCTTTGGGAACCCCCTAGTCATAAAGTAGTCAAAAATTTACTCCTGTGCTGATTTCAAGAATGCGTTATGTAAAAAAGAACATTTACTTCTAGTATACATGTTCATGAGAAGTCTGCCTGATACCACATTTTAAAAATGATCAAGCCACACTATTTACTTACTTTGCCCCCAGATGTATTTGCATTGTCTATCCCTGGTTTTACATCTTCCTCCAAAGCAAATTCCCTAAAATGGAAAACCAAATACCCTTTATCGATGTAATGTCTGTTTACGTCAGATAACTGAAAAAGAAAATATGATTGGGAAAAATAATAGACCAATACTATAAAGGCCTTTTATCTGCAGAATTGATTACAGAACATTTCAATTGATCTTCCTATTTGGTAAGATTTCAGTACTTCTTTCATGCTAGTACATATGAAATATTTAGGTAAAAATGAAGTGACCTACCTGAACACCATCACATGAATATCCATCCATTTTATGAATATTAGGGGCACACTAGGGAAAGAAAACAAACTATGAACCAAACACAGAGCAAAATATCAGGCTGAGCTAATCTCTTCAGTGATTTTTTTTTTTAATCACTTCTGGTAATATGGCTATTTCCTTAAACCATATAAAAGTAAAAATGAAGGTCAAGAGAAAGTAAGTGGAACTACAACAATTGGTGCACTTTCCCCTAAAAACATGAATCTACCAGAGGCAAAAACAGTTGATTACATAGCAGCAAATAGAAAGAACTGACCGCAATAGACTCAGCTAACAGTTCATTTAAGAGCATATTGCTTCATACAGATACGCTATTCCTCAGAGCAAGAAAAAGAAGAGCACAGAACAAAAAGAGTGTGTCCACATAAGTGGAGAAATAACTAGTTTTCTCTCTTTTGCCATGAAAAGTAACACAGCCCTTATGCTTAAAATAATGACTTTCAAGCAAAAGTCTACTTTGAGAATGTTAGAAATGCACATGCTTTATAACCCCATTTTTTCCATTGCAGCAATTACAGAAAGTTACAAAGCATTCTTTTATATAAACAAACAGTAATTTTTAAATTTATTACACATCTTTTTCTATCATGACAGTAATATAGTCATTTGAGAAAAGTTGGGAAATGTAAAAAGTAGAAAAAAATAAAAGACAGAAGTCATTCATGTTCCCGTCATCTAAAGGCAGCTATTTTTTATATTTTGGTACATTTTTCTCTCCACATTTTTCTATAAAAATTGATGTTTTTAAATACAAGTATGATCAAATTATAGATAATACTTTATATCCTGCTTCTTCCTTTTATTTTCATCATACAAATTCCTCATGTTGTAATGAATTTTTTGTAGATACCATTTTTAATGGTTGTAACATATTGCATTGAGCTAACAATGTACTACAACAATCACTTTAATCTCCAATTAACTTATGCTACTACAACTAATGCAACAAGAGCATTAATAGATGTGTACACATATCATTTTTGGATTTAGGATTATTTTTAAATTCCTGCTTATTTATAATCACATTCCAAAGAAGTTGCTCTAACTTATTAATCATTCATTGAATCCTCATCATCACTAGGTGTTAGCTTAGAAAAACATTGCCAATTAGACAGCAAGAAAGAAAAACTATTTCTACATGAAAGATCTTTAACCTCTTAGGATGACTCACTTTAAAATAAATAATTTTTAACGGTCAGTGGAGGTATACCACTATTGAATCCCTCTTCTCTGAAGAAAAAAATATGTAGGCAGTCCTCACTTTGCACAGCTCTGGTATGCATGAATTTCAGTTTCCATGGTTTTGTTAAAAAAACACCAGCCCCCCAACAACACAGTTCCAATTTCAGTTACCACAGTTATTAACTGAGAATAACTGCATAAAGCACAACTTTGCCATTAGCTCTTCAGTCAACCAATCCCCAGGCAAATATCAGGTGCCCGTCATGATCAGTGACACATTTTGTCACTTCTTTCAAAGTTGGTTAGTGATTGGTCACTGCCCTCTGTTTATCCAATTCACGCACAGACAGCAAAGTGTGTAGTTGTGTTGCCTTTTTGTCTTCCAGTGACACCATATGACATTTTACAAAAATGGGTAAGTGGAAGAGGGAACTAGCCAACAAAGACGGAACTGCAGCAAAGAAATGAAAAATTTCACCAGAAGTGAAATTCAATTTGAACATAAATGGATTTATAAGAAAAAATAGCTGACTGTGGGAACATTGATACTGTTGTTCAAGAGACTCTAGATATGTAGACAGAGGAACTTAGTGAAGGAGGACTTATTGACAAAAATGAATGAAGTAGTTGTGACATAATACAAGTGAAGATGTCCCAGAAGAGGTGATGCTGGCAAGAAACTTCACATTCTCATCTTTACATCTTCTAGAGATACCACATGATATTGAAAGCACAAATAAAATGTTGAAAGCTGATCCAAACTTAGAAAGGAGTGTGACAATTCAACAAGGCATAGAAAAGATGCTTTCTCTACATCATAAGGTTTACAACAAGAAGGCAAGCACATTTCAAAGTATTCCTGATACGTTTTTTACAAAAAAATAAAATATTTTAATTCTCAATGTTTCTGTTTTAAGTTACAGTGTACTAAATAAATATTAGTTTATTCTTTTTTCCTATGCATTTAAAACTAACAGTTAACAGTTTGACAGCATTTTTTAAAGATACAGAACAACTGCAATATTTTCCTTTGATTATTAAGACCACTTTATATGGTTTTAGTTCGCATGGTCATTTTCATGGTTTATCATTATCATGCAAAGCAAGGACTGCCTGTATGTACACTGACCCTTTTGAAATCTGTGAACTCTCACCAAAGTTTATCCAATTTCCCTAGTTTTTCTATATACAACTAAATGCTATTAAATTCAAGAGGAGCTATTAACAGCTGAGGTGGTGCAATCCATCTCAGGTAAGTAAGAGTCAAGGAAGAGAAAAGGGTCCCCTCTCAGAACCCAGTGCTCTGGGGGTCTCTCTGCCTCAGCTGACTCCTGTTTCAACCGGCTGAAGAGAAAGAGTCTGTGTTTCTTTCTTCACTAAGCAGATAAAAAGAAAAATACATTATACTCTCTACCTAAAAACAAAATAGTTAAAGGCATGTATGCAGTCTTAGGTTAGTTCAACACTAAGACAAAATGATGCTGATTATTGAAACTTCAATTCCTAAAAAATAAAAAGGGAGTAAGAAGTGACATGAAAGAGAGACATGAGCATTTTGTCCATTTACATGTCTCCTGGTGGTCAGTGCACTAAAGATCCCCCCAATTTTTCCCACAGGATTGAGAGTAATTATTTTGTAAATTACCTGGCTTGAATTCCCTGAACATGTTTCACGAATATCACAATCATTTACCGCTTCTCGGCACACAGTGCCCATAGGCTGAAACTAAAATGAACAAAAATCAATGTGTAAAACTGTAGAAGAAAAAAAAAAAACCTCTTATAATATCATCTTAAAAAAAGCCAAAATGAAAATTTTTTGGTTAGAAATACCTTAAAAACTACTTTAAGATGGTAATCTGTGAAAACCACAGTTACTGAATAAGATTTTAATTTAATAAGTATAAGAGACAGTTTTTTGTGTATGAAATACATCCCCTCATCATCACACATAAGCCTTAGAGTATCCTAAAAATCAGCTAGTGCTTGATGGTGCATCTCCACAAGAAGGATGGGCTAGTCCAAATTCTAGTAATGTTTCCTTCCGAATACCTTTCAGATTTACACTTCACCCTTCACTTTTACTGACACCTTTATCATGCTACTCATTTTTTGCCTTACCTGCCAAGAATTTGAAAGTTACATTTTGGGCTGAATCACAAAAGTCAGATTTTCTGGCAAAGCTATTTCCTCCCATGCTTTCCCTTCCCTTCTTCTCCCCTGCCTCGTGTTTAGACAGACTTAAATCTTGGTCTTTTATTCTTTTCTAATGTTTCTGTTATTTATGCCCTGTATAGGAGTTTTTGGGTTCTTTTTTTCTTTTTTCAACCACCTCAAATACTTCTAAGTGTGGGAGTTGTACAAATACATTTTTAACCTCATTAGATTTATAAATTGCAAGAGTACTCATTATAACAACACAGAGCAGAGATTCATAGTTATCATACTGCCCCTTCCCTCTTCAATCCCTCTCTTTTTCCCTCTCCATCATTTGCAGCTGGACCCTTCTATGCTTGTGTCTCTGCTCACACAAATGTACATATTATTCAGTTTCCTCAACTTTCTGTATAAACTTCATCTTCTCTCCCTGTTCAGAACCCTCCAATCATTTGAGTTTCCTGCTGTTCCTAGAACATGCACAGCCCACTGCCAACTCCAATCAGGATTTCAATGGATTTTTTTTTTTTTAGGAGATGTGAACAAAATCTGTGTTCATTCATCATTTATCAAGCATTTACTACGCACTAAGATTGTGCCAAGCACTGTTGTAGCCACTGGGGAAACAATGGAGAACCAAACACAAGAACCCTGCTCATAAGAAACTTGCAACTTAATGGGGGTAAACTGGCCATAAAAATAAGGAAATAAGCAAGACAATTTAATTTTACAGTTCTCGTTCTCTTCTTCCTTGGGATTGGGGCAAGCCACAATTTTAGAACATCTAGGGTAGAAATATGAGCAGATTTGGGGTAGAGTTTAGAGGACAGCACACATGTTCAAGAACATCCAGGAAACTTCTGAAACTATCTGGCCTTTTACAGAAAAAGTTTGCTAACCCCCTCACTTATAGATATATTATTATAAATATATGTAGGAAAAATAGAGATACACACGAGTTCTCATCTTGTTCTTCTATTCCCTCTCCTCCCTTTACTATCCTGACTCTGGCTCCCCTAGGAATTCAGGGTGGTGGTGAGATTTGGGGATGTGTGGTAGAAAAAGTGGCAAAAAAGATCTTACTTGACAGGGACAGTTGTAACTTATTTTGTGGGACAGTAGTTAATTATGCCATTTTATTCTATGTATTTTAGTTGTATTATTTTGTACTTGTTCCTTGAAATGATTATATCACAGGGAGTCTGATTCTATAAATAAAAGGAAAAAAGGTGTCATCAAATGCATTTTATAGATGGCAGACAAACCTTCAAGGATTAAGATAAATGATTCAGGATCCCTTGTTGTGGCAGTGGGAGAAGCTGACAGAATAACAGTTGTGGTAGCCAAAATGAAAGAATGTCTGTTTCACATTTAGTTTAATCTTCCTTTTTAGAGAGTGCTTTCAGAGATCTCTGCCAGTGCCTGCTTGTCTTAAAAAGCTGCCAGGAGACACAGTGGTAGAATGGAAACAACAGAAATGACTGCCAGCAGATCTGGGGTAGAACTGCACATCTATTCCTTACCAGCTGAGTGAGCTTGTGCAGGTTACTTCACTTCCTTGAGACTGGGATATTGCTTAATTGTACAGATTAGGATAATAATGCCTATCCCAAAAGTGTGCTTTTGGGAGTGGTTAAGACAGTGGTCTCAACCAAGGGTGATTTTACCCCCAAGGGGACATTGTCTGAAGACATTTTTGGTTGACACGACTGGGAGAGGTGCTGCTAGTATCTAATGGGTAAAATCCAGGGATGCTGCTAAATAGTCTACAATGCACAAGATACCCTCACAACAAAGAAATACCCAGCCAAAAATGTCAACAGTGCCAGAGTTGAGAAATTCAGATGTAGGATGATACAAATTAAAAGTGCTTAGAACAATCTCTGGCACACAGTACTTTCACTATGATAGTTTCCTACTAAACCCTCCTTTAACTCATTAGACTAAAGTTACTCAATCAGAAAATCATCATTAAGAGAGTACCATACATATTTATTCATTCATTCAATAAATATTTACCTATCCTACCAATTACTGTGTAGGCGCCTAGCTCTGCTCCATGAAATGTACAGACTGGAGGGAGAGACAGTTATTAAGCCTTAGAAATAACGTAGAACATTATACCAGATTTTATATGAGAAGAGAAAAAAGAATTAGATTTCTTCAGGGAAGAAGATAAGTCTCAAATAATTGTTAGTCTTGATGTGAACACTTAAATATTCGGAGATAGGTATGAGGATGTTGGTTGGGAGAATGAAAACAAAGTGTGTAAAGATGCATGCTAAAACTTTCATGCACAATAATGTAAACGAGGTATTATCATGTCTAGAAGTATTCCTCTTGCTCCTTCAACAGCTAATGCAAGAGATATACTAAGCTGAGCAACAAGAAAAAAAGGATCTATTGAACATCCGTTTGGCTTTATAAGAAAAGTAAACATCAATCAAAGATTGATAACACCTGGTTTCATTTAACTTACATGCTCCTCAGGGAGGCAGTATGGAGAGGACAGCCTCTCAGGATTAACAGGGTTCAGGCCCTAGCTCTCTGACTTACTTGGTGTAAGACCTTGGGCAAACTCCTTAACCACTACAAGCCTCAGTGTTCTCATCTGTTAGATGGAAATAATAATAGCAACTATACCTCACGAGAGTTTGTGAGGATCCTGTACAGTACCTGGCACTTAGTCATTTAGTATGTGTTAGATACTCTTTTTATTATTAGGCTTAACGATTTAATCTAATATGTCCTTTTTTCTGTCAAATGGTCATTAACCAACATTTATTTACCTTGCACTTTTTACAGCAAAGACCATCACTGCATTGAGAGTCTTGAGTCAAGGTGCATTTCTTACAACACTCTGCTCCTTCAAGGACACATTCCTAAGGAACATAAACATTTGCAAAACATCAGTAAATGGTGTCATTTTCCTGAAAGTACCAGGATATTTTCTTAAATAAATGTACAAATTCACAATAATCTTTCTTCCATAAATCCTATAAAATTTCTAGGCGTAACACTTGCTCTGTATGTCTCAGTGTGTGGAAATGGAATGACCTTCAATTCCCTAAAAACCATCACCAAACAAGCAGACACTTACAGCAGGGGTCCCACAGTCACACTCCTCTCCAGTTTCAATGAAGCCATTGCCACACTCAGGAGGATCGAGAAGCTGTGGGAAGAAAGACAAAAAGGGAAATAAAATATAGAATAATCAATATCAAAGACTCTGAGAGACCGTAAGTGCCACACCTGTATCCATTTGCCATACCTGCTAGTCACTCCAAAATATATATTTTCCTAAACTACAAAGCATGACTTTAGAACTCAGAACTTCAGAACAGAAGTGTCACTCCTTCTGTTTCCACTTCATATTTAATATACATATTATATAGCATTACATACATATTTACATAAATATATAACATACATACCAGGTAAGGTCTGGTAAATGTCACCAAAATAAAAGATGATCTAGCCATTGCCTAAAACCAAGCCAGACTGACTCCTCAAATTTCATTTCAAAAAGGAGGCAAGGGATTTGGAGTTAGAATGTCTAGATTAAAATCTTGGCTCAACTATTTATCTTGGGACAAATACTTATTGTCTCAGAGACTTTAATATCTAAAACAGGAATAATAATATTAGCTGTCCATCCACATCAAAAAATTATTATGAGGATCAAGTTTAATCATCTGTGAAAAGCCCTTTATTAACTATATCTCCTCTTGAAACAGAAAGTTATTTCATAGACAATGAGGAAAGCATCACCAAAACTAATATATTCAGTGATCTATTTGTTATAAAATATAGCTCCTCCTATTAACATAGCTTTGCAGAGAGCAGCAACAATAATTTGTCCCAGAAATCAAAGCAATTTTTGACCTGTCCAAGAGCATATTTTAGGTCTGTTTTATTTTTTAACTCTCCATCAATTTTATCTTTTGAGTATAATTTGTCCTATGGTGATAGGCAAAATTAGTAAATAGCAAATAATGGCTATGTGTCAGATATATAATATTCATTCAAAAGTTAATCAAAGTTTACAAATTATAGAATGGAAGTGTGCACACATCTGTAAATAGACAGACACACACACTCTTTCATAACTAACTAGAGGGAAAAAAACAAAATAAAGGAAACAAACAAACAAAAAACCTCTACCAGATTTCAAATACTCTCTTCTCTCCTACAAAAGAGTTAACTCTTCTCTGTATTACATTTTCAGTTGAAAGTGATCATAGCAAATGAAAAAAGCCAGAATGGAAACTTACCCAGATGAAATACAAACTTATTCTCCTACTTTGGGTTTAGAATGATCAATAATTTTGGTAAAAAGACTTGTAATGTTATATGGCAGCAGTGTTTTAGTTCAAATATCTCTTCCAAAGCTTTTGCAGAGACTTAAAATTGTCAATTTGATTTTCAATGCAATATGATATATTTCCTAAATTTCACTGGAGTGAACAGCGAATGAAACCATGTAAAATTACAAAGGCAGTGCCATATATCACTGTAGTGCACAGAAGCATTTCATAGTTCACATAACTAACAAGGAAAAAGCATTCTTTTTTTAACATGCAAAGTCTTCAAAATGCAGAAGGAAGACTTGCTTTCTAGTCAGTAACCAGAGGATGCTCCACAAGTTGTAAAAGCCTACGACAAAGTCCAAGTATAGAAAGATTTTCTCCTTTTCTGCTTTAAGAATGCTTGGTTTTCAAATTGGGAAGCCTCTCTAATTTTAATCACACTGCTCACTCTGAAAGGCAGTGGTAGGGAGTTATGAAGGGAGATATGCCCCCCCTTTCTCCCTGTATGAGTTGTGACTAGGTATCCAAAGGGAAAAAAAAAAAGCATTAAGAAAATGAAAAAGAAAGATAAAATGAAACCATTTTTGTAAGCTAACTCTGACTCACCATTTCACCATATAAAAAGAAAATGGAAATTTTTCAGACAGAAACACTCTTATTTCTACTTGCTTTCTACCCCCATCAAGACAGCCCAAAATGCCCAACATTAAAGCTTACTTTAATGTCAGCTTTAATATTTAATAATTAATAACTCTTGATCACAGTTATTACCTTAGAAGGTTTGTTGAAAAGGCAGGCACCACCTCCACTATTCAGGAAGTCATGATATTCTTCAATATTACATTGGGTGAACTTTTTAGGAAGATAATAGCTATAAGAGAGAAGAAAATCAACAGCCAGGTAAAACTTGTCTCCCTTTTTTGTGAATTAGTGTTAAAATTGAACTTCGTTAAAATTGTATATTATTCTTTAAAATAAAAGAATAAATTCCACTTATGTACAACATTTATATTCAATCCATGAGTTTTATTCAATCAGTGTATTTCTAAATTCTTCATTTGGTGACTAATGATGACTACAGGTTGTTCGTTATTTGCATGTGAATTCAAAGGAAACAAACAAATACCATACCTTCAATTTTAATCAAGGAGAGTCAGAAAAAACTTATTTCATAATGGGTCATTCCTAAATATTAAAACTGGGCTAGAATCCAAACTGCAGAGCATTCTACAAAATAACTGACCTAAAATCTATAAATGTGTTAGGTCGTGAAAGTCAAAGAAAGACTGAGGAACTGTTCCAGACTGAAGGAGGCCCTACAGACATATAAAAACGAAATGTGACGCCTAATTTTGAACCTTTTGCTATAAATGACATTATTGAAACACAGGGACAACCTTGAATGAAGGCTAAGAATCAGATGATTTTACTGGTTGTATTGTGGTTATGTAGAAGCATATACCTGTTTCTAGAAAATGCACACTAAGGTGTTTAGGAATGACAGGGCACACCACGCTAGTAATTTACGATTCAGGGGACAAAAAGATTCTTTGTTACTAATCTTGCAACTTTTCTTCAAGTTTAAGATTGTTAAAAAAAGAAAAAAAGTATGCCAAAAAAGTCATAAAAGGTCAAAAGAAAAAAGAAACTTGGTTAGAGAACAATTTGGCAATATGCATTAAGAACCCTCAAAATGAGCACACTTTTAGATCTAGTACTTCTACTTGTAGAAATTTTTCTTGAGGAAATAATTAGTTATGTGCACAAAAATGTATGAACAAAGATAATTATGATAGCACAATTTACAATATCAAATAGCAAAAAAATAACCTAAATGTTCAATAGTGAGAGAACTGTTAACTGATATATTAATAATGATATATTAATAATAGAATATAATGTAATTATTAATAATCAGTGTTGAAGAACTGATAGTCTCAAAAATGCTGACTATATATAGTGTTAAGTAAAAAACATGAATAAACAATTAAATATTCAATAGGAAGCAAATTTTATAAAACAATAATAAAAATGGAAAGAGAAAAAATACTGGTGTAAAATACAGCAGTATTTTAATATCAACCTATAGTTATCCTTGGAGAAAAGAAGCAATAAAAATTTTATTTTCCATATCTTTCAAAAATTGTTTTACAGTGATCTTTGATAAAATGGAAAGAACAATTAAGATAATAATGAATAGTTTTTATAAAGTCTCTCTCTCTCACTAGCTTGCAAAGACTGTGTCCATTTATATCCCTACTTCTTTCTCACATGCTGGTTAATACTTCCTGAATCAATTACTGGAATTTATAATGATTATCTACCCTAAACTCACTTCTGAAGTGTTTCATGCCAAACTTTCCTTGTAAAGCTAACATGGGTTTAAGTTGTGTGAACTACTTAACTTCCTTCACTTCCTTTTCCTAACAAGAAATAAACGTTCTTTATTTGAAAAGTTTCTTACATATATTACTTCTGTTTTTCTTTCCAATGCCTACAACCCCAGCCAGTGTCTTTACCACCTTCCCCTCTAATCCATCCTACATATCTCTGCCAGAGTTACTGAATTTAAATTGGGCTTTCTTCAAGTTCCCTTTTTATTACTGGTCAAAATATGAGATGGCGCCCTACTGCCAAAGTAAAAAGTCACTAACTCTTAGTGTAGAACCCTTAGGAGTCAAAGCCTCCTTTGGGCTCGTACAAAGGCATCCCCACACAGGTGCCCTCAGCAGTCACAGCCTAGCCCAGTCTCCTGCTCACAGCACAGCTGGGAGGGAGCTCAGTCTGTTCTCCAATACTTGGCAGTGACAATAAACTCACTCCCCCAGAGGGAAGCCTTTTTTGTATATGAACACTTGAAATTTGTGGATTGCTCTTTCCTTTATTTTGCCACATCTGACTTCCTATAACTTCTGCACACAGTTCTGTGTGTCTTAACTGTACCAAATAAGCTTTATTCCTCTACCTTAACATAACCCTTCAAATATCTGAAGGCAGATATCACGTCTCTCCTCCCCTGCTTCTGCCCCCACAACTTCTGTTTTGCAGAGTACCACATCTATTGTATTTGGTTAAAAAATCTTAATTGTTATACCTTTAAATAGGACTGAAGGTATTCATTTCAACCATGCTTTCCAACATTTACCAGTACGGAGGAACTTTAGAAAGTAGAAATGGGAGAGAATGTACCCATGGAAACATATGTCCCTAACTAGTGCTGTTAGGTGATATTTGGCATAGATCAAATTTAGTGTTATATCAAAAAATATTTTATATAAAGTGCTTTTCTCTCACATGCATCTATTTAATGTAGGAAGAGTTCCAACACACACAGCTGTAAGAGTAGCCATTTGGTTTCACTGTATATTATGCTTAGTGCTGTGCAGATTGTCTATAAAAAATTTAATAATCAGAATAATCAAATAGAATATATTAAATAGCTTTTAAAAGATAATAAATTTAGTAATTATTGGAAAATTACAACTATAGAACAAGAATGTTTATCATTTCCTCTCATTACTAAACAGAAAGTCAAAGGATATTTTGAAAAATATTTTAAATACATATTTGCATATATATTCCCTCCATCATTTATTTTCCTTGTTATACCACATTCTGTGAGCTCAAAATTCAAATGTAATCAATAAATATTTATTGAAAATCAAGTGTATAGAAAGGATTATGATGTGAGGTCTGAAATATAAGTTCGTATATGTAATCCCTCAAAAATTTACAAATGATTGGTGAGAGAAAGCATAAGTATATATAGAATTAAATTATAATGCAGGGGTTAAAAATTATAAAAATCTCAGGTGGTTAGAAATATGGTTAGAGAAAAAGGGGAAAGGCATTCCAGATGAAGAGAATATACTGAGGAACTCAAAAGAAGTTGGAAATTTATGTACAATTATAATGAGCAAACTTTTAAACAGCTGGAAATCTATGTAGGATTATGGTTAGCAAACCCAGAAAGGTAGAAACTCATGTACTATTATGGTAAGCAAATCGATCACGAATAGTAGGGGAAAACGAGATTGCAAATGAGGATGAAGAAAGATTATGGACATCTAAATATTAGAGTAAGGAATATGAACCTCATTCTTTAGACAGTGGAGACTCACAGGCAAACGGCATTTAATGAACAAGAGCTACATATTAACAAGATGGATAAATCTCACAGACATCATGTTGACCAAAAAAGCAAGTCACAGAAGACTACATACAGTATGACGCCTTTCATATAAATTGAAATCGTGGAAAGCAATACTATGTTTTACTCCAACACACAAACACATAAACGTATAAAGAAAGACCTGTGAATGTGAACCAAATTGAAGATGGTGGTTACAAGTGTTCACTGTCTTATTCTTTATACCTTTTTAACGATGATGGAAGTGGGGCTCAGGAAGGGAGAGAGAGAGCCTGCAAGTTGCCTGAGTACTTGGAATGTTACTGAAATAATGACAGCGCAAGATGATCAAAGGTTAAAGTAGGGCAGTAGTGAGAAGCTAGGAATAAAAGGATTGATTATAAAATTTATTTAGGATAAATAAAAGGATGTCTCACAGTGTGTGAAGGGTGGGACGGTATGAAACCTGTTGAAACCTGTTCTCAAGAGAGTAGATTGTACACTTCTCTTCCCAAGGCCTTTTTCAGTGATACCACATTGTGAAGCCACCAGCGATGGCTTGAAATCAGCCCTTGCAGGAGTATTTACACCATGGAAATCTGAGAAAGCTATAAATCAGGCTATTTTCCTGTTTTTGTTTTTGAGAGTCAACTTACCAGCACACTACTGTTTATAACCCATTAAATTAGAATTGAAGGAGACAAAAGGAAAGGGAATTAGTAGGGATGCCATCCAAAACAAAGTTGTTCCTCATTTCTTATATTTCTAGGCTAGATTCAAGGCTACAAAAAATCTCTGAGGTCTACTAACTTAATTGACATCAACTGTTTTCATAAATAGAGGCTATTTTGTGAAAATATTTCATATACAGGGCCATTAAGAATATTTACTTCTGATTTTCTCATAAGTGCCTGTGGTAAGGTTCCATGCACTAATGGAACCTCACCATAATTCCTAAGAAGACAACAGCACAGCAGGAAAAGGAGGAGGGAGTTATTTTCAAATAGAAGTGGCTCACCCGGTGTCTCCCATTATGCATCCAGACCACGTGTCCTCACATTTACACTCACCTAAGAGAACATGAATACACATGCCTTGTTATAAAGTGAACACAGCTACATTAAAGTAGTTTCTATTTTTAAAACACTATCTTTACTTTGTTCCTGAAATATCTTTTAAAAACTAACACCTGCTTTCTAATTCTTCTTGCACTTGAAGTTTTTAATGCAATGTATAACAAAAATATACTTTGACCCTATCAAGATTATATAATTTTTATTTTTAAAAAAGTCTTCTGATTAACAAACAGCCATATTTAAACCACTTAAAATGGCTTAAATGAAAGACAATCAAATACCAATAAAATAGTGATGAACTTTATGGCACAATTATAAGAACCCAGTTACATACACCTTTATGGGAATTATTAAAATTTCTTGTCCATTTTTAAAAGCCTCTGCACTGAGGCTTCCGGCAGAAGGCAGTATAGTACATTGGTTAAGCAGAAGGGCTTCAGAATCAGAAATATCTGGGTTTAAAACCTGGGCTTGCCACTGAATATATGTATAATCTTAGAGATATTATCCTTTTAAGATCTAGTCACTTCATCTGTAAAATGAAACTAAAAATGGGATCTTGTAGAATTATCTTGAGAATTAAATGAGTAGCTAGATGTAGGTAATACTGGCATTCAATCATCTGGCATATAATGGGTACTCTATAAATAGTAATAGTATTATTTTAAAAATCATACTTATAATATTACTAAAATAATAAAATAAATATGGTTATAATAAGATTTTTACTCTAAACACATAGTATTTGACCATTCATGGTGAAGTAACTTTACCTACTTAGGAAAAGATATTCTTCTCAGATGCTAAACTTAGCATATTTTACTAGGTCCGTATTTTACTAAGCTTTTTATCAGGTCTGATCCTGACAAGGAAGCTGTACTTCTGTAGCCATACTTAGAAATGTTTTAAATAAACCACAATAAAACAGTATGCCTGCAACCAATATGACTAGGATTCTCTACTAGACCATTTAAAACCACCAAACTGAGCTTATTTTTCCCCTTTTTAGGTTAAATTCAACTATGAATTTATTGTTAGATGGCTTTTGTTGTTGTTTTGTTTTTCTTTTTTTGAGACAGGATCTCACTCTGTTGCCCAGGCTAGAGCTCAGTGGAATCATCATAGCTCACTGCAACCTCAAACTCCAGGGCTCAAACAATCCTCCTGCCTCAGCCTCCCAAGTAGCTGGAACTACAGGTGCATGGCCACAGTTCCCAGCTAATTTTTCTATTTTTTGTAGAGATGAGATCCCACTATGTTGCCCAGGCTGGTATCAAACTTCAGGCCTCAAGTAATCCTCCTGTCTCAGCCTCCCCAAGTGCTAGAATTACAGGCATGAGCCACCATGCCCAGCTTTTTGTTGTTGTTCTGTTTTTTGTTTTAGAGACAGGGTCTCCCTCTGTTACCCAAGCTGGAGCTCAGTGGCACAATGATAGCTCAATGCAGCCTCAAAGCCCTGGGCTCAAGGGATCCTCCTGCCTCAGCCTCCCAAGTAGCTAGGGCTACAGGTACACACCACCACGTCTGGCTAACTTTTTTATTTTTTTGTAGAGACAGGGACTTGCTATGTTGCCCAGACTGGTATCAAACCCCTGGCCTCAAGTGATCCTGCCTTAGCCTCCCAAAATGCTGGAATTATAGGCATAAGCCACACCTGGCCTTACATGACTTTAAATGGTTGTTATACATGGAGAATTTTTCATCTATAATATAAATATTCCCTTGTATTACTTTTAAAGACAGTATTTTGTGCTCTGGCTTTTTATCTATTTGGATATTCTTATAGTATAAGAATCTGAATCAAAGAATCTCATTCTCCAAAATATTTACAGATGATCTATTTTAAATACAACTAAACCACATGTGTACTAAAACTTACCACTTGCTAGCTTTCTTTTGTCTGAGATAATACCAATATTATGGGCTAATGATTGGGCAAGTGTAACTGCCATTAAATCAGTTTTCCCAAACTGAAAAACAAAAACAAAAAGGAAATATATGTAAATGCAAATTGTTTTTCACTTAAGATGGGCCAGAAAAAAATGTCAAAATATAATTGAAAATAAGAAATTCTGAACATTTTCTTTAGCAGAGGATAAACACATTGTAGCTAGTGCTGAACATGCAATTGGGAAGAAGTAGTAAGAAGTAGTTTGGTTAGGCCTTACAGGGAAGACTAGAAGCCAGTGAATCATCAACTTTTGGGTTTGGTAACTTAAATCTAATTCTGCGTCCAAATTTCACTGGTGACATTCCTGAAAATCTTAATTCTTATATATGATTAAAACATTCTTCTAGTTAATACAAAATAAAAATACATCTGTAAAAATTATTTGAAACTTATTCATCTTTATGTGTCTACTTGCACTCCTGAAATTCCCTCCAAATGGAATAGAATGTGGCTTCAAAAACAAATGGAATGAGTAACAGGAAGTAGTGATGATCTTTGGCCAATAGAAACAAGAAGAACTGAGGATATTTTTTTCAATAAGTAGTCTTCCAAAGATTCAAGTATTTTTCTTTTAGATCACTTCCATCAGGTTTAGTAAAAGGAACCCTTTGAAAAACTCATTCTATTTCTCCCTCCCAAAATTTGTCAAATACTGAGGAAAGAAAAAAATATCCAATTGGGTTGCAAGGTGGCAACCCAATGCTTCAGGGAATTACTCAATTCTCTGGAAAATCATTCAAAGTAATAAACAGGGCCTATTTTCAATGAAGGTAAAGATTCTCTCTATATAATCTGTTAATAGCTTCATCTGGAAATTATTCTAAGTAGAACATGAACAGAATTATCACATATTATCTTCCATTATTTCCCTATTCTGTCCTCTGGTCACTTATAGTAAATATATTGATTCGTAATATAGCATCCTAACATCTGGAGTTATGTGGAATACTGAGCAATGAACTCTGTAATATTATGAAAACATTTTCAGCCATCATACCACTTTGTATTGTACAGATGTTCACACCTACTTCATTCACGCCTCCTCCTTTCAGCAACGAGCAAATCCCACCAATATAAGCCGCCCCGCTCCGGCTACTCTCAAATTGACTTCCCCTTTTAGAAAAGGAAATGAAAAATGCTTACTGCTCACAGCTCAAACATCATAGCACCTCTCATTATTAATTTACCACATTTATTTTCTCAATGTACGTAAAGTATCTACACACTAGATTCATGGAGTAAGGGAATATGTGAAAATTGTTTCCACATATAACCAAAGAAAAAGGTTTCTAAGGGATGTTTTCCCACAAAATAAATAGTTTAAATTGAAGCATACCTATTAAAAAAGAATTGCTGATATGATATACTCTAAGATATAAAAATCACTTCTGTGGTATCAAAAATATATAACTTGAATCTCATAATGAGAAGAATCAGACTTTCCCACAATGAGTGGCAGCCTATAAAATAACTGGCCTATACTCTTCCAACATGTTAAGCTCAAAATAGACAAAGAAACTCTGAGGAAATCTTTCAGATTAAGGGAGACTAAAGAGATGTGATGATTAAATGCAATGTGTGATCCTCAACTGGATCCTGGATGGGGGAAAAATTAGCTATAAAAGACAATTGGGGAAATTTGAATATAGACTGTGAATGACATGAAAGTATTGTGTTGATTTTAAATTTTCTTGTTCTAATAATTTACTATGATTAAATAAGAGAATCCCATTATTCTTAGAAAATACACACTGAAGTATTTAGTAGTAAATGCCTAGTAAGTATGTGTCTTCCACTTACCCTCAAAAGGTTCAGGGGGAAAAAAAAAATCGATAGATACATCAATGGATAGAAGAAAGGAAGGATGGGAGGGAGGGAAGAAGAAAATCATAAAACAAATGAGGGAAAATGTGAATAACTGACGAATCTGGATAAATTACATATGTAATTTCCTGGTAGTATTCTTGCAACTTTTCTCTAAATTTGAAATTATATGAAAATAAAAAGTTGCCCCCAAATTACATCTTTTCCTTCATTTATTTCTTCAACAGCTCTGACTTTAGATGATAAGTTTTAAAAATGCTACTATATATAATTTGCTCTTACAAACATGTTACCAAAAAAAAGTGAGAAAAAAATTAAAAATAAATTCCAGAAATACTAAACTCTCACCTGAGAACCAAAAACAGAGAGAATGTTAACATTTAAAAGACAGCAACTTTAACGACTATAATTTATCTGTTGTTAAGAATATGCTATATGAGTATTAGTAGTACTTTTACTCAGTAAATGCTCTGATTAAATCTCTTAAAACTTAAAACAGGCATGTAATAATAAAGTAACTCAAAATTAAATCTCTTAAATTTTCATGACAATTTCAAACAATCCATAATTTAAAACTTCTTCCAAATGTATCTGCCATGTCAAATCCTAATTGTGTTATGTAGTAGAAAGTATACATTTCAGTCACAAGTAACAGAGCATTCAACATGGAATCAAAAAAAGTGATAAATCACTACAAAAGTTACGTACGAAAAAAGATGAACTGCATCACTTTTCTCTTTGATAAAATCCCTCCTGTATTTCATAAATTCACGTAGGGTGATCAATGGATTTTCAGATATGGCAAACTTGTTGTCAGCCGCCCAGGTTTCCATAGCAACCAATACTATCCTGGTCTTAAGTTGGTCTTTATATATCTAGTATATTAATAAAATGAACATATCAGCTGTACATGTGGTGAAATCAAATCAATTATTAACAGGACTATAAAGCTCCTTTCATGGGAACTTCTTGAGTCTTAGTTAAAGGTAGGAAACATTACTGTTTTTAAGGGAGATAATTACTTTTGTAATTTCCCTTGAATAACAGAGAATCAAATTGTTTTAGGAGTAATACCGAAAGAACAGAGTACTTTTTAGAAACAAATGATCCCTTTTTGACAAATACTTGCACCCTACTCAAGGCTCCATCATGTCCATTTTACGGCACCCTGGAAAAAGAATTCGTATATGCTTGGTTCCCCTAGCAAAAAATGAAACAATGAAGATGAAATAATTTCTATACTAACTGACTGGCCCTGATTAAACTTGTGGAGAAGGTACCAGCACAGCTTTGTCAAAGGAAGATTTGGAAAGTATGGAAGTACAGTGGAATTATTTAGTTGCATCATTACCACAGCACCAGGCACTCTTGAAAAAGGTACAACTATGGTACTGTTTCACCATCATTAAAAGTCACCGTGAGTGTCTTTTTTGGGGGGTATGACTTAACCTTTGTCTTTACAGTGTAAAAAACAAAGGAAGGAATTTCAGGCAAATCTGTGGATAACCTTGACCACTTCTTCTTCCCAGCAAAGTCAACAAAGTCTATTGCGAGGTCACCAAGGACTTACAGGATACCTTGGCTAAAGTGAAACTTAGAGCAGTGAAAACATAAGAATGATATTATCCATTCTATTAACAATCATGAGATCAAGTTCCCAGAGGGCAATACTGAATCAGGTTGATACTTACTAAATCTGCCATGTTCACCACAGATTTTGCATAGGTGTTAGTATGTACAACAGAAAGCCGATGTTTTTTAAACTGAAAGCAAAAGAAAACAAGTGAAGAGTTTTCAAAGTTATCAGGAAATAATCATCTCAGCAAAAACATGGTGTAATTGAAAGATCCCTAAAAATGTAAAAAACGTTTTTTCTATAAAAATGTGCCTTCTGTTAAAAAATGTCAAAGTTGAGACCTAGTTCTTTATCTGCTGTGTAGCTTGAGGCAAGGCTCTTAAAAGCTTGAGGCCTCAGTTTACCCATCTGTGAGATGAAGTAAAAAATACTCCATCCATTTCACAGGTTTATTTTTATCAGGATTGTTATTCAAAATGATAAAACATATGAAAGCTGTCTATGAATTCATAGACACACAAATCTAAGTAGGAGTATAGCCAGAAAAAGTGAATGTGAATACTGCTAAAAGTATAAAAATTTACAAGTGCTACAAAACTCTTAACCCAAGATAAAGGTCACAAAGAGGTGGCCTACAGGCTGGATGTGGATCACATATTATATATCTTTTGTTTGGCCTAAATGGTACTTTAAAAATTGAGAAATATCATCATTTCTGGCTTCACTTAAAATTGGCATCCCCGCATGGTTATAACTGACAAGTACTGAGAGGCAGCTGCTCCCTTTAGGCGCCTTTCACCACAGGCCTCACTCCTCCCTATTGTCTTATACCTACTTGGTTCACTTCACTTGTGTTATCTGTCTACATATGTCTATAGACATCTGAATTTGTGACTATCTAAAGTTTTCAAAAATATATGTTTTTGCAGCTTATTTTATAAAAATCCTAGGGAACAATAACATTCACTGGATTCAAATAGGCAGAAAAACTTAGACCTAGACTGACCAAGGAAGCAGCACTCAATCCTGATTGTATTATTATTATTATTATTATTATTAGCAACAGTACTATTTATTTAATCGTATATAAATGACACATTTTCCCTAAAATAAATCATTCAAATTAAATTAAAATGAACTTGGTACCTGAAATTAAGTAAAATTCAGCAATGTGCATCACTGAACATTTTTGGTTTAAAACTCTGGTTACATGGAACAATTAGCATTATAATTCACTGCTATGCTATGAATGTAACCATACTGACTGCAACATGCCCATGAATTGAATATATACACTATAGGTAGAGATAATTTGACTCAACAAGAAGGAAGTTTTGCTAAATTTTTATCCTAAGAATCTTCCCTGCTTAGCCATGTAAACATTTCCATATGGTTTTCTGCATGGCAAGAAAAAAAGAGAAAAATTGTGTTTATTAGGCTAAAGCTGTACATGCAAACTAAAGTGTCACATAATTGGTGCCTCACTTACTTTTTCAACATAAAATAGAAATTTCTACTTTTCTTAAACATTGTCATTTTAGTAAGTAGCGATTCAAATATTAGTACCTATATTAATCAAGCAAATTCAAAGAGTTAACACTATGAGTCACGGAAATATTTTTGGAACCTCAAAAATTATTGCTAGTTACTTCCACCTAAGAATGTTTCCTGCTTGCAGGTTGGTGCTGGTTAACAAGTATGTTTGGTTACACAAATACTTTCTCCAGGTTACAACTTGATGGGCTTCTCATTTCTTCTGAACATATTTTTGCACCGACCGGTTTTACTCTAGGCATGGACAAGTTAAAAAAAACAAAAGCAAATCCTACCATGAGATGATCATTCACAATCATCAGTTCAATGTATTTGGTTTCTTCTTCTACGTTACGAGGATATCGACGAAGCTGCAACACAGTAAAGGAAATAGCACCTAAATAAGCCCTCTAAACTGGGCTGTGAAAAACTAAAAAATATAGAAGAAATCAATAAAACAAAATTCTCCTTTTTATTCCTTTGGCATTTAAAAAAATTTTTCATCAATTTACTTAGTGTTTGAGGATGTAATAAATTTACATGTTTCAAAAAACTAAAGAAGCATAAAAAGGCATAGGATGAAAGTCTCCCTCTCACCTCTGCTCCCCCCATCTACCCAGTTCCGACTCCTTCCCTCACAATGGGTACAGTGAGTTATTCCTTCCAGAAATATTTATGCATATAAAATTAAATGTGAATATATATTTTATTTTGTACTTTCATTTATTTTACTGTCTTCTGTATCAGGCTATTTTCATTTAACAGTATGTCTTGGAAATAGTAATACATAAAAAGTATTCTTTTGGGTTTAATTTAAGGTCCTGAGGATGTCTCAGAGGGTATTGGCACTTATATTCTTGAATCTCCAAACTAGAATTGAGACATGCCTTTCCTCTGGCATGGTTCAGGGCACCCTCCAAATGACATGGGGGCTTTGTTAGAATAGCTTTGAGAACTCCCAGGCAGTCTTGGGTTATCTATTACAGCTAGATCTCTCTGCTCAACAACAAATATTCTCCACGTTCAAAATCATGACCAATGAATGTTACAGGCAAGAACCACTAAGGCAGCCACTCCCTTTGTTCTTTGCAGTTAGTCTAAAACACAATCATAAACAAAGTTTGTAAAATTAACATTTGCCTTTGTGCCATGGTTCAATACATACTTTTTCACTATATCTTTTGTTCACTTGCCCAACGATCATTTTTGTGATGAGGGTATACAACGAAACCTAAATCAATACATGTATGTCTTGAGTGCTGCATTTAAAACAAACTAAAAAAAATGTTCCACATGGATTTTGTCTCATTGCTAATCGCATTCCTAAACTTACAAACTTCTTTGAAAAATATCTTATAACAGTAACTTGATAGGGAATAACAGACTATAATTCTGAGGTTGGAAACCAAAAAGTAACACTAAATTGCATCCAATGACAAAAAGGAGGGGGATGTTTTTAAGATGGTAGGATCTGCTTCGCTGATTGTGGGAGAGACTTTACCAGTAATACAGTAAACTTTGCAACAAGTCCCAACATTTTGTTAATATCAGAAAGTTGCCATATTGGCCACACAGTTTTATAGCACCTCACTTCCACATGTCCAAAGCTATCTCAGAAAGAGCAATTAAGGGTTTATCTGCTTAGCAAATGACTGGATGACAAGATGTTTATGAAGAACTTCAAGGAACATGTCAAAAGAACATTATCCTATTCTCTCAGTTAATAATTCACAAAAACAGTGTTTCAAATTAAATCCTGATTAAAATTATTTTTATCTAACTGGGCTCCAAGATACATATGTCTCTGTATCTGTGTGTGTGTGTGTGTATGTGTGTTCACAACATATATAAAGTTCATGGCAGTAATATGTAGAATACATGGGCTTCTGAGAGGCAATACACAGAGCATATGTGGTTATAAACTCCTCTCTGAGAACAGACTTTCTAGGTCAAAATTCCAGCTCCACCACTGGGTCACCCTATGTGACTGTGGGCAAGTTTCTTAAGCTTCTTAGTCTTCATTGCCCCTATCAGTAAAATGGGAATAAGATAGGCTGAATGTCTCTAATCTGAAAATCCAAAATCCAAAATGCCCCCAAATCAAAACTCTTTGAGTACCTACATGATGCTCAAAGGAAATACTCATTGGAGCATTTCATACTTTGGGTTTTTGGATTAGGGATGCTGAACCAGTAAGTATAATGCAAATGTTCCAAAATCCAAAAAAATTCAAAATCACAAACATTGTAATAATACCTTCCTCATAAGGTTTTTATGGGGATTAAATGTGTTAATACAGTTACAATTCTTACAATAGAGCCAAACATGTGGTAAGTATTCAATACAATTTAGCAATTATTATTCACAATAAAAATCTGTCTGTAATTTTATTTCAAAGCAATAAAAAGAAGATACCTGGTTCCTTCAACTGCTTGATCTTACTAGAGATCCATTTCCTTCATCTTGTGTTTTTGAGGTTTTATGCCCCCACCCCAATGCACACAAACCACCACCACAGTGGTGATAACATCTTTATTCTGATGGCCAGTGATCTTATTTTGTCTAAAGAATTTACTAGCTCTATGATTCTGGGTAAGTCACTGTCACATGTCAGAGCCATCATTTTTCTTTCTGTGAAAGGGGAGTAATAGTACCAACTTCATTTGATTTAAAGCACTATATAAACAGTTGTTATTAATATTACCCAGTCCAAGATCCAATCGAGTAATCATAAAACTTATGTCCTTATTTTATATCCTGGACTCCAAAGTAGCCCAAGTGAGACAAAAGCATTTTGTGGCTTCAAAACCTGATGTATTCACTTTTAAGGAATTATCTTCAAGGGGATAAAGACAAGGATATGTCTCATACAAGATTCCATGATGTGATGCATATCTGGGCAAGGAAAGAGGCATATGGTAGAAAGAACCTGAGATGCCACAAGCAGGGGCCTTGTAATCCATAATATGATGAACAGACAATTATCACCACTATCTTGAATCCTTTTTGAGTCTATGAAATAATATGGCCCCATTTCTAATGTTCCTACAGATCTGCTACCCTTTCTGTTTTCCATACCCTGACAAATGCCTGAATTAGAACTCATCCTCTCACAGAGACTTAATGCAGATTCAAATGATCAGCAGTTGCCAAGTGTTTTAAAATATCATGACATATACCTGTGAACACATACCTGCCGTTTACTCCTTTTTGGTCTTGGCTTCAAAATGAATTTTGGTGAAGTGATGTTTACTTGTTGGAATTCTAAAAGGAAATTAAATTTAAAATAATTTAACCTAGTACATTTGCCAGATTTCTTTAATACAGGGCAATCAAAGTTTTACCTGCCTTCCCTTCTTATGAATTTTGTAATATATAATGTACTTAATGCTCACACAGAACATTAATCTAAGTAACTGTATTATATTAATACTAAATAAACATATAATTAATACAATGCATAAAATCTCAAACATTATTTCTGTTCTAATTTATCTCAAAATTTTTTTTCATATTTCTCCTATAAATACCATCACATTCTTTATCAAGAATCTCCTGAATAGCCAACTTAACCTTCACTTCCATTACTAACCTTCTAGAGGCAGCAAAATAAAGAAAACAAGCAATGAGAAGCAAGTAGAAAAAACAATCACACATTTATAAGTTCGTGATTTATTAAGAAATTATTATAGGGCACCAAAGTTTTGAGTTAATTTTTTCCAATTAGTTGGCATATCTCTTTGCACATCATCAAATTTATCTCAGGCTTTGTCTGCTCTTAGAAGCAGGTGTGAAAATCTGAATCCCTCCTAACTTGCTTGTCAGAATTATACATCAACTGTTTATGCATATAAATTCATCTTTGGATATAAGATTAGATTATTTGTAAGGGAGAAGTTTTCTACAAAGTGAAAGAAAAACTGCAATCATTCCCTGTGGTACAGATTTCCTAAAACTTTGATGGTTGATTAAATAGCATGAAGCAGTCTGATGTGGAGCTTCCTATGGGAGTAATGCTACACAACACTAAGGGTGAGCCATTATCAGCATTCTTGGGTACTGTTTATATAAACTGAAAAGTGCTCTGAAATTACACCACTGTCCCAAAATGTGATAAAACATATTTGCTTTTCACATGATTTGAGTTACTACGTTAATAGCAAAAATCACTCTATATTATCAACCTATGTAATTTCAAAAAATTATGAAAGATTTGGCAATATATATAAAGATATACTATAACCAAGTGGGCTTCATCTAAGAATGCAAATTAGTTCATATTCAAAAAAATCAATTTATACAATTTACCACATTAACAGATTCAAGAAGAACATTATAGGATCATCTCAATAGATGTAGAAAAAGCATTTGACAAAATTCAATGCCTATTCTTGATAAAAACTCTTAGAAAACTAGAATAACAGGCTGTTAAAACTACTCAGCTGCAAACATGTGCTACCTTTCATGGAATAGGAAAGATGGACAGAACCAAGAACTGAGAGGGTAGAGCCGAGAGTCATGGATAATTATTTCCAGGCCTTGAAACGAAATCAAGGAAGAGTTGACATTTGCCCAGCAAAATTTCAGAATTGCTATATCAGTGTCTTCCTTGTTCCTCCAGATTTCCCTTTTTTTGAAAGGGAGTATCTGTTGCTTTTATCCTATTACTGGTCCATTACTAGATGCTGAGAGTAAGTAGAGCAGATAACTTGTCTCTTTAGTTTTACATTATCAATGGATTGAGTGGAACTACACCCAAAGACCCTTATCCAAACCTGGACCTGATTTATTAACAGATAATGAAATTCTGGATTTTGAGCAAATGCTATAACGGGATGAAACTCTTAAGAGACCTTGGGAGGGAGTGAATGTATTTTGCATTTGGGAAAGACAGGAGTGGTGGTGGGGGGGAACTGTGGTGGTAGCCCCTAAGCTGGCTTCCGATTACCCCCATGTCCTGGGACTCCTGCCCTTGTGTAATCCCCTCTCCTTGAGTGGGGTGAAACCTGTTCCTTGCTTCTAACCAATGGAATACCTCAAAGGCGATGGAACATCACTTCCAAGATAACATTATATAAGATTATAACCCATCTTGCTAGAGACCCTCGTCCTTATTGGCTTTCATGACACAAGCACCTATGTTGTGAGCTACCCTATGGATAAGCCCATGTGGCGAAGAACAGAGGGCAAACATCAGCCAAAAGCCAGCAAGAAAAAAGACAGTCAGTCCAAGGGGCCAAAAAGAAATGAATTCTGCCAACAACTACTGTAGCTCCTTCCACAGCTGAGCCCTAGCTAACACCTAGATTGCTGCCTGTGAGAGAATCTGAAGCAGAGAACCCATCTAAGCCATACCTGGACTCCTGATCCACAGAAACTGTGACATAATAAACGTGTATTGTCTAAAGATGCTAATTTTGTGGTAATTTGTTACTCAACAAGAGATAACTAACACAATGCCCATTGTACAATCCCATCCCCTCGAGAGAGGGCTGGACCTTGTGACTCATTTCTAGTAAACATTATACAGCAAAAGTAGTGAGATGTCACTTTTGAGATCAGGTTAACAAAGAAACTATGGCTTCCATCCTAGGCATCCTCTCTCATTTTTAAAAAAATGCAAGACCTAACTATATGCTGTTTTCAAGAGGGGCATTTTAAATGTGAAACACAGAAGAAAATATACCTTACAAACATTAATCACAAGAAAACTATGAAAGAAATATTAATATTAAAGATGATGTAACTTCAGAGCAATAAATACTATCAGGGAAAAAGAGCACTATTTCATGATAAAATGATCAGTTCATCACAACATTCTCTTCTCTTGCTCTCTCTTCTGGAACAACCCAGCTGCCTTATCCTAAGGAAGCAGGGGGCAGGCAGCCCTACGAGCGAGCTTAGAAGCAAATCCTTCCCAGTTGAGCCTTCAGATGAGATTATAGTCCCAGAGACCTTGGGCCAAAAGAGCCCAACTAAACCAAACCCGGGTTGCTGACTCTCAGAAACTGTGACAAAATAAATGTGTATTACTTAAAGCCACAAAGTTCTAGAGTAATTTGTTATACAGTAATAGATAACTATTAATAATACAACTTCTATACTAAAAGGACCAAACACTGGGAGAAATTTTAAAAGTCCTAAATAAATGAGGAGATAGCCTATGTCCATGAACTGAAAAACCATTATTCAATGATGATGATGATGTCTCTTTTCCCCCAATTAATCTATTCACTCAATACAATTCTAATCAAAATCCCAGAAGAACTGTAGAAGTTGACAAGCTGGTTATAAAATTTGTATGGAAATGCAAAGGACCTGGAAGAGCCAAAACAAATTTGGGGAAAAAAAAAAAAAAAACCCAAAATTAGAGGATTTATATTATCTGATTTCAAAACTTACTATAAGCAAAAAAAGCATGATAAGGGTAGCCAAATAGAATACAGTCAAGGAAGAGGCCCATATTAATACTTTTTGACAAAGACATCAAAGCAATTCAATGATGAAAGGAAATACTTTTCAACAAATGATGTTTGAATAACTGGATATCCACACAAAAAAAATAACATAAAACTCAATCCCTACTTTTCACCATGCACAAAAAGTAATTTAAAAAGGATCATAGATCCAAACATAAAAAATAAAACCATAAAGCTTTTAGAAGAAAACACTGGAGACTATTTTCACAACCTGGGGGACAGGCAAAGATTTCTTAGGACAGAGAAAGCAATAATCATAAAAACTGATGTTAGACTTCATCAAAATTAAAACATTTGCACATCACAAGACACCATTAGGTAAGTGAATGAGCAAGCCAAAGACTGGGAAAGTATTCACAAAGCATATCTGATAAAGGCCTTGTATCCAGAACATGTAAGTATTCCTACAACTCAATAACAAAAAGACAAAAATTCTAATTGCCAGTAAGCATATATTCACATCATTAGCTATAAGAAAATGCGAATTTAAACCAACATGAGATAGCATCACTCACAGAATAGCTAAAATTAAAGAATGACAGAGCCAATGTTGGTCAAGATGTGGTGCAATTAAAACTCCCACATAGTGCCGATAAAAGCATCAAATATAACCGTTTTGGGGAAAGGTTCAGCAATTTCTTTTAAACCGGTGGTTCTCAAATTGTGATTCCCGCACCAGCAACATCAACATCACCTGGGACTTGTTGGAAATGCAAATTCTCAAAGCCCACCCATGATATACTGAATTAAAAACTCTTGAGATGGGGCCAGCAATGTGTGGTTACCAGCCCTCCAGGTGATTCTGATGCATGTTAAAGCTTGTGAACACTGTTATACAGTTAAACATATACCCACACTATGGCCCAGCAATGTCATTCCTAGGTATGTACCAGGAGAATGAAAATATGTGCCCCCAAAAAAGACTTGTACAAGAATGTTCATAGTTGCTTTATTCGTAATAACCAAAAACTGGAAACAACCCAAATGCCCGTCAACAGAATGAATAAAAAATTGTGGTATACTAATACAATAAAATATACTCAGTAACTTAAAAGAATGAACTATTGCTACTGCTAGCAAAATAAATCTCACAGGCATATGCTAAGCAAAAGAAGCTGTACATAATACATGATTCCATTTGCATGAAGTTCTCCAACAGACAAAACTAATCTACGGAAAAAAAAAAAAAGGTCAGAAAAGGGATTGCAGAGGGGGAGGCAGTGACTGGCAAAGGTACAAAGGAAGTTACCAGGGTAATGAAAATGCTCTGTATCTCAAAAGAAGTGTACATATGTAAAAATTCATTGAGTAGTACACAAGATTTATGTATTTCATTACATACAATTTTTTAAAAACTAGGTGCAAAGGGATCAACAGGAAATAAGATTGTCACAAAATCTGTTCTTAAAAACACTAGTCCTGAGAGATGTGCCATGTAAAACGAAAGGTTCTACAGTCAAACAAGTTTAAGGAACACCTGATCATATTTCCATCTCTGGGAAATACATAACCTACAGCAAGATAATGGTGCTGATATTGCATAACCCAGTTAAACTTTATTTATCCTAAAATAAATAAGCTTATTTTGAGGCTATTTCACTAAAACTGCCTCTTATTTGTTTATTTATTTGACATTTGTCTATTTCTTGTTTTCTTCTAATTTATCATGGTAAATCACAAGTAATCTTGGGAGACAAATACCACCTTAAAATTGACAGTACCAATTTCTATGAGAAAGAAAATTAGAAACTAATTGAGACAGACCTAAATTTTCAAAGAATATATCTAAAAATCATTGTATAATATAACAGCAAAACTGCCAAATCACCTTTAAAGTTTCTGCTGAAAAGGAATCCTGAACAAAGTCTTGAAAAAAATTATAAGGTTACACAATAGCAAGTCTACAATCAAGTCTTTAGGGTAGATCTTTATTTATTACTTTAAATATTAATTAACACTGATTGCTTCCAGTAATACCTATTAAATTATAGCTTTATTCCCAGGCAGCTTGTCATGATTTATTTTCTTCCCATAATAGGGATTGTAAAAAGTTTCATAAGGTCACTGAAGGAACAGTCTAAAAAGTCTGTGTGAAATACGAGCACCTGTATGCCCATTTGCAGATTTTTTAAAAATAGTGAATTCTATAAAATCTTCTATCCCGTTGGCAGCAAGAGAAGGAAGAGAGTATTCGCTTCTCTTTAGGGGAACTGCAGGAGAACAAGAAAGTTACAAACTTGTTTCAGAGAGGAAGGGACATTAGAAAATATTTATTTCATTTTCTGATGAAGAGACAATGTAAACTCCTAAGTGATTTTCCAAGTAGTAGTTTAGGATTTGCTCTCAGGCGGGCAACTGTTCCATTTCCCCTTGTTCCTCTCTTCCAGAGTATATTTTCAGTGTCATAATCCAAAACTCCGTTTTGTCCCTTACTAGCTGTAGGACCCTGGAAAAGACAAACTAGCTGAGCTTCTGTTTCCCCATCTACAAAATGGAAATAGTCACAATCTTACAGAGCTGTTGTGAAGATTTAAATGAGACTCAAAATTAGAATAATCAAAGCTCACTAAACAGAGGAAGAAGCATCTTCACACCAGGTATTCAGAGTGTGCCCTGTCTTCAGAAGAAGAAAATGAACGAGTCCAGTAAAGCCAAAGACAAATGCACACTGCATAATCACTGCACAACTGAGGAGGCCAAAGTATCAGTGCACTGCTCTTCCTGTCATGTAAAGACTTGGATGCAACTCTCAAATCAATGTCTATATATAAATTGACCTACAAAAATACATGAAAAGAAAAGACTAATTTCACAAATAGCACAGAATAATAGCAAAGGTTAATCTAGAATAGTTCTTTCTTAAAATGCAGAAGCAAAAAAGAGATGAGGAAAACAAAAGGGAAAATGATTGAATTCATCCCTCAATGAACCAGCATTTCACCAAGAGTGAATTTTTACATATTTTATCTATACAGACCAATTCTTACTCTAACATTGTTTCTCTAGTGCCTTACTTTTCGTCTTAAAACTTATTCAAGTTTTCCTTCAATGTGCTTAAGCCACATCTCTCCAAATTCATCCACTATAAATACGAGGCTAGTTTGCATTTTATTCTCCCTCTTGATGCAACTTGGCTTTCCATCTATAAAAGTCTATAATATCTGCTTTGCCCCGAGCAGATGTGGGCTAGTAATATTCCACATATAGATTAATTCTAAAGCACTAAATGAATTATTGAAGTGGTCCTTTAAAGAAAAGTCACTATATGAACATCATACCAGATGGAAGATCATCCAATGGAAATTCAAACAGTCTGGATTTGTAAACCGAATGAAAATGGAAATCCTCCTGAAATGACACAAGCAACAGGGATTAAGCACGTACCACCAGATATCTCCAGCCTCACGCCATCATAGCTGAAGACCCTTAAAAGAACTGTAGCTTGACTATGTATTCTCCTGGGTTCAGAGAGGCGATGAGCCATGTCACAGCCCCTCCTACTCACTCCTGTATTCTCCCAGCACCAGAGCAATATCCAATTAGAAGCAAAATGCCTTCACAGACAGAAAAGCCAAAGCCTTCAGTAATGGAAAATAAATGAATGGATCTATTCCCCCAAGGAGAAGAAAGACATCCGGGAAAATGGGTTAATGTTTTTTATGAGTGGTTCCTTTCATGGATTCCTGCCTCCTTTTAAAAGTCAGATAGCTTTGGTAGGCAAAGACTACAGCACTAACAATCTTCCTGGTATTGGGAAGCAGGACGACTGATAGAAGCAGATGCCCAAAGTGGACCCTGCTCCAAAATTCAAGTGTCATACAAAGTTCTATTAAAAAGCAAGAGGTAAAAAGTCATATTTTTCTTCTAAGAAAAATTAATAAACATTTAAATATATAATTTCATCTGGCTTCATTCAATTACTGAAAAACAATTAGAATGTCATAAATAGTCAAGTTTCATGATATTACCTTAAAAAAAAATCACACTGTCAAGCAAAGTGACAGGACAGATAACAGTGGGTACTCAGAAAATAATGTACAATACAGATTCCAGACAAGACTGTTTACAGGTGACAAAACAATGTGTGTTTTCATAAATTACTTGCCTAAGTGTTTGACCAATGTTGCATGGTAAGAGTAAAAACATTTGTATGTGTAGAGTTAGTATGAAAGTGTATTATGTTTCTTTGTGGCCTATAATATTAATTCAATCCTTTTTTTTGAGACAGTGTATTGCTTTGTTGACCAGGCTGGAGTGCAGTGGCATCATCAGAGCTCACCGCAACCTCAAACTCCTGGGTTCAAGTACTCCTTCTGCTTCAGCCTCCCAAGTAGCTGGGACTACAGGTGCATACCACCATGCCTGGCTAATTTTTCTATTTTTTTGTAGAGATGGGGTCTTGATCTTGCTCAGGCTGGTCTTGACTCCTGACCTCAAGCAATCATCCTGCCTCAGCCTCCAAAACTGCTAGCGTAACAGGCACAAGCCACTGTGCCCGGCTTTAATCCTTTTCTAACCTGTGGAAAATGAATGTTTCAACTAAAGTGAGGGAGAGAAGTAAGACGACCTAGGTTTCTCTAAACTTCTTTTGCATAAGGCCTTAAAAGCAGTGAGCAACAGAGAAAAATCTGGAATCTGGAAGAGAGGAGGGGTGAAAAATCCATATCTGTGGATTTGATCTGTTATGAACTGAATGTTTGTGTTTCCCCAAAATTCATACGTTGAAGCTCTAAACCCCCAGTGTGACTTTATCTGGAGACAGGGCCTATAAGGAGGTGACAAAGGTTAAATGAGGTCATAAGGGTGTTACCCTCATCCAGTGTGCCTAGTGCCCTTAGAAGAAGAGGAGAAAACAACCAAAGTTCTCTCTCTCTCTGCCATGTGAGAACACAGTGAGAAGGCAGCTCTCTGCTCCAAGAAGAGAGCCCTTACCAGATACCAACCCTGCTGGCATGTTGATCTTGGACTTCCAACCTTCAGAACTATGATACAATGAATTTGTGTGGTTTAAGGAACCTGGTATTTTGTTATGGTAGCTCAGTCAGAAAAAGATCATAGCACATTAGGGTGCAGATGGAAATGGAAGCTTCAGAGCTTCCTCAGAGGGAAAATATTACATTTCCAATATAAAAGAGAAAGAAACAAAAGAAATTTAAAAAAAAAACCACTTGTGGTTTTGACTTATTCAATATTTAATCTAAAATATACTGACAATCCCCAATTTAAAATTTTTTGACTTTATAACAGGTCTATCAGGATTTAACCCCATTGAAAGTGAAGAAGCCATCTGGACTTATGATGGTTCAACTTATAATTTTTTTTTTTACTTAAGATGGGTTTATTGGGGTATTAAATGCATTTTTGACTTATGATGGGTTCATTAGGACTTAGCACCATCATAAATCAAGGAGCATCTATATGTATATACTTACTATCCTAACCTTAAGAAATATGAAAATAAAATAGAAAAAAGCTCTCAGCATAAATGTTTCCACTTGCCACAGCAAACAGAAGGAACACTTACTTGAGAAGTGTCATTTTCTTCTGGCTCAATGAGGTATGTGTGGTTTCCATCATAGAACATGCCACTGCCAAAGACAAGAAAATAATTAGGCATGGCTATCAACTCTCAACTCACAACAAGATCATTTTAAACTCAGCAGCTTCCAGAGGACCAGTCGACTTCTCAATGCACATTTCCCAGTCCCACCCATCACCACTGGACACCCCACACACACTGCTGAGACAGCAAGACCCCTCCCTCTGATTCCCCATAAATAGGGTCCCCTCATCCCGACCCTGCCCCATGCTCAGGACTGCCATTCTCTAGCTGTTGTCCATTACTCCTCCCTCTAATATATAATTCTAACACTTTAATACATAAAAATCCATCTGGAAAGCTTATAAAAATTCAGGTCTTTAAGGAGCCTCTCAGATTTCTGGTCTGTGACTCAGGTGATGCTGATGCAGGCTGTCAAGGACTATACTGAGAATAGCCTACCTACCACACACTTGGAAGATGCTTAAGTACAACGATTAACACATTTGAACAACATGCCATGAGCTAAATACCCTTACACTCATTTAATCTGTTCTACAAATCTATAAGGGAGGTACAATGACTATCCTCATTTTACAGATAAAGAAACTGAAGCCCATAGAGATGAAGATGAAGTAACTTGCCCAAATTACATAACCAGTAAGAGGAAAGGCAGGAGTAGAGCCCAGGGTCCAAGAACTGCTCATTTGCAATCTGCTACCCCACCTTCATTCATTCATTCATTCAGCACATATTCACAGGGTGCCTACAATGCACTGCTCTAGGTGCTGGGGCTACAGTAGCAAGCGAAACAGACCAATTCTCTGTCCTCTTGGTGCTGATGTGCATTCTAAGGAGGACAGACAATAAATATATAATAAACAAGCAAATATATATTAGATAGTGATAAAATACTAGGGAGGAAAATAATACAGATTAAGGGCAATAAATGGCATCAGAGGACAGACTTTGGCGGACCAAAGAGAACTGCTGATTTATATAGGGGGTTTGGGGGTCAGAGCAAGGCTTCACAGAGAAGATGACATGTAAACAAAGACCTGAAAGAAGCCAGGGATGAGCCACAAGGATACCTGTACAAAGGGCATTTCAGACACAGCCCAAGGTAAGAGAATCTTGGCATGTTCCAGGAACAGCAAGAAGGCAGTGCAGGTGAAGCAGAGCCAGTGAGGGGCAGAGTGGGGGCCATAGTAGGTAGGCTACCCTTAGGGTCTTGGCTTTTGCTCTGAGAGAGATGAGGAGCCATTGCAAGGGTCTAAGTGGAGGGGAAACACAATCTCCCTTAAGTTTTAAAATGATCACCCCAGCTGCTCTGTTACAATAATCTTTAGTACTACAAGGATAGAAGCAGGGAAGTTATTGCAATAATCCAGGTGAAAGATGATGGCTTAGATCAGAGTGGTAATGGTACAGGTAGTGAGCACTGGTCAACTTTGGAATACATTTTGAAAGTAGAAGGAATAGAACTTGTTGATGGATTTGAAATGGAATGCACAAGAAAGAGAAGAGTCAACAAGGATGCCGAGGTCTTGAGCTAAGCCACTGAAAATATGGAGTTGCCATTTAACAAGACGGCATAACCAGCCAGGCCCAGGGAAGCAGGGTACAGGGAGCAGGACGCAAATCAAGAGTTCAGTTTTGGACCTCTTAGGCTGGAGGTGGCTATCAGCCATCTGAGAAATCCTCTGGAGAGCATTTAAAGCTGCAAGTGGCCTTGACTCCCACTTGGAGAGATCCTGATAGCCACTCCTTTTAGGAGAACATGATCCTTCTACTGAGACCAGGCCCTTTATGATGCTGAAGAAACTTATCATTCAGGCATCTGAGCGTAGCAAAGGTGTGATCTTCTGCAGTAATTTTTCAGTTTTAGGTGGAAGTGACTGCATGATAGCCAAGCTGTCTGTGTCACAGAATAGTATTCGTCTCTCATTGATGCCTTAGTGAAATTGGTTGGTTTCACTGGGCTATAATTATAACAGCCTCCAGTTCTGCCTCTATCCAAATTCTTTCATTCCTACTGTAACATCTTCCACATGTCCACAACTTTCATATACCCACAGAATGGCTATTCTCATATCTGCACAGTTTTAAACCACATGTGCTTTCTGAATTTGGATGACATTGCATTTGGAATTTAAAGATAAACAGATGCAGTTTGTAAGACATTACTGACAATATATATGCCTAAGGAATCAGAGGGGGCAACCTTTTCAAAACAGTAGACCAAATATGGCAATGAACATTCTCTGTACCCCTGCTGAGAGCTGGCCAGATTCATCCAGAAAATCATATAAAACCTTTGCCAAAGTTCACATGGCAACACCCACAAAGTAGCAAGCAGATTATTTTGTTTAAATAGTACTGGGTGTTATTCACCCTTGTATTAGGTTAATGTCCAATGGGAAAATCATTTCTTTTTATTGGGTTTAAACATCATGTATACAGTGTAAATAAAACATATTCTAACACCATCTATACCTTAGAAGACTCTGGATTGCTATATGATAATATGCCATTATTAATTCCTTAATAACTAAAAAATACATGTTTTATTTGCTTTGTTTGAGAATTGACACCTTTTTGTTATATTTATATAAATTCTAATTAATATATGGAGTCCATAACAGTGTGTACTTCATAAAAACCTATAACTAGAACCAAGTCATCACAGACCAATTGAGCTAAAATTTAGTAAGGCTGCATCAAAACAAGATTTTGAAAGGAAACAGCCATTCTCACACATTTCCACAAGAGGGCAATAAACTCACATTTGATTCCACTCTTCAAGGTTCCCATAGTTACAGGATTTTATCATGACATCAGACATACCAGGACCAAAATATTGCCTATTAGTCCTTTGAATCTGAAGAAATGCACCTTTGCAGGTTCTTTATAGAAAAAACATATGTACCCAATTTTTCCCCCTTTATGTTCTTCAACTGAATTCAATAAATCAGAAGAGTGGAAAAAACTTCATTATGTACTCGTAATTTATAAAGGATATGTCATTGATGAAATAATATATATCATATCTAAATCACTGTAAATGAGACAACATACATTATTTAATAATATCCCCCAAAATATTTCTGTCAGCAATTTTTGTTCAGGTCAAAGCAAGATGAGAATTAATAAACAATAAAAGGTATAAGAATGTATTTACTCAACACGCTCATAAAAGTCTAAGAATGCCCAAAATGCTTGTATACAATTTGACAGTGTTTCTATACACACAGGTTTTCTGTTTATTTTTGTTTAGTTTTAAATTTTAAAAAGTTTCTAAAAGTAAAATTTACTTAGTTAAAACAACTGAGGCAGGATTTTGAGTTCTACTCCTGATCCAGTTACTATAAATTTCCTAAAAGTTATTTTACCATCCTTCTTTAAATGACTATATTAGGATTAGTAGCAAAGCACCATTCTTAGGTTCTCAGGTCAATTAGAGCCCTTAGAAGGCACTAATATCGTCTCTCTGATTCTCACAATACTGATTCCATTTGGAAAACCAGAAGGCAAACTGGAACAAATACTGAGCAAGATGCTCACATTATGACTTTGGATTGAGATTTTAAGAGGAAGAAGAATAAATCTTATTTTTTATCTCATTTTCTCCAGTATATATTTGCTGTTCACAATGTCAACAGGTCCAGCTGTACTATTCCTAGGTGACAGCTGTGCTTGTCTTGAGATCAGATATAACAATTTTACTGCTGAAAAGGATGTCAATGTTTCTTTTTCCTAATAAGAAAACAGAAGCTGTCAGATATTAAGCATGGATTCTACATTTGCAAAAATCTCTTTATTCAAGGAATTTATTTAAAATAAATAAATTTATACATTTATTTACAGTAAGTCAAATAGTCTTTAGGAATAAACAACAAGCAAATGGAAGTCTTCCATGTGCTCAGGCACATGGCCTCCCTTCTCTGGTTATTTACCTCATCCTTATACTCTCTCCTTTTCTGCCTAACATCCCTACTCCCAGATCCCAGCCAGATGTGCCACTTAGGCAGGCACAGCTAGATTTTCCAGTCTTTCCCATTACATCTCTTTTCTAGATTTAGGATCTGCCAATCTAACCTCCCTCCCTTGGGTAATTCTATCAAAGCCTGTTGTACTCCACCTTCTTTAGGTGACATCTCTCTCAAGGTTTCAAGTTCTACCTCTTCTTCAGTGCCAATGCTCAGCTTGCATTTTTCCCATTTTTAAAATGTTCTCTCAAAGAAAACAAATGTGTCTGTCACATTCCAGAGCAGAAAGCTAGGCTACATTCCCTCTACCCCCGCCCCACCCCCAGTGAAACTGAGAGCTCTCAGGACTCACATTTCAATTGCCTTAATATTCCTGCGGCTGGCAAACAGCAGACACTCAATAACTGCTTGTTAGATGAAAAAAAAAAAAATCTCTAACTTGGTAACAGAAAGGAAGTATTTAAGTTTCCCAACAAAAATTTAACAAAACTAAAGTGCTGGCTTGTTCTGTGCCAAAAAAGTAAAACAAACAAGAAGGAAATGAGATGATTTAGTCTAAATAGAATGCTGAGGAAAGACACAGTAGCTTTATAAGAGGTTACAAAACAAGTAAGAGACAGCCACCTGCGTATCACCATTATCGACAAGATGGAGGAAGTAGATGTATTCCCATGTTAAACATCAGCAAACGTTCTTTGACAGTGAAGGTTATGAGAAAGGAAGCAAGGCCCCAAGGAAGGATGAATTCCGTTCCTTGGAGATCTCTGAGAACAGACAGACCCTCCCACAAATTTGCTGTGAGTTAGGTGGGATTCTAGCCAAAAAAAAGGCCTAAAACACATAAGCTCTTAAGGTCACTTGTAGCCTTTTGTCCTTGTGCAAGAAGCCAAGAATTTCCATCTACTGAAATTTCTATTATTCCACAAAAACATAAAAATGAATATCAAGGAAAAGTAGGGGTAGAACTGTTATCAAGGGGCTAAACATCCACAGAAATAGAAAGCAAAGTTATCCAAACCACTCCTGTGTCTAAATTTGGATGAAACTAGAAAAATTCTTCAAATATCACTATAAGGTATTATACTATAATTCCAAAGCCTCTGGTTTCTACAACTCTAATCTTAAAATCTTCTCAGTTTATAAAATATAAAAAAGAAAAAAATCAGATCTATCACTGATTTTAAATTATTTCTTGACACAAAATAGGGATTTCTATTGTAGTGCATTAGAAATAAAGAAAATAAGTTACTGAAAGAATGAATGGTACAAATAATTTTTAAATACTTACTGAAGTCCGTGGCATGTTGACAATGCAACAAATGAGGCAGGGTTTCCTCGGATATGGCCCTGGTAGTAACAGTGCTCTCCTCCCTGAAAACAGAAACAGAGGATGTAAGCCTTTGCCATCACAAGGAGAATTAGCCACATCATTTTACAGGAGGTTTCTGCTAACACTGCACCTCCATATCTAAAGCTCTGAACAATATTTCATTATTCAGATTAGCATTATCAAATCATTTCTAACAGAATTATTCATAAACACTCCAAGTGAGCTGACTCCAAATCACAGGCAGGGAAATAAAAGTTGACTTAACTTTCCTTTTATGTAGGTGACATTAGAGGAACAAAGAAACAGATATTGAAATAGGCATGTGGTCATTGCACCAGAATAAGTTTAATCATCTATTTCCCTAGTTATAAGAGACTCAACCTTGAGCAGCAGCAAAGCAATGCTCTCTCACATACAGCTAAGTAAAAATGCATACAAATCCCTAAATTGTACTGATGGAGGAAAATGCCTGTTTTTACAGGGTTATATCAAAACTTGACTGCCAGACAGACAAGTTTATACCATTCTTTTCTCAAACCAGGAATGGCTTTACTGGTAAGCAGCTTCAGGTAGGGTTTGAAATTGTGAAGTTTCTTCTAGCAGCCAGGCACATTAACAAAATCCTACTAAGAGAGACCCAATTTTTTTTTTGTATTAAATGTGCCTAGAAAAAGAAATAGGGTAAATCCTCTGCCATCTTAGGGTGTCACCTTTCAATACTTGCTACTCAGAATGTGGTCCACAGACCAGTAGCAATGGCATAACCAGGAGCTTGTTAGAAATGCAGATCTCAGGCTCCACCCCAGACCTACTGTACCAGAATCTGCATTTTAACAAGGTCTCTAGGTGATTCATATGCACATTAAAGTTTGAGAAGCTCTGCTCTGAATGACCTTTTTCCATATTCCCACTAATCTTCTATTTCTTCAGTAGGTGAAAGCTTCCAATTAAATTGACTCACTGAGAGTGAAAGAGTGAAATAGGAAGGACTGATAGAATGGGTGGTTTAAAGGGGTAAATGTTACTTACTTCAGTTTGGCTTAAGGACTAACCCTACTTAAAATATTCAGCGCTTCACAAATGGAGGAGAGAGAACAGGAAGACATGAAGATGTAACAGGCCTGAAGACATTTTCTCCACCAGAATTCCAAGGAAAGCAGCGTAGCCTAAAACTATTGTTCCTCATGAGATACTCCCACAGAAGCTGGTGAATCTCAGCTTTGAGGAGGAGGTGGAGAGCATGTAAAATGGTACACAATGCAATCCCTAACCCTATGACACCCCTCCAGATTCCCAGAGAAGTCACTGAACATCATGAACTGAGGACTGTAGTTAGATTTGATGGAGGAGGAGAAGATAGGATGGTACTTCACGTAGGAGTCAGACATAGAATGGAACCCAGAAGGCCACAGGGACTGGGGGCAGAAACAAGTCCTGGACACCAGGACAGGGGGCGCTGACTTCACAAAAAGGGTCACTGTAGTGTAGATGTTAACAACACGTGAGTTCTGGACTCCTTCCCTCACTAGCTGTGCAATCCCAAGCAGATTATAGAACCTGCCCGTGTCTCAGTTTCCTCATCTGTCAAATGGGGATAATTATCTCATAGGGTTGTTATGAGGATTAAACGAGCTAATAGACATACAGGGTTTAGAATAATGCTTGGCCCCTGGGAAGCACTCAATAAATGTTCACTGCTATTATAATTACTCTGTTGTTCTACTCCATTTACATACACAATCACATTAAATCCTCACATAAATCCTACAAACAAATATTGTTATCACTATTCTACATAGGAGGCCACAATCTCTAAGAGCCAAGGTTGTCTACCTGGGAAGTTGCCAAGTAGAGATGAAAACTTTATGTGAACACAAGGCCTGTGTCCTTCCCCTTACACTGTTTGTGAGTTGAACCTAGACCTGGGGGTTATGCAATGCAAATCTAAATATTTCCCTAGGCAGTTATTTTATTTCATTATTTTATTCTATTCTGTTTTGTTCTAGTCTAGTCTATTCCAGGTTATTAATATGAAATGTCCGATTTCCTTAAGTACTAAGTTTGACTATTAAGATATCTCTGACATTTCACTTTGACACTTCTTGTTTTATTTTTATTGTGAAGGTACATCCTCAGACTTGCAGATGCACATTTTGGCTTGTGATTATTTATCAAATTTTTTTTTAGAGCATTTCTTGTGAAACCATGGATAAGTAAAAAATTCGTGTTACTTTCAAATATGAGTTCCATCATGAAACCAATGCAGCGCAGACAGCTCAAAATATCAATGAAGTGTTTGTGAAGGATGTGACTGAGGAACACACAGTACGTTGATGGTTTGAGAAGTTCCGTTCTGGTGATTTTAATCTTGAAAATGAGCCACGTGGGCAACCTGAGACCAAGGTGGATAATGATGAGCCAAAAGCTGTAGTGGAAGTGAATCCATCTCAACCTACACGTGAATTAGTAGCAAGGTTTGATGTTGCTATTCCAACAATGTTGGGCCATTTGAAACAAATCAGTAAGGTAAAGAAGCTGGATAGATGGGTACCGCATGAATTAAACGAGCATCAGAAGAGAAGTCGCCTCAAAGCTTACCTTTCTTTGCTGTCATGACATAAAGGCGAACCATTTCTACACCATATTGTTACATGTGATGAAAATGGATTCTTTTTGACAATCGCAAGCATTCGGCACAATGGTTGGATAAAGAAGAAGTGGAGAAACACAGTCCAAAACCAAATACTCATCAAAAAAAGCTAATGGTGTCTGTTTCGTGGTCCAGCACTGCTGGTATTATCTACTACAGCTTCACAAAACCTGGTCAATTGACTATAGTGGATGTCTACTGCAATCAATTGGGTGAAATAATGAGAGTGCTTGTGATAAAGCAGCCGAGATTGGTCAATAGAGACAGACTAATCCTCCAAGACAACGCTTGACAACATGTCACACAAACAACAGTGCTCAAACTACAGAAGCTGGACTTGGAAACTCTCTGTCATCCACCATATTCACTAGACCTTGCACCAACTGACTACCACTTCTTCCAGGCTTTGGATCACTTCTTGCAAGGAAAAATATTCAATTCGCAACAAGCTGTGGAAAACGCCTTTTGTGATTTTATCACCACTCACTCTCCAGGCTTCTCTGCTGCTGGCATAAACAAGCTACTGTTAAGATGGCAAAACTGTGTCAATAGTTTAGGTGCACATTTTGATTAATTGTACTGCTTCTTGGTTGAGATATATTAATAATAAACCACTTCTGATTCAAAATCGGTCATTCTATATTTAATGATGTAATTTTTTTTTGTATTGTTTTGTTTCTAGTAGGGCTAGGGGTAAATTTAACATTCGTTAAAAAATCTTTGTTGGGAGGTTGGACCGTCAAACCATGCATAGCTTAGATTCTAAGTGCATGAGAGGACATTATGATTCAGATGACCCTGATTTCCTGGACACATCTGATTGAACCACAGATCAACACTCTGGCTTTGTATTGGCCAGGCATGAAAGATTAACAGTCAATGAGGTGACATGGATAGAGAGAGAATTCTGTCTTTCCCTATATTGGATAGTGACTAACCCAATCAGACCTTCTCCTCTCAGAAGTCTAAGACTCATAGTGAGCAGTAAGTAACACATAAAGATAGTAGAAACAAAGATAAGAAAGTAGAAACAAAGAGAAGTAGAAACAAAGAAGATAATTGCAAGAAAAATGATATCAGATTAGTAAACAATGGGACGATAGTCATTGCATGTGTGGAAAATATGTCAGTGGCAAAACATACAAGAATTTTTATAAATTACTTAAGTTTTCTTTAAAAAACCAACTCTGGAAACATATCATATTAAATCATAAGAAGGACAAAGAATTCGTTTTTTAAAACACACCTCCATTATATTGGGGAGAGTTAAATAGATGATTAGATAATAGAAAACAATCTTTCACTAATTTCTGATTCCAAAAAACAGGAGTCAATCCAAAAACAGCATATGATCAGGAGGCATCTGCACAAAAGCCTTACACTGCAAATGAAGAGCTCAATATGGTTGAATCAGTATCAAATGTTTCCATGACACTTCAAGAGAAGCATAAACACAAGGGGGGAAAAATCTCCTCAATTTGGGCTACTATTAATTCAAATTTTGAGGCTCTCAACTGGTGGTATAAGTAATTTTTACAAACAATGGTGGAAGTTCATTTTTGTATTGTGATTTTTTTCAGGGATTATTCACCATAAATCAATAAGTATTTAAACTAAGACGTAATGAAGGTTTTTTTTCCTTTAACATGCCTGGAAATATTTTTTAGTCCAAGGTACAGGCTTTAATGTTAAAGGGCTTCCTTAATTTATATAACTATTATTAAATTTTAATATAAATAAACTAAATTTAATAGATTTTTTTTACATAATTATTTTACCTATTATTTTTAAATAACACACATGGGGCAAAAATTGAGAGGGCAGATGGTGAAGAGTAAAACTGCTCCCCTCATACATACCATTCAACTGTATGTCCCTCCTAAAAAGCAAGCATTTTTGACAGATTTTATGCACCATGTCAGGAATAGTCTATGCATATTCAAGTAGATGTGTATATACACGAGTAACACATATATCCTTTTCAGTGCACAATTGGTTTTACACTCTGCACACTGTTTGGCCACTTGATTTTTTTTCCTTAAGGTAAGTTTGGCATCTTTCTGTATCAATACCTTATTTTTTTATGATGGTATAATATTCCATTATAGGGGTAAACCATAATTCATACAGTCCTGTACTAATGGCCATTTAGATAATCTCAATTGCTGTTATAATGTTGCAACAAACATTCTTTCATGTGTTTCTGCACACTTCTGTCAGTATACATGTAGGAGAGACTACTAGACATGGACCTGGCAAGCGAAAGAATAGGTATACTTTAAATTTTAATATTTAAAAGGACAAATATAATTGTATTTCTTTGCACTTATATCTATTTTAAAATATGCCTTGCATTTGAAATAAACTGAATTTTATTAAAAATTATGTGTTTCAATAAGGACCACTAAAAACAACTTTCTCAAGGCTTATCAATTATAAAGGTTCTCCATATCTTCATATGACTGTTAAGGAAGCCAAAAGATGCTGTATGGAAGTAGGTATTATATATAATAATCTAAGACAAATGTTGTAGGAAAAGAGAAAAGCCAGCACATCCTGAAAGAGTTGGGCTCTTTCTTAGGCTGCCAGTCATAGCTTTATTCCGTATCGTCTCCTTTGTTCCAGAAATAAATCCATGTCCTTGAAACTTTCTTCATACCACTTGACTTAATAACAGTCATAACAGTACAGATGCTTACTTTTAGCTAATTAGGTTATAGCTAAAAGAATACCCACCTCTGTAAAAATGAATTATATGATAGTTCATATGTCTACTTATTGGTTTATTGTCCCAGTGGGGGAAAAAAAAGCTTATTGCAATTTTTATTCTAGGGAATTCAAAATAATCACTTATTGGAAAATTCAAAGACATACCACATTTTTATTAACAGCCAGCAAGATCTCAAAAGAAGAATGGAACTTATTATAAATATGATGAGATGATAATACAAAGGAAGTTATACAGCCTGGGCTATAAAATGATGAAAACACAATAAAGGGAACCAATTGGAATAAAGCTGTGAGGCCACAGTCATTTGCCCTTTATCAAGATCCTCAAAGGAAACTCCGTAACTTTAACAGCTCTAAGATGGGCCAGGACCACCTCCTCCAAAAAGCCTTCTCAAATTCCCTCCTTCTTACAAATTAGTTCCCACTAACCCCTCCTTCTCTGAATTTTCATAGTATTTAACTGCAACATCTCTTTCTACCTGCATGCCTGTTTCTGCCATATTTCCCCACTAGACTATGATCTCCTTTCAGAGAAGCACTTTTGCCTGATTTATGTTCATATACCCGCCTGTTCTGCTGGAGAGAGGCTCTCTGAATCTCAGGTTCCTCATCGATAAATGGGGATAGCATCTACCCAAGCTGCCTCACAAGGGTATGCAGGGGATTCCATGAGATAGTGAAGTAAAGTACACTGTAAACTGCTATACAAATAGCAGTTTACACTACTATACAAATAATTAGCTATACAAATAGCAGTTTACACTACTCCTATACAAATAGGTGAGGGGGGTACAGTCAGGCAACATTTACTAAATGAGGGATGCTACAGTGTCCCTTGAGCTATGATTCTCATACTTTGTTAAGACTGACAATTCAGGGCATTGATTTATAATGCAGACTACTGTGTTTCTTGCCCAGACAGTTTGTTTAGGCAGCTCTGAGGTGAGACCCAAGAATCTGCATTTTAACAAATACTCCATGTTTTTCATACTCCAGGAGTACGCTAAAGGAGTGCTTCGCAGCCTGGGAGCTTTTAAAATCCCAGGCTGTACTCCAAACCAATTAAATCATAATCTCTGGGGATGGGACGCAGGCATCAGCATCTTTTTAAGTCCTCCCAATGATGATTCAATGCAGCTGCAATGCTCAAGAACCCCTGCACGAGAGAAACGCTGTTCAACAGCCGTTTCCCAAAACTGACTCTCAGAATCACCATGGAGGGCTTTCTAAACCAACCGCTTCCCAGGCTTTCCCTTGGAACCTACTGGATCAGAATCACAAAGGAGGCAGGGCCCCAGGTTTTTTACAGTTGCAAAAAGTTCCCCAGGTAATTTTGATGTCATATTTGGAATTGTTGAAACTAAAATATTCAGTGCTAAACCGTCCCTGTGCAGATGATACCAGAAAGACAGATCTTTCACAGAATGAGCGTGTCTACCATATCCTGGGCATTCTGCTTGGTGAACTATGTGTTAATTCATATGACTGATGAGGTGAATATTATTTTCTCCATTTTACAAGTAAGAAAACATATTTAGAGAGATCTTTCACACCCAGGTATGCCTGATGCAGAGTCAAGCCTCTTTACGCTGGGTGGTTCTCAAGGGGTGGTTTTCAGGCCAACAGCATCAACATCAGCTTGTTAGAAATGCAAATTCTCAAGCCTTACCCTAGACTTCTTCAGAAGCTCTAAGGACATGGCCCAGCCACCTGTGGGTTAGCCAGCCCTCCAGGTGATTTCACTGTACTCTAAAATTTGAGAACAACGCTTTACACTTACACCTGCCTCTGATCCTGAAGCTCCTCACTACTGAGCCCAGTGAAATCCTACACTCATTCCTGAGCTGATCCTTCCTGAAGCAGAAAGGATGTAACCAGCCATAGCTCTTCTTGTTACTCTAAAACCAGTTGGCTTTATCAGAAACAAAACGGAACGTAAAAGGTGAGATAAGAATATGTAAGAATTGTGCCTCATATACAGCCGGGAAGAGCAGGACTGTTTTTTTGTAGGTGCTGGTCACAGGATACCATACAGGAGGCTCTGCACTGGATTAAAGGGGCTAGAGTGATCGAATGCCTGCTTTGCCTGTCTAAGGGGTTTCCCGGGATGCTGGTCTTTCAGTGCTACATCTGTGAAAGTCACAGGCAAACAGGGATGATTTGGTCATGCTAAAAGGGCAGGGCCAGTGAAGACACCTCCAGACTGAAACAGCCCTCTGCAACCCTTGTCCTTCTGCTGTGCTCCCGGAGTCACAGCCTTTTCACCCTTCATGGGCACAAGTCTTAGAACCAGCCTTCTGCCATGCAGACTGGGGCTCATGCCAGTTACCCTCCTCCTCAAGTGGAACCCCTCCTCACCCTGCTCTGGTACCATAGTTCTCAACCCTGGGAGCACATCAGTATCACATGGACAGCTCTTAGAAAAAAATATACAGCCTTACCCCATACCAATTCCAGAAGAACCTCTGGAAGGTGGGACCTGGGCATTTTTAAAATTTGCCCAGATGATTCCAACATGCTGCCATGGCTGGGAATCTCTGCTCCAGCCAATAGCACCTTGCAGGAACTACATCCCCACCCTTGAATCCTACTGCACCCTGGATTCCTCCCAGGGTTATACATTGCCCAGACTTACGTCTGTGGCTGTATGGCTGCAGTCTATTCCACCAGGTACTTGCCAGTAATCCATGGATCTATACTAATATCTGTCAAAATCTTCAGCAGTTTATGCCAAAATGAGAAAAATAAGTACAACATAGTCACTTTTTCATAAAGCTACATTTAATTGTTGAAAAACTGTACATTGTTCTAAGATTAGTTCCTTATCTTTGATTACTAAAAATATCCATTTTTTCTTTTTTAAATAGACTTATTTTGGGATAATATTAGGTATACAGAAAAGTTGCAAAGATGGTACAGAGAGTTACAGTGTACCTATCACCTAATTTGTCCAGTTGTTAACATCTTATATTCCCTTAAGTACATTTGTCAAATCCAAGAAACTGACATTGGTATGTTACTGTTTACTAGACTCTGAACATTTATATGTCACCAATTTTCCTATTAATTTCCTCTTTCTATTTCAGGATACAATCCACAGTACCACATTGCATTAGTTGTCATATTCATTTTTTAATTGGTAGCAATAGTAAATATTATAGTATTTAGATGTTTTGAGAGGGTTGTTTCCATATATGGCAAAATAACAAGACTGGCAACCCGATATTGATCCTCAAAATTTGTTTTGCTAGTATACTGACCTATGAATAAAAAAGTCTAAGACCAAGAATACAAATGAATACTTCCTAAACTTTAAGTTAGCACTATAGATTTTCAAAAGACTTTAAAAAGAAAAACTACCCTTAGGTTTAATTTAAGTGACTGACTAAAATGTAATTTTTAATATAAGCTATGGAAATAAATGCTGAAAAATTACTCAATAACATTTCACTATTAAAAAAATCTAGAATCCCTTGTTGCCTGAGATTGTTCTGGTCTATCCTTTCAAGCGTATTCGTACAGTGAACAGCCTTGGAAGATAGAGATAGTCTCCTTCCAGAGTAAAAGGCAGGCATGATTACTCCTCATTATAAAAGATTCAGGTTTACTAAATTCAGAATTTTTTTCTAGTAACACAATGCACTGTATGTGCAGGTATCACCTGGCTCTTTCCTCTGTTACCCTCTGGGTATCAAGGCTACCAGTAGAAGTGTTAAGAAAATGTTGATACTCTGGCTATTGCTATTGCCATGAGTAATCCTTTGTCTCTGACCCAGGAGTCTCCTGTCTTCTGCCAGCATAGATGAAATAGCAGCAAGGCTAACACTTGTTAACTTGCATGTAGGATATAATCTCAGACCTTCACAGTTCTTGAAACTTGAATTTCCATCCTCCCCTGAAAATTGAGAGATTTGTTAAAAGGAAGGCTCTATTCCCACATTTCCATTTTCCTACAGGACAAAAATCAGCTGAAGATAAATAGGGCAAATATTGCCCATTTTATTGCAACTAGCCTGCCCTCATTTATACTACTGCTTGAAGCCTTCAGATATCTGTGTTTGCTACCCCATTCCAGGGAAGAATTGCTCAAACGGCCTCCAAACAATCCTCACTTCAAGATCTAAAGCTAAATGGTCATCCAAAATCTCCATACTATTTTAAGATTCATTGATGAGCACTGGGATTTTGTAGTATAGTCATAAATCAAAAAGATGGTATCTTAAAAACTGAAAAAAGATAAATTTAGCCAACTAAAAAGAAAATACTTTCATTTAAAAGATGCATGGTTTCTGTTGGACAGGAAAAAAATGTATAAGAATATTATTTTAGCAAAAGTTTCCACAAGAAGAAAAAAGAACTAGTAAACCATTGGATATAAATAAAAGTGATAGGAAAAGAGTTAATCTTATAAGAAGATAGTGAATACCACAAAATATAGAGGCTATAACTTTTTTATGAGCTCGTGAGTTAAAAATAATAATAGGTCCACCAAGGACACAGCTTAAAAATTTATTTTTATTGTTGTGCAGGAGTCTTTCCTTACTGATTGTGTCTAGGTAATGATAACTTTGGAAAACAAAGTATGAAAACTGACATGGAGATTCCCAGGAGTTACAGCTCACACATACCCTAAGTGGAACAATTGTTAAAGTCTTTTGAGATGCAGTGCATTTCCAAAAGGTACAGACTTTCTCTCCTCTTGTATGTAGGCTCAGGTATCACCAGTATATACTCTGTTTTTACATTAGTTATAATAAAATCAAATGCCTTCTGTATTAGTTTCCTAGGGCTAAAGTAACAAATTAGCAAAAACTGGGTGGCTCAAAACAACAGAAATTTACTCTCTCACATTTCTGGAGGCCAGAAGTTTCAAATCAAGGTGTTGACAGAGTTCCTTCTGAAGGCTTTAGTGAAGAATCCTTCCTTGCTTCTTCCTAACTTCTAGTGGTTACCAACAATCCTCAGTGTTCCTTGATTTACAGGCACATCCTTCCAATTTCTCCCTCTATGTTTGTCTCTGTGTTTCTACATTTAAACTTCCCTCTTATGAGGACACTAATCATTGCATTAGGGCTCACGCTGATCTAGGATGACTTCGTCTTAATTTTATTACATCTGTAAAGACCCTATTTCCAAATAATGTCATATTCACAGGTATCAGGGGACATGAATTTGGGGGGAAGACACTATTTGACCCAGTAAAACCTCTCATCTCTTTAAACATGGCTAAGTGAATTTTCATATTCACAATCCAGGGATTTGCTTCTAAGAAGCTTGACTCAGTGGTATAAACTGGAGGTGTCTACCACAGCATCATTCATCTAATAAAATGAACCTGTATCTTAATTACCTATAACCAGCCATTCCAGTTTCCCATCACTTCATTTAAAAATACTCTTCATTATTTTTACACAAATAATATGGCAAACCCGATCTTCTACTTTATTATTAAGTTAAACAGAGGTTCCCAAATTGCTTATTTTTAAGCAAAGAATAGTCAAGAGAAATAATTTTTCAGCTGTCAGGTAATCATTGCATACTCACTAATATAACGAATGTCTTATCAGATTACTAGAAGAATTTAGGTTCCCACAAAATTTTCCTAAGTAATAAATTACTGTAATGCAGAGAGTGTATTTATCAAGTTCTCTGAGCTGTAGTTCTAAATTAGGAGAATGGAAAATCAATGTGGACCACATACAGTGACTATATAATTACAAACTCATAAAATTATAACTCTTTCCAGGAAACTACTAGGTCATTGTACCTTTTTACAAATAATAAAATTTAAATGTGTTGCTCTATATGGATTTTTTTAGCATAAGGAATGTATATTACCTAAAACCTTACTCTGTAGTTGATGTTTGATTATTAACAGGAAGAAATATAATTGACCAAGAGACAATTGCAGAAAAAGAATACACATTTGGGAATCCTTAAAATAAAGAAAGAATAAGATTTTTGTTACATCTGAAAAGATTTTTGTTGTTGTTTTTTTTTTTTTTTGAGAAAATATAACTATATGAGGGTTTGAGGTAAGGAAAAAAAGGAAATTTTTTCTCTACCTTTACCATAAACTTCTTCCCCTTTAATTTTACTTGCATTCTATCATACTCCCATCCACTTCATTTTTGAAGAAGGAAGGATAAACAGAAAATTTCTAGCTGTTAAAAGAAAATCCTATTACAGCATCTCTCTTCTCTTTTGCACCTTGAGCCTTACACACTGTGCTTGAGAACTCAACACTAACTAGCATTCAGTAATCATTTTTACCTCTCCATGAATGATTCTGGCTTAGCCCAGGACTGATTAAAAGGTACAAAGAGTTACCCTACTATAGAGGAACTTCTCAAACAACATCCTTCAGGGAAGGCAAATTTGCATTTAAGGTTGTATCTGATAAAAAATGATGCTAGGCATGAAAAAATAAAGTACTTTTTTTTCAGCAACTGTTTCTATGGGTATAAGCTGATCATTCACCATTTCTGTTACTTACACTCCTGTAAAATAAGAGAGGGAGTTGAATCAGAGTCCCTTCTGGTTCTATGACTTGCAATCTACTTTTAAAAAAAATCAAAGGTTACCAACTTTTTTTTCTTTTAAATACTAGGCCAACTTCCAAAGAATCAATATCTTGAACACTGCACTTACCATAGAGGAATAAAATTTAAAAACCAACAACAAAGATGCTTATATGTTTGGAAATTTGTTTAATGCTAAATATAAAAATTTTTAAACAATTAAAAAATTATTTCTAAAAAGCTAAATAATTTGAGTCATATAAAAGTCATAATATAAATCACAAAATATATATACCTGGACAACAAAAAAAATTTATGTAGCAGACCTTCTAGGATGCTGCTAAAATGGTACTTAAGAGTAAATTTTACATTCTTAGATGCTTATAGAAAAAAAGAAAGATAGGTAATTAATAAGTTAGACATGCAACTCAATGAGCTATGAAAAGAACAGAGAAATTTTTTTTTTAAGTAGAAGAAAGGAAATTACAAAGCTAAGAGCAGAAATTATTGGAAAATAAACAACAATAAAGAAAGTAAAGCTGGTTCTTTGAAAAAATGTATTTTTAAAAAACTCTAGGCTGGGCTCACACCTACAATCCCAGCACTTTGGGAGGCCAAGGTGGGAGGTTAGCTTGAGGCCAAACGTTTAAAAAAAAAAAAAAAAACTCCAACAAGATTGATCAAGTAAAAGAGTGAAGACACAAATAAAGCAAAATAGAAATGAAATAGGAGACATGTTGATACAGAATGAGTAGGCTTTAAAAACCATAAAATATTTGAGAGCAAATATAACAAAATACTCTCCTATGTAACAAAAGAAATGACTGGTCCCATCTGTTAATGATACTCAAGAAATTGTTAAAAAATTTTTATAGAATCTGAATGGTAGCATGACCTCAAGATGACAGCACTTACTCTGTCCAAAAATCTAATTGCTATGTGGAATATGTATTGATACATATGCATTTCCAGATTTTCAAGACTGTCGAGAGAAGAGAGAACATAGGCAGAAAGTAATCAATGTGTGAAGTCCAAAGGCTTTATTAGTCTTACTTCCTTTAGGTTGTACCAGATTTCTTTGAGTTGAGGTGCTGGTGAAAGACTGTACTCCTACTTTCATCCCTCCTCCTGTGCCATTTGCTCCACCTCTGACTCTGTCCACCCTCGCTGGTTTTTCTCTGTTCCTTTCATGCACCAAGATCCTGCATCAAGGCATCTGGCCTTTGCACATGCTAATTCCACCCTGAAAAGTTCTTCTGCTTCCATTTCACCCACCTGTTAACTTCTTTCAAACTTCAGAATTAATATCATTTCCTCAAGAAAGTCTTCCCTGACCAACCAGATGAGGTGGGATCTGGTGGGATCTCCCAGCAAATGCTCTCAGGGCAACATGTAAACATTCTCTTTTTGACACTTACCATTTCTGTAATTTACAAAGACTTTTTGGTAGTTACTTGCATCATGCCTGTCACACCTACTAAAGGACAAGCTTCATGAGGGCAAGAATTGCATCACCTATTGTTTATAGCTATATCCCTATGCCTGATCCATGGTAACTACTCAACTCATATCTATTGCATGAATGAGGGTTGAGAACACAAATAGGGTATCTGAGAATTAGGGCTTTTTTCTATTCCACCATAAATCCCTAATGTCAGATTTCTAGCCACTTAAATTCCACATGCCTGAGTTTTTAGGAGTTTCCTATGGGGATTAACCAAGTCCACCTGTATCATCTCCTTTTCTAACTCATAGGTACAAAGAAAAGGCTGATATGATAAAACATCAAATGAAGCCTTGATCAATTCCCCCCCCCACCAAAAAAATAGCTGTAAACACTCAAACCACTCAAAATGAAGGGTGCTTATTCTCTGATCTTTATTACCTGTCTTTATTTTTATAGTGGCCACTTATTCACGGGAAAGAATTTTTATTAAGGAATAAGAAAATACTGTTGTTTGGGACAACACCAAGGTATAATTTGTGATTTGTTTGTTTGTTTCAAATCATTTAAAACTTGTCCAAAACAACATTTATACTACTTCCTGTTCAATTATAATTGCTCTAATAATTCACTCTGATTTCAAAACTATTCAGATCATAACTTGGTAAGAAAAAATTTTACAACTATAGATTTGGAAAAGGCATTATATAATGAAAAGGTTAGCTCTATAATTAGAATCAAAATGGAAAAGATATCCTATTATAAAATAGTTAATTTGTTCCATACACAGAAATGCCATTAGTTAGTGCTACTTTGATTTTTTAAAATTTATGGCTAAATATGTCTTTAAGTTTACAGATAACATCTTGAACATTAACAGATTAAATAACCCTTTAGATATGTAATTGGGGGGAAACTTTTATACCAGAAAGAGAGAGGACCTTCTACTGAAATAGGTTACAGACAGAGCTCAGGAAAAGAACCCACGCTGACAGCAGCTGCCACTTTCCATTTTTCCTCGCTCCCAGCGCTAACATCCCTGACCTGTTTAAACTGGTAACGGGCCAACGTATTTTCTTCAGACTTAAGACCACTTGCAATCTTAGTGCCATTAAGGCAGCTGATGCATTATACATGATGATGGACCTAGAGCAACCATCTTCAGTCCCAAGGGAAAGCAAAATTTACTTAATCCCCAAAGAATTTTTTCCTACAATGCAAAGAGAATTAAATCATGAAATCTGAGACCTTCCTGAAACCACACTGATTACGAGACAACAGAGGAGCATATGTCTACATAAGCCTGCCAGGAGGAAAATGCACACACCATCAAGCTCATCAAGAAGATACTAAATAGATTCCTAGTGGTGGATAAAAATTAAAGTTAGGAGACATACCTTGAATAACTAATGTTACATGGGAGGAAGAAACGCACATTTTATCAGTTTGTTTATTAGATTTGTGTAGCTCCTTTACTGTCTTCCTGGTGGGGGTGGGAGAGAGTATTTTGGGAGAGGAGGGGAAAGGAGGGTAGAGGAGGAGAGGAGGAGAGGAGGATGGGAATTTCGAATCACTTTGGCAAGGATACAACCAAATATCTTCTAGTCTTTTGGCAGGATGATGATATGTTTCAGCTTAGTTACTCTTGCCCATAAAACTTCATATTTCCTTCAGATACAGATACATTTACACATAGGCATAAAATGGGCATGTGTTTGCCATGTGCAAGACAGCAATGTATTTCAAATGCTGATAGTTTAGAAGCCATGGTGCTCCCCTGAGCTGAACAAATACACAATCCAACTTCTATGGAGAACAAAGGATGACTGAAAATAAACCTCAAGAGAAAATGGTTGAAAAAACAGGGCATCCTCAGAAGGCACTGGGTCTTCTTTGGATTAAAGGAAACTTTATATTGGAATAATTGAGACTCACCTGAACCAAACAGTTACATCTTCAATTTATGGCTTATTAAACAACCACTAAGGGAGATACAATTGCAAAGGGTAAACTGTAGAAGTGCTATCGTTAAAATACGTGCATTCTAATTCCTCTGCTATTGTAATTATTCATTTCCACACAGAGGGTAGACTACAATGGATAATAGCCCAAATTCTGGGGCCAGACTTTCTGGCTTCAAATTCTTGGACAAGTTAGTTGTGAAATAAAACTATAAAATAAGATCCCAGGCTCTCCAGACAAGATGAACTCCCTGTGGCTGGTAGAAATACCCTAAACCTAAAAGCAAAGCTAGGCAGCCACGGCAGAGTATGAGGGAGCAGTCACGTGCCCTGAGTTTTGGGGGCGGAGGCAGCTCTTGACAAATATCCGGCTTTGCAGCCCTGAGCCAGAGCAGTTCCTGTGAGTGGAGCCAGGATAGACTGCAGCCAGAAACTCACCCCCCAACCACCTCTTTTAACTCCTCCACCAGACCCCTGCCCACTGGCCCTATGAAAGAAACATCAGACTTCTGGTTTGGGGATTAGAAACCACCCAATCAAGGCTTGACTATTTTGACCAATCAGAACTGAACATGTTTGAGTCCTTCATTTGCCTAAACGGACCTGACTGAGAACCTGGGCAGGAACTTTCCCTATTAAAGCCAGACCCTCCCCTTGTTCTTCAGTATGAACTTTCCTTTTACACTGAAGGGAATGTCTCCCCAGTCTGCAGATTTTTTTTTAATAGAAAATAAAGTTCTCCTTTTGCTGCCGAAGATCTCATTGGTCTTTTGTTCACATAAACTTTCTGTGCCTCGGTTTCCTCATTTGCAAAATGAGGGTAACAATGGTATTACTGGGGGATAAAATGACTTAACATATGTGAAATACTTCAGACTTGTGCCCAGCACATAGTAAATATCATACAAGCATTTGCTATTACTCCAACTACTACCAGTATTTTACTCTTATTATTCCTCAGTCCCATTACTAGTATTGATCCAATCAGGATATCATATGATTCAAAGAGGTACAGATTATATAAGACAGGAAATCCTTGGTGGTAAAATAAGTATCTATAGGGATATACTAATTATTTATTTGTAAAAATACAAAACTTTGACAATGGTGTAAAACAGAAGTGTAACAAGTCATATTTTTGATTACATTAAGAAGAGCATTTCACTAACTGAAAAGAATATTCCACCAGTAGCCTTAAGGAAGAAAAATGAGTTTGAATTTGTAAGGAAAAGAGGTTAATTCTTCCAAATGACTAGCATTAGTCCACTGGCAGCAGTTATTTGGCCGTAAGATAAGACTCGATCACAGAGCCTGAGTTAATAGCATATGAAAACATAATCTTCCTACAGGTCAGCAATATACAGTAATTATCAATCACCGAAACTAACTTACTAGGACTCCTCCTATATACTAACCATCAAAGGTATGGTTTTTCCAGCTACACTTTTGTGTTCAGGATTTAAAATACCTCTGTGAGAATATGGCTCTTGCACTAGTAACGGAGAAAATTAATGAGTCCTCTTATAATACAATTCACTATTTAAAAATGAAAGTATTTAAACATGGCAGTAGTTTAAACCCACAGGACTCAAAGAACAAGGTTTCCTGTGCTGGCCCTATGTGCAATTCTTATTTACATTCATCTCTAAATAAGAAAATCCTAAAATTGACTCCTACTACCATCCCTAAAATTCAATAATTTCTTATTAAATTACCATAAGATTAACCCTATTGGTATATTCATTTTTTGAAAATCTAGATCTCATTCTTGTAGGATCTTTATATTCTGAGGTTAAAAAAATCATTTTATGTCAGTAACTAGGGGCTAATGAAATCATTAAAATATAACAGAATTTAAAGCTAGTCTAGCTACAGCTAATAACTAAATATTAATGTATAAAGAAGACATAGTGATACATTTTTTTGAATCATTTTGGTTTTATTACAGAATGGTATTAGGTCATGGCTAAGCTGTTTCAGAAAATGGACTTGAGAAGAAATTTTTCCAAGTCATCTAATTTTAAAATTTGTGTATTTGTGGTTAACTTGGCTTTAATCATTGCCAAACCTATGCTATCTGAAATTTTCTCTCCTTTCAAAGAGAACCTATGTGAGGTACCTGTATGCTCATGCCACAACCTGTAACACCTGTACCTGAACTTTCCCTTCATCCTGCACCAAAGGTTCTGCTCTCAGAGTTTAGGTTCAGTGGTGAGAGTCCTTAACCTAAATGTCCCGGGAAGGCAGCAAAAAAAACATAAATACAGATTCTAACATACAGGTAGTTGCATCTGCCAAACATCCCTATCACTGCTTCATTAATTGTTTGTGATCATTTTAATAAACTCTATTTACACACTCTGAATCCGTGTTCCCTAACGGACAAAATGGACACCAAAACCCACCTCAGCTTATGGTATGTGAACTATATCTCAACAAAGTTGTTTTTTGAAAAATCCCAGTTACCATGGCAGGAGACCCTCCAAATTCTTCAATTAACACTCTGTCCATCAGCAGGCCTTAAAATGCACATTACTGCGTTTCTTTACTTGCATAGAGGTCTCCCCATTTCCACAGAGCCAAGGAAAATGCCTGAAACTTGTATTTGAAATTTGGTGATAAAAGTAGGAACATAAGTGACAACTTCTATAAATAGATCCATTTAAAAAAAAAAAAAAAAAAAAACGCCTTTCTAAAGCCATCTCCCCTGGCCATGTGACTTAATTAGCTAGAATCTAGGTGACTAAGTATTATCCAAGAGCCTTATCCAGGAATCTCTGGAAAAGCTACTGTAGTGAGAATTTGAGACAGAAAGTATGCTTCTAAAATGCAAGGGAAAGCTGTAAATAATAAAGGCATTTGGAAGAGAAATGCTGTTGTTGAGTTGATCTACTAAAAAAAAAAAAGGAAAATGAGATAAAAAGAAAAAGCCTTAGTATAGATTACCTGGCATCAGTGGCTATCGCCTGCATTTATCTCAAAGACAGCCTCCAAAACAAAAAGACAACCTAAGAAGCTACTTGAAAAAAACACATATCTCTACTTCAGAAGATTCATCATTGATGCAATGGTCTGGATGGCTCTGTATTAATGCATGCAGCAAAATTTACTGCATACCAAGGCCTGGTTTTTCTTTTCTTTTTTATCACTTACTCTTCTTGCTGCCATAAAAAGAACCAGGATTCTGTATGCTAATGAAGTTTTAAGAATCAATAAGGAAATTTGATATCCAGGATAAGCAAAAGATTAACCCCTGTGTTCATCTTTTCTGCTGCAAGAAATATATATATGAGACACTTTGGCGGTTTAATAGCTATTTTTATGCTCCCCATGGCCAAAAAAGGAAAAATTCAAGCATTTCTGCACTATTCAATTATTCTGCAATGGAATTTGAGAAAAATCTGTCTCATCATAGGATATGTTAATTAAAGGTATTGTCATTTAAAAATAGAAGAAACAGAATGCAATCACTAAACTATAACCTACATCTTAGACACGCTAAATTCTATCACTAATAACTAACTGAGAACATTTCTTACTTAAGAGTCTACAATATTATATAGCACCATATAATTATTTGTGGATGGTGTTGTGTTTTGTTTTTTACAAACAAGACATCTTAGAAGATATCTTAAGAAACAGTCCTTTAACTCATTGTGCACCTTTTTAGTTATTCTAGTGTAGAGAATTGTGCTCCTTGTGGAGAAATCTAGAAAAGGTGACATGAGAAATTTTGAATACAATTCAAGATCACAAGCAATTTTCTATCAGTGCTGTTCAGGTTCACAGGAACTACAAAGTTAGCCATGGAGGTAACTGTTGTCCTGACAGTCACCATATTTAAAATTTTCTAAGTGATTTCTTAAAGCTGTCTGTCCTCTACTAGCATTTTTTTCCTGTCATTGACACATTCATTGGGGAAAACAAAAAGATTAAGGCAGGATTTTTTTTTAAAAGGTATCCCTTTTTTAAGAAGGAAGAAATGAGCTGGAACTCTGACTTAGATAAATGAGTGCAAAGGGAATCTAGAGACTCTGCTGTAGCACAGGTGCCAGCTGGGAGATGGTATTGTTCTAAGTTAGAAATCTATCATGGAGTTCCAACCCCAGGTAGGGAAGATAGATGTGAACACCAGGAGAAAAACTCTCTATAGAAAAACTCAGGCTTTCTCCTTGCTTCCAAATTAACTTCCCTGTTACTTTGTTTCCAGAAATGACAGTGGCCATTTCAGTTTGCCTGAAAAATATATTTTTAAATGTAAATTACACTACCATTCCATCAGAGTAAAAGGTTCCCCAGAGTCACAATAATCTCTCCCACCTTAAAGCAGACACTTTCTCCTCTGACACCTGCTCCCCAACACACAGCACTCTCTCCAATTCCTGTAACCATTTCCAGACGGCAGTGTTGACCCACACTCCCTTGCTTTCTTATCCATCTTCTTACTGCCACTATGAACATAATTAACACTTTCAGACAATGATTTTTGAGTGTACTCAATTCAATCAAATGATGGGTAGTAACCAGTTAATCACCAGTCAAAAGTCAATACTGTATAATGTATCTCTGTGCACACTCATCCTCAAGGATTAGTACCCTACAAATTGGGAATGCTCTAATACAGTGGTTTAGAAATAATTTGAACTAATAAAAATAGATAATAAGTAGGCATTACATCTAATTATCATAAGACATCGAATAATTTAACACAAAAAAAAATACCATCAGAACTGCTGACTGGTCATGATCTTTCATCGGTGACATAATAAATCACATCTCTACAAAAATGTCTATTTTTACTGTTTGGCCCCAAGTAAATCTGCTCCCTTCTCCACCTATACATGCTCCTGACATGTGTGAAGGTTTTACCATTCCTCTCCTAGGGTTCTAAAACTTATAGTACAGCTAAATTCCTGAGATGTTCATTCAAAAGAAAGTAAAACAGGCTTTGGACTGGAGTATGTCTTTACTACTTTTGCCCAAGGCAACTGATATTACAGAAAAACTACCCAAATGCACAAATGTATAACCAAATTTGAGAGAAATACCTAACGGGTCTTTATGTAGACCACCATTTCAGTTTAAGGACTAAAGACTATAAAGGAGGAATTGTTAGTTACTTCCAAAATGAATTAGATATGTATACAGTAAGCATAAATAAAATATATTTCAATTTTTATGCCTATCTTATTTTACATGTTATAGAATATATGGTAGATAATATGGTATAAGAGTCAGCTCTGGAGTTAGATAATCTAGATTCAAATTACAGCTGCACTACTCCTTATTGTGTTACTTTCAGCAAGTTATGTACCCTCTCTGTGCCTCAGTTTCTATAAAGTAGGATAATAGTTATATTTATAGTCACAGGCTGTTTTGAGAAATGAATAGTTCATATAAATTCATGTGTCTATCACATCATGCAATAAATGTTGGTTATTACTAGTATTAGTAATAAATGTTAGTTATTACTATTATTAGTATTATAATACTGATTAACTAAAGCCTATCTAACTGGAAATTTCAATTAACCAGAATACTGGCAGCTATCAGTTTCAAGACCAAAAAAACTAGCTAACTATAAAACAGCAAACTGCATGGTTTAGTCTCTGTTGCCAATATTCATCATTTCCAGTTTCCTTTGTCTTATGAATCCAGAGCCATAGTCCTCCACAATCAAAATTAAAAATTGCATTCCCAAGGTATTCTGATTACTTGAGGCTTAGATTTAAAATTATTTTTAAATTCCATATCAAACACATATAAGTTCTCCCTACGGAGAACTTATTTATGGAAGGGTAAATGTAGAATTTCATTTTTAAATAAATTGAAAATTAATGTAAGTGAAAGATGAGATTAATATGTCTTATTAAAGGAACAAAAAGTATGTCTTTTTTTCCTGCATAAAGACTTTATTTTCATAACCTTTGAAAAAAACTTTTTCAAAAAAAGCTTTTAATCAAACTTTAAAATCAGTATTATGCATACCTATCTGAATAGGATAAAACTGACTTCAATGAGGCATATAATGTCCCAGTAGATAATACAAATTTTTATGCTAGGGAACAATCACTAAAATGTATTTTTGTTTACTGTAAATACAAAAGTATAATCAACATCAAAATCCAGACTATAGGAAACTGCATAGGATAAACAATCTGGCTTCTTCAACAAATAAATTGCAAGGGAAACAAAAGACGAAAACAATTTTTAAAACTTATTTTAAAAACCTACAGTTAGAACTAAACTATAGGGGTACATGCTCTGGTGATAAAACTATAAACAAATTAAGGAAAGGATTACCATAAGACTCAGGAGAGTGTTTATGAGTCTTACAAGAAGAGAAGAGAGGGGCTTGGGCTTGGGCAGCAGCAAACGGAAGAGCTGGCCAAGCTCTATTTCTTGAACTGAATGGTGTAATAAGAGTGTTCACCTTTAGTAATATTTCATCAACCCATATATTGTTGCATGTGAGTTTCATGTCTGTGGTATATTTTACAATTAAGAAGGTTTTAAAAACAAAATTGCAATCTAAAAGATTCACCAAAGCAGCTATTTTTTTTTTAATTTTCCTGCAAATGTATTCCTTTCCCCACATTCAGGCTCACACCCTTAAGTCAAACGCATTACACCTGAATTTACACAAATAGAAGTTCAATGACACCTGGAAAGAGCCATTTATAGATTGGTTTCTAGCCATTGTTAAATCTGGCATAAGGATTTTGATTTTAATTTTGCATCCTTAAGATATATATGATCATGTTTGTGCCAACTGACACAAAAAAGTAATTCTTAGAGTTTAGCTTTGATTTCATATACTTTTTCGTTTACAACTGTCCCAAGAGAAAAGACAACTTTAAGATAAAACAAAAAAACCTTATAGGGCTCTTAAGGAAGGTATTTAGCTGGGATTGTGTTGCCTCAAAATGCATATGTTAAAGTCCTAATTCCCAGTACCTCAGAATATAACTGTATTTGAAGGTAGGGTCTCTAAATAGGTAAGTTAAAAGGTCATTAGGGTGGGCCTAATATGAATGGTGTTTTTACAAGAAGAGATGATTAGGACACAGACATGCACAGAGGAAAGACCATGTGAAAACAAAAGAAGAAAACCATGTACAAAGCAAGGAGCAAGACCTCAGAAGAAACCAACCCTGTCAACATCTTGATCTTGGCCTTCTTACCTCCAGAATTGTGAGAAAATAAATTTCTGTTGTTTAAACCACCCAGTCTGTGGTACTGTTATGGCAGCCCTAACAAACTAAAAAATAGATGTTAATATATCTTTATATCTTTTAGGGTTTCTTTTTTAAAAGATAGTGGAGGGAAGGAAAAGGAAGAATATGAAATACTACAATTTTATTTGACTCATAATGTACAGTGAAAAGAAAAGCTTAAGAAAATTCCGAGTCATTAATAAAGAAAGGAGAAAACTATCAGATTTCACGTAAAAAGAAACATTCCAGAGAGTTAAGCACAAAGGGCAAGACAAGAGGGAACCAGCAAGGAAATAATTGGCTACTGACTTTGTATTAATGGGTGGGATTCAGCACTTTCAATGTGGTTCCTGGAAAAAACTCAGAAGGGAATTTTGAGTTAGATTTTTAAATGGACTGGAAACAAATGGAGGTGATAGGTGAGATTAAAGTGGTTTTCCTAAAGGTAGAAAGAAATGTCCCCCGGCCCTAGAGTTTGGATGAAATTTGTATTTATCATTTCCCTAGTTTGATAGGCTTTAGGGTTAGGAAAACCATCAACAAGGAAATGCAATTCTCAGGCTGGAAAATCAGCAAAGATTGTGTGGCAGTCAGTGCTTTGTGTATTATATATACCCATGGAGCATAACAATCTCAGAGTGTAGTACACACTTTGCTGATTAAGTACAAGTTTTCTGAAAAGGGATAATACAATAGAGACAGCAGATAGCTGTTTGCTTGACCCACCCTCCACGCTCATATTTGCATTCCATCATTCCACTGACAGACATAGATCGAAACAGATAGTGAACTGCCTATTTTCTTTCTTCTTTAATTTAACAAAGGAGTAAGCGATACTCTGTATTCAGAAAAACATTATCATACAAAATAGAGAAGTGAAGCCAAATAAACACGGATGAGAACAAAAGGAACTGGAAACTCTAAATCTAGGTAATTTTTTTCCCAACTATAAGCAAAATGACTCCACTCTCCTGTGTCATAACTAAAAGGATCCTGATATCCTTTTTTCAGGAAGGTAGTAATATCAATCAATCAACCATTCAATTAGTCAATCTTAAGTTTGGAATAACTTTCTGGAGGGACTGACAAATTTTTATATCTAGGTCACTTATAAAAATTAACAGATTTTATCTTAAGTCTTTATCAGTGAGAGATGTATAGATATATGGAGATGTATTTATTGGAAAAATGTCCTAATGTCTACACATACAGGAATAAAGAGAAAGAGAAAAGATCGTCAAAATGTTGATAACTGTCAATGCTGGATGATGGGTATGAGTGGGTTTATTACAGTATTCTTTTTATTTCTGTACAAGCTTAGAATTTTCTATAATAAAAAGTTTTCTTTTCTTAGTTAATATATATACAATTGAAAAACCCAATTCTCTTCAGATTGTCATTTGAACGGGGACAATGTAACTTATTTTGGTTATTGATAGAGTTTAGCTTGAATAATTGAAGTAATATAGGTAAGTAGGAAAACAATGAACATAGGCTTTATGAGAAAAACACTTGTGAAAATGTTTACAATATGATACAGTGTTTACTAAAAAACAAGCAAGATACAATTTTGTAGATACATATGATACTATGTAAAAATATATATATAAATATATGCATAGGACAAAAAAACACTAAAAGGAAATACAACAAAATGAAAACAAAGTTTAACTCTCAGTGATGAGTTTAGGGATAATTGTTCCTCATTTGTTACACTTTTCTCTGTTTACAAGTTTTCTAAAATGAGCATGTGTCAAACTTATAATCAGAAAGAGGAAATAAATATGAACAAATGGCATTATAATTCAGATGAAGTAGAACAGAATAGTCTGAACACCGTTCAGAAGAAAATTTAAATGCTTGGCCAAAATTCGCTGTACTAAACATTGATCAACAAGAAGCCCTACACTTGGGTGGCTTTTAATCTTATATGCTCTCAGAGTACATCATCAATAGACTGGGGAAAAAAACACATTCTTATGCCTATAACTGGAGGAGGCTTTTATTTGTATGTTAATATTTTCAGGGCTTACCTGTCATGACCAGTCCTGAGATTTCTTTCTCTAGGTTTTTGTTTTGTTTTCTTTTCTTTTTTTGAGACAGGGTCTCACTCTGTTGCCTAGGCTGGAGTACAGCAGCGCAATCATAGCTCACTGCAGCCTTGAACTCCTGGGCTCAAATGATCCTCCCACCTCAGTCTCCCTAGTGGCTAGGACTACAGGTGCGTGCCACCATGCCCCACTAATTTTTTTTTTAAATATTTTGTAGAGATGGCAGCTCGCTATGTGGCCCACGCTGATCTCAAATTCCTGGCCTCAAGTCAGCCTCCAAAAGTGCTGGGATTACAGGTGTAAACCACTGCGCCTAGCCTGTCTCTAGGTATTTTAAACTCCCTGAGATTTCCCTGTAGATCTAATAATTTTGCATTTTACCAGGGGAAAGTCTTTCACAACTGAATGCAAACCCACACACCTATTCTGGACTCAAGATTTCACCTCTTGGTTCTCAGTACTAACCTTAAAGGCAAATTTCAGAAACTATTTTCTGTGACATAATCTAAAAAGAAATTATTTGCAGCTATGTCAATCCTATAAAACATAAGTCCAACAACTCCTATAGGACACCAAAAATTATTTTTCTAATAACTAAAAGTAACATTTATTTTTTCACAAGTATGTGGTAAACTTTCATAATTATAAAATATTCTTTTAAAACCCTCAAAACTGTACATTAGAAGTATCACTGAAGATTAATCATAATGAGTGGTATTTAAAAGATTCTCAATAAATTACCCCCAAAGGTAGGAAAATTTCACTTACTTTAACTTCCACACTCTTGCCTCCATGTTCAATATGTCTCTCTATATAGTCAGAGGACAGCAAATCACTGCAACAGCAAAAAATAATTATGATTAAAGAGGACCCTGAAAATGTACATTTACAATATATTTGCTTTAACAATTCTTTAACCCCCAAAATCAACACTTTATAGGTCTCTCTCTCTCTCACACACACACACAAACACACGTGCACACACAGAACCCAGTATTTCAAACAGGATATGAGGTTGAACTGACTACCACCTGCCACCTCACTGCTTAGCAGAGCTGATTCCACTGATTCAACCAACAGTTTTAGGAAACTACCATAAGCCCATAAGCACACAATTATTTTTAAGACATCTTAATTTTCTTACTTTAGCCTTTTATCAAATAGTTTTAGTTGTCTGCCATATCTTATCATTTCTTTATGTGTTATTTTTATATGACAAAATATTAGTTCCCATCATAAAAATAAAAAAGGGGCAAAGAAAGTTAAAAGAAATGAAGAGGAATGTACTATCAGCATTTGAAAATAATTCTCTTTTGAAATATCTCCTAAACAACAATCTTCTTATATAATTTTAAATGTTTCTACAATCTTAAATATGCTTCCCTTTAATTTCACATATATGAAAAAATTTCCCCTTGGAGGTGCCTCAAGACACAACTTCCATAAAATGTCTTTAATCTTTTAAAGCACTAAAATATAAATAAAACTATCATTAATAAATGAATACACAAAGCTATAAATTTCTAATGCTACTCTATTAATAGACATTGAGCCAACTAAAAAATTTTTAAAGTGCACAGAAATTCACCAAACCAAAATTGTTCCAATCATAAAAAAATGTGAATTTCTGAGCACATAGGCCCATCATGATAGGCACCATGCCTACAGCTGCTTGAAACATAAACAGAATAATAAAACAAGCATTACATTAACACAGGCACCATAATCCTGTAGTATCTGATGCTTATATTACCATTTAGGAAACTTATAATCGTAGTCTAAGTTCATGCTTCATTTATCTTTAGAATACATTTTCTTATTGACTTTATGTGGGAACCAGCTAGCATGCTCTAAGCTGCAAGTTAAGGAAAATACAACTAAAAGTGGCTTTAACAATCAGGACATTTATCATCTTATTCTTTGTTAAAAATTGCAGGGCAAGTGTAATGTGAATTTGCTTGAGAATATTCAGTCCTTTTAAAATGTTTTAAGTATACCTGAGTAGCTAGTAAGCAAAATTTTGTTAGACATGTGAAGAATTCATAGGAGGTATAAGAAGATTGTGTATGTGTTACACATTGATAGAAAGGGATGGAAGATCAAGAAATGCCAAATATTTGTAAGGCACCTGGGTAATAAATGTTCATGATATACTAAATACACAAGAGACACTAAATATCCAGCATACACTAACTTTAACTTCCACAATCTTGCCTCCATGTTCAATGACTACACATAAGCACTTAATATTCATGAGGTCTTAATTCAACCACCTTGGTGATAATCAGGGTTTCTCAACTTTGACACTACTGATATTTTGGGCCAGATAATTCTTTGTCTTGGGATGCTGTCTTGTTCATTGTAGCAAGTTTAGCAGCATCCCTGGCTTCTACCCACTAGATGCCAGTAGCATGCACCAGTCATGATAGTCAAAAATATCTCCAGACGTTGCTAAATATACACTGGGGGACAAAATAGCCCTGGTTAAGAACAATTGCTGACACTCATTCCCGCCCCATGTGTTCTCCAAGAAACACAAATAGAATTCACGACGTTTTTTTGGGCTAAATGGCAAGCCACAGCCACTGACCAGGCATATTTTTCCCAGTGTCTCTCAGATACAAGAAGTGGATGTCATTAGCTTGGGGTACCTGCCATCTCTGAGGCTTGCCCAAACCTCAACTCTGGTCCTTGTAACCACACCTTCATCAGGGAAGGTATCAGGGAAGGCAGCAGAGAAAGAAGCAGGACATACCAACACTGTGCACCCAAGATTAGCTGGCATGGCCCCTCCACACTGTTTGCACCTATCCCAAGTGTGCTAACCTACCAAACTCCTTTTGCTTCTCACTGCGTGCTTTAAATTGACTTAGCAAACCATGTGATTTGAGGATTTGAATTTGGTCTGTGGGAACTTTTGCTTCCCTTACCTCTGGTACAGTTTGCCTGGCAGCATATTTGGGGGCTACCATTGCATCAAAGTAATTTCCCACCTGACATTAGGGCAATTCCAGGGTTGGTTCATATGGTAGCTCAGCATCACTAATGACACCAAGCATGTGTTCAACTTTCTGCCCTGCCAACAGCATGGTGGTTGGCCTGTTCTCTTAACCGGATCCTCTCATGACCATAACCAGACTGCTGCAATTCTAACCATCTCATGCAAATAAAAAATATCCCCAAAGTAAAAAAGATTTGTATTTCTTTTCAAAAGCAAGCAAAGGCTTCACAAGAAAGCTCCTAGCATTCATCTTCTCAAGTATTTTTTGCCAGAATTACATTACATGGCCACACCTAAAACCAATCCTTTGACAAGGACATTTGTCTGTGAACAGTCAAGATTCTCCCTGGCCTCCCTTGAACATCATGACTATTCAGAGAGAGTTCAACAATTTTGGGAGAAAGGAGAGTGGTGGAAATCATAGCTGTTGTACAGCCAAACAGTTGTCTTTTTTTCATGAGTGTGTCAAATATTTCACAAATTTCCAAGGGCTTCTAACAAAATAGTGAAGCTGCATGGTAAAGACCTGCTTCAGGCAAAACTGGTAATTGCTCCAGCATCCACATCACACCCTATTACCCAAAACAGGAGAGTTACCAGCCAGATGTTTGCAAATGAGTGTTACCCAGCCTTGCTATCAATCTGAAACAGCTTCCCCAGAAGTAGGAGAGAAACATTACCATACAGAGGTATGTTTCTTAGCAGAGCCAGCCAGGTTCTCTCTCTTGGGAATATGAACTAGTAAATTCAGAAAAAAATCTTTCAGCTGATGAAGGAAAGAGAAACAAAGTCAAAAGTAAGCAGACACATAATAGAAACTGAGTTGCACCAGTGGTAAATACCAGAGTGAAAGCCCCAAATCTCTGCTGCTGAAGTCCCTGAATCCAGAACAGCCTATCCCTATGCTGGATATCTGTGGGATACTTTCTCCATCACTGTCAAGTGAGAAAAATCCCCATTATTGGAGCTAGCATGAGTGAAATCAAATCATCTGAGTAAAATACTCCTCAGAGGACTAGTAGTTGTAGTAGTAGTAACAGTAGTAGTAATAACAATTTTTTTAAAAACAACAACTTTTGAGTCTTCCAGGCTTTCAAATTTCAAGGGAACATTTTCCTTTGAATTATAAAATCTAGGCATTAAGAGAGTATGAGTCATTGCATGAATGTGATTACAGCAAAGAAAAACCCTCTGCTCAGGAATTATGAAGCTATTTCGATCAAGCCTCTATATACAAGTACTGCTGGAAAGGGCTCCATGTAATTAGAACCAAAAACAGCCCATGCAGTTTGGTTTTGTTTGTTTGCAGTATTGTGAAAGTCTGCTAAGTATTGTTATTTTAATTATTAGGGTGAAAAACCTTCTATTTAAAATGTCACTTTTCCCTCTACTAAACCACAAAATCCTTACTACCATCAAATTAGAACCTAAGTAAGTTTTCTTGAAACTTCCAGAAGTAGAGATAATAAAAATTACCTTAAGTTCTTTACCTTAGAATATCAGTGTTTATCATTAAGTAGGGATCTACTTAAATTATTTTAAGTGTAGGAAAATGAAGGGATCTCCTTAACATAGACAAAATTTTATATTACTGTAAATGAATCAGGCAAAATTCACTCCATGCTAAAAGCCTGCTCAATACTGACATGCGAATGCTTGTGGACTTTGAAAGATTAAAGTAAAAATCATTTTCACCTATACTCTAAAGACCACTTGTTTTTTAAATGAAGTAGATGTTAAATCTAGAAATGTTTTCTGAGGGCTTTTTTTAAATTCCATGCCATAATAAGCCTGGAAATGCAAAACAAATACAATGCAAACATTTTCAGTCATAATAATGATTATCCTTTGTCTAGAGGGAAACTGTCATGAATCAGAGGCAGCTGGTATAGTACAAAGGCTTTGGAGTTTTAAAGAAATATATATTTTTTAAACTTTCCATCCAAGATCTGCCATTTACTAGCTGTGTGCCCTTGATCAAGTTATTTAATCTCTATGAACATAATTTGCCCAAGTCTAAAATGGAGAAATTAAAAATGAAATCATAAAATTGGTATGTTATTAAACCAGAACATAGGTGAAATGCCTTCCAAATCCTCATTTCAATTTTCCCATTCCCTATTCACTACCTTCTACCTATTCATCTTTCTCTAGAACTCTCACTTTTACTGTTTTGGGACTTTTAAACCATTGACCCTACCTACCACTTTTTTACTCACCTTCATCTCACTCTTGTCCACCTAATCCAGTTTACATTCCATGATTTTTCATGAAAATCACCCCCTTCTGTTATCACCAATAACAGAAGAAACCAAAATCAGGTGCTTCTGAAGTGATGCACTAAGAGGGGACACATAACTTAAAATATTCTCACTAAATACATAAGAAACAAACAACCAAATGAACAAAGAAACCTGAACCTGCAATAGATTTTCAAAGAAATAGGCTCAGAGCAAAGATCTAATCTAAGGTACTGACAATAAAATGTGACCTCCAGGTCAAATCAAAGATGTGGTTGTACGACCCTTTGTTGAGACCCCAGAAAGATTAGAGGCTGTTTTGCCTAGACCATATAATCTATATAAAGGAGTTTCTAAGTTTCCTAAGGGCCTACCTCCACAGCTAGACAAAAGAGTTTCTAAGAATCTTAAAGGTTCTCATAGACATTTTCACCTTAACAAAAAGGCTATTAAGAACCTTAAGGGCATCATCCTACAGCACCTTAGCTCACAGTCCAAAGGAGAGAGGGGCCTATCTCAAAAAGATCTGTGGATGTGGTTATGTCTAAAGGGGTAAACCCCAATGAGATTCACATGAAACCCACCAAGTTCTTAAAATAATTACATCACTGGAACCACCACCAGCCTGGACCAAAATGGATAGTAAGTTCAAACCTTTTATAGTCAGGAAGCAGACCTAGAAAGATAGTTAGCTTAAATCCTGGGACATTTCTTCTGGAAAAGAAATGGTGACTCAGAGGGTGGACCAAATAAGCACAAAAAACCACTCCCAGGAAGCAGAACAGAGCCTTAATCAGCATACATCCCCTTTTCCCAAAAGGAGGAAGAACTGGTTACATACCAGGTTCAATATCAGAATTTCATCTAGCGACTGCTAGGTAGCTCCTATCTTCCTCCTTTTTGAACAGTGACTACTGCAGTCATCCTGTCCCCTATCTCCCCTGTATCTTAAGTATGTGTAGAATAGATAACATCTTTTTAGTTCAAGTGTCTATACCTGAGCCACCTCACCTAAGAGGCCCTATTCACATCTGGACCTGATTCAGATGAGGAGAACCTGAACCTTGAGTTTGAGCCTGGTAATATAATGGAATGAAATTTTTCAGGGATCTCTGGAGGAATTAAGTGCATTTTGCGTATGTGAGAAATACAAATAATTTGTGGCTAAAGGACAGACTGTGGTTGATTAAAGATGGCTACAAATGCTTTGTCATTTTTCTCATGGCAAAGTGGAGACCATTTCTCCCAGCCTTGAATCTGAGCTGGCCCTGTGGAAAATACAATGAGGCAGAAGTGATGCTGTGTGTTTTAGTCTGTTTGTGCTGCTATAACAGAATACCACAGACTAGGTCATATGTAATGAACAGGAATTTATTGGCTCACTGTTCTGGAGGCTGCTAAGTGCCAGCATCCGGTGAGGGCCTTCTTACCATGACATCACATGGCAGAAGAAGAAGAGGAAGAGAGGGAGAGAGAGGAAGGTGGGGAGAGAAAAAAGGGGAGAGGCAGGGAGAGAGGGAAAGGATGGGAGACAGCGAGAGAGAGAGAGAGAGAGAGAGAGAGAGAGAGAGAGAGAGAGAGAGAGAGATCAAGAGACAAATTCACCCTTTTATAAGGCCCCAATCTTACCCATCAGGGCGAGACCTCATGGCCTAATCACCTCTTCAAGGTCTCATCTCTTAATACTGTTACAATGGCAGTTAAATTTCAGCATGAGTTTCAGAGGACAAACATTCAAACCATAGCACTGTGTAACACCTGAGATCTGCAGCTTCAATCTTCACACGTTTGGAACTCTACTTTGAATTCAGCGACCATGCGGTCAGGAAGCCCAAGCAACCACATTAAGACACCCATATGCCTGTAATCCTAGCACTTTGGGAGGTCAAGGTGGGAGGGTTGCTTGAGCCCACGAGTTCAAGACCAGCCTGGGCAACAGCAAGACCCCATCTCGACTAAAAAAAAAAAAAAAAAAACAACTTAGCCAGGCGTAGTGGTGTGCACCTGTAGTCCTAGCTACTTGGGAGGCGGAGGCAGTACGATCACTTGAGCCCAGGAGTTTGAGGTTGCAGTGAGCTATGATGATGCCACTGCACTCTACCCAGGGCAACAGAGTGAGACCCTGTCTCCAAAAAAAAAAGAAAAAAAAGGACTTACATGGGGGAAAACCAAGTCCCTAGCTGACAGACCCAGTTGAATTCCCAGCCAACACTGGCACCAATTTCCAACCATGCAATTGAGGCCATTTTGGATCTTCCAGACACAATAGCATCCCAGCTAATACTACATGAAGCCTATCTGCCCAGTCAACCTACAGAATTGCAAAAAATAATACACTGTAAGGATTAAAACACACTGTAATAAACTGGTCATGCCTTCTTATTTTAACATTCCAATGATTATTATGTTGCATAAAATTAACATAATGTTTTCCTTAGTCTCCCAGTGTTCAATGTAACTTATTTTGGATGACATAAATACAAAAGAATCATGAAAGCTTCAAATATGATTATATCTGAGTCAGTGAAAATGGGAAAAAAGCCCCATAGGTCATGGATCACAATGGAAAATCAAAGATTTCATTAGCTATGTAAGAAGTGGGAAAATGGAAGCTTTAAGAATCCAAATTTCATTATTTTATTTAAGAGGAATAAGAAATTATGAGTTTAGGAAGTTTTGTTGTTGTTTTTTTTCAGGAAAACACTGTTCCCATTCTCTCTATTCTATGAATCGCTTCTCCCACCCCCATTTCATTTTCTTTTTCTTTTATTTTCTTGTTCTCTCTTACCAAGCATTAATCCTCCAGATCCTTGTGACAAATTAATGTCCTGTTGAGAATCCTCACTAGAGAGAATGGATAAATACCCTAGGCCTTCATAACATTAAGAATTAACCATTCATTCTTCAGTTTTGTTTTGTGCCAGACTGTTATCTATATCCTCAGCACATAATAACTAGTATTTAAAATTCCTATTTTGTCTAAACTAAATTAAAGGGAAACTACAAAAGGGAATTAAAAGATTATCCAAGACTTGTTTCTTGGATGAAAGTTTCATTTTATTACTTCCCAATTTGTGAAAATAATTCTTTTCCTTCTTATGCATGTACAGGGATTTTCTATATACCCTTGTGCCAAAAGGTGAGGGTATTTTAGTTATGTTCTATTGAGAAAGTCACAATCTGATGGAAATTATCAGGGAGCTTTTAATGTGTATGTTAGGACTTATAATAAATGTGATTAGATAAAAGTTGAGATGGGTACTATCATTAATGTTAGCTCTTATTTATAGAATCCTTTTACCTAATAAAGCAAAGGTTTCCAAGCCTGGCTTTGCAGCAGAATCACAGAATTTAAAAAAAAAAAAGCCTAGGCAGCCCTACACCTACAAAATTAGACTCTTTTGGATTTATTCTGATATACCAAAAAAAAAAAAAAAAAAAAGACATATGCTAGTAAAATTTTATTAACATATAATGGCCTGTAGGCATATTCTAATCATGGTGACTCAATGCCACTCTGAAAGCCAAGGTTCCAGGGAACCCCTTGATGATGCTCTCTGGAACTCACACATGGCCATCAGCAAAATCTCCTATCTCTAATCTCTTCTTTGAATGTTTCTTCCACCATCTTACTCTGAGAATCAGCTCTGCCCTGCAGGCCCTGTTTCTCCTGAATCCTCCTTAAGTGAGGGCTGCCCATCCTTTATAATGGGGGTCTTATGGTTGGAGAGGTATCTTTCTTGCATCTCATTGCCATGTCGTGCCATTCTCCCTCATTCCACTAAAAACCATCCCAATTTGTGATGTCATGTCATCAGAATATACTACCAATCACCCCGTCCTTGTAGTCATTTACTCTCAGTCACTTCTCCTCATGCCCTGAAGATTTTAGCTCCTGGTTTATGATCACACTGTCCAATACTACTCCTGTTGTACTTATTAGTGATTCTGATACCTACTTAGGTGACCTTTCCAATTCTGGCTTCTCAGTTCCTTAACCTCATCTCCCCTCCAATGAACTCCTCATTATATCTCACCCATCCATGATCATGTTCATGCCTCCACCTTTCACCTATCACTCTGTGACCACCTCCATCCATTCTAGCTTTCTCCTTCTATACTCCATTTCAATCCTTTGACCCTAATAAAACCCATAATCCATTGAACTTACTACCATTTCACTGTCCTTCAACCCCTCATGTCTCACTCCCTTGCTAGTTCAGCTTAAATTCAGCCCTAATGTTCACTACCCTGCAAACCTCCTTCCCCATCTCCTAACAGGCAATACTCCCTTGACTAAACCAGTGCTGGTTAAAACCCTCTACCTACTTCATGCCTGTTCAATGCAACTGAATAAAGCTCAAAAATAGCATATGATCACGCTGACTGTGCTCACTTTACATTGATGAACATCAACCTCAAGTACTCCTTAAATCTGCCTGGGAATCATGTCCCATTTTCCTAAGCATTCACTCTTCCACTGTGTTTCAGTATATTCCATGCCTTCCCCTCTCTCCTCAAACCTTCAACATCTACTCTCCATCCATTTTAAGAAGATGACTTTGATTCCTATATCACTGAGAAAAAAAGAAGCAATCAAAAGGTAAATTTCACAGACCCCCATCACCACATCTCTGCATCTACCAGCATCTGCACTCATATGCTCAGTCTTCCCTCCTGTTCCTAAGAATTACCTGTCCATGCAATTATTCAAAGCCAATCCCACACCTCGAGCACCACAATTCATCCCTTCTTCCTTACTCCAGGACATGGTGCCAGAACTTCTTCCCTCTCCTGCATCACCAAAGTCTCCCTTTCTAGTAGATCTTTCCTATTACTATATATACTGTGTTATTTCTCCCACCTAGAAAAACAAACAAAATAATGCTATCAACACCAATTCCCTGTCTAACTACTACTACATTTCCTTCTGTCTGTTAAGCAAAACCACTCAAGAGAATTACCCATAGTCAATATCTTTCCTTTCTCTCCTCCCTTATCTCCTGAACCCATCTAAATCAGGTTTTCACCACACCACTTCAACAAACCGCTCTTTCAAGGTCACTAATTACCTGCCTCCATCTTGTTAAATCTAATGGTCAATTCTCAGGCCTCATTGTACGTGACCTGTAAGCAGCATTTGACACTGATCACCTCCTCCTCTTAGACATATTTCCTTCAATTTCCTGCCACGTACCACACTCTCCAGTTTTTCTCCTACTTCTCTTGCTGCTGCTTCTCAGTCTCCTATGCAGGTTTCTTTCCATCTCCCCAACCCCTGAACATTGGAGTGCCCGGGGTTCAGTCCCTTATCTCTTTTCTTCTCACACTCTTTCCCTTGGTGATTTCATCTAACGTTTTCTCCTAAATAATTACATGCTGATGACCCTCAGATTTATATCTCCAGCTTAGAATTCTCCTCTGAACACCAGAATCATACATTCATCTATGTACTCAACATCTCCTCTTGCTTATCAAATAAGCATATCACACTTACTTAACATGTCCAAACTTGAGCTCCTGATCTTGCTTGACAGACATGATTTTCCTACAGTCTTCCCATTTCCATAAATGACTACTTCATCTTTCCAATTACCCTGGCCAAAACCGTAGAGTGATCATTGACTCTTCAATTTCTCTTACATCCCATACCCAATTATCAGAAAATTCTGTCAACTCTGTTTTGAAAATATTTCCAGAATATGATCATTTCCATAACCACCACCCTGGTCTGAGCCACCATGATATCTTGCCTAGATTATTATAATATTTAAGATCTACTTTGTCAACCTGTCAATATTGCCCTTATCATCCATGTGAAGAATGTAACAATCCCATCATTAGTGAGAACACAGATTAACAGACATTATTATCCACTGTTAATGATGGTCAACCTTTGCCCTCTTTTGAGAAAACAATCTTCCAAAATTTAGCAGAAGTCTTCTGATATTCTTTGCAGCCAAGAATCTAATGAAGGAAAATAAATAGAAATATAGAAGATATTTTATAGAAATTTAAAAATAAGTATTATTAGAAAACCTAATGTTGACAAAGCTGCTAAGGAACCACACACATCCACAAACACTGTGAGCACAGAGTTTTGTAAAACTTTCATGGAGGGCAGTTTGACAATACATATTAAATGTGTACCTTTTGAACCCACAATTCTATGTCTAAGAATTTAAACTAAAGAATAATTTTCAAACATATTTTAGCATATTGTCAATACATTTTCCCTGAGAAACATTGGAAATAACAGAGAAACAATTTAAAAAACAGTATACAAAAATTTACAATTGAACATTCTGCTGACACTAACATGCCATAGAAGATATTAAAAGATGCCTATAACATCTACTTAAGAAAAGTTCTATATTTTGCAAAAGAAGGAAAAAATATATGTGTGAGTGAAAGAAAAAGACAAGAAGCATATATTAAGGTGTTGGCAGTGCTTATCTCTAGACAGTGAGATTAGTGCTTGTTAATTTTACTTGTTTTACTTCTGCACATTATCTAAAACTTTTATTATAAATATGTATTACATTTCAAGTAAGAAAATTAAATTTTGAAATGCATTTCACAAAGCCATCACCTCAATATTATTCATAAAACAACCTAAATATACAAAAATAGATAATTGGTTGAGCAAATTATTTTCTATCCCTTTAGTGCAAAATAATGAAGTCAACAAAAACTCTTTAGTAAGAGCCTATATTAACAGGTAAAATGTTTTGTATAGTAAAAAACAGAAGCAGAACACTAAATTATATGGAGAAAATGTAACAATTACATAAACAAAACAATGCACAGGAAAAAAATGGGAAAGAAATGCACCCAAATGTTTAAAAAGTTCACCTTCGAGTGGTGGCACTATATGTCATTAAAATTTCTTTTTTTGGTTTATTAAACAGTTTCTTCTGGGTATTTACCACTACAATTCCCAAAAAGAAGTATGACTACCTATACTTCTATTCTTGATTTTTAATTTAATTTAAAAATTAACAGCAATAATAAAAATAATTGTTAACAATTTTGAGCCCTTACTATTATTACTATTATTACTACTATTGATCTAACTTTTTTATGTTTTAACTCATTTAATCTACACAACTTGCTAAGTAGGTGCTATGGTTTAAATGTGTATGTCCCTCAAAAATTCATATGTTGGCACTTAACTCCCAAGGTCATGGTATTAAAAGGTGAGGCCCTTGGGAGGTGATAGGCCATGAGGGCTCTGCCCTCATGTATCAGATTAGTGCCCTTATAAAAGATCTTGAGGGAGTTATCCATCCCTTCCACTATGTGAAGACAAAGCATTTCATCCTCTCCAGAGGATATAGCAAGAAGGCACCATCTTGGAAGCAAAGAGCAAATTCTTACCAGCTGTTACCTTCATCCAGATCTTTCCAGACTCCAGAACTGTGAGAAATAAATTTCTATTATTTAAAGATTATCCAGTCTGTGGTATTTTATTATAGCAGCAGGAACAGACTAAGACAGTAGGTATTATTAGTATCACTATACATGTAAGAAAACTGAAGCACAGAGTGGAAAGTAACTTACTCAAGGGTACACAGGTAATAGCCTGTAGCATTACAGCCAGGATTCCAATGCAGACAGCCTGACTAGACAGCTCATTCTCTTGACCACTAAACCCAACCCCAACATATATTTTTCTTCATCCCATAATTTTCTTCTCTTTTCATTTGTTTAGTTTTCTACGTATGTAATTAAATCAGCCCCAAAAGTTTCTACAAAACTATAAAGGTTTCAATATGAGCAAATATATCAGGTAATCTGTCAATTCCATTTTTTTCTTAGCTACATCCCTCCTATGGCCTCCATCCTCTTGTTCACATCTGGACTAATTTTACCCTAGGATTGTTGTACAGCTGTAAGCCTGAAATCCATGATCCTGGGAATTCCCTTGGCTTCTCTCCTCATTGTAAGCCCTGTTTCCTATATCTCATTTCTTCGTATTTCTTGATCTTCTCCCTTTTATTTTGGTAGAGTTCAGTCTCCACTACCTCCCAAATGAAGAATGTATGATGTTAACTTATTTTAGACATTGCATGTACATTTTCTGAAATCTCACCTTTGATTGATGGTTTGGATTTGTAAATACAGAAATCATGTAGAATTTATACATAATTGCTCCATTATCTCCTAGCTTCTAGTATTGTTAATGAGAAGTCTGATGCTATGCTGATTCTGATCTTCTAGTTTAACCTGTTTTTTCTCTATATACGCTTTTCTTATCTTCTCTTTTATCTCTGCCATTCTAAAACATCACAATTTTTTGTCTTCACATGGGTCTTCCTTCATTCATTGTCCTGGGCATTCAGTGAGCCCTTTCAATCCAGAAATTCATGTCCTTCAGTTATGAAGAATTTTCTTAAATTATTTGATAATTTCCTCTCTCAGTTTTCTCTCTACTGTCTTTCTGGGACTCCTACTAGTCAGATGTTTAATCTCCTGGACTGATCCTCTAAGTTTTTCTCTCTTCTCTCCTAACTTCCATTTCTTTCTTTATCTTTTGTCCTGTATTCCAGGAGACTTTTCTTTCAACTACATCATTCAACAGTTCTACTGATTTTTAAAAATTATTTCTACTATTTTTTCTAATTGTTTTTCTCTGGATCCTTAATGCCACTTTCTTCCTTCATAGATGCAGTAATCATCTCTCTGAATACAGGCACACTTCATTCTACTGCACTTTGCTTTATTACGCTTCACAGATACTGTATTTTTTAAAATTGAAGGTTTGTGGCAACAAAGCCTAGATGACAGCATATCTATCTAAAGCATAATTTACTGAATATTTTAAGCCCACTGTTGAGACTTACTGCTCAGAAAAAAAGATTCCTTTCAAAATATTACTTTTCACTGACAATGTAGCTGACAACCCAAGAGCTCTGATGAAGATGTACAAGGAGATTAATGTTGTTTTCACATCTGCTAACACAACATCCATTCTGCAGCCCATAGGTCAAGGAGTCATTTTGATTTTCAAGTCTTATCATTTAAGAAATACATTTTGTAAGGCTATAGCTGCCATAGATAGTGATTCCTCTGATGGGTCTGGTCAAAGTAAATTGAAAATGCTCTGGAAAGGATTCACCATTCCAGATGCCATTAAGAACATTCATGATTCATGGAAGGAGGTGAAAATATCAACATTAACAGGAATTTGGATAAAGTTGATTCCAACCCTCATGGATAACTTGGAAGGCATTCAAAATGTCAGTGAAGGAAGTCACTACAGATGTGATAGAAAGAGCAAAAGAACTAGAATTAGAAGTAGAGCCTAAAGATGTGACTGAATTGCTGCAATCTCACAATAAAACTTAAACAGATGAGGAGTCGCTTCTTAGGACGAACAAAGAAAGTAATTTCTTGAGACAGAATCTATTCCTGGTGAAGAAGCTGTGAACACTGCTGAAATGACAACAAAGGATTTAGAATATTCCATAAACTTAGTTGATAAAGCAGTGACAGGTTTGAGAAAGGATTGACTCTAATTTTGAAAGAAGTTCTACTGTGGGAAAATGCTATCAAACAGCATCACATGCTACCGAGAAATTTTTTGTTAAAGGAAGAGTCAATTGAGGCAAATTTCATTGTTGTCTTATCTTAAGAAATTGTCATAGCCACCTCAACCTTCAGCAACCACCACCCCTAATTAGTCAGTAGCCATCAACATCAAGTTGAGACCCTCTACCAGCAAAATGATTATGACTTACTAAAGGCTCAGATGACCATTAACATTTTTTAGCAATAAAGCATTTTTTAATTAAGGTATATATGTTTTTTAGACATCATGCCATTGCACACTTAATAGACTACAATATAGTGTAAAAATAACTTTTATATGCACTGGTAAACCAAAAAATTTGTGTGACTCACTTTATTGCAATATTTGCTTTATTGTGGTGGTCTGGAACAGAACTTGCAATATCTCACAGGTATGCCTGTATGTTATTATAGGGTTTTTAAAGATTTTCTTCTGTTCCCTACACTTTGTTTCAGCTGAATTCATTTCATGTGTTTGCTTTGCTCTCTTTCTTTTTTTGTTAGATGGTTCCCTCAAATATCTGGTAATACTTGGCTCTCCACGGTTGTTGAAAGTGAAGCACTAGAAAACTGCCTGGAAGCTCTGTAAAGAACAGCATGGTTATGGATAGGTGGGCCTGTCTAGAGGGAGGCAGAAATTTCATACAAGAATCCTAAATGTCAATGTTCCTAGATTCTATACCATGGATTGATCACTTTTTGCCCAGAGAGTGAGCCTCCTATCTACTGGCTGGATAGCATAAACCTGGTGCCAATGTTCAGAGACCCAACCTGGGACTGTGGATCTCCAATTCAACATGCAGATATCACTATGCCCTCCCGTTTTCAGTATAGCATTGGCCCTCACCTGACTATATCCGTAATCCAGAGACTTTGGTTGTTTCTCCAGAGAAAAAAAACCTCCTGCTGCTTCTGCCAGGGAAAGGGAGAAGCATTTCCCTGCTTGTTGGAACTTACAAAAGAGAGCTGGGCTTCTAACTGCTCCCTATAAAGATTCAAACTTTAGATATAATACATTACATATTTTATATTCCATTTATTAAAATTCTCTGACATTTTCATCCCTATATTATAAGCTTTATGCCTTTCAAGCCTGTTTTTTTTTTTCCTACCTAGTGGAATTCCAATAGTTTGCTTTAACACTATAGGCCCTTCCAACTGCTGGGGAAAGGAAGTCCATCAAGATGAACGAAAACCTCCCTTCTTTTAGAACAGCAGGAAAGCAAGTGCTAATCTATATCACAGAACAGTCTTTGAAACGTTATTTCCAACAATGGATCCTTGTCCATAATTCAGATATGAAAATGTGTTGTTATGTCCTATGAAAGCAAGTATAACCTCTAAAAAGTCTGTAATTCTATTTAGTTTCCTTAATCTCTTACCCTATTAAGAATATTTACAGAAATCTCTGTTCTCAGTAAAGCATAAATAACTATTAAGCCAAAAAACCAGAATTGGCATTTCTCTCTTCTCCCATATGTTTATAGATGTGAAACAAAATAAAACAAAACTATGACTGCTATATTTCCAATTTTAAAACAAAGGTTTTTAGAATTTAATATCTTTTAAAATTAATATACCTGCTTCTCTTTTCAGACCCACACTGCACCCCAGTTTTCTGAAGTATCTCATGTGTCTGTTTCTAAAACCTTTCCCAGGTTTTACTTCTTGTTGAAATTAGGAGTCAGCTTTTTCCACTCTGTTAAGTCATTTACTAGTCCATTCTTGTTATATTTTCCAAAATTTCATTGATGTATCTCAGTATGCTTTGTTCTTGTGAGTTTATTACACCTTCACTATCATTACAATGGAGTACAGATATATACATGGGTTAAATCTGCCATACATAACCAGAAGTAAGTAGGTCATTTTAAATGTTTATTTTTCTATCAAGAGCATATAATTTTATGGTGAAAAATTATTGGATTAAACATGAGCCAGAGAAATTTAGGTAATGAAATTTACCTAATTTCATTAGGGCATGAAATAGATACCAAAGAGTAGAAAATTATATCTCACCCTTTGTCTCAAGACTCTAGCAATAAGCCCTTAGAAGGTGGCCTCTCTGCTTTCTCACGTTTCAGTCTATTCCATTAGTCACTTCCTGAACTATCTTTCAATTTGAAAGGCTATTTCCAATTGGCTAGTATCAGCCAATTTACAATTACATTTGATGAGCAAATGATAAGCACACACCAAGTCAAGCTATTTTATTTTGGTTCCTCTAAAATGTCTTTGTTTCTTTGCAATATCAGAATGCTACAATAAATAATGGGATGGGTCTTTTTTCTTATTATAACAGAACTAAATAGTCAGCTGAGTGTTGTCACTTTCAAAACTGTCATCTCGAGATCTTTTTCACTTATGTCAATAATACTGCAATTGCTCAAAACTTTGTTAAAATTTCTCTTTTGGAGTTGACTTCAGAGACAATTTACGTGACATATAAGAAAACCAGTCTCATTATTTCCTATACTATACTATATTTTGTGAATAACAAATAATTACGCTAATCACCAAACTAGTGAAAAGATGACTCCAAATGGCTGTTGGCTGCTTCCAAAACTCAAATATAGCCTATTGATATTATTCCACCATTAAAAAGATTCAAAAATGTGCCACAGACCAGGCACGGTGGCTCACGGCTGTAATCTTGGCATTCTGGGAGGCCGAGGTAGATCACTTGAGGTCAGGAGTTTGAGACCAGACTGAGCAAGAGACAGACCCCGTCTCTACAAAAAATAGAAAAATTAGCCAGGCGTGGTGATCCCAGCTACTCAGGAAGCTGAGGCAGGAGGATTGCTCAAGCGCAGGAGTTTGAGGTTGCAGTGAGCTATGATGATGCAACTGCACTCTAGCCAGGGCAACAGAGCAAGACTCTGCCAAAAAAAAAAAAAAAAAAAGCTATAAACTTTAACATCAAATCCCCACCAAAGATCTAACATTGGTTTGAGCAATAGAGCTTTTATTGTAATAAATGCCATGCCCTCCTAGGGTGACAACTTTAAAGGGATAACAAACTTGGCTATACAAGTTTCAAAAAGCTTGTTTAAAAGCCTCATAATCACTCCCAAAACTAGCTTAAATAAGCAATGAATGGAAAGAAAACTAATCAAGATCTTGACACTATGACCTACCCTGAGTTCATATGTTTTGAGAGCTAATAATCATATCGAAACTACAAACATAAAAGTTAGATATGCCTTGCTCCCCCATTCTCTCAGATTTTATAAAATTATCTCTAGGAGTGAAACTTCTTGTGGAAAATTACTGAACTTTTCGCATCTGAAAATATTCAAAAGAAGATAAAAAGGAAAAGAAGAAAGTATCATATGTATCAATTGTGAATGTCTATACTCCAGACACAGAGGATTGATTATCTAAGGCCTCTGGATGTGGCACTTCTTTTCACAATTATCTGATGAACCATTATATTCCTCTCAGTCTAAATTCAGCCAACAACCCAGCAAAATGAAAAACAGTGTTTTCACTGCTGCTTTTCAGCCATAAATTTCAAATCATGTTTTTATAATAGAGAAATCAACGCAAAATGATAAGGCTTCATGTTCAGCTACTAGGGAAGAAGAGACTCTGAAACAAAATAATCTCTATGCAAGCATCCAACTGAAAAAGACCAAAGATATATCTACATGACTGACATATTCTTCCCATGGCTCTCTCTAGTTTTTGCTCTAATTTTAGATTTCAGTATCAAATGAATTAGGCATTTGGGGGAATATTTTAATAAAAATTAAGCATTGTCCTTGCCTATTAAATAAAGAGAATGAAGAAGAAAGAACCTATGAATATTCTATGCAGATGTACCAAGAAGTACAAAGCTATAAGAGTTAACAGGGACTCCATAAATATTTTAAAAATTGCAATGAAATGAAATTAAATGGAAGTCCTGATATTGCACAGGACTAAAGGAATATTTCTCAGAATGCTTGAGAATCACCTAGTGTATTTCTTATCTCCAGATTACCAGGCTATGAGAAATGGTATCACAACTGTAAAAGTCTTGCATGATGATCAGCAATCCAAAATACCAAGTGAAACATTTGTCGTGATAGAAGGGGGAGACTAAGAAAACTGGGTTATCACAGTTTAAGGACAGATAACCAAAGGATGTTGGAAGAACACCAAAAACACAAAAAAGGTATCTGCAATTTTTAAAAAGAGCACATAACTAAACATGGGAAGGGTTAAGAAAGATGTGTTGGGGATACTCCAATACTCCTTGTTTTCACGTAGAGGAATTGGCACTGCATAACTTACCCTCCCTATGGACAGGGACTGAGTTACCTAAGCACAGTGGTCCATATTTCTGAACTGAGTACCACTAATCTTTAAAAAGTTTATAAATACTGAGGACTTTCTCTTTTCTCTCCCTCTCTGCTCCAGACCAATGTCAATACAGAGATTGTGAGAAACTGTGTCTGCTCTACACAAGCGAATCATCCCTAAATACCAAAGTCTAGACTGTACAGGAGGAAATGGGGACAGGGAACACTAACAGGATCACTTGGCCTTCATTATAAGGCACAATGTTTTTCAACAGTTTTATCAGTAAAAACAAGGATTTATTTCTTCCCAGCTTCCTGTCTATCTGTTGGTGCTTTCAAACTGGGGCAGGTCCTGGGAACAAGGTCCTGAAAACAAAAGATAGTTGAGAAATAGGAGAAATGGGAAGAAACAAAAGATGTACCTTGGATATATGTTGAGCTTGAGGAAACAAAATAATTTTCCATTATAAAAACCCCACAAACCAAGGACTGTAGTACTGGGGTAGTGATTTGACCCCAAGGGTATAAGAGTCATAGGCAGGTAAAAACTACTCATTTTTTTTCCTTAAAGAAATGTAAAACAATGAATTGCCTAATTTTAAATTTAGAACATTAAAATTTGAAACCCTGTTTTTCACTAATAAAGTAAACATGTTGGATTAAATAATCATTAAGGTCCTGTCCAACTCTAAAATTCTGACATGGATTTATATTAACTCATCCAAAAACACATTTATGAGAGAGTCTCCAAGATGGCAGACCAGAGACAACACCAGTCAGAGCGTCTCAGTAAGGAGGAGAGGTTTTAGATGAAAGAGAAAAAATAGATCAGATGAGGGTCTGAAGGAAGAGTACCAGAACTTGCAGGAGACTCCACAGGAAGAAGTTGGGGAGCAGAACTGGAAGGAGAAAGGTATTGGCAGAGATCAACCCCTGAGAGGCTTGGAGACCAGCGAGAAGGGTAGGTAGAGCGGTTAGTTTCTCCCATTCTCACATCCCTGATAGTCAGTAGGTTCCTGAGCTGCTGGAGAGACCTTCCACCCACAGGAGCCCAGAGACTGCTGCTGCCCATGAGCTGGGAGCTTCTTGCAGAGGGGGCACCAGGCTCCCAGCACCCCTGGGGCGCTTCCCACCCTACAGACCTGAGCCCAAATGGCAGGTGCCATATTGCTTCTCTACCCTCCGTGCGCCTTTGTCCTCCCCAGGGGGCTTCAACTCCTCAGGTTTTGTCTCGCTTGTTCCCACACAGACATTTCCCAACTCTAGGCCAGACTGTAAGAACCACAGGGGTCGACTGGGTGCCAGGTGATCTGCGTGACTCAAGAGCCTGGTCATTCTAGGTGGACTGCCTCCCAGAAAGAGGGATGGACACAACCAGAGTGCTAGCTTCCTCTATCCAGACTCTTTTCCTCCCCATCCTCTCCACCACCCGCAGCTGCCGAAAAAGAAAACTGAGCTGCCACACAGAGGCTTCCACAGAGAACAGGGCTCAGACCTTTCCTTTTGGGGTCCTGTAGTGGACTGAGGGGTGCCCAGACTATGAGCTCCCTGCCTGTAGGCCCTCCCTGGTGCAGTGCCAGGCACTCCTGGTGTTTTATAATAACAAAGCATACCATTCCCATATTCAGTTGTTGACAACAAAAGAATCATGCAGAAGATTAATGAAACAAAAAGTTAGTTCTTTGAAAAGATAAACAAAATTGACAGGCCTCTCACTAGATTCACCAGAAGCAGAAAAGAAAGGACTCTAATAAGCTCAATCAGAAATGAAAAAGGAGGTATTACAACTGATATCATGGAAATACAAAATATCATCTCTGAATACTATAAAAAACTCCATGCACGTAAACTTGAAAATGTTGAGGAAATGGACAAATTCTTGGAAACATAAAACCTCCCTAGGCTCAATCAGGAAGAACTAGAATTCCTGAACACACCAATATCAAGTAACAAAATTGGAGCAGATATAAAAAACTTTCCAACAAAAAAAAGTCCTGGACCAGATGGTTTCACACCTGAATTTTACCAGACCTACAAAGAACAGGTACTATCCTACAGAAATTATTCCATAACATCAAAAAGGAGGGAATCCTCTCCAACTCATTCTATGAAGCCAACATCACCTTGATACCAAAGCCAGAAAAGGACACAACAAAAAAAGAAAACTACAGAGCAATATCCCTTATGAATACAGACACAAAAATTATCAATGAAATCCTAGCAAAACAAATTCAGCTGAACATCAAAAAGATAATCCACCATGACCAGGTGGGCTTCATCCCAGAGACGCAAGGAGGGTTCAACATATGCAAATGTATAAATGTGATTCACCACATAAATAGAAGCAAAGACAAACACCATATGATCCTCTCAATAGACACAGAAAAGCATTTGACAAAATCCAGCACGTTTTTATGATAAGAACTCTTAACAGGCATAGATGGAACACCTCAATGTTATAAAAGCCATATATGACAAACCCACACCCAACATCATACTGAATGGGGAAAAGTTTAAAGCATTCCCCCTAAGAACTGGATTAAGAAAAGGATGTCACTGTCACCATTTCTATTCAACATAGTACTGGAAGTCCTAGCCAGAGCAATCAGGCAAGAGAACAAAATCAAGGGTATCCAAATGGGGAAAGAAGAGGTCAAACTATCCCTCTTTGCTGATGATATGCTCTTATATCTAGAAAACACCAAAAATACTGCCAAGAGACTCCTGGAATTAATAAATAAATTCAGCAAAGCCTCAGGTTACAAAATCAATGTACACAAACTAGTAGTATTCTTATATGCCAACAAGAGTCAAGCTGAGAATCAAACCAAAGACTCAATACCTTTCACAATAGCAACAAAGGAAATAAAATACCTAGGAACATATTTAACTAAGGAGACGAAAGACCTCTACAAGGAGAACTACAAAACACTGAGGAAGGAAATCACAGAGGATGTAAACAAATGGAAAATATATCATGCTCATGTTGGCAGAATCAACATTGTTTAAATGTCTATACTACCTAAAGTGATTTACAGACTCAATGTAATCCCCTTTAAAATACCAATGTCATTTTTTGCAGATCTAGAAAAAATAATTCTACACTTCTTTTGGAACCAGAAAAGACCTCGCATAGCCAAAGCAACCTTAAGCAAAAAAACAAACCAGGAGGCATAAATTCACCAGACTTCAAGCTATACTACAAGGCTATAGTAACCAAAACAGCATGGTAATGGCATAAGAACAGAGACATAGACCAATGGACCAGAACAGAGAACCCATATATAAAACCAACCACATATTGCCATCTGATCTTTGACAAAGCAGACAAAAACATACACTGGGGAAAATAATCCCTATTCAATAAATGGTGCTGGGAAAATTGGATAGCCACATGTGGAAGACTGAAACAGGATCCGCACCTCTCACCACTCACAAAAATTATTAATAATTTATGATGGATAACAGACTTAAACATAAGGCATGAAACTCTAAGAATTCTGGAAGAAAATTTTGGAAAAACTCCTATAGATATCGGCTTAGGCCAAGACTTTATGAAGAAGACCCCAAAGGCAATCACAGCAACAACAAAAATAAATAAATGGAACCTGATCAAATTAAAAAGCTTCTGCACAGCCAAGGAAACAATCAACAGAGCAAACAGACAATCTACATAATGGGAGAAAATATTTGCATACTATGCATCTGATAAAGGGCTCATAACCAGAATCTATAAAGAACTCAAGCAAAACAACAAAAAATCAAACAACCCCATTAAAAAGTAGGCAAAAGACACAAACAGAAGTTTTTCAAAAGAAGAGAGACTATAAACAAATGAAAAAACACTCAGCGTATCTAATCATCAGGGAAATGCAAATCAAAAACACAATGAGATATCACCTAACCCCAGTGAGAATGGCTTTTATCAAAAAGTCCCCAAACAACAGATGCTGGCGTGGATGCAGAGAGAAAGGAACACTCATACAGTGTTGGTGGGACTACAAATTAGTAAAACCTCTATGGAAAGCAGTTTGGCGATTCCTCAAAGGACTAAAAGTGGAACTACCATTTGATCCAGTAATCCCACTATTGGTCATCTTCCCAATGGAAAAAAAGTCATTTTATAAAAAAGACACTTACACTAGAATGTTTACTGCAGCACAATTCACAAACAGGAAGATGCAGAAACAACCCAAGTGCCCCTCAATACATGAGTGGATTAAAAAAATGTGGTATATGTATACCATGGAGTATTACTCAGCGATAAAAAAAAATGGGGAACTAATACCTTTTGTAACAACCTGGATGGAACTGGATACCATTCTTCTAAGTGAAGTATTGCAAGAATAGAAAAACAAACACCACATGTACTCACTATTAAACTGGAACTAATCGATCAACACTTATATGCACATATGGAAGTAAAACTCAGTGGAAATCAAGCAGGAGGGAAGGGGAGGTGGGGTTGGGTAAATTTGTGCCTAATGGGTAAAATGCACATTAACTGGGTGATGGGAACACTTACAATGTTGACTCAAACTGTACAAAAGCAAGACATGTAACCAAAACGTTTGTACCCCCATAATATTCTGAAATTAAATATATATATACTTTCAAAATAAAAATTAAAATGTATTAAATTTTTTTTAATATTGAAGAGAACACAATAATTTAAGCATGAATAAGCAGCACATATTTCATTATATTTATAAAAACATGAAAGTCTACTTATCCCAGCGGTGTGCTGGAAATGACTCACACCAGCTTGTGAAAGCTGGGTGCTAAATTTTCAGGAATTTTGTGAGCCAGTTGTTAAACACACACATTATTAAATTATTAATTATGTAAACTTATAATAAATTATATTAAAAGCAAAATTTTTTAAAAACACACTTACTAAGCCTCTACTACATGGTGGAATAGGAAAAGTGTTTTGGACAAAGAAATGAAAATGGCATAGTCCATGCCCTGAAGATCAGTTGAATGGAAGTACAAACAAAGAACCAATGAACACAATTCAAAGTGATGAGCATCATAACAGAAGTGTGCAGGGGAAATCTATTATGTGTGCACAGGAACACACAAACAGGAGTGCACCTAATTGGGCCTAGAAAGTTCTGGGGGAAGGGGACAGAATGGTGCTTATTGAGCAAGGATGTTTCTAATACAAATTTATGATTGAGCTGAGTCTTGAAGGAAAAGAGACTGGAGAAAGGGAGGGGGCTTTTGTGGGACAGGGTGCCAGGCAGGCAGAGCTTTCCAATAGTATAAGAACATGCAAACTAAGAGAAGCATGAGAGAATATGAACCTCTCAGGGTCCGCCAGGGAAGTCAAAAACAGCCAGAACAAGGTGGTATGTGATGGGTACAAGGTATGAGAAAATAGGCACTCTCCCTTATTTCTCATGAGAATTTAACTTGTGTATTCCCTTTGACCCAGAAATTTCATATCTAGAATTTATCCTAGAGACATAATCCCACATGTTCAAAAAAATGTGTTTATATGATTTATCACAGCACCTTTTGTAATAACAAAAAACTGGAAATGACCCTCAACAAAGTACTGTTTAATAAATTACAATACAGCCATCAAATGGTATACTATGCAGCCCTTAAAAAGAATGAGGCATTTCTATATCTGTATTGATATAGAAGTATCCCTAACACACTTTGCTAAGTGAAGAAAGATAAGTCAGAAGAATGTATTTAATATACCAACATTTGTGTAGAAAAAATACAATTATATATGTGTATGTGTGTATGTTCACATATGCATGCACACATTGGCTACCTCAGGAAGAACACACAATAAATGCAGTAATAGATACTGCTCAAATGGGGAACTAGATGGCAGGAGGACAGAGATGTACAGGAAACTTTCTTTTAAATTCTGTACCTGTGCCCATATTATCTTTTCAAAAAATAAATACATTTTAAATTCATAAAATAAATATAACAATAAAGTAATAAAACTAAATTTCAAGTATTTTCTTTTAATTGAAGAAAGCTTTTGCATGAATGATAGATGTTTGAAGAGAGAGTGTTCAGTGAAAAAGGTCTGAAAGAGCCAATTCAAGTGAAGAGCAATAGAGTTTAAGGCAAACAAGACAGTTGAGGGGAAAAGAAATGGAGAAGTTAACCTTTTTCCTCAGTTAACCACAAGGAAAATAAATGCCACATGGGTGCGTAAAAAGGAGAATAGAGATAAACAAGGAAATGATCACACAGGGCCTCAATCTGTTTGGAAAAATAGGCAAAAGTCATCACAAAGAGGATCAAAGTAGCCTTGAAACTTTAGGTATGGTGCTAAAGATTCTGAAATTATGCAAAACTTGATAATCTGATCAAATGGTACCATTCTAAGATAATTTTTTTTTTAAGTAGCAAAGGCGCAGGGTCTTTGTTTTCTTCATGGATACTCAACTACCTTCCAGTGTTCACAAATTAAAGTGAGTAGCCAGGACATGCCAAGTGGTGGGCAGTAAATGGCTCATGGTGACTGATGGGTAAAACAAGCACACCAAAGTTGCAATGAATGATACATTTGGAATAAGTCCAATTAACAGAGAGCAGTCTCATGTGTGGCAAATTAAACCTAGCCCAATCTCATATTCTGAACTTGGGGGGGGATATTTAATAATATCCTTTTGAAACGCAAAGGTAAAAAATCCAAAAACTAATTATACCAAAATGAAAAGAACAAAGTAACAACTTTATCTCATGACTCCCACCCACTGGGCACAATGGGTCTAGTATGACAAGACCCTTTCATTGGTCAACAGGAAATGATGACATAAGGAGCAAGTCAAAGGCCAACACTCAAACCTTGTTAAGAAGTAACAACAGAAAACAGACTATTGGAAATCAATGTGCTTTTTGTAGAAAAATCATATAAGGTCTTTTCTAACTCTGATTTTAATGACTATATTATTAAATCATTCAATAATATTTTTTAGTTTCTTTTTTCTTGTTATTTTATTGAAATCTCTAAGACCAACTCTGAGCATTTTCTCTTCTGTTCAATTCTTTATAATTTTTCAAAAATTTAATTATATTTAATAAATAAAAAACTTTGAGATAAGAGTTTTTAAATAGAAAATAAAAATAAAAACTATGTTCTATATCTGTACTTTGTTATTTCTGAGTTGGCCTTTTCTTGTATTTTTCTACAAAGTAACACTACTATTTCTTCTTCTGAGAGAAAGTCATATTTCAAAGTTTGTTATAAAAAGTACTTTATATAAACAATATCACATTTCAGTCAGTTTAAGATAACATCTGCTGACCAAAAAAAAAAGTTACATACCACTCACCAACTCTAACCTGAGATTTCTCAATTTATGATCAATGTAAAAGCAGACAAATCCTTTTCACCCCAAACTTTAGTTATACAAATGGCACATGTAAGAGTTCTATTCCAAATGAGATAAGATGTTGGACTCTGGACTTCAATTTGAGACAAGAAATATTCTCACTCCCTATTTTATAGGTGAGGAAACTGAGACTCAGAGAGGTTACGGAATTTCCCAAGAGTTCGTAACCTGTTAGTAGCCATTAAAACTTCAGGTTGAGAGCTCTTCAGAGAACAACTAGTAGGCCATTTTGAAAAATAAAGCTGGAGCCTTATTTCACACTAATATCTAAACAAATTCTAAATAGGTTAAATGATCAACAATTAAAAATAGAATCATAAAAGTAATGGGAGGAAATCTGGATGACTATTTCCTCAATGAGGTGGGTCTTTCTGAAACCAAAGCCAAAACCGAAAATAAAACATCCCTATAGATTTGACTACATAAAAATTTCATAATGATAAATGACATAGTGGGGGGTAGGGAGAAAAGAGGGAAGTATTTGTAGAATGTTGCGGGTGGCCATGAAATCTGGAAACAGATATTATTTGATCATGAACTATAATATAAATCATTTATTATATATTTTCCTGTGTTTCTAGACTTCATGACCACCCTGTAAATCAAACGGTTAACATCCCTAATGTAAAAATGGTACTTATAAATCAATAAGAAAAAGGTGAGCACTCCAATAGAATAAGGAAGAGTATATGAATAAAAAATTCATAAAATGCCTACAAATGGCCAAGAAACATTTCAAAACATATGTTCAACCTTTCCAAAATCAAAGAATAAACAATATTAAAATGACAATGAAATTATTTACCTATCATAAGCAAAGATTTTAGAAGATCAATAAAAATGTAGGAACACAGATTAACCTTGAATAAATTGGTATAAACTCTATAGAAGGCAATGAAGGCCAACAATATGTAGCATAAATAAAGCATGTATTCCCAGTCACCAAAAATGCCTCTCCTAAGAAAAGGTCCAAAGAAAATAATTGGCCAAGAGCACTAAAATATATGATCAAGGATATTTATATTATAATAGCAAAATACTAGAAATAATCTAAGTATCCATTAAGAGGCTAAATGTTAATTAAATTACAGAACAACCAATACACTAGCATACTATGTAACCATTAAGAATGATCATATGTATCTACTTACTAACATGAAAATTTTTATAAAATGAAGTTGGTGAAAAAAGCAGGCCATAGACAAGCACAGATATTATCCCTTTCATAAATATAACAGGGAAAATATTTTTTTTCAAAAGATGGTAGAAGTCCAGCAACAGGGCAAGACATGAGAAGAAAACACAGCCAGAGAAGAATTCCAGCTGTGAGGGATGTTCAAAGAACTTCCATTTTTACTTTTATCTCACTTTTTTATTCCTGATTTTATTTATTTATTTCATAATTTTTATTTATTTTTTTTTCTTTTTGAGACAGAGTCTTACTCCATCACTCCGGGTAGAGTGCAGTGTTGTCATCACAGCTCACTGCAACATCAGACTCCTGAGCTCAAGCAATCCTCCTGCCTCAGCCTCCCAAGTAGCTGGGACTACAGGCACATACCACCACACCCAGCTACATTTTTCTATTTTTTGTAGAGATGACCTCACTCTGGCTCAGGCTGGTCACAAACTCCTGATCTCAAGTGATTCTCCCGCCTTGGACTTCCAGAGTGCTAAGATTACAGGCATGAGCCACCTCGCCCAGCCTACATTTTCATCTTTTAAAAAATGTACTTAACTTTTCTTACATATAGGTACATATAAATAATTTTAGTTAAATGCATATATTTGATGCATTTATTTGATCCATTCATGTATAAGTGAACAGTGACTTGCACATGTGTAATCTAATCATCGCACTTTTTGTTTTTTTTAAGAGACAGGGTCTTGCTCTGTCACCCATGTTGTAGTGCAGCGGTGAAATCACAGCTCACTGCAAACTCAAACTCCTGGACTCAAGGGATCCTCTTGCCTCAGCCTAACAAGTAGCTGGGACTATAGGCACATGCGAATATGCCTGGCTAATTTTTTTCTTTTTTTTTTTTTTTTGTAGAGACGGGAGTCTTACTATATTGCCTAGGAGGCTGGTCTTGAATTCCCATCCTCAACCAATCCTCCCACCTTGGCCTCCCAGAGTGCTGGGATTACAGGCGCAAGCTACCATGCCTGGCCCATTAGACTTTTAAAATAAATTTCTGTGAAATACCCTGACAAAATAAATGATAAAAGAAATTTCTATATGAATGTGTTATAAACTTGTAATTTTAAAATTGTTAACAATTAATATATTTAGTAGTATATTCAATTTTTTTTTTTTTTTGGGAGATATGGTCTCGCTATGTTGCCCAGGATTGTCTTAAACAATCCTCCCTCCTTAGCTTCCTGAGTGCCAGGGATTACAGGTGCACAACACCTGCCTGGCTTAAAATTATCTTTTTTAAAAAACGTAAAATAAAATCCAAAAACACGCCTACATGCTCAATTCTTAGGAAGATGTGAGATTTTATTTTTTTTAATTTATTTATTTTTTTAATTTCAGAATATTACAGGGGTACAAACAATTTGGTTACATAAATTGCTTTTGTACCATGCCCATCCCTCAGATACTGTGCATTGTACCCATTAGGTGTGATTTTACCCATCCCTTCCTCCCGCCTCCCACCTGCTTGATTTCCAATGAATGTTATTTCCGTATGTGTACACAGGTGTTGATCGATTAGTTCCAATTTAATGGTGAGTACATGTGGTGTTTGTTTTTCCATTCTTATGATACTTCACTTAGAAAAATGGTCTCCAGCTCCATCCAGTATAATACAAGAGGTATTAGTTCACCATTTTTTATGGCTGAGTAGTATTCCATGGTATACATATACCACATCTTACTAATCCACTCATGTATTGATGGGCACTTGGGTTGTTTCCACATCTTTGCAATTGTAAATTGTGCTGCTATAAACATTCCAGTGCAGGTGTCTTTTTTATAGAATGTCTTTTTTTCCTTTGCGTAAATATCCAGTAGTGGGATTACTGGATCAAATGATAGTTCCACTTTTAGTTCTTTGAGGTATCTCCATACTGCTTTCCATAGAGGTTGTACTAGTTTACAGTCCCACCAGCATTGTATGAGTGTTCCTGTCTGTCCACATCCATGCCAGCATTTGTTGTTTTGGGACTTTTTGATAAAAGCCATTCTCACTGGAGTTAACGGCACCTGACTCCATGGAACTTTAAGTTTTATTAACAAAAACAAGAAAATACAAAGAACAAATCCCAACACAATGGATCATTGAGAGCCACAATAAATGAAACTGACAGTAGGCAGAAAGACTCCACAAAAAGAAAGGATCTCTGTGAATTAGAACAGTCAAGTCAGGGTTCATGAAGGAAAGAAGCCTTAATTGCTGGAAGATAGATAAAATGTCTGTAGCTTGGAAAGAGAAAGAAAAGGTCATTTTATATGCAAAGAACAACAACAGCAGAGTTGTGGCAGAGAAAACAGCACAAGTGACTCCAGAGTTAAGTGAGAAGATTAAAGCCTGCCTGAGGGTTCAAGTTGAGGAAATATACTAACAGCTAGCATTTGTGGAGGGCTTACTATGTGCCAAGAACATATTAGGTATTTTAAGTGTATTAACAGATCACAGAAATAAACAGCCAATTGATAAGATAGGTATAAATATGATCCTATTTGGTAGGCTAGGAAACAGAAGCCTGAGAAGTCAAGTGGTATCACCAACTGGTATGTGGTTGCACCAAGATTCATTCCCAGATAGGTCTCATTCCTGAGTCCACAGTATCAACAACCACATTCTGCTATTTTTTATTTTTTTGAGACAGGGTCATGCTCTGTCATCCAGGCTAGAGTGCAATGTCATCATCATAGCTCACTCCAACCTCAAACTCCTGGGCTCAAGGGATCCTCCTGCCTCAGCCTCCCGAGTAGCTGGGACTACAGGCACATGCCACCACGCCTGGCTAATTTTTATATTTTTTGTAGAGATGGGGTCTCGCTCTCACTCAGACTGGTCTTGAATTCCTGGCCTCAAGCGATCCTCCCGCCTCGGCCTCCCAAAGTGCTAGGATTACAGGCGTGAGCCACCGCACCTGACCCACATTTCATTATTAATGGAAAAGGGTAAAAGTAGATTCCCAAGGATTTTATATTATAACAACAAGATAGCCAATGAACATGAAAGGACTCTTCAAGATCAAAGTCCTATTAAAAACAACCTAACTGTAATGGTGTTGGAAAACTGGATATCCACATACAGAAGAATAAAATTGGACCCATCTCAGAACATATACAAAAATCAACACAAAATGGATTAAAGACTTAAACATAAGACCTGAAACTATAAAACTCCTAGAAGAAAACACAGGGTAAAAACTTCCTGACATTGGTCTGGACAATGAGTCTTTGGATATGACTGCAAAAGCGCAGGCAACAAAAAGCAAAAATGAACAAATGGGATTGCATCAAACTAAAAAGCATCTGCACAGCAACGGAAACAATCAACAGGGTAAAGAGACAACCTTCCAAATGGGAGGAAATATTTCTAAAACATACATCTGATTAAGTGGTTAATATCCAAAATATATAAGGAACTCAAATAGCTCAGTAGCAAGAAAACAAATAACCAAATAAAAAAATAGGCAAAGGACCTGAACATACATTTTTCCAAAGAAGACATATAAATGGACAGCAGGTAAATGAAAAAATGCTCAATGTCATTAACAATCAGGGAAAAGTAAAGTAAAACCACAAGGAGATACACCAGTTAGAATAGCTATTATCAAAAGACAATAGATAACAAATGTTGATGAGGAGGTAGAGAAAAAGGAACACTTGTATATTGTCAGTAGGAATGTAAATTAATACAGCCATTATGGAAAACAGTATGGAGGTTCCTCAAAAACTTAAAAAGAGAACTACCATGATCCAGCAATCCTATACTTCTGGGTATATACCCAAAGAAAATGAAATCAGAATATCAAAGAGGTATCTACACTTCCATGTTTATTGCAGCATTATTCACAAAAGCCAAGTTATAGAATCAAACTAAATGTCCACGGATGGATGAATGGATAAAGAAAATGTGGTATGTATAAACAAAGGAATACTGTTCAGCCTTGAAGAAGGAAATCCTGTCATTTGCAACAACATGGATGAACCTAGAGGACATTACACCAGGTGAAATAAACCAGGCACAGAAAGACAAATAATGCATGCTCTCGCTTACATGTGGAATCTAAAAAAGTTGAACTCACAGAAGAGAGAGTAGAATATTGGTTGCCAGGCGCTGGGGGAGGTGAGCACAGGGAATGGGGGGATGTTGGTTAAAGGGTACAAGATTTCGACTAGACTGCAGGAATAAGTTCTAGAGATTGTATATCTTGGCAACTATAGTTAATGATGTATTATATACTTGAAAATTGTGAAATTTTCACACCATAAAAACAAGTATGTGAGGTGATGGATATGTTAATTAGTGTGATTAACCATTTCACAATGTATACACATATTAAAACATCATGTTGTATACCATAAATATATACAATTTTTTTCAATTATATCTTAATAAAGCTGGGGAGAAAGGCAACAATAAAAAAATAATAATAACCTACCTACAATAGGTAGAAAGGATTAGCAAAGGAGATTCATGATACAAATCTTTCCATTACATGAATTTAGATTTGAGAATTTCTCTTGGAATTGATTTCTAGTTTTATTCCACTGTGGTCTGAGAAGATACATGGTATGATTTCAATTTTTCTGAATTTGCTGAGACTTGTTTTGTTACCTAGGAGATGATCAATCTTGGAAAATGTCCATGTGCTGACGAGAAGAATGTATATGCTGCAGTTTTCAGGTAGAGTGTTCTGTAAATGTCTGTTAGGTCCATTTGTTCTAGAGTTCCATTTAAGTCCAGTATTCTTTGTTGATTTTCTGCTTCAATGATCTGTGTAGTTCTGTCAGTGGGGTGAAGTCCCCAACGATTATGATGCTACTGTATGTTTCTTTGCTTAGCTCTAGTAAAATCTGCTTTATGAATCTGGGAGTTCCTGTGGCAGGTACATACATATTTATGATTGTTATGTCTTCTTGATGAATTGCCCCCTTTAACATTATATAATGACCATTTTGTCTTTTTTTTTCTTTTTTTTTTACCATTGTTCATTTAAAGTCAATTTTATCTGGTATGAGACTGGCTACACCAGCTCACTTTGGTTTCCATTTGCTTAGAATATTTTTTTCCATCCCTTTTCCTTGAGTCTGTGCCCAATCCTGCAAGTTAGATGGGTTTCTTGGAGACAACATATACTTGGGCAATGATTTTTCATCCATTCAGCCAGTCTATGCCTCTTAATTGGAGCATTAAGACCATTCATGTTCAGTGTTAGTATTGATATGTAGGGTACTGTTCTGTTTGTCACGTTGAAGGATAACCTTTTTGTGTTGTTTTCCTTCTTGTGTTATTGTTTTATAAGAGCTGTGAGCTTTAATTTTGGTGTGTTTTTATACTGGTGGGTATTTACTGTCTCTTCCATGTGTAGTGCACTATTGAGCACTTCCTGTAAGGCAGGTCTAGTAGTAACAAATTCCCTTAGTGTTTGATTGTCTGGAAAAGTCTTTATTTCTCGTTCACTTATGAAACAGTCTTGCAGGATACAAAATTCTTGGCTGGCTATTATACTATTCCAGAAGGTTAAAAATGGGGCCCCAATCCCTTCTGGCTTATAAGGTTTCTGCTGAGAAGTCTTTCATTAGCCTAATGGGTTTTCCTTTGTAGGTTAGTTGTTGCTTTTGTCTTGAAGCTTGTAAATTTTCTTCTTCATTTCGACGTTGGCCAAGTTGATGACTATGTGTCTTGCAGGTGTCCTATTTGCTATAAATCTTCCCAGTGTTTGGTGACGATCTTGTATCTGGATATCTGAATCTCTGGCAACACCAGGGAAGTTTTCCTCAATAATTCCCTTGACCAGGTTTTGCACGCTTTTTGCTTTTTCTTCTTCTTCCTCAGGGATACCTATAATTTGTATATGGGTTCGCTTCACATGGTCCCATATTTCTGAGTGATTGTTCATTCCATTTTATTCTTTTTTCTGCATCTTTGACTGACTGGATTAGTTTGAAAGCCCTGTCTTTAAGCTCTGAGATTCTATCTTCTGCTTGGTCTAACCTGTTGTTGAGGCTTTCTGCTGTTTTTTGAAGTTCCCTAAGTGACTCTTTCATTTCTTTAAGTTCTGTTATATTGTCCTTTCTTATGTTGTCTAGCTCTTTAGTGACTTTTTCATTTTTTTCATTCATGTCTTGAAATTTTTTTTAGCTTCTTTGTGTTGGCTTTCAACTTTCTCTTCAATTCTATTCATTTTATTTGCCATCCATATTCTGAATTCCATTTCTGACGTTTCGACAATTTCCTTTTGGTTGGGGTCCATTGCTGTGTGTCTACTGTGATCCTTTGGGGGTGTCAAATTAGCTTGGTTTTTAATGTTGCCAGAGTTCATTTGCTGGTTTCTTCTCATCTGAAACCTCTTCTCTCAGTTCAAGACAGATAGGTTTGCAGTGCTCCTGTTCTCCTTTGCTGTGAACTCTCCTTCCAATGTTGGTGAGCACATCTACCCATCCCCATCTCCTTCACTCTGAACATCTCCTGTCACCTCTCTGATGATTCACAATGCTCTCTTCAAGAGGGTACATCCATAGGTGGGCATCTACTTGCAATTTTCCATCCTCTCCTTCAGAGTGGCGTGTGCAGGCTGTTTGTAGTCCACCATCTTGGCCCCTCTCTCCTATTACATGAGTTTTAAATGAATTTCTCAGAGTAGATTTGAATGGAAAATCCCACATATCCATTCATGTATGCATTATTATTATGAAACCATACAACAACAGATAACATGGTAGTTCATGAGCACTCTAGAAAAAACACATCATCATCGTAATCATAGATGATATGTAGATGCAGTACCTATTATCCAAAAGGGAAGAGTAACTTCTACGTTAATTTTAAATCACTTTCTTCAAATAATTGAATTATAGATAGCTAAACTAAGAATGAAACTGCAGTGTAATATTTCAGCATTCTAAAGGGCAATTATATGACCATAATTTTGAAAACCATTAAAAAATATCTACTTTTTAATAAATGACATATTGTTTAGCTTCCCTATTTTAATTTCAAAAAGAAGTACTTCTCTTTTGATTTAATGTATGCCATACTGTAGCAATGAAAAGAATAGTAGATGTGATTTATGTAATACACACACATAAAAACAGATGAAAAGAACTATCTTTGATGCTAAGGATGGAAATTATTTTCCCTGGCATCCCTTGTACTTTTAAATGGTATGCATACTGATGAAAATGTCTCCACAATTTCCACCCACATATGGACTTGTGTGGATTTGCACGGATGTATCTGAAATAATGTAAATGCTCTTATTTTGCCTATACCTTTATTCAGCTTTTTCACTGATTTAAACAGGAAAGGAATGTAAAATTTCCAAACACACATTTTCTTTCTTTTCATTTATTTTTTTTCCTTTAAAGAGACAGAGTATGTCTCACTATGCTGCCCACACTGGAGTGCTGGAGCACAATGGCTATTCACAGGTGTGATCATAACACACTGTAGCCTCGAACTCCTGGGCTCAAGCAATCCTCCTGCCTCAGCCTCCAGAGTAGCTGGAACTACAGGTGCACACCACTGCACCCGGCTAGCATACATTTTCTATTACATGGAATGGTATAAACCCTACCATGAAAAGTAGAATATTCTTTATCCGTATGTTCATGTATCTGAACTAATCTACACATTTAATAAAATAATAAATTAAATCATTCTTATTGCTTTTCCAACAGTTACTTCCCAGACATCTGTTTCAGATAAGAAATGGCAATATTGTTTAAAGCTGCAGATTTGAAATATGCGGCTAGCATCAACCCTTCATGAACAGATAAAACTAAACTGCTTGAAAAATGACCACTGTGCAAGGAAGTTTGTATCACCCACTTTCTTGCTACCAGAAGCAAGAAATTTTTCCTTTTACTGCTATAGTATATTCCTTTCTTTAGAAGACTATTAATATATTCAAATTTTGATCTGGTATGCCCAGGAAATAGGAAAAAACATCAATAAATGAACAAGACAAGTAGGACACTAGAGATTGGGTTAAAACAGGGGTGGGTAACCTGTGGCCTTGGCGGTCCTTAAGTGCAGCCTTTTGACTGAATCCAAATTTTACAGAACAAATCCCTTTATTTTTATTAATACATTTTTGTTCGTCTTTTATATTTTTATTTTATTTTTAAAATGAACTTATTTAAAATATCAAAGAATAAAATAAGTTTCAACAAAATAATCCTCCCAGATTGACTGGCACAATTAGAACATTAGTAAGCCATAAGGGCTAAATTGATGGCTACTACGCTCATGATTTAGTTCTAACTCCCCCCGCATGACTGGTGCCACTACCACATGAGGCTGGTTGGCAAGAGTTTATATGGGAGTCGAGTACACCAGTCCATTATCAGCTTTTGACAATGGTGCACTGTGTTTCTGTTTGAAGTGGAATTTGTGAATAATTGCACAGCTTGACAGTATTTTTTAATTCTGTCTGCTTAACAGCCCATCATTTCAAGGAAGACCAAAAGAATGCTGAAGGAAGAAAATAGATTTTTTAATGAGGATTGGGAATTGCAATATTATCTTGTTTCTGCTAAAGATAAGATGATTTACTTGCTTTGTGATACTGCAATATCAACATTAAAGAAATCCTATGCTCATCAGCATTGTAACACTCATAAGGATCACAAATATTTTAAATTAGAAAAAGAGGCGCAAAAGGTTGTATTGCAGAAATTAAAAGATGAAAAGCAAAAGCAAAACAATTCTTTTAAGCAGCAACAAGACCTGGAAATAATGCAACTGAAGCAACTGATAAAGTAGCTTATATACTCGGGAAAAAAGGGAAGCCATTCAGTGATGTAGAAATTGTGAAAGAATGCATTGTCGAAGATATAGGATGCTTAGACCCCAGTAACATTTCAAAGTATAAACAACTGCCTCTTTCAAGGACAACCATAACTGATCAGCAGCATGAATTAGCCTTCAACTTAACAGAACAACTTCATGCAATACTTCAAAAGGAAAACACATATTATTCAATTGCTTTGGATGAATCAACTGATACTACTGACTTGGTGCAGGTTTTATACTTCATTCGGGTCGTAACAGAAGATTTTCTTTGCTACAAAGAGTTACTAGCTTTGGACACTCTTGCGAACAGAACATGGGGAATAGGTACCTACAACAACTTTGAAGATAAATGTCTTGAAGTTGGACTGAATTTGGCAAATTTAGTGAGTGTATGTACAAATGGCACACTTTCCATGACAGGAAATCATGAAGGGTTTATTGCACAGATAAAAAATGTTATTAATAGATCCAGATGCTCTCATTTCTTTTCATTGTATCTTGCATCAGCAAAATCTCTGTGCTAAAGCTACTATTTTAAGTGATACTTCTCAACGAGCTATAAGTATTGTTAACTATTACTATATTTGTGCAAATGCAACATGGGCATCGTCAGTTTGTCACATGCTAAAGTTGACTGATGAGGTATTCAGTGAGGATTTGCCGTATCATTCTGAAGTGTGTTGACTATCGCAGGTACAGGTTTTAGCCAAAATTTTATCTCTGCGAGAATAGGTAAGTTTTATGAAGAACAGAATCAGCAATGTGAATTGTTGAAAGAAGATTTCTATAGGAATTCAGCATTTCTGTGTGATGTCATATCAAATCAAAATGACCTGAATATTTCTTTGCAAGGTAAAACTAAGTCTATATATGATATGTGGCAAAAAAATCCAAGCATTTTAAAAAAAGCTATCTTTTTTCAAAACACCACTTCTTCAAAAGGAAGTTTTGGATGAATATTTCCCCCAATTAGCTAAGGTCACTGATGAGCAGGATGATATATGCGAATCATTTGAAGAATACAAAGCTATTATAGACCTATTAATTGGAGAATACAATGAAAGCTTCACTGACTTTGAGAATCATGATGTCACACTCAAATTAGCACTTCAGCCTCACCTAACAGATATCACCAATGCACCTAAAGAACTACAGATGGAATTAACTGAGCTCTCAGTAGATGACATTTTAAAATCATTGTTTGATGCGAAGAAAGATCCAACTGAAATATGGAAAAATGCAGTAGAACACCACACCTTCAGCAACGTGCCCGAAAAATACTTTCTTGCTTTTCAACCACTTATTACTGCAAATGTACATTCTCCTACCTAACTCAAATCAAGATGCCTTTAAGGTCACAAATGACTGATACCCATCTAGAGGATCAACTGAAACTGTGGACCTCCATGCTGCAACCAAATATTCAAATGCTTTCCAACAAAAAGCAGACACAACAAAGTCATTAAAAGGTTAGTTAACTTTAAAATTAACAAATATTAATAGTTTTCATATTTTGAAATTATTAAGTACAAGTAGTTAGATTTTTATAAAATAATGTACATTTTTAAGTATATCTAATGGAAGTTTCTTGAATGTGGCCTTATTTGATTACAACTAAATTAACATGGCCTTCCAACATGAAAAGGTTCCCACCCCTGGGTTAGAAGCATATTTTAATCACACTCAAGAACAAGACATTATATTGTAGATTCATATCTATCATCAAGTCTCCCTTAATTGAGGGAGAAATAGGCTGACCAGAACAAATTCAGGAAATACTTGGAGGATGAATACAATTACTGACTGATCCATGAATCTATTCTTTTTTTTTCCTAGGAGAAGAGACATGCTAAGTCAATTGAGAGTAATGAGAACTGAATGTGCATGTGGGTAAAAGCAAAAAAGTTAATTTCCAATTTCACTTTAAACTCCTTCAGATCAAGCATAAAGCTAGAGAGCCTACGGCAGTAATCTATGAAAACATATATAAAAGACTGTTCAACATAATGGTCTTGATAGCTATAAGCAGCTCCTAAAATTAAACAAGCAAAAAAACAGTTAAATCCTCAAGTGTCAGTATTTAATTTCATATCAGCTAAATAGCAGATAAACATAACCCACCAATTTGGAAATAAAACCAAAGTTCACTTCTTTTCTTTCCTACAAGATGCTCTAGCTAATATACCATATTTGGAAAAACTATATAAATTTTTGAATCCCCTCCTCTGTAAAATGTAAGACTGAATCTTTCTTACAGCTTACTGAATAGCCAAAAATTGGCGATAGGCACTGATGTACTCAAAATTACTGAAAAACAGTGAGAAAGCCAATCTTTGTAGATGGGAGAAATGGTTTAGACAGTAGAGCAAACAATATAAAACATATGACTCAAAAGCTCTATCACCAATTTTAGCAACAGCAGCAGAAAATAATTAACAACAAACCTCTATATTTACATGGAAACAGATGCTATTTATAAATACATTTTAAGAAACCAGAACAGAAACACTATTCTCTTTATTCAAATAAGAAATCTACATTTTTATTTTGTTTTTTAACAGATTTGTTCCTTAAAAAACTAACATTTCAAAATGTGGTTTGGCTCACACATACACACAAAGGCAACTTAACATAAGAGGAATGATATTCCTCGAAAGGTCAGAGGATAAAATAGGATGAAAGCCATAATTTTATTATTCACCAGAAGCAATTATCCTGGTCTAGAAAGATAGATGAGGATAGTCACTTTACATTACACCTTATCTGGGCTAGGGGAAAAAAGCATGTAAAATTGTCCAGAATTTTAAAACAAAGAATAAGGGCAAAGAGTATTGTCAAGTATCTCTCAATAAAAACATAATAATTCCAAAATTAATCTTAAATTTCCATCAAAACATGGTTGAGTTGTGGGAAATGTTTACAAAGAGGCATCAAAGATTGATTTAAGATACAAGTAGTGTATACATATAGATGAGTGTTTATTAAAACATTTTGTAGGTATGTTTTTAAATTACTGTATTGTATATATGTATAGATCAATATGGATGTCTAATTAGTATAATTTTTCACACACACACACACACACACAAATATAAAACCCCAAGCTGGCACCCCCATTGGCACCACCTATGTTAGTATAACTATTTTAACATCCTCACTTACATCACTAATGATGGCACTCACTGCCATTCTTGCTTCCATCTGTCCTGCGGTAAGCAGAATTCCAAGATGGTACCCCCACCCCACGGTGTGTACATCCTGCATAATCCTGTCCCCTTGTGTGAATATGATGGGTTACCACTCCCATGGTTATGTTGCATGATGTAGAAAAAGGGATTTTGTAGATGTATTTAAGGTCCCTTATCAGCTTACTTTGAGTTAATGAAAAGGGAGATAATCCTGAGTGCACCTAACTTAATCAGGTAAGCTCTTAATCAGGTCAGAAGCAGCAAGAAAAGCTGTCCTGCTAACCTGGATAAAGGCAATTGCCATATTATAAACTGCCTATGGAAGGGGCCATGGGACAAGACCTGAAGGTGACCTCTAGGAGCTGAAAGCCAACAGCCATAAGGAATGCTGAATTCTGCCAACAATCTGAATGAATTTAAAAGAAAATATCTTCACCTCCCCAGCCAACACCTTCAGTCCACCCTGAGTAGGGTACCCAATTAGCCTGAAAACAGACTCCTGACCCACAAAAACTGTGAGATAATAAATTTGTGTTATCTTAAGCCACTAAGTTTGTGGTAGTTTGTTACACAGTAAATGAAAACTAACCCTAAGGAAAATTCTAATTTTCTCTTTACCACATCATCTACAACAGATATTTAATAAGACTGGATGAATGGAAAAGTAGTACAGCCACTTACAGATATGTGAAAATCTGAACAGATATATACAGGTCTTCACCTGCAGTGGGAGAGGGAGTAGGGGGGAGGGGAGGGTGGTGGCACAAGTTAAGCTGATGAGTTTAACAATGAACATGCTGATCTTGAAGTGATAACTGAAAACCTGGTCCATTGAGAGGTATGCAATAGGAACTGGAGGTGTGGGGAGAAAATTCATGATAGAAGTCAGGCTTAGGAAATATCTACAGAAATACGGTTGAGCTATGATGGTGAGTGGGAGAGTAAAAAGGACACTGACTCAGGCTTGGATATGCCCACATTTAGAGAAGGAAGAAGTGCTATGAAGAAATAAGATAAAAAGAAGGAAGAATTAGTATTAAGAGTTTTCAGAGCCATGCACAGTGGCTTGCACCTGTAATCCCGGCACTCTGGGAGCCCAAGAGGAAGGAATGCTTGAGGTCAGGCGTTCAAGACCAGCCTGGGCGACATAGCAAGACCCTTTCTCTACAAAAATTTTAACAATTAGCTACACATGGTGGCCTGTGCCTGTAGTCCCAGCTACTCAGGAGGTGCAAGGATTGCTTGAGCCCATGAGTTTGAAGCTGCAGTGAGCTATGATCGTACCACTGCACTCCAGCCTGGACAACAGAGCAAGACAGTGTCTCTCAAAAATAATAAAATTTTAAAGAGTTTTGAGGATGAGAGAATCAAGCTTTTCAAGTACCTACGATGAAGCCCAAAACAAAGAAAGGTCATTAAATTTGAAGACTAGTTATGTTACTGGTAATGTGGGTGAGGGCATATTGAGTAGAATAAGACTGACAGAAACAAGATAGCAAGAAAAAGAAAAGTAGTTGATTTTTTTTTCCTTTTTTTTAGATAGGTAATAAACACCTAACAGTAATCACCACTGACCATTCCAAACACACACACACACACGAAGAATGAAAAACATTTCAACTATAATTCTATTATCTGTTACAGTCATTAAAATGTGCAATATGTGGAAAGATGTGGAAACAAAATCAAGTTCAGCTTATAGCCACCCTACAGGAAATTAATTATTAAATATTTTCTAATTTAAAATTATTTCTCATAACTTGATGATTATGGCTACCATCCTTTGCAGATCCATAATCTTGGAAAAATATGGAGGTCTTCAGATAGATTAAGAAATGTATTATGTTTTTATCTAAAAGACATTGTAAAAAAATAAATAAACTTAAAAAAAAGAAATATATTAGGCAATTAGTATGTAGAATAAGAAAGATGCACGTTCCTGTTTATGTGTTTTTTTTCAGAGGATGCTTACAAATGATAGCTCCAGTCTAAGTTTTCATCAGGGATTTTGCACTTTATAAGGCAATGAATATGTCTGACAACCATAAGCAAACACATTCTAAAATTTACATTATATGCTAAAAATCTGACAAAATGAACTAATTTTTAATAATTTTTAAGCCTAAGTCAAAATAAGCCAATTATTCATGGAACTTATCCTCCATGGTCTACATTCTCTCCCACAGAATGAATGGAATATACTTATCTCTCCATAGGACATGGGAATGCTAAAAGACATACCTGCCAGGAACTGAGCTGGATCCTAGGGACACAAAAACAAATACAAGATGTTATCTGATTTTCCAAGACTTATAATCAAGCTGCTTACAACTCCTGAACATTTCCATGCCTGCTGAGATATGTCATAATGTCCATGGGGTGCAAAAAATTGCTTATGAGATGTAAGTTCAGAATCAACTCATTATTTTTGGTTTTCCAAGCTGTCCAACAGGCATTTAAGACTTCTCTGAAAATTGGCCACTGAAAGATTTGAAGAGATGGTATATATGATTACCTTATCACAGAAAATTAAAGAGATCTAGTTTATGAAAAATTCCCAGGAGAGACAGAGAGGGAATGTGTGCATGCAGGATGTGGAACGCGAGGGTAACCACCCAAAAGCTTCTTGTAAAGGGAAGTTTCAAACCATCATTCTTCATTGACCATGACTGGGTTTTAAAGGTTAACACATAGATACAGTCATGAAATAAGCTCTTATCCATGGGCAGAAAAGGATAATAGACATCAAGGCAGACCTAATGGAAATTAGGTAGCAGGCAATCCTAATGGAAAACGGACAGCCGGCCGACTTAATGAAAATTAGATGGCAGGGTGAAAAAAATCAATACATATCCTCTCACCTTTCTCTCCCTTTTCTTTTTTTATATGTGAATCTAGGCTTTAGGTTTTCATTTTTTCTTCCAGAATAAAAGGAGATAATTTGGTAAAACACACAGGATAGGTCCAATAAAGAATAAAAAACTACATTCTTAGGAGCTTCAGTTTTCAAAAAAACTACTATAACATTGTAGCTACATACTTCCAAATTTCAAAAACATCTCAAATTCACTATAAAATTGAGTTATAAAGAATGCTACTACGCTTTCTTTGATCCACTAACTGCATTACTTAGAATTTTTCTTGAGGAAAGAATCCCCAAAAAGAAAGGCTCTACTGCACAAATACGTTCATAATAGCGCCATTTATAAAGTTCAAGACTGAAAATAACATAAATGTCCAGTAAAAAGTGAATTCTTTTGCAAATCATGGAACATTAGCAAATAAGATCTTACATAGCCATAAGGGAATGTGGAATATATAGAAATGTTTATGACAAATGTTAAATGGAGAGGACAGAATACAAATTCTACCTAACTATGATCACAATGACATAAAATACTTGCATCCTCATTGGGAAAGGAAAAGAAAGAAATGAAGGGGGAAACACCAATTCTCATCTTTGGATGGTAAGACCATAGAGGAGACTTTTTTTTCCTTTTCATTTCTGTTATTGTTATCATAAATTGCAGACTTTTTAAAACAAAATAATACCCCAAAACAAGTGAATAAATCAGGAGAGTTTTTCATTTTATCCTAATCCACTAATTTCTCATAGCTTGGGTGGGAAGGAAGGATAGGGGAGAACAATTGTTAAAAAAAAGAAACTAAGCATGGGCTCAATTTACCCACAAGTTTTATATCAAAGAAGAGGAAACAGATATACTGTCTATTCTAGTGAAGTGCTAAAGTAAGGAAACTTCCTCATACCTTTGGTCTGTGTTTGTTGTTTATATAGCTGATTGTACTGTTAATGTAATGCGGTCATAAAATGGATTGCTGTATTAAAACTGGAATTGTGAGAAATATTTTATGTCTTTTTTCCTTTTAGTGTCTGTCCCTAGCCCTAATTAGAATGCTGCAACAGAAGAAAGATATTATTAATTTTTCCCATCAAAAGAATTTCTGAATTCACTCTGGAGGATTTCTGAACTTTGGGAAGGGCAATAAACCTTGCATAAATTATAATTCTTGGTTCTTTTCATTTTTTAGTGAAGGTTTTTAGCAATTCCCAAAAGAAAAAGGAGAGATTACATTCAAAATGCCCATGCAGGAATTATTTCCAAACATGTAAGAAGCATAAAACTAAACGTGCTCATTATTTTTCATTTGCATTCACATTTAACTTTGCCAGCTAGTCAGCAACTTAAAAGCTTTCTGCAACAATAAAGATTATGTGATGATTATATTTAAGTATTATCTATCTGACATTCTTCTACAAAGACCAAGAACATGTGGAGATCAAACTGATCCCTATTTTTCCAAACTTTGTGTTTTATAGTTAAAATAGAACAAGCAGTTTAATTCTTAGTTTATAGAGCCCAGGAGAATAGCATTCTAGTTACTAATTTGGTAGCAGCACTTTCTGACAGAACTACAGTCTCCCCCTTGGTATCCGCAGGGGATTGGTTCCAGGACCCCACACAGATACCAAAATCCACAGATGCTCAAGTCCTTTATATAAAATGGCATAGTATTTGCATATAACCTATGCATATCCTCCCATGTACTTTAAATAATGTCTAGATTATTTACTAATACAATGTAAATGCTATAGTTGTTATACCATATTGCTTAGGAAATAATGACCAGAAAAAAAGTCTGCACATACATGTTCAGTACAGATACAACCATCTGGTTTGGGGTTTTTTTGGTTTTTTTTTAATATTCTTGATCTGTGGTGGGTTGAATCCAGGGATGTAGAACCAATGGATACAGAGGGCTGACTGTATATATAATACACTGTGCTGGAAACCTGCTGCTTAGGCCTACCCAGCAATCTCCCTTTCCTTTGGGAAATGGCTCCACCATTCCATGAATGGATTGCTAAATATGGGATAAGTTGCTGCCCACAGCAACTGACCCAACAACTGGACATGTGACCCAAGCCAGGCCAACCAACTCCTTTCTCTTGGATTTTTATACATTCTAAATGAGAAAAGAGTTTTCTTTCCTACATTGTTTGCTGGCTGGAATGTGATAAGTCTTCACATTTCTCTGACCATAGTCTCTTTCTCAGCAAGAAGAAAGAGTGTATCAAAAGAGAATGAGGCCAACACAAACACAAGTAGAGTCAAGAAATAAAGAGGAAGAGACTGGATGTAACTTGGCCCTGGATGCAGGCATGCCTGAGGCCAATTCCACCTCCATTATTCTAAATATAATTCATCTAAGTAAAAATAAATAAATTCCCTCTTTTGTTTACATTAGTTAAGTTTCATATACTTGTCACTAGAGTCCTAAAAGAAAAGTAAAATGAGCAAAAGAATTGACTTATCTAACCTAGCTTAGAAACGTTTTACAAAGTGCAACAAGAATTATATTGCTCCACTAATAGTTTCAATAGTTTGTGTGTGCCTTATGAAAGAGGAAAAAATCCTTTAAATACTTCTAGAATATCATACGTTGAATTTACTCGGTGATTTTTAAGACTAAATTATAAGTTTTTTCTCAGAAAAATATTTGGCCAGAGGACAGAGTACATAAAGCAGGAATCAAAAGTATGGCAAACCTTTAAAATCATCTATGTAAAAGAACAATAATTTTATGACAAAAATAAGGTAATCAAAGAAAGTCTTAAACATGAGTACACTTAGTTGAATTTATCAAATTTACTTACAGGTATGAAAAAAACATTTTACACAACAAAACACATTATAAAATTACTGGACAATTTTCCATAGGAAAAAAAAATGGTAAGCACCTTTTTCATTAACCCAAATCCTCCTTCCTATCACTTAAGCAAAACATCTTTCTCTTGGTAAAATCCAGTTGAAATATTCCTACTGAAAATAAATCTAAATCATCTTATTAACTGGTCATAGTGAGATTTCTTGACCAATATCACACTGTTGTATACTTTAAGAATCACTTAGCACATATTAATCCACTACACTAGAAAATTTCAGTTTGCAAGTTACTAAGAACATATAAATTTCAATGTCATGAAATATCTGGTATCATTCCCTGTGTCCAACCTATTGAACCCTAGGAAAGCAGAGGTTGCATTAAAAATATGTAATGAGAGGAAGAAGAAATTTCAAATGAATTAAACCTTCTTTATACCAATGTTTCTGAGTCTTTTATGACTCAAAAATCTCTATGAGAATATGATGAAAGCTACGGCTCCACTCTCCTGAAAAATGCACACATCCATATACATAACATTTTGATGTTTGTATGCAATTTGTCATTCCCGAAATTCAGCATCCATCCGTGGTCGGCAGGTTAGGAAACTGTGCTTTGGAACCACTGAAAACTTCATGTAAGAAAAAAATGTTATAATCACTTGTCTGAAAAGAGCCAATATATTTTTACATGTTTTATTATATTTCTGAGCCAGATCGCTAACAGAAAACACAAGACTATAATACAAAAAACTTAACCTATTTAGTATTTTTGAGGCAAAATGGACCATATAAAGTACCCAGAATACAGGCACAGGGTATGTGTCATATTATCTCAAATGACCCCCAGCAAACCTTTGGCATATATGAGGGGCTTCTTCCCAGCAACAATGTTTGCTTTAGGCAAATTTAAAAGTCTATAAAAATAGTTTCTACTTCTCCATTTACTTACAAAACAACAGGAGTGGATTAAGATCTCTGGAAGGCTCTGGTAAAAATGGTTACTTTTGTGGAGGAAAACTAGGCCCTGAGGTGGGAGAGAGACTTGTCTCATGCTTTTTTTTTTTTTTGAGACAGAGTCTCGCTCTGTTGACTCGGGTACAGTGCGGTGACATCATCATAGCTCCCTGCAACCTCAAACTCCTGGGCTCAAGCAATCCTCCTGCCTCAGCCTCACCAGTAGCTGGGACTACAGGTGCACGCCACCACGCCTGGCTAATTTTTTCTATTTTTGGTAGAGACGGGGTCTCACTCTTGCTCAGGCTGTTGCCACACTTCTTTTATGCTAGGTGTTTCCATTTGCTCCTTGTGACCCACTTGCCACCCTGCCTGTGCCCCAGGAGGCTGACCTTTATGGTTCATAGCAAAGAGTTCTCTGCCTTCTGGCTTCTGGTAGGGCTGGACAATGGAAAGCAGGACAGAAGATCAGAGGGAGAAAAACGAATGAAGTCAAAGTTTTTTTTACCTGGTTCCCCCCATCAAGGTCCCCTGGAGTTGGCTTTCTCTCTAAAGGCAGCTGTGGCTTCTTCCAAGGGCTGCCAATTTCACAGAATTCACCCCCCAAATTCCAGAACTCACCCTCTAAGTTCCGGTACCTACTGGCTCTCCTCATCCCCAACTAGGCTGGTACTAAAAGCCCAGTTAATGAATTATCCATTGGGGTTCCCTTACCCCTGCGCTTTTGTAAATCTATAAATAAACTCTCCTGGAATAATCCTATTTTGAACAATGCCATCTGTTTCCTGGTAGGCCCTTGCCTGATTGACTTTTTTTTTTTTTTTTTTTGAAGAGACAGGGTCTCACTCTGTCACCCAGGCTACAGTGCAGTGCAGTAGTGAGATCATTGTTCACTGCAGCCTCAAACTCCTGGGCTCAAGCAATTCTCTCACCCTCAGCCTCCGAAATAGCTTGATATCATAGATGCACACCACCATGCCTGGCTCACTTTCTTTACATTTTGAATTATATACTATGTGAATACAAAATAAATATAATTTAAATTTTTAAAAATATATGTTATCTTGGCATAAATAATCTGCAGACCTTAGTGACTCCCTGGGCCTATTCCACTGGCAGGCAGTGGAAAGGGTCAAACATTTAATGAGAACTCACCTGTTGTAATTTCAGAAGCAGTATCGCTAAGGTAGGTTGGGATAATGAAGGAGGGAGTAAGGCCAAGGTCAGTACCCATTGGAGGAAATAAACCAGAACAAAAGTATTGCCTCTGATCTCCCAGTGAAAGCCCAGAAGTACAAACCACAAAACCCACACTTGGCAGACATGCATCCTCCTCCAAGCATGGAGAAGCATTGTAGAGGACAGCACCCTACTGAGGAGTATTGTCATTGTGGGACCAGCCCTTCACACCACAGGCAGAGCCATTTAAAAACATACTGTGTCAGGCCTTACTTGCAATTGAAGGAGACTGTGGTTCTGGCTTGAATGAGGTCCCAGGAAAAAATATACTAATGACCCTGTCATTCTCATGGTCAGTTTTTCTTACATTGGCAGTGAGAAGGCACACATTTGTCCCTCACCTTGACTAATACTCAATGCCTGCTCATTAACTCCACAATACCAATACTCATGAGAATGTGGTTAAGTCACAGATATATCAGAAGAGCTGTTTCTTATTAATCATTAGTATTCCCCAGAAAAAATTTATTATACACATAAGAGATGGCTTTCACTATTTTTTGTGAACTCTTATAAGGTTCAAGAACTTAACGCTTATTCCATTTTCCTCTGTATGATGGAAGATGACAGAATACTAACGTAGTTTTTCCATGGTTTAAGGTTAATGTTTTTATTCTAAGAACAAAATATATTTAAAAGTTCACTCCATTAAAATCTTCAAAATCAGTATGCTAAACTTTTAAAAGGACTAATGTATCTTTTTCCTGGGTCAATGCTAAATTGCTTGAAAGTTTATTTCACCAAATAAAAATGGAATACTTTTGAAGCTAATCTTTTTTTTTAGCTTAATAGTTTATTCAGAAACTACTTTCAGATAGATTTCAGAAAAGAAAACCACTAGGTAAGTCATGATATGATGTATATATTTGATATGTCATGAGATATATAGTTTTGATATTATAACTAAACTCAAGCTTTTTGATATAAAAAAGCTATGGAGCTCATAAGCTATCTATCAAAAGGAATGTGTACTAATACTACCTTTGTCCAAAGCTTCATGTAAATATCATATCCAATCATTTGGAAATTTACTGTGCAATTTGCTTTCTATATATTACCATGTAAAAATGGAGATATTTATTGCTAAGGAGTCCTTTTCACTGTTAAGAAACCATTTAAATAACATTTGACTTCCAGGAGTTTAAATGTTCCAACTTTGTATCTCTTAAGCAGGAAAATAGGAAGTAAACATGCCATTGGGAGTCTTGTGAGTTCAACTGGAAAATCTTTCCTTGGAAAGATTGTTTTCTTTCTTTACAATGTGTCTTATTGTCAATGAATGTTGCAAATAAGGCAAAAAGCAAATGCTTTGTATTTTTACCCAAATCCCAATTACATCATCTATTCTATTACATTTGGCTTTTTTCTTTTTTTTATATATGTACTGGTGTTTTTCTGCTCTAGTCAGTGTGAATATGCTAATTTGGCAGAACAGTGATGGGGGGATATCTACATTACCTATTATAATTTACTTACAAAATAAAAGGTCCCTCACAGAGGAGTCTAATAACGGCACTGCTCTATAATGGTTCTCAGCAATGTTTTAAGGAAGAAAAAACATAGAAAAAGACACTGTGGCATCTCGAACAAAATGAAACAACAAACAAAATGGTGGTTTCTGGGTGCTACATCTGGATTTTTTATTTTCAGAAGACAAAAGGCAGGCAAAACCACTTCCTTCTTGGCCACTTGACATCAATATTGTTTAGATGATCTATGAGTGAGTTAGCACACAAACAGGATACACTGTGTTATTTCTCAAGTCCTTTTCATTAACATGAGGTAATAAATACTGACCTTGGACAAGAGATCTTTGTTAAAGGGTCCAGTTTGGAGACCTGAAACAAGAAAGGCCCTAGTAACTCAATGGGACCATCTCAGAGTCATTGGGGAGTTGGGGGAAAATCGGTAGTTTGCAAGGGTTCTCCTTGATGTCTAGGTTATACATGTGGATAAAAAATGCAGAACAAATATATTTTGTATTTTTGTAAAAAAAAAAAAAATGAGGAGAAACAAGAATATGTATACCTATATGGTTGCACATGGAAAAAGAACGAAAGGAAAAGCCAGAAATTACTAAAAATGGTTACGTATGAGGGAGTAGGAGGTAGAACCTAGGTGGAGGGAACAGGTATAAATGAAACTTCTGTGAGTACATACTTTATATATTTATATAGTTTCGGTGTATATGCCTTATGTATTTCAAGAATTAAATTAAATCAAAAAGAAAAAAATGCCAGCCCTATTTGAAAACAAACTTAAAACAAATAGACTTACATATTAATATATAACAAATTGGTAATATAATTAAACAGAGAAATAAATATTAAAGGTAACTTCAGAGCACAGTACTTCTTTTTCCTTTTATTTTTAATTGACAGTAATAATTACACATATATCTGAGATACAGAGTGACAATTTGATACATGTATACAATGTGTAATGATAAAATCAGAGTAATTAGCATATCCATCACCTCAAACATTTATCATTGTGTTGGGAACATTCAAAATCTTCTCTTCTAGCTTTTTGAAAATATACAATAAATTATTAACTATATTCACCTTACACTACAGTGCTATAGAGCACCAGAACTAATTCCTCCTACTTAGCTGTAATTTTATATCTGTTAACCAACCTTTCCTCCTCTTCCCCTCCCCACCAACCCTTCCCAGCCTCTAATAACCATTATACAATTCTACTCTCTGCTTCTATGAGCTCAACTTTTTTAGCTCCCACATATGAGTGACAACACAGAGCATAGTACTTTGACTATACTTCCTTAGTGGGAAATACTCCAAGACCTAAAGGAGATTCAAAGTAATCTGAAACACCATTCAACAGTTTTATGATTAGCAGGAAATAATTATGTTACTGTTTTTAGGAAGTATAAATTTTCATATAAGAAAAAAAGACATAATTTAATAAATTGTAATGTACCTATTGATAATTCTAATTTTTAAATCTGTCCACTAAAAGGACCTAGAAGCAATACCCCATTAGCAATAAGCATATCTAGAACCCAGATCTCAGTCTCTAGAGCCATTTCTCCTGTTCTAGGAGGGGTGAACTTACTATTTTGTCTTGTTTGTATTAATATTATTGACGATAGTTGTAATCTTTGTTAGGTAGAACCCTAACCACATTACAATGGCTAGGAAGATAGAAATACAATTAGAAGCTTTAGAAAAATGACTTTCAAACTTCAATTTGCATACGAATCACTCAGAGACTGTTTGAAATACAGATGCTCCGCACCCCAGCAAGTTTGACTTATTAGGTCTGAAATGGGACCCAGCACTTCTCATTTTTAACAATCACCCCAGCCAATTCCAATGATAGTGATCAGAGAATATACCTTGAAAAACACAGTTTTAGGGAAAACCATAATGGAGATTTTCTTGTTCTATCATTCCTTCTACATTTATTATATATGAAGAAAATTTCAAAGCAGTTGCCTTATGGGAAAAGTGTACAACTATTTAATTCATTTAAAATGTACATACTCAACTTTGATCAAAAATAAAAACTCAAAGGGGAAACACAATAAATGCCTCTGCTCCACCCCACAAATTTCACTAGTGCAAAGTGAAGCATAGGGTCTTAGATTAGTAATAAAAGGACAATACATGAGCCTATTAAGCTTGATCATTTGCTGGAACATAATACTTGAAGAAAAATCCAAGCTGCCTGGCTTCCAAAGCCAAGCTTTTAGTATTTTCTGGGCTTTCCTTGGCTGTAGTAAAAAGACATTTAATGTACTAAGATGAAATGCGAGGGTTGGAGGTCTGGTTCCATTTCCTCCTCCAGTTTCATCAATGCAGCTTTTTTATTTGATCCAACCATATTCCTTTTACCACTTAGCTTTTCTGAACCTCTTTCCTGAACCAAATGCTTGCAGTTATGCATGCCTGTGATGATTGATTCCAAATGTACAACCAGGGAAATCAGGGACGGTGGATCCAGTCTAGTTACATGAGCAGAGACAGAATCCACAGTTACTTTGTTTTGTTATGATATAGTATGATTTGGGCAAATTATTTAGGCATTTTACTACTCTCTTTCCACCTCTGTAAAAGTGAGATAAAATTTATCTACTTCATAATTAATGTTTATTAAGTGCTTCCCAATACACAGATAACATTTATTAGGGTTCAAATTAACTCAACCAACTTTAACCCCTATCCTTCTGAGATGGTTTTTAAAGCTCTTTTGATGTCTTCTTCAGAAGAATGGTATATTCAGTATCCATAATCCATTTCTTTTTCTTTTTAAAATTAAATCCTTGTTACTTTACTTAGAATGAGAAGGAAAAATGTCACAGCGTATGCTTAACTATTAAATAGAGTCTACGCCCTATCAGCGATCACTGCATAGACCACAGCATACATTGTCACACTCTACATCAGAATCCGCTGGGGAGCTCTACAAACCTGCAGATTCCCAATCCCTCCCCGACCAGATCTACACAGAATCTCTATGGGTGGAGCCTGGCTTGGGAATCATTTATCCAAAAGTTCTCCAAGTGATTCCGCTGCAGCCAGTCCAAGGATCAGCATTTGGGGATCACTGGAATACCACATATCTGATGAAGATTTGGTAGATGTTATCTCTGCAAAACTCCTTCTGCCGGAGGGCTCTCAAGCAACTTCTGGGTTTGATGTGGGAAATTCTTAGAGAGCCCAGTGTTGCCAGAAAGTGTATAACTTTATAATGTTCCTGCTGGGAAAACTCCCTCAGCTGACTTTCAGATTTAAAGAGTGGTGCAATGAAATATGCTTATGAGAAAGTACATGATAGGAGGTTGGAAGAGAATAGAAGCAGCACAAGTGTCCATTACATTCTCACCCCCGTGCGGAGTTTGAGAAACTCCGACTTTACTTCCGATCTACTTGGGGCAATGTGTTTCTGCTTAACAGCTAATTTTTGAGAGAACTTGTAAAAATCAGTATTTTAGTCATATGTTACTTGCTAGCTTAAAGCAGTGTTTTCCATCATGGGTACAAATGCCACTAGTTGGACAGAGGATGATTTTAGGAACCTTTTATTCTAATACTTAGGAAATTGTGTCAACATATATCAGGAAAAAAATATAAAATTAGCATATCAAACCTATGATTTCACAGATGTTACTCCCTAGAAGGAGGGTGCAGTAGGTATTTAAGGCTTTTAAAGTGAATTAATTTAAAGAAAAAGATTGCATAAATAATAAAATAAGTGGTACTCAGACATAGCTAGTATTTATTCTTTCCATGAATATTTATTGAGTACCTATAATTCATGTGTTTGATAAGGAATCTAGACAAGTCTCTGTCCTCATCAACCTCCCATTCTAGTAAAGTTGCAGTGTGAATATAGGAAAAACTCTATACTACTTTCCATATGAATATGAATATATAGTCACATCAATGAAAATCATTCATCACCATATAGCATTTAGAAGATTTAGGAAAAATATAATCTATGGAAAATATAGAAACTTCTGGTTTCAGTTCCAACATGTAAAGAACTTAGGAGTCATCACTCTTATCTTTACAACAACAAAAAAAAAAGCTGAACAAACTGAAAATCCATCACTTTTCTTGGACTTATTAGAGAACAGAGGCCAGAGGGCAAACTGCCACCCCAAAACCTGAAGAGATAGGTAAATATAGAGAATAACAGTTGAGATTAGCTTATCTGGAGCAGAAGCCACTGGAGCTATAAAGTGATAGAGCACTTGAGTGGTTACTTTGATAAACTGCTGGGGGCTGAGTGCATGCCAGTGAGAAACATCTGGGGGTCACAGTCTTAGGGGCCTCCCACATTTTTGAGTGTTTTACCTCCAGGAACCTCGCCAGGTTATCATGGTGAAGATCTCCTCCAACCCCACCCCAACGACTCTGGCAGGGGGAGGGGGAAAGTAACCATTGTGAAATATGCCAAAGCATTCCCCAGAACTCAGGTCTACTCTGCAGGGCACAGGACTTTACCAGAACCTTATCCCACCTGAAAGAAGGGCATTTCCCCAATTCCAGACTCCTCTAGCCTTTTAGTCTCACCTAAGGGAGTGAGCGGGTTATCTAAGAAACACTGTGAAAGTCACAGCAGAGGGACACAAGCCTACTAAAAGACAGATTTAATAAGACGATAATGGAACACTTCCCCTTCCCCCACACCTTACCACATGAACAGGGCTCCAATATAATAACAGTGGGTTACAGCTGAAAGAGCTACAAGGTGTAGATGCTATTTTAAAAGTTCTTAGGTTTCTGCAAAGACAACAGGGAGAACCAAAATAAGGACATTGGATGAATCTGAAACTTCTGGCACTTTCAGCTAAAGAAATCATTAAGAATTGCACAATTCCTAGCCAGGTTAACATCAAACCAAACATTTCAAGGCCTATTTAACTAAGTTCCTATTACCTGATACATTATGTCCGACTTTCAACAAAAAACTACAAGGCATGCTAAAAGGCAAGAAAAAACACAGTCTGAAGAGAGAAAACAAGCATCAGTACCAGACTCAGATATGACATAGATTTTGAAATTATCAGGGAATTTAAAATAACCATGATTGATGGGTTAAAGGCTTGAATGGAAAAAGGAGACAACATGCAAGAACTGAGGAGTTGTGTAAGCACAGAGATGAAAATTCTAAGAAAGAACCAAAAGGAAATGCTAGCAATCAAAACACTGTTAACAGGTATGCAGAATACCTTGACAGACTTCAAGAAACAATGGAGAAAGAATATGAAACTACGAAACAGCAACAGAAACTTCTAGAAATTTCAAAGGCAAATAAAAGAATAAGAAAAAAAAACAGAAACAAAACAAGAATTCCAAGAACTAAATGGAGAAAATCTACCCAGAATTAAGGTATAAGCAAAACTGCAATAGAAAGTACCAGAAAGAAAACTAGAATAGAGAAGACACTTTCTGAGACATAGAGTGAATTTTGTGCCTCAATTATCATCAAAATGGGTATACATGAGAAGTGGCACATCTCACATAGATTTCATCAGTTGTATGACTTCTGTGCCCACCTCCACACCAAGCCTTATTTACCCTCAGCTACTGTAGTGGACAATCATGGTTCTGTCTGACCAAAATGATACCTTGCTTCTCTGGGGTACCTGATCCTCCCTTCCAACCACCACATGTTAATCACAATGCCACACCCCTTGTTGGCCCCATGAGGTGGCATAAAAAAGTCAGTGGTCCAAGAAGTGAGCACATCACCCAAGCTAAGCCAGAGTCATTCCCAGGTATGTTTCCATACAGGAGCTGGAAAGGAAGTTCCTTTGCTTTTCAGACCATAGAACTCCACACTGCCTGCAATTTTTTTGGAGAAAAAGGCCCTTTTCAGGAGTAGAGAATAAAACTAACAGAAAAACAGAGATGGGAAAAGAAAGAGATGAACAAATATGATGCTATTCAAATCCCTAAATCCAGGTAACGCCTAGACTACCTCTAATCTTCTTACCTTTCAGTGTTTGTTACCTGAGCCAATAAATTCTTTCTACCAAAGCTATGACTAGTTAAAATTAGGTATCTGTCACTTGCAACCAAAAAAGTCTTGAGCCAAATTCATAAACGTATGATTCAGATGAGAAACCTCTGATAATTTCAAGAGACATCTGAAATTAGGGCAGTTCAAGCACCCTCTAGCCAGGGTGTCCTGTGGCCTGTCCTTTCATGGTTTTCCTAAGTGATCTGTTCAAAGTAAAGCAGAGTCAGAAGTAGATTTACTATGAACGTTAACAGCCTCTTCCAAGCACAGTTCCCTTACAAGTTCCATGAGAGACCCTAGCAATATGTTCACATGGTCTTGTATTTTTTATATTTTAAAAAAAAGATATTTAATCATAATGAGTTGGAGTGGCTTGTGGGCATTTCTGGCATCCAGACAAAGGAGAAGTAAGTTAAGGGAATACTTATGTGGTTCACATCATTTTGGTGTATTGTTAAGTTATTGCTTGCCTTAGCAGTGCAGAAATGGTGTCCAGGTATACTCCTGGAGCCCATTGGGCTGATTCAACAATCAACAGAACAAAAAGGTACAGAACCAAAGTGCTACCACCACAGGGATGTGTACTGGGATGACTCATATTGAAGGATGTGAGTAGCAGAAATAAAAGGTTTGAAATAAAAGCTAGTCTGTGGAAAATTTTTCTAGTCACAATCTTAGGTAGATAGTTAGGATCTCCGGCTCTTCTCGGGACAAGGGTTCCCTGTTTGGGTACTGTTTCAAGCAGTTGCTCCACCTGGGAAGAAGGATAAGGGTGGGCACTCCATTTTGGTGTTGCCCATTCTTAATCCTATCCCAAGCAACTGCTACACCTGGGGAAGGAGGGAATGCTTTACCAATCTAGGAATTCCCCAGCCCAGGCATAATAGGATTCAGACAGTGACCTAGAGTAACCTAAGAGTAATTAATATGTCATTAGCTTGAATCTGCATTGTGGTTCATCGTGGCCCCACCACCACCACCCCACCAGGTAGACTTTCTTAGAGGGAGCTCATATACACAGATGGAATTTTGAGGACACCTGTTGATCATTTGGTAACATCCTACTCCTCCCAAGAGCCCTCCTCCAGACTGGGCTAATAAAAGGAAACAATCGAAGTCAGAAGAAGTGAGTGGGTCAGTCAGTGAGTGAATTGGTCTGTCTCTCTCCACTTGTGAAGACAGACCCATTTTATCCTACAATAAATAAATTTCACCCTGCTCTTGTGAAACTGCTCCCTGCCTGAGGTCACTCCGTCGTATTGGACTTGCTGGTAACTTTTCCAAGAAAGGAGTCAGAGGACCAAGATAATAGTCTGGACTCTACACTTTGGTGTGTCTGGTCATTCTTAAGCCAAAAGCACACCACAAACCGAGGGCAGACTCCCACCCCGACATCTTCTGGTGCCGAAACCTGGGATTCTGACAACCAGATATCTAAAATAATAAGCAATGGGAAAACTCTCACTGAATGGGTGCAGGTTGCACAGTTTGGGGGATGTCCACAAGTGTAGCTCTGACATGGGCAGTGCATGGGCAATATATATAACCAAAGTATTGCACCCCCATAATATTCTGAAATAAAAGGGAAAAAAGAAAAAAAACAAAAAATAGAAAAGTAAAATAAAATAAAATAAAATAATAAGCAGAGGATTCCATTATCACTGACACCTAGTCAAAATTCAAAGTACTCTCCTGTCAGAAATATACTCCATATAAATGCATCATACTTTTCTTTTTTGATGAGAATAGCATATTTAATAAAGTTTGAATACACCATTTTAACTTCAATTTGGAAAGAAATTTCAATAAAACTAGTGAAAAATTATGACACCTGATCTGGAGATATATAAAGGGTACATTCTTTTGTCATTTTTAAATTTATTAAATAACTAAAAGAAAGTTCGGATGAAAAATTAATGAAATCCAAAAACAAAAGTGACAAAGAACAGTCATGTAACCAATTGAAATTATTTTGACACTGAGACACAAATGTTACAAATTTTTTTCAGATTGTACCAAAAGCAGCAATCTATCAAGAAATAAAAATAATGAATAGGCTCTTGGATTGTTTAACAATTATGAAGAGGAGTTAATCATGTGAACATACTAAAAAATTTAAATTTCTTACTGATTTATCATGAAATATTGTTATCAACGAAGATAATGCAAAACTTATAGTATGATACTAAATGAGGACATTGATGACAAATCATTTAATGAGGGTCATTAATTCAGAATATTTAAAATTAGTCACTGTCCCCCCAAAACTTAAAATATCATAAACTCTTAGAGCTCATTATAATAGATTGTCCCAAATTTGACCAAAAATCCACAAAATTTATAAGATGTTACTACTAACAAGGTGAAAAGCTGAAAGAAATTTTTCTGACCTATCAGTAATTGAAAATAAACTTCAAACAACCATGCTACAGAAAGACTGAACTATCTCCATATTCGCAGTATAGAAAATAATAATATTTCACTCTATCTCTCACTATATATGGAAATCAACTCAAGATGGATTAAAGACTTGAATGTAAGACCTGAAACTATAAAAATAACAGAAGAAAACCTAGTGAAAACTCTCTGGGCATTGGTCCAGGCGAAGAATTCATGACTCAGACCTCAAAAGCACAGGCAACAAAAACAAAAATAAACAAATGGGACTTCATTAAAATAAAAAGCTTGTACACAGAAAAAGAAACAATCAACAGAGTAAACAGACAGCCTGCAGATTAGGAGAACATACCCGCAAATTATACATCCAACAGGGGACTTACATCCAGAATTTACAAGGAACTCAACTCAACAAAAAGAAAAAAAACAATTAACCCCATTAAAAAGTGGGCTCAGGACATGAACAGACATTTTCAAAAGAAGACAAACAAATGGCCAACAGGCACATGAAAAAATGTTCAACATCACTATTCATCAGAGAAATGCAAATTAAAATCACAATGAGATATCATCTTACACCAATCAGAATGGCTATTATTAAAAACAAAAAATAACAGATGTTGGCAAGGATGTGGAGAAAAGGGAACTCCTATACATCAATGGAGGATTAGATAAAGAAAATGTGGTACATATATGCAATGGAATAGTATTCAGCTGTAAAAAAGAATGAAATCACGTCTTTTGCAGTAGCATGTTGGAACTAGAGGCCATTATCTTAAGTGAAACAACTCAGACACAAATACTGCATGTTCTCACTTATAAGTGGGAGCTAAATAATGTGTATACACGCAAGCAGAGTGTGGAACGATGGACAATGGAGACTTGGGGGGGGTGGGCAGGTGAGAGGGGGCTGGATGATGGGAGGTTGCTTGGTAGGTACAATGCGTGTTGTTTCAGTGATGAACGCACTGCAGGCCCTGAATATACCACAAGGCAATATATCAATGTAGCAAAACTGCATTTGTACCCCATGAATATATACAAATAAAAAATAAATGGGAATATATTACAAAAAAGAAAGTGATATTTCAAAATGACCATCACATTAAGAAAAATGATAAGAAAGTATGCAGCCGCAACATGTAGATTAAAATAAAATATTACAGTAGTGTATCAGACAATTTTTTAAGTGTCATATTTCTGGATTTTGTGATGTTTGTTGTATTTGTCAGCTTTTTAAAATTTATCATTTCTTTTCTCATTTGATACAAATATCCATATCCATATCTAACTTTACATTTTTTTCTTAAAAAGAACCCTTAAAATTATATAACTTTCAGGCTTTATAGTAACTGGATCCAATCATGGACAAAGCACTGTATCATATTAGCAGAATTCCAAGTTAATGTGGCAGATTTAGCATCTCTTTCTGCCAGTTCCCTTCACCCATCCATCTTAGCATCCATGGATAATACGTGTTCACTGGCCCCTGTGAACTCCATCCAGCCCTAGAATCAAAATCTGAGCCTGTCAATATACTGATACAAACCTCCACAAGAACAGGCTAGGTCTGGAAATAGTACTTTTCTGTTGCCTTAAAGCTCACATTGTTTGAAGCTAGTGGATCCCATGGTGATGGTGACAGCATTAGCCTACAGACTCCAAAATCTGCCTACTTACTATGAACCATCTGCTTATCCAGAGAGCTTATACCACTCCTGCCACGCCCAGAATGCTCCCTGCCTACCTAGGCCCTGACATCCAAATCACAGCCTTGTACTTGAGCCTTGTACCCTCAACTTAACAGGCAGTAAGTTGAGGAGCTGCCCCCTTCCCAAATCTCTTTCCTCCAAGCCCTTCCTCGCAACCAGCTCAGGCAATCTCCTATCCCTATAATATACAAATTTAATGAGGACTGAGTGGAGGAACACAGGACATGAGGCAGGCCTCGAACTCGTGAGCTCAAGCGATCCCCCTGCCTCAGCCTCCTGAGTAGCTGGGACCATAGGTGTGCACCACAGTGCCAGGCACGCCTGGTGTTTTATAATAACAAAGCATACAATTCCCATATTCAGTGTTGGATTATCCAAAAGTAAAACTATACTGATACTGAGGGCTCTAGAAATGCAAGACTCCTGCCTTCAAGAAATGAGAAAAAAAATTTTTGAAAAAATAAATCGGCAGGGCATGGTGGCTCACGCCTGTCATCCCAACCTTTGGGAGGCCGAGGCAGGTGGATCACTTGAGGCCAGGAGTTGGAGACCAGCCGAGGCAACACAGCAAGACTTTGCTTCTACAAAAAAAAAAAAAAAAAAAAATCAGCTGGGCGTGATGGTGTATGCCTGTAGCCCCACCTACTCGGGAGGCTGAGGCAGGAGACTCTCTTGAGCCCAGTAGTTTGAGACTGCAAGGAGTTATGATCGTGCCACTGCACTCTAGCCAGGGCGACACAGCAAGACCCTAAAAAAAAACTCAAAAAAAAAAAAATCATTTTTTTCAAAAGCATGTTAATCTGAGAGACAGAGTATAAACTCTGGCACCAAACTGCCTTATTCTGAATCTCAGTTCTACCACATATACCAGGGGTAGACATGCAATTTACTTAATCTCTCTATGCTTCAGTTTATTGTCATGAGTTTTGAACACATTTGTACACTTAAAAGTGCTTAGAATGGTACCTAGCATGGTAAGTGCTTTCGTCATCTAGAAAATTAGGACTCTGTGGGACTTCCCTACCTTGCTTTATAGTTTAGTGTTCTTTTATTTTGAGTTATATTTGACAAGGCCACAGTCCTCTCTTCCAATACTTTGGTCCTCAAAGGTCATAGTCTGACCCTGGTCACATCTTGGGCCTTCACTCTCTTAACTGTGATCCAGAAGATGTTAATAGATGTTTCCACTATATATGGAAACATATATATATATAATTTTATATATAAAAATATATGATTTATATATATATAAAAATACATGATCAAGAAAGTTTGAGAAATGCTGAGTTAACCAAATTTCTTCATCTCAGGTGTTCTTAGAGCCTTTAACGTGTGCGTTTGTCACTGAACTGACAGACTAACAGATAACAAGTTACAGGGAAAAAATTTCAGGTTTCCAATGCATGAAGAGGCTTCTTAGTACAGGTGACACAACAGAACTCTCAGGAAGAGAAGTCAGCTTCCTGGGACTTGAAATCCCCAAGAAGCCTCCAAACTACTGAAGTTTCTGCTTAAATTGTTAAAGATCCATTTAGATTTTTGAGTCTTTTTAATATATCTCTTTTGAAACCCTCCTAACTATTCTGCAGACTTCAGGCCTTATGTTTGCCTGTCCACCAGGTGCAAGCAACCAATAACAACCCGGTTCATTCCTGAGTACTCACTTGAGACCCTTGGAGCAAGGGCAATTTCCTAGGTTCCATATGCTCATTTACATAGGAATCCAAGAGGCAGACATAATGCAGAGCTTTTCCAAACTTCTCTGGCCTTTGAAACGTATTTTTTTAGGAACATTTAAAATTATCTCAAGAAATGCCAGTTGCCATTAAACAGTGACAAGTTTGTTTTTTTTTTTTTAAGGTTTCTGGAAATACTTGTCTTTTGACTCAGAGTTTCCTTTTCTTAAAGAACAAGATTTCCCTCCATTTGGAGACTATAATCTGTCTTCTCTTTGCTTCCCAAATTTAAAATAGCCAAATATTTCACAATATTTTATTTAATTCTGGCATCTAACTCTGTATTTTGGAAAAATTCACAGAAAGTAATTCTCAGGATCTATCAAATTTGAGGGAAGAATCCAAATAAATAAAGTTCACTTTAATTTCCAGGAAGTTCCATGGAACACTTGGGTTAGGACAGCAGCACCACTGACCCACTTGATCCCCAGTTAAGCCCCACTTCTACTACTCAGCAGTTGTAGAACCCTAAGCTATTCAATTCCTCTAAGCTTGAGTCTCCCCCTTGGTAAAATAAAATTACCATGAGGTTTAAATGAGATAATGAATATAAAGTTTCCAGAACAAAGAAGGCAATTTTAAACTGACAATTTCTTTCTTGAGTAATAGCTATTTAATTTTCTGCCTTTCTAAGTCTCTTTTAAGTTTGTTTACTTCAGATCTCCTAAGACTCCCTGTTCTCCTCAGGGGCAGCAACAACATGCCTCCTGCAGCTGTCTGCCTTTTCCAAATAAAATTTTATTAGAGTTTTCATAATTTTCCCTGCTTCAATTCTTTTCATTCTGACCCCACTTAGACACTGAAAATTAGAATCAATTTCACAATTTGTATAGCTACTTTTTTGGCCATAAATGTGTACATTTCTGACAAAGAATTGCTAGTTTTAACTAAAGGTTCCAACACTTCACAAATTACATCTTCTCATTTCATCTAAGGATGAAGTTTTCCTAATCCTATTCCTCTGGACTGAGCCCAGCCTCCTTAAAAATGAATTATGTCTCAGATAAGGATCAAGAAGGTAGTGAAAACAGTCTTGTAAAATGGTCATCTAATATGATGGAGGTTAGTACCACTAGCTATGACGATTCTCCTCCAAATTGCATAAAGAAAAAGGTTCTGCCTCACCCAGATCCTTGTACTGATCTGTCCTTATTAAATTTCTGGTCTTTTTCCTCTCTTGTTTATTAAGTAAAATCTCCCTTTGAAATTTGACTTTTATGAATGTCCACCAACTATTTCTTTCCTTTCTTTTTAAGCCATTAAACATTTTCTTCACAGAAAAGAAGAAAAAAGTACCTTGTTCAGTGGTCAGTTGTTCCTGTGGCACAGTATTCCCTGATGCTGGCAAAGTGTGCCCTAAAACAGGGGTCCCCAACCAACCTATGGTGAGTTGCATAATTATTTCATTATATTTTACAACATAATAATAATAGAAATAAAGTGCACAATAAATGTGATGCACTTGAATCATCATGAAACCATCCCCCCTACACCCCATCCCATCCGTGGAAAAACTGTCTTCCATGAAAACGGTCCCTGGTGCCAAAAAGGTTGGGGACCGCTGCCTTAAAGGGCCTTTGGGAAATCACACCTCCCGCACATTCAGCTCACATGGTTTGGGAGGGATGGATTCCACACCCAGTGGGTCCAGACTGGCCCCAGCAAACCACCACACTGTATTTCCTGGTTACAGTGCCTGGTTCAGGGATGGGCCTGTGACTCAGAGCTGGTGCAAGACAGTGAGACTCAATGAGACAACAAGACAGAGGCAGGCAGTCCTCCTTACTGGACTGAACTTGAAGGCCTGTTAAGTATCATGGCCAGAGGTTTACACTGAGTTAGAAATTAAAGATAGCAGCAGAGCTAATGGTTGGAGAGCAAGAGAGTCCTAGAGTCAACAAATCTTTTTCTTTTGCAAATTTAACTTTTTATAATTGCAACTGAAATACTCCCAACTAATACACATCATATTTGACTACTTAGCAAAGTTGACATTAGCTTTTCACAACAACTCTGCCAGGTCAAGCAGAACAAGAACATTTGCCATTTTAAAAGTCAAGAAAACCAACCTCCAGAGAGATTGTAAAGCATGGTCAAGGTTATATAACTAGTAAATTACAGAATACAACTCAAATACGAGTCTTTTGAGTTCCTGCTCTACAATAATTTTTACTTTTCTATAAGCATAGAAACTTTCAGTGTGCTTGCTCCTGCTTGTCTTACCTTGCTAGTAGTTAAGAGCGTTACAGACATTCAATTATAGACATTATTAGGCCACTATGCCAAGGGGGAAATGATCACTGTCCACAATACTGTAAGCTTGGTCTTAAAAACAAAGTTAGTAAGTGGCAGCACACAGTGTACCACATGTCAATTCTGGCCTTAAAGCTCAAAATGCCATCCTCCTATTTTGGAATGAGCACACTCCCCAGGTATAAATGCAGGCGTATAAAATCAGGGAGGCTTGGCCCCTCTCTAAAGAGACAGTGATATACTTGATCTCGAAACAAGCGAGAATCACTTATTCCTAAATATTAGCTTTTGAGTTTCTACTGCCTTTCATGCTGTCTTGGCCAAAAGCTTATACAGGTTGAACATCCTACTGAAAATCCAAAATCCGAAATGCTCCAAAATCCAAAACTTTTTGAGCACCAGCATGATGCCACAAGTGTAAAATTCCACATATAAGTACTTAACATAAACTTTGTCTCATGCATAAAATTATTTTAAATATCGTCTAAAATTACCTTCAGGCTATGTGTATAATGTATATATGAAACATAAGTGAATTTCATGTTTAGACTTGGGTCCCATTTGCAAGATACCTCATTACATATATGTAAATATTCCAAAATCCAAAAGAAAACCCAAAACACTTCTGACCCCAAGTATTTTGGATAAGGGATATTCAACCTGTGTATTATTTTTCTGCATTATGTTTCTGTACCTTTTGGCTAAAAGAGATAATAGAGTATGAAGTGCCTTTTTTGGAGGATATTACATAAAATCTAACCAATCTCAATTCTTATAAGCCCCAAGAGATAGAAATATTAACAACTGCAAAATAATACAATTTTAGTGACTGATCTGGAATTTGTCTATAAAACAAAAGCAAACAATAAACAGCAAACAAAATAAATGGAGAGCGATCTTCCTCAAGATCATGGTGAAAATAAAGCCTAGTTTTCTTCTGAGCCATTCCATTTCTTTACTTCCCAGCATATCACAGTCAATTAAAATAGTATTTATTCCTGCAAAGAAATGTGAATTTTCCTAAGCTTTAGTCTACATGGACAAATATTCTAAATTATCATCAATATAAGCATCGATGTCAAAGCTTCCTTTGTAAAATTATTTTATATATCGAAGACTCCTTCTGAATATTTAAGGAATTCATGTTACATAAGCTGGACTTTATTTTGTTGAACCATAACGTTGGTCCTTAAAAGTCAAGATATTAAATAACTTATAATAAATAATACAAAACTAGAATATTTTCTTTGTGGATATAAAAACACAGTAACAGAAGCAGAATGAAGACACTAGTAAAATCATTAGTCTTTACTTCACATTTATTTTTCAAAATGATGCATGAACCTGAATATGCATGCCTACTAATTTTTTATCTTCTGTAACAATCATGAAATGAAAAACAATAAAATACAATTTTAGCAACAATTCCAAATTCAGACACTTATTACAGCTGTGTTTCTTATGCCCTAACTAAAATACTTAGCTTGAAAACTGCACTGTGATTTGCTGTTCTAATTGATGTGTATTTTTATCTCTCTGTACTGTTGCTTTCTGTCAACACTTTACTACAGAGAGAAAACAGACACCAAAACAGTGAGGACGAGTTTAAACATAAAACAGCAGGGGAGCTGTTTATTTTTCAAAAGAGAATATTTTATATAGAAGGAATAACAAACTGTATATCTAAAGAATAATAAGAGATTACTTAACAATACTGAATGTGAGGAAATGTTCCAGTATTGGAAAAACATATCATTATTTCCAGCATTTAATAATGACTGTTAAATTGGTAAAATGTGTCATTTTCAGAGATGGCATTTTGTGGCAAATAATTTCTTTCTTTCTTTCTTTCTTTCTTTTTTTTTTTTTTTAGAGATGGGGTCTTGCTAAGGTGCCCAGACTGGAGTGCAGTGGCTATTCACAGGCACAACCATAGTACACTACAGCCTTAAACTCCTGGTCTCAGGCAATCCTCCCTGAGCCTCCCGAGTAATTGAAACTACAGGTGTGTGCCACTGTGACCAGCTGGCAAGTAATTTTTAATAAAGAATTTATCAAAGTATAAAATATTCAATTTAGAATCTAATCTTAAGGTTTAGTTGATTAAAAAAATCCTAAAATAATGGGAAATATTAATCCCATATAACTGATAACCTAAATCCAAATTAATTATGGTAACAGACCAAGCATCATAAGATTCCCCTGTAAGAAGTTTCAAAATGTTTTAAGTATTTCAAAAGGCACTTGGAAATCTGTAATTATGTATTAAGAACAACTCTCTGGGCTGGGTGTGATGGCTCACGCCTGTAATCCCAACACTTTGGGAGTCCAAGGCAGGAGGATAACTTGAGGCCAGGAGTTACAGATCAGCCTGGACAATATAACAAGACCTTGTCTCTACAAAAAAATATTTTTAAATCTTAAAAAAAATTTTTTTTTTAAAGAACAACTATCTGGGTGTTTTTAGGGTGTGAGAGGAGATTAGAGTTTAAATCCCAGATCTGCCATTCTTTGATGAACAGAGAAAGCAGACTTTGAAGTCAGAACAAAATTCAAAGTCCAATTCCACATACTGACTAGCCATGTGACTCTGAGTATATTAGTCTCCCTTATTCTCGATTCCAGCACATGTAAAAGGGGGAAAATAACAACCTATATAGATTATAAGGATTAAATTACATGTGTACCCCACACATACGTTGTGTGATTATGTGTAAGGCGAATAGGATAGTGTTTCATAAATGATATTATCTCCCATCCTTTCCCTTCTTTTCTGTAATACTGATGCCTCGTTCTGAATCTTTAAAATAAATCTGTCTTCCAAGTCTCTTTTAGTTCTCTAAATTTGAATCTGGAAAGCACATTTACATCCTTTCTCTCAAGCAGTGAGCGCTACACATGTACCATTTCACAGTATTTTAAGATATAAATATAAATGCTTTCAAAAATATCTTTTGCCAGTAGCTTTACATAACACATCCACAATCCCTTCAACAACCCTTGGTGCCAGATGTGTTTTGTAGTTGAGAAATTGTTTAATTTTAGAAAGATAACAATATGTATATATCACATATTATATAATGTCCCCAGCAGGATGAAGGACAACAACCTATAATCAAACATATTGACATTTCTGTACCAAACGATATGCATGCTAAAGTGGGGTAAATAAATACTATAAATAGTCTAATGTATTTTGGTAGGCAGCATTCTCAAGCTGTCCCCCAAGATTCCCATTCCCTGGTTATTCAATCAAACACTAACCTAGGTACTACTGCATGAAGAGACTCTGCAGATGGAATTTAGGGTACTAACCAGCTGACTTTGAAACAGGGAGATTATCCTGGATTGTCTGAGTGGGTCCAATGAAATCACATGAGCACTTAAAAGCAGAAGGCGGCAGAAGATTTGGTGGGAGAGATACAGTGGAAGAAGATGGCAGAGGACAGATGAGGCAGAAGGGGAGGTCTGAGAGATTCAAAGCCTGAGAGAGAGGGACTTGACTGGCCATTGTTGCCTTTGAAGATGGAGGGAAGGGCCACTAGCCAAGAAATGTAGGCAGCCCCTAGAAGAACAATCCATGGCCAACAGCCAGCAAGTGGGTGGGAACCTCAGTCTTACAATCTCAAGGAACTGAATTTTGACAACAACCTAAAAATGCCTGGAAGTAGAGTCCTCTCCAGAACCTCAACAGAGGAGCACAGCCCAGATGACACCTTGATTTCGGCCTGGGAGACTTTAAGCAGAGGATCCAGCTGAGCTACGCTGTACCCAGACTTCTGACCCATGGAAACTAAGAGATAATAACTGTGTGTTGGTTTGCGCCACTAAATTTAACAGCAATACAAAACTAATACATGTATATAAGTGAGGTTTTTAATGCCAAATGAGCATTACAAAACCTTTCTGTTTTCAGAGCTTTGGGGGTTTCAGAATTGCACTGAAGGGATTCAGAACTATTTCTTTCTGTTGTTTAAATATATTCAGTAACTTAATAAATACTAATAAGGTTTTGGAACTTTTATTAAAACCTTATTAGATATGCCTTTTAGAAATAAACTCCAGTAGTAATCTCAGTGCCTAACTCACCCTAGTCCTAAAGATTTCAAAGTTAGCCAGTCCCTTCAAGACAGCTGACCTCATGGCAATCCTTTAAAGGAAATGCCTCTGTTAGCTAGTAATAACTGAATAGTTACCAAGCACTTCTATGTGCTAGGCACTATTCTGGGTGCTTCACAGGCATTAACCCATTAAATCTGCCCACTACCCTATCAGAAAAGTACTGTTACCATCCCTATTTTACAAGTGAAGAAATCCAGGCACTGAGCAGTTAAATGATCTACCCAAGATCACATAGCTGGTAATTGGTATAGATTTCAAACCACAGCGACTGACCGTACAGGCTAAGATCTGTGTACCAACACTTGGCTATGTTGCCGTCCTAGTGTACAGATTATCATATAATCAAACCTTAGAACAAATGCAAGATACCTGCAACCCCAGAATTTACAGGCTAAATCTTTGTCTGTACAAACTCTTGCACTGATCACTTTGTGAGGCTAAAAGTTCTAGTAACATTCCCTTCAGTGTTATGTCCCCCCCCCAAATTCATAAGGTGAAATCCCAATCTCCAATGTGATGATATAAGGAGATGGGGGCCCTTCGGGAGGTGATTAGATCATGAGAGTGGATTGGCACTAGTGTCCTTATAAGAACAGACACAAACACAAAGAAATAATAAATACCTAAGGTGAGGGATACCCCAATCACCCTGATTTGGTTAATTCACATTGGATGCCTGTATCAAAAAATCACATGTACCCTAAAAAGATATACAACTATATATGTATCCATAATAATTTTTAAAAAGAGAAGAGCCACAGAAGATGATTTTCTCTCCACCACGTAAGAATACAGCAAGAAGGCTGCAGATATAACCTGATGCCATGGCCATATTCCTATTATTGCAAAACAAACCCATGGTGATCAGCTGAGTGGCCAATTCACAATTTTGCAGCTCAATGGTGCAACATCTCACATCAGAGAAAGCCAGAGAGGCCCAAAGAAGTGGGAATCATCCTTGATCTAATTTTCATAATGGCCAAATAAGTTTAAAAAAAAAAAAACTGGGCATGGTTTTCAACAAGATTTATCCAGAAGATATCTTTATTAGAATATGAGAACAGTTTTTAATTACTAAAACATAAAAAATGTTCCTATTAATATATGTAAGGAAATGGGTGACATATAGGTGCAGTGTTGAGGTTTGGACTATATCAAGATGATAAGAAACTATGGCAGGTGAGTGTCATGGAAAAAAACACTAGATCAGTGGTTCTCAAACTTAAACTGAATCACCCAGACAGCTTCTTAAAACACAGTTTCTTGGGTCCCACCCATCAAACATTCTGATTCAGTAGGTATGGGTGAGGACCTTGAATATGTATTTCTAACAAATTCCCAAGATTATGATGCTGGGAAACCACTACACTGTCTGGTCTGGTAGTTTTTAAAACTCCCCAGGTAATTATAATGTGCAGCCAGGGTTGAGACCACTGGGCTAGGAAAACAGTTAATGAGGAAGACACAGTGGAAAATGACTTTGTATGGCTAGGATAACCTGTTACAAAAGGTAAGATGTACTTGGGTTTGCAGGCTAATTTACAGCCTGTGAGAAGAGCTTTTGGATATCAAAAGGGGAGCCCTTCTGGACATTGCTCAAAAGCAATCAACAGTGTACATGAGGGAAAACCCTATGCCACTCCATCCAGGCACTGTATTTTCCAAGATCATTTTTGCAGATGGAGGGATAGATCAACATCTGTTATTTCTCTAAAATCCTCTGGTATTCATATCCATAACCATGTGTTACTAATTAACTAAATGACCTTAAAAAAACCATCACCAGAGGGCTGTTTTAAAGCCATTTCACCACATTGGCTTTGAAGAATATCTATGCATGTGATAAACTTTAATTAGGAAGTTTGTGTGATCATGCACTTCAAATGCAAGGTACATAGCAAAGTGAAAACTGGGATTTTTTGTGACCTCTCTTAAGCTTTGTTGTCTAACAAATAAGCTGAGCTACAAGCTTTAGAAGAGACATCAAGGTAGGACCAGAGAAAGAAAAAGAACATTTAAAAAAGAAGAGATATTAATTAGACCTATATTAATTAGATCTAGAGAGGCAGAAAGTAATGGGGGAAAAGATTACTCAAGTGACAAGGATACAGATCTCCACCAACTTTGATTAAAGAATGACAATCAACCATTTTCACAATTGTGAAATAGATTTCAATTAATACAAAACCACAAAAAAATTTTTGTAAAGAAGAGATTTTCTTTAGTATGTCATATATATCAGAGAATTTTGAAACTTTCATGGTTATTATTATTAGTACTTCCACTAGTTATTAATTAATAGTTTGATTTTGTTCTTTCCCTAAATGAGTATTGCTTGAGTGTTTGGGAATCTTTCCAAGAAGTCTGGTGTAAATATGGGTTCACAGGCTCAAATCATCCTTTGAGTAGGGATGGTTCTGTGTATATCATGCTTTTTATATAGTGAAGTTTAAGAGATATCACAGTGCTCAAAATCCTACTTTGTTCTCCTACCTCTCCTGAAATATCACCTTTTAGAGTCAATCCTTGAGTTACCCCAAAGAGGCAAGAATATATCTAAAAAGACACATACACGGACTAAGAAGGGGGCTAGAACCTGCCCTGCATCATCATGGATTAATTTATCAGGGAACAAACAATCAACAGGACCAAGGTAACTGGGTGATCACACTGCACAGCAGAGGGAGGGACAGAATGTACGTGATTGGTAAAGTGATGGAAGGGGCTAAGCAGGGTCTGGCATGACCTGAGGCATAGCAACTTTCTCAGAGGGAAGCGACTGACTTAGATGGTGTCCAGAGTCAGGCAGCTGGACAGGTGAATATCACAGTGTGCCCAGAGCTGTTCTTGGGCAGCCTAACCGTCAATATTTCTGATCTGATTTTTCTTCTACTTACAGCAAAAGTTACTAAAAATGGAAAAATTTAAAGTAATTTATTACAAGGCCTCAGTGAAGAAAAATAATAGGAAAATATACATGGATTACCAATGAATAAAATTCAATTAAGAATTCCCAGGTTTTACTGTTACAGGACTCATTTTTGATAAAGGAAGCCTCTGTTGGATCAAGTATAAAGAGGTGTGCATTTAGCAGAGAGAGGGTTCTCATTTCAGCAAGTCTGTGGAATGAACTAAACAGCAGTACTGCAACAGCATTCAAGTCTATTTATTCTTTGAAGGTCACCTTTATCCAGAATTATCTTTGGCAGACCCTGTTGGCTATCTCTCCAATATGTACCCCATATGCCACTAGCTAACAGAACCCCGATTTGGTCAGAGATCCTCTCTTACCCCATATGACTTGGGGAAAGGTGAACTCACCCCAGCTCCAAGATAATTAGCATCAACTAATCACAGAGATACCTTTTCCTTTATGAAGGATTCATTTAAGAGGAGGTCTGGCCCAGTTCTGGCCAACAAGACCTCCAGTTTCCATAAAAAATGTTCCCTGGTTCCCTACAGCGAGAGAGAGGAGGAGGTGGTCTTTTTGTCTTTTCTGGACCCAAGAAATGACAAAGCAGCATAGCTGGAATCACATTTGAGACTGCCCTGCCTCTGGATTTAGAGTTATATGAGATAATGAATCTCCTTTTGTTTAAGACCCTTTGAATCAGACTTTCCTGTTACTTTCAGCCCAAAGCATTATAAAAATGTGCTCTAGGAAAACAATTTACAAGTAAACAACAATACAAATAAGTAAAATCACCACTTATGGTAGACCTAAAAACTAATACCACCTATGGAAATCAGGAATTATTTTGAGAAACAAAACAACTAATCAAAGTAAGCTTATTAAATATTTCAAAACATACCAAGTGTTTGTTTTCATGATTAATCAAATTTTCATGCTACTATCAAAGTTATCTTTCTGAAAAAAGTATTAATTTTAACATTCACTTAAAAACTTTGACAGTCCTTCATTACCAATCAAAGTCTACATTCGTTTATATGGCAATCGAGACCTCCCTTAGGCCCCAACTTTACAAAGCATCTTGGTCTCCCAACTCTCCCCAGAAACACTTTCATATCACCAAGTTTTTGCTCCAGCTTTCCTCTGCTTTAGATAACCCTGCCACAGCAAAATCTTACACAGCTTATCAATTTTTCTGTGAAGCTTTCTCACAAGCCCTTTACCGGCAAGACTGTTCATTCTTTCCCTGGGTTGATACCACTAGAATAACAGCTTTTATCATCTGGCACTACAGATCACTGGATAACTATCTGTTTCCTCTACATGGTCAAGAGCAACTTGAACACAGAGATCATTTCTCTGATCTGAGTTGAATCCGATTAGGGTTTACAGATCTCTGATCAAATGTCTTTCGGTTGTGAGAGAAAAAGGAGTTAATTATTTCACTAGTGGGTTTCAATCTTCGGAATAGTAAGAAGTTATTCCCTTAGAATTTTAATGTTTCTTTAAAATCCTGATTACTACACCTCAAACATTACTTATGGTTAACTGCCATGGCATCCTAAAAGGACCTATATCTGAGATCTTATATTCCACACAATTTAATTAACATGTGTAAGGCAATCCTCCCAAAAGTCAAAGAATTGAAATGCTTGTCATTTATTTGTGTGTTGGTTCAATATTTGATTAAAAATAAGAAATAGTGGTGGTTGTCAATCTTTGGCTTTTTTATGTAATAACCTAAAATGATGACGACATATAGCTGAAACAGCAAAATTAAAACAAGGATCAGTCTATAAACTAATCACCATAAAAAACTAGAAATCAATTCTAAAGTACAAAGTTAACCTGGTTGTCTTAGAAAGCAAGAGAGCTCTCTTGCTGTCCCAGAATGCACAGAAGCACTTAAAAGATTAATGGGGTCAGTTCAAAAGAACACAGGAAGCAAAAGGGCTCCTACTAGCCAACTTTAGGACAATTTGAGCATCACAAAGAATAGAGACTGTAATTAAATGTAAATATTGAATAAATAAAAATCCACAAGTCCATCCTACATTCAAATTTTTTAGAAGAGAAAGAAGTGTACCTTTGTATTTAGAGATGGCTATATAGGTGATAAAACTAGAAAGAAAAATCATTGAAATGATTATCACAGAAGTCAGGGTAGTTGTTTCCAATAGTAGGGAGGGAGAGTGTACACTGTAGGTTTGTGGGATATTGGTAATGTTCTATACCTGGGTAGGATTGTACAGGTGTTCTCTTTATAATTATTTTAAAATTGTTCTTCTTTGTTATTCATATTTTTCTATATTTACATTATACTTTAATATTTATAAAGCATTTAAAATAAGTAAGAGTCTTAATCAGTCACAATGTAAAAATGTCAAACTATCAAATAAAGCTTGGTGCCTGCAGAAAAATTATCAATAAATACGTCCAGCAGATAATATACTTCTGTTCAATAAAGCTCTGTCACACTCCCACTGCCACTGGTCATACCTCTGCTAGCCTCCTTCACACACTGTAGCATCACTATTTGCATCTCTTCTCAGACCAGACTGCATTTAGTTGAGGACAAAAGGGTCCTTATCTTTTTGTATCTCTAACCCCAAAACCTAACAGAGTGTGCAGCATGTGGTAAGTGCGGGTGGATAGATGAGTGAATGATGAATAAGTGAGCAAATAAATGAACAAATGATCAAGCACTATGAAACAAATTCACTTCTGATACTTCGAAGCTTCAAGTTACTTACTCAGGCAACAATCAGCACTAATGCATTGAATTGGAATACAGAATTTTTAAATCACATATTATCTCTGACAATGATGTCAATAACAGTAGCAAAGAAAAATAAATGTAATTAGTTTTCTATTAACAGGACATAGCATGTTGTGAGTATTAATTCTATATATAGGAGGATCACTTGAGCCCAGGAGTTCAAGGCTATAGTGTACAAAGATTATGCCTATGAACAGCCACTGCATTCCAGCTTAGACAACATAGGGAAAAACCTCTTCTCTAAAAAAAATCAATTAAAATAAATATATAATAATATAGCCTAAAAAATTTAAATATCCAAGAAAATACTATATGTAAGTATAATAAAAATATATTCGTACATAAAAGAATCTAATTTTTTGTTTCTGTTTCTGAAGATATCTCAGGATCTTAGAGTGCTCCAGGCCAACCATTATGAACAAGAATTATGACTATACAATGCTATAAATATAAAATGTATAGAAGATTGGGCCCAGTCTGTACAAGTCCTCTGAATGAACAATGGATGTTACATCAATTAAATATAAATTCTTTATATCAGTTTTCTTTTCTTTTTATTTTTCTTTTATTAATCATTTGACAAAAATGAGGATGAAAATCAGTTATTTAAACTTCCCATCTGTTTCTATTCTACACACATGGAAGCTTATCACAAATTGTTTTTATTTAAGAAATAATGTTTTCAGTAAAGAGCCCATTCATAAATAAAAGCATAATTGCATATCACAAGCTCATTCAAACATCCTATATCTTGTATTTCACCTTAAAGAACCAAACTTAAACTTTCATATGGAATTAAGGAATCGTATCTGATTAAGGAATAAAGCTTGATTATTTTTAACTTCTAACTCTGAAAATAAAGCATATGCAAACAGTAGTATTAAGTGTTAAGTTGCTAATTCTTTTTTCCTTGGGCCATTACCAGAGAAAACAAAATAAATCGATTTTCCAGGGAAAATCTTCCATTTTTGTTTCTGCCAACTATAGTTTCTCTGTTAAAAGAATACAATGGGCAAGCTAATTCTCTAGGGTAGGACTAAATGGAATTTTCCTTTAACAGAGTTATTTTACCATGTCTACTGGAGAGGCTCACCTGCTGCTTTGCTGACAGGGACACTTGACTCCCTGAGAACCAGAGGAAGAGAAAAGGGCAGGGGCAGCACGAAGAATAACCTCAAGGTCTCTACTGGCCCCACCTCTCCAACATCTCTGAATTGAATAAAATTGAAGATGAGATAATTATTGCAGTTAGTCATTGTAAGAGTTTCTTAAAACAAAATATGAAAATATCACTTGCTTTAAAATAATTAGTATGCAAATACATTTCCATAAAACATTAACTTAATATGTATCCTACTATAAGACAAGTTTCTAATTTTTTATTCCTGAGAGCAAGGGATGTGGTCTGGCAAATAGCACTAACTGAACGGGTCCTGCATGGGGTTGTTACAGCAACATCCTCACAGAGGTGCATCACAGTGCCTTCCTCTGCAAAATCTCATAGCTTTATAACAGGCACTCAGGTACCATTCATACAACTGTAACCAAGCCACCATGCTGCAATAATGTGAACGACATCCTTCCTAACATCAAACCATGATGCTGTCCCTTGCTGCCTGTGGATTCCTATCCTATGCTTTTGGGACCATTTCTGCAAAGGTAGTTCAAGCTGATCTTCATCCTCTACCAGTTTCCAAGAAAAACCTTGAGCCTCTCTGAAACTTTCATTTTAATAGCCAGGATATTAATCTTTGTTTCTTTGTAGTATATCTAGCATTATCACTTCTATACCATTATAGGTAAAAACTTCAATTTTAGGCAAAATAAAAGAGTCAGTTGAGAATAACATGGCCACATTCCCTCCCTGGGAATGGTTACAGTTAATGCTCACGGGACAAGGATATACAGTATAATCTGCCACACCAGATTTCACTGGCTAAGAAAATATGCCAACAGGTGAAGCTGAGAAAATACTCAGAGTGTGCAGTAAAAGATTTATATATATATATATATACACATACACACACACACAATATATATTTATATATATACATATAAATATGTGTGTGTGTGTGTATGTATATATATACACACACACACACACACATAGCAAGAAAAATATTCCAGAGACAAAAAGCAACAAGCCAGCTCTGTGCAGATGATATCACCTGAGGAAAGCACACACCTTATATCTCACTCTAAAACATGTCTTCACTATAATACACATAGCTATTACAGAACAAGTTTCCCATTATTCAGATTGGATCTTTTACCTTGAAAAGATTTTGTTCACCAGTATTCTAATAGCCATGTCATAAACTTAAATTATATTAAATATGTCTAGGGAACCCAAGTCACTGTACCTGGCAAAGTTCCCTGTGGTTGGGCTATATCACTGTCAGTGCTAGATAATTTAACAGAGTTCAATAATTTGGCACCTGGAAGAAAAATAGTAGTGAGCACTGATGATTTCATCTCCAATATATCTCCTAATCACTGTAAAATCTCAAGAGTTTCTATGCAATTAGGCAAAAACATTTAACTACATTATAAGTTTCATTGTTGCACATTAAAAGTGTTTACTGTATCTAGGAAATTACATTTTTAACTCATCTAATAAATCTGTAACAAAAATATATGGCAATCACTTGAAGTATAAAAATAGTATTTATATAATACTTTCCTTGAAAAACTAAGGACCATAAATAGTCTAGGTTATATTAAATAATTCTGTAATTATTTTATTTACAATTTAAATAATATGCTTATAAGTATACTAAAATCTCCAGATTCCCCTATTAAAGGAAAAGAATAGGTAATGCTAAAAACATCTAGAGATCATATGAAACATAATGTGTCTGCACTAAGGATGTACTTTTAAAAACAAATGAAAAATCAGAAAGCTTAAATAGACCAGTAATATGAAAGTGTATAGAGGCCTGATTCCACTCTGCTCAGCTCTGATCCATCCTTATAAAAGGGCTCACTCAAGCCGTGCACAGTATCCTCCCCACCCATGAGTTTGCCCTTCTGAACCCTATAAAAGGTTATAGTCCCTGGGGTCCTGTTGCCTCTAGGATTCCTTCCAGATGCCCCTGTAGAAACAATTTCCCACGTCTTAGCTTTAGTACTGGTCTCTTCCTTGGATCACTCTCTAGCTCTGTGTCAGACATATCCACAGACCTTCCAATCCAGTCCCCCTTTCCTTTGCTCTGGGCTTTACAGCCAAAGGCTACTAACAACCAAGGTCACCCTGGGCTGAGCCCAGGAGACCTTCTGCCTATGAGAGGAATTTAGTTTGGGATTCACAATTTAAAACTACCACTTTTCAACTTAGAACAAACAAGAAGAAATGAAATATGCCTGAGGTTAAGGTGTAAGAAATGTGAGGTCTACATAAAGTTCTTTAGGGTATTCTACCAATGGTAGAATCTTACCCCTTAAAAAGTTGCAAAAGTTCAATACAGACTTCAAATGTAGAGTTTTATTATAAATCAAAAAACATAAGATCATAGTCATGGGAGGTATGGAACTCTTTCCAGACTTGCAACGGACATGAAACTGAAAGCCATAGTAACTATTTGTACTTGACATCATCCCTCCTGCAAGAATTTATAGAAAAACAGCTGTTACAGCACCATTAAAAAATCAAAAGTCCACTTTGGAAAACAGTTTAGCATTTCTCACAGCATAAAACTACCATATGACCCAACTATTCCACTTCTAGGTATCTATGCAAGAGAAATGAAAACACATATGCACACAAAGACTTGCATGTGAATGTTCACAGCAGCATTATTCATAATAGCCAAAAATTGGAAAAACCTAAATGTCCATCATCAGGTAAATGGATAGTCACAATGTGATACATAAATATAAAGAAATAATAATATTCAGTAGTAAAAAGGAATGAACTACTGACACATGCTACATTATACGAGAATTTAAAAAATATGTCAAGTGAGAAAAGCCAGACATGGGAACACATATTGTATGATTCCCTTTATAAGAAACGTCCAGAAAGACATATTTATAAAGTCAAAAAGTAGATTAGTGATTGCCTGGAGCTGGAGATAGGAATGAGGATTAAGTGTAAATAGGGATGAAAGATCTTACTGGAGAAATAAAAAGTGTTTTAAAACTGATTTATGGTGATTGCTGCACCACTGGGTAAAGTTACTAAAAATCATTGAATTGCACATTTGAAATGGGTGAATATTATGACATATAAAATCGTTTTAAAAAATCAAAAGTATTTAATTTTATGTAATAAATATGTTCCTAAAAGTTTCTATGTTATATTTGAGGTTATATTTGATAAGATAACCACAAATAAAAATAGTATTTAGAAAGAGGATATAATGACAGATACAGGGGAAATTTTATAAATTATTTTATAAAAAACACACAGATAAATATGAACAAAGGTGAAATTCTTCATAATGTGGACAATTCCTTACAAAAATACAATTTCCCAAAGTTGGGCTCAAAAACAAGTAGAAAATCGGAATATATCAATAACCATCAAAAACATTATTTATCAAAGATTTGTTTCTTAAAAAGGTTTCAGGACTAGTCATGATAAAGATAAGGATTTTAAAACATTAACATACATATCATATATTTAAATATATATAAAACACATATATATTTAGTTCTGAACAGCATTATTTGGTGATAATAGCATTTTTGTCTTGGTTCTTTTGGTAACAGGAATATCTCTAGTATTCACTGTTAAGTAGAACGTTGATAATTGATTTGTGAGAGCTAGTCTTTATCATGTTACCAGTTGAACCAGTACACATATTTTTAATTTTATATGTGTGTGTGTGTGTGTGTATATATATAAAAATATATAAAATTCCTATATTACACAAGATAATGTTTCTGGGAATATTTTGTAAGTGAAAAAAATTTTCATATAGCTTTTTAATTCTGATACAAAAAAAGACTAATATCAATCTCATTTATGATTGAAGATGCAGAAGGTTCTAAATAATATAACAGCAAATCTATTTCAGCAGTTAGTACTGGGGTACCTAGAGAGAATCTTAAAATTTTAAGCTACAAACTGCCTTAAAATGCAATAAATTGCAGCATTCTACAATGGAAACTAGAATTTGCAATTGAGCAGCCCTCTCTTTTTTGGAGACAAGTCCCCTAGTTAAATCCTCTGAGTTCTCCAAACTTCTGGGAAAGCTTGAACCAGTAGAGAAAAGCAATTGCACTTGTCTTAAGATGCTAATTGCTGAGTTGTGCTTCACAAGTTTGTTGTTTGTCAGCTTGCCCCATTCCCGAAAACTACTGTCTGTCCTTGTTTAGGCATTAGATCAGAGAAAATTAGGAACCAGAGCTAAAGCAGGAAGGTTGTGCAATCTGATACATTATTCATTTCATGCTGGATGAAAGACTGTGACAAGCAAATGTGTTTGGGGTCCTGAGCTGTAGGCATACCACATGCGATATCATTTAAAGTTGAATAAGCCATACTTTGGGGGATAAGTACTATTAAGCCATGAGAGGCAGATCATAACTCTGAGAGTAGGGGTCTAATTTCACTTGCCGGGAGTGGATGGCCCCACTGCTTTTCACCCTGAGGCAGAATGGAAGGTGCCTTGAACCAGGAAAAGAAAGGACTTGCCCTTTTCTCTGCCTGGCTCTGAGCAAAGGATATGCTTTTGCTCTCCCAGTGGCCACAACGACCCTCCACAAGAAGGCCTGCGGATGGGTATGTGCTTGTGGGTTCTTGAAGTAACCACTCTGGCAAATGTCAGCTGCCATCACTGATGAAGGGCAACTGTGCTGAGCAGAACAGCTGTCATGAGGTTCACCACAGGGGATCTATCAGTGGCACGAATGTAGTGACAAGATAAAAAGCTAGAGACCAAATCTCAGAAATAGTTAAGGGAAACATTTGGGGATGGAGGTAATTTACAGCACAAAGGCCATCAGGGACTTATTCCATAATAATTTAGATAAAAACATGAAGTGTAATTCCATTTTATAGTTACAGCTAGAGAGGCCAACAATATACAGAATGCAACCATGAATTATCCAACATGACAAAGTACAGTTTATCCTCTGTAGTCAAGAATAATTTTTTAGTAATGGGAAATATTAATATACATCACAATAACAGGTCAAATAATAAAATTAAAATGTTCACTTTAATTGACTAGAAAGACAGTCAATAAAATCTAATACCCATTCCTGTAAAAAAAAAAAAAAACTTAATAAACAAGATATAGGATACTGCTTTAACATGATAAAGGGTAGCTCTCACAAATCAATATCGGCATTCTACTTAAAAATGAATACTAGAGATATTCCTATTACTAAAAGAACCAAGACAAAATTGCTATTATCACCAAATTATACAGTTCAGAAACTCTTAGAAAAAGCTATGAGGTAGGAAATAGCAATAAGAAGTATCATTTTGCAAAGTAAAAAAAAAAAACTCTCATGATTTGCCATTCATGTTATGGTCAAACTAGAGTGTTACTGTCAAACCCAAGAGAAACAATGAAAAGCCATTAGCAATAATAAGAAAGACCAATAAGGTGCAACACACAAATCAATGGCTTTCCTAAATAACATCAGTAACATTATAAAATATGATGGAAAACTATCACAACCAGGATAGCAACAAAAACAAATACAATTCCCAGGAAAATAATCTAGATGAAATGTGCAGGGCCTATAAAAACCAAAAAAAATTTTACTGGGGAGATATAAAAGAATGCTTATTTTTTTATTTTTTTATTTTTTGGAGACAGAGTCTTACTCTGTAGCCCAGGCTGGCGTGCAGTGCGTCATCACAGCTTACGGCAACCTCAAACTCCTGGGCTCAAGGGATCCTTCTGCCTCAGCCTCCCAAGTAGGTGGGACTACAGGTGCACGCCACAACACCCAGCTAATTTTTCTATTTTTTGTAAAGACGGGGTCTCGCTCTTACTCAGGCTGGTCTTGAACTCCTGACCTCAGGCAATCCTCCCACCTCAGACTCCCAGAGTGCTAGGATTATAGGCGTGAGCCACTGTGCCTGGCCAGAATGCTTAAATTTTTAAAAAAATAAACCATCATGTTGTATGAAAAGACTCAGTACTATAAAAATATCTATTTTTTCCAAATTAAAATATAGGTTCAGTGACAGTCCAATAAATTCCAAAGGAGAAGTCACAAAATTATTCTGAATTTCCATTTTAGAAAGGCAAAAATATCTAAGAAAATTTTGCAAAAGAAAATTAATAAAGAGATTTTTCCATATCAGCTATTAAAACACATTATAAAGCTACAATAAATAGTATGATGGTACTTGGCCCTACAATTAGTGAATAAATCTTAAGAGATTGCTTTGAAAAAAATAAAATATATAATAACAATCTAATTATTAAATGATCATAAGCCAACAGGGGAAGGAGTAAATAATGCAACAAATGGTGTGGGAGAAATCAATAATCTCTGCTTAGACTTTCATCCAAAGTCTTTCTGTTGCCTATGAGGACTTAGATATTTTGGCTCTTTCTACTTTTCCAACCTCATTTAATAACTGTCTTGGCTCTCTCTATTCCAGCCTCCTAAGCCACCTTCCTGTCTGTCAAACATGCTAAGCTACTCCTGCCTCAGGTCCTTGACCCTTGCTGTTCCCTCTGTTTGGGGGATCCTTAACATTCAAATGTCACTTCCTGACAACCATTGCTCAAACAGCACCCTCACTCTCACAGGAAGCACTCTATTAATGGCACTGTCACTCTCTGAAATTACCTTATTTAACATGTTCATTGTTTGTCTCTCTAACTAGATGAAAGTTCCCCAAGAGTGAAGTCCTTACTACTTTGTTTCTCCTGAGTCCCCAGGGTCTAGAAGAGCTCTTAGCACTTACTAGGGGCTTAAAAAATTTGTGTGTGTGTGTGTGTGCGCGCGCACTCACACATATATATCTGTACGTATATGTATATACGTATATGTGTGTGGATATTTGAAATGAAGAATCCCAAATTATTCAACACAGATTTGTCTTTCACACAACAATTTTGCATTAAATGTACATATGAACAAATATTCACAATAAATTTAGTGAAACAAGATATTCAGTTACAGACTTATTAATAATAGTGAAAGATCTATTGATATTCACTATCATCACATAACATCATTTAATTATAATCTTATCCTAATCACTTATTTTTATCATTATCATCACCCACACTGTAAATAGAGCATGGTTAAGTAAATGAGACTCTTCCAGAGCCAATTTTCAATTCTAATTAAACTCATACCCTATCTTTTACCCATTGTGATTCCTACTTTCCTTGCAAATCCAAGGGCCCCAGAGTAAAGCAAGAGGTAACTAATGGGCATATGATTCCCCTAAATGAGGGAAGATAAGACTAAATTTGCTCATTTGAACAGAATTTGGGTGTTCCTTGTCTGACCTTGTTCCTGCTTCCTCCCTTCCCCCATGCCACCTCTCATTCTGCATGGGCAACCCCATATGCTGACATCTGTCATGTTTGAGATCCCAGTTGTCCTCCCACTACCCTGCTGTGAAATAGGAAAAAAAAGACTGCTATGAGCATCATAGAGTGAGAGAAAGCATTTTGTTATTGAAATAAGAAGATGAAAGGGTGAGAATCTGTAAAATACAGTCAAAATTTAGGAGTTGGATCATCCAAGATTTGAGAGCTGTACGATAGAATACCTTCCAAAAAAGCAGGCTATAAAAGATGGGTTCTTTCTAATTATGTTGTATGTTTCACATCATAAAACAAACAACCATAGTCCACATGTAGTGTTTGCTTCTGTGTGTGTGTGTGTGTGTGTGTGTGTGTGTGTGTGTGGTTTTTTTCAGGTACCCTGTTTTAAAAGGTTTAAAGACTACTGCTAAAAGGAAATTTTTTTTCAATATTCTTGCATTGCTTTGGGCAGTTTAATTATCTACTTCTTGAAGAACAGGAGAGAGATTTACAAGAAAAACTTGGCCTAAATTGCTCAGATAATATAGTGAAACATGTTTATTGAGCCTTTTTTCTTTCCAAGGAACGTTTCACATTAAAGTATATTACCTGTTCCTGACCTCTGGAAAGGTCTGAGGAAGCCTCAGGACTAGTTTGGCCAGGCCAGGCCATATGTTTGGTTTTATTAACACAACTGTCCTAAAGAGTAAAATTTCACAACTATAACCCCATGAGGAAAAATTGCTTCCCATCCTTTTCTTCATAATTTTGACAAAAAAGAAATAGGCTGTGCTTTTTGTTTTCAATCTTTCCATATTTTTTATCTGCCTCCTGTAAAAGTTACTACCCAAACACTGATCTCTTGTATAATCTAGTTATAGATAATCTTATTTACTGAACATTGAGAAGGAATATTATGTAATGATAATTTTCCTACATTCTAGTGGGAGGAAAAAGGCAATAAACAAAATAAATAAAATCTCAAGTATTCAATGACACCATGCCAATGCTGGTAGTCAACCTTTTTTGACTTACAAAAAATGGCAATGTCATGAGTCAATCTATACATTAAATGGTGATAAATATTACTTTTAAAATGAAGCAGAGGAGAAGAGGTAGTAGAGTGGATGGGGGAGTGAGGGCAGAAAAGGTTACTGAGCATTTGAAAGTGGCCAATGCAACCAAGGAACAGAATTTTTAAATTAAGTTAATTAATTTAAACTTAAATATCCACAAGTGGCTAATGGCTACCTATCCAGATAGCACATACCTGGATATAAGTCCTGCCTCTTATATCCTTTTTAAAATTAACTGACAGTCTTCTATCTAGCTGGTTCCCCAATATAGATGACTTAGGCTCAAATTCCCACTCTCAATCTATTTGTCTGAACTTCTGGCCTCACACTTTCTTCTGAGCCGTTGTATAGCTGCTTCCAGCAAAGCTATGGCCCAATGCTGCCCAGCTCAGAAACACAGGCCTGGCAGAACCCTGGTCTCTCCCCATCTGCCCATGATAAGAATGTGATAGAAATCTTTTTTAAAAAAAGTAAACAGATAACTAACCAGATTTATTAAACACTACACTTACCCAAAGGCAAGAGAGATTAACTCCAGTGATTTATCACAAGCCCCTTCCAAACCTAAAATTCTAAGGAGACAAATGACTATTTCCAAAATTATATTGTATTTACAGAATAATCTCAGTACCCTAAACCTCACAGAAATCCACATTCAAATGAAAGCATCTAATGGGCACCAGGTATTATTTAGCATCACATATCATGCAGCCAGTCCTCTGAATCATTAATCAAAAAGTGTAACTTTCTCTTTTCTTCTGTTCTTAAGAAAGATACTACAATACCCAAAGTATTATTTTCATAATTTATTGTCATTCTTAGGAAACTTAGGTCACACATATGCTTATGCAAAATATCGGAGTAACTCTTGCCTTCCACTTTACATTCTTAAATCTGTTATAGCTGTTCAATTTCAAATGAATATCTACTGTTATTTGTTAGACTTTATAACTCACAGTTAATAAATACAGTTTTAAATGTAGTATTTAACTGGCATAAGATGATGAAGTAAAATATAGTAAGAAAAAAACTTTACAGAAGGCTAAGAAAGTGGATTCAATGTGTATCGGACAAAAGTGAGTGCAGTTCAACACTTACTGGTTTAGCACGACATCGAGAACAAATGAAGTCCCAAAGGCATCAACCTGGAAGCTTGCCTGGTCAACGTGAGTCAACTGCAACATCAAAAAGATAAAAGGTATTTATTACTCAGCCATAGCAATCAGGCAATAAGTATTTCTTATGATTATTCTAAAAGATTTATAATATCAAAGCCAATTCAACACAGAGATTAAATGACAGCATATTAAAACAAAATTTGCACCTTCTTAGAAGCCAAACACTCACCAATCTGAAGTAAATTACCACCCAATCAAGAAGGACAAGTGCCTTACTCTTCTGGTTTATCTCAAGTGGTAAACAAGAAGACAGCACTTCACCCATCTTATTCTATGTTAAATGACTATCCCTTTTAAAGGTAAGCTCTAAAGGGGTGGGGAACCTGCAGCCTCAAGGCCACACGTGGCCCTCCAGATCCCCAAGTGCAGCCCCTCGACAGAATCCAAACTTCACAGAAACTTTACAGATTCTGTAAAATTTGGATTATGTCAAAAGGCCGCACTCAAGGATCCAGAAGGCCACACGCAGCCCCAAGGTTCCCCACCCCACCTAAACTAAAAAAAATGTAGTGTTACCAATAACATTAATATTAGCATATTGAATAATCATGTACATTAACTGAAAAGAAAGGAAGAAGCAAAACTGTCTATTCCGTTTGACTCCCTAAACACTAACAGTAGTTACATCTAAACAGGACTAAGAATTACTGGAATTTTTTGTTTATATTTCTACAGTATACAAATTTCTAAAATAAACAAGCATAATTCCTACAATGAGAAAAAATAACAAATATTGTTTTAGAGATAAAAAACATCGAGCAACTGCACAGAGTATGTGAGGCCAACGGTGCTGCTGTCCCTGAGAACCAGCACATCACAGAAGAGACATCCTAGCATTCTGTGCAGCAAAAAGGGCTTCTCAACGATCCCTGGGATTTCATACATAGTAAACCATGGGATTACGTGAAAGGAGAGAGTTTAATTAACAATAATAAACCTTTTTGGAAAGAAATGATAATTCTTCTGTTTTAAAATTTTTGAAAGAAGTTGGAGCGGGAGAATGCTGTTCAGTTGCTAACATGTTCCAATCCTCACAAAACCCGAAAGACAAAGAACTATCCGGATACCTCTCAGACTCATTAATCATTTAACCATAATTCCCAACTCTTCCCAATTAGCACTTAGGCCCAACCAAACTTTGCTCTTTTTTACTTTTATGATAGTTTTTGGAGCCACACCTTCCTCTTCATTTCTACCTCTGCCACAGACTGTATCTCCCTGATTTTTCTAAAGCTAACACCTTATCAAAACCCCAAATGTAAGTCTCAGATTTTCCACTGTATCAAATGCAAACCTCCTCTCCCTGGATTTCAAGACCCTCCAAAATCACCTTCCCCCTCCCCCAGTATAATGGTGCATAAGTTTCTAAGCACCCACCTGCACCCCATCCACACTCAGTTCTCTCTTTTACTCTTTAATTCAAAAGCTATGTTCATCCCAACTTTTTTTGTGGCTTTTATTCATTAAGCTGAGCCCTTTTCTGAACCAGACCCTCCATCAAAGCTGCTTCCCAGAAATGGCCCTACCCATCTTTCAAGACTTGGACAAGTTCCTCCTATAGTCTGCTAGGGTTGCTATATAACAAAATACCACAGACTGGTGGCTTAAACAACAGAAATCTATTTTCTCACAGTTCTGGAAGAAACTGGAAGTCCAAGATCAATGTGTTGGTAGATTTAGTTTCTCCTAAAGCCTCTCTCCTTGGCTTACAGATGGCTGTTTTCTCACTGTGTCTTCACATAGACTTTTCTTTGTACGTGTGCATGCCTGGTGTCTCTTCCTCTTCTTATAAGGACACCAGTCAACATGGACTAGGGCCCTACCCTTATGATCTCATTTAACCTTAATCACCTCTTAAAGGCCCCATATCCCAATACAGTCACATTGGGGGTCAGAGCTTTAACATATGAATTTGGGGAGTAGGGGGCACAATTCAATACATAACATTCCTCTTTTATGAAGTCTTCCCAACCTCTTCTTGCAGCTCCTCTCCTGCTCCTCACTACAGGTCAGTATCATATCCTTAGGGCCTCACTACTGACCAGCAGCAGGTACTCAATTAGTATCACCTGTCTGAATGACTCATTTGAGCATTGTTTTATCAATCACCTGGATGCAAAAATGAAAAACAACTGAACAGCTATAAATTACCTGCTTAAAGAAATGCACTTTCCATCAGGGTTGCTCTTAATGCCATGTCAATGGATAATATTATTCCTTCTATCTAAAAGCTCTTTGAGTGTCCTGAAGTGCTAACGATCATGTTTTAGAAACAGCCCGACGAAAGCTCTGCTTACCAGAATTGATGTCTAGATTAAAATGAACCTCTCCCTCCTCCATTCTTCCTAGTCACTTGTACAACTGCTATAGCTCTTATCTGTTTCTTCTGAATTAAAAATATTAATGTTGCAAATTTATGGTGAACACGGCAGAGACCAGATGTTATTCATCTTGGTATCATGATTACAGCTTTGATCAAGGTAATACTACCATTCTTTTTTGGCAAGGTATTTACTGTTTGCATTAATTCCAATTCTTATATTTTCTTTTTCCTATAGCTCCATTTTACATCTGGTATTTTATCTTATTTTATTTTATTGATCTCAGTCATGTCCCAAGGAGAAACCCATATACTTAAATTCAAAAGAAAATCCATTGACAACATGCTTAACTGCTATTTAGTAAAAATGTTTGCATTATTGATAGCAACAGGAAGAGGAGTATATTAATATAGTTTTAATGTAAGGCAAGCTTCATCAGACTGTATACAGAATGTTTCATTCAACAAACTTCTCTGAGAGTCTACCAAGTGCTGGGAACTATTTAGATATGGGGGACAAAGTGATGAAGAAGACTGACCATGTTTCTGCTCCAGTAGAGCTTATCTTCTAGTAGAGTAGATATGACGACAGAAGTAGAGATCAGAGTGACTTGAGGAAGAGAACATGAACCAAGGAATGCAGGCAGCCTCTAGACACTAGAAAAGGCAAGGAACAAATCTCCCGTAGAGCCTCCACAAGGAGCACAGCACTGCCAACACCTTCCTCTCAGCCTCGTAAGACCCATTTCAGGCTTCTGACCACCACCCCCCCCAGAGCTGTAAGGCAATAAATTTTTGTTGTTTTAAGCAACTAAGTTTCTGGTAATGTGTTATAGTAGCAATAGGAAACTAATACGGCACCACTGGCACTGTCCTTGAACATTTAAAAAAGCAGCTCCAAGGACAGGTGTGGTGGCTCACGCTTGTAATCCCAGCATTTTGGAAGGCCAAGGTGGGAGGATTGCTTGAAGCCAGGAGTTCAAGACCTGCCTGGGCAACATAGCAAGACTTTGTCTCTAAAAAAAAAAAAAAAATTTTTAATTAAAAATTAGCCAGGCATGGTGGTGCACGCCTGTAGCCTTAGCTACACAGGAGGCTGAGGTGGGAGGATTGCTTGAGCCCAGGCGTTCGAGGTTACAGTGAATTGTGATCGCACCACTGCACTCCAGCCTGGGAGACAGAAAGACCAGCCTGGGCAATGCAGAAAGACCCTATCTCTAAAAAACAAAAAAAAAAAATTCTTTTTAATAAAAATAAAAGCAGCTCCAATAGTAAGTTGATTGCACTAGTGTTCAATGTCACTTTCCTCCACAGCTTGGTTAAAACCAAGGCACCCATAGCAGCAGGACTGAAACCCATGAGATCACAAAGATCAAATTCCAAACACAGGACTTCCCAGACAAATCAAACTTGCAGTGGTGGTCACTAAAATAAACATGAGCATGGTTTCCATACATTCTGTGTGGTCTTCTAACATTCCAACATGCCTTCCCCATGTGTCTGGCTTGTAAGTACACCAAAGAGAAGAAACATGGTTACTACTTTAGGTTATCTTGGAGAAAGAATAAGTTAAGTAGAATTACACTGAATTCCTGCTGTATTAACAACCAAGCTTATTATTCAACTCCATTGAAGTGAGCTAGAATGGCTCTCAAAAAGTTAATGGTAGACCTTGCCTTTTTAGTTCAAAGGAAAAGGAAATATTTCAGAAGATCATGTATAATACCAGGATTTTCCTTTGGTGGGGGAGGGAGGTTAACATATATTGCCAAAGAAAAATTCTAATATTTAATAAGTTGAAGATTAAAGAGTAGCAATAACTCTTAGAGATAGTTGAAAAATATAGTTTTGCAGAAATGCACTCTTTCAAATTACTACATACGAATGATTTATGATTTTAAAAACTATTAGGCAATCACTTTAGTATCATAGAATAATATTGAGAGACTCCCTAGAGTTCATATAATATGACATCCTTAATTTACAAATAGGGAAACTGAGGCCAGTGCAGGCAAAAGTCACTCCCAAAGTCACATAGTTGGTGGCAGAGCAGGTGTCTGTCTCACCTCCTGGTTTCTTCATATTTCAACTCCTTCCTCTCATTCTGCAGCTCTGAGGTGCTTGCATGTTTTACTGGATTCTAATTATTCTAATAGAAGCATTTTTAGAGTCACGAAAACGCTCTGTAGAGCATTTTTAGAGGATAAGAAAAGAAAATCAAAACATGAAAAACAATCTTTAGAACTCTGTTTTCCTCAGAAAAGTCAGTAACATTACCACATCTGACACACAGCACATGTTCTAAGGCCAATTTGATTACAATCTTAGAAACTGAGAATTACAGTTAAAAATATACATGGAAATTCATCTTTTAATGAAAAAAATTACACAGGTATGGTAAAGTATGTGTGTGCATGTAGGTGTTTTAGGGATTCAGACAAGCAGTGAAGCTGACATTTATAGAAGCTGTGAAACAAAAGATTCAGGGGGAAAAAAGCAAAAATATAAAATAACTATCCAGATGGCAAGAACTCTTAATCAATATAATTACATAAAGATAATTTTAATTTCTAAATTCAAAAATGAATCATTGAATTTTAGGACCAGAAGAACCTGACACAATCCCCAGATTGAGGCCTGTTTATTATTCATGGGCAATAGCTGAAATTTAAATATGAAATTAATATAACCCTCATGCTCCTTAAGCATTTTGCTTCTTGGCAGCCTGTTCTTTTCTTCTCATATCTTCTAGCGTCAATGAGCCAGGGCCAACCTACATATCCCAGAGAGCAAACACAAATGAGCTTTTCAAGACTGCCTTATTGATAACCCTTTTTTAAAGCAAAGTTGACATTGAAACATTCATGGTAGAATCAGAAATTTGACACAAGGAAAAAGACGAGGTAGTTTGGATTTTTAATTAAGTCCAACCTGAATAATGAATCAACACATACCAACAGAGTGAGAGTATTATCAATTTAATGGTATTCGACATGATAAATGTGAAAGTAATTAACATTATTAAAAAGTGTTTAATGCATGTAACAGAATATTTAGCTACTGTGTCCTAAATACTTCTTTGCCATTTGAATGCTTCAACTCAGTTTTTTAAAAATACAAGTTTAATTCTTAGAAGTCTAATATCTTGAATTTAATAAAAAACAAAATACCAACAGCAAAGTATCACTTGTATATATTATCCTTCTTTTCTATATCAGAAAAGGCAGTTGAAAAATAACCACAGCCTCATTGTGATTACTCCATTGCCTCATGTGAACTTCTGGCAAAACAGCTAAAAGAGATCCATGGTCTATCTCTATTAAGACTTCTCATTCTAGAATCTGTTGTGGTCATATCCACAAGATAGTTTTCCTGTGACTAGTCAGCTAAGACTAATCTTGCAAAGCAGAACTGTATTACAACGGCATTTGTTAACAGATGGTTCTACCCAACAGGTCTACCTGATACATAAATTTGGCATGATATATGTAAAAATATTAGTGTTTTCTATCCATATTTCTATACCTATGACTCTATGTTAAATACCGCTCCCTTTTCCATCTGGTCAACTCAGTGACATCCATAGTTTTCATAAGCTGTATTATATATTGTATCTAATTTATATTAATACATTATCTTTAACCAAACTGTTCTTGGAATCCAACCATCTGCATTTATTATTACAAGAACCAGAACAGTGCCCAGCAGCAGGACATTTTAAAACAAAATGAAACAAAACAAAATAGCAGTATTTAAAGAATGAACTTCAAAGAGCTGAGCTGGGTTTGAATTCTGGGTATTCCATTTACTAGTGTTATAAACAAGGGCAAGTTGTTTAATGTCTTTGAACTGAAAGTCCTCATCTCTAAAAGAGCAAAAATAATAATACACACTTGTAGATTTATTGTAATAATTAAATAAGTTACAGTTTGTTCAACCTTTGTGGTTGCTGACCATGTCAGGCCCTGGGAAAGAAAGATGAGTTGGATGGGGTCCCTACACTCAGGAAACTCACGGTCAAAAAGGGAAGCTACTAAAATTTATTACAAAATATGTGTAAGTCCAGTAATAGATATATGTACAAGATGCAGCAGCAGCCCTTCAACTATAGAGTTCTAGAGGGATGAGTTGGTGCTCCTCAGACTGACAATGCAGGGAAAGCACTCTAGGAAAAAGGACCAACAAAGGCACAAAAATGGGAAACAGCTCAACATAATCAGGAAATTATAAGACATGCTATATTGCTGAGGCAAAAAATGTGAGGCATCTACTGTGGAAGATCAAGCTGGAACTACAGATGCCAAAGAACTTCTAAACCAGTTACTCTCAATACTGGCTGCATCTTAGACTTGCTTGGAAAGCTTTTTAAAAAAAAAAAAAAAAAAGAATACTTAGCACTCTGGGAGGTCAAGGTGGGAGGATTGCTTGAACTCAGGAATTTGAGACCAACCTTAGCAAGAGTGAGACCCTGTCTCTACTAAAAATAGAAAAATTAGCCAGGCGTGGCGGCACACGCCTACAGTCCCACGTACTGGGGAGGCTGAGGCAGAAGGATCCCTTGAGCCCACGAGGTTGAGGTTGCTGTGAGCTATGATGATGCCACTGCACTCTACCCAGGGTGACAGAGCAAGGCACTGTCTCAAAAAAAAAAAAAAAAAAACTAATACCTGTGCCCCAAATTCAGATATTCTGATTCATTTGGTCTGTGGTAGATCATGGGCATCAATATTTTTTAAAAAGCTATCCATATGATTCTAAGGTGTGGCCAAGGGTTGAAAACCAATATTCTAACCAACCTAGGAAATGTCCTCCTTATCCTGAAAGCCACAGAAATGTATTTAAAGACCTTTGTGATGATAACAGATTTTCAATAAATAGCTCCCTTCCCCTTCCTTCACTATTTATGGCAAAATATGTTTAACTTTGAAAACTGATTATCAACTTACTAAATTGCATATTTCAAATGTAAGTAAAATCTATCTTCTTTTGACAATTTACTACCTAAATTCTGTTGTTGGGTTCAGCCAAAGTAAAAGTTTTTAAAGATTTTTTTTTAAGTGGGAATAGTGAGTTAAGATAAAGTGAAAAAGGAGGAAAAAGAAATGCAATCTAATACCCTTCCCAGATAAATTGAAGGCCACTAGGTTTCCAGAAACACCTCTTCAAGCACCTTGGCATTCTGTCTCACACATAATACGCTCAACATACTTTTTTTTTTTTTGAATGAGGAGGAAAGGAGAGCAAAAGATTGGAATTTCCTTTGTATTTTTTAAAGAGCTACCCCATGTGAGTCGAAGGTATGGCCAATTCCCATGGAATTCTCATCTAGTGAAACTTGCTTTCCAACTCAAATTTCCATTCTTGTTATTGATTTTATTGGATATGAAAAATTTTACAATTGATGTAAACATAATCTATGGTCCTTGTTTTGGGATGTATTATCCTGGGACAGAGATTTAGATATGTAGATCTCAGTACCCAGGAACCCCTAGGTGAAGCCATACATGCCACACAAAAAAATGACTTCCCATGGATAAGATAAGCTCTTAAGACGCACTCCCTGAATTTGCCTTGCTGACTCTCCACTTCTGAGGGCACTGAAGGCCCTGGATTCTGTGATTCCCTGACTACAAAGGCCCCTTCTCTCCAATGGCCCATGTTCCAACAAGCCAAAGGCAAACAGAGATTGTGCCAACACTGGCACCAGCTCCCATTTTCTCATCTCCATTCAGGAAGTCAGGCAGCCTCATTACCTATTTATGCTTCAGCTATCTTCTAATAAATCAGTCTCTCCATCATCTTGGCCATTAACTGCCCATTACTAGGCCTTCAATTTAAGGCCTGAACAAGAAAATGCTTACTCACATAATCCTGAAAGTCAAAGCAGACCTTTAAGATACTTAGTGGCCTGAGAACAATACAATATCATATAGTTATATTGAGCCGTAATTAAATCTGAGGGCAAGGAACCCCAACATTTAGATGCAACAAATTCAGCAGACGAAATCCCTCAGACAAATCAGCCCTGAGAAACTGATACTCTTTCTTGGTACAGAAAAGGCCTGGGAGAAATGTGTTGAGAGCTCTTCCCAGCCTCACTATTGGCTTGATATTTGATTTAGAGTGGAGTTAAAAAAACTTTCATCTTGTTTTTCCCCATATGTGAACTGTTATAGAATGCTGTGAGAAAAACACTTAAAATTTTTTGTTTATTGTGAAAAGAGTATATAAAAGCTTGTTGCAGAGAATAATGTAACTACTGAAAGCTAAATAAAAGACAGACAAAAAGAGCAGAGGAGGAAAAGTGAGTAAGTGGTTAAGCTACCACACTCTCAAATGAATAACTAGTCAGTTTAGTTCTAAATCAGATAATTTTCAAAGCAGACTTGGAAATAAGAATTGTCTCTGCCAGCTGGGTCACAATCTCTCCTGGAGGCAACATCAGAAATAGGCCATGTCCAAAGAACAAAATTAAGAATGGTGAGCTCTTCATATCAAGATTTACTTCACTCAGTTGTTATGTCAATGGATTTTTCTTTGTTTGCTTGATTTCATCTTGCTTATATAGATATTAGAGGTGTCTGAGAGTTAAGACTCACATCTACTAAAGGGCTAGCTCCAAGTGTTTACAGAAAAAAAATCAGAAATATCACTGAACAAAAACACATGATGAAAAGCTGAATTCCATAACATTTTCTTTGGGAAACAAATTGATACGGTGTAAAAAGGCCTTTTCTCTCCTAGAACTAAGAACAAAACTATGTAATTCTAGAGGACTTTCTGTTCATATATATATACATATGTATATAATAAACTTTAAAATGACTAGATTCCTTCTTTACTAACATATCACAACCATCCAAAAGTTTTACAAGAACAGGTCAAGAAATCACCTAAGTAAAATATTATAGGAGCAAAGCACCTGCTTAAAAGATGAAAAAAGTGTTGTCTCTAATGTCAAGGATATTCAAACGATGACTTTTCACCACGACTTGACAGTCAACCATGAAAGGTTTTCCTTTTTTTTAAAATTAAACCAAAGGCTTTATTTTTTGGAACACAAAATGAGAGGATCCTAGAGACAAGAACCACTGCAAAAATGTTTCATTTTTTGTTTCCCAAGTAGGTAGAATGAAAATTGGTAGGAAGAACACACTACCTATAGTTATCTTAATTACCACAGTAATGAAAGGAGAAGATGAAAACATGCACGTGTGTGTGTGTGTGTGTGTGTGTGAGAGAGAGAGAGAGAGAGAGCGAGAGAGCGCGCACGCACGCGCGAGCACAGACTATCAGCCATCTCTGAGAAAACTGTGGTCCTTAAAACCATGGAATCTTGCAATGCATACGTAGGTTAGAACATAGCAAAAATCTTTAACAGCGATTCAATGTGGCATAAATCTGCCCAAAAATTCCTAAACTCACGGGCTTTCACATACTACCAGCTGGCATCTCCAAGGTGCTTTGAAGGGTAACTCTTTGTCCTTGAGTTATGTGAAAACAGAAAGAATCCATCCATGATGTATATTTGAGAGAAAACATAAACACCCAATAAGAAAATTTTTGTTATGTGTACTGCATTATATATATCTGGTGTATCGTCTTTTTCTGGGATTTTAACTCCAAAAACATCTGAATCTAAAATAATTAAGTGAGTACAATTTTTCAAACATGTTAAAAGAAAAAACCTAAATCTAAGGGGTAGCAAAATATTGAGATTATTTTATTGGAGAAAGGTAATGAAAAATGCTCTAGAAATTAATTTTATTTATGCTTCTATTATTTATTGGAGCTAGCCCCTGCTAGCTCCACTATTAGCCCCTGCAATGAAAAAGATTAATCTTGGCATCTAATCCTTAGTACTAAACTCTTTCTCCAAAAAAGTGAAATGCCTTTTTAAAATATATTGAGTCTAAATCATCTCTGAAAGTAGGAAATCCTAGGAGATACTGTTTTTAGCAGATAAAAGAAAACTCCACAAATCAAGTCACATTACCCATTGTACATCCAATAATGCTTGCGTGTACGTGTATGTGTATGTATGTCTACACATTATGACAAGGAATGCTTGAAGCCAACTGTAACCTGGAAGATAATTATTACTTGAAACAAGCAAACTTTCTAGTGCTAATGAGGCCAACTCTGAAGAGCCAGAAATAGAAGGAATAACTGCTCATCTAAATGAGGGAGATAGGACATACATCATCACTGAAGGGTCTTCTAGACTTAAGACAGGCTAACAGTGTCTAGCAAAGTCAGAATCACATCCAGACTATACCTTAGCTCTGAAATATATCTTAATACAAGAACAAAACCCATAAACTTATAATTTCTAATTAGTTTTACAATGTGTCTGAGTATAAAAAGAATAAAACCCTTAATCTCATAACTCTTTTAATCACTGGTATGAACTCTGTTCTTAATAGAAACAATTTCATGTCAAAGGCTGATGGAACTTGACCCCCACAGCACCAGAAACAGAAAGGACAATCAAATAAAATCACAAGAAGCCATTGTAGGATAGTGGCGCTCTAGGGCCACTAGCTGTATTAAAGACATTCACTTCCTCTATCTGATGAGATGCTCAACCTTAACCAAACTGGAAACTGTTTTCTGTATGTTCCATAGGTGACCCAGGTCTCTATGCTGCTGCTGCTGTTTTGACACAAAGCTGAATAAACCAAACTCTGTAGTTCTTTCCTCTACTGGTGGCAAATTAGGACAGTTTAATGAGGTCTTCATGCATCTGACATGCTGGGTTAAAGAAAGGATTTCTAAGACATGTTAATTATTTTTTACAAAGGAAAAAGGCTGGGCAGTCATTCCTTCTGCGCTTTATGATGGTTTTTTACTCCTTGCTTTGAGGCAAATGAATAATTCCAAAGTAACATGGAGGTCACTTTTCATTTAGTTTATTAAATGATATCCTAGAAGAATTTATTCACTTCTGAAAAGTGTGTAGGTTATCGCTTGAACTTTCCCCATTGGGCTTCTGCCAAGCTGCCTCCTGGCAAGGGCTCCTCACTGAGACGTTCCCCAGATTGACATCTAGCAGCTCACCTTGTCCTTCACTGGCCTTCCCTGTGTGCTCTCCCATCTCCATCACCACCAAATCCTAAGCCCTTACTGTGTGCACAAGACTCCATGAGAACCACAGGGGACTCTGAGGACTATTGTTCAAGGCAGTAACACAACCCAGTGCTAATTTGTTTTGTCCAAAAGAGTTTTCCCTCTGTTTTAAGACTGTGAGAAGTTACTTATGAAAAGCTACAGAGGACAGTGGTTAAAACTCCAGATTGTGGAGTCAAATTTCCTGTGCTCAAAAATCTGAGCTTCACCCCTTCCTAAAGTGAATGGAATTGGGCAAGTTATTTAAGCTCTCTGTGCCTCAGTTTCTCTATTCCTTACACTGAAACATTACCTACCTCTGAGGATTGCTGTGAAGATTAAATATATGTGAAGCGCACAGAATGCTCTAGCTCCATAAATATTAGGTATATTATTTTGCCACATGAACAATAAAAGTTCAAGCAGTGTGAACAGAATTTCATGTTGTATTGAGGAGTCAGAATTGTTTTTCCTTCCCTTGTCACTTCCAGATGACATTTCCTCTACCCTTCTCTCACTGAGGTCCATGCCTGATAGCTACATCACCTTCTACGTTCAACCCTGCACCACATGCCTCTGTATCCCCAACATTCGGCACCTTGCTTGGCACAAAGTATGTGCTCACTTACAAATTTAAAACAAATCTGACAACTGTTATCTGACAATAACACGAACAAAAGTTATTTTGCAAATTGTAATTAGCCAAAAATGAAAAGTAGTTCTCAGGACATAAAACATAATAAAGGTTGCTTTCATACAAACAACTTTATTGGTTTCTTTGTGAGTTCTCTCGTTGTTACAAGCACTATCATTGTTATATAGAATGTAACCCTTACCAGCATATGCATTGCACTGATTCTCCTTAAATATTTCAGCCCTGTGTTCCTGTGTTGTTAGTGAGTTTGACAGTCATTTGGCTACCCGACTTGAATAGGCATTATCTACGGGCCAGAGGGAGAAGAATGGAACTTTGAGCTTTAAGGAACGTCAATGAGTAATGTGATTCACTCCCCACTGTGAGGAAACCAACATCTACTCAAAATCATTTTGAAAAATAGCTGTTGCACCTGTTCTATAAGTTCTTGAGACAGTTCTTTAACCCACATTTGTAGTCTGTCCCAATGCTGAATCATCTTATTTTCCCTTTTAAATAGCTAACAAAACTCTTTCCTAATGCATTATAGGCCTATTTCCTACATTTGTGAAACCAGATATGTTTAAAGATGGCTTGGAAGTATGCCTCTAATCTCTTAGGCACAGTAGAAAAGTATTTACTACTTAATAAGCTTTATGGCAGGCTAGCACTAAAAATATCTAGCAACCACATAGGATAAAACATCCCGCAAAAAGAGTAATTCATAGCCATGTATGAAGTAAATATAAAACAGAAGTATATTTAAGTGCACGGAAGTAATATTGTCTTGCAAAGAAGAATCCAAATGGATTAGACTGTGGGATTGTGGGAATAGGTGGGGGATGGATTACCTTCAGACTCCATAGTGAAAAAAAATGAAGTATGTTTTTCCTTAGTGAGATAATCTAATACTGTGAGATTGCAGGATGAAACCAAAACCACTGCCAGAGATGAGGATGATTCCAAATATTTCTTCCCAGTACAGCTTCCAATAAGACCGTCCATCACCAGTCTTCTTTAGAGTACTCATCTTGGTATTCATACTTGACAGGCACACTCTGGCCTTGGGGTCATCATACTACTGGTTGTTCTCTCTTCCTGGAATACTCTTCCTAAGATACCTGCATGGCTTACTCCCCACTTCCTTCAAGTCTTTTCCTAATGTCACCTCCTCTGAGGCCTAATGGACTACCCTACCAAAAATTACAACCCATTCCCCCTACACTCCCCTGCACTACCAATCCCCACTACAATGCTATATTTTTTCTTTTCCATAGTACCTACCACCTTTTAACACACTATATAATTTATCATTTACTATGTTTCTATCTATTAGCTAAAACATAAGCCCCAGAAGAAAGACACTTGGGGTTTTCTTAACTCAACTGATGTATCCCAAGGGCCCAGAACAGTGCCTGTCACATAGTAGGCCCTCAATAAATATTTGGGGAATGAATTAAAAGGATGTCAGCTCACAAATCAAATCACAGGAAATAATTCCATTACACACATACACTGCATTAGTGTTACCCAGAACAGTTATTGAGCCTTACCTAAAATATAAAAGAACCAATGGAAAAATTTTAATTACAGAGCTGGCAAGTTTAAATTTCTTAAGAAAAGGAACAAGAATCAAAGTCTATTAAATATTGGCCAATCCCCCCAGTTCCTCATTATTCAAAGACAGAATGACAAAAGAGAAACCAAGAATCTCTAGTTCTAGTGAAAACATGCTGCAGAGAACAGGAGCTATAAAAAGGCATGATTAATAGCTTAAACATAACTGAAATACCCAACTGTACAAGGACCAGAAGGTACAGAGAAAAGTATAGCTGTTTCTCTTCTCATCAAGTGAAATGCAAGAACTAAAACTGACTCAATGGCCTCATGGAGATGAGATGTCCCACAAACACTCTACATACACAGACACACCCCCCACTACCACCAGCAGCAACAATACTATCTGCACTTGGAGCTCTTTTCTTCCTGAATGCTTTCTGCAGTGAACATATGATGCTAAAATAAAAGCATACGGACTTCTTCTAACCTAATTATTTCTTGAGAAAGAGGAATAACACAAACAATTAACTTTGGAATAACATATTTTAGAAAGACTGTTGAAAACTGTTAGAAATTCAGGAACACATTGTTGATTGATTAAGTGTTAAAATATTTATTAAATATGGGAATCCACTGCAAGAACATGGAAGTTCTTCCACCGAGCTGAGGGTTAAGACCAATGTTAGGCCCAGAGTCATGTTACTAAGAAGCTGAATAATTTAAGATCACAACTAGTTCACAATTGTACCAAAAACAATACAACGATAAAGAGTGAAGATGCTGGGTGCAGTGGCTCACACCTGTATTCCAGCACTTTGGGAGGCTGAGGCAGCAGGATTGCTTGATGCCAGGAGTTCAAGACCAGCCTGGGCAACATAGCAAGATAGCGAGACATCGTCTCTGCAAAAAATTAAAATAATTAGCTGGGCATGGTGGCACACATCTGTACTCCCAGCTACTCAGGAGGCTGAGGCAGGAGGATCACTTGAGCCCAGGATTTCCAGGCTACAGTGAGCTATGATTGTGCCACTGCACTCCAGCCTGAGCAACAGAGTGAGACCCTGTCTCTAATTAAAAAAAAAAAAGTGAAGCGCCTGAACAGAAAGGGAAAAACAAAGAATTGAGCATAACAAAGTTTTATTGAAAACTGTATTAAAAACCATTGAATTGTATACTTTAAAAGAGTGAATTTTATGGTATATAAATTATATCTTAATAAAACTGTTATTTAAAAACCACATTAAAAATCAGTATTGTTGGCATAAATATATTTCAAATGCAAGGCAATTTTAGTTTTCACAGAAGAAGAAGTGATTTTGTTATAACTCCTACCTTCTATAAAATTTTGGAAGCCCCTTCTTCTTCACCTATCTCTTCCTTTTGATTTGCATTTTGAAGTTCTTCAGATAAAATATGTTTTATTTAATAAAAAAGGAAAATAAGACAGGCTATTAAAATGGAGCATTTTATCCTCTAATCTGGTAGTTATGCTTTTGGAAACATCTGCAGCGAGACCAAAGCTGGAATCCAGAACTAACATCAGAGTCCAAGTCGTTCTATCCTCCTCCAGTATTTGATGCAAATCACAGCTCTTGTGAACACAAGAGAAATCTAGTGATTTGTGTATGTAAAGAACTTGGCTACCAGTTTTATAACAAGAAATGATAATTACAGCAGCTAAAAAAGGAGCTAACATTTATTGAGCTCTTACTGTATGCCAAACACCCAGCTATAGCTTTATGTATATTATCTCTTTTAATCCTCACAACCACATATGAGCTGGCTACTATTCTTAGTCACATTTTGTTGGTGTAAAAACTCAGGATTAGAGAAGTTAAGTGCTTGCCAAGTTCACACAGTTAGCCAGTAGCGGAGGTGGCCTTTGACTCTATGCAGTTTAATTCCAGGTCCTCTCACTTGTAGTCACTATTCTATAATGCTTTTTAAAGAAAAAAACCACATCAGGCACTTACTTTATGAAAAATTAAGACATTCTAAACTATAGTAGATTCTACAGTAATAAAAAAATACACAAAGAATTATTAAGAAAAGGATCCATATGGATAACATTAATAATTTTTAAATCACCTGTTGTAACAAAAGATACCATGAGAAGAATAAAAAGATAAGCCACAAAAAAAATTGCAACACAGATAACCAATAATAGATAAGAAGCTAGAATATTTTCAAATGCAAAAAAAAAATAAGAAGAAGAAAAAGGCAAAAATCCCAATAGAAAAATGAGAGAAGTCTGAATAGGTCAGTCAGACGAGAAAATGAAGATCAGCAAAGGTGCTCTACCTCATCAGTCACAGGGAAATGGAAAGTAAAATAATTAGATACCATTTCATAACCATAACATTGTTAAAAATTTTAAATTCTTATAATACCAAATAGTGATTAAGATAAGATATAAAGAAATTCCCATGCACTACTGGAAGAGTGTACACTGCTAGATCACTATTTCATTTGGCAGTATGTGGAGAAGTTGAGAATGCACAAACCCTAGGAACCAACAATTTCACTTCTAAATAAATATGCCACAGAAACTCATGCAAATGTGTGTATCAGTGGCATACACTGCTTATAACACCAAAACATTGTAAACAACCTATAAATACTATTAATAGGAAAATGAATAAATAAATGATAGGTTTATAAAATAGAAAGCTAGGAAACAATAAAAAGGAATGAACTCAATTCTTTCACCTGTATCATCATAAGAGAGCAAAAAACAATGTTGCGGGGCAAAAGGATATATATGATACTGAATACACACATTTTAAAAACACGCAAATCAGTAATATATATTGTTATGGATATACATTTATTATGGAAACAAAACCAGGAAGGATGCACACCCATTGCAAGTTAACGATTTCCTCTGGGAAAGAAGGGGAAATAGAAGGGCAAGAGAGCATCAATTGAATCTGTAATGTTTATTTATTAAAAAAAAAAAACTACTAAATATTGTTCATTCTGGATGATGAATACAAGGGTATCTGTCACAATATTCTACCTTTCACAATATTCTACCTTTATGTATGTTTGAACTATTTCAAAACTTAAGCTTTTTACACGTAAAAGAGTAGGAAGAAATTTTTACAAGCATCCTTACAGTCAATTTCACTGATACCATATAACAGCTAAAGGATGAATAATACAACTACAGTGATGTCTCTAATACTGTTGCCAGGAAAACTACAAGAAACAAAAAGTAATGATTGGAAGCTACAAGAAGGCATGTGTTGATTCAACCTTTTGAACCCCTTTTAACCAGACCTGTCCAAAGGAAGGGCTGCCTCACAGGTATTGAGCACTCATCTGTCAGGAATCCTGCAGGGCAGTTTTTAAAACTATAGGAAAGATCATGACCCTTTAGAGGGCTCTGAAATCATTTCAGTGTACCATAGCCAGAATTCTTTAGAAAATGAAATAGAACACAGAATGAAAAGTATACCACTGCCGTAATAAGGATAAGTATGTTTTCACGACCCACTTATTTTGATCTTTGGTGTTTCCACATGTCCACACAAAAACTTTTACACAAACGTTCACAGCAGCATTATTCATAATAGCAAAAGAGTGAAAACAACTCAAATGTCCATCAAGATGAATGGATACATAATGAAATACTATTAAGCAGTAAAACGGCATGAAGTACTAATACATGCTACAACACGGATAAAACGTGAATAAATTATGATAAGTGAAAAATGACAGTCACAAAAGACCAGATAGAGTATGATTCCATTTGTATGTAATGTCCAGAATTGGCGAATCTGTGAGACAGTAGATTAGTGGTTGCCTAGGGCTGAAGGCAGTGGTGGAGGGGTAGGGGGGATAGTTTAGAGAAATAGGTATGGGTTTCTCTTTGAGATGATGAAAATATTTCAATATTGATTGCAGTAGTGGTTGCACAACTCTGAACAACACTAAAAAACTTTGAATTGTACACCATTTTTAAATAGGTAAATTCTATGGTATGCAAATTATATCTCAATAAAGCTGTAATAAACAAACATACATGTAAGTAAAACCTGAATTATTTTGTTCCTGAGATTATACTAGGTAAACTGAAGTCATAAAAACTGTTAAAGATTTAATTTCTGTGGACAGCTCCTTGATCTTTATCTTTTAATGTGGGGCCTCCTCTCCACTATACATCCTTACTTTTTCTTCTGGTCTTAAACCTACTTTCAGATTCTTCATTCACACTAAGACATAAATGCTTGAAACTATTCCTACTCTAGTGACTATTATCTATTGATATTTTTTTCTGATTTAAATCAACATGTGCAGATTTTTTAGAGGCATGGGGATTTCATGGACTATGGGTAACATCTACCTTCTAAGAAATAAAAACATTATAAAATAATATAAATAGTATATATTAACCTATATTATTAATCAATAAACTTATATGATTAATAAATCTTTAAATTTATATATTTTACTATATATTTATATAACTGTAAAATGAATAGTTTATATTTGTATATAAATTTACATAATTAATTCATATTAATATAAATATTTTATATTAACTTGTTAAAAGTTATTATAAAATATAAATACTCATAAAAGTGAGTAAAAATTAGAAAAAATGAAAATAAAAATTATTAGACAAGAAAATACCTGGGGCTTAACTACAGGGGAAAAAAACATTATGATACTGTCCTTACTTCAAAACCATAGTTTAAAAAAAGAAAATCAAAACCCCAAGAATAAATATCAAGGGAAATCCTTGGTTGAATATGTCATATGAATTCAGATCCATCAGAAATACTGTATGTCACTCTCTCAGAGGACATACATCATTGTCTTAAAGAAAATGCAGCTCCAGGCAGCAAATGACAAAGTGTGATGAATAAAGTCACATACAAAGGTTAAACACCTTGGATTTATTTTTGTTGGGAGAGACGGGGCTATAAAGTGACATGAATGATTTTGTCACAGTGATTAAAGTGGCCTCGAGATAGCAAGGCAGCTTTACATGGTAGAATGTCAGTATGCCAATCATCGTCCGAGTTCCTGCCACTTTCTCTGGCATGCTCTCTCCGCTTATCATCATGGCCCTGCCTTTCGTAATAAACCTTGCCTCAGATTTGAAGCAAGAGGGACAGCTATTTCAGTTCAGACACTCACTGTTAGGGGATCCTCACAGAACCTGGACACACTGTACACAGGTTGGCTCTGCTGGGCCAGCAGGAGTATACGTGGGGGAAGAAGAAGAGCGAGCTCAGAGAGTAATGTGGAAGGAGGCCCGTGATCCTCTCTGCCCCATCCCAACAAAAGATTTGAATAATCCAGAGGAGAGAAATATTATAACTGTTGGAAATATCTCAAAAGTACATAAAATCACTAACACAATTGGTTACAGAACTTTTTTTCTGCATCTTTGAGGCAGAAAATTAAAACAAAAACAGACCATAAATATTTACTGAGCACCAACAGTGGGTCAGGCACAGTGCTAAGCAGTGAATAAACAATAGTGAATATGAATGACCAACTTTGAGCTCAAGACTATAGTCTAGCTCATGAAAACACCCAAGTTTATCAGTGCCCTATCCCCCTCCCTTGACACACACATAAACATGCACAATTTTATGCCAAGCCTACAAGGCAAGTTTTACTTTTAGTATACCTGAAGAAATGCCTCATCATTCCTTCATACTGAATATGAATCCTGTAGCAATGCAGCAATGTATCACTATCCTGCAGCAATGGATTACTGTCAAAGACTTTGAGAAGTGACATGCTCCCCAAGTGTGGAGGGTGAACTAAGCACATAACTCAAAGCTTAAATCCAGGGGATTATGAGCCATGAGAACTAGGAAAATGATTTTAGGAAGGAGATTATTCCAGCAGTAAAGAGCAAAAGGGACACTACAACCCACATCCAAAGAAGAGAATGAAAGAGGGGCAATTTAAGGGGAACCAAAGAAATGAATGAATGAAAAAAAGAAAAAAATACAGGTTTAAAAGTAAGTAGTAAAATGGAAAGCTTGTTGAACTATAACACATTTTCTAAATCCCAAAATAAGTTAAGTCCAACAACGTGCAACAGGGATGGTTCCCAACACTGAATGTAAATGACCTTTCAGAGATTTGTTTTTACTTTAGTTGCTAAGAGAAAAAGAAGCACTTGACATAAATAGAGTGGGGGGGGGGAATATTAATACAAAATAAACCAAAGGTAATAGGGCGAGATTATGTTCACAAGAAAATTACAAATGGAAAGAGGCTACAGGAAAGTGACAGAGCCTATTCTGAGAGATGAGGAAAGAAAGAAATGAAGAGAATATAAAAGAAATACTTGACCAGGGAAAACGTAATATGAGAACAAAGGTATGGGAGCATAAGAAGGAAACAGGGTCCTCCGTAAGTCATGGTATCAACAAATTCATTCAGTCACATTCACCTGTTGAGCACTTGCTACAAACAAGGCTCTATCTGTGCTCAATGCTGGGAAGAAATAAAAATGAAGATGAGGATCCATGCCTTCACTCCATGTTATTCTGTGCAGTTAAATTAAAATAAAATAATTTTTAGCCCATCAAACTACCACTGCAAACTTCATGACTTCATAATCAGAACACTTAAGAAATGCCCTAAACAACTCATTCATCAATAACCTCAAGTAGATTTCATATTAAATTAGTTATGAATAGTACTTTTCCCTCATTAACTGAGAGAACATTGTCTATGCAAGATCATTATGAAATTAATACCTCAGAAATTAAGTTAAATAAGAATTCTCAGTATCTAAGCACCAATATTTTTTCCCTTTTTTTATCAACCCTAGAGGATTCTTAGAATCAACAAAAATTGCTACACACTGTGATATGAAATAGTCTTACCTCTAGTCGCTTACCCAGCCAGAAATGGCTTCACCTTTGTTGACAGTAATGAACACTCCTTAAATTTCACCCACCTTCTTCTCAATCAATATCTGTCCAAGTTAAAAGGTACTTTTATGAGGAAATAAGAAAGAAAAAAAACAATGTACTATTTATAGCTAAGCCAGCTGTACAGGATCATAAAATGTGAAAACAATTTTACAGTCCTGAATCAAAACTTTTATCATCATCAATGATGTTTAAGTTTCTATCAAAGTGAATAAAACTCTCATCATTCAATTAATGGTAAATTTGTAAATGTATCTGTTTAAAAAAAATCCTTAAAGTTTTTCTGGAGGTCACATCAAAGTACTCCTAAGCATTGCTAAGCTGCAATACCAAACTCTCCTTGAAAATTCACTATCTATGGCAAAGACTGACACCAAAACTGTCCATCTCAATAACAAATTTTCCAGACTCCAACTTAGAGACTCTTCATTCACTCAACATATATTTATTTAACACATATCACATACCATTCAAAATGAGGCTGTTGCTTATTTTGTACAAACTAAGTATGACTTTTAGAGTATCAAAAACTCCTGCATAGGTTAGGAAATCAGCCTTTAACTGGGTCTCATCTCCTGACCCAGGAGAGGCAGTGTCTAGAGTTTAAATTACAAAATGGGAAGAAGAGTGGGCCCCATAAAGTCCTCTCCCACTACTAGCCTGCAGACCTTTAGAAAGGAGGAGGAGGAGGAGGAAGAGAAGGAGGAGGAGAAAGAAATAAGGAGGAAGGAATAAAGTAGGAGGAAGGAGAAGGAGGAGAAGGGGAAAGGGAGGAGGAGGAGAAATTCTTCCCTCTGAACCAGACACTTAAAGCTCATGGGAAGGATGAAAATAATCCCAGGGACCATCAGAGAAAGTCTGGCTTTAAAAAAAACCCACAAGGTTCCCTTTAAAAACCCAAGACCCAGATCAAGAGTGGAGCCAACCACTAAAACCTAGTTGGCTAAGATTAAAAATTCAGGAAATGCCTCAGACTCTTCCAGGTGGCTCTCTCTAGTTGAGCCATGAGGATACCGAATTGACCCAGCACAATGGGCCTAGTATCTTCTCTTGATAACTGCTCTCTGATTTCCCCGAGACTCACCTCCCTCCATCACTTTACCCACAGCCTGTTCCTGCCCATATCTGCTGATCCTAGATCACCCCTCAGCTGTCTGCCTTGCTCCTTCTCCAGCCTACTCTAGATTAACACCACCAGGATATGCATAACCTCAACTGCCACTATGTCTGCTGAGGATGCACAGCTGGGTTCCTGGGCAGAACCCTGACAGGATATTCCAAAGGCACTAAAAATCCACTAGGGAATTCAAGGAACTCTGCAGAACCAGGTTCTGTCAATGGCAGCTCCTCCAGCAGCATCTTGCTGTTTAATCCAAAGAAAGAGAAACCACTTAAAGAAAAAGCTTGAGCTATGACGAGGAGCAGCAAATTTTGTGTAACAGCCTAACCCCAACATCCTAACCTCTCTAGTGGAGGAAATGCAGGCCATTTCTCCCAAACAAGACTACTTACAAGGAAAACTGAAGGGAAAAAAAAAAAAAAGAACAGAATGGAAATTGACCAATTAGAGGTAAAAGCTAGAGACATGGGGCATTGCCAAGGAGAATAAGTGGTCTAACAAAACTGTCAACCAGTTCCAATGCCTCAAGTAGAAAACAAATATTTTTTATGGCACCTACTTTATATTTATTAAGAAGAATTTTTTTAATTGACAATAATTGTACATATGCATGGGATACATAGTGATGTTTCAATACATATAAGGTACAGTGATCAGCTCAGGGTAATTAACATCCATCATCTCAAACATTTCAAGTAGAAAATTTTAAAACCACTTGCAAAATATGAGCTCTTGAGGCCTATCTCCAGGAAAGCATCATTGATTTCTTATCTTCAAAGAGTTATCTAACAATCTTTACTTGGGACAAAAAAAACAACAAAAGGGCAACTATTGCTAAGTGCTAAAAATCCCCTGGTACAAAATTAATTTTTAAAAAGGAGAAGAAAAATGTTCATTTACCCTTGCTGATATATAAAGATTCTGAAAATCTATTCAACACAAGTAGCAAATAGATTTAGGTGCCATGGAGAATGATTGAACTCTTTACTTCTTCTCTTTCCAGTTAGAACTGCTGAGATTTCTGGATGATGGTACAGCATTTTTAATTTTATTTTCAAAATCAAGTTACATATAATAGTCTGTCTTGGGGAAAACAAAACAGATTTCTATTTTAAAAGGAACTCAAATGCTGAAATCAGAAGTAAAGAACAGCTAGAAGTCTAAAATCATTTTTTATATGAAGTATTTCTATTTTTAAAAATACAGCATGTTGAACTCTATTTTAATTATGCATAAAATAATTGCAAGTTAGCCAGGGAGAAGACCTGGGCAGGGCCAAAAGTATCTTAAAGAAGTAATGTTAGGTATGGGCCAACAGAGAGATGAATGGAAAACCACATGTTAAATAAGCAAAGATTACAAAAAGATTATTTTATGTTGATTTCTAACATTTCAAGAATCCTATTTCTCAGTTTTATCATTTATTAGCTGTATGACTTTAGGGAGGTTAATTAGCTTCTGTAGCCTCAGTCTCCTCATTTATAAAATCGGTATATTATTATAATAGTATCTACCTCATAATGAGAGATAATGCATGTAAACCACTCATCATAGTGCCTGGTACATGGCAAATAAATATTACATATTATTTATATTTTTACATCTAATATTATATATTTATATATTTATGTAATAAATATTTATATTTATATATGTTAATAAATATTAATTCTTATTTTTTCAACTCTTTCCTCCAATGTTTGCTTTCTAGTTCTTTTATTATCAGAGTAAACACATCCAACTAGATGTTCACAGAAGCTATTAATTTTTGTTATTATTGGTTATGTATCTCTTTTACCTGAATGATTTGACATTTGGGACTCTGGAGCTACTAGTTCTATGAAGACAGAGAAGATATTTTGTATTTTTTCTTTTGGCGAAAGATACAGGAATACAGATCCATGTTTAGCACTTAATATTTCTGTTTATGAAACTTTTACCACAAAAGAGCATATATAATTTTGGTGTTGATTGCTGAATACTAAAATCTTTGATTTACAATGAAAGAGTATAACAATCAATGTACATATCTAGAAACAAACAGAACACACGTTCTTCAAGAGGTGTTTTTTACCTTTTAAATATCAAATACCTTTACATATTCCATTTTCATTCTCAAGATAGTAAAAATGAAGCATTCCTGTTATGTTCTGCAAGCTTCCTCACTATTGTATAATTTTTAAAATATTTATATATTTTTTTCAAACACTGCAAGAAATATTATCCTAAGTATCTAAAGAATGAAAAACAAACACCACATGCACTCAGTACTAAATTGGAACTAACTGATGAGCACACATGTGCATAGAGGGAAGAAAAACTCCACGGAAATCAACGAGGGGAGAGAGGAGAGGAGGGGATGGGTGAAAACCTACCTAATGGGTACAATGAACAATATCTGGATGACGGGCACTCTTATAACCATGACTCAAGCATTATAAAAGCCATTCATGTAACCAAAATTATTTGTACCCCATAATACTTGGAAATTTTTTAAAAATGCAAAAAATATACAGTGCCAATGGGATAAATGTAAGAAATCTTTGACCCCAGTGCCACTGAATGACATCTAAAGAATTGGTGGCCCCCTACCATAAGACCAGTTTAGCATAATGGTTAAGCACACAGGCAGGGCAATGGAGCTGAAGTGCCTGGGATCAAATCCCCTATCAGCTTTGTGATTTCACAGATGATTAGTATTACCCATCACACATGATTTCTGTGGGGATGCAATGAGTTAATGTACATCAGGTACTCAGAGGACTCTTTGGCACATAAAAAGTAACCATATAATTTACCATATATTTAAATATTTTAGTATATAACATATATAGTAATACTATTATAAGTATTTTTCTCTTTTCCATCTTCCTTCTCACCATTCCCCTCAAGGTCTCTTCCTTTTCTTCTGCTCCCCCCACCCAATTTCATAAACATCTTCTTTCCTTTTTGGGCTTATCCATGATACTTAATGATAAATGTGGCCCTATCTTATTAGCCTGAATGGAACTGTTGAATACTACTGACCTTACAGATTCCTGCTCTATGTGTCATGAGAAAAAAGCAGGCCTCTCTCCCTGTGCTTCTAGGAGGGGCTCTAATTGTTAAAAATGATAGCAGAACTCTTGGCACTCTTTGCAATATGAGAAAGCAAATAAAACTATGAACAACGTTTATCAACCCATAAACTCTTAACAGCCACTCATAGTTAGTTCCCTATGTGTAGCTGTAAAGTAGTGATGAAAGACTGGTTCCTTTTTTGTACAGTAAAATCATTAGATAGAATTTCAAAGATACTCCCAAAAATACATACAAATTGGGATCTCATAGAGTAGAAACAAGACTTAAGGGAAACTCCTACAATTCTGAATTCTACTTTAACTATTTAATTGAAAGAGAAGATGGTTGGTAGGAAAATAAAAATGCATTGTGAAATGTCTCCTTCCTATTTATAGCAATAGAACGAAGTTTTGATTGGGGGCAAAACTTTATCAATAATGAGCTATGTAGTTTAACAAACGCACATTAAGAAAAAAAAATGTTTGTGCTGTCCTTGCAAAATACTTCCAAAGTTGTAATTCCTAGGAGCTCTTTTCTGCCAGGGAAGCAGCACTGCCAGCAATTTACCGTTAGGCTGACTCAGTGCTCCCAAATGAAATAGCACAATGTTAAGTACAGCTCATCCATGCTTAGGCATATGTATAAATATATTGATAAAAATGGAGCACACCTACTGCTTGCCATCTTGCATTTTTCCCATTTGATTATTGGTTATCAAAACTATGATAAACTGTAATCTATACCCCTGGCACCTGACTACTTGAGAAGCGACACTTTCTAGGGAAAGAGACAAAGAAAAAAGTAGCCCATCTATTCACTGACAACAAAGACTTCTGACAAAAAGAAATTCTGCTACTTATAGAGAAATACAATTACTGGGTGAAAAACAAATTATTGAAAATGTATGGAGTGACCACACAACAAAATAAACCACAAAATAATCTATCCTTGATGCTACAGTAAATCTGTGATGCTTGGATGGCAAAAAAGAAGTCATCGTTAAGGTGTTTATTGAATAATATAGCAATTATGTGATTATCAGTTATCAAACCATCAGTACGACTCAGCAGGTGATATCTTGCCTACATAGAAGGCCAGTTAAAATGTAAGTTTTATCCTTTTACCTGAAAACATACAATTCTTTCAGCACAAATAATTTCAAGACAGAAGAAAGGAAGACTCTGAATCAATTTTGAATACTGTGAATAGTCCTGAGTGCTATTTTCCAAGACTGAAATTCCTTCAGATTAGGTAAATAACCTTGAGGATAGCAAGGTTACCCATAATCAAATATGATTATTTTGACTACCATTTCTAGGACTTTGTGACATAATAAGCTTTCAGTATGGGTGATCATCCCACTTGGGATAAAAATAAAGTATGCATTCAAGTTCCTGACCATACAGTAAAGAAATCTTACAATATGTACTCACATCAACAGAATTACTATTTCATACCAATCAAATTGTCAGCATTAAAACTGAACTAAAATGAAAATTTCTTCCAAAATTTAAGTTTTCTTTTGTTGTCATTTAGGGTCAAAAACTGAAAGAAGGACACATTAAGAGTAAATTAAAGTGATTTATACCATCATAGTTCTTGTGAGCTTTCTGAAACATTATGTAATACATCGCTGATTTTCTTACTCTTTTTAAAATTTAAAAAAGTTTTAATTGACATATAATAATTATACATATTTATGGGGTACATAGTGATGTTTCAATACATATAATTATAGTTGTCAGATCAGGGTAATTAGCATATCCATCTTGATCAGTGGCTTGATCTCACCAAGTGAAGAGTAATTCCTGAATTAGGTTAGATGACCTATAAGGTCTCTTCTATTCCTAGGATTATTTGATTCCACTTAGTTATACAAATTCAAGTAATTTGTAACCTTCTTCTGGGAATGTGTTAAACCCAGGTAATTAAGGCACCATTTTGCATTCAACTAATGCCATAAAATTTCTAAATAGTATTCAAGCAGCCTGAGGGAGTTAATGTTATTTAACAAAGACTCATACAGTGCTTACTGTATGCCCAGCATTGTTCTAAGTGCTTTATAAATATTAACTCACTTATACAGTGTTTTCAGTAACTAAGTTATGAAGCTTAATAATTATGTGCACTGGCATTTACCAGTGAATTAAAGTAAACAGCAACATTAACTTACTCTTTGAAATTAAAATTACTCATTTCTAACAATCAGGATTATCCCACAATAACATGAATCTGGTCAGTTAACTCTCCTTACTGAAATCCTTTGCCTTTACGATGAAAGTCAAATTCCTCAACAAGTTATGAAGGTGCTGCAGCATCTACCTCCTACTTTCCTCTTTTATCTGTCCCTTAAATCTTACCTATTTGCAATTAACAAAAACATGTCCTGATTCCCACGTGCCTATGTACTTACTACCTCTCCAGTTGGATATACCCATCTCTCCCTTTAATCTGGCAATTCCCAACTTACCCTCTAAACACAGCTCAGACAGCCTCCCCAGAGAGCCCACCCTGATTGCTCACCTGGGTTAAGTACTGGGTATTCTCTGCTTCCACAGCTCTCTGTGATCACCTCCAGAAAATCATAGGGCAAAGTATCATTGCTGATTCACTCATTCCTCTTCCCACTTGTTTGTGAACACTTAAAAGCTAGAACTGTATCTTTTATCTCTAAATTCCCAGTGCACAAAAATTGGTACACAGTCACAGCTCAAGTAAATAAATGCCTGTTAAATAAACAAATCAACAAATGAATATAAGCTTTATGAGTTCACAGAAAATTACCCTGATTTTATTTCTGAAATAGAAAGGAAGTTGCTAAAAACATCTATGGTATATAAGATGCCATAAGTTGCATCTATTTAATTATCAAGGAAATAGCAAGGGCCATATAAAAGCAACTTAAGTTTTTGGGTCCAATCACAGCTCTTAGGGAAACTAGAAATGCCAAAGTTCAAGAAAACTCCTTAGTTTCTTAACTGTAGGCAAAGTTGGCCAATAACAACTCGGTCTTTACTATTCTAACTGCCAGATTCGATCCTACTTATCAATGATTTCCACCTGTACTTTGAGGAGGATGGCAAACTGCAGTGTCTCCCAGGTGATGCAGACATCAAGACGTACTGTGTGTACCTTACTATATGCCAGGCAGTGAGATAATTTCTTGTAGTAACTTCTTTGATGACAAGAAAGTATCACTACTTTCACTTCTGACTTGAACTAATCTATTCATACTCTTAAACCTAAATTGTACCAATTCATTAACACCTCACCAAAAACCAGAGCCATTCTCTTCAATTGTGAGGTTTACTGCTGTAGAAAGCAGAAACTGCACGAGCCCAGGGTATCTTCTACCCCAAGTCAAGTGGCCTACAAACTAAAAAACCGCAGGAGTGGTGCTCCATAAATGGGGAGAAGAGGAGGAGGACTGGTGGTCTTGCACCAACACAGAGAAGGGCAGAAGGTACCTGAAGCCAACATTACCAGCATGAGGCAGAGACTGTGACAGTTTCCAGGCTCAATCCTGTGGTTTTCTTCTTATTTCTACTTCCTTCAGTCTCCCTTCCTCTCCTAGAAAGTCTTTGATTTGTTCTAAAGCACTGGCTATATCAGCAAAATCCAGACTGAGAAACTCTATAGGATGAAAGACCTCATGTCTTCAATGAAAATATGGCAAGGGGGAAAAAAAAAAAGAAATGGAAGTGGAAAATCATACATTAAAAGACTTAAACAAACAAACAAAAAAAACTAATTGCAGTCTATAGACATTATTTAGGTCTTGGTTCAGGCAAACTTAAATATATACAGTATATATATATTTGATAATAGTAAGAGAAAATATAATGTCATGGTTATATTTTTTAAAGAATCTTTACCTTTTGTAGGTATATTACTGAAATTTTTATGAATGAAGTGATATGATTTGCTTCAAAATAATACAGGAAGGGGAAGAAAATAGGTAGGGTATACAGACAAAGCAAGATTGGCCAAGAGTTGCTAATTGTCTAAGCTGGTAGTTAATTATGCTGTTCTGTCTACTTTCATGTGTGTTTGAAATTTTTCATAATTAAAAGTTAAAATGGGTGTCAGAATATTCCTCCACAGAAATAATCCTAATTAATTGAAAAATAAGACAAGAAAACTGTGTGCCCTGCTTCTTCAGTTTTACCATGGAAACAAGTCAAAATGGAAAAGGAATATAGGCATTTACCAAACTTTAATTCAAATAAAAGAATTTTTCGTTAAAGACTTAGCAAATTATATTTTCTACTACAATAATCTAAAACTTTGATAGACATTACCGTAGCCCTTTAATTTAATTTGCTATCTTATATTAAGAAAATTTTAACAGAAGCAAGTATTTGGCTACAAATACAGATTTAAATAATATTTTTCTATTTCTACATTTTGTACATACAGAGAAGTTACCATAATTATCACCTCATCAAAATGTATCTTTTTTTTTTTTTTTTTGAGACAGGGTCTTGCTCTGTCCCTGGGACTAGAGCTCAGCGGCAGGGCAATCATTGCTCACTGCAGCCTCAAACTCCTGGGCTCAACCCATTCTCTCGCCTCAGGCTCCCCGGTAACTAGGACCACAGGCCCTCACCATTTAGCCCAGCTAATTTTTTCTATTTTTTGTAGAGACGGGGGTCTCGCTATTTTCCTCAGGCTGGTCTTGAACTTCAGGCCTCAAGCGATCCTTCCACCTCTGCCTCCCAAAGTGCCAGGATTACAGGCGTGAGCCACTGTGCCTGGCCAAGATACGTCTTAAAGTCCACGGTGCCTGGCCAAAATATATCTTAAAGTATCGATCAACATATTTACACAGGTGAAAATGTGTAAAGCACTGCCTTTGCTTCAGTGAAGTTTACAAAAATTTTCAACTACATGAACAAGTCCAGTATGTGCTTACAGGTGGGTGAACTGCCTGCCAGGCTGATGTACGTAAATATAAAAATATTTACATAGCCCCCCTCCCAAAAAAATTACTGAAATTAGCCAATAAATTCAAAATTATTTTCAGGTATATCTATGGATGTGTGATATCGATCAAAATATGGGTACAAATATAAACTAGATTTTTAAAACATTATTTATAAATGCTCAGTAAACAACACAGCCCTAATTAAACCAAGAGAACTGCTACCCACAAAGAAAGGGGGAGAGGGATGCCTTTTCTGGAAGGTAGAGGTGAATGGGCACATCTCCAGTGTACACAAATCGAAGTAAACAGAGAACCTAGAAGTTTAGCTGATTTTTACCCTTTGGGTTTTTTAGGAATGTCTAGCCTTGGCTTTTACAATTTTTCTACAGTATCACTCTTGGGTTAAATCACTTATAAAGTCTTCTCTTTGAGGATTAAAACAATAACAATTATGATCCTCAAACCCTCCGCAAATACTATGTCCCTTCTCCCAAGGGCATGGCTTTTGCTTTGCAAAGACGAGAGGGCCTCCGCCCCTCAGCTCAGGTTACCGCACTGCTGGAGGCACCCGGCACAAACTTCCCCGGAGCAAAGCCCCGGGCCTGTGGGTTCTTTTGGTTCTTTTTTGTACCCCTTTCCCTTCTTTTTTACAGAGGGAGCGCCATGCATGACTCGCATTAGGACTGCGCTCATTTTATCCAAGACATCGCGTCTCCAGGGCAACCGAGAGCAAACGTGGGGTCGCGGGTGGGCAGGCGGCGCGGAGGACCACCCCACGCCGGCGCCTCTCACCTGCCGGCCGCCCGGGTCGCCCCGCACTCGCGTGTCGAGCGCGTCGTGCCGAGTTTCGTCTTCGCCACCGGAGCGGTAAATGAGGCGCAGTGGCACGATGCTCTGGCGCTCCAGGAAGCGGTTTTCATTCCTCTTCTCCAGGTCCGTCAGTGAGGCGTCTCCTCCAGGCAGGAAGGGGGGAAGGAGGGAGTGGAGAGAAAAGGCGAAAATAATGACCCTGACCCACACTCCTCCATCCTGAGGTCCTACGTCTCCCCTACGAAAATCCGCCGCCCCCTCCTTCCCGGACCCCATCTGGGAAGGACACAGAGACACCAGCCTTAGAGCTTGGACCAGCTCATCTGAGAGCATCCAGGATTGGGGCCCAGAAGCAGGGCACCCCTTTCCCATCCTCCCCATTCCTCTTCAGAATAAGAAAAACAGGCTTTTGACCCGCGGCTTCTAATGCATCCGCGCGCCCCCACACATGTATTTTTGCTCCACTTCTCACCACCCTTCCAGATAAAAATTCTCCCCGCGCACCCGGGAAATAAGGGCGCCCCTTTCCAATGCGCCGGAGGGCTCCAAAGATTCCCGGAAAATGGTACGTCCCGAAGCCAGAGAGGGTGGCTAACTTACCTGCCTGGCTGCAGCGTGCCGGGGGGCAGGTCCCCAGGGCGCAGAGCAGAAAGAAGGGCACGGACGCAGCCGCCGCCAGCATGGTGCTGCCGTCAGCCCTCCTCGCCCGAGACGCTCAGCGCCTCATGCTGGGGCAGCCCAGTCCGGCTCCCTCGCTGCGCGCCCAGCCGCTCCCCACCGCCGCCCCCTCCCCGCCCCAGCCGGTGCTGCGGCTGCCGCGGCGCTGCAGCCTCCACCGCCGCGCTGCCTCAGTGCTGCATTGTGCTCCGCGGGCGCTTCCGCTGGCGGGGGGAGCGAGCGAGTGCTGCATTGGGCGGTTGGCTGTAGCTAAGTGGTTTCTAGCGCCTCCCACCTCATCCCCTGGCAAAGGCTCAGGCGGGCGACGAGCGCTCGGCAGGGAAAGAGCGCCCGGTGCTCTCGCCCCCCGCCTGCGGGCAGGGCCGCGCGCAGGAGAGTCAGCTGGGAAATGTAGTTCTCTCTCCCGCGTCCCGCTAGTCTCCGCGACGGCGCGGACTGTCGTGACCTCGTGACCGTGAGGTCTTCTACATCCTGCAGACGGGAGGGAGGAAAAGGGCGAAAGAAAAAGGTCACTGCTGGCAGCCCTCCTGGCACCGGAGATGCACCAGCTGTGCATTTGCAGCAGCCGGGGTTCATCCACATTGTCCGCAAAGAACTGTAATGTTTCCCACAAATTGATAGTTCCTTAAGTTATTATCAGGGAACCATACCCTTGCGAGTACACGGTAAGTTAATCATTAACGAATATAAATTGAGGATCTTCTGTGTACCCGGGCGGTTAACAACCGGAAGGACACCGGTATAAGAGGCATATGTTCTTGTATACAATTGAGCAAACAAACCAGTTTTTACGATACAATGTGAAAAGTGTCCCGGTAATACCTAGAGGAGGGCCATTAACTCAGTCGGGGGAGTCAGGGAGAACCTCCTAGAGAACGTCTGTTTAGGCACTCGAAGGATGATTTAGCCCGACTCTCCAGGACGTTTTTGTTCTTTCCCTAACTTCTGACAACCACAAACCTGTATCTGAAAACCAGACATGGGGAACTTTGCTTTCTCAGGCTTCTTATTCCATTTTTCTCTAATTACAAATGATAGAAAGTCTTGAAGATAAAACAATAATAAGATAATTATCTAATAATTAACACTTGTGTAGTTTACAGTTTTTTTGGAGTTCACATATGTTGTCATTGGATCTTAAAGTCGACAGTTTGATCAGAATTATTATTCCCGTTTTAGAGAGGAGAAAATTAAGGCTTAAGCTGTACCTTTCAAATACTGTAGCCACTAGCCACGTGTGGTTATTTAAATTCAAATTACTTTAAATTAAATAAAATTTAAAATTCAATTTCTCAGTCACACTAGCCACATTTCAAGTGTTGAACCTGTGGTTAGTGGCTACTGTATTGGACAGTAAAGGTATAGAACATTTCCATCATTGCAGAAAGTTCTCTTGAACAGCATTGGCTTCCAGAATTTAAATAACTTGCCCTAAGGACCCATGGCTAATCATAAAGTAGACTGGGACCTGGATCTCCTGCTTTCCGGTCTTTTTCCGCAACATCTGCCTAGTTGAAACCTGTGTTTGTGTAACCTTCAACTTGATCCTGGTTCTGTAGAACATACAGAAGAATCTTCCACATGATGCTCTTTGGAGATGTTTTTCTCCTTCCCTGTGGGAAATTTTTTTTACCCCTTCCTCATGTAATGGTTTCAGGTTCCTTCACCATCCTGATGATCTGAAAATATACTTCAGTGTGTCAGTGCCACAGCTAAAGTGTGGTATCCAGAATTAATTGTGTATAACTTAGACATGATTTCACAAGCAAAAAATAGGGAGGGACTCGTCTTGCTTGTGCTAAATCTTGCCTAAGAGGACATCCTATCATATTTTGAACTCATAATGTCATTTCCCCAAATCTTCAAATCAATGAGACGCTTAAGAACCCAATATGTGACATGCAATTGTAGCCTGAACAAGATTTCAACAGTACACATTAGACCTTAAGGCAGGATGTTACATAATAGTTACAGTAAAAGAGAATTAGAACCCAAGGCTCTGGAAAAGTCCTTCACTTTCCTTCTCTACGTCATGAACCCAAATTCTTAACTCAGTTCTCTTACTTGGAAGAATGATTTGTACAGGTTTTATAATTATTGCACTGCTCTAAATGTACTCTTTACTTTTTTTATTTTTTCAAGATTTTTTGAAATATTTAAAGTAATTTCAAAAGCTAAATACATCAGCTTGATGTCATAAAAATTAAAGTAGTTTTTAAAGACTTTGTCTTACCTCGGGCTGCTAAAACAAAAATACCATAGACTGGGTTACTTGAACAACAAACATTTATTTCTGACAGTTCTGGAGGCTGGGAAGTCCAAGATCAAGACACTGGCAGATCTGGCGTCTGATGAAAACCATTTCCTGGCTTCTTGCTGTATGCTCACATGGTCCAGAGAGGGCTAGCTCTCTCTTCATCTTCTTATAAAGACACTAATCTCATCATGACAGTTCCACCCTCATGACCTAATTACTTCCCAAGGGCCCCACCTCTGAACACCTTCACTTTCAGGCTTCAACATGAAATTTTGAGAGGACTCAAACATTCGGTCCTCAGCAGAGGTTAAGAAGATATCATTTGTCAGATTTGTTAGTCTGAATTGTTGGGTGCTTGACATGTTAGAGAAAACAAGTAATAAATTATAAATTGTTTTTTTCACTAGTTATGTACATAGTGTTTAATGTTTGGGAAATTTATTCTGTCAGATTTATGAATTAATTGAATATGAATCAAAGAACAAGTGAAAGTGATTTTTTTTTACAAAAAAATAACATTGTAAGCTGAGCCTAAAAGCTTAAGGAAAACTATGTTTTAAATTTTATGAGTTTCCAAATTGAATACCAATGAAATAAAATAATGGTAAGTAATCCTTTTGTGAATTAATGCCCCCCTTAGGCAAAAAAGCTCAAAATATGTGAAAGGATGGCACATTCTAAGAATATTAAATGTGTTTGTGTACATGGAACACACAGTTGAGGAACTGTAGCAACCACTCCATTACAGTGACCCTCAAGGAAAAAGTAAAAGATAAATTAAGTCAGGAGAGGTAAACCACCTTTATCCACCACTATGGCCTTCAGTTCACCCCATTTCCTGCCATATAACAGCATAAATGCATTAAGAAGTCTTTCTAATGTGGCTCCTACAGTGATGCTAAATGAGAGGGGCACTTTTGGGGACAATGTAAATCTTCTAAAATGATTATGATTATAGGTGCCCAACTCTATGAATTTTCTGAAAATCATTAAACTGGTGAATTTTAAGAATTTTATGGAATGTTTTTTATTGCTGAGTAATACTCCATGGTATACATATACGACATTTTATTAATCCACTCATGTATTGATGGGCACTTGGGTTGTTTCCACATCTTTGCAATTGTGAACAGTGTGGCTGTAAACATTTGAGTGGAGATGGCTTTATTATAGAATGCAGCATATTCTTCAAAGCAAAGTATCTCAAGAATGGAAAAACAAGCACCAGTAGTACTCACCATCAAATTGGTACTAACTGATCAACACTTATGTGCACTCATGGAAATAATATTCATCAGGGGTCGGGCAGGTGGGAGGGGACTAGAGGGGATGGGAAAACTAACACCTAATGGGTGCAGGGTGCACTGTCTGGGGGATATTCACAATTGTAGCTCTGACTTGGGCAGTGCATAGGCAATATATGTAACCAAAGTGTTTGTACCCCCATAATATTCTGAAATTTAAAAAAAAAGAATTTTATGGAATGTAAATTATACTTCAATAAACCTATTTTTTTTATTAAAAAGAGGGGCTCTAAAAAAAGATTCCTATCGTAACACAAGGCTAAGGTTAGGTGTAGGAGGGGGCAAGCCTACAGCTGAGAAATCCTCTGTGTTTTCACTACTCTGGAAAAGTGTGAAATTAAGGAGGGAATGAAAGGCTGATGATATGAAAAAATTACAAGTTTTTGCCTATGCCAGTCATATGTCAGTTGTCATTTTTAACTGTAACTCTCTTTTAACATGTCTGAGTTAATCTTTTTATTTTTACAGATAAGGGCTTGTTCCTTCTGAAAAGAGTCTGTGACCTCAGAACCCTGTAATTTCTGCAGATGTATCATAAGCTAATTGAATTTTTAAATGATATTTTGATGGCCAAATGTTTGTAATTATAAAGGCTGGGTGAAGAGCACATGAGAGTTCATTTATACTACTCTCTATACTTTTGTGTTTGATAATTTTATATTAAAAAATTTTAATGGTATTCAGAGGTCTTGCTGCCTCAAATAAGTTTGTACAGAGAAATCATTAATTGAAAATATGAAGTTTTCATTGTTTAAAAAATATTTTTAAACTTTAAAAAATTCCTATTTAAAATATGAATGTATATTCTGGCCAGAAAGAATGAATGCATATAAATATGTTTGTATAAAAAGCTAAAATGTTATAGCCTTTATGATTTCTAAATCAGCAACATTAAAATGTTTTTAACAAATAATTTTTTAAATGTAATCTTGCACATAAAACAGAATTTTTATTTTCTATGTTGCTAAGAACTAGCAGCAATCCATGAATATACTAAGATATGATAATGGTAAGATGCTAAGATACTGAAAAGATAACATGTTTAATGGAAATATACATAATTTCTCCAAGATGTATGTGGAGGGGTATTGGGGATTGAGAAATAATTTTCCTATGTCTGGAAAATTAGCCACATCTTGGCTATTTCATATATATATTTATATTTACAGTCATGCATCACTTAAGGATGGGAATACATTCTGAGAAATGTGTACTTAGGCAATTTTATTATTGTACAAACATCACAGAGTGTACTTACACAATCCTAGGTGGTATAGCCTACTACATACCTAGGCTATATACCATATAGCTTATTGCTCCTAGGCTACAAACCTATATAGCATGTTACTGTACTGAATACTGTAGGCAATTGTAACACAATGGTAAGTATTTGTGTATCTAAACAGAAAAGGTACAGTAAAAATACAGTAAAAGATAAAAAGTGGTGCACCTATATAGGGCACTTACCATGAATAGAGCTCACAGGACTGGGAGTTGCTCCAGGTAAGTCAGTGAGTAGTAAGTGAATGTGATTGCCTAGGATATTACTGTACACTTAGGCTACACTAAATTTATTTTAAAAATTAAGCAATTGTGCTACAAAATTATGACAGCTATGATATCATGAGGACATAGGAAGTTTTCAGCTTCATTATAATTTTATGGGACCACCATTGTATATGTGGTTTGTCATTGATGGAAAAGTCATTATGGGGCACATGCCTATATTTCTATACAATTAATTAAACTAGAAATCAGTAAAAGAAAGATAGCTGGAAAACCTCAAAAATACTTGGAGATTAAACAACATACTTCTAACTAACACAAGTCAAGAAGAAACCTCAAGAGAAATTTTTAAATATTTTGAACTAAATGAAATTAAAAATACAACTTACCAGAATTTTAGAGATGTAGAGAAAGTAGTGCTTACAGGGAAATGTATAGCATTGAATGCATATATTAGAAAACAAGAAATATTTAAAATCAATAATATGTGTTTATCTTAAGAAACTAGAAAAAGAAGAGCAAATTAAATCCAAAGTAAGCAATAAATATTTTTTTAATTACTTCAGAAATCAATGAAATTGAAAACAGGAAATCAACAGAGAAAATCAACAAAACCAAAAACTGGTTTTGGGAAAAGATCAATAAAATTGATAAACCTCTAGCCAGGTTAACTATGAAAAAAAGCAAGCAGACACAAATTAATAATACCAGAAATGAAAAAGGCACTATCACTATCTGATCCCACTGACATTAAAAGGATAATAAAGTAATATTATAAACAACATTATACACCCAAATTTGATAACCTAGATGAAATGGACCAATTCCTTGAAAGACACTATACCAAAGCTCACACAAGGAGAAATAGATAATCTAAAAAGACCTATTCATATAAAAGAAATTGAATCAATAATTCATGACCTTTCAAATCAGAAAGGACCAGGCCCAGGTGGGTTCACTGATGAATTCTACCAAGTTTTTAAGGAAGAATTTATACCGAATTCTCTACAATCTCTTCCAGAAAATAGAAACAGAGGGAATACATCTTAATTCATTCTATGAGACCAGCATTACCCTAACACCAAAAGCAGATATTATAAGAAAGGAAAACTACAGGCCAATATCTCTCATGAACATAGATGCAAAAATCTTCAATAAAATATTAGCAGATTATTTCCAACAATATAAGAAAAGATTTATTCAACTTGACAAAGTGAGATTTATTCTAGGTGTGTAAAGCTGGTTCAATATTTAAAAATTCATTAATGTAATTCATCACATCAACAGGCTAAAAAAGAAAAATGGTCATATTAATAGATGCAGAAAAAGCATTTGACAAAATGCAACAACTATTCATAATAAAAACTCTCAGCAAACTAGAAATAGAGAGGAATTTCCTCAACTTGAAAAAGAACATCTACAAAGAGCCTACAGCTAACACCATACTTAATGGTGAGAAGCTAGATGATTTTCTGCTAAAATCAGGAACATGGAAAGGATGTCCACTCGTACTCTCCTATTCAAGATTGTAAAAAAAGATAGTCTTTTCAGCAAATGGTGCTGGAACAAGTGGACACCCACATCAAAAAAATTAATCTAGTTCAACTAGACTACACCTTACACCTTAAGCCTTCCACAAAAAATTAACTCAAAATGGATCTTGGACCTAAGTATAAGACAAAACTATAAAACTCCTAGAAGATAATATAGAAGAACATCTAGGCAGCCTTGGGTTTGGTGGTGACTTTTTAGATATGACATCAAGAGCACAATCCAGGAATGAAAAATTGATAAGCTTGACTTCATTAAAATTAAAAACTTCTGCTGGGCACATGGCTCAAGCCTATAATCCCAGCACTTTGGGAGGCTGACGTGGGAGAATTGCTTGAGGCCAGGAGTTCAAGACCAGCCCGAGCAATATAGCAAAGCCCTGTATCTACAAAAAATTTAAAAATTAGCCAACCACAGTGGTGTGCACCTGTAGTCCTCCCTACTCAGGATGCTGAGGTGGGAGGAACGCTTGAGCCCAGGAGTTCAAGGCTGCAGTGAGCTGTGATCATGCCATTGCACTCCAGCCTGAGTGACAAAGCGAGACTCTCTCAAAAAACAAAACAAAACAAAATTTCCACTATGTGAAAGACATTGTTAAGAGAATGAAAAGATAAGCCACAGACTGGGAGAAAACATTTGCAAAGCACATATCTGAAAAAGGACTAGTATTCAAAATATACAAAGAACTCTTAAACTCAACAATAAAGAACCCAATTAAAAAATGGGCAAGAGATCTGAACAGATACCTCACCAAAGAAGATATACAAATGACAAATGATACACAGATGAAAAGATGCTCAACATCATATGTCATTAGAGAATGCTAATTAAAACAATGAGATACCACTACAAACTTATTATAGTGGATAAAATCTAAAATGCCAACACCACTGAATTCTGGAGGATGTGAAGCAACAGGAACTCCAACTCATTACTAGTGGGAATGTAAAATGGTACAGCCACTTTGGAAGACAGTTTGGCAATTTCTTACAAAATTAAACATACTGTTACCACATATGATCCACAATCATGCTCCCCGGTATTTACCCAAATGAGTCAAAAATTTATGTCCACACAAAACCTACATCTTAGGTTTAGTTCTTTCTTATTTTCTCATGTAAGCATATAATGCTATAAATTTCCTTCAAATTTGCTTTAGCTGAATCTCACAAATTTTTTTTGTTGAGACAGGGTCTTTCTCTGTTGCCCAGGCTAGAGTGCAGTGGCGTTGTCATAGCTCACTGCAACCTCAATCTCCTGGGCCCAAGCGATCCTCCTGCCTCAGCCTCTCAAGTAGCTAGGAGTACAGGCACATGCCACCATGCCTGGCTAATTTCTCAAAAAAATATTTTTGTAATGGTTTCTCACTACATTGCTTAGGCTGGTCTTGAGCTCCTGGCCTCGAGTGATCCTCCCGCCTCAGCCTCCCAAAGTACTAGGATTATAGCATGAGCCACCACACCCGGCCTCACACATTTTGATATGTATTTTCATTTTCATTGACTGTGACGGCAAATTAGTTTTAATTTTTCTTGAGACTATTGTCTTTGACTCATGTTATTTAGAAGTGTATCATTTTATTTATAAATACCTGTGGTCTTTCTAGGTATCTGTTACTTGTTTCTGGTTTAATTTCATTGTGGTCTGAGAATATATTTTGTATGATTTCTATTCTTTTAAAACATTTAAGCTTCCTTTTATGGCCCAGAATATGGCCTGTTTTGTTGCTTGATCCAGGGTATCAGTACACAAGATTAAAGGAGAGTTTCTTATTTGGGAGGACTCTGCTAAAACACAGGATTTAACACTCTGACAAGAAGCCCAGGATATAGTGTGAACTTGCTGATGGTATGGCTTTTAGAAGTATGTAAGAATTGGTAACTCATGCTAAATGAAATAAAATTGCCATAATTTCCATGGTTGATGGTGGAGAAAGAGTAATGGACCTACTTGAGTGAATATACTATATTAAGACCAGAAAACCCATCAGGTTATTATATTCTATGGGAAGTTCCTGACACTACACCATTTACCAAGGCCATAAGGAATGCCTTAAAGGGAAGGGTAACACTATTTCTAAAATACACAGTGGTGGCTCTCCTCTGTGTGGCAGGGCTGGTGGTAGATAAGGCTGTTGTAGAAGTAGGCTCACTACTAGCAGTGGGGTTTGTAAAACCCAAAACAATAAAGGTCAGATGGTGCCATTCAACTATCAGAAGCCAGGTGGACATAATTATCACAATAAGTGGTAACGTTGAAGAGGCAGCCAGGAGTGGCCTGATCCTCAGAGAGTTATGGAGTTAATGGAACACAGCATCTTTAGGAGCAAAATGGATAGAGAATCACTCAATATGTACCATTAATATAAATCAGCCTCAGGAGGCTAATGGCAGTTGCTCCAGTAAAAAGTCATGATTTCTTGTTCTGTCTCTAGACTTAAGTCAGTTTTTCAATGCTGAAACCATTGACTGGAGAAGAGGCCATGTTCCCAAGAGTAAGACCCTATAACACATTTCAACTGCACATGGTAATTATTCCCTAATTACTTGGGAACTGTGTACTAAGGAAAGGGAAATACCCAAATATTTGTTGGACATGGGGTCTGAATTGACATTGTTTCCTGGGACCCAAAGCACCTATATATAGCAGAGGCTATATGGGAGCCACGTAATAAATGGAGTCTTGCTAAGGTTTGGCTCACAGTGAGTTAAATGTGTCATTTGCTTTGTCCTTGAATGTATTATTAGAAGAGAACTACTTAGTAGTTCATATACTCCCTCATACTGTGTTCCTGGTCTATAGGGTAAAAACTATTATATTGGAAAAGACCAAGTGGTAACCTTTGAAACTGCCTCTACCCCTAAGCCAAAGTAATAAATCAAAAACAGTATCTTAACCTGGGGTGGGGATCATGGGGGTGGTGACGATGATGGAGGGAATTAGTGCTGCCTTTAAATATCTAAAAGATACAGGGATGGTTGATTCCCATTATATTCATATGGATCATAAATATTGACAGAAGACCAGCACAAACTACACTAAGTAGTAGCCTCAATTTCAGTTTCAGTGCCAGATGTGGTATATTTTCTTTTCCTTCTTCTTATTTATTTATTTATTTATTTTTGTGGTAGGGTCTGGCTCTGTTGTTGCCAGGGCTAGGGTGCAGTGGCGTCATCACAAGTCATAGCAACCTCAAACTCCTGGGCACAAGAGATCCTCCTGCCTCAGCCTCCTGAGAAGCTGGGACTACAGGCCTGGCCCACCATGCCTGGCTAATTTTTCTGTCTTTTGTAGAGACTGGGGTCTTGCTACTTTCCTCAGGCTAGTCTTGAACTCCTGGCCTGAGGTGATCCTCCCGCCTTGGCCTCCCAAAGTGCTAGGATTACAGGCATGAGCCCCCGAACTGGGCCTGGATGGTGGTATATTTTCTATTGTAAATGAACATGATACCTGGGACCTGGTATACTATGTATACCTCGGGTGCATAGTATACAGCCATTGATTGGGCAGAATCATAATTTTCCATCCCTATCAGAAAAAAAAAAGTATCAGAAACAGTTTGCATTCACAGAGAAAAGATTACATTATATGTTTATAGTTTTACTCCAGGGCTGTTTAAACTTTTGTCCTTTGTTATATTATAACTTGAAGAGATTCGGGCCATCTGGATGCCATGGAGAATGTCACATTTATCTTTTATATTGATAATATATTTACCAAATCAAATGAGCAAGAAGTTGCTAGCACATTGGGAACTTTGATAAGACACATGTTCTCCACAGGGTGAGATATTCAGGAACCTGTTACGTCAGTAACATTTTTAGAGTTCCAGTGGTCAGGGGCATGCCAGGACATCACATCCAAAGTAAAGGACAAATCATTGCATACTTAACCTTCTAAACATGAAGGAAGCATAATGCCCGCTAGGCCTCTTCAGGTTCTGGAGGCAAGAAATTCCAACTGGGAATACTGCTTCAACCTAGTCACAGGAAAGGCTTTCAGCTATGAGTGGAGCCCCCAGGAAGAAGGGCTCTGCAGCTATGTGATGAGGCAGGTTCAAATGTTCTGGAGGTTCAGTGGTAGGAAATGAGTCTGTGAGGAATTTAGGGCAAGCCGCCCACCCCCAATAAAGAAATCACAGCGCAGGCCCTGGGGATTTTCGAATAAGGCCAGACCATCCTTAGTGGAGAGTCATGCACTTTTTGAAAAACAAAAATACTTTGCTATATGAATTAATGATGTATAAGAGATGGAGCACCCAACCATGGGGTAAATCCTACCATGTGGTCACAACTACCAATCATGAGCTGGGGTTTTATAAGACCTACTAACTTGTAGCACTAGACAGATGCAGCAAGAATCCATTGTAAGATGGAAGTGGTTTATTTGGGATTGAGCAAGAGGAAGACCAGAGGGCTAAAGGAAGTTGCATAAGCAGTAGCTCACACCCCCATGTCATACATTGCTGTTGTATCAATGCCTCTCCCTCAGGTCACACCTACATATGTATGGGCCAGGATCCCCTTAAAACCAACTGAAAAAGGAGGAAAAACCCAACTTGGTTCATGGATGGGTTGCTTTTGTAGGTACAAGATGAAAATATTAATAAATGGCAACTGCCACATGGCTCTACTCTGGTGGCATTGAAAGCCAGTTACAAGGGAAAATATTCCCAATGGGCGGAGTTTCAAGTGGTATACCTGGTCATCCTCTTTGTGTGGAAAGAGAAGTAGCCAGAGTTTAGAATATATGTACATTCATGGGGAGTGAGAAATAACCTGACTGGCTATTAAGAGGCCTGGGAAGAGAAAGACTGGAAGACTGAGTACAAAGAGTAGAGGTATGTGGTATATATGGGAGTGGGCATGAAGTGTGAATATCTTCATATTGCATGTTAAAGCCACCATGATGTTCACACGATGGGCATATATGAACAAAGTGGCCATGGTGGGCAGGATGAAAGCTATTTATGGGCTCGATAGCATAAGTTCTATTCACCAAAGGTGATCTAGCATTTCTGTCACTGCCAAAAGTCCAACCTGCAGAAACAGAGATCAAAGCTGAGTTCCTGATATGGCACAATCCTTCCTAGAGGCCAACTAGGCAATGTAGCGGCAAGTTGTTTATACTGGGCACAGTAATAGACATGCCAGGTATGAGTTGTTTTTTTTTTTTCCCAACACCATCACTTTTTGAGGGCTTACAGAGGGTTTCATTGGCATGGCATCATATATAACTTTGGTTAGACCAGGGGATTAACTTTACAGCAAAGGAGATATGGGAGTGGGCCCATGATCATGCAATCCGCAGGTTTTATCACATATTGAATCAACAAGAGGCTGCTTGAATGATAGAGGATTGGAATGGCCTAAGTAGAAACAGCTTGGAGGTGATATTTTTGAGAATAGAGAGTCATCTAGGATGCAGTATACAGTTTGGGTTCAAGATGTTTTTATGGTGCTATGCCCCCCATAAATGAGTACATAGGTCTGGAAACCAATGGGTGGAAACAGGAGTGGCCATCCTTGCCATTACTTTTGTGACTTTCTTGGATTTGTGTTTCCTATTGAGCAACTTCTGTTTAATTATAACCTGCAAATACCACCTGGCCATTTTGGGTTCCTGTGCCTAGAAACAAACCAATAGGCAAAGAGTCACTATCAGAAGTAATGGATCTTGCCCCCTCTTCAATAACTTGTTGCTCGAGCTGCTGGGAGTACTGACAGTAGACTGCTTTCAACTTCAACTGTCAGCTCCTTCAGGGATTGTCTTAGCTGAGGAACCTCATCACCCATAGTCATACCCCTTCTTGAGCAGGCACACATTCAATGTCTTACCAGTCTTCTTTTGGCAACTCTGAAAAGCTCCCTGTGGGGTCAACTAATATCCACAGGCACTCCTTGGAAAACATCCTGCATACCAAGTTTCATCTCAGAGTCTGCTTCCTGTGGGAACCCAACCTGTAATGAGTTACCATGAGGCTCTCATGGCACAGACTTTTTACAGACTTTTGCAACTGTCAATTTCAATTTTTATACTGGTTGAGGGTGCTAAAACAGGGTAAGGAAAAGATTTTATGTGATTACTATTAGGGGTGCCTAATGTGGTCTTTGCAAGCTTCAGAAAAGTTTTTTTGGGGAAAAAACCAAACACCAAACCACTCAATTTTTTATCCCTCCAGGTTAAAAATGTTAACATTATTAGCCAGGCATGGTGGCGCACTCCTGTAGTCCCAGCTACTCGGAAGGCTGAGGCAGGAGGGTCACTTGAGCCCAGGAGTTCAAGGCTGCAGTGAGCTATGATCACACCACTGCACTCCAGCCTGGGCAACAGAGTAAGACCCTGTCTCTTAAAAAAAGAGGAAAAAAGTTAACAGTAAGTGAATAAACTGCTTTTGTAATGATCATGATATAGTGAGAGCATTTTGAAAATGGATATTTGGAAATGTTTTCGTTGTTATGTGAGTTTATTACTGAAAATATGTCACTGTAAGAACCCTCATACTTGTAAATGGAATTTTCTATCATTTAAAAATCTTCCAAAAGACTTTTTTGCTTAAAAAAATGAATAGACTACCTTCTAATTAATTGAAAACAGATTAATCTTAGGAATACAGAAACTAACTAGATTTCAATAAAAATTTGTCATTCTTGGGGAATGAGACTGAAAAATTAGTATTATGATTTAGCAAAAAGAGGTAACAATGCAATTCTTCCTTTAGGATCTAGGTATTTATGTGCTTTTTTTAGCTATGACAACCATAAAAACCAAGTATTGAGATAACTGAATTTAATTTTTTCTTAATGAGAAAGCATAAAGGCCTAGCCATCTAGTTACTTTCTTTACCTAGTTCTTTTTACTCATTGTAAATTTTTTTTTTTATTACTTTATATATGTAGACAGGGTCTCTCTTTTTTGCCCAGGCTGGAGTGCAATGGCCCGATTGTAGCTCACTGTAACCTCGAATTCCTGGTGATCCTTCTGGCTCAGCCTCCCAAGTAGCTAGTACTACAGGCATGCACCACCATGCTTGGCTAATTGGCTAATTTTTTTTTTTTGAGACAGAGTCTTGCTCTCTTGCCCTGGCTAGAGTGCGGTGGCATCATCGTAGCTCACTGCAACCTCAAACTCCTGGGCTCAAGCGATCCTTCTGCCTCAGCCTCCCGAGTAGCTGGGACTACAAGTGTGTACCACCATGCCCAGCTAATTTTTCTATTTTTTGTAGAGATGGGGGTCTCACTGTTGCTCAGGCTGGTCTCAAACTCCTGGCCTCAAACACTCTTCCTGTCTTGGCCTCCTAGAGTGCTGGGATAACAGGCATGAGCCACCATGCTCAGCCCTGTAAATTATTTAAATAGCATATTTTTAGTGACAGCAAAAAGGTATTGGTATCATTAGTAAAATAAGACATTTAAAAAATATTGCATATGTTTATATTATCCTTAAAATTTTTTATGTATATGTACATTTAAATTTTATATATTACTAGAGTAGCATATGTATGTTATACAACACACACATATACTTACCTATTCCCAATGATCATTTAAGCATTTAACTTGAGATTTGAGGAAGTCAGCAGAAGGATTGAAGTCAACTGAACTTATGCTATAGTACAAAAGCTTAATACAACTTACTCTACATTTAAGCATGACCAAGTAAAATAAATGACAAATAATATGCAGGGACTTTGATAATTTTAACTTCTTTTCTCATGAAGGAATTGGTGACATTCTTCAGTCACCAATAGGTATGGCTGACTATATCTGTGTTTTAATCTGGTTCATGGTTTCTTCTTATTGTTCAAGTCTTATTTTTTGTCATATGCTGTTCTCTCCACAATGTTCAAAATTAGCATACCTTTTTCTTGCAGAATATTATTTTTGCTAACAAATTATTTTTGTCTAATTGCCCAGAGCTCTTCCTATACATACACACACACACATATCTGATATGGGATTTTCAGCTACGTCCCTCAAATAATGCCTACAAAATTAATGCTGCTAATTAACGGTAAAAAGCTTGTTTGCAAGGGACTAAGTTCTGCTTTTTAACCTAAGTTGTGCACAACTGCTAGTGTGCACAGGTGAACAGATGGGTATAATGCTGCTTCTTTACACAGGAAGGATAACTTCTTGGTTGGAATTTATGGAAACATGATGCCATACTTTTTGTGTAACACCATTAAACATTACCTATAACTAATATGGCTAAACAGCCTTTTCATTTGGCTCGTCTTTGTATTATGCCATTCCTCCTCCCTAGTCCCTGACCCCTCCCACTGTGACAAATAATGTCATCACAGCACATGGCTCATGTACAGTATTATGTTATACCACAGACTTTGATACAGAGGAGTCCACAGTGGCTGTTATCTAAGGTAATTTGGGCCCAATTAATATCTCTTGAAACAACCTACTCTGTGACTGGCATCTTCACATCTTTATACTTGGCAGTCTCACGGCTTAAGATCCAGGTAGTTCAATGAGTGTTTAGTTTAATTATTATGCTTAAAAAACCTTCCCATCTCCTACAGGAAGAGGCCCATCATTCTCACATTTCACTTTATTAATGAAACAGCATTAGAATGATTTCTGATTGAAAAGTGGAACATAAAATTATCTTTGGTCTCACGATCAAAACTACATTTATAGAAATTGATAACATTTAAATGAATAACAATTATCAACTAAGTATTTTAATAAATCCATTAGATAGCAGAATAGTATTAACCACACATCCATCATAGCAACAAAGGGCTTTAAAAAAAAAAAAAACACCCAAATTCTCATATGGTAACATACAATAATCCTACATTTGCAGAAAAAAGGATTCAAGTTCAGTGGCTTTAGGTGAAAGTCTTATACCTAAAGTTTTTTTTTTCCTGTTCCTCTTTTAAAGGTAAGTGTATTTTGTTTTTGCATTCATTCTGGTTCTCTACAAATTACAAACATTAGATTATAAACATCTATATACGGTTCCATAAATAATTTTAATATTAGACATAACACTAAACGATGCATGCAAAGAAGTCATTGGCTTCAAAAACATTTAAGAGATTATACTTTGTGTAAAATATACTTTTTGCTACAATTGCATAGTTGTCATCTCAGAAAAATAAACATTCCTTTCATTTTTGAGTCACAAAATCACATTGTCTTCACTGATAGTTTCTATTAATAGCTACCCTTAGAAAAATAGAGCCACCAACTTTGAATGTGACACTACCTGCTGCCCTTAGCTGAAAGTTAATTAGGGTGCCTTTTTCCCCCTTTCCTAACACTTCAACTTCAGTACTTTTGATATCACAGAATTCTACTTATCCTGTGCTTGCTGGAGATTTCTTGTTATTTGTCTTGACACTTTTGGCAAAGCATGTCACTTTCTATCAAGCAAACCAAGAATTTCCTATTTACCCTGCTGAGGGATCTTTCAAGATTCCTACTTCTGAAGATACCTTGCTACATTAACGATTAAGTGTCCTTTTGTGAGCAAATATGGGAACCAAACCAAAAGTGTGTGCTGTTAGAGAATTAAAAAACAAAAACAAAAAGAAAAAGAGCACCCTCTGGGTAAACACAACCCCAATCCCCGCTTGGCAAAAATTAGGAAAAAGTACTTCTACCTCTAGATGGATACACAGTTGATGCCAGGGCACACTACTTGCTGCAGATAACCTGCATCATCCTCTTGGCTAGGTGCCCACCTGCATAGCACAACCCACACAAACTCTATGTGGTGTTCTTGCTAAAATTTGTAGCATTGTTCCAAATAAACTGAAATCTAAGCACTTTTAAAAGCCCAGTGTTCCTGGGGAAAAGAATCCCTATTCGGTAAATGGTGCTGGGAAAATTGGATAGGCACACGTACAAGACTGAAACAGGATCCGCACCTCTCACCTCTCACAAAAATCAACTCACGATGGATAACAGACTTAAACCTAAGGCATGAAACCGTAAGAATTCTAGAAAAGACATTGGAAAAACTCTTACAGACTTTGGCTTCGGCAAAGAATTTTGGTGTAGGGCAGGTGGGAAGGGGGCAGGGGATGGTTATATTCACACCTAATGGGTGTGGTGCACTGTCAGGGGGAGGGGCAGGCTTGTAGCTCTGACTCAGGTGGTGCAAAGGCAATATATGTAACTTAAATGTTTGTACCCCCGTAATATTCTGAAATAAAACAAAACAAAACAGCCCAGTGTTCAAAATAATAGTTCAAAAATAGTGTCAAGATAAAGTTTAACAACTTTAACTACTAGAGGGTTCAGATTGAGTCTTTTTCTTCTTATAAATACAACTAAGGCAAAATGATCCCAAACAATTGTGGGACAAAGAGTACCACTACTAATTGTAGAGACTGTTACTCTAAAATCAAACGATCATAAGGCAAGTTTAAATACCTTTTAATTATTTGGAAAACTTGGGCGAATATAGATAATAACTGAAGGGAAAAAAAACCTACAAATAATTTTCCAAGTTTCATCTAGATTTTTAGAAGGCTGTCTACAAAACTTGACATAGATTCACATACACACACATGCATTTTTTGTGACAGAAAATGTTATAATAGTAATTTACAATGGAAACAAGGTTTGCATGTATGCACTGTTGAGACTCTTTCATTGATCCTACTTAAGGTACTGGTATGGACAATAAAGCTGTTGAAAAGCCAGTATTTCTGACATTGTCCACATGGTCAAAATGATATATACATGAAAGCATATGAGCTATTCCTATATTGAGAGCTATATATGATTTCCAAAAATTAAGACTGGTAACCAAAGGTAATTTTTAGTGAAAATGTATTTACATATTAAATGGCACCAATTTTTTGCTGTGAAAAAATGTCATTGGTTGTAAATGCCTCACTCCTGTAACAACATACTCAAAGGCAAATGCCTTATGCCCACAGATATAAGTTGAAATTTTTCTTATATTTGAATTTTCTCTTCTCCAAATTATTGTATCTACAAGTGCCAGATCAAGGCAATTCCTCATATACATTTCAAAACTATATCTATAGTTTTATGCTATCCTTTCTCTTTTATTCTGCAATACCAAATTAGGGGGTAAAGAGTCAATTTTTGAATAAATTATTCTCAAAGTTATTTACACAGGTAAATAATTAAGAAAAATTATTTAAGAATAGCAGAAAAATTATATTCCATTTGGTAGCCTGGTTAAGTTTTTCCTTCATGGCTTCTAGTTATCCCTACACCTAATCTAACTCTTCGGTGCCAAAATACTAAAATGGTCCAACTGGGTCACCCTCAAGTGCCAAAGTTTCTGGTAATGACTTCCAGAATTCAAATACAGAAATTAACACATTTTCCTTTCTGTTTGAAATTTAGGTTTTTAAAGGCAATAATGTTGTGTTACCATAGGCATCTATTTTAATTGACAATATAACAAGAATATCCAAATTTAAAATGCTAAAATTATTGCTATTTTCAAAATTTTACCTGAAACTGGTTTTCAGTGACATAAAGCAAACTATATTATTGTAATTCTCAGGAACAATTATGAACATAGTATGTAAAATAAGACAAGTCACACATTTTTTTCTGTAATTTTTCTATAATAGATATTCAATTCTGTAGAAAATTGCAAACATTATCTTTATTGTTAATATTTACATTTGGTTCTGTAAACAAAGTTGGCAAAAAAAAAAATCCTAAGAATTTTTATACATATTTACAAAAATTTCAAGAATATGATCCTCATCACTTCTGAAAAGCACACATTTTTTAAAGTCTAAAAGCCAGTAAATGTAGAAGTTGAAGGGGAAGAGAAAAACATTGACAACAGATTATTTGAATTTTCTTCTTCCCAAATATCTAAAACATTGCATATACCACTGTTTTCAGTGTAGCTTGTAAAACCCAAAAATTCTGATTTCTCTTCACTGGTCTGAAACAAGTCCAGTAAAGATTGTACTGGTGAACTACAAATTGTGTTTTCTTCTTGTGTAATAAATTCAGTTTTCTTATCTAATTCAGTATTTGGTTCCAGATTTTCTCTTTTATTTCGTCCTAATAATATTTTCACTTTTCGATGGATTTTACCAGAAGGTAAACTATCCATATTCTTGATGTCACATTCATTGGGTTCCTCAGGAGGACTATGGGATGGAGTCTTTGCCTGAATCGTTAGGTGCTCTTGTGAACTGTTTATTGTTATCAGACCAGAATCATGACCAAATATTGAATGAAGGTCCTTTCCCCTCAGATCCTTTGCTGGAAAAAGCATAGTATCTGACTTTTGCTTTGGTTGAGATGCACTATTATCCATATTGAAATTAGAAACATGTATAGATGTCTGTAGCCTACAAGGACGGTGATCTACTCTTAGTTCTTCTAAGTCATTTTCACTTACAATTAAATTATGTTCAGAAATGTCAAGATTGCATTCCGGTTTATTTTTATGTGAAGGTAGCTGGGTAAAATTCTGTTTTATGTCATTTTCAACTGGATTTAACATGGAACATTTATTAGTCATTTTCTCATTTGGTCCTCTCAGTTCATTTGAAGGGAAGGGGATGGACTCTGAAATAAACACAAGCTTTTGTCCAGGTTCCTGGGTCTCTTTATACAGGAAATTCTGCTCCATCACCTGTACATTATTTTCTCTGAAGTCTTTCTGAGACATATATTGCAATTCTAGTTTTTCTTTTGGTTCAGTCTTTTTCAGGACATTTGCAGTAATGGGAGAAAGTGATCCAACACTGTATTTTATTCTTTATAGGGGAAAAAAATTAAAACAATTGCTATCAAAACAAATTCCTGAGCAGTTAGAATATTAAATTAGTAAAAACATCGTTTAAACTCTTTAAGAAACCTATTTAACTTAGAAAATATTACAGAAATACAGGAATCTTAACATATTGCCAAATTTTCTTTAGATGTTTTTAAAGTAATAAAACTTTACAGACATAGCTGAAAACTCCAGCGTACCTCTCTTCTCATGCACATTCTTCTCTTCCCTCCCAGAGATAACCAATATCCTGAATTCAGTGTTTGAAACTAGTTTAATCATGTAAAGCAAAGGAAGATGATAGTAAAGGGACTGGGGCCTGCTGCTAATTTTGTTTTCATTATCCTGAGAAAGTTCATTAACTTCTGTGCTTTGATTTACATTAGTGCACACCTTACTCATCATTTTACTTAGCAATGTGGAGAATGAGTATTTATTTATTGGGAAACCCAAGGCAGAAACATACATTTATTTCTTATTTATATTCAAGGATAAAATATTTAATATCAAAATGAGCTAGAAACATAGTATCTTCATATTTGTAAAGGTGACAAAATAGTAATCCCTAAGTTTCACACTCGTATTTGACCTAAAACCCTTTTCTTCACGGAGCACCTTGATATCCTCGGGATGCCAGTTTGCATTAGATAATCCCAAATTATATACAAATAGAAGAAAAGTTAATAGCTCACCAATTACGTTTTATGTTACAAATGTCACAGACTCTATAAGTCTGAGAAATACATAATTTTGCCTGTCCCTTTAACCAGAATGGTTCCTTTCATATTTATTTTCTTTATACTTTTACTTATGATTGATTCCCTTTGAACAAATGGGTGATAGAAAATGTACAAACATTAGCCCAACATGGCTCTCTTAAGTCCAGAGATGTTTAGGAGACTTGCCCACAGAGGTAAAAATAGTGCAGATAAAAATAAGATAATAAGGAATAACCAGCTTATAAATATAATTACTAATTCAGAATTTTGCTGCAGACTGGGTTTTTAGGGAATTATAAATTCTTACAGTAGCCCACATAGCTTTGATAGTTGGAAGTATGCCTCCTCTTCAAATGCCATATTATTAAATCAGCCATGAAACCATTAGGAATATTACAGAATGAGATTTAAGAAATGTTCTACCTAGGTAAAGTCAAAAAACTTTCTAGTTAATTTTCAGAAGCTGTTTCTTGGTGTCACATTTCTAATCTTCCTTATGCCTTAGGATTACTCTAAAAATAAGGACTGAATAACCTATTGAGTTATCACCAACTCTAGGGTCTGTCCATATGAAAGCATTTTTTATTTTAGATTTATGATAATAATCTAATCAGGACAATTTTTTGTCAGTGTGCAGTTATTGTACAGCATTGTATTCACACTCAGAAGTCCTGTCAGCACCTTTAATAAATATTCTCAGCTAGTAAGGTGTAGGCAGAAATATTTAGTGAAAGTATAAAGAAGATTTAATACAGGCAAGTGGAGGAAGTTTTCTTAAAACTCCTTAAGATTAACTAAAAGTTCTGTAAACCTTTTTAGTCTGAGTAGATGATATGGTTCTAGACCAGAAGTTGACAAACTATATAGCCTGTGGGCAAAATCTAGTCGTTAGTCTATTTTTCTAAATAAAGTTTATTGGAACACAGCCACACCAACTGTACAATAGCAAAGCTGAGTAGCTGCAACAGAGATCTTACGGCTCGCAAAACCTAAAATATTAACTAACTGGCTCTTTACAGAAAAAGTTTACCAACTCCTAAACTAGTGTCAAGAAAGAGACTAAAAGTAATCTAAGGTAAGCAGTTTTGGTAGTGAGGAAAGACAGAAGGGAAGAAGTTATTAGTCCTTAACCATATTTATTTACATCCTGAAAAAATATATTCCTTCTAAGAACAGGCAAACTTTGGATTTATTTTTAGTTTAATAAAAGAGTTTAATATTCTAGTAGAAATTAAAACTTAGGTTGAAAAATTACCTTTTTTTTTTAGGTGTGTCCCATTCATATTCCACAAAGTCAAAAACTAACTTAGATACAATGTCATCAACAACTTGATACTGGTTACTCTGTGCAAAGTTTCTGTGTTGCTCGCTTAGAAGGTGCTAAAACAAAATAAAAAAGCTTATGTCATAAAAATTATATTTTAAAACCACCAGATGCTTTTTGTTTCAGGTTAACTAACATTTTCATGCCCCTAAAATTAGGTTTTCAATAACTACTACAAAGAAAATACTTTTTTTTTTTTTTTGAAACAGGGTCTTGCTCTGCTAACCAGGCTGGAGTGCAGTGGCATGATCATAGCTCACTGCAGCCACAAACTCCCGGGGCTCAGGGGATCCTCCTGCCTCAGCCTCCTGAGTAGCTAGGACTGTGGGTGTGCTCTACCATGCCTGGCTTATTTTAAAATTTTTTGTGGAGACAGGGTCTCACTACCTTGTTCAGGCTGGTCTCGAATGAAAATACCCTTTATTAGACTTAAAAGGATATTAAGAAGTAAAATAAAAATTACTTCTGAGAAACCAGTAAAACTACTGTGGTTTTTACAATCTTTCATTTTTCAGTGAGAAATGTCAAGTACTAATTTGTGTTTATAACGGAACTAAAAAGAATGAGCTATGTCATAAATATATATATTCATGTTCTGGGAAGGAAAAAAATCTCCAATTACTGTGTAGTTCCCCTCTACCTCTATTTAGTTCTTTTACTCATCCTTTAGGTCTTGGTTAAGTTATTTTCTCAGTTGGGCCTTCTATGACCATCATTCTAGATTAAGTAACCTCATTATATATCACTATTGAGCTTTATACTTTACTTTTGTGACACTTATCACACTTGCAAGTACATGTTTTATATCTATCTTCTCTGCCAGACCATAAGATTCATAAGGGTAGGGAATGTCTGCCTTGTTTGTTGCCTTACCTCCAGTACTCAAAGATTCAAAAAACAAAAGAATATTTTCTTTATTCTTAGTAACTAAGAAAGATGTAAATGAAAACTTAAAAATATGACCTTAAATTTCCATCCAACATCTACTTTTACTAATTTTCCTTCTTTGTGGCAATCAGTGGCCAATGTTTTCATTTTTTAGCCCCAATATTTTCTGAGCATCAAATTAGGATCACAAACTAATACTAATGAAAGCATCCATTCTAGATTATTCTATTGGTACAAAGTAAAATTTCAGGACCAATCTGTAATTCTAATTTTCAAAATGATTTTTGGGGAGGGGAAATATTTCCGAGATAACTCTACCTTCCGGTTAAAAGCAATTTTAAACTAATCATATTTTTCTCCTTTATAATAGAAATGAAACAACACACAAAACACTAATTTTAGGTGATAAAACAATCTAACTTCAATTTAGAGTCTGAAGACAGAATTTTTTTTTTTTTTTTTGAGACAGGGTCTTGCTCTATTGCCCAGGCATGAGGGAAATGGTATCATCATGGCTCACTGTAAACTCAAACTCCTGGGTTCGAGTGATCCTCCTGCCTCAGCCTGCCGAGTAGCTGGGACTACAGGTATGTGCCACCATGCGTGGCTAATTTTTCTATTTTTGTAGAGATGGGGTCTCACTATGTTGCCCAGGATGGTCTTAAACTCCTGGCCTCAAGTGATCCACTCACCTCAGCCTCTCAAAGTACTGGGATTACAGATGTGAGCCACTGTGTCCAACCTGATTATTCTTTTACCCTGTGACCTATCTCCACCTGCACTGCCATTCCCCCAAATGTAACCTTCACAAGGGTAGGAAATTGGTCTCTTTTGTTTAATGCTATTCACCCACAGTAGTGACCGGTAAATAGTAGGTGTTCAATAAATATTTCTTGAATGAATAAAAATGATTTTTAAATATTACTTCCCCCCTTTGAGTTCTTAAAATTTAAGATGTTTCTATCAAAAAAAAATACACTAATTATAATTATCAGGTTGTAAACCACTATCAGAAGATTAAGCTAAAATTTAAATGGCAAATATCAGAGTTTTAGAAGCATCAATCCCTTAAATATAAAATCACATTTACAGTTTCAAGATCTTCATATTTCTGCAAGCAACATTCACAATATCCCTTTTTTTTCTTCTCTTTCAACTGGAGTTGAATTTGGGTTCCACCACATTTATCGCCATCCGTTTGAATTCTGATGATAGAAATACATGGTAAAAGAATTAATTGCTGAACCTAAGGAATAATTTTTAAAAGTTATTGTCCTGACCTATCATATACAGAATCTGCCATAATTTGCACAGAGATTTGTATCAGCAAATATTTTTCATCACATTTCATTTTAAGAAATTAAGAAGCAAACAAAGAATAGAATGGATATTCTGGAGAATATTTCAGATCACTCAAGAGCAACAACACATTTTCATTATTTGCAAATATTTTATACCCCTGCCTACCAAATCTGTCTAAATATGACACTTAAAACAGATTCAGGCTTCAAATTTAGCATAGGGGGATTAAAAACATACAGGGGAAAAGTAACCAGAATAATTAGAAACACAAACCACCATCATAGCATAAAACGAACTATTACAAATGTTTGTTTAAAAAGAAAAATTACTTGAGATGATATTCTAAATGACATTACTTCTAAAAATAAAGATTCAAACCAACCTTAGTTTAACCTGAGTTTGCTTTTGGATGCTAGATGGCTTATCTACATCAAATGGACTGCAAGGCTTCTGAATAGAATAATTTATAAAAGGCATATTGGTCAGCTGAAGATAAAATGGCCTATAAAGCCTACAAGAATAAAAAGACAAATACATGAGATTCTCTATGATGAAAGAAAACAAGTTTTAAAGTTTTATATTTCAAAATCATATAATTCAGCTGGAATCTGAAATAACCAATAGAAATCAGTTAGGCTTCCCTTCAAAAAACCAATTTCTAGGCCTAAATTTTTAACATTTAAAAACAATTTCTACATTGTGGCAAAATATATATAACATAAAATTTACTATCTTAACCATTTAAAGTATACAGTTCAGTCGCATTAAGTATTCACAATGTTTCAGAACCATCACAACCACCATCCATCTTCCACAACTCTCTTCATCTTGCACAAACTGAAACTCCATACCTATCAAATGGTAACTCCCCATACCTCCTTTCCTCCAGCCCCTAGAGCCACTATTCTACTTCCTGTTCTTATAAATTTGACTATTCCAGGTGCTTCACATAATTGGAATCACGCAGTATTTTTCCTCTTATTTCACTTAGCATAATGTCCTCAAGGTTCATCCATATTATAGCACATGTCAGAATTCCATTCTTTTTTCAGGCTGAGTAATATTCCATTGAGAGAGTGTGTGCATGTATACATATCCCCCACATTTCATTTATCCATTCATCTGCTGATGGACTTGGGTTGTTTCCACCTTTTGGCTATTATGATTTTTTCTTGATAGCAGCCATCCTAATGAAAGTGAAGTGGTATCTCATTGTGGTTTAGATATACAATTCCCTAATGATTAGTGATGTTGAACATTTTTTCATATGCTTGTTGGCTATCTGTACATCATCTTTGGAGAAATGTCTGTTCAGTGCTTTGTCCATTTTTCAATCCCGTTGTTTAATCCCTTTTTACTGTGGTGCATCCCTTGATGCACCGAAATTTATTAGGCCATTAAATATGAAATGTCCAATTTTGAATCAAAAGTATAGTTTATTATATCTCAAACAAGAAGCATCAAAGTGTGCACCTAAACTATTGACACAGTTTTGCCACCTTAACAGTAGCTTGTTTATGCCAGCAGCAAAGAAGCCTGGTGAGCGAGTGGCGATGAAATTGTGAAAGGCCTTTTCCACAGCTTGTTGAGAATTGAGTATTTTTCCTTGTAAGAAGTGATCCAAAGCCTAGAAGCGGTAGACAATTGGCACAAGGTCTGGTGAATACGGTGGATGACAGAGTTTCCAAGTCTAGCCTCTGTAGTCTCAGCAGCATTGTTTATGCAACATGTGGTCAAGTGTTGTCTTGCAAGAGGATTGGCCTATCTCTATTGACCAATCTCGGCTGCTTAATCGCAAGCATACTCATCATTTCGTCCAATTGGTTGCAGCAGATATCTCCTGTCATCAATTGACCAGGTTTTATGAAGCTGTAGTGGATAATACCAGCACCGGACACCATTTGCTTTTTTTGATGAATATTTGGTTTTGGACTGTGTTTCAGCACTTCATCTTTATCCAACCATTGTGCTGAATGCTCGCAATTGTCAAAAAGAATCCATTTTTCATCACACATAACAATACGGTGTAAAAATGGTTTGCCTTTATGTCGTGACAGCAAAGAAAGACAAGCTTCAAGAGGGTATCTCTTCTGATGCTTGTTTAATTCATGTGGAACCCATCTATCCAGCTTCTTTACCTTACCGATTTGTTTCAAATGATCCAACATTATTGGAATAGTAACGTCAAACCTTGCTGCTAATTATTAACGTGTAGGTTGAGATGGATTTACTTCCACTACAGCTTTCAGCTCATCATTATCCACGTTCGTCTCAGGTCACCCACGTGGCTCATTTTCAAGATCGAAATCACCATAATGGAACTTCTGTGTGTTCATTAACCACATCCTTCCCAAACACTTCGTTGATATCTTGAGCTGTCTGCACTGCAATGATTCCACTATGGAACTCATATTCGAAAATAACATGAATTTTTGACTTACCCACGGTTTCACAAAAATTGCTCTAAAAAAAAAGTGAAAAATAATCACAAGCGAAAACATGCATTTGAAACACTGAGGATGTACCTTCACAATAAACATAAAACAAAAAGTGTCAAAGTGAAATGCCAGAGAGATCAACTGTCAAACTTAGTACTTAAGGAAATCAGACATTTCCTACTTAATAACCTAATATAATTTTGATACAGTCCAATTTAATTTTTTTATCTTCTGATGCCTGTGCTTTTGTGCCATACACAAGAAACCATTGCCAAACCCAGTGCCATGAAGCTTTCCCCCTATGTTCTCTCCTAGAAGTTTCATGTCTCTGATCCATTTTGAGTTAATTTTTGCATATGATGTACGGTAAGAGTCCAACATCATTCTTTTGCATGTGGATATCTAGTTTTCCCAATACCATTTGTTGAGAAGACTGTCCTTTCCCCACTGAATGATCTTCATACTCTTGTTAAAAATCATTTGACCACACATGTAATGGTTTATTTCTGGGCTTTCTAGTCTATTCCATTGGTCTATGTCTGTCTTTATGCCAGTAACAAATTGTTCTGATTCCTGTAGCTTTGTAGTAAGTTTTGAAATCAGGAACTGTGAGACTCCAATTTTGTTGTTCTTTTTAAAGATTATTTTGGGTATTCAGGGTCCTTTGAGATTCCATATGAATTTTTGGATGGATTTTTCTATTTCTGCAAAAATCATCATTGGGATTTTGATAAGGGCTGCAATGAATCTGTAGATTGCTTTGGATAGTATTGACATCTTAACTATATTAAGTCTCTCAATCCATGAACATGGGATATCTTTCCATTTATTGGTGTCTTCTCTAGGCGCCATTTTGATTTGCATTTTCTTCACAGTAACGCATTTCATAAGAAACTTTCAACACACCTTTATCACCTCAGTGTGAATACCCAGAGAATGAACCACACATGTCTAAATGAGTAACTGGAAAATCAAGATAACATAATCTAATTCTCCCATGCCAAACTAATTTATTTATATCTGTAGCCTTCAGTAAGATTATCCTACAAAACTGCACAGTGAGTTTTGGAAATCTATCGTGTTAGATGCTATATTCAGATTTTGTATTTCTGAATAGAATCTAATTTCTTTTTCACAAATGTAGGAGCAATCTTTAAGTAGTAGTTCTAAATTGTTTGGTACTGCATTTAGCCAGAGAATGATTATCTGAATTAGTAAAAAAAAAAGGTCTCATGATGGCTCTCAACCAGATATTTCAATGAGATATCTACAACACACTGAAACTAAATTCAGTCCTTGAGCACAAATGGATTAATGCTACTTTCTGTAACTTGTGCTACATGCATATTAGTATAATATAAATCTAACATAAAGAAATTTTAACAGTATTAATGGAGTAGGCTTAATTAGTTAAGAGATATTCTCCTTTAATATTGTACTTAAATCAGACATATTGGACTTAGATACTTACTGGCTCATATCTTCCACCTTTACAAAAGGCTTTTTGAGTCTTCCTGCTTGAGAACATAGAAAACATGGTATTAGATACTTGCAAATCCAGGCATTTTTTTAAAAAAATAAAACTACTCTGGCAAAAAAACCCCGAAACCAAGAAACAATGATGTATTCATTTCAAAGTCTTAAGTCTCAGGTGAGGTATTTTCCCTTATCACCCCATTTCCAAAAATAATAGAAGCTCTGTCTATATTCTGAGATTCTTAAACTGAATGGAGCCCTCAAATGAATAGGATTCAGGAGGATCATAAATTGGAACAGGAAAAAAACTGCACTTTTATTTTCACTAACCTCTAATTGAAATGTAACATTTCCTCCGATTATAAGTGTAAGCAACAAATCACAGTAGTATTAGCAGTACCTGTAACTTTGATACCAACGGAAACAACAGATATTTTCATATCATATTAGTTATTACAGATATCTCAAAGCATCATTTATGCTTATTAATTCAAAATGACAGCAGCAATTAGAATCACCACTAGAACTTGTTTTTAATGTGTAATAAAAAGCAAGTATATCACTATTTTGTAATTAAAAACTACTCTGATAATTAAATTTCAATGTAATTGATTTTCTTGGTAATCTAATGATTTTTAAACAAATGTTTTAAAAAACATTATTCTGAGGATAAGAGTCCCTAGGCTTCACCAGACTGTCATAGGGGTCCATGTTCTAAAAGGACCAAGAAACTCCTGAATAAATCATTTAAAGTGCTGTTTACGTGATTTTAGAAGATCTTTATATGATTTGTTCTTTTTTGCAAAAGCAAACCAAACACATTTAGGGGTATCAAAATACTTACTTCTTGTTTTTTGTGCACCAATACCAACTTTTTTCCCCTAAAAAAATAAATATAGTGAAAAATCTGGGTTTGAAAGTACAGTGAAAACAGCAACTGCAATTGTTCAATATCCTTTAGATTAAAAAAAAATCATATAGAAAACATACTTTATCAAAGAAGGGTGATTATTATTGTTTTGTTAAAAAAAAAACTGCCTTTTAAAATAAACTCAATCAAGGAAATTAAATGATGGTCATTCAAGAATTAAAAATCTTAACCTTTAGTATAGAATTAAATAGTACAATCTCAGTTTTATAATACATCCAATGAAATACCTTGCATTCTAGGTATAATTGTTTTTGCCTTCATAGGAAATCAACTAATAATAAAAATGTACAATTGATGAAATAATCCATAAAGAGTCATATAAGTTATTTTTATACCTTATTCAGCAAAACTTTTGTGTTAAACTGAAGGTAGAAATTAGTCAAAAATTTATTAGTTTGTCAGTTCAGGCCAAGAGGAAATACATCCAATATGGGCAATCAACCCCACTGATTACAACTAAAAACTCAACATTCAATAAACAGCTACCTGAAGAATGAAAAGTAAAATAAGCAGGCAGATTGTGGAAGGGAGTCAAAACTCGGACTGCCAGTCATAGAATTGGCAGCAGTGGCAGAGCCAACAGATAAAAATCCCATACAAACCTCACCTTTTTGGCTGGAAGAACCAGGAAAGAGGTTTCAGTGATACAAAGAATACCAAAAGAATCCCTATATTTCTCTTCTCCCCACTGTTCTGCCCTGATGGTGGGCCACCGTTAGGAAGCTGTAATTGTAAAGGTAGCATAAGAAGCTAAAACTGAGAAACCCTCACTCTCTGACTAGAGGAACTGGGAAAAGGGCTACCGTGGGCTGGAGATTGAGGAGGAAATCCAAGAAAGGAGCAAGGTGGAGAAGGGGATCCCTAATCCCCTGTATAAATCCACACAAGTGCAGGGCTTAACTCCAAGTTGCACACGCTAAGGACAGACCTAAAGCAACATAGCAAAGCCTTCAAAAATGGAACTAAGATACAAACCACTGCCTGAATCTTAGACTAACCCATATGTGGTGTGCATGCAGGACAAACCCAAAGCTGCATACAAGTCTTTGAAAACTTGAAACTGAGATTAGAACCACCATCCACAAAAATTGAGACAGAACTAACAGTTTAAACAAAACTGAGATGAATTCCTGCTAAAACAATAACAGCAGAAACAAAATCAGCATTCTCCAGACTATTATAATAGATCTGGACCCTATACAACATAACATTTACAATTTCCAGTATACAGTCAAAACTTATTTGACACGTAAAAAACCTGGAAAACATGATCAATCCTTGAGGGAAAAAGATAATCAGATGCCAACACCAAGATGTTCCTGATGTCAGAATTATCAGAAAAAGACTTTAAAAGTAAAGGTAAACATACTTGAAATGAATGGGAAGATACAAGTTCTCAGCAGAAAAACTATAAGAGTCAAACAGAAATTGTAGAACTAAAAATTACATTATCTGAGATACAAAATACACTGGAAGGGCTTAACAGCAGAACATAGATGACAGTGAAGTGTCTGTGAACTTAAAGACAAAAAATAGAAATCCCCATTTGGAAGACAAAAACAAAAAAGACTGGGGGGGTGGGGAGGGAAAGAAACAGAGCCCCCAGGGACCTGTGGGATAACATTAAGATATATCACTTTAGTGTTATTGAAATTGTAGAAAGAGAAGAAAGATTGGTGAAAAAGAAGAAGGAAAAATTAATAGCTGAAAACTTTCCAAACATAAATTTACAGATTCAAGAAGCTCAGTGAACCACAGTGTAATTTCAAAGTAAACCATGCCTACGCACACCACAGTCAAACTTTTGGAAACTAAAGATAAAGAAAAAAAATCTTAAAAGCAGCTACAGAAAAATGATACGGTAAATGTAAGTGAACAATAATTCGAATGACTGCAGATTTCTCATCAGAATCCATGGAGGCCAGAAGATAACTGTAGAACAGGAGTAAAGTACTGACATAAAGAACTCTCAATTCATAATTCTTTCTCCAGTGAAAGTATCTTCACATGAAGGATATCCAAGAGAATTCACTGCCAGCAGAACTGCTCTAAAAAAATGCTAAAGGACGTTCTTCAGGCTAAAGGAAAATAATATCAGAGGGAAACCTGTAATTTCAGGAATGAAGGAAGAACAGAAGAAAGAATAAATAAGACTATTTTTCTTCTCTTAAGTTCTTTAAAATGTGTGACTTTTCAAGCAAAAGTTTAACATTGTCAGGTGGCATTTTCTTTATAAGCATATGTAATAAACCCCTTAACATAAAGGTTGTTGAGGAAGAGTAAAAGAGCATTAAATATGTACACACCAAACGACAAGATTCAAAATAAATGAATCAAAAACTGTACTAGCACTAAAAGGAAAAATAGACAAATCCTCAATTATATTTGGTAACTTCCATACTACTCTCTCTCAGTAGTAGACCAGAACAAGATATAAAATCATTACGGTTATAAAAGATCTGAGCAACATTACCACCCAAGTTGACTTAATTGACCATCTAAAGAACACTCCCCCAATAGCAACAGAATGTACATTCTTTTCAAGTGTACATGGAACATTCACTAGGATAATCTATATTCTGGATAATAAAACAAATCCTGACAAATTTTTAAAAGGTAAAATCATACAAAGCATGTTCTGTGACAATAACAGAATTAAAATAGAAATCAGTAATGGAAAGATAGCTGGAAATCCCCAATTATTTGGAAACAAATGGTGTAATTACAAATAACCCACAGGACAAAGAGTAAGTCACAAGAGGAATTTAAAAATACTTTTAATTAAAGATGAAACTCTAACATATAAGCAACAGGAACTCTCATTCATTGCTGGTGGGAATGCAAAATAGCACAACTACATTGGAAGATAGCTTGGCAGTTTCCTACAAAACTAAACATTCTTATAGAATCCAGCAGTCATGCTCTTTGGTATTTACCCAAATGAGTTGAGAATTCATGCCCACAAAAAAACCTGCACATGGATGTTTACAGTAGCTTTATGACCGCCAGAATTTGGAAGCAACCAAGACGTCCTTCCATAGGAGAATGGATAAACTGTTGTACATCCAGACAGCGGAATATTACTCAGCACTTAAAAAAAAAAAAGAGCTAATTCACTATTGTTCCTTATTGCTGAGTCTCAATATATATAGCCAAAGTGTTGTACCCCCATAATATTCTGAAATAAAAAAATAAAAAATAAAAAATAAATAAAAATTAAAAAAAAAAAAGAGCTATCAAGCCATGAAAAGACAAAGAGTAACCTTAAGTGAGTATAATAAGTATAATAAGCCAATCTAAAAAGGCTACATACTGTACGATTTCAATATGATTCTATGGAAAAGTAAAAATTATGGAGACAGTAAAGGATTAGTAATTGTCTAGGGCTGAAGGGGAGGGAGGAATTAACAGGTAGAAAATGGAGGATCTATAGGGCAGTGAAACTATTCTGTATGATACCATAATGGTGGGTATATGTCATCATCATACATTTGTCAGAAGCCACGGAATGTACAACACCAAAAGTGAACACAAATGTCAACTATAGACTTTGGGTGATAATGATGTGCCAGTGTAAGCTCATCAATTGTTACAAACGTACCATTCTGGTGTGGGATGTTTGTAGTAAAAGATGATATACTGGGGAAAAGGGTATATGTGAAATCTCTGTACCTTCCACTCAATTTTGCTGTGAACCTAAAACTTCTTTAAAGAATAAAGTCTATTAAAAATATCCAACATAAAATGTGTGAGATGCAGGTAAAGGAGAGCTTAAAGGAAATGTATAGCATTAAATGTTTATATTAGCAAAGAAAAGCTCAAATCAATGAATCCAAGCTTCTTACCTAAGAAACCACAAAGAAAATTAAACCCAAAATAGGCAGAAGAAAGAAATAGCAGAAATCAACAAAATGGAAAACAGAAAAAGAGAGAAAAATCAATGAAACTAAAAGCTGGTTCTTTGAAAAGATTAATAAAATTGGTAAAACTCTAGCTAGGCTAAGAAAAAAAAAGAGTAGACACAAAATAGTAGCATCAGGAATGAAAGAGGGGACATCATAACAGACTCCACAGACATTTAAAGGTTAATAAGAGAGTATTACAAACAACTCTTTGCCCATTAATTCCACAACTTAGACAAAATGGACAAATTCCTTGAAAAACAAACTACCAAAGTGCATTGAAGAAGAAATAACCTGAATTGTCCTATATCTAATGAAGAAATTGAATTCATAGTTGAGAATCTTACAACAAAGGAAACTCCAGACCTTAGTAGCCTTGTTAGTAAATTCTATTAAACATTTAAGAAATAAAACTGATTCTATAAAAACTTGTCTAGAAAATAGAAATGAGAACATCTCAGCATTTTATGAGAATAGCATTAAACCTGGCACAAAAACCAGACAAAGACATGAAAGAAAACATCAATATTCCTCATGCACATATATGCAAAAAATCCTCAACAAAATAAACCACAAAACACTTTAAATAAAGTAGTGGAGCAAAATACATTTATCCAAATTTTAAAGATACATATTAACAAGAACATTTTTGAGAATCTAATAAATATTTTGAAATTTACATGTATTTAGTGTATATAAGATTTACACATGTCCATTCAAGACCTTTAAATGTAATTTCATCAAAAAGTTTTATGTTTTAGTACTTGCCAAAGCAAAAATTTTCCAGAAACATTCCTTTTTCATATGCTAAAATAAAATTTTTCAGTATAGGAATGAATTTAACCAGTTATACATTTTGGATTATAGAGGTATTTTGGTATTCCTATCCTTTAAATTTTGGGAGAAAGGTAAGACTTGTTTCACAGCTATTTTATTGTTTTTCCTTTTTTATAAGGGCTCCCATTGCATGGAACATAACAGGCATTGAGTATTGATTAAAGGGGATTACGTGATCTGAGCCCTCGTGAAATTTATAATTTAGTAAATACTGGATCCAAGGCACTGAAACCTGTTAATTATCTTTCAAATCTTCCCCTCCCTTTCTGTTCCTGCCTTAAGCCAGGCCTTCAACATTTCTCAAGATTATTGACATAACATCCCAGAATGCTTTTCTTTTAAAAACTGCGGGCTGTGACCTATTAGCGGCCTGGAAAGTCAGTGCAGAGAGTTGTGATCAGTATTTTTAAGAAATGAAAATACTATAGAAATATTGGCATCACATTAAGAGTAAGTATTGTTTAATGAAACTTTAGATATACATACACTTATACATGAAGACAGACATGATGTGTGTATTCACATAGTGTCTACCTATAAGTCCTTGTGAATTTAAATTTGTTATACATTTATTCCTATATATAATCCAAACAATCTGCAAAGTGCAGTAGAGTTCATTTACATGCAATTTAGCATAGTCTAGTATAGGCATATCTACTCATCATTTTGTGAAAATTTAGAAATAGCCATTTGAAATTTTTACCTGTAAATAAGACATACAAATATTAACAGTTTTATTTAAATACTAAAAATTTGTTGCTTTCTGCAAATTATTCATATCTTATGTAAATGTGAATTTATTAAAAATGTGAAATTCATAGGAAACTTATGCATACTTATATATGGTATACATATACTTGCTGGTCATGATGTAAAATGTACCTATTGAAAATTGTGGTCGAGAGTTCAAAAGTCATTTCCCAGTTGTCAGTCTTGCCAGCAAATAATTCGTTCTTTACTTGCAACCAGAAGACCTTTCCAAAATGACTATCCAATCAGGTTACTCTTCTATTTATAATCTTTCAATAATTTTCCAAAACCTTCAATATAAAATCTAACTCCTTTATACAGCGTGCAAGGTCCTTTATAATCTGAATTTGCTGATTTTTCCAGCTTCATCTTTAGTCATTCACCCAAAGATCAAGTTTTATTATTACTAAATTTCTAAAGCCATCCTACTATGGCTTCATGTCTATATACACATTCTCCTATGAGTTTACTTTCTTTTTGGACCCTAGTCATTTAAGTATTGAATGAAGGAAAAGTAAACCACAAAAGAATGGCCTAAGAAATATGAAGAGAACCAGGAGAAAACTAAGAGATGAGAGAAATTACAGAAGAGAATAGAAAAGTTTAAGGAAGGAATGAACAATAGCTGAGAGAACCAATGACTAGTTTTAAAAAGCATCAGATTGACTTGGCAAATTGGTCAGAAGTTTCGTACCTTATAGGTTGAAAAGTGAATGGGAAGTATGAAAGTAGAGATTTGAGAAGTTTGGATGGGAGAGATTATAAGGATTGGATAGTAGTTAGGGATGTGGGATCAAGGGAGGTTTTACTGTATTTGTTTTATAGGATGGAAAAGGCTTGAATCTGTATAGAGACTTCAAAGAAAAAGCCAGGAAAAGGGAAGAGACTAAAGATACGGGAATATTAAGTCTAACAGAATGCAATGTCCAATGTAGTTATTTAACAAATATTTCAAGGTCAGGCCAACTAGCCACACTATAGAACAAGATTTTGTTATACCACCATCTAGAGTAGTTGAAAAGTAAGTATAGTTCTCATTTATGTTCCAAAAAGGAACACATTACTTATATGAGGAACTTCTTCTGCAATAGGCTGCTTCAAGTGTTTTTCTACAGAATAAATAGGGTATCTGTTTAAAAAAATAGCAGTAACCAAAAAAGGGGGGGGAGGAAAAAACAAACAAAAAAACCCATCTGCCACTATCCCAGGAGCAACTTTTACCTCATGAGTACAATCCTAAAGTTAAGTGATATACAACAATTTATTGGAATACCAGAAACATGCATATAATGCACAGGTTTATCCCTAGGATATTCTGGCAATGTTTTCTACTTGGTGGGAAAAATTTACAAATAAATAAAACAAAGCTGGTCACTTCTTAAAATTAGCTTAAAAATTAAAGAAGACAACATACCACATCTTTTACAGAAGTACTTGATTTCTTCAGTAAATACAACTCTTTTTTCTTTTGTTCAATGTAGTATCTAATGTCTTATTTAAAAGAAAGAAAGGTTTAAGATTAGCAATTTTATCCTTGGAGTTAAACAGTGATATTTTCCCATAATTGTAGTAAACTTGTATGAAGGAATTACCATTACAGGTATCCCTTGTGCTATGATTTGAATGTTTGTCCCCTCCCAAACTCATTTTGAAATTTAATCCCCTACGTAACATTATTAAGAAGAGGTGATTCATGAATTAATGGGTTAATGGATTAATGGGTTATGAGAGTGGAACTGAAGGCTCTATAAGAAGAGGAAGAGAGACCTCAGCCAGCATGCTCAGTCCTCTCGCCATGTGATACCATGCGCTGCCTCAGAACTCTCCTGAGCCCCCATAGCAAGAAAGCCCTCACCAGATGTAGCCTCTCGACCTCAAATTTCTCAGCCTCCATAAGTAAGAAATAAACTTCTTTCCTTTATAAATACCATTCAGATTCTGTATAAAAACAGAAATGGACTAAGTCTTTGCTTAAAAATTTCACTATGCAATCGGATCAATAACAATGGGCTTAAATTTCAAAAATTAAATCCTACATTATGAGAATTTTTCCATGAAACATTGAAATATTTTAAGGAATAAAACTGAAAAACAAAGAGTTTTACAGTTTTTGAATTCTATTAATGGCTAAATTTAATAAAGCTCATTATAAAGCAATAACTAGGTATTCTAACAGATTCTATAAGTACAAAGAGAAGGAATTAAAATTTTCTTCTGGAATTTCTAAAATCAATTCCACTTAATATATACCCATGTTCTTGACAATTTAATGCATACTGTAAGGCAAGTTTCACAAGTTTCCAGTAATATTTTAAAATGCCACAAGATGGGGATGTTTCTCCATGAAAAGGAGATTCTGTTCTTTGTAAAATGAAACACAGGCTGAAATCTAGGGTTTTCCTAAAAATGAGGAAAGGAAGATTTCAAGAATATCTAAAATTCCCAGTTGAGTTTTTAATAACAAAATGTACAGCATGAATTTTTAAAGTTCCTACTTACATGGTCCTTGATAGCTTTTTCAACTAATAATTTTCCTCTGCTCAAACACACCTACAAAAAGACCAAAAAAACAAACAGAAAAAGTTCTAACAGTGCTTCATTGAAGAAAAAGTTAAGAAGGTAAACTTGCTAAAGTAAATAGGTAAATTTTATTTGTACACATCTTAATGGCTAGCAACACAATAATATTTGGTCAAAAGTGATTTCTTTTGGATCTTATCTCCTTTTAAAAAGTTGGGTTTTTTTTGGTGGAACAACTAGAGTTAACTTAATTAGACCCAAGGGGTCATAAGTACTATTCAACATGAAAAATAGAATGCCTAGGTTCCACTGGAATTCTCCATCTATAATTAGCTGGTTTACATTTTAGTTTCCTCTTAAATTGAAGATTTAAGAAAAACAATAAACTTTATATACTGTTTTTACATTTTATTTCACTTTTTAAATAAAATACTGGGAAAAGTAGTTGAAATGCTATCAGCAACAATTTGTAACTAATTACTAATGTATTGTCTCCTTGCTCCAAAAAAGTATTAACTAAAAGAATAGAATGCATAAGCCTTCCTTGGTCTCTTCTTTCTTTGCCTTTTTTTCTTCTATGTATTATGTCTCTTTTTTCAACTGGTATCTCCTTTGTGACTCATTTTTTCTACTTGTTTTCCCCTCATTTTCCCTGCTTTTCAAATGGCTATAAAAGTTGAGGAAGATATTTTAAAATGATAATTTAATTACATTTCAATCTAAAAAATGAGATAAATTAAACATTTTATCTCTCAATCTCTTCCCTTCCCCACACTCAATTAAATAAATTTAATTTGTCCTTTCCTGTATCTTCTAATTTATTGGCAATGGAGTGGTAGGGATGTGATGTCAGTAATTATACATAGAACAGGGGTTGGGAACCTTTTTATGCAAAGGGCCAGACAGTATACATTTTAGGCTTTGTAGGCTATATGGTCTCTATCAACCTATTCAATTCTGCCCAAAGCATGAAAGCAACCGCAAATAATACCTAAACAAATAGGTATGACTATGTTCCAATAAAACTTTATGGACAATGAAATCTGAATTTCATATAATTTCTAAATGTCACAAAATATTCTTCTTTTGACTTTTAACCCCAGCCATTTGAAAATGTTAAAACCATGCTTAGCTTGCAGCCTGTACAAAAACAGACAGCAGGCTAGATTTGGCCTATGAGCCACAGTTTGCTTAACCCCTGCTCTGAAACAAAAAAAGGTTTCTGGCCGGGTGCAGTGGCTCACACCTGTAATTCTAGCACTCTGGGAGGCCAAGATGGGAGGATCACTTGAGGCCAGGAGTTTGAGGTTGTAGTGAGATACAATGGAGTCACTGTACTCTATCCTAAGCAACAAAGTGAGACATCAAAAAGGTTTCTATTTCTCCTTTAAACAATGATCTATTAACTTTTTAGTTGTAAATTACTCTAAAAAATAAAAGCCATCCTTAAATGCAAGGGTATCCTTTAGGAATGAGGGTATGGTGACTACACAAGTACTATTTTAAAAAAAAAATCACCTTCCTAAAAGATAGTAACCTTATTAACGACAGGAAAGCCATACATAATGTTCTACCTAAGTGAACTCTACTGCCAGCCTGTTATTGAAAATCATGAGATCCTCAGGTTAAAGCCTTTCTGAGAGTCTCAAAGCATATTTAAGAGACTTACTGTGTCTGGTGACTTAAATGAACTTCCATCGTGGCTGGGATGAGGTGAAGTGGTTTCTGCAGTAAATGCAGATTCTGGACTTGGTACAGGAGAAATTCGACCCAAAGTTTGTGCAAATTTAGCTTCCTTTTTATTTGAAATAAGATAACTGATATCTTTGCTGAGAAATTCTTCAACTCGCTAGAGGAAAACAAAGTATTTTTAAGTCATTAAAAACCACAACTGTCTCATATGCAGGCACAGCATAAAATTCCAATCTGATACAACTTAATATCTTATAAATTGGTGGTTCTTATACTACATTTTTCGGAACCTAGATTTCTGAAGAAGTGTAATGGGAGCTCCAATAACAACACAACAACAGCGGCATGTGGTATCTACTATTCTTAAGTACTTTATATATCCTAATTAATTTTATCTATTTAACAATCCCATGGTTACTAGTATTATCCACATTTCTTGGAGGAGATAACTGAAGAGAAGTTAAGTGACTTGCTCGAGGTTACATCAATTTCTTGGAGGAGATAACTGAAGAGAAGTTAAGTGACTTGCTCGAGGTTACATCAGTAGAAAATAACAGAATTTGAATACAGGCATTCTGACTCAAGCCCATGATCTAAAGCAGCAGTGTCCAATAGAACCTACCATAGTGATGGAAATGCTTTTTGTCCACACTATCCAATGTGACAGCAACCTGCCCGTGTGGCTACTGAGCACTTGAAATGAAGATACTGGGACAAAGCCACCAAATTGTTTTTGTTTTAGAGATGGATTCTCACTGTTGCCCACACTGGCCTTGATCTCCTGGGCTCAAGGGATCCTCCTACCTCACCCTCCCAAATAGTTCAGACTACTCATGCCACTGATTTGTAAATTTTCTTTCATTTTAAGGAATTTAAATTTAAATAGCCACACATCACTAATGGCTACCATATTGGGACAGCACAGTTCTAAATCATTAAGTTAAAACATTTTCCCTGAGGCTTAAACTTATAGGATAGAGGGAACCTTTATCCTTAAGTGTGCAAGATTGTTCGAAGATAATTTCCTTACTAAAATGTTTAAAAACCACTGCTTAAATGCCTGAATTTATTTATTAGGTCATTGAATATGAAATGTCTGATTTCAAATCCAAAGTGTAGTTTATTATATATCTCAAACAAGAAGCAGTACAATTAATCAAAGTATGGACCTAAACCATCAACACAGTTTTGCTATCTTAATGGTAGCTTGTTTATGCCAGCGGTGAAGAAGCATGGAGAGCGAGTGGCAATGAAATCATGAAAGGCCTTTTCCACAGCTTTTTGAGAATTGAAGATTTTTCCTTGCAAGAAGTGGTAGTCAGTTGGTGCAAGGGGGATGACGGAGTTTCCAAGTCCAGCCTCTACAGTCTGAGCAGTGTTGTATGTGTGACATGTTGTCTTGCAAGAGGATTGGCCTGTCTCTACTGAAATCTCGGCTGCTTCATTGCAAGCACCCTCATCATTTCGTCTAATTGGCTGCAGTAGACATCCACTGTAATTGACTGACCAGGTTTCATGAAGCTGTAGTGGATAATACCAGTGCTGGACCACCAAACTGATACCATTAGCTTTTTTTGATGAATATTCGGTCTTGGACTGTGTTTCAGCACTTCATCTTTATCCAACCATTGTGCTGAACGCTTGCGATTGTCAATAAGAATCCATTTTTCATCACATGTAACAATACGATGTAGAAATGGTTCGCCTTTATGTTGTGACAGCAAAGAAAGGCAAGCTTCAAGAGGATTTCTCTTCTGATTTCTCTTTGTTTAATTCACGTAGAACCCATCTATCCAGCTTCTTTACTTTGCTGATTTGTTTCAAATGGTCCAATATTGTTGGAATAGTAATGTCAAACCTTGCTGCTAATTCTTAAAGCGTAGGTCGAGATGGATTCACTTCCACCACAGCTTTTGGCTCATCATTATCCACGTTGGTCTCAGGTCGCCCACGTGGCTCCTTTTCAAGATTAAAATCACCAGAACAGAACTTCTCAAACCATCACCATCCCGTGCACTCATTAGCCATATCCTTCCCAAACACTTCATTGACATTTTGAGCTCTCTGCACTGCACTGGTTCCACGACAGAACTCATATTCGAAAATAACATGAATTTTTGACTTATCCATGGTTTCACAAAAATTGATCTAAAAAAAATTTGAAAGGTAATCACAAGCAAAAACGTGCTTTTGAAAGACTAAGGATGTACCTTCACAATAAAAATAAAACAGGAAGTGTCAAAGCGAAATGTCAAAGATATCCCATCAAACTTAGTACTTAAGGAAATCAGACATTTCATATTTAATAACCTAATATAAACAAACGTACCAAAGTCAAAGTTATTAAAGATCACCCACATCCAGGGGCAGGTAAATTAAAACAAGTAGAAGTAAATCCTAAGTAGAATACTAATAATATTACTATCTGTATAAATGAAATACTTCTACAAGTATTTTAAACAGCTATATCCAATTTCTAAAGAACCTCATACTATAAATGAAGATAATAAAAAATGAAGTAAAGTGTGTAACAGATAAGTTAATTTCATCTAAGAATGAAGCAGAATTTACTGCTGAGACCACTGGCTTCCTTGGTTAAGTGCAAGTTACTTCCTTTTTTACTACCAATATTTATTTTCATTGACCAGTAAATAAAATATCCACATTTATTTATTCCAGCGAGTACACACTCATATGCCTACAAGGGCCAGGCAGGAATATAAATGAACAATTTACACATCAAATACTGTCTTCATTTTTATAAACATGAGGCCCTAGCAATGCTAGAGGTTCTAATTTTTCAAGAGAAGCCCAATGTCCTACAGGTTTTATTGTGACAAAATATACATAACATAAAATTTGTCATTTTAAACTTTTTTTTTTTTGAGACAGTCTCCCTCTGTAAACTGGGCTAGAGTGCAGTGGCATCATCATAGCTCACTGCAACCTCAAACTCCTGGGCTCATGTGATCCTCCTTCTGCCTCAGCCTCCCAAATAGCTGGGACTGTGGGCCCGCCCCACCACACCCCACTAATTTTTTTTCTATTTTTAGTAGAGACAGGGTCTCCTCTTGCTCAGGCTGGTCTCCACCGAACTCCTGAGCTCTAGTAATCCTCCCACCTCAGCCTCCCAGAGTGTTAGGATTACAGGCGTGAGCCACCACACCCGGCCCATTTTAACCATTTTTAAGTGTACAATTCAGTGGCAATAAGTACACTGCAATATTATGCAATGATCACTACTGGCCATTTCTGGATTTTTTTCACCATCCCAAACTGAAACTCCGTACCCATTAAACAGTAACTCCACATTCCCCAATCTCCCTAGCCCCTGGTAACTTTTATTCTACTTTCTGTCTCTATGAATTTAGCTATTCTAGGTACCTTATGTAAGTGGAATCCTGTAATTTGTCTTTTTGTGACTAGCTTCTTTCACCTAGCAAAATCTTTTTAAGGTTCACCCATGTTGCAGCATATCAGAATTTTATTCCTTTTTAAAGCTGAGTAATATTCCATTGTATGTATATACAACATTTTGTTTATCCATTTACCTGTTGGACATTTGGGCTATTTATGCCTTTTGGCTATTGTGAATAACAATGCTACGAATACCCCTTTCAAGACTCTGCTTTTAATTCTTTTAGATATATCCTCAGAAGTGGAATTGCTGGATCATATGGTAATTCAATTTTTAATTTTTTCAGAAACTACCCATACTATTTTGCATAGTGGCTGCATCATTTTATACTCCCACTCACAGTGCACAAGGGTTCCATTTCTCCGTATCATCGTTAACCCTTGTTATTTTCTGGTTCTTTGATAGTAGCCATCCTAAGGGGTTTGAAGTATTAACTCATTGTGGTTTTGGTTGACATTTCCCTAACGATTAGTGATGTTGAGCATCTCTTCATGTGTGTATTGGCCATTACTATATCTTCCTTGAATAAATATTTTTTCAGGTCTTTTGCCTATTTTTTTTAAATGGGTTGTCTTTTGTTGTTGGGTAGTATAAGTTCTTTATATAGGTATTCTGGACATTAATGCTTTATCAGATATATAAACTGCAAATATTTCTTACCATTCTGTGGGTTGTCTTTTCACTCTCTTGATAATGTCCTTTGAGGCACAAAAGTTTTTAATTTTGATGAGTTGCAATTTATGTATTTTTTCATTTGTTGTCTGTGATTTTGGAATCATATGCAAGAAATCGTTGCCAAATCCAATGTCATGAATATTTCCCCCTATATTTTCTCTAGGAACTTTAGCTCTTACATTTATATAATTTTTTTTTTTTTTTGAGACAGAGTCTTACTCTGTCGCCCCAGGCAGAGTGTAATCGCATGATCATAGCTCACTTTCAAGCTCAAATTCCTGGGCTCGAGCAATCCTCCTGCCTCAGCCTCCCGAGTAGCTGGGACTGCAGGTGCACTCCACCACATCCTGCTAATTTTTTCTATTTTGGGTAGAGATGGGGTCTCACTCTTATTCAGGCTGGTCTCGAACTCCTGGGTTCAAATGATCCTCCTTGATATCTCAAAGCTCTAAGATTGTAGGCGTGAGCCACTGTGCCTGGCCTAGCTCGTACATTTAGATCTTAGATCCATTCTGAATTAATTTTTGCATATGATGTAAGGCAAGGGTCCAACTTCATTCCTGTCCATGTAGATATCCAGTTTTCCTAGCACTAGCTGTTGAAAAGATCGTCCCTTTCCCATTGAATGGTCTTAGCACCGTTGTTGAAAATTGATTAACCATTTATGCAGGCTGGGTATGGTGCCTCATGCCTGTAATCCCAGCACTTTGGGAGGATCAGTTGAGGCCAGAAGTTCAAGACCAGCCTGGGCAATACAGTAAGACCTTGTCTCTACAAAAATTTAAAAACTAGCTAAGCATGGTGGCATATACCTGTAGTCCTAGCTCCTTGGGAGGCTTAGGTGGGAGAATTGTTTGAGCCCAAGAGTTTGAGGTTACAGTGAGCTATGACTGAGCCACTGCACTCCAGCCTGGGTGACAGAGCAAGGCCCTGTCTCTTAAAAATAAATAAAACATACATGCAAGGGTTTATTTCTGGGCTCTCTGTTCCATTCCATTGGTCTATATGTCTGTTCTTATGCTAGTACCACATATTTCCTTTGGTTTTCCATTTCTTACAGTGTTAAAACTCCTTAAGTAATGAACAGAATGCCCTTTATAATCTAGCCCTAATATACCTTTGTTGCTTGCCATTTCCCCCATCTAAATCCCAGGCTCAAGTCACATGCAACATTAGCAGTTGCGCAAACCACACTGACTATACTTTAAATATGTCCTTTCCTCTATTTAGTATGTCCATTTTGTCTTGTATATTCTCACTAGGCCTTCAAGATCCAGCTCAAACTTTACTTCAAGATCCAGCTCTGTTATGATTCCTACTGGCAGAATCAATCATCCCTCTTTGTTCTAATAGCAATTTCTACATATTTCTGTTAAAGCACTGACAATGCTTTACTATAAATTACTTAGTTGTCTGATTTTCTCACTAGACTGAGACTACCTAGAGGACTAGACTCATATTGTTTTTACTTCTCCAGCCTCTAAAATAGTGCTGGCATATGGCATACACTGGTGGAATAATTTTTGAATGAATTTCCATACACACAAATCTTAATCATTCTTCAAAGTTGAGTTCAAATTGTGCCTGTACAATGTCCTCCACAATTCCTCAGCTGGAAGTAATACCTCACTTCTCTTGACATTCATTGTTGTATTAAAATCAATTGTTGGCCAGGCATGGTGGCTCACGCCTGTAATCCTAGCTCTCTGGTAGGCCGAGGCCGGTGCATTGCTTGAGCTCAGGGCTTCAAGACCATCCTGAGCAAGAGTGAGACCTCATCTCAATTAAAAAAAAAAAAAAAAAATCAGCCAGGCATGTGGCAGGTGCCTATAGTCCCAGCCACTCGGGAGGCTAAGGCAAGAGGATCGCTTGAGCCCAGGAGGTGGAGGTTGCAGTGAGCTGAAATGACGCTACTGTACTCTACCCAGGGCGACAGAGCGAGGACTCTATCTCCACACAAAAAAACAATGCAACTAGACAATCTGCCTCACAAACTTCCCACCCCCTTAATAAATAAAATAAAATAGAATTGTACCAATGTCATCTTTACCTAGATTAGAACTTGAGGGTAGGACAGACATAGGATTCATTTTTTAATCTACCAAAACACATAAGAGTGCAATGCACTCTGTTGAGACTCAGTATCTTCTATTATCACTCAAGAGCAATTTTAACTTTGTGGCTTGCATGGGTTTTCCGTGTTCTGTAATAACATTCTTAACTGTTATACTAGTCCAGACTAATTTAGGTAGCTCCCCAATATTCATACTCAAGAATTCCTGCTATCTGGAGGACATCCCAACATTACAGTGAGCATGCAATAAGCAGTTCCACTAGGACAAGGGAGTCTCATTTCTTATACTTTAGGAACTTTATGCTAGACTACTAATCAGAGAAACCTGAAAGTTTTGCCAGGGTACAAAAGATTAAAACAAATAGTTTTTAATTAATGATAAACAGTTAATAAGACTTTTAAGCTTGGCACTAATATATGCTTTGTTTTCCAAAAGGAAAATTTCAATGATTACATACTAAAAAGTACTAGTTACCAATTTTTCCTTTCTTACCAGTGTATGTGTGGTTTTCACTTACCCCTCCCAGATCCTTAATGTCCTTTTGCAGTTTTTCAGATATGGTGACAGAAGGTAAGTCAAGGTAAAATACTTTTCCCCAAAGTGGCTTATATTTGGATTTTTCTGGTCTGTTGTCAGTTTTCAGAGATTTCAAAGATGGTCTATTTTTTTCATTTTTGACTTGGATTCCACCTGTTATTACAAATGTTTAGAATTAAATCATGTCTTATGCAAAATTTTTACTGTTTTAGAAATATTTCATTATACAATAATCACATCACAGAAAAAAATTCTTATAATTCCACCAATTTAAGTCATTAGCATTTAAATGTAGTACTACTTAGGATAAAGACCAAATGCCCTATATACCTTCACAGATTCTATATTGTAAAATAGTCGAATCAGCAGGAAATATTTGTGTTTATTAATGTCTAATGTAGTAAGCCATGGAACTATATAAAACCCTTTTGAAAGATTTTCTTCCTTAGGATATAAACTCCATAGGGGTATTTACTCAACTATTTATTGAGCATCTGCCATTCTGTTGAACACTCAAAAGTGGTTAAAATCTTCAAAACTTAGCAATGTAAGAAACCTGTTACCCAGAATGACCTAGTCCTTAAGGGTCCTTGACTGCTCAAGTTTTAGTTTCATATAAAGTTTGTCTACATATTAAAAACTAAATGGTCCATTTCATATAGTTTGTGTATATATTAAGAACTTAATGGTCCATTAAGAACTAAATCACCATTCATTTTTTTCATGGAAAACAGATCTGAGATCCAAGCAACTGCTTTAAAAATGCACTTTTAGAATACAATCTGTTCTTAAATTGGTAGTTAAGAACACACACAAACACCTATATGAAAAACTTATATGCTAAAATGTTTTACATCAAGAAAATCAAAGCGGAAAATATTTTTTGTTTCCCTGTTTGTCTATAATGCTAAAAACTAGCAACGGTGTGTTTGAAATATAAATACTTTCCCTCAACTTTAAGAGTGAAGAAAAGCAAACTTTAAAACCACCCACAATCACCCAATCTAATCATGAAGCGAAAAGCCACGAGCACTTCTGACTTTAAATTGAGGATCGAATCGTAGCCTCAAAGGGCCTGAGTGGAGTCGCGGCATCTGTGGGAGCCCGGGAGGAGAGCAGCGTCGCAGCCCCGGAGAGTTCCCGGATCCGCACATTGTTTGCTACTTTTGCCCCAAAAGCACGATCGGGAATTTGGGACCGAGGCTGGAACCAGCAGAGCGCTAGGGATCGGGCCGGCATCCGTTCCTTCTCTGAAGCAAAACCCTGAATGGAACCTTCCTTCAGACCACAGAGTAGGACGGTCAGAAAAGAAAAGAAGCAGTGGACCAGGCGGGAGAACTCTGAAGAATCAATGGTGGAACCATGAGGGTCGGGAAGGATTAAAGGGACTGCAGGCGGAGGAGGGGCTTCTTACCCTGGAAATGTCCTTTGCTGTGGATCCTCATGGCTCCGGGGTTCATGGCAGCGCCCGACACCTACATGCTGGGTCCGGAGATGATGTCGCGCCCGGCGGCCGCGAAAACACGGCTTCTCCCGGCCTCTTGACAGGACGGCCGCCTCCCCTCTTCCGCCGGCCACCGCCTCCAAGCAGTAGAGGTGCCGCGTCTGCGGGCAGGGTTTCCGGGGCCGGATCTGGCTCCAAGGCGCGGAGGAGGAAGGCGCAAAGCACAAACGAAAGAGCCGCGGCGGTTGAAGATTTGAAAACGCGTCACGCGGCCGCGGCGCCGATACGTGCGCCCCGCCCCCTCTCACGCCGCGCCCCGCGCCCCGCCTCGCGCTCTCCCCACGTGCCCGCCGCCTCGCTCTGCGCGCCCCGCCCCCCTCGTGCCCGCCTCCTTGAGTCGCGCGCCCCGCGCCCTCATGCCCCGCCTTCTCGCCCTTCGCCCCGCCCCCACGGGCCGTGTCTCCGCCTCCGTCCCGCCCCGCCCCTCCCCCATTGCGCTGTCCCCTCTGCTTTAGACCCAGCTCTCCACCGGCGGCTTCGGGTTCCGACGCAGCCCCTGGAGAGTTTGTGTAGCTCACTTTAGACCAAACCTAGTGGATGCAGTTAGTGCCGGAGGCCAGCCCAGTCCGTTACCAGGGTAATTCCCGCCGTCTAGGTTTGCCGGGCCGCCTTGCCCTCCAGCCGCCCTCTCCACCAGGTACGCCAATTTTCCTTGGGCTGGAAGTCTGGTTGGCCGGAGGCGCGGCGGCTGCGGCCGAGCCCGGAGTCAGCCTCTGAGCCAGCCCCGGCGGTGGCGGCTGCTCCTGTTCCCTGCGCGCCAGGTCGCAGAGCGGGGTTTTCCCGCGGCCACCGCTGACCCAGCCAGCTGAGGATAGGCCGCAGGGGGACTTCCCGGGCTGAGAGCGGCTCGGGGGGCGTCGGAGCGAGGGCTCGGCCGGGCGGCCCCCGGCCCTAACGGGAGCGCCGCCCTAAACCGCGTTCAGGTCGCTTTTTGTCTTTGGGTACTTGGCTGTGTGCGCTGCCCTATTAACCTTTAATGCATTCGGACCTGTTTTCGTTTTATTGTGTATAAGTTTATGTCAATAATAAAAGAGAGTGGAACATGAAGTCTCATGTAAAACCAGGATGATAATGGGATTATGATAAAGATTAATTAAAATGCCTGTGAAATAGTTTAATTTTGTAAATGGGAAAATGCCTCACAAAAAATTGGTTTTGTTATATTTCTGCTTGTAAATTTCTTAAGGAGGAAGAGGATTATGTTTTGTACTGTTTTCCATTCCTTAGCTCCTGGCTGAGGCACTCATGTAATGGTTGATTTACCTAGAGGCTCAGGAGAGTCAGAGCGTGTCAATATTACCATTTTGCAAATAGGTACCTTAAAGCATGGACACGGGTGGATTGTGATACCATTAGCCAAAATGAGAGAACACAGAGATGGATCAGGTTTGATAATGGAAATGAGAGTTTTGTTTTAGACAAGTTTATGCTGAAGGGCCTGGGGTAACAATAATGGAACTATGTTTGTTTATAACAAGAGCGATGTCTAGGAGAAGCTGACATGGGAAGAAGAAATGCGGATTGATTTGAGAGAGTCATACGGGTGGATGGGTTTCAATCTTAGGGTGATGCATAAGAGGTTAACAGATCTTGAGAAGTGGGAGGAGGTATAGTTTGAGCAAACTTTCAATATTATAATTTCTATTTGGGGAAAAACCTATTTTCAAAATACAAGCTACAGAAAAAGCTCAAGATTTTTATGTTTTAGGAGGTTGAGAAACACTAATATAGAATTTAGCTAAAGCCATGGGTGGAAATGAAATTGCCAAGGAGAGCAGGTGAAATAAGAGTGATGAGCAGAGGATGATGAAATAGTAAAAGATGGAGAAGATGTCAGAGTTGGGAAGAGAACTGGGAACAAACATTGTCAAAAGTCACGGAATTGCAAACATTGGAATCATGGGCTTTGCTAACTATATGGCTTTGGGTAATTTTGAGCCTCAATTTTAATCTGTGAAAAGGGGGTAATAAATACTTAGAGCTGTTGTGAGGATTAAATGGAACATTTTTGAAAACTTAATTAGTACAGTGCCTGGCATAGAGCAAGAGCTCGGTAATTGCTATCTGGTGAACTCTGCACCAGCTCCTCTATCCCCAAAAGAGTTTTAAAATGGCTAAGACTTGAAAAATAGACCTTTGATTTTGGTGTTTAAGATATCATTAGTTTCCTTAATGAGAATTGACTAGAAGGGGAAGGTAAGTATAATACTAGATAAAAATAATGGGCTTGAAGTTGAGACAGGTTGAGTGTACAGTTTCAAAAAATTTGTCAGCGATAGGAAGGGAAGATTGGATCTTTGGAAGGTTTCGGAGGACATGGGAAAGATTAAGCATGTTTTTCTATTGAAGAAAATAAAAATGGAAGTCCATTTTATGTTCTAATGAAAGATGAGTTATGTTTTTTACTTACTACAATGTGGAAGGACAGTTAACAGTTACACTCTATGCTGTTAGACTCACCCTTGACTGCACTGTAGGTGATAGTTCCAAGCTATGAATAAGCAGAAAATCTTTCCTGGTAGTTAATAATTTTCTCATCTATCACCCAAAGTTAGTTTTAAAAAATATTGGAACCTAAATCTTTTAGTAGCCACAGGAAGGAGGGCTTGGACATACATCTATGGCCATTAAGGCTAGAAACTGCCTTACTTACCATGTCAATAATCCAGGTCTATTGCTTAAGAGAATGAGGTTTATCTTAAAGTAGATCTTGAAAATGTACTTGAAAAGAGGCTTTCAGTCGAAGGGTATACAATCAAGAAGAAATGAATGGGGACAGGGTTATTTGTGGTGAGAGCTTGGTTAGAGTTATATTGAGCAAAAGTGGAGAACATTGAGCAGAATCATGGTCTAATTAAATGAACATTTGGCTGTGAATTGAGAAATAAATTTCATTCAGTACTGGCCCTATCCCTAATGTTGACTAAAGGAAAAAAAAATCAAGCTTTTAAAAAAATTAAAGTTAGTTTTATTCAGAAGTCTTATTGAGGACTATAGACTGAGGCCTAGAGCCTGGGAGCAGTTCTGTCAGACTGCTTCAAAGCAGTGTTTAAGCCCATTATTTATATAAAGGTGGCAGAGGTTCAGTATGTACAAAATCACATCTAAGTTTGGATGCAAGAGTACATCTGGTTATAATTTACATCAGCATTTCTCTAACCTTGGCAGGTGTTATCTATGTGTAAGAAAAAGCAAAGACTAGGGTCATTTATTTTTTAAGCAGTGCAGTGTCTCTGGCAAGAGACATGGGTGGCCATGTGTGCTCTATTGTGTCTTCAAAGCATCTTTCCAGAGAGCTGGATGTAGTTGCAGAGTTGTGGGCTTTGTGAAATTATGCTGGTAAGCAGAAATGAGCGAACATGGCTTCTTATGTTTGTTACTTTGTCTCACACTAACTAGTTTTATGAGCTTGGGCAAATATTAACCTTTCAATGTCAGAATTTTTTTTTATCTGTAAATGAAGATAAGACTGCTCAGTCTTTTCCACAACTTTTTGTGATTATCAAATAAGATCGAATCCGCTTTTTCAAATTACTTTACACATATCCAGGTATACATTTTTTAAATTCTAGAGTTTAGACAAATTAGTTCTTTTGTAATACTTATCACTTTCCTTTTTTCTTTCTTTTACTTAAGCCTCTTCACTTGGCTAGCAAGTATTGTTTCTTATCCGTAACGAATTTAGCTTAGATTCAGCCTTTATCTCCTGCTCATTTGGGGCCTTCAATAATAATTATTCCTGTTTGGTTCATTTGCCAACTATTGATATGTTATCTTCTAAAATGTGTTGTTTCTATTTTTATCATTTGATTTTCACATTTTTTAGTCTCACTATCATGGTAAATTGGAGGGCTTAAGATTTTTCCAAAGTTAAGTTCTTAGTTTTGCAGACTAAGCATGTTAAAGGATAGGATTGGTTAGTGGCTGTGGCACTAAAGTCCACGTCTCAGGTGAAGGTGGGCTGAGAAACCAAGGTAAACTCAGCATTATGAAGTCCTTGAACACAACCTAAGTGAAGGATCAAAAATGGAGAATTAGCAAGACAGGAGGATTCAGAATTTGACAGTGAATCCCCCGAAACAACATAATTCAGAGGCTGTTGTAGCACCTATAGGAGCTATTAAGGATAATGAACTAGTTCAGAGATTATATCTTATATCCTGAACTAAATTGTAAATTCCTTTAGGATAGTATGAAACACATATTTGGCCATGACCATAAAATAATCTACCTACCTACCTCACTTCCTGCTTTCCTTACGTATTGATTGAGCCCCAGCAATGTGCTGTGCCCATTGAAGCTGGTCTACTAGAAGATCTATAGAAGTCTCACTGTGTAAATTTTTTAAATTTCCAATACTCTGAATCTATATTCAATAAAGTACACCCATACATCTTGATGAATTCTAACAAATATGTATATTCATGTAATTACCACATCAATGAAAATGTAGAACATTTCTGTCATCTGAGAAGGATATTTCATTCTTCTTTCCAGTGATTCTCTCTCCTCCCACCAGAAGTAAACACTGATGATTTCTGTTATCATAGAATGGTTTTGCCTATATTTCAGGTTAATATAAATGGAATAATATAATTTGTACATTTTGGGTCATAATTATTTTTCACAACATAATATTTTTGTGATTCATTCATGTTGTGATTTGTATGAGTACTTCATTTTTTTGTATTGTAGTATTCTCTTGTGTGAGTATACCATTGTTTATCCATTCACCTGTTGATGGATATTTGAGTTGTTTCTAGTTTTTGGCTGTTGCAGATAATGCTGCTATGAACATGTATATACAAGTCTTTCTCTGGACATATATTTTTATTTCTTTTGGAATTACTGGATCATATGGTGACTGAATATTTAAAAGTGTGAGGAACTACTGAAGTTTTAAAATCTACCACTATCAGTGTATGAGAGTCCCAGTTGACACATCCTTGTTACACACTAGGCATGAACTGGTATCACAGGTGGTTTTTTTAAATTGAGGTAAAATTCATATAACATAAAATTTACCATTTTAACCATTCTGAAGTGTACAGTTCAGTGACTTCCAGTATATTGACAATGTTGTGCAACCATCACCACTATCTAATTCTAGAACATCTTCTACAATGGGGAAAAGAAACTTTGTATCCTTTAAGCACTCATTCTCATTCTCCCCAATGACCCTGGGCAACTTCTGTTCTGCTTTCTGTCTGTGGATTTGCCTATTCTGGACATTTCATATAAATACAGTCATTGACTATGTGGGTTTTTGGTGTCTGGCTTTTACTTAGCATAATGTTTTCAGGGTTCATCCATCCATGTTGTAGCATGTATCAGTTTTTCATTCTTTTATGGCTGAATAAAATTCTCTTGTAGGGATATACATTTTGTTTATGCATTCATCAGTTTCCTTCTGCTTTTGGCTATTATGAATAATAACTCCTAATATTTGTATTCAAGTTTTTGTTAGACTATTATGTTTTCAGTTCTCTTGGGTATATACCTAGGAGTGAAATTACTATAGAGTATATATCCATGAGTAGAATATATATACCTGTATATTGGGTATATACCTAGGAGTGGAATTGCTGGATCATTTTGTGTTTAACATTTTGAGGAACTGCCAAACTGTTTTCCACATGGCTACACTATTTTGCATTACCACTACCAATGTAAAAGCGTTCCCATTTCTTCACATCCTTGTCAACACACGTTATTTTCTGTTTGTTTTTATTATGGCCTTCCTAGTGTGTGTGAAATGGTATCTCTTTGTGGTTTTGGTTTTCATTTCCCTAATGAGTAATGATGTTCAGTATCTTTTCATGTGCTTATTGGCCATTAGTATATGTTCTTTGAATACCTATTCAAAGAAGTCCTTTGCCCATTTTTTGAGTTATTATTTTGTTGTAGAGTTATAACTGTTCTTTATATATTTTGGATACTAGACCCTTATCATTTGCAAAAAGTCTTCTCCTGTTCCATGCCTTTTTCAATTTTTTGATAATGTCCTTTGATGCACAAAAATTTTTATTTTGATAAAATCCAATTTTATTTATTTTTTCTTTTGATTCTTGTGCTTTTGGTGCCATATCTAGGAAACTATTCCCAAATTCAAGGCCATACAGATTTACCCTTATCTTACAAGAATTTTATAGTTTGAGCTCTTATATTTAAGTCTTTGGCTCATTTTGAGTTAAATTTTGGTATATGGTATGAACTGAGGGTCCATTTTCATTCTTCTGTATGTGGATATCCAGTTGTCACAACACCATTTGTTGAAAAGACTATTCTTTCTTTCGTGGGATGGTTTTTGAAACCTTGTTGAAAATCAGTTGACCATAGATGTGTGGGGTTGCTTCTGGACTCTCAATTCTGTTCCATTGATCTATATATCTGTCCTTACGTCAGTACTGCACTGCTTTAATTACTATGGCTTTTTAGTAAATTTTGAAATTGGGAAGTCTGAGTACTACAAATTTGTTCATCTTTTTCAAGATTGTTGTGCTATTCAGGGTCTCTTGAAATTCTATATGAATTTTAGGGTCAGCTCGTCCATTTCTGCAAAAAAGTAGTTGGAAATTCAATAACATTTGCATTGAATTTGTAGAGTATTACCATGTTAACAACATGTGTTCCAATTTGTGAACACAGGATGGTCTTTCCATTTAGGTCGTCTTTAATTTGAACAGTGTTTTGTAGTTTTCATCATGCAGGTCTTACACCTCCTTGGTTATATTTAGTCCCAAGTACTTTATTCTTTTTGATGCTATTGTAAGTGGAATTATTTTCTTAATTTCATTTTCAGATTGTTCATTGCTAGTATGTAGAAACACAACTGATTATTTTATAATGACCTTGTATCCTGCAACCATACTGAATTTATTAGCATCAGTAGACTTTGGTGGTTTCTTTAGAATTTTATAGATATAATATCATGTCATCTATTAATAGAGATAGTTTTACTTCTACCTTTCAAATCTGGATGCCTTTTGTTTCTTTTATTGCCTAATTGCCTTAGCTAGAATTTCCAGGGTAATGTTGCATGGAAGTGGTGATCTGATCTTAGGGGGAAAGCTTTCAGTCTCTATCAAGTGTGACGTTCTCTGTGGGTTTTACATAGATGCCCTTTATCAGGTGATGAAGTTTCCTTCTTTTTCTGCTTTGTTCAGTGTTTGTATCATGAAAAGGCGTTGAATTTTGTTAAATGTTTTTTCCGCATCAGTTGAGTCAATCATGTGTTTTTTTTCCTTCATTTAATTAATATGGATGTCCCAAAAGTCACCATACATAGGGAAAGTGGGAAATTGTAGCTAAATTTTAGAAGTGTATTTCATTGATTGATTTTCATATGTTGAACCACACTTGCATTCCTGGGTTAAACCCTACTTGGTCATGATATATATTTGTTTTAATATACAGTTTGATTTAGTTTACTAGTATTTTGTTGAAAATTTTTGCATCTCTATACATAAGGAATATTGGTCTCTAGTTTTCGTATGATGTCTTTTTCTGACTTTGGTATCAAGGTAATATTGTACTGGCTTTGTAGAATAAATTAGGAAGTGTTCTGCTTTTTATTTATGGGAAGAGTTTGAGAAGGATTAGTGTTAATTATTTCTTAAATGTTCATAGAATTTACCTGTGATGTCATTTGGTCCTGGGCTTTTCTCTCTTGGAATTTTTTGTTTAATGATTGAATCTCTTTATTTCTTATAAGTCTATTTAGTTTTCTATTTTTTCTTGAATCAGTTTTTACAGTTCGTATGTTTCTAGTAATTTGTCCATTTTATCTAGGTTATCTAATTTATTGGCATATACTTGTCCCTACTTTTGTCCTATAATTTTTATTTATGTAAGGCTGGTAGTAATGTTCCCACTTTCATTTCTGATTTCAATAATTTGAGTCTTCTCTCTTTTCCTGGCCAATATAGGTAAAAGATTATCAATTTTGTTGATTTTTTAAAAATAAATAACTTTTGGTTTTATTAATTCTTTCTATAGTTTTTCTATTCTATTTTGTTTGTCCTCATTTTGATCTATAGTATCTTCTTTCTACTTGCTTTGGATTTAGTTATTTTAGTAGTTTTATAGGGAGATGTTTAGGTTATTGATTTGAGATCTTTCTTATTTTTTAATGCAGGCTTTCATAGCTATAAATTTCCCTCTGAGCACTGCTTTGCTCTACTCTTTAAGTTTTGGTATGTTCTGCTTTCATTTTAATTCATCTTAAGGCATTTTCTAATTCCATTATAATTTCTTCTTTGACCCATTGGTTGTTTAAGAATATATTGTTTAGTTCTACGTATTTGTGAATTTTCTAAATTTTTTTGTTATTGATTTTAAGTTTTCTTCTATTTTAATCAGAAAAGATACTTTGTATTTTAGACATTTAAAATTTGTTTACTTTTTACATTTATTTTATTGAAGTAAAATATACATATTTATCATCTTTACCATTTTTAAGTATACAGTTCAATGGTAATAAATACATTTATACTGTTTTTTATTTGCTTCATCCCTCCTTTCTCCTCCCCTATTGAGAATTATTTTGTGGCCTAACATGTGATCTATCCTGGAGAATGTTCTATGTTCACTTAAGAAGAATTTCTCTTTTACTGTTGTTTGGTGGTATATTCATTCAATATATGTCTGTTAGGTCTCGTTGGTTTATAGTGTTGTTCAAGTCTTCTAATTCCTTGTTTATGTTTTGTATAGTTGTGTTCATTATAGAAAGGGAGATGTTGAAGTTTCCAACTATTGTTGAACTGAAGTTTCCAACTATTGTTGAGCTATCTATGTCTCCAGTTCTATTGCTTTTGCTTCATATATTTTGGGGTTCTGTTATGTATATGTTTATGATTAGGTGTATATATTTATGATTTTTTTTTTTTTGGAGATAGGCTCTCCCTCTCTTGCCCAGGCTTGAGTGCAGTGCCATGATCATAGCTCACTGCAACCTCAGTCTCCTAGGCTTAAGTGATCCTCCAGCCTCAGCCTCCCAAGTAGCTGGCAGTATAGGCACATGCCACCATGCCCAGCTAATTTTTCTATTTTTTTGTAAAGGTGGGGTCTTGCTCTTGCTGAGGCTGGTCTGGAGCTCCTGGCCGCAAGCTAGTCTCCTGCCTTGGCCTCCCAAACTGCTAGGATTACAAGTGTGAGCCATTGTGCCAGACCATGCTTCTGATTTTTATGTTGTCTTGATGGATTGACACTTTTATCATTACATAACATCTTTCTTTGCTCTTGTAACAATTTTTGTCTTAAAGTCTATTTTGTCTGATGTTAGTACTGCCACTCTGGTTCTCTTTTAATTAGTATTTTCATTTAATTTCTTTTTCCACATTCACTTTCAAACAGTTCGTGTCTTTGGTTCCAAAGTGAGTCTCTTATATAAACACAGCATATATGATTAAGTACTTTCAAAATTCAATGGACTCTGCCTCTTAATTGGAGAGATTAATCCATTTATATTTAATGAAATTAATTATAAGAGAGGACTTACTTTGCCATTTTTCAGTTTGTTCTCTATATGTCATATCTTTTTTGTTCCTCAAATCCTTCCTCAACTACCACCGTCTTTTGTGTTAGATGTTTTCTAGTGTACCATTTTGATTTCCTTATTATTTCTTTTACAATAAATATTTTAATTATTTTCTTAGTGGTTGTCCTGGGAATTGCAGTTAAATCTAATTTATAACAATTTAATTCAGAATAATATCAACTTGATTTCAATAGTATACAAAAACTTTGCTCCTGTATAGCTCTATTCCCCTACCCCTTTATGTTGTTATTATAAACAATATATTTTTATTATAAATAACATTATAAATGATAGTAACCAATGTAGATTTATAATTATTTTATGTAATTGTTTTTTAAATCATGTGGGCAAAAAAAAGAGGAGTTACTAACCAAAAGTAAAAGTACAGTTGCTAACTAAAAATACAGATTTTTACATTTACCTATATACTTTCAACCTATTTGTATGTTTGAATCTAAAATGTCTCTAGTAGACAGGGTACGGTTTGATCATGGTTTTTTTGTTAATTGCTTTTGCCAGTCTCTGCCTTTTAATTGTAGTGTTTACATTTAATGAAGTAGAATTTACATCTGCCATTTTGTTTGTTTTCTGTATTTTGTATACAAATGATTTTTAGTTTACACTGGGGTTACTTCCCAATAAACCCATCATAAGTTGAAAATATCATGAGTTAAAATGCATTTTAATGCATTTTACAACTTTATTAATGCAACAATTTAATGCATTAATACAACTAATCTACTGAGCATCGTAGCTTAGCCTAGCCTAACTTAACATTCTCTGAACACTTACATTAGCCTATACTTCAGCAGAATCATCTAACACAAGCCTGTTTTATAATAAAGGGTTGAAAATCTCATGTAATTTGTTGAATACTGAACTAAAATTGAAAAACAGAAGCAAAATGGTTGTATGGGTACTCAAAGTACAATTTCTACTGAATATGTCTCATGTTCGCAATATTGTGAGTGACCCATTATAAGTTGAGGACCATCTGTATATATTTTTTTGTGCCACTTTTTCTCCATTACTGCCTCCTTTTGTTTTAAGTAGATGCTTTCATATACCATCTTAATTCCTTTGTTTCTTCTGTTATGCTTTCTGTATTTTCTTAGTGGTCACCTGAGGGGTTGCAATTAACATTTTAATGTATGACAGTCTCATTCAGACTAGTACCAACATAATTTCATAGTTTACAAAAAGTTGCTATTATATAGCTGCATTCCCTCTCACCCCCTTTGTGCTATTGTTGTCATACAAATCACAGCCTTATATATTGTATGTTCATCAACACAGATTTGTTTTATTGCTTTATGCAGTTGTCTTTTATATCAGATATGAGAAAAAAGTGTCAGGTGACAGTTGTCTGTTCTCAGTTCTTGGTGTGCTCTTGGCTGAAGAATGACCAGACAAACCAAAAGCAAGGCAAGCGTGAAATGAAGTTTACTGAGGAAGAACAAGATAGGTTTATAGAGCAAGAGCAAGATACATTTGCCACAGACTACTAATGGGCCCCCTATTGTAACAAGAGGCTCTGGTTATGGTCTGCGGTCTTGTTTTACACTGTGTGGACTGGGCGCTCCTGGTGGTTCAGACGTCACCATGGAACCACTTTGATGGACAGTTAATGACATGATAATTAGCCTTAGGTTACTTTAGGTCACCTTCCAAATCCTATCATGCCTGGGCTGTCTGGCTCATGGCCGGGGAATTTCCTGCATTCATTGCAGATTGGCAGGGTGTTCCTCCCTTCCCTAGGTGTGGCAATTGCTTGAGGCAGCACCAAGGTGAGGTGCCCACCTTTGTCCCTAGGATAGTCAGAGGTCCCTTGATATCTACCTAACAAAAGGAATTTCAAACAAAAAATACATCTATGTGTCTTTTATATTTACTTACCTCATTACTTTTGCCAGTACTTTTTGTTTCTTAGTATGAATTCCAATTACTATCTAGTGCCTCTCATTTTAGCTTGATGAACTCCTCCTAATATTTCTTGTAGGGCAGGTCTGCTAGCAACATATTCTTTCTAATTTTGTTTTTCTAGGAATATCTTTTTCTTTCAATACTGAGGAATAATTTTGCTAGATATAGAATTCTTGTTTGACAGTCTTTTCCTTTTATTACTTTGAATGTTATCCCATTACCTTTTGGCCTCCATGGTTTTCAGTGTGAAATTTTGTAATCTTATCGAAGATCCCTTTAATATGCTGAATTGCTTCTCTCTTGCTGCTTTTAGGATTCTCTTTTTATGTTTGGCTTTTAGCAATTTAAAATGTATTTCTGTGTGGATCTCTTTGAGTTTATTCTACTAGGGACTTCTTGAGCCTTTGCAATGTGTAGATTTGTTTATTTCATCATGTTTGGGAAGTTTGTGGCCATTATTCTTTCTCCTCCTTTTTCCTCTCTCTTTCTGGGACTCCCATTATGTGGAGGTTTCTACACTTGATAATGTCCCACAGATAATGTCTGTGGTCTCTAAAATCCACACAGAAATACATTTTAAATTGCTAAAAGCCAAACATAAAAAGAGAATCCTAAAAGCAGCAAGAGAGAAGCAATTCAGCATATTGAAGGGATCTTCGATAAGATTACAAAATTTCACACTGAAAACCATGGAGGCCAAAAGGTAATGGGATAACATTCAAAGTAATAAAAGGAAAAGACTGTCAAACAAGAATTCTATATCTAGCAAAATTATTCTTCAGTATTGAAAGAAAAAGATATTTCTAGAAAAACAAAATTAGAAAGAATATGTTGCTAGCAGACCTGCCCTACAAGAAATATTAGGAGGAGTTCATCAAGCTAAAATGAGAGGCACTAGATAGTAATTGGAATTCATACTAAGAAACAAAAAGTACTGGCAAAAGTAATGAGGTAAGTAAGGTATCCCACAGATAATGTCTAAGGCTCTGTTCATTTTTCTGCACTTTTTTTTTTCTGTTCCTCAAATTAAGTAATCTCAATTGACCTGTCTTCAAGTATGCTGATTCTTTTTTTTTTTTGCCTGCTGAAATCTGCTGTCAAATCCTCTAGCAAGTTTTTCATTTTAGTTATTGTACTTTTCAATTTAGTAATTTCTTTTTAGTGATTTTTTATAATTTCCATGTCTTTATTAATATTCTCTCTTTTGTGAGACATGGTTCTCGTGATTGCCTTTGATTCTTTGTACATGGTGTCCTTTTCCTCTTTGAGCATATTTAAAATAATTGTTTTAGATTCTGTCTTAGAAGTCCAGTGTCTGGGCTTCCTTGGAGACAATTTCTAATACTTTTTCTTTTCCCTATGTATGGGCCACATTTCCTGGTTTCTTTGCATGCCTCATAATTTTTTGTTGAAGACTGGGCATTTTAAATATTATAATGTGTCATCTCTGGAAATCAGATTCTTTGCCCCTCCAGGGTTTGTTGTTGCTTGCTGTGGTTCCTGTTGTTTGCTTAGTGACTTTTCTGAACTCATTTTTTAAAGTCCATATTCTTTGTCATGTGTGGTCACTGAAGTTTCTATTTGATTAGCTTAGTGGTCAGCTCGTGATTTGATGAAAATTTGCTTAAATGTCTGGAACCTCAATAAAACAAAAAAAATTCTCCCAGTCTTTGCTGGTAGGCTGTGTGTTTGTGGGAATGGGGAGGCATATCTTCAACACTCAAATGAGCTATTTACAACTCTGTCTTAACCTTCACTTCCTGCTTGGGAAGAGCCTGGAGGTTAGCCAGGATGAGAACTTAATGCCTTCTTGAGTCTTTTTGGTCTTGTGTTCCTTTCTAAGCATACATATGGTCTTCTAGAGACCCAGAGATATGTGGGAGCTTATTCCACAAAACATCTCGCTACCCAGCCTTTCTCCCAAGTTTTTCTGTGTGTCTTGTTTTCCCCAACTTCTATCCCTTGTCCTAGGCAGCTACAGCTAATGAATTTGCCTTAAAATGTTTTTTTCAAATGTCCCCAGGGCAGCTGCTCTCTACAGCCTAGGGGAGTTCTGAGTAAAGTGAAATAAAGGCAAGCCCTTTGCACCAGTCTTTCAGACAGCCACCAGACAAGTCAAAATAAACAATCACAATTCTTTGAGAACGTGGTCCACTCTGCTTCTCTGGTATCAGGAACCCTCACAGGGGAAGGCAGGATGCTCGTTTAAGAGAGGGAAGGATTGGGCTATGGTAAATTAAAATATCCCAGGCCGGGCGAAGTGGCTCACACCTGTAATCCCAGCACTTTGGGAGACTGAGGCAGGAAGATCTCCTGAGCCTAGGGGTTTGAGGTTGCAGTGAGCTATGATCATGCCACTGCACTCTAGCCCAGGCAACAGAACAAGACTTGTCTCAAAAAAAAAAAAAAGAGGGCCTAAGGCTTAGGTATTGGCCTGGTTATGGTAAACCTTTTATTTCCAGAGATGAGATAAGGTTGATTCTGACAGTTTTTGCCAGTTTATTCACTGTTGCTATGGAGGAATAGACCTTGGAGTTCTCCTCTCCCCCATTTTCCTATAGATTGAATTTGTGTTTCCTGAAGATTAATGATTTGAGCATCTTTTCATGTGCTTATTGGCCAGTTGTATATCTTCCTTTGTGAAGTGTTTAAGCCTTTGCTCATTTTCAATTGGATTTTTAAGAATTACTGAACTCTGTTTCGGTCTTCTACATGTGGCCAAAAAAAAAAAAAATTGTTGAACTCTAAGAGTTTTTGTGTATTTTTATTAAATATACACAGAATATTCTCTCCTGGTCTGTAGCTGTTTTTTTCATTTTCTTAAAATTGTCTTCTCTTAATGCTGTCTTTTTAAAGGTAATATACGTATAATAAATCTTTCCCTTGCTAGTGTATAGATCTGTGACTTTTGACAGACACATACAGTGTAATCACCACAATTAAGATTCAGACCAGTTTCATTATTCTCCCCCCCACCCCCCCAATAATTGGCCTAGGACCCATTGCTCTTAACCCCCACCCCCAACCCCTTGGCAACCACAAATCTGTTTTCTTATATTTTGCCTTTGCAATAATGGCAATTAAATGAAATAATGGTATGTACCCTTTTGAATCTGGTTTCTTTTACATAGCTTAATTTCTTTATTCCTGAAGTTGCATGGATCAATAGTTTCTTCCTTTTTATTGCTGAGAATTGTTTCATTTTATGCATATGAAAATTCGTTTACCCATTTCCCAGTTGAGAGACATTGGGTTGTTTCTAATTTGGGGCAATTACGAATAAAGACCTTGTAAGAATTTGTGCACAAGTTTTTGTATGAATATAAGTTTTTCATTTTTATTTGGGTAAATATTAATATATAGGATTGAGATTATTATGTCATATGATAAATGTCTCTTTAAACATTTTAAATTTTATTCTCCTAATGTTAACATTTTGCGTAATTATAGTACACCAAAATAAATTAACATTGGTACAAGACCTTTTACTGAACTAAACTACCAATTTTATTTGTATTTTATGAGTTTTTTCCACTGATGTCCTTTTTCTATTCCAGGATCTAATCTAGGATCCCACATTATACTTAGTTGTCTCTTCGGTCTTTAATCTGTGATGGTTCCTCGGGCTTTCCTCATAAATCATGACCTTGAAGATTACTAGTTAGTTATTTTGTAGAATATCTCTTAATTTTGTTTTGTCTGATGTTTCCTCATGATTAGATGGAGAGTATGCATTTTTGGCAAGAATATCACCAAAAATATCCTCCTCAGTACATTGTGGCAAGGGTTACATGATACTGACATTTCTTATTATTGGTGATATTAACCATGATTCCTTGGTTAAGGTGGTGTCTGCTGAGTATTTCTACTGTTAAGGTAGAATACTATTTTTACCTTTGTAATTAATACATATCTTGGGGGAGATGCTTTAAGACTATGCAAATATCCTGTTGCTCCTCACACTAATTTTAACATCCATTGGTGGATTTTGGCCTTATCCATTGTTGGATTCTTATTACTGTGTTATTACAACATTTATTACCATGATGTTCTAATGGTGATTTTCTATTTTCCTCATTCCTTCCACATTCATTAATAAGAATGCTTTTGTAAGGAAGAACTGTCCCTTTCTTCTTCCACTTGTTTATTCAGTTGTTTATTTATATCAATATCTACTCATGGGTATATATTTTATGTCATTGGTTATATTCCAGAACTATTGTTGCTTTTTGTTGATCAATTTGTTTTAACTTTGGCCGTTGGGAACTCTTGCAGTTAGGCTTCTTTGCCCTTCAGTGTTCATTGTTACCACCACACTCTCATTCGTTTCTCATCACTTCCTTTCTTTTTAGCACTACAAGATGTTCCAGGTTTATCTTGTATTCCCTGCCCTAGACCTGGAATCAACCACTTCTCAAAGGATCCCTGGTTCCTTTTATTGGAGAATGGAAAATCATGATCTGGGCAATAAGTATATTTATTACTACTGGGGTATCAGTGGTACTAGGGTATCGTTGCTTCTCTGCCTTTTTAGCAGACAGAGCTTAGAAATATTTATATGTATACTAATTCGTGCATTTATACACATTTGTAATTATTTATGTTTCTGCTATTTGTATTTTGAAAATTGGATTTTATGTTTTCTTGAGGGTTTTTTTTGTTTTTTTGTTAAAGAGACATGGTCTCACTAAGTTGCCCAGGCTAGTCTTGAACTCTTGGCCTCAAGCAATCCTCCCTCCTCAGCTTCCCAAGTAGCTGGGACTGTAGGCATGAGCCACTGTGACTGGTTTCTTCTCACTGAGTTTTGAGAGTTTTTATGTATTCTGGATATGAGATCTTTATCAGATATGTGATTTGTAAATACTTTCTGTGGCTTATTTTTTCATTCTCTTACCAGTATCTTTCAAAGAACAGAAGTTCTTAAATTTGGTGTATAATTTCTGTGCTTTTTCTTTTATGGATTATGCATTTGGTGTCATATCTAAGAAATACATGTTTAGCCCAAGGCTATAAAGATATCCTATGTTTTCTTCTTGAAGTTTTCTACTTATACTTTTAAGCTTTATAGTTAGGTCTACAATCATTTTGGATTAGTTTTTGCATCAGGTGCAATGTATAGATTGAGATTCTTTTTTTTTTTTTTTTTTTTTGGTTTTTGCATATAGGTATATATTCCAGCACCATTTATTGAAAAAGATTATTTTTCTCCATTTAATTGTTTTTTTGCCTTTGTCAAAAATCATTTGACCATATATGTATGGATGTATTTTTTTACCCTCTGTTCTATTCCACTGATCAAAATGCCTATCCTTTCTCCATTACCACAGTGTCTTAACTGCTGTAGTCTTACATCATGTCTGGAAATCAGGTAGTGTGAGGACTGATTCTAGTTTCTTTGCCTTTCTATGTAAATTTTAGAATCAGCTTGTCAGTTTCTATGAAATATTGTACTGGGATTTTGTTCAGAATTGCTATGAATTTATATATTGGTTAGAGGAGAACTGATATCCTAACAATATTGAGTCTTGCAATCTATGAATATGGAATATCTCTTATTTATTTTGGCCTTCCTTGATTTATCAGTGTCTTTTAGTTTTTAGCATACAGATTTTATATATATTTTATAGATTCATACCTAAGTATTTCTCATTTTTAGAGCTTGAGTGATACTTTTTTGTGTCAATTGATTATTGTTAATATATAGAAATACAATTTTTGCATGTTAATTATCTTGTGATCTTTCTAAACTATTACTTATAAGTAGTTTTTTTTAATAGATTCCTAGGATTTTTCTACATACTTTTTTGTCTGTGAGTAGAGACTACATTCTTTTTTTTCAATTTATATGCATTTAATTTCTTCATCTTGCTTTATCATACTGGCTAAATTCTTCAGTACTTTGTTGAATGGAAGTGATGAGTAGTAAATGGCTTTTATCAAACTGAGGAATTTCCCTTTCATTCCCAGTTTCCTGAAACCTTTCAATCATGGTGGGGGTGGAATTTTGTCAAAGGTTTTCTTCTGTATCTATTGAGATCATATGCTTTTTTTCTTTTATCTGGTCGTCTGGCTAGAGATTTATTGATTTTTAAATTTTTCTCAAAGAACCAGCTTTCATTGTTTTTTTTTTCCCTGTTATTTTTCTGCTTTCACTTTTAATGATTTGTTTTTATTTTCATTTCTTCCTTCAGTTCTAATTTGCTCTTTTTCTATTTTCTTTGGAGAGATGCTTAGATAATTTTTATGTCTTTTCTGATATATAATGCTATAAATTTCTTTGTAAATTCTGCTTTAGCTGCATCTCAAAATTTTAGGCAATTCTTAACCATTTTCTATTTCCATGTAAGTTTTAGAAAGTAGTTTGTCAAACCCACAAAAGTAAAAAGATTGGAATTTTGGTTATGATTCCTGTGAATTTATAGACTAATTTGGAAGAATTGATATCTTTATAGCATTCATTTACAGTCTATGAAATGTCATATTTCTCCATTTATTAATGTCTTTAAATCAGTGAAATTTTATATTTTTCTCTACGGATGTCTTGAGAATCTTTTGTGAGATTTATTCCCAGTGTACATGAAATTCTTCCATGATACTATAAATGCTGTTTATTTTAAATTTTATTTTCTGTGTGTTGCTAATGTATAAAAATGAAGTTTAATTGGGCATATTGATTTTTTATATCTAGCAACTTTGCTAAATTCTTATTAATTCTAATATTTATATGATAGGTTTGGATTTTCTATATTCACAATTATGTCATCTGCAAATAATGACATTTTTTCTTTCTAAACTTTCTATTCTTTTTCTTTCTCTCTCTCTCTCTTAAATTTTTTCCCCCAGAGATAGGGTCTCATTCTGTCGTCCAGGTTAGAGAGCATTGACATAGTCATAGGTCATAGCTCACTGTAACCTCGAACTCCTGGGCTTAAGCAATCCTCCCTCCTCAGCCTCCTGATTTGCTAGGGCTACAGGCATGCGCCACTACACCCAGAGACTTTATTTGATAATATTTTTTTTGTGGAAATGAGGTCTTACTATATTGCCTAGGCTGGTCCTAAACTCCTGGCCTCAAGCAATCCTGGGATTTTGATCCTCATATTACAGGTGTGAGCTACTATATCCGGCCCTTATCCATGTTCTTCATGTCAAAGGGAAAGCTTTCAACACTTCATTGTTAGAACAACTTTTGATTTTTACTTTGACCTATTTCCAGTGGTCTTTCTGTTATTGTTTTTTAGTTTAACTTCATTTTTGTCAGAAACCATACTTTGTGTGATTTGAATCCTTTTGAATTCGTTGAGACTTGTTTTATGGCATGGAATAAAGTCTGTCATAGGAAAGTTTTGCACGTATGTCTGTGTATGTTATCCCCAGTAGCAAAACAGTAGTGTCATACTTGAGGGAGACCTAAAGGATAAATGTTTTTATATATCTTGCATAAAACTTCCCATGGAAGTGGCCACTAACAGAGTATTAATTATGCATTTAAAATTTTTCCATTGAGTAATTTCTTACCCACTTCACCTACAAAAAATTCACAAATAGACTGACAGTGAAGTGGCAGAAAAAGATATTCCATGCAAGTAGAAACCAAAAAAAATGCAGAAGTAGCTATGCTAATATAAGATAAAAGTGACTACAAGTAAAGATTGTAAAAAGAGACCAAATCAATATATAATGATAAGGGGGTCAATTCAGCAAGAGGATATAAGAACTGTAAATATCTATATACCCAACACTGGAGCCACCCAAGTATATAAAGCAAACATTAATAGATCTAAAGAGAATAGTGTAGCCTTTTGATTTCAAGATTGTTCTTTTTTAAGCACCAAAGGAGGCAAGAAAAGCTTCATCTTTCTCTGCTGCACGCCTTTTAATAAAAGGATTTGTTTTGTAAAATTTGGATTCAGTCAGGAGGCTACACTTAAGGACCTAGAAGGCCATACACGTGGCCTTAAGGCTGCAGGTTCCCCACCTCAACAAAATTGTATAATTCAAAATAGCTAGACGAGAATAATTTTGAGTATTTCTGTCATGAAGAAACAACAAATATTTAAGGTGACCGATATCCCAATTACACTGATTTATTTTAAAAATTATATGAATCTTTTATCCCATGCACCCTGAAAATATGTATATCTATTGTGTATCAATAAAAAAAAGAAAATTAATAACAGACTTTAAGGGAGAGATAGACTGCAATACAAGTAATAGTAGAAAATTTCAACTATCATCCACAGAGAAAATCATCAAAGAAACATTGGAGTTAAAGTATACACTAGACCAAATAGGCCTAACTGGCATTTGCATAACATTTTACCCAGCTGCTGCAAATACATATTCTTTTCATCAGCACCTGGAATGCTCTTCAGAATAGACCATATATTAGGCCATAAAACAAGTCTCAACAAATTTTTTTAAAAAGTGGAAATCATATCAAGCATCTTTTATGAGCACAGTGGACTAAAATTAGAAATCAATAGCAAGAGGAACCTTGGAAACACACAAACTCGTGGAAATTAAACAACGTGCTCAATGATCAATTGGTCAATGAAGAAAGTAAGCAGGAAATTAAAACATTTCTTGAAATAAATGAATATGGAAATACAACATACCAAAATCTGTGGGACATAGCAAAAGTAGTACTAAGAAGGAAGTTTATAGCAATAAATGCCTATATCAAAAAAATAGGAAGTCTTCAAATAAACAACCTAACAATAAACCTCAGGCAATTAGAAAAGCAGAACAGACCAAACCCAAAACTAGTAGAAGGAAAGAAATAATAAAGATCAGAGCATAAATAAATGAAATTGAGACAAAAATAACAATTTAGAAGATCAATGAAGTGAAAAGTTGGGTTTTTGAAAAGATAAAATCAACAGACCTTTAGCCAGACTAAAAAAAACAAAAACAAAACCAGACAAGGACACACACAACAAAGAAAATTATAGGCCAATATCACTGATTAACGTAGATGCAAAAATCCTCAACAAAATACTAGCAAACTGAATTCAACACATTAAAAAAGATCATTCACCATGACCAAATGGGATTCATCCAGGGATGCAAGGTTGGTTCAACATATGCAAATCAATAAGTGTGATATATCACATTAACAGGACCAAGAACAAAAACCATATAGGCATTTCAATAGATGCTGGAAAAGCATTTGATAAAATTCAGTATTCATGATAAAAACCCTCAAAAAACTGAGTATAGAAGGAACGTACTTGTAAATAACAAAGGCCATTTATGACAAACCCACAATTAACATCATACTGAATGGGGAAAAATTGAAAGCCTTTCTCTTAAGATCTGGAACAAAACAAGAATGCCCACTTATATCACTTTTTTTCAACATAGGACTAGAAGTCCTAGCCAGAGCAATTAGTCAAGAAAAAGAGATAATGTGTATCCAAACTGGAAAAGAAAAAGTCACGTTAGCCCTGTTTGCAGAAGACATGATCTTATCCTTAGAAAAACCTAAAGACTCCACCAAAAAACTTTTAGAACTAATAAGCTAATTCAGAAAAGTTGCAGGATATAGAATCAGCATACAAAAATCAGTAGCATTTATATATGCCAAAAGTGACCAACCTGAAAAAGAAATTAAGAAAGCAATCCCGTTGACAATAGCTACATAGCCTAGGAATTAACTTAACCAAAGCAGTAAAAGATCAACGAAAACTATAAAGAAATTGAAGAGGACTCAAAAAATGGAAAGATATCTCATGCTCATGGATTGTAAGAATTAACATTAAGATACCAATACTTTCCAAAGCATTTTATAGATTCACTGCAATCCCTATTAAAATCCCAATGACATTCTTCACAGAAATAGAAAAATAATCCTAAAGTTTACATGGAACCAAACAGACCTCAAATAGCTAAAGTAACTGAACAAAAAGAACAAAGCTGGAGGCATCATGCTACCTGACTTCAAAATATACTACAAAGCTATAGTAACCAAATCAGCATTGTACTGGAATTAAAAACAGACACATAGACCAATGGAACAGCATAGAGAACCTAGATATAAATACATGCACTTATAGCTGACTTATTTTCAGCAAAGGTGCCAAGATCATGCAATGGAGAAAGGACAATCTTTTCAATAAATGACACTAGGAAAACTGGATAACCATATGCAGGATGATGAAACTTGACCCTTTTTTCTCGCCATATACAAAAATCAAATCAAAATGGATTAAAGACTTAAATGTAAGACCTGAAACTATGAAGAAGAAAACACTGGGAAAATGCTTCAGGATATTGGTCTGGGCAAAGATTTTTTTTGTGTAAGACCAAAGCAAAGGCAACAGAAGCAAAAATAGACAAATAGGATTACATCAAGCTAAAAACCTTCTGCACAACAAAGGAAACAATCAGCAAACCACAGGACATGAGAAAATATTTGCAGACTATCCATCTGACAAATAAATAATAACCAGGATATATAATGAGCTCAATCTCAATATCAAAAAAATAATCTGATTAAAAAGTGGGCAAAATATCTGCATAGAGATTTCTCAAAAGAAGATGTACAGATATATGAAAGAATGCTCAGCATCACCAATTATCAGAGAAATGCAAATCAAAACCACAGTAAGATATGATTTCACCCCAGTTAAAATGGCTTTTATCAAAAAGACAGTGAATAACAGGTGCAGGCAAAGATGTAGAGAAAGGGGGATACTTGTATATTGTCGGTGGGAATGCAAATTAGTACAGCCATTATGGAAAACAGTATGGAGATTCCGTAAAAACTAAAAGTAGAACTACCATATGATCCCACAATTCCACTAAAGGGTATACATCCAGAAGAAAGAAAATTGATATATCAAAGAGATATCTGCACTCCATGTTTATTGCAGCACTATTCACTGTAGCCAGAATATGAAACCAATGTAAGTTTCCATCAACAGATAAATGGATAAAGAAAATGTGGTATAAATACACAATGGAATACTATTTATCTATTAAAAGAGAATGAAATCCTATCATTTGTGACAACATGGATTAACCTGGAAGGCATTATGTTATATGAAGTAAGCCAGTCACAGAAAGACAAATATCACATGTACTCATTATATGTGGTAGCTAAAAAAAAGTGGATCTTGTGAAGATACAGAATAGATTGGTGCTTACCAGAGAGGCTAGTAAGGGGAGAGGGGAAGAGGTATGAAGAGACATTGATTAATGGGTACAAATATACAGTTAGAAGAAATAAGACCTAGTGTTCAATCGATCAGTAGGTGACTATAATTAACATTAATCTGTTGTACATTTCAAAATAGCTAGAAGAGAATAATTTGAATGTTACTAGCATGAAAAAAATAAATATTTAGAGTGATGGATATCCTAATTACCCTAATTTGATTTTTACACATTATCTGAATTTATTAAATTATCACATGTGCCTCCAAAATATGTGCATCTGGTATGTATCAGTAAAAATAAAGGTATTCCTAAGCATTTTAAAAAAAAAGAATAAAGGATTCCTCAGAACAGTAAGAAAAGTATACATGCCTCAATAGAAAAAATGAGAAAAAGCTATAAATGGACATATTACAGAAGAGGCAATACATACTGCTAATAAAAATGTGAAGAGATGTTTAGTTTATTGACCAGAGGAAAGTAAATCAGTATTATAATAAAGTATTTAACACACATTTGATTAGAAAATATTAAAAATTCTGGTGATACTGAGTAGATCTTGTTCTAGCTTGAGTGGATTTTTGTCATTAAGTAACTTTCATTTCTTCCCCTATGGAGGGCTCAAGGATTTTTCATGTTTGAGAAGTTTGCCATTTATATTTGAAGACCACTTTGGTATGGCAAATCACTAATACTAAGTTAAGTAGGTTACAGAAACAGAAAAGATATGGAAAAGAGAAACTTCACGGAGTAGAGGGAGGAAGCTATTCTTGCAGAACATTTCTTTAAGGTTATAAGAGAACCAAAGGAATATTTTGTTAAAGTGTCTCTCCCACTAGATTGTGTCCTCCCTGAGAAAGGGACAGTGCCTGGCACACAGAAGAATGGAAAGAGAGAAAGAAGAAAGATGAGTAGGTTGATAAGACTGCAGGGAGTTTAAAGCAGTGGAGAATACATCATGAGTTCTAGACAATCTACTATGATTAACAGTTCCCAGTTTTTCTTCATCTACTACCAAATCTCTCATTTGATTTTGCATTTTTCCATGTTATTTTTTAGGTAAACTGAAAAGGAGACTCATTTTTAAGATCTCATTATAATTAGGTATGTGTTATGATTTTAGAAGACTGTTGATATAACTTATTTTCCTAAAGTGCTTTACTAAAAAATTAATAAAAAAATTCAAGCAGGGCACGGTAGCTCACACCTGTAATCCTAGCACCTGGGAGGCCGAGGCGAGAGGATTAGGAGTTCCTTGACCTCCTGCCTTGAGGTCAAGAGTTCGAGACCCAGCCTGAGCAAGAGCAAGACCCTGTCTATACTAAAAATAGAAAAAATTAGCCAGGGATGTGGTGCACACCTTTAGTCCCAGCTACTTGGGAGGCTGAGGCAGGAGGATTGGTTGAGTCCAGGAGTTTGAGGTTGCTGTAAACTAGGCTGATGCCACAGCACTCTAGCCCAGGTGAAAAAGCAAGACTGTGTCTCAAAAAAACCCACAAAAAAACCCCAAAATTCAGTAGTTTAACAATTCTAAGAAGTTATTATACACTTAAATTTCTGGCTTGTTTCCCTTACATTCTAAATAATTGCTAGAAATAAGTCAAGTTTTCTCACTTTAATTTCAAGTGCGTATATTCAAGTTGCCAACCTTGCTGTGACAGGTATCAACAATAAAGTACTGTGGGACCAGGTACAGTGGCTCTTACCTGTAATCCCAGCACTTTGGGAGGCTGAGGTGGGAGGACTGCTTGAGGCCAGGAGTTCAAGATCAGCCTGGGCAACACAGCAAAACCCCGTCTCTACAAAAATGAAAAAAATATTAGCCATGCATGGTGGTGTGTGCCTTTAGTCCCAGCTACTTGGGAGGCTGAGACAGAAGGATTGCTTGAGTCTAGGAGTCCAAGGCTGTAGTGAGCTGTGATCATGCCACTGCATTCCAGCCTAGGACAACAAAGAAGAACCCTGTCTTGAAAGAAAAAAATAAAATGCTGTGACCCTTTTTACTGTTCTGGAGGAGTATACCTATATCCTAGTATGTGTGTATTTTTCCACTTAACACATTAACTGCCATGTGAGTTGTATTTAACTCATGCTAGTTGTGAGCCGGGGGCCTTGTGAAGCATGTGTAACTCACATGTCTCTTCACCGTGGGAGCCACGTGAACTATTTTTCAAGTTGAATATAACTCACACATAGGAAACAATACAAAATAATAAATTTTTCATTAAATTAGAAAGGATCATTTTATTTTTGAAATTTTTATTCTATTTTTGTATAAAACACCGTGGCCCCAAGGAAAAATTTTTTTTCTAGTGTGGCAGTCAATGTGTTAAAAGAGCTACATTTATATAAATTAATGTTAGAACTATGTTCTCAGACTTGAAGATTCTACATAAATTTCAGTAATTAATAAAATTTTGTTACCCAAATTTTCACACAGAAAAATACAGAACAATGAAATACTGATGGTAGATGTGTCACCTAGATTTACCAAATTATTAGCGTTTTAATACTTTTTTTGAGGTATTATAAACTGTGGCTATCATAACATAACAGCCCTTAATTCTTCAGGATGAATCTCTTAAGAAAAAATACACTTTTTACATAACTATAGTACCATTGTCTCAACAAACACAATGAACAGGATTTTAAAATATTATTTAATATTTCAAATATTATCTAATACCAGCCCATGTTCAGATTTCTGTAGTTATCCTCAAATTGACTTTTAAAAATTTGTTCGCTTGAACCAGGGTCCTTTTGGTTGTTTACTCTCTTAAGAGCCCTTTGATCTAGAACAGTTCTCCCTCTTTTGCCACCTTTTTCCTCACCTTAGTTTGACTTGAAGAAACGAACACATTAGTCCTATAGGCTAGAATGTTACAACTTCTGCTATTTTATGGCATCTGTTACCCTGTTAATCTAGTCTGTAAATTTTCTGTGAATTGGAAGTTAGATTTAAAGCTTGTTTAGATTCAGATTAAAGTTCCTCTCCCCGCAAAAACACTTCATAGATGATGCTGAATCTTTAATTTTGTGTTACAAAATCTAGTTCTACAAATGATGCTAAGGTTGATCACTATTCAGGTTCTGGATTGTTTGCTTGTTTGTTTATAGAGTAGAGTACATTAACTAGAATAACGTGAAGTTTTTGTGAAAATGCTTTCATAACGCTAATGCTTGCATTTGTGGAGGGCTCGTTGTAATTCTCAAAGCACTTAGTAGAAAGTGTTAAATATTTGTTGCTAATATGTGTTTTAGTGTTTTTATATACCCTTTTCCTTTAGACTGTTTATCCCTTTACTGTGTGAAAAGATAAAACAATTTCGTTTTTTAATTACAGGTTTTCGGCTACTGATGTCACAAACAATAAACTACTGGGCCATAGAGTTGAGGAAAAGACTTAAACCAGGTAGGCAGATAATAAAAGTCTAAAGAAATAATAAAACTATCATTTATTTTTATAGGACATTATTGATCTAATTGATAAAATTGGAATATGAACCGTAGAGTACTGTGTCAAAATTAAGTCTCCTGAATTTAATAACTGTATTGTGATTATATAAGAGAATATTCTGAAGTATTCAAGGTGAAGGGGCATGTTGTATGCAACCTACTTTCAAATGGTTCAGAAAAAATAAATTTTCTTGGCACAGTGGCTCACACCTGTAATCCCAGCACTTTGGGAGGCCAGGGCAGTGGGATTGCTTGAGGCCAGGAGTTTGAGAACAGCCTGAGCAACATAGTGAGACCCTGTCTCTACAAAAAAATAATTTAAAAATTAGCCAGGCATGGTGGCATACTCCTGTAGTCCTAACTGAGGACTACAGGGAGGCTGAGGCAGGAGGATCACTTGAGCCCAGTAGTTGAGGGTTACAGTGAGCTACGATTGTGCCACTTCACTCCATCCTGGGTGATAGAGCAAGACCCTGTCTCAAAAAAAAAAAAGAAAGAAAGAAAAGGAAATGAAATGTGAGAAAGAGTTTGGTGAAGTTGTGATCGGTAGGAACTCGTATATTGCCAGTGGAAGTATAAATTGGTCCAGCCTTTTTGGGAAGCATTTTGGCAGTTTTTATCAAGTTTTGAAATAGTTTAGCCCTGCAATCTTACTTTCTGTCCTAAAGTAATTGTAGGAAGACTACAAAAAGATGTATGTATAAGGATATTATATCAGAATGATTTATAATTGAGAAATTGGCAACAACCTAATATCTAACAATATGAGACCAATTAAATAAATATAATTAAATACTGTTCAAGTATTAATATGATGTAAATACATATTTATTGATACAATGTAATATATTTTAAGTGTTAAAGCAGTCTATTAAACATGAATAGTATTAATATTAACCTGTTTTTGTTTTTCGAAAGTGCACATAGTGCATGAATGTACATATATGTTTGATTAATATACAGTATTTAGTTAGATGTAATCTGTGTGTGTATATTTATATACATATGTACGTGTGTATGTACATAGATGTTTGGAAAGATCACACCCATATGTTGTTGCCAGTGATCATTTCTTAATAGTGAATTTATAAGTGATATTTATACTTTTTTGTATTATCTGTTAAAAAAGAGTACATGTTACTTTTCTCATCAAATTTTTGTAAGATAATACCTCTTATTAAGGCTATATGTTTTTATTTTATACCTATGCAACAACTTCTGGTATGCAATAAAAATAGTGCTGTACTCAATGATACTCTGTACTAGATTGAAGAAGATTCCTTCAAGGCTAAATAAGGCTAAATTCGTAGAGTCTGAGACTTTTTGGTCAACTGCTTTCATTCTGTTACATGGGCCGAGTCTGTTTCCATCTCTCTCGGCTGTATGAGCAGATGTGATGCTGCTCACACAAGTTAGCCAAAGTATGTTACCATTTTTGGAAGATCAGAGGGCATGTTCTAATTTTCTATTTTGCTTTGCTTTAACAGATTTTTCTTCAATTAGTTGAAAATATGGATCCTGAAACAGAGGGACTACAGATTATCAAAGTGACACCTTTTCAACAAATGCTTTCCTCTTGTACTGGAGCTATACTGACATCACTAATGGGTAAAATTATGTTGCTAACATAGATTATATAACTTTGAATGAATCAGTGATTCCATTTCAGTTTTACTATTGGTGAAATAATGAAATGATAATATTACCATTTATCCTTCATGATTGCTAATATTCCTTCTTCATCATGATAATATGAAAAGAACCCTGGACAGAGATTCAAGAGACTTGAATTTTAGTCCTTGCTTTGCTATTCTCAGGGTGAAAACACTTAGAGACAATACCTAACTTCTCTGAACTTCATTTTTTCATCTGTAAAATTATGGGCTTAAACTGGGAGTTCTTTGAGGTTCTTACCATCATTAAACTTTTATGACTCTATTTTCCTTTTTTATAATTGAAAGCAATAAGATGAAAAAAGTTAGTATAATGAATAATACAGAATTTGAGCAATTTATGGTAGCAACAAATACAAATAATATTCTTTACTTTGCTTGCATTAACAGCAAATTTCTTAAATTACTCTGGATCACATTTTTCTCTCTCTTATAGTCAGTTTCGTATACACATAACCAAATGACATAGGTGATAGTTTAGCATTTTAGTGATTTTAGGTTGGCTGGTTTATTTATTTATTTTCTTTTTAAAAACAATTTCCATTTTTTTATTTCAAAATATTAAGGTTGTGCAAATATTTTTGTTACATGGATAGATTTTGTTATGCTTGAGTCAGGTCTATTAGTGTGCATATCACACATATAGTGTTCATTGTACCCCTTAGGTAGCTTTTTGCCCCTCTTCTCCTCCTCCCTCCCCCCTCCTTGATTTCTAATGACTTTTACTTCCTTTTTTGCAACCATCGGTTAGTTCCAGTTTATTAGAGTACATGTGGTGTTTATTTTTCCATTCTTTAGATACTTCACTTAGGATAATGGTCTCCCTTTCTATCCAAATTGCTGCAAAAGACATTAATTCATTTTTTATGGCTGAGTAGTACTCCATGATATACATATCCCATATTTTGTTAATCCACTCATGAATTGATGGGCACTTGGGTTGATTACACATTTTTGCAATTGTGAATTGTACTGCAATAAACATTTGAGTGCAGGTATCTTTTTGATAAAATGACTTCTTTTCCTTTGGATAGATACCCAGTAGTGGGATTGCTGGATCGAATGGTAGGTCTACTTTTAGTTCTTTGAGGAATCTCCATACTGTTTTCCATAGAGGTTGTACTTATTTGCAGTCCCACCAACAGTGTATAAGCATTTCTTTCTCTCTGTATCCACACCAGCATCTATTGTTTTTGTACTTATTAATAAAAGCCATTCTAACAGGGGTAAGGTGTTATCTCATTGTGGTTTTAATTTACATTTCCCTGATGATTAGTGACGTTGAGCATTTTTAGATGTTTCTTGGCCATTTGTCTATCTTCTTTTGAAAAGCTTCTGTTCCTGTCTTTTGTCCACTTTTTAATGGGTTTGTTTGTTTTTTTTCTTGCTGATTTGAGTTCTTTGTAGATTCTGGTTATTAGCTCTTTATGTGATGTACAGTTTGTGAATGTTTTCTCACATTCTATAGGTTGTCTGTTTTCTCTGTTGATTATTTCTTCAGCTGTGCAGAAGCTTTTTAATTTAATCAAGTCCCATTTATTTATTTTTGTTGTTGTAATTGCCTTTGGGGTCTTAGTCATAAATTCTTTGCCTAGGGTGATATCTAGAAGAGTTTTTACTACATTTTCTTACAGAATTTTTCTGGTTTCATGCCTTACATTTAAGTCTTTTTTTATCCATCTGAATTAATTTTTGTGAGTGGTGAGAGATAAGGGTCCTATTTCATTCTTCTGCATGTGGCTGTCTAGCTTTCCCAGCACCATTTGTTGAATAGGGCTTCTTTTCCCCAGTGTATGTTGTTGTCTGCTTTGTCAAAGATCAATTGGCTATAGGTAGATGGTTTTATATCTGGGTTCTCTGTTCTGTTCCATTGGTCTATGTTACTATTTTTGTACCAATACCATGCTGTTTTGGTTACTATTGCCTTGTAGTGTATTTGAAGTCCGGTAATGGGATGCCTCCAGATTTGTTCTTTTTGCTTAAGATTGCTTTGGCTCTTCAGGCTCTATTCTGGTTCCAAATGAAGCATAGAATTATTTTTTCTAGATCTGTGAAACATGACATTGGCATTTTGATGGGGATTGCATTGAATCTGTAAATCACTTTGGGCAGTATGGACATTTTAACAGTGTTGATTCTACTGATCCATGAGCATGATACGTTTTTCCATTTGTTTGTGTCGTCTGCAATTTCTTTCTTCAGGGTTTTGTAGTTATTATTGTAGAGATCGTTCACCTCCTAGGTTAAGTATATTCCTTGGTATTTTATTTTCTTTGTGGCTATTGCTAATGGTATTGAGTCTTCGATTCAACTCTCAGCTTGACTGTTATTGGTACATAGAAATGCTGCTGATTTGTGTACATTGATTTTGTAACCCAAGACTTTGCTGAATTTATTTATTAATTCCAGGAGTCTCTTGGTGTGGAGTCTTTGGGGTTTTCTAGATACAAGATCATATCATCAGCAAAAAGCAATATCCCTCTTTCCCGATTTGGATACCCTTTCTTTCTTTCTCTTGCCTGATTGCTCTGACTAGGATTTCCAGCACTATGTTGAATAGAAGTGGTGACAGTGGACACCCTTTTCTTATTCCAGTTCTTAACGGGAATGCTTTCAACTTTTCCCCATTTAGTATGATGTTGGCTGTGGGTTTGTCATTTATGGCTTTTATAATTTTGAGGTATGTTAGGTTGGCTAGTTTATTTAAACAAAGATAAATGATTAGAACAAAGTGATTGCTTATACTGTAGTATTTTCAGGTCAGAATTTAGGGTGGAAAAGGCCTTAGAGATCATCTAATGTGATTGTCCTCATTCTCTGATGAGCAAAAGTTTTCTTAGAACCATTATTTGGCATTTTCCATACTAGGATAAAATATAGTATGCATATTAAAACCACTTTCCTTCACTATGCTTTTCCCAAATGGAATAACACAATCTGGTGCTAAAGATGATTTATTGCCAGCTTACTCAAATTTTTCCTACCTGTAGCTCCTATTTAATAGAGGTAAATTTATCAGATTAGTAAAGGCTAATATCATTTGATTGTCAATTACTTGTAATACAAAGTTATTCTCAAATATTTAAATAGACTTTTGGAACTTTTACTCCTTACATTAGAGAACATATTTTCTTATAAATACTGGTAGTTTTAGTTTTAATGCTAATGGAATTGTAGTTGTAGAAATGATATAAATGACAATATCATACCCACGAGAGAAGTAATTATAGTCTGTCTTTCACTGATCCTTTTAAACAAAATTCAGGGCAAAAAAATTAGAATGTTACATTCAAGACTACTTTAACATAGATCATTTTATAGCCATTGTATAGCCATGAGGAAAAATATGAATAGATGTATTTTGTATTCTTTGGCAAAGGTCTGTACAGTTTACACATATCAATTGCTAATTGTAACTTATGCATGTTCATAGTGACACCCCTGGATGTTGTTAAAATTCGACTCCAAGCCCAAAACAACCCATTTCCCAAAGGTATGTATACTAGTTATCCTGAAAATGTTATGTTAGATTTTTAAATTTTGCTGCATTCATTTTTGTTTGAATATTATTCATTTTGTTAATTTATTGAAATTGATGCCTCTTTATCCTCATGCAGAAGCATTTTTTCACCATTTAGTTATATATGATGAGGTATAGGCAGAAAACACATATATATAAAAAACACTTTTATGGACCTAGTTAAAACAGAGGATGATTATATATTTGGATATATGCCTCACAAGTAAGAGCAAAATTATACTTGTTAGGGACCTTAGAATCTAGTTTACTCTTTGCCAAGTACTGTGCCTATCCTAGAGCATTCATGATAATCATCCAGCTGTTGCTTGTATACAGTGATTGGAAATTTATTATTTTATCAGGCAGCTTGGATAATTATTAAATAGTTTATGTAGAATTTGAGACAAGTAATTATATATTTTTATAAGAGGGGCAAAAATAGCCATTCCTGGGTCAGTCTTTTACACCTTTGTAAAGATAATGACATTTCAACCATATTTACTTAGCAGGAAACAGACTGTTTGAAGTGTGAGAAAATTGGCTGAGATATAAATGTCACCCTGTTAAATGCATAGCATTGGAATGGAGTGAACAACAGTGGTATTTGAGATGAATGAAGGCATATATGGGTTGTAGGAAGAGACTTAAAACGTACACATTAAAGAAAGCCTTAAAAGCAGAAGGAGACACTCACACATGTATGTATTGTGAAACTCAACAGTTTTATATACTGTCGTACAGACATGATGATTTTGGCAGCAAGAGTGAGGCCAATAAATGGGAAAGAGTTGATATTAGAGGAAGTTGTACTAAATTAGGTGGGAGCTGACAGATGGCTAGAATGAACCGTACAAATAAAGAGAAAGGGACAAAATGTAGCATTATTTATATTGAGAAGAACTTTTTTTTTAATAATCTATTTTTGTCTGAATTTTCCTTTCATACCACAGAGTTTCTTCTGGGCCAATAGAGAAGACATGCACCCATGTTCTCTTTTCCAAACAGATTTTCCTCCTTTATCTTCCTTCTTCAATCTCTCAGATAACCTAAAAGAATTTATTCCTTTGTACATTTTCTTCTTACTACAGTTCTGAAAACATAATATCTACTAATTTATTCCATTACTTTTCACAACTGTGAGTCTAGAGTCCGTTGCCATAGCATGAAGCAATCAAATTATGTATATTTCATCCTAAGAAGTAGAAATAGTTATTTATCTTTTTCATGGTTACTTCTCTTTTCATATTTTTTTAGTCCCCCATCATTTTCAGTTTGCTCATCTGTAAAAATAATACAGTTGTGTGAATTAATTCTTGGTTATTGGAATCTTCTTTGTTAGGAAAATGTTTTGTATATAGCAATGGACTCATGGATCATCTATGTGTCTGTGAAGAGGGAGGCAACAAAGCATGGTATAAGAAGCCAGGAAATTTCCAGGGAACATTGGTAAGGAGATTATATTATTTAGAATCTCAGTGTATTTTCTATTTTTATATTTAATCTTATACATGAAAGATTTTCTAATTGCAGTAGAGTAAAAAATCATGTTAAAGCAGGAAAAGGAAAGTACCTCTTTGCTTTTTAACCCTTTGTTAACTTTCTTTTCATTGGTTCATGCTTTTCATGTAAAAAACAAAAGTGGGAGGAGTAACTTTTTTTAATCTAAACTTTTTTATTTTGAGATAATTGCAGATCACATGTAATTTTAAGAAAAATATACAGACATATCTCATGTAGGCTTTTCCCAGTTTCCCCCAGTGGTAACATCTTACAAAACTAATACAATGCCACAACCAGGATATTGACATTGATACAATTAAAATTAGGAATGATTCTATCACCACAAGGATCCTTCCTGTTTTCCTTTAGAGCCATACCCATTTCCCTTGTGCTCTTACCCGTTCATTAACCCTTGGCGACGACTAATCTATTCTCCATTTATATAATTTTGTCATTTAAAAAAAGTTATATGAATGGAATCAAAACGTATGTAGGCTTTTGGGGCTGGCATTTTTTACTTAGCATAATTATCTGGTGATTTCAGCCAGGTTGTTGCATGAATCAATCATTGTTCTTTTTTTTATTGCTCATGGTATGGATTATTTCATGTTATGGTTGTACCACAGTTTGTTTTTAGAATTCTGTCCAGTTTTTGGCTATTATGAATGAAGGTGCTACAAACATTCATTTACAGTTTTTTTGTGTGAAAGTAAGTCTTCATTACTCTGGTAAAAATGCTTTAGGAGTACAGTTGCTGAGTCAAATGGTCGTTGCATGTTTAGAGTTTAAGAAACGGCCAACCTGTTTTCTATACTCTACCATTTTACGTTCCCATTAGCAAAATTTGAGTGATCCAGTTTCTCCACATCTTTACTAACATTTGGTGGTATCACTATTTTTATCGTAACAAATATGATGTTGCATTTCCTGGTGGCTGATGATGTTGAACATCTTTTCATATGCTTATTTGCTATCAGTATATCTTCTTCAGTGAAATGGCTGTTCATGTCTTTTGCCCCCCTCGCCTTTTTTTTTTTTTGAGACAGGGTCTTGTTCTGTTGACAGGGCTAGAGTGCAGTGGCATCATCGTAGCTCACTGTAGCCTCAAACTCCTGGACTCAAGCGATCCTCCTGCCTTGGCCTCTGAAAGTACTAGGATTACAAGCATGAGCTATCATGCCTGGCCCCCTTTACCATTTTCTAATTAAATTGTTTTGAATTTTTGCTGTTGAGTTTTGGGAGTTCTTTATATATTCCAGATACTAGTCCTTTGTTGAATGTGTGGTTTGCAAATATTTTTTCCCTGCTCTCTATCTTGTCTTTTCATCCTCTTAAACATGATCTTTGATGAAGTAGAAGTTTTTAATTTTGATAAAATTCAGTTTATCAGTTTTTCCTTTTATAGATCATGCTCTTGGTATCAAGTCTAAAAACTCTTAGACCCTGAAGATTTTTTCCTGAAAGTTTTGTTACATTTAAGTCTTTGATCCATTTTGAGTTATTTTTATATAAGCCATGAGACTGAGTTTGAGGTTTGTTTGTCATTGTTGCTGGCTATGGATGTCCATTTGGATTTGTTGAAAAGGCTGTCTTTCCTCCATTAAGTTGCTTTTTGCATCCTTGTCAAAAATTAGTTGGACATATTGGGTGTATCTATTTCTGGGTTCTCTATTTGGTTTCATTTATCTTTGTGTCTGTTGCTTATCAATACCACATAGTCTTAATTACTGTAGTTATATAATAAGTCTTAAAATCAGGTAGACTGATTTTCCCATTTTATTCTTATATTTCTTTTTCAAAGTTCTTTGAGCTATTCTCAGAGTTCCTTTGTCTTTCCATATAAATTTTAGAATAATCTTTATATCTACAAAAAATATTGCTAAGCTTTGTATAGGAATTACATTAAACCTGTATATTAGTTTGGGAAAAATGACATCTTTGCTGTAAGTGTTGAGTCTTGCAGTCCATTTTTAACCTGTCTGTATCATTATAATTGAACTGAATTTCTTATAGGCAGCATGTAATTGAGTGGTGTTTTAAATCCACTCTGTCAGTTTTCATCTTTTAATTGATATTCTTAGATTTACTATATTAATGCAGTAATGGATATGTTAGGGCTTAAGCCTACCATTTTATTTTCTATTTTCTCTTTGTTCTGTTTTCTATTTCTGGGTTTTTTTTTTCCTGGCTTCCTCTGTGTTATTTGAACAATTTTAGAATTTCATTTTGATCTGTAGTGTTTTTTTGTATATATTTCTTTGCAGAGGGTTTCTAATCTTTCACTTCTTTCAAGCATGCTTGTAAATGATTATTCAATGATTTTTATCTTGGCTGCTTTAAAATCTTTGTCAGATAATTCTATCATCTCTTTTTTCTCAGTGTTGGCTTCTATTTATTTTTTATCTTCATTCAGTTTGACATTTTCCAGCTCTTAGAATGATGAGTGATTTTCAATTGAAACCTGGACATTTTGAGGATTCTTTTATTAAATTCTTAATCTCATTTAAACATTCTGTTTTAACTGGATATTTTTAACACTGCTACCACAGGGGAAGAGGGATGCCTCCTTGTTATTGCTGGGTAGAGCTAGAAGTCCAGATTTCCCACTCAGCCTCCATTGACATACAACGTGAGGGAAGACCTCTTTTACTGTTGAGCAGGGATGGGAGTTCTGGCTCTGCACATTGTTTCCACTGACTATATAGTGGGGTGGCTTCCTTACTGTTGAGTGATGGTAGAAGTCCTGACTCTTTACTACTACTACTCAGACACCACCCTAGGAAGGGGTAGGTGGGGAGACTAATTGCTGACCTGGTAGGGATTTAAGTCTTGGTTCTGTTCTGACGTTCTATGATACCACCCCAACAAAGGTGTTAATAGTACCTCATTACAGCCTTACCAGGGTAGAAGTCTAGACTACCTACTTGGCCTTTGCTGGGTGGTGCCACGGGTTTTTCTTTTGTATTTGGCTAGAGTAGAATGGTTATTGTCTAAAAGTTTTCTGTCTTACTGAGGTTCCTCTTTGCTGGGAAAATGTGCAGTCCTTTGTGATTGGCTTCTTTTACTTAGCACAGTGTTTTAAGATTCATCCATGTTGTAGCATGTATCAGTATTTTTTATTGCCAAGTAATATTCCATTATATAAATATATCATATTTTATTTATCCATTTATCAGTTGATAAACATTTGGGTTATTTCCACTTTTTGGAATAATTAATGCTGCTATGAACATTCAAACTTTTGTGTGAATGTGTGTTTTAATTTCTCTTGGATATATACCTAGAGTTGGAATTACTAGGTCATATGGTAACTATGTTTAACCTTTTGGGAAATTGCCAGACTGTTGACCAAAGTGGCTACACCATTTTACATTCCCACCAGCAATATATAAGGGTTCCAATTTCTCCACATTCTCACCAGTATTTGTTATCGTTAGCTTATCTAATGAGTATGAAGTGTTATCTCATTGTGGTTTTGCTTTGCACTTCCATAATTATCAGTGAAGTTGAACATTTTTTCATGTGCTTGTTGGCCATTTGTATGTCTTTGGAGAAGTATCTATTCAATCCTTTGTTAATTTTTAATTTTTTTTGTCTTTTTATTGTAAGAATTTGTCTATTAATAGAAGACTTTCCTTCAGCTGCTTTTGGTTCCTTTCTAGAGATTTCAGATAGTGGGCTTTAATAATATTTTCTCTGATTTCATAGTCGGTCAGGAGAGTTTAACCAATTCTCTGCCATTCTACTTCCTTTTTTCATAATAGCGTTTCAAAAGTTTTGTTTCTCAGCCCTAAGTAGAACCACCCAGAGCTAAGTAATACAGACTTTATTCTGTAAGAAGTTAATATCATCCAGAAATGCTTCATTTTACTTGTGTTAAAATTCCCTTTTTTAAAAGAATGGACATACATAAATCCAAGGAGTTAATTTTTTAGAAATAAATGCATGAAAGAATAAAATTGCCAATCAGTTGTCACTATAAATTTTTGTGTATCAGGTTTAGGGATATATTTTGATTACTTTTTAAATTATAATTTTAGGATGCCTTTTTAAAAATTGTTCGAAATGAGGGCATTAAATCCCTGTGGAGTGGCCTTCCTCCTACCCTGTAAGTTGAAATTTAATATTTTTCCTACTAAAAGATGGTTATTGTTTTGTTTTGTCTTATAATCAGTATGGTTCGACAAAGTCTTACATTTTTAATATTAGAACTCCTTCATTTTCTGAAGCATTGTTTTGTGAGTCTCACCCACCCACACATTTGGTGATGTGATAGAAGGACTCACAGGACCTGAAAAGGTTGTACTCATAGACATGGTTTATTGCAGAAAAAGGATACAAAGCAGAATGGCAAGGTAAAAAGACACACCAGGAGTTGACCAAACATAGGCTTCCAGAGTTTTCCCTCATGATATCACACAGGACATGCTTATTCATCTGGTAATGAACTGCAGAGTGTGCAAAGTGTTTCTGCCTTGGGAAACACTTTGAAACTCAAATGAGTTTCTGAGTTTTAGGCTTTTTATTAGGCATTGTTTATATAGGTACATTCTGTCTTTGAGACTAGCTGTGATGAGCAAAACTTCAGACCCCATAGGAGAGCAGATATTTACCATAAATCACATTATTTGCACAAATCAAGCTAGAGCAATTGGTTTAGTGCTTCAGACATACCAAAAAACCTTGTCATAGGGAACATTCCCAGAGCAAGATTTCCATGAGTTGTCCAAAGGTCAGGCACGCAAACAGGCCCTCCTGATGTAGAAGAGTTGAGCAACCAAGCCTGCTGTGTTAAGTCTTTGCTGCACAAGTATATAATAATTTATTTTCAGAGATTAAAAATCTGGTGGTTATTTTTGACTTTTTATTTTACTAAAACAGTAAGATATATTGTAATATGGATACTTTCCCTTCTCCAGATAACTTTAATTCTCTATTAACTAGTGATTATATGAATTAATATGATAAACTATAAAGGTCATATGTAAAAATCCCAGATATTAATATCTAATAATACCTTGGTTTTCTCTGCCTTATTTATTTATAAGAATTTCTTTTATCCTTTTTATGGAGGAAATTCATCTATTTTGAAGCAAATATTTTAAACAATGCCTACAGTTATAAAGTTAGTGGCAGATTCAGGACTACCAATCAGTCCTGCTCCTAAATTCTCAGCATCAAACTTCATTAGATAGAACATTAGGCATTCCAAACAGTGTTCTTTGAATGTCCTATAGTTAGACCATAAACAGACTGCTTTCTTATTGCATTAATATTTATGACATGACAGTGCCTGCAACTTTGAATTTAATTAATAATTCCCTTTACATATTTTCCTTTAAAAGAATATGTCATTAGAATTCCCTCAAAACTACTGTATATAACAATGGTGATGTTATTTGTAATTTATTTCCAGTTATATGCAGATGTGATATGTGGTCCATAGTTCAATAATGTTTTACAGTTGCTCATGTACTTTTTATTTCAGTGATTCTCATGTTATGGTAAATGTAATTGGGAAAGAAGATCTGGGAGACCAGAAACAGGACAAGTCCAGGAGATGGAGAAGTGTCCTAATTTGTCTTTTCCTGTTTATGACCTGAGCATGTGCTTTTTATGTGATCTAAGGGGTTATATAGCTTTTATTTAATGCTATATGTTGTAACTGTTTTCACAACCAGAATGTTAACATTGGGAGGACAGATGCCTATTTTATATCTTTTTATTTCCTACTAAGTTAAGCACTAATTAATTTTAAAATAAAAGAGAAATTGATCTTATAGGCTGATTTGTTGTGGTTTTTAGCTTATATAAAATATAAGGTTTTTTTAAACTTATATTTGAATTTAATTTGAATGTGTTTGAGACTTTTTGATAATTTTGAACAAATATTTTTGTTTGTGTGTTTCTAACAGAGTGATGGCAGTTCCTGCCACAGTTATTTATTTTACTTGCTATGATCAATTAAGTGCTCTTCTGAGATCTAAATTAGGAGAAAATGAAACCCGCATACCAATTGTTGCTGGAATTGTAGCCAGATGTAAGTAATAACTCTTAATTTTCATTTTGATTTTAGTTTAGAGCTTCTGTTTAAATTCTCCCATTCACAGAGAATTTGTAAAATGTATGGTGTATTGGTAAGATATATTTTATATTATAGTTTACTATATGTACTACTGTGTTAATATCTATACTCCAGAAGTCACATGGTACGTGATTGTCATCAGAAGGATTCTGATTCACCTGAACTTCTAAGGTGTCATTTGGGATCATACATGGTTCAAGCCAAAGAAAGTCCTGAATCATTTTCCTTACTGAGTTCAGGATTTAGAGTTTTATCAGAAGTAAATTTGCCTTTATGCAGAAGAATGTTTTTCTCAGTAAAATAGGAATGAGGTTTATTGGGGTGCTAACTGGAATGAGTTTTTGTAATAGTTCTAATTGATTATAACATTTCTGGAACTGCTCTTGAAAGCATTGAAAACAGAAAAAGTAAAATATATGAAAATAGACTTTTAAGAAATACCTTTATCAAGGGAAAAAAATCTGTGCAAATATGATGACATCATTAGATATTTGATTTTAAGGTTTTCAGACATTTTAGAATAAAAGTTTTAAAAAATCATAAAATATGTGTAGTATTGATTTTTGCATCTGTGTTTGCATAGTTCATGACTTTTTGTTTTCCTTTATTTGCTTATTTGTGTTAGTTGGTGCAGTTACTGTGATAAGTCCATTAGAGTTGATTAGAACCAAGATGCAGTCTAAGAAGTTTTCTTACAAGGAACTGCATCGATTTGTCAGCAAGAAAGTGTCTGAAGATGGTTGGATTTCCCTTTGGAGGGGCTGGGCTCCTACTGTTCTAAGAGATGTACCTTTCTCAGGTAGGATTTATCCTATTAGCATCTACTGAATTTTAGGTAGCTTTGCATTATTTATATATTAATTTATAACTAGATTTTGAACTCTTTACAATTAAAAGTAAGTTATCTTCTGTAGTGTTCACAAACTCCTAGTTCAAGAGTTGTTGGAACTCAGATCTTGACAGGCCTTTATTGAATTAATAGTTTTTATTAATACTTCAAACCTGGTTTTCTTTTTTCCATGTGTTTAATTTTCTTTTAAACATTGATTGATGGGTATTCATATTCAGAGAATGCAAACTACCTTTAACATTATTCTAAATAAGTCATTTAACATTATTCTAAATAATTAGTAAGGTAAGTAAACTATTTCAAATCAAAATATTATAGAATATATTTAAGACCACCTTTGAATTATATGGACTGCTACTTTTTCAATTGTTAAAAATAAACATCTCCCCCTTAAATGAGTATCCTGTAAAAGACTATTATAAATCCAGTGGGTGATTGTCTTAATCGTTGAATTATGAAAAGGGAGAAAATCACGAAAAGTGAGAAGTGCAAATCTAACAATTTCTAGAATGTGTAATGTTTTAGTGGTATTTCTCTTGTGGATCAGAGAAATTTCCATTTAAGACCTGAAAGAAATACTTATTGAGAACCCTTGTATTAATATTCCTGTTTCTTTCTTTTTCACTTTTCTTAGTCCTTTTTTTTGGTGCTTTCTTATCCACATCTCTATGCTTCTTTCCCTTTCCGTAGTACTTTCTGTCAACCTTTCGTGTTCATTTATGCCATTTAGAAACATACAGTATATAATTAATCATAGATTTCTCTGGCAATTGTGTTTTCTTTACTTTTTTATTATAGAATATTTAATGCATAATAAATAACAGATGTAAGTTATGAAATATACTAATAAAATGAACTCCTGTGAACTTACCACCTCAATATATGTGCTAAACATTGCACTTTCTTTTTTTTTTTTTTTTTAATCATGAAACCACACATATGCTCTTTCACTGTCACATCCCCAGTGGTAACTACTATACTGAATTTTTACCATTCATCTATTTCATCTTTTTTTTTTTTTTTTTTAAGACAGGGTCTTGCTTGCTTTGTCGTCCAGGCTGGAGTGCAGTGGCATGATCATAGTTCACTGTAACCTCGAACTCTTGGGCTCAAATGATCCTTGTGCCTCAGCCTCAGCTGGACTTGTGGACAGGTGCATGCCAGCACTCAGCTAATTTTTTTTCATTTTTTGTGGTGATGGGGTGTTGCTATGTTGCCCAGGCTGGTCTTGAACACCTGGCCTCAAGTGATCTTCCTGCCTCAGCCCCCAAGGCACTGAGGGAGGGCATGAGCCACTGTACCCAGCCTCATTTGATTTAAAAAAAAAATAGCTTTCCCATGTGTGTGTTATTGCTAAACAATACATCATTTAGTTTTACCTATTTTTAAAAATCCTTTAACTCAAAAATTTTCCTAAGATTCATTCTTATTTTTATATATTCTTTTTCTATAAATACAGATATTAATATAGTGTATTTTCTTCATTTTTATTCTTGTTTACATATGAATAAACAAGTTAACAGTGCTGCCATGAAAATTTTAGACATTCTCTTGTTGCACCTATGAATGTCTCTCCAGTTAGAATTGTTGGTTCATGCAAATATATACATTTCTAATTTACTAGGTAATATCAAACTCTTTTCTAAAGTGATTGTCTGGATTATACACCTACCAGAAATATGTGAGATTTCCTGCTGCTTCACACCCTTACCAACTCTTTTATTATCAAAGTTCGTAATTTTTATTTATCTAGTGATTTACAATGGTATCTCACTTCAATTTGCATTTCCTTGATTATTAAGTTTGGGCACTATTTCATTGGCCATTCATATATTCATAATTAATTTAGAGTTATGGATGGAAATAAATATTCAATTTCATTTCCCCACACACAGATAGCTAGTTGTCCCAGTATCATTTATTGAATAACCATGGTTGCTCCAGGGGGCTGCAGTATCACCTCTGTCATATCACATTTTCATGTATGCCTGGATCTGTTTTAGTGGTTAATTTGTCTAATAACCTCATGCCAGTACTACACTGAATTTCTAGTGCTTTATGAAAAATCTTGATGTCACCTTTCTTCATTTTTCTGTCATTTTTCTTCGCTAGGAATGTCATATATTTATGTTAATAATAAATCTTTAATGTGTTTTAGTAGAGATTTAAAATATTATTCATAAAGATTGTATTCATCTTTTTTTCAAATATTTATTTATAGGTATACCCCACCCTCAACTTTTGGTAGCCATTTTTAAAATGATGTGTTCTAAATCTTTGTAGCTGGTGCAACTGCAGTTGGTTTTTGTCTATTAGCTTATATCCAGCTACCTTTAAAAATTCTGTTCTAATTTAATTTGTCTTTTGGTTTTGTATGTATACAATAATATTATATATAAATTATAACTGTTTTGTGTCATCATTTTTAACCATCGTAGCTTTTGTGTCTTGCTGCTGAATACAGTTTTGAATATTAGTTACAATAGTTAGTGTCCCTATCATTTTCCTCATTTAAAAGGAAATAGTTCTGTTATTTCACCATTAATTATTTTTGATGCATGTTCTTTATCAAGTTAAAGAAGTTTCCTTTTATTTCTAGGTTTCCAAGAAGTTTATTTGTTTGCTTTAAATAAGAGTGTTGAATTTTATGAAATGCTTTTTCGTCATCATTAGATGATCTCATGGTTTTATTAACATGGTATATGACATTTCAAATTTTTATTATATTAAATACCTTTGCATTTCTGGGATAACCCACCTTAGTTACAGTGTGCAATCTTTTATGAAGTACTTATGGCTTCCCTTTGCTTATTATTATTTTAATTTTTTAGGAATTTTATACCTATGATCATTAATAGATAGGCCTTTACTTTTTTCCTCTCTCCTACTGTCTTTATCAGGTTTTGGAATTATAACCCTACTTTGCTAATGCATATTTTTTTTTTATAAGACTGCTAGATTATGAGAATTTCACCCCTTTTTAAAAGAAATTCCTTCTAGTACGTGTCTAAGCAGAAAGCAAGATGTGTAAAGGTTAGGATTTTTCTATTTCTGTAATATATAACCTCATAAATCTTTTCTTTAAAGTCTACATTTTATTTCTAATTCAGGTTCATTTCATTCTCTGTTTTTATAGCAATGTACTGGTATAACTATGAAATTTTAAAGAAGTGGTTTTGTGAGAAATCTGGTTTATATGAACCGACATTTATGATCAACTTTACTTCAGGGGCATTGTCTGGTTCTGTAAGTTTATTTTTTTGTTGCTAATATTCCAGAAAAATGATAATTGTCATATTAAAATAGAAAATATTATATAGCATTTCACGTATATTGAATTTTTCATACGCTACAGTAAGACACTAACGTTGGAACCACGTAAAAACAAGAGTGAAGGGGCAGAGTGAAGTGATAGAGACCTGCAGAAAAATATTGGAATAAAATACCAGAAAACGTAGGCTAAAGAATCCACTGCAATTGATTTCAAAAGTTAGATATGAATATTCCCAGGTTTAAGATCTGTCAGATTAATCGTAGTAGATTATAAATCTATTGAGCCATAAAAGCAATTAGTATTATTGAACAATGGCTTCAGGATGTTGTACCAGTTTTTGATATGAAGGAAAGTTCTCAATTTTGCTATTTCTACTTAACATAGAAAATTTATTTTTTAATTTTTTTTTTAAAGATCTAGAAAATGTTGCTGCCTTTTGACAGTTTCCAAATAAAGATTTGTCTCAGCAACAGAAAAAGCACATGAATGTGACAGTGTTCAGGCTTTTTGTCAGGAAACAGAACAGCCTAAACTACCTCATTTTAGAAAGCATCAGAGAGGCCTATATAAAACTGTAGCTACTACATGATAGATTGTGGAGATGGAGACACAATAGTTGATTTTATCTTACCTGAGATCTTTGAAAATGATTTCAAGAACCTAATTCAACAAATTGTTGGGGTGAAATAAAATATAAGTTATTTTAGGGGGCATTTTATGAACATATTGGCCAAATATGAGTTGGGAAGCAAAAATAGAGACCAGATTTTACCTCACACAGCTGTTGTATCATATATTGCAAGAACATTATTAAAGGAATTTAAGTACTCTTTACAAAGAAAAAAAACCCTTAAGGCATAAAGTCATTTTGAGAAAAGATTTTAAAAATGTGATTTGTGTCTAGTTTTTATCATTAATAGGAAAAAAAAGTCATTTGTGAACCATTGTAACTATAGTTGAATATATAAATATATACATATATAAGTATATTTTTAAAAGGTACATAGAAGTAAAAGTTCAAAATCCATTTTCTTTATTTAAATTTAATTTTTTATTCTATTTTAAAAACATTTGCTGAAAAATTTTAAATGCCTACTAGATACTTGAGAATTTCTGCTTTGACATATGTATTATACCTTCATGTGAAATAAAGAAACAGTGGAACACACAGGAGTATCAGAAGTTGTGAATACTGGTATTGGAGTCGAGAGATCTGGTTGGAATTCTAGCTCTGCCACTAGTTACCTGTGTGACTTCAGGAATGTAAGGGAACTTTTCTCAGACTATTTACTTCTGAGTTTTATGAGAAATACCTAAGACATATATATATTTTCTTTAATAAAAAAGTTTTCTTTAAATATATATGGTTTTATTTTAAAGTACAATTTATCCTTACTTATTAAATGGTGTGCTAATTAGAAGAATGTAAAAATATTTTAGGAAAAATTAAAAGATTGATTTAAATTAATTTTACTTTCTAATAGTTTGCAGCTGTTGTAACTTTACCATTTGATGTAGTAAAAACACAAAAGCAGACACAACTCTGGACATATGCAAGTCATAAAAGTAAGTTTAATTAATTTAAAATATTTTTAAGATGCAATTTTTGTTTTTTCTTCCAGATATTAAGTTAGGAATATCTAAAATAGGGAAAATTTTTAATTTAAGAAATCTTAAAGTCTAATGTTTCTTAACTGCCATCAGTTAAGTCTCATACATGCTATAAGGAAGAATAAATAATCTTTGTCATTCAGAAGCTAAGTTGTTTAATGATAATTTTTCCAATAGTTTATTTTCACATCTATTTCAAATTTTCATTTTTATTCTCCTTGTAAGTATTCTTTCAGATATACCAAGAAAATAAATCTAGACAAATCAAGATAAAGGATAGAAGATTAACTGAGAAACTTTTTTCTCTTGATGTGTTTTCTGTTAGTATATGCATTAACTTTATTTGTTCTTATTTTGTTTGTTTTTTTAGCTTCCTTTTTTTTGGTGTGTTTTTTTTCTACCTATTATTCCATCTATTTTTACTTCTTAGTAAGTTGTAATTTCTTCTAGAACAAAAGTGTACTCTTACTTCTACTAGATCCCATCTGTCATCATTTATTCTCTTTAGGAAGTGTAGCAAACCCATGGGAAATTATCTATTACAAAATTGTGTTAAGTAAGCCTAGTATAACATAAATAAATTGTTTTAACGTATGACAGTATTTTGCATGAAAAGTAGAATAGGTATTATAATGTTGAGAGAAACATTGATTACAGACCTCTGTAAATTAATCTGATGGATATTGGTGACAACCCTGTTTTTGACCTACCAAATACCTAGTCCCTTCTAATATTAGAAGCTAATGAAAACCTGGGAGGTAATCAAAGTTTTCTTATATCAGGGTTCTCCCACTTCCCTCTTTTAGGTATGAGCCTTCTAGCTGCCTAAGCCCTATCTGTCCTCCTTTGATAGTTCAGAATTATTTTGTTTCATTCTTCCTTCCTTCTATCAGAATTCCTATTTCCCCAGTTAAGTGAAATATTTAATATGGTAGGGATATTCTCTTTGATGTAATTTATCATAAATGGTTAATGACTATGGCATTGAGGTGGTAGTGGTGGTTGTGGTGGTGGTCATGGTGGTGATGAGGGAGAAGATGGGAATCTCCACAGGTAGATTCTGATGGACACTAAAATTTGAGAGTCACTTACCTTGGTAAATAATCTTTGGAGTCACCCGGGGTGCTTATTCAGTATATCTAAAGCTGAGCATCACGTCCAATAGACTCTAATTTAATGGATCTAAGGTGGGGCTCTAGCTTGTGTATTTTGAAAATGATTCCTATGTGATACTTACCCGGTAGGGGAGATACCATGATCACAAAAATGATTCCTGTGTGATTTGGATATACATCTTCATTGAGACTGGCACCAGCAAGCCATCTTTTTTATTAAATCTAACCGTTACCTATCACTTTTTTTTTCCTAATTGTTTCTTCATTTAAACCTAAAAGGAGAAACCTTAAGTAAGAGTTGGGTTTTAATTTTCCATGGTTGCTTTTACCTGTTACTCTGCTTCAGCTATGTACCAGTTGTTTAAAGGTTTGGCAAGATATGTTTCTGTTGCAAACTGTACTTGTAATTTGAGTGATAAACAACCCATACTCACTCTCATTATTTGTATTATACATTATTTTTCCCCACCAAAGAAGTAACTCAACTCTGTTTAGAGGTGGCTTTCTCCATTCCATAGCTCAGCTATACCAAATTCTTTCTCTCTAAGCAAAAAAGAAAATATGAAGTGTTGCATGTAGAATGATGGCCAATCGCTTGTAAGAATGATTTATCAGCCCACTTAGACCACTTCTCCCCTTCTCCATCCATTAGTCAATTATTGATTGAATGCCTACTGTGTGTCAGACACTATGGTGGTGTATACAGAGAAGTGGGACAATATCCAAATCCTTAAAGAGCTCATAATCTATTGGGGGAGACGCTGCATTTAGAAGCACATTAGGATGTAGTAAGTGCCAGATCCTATAATAGAGAGTTTTACCTAATTTCTGAGTGCATAACTTATTTAATTTTTTTTTTTTTTTTTTTTTGAGACAAAGTCTTGCTCTGTCACCCGGGCTAGAGGGCTAGAGGGCAGTGGCGTCATCGTAGCTCACTGTGACCTCCAACTCCTGGGCTCATGTGATCCTCCTGCCTCAGCCTCCCAAGTAGCTAGGACTACAGGTGCACACCACCGTGCCCGGCTAAGTTTTCTATTTTTTTGTAGAGACGGGGTCTTGCCATGCTCAGGCTGGTCTTGAACTCCTGGCCTCAAGCAATCCTCCCTCCTTGGCCTCCCAAAATGCTGGGATTATAGGTGTGAGCCACTGCACCTGGCCTACATTTAATTTTTAAAAATTTAATCTCTGGTTTCAGCTTTTTAAATCTGACCCAAATCTACTTGTTTTTCAAAGGTTTAGCTTCTTTTTCTCTGAAAATATTTAATATTTTAAAACACTAGTTAAACAATATTTAATTTTAAACAATTTTAATTTTTAATATTCAATAACTAATATTTATACTATTTTAATTTAAATATTAAAGTAAATTAATGTTAATATTTAGAATAATATTTTAAAAGCAGAAATAAGAGAATCATTACAAAATGGTTATACTTGGCAAATAAACTTACTAAAAATGTTTAATCTTAGTAATAATGAGGAACAGCAGTGAGAGGACATTTTATACAAATTAGATTGTTTAGGATGATGCTGGAGCACTGGGAACTTCATGCCCTGATGGTAACAGTATAAATTTGGAACAACTGCTTGTTGTCCAAATTAGAATTTTGAGTTGAGTGATAAACAACCCAACTAGGTAGGTTCCACTAGTTGGAAAAGAATCTGGAAATACCAAGAAATGTCCTTTTAATTATCAATTCCACTCCTAGATAAAAGCCCTAGAGAAACTTTTGCACATGTACGAGGATCTTCACTGCAAGCTTCTTAACAATTGCAAAAAGTTAGAAACCACCTAAATGTCCTTTGGCAGGAAAATGAATAAATCATGATAATCCATATATAATACAGTACTATATGTATAGCTATACTTACCATCATAGATAATCTTAAAAGCACATAGCAGGAATAAATGTACAGTGTGATATCATTTGTATAAAGTTTAAAAGCAGGACAAACAAGAGGAAGACAAGAGAGTGGTTACCTCTGAGGAGAGAGGAAGAATAAGATTGGGGAGGAATATATAGGGGGCTTCAATTGGATCTGAAAGATACAGTTGGTACAATTTAATAAATTTGGATGGTCAGTAAATGAGCATTTATTTTCTATATATTTGAAATATTTAATAATAAAAGTATTTCTTTACAATGTAAGAAACTGCTTATTAACTGTAGGAATGGCTCTTTAATGGTGGAAATTTAGGCAGGAGATACTTTTGAGGTTCCACTAGAGCTCATCATGGCTTACCTTTAGGCTGATAACTGTCTTTGTCATTCTCTTTCACATTAATTCTCTCTTTCACATTAACCTTGCTGTTAAAATAGAGAGCAGTTTGGGGCTTGAGTTCCACAAGATTAGAAGTACCTGGCTACTTGATCTCCTTTCTTTCATGAGTTTCCTCCAAAATTTAAATGAAACACTTTAAATATGAAGTAAAAGTTGCCAATTTGTAGTATAAGGTTCTTGTCATTGACTTTCTTTAGAAAGTTAAATTTCATTCATAAATACCTTAGAATCAGGGTTATGTTGCTATAGTTATATGAGTACAAGCTCATGCTTGTACTATTCATGTTGGTAGTATACCTTCTTAAATAAATCATAAGGCCTTCTTCATAGAGATTCTGATATTTTATATAAATGAAATGTTGAGATAATGAGTCCCACTCCACTAAGTGGCAAAATTCTAAAAAGTCATTTTTGAAGGATATTTATTTCTATAATATTTCCCTTTTTCTCCCAGGCTTGCTTAGTAGTACATAATTTAGTCTTTCTTAGTGACTCAGGGTTGTCATCAGTGTCATCATTGATTTTTGTAGAGTAGCAGCTCTCAGAAGCTAGAGAGGGCAGTATAGGATCATTTGCCCATCATCTGGCTGATTTCAAATCGACCTCCTGTTATCTGTCACATTGTTTACATGGTAGTATGCCTACTTCTTAGACCTTTTTTTGCAGTGGTCCCCCACCTTTTTGGCACCAAGGACCGGTTTCGTGGAGGACAGTTTTGGGGCGGTGGGTGATAGCTCTGCAGCCTGGGGGTTGTGAACCGCAGACTTACAACATCTAGTAGTCTGTGGGCTAAACCAGCTGCTTAGAATTAATGTATAAAATGAAGGTAAGCAAAGTTTGTGTAAAAACAGTTTATTCATAGGTTTTATGTGTGAATTTCGGTGACATCTACTTTTGCTAAGTTTTAAAAAATTAGCTTTTAATTTTTTTCCAGATATTTCAGTGGTTGCAAATAAGTGAGATGTTACTCTTAGCTAAAATATGCCCTTTGAAAGAGACAGCACTAGTCTAATTTATTTCAAGACTAGTATATCTATTCAGAACGGTTGTAATAACACAGGACACCACTGGGTAGAATGAGCTATTTTCCTCAGAACCTCTTTTAAGGGAAAAAAAATTTTTTTTTTTTTAACTGTGTACAATAAAATTTAAATCAAAAATGGTTATCAGGACTTTTTTTTGGCATTAGATACCCCTTGAAGGTTTCTATACATTTTTTAAAAATTTCATTGTGAAAGATTCTTAAGACATCAGCTTAAGGAACAAACATTATCAATTCAAGAGAAGCTTTCTGTATATTATTCCTTGATTGTGTCCAGTTCTGTACACCTTTAAACTTACACCCTTTTTTTGTTGTTTTTTTGTTAATTCCAGCTATTAAAATTTAAAGTATGTTAGGTAAACAGTTACCTATATTAGGTGAACAGTTATATTAGGTAACTGTTTCATTATATCATAATGAAATGATATACCCCCAAAGGCCATAAACACTATTTTATGTGTATTATCTGTATTAGAAATTATTAAATTGTGTTTTATAATAGCATTATGTCTTTATTTTAACATTTAGTTTCTATGCCTTTGCATATGTCAACCTGGGTTATAATGAAGAACATTGTTGCTAAAAGTGGATTTTCTGGATTATTTACAGGTAAAAATACTTTGCTTTACTAAATTATTTAATAGAATGATTACTTTTAAACCTGTCATATTCTAAAAATAACTTTCAGGAGGAAGTTATATGTAACATCCCACAATTATTATATTCTCCTAAATACCACATTTTTGCTGTAAGTTAAAAGAAATGTTAAATAACAGATTTATATCAATAAGTTAAAAATTTCTATATAATGTAATGTGGAATTGAAGTTAAGAGGTTGGGAGTGAGCAGTTTGACCTGTCCTTTGCTACTAATTTATGGTGCAAAATTTGATGTATAACTTCATTTAATTTGATCATTATCAGAGTGAAGCCAAATTAATTATATTTTAAAAAATAAGATAAAATTTGTTCTGATTTTTTTTCTATTCTTTTTTCAGGCCTAATTCCTCGCTTAATTAAAATTGCTCCTGCTTGTGCCATTATGATCAGTACATATGAATTTGGAAAGGCTTTTTTCCAGAAACAAAATGTTCGAAGGCAGCAATACTAGTAATGCTATTTCAACTTGAAATAACAACTACAGCCAAAAAAGGTGGAGACATTTAGGCAAGAACTTTGTTCACCATTATTTTCTTACAATGATTTTATGTCTTTCTTTCCTATAATTTAAATAAATAATTTCTACTCTACCTCTAAATCATAATCCCAATTTTAAAATAAATTTTATCCTATTTTTGGAGATAATGAAAAAGATATTCCAGAAATCACAATCATTGAGCATTCTTACAAGAAAAAATGTGAAATTCCTTGTTAGCACTGAAAGCAGTTTCTGAGAGTTTAATATTATATGTTTTAGTGTAATTTAATCTTACTGGGAATGTGTCAGATACACCAGAGTTTTTTGAATTGTGTGCTCAATAATGTACAAAGTCTAGAAAAAAAAGGCCTACAGCTTATGCACATTTAAATCATGTACAAAGGTATTTCAGTAAAGTAGATAATAGAAGGTAGTCATTAAATAGCATTATTCACATTTACAAAATATCTGTTATTTTCTTTAATTCATATGCACTAGGTTTTCTCCTCCATGTAGTTGTTTTAAGGCCTCACGTGTATTGGGATTTCTCAGATCAAAGGTGTGGCTATTTTATCTTTATGAACCAAAATATAATCATTTGTGTAATGTGTATCCTGCCATTTTTGATGACTAAAGACCGTATATTTCTACTGTTGCTGCATGAGAGGGAGTTTTTTTTACTTATAGTAGCAAATGTTCACTTTAGTCAAGCTTGGGTATCCAGTGGAAAACCACATTGTATTGAGATTAGTGAAAGTAAAGTTTGGGCATAGGAGTGGCCTGTGGTTTTTAGCTATCTTGTAATCCAAGTATCATGGTTTGTGGAGTTCTCTAGGTCATTTCTATTGCCTTGTTCTAACAAGGTAGAGATCATTACTACAGTAACAGTCACAAAATATTTCCAAAATGTCCCTTGATTTATGCTATCTCACGTTAGGATGCTAGACCAAGAGACTAAACAAGAAGCTGTTCCCTTGAAGAAACTGCTTTTAGTCACTGTACATGACAAAATAATTTAGCTTATTACTACATGTGGGAATGAGATAAAAAAGGATATGACGGCAGGACAAGAAATGGTAATTTTTTTATACGTTTGTTAGATTTTCTCAGGTTATATATCCTATAAGAAGCAGCACTTTATTGCAGTCTGTGTGTATTTTATGAAAATGTGAAACATTTTTTCTCCCCTAAAATGGAGTAATATATTTAGGTGACAAATCTTCTCTAGTGTCAGTAGGGAAATTAATGCATTTTGTATTACAGTAGAAAAGTGTTTATGTTTCGGAAGAAATAAACTATATAGGGTTTGTATGTAACCTTTTGTGTTTATGTTATCCTATGTTGATTTACCTTAAATTTGCAACATACATATCCATGTAAGTATAAATATTCATGACTGCTATCTTCATTAAAATATTTTATGGCTTCTTAAAATTATTGCTGTGCTTCTAAATATTTTAATATAAAATCATTAATGTACTATATATATGAAAGTTTATCTTGAACACTTAACACTATTAAATTTAAAATTTACTTGGGTTTTGCTATGCTTCTTATCTATAATAGATTGGTAGAAAAAGGCAGGAAACTTAGTACTGTGTTCTCAAAAAGTAGTCACATATTTCAACTTAATATAACCTATAAATATGAGAAAGGTTTCCATCTCCCCCATCCTCCAATACTGCACTTGAGGAAGATTCTAATTTATGAGTAAAATAAGTTAAATAAATCTAATTGTATAGTAGTTTTTCTCACACATTTTGTTACTAACATGCAATGTATCTGGATGAAAAGAAGGCTGAATTGAAGCTTTCTCTATACTTAAGTGGTAAAGAAGCATTAATACTTTTAAAATACATTAGCAACCAAAACGGCTAGAAATTATTTTAGCATTTTGCCATAACTACTTCATTTTTGTATTGAAAGAGTACTTGGATAAACATAGTTCATGGAATAGCTAAAATATTAAAATATTAAATTTTTCCCAAAGTTCTGTCTTCTAAAATAATGGAACTATAATTGGTAGTGAGGAATATACCCAGATTTCACTTTAGATCAGTAGACAAATTCAACTTTCAGCCATATGGGCGTCGTAGTCTTTAAAATACATACGTTGCAGGAATTGCAGTATTTGCAAAGTCTGTAACAGTGTTCTTGGTAATGTGGTGTTTCTAAAAATTTTCATTCTATTAATATTAAAGTAATGTTAAATTTTCTAACATACATTTAATTAAATGTAAAAATTTTAAGAAGATGTGTTTTGAATATTTAAGTATTATATGTCGTGCCCTCTAATATAATATGCACTTGACTTTTTTAAAAAGTAGGTATGGATTTAAAATACATTTTTTTTCATAGGAAAACTATTTACTATGCTTATTTAACCACATATGATGCCTTTAAATTCTTCCCTCCCTTTGTCTTGGGCACAAATTTTAGGGATGTGGGAAAGTTTCATGTATCACTTTTGAATTTTTTTTCTAAGGTGTTAAATAAAAAATTACTGCTTTCATTTTTTAATCTATCAACATTTATTCAGACCTTTTACGTGGTAGGCAGTATAAAAAGCACTGGAGATAAGAAGACATTTCAGATATTTTAATATAATAGAATGAGGAGGTTTCAGAGCTGTGATTGACAGAAGTATGCAAAGGACATTATGGGAAATCTGAGAAGCTCTTCTCTCAGCCTGGGGGCAGAGAAGGAATGGTCAGGAAATCTAAGATTTGGACTCACTGGGCAATCCAATTAAACATGCAGGGAGTCTCAATAAGGCAATGGAATTTAGTCCCTGTGGCTTAAGCAAAGTATATACATGGGAATGTGGTAGGAGATCAGATTAGAAATATGGTCAGAGGCCTTGTGAGCCAAAAGAGGAATAAGAACACAATAGGAAGACAATCTAAAAGTTTTGGTTAGTACTAAAGTATACTTTAAAATGTGCCATAATGACAAAAACATAATTTTATCTTCCCCTTCCTATCAGTTAAAAAGAACAAATGCTAATGCTAAATAGAAGCTGCTTTACTTACAGACGAGAAAAGTGAACTGATTTAAAATTTTTTAAGAACCCTGAGGTTCAAAGCAGTCTTTTGACACTTCAGAGGTAATCCAGTGTTACTTTAGCAAAATCTGGACATTTTACTTAATGGTACGAATTTTAACAAAGGATTTTTGTAAGTTGTAAATTTGAGATGCATTTATAACCACTTGAAAACTTGTATGTAAAGCTAATAAAACGACAAATAACAACTGACTTAGTTTACTTGCTTTTGTAAGGTTTCTGCCAATCATAATTAGTAGTAGCTTGTAATTGGAATTTACCTCTTTAGAACTTACTTATATATATGATTTCATTTAATGCTGACATCATCCAGGTGCCATCGTATAGGCCAAGAAGATAGTGATGATTCTGTTTTACAGGTGAGAAAACGAACATGACTATTATATAATTAAATCAGTAACACTGCCAGAACTGCTACTAACTGGTACCACTTCAGTGGATGTTTTGTATTCTAAATTATGTCATGTTACTTTCTAAAAATAAAGAGTATTTAATTTGATATGAGTTGAAATAATTTCTCCAATTCCATTTTCATATTAGAATTTTAGATGTGAAACAATATATATTTACCACATTTGTTGAAACAAAAGATCAGTGTACAACTTGAATCAGGTAACTTTTTGTCAAGGAAAAAATAAGACCACTAATGCATGGTACAAAATGTTTAATATACATGCAACCAGTATAGTACATCAAGGCAACAAAATACACATGAAAATATTGGCATATAATTCAGCGTTTTTTGGAGGGGTATAAACTATAAACACTACCACCTAAAATTAAAGATTGAGACATACGTTGTTTCCTCATGCAAACAGTAACAAACTATCTTTAGTGTGAAATGAACTGTGTAGAAACCTTATTTCATAACAGCAGATGAATTTTATACCAGGAACTCCAAGAAAGGAGGAAAAGTCATGATCCTCAGATGTCATGTTTAGATCTGCATTTAGCAGCATGTTAAGATGCACAAATTATTGCATATATTAGGCAAATCTGAAAATTATTTTTTATGGAATCGTGGATTTCCTTCTACATTATAAAAATGTATGGGAAAAATTAATTTTTTTAATTACTAAAGGATAATAAATGTCAGTTGAGAGTGGACCATGAATGATAAAGCATTTAAACATTCTGATGATTCTTAGGAAAGCAGCAATAGTGCTCAAAGCCAGCCTAAAATTTTCAAAGTTCCTCTCCTTATCCATTTCTTCACTCCCTCCTTCTAAAGTTTCCATTGTCCTCATTTTATACCTTCCTTCTGTCCCCCATGCTGATTGATTAAAAACTGCTTGGATTCACAATAAGGTATGCAGAATTGAGAATAAAGTTACCATTTCTCAAGAATATCTGCATTTCTACAAGTATTAAAGCCTTAAGCTAAAGTAATAAAGCTCTAAGTGTGTTCTGGCACATCTAAAATAACTTATTTTAAGGGCTTGTAGGCCTCCTTTGTCCCTGAAGTGACTTTGTTTGTACTGTCTTACATATAAGACTATTTATTATCTTAAATTCCAAATTATGACACTAAGCTCTAAATATTACAGAGAACTACCCCACCTACAATTCTAATACAAAGAATGAATGTGGTAAGTTCAGCTCTTCTTGCCTCTTAATAAAATATTTTTAAGAGGAACATTCTTCCTATTGTGTCAAAGCTACTAAGCCTGAATGTAATGTTTTATTAATAAACAAAAATACCCTATGAAATCCCCAATAAGTACTGTGGCCTCTTCGTGTAAACAATATAGAAAACTTCTTTGGCACAACTAATTATGTTTTCTTCATATTACTTACTATAGAAAATATACTTCACACATTTTCAATATGGTAGAATTTTTAGGGATGAAAGTAGCTGTTTCAAAAATTGCAAAAAGATTTAAAATACAGATTACAGCTTTTAAAAAAAACTAATTTACCTATAGAAGTGTAGGGATTTTTAACATCAATTTTAAAATAAGATTATGACATGATTAATGATAGAGGCTACAAAACACATGACACAAATTCATTGTTATACAAAAAGGAAAAACCCAGCACTGTATGTCAGACATTTATTCTAAGTATGGTGATGATTACCCTACTGATCCTTGTTTAAAAGCATCTCAAATCCTTAATTGAACTTGAATTCCTTCTTGATAAAACAATTTTTCAACATTTGTTCTACATTTTGAAATGTTTCCAACTTTTGAGGCATACGTGATATTTTTTAAATCGATAACCTTTTAAGAAAATCTTGGGAAAACAAGAAGTTTATTCATTTTACCTAAATGGCCTAAAATACAGGTAGTGCCCGGGTTACGGATGACCCAACTTTCAGCATTCCATACTTACAAACGGGCTCCCAAGGCTCCCTTTGAGGATAATTTATAATTAATAATTCAGGAACTAGTTTCTTCCACACATGTAAAACCTGCATGGCATAAGCAGTTTGTTGGTACAGCATCTTTATGCTATGCTAGCGGCTAGTCTCATTGATAGAGACATGAGAACATGAAGAATCAGAAGATCCAGAGCCAAGAAAGTTTATGACAAAAGAATTAGCTGAAGTCTTTCGTCTCATTGAAGCAGGATTTGCTAAGCTTGAGAAGCAAGATCCTAACATTAAGCAGTTTACAAAGGTTTACCATGCAGTTGGTGAGAACATCAGCTGCTACAAGGCCATTTATGAAGAAAAAAGGAAAAAGGCTGTGCAAACAACTCTAGATACCTTTTTCAAGAAACCGACTTCAGTGGTAAGCTCCCTGCCTCCAACAGCAGAATCAGATCCTGATTCTCCAGCACCATCTCCATCATCTTCTGATTAATGTCAGCCTACCTTCTTGCCTCAAAAATGCCCCTTCCAGTAAGCAAGACATTGATGTAACACTGGGTGAGTGTTAACCTTTAATATTCTTTTTTGAAATTTCTCCTATTATCTATTTAAACTTTTTCTATGAGTTTGTTTTTATGTTGTGTTTGTTTGAATTAAAAAGAAAGAACACAATAGTTTCTGTAACTTACTATTACACTATAGGGGTATTATTATTATACAGGATGACACTGTATTATTATCACATGTGAGCCATTATAGTATTGTTATTATTACTGCCATATACATGTTGTTCATCAGGGATCCAAGTTACATGCAAATCCTACCTAAAGACGTTCTCAGGAACGTTACCTTGTCTGTAACCCAGGAACTGCCTGTACCATAAAATACTTTTGGCCTAAGAAATTAAGTCAGTAACTGCCTAGTCAGGCACATTCCTACAAAATTTATAAAATATTAAGGGGAATGTTGATACCAAATGATAAATGTTAAACAAAAACTGAATAAGCCACTGTGAAAATGCAGCTGAGAACCTTCTCTAGATATTAAAAACAAGGCATTTAAACATTAGAACTTAGGAGAAATTAGTAAAAAATGAAATTAATAATTCATCTGTTTTTTTGAAAATTTAATCACTGAATAAAAGAGTGAAAAAATACTTAGCTTAAGTCTCTGGAATAAAATCTTAAACTCAGTCTCTGGCCACTAAGATACATTTAAAGAAATACATAAAAATCAGCTGAATAATAAATATGTACAATTTGCAATGAGTTATTAATTTGGAGGATCTTTGAACTTTTTTTAAGCTTGTTCATTTTTAAACTTCCTCAGTGACAAATTAAAGATTTTTTAAAATGAAAAATGGCAGGATCATTATGTTTTTCACCCAAAAGTTTGCATGGAGTGGATTGAACACTGTAAGCAATAGAATTCCAGACATGTAACAGAACAATGTAAAATTTCAAAAGTCTCCCAGCAGTCAAACTTATGAACATAAGTAATTGAACATTTACAACATAAGAACTTTTGGCTTTTACATAAAATTTTTCAGGACGGAGTTAGGCCTGGACTTGTCATATCTGTTATAGGACTTGCAAGGTAGTCATTAGATTTTAGGCTTGTTAGAGACTTGTAACTTGCCACTGATGTTAGAGACCCACAGAGACCAAGTAATGAGGGCGTATCTTCTTTCCCTGAAAATTAGGATAAAATAACAATTAATAGCCCTTCAAGAATGATACCAATAAGATCCTAAAACCATTAGAAACTTCCATACTTTATAAGATACTGCAAATACATCTAGCTGTGAAGTCAAAGATCTCAACATGTTTGATCTTTCAGCAGTTTCAGTATCGCCCATAAAAACATTACACAGGATTTTTTATGCTTCTCATAAAAATTCTAGATATGGAAGTTTGAGATAACCATGTTTTAGGGCAAAAATAAAATGTTTATGGAATACTATTCAGCCATAAAAAAGAATGAAATTGTCTTTTGCAGCAACATGGATGGAATTGGAAGCCATTTTCTTAAGTGAAACAAGTCGGACACAGAAGGACAAATACCACGTTCTCATGTTCTCACTTGTAAGTGGGAGCTAAATAATGTGCACATGTGAATGTAGAATGTGGAATAGACTGGAGACTTAGAAGGGTGGGGAGAAGATGATAAGAAATTATGGGTATAATGTATGTTACTCGGTGATGGGTACTCTAAAAGCCCTGACTTCATCACTATGCAAGTAACAAAATTACACGTGTACCCTATAAATTTATACAAATAAAAAATAAAATGTTTATCTTTTTTTGGAGAACGTGTTCATGTTAAGTTATTAAAGGGTAATAAAAGTCTAAACTAAATAACGGGAACACTGCCCAGACCACAGAAATACCAGGAAATCCATACTTTGGTATAGTAATACATTAGAATGAGGTTGATCCTGGTCAGATTAGACTGTTCCAACTCAATAGAAAGCTTTGATTTGGGGAGACTTTATTCACTTAATGAACATTTATTTAGTATCTACTATGCATCAGTGCTGAACTTCAGTAGACCCATAAAGGAGGAATGGTAGAAGCCGAGGATTCCACAGCCAAGGTAAAATAAGTTCTTCCCAGAACTAAGCTTAATACCCACAGTGTGCAAATACCAGCTATAGGTGGTTGGCCTGGGGCTGTGAAAGACTAAGGTCTTTGAAAATTAGCAGGTTTCCAAAGAAGATGGAAAACAGGTTTTACTCACAGTTATAGAATTGTAAGCTGAGCCACATATCAAATGTTTCTGAATATTATATATTTTTTCAAACAGCCCTTCTGAAATGTTCCCATAGTCCTTTGTACTTACTCCACCTTGCCATACTGTATGGTAACTGTGGGGATACTCTCTCCTTTATTAGACTATACACTCTTAGACAAAGGACATGGACTTTGTTGTGTTCATTATATTCCCAGTGCCTACCACACAGTAGATGCTCATTAAGTAACTATAGAATTAATGAACGTGATTCAGTGGAACTGCACCGGGGACTCAAGAAAGTGCTTATGTCCTCTTTAGCTGTGTAACCTTGGGTGAGGCATCTTCTCTAAGCCTATTCTCTCCTTTGAAATGGCAACAGATACCAGAGGATGACTGGCTATGCCATCTAACTTCATAGTTTTGCTGACCAGTAAAAAATATATGAAAATACAATAGTGTTCAGAAAAGATACGTTAGAGTAGTTGTTACATTCAGATTTAAAATGTTTATCATATTATGTTAGGATCAAAAGGTATATATGCTCTAAATACCCTTTTAATGTTTAAGCTTAGAGACTCATTTTGGGGAAAATCAGGTCTCTAGAGTTCTTGCTGAATGTTCAGGGATTCAACTGCTTTGAATAGTTTCTCCAAATTTCTATTTCATTATTGACCCTGAATCTTTTAAAAATATTTACTGCTAATTATGTGTAAGTAAGATCTGACAGTATCACCATTTTGTAGATGGGGATAAATATGTGCCCAAGAGGGCCATAAACACAGTAAGAAAAAAGAATTGAAATGAAGTCCTCTGAATTCAGAGACTGCATTCTTGGTCACATTCTTGTATAGAAGCGAGTCCCCTGAGGCCTTTTACATAGGGAATTACATGTTTAGTTTGAATTTTAAATACTTCAGGGCTCTGCGAAGCATGATTTTGAAGTACGTAAATAAATAAATAATAATAAAATGGACATAGGGAAATAAGTCACTGGCTATTGGCAGTTGCTTGAATCAGGTTGGTAGTAGAAGGGACACAGATAAAGAACAGAGTAGAAATCCTTAGCAAGTCAAACTGGTAGGACTTGGTGATAGCAAAATAGTTAGGAGGGAGGAGCCATGAATAACTCAGTAGGTTTTCAGAACTGGTAAGTGAATGGTGAGATTACCAACTCTAAGGAAGAGAAGTTTGGGGTGGGAAGGAAGAAATCAATGGGAACAAGAGAGGCAGTGAATATGTATCCTAATTTTAAGGAATGCTTAAAGAAATTCCTTAGTCCCTATCATAAACCCATAAATACAGGAAACATTTTATATGAAGCTGTTTTATAAGGACCATGTCACCTTTTGTTTGAGAAAAGGGGTGGTTATCACTTTATGCAATAAAATTTCAAACTACTGGAACCATTAAGTATTACAGTTGTATCTGGCTAGGAGAGAATTGTTTTTGCATATACTTATCTGAACTCGGTCACAAGTATTCATGGTGGCATCACTTTAACTGAGTTACTTGTGTGCCACGTTTATATGCTGCCCTAAAATGCCTTTGAAAATATAATTTGGCCTTAAAATGAAAAGTTGTTTGTTTGTAGAAAAGCATGAAAACAGACAGCTGGACATAAATTTCATATGACTGAAGCAAATATTTGTCATTAGAGGAATTTACTGCAATTCATATTTTCTTACAACACACAGTGCTTGTAAGAAAAATCTCTAAGAAAGGAAAATACCCTGCAAGTAGATGAAGCTTTGTGACATATTCAAAAGGAGTGCTTATTACGTGCCAAGCATGCAACTGAAGTAGGAAAAATTCCCCAGAATAGACGAAAGAAATTTTGAAACAAGTAATTGATGACTGAATCATGCATCATGCAGGATTTCTGTTAAGATGTTAAACGTCAATTTGTCATAGAATTCCTGTGGCCTTTGATGGAAGCTATTTAAACTTCTAGAAGCATTTGATTTAACTGAGAAAGAAAATGAAACTGTAAGTTAGGCAAATGGAAAGTGGATGTATAAAAACATGCAGGATGCTTGTTGGTAGCTTGAAAGAAAATTCCTACAACAGTGGAGTACTATTTGAGGAAATGGTTTGTTCACTGTTCGCACAGAGGATGATATTGTGAGGAAAGACATGCTCACTGTCAGATGAGATAGGCTCTGAACATGAAGTTCTAGGAATACCTTGAGCAACTGAATTCCTTTTATTTTCCTTTTTATAGACACATAGGAGTGAAATATAATTTTTAAAATCCATGCTTGAAGTCTAAAAGAAGCAATGAACAGTCTGAAAATTAAATTAAGAAAACAATTCCATTTACAATAGCATCTAAAATAATAACATACTTAGGAATAAATATAACCACAGAAGTGCAAGAGTTGTACACTGAAAACTATAAAATACTGCTGAAACTAAAGAGGATCTAAATAAATGGAAAGACATCCCATCTTTCCAATGATTGGAAGACAATATTGTTAAGATGGCAATACTCCCTAAATATCTGTAGATTCAATGCAGTCCCTATCAAAATTCTAACTGCCCTTTTTTCAGAAATGACAAGCTGATTCTAGAATTCACATGCAAATGCAAACGACCCCAAATAGCTCAAACAATCTTGAAAACAACAAAGTTGTAGGATTCAGACATCCTGATTTCAAAACTAACTACAAAGCTCAAGTGTGGTACCGGCATAAACAAGACAGTGTGGTATTGGCATAAGGATAGTGTGGTAATGGCATAAACACACAGAACAATGGAACAGAATTGAAAATCCATCAACTCACAACTTGGTAAGAGGGAAAAAAAAAAAGAATTGAGAATCCAGAAATAAGCCCATATGTGTACAGTCAATGGATTTCACAAGGGTTCCAAGACCATTTAACAGGGGAAAAAAATAGTCTTTTCAACAAATGACACTGGAACAACTACATATCCTCACACATAAGAATTAACTCAAAATGGATCAAAGACCTAAATATAAAAGCTAAAACTATAAAACTCTTAGAAGGAAACATCAGTATAAATCTGCATGACCCTAGATTAGACAACAGTTTCTTAGATATGATACCAAAAGCACAAGCAATGAAAAGAAAAAATAGATAAATAGGACTTTATCAAAATCACAAACTTTGTGAATCAAAGGACACTAGTAAGAAAGTGAAAAGATATCCCTCAGAATGGGAGAAAATATTTGCAATTCACATATTTGATAAGGATTTGGTATACAGAATATACATAAAGAATTATTACACCTCATCAATAAAAAAGACAATGTGATTTTAAAATGGTCAAAGGATTTGAATGAATGAACATTTCTCCAAAGATGATATATAAACGGCCAAAAAGCACATGAAAAGATGTTCAACATCATTGCTCATTAGGGAAATGCAAATCAAAACCACAATGAGATACTACTCCACACCATTAGGATGGCTATAATCAAAAAGACAGACAATAACAAGTGTTGGTAAGTAAGGGTGTAGAGAAACTGAAACCCTCATACATTGCTGGTGGGGTTGTAAAATGGTGCAGCCACTTTGGGAAACAGGCTGGCAGTTCCTCAAATGGTCAAACACATGATCCAGCCAATTCCATCACTAGGTATATACCCAAGAGAAATAAAAATATATGTTCACACTAAAACTTGAACACGAAGCTTCACAGCAGCATTATTCACAACAGCCAAAAAGTAGAAACAACCCAAATGCCCAACTGATGAACAGATAAGCAAATTATGGTATATCCATACAATGGAATGTTATTCAGACATAAAAAGAAATGGAGCACTGATACATGTTACAATGTGAATGAACCTTGAAAACATGCTAAGTCAAAAAAACCCACATATTTTTTAAAAAGCTACATATTATATGATTCCATTATATGAAATATCCATAACAGACAAATCCAAAGAGACAGAAAGTAGATTAGCAGTTGCCAGGAGATGGGGGGAGGGGGAATTGGCAGCTGAGTATTAATAGGTACGGGGCTTCTTTTTTGTGAGGTGATGACAATGGTAGGGAATTAGTGGTGATGGTTGTACAATATTATGAATATTCTAATCACCATTGAATTGTATACTTTAAAATGGTGAATTTCATGTTATGTGAATTATATTTAAATGTTAAAGTCAGGGTCTCTTTAAATAAATATAAAAATGCTAAGAGATATGGAAACATGCCATAGTTTAATTATTGGCATTTTTTTTCTTTTTTGGTGGTATGTAAAATAATGGTGTCTCTTAAAACCCAGGGCCTCTTAGATTTGATGAAATGCAGTAACTAGCACAATACCTGTTACATATGAGGGGCTTAATATATGCTTCTTGGAAAAAAATGCCAATTTCTCCATTTTTTCTATCAATGAATATAGTACATTTTAAATTCTGAAACTTTCTTTAACAATCAGTAAGAATGTAGAGTTGCTTTTTGTTTTATCCCTTTTTACTATAATATTTATTAAAATATGGCCTTGAAGAACATAAGTTCTGGAACTATTAAAAGGCATAAGAAAAAACTACTGCTTTTCAGCTTAAACCAAATTTTAGGATACATAAATTGTTATTTTTTTCAAGTCATAAGCAACAAATTTCCATTTCTTAAGACTCTTCAGATGGAGATGTTAATAAAAATATTAACAGCATCAGGTATGTGAAGGTAAAAATCATTTACACTTCCACCACCAAAGTTAACCGTTTTTAACATCTTGACATATTTGGCTTCCAGTTTTGTTTCTTTTTTTTTAAGAAGGAAAAAACCATCTATTATGCTTGTAAAGACATGTTCATTATAAAGAATTTAATCAGTGTAATAAAGCACACAACAGAAATTTAAAAGATACTATCATCTAGCTTATAGTCAGAAAGAAAAACAGAAATAATATTGCTAAATTGGGATGATACAATGAATATCTTTTAATAAAAAGTTTTCATTTTAACTGGAATTCAATATAAGAAAAAGACAGTAAAAAAATATTGAACTTCCAATAAATTTTTTTACCTCAAGAGTTAAGCCTAGAGAGTATGAAAAACATTTATTGTTTAACCTATCATGTTTGGCTTTTTTTTAACTACAAGCATCAATTTTACTCTCAAATGTCAACAGCAAAGAAAATGAGTGATCTAATTAGAAAACAAGTAAAAGACCTAAAGAGATATTTCACTGAAGAGGACACAGATAGCAAATAAAAAGGTGAAAAGACGTTCAGCATGATTATCCATCAATGAAATGCAAATTAAAACCACAATGAGACATCACTATGTATAATCCTATCAGAATGGCTAAAATAAAAAATACTGACAACAGTAAATGTTGACAGGGTTGTGAAGAAACCAGATCACACATACACTGCTAGTAAGAATGCAAAATGGTACAGTCACTCTGAAAACCAGTTTGGCAGTATCTCATACAACCCAACAACGGTACCCCTGGGTATTTATCCCAGAGAAATGAAGATTTATGTTTACACAAAACGCTGTAAAGGAATTTTCATAGCAAACTCATAGCCCCAATCTGGAAACAACACAAATGTCTTTCAACATGTAAATTGTTCAAAACAAAACAGAACTATAGTACATCCACACCATGGAATACTTCCAGCCAAAAAAAGGAATGAACTATAGATATATACAACAACTTGGAAAGATCTCAAGGAAAATATGCTGAGTAGAAAAAGCCAATCCCAATAGTCTATATACTGTATGTCTAAACTATATATATATATACACTATATATATATAGAGTAGTCTTATATATATGGTATGACTTATACAGCACTCTTGAAGTGACAAAATTATAGTAATGGAGAACAGATTAGTGTTTGCCATGGATTAGAGATGGGCAGATACCAGGAATGGCTGGTAAGTTTGTGGGTGTGGTTACAAAAGGGCAGCACGAGGGATCCTTGTGTCAGTGGAACTGTTCCGTACTTGACCGTAGTGGTGTATACACAAATCTACGCGTGTGCTAAAATGGCACAGAACTAACTACACACACTATGAATACATGTAAATCTGAATGAAATCAGTAAACTGTATTAATTTCAAGATTATGGCTTGAAAGATGTTACCTGAGGTAAACTGGGTTAAGGGTACACCCAATACTCTTCTCTGTATTATTTCTTATAATTACATGTGAATTTATAATCATCACAAAATAAAAAGTTAAATTTTAAAAAGGGGGCAGCTAGGGAAATTCCTTAAAATGTGATAAGCATTCAGGAAAAAGTTCAGAATATGAAGGACTACTAAGTGAGCATAATAACCATGTGCATATATATTTTTACACTTAAGATACACCTAAGTATAAGTAAATTCCTAGATATATGATTACTGAATTAGAAAGTAAAAGAGTATGTAGGATTGTGTTAATTTTAAATTAATTCAGGGAAAAGTGGCAAAGTATTTCTTTCAATTTGCTCAAGTCTAATTTTCTGTCTCTTAAGAATGATTTACAGTTTTCTTTATACAGAAATAAATTTAACAAGAAATGTGCAAAGTCTAAGTATTTTATCTTCTCTTTGCTATTTAAATTGTTTTTCCCCTACCATTAATTTATCTCTACCATTAGGTTATTGTTTGTGCATGTAAAGGCTATTGATGTCTGTATGATAATTTTATATCTGCTACTTTATAGTACATTCTAAGTTATTTCTCTAGTGTTTTCCAGGTTCACGGAATCATCTACAAAAATCCAATTCTCATGTCTCTACTTGATGTTTCTCCTCTAAATGCATTAGCTAATATCTCTGGTACAATGTTAAATATTGGTGGAAACAACGGGTATTTTACTTTGTTCCTGATCTAAGTGTTTTCCCTTTAAGTAAGATGCTAGCTTTAGGAAAAAGACATACATACACATACATACACACATACACATATATTCATATAAAAAAAAGTATTCTTCAAACTTTTTCTTGAATGTTTTTATCACACAATTGTTGAGTTCTGTTCAAGGCTTTTTGGCATCTGTGCAGATAGCCTCTTCTAACTCAGATCTATTAATATGGTGAATTACGTTAATGGATTTCCTATTATTGAATTACACTACTGAACCTCACATTCCTGAAATAAATCCACCTGGTCCTGGTGTATCATTTTCTTTATGTGTTGCTAGATTCTGTTTACTGTATTATTTATAAGTTTTGTATTAATATCCATAAGTGATAATGATCTATAGTTTTTTATTTTTCATACTATATTTATCAGGTTATACCTATTTCCTAAAAGAATTATAAAATTTTCCTTCATTTTCCATGCTTTGGAATACTAATTTATGAAGCATTGGGAATATTTGGTCTTTGACGATTAGAAAGAGTTCCCCTGAAAAACCATGTGTGCCTGGCCCTTTTCTATGGAGTAGTTCCTTAACAACTTTCTCTATTTCTTTTTTGGAAATTGGCCTGTTTAAGCTTTCTATCTCTAATGGGTGTAATTTTGGTAAAGTGTGTTTACACAGGAAACTATCCATTTCATCTAGGTTTTCAAATTCATTTGCATAGAGGTCTGCAAAGTATCTAATAGTCTCTTGTGATTTTTAAACAACTTTTTAAAGGATTGTTTCCACTTATCAGTTCTTATTTTTATTTGTGCTTTTGCCCTTTTGTGATTAAATTAGCTATGTCTATAATTTGTTGATTAAAAAAAACGGCTTTCTTGATTTTTTAATTGGATGTACTATTTTTCTATTCTCTATCTCATTTATTTGCAATTTTATCTTTATTATTTCCTTCCTTGTGGTTCTGGTTACTTTATTATTCTTTTCCTAGCATTTTGAGCTGGGAAATAGAATTCATTTATATGGTTGTATTTTTTTTTTTTTTTTGAGACAGAGTCTTGCTGTGTCACCTGGGCTAGAGTGTAATGGCATCATCACAGCTCACTGCAACCTCAGACTCCTAGGCTCAAGTGACCCTTCTGCCTCAGCCTCCCAGAGTGCTAGGATTACGCATGAGCCACCGTGCCCAGCCTGTGGTTGTATTAATTTTTTTTCCTGCTTCACTATTGTTTTACTTCACTATTGTTTCGTCAGATGAATATATTTTTCTCAATTTACACGACTTTAAAAGATATTTTTGTATAGACAGTGTTTGGTCCTAGGATTTCTGTGGACAAGTCTATCTGATTTGGATGTTTATGAAATTTTCATTTTAAGAGCACCCTTTTCTATCAGTGTACCAAAGTATGGTTTCCTTACTGTTTGGCTTTAATTGCAGGAGAAGTGTGCTATGGGTGAAAAGAATGTATATCCTTCAATTTAAATTTTTTTTTCTTTTGTTTCACACAATCGTAATCTCTCTCTTTTACTTTTTTCCCTCCCCAGTATGTGGTTTCCAAAATAGCTGTCACTCTTTCATTTAGCTCTTTTCTAGTTTTCAGTTTACCTTTTTAATACTGCTTCTTTGCATCTTACATGTCCATTCTACCAGGACACTTTTTTCATATTTTCACATTTAGGGTTGACTATCTCTTTCTGGAGGTGATTTTTGCTCAATCTTAGGCCTGCCACTAACATCCCAATTCCTTCTTTTGCACAGTTTAGTTTTTCCTGGACCCATTTGCTCATGAAAGGGAGCAAAGAGAGCCTGCTTGAATTTGGTGTTTATTTTTATATTCAAAGGCAATTTGAAGTTTGTTTATTTAGTGTCTTCTAGTTATGCTGAGTTTGGGTTTTCTGTGGTTTTATTTTTTCTTGTTCTTTATTATACTTTTATAGGATATGTTTATTCAAATTTGTATCACTGCCATTACCTCAGTTATCCAAAATACCTTAGTTTTTTTTTTTTCTTAAACCAGACTTGGGGATATTGAGAATTCTAGGAATCTTACCATCTCATCATGAGAACATGTTTCACGAACAGTTTTTGTAGTCTATTATGTTTATTACGTAGCCCTCTTTCTTTCTTATTGGGTTGCAGTTGGTGAATTTTTGGCTACTTTTTACTTTTTAAAACTTATTTTATTAGGTATTTGGGTATGGAAATTCTGTAAGTAACTTTTAATCTGTTATTTAACCTTGAATTCTTAAACCCAATACATTTGTTTTCATTGTATCAAATTGTTATTACTCTTATCCTGTTGATATTAAAATACCTAATATAAGAAATTAGATTAAAATCCTAAATATGTCTTTTAGATGAAGAGGCAGCACAAATAAACCCACTCATAGTATGAATTAGTTTTAAAAATATACATATTCCAGATTATGACACTTAATCCGATTTACTATTGGATTTATCCAAAAAACTGTGTACTAAAATATTGCTAAGGCCCTTTGAGAACATTTCAACAACCAACTTAAAGGAAGCAGAAAATTCAGTTCAACACGATATTCACAGTGCTTAAGGCTTCTGGTTAACTGAATTTTTAATTTATTCCTCACATTCTATGACACTCATTCATTATATACTTATTCTATCAACAAACATTTAATAGTTGCCTACTATGTATCACACTCTAGTAATACTAGTAATACACTGGTGAAAATGATGGATAAGATCTCTAACCTCATGAAGCTTACATTTCATAGGTGGGGGTATAGACAAGAATCATAATATAATGCATGGCAATATAATCGAGTATACCTGGGATGGGGTGGAGATGGGGATGGGGATAGCTATTTAAGGTATGGCAGTGAAAGTTTCTTAGAAAGATGACATTTGAACACAGACCTAATAAAGTCTAACATGCAAAGATCTTAACGAAGTTTCAGAACAGTGGGAAAAGCAAGTACAAAGATAGTCAAGGCAGGAACCAGCGTGAAGGAATGTTAGAAGGTCAGTTTGCTAGGGTGTCTAGAACAAGGAAAAGAATGGTATGAAATGAGGCAGAAACTGGTAAGGCGAAGATAATGCAAGAGACCATGATAAGCAGTTTGGATTTTATTCTAATTGCCACGGAAAGCCACAGGGGAGTTTTAAGCAAGGTTATAATATATTTTCTGACTGATGTTTTAAAAGATCACTATTACTATGTGCAGAATGGATTGTGAAGGGGCAAGAATGGGAGATAAAAGACCAATGAAAAAGCTGTGGCTATAGTCCAGCCAACAGGCTTGCTGCAGGTGGCTGAGACTAGGGTTCTAGCAATGGAGATGATGATGAGTCAATGCACATAGCATGTTTTGTATGGAGAGCTGACAGGACTTGTTGATAAATTGACTGTACTTGTAAGGAGAAAGAGCAGAATCTAGGGTAATGCCTACTGTGTTACCATTTGCAATAGAGAAGGCAGGGAAAAAACTGGAGGCATTAGGGGAATGCAGTTTTCCAAGGTAAGGAGTTATCTTTCTTCTGCTCTAGCCTATGCTGGGGGAAGGAAAGAAAAGAGCTTTGAATTAACTAGGCTACTGAAGTTTAAAAATGAATAGGTTGAGTCTTAGAAACTGAAATGGGACCATATCATTGAAAGTAGCCTGCAAATTTATAGAATCGGACCAAGATATCGTTCAGGAAGATGCAACCTAATGGGAAGAAAGGCTGATAATGCACATCTGAAAGTGGTAATAGGAAAAAATAAGACACTTCTATGTTTGTTAATGAAGTTATTCAGAGAACTAAAAAAACCAATCAGGTATGAAAAGTGATTCAAGAACAAAGAAATAGTTATATCAAAAGCTGCTGAGAAGTTTAATAGGATAAAGACAGAACTGACTTTAGCAGTTCTCTGCAATATATTAGCAGTTGATCAATACAAAAGCCAAAATGGAATGGGTAAAAAAGAGTACAGAAAGTGAGGAAATGAAGGTAACAATTACAGACAAGTCTTTTGAGGTTAGCCACAAACACATGAGAAAGAAAGAAACAAGGGCACACCATGTTTAATCATAATGGCAGCTGAATTTCTAGTATGCTTTACAGAGATGTTACATTATTCTCTGGCAATCCTCTGCAACCAAAATATAGATGGTGCAGAAAAAAGTAACTTTCAAATAGATTTTTGTTCTTACCTTCACTGATTAAATTTAATGTGTCTTGTTTTACATCTCCTTCTTGTAACTGGCTTGGATCCAGTGAAGTCTGAGAAAGGCTAACTTCTGCTGATAACTGGTCAAGACTTTGATAACTTTTCCTGTAAAATAAGGACGAAATACTACTTTAATTTATTCTCACAAAGAAGAATTTATAGAGAGTTTCTTTAATAATTTTCAATTTGTTGACTTTCTGGTTAATTTCTCCCCAACATGTCCCCTAAATTTTGCTTCATAGTCTTGGCTTCAATATGATCTCCCTTACACATTTCCCTCTACCTGCTTTGGAGGTATATCTGTTTAATCCACTGAAAAACAGAAAAGAAAAACAATTTATCAAAACAAAATCCTCATGCCAATTGTTGATTATCCATATGATTAAGAAATGGGAATCTTTGGTTACCACCAATTTTCAAAGAACAGAAAATCTATAGTTTACTCTTAATGCAGAAACAAAACTGACATTAAGAATAATGATCTATTGTTGCTTAAGCATTTCAGAATTTTTCAATGCCTTGATATTATTATATAACAAAAATTATTACAAATTCCTATAATTTAGAATTTTAAAAAATGTTGGATAATAAAATACCTGTGTATTATTACACCATCAAGATGATTAACCTCCTTCCCTCACCTATTTGCTGTTTTGAGGCCCATTTTCTATGAAGCTCATTAAAAAGTGAATTATATAGGGGGTAAATTCAGTTATAAGCAGAAAGTTAATGAAATCTTGTAATTAACCTTTCCCCATATTTGGTTCTTCAGGATAAAACCAACTCAAAAAATATATGCAGCTTTGGTGTTATTCACGTTTCACATAAGAGAACAGAGCTCATTATTATTTCCAAATATAAATGCTCTAGGAAAAGAAATGTGTTTCCCAGGTTCAGCATCTATTTCCCAAGGTAGCCAAACCCCATCTAATTTCCTAGAAATATATTTTATGATAAGTTTTATAGGAAAGCACATACAATTTAACTGATCTATTTCATAGTTATCTCTATTCATACATATAAGATAGACTTAGTAACAGATTTATCAAAAATATATATATTAAATATGGTTTGAATACTTATATCCAGTCACTGTTTTATGTTTATCAGAACTCTATCCAAAATGAGGAGGAAGGTGGGGTGGAAATATTCATTTACTAAAATTAGATTGACCATTAAAAAAAATAACAAGGCAGAGCCTAATGTTTACCAAAACAGTAGTTATTTTTAATTGCTTTTGTACTTATTCTCCATCAATTTTATTAAGATTTTATAGGATTTCATAGTGAGGGTATATATGTCACAGGCAAATATTTGTTTTTCCCACTAAGAAATGAAGAATGAGGTGATGAAATAACTTTACTAGCTTACAATGAAAACAGTGTTTTCACTTTATAATGTGATGACTTTTCAAATGTTGAGAGTATAAAAATCCTTAATTATAATTTTTAAGTAGCAGGAAATTCTACTATTGAAGGAAACTTCTGATAATAAAACAGACAACACTTATATGAGCTACATGATACGTAATTAAAAGATACCTAAATTTATATAGCACTTACTACATTTAGGCACTGTTCTACATATTTTACATATATGAACTTATTTAATCCCTACAACTACCCTAAGAAGTTGGAATTATTACTACCTCCACTTTTATAGCAGAGGAAACTAGGACACAAAGAGATTAGATTTAAACCTGGCAGCCTGTCTCCTTCACTACTATGCTATTTCCTCTCCAGTATAGGAAGTAAGAATTTGGCTTCCTACTTTATCAGAAATATTTCTCCAAGAACAGCCATGTTTACTAAGATAAACCATGTGAACTATACTATATATTTAATCATATCACTGAAAATGTCACTTGATTTTCATTAAAATCTTATTTCTTTAGCTGTAGAGGAAAGCAGGAACACTGGAATTTAAAGAGCAGTTATAAATAAATTTCTTTTTTTTTAGTAACACATTTCAAAACTATAAATAAATTCATTTTCCAAGATATTTTTCTGTGCCCAACAGGTATAAAGCTTACTTTTTAAATTGAATGATGGCTTAAGATGAGTTTCTGACACTAATTTTTCATCATAAAAAATTTAATATTTTTAAATTTAAAAATTGATATATAGAAATATTTCAAACAACAAAATACCCAGAAGCAAAAAGACATAAAATTCATTTGAATAGTGTTCGGTAGGCACTGAAAGTTTGACAACACACATTTCCAATAATCTCAGGGACTGCCACTCCCTAGAGGGAAGAAACTCTGTAAAAGCAGCCCCTGATACGGCAACACAAAATGAGCTTTCTGCATGACCTACTGAAGCACCTTTTAGAATATCACACTTCCAAATCCAAAGTGATTTTGGAACCTTTCTACCCTTTAATTTGTCACAATTAGTGAACAATTCTTGAGTGTATAGACTTTACTTAACCAAATGCTAATGAATGTAGAAATAGAATTTGCAATGATGTTCTGAAGCAATAATGAAAATTCCAACCCAAAATTAAGTACATTATAAGATATTAAGATTAATATCTTCTTTACATGAAAATGGCTACAGGCCTACCATCTGAAAGGAAACTAGTTCAGTTGCTTTCACTAACAGCAAAGAACAGGTTTGGCTTCTATGTTCTTATCTGATTTCCAGTGTGACTGGTAGCTCCATCTGACAAACATCCTGTTGTCATGAAGTAAACTAACTATATATGGGAGTTCTGTCTTGAAAAGGTCAAGCCTAACTCCTATTTTAGAATTCTAGCCTCAGTAACATCATACTGTCAGATTTAAATGGAACCCACCAGATAAATTAATCCCATTAACAGCTATTAGTATTTCTCAGAATAGAATTTTGAAAATATCACTAGTTTAATCAGAATAAAAACCCAAGATAGAATCATGCATTCTGAAAAAAATCTGTAGTTTATACCATTCCATTGTTACATATAATTTAAATTAAACTTGTAGGAATTATGACATGTCATGGGCATTTAGGATATAATAAAATCTACTACATTCAACATCTATTTAAACTTTTTTTTTTTCTCCTTGAGACAGAGTCTCTGTCGCCCCGGGTAGAGTGCAGTGGCATCGTAATAGCTCACTGCAAGCTGAAACTCCTGGGCTCAAGCAATCATCCTACCTCAGCCTCCCTCCTGCCTCATCCTCCCGAGTAGCTGGGACTACAGGCATGCGCCACCATGCCCGGCTAGTTTTTTCTATTTTTGGTAGAGATGGGGTCTCGCTCTTACTCAGGCTGGTCTGGAGTTCTTGATCTCAAGCAATCCTCCCACCTTGGCCTCCCAGAGTGCTAGGAATACAGGCATGAGCCACTGCTCCCGGCCTATTTAAACATTTTTAAACCACTCAAATGCAAACCTCTATACATGAGATTGGGTACCAAATGAAGGCAAATTACAAGGAAACTGAGCAACAGGCTTGAATTCACTTTTTAATCAATTTTTCTATAATCTTACATTGTACATCAATGATCAGAAGTAATGATATGAGTAGTCTATATCATTTATTTGCCCAATAGATGTGTTGAGGTTAATAATAATTAACATTATCTGGTAGTCACTGGGCAACAAAAACTGTGATGCATAGAAAGAGGCAAGCATTATCCACATGTAGAAACTAAAAAACGAATATATGTACATTGCATACATAGAGGCACATGAATTTACACAGAGACAGAGATATACTTTTTATTCTTGGATTATTTTCATAGAAACATGTTTAAGGAATAAAATAGTCATTTGCTATAGCTGAATATCTATAGTTTCTTAATCTACTAAAATTAACAGAAGGCTGCAAGGAAAGCCTGATAGGGAAGGATATGTGTGAGTCAGGTCAATTTACAAGCTGTAAAAGACTTTTGCAGCCTCAGTGCTTTTGGGACTCCTACTCCAAAAACGCTTGAAAGATACACATGGGAAGGAGAACTCTGAATACATTTGAAGTGAAAGTCATTAAGAAAAATTAAAAGCCAAAATATTAATATTAGACATATGAAAAACTACTCCACATCACTAATCATCAGGGAAATGGCCAATATATATAACCAAAGTCTTGTACCCCCATAATATTCTGAAATAAAAGGGAAAAAAATCATCAGGGAAATGCAAATCAAAAGCACAATGAGATATCACCTTACCCCAGTTAAAATGGCTTTTATTAAAAAGTCCACAAAACAATAAATGCTGGTGTGGATGCAGAGAGAAAGGAACACTTATACACTGTTGGTGGCTGCAGTCCCCAAACCCCAGGCCGTGGACAGGTACTGGTCCATGGCCTGTTAGAAACCAGACTGCACAGCAGGAGGTGAGCAGTGGACGAACGAGCAAAGCTTCACCTGTATTTACATCCGCTCCCCATCTCTAGCATCACCACCTGAGCTCCACCTCCTATCGGATCTGCAGCGGCATCAGATTCTCATAGAAGCGCAAACCCTACTGTAAACTGCGCATATGAGGGATTTAGGTTGCATGCTCCTTATGAGAATCTAATGCCGATGATCTGAGGTGGAGCTGAAGCAGTGATGCTAGTGCTAGGGAGTGGCTGCAAATACAGATTATCATTAGCAGAGAGGTTTGACTGCACAGAGACCATAATAAATCAACTGCTTGCATACTCATATCAAAACCCTATCAGTGAGTGGCAAGTGACAACATAATAATAATAATAGAAATAAGGTGTACAATAAATGTAATGTGTTTGAATCATCCCAAAACCATCCTCCCCGCTCCAGTCCATGGAAAAATTGTCTTCCATTAAACTGGTCCCTGTTGCCAAAAAGGTTGGGGACTGCTGGTTGGTGGGACTGCAAATTAGTACAACCTCTATGGAAAACAGTATGGAGATTCCTCAAAGAACTAAAAGTAGACCTACCATTTGATCCAGCAATCCCACTACTGGGTATTTACCAAAGGAAAAGAAGTCATTTTATTAAAAAGACACATGCACTTGAATGTTTACTGCAGCACAATTCACAATTGCAAAGATGTGGAATCAACCCAAGTGCCCATCAATTCATGAATGGATTAACAAAATGTGGGATATGTATACTATGGAATACTACTCAGCCATGAAGAAGGATGAATTAAGGCCTTTTGCAACAATTTGGATGGAATGGGAGATCATTATCCTAAGTGAAGTATCTAAAGAATGGAAAAACAAACACCACATTCACTTACTATTAAATTGGAACTAACTAATGAGCACACATGTGCACAGAGGGAAGTAAAACTAGTGGAAATCAAGCGGGGGGAAGGGGCAGGAAGGGATGGGCGAAAACCTACCTAATGGGTACAGTGAATACTATCTGGGTGATGGGCACACTTATAACCCTGACTCAAACATAACAAAAGTGATCCTGTAACCAAAAACATTTATACCCCCATAATATTTTGAAATTAAAAAAAGTTAGATCATGAAAAGCATTTATGAGCTCATGATTCTCTGTAATTTTGCAAGCTGAATGATAGCCAAAATGGAAGACAATGATAAATTTAAAAGACTAAAAAACTTAAGTAGAAAATATAAATATGACAATGAATCTGATCTTTTGGGATGGGAATGGTGGGTGCGTTAGGCAATAATCTAGAAAGATTATGTAACAGATTAGGATTATCTAACAAGCTCATGTGACCTAGACTGTATATATAAAAAAAAAGACATTAAAACATAATTTATTTGAAACAGAAAAGTAAACAATAATTCTATGTGTGTGTTAAGGGTCCATGTTTTATACGCTTATTTATTGTTGAGTTTTTACAGTAAACCTGTAATGCTTTAACAATTTTTTAAAATGATATTCCCACATTTGAAATATAGGGAAAGATATAAAATCCAGCATAGCTAATTGTGCCAGGTCAAAGAAATCATGAAATAAACTGGAAATCATATTTTAAAGGTTTTATAAACAAAATAAATTAAATGGAAATAAATTTATGATCTTCTATTGTGAGAGGGATCCTTCCATGAGTAGATGACAACATAACAAGTTATCCAGTGGCTCAGGGTAAGAAATATAAACAAGACCAATAAATTCATTAAATCAAACAGCACACTCTTATTAAATTAAATAAGCAGAAGGCCATTAGTCTAAGGCTGCCCCCCAACTTTGAGTACTTTGAGTTCCTAGTAACAAACTGCAACATAACTCAGTAAGTAAATAAACCAAATCCTAACTCGAGTATATTTTTTGTAACAAATAGCCAGGTTTTAGCCAATTGCAAAAAGCCAAGATTCAGCCAATCACAGGCAGCCAACTTATCACACCATGCCCAAATAAGGTAAATGTCTCATTACACCTTGCCTAAGTACGGCATTTGCTTAGCTGTAGCCAATCAGATGATTTCTGTGCTTTGATTCCTGTTCGGCCTATAAAAGCTTTCTGTTCCACTGCTAGGTGGAGCTCTCTGAACCTCTTCTGGTTCTGAGTGCTGCCTGATTAATGAATCCTTTGCTTAAATAAACTCTGATAAATTTATTTTGTCTACAGTTTTTCTTTTAACATACTCTTTCTTCTTACAGTTGTCTTTGACTACTGGTAGAAAGAAGTTACACAGTTCTTAGAGAAATAACTATAGACATCCCATATCCTTAGCAGGAAAAATCATCTACTAGCATTAAAACTGTAATTTTTTATTGGGTCAGTTCCTTTCTCCAAATTATCAAGAGAGGTAATGTTTCTTATTAAAAAGATTTTGGCCACCTCCCTCATAATTTATCGGTTCTTAATAAACGTCTGTTGAACTTATTTGAGAGCAACAAAAACTGGATCCTGATGAAAAGCTATGATTAGTTTCAAACATGATTTATAGAGAGCTCCTTTATCCTGAAAATCCAAAGCCTCCATTTTTACATGAGACAGCTGGGATTATTTATTCAGAACAAGTGGGGATTAGTTGGTCATTTTAATTTTACATAAGGTTCAGAAAGTAGATCTTGGAAAGTTAGGTGGATGTACTTTCTCTAAACATGGGAGATAGAGTAGAAACAAAAGATTATATAGAATATAAATAAAGATTTACTGAAAAGCTATTAAGTGCCAGACGTTTATTACCTCATTTGATCCTTGTAATTCTGTTAGGCATTATCCCCAGGATAACATGTGCACAAAGAAAAGGGTAAAGAGAGGAAGTGTTTCTCAGTGATACAGCAAGTAAGTAGCAGAGATAACTTGTAAGTAATCTTACCTGACTTTAAACTCTAGGTCCAGTGTCTCTGTACTGTACCCCAGCTACATACTTTTTTGTTCAGGTATATCAGTTAGAAATAGGGCCATCTAAAAGCAATACCAACATCTGAGGACAGGCCAGATTAACAGATAATACTAGAGAGGAAGGATGTCCCTTCTTAAGCTAATGGAATAACTGAGTCAAGAAGTATAAAATCTGGATCTATGCTAAACAGATAAACATGCAGTTTCCCTGCCTTCTTTTCTGAGACTGCAATTACTTTTGTTGCTGCTATAATATTTTGTAAAAACCAGCCACTATTACACATGCAGAAGTAAACTAGAAATAAATCTTCCACTTTAGACTTCTTATTGGCTCCTCAGTAGGTAACTCTGTAGGAAGGCAAGGGTACACATCTTCTGGAAAAAATATTTTACCTCCCACTATCTAATGTGACAATGCGGATACTGAAATAAAAAGGCATAGTCTTTTAATTTATCAAGATTTAAAACTATCATAATATTTTTGTGGTTAAAAATGCAGGAACATTTCATATATATAGAAAAGGTTAATGTACCAAGTATTGCTATAAATTCAATTTTTCAATCATAAATTAAAAATACAAAAATAATATTCTTCTATTAGTTAAATATGCTACGGGAAGGTAAAATTATAACCAGAATAATAAAATATACTCTAGTTATTCACAACTTTCATAAGGGTATATAAGGGAACTAGATACCAACCTATGAAATATCCAAAGTCAACACCTTGAGTTATACTAGGAAGCATGATTTAGTAGATGTTGAAGAGAGCTGTACTGATTTATTCTGTAAAAAATCTGTTCCGTTTTTCCTACTTATCTCTAACAATCAATGAAAAAAGAAAAAAACATTAAAGTTCCTAGCAATTCTTTTAACAACAAATGGTCAAATTTATTTTGAATTCTGCTTTTGATAAACAAAAAAAATCACAGAGTAAAGCAGGTAGAAGGTATATCTGTGCTAAAACATTCCTTGCAGAAATGTCTGGCTACTAATCGCCTAGTGAAAGCTACCCTAAGAAGCAAAGATAGAGATATATGATTCTACCAGTGAAACTTAAAAACAAGGACTCTAAAAGAAGAGCAGAGAAAGAAAAAAAAAGAGGGAAGAGGAAATGGAAGAGAGAAGGAAAGAAAAAAGAAATAAGAGAAGAAAAAAGAGAAAAGGGAGAGAAGGAAAGGAAGAAAGCATACAGAAGTGGATAGGAGGGAGGGATACCAGGAAAAATAGTTAGAAGATTAGCTAAAGACAGAAAAATAAAGAGAGTGAAAAAAATGATTAAGATGGAAAAGTAGCTAAAAGCCAAAGAAGGAAATACAATTTACAAGTTTCAATATGAAGATTACCTAAAGGAAGACAGTCTAAGATATTGCAGCTCTCTCAACGTTAGGACACTATAATTAAATGAAGTAGTCCTGAACATTAGGACAAAGAAATAGGAAAACGATCTTGTGGCCCATAGGTGGAGTGATTATATCTTCTACAGTTTCTAAAAATCGGATTCATTGAAAATGAACAAAACTCAGACTCACCAAGAACAAGTAAATATCTCTCTATTCTTTCATGAGATAGAATTTTGTGTCTTCTGACAAGCAGGAAAATTAGTCCTAAGGCAAACAGAACACCAAAGCTAGAATTCAAAAATAGATGGTTCATTAAACACAAGCTCATGGATTTAACTGAAGGACTGGGTGAAGATTTAACTGAAGAAGTAGATAGATGGTACAACGTTGCATAAGAATTTCTCAGATATTTTACTTCCCTAGGGTTCCTCTGCTCAAAACTTAACACATCTACTGTCTTAATCTAACCTTATCAAGTAGTCCTAAATCCTACCTTTGCTCTAAGCTAATAATAAATTCAAAAAGAATAACTGAGAAACGAAAGTGGATAGCCATATGTTTTGGTACAACTAACTTTGTAATTAGTTGGAAAAAAAAGTATTACACTTACTCATACCACTGTTTATTGTGTTTTCGGTAAAGCAACGTATCCAAGGCAACAGCATTGACATCCAGAGCTCCTGGGGAAGGCCACTGGTTGGTGAGATGGGCAGTTAATTCTTGTCTTGATCTTAAATCATTATTCTTTAGCACAGTCCTGTGAATATTAAGATGGTGAGTGCTTTTGTCTTCACTGTCCTACAATGGCAGAGGAACCTAATGGTATCAATTTAGGCCCCCAAAATTCATCTTTTTGAAATGTTATGTTAATAGACTGTGAACAGAACTACAGCAAGGCTGGTTGAGACTATGACTGTTTTTTCTCCTGTAATATGTGCTTTTCATTTTTTCTCAGCTGGTCACAACAAATCACTACTTGTGAAATTAAGACTTCCTGTCTTTCCACAGAAATTATTACTAAATGACTAAAGGACCTAAGCGGCATTTTACATCATAAGTAAAAAATGGTGACATCTTCAAGATACAAGTTATCAGGCCAATTAAAATATAAAAGAAAGTAAAGATTTCCATGTGTATGATTTCCTGGTTTCAAAACTCAGAAACAACCTATAAAAGTTATCTGACTCAAGTAAAGAAAAAGCAATTAAAGTGAATTTAAAAAATGAGTGTAAAAAATATAAAATAAAAAAATCGATGAGATTCCCATAACTGTTTTTGATTGAAGTGACCACTAATAAATCTTCATGAAAATAATTAAATCAAGGACAAGTGTGCTGGAACAATATAATCCACTGGAAATGCTTCAATGACAGGATGAAGCAATTATAACAATTTATGGTTTTCTTTAATGTTTGTAGAACTGTTACTTGTTAATAACTTGCAGAAGAATTAGCTTTTTGCCAAAATTTCAACTTCACAAACCAAGACACATCATTGCCATAAGACTAATTCAACATTTGAATTGATGGTTAAAAATAATTTAAAAAGTAAAGGTCTTATACTACCTCTAAAGAGCCTTAAAATACCATCTAGGCAAACTGCAACCACAAATATTCTCAAACAACCTGTATCCATGGCTTTAAGTGTACCAATGCTCTGAGGCATCAACTCAGAAGCAGGGAAGTAATATGTGCCTGCCACTAACTTCCACAGACCAATAGTCCTGTTGTTGGTAACAGAGAGGTGAGTCACTGAAGTGCTAGCAACACTGCACTAAAAATAACCAGCCTGTACACCACCTCTGGCTGTTCACCATGATACTAATGGAATGACCACATTTTACATGTCTCTAACAGGCTATAGACGAATATTTCTGATTTTACAGGGTATCTGTATGCATTTAAAAATATTTGTTCCATTATTTCCACAAAGAAACATTATCTGATGTAAATACTAGATTCTGTCTCAGAATAGAACACTAAAAGTAAAGCAGACGAAGGTCTGTGAGAATATATCCCATTAAGATATTCTTTTAGGCTAGTACCACAATTTCATTTCACTGGAAAAGAAATGAAATTTTTTAAAAGGAATTTAAGGTTAACATTTTTTTAAATAAAAACAGTAAAGCTTCACAAAGAAAGTAATTAGAAAATTTTTAAGATTGACAGAAAAATTGTGCAAAGCATAAATAGGAATTATTGGCCAAAGAATCTATTATAATAAACTACCATCATTTTGGGTTTTCTTAGTAGATTTTTCTCTGTCACATATTCCCTTTCTTGAGGGAATCTAGTGAAGTTCACTGGAAAATAACTTCAATGTCACAACTGGCTCACAGGAAATATTCAGAGCAGAATGTGAGAAAAGCAAATGGTCATCTGTGAGGAAATGACACTGGTAGAACTCATTTACTGATAAGTAATTCACTAATCTCCAGGTTAAAATATATTCTGCAAAGTAAAAAGTTTTACAACTTGTAAAATGGAAGAAAGAACTGAAATTCCACAAAAGTTTTTACACAACATTTGTCCGTGGAGAATTTTTGCCTAATGACAAATTAAGGTATTGTCTTTAGACTTTTGTCTTTAGAAATCCTAATGATATTGTTGTCTATAGGCAGAGCTGCCTGGTGCTCTGAAACAGGAGATAAGATTTTTCAGTGTATGGAATAGACGTAGTTTTCACCCATGCAGCATCTATTTCCCATCTTTTGTGAGGAATATGGAGACAGTAAACCCTGGCACTTGAAGAGGAAAGGTTCCTGGAGAATCCTTGTGTAAGGGTCCTTTCACCACTCCAGTACACTATGGGACAGGCAAGTGAATTTTTCGGTTGAAAACCCCATCCTTGTATTTTGAATCTTGACTAGAGTCTATTCAGAGTAATAAACAGACAAAGCAGCTTATTCACTCTAGCAGTGGGGCCCTGACCAGAATGTATCAGCAAAGAGATATTCCTGCTGTTCCTGCTTCCAGCCCTCTGCAGCAGCTCAGCCTACCACTTTCTAGGCCTACCTCTCCAGTCTTTCTATCCATTCTGTGAGTTACTCATATCTTGCTAATGAATTCTATTTGTGCTCAAGAGTTGGTTGTGGTTGCCTGCAACCAAAGAACTTACCTTGGAACAAGCAAAATAACACAAGTTAATATGACAACTTATTCAAAAGTGACCCAATTGATGTTAACATGAAAAATGATGATATTTGTCTTATTTGGCAAAGCTTAAAAATGGGTTTACCTTAAATTACTCAATAATTGCTATCATTTAATGGTATTAAATCAGTGGTAATTAAAAGTTTTTTAGTATCTAACTTTAATTAAAACTCTAACCAATGCTGCAGTTAGCTAATTTAAAAACTGAATCATTTTATATGTGATAGATTCTACTTGTCACTTATCTGTAAGTCAATTTAGCATTCTCTCATTAAGATAATGACTCCACAGAAAGGTAAAGAGAAACTGTTTAATTTATTAAGAAAGTAGCAATAATATATTTATCACAGCTAATTTTAATAACTTTCCTGTATCTACCTCTAAATTGCTAGATAGTTAATTTCTCTTTAGATTCTCAATAGGAACTACTCAGGAATTTGGCCCCTCAAAATAACATAATTCAATTTTGATGAAATGTAATGACTTAAAAATCATTAAAGAAAGAACCTCTTTATACAGATTTTAAGCTAGACATAATCTTATCAAGCCTAACTATAAGGCAGGTGCTGACACTTTTTTTAAGGATATATAAAAGTAAAAAAAGTTTATTTTATCTTCTTAGGGGAGAGGGAGTGTGAGGGAGTAAAAGAAGAGAAGGGGGAAAGGTTCTGACACTTTTAATGCTAAAACAGAGCTACTAAGATGGCAAGTTGTAAGGCTGCCCTATTAGGAAAAATATTAAAACTCAAATTTACTTATATAATGAAAATATTATCCCTTGCCTTTGCTCTCCCAACATTAACTATATCCCTACTATTATTCAAAGATTCAAATTCTATTCATCTTCAAAGGTGTACTTCATTTTCTACCTCCATCATGAAGATCTTCAGACTACTTCTGTCCACAATGATACGGCTTGTATTGCTTTGTAGTAAGTCTCATACAATTTAATAATCAATTATTCTAATAATTTAGTCTGTTTTCTGGTTCTTCCATTTTAATTATAAGCTACTTGGGACCAGCAGCTTTGTTTCACATTTATTCATTGCAAGTTGATTAACATAACATTAGGAACCCTTTAAAATATTTGTAACTTTGTTGATCCTTTAAAGAAAACCAAAAAACTGGGCAAACATATTGCTGCATCTCAATATACAATTCACATGACCCCTAAAAGAAAAATATTCCAACTTGATGCTTCATATGGATTCTGGCTGACTTCCCACACATCACCTCATAAAGGTTAAGATCAATAGCTATGGAGTCAGACTGCATGGATTAGTGACAACTGAAAAAATATATTCACAACTAATATCAAGTAAATGTATCAGGTGGGCAGTAGAAGATACACTTAAAATATGTGAAGAAACAATCAAGTAGAAGTATCTGATTGTCATATTTTTTATTGATAAACATCCTTATAGAAGAGGGAGTATAGAAAGGACAATTTAATTTCTCCTCTTACTATATTCTGCCACTCCCAATAATTGGCTTTGGCTTGAGATCCTTGAGGAATCCTTGTTTAGCTTCTGCATAAAGTTCTTTTAAGCAGCAGGTAAAAATATATCATTTGAAAGTAAAATGTGACTTTATATATTTGAGTATGTTAAAATATGTGTCAGTATTAATTTATCAATTGAGTTCTTTAAATATATCCTCAATATTTAAATTGCTTGACATGAACATGTATTTGATGAATATATATAAATTCAAAATACTATGGATTTATAAACACAAAACTTCTTGAATAAAAGATGGATTACAGTTCTCTTGCAAAATAGTTTGAAACAAAACTATAGTTTTCAGTTAAGGTTGAAAGAGCTGTTTTATTTTTCAAAGGAAAAATAGCTCAGTATCTTAAGCAAGTCCTTGGCATGACAGAAATAGTCAATGAATACAATTTATTCTGTGGAACCTAGCTAACCCCTGAAAAGATTCTATACCTTCTAAATATATAATTTGCAACTATATATAAATATAGAATTTGCCACCAACACTTTTACCTAGATTTATAATTTTTCTTTGCATGATTATTGTTAGTTTATCTTGACCAAGTACAGTACAATACAATACAATACAATAATAAGACTCTGGGTTGATTATAAACACCAAAGACTTTTCATTGTGAACCCTTTATGTCTTTTTAGAAGGAAGTTAATTTCTCATTGTTTTTAAGGAAAAACATATTTAGCAAAAATGCATTGTTATTTACTGTCTCTTTTTAAAATAGCATTCAACATCTGGGTTGTCCATTAAGTAATTTGTTAAAATTCAATTTGTGAGAATTTATCACAAGACTATGAGAAATCAAGAAGTATATATTTGCCCTTCTCCTCTAATAATGTGGAGTATTTTATAGGAATTTTAATTTTTTTAGTAGAGGTTAATCTCAGATAAAAATGTATAGTCCCAATAAAATATATTTCAATGTTCCAAGAAAAACTATTTACTGCTAATAATATTTTACTTAAAATTTTATTACATTTATCTTTCTCACATGATTTTTGCACTTATGTTTCTGTATGTGCTCTTCTCTTTACCTAAAATACTCTTCCTCTCTTCCTATCGCTTGGTCACTTGAAGAACTTCTGAAAAGCCCTGTTCAAATACCAACTTCTCAGGGATGCTTTCCTTGGATCACCATTACTGTGCTACTTCTACAAAGTGTGTATACAAGTTGAGCATCCCTAATCTGAAAATCCAAAATGCTCCAAAATCTTTTAAAAGATCTAGAAATCCAAACTCTAGACTTTGATAGTAATGCTTAGCTAACAAAGCTACTCTTTTGTTCATTTGTTTGATTCTTTATCTTGTGGCTCCAGACTTGACAGTTATCCTCTCTCCCTTACTTTGCTTCTTTCTTGCCTCAGAGACTATGCTGATGCTCATGATGCAGTTATACTTTCAGCTGTTGGTTTGTACAAGGCATATAACCATTGGCACCTAAGAATTTAACCTCTGTGGTTCCAAGTATTCCTATGCAACCTCAAAGGTCCATGACATGAAGCAATTTTTAATTTTTCTAAGGCTATACATTTAAAGCCCACTGGCTATGAGGTAAGTTTTGAGAGTGAGTCTAGTAAAATTCCTAGCATCAGCACTACAGCAAACCTTGTTATTTTCCACATATCATTTATTGTCTGATTTGTTATAATTCTGCAGATATATTCCAGTACTATTTGTGACATGGCACACTGAAAAAATCTTGGGGTATACTCTCCATGAAAATAAAGGATCTGATGTACAATAACTATAGTAAAGCAGAATTTTATGTTAATGGGCAGAATGGCTAGGTAGAGAGTACTGAAGGTCAAAGAAAGGGAAAGTCATCAAAGACGAAGATGTTCCATAAACTCTACCCGCTAACTCCCTTAAGAATAACAGAATAACAGAGTTACCTACCTCCAGGTTCTCTTTACTACTTTGGAAGACGAACAGGACCATCTCTCAGATGCTGTTTATTTTTGGTCTTTGCCCTCTACCTAACATAAACTCTATGAAGGTAGGGACTATGTTTAATTCATTCTTAAGTCAACAGTACCTAGAATTGGGCCTGGCTTACCATACTTTCTCAATAAATATTTGTCAATTAATGAATGAATGCCAGAGAAGTTACAAAAGTAATTTAATACAGAGAGGAATAATGAGAATTTACTATTCTTTATTCATTTAAAGCTTCCTGGAATTGGATAATGCTTATATGGCTTGTGAATACCCAAACTTCTTCATAATGTTAATATAAAAATGTTCTTCATTCATATGGGCTTTATTCTTTTTTAACTTTAGACATAGTCAAAGCATAAAGATTCACTTTATCTAACTTTACAACTATTTCCATTCAAAGAAAACATTTTGGAAGAAGAAGCCTCAAAAGGAGTGAGGTATCCAAAAATTAAAAGATACGTACCTATTTACCTACAAAATATTCTTGCCCAAAAAATTACACCCAAATCTAATCAAGTTTCTGAAAGCAGCAGTGTTTTTCAACCCTGGTTGTACTTGAGAACTTACTTGACACCATCCTTTAAGAAGAAAGAGACATTAATGAATAATATAGAACTTCAAAAAAAATCAAATGATACATTATTCCCCCACATTTTTAATGTAAGATAAGCCCTGGCTCCTTGGAGGAATGACTGATTCAAGTGTAGGGCAGGAAATATACAGATAAGCTTGGAATAAGTTGTGCTAGAAAGCAAGAGAGTTATCAAAGACCAACAGGTCATGTTAGCAGGACAAAGGAATCAACATGAAGGGGCTTCAATTAGACAAAAATGGGACAATTTTTGAGCATCAAAAAGAAAAAGAAATGTAAGTGATAGACGCACAATTAATATAGCCATTTCTACTATAATGCAGGAACAAATAGAACAAACAAACAATAAGTGCTTTACAGTATCACACTGAATATAACTGGCCTTACGGAGAGAGAGTAGGCTCGGGAGCTGACTACTCAAAACCTATTCTACTTTCAAACCAAAACACAAAGAAAAACAATAACAATCCTAATAAAATTATAACCTCAATTAAAAAGATTTGCTAAATTCCTGTATAGTAAAGAAATATTACAATAAATCTAGACCTTATCAACAACAACAAAGTAAAAACCTTTGATAGATGAGGGTAAGGAAGGATTCAGGACGCTGGAGTTGAGGCTTGCCATGAAGGCGAAGGCAAAATGCACAAAGATGGGGCAGCTACAGAACAAGCACCTTCAAGAAGTTAAAGTGAACGTAAGGTGAATGAGTATCATGTACAGTGAGAGAATGCCATCTACTGGTGCCTTGCAGTATTTGACTGTATTAGTGTATTTTGTATTCAGCTGGTGTTACTTGTTGAGAGACATTCACCTCTAGGAAAAATCACCTATGAATCAAGGTGATTTCCTTGCACTGACATTATCCCTTTATTTATGAATCTTGTATGAGATAATTCACATTGTAGAAGAGATTATATACAACAAGTTCAAAATATAAAAGGGAGAAAGCAAAACAAAATGAAAAAATCTTAATCTCATTGGTAACCATTAGAAAGAAGTAGGACATCAGCATTTTACTCAGAAAATTAACAATATCCTGTAAGAACTGTATTTCAAGGTAACCACTAAAAAGCCCTGATGAAGGATCAAGTTCTTCTTTATAGGTAATCCCAGCCAATAAGTGTGGGAGGAATAACAGTTAGGAAACCACCATTTTATAAACCCTAATTGATCAATTCTTTTAGATAATGCTCAGCCACAGTTCAAGCCATTAGATGAAAGGCTGATGGGAACTTTCATAAAGGAGAAATCAGGCTGTCACCACCTGAATCCACTGTTGAATCTTAAAATTACTAAAAGTGGGACAAACAGTGAGCTTCTTGATATAACATAAAGTACACAGCATCATCTATAAAATATTCTTGCCAGAAAAATTAAACTCAAATCTAACACATCCCCTTACAGCAGTAGTTCTCAGCCCTGACTGTACATCAGAAACACCTGGGAAACTTTTTTTTTCTTTCTTTCCCTCCCTCCCTTCCTTCCTTCCTTTTCTTTCTCTTCTTTCTTCCTTCCTTTTCTTTCTTTTCTTTCTTTCTTTCATTTTTTGGTAGAGACGTGGTCTTGCTTTGCTGAGGGTGGTCTGCAATCCTGGGTTCAAGCAATCCTCCTGCCTCAGCCTCCCAAAGTGCTAGGATTACAGGCGTGAGCCATTGCGCCCAACTGTGGGAAGCTTTTTAAACATACACTTGCCTGGGTCTCACCTTTCACCAGTTAAATCAACATTTCTGGAGGTGAGGCTCAGTTAGGCATCCTCATTTTTATAAAAGAATATTTTTAAAAATCTCCATGGTGATTCTAATGTGCAACCAGAGGTGAGAACCACTAATCCAGAATTAGGAGAATCTACTTTACAGGATATGCAGCACAAAGCAGCACTTCTCAAACTTTAATGGTTCAATTAATCCCCTGGGAATCTTGTTAAAATACAGATTATATGCCAGGACCAGTGACTCATGCCTATAATCCCAGCACTTTGGGAGGCCAAGGTCCAGGAGTTTGAGACCAGCCTGGGCAACACAGCAAGACACTGTCTCTACAAAAAAAAATTTTTAAATTAGCCAGGCATGGTGGTGCACGCCTGTATTACCAGCTACTTGGGAGGCTGAGACAGAAGGATCACTTGAGCCCAGGAGTTCAAGGTTACATTAAGGTATGATCACTCCACTGCACTCCAGCCTGGGCAATAGAGCAAGACTCTATCTCTTAAAAAAAAAATACAGATTCTGATTCAGTAGGCCTGGGGTAGGGCCTGAGAATCTGCTCCCAGATGATGCTAATACAGCTAGCTAGCTTCGAGTAGAGATGATACAGATCAGTGCTGTCCAGCAGAAATATGTCACATACATAATTTTAAATTTTCTAGTAGCCATATTAAAAAGCAGTTGAAATTAATTTTAATAATGTACTTATTTAACCCAATATACCTAAGATGTTATTTTACCATGTAACCAATATAAAAAGTTATTAATATGATATTTTAAATTCTTTATTTCACACTATCTGGTATATATTTTACACTTAAAGCACATCACAATTCAGACTAGCCACACTTCAAGTACTCAACAGTCACATGTGGTTAGTGGTTAATATCATGGGTAGCATGGGTACAGAAGAACAATTTAAAGAAACCACATGAAACAATCTAGAATGCTGGACATTCTATAGGAAAAGTCTGCAAATAGACAATGGTAGGAAAAGTAAAAGTGGGAAAAACTGCTCTAAATTAAGAGACTTAAGAGACATAACTATATGTAACCCATGACATTCAATCCTTATTGAAAAAATCAACAATAAAAAGATTTTTTTTTAGACAACTGGGGAAATTTGGTTATGGAAGAGCATTAGATGATAGGATATTTTATCCTAATTTTATCATGTGTGATTATGTGAGAAAATGCCACATATTTTAGATATGTGTACTAAAGTGTGCAGGAATGAAATGACATGATTTGCTTCAAAACTAGTTCAGCAAAAAAGAAAATGAAAATGAAAAAGAAAAGATATAAAGCAAATGTGACAAACTCTCAGTAACTGTTTAATCTAATAAGTAATCAGGGGTTTACTGTACAATTATTGCTCTTTTGTGTACACTTGAAAGTTTTTTAATAAAAAAGAAAAAATATAATAGCTTTAGAATCTGAATGCTAATTATTTTGTTAATTTATTTATTTTTATCTCCGAATATAAAGGGGCTACAAATGTTTAGGTTACATATATTGCCTTTGTACCGCCCAAGTCAGAGCTACAAGCGTGCCCCTCCCCCACACAGTGCGCACCGCACCCATTAGGTGTGAATATACCGATCCCCTCCTCCCCCGTCCCGCCTGCCCAACGTCCGATAATTGTTATTTCCATATGTGCATATACGTGTTGATCAATTAGTACCAATTTGATGGTCAGTATATGTGGTGCTTGTTTTTTGCATTCTTATGACACTTCACTTAGAAGAATGCGATCCAGCTCCATCCAGGATAATACAAGAGGTGTTAGTTCACCATTGTTTTTTGTGGCTGACTAGTACTCCATGGTATATGTATACCACATTTTATTAATCCACTAATGTATTGTTGGGCACTTAGTTTGTTTCCACATCTTTGCAATTGTGAATTGTGCTGCTATAAACATTCGGAAGCAGATGTCTTTATTATATATAGAACGTCTTTTTTTCCTATGGTTAGATGCCCAGTAGTGGGATTCCTTGGTCAAATGGTAGTTCTACTTTTAGTTCTCTGAGGTATCTCCATAGTACTTTCCATAGAGCTTGTACTAGCTTGCAGTCCCACCAGCAGTGTATGAGTGTTCCTATCTGTCCACATCCACGCCAACATTTGTTGTTTTGGGATTTTTGATAAAAGCCATTCTCACTGGAGTTAAATGATACCTCATTGTGGTCTTGACTTGTATTTCCCTGATGATTAGAGATGTGGAGCATTTTTTCGTGTTTTTTGGCCCTTAGTCTATCTTCTTTTGAAAAGTTTCTGTTCATGTCCTTTACCCACTTTTTAATGGGGTTGTTTGATTTTTTCTTGCTGATTTTCCTGAGTTCTATATAGATTCTAGGTATCAGCCCTTTATCAGATGTATAGCATGCAAGTATTTTCTCCCATTCTGTAAGTTGTCTATTTGCTCTAGTGATCATTTCTTTGGCTGTACAGAAGCTTTTAAATTTGATCAGGTCCCATCTATTTATTTTTGTTGATGCTGTGATTGCTTTGGGGGTCTTCTTCATAAATTCTTTGCCTAGGCTGATGTCTACAAGACTTTTTCCAACATTTTCTTCTAGCATTCTTATGGTTTCATGCCTTAGGTTTAAGTCTACTATCCATTGTGAGTTGATTTTTGTCAGAGGTGAGAGGTGCGGATCCTGTTTCAGTCTTCTACATGTGGCTATCCAATTTTCCCAGCACCATTTATTGAATAGGGATTCTTTTTCCCTGTATGTTTTTGTCTGCTTTGTCAAAAATCAGATGGCTATATGAAGATGGTTTTATGTCTGGGTTCTCAGTCCCATTCCATTGGCCTATGTCTCTATTCTTGTGCCAGTACCATGCTGTTTGGGTTACTATAGCCTTGTAGTATAGTTTGAAGTCTGGTAAATTTATGCCTCTCAATTTGTTCTTTTTGCTTAAGGTTGCTTTGGCTATACGGGGTCTTCTCTGGTTCCATAGGAAGTGTAGAATCATCTTTTCTAGATCTGTAAAAAGTGATGTTGGTATTTTAATGGGGATTGCATTGAATCTGTAGATCACTTTGGGTAGTACAGACATTTTAACAATGTTGATTCTGGTAATCCATGAGCATGGTATGGTTTTCCATCTGTTTGAGTCCTCTGCTATTTCCTTTATGTGTATAGAGATTTTTATAGTATTGAGATATGATATTTTGTATTTCTGAGGTATCAGTTGTAATTTCTCCTTTTTTATTCCTGATTGAGTTTATTAGAGTCCTTTCTTTTCTGCTGCTAGTTAATCTAGTGAGAGGCATGTCAATTTTGTTTATCTTTTCAGAAAGTTGTTGTTTTATTAATCTTCAATAAAGTTCTTCATTAAAGATTTCCTTTAGTTCTGCTCTGATCTTGGTTATTTCTTTTCTTCCTCTGCATTTGTGATTGGTTTGCTCTTCTTTTTCCAGTTCTTTGAGTCAACTGATTAGATTGTTGATTTGTGATCTTTCTATCTTTTGGATGTAGGCATTTAAGGCTATGAATTTTCCTCTCAGGACTGCTTTAACTGCATCCCACAGATTTTGATAACTTGTGTCATTATCATTTAGTTCAAAGAATCTTTTGATTTCCATCTTAATTTCCTCCTTGACCCAATAATCGGTTAGCAGTAGGCTGTTCAATTTCCGTGACTGTTTGTAGCGATGAGTGTTTCTGTTGGAGTTGATTTCTAATTTTATTCCATGTGGTCTGAGAAAATGCATGGTATAATTTCTGTTTTTTAAAAATTTGTTGAGACATGTTTTGTGGCCTAGATGTGATCAGTCTTAGAGAATGTACTGTGAGCTGATGAGAAGAATATATATCCAGTGGTTTTTGGGTAGAAATTTCTGTAAACATCTGTTAGCCCCATTTGTTCTAGAGTTCTATTTAAATCCCTTGTTTCTTTGTTTATTTTCTGTTTGGAGGATCTGTCCAGTTCTGTCAGTGGGATGTTAAGTCCACAGCCATTATGATGCTGCTGTCTATCATTTTGTTTAGATCAAGTAGGATTTGCTTTATGAATCTGGGTGCTCCTGTTTAATGTACGTAAATATTTAAGATTGTTATGTCTTCTTGTTGAATTATTCCCTTTACCATTATATAATGACCGTCTTTGTCTTTCATTACTTTTGTAGATTTGAAGATTAAGTTATCTGATATGAGTACTGCTACATGAGCTTTTTTTGGGTTTCCATTAGTGTGGAGTATTTTTTTCCATCCCTTCACCTTGAGTCTGGATGCATCCTTGTGGGTTAGATGTGTTTCCTGAAGACAGCAGATACTTGGTTTGTGTATATTTACCCATTTGACCAGCCTATGTCCCTTCAGTGGGCAGTTCAAGCCATACACATTTATTGAAAGAACTGATAAGTGGGGTGGATTTCTGTTCATCCTGTTGGGTTGAACTTTGTTGCTTTGTTTTATTCCTTGAGGCATTGTGGTATCTGGCCTTCAACCTTTAGCTTTTGGGTAATTTTACATTGGTAAGTATTTATTGTGCTGATCCGTGAATAATGCAGTTCTGAGTTCTTCCTGTAGGGCTGGTCTTGTCTTGAGGAATTCCCTCAGTGTTTGCTTGTGAAAGACTTTATTTCCCCTCATATACCAAACTTAGTTTTGCAGGATACAAAATTCTAGGCTTGGCATTATTCTGTTTGAGAAGACTGAGAGTGGGACCCCAATCCCTTCTGGCTTGTAGGGTCTCTGTTGAGAAGTCTGCAGTTAGTCTGATGGGATTTCCTTTGTAAGTTACCTGCTGCTTTTGCCTTACAGCTCATAGGAGGACCTGCTTCATGTTTATTTTGGCCAGTCTGATGACTATGTGTCATGGTGTATTCCTCTTTGTGATGAATCTCCCAGGAGTCCTATGAGCTTCTTGTACCTGGTTATCTAGATTTCTAGCAAGACCAGGGAAATTTTCCTCAATTATTCCCTCAAATAAATTATCCAACCCTTGTGTATTTTCTTCTTTATCCTCAGGGACGCCTATGATTCTTATATTAGACCTCTTTACATAATCCAGTATTTCTTGTAGGCTTTGCTTATTCCTCTGATTTCTCTGCTCTATCTCTCTGACTGACTTGTTTAATTGAAAGGTGTTGTCTTCAAGCTCTGAGATTCTTTCTTCTGCCTGATTTAACCTGTTCTTAAGGCTTTCCACTGTGTTTTGTAATTCCTTGAATGAGTTTTTTATTTCCAAAGGTTCTGATTTTCTTTAATAATTCAATTTCTTTAGTGAATTTTTTGTTCATTTCCTGCATTGTTTTTGCGGTTTCTTTGTGCTGGGTTATTTTATCTTGTATTTCATTAGACTTCCTTACAATCCATGTTGGAATTCTTCATATGTCATTTCAATATTCTGCTTGTGGCTGGTATTCATTGCTAGAGAGCTGGTGTTCCCTCTTGGAGGTGTCCTTTCCTCTTATTCTTCACACTTCCAGAGTTCTTTCACTGGTTCCTTCTCATGTGGAACAGATGTTGCTTCTTACTTTTGGATTTTCTTTTGTTTAGATAATGACATGCTCAGTTTAATCTCTGAGTCAGTAGGTGGTGCTGGTGCATGAGAAGCAACCACACCCTCTATGACTGAGTCAGTAAATGCTGTAACAGGTGTGCATAATTGTCCTCCCTGTCAGTATGTGGTGTTTTCTGGAGGGAACAAGCTGCACTGTCATTTTTGGATCCTGTGACCAGCTCTAGTTCATCAGGAGAAGCCTTCCAATGCCCCTGTTGGTGGGTGGGGCCCTGGAACTTCCAGGTGAGTCCTTTTTATTTACCACCACAGGTGAGGCAGGTGGGAGAATGAGGCTGGGCAGGGTTAGGTTGGGTGAGCCTACCCTCCATCATGGCAAATGCTAGTAAGGGGTATGCAGAGGTTAAAGGTCCATTCCTCACCTCTGGGCTAAGCTGTCCAGAGGGGCTGAAGTAGCCCAACTCAACCAGACAGTCTGTCCCCTATCCCTAGAAAACTCTCAGTAGGGGACGCTCCCAGAAAACTCTCAGGGTGGACGCTCCCACCAGGGGAATAGTGGCAGCTCAGTGAACTCTTAGATCAAGCTGAAGTCCCTATTAAAGTGAGTGGTGGTGGGGCCAGCTGCTCTGATTCAGCCTGAGGCACCAGAAGCATTCAGTTGCCACGGAAACCAGTACTTATGCAAATTGAGTCTCCCAGGTTCAGTAAAGTCCAATATGGTGGTTCTCTGGGGGAAGGGCAGAAGGAACGCACTTACAGTCCCCTGCTCTCCTGTGCTCTTCCACACCCTCCCAGTGGGCATGGGCTCTCAATCGCTGCCCGACCCTGAAACTGGGACCTCTCCCCCACACCTCCCTGCTCCACTGTCTGCACCATCAGCAGGCAGATGCACCAAACACCTGTGAGTGGGAAGGTCACAAACAGAGGTTGCCCTGCTGGCTTGGGGCAGAAATGTGCCCCGGGTGCTGAAAGGGGGGCCACTCAGCAGAGAATTCCAGCAGCTGCTATGGTGGGGGGGAATGGGCCACAGTCTTCCTGTACCACTCGAGCTGGGGGGGACACCAGTCTGCCCTCCTCCTCTCTGCAGCTGTGGCACCATGACCATCCTCCTTTCTGAGCCACAATGGTGGCCACTCTGTCGGAGGCAGGCTTGGCCAGGAGTGCACTCCCCATCACCCGAGGCAGGCTCAGTCACTCAGTGCAAGGTGCTCTGGAAGTTCCTATGGGGTGTGTGTAGCCACAGGGATATGAGCGGCTTGAGCCAAAATTACCTCCTGGGATGCCAAGAGTGGAGGAGATGCAGAGGAAGGGGGAGTCCAGATGCAGGGATGCCAGCTCTCTGGTTCCTCGTGGCACTCCCTGATGGGATGAGAGCCCTGTGTCCCATTGCAGGCCTAAGGCACACAGTTGGGGGAGGGGGAAAAATCCCTTACCCTTTCCCTGGGCTCTGGAACTCCCTTGATTTGATTTGCGCCGATTTCTCCCTTCTATCTTCCTCGCTTTCAGATGTTCAGTTCCTGCTGGCGATGTCCTGGACTCCACTGGTGTCAGACCCTGTGGTCCACTCCTGATCAGCTACCACCCTCCACTCCCCTCAGTCCAACCCTCAACTCCTCTACCAGGAAGGTCTGACAAGCCTTGACTCTAGTCAGCCATCTTGAACTGACATCTGAATGCTAACTACTAAAAAAATTTATTGTGGTAAACTACACAGAACATATACCATCTTAACTTTTTTTTTTTAATAGACAGGGTCTTATTCTGTCTATTAGTCACCCAACAGATTGTAGCTCACTGCATCCTCAAACTCCTGGACTCAAGCGATCCTCTGGCCTCAGTCTCCTGGGTATCTGGGACTACAGGCACCTGACACCACAGCCAGCTTATTTTTTATTTTTTGAAGAGACAGGGTATTGGTATGTTGGCCAGGCTAGTCTTGAACTCTTAGCCTTGAGCAATCCTCCCACCCAAAGTGCTGATATTATAGGCATGAATGATTGTAGTTAGCCATTAACTATTTTTAAGGGTACAGTTCAGTGGTATTAAATACATTCATAATGTTGTGCAACCATCACCACCAGCCATCTCTACAACTCCTTTCATCTTGTAAAACTGAAACTCTGTATCCATTAAACTCTGATTCCCCATTCTCCCCTTCCCTCAGCTCCTGGCAACCACTATTCTATTTTCTGTCTCTATGATTTTTACTACTCTACAGTATCTTACATAAGCAGAATCATGCAGGATCTGTCCTTTTGTGATTGGCTTATTTCACTTAGTATAATGTCCACACACTTCATCCATGTTGTAGCATATTGCAGAATTTTAAGCTAAATAATATTACACTGTATAGACATACCACATTTTGCTTACCCATTTATCCAGATAAGATACACTGTATGATATCTATCTTTTTAAATCTATTGAGACCTAAACTGAAGACTCACATATGGGCTACCCTGGAAAATGTCCCAAGTGCACTTGAAAGAATGTGTATGCTTCTGTTGCTGGGTGGTGTTGTGTACTTGTATTATGTAATTGGTTTATTGCATTAAGTCATCTAGTTACTTACTTATCTTCTGTCTGGTTGTTCTATCCATTATTGAGAGGTGGGTATTGAATCTCCAACTATTATTGTATAACTGCCTATTTGTCCTTTAATTTTGTTATTTTTTGCTTCATGTATTTTGATGGTCTATTATTAGGCGCATAAATGTCTATACTTGTTATATCTTCTTGCTGTACTGAACCTTTTATTTATGCATAATGTCCTTCTTTGTCTCTTGTAAACTTTTTTGCTTTAAATCTATTGTGCCTTATATTAGTATAACCACTGCTGCTCTCTTTTGGTTAGTATTTGCATGGAATATCTTCTTCCATCTGTCTGTGTCACTGGACCTAAAGCAAGTTTCTTGTAGACAACATATAGTTGAATCACGTATTTTTGTCCATGCTGCCTATCTCTGTCTTTTGATTAGAGAGTTTAATTCATTTACATTTAATTACTGATAAGGAGAGACCTACTTCTGTCATTTTGCTATTTGTTTTCTATATGCCTATAGCTTTCTTTCCCTCATTTCTTGCAACACTGTCTTCTTTTGTGTTTAGTTGATTTTTTTGTAATACAATGTTTAAATTGATTTCTCATTTCACCTTGTGTATGTTCTATACCTATTTCTTTGTGTTTATCATGGGTATTACATTTAACACCCTAAGGTGGTTATACTACTCTAATTTGAATTCATATAGCTTAATTTCAATAATATAAAAAAATGTGCTCATTTACAGCTGTCCCTACCCCTTTTAGTTATTTATGTCACAAAATTACATCTTTACACACGGTGTGCCCCAAAACATAAACAGTAATTCTTTTAAATGCATTAGTCTCACAAGGTACGTAGAAAACAAAATGTGGAGTTAGAAACCAAAGTTACAATAATATTAGCTTTTAAACTAATAATTGTTTTGTTGAATGTATTAGTCTCTTAAATCAAGAGAAAACAAAAATAGAGTGCCAAACCATTGTTACAATACTACTAGCTTTCATAATTGTCTGGTTTACCTCTGAGATCTTTATTTCTTCTTACACCTTCAAGTTACTCTCTGGTGTCCTTTCATTTTACCTTGTAGGACTACGACTTGTAAGGTAGGTCTAGTGGTAATGAACTCCCTCAGCTTTTGCTTATCTTGGAATGTCTTAATTTGTCTCGTACTTTTGAAGGAATATTTTGCCAGATATAGAAGTCATAGTTGACAGTTTTTTTCTTTTAGCACTTTGAATATATCAGCCCTCTGGCCTCCAGAATTTCTCACTGAAACATATGATGCTGATCTTATTGAGGATATTATGTATGTGATAAATTGCTTTTCTCTTGCTGCTTTGAAGATTCTGTCTTTTGAAAGTTTGAATGAAATGTGTCACAGTATGGGTCTCTTTGAATTTATCTTACTTGGAGTTCATTGAGTTTCTTAGGTGCTTGTATTCATGTCTTTCACCAAATTTGGAAAATTTTGAGCCATTATTTCTTCAAATATCCTCTTTACCCCTTTCTCTCTATCTTCTCCTTCTGGGGCCCCTATAAGGCATCTGTTGGTTGGCTTGATGGTGTCCCCTTAGACTCTGTTCACTTTTCTTCAATCTTTTTTCTGTTTCTCAGACCTGATAATTTCCACTGTCCTGTCTTTACATTCACTGATTCTTTTTTTGCCTGCTCAAATCTGCCTTTGCAACTCTCTAGTGAATTACTCATTTCAGTTATTGTTACACTTTTTAGCTCCAGAATTTCTTTTTCCTTTCTTTTTAGGTTTTCTGTTTATTAACATTTTCATTTTGTTCATATTTAATTTTCTTGACTTTCTCCATGTCTTCCCTTAGTTCTCTGAATATATTTAAGATGGCTGTTTTAAAGTCTTTGTATAGTATATCTACCATCAGGTCTTTTTTTCAGTGACAGTTTCTGTTGATTTATTTTTTCCTTTGAATGGACCATACTTTCCTGTTTCTTTATATGACTTCTGGGTTTTTGTTGAAAACTGGATATTTGAATCTAATAACATGGTAACTCTGGAAATCAAATTCACCTCCTTCACCAGTTTACTGGGGTTTTTTGTTATTTTTATTTTATTTTTCAATTGTTGCAGGCTGTCTCTGTGCCAAGGATCATCCTCAGGTGTAAATTAAGGTCTTCTCAGGTCTTTTCTGACTTGGAGCCTTTTTCTGGGCATGTGTGGTTTCTTTCTAATTTTCCCTGTATATGTAGAGTTATTATTTTTTAACGTCCTAGTTTTTAAGTCTGGCTCCAAAAAGGGGAAAAAATGGGGGTAGGGAGGGTATGGGCAGGGTATTGGCCCTTTAAATCCCCTGGAAGCTACTTCAGCCTGAGGGGGAGAGGCTTTCAACAATGGGGAAGAGTGCAACAATGGAGAAGAAGTGCAAAATGCGACCCCCAGCTCTTTGTCTGCACCTCTGTGATCATAAGCAGCCACAATCCTCAACTATTTGGAAGATAGGAAGCTTTTTGCCCACCTTGGATCCCACAGGCTGGGCGCAGGTTGCTCCACAACACCTGCATAGTTGCCTTCCACGGGGCTTAGGGTAGGGGATGGTTAGCTGCTACTATGCTAAGAACTCATATTGACTAAAATTAACTACAATTTACATCCAAGCTTTTCTCTGGAAGTTGCAAGCTTTCAATAGACTTCGGAGTTCCAAAATAGTTACCTCAGACAGATTCTGCCAGTGCAATTTTTTCTAGGTGGGAAGACAGATTCCCAGTGCTTCCTACTCCACCATCTTCCCAGAATTCTCTAATTTTATCTTTAAAGGTCAATTAAAGGCTAATGAATTGGAACAAGTGAACAAAAATAATGACATATGTATATTAATAATGATATATGTATTATATTATTTATAAGTTATAATTTTGGGAGGCTTCTTTTTTTCATGTACCCATTGTAAAACATTTAATAAGGATGCCAAAAGTGAGGGTTTTTTTTCTATTCTAATGAGTCACAATGAAATATCATACTGTAGCCCCATCATATAGAAATATATGTACATATGTTCTATAAGAGAATCTGTAGTTTTCATGAAACATATCATAACTAAAGACAATGAAATATCATCCATATCAAATCAGTACCCTTTCCTGTTATAATATCTAAGTTCCCATTAACACTCAATAAACTATAATAGAACATGATTTTATCTATCTGGTAACCAGCCTTTTTCTCTTCTGGATATATGTTCTTGATTTTTCTGTCCTTATATGGACAATTGAATATGTAATACATATTAACAGGATTGTAATTTAAAATTTTAATAACAATTGTTACCTGCCAAAATATATATATGACCAAATAATTAGGAATTGTCATAATTTGTTTATCATTGTAGCTAATGATGTCATGTTAGGATCCACACCACACATCCTCAACTTGTGAACCAGGATGGTGTAGCCTCACTGACTTATGGTTTGCAGGCTGACAGATCACACCATCACTACTCATCATGAACTACAGCAAATTGGCTCTTGAACTGTAACAATGACCTAGTTTTAACAATAAATAATTCTTTACTTCTACTATTATTTAGACACTTCAGTTTCTTCACTAGGGAACCCTATGGCACATGTTACTATTCCTTCTAGGAACAGAAAGATTCTATCCTATCTTTCTCTTCACAAAACAAAATTCACCCGCTAACTAGGAAGAAAAAATTATATTGGTGTTAACTATGACAAAGGTGTTCAAGCTTTGCACACTGTTCTGTATCTGTCTATTCCTGACGAGGTTTGCAATGTGTATTTTATAAAGAATCATTTGTACAACAGATCATCAATCTGAAGGTCTAAACCTGCGGATGCTGAAAAAGCTTCCCTCTCATATATGGCACTCTAAATAACAATGTGATTGATGATGTCAACCTACCTACTTACCTTGTGAGTCCCTTGTAAAAGGGAACCATGCCTTATTCTTCCTGGTATTCTCAGCTACTTGTGCAGTAACAGGCACAAAGTATACATTTAAATTAATGTTTACTGAATGAAACTAAATGAAAAGATTATAAGTTTTCCTGCCAATTAACATAAATAAATGTGACAAGTTTTTTAAAGACAATAAATAGAATATCTTTCATAATCTTATAACAAATTTTCCATATGTTGATCCAAAGTATAATTGATACTTTAAGCTTATTTATATTTATTTTATTAATGAAGTTTAATATATAAGTTATACATTTAAACATATATAAGTTTTAATAGAGTTAAGGAAAAATAAAATCAAGCTGTACCACAGATTTCCATAAAACTGTAAGAATCAAAACCTAGAATAATGCTGTACCTCCCAATGAAATGTATCATTATTCCTAATTATAATATTTGGAGATTTTAAAATGGTTCAATATTTTAAAACTCTACCAACCATAAACGTAATCATTTAAATGTACCTTTGCCAATGCCTTGTAAAATACTTTAAATTAGTATTGCATCAAACATATGAATGAAAAAAAGAATTACAGTTACAAGTGGTACCTGTTAAGTAGTAAGTAAACATGTATGTCTCCTTCACACGCAGTATACACAAATCTGTATCATGATTTTAAACATTAATGCATTTGCCATTTAGAAACTAGAACTCAAAAATGAATTCCTTAGAGCTCAGGGATAATATAATCAAGTCCAAATTCATTGTTTGATCCACAGCATTCTGGAATGATAAGGTTTTAATTTTCTACTTATCTTTTTAAGTGAATTTATTAAGAAGGTTTTTGGGTTTTTTTGTTTGTTTGTTTTTTGTTTTTTAAGAGACAGAGTCTCACTCTGTTGCCCAGGTTGGAGGGCAGTGGAGAGGTATCAGCTCACTGCAGCCTTGAACTCCTGGGCTCCAGCAATCCTCCTGCCTCAGCGTCCCAAACAGCTAGAATTACAAGTGTGTGCCACCACTACTAGCTACTTTTCCCTATTTTTCATAGAGACAGGGTCTCACTGTGTTGCCCACGCTGGTCTCAAACTCATGGCCTCAAGCAATCCTCCCACCTTGCCCTCCTAAAGTGCTGGGATTACAGGTGTGAGCCACTGTGCCCAGCCTATTAAAGAGATTTTAAGGCTTCTATAAACAAAAGCAGGGGTATAAACATCCTTTGAATGCCTTCTTTTTTCTATTTATATTATGCCTATACCATTTAATGTTCATAATGATCCATAAGGTAAATATTATCTCTTTTTTACAGATGAAGAAACAGAGGCTTTAAAACATTAAGACTGAGCTCCTAACTGGCTAGTGTAGAGCCATTATCTGAACACAGTCCAGATTTGCAAGCAAGTTTTAGGATGCTCCTGTACTACTCCCCATTAACTTGAACTCTACTGCCAAAACTACAAAATTTTCAGATTTTATGAGTATTCAAAGACAAAATCAAAGAATATCTTAATAGAAATTCAAAATACATCTAACCAGTAAGAAATATATAAAAAGAATAAGTTAAGTGACTCAAGATTTAAATCACCCAGGAAAAGATAATCAACACAATGTATAAGCAAATACTACATGCCTCATATTCTACCTATTAATATTCATTTTCTGACCATTTCCTTTATACACTATAAATTTTAATTTCTCAGGGCCACATTTATTTTCTCAAGATCAACAAAGGGAATTTCAGTGCCCAGCTTTGATTGCAGGCCTTCCTGACTGTTGGTAAAAAAAATCTCAGCAACATAGAAGAAAAATGTTCACTCTTTCCCTATAGCTGCAAAAATGTCCATACTATTCTGCATCTATTAAAGCTGATTCTGATACAGAAGTGAACTGTGAACATTCACAAAGAAATTTATCTTACTCGCCTGTTCAGTATCCTTGAAAGTGGTTTTTGTATAAAAGAATCTTGTAAGACACCAATTTACACCTATTTGGAAACTGTAGCCATATTATGTGAAAGTAAATCTTTAACCTCTAAACTCAAGAAAATAATTTAATTCTGATCAAGTGGCCATAGTTTTTTATTTGTTGCTCTAGTAATATCGTTTTAATTAAAATCTCCTTAAAAGTATTAAAAACAATTGAAAAGTTCATTTGCAAAATCAAGAGGATAAATAACACTCCTATATCACAGAAGTATGATAAAACCATAACTAAGGTACAGTGTCTTCTCAAACTGAAAAATCTGAGAGTCTTCGTTTTCTTTGAACTATCAAAAGTAAAATATAAGTATGATCTATTCCATATTAATTTTTCATATGAAAATCTTTTTGTAAAATAAAAACTTATTTCATAATTATTTTTAAGTTAAAAGCATTTAGATTTAGATTATTTGTAAAAGAAAAATGAAATTATCTTACTCATCCTTTAATTGTAAAAAAATAACCAGAAATCTGTATTGTTTGGCTCTTGATATTTTTCTCTCTTCTTAACAGAAGTGAGTGGTTACGGAAGGTGTTAATCTGCCCTTCAATGAGTGATGTCCCATTGTACAAACCTATTTTACAATATCATAAAAGTAGAAGAAACAATATGTGGGCATAATTCTTCTCATCAAGACATAAATTCCTAGAAAATATTAAATTTTTTGTTCCTTAATAAAACTTTTTTAACTTAAAAATCACCTTTTATATTTACTTAGTCTCAAAGTATCTCCTTACAGATTCATGTTAATTACAAAAGGAACTACAGCACCTATACAGAAGAGAAAAACATTTTAACCAAATTTTAAATTAATATCACTAATAAAGGGCCAAAAGACTTCATGTGCTTCTGATGTCCATATCCTGAAGAGAACATACTATTTATATTGTATTCCAGCCAAAAACAAATAAGCTCATTCTAATCACGAGGAAAAATAAAACAAATACAAATTAAGGGACATTTTATATGATTACTAGCTTGTATTCTTCAGAAATATCAATCTCATGCAAGAGAAAGACTGAGAAACTAAGTTTAAAGTGACTGAAGAGACCGACAACCAAATGCAAAACATAATCCTGAATTGGGTTTGGTACTAGAGAAATAATAGTTGCAATAAGGGACATTATTTGGACAATTGACAAAATTGGATTATAAATTATAGCTATAAGATGAAATTATTGTATCAATTTAAATTTCCTAACTTGATAACTGAATTCTGGTTATATAAGAGAAGATCTTTGTTCTTAAAAAATACACACTGAAGCATTAAGGCATAAAGGGGTATGATATATACAACCTCTTAGTGGTTTAAAATAACGTATCAATAATTGGAGAAAGGGAGAGAATTATAAGGCAAACATGGCAAAATTTTGCAAATTGGTGAATTTGGGAAAGGTCATATGGGAATTCTTAGTACTATCCTCGTAATGTTTCTGGAAGTTTGAAATTATTTTAAAATAAAAATTTAAAAAATCATCCTTGCAGATTAAATAGATATTAATGTGTCAAAATTTTCACGATTAACTGATAAAAGCAAGTTTGACAAAATGATATGTACAAATGCTTTGAACAGTGACAAGTTAAAGAGCTTGTACCAGAATGTGCTCAATATACAGTTTTCTTTGTCAAAAAAGTCTTCCTACAAAACACAAGTCACTTATACTAAACTGTGTTTAGTGGCATTTTGGTACAAACCTGGCAACAAACAGTTTATGTACCAGCATTACACTTTGAGTAGCATGGTCTAAAATACCATCTTTTTGCAATCAGTCACTCAATACCTAACTAAATACTTTAAAAATTATGCATATGCATTTGGAAGGATATATACCAAGTTATAACCCATTAATTCTGGGTAGTAGAATTGAAGGTGATTTTTATTTTCTTCTTGTGTTTTCCAATGTTTCTGCAATGAACATGGACTACTTTTGTAATAAGAAAAGCAAAAGTAATCTTTGAAAAAAGAATAAGTGAAAAAGAATTTAATAGCAGGCAATCAGATTTCTTGGAATTTACATCCTATGTCAAAACAAAACATTTTGTTTTAATGTCTACATTCTACCAAATTTTTCTAAAAAGATCTTACTTACAGCTGATCTTGAAGCTCCACAATTATATATTCTAATTGCTCCTTCTCCAATTTATGGGCCAGATCAGAATCTTCAATCCTTTGAAGAAGTATTTTATTCTGGGAGACAGATTCAGATAGCTGGTTCTCTCGAAGTCGTAAGAGGTCTTCAAGATAACCCTGGAAATATGATATCACCAACATACAGCAATTGCAAATTTCTAATATATATCTTGAAGATAAATGCTGACAGCTTAAATGTTATTACCAGCCATGTTGTAATGAAACAATTTCAAATACTGATGAATTAGTAAAAAAATTGTTTTAATTGAATATAAAAATTTAACACATATTCTCCAATATTTAAACCTCTTCTCTAAAGTTTGAGAAAATATATTTGTAATTTAAGGCAAAATTTAGTTAAAACATTGTAATTTCTAAGCTCCACAACAGTAATAAATACATGACTCCTACCTTCAAATACAGACTTAATTACCAAATGACCAATTAGAAAGCTGCTTCTGTGTCATTGTTTTTCAAAAACACACTGATATTAACATTTTAGCATTAACATGTTAGTGTTAGGCAGTATAATGTTCTGGTTAGGCCTGCAGGCTTAGAGACTGCCTAGTGTCATATTTCAGTTTTATCACTTATCAGTTATGTGTCTTTGGGCAAGGTACTTAACCTCTCTGTTCCACAGTTTTATCATGTAAAAAAACGGGAAGAGTAACAGTACCTAGTTGGGAGAATTACATGAATCAATATAGGTAAACTGCTTAGAACAGTGCTGGCACACTGTACGCTATTATTATTAGCAAATGCCTAACAGATATGAGACTTCTTGGATTGATCTCTTATCCTTTCACTTATTTAGTGTTTCTTTGTCCTTCTGCCCAGACTTCTGGGAGATCTTACTGAATTTATCCTCCAAACCTTTATACTGAATTTTTAATTCAGAAAATCATATTTTTAATTTTTAATAGCTCTTTCATAATCTCTAATTGTTCCCTTCTCATGGTATCTTATTCTTTTTAGTTGCCATATACTTTTGAATTTTCTAAGGATATTAATTAGAATCTTCTTTTAAGTACTGTTTTTTAAAAATTAATTTTTTTTAATTTCAAAATATTACAGAGGTACAAACGTTTAGGTTACATATATTGCCTTTGCACCGCCTGAGTCAGAGCTACAAGCATGTCCCTCCCCCAGACAGTGTGCACCACACCCATTAGGTATAAGTATACCCATCCCCTCCTCCCCCCCAACCTGCCCGACACTAGATGAATGTTAATTTCATATGTGCATATAAGTGTTGATCAGGTAGTACCTATTTGATGGTCAGTATATGTGGTGCTTGTTTTTCCATTCTTGTGATACTTCACTTAGGAGGATGGGCTCCAGCTCCATCCAGGATAATACAAGAGGTGTTAGTTCACCATTGTTTTTTGTGGCTGACTAGTACTCCATGGTATACATATACCACATTTTATTAATCTACTCATGTATTGAGGGGCACTTGGGTTGTTTCCACATCTTTGCAACTGTGAATTGTGCTGCTATAAACATTTGAGTGCAGATGTCTTTATTATAGAATGTCTTTTTTCCTTTGGGTAGATGCCCTGCAGTGGGATTTCTGGACCAATGTAGTTCTACATTTAGTTCTCTGAGGTATCTCCATATTACTTTCCATAGAGCTTGTACTAGTTTGCAGTCCCACCAGCAGTGTATGAGTGTTCCTATCTCTCCACATCCATGCCAACTTTTGTTGTCTTGGGACTTTTTGATAAAAGCCATTCTCACTGGAGTTAAGTGATACCTCATTGTGGTCTTGATTTGTATTTCCCTGATGATTAGAGATGTTGAGCATTTTTTCATATGTTTCTTGGCCATTTGTCTATCTTCTTTTGAAAAGTTTCTGTTCATGTCCTTTGCCCACTTTTTAGTGGGGTTGTTTGATTTTTTCTTGATGATTTTCCTGAGTTCTATATAGATTCTAGGTAACAGCCCTTTATCAGATGTATAGCATGCAAATATTTTCTCCCATTCTGTAGGTTGTCTATTCACTCTAGTGATAGTATCTTTAGCTGTGCAGAAGCTTTTTAATTTGATCAGGTCCCATTTATTTATTTCTGTTGATTCTGTGATTGCTTTTGGGGTCTTCTTCATGAATTCTTTGCCTGGGCTGATGTCTATAAAAGTTTTTCCAATGTTTTCTTCTAGAATACTTATGGTTTCCTGCATTAGGTTTAAGTCTGTTATCCATCATGAGTTGATTTTTGTGAGAGGTGAGAGATGCAGATCCTGTTTCAGTCTTCTACATGTGGCTATCCAATTTTCCCAGCACCATTTATTGAACAGGGATTATTTTCCCCAGTGTATGTTTTTGTCTGCTTTCTCAAAGATCAGATGCCTGTATGAGGATGGTTTTATATCTGGGTTTTCAGTCCTGTTACATTGGTCTATGTCTCTGTTCTTGTGCCAGTACCATGCTCTTTTGGCTACTGTAGCCTTCAAGGATAGCTTGAAGTCTGGTAAATTTATGCCTCCCAATTTGTTCTTTTTGCTTAAGGTTGCTTTAGCTATACGGGGTCTTTTCAGGTTCCATATAAAGCATAGAATTATTTTTTCTGGATCTGCAAAAAATGATGTTGGTATTTTAATAGGGATTGCACTGAATGTGTAGATCACTTTGGGTAGTTCAGATTTTAACAATGTTGATTCTGCTGATCCATTAGCATGGTATGGTTTTCCATCTGTTTACATCCTCTGCTATTTCCTTCCTTAGTGTTTCATAGTTCTCCTTGTAGAGGTCTAAACCTCCTTGGTTAAATATATTCCTAGGTATTTTATTTTCTTTGTTGCTTTTGTGGAAGGTATTGAGTCTTTGATTTGTTTCTCAGTTTCACTGTTTTTGGCGTGTATGAATGCTACTGATTTGTATACATTGATTTTGTAACCTGAGATTTTGCTGAACTTATGAATTCCCGTAGTCTCTTGTCATAATCTTTGGGGTTTTCTAGATATAAGATCATATCATAAGCAAAGAGTGATAATTTGACCTCATCTGCTCCCATTGGGATTCCCTTAATTTCCTTCTCTTGTCTGATTGCTCTGGCTAGGATTTCCAGCACTATGTTGAATAGGAGTGGTGACAGAGGGCAACCTTGTCTGGTTCTAGTTTAAGCAAAAATGCTTTCAATTTTTCCCCGTTCAATATAATCTTGGCTGTCGGTTTGTGGTACATGGTTTTTATCATTTTGAGGTAAGTCCCACCTATGCCTATTTGTTAAGCATTCTTATCATAAAAGCGTGAATTTTGTCAAATGCTTTTTCTGCATGTATTGAGGGTATCATATGGTCTTTGTTTTTACCTCTGTTTATGTGGTGAATCACATATAGATTTGCATATGTTGAACTATGTGTGCATCTCTGGGATCAAGCCCACTTGGTTGTGATGGATTATTTTTTTGATGAGCAGCTGAATTCGATTTGCTAGGATTTTATTGAGAATTTTTGTGTCTATATTCACAAGAGATACTGGCCTATAGTTTTCTTTTTTTGTTGATTCCTTTCCTGGTTTTGTTATCAGGTTGATGTTGGCTTATAAAACACATTGGGGAGGATTCCTTCCTTCTCGATGTTGTGGGATAATTTCTGCAGGATAGGCACCAGTTCTTCTTCATAGGTCTGGCAGAATTTGGGTGTGAAACCATCTGGCCCGGGACTTTTCTTTTTTGGGAGGTTTTTTATTGCTGCTTTAAATTCAGTTCCTGATATTGTTCTGTTCAGGAGTTCTACCTCTTCCTGATTTAGCCTGGGGAGGCTGTGTGTTTCTTCCACGTCTTCAAGTTTATGTTCATAGATATTTTTATAATATTCAGAGATGATATTTTCTATTTCTGTGGTATCAGTCGTAATTTCTTTTTCATTCCCAATTGAGTTTATTAGAGTCCTTTCTTTTCTGTTTCTAGTTAATCTAGCAAGAGGTGTGTCAATTTTGTTTATCTTTTCAAAGAACCAGCTTTTTGTTTCATTAATCTTTCTACAGTTCTTTTGTTATCAATTTCATTTAGTTCTTCTCTAATCTTGGTTATTTCATTTCTTCTGCTGGGTTTGAGATTGGCTTGCTCTTCTTTTTCAATTCTTTGAGTCAATTCATTTGATTGTTGATTTGTGATCTTTCTATCTTTTGGATGGAGACATTTAAGGCTATGAATTTTCCTCTCAGGACTGATTTAGCTGCATCCCATAGATTTTGATAACTTGTGTTCCCTTTATCATTTAGTTCAAAGAATCTTTTGATTTCCATCTTAATTTCCTCCTTGACCCAATAATCATTCAGCAGTGGGTTGTTTAGTTTCCATGACTTTTTGTAGAGATGAGTGTTTCTGTTGGAGTTGATTTCTAATTTTATTCCACTGTGGTCTGAGAAGATGCATGGTATAATTTCTATTTTTTAAAATTTGTTGAGACACGTTTTGTGGCCTAGGATGTGGTCAATATTAGAGAATGTACCGTGAGCTGATAAGAAGAATGTATATTCAGTGGTTTTTGGGTAGAAATTTCTGTAAATGTCTGTTACCCCATTTGTTCTATAGTTCTGTTTAAGTCCATAGTTTCTTTGTTTATTTTCTGTTTGGAAGATCTATCCTGTGCTGTCACTGGGGTGTTGAAGTCCCCAGCTATTACGGTGCTGTTGTTTATCATTTTGTTTACATCAAGTAGGATTTGCTTTATGAATCTGGGCACACCTGTGTTGGGTGTTTAGATATTTATAATTTTTATGTCTTCTTGTTGTATTATTCCCTTTACCATTATATAATGACCATCTTTGTCTTTCATTACATTTGTTGATTTGAAGATTAAGTTATCTTATAAGAAAACTGCCACACCAGCTTTCTTTTGGTTTCCATTTGCATGGAATATTGTTTTCCATCCTTTCACCTTCATTCTGAATGAGTCCTTGTGGGTTAGATGTGTTTCCTGAAGACAGCAGATACTTGGCTTGTGTATATTTATCCATTCGGCCAGCCTATGTCTCTTCAGTGGGGAGTTCAAGCCATTCACATTTATTGAAATAATTGATAAGTGGAGTTGATTTCTTCTCATCCTGTTGAGTCGAACTTTGTTGGTTTGCTTTATGTCATCAACCATTGTGGTAACTGGCCTTTGACCTTAAGCTTTTGGATGATTTTACACTGGTGAGTGTCTATTGTGCTGATACGTAACACAGTCCTGTGTACTTCCTGAAGGGAAGGTCTTTTTTGACAAATTACCTCAGTGTTTGCTTGTCTGAGACAGACTTTATTTCCCCCTCCTATGCGAAACTCAGTTTTGCAGGATACAAAATTCTAATATGGGCATTATTCTGTTTGAGAAGACTGAGAATGGGGCCCCAGTCCCTTCTGGCTTGTAAGGTCTCAGTTGAGAAATCTGCAGTTAGTCTGATGGGTTTGTCTTTGTATGTTACCTGCTGCTTTCGCCTTATGGCTCAAAGGAGAAATTCTTTCGTGTTTATTTTGGCCAGTCTGATGACTATGTGTCATGCTGTATTCCTCTTTGCTATGAATCTCCCAGGAGTCCTCTGAGCTGCTTCTACCTCGATATCTAGATTTTTGGCAAGACCAGGGAAATTTTCCTCAATTATTACCTCAAACAGATTATCCAACCCTTTTGTGTTTTCTTCTTCACCCTCAGAGATGCCTATGATTCTTATGTTAGGCCTCTGCACATAATCCCACATTTCTTGTAGGCTTTGCTCTTTTCTCTTATTTCTCTGCTCTATCTTTGTGACTGACTTATTGAATTGTAAGTTGTTGTCCTCAAGCTCTGATATTCTTTATTCTGCTTAATCTAACCTGTTTTTAAGGCTTTCCACTGCGTTTTGTAATTCCTTGAATGAATTTTTTATTTCCAGAATTTGTTTGATTTTTCTTTAATATTTCAATTCTTTAGTGAATTTTTCATTCATTTCCTGCATTCTTTTTGTGGTTTCTTTGTGTTGGGCTTCCATTTTATCTTGCATTTCATTTAGCTTCCTTACAATCCATGTTCGAAATTCATCATCTGTCATTTCAATGTTCTGATTTTGGTTGGTGTCCATTGCTAGAGAGCTGGTGTTCCCTTTCACTTTGATTCTTCATACTTCTATAGTTCTTTCGTTGATTCCATCTCATCTGGAGCAGCTGTTGCTTCTTACTTTTCCATTATCTTTTGTTTGGATGATGCCATGCCCAGTTTAATCTCTGAGCCAGTAGGTGGTGCTTGTGATTGAGAATTGACCACACCCTGTATGATGAATCAGTAAATGCATTAAAAGGGCATGCAAATTGACCTCCCTGTCAGTAGGTGGCACTTGCCAAGAGGAACAAGCTGCAATGTTGTTTTTGGGTCCTGTGACCAGCTCTAGTTCCTCAGGAGAAGCACTCAAAGGCCCCAGGTGGTGGGTGGGGCCCTAGAACTTCCAGGTGTGTCCTGGTTCTCCACCTCAGTGGGGTAGGTGGGGGAGTGAGGCTGGGTGTGGCTGGGTTGGGTGAGCCTGCCCTCAAACTCCACAAATGCTTTTAGAAGGGGTCTCAGGTCCGTTCCCTGCCTCTGAGCAAAGCTGTCAGGGAGGGGCTGAAGTGGACCCACTCAGCTGAAAAATATGCATATGGAGTTGGGGCTGTCTGAGACCCACGGTCTGGCAGTATTGAGCAGGCCTTGCTCCTTTCCACCCTCACTTATTCCACATTTTTTTCTGGGCCTCTGCCACAGGCAGGACTTCAAGCCAGCTGAGCCACCCCCTGACTGTGATGGGGGCTGGGAGGTTCCCTGCCCAGGATCCCGAATGAGTTGGGAGGGCAGCCCTGCTGTGGGAGGAGGGGTGCCCCGCAAGCACACTGCAGCTAGGACCCACTCTGCACTCTCACCCCTGATTGGCCCCTGCAGGCACCCACACCTTGAGAGACTAATTCATAAATATCCTCTCTGTGCCCCCCTGGGTGATGTGATCTCCATCTGGGTGTACAGGATCTGGCCTGCAGGTCTGTCTCCCAGGCCCCGGAGATCAAACCCTGACCATGCCAGGGAGAAGGATACTGGTCCCAAGTCTCTCTCATGGGGTGCCCAAGCTGATTCAATGTCCCTCCACCTTGGGGTGTGTCCCCCTCTGCTGGGGTCACCAGGCAAGCAGCACCAGGGAGGGCCAGCAGGCAGGGAGTTCACAGTCCAAGCACCCCTCAGTCTGCTGCAGGACCCAGAAAGGAAAGAATTATGTTGCTCTGGAGTCATGCAGATCACCTGGGACCCACTGAACCCCTGTGGCTCCTGCAGTCTGGGCTGGAGTTGGGAAATGTCCGTAAGGGGATGAGCAAGACGGATCCTGAGGGGTTGATGCCCTCTGGGGAGGACAAGGGCACCCTGTGGGTAGAGAAGCAATATGGTGCCTGCCGCTCAGCTTGGGTCTGTGGGGCAGGAGGTGCCCCAGTTCCAGGGGGGGCGGCGAGAGCCTGGTGCCCTGTCTGCAAGAAGCTCTCTGCTCACTGGCAGCAGCAGTCTTTGGGCTCATGTGGGCAGAATGTCTCTCCAGCAGCTCGGGAGCCCAACAACAGTCCAAGATGGGGGGGGGTGTTTGCCCATCCCCCTTCCCTTCTCGCTGGTCCCCATGCCTGTCTGGGCTTAATCCCCGCCAATGCTTTTCTCCTTCCCATTCTGCTCAGCAACCTCTTCCTGTGGAGCCTCCTATAGGTTCAGTCACCCTTCCTTCATACTGTCATCTGATTTATGTTTGTCTGGGTTTTTTTTCCCTTTTCATTTAAAATTTCTCCTTCTTATAGAGATATTCTGGTTGGTGGTGCCTTTGGTCCGCCATCTTCCATCACTCTTAAGTATTCTTTTATCCTATTACCTGTTATCCTATTCATGAGTCATCAATGAACTGTTACAGCTATTTTAGCTTTATGATACATGTTAATAGTTAATACTATTCTCCTCTCAAGAGCTTCTTTTTCATATTTTTCCCTGATAATTCTCAAATATTTTTTATATTATTAAATCTAAAAAATTAAATATAAAGTTAGTTTTTACAAATGAAATATTTCATATATAAACAGCTCAATATAAACTATATATGAATATATATAAATATTGGTAATTAAATAATACTCATATTGGTAATTAAATAATACTCATATACCTACCACCTAGATTAATCACCAATACTTCAAGAGCCAATATAATGCCTTCACTTACCATACCCTTCTGCCTCCTCTGCAAAGGTAAAAATATCCTGAGATTTGTGTTGATCACCCCCTTGCATTTTGTTCTGGTTTTACCACAAATGAATATCACCTTAAACAATATACTGTTTAGTTTTACTGGTTTTTGTCTTGATTCTTTTGAAACTTGCTTTTTCATCTACACTAATGAGTCTAACTATAGTTCATTTACTCTCAATATTGTATAGTAGCCCATTGTCTGAATATTGCAGTTTATTCACTCTCCTGTCAGTAGCCATTTGGATTATTTTACGTTTTTCTTAACATAAACAATATTGCTGTGAATATATGCAGTTATGTCTTCTGGTACACACATCCAAGAGATTCTAGAGATATGTCTAACAGAATTACTGAGGAATAGGCCATGCATATTTTCACATTTATTAGACATTACCAAATTGTTCCTAATATTGTTTTTATGTTTTTTATACTTATCACATTCCTACATGCTATTATGTTCATATGACCTTTTATTAGTATCAAATTTATATGGATTTATTAAATTCATTGAAAAATATTCCTTCTTTTACTCTTCTTAAGAACAGTCAGTATAAAATAGTGATAACTGAATGCCTTTGAATACAGTCATGTGTCACTCAACAAGAGGTATACATTCTGAGAAATATATCATTAGGCAATTTTGTCATTGTGCAAACATCATGGAGTGTACTTACACAAACCTAGATGGTATAGCCTACTACAGACCTAGGTTATACAGTATAGCCCATTGCTCCTAGGCTACAAACCTGTACATTACTGTACTGAATATTGTAGGCAACTGTAACATAATGCTAAGTATTTGTGCATTGAAACATATCAAAACATAGAAAAGATACAGTAAAAATGTGGAATAAAAGATAAAAAATGATACACCTGTATGAACTTACCATGAATGGAACTTGCAGGACTAGAAGTTGCTCTGGATGAGTCAGTGAGTGAGTGAATGTGAAGGCCTAGGACATTACTGTACACTACTTCAGACTTTATAAACACTGTATACTTAGGCTACCCTAAGTTTATAAAAAATTTTCTTCTCCCTTTAGTAATAAATTAACCTTAGCTTGGAGACAGCAGATATTTGGGGTTTTTTTCATGTTGTGCCAAGAAACCCATTCAACTCATAAAAAATCTCATAGACTGGAGGTAAAGGGGTGGAAAAAATATTCCATGCCAATGGAAGACAAAAGCAAGCAGGAGTAGCTATTCTGATATTAGGTAAAACAGACTTTAAATCAACACCAGTAAAAAAAGACAAAGATGGTCATTATATAATGAGAAAGGATCAATTAAACAAGAAGATATAACAATCCTACATATATATGCACCTAACACTGCAGCTCGTATAACAAGTACTACTAGACCTAGGAAATGAAATAAACAAAAAAATAATAATAGTGGGATACTTCAACACTCCACTGACAGAACTAGATATTCACTGAGGTAGAAAATTAACATAGAAACACTGGACTTAAACAGGATTCTAGAACAAATGGACCTAACAGACATTTACAGAATATTTTACCCCCAAACTGCAGAAATTACATTCTTCTCATCAGTACACAAAACATTTTCCAAGATAGACCATATGTTATGCCACAAAACAAGTCTCAGCAAATTTTAAGAAACTGAAATCATATCCTGTATCTTTTCACACCACAGTAGAATAAAACTAGAAATCAATTCCAAGTGAACCTCTTAAAAATATATAATTGCATGGAAATTAAGCAACCTGCTGAATGATCTCTGAATCAATGACAAATCAATATAGAAATAGAAAAATTTTTTGAATGGAGTGACATTGGTGACACAAGCTACCAAATATTTGGGATACAGAAAAAGCAGTGCTAACAGGGAAATTTATAGCACTAAATGTCTATATCAAAAAGACCAAAATATCACAAATTAACAACCTAATGTCACACCTCAAGGAACTATAAAAACAAGAACCAAACACAAAGCTAGCAGAAGGAAAGAAATAATAAATATCAGAGCAGAACTAAACAAAACTGAAATAAAATAATACAAAGGATCAATGAAATGAAAACTTGGTTCTTTGAAAAGATAAATAAAACCCATAGAACACTAAATTAATCAAGAATAAAGAGAAAATTTAAATAAATCCAATCAGAAATTAAAAAGGAGACATTACAACTGATATCACAGAAATACAAAAGATCATCTGAGACTACTATGAACACCCATGTGCACACAAACTAGAAATCTAGAGGAAATGGATACATTTTTGGAAACAAATGACCTCCCAACTTGAATCAGGAAGAACAGAAATCCTGAACAGACCAGTAACAAGTAGCAAGATTTAATCAGTGATAAATAATCTCCCAACAAAACAAAGCCCAGGACCAGATGGATTCAGAGCTCAATTCTACCAGACTTACAAAGAATAACTGGCAACCTATCCTACTGAAACTGTTCCATAACATCAAGAGGAGGGAATACCCCCTAACTCATTCTATGAAGCCAGTATCACACTGATAACAAAGCCAGGAAATGACACAACAAACAGAGGAATCTACAGACCAGTATCACTCATAAACAAAGATACAAAAATCTTCAACAAAATGCTACCAAACAAAATCCAAAGTACATCAAAAAAAGAATTCACCATGATCAAGTGGGTGTCATCCCTGGGATGCATAATCTTCAACATAGACAAATCAATAAATGTGATTCACCACATAAACAGAATTAAAAACAAAAACCATATGATCATCTCAATAGACACAGAAAAAGCATTTAATAAAATTTAGCACCCCTTCATGATAAAAACCCTCAACAAACTAGGCATAGAAGGAACATACCTTAAAATAATAATAGCCATATATGACAAACCCACAGCCAACACCATACTGAATGGGATAGAGTTGAAAGCGTTTCCTCTAAGAACAAAGCAAGGAAGCCCACTGTCACCATTTCTATTCAGCATAGTACTGGAAGTCTTAGCCAGAGCAATCAATCAGGTAAGAAAAAGAAATAAAGGGCATCCAAATCACAAAAGAGGAGGTCAAACTATCCCTGTTTGCCAATATGATCTTATATTTAGCAAATCCTAAAGACCCCTCCAAAAGACTCCTAGAATTTATAAATAAATTCAGTAAAGTCTCAGGTTATAAATTAATATACACAAACCAGCAGCAAGTCTATACACTAATGACAGACAAGCTGAGAATCAAATCAAGAACTCTGTATCATCTACAATAGCTGCAAAAAGAAAAATACCTAGGAATAAACTTAACCAAGAAGGTGAAAGATCTCCACAAAGAGAACTACAAAACACTGATGAAAGAAATTGTTGATGACACAAACAAATGGAAAAATACCCCCTGCTCATGGATTGGAAGAATCAATATTGTTAAAATGTCCTTACTGCCCAAAGTGATTTACAGATTCAGTGTAATTCCCATCAAAATACCAATGTCATTTTCCACAGAACCAAAAAAAAAAAAATCCTAAATTTCAGATGGAATAAAAAAAGAGCCCAAATAGACAAGGCAATCCTAAGCAAAAAGAACAAATCTGAAGGCATCACATTACCAGACTTCAAATTATACTACAAGGCTATAGTAACCAACACAGCATGGTACTGGTATCAAAGTAGTTGACACATAAACCAATGGAATAGAATAGAGAACCAAGAAATAAAATCATCTACCTACAACCAACTGATCTTCAACAAAGCAGACAACAACACACACTGTGGAAAGGATGCCCTATTCAATAAATGGTGCTGGGAAAATTGGAGAAGAATGCAGAAGAATGAAACTGGATCCCTATCTCTCACCATACAGAAAAATTACTCAAGATGGATTAAAGAGTTAAATGTAAGACCTGACACCATAAAAATTCTAGAAGAAAGTGTAGGAAAAACTCTTTTGGACATTGGCTTAGGCAAACAATTTATGACTAAGACCCCAGAAGCAAATACAACAACAAAAATAAATAAACGGTACTTAATGAAACTAAAAAGTTTCTGCACGGCAAAGGAAATAATTAACAGAGTAAACAGGCAACCTACAGAATGAGAGAAAATATTTGCAAACTATACATCTGAAAAAGTATTGATATCCAGAGTCTATAAGGAACTCAAACAAACCAGAAAGAAAAAATCAAATAATCCCATTAAAAAGTGGGCAAAAGAAATGAACAAACATTTTTCAAAAGAAGATATACAAATGGCCAACAAACATATGAAAAAATGCTCAACATCACTAATCATCAGGGACACACAAATTAAAACCATAATGAGACACCATCTTACCCCTGTCAGAATGGTCATTATTAAAAAGGAAAAAAACAATAGATTTGTTTTGGAGCAGATGTGGTCAAAAGAGAACGCTTATACACTGTTGGTGGGAATGTAAACTAGTACAACCTCTATGGAAAACAGTATGGAGATTCCTCAAAGAACTAAAAGTAAACCTACCATTTGATCCAGCAATCCTACTACTGGGTATCTACCCAAGGGAAAAGAAGTCATTATATTAAAAAGGCACATGTACTTGTTATGTTTATCTCAGCACAATTCATAATTGCAAAGCTATGGAATCAACCTAAGTGCCCATCAACTGATGACTGGATAAAGAATATGTGGTATATATACATCATGGAATACTACTCAAGCATAAAAAAGAATGAAATAATATCTTTTGCAGCAACTTGGATGGAACTGGAAGCCACTATCCTAAGTGAAGTACATCAAGAATGGAAAAACAAATACCACATGTACTCACTCATAAGTGGGAGCTAAATGATGGGTATATATGGTCATACAGAGTGGGTATGAATTTGGAGACTGAGGAGGGGAAAGTGTGGGAGGAATGTGAGGGATCAAAAATTACCCATCAGGGACAATGTACACTATTCAGGTGATGGGTACACTAAAAGCCCTGACTTTACCACTATACAGTTCATTCATGTACCAAAAAACCATTTGTACCTGCTAAATCTATTGGAAAAAAACCAAAAAACAAAAAAACCTTAGCTTACTGTAACGTTTTTACTTTATAAACATTTTACTTCTTAAAATTTTGACTTTTTTGTAATAACACTTAGCTTAAAACACATTGTATAGCTGTACCAAAGTATTTTGTTTATATCCTTTTTTCTATTTAAAAATTGTGTTTTACTTTTTAACTTCTTTGTTGAAAACTAAGACAGAAACACACACATTAGCCTAGGCCTACACAGGGTCAGCATCATCAATATCACTGTCTTCTACCTCCACATCTTGTCCCAGTGGAAGGTCTTCAGGGGCGATAACATGCATGGAGCTGTCATCTCCTATGATATTATAACAATGCCTTCTTCTGGAATACTGCCTGAAGGACCTGCAGAAGGCTGTTTTACAGTTAACTTTTTTTTAATAAGCAGAATGAGTACACTCTAAATAACAATAAAAAGTATAGTAAATACATAAACCAGTAACATAGTCTTTTAGTATCAATATTAGGTACTGTCAATAACTGTATGTGCTATACTTTTATTCATCTGGCAGCACAGTAGGATTGTTTACACCAGCATCACCACAAACATGAGTAATTCATTGTGCTACAACATCACCACAGCTGCCATGTCACTAGGCAATAGGAATTTTTCAGCTCCATTATAATCTTATGGGACCACCGTTCAGTTCATTGTTGACTGAAACTTTCTTATGAGGTACACGACTCTATTTGGTAGAGTCTACCTCCAAAACCATATGAGCATGATTTTTTTTTTTTTTTGGTGGGAGATGGATAGATTTTAAGCTGCTTGTTCAATTTTTTAAATGGCTATAGGTCTATCAGTTTTCATAAGTAATATTTACAAAAATTCTCTTTATAATAAGTTTTCTAGGGTATTGACACAAAATTGCTAAATTTATTCTCTAATAATTATTGGGAGAATCTCTGGAGCATTTCTAGTTATACCATCTATACTCTTTTCATTCTTAAAATTGTCTGTGCCTTAATTTTTTAAAAAATTATTCTTGCTAGGATTTGTCTATTTCATTAGTTTTTGCAGATATCAACTTTTGGGTTTATTAATTCTGTTTCTCTTTATTTCATCAATAACTGTTCTTATTATTTCCTTTCTTTTGAACTAGTTGGGTTGCTCTTTGCCTACTTCTTAAATACTTATCTCTTCAATTTTCATTCTTTCTTTTCTAAGTACATCTACAAGTGCTGCACAAGTTGCAACTTACAACTGTTAATATGCATTGTTTTCATTCTCATTCATGTCTAAGTACTGTATATTCTCACTTCTTTTTGACCCATAATTTAGAAGTTTGGGTTTTTTTGCATGGATGGGTGGTGGTAAACTTTCTGTGTTGCTAACTTTATTGCATTGTGATCAGCATTATATCATTTCTTTGGTACTTGTGGACATTTGCTTTGTGACTTAGTGTTTTCCATAAAAACTGTACAGCTGTTCTATGTGTGCTTGAAAAGAATGTATATTATGATTGCTAGCATTTAATATATTTTAGATCAAGTATACTGTGTTACTGAAGTTCACTACATCCTTACTAATTTTTTGTCTATTCAATCTATAAATTACTCTGAAAGATGCTGAAATTTCCTACTGTAATTATGGATTTATCAATTTCTCCTGGAAATTTTATTGATTTTTGTTTCATATTTTTCATGGCTACTTTGTTAAATGTGTATAAATTCACATTTATACATTCTTGGTAAACTGTTTCTTTTTTTAAAAAGGCAATGTCTTTCTTTGGTCTTAATGCTTTTTTGCCTTAATGTCTATGTTTAATGGTATTGATATAAAATTACTTTGGTAGTATTTGCCTAGTATATTTATTCTCCTAGTTTCAACCTTTTGTTATCATTATATTTTATGTATTTCTCTTATCAATAGCATATAGCTAAATTTTACAATTATTTTTAATAAATCTAAGAGTTTGTCTTCACTGGTAAGTATATGCCATTTACTTTTATGGTACTATTGATTCTTTTGGTTATATTTAGGTTTATTTATAACACTATATTTTGTGTTATCTTTTTACCATCTTTATTTTTTCTTGTTTCCTTCCATTGTATTGATCAATTTTTCCTCGTTTCTTTTCTTTTCCTCTACTAGATTAGATGTTAAACATTCTACTTTTATTCTTTCAATTGCAATTCCTACATGTTCACTTTGGAAAAAGTCATGCACATTAAAAAATGTCTCTACCCTCCTTCACTATAATACAAAAACCTCAAAAAACTTTAGCTTCAATCATCCTCTCTTACTCTTTCTAATATTGTTAGTTGGTGTTTTAGTTCTGCTTTGCTTTCATACTCCCATTGGTGGCCTGCAGCCAGCTTGTACAAGTCCTCAAGAGCTGATAGCTAAATTTTCAGAAATTTAAGTCAGTTGTTAAACACTGCTATTATTAAAAATTAAATAATATAAACTTACAATTAAGTAATTACATTTAAAACAAAGGTAATAACTAGTCAAAACTCATCACTTTCTAATTATTTTATCATATTTTACTATCTATGTTCTTACTGTCGTTTACATCCCTTTCATCTATTTAGCAGATATACTACGTAATGGTGTTCTACTCTGCGTCTTTTCCAACTCTGCACTCAGTGATGTCATACTGGTAGTGTAAACTGGCCATGATGGGAGTATTTACCCCAGAGAAATCGGCAAATGCTACAAATCAGGCCTTCTCTCTACATCTCCTCTGCCAGAGCCAGTTAAACATATTCCAGTACACAGCTATCACCCCATATTGGTCATGATTTTTGCTGTTTCATGTAGTCAAGGTTTATTTATCAATTTTTTTGCTTATTCTGACATTTCGCATCTCACTCCTGCGTTCTAGGTTCAGTTTCCAACTTGAATGACAATGGGCCTACATCTGCTGTTCCCCTGTTGGTATTAAAACACAATTACCTAGGTTAAGGGATTATGCACTCACCCCCACACTTGGGGCCTAGAGTAGCATTAATTTATGCACTTTTTCCTGTTTTCAAGTCCTTCTATGTTTCTGATCCCTAGTGAGTTCCTTTTCTTCGAGAGAGCAGTTCTGCATGAAACTTTTAAAAAATTGTGTTCTACTTTGAATTTTCTAATTTTTGCAATGGAAAGGCTTTCAGATTGCTTTAGTCTGACTTCTTGCTGGTACCAGAAGTCTCTCCTTTAATAGGGCATGAGAGTTTCTTCATATGGATTATGCAAATTTTATAGCTATTACAATTGGGATACTTTTCGTTATATTTTCTAAGGAGTAGTTTTTTGTATATAGGAAATCTATTCATATTTGTAAATTTATTTTATAACCATTTTACCCAGTGCATTTTTTATTGTTCTAATATTTCTATCACTAATTCCATTGGATTTTCCTTATATATATGTATATGTAATTTATGAATAATGGTAAGTCTGAAGGAAGGGGAGAAGGGAAAAATAGATGATATAGTAAAAAAGTAAGGGTTACAAACTCCTCAAGATAATAGAGTTTGTTTTCTTTCTGTTATATATTCCACTTTGCGTAATACAATGATTAGTAAATGAGCTGCTAAAATATCTAATTACCAAAAAAAACTCAACAGACTTATATGTGCTTAGGCAATCACTGCAACTTCATAAGCCAATAATCTTTTATGCAATTAATCATAGGACCAAAAATCTCAAATATATAAATTAAATAGAGTAAAGAAGAATAACGGTTATTTTTATATTAAAACTTAAAATTAGAAGAAGTTTAACAAACAGAAGCCTCTCCTAAAACTGCCTGGTTTTTAATTAAAAGGAGGACCATTCAAGAATAGAAGGGAAGTAGCAGTGGGCAAAAAATTTTATTCAGGCCAGGCACGGTGGCTCATGACTGTAATCCTAGCACTTTGGGAGACCGAGGTGGGAGGATCACTTGAGGCCAGGAGTTTGAGACCAGCCTGGGCAATATAGTGAGACCCCATGTCTTAAAAAAAAAAAAAAGAAAAATTAGCCGGGCATGGAGGCACACACCTGTAGTCCCTGCTACTCAGGAGGCTGAGGCAGGAGGATCACTTGAGCCCAGGAGTTTGCTAGCCTGGGCAACAGAGTGAGTCCCTGACTCAAAAAAAAGGAAAAAAATATATTTTTTTACTCATTTAAAAAAATCTTTTGGCAGTGACAGTTCAAAGACAATAAGTAGAATCAAATTAGGTAACTTTGACAATTGATAAATACCTTCTGTTCCAGGGTAAGCTGATACTTTTGTTTAACTCTCTTACACTTGTTGAACCAACTGTTCTCGTCCATGATGAAGGGAGGGCCAACGCTCTCTGGAGTACTGCTTTCACTGCTACTGCTTCCCAAAGTCCTTAGCTCTTCCTCATCACTGCTGATGCTATCAGAACTGGGAAGATCAAAATTTTAAAATGAAATACAGTTAATAATATGTTCAGATTTGATTTTAAATTTAATACTGGTGAACAAACTCCAAAATATTTAGCACTAAATATAGGATTGTAATAATGATGTTACAAAGACTTTAGCTTCCTGAAAAAAATGTCAAGCTAGCATGGGCTGCTGACTCCCTCTCACAAAATCACGCCTAGAGATGCTACAGAAGTTCAAGTGAGTTTACAAATCTAAGGAATTAACAGTAAAACTGTGAGAATGTCCACAGGAGAGAGAAAAGATTCTCAGATAAGAAAACCAGAAACTCTAGATATGCTCGGAAGAGCTAGCTAGCTTCTTTTCACTGTGCCAGGTGGATCACTGCCTGTCTAATCCCCACTGCAAGGCAGAAAAACAGCTCTACCAGCTAATGCCAGTGGGGTATAATACAGGATAGTGTTCAAGGTCAGCTCAGCTTTGTCAAGAAGAAGATAACAACAGGTTCAGAAGAACTAGTCACTCCTAAGCATCTCCTGGCGGGGGGAAGAAGAGGCAGAGGTAAAGCAGAGAGAACATCCATCACAATCCATATCTAATTCCTCATGACATGGATATGGCAGAGGAGCAGAGAATAAGGTGAAAAAAAATGGGAGAGGAGAAACTAGATGGAGAGAAAAGCATGCTAAGATGACCGTCCAATTTAGAAGAAAGATATTGGTGCTAATATACTTTTAAAAAAGGGCCAGGCACAGTGGCTCACATCTGTAATCCCAGCACTTTGGGAGGCCAAGATGGGAGGATCACTTGAGGCCAGGAGTTTCAGACCAGCCTGGACAACATAGCAGGACCCCACCTCTACAAAAAATAGAAAAATTAGCCAAGTGTGGTGGTGCATGCCTGTAGTCCCAGCTACCTGGGAGTCTGAGGCGGGAAGACTGCTTGAGCCTGGGAGGTTGAGGTTGCAGTGAGCTACATTAGCGCCACTGCACTCCAGCCTAGGTAACAGTGAGACTCCATCTCGGGGAAAGGAACAGGGAAAAGTAAAATTTAAAATACAATAACAGATAAGAAACAGACATGTAAAAACAGTCTATATAACCTTCAAAGTATTAAAGGAAACTATGATCTGTCAAATGGAGGGGCAAATAAAAAACCACCATGGAAAAGGCAAAACAAAAAATGAGATGGCAGAAATAAGCCCCAGTACAAAAGTAATTACAAAATATTTAAATGAGTTAAATTCTATAACCAAGAGCCATATGCTCAGGTTTTATTAAGATAAATAAGGACCAACAATAAGTTGTCTATAATAAGATAACATGAATACCAACAAGTAAAATTGAAGAGATGGAAAACACCAAGAAAATATGAACCAAAAGAAATCAAGGTCAGAAATTGTAATTTCATAGATTACATAGATATAACGCTGGAAAACATCTTAAGGACCAAAGAAAGACATTATATATTTCATCCTCTGTGATCTATGTTTGCATCTGTTAGGCTCCTGAGTGTAGGGTCCAAGCATTTTGCAAGACTGAGTCAGACACCTCTGCATAAAGAAAGGTCTGACCAAGGAGATGTTCTCAGTTGGTGATTTAGAAAACAAACCAATAAACAAACAAATACTAAAGAAAAGTTTGCTGTCATGGCCACGGCTTTGGGTGGAATGAGTGTAGCTGATAATAAAATTCCGGCTTTGAAAATGGCCAAACAGAACTTTTAAAAAAAAATGTATTTGACATTAAAAATAAATGGATGAGCTAAAAATCAGATACAATTGAAGAAAGAACTATTAAAATTGAAGACAGATATGAGAAAATTATAATATTTATTAAATATTTTCAAAATACTATGAAAAAATAACTCATACTAAGATATCCAGCAAAATTATCTTTCCAAAAAGGTGGTATAAGCATATTTTCAGAAAACTAAAACCTGAGAAATTTGTGCCAACAAATTCCCTCCAAAACAACTTTCAACAACCATAATTCAACAAAAAGAAAAATGACCCAATGAAAAAGGTTTGTTTTTCAAGAAGGAACAGTAAGCAAAGAAAACAGTAAATTTATGGGTAAACATAAACAAATATTGAGAGTATGAAATAGTAACAATGATGCCTACTTTGTGAAATTTTAAATAAGTCAATGACAGATATAAAACTCCGGACAGCAAAAGCATATGTTAAGAAGGAAATGGTTAGAGTTAAAGCAACAAAAGATTCTCATTTATTTGGATGGGTGGTAGAGACATTAACTTCAGACTTTACTAAATTTTAAATCTGGGGGTACCAGTAAAAGAAGAGAAGCAGAGTATGTAACTTTTAAACTAATAGAGGAATAAAATGGGGAAAAAGAGAAATAAAAAAAGCAAGAAAGAAGAGAAAAATGACAGAAAAATGCAAAAAAAAAAGTAGGATAAATAGAAAGCAAAAAATGCAATACAAGATATCAATCCAAATAAATAAATATCTTGAGCACTTTAGTTAAAAGACAAAGCTTATCAGAGTACACTTTTAAAATTATACTTAAGAATCATTTTTAAAAGACATACTTAAAAACATAAAGACACAGAAAGGTTGAAAGCACTGTGTTTCAAAAATTCCGTGTGTATATTTTTTCACATATTTACGTATTGCTGCCAAGCCATTTTTTTTACATATTGCATCTCTGAATTAATATGTATTTATACTGGAAGGCATGTTAGATTAGATGAAATATGGTTTTTTAAAAGGTAAGAATATACCATAAAAATACTAACAAAAAAAATAAATAACTATCAGGACTCTATTAACATCAAACAAAATGGACTTTAAGGAATAAAAATAGTACTACATATTTATGGTTACTACATATTGATAAAAAAATTCACTACATCAGGAAAACTTAAGAATTCTAAACTTGTGGGTGTCTATTAAGCTAGCTTCAAAAAATATAAAGCAAAAATTAAAACTACCACATGGAAAAAGTGACAAATCAAACACCATACTGAAAGAATACATCAATCTTCATAATTTAAAACATCAAGTAGATAAAAATGAGAAAGGATACAGAATATTAGAACATCACTATTAATAAGCATAATTTAATGAATATAGGACCTAATCATTGGAAAACTGACAATTCTAGACCACTTCTCAACAAATTTCAAGGAACTGTGATTATGTAGACCACATTCACTAACCACAATAATAGCAAAAAGCCAGGAAAAAATATTTAAAAATTATACTTCAAATATCCCTTACTCAAAAAAAGTATAATGGAAATTATACTTAAAACTGAACTAAAATAAAAAACAGTTTATCAAACTTACGCATGTAGCTAAAGTAGTATTTCAAAGGATATTTATAGACTATATACTTACAAGAAAAGAAGGAAATTTAAGTATTGAGAAAGAAAAGATCATCACGAACTCAGAAAATAGAAAGAATGAAATAATACAGATAAGAATGAAAATTAATGACCTAGAAGGCAATGATATAACAGAAGATCAACAAAAAATACATTCTTTAAAACACAAATAAAATTGGCAAACTTTGGCAAGATTTTTTTTTTAATAAAAAGAAAGCAGAGACTGGGAAAAATGGCGGTGTGATAGAGTCCTCCCACTGCACCGCTCCCAGGGAAGGAGGTGAAGAACGCCAGTGGCTGCCTGCGAGCACGGACCGCTCACTCCGCAAACAGCATTGCGAATTACAGAGAAACAACGCCGATCGCCCAGCCCAAGAAAACAGGTACAAAATTTTCACAAAGATCGGAGGGCGCACGGAGCACAATAGAGCTCAGAGCGCGGGAAGGACTCGCTCGCCAGGTCAGCGCAGCGCGACCTGCCCCCCAAGCGGTTACACGCCTCCCCATACACGCAGTCAGGGACAAGCCCAGAATTGGGACAGAGCGGTTGCTCGGGACAGCGAGCCCTGTGGAGAGGAGGAAGTTGCGAGAACCAGACACAACTCGCAGCTGCAATATACAGAGACTGCTGAGGGCTGGGGAGGAACTGGGCGGGGGACCGAGATACAGCTTCCCGGGAACAGTGCGCGGGAACCCTCAGGCCAGCACTGCGCCACTAGAAGTCAGCGGGACTGGGCCCAGGAGTTTAATGGAGAGTGGGACACGCCCTTAGAGGTTGCTAACAACTACCGCTGCGGCCGGAGTAGAAAAACTGCACTCCTGGCGCGATCGGAGCCCGGCTGTGTGCCAGGCTGGCGGCGGCCGCCATCTTTACAGCCGCCCACGCGGAGCTGTGAGCCGCGTCTCTAGCTCCGCCCCAGCCTGGCCCGGGGCTCTTCTGCTGGGGTGAGACAGGCTTTGCCTTTGGTGGCCAGGGACAGCTGCATCCGTGGGTTCCAGGTAGGACAAGATCCCGGAACTGTAGCGGCGGGACCTTTGGGTATTGGAAACAGTCTGCAGCTCGTCCATCTGGTTCCGCTACCCCAGCTCTGGCCTCCGACAAGTCCGCTACATGCTGGTCCTAGTGCCCGCCCTTCAGGTCCCAGCCCTCCTGTACCCCAGAGATCGGTCATTTTGAAGGTTGCTGGCTATAGTGACTCATTTGGTATAACTGCTGCTTCTCATGACAACCAAATACCTCAAGAGCCACAGGCTGAACCAGAGCAGCTCCCCATAACCCTGCCCACTCAATTAGGGAATTTCGCGCCATCCAAGAGCGCTTCCAGCGGCCACTACTCCCCCCTCCCCGTGGAAACATCCCCCCGGTGGAGACTACTGGGGATAGAGACGGCCACCCGCCTCACCTTGGGGTCTAGTGGTGGAATAGGGGTGCACAATTGGAGATCCCCCTATCAACCAGTTTCACGCGGAGACACACATCAGAAGGGCAGCCACACGTGGCTAGATGAGCAACCTCTGAGCTGTGTAGAATTTTCCCAACTCAGCTCTCACACTGCAGCCAAAAGAAATTGTGTTTCTACCTGCACCTCAGGGCGAGCAGGGTCAAAGTAACCCCTAGGAGCTACAAGGCCCCTCCCAAAGCACGGGGCTTTTGCATACCCCAACTGGGGGATCAGAGTCTGCCGCGGATATAACAGAATACCTAGCTAATAGGGAGCTGTGGACTCATATCCTCAAGTACTATTCACTAGCTTAGAGCCCAAGCTGGGAGGTCATTCTCACCACACTCCACCAGGAAGAGGAGAAGACCACAGGTCAGAGTTAACTCAAGATCCAACAAACTTGCTAAAATACACCTAAGGCAATACAGGCCACTACTTCTCTCCCTGGCTCTGCCAAGGAACGAAAATTGTGGGCCTGGAGACTGGGCCATAAACTAGCCCTAACACCCCCAGCTCTCGACCAAGAGGCCAGATGAGAAAAAACCAGCGAAAGAACTCAGGGAACATGAAAAATCAGAGTGAAAAGTCACCTCCAAAAGAAACCATCAGTTCCTCAGCAATGGATACCATCCCAAATGAAATGGGTAGAATGACAGAAGAGGAATTTCGTTTATGGATTATAAGAAAGCTCAATGAAATTCAAGAGAAAATTGAATCCCAGCACAAAGAAACCACAAGAAAAATGCAAGAAATGAATGAAAAATTCTCCAAAGAAATAGAAATATTACAGAAAAATCAAATAGAAATCCTAGAAATGAAAGAGGCATTCAAGGATCTACAAAACACAGTGGAAAGCCTTAAGAATAACTGGACCATGCAGAGGAAAGAATTTCAGAGCTAGAAGACAACTCCTATGCGCTAAATAAAACAGTCGAAGAGAAAGAACACAAAAACAAGAGGCAAGAAAAAAGCATACAAGAAATGTGGGATTATGTAAAGAGGCCAAACATAAGGATCATAGGCATCCCTGAGGGAGAGGAAGAAAATTCGCATGGGCTGGAAAATCTATTTGAAGGAATAGTAGAGGAAAATTTCCATGGCTTAGCCAGAAATCTCGATATCGAAGTACAAGAAGCACACAGGACTCCTGGGAGACTCAACGTGAAAAGGCATTCATCACACCACATAATTATTAGACTGACCAAAGTAAACACAAAAGAGGCACTCCTCAGAGCTGTAAGACAAAAACAGCAGGTAACCTATAAAGGGAAACCGATCAGATTAACTGCAGATTTCTCGGCTGAAACCTTACAAGCCAGAAGGGAATGGGGAGACATCATCAGTCTCCTAAAACAAAACAAAGGCCAACCCAGGATTCTGTATCCTGCCAAACTAAGCTTCTTATACGAGGGAGAAATAAAGACGTTTCCAGATAAGCAATCACTGATAGAATTTGCGAAATCCAGACCAGCCTTGCAAGAAGTGCTTAGACCTGCATTATACACTAACCAGAGCAACAGACACCCACCTATGTAAAACTACGCAAAAGCTAAAACCCCAGAAACCAGATTCCACAATGATGCAAGAAGTAAAACAAAAGACACCACCCAATAGAATAACCAGAAATTTACCCCAAATATCAATTCTCTCAATAAATGTAAATGGCTTGAACTGCCCACTGAAGAGACATAGGTTGGCTGAATGGATTAAAAAATACAAGCCAAGTATCTGTTGTCTTCAGGAAACACACCTTACACACAAAGACGCATTCAGACTCAAGGTGAAAGGATGGAATACAATTTTCCAGGCTAATGGAAACCAAAAGAAATCCGGAGTAGCCATCCTCATTTCAGATGATATAAACTTTAAAGCAACAAAAGTAAAGAAGGACAAAAATTGACACTATATAGTGGTGAAGGGAAAAATCTTACAAGAGGATTTAACAATCCTAAACATTTATGCACCCAACACAGGAGCACCCAGGTACATAAAGCAAATACTGCTAGAACTAGACAACATAAGAAACAGCAATGCCATAATAGCAGGGGACTTCAACACCCCACTGACAGAACTGGACAGATCCTCCAAACAAAAATTAAATAGAGAAACAAAAGACCTAAACAGGACTCTAGAACATTTGTGCCTAACAAATATCTACAGAACACTCCACCCAAATAACACTGAATATACATTCTTCTCATCAGCTCATGGAACTTTCTCTAAAATTGACCACAGCCTAGGCCACAAAACAGATCTAAACAAATTCAAAAAATAGAAATCATACCATGTATCTTTTCAGACCACAGCGGAATAAAATTAGAAATCAATTCCAACAGAAACATCTTCATCCAAAAACTTGGAAACTAAACAATCTGTTGCTGAAAGACTATTGGGTCAAGGAGGAGATTCAAATGGAAATCAAAAGATTCTTCGAACTAAACGATAATGTGGACACAAGTTATCAAAATCTGTGGGATACAGCAAAAGCAGTCCTGAGAGGAAAACTTATCGCCTTAAATGCCCACATCCAAAAGACAGAAAGGTCACAAATAAGTAAACTAATGAATCATCTTAAGGAAATGAAAAAGGAAGAGCAAAGCAATCCTAAAGCCAGCAGAAGAAAAGAAATAACCAAGATCAGAGCAGAATTAAATGAAATCGAGAACAAAAGAACAATACAGAAGATTAATAAAATGAAAAGTTGGTTCTTTGAAAAGATAAACAAAATAGACAGGCCACTCGCCAGGTTGACCAGAAGCAGAAAGGAAAGGACTCTAATAAGCCCAATTAGAAATGAGAAAGGAGAAGTCACAACTGATACCATGGAAATACAAAACATCATCTTCAAATACTACAAAAACCTCTATGCCCACAAACACGAAAACGTGGAGGAAATGGACAAATTCTTAGAAACATACTACCTCCCTAGGCTCAACCAGCAAGAAACAGAATTTCTAAACAGACCAATATTAAGCACCAAAATCGAAGCAGTAATAAAAAATCTTCCAACAAATAAAAGTCCTGGACCAGACGGGTTCACACCTGAATGCTACCAAGCCTACAAAGAAGAACTGGTGCCTACACTGCAGAAATTATTTGAAAATATCCAGAAGGATGGAGTCCTCCCAAACTCATTCTACGAAGCCAATATCACCTTGATACCAAAGCCAGGAAAGGACACAACAAAAAAAGAAAACTACAGACCAATATCCCTTATGAATATAGATGCAAAAATTCTCAATAAAATCCTTGCAAACCGAATTCAAATGTACATCAAAAAAATAATTCATCGCGATCAGGTGGGCTTCATTCCCGAGATGCAGGGATGGTTCAACATACGCAAATCTATAAACGTAATTCACCATATAAATAAAAGCAAGAACAAAGATTATATGATCCTTTCAATAGATGCAGAAAAGGCTTTTGACAAAATCCAGCACCCTTTTATGATAAGAACTCTTAACAATATAGGCATAGATGGCTCATTCCTAGAAACTATTAAAGCCATATACGATAAACCCACAGCCAATATCATACTGAATGGGGAAAAATTGAAAGCATTCCCCCTTAAAACTGGCACCAGACAAGGGTGCCCACTATCTCCACTTCTTTTCAACATACTGCTGGAAGTCCTGGCCACAGCAATTAGACAAGACAGGGGAATCAGGGGCGTCCAGATAGGGGCAGAAGAGGTCAAACTTTCACTATTCGCAGATGATATGATATTATACATAGAAAACCCCAAAGATTCAACCAAGAGATTACTGGAATTGATAAATGAATTCAGCAAAGTCTCAGGATACAAAATTAATACACACAAATCCATAGCCTTCATATATGCTAATAACAATCAAGCTGAGAAACAAATCAAAGATGCAATACCTTTCACAATAGCACCAAAGAAAATTAAATATTTAGGAACATATCTAACTAAGGAGGTCAAAGACCTATATAGAGAGAATTATGAAACACTGAGAAAAGAGATAGCAGAGGATGTAAATAGATGGAAAACCCTACCATGCTCTTGGATAGGCAGAGTCAACATAGTAAAAATGGCTTTGCTACCTAAAGTGATTTACAGAATCAACGCAGTCCCTATCAAAATACCAACATCATTTTTTGCCGATCTAGAAAAAATAATTCCACGCTTCGTATGGAACCAGAGAAGACCCCGTCTAGGCAAAGCATTCTTAAGCAAAAAGAACAAATTGGGAGGCTTCTATCTACCAGACTTCAAACTATACTACAAGGCTATAGTAACCAAAACTGCATGGTATTGGCACAAGAACAGACATGTAGACCAATGGAACAGGACCAAGAACCCAAATATAAAACCAATCTCATACAGTCACCTGATCTTTGATAAATTCCAAAAAAACGTACACTGGGGAAAAGATTCCCTATTCAACAAATGGTGCTGGGAAAACTGGATGGCCATATGTAGAAGACTGAAACTGGACCCACACCTCTCACCTCTCACAAAAATCAACTCACAATGGATAACAGATCTAAACCTAAGACATGAAACCATAAGAATTCTCAAAGAAAACATTGGAAAAACTCTTATGGACATTGGCCTAGGCAAAGAATTTATGAAGAAAACCCCCAAAGCAATCACAGCAGCAACCAAAATAAATACATGGGACCTGATCAAATTAAAAAGCTTCTGCACAGCCAAGGAAACTATCACTAGAGTGAACAGACAACCTACAGAATGGGAGAAAATATTTGCATGCTACACCTCTGATAAAGGGCTGATAACCAGAATCTATATAGAACTTAGGAAAATCAACAAGAAAAAAGCAAACAACCCTATTAAAAAATGGGCAAAGGACATGAACAGAAACTTTTCCAAAGAAGACAGAATAATGGCCAGCAAACATATAAAAAATTGCTCAACTTCTCTAATCATCAGGGAAATGCAAATCAAAACCACAATGAGATATCACTTAACTCCAGTGAGATTGGCTCATATTAAAAAATCCCCAAACAACAAATGTTGGCGGGGATGTGGACAGATAGGAACACTCATACACTGCTGGTGGGACTGCAAATTAGTACAACCTCTATGGAAAGTAATATGGAGATACCTCAAAGAATTAAGTGTAGAATTACCATTTGACCCAGCAATCCCACTACTGGGTATTTACCCAAAGGAAAAAAAGACATTTTATAATAAAGACATCTGCTCGCGAATGTTTATAGCAGCACAATTCACAATCGCAAAGTTATGGAAACAACCCAGGTGCCCGTCAATACACGAGTGGATCAATAAAATGTGGTATATGTATACCATGGAGTATTACTCAGCAATAAGGAACAATAGTGAATTAACACATCTGGTATTATCCCGGTTGGAGCTAGAACCCATTCTTCAAAGCAAAGTGTCACAGGAATGGAAAAACAAGCACCACTGGTACTCACCATCAAATTGGTACTAACTGATCAACACTTACATCACACAGGGCAATAATATTCATCAGGGGGCGGGCAGGAGGGAAGGGGGTGGAGGGGCTGGGAAAAACTCTCACTGAATGGATGTGGGGAGCACAGTTTGGGAGATGACCACGATTGTAGCTCTGACATGTGCAGTGCATGGGCAATATATATAACCAAAGTGTTGTACCCCCATAATATTCTCAAATAAAAAAATAAATTAAAAAAAAATTAAAAAAAATAAAAAGAAAGCAAAAATAAAAATTATGAACACAAAAGGTAACCTAACTACCACTGTAAGGAAGATTTAAAAGATATTAAAAGAAATTTCTTTGAATATAATGATATAAAATTTTGAAAATGCTAATGAAAGAATTTGCCAAAGGTTAATCAATAAGAAATAGAAAATTAGAATGACCATAGGACTATGGATGAAGTTAAATCAATAATTTAAAAAAACTTTCCACAAAGAAAATACCCGTGTAAATGGTTTTACAGACTGAGTTCTATCAAAAATTTTAAAAATGTTTTGTAATTTTAATCTTACATAAATTCTTATAGATTAACAAAAAACAGCTCCCCCAAACCCTTTATGTCACCAGTATAACTTTGATTTTGCAACTAGACAGTACAGGAAAGGTAAATAAAAAGTAAATCTCACCCATGAGCTCATACACACATAGATGTAAAAATCCTAAACAAAATATTTAAAATGGAATACAACAAGGGATTAAAAAGATAACACAGTATTGTCCACGATGGGTTTATTCCAGAAAGACAAGGCAATGTAAGGATAGTTAATAAATATTTCTGTTAATGTAATTCACCACATCAACACACTAAAGGAGAAAAATCATATAATTTTAATAGATGCATAAAAAGCATGTGATAAATTTAAAATACCCATTCATGATTTAAAAAACAAACAAAAACAATGTTTTTAAAAACACCTCATACACATTTAGAAGAGAACACATTGTTAACCTAATAGAGAGTATTCATAACTGAAACAAAAACAAAAAAATCTCACCAAAATTTACAGCAAATATTATATTCAATGGTGAAACATTAAAAAGATTTCTTTTAAAATCAAGCCCCAAACCAAGAATGCCCAGAATTATTTATTTATTTGTATATAAACATTTATGTCTGTTTCTGTCAACTGGAATAAAAGCATCTTATAACAAAGACCTTGTCTATTTTGTTTAACTTTTAATCCCTAGCACCCAGGGCATAAAAGCAGCATACTAGTTGCTCAATAAACATTTATTATTTATGCATAGTTAAAGGATTGGGAAGGATATCATGTTAACAAAGAACAGTGGGAGATATTCTGGTATTATTATAGTAGAAAATTGTCATGTTCCCTCCCCACCCCCCCCAGGAAATCACCTAAATGCCACAAAGAGGAAAAGAAACAAAAACACAAACTCTACTTTTGGGAAATGGAATCATAAAATATGAGGCTTTTGTGTTTGGTATATTTCCCCTAGCATAATGTTTTCAAGGTTTATCCAAGTTGTAGCAGGTACCAGTGCTTCAATTCATTTTACATGGCTGAATAATATTCCATTGTATGGATATACCACATTTGTTTATCCATTCATCAACTGATAGACATTTGGGTTGTTTCCACTTTTGGCTATTAAGAATAATCATGAACATTCATGTACAAGTTTTTGTTTGACCATATGTTTTCAATTCTCTAGGGCAGAAGGAGAATTAATACCTAGGAGTGGAATTTCTGAATTATGTGGTAATATGTTTAACTTTGAGGAACTGTCAAACTTCTTTCCACAGCAACTGCACCATTATACGTTATCTACCAGAAATGCAACTTCTCCACATTCTCACCAGTGCTTATTACTTTATGTTTTTGTTTGTTTTGTTTTGGTTATAGCTATCCTCACGGGTATGAAGTAGTGTCTCATTGTGGTTTGAGTTTGCATTTCCCCAATGACTAACGATATTGAGCATCTTTTCATGTACTTGTCCACTGTATATCTTCTTTGGAGAAATGTTTATTCAAGTCCCTTGCCCACTTTAAAATGGGGTTATCTGTTTGTTGCTAAGTTGTCAGACTTCTTTATATATTCTGGATACTAGAGCCTTATTAGGTATATGATTTGCAAAAATTTTCTACCAGTCTCTGGGTGGCTTTTTCACTTTTTTGATGGTGTCCTTTGATATACAAGTTTTTAATTTTGATAAATTCCAATTTATCTATTTTTTCATTTGTCATTTGTTTTTTTAGTGTCATATTTAAAAAACAGCTGCCTAACTCAAGGTTATGAAAATACACACCTATGTTTTTATAGTTGTAACTCTTACATTTAAGTCTTAGATCCATTTTGAATTTATTTTTGTACATGGTATAAGTTTAAGGTCCAAATTCATTCTTTTGCACATGGATATTCAGTTGTCCCAGGACCATTTGGTGAAAAGACTACTTTTTCTCCATTGAATGGTTTTGGCACCCTTTTCAAAAACCCACTGACCACAGATGTATGGGTTGAATTCTAGAATTTTAATTTAATTCTGTTGGTTTATATGTCTATCCTCATGCTACTACCAGACTATTTTGATAACTGGAGCTTTGTAGCAAATTCTGAAATCAGGATGTATGACTCCTCCAATTTTGTACTTCTTTTTCAAAACTGTTTTGGCTACTTGGGGTCACCTTACAATTCCATACAAATTTTAGGATCAGCTTCTGTATTTCTACAAAAAAAATAAAAAGAATGTTATAATTTTGAAAGATACTGCATTGAATTTGTAGATCCATTTCAGGAGTATTGCCCTCTTAATGTCACTTAATGCCCCTTAATATTAAGTGTTTCAATACATGAAAAAGGCTATCTTTCTATGTACTTAGGTCTTTAATTTCTTTCAAAAATGTAGCATCAGTTTTTAGGTTTAAATTAATTAAAATTAAATTAAACTTAAATTAAAAATTCAGTTTCTCAGTCACATCAGTCACATTTTAAGTACTAAATAGCCACATGTGGCTAGTGGCTACTTCACTGGATAGCACCAGCTAAAAAAATAGGTATTTGTGGGCATTATAGTTATGGTAATTGATGCTATAAGTCAGTAAGCATGAATAGGCTAAAATCATCCATTTAGAGAAAAAACTATCACAAAACAAAATCCAACTGTACAGTGTACATATAAAACACATCTAAAACCAAGTGATTCATCTATCGTTTCTTTTAGAGTTTTGATGTAAACAATTCAGCATGAGCCAATCTTGCTGACTGAGACAAGGCTGCATAAAGATATACCAGGTAAATATAGACAAGAAGATTGAGATTACATTATTAGTATCAGAAGCGGTTACCTTTGGATTACAAAGCCCTATGTGATAGTAATAAAGGCAGATGATAATTCTAAGTCTGTTTACCAAGTAACAAAGAGCATCAACACTCATAAGGCAAAAGCTGTAAGAGAGACATTGAAAAACATTAGCAATTGGAGACTGCCATTCACCTTGGCAATGATAGATCACATGGACAAAAATTGAGCATTATAGATGATATAAACCACACAATTAACATGACAGGTCTACATGAAAATAGAGCACACATTTTATTTTTATAATCTCATATAACATTCACAAAAATTAAACATATAAGACCACAAAGACTAAATTAAATTAAAAACTTTTGCTCATCAAAAGATACCATAAGAGAGTAAAAGAGCAAGCTACCACCTAGAAGACAGCTGCAACACATATAACAAAGGGTTCATATCCCGTCTACTTAAAGAATGTCTACAAATCAGTAAGAAAAAGATGTACAGCCAGTACAAAAGTGGGCAAAGATTTATATAGACAATTCAAAAAAGAAGAGATCCAAATAGTCAATAAAAATATGCAAATCTGCTCAATCTCATTAATAACCAGGAAAATGCAAATGAAAACCACAGTGAGATTCCATCTATTACACCTATGCTTATTTATGAGGATTAGGAGCAAAGGGAGTTTAAATTGTTATAACTCCTCTGGAAATAGTTTGACATTATCTACTGGGGTTGAAGACAGACACATCTTTTGAACTAGCAATTATACTTTTGACAAACACGCATGCGATGTGCACAAGGAAATATACGGGAAAATTCATAGCAGCATTATACCTTCTAGCTCTAAACTCAAACTTTCCCATATATCTATTAACAGTAAAATGGATAATTATGTTATGTAAGGAAATATAACAGTGTTATGAAAATGAATGACTGACAGCTACATACAACATAAATGAATCTTATGAGTATAACGATGTACAAAAGAAGCCAGGCACAAAAGAACATACTCTCTGTTATTCCATTTATATAAAGCAAAAAACAAGCATAACTAAACTATAGCATATAGGAGATAAGGTAAATTCTTTTAAACTAAAAAGAAAAGCAATGAAATGATTACTAAAAATGTGTGATTACAGTGAATACCTTTCGGGGCCAGTGGGGGCTGATTGTGAAAGGATAAAAGCAAGCCATTTACAGTGATGACAATGTTTTCTTTCCCTAGACCTAGAGTGGTGATTATTCACTATATACTTCACAATAATTTGTTATGCTCCACATTTATGCTTTACATAGTTTTCTTTGTGAGTTATATTTTACAATAGATTACAAAAGTCTAAACAGGGCATCCGGTTACATTTTTGACAAAGCTTAGCGCCATGGTCTAGGGATTGAAGGTGGGACCAGGGGGAGGGTAGGGCACTATATAGCTATTATGATTCCTTGAAACTGCATATCCCAAGCAACAAATATACTGTATTTCATCAATTCCAGGACAACATCAAGTAAAAGATGCACCATTATTTTATGAACCACTAAGAAAGAAAAATAATTCTGACAATAATAATAATAATAATAGTGCCACCATCAATTGTCAGAAATGTTAAAATGTGAAACAAAGAAGTGGATCTTAAAATTTATAAAATATGGCACATGGAGAGTAACTATTATACTTCTCACTTATTCAAACTACTTTTCAAAGGAATATTAGATGCTGTTGTGAGTGATACGAATTTATTTAAAGGCATTAACGAAGAGTTTTTGCATATGAAAATTTTTTGTGTTTCAAGGGAATAAATATATAAGCAAAATAAGCTGTAACCTACCAATCTGATAGAAGTGTAGTCCAAAGGCCTACAATAATCTAAATGAATTTAGGCACCTTTTATGATTGAATTTATAAAGGAATATTTTGTTATATTAAGCATGGAGGAAATATTGATAAGATAATAAGAAACTGACATCAGCTTTATAGATAATTATTCATTTAGATTCATAAAAATCCAATTAAGTAATTAAACATTTATTTTTAATAAAGATATACAAAGAAGAAAAAATGTACTGTAAAATCTCCAGCCTTGATGAAATTTCTAAATCTCCTTCTGAGAAATATTTTTAATCCTATAAATAAGCATTATAAAATCTAGAAGACATTCATTCATTTAATTCTCAAAACACATATTTATTGCATGTCTATTACATGGCTAAGTACTATTCTAGGTACTGAAGATGTAAGACTGAATCAAGACAAAAGTCCTTGCCTTTTTGGAGTTTACATTCTAGTGGGAGGAGACAAATAATACACCCCATGTTAGACAGCAATGATCACTAGGGAGAAAATTTAAAAGGGAAGCGACATAGGGTGGGTGGGGATGATATTTTAGGTAGTAAGATCAGTGACAGCTTCATTATTAAGGTGGTATTAAGCCAAGTTTTAGAGAAGACGAGGAAATTAGCCATGTAAATATCTGAGAGACTGCTTTCCTGGTAGAGAGAATACAAAGGACAAAGTCCCTAATGCAGAAGTGTGCCTGGTATGCTCAAGGAATAACAAGGCAGCCAGTGTTACTGGAATACAGTAAGAGGGTGAGTAGTAGGAGATGTGGTCAAGAGAGTAGTGGAGGCCAGATCAAGTAAGGAATTTGTCTTTTACTTTGGGTTACACAGGAAGAAGCTACTGCAAAGTTTTGAGCAGAGGAATGAAATGATCTGACTTGTTTCAAAAGGATCACTCTGGCTGCTCTATGTAGAATAAACTGTAGGATTCAGAGATACAGGCATGGAGACTAGTGTAAATTTCCAGGTTTAAATTAAGGTGGAGTTGCCAAAGGAGTTGCTGGTGGATCCTATGTGGTTATGGCAGAGAGAATTTAAGAATGACTCCATAGTTTTCAGCATAAGCAACTGTAATGACAGAACTACTATTCTTAGAATGGGAAAGACTAAAGGAAGAAAAGTTTGTAGGGGAAAACCAGAAGAGTTCTGAAGAAAGCAGTCACATGTATCATTGTCAAATCCAGTGGTCAGTCTCCTTGTCCTACTTGGATTTGGCAGTGAGACATCACTGCTGACTTTGGCAAGATCAGTTACAGGGGTGGGATTACCTATTTCTACCTTTCTGTATATTCCAAATTTTCAACAATGAATATGCATTTCTCTCTAAATAAATTAAAAACAGTAATTGGTAGGGAGACACTTTTTCTTAAAATTAGAAATCTAATAGTTTTTAAAAAATGTGTCTAATACAGATATATTTCCATAGAAGCAATTTGATTTTTAAATTATTGGTTCTTTATGATAGGTTAGTTTAAATCTTTCCAAAAAGAAAAACTCCATGATCAGTAATGCTAACTGGCTTATTACCAGCTTGAATTGGTATTTCCATTTTCATTTCAGTATCCTTTACCACAGAATGGAAGGGATTCTTCACTATATAAAGGAGAAGCAACTATATATCCATGTTTGCATTAGTACATTAAAAAAAAAGGCTGTATAAAAAACTCAGACAAAAAGTGGCTAAGAAGTTGGAGATACAAGGTCTATATTATTAAATTCATTAGGGTATGAGTTGAGAAGTTTCCATTATTATATCTTTCAAAAACACAGTAATAATTATTTCAGCCTCATATATAAGTAGGAGACAAAAGTCAGTATTTACATTTAACTTTATATTTTAAGTCATTTGCTAAATCACCGAATGTAGTCTTTCCACCTACACATTGATGACCACACTCCTATTTCCAAATGACATCTTGCTCTTTAATTCCAGACTTGTATTTTACCCACGAACTAGTTGTGTGACTATGGACAAGTTATTTAACCTCTCTGTTTCAATTTTCTCATTTAATAAACACAGCAGTGGCTATGTCACCAGCTTTTGAGGATTAAATGAATTAATAGAAGTAAAGAACCTAGCATGAATATTTTAACAATACTGATTTTTTCAATCCATGAGCATAAAATATCTTTCCATTTTTTTGTGTCCTCTTCAATTTCTTTCATCAATGTTTTATAGTTTTCATTACAGAGATCTTTTACTTCTTTGGTTACTTTTATTTCTAGGTATTTTGTTTCATTTGTAGCAATTGTAAATGGGATTACTTTCTTGGTTTCTTGTTCAGATTGTTTACTGTTGGCATAGAGAAATGCTAATGATTTTTGTATGTTGATTTTGTATCCTGCAATTTTACTGAATTTATCAGTTTCTAATAGTTTTTTTTGTGGAGACTTTAGATTTCTCTAGATATAAGATCATATTGTCATCTGAAAACAAGGATAATTTGATTTCTTCCTTTCCAATTTGGATGCCCTTTATTTCTTTCTCTTGTCTGACTGCTCTAGCTAGAACTTCCAGTACCATGTTGAGTAAGAGCGGTGAAAGCGGGCATCCTTGTCTTGTTCCAGATCTTAGAGGAAAGGCTTTCAGTTTTTCCCCATTCAGTATGATACTCTCCTTGGGTCTGTCATATATGGCTTTTATCATGTTGAGGTTAAGTTCCTTCTATACCCAGTTTTTTGAGAGTTTTTATCATGGTCTGGGCAAGGACTTCTTGAGTAATACCCTAAAAGCACAGGCAACCAAAGGGACACTGAATTTTATTGAATGCTTTTTCAGCATCGGTTGAAATGATCATATGGTTTTTGTCCTTCATTCTGTTGATATGATGTATCACACTGACTGACTTGTGTATGTTGAACCATCCTTGCATCCCTGGGATGACTCCCACTTGATCATGATGAATAATCTTTTTAATGTGTTGTTGAATTCAGTTTGCTGGTATTTTGTTGAAGATTTCTGCATCTATGTCCATAAGAGATATTGGCCTACAAGAGCTATAGTAACCAAAACAGCATGGTACTGGCATAAAAACAGAAATATAGACCAATGGAACAGAATGGAGAATCCAAAAATAAATTCACACATCTACAGTGAACTTATCTTCAACAAAGGTGCCAAGAACATACAGTGGGGAAAGAACAGTCTCTTCAATAAATGGTGCTGGGAAAACTGGATATCCATATGCAGAAGAATGAAACTAGACCCTTATCTCTCACCATAGACAAAAATCAAATCAAAATGGATTAAAGACTTAAATCTAAGACCTGAAACTATGAAACTACTAAAAGAAAACACTGGGGAAAGGCTTCAGGACATTGGTCTAGGCAAGGACTTCTTGAGTAATACCCCCAAAGCACAGGCAACCAAAATGGACAAATGGACATATGACAAAAGTTAAAAAGGACTCTAAACAGCAAGGAAAAACAACAACAGTGAAGGAACAACAAAACCATGAGAAAGTACTGAAAACTACCATTGACAAGGATTAATAACTAGAAAATAATAGGTTCCAATAAAACTTGAAGGAGAAACAAATATTCCAATTAAAAAATGGGCAAAGAATCTGAAAAGACTTTCTCAAAAGCATATACAAATGACAAAACGTAATGAAAAATGCTCAACCCATTAGAATGGCTTTGCAAATCCAAAAAGACAGAGAAGTAACTCACGCCATGTATGAGATCAGGGGAACCAATACAAGGTGTTAGCATGTAAAAGGGGAAACCCATTACCAGTATGTAGATCTAAATAACAAACATGAATGCCGTATGGATCCCAAACCACTGAAAAATATATCCAGAGGATCAACATCATGCTGGTAGATATCCAAGGGGGATTATTGTAATATACAATGGCCAATTTTGGTATCAGCACATACAGGCCAAATGGATAAAGATCTGTAAACAAATGGAATATAGAAAGCCACAAAAGAATGAAATTCCATTAGCCAAAAAGAAGAAACCTGTCATTTACAAATAATGGAACTGGACAATTAAGTAAATATCACATGCCACAAAGGAGTTACATTTAAAACAATTGATGCATGGAGAAGAAGTAAACATGATTGCCAGGAGTCATGGGAAGGGTACATGATGGCGAGTTGGGAAGGGTAGATAAGGGGTAAATGGATGTTAATGATGCAAAAGTTAGAGATAGTAATAGACTATCAACAATACTTAGCACAACAAATGACTACATCAACAAAACTGGATCCTTAAAAAACTGAAGAGTAGAATGAATGTCTAACACGAAGATGATAATATGAGATATTCCAATTACCCCAATATGATTAATTTACATTGTATGCTTATATCAAAATATCCATGTACCAAATATGAATATGTACTAAATTTTTTAAATAAATAAATTAAAATAATAAAAAGGATACATAGGTTAAAAAAGATGTGAAGCACCTACAACAATGCCTGATATATAGTAAGCATTCAATAAATATTATTACTATTATTTTAAACTATTACTAGTCATCTTCACAAAATGTCCTATAATCCAGCATATCCCAGACAGTATAATTTTATGCCCACTCAAAACATCTTCTTGCTATATTTCTTTTCTAGACTTAATGTATTAGAATACTATCCCTTTTCCCAAGGAATCCACTTACTGAAGTTAGAAATCTTGGTGTCATAATACTCTATTCCTCCTTCTCCTTCATCAGCCAAAATATTTTCACATTCCTAGCTCTGAAATATTAAAGACATCTCTTACTAGATGGATTATCTTGGGGATAGGGATTGTGGTGTTTTTTCCCACAAGTTCATAAAATTTCCTATACTCTTTACATCTATGTATCCCTGGCACCTAGGAAAATTTCCCCCCATCTTAGAAAATTCATCTTGGATATGTGTGTGTGCAAATATTATATATGTACATATTTTACACACATACACAGTACCTTACAGCTTTGGTCTGATTATAACAATTTTAAAGTATATAAAGACTATTGTTCTATTCAGGAATTCAATTTTTCAAGCAGACCTTAGAAACATCTATAGACTTCATTTAATTAATTTTCAAAGCTGATGAGATTGTGGGAAATCCAGATCACTTACACAATACTGGTAATAGGATAAATTGGTACAACTCTTTTATAAAGACACACTTTAAAAGTCATCAAATTTTTCATTAAATTTACCTGAATATCCCCCAAATTTAAAACAGAAACAAAAGGAATATTGATTTGTATAAGGATGTTCATTATTCTTTATAATGGAGACAAAATGGAAAAAAGGCCTAAATAATAAATTATAGTTTTGAAATCTCAGTGAACTATTTCAGAGCTATTAAAGTTATTATTATAATGGCTATAATAATATAAATAAATGCTTTTGTTATTAGAAAATACTATATGCTGGGATTACAATTATGTAAAAAGTGTGTTTATATAAATCCTAAAAATGCAACTGGAGTTTGTAATCCTTAATACTTTCTCCCACTGAAACAAATGCTTTGTACAAAGTAGTTTTAATCATGAATACTGCACAAGACATTCAACTATGAATTAAGATTTTAAAAACATATTTCAAAATGTCAAATACCTTTGAGTAAACTTCAAATATGGTGTATAGTCTATTACAGCAGGAAAGTTGCCATCCAATCCCTCTCCCTTTAGGCAGAAGCTAAGACAATAGACAGTAAATATTCTACATTAATACATAAAATTTTAAATCAAAGTTTAGTGTTATAAACAATATCTTGCTAGAGACATTTCTTTCATAAAACTGCAGGTGAATTTTTGCAATTTACTTGTTATAAATAAATACCTCAATAAAAAACATTCTACCTTCAATACCAATGACAAAGCATTGTACAAGTAAATGTACCCGTATATAAATGTATCAAGCATAAGTAAAACTTACTAAGAAATCTGTTCAAATCTTGTCCCTTTATTTGATACTATCTTGGTCTGTGTTGGATTTTGAAGAGGTCAATAGAGAATTTTCAAATGAAGATTTGTTCTTTACATTTAGATACAAATTCTCAGATGACACTGAATATCCCCCAAAAAGACCTGACTGATTAGAACATGATGGTTTTCAAAACTATGTGAATAGGTGAACAGGCTTGGATCTTAGACCTATGTAGGATTCTGAAAATCCTCTAATCTCTAGTCAATCCTTTCTGAGGCCATAGGAACAAGAAAAGATGAGGTGACTGGTCTGAAATCACACTGTGAATCTTACAGCACCAGTGAAGGAATTCTAGATCTCCTGGTCCCTCAGTGCAGTAATCTGTTTTTGTATAATAGTACACACAATAAGATTACCAAAAAAAAGTGTTTGGTTTTATGATTACTATTGTTGAAAGAAAAAAGTACATCTTCTAGGAAGATAAACACAGGAAGAGTTATAAGACATAGGTAGATCTTTCAAAGGAAAAAATTCAACTATAAACTCCCACTTTAAGGTTTCTTGCAGAAGTTTGCTAAAATACTTGTTCTAATTTATTAATATCAAGGGTATGTATGTATTTTTCCCATCTTGAATAAGCAGAGAATCAAAGTGGTAACACTATATATGGCCTTTCCTTCATTTACAGAAATATTGCTAATATATCTTTAAAATATATGCTTTTAGCTGACTATACAGTATCAACGGGTTACACTAAACTGACAGTTAACATTCTTATCCCAGGGTGGTTTTTGGTTTTTTTTTTTCTTTTTTTTACAAAAAACAACAAACAAAACCAAGACCATAAAAAATTTAGATAGAGCCAGCAAAATGCCATATAAAAAGTTAACATCCTTAGAGGCATCAAAAAGACAACCTTTATACTCCATCCTAAACGATTAAGTTAATTAACCTAACACTAGTTTATTAAATCTTAGAGAAAAGTTAGACACACAAAATGATAAATATTTAGAAAGGAAGTGATATACTAGGAAAAAATCTCAGTGAAAATAAGCAGCATTATTTTTAAATTCAAGACCTAAAAGTAGATTTTCATTTGTCTTATTTTAATATTCTTGAACTTTTAAATGCTATATTTAAGTAAAAATATAATATTTCCTTCATTCTTATGTTTTTCTTATAGATGAACCTTTTACCTTTAATATAATGTAAAATCTCTGCTCAATTAAAGAGATTAAAAAAGGATGTTCCCATAAATCTAAAATGAACTTATATTATCCATTTTTAGCCCTTGTTATCTTATTGTGGAACCAATTCATCTTGACAATAAAAGCAAATATTAACTATATTATTTGATAATCTAGATACACAACATAAGAAAAACAAGATACCCAAGATATTCTGTCAGGATCTCCTTTATCCTATCACATGAGATAATAAGAATCTTTTTGCCTTTGAATCTATTTTTAGTCTGTTTCTTCTCAGTTTAAAATAGTAGATGAAAAATACTAAGACATAAGATGCATAACCTTCCTTTAGTGGAGGTGGAGGGGATGTAGTCTAAGCTTTCCTTTTATCTAAGCTAGAGAGCAAGCCTGTTAGTTACTTAAGTTTGAGACAGTCTCTTTTCTGAGAGCAAATCCATTTAGAAAACAAATTGATGGCGTTTGAAAGGGAATGACATGAATCAAATATCAATATCCAACTGTGTACTTTACTTAAAAAACTGAAAGAAAAAATCATAAGTAGAAACTATTATAAGGTAGAATGATTTAAAAACTGATGCATTTGGTTATATTAAGTACCTGAAATCAATAGCATTGAGTCCTAGCAGCATGCCAGCAAGCATATTTGCTTCCTCACCCAAGACAATTGCTCCATCTTCATAAAATCTCCTAAAAAGTGAAATGGATGAATATATAAATATTTAAAACAAACTGAAGTTTATTTCAGAGAAAGCATTTACAGCCCAAATTATTGGAGGAAGGGCTAAATTTTATTTAATTTATATTATAAGAAAAAACCATACTTTTATCGCTAAAGTTTTGAAGATAGACTTAAAAAAAAAAACCCACAAAACAACAAAGAAACAAAAACCTGCCACTATAACAAAAAGCATTCTAAGTGTTTTCACCTCTCTTGAAAAGAATCTACAAAGTCACTCTTTCAATGGGCCTAGCGTGCCCAGCATTTTTCCCTAGCAGTGAAGCTATATAACTTAAAGTGAAAGGTGGAAAATTCTGGGTCATTTATACTGGAATATCTTCAAAACTAAGTAGATTCAAGTTCTATACATAAAACAAAAAGAATATCTTTTCTTCTGTAATTCAAGGGTTATTGACTAAAATAAGAATTTTGAAGGTGTGATCATTAGTAATTTATGCTAACCTTAACCCTACAATCCTAATAGAGCAGATGGCTGCATATGAAAAAGAAAGTATTCATTGTATCTTTGACAAAAATGTGAACATGAATCTTATCTTTGCTAATACCTGTAAAGCCTTCTGTTTCGGTTATTATTAGATTTTAAAATACTTTTGAAAAAATATCATTATATGGGCTTAAGGTATTTTTCCAAAAAAGAATATAAGATCATTTAATTTACTTCTTTTTTAAAAAGTACTATGTAAAAACTACTAAATGTCAGTAACCAGGGATCATTACACCATTATACCTACGCATATTACAGAGACATTGAATACCACTCTATACCACCCCACTAAAATGAAAACATTTTAGTAAATGCAATGTCTTGCTCTTTTCAGTATTCCTGAGTTTATAAAGGCTGTAAAAAGATTCTAATATGCTCACAATCCCACCATCAATTGTGAACAATTGTTTACAGTTTACCAAGTATTTTTACAAACATATCATTTGATACATGCAAAAAACCTCACAAATTAAATGCAGATGGAATCATCATTAGTTTCAAATTTACCATCAAGGAAAGTAAGAGGTTAAAACAATTTGCCCAAGCTCACATAGATGAGCTGCTCCAGAAGGCAACCCAATTCTTCTTGCTTTGAGTTCTATATACTTTCTCTTAAACCACACTACTTTTTGTAAAACCAAAATATTTTAAGAGAACTTAAACTATGTTATGGTGCATAAGGAATTTTAAATGAATGAAAAGTATAAAAAGGAAAATAATAGACAACTATTTACCCTCAACAGATGCAGGGCTGCAAACAAACATTGTGGGAAGACTAGCTTGGAGTAAGTGTTTTCTGTTTCCTTGGACTTACAGGAATTTCTTTTACTGATTTACATAAAAGGAAAAAGACTGAAACTTCCAACCTAAAAAATATTAGTAAAACAAATGGAAGGATTTTTTATATATTCAATTGAGGTGTTCCACAGAAAGATGAAGATATTTATATCTATCTATCTATCCGAGATTTCTGTCCCTGCCTCAGTGGCTAAGTTGGCTGTTGGCAGAATATATCATTGACTCTTGGAAGAACTATGCTTCCAGTGGTTCCAGACGTCCAAATTCTATGGAACATGTGCTTTAGAAAAGAATTCTAAAAAAATTTCCCAGTTTTTTATACCGGGAATCACCCATTATTCCTAGTATTTCTTAGATAAGAAAAGGTCTACTGTTAAAGACCTTTTATTACTGTTATGACTTTTTTTATTCCCCATCTTGATCCCACCACTGTTTAAAATTACATTCTAAGAATCAGATAAAAATTATTCTTGCTTGCTTTCTAATGTAAACATTGTATTTGAGAGGGTTGAAGAATATCAAAAACAAAAAATTAACTGCTTTCAGAGATTCTTTTTAAAGTCTGAAGGCCTTTTATATGTGTGTGTATAGCACTGTTTTAATAAGGGGGGTTTTTGGCTTTAGTTTTAGTCAATAGTAAATGAGTAAACTTTTTAAGCTAATGATTTTTGAAGATCGGGGAAACGCTTGCTATATGTAAAATCAATAATTCCACTCAAATAAACCACATTTCAAGCATAACACTGCATAGGCCTGACTTACAACAGCAGCAGAGGGAAAGGGAGAAATGGAAGAAGGACTGGTCGGAAGGATTGTTCATTATATGCTGAACATTCGCATTATTAGTTCTGGTTAAGAAAAAAAGTATTTTTCAGAAAATGTACTTCTAAGTTTGGGATAATATATTTTAAAATAAATGTATTTAAAAGAACACTGAATTGAAGTGATATGAAAAGATAGTATTTTTATCATTTAATCAAAGACTTAAGTCATTCATGTGTATTAAAGAGGTAGGCGCTATCTTGAAAAATTAATTTATTCCCTTAATCAAAACTAACATATCAATAATTTTGACAAAATATGATTGCTGTTGTCAATACTTTCAAAGGCCTCAAAAGATTATAAAATTTCAACCTTTTCACTTTATCACATAGAAAAATTGAAACATTAATAAAGTTTGCTTATATAACCAAGGTTATATAATAAATGAGCAAAGAGTAAAGCCTGAGATGACTAAGCCAATAATAGAAAGGTATACAGTAAATAAATTCCCTTTCTTTTGTTAAAAATATATTTTGTTTGTTTGTTTTGTTTTGTTTTTGAGACAGAGTCTCACTCCATCACCTGGGCTGTGGTGCCAGCCTAGTTCACTGCAACCTCTAACTCCTGGGCTCAAGCGATCCTCCTGCCTCAGCCTCCTGAGTAGCTGGGACTACAGGCATACACCATCACACCCAGCTAATTTTTCTATTTTTAGTAGAGATGGGGTCTTGCTCTTGCTCAGGCTGGTCTCAAAATCCTGAGCTCAAGCAGTCCTCCCGACTTGGCCTCCCAGAGTGCTAGGATTACAGGCGTGAGTCACCACACCTGGCCAAAAAATATTTTTTGTTCTAAAGAAAATATTAATATTTTTTTGAGAAGAATCTAACCAAAACAGTGTATTACTGAATTTCAAGAACATATTATAAATATTGAAAGTATCAAGATAAAATATATATATGAAAATTCCACTTAAAGATTTATATATTAAACTATATTTTTAAATGTAGTTTTATCTTTTAAAAACAAGGAAAAATTACAAGCAACTATTTGATATTAGTGTGATCTGGAAGAAAAACTTCCCATTCTTATTAAGTATATTCTTCCCAATTATTTATATGTTGACTAGAACAGTATTAGTGACTAGAAAAGTATTTAAAATAACACCCTTATAAGAATAATATGCTTTTTATCTTATCACATATGACTTAACTCTAATTGAAATATACCCTATAATGGTACCTTAGTGTTCATTCTTTAAGACTATTTTAAAGCATTTTGGGTAATTCAGTAATAAATATCCTTTGGATGAGATCCAAGGTGGACAACCAATATAAATTATGTTGATACTACATAATATCATGCTTCAAATTTCCCTTCTATTGGGAGTCAGAAGTTATTCTATTCACTGAAAGTGTAATATTAAAACATGAGAAAGCTTATCTTATAAGCCAAAGAAATGTCATTATTGACATTCTTGTTCTCTTCCCCAATTTAATCTAAGAAACTATAAGGAGGGGATATAAGATTCCCCCTTATGACATTAAAACAAATGATAGCATTATAAATGGATGTTATATTCAAAGTCAAACTGAATCAAAATGAAAAAATGACTAAACAGTCAATCTCCAAAGGTCTTGATAAGAATGTGAAGTTTATTAATTATCAACAAATATATAATAAATTCATACTATGTGACAAGTACTGTGCTAGGTACTATAGTTACATGGTGAATAAGCTAGACATGATCCCTCTCTATGGAGCTTATAGTCCAGGGAAATAGGTAACAAACAAACAAACAAAAAAGATAATTATAGATGATGATAAATAGTATCAAGTAAATAAACAGGTTGTTGAGATAGAGAAAAATTGAAGGAGAATCCAACTTTGGAGAGAGTCATTCATTACCTGAGACCTTAGCCTACGAAGTCTGACCACACAAAGCTTTGTAGGCAATATGACATTAATGATAATAGTGAACATTTATTGAGTGCCAGGAAGTTATACTGCTTTACATGAATTTAACTTTGCCACCACATATTACTTAAGCAACTTGCCCAAGATTCCACAGGTACAGAGTAGTGACACCAAGATTTGACACCAGGAAATATGATTGCAGAGCCTTCTGGCTAATGTAATGAGAAATAATTTCAATATTTTAAGTGGGAATTACACAATCTCTTTTACTTTTAAGATCCGCTGGAAGCTAAGTGGCTACTGGAAGGGGCAAACTGGAAGCTCAGTCAGGAAGCCAACAGGTGAATATAAGACAAGAGAGAAGAGCGATCTAGGGCACCGAGCACGGTGATAGTCATGGAGATGAAGATGAATGACTAGATTCAAAATGGATTATGAAGGTAGGATCAATAAGACTTGCTAATGGATTGATTATAGAGAATGAGGAAAAAAGGGAAAATATGAATTTTAGACCCTGACTTGATCAACCATATAGGTAGGTAGTGATACCATTTGCTAAGAAAGGGTGAACAGGGTTACAGGGGGAAAAAATCAATGTATCTGAACTATCTAGCTGGAGAATTTAAATGTGATATTGTAATCATATAGATGGCATTTAAAGCTGGGGGATGGATGAAATTCTGGGAAGAGAGAGTAGACAGAGAAAGAAGAGCAGACAAAGCAGGACTGAGTCCAGAGAATACTGGCAGAAACTATGAAGTGGAAAAGAAGACAGAAAAAGAGACTGAGAAAGAGCAATTACAGAGATAGAAGGTAAAGCCTGGAAATGTTGTATAATTTAAAGGCAATGAGGATTTTCAAGAAAGAGGAAGTAGTCAATTGATACTGGGAGATATATTGGGAGTGGGAGATGGAGTACAATGTGGACAGAGAAATGTCCATTACACTGGGTAGCTTATAGAGTATTGGGTTTTTTTCTTTTTTTAATTATCCTTGGTGGAGTGGTGAGAGGCAGAAGCTAGACAAGGGTGGATAAGAGTGACTCAAAGGTAAGGAAATGATGACACTTTGAATAAGCACTTTTGAGAAGTTTGGTGATGAAGCAGAACAGGGAAATGAGCACTAGTAGAGGAGAATATATAGGCTCAACAGAAATTTTTTTTTTTCTTTTCAAGGTAGTAGATACCAGAATGTATTCTATATGGGTGGGACTGATGCAGCAACAGGAAAGAGATTGTGAATGAAGAGACAGAAAGGTGGTAATTAGAGAAAGAGGTTAGAGTCCAGAAGAATGTGGCCTCTGATAGGAGGAGAGACATTCCACCACAACAAAAAGAAACAAAGAAAACATGGTTAAGCTGTGTTTTGAGATAGGAATAACAGCATTCATTTATGATAGGTTTAATTTTCCAACTCAAGTACAAGCAAGAAAATTGGTTGAGAATAAGGGTATTGGAGGAGGCTACCTGGAGGCTTGCAGAGAAAGGATATGGTATAATGTATTCATTATGAGGAGGGGAAAATCAGGACTACTAGAGAAATCTAGTGGTACTGCTGGCAATCCTTAATGCTAATTGATCTTTATAATCTTGAATCTGAAGAGCATTGTGGATTTTTATCTCATACAATATCACAATTTACTTTTAAGATAATTTTAATAATTTTAAAAATTAGTTTAAACCTGTGACATCACAGTATTATTTCACTATATCATCCTCTTTTGGTATTATGTTCTATAATCAACCTCTTAATATAAAGTATACCGGTTAATGAGTGCTTACTTTGTACAAGGAACTAGCCAAGTACTTTATCTAATTTCATGAATTATCTAATCTAATCCTCATAACCCCATGAAGTAGGTATCATAATTATTGTCATCTTATATATGAAAAAATCTGAAGCTTAGAGAAGATAAATAATGTGCTAGCATTCACGAAGCTCGTAGAGAACTGAGCTAGGATTCAAACCCAGGTCTATCTGACCCCAAAGCCAGTGGTCTCTGCCAGTAGGCATTCTCTCATTTCACACTGAACATGCTATTATTCAATCCTATATATAAATGATAATGGACTTCTCAAAAAAAACCTTATGAATGATTTAACTAATAACTTAAATACTTGATAAAAATGCATTTTAGAAGCATGAATAATCTTTTGTATTAATCCTTGTTGAATGATAAATGCATAAAAATATTTGTTGAGTTTATTTTTAAACAATTTGGCAAAGTATATAGGACATTTAGAATACCATGAAAATTTACCCATTTTGGGGTATAGTAAAATGGATATTCTCAAACTTTTGATAGATAAGAATTAACAGTACCATTTTAGAAAGCAATTTGGAAATACGAGTCAAAAACATTCATATCATTAATCTTATGATTCTATTCCTAAGACCTATGCCAAGGTAATGATTCTATAGATGAAAAAAAAGCTTTGTGCATATTATTTCATACATATGGCAGCATTATTAATCATAGTGTAGAGCCATATAGCCAAATAAACAAACAACTCAAAAAGGGTGGTAACGTACGTTACAGGACAATGTAAAATGTAATACTGTATAGCCATTAAAAATCTTTATAAAAGTATTAAAATATTAGGAAAATGCTTAATATTACAATGTGAAGTGGAGTTAAAAAGCAGATGTATAATACAAAAAAAGGGCAATGCAATCATTATTTTAAGAATGTACCCAGAAAAAAAGACTGAAAGGAAATATATCAGATTTAACAATGGCTATTTTGGGTACGGAATTAAGGATGATTATTTTCCCCCTTATTTAGATTTTTGGAATTCTGAACAATCAGAGAAATACAGAACTATGTAAAGCAAGCTAATATAAGAATCATAGGTATCCCTGATGGAGGAGAAGAAAAAGCAAAAAGTATGGAAAACCTATTTGAGGGGTAATTGAGAAAAACTTCACTGGTATTGCTAGAAATTCAGACATCCAGATACAAGATGGTCATTGAACACCTTGAAGATTCATAGCAAAAAAGACATTACCAAGGCACACAGTCATCACTCTGGCTAAACTCAAAGTGAAGGAGAAAATCCCACAAGCTGCAAGATGAATGCATCAACTAACTTACAAAGGAAAACTCTTCAGACTAACAGCAGACTTCTCAGCAGAGACCTTACAAGCCAGAAGGGATTGGGGTCCCATTTTTAGTCTTCTTAGACAGAATAACTGCCAGCCAATAATTCTGTGTCCTGCAAAATTAAGTTTCATAAATGAAGGAGAAATAAAATCTTTCCCAGATAAGCAAACGCTAAGGGAATTTGTCACTAGACCAGCCCTAAATGCTTAAAAATGCTCTATACATGGAACAGCTTAAAAATGCTCTATACATGGAACAGCACAATTGATACCCACCAGAATAAAAACATCAGAAAGTTAAAGCTCACAGCTCTTACAAAACAGTAACACTAGAGGGAAAACAAAGCAACTAGTTGATGAACAGAACAGTATCTCACATATCAATACTAACATTGAATGTAAACGGTCTTAATGTTCCACTTAAAAGATATAAATTGGCTGAATGGATGAAAAAACACAACTTAACTATATGCTGTCTCCAAGAAACCCATCTAACTCGCAAAGATTCTCATAGACTCAAGGTAAAGGGATGGAAAAAAATATTCCACATGAATGGAAACCAAAAGTGAGCAGAAGTAGCTATTCTCATATCAGATAAAATACACTTTAAACCAACAATCATTAAAAAAGACAAAGACGGTCATTATATAATGATAAAGAGAGCAATTCAGCAAGAAGGTATAACAATCCTAAATATAAATGCACCTAACACAGGAGCTCCCAGATTCATAAAACAAATTCTCACCACAGCATTGGTGGCTCAGTGGTAGAATTCTCATAGAACAAATTGTACTAAATCTAAGCAAAGAAATAACAGCAGCATTGTAACAGCAGCCAGGGACTGCAACACTCCACTGACAGCACTGGACAGATCATCAAGGCAAAAAATCAACAAAGAAACACTGGACTTAAACAGGACTCTAGGACAAATGGATCCAAATTTTCTATATAAGGAGAAAAATTATATTAATAAAAAATAGTTCACAATAAAATTAAAAGCCAAGTATCCAAAGTACACAGAGAAATCTTCATACTAAGTACACACTAGAATATATATTAAATGGGGATTTACTACTTCAAAACACCAAAACTCTTCTTGTAATACCTCCTCGTATAAAACTGAACAGTAAGTGGTAAAAAAAAAATACCTGTCATCTTCCATTTGTCCTATTGCCTACCTACCACTGTGAAGACTTAATCCTAAAAGGCAGAAGAATTAGCCCTAAAAGGTCCAGCTTCTTGTTTTTCTTGTATCTTTCTAAACATCACATAAGCACTACATAATCTTGATATCTAATTCTGAAAGTAATGCTATGCTCTCACTTATATGTGGAATCTAAAAAAGTTGAACTCATAGAAGTAGAGAGTAGAATGGTGTTTACTAGGTGCTGGACATGGGGAGGTGGTGGTGGAGGGAAGGGTTACAAAATTTCAGTTAGATAGAAGGAATAAATAGACACAAAATGAAGACTGGTTCATAAGAAGGGAGAGATGACAGAACAAAGCTAAGCTAAGAAATTTAATCAGATATAAGAAAGCAAAGGAGGTCTTGTATTAATAGGTTAATGGAAACACCTAGTTCTCCCTAAATAGCAATTTTTAAAGGGCAATTAGAACACTTATCGCTCGTAGGTCACACATCTGTATGAAAGACCAAGAATAATGCCAAATATATCATGAAGCTTTTTCTTACTTGTTTCCAGGTATATGTGGAATTATTGCTTGCATGCAAATTTAAAAACAAGTTTTTGAAAAAAATTTATTAAAAGAGTTTTCAGATATTTAATAAGTCAAAATTTATTTGTACTGACAAGACAAAAGACAATAGTTAAATATTAATCAGAACTTTTAAAACCAACTATTCTAGAGACAATCTTACATTTGAGATTTTATGTTTTCCCTGTGCAACAGTGGAACTCATTTCTCTTCCTTCCTTCAATTATAAAAACCTCATGTGTAACTTTAATAAGCCTTAAAATTTAAAAAAAAACTGCTTAGTTCACATATAATACAATTCACCCATTTAAAGTACATTTAAAGTATAATTCAATGGTTTCTCACATATTCACAGAGTTGTACAACTATCACCACAATCAATTTTATCATATTTTCATTACCCCCAAAAGAAACCATGTACCCATTAGCAGTCACACGCTATTTTCCCTAGAACTACCCACCCCTCAAGCCCAAGAAACTAACCTACCTTCTTTCTGTATAGATTTACTTATTCTGGACATTTCATATAAATGAAATCCCATACTATCTGGTCTTTTGTGACTGGCTTCTTTGACTTAGTCTGTTTTCAAGGTTCATCCATGTTGTACCATGTATCAGTACTTCATTTCTTTTTATAGCTGAATAATATTCCATTGTATGGATATACACTCACATATACCTAGGAGTCATGTGTTGGGTCATATGGAACTCTATGTTTAAACTTTTGAGAAACTGCCAGACTGCTTTTCAAAGTGGCTGTGCCATCTTACTTTCCTACCAGCAATGTATGAGAGATCTAATTTTTCCAAATCCTCACCAGCATTTGTTATTAAGTGATCTTTGGAACATAGACATCCTATTAATAGTTGGTATGCAGTGGTATTTCATCACAGTTTTGATTTCCATTTCCTTGATGGCTAACAATGTTGAGCAACATTTGATGTTTGTTAGCCATTTGTATACCTTCTTTGGAGAAATGTCTATTCAGATTCCTTGACCATTTTTAAATGGGTTGTCTTTTATTATTGAGTTGTATAAGTTCTTTATATACATTCTAGACACAAGGTCCTTATCAGATATATGATCTGTAAAAATTTTCTCCCATTCTGTGGGTCATCTTTTTACTTTCTTGATGGTATCTTTTGAAACAAAGTTTTTAATTTTGATTATGTCCAATTTATCTATATTTTCTTTTGTTCTTTCTACATTTGGTATCACACCCAGGAAACTACTGCCTAATCGAAACAAAGGTTTACATCTATGTTTTCTTACAAGAGTTTTATATTTAAGTTTAATTCCATTTGGAGCTTTTGTATATGCTGGGAGGTAGCAGTCTATAAGCACCTTTTCATAATGTTTATTTTTTATCTTAATAATATAAAACATTGAGGCATATTCAGATTCCAAAACTCATTCTCAGCATTTAAAAGATTTTGGTAACTTATCACTATTCTATCTAGTTTTCTATAATTAAGAAAAGTGTTCACCAATTAATTTATTCTCTTTGTGACAATTCAGAAATTTATGAAGTTTTATTTTATATGTCACTTCTTACCTCATTTTTACTAAAATATTTTAAGCATTAACATTTATTCAAAACACAACTTTTGTCATTATAAATTAAATACTGTGGTGTAATTGCAAAGTAATAAATGGGTTTCCATAAAGCTAATTTTATCTTTATATTTTCCATATTTGTTACTTCAAATTCTTACTGGAATATTTTCAATTTTTTTACAAATATCATTTGTATTTTTTAGTTTACATTTTCTAATTATTTTTTAGTCTGTGGGTAAAGAGAAATGAAAACTTTGAGCAAACTAATTCAGTTTTTACCTCACTTTTCATTTATAGGTCTTTCCAGTAACCTAACAAAACAATTTTCCACTTTTTTTGTTATTAGCTTAGATTCTTATCTTCACTTTGTCAACTTCCCAATTCTGGCTATTTCCTAATAACACCCCAATCCCTAAACCATGCTTTTCAAGGTGGTTTTTTTTTTTCCCCAGTTGCTCACCAAGACATCTTTCACCCTAGCAAAAAGATCACATGAATTTATCTAATATTTTGGAGCCATAGTCATGTACTTGAAGAGGAAAATTTATTGTATTTCTACACCCCACCCTTCTCCACCCAAATCTATTCTTGGTTTTTCACTGATTAGTGCTTTCAAGCTTGCCTGCCTTAGTTCATGTAGCTCCTCCTCCAGTACTGGGATAAACACTTGTATTACCATTTTAAAGAATATCATTACTCTTTGTCTGTGAAGAGCAGAACAAGAAGAAATCCACTTGATTCAGATACTCTCAAGATTCCTAAAGGATTAGAGCTCATTTCTCATCCTTGTACAAGCACTTACCTCAGGAAGCATCCAGATAAAAGGTAAGGTACAAATACTCTAATTGTTTGCTTGTATTTTACAAACCTAACCTTCCAAATATATTTGTTTTAGCTAGAGATCTGCAATCATATTTATTTAGAATTAAGAAGTTTAATTTAAAGAACAGTATAAATAGTAAAAAGAAAATTTATTTTTTCACAACTTTTTTTAGTTAACTTCTAAGAGAAGAACTCTTATAATTCCTTACTTACTTCCTTTCTTGGGAATTACAAAGCCATTATATTCACATTTAAACACTGTTATTCAGATAAATGTGTGTGTATGTATAAACATTATATATGTGTGTGCATATATTTATGTATCATATACATATGTGTAAACATTATACACTAAGCCATGTTTCTGTTTGAATAGTATATCTTCATATATTGTTACAAGACTATTTTTATTTCACAGACTTTTTAAAAGTTGAGTCATTTCCTTTTTAAGAAAAATCCTAGCTAAAACCTAGGAACAAGGCAAAAAGCATTTCCCCTTAAATATTTAAACTACTTGTTTCAAAAATAATCTATTATTTCTACCCCACCCTGTCATTTAAACTAAGAAACAAGACTAACAACTTAGAGAGATTATTAATGCTTTAATTTCTATTTAGAAAAGACTATCATAATTTTGATGCAACACTGTAATTGCATAGGAGATGGTTATTGTATAAATGTGATTTTGATTTAATTAATTTAGGATTTTTAGATTTGATCTACCAGATTCTGATATTATGCTCTAGTTTTATGTTCAAAGCCTCAGTATCCTCAATACTTATTACCTTTCATAATTAAACTTATTAGTGATGATCAATAAACAAATGTTTCATTTGATAAGGTTCATTTCAAACATCTAAGAGTTTATCATCAGAAATATCCCAAGAGTATCACGTGGCTTGAAAAGAACTCAATAAGTATATATCAATGGGATTTATTTTATGCAAATACTTCTTTTAGCTAAAACTCTTTCTATCCTGGTCAAGTTTATAATCACAGTAATTCTTTTCCTTGTGTCTCCCAAATTAAGTTTACTATTGTATTATCTACAAAGACAGAGGCAGCTAAGTAAAATATTGCAATTAATACCAGAGACTTATTTAAAAGAATGTGTCACATGGTAAATGCCCAGATTTTCTCAAAATCCAGAACGTCAAACTCTGTATGAAGACATGGAAGTTAAGATTTCAGATACATGATTTCTTTGTGCTTAATTTTCTCTTTCAAAACTGCTTTATAGTTGTCATTATCTTCTGCTCTTTCAGAAATATGATTAATGAGGTAGAAGTAAGAATGGTAATTTAGAAGTATCTAAGGCAGTTCTGCCCAATAGAACCTTTTGTGCTGTACAATTTGGTAGCCATTAGTCACATGTGGCTATTGAGCACCTGAAATGTGATATAGCAACTGAGAAACTAAATTTGTAATTATATATAATATTGACTTTAATTTATATGGCAGCATGTGTTTGTGGCTACTATTTTAAACAGTTCATGTCTAAGATATTGAGATTATTAAATATATTCATTTACAAATACTTTTGATATGGAGAAAAGTGGTTGCTTCAAGAGCAACAAATATAGATCAGTAGACAAGAGATAACTAGGAACGACTGTTGTCCTAATATGAACCTTTTTTCTGCCATCATAAAAAATTAATGAAGTCCTATTTTTCACATGGCACAGTATGTTATCCCTTAAGTCTATACAGTCCCAGAAAAACACTGGTATAGACTTCCCCAGGCAGACAATCAAGCAATCATCAATTATATATATGAATTAAAGAAATAAATGATTCACTTATATTCTTTCCAAGCAAAGAAATAAGCAAACATTGTGGTGTGAAAGGAGAAAAGATGCTATAGGAATTTCATAGTTAGATCTTTCTTCAAATCAGTCAGGGAAAGTCTGTGGGGAGAATAAAGCTTCAAGCGCTGAAAGAGTGAGAATCAGAAATGATTCAGAAAAAGGATATTCCAGGCATAAGGTATATCTTTTTACATAAACCAAGGTAGATGTATGTTTAGTTAACAAATTACATTTTCCTGAGAAGACAGTGGATTTATCTGAGTAGTAAGAAAAGGAGGAAATAAAATAGTTGAGGACTTCAGAAGCTAAGTGATTCTTCACTCTATTCTGATTTCTAAGTCTTTAGGTGTTATTTTCAAATACATATCAGAAAATTAAAAGGACTTTTAAACCTGGTTGTTTTGAAGTCTCTCAGAGCTGTAGAGATGTATTCAGATAAATGTTTTTCCATGAGTGCTACTCTGATCCAGGCTCTCCCCTAAAAGGAAGAAGAAAAAAATCAAATATAGCAAAAAAAATTAAAAGTTAAAAAATATTTTGTCTACTGTGCCATCAAAATTATAAGTATTTTAATATATAAAGAACCCATTCAAAATATACATTTGGTAAAGACTAAGAAAAATATTTAAGTAGATAAAATAGATAAATTTTGATTATATAGAGTTCATACTTTGTTTCTCTGGATGTACAGGGTACAGCATGTCAGATTAACTTTCTATCCTCTGAAGGGACAAAATATTAATAGTGAGTTACTTTGGTTAGAGACTTCTTTTGAATTATATAATTTAATCATAAGATATAACTCTCTACTGCAATAACCAAAATCAACACACTAATTAAAATGTGAGAAATTACAAATATGAGAAATTTGTAAGAAAGAAAGAAAATCTCTTATAAAATATGAGAAATAGAGTTCTCGCTCATTAATAAAAACAATCAATCTAATACCACTTGTTTAAGAAAATTTCCAATCCTATCCTTCCAGAGGGAGTTTTTATACAACCAATAATAAACCCTAAATTTCATGATTTATCATGCATCTAAATCATGAGTTATTGAATTTGGTGCCTCCAGAGAATTCTGAAAACCATTACCAAATATTTAAACCAGAGAAAACAACCAACCAACCAAAAAAAACCCAGAAGCAAGCATATTCTAGCACAGAATCACAGGAACAGACAATTCTTATTAAATGTGAATAATTTTCTTATGGAATCTTTATTTAGAATGAAAGAATATAAGAGATCATATTTGTAGTGACAATTTTATAATTCAACTACTTTAATTTTCACTCAATTTTCACTTTTACAAATATCCAGAAAAATTCATGAAAATTGTACATATAGAAAATCAAAACACTGTAATGGCAGTTGCAAATAAAGGTGACACTAATCAATAAATTTGATAGTCAACTACCAATGCAGGAAAAAAAAAAAAGCATACTCTATAAAGTCTACAAGTCTAGTGAATTCACCAAACTTTTGGATAGGAAAGGTCAGAAAGGAGTCAATCTAGGCAGTGGTGAAACCTGTTAGTCTAGGAGCAGCAGTACTGCTGGGAAGAAAATGAATGATATGGGTATAGTTAGCACACCAGTCAACTTGCCTACCAAGCTCAACACTCCCTTTTAATATACCCTGTGCTCAATCCATCATCCCTTCTGAGTAAGCTTAGGGGAACCTATGATTAGCTGTGGCTGATTGGAACAGAGGAAGAAAGAGGCAAGCCACTGGCTGGCCAGTAGTCTCAAAATTCTCTCTTGAAATTTCATCTAGAAGACACAGAAACTAGTAGGGGCATCTTGAATCAAAAGACTACAATTTCACCAATACAGAAGCAAGGAAAATTGCTCTCCAGAGGAAATCAGGCACAGGAGACTGTGCTGTTGTTAGATAAGAAATGTGGGGAAAGTCCTGCTTCCTGATTTATTAATTTCAATCCATACAAAATTGGGCTGTGCTTAGTTTCCTGTCCTTGGATGTGTGTGGAATTCTGTTATATTGTGACAATAAACTGTGCTAATTTTAATGGTTTCTTTTCTTTCAACAAAAAACATTTACTAGAACAGAAGATAAACAGACTTATAAAGGTTATTGGGACCAAGAAGTGGGAAAACTGAAAACTAGGTTATAGAATTTAGATTTTATCAGATTATAATGGTGAACCACTGAAGGTTTTTGAAAAAAATAAATTAGTAAAACTAGTCAACACTTCTTAAGAATGTCTTTAATATATGCTAGGCCCTGTTTTAAGAGCTATATATACATTAAGATAGGTAATCCAAGAATTGTGTGAGTTAAGTACAATACTATCCCTACTTTACTGTATGCAGAAACAAAAAATAGACACAATTAAGGAGAGGAAATTCATATTCCCTCCACCAAACTGACCAACCTAATTGCATTAATACCCATACTTTCTACTTTTCTTCCTATTTCAGGGGATGAACTGTCATCATTTAGGATAGTGAAAAGACAAATCACAGAGTAGGCAAAGATATTTAAATTATATATATCTGACAATAAATCTCTCATCCATAAAATACAAAGAATCATTAAAAACCCATAAGAAAAAGATAACCCCATTTAAAAATGGGCCTGCAAGGGGAAACATTTTAACTATAGATTCAATTTCTTTAAATTTTCAAATTTATAGATGTCAAGTATATCCACTTTTAGGATTTTTTAATGTAGGGAATATGGGATTGGTCTCTTCTTCATTCCTGATATTGATAATTTATAATCTTTTTTCTTTTTGAACAGTCTTGCTAGAAGCTTATCAATTGTATTAATCTTTTTTAAAAACACTAACTTTTAATTTTGTTGATTTTCTTCTTCTCGTGTACATTTGTTTCAATTTTATTGAATTTTTACACTCTGAATTATTTCTTTCCTTCTACTTTGAGTTTAATTTATTACTTTTTTATTGCTTTTGAGATTAAAGCTTTGATCGATTTCCAGCCTTTATTCTTTTTTAAAAAAATATACAGAAGCGTATTTAAGCCTATTTTCCTCTAAGCACAAGTTTTTATATGTTGTATTTTCACTATCATTACTTTCCAAAAATATTTTTCAATTGTGATTGTGATTTCTTTTTTGATCCACGAGTCATACAAGCATTTGCTAGTTATTTTTTGGTTTTGATTCTAGCTTAATTCTACTGTGGTTAGAGAACGTACCTCATTTAATTTCAATCCTCTGAAAATTCAATGATATGAATTATGGCTCAGCAAATGGCCACTTTTTATATAAGTCCTCTGTGTGTTTAAAAAGAATATATATTTTGCAGTTTTCTCTGATTTTTCAAATATATTTCAGTTTTCTAGTAATTTTATACATTCCAGTTCTCTAGTAATATTCATCTTTTCTTCTATTTTCTTGAACCTCAAAAGTCAATAATCTATATCATCCATAGGTCTGTTTCAATTCTCTTTTTTATTTTTCTTGATTTCAGTAATTTGATCTTGTTTCTTGATATGCCTGATGATTTTTGATTAAATACTGGACATTATGTATGAAAGTTTGTAGCAACTCTGATGCTATCTTTCTCCAGAGTAGATTCATTTTTTTCTTCTGGCAGGCAAACGGAATACTAGAAAATCACTTTGTACCATTTAGGGTACCACTTTTAGGCCTCTTTTGCTTTGATCTTCTGAATTTCCCTTACTCCCAAGGTACAATCTTCCCAAGGTCTCAAATGAAAGCCTAGAGTGTTTACAGGGCCCCTCCACCTTGTTTTCCCTTGTACTCTAAGCTCTGTCTCTCCAGAACAAGACTGAAATCTTCAGTTACCTGTTTTAGCTCTTACCTGCTGCTTTTGGCTTGGTTTATGGGACTTCTGCTCTGTGCTACAGATGACTAAGAGTTGGCAACCACTTCACATGAAAACTGCTTAAAAGACTTCAGGCACATTTATCTGCAGTTTACTGGCAGTTCCAAGCTCCAACTTCTGTTTCTCTAGCCCAGGGAAATGAAAACAACCACCCCCCACCTCTACCACTTTCTGCTTCCATGGGTAGGGAACCTGCAACCTTAAGGCCACATGTGGCCTTCTAGGTCCTTATGTGTGGTCTTTTGACTGAATACAAATTTTACAGAACAACTCCTTTTACTGAAAGGAGTGCAGCAGAGAAAGATGAAGCTTTTCTTGCCTCCTTTGGTGCTTAAAAGGAACAATCTTGAAATCAGAAGGCCACAGGTTCAGGGGACGATGTGAATAGACAAATGACCTCAGGTGAATAGACAAATGACCTCAGGCTAAAGCCAAGATAAATGTGGGCCTCACCTCATGTACCATCCTTCTCTCCATGATTGTGGCCCTCAAGTTCTTGTGCCTTGGATGTTCCCTTATGCCTTAAACTTGCTGCTTCACTTATTTTCTTCAAATTTATGGTTATTCTCTGCACAAGAGTCCCTCTGATACAAGCTATTCTGTTATCGCTAGAACAAGAAACTGATTCTTTTCTTACCTCCAGGATCATCTTTTTTTTAGACTCCAATTGTATCCTTGTAACTATAGACCCTCTGCTTCTACTCCTCCCTTGTATGTATTCCCTATGCAGCACCGGGTTGATCTTCTAAAAATGTAAATCAGATTACAGTATTCTATTGCTTTAAAAGAATAGAAAGAAAAAAAAGGAAACTCTCAAGTAGCTCCCCCATTGCACTGAGAAAGACTTCCAAACTCTCAATAATGACCATATCTTCTATTCTATACTTTGCTTACTCTACTCAATATTTGCACAGTACATTTCTTTCCTTAATTCAGTCTTGGCTCAAATGTTATTACCTCAAAGAATCCTTCCCTAACCACCATATCTAAAAAAAGTACACCCTCCACCACCACTCTTATCACTTTCTAACTTCATGGGGTTTTTTTATGGCCCCTGAGATTATATCATATACATATTAATTTGTTTAAAGATTACTAAAATGTAATGTACATAACATTTGCAATTTGCCATCTTTTTCATCATGACCACTCCATCCCCAGTATTTGTTTCTGGTATATAATAGGCACTCAATATATACCTCTTGAATAAATGGATAAAACTGAAGGAAATGAGTAACTTGCTCATAGCCACTAAGCATTAGTGCTACCAGTGACAAGCAGATAAAAGGAATGAGATAATGAAACAGTATTTTAGGAAGAGTCATCTGAAGCTAGTATTTAAAACGTATGTCATGTAAAACAAATGGGTAGAATCAGAGTATCTCTAGTTTCTGCCTAGAAAACTGTATTTTTATTTTTAAAGTTCCCCAAGTATTTCTGACATTCTTCCAGGTTTGGGATCACCACAATGAAGAACTGGGGCTAGGAAATGTCAAATGGAGGTTAAGAGAAGAGATAAAGATTTGTGAGTCAATAATAGAAAATGATCATAAAAATGGTCTCTTCTCAATACCTTATTGTAAAGTTCTAGTATTTGATAACTCTGGTGCATCTGAGATTAATAACCCCTCTGTCTCTGCCTCTTTCAGTAAAAAATTTAGCTAACCTGCCTCCAAGACAGAGCAGTGACAAGGCCAGGTGCTGAATAAGGAAAAAAGCAAGCAAGATGAGACCAAGAAAGAGTAGGAAGGATTGGGGATGTATGTCATGAAGATGTATTAAGGACAATCACCACTCTGATACAGTATAGGTGCTCAATGAAAATTTATTAGATAGAATATACATGGAAAAATGGATGTTTGATGTGACCAGTATATTCAAAAATTATCTAATATGTTAAATTCAATAATAGAAGGAATGTATAAGGTAAGCAACCAGAAACTAGGAAAGCCCAACCTAGCTAAAGACAAGAACTGCTATCAAAACCAAAGAAAAAAGGGGCGGGGTGAACTCACAGAAAATATACAGGAAGGTAGGAAGAACTCAGGAACAATACAGGAGGGCTCATATTTTGAGGCCAAGAAAATGAAAGAGGAAGGGGGAGAAAGGATTTTTTTTAAACTCAAAACCAGCTGGAATACTAAGAAAACCCAATGGAAATATCTGCAAGGTTAGGAGTAGTAGTAGTAACTAAAGATACAATTAGGGGTGTTTTTTGTCAGAGATCATATAATATGCTTATAAAAACATGTGTCCCAAGACCAGATGGGGAAGATGGGTGAGTTCAGACAAAAGTGCAATAATTTGGTGCCTGTTGAGATGAAGTCATTTTTCTAAGAGTGCTGATTCTAGTCTGAAACGTAAGTAAATTTATGTGTAGAAATCCCACGTCCTAGAACCCCTCATACTGTAGAAAGAATAGCTGCAAATATACCAGACATACAAAGATTATAGACACAATCTTCAATCCAAATAGTCTATTGTTAGTCTATGTTTAAGGCTTGGAAAATAGGCTCAACTAGTCATAGACTAAACAAAGAAAGGGAATGATCTGCATTTCATAGATCTTAACCTAGAAAAAGTATCAGATCACCCATGGTGACTAGTTTCTACAATATAAATCAAAGTGGTACAGTAGTAGCAGGATACAGACATTCCTGATTCAATCAACTCAACTAAATTGAAAAAATGTTTCTATACCAAATGTGTCACTGCTCCATAGAGCATCTATGTCTTCCACTGCTTAAAATGTCATCTGCATAACCCTAGAAGTGTAATCAGAGTGAATCTAGCTCTTATTTAGAATTTAAAAATAAAGCTGTTTGGGTCCCAAGTGTACTGAGTGGTATATTATTTACCAGGCAAATATGGTGCTTTAGTTCTGATAAATGTTTTCACCTGTGTCAAGGTGGAAGGACAGTGCTATATATGCTAGTAGTCACTCAAGATTGCAGCTGGAAAGCTCAATAAACTTGCCATCTGATTATGATATGTGATTTATTGAGCAGATTAAGTACTTTGCTCTTAATACAATGAATAAAGGTAGAGCTAGTCTTTGCCCATAGATTTTTCCCAGCATAGCCAGGCAAATCATAGATCTCTCTTTCCCCACTAAATGGAACCTGAGTCCTGAGCAAAACAAAGATATAAATGCAGGATTTGGAACATGATTGTTCTGTGGTGTTTTGATACTCAATACCAGTTCTTTACAGAATAAACATTGACTCTCTGTTGGACAAAATCTTGCTGTGCAGGGACCAGTCCCAAGAGCTCATTAGAGAGTTGTTCACCTAGGGTTTGGATTTCTTTGGTCCACCCAGGTCCAAATGCTATATTTCTGATGTTTGTTAACTTCTCAATTACCTTTTGTATTTTGGGATATGCTAGTTCTATAAATATATTCTCTCTATTGAAAGAATTTAGAACACACTTGTTCATTCCTCCTACTTTTAATTTGAAAATGAGAAAATAAAGTTTATGTACCATCTAGAGTATTTCCATTTTTATAGATTTGATTCATTCAAATTATAGCTAATCTTTTAATCTTAACCTAAAGAAACCAAGATATTCTTAAACCATGAAGAAAACATGAAAGGAAAACTGATAAAACTCAACTAAGATACAAAGGGAAATTCACATTGCACAGTTTGAAAATCTGTAGTCAAGTCAGAAAATTTGAAAATAAATAAATGAATGAATAAATTTAGTAGTTTGAGAAAATAGAGGTCAAAAGACTATGAACACGATAGTTGAAACTAAAAATAAATCTTTTAACATACAATGAAAAATAGGATTTAAACATCTATGAAGAAAAAAATTAATTAAAAAAAGAATGCCTAACTATAATTGACTTAAAAATGAAGAAATTTACTGGCTTAAAAAATATGTGAGGCAGTTTTGCAGCCAATTAAAGTACAAGGAAAAAAATTTTTTTGTAAAGGAAAAAAAATATGTGAGCCAGAGAAGAAAACTGATTCAACTGGAAAGGGGTGAAAGATAATGGCAGGAAGTTTGTTGCTCAGATAACTGGCTGGAGATTGGCAAGAGGCAGTGAAGGAGGGGGCAGTGGTTTTAGAAAGTGAACTGTATAGCTATAGTCTTGAAAAGGTGACAAAAATCACAACTATCAACTTTATGTAAAAATAGACTTACATATTAAGAATTAAAGAATGTTTTAACTATACTTCTAATTAGATCACTAAATTTAAATATTAGAGATCTTGTTTTTTAAAACATATACTCAGTTCATGTTTACAAAATGTTTAATTTGAAGATATCTTTGTCAGTTTTGCTAAACAACAACTTTCCAAAAGAAAAAAAATTCCTAAATAAAAAAGGATGCAGGAACAAAAAACTTGGAAGCTATACTTTGGAAAAATAATGTTATCCTTTTGGTTACTACACAGATATGTAATTTACAATTTTATTATTGTGAAATAATGAATTATGTCTTGATCGTAAAACAGTAAATATCTATTTTCAATCTTTATTTTCTACTTAATGTTTCATTCTGTAATTCCTAAGTGCTAAAAATTGTGAGGAGAGCTACTCTGGCAAGTCAATAAAAATATATAAATAAAACTCCTAAATGAAAGCCGATACAGGTTGAGTATACCTTTTCCAAAATGCTTGGGACCCAAGTTTTTCAGATTTTGGATCTTTTTAGATTTTGGGATATTTGCATTAAATGCTCTAATGAGCATTTCCTTTAAGTATCATGTGAGTGCTCAAAAAGTTTTGGATTTTGGAGCATTTCAAATTTCAGATTTTTGGATTTGGGATGTTCAACCTGTATAGCTTGAATCAGCAGCTCAGACTTTTTACAATCTTAAAAATTAATGAGGACCTTGAAGAGCTTTTATGTAGGTTATATCTATCAAATTACTATAAGTCAAAACTGGAAACTTTGAAAATACTAGATAATTCAAAAATAATAACCCACATGTTAACACAAATATTTTTATGAAAAATAAGTTTTTTCCTAGACAAAAATATTAGTGAGAAAAGTGTCTCAGTTTTACTTTTTTTTTTCCAAATCTCTTTAATGTCTGGCTTACTATAAGAGAATTAGATATCTGCTTCTGCATTCCATCTGTTACAATGTGTTGTTTTGGCTGAAGTATGTGAAGAAAATCTAGCCTCACACAGATACATAGTTAGAAAAGGGAATCTTTTAATAGCCTTTTCAGATAATTGTGGATTTTCCTATGTTCCATATCAAAATAATAAGTGATGATGTCTTAAAAGTTAGTTGGAACATGGAATCTATAGCCATATCAATGACCTTTTCATACTGTATTACATTAAATGCACTGATCTATCTTGCACTTTGAATTGATATTTTACCGATGCATGATTTTTTAATTCCATGAATTAGTCATTTGGAAAATATAAGTTATGCAGGTCTACAAAATACTGACACATTTCATTAAATAATTAAAAATACATCTGTTAATATCAAAAGCAATGTCATCAGAAAAGCCTTTATGTATTGGGAAGCTATCAAGCTTAAGGTGGTGAATACAAGTTTTCCAAAATTCCAGTTTGTACTTAAAAGCTTTAATTTTACCATTGGCAATGAATACCGTCAGCTGTTTCCTTGAAGTAACAGGCCCACTTCTTTCTTTTTTTTTTTCCCCAAGAAAATAAATGCCAAATGCCTAAGTCTAAAAAATCATGGTTCGTAAGTTTTTCTTTCCATTAAAAATAGTATTACATGAAAAAAGTATCTAGTTCAGCTCACAATTCAAACAATTACACAAGTGTTTTCCTTGAGGCAATCAACATATTTTAATATGCTGCAGAAATGCTTTAGCATATTTCCCATTTTGTTACCTAGGATATTAAAAAGACAAGTACTCAAATGTTGAGATTTAATAAAATTAATGTTTACTGCACCATCATGGATATTCTAAAGTGAAACTGGCTTTTTTTTTATACCGAGTTCACGGTGGGAAAGAACTCAATGAATAACTACCAGTATAGTTTGATACCACTGCCTTAATTCATGCTAAGATTCCAGCAGTTTTATCCACCATTGCCGCTGTACCAGGAGTACAAATGTCAACACAGTAAAAAGGTAAATATTAATAACATGTTGGTATTATATGAAAATATTTTTGACATTATGGACCCCTTAATGAAAGGGTCTGAAATCCCCAATGTTCTTCAGGACATTGTTTTGAGAGCCACTGGCTTAGATAATTCAAGAAATATAGAAACATCACAGAACAGGAAATATTTTATTGTGCTTTTTAAAAAGGAAATTCATACCTTCCTGCTATTCAAAATGCCACAGTGAAGACTCAAGAACACTCTAAAATAACTACATGCAATGAAAAAAATGGAAACAAGCCTCTGAAAGATGTTAAATTTGGTCAGGTAAAATCCCAACAAAGAAAAGAAAACAAACATTCCACACAGCAAAGAGCTCAAATATTTTCTATTTGGGTCAAAACTGCTTAGGATTAGATTATACACATTGCATATTATCAGTGTCTTACCTTTGCTCTAGAAGAACTGATATTTTCCATATTTTCAATGCTGCAAATACAATTCTGTGAAACTTTCCGGCAAGCCACTCTGATATAGTCCCAGAAGGTACGAGGACTTTCGTAACCAAACCAGGTTACTTGACCTTCAGGAGACAAATTATAATACAAAATTTTTTTGAAAAGTAAAAGAAAACTAGACTTGACAATTCAAAATGCAAGAACAATAAAATTCCATAAAGTAAAGGTAACATAGTGTGCTGTAATGGAAAGGTTACTTATGTGGGGGTCAAAAAGCCTTAAACCTAGTTCTATTCTATGTTTAACCAGTTGTGTCACTTTGGAAGACTTAATGGATCTGGATCAAAGTTTTCTCAACAATAAAATAAAACTAAATGAAATAAAAAGGGACTAGACACTAAAACTATATTGCCATTTAATATCCTATTATCTAACATAGTCTTTTAGATAGCACATGGAAAACCTTCCTTGTGGTCCTAGTTAAACATTAATTTAAATGGCACAAGTTGAATTCTAAACCTTTCTCTACTTAGAAAAACAGAAAAAAAAATACAACTCTTTTCCTCCTCTTCATAGGGATACTTCACAAAAAAGGAAACGTGTGGTTTATCCTACAAGTAAATAAAATCAATCAGCATCCCATATTCACTAATAATTCATAACCTACCCAACCTTTCTATCTATAAAGCTCCCCTGTGTCATTCATTTGCTCTCTTCTAGTCACCAACTCATGAAAAACTCTTGAGGTATTTACCATTCTAATTTTTCATATTTGGGTAACTATGTGTCTGCCTGTGACCAAATGTTCTATTGTGTATACCTTATATTAGTATTAATATTTCTACACAGGACTCTGAGTATTAGGTCCATGAGAATCATTTTATACACTTATTATTTTTAAATGGGATGTGGGAGACATCTTAATACTTTATTCAGTTGTCTGGAATGATTAGCTTTACCTAGGGGAGTTGTTTTATCTTAATGTAGAAAGATTTCCCTGTATATTTAAGTGCTTTTTCATCTTGAATAAATTATTTATTACTTCAAATCTTCCCTTCCCCAATAATAACTTCTCTCCAGCAACATCAAAAAGTGTTCTTGTCAGCAACACCACTTTAGGAGCAATGTCGGAGATGATATCTGAGTGGTTTCCAACCATGGCAACACTTTAGAATAACTGGACTACTTTCTAAAAATACTCATGTCTGGTCTCCCCCCAAACTGAAAAACCAAAATCTTAGGGAAAAACCTAGGCATTGGCATTTTTTTAAATGTCTCCCTGGTATTTCTAATGATGTACTTATGGTTAATCAAAAGAAATCCTACAAATCATGACAGGTATCTTCTATTCATCCTTTAGAAGGTTTTTAACAGCCTCCTCTTCCAGCAAACCATGCATGATCTCCATGGTTGGCCCCACTATTGGTACAGCACCCTGTGCTTACTTATCCTTATAATTATTTCTTTACTTGATCATCTGACATACTAGGTGATAATATCACTAAGGCAGGGATTGTGTCTTATTTGTCTTTAGATCAATCTCCAACACGTGACTCAGTTTTTGGCTCACAGTATGCACTCAAGAAATATTTCTGGAAAAAAATGAATTTGTAAATTAGCACACAACAGATCATCTTAATTGCAGTGAACATAAACACTTGAATTTTTAAAAATCCAATTGGTATCCTTTTTATAACAACATTTTTGATGACAGTCTGGTAATAAGGTGTTCGCATGCTAGATTACAAATATCAAATATTTTGGACAAATATATTTATCTTTGTCTATGTATAAATAAAACACAAAACATCTGTAAATCCTTATCCAAATAACTATATAATTCAATGTCTCTTTAAAAATCAAATCTTACTACCTACAAATAGAAATCTACAGGAATATTTACAATCTCCCTCGTAAATCACTCTCCTCTGTCACTTTCCTTTGCCCTCTCTCTTCTCTGAATTAAAAAGTTCCTGGTATAATACCTCAAATGTAGTTTGTCTCTAAGGAACTTTTCATGTCATCAATTTGTTAGCCATTTGGAGGGGAAGCAGGGTGACTGGTGGTTAAGAACATAGGCTTTTGAGTCAGGTGGACCTAAATCAGATCACTTTCTAGCTATGCAATCTTGAGCAAATGACTTACATTCACTCTGTAAGTCTGAGCTTCCTCTGTAAGTTGAGAATAATAGTAGTAACTACCTGATAGCACTGCAGTGAGAATTAGATGAGATCATGTACATGCAGCAAGTAGCAAAGAGCCCAGTACACATTAAGTACAAAATAAATGTTAATTATTCCTATTACTCTCACTGTTATCACACAAATGGTTAAGGGAACCGAGCTCTCTTCACACCACAAAACAACATGGGAATGAGATACAAAGTTAAGTTCTTCCCACTACTTGCTTAGCATCTAGAGAAATCTTTAAAATTTACTCCCTAACCCAACCTTTTCCCTTATCAACCATTCTAAAGTTACCTCTTCAAAATGTTTCTAACCTCAACTAATTTTTCTTGCCTTCTATTATTTGGTATCATTCTATAATTTCAAAATGAGAGGTACAGCTGCTAGACTTCCCTCAAGAAATGGCATACTGTACACTGGATGGGATATTAAACAAAGAGAGTATCACTGGGATTCTCCGGTGACTTTAAATTTCTCTAAAAGCACAGTATGGGAAACAAAAGTCAGAGAAATAGGCGAGGAAACAGGCAACATTGTATTAGCCAAAGGCAATCACCCTACCATGAGAACCCAGATAGGTAACCAAGGAGAAAAGTAAAGCCTAGGTTGCTCATGACCAAGAAGAAGGAATTGGTAAGGAAATATACACTGGTTCAGCACTTTCGTATAGGGGATGATTTGCTTTTCTAAAATGCTATTCTAAACCTGCTCATTAGTTTCACATGTCCAAGGAAAGTAACTTGTAAGAAGTTTTGAAGTAGAGCTGTTGAAAACCAAAGAATATAACGAAACCCTGTTTTGAAAGAGAGAAAACAAAGATATAGAAAAACTAGAAATCTAGGCATCGGTTAAGCAGAGGAGAGGACTCCTGCTATGGGTGGGCTACACTATCTACAGGGAATTTTACCTAAAAGATAATGACAAGATTTCACAAATTACAAACTGAGAAACTAAACAATTAACAGGATGGCAGGTCATCATAACTTGCAGGGCCTTAAATAAACTAGTAATTTCTTCATAACACTTTTATCTACTCAACAAACTAGATGTAAGGATGACTTGGCTTGATTCTGCCTTCCTTCCTCTTCCATGTGAATTATTTCCAAAGTGAAGTTCTTAATTTAAGATACTAAAATTTCCACATTCAGAAGGAACTGCTGTAAAAGAAGGTGGATTCCCTTGCTAGAATCTACAAACAAAAGCTCTCATGCAAATTTTATGTATATCCCAGAATTTTATCTAAATAATTAATCTCTGCATCTACAAAATGGGTTTAGTTTAATTAAATATAATCTTAATAGAAGTGTTTAATTGGTTGCTTGAGATATTATTATTCCAACATCACTTTTATACAAACACATTAACTGATTGTAAAAGTCTGTAACCAGTATTCAACAGGAAGATTAAAAAACAAAGTTACAAGCTGATTATGCCTTTAAAAATAAATATTGAAATAATAAATAGCCACTCCCAGGATGTTTTCATTTCATTTAAAAATAACCACAAAAGCAAATCAAATAGGAAGACACTGACTAGTCCATATCTTGGAGAAATTTTATTCCAAAGAAGAGATATGCTGTCAATAACAGATTCTCTTTTTAAAGCTCTTGATGAGTACAGGTATATAATATGCTTTTAATTATAAGTGTTCTTGAAAGTTGACTTTTTACAAATGAGAAAGTTAAACAAGCTTTTCTAAACTTATTCCTATCCTATCAATCCAACTGTAATTCATTTTAGGCACAGAAGTAAGTGGTGAAAAGTTTGCTGGACTAAAAGATGATCTGCTACCGACCAGCTCCATGATATCTTTCCCTGTAAAATCCCTCATTTCAGCACCTAAAAATGGCTTGTGATCTCTAGGGTCCAGTGTTATTCTAAAATTACTCTTCTATATTCTTTAAGTGAGGTATCTATTCACATCCTACAATATGTCTGTGTTTTGTTTGTATCTTATTTTATGGCCAGAATGAGACCTTCTAAGAGTAGAAACTAAATTTTCTAAAGTGGTTCTCTACTAAGCAGTGGCTTATGATACAACATCTTTTAATAATATAACATAAAATATGAATGAATCTGTTAATTGACTTCCTTTCCCTATACTTTGTAATAGTACCTAGCTATGCAAATAGTAAATGAAAAACTGGTCTCACAAACTAAAGTTCTGTTCATGTTAAAATACAACACCTTCCTGACAATATTAAACTTGCAGCTGCTATTCATCTCAACAAGCAACAAAAGACAAGATAGTCCCACCAAATTTTAATAAACCACTCTGATATCACTGTAAAAGTTTTCAGATACTTAAAGGAGATTGGTTACTTGTGGATTTATTTTGCTACTATATTAATATTTAGGTATTTAACTTTTAACTTTTCACTTTAAATTTGGTAGCAGCAATCCTAAATTTCTTACTGCTAATTTATAAAAGACAGTTTTATATTTTCCACTGTCTTTTTTACTAAACAGAGAAAACTCTCACTTCTTTGCAAGAGGTCAAAAACCTTTTCTTTAAAAAGATTACTATTACTAGTTGAGGTTTACATTTATTAGACCACCCAGCTTTGAAGGTAAAATTATGACACTGATTCTTTTTCTAACTAAAATCTCACATTAATGTTCTTAAAAAATAGAACAAATTTAAACACTTAAAAATAATTTGTTACACTTTAAGCTGAATCTGAAGAAGTCAGAATCTAGATCAGATACTCAATTGTAGAACACTGCTAGTTCTGTATGTTACTTACAGGATGCCTCAAGTAAATCATTTAGCCACTATGAATCACAGTTTCTCGTCTATAAAATGTAATAATTATCCTTTGTTACTGACAATTTAATGTCTAGTTCACTGGTAAGGAATTATTCACAAATACATACAAATTATATAAATTATGTATCTATACCATACAAATTATCAATTCTTAATTTTCCAAAACAAAAAGGTTAAGATAACCAGGTTGACCAAAACCTCAAAATTGAATCGACCTAATAGGCTTTTTTAATCCCAGTAATTTTACTATCTTTCCAAATAGAGTTAAAAGGTTTTGTTTTTATTCCACCAGCATTATTAAAATAAAGCTTAAAATACTAGTGGACAAAACCAGTATACTGAAGGCTGAAGTCCACATAGAGAGCTACACATAAATGTGTAGCCTTGAAGAAATCAAGTGTAACTTGTTTCAGTAGTGATCAGGGCTGTATGTACAGAACATAAAATAAAAGAAACTATTCAAAATGATTACTTGTGGGAATTAGGATTAAGGAAACAAGAAGACATTTATTTTCTACTTTTTATCCTTTGTCCTACTGTAATCTTTTAAAATAATTACTATGTATTTCTTTTCTAACTAAAAAATATTTTAAAAGGCTAGATCATAAGTACCGAGGTCCAGCAGAGTTTTGCATATGATAGAAATTTAATAAAAAAAAGATTTCAGTAAATAAATAAAGGGATGAATTCTACCTGGGAGAAAAGAAACTAAGGAATACATTCCCATTAAAAAAAAAAAAAAAGGAAAATATCCCCACTAACGGTTAAAGAAGGACAAAGCAGTTACTGTTGGTAGCACTCATCTACATTTTACTGAATGACTGGAATATTCATTCAGCTTCTTCAGCTCCTAATACAAATATTATTATACAGTACTTACAAAACTGAATAAATAAATAAATCTTATATCATTAAGAGTTATAAGAAAAATGTAAATAACACTGATATGCATGATTCATAAAATAGTAATTAAAGTTATAGAACTTAGAAATATGCATGAGTCACATGGGAGAGGAAGAAGACAAAATTGATTATTATATTGTGTGGGTTTACAAGATTTTAATTTTAAAAATCAACGTAAACATACCTATGCCCTCTGGATTTAAAAAACAAAAACAAAAAATCTGAAAGCTTCGCAAAACCCATGCAACGTACTAAAAGAGATCACTTAACTGATACTGCCCTCCCCAGTAAGTCAATTCCATGCTCCCGTGCAGCTCAGTGGCGGGAGACATCACCAGCATAGAGTACCCTTGAAGAGGTATTTGGAGATGAGCCAGCCATCTGCAACTTTGGGAAATCTCTTTAAAAAAAATAAACAACAACAACAACACACAGATATTTAAGAAACCTGCCATCATGTTTACAATTCCAAACTGAACAGCCCAAATAAGATGGCTATACATAATTTTGAATTAGTAAACACTATTTTTACCTAATAAATAAAATGAACTCAATTAAGATGAATATGAGCTACACTTAGAAAGTAAATCAAGCTGGCCCCTTGTAGCCTGTTCTATTGGAGAGGCTATGTATGTTCTCTGTTTATTTTCACCTCCATCATTCTTTCTCAAATTTAACAAACTTAGGAGGACAGTAGACCTCAAAATCAGCAAAGCTTGACTGAATTTGCTAGCTTTGTACCTCAAAACTTACAAGATTAGTTAGGAAGAATTACTCTTGAACTATATGGCTCAGAAAGTTTTCAACTTTAAAAATACACATTTTTTTACTGTTACCTTTTCTAAAAAGTTATAAACAAATACATTCTGAAAGAACATTTCTCTTTTTTTGCCTAAGAAATGTTAAAGTTTGTTTTGTTTGTTTTGCTTAATGATGAGAACAGCACTTAGATATCAAGTAAAATGCTGGTAAGTTGACTAAATAAGGCCTACTCTATAAAAATACTGTTTTATTTGCTACAGCTTCCAATTATTGTTTAACAATCACCATCTGGAAAAGTACTATAAATTCTTGCTATGTTGTTTGGAAACTGCTAGTATAATTACATGGGAAAACTTCAAAGCCAAATTTCTGAAATCACATTCCCAATAAATGACATTTCCTTCTCTCTTAAGCAAACACTGAAATCTTCAATAGTACATGGTCCCACACCTGTCTAAATACCTAGATTCTTTATAAAATCAAATTAAAAACCAAACAAACACAGCCACTAATGTGGCAAGAAAAATGAAAGGAAGGAGATACATACGCTGTGCCACATCTATGGCTCTACCATTCACTCTCTACCCTAGTACCTCTGTTTTTAACATTGTAAACAAATGTTAACAACAGGGACCTGACAGTTGGAGAATTAGGTGCATTTCCTGGTTAGTTGTAAGTTTTCACTGACAGCCCAGAAATAATAAAAAATAATAAGGCAGTGAAATACATAGTGTGTCTGGGGTAAGTATTTTTCACACACAATTTAAATCCTTAGCATTGTTGCTGCTCCTCAAAAATAATAAGTGAATGACAAAGCTCACATTACTTCAAAGTGGCCCAAAGCTTGGTTGTTTGTAGAAAGGGTTCACATATGCAATTGAAATAAAACCTTTTGTTATAAAATATACAATGTTAAAAGAAAGTGACACAGTATTTTACCATTAAGTAGCTTAGAAAAACAGTTGAGACAAGACAAAATCATGTACAGAAAGTGTTTTGTTCAAGAACAAAACTCATTCAAATACAACATTATAAGCATACTATATATAGTTATTTTAGATACTAGTTTCTGAAATTTCAGCCAAAGGAAGAATCCACTCAGGGATGGGTATGCAATAAAAGAATGCTTAATCATACCAAAGACACAGCATTTCTTGAACCAAAAAGTATGTAATTTTCAAAAGTAAACCATTGAAAATAATGTACTAATTTTTTTTATTAATGTTGAAATTAGTCTTCACACAGAAAAGATTACTGACCACTGCTTTAAACAAATATATTTGCCTTGTTGATAAAACTGAACATGACTCTAATTCATGAATGTGACATTTATTCTTCCGTATTTTTCATATTGGTCCTGTTCCATCTTTAGCTTTCTATTCATTTCTATTTCTTTGATCATTGAACTATATTATCATGATTGATATAATTTAATAAATGTTAATAATTATGTAGGAGATGAACTTTCAACTTTTGCTATATTTATTCTAATTCTCTCTCTCTCTCTGTTTATATATTTTTCTAATAAAGATGCAGGTAAATGCCTTTATACAAATGTGCCAAGATGGATTATGGAAAAGACTCCTAGATGAATTGATATGTAAACTGACTGTCATTTGTAAGGCAAATAAAACTAATTATAAATTATCAGATAATAATTCAGACCTTTCACAAGTTTAATCTTTAAATTGGCAATATCATTATAGAACAGTCTCTATTCCGTTACTAATAATGTTAATGCAAGTTCTTGTCTAAAATTTTGAATCTTTAACCTTGTATTTATAGATGAGAAAAATTATTCATGAAGCAAAAGTTACATATACAATTATATACTGTAATTTAACTAACCATAAAACAATATCTTATATGTGGCCTCTTTTCATCTTTTAACAGGTTCTGAAATTAAAATGTAGTATTATATATAACTTTTCTTCAACTGTTAAAAGACTGCTTTAAAATGCCATTTATAGGAAGATAGTAGGTATGTTAGAAACAAGGTATTTATTCACTGATTTAACAATTTATAAAACATTGAGGGCCTGAATTGTGCTAATCTTTTGCAGCTGAAAAGTCATAATAATGTTAAAGGAAAGAAAGTGTAGAAAGAATTTTAATAAAATAAAAATATTAGATCACATGCACAATGGCATGTGATCACAACTGGCTAAATAAATAGTGAAAACTACTAACGAATAGAAATTAAATTAGTACTTTCCATAAAATTAAAGTTTTTGAATTTATGGATAATAAGGGTAATAAAAGAACAATTAAAAATTATATCAAATATATCTGATCTATGGGGTCATCTAAGTTTCTTACAAAACATCAAGAAAACTATGAGAGATATTTAAAAATTTAGAGTAAAAATATAGTGTGTATGCAAACACACACAAATATTAGGCATTCAAAATTCTAACATACTTCAATCAACTCTTAATCATGGTATATATTAGAAAAAGCAAATTATACATCAGAATAGGAATTTAGCATTAGACTTCTAGTAAAGTACCTTGCAGTGATTTGTTTTTCTTAAGGGAAAGGGACAACAGTACCATGAATTTATAAATGATTTTGAGAACAACTCATTGAAATTAGAAAATTAGAAAGACGCAGGAACTGAAGTTATCATGATACCTTCTGAAAATGAAGTCCACTAAATTGTGTAATCTCTGTCCTATAATATGAAAAATATTTACTTCTCTTGAATGAGCAATATTAGAGCAATAATGTGACAAAAACTGTTGTTGAATTTATTTAACAACAAAATTAACAAGAAAGCAACTTTCCATGACTGAAAATAAAGTATGACTTGATAATTACAAGTACTATACATTGTTTTATGCTAATTTGCAAAAATCACAAGGTCAAACTGGAAATGTCCCATTATTTTTCTGACAAGAGACTCAAAGTGGTACAAACATAAATAAACATGAACTACCATCAGAGACCATCAATTCCTGTTAAAGCCAAGAAACTGGACTACCTGATAGAATCAAAAACTTCTTAAACTGTCTCTCATATTAAAAAAAAGACATTCAAAAATATCTCAATTTTTTTTTTTTTGAAACAGGGTCTCATCTCACTCTGTCAGCTAAGATAGAATATATTGGTGTGATCCTAGTTCACTGCAACCTCAAACTCCTGGGCTCAAGCGATCCCCTTGCTTCAGCCTCTCAAGTAGGTAATACTACAAGGCAAGCGCCTCCACACCTGGCTAATTTTTTTATTTTTTGCAGAGACACGGTCTCGCTATGTTCCCAAGGCTGGTCTCAAACTCCTGGCCTCAAGTGATCCTCCCATCCTGGCCTTCCAAAATGCTAGGATTACAGGCATTAGCCATGACGCCCGGCTGACAATTTTATCAGTAGTAGAATTTATTTAAGACTTCTCATAATAATTTCTTCTATGTGGTACTCCCCCTCCCCCAAAGCCAATTCTAAATTTTATTTTTTTTAATTTCTATTTTTTTGAGACAGAGTCTTTCTCTGTCACCTGGGACTAGAGTGCACTGGCATCATCATAGGTCACTGTAACCTCCAACTCCTGGGCTCAAGAGATTCTCCTACCTCAACTTCCCAAGTAGCTGGGACTATAGGCACATGCCACCATGCCCAGCTAATTTTTTCTAGTTTTTGTAGAGACAGGGACTCGCTATCGCCCAGGCTGGCTCAAACTCCTGGTCTCAAGCAATCCTCCTGCGTTGGCCTCCCAAAGTGCTAGGATTGTAGGCATGAGCCGCTGCGCCTGGCCCCAATACTAAATTTTGAATCATTTAATTTGAAGGGGTTTTGAAAGTGAAGTTCATGTAAAATAAACCTGAAAAATTCCCCAGAGTAACAAAGTTTAAAACCATTAATAAATCTCTCATTCTGAAAATAAGCAAATATTTAAATTTGGGAATTAAAATGACTCTTTGAAATTTCTGGTTTGGTCATAAAATATAAAGACCATTTTGTCTATATCTCCTGATAAGTACAAATACGTGAGTTTATTGTTTTTATTTTTGTTTTTTTCACCCAGAAATACCCACAGCAAACATGGTAATCGAAAGTACTACAACAATAATAAGACTCAAACAGAAGCAAGTAATCAAGTATGTGGGGATTGTATGTTGCAGAATTTTAGACATTCAAAATGACATAAAACTAAGATACAAATATTTCATGTTTTAAAACAGAAATCATAAACTCTCAAATGAAAAAAAAGTATGAAATAAAATAATAAACTACCAACAGTAATCATGAAAAAGACTAATCTCAAGGGAGAAAAAAGGTCATTATTGATCAAAATGGACTATATAAAAACTAGTTCCACATGATATAAAGAGTATTTTCCTATCCTATAGTAATTAAAAGGACTCACTCCACCAAAGACACAGGCAAAGCAGAAAATTTTAAAAAAGGTTAACAAAATGAAACTATATTCAATTTCACTTATAAATAAATATAAATTAAAATAAGATACTCATATATATCATACAATAGAAGGCCAAAAAAGATAACTTTCCCAATAAAATTAAAAACCAAATATTAATAATAACAGTACAATGAGATATGGGAAAAAATAACAATCACATACATTATTGTTGGTACAACCTTTCTGATAGACAATTTAGCAACATATATTAAACTCAAAATGTATATACCCTTTGATTTTAGTAATTACAATTCTAAGAATCATTAACTATTATGATTATTGGGAAATAATTTTAAAGAAATTAGAGAACTATGTAAAGACAAATGTTCAGTGACATATAACAGAATGCTTACAAAAAGGAAAATTTGGGAAAAATCAATAGGAAGTTACTTATGGTTCATTTATATATTAAATATTATGTAGCTGTTAAAAATGAAATGGAAATATTCCAAGAGAATAAAAAACATATGTAGAAACAAAAAATTGTACATGTTTACAGAAGTATTATTCATAAGAGAAAAAAAGTGGAAACAATCCAAATGTCCATTAACTGATAAAAGGACACACAAAATGTGGTATATCCATATAATGGAATACTATTCAGCCATAAAAAGGAATGAAGTACTGATACATACCACAAGACGAATGAACTTGGAAAACATTATGCTAAGTGAAAGAAGCCAAACATAAAAGGCCACATAATTTACTATTCCATTTATATGGAATGTCCAGAATAAGTAAATCCATAGGAATAGAAAGTAAATTAGTGGTTGCCAGGGATGGGGGAAAGGGAGAAAGGGAAGTAAGTGACCATCTAATGGGTATGGAGTTTCTTTCCAGGGTGATGAAAATTTTCTGGAATTAGATAGCAGTGATAGTTGCACAACTCTGTGAATATACTAAAAAACACTGAATTGTATACTTTAAAATGGTTAAAATAGTAAATTTTATGTTATGTAAATTTTATTTCTATTTTTAAAATACTAAAAAAAAATGAAATGGAAAATATAAGTATGGCCATGAAAAGATGCCTACAATATACTAAGGCTAAAATACAAATCATAACAAAGAAAAAAATACACATACACTCTTTTGCATATACATATACAATATACATATGATGGCAGATGGGCAAAGTTCCCAGCTATAGTTATATCTGGGATTTCTGGAAGTTTTTATTAATACTTCCTACTGCTTTGTATTTGACTTCTCATGACTTTTATGAGTAGGAGGAAGAGGAAATGCAAAAATGATTTGTAGCTCAAGAAGACATAGTATATATAGAGAAAAAAGGTTAAGGAATCATAACAGACCTTTTTCTTTTCTTTCTTTTTTTCTTTCTTTTCTTTTTACTAATATAGTAGACTATTAACAGGAATTCAAACAAAGTCAAGTTATTTGTTCAGCAGTTATTGGATAAAATTTTAAAGTGAAGAGAGAGTGTTCTCACAAGGCATAAGAAAAACAAGAAATGATGAGGGCTATAAGCTTAAGAGTAAATAAAGTAAAGGAATATGATTTTGATTGAAAAGGATATATGAAAGTATAGAAATTTGAGTGTTATTTAAATTTTTCCAGTTACTAACCTTTTTCACTATAATTGTTTTAGAGATTAAAACTTTCTGTTTTTAGAATCTATGTAGTTACCTATTTACTCCTGACCTTAAATTTACTACAAAATATTAATATAGAGGTTAATTTTATTCACTATGCAATTTAAAACACTGAACCAAATTCATCACGGTGCATATAACCCTGGATGCTTCAAGAATTACTTGAATATTATGATTTTCTGAGATGTAAAATCTATTGCAGCTGTCTTAAATTTCCAAGTATATATAACTTAAAAGGGTGTTTCTCAAAGTGGCCTTGTCCATTGTCTAAAAGCCAAACTTTGGTGACCTTCAGAGCCAATTCCTTATCTCTGGTATCATGTTTTGGCCTGAGTATATGGGTTTTTGTTGGATGAGTTGTGTTCATATGTTACGAAAGAAACAATCCAAGTTTCATTTTGTGTGCAAACCAAGAATTAGAAGTTGGAAAACCTACAAAAATGAACAAAGAAAACTCAAAAGCCAATGGACAGGTTTATCTTTACTCATTGTTTCTAATGGTGTTTACACTGTACTTCAAAAGATGGCCTCATGGGGAGGTGACTATTTATGATCTAAATCAGGAAGAGCTTTGAGGTTCAAGCCAGAGTTCCTGAGCAATGCTTAGGTAGCATAACAGTTCAATTAGATTACAAAAATTCTAAAATGTCAAGTCATAGGAGTTCTAACTCTTTTTAAGAGTATGAATCTGAGTGCTATTAGAACAAAATTATAGAGATTATTACTCTTGCATTAAAGATTCAATTTTCCAACACACAATTCACTGAGTGTCTATCATATCTCAAGCACTGTTCTAGAGATTTGGGATATATCAGTCAACAAAACAGATGAAGATCTTAGCCCTGGTGAAGCTCACATTTCAGTAGAGGTGAAGATCTTAGCTCTGGTAAAGCTTACATTTTAGTGAAGGTGAAGAAAGACAATAAATAATAATCATAATAAATAAATCACATCATATGTTAGAAGTTAAGACTTAAAAAAAAAGTAATGCAGGGTAAAAAGGTCAGAAGTACTTGGGGATAAAAAGAGGGAAGGTGATTTATAATTTAAAATATAGTGGAAGGGTTAAATTCATTGAGTAGTTTTGAAACAGATGAAGGCGTTAACCATTCAGATACTGGAAGAAGTGTGCTCCTTACACAGGGAACAGCTAGTGTAATGATGCACTATGGTGGAATATGCCTGGTACAGCCAAGAAAAATTTTAAAAACCTGATGAGGCTAAAGCACAGTAACTTCAGGGGAAAAAAAAGATTAGCTGTACACAAATATAACCAGGGAAAAAAAATGTTCAGAATCAATATAAAATCTAAAGTGAATGTGAGTCAGCAAGACAAATGTTAATAAGTATAATTAGCAGATTAATTTATAGGAGATTTATTTGACATAATGTCATATTATACTCAATCCTTTTTTCCTTTAATAAGTGGTATGTTACTAATTGATAGTCTGTAGTGTTTCAGGATACTCAGAAGCTTTTTCATTTTAATTAATTATTTTCAATGTAACCTCTACAAAAATCACTAATATATCCCATCCTCACACCATCTAGCTGAAGTTTACAAGGTTGTTTCTAATCACTTTACTGCTAAATTTCATATTTTTCTTTAACTGATCTACTAGTTCATCAATAATCAAAGTCACAGATGACATTTTAAAGAATTAAATTGTAATTTTCATTTGAGGCACTTTTATGCCTCTTTCCTCTGTGAAGCCATTTCTGACTCATTCAAGCAGAAAGGATTAATTGCTCCTTTGTGCTACATCATGCTCATACTTCTATCATGACTTGATGACACAACAACACATCATTATTTGTTAATGTAACCTCCTCCTTCCTTTCAAGACTGAGTTTCATGTGAAAGCATGCCTTATTAATCTTTGTATTCTAAGCCCCCAGCACAGGGCCTAGCCAGGGTGCTGCGTGAGAAAATGAGCGGGATAAAGAAAATAGGGTAGGTATGTGTGTAAAAGATAGCGGGGGGGGGCACGGGAGGAAAGCAAAAAAAGAAAAAAGTAGAAAGTATGTATGAATTTCAAATTTAAGGCATGTGCTTCACAAAAAGAATAGGGAACTCAGGCTATGACTCATTTCCAAAGCAGAGGAAAAGAGTTACATTCAGCCAAGAAAAATATAAAGGGGTGATGGCAAAGGAACGTTCCTTGGGGCTTCTTTTTACTGTGCTCTGTGACAAACTATCCAGCTTCCCAAAGTAAGCATGGATCAAGGAGTTGGAATCTTATGTATTATAATAAAAAAGGGATCTTCCCCATTTTAAAATGCTTTAATGAGAAGCAATAGAATTTAAAGGAGTTATAAATTTATTTTTTAATTTATAGTAAGTTCACTGTTGGTATACAGTTCTGAGTTCTGAAAAATGCAGGAAGTCACGTAACCACAACCATAAGACACATAACAATTCCACCACCCAAAAACAGTCCTTCATGCTAATGCTATATAGTCAAACCCCACGCTCCCCCGACCACAAACTCTAACCCCTAGTAACCACTGATCTATTCTCTAACACTATAGTTTGGCCTTTTCTATAAAGTCATATAAATGAAATGATACACTAACCTTTAGAGTTTTGCTTCTTTCACCTAGCTTAATATATTTGACATTTATCCATGTTGTTGTGTGTGGAAATGGTTTTTTTTTGCTTTTTATTACTGAGTTTGTTCATTGTATCCATTTATCACATGAGGATACTTGGGTTGTTTCTAGTTCTTGACAATTATGAATAAAACTGCTATTAACAAGATTCTGTGTAAACTTAAGTATTCATTTCTCTTGAGTAAAACAGTAGGATGGCTAGGAAGTAAGAGTATATTGAACTTTACAAAAAATTGACTAGCTGTTTACCAAAGAGGCTATACTATTTTGCACTCCCACTGGCAATGTATGAGACTTCCAATTGCTCCCCGTCTCCACCAGAACTTGATATAGGTGTACAGGGGTACCTCACTGTGGTTTTAATTTGCATTTCCCTAATTACTAATGATGCTGACCATCATTTCATTTGTTTAGTTGCCATTTGTGTGTCTTTGATAAAGTATCTGTTCAATTCTGTTGCATATTTTAAAACTGAGTTGTTTTCAAGCTATTACCTTTTTAGGTTAGTTCTTTGTATATTCTAGATACAATCTCTCTGTCAAATATGTGATTTGCAAATATTTTCTCCTGGTCTATGGCTTGTCTTATCATTCTCTTTCAGAGGTAAAAGTTTTTATTTGAGGAGGTCCACTTTACCATTATTTGTTTTATGGACTGTACTTCTGTTGCTGTGTCTAAAATTTGTTTGCCTACTTAAAAGTAACAAAAATGTTCTACATTTTTATTTCAGAATTTTATACTTTTACACTTTGAGTTTAGGCCTATAACTGATTTTGAGTTAACTGCGGTATATAATGTGAGGGATGGGAGAAGGTTCATTTTTTGCACACAGGTATCCAATTGTTCCAGCACCATTTTTTGAAAAAGTTTATCATTTCTCCATTGAATTGCCTTTTCATCTTTGTCAAAACCAAATTGAATCAAGCATATTTGTATGGCTCTTTTTCTGAGCTCTCTATTCCATCGAATTAATCTATATTTATAAGCTTTCACCAACAACACACTGATCACCGTATCTTAACAGTAAGTCTTGAAATCAGATAGTTCAAGTCTCCAAATTTGTTCTTCCTTTGTGAAATTGTTTTGCCTATTCTAGTTACTTTGCCTATATATATATAGCCATATAAATTTTAGAACCAGTTCATTGATAGCTACAGAAAAGCCTTTGACAACTTTGAGATTGCAGATCAATATGAAGAGAATTGACATCTTAACAATACTGAGTTTTCCAATCCATACTGAACAATACCCATCCAAAATGTCAGCAGTATCAAAGTTAATAAAGCCTGTTGTAAAGTTCTGTAGATGCAGTTTAAGGAAGTTTTCTTCTAATACCTAGCTTGTGGAGTTTTTAACATAAATGAATGTTGAATTTTGTCAAATGCTTTTTTATACATCTATTAATATGATTCTGTGATTTTTATTCTTTAGTCTGTTAATAAAATGAAATATTTTGATTTTCAAATACTCAAATATCCTTGCATTCCAGAGTTTGATCTGTTAATATTTTATTGAAGATTCTGGTGTCTATGTCCATGAGGGGTATTGTTATATAAGGCATACCTCATTTTATTGCATTTAACTTCACTGTACTTTGTAGATATCACATTTTCTACAAATTGAAGGTTTGTGGCAGCCCAGCAAGTCTATCAGTGCCATTTTTCCAACAGCATGTATTCACTTCATGCCTATGTGTCACATTTTGGTAATTCTTGCAATATTTCAAACTTTTTCATTATTATTGTATCTGTTATGGTGATCTGTGATCAGTGATCTTTGATGTTACTACTGTAATAGTTTTGGGACACCATGAACACCCCCATAAATGATGGTGAACTTAATCGATAAATTTGTATGTTCTGAGTACTCTACTAACTGGCCGTTCCCCTGTTTCTCTCCTTCTCTTCGGGCCTCCCTATTCCCTGAGACATAACAATATTGAAATTAGGCCAAGTAATAACTCTATAATTGCATCTAAGTGTTCAAATGAAAGGAAGAGTCACAAGTGTCTCATGTTAAATCAAAAGCTAGAAATGATTAAGCTTAGTGAGGAAGGCATGTCAAAAACCGAAATAGGCCGAAAGCTAGGTCTCTTGTGCCAAACAGTTAGCCAAGCTGTGAAAGCAAAGGAGAAGTTCTTGAAGGAAATTCACTACTCCAGTGAACACACAAATAAGAAAGCAAAACAGCTTTATTGCTGATACAGAGAAAGTTTTAGTGGGCTAGATAGAAGACCAAACCAGCCACAACATTCCCTTAAGCCAAGGCCTAATTTAGAGGAAGGCCCTAACTCTCTTCAATTCTGTGCAAGCTAAGAGAAGTATGGAAGCTGCAGAAGAAAAGTTTGAAGCTAGCAGAGGTTGGTTCATGAAGTTGAAGGAAAGAAGCCATCTCTATAACATAAAAGTGCAAGGTGAAGCAGCAAGTGTTGATGTAGAAGCTGCAGCAAGTTACCTAAGAAGATCTAGCTAAGATCTTTTTGATGAAGGTTGTTACACTAAATAACAGATTTTCAACGTAGACAAAACAGCCCTCCTTTGGAAGAAGATGTCATCTAGGATTTTCAAACCTACTGAGAAGAAGTCAATGCCTGGCTTCAAAGTTTCAAAGGACAGGCTGACTCTCGTTAAGGGCTAATGCAGCTGATGACTTTCAGCTGAAGCCAATGCTCATTTACCATTCCAAAAATCCTAGGGCCCTTGAGAATTATGCTAAATCTACTCTGCCTGAGCTGTATAAATGGAACAACAAAGACTTGATGACAACACATCTGTTCACAGCATGGTTTACTAACTCTTTTCAGCCTACTGTTCAGACTTACTGCTCAGAAAAAAGATTCCTTTCAAGATACTACTGTTCATTGACAATGCATCTGGTCACCCAAAAGCTCTGATGAGATATACAAGGAGATTAATGTTGTTTTCATGCCTCCTAACACAATATCCATTCTGCAGCCCATGGATCAAGGAGTAATTTCAACTTTCAAGTCTTATTATTTAAGAAATACAGATTGTAAGGCTATTGCTGCCATAGTAGTGATTCCTAATAGATCTCAGCAAAGTAAATTGAAAGCTTTCTGGAAAGAATTCCAGATATCATTAAGAACATTAGTGAATCATGGGGGGAGGTCAAAATATCAACATACACAAGCATTTGGAAGAAGTTCCTTCCAACCTTCATGGATGAATTTGAGGGGTTCAAGATTTCAGTGGAAGAAGTACCTGCAGATGTGGAAATAGCAAGAGAACCATAATTAAAAATGGAGCCTGATAATGTGACTGAATTGCTGCAATCTCATGGTAAAACTTTAACAGATGAAGAATTGCTTCTTATGGATGAGAAAGAAAGTGGTTTCTTGAAATGGAATCTACTGGTGAAAATGCTGTGAACATTGTTAAAATAAGAACAAAGGACTTAGAATATTACATAAACTTAGTTCATAAAGTAGTGGCAGGATTTGAGAGGACTGACTCCAATTTTGAAAGAAGTTCTACTGTGGGTAAAATGCTATAAAACAGCATTGCATGCTACAGAGAAATCTCTTGTGAAAGGAACAATCAATGTAGCAAACTTCACTGTTGTTTTATTCTAAGAAATTGCCACAGCTACCCCAACCTTCAGCAGCCACCACATTGATTAGTCAGCAGCCATCAACATAGAGGCAAGACCCTCTACCAGCAAAAAGATTACAACTCACTGAAGACGCAGATGACCATTAGCATTTTTTAGCAATAAAGTATTTTTAATTAAGGTATATACATTATTTCTTAGACATAATGCTATTGCACACTTAATAGACTACAGTGTAGTACAAACATACCTTTTATATACAATGGGAACCCAAAAAATTTGTGTGACTTGCTTTATTGAGACATACATTTTATTGTGCTGGTCTGGAACCAAACCCACAATATACCTACAGTATACCTGTAGTTTCCTTTTCTTGTAATATTTTGTTTAATTTTGTATCAGGCTAATGCTGGCCACATAAAATGAGTTGGGAAATGTTCTCTCCTATTTTCTGGAAAAAACTGAATAGGATTAGTATTCTTCCTTAATGATTGGTCACAAGCAACAGCAAAAAATATTTAGGCCTAGAGTTTTCTTTGTTGGAAGGTTTTTAAATACTAACTCAACCTATTTAATAGGTTTAGGTCTACTCATGTTATCTTTTTCTTCATAAGTTTTGTTAGGATTTGTCTTTCAAGAAATTAGCCCATTTCATCCACAATGTCAGATTTATGGTTAGAGTTGTTCACAGTATTCAATTATTATCCTTTGAATGTAGGGCCTGTAGTGATACAACCTTTTTAATTCTTCATATTGGTAATTTGCATCCTTGCTCATTTTCTTGGTCAGTCTATTTAGAAGTTTATAAATTTTATTAATGTTTTCAAGCAATCAGCCATTCATGTCACCGATTAGCTTTATTTTGTGTTTTTAATTTCATTGATTCCTGCTTTTATTATTTCCTTTGTTCTGCTTGCTTTGGGTTTAATTTTCTCTTTTTTAGTCTCTTAAGGTGGAAGATTAGATTACTAACTTTAGAACTTTCTCCCTTTCTAAATAAGTTTTTAATGCTTTAAATTGCCCTCTAAGTACTGCTTTAACTGCATCCTACACATTTTGATGATGCATTTAAACTTTTCATTCAGTTCAAAATACTTTCTAATTTTCTTTGAGAATTCCTTGTTGACCTATGAGTTATTTTAAAATGTTTAATTTTCAAACATTTGGTGATTTTTCATATATCTTTCTGTTCTTAATTTCTAGTATAATTCTGTTACTGTTAGAGAATATGCTTTATATGATTTCAATTATTTTAAACTTGCTGAGGTTTGTTTTATGGCTCAGAATAAGATCTTTTTGAATATTCCATTTGCCCTTGAAAAAAATACATATTCTGCCATCCAGGAGTATTTTATAAATATCAATTATAAATGTTAGGGTGTTTTATAAATGTCAATTAAGTCAGTTGGTTGATAATGTTGTTCAGACCTTTTATACTTACTGATTTTCTTTCTACTTGACCTATTGCTTATGAGAAAAGTGTTGAAGTTGCCAAGTGTAACTGTGGATTTTTCTATTTCCTAATTCTCCTGTCAGTTCTATCACCTCCAAAGTATTTCGGAGCTCTGTTGTTAGCTGCATACATACTTTGGATTTGTTCTGTCTTCTTGGCATACTGACCTGCTTTTTAATAGGTAAATGTCCAACTTCATCTCCATACATTTTCTTTGTTCTGAAGTCTACTTTGATATTAATATAGCCACTCCAGTTTGCTTTCAATTAGTTTCTGCATGGAATACCTTTTTCTATCCATTTTACTATACCTAAAATGGGTTTCTTTACATAGTCTTTTCTTTTACCCAATCAAAATATCTCATTTACTTGGTGTGTTTAGACCGTTTATATTTAGTATAATTATTAATATGATTGGATTTAGTTCTACCATTTTATTGTTTGTTTTCTTTTTATCCCTTCTTTTTTCCCCCTACCTTCTCTTAGATAATTTTAACGTTTTAGCATTTCATTTTAATTTATTTATTGGCCTTCTGGCTAAATCTCTTAGTATTTTTATAGTCACTGCTTTAAGGAATATAATTCCTAACCTTTAACTGTCTATTTAGAGTTAATATTTTATCATTTCAAGTAAAATATATAACAAAATATTCCCTTTAGTCTCCAGCCTTTGTTCTAAAAGTCACTTGTATTACATATGCAAATATTGAAACCTTCCCCAGCAATGCTGTAATTTTTGTTTTCTAGAGTCATATTCAAAAGGCCTTAAGAAGAGAAAAAAAATCTGCTATATTTACTTAGATATTTACCATTTCTGTTGCTCATTCTTCATTTATGAAGTTCCAAGTTTCCTTCTGATATCATCTTCCTTTAGCCTAAAGAACTTCTGTTAGCATTTCTTTTAGACCAGGTCTGCTAATGACAATTCTTGGACTTCCTTCAACTGGAAATTTCTTTATTTTGCCTTCATTTCTGAAGTACGTTTCCACTGAATATTGAATTTTGGGTTAGCAGTTCTTTTCTTTCAGAACTCTAAAAATGCTATCCCACTGTCTTCTGTCCTCCACTGTCCATAGTATTCCACTGTGTATATATATATATATATACACCACAGTTTCTTCATCCATCTGTCAATGGATACTTAGATTGTCTTAATATATTGGCTACTGTGAAAAATGCTGCAATAAACATAGGAGTACAAATACCTCTTCAAGATAGTGATTTTACTTCCTTTTGACATATACCAGAAGAATTCTGGATCATATGGTAGTTACACTTTTAATTTTTTGAGGAACTTCCATACTGTTTTTCATAATGGCTATACTAATTTACATTCCCACCAAGGATTCCCTTTTCTCCACAGCCTCGCCTACACCTGTTCCCTTTTGACTTTGTATTAATAGTCATCCTAACAGATGTAGGGTGATATTTTCATTTTATGGTTTTGATTTGCATTTCCCTGATGATTAGTGATATTTAGCTCCTTTTCATATAACTTGTTGGCCATCTGTATGTCTTCTTTGGGAAAATATCTATTCAGGTCCTTTGCCCATTTTTTAAGCAGGGTTTTTTCCTATTGAGTTGTATGAGTTCCTTACATATTTTGAATATTAACCCTTTATTGGATATATGGTTTACATATATCTTCTCCCATTCTATAGTTTGCCTTTTTATTTTGTTGATTATTTCCTTTGCCATACAGAAACTTCTTAGTTTAATGTAGTTCCACTTGCTCATCTCTTCTTTTGTTGCCTGTGCTTTTGATGTTAAATCCAAAAAAAAAAAATCATTGCTGAGACCAATGTCAAGGAGCTTTTCCCCTGTTTTCTTTTAGTAGTTTTACAGTTTCAGGTCTTATATCTAAGTCTTTCATTCATTTTGAGTTGATTTTTGTGTATGGTATAAGAGAAGGGTCCTATTTCATTTTTTTGCATGTGGATATCCAGTTTTCTGAACACTATTTTTACTGAAGAGACTATCCTTTCCCTGTTGTGTATTCTTGGTGCCATTCTCAAAAATTAGTGGACCATATATGCATATGTTAATTTTTGGGCTCTCTAGTCTGTTCCATTGGTCTATGTATCTATTTTTACACTAATATCATATTGTTTTGATTCCTATAGCTTTGTAATATAGTTTAAAATCAGGAAGTGTGATGTCTTCAGCTTTGTTCCTTTTGCTCAGCATTGCTTTGGCTATTCAGGGTCTTTGTGGTTCCACATGAATATCAGGATATTTTTTCCTTTTTCTGTGAAAAAATATCATTGGAACTTTGATAAAGATTGCATTGAATCTGTAGATCACCATGGGTAGTATGGACATTTCTAACAATACTAATTCTTCCAATCCATGAATACAAGATATCTTTCCATTTATTTGTGTCTTCTTCAATTTCTTTAATCAATGTTTTATAGTTTTCAGTGTTCAGCTTTTTCACCTCCTTGGTTAAACTTACACCTAAGTATTTTATTCTTTTTCTTGCTATTGTAAATGGTATTTTTTTCTTAGTTTTTTCGGATTTTTTATTGTTATTGTATAGAAATGCAACTGATTTTTGTATGTTCATTTTGTATCTTACAACTTCACTGAATTTATTAATTTTAACCATTTTTGATGGAATCTTTAGGGTTCTGTAGTAAAAAATCCTCACACAGGGATAATTTAATTCCTTACTTTCTGATTCAGATGCCTTTTATTTCTTTTTCTTGCCTAATTGCTCTAGCTAGGAGTTCCAGTACTATGCTGAACACAAGTGGTAAGAGTGGGCACCCCTGTCTTGTTCCTGATCTTGGAGAAAAGCTTTCAGCTTTTCACCATTGAGTACAATGTTAACTGTAGGCTTCTCCTATATGGCCTTTATTACACTGAGGTACATTTCTTCCATACTTTAATTGTGTAGAGTTTTTATCATGAAAGGATGTTGAATTTTGTAAAATGCTTTGCTGAGCTTCTTGAATCTATAAATTTATGTCTTCTCCAAATCCAGGAACATTTAGCAATTATTTCTTCAAATATATTTTCTGCACCAATCTCTTCCTCCTCTCCTTCTGAGACTCCAATGACACAAATTTATATCTTTTACTATTTTCCAACAGGTCTGTTAAGGCTCTGTTCATTTTTCATTTTTTTAAGTTCTATTTTCTTTTATTTATTTTTTATTTCAGAATATTATGGTGGTACAACACTTTGGTTATATATATTGTCTATGCACTGTGCAAGTCAGAGCTACAATTGTGGACATACCCCACATTTTAAAATTTTTTCCTGCTCTGATCTTTAGATTGGATCACTTCTATTGATTTATTTTCAATTTCATTTATGTACCTTAATTATCTCCATTCTGCTATACAGCCTCATCTAGAGAATGTCTTATTTCAGATATTATAGTTTTTAAGTTCTAAAATATCCATGGTTCTTTTGAAGTTTTGATTTCTCTACTCAAAACTATTTTTCTATTCATTTTGAGAGTGTTTACCCTTACATCATGGAGCATGATTATAATGGCTGCTTTTAACATCCTTGCCTGATAATTCCAACATCTGGGTCATCTCAGAATGGGCATCTTGATTGTCTTTTCTTTGAGTATTGATCACATTTTCCTGGTTCTTTACGTATGTAGAGTAATTTTGGGTTTTATCCTGGATTTTTTTTAAGAAACAGAATCTTGCTATATTGGCCAGGCTGGAGTGCAGTGGCTATTCAAAGGACTGATGATAGTGCACTGCAGCCTTGAACTCCTGGCCTCAAGTGATGCTCCCACCTCAGCCTCCCTGGTAGCTGGGACTACAGATGTGTGCCACCACACCTGGCTATCTTGGATATTTTAACTATGATCTTTAGACTCTTAAGTCCTATTAAAATCCTCTAGAGTACATTGACTTTTTTGTTTTGTTTTAGCAGGCAATTGTCCCAGTTAGATTCAGAGAGCAAATTCTTTCTTGCCTTATATGGACAAAGATTCCAATGTAAGTTCAATTTGTGAAGACTTTACTATGCTTCTTTTGGTATTCTCCATCAATGCATGTGCTACTCTGGCACTTGAGCAGTGATTTACATTCTAGCTCAGTTCTCAAAGTCTTGGGGGTGAGGCCAGGAGTTACACTGGTTCACATACAGAATTGGGGTGTTCCCTTTATCAGCTCTCTCTTCCCTCATATGCACTCCAGCTCCCAGGTTCCTCCTTTTCCTAGTACCTTTAGCTTAATAAAAGGGTTTCTCTTAGAGATTTATCCTACCACATTGTTGCATAGTTCTAGGTAGCTGAGGCCACTTCTTGGGAGGAAGCAACAAGTAAAAAGAGAAAAAACACAAATCCCCCAGCATTCTCTGGCTTGCAGAGGCTCCTTCTCCTAATCCTCGGATCAAAAAGAAAAAGCTTACTGTTGGAGTTTTTGCTTTCCATTGTGCAATGAAGGACTAGGGCACCACTAGGTTAAAGCTGAGGATATAGGTGACAAAAAAAATACACAGGACATTCACATCTATATCTCTCCCCAAGCTGGTTGCTACTGTTTACTTTTCAAATCAATAAGTATACAATTAGTTGTTTTTTGTATTCCATCCAAAATTTTTTGTTGCAATCAGTGGGAGGGTGCTATGGACTGAGTTATGTCCCTCCAAAATTCATATGTTGAAGCCCTATCCCCCAATGTGTCTGTACTTGGAGATAGGGCCTTTAAGGGGATAATTAAGGTCAAATGAGGTATAAAGATGGGGCCTTGATCCAATAGGATTAGTGCCCTTATAAGAAGAGATAACAGAAACTCTCTCTCTCTCTCCACCATATAAGGACACACTGAGAAGGTAACCATCTACATGCCAGAAAAAGAGTCCTCACTAGAAAGCAAATCAGCCAGCATCTTGATCTTAAATTTCCTAGTTTCCAGAACTGAGAAATAAATTTCTGTTACTTAAGCCTCCTAGTCTGTAGTATTGTGTTGTATCAGTCCAAGAAGACTAAGACAGAGAGTTAAGCTATTAACTTACTCCATCTTGGCTAACATCCTAAATTCAGTAAGCTTTTCAACAGTAACTTTTGAAGGCTGTATGTGGTAAAGTATACACTATTCTAAAAGACATAAGATAAAAAGAACTCATGCTGTCTAAGAAAAGAGTAGAAAAATAAGGATAGTTTTCTTGGGAAATTCACTGGAATAAAAAATATGTATAATGAAGAATTCAGGATACAATAATACATAGTCAAGGAAGAAGAAAAACCACCTGTAGGAAAAGCTTATTAAGAACTGACCAGGCTGGGCATGGTGGCTCATGCCTGTAATTAGCACTTTGGAAGGCTAAGGCGGGAGGATCGCTTGAGGCCAGGAGTCCAAGACCAGCCTGAGCAACATGGTAAGACCTCATTTCTACAAAAAATAGAAAAATTAGCTGGGCCTGGTAGCACTCACCTGTAGTCCCAGCTACTTGGAAGGCTGACATAGGAGGATAGCTTCAGCCCAGGAGTTTGAGGTTGCAGTGAGCTATGATCATGCTACTGTGCACTCTAGCTCTGGCAACAGAGCAAGACCCTGTCTCCAAAAAAAAAAAACCTGACCAAATAGATGGGAATAGAGAGGAAACAGAGGAATAAGAATGCACCTGAAATGGAAAATGAAACAGCAACTGAAATAATAGCTTCAATGAGTAATAAACATAAGGAACAGACCTTATGCTCAAGTAGAAAAGAACCTTGTTATCTACAGTAACAAAAAAGGAATTAAATCCATCAGAATAATAAAACAGTTTAAAATAGCTATAATATCAATAGATCAAGCCAACAAAAATGTAAAGAACATTCAAAAAACATAATCAACAATTAAAGAATACATGGTCTTCTCAAGATGGAACATTTATTAAAACTAACTATAAGCTGGAGACTATTAAGTCTTACAAATTTTAAAAAGTCTCCCATACAGACCAAATTCTCTGACCATAACTCAATTAACAGAGAAACAAAAATGAAAAGGTAAAATGTCCTATTTTCAGAAACATTAAATATAAACTTCCAAATAACACATAAGCCAAAGAAGAAATGATAGTGAAGATAGAAATTACTTAGAAACGAGTATTAACGAAAATATTACATATCCAAACTTGTAAATACCCAAAGCAGTTCTTGGAGAGAAGTTTGAAAATTAATCTGCTAAGAGTCCAACATAAACACAATATAGCTAAAGAAGACATATAAGGAAACAATAATGCCATTAGCATATATAAATGATCAACAAAGCTATAAGTTAGTTATAGGAAAGACTAATAAAACTGACAAATCTCTGGCAATACTGGTCAAAAAAAAAAAAAAGAAAAAGAATGAATAACCATAAAATAAAAACAAAGAACTAAAAACAAAAAAAGGAAAATAATTTTAAAACAAAATATACAAACAAAAGAACTAATAACTAATGTTAGATATGCAGAAGAAGCCCAACCAGCTGATATTTGTGTGGAAAATCATACCAGGTACTCAGTGATGAAGATTTTGTTTCACTCTTCAACAGCAGCCTACATTAAATATGCCATATCCTTCAGAGGAGATTGATGGCTAGTGAATGACGATGATGAAAGGAGTAGTATTTTTAAGAAACAGAATCCTAGCTTTATCAATGTCATAAAGCTATAAATATGCACCTTAAGTTTTAGTCTTTACACCTCTTTAGGGAACTCTAACTTTTAAAACTCATTCAGCTGAATTTATCTATTTTAACTATGTCACATTAAAGAAAAAATTACAACTAAATATTTTAAAATTAAGAGTATATAGAATAAAAGAAATTGACAACTGTAAAGAGAATACAGAATCAAAGAATATAAAAGAAATCAACAACCTGAACAGACCTATAAGCATTAAAGTGAGTTAAAGCGTGCATGCACATGCACATGCGTGCACACACACACACCCCACTTGACCTAGAGAGTTTCATTGGCAACTTTTACCTAATAGATGAAGATTCCAAGCTTATGCAAAATTCTTCCAAAGGAAAAAAAAAGATAAAACACCTTCAATTTATTTCATGAAGCTAGTATAACCTTGATAGCAAAAACCAAAATAAGTATAAAACAGAAAAATTACAAATTTTATTTATAAACATAGAACCAAAACTTCTAAAATGTTAGCAAACTAAATCCCAAATATGGCAAAACATATTAAAACAATATATGAGGCTCAAGTTGAATTTATCCCAAGAATATATGGATGATTTAACATTAGAAAAACTACTGATATAATCCTTCACATTAAAAAATTAAAGGTGATTTCTGGATCCAGAACAAGATGAAGTAGATGCACTTTCCTCCTGCTAAATACAACTAAAAATAATAGTGATATTATATATAAAACAAACATACAAAGATTCTGAAGGTGGAGATAAAAGGGAAGACTGGCTAGGGACCTCAGAACCCAAGGAATGACACAGCAGTTTTCTTTTTGCCTCATATACGCCTCCTGCCCTGCCCCCACTACCAGACTGTGTGCTGGATAAATCAGCAACCTGTATCTACAGCATAGTTACAGGAGAAGTGGAGAGGCTTGCCTTCTCCTCTTGAGTTTTCTAAATTATGTTTGATGGTGGAAACAAAAATTATAACATTGTCTGATGTGGTCCTAAATGTATGTTTACAATCATTATATGTATACAATCATTTTATTATATTATATACTACATATTATATTATATTATATGCATATAATCATTATATTATAAATAGGGAAGGTAAACGGACATAAAGAAAGGTAAGGTTTTTAAACTTCACACTGGGAAATGATGATACCAGTAGACTGTGGTAAGTTATGTATATATAATGTAATACCTAAAGCAACCACTAAAAAATTTATACAAAGAGATACACTCAAAAACAATACAGATAAATAAAAATGGAATTCTAGAAAGTGTTCAAATAACCCACAGGAGGACAGAAAAAAGAAAACCGAGAAACTAAGAACATATGGAACAAACAAAACACTAAAAAATAAAATGGCAAATCTATTGTATTTACCCGTATTTTTCCTTACTGTATTCTTTCTTCCTTCCTGATATTCCAAAGGTCTTTCTTTTATCATTTCCTTTCTACTTAATGAAGGTTCTTTAGCCATTATTTTAGGGTAAGTCTGCTGCCAACAAATGCCCTTAGTTTTTTTTCTATGTTGAGAAGGTCTTAATTTTCCCTTCGTTATTGAAGAGTAATTCCACTAGATATATTATAGTATCCTGTGTTGACAATTCTTACTGTTCAGCACTTGAAATAAGCTGTACCACTTCTTCCTGGCCTCTATAGTTTCTGATAAGAAATGTGCTGTTATCAAATTATTTTTTCCTTATAGGCAAGGTATCATTTTTCTCTAGCTACTTGTAACATTTTTTCTTTGTCTTTATTTCTCTGAAGTTTAATTATAATGTCTCTTGGCATGGATTTCTTTGGATTTTTCCTGTTTGTGGTCCACTCAGTTTCTTGAATCTGTGTGTTTATATCTCTTGCTAAATTTCAGAAATTTTCAGCTACTATTTCTTTGAGTACTTTCTCAGTCCCATCCTCCTTCTCCTCTCCTTCAAGAATTCTGATGACAGAAGTCATTTTTTGTTATTGTTCCAGAGGTCCCTGAAGCTCTCTGTTCATTGTTTTTAAGTCCAATTTCTCTCTATTTTTCAGATTAGAAAATTTCTATTGTTCTGTCTTCCAGTTTACTGATGCTTTCCCTTGTACCATCCATTTTCCTAATGGGCCCATTCACTGAGCAAAATTTATTTCAATTTTGTATTTTTTCAGGACCAAATATCCAGTTAGTTTTTCTTTATATCTTTTATTTCTTTGCTGTGGCTTTCCATTTTTTTCATTTGTTTCTAGATGTTTGTACTTGCTCAAAGCATTTTTACCATGGATGCTTTATAATCTTTGTCAGTAATCCTAACACCTCTGTCATCTCAGTGTTGACATCTATTTATTGTCTTTTTACATATAATTTTAGATCTTCCTGATTCTTGGTATGACAAGAGATTTTCTGTTGAAACCTGCACATGCTCATATTATGTTGAGACTCTAGATCTTATTTACAGCTTTTGTTTCAATTGGCTTTCTATGACATTGCTCTAGCAGGGGAAGAAGGTAAGGTGGAAAGGCACCATACTTCATTAGTGCCAAGTGGAAGAAGAAGTCCAAATGTCCCAACTGGCTTCTGCTGACACCCAAGGTGGGGATTCCAGGCTTCCCACATGGCCTCCACTAGCATTGCACTGGGGGTGGCTTCCTTACTTGGTGATAGTGAAAGACATAACTCTCCATCTAACAGGGCTCTTCTGACACCACCCCAACATGGCAGGGAAGTGGCACCTCATTACTGCTGGGTGGAGATGGCAGCCCAGGTCCCCCCAGTATGGTGTCCATCAACATGGTAGGAAGGTGGAGGGTTGGAAGAGAGAGAGAGAGAGAGTTTTCATGACGAGACAGGAGGGAAGAAGTCCCAGCTCTCTGTGTGGCCTTCTCTGATACCACCCTAATGATGGTATTGGGACACCTTGTTACAGCTTCATGAGGGCAGAATTCTAGGCTTCCCATTCATCCTTTTTTGGATTGTGTGGTACCATGGTTTTTCTGTGGTGTTTGGCTGAAGTAGAGCAGAGACTGTCTAAAAGTTTTCTGTCTTGGTAAGTGGTTCTTTTCCTGGTCCTTTGGCTACAAAGAACAGGTTCTTGCTGGGAGTTTTTGTTTTCTTGTGCCTGTTGACATCTGCAGGTTGCTGGCTTATCTAGAACCAATCTGGGATATATGACACAAAAAGAAAATCCAGGGAACCCACTACTGTGCCATTTGTAAGGTCTCCAGGTCCTTAACCAGTCTTTCTTCTACTCTCTACCTTTCAGTTTCTTCTTGTGCTCATTGTACTTAGAGAGAAATATTAGGGAAAAGTATGTCAACTTCATCACCCAGAAGCGGAAGTCCTCCTAAATTGCATTTTCCCCCCATTTGACAAAATGATAGAAGCTATGAGGGCAGGGATTTTGGTTTTATTCACTACGGTATGCCCAGCACTTACAACAGGACCTGGCATATAGTAGGCACTCTATAAATATAGTTGAATAAGCAAATGAATAAATGCATTTATAGTTGATCCATTACATTACGGTTTTGAATGAGTAATCTGAAATTTAAGTAGCCTAGTGAGGATAAATAAGATTACAAGAACTATAGTGATAAACAATAATACAATTGATAAGTTAAAAAGCAAAGGTTTTCCTCTCTATATGACATCAAAGAATTAGGGTTTTTGAAATTACCAACTTAACTTTGACTAATTGGGAAATGACCATCCTTCTCTAACTTCTCGTCTTTTTACTGTTTTCCTTCTCTTTCTGTCCTTCTCTCTTTTCCTCTTTCCTTTTCTTATTCTTTCTTTTTCTTCTTCTTTTCCTCAATGTTCAAAACCAACCTCAGTATTTTCCCTTTCCCCAAACACGTTCTTCCTTTTCAGTTTCCCTGGGTAATGGCCACATCCAAGCTGGAATCTCTGCATCACTCTGGTCCTCAGCTTTCTCCTGCCCACAGCCAACCAATTCCTAAGATTTCTTAATACTACCAATGCATACCATATTTTTCAGCTTCACTAGCTAGTCTCTTTTTCTTCTTTTTTTTTTCCTGAAATAAGCTTAGAATTTTATTTATTTTTTTCTTTTTAAAAATTATTTTTAAAAAATTATTGACAAAAATTCTATATATTTATCAAGTATGTATTTCAAAATATGTATACACTGTGGAATGGCTATAGTGAGCTAATTAACCTATGCATTACCTCACTGTTTCAGTCTGTTTTATGTTGCTATAACAGAATAACTGAGACTGGGTAATTTATAAAGAATAGAAATTTATTTCATGGCCAGGCGCAGTGGCTCACACCTGTAATCCTGGCACTGTGGCAGGCCGAGGCGGGAGGATCACTTGAGGCCAGGAGTTTGAGACCAGCCTGAGCAAGAGTGAGACCCTGTCTCTACAAAAAATACAAAAATTAGCCAGGTGTGGTGGCGCGGGCCTATAGTCCCACCTACTTGGGAGGCTGAGACAGGAGAATCGCTGGAGCCCAGGAGTTTGAGGTTGCAGTGAGCTATGATGACACCACTGCACTCTAGCCCGGGTGACAGAGCAAGACCCTGTCTCAAAAAAAAGAAAACAAACAAAAAAAACAAATTTACTTCTTACAGTTCTGGAGCCTAGGAAGTCCAAGATCAAAGCATTGGCAGGTTCAGTGTCTGGTGAGGGTCCAGTCTCTGATTCCAAGGTAGTGCTCTGAATGCTTAAGAATGCTGTGTTTCCACATGGCAGAAGGTGGAAAGGCAAAAAAGGACAAACCCCTTCTGTTAAGCCCTCTCATAAGGGCATTAATCCACTGATGAGGATGGAGGCTTTTAGGTTCTAAAAGTCCCCACCTCCCAACACTGTTACACTGGAGATTAAGTTTCCAACACATAAATTTGCAGGGACACATTCAGACCAAGGACTCATATACTTATTTTTTTGTGGTGAGAACAGTTAAAATACACTCTCTTAGAAATTTTCAAATATACATCATATTGTTATTAACATATGTTATTAACCACGTAACACAGTCATCACCATGTTGTACAATAGATCTCTTGAACTTATTCCTTCTATCTAACCAAAATTTTGTGACCTTTAACCAACATCTCCCCCACTACCACCTTCCAGTGTCTGGTATCCACCATGCTACTCTCTACTTCCATGAGTTTGACTTTTTTAGATTCCACATATAAGCAAGATCAGGTGTATTTATCTTTATGTCTAGCTTATTTCACTTAACCTGATGTCCTCTGGGTTTATCCATGTTGTTGCAAATGACAGGATTTCCTTCTTTGTTAAGCCTGAACATTATTCCATTGTGTATTTACAACACATTTTCTTTATTCACTCATCAGTAGATGAACAATTAGGTTAATTCCACACCTTAGCTAGTGTGAATAATGCTGCAATGAACATGGGAGTACAGATAACTCTTTGAGATACTGATTTCATTTCCTTTGGATATATACCAAATAGTGGGATTGCTGGATATATGGCAGTTCTATTTAATTTTTTGAGGAACCTCCATATAGTTTTCCATAATGGCTATACTAAATTTACATTCCCACCAACAGTATGCAAGGGTTCCCTTTTATCCATGTCCTCTCCAACACTTGTTATTGTTTGTCTTTTTGATGATATCCATTCTAATGGTGTGAGGTGATATCCCATGGTTTTAATTTGCATTTCTCTGCTTATTAGTGATGTTGAACACCTTTTCATATACGTGTTGGCCATGTGCATGTCTTCTTTCGAGAAATGTCTGTTCATATCCTTTCCCCATTTTTTAATCAGATTATTTATTTTCTTACTATTGATTTGAGTTCCTTATATATTTTTGATATTAACCCCTTATCAGATGTATGGTTTACAAATATTTTTTCCCATTCCTTTACTCTGTTCATTGTTTCCTTGTCTGTACAGAAGCTTTTTAGTTTGATGTAGTTCCACTTATTTATTTTTCTGTGCTCTTGGTGTCACATCCAAAAACCATATCCCAGAACAATGTCATCAGGCTCTTCTCCTATGTTTTCTTCTAGTAGATTTACAGTTTCAGGTCTTACATTTAAGTCCTTCACCCATTTTGAGTTGACTTTTGTATATAATGTAAGATAAGGGTCTGATTTCATTCTTCCACATGTGGATATCCAGTTGTCCCAACACTATTTATTAAAGAGGCCATTCTTTCCCTATGATGTGTTCTTGGCACCTTTGTTGGAAATCAATAGACTGTATAAATTCATAGATTTATTTCTGGCTCTCTATTCCATTCCATTGGTTTACGGGTCGATTTTTATGCCAGCAACATGCTGTTTTGATTTCTGTAGCTTTGTAGTATATTTTGAAGTCAAGTAGTTTGATGCCTCCAGCTTTGTTCTTTTTGCTCAAGATTGCTTTGGCTATTTGGGGTCTTTTGTGGTTTCACATAAATTTTAGGACTATCTTTTTTACTTCTGTGAAAAATGTCATTTGAATTTTGATAGATATTACATTGAATGTGTAGATCACTTTGAGTAGCGGGTAGCATGGACTTTTTTTTTTTTGAGACAGGGTCTCACTCTGTTGTCCAGGCTGGAGTACAGTGGTGTGATCTTAACCTTACTGTAACCTCGAACTCCTGGGCTCAAGCAATTATCTGGCCTAAGCCTCCCAGTGTGGACATTTTAACAATGTTAATTCTTCCAATACATGAACATGGGATATCGTTTCATTTATTTGCATTTTAACAGCCATCTCATCCATCTCTGAAGCGGATAATGAAAAAAATAATACTGCATTTATATCTATCAAACTTCAGCTCAGGCACACTAATTAAGAGAACTAAAACTAAAAATTCAACTAAAAGCCTTGGAATTTTACTTAGCCTCAACTTCAATGTAAGCCAAAATTGTGATGTGGCAATCAAAAAGTCAATGTAATCTTAAATTCTAACTAATACAGAGTTTAGCCTCTCTGAAGCACTTTACTCAACTCTGCGAACCAGATTTTCAAGACAATACTAACACATCAGTGAATAACTAAGACTGTGGTGATTCCAGAAGATTGAAGAAATTAGGGATGCCTTATCTGAGAGAGAAAAAGGGGGAACTGAGAGAAAGGGTTCTATAATAGTAGTATTCTAATATTTTATTAGGCTCACAGTTGAAAAAAAGTAGCAGAAAAAAAGATCAAAGCATAATAAAATAGGTTGGCTTCATATATTTAAGAATTTTTTAACAATTGGAACTGTCCAAAAATGTGACAGACTGCTCTACTTAGTTCCTAGAGATCAGAAGTATTAAGTGAAAACTATCTGTCCACCAGTTAGAAATATTGTTGAATAGATTGCTTCAGTAGGAGAGAGACTAGAATAGAGTCATGTTTCTCAGTCTGTGATCCTTCACACTACCTGAAGTGGCGCTGTGGAGTTTCAGGGTGGGGTACAATTGCTGAGCAGGCAAAATGCCTGACTTCCCCAACCCTGGCTTCAACAAAATGTTCCACTTACATTATCCAGCTTTTGCAGTGGCTTTTATCAGGGGAGGCAGGGATAGGGTGGAAAGAAGTATTAAAGCATAAAAGTTCAAAAATTACTACACTGAAGAACCTGAACTAAGGTCTCTTTCAATTCTAACATTCTGTGATTAATCCCTACTTCTCAGCTATATTCCAGAGAAGTAAGATCATCATCTCACTGATGGATTACTGAAAATAAGATTAATGTATACCATTTAAAAAGCCTCCTTTTCTTCAGTAATGGGCTTTTAGAATGAATTAAGTAGATAATTGTCTCAGTTCTTCACTTTACCTGTTGTCAGCACAGCCTATATTGTGTCTGAAAGATATTTAATCTTTCTCTGGAAAAATTTAATGTTTAAACCAAATGCCCTTTTACTTTAAAAATAGGCAGTAGCTGTAGAAAAGTAAATCTCACAAACTCATGAAGTTATACATTTTTAATCTGTACTTCTATAAAGGAAAATATTGGAAAAATTAGTTGCTATATAACTAAATCTTAAGTGAACAGAGTGTATTATCAAAATAATTATGTAACTTCTCCAAAAGTAAAAACAATTTGTTATGTATTAAAATACTAAAAGATAGGAAATAATATATGAAAGTTCTAGATACTTAAGTCTTTAAAATATCTCATCTCAAAAGTTATAGATGATTTCATAATTCATATCTATATATACTAATCACAGTGACCACAATACTTGATTTACAGAAACTTTTTTTAAAAACATGTTTTGAATTGTTAATCTTACCTAGCTTAAAAAGTTAACACAAATCTTACTGTATCAGCTTTCTTACTATCTTGGTCACATAAGTAGAATTACTATCCATAAGTCAACTAGGTATTCTATTTTCATTATAGTATTTTTCAGAAATAACATTAATAAATTTGTTTAGAAGCAATTCTAAAGGTCTATAATCTATATTTTGCTGAGGTACAACTCAGAAGATGGCAGACTAGTGTGCAGAAGGGATCCACTTACATGGTAGTGAGTCTGCCCAATCACTCATGGAAATCTCAACATAGCCTTATTGTTTTCTATTAAAAGTTTTTTATGTATTCTGTGAGAAAATCATATGCTAAATGGTATACCAAATCACAGGAACTAGATCTTAAGATAAAATGCTTGCAAACATTAAAGTACATCAAGGTCTATTGTATTCCATGTGTTTTTTAGCCAGGTATTATTTATAAATTTATGTACAAAATTTAAAAATATGATCACCACACAATATAGTAGCCCTGACAGTATCTCAAAATATGGAATACTTCCATATCCTTTTCTTTCATAAAAACTTATTTTCTTATGAAAGGTAACATATTAATAGCAGAAAATTTAGGAAATACAGAACAGCAATAATGAAGGGAAAAAAAAAAACCTTAAAAGGCAAAATAACCAAACTTTAACAGAAAAAGTGTGAGCAATTTTATGGACCCCATGTTAAACTGCAAAGGGCTGAATGAATTCAGATTTTTTTTTCCATGTAATTAAATTCAATGCTTTGCTTTGGGCCCATAGGACTGCTCAACTGATTTAAACACTTACAGCAAAACCTGGATGCTTTCAGCATCAAGAAGTACAGAATAGAATTAACCCTCAGATTACACTTAAAATTCTCTTTGGTAAATTATATTACCAAAGCATATTACTATTATTGATTTGAAACTATATCATTAAGATTGTAAAGCTAATAAAAATGTAAGTGAAAACATCTGATCAAATTTCTTTTAGGAAAGCTAGATAATGGAATTAATGTGATAAAGTTCTTATTTGTTACTAAGATTTATGCTAAATAATACTTCTTGATTTTTATCAATTATATTTTACAGATATATATTTTTAATGTAAAAAATTTTTCAAATTCAGAGAGAATATATTTCCCATATTGCCCTTTAAATTTTAAGAGATTTATATTTCTAATATAAATATGCTTACTGACTTAAGAAAACCAATGTCAAGCATCTCTTTTATGTACCTCTTTTTTAACTTCTTCTTTACTTACTGCTAAAAAATTTTCAAAGATTCCTAAGTTTAAGAAAGTAGATGATCAGCAAACAAATTTCCTGGACTGTTCCTTTGTAAATTGATTAAAAAACCACCTAGTAACTTTTGGGATGGGCTAACTTTTAATTTAAGCTTTTATTTTAACTACTTATGGAAAGTGACTTTGCTCCTTGTATGTGGCAATTAATACACTCAACATTTTTAACACATCCCAGAAAAAGGTGTAAATCTGAGAATAGAGATTCTTTTCTAAGGACACAGGCCAAAACACTAGTCATTCTGAAATCAGTTTTATGTTTCCCAAGACGTAGCATGGCTGCTATCTAAGTCACATCTGACTGTATGATTTCTAAAATTTCAAGCTTATTATAGAGAGAGCTGTTGGGAGAATAAATAATACATTTGTGCTTTACCTTTTAGCCGGTGGCTTAGAATCTGTTCCAAAATAGCTGCAAAATTGTTAAATCCAGGAGAAGAATCATCAATTGTCTCAAAGCAAGACCGATCAATCAGGGTCTTCACAGAAAACCTATGAAGAAAAGATTATTGTTGCTTTTAGGCAGAGTTGATTCATTCACCTAAATATGAAAAAATGGGAGGAAGGCAATTTTGGGAAGAATTGCAGAAATATTTTATAAGACTATATATTCTGAAAACCCCATTTATTCAAATTCACTCTGTAAATAGAAAATTTTACAGAAATATCAGGCTTTTCACTTACATATTTACTATTTGCTATGGTCTGAATGTTTGTGTCCTCCCAAAATTCATGTGTTGATACCTAACGCCCAGTGCAATAGTATTAAGGGGTGGGGCCTTTGGTAGGTGATCATGAGAGAAGAACCCTCATGAATGGGATTAGTACTCTTATAAAAGAGGTCCTAGGGAGCTTGTTTGCCTCTTCTACCATGTAAGAATACACAGAAGGCACCATCTATGAGGAATGGGGCCTCACCAAACACCATATCTGAGGGTGCTTTGATCTTGGACTTTACAGCCTCCAGAACTGTGAGCAATAAATTTGTTTTTTATTAATTATAAAATATAAGATATTTTGTTAAAATAGCCTGAAAGGACTAAGACAGTATCTATTGACCAAACTGAGGCTTAGGAATAGCTCACTGTCCTCACAGCCATTAAAATCAGAATTAAAATATAACCTAACTAAATGATTAACTCCAAAATACTCACAAGGCAGAGTACTAATACTTATAAGAAATTTGAGCTTCAGACTCAAATGCTTTTAAGAGTTTTTGAGCACAAAATAGAATAAAATAGTATGTGAGCATTCATGAAGTATAGATCCAAAGTTTATTAACATATAAATAGGAAAACTTGCAAATCTGTAGTGTGCTATATTTTTCCTTCTTATGAGAATGTCCTGTCTCTATTTTTAACTACCAAAATTAATGTGTTTTCCAAATCTCAGCTCAAATGCCATCTCTTTAATGAAGAATTATCCACCTGCACATTTCTAAGCACAAACTAGCATTTTGTTTGTTTGCCCTTAAAAGATAATTACAATTTATCCTACTGTGTTTTCTCTCTCTATCTTATTAGAATATAAATTCCTTCAGGGCAGAAACATGCCTTCTGTATGTTTGTATCTTCCTCAGCACCTAAGAAAATACCTTGAACATTGTACTCAGTAAGTACTTGTTGATTTATCTGTAAGCTCTATTTTGAAAGAATGGCAAAGAAATGTTTAAATGCCACACGATGGCAAGACCAAAAAAAACCAGTCTGTGATTTTTAACACGTATAGATTCATATAACCACCATCAAAATCAGGATACAAAACAGTTCTGTCAACTCAAACAACTCCCTCATGCTATCTCTTTATAGTCATATCCTACAAAGTATGTCGTATGAGTGCCTAAGACAGTGGGGAATGATGAGAAGGGGATAACTGTGACAGCTGTTAAATAACTAGAAATAAAAACTATGAAGGAGATAAAAGAGTACAAACTATTTCCTAGGTTTTAGGCTTGATGGCTATGCTATTTAATCAGGACAAAAAATACAAGAGACAGGTATAAAAGGAAATATAGAGAAATGTGTTTATATAGCTTGTATCTATTATTTACCATATTAGAAATTAAACTAAGAAATTTTAAAATACAGGCAGTCCACACTTAGCAAAGTGGTGCAGGACCATAAAAATGACTCTGCAAGCTGAAATCATGCAAAATGATCTTTATACTCAATGCAAAAATTTACAACTGTCCCGTGACCTTTATAAATTTTTTTGAAAACATTAAAAACTCTCTTACAGCCAGTTATAATGTATAGGGAAATGAAAAAATAGTAAAATAGATTTATTTACTACACTGTAATTTAAAACATTAGGAACACGGGAATTAAAGTGTTTTAATTCTTTGTAAAAAACTTATCAAGAGTAATCCGAATAATGCTTTCCTTAGTCTTCTCATTGCATAACTTAAGATATGGAGTGAGCATATTTTCTATGTCTTGGCAAATTGTCATATTCTTTTCTAAGTTTTAATCAGCTCCCAACATTTTAGCCTTTACACTTTCAATGTTGCGAAATATCTCTGAGAAGCACTTTAATGTGAAGTGTCTCGTCAGCGTCACTTCCTCTGGGACATCTTCACCCTTTCTGTCACAACCACTTTCTTCATTTATATCATTAAGTTCACCTCCCTGAGTTCCTCTGGCTGCATATCTAGATTCTCTTAACGAGCAGAAATGTCAACATCCCCATGATTAACTATTTCTTCTATAACTCCATTTATGTTCAATTTTCACTTTGCGCATTATCACCTTCCATTTCTTTTCTGTACTTTCATCTTTGAAAGCTGGCCTATTCACTCTTTTGATTATCCATTTTCATAAAACATCACAAGTTTATCACCAGGAGATAAGGAGGCAACAGAATTACAGGCTTTGCTTTCTGTGCATGAACTGAATAACAGATGCATAGTGACCAATCATAGACAGACTTTGAAAGAAACGATATGACTGGTCACTGATCATGATGTGCATGTTTTATTTACATAGTGATTTGTGAACTGAAGAGCTAGCAGCAAAATATGTATTTCATGCAATTACAGCTAATATACGGTGGTAATTCAAACTGGACCCATGTTGTAGGAATGATGTTATTTAACTGAACTGTGAAATTCTGGAACCATGCAAAGTAAGGACTGTATGTATTTACTAATTAATTATAAACAAAATAAATCCATTGCATGTTGATAAATAATATATTTTATGAAAACCATATTTTCCAAAATAAAAATTTAGAAAGAATAGAATTGTTTATGTTTGTAAATATCTTTAATGTTGTATTTAATAGAAGATCATTAGATTTTCATATCTGCTTCTGCATTCTATCTATTCTAATATTACACATTATGTAGCTTCTGGAAAACTCCACCGTACACTTGTTTGAGAGTAGGAATAAAAAGGGCAAATAATGTTTTGGAACTGTTAAGAAAGTAATTTTGACCCTTCCCACAAAGGGTCTGAATTTAGGAGCACACTTTGAGAATCATTACCCTAAGTCATCCTCGATAGGTAATGAAATAACTCTCCTATGCAAATAGAATGGTACTAATTACATACCATTACATATCTTTGGAAGAATTAAGAAATTATTCACTCAAATAATTTTCAGTCTCTTTTGGTTCACATGAATAACTCAGAAAGGTTGAGACAGATAAAGGTTCAACTACATAGTATTATCTACAACAGCAACTGGAGCTCAATGGAGGAAGCTACTGTGTAAATAATAGGGAAAAAAGAACATGTAGGAAGCAACACTGATAAAGTTGTTCTCTCGTACCTAAAGGATAGTCAAGTTAAATAAATACAGATGTAATGCATGGGTAATTGAATAGAAACAAAAAGAAGATGAAGAGAAACCAGATTTAAAAGGGACTTGGAAACTTTTGTTTCATATGTCTATCTCATTGACAATACCTGAAAAAAAATTCTGCTAATCTTCAGCAAACTTTTAATAAGAATAAATAAGTACAATGTTCTTATTCAGTAGGAGAATGAAATGGGAAGTGTTCCTAGAATGAATAAACAAAAACCACACAATCTCCACCTCCATCTTTGACCTGAACAGAAGGAAATTTCTGAATGTTTTCTGTAGTCTTTATTCAGTAGAATGGAATAAGAAAGCTCACTCTGCAACCACATTCATCAAGGTAGAAATAACCTACTGCTTTAAAAAGTTATGTCATCTAAGATAGTAATGCACATCCATGAAATAAACTGAAAATTATATTTAAAAACAAAAATAACAAAGTGCTATTTCATCAAAAAAAAAAAAAAGCCAGGTTAGAACTCATTTTCCACCTTTAACAGTCTGATAAGTCACTATTGTTCTCCAGGAATAATACAAAATTACCTCACAGATTATCTGCATTGTAAAATGTAATGGGAAGAAAAAGCCATGGCTGTTAATATACATATTTTTGTAGCATCAATAGATATATATAGACCAACCAGTAGTCAACAAAATACACAAATCTTTTTCTCATGTTATCAGTAGATTATATTCATACAAAAGATACTATCTGCATGATAAAAACCTAAGATGGTGAATCTCAGGACATTAAATTACTTTTAATGCAACCTGACTAAAAACTAGAACAAAAGCAAAATCCAAATATCCCAAAGCATATCATTAGATGCAATTTCTATTATTTCCAAGTATGAGGATATTTAACGGTGAGAAAGTATTTTAAATAATTTCTATTATACCTAGGTCAGTAACGAAGAAAAATAATGTTCCCCAGTTTTCCTCATCATTCATATCCTGCTCTCTGCCTGCCAACATAAACCAAAATTTCAGAAGGCAAATCAGCTCCTGAGAGTCTGTGTTTTACTTCCAGATAACTAACTCTTCCCACTCAACACTTCTCTAAAACTCATGTCACTAGCTCCATTATCCTAGAGTAAGGAGAATCTTTCCTCCATAACACAGTAACTAGCTAAGATGTGCTATAAAAACCAAACCTGGAAAATGAATTTCAATATACCCAAAAAATATCACACAGATGCTGAGCTATTTCCTGATAATGATGACATTAATATTAGTCATCTATTTCCTGAAAAGGAGTGATTTTTAAATAATGAAATGACAATTTGATGAATATCTAAAAATACCAGCTCAAGTCTAAGTAACAGCTTTTACATAAGAATAAAAAATCAAAAATTTACATAAAAGAGACATAATGAAGTTTTTGAAATGTCTCTGTTTAAAAAGAGTCTCTTTTCCACCTTCACTATCCAAAGGAAAATTTTGTTAGCTTAAAAGTAAGAATGACCATGACTAAAACCTTCAAACCTAAGAAAGCATGAACTACCTTCTTCCCTTTAACAACATACCAAGAGAAATGAGATGGTTACCAAAACTATGTTTAAAAGTTGTTCATTATATCCATATTAAATTAATTCCTTCCACAGTTCATGGATTTGAACCATAATTATAATTAAAAATAATTAAAAATCAACAAATGTGAGAAAAAAATAAAAAATTAAAATTAAAAAAATTTCTATAGTTTTTATTGAAAATAAACTATTTAAAAAGTAGAAATTCACCTTTAATATTTAAGGTCCTGCATTAGTAATATACACATATATACCCACATACACTAAGGGAGAAGTAGGAAAAAAACAAGTAGAAAAAAAAATATTCCCATCCATTTACAATAAGCATATATTATGTTGGCCATTTATTAAATATGCTTCAGAAAAAAATAAGTATTCTAACAAAATAGACTGTAGATTATCTTATCTGTATTATGTTATACCCCTTTACATGGAATTATACCTGAAGATAACTAAAGTACACAAAAGCACCTAGAATCAACACATTTCAAAACTAAAAAGGGTTCAGAATATCATCAATAGGAGTGGTATTTTTAATAGAACATAAGTATCCAAAATATGAGGCAGAGTTCTTTCCACTATTTCACACCAAATTTACAGGATTCTTTATGTTGTTACTGCTAATAGTCTTTACCAAAAGGATAACTATGCTCTGCTATTAAAATAACAGTCAACATCCATAATCAATAAGGAGATGGGTGTCAACAGATATGACACAATCCACACCAAATATAATGTAAAGCAGTGACTACGGGTGATAATAAGCACACTACCCGAAGATAATGAGTTCACTGGAAGGTTATTTCCTTTCTTACATCTTACACCAGAAACTCAAAAAAAATTTCTAGAATCAGCAATTCGCCTTCTTTTTTCAAGTATTATGCAAGTGAATAATTCCCAACCATCACGTGTATTTTCCTCTTCATATTTTTTCTGTAATTTTAATCTATTTAATAGATTTTATAATGAGATAAAATACTTTTCACATAGCCTTTTAGCAGGGGTCTACAGACTATTTCCCACAGGCCAAATCCAACCAGTTGCCTGATTTTGTAAATAAACTTTTATTCAGGAAAAAGAAAATCCCAACCGTCTTCCCTAAAATTTGTACTCTGAAACACTAAAGTCTCTCTCTTATATTATTATTATTATTTTTAATTTTACCCAATATAAAAATTAACTTAAAAGTAAAGACAAAGAGAGAGAGAAGTAAATTTTAAAATATTTTCCCCACCTGCCTGCTCAAAATTTTTTTAAAAGAGAATTGTTAATCTGGACACCTTAAGAATGAGATACTGTTTTATTAACATCTTGTATTGCTATATAAGCAGACTGATGACAGCAGATTGCCCAACGTGAAAAGTAATATAGGAGGACAACCTTAAAAAAAACTCCTAGAAAAATGCACAACTTTTTAAAAATTCATCTAAAATTAGAAAACTGTCAAACCAAGAAAACTTCCCATCTTAAAATGAATTAAATAGTTTGAGACCTCATACAAAAGAACTCCCAATTAAAATCATTTTAATAAAGAATACTTTAACTATACACTTGGATCACATATCCCTTGGGAATCCAATTATCCTTTATCCAATAGCAAATGAAAATATTCAAGCAGAATATTTTAATATAAGTAAACTAGCTATATTCAAATTGGCAGCAGTAAAGCAATATAAAGAACAGGGGCTTTGAAATCATAAAGTCCTTGGATTCACAGCTGGCTCTACTATGATCCAGTCCCTGTCAAGACACTTAACCTCCTTGAATTTCACTTTCCTCAATGGCCAATTACCTAATTATTGTGAAGAAAGGAAATAGCATATACGGAACATTTAACATAGTGTTAGCTTATACAAAAACTACTAAATGTTAACACATATCCTCTTTCTTTTCAGAGCGCCATAATTACACTTAATGACATCTAAGCATAGAAAAAAGAGACAGGAATTCTGAGTATCTGCATGTAAACTGATTTTTTTTAAAAAAGCATAATCTATAGAAATTATAGTTTACCAACACTAGAAATGCTAAGAAAATAAAGGTTCCCAGTTTCTGGTTCTCTGGCTCTAATGCAAACACCCACATATAATCTAGATTCAGCTGACCTGTATGATAAACACTTAAGGCAGCATAGTATGAAAGGAAAAACATAACTTTTAAAACCATACATATTTGGGTTTGAATTCTGGCAATGTTACCCTTAACTATAAAATAAATCTGATTTAAATAAAAATTATTATAATTAGAATTTCCCTTATTAGTTACAAAGGCTCAATCTAATATTATTTCCTCCAAAAAGCAGATTCTCCGTGTATGTTGTACATTAAATAAATACATTTTCTTCTGATGTTAGACATAGATGTTTTATGGTTTTTTAACTTATTGAAATGTGAAATTTATTTTTAATATTAATTTTGAGACTAGATCTGGAATATAACAGAAGTATAAATACTAAGATTTAAAAATCTCAAAATCAAATGTTAAATTTGAATCTTGGGGGAATATTGTTTTCCTGTATTCTTTTAAGGACAATCACCATCACTGGAGAAAATGAACAATAAATTATTTCACTTAGGTAAAAACAAAATTTGCCCATTATATACATTTTTCATCTTTTATAAAATATTTTCAAAATAGTATGCATTTTGGAAGTTTTACCTATTTTTGTGAAATATTATTTTTTAAACAGAAAATAAAAGTAGATTACTTTGGAAAAGTAAGTATCAAAAAATATTAATTTCATTTAACCTTTACCATTCTATTTTTTTTATTCAAACACTGGAAGAGATGAATTTTTATTTTTCCATTTCCACATTGGGTGAGTTTTTAAAAATTAGTGAAGATGGTTCTTTAATCCCACTTTCAACCTTAGTTTGGAAATGTCCACTGTTATTATTCTTCACTAGTTAGAATTACCTCATTTGATAAGCATGCTTACTATTTACTAGATGCTGAATAAACTATGATTTCTACACTTGAGAAATTACATTCTAGTAGAAAACAAAAGATAATTAGATTATAGCATAATGAGTTCTATATTTATTTATATTACCTATCTCACAAAAGACCTGAGATTGCTTAGGAGGGCATATAAAATACAATCATTTGACTAGCATAAATTAAAACTGGAGGGGAAGATGAAAAATGTGAGAACAGACTTCCAAGGAAGATGGAGCACATAGTGATAGAGCAGGGCTCCCACACAGTACAACTAAAAAACTGGAGGAGGAGAGGGTTACAGAACTATGTTTGAAAGCTGCAGAGAGTTGCTGACACAATAAGAACTGGAGATGACTCCAGTTCATCTAAAGGTAGATGACTTCTACAGCTGCTTTTATGCAGGAGTGTCTGTCAATTCTGAGTGCTGGCAGTGTCTGGCACCCACAGAAGGTTGCTGGTGGGGACAGAAAAACCAGAAAAGCCTCTGAAGGAGACTTGGAAAGACTCAAACACTTTCCTTTCATCTGGGACTGTGCGGTACAGGAGACTAAAACCCTAATCAGAAAGTCTCTGAAAAACAGAGCTAAGTATTTGGTAGTTTCAGAGACAAAATAATAGTTCAGGATCCGCTGGAGGAAGGATGCTAGAAAATATACCAAATCTAAGTTGAAAACCCTAAAGGGCCAGGGGCAAACTGGTTGCCGGAGACTAACCAGGGTTGAAACCCAGCCTGGATTCAGCACAGTCCCTGACTGGATGAAGGTGATCAGCCACCACTTTATCTTCCAGAGAAAGATTAACACTAGTAAAGGAAAGTGAGCATTAACCTCATTGGCCATGGGCGCTAGTATGCTCTTGGCTATGTGTTTCTAAAATTGAGTGGTACATTCCATCTGTTTACTCCACTGTGGTCTCTTTCTACTATATGTTATATTCTTATGAACATTTTGACACATAATGATTGACAAATGGTAAGCGTAATAGTACTGAAAGAACATCAAAAGTGCTAAAGAAAAACTTTAATAAATATTATGTGGCATTCAATTAAAAAATTATCTAGACATGCCAAAAGAGAGGACTACATGACAAAAAAAGAAAACAGTGAGAGAGGAAAGAAACAGATCATAAAAGCAGACGTAAAGATGATTCAAATGTTCTAAATCAATTTTAAAAACTTTAAAATAAATAGGATTAATATATTTAAGACAATAGAGGAAATGACAGACATAAGAGATAAAAACACAGGTTTTGGCTGGGCGTGGTAGCTCACGCCTGTGTTCCCAGCACTTTGGAAGGCCAAGGAGGGAGGATCACTTGAGGCCAGGAGTTTGAGACCAGCCTAAACAACATAGCGAGACCCTGTCTCTATGAAAAATAGAAAAATTAACTGGGCATGGTGGTGCATGCCTGTAGTTCCAGCTACTCGGGAGGCTGAGGCAGGAGGATTGCTTGAGACTGGGAGTTTGAAGTTGCAGTGAGCTATGATGACACCACTGCACTTTAGCCTAGGCAACAGAATAAGACTCTGTCTAAAAAAATAATAATAATAACATAAATAATAGAAAGCTGTTGCAACTATATCAATAGCAGACAAAATAGACTTTAAGGCAGTAGCATTATTAGAGCTAATGAGGAACAATTCATTATGACAAAGGAATCAAACTACCAGGAAGAGATCACAATTCTAAATTTGCATAAAGCTAGTAACAGAGCAACAAAATATTTACAAAAAATTACAGAACTAAGAGGAGAAACAGACAAATCTACACTCACAGAGACAGACTTTAACTCATCTCTCAATACCAGATAGACAAAGCATACAAAAATCTAGTAAGGATACAAAAGATATAAACACACAATTAACACACTAGACCTAATTGACATATACAGAACATGTAATCAATGACAGAATATACATTCTTTTCAAACGCACATGAAATATATATTGAAATTAACCATACACTGGTTAATATGATATTTGTATCATAAAACAAACATCAAAAAATTTCAGAAGTTTGAAATGTTTCAGAATATGTTCTCTGCACAGTGGAATTAAGTTAGAAATCAACAAATAAAAGATATCTTAAAAACTTTCAGCTGTTTGAAAGTTAAATAATACATTTTAAATAACCCATGAATTGACAAAGTAATAAAGCCAAAAGTTGGTTATTTGAAAAAATTAATAAAATTTATAAACTCTTAGCAAGAAAAAAATGGGGAAAACAGAGATTATCAATATTAGGAAAGAAAAACAGAAAATCACTACAGATAAACAGAAAATCACTACAGATCTTTCAGACAACAAGATATTAAGAGGATACTGAGAAAAGCCTTAACAAAAAATTTGATAATATAAATGAAATGGGTATATTCCTTGAAAAATTTACTGAAACTGATACAAGAAAAAATTAGAAATCTGAATTGTTCAGTATCTATTAAGTAAATTGAATCTGTTACTAAAAGATTTCCCACAAAGACAATTTGTGGTTCAGATTGCTTCCCTGGTGAATTCTTCCACACGTTTAAGAAAGAAATAGTATCAATTTTACACAAACTTCTACAGAACAGAAAAGAAAAAAAAAAACCAAAAAACCACTTCCCAACTTGTTTTATAAGGCCAGAGAACCTTAATGACAAAACCAGAGAAGAACACTATAAGGATAGTTACAGACCAATCTCTCCCACGAACAAATACGTAAAAATTTCAAATAAAATATTAACTCAACGAATGCAAAGATATGTCAAAAAAATAATGCATCACAACTGAATGCATAATATTCCACAATATTTAAACATATGAAGAAATATATTATGTTCATGGGTTGCACATAAGTCTTAATATTGTAAAGATGACAGTTTTCCCAAAACTGATTTATAGAATCAGTGCAAACTTAGTAAAAATCTCAGAAAAAATTTTTAATGGCAATTGACAAGTTGATTACATGGTTTAACATGTAAAAGTCAATCAATACAATTCACAACAAAAACAAAGAAAAGGGACAGAAATCACATATTTATCTTGATAGATATCAGAAAAAGCATTTAATAATGCAACATTCAGCATGCGCTTATGATAAACATTCTCAACAATCTACAAATAGAAGGGAACTAAGAAAAACCTACTGCAAACGTCCTACTTAATCATAAAATTTTGAATGTCTTCTGTGACACTGTATAAGTGGTCCTAGTCACAGCAGTAAGACAAGAAAGAAAAGGCATAAAGATTGAAAAAAGAAGAAATAAAATAAGCAGATGACATTACTGTGTACTTAGAAAATTAAGGGAAAAAATGCAGAAAATCTGTTAGAATTAACAAGTAAATCTAGTAAGATTGCTAGATATAAGACCAATATCTTAAAAGGCCAAGTTTATGGTATATACCAGAAAAAAGAAAAGGAAAATTCAAAGTTTTTAATGATTTCAGTTGCAATATAAAAATATACATATACGCAAGAATTAGCCTACAAGAGTCAAATATCTATACATTCAAAACTACAAAACATTCTTGAGAAAATTCCACAATATTTAAACATATGAAGAAATATATTATGTTCATGGGTTGCACATAAGTCTTAATATTGTAAAGATGACAGTTTTCCCAAAACTGATTTATAGAATCAGTGCAAACTTAGTAAAAATCTCAGAAAAAATTTTTAATGGCAATTGACAAGTTGATTCTAAAATTTAGTTTGCAAAAGGCCAAGAATAGCCAAGACAATCTTGAAAAATAAGACTAGAAAACTTATATTACCAAACACCAAGATATATTATAAAGTTATAGTTATTAAACTAGTATGATATTAGCTCAAGGATAGACAAATGGATCATTGGAACAAAAGGGAGAGTCCAGAAACAAACCCACCAATGATCCAGTCAACTGACTTAAGACAAACGGGACTGACACGTGAGAGCAGTGAGGAAAGCATGGTCTTTCCAATAAATTATACTAGGTCAACTGATTTTCCTTAACGGAAATATTTAATCTTGACCCCTATACTTCACACTATAAATAAAAATATACTACAGATGGACTGTTGATATAAACATAAAAACAAAGTTTTAGAAGAAAACAGGAGAACATTTTCATTACTTTCGGGTAGGTTGATCTCTTAAATACATCATAAGCGTTAACTATGAAGGAAATTTATGGACTACTTTACATTAAAAATTTCTATTCATCAAAACACACTACAGAGTGAAAAAAAAGGCCACCAATGAAAGAGATTTGCATTACATATATCAACAAACGATTCCCATACAGAATGTACAAAGAACTACACATCAAACAAAAAGGCAGAGACCCCAGTTGATAAGTGGCTTGAAATGGCATTTCACAAAAGAAGATCTCCAAATCTCCAAATGGCCAATAGACTTACGAAAAGGTGCTTGACTTCATTCATTATCGTTATCAAAGAAATGCAAATTAAACCACCATGTAGCACCCCAACAAACACACCAGAAGGTCTAAAATGAAAGAAAATTTCAAGCATTAGTGAGGATGTGGAACAAATGGAATTCTTACACACTGCTTACTGGTATGTAGGTTGGTACAACTCCTTTGGAAAACTGTTGTCAGTATATACACCACATGACTCAGCAATTCCACTCCTAGCTATATACCTGCCAGAAATATGTACATATATTCACCAAAATACATATTCATGAATATTCAATTAGTAGTAGTCAAAACATAGAAACACGTCAAGTGTCCATCAGTGGTAAAATGGAAAAATTGTATATTCATTCAATGGAATAATGTATAGCAATGAAAATGAATAAACTGCAGCAACATGCAACATAAACCATGAATCTCACAAACATAATGAGCAAAATAAGTTAAACACAAAAGAGTACATACTGTATTATTACATTCATTTTAAATTCAAAAAAAGGCAAAAATAAACCATGGTGTTGAAAATCAGGAGAGCAGTTACCCTTAACAGGGGTAGTAACTGGAAAAAAGCAAGGAGGAGGTCTCTAGGTATTTGAGTAATGTTCTGTTTCTTGACCTGGGTTCTAGTTACAATGTTGTGCCCTCTTGCAAAAAATTCATTGAGCTGTATGCTTACTTATAATTTCTGTATGGAAATTATAAGTGAATAAAAATTTATATTAAAAATGTGGGGGCAGCCTTGTGCTGTGGCTCACACCTGTAATCTAGCACTCTGGGAGTCTGAGGTGGGAGGATCGCTCCAAGTGAGGAGTTCAAAACCACTCTGAGTAAGAGGTAGATACCATCTCTACTAAAAATAAAGAAATTAGCCGGACGTGGTGGTGCATGCCTGTAGTCCCAGCTACTCGGGAGGCTGAGGCAGGAAGATCCCTTGAGCCCAGGAGTGTGAGGTTGCAGTGAGCTATAACGATGCCACAGCACTCTATCCAACAGTTTTGTGAGAAAAAGATAAAGTTGTGAGTTACACATTCTTTTGTGTCCAGTAGATACAAATAAATCAATTGTCTAGAAATACAACTGTTGACACTAAAGACAGACATTTCTCACAGAGGTCTTCACACAAGAAGCCATTTTTGGACATAATAAACAATGTTCTTGACAATAACTTCAAGACCCTCTGTGATTGCTTCTTATGATGACCCTCAATGTAGGCAGATGGAATCTTACCAACACACAACTGGGTAAAAGGAACTGGGGAACAGAAGAACGCAGAGCGATGCAGTCTACATACCCAGCTGCTCTCTGATGATTTGAACTTAACCAAGAATATATTTTATAAACCTGTTAAGAGTGAACAGAAGAGTGGATAAACTTCAAGCATTCCCCCTTGAATACTGTCTCTCAACTGAACTTTTGACAGCAAGGAAGTTAAAATAAATACCCCCTAGTAAATGTCTGGGGGATAGCTATTCTCTGTTGTCAATTAATATAAACCCAGTTTAGCTTTTGTGAATGCTGAAAAGTCTACCTAGGACTAGCAGCTGCAAAAAAAATCTTATTACCTCCATTATGAGCACTTACTAATAGGGCACTAAGAATTCTTAGAAGTGATACTGAACTTGCTCCAAAACTATAACTAATGTTGATCAAAGTCACAACCCAAAGTTCTGCTACACATAGAATGACTAAAAGAGCTTTACCCAAAAATATTATAATCACTACAGCCAAGGTGTGAACAGTCTTAAGAGGCATACTCAAGCATACTTAAGCAAATAGTAACAAGAAAAGTGAGTCACTGAATTTAAAGTTATTTAAAAGATTATGCTATAGTTTGAATATAGCTTGTTTGTTCCCACCAGATCTCATGTTGAAATTTGATCCCCAATGTGTCAGTGTTGGGAGGTGGGGCCTTGTGGAAGGTGTCTGGGTGAATGGGGCAGATCCCTCATGAATGGCTTGGTGCCATTCTCAGGCAGTGAGTGAGTTTTCACCCTACTGAGACAGGGGCAATGGATTAGTTTCCTGGAAAGGGGGTTGTTATAAAGCCAGGACACCCCTTGGGGTTTGGTCCCTCTTTGCATATGCCTGCTTCCCCTTTGATTTTCTCCACCATGTCTTGATGTAGCACAAAACCCCTCACCAGAAGCTCAGCAGATGCCAGCTCCTTGTTTCTTGTACAGCCTTCAGAACTGTGAGCTAAATAAACTTCTAGTCTTTATAAATTACCCAGCTTCAGATATTCCTTTATAACAACACAAAACAGACTAAGACATTTTATATTACCAATAATACCCAGTAACATTTCACACATCTGCATTTCTCCCAAGTTCAACCATAGGAACAGGCCTTTTTTTCTGATTATTCATCAACCAGATGAATCAACCAGAATATTAAGAAGTTCAGACTGCTAAAGTTCATTCACTTAACTCAGGCCTCTGGGAACTTTTTTAAAAAACACATATGTTACCTGCTTTCATAGTTCACAATCAATTATAATTAGCAAGTCAGAATGGGAAGTGCAAAGAAAAGAACTGCTAGAAACAGAAAGAGTTGTAAGAAATAACAGCTAACTTGGTAGGAAAAAACAGCAGAATGCAAAAGCCAACAAAGAACTCCAAACACATAATATCCTGGGGCCACTGAGCAAAATGCTCTATGTATCTCAAAAGTTTCCAAGGGCAGCCACTGCACAGCAGGCATATTCACAGAAGTACATCCAAAGTAAAGTCATCAATAAGGATTACATTATGCCATGTACAGTCTTTTTAAAGAAGGTAGGGAAACGTGTAGTATTTTTCAAAAGCAACTCATCCAAAATGTTTCAAATATTATTTATTGAGGTCTGAATTTGAGCACTTAAATTATAAGCTTAGGTTACACAGAAGATTGCACTCCACAATAAATGCTAAGTAAAGCACTACAGTTGATGGAACAATTTTAAGCCTAACTCAAACATTAGTTACATAGAAAATATGAGTTCCTCATTTCCTGAATACACTGGAAAAATGGGGAGTGAATGTAAATTTGAAATAATATTCAAGTTCTGAAATAATATCTTGACCAATAGAAAACTAAGACTATGTACATATTATTATAAGTACTTTAATTGCAAAATCATTTGTCTCTACCCCACTTAACTCATCACAGTATCTCCTTAAATCTCTCGTTAGTCCTTTGTATCCACAAAACTGAAAAATTATGACTTTATGTGGGGAGTTTCTCTTAAAGTATTCATTTAAAAGTTTGACAAATGTTATTTTAAAATGTTTATGCATATATATGCATATATATTTTTGACATTTATATTTTAATAATTTTCTCATAAGGCATTGTTAATCCACAGAACAAGAATCTAGATTTTAATTCTCTGCCAAGATAACTAAAATCAAAGGAATATATAAGCTTTTCTATAAACCATGAAGCTTAAAAAGGACAAAAAAATGATTAATACTTGATTTTCCATGGGTGAAAAATGCAAGTTAAAAAAATCTGAAGGACTTTAACAATTTAATTTTTCAAAGATCTAAATGGTAGAGAATGTACAGGGAAAATACTAGTTGGTGTTCTGAGCCAAAGTCAGTGGATGAATATTTTGGAGTTGAGTGTGGAAGATTTAGAGTCCTTCGATGACCTAATTTCTCTACACCACAATCTGTGAAAAATATGATAAAACAGGACTTATTTGCTGAAATAAATGCTGTACAAATATTTTTAGTCTACAATATGTAAGTGTTCACTGGAAAAAAAACTGATGAAATAATTACATACACATATACAATCACAATGAAGCAAAATTCAATTCAGCTCTTTTCCTGACTGTCCTACCTAACCAAACAGCCCAATTCCAAAATCCAAAATAATAACAATATTGCACTTGTAGAAGGTGCAAAACCTAAGAATTGTGTTCTTATATAATAAGGTTTTAAATCTATACTGAGAATATGCCTAAATTGTTTAAGGGATAAGGAAAAGCATTACTGTTTTAAGTATTAGTATTAATAGACACACTAGAATGATATACGGTGGTAGAGTTTTGTTTTTGTTTGTTTTGGTTTTGTAAACTGTTCAATATTTCTAGAACATCAGTAGAGAATCACAAAATGGAAGGCACAGTTCAAAATGTTTTTGTTTACAGAGAAAATGCACATGCCACATCTACTTGCTATAAATATGTATCTGCCATTATGACCCTGCTCATATTTGGAAAAATTCAAAACAAAATATGAACACATTTTTCTTAAAGGCCATTATTTATTTTAGGGCTATCATTGAAGATTACCAATGATCTGGTTCAACATTATTTTACAGATGATAAAACTAAAAAAATGGAAAGGTTGCACGGCTTGTTAAAGGGCACACTAGTTAAATGACAAAGCCAACTTAAAACCCATTTATATTTCTACTAAACCAACTTCTTCCTAACTTAAATATAAAATCATCTCTGATTTGAGATATAAAAATAAAAAAATGAATTCATAAGACATATCAGTGAGATACCCAGGGTTTGGTGATCCTGAAAAGTAGCATAAATGCATAAATGCTGCTTTGTTCATCTTCCTGAATTCGTCGTGGGTCTACTTAAAAGTACAAATGGCATACAGTGACTTTTTCTCCAAAAAGCAAAAGTCATTTAGTTAAAGCCTAACAAATACTAGACATGGATAATTTATATGCACCATCAGCTATGTGGGCATGAAGAACAGCCTTAATATTATCCATATAAATAATGATACAAATTGAAATCTAAACCAGAAATTGAAAGTTATTTTACTACTTTACTAAATCTATGTGTAAACTGTAAAGTCAGCATATATTCATTTTGCAATAGAAAACAATAATTATAAAAGTAAAAATAATGAAAATACAACTAGCCCAGATAGCTGTCTATGCAAATCAGTGTGATGTTACTTAAATTTCTTAAAGATAATTAAAAATTTAATTCAAATAAAGTTGAAATACAAGTCCCTTTCTTCTCCTCAACCGTCTCTGGTAGGGCACAAATGAACAGTTTGTGCCCTAACCAGTTCATGATCTAAAACCAGCCAAGACAAAAATGCAGAAGCAAAAGGAATAGTGCCCACCACTGAATTTATTCACTTAATAAATATTTACTGAGTGTCAGATGCTATACTGTGAAGAATCTGAACAAGACCAATTGAAAAGCAGACAAGATCACTGTCCTTCTGAAGTTTAACTCTGACAGAGCTTTTGCGAAATACATTACCTCAAGAAGTACTGCATATGTTTGAACTATCTTCAATTTTTTAAAAGTAATTATTTTTAATATCTGGAAATTACAGTTAAGAAAATCAGCCTGGCTTATTGTTCTATTTATCTAACTTTTAAAATATTTGCCTAAATTTAAGAAAATTTAATAAAGCCTATCTCCCTCAAAAGGCTGTATCCCAGACAGCATAAATGGTAAAGTAAGATTCCATATTACTTTACTATTTAAAACTCAAAAGTGTCATAACTGTCAACGAGGCAGGTCTTCCTGCTAGAGAGACAAACATTTGTAATAATTCAAGTTAAAAAAACAAAGTCATTTAAAGTTATTGAATATAAGTCCTAATATAATTATCTGTATTCCACTTAAGATGCTAGACATATTTTTACACAAGGAAAACCAGAAAAAAAACATACACATATAAATTGCAAAGGAGGAAAAGGTTTCATAATCATCTGATTCTCAGAGGATTATCACTGGCTAATGATTCCTGGGGTTTGATGGAACAGAGTTTTAAAACAACTAAATGCTTCAGAGAAGTTCCTAAGAACTGGATGCCTAGGATTTCAATTTTTCTTAATACCTAGATATAAGACTTAAAGAAAATATATCAGTATGTTTAAAAAAAAACGGTTCTCTCTGAACACTACGCTTATTATACACAGTAATTATTCCTTTACTGTTTCTGTTTTATAAAGTAAGGGAATACTACATGTATAGTTAGACACCATTTAAGGAAAGGCAGACCTTAGAATAAATCATTGACACGAAGACTAGGTATCCTCCACAGTCCCATTCTTAATAACTGCAGAAACACCACTAGCACTGTAGTTTAAAAGTGGATAGTACACACACGCACACACACAATTGCTGGCGTGTAGTAGGCGCTCAATATTTGTGGAATAAAATGAGTGAAGATATGTAAACAAGCCAAAACAACAAAATGCACTCCGATTTGGGGGCAACACAGTAATCAATCATAGTAATGACTACTTCACCAAAAGCTGGCTGACAATTTAATACGCACTAAATGAATGAGTTCTTCCTCCTTGCCCTCCTGTTTTACTCTGACATTACACTGCACATTCAAAACAAATCCTCCCCCAGCCCCGCCCCAAGCCCTACCCTCGGCTGCCTCCAGCACTGGAACTGATGGAAAGTCCAGGGCCTCGGCGATGCTCAGCCCCGAGCCCCTCTCCAGGGTGCTGGGTGCCCGAAGACACGCCCAGCGCGGCAGAGGCAGGGGGCACAGCCCATAGTCCTCGGTACCCCCAGGGACTCGCGCACACGCCCAGGGCTCTCCGCCCGCGGCGCCGGCCGCCCCCTCCCCTCGCCCTAGGCCGCCGTACCTGCACACGGTGATCAGGTTCCTCCTCTCCACCGCAGCATTGCGGGCGCCCAGGCTCTTCTTGCTGCCGCCGCCGCCTCGGCTCCCGCTCAGGCCCCCCAGGCTCCGGGAGGCCATGGCGGGGTGACCCCCGCGCCCCCTTTGTCTCGCGCGACTCCGCACGCCCCCCCCCCCCACCACACCTGCTTGCCTGGGCTCTCGCTCGGTACGCGAGAGTGGAAGCACGGGAAAGAGCGAGGAGGAAGGGAGGGCGTGCAAGACAGCGGGGGACGAGTACCCCGGGGCTGACGGCTGCCCTCGGCACCCCCGCGCCACACACACATACACACACACACACTCGCGCGCGCGCACACACGCACGCACCACCTCTGCCCTCCCGCGCCGCCGGCCGCCGGGCGGCGCGTGCGGGTCGGCGTCGGGCGCTCCCCTACTTCCCTGGGGACCTTGAGGGCGCGCGCACAAGCCAGCCGGCCCAGCACACCCAACCACTCACACTCGGCGGCAACTCGCGCCCCAGCCGGGGCCGCTGCGGTGAGGGCCGGGGCCTCGCGCGCGCAGCCCCGCCCTCCCTGCGCCTATCGGAGCGATGCTGCGCCAGCTGGAGCCAATTGCAGCGCGCGAGAGGCGGGGCCGGCCGTGCGGACCCTTTAAAGTAACGTGCTCGAGCACCGCCCCGACGCGTGGGCAGCTGTCAAGACGCCGGGCTCGTTCTCGCCGCCCGCGTGTTGTAGCCAGTCGCCATGCAGGGATTGTGGGATGCGGGGCCCGAGAGTGCCCGGGGCCGATTACCAACCCTTGCGTGGGGCCAGGCTCTAACGGCCGATCCCCAGTCCTGTGGCTTCCATTAGCTTCAGTGCGGAGAATGCAGCCGCGCCTGCGCCCGCACCCGACCCTGCGCCAGACTACCAAGAAGGGAGGGAGGTTCCTTTTGTCTAACGCCTTCCCCGGGCCTGATAAACAGCTACACAGTGGCCTGCAGGCGGAAATTACCTGTAGAATAGCCTTCTTGGGGCGTCTGGTGGCAGGATTTCTTGACACTCCACGCAACGTCGCTCCCACCTCAGCCTCCAGCGCTGCCTGCAAACGGGACTGACCGCGTGAGAACGAGCGCGGTGCGAGTGTATACTCTTCTAGCGTCCTGGGCAGCGGAACGGGTTGGGGGGCGAGATGGGAAGTGAGCCTAGGGAAATTCGGCTTTGGCCCGGCCCGGCTGCTGCCTTAGAAAGGCCTGGAGCGCCGCCCTCCATGCCCGTGTTCAGTAGCGCCCACTTTCCAGAGCTTCTTCACCACGCCTCCGGCCTTACCTGTGAGAGGGTCCCCCTTTCGGCCCACGTCCTGTGGCGCTCACCTACACCTGCTGTTTACCTCCCCTTGCGCCAATATGCCCAGATTTTAGAGTGAAATCCGTAATGACTACTATCGTTGTGGAACCTAACAGTGGTGTGCATAGAACAGGTTCTCAATAAATGTCCCTTGAATTTAATTTGAAGTCCCATTTGGCATTATTTTTACTGAAATTTCACAGTTTTAGTGGCTCCAAAATCCATATAACTTCCACCTCTGGTTTTGAAGTTTCTGTCGAAGAATGTTATAGAATATTTAGTTTACTGTAGATATGTCTGTACTTAAATAATGTACACAGTAATTCAGGAAGTACTGTTATTCTATATTGAATGCTTTTAAAACAGTTTTGTATAATAAAGCTGTGGCTTAGTAATTTCTGAGGTTTTTAAAATTTAAAAATCTCTATTTAAAATCATTAGGGCAAAGACTCATCCCTTTCAGCTACCAAGTCTAATCACAGTAGAATAAAAATCTACGTGGGGAAAAAAAGATCTGTCTTAACTAATTTGCTATAATAAATATTATATTGGCTTGCTAATATGTTGGCTTGCTAGCCCAACAGTATTAATTCAGAAGTAGCCATCAGGAAACAGATACACCAGCTCTGCAGGCAGTCTGAGCAAAATATTTGCACTGGCAATAACAAATACTACTCGAATTGACATTACTATTGTTTAACCACAATAAAACAATAACACTGCATAGGGAAAAGAGTGGAAAGCCATTAGTTATCAAGAAAATTCCTAGACACCCATGTTTGATATGTCCTGAGGGAGGGAGAGAACACACATGACTCTGAGGCATTTATCAAGAAGACAGAAGTGAATGGTCCTGTGATAATGAGGAAAGTAAGATGTTATTCTCAAAATTGGCTTTCTAGCCTCTAGTATATTTTCATGCTATTTGTACTGTGAATTCTGACTGAAAATTTAGTAAAACTCTACCTTAAATGATTAATTGGGTAATAATGTTATTTTTCAAAATTAGGTAATAATGTTATTTTGCAAACGCTACCTTCAGGAGGATTCAGTTGACATATTTGGTACTTGCTTAACAAGATTTTGCCATAAGACAAGGATTTTTTAATTTTTTTGCATGTACAGCAACAGCCACGTGGGGGCCTTATTTGATAAGGCTTTTTTCTCACTTACCCTGAGCAGTATGTCCTGGGTGTCTTTCTTTCTCTAGGTTACTAATCTGGAGATTACTAATCATTTATATCCAATGCAAAGTATAATACTACTATAAAGCCCCATGAGTTTTCACACGACTTTTTGAGCTTCTTTTGGCATCTGTTTCGATTCTTTCTTTATTTGAGCATTTGCACAAAGGTTGTTTTTTTTTACATTCAGAGATGTAAAAAGATTCACAATAAAAATTATGAAAAAAGTAGATGCCTAATTTAACTTATAGGAATTTTGTAGAACCAAATGGGCAGACCATAGCCATTCACCATTTTCCCAACCTACTCCTCATCATCAAAAAAGACAAAATTACATGTGTAATTTATAATTTGTAATTACAATATATAAAATATCCTCAAATATAAAACAATTATAAGTCACACATTACCAAACCATAGTTTATTTTAGTCTCAAAGAAGTGGACTTTCTAAGTATGCCACAAACCCAGTAGCCGTGCAAAAGAGTTTAGAAAAATTAAAGATATAAATTTTTTTGAGTCCACAAATCAAGTATCATCATAAGCAAAATCAAAAGAAAAATGACCAACTGAGAAAATATTCTTGAAACTCATACAAAGAGCTAATTTCCTTTGTATAAAAGTATTCCTGCAGATCAGTAAGCACTGTTTCAGTAGAACAATAAAAATAAAAGCCAAATAGGAGTGAGTAAAACAGTTGGTGGGAAGTAAAAATCACACAACTTTTAAAAAGTTGTTGTGAAGGAAAAGAAAAAAGGGTAGTGGTATAGGGGAGTATTGACTAGACGGATGTTGGTGTTTTATTGCTGTTGTGTTGTTACTTTTCACAGAAGTGACTTGAGCACATTTTAAAGCTGATACGATGAATCTACCATGAGCAAAGGGTTAATAATGCAAGAGGGAGAGAAAAATGATTAGAAGTGAGGATGCAGAAAAGTGAAGAAAATACTTTTTTTAAAAAATAATCCATTTGAGAGTATGGCAAAAGAAGCAGAGCTCGCAGGGGAGATACAGGTTTCCATTGAGAGAAGGAGGTAGAGGGACCACTCAAATGGAGGATGGAAAGTGGTATTGGTCATAGAGCAGGAGTTCTGGATAGCATCATGGAATGGAGTGCAGACAGGGTCATGGGCAGGGAAGTACAAAGCATGCTGCTTCAGTAGGGTATGGATGGTGAGGCTTTCATTACAGGCCACAATAGACCCATGTTGAAGAGCACCTTGACAGGTCCCACAAATCATTCATTGTAAAAAGTCTTACTCTTTGGGTAAAAGCTGATCAAAACAAGGTGGATTTGGTCTTACAGTTTCTTTGAGGAGGGCAAATATTGGCCCTCAGTTCAGAGGATTTTCTTTTCTTTTCTTTCTCTCTTCTTTGTTTTAATCTTGGAGAGGGATGTTAACAAACCAGAAATTATAGACTCCAGACATTGCATGGATTATATCAATTAATCTCCAGAGCCATTCTCTGAAGCAGGTACTTGTATATTCTCCCATTTACAAACAAGAAAATAGAGACTTTGAGAGGTTAAGTGACATATAGAAAGTCACACAGTAAATGGCAGAGCCAGGATTGAAATCTAGATCTATCAGATGAAAAATCCATTCTTTTTTCTAACGTGTTTCGTTGCCTTTTTGAGAAAGTAGCTCCAGGTCTGGCTTAAACACAAAACCTCTGTGTTGTGCACATAGTGCCTAAGAATCAAGAAGGATTGTACACACTGACCACTCATGGAATGTAGAGTGTCCAGAGAATTCTGGAGCTCAGGCTTCCATTTTTGGTTCAGAGAATGTATGTTGAGTCAAACGATAAGCATAATTTTAGTGGACATAAATTAAATTTTTCCCTAGAGATGTTTTACTGACTTGTATCCTACCGTAAGTTTTTTTTACACCCTTGCTCACTTTGGGTACCATCATTCTTTTTGCTGTTTTTCCATATAAAAGCAAAGAGCAATATCTTATTTATATTTTAACTTTTTTTTATTAGTAGTGAAATTGCACATTTATTTCATATGGTTATTGGTCACTTACATTTTGTCTTTGGGTTTTGCCTATTCATGTTCACATCTTTGCATTGTACATATAGCAAATGCTTCTCCTAGTTTGTTGTTTGCCTTGTTTATGGTGCTAATAGAGTCATTTTATACAGGGATGTTTAAAATGCTTTATATAAATGAAATTCTTCAATATTTTCCTTTATTGGTTTTTCCTTTGGTCATTTTAGAAAGGTCTTTGCCACCCCAAGATTATATAGATATTTTATGGTTTCCTTTTTGTATCAAAAATAGTTCATCTGTTCGGGATATATGAAAATGTGAAACTAGGCTATAAACTTTGTTTTTCCAAATGATTAGATTAGCCATTTCTCCCAATTACATTTATTAAATGATTCATCTTTTCCCTACTGATTTCAAATATAATATTAAATTTATCATCAATAATAGTAATTTTATATCTGTAATAAAGATTTGTGTTCATAATAATAAGTCCATGGAGATAGCTAACATCAATGTTTCACAATAACTTTTTTCCAGATATCTCCAGACATACAATAGAGATATATGTACTTAATTTTACCTAAATGAGTTTATTCTACATATGGTCAATATATTTTCTCACCAATCTGTTACTATTTGTTTGTGTTTGTTTATAATGTTTTCTTCTATAATGCAAATTTTTGTATTTTTACTTTTATGGTTTCTGGGTTTTATATTTTGCTTAGAAAAGCTTTCTTTTTGCTTAGATTATAAAAGTATTTACCCATCTTTCTGTAGTATGTTTATTTTTCTTCTTTTCCATTTGTATATTTAATATTTATAGAACTTATCTTTATGTAAGAGTCAGTTGGTGAAAGAGCCTAATTTTTCCAAATGGCCAGTAGTTATCCAGTACTAGTATTAAATAATGCATCCTTTCCCACTGATAGGAAATAATGCCTTTGTCAGGTACTAAATATTTGTATATATTTGAGTTTACTACTGGACAAATCTCATCCATTGATTTATCATTTGTAAGCTAGTGGTACCGAAATCTAATAAATACCAAAGCCTTATAATTCCTTTTAATATCTAGTAGGACTAGTATCTTCTAATTACTCTCTTTCAGAATGTTCTTAGGTAATTCTGGAATGTCCATTTGCCCATAAAAGCATGAGAATCATTTGACACATACCCATTCCCCAAAAGCCTATAAAGATTCTGATTAGAATTGTATCACATTTATAGATTTGGTAAAGTTAACATCTTTGTGATATTTGCAATGTTCTAAGACTGTGGTATGTCTCTTTATTTCCTCACTTTTTAAAAAAATTTCACTTGGTGGAGTTTTATAGTTTTTTTCTTAGAGTTTCAGATTGGTATTATGAGTAGGGGTTTGTTTTTCTACTATATTTCCTAACTAATTATAATTTTTACATAGAAAAGCTATTCATTTTTGTACAATCACCCTTTTAAATGTACTTATTGTTTTAAATAGATTTTTAGTTGATTCTATTGGTTTTCCAGATAAGTAGTTATATCATCTGAGTTTATTCCTGTAGCACTTATAACATTGACAGGCACTTGGTAAGTATTCAATAAGCATTAGATATAATTATTATGACTCTTACTATTCATTATATTACCAAGTTATCAGAAAGACTAAATTGTCCATGATGAAGTAAAAAGGTTTACGTTTTCAGATCTTGGCAAAATGATTCTAAATTTCATCTGTAAGTATAAACATGCAAATATAGCCAAGACCACTGGGTAAAAGAAGAGTAATGAGGGAAGATTGCTTTATCAGATATTAAAATATATTGTAAAGTATAGAAAAACTTAAAATAGCAAGGCACTAGCTTAGAAAAAGAAAGATTAATAGTGAGGTTAGTGGAGCAACACATAAATCTCTCTAACATTAAGAATTTGTTTTCAAAGCTAAAATGTATGAATATCAAAGTAATTTTTTGTAAATTATCTTAGGCAACAGATTCAAATGTAAGTTCCTTTACAAAAATCCTTGGCTGAGTGCAGTGGCTTGTGCCTGTAATCCTAGCACTTTGGGAAGCTGAGGCAGGAGGATTGCTTGAGGTCATGAGTTCTAGACCAGCCTGAGCAACATGGCTGCCATGTAGAGAATGGTTGAAAACATCAAGTAGAAAGTGCTACCCCCGTAATGATTTGGCAGCACTCTGATTGTAAGAGTTTAGAAGAGTTTCCCTAATGATCAGGGCCTTATAGTCTTTGTGATTGAAAGCTCTAGTTCTTGCTTTAAAACCTTAGTAGTTTCCTGATAATAGGTGCCGGTACTGTGCCATCTTACATACAGAGCCAAGTTGTACTTTGTAGAAGACAAACAATAATCAAAACTCTGCTGCTTTTTCAATAATGTGCAGTGGTTTGCCACAGTGAGAAGGTCATATGTTGTCATTGTTCAGTGTTTTCTAACCTACAACACAGTGAGTTTGTCTGTCGGGAAACCTCTCCTTTATAATATATGGGAATCCCCACTTGTCATATGCCACATCAAAGTCTGGGTTTTCTGGGCCATTGTCATCTTCTATCAAAAGGAAAAATAAAGTAAGTCGGAGAACAGACAAGAATTTGTTTGACAACTGACAAATAATTTTTAAAGGGAATGCCTGAATATAAGATTGCCTGGTTATGCTTGAGCTCCTTCCCCACATCAGTGAAATTTAGCAAACAGACCCATGTATTGAACCATTTAAAAGTACCCCAAGCCAGCAGATGTAGATGATCTTATTTTACTAATTTTCTGATTCCCAGATTGCAGGGTCAGGCAGAACTCTAACTCATGGGATGGCCTAAGTAGAATATATAACTCAAGTGAGCTTATAACCTATCCCATGAGTTCATCGTCCTTCCCCTTGCCACACATACACATTCCCACCTATAGCCTCATCAATAAACTTGTGCAGGTTTGCTTGTTATCTCTTAAATAAAGGAAGCAGTGAATATGGCCTACTCAACTCTTTATAGACCAATTCTACCTGCCCTTATCACGAGGCTGTATAATAGCTCCTAGCTCTGTCCTTCACGAATTACGTAACCTTGGGGAAATTACATAATTTCTATGTACTTCAGTTTTCTGATCTCTAAGGTTGGGGTAATGATAGTACCTATTTCACTATTTCATAGGATTTGGGGGAAGATTAAATGACTAACAAATGAAGCTTTTAAAACAGGGCTTGGTGTATAGCAAGTGCTGCAAAAGTGTTAGCTATTATCATTAATTGCTATTCCTGGAAGAGGCACCAGAACATCAAATCTGGTGTCAGTTAGTGTCTCCAAAATTCTACTACCTGGCTTGACAAGGGCTTCATGAATTTGATCTTAACATTGTTTTTTTTTTTTTTTTTGGTTTGTTTAACACAAGAAATTGTGTCAGTTCCAGATTGGACAAAACTCATCTATCACTCCTCATCACATATCTCCCCTTCCTCTTCTTCATAGTCTCATAACAAATGCTCTGTCATTTTTTAGGTTTGCCCAAAAGGGTGTTTTGAATTATCTTTGTCCATTTTTTTTTTTTTAGAGACAGGGTCTTGCTCTGTTGCTCAGGCTGGTGGAATGCTGTGGCACAATCACAGCTCACTGTAACCTTGAAAATTCCTGGGTTCAAGCCATCCTCCTACCTCAGCCTCCTAAGTAGCTGAGACTACGGGAATGCACCACCAGACACAGAGCTAATTTTTAAATTTATTGTAAAGATGGGGTCTCACTATGTTGCCCAGGCTTGTCCTGAACTCCTGGTCTCAAGCGATCCTCCTACCTTTGCCTTGCAAAGTGCTGGGATTATAGGCATGAGCCACTGCTCCCAGCCTCTCCTTTTCTTATATACACTCACCCTGCACAAGATGTCCAAGGCCTCATAACACAGAAGTCACAACAAACTAGTAATAGCCCAGGATATACTCCCATTTAATGTGTCTTACTCCAAGTAATATTATAGATGATACCATTTTGGATATAAATATCTCTCAGGTGTATAATTTTAGAGGGTAGATGCTTATTATTTTATACCATTACCATAAAATCATACTTTATGTTAAAATCTACCATAAAACATGTTATATTTACACTAGGTAATAGCTATAGAGGTATAAATTACACTTTCCATTTACTATGAACATATTTATTAGCAAAGCCATGCACAGGTTTAATTGGTAGTCTCTCTCTCAATGCTTACTTCTTGATCTTCTGAATATCTTCCCCATCCCCATCAATGAAAAAGATTTTGTACATCATTACTTCCTGTAGTTTGTATTCAAAAATCAATTTTTTCCAATATAAAATTAGATTAAATGTGCCTTTCAAACTTAACAAACCCTGGAGATTCTGATGCGACTTCTTGCCCTCCGTCTCCTTCCTCCTTTGATCACTTCTTACTAATAGGCTATTTTAACAACTTTATCAAACAAATCTACATATTTTGCTGTGGTAGCATTTAAGGCCTTCTGCAATCTTGTTGGTGCTACCTTCAAAATATATACAGAATCTAAGCACTTCTCATTACTCCTGCTGCTATTCCCTTGGGCTCACTTGGATCATTGGAACAGCTTCCCGGCTGGCTTCCTGTTTCTGCCTTTGGCCCCCTACAATCTGATTTCCATTTAGCAGCCAGAGTGATGAGATTATCTTACTCTTCTGCTTCAAACTCTCCAGTGATTTTCTCTCCCTCAGAGTAAAAGTCAAGCTCCATATGATAGCCTATAGGCCCTCCAGGATCTAACCATACATCACTTCCCTGACATCATTTCCTACTGCTCTTCCTCCTTGGCCACTCTGCTCCAGGCATACTGGCTTCCTGCTGCTCCTTGGACAAGATAGGTATGCTTCTGCCCCAGGGCCTTTGCACTGCTATACCTCAGATACGAGCAGGGCTTATTCTCTTACTTCCTTCAGGTCAGCTACTCAGGCACCCTATTTAAATTGCTAAGCCCTTTCATCTGAATTCCTTACCTTTACTTTCTTTTTCTCTATAGCACTTACCACCCTCTCAATACATACTTTTCACTCACCTATTTGTTCATTTTCTATCTTCCCTCACTAAGCTGTAAACTCCATCAGAGAAAAAATTGTATGTTTTATTCACTGATATAGAACATTGCTTAACATATAATAGATGTTCAATTATTATTTTTTAAAACAATGAAACTAGCCTCATCTTTCTTTTTCAACTTTCTCTCTCTTTTTTTATCATTCACTCATTTATTAAACACTTATATTCTAGGTATTGTGCCGGGGTTACAAAAATGAATAAAATGGCCTCTTCCTTTAAAGTGCACAGAGACTAGAAGACATAAACATGTAAACCAATAGCTACAACACATTGATAAGTACTCTTGTAATGTAACCACATGCATGATACATTGGAACATCAAAGGGGCATAATTAGTTTTACTTGAGCACTGGAGGTGGAAAAGGACTTGCTGGGTAGGCGCTCACTGACCCAACTTTGGGAAGAAGAACATTTGAAGGAGGGAGTTCGCCATAAGCAAAGTCTGGCACATGAAAGACCATGGTGGATATTGGAGCTACAGCTGGATAGGTAACACTGGAGCGGAGTTGGCAAGAGAAAAGACCAAAAAGAGTAACAGAGGCCAGAATTCAGAAGCCATTATATATTGTGAACAGGAGTTTGGATTGTACCTTTTAGGCAGTTGGATGTCACTAAAAAGTTTTAGTCAGGAAAGTATCATGGTCAGATTTGTTTTTTTAACAAATTTAGAGAAGAGACTGGTGGCAATATGGAATTTGAGTGGGAGGAGATTGAGATCCAAGGCAAGGAGTCAAGCAGGTGGATGATTTTAGAATATCTCTTCATTTTTTTCCCTTCGTCCTTCCTAGGCCTCTTGTTAACTCTCAGTGGACTAAACACACAACCCAACCTTATTTGTTCATTAATTGAACCAATATTGATGAAGCCCCTACTCTGTGCATAGGCTTTTGGGGATTATAGAAGTGAACAAGATAGATAGAGCCCCTTCCTTCATGAATTTGTAGTATTTAAGTATTTTCTGTAATGAAGTTTTCCCACTGATTCTGGAAATCAGATTGGCCTCTACTTTAATTTTTTGTTGTTTCAGGTTTTTTTTTTCCGGGGGGGCAGTTTTTTGAGACAGGGTCTCACTCTGTTGCCTGAGTTAGAATGCAGTGGCATCATCATAGCTCACTGCATAATAGTTAAAATTTCAAACCTACATATAATGGATCAGAATAGAAATACACCAAAATATCTTAAAACATATGGCTGTCAGGGAAGTGAGATATAGACTCCATATATGTTAAAGTATTAATAAATCTAAGGGGAAAAATTGAATTAACTAGAAAAGTCTGGATTGATTAACCAAAAAAGCCTAGTTGTTTTTCTAAGTATTGGCAGTACCCAGTGGACCCATTCAAATGAGGTGTGCCCTCACCCAAGAGGCAGATGATTCTCTACTGTGTGCCTAGACACAGGATACGTGAGTTTCCACCAAACACAAACGTAATCACTTCTGCATATCTCTAATCACTGGTTTGGCATAATGTCTTCAGATAAACCATCCATTATACTGCTGCAAAATTTAGGCTATGCTTCAATAACTCCGGAAAAAAAAATTTTAAGGGTTTTCTTCTCAAAAACATTTATTACTGCATTTTCTACAGTACACCTGTGCTAAATTTAACCATAAAAATTAAATGTTATTGTATGGTCAAGACTTTATTCTACTAATCGTGAGTCTCTTAAAGCCAAGAAGGACTTTTTATTCCTTATAATCTGTCACAGAACCTGTGCCACAGGGCACAAGGCCTTTCACATAACATACAATCAAATACTTAAATGGAAAAAATGACATTAAAGAAATTTTAAAATATATATAAATTCTTGATTCTAAATGATAATCCCTTGTATTCTGATAAAACTCAATAACTAAAAGCTTCGGTTTTACTTTTAGTAAAGTTTTATTTTAAAAAAAAAAAAATGTCAGCTGGGCATTGTGGCTCATACCTGTAATTCCAGCCCATTCAGAGGCCAAGGTGGGAGGATTGCTTGAGGTCAGGAGTTCAAGACCAGCCCAAGCAACATAGCAAGACCCTCCTCTCTACCAAAAAGAAAAAAAAAAATTAACTGAGGGTGGTGATGCGCTCTTGTAGTCCTAGCTACTTGGGAGACTGAGGTGGGAGGATTGCCTGAGCCTGGGAATTCAAGGTTACAGTGACCTATGATCTCACCACTGCATTCCTGCCTGGGTGACAGTGCAAGACCTTGTCTCTTAAAAAAATAAGAAAGAAAGAAAGAAAAAAAGGACATGTCATACTTATACCACAAGTACATGATGCTTATTTTATTTTCAAGTTTTGGAAAGAAACACTCAAATTTTCTTTGCCCAAATATTCAGGGCATTTTTTCTATGTGCAAGTATTATTATATAATTATAATCAAATGGTAAAAACAATACTATATCCTGTGTTTTTCACTTATTTATATGGTAAACTCTTGTGTTATTACAGAGTCCTCTTGCCTATTAAAGTAGCCACAAATCATAGTTACTTTGCTTTTCTCTCCCTATTGTAGGATAACAAATTAATTTCCAGTGCATTATTTGTACTTCAAATAATACTATGACAATCATCTTTATCATAAAGCGTTTTTGTATTTAGGATTACTTTTGTAAGACTGATTTCTAGTTGTCTAATTCCTGGGAGAGATACTAATACTCTTAAAGCTTTTTAAAAATATTGCCAAATTGTTTTACAAGAAGTTTAAATCAACTTATAAGTCCAATGTCAATGTGTAAAAACGTACACTTCACCACACCTTGCCAATTACATATTACTTTAAAAAAACCTTTTCTTAGAGGATAGGCTGGGGGAAAAAAGGCCAAACCATTGGTTCTAAGTGCCAATTATTATTTTGTACTTGGGTTAAATATTTTTATTTTGCAAATTGTCTAGTTATGTTTTTAGCTGAGCAACACATGCCATGTATCTAGATATTGCTATCTTGGCATTTTAAAAATTATTTTAAAAATCATTATTTTCTTCATATTTTTATATTTCTACAAAAAGAATAAACTTTTATTAGTTGCTTACTATGTACTAGGCCCTTTAAATATGTTATTTCATTTAATTCTTATAAAATCCCTATAAAAGACTGCTTTATCTCCACTTTACAGATGTGGGAACAGATACCTAGTAGAGTAAAATATTAATTCTTTACATTAGTATACTCATTGTTAATAAAGATATTAACTTTTTGTCTTTGATTTATGTTTTAACCATTTTCTCTAGTCTAGTTTGCCTTTTAATTATTTCTACCAACAGAAGTTTTATGTCTTTATCTGTCAAATCTGTCAATGTTTTCTTCTGTGATTTTTTTGCTAATCTAAATTTAGAAACTCCTTCTCTCTTTAGAGGTTTGATATATATTTAATTCTCTCTTCTAATTTGTCTATTTTTTTAATTTACTTTTAAGTACATGTACAGAATTACCTTGGTAGGTGGTATGAAGTAAAATCTAAATGGATTTATTCTTACATAAATAGCCAATTACCCACATACAGTCCCATTTTTCACTGTTAATTGTAATGTTTTTTCTTTACTACGTGTTACACTCTACTGTACAACAGAGTTTATTTTTCAGTCACCTGTTCTGTTCCTTTGTTCTAATTACCTAGTTTTGTGCCAGTACTATATTGCTGTAATTATACCAGGAAATCCTTATACTCCCTTAATATTTTTTCATTAGATTTAGACACTTTCATCTTTAGGTTTTGAAGTAGCATGTAAATTTTGTGAATGGAAACTAAGTGACATGAATACATCTTTTATAACTAAACTATATTCTATAAATAATACATTTCAAAGATCTATCATATGGGGCCTGAGTATTATCTCTTAGACGAATGTTTAAAACAGATTGCCTATGTATTTATTTTTGTTGATGCTGTGATTGCTTTCAGCGTCTTCATAAATTCTTTGCCTAGGCCGATGTCTATAAGAGTTTTTCCAATGTTGTCTTCCAGAATTCTTATGGTTTCCTGCCTTAGGTTTAAGTCTGTCATCCATCATGAGCACACTTGTAGCTCTGACTCGGGTGGTACAAAGGCAATATATGTAACCTAAACTTTTGTACCCCCGTAATATTCTGAAATTAAAAAAAAAACCGGATTGTCTAAGTTCTTCTATGGTCTCTATAATATCTAAAGGATATTCATTTACAATCTGATTGCAGAAATTCAACTAGAAAGACAATGTTGCTATCATTTCATTGAGTATATAATAGCTTATCATTAACTTTTCTTTTAAAAATCATAATTGTTGCCTACCTTGACAAAAGATTTAAAATCTTGGCTGAAGTTTTCCTTCTTACTATACACCATGTTTAGGATGTTGATAATGTTCATGGAATACCGTATTATGTAAAAACATTGTCTTCCATCAAATCATTAGTGAAAATTATTAGCCTAAGGAAAGTCAGAATGTTAAAAAAAATTTTAGTGTATATACATTCATGTCTTCCCATTCTATGCCTTTCTTCATTCCTCCAATTATCCCCATTTTCCCATGTACTTCTTTTGTTTCTTTTATAGGAAATGACTGCATAAATCCTGTAACCCTCTGGATGAAGAGGATTTATTTTAAAAGGATGGGTTTTTTTTTTCTTTTTTAAAGTCTAGGCCAGGTGCAGTGGCTCACACCTGCAATCCTACCACTGTGGGAGGTTGAGGCAGGAGGATCACTTGAGACCAGGAGTTCAAGACCAGCCTGAGCAATATAGTGAGACCCCATCTCTACAAAAAATAAAAACTTGCTGGATGTGGTGGCATGCTTCTGTAGTCCCAGCTGCTTAGGAGGCTGAGGCAGGAGGATATCTTGAGCCTAGGACTTTGAGGTTGCAGTGAGCTATGATGATATCACATCCCTCTAGCCCGGGCAACAGAGCAAGATCCTGTTTTAAAAAAAAAAAAAGTCTAAATTAATTTAGACAGCTTCATTAGAACATTAGAACAGATCAGGCAAAATTTACACAAAGTTTAATTGTAAGATTGAGATTTTTGGAGTGGAATTTTCTTACTGCCATAGGTTAAGAATCCCTTTATACCTTTCTTATGAACACTGCCATGGACCTAGTATTTGGCTGAAGGACTCCAGGAAGGATACCCTGCACAAACAAACATCCAGATCCACCAGGGATTAACCCTCCAGGATTTTGTTTCTTATCTGTCTTTCCACCCCAAACTGTAAAACTTCATCATGAAGCCACTAAAGTAGGATACTAGTGCTCCTTCATGATCATGGAATTAGCACACAAGATATTTCCTTAGTCTACATTTAAGAAAATGTCAAGAAATACATGGAATTGTGCAATGAAGACACACAGACTAAGATTTCATGTCATCGCTCCCAGGCTGATAGCAATTACTAAAGACTCCTCCCCAACACACTCCACCCATAGACACCATGACAATGTCTTTCTGGTTTTAATTGTCAATCTTGCCATGTCCCAAGGCTACCTTGAGTGCTATGGCATCCAGGATCTAGCTCTGAAATCTCATCAAATCATTCAAACATACTCCAGCTCGTTAACTGTAACAGGCCTAATTTCACTTTTGAGAATAACAACTGTGGGTTCAGGTTGGCTTGAAGTCTTCATGATCTTGAATTGCTTTCCTTGGCACATTGATGGAGACCATTTTAAGTTCTCTTCCATCAACAAAACAATGCTCCTCAAATATTCCTCCTCTCAAACTCTAATATAGCTGCATTTAGCATTAACTTATGTGATTTATTTAAGAAAAAAAATCAATAGTGGAAATATAAGCTCTCAAAGAAAGATAGTTCTGTCCTTAAGGTGTACACTAGCTATCTGAAAAAAATCTCAGTTCTGCTTCTTAAACATATAATGTAGTTGTGAACCTGAGGCAACATAGAGAAGTGGTTAACGATGTGGGTTCCAGAGTTCAAATTTCTGTCCTGACACTCACCTTTTAACCTCATGAATCTTATTTTCCTCTTCTTTAAAATGAAAATAATCATAGCCCTACTTGGGTCAAGATTCAATGAGAAAATTAATGAAAACACCTGACTTAGAGCTCCATAAAAAGTAATCATTAGTTTTATTTTCTTTCTACAAATGCATTAGAAGCTCCTTTGAGATTTATGACTAACTTATTTCTCTTTATATCTAGCATGCTTAGTGCAACTGCTCAATAAATATTTGTTAAATTTTGTTGTTACAAAATTCATGATCTGGAATGAGGGAACCGTCTACAACATGCTATGAAAAATTTTAAAATAACATATTACATGTGGCATTAGATTCCCAAGGCAGAGCATGTAGTGGCAATGATCAGGGAATTTCTTCTAATATTGGTCCTAAATCTTGGTCATACCAGAATCTCCATGAAATTTCCAAATTATATAATATCTTTCTCTTAAGTAAAGGTGATTTTCTAGGTGCATAGCTAAACATGATTAGTTTATATCTTTGTAATACTTTTGTATACAGAAAGTCGTAAATCAAAAATAATGCCTTCATGAAACTCTTTGTCTTGACTCTTTCATTTGCAACATATGCACAAAACTAAAACTCAAATCTGTATATATCAAAGAATTCAGACCTGCTGTAAGTATTTAAAAAATTATTAACGTGTTATTTTCTTTACAGTCTCGAAAGATGGGAATCTTTCTGAGAATGTCAAATGAAGGCAGTGATGTTGTTTGCCAGCTCAGAACTTGCAACACTGTTCTAAAATATGGAATGCGGGTTGAAAAAGAGGAGTGCCCAGTAGGATGTAATGAGAGAAAAATCAAGAAAATGAGCAATGATATTAATTCATTCATTCTTTAAGTCAGCAAATATTTACTGATTGCCTACTGTGTTTTAGGTGCTGGGAAACAAAAGTGAACAAAACAGATGTGGTCTGTCTGCCCTTATAGAACTCATAACTCACTAGGAAAGACACATTTTGTAATGACCAAAAATTGTAACTGTGATGTATAACAGGAGGGAGAAGTATAAGATACCTCGTGAACTACTATCAAGGGGACCAAACCTAATCAGGAAGCATAGGGAACATTTCCCTGAGGAGGTGACTTTTAAGCTAAGCCTGAAGAATGAATCTGTGTTGTCCAGGTGATGGGGGGTGTGTGTGTACGTGTGTACATGTGTACGTGTGTACGTGTGGGCATGTGCTGGGCAATTGAGAAGAGCGAGAGAGAGTAGAGCAAGTTCGTGTCAGGATGTCAGGAGAGCAGGTGGCAGGAACACAGTGCACAGCAAAGCTCCAAGGAGCTGACAGATTAGTGTGGCTGGATCAGGAAGGAGTGAGGGGAGAAGTGGCCTGAGGCTAGAGAGACAAGGAGAAGCCAGATCATGGAGGGCCTTTGATATTGAACCTGAGAGCAATGGAAACCATTGCAGGTCTTACCCAGGGGCATGATATGGTCTTATGTACATTTCACAAATTACTTTGGCTGCTGTGTAGACAGTGAGTTAGAAGACTAGAATGGATGTGGAGAAACTAGTTATGAAACTCTTAAAGTAGCCCAAGTTAAGAGAAGGTGGATGGTGGTTATAGTGGTTTGGACAAGGTTATAATCATTGTTGGGAAGATGGATTCATATTGGACACAGAGAATAAGAGAGAAGCGTATGCCAAGTATAACCTCTTCCCCTAGGTTTCTGACACAAAGTAAATGGTGGTGCTACGTACTTAGATGTGCATGCTGAAAGAGAAGCCAATTTGGGGACAGAATCAAGAGTTCTGTTTGGGCAGTACTCAATGTGAGATTCATTGAGCCACCCAGGTGGCAATTTCCACAGCATAATCTTTATAATTTATTGTCTTAAACAGTAACAAAGATAATGGAGAACAAGGGAAACTAGACTATAGAATAGTAAGAAGGTTTGTCTTCACCAAATGATGAAACAGTAATAAGGATAATATACCTGGCCTGAGTGAGCACTATTTGATTGTAAAGCATAGTAATCAAGTAAAATAAGAGACATGAAGCTAAAAATAATAACAAAATATCAATTACAAACTAAAGCTATTTCCTAGATGAGAACACTGCATTAGGACTTGCCAATTAGAAGGAACATAACTACAAGGTCATGGCATATTATGCAAACAACAGAGACAATACAGTCAAATAAATTTGGCAGAATTACAATATACTTCAGTGGGAAGGATTAACGCAAGGGAAATCAACTAAAAGATAAGAATCAGAATTCTCAGAATCAGAATCAGCGTTTCAAGAAAAGGTCATGTGATAAAAGTTTTGCAAATTTTTTTACATTAATGTTGTTAGCCTCAACCCCTCATTTTCTATGTGCTAATATAATTTTCGATATTTTATAGATGATTTTGTTATTAATTACAAAAAAATGCTATTTATAATGAAAGATATTTCTTTCACCCTTTTTTCAAGTATTGCACCTTAAAATAAATCTCGGGTCTCAGCTGGCTGGCTTTAGAATCTTAGATACCTGGACTGTAAACACCACTATGGCAAATAGACAGATTGCACTTTAGTACCTACAGCCCTTCTCCTGGATCCTGAAGCTGGTCTGGCTGGTCAAGGGAAAAATAAAATCAAGATGAGAGAAACCTGATGCAAAGGTGAGGTAAAACAGCTGGAGAACATAATTGCACCTGTTCCCCCAACACGGATCCCATGCTAGCCAATCTGAAATCCTCACCGTTAGAATCCCCCTCTCAATATGATAGAAAGAACCACAAGCTCAGTAGCAGAAAACTTGTGTTGTTAATTTGGCCCTTTTGTTAGCTAATTGCTTGGCTTTGGTCAAGTTCTTTAACATTTCAGAAACTCAGTGTAATGAAGGAAGAGCATAAGATGACCTCTACATTCTCCTACAAGCTCAAACATCGATGAATCTAAAGAAAAACACTAGAGCATGAGGATTACCCTACAGCACAAACCATTTTAAAGAAATAACTTCAGATGCATTAATATTCAAGGATTTCTGATAACAGCACCACTCAACACTTTCCTCAGCTCTGTGCTGTCTTGGCTTAAATGTCATCTTCTTGATGAGATCTGCACTGACCATTTTATTTAAAATTGTAATCTTTCCCTGCCTGGCACTCCCAGTCTCCTTCCTTCACCCTGTTTTTCTCCATAACACTTTACACATTGTAACATACTAAGTCACTTATTTATTATGCTTTTGGCTATCTGCCTATCCCCACCACCAAAATAGTTCCACTTGGGCAGAGACTTTTGCTTGTTTTTCTCATGGATATATACCAAGCACCTCGAATAGCACGTGACATATAGAAGGTGCTCAATTAATATTGTTGAATGAATGGATGAATTTCTACCACAAATTTAAAATAAAATATTCCCTACCTTAATTGTAAAATCAGCTCTAACTAACTGTGCATTCATTTATTAGCACAACATTTCTTACATATGGAAGTATTTTTAAATAGAAATACTATCAACCTTTTTAAAAAATTAGTGAGTGAACATTAGCTCATTGAACTGATTTGACCTTGTTCCCAGGAGAGAGTTCACTAGAGAGTACGCAAGTTCAAAGTCTATGAATCATAAAGCAATTAAAAAAACTAAAAAGGAAACGATGTTTTTTATGAGCTCTGCAAATTCAAAAACCATGTAGGGTAATGTTATTTTTATGACAGGAATTCCTCAGTGCTGATATCTGAGGGCAAAAGATTTGGTTATAAAGTAAGAGAATTATTAAGCAGATATATACTAGAATTGTTCCAACCAAATATGTGTTCAATGTCAAAGGAATTTTCCTTTAGGAATAATCTTCAGAACAAATTTACTAAGCACACAAGAAAATTGGGCTCATTACTTTATAGCCATATTTAATTTTTAATTGAAACTTCTGTTAAGTAAATGACTCACTAGTTTATTAACAATGACGATAACAACATAAACACAAGTGAACATTAAGAATTTACACATCCAGGTACTAAGATAATTGCTTTACATTCACTGTCTCATTTTACATATGAGAAGGTTTAGTTGCAAGGAGAATAAATTGTCTAACGTCACCAGAATTTAAACTCAATCTGATGCCAAAGCCCATTTTCTTAACTGCAATGCTGGGTTGTCTCTTATTTCTAAAACTTAAATTTACCAGTAAAAGGAAAAATTTGCTGCTATTGAGGACATTCAAATCATATTTCTGTAGACTCTGAGGACAAATTAAAAAAAGTTCAAACTATTTCTTGCCAGGCATCATTGAAATTGGTATATAGCTGCCTTGGGCATTTACTTTGAAAAAGTGATCATTTTAGATGCATACGTTCAGATTGTTTGTAAAAACAAAAACAAAGCAATTGCCCCATATGCTAAAAATTATTCTAATAGTTTTGCACCTGTTCACCTTCATATCATAAGCACTGAGCAAAGTACTTGCCACATAGTACTCAAAAATTTTTTAATTAAAGAAAAAAAGAATAAAAAAAATAATTTCCCCAGATTAAGTACATCTTTATTTGTTCGTATATGCTTTAAAAAGTCAAGTGCTGTTGATGGAAATTTCTCTAAGTCCATCAGGAGAGAAATTTAGCACATACTATCTGTGCTGCACTTTGTATAATGCACAAAAACAAAGACAAGATTTCTACCCTCACAGAACTTAAATTCTTGAGGGGGATGACAACTAAATTTCTGAAATTTTCAGAAATATGAGAAATTTTTGAAGAAATACAAAATATTGGGAATTCTCAATGTTCTTTGCCTTAGCCAGTTAATTTTGGCCTTCTCTAAATGTGACTGCTTGTTCCTTAATAAACAGCAAAACCCACTGAGAGATGGATAACAATAACCAGGACCCTGGAAATCCTTATCCCCATCTCAACATTTTATAAAATATTTCATTTTATTTTTTTCATTATAAAAATAAGACACTTTCAATATAGGAATTTTTTCAAATACACAAAAGTTTAAAGCAAAAAAAACTCAAACCTAACTTCTATCACTAAAAAAGATAATCACTCTTAACATTTTGATATATTTATTTCTAGTATTACAGCAACTAATTAGCTTTACATAGTTAATATATGTTGCCATAATTTTCCTCTGCCATTTTTCCTTGCATATTAACATAAACGTTTTCTGAGGTTATTACAGACTCTTTGTAAGTATTTTATATTACTACTTTATTTAAAAGAATATATTATAATTTACTCAGCCATACGTATGTGGTTAAGTATTCAGGTCACTTCTCATTTTCTACTCTTATAAAAAAGCAGCAATGAACATCTTTGCCTGATTTTTTTTCTGTACTTTGGATTATTTCTTTAGGATAGACTTCCTAAAATCGAATTAATGAGTCAAAAGTCCTTAAGGTATATATTGCCACATTGTTTCCTTATTCATTTTAACAATTTTCAACTCCCACCTATTTTACTTCACCCTTGTGAATACTTGATAGTCTCACGTTTCAAAATACCTTTGCTGTTTTAATTTGCATTTCTTTGTAGTTAGTGTGAATATTTCAGTATGTCCTCCTTTGCTCACCAGTGTACTATTTCCTTTTTCTGTGAATTGTCTATTTGCATCTTTTGCTCAGTTCTATTTAGGTCTTTGAATTTTTTCTTATCCATTTATATGAGCTGTTTATATATTAATATTAATGTATTGTGATATTTGCAGTGAATAGCTATTTGGTTTGATGTTGCCTTTAAATTTGAATTTATTCAAGATAATTTTTATGTTTGTTTTTGTAGTTTTACTTAAAACAATTACTTACAATTATTTCCATTATATTATAATATCATTATTTACTTTCAATATCCGTCACTAGGCCTTTCTAGTCATTGTACTTTTACTCTCAAGTCTTTAATTTTTATTCATGTCTTGGTATTCCATTGGCCATCTTTATTAGGATATCTGGGTAATGATACTATTTACTCTATATCAAACACTTTTCAAATATTACCTCATTTACTTCTTACAAAAACCCTAGGTGGATACTTTTATCATCTCCACTTTAATGATTCAGAAATCAAGGTTTTTGAGAGGATGAGCAACTTGTCCAAAGCCATGCAGCCGACCAGTGATGAAATAGGAGCTCATACCCTCCTGAGCTGCCGTTTCATTCTCACCTTCCCCTGGATCTTACTCCTTTGTCCTCTCTCTCCTTAATTCTGTCAGTCGTTTTTTAAAAATCTCCTTGTGCTATTACGGTAGACTTAATAGAGGGCAGTGACTTAACTCAGAGGGAGGAATCTGTAATGGTGTTTTATTTATTTTTAATTTTTTTGACACAAACAATTCTTGCTCCAGATAATGGAGTTTTAAAGATGGTTCTAGAAGCTCATAGAAATGCCTTGTGGCAATGGAACTTTCAAAGCACACTCATGATAACTCAGGCAGTTATCCTGCTAGTCTGATTTCTATAAAGCTGTCTCTGTCATACTCTCAGCACTTAATATTTTCAACAAGACTTTATTGAATCTTTATTTTGTGTAAGTCGCTGTCCTGTTAGAATATAGAAAGAAGTTCATAATCATATAAAACATTAAGAATAAATACCAAATGAGACGTGCAGATAATGAGGAGGAGGATTGCAGAGGGGTAAAAACCACTTCCGGCTAAAGTAGACAGGGAAAGGTTCATAGAGGAGTAAAATTCAGGTTTCCATCCGCATTTGACTTGTCACGTGACTAAGTTACTAAGTCACTCAATTAAAATTAAGAGAATTTATTATCATCACCATTTCACACAAGTGGTGGCTGTTGCAGAATTGGCTAAATGATGGCAAGATAAACAACCTCTTCGTAAATGATCATATTTACATTGACAGTCTGGATTTTTTTTTCAGTGTGGGTATCCATAGAAACTATCTGATGTAATCCAACATGAGTTCAAATATAGTCATTTAGTATGCCCTGTCATTAAGACAGTCACATGTCTTTCATACATAAAAGTCAATTACACATAAATGGGTAAAGAGTATGTGGATCCCTTATTATTGTTAACACAACTGAGTCATTTGTCTTGTTCTTTGAACTGGGAACCTCCTTGGCCTTGGGTCAATTGAGTTCACAAAGGTGAATTTTCAGTCCTTCCTTCAGGATGTTGAACCTTCAATTCAGACTCAGGTTGGCTAAATAGAGGAGCTAGGAAAAATAGAATAAATGAATTATTAGAGAGATTAGGAAAAGAAACACACAAGATTTACAGCAAAGGGGTAAAAATCTTAGGAGAAAATGAAAAGTGTTTTAATTTCAGTGAATTTGTTGTTAACAAATATTCATAATAAAGGTTGAGCTAGGACATGGCTATTTATCTGAATATACCAGAGAGCCTGTACCTTTTTCACAGTCCATTTGTAACGAAAGTTTGTTCTTTTTTTGATGATTTTTTTTAAAGAGATGAGGTCTTGCTATGCTGCTCAGGGCTGCCCTGGAACTTCTAGGCTCAAAGAACCCTCCTGCCTCAGCCTCCCGAGTAGCTGGGACTATAGGCATGGGCCACCTCACCCAGCTAATTTTTGGGTTTTTTTTTAGATGGTGTCAGGTTTCAGTCTGAAATGTGGGTTCGTGGCACACTCATGCTCGAAGAATGACCAGATGCACCAAAGTAAGGCAAGCACAAAAATAAGGTTTATTGAGGAGAGACAGATAGGATTATAGAGCAAGAGCAACATATAGGTTTACAGGGCAAGATACATACATCATGGATGACGACCGGACCCATTGTCTCAACAAAGGGAGAGCAAAAGGAAGGGGCCAAAAAGGGCCTGGTTATGGTCTGTGTCTTGTTTTATAGTGCCTGGATTGGGACTTCTCTGTGGCTCAGATGTCACCATGGAACCACTTTGATTTGACAGTTGGGAGTTGTATGACCTGAGTCCTAACTACGCATGTGGGTTGTTCTAGGTCAATTTCCGTACTCTGTGGTACCTATGCTGCTTGGCCCGTGGGCTAGAGAGTCCTCTGACTTCTTTTGCAGCTGGCCTGCTAAGTTATGATTGGCAGATTCATAGGGTATTCCTCCCCCAGGTATGGCAGTAGCTCAGGGTAGGATTAAGATGGGGCAGGACCAAGTTGGGGGCCTGGGGCCCACCATTGTCCTTCTTCTCAGGTGGGGCAATTGTACAAACTTTCATCCCTAGGAGACTCGGAATCCCTTGCTAACTACCTAACAATGGGGTAAAGCTTGTTGACTGATAGAACATATGTAATAGATTTTCTACTGATGGCAGAATTAAAAAGTTTTGAAAATTCCTCATTTAAGAAATATAGACATTTATTAACCATAGATTTACAGAAATTAAAAGGCAAAATATTGTAATTGAGATTTATTTTGTGCATTGTGGAAGAGGCAGTAAGGTAAAGAAAACTAATGGGAGTAGCCAAAACATTCATGAACCTTCTTCCTCCAATATCTAATACTTCAATGCACTGGGAGAAACTCACTGTTTATGGGACTTATGTGACAAATACTCTTTACATTTAGGGTTGAATTGTTTGGTAGATCTCAGCATATTAGTTTTGCTTGAAGTAGGGTAGAAAGATGTGTTTTGGTAAAATAAATGTTATTTAGGAAGGCAAACAGGTTCAAAGAAAATAGCACAACTAGCTTTATAATAATAGTATGTATGGAATCTAATCTGTGGATCTATTGGAAAAGCACTCTGCTAACTGCTATACAAACAAACAAACAAACAAACAAATAAAACACAGTGATTCCTGCCACAACGACCCTAGGGTCCATTTGGGGCAGCAGAAATTCTGCAAATAAAATAATCTACACTTCCCTTGAAGGCAGGATATAATGTTTAAATCATTTATCGCTACAATTTAGCACAATGTTTGGCATATGGCAGGCACTCAGCAAATGTTTGTGAAATAAATATTGTTTGTGAAATTAACTGAACTGAAGCCTAGATTTATGGAGAAAATCCCAATAAGCATAAATTCAAATAATTTAAAAAATTTTAAGCAGCATACAAAATAAGAACAAGGTTCTCTTAGAACCAAAAGCCTTTATATGATTTTAAACATGGTCCACACTTTGCTGAGTCAACCTGCTCATTAATTTTTTTCATTTATTCACTTAACACTTACTTATTGAGCACTTCCTATGTGCCAGCACTGTTTCTAGGTACTGTGCACAGAATAAGATAACATTTGAGTCAAGACCTGGAAAAAAAATGAGGAAATGAGTCATGCTGAACAGCTCGCTTAAGGAAAGAGAGTTTCAGGCTGAGGTAACCAGTAAGGGCAAATGGCCTGAGGTGGGAGCTTGCTTGCATGTTCAAAGAGCAGAATGAAGGCTAGTGAGGCTGGAACAGAAATAATGAGGTAAAAAGTAACAGGGAATGAGGTCAGAGGCATGGGAAGGACTTTGGATACTACTCTGAGTGGGAGAAGCCATTGCATAGTTATAAGATTTCACTTGGTTTACCCTGAAGAAGATCCTGGAAGGGGGAGGGGGTCTAGGTGGTGGAGCAAGGGAGCTGTTAGAGAGGGTAAAGGTAGAAGCAGAGAGACCAGTTATGAAGTTATTATAATATTCTTGGAGACACATGCTAGGAGAAGTGGCAACAGGAGTGTGAAATGGTATTGTATTTATTCATTTTCTTTATTATTGATGTACTTGGCTTGCTTTTTTTCCTATTACTATTGAAAGTAAGCAAATCTTTCTGTGTCTTACAGCAGGGCTCAAAAATTGGTAAAACATGTGAATGAATAGATGTAGCTACATAGATGTATCCTGAAGAATGTCAAGGAAGAGCAAATATAAGGTTGAGGAGGGGTATTATTGCTAATATAAAGCAATTGTTGAGTGTTTAGGGTGTTTTAGGCACTGTACAAGCTTTTAAAATACTCACATCACTTAATCTTTCAACAGCACTCTAAGGTACCGTTATTATCTACTCTTTACCTAAGATAACTGAGAGAAAAGCTAAGTAACATGTTAAAACTTACGTGTCATGAACAGCAGAGATGGTACTTGAATCTAAGTTTTTCTACCTCTGAAGCCCAAATTGCCCAAATTGTTTAATGGAGCCAGATACTAAAGAAGAAAACTCTGGTAAATTAATTTAGTTTCAAGATTTACATGTCAAAAGGCACAGAGTGAAAAGAAAAGAGCAAATGTCTGAGAGGTACAGGAAGTTTGGCCAAAAAGGAGTGAACATATATATGTTGAGGGCCAGGGAGATGGTATAAAGAAGTGAGGTGGATGAAGATGGTTAGAAAGAAATAATGAATTGCATGCAGTTCCTTAAATCTAAGAGGAAACTCTTAGATATGATATAGTCAGTGGCATGGAGCCATTGCAGGTTCTCTACGATGGAGTCATAAGAGGAAAACAACATTTCATGGGGCTTGAAAAGGCAGCTGTGTGACTTTGGGCAAACAATGTAAACTTTGGTTTCTTTCACTATAAAATAGGAGTAACAATAATAGTAACCACTTTATAGGGTTCTTGTGAGGATTAAATGAGTTAATCTCTTTGACGTGCTTGGGACAGTTCCTGGTACATGACCACTGCTTAATAAACATTAGTTGTTATTGCTATTATATTTTATCATCATTATATATTATTATTCTCACAGGTATATATAAAACAGACTGCAGCAGAGATGCAAATCTTTAGTGTTGGGAGAATACAGACAAGTTGGAGAAATGACTACATAAGGCTGGAAGACAGGAAGGTGCATATTGTGGGAAAACACACTTCAAAAAGGAAAAATAGCTGTTTGAATAAGGTGGTGTGAGTGCTGACTTGGAGTGCTGGCTGGGTTTCATAGGAAGTTAATGAAGCTCAAGGAGAAACAGCCAAGTCCAGCTTGGTGGCAGTGGTAAGCAGTAATGCAAGACAGTTGTCTTTAAAGAAGTCAAGGACTGTGGCTTGAAAGTAGCAATAGCTGGTTTGTTTTAGTTCCATCATGTTTTATATTCATATTTTCATGTCAGTGGAGCAAAGAAACTCATAATAATATCATAGAATGTTTGAGTCTTATTAAAACATCTCTGGGCTATTCTGACCCTTAATTTACATATGTCCTAGATAGAGATCTTCACTTGAGTTCAAGACTGTAAAAAGAGTATAATCGGCATAATGGTATAATACTTTTTTATATCCTGCAATGTTTTGGGGAGGATTTAAGGCCATTCACAAGGATGCATAAAATATAAGATCACATAAACTAAAGATGAGATAAAAGAACAAAGTCAAACGAAAGTGGAAACAGAGATGAGAGGCATGAATAAGGTTAAAAATGTATGTGATGAAGATGAAAGCTTATACATTTGCCCTAGGTGGACCACTGGGCTGGTGGTAAGACGTTAAGCATTGAACCAACGTTGTACACATGTGTATCCAATTGGAACATAGAGGAAAAATTAGTGGACTGTTGGAAAGTCTAATTAACAATTTGTATAGAAACAAAAAACTTGATTGTATAAAAAATAAATCAAGGTAAGGAAAATTTGGAGTTAAGAATGGAAAGAATATTATGGCTTTGAAGTATGAGATATTTAAAGAAGGGGGAAATAGCCTCATATCATGCAGTGAAAGGTAAAAGGATTTTCTTTTTGTAAATTTTCACAGCACCTGAGAGGCAACATGTCAGAGAATGCAGACTAGAGGTTACTGAAACAGCTGTTTCCCCTATGCTTATAAGAAAACTTCCTGATGTGTTAGCACAGCTTTACAAATTTGAGTTGTGAAGACTGCATTTAGTTTTCATCAGTTTGAAAAAAATAATCGGCAAGAAAAAAATATTAAATGATTGCAGTAAATATGAAAAGAAATTGCAACTAAGGGAATATGCTAAAACATGCTATGTTTGCTTTAATAATCCCAGTTAAAATGTAAGAATTTTGAAATGCCTTGGGAAAAACATGGGCACTAAGCTGACGTCTAAAAGTTTAAAATATTACACACTTTAAAATACTAGCCTGGCTCAGTGGCTCACATCAGTAGTCTCAGCTACTTGAGAGGCTAGCTAAGGTGGGAGGATGGCCTTGAGCCCAGGAGCTGGAGGCTGTAGTGAGCTTTAATCACGCCACTGCACTCCAGCCTGGGCGGAAAAAGCGAGACCCACCCCCTTTAAAAATAAATAAATAAATAAAAAATAAATAAAAAACAAACAAACAAAGTACCATTTCTACCCTGAAATCCTGTCTCTATATATTAAAAAATCTTCCTTTTTATTTCTTTCCATTTATCATCCAATAAAAGATGAACAGATACACCGCAGAAACTGGTAAACATACTAAAGAAAGACTCCTGCAGAAAAATTTCTCCTGGCCTTTTTAAAGGTGCTGATAGGAAGGAAAATTTAACTACAGATTGGTCAAGGTCGGAAGTTGTTTTATTAACTGTATTAAATGCGATGCCAGAGAAAAGTTTCCCTTAACTATCCCAGACCCAGCCATCTAATGGCCCATCTACACACACGCACATATATACTTACATCAATACGGACACCGGTGTAGACATGTAGAGAAACGTCTCTATCAGTGTACATGTCCCTGACCATTCAGCTGATGTGCGTTTCTCTACTTGCCCTTTGCAGAGGGGCAACAGAAGCCTGGACATTCCTCCTGAAAATCCAACCAACCGGTTACGCAACTTCCCGGGCAATCAACCTTCAATTAAAGGTGGTTTGGGGGCAATCATGTGGGCAGGCTGATTGGCTGGGCAGGACAGCGCAAGGGTGTGGGCTGCGCACACCGCTTCACTCGGTTTGCTACAGGAAGCCTGGGCGCATTCGAGCAGCGGCTCCTCCAAGGTCTTAGAAGCTGAGGCTGTTGTTCGTATCCGCCAAGTCTTTCCGCGAAAGTCGGAGTCTCGCCTGGGTGGACGTTCCCAGGCAAAGTCCAGGGGTAGGGGCACGCGCAGTTGGGGACTGGAACGGCACTGCTCCCAAGAAGGGTCGGGCTAGCCAATTTCCTGAGCTTGGTTCCCAGGGGAGAAAGGCTTCTGGGGGTGGCGGGAAATGGAGCGTTTGGAAGAGTCTTCTTGGCAAGTTCATGGGGGCATAGTGGCGTGAGACCCAGAGTTACTAGGGGAGATCCTGGAGCAGCCCCCAACCCATAGTGTTCAGCGCTAGCCACGTGCGTTGAATCACGCTGGCTGGACCGCGCAGAGCCAGCGCGGTTCGGGGGACCGGGTTTCTGAGCCCGCGGGCGGGTGGATGGAGGCAGCGTCGTCCGCCGTGAGGGGAACCGGGAGATAGAGCGGCGCTGACTGCGCGCGAAGCCCAGAGCGCGCGGCCGCCGCTCCAACTCGGCCCGCATGGAGAGGCTGGGGGCCCAGCGCACAGGAATGCCCCTGCGGTGACCATCGAGCCGGAGCAGCTGGAGCATCAGGGCGAGCGAGCCGCCTTACTGCCCTCCGGGTTCGGAGGAGGAGTAGAGGACGGCCTGACCTACTCCTGCGAGTTGTACATTCGGCTAATGAGCTGTGATTTCTTTCTCTTTAGGTCGCGATGGATCTTGAAGGGGACCGCAATGGAAGAGGAGGGAAGAAATACATCTTGAAGCCGGACAAAAAAAGGTAGACAGTTTGTTTCACTTTCATAGTTTACGTAGCTGACAGATTTGGGCAATTTGTTTCTAGTCTTCAGCTCTAAAATAATTCAAGGGTGGTGGTTATTATTTTTATGTTAATCAACGCAAGCTAGCCTTTGGATCAGTTCCCTTGTGTAGAGCAGAAGTTCTTTGGCTGAGCGCCCCGAATGCATTCTCCCTCGGCCTTTTTTTTGGGGGGGGGTTGGTTTTTTTCTTTTTTTTATTGATACATAGTATTTTACATATTTATGAAATGGGGTATATGTGTTTTTTTTTTTACATACATAGAATGTGTAATGATGAAGTGAGGGTATATGGGGTATCCATCACCTTGAGTACTTACCAGTTCCGTGTTGCTGGTAACATCTCAGGTCCTCTCAGGCCCGAGCCCATATGCTGCCTGTGCTCTGCTCTGTAGTCCGGTCTCTTGCTTCTGGTAAACAGCTACATAAACATTGCATGCTTGTGGTTTGGCAGATGAGTCAGAGGCCAAACCACATTTAGGTTGTTTTGTTTTAACTGGCAATGGATATCTACATATAAAATTGGTAACATAACCACATACAGAAAATAATTATTTGAAGTAAATTTTGATCACAGTGATCTGCCTATACAGGAAATTTTAAATTTCGTTCAATAGGTTCACTGTTAGTAAGTTAATTGTAATGTAAATTGTAAGATAAATTTGTAAATATATTTGTATTATTAGAAACCAAGCTTTTCAGTGTAGGGGGAAAAATACAAATGTGGAAATCAAATAAGTTTTTAAAAAATAATGTTAAATTTGAATTAGAAACTTCAATATGAACTCATGATTTTTTTTTAATAGTTCATTTTCAGTCCACTGAAAGGAACAGCAATGAGCACTCTTAGTGCCAGATCTTGGTTTCTAAATATCACTCCTCCCTAAAAGGAATAAGCACCTCATAGAAAAATAGCTAATATAAGCCAGGTCTGGGGCAGGGAAAATACAAGTGAGCCTGGGCTATCTTGTACTTCCTGAAAACAAGAAAATGGAGTTTAATGGAGTAGTCAAAAATACACAGGAGCTGACTCAAAGGGGCTTCCACTGACCATGTGTGGGACAACTTGAACATCAAAGAAAATAACTGTAATTGATTTTAAGATACCAAATCTTCAAATGATGAATCCTTAATAGTCAGGAGAGAAACTGAAAAAGAGTGTGAGAGGTAGAGAAAATAAAGGAATGGTCTTTATAGGAAAATGTCAGCTACCATTTTGGATCCTACACTGTTACAGTTGATTCAGGCACAGATCGTCAGTGGATCGTCAACCATTCAGAGAAAAGTTGTATCTAAAAATTATCTCCAAAATTCTTACTAATTGGAAGAAGGAGAATATACTTTGCCAATGAGAGATTTTGCAGTTAGCACCTTAACTAAGTAATCAGACCGGATATCACTCATGGTGGGATAGACTGTGTTTAGTGACTCATCATGCAACAGAATTTGAGTATACATCACTTGGGAAGTGTGCTTGCAAAAGTGTTTCGTCTGAACCCATCTGAGCTTCTAGACTGGTACTGTCCAATAGAAATACAATGTGAGCCACATTTGTAATTATAAGTTTTCTAGTAACAACATTAAAAAATAAAAAGAAACATGAAATTAACTTTGAAAATATATTTTATGGAACCCAGTATATCCTAAATATTATAATTTCTACATGTAATCAAAATTATTGAGATAGCTTACATCCTCTTTTTTATACTAAGTCCACCAGCCTGAGGTATATTTTACGTTTACTACCCCTCTCAGTTTGTATGCAGTTTGATACAGATGTATCCAAGATGTGGGAAATTCTATAAGACAACTGTTCTTGTCTCTTTAAAAAAGTCAATGTCCAGGAAAAAAAGAGGACTTCTAGATTATGAGAGACTAAAGAGATAAACCATCAAATGTAATGTGTGAAACTTGATTATATCAGAGTTCAAAATAGAAAAAAAACCTATAGAAGACATTTTTGGCAAATTTGAATGTGGGTTAGATATTATATGATATCAAAATTGCTATTAATTTTCTTAGATGTGATAATGATAGGAGAAGGGGTGATTACCATATTTGCAACTTACTTTTAAATGGTTCAGCAAAATATTAGCAATGATAATATATACTGCCTTATATAGATAAAGAAAATACAGTTGAAATGCTAACAATTGTCGAATCTAGGCAAATTATATGGGTAGTCATTATATTATTCTCTTGCTTTTTCTGTGTATTTGAAAATTTTCATATAAACAATGAAAAAGACTCAATAGAGTGAAGGGTAGATATTCCACTTTCTGTTTCTAACTTGTTATTTTTTTAAAACTTGGTAGCTTAAAGAACTACATACGTACCTATGACACAAACACTTAGGTATATTTGAATAAGAAGTATTGATGGTATGTAAAGGGAAATGGTAAGGAAAATTGTTTGATCCTGCACGTATCTTCATTTTGTTATTGGTTCTATGATGGCCTACAGACTTTTTTCAAATTAGATATTATATTTTAGATTAGTAGTTCTTATTAAACTGCTCATCACCATTGATTTTAATCTGCTCTTAACTATATATTTTAACATGGGGTTTTAAAGAAGCATATGGCTTTGGTAATAGATAATGCTGGGATAATAGTACTATTTGGAATATGTGTATTTGCAAGGATTCTTTGTTAAAATGATGTTTGATGAGTGACTTGCTTTTGTAAGCACTGTTTTGTGCTAATGGGGATAAGCAAGTGTTCTGGCAGGGGCGAAGAGTGTGTGAAGGTGCATTTCTGTGTGATGCGGTATCTCAGAAGTCTGAGGTCACACCTTATAGGTTGGTGGTCAGGGAACAGCCTTGGCATTTAAAGCTTGGCTTTGTTGCAGCTGTGGGACCTTGGACAAGTTCGTTAACTCTTCTCGCTCTTCTGCAGTTTTCCCATCTCTAAAAGGAGGACAAAAATGTCCTCATAGAGTTGTTTATGAAACATGTATGACAAGTGCTTACTAAGCCAGTACCTGGAACATTTTAAGTTCTCCAGAGTAGCAGCAGTTTTAGAAAATGAAAAAAATCAATAAAAAGTTTAGAACTAAAACTCAAATTATTTATGGCTATTTTTCTACTTTCATCCTGGTTCCAGGGATACTGAAACCATGCCTTTACTGGGAATAGGGTGGGCCCAAACCTGAAGAGTTATGTTTGTGTATCTTATGTGTTTTTGTGCCTGTCTAACATCACTTCAAAGCCTAATATGGGTAAACTCTGGATTTTTTTCTTTGGAAGTTTCTTCACCTCTTTTGACCTCATTTATCATAAAGAACAAAGATGAATTTACCATTTGAACTTAAAAATCTGTGCAAAAATAATGTGATTCTTTTCTAAAATAGTCTTTCATACATGCAAAAGTATAGATGAAGCTGATTTCTTATGGTTGGTTTGCAGTCACATCCTAAGTGGCAGGTGCATAGAGTGTAAAATGGGTTACAGAGTTGGATTCATTTGAATCTGGACTCAAAATAATAGTTGACCTTCTTATGCCTGAGGACAGCTTTCTGACAGCTTACAGAACATCTTTTTGGGCTATAGCTATTCTAGATTGCATTTATGTCATAATGGTCCATTTAACACTTCAGGTACTTTTTTTGGAATTCGATTTGCTCATACAGAATGATTTAATTACTTTTTTTCTTACACTAGTTATGTCCAGCATCTGATTGTCACTACTCTTCATTAGTAAAGGGAATGATTAAGAATATTATCTAGGTAGCTGATAGGTAGAATATCTATTGCTGGAATTACTTAGATGATATATTAAGGGGATTAATTCTGGACAGCATGAATGATTTTCTAATTAGCATAAAAACAGTAAACTCTTTTTTTCAGTACATATATTTTTCTAATTGCAAAAGGGATGTGTGTATGTATTTATCATAGAAAATTAGGAAATATCAAAGGCACAAAGAAGAAAATGTTTTTATAGAGATCCCAACACCCAGTGACAACCACGTATATAGATTTCTAAGATATGTAAACATATTTATATTTAAACTTCATACATGGGATCACACTATTATTAATCTGTTTTTTACTGAATAATATAGACATCTTTCTTTGTCCTTGTTATTAAATATAAGCTCTATATTAATTTCGTAATTTAAAAATTTGTAATTTTAAAAGTTTTGTGTAATTCGATTTCTATGTTTTTCAGTGAAAAAGATAAGAAGGAAAAGAAACCAACTGTCAGTGCATTTGCAATGGTGAGTTTTGAATTTATTCACTATCAAAATATTTGAAAATTTGACTTCTCTTTACACAGAAAAGAGAGATTTCATCTGGTATAATATTTTCTTAGAGAGTATGTTAATGGAGAGGAAAAATGAATTGGTTTAATTTAGTTTATTTTCAGGGGGACTGCTGATCTTAACTTGCCATGTGAATTGATCATCAACAGCTATCCTTCCTGGCCTAGATTTCAATATTCTTCTAGTTAGTTATGTTGCCAGTGATCTGTTACCTACACAAGCACGTCTCCCAGAGATGGTCTTTGCCATCTGGATACAGGAAAGCAGCCATATCGAGTGCTGTCTTTAATGGCTCTGAAATCCTGGCAGGTTTGAGGTCAAAGTCTCAGGCACCCATAATAATAGAAAGTAGCAATAGATTATTTATTGCTATGGTTTGGCACATTATTCCTCAGTGCTGAATAGCTGAAAATCTAGAATTTGAAAACCTTAATATGACTCTATTTCATTTTCTGGTGCAACCACAGTGGTCCTTTAGAAGATTTTTTTTTTTTAGGGGTTACATGTGATATTTTAATAAAAGCATACAATATGTAAAAGATCAAATCAGGGGAACAGGGATATCCATCACCCCAAGCATTTGTCATGCCTTTTTGTTAGGAACATTCCAATTCCACTGTTTTGGCTATTTTGAAATATACAATAAATTATTATAAACTACAGTTGCCCTGTTGTGCTACCAAACACTAGATCTTATTCCTTATACCAAAAACTTAAATTCTAATAATACCTGTTAACAGGTATGTTCTGATTTTATATTGAAGAGTTAAATACATTTTCAAAGATATTTCCATATTAAGTTAATGTATGTATAAATTAGAAGATTTTTTTTTTTTTACTCACACTTGGAATAAGACAGAATTTTATAGAGATTTGATGATCTCTATCTACCTGGATTCTTACTTCCTTTTTTCTAAGAGTGCAAACTTAGGTGACCTGTTCCAGAGGTTAGAACCTGGAACACTAAACCAATTAAGTTTTCCAGCATACAATTTATCATTTAGTCATAACACACCAGACATTTTTTTAAGGGGAGGGAGTAGATAGATTGTCTTGTAAAATGAATTTTAGTAAATTGAATATAAACATAGTTAGGGAAAAAACAGTCACATGGCTTTTACACTGAGGACTCTGAGGTTGCCTTACACGAGTTTCATCTTCCTGTGCCACGATTGCTCTTGCCACAGCTGCTTTTTTTGTTCTATCTCCACTCCCTTTGGAACTTTTGGGAGATGAGACAATATACTTCAGTCATTCGCAGATTACTTGAGTAACCAAGTAACAGTTTTTGTTTGTTTTAGATTTCATTTTTACATTTCCATACATTCTTGTATGGAAAGAAGCTTTTGTGTTAAAGTTGGATTTATTCCCAAGATTTCGGGTCTGTCATTTTGAGACCAAAACATTTCTGTCTTTTGTAGTTTAGTTTTTACTATTTGTAGTATATATCTTTAAAAAACTTGGGAGTATTTTAAAAACTTTAACAGACCTACTATATAGAGATAATATTATCCATACTCAATTCATTTCAAGCCACAAAAGAATAGAAATTTGGAATTTGAATGTGGGGTAATAATAACACACATTCAGCACTATGTGCCAGGTGTTGTTCTAAGTGCTTTGTATACGATCTCACAAATCCTTTTGAGGTAGATACTATTATTATTCCAATTTTACAGATGAAGAAACTGAGGCCAGACATAATTTACTTGCCCAGGGATACACAGTGGGGCCAGGGTAGAGGGAATATATTTTAAGCCTTTTGATGAAGTGTTGTACTACTTAGATTTTCCTCGTATCTTTTTTCTGAAGAGTTGACGTAGAAAACGGTAACCTAACTTGTATATAAAACTTACAAACAAGAACATAATCAGTAAGATTAACAGTAAAATGCTAATGTTATTGGCATTGCTTATTAATAACATTTTCCCAATAAGACAAAAAACCTTGTGTCTAGGCTTTCCAAGAACCCAGTTTTGATGATTCCCAGTAGGAGGACTCAGCATATTGTTATACTCATGGCTAAGATTTATTACAACAAAAAGATACAAAACTAAATCAGCAATGGCAACGGGCAAATGAGAAGTCCAGGAGAAACCAGACACAAGCTCCCAAAGTCCTCAACAGTGGAGTCACACAGGGCACACCTAATTTCCCCAGCAAGGAGTTGTGACGACACGTGTGGAATGCTATCAGAGAAGCTCATTAGAGACTCAGTGCCCAAGGTTTTTATTGGGGGCTGATCATGCAGGCACCCTCTCTGCCCAGCATACACTGAAACTTCAGATTCATAGAAGAAAGGCAGATGTTCAGTGTAAACACTATATTGTTTGTACAAATAGTTTGGCCACATTTATCAGATAGAGTGGTGGTCACCCTACCAAAATCCAAGTTCCACATACCAGCCACGGGCCAACCTTGTATGCAGGCCTTTGTAAACACAGCAACATCAGAGCAGCTATGTTAACTCTTTTCTGCACCTGTCTGTTAACTTATTTCTCCTGTGAGAGTTTTTGTCAGTCTGGAGAAAGTGATGAAAGTGGTAAAGAATAGATTCAAAATTTTCTCCTAGCCTTTATTTTATTTATATCAGGCCTTGATTCAGCATTTTCAGAAACACTAAAGCAGAATAAAATCTAAAGCAAGTGAGAAAATGGCACAAATGGAAGTAAGGGCAAAAGAAAATAAAAGTTGGGCTACGGTTCCCACGCAAAATGAACTCCATAAAATATTATACAGTCTTGCCAGAATTGTGCTGCAGATTCAATTCTGAGATTTCTACTTTATGTATCTTTTTGAAACATTAATTTTTTTCTAAATGGATAATAGCTAGCAATGTTAAGTGCTTCCTCTGTACCAGGCATTTGTTAAGCACCCCATGTGTATTATTTGCCTTAATCTTCACAATAACCCTGTGATATAGGAACTTGTTTTATCCTTATGTTTCAGATAAAGAAACTCACTCAGAAGTTAAATATTGCGTTCAGAGTCACAGGGTCACATAGCTAGTAAGGGGGTGAGGCCCACATTTTGCCCAGACATGCCTATTTGTTTTTACAACTGTAATCATTTATGATAGTTTATGATGGGTTAAACTCTTATCTGCCTGGAATTGAGGAGTTCTTTGTTTGTTGCTATCTTCTGATCTTCTGCCACCTGGTTATTGAAGACTTTACCACCTGGCTCAGTATCTCCCTTTCCACTGCTGGTGCTCTTACCGACTTGGGTGACTTTTATGGTTATATGAATAACTACTCCTTGACCTTCACTGCTGCAAAGATCTTAAAAATCTACCTGTATCTGGATATGTTCCACCTCTTCCTTTCCAGTTACAACAGAGTTTTGGTTCTTAAAACTAATCACTCGTACTTTGGCTCCCATCTCCTCTGCCTTCTCAGGGACATGACATTGTTATCATTGTTTCTGTTCTGTATCTTCAGTCTCTCCCTCTCAGCTGGGTCTGTCCCATTGGTGTTGACACATCAAGGCTCTTTCATCTTACGAACGTCCTTCTTGGAGCTATCCCCCTCCAGCTCCCTTCACACACAAGAGTTGCCTTTGCTTTCTGTCTTGCTTTCACCTTCTAGTCAGTTCTCAACATATTGTAGTTTGGCTCCTGTCCCCACCACTCACTAAATTCAGTGGACATTTTAGAATTCCATCTTGACTTCTCAGCTGCACTTGTCAGTGCCCACCATTTTCTTCTGTTTGCATCTGTGATGTCACAGTCTGCTGATTTTCCTTCCAGCTCTTTGTCTTTTTCTTATGTCATCTTTGTGAAATTACAGTTCCTCAACCCTATATCCCAGGAGTCAGGGATGCTATTGACATTTCTCTAGTTCCACAAAGCCACTTCCAAATTATTTTTTGATTCTTATGCAAAACTTTTTTGTCATTTGAGCTTCACTCTGCTTAATTATACTGTCTTCTATCCATTTTCAGTGGCATGCTCTAATTACTCCTCCTCCATTGGGGACTCTGGCGTTTCCTTGCTTCTACTTCATTCACCTATGCTCCCATTATTCTTCTAAGCATTTTGGTAATCTTATAAATATTAATAACTCCTAGGTTCAACATTCTTTGACCTCTTCATTTCTACCAACGCTGCCCGGTACTCTACTTTAGTAAATTACACCTGTGGGCAGGACGTTGGGCTCATTGTGTGGTTGGGCTTTCATCTACAAAGTTGTAAATTCAAATATCTCAGTCTTTGACTACAACTTCCAATTCCTTCCAGCTTCGCCCTTCCTCTTTATTATCCTCCTTTTAACATTGTGCAGTTGTTTTCTATTGCTGCTGTAGGAAAATACCACCAACTTAGTGGCTTAAAACAACACAAATTTATTGCCTTATGGTCTGGATTCAGATGTTTCACTGGGGTAAAATCAAGGTATTGGCAGGATTACATTTCTTCTGGAGGCTCTAGAGGAGAATCTGTTTCCTTCCCTTTTTCAGCTTCCAGAAGACACTTGCGTTCCTGGACTCATGGGCCCTTCCTTGCATTACTCCACCTCTCACTTCAGCCATCACAACTCCTGCCACTGACTCTGAGCCCCTGCTTCCCTCTTATAAGCACCCTTGTGGTTACATTGGGCCCACCTGGATAATCCAGGCTAATCTCCCCATCTCCAGATCCTTAAAACATTCAAAGTCCCTTTTACCATGTAAGGAAGCATACTCACATGTTCCTGGGATTAGGATGTGGACATGTTTGGGGGACCCTTATCCTGCCTGCCACACCTGCACAGACTTTACTATCTCAACTGTGCTCTTTTCTCCTAGTATCCCTCCTTCATTTTTGCTCTTCTGAAAATCTACCCATAGCAGCCACGTCATTATTACCTCAGTTCCTACCTTCAAACCATTGAAAGCCTTTCCTTTGCACTAGCCTAGAAGTTTAGCCTAAATCCCACACTCCTTCCTATGACTGTAAAAGGCCCTGCGTGTCTGACCTTCCTCTCCTTGACTTTACCGCAGACAAATCTGTTCGCTCTCTCTTGCCGCAGTGTGCATTCTGTTTGAGCCTTGAGACTCACCAAGCTTATTTTCACCCAAGGACCTTTGCGTTTGCTCTTCCTTCCTGGAATGCTGTGTTACCAGATCATCAGATGATGAACTATATCCTTCCTGTGAGTGAGGTCTAACCTTGGATGTTACCTTCTCAGAAGGACGTTCTCTGACCAGCTGATCGAAATCAGCTGACCCTGCCTGTCACTGTGGCACATTACCCTGTATGATATTTCTTCTGAATACTTACCACTGTCTTATTTCTTGTTTATATATTTGTCTTTCTCTGAATGTAAGCTCCATGGGAGCAGGAGTTTTTGTATACTTTGTTCACTACTGTATCCCAAATGCCTAGAATAGTGCCTGGAACTTTAATAGGTACTTACGTATGAATAAATGTTGAATACGTCTATTCCCTCTTTTACTATATGCACTAGAATGTAAGCTTTATGAGGACAGGTAGCTTGTCTTTGTTGTTATCAGTACCTAGAACCAAGGCTGACCCTTATTAGGTGTATAATAAATATCTTTTGAATATTGAATGAACGAATTCACTGATTTTCCTCTCCACCCCAGGAACCATGGTAAGGTAATGTTTGCATGGAGCCTGCTGATTATTACCTAAACCTCTTTCCTGCCAACACCTTCTACTTCTTTGCTCTGGGAAGCCCAACCCTTGGCTTGCAGCACTGATCAACCTTCCTTTTACATGGTTCAGGTTCACCTTGTCTCTTTTTCCTATGAGCATCTAACCAAACATTTTCTATTTCCTTTTTTTTTCAAAAGGGCTCCACTTATACCTAGTGTCTTACATGACACTAAGAGGTCTATACCTCTGTCTTACAGGTCACCTGAAGTGTTAGAACTTTTTTTGTCTGCCTGATCCTTGACTATAAGAGCCTGAAAAGTCTTATTAATTATTACATTTCCAAGACCAATAACAGTACCTGTTTATATTGTATATTTTTATATCATGTGCTTAATAAAATATCTTGTATTAAGTCTGTTTTTATCATAACAACTATGTAAGGTTTTCTGTATGTATAAATATTTTCCTCATGTTGTAAATGTGGAAATTGAGGCTCAAGGCTATTAAGAGATTCCCCCCCCAAAGTCTCCTTCCTAATAAGCTGGAGAGAGCTAGGGCATTTGACTGAGGCTTTTGTCCTACTTAGCGTTGTGTTACCACTTTCCTCAGATCTTCTCACCTCCCTTTCCAAAAATCAGTCTTGCTTCATGTCACAAAGAAATATGAGATTCTGAACTTTCTCAGCTTTGTTTTTATTCCTGGAAACTTACTTGTATTTGTATTCTTATCTTGTTCATTCTAGTCTGAAATGAAGAGACATACCTTTGCCTGTTTGAGAACCATCTTCTCTTTATCAAGTTTTTTAAAAACAATTTAAAAATATTTATTTATTTATTTGGAAATGAGTGTCTTGCTGTGTTGCCCACTCTGGACTTGAACTCCCGGGCTCAGGTAATCCTCCTGCCTCAGCCTCCTGACTAGCTGGGACTACAGGTGCATGCCATCGCGCCTAGCTCTTTACCAAGTTTTATGAAGAAAAATTTTAAACATATAAAAGAGTATTATAGAATAGTAAACTTCATACATATTTACCCATCATCTATTTCTAATATTATTAACATTTTGCCACATTTCATCTGACATTATAGATTTCATGATATCTCATATGTAAATACCTCAGTTTATATCTTCAAAATTTTTCCTACAAAACATTTTCCTATAAAACATAACGCAATGATCATTTAACAAAATGAACAGTAATTCCTTAATAGTGTGTAGTGCTCAGTTCATATTCAAATTTTCCCAATTATGTCTCAAAAATGTCTTTTACAATTGATTTGTTCAAAACAGGATCCAATCAGTGATGACATTTGGATATTATGTCTCTTGGGTCTAGAACAGTTTCCTCTTCTTTTTAAGTTACACTGACATGTTGAAAAGACTGCACCAATTGTCCTGTAGAATTTCCCACCTCTGGACTATTTTGATTACTTCTATGTTCTTCCATGTTTTGCATTTCTTTTTTCTTTTTTTTAAATTTCATAAAGTTACGGGGGTACAAATGTTTTGGTTGCATGGATTGCTTTTGTACAGCTTGAGTCAGAGTTACAAGTGTACCCATCACCCAGATGTACCCATGAGGTATGATTTCACCCGTACCCTCCTCCCTTCTCCCACCTGCTTGATTTCGGCTGAGTTTTACTTCCATCTGTGCACATGTGTGCTCATTAGTTAGTTCCAATTTAATAATGAGTACATATGGTGTTTCTTTTTCCATTCTTGCAATACTTCACTTAGGAGAATGGTCTCTAGTTCCATCCAGATTGTTGCAAAAGGTATTAATTCATTTTTTATGGCTGAGTAGTACTCCATGGTATACATATACCACATTTTATTAATCCACTCATGAATTGATGGGCACTTGGATTGATTCCACAGCTTTCTGATTGTGAATTGTGCTGTAATAAACATTCTAGTGCAAGTGTCTTTTTGATACAATGAATTTTTTTACTTTGGGTAAATACCCAGTAGTGGGATTGCTGGATCAAATGGTAGGTGTACTTTTAGTTCTTTGAGGACTCTCCATAATATTTTCCATAGAGGTTGTACTAGTTTGCAGTCCCACCAACAGTGTGTAAGTGTTCCTTTCTCTCCACCTCCACGCCAGCATCTATTGTTCTGGGACTTTTTGATAAAAGCCATTCTCACTGGCGTTAGGTGATAACTCATTGTGGTTTTGATTTCCATTTCCCTGATGATCAGTGACATTGAATGTTTTTTCATATGTTTATTGTCTATCTCTTTTTGAAAATTTCTGTTCATGTTTTTTGCCCATTTTTTAATGGGGTTGTTTGATTTTTTTCTTGTTGATTTGCTTGAGTTCTTATATGCTGAAAGTTAGGTCTAAAGGTTTCATTACATTCAGGTTAAACATTTTTGGTAAGAAAATTGCATAGGGGATGTCATATCTCGTCATATCTCATCGCATCTGGAAATCAAATGTCAGGGTATTCCACTTTTTTATGAAGCTAACTTTGATCACTTGATTAAGGTGATGACAGATTGGATTCCCCCATTATAGAGGTACCTCTGCCTCCTTACAATTATGAAGGAATCTTGGGGCATCATGGGAATGTCTTATTTCACATAATACTTAGCAGCATTAACTGATGATCCCCTGCCTCACATTCTTGTAATAATTGTTTCCATTATTGTCTTGGACATTGCTTCATCTCCATTTTCTTCCTGTATTTCCACCAGTTGTCTCTTTGACTGATTTACCTATCAACATAAGACTTCATTAAATAGTCCTCCCTTGACATTGTATTCCACTCTAGTAACCATCCTTTCTCCTCTTTTAACTACGAGATCATCAAAAAGACAGTCAAAAGCCAGGCACAGTGGCATGCACCTGTAGTCCCAACTACTCAGGAGACTGAGGCGGGAAGGTTGCTTGAGCCCAGGAGTTGGGGGCCATAGGGCACCATGATTGTGCCTGTGAATAGCCACTGCACTTGAGCATGGCCAACACAGCAAGACCCTATCTCTGAGGGGGAAAAAAAGTCAACATGCTATCTCTATCTCTTCCTGGATGATTTGATCTTATCCATTCCTGTGACTTCTGCTACATACTCTAGAGCCACAAATCTGTGTCCCAAACTCTGAATTCTTTCCACATACTTCCTGGATTGCACTTCCAGGATGGGCATTCAAACAGGACTAAATGAGACTTCTCTGCCCTCCTTCTACTCCAGCCCTGGCCTCTTCCAGTTTTCCCAGCTCACTGAAGGGTGCCTCTGGGTCAATCTACTTTTTTTGCTACTTCCACACTTCATACCCCAAACTTGAGAGACCCCAGTCGTTTCTAAGCATATTGTGTTCTTTCCTGTCTCTGCTTACTGTTCCTTCTGGCTGGAATGGCTTCCTTCTTCTAAACAGTCACTCAACTTTAAAAGCTGGAAGTGGAAGGAAATATCACTTCCTCTGTGAAAATTTTCCACAAAGGAGGGAATGACCAATGGCTCAATTTTATGTCTATTCTGTACAATATGCTGTCAAAGCATGCAGAGTATATATTGCATTAACTTTTTGCTTTGCCTTCCTCCACTTTAAACTCTTTGAAGGCAAGGGTTATATCTTTGACATTTATCTGTGACTTTTATCTGTCATCGAGTAGGCCTTCAGTAAATGTTTACATTCATGGCCTGCTTGTTTTTATTATGGCCAATCATAGTTCTGGAGGCAAAATGTCCTGTGGTGGTGGTGATGAGAGAAATCTTTGTATATCTACTATCTTCTCTTCCTGTACTGAGGAATTTGATATTTTGTCCACTTTAATAGGATCTTTAAGAGAAGATAAAATAGTTTCTATCCATCTCTTCCTCTTCATTTGTGTTTTTTAAGGAAATGGGTGAATGCTTAGTTAAGATAAAGTACATGGTGGTAAAATTTAACCTGTGCTTCAGTGAAATTGAAAAAAAATATGCCAAAGCATCGTTCTTTCCTTAAGGTTTTAATTTTTAAAGAGAATGATGGTTTTAGGTTGTAGAAAGTTATGTCATCAACCCAAACTTAAGCTCCCTTGATTACATATTTAAGAGCTAGAAAAGCGAATACCTAAGTATTTATTTGCTATTCTTTTTACACCAAACCTTAACTTTCACTAATCATTTTATAATTTGACTTTGCTTTTTCTCTCCTGCTTTATGAACTGCCATTCCCTGTTGCCAAGAACTCGTCTGCTCTTTATTTCTTCACTTGTTAACTTAGTATTTATTCCCACTTATTACCACTACAGTAATATCCGTGTTAGCTAACTTTAGGATTGGTTTCTGTCTTCTTGTGAAGTATATAGAAGTTCTAAAATCTTGCTTTCTGCTGCTGTGTCTTTTATGTTGCCTGATCTTTGTTTTGTTTTATATTTCCTGCCTAAGCCTATGACTTTTTACTCAGCGTCCTCCCTGCATTACAAGTCTGTTGCCTACAGCTACATGTTGCATCCACATGACAACCATCTGCCTTGGGGTTTATCCGCAGACTCCCACAGCTGGTTCATCCTGTTTTTGTTTTATTTCATTTGGTTTTCTTTTGATTCTTAGCTAGTTCCTTGAGTTGTATGGGAAAAGTATTAATTGCTTCCCAGGTGGCCTATGAGCCCATTCCTCTTTTTTTTTTTTTTTTTGAGACAGAGTCTCTCTCTGTCACCCCGGGGTAGGTGGTGTCATCATAGCTCACTGCAACCTCAAACTCCTAGGCTCAAGCACTCCTCCTGCCTCAGCCTCCCGAGTAGCTGGGACTATAGGCATGCACCACCACACCTGGCTAATTTTTCTCCTTTTAGTAGAGACATGGTCTCACTCTTGCTCAGGCTGGTCCCGAACTCCTGGCCTCAAGTGATCCTTCCACCTCGGCCTCCCAAAGTGCTAGGATTACAGGCGTGAGCCACCATGCCCAGCCCTATTCCTCTTACTTTGTCCTTTTCCCGTCACTTTTTGGATCCAGAGAAGCCTTTATTTCCTTCCTGTGACTTGCCTACAATTAAAGAGATTATGCAGATCTGCACTGGTCATTCATTATGGCCATATTCTGTCTTAGGAAAAATGTTCCTTGGGAAGCATGCGTCTAACTCATTCCTTTCCTCTTCCTGCTCATTATTAAGTTCTAATTATATTAAAATCATTTTACATTTATGCTAATTCCATTGTTCAGCCATTCTTTAACCCAAGCCACTTCCTTAAAGCAACACAATATTTCCTCAGAAGGGCTTTTGGCATTCAAGTTTTTTCCCATGAGATGAAAAGTGGCTTCCAGTCTTAGAAACTAGAGCAACAAATACTACATTATAGTCCCATTGACACCAGAAAGTGGACCCAAAACTGGGATCAGGCCTGAAGGCCAAGAGGGTTCTTGGCTTCATGCAGGAAAGAGTTCAAGTGTGAGCCTTAAGCTGGAAATAAAAGCAAAATTTATGAAACACACAAACAGCAAGAAGGCTACCCCATAGACAGAGTAGCACCTGTACATTGCTGGCAAACTCTGTTTATGGCTATCTCCTGATTATGTGGTAAATAAGGGGTAGATTATCATGGGTTTTCTAGGAAAAGAGTGGATATTTCTAGAAATCAGGGGTTCCTCCTTTTTTCATACCATATAAGGTAACTTTGGGGTTTGTCATGGTGATTATAAACTGTCATGGCACTGGTGGGAGTTTCTTTTAGTATGTGAATACATTATAAGCAGGATATAATGAGCTATGAGGGCAAGCAGAGGTGATTTAAGTTACCATCTTGGCTCTTACTGGTCTTAACTAGTTTCTTCACTGCATTCTGTTTTCCTGTTTTTGTTGAAGACCTTGGTTTGGGTCTTGCAACTTTTTAACAAGTTGGGCCTGCTGGTTTCCTATCTCACCATTAAAGACTTTTATAGTTTCCCAGAATGTCCCATCGTTTTTTATCAGACTTCATGTTAGAAGAGAAGACAGATTAAGTCCCATGTGAAGAATTAGGCCAGAACTCAATAGAAGAATCAAATGCCCATTTCTGTTTAGGCTACTGCAATAGTTTAGCAAAGGTAGAGGGTATCTTGGATTACAGTAGTAGCAGTAGTAGTCTGAAAAAATATTTGGATTTTGGATATATTTTGAAAGTAAAGCACACCATCCATGAAACTGTACTAATTGTTCCTATGCTCTTCTTTGTTCTCCTTTTTTAGTTTCGCTATTCAAATTGGCTGGACAGATTGTATATGGTGGTGGGGACTTTGGCTGCCATCATCCATGGCGCTGGACTCCCTCTCATGATGCTGGTGTTTGGAGACATGACGGATAGCTTTGCCAATGCAGGAAATATAGACCATATGTCTTCAAACTCAACTAATCAAAGTAAGTATTGTTTGTGGTACCAATTTTATTGGAAACTTGCAGGAAAACCAATCACTTAGAGTGATGTTTGTGGATCCCTTACTAAACACACACTGGTGTGTTTAGTTCTGTGGGAGGTGGAGGGTCTGAGCTATAGTTTGTATTTGTAATGAGTTTGAGAAGATAATCTTTACAGGCATTAGAATGTGCAGTGGAAGTGCCGGTGGAAATATGTAGAAAAAGACAGAGCTCTATGAAATATTCTAGAAAGTTTTAGGAAGAAGTACAGGAACCTAATCAGGACCTTGAATGATAAGTAGGAATCTGTTACGAGATTCCCTGACAGATTGGATGGTGGTAAGGCGGGAGTCTGGGTGATCCTAAAGTTTTTAGCCTGAGAAACTGGAAGAATGCAGTTACTAGTAACAGAGGTGAGAAAGGTGGAAGGAAAGTAGATTTGGGCAGTAAACTCCAGAAATTTAGTTTTGTGTATTGTCATGCATTAGGCTCGCTGGAAGCAGATGCAGGAATGGAGAAATGGGGCCAAGAGAAGTTACATACGAGTATGTGCGTGTGTATTTTAGGATGGGAGAAATAATAGCTTGTCTATGTGTTAATGGAAATGATCCAAAAGAGAGGAGAAAGTGATATTTGAAACAGAGGAAAGAGATTCTCTGGAGTGATATCCTTGAGAAAGAATGGGATCCAGTGCTCAGGAGGAAAGGTTTGCTTTAGATAGGAGCATGGATAGTTTGTCTAAAATAACAGGTAAGAAGAAAGAGTATTTGAATGTTAGTGCCCAATGTGGGTAGATAAGGAGGAGAGAATCTGTGGAAGTTTTCTTCTGATTACTTTAGTTTTCTCAGTGAAGTAGGAAGCAAGATATTTGGCTGATAAAGAAAAGAGATGTAACACAGCCCTCTAGGAGAGTGGGAAAGTGAATGAACTATTTAAATAATTTGGATATAACTCTCTCTCCTTTTCTCTCTCTCAGTTGGGGAGGGACAGATTAATATCTCTGAGCTTCCTAGGTCACCTCTGGCCAAGTATAGATTTCATTTAAATTAAAGTACTCAAAGACAACCCAGTTTCCAGTCAGGTGGTAAAATGTTGAAAATGCCTATTTGAGAATACACTTGAAAATATAGTGATACAACTTAACTTACAAGGACCCTTCAACTTTTGGACTTTCAAGTCTCTGATGAATGCTATGAATCCTTTCCCCAGAAACACGCACATAAATATTCATACCAATTTGGGGGTATTATGGATCTTTTGATACTTGTCAATGGGTCCTGGGAACTCCTTTGTAATCCTCTGGAAAAGTACATTGTTTACACTAAGGCGGGACTGCTTTAATTATGTGAATGCAGCTAATGAGTTGGGCTACAAAAATTTATGGTGTTTGAGCAAGGTAAAATTCTTGTGAATTTACTACATCCTTTCATGGCATTTAAAGGGGCCTGCAAAAAGATGCTGTGCCACTTTTGAACTGGCACCTTTCTTTTGTATCATTCACCAAAAGGAAGTCCTCAGTGCTCTCTGAATTCATTGGTGTCTAGACTATATTTGGCAATATTCTGTGGAGTTAACTCTCTTACCACTTCATAGTGGAAGAATCACATCTTTCAGTACTCTCTGGTAGCTCAGCAGACCTAATGTGTACATCTATGCCCATTCAGATCCTACCTACTTTTTAAATGAAGTCCAGACACAGACATTGCTCTAACAGTGTGAGAGCTGTTATACTAATCATGCTGTGTTTCTGCATGCACTACATAAAGGGACAGCTACTGATCTCATTTTATATATCAGTAAGGAAATTATAGGCTATTAAAACTACTGTTGGCCAAGTCTAGGAAGAACAGACCATCAAATGACTGCCTGAAGCTAACAGAGCGGAGCTCTGATGGGCCACAATAAACTAAGCCTGTGCTATATCCATTGGTCTCTCTTTTTTAAAACTACATTGACATTTGTATATGTTATATCTCCATCACCCAGATATTAATTGGCTTTTACTCTTATAAGAAAAAAAGTGATCTTTTTAAGTAGAAGTAATCATTGCCAGCTTTACCTGGACCACCTACAGACATGTGAGATAGATGGTGCTATGGACTGAATGTTTGTGTTCCCCCAAAATTCATATGCTGAAATCTTAACCCCCAGAGTGATGGTGTTTGGAGGTTGTGCCTTTGGGAGGTGATTAGGCCATGAGAGCAGAGCCCTCATAAATGTGATTAGTGCCCTTATAAAAGAGTTCCCAGAGTGCTGCCTGGTCTCTTTCACCATGTGAGGACACAGCTAGAAGGCACAATCTATAAGCCAGAAAACGGGCCCTCACTAGACACCAAATCTGCCTTGGTCTTGGACTTCCCAGCCTCCAGAATTGTAAGAAACAAATTTCTGTTGTTTATAAGCTTCCAAGTTTATGGTATGTTTTTATAGCAGCCCAAATGGACTGACAGATAGTAAACTGACTTAGTTACCTAATAACATGCATGAGTTCTCAAACAGATGATGGTCTAACTGTGAAGACTAGCTCCTACCTGAACAGGCCCATATGTCTGCATGCCAATCAAAATCTCCTAGGCCAGATAATGGCCACATCACCACACCTTCTCAGCTGGTAATTTGGACTTCCATCTTCACAGATGTCTGGATCGTGTGGCTTCTGCTGAGGTTGTAGTTTATGTTGTACTCATTGCCCATCATTCCCATTCAGCTTGCCCTTGCAGTGTTGGGAAAACTTAGAGAAATGGTTGAAAGTTTGCCTCTGTCACACTCTTAAGAGGTGGTGTATTTAGAGGTAAGAGAACAGGCTCTGAAGTTGGACTGTCTGGCTCTAAAACCCTACCCTTACCAATTTTTAGTTTTGAGGTTTGGGGTATTTCTTCATACATTATTTGTTTAAAGAAAAATAAAGGTGGATAACAACAGAACCTACTTCATAGGATGATTGTGAAAATTAAATGGATTCATTAATTTAAGACTTACTGAAGAGAGCCTAGTCATAAAAAATGCTCAACAGATATTAGTTATTATCAGCAGGAAACTCAGGCTTCCATGTTCCTCACAACTTGCAATGATGTGTGGTTCCTTATATGATTTCGTTTTTATAAAACTCTGTGATGCTACCTCAGTTTTTATAGTTGTCGAAAGCTTGGGACATACTCGGTACTTATTATAGATGTGAATAATCATCCCTTTAAGCAGCATTTCTTTAGTAACGGGATCACCATCCCTGCCTTTCAGGGAAGGTAGGTGTCCTCAAACTATGGCCCACAGGCCTAATTTGGCCTGCTGCCTCTTTTTGTATAGCCTGTGAGGTAAGAATGGTTTTTACATTTTTAAATCATTGAAAAAATATCAAAAGAACATATTTGGTGACACAGGAAAATTATATGACATTTAGATTTCAGTATTATAAATAAGGTTTTAATGAAACACAGCCACACCTGTTCATTTACATACTGTCTTTGCTTTCATGCCACAGTGGTACATAGAGTATTCGTGACAGAGACTGTATAGTCTGCAAAGCCTAAGATATTTACTATCTGGCTGTTTATAGAAAAAGGTTGTCGATTTCGGAGGTAGGGTATTGAGTGAGGGGTTATTATCTTCAATCACTCTGTGAATGAATTAGTATGAAAGCATTTTATGTGCCAGCTATAGTACTTGCTCTTTTCATTCCCAACTCTCAGGAAGCTTAATATAGTGAGAGGCATGGACAAGTGAACCAACAAATGCAGTTGGATATGATTAGTACCGTGATACAGAGATATACAAAATGCTCTGGGAAAGGAGAAGGGTACCTGACTCCATATATAGGAATCATGGGAGGCTTCCAAGAGGAAGTGATAACCAAGTTTGGTCAGCACTTCTTTCTTACACAAAATAAACATGTTCTGTGTGACAAGCGAAACTATTTTAAAATAAGGATTAAAGTTAATACCCTTCCTTTCTGCCACTCCTCATTGCCACCCCATTTTTGTATATCCTTCCATGCCTTTCCAAAGGCAGCATGCTGTCTCTACTGTAATTTTTATTCTAGGACACTTAATACACTATCACTAACCTACCTGTTTGCAGATTCAGACTTCCATATACTCTAAAGCCTTCCTGGATAAGGGGGAATAGCATCAAAGGTTTTGATGCTGGTCTCAGAGATGAGGGCAAACATGCTCTGTGATGCTTATGGAGGGAGAACAAGCCTACTGAATTCCTGGGACCCCAGATACTCTCAGACCTTTCTTGTTCTTGCCATTTCGTAGGTGGAACCTCATCTCTCCTTGGGGGTGGACTAGATACCAGATCCTCCTTGATGAGGCTCTTGAAAGGCTGAGGGTTTTTATACTAAATAAGGGATCTAACTAGACAGCTCTAAAAATTTTTTGAGTGAGCATATCCTTCTTTGCTGCTGTAATAGACCCCTCATGAGCTTTCTCTTCCTCTGATACCTTGTCTTAATTATCAGACATCAGCCTTTGTCCTGCTGTTTTATTGTGAACCTGACTTCCTGTCACTCTATTCCCATCTGTGTCTAGCTTGTTGTTAGAATTTGTGCAGCCTTTGCCTTAAAATCTCTGATGACTGGGGCCTGGGGAACTCTGGTTCTGTCACACCATTTTTTGTAAACAGAGATTAACCGCTGATGAATCGATGAATTTCTATAGTATTTTGTGAATTGTCTTCTTTTGTTTCTCTTTTGCTTTTTCCCCCAACTATCTCAATCTCTTTCATGCAATGAATTCTCTTCTTCCTCATGAAACTGATTACTATCTGGAAATGAGCCTAGATAAAGGTGGTTGTGGTTTTTATATGTGTTGTATTGCAAGTGACAGGTTGGGAACACACATAAATGACAACATCCAGGCAGTTGAAGGAATGACACTGAATCTTGGCATAAAAAGAGTAGAAGTCAGGTGTGGTGGCTCATACCTGTAATCCTAGTTACTTGGGAGGCTGGGGCAGGAGGATCGCTTGGGCCCAGGAGTTTGAGGCCAGCCTGGGCAACATATTGAGACACTGTCTCTTAAAAAAAAAAAAAAAGAAAAAAAAAGAAAAGAAAAATGAAAAAGAGTAGGTCTAGAGACTTGGCATTGATTAAATCTCCTGAGATAGGATATGGAGAAAAGTAGAAGGAATGGGAGCCCTGAACCTTGAAAAACTCAGTTGTTAGCAATAACTAAAGCTGACCTTTATTGAGAGTTTAGTATGTGCTGGGTACTGTTCTTAGAGCTTTACATACATTAAGTCCTTTAATGTACATGACATTATACACATGTATATATTTTTTACAGATGAGGAAACGGGCCCAGAGAGGTTAAGTACATTCAAATTGCCTGAGGTCATGTGGTTAGTAAGCAGCAGAGTCAGGATTTAAACCCGCACAGACTGATGCTGAGTCCCTGCAGTGAAGCAGCTAGAGGGGCACCCGGAAAGGAAGACACTGAGGATAGAATACTCATCCAGAAATTAAAGGACATGGGGACATTTGCTATGTCTCATGGTGGTTAGTACCCAAAGATGCTCTTAAGTAAACTCTTGACTGTTCATTGTGTCTAATGATTTAATTTATGGTATATCCATATTGATAACTTTTCTCTTTCTTCAAAACCATGTTATGGTTTATTTTGTTTATTCTCTTACCACATTGTGGGCAGAAGAATGGAGAAAATGAGTTCTCAAATTCCTAGTACAAGTTAATAATTCAGATAAAAAAGGGGAAAGTGGAAATAAGTTATTTTTATATTTTCATTTCTATTCTTGCTGCTCTAAAACTCACAAGGAACATGAAAACTATCTGAAATGCCAGTTCTCAAAATAGTATTTTTATTTTAATGAGTGTATAAATTGTGTATAGATCTTGTACATGTGTTTCAAGACTTTGGTGTTGTAAGCCAATAAAACGTTGTTGTCTGTGTCCTTAAGCCCAGCATTATGGGTATGCTCCAAACTAGAATGTTAGCTATTATTGACATTCTAAATACTTCATAAAAATTTTCATGATGGATCTGTTTTCTTGTCTTTGCTCAAGGCTTTTCTCTGCTCTTAACCATTTCATGGGAAAAAACTTAGAGATAAATTTTGGGGAAATTGAATACCAAATAATGATAAAATATTTCCAAATATGTTTAATTTTGACAGTTTAATTTTTAAGTTTGGGTTAAACTTAAATATGACTAGTTTTTCTGTAATATATAGTATAGTAAGATTTTTTTTGTTAATTACTTTTCAACCCAAAAGTAGATTAGTTACAATGTAATCTCTATGATAGATTATAAAAATAGCAAAAAAAAAAAAAAAAAACCACATACACACACACACAAATGGACAGTACCTGATCCATTCTAGGTGCTTAAGAAATGGAATAAATAAATGAAAGCCTAAATTATAGAATTTTGTAGGTGAAAAGTAGCCTAGATATTATCTAGCTTGAACCTATAATTTTATAGCTATACAGTAGAAACCATGCCCAGAAGCTGAAGCAGTGTAGTCACAGTGGAATAACTTGGTGGTTGACAGAGCTGAGTTCCTGGGATAGGAATCCTGCCTTTTGGTCTAATATTTTTTCCATTCTACCAGTGGTTTTCAAACTTTGCCTAAAATGGAAGCAAATACCAGCAATTTTCACTTGGTCTTTTTTCCCCCTTAGATGTTGTCCTGTAGGTTTGCCTTGGGATGTCAGGCAGGTTGGGCAAGAGGTACAGCTTGTCAGGCCAGAAGGCTAGAGGTATGAAAGCACCCATGAGGAGATTGTAGCTCCTGGAATCACCTCTGTTGCCTGCAGTAAGCCCAACCACACTGAGTAGTAGGTTCCAGCCTGGGAGAAAGCCAGAGGAATTGATCATCTAGGCAAAAAGTCCAAATTTCTCTTATGGTTGATGGAGCTTCCTGTGCAAGAAGCCTGAGAAAATTGGAATCATAGCGTTCTTGAGCTAGCGAGGGCCTTGTGAATGGTGTAAGTCAGTGGTTTACTAACTTTTCTTTAGTCAGAGAACCCCCTAAGTAAATAACATCTGTCATGAAAGCTCACTAAGGAAAACATCTCAAAGGGAGTTTACCCAGGTTGACAGTAGTGGAGGGGAGTGCAGAGCCCAGGTCTCTGCTGCTGGCCTGCTCTCCTGCCACCTGGAAGCAGTGCCAAGGTCACTTTGTAGAGTCGGACCACTTATATCCCTGGCTACAACCTGTGTCCAGAGCCATCCTCATGTCTTGCCTATACAACTCTAACTTCCTAACTCCTCTCCTTCCGTTCTTCCTCACTTTTGTCCAGTTATCCACACACTATCAGAGTGAGCTTTTAGAAACATTAGTCAGGTCACCTCTCTCCCATTGGTTTCCTGTGGCAGGAAAGAAATACAAATTCCTTATGATGGCCTGCATGATCTGGCCCCCACCTGCACCATCAGTCTCGTTGCTTGTTACCTGCTGGCTACAGTCCACCCACACTGGCCGCCTTCCTGTTCCTGGAACAGTCCGATCTCTTCCCCTGCTTAGGGCGGTGCAGACCCTGTCCCATCTCTCTGAAATCGCTGCTGCTTATCATTCAGTTCTCCCTCGAAATACCTTTTGTCCCCAACCCACCCCAAAGTCAGTATAATATCACAGGTTTATTTACTTGTTAAGAGTTATTACTCTAAAATATCTTGTTAATTTATTGGTTTATCACAGTTTCTTCAATAGGGAGAAAGGCATAAAGGGAAAAAAAGGAAGTTCCTGGGAAAAACAGCAGTATTACCCTGTCACCTGGGGTTTGGGGCCTGAAAGGGAAAGGATTTTCCTGCTTGAACAGAAATCCAGCGACATTAGAGAAAGTGGCTGCCTCAGTGTCTGGCTCTAAGTCTCTGTGGACAATAGTTGAAAACCACCTTTTAAATATAATCTCAGTTTACCAGTTAGGAATTTTTTTAAGTGCTCCATAGTTAAAATTGGTAAACATACGGAAGTATTTGGGTCCAATAAAAATGTGACATAATGTGATCCCTAAATGGTACGGAGTCGTTAGTCATGCTGTGGGCACAGTTCAGTTGTAGGTTCCTTTGAAGTCTTGCTTGGGTTTAGTAAAGTCTTTCCTTACCAGGTAGAATGGTCTGCTGCATCTCTTTTTGATCTTATAATACATGAGATACTTACAAAATAGGAGAATGATTGGATGGGCTGTTTTGAGCAATGGGCTGGCATGTGTGGTGACTCTGTGGAACCACTTGTAAATCTTTGGGATAGGCTAGGTGACAGCAGATACAATGGGTTGGGCACTGGGGATATAAAGGTAAGACATAGTCCAGTTTTTTATGAGCACACGCCAGTGGGAGTGGTAGGAAGAGATAGATATAAGTAATCATACTTCTAGCATTGACTTAGTAAATTGAATCATGTGTCATTTCCTGTGGAATTCAATGACAAGGAGTCACTCTGCTAGGGGTAAGCCGTTTGAGAAGGGGTAATATTGTAGCTCATTCATGGAGGAGGAGTATTTTCCAGGAGAAAAATTTTGGTAAAGGGCATTGCAGGTAGAGAAAGCAGAGTGAGTAAAGTCTGGAAGGAAGAAAGTGAATAGGATTGTTAGGGAACAGCAACCCCCTCGGTGTGCTTATAGCAAGGGCTACACGGAAGTGGAGAGGGCTGGTGAGGATAGGGATAAGAAAGTGGAGTGAGTTGAAGCTAGAAAGGTGTGTAGTAAATGGAAAGATTACTCCAGAATCCACGTGTGCAAAAAACATAACTTTTATGTAACGTAATTTCCATTTTGAGTCTCTCCTAAGCTAATGTGGCAAAAACGCAATCTCAGTTATTTTAGGGTATCTCTCACCTTCCCCTGGGTGTCTCTGGGAGGCTGACATGCATGGTTCCAGGCAAGTGTGAAGGTCAAGTGATGTTGAGCATCATTTTCTATGCAGGCACTCCATCAGGCTCTCTCGTTCTCTTCTCCTATAATCTTTGCTATCATTCTGTTCCTTCTGTACCTCTCTAGGTCCGAAGAGATGCTGGGAGGCTGTCCTGAAGCCATCCCCTCAACTCACTACATAACCATCCCTTTTCCTGGGTCTCCCTGCAGGGTCTGCGTAGGTGGCAGGAGGCAGGGCGCCTCTCTCCTGGGTCCTCCCAGTGCCTGTGCTGTCATCAATTCTCATCTCTTCTTCTCAGCATGCAGAAAGTATTTTTTAGTCTAAAAGGGTGGAGCTTAGTCTCATGACATTTAAGCAAAATATTTTGTCAGGCTCAGTTTCCTCCTCGAACTTCAAGGAGAAGTTTGAAAGCCAAGAAGAAACTTGCACACTTGTCTTTTATGCTGCAGCAGCCCTCTCTCGAGACAGTGACTGCACAGTGCTCTAGCTACTGGAACAACAAGAAAGGTGTAGGGATAACAAAAGTATCTGGAAAATCATTGGTTGATATTTCAAAAATATTACCCTCTCACATGTACATTGTGGCAAGATTTGAAAGGGATAATATGACATGTTATGGATCTTGGACTTTATACAGTGGACTGTCACGGATGGTTATTAATGGAAACAATAGGATTATATTTTTGTTTCCAAAGATAAAATGTGGTGGCAACATGAAGACCTGATTGGAGTAGAAAGACCAGTTAGGAGGCTTTTGTTAGAGCAGAGGTAAGAGATGATGAGGACCAGAACCAGAGCACTAACTGTGAGGAGGGAGAGGATTTGAATAGCTCCAGATACAGGTTTGGGAGTCACAGAAGCTGCGGAAGTGCCTGAGGCCACCCTGGGAGCGTGGGCAGAATTCCAGGAAACACCTGTGGGGAGGAGGGAGGGCAGGAGGCAGCGCACCCGACGGAGGGAGAGGGGTCGGAGTGGTGGCAGGACCAGGAGAATGAGGTTCTGGAAGCCAAAAGACGAGAAAGTAGTCAAGCGTCAAAGCAAGTATTTTATTAAAATAAATGCTACACTTAGATGTTTGGCTTTCTTATCCTGCTAATTCGGCTGATATTTTTATATAGCCTAGAGGGTTTCTGGCTTTTTCCCACTGAGAATAATATGAATTTTTGAATACTATTCAAATATTCTTTGTACTGGTAGTTTGCATAGTAGCCTTTGTTGACAGTCATACAAGTAAAGTTACTGGTCTGTATGATCCTTAAGGTCATTTCAGCTTGAAAGTTTTGATTTTATGAAAACATGTCTCAAGATAAGGATTTTATGAGGAACTCATAGAGGAGGGGAAAATCTCTAGGCCAGAGAGCTTTTAATTAGTAAAAGTTGATTGGAAGAGAAGAAATATTTGGAGAAGGTCTAAAGAACATGATGTTGTTATTTCATTCTTTGGCTAATAGAGATTATCTCGGTCAAAGGACCTGAATGCCCAGTTTTTATTCTGACTGGTACACTTTGACACTCCTGAAGCACAAATAAAGGGAATTTGGTGCTAGAGTTGCTTTCCAATGACTGAAACTATAAATATGGTATAGTCATGCACATAAACATCAAGGAACCAATTTTGACCTTGAACATAATTTTTTACTTTTTGAACTATATAAAAATGACTGTAGACTTAGAAGCCACCATTGCCAAAGAACATTTGTTTAAATTGTCTTGGTCCCTTATCTCTAGAATTGAGGAAACTGGTAGTAGCAATGAGTAGAAAACAGATATTATTCAGTTAGACATGAAAATAGATCTCGATTTGGTAGTGATACACAGCAGTAACAATTTATACTATTTAGAAACATTTCCTAGCTAGAGAACATAGAAAATCTGCAATGACAGGTTTTCCAAGATTGATTTGGAAAAAAATCCTCACCTGATTATTGAATATCTTGTTTTATTTTTGAAAATGTGGAGCAGAAGAAATTTCACAACTGATTTAAATAACAATTCTATCTGAAAAAATTTGTTGTATTGACATAAAGGGAAGCAGTCAGGGATTTCTCCCAGGTGTTTTGCTATGTCTCTGCATCTCTGTATTGCAGGCTTCCTTTCTGTCTTACCCCTTAATGTAGTTTTCCCCAGGGTTCTGTGCGTGTCCTGCCATTTTCTTTGTACCTGTCATCCTGTCCTTACAGGTAAGGAGAGGTGGCTTTTTTCTTTCCTGAATTTAGCTATGGCCTCTAGCACATGACTCCTAAATCTTTAGATCTGAACTCTCTCTGGAACTGGAAAGTCATACTCTGAATACTTATTGGACATCTTAAATTGAATGTTTCAGGAACTACCAAATAGAAATGTTCAAGACTGAACTAATAATCTTCTCTCATCTGACCAGACCAGCTCTTTTGGCTGACTTCTTATTTCCCGCCATGACATCAGCAATCTCCAAATGCTTAGACTTGAGGTCTTGATCATTTTTTATTTTTACTCTCTCTGCTTACATTCCATCAGTTGCTAAGTCCTGTAACTTCTTCCACTGTAAATCTGGTGAGTTCTTTCCTTTTCTATTCTCATTTAGATTCTCTTTCCCTACATAACTGTAGTAGTTCAGTCCCTTAGTCTCTCCCCATTCCAGTTATACTTTTTTTTTCTTTTTTTTGAGGTAGACTCTCTGTTGACCCAGGTAGAGTGCAGTGGCGACATCCTAGCTCACTGCAACTTCAAACTCCTGGGCTTAAGGAATCCTCCTGCCTCAGTCTCCTGGGTAGCTGGGACTATAGGCATGCACCACCATGCCTGGCTAATTTTTCTTTCTTTTTTTAAATTTCAGAATATTATGGGGGTACAAATGTTTTGGTTACATGAATTGCTTTTGTACAGTTTGAGTCAAGGTTATAAGTGTGCCCATCACCCAGATAGTGTACTTTGTACCCATTAGGTGTGATGTTACCCATGCCCTCCTCCCCCTCCCACCTGCTTGATTTCCATTGAGTTTTACTTCCATATATGCACATGCACCACACCTGCAGGGCCCAGATTATCTTTCCAGCCATATATCCACCTCATTCCATCCATACAACACACCCCATACTCCAGCCAAACTGGTTTACACATTCTTCAAACATACCAAGGACTTTTGTCCACATTGTTCACTTTGCCAGAAATGCTCTTTTCTCCCCTTTCCTACACCTACAGAATCAGACTCATCTGAACTAGGTCTTCTCATATTGTAACATAACTTTTTGCAATGACTATGAGAGTTAAAGTGTGCCTCCCCTTTGATCTAGCAGTCCTGATTGTGATAATTTAGCCTATAAAATATTTACTGTATGTACATATATAATAGGTATGTACAAGTATGTTTAATGCAGTATTGCTTGTAACAGTAAAATATTGGAAACATCTGAAACAGACACAACTTTGAAGAAATAGGTACACATATACTGACATGGAAAATTGGCCACTGAATGTAAATTATGATTCCATTTCTTAAAAATAAGTGTGTGTATGTATTTGTGTATATGTGTATACATAAAAGAAAATCTGAAAATGTACTCGCCAAAATGTTGAACAGTGGTTATTGGTGTGGGGGGATGTGTGTCGGGGGGGGCGGTAAAGTTATGAAGGAGTTTTATAATGTACTTTGTCCAAAAATGTTAGCATTTGCGTATATTGGGTAATGAGCTCACTGATGTTTATTACACTATTCTTTGTATTTGATATTTTTAAATAAAAATAAAAACTGGAAAAATGCAGTGTAAGATTTTAAATATGTACTTTATTGTCAGGTATGCATTGATATTTATCAGGACAAGAATGTTAAAAGAGATTTTTCTCTTATGGCATCTTGGAGTGATACTCCATAAAATATTTTAAGTCAAGGACACTGATATTTCTGCTGACAGAATACTTCTTACCAAATGTGGGTTGTTTCTTGCAAATAAACATCGTTGAATTTAAGTGTGTGTGGTTGCATACAACCAGCAGGGAAGTATTTGAATGGATGCCATAATACTTACATATCTGAGTCAGTTTGATCTATTTTTGTGTAAATCATCAAGTGAAATGAGTTCGATTCATTTTTATATGCTTATTTTTAATGGAGACCAAAGAGACATAAATGGTATATGTTTGTTTTGTGGTGGTCTAGGTGATATCAACGGTACACAGATCTTCGTCAATCTGGAGGAAGACATGACCACGTAATTAGACGCTCTCCTTACTATTGTTAAGCTTTTCTGTAACAATCAAATAGTGACAATATTTAAAATTTTGCATTATCAAAATAGAAATTTGTAATTTTGAGGAGAACAATACCATTGTTAGTTTTCTAGAAGGATGCAATGTAGAATTTTTATAGGAAAAGAATTTGCTCCATAAGATGTACTAAAGTTAAGGTTAAGCCTAAAATAGACTTATGTATGCATTGATAAATATAGACTATCATATGCAAAGAAATTAGAAGAGTTTAAAGTGGCCTTTTAAAATATAGTTAAATTAAGAATCATCATTTTCAATGGCTTGTAATTATTAGTTTTTTTCTTAGATGTTTTCAGTCATGATATGATAATGTGATCAGCCAACAGGAATTTTTTAAACTCAGCATTTGATTCTAAACAATGAAATAAAACATCTCAGAATAAATATAGTCACTCTAACTTTGGGGAAGCTTTTTGTTAGTGATTTATATATCTTGAAGTTTATTCCCCAGGATAGCTTATGACAGATGTCCAAAGGTATGTGTTGGTGAATCAGAAGATAATGATTCTACATTATCCTGTAAATGATATGGCAGATTTGAAGAAAATAGAGACACTCGATCATATTTTGAAAGATGAGAAGCAAATACTCCCAAATACTCCTGTGGAGAGACATTGTTTATTTATTTTTTTAAACTTAAGCTAAAATTTATTTTTAAAATATGGCTATTTTCTAAAGCTTCTTTAATATTGTAAGAGAGGCATTATTTTTTATATTGGGGGAAATGAAACAGGATGTCTTGTAATCATCATATAAGTGCTTAAATATAAATATATTTTGAGTAAACATGCACTGATGATTTAAAATACATTAACTCATTCTCAAAGCATGAGTGTTACTTGTTAAAGGGGATTTCTTTTTGGCTATCTATTGGTACACCAAGTGCTAAAACACTTGGATAATAATTAACTATTGAGTTATCTATTAACTAAAATATGGTGTTCTAATTACATCTTCTGTGATAAATACATTGTAAATTACAAAGTGTAGGTTGAGGAAGATTTGTTTACCAAGGTTCCTGATAGGTGGAGCACTGAATTGTGAACAATAACATCAAGGACTATCTACTTACTACATAGCCAATTTAATATCTTCTGCATGGTTCATAACACACATTTTAATTTGAAGATGGCAAGTAGTGATCTTTAAAAAGTGGGAATATTGGAATACTGTATTTCATTTTATAACATTTGCCTTTAACCTAAAAATTGTTTAGTGACCCAAGAATTGTTTTCTTTTTTAAATATGAAGACTCAGAGCAAGGAAACATTAATTCAGCATTTCTAGATTGATCAAGGGTCTGGTTTTAAATGATGCTTGTGTTTCTTATTATTAGAGTTTAAACTGGAAGGACTACTGGTTGATTCATTGAGCATTTTAGGATAACTCATGATAGCCAGTTGGGCAGATGATATAAAAATACTTTTTAAAAAATTTTCAGGTGTCTCTTGGCATCTAAGTTCTGCCAGATTAATAGCCCAAAGGCCAAGGGACCATTCCATCTCTTGGTTCCATTTTCTAAGCAGTTCTGTCACTTCTTCCCGTTCCCCAATGTGCCAAGACCACCCCAAAGCTCTCATCACCTGATGCTGATGTAATAAAAGTAGAAAGGACCACATTGGTGGACCTCACCTGATGCTGTGATTCCCCAGCACACCACACAGCCTTTCATTGTAACTGGAATTCTCTGAGTGCTTACTATGTGCCAGTACCTGGCCCAAGTATATTTCACACATGATTATATTATTATTATTATCTCCATTTTACCATATAGAAAACTGAGGCTTAGAAAGGTTAAGCAGCTTGCCTGAGATTACACAGCAGTGAAATGAAGAGCTGGGATTTGAGCCAAAGCAGAAACTGCTCTTAACTGTTCTACCATATTGGTGCAGACATAGTTGGATGCTGACCATCAACACTGCTTGTTACAACCCCTTCTTATTTGTTGAGAATGTCAAGATACCCAGATAACTGAAAAAATAAGAATATGTGGTCTGTCTGGGAAAGATGCATCAATTAGAAAACAGAGTATGTATAGTGTTCTTGTTGTTTTTCAGGTATGCCTATTACTACAGTGGAATTGGTGCTGGGGTGCTTGTTGCTGCTTACATTCAGGTTTCATTTTGGTGCCTGGCAGCTGGAAGACAAATATACAAAATTAGAAAACAGTTTTTCCATGCTATAATGAGACAGGAAATAGGCTGGTTTGATGTGCACGATGTTGGGGAACTTAACACTCGGCTCACAGAGTAAGTACCTAGTTTAATGTTAAACTCAGGTGTGGTTCTTATTCTTAATAAAATGAAATAGATGTCATCACATCTGTTAGGAGATGTTTGGGTGTCACTCAGAAGTAATTATGAGACTAAATTCCTTCTGAGCAGCAACCATGTCTTATGCATCCTTTTGTTCCCAGTGCCGTAGCAACGCATGAGGGGACCGCATGACTAGCACTGAATGAGGGATTTGTCTTTGCTGGAATGAAGAAATCCCCTGAGAATGTGCAGTAGAGCAATAACAACATGGTTTCTGGGGAAATTTCTAGGTTGAATACTTCTTGAGTACTCCATGTCCATTTCCTGGGGCTGTGTGGGCTATGGATTTTTGTTATTAATGACAAATATCCTACTAGAAACTTATACCCTGACAAATAAAACAAGCATATAAATAAGAGACCCTAGATATAAGCTAACCCACACTCAAAGTAAAACAAAACAGGCTTGAGGAGAAAAGTTCTGTGTTTATAATTCTGACATTTATTTCTAACACTATCTATTCTTACAGTGATGTCTCCAAAATTAATGAAGGAATTGGTGACAAAATTGGAATGCTCTTTCAGTCAATGGCAACATTTTTCACTGGTTTTATAGTAGGATTTACACGTGGTTGGAAGCTAACCCTTGTGATTTTGGCCATCAGTCCTGTTCTTGGACTGTCAGCTGCTATCTGGGCAAAGGTAGGTGAAGCCTGTGAATCCAGATTTTGAATTGTACCCCCCTCCAATGGAAGGGTCTTTTTACCATGTGATGACCTTTATTCTATATTTGTTACTTGCTTTTAAACTTTCTGTTCAAAATCAGCTGGATGACCATATCCAGCCTCACTGAGTACAGGTGTGCCGGGGCTCCATGATGTTCTTGGCCATCGTGGATTGTTTGGGGAAGGGATGAGCAAGAAGAAAATAACTCTCATATCTCATCTTCTGCCTTCATTAAAAAACAAACAAACAAACAAAAAACTTCAAGGAGCTGTGCTCTGTAGCAGACGATGCCCTATTCACACAATAAGTAGAGATTCAAGTTCAGCGAACAGCACATATGTCCCATTCAATTAACATTTTAAAAATTTTAATGTTTTTGGTTTTATAGATTTTGTTTAATTTCTAAATTGATTTTATAGTTTTGTCAATATTGTAAATGGTTCTACATTTATACACATTTAATTTCACTGTTATAAAAACAATTTAAGAAAATAGGTACTTTCTAATCCCATATGCATATAAATCCTTAGTCTCTAGTTTTCTCTCCCATCATGAAGGCAAAGCAGTAGAAGTAGCCCTCTCCACCTCTGCACACGTACCTCCAACAATCTTGTAAAACTTATTTTCCTTTTCAAGATGGGCATGGTGTTATCAATAATTTTAAACTGGTTTGATGTAAGAGTGAGTTTGTGGAGAGATTGGCCCAGTATGTAATTTTTGTTGAGTTCAACTCGACTTAGAGAAGGCACTACAAATTCATGTAGTGAGAGGATGTAAGTAATGAAAGGCCAACCAAAGCCAAGCCTAACACAAAATAAGTCAGGCTTAATACTTAGTTAGGCTAAGTGTTAAGAAGTTTTAGAAATTTTACCCAATAGGATGGGTGTTGTTTTGTTATTGTAAACAATAGCTATGATTTATTGAGCATACAGGCATCCGTGTATATATGTTATTTTTCTGAATATAGATATTATCTCATTTTACAGAGAAAGAAACTGGAGTTCTGAGGACTGTTAATCTTTTGCTCAGAGTAACACAAAGTTTAAATATGTTCCTGGTGGTTATCAGTTAACAAATATTTGGCAAAAGCTTCCTGTTGTTAATTGATTTTTCTATATACCAGAATACTTAGCAAGTTGGGTGGCAAGCTCTCAGCGTCAGTAGTTGTTGAAAAACTATTTAAAATGTATTGATGTCCATTCTAGTTAAGAAGAAAAATAGACCATAAGTTAATATTTTAATAATTAATTATGCATTGCCTCAGATACTATTTATTTAGTAAAAGGAGCCCTAGGCTGGCTGCTAGAGACCTAACTTTTAATCCCCACTCTGCCATAAACTTTTGGTATGATTTCAAACTAATTTCTTAAATCCTCTGGTTGTCAGCCATATTAAAAAAGAAATGTGGCCCAGTCTGGGAAACCTCTTTTTCCCTGTGAGCCTGAGTCTCTCCTCCCTCACCCAGAGACACGGAAGCAAGTAGGCATAAAAGGAAGGGACTCTGTCATAGCAAGCAGCCAGGCCCAGGAAGCCTCTTTGTATCTGTGTACTCAAGATGCTCATTCCCTGCGCAGAGACACTGGGGCAGCTAGAGGGCACTGGTAGGGGAAGCCAGCACAGTCTTCCCTCACCAGGAGATATCTGAGAGTCTGACCTTGAGAAACTACTTTCACACCCTCAGGTAGCAGAGGCGAGGGCCAGTGGGAGTCCCAGCATCTTCAGATAAACCAAGCTGACCAAAATAATGCCACAAAGGCTCTGAATATTAAACTGCCCCTGGAACCACAGCTCACAAAAGTAGGCCAAGAATAGCATGCTAAACATACACAGGATGACTGCCTGTAAAAATAAAAGATTTAAATAGGACCCAAAAACTCCTAAAAGAATGTCCAGGATATAATAGAAAATCACCTGTCATACCAAGAACCAAGAAAATCACAACTTGAATGAGGAAAAAAATAAATTAACTGACACCAACACTGAGATAATTCAGATGTTGGAATTATCTCACAAGGATTTTAAAACAGCCATCATAAAAATACTTCATATCGCAAGAATGGAAAAACAAGCACCACATATACTCACCATCAAATTGGTACTAATTGATCAACACTTATGTGCACATATGGAAGTAACATTCATTGGGTGTCAGTCAGGCAGGTGGGACGGGGGAGGAGGGGATGGGTATATTCACACCTAATGGGTGTGGTGCACACTGTCTGGGGGAGGGGCATGCTTGTAGCTCGGACTTGGGTGGTGCAAAGGCAATATATGTAACCTAAACGTTTGTACACCCATAATATTCTCAAATAAAAAAAAAACTTCAGTAATCGATTACAAATTCTTTTGAAACAATACAAAAAATAGAAAATGTCAGGAGTAAAATAGAAGTTATTAAAAAGAACAATGTAATTAGAGAACAGAGAGATACAACAATAGAAGTAAGAGTCACACTGGATGGGCTCAATCTAAGCAATTGGAAATGATGGTATAGAATCAGTAAACCCGAAGATAGTACAATAGAATTCACCCATTCTGAAACAGAAAATAAAAGCCTCAGGGACCTGTGGGACAATAGCAAAAGGTCCAACATTTGTATCACCAGAGTCCCAAAAGAAGAGAAAAAATAGAGTGGGGCTGAAGGAGTATTTGAGGAAATACTAGCTGAAAATTTCCCATATTTGGTAAAAGACAAGTCTTCAGATCCAAAAGTGGAGCCAATCCCAAATGGGATAAAACCAAAGAAATCCATAGCAAGGCACATCATAATTAAACTATTGAAAACTAAAGGCAAAAAAAATATTGAAATCAGCTAAAGAAAAACAACATATTTCTTATAGGGGAACACCAATTTGAATGAAAACATATTTCTCATCTGAAGCCACGAAGGCTAGAAGTGGCATAATGTTTTTCAAGTGCTCAAAGAACTGCCAAGTGTGAATACTATATCTGGTGAAACTATTCTTCAGGAATGAGGAAGAAGTAAAAATAGTCTCAGATCAAAGAAAACTTAAAAAATTTTTTTCACAAGTACACCTACTGTTAAAGATTGGCTAAATAAAATTCTTCAAACAGAAGGGAAATAACAAAAGAAGAAATATTGGAGCATCAGGAAAGGAAAGGAACAGTGGAAGGAGCAGAAATATGGGCATATATGGAGACTTTCCTTTACCTCATGAGATTCACAAATCATGTTTGATGATTGAACCACTAGTTGTAAGTGGTAAAATGTTGATACCAGTAGACTATTGTAAGTCACGTATGAATATTGCAATACCCAGAGAAGCCATTATGAAACCCATGCAAAAAGATACATTAAAAAATGCTGTTAATATAGCAAGATAGAATCCTAAAAATTGATCAAGTAACCTATAGGAAGGCAGGAAAAGAGAAGCAGAGGAATGAAAACCAGAAGAAACAAATAGAAAACAAATAATAAGATGGTAGACTTAAGTGCTGACATATCATTAACTACTTTAAATGTAAATCGTTTAAATATACCAATCAAAAGAAAAAATGGCAGAGTATATTTTTTAAAATGACCTAACTATATGCTGTTTACAAGATCTTCAAATTCAATAACATAGGTTGAATGGAAGTAACAGTATGGAAAAAGATACCATAAAAATATTAATTAAAAACAAAAGGAGTGGCTATATTAATATTTGATAATGTGGACTTGAAAGCAAAGAAAATTGCTAGAGAAAAAGAGGAACATTATTTAATGGTAAAAAGATCAATCTACCAGGAAGGCATAATGACCCTAAATATGTATACACCTAATAACATACCCTCAAAATACACACAATGAAAATAGAATTGAAAGAAATAGAAAAATACTCAATTATATCTGGAGACTTAAACACCCCCCCCAACCAACTGATAGAACAACTAGACAGAAAATCAAGTAGGATATAAAAAATTTGAATAGCACAAACCATTAGATCTAATTGGCATTTATAGAACATTCTACTCAACAGCAGGATACATATTAATCTTTTCTTTTTAAGTGCCCATGAAACATTCACCATGATAGATCATATCTTGGACCATGAAACAAACCTCAACAAATTTAAAAGAATTGAGACGATAAACTATGTTTTTTTCTGACAACAGTGGCATCAAACTAGAAACCAAAATCAGAAAGACAAGATAATTTCTAAGTGTTGGGAATTAAACCATGTACTTTCAAATAATCCATAGATCATATAGGAAGTCAAAGGAAATTAAAAAATACATAGGGCAACATATAACAATATTTGGGATGCAGCTGAAGAAGTACTAAGAGAGAAATTTATAGCATTAAATGTTTATATTAAGAATGAGGAAAGGTCTCAAATCAATGACCTAAGTTCCTACCTCAAGAAAGTAGAAAAAGAAAAGCAAAATAAGACCAAAGCAAGCAGAAGGAAATAATAGAGCTGAGTGCAGCAAACAATGAAATTGAAAATAGGAAAACAATAAGGAAAAGCAATGAACCAGAAAACTTGTTTTTAAAATAAATGTAATTGATAAACCTCTAGCAAGACTGACAAAAATAAAAAGAGAAGACATAAATAGCCAATGTCAGGACATCACTGCTAATCCTGTAGACACTGGAAAGATAAGGGAATGCTATGGAAAACATTATGTTCATAAATGTGACAGTTTAGGTATCAGTTCCATGATAGCCACAAATTACCAAAACTCAACTAAGATGAACTAGACAATTTGAATAACCTTATACACATTAAAGAAATTTAATTTGTAACTTTAAAGTTCCTGAGAAAGAATTCTCTAGGCCTAGATGGTTTCAGTGGAAAATTCTACCAAACATTTGAAGAAGAATTAAAAACAGTTTTATATAATCAAGTGCAGAAAAAAAAGAGGAGGAAACATTTCCTAGTTCATTTTGTGAAGCTGGTATTACCCTGATACCAAAACCAGACAAAGGCAATACCAGAAAAGAAAACTACAGACCAATACCTTTCATGAACTTAGAATGAAACTCCTCAACAATATATTAACAATCAAATCTAGCAATATATGAAAAGAATTATACATTGTGGCCAAGTAGGATTTGTTCTAGCTATACAATGCTGGTTCAGCATTTGAAAATTGATCAATGTAATCTACCACACCAATAGGCTAAAGAAGAAAAACCATGTGATAGTATTGATTGACACAGTGAAAACATTTGAGAATAACTAACATTCTTTGATTAAAAACTCTCAGCAAGTTAAGAGTAGAAGGATGTTACCTCAGCTCTGTAAAGACCATCTATAAAGACCCTTCAGTTAATATCATGCTTAATGATGAAGGACTGTTTTCCTCCAAGATCATTAATAAGACAGGTCTGCTTTTACTACTCTTTTTCGTGAAAGCACTGGAACTTCTAGCCACTGCAATAAGGCAGGAAAAATAAATGAAAGGCATAAAGATTGGAAAGTAAGAAAGAAAACTGTATCTATTTATAGATAGCATGATTTTCTATGTAGAAAACCCGAAGGGATCTATTAAAAATCTCCCAACTCAGTTTGGAAAGGTTACAGGATACCAGATCAATTGCATTTTTACACACTAACAATGAACATACAGAAACCAAAATTTGAAATTCAATACCATTTACAATCACTCCAGATAAAATTAAATACTTTGTGTATACTTAACAAAACATATATGGGACTTGTACACTGAAAATTATTAAATGCTGATAAGAGAAGTCCAAGGAGACTAAATAAATGGAGAGAGACTTAGTGTATTCATGGATTAGAAGATTCTACATAGTAAAGATGCCAGTTCTTTCCAAACTGATATATAGTTTAAGGCAATTCCTGTAAAAATTCCAGCAAGGTTTTTTGTAAACATAAGCAAGCTTATTCTAAACATTTATATGGAAAGACACAGGTCCTAGAATAGCTAAAACAATGTTGACAAAGAAGAACAAAATGAGAGGAAAAAGTGGACCTGATATTAAGGCTTACCATATACCTATAGGAATCAAGACTGTGGTATTGGTGGAAGATAGACATGTAGATCAATGAAACAGAATAGAGAGAACCCAGAAATAGACCTATGCAAATATGCCCAGCTAATTTTTGACAAAGGTGAAAAAGTAATTCAATGGAGGAAGGACAACCTTTTCAACAAATAGTAGGGGAATTAAGAGCAAAAAAACCCCAAAATCAACCTAAACCTTATACTTTACATAAAAATTAACTCAAAATGGATCATAGAATTAAGTGTAAAATATAAGGCTATAAAACTTTTAGGGAAAAAAATAGGAGAAAATCTTTGAGATCTAGGCCTGGACAGAGTTCTTAGACTTGACACCAAAAGCATGATCCTTAAAAGGAAAACTTGATAAATTATGCTTCATCAAAATTAAAAACTTTGACTCTGTGAAAGCCATGTGAAAAGAATGAAAAGACAAGCTATAGACTGGGAAAAAATTATACACAAAGCACATGTCTGACAGAGTACTACCTAGAATATATAAAGAACTCTTAAAACCCAACAGTAGAAAAACAAATGCAATTAGAGAATGGGCAAAAGACAAGAATAGACATTTCCAGAATGAGGGTATATAGATGGCAAGTAAACACATGTGAAGTTTTTCAGCATCATTAGCCATCAGTGAAATGCAAATTAACCACAATGAGCTATCACTACACATTTATCAGAATGGCTAAAATAAAACATAATGGAACACCAAATGCTGGAAAGAATGCAGGCAAACGGGATCACTCATAGATTGCTGGTGGGAATGTAACTTGGTACAGCCACTCTGGAAAACACTTTTGCAGTTTCTTATAAAACTAAACATGCAATTATCATGTAATCCAGAAACTACACTCCAGGGCATTTATCTAAGAGAGAAGAAAATTATGTTGACATAAAAGTCTGTATACAAAAGTTTATAGCAGCTTCAGTCATAATAGCCCAAAACTGGAAACAATCCAGCTGTCCTTCAACAGTTGAATGGTTAAAGAAACCGTGGTATATACATACCATGGAATACTACCCAACAATTGAAAGAACTATTGATACGTGCAGCAAACTGGATGAATCTCCAGAGAATTATGCTGTGTGAAAAAAAAAATCCAAAAAGGTGTTATATATTTATATGATTCCATTTATATAACATCCTCAAAATGACAAAATTATAGAGATGACAACAGATTAGTAGTTGCTAGGACTTAAGGGTGATGGAGGAGAGGAGGAGAGGCAAGGGACAGAGGTGGCTGTAGTTATAAAAGGTAGCATGAAGGACCCCCATCTCTACAAAAAAATTTTTAAAAATCAGTGGTGCGCACCTGTCCTGTAATCCTAGCTACTCAGGAGGCTGAGGCTACTTGCGAGGCTGAGTCAGGAGGATCACTTGAGCCCAGGAGTTCGAGGTTATAGTGTGCTATGATTGCAACACTGCATTCCAGCCTGAGCAACAGAGCAAGACCCTGTCTCTAAAAATGAATAACTAAATAAATAAGGTAGCATAAGGGATCCTCGTGACAATTGTTCTGCATCATGACTGTGGCAGTAGTCTCAGGAATCTTCATAGCTGATGACATTGCTTAGAACTAAATACACACACACATACACATACACATACACACACGAGTACACGTAATACTGGTAAATCTGAATAGATTGATGGATTATATCAATGTTAAATTCCTGGTTGGGATGTTGTTCTGTAGTTTCCAAGATGTTACTATTGGGGGACACTAGATGAGGAGTGTATGGAATCTCATTGTATTGTTTTGTGCAACTGCATGTGAGTCTACAATTATCTCAAAACAAAAAGTTTTAAAAAAATAACACACTTAAAATGATCTCAAAACAAAAACCTACATTGATAAATGAAAAAATAGCATAAAGATATAGGTCAAAATTCCTGTAGTGGTCCAAAATATTGCTTCTGAATATATTAGTTTGAATAATACAAAATTGCCTCTATCAGATAGCTTTTAACTTGTAGAAAAAACAATTTTATATATCTCAAACTAATGTCAATTAGCTTTATTAAGAAATTATCAGCCTTTGGAAGAAGGGATGGGTTAGTGGTACTTTATACAGTTTATGTGGGTAATTGTAACGGTGGAAGTATTACCATTTTATTATTTTATATTGGAGGAAAGCAGAAGTTGGCTTTTCATATCCTTGAGAATAGGTTTGAGGGTTTTTCTTTTCTTTCAATAGGCTTGATCTCTTGAAAAACAAAACACTTAATGAAGATTCTACTATATTCTTATCTGCTTATAATTATGGAAAATCACAGAAGGAAAAATGAGCCAGATTTGTTGAATCAGTGTGGTACTTGATATATTAACAATGAATTAAAATAGCATATTTTTTGAACTCCTAGTTCAAAAGTACTTCTTGGTAATCTTCCTGTTGGCTGCCTCCAGAGTGGGCAATTGTTGTGGCACTGTGAGGTTTCAGGAGCAGAGAAACGTTGCTAAAGCATGTTGTGTGAACCACCTATGTTCTACAGACCTATTTGTTCGGGGTGGCACTGACCACCCTAACTCAGTCCAAACACTGTGAATGGCTGTGGCAAGGAAGCCCTTGGAAGATTGCTTCCTAGTGAATCAACGGGATATGGTTCTGTGTACTAAAGAGGTTAGATCATGCAGCACAATGTCTACACATAGGATATAGTTAGTTAATCAGTGTTCATCTGCTTTCATCCACCCATTCCTGTATCTATAATAGCTCCTTTTACTTTCACACACAGGAAGGGGAGAAATGCTCTGTTAAAATCAAAACAGCTTTGAACTTTTTATGCCAAGAAGGAATAGACTCATGTTACATAAACTAGTCCACAAATGCCTGTGAATTATTTATTGAAGGAGTATAATTCTGTTTAATCAGAATTTTTAAATAAATTGGTTGTGTGTAATTTTTATTTAGATGGTTGACCATTTCAGCATTCCAGGTACAAGTAGTAACCTTAGTCCTTTGCCCGTACCAATTGATCCAGCTTTCATAATAGGGCCTTCTGGGACCCAAGTTCACATGTCAGTGGCTGGTTTTAGAGAGAGATTTATTCCAGTGGCTGTTAATTCAGGCTTTGAACCCTTATGAACTCAGGCTTGAATCCTGGATATTCCCCTTATTTACAAATTATTTAACTTCTTTATGCCTCCATTTCCTCATATGTATAGTGGGGGAAATAATATTTCACTGTGCAATTAAGAAGAACAAATTAGTATATAATGTGTCCAGTACTGTTCCATCCACAGAATAAATGCTCAGGAACCAAAGAATAGGATCAAAGAGCATCCAGGAAACAAAGACCTTCCTGGTGGCTACATGCATTGTTTTGCCCAAGATCACCAGCAGAGGAAACTCTTTGCTTACCCTGGCATGTGAACCTTCCTGAAGTCATGTCACCACATGTGCTTGGTCCCTTGCATTCTTCTGGTCTCCTACCTGACACTTCTGAACCAGAGTACCGTTAGCATTTGCTGTGTTGAGCACACACACTATTTTCTTACGCCTGTTTTCTGTATTTGTTTATGATTATAGTATAGTATATACCTTTTTTTCTGAAATTTAACATCTCCCAAAAGTTCTAGTTATATTTATTTGGATGAGGGGCTGAATATTTGGGCCTAACAGATATCTACAGAACACTCCACCCAAATAACACTGAATATACATTCTTCTCATCAGCTCATGGAACTTTCTCTAAAATTGACCACATCCTAGGCCACAAAACAGATCTAAACAAATGCAAAAAATTAGAAATCATACCATGTATCTTTTCAGACCACAGCAGAATAAAACTAGAAATCAATTCCAACAGAAACTCACATCTTCATCCAAAAACTTGGAAACTAAACAATCTGTTGCTGAAAGACTATTGGGTCAAGGAGGAGATTCAAGTGGAAATCAAAAGATTCTTCAAACTAAACAATAATGGGGACACAAGTTATCAAAATCTGTGGGATACAGCAAAAGCAGTCCTGAGAGGAAAACTTGTTGCCTTAAATGCCCACATCCAAAAGACAGAAAGGTCACAAATCAGTAAACTAATGAATCATCTTAAGGAAATGGAAAAGGAAGAGCAAAGCAATCCTAAAGCCAGCAGAAGAAAAGAAATAACCAAGATCAGAGCAGAATTAAATGAAATCGAGAACAAAAGAACAATACAGAAGATTAATAAAACGAAAAGTTGGTTCTTTGAAAAGATAAACAAAATAGGCCACTCGCCAGGTTGACCAGAAGCAGAAAGGAAAGGACTCTAATAAGCTCAATTAGAAATGAAAAAGGAGAAGTCACAACTGATACCATGGAAATACAAAACATCATCTTCGAATACTACAAAAATCTCTATGCCCACAAACACGAAGACGTGGAGGAAATAGACAAATTCTTAGAAACATACTACCTCCCTAGGCTCAACCAGCAAGAAACAGAATTTCTAAACAGACCAATATCAAGCACTGAAATCGAAGCAGTAATAAAAAATCTTCCAACAAAATAAAGTCCTGGACCAGATGGGTTCACACTTGAATTCTACCAAGCCTACAAAGAAGAACTGGTGCCTACACTGCAGAAATTATTTGAAAATATCCAGAAGGATGGACTCCTCCCAAACTCATTCTACGAAGCCAATATCACCTTGATACCAAAGCCAGGAAAGGACACAACAAAAAAAGAAAACTACAGACCAATATCCCTTATAAGTATACATGCAAAAATTCTCAATAAAATCCTTGCAAACCGAATTCAAATGTACATCAAAAAAATAATTCATCGCGATCAGGTGGGCTTCATTCCCGAGATGCAGGGATGGTTCAACATACGCAAATCTATAAATGTAATTCACCATATAAATAAAAGCAAGAACAAAGATTATATGATCCTTTCAATAGATGCAGAAAAGGCTTTTGACAAAATCGAGCATCGTTTTATGATAAGAACTCTTAACAATATAGGCATAGATGGGTCATACCTCGAAACTATTAAAGCCATATATGATAAACCCACCGCCAATATCATACTGAATGGGGAAAAATTGAAAGCATTCCCCCTTAAAACTGGCACCAGACAAGGGTGCCCAGTATCTCCACTTCTTTTCAACATAGTGCTGGAAGTCCTGGCCAGAGCAATTAGACAAGACAGAGGAATCAGGGACGTCCAGATGGGGGCAGAAGAGGTCAAACTTTCACTATTCGCAGACGATATGATATTATACATAGAAAACCCCAAAGATTCAACCAAGAGATTACTGGAATTGATAAATGAATTCAGCAAAGTCTCAGGATACAAAATTAATACACACAAATCCATAGCCTTCATATATGCTAATAACAATCAAGCTGAGAAACAAATTAAAGATGCAATACCTTTCACAATAGCACCAAAGAAAATTAAATATTTAGGAACATATCTAACTAAGGAGGTCAAAGACCTATATAGAGAGAATTACAAAACACTGAGAAAAGAAATTGCAGAGGATGTAAATAGGTGGAAAACCCTATCATGCTCTTGGATAGGCAGAGGTTTTCATTGGAAAAATAAAATATTCAGGTAATCTAATTTATTATATACCATCTCAGCCCAAAAAGAATTTGAGGTGTCTTACACAGTGAATATATATATTAATACTAAAAAATGGAGCATCCTGACCAAAGACAAGTAAACATACAAGTAAACATACATTAACATACAAGCAGCATTTGTGTATATATTTATCTTTACTTTACAAAAGATAAAGTTAACTTGTTAAAAAATTATAAGTAATCTTAAATTGTATTTTTAAACAGATACTATCTTCATTTACTGATAAAGAACTCTTTGCATATGCAAAAGCTGGAGCAGTAGCTGAAGAGGTCTTAGCAGCAATTAGAACTGTGATTGCATTTGGAGGACAAAAGAAAGAACTTGAAAGGTTTGTTTCTTCTTTAAGTTGATAGAAATGTTAAATTCTATGCCAACTCATATGCCCTTCACATTGACTGTGTTAATTATAAACATTTTCTCCGAGGTGTGTGTGTATATATATAGCTTAATGGGTATATTACTGCATAACTAATATTCTGGAGAAGTCACAATTCTAATTGTTCTTTTCTCATATCTGCTAATTCAAAGGATTTTCTAGAGTATTCCAGATAGGCAATGACATAAAAATAGTTTCCTAAGGTTGAAATGTATTTTATATCTCTGATGATTTTTTTTTCTGCCTATCAAGTTAATTCTTGATTCTCTAAGATTGAATGAGTATTTTGTGTAAGATCTATGGGGACATTTTAATCTGTGGTTCATGTCCCCTTTTGCCCAGGCTTCTACTCAGTAGAGCTGTGCTCCATGATTTGGAAGATAAAAATATAACTGAAAAGCACATTTGTACAAAAGTTCAAAATCTTTTTTATCATGTGTTTAGTATTATTCTTGCAACGGTCCCTTTTATTAGATTTCTGAGTGTATAGATGTTAATAGTTTGAAGTTTATCATATTCATCAGATCTATTGATTTCCAACAGTTACAGACTTTATTTTAAATTGAATATAAATTATAATATTCCAATATATTTTAATGTTATGAATATGTATTTTTTGAACATAGGAAAAAGTAAACTATATTGTTTTGGGGGTTACACATTGTGTGGTAAAGCCATAAAGACAAGCAAGGGGATTTTATAAGTCACAGTAATGGCTACTTCTGGGGAAGGTGAGAAGCTGTGTGACGAGAGCAGGACACATGGCAGGAGCGCCTGTGGTTCCAGCGGTGTTCTCTTTCTTGACCTCAGTTGTGCTCACATGGGTATTCACTGTATAATAATTTTTTAAACTGTACATATGTATGTGGACTACTCTTTTGTTCATATGGTAGATTTTACACCCACAAAGGTACCCTTTGAGAATAATTTGTGATGGCTAAGCGCCAATAGTTCAAAGGAAAGTAGTTATCTATGTTCTGTTTCAATTTTTGCTAAGGTTTTTGCTTTTGCTTTAAAGTACTTCTGACTAATAAAATGAAAAGTCCTGCTTAATGACTGGGCAAACATCCAATCAAATAAAGCCCCTGTTCTCATGGAGCTTAAATTTTAACAGGGGAGGGGAAGGGTGCAGACAACCACAAATAAGCAAATGTCTAATCCACCCGTTGGGGGTAAATATCATTTGGGGAAATAGAATGCTCACGTGATGTCACGTACTGTTTGGGGAAATAAATTATTCTAAGAGAATCATGGGAATATTTAGAGAAGTTATTCAGAAAAATCCTTTTGTAATTAATTAATATTTGAGTAGAGACGTGAAGTTTTAAACTTGAGATTCTTTTCCAGTTTTCTTCAGAGGAAAGGTGGACCAGAAAAATTATATGCCCAACAGAATAGGGAGACAAACAAAGCTTATCTGCTTCTGCCTGGTTGCTGAGCTGGGGAGAAAACATCTCCTCACAGAAATCAAAACCTCAGGCCTGACCCCTGTGTGAGATTGGAGTCTGAATTTACACTACTCTGTGGACTAGGAAACTCTCTGTTCCCAAAGCTGAGGATTTCATGTTAAAAATGAGTCCTAGTCCAGTGATACCAGAGTGTCTGGTAAAATAAATTAAAAATTGCTTAAAATTAATGAATTAAACATCCAAATTAAGAAGGTAGAAAAAGAGCAATAAAGCATTAGAAAGAAATAATAAAGGTAAGAGCAAAAATTAACTTAATAGAATATTAGAGGGAAAAGGTAGAGGATTGACAAATTCATAAACTAATTCTTTGAAAAGACTAATAAATAACCAAGTATTTTGCAAGTTTAGTTAGGAGCAAAAAAGAATGAATAAGGAAAGCTTGCTGGAGATAAAAAAAAAATCTATTTTTAAAATTACAGTTTATACCAATAAATTTTAAAACCCTGATGACATAGACAGTATCCTAGAAAAATATAGATTAAAACCCTCACTTAAGAAGAAGAAAGCCTTGAGTAAACCAATAATTATTAAAAGAGTTGAATTCAAAGTTAAAAATCTCCTCCATCTTCTACTCCCCCCCAAAACAAGGAAAACTCACCACGTCCAGATAATTTTATAGGAAAGTTCTACCAAAACTTCAAGAAAGAGATAACCCTATCTTACACGAATTGTTGTAGAGATGGGAAAAAAACATGAGTTCATTTTGTTAGGCTACTGTAACTTTGATACCACAACCAGACAGGTATAATATGAGAAAGGAAAAGGAAAGGACAGTTCTACCTAAAATACAGCTGTAGAAATTCTAAATAAATTATTAGCTAAACAAATTCATGTGAAAAATATCATATTTTTAAAAATTCTGAATGTGTTGGCTTTATTCTATGAAACCAAGGATGGTTTAATATTAGGAAATCTGTTAATATAATTAACCATATTAACAGATTAAAAGAAAGAAACATTTTGTTTTTGTGTATAGGGAAAAAGCATTAATTTTTATGATTCATGACAAAAACTCTTAAAACTAGGAATAAAAAATAACCTTCTTAATATGCTAGAGACCCAAAAGAAATAGATTTAAAGGTGAAATGTTAAAAGTATTTTAACACTTAAAATAAGTACGTATAATTTTATCTGTCACTTAAAAAAATAAAATGAATGAGACAAATATGTCTGCTAGCATCGATTCTATTTAGGATTATACAAGTACTAGATAATAAGACCAAGAAAACAAATAAGTAAGAGTGTCTGGTAAAATACATTAAAAATTGCGGAAAATTAATGAGTTAAACATTAATAGAATAGACAAAAATAAAAAAGAAATAAAAGCTATAAGGATTGGAAAACAGGAAGCAAAATGATCATTACCCATAGATGGTATGATTGTCTACATAGAAATTTCAGTAGACTCTACAAGCTAGAAAAATATTAAGACAATAGAATCTCTGGGTACCTATCACTATTCAGAATAAATGGCAGTCCTGTAAACCAGCAATGAGCAATTAGAAAATATATAGTATTTCATCAATTCTGAGATATACACTTTCCCCTCACAATTCATCATCTCTGAAATTGGAATAAATCCAGCAGTCGGTGTTGTCTTACAATTGCTATAGGCCTGGATTGAAGTCCAATTCTAGACAGGATTGAAGTTTGCTTCTGCTCTTCACCAAGGACACTACTAACCTGAGACTACCTTACGTTAAATTCTGTGTCTAGGAGTTTTGGACCAAGCTGGTAGTGTGAATTCATACTTCAGACATGCATGAGTCCTTCCTTATGGTTCATATTCTCAGAGGAGGTTGTTTTTCCTTCCTTTATCTAGTTGGTGCCAAGATTGATACCTGTAAGTTCTTCTGCTGTCTCTTTCGATGTGGCATGTGTGTTATTATGCTGAGGCTATAGCCCTTTGGGTCCTAGCTGTATGTGGAATGTCCTGTGAAACTCTTAATGCTATATAATGCTACATAAAATAACAGAATAACAGTATTTACCATTAATGACATCTTAAATTTGAGGAATATGACAATATTTTTAAAAGATGTTATTAGCAACAAAAACTATAATGATGTATGTGATGTAGCCTGGGTAAGGAGGGAAAGGACATTATGAGAGTAAATTCCAATATTTGTAACTTAGAGAAATCTCGTAATTTTAGTTCACTCAAAGTTTACAGGAATTCAGACTTTTTAAAATGGAATGCTTTAATTAGATACAGAAAGATTTTTCCTAGAGAAGATGGTGATGAAGTTTTAACTGTAAGAAAATAGGCTTGCGTGATTCAGAGAGTCATTTTTTGTGTGGAATCATTTCTTCAGAAGATGTGAGTTACTTGAATATATCTTTGAAAGGACATTCTCCCCTGGAAAATTGAAATTAGTTTTGCCTGGAGATCAAGAGTGGACACAAGACTACAAACTGATGGACTCCCAGGTTGGCCATTTCTTAAAAGTTCATTCATTCAGCAAATTTATCCAGCAACTATGACATGGCAGGCACTGTGCTAGGCTCTGGGTTTTCATTCATGAATCAGAAATATAGGATATCAACCCTTGTGGGATCCTCAGTCAGAATAGCAAAATGGATAAAAAGGGAAGGAAGGGAGAAAGGGAGGAAGAAAGATACAGAAGGAATCATCAAAGAAATGAATTAAATTATAGATTTAGTGATGTGCTCTGAAAGAATCAAAGAATGTGATGATGAGTAGGAGGAGTTTAAATTAAACTCCTCCTACTCATGGAGGAGGTGGTCAGGGAAGGCCTTCTGGAGGAGGTTTCATCTAAGCTGAGACCTGAGGGACGAGAAAAAGCATGCTGTGGTGGGGTCAGGGATAGGACGGGTTGGACGAATAGTCTTCCAAATTTCCTGAGGTGGTGAAGACTTTGGTATGTTTCAGGAAATATAAAGCTTGTGTAACTGGAACTCAGCTGAGTGAGGGGAAGTTGGGATGCGCAGGGGCCAGAATATGGGGATGGTAGTCCATGGTGAAGAGTTAGGACTTTATTCCAAGGGTACAGAGAAATGATTGAGGGTATTAAACAGGGGAATGACTATTCACATTATTTTCAGAGCATTTGTGCCTATAACGTGTCTGGTGAATGGATGAGAACGTTCAAAGCATGGGATCAGGGCGACCGGGGGGAGAATGACATGGTCATCCAGGCCAGAGGGCTTGCAGTGGCCTGATCTAGAGCGGAGGCAGGCGAGGGGTGACAAGTACCTAGATTTGGGATATAATTTGGAAGTAGAATTGATAAGACAATTCGTAGATGAAACATAATCCTTCAGTTTTCTTTCCAGTTTTTCTCCTGTCCTCCTTCTCTACTTCTGCAAAGACGAGTAGTCAAGGTCTTAGTCTAGCTTTCTCTTCAGATGAGCAGGTATAGGAGGAAGCTGGCTGTCTTGGGACGGAAATTTAACCAGAAGTTACAAAGAATTTAATTCAATAATATAGAATAGTTCTGTGCTCCTTAATTGAAAAAATATTTTTCTCTTTTATGTGTGTCTGGCAAATATATTTATCTAGTAGTATTAATTTCTGTTTGCTTAATCAAAACTGTTCCTTGCTCTTATAAGCAGCTACTTACATCATTGATAAATATTTTCATAATATTTAAGAATAATAATATTTTCTAAATACCAGTTTTTAAAATATAACTTTAGTCCATTTTGGGACTCATATTTTAATTACTTCTTTACTAAAGCTTTTAATGAATGAATGATTTTAATATCTGCTTTTATATGTGTGACATTTTAATTGAAAACTAATCAAAAAGCTTATGGAAAAGGAGTATTGTTTGTGTATCCTTCTTCCTTACCCTTTTCTTTCTTTCATTTATCTTTTCTGGTATCTAAATGATTTTCTTCTTTTTTGTTGCTTCTTCCTGTGCAAATATTTCCTCTGGCTGCATAGGACATCACCATATTGGTTTCCACGTTAGTCTTGGTAAGCAAGAACTGAAATAAAGGAGATCACATGTGCGTTGAAGTTCCTTAAATGTAATTGTGTATAATTTATGTCTCGTAGTACCTTTCACCTCAGATCAACTCATAAAGTGGGAGATACAGCTCTATATCTATATAAATGGAATATTAATACAGATAAAGATATAAAGATATATCTCAACCATTGAAACATGTTTCTCAAATATTTTTTTGTTCAAGGATTATAACTGGCAAGTTGGGGATTTACATTTTGTGGGGTAAAAACTCTAATAGTGTATTAATATTTTGGCACTATAAAGTTCTGTTTAAATTTGGTCTTTAGTGGACATGTGTAGATTTCATTTGGCATGTTTTTGTAAGTGTGGTGATTTAACTAGTTAAGGTAGTCATAAAGGCAAGAAAGGATGTGTGCTTATATCTGGGCAGGGCTTGAACTCTGCTGTACATACTAATGGAATGAGTCCTCCAAAGAAAATTAATATAATGCTAGATAATATTTATATAGTCATGAATTTTATGGATCAAAGACCTCAAAATATGAATTCTATATGGAAGGAAATTCTTTCATTTCAACAATTATGAGCTCCTCCTTTCTGCAAGGCAGTGCTCTAGGTTCTGAAGGGAGTTGTGCTTAAGAGGATAAAGGCAGATACAAGGCTCAATTATAATCTGTCCCATTTCTTTAATAGTTTCACCTTGGTTGTATATGTGCAAAGTTCCTTATTTTTCTTTAACCCGGGCCCCATTAGCTTATCTCCACATCTTTCTTCGTAAGGAAAATAGTCTGCTGTGTTCCTTTCAAATGAAGGTAAAACTACAGACAACATCTCCTTTAGCTTTAACATCAGAAATTGACCACTCTCTGAGGATTTGAAAACTACTTGAATTATCATTTGGGAATAAGCTTTAAGTCATTAGAACTGGAGAAAGAAAACCTGTCAGTGGACTCCAACATTGTTTCTGGGTTTTTTGTTTGCTTATTTGTCTTTGCCCCCATTGTGTAATTGCCTATATTTGCTCTAAGAAGTATTAATGGGTGCTCTCCAAGTTTGGCTAATGTAGGGTAGACTTTTGTGCTGTGAATGGGTTCAGGTATAGATGTGCTGAGATTTTGATTTTTCTCAGTTCTTCAGGTAGCCAGAAGGCCAGAGCCCCTTACTCCAGCAGCAGGCAGCCCTGACATGACAAATGTTGGGGAGCATTAATAGAGGGAAGAATATGTAGGCAACATGTAGAAAGGAAAAGGAAGGGGGTGCTGATAATGATGGACTATTATATAATTTGAAGCCCAATAATTTTTGCAGGTCAGTGATTTTTAAAATAAATGTCTATGGAAATAAGAAATTGTACAGTTTATTTAAGTGAAAGAAGTATTATATGATAATTCAAAGCTCTCAAAATGCTCTCGCACATGTAACCACTCAGTTGGTCCTTCCAACAGTCCCAGAGGGAGGCGGGACAAGGGGCAAATGGTCGCCAAAGCTTCCTTAGCGTTCAGAGATTTAAATGACTTTCTCTTGTTTAGCACTTTCTAATATTACCTCTCCATTTTATTAATTAATTAATGAGGCATGCAGATTTTGAAGGGAAGATACAGTTTATTTCATGGCTTCTATTTGGTATTGTCTATGAAACAATGTAAGTTCTAGAAGTTTGCTAAATATCGCTCCACTTATTTTACTATTGCTAAAGCCAGAGGAGGAACTTTTAGAAGACTCCCTATAAATATCTTAATCTCCATAAGCCTCAGTTTCCTCTTCTGCAAGAAGGGAATAGTATTAACCTCATAAAGTCAATGTATGGGCAAAAGGAGAAAATACATGTATACCACAGGGCTGGCACATCCTAACTCCTCAATAACCTTCATCCTACATTGACACATTTTCATAAGATTTCTGAATATATGGTGATCATTTTTGTTCTTTCTCCCAGGTACAACAAAAACTTAGAAGAAGCTAAAAGAATTGGGATAAAGAAAGCGATTACAGCCAATATTTCTATTGGTGCTGCTTTTCTGCTGATCTATGCATCATATGCTCTGGCATTCTGGTATGGGACCACCTTGGTCCTCTCCAAGGAATATTCTATTGGACAAGTACTCACTGTAAGTGATGTTATTAAGAAATGAATCATTATTAAATATGCCAATGAAATCAAGTGGGGTTGGTTGACTTTAGTAGAAGAATATATTTTGAACAACTTTTGAATACTATAAAGAGACATACATTACTAGGTTAAAAAGTGGAAAGAAAATTAGATGCATCCAACAACCAGTTTTATTGTCTTTTTTGTAGATCTCTTACACAATTTCTCCTGTAGCCTAAATAATATTAACATTACCAATCTCTATAGCATGAACTTTCATTTGCTGAGATCATTTCTCTGGGCCAAACTTGATGCTGAACTCTTCAATTTTATTTCTTGATTTACTGTTCACAATAAATGGCAAAATACAGTTTAACGTCTTTTCAAATCTTTTGAGTGACAGTTAATCCACTTCACAAATTATAGAAGTATAAATTATCATTACTCTTCTAAAAGAATATTCTATTTGGAAGTTTTCTGCATTATAGATCTTTGTACAAGTACAAATGACTTGCCGTTTGATGTTACCCTCTTTTATTTTAAAGGCAATGAAATAATTTGCAAACCAAGCTCAATCCGTGTCTTGATCTAATAAAGTACATACTGTTAGGAGAGTCACTTAGTGCATTTTGCAGAGGCCAAGCGGACGTATATGGAGTTAATGCGAGATGGTATTTTGTTGAGTCCCTTCAAACAGTTCCCTTTCTCAGGAACCAGATTTGTAATATAGATGCAATAATTGCCTCTCTTGTTTTTTCAAAATTGCCTCATCCAACTTTGGCTTTGATAAAAGCCATTCCTGAGGCTGTTCAGTCAGGAATGGCTTTTACCAAAAAGCATTTTTTAGGATAATCATGCTGTGGGTGAGCCGAGATGGTGATAAGAGATGTATTCTGTTTAATTGTGATGTTGATAAGCAGTTTAAATCCAGTGTTCACTGAACCCAAATCTGTCTCCCAAACTGGAAGCATCCAGAATAGTGAGTGAGGGATTTGACATAAGACCAACTTGGTTCAAATTCTAGCTGAGCCACTTATTAGTTGCATGAACCTAAACTTTTCAAGCCTCTGTTACTTCTTCTGTCAAGTGGACATGACAGAAATAGTTTGCCCTAACTTTTGGTGGTGTTGTAAGGACTAACTGAGATAATGAATATACTCACTTAGCAAAGTTCGTTCTATGTAAATTATTGGGCAATATAATTCCCACGTGATTGAGAAAAAAATGAATATGACATTAGTTCTCTTCAACCCCAAAGAGAAACAAAGTTGAGACTTTATCAATAAAAAGCTGATTTGGTGCAAAATAAACAACCAAAAAAACAGTTTATCAGACCTCAAAGAGAACACAGTCTGGTGGGTGGAGAAAAAGACTTAACCTGATAAAGAATCATGCCTTAGGTGTGTGTGTTTTGTAATTTACAAAATATTTTCATATACACTGTTCCATCATCATACAACATCTCTAAGAATGCTATGTAGGGAGAACAGAAAGACTCTTGCCTGTTTTTGCAAATGAAGAAATTGAAGCCCAAAGACCCTGTGAGAATGGCCTAAAGATATATAGCCAGTTAGTAATAACCCAGGATTCGAACTTGGGTCTTCTGACGTTCCTTCTAGTGTTTGTTTCCACATTACTCTGCTGATGATCTAGATAAAAATTCTTAGCTATTAAAGAAATATAAAAACATTCTATTATAATATTTGGTCCTGTAGAACTTATATCATTGTTTTATTGAGCAAGTAAAACTAATTCTGCATTCTAAATTGACAAGTATTTAAACTTTTTAAATATTTTTAATATTTTTTACTTAGATAATATATTTTTAATTGGCAAATCATTGTATTACATTTATGGAGTATAATGTGATGTTTTGGTATATGTATACAATGTGGAGTGATTAAATCAGGCTAATTAACATATCCATCACCTTACTCGCTTGACATTTTTTGAGGTGATACATTTAAAATTTACTCTCTTAGATAAAAACTTTAAAAATATTTTTAATAGTCAGTATTCATAAGTTGCCTTGCCATTTTAAAATTTAATTAGGTGTATTAGAAGAAGAAAGGAAGTATGAAAAAAATTGTACTATCACTGTTTAAATAACTTTATGGTTTTCCTTCACGTTCCTTAGGTCTTCTTTTCTGTATTAATTGGGGCTTTTAGTGTTGGACAGGCATCTCCAAGCATTGAAGCATTTGCAAATGCAAGAGGAGCAGCTTATGAAATTTTCAAGATAATTGACAATGTAAGTCTTGGCTGGCCATTTATCCATCTAAAAGATTTTCCAGTTAAGAATCAATTTCTTTATCACTTTATCCAGCTCTCCACAAAATGTCACTAAAAGTTGTTATTGTGACCTACTAATCTCCTAAAATTTGCTTTTGTTTAGAAGCCAAGCATTGACAGCTATTCAAAGACCGGGCACAAACCAGATAATATTAAGGGAAATTTGGAATTCAGAAATATTCACTTCAGTTACCCATCTCGAAAAGATGTTAAGGTATGGTGATAAATAGTCAGTGATTAAATAGGCTTTGGATGAAGAGTTTCTGATACTTTTCTTTAGAGATTGTTTAAAAAAAAAAAGAATACGTATATATTTAAACCTAGTGTTGGATTGAACTGTCGGTTCATATACCCTGTATCTTTGAATTGCCTTAAAGTTTATTTCTCACTTGTCCTGGCAGATCTTGAAGGGCCTCAACCTAAAGGTGCAGAGTGGGCAGACGGTGGCTCTGGTTGGGAACAGTGGCTGTGGGAAGAGCACGACGGTGCAGCTGATGCAGAGGCTCTATGACCCCGCAGAGGGCATGGTAAGATGGCCCACGCTGAGCTACGCACCACAGCAATCAGCAGTTACCACTGCAGATCATTCTAATGTTATGATTTCTACCACCAATTTTGAAAATCACACTTTTTATTTCAGATCAGTATTGATGGACAGGACATTAGGACCATAAACGTAAGGTATCTGCGGGAAATCACTGGTGTGGTGAGTCAGGAACCTGTGTTGTTTGCCACCACAATAGCTGAAAACATTCGCTATGGCCGTGAAAATGTCACCATGGAGGAGATTGAAAAAGCTGTCAAGGAAGCCAATGCCTATGACTTTATCATGAAACTGCCTCATGTAAGTTGTTCTTCACCTTTGCCGTTTTAGAGGTGCAAAGAATAGAATTCTGGCCTAATATGTAGGAAGTTAGGGGATGACTATAAATTGGAGGAACTTCCTAAGAAGGGAAATCAAGATTACTCCAGATTTGAAAGTTCTAGCAGTATCAACTAGTAGTAGACATATATTTTTTTTTTAAATGGGATTGATTATTTCTAAGATTTAAAGTACTGGACTGTATTGCCTATGAGGCTTAGGTTGTTTATGAGATTGGTAAGTAATCAGATAGCTTTTCTTTTGCTAAATCCTTTTGTGTTTTCTATGTTATAGAAATTTGACACCCTGGTTGGAGAGAGAGGGGCCCAGCTGAGTGGTGGACAGAAGCAGAGAATCGCCATCGCTCGAGCTTTGGTCCGCAACCCCAAGATCCTCCTGCTAGATGAGGCCACGTCAGCCTTGGACACAGAAAGTGAAGCAGTGGTTCAGGCGGCTCTGGATAAGGTCTGTGAGCCTCAGTTCAAACCAGCCTGATTTATAAGTATTAGAACATTCCACTGCTAATTCTTGATATAGGTCTCAGAAAAGGACATTTCTGATTGCTTATAGGTGATTCCTTTAGCTATTAAAAGCATCAGTCTTCTTTGAAGTCTTACTCTGTTTGTTCAATTTCTATTTATTTCTCTGATCTTTTTTAAGTGCTTTAAGATGAATGAATTTTCATCTAACACTTGAAAATCTTTTAAATTAAAGAACAGAAATATAGATTCAAATGAAAATTGGTCTTCATTGTGATCTTGAAAACTTAGCTATAAGGATAACCCTATTATTTAGGCTTTGAAAGTTTTTAATATTGTCAACAAGAGAGAAATACAATTGTGAGGTTCACATTTAATTTCCAAGATGTTAAGTGTCACTTAAGGACTCTATGGGAAATGAGAAACCTCTTATCTCCAGAAGAAGGGCAGAGAGCCTATGATATTGGAAACCTACCTGAGCCAAGAAACATCCTTGACTGTCAACAGAGTTTGACCTTCCTGCAGGTCTGGAATCCCTCTAACTACATTCACCAAATAAGATTTGAGCGCTTGCTCTGTGCCAGGCACTGTGTGCTTGGTCTCCAGCATATGATAACCAGGCTAGCTCTGTGAGGGCCCAGAATGTGGAGATCTTTTAACCAAAGGTGCTCTGAGTTGAGATGTCACAGTAGAATTCACAGATGAACCCGTGTTTGTTCCAACTGTCCCTGTCTCTAATAAAACAACACTGAATGTTCCTTTAAACATCCTGTCAATGTGCTTATTAGATTGCTGAGGAGCAAAAAGAAGCTTACTAAACACTGTGTGAACCAAAATAGAGGCAGATGGGACTGTGCCTGCTTTTTTCCCCTTTATTTTTCTTATCTGTGATTTCATGTCTGTGTTTTCTTACTGTTTTGCTTATCTGTGTTTCCTTATTTTACAATGGAACTATGTATTAAATTATAAATAAAAATAATTTTAAAAGGTTGTATTTTAAAACACTTTTTCCTCAGAGTATAAATTTTGGGGAGAACTCCACATGTCCCCCTTTCCTCAAAAACATCCAAAGAATTGATCTATTGTCTTCTCTACTTTCTAGTCGCTATCACCTAATTTTTCTCACATTTTTTTTTCCTCAGGGTTTTCCACTTCTATTTTTCCTATTGATCCTATTGTTTGTTTTGAGAATTTTTTTATTAGTTATTGGAGAGGAATATAGAGTAACGAAAATCATAAGCATTGGGCAAGTTACAAAGGTTAAAGAAATCTCAGATAAGTTCTGGTTACTTGGCTCTGTTCCATATTAAAATAAAGACAAGATTGGGCATTTAAAGACATTACATAGCTCTTCAATTTTTGCATAATTATTCTACCTAGGAATAAGTATCCTTTATTAAGCACTTATTATGTATAAGTCACAGGGCTAAATATTTTATGTGCATCATTTTATTAAGTCATCACTAGCTATCCTAAGAAGTGAGTACTATTATTATCCCTATTTTACATATGAATAAATTGAGCTTCACGTAGGTTAAAATTCATAAATTTATTTTGGGTTAATATGATGCTGAAGTCTGGACTTTGCTGCCTCATATTTATTGTCTGTCTGGCTCATCCAGGTGGTCACATGAGATAGGACATGATGATTCTTAGGTCTGCTCACTAGCTGGTATATGCCAGTAGAGCACACTGGCCTGTGTTTATTTTGATTGGCCGATGCCTGGGCTGTAGGATTTTGTTGCTTTGTATGAGCCCCTGATTATTACTGCAAATTTAGGTTAAGTAAAATCATAGAGCCTTCCAGAATTATTAATATGTGAATATTATATTTGCATTTGTATTTATTATAATACAACATCATTTAAAATTATTATCAATTGTCTATACACTTACTGAAGTCAGAGACTATCTTATACAGCTTTGATGGTTTTACAATGTCCAAAGTACTATGGACAGTATTCAGTGTTCAGTATTCATATGTTGAATGAATGAATCTTTGCACATAATTATTAATGTATTCAAAAATCAAATTTCTCTTTCTTTAGGCCAGAAAGGGCCGGACCACCATTGTGATAGCTCATCGTTTGTCTACAGTTCGTAATGCTGATCATTGCTGGTTTTGATGATGGAGTCATTGTGGAGAAGGGAAATCATGATGAGCTCATGAAAGAGAAAGGCATTTATTTCAAACTTGTCACAATGCAGGTAGAGTTTAACTCTAGAATTTTTCTAAATTATCTCAGTGATAAGCTGATTTTTCTGTGTTTAATGCTAACAATAAATATTAATATTGTTTGATTTCTTGAAGTAGGAAAAAATACTTGAGTGTTCAGGATCAGACCCGTGTTTTAGATATTTTTTTTCTCTTGAAAGGAGGTGAAATAAAAGAAGGATAATTACATAAAATTTTAACAAGGTTTAAAGGTGAGCTATCCACTATAGTAGCCACCAGCTGCATGTGGCTATTGAGCATTTTAACAGTGGTTAATCTGAATTGAAATGTTGTAAGTATAAAATGCACACCAGATTCCAAAGACTTAACACAAAAAAAGAATGCAAAATATCTCAATTTTTATATTGATTACATGTTGAAATGATAGTATCACTGGATATTATCAATATCAATATCTTGGATATATTGGGTGAAATAAAGTATATGATTAAAATTGATTTTACCTCTTTCTTTTCACATTTTTTAATGTGATTACTAGAAAATTTTAAATGGTAAGTGTGGCTCACAGTATGGTTTGTACCATGTTTCTGTTGACAACATTGGTCCAAAGCAAACTTGATTGAGTCAAACACCCCCAAAAAGGAGATGATTAGATAAGGTATATGGAATGGATGCCATATTGTTTCAGCATATTTAGTGAGAATCCTTCTTATTTAGTGGTTTGCATTTTCAAGTATCTCTCTTTCTCTCTCTCATACACACATACCCCCCATCCCCAGCCATTTAACTTACCCTTTCCTGTAATTACTTAAACAAATTACCATTTTCCTTGATAGCTTATGTTCAGTGATTAATTTTCATTGGGTAATGGAGCCTAACCAGCTTATGCATATTTCTTGTTTATTTTAGACAGCAGGAAATGAAATTGAATTAGAAAATGCAGCTGGTGAATCCAAAAGTGAAATCGATGCTTTGGAAATGTCTTCAAATGATTCAGGATCCAGTCTAATAAGAAAAAGATCGACTCTCAGGAGTATCCGTGGATCACAAGGCCCAGACAGAAAGCTTAGTACAAAAGAGGCTCTGGTATGAAGGAGGATGTCAACTTTTATGTTTTAAAACCACCCAGTGTGGCTCTTCTAGTTTGGTGGGCTGGGGCTGAGCTTGTAGGAGTGGGAACTAGAAAAGGTGATCCAGAAACTTCCTTTCCCATCCCCTAGAGTGTTTCACAAACCAAAATGTCAACATTTTAAAATCAGGTGAGAAATAAATAAATAAATAAAATCAGGTTAGAATTTAAAAATGAGAATTTATAGGACAAGATTTTTAGAATTTATAATGTAAAGAGACTATAGTCTTCAAATATCAAAATTTCTATTCTGTTTATCCATACTTGTAAATATTCTTATCATGTTCTGAATGCCTGGTAAGAGTTAAATGTTTGTGGAAACATTCGTTTCTTAAAAAGTAAAGCAGTATTGTAACAGAATTTGTCAGCATTTTTTGAAGCTAAATAGCTATCACTTTAATAATTAAGGAAAAAGATTAGGATATATTCATTTAAAAAATTTTGTGCTTATGGAAGAACTGTTCATCATAAAATCAATTATCAATTTTTTAAAACTAGCCTGTTTTAATATTTTGCATTTTCTAGGATGAAGATGTACCTCCAGTTTCCTTTTGGAGGATCCTGAAGCTGAATTTAACAGAATGGCCTTATTTTGTTGTTGGTGTCTTTTGTGCCATTATAAATGGAGGCCTTCAACCAGCATTTGCAGTGATATTTTCCAAGATTATAGGGGTAAGTGTTTATGTCCATTTGTTTGGGTTTACTTGTGAGTCCTGACTAAAGAATTAATGAACTATTTGTGTTTGTACCAGTATACACGAGCCACCAAAAAATAAGTATCTTCATATGAAACTAACTGGCTTGAAGGTATAAGAATAGAAATCTAATTGGGGATAGGAAAGCTAATTTGTGAGCCTTTTTTTGTCCTGCCAGTCAGTTTCTATCTGAGGATCCTGGGGACCGGCTCCCTGAAATAGTCAACGTATCTACCAGGATGACTTCCCCATACCTGCCAACACTGGGCTCTAAGAAAACCTTATGAACCGTCATTTCACCAGTGTACAAAGAAAATTCCTTATGTGTTTGTCAGATCAGCCTAAGAATGAGCTGTTCTCTGACATACACACTTAACCAAGACATGAGTAGGTCTAGCATGCTACCTTTCTCCGTAAGATGTAATTTTCATATCACTTGCTAAAATTGAAATAAAAAGGAACAGTTTCCTAAAGATGGAGGTTGACATATGTTGGTTCCACTTGATCTTAATGGTAGCATTTTCAACAATAAAGTTACAATCTGAGCAGGAATGCTCTCTGTTTAGTGACAGATGTCCAGACATCAAGCTGAGGACACCCTGGCCATAACTGCTACAAACATTGTGGAGCAAGAGATTGATCGCCACAAGAAGCATAAACTAAACACTAACTTTTGATTTTATAAAATATATATAACTATTCAGGTCTACTCATGCCTGGCTAGCTTATTTCAGGTTGACGTTCATGTTTAATGTATTCATTCAAGAAATATTTTTTCAGTATCTACTCTGTGCTAGGTATTTTTCTAGTTGTTGAAAAAATACTGACAGGGAGGCAAAATGTCTGATTCCATGCAGCATATATTTCAGGACAGGGGTCAGCAAACTTTTTCTATAAGTGGTAAGATAGTAAATATTTTAGGCTTTGCAGGCCACATGGCTTCTGTTGCAAATACCCAACTCTGGCCTTATAGTAAAAAAGCAGCCATGGAAGCAAATGAACACGGCTGTGTTCCATTAAAGCTGTATATAAACATTTGGCTGGTAACCCATAGTTTTCTGATCCCTGTTCTAACATGTATCTTATAGGCAGGGAAGTAGATTACAGCATCATCAGGGCAAAAAAAGGGAAGTGGTTAAGTTAGGAATGGGTTTGACTGCAACAAAACCTCACTTTATTGATTTTATGTTTTTCTCATTCTTCATGTAACAGTAAGTCTGGAGGTTGGTGATCCAGGGTTGGGGATCCCAATATCCTAGATGTTGGGTAGGCAACCAGCCATCTGCCTCATTGAAGATAGTGGGCTCTGGGTCAGATTGCTTGGGTTGATAACCTTGGGTCATCCCTTGCTGGCTGTGTTACCTTGAGGAAATTAATTAACCTCTCTGTACTTCAGTTTTGCTCTGTGTAAAATGGGGATGATAATAAAACATACTTCAGGAGATGGTTGTGAAGATAAAAGAAATAGTATACATGAATTTGTTTAGAATAACGCTTGGCACAGAGTAAGATTTTAGTGATTTTTTTGTAGTTGGAGTGACTAGTCAAAAAAATTATTTTCTCTCTTCTAGAAACCTTTTTTTTTGTTTTTTTTTTTTTTACAGGATAAAGTTATCTGACTTGGGTTGGGAATGCGGCTCTCTTACAAGACTGATTTTAGCCCACTTTGAGGGAGATAATATATTTTCTTTCCTTGTGGAATGGTTCTTCTATGTGTTTCTTGGGCCCCAAACATCCTATTAGCCCTCTAACCATCTATGGAAAGGTTTCCATGTATGGTGCTAGGTCAGCTAGCTGTAGTGCCCAATTGACTCTCTCACTGGCCATCCAACAAAGAAAACTGGCTCAAAGAAACCGCTTTCTTTTTGAAAGGACTGGGCTGAGTGAATAACCATCTCTCTCTGGTTCACCAAAACCACATCAGCAGATTTTCTCCAGGCACCTCAGGACAATTTGAAATGTCCAAATAGCAAAACAGTGAATTGCCATACAATATAGTTCACCACTGAGGGAAGAGGAGAACATGCATTCTAATTTCTACTTTACACAGTAGGAGTGGCACTCATTACTCCAAGAGGGAATCTGAACAGAAAAAATATTGGATCAATTTATGAATGACAAACCATTCTTGGCCTCTAAGGAATGCAGAATGCAGATACCTTTAAGGTTGGCATTAGGAAAGCCAACCCTGATTTCCATTATACTAAGGCTCTCCTGACTCCTGAATACTGTGCTAGATGGGACATGGGTCAGGCCCAGGATGGCTTCTTCAGTGACTGAACTAAAAACGCTTTAAATGTTTTCTCACAGGTTTTTACAAGAAATGATGATCCTGAAACACAACGACGGAATAGCAACTTGTTTTCACTATTGTTTCTAGTCCTTGGAATTATTTCTTTTATTACATATTTCCTTCAGGTAAATGTCTACATTTTTACTTTATTCATTTTGGGAAGTGCCTCATTATTCAACAGGGGGAATTTATAAGCATCTGTGTAATTTGCCTTTTAGAAGAATTTCTCCTCTATTAACTTGGCTACTAATAGCCAAGGTTTTTTTGAACATATTTAAACAAAGATATTTTGCCTCCTCTGGCTTCCTTGTTTACCTTTTCCTCTCCATCCTCACATCCCTTGAATGGAAATATTAATAAATCAGAGGGAGCGGAATGTTTGATCTATTAATAATATGATGATTGGAAATAAAAGACAGGGAATCAAAAGTGGGATTTGTGAGAGCCCTGGATATGCTTGGATATAATTACTGCCAGTCAATTTAAATCCTCAAAGAAATTTCTTCTTGTGCTCTAAAAGCAACAACAAACAAAACCCTGTAAGCAGGTCACACTGATTTTAAAAAGGACTGGAAGAGTTTATCATTCAACTTTTGCTAAAGGGGAAAGAACCATCTTAATGATGGAAGAATGTCATTCCCCAAAAAGAAACTGTAGGAAACATTTGTAGAGAGTAAGATTTTACAGCCTGCAAATCATTTGGCTGAAATGGAATTACAAGGAATTAAGTGCTCTGAAAGTTTAGTATGGAAAGGCAGTATGGGTTTTGGTGTTAGACCTGGGTTCGAACTGGTTGCACCAGTTCCTAATTTTGAGTCCTTAGGCAAATAAGTAATTTAAACTAAACTGCAGTTTTCTTAGCTGTAAAATAAGGATAATGGTACCTACCTCTTGATGATGAAAAGATATCATGTGACCAAGTGCCCAGGCCTATGTCAGGCAGTAGTAAACATTCCAACACTTATTAAATGAACGATAAGCCACATGTAATTTTTTTAGATAAAATTCTGAATAGGTCTCTTTAACACATAAGCATGTATTAAAATTTTTTTAACAGAACATTGTTCTGGGCGTTATAGGAAGTGCAAAAGAAAAAAGACTGGACTCTCTCTTTATTAAGTACTTAAAGTCTTATTGGGGAATTTGACCCTACTAGAATAAATGTGACACTGTAGCTACATACAAGATTGCCATACCAACTATTAACACCACAGGTGTTTACAGAATGTAAAGATTGCTCAATGTGAAGTTGGATAAGGAATTTGGAGGGAAGTGGGCTTTAAGCTGGTCCCTTAAACATTGACAGTTTGGACTGGTGAAGTAAAGGAAGTTAAAGCGATACCTTTATAAGATGATGGTGCTTGGGGAGACTGGAGCCTGGCATGCCTGGTGTGCCTGGCAAACTGAGGTAAGAACAAAGTCTACCAATTACAGGACCTCAGAAGTACAGAGATGACACAGTGCCTAAAGATGGCAGAATGGCCAACCCCTCATTTTAGAAACGTGGGGAGGGAGCTTAGTGGGTGATTAAAAGCTCAAGCTCTAGGTCCCCATTCTGGGTAGGATTCTAATAGACCCAGATTCAAACTCCAACTCTGCCACCTTATATCTGTGGCCTCTGGCAATAAAGCAGCCTCTCTAGACCTCAGTTGCTGATGTAAAGTGGTGATATAGGGTTGTCATAAGGACTTAATGAGACAATGTATGTAAAGTACAGCGTCAGAGTAAGTGCTAAGCAAAGGCTAGCTCGCAACAAAAATAACAATAGTAATGTTTCTGAAGTGGGCAAGATATTTCACATTCCAGTCAGTTAAATAGGAAAAACCCTAAATGTGGTCATTTCTAAGTAAACTTAAGCACTTTAGTAATTTTGGGCTTAAACTCAATTGATCTAGGGTTTCCCCCACTCTCCTCGGTCTCCCTGCATTGGCGTCTGTGTTAGCAGAGGGGTTATGTGGCATTACGGTGCTAGGGGGAGGCATGGTCTGCAGACATTGTGTGTGTCTCCTTCTTCGTGCTGGCAATCTGAGAGATCCATGGCCCCAGGTGGCCTTCAGTTACAGGATCCAACCTTGCTGTCGCCCTTCGTCAGGACCACCCAGAAGACTTGGCTCTTTCTTCACTTCCATTCTTTGCATGTGTTTCTTCCCTCTCTCAGTAATGTCCAACATGCCGTTTGGGAGCTCAGAGAAGCTGTGGTTGCCCTCCTCTGTTTCTCTGATTCTGCAGGAGATTTGGGACTGTCATCGGGCCTCTGCTCTTCTGATACACCATACAGCCATTTCCACTCTGCTTCCTCATGACATTGCCTGGCAGCCTCATCTATAAACTGCCACTTCCCAATTCCAGAAAGAAAGGGGAGCATCTCTATATTTCTGAATCCCCAGACTCATTGAAATGAGGATTCTGTTGTTGTTCCTCACTGGATGTGGCCTAGCATGGCAGCACACTCACATCTTACTATATTCCTTCCCAGTAACTCTATTCCCTCCTCCCAGATGCAGAAGATTATATTCTTGAAGGATGGGGAGGTACAGTGCAGAAAGTTCTAAGTAAGCCTTCTTCCCCAAACTATTTTGCTCCTAGATTTTGGCTTTTTTCAGCTTGAAAACTAAGAGTTTGATATTTTTGTGTTTTCTGTATCCTCTATGACTGGGATGACTGTAAATTCCTGTTTCCCCAGATTACACCTCAGGTCCTGGTGTGGTTATTAATAGCACTCCTTTTCACTCTCAAAAGTGTCCCAGTTTAGATGATACATACATAATATAGCCACTCTGTTTACAGTGCCTCCTGCCTTGGGAACAACTCCAGTTTTCTGAATTCCCCATTCACTGGGAAAAATAAGTAGGGGTGGGAGTGGGGAACAAAGAAACACATTTCCTAACAAATCCTGGTAAGCCTCCCATCTAGCTGGGAGTGGCAGCATCGGTTTCAAAACTGGGCTTTCCTGGCTGCACCACCAGTGCAGCTTTGCGCCAGATGCATAGTCCGAACACCTGACACGGCTTTCTGCTTTGTCAGTATCTGCTTAGCAATGACATCAAGTCCCCCCAATTTTGCATAATTGGCAGCTGAGTCTCTAACAAGTCTTCTGTGTGGCATGTTCCTGTTCTTCACAGGGCTACACGTTTGGCAAAGCCGGAGAGATCCTCACCAAGCGGCTCCGATACATGGTTTTCAGATCCATGCTGAGACAGGTATGTCTATCGAGGGTTGTGCGCTGGGATGTGCAGAACTCTCCACTTGTGCCTCGTGGACTCTGACGGGGGAGCTCTGTCGTGTTACTCATACCAAGCTCCACTATTGGTCATCCCTCAGTCTCATCAAAGAGAGGTGCAGGCTGAGGCTTTGCTGTCTGTGTGCCGTGGGTGGGCACAAGGATCAGACCACTTTGAGACAAAGTCTCCGGAGTGGATTCACTTCCAGCCTTTTGTTTCAGCAGTTGTAGGCAGTGTAGGCAGAAAGGATCTTTACTATCTCTTGTTCCTTTCCTCCTTTTCCTCCTTTCTCCTGGGAACCCAGGACACTCATGTTTCTTCCCACCAAGAGCTGCCTCTGTACCCTTTCATTCCACAAATCAAAATTCGTTCCCATAGCTCATTCCTCATTGTCCAGCTTCTTTGCTGGGACTGGACTGATACACTAATTGAAGCTGCAGTTTACTAGCTGATGATGGCTTAATGGGATGCCTCTTACATTTTGCACCTTCAGATCCCTAACAACAGATGTGAATGTTTTCCTTGGGGAAGGGGGGTGGGGATTATGGGAATGTAACCAGAGCAGCCCAGTTCAAAGGGAAAAGTTTCCTTAACAATCATGAACATGTTGTATGTAACCTGATAACTTTCCATTTTAAAATTACTAATCACTTGCCATTGAGTAAAATGTTCTAGAAGGCTGCCCCAGACGTGCCAGGGTACTTGAACACTGGCTAAGAAGCATCAGTTTGCTGTGTTAAGATTTCTAGAGGACATTTACATTTTCCCAGCTGTCTTTGGTTCCTCAGTCCTCTCCCACTATCACTTAAAAAGTGATGGGGATAGTTAGTGACTTACAGAGCCAGAACTGAATCTGGTGAGTGGAAGAGCACTGCTTAATGGGGACCCTGTCCTCGAACTCTCAGGTCAAACCGTATTTATAACGCAGATTCCATTCAGGCTCAAGGCCGACCCTGGTCCAGGGCCAAATGCCCCGTTACCCCACCAGCCTCCAGGCCAACTCTTAGGTACATTATACTTTGGGAGCTGAGCTGACAGTTTGGGTAATGGCATGTCCATAAATTGTTAAGTGAGGACAAACATATATTAAGTGCTGTATGCTTATAAGGCATATTACTAAGTATTGTAGGGCATTCAAACCTGAAGGGTCCCTGTCTTCAAGGAGGTTACAGTCCAGTGGGGAGACACTTTGAACACTTAAGAATATTGAAAAGTAAATTGATACATGCTATAATAACTTATAGCACCTTGTTTTTAAAAGAAAATGTTTTGGGGAAAAATGATAGATACTCCTTTAATCCAAATCGCCAATTCAGATAACTTCTTAGGGACCACAGTTGTCTTCAAATTCACAATGTTGTTAGTACTTTTGTATTTAAAAAGTAAGTGGTTTTACAAAGAAAATCCTGTTTTGTGCTGACTGTTACATTTTTAATCTAGACTGCTTTTGTTAATATGTTTTTAACTGAATTCATTTCTCTAACTGCTTGTTCAACTACTCTATTGGGTGTCTAATAAGTGTTTCACACTTTAACATTTCTAAAATTTAACTTTTGACTCTCTTCTCTCCACCTGGCTTAGTTCTTACCTACTCTTCCCCCATATCAGTGACAGCTCCATTCTATCAGTTGTTCAGCCTAAAAATGTTGGAATCGTCCTTGACTCCTCTCTCTCTGTTTAATATTGTAAAGGCCTCCTAACTGGTCTCACTGCCTCCATCCTTATCCCAAGCCAGGAGGTTCACCTTACAGCAGCCAGAGTCATTCTTCTAAAATGCAAGTTAGATCACATCCCTCTGCCCCAAACCTCCTAACGGTGGCCCATAGCTCTTAGGGTAAAGTCTGGAATCTTTGTCTCTGAGGCCATATATGATGCGGCCCCCACTACTTCTCCGACCTCATCTCCTACAACTTCACCCTTTTCCAACATGCAATGACTCACTGCATGAAGGTGGGGAGGGGAGCATCAGGGGGGAGCCACATGAGGATAGAAATCAGTCCAGAGGAAGAGGCAGCTTTTATGAATTCACACATTTAGGCTACTGGCAGCCTTCAAGGCTTTCTTGCTAGTGTATGAGCAGATCAAGTGGCCTTTGCCTCAGGGACTCTGCACATATTGTTTCTTCCCTTTCTCGGATATGTTCATCCTCTCCTTCATTCAGGTCTCTATTCAAATGTCACCTTAGAGAGGTCTTCTCTTTCCCCTCCCCAGTCCCTAAAATAGCACCTTCCCTTCTTGGCCCTTCTTACCTTGCTGTTTTTCTTCATGGCATCTATTACCAGCTGACATGGTATACATGTATTTACTTGTGTCTTCTGTCTCCAGAACCTAGGCTTCATGAAAGCAGTAACTTTGTCTTTTTGTTTACTGCTGTATAGACCCAACACTTAGAAATCATGCTTGGGACAAAGTAGGCGCTGAAAAAAATTTTGACAAATGAAATGATTTATTTATGTGTTTGTATATTAAGTCTCTTTCTTGCCTGTTGAATGTCACGTCCTGAGTGCTAAATGCAGAGGATATTAGTAATAAATAAAACTGACCCTGTCGCTGCCCTCCTGGAAGTAAGAGTCGCATGAGTAAGGTTTGAAGGTAATAAAATCATGTTCTGTGCCACAGGATGTGAGCTGGTTTGATGACCCTAAAAACACCACTGGAGCATTGACTACCAGGCTTTCCAATGATGCTGCTCAAGTTAAAGGGGTACGTGCCTCCTTTCTATTGGCGTTTGTCTTATTTGGCCATTGTGAACCTCAGCATGAAACCAGTTTTCTCTTTACAGGTATTAGTTCTCATCATCATTAAGAAAACGTTGAGTAAACATCTAACCTACAAATATATCATGTGCTTTTTATAGCAAAAATGTTAAGTATTTAAATATCATATACTATAGAACACAAAGATAACAAAACTTTCTTTTATTATTGCTGTGTTATTCATGCTATTAACATGATACATACGAAAGAATAGTTATTTAGAAAAGGAAGTCTTTATCAGCATATCATGCAGGATTAGTCTGTTTTAGAGCTTAATCAACAGAAAATTGTAATCCCTACTGAAGAAAGGATGTATGTAGTTGCTGTAAGACAGTTTAGAGGTACTATAGGCCGTGCTCAGTGGTTCATGCCTGTAATCCCAGCACTTTGGGAGGCTGAGGCAGGAGGATCACTTGAGGCCAGGAGTTCAAGACCAGCCTGGGCAACATAGCAAGACCATGTCTCTACAAAAAAAATAAAAAGAATTAGCCGGGTGTGATGCCACATGTCTGTAGTCCTAGCTACTTGGGAGACTGAGACAGGAAGGATCACTTGAGCCCAAGATGTTGAGGCTACAGTGAGCTATGATGGTGCCATTGCACTCCAGCCTGGGCAATAGGGTAAGACCCTGTCTCTAAAAAAAATAAAAATAAAAAATAAAAAAAATTTAGGTGCACTACAATTCAGAAGGGAAGGAAGAAAATATTCTAAAAGATAGGTTGAAAGAAATTAAAAGCACATTAAAAATTAAAGCAAAGGGAGAAGGAATAACTTTATCAGACTATAAAGCTTAAATTTTGCTACTATATGAATCTCTTTAATTGATATAACTAGAAACTATTGAAACAGCGGGTTTTGATTTTTGGCTGTAATGAGAATTTCTTCTACAACCACATCTGTTTATGGAAAAAATCCTCAAGATGATGTAGAATTTGAAAAAATTCACATTATCTCTGCTGTCTGTCTCTCCCCACCTGCTTGAACTTTATCATTCTTTGTATTTCAATCTTTCTTCAAGGTGCACTATATAACATTTCTTTTATCTAATATATGGAGTTTCTGTAAAATAAATTATGAATGTGGAAGCACACAGAGTTGTAAAATTGCAATATAGATCTTAGGAATTACTGTTTTAATAAAGATCTCTGTGCCTAAAGCAAAAAAATCAACAAAAGTCAAGGTATAGATCAAGCAAATGTGCACTGCTTGAAATAACTTCAACTTCCTAAAACAGACAATGGTCCTGCCCTTATGGATTCATGTCAAATTGTCATAAGTGCTGTGGGAAAAAAGTGGAAGCAGGATATAGGGGTAGGGACTTGCTGGTGTCATGGAAGGAAGGTCTCAGTCATATGGTGATACATGCAAGAGGCCTGAAGAAAGGAAAGGCACCATACTTTAGATGTCTGGAGAGGAGTGCTCTAATCAGAAGGATCAGCAAGTGCAAAGGCCCTGAGGCTGGAGCATTCCTCAACTGTTCCCAAAATCGCGAGGAGGATAGAGTGGCTGGAGTAAAGTGAATGAAAGGAAGAGTCATAAGGGTTGAGGTCGGCATTTTATCCAGAATTAGATGGGAAACTATCGCAGCGTTTTGAACACAGGAGTGACATGATCTGAAATTTTGAAAGGACCACTGTGGCTGCTGTGTGAATAGGATGAAGTATGCCAGAATAGAGGTAGGGAGTCTATTGTGATAAACCAGGAGAAGGATAATAGTGTTTTAGACTAGCATGGTCATATTAAAGGTGATACAATTTAATTAATGCTGAATATATTTTAAAGGTACAGCCAACAGAATTTGTTGGTTGGATTGGATGAAGGATATGAGAGAAAGGGAAATCAAGGATGACTCCAAAATTTTTGACCTGCACAACTGAAAAAGATGGAGTTGATTTTTATTAATAATAAGATTGGGAAGCCTGTCAGAGGAGCAGACTTGGGGGACAATCAAGAGTTCTGTGTGGCACGTGGTAAGTTTGCGATGCCCATATTAGACATCCACATGGTGGATTTGTATGTCTGGAGTTCAGCAGAGAAGTCTGGTCTGGAAACAGACATCTGGAGATTTTTCAGCACATTGGTGGTTTTTAAAGCCATGAGACTGGATGAGATAGCCAAGGTAGCGTGTGTAGGCAGAGAAGATGCCAGGTCCTGGGCCCTGAGGTCAGGGTTATGAGGATGAGCCAGCAAAGAAGAGTGAGAAGGAGTGGCCAGCAAGGGAGAAGAGCAGAGTCCTAGAAACAAAACTGAGAAAGTGTCTTAAGGAGGGAGAAATCCAGGACATCAAATACTGCTGACAAGCTTGTAAGATGCCTGAACATTTCACAGGTGATCAATGTGGAGGTGCTTGTGGTTCTAACAAGAACTGTTTCAGGGGAGTGGTGGGAACAAAAGCCTGATGGGAGTAGGCTCAAGAGAAAGGGGAAGAGAGAAATATGACACAGTTGGTCAGATTGTCAACGGACTTTCTCCTAAATGGGGCAGAGAAATGGGGTGGTAGGTGGAGAAGGACATAAAGTATGAGTCTCTATTTTATTTTTAATTTAAATTGGTACAAGAATCAATCAATGAGCTTAGGGTAAATCCATTTTGCTACCTCCATGGGAGAGCCTTTTCTGGGGTATGGTGATCACTGTGGACAAATTGCGTCCTCCATGTTCCTAAATCCTATATTGCCTAGCTAAACTTTGCTGTGCTAATTTTAGTATACCTTTTATAGAGACCTTGTCATAGGTGCTCCTGTGTTTTGACAGACACACACATCCCACATCCTGTTTAGTGTGTAAGACACAATCCTAGAGGGAACACGAACGCAGTCCCTTGCAGCAGAACCCTGAGCAGATGCAGTCTGGGCCTTCTGCATCGCAGTTTTTCTTTCCTCCTCTTTAATTCCTCTGGTGTTGTGACCTGCCTTAGACTCAGTACTTTCTTATATTTGGAAAATTGGTGATCAATCCTTTCCCTCCACAGTGTTGTTTGTGAAGCCCTTTGCTGTATACACTAGTGTCTAACTGCCTGCTGGTGTCAACCTTCTGCTTTTCACTTGTTTCCTCAAAGGCACCTAAAACTGGCATTTCATGGCCCCCCCAGCACAACACCCACACATCTTGTGTGAGCCACTCTGAGGCACAACTGTTTTCCAGAACTTTAAACATTCGCTAAAAAGGAAAGACCAGGGAAGAGGAAATAAGCGGATTGGCAAATGCCATCAAACTAGGAAAGCCCAGTATAGCTGTTATCACAGATTAGCTGAGAGAGGACAATTGTATCGACTTTATACCATTAGCTGACCTTTTTATGGTGGGGGATACATGTGTGTATGTATATAAATATATATACATATTGCCCATATATACATATACAGATATGTATGTGTACCTAAATTTATCTATCTTCCACAGTGAGAAGTAATGTAATTTTTTATGTATAAAAATATATGAAACAACCTGTGCTGTCACAATCTGTGCCATCCAAGGCAGAGCCAACTCAAGGTTGTGTGTTTATAGTTAGTAGTGTTGTTTATCTAGGTTAATTTTTTTTTCATATTTTACTTCCTCATTAATGAAACTTTTCTCAGATGTATTTGAGATTGTAAGTCACTGAAGTAGCTTAATCCTGCTAAACATAATCAGAGGAAAATATATCTCAATATTTCCCTGTGAAATAGTGGGCTTCTTAATTTTATTTTTGGTCTGAGGTCTAGAGTTCTACTAAACATAATCACAGGAAAATGTATCTCAATATTTTCCTATGAAATGGTGGGCTTTTAAATTTTATTTTGGCGTGAGGTCTAGAGTTCTGCAGAGAAAAAAGCAAACAAGAGCCATCTAGAAATCGAAAGCAACTAGGTATTTAAAAAAATTTCTTTTTCTGCACAAAGGTGGTTGAGGGAAAGATGAAGTTAAATATTTCTAATTTCAAAAGGAAGTTCAGGAAATGGACTTTTTCCCCCCAATAAGCACAAATATTTTAGAGTTAAGTGATATGATGGTATTTTGAGGAGGAAATAAATAATAGAAAGGGAAGAAGCAGGGACAGGTGGGGAGAAAAACAAGTAGGAGAGGAAATGAGATACAAATAAGTGAAAATTCATTGGGATGGGAAGATTGTGAGAAGGAAAGAGTTTTAGTGGGTGTCAGGTCTTAGCTCGTTTTTACCTTACACTGCTTCACACTTGGGCTGTGGATTTTGGAGTGTTGCCTTCCCTCGATCCTCCTCTTTGTGGTGAGGATTATCTGGCTGCTAATCCACACTCTTGCATTCATTTTGGTCCTCAGACTCCCACTTCGTGTGAGGAACAGATGTGGGACAGTGAGCATTCGTCTTTGGAATAAAGGAACAGTAACTGGTGCAGTGTCAAAGCACTAAATCAAATGAAGCCAAAGGACTTAATCTCCCTGCAGTTTAAGGTCCTGGATATTTTAGTTTATCTTTCCCATACATTAAAGGAGAATTTGCCATCTTGGATTCATCTTACTTATTTCTGTGGCCCTTGACTACCATCCAAAGCCAAACATTTATATGTCTGAAGGGTTATGTGCCAGGATCATTCCTCTGCCGTGAACCTGGGGGATGTTCTGAGAGCTCCTCTCAGTTGGTAGCTGCTGTGGGAAATGAGTTCTGAGTAGATACGGAGAACAGGCTCAACCTACTTCATCCTCTGCCGCAGACTCTCTCCAGCTTGCATCCTTTGACCTTCCAACTGAAGAGGTGCAATAAGGAAACCTGGCTTTAAAGGCCACTGCACTCTGATTCATGGCAAATCTGGCAAAGCATCCCTTTAATATAAGCTCAATGACTGCACCAACTAAAAATAAATGTGCTCTACTATTTATGCTGTCTCTTTCAGCCCTGGTGCAATTCTATAGAATGGAATTTAATGTATATAAAGGCTACTGATGGTTGTAGCACCCTTTTTCTACTAAGGACCGGTCTAGTGTTTATATCAAACAGGTTTGAAATGATTTTAGAGGGATTGATGAAGGGGGTTATAAAGGATTCTATCACAGTATTCAGAGTGGAGAGAAGCTTTGGTTATTAATCAATGCACCAACTCATTTGGGGAGTTAGAGGTTTGTCCGAAGTCACAGCAATGGCAGTGACCATGCTATACTGCACCCCATTGTAATCTTTACCTGGGACCAGCCCCACTTGGGCAGAAGAAACTTTAGAATTCGAAAAGAATATGGGCCATTTCCAGAGAAAGCAGGTCTGGGGTCATAGCCAGAATTCAGAATGGCTTGAGGGCACGGAGTATATCTGAGGTAGAGGAGATGTGATGGACTGAATTATAGCATGGTCGACTGAATTGACTTGTAGTTTGACTTATGGTTTTAGAGTTGGAAATCTAGTGTAGAGTTGGACATTATAGAGTAGTGGACTGAATTGACTTTGTAGTGTGACCTCTGGTTTTAGAGTTGGAAATCACTCTACTGAAAGTCATGCTTCAGGCTTCCTGTGGCATTCAAACTGAAGATTCTGATGCCTGTTTAATATCCTAAATTCAATTCCATAACTTTCAATTCTGTGTATTTTTTCCAAATCAAGTGCAGATTTTAACATAATAAGCATCTCAAATAGGCCCAGATACGTTTGAATATCCTTAATGACAGATATTAGGCTTAAATTACAAGTAGTTATGTACCTAATATTGGAAATTTCCACTATTCCACAGTTTAATATAATTGTCAGACTCTTTTATCTTGCTAATTAGCAGAGCTTGCTTTAGTGATCATGCTTTGATTAATGAAGATTTTCTTGGTATTAAAAAATCAGAAGAGATAGAAATATGTAATTTAACTCTGAATTGTTGATCTTCTACTTTCAGTATTTATTCTGAAGTCATGGAAATCCTCATTGTAGAAACTCGGTAAACTTCTTACAAGTAAACTTTTACTTTCTATTTCATAATTGAAAAAATAATAGATTTTCATGAAGGTGAAATATCATAACTCAAAATATATGTGAAAATATAAGCGTGAGTTTTAAAGATAATATAAAAGTGTCTCTGTAATTTGTTTTGTTTGTTTTGCAGGCTGTTGGTTCCAGGCTTGCTATAATTACCCAGAATGTAGCAAATCTTGGGACAGGAATTATTATATCCTTAATCCACGGCTGGCAATTAACACTTCTTCTCTTAGCAATTGTACCCATCATTGCAATAGCAGGGGTTGTTGAAATGAAAATGTTGTCTGGACAAGCACTGAAAGATAAGAAAGAACTAGAAGGTGCTGGGAAGGTGAGTCAAAGTAAATATGATTGCTGCCTAAATAGAGTAAAATATTCTAATCAGTATTGTTCTGTTAATCCCTACTACTTACTATGCTTTGAGAATGTTTTTATAACTGTTTCTCAAAGCACTCTTTTTTGATGCTTATTCATCAGATTAGAAGCTTCAGGAAAGTGCCAAAACAAAACCTTAGGCTCAAAGACTGAGACTAATTTTAATAGACGTTCCCAGTTTCAGGCCATTGTGTCCTCACTTCTCTTCCTTCCTCCCCTCTTCTTCCCTCAGTTCCTTCCTTCTTTCCTTTCTCCCCCTTTTCCTCCGCCCCATCATCCTTTCTTTCAAGCAAGCTTAAATACATTCAAAGTGGCCCATTTTATTATACATGGTAGAGGAGATTCAGTGGGGAAAAGCCCTCAGGGTATTTATTCTATGTGTTTTAAATTGTTGCCATTCTCTCTTTTTTATCATGCCTTCTCCCTTCATCCTATTTCTCTTCATCCTTACCCTAATAGTTGTTTTTTTTCCTGCATGCTTGTCTGGTTTTGTTGCCTGTCGTTTATGCTTACATGGCATTTACTGCTTCCTGGCAAAGACTTTACTCCTCATAGCAACTCTATGAGTCGGGCTCTATTATCTCATTTCTCACGTGAGGCTGAGGCACCCGCAGATGATGCCCCCGGTGCCTTAAAGCTGATTAAGTCTCGGAGCCAGGATTCAAACTCAGACAGCTGCGCTCCAAACTTGTGCCTCTGTATGTTAAAAAACAAAGAGGTCCTCTGATGAGAGATCATAGCCTGAGAGCCCATGATCTGTATCATTGCAGAAACGAGAGGGCAGAGCAGGGCTGACCCCCAAAACTGGGCCTACCATTTAGGATAGGGCTACATCTATCAAGGGACATTCCGAGGTTCCCAAGAGTAGGGCAGGACCCAGGCAGATCAGAGTGGCTCTGGCTGTCATTAGGCCCCAGGGTCTGAGGTACTTTGTCTCTGGGCCAGGCACCTCACCAATACGAATGATGAAGAAAGTCCTGGACGTTGGTCATCATCACTAACACTCTGTCCTCTACCTCCCTGCTATCTCTTCAGACTCTTTGCCCTGTTTTCTGGGGTTCCTACAGGAAAGTGCTTTGCACAGGCTTTAATGCCTCCCAGCCAGTGTCTGTGGGGGATAAACCTCATGTGAGACGTCCCATCAGGCCCTCAGGGCCCAGTTCTGGAGGTGCAGCAGGATGATTCTTGCCCACGGGGCTGTGGTTGTGGTCTGGGCCAGGTAACATCGGCCCTGCCACGGAATACATCCTGTGCCAGGGACTTCACTTACTTTTGAGGGGTTCCTCCCCACCATGGTGTCAACTCTTCGTCTAAGATGAAGATGGAAAAATCTAGGACAAAACGTAAAAACAGAAAAAGCATTACTATTTAATAGTGTGGTTATTTAAAGAGGCATTTGAAATGTCATAGGAAGGAGCTTTAGACTGATTTTAGGAAGAAGAAGATTGATGCTAAGCTAATTCATTGCAAACCATGGGTTAACGCCTTTGAAGTGGTGTATCAGATTTGAGACTCTTGGAGTTCTGTCAGAGGGGCTGAGGGAAGGCGTGTGGATGGAAACGGGGGTGTGTGGATTTGGCACATTTTCTGAGTAAAGGTCAGGGATGTGATAAATGCTCTAATTCAGGGGTGGTGCATGAGAGGGACAATGGTGGTTAGAGAAAGTAGTGGTACTATACCAACCAGTCCACATAATATTGAAAATCCACCCTCATCTAATCATAATTCTCAGAGTACCATTTATTGAGTATTTGTTACATAACAGGTATCATACTAAGAGCTCTACATACATTATCTCATTTAATGCTCTCAAAAACCTTGTTGAATTATCCCTGTTGGAAAGATAAAACTCGAGGTTCAGAGAGATCAAGTAACTTTCCCAAAGTCACACAGCAACAGTCTCCTAACTGATCTCCCTGCTTCTGTTCCTTCCATTTTTCCTTCCATTTTTGTCCACTTATATTCTTCTTACAGAAGCCACTGTGGTCTCTTACAAATACAAGTGTGATCATGCTATCCCCTACTCAAAACACTCCAGTGGCTTTTGATGATACTTGGAATAAAATACAGCCATATACCTTGGTTTATCAAGTTTCATCTGCATGATCTGACCTAGCCCCTGATGACCTCTATGACCTTGTCTTGCACCTCACTGTCTTGTGCCCACGCTGTTCTGGCCTCATGGGCCTTCTTACAATTCCTGGGACAATCCATGCTGGTTCCCTCTGATCTTCCCATGGCTGACTCCTTTATATTATTCAGATCTCAGAATTATTATCTCTTTAGAGAGGCCATTCCTGATACCTGAATTAATTCATGACACTTCTCAGCCCTTCATTCTTCTTTCCTATTTCTTTGTTTATTGATTAATGATGTATCTTGCATATTAAAAAATAAGCTCTGTGGGGGCCAGGACCACATCTGTTGGTTTGCTCTTAAAGGGATGGAGCCAGCGTGGAATTCTAGAGCAGGTCTGTAGAATGTCAGAGCCTGCTCATAACCTCTTCCCTGCCTGTGAACTGTGCTACATAGTTTCTTGTCACGTTATTATGGACTAATGAGCATTTCTATAAAATAACTGACCCTTAAACAACATGGATTTCAACTGCACAGGTCCACTTACATGCAGATTTTTTCCAATAAATATATTGGAAAAATTTTTGGAGACTTGGGACAATTTGAAAAAAATCACAAACCATGTAGCCTAGAAATATAAAAAAAGAAAAAGAAAATGCATACAATATATGCATACTCGTCTATTTTATCATTTACTGCCATAAAATATATACATATCCATTATAAAAAGTTAAAATTTATCAAATCTTAAGCACACAAACCCTTACAGACCATACATGGCTCCTTTCACAATCAAGAGAAATGTAAACAAACATAAAGATACAGTGTTCAATCGTAACTGCATAAAATTAACTGTAGTACATACTGTACTTACATGATAATTTGTAGTCTCCTCCTGTTGCTATTGAGGTGAGCTCAGGTGTTGTGAAAATCCCCTTAAAACGCCATGTGACACTAATCATCTCCATGTGAGTTGCTCATCTCTCCAGTAAATTGCATATGGCAGTAAAAAGTGGTCTCTCACAGTTCTTGCATATTTTTCCATTGTGTTTAGTGCAATACTGTAAACCTTAAATAGCACCAGGGGACCCGTACAAATGACCTATGCCATTAGCAATGCTGGAAGTGCTCCTAAGAAGCAGAGAAAAGTCATGACATTAGAAGAAAAAGTTGGAAGTTGAATTGCTTGGTATGTACAGTAGATTGAGGTTTGTGGCTGCTATTGCCCACCATTTCAAGATAAATTGATTCAGTATAAGGGCTACTGTTAAAAAAAGGGGGGTGGAATTTGTGAGCCATCGCTGCAGCTACATTGGCAGGTGAAATACCTTGCACTTTTTGTGAAATACCTTTTTATTCATATTGAAAATGCAGCTTTTACATGGGTGCAGGATTGCTATAAGAAAGCCATACCTATAGATTCTAATATGATTCAAGAAAAAATGAAGTCATTATATGACAACTTAAAGCAAAAAGAAGGAGAAAGATCTAAAGCTGGAGAATTTAATGCCAGCAAAGGATGGTTTGATTTTAGAAAGAGATTTGGCTTTAAAAATGCCAAATAGCAGAATCAGCATCTTCTGCTGATCAAGAAGCAGCAGACGAGTTCCCAGTTGCCATTGAGAAAATCATTGAAGAGAAAAGACATCTGCCTGAACAGGATTTTAATGCACATGAAAGTGCTCTATTCTGGAACAAAATGCCACAAAGAGCATTTATTAGTAAAGAAGAGAAGTGAGCACCAGGATTTAAGGCAGGAAGGGATAGGCTATCTCTACTGTTTTGTGCAAATGCAGTCCGGTTTATGATCAGGACTGCCCTTATCTATAAAGCTGATAACCCCAAGCCTTGAAGAAAGATAAAGATAAACACCAGCTGCCAGTCTTTTGGTTATACAAGGAGGAGGCCTGGACCATGAGAAACCTTTTTCTGGATTCATTCCCTGAAGTCAGGAAGTACCTTGACAGTAAGGGACTGCCATTTAAAGTCCTTTTGATATTGGGCAACGCCCCTGGCCACCCAGAACCCCATGAGTTCAACACCAACGGTGTCAAAGTGGTCAACTTGCCCCCAAACACAGTGTCTCTAATTCAGCCTCTAGATTAGGTGGTTATAGGGACCTTTAAGACTCATTACACATGGTACTATATGGAAAGGATTGCTAATGCTGTGGAAGAGAACTCCAAAAGAGAGGACATCATGAAAGTCTGGAAGGATTATACCATTGAAGATGCCATCATTGTTATACAAAAAGCTGTGAAGGCCATCAAGCCTGAAACAATTAATTCCTGCTGGAGAAAAGTCCAGATGTTGTGTATGACTTAACAGGATTTACAGCAGAGCCAATCGAGGAAACTATGAAAGATTGTGGGTGTGGCAAGAAAAAGGTGGAGGGTGAAACATTTCAAGATATGGATCTTGGAGAAATTCAAGAGCTAATGACACCAGGCCAGAGGAACTAACAGAAGACGACCTGATGGAGGTGACTGCTCCCGAGCCAGGGCCAGTGAGGGAGAAGATGTAGGAGAAGCAGTGCCAGAAAACAAATTGACATTAGACAATCTGGCAGAAGGATTCTATATACAAGACTGCTTTTGACGACTTTTACAATACAGACCCTTGTATGATATGGGCACTGAAACTAAAGCAAGTGGTGGAAGAAGGGTTGGTACTGCATGGAAACATTTTTAGAGAAGTGAAAAAGCAAAAAAGACAGAAATTGCTACATATTTTTATAAAGTTATGCTGAGCGTGCCTGCCTCTCCTGCCTCCCCTTCCACCTGCTCTACCTCTTTGCCTCTGCCACCCCTGAGACAGACGGAGGGGGCCACCACACTGCCTCCACTTCCTCCTCCTCAGGCTACTCAACATGAAGACTATGAGAATGAAGACCTTTATACTGATCCACTTCCACTTAATGAATAGTAAATATATTTTCTCTTCCTTATGATTTTCTTAATAACATTTTCTTCTCTCTAACTTTGTTGTAAAAATACAGTATATATTACATGTAATATGCAAAATATGTGTTATTGACTGCTACTGGCAAGGCTTACAGGTAACAGGCTTTTCGTAGTTAAGTTTTGGGGCAGTCAAAAGTTATATTTTGACTGAACCCCTGATTTTCAGTGCCCCAACCCCTGTGGTGTTCACGGGTCAATTGTAGATACTTTTTCCTTTTTAGAAATAAAAGCCATAATCAAACTTCAGTTTATTTGAGGGTAGGAAGAGAAATAGGAGGTTGTTTTTTTCTTTCTAGAAACATACGTATGTTTTTCTTCCTTCAAAATTATTTAATATATGATGGTTTCTGTTTCTAGAAACATACATATGTTTTTCTTCCTTCAAAATTATTTAATATATGATGGTTTCTGAGGGAAACTCAATGTTATTTACTCCTTGAGTTAAAAGTTCTCTCTCCTCATGGTGATTACTGAGTCTCTATTTAAAACTCTTCGAATAGATGATGCTGTGAGGATGTGGGGTGCTAAGTAAGCCTTTTCCTAATTGCTTCATTGTGCATGAAGATGAAGACAATCATGAAGTGATTATATTGTTTTACTCACCATGCAAGGTCTGTGACTCAGACTCACTTTTATTGGACGATATACGTACTAAAAAGCAATAACATTTACAAGACAAACACAAGACACTGCTGCCTTAGAAAATAATGCACAGAAAATATTTCTTAAAACCATTACACTGAAATTTACAGTAAAATCTTTTTTTCAGCAATTGTTATATTTTGTTGAATTCTTAACTAATCCAGAAAACCTCTTCCATTTGTTTGAGTCCTTATATTTAATAATTTAAAATATTTCTAATGTGTCTGAAAAATAATTGTCTTTAGGGATTTGACTGAAGGTGAATTTTTTCCTCTAACTTCTTGCTTTCTCTACTTTCAGGATCTTCTAAAATAAATATGTATTGTTTTTATGATGTGTAGAAGAAGTTGATAAAATATTTTAACATAAATTCAATCTGGACATTTTCCTATCTTTATAGGTAGCTTATTTTAAACATAGTTCAAAATCATCTCGGCCTGTCTGGGTCAGAGAATAGTATTTTTAATTTTATTTTTTAAATTAGTTTTTTATTTTAAAAGTGTTACTAGTTTTTTACTTCTAATAGCTTTTTGTATTAGTCTTCAAAAGTGACTTCCTGAAATATTTGTGTTATATTTAAAGTTAGGTAATTTGTGTAGGATTCAGTGAAGAATAAGTGGAAATTTGTGTTCATGATTTTTAAGCTACAAATAACCAAATTAACTGAATGTGTCTTTATTAGAATCTGTTCTGACCAGTGTAAAGGCTGGAGAGAGGAAGAATATCTTAAACAATAAGAGTAATTTCTCTTGGTGACTTATAATTCTAGAAATTGTTTCCCTTAGAATCCTAGAGTTAAAAGAGACTTTAGAGACCCTTTAGTCCATCCTCCTCATTTTACAGATGAGATGAGACCCTTGGCTAATATAGACTGAAATCTCATTTTGTACACTGGTGTTCTTTGCATTCTCCATATCCCTTTACCCAGACTCCAAAAAGTGGTAAAGGATGTATGTGTCCTAATCAAATAGTCTTGTTGGAAGTAACATTCAATTACTATAGAACATTATTGAATGATAGAAACTTGCTGGAAAACAAATTGATAGTATGTGCCATGTTCCTTAAAAAATAGTTAATTCCCTTTGATCTAGTAGTTTCGCTTTTAAGAACTTTTCCTAAGAAAATAGTTTATTATGAACAAAAGTTCAGGTACGAGGATGTTTATCGCAGCATAATTTTTAATAAGAAAAGAACTGAAAACTTTATCCAACAGGAAAGGAATGCCTAACTGAGATATTAAGTGACCCATTAAAAATCTCATTTCTGTGTATTTAATGATCTTGGAAAATGCTCTTGATATTTGTTAAGGTAAAAAATAATGATATAGCCAACTATAGAGTTTGATCCTAACTTTGTTAACTATGTATTAATATATGCTTAGGAAAGAAAACAATATGTAAGCTAGTATGTAAAATATACCAATATGTAACTTTTTATTACCTTCATCTTTTTGATATTTTCCAAATATTCTTCAGTTGTTATAAATGGCAAGTATAAAGAGAAAAATATAAACATCACATTTTAAAAATATGTGTAAAATAACTTAAAACTTAAAAACTTAAAATGTGACCTTCGTAGAAGAAAGAGAACTGCAATTGATGTGAAATACTGAGTTTTCAGGTTAATTTTGTAAAGCCATATAAAGCTATGTGGCTTTAAGCAAGTGCCTTCACTCTTTTAAGCCTTAGTTTCTTGTTCTGTAAAGAGAAGATTGAATTAGTCTATCTTCCCTCCAGATCCAAAACTCAGTTTGATAAATTACTTACTGTCCTCTTCTACAAAGATGCTCATAGGTAATACTAAATAATAAATAAATGATATGCAATCATAAAATTAATTTTGTTTATCTATTTTGTAGAATTCAAATTAATCACCACTGTTTACCGTTGTGCCTCTTTGTGATGGGCTCTCTGTTACAGATCGCTACTGAAGCAATAGAAAACTTCCGAACTGTTGTTTCTTTGACTCAGGAGCAGAAGTTTGAACATATGTATGCACAGAGTTTGCAGGTACCATACAGGTAAAAACCACTAAGCCGTGGGAGGGGAGTGTGAGGAGTATTTTAATCATCAGATTTGTTTTCAGAAGGATTAATTTGGTCAGAAGGTAGGGAGCAAGTGGAAAAAGTACTAGAAGGGAACCAATTGGGAAGCACTTGTAATTATCCAGGAGAGAAATGACAAGACCTTGAACTAAGGCAAGGACTTCTCTGAGGTAGAACCTGTAAGAGCGGGTAACTAACTGGAAGGGGCGGGAGAGAAGATGCTGAGAATGACTTTCCGCTGTGCAGTTAGGATAACGACGACCCTGTTATTTAATTGGGGATGAGTTCTTTATGGACCATGAAATTCGAGGTATGTGTGGAACAGTGAGAGGGTAGTGCTGCCAGGTTGTGCCTTTCTTTCCTCTTTCCACCCTTTCTCCAGTGAAGACCTTCTGTTCTTCCTTCAGCACAGTCATCCCAGTGAGGGCTCTAATAAGTGATGTGAATGAACATGAGCAAGACCAACCTCCCTGAACCTCAGTTTCTTCTATAGTAAAAGGAGAGAGCTGGACTTACTGATGGGGTTTCAAACTGCTTTTTAAACAATGGTAGAGCCTTTTTTCCTGAAAAATATTTGATTTGAAATCCCGATATATGACAAAGATAAAAGCAGAGTTGATCTGGTTGAAGTAGGAGTAGGAAGCCCAGGGGGCCGCCCACCTGCCAACTTGCTCCCACCCACACCTCCACATCGCTGAGTTCCGTGTTGCTCAGAAAATCCTAGAATGTTAACTCCTTTGTAAAGCCTGCTGGAACTCCCCAAGAAAGTTAAATTCTTCCTTCCTTCCCATAATATGTTATTCATAAGGTACCTCCATTGCGTAAATAACAGTCCAACTCAGCTCCTGGGTCCCCAAGGGCAAGAACGTGCCTGATTCCTCTGTGTCACTCAGCATGGTCCCTGCAGCTTGTGGGTGTTGGGTAACTGTGTGTAGAATGAATGTTTACCATAGAGTACTTACTGTTCCATGTCCGAAAGTGGGGGAAAAGGGAGGGAACTTTCACTTATTAATCCCTAAGAGGCTCTTTACATTCATTGGCTTATTTTACCTTTATATCAATACTTTGAGGTGTAGTTTATCGTACATTAAAGATGAAGATACTGAGTCTCAGAGATTAGGCAGTTTCCTAAATTTGCACAACTGGTAAGTGGTAAAATGAGGATCAAACTTAGTTCTTTGGAAACTAAGCCCAATTTTATCTGTCACACCTCTGTGCCCCACTGCCGACTTATCAAAAGTTACATATTAAGGACTAAGAAATGAAAATGGAGTAAGTTTTCAAATGTCTTCTTTTCAGGAACTCTTTGAAGAAAGCACACATCTTTGGAATCACATTTTCCTTCACCCAGGCAATGATGTATTTTTCCTATGCTGGCTGCTTCCGGTTTGGTGCCTACTTGGTGGCACATCAGTTCATGAGCTTTGAGAATGTTCTGTTGTAAGTATTGGGTCTTTATTTACAGTTAACCTCTAAAAACAAAACTGGGATGAACATGATTCGTGTCTGGATAGAAAACCCTGCTGTAAAGCCTCATGATGAGATTCAGAAAACGGCATTTTTGCCTCTGAGTCTCTATGTGTTATCACTTTTGCTCTTGAGTCTCCACAGTGTCTCATTTCATTTGGAGGACCAGTAACTTCTCCTCTCCCGAGTGCTGACTCACACATATCTGACCTTTCCTAATCTGTGGCTGGGTGGGGTGATTCAATTCAGAGGTTTCTAGAAAACCTTGGCATTTGGAAAGAAGCCTAACCCTGAGCAAGAAGTCTGACTGGCGCCTTTGAAAGGACTTTCTAACAGAGCAGGTGAAGTGCTAAGCTCTGCAAGCCCTAGGAGATTCCAAGATACATTTATTTTTCCTTGATAAGAGAACAGTTGGAAAGTAAATGCTAGAGAAATTGAGAAGTGACAAAGAAAAAGCTAGATTGGGATTTTTCTGTTACATTACTGTGAATGTAGAAAATTGTACCTCAGTCAGGGGTAGACAAGACTGAATTTAGTTGTAACACTAAAGTACCCAAATATGCAGTTTAGCAGTTGAAAGTATGTGTAATCTTTCTGAGCTTCTAGATTTGGTGACAGGTATGATTCTGCCCTTTGATAGTATAACATAATTGATAGCAATCCAGTTTTACATTTAAAACAGAATCATATAAGCCTGGCAATATAATGTGTTAGTACAGTATTTCTGTCTCTTTTAAACATTGACTTGTTCATTCATTATAGTTTGCTCAGGATGACCTCGACAGAAAAATTTAAATTTCTACTTAATATGTATGTCTGACAAATGATATGCAGGTGCTATTTGTGATTATGACCCAAAGATCACAACCAGGCATCATTGGCATTGGGGCTTTGATTAAATAATTACTTGATATATTGCTTTACTCCAAGGAATTGAATTGATGAAAGTTACTGACACTGGGGCATTTAGGTTTGCAAAATCAATCTTCCATGTAAAGGAAAGGGGAGACCTGTCTGAAGAGCAATCCATTTGAAAAAGGTCTCACAGGTTTAAATGATAACAAGGCCAAAATTAACCACCTGGGTGATTTATTTAGTGCTAGTTAAAAACAACAACTAATGATACTGTGTGTTGGGTTGACACAGCGTGCTTTGTTAACACATGTGTGGAGTGCAGAGGAAAGGAAGTGATGGATTCCCAGTATTCTGGGAGGGTTCCCAAGTATTGTCAGGTCCAGACTTACTGTTTAAAAAAGCACACTGATAAATGTGTCCAGAGGAGGGCAGTGAAAGGAGTTATCAAAAAAGCAAAGGACCTTTTAAACAATACTCCAATACTTGAAGGGCTATATTATGTAAAAGGAAGTAGATTTTTCTTCAGTTTGAAAAAGAACTTTTTAACAATAGACTTAATCAAACATGCTAGTTTCTAGAACAGATGATGGGAGCCAATTTAGGGGACATGGCCAGGCACATTGAGAGCTGGACTTGATACCTGTAAGGTCCTTTCCAACTTTAAGCTGCTTGATGCCCATGTCACAGATAAGAATGTTGATGCATCCTGGGAGCAGCGTGATACCTGGGTCTGTAAGAAACTCTTTCTTGCACAGTTCATGGTATCTGATGTAATTCCATCATCACTGACTGTAACCATTGTTGACTGCCACAGTAATGCTGTGTAACAAACAGCCATGAAACCTCAGGGACATATAATGATAAACATTTATTTTTACCCACAAGGCTGTGGGTTAGCTGTGAAGTTCTACTGATCTGGGTTGGGCATAGTGGATCTCAGCTGGACTAAATCATATGTCTGTGGTGAGCTACAGGCTAGTTGGCTGGGACCCACACAGCTCTACTCCATGTGTGCCTCATGTTCTAGCAGGCTAGCTTGGGCTCCTGGTAGTGGCAGAGTTCTGAGAGCAAGCAAGTGAGCACACACAAAGTATACAGGGCCCCCTCTGTCATAGGCTTGGAACTGGCAACAGTGATTTGCACCGCATCTGGTTGGCTGGTGCAAGTCACAAGCCCATCCCAGATTCAAAGAATGGGAAAACTAACTTCACTTCTTAAATGGAAGTGCTGCAAAGGTCCCACTGCAAGAAGATGAGGATACAGAGAGAGGTGAAAAACGGGGCCGTTTTGCAATCAATCACACCTACATGAACTGGTAAAAAATGGGCCTTATGCAATCAGTCTATCACACTGACATGAACTTATAAGGAAAAGTGTTTGTTTTCTTTTTTGACATCTCTTTGGTAATTATGCAAGGCAATACTCTCTGGTTGTAGAAGTGTCAGCTTTCTAGCATTGTAGTTATAACTCTGTACACATGTTTTTTCTTTGTGTTTTCCAGGGTATTTTCATCTGTTGTCTTTGGTGCCATGGCAGTCGGGCAGGTCAGTTCATTTGCTCCTGACTATGCCAAAGCCAAAGTGTCAGCATCCCACATCATCATGATCATTGAAAAAATCCCTCTCATCGACAGCTATAGCACAGAAGGCTTAAAGCCGGTGAGTTAGATGTTTTGACTTATATGACCTACTCCTAACTCCTGAATGAAAGTATTCTAACAGGAAACTTAATAAAATTTGTGCTTTTTAATATGCTGATGATAAAATAAGATTTTCTAGATCATAGATTCCTTTTAATAAATGCTAATAATATGTATTAACATTCAGTACTTTTACACAACAAAGTTACAGGGAGATAGGAGTACTGCCTACTTTATAAGCAAATCCTATTAATCACATTTTATTATACATAGGTTACTCTTAGGCAACAGATTTGAGTTATCACATCTGTATTGTAGATTTGTATTGTCTTAACAATACCTGCTATAAAAGCATTGACTCTTTTAGATCTTATTTATTAAATTCTAGCATTTTGAAGTGAAACTTAATTGTAATACAAATTCACTACCTTCTGACACTTGGCGGTAGAGAGGGTTAGCTATACACTGTGTTTTCAGTATTGCAGCAAATTTACTGTTATTGTTCTCATTGTAGAATACGTTGGAGGGAAATGTGGCATTTAAGGATGTTGTGTTCAACTATCCTACCCGGCCAGACATCCCAGTGCTTCAGGGTCTGAGCCTCGAGGTGAAGAAGGGCCAGACGCTGGCCCTGGTGGGCAGCAGTGGCTGTGGGAAGAGCACCGTGGTCCAGCTCCTGGAGCGGTTCTACGACCCCTTGGCTGGGACAGTGGTGAGCACACTTTCATATTCAGCTCAGTTCAGGTTTTTCATCCTCTAAAAGTCCTGATGTATTAATTCTCAACTATAAGCCATGGTTTTTCAAACCTTTAAACAACAGCCCCACATAGATCAAGTCTGACAGCCTAGATACAGTCTCCAAGCTGTGTCATCTGCCCCAGCCAACTCCTTCAGACTCTCCCTCAACACTGCCCCTGCCCTCCTTTGTGAGCAGCCTTTTTACCACCCGTCTCCGTTGGCATGCTTAGGTTTCAGCTGACACGAAAAGAGCCAGCAAAAACAGTAGTAGCCAGAAAGATAGAGGCAGGGTGCTATTAGAGACAAGTGAGATGGCAGCCAAGGATGGGGGGGTGTTTCAAAAGGTGGTCAGCAATGACTGATGCTATGGGGAGATTGGGTAAGATGAAGACTGAGAATATATGATAGGATCTAGCACTTAATGGGCTGTTTCTGACATTTAAAAATATTCTTAGTGAAGTGGTGATGGCAGAAAACAGTTTAGCATGGCTGAAGGATGTTTAGGAGGGGAAATGGAGATTTAAGTGAGCATAGGTTATCAAGAAGACCGAAGGTGAAAGAAAGGGAAATAAGAACAACAGCTTAAGTGGGGAGGGCAGAGTCCAGGGAAAATGTTTAGGAGGAGGAATCTTGAGCATTTTTATGGCTGAGGATGAGACATAACCATTGATGGACAGAGGGCATTGAAACATCATCCAAGGACAAAAAAAAGTAAGATCAACAGATTTGAGAAGCGGGTAAAGGATATAGAGGAATGCTGGCCGGGCGCGGTGGCGCACGCTGTGATCCCAGCACTCTGGGAGGATGGCTTGAGCTCAGGAGTTCGAGACCAGCCTGAGCAAGAGCGAGACCCCATCTCTATTGAAAATAGAAAAGTTAGCCAGGTGTCGTGGCAGGAGGCTGAGGCAGGAGGGTCACATGAGCCCAGGCGTTTGAGGTTGCAGTGAGCTACGATGATGCCACTGCACTCTACCCAGGGCAACAGAGCGACACCCTGTCTCAAAAAACAAAACAAAACAAAACAAAAAAAACCCAAAAAAACCCCACAAGGATCTAGAGAAATGCCTTTTTGTCTTCTGAGCTAAAATGTGTCAGGGAATGTCTTAGGTGCTGGGGATGAGAGAGGAATCTTGAAGGGAGTAGTAAATTTAAATGACTATAATGGGGGATAGGAAAAGAATCAAACTAGGAAGGGATAGAATTTAGAGCAAGCAATTTTCATTATATAGCCATTGAGTTATTAGTTGTACTCAGAGGTGATGTTTAAAATATTTAACAACTAGAACAGCTTAGGCACTGGCCAGTCAGAATGGACACCTGCCGGTATAGTGAGGCAGAGGCCCACCAGCTCCATGTGGACCCTAGTTGCATTATTGACTGACATGAAAAGAGAATATTCCACCTGTAGTCCAGGGCTCTTCTTCCTTCCCCTCAGCAATCACTCTTACTCATAAATATTTTTTATTGTATTCAAAGACAATTATGCCTTCAGTCAGTCTCTTATTTACTAGTTACATAAGCTTTGTTCCCTGTGTTTTACTCCTTTGTATTATATTTTCTGTGAACTCTGATTTTATGCTTCAACTTTGTGAAGTTTGAATACAGGACTCTGAATGAAGACCTCACTGACAGTCGAAGCACTTAGAGGAGGAAACGTTAGCTGTCAGACACTGATTATGGTGTCTCAACAGACGTTTATTAAGTGGTGTGTTAAATGTTGTGCTATAAAACGAGTTGTGGGGCATGGTGTCTGCCCTAAAAGACTTTAACTGAGGAGATGGGGCATATACTTTCAGGAGTTAAAGATGGAGATAGGCCTAGAGCTGGTTTTTAAAGGGTAAGTAGGATTTGCATGTGGGTTAGCAATAGAGAGGGCGTTCAGTGTAAGAGATAATGCAGCAAATAGGCCAGTTTGGCTGAAACAGGGAATTTAATTAGAGTAGTAGTTCTTAAACTTTTCTGATAATAACCTGTGTAGTAAAGATAAAATAATCTCACAATTCCTCCCAATGAGCTCATTGTCACTTTGCAATGGAAGAAAAAACACTTTGACAAAATGTTGGAGTTGAAAACAACAACAGTGGTAAACAGTGCAATAATTACACAAGAAGAAAGTAATTAATGATTATTCTACAAGCACATAAATACAAGCAGAGCATAATTAAAAGCATGGACAGTATCAGTTATAGAACAGGAAACAGAAACTGCTCTAGGTATTTCAAGTAGATTGCTGTTTAATAAAGGGAATGAGGTATTTACAAAATCTTTGGAGGGTCTGGAAGAGTGAAAGTAAAGGAGGCTGCTTTTGCTCCCAGATTGATCCTGTGATCAGGAAGCTGCAGAAAATTATGCCAATGTCGCAGCTGTTCCAAACCTAAAGACACAGACCAGAGTCTGGCTGTTGTAAAAAGTCCTGTCTGCCAAACACATGTGTTAGCTTACTACAGCTGCTAAAGGAGAATTGGTGTCTGCCTTCCAGATTTTAAACTGCTCATCTCCCTGGTAGACTCTAAGTTATTTCCAGAACCAAGGGAGCCTGGGATATCATTTTTAGCCTTCTAGTCCCTTGATATATGAAAGGGCAGACACAGAAGAATATGAAAGTGAATTCTAAGTGCATAGGACAGTAACCATCTCAAGACAACACTGATAATGCTCTAAAAACAAAGTGTCCTCATTTAGTGCAGGAATATCCATCATCTGCTCCTGTGCATTTGCTCTAAACTTGAAATAAATACTGCCTAGTGGTACACAGCAGTCAGACTTCTTAGCAAGAGGTGTCCTCAGTAAACTCTAGTAAATGTACCAAGTTTTGTTTATGAATATCAATTAGTAACCCTGAATAACTCAGTTAGTAGGTTACTACGAATTAGTTCTTATTGCCATGTAAAAATGAGTCTGTGGACTTGAGCATAAGAATTGAAGAAAGGACTTGTCCCTGAGGACCACCTTGAAGTCAGTAAATTCTCATGACCTATCAGTGGGCTTTGACTCATACTGTGCGAAACTTTGAACTGGAGTGGTGGTTCTCAAACTTTGGTGGATATTAGAATGGCCTAGAGAGCTAGTGAGGAACACAGCCACCCTGGATGATTCAAGTAGGCTGGGGCCTCGCCTTTTAGTTTTACAATTTTCCCAGGTGATTCTAATGCTAAATATCATTTGAGAACCACTGAACTAGTAAATTTGAAGGAAGGTTTAAATTAAATTGTGGAAAGTCTTGAAAAATTAAGCTACAGAATTGTGAAGAGGCAAGAATTCAAGTTTTGTGGGACCTGAAGGTTATACAATTTTAGGGATTCTACTTAAAAGAAGACAAAGTTTTGAATGAAAAATTAGGTATAAACGTAAATGTTTACTTCAAATGAAAAAAGTCACAACAAAATACTGGAACCTTAAAGATTCTGGTCCCTTTCCTTTTTTATGCAATTTATCATCCATGCTTACATGGAAGAGCTTCCTAACTATAGCCTTGCCTCCCTCCCACCCAGAACACTGTTCAGCTTTCAGAATTTACACGCAATTGAGGGCACCGGAAGCTTACCCTTCATTAGCTTCACTGTTCAGTCGCCTCTGGTTTGAGACTTCCCTTAACCTTTCCTTTCCCCCCCTCTTTCGTCCATCCCATATACCACAGTCAGAACCCTCTATCCCCTTTAGGGTACAGTGAGAAGCCCCTTGTCATTGTCTGGTGCCTGGGCCAAGATGGGGGCACTCCCCTTTTAAGGGACAACAGAAAATACTTTTCAACTGTGAGATACTTATGTTACCAAAACCCAACCTACAGTGCTTAGATCCACTCCTGGTTCCCCCAGTTACTTACTGTGCAACTTGGTATAAATTACTTAACTTTGCTCATTTCCTTATCTGTAAAATGGGGATTAAAATCACAGCGACCTCATAAGAGTTTAAATAAGACTAAATAAGAGAATGTATAGACATGCTTATTATAGAACCTGTAATATCGTCAGTGCTTGACCTTTTTAATCTGTTATTGTTTCAGAGTAAATACACATTGAAAAATACATATTTAACATTTAATTATTTGTGCTGATAAAAGCAAGTGATCAATTTTACAATCTACAATAGAGATAGCTAGTTATTTTAATTTGGCTTTACATTATTTCTTGCCAATGTGTTTACTTTCCTAGTTGTGTTTTTATTTAGGCCAGGATTTTTTGAACAGTTTTTATAAATTCCCCAGAGTTCCTTGGTCTTCCCTCAGACCACCACCATGCCTCAGCCAAAGAAGCTCTGCTTTGATCTGTTTTGCATTCTGGGCTTCTAAACATGTTTTCCTTAAAGACAGGATTCTTCAGCTAACACAGGTTTTAAACAGTTTCCAATTCAAGTGTATTGCATGGGGATGAGGAGGCCCAAGAGTGTTACCATATTCAGTGTAATGAGGAAACGCACTAAAACTTGCTGGGATCATTCAGATTTGCCTATTAGTATATTAGGCAGTGTCTGTTTTCCTCCCAGGGGTATAAACCTGGAAAGTTTTTTTTAAAAAAACAAACTCTTCCTTTCCTCAAATCTCCGTTTCTCAAGTACAGGGTTCCATCTAACAAGATGTGCTGTTTAGCCACATACTCGTTTGATTTTTACTGCCTCTCTCCACCTTCTGCTTTCCACCTTCATTTATTAACACTGTAAGGAAGCCTGGAGCATAGATGCGCAGAATAGTCTCCATGGCAACTAGGCCTGGTACTAATGAGGTCATAGCAGTGCTTTTCATCCCTGCACCTGCCAGCTTCACAAGCAGAAGCCATGTTCCTGCAGCAAAGGTTGCACCCTACCCCTGGCCAGCTGTCTCCCAGAGCCACCCAGTTAGACACATGGGATACAGAGAGTATATATGGCTCAGTACCTATATGTCACCACTATTAGAAAAGCTCAAATCGGAGTCACTGGTGTCTTCTTCAGAGGGGATGAACAGCTCTCTCACTTGAATACCAGAAAATTCTCTTGCAAAACAGATCTATTGGGCAGACATATCTGCATCGGAGTAAGGCTTTTTATCAGCAAGGCTGTAAGGGGCCCTCCTAAGGCTTTTGCAGGATAATCTAGGGAACCAGATCACAGAGAGAGGGCAGCTCTCTGTTCCTACTCCTTTGGCTCAAAATTGAAGATGTCCATCCATCCTTTTACACACCTGTCCCCCTATCGATCCCCTGTAGTTCCAATACATCACATACACAGAGTTACAGACTGCTGACAGCCCTTGAGCACTTACTGTGCTAAGTGGGGTCCATACCTAATATTTAATCCTTAATTCTATGAGTTTAGGAATTATCATCATTCCCATTTTACTCACAAGGAAACTAAGAAATTAATTCACTTTCTCAAGATTAGCAATTACTGAGAGAGATAGCAGCTGCCCTCCCACACTTACTTCTCTTCCATTTAGCCATTGTATCTGACTCCTCAAACTCAGGTCAGATCAGAAACCTGAACTACAAACCTATTACGTGGTCATAGTTGTTATTTATTTCCACTCTAATTCTGGCCACCTTTTCTCTGAAAAAGTGAGCTGTAACAGTAAGAATGTCAGGATACATCCCCAAAATATTACACATTGCATTAATTAGTTTCTTGTAACTGTAACCAGTTACCACAAATTAAGTGGCTTAGAACAACACAAATTTATTGTCTTATACTTCTGGAGGTCCGAAGTCCAAAATAGGTCTCACCAGGCTAAAATCAAGGGTCAGCAGGGCTGTGTTCCTTCTGAAGGCTCCAAGGGACAATCCGTTTTCTTGCCTTTTCTAGCTCGCAGCCAGCAATGACTGGTCATGTCTTTCTCATATTGTACCACTCTGACACTTACTCTCTGGCCTCTCTCTTCCATAGTTAAGAACATTTAAGATTACATTAGGCCCACCAGGATAATCCAGGATAATCTTATTTTAAGGTCAGTTGATTAGCAACCTTAATTCTACCTGCTACTTCAGTTCCTTCTTGCCATGTAACATATTCACAGGTTCCAGGGATTAGGATATGCATACATTGGAAGAGGTAGGGGTATTTTCTGTCTACTGCATGCATATATCAGAAACCAGGGTTAAAAACAGTTCCTCAAAGCATACGATTATGGCCTTGTTGGATTAACCTTGACAATCCAAATTTTAAAAAAACAAACTTTTCCTTAATCTCATAGTTAACCTGGCAGTTTCAATGTATGAGATAACAATGTTAATTTTGCTGGATTGAAAATATGCTAGTCCTGAAGTTGATCTATGAACTCTTTGTTTTCAGCTAATTGATGACAAAGAAATAAAGCAACTGAACGTCCAGTGGCTCCGAGCACACTTGGGCATTGTATCCCAGGAGCCCATCCTGTTTGACTGCAGCATTGGCGAGAATATCGCCTACGGAGACAACAGCCGGGTGGTGTCACAGGAAGAGATCATGAGTGCAGCCAAGGAGGCCAACATACACCACTTCATTGAGTCGCTGCCTGACGTAAGTCTTTCTCCAAGTTAAGGGCTTAGGAGCACATGGCAGCCTTCCTGGCCTATAGTTTGATTTCTAAAGGGCTGGTTTCCAAGAGATGAAGAGAAATTAGCAAACAAAACACACTTCCACCCGTATACAGGCACTGGCCACACTTCCTATCCCAGTTAGATGTTATGTTTACCCGATCACCTGACTCTCCTTGTGAGGAAGGGATGAAAGTGTTAGACCAGTTCAGGTTTAGAAAAGAGGAACTTTCCAGGGGTAGGAGAACTGGAACAATTCCCTAGATCCAAAGCCTTTAGGCTGGAGTCTCTACCTCCTTCAGCCCTGGGGATAAGCATTATGTCTGGGAGGCCTTTCCCTCCAAGTCCAAATGCAGGGCCCGTGGGCAATGTCTGTGCCTCCACCTGTGGACATGTTCTCCTGGGCCTGCTGAGGAAGCAGGCATGACCGTCCCTTCCCATCTGCTCTCCCGTTTCTCTTCCCTCTGCCTTCCCAAGCCTCAAACCTCACTCTGCGGAGTCAGGCCAGGGCAGAGAGCTGGACCAGAAAGAGGACTGAGCCACTGGGGTAACCATGGTATCATGTAATCTCCATTATTGTCATTTCATGGGCCCCAAGCTTTGTTTATGGGGTTGATTGTTAAAATCTTCCTGAGGGTTCCCTTGGCTGTTATCCTGTGGGTGTCCTCTGAATTCCTCCTAGGAAGTTAGATAGAGGAATCTCACCCTCTTTTAAGACATTTTAGGTCCTATGTTTTGAAGTGTCTCTCAACCTATCTAATCTACCCCTCCAGTTATCACCAGTTATGTTCTTCATTGCAAGGAAGTGCCCCCTAAAACGTAAGGCTCAGTAGCCTCAAACTAGCAGGGAGGGAAATCTCCTCAGGGGGCAGGATGGCAATACCAGGTGGCTCTAACTCTTTCCCAAGGTTTCCCTTTTCGTTAGGCTGTTCTTCAGATAACCACCAACACCAATCCTATTAGGCCCCAGGGAGGAGGCCTTGTCCTCACCTCTCCTTTAACAGTCTAGGCCAGCTGTGGATAATTGACTCTTCTCAAGGTTAATTTAAACACAAAGCTCCAGTCCCCTTTACTAGTGAGAGGTCAGTGGTTCTCAAGTATGGGCACGGATCCGCATCACCTGGGAACTTGTTAGAAATGCAGATTTTTAGGCCCCACCCTAGACCTGCTGAATCAGAAACTGTGGAGGTAGAGTCCAGCAATCTGTGTTTTAGTAGCCCAGGTGATACTGATGCAGGCTAAATTTGGAGAGGCACTGGGCTAGGGGTTAACAAAACACAGACACAGAGAGTAACTATTATCTAGCTTCTTAAATATATCTTGCCCCTCTGGCGTTTGTCTACCACAAGGACCCCACCTTTCTGGGCTCCTGGTCACATCTGTCACACACAGCACACCTGTAGATATCATGATTCTCTTCCTCAGTGTCTAGACCAGGAGAGAGAGAAGGCAAAACCTAAGTCCTATTATTTAAGGATCCACTTCTTCTCCTGAGTGACTAATAACAGGATTTACCTTACCCAGCAGATGGGTAAGGTAACCACAGGGTTACATACAATGCTGCCTTTATCTGCCTCAATGGGATCAGTACTTTATCAGTGCAACCTGGTAACCCCTACACGGTGTTCCTGCCTTCTGAGGCAGCCACAGCTCTGGGGTAGAGCCAGTCCCAGGCACCTACCAAAACCTCACCTGGGGTCTTCTCATTCCATCAACAGTGGGAGTCTGAGTGCCATTAGAACTAGGGTGGCCAGATGCAGCAAATAAAAGTAGGCAACCCTGTATAGAACACGAATTTTATAGCCAAACTCTGGGTGTCAGAATCAAAGCCCACAGTTCGACTAAAATTTCAGCCTGGCAAGGGCCTGAAAATAATAAGATGGTGGTGTTTTCTAGGTTATACATGCTGTCACATCCGTTTCTGCTCTCCTCTACATACCCTTTAACTCCTGTCCCTAACATCATATTGACTAGTTGGTGACAGTTATCTACTGTGGTAAACAATATGGCAAGAATTTTGGAAGAATTCTAAAAATTTTTATTTCAGTTTTCAAAATTAGATATCAAAATAGAATTTCCTAGCATCCATTAAAATTAAGTGTTGGAGATAGTTTCATAAAAAACAGACACCAAAAGGCTAACATCCCAAGAATTTCTCTTTCCTCACTTTAAAGACATGCAGAGAGCATCACCTGCTGGTTATAAATAAGATGAGCTTCAATTATTTTATTATGAATAGCCTGTTCACATCAAATTTCCTTTCTCCTGCCAATCTTTGTCCCAAATATAATGAATTCAGGAGATGGAAGATACTAACATAGCAACAGTATTCTTCCTAAAAAAAAAAAAAAGTTGGTTTGTTTATATTAAAACATATCTTAAGGCCCAAATGTGTATTTTCAAAAAGAGAGATTAAACCTGCCATATAGAGCAACTTTTATTCTGTATTTAACTCTCTATGAACCCATTCTTAGCTTCTGAACCTAAATTTTTGGTGTATATGGAAGTGGTTATCCTATTTTCTGTAAGCAAACTGTTTGTTAGAATTTTACTATCAGTTCTACTTTCATGATAACAAAATCCTTTTTACAGAGATATAACACCAGAGTAGGAGACAAAGGAACTCAGCTCTCTGGTGGACAAAAACAACGCATTGCCATAGCTCGTGCTCTCGTTCGACAGCCTCATATTTTGCTTTTGGATGAAGCAACATCAGCTCTGGATACAGAAAGTGAAAAGGTAAGATTTTAAATTGGGCTCATTCATACTTGAATCAGTCATCCTGAAAAGGTTTAAATACGTGCTTTTATCTTCCATAGTAGAGAACAAAATTTAGCCAGATTGTTGATTGCTACTTATGTCACCTTTCAGTGTAATTTAAACACTTTCTGTAGCTGTTATTCAGGAGAGCTAAGATGACACAAGGCAGATTAGTCTTATAGCACATATGTTCCAAAAACCAGCCCTGGATCACTTTGTGTTGACGTCAAGTAAGAAGCTGCATTCGGGAGACATATTTCCCACTTCTATTGGCAGCATCTCCTCAGCAGCTATATGAAAAAGTGGGAGGGTAAGACAGTGTCAAAATCTGGCTGTACCTTAAGAAAAATATTAGCAATCATTTTCAATTTGAGAAAAGGTTACGAATTCTGATATCTCAAGGACAAACTCATTATGAAATGTTCCCTATCTTAAAAATAACTAAAATTCAAGGAGTCAGTGTTTGGCCTTTGCTCAGGCATCCTGAATTTGCTGTGGAGCTGGATTTGAGGTCTGCTTTTAAGGATGTTGTGTGGCTAGACACATTAGTAAATGTTTTTAAATGATTTCATGGGCAGAATTTACTGCCCTAACTTTAAGAATAGATAACTCCTGCCTCGGAACTAATCCAAACTAGGGTCCAGTTATCTTCTGACATGACAAATCCTTTGCTTTCTAAAATCTGTGTTATAGTTCACTGACACCATTGTTAAAGAAGGACCTATTGCTAGAGAAATTAACTGTGGGACCTTTCATGGAGGAAGAATTAAAGGGAAAGGACTATTATTATCAGAATTAATTTATGTGACTATGGAACAGGTTGTCCAAGAGGCCCTGGACAAAGCCAGAGAAGGCCGCACCTGCATTGTGATCGCTCACCGCCTGTCCACCATCCAGAGCGCAGACATGATAGTGGTGTTTCAGAATGGCAAGGTGAAGGAGCATGGCACACATCAACAGCTGCTGGCACAGAAAGGCATCTATTTTTCAATGGTCAGTGTCCAGGCTGGAGCAAAGCGCTAGTGAACTGTGACCGTATGATATATTAAATGTTTTTTAATATTTGTGTTTCAATATGGCATTTAATCAAAGTTAAAAAACAAGCACTTATTGGATGAGGAAGAGTTATCTGTTTAACATTTCCTGCCTCAGTTGGAGATCATGCCATCAAGTTCAGGGACTTCATAATTAAAGGAACAGCAAGAGAAACATCATCGAATGGGAGGGAATAATGGTTTTAATTGTATTATAAAACTTATAAAAATTTAAAGTAGACTTTAAATAAAGTATGTAATTTTGTTTATAGTTTTTCATCTGGATTGTAACCGCCTTGCTTAAAAGATCATAGAAATAGCAAAAAGTATTGAAATATTTGCATAAAGTGCCCATAATAAAACTAAACTTCCATGTGACTGGAGTCATCTTGTCCAAAATGCCTGTGAATATATCTTCTTTCAACTGGAATATTGTAGATAATTTCTGCTTTAAAAAAATATTTCTTTAAAAACACCTATTCATTATTGTGGGAATGGTTAAACAGTTTAAATTCTACTCTTCATGTCTTTTCACTTCGGGGAACCCGAAGTGGCTTCATTCTTCTTGTACTTGACCTTGCTGATTCTTGCATTTCCACATGACGACAGCTTTCAGACCAATCACACAGATCAATACAAGATTTTGTGAGGTAGGGTGAGATGCAATCAGGAAGTATATATTACTTAGATGTACATGAAATATTTTGCATTCCTCTTATTAAGGGCTCTTCAAGGATTTTAGTACTTTTATACTTCTAAGAATACAATTACTCTTTTTCTGTCATGATAATGAATCTCTTTTCCTGGAGTTGGTCTCTTCCAAAGTTGATCCTGCTGATTTTCAGATGTTTAAAATGTGCCATGAGTTTAATACATCAGAATGCAAACATGATGAAAAAATAAAAGAATAAAATATGAAGACTGGCACTCTGACTAGAAATTTTTAAAATTAGCCAAAAAGCATTATAAACAAGATTGAAAGTCACAAGCTGGGGGTGCCATATTTATTATATACAATTACTATCTTTAATTTATAAAGAACTTCTAAAAAGAGGAAAAAAGCCATCACCTCCAAGAAAAAAGTGGGCAAAGGAAATGATCAGAGAATTCTCAAAGAAGAGATGCATGAGAAAAATGTACAATTTCAATAATCAAAGAACTCAGATTGAAACAAAATACCCTTTTTTTGCCTAGTAACTTGATGAATTAAAAAAAAAAGTGTCATGTAATCTCTCATCATTGTACATTTCATGGGCCCCAAGCTTTGTTTATGGGGTTGATTGTTGAAATCTTCCCCAGAGCTGCCTGGGCTGTTATCTTGTGGGTGTCCTCTGAATTACTCCTAGGAAGTTAGATAGAGGAATCTCACCCTCTCCTAAGTCCTTTTAGGTCCTATATTTTGAAGTGTCTCTCAACCTAGCTAATCTGCCCCTCCGCTGATCACCAGTTATATTCTTCATTGCAAGGAAGTGCCCCCTAAAACATAAAGCTCAGTAGCCTCAAATTGGCAGGGAGGGGAAATCTCCTCAGGGGGCAGATGGCAATACCAGGTTTGGCAGGACAAACATCCAAACTATACCATAAGAGAAGGGAGGAGTCCTTAACTTTAAGAAATATTTTCTTTGGGGACACAATTAAAAGACGAATACAGTAGTGAAGCTACAAGACTGGGATTATGCCAGGTGTGGCATGCCTGTAATCCCAGCACTTTGGGAGAATGAGCCCAGGAATTCAAGACCAGCTTGGGCAATATAGCAAGACCCTGTCTCTACAAAAAATTTTTAAAAATTAGCCAGGCATGTGGCATGTGCCTGTAGTCCTAGCTACCTGGGAGGCTGAGGCAGGAGTATTGCTTGAGCCCAGGCATTTGAGGTTGTAGTGAGCTATGATGATGCCACTGCACTCTCTACCCCAGGCAATAGAGCAAGACCATGTCTCAAAAAAAAAAAAAGACTGATTAAATACCAAATTGTGTAACATGTCATGGATGATAGTTAAAAGCATGGGAGCAGGAGTAAGCATAGTACAGAGGCTGGTCTGGTAAGAAGGGATTGTGTTGATATTTGTCATTCTGTATGTCATAGTTATCTGTGTACATTTGTCTCCTTAGCTGTGTCACACGTTCAGCCGTGGCATCGTATTTATCTTGGTCTCTCCAGTGGCCTAGGAACAGTGTCTTATGCATACTAGGCAGTCACTGAATGTCTGGTGATGTAAATTGCAGGATGTTGGTAAATTGCCAGATTGTGCAGATTGTGGTGAGCCTATGATGTCAAGCAGAGGAGTTCAGATTTGATGAGACAGAAAATGAAAAACTATTAATGATTCTGAATAGGAGCATGATGTGGTGAAAATACTGGTAGCAAGATGGGTCAGACAGGATAACCCTTGTGGTGAATTGAATGGTGGTCCCCCAAAAAGATATGTCCATATCCTAATTCTTGGAACCTATAGATGTGACCTTATTTGGAAAAAGGGTCTTTGCAGATATAATTAAGTTAAAGATCTTGTGATGAGATCATCCTGGATTGTCTGGGTGGGCCCTAAATCCAATGACCAGTGTCCTTATAAAAGTGAGGCACAATGAGATTTGACACAAGAGGAGAAGATGTGACCCCAGGAGCAGAGATTGGAATGATGCATCTACAAGTCAAGGAATGTCAGCAGCCACCAAAAGCTGGAAGAGACAAAAAATGGATTCTCCCCCAGAGCCCATGAAGGGAGCATAGCCATGCTGGATTTTGGATTTCTGGCCTCTGGAACTATGAGAGAATAAGTTTCTGTTGTCTTAAACCACCAATATTGTGGTAATTTGTCACAGCAGCCTCATGAAACTAATACAAACCTCAAATCAGGGAAGCTAAACAAGATGCGTTTATTTAAAAGCAAAGGCACAAGCAGTGAAAGTAATGAGGCCCTGTGTTGGGCTGGTGAGAACAGAGAGCTGGTGGTTATGAGAAACATTCGTATACCAGATGTGAGAGGTGGAGGTATGATAAAGTTGACTGGGAAATGTTGTGACACTGCTGGAGATAAGGAACTCTTTTAGAAGGAGGAGGATTTGTTCATATGGCTTGGAGATGACATCAAAGCAAAGGACGTTTGAAGTGTGGCCTTTGGGATACAGAAGAAACACAGATGGGTCCCAGTGTGTGCCATTTGCTGGAGTTCGATCCTTTTCTAGCCAGGCTTCTTTATTTTCCTAGTGCCCCCACAAGAGTATCCAGTTATGTCTGACTCTAAGTAATCATGGCCCTTCTTTTTGGCTCACTAGAATCAACTACTGATTTTAGGCCAAAATGTGCTTCAGTCTGTTTCCTGACACAAAGCAGCCATTTGTCCCCAGGTTTCAATAAGAAGTCTTTTTTTTTTAATTCATTTTCTTACATCTCATGCATGCTACCAGTCCTAAACCAGTTTGTGAACCCTTTGAGGAAAGGACTGTGTCTTTGCATCACTATGTTCCTGTATTTGGCAAAGTCCTTGGCATATAGCAGAGGCTCAATAAGTGTCTGTTCTTTTGCCAAGTTTGTGTTCTAGTGTGTACCTTCCTCTGGGTCAGTTTGGGTTTATCACAAATGAATATCTAAAAAGTCCTCTGTTAATGTAAAATATATTAAGATGATTATTTTCTAAACCCATATAATTTTACAAGACTTCAGGAAGGGGAGCCCATCATTACCATGAGACCTGGGACCCAGCCTTACCCACTAAACAGAATAAAAGGGAAAAACCTTACACAAATTGTGTTCATAATTTTGTAAAAGAAAATCTTTTTTTATATATATATATATATTTTATATATGTATATATATATTTTTATATATATATATATTTAATATATATATTTTTTGGGAAGTTGTAGTAGTCTAGTAACAGTATTATACCAATGTCAACGTCCGGGGTTTGATTTTAACTACAGCCACCACATGACATCCCTGGGGGAAGCCAGATGATGGATACACAGGATTCTAAGATTTTTGCAACTTCCTGTGAGTCTGTAATTATTTCAAAATAAAGTTAAGAAAAATAAATGGGAGAACAGATAGTTAAACTTTAAAGATTTGTTGCTTAATTTAGGCCAGGCACTGTGGCTCACGCCTGTAATCCTGGCACTTTGGTAGACCAAGGCAGGAGGATTGCTTGAGGCCAGGAGTTTGAGACCAGTCTGGGCAACATAGTGAGATCCCATCTCTACAAAAAATACTTTTAAATTAGGCGTGGTGGTGTGTGCCTGTAGTCTCACCTACTCTGGAGGCTGAGGCAGGAGGATCACTTGAGCCCAGGAGTTTGAGTTGCAGTGAGCTATGATGATGCCACTGCACTCTAGCCTGGGCAACAGAGTGAGACCCTGTCTCAAAAAAAAAAATTTCCTGCTTTTGAAGGGATAATAATTTGGGCTAAACTCTGAAAAGTGAACAAGAGTTAGGCAGGGGCTGGGGCTCACACCTGTAATCCTAGAACTTTGGGAGGCAGAGGCGGGAGGATTGCTTGAGGCCAGGAGTTCGAGACCAGCCTAAGCAAGAGTGAGACCCCGTCTCTACAGAAAATAAAAAAATTAGTCTTGCATGGTGGTGCGTACCTGTAGTCCCAACTACTTGAGAGGCTGAGGCAGGAGGATTGCTTGAGCCCAGGCGTTTGAGGTTGCAGTTAGCTATGATGATGCCACTGCACTCTAGCCAGGGCGACAGAGGGAGACACTGTCTCAAAAAAATAAAAATGAAAAAAATAAAGAGTTAGGCCAGGAGAGGCGGGAGTTGGGGAGACAGGCCATAAGAAAGGAGGGAGAGTGTTCCAGGTAGAGGAAACGGCCTCTTCAGAGGAGCATTGGAAGGACAGGGAAAGAACTGTGGTGGCATGTGCTAAACAAGGCAGAGAATGGCAAGAGACACCCCAGCGGGGTAAGCAGGGACATGTGCTTTCCCCTGGAAGCCCTGCCTGACAAAATGGAGTTTGGGGGTATTTTAAGCCGAGGACCAGATCCTGAACTGTGATGATCCCTCCCTGTCAGAACCCAGCCACCACACTATGAAAAGAAGTCCAAGTCACATGGGTGGCTATGTGACTCGACCCAGCTGAACCCCCAGACCACTGCCAGCATCAAGCACCAGCCGCATAAGTGGGCCCAGTCAGTGAGCATCTGACTGCAGCCTTGTGAGGGATGAGCCCCTCAGCTGCACCCAGTCAATCCATACAACGACAAGAGATCATGAAAGCCAATTGCTGTAAGCCAATTTATAACCAGAACAAATAATAACCCTTCTAGTTCCAGAGCCTATCAAGGACTTTCACTGACCTTAACTCTCTTGACCTTCAAAAGAATCCCTCTAGGCTGCAATATCATGTTGGGTACCTGGTTCACCACTGTACACCAGTACCTCTTTCAATACCCAGCATATTGAAAGTCTTCGATAGAAGTATATTAAATGAAAAATAATTGCTGCTGTTAAGAAAAAAAAAGATTAAACAAAAGATTTTCAGAGAGCACTCTCTGCAACTGTAGTCCTTTATCCTATTTGGAACTTCTAACAGCAAGGTGAAAGACCTCTGCCCTTGGAGTCTAGAGAAATCAGAATAGCAAAGAGAAAAGCAGGAACGCTTACAGATACGTGTAAGAGGCAAAGATACATGATGAAATGTTTTCACCTGGGCTCTTTCAAAAGAGCCAGTTTTGGTCATAAGGAAAAGTGACCTTTGGGTTGAAAACTGAACTTTTTGATTTTTCAACTGGGTGGCTAAATTTAAATGTTTTCCCTTTCATTGATTGCTGCTTGGTGTATAACAAAGCACCTGTGTTCTCCAGTCAGAGAAATCTGCTTTCTGTTCTAGCTGCCAGTTTGTTAACCAAACTGGTTGTGGTTGGGTAAGTGATCTATTTTCTTTAAGCCTGTTTCCTCATTGGCAAATAAGGGATTTCAATACCTACTTCATTGGATTTCTTGAGCACTAAATGTTATAATAAAGTATTTAGGACAATGCTCAATACATAGGATATAAGTGAAAAAAAATAATGTTGGTTGCCTTCATTTCATATTTTTCTTGCTCTTCAAAGCTACCAATTCTCTTGCATGAAAAGGAAATTTTGTTTTATGTTTATTCATTTAGCAATTATTTTAAGTGCCTACTAGATATTAGGAGCACCATGATAAGACAAGGAGCTTACTGCTTAGGAGACAGGAAATAAGTTTAGTAATGTGTAGTGATGCCATGAAGCAAGACAGTGGGATGTGGTAGTGGAGGACCAAGAATTGAGCAATCACTTCTCCCAGGAGTGGTTTAAGGGTTGAAAAAGCTTCCCAAGCAATTAAGATGTCCTTCAGAAGGTGAATGGATAAAAAACTGTGGTATATCCAGACAATGGAATATTATCCAGTGCTATAAAGAAATGAGCCATGAAAAGACAGAGGAAAATTTAATGTGCATTACTAAGTAAAAGAAGCCAATTTGAAAAGGCTTCAAACTGTATGATATTAACTATATGACATTCTGGAAAAAGCAAAACTATGGAGACAGTAAAAAGATCAGTGGTTGCTAGGGGTTGAGGGGAGAGAGGGATGAAAATGTGGAGCACAGGTGATTTTCAAGGCAGTGAAACTGCTCTGTAAGATACTGTAATGGTGGACATGTCATTACACATTTGTCCAAACCCAGTGAACGTACAATACCAAGAGTGAACCCTAAGGTATACTAAGGACTTTGGGTGATGATGTGTCAGTGTAGATTCATCAGTTGTAACAAATGTCCCTATCTGGAAGGGGATGTTGATAATAGGGGAGGCTGTGCATGTGTAGAGGTAGGAGGGATATAGGAAGTCTCCATACGTTTCATTCAATTTTGCTGTGAATCTAAAAATGCTCTAAAAAATAAAGTCTATTAAACAAAACAAAACAAAAAGCTTCCTGGAGGGCTAAGTATATGCCTGTCAGATAGGCAGTGGAGGAGTGTGGATATGGGGAACCGCGTAGAACAGCCTGGAAGACTGCAACCAGAAGTGATTCAGGGTGATCATTCTTGGATTCAAGAATGAGACTGGGTCAGGCAGGACCTGAGCTTGAAGGGCCCAGTGTGCCAGAATAGACTTTTTTATTTTTATTTTTATTGTGATTCATTTGAAATAGAGGATTGAGGTATGCCTCACTTTAGAGTGGCCATTCCTTCAAATGTACCTGTGCAGTAAAATTCTATAAAGTCAATCACATTTTTCTTTTTAGATTTCCATTGTAAAGATGAAAATATAACCCTCTCTCAAACTCTATAAGTAAAGGGGAAAAAGAACAAACTAGAAACATGCTTTGCAACTCCTGAATGTGTGGGTAGCCTGCAAGAGAGCTTTTGTAGCTGTGGAATTTCAACCACAAGCTTCAGGGGAAGCACAATATCCTAACATCCTAGGCAGGGAGTCACAGTATTCTACTTGGGGGGGAGGGTGAGAGAAGGAATATATATTTGTTTCTTCTTAGTCAAGAACCGAAAGAGAAAACTAAACAATATTATTTAGTTCTATATTCAAACTAGTTTGCAGTTGCGGCTTCCTTATCCTATCAAGATTTGAGTATGACAATTTTTTCATTTCCAGAAGAGTTCATTGTCCCTTCACTCTTGTGCAAAACATCTCTATCAGGATGGGCAATGACCCCGTTACTCCCACTCTTCGGAGTTTAAATAGATGACTCAGGCAGGATTTATTCATGGTTTTTCCCTGTTATTTTGGGAAAGTGTCAGTTCCAGTCAAGATATGGCTGATACTACCTGAATTATGTGAAAAACCCCATGGCCACAATATTCTACCTCTTTAGACTAAAAATATGGTATAAAGTTCTTTGGGGTCATGGAGCCCAGGTCAAGAACATGTGTATATAGAAAAAGCCTGGAGAGAAATATGCCAAAATGGAAATGATTAGGTTAAAGTGAAAAAACAATATTAAGGATTTCCTCTATGAGAATAAATACTTGAAAGAGTGTTTAAAAGTGTCAGACACTAAATACAAAATACTGATGCTTCACAAAAATTAGCACTTATGAATTAATCTTTGGCATATACTTCAATTCTGAAAGCAAATTTTTTTGAGCAGCTAAAATTTTGATTATAGGTTAGTTTTGGTTAATAATAATGAAATTAAATTCATTCATTAATAGATGAAGTTAAATTTCAATACATTTTAAATTCTTAACATTTGCCTTTATACCAGAAAGGCTACCTTAGCCAATGATTTTATATACTAGCATTGCAGATCAAAGCTAAGTTCGTAAGTTAGCTATAAAAATTCTCTGCACTGAATGTCCATATACTTTCTATACTGCTTTATATTTCATTCTATGTTTTAATTATTTGCTTATTTTTCACTAATAGCTGTTTTGATTTTTTGAGGGTTGGTCTCTCTCTTCCTGTCTTTATGTCTTCGCTGTGCTTTACACAATGCCTTGACACAGTAGGTGCCCTCTTAGAAAGTGATGCATGAATCATGAACAGACACAGCTGGTCTGGAAATGGTAGAGTTAAAATATCTTTTGCTGGTTTCCAGATTCTTCACCTTGACACATGTGCTAGCTATCTTCCCTTTGCCCTTCCACATCTACTCTCCACCCTCCTCTGCACACTGTTCTCTGCTCTGGGTTCAGCTGAAGGGGAGGCTTGGGGACAGCTGGGGCCAATCACTGCCCTTCTCAAAGCAGCTCTCTACATGACACTCAATACAGCTTCTGGTAACTGCTCCTCCCTCTTCTCACCCCTATCAACCTAGGGGAGGAAATTCTCAAATTTATGTGACCGTGGAACCCTTGTTATCACCTGCTGGCATTCCTCAGGTCACAATTAGGAAAACCTTGTCCATGGGTATGCTTTTCTCACCATCCTTCTCTTCCTTCATAAGTATTTATTGAACAAATGAATAAATATTGGCAAAATTGGTCAGAATTGTAAGAGAGGGAAGTGGAAGGCAGGGTACCACAACCCCTTCCTTTCAATACTTTGGTGTCTGCATATGTCAGAATCTCCAAAGATGTGTGTGGTGGGGTAGAAAGTGGCCAGCACTTCCTGCAAGATCCAGTTTGAGGTACCGATGGAGACCTACCTGGTTATTTATTCAGAGGTCTTCTTCAAGCCTTCAGTCCTATATTAGTTCTAAATGCAGTTTCTCTCCTGGTCTTTCTGGTCTAATTCCTGAACCTAGCTGGGGCTGGAAAAAGAAGTGGGCAAGAAGAGAGATTAACATTTATCAGGTGCTTGCAATATTCCAGATACTATATTTCATTCATCCCCTTCCCTGAAGGAGCTCACAGTTGAATGGGAGAGAAAAGATGCAAAAATAGGTATAATTAATGCAATGTAATATAATGTAACATAATGTAATTATATAATCAATATAATTATTATATAGTTATGACTATATGAAGAAAGAGCTCATACCCTCATTTTTTAACATTGCCTCATTATTCTGCTATGGTAAGGTCTATAATTATTGGCATCTGATTTCATGTTTTACTGTAGAATAAGCTTGAGGCCAGACCGAGATAATGTTGTTCTCCCACCCTCATGTCTGATGTAGAAAAATATGCAGATTTTTATACTATAGGTAGCCACAATAGACTAGATGTTACTAAGAGGACGAGAGAGTGAGAAGGGAAATAAGCAGATAGCTTAGGGAAATATTTTTATCTAATACTTCACAGCCCTTCTATTGATGAACAAATACAAAGATTGTCTAGTTTTATTTTACACTCTTCTTCCTTTGCCTCTGCATTCTATTAGGAAAATGGATTTTTAAAAATCAGGCAGCAACCTCTGGGAAAGAGGAATAGATGTAGTTTTTCCTATTTGTCCTGCTAAGTGCAATTAAAAACACTGAACATGACCTATGAAACAAGCATAAGAAGACTGAAAAGTAGAGAGAACAAAGCAAACCAGCTAAGAATCTTGGGATCCAAGGAATAACACATGGTGGTGAGTTTATGGTTTGTTTGTTTGTTTGCCTCGTACACATATGCCAGACTTGGAGCTAAAGAAGGCAACAACCCAGAAATGCCAACGTACACAGACAAAAAGGTCCTGCTCTCTCTAGCCTAATGACCAGGAAAGGGGCAGTCTAGCAAGATAGAACACTTTTATTAGACAGTAGTTACTCTACTGTAGTCAAACATCATAGAAAAAACTGTGGCACCACCCCAGACCTACACCAGCAAAAGCCAAGTGTGGAGCCTCCACCCTTGCCAGACTGTGACAAACCACCTCTATCTCACCGTCTGACCCCTAGCAGAGTGGTGTCAGACAAGGCCAAGGAGGGAGTGGATCTTTCACTCCCACCTGGTAATAATGAGACACGTCTCCCCCTTTCCCCTCTGGGGTAGTATAAGAGGAGACCTAGTGGAGACTTAGGACTTTCACCACTACCCAGTAGTAACAAGGCCATCTCCCCAAGGCCATGTGGAGGCTGTAACAATGCACTCTTACTCCTTCCAGTCAGAGAGGTATCAATAGAGGGCTGGTGGAACCAAAACCATCACTTTTGCTCAGCAATAACAAGGACACCCCCAACCTCAGGTGTCAATGCATTAAGGCCAGGTAGGGAACTTGAACTTCTACCCCCACTAGTAGTAATGAGGCAGTAAACCCCTTTCCCTGCTGGAGCAGTATTAAAAATCCATTTTGATTTATCTGTACTGTTCTTGAATGTATCTATTTATATAGCTTTTTTAGTGGTTCTCTGAGTATTCCATTATATATAAATAACTTATCACGGTTTACTATTTTCATCATTTTACCTGTTCAAATAAAGTGTAGAAATCTTATCTCCCTTACATCCATTTACTCTTTCCTGTTTATAATGTTATTGTCTTATATATTTCCTTTACATATATTTAGAACCATACCAGAGAGTGTCAGAATTTTTGCTTCAACCATCAAAAATAATTTAGAAAACTCAATAGGAGAAAGAAAGTTTATTATATTTACCAATATTTTTGTTTACCATGTTCTTCCTTTCTGATATTCCAAGTTTCTTTCTTTTATTATTTCCTTTCTGTTTAGAGAACTTCCTTTAGTCACTCATTTAGAGTGTTTCTGCTTGTGACAAATTCCCTTAGTTTTCCTTCGCTTGAGAATGTCTTCATTTTCCCTTCATTCCTAAAGGATAATTTCACTGGATACAAGATTCTGGGTTGACAGTTCTTTTCTTTCAACTCTTGAAAAATGTTGTGCCATTTCCATCTGGCTTCTACGGTTTCTGATGAGAAATCCATTGCTATCCAAATAATTTTCCCCCATAGTAATGTGTATTCTCCCTTCCTGTTTTCAATTACATATATATATATTTAGTTTTTGCAAGTTTTATTACAATGTGTCTTGGTGTGGATTTCTTTAGGTTTATTCTCTTTGGGGTTCACTCATCTTGAATGTGAAGGTTGATGAATTTTGCCAAATTCGGGAAATTTTCAGCTGTTATTCTCAAATACTTTTTCAGCTCCACCCTCTTTCTCTTCTCACTGTGAAACTCTGATGACACTAAAGTTAGATCTTTTGTTATAGTTCCACAGACCCTGAGGCTCTGTTAATTTTTTTCAGTGTATTTTCTCACTGTTGTTCTGATTGGGCAGTTTCTATTGTTCTATCCTCCAGTCTTCTGTAGAGCCCACCAATTGAGTTTATTTTAGTTATTGTATTTTTCACCTCTAAAATTTCCATTTGGTCTTTCTTTTGTAACTTCTATTTATTTACTGAGATTTTCTATGTTTTTCCTTTGTTTTAAGCATGTTCATAATTTCTCATGAAACATTTTTATCATGGCTGCTTTTAAATATTTGTCAGATACTTCTAACATCGCTGTCATCTTGGTGTTGACACCTATTATTCACCATTTTAAAATTCAGTTTGAGATATTCCCGGTTCTTGGTATGATGAGTGATATTCAATTAAAATTCAGACATTTTGGATATTATGCTAGGAGACTCTGGATCTTATTTAAAAATTTAATCCTCACATCTTATATAAAAATTAACTCAAAATGGATCATGGACTGGGGCAGGGGTTCCCAAGACTACTCTCAGCTTCAAAGATTCTCTAGGTGGACTCACAGGACTCAGCATGTAATCAATATGCTTTAGTACAATAAAGGATGCAAAACAGAATAAGCAAAGGGAAAAAACATATGGTGCAAAGTCTGGAGGAAGCCAGGCTCAAATTTCCAAGAGTCCCCTGCCAATGGAGTCACACAAAAAATTCTTACTTCCCCCAACAAGTTATAATAACACTTGTGAAATGTTGTCTACCAGGAAAGCTCATTAGAAACTCCATGCTAAGGTTTTTTATTGAGGTTTGATCACATATGCACCCTTTACCTAGAAGGCACCGAAATTCCAGACTCCTAGAAGAAAAGCAAGTATTCAACACAAACTACATATTTTTTTGCACAGGTTAGGCATATTGAACCATTCTCATTGATTAGTCTGATGGTGAAGTCTTCTGAAATCTGACTTCCTAGACATCAGCTCAGAGCCAATCTTGTCAGCTTTTCTAAGGGTAGCAGTCTCAGCCTAGCTATGACAACTTTTATCTGCACATGGACTTAAATGTAAACATAATACTATAAAACTTTTAGAAAAATCTTCAGTATCTAGAGCTAGGAAGAGAGTTCATAGACTTGATACCAAAAGCACAAGCCTTCAATGGAAAAATTAATAAGTTGTAGTTCATCAAAATTTAAAAATTTGGCTCTGCAAAAAATTTAGCTCTTAAGAAGATGAAAGACAAGCTACAAATTGGGAGAAAATATTTGCAAAGCACATATCTGACAAAGGACTAGTGTCTAGACTATATAAAGACCTCTCAAAACTCACTAATTTAAAAGAAAAAACCTCTAATAAGAAAATGGCCAAAAGACATGAAGAGAAATTTCACCAGAGAGAATGCACAGATGGCAAATAAGCACATGAAAAGGTCTTCAACATCATTAGCCACTGGGAGAAATGCAAATTAAAATCACAGTGAGGTATCATTATATACCTGTCAGAATGACTAAGATAAAAATAATGACTACCTCACATGCGGGTGAGGATGCAGGGAAACTGGATCACTGATACATTGCTGATGGAAAATGGGGTGTAAAATGGCACAGTCACTCTGGAAAACACTCAGGTTCTTATAAAACTAAACATGCAACTATCATAAGACCCAGAAATTGCACTTTTGTGCATTTATCCCAAAGAAATGAAGACTTCAACTTTGCACAAAAACCTGTACAAAAATGTTCATAACAGCCTTATTCATAATAGCCCCAAATCAGAAACAATCCATATGACCTTCAACAGGTGAATGATTAAATAAACTGTAGTACCTCCATGCCATGGAATACCTCTCAGCAATAACAAAAGAATTAACTATTACACATTACAACCTGGATCAATCTCCAGAGAATTATGCTGAGACAAATAAATCAATCTCAAAAGGTTACACATTGTATGATTCCACTTATTCTTGAAATGACAAAATTATTGAAATAAAGAACAGATTAGTGGTTGCCTACAGTTAAGGAGAGGGTAGGGGTGGGAAAGAAGTGCGTGTGTCTATATAGGATCCTTATGGTGCTTGACATGTTCTGAATCTTGACTATATCAACGTCAATATCCTGGTTATAGTATTATACTATAGTTTTACAATATATTAAATATTACCACTGGGGAAACTAAGTACAGAATACAGGGGATCTCTCTGTATTATTCTTACAACTGCATGTGAATCCATAATTATCTCAAAATAAAGAGTTTAATATTTAAAATTTAAACAATAAAAGGAGGAGTATAAACACAATCATAGATCCCACCTGATATTAGTTGAGTTCCAAAATAAATGTATGGATGATTGCAACTCCAAGTTAATTTTGCTTTGGTTGATTTCTGAACATTTCACAACACCCTTTTAAAGTGGATGAAGAACCTTTAGGATGTCATAATTTTAGGGCTGTGAATAATTCAGGAACTACATGCTGTGAATAATCATGAACAAACATCAAATACAAACCTGATGTTACTGTTGTTTTTCATGATATTGTTTATGGATATATGGACTTGGAATTTGCACATATCTTAACATATGGCAAAGCACAGTACATTTTGAAAAGGTACGGTTTTAGAATAACTTTAAGAGTAAACATAAATAACCTTAAGCATAGTGACCCTAGCTCTTGCTTATGCATTTCATCCCTGGCCTTGGCACTCTGCAGCCCTCCCTGTCCACCCAACAGTTCCCATTACCCTCCCAGAGCACAAGAATTCCATTAGGCAATATGACCTGGGAACTCTCAATGTGCCATTAATCTACGCTGGCAGAAATGATACAACATCATGATTAATAGTGAATTCTTCCAACTGCTTATTTAAGTTTTGTTATGGTACCTTTGCAAGTCCACCCTGGTTTAAGAAGGTGTAAGGAAGAGTTTAGCGGAAAAGAGCGAGCTGAATCAGTATCATCCTCATCTTCAACATCTTCATGAATGTCTTTGGGTGTGCTGGGACCAAATTAGATGAATTATACAATGAGCAAAAGAAGAGTAAAACCAAAAGGAAATGATTTTTTAGGAAGAAAGAGGTCAAAGATGGAGAGAGATTTTTTTGTTTTGCTTTTCCAGTAGGAAGAGGTTTTTAAAGAGAATTTTGGGAGAAGTGTAAAATGTAACATGGGTTGAAGGAAGTGAAGACAAGAGAAATTAAAATCTATAAACTCTGAGAAGAAGGCAGAATATTTAGGCAGAGGTCAAAAACATTGGTGGAAGAAAGTTTGGAAATGATTCGAGAGCAGTTAAGTGTGGCCGAGTGCAAACACAATAGTCAGGAATAGTATCTAACTGTCTCAGAGAATTGTTAGATAGCCACGAATACAATATAGTGTGGGAAAACACCATAAAGCATATTATTATCAAGATAAAAGTCAACTGGACAGAGAACTCATACCCTCCTTAGGGAAAACTGTTGCTAATTAATTTATATTTAAATATAATTTTTAAATACTTTAGCAAAAGGAGTTTGTTCTCTGTTGACCCTTATTTATAGGAAATTCTTTTTTTATAATCTAAATCTTTTATGCTACGGTTAAAAAATATTGATCTACTCAATATATATTTAATGATCCCTCTAGTGCTGTGGGGACTAGGAATACAGATAGGCACAGCTTCTGCTTGGCAATAGTCTGCCCCAGGGTTACAGACAGAGAAGCTGGAGTCACACGACCAGAGTTGGAGTCATAATCCCATTGTTTCCTAGCTGCATAAAATTCTCTTAATCACTTAATAATAGCTCCTCACTTGTTTACTTTAACATATTTCTTGTTTTGAGAATCAAATGTGATAATATATACATGTGATGGGCTCTGTAACTTTATAAAACACTATATAAATTTGAAAGATTTTTGTACTGGAACTGTGCCTTGTTTATATCTTTCTTTATTTGCCTTTCATAGTAAGTATGGGCAGCAATTGTTGGATATTTCACTAAATAAAACAGAAAAATATCTGCACTCTTCTGGATCTTGCATGCTACTGAAGTGACAACACACAACAAGCATGATCAATCCATAAATTACATAGTATACTAGAAGATGATAAATACTGTGGGAAAAAAATTAAAGCAGAGTAAGAGGAACTGGGAGTCCTGAGGGTCCAGGATGCAACTTTTAAAGGGGAGATCAGGGTTGGTCTCATCGAAAAGACGATAATTGAGAAGGGAGTTGTAGGAGGTGAGAGTGTTAGCCATCTGAGTATTTGGGGGAAGAGAATTTTGGACAGAGGAAGCCACCAGTACGAACACCTGAGGTGGAGTGCTGCTTCTCTTGTTTAAGGAACATCCAAGAAGCCAGTGTGGCTGGGGTAGAATTAGGCAGAGAGAGAAGAAATAGAAAATGAGATCAGAGAGGTCATGGAGAGGGCACACCATTGCAGGCCATGACCCTAAGTGAATTGGGGGCCACCGCAGAGTTGTGAGGAGCAGAATGATGTGATCTGACTCACATTTCAAAAGAATCACTCTGGCTGCTCTTTTGAGAATGCATAAAGGCAGAAGAGGGGCAAAGACAGAAGTGGAAAGACAGTGTAGAAGCTAGTACAGTAATTCAAGTGAGAGATACTAGTGGCTTGCATGACGGCGGTAGGGCTGGAGGTATAGAGAAGTGGTCAGATTCTGGATATATTTTGAGAGTAAAGCCAACAGGATTTCCTGACAAACTGATTATGGTGTGAGGAGGAAAGAGAGGAATGCAGGATGGCTCTAATGTTTCTGTTGACAACTGGAAGGCTGGAGCTGCCAACTGAGAAGGAGAAGCCTGTTGGAGGAGCCAGCTTGGGAGAAAGATCAGGAGTCAAGGTTGGGCATATTAAGTTTGAGATGTCTATTAAACATCCAAACAGGGATGTCAAAAATGTGTAGGAGTAGGGAATTTAGGAGGGAGGTCTAAGCGAGGAAAAGAAATTTAGAAATTTTTGGATACAGACGGTTTCAAAGCTGTGAGACTAGCTGAGATGACAGAGGGCGTGAGAATAGACAGAGAAGAAATCCAAGGAGGGCACCCTGGACCACGCCAATGTTAGTTAAGAAGCTGAAGAAAGAGGAAGGACATCAAAGGAAACTGAGAAAGAGTGATGAGGAAAGCATAGGAAAACCCAAGAAATGTGTGGTGTCCCCGGAATCCAAGTGAAGAAAGTGTATTCAGGAAGAGCGAGTGATGATTTTGTCAAATGCTTGAATTTGTTAAGTAAGTTAAGGACATAGAATTGATCTTTGGATTTAGCAATTTAGAGGTTATCAGTGACCCTTACGAGAGCAGTTTTAGTAATGTGAAAGTTCAAAGTCCTGTTTGGAGGGGGTTTAAGAGAGAACAGGAGGACAGGAAATGAAGAAAGTAATAGAACTCTTTCAAGTATTCCGCAAAAGGAAGGAGAGAAGTGCTGTGGTAGCTGGCAGGGGAAGGGGGAGATCAAGAGGGATTTTTTTCAAGATGGAAGAAATAACAGCATTCCTGTAAGCTAATAGGAACGATCCAGCAGCAATGGGGAAGCTGATGATGCCAGACAGAGAGGGAAGGATGGTTCCTTAAGAAAATGAGAGGGGATGGGATCTTTAGGATAAGAGTACAAACAAAGACTGGCTAAAAATAGGGTCATGAAGAATTCATTTATAGAAACAAACAGGTGGGAAGGCAGAGTGTTGGGTACAGATGTTGGTAAGTGGGCAGACATCATGGTGGGAGATTATGGCAGATACCTTCTAAACCCTTCAATTTTATCAGTGAAATAAGATTCAGAGTAATTCCATGGAATGTGAAGACAGGGAAAGAATGACAGAAATTTGAGAGAACAGAAGGTATGGAATAATTATCTAGGAAAGTGGATGAGTGAATGAACTAAGGGAAACATTTTATAACTTTTGGGCTGCAAACATTGAGATACACCAGTGAATAAAACAACGAAAAAACCTTTTTCCTTATGAATCTTGTATCCCACAGAATGGGCAATAAATAATAAACATAATAAATACAGTAAGTATATAGATAGTATAGGGCTATTTAAATTCATGGTGAGACTAGTCAGATTGTTTTGTATTTTTCATCAGACATGTTCTGCTTCACGGTGTAGTTTTGCAATAGTAGTTGGGTAATTTGGATTAGCCAGATTTATGGTTTTACTAAGCAAGCCTGGTAAAGAGAGAGGGCAAAGGGGTTGTGGGTGTTTGCAGGCTGCGTTAGGAAAGAGGAGAGAACGTGAAGAGGGTGAGGAGCAGTAAAAAGGTGGTAAGATCAACGGATTGGAGGACGCACGGAAGGATGAATGTGGTTAACTCTCTGATACACCTGACTCATATTCTCCGTCCCCACCTCCCTGCTCTAGTTCACACAGTGACTAAGAATTAGCCTGGATTAGAATTCTAGCTCCGTCATTTATAAGATCTCTATTCCGTTTCACTTTAGGTTTGCTTATTCCTGTCTAAAACACATTTTCTTAATTACTATAGTTTCTTAATGTCTTCATATCCACTAAGTCAAACCCCTAAATAACCTATACTTTTTCAAAATAAAAATGAAATAAATTTTCAGGGGAACAAAGCTGAGAAAATTTACCACCAATCAAAGGAAATACAAAAGAGTGTTCTTTAGGTGGAAGGAAAATGATCGAAGATAGTAGTTCTGAGACATAGGAAAAAATAAAAAGCAAGAAAATGATAAATATATAGATAAATTTAAGTGAGTATCAACTCATAAAGTAATATTATCCCCATGAGAATCATACGTATACAGAGAAAATTAAAGTACATGACAAAAATATTGTAAAAGTCAGAGGTGGCTAGATGAGGCTTAAGAGTTCTAAAATCTTGCATTGTCCTAGAAGAAGAAAAAGTACAATAATTAGTCAGATATGCATGTCATGATCTCTAGGAAGGAAATAATTATTAAATAGATAATAAAAGAATGTATACTTAGTAAGCTAATAGAAAGGAAACCTAAGTGATAAAAATATTCAATTGATCCAAAAGAAGATAAAAATGAAGATAAAAAAGAAAGATGGAACTAATGGAACAAATAGAAAAAGTAAGATAGATCAGTAGAAGGACATTAACTCCAGTCGCCTACATCAATGCATAAGTATCTCAATATCCTACCACAAAGAGAAAGTTAAGATTTCTACAGCCTGAATGTAATAGAGAAAACCAGTTTATCATAGTGGTTTAAATATGGCAAGTCTTCAACTTCTAGTTGATGAATAAATGAATGAATAATTGAATGGAATTACCATGCAGGATTGTTGCATTATCATCAAATAAATATAAATGGAGCCCCTGAATTGGCTCTAATGTGGGTAAAACACATAAACACAGCCATGTAGGCATGGCTTTCCTCTCCCCACAAACACTCACTTGACCTAGGTCCTCACTTCTGTCCTCAGATGCAGAAAACACACAATGACCACTTCTTGCAGGGACAAACTTGTGAATTGTCTCAGACAGACAGACAGGCAAACACACCTCATTCCTCCTGGGTGTTTTTGTTTGTTTGTTTGTTTGTTTTAGTTTTAGTCCAGACACTTCCTATTCCTTCAAGTATCTGCTTTTTACGCTCTCAAATTTTCTTTTATTGAAGACTGAAGAGGCTGTCGTCCTCATATGTGCGATTGAGTTTTATAATGTCCTCCAGTCCCCAAAAAGGCCTTCTTCCAAACTACACAATTCCAACTGCTTTAGTCTCAGAGTATCTTGAAACAATGATCTGGCTACCTGTTAGCCTCATGCAAGGAAGGAATTCTGGTCAATCGGAGAAGAGAATCTTCATGGTTACGATAACTGGACAAGGAGAAAAAACATTTTGAGGAAAAATACTCAACTAAATTCATTTCTACTCCAGCACACTATTTCAAGTCAAGTTCTACCCCAGCTCTAGGCAGCAGGCAGAGCAGGATGGAGACACAGCACACTCAGTGCCGGAGCCACTGGCTCCTCTTCCGGTCCTTCCTCATTTGCTTCTTCTGAACATTTAACTATAATTACAGTTACCATTTATTAGGTGCCTCCTATGTGTGGGGCACTGTACACACATTATCTCCACACCTAATGATGCTCTTATTTTATAGATTCAGAGACTGAATCAAGAATTCAGTAATCCACCCAAGGTCAGACAGCCAGTAAATGGCAGAGGTGAGATTCACACCAAGGTCTGTGGGACATCTATTATACCATCCTCTGCTTTAAGGTTCTCTGGAAACCCAAGAAAACCACGGGATAGCGTTGTACTATTAGACATAGAGGAGCACTAGTAGGTAATCCTGCTACCTAATTAGGAGGAAGGAAAGCCATATTTGTTGAACTTGTATTATGTTTTAGGCACAGTACTAAGTGCTTTTATCTAGTACTTAATTCATTTATTCCTAATTCATTTATTCCTCACAATATCTGGTAAGGAAGATGTTTCTACCTCATTTTACATATGAGGACACTGAGGCCTAGAGAAATGAGCAAAGTGTCCAAAGTCACATAGTTAATAAGATGGGAGGCTCTGAGTTTGAAACTCACTGCTTTCAAAGCCATGGTACCTTATTGTTTCCTGTTTTAGACACTTCCTTTTGGGAAGAGCATAGAGAAATTAATCAGAAAGGACAAGAAAACCATACTCAAGTAGGTGCTAGGAGTAGAGACAATTTAGTACAGGGAGAAGTCTATGATTAGAACAGGGAGCCAGGGCACTGTATTGGGACTAAGGAGGATTTGCCTGGCCTCTGGTCCCACTGATGCAGCTTCAGCCAGGACTTAACCTCTTTGGGCATCAGTTTCTTCATACATTAAAAGGTGGGTTTTTAATTAGGTGATCTCTAAAGTCGCTTCCAGCTCTAAAGTTATGTGTCTCTAAGTACTAAGAGGGCACTGACAGCGTTCCTCTTCTCCAAGAAGCATGAGGTGGTTCCAGGCTGGTCCTGGTTGACTCTCGCTATGCTTGGAGGTGGTTGGGTTCGATGCCACCCGGACCAGAACTGGGGCTGCAGAAGCGGGAGGCGAGTCTCGTGCTCTCTGTCGATCCTCCGCTGCCCTATGATGGTTGGGCTTCCGGAAACTGGCCCCTGCATGGGTTTAAAAGGAAAACTGAGCGCCGCAGGAGTGTGACAGTCACTTGCAGGGGCTTGGGTAGCCCACCAGGCGAGGCCCCAACAGGCTGACTGCGGCTTATCGGCCGCAGCTGGCTCGGCTAGGCCGGGGCTGGCGGCGCGCCCGAGTGGGCTGCGGCTGCGGCCGGGCGCCCCGGGCGGCGAGGGCGGCGCGCTGGGCCCCTCGCCCGAGCCTGGCCTGCGGAGCGCGCCCGGCAGGCGGCGGGAGCTGCTCCTGCGGGCCGGGGTCCTTGCCCCGAAGGCAGAGAGAGGCATCACTAGGGCCGGACGCGCGTGAGAGGCGGAGGCGGCGAGCAAAGTCCAGGCCCCTCGGCTGCAGTACCCGCGCGCCCAGCTGCTCTGCCAGAGACGCGCGAGGTCCGAGGTGAGGGAGGCGCGGGCGTGCCGGGCTGCGGCGCCAAACCCCGGGACGGTGGGCGCGGGGCGGGAGCAGCGGGACCTCCACCCAGAGACCCCCGGCCGCCACCCGTGCGCCTGGCTCGGCACCCTCGGGCGGGGGCTGCGAGGAGGCTGGTTGACCCCCCGGAGCCGGAGCGGGTGCACTTGGACCTGAGGCTGTGGTTTCTCCCCAGGCTGAGATGGATCATGAGGCGGCAAGGAACGGAACAGCCCAAAGCCCCAGGAGAGTGGAGGGCGACCTTGAACTGGGCAGCAGCAGGTACACCACCAGCAGCCACTGGCTTTTCTGAGAATCAGCAGGGCCAAGTTCAGCCTTGGAAAGAAATTGAGAAAATCGGTTGATGCCTTTGGCCTTTGTTTTGGGGGCTTCTTTGAAAGGTCTTGTCTGAGGTTCTGACCTTGGAGCAAAAGTTTTAAGTGGCTTCGAGGAATGTCACTGAGGCGTCTTTTGGAACACATACGGGAAGAAAATGCTATCTTTAAAAGTGCCCCTTTCCCTTTGTGCAGGGGTGATGCGATGCATTATTTGTGTTGTATAACATTCCTTGTATTATTTAACTCTTAAAACTTTTACAAATAACTTTCATATACATCATCTGGTTTTCAAGCTTACAGAATATCAGACATCTGCTGGTGGTGGTTGTGCTTTCTGAACAAGGGTAGTGAAGCAAAAACTGCTCCACCTTGTTTCTCTTCCTCCTCATCTTTTCTTACCCCTCCCCCTTTTCCCATCGCCAGGCTTGTTCTGTATTTCTCCTTTCTGGGAGGTGAGATGGGGAGGGAGACCTTGAGCAGTGTTATTTTTCCAAAACCTGTACATCCAAATCAGTTTTTGTTCAAGTGCATGCGGGGGGTGGGGGGAGGGGGTTGGGGGGCGGGACCCTCAGCGCTTCCTTTGCTTGCGCCTCTTTCTCCGGGCTCTGGCTGTCAGCCTGGTTCCCGGGCCCTTGTTAAGCTCACTTCACAGGCTTTAGTAGGGGCAGAAGCACCCAATTTCGTGTGTCTGTTTCCTCTTTCACTGTGAAAATAGTGAATCATTTTCGCCTTTAGCCTGAAACAGTTTATGAAGCTATTATGGTCTCTGAGTTCATGCCAGGCCACCCGGAACTAATTGACCTGTGTCATCGAATGATCACCCAGAGGGACAAATTTATCAGGTTCTGCAGTTTGTCCTCAAGCTGCAAGGGGCCTGATTAGCTAACTGAAAATATGCCTACCTGATGCTTAAACTGAAGCATTATTTTAGTCTGTTAACTTGTTTGTGCAGTGACATTGCTGTATTCCTTCTAAGTACCATGATATTTTATTCATAGAAAATTTAGCTTTGCCATATAGAATTGGAAAACTGATGGGTGGTATTACTTCCAAAAGAAATGTGGTTTTCATCAGCTAGCCATTTAAGCTGGGATTGACTGTGAATCTATTAATAGATGGCATTTTCATGAAGAGGGCTATTTATGTATTGCACTGGCTGACGTGTGTACAAAGGAGCCATCCCTGCAAAAGGTGTAGTAACATTCCAGAACCCAGGGAAGTCCTCAGGAGTGAAGCTCACAGCCTTCTGTTGGAAAGAAGAAAACAGCTCAAAAGAGAAATACAGAAAGTTAAGAATAAGTTAAGACTGTAAGATTATGAAATTAAATATAATGAGACTAATTTTTATAAAAGTAGACCAAAGATTATACATTCAAAGGAATTTAAGCCCACTTCAGTTAAATAGAACAAATTAAGAGTTAGTTTTTGCTTGTTCAATCATGCTGCTACTGCCTGTGGCACGTTCTTTTGAACATATTTAGTGGCAGATGTTTGTCCAGTGATTTTAGTAAACGCTCTATATAATTTGAGATCAAGTCTTATGAGTAAAGTAAAAGTTGATCACCTACCTTAATAAATGGATTTTTAAAAAAATTTTTTTGGAGACAGGGTCTCACTCTGTTACCCTAGGCTGGAATGCAGTGGCGAGATCATAGCTCACTGTAACCTCAAACTCCTGGGCTCAAGCGATCTGTTTACCTCAGCCTCCTGAGTAGCTAGCATGCTAGGAGCCATCCCTGCAAAAGGTGTAGTAACATTCCAGAACCCAGGGAAGTCCTCAGAAGTGAAGCTCACAGCCTTCTGTTGGAAAGAAGAAAACAGCTCAAAAGAGAAATACAGAAAGTTAAGAATAAGTTAAGACTGTAAGATTATGAAATTAAATAATTTCACACCTGCTAATTTTTAAAAATTTATTTTGTAGAGGTGGGGTCTCACTATGTTGTCCAGTCTGGATAAATGCATCTTATGTTAAAAGAAATCTCTTGGGCAGGCACAGTGGCTCATGCCTGTAATCCCAGCACTTTGGGAGGCCAAGGCAGGAGGATCATTTGAGCCTAGGAGTTCAAGACCAGCCTGGCAACATAGCAAGATCTTGTCTCTACAAAAAATAAAAAAATTAGCCAAGCATGGTGATGTATACCAGTCGTCCCAGCTACTCAGGAGGCTAAGAAGGAAGAATCGCTGGAGCCTAGGAGTTTGAGGCTGCAGTGAGCTTTGATCATGCCACTGCACTCCAGCCTGGGCAACAGAGCGAGACACTGTCTCTTAAAAAAAGAAAAAGAAAAAGAAGAAAGAAATATCTGCCTTCATGAAGTTTATGTTATTGTATGGAGGACGGACATAAATAATACACATAGTAAATATGTAAACTCCAGCTAATGTTAGAAGGTCATGAATGCTATGGAAAAACATTAATCCAGGTTAAGGAAATCAGGAGTGCAAGGGGGAAGTACTTTGCAATTTTAAGTAAGGTGGTTAGAGTAGATCTTATTTTTAAGGCAGTATTTGAACAAAGAGTTCAAAGGCATGAAAGGAGAGAGCTGTGTGGGTGTCTAAGGGCAGAACATTACTGGCCAAGGTAACTGACAATGCAAAGACCCTGAGATGGGAACATGTTTAGTGTGTGCACAGAACAGCAGATAGGCCAGGGTGGCTGGAGCAGAGTAAGCAAGGGCAGGAGCGAGAGATGTGTTCAGAGAGATAAGGAAACAGATCATGTAGAGCCTTAGAGGCCAATGTAAGGATTTTGGCTTTTCCTCTAAGAAAAATGGGAGCCATTGTAGATTTTTGAGCTGAGAAGTAACATATGACTTGTGTTTTTAAATGATTCCTCTGGCTGCTGGTGGGGGAGAGACTGAAGTGGGCATAGGTGGAAGTGGGGAGATTAGGCAGCAGGCTGTCCTACTGGGGATAGCAATAAAAGTGGTGTGAAGTGGTTGAATTTAGATGTATTTTGAATGTAGAAGCAACAGTATTTCCTGACACCACTCCCCACAGTCCTTCAGAAGAGTGGTCTTTACTAATTTTAAATCAATATGTAAAACTTTTTTTAGAAAATGCAGAATTTAATTGATTTGGCAAATGTTAACATATTCATCTTCTCTATGTATGTGAGCTCTGTACAGCAGATGACCATTTCTCATGTAGCCACATATCCTTGTAGTACCTTGGACAGTTACCTTTGCATTTGGCGACTGACTTGCAGTGTTTGTTAAACTGGATAATTTTGGCAATTTGTGAACATCATAATAATATTTGAGTATCATAATTACTCAGATTTATGTTCAGTTGACTGCAAAACATTGCTTAACAGTTTTAAATTCAAACAATTTTATTTTTTACAGCAACCAAGACAGGGAAAAAATGAAGAAAGTAAATTTGATTGGACCATTAACATTGGTAAGCTGTGAAATATTAAATGTGAATAGTCTTGCCTTTCATTCGAATTTGGGGTCTTGAATCAATAGCTGTAGAGCAACTACTTTAAGATTATCTACAGGCAGGTATTATAGATTGTCCCTGTGCTGTCCATAGCCACACCTGTGCTGTCTTAGGTTGGCTTATTATAGTTAATACCCCACATTCTCAGAATGGATGATAAAAGAAGACTTGGACAGGCTGGCTATAACAGAGGGCAGAGCTAACTGGTATACAGGAAATTGAAAACAGGAGCTATGTTAGTAGCACCGTGCAAACTCACCAATTTTGGGAAATATCTCTGCATTTGCTTCACACATACCACCCACATATTTAGCTTAAAATAGGCTTGCAAATAAAGAAGATAATGGTTAACTACAGAAATTTTAAAATAATTTAAAAATCTGTGTTCATATTTGGCTTCCAGGAAAATTGGCTAAATATAGGTAACTATTAGGGATTCTGATTATGCTTAGGACAGTTTTTAGTGCTTTTCTGCTGGTACAAGGCAAGGCAACATATTTTTGGAAGAAGTCTAATCTGTTTTTCATTTGTAGTATATCTCAGGGAGGCAGCTCAAGAAAGCATTTGCCCATTTTTGGTAAATATGATGTTTTTCAAACTGTTACAGCCATTATTTGATAGCAAATTAAATGGCACGTAGGCTGAAACCTCCAACTTAGCAATTAAATGGATAAAAAGACACCACACATCCACACTCATGAACATTGCTGTATACTTCTCATGTAACCACAAAACCCCTCTTTGTCCTCTTGTCCCTTATTCTTGTTTTTTGTTTGTTTGTTGTTTAAAAAGTCTCAGTAAGAGGCTGGGCGCCGTGGCTCACGCCTGTAATCCTAGCACTTTGAGAGGCCAAGGGGGGAGGACTGCTTGAAGGCAGGAGTTTGAGACCAGCCTTAGCAAGAGCAGGACCCCATCTCCACAAAAAAATAGAAAAATTAGCTGGGCATGGTGGCGCATGCCTGTAGTCCCAGTTACTCGAGAGGCTGAGGCAGGAGGATTGCTCGAGCCTAGGAGTTTGAGGTTGCAGTGAGCTATGATGATGCCACTGCACTCTAGCCCAGAGGACAGAGTGGGACCCTGTCTCAAAAAAAAAAAAAAAAAAAAAGAGTCTCAGTAACAGTAAAAATATTTTTAAAATTTAGTGCTTTGGAGAATAAATTGTTTATAAAACTAAATCTAGTTTTAATGCACAGGTTTTAAATCTGCCTCCTACAGAAAATAAAATACTACAAACCTTAAAGTGGAAACATAAATTTTCATTTGAATTGAAAAGTTTTAGTTTAAATTAAATTTAAATTTAGTCTTTATTCCACCTCTGAATAGATATTTTTTGTCCTGAAAGAGGTTCAGGATAAAATTGTACTCTAACAGGAATTAGAAATACATTGTTTTGTTGAAAATCACCAAAAACAAGTCTTGGTTTACTTAGGATGTTGCTGTGAAATTCACCTAATTTTAAATTTAAGCTTAGAGGCTGTAAAATTATATTCAACTAATATGAAAGAGAATATTACATGACACTCTGACCCTGTGCTTTTGACTGTGGCTATTAGACCCAAAGTGCTCTGTCTCCCTTCCCCAGGAGCCATTAAAAATGAACGTTGGTGCCAGACATGGTGGTACCCACCTATAATCCCAGTTTCTCAGGAGGCTGAAGGGGGAGGATCACTTGAACCCAGGAATTGGAGCCCAGGATTTGGAGACCAACATAGTGCAACTCCATCTCATAAAAAAATGAGAATTTAAAAAAAATTTAAATAAAAAAGAATCTTGGGGACACTGGTCCCTTTTGTAGCAATTTTAGGGACCCTTCCCCATTTGCTCTTTTTTTTTTTTTTTTTTTTGAGACAGAGTCTCACTCTGCAGTGGAGTCATCACAGCTCACTGCAACCTTAAACTGCTGGGCTCAAGCGATGCTCCTGCCTCAGCCTCCCAAGTAGTTGGGACTACAGGCACCATGCGCCACCACACCCAGCTAATTTTTTCTGTTTTTGATAGAGACGGGGTCTCACTCTTGCTCAGGCTTGTCTCAAACTCCTGACCTCAAGCGATTCTCCCGCCTCGGCCTCCCGGAGTGTCAGGACTACAGGTGTGAGCCACCACGCCCGGCCCCCATTGGCTCTTGACTTTGTCAGCATCCCTTGTTTCATTCCAAGCTCTACCTGGCTTCGGAGCCCTTTTTTCTTTCAGTATACTTGCTTGCCCTGTGTGTTTGATGATGGAATTTGCTTCCCACCCTGGATCCCCGACCAGACTTCTGAAACTATTTGAGAATGGTTTGCACGTACATCCCCTCCTCACCATGTGCTTGCAGCCTCAGACTCACCCAGGGTATTGACCCCATCTGACTCAGCTTCAGCCCTCCAAGACTCCACTCTGCCAAGCCTGACTCATCACCCACTCTCCCAATAATCGTTCTTTGTCCTCAAAGCGGGTGGGGGAAATGGGCAGAGTAAAAAGTTTAAAAAGAGAGGAGAGATGCAAGAAACAGAGGGGAAGCTATAGAAATGGAAACGTAAGAGAAGGGAGATGTAGTCTAGAAGGCAGAGGAGGAAAAAGAACAAAGAGAAAGAGAGCCATAGATGGGTCAATCAAAAATAGAGAGAAGTGGGATGAAATGGAAAGCACTGAAAAGACAGTGAGTGTCAAAGTCTTCTGAAGAGTTACGACACTGATCTGATGGTGAGTTGTCGGGAGTTGTGCACTTCAGTGTGACAACTGGCATCACCTTTTCCCTCTGTAGGTAGCGCTAAGTCCCAGATCCTTAGGTGTGGGCCACCAGGCCTGCTGTACCTTTCTCTAACAGAGTGTCCCACACTTTGTGCTGTGACCTTCCGGAATTCCACTGCCAGGAGTTACTTACGTGCTCCATGTCGCTTCTAGTCACCTTGCCGTTCTAAGCCTACGTGACCCCCTACTTCCCCCACACTCTCTGATTCTTCTCCAGCTAACTCTTTTTCATCCTTCAAGATTCTGCATAAGCATTATCTGCATGAGCAAGACTTCCCTAAAGTACATATATAGACACTCCACAATGTTTGTTGTGCTTCACTAGTGAGCTGCCATTTTAAAGCTAACTTAAACCTTTTAAAGGGATCTTATCCTCAAAACTCAAAGCATCTATTTTCCCCCTACTTTTAATTCTCCCTCTGAAATATTCTGAATGCTGTTTTAAAGGATATGGGTGTGTGTGTGTGTGTGTGTGTGTGTGTAACTTAATGTCTGCCTCTAGTTGTTCTTAATTCATTACCTCAGGAGCTCTAAGAAATCAAATAATATTTCTTAATGTATTATCATCATTCACCCAAATCAGATACTGACTAAACAGAATTATATTGATTTCTTCACAGAATACAAAATAAATAGAATCATGAAATTATTCTGTTAATAATTTGGGTTGAAATTCTCCTTCTCTAACACATTCATTTGCAACTATTAAAAAAGTGCTGCCCGGGCGCAGTGGCTCACACCTGTAATCCTAGCACTTTGGGAGGCCGAGGCGGAGGATCGCTTGGGGTCAGGAGTTCGAGATCAGCCTGAGGAAGAGCAAGATCCTGTCTCTATAAAAAAATAGAAAAATTACCGGGATGTGGTGGTACGTGCCTGTAGTCCCATCTACTTGAGGCTGAGGCAGGAGGATCGCTAGAGCCCAGGAGTTTGAGGTTGCAGTGAGCTATGATGATGCCACTGCACTCTAGCCCAGGCAACAGAGCAAGACCCTGTCTCAAAAAAAAAAAAGTGCTGACTTTAAGTAAAAATCTAAAGACCATATAATTATGGAAAAAGAGAAATTCCATTCCACTGTTAAGTATTATTTTATTTCCTTTTTTTAGTTTCGATACTCTGATTGGCAAGATAAACTGTTTATGTCCTTGGGTACCATCATGGCCATAGCTCACGGCTCAGGCCTTCCACTAATGATGATAGTGTTTGGAGAAATGACTGATAAATTTGTTAATACTGCAGGAAACTTCTCCTTTCCAGGTAAGCATTTCTCTACTTTTTTTTCAATTAATAGTATTTCTTTAACTGGGTAAAAGATTAGAAATTGATTTTGCTATTCATTATCTGCTTGTTTAATGATTTGGACATCCAATGACTCCAGATATAACAGAAGGAGTTGTAAAATTCTGAGAAATTTCTTCAAATACTCATTAAATTTCAAGAATACATGTATGTTGTTTGACTTTTAGTACACAGTAAGGAAATACACATGAAGTTTTACATCCCATTAAAGTAGGGAAGTCACTCTGTTTGAGGACAGTGGAAATATACAGAGTATATCTATGCAGTGTCCACCCCATTAGTAATTACTGACAAATTTCAAAATACATCAGTTTGCACTTCTTAGCTCTGCTCAGCTTGTAGATCTGTTTCTGGGTTTTCTTTTTTTCTCTCCCCTTCTCCTTTGTAAAAAAATTATGCCCATTTTCCATCTCTAATTTTTGGATCAACCATATTGACTGGAAGTTGATGTACACTTCACTAAAGAGTGAATGGATTCAATATGGGCATGCTATGCCTTGGAAACCACTCAAAGGACTGTAATTACTGAAGAGCCAAAGGAGTCCCATAAATTAATGTCATCTATAAGAGGGGCCCCTGGCAACAGCATTGCAGTGGGGTTCCAGTGGACATAGTTATTTTCATATTAGCCAAATTCAACATAGAAAGGAAGATTCCCACACTTTCTACCAAGCCTGAAGACTGTGTTCCTTCAAGAGACCTTGTAGGCACTCAGCAAGAAAGACTGAGTGAAGCTTTATTGGTACACAGATAGCAGAACATTTTTAAAAAACTGATAAAGGAAAGGCAGCTTTCTTAGCAAAGATACCACTCTGTCATTTAGGTAACATTCAGTAAGAATTTTCAGTGTTCACTGACTGAAAACTACATATTTAGTGACCATTGTAGGGCTTAAGTGTAATTTCCTAAGAGAATATGATTGCTTGGTTAATACAAATAGGATATGTTTACATAAATATTGACAAATATTAATGCCTTTAAGAAATCCTGTAAAAGCACCCTTTGAGTATTTGAATAATTATTATGGGTACATAATTGTTGTATATCTTTATAGGGTATGTGTGATGTTTTGATACAGGCATACAATGTGTAATAATCATATCAGGGTAGTTGAAGTATCTGTTATCTCAAGCATTTATCATTTCTTTGTATTAGGAACATTCTAGTTCCATTCCTTTGGTTATTTTAAAGTATATCCTAACTTTTTGTTGATTGTAGTCACTTTTGTGCTATCAAATATCGTTCATTCTATCTAAATATCTAACTATATTTTTGCACCCATTAACCATCCTCATTTTATTCTCCCCTCCCCACTTATCAGCCTCTGGTAACCATCATTCCACTCTCTGTCTCCATACGATCAATCGTTTTTAATACTTAGCTCCCACATATGAGTGAGAACATGCGAGATTTGTCTTTCTGTGCTTGCCTTATTTCGCTTAACATAATGTTCTCCAGTTCCATCCATGTTGTTGCAAATGGCAGGATTTCATTCTTTCTATGGCTGAATAATATTCCATCATGTATATGTACCACACTTTCTTTATCCATTCATCTGTTGATGGACACTTAGGTTGGTTCCAAATCTTGGCTATTGTGAATAGTGCTGTAATAAACATGGGAGTGCAGATAAAAGTTGGTTTCTACTTAGGATTAAAAAAATAGGATTAATGGATTAGTGGAGAAACAAAATATGTTTATATACATACAATGGAATATTATTCAGCCTTAAAAAGAAGAGAAATTCTGACACATGCTACAACATGGATGAACCTTGAGGACATTATGCTAAATGAAAAAAGCCAGTCAAAAAAAGAAGGATACTGTTTGTTTCCACTTTCATGAAGTATCTAGAGTCGTCAAATTCATAGAAAGAGAAAGTAGAAGGGGGCTAGCAGGGGCTGGGAGGAGAGGGAATGGGAGCTATTGTTTCATGGATATAGAGTTTCAGTGTTGCAAGATGAAAAAGTTCTCAAGAACGGTTGTACAACAGTGTGACTATACTTAACACTACTGAACTGTACACTTAAAAATAGTTAAGATGGTAAACTTTATGTTACATGTATTTTATCACAAAGTTTTTTAAAAAGCAAATTAAAACAATGCAACTCACTTATCACAGGTGCGTTCTCTTTTGGACTAATTTTATTAGTTGTGGGTTTTTTTATTATTTTACTAATACCAGAAAAATTCCACAACTTTCTTACTTGGAGCAGTTTGCTTGTTTTTTACTTCTAATTATAAAGCCAAATGGTTTTGAAGCTGGACATGGCACACAGGTGCCCATGTGCTGTGCTCAGGGCCAAATTCAAGGTCTGTCTGGTGGACAGCACAAGCAAGTCACTTATAGGCCTGTTATTGCTAAAGAGATAAACTCATGACAGTTGCCAACTTGGTTTCAGTAACCTCCAAATTATAAACACTCCTGTTTGTGACCCTTGGTCCTCTGTAGCCACGTTTATCATTAATCCTAATGGCTGTCTTGGAGGATTTGGAATGGGAAGTTCCTCAAATGTTATGAATTTCCAATATCCACTCTTTGATAGTTTGTAAGAATAATATTCTCAAACCTCTTTGGAGAAAAATGAAATCCTTAAAAGATACTCACTCTAAGTCTAGACTATTCATTTATATGTTTAGAATTGTAGAGTTTAGAAAAATCACGGGTGTGGGGGGCAGATAAAGTACTTAGCCTAGGTCCCAGGAGATGTTTATTTAGAGTCTATTCTGTAGAATTGTTGAATTCTTGGACAGCTAGACTTAATGGGAGCCAAATGAAAAGAGAATGTTAGAAGAAAAAAAGGTTTAAATTACAAGAGGGTCTGACAATGACTTACTGTGAACAGAGCCCGTCCTTGTCAACAGAATAAAGCTACTACGTGACAGAGTTGTTCCCTCACAATGATTCAGTTGTGCAGAAACTATGCACAAAACATTCTGCATCCAAAAAATTAATGACAGAGTCATAGAAAAAAGTTTTTCAGCAGAGCATCAAGAACTTGATATCTTTATGCCAAATATATGTAACTGTAATAATCTAGAAAATTCTGTGGGGAAATCGCTGCACCCTCCATGTCCTTGCATTGCCTCATAGTTGAGGGTGAAAAGGCATTTTTGAGACCTGAGTTACCTTACTTAACTGTTCATAGTGCCTAAACTGCCTGAACAAACACCAGCTCTTTGTTTTGTGCTGGGTAGTTCTATATGATAAAAGAAGTTCTAGGCAGAACCAAGGAAGGCAAACGTTGATTTACTTTGAGACTCAAATGTGACAATGAGTACAATGTTTCCCTATCTAATCCTTAATGTGTACACTTATTGTTCAGACCCTTCACTCATTAGCTGTGTGATGTTTCTTAACTGCTATAATCCTTACTGTTCTAATCTTTGAAAGGTAATCATAGATTTACTGATAGAATTAAGTGAGATGATTTATGAAAAGTATCTGGAACATAGTAAACGATCAATAAATATTGGGGAAAACTAACTGTTAGAACTTGGGAATGAAAGAACCACTCTAAGATTCTGTTTCTTCATTTATAAAAAGGATGGATTATAATGGAGCTCTCTAAAATGAATAGGTAGCTTCAAGAGTCTTCCAGATCCTTGTTGTAAGAGGCATTCAAATGGACTGGAGTGGGAGTTCTCCATCCTGGCATATTAGAATCATCTGGAATGCTTTTAAACAATACGATGCTCTGGACTCAGCCAAGGTTTGTGGATTAATTGGGCTTTGGTGGAGCCTAGGCATCTATATTTTTAAAGCTCCCCATGTGATTCTAAAGGGCAGACAGCATGGAGAACCACCAAACCAATTGACTACTTGGAGATTGTTTATGTGGACTGACACAGAATGGGTAGCATCTGACAAGACTAGGTCTAGGCCCTTTCCAGATCTAGAATCCTGTGACTTTTTGGGGAACACACCAACACACATTTGTCTCACCTTTGTCACAGGCAGCAGAAATTCTGAGTTTCCTGGGGGCTTAGGGGTTCCTTGAGTTACTAAGCCAGTACTAGATTCCCATTCTTGGCCTGGGACTCTGTGAAAGGAGCAGGTCAAGCCTGAAATGCCCATAGATTATTTTATTTCCTAGGAGGGAGAGTCAATTTGAGTTATGATATCCTCATTGAGAGCATTGAAAAGTTTAAGGTAGGTATTGGAGGAAAAAAAACATTTAAGATTTTACCCATTTTCTAAGCTCAGGGTAGTAAAAAACCACAATGATTTCTACAAATACCATGACTTTAGAATAGCTTGTCTTGCCAAGTTCGAAACACAGTTCCAACTTGCCATATTTAAGACCTGAAGAAGGAAATGAGCACATAGAACTGAACTGGTAAGAAGAGAGGTAAAATAGTGTATGACTCCTCAAGGGTCTGATATCTGACAAAGAGCTAGATTAATAATCAGAAACATTTCATTGTAAATATCAGTAGAAGTTATAATCCTGAGGGAAAAATTATGCCACAATTGGGGCCACACACTTGGTAATTGATCCTGACAGTAGTTTGAGTTTTAAATAAATTTCAACCTTATCTCCACTTTGGAAAAAGCTAAGAAGGATACACAGCATCCAGAAAACATGACTGCTGAGCTGTTTGCACATGATAAGGAACAAAAATAGACCAATTTATCTCCTAGGATCATGGTAAATGGGAAATACCTACCCTGATGTGTTTTCTCAGTAATACTATGGTGACATTTTATGCTGTTGTTTTGTAAATGCAGTAGATACAGCCTGGTTTTTTGGTTTTTTTTTTTTACTTTGTGTTCTTAAAAAAATAAAAAATAAGTCATTACCACATGAATCAATCAGTATAGTTTAGTGTTACGAGCACAGGCCAAACTGCCTGAGCTGACTTTCAGCTCTGCCACTTGCTAGCTGTGTGACTTTGGGTCATTTACTTTATTTCTCTGTGCCTCAGTTTCCTCTTTTGTAAAATGAGGATTTGTAAAATTGTCCTACCTCATAAGGTAATTAAGTGAATCAACACATCAAGGTGTTCAGAACAGTGCTTGGCATATAATAATGCTGAATAAATGTTAGCTATTATTAAAACATGAAAACCAGGAAAGGTACCTTGACATTGTTATCAAATTAGCTCAAATTAATAAACAACATATTTCCTTCCAATTAATACTGCCTGAATTCTGGTAAAAATACCAAAATATAAGACATGGAATTCAGGATGTTGACTAATTGCCAGTAGTCCACTGCCTTGCCTTTGAGCAACTTGTCTCTTCTAATTTTTCCTCCTTTACAATGGATATAATTCAGCCTTTCCCATATTTATGTCATGAGAGACACATAAAGGAAAAACACAAGGACATAAAAATAAAATTTATAGAAGCAAGTGTCTATAAAGTGCTTTGAATCACCAAGAAAAAAAATGCCTCTTAAATTTTGTGTTTTCTATTTTAACTATTTCTTTCTCTCTCCTCTACCTACTGTGTGCTTGTGGCTCCCTGTCCCTTCATTGGCTCCTCTATGCTGCCTTAGGAAGCTGCCTTGCTAAAGGCTGAGACTGCTAGGATGAGAGAGAACCTAGGAGGGCTTATCTTTCCCCGTCTGGGCCCTTGAAGATCCATACCTAAACCCTTGGGCTCTTTACTTGAGTAAAATAAAAAGAATGCATTTGAATGTGAAAAGAAAACAGTGATTTTTAAAGAGAAACTTAAATAAAGCGTCTTCTAGCTTTCATATATTTCGATTCTTAACAAATCTTTTATTGTCAGCTGAAGAATGATGAGGTTCATAAATTTGGAAAGGAGAGTTTTATTTCCCATAAAGGGTTACAGCTTGCAGGCTGGCCATCTTGCAGGCTGAGAAGCATAGCCTATGGCTGGAAGCCAAAAACAAGCACTTCCAGGGAATGGTAAAGAGAACAGGAATATATGTTGAGCAGGGTGGCCAAATATATATATTTAATAAGCTATAGGGGGAGTCATGAATATTTATGAAAGGAGAAATATACACATGCACAATTGAGCTTCATGGGACCCCTTTCATGGGACCCGTGTTCAAAAACTGGTGGTGTTAGCATGATTTGAGGATGGAATTTTTGGCCCTCTGACATCAAAACCCTCACTGCTCATCCTCCATAGACTAGCCAGAACCACTCCATGGTGAGTAGTCTCTTATCAGGAAAGAATGCTGGTCAGTTGTGCCAAAACCACAAAAAGGGAGAGGCAGTCATGAGATTGGTTGAAATCAGCAGTGGAGCAAGTCTTTCCAAAGGGTTGGTTTCTGTTTAACCCTCAGGGGAGAAAGCCTAATGGTGGTTGGGGAGGGAGGGGGTATAACGAGGCATGTCCAGCTTCCCATCCCATCGTGGCTGGGAACTCACTAAGACAGGGTCTGTTTAGTTGGTTGAGAGGCTTAGGATTTTACTTTTATTTCTCACTATTAATAGTTCAATCTTTTAAAAATGTTTTATTTTTGTTTTGTTTTGTGTTTATTTAGTGAATTTTTCATTGTCGCTGCTAAATCCAGGCAGAATTCTGGAAGAAGAAATGACTAGGTAATTGAGATATATATCTCTCTCTCAATATATATGTGATGTACTTTTTTAATGTTTCATTTGAAAATAATTTCGAACTACAGAGTTGTAAGAATATACAAAGAGCACCTATACTCTTTACCCAGATTCACCTGTTGTTATCATTTGTGTCCCTAACTCCCCAAGTTAAAATAAGTTGCAAACATCATGGTCCTTTACTGTAGTGTGGTTCGTAAGAATAAGGATATTTTCTTACATAACCACAGTACAGTCATCAACTTCAGTAAATTTAATTGATACTATACTTTTATCTAATATACCATCTATATTACAATTTTGTCAGCTGATCCAATAAAGTCATTTGTAGCATCTCTCCCTCCTTCAGTATTCTCAATAAAGTCTCAAAAGCCTATAACATAATGTTTGCATGTCAATTAATGTTGCTGATTATAATGAGTGCAATCTGTATGCAGAAAAGCAGGCCTGAAAGGCTTCTATCTGGAAACAGTTTGTGAAATTAGATAAAAAATATATTTGAGAGTATTGAAATGTATTCATTATTTTTAAAGATATTAACTTACTACCAATTTGGTTAAACCTTCATTTCAAATTGGTTTGAATTCATGACATTTTATCATATTTTTAAAAAATATTTCCAAATTCCAACAAATATGAAGTTTTTTTTGGTTCCTTGTATAAAGAATATGAAAAAATTTAAAAAGAATATGGAAAAACTTACACTAAGAACCATTTCACATGTTCAATTTGTTTATTCCTATATCTGCAGTATGTGAACAGTAGTGAACTTTTTCAGTACAATAAGATATGCAAGTCTAGAGTACAATTATGAAAGAAGAGTTAAATTGTATCTACAAATTATCAATATCAGTTAAAAATGAATCATTAACATCTTTTTTTTTTGCAATTAACAACAAAAATTTATGTTTTCTTCAGCTAATAGTTCGAGTAAATAGATTTGCCATCATGGGGCTCATCTTATAATTTAAGAAAAGAAAAAGAATTTTAATGTGTATAAATTAGAATTTGTTATAATGTCCTACACAGGCTTTGTGATCAGTTTAGTAAACTGATTAATTCCCAATTCTGAAAATTTCTCCTGAAAGAGATGAATAAATAACAGTATTTAAAAGAAGCTTTCTAATTATTTTCCAGATATGCATATTACTACTCAGGATTAGGCGCTGGAGTTCTTGTTGCTGCCTATATACAAGTTTCATTTTGGACTTTGGCAGCTGGCCGACAGATTAGGAAAATTAGGCAAAAGTTTTTTCATGCTATTCTACGACAGGAAATAGGCTGGTTTGACATCAATGACATCACTGAACTCAATACGCGTCTAACAGAGTAAGTATATTGTTAATGTCACACTTTCATAAAGAAATTAACCACTAGGTGAAAATTTGTCAAGGGAAGATTTTAAATGGAAAAAAAAAACTAGATTAAGCATTTGATATATATTGAAAATATATCATCTGACAGTCATTTCTAGCCATTTCTAGCAGCATCTATAGCCTATGCCACCATGTGTTTTCCATATCTGTTAGCCTTCCCTCCATTTATATAGTAGGTTCATTTGAGGACTGAGCTCACATCTTATACTTGTTTCTTATGGAGCTTACTACTATAGGGCCTGACAGGTGCTAGACCCTCAATAAAGATGGTGAATGAATGAATAAGTGATTGAACTAATTCACAAAGAGACTTGCTTTAATAATTGTTGACTCTTCACTTATTCAACAGATATTTGAGGACCTATGTGCTAAGCACCATTCTAGGTGTTTGTGATATATCAGTGAACAAAGCAAAGATCTCTGTCCTTTTGGTGCTTACATTCCAGTTGGTGGAGACAGATAATAAACGTTTCCTGACTGAGTGTCCTGGCAAGGGCATAGTGAGCAAATGTCGTCAAAAAAGGAGGGAAGATCAAGGCATATAGGGCCTTGTAGGCCTCGGTAAGGACTTCAGCTTTCACGCTGAATGAAATGGCAGCCATTAGAAGTTTTTGAGCTGAGGAATAACATGGTCAGACTTTCATTTTCAAAGGATCACCCTGGCTGCTTTGTTGATAATAGATAGGGTTGAGAATAGGGACAAGGGTAGAAGCAAAGACATCTTCCCTGTTACTTCCCTTTAATAGGAAACACAGTAATACTTCCCTATTATTGTTCCCTATTACTGTTGAAATGCCCTTCCTAACTCCTGCTTTTGAGCAAATGGACTCAAAATTTTTGTTAGTGCTTCTCTAATGGGATTGCCTCATTTAATAGTATTGACTTTAATGATAATAACTTCTTAGAAACATAACTAATCCTGAATTTCTTTTTTGTGTAGTATTTCAGTGGGGAAAATACCATTAAAGAGGTTAAGACTCTGAAAGAGGCTTGCAGTAGTGTGAACAAGTTTTACTTGTCTATGTGTTTGTTAGATGTCTACTTCACCTTTTTGACTGAAGACCTCCTGCCTGTAACCATTTAGGTGTGATCTTTTTTAGTGACATCTCCAAAATCAGTGAAGGAATTGGTGACAAAGTTGGAATGTTCTTTCAAGCAGTAGCCACGTTTTTTGCAGGATTTATAGTGGGGTTCATTAGAGGATGGAAACTCACCCTTGTGATAATGGCCATCAGCCCAATCCTGGGACTCTCTACAGCCATTTGGGCAAAGGTATGTGGAACCTGGGCATTTTCATGTGTGTTAACCCACACATATAGTCATTTTTAATATGCAGGAGTCTGGTACTTGTACAGGTTTGTGTTAAATGTCAGTTGAAACTACATCCAGAAGCATGTTGTTAACATGGTGCTTTAGTAAGGAAATTAATTTTTAACATGTTTCAAAATTTCACAGTTCTTACCTCAAAAACAGGTGTTTGGCGCTGCTCTTATTTCTTTGGGTAAATCTTTTTGGCATAGTAGTAGTTTAAATGACATGTAGGGTTATGTCTTTATTTAAGGAAACACAGTTTAAAAGATATATCATTCTTCCAAATATTACATGAGCATAAAATTTTTAAATTATTTATTCTATTTGTTTTTAATTTTTACCTGTGATAGTCAAGTGGCACTCTGCTAGTTTTGCCTTGCAATAAAATATAGAAAACCTGCTCTACTTCAGCCAACACTTCAAAATTGAAAAATTTTACTGGCAATTTTTGCTCATTCTGAGGTTGATGATTTACTTGGTGAACTACTTGTATCTCTTTTGTTTTGATTCTTCCTTTACTTTTCTCCTGAAACATCTTGTTTAGCTATCTTATTAGAATAGCTAAACAGAATGTGCCTGAATAGGTCTGGAAGTATTATTTTTATAGTAATTAATAATTGTGACACAATAAAGGAAAAGATGGTAAATCCTTTCAAAGCAGTAAAATTTTATTTTATTTTACCTTACAATTAACAGAGAAAAACATAGTAGATGTGGAACTTGAAAGTATTGCCAAAAATGCTATTTAGAGAAGTATGTGTAGATTTCCTTCCCGCCCCAACACTGCTCTTGGGGAGTCCATCACCAGGGTGGATCAGATCTAGCCTTTGTAGGAGGTGGAAACAGCCATTGAATCTAGTACATTGCTTGTCATTTGCTGCTTGACTTGAATGTTTGGTAAAGGATAGGGTTTGGAAAGAAAAAGTAGGTTAAAGAGTTGACCAGACTGTCTTTTAACTTTTCTCCCCATACAAAAGTCATTTCTGTTTCTCTTCTGTCCAGATACTCTCGGCATTTAGTGACAAAGAACTAGCTGCATATGCAAAAGCAGGCGCCGTGGCAGAAGAGGCTCTGGGGGCGATCAGGACTGTGATAGCTTTTGGGGGCCAGAACAAAGAGCTGGAAAGGTCAGGAAGGTTCTTTGTCCACTAGTTCAAAGAACGCACTTTTACATTTTGTTGCTCATTCTTTTGCGGTATGTGTTTATTACTTTCCCTTTCCTAATATTAACCCTTCCCCCCGCAAAATATAAGCACTCTTTACTGATGGCTGTAGTTCAATGTCAGGCTATAAAGCAGGGTTCTTAATCTTTTATGTTCCATGGATGCCTTTGGCCATCTGATAACACAAATGGACTCCCTTCTTAGAATAATGTTTTTAAATGCATAGAACAGATTATTTAGGGTTACAGAGGAAACCAATTATATTAAATAGTTATCAAAATATTTTTATTTATTTTTTTACTCCCTGAATGACCATGAATTGGAATATAGAAGAGAAAAACGTAAGGCTATGTGGACCTCCCAGTTATAGCCCAGGATTCTCTGTGGGGCCATGTAGGTCCTCCATAAGGGTGAGGCAACGCTTCCCACCTTGGCCACTGGCTTTCAGCCTTGATGGTCCAGGATAAGTCTGGCAAACTTATCAGCCTCTGGAGACATGTTGTAAGCTCTTCTTTATGGCCCTGTGCTTGAGACCCTGGGCCATAAAGGGCCAATTGCTTAAAAAAAAAAAGCAAAAAATAAACTTCATTGAGGTATGATTAATATTGGCATATGAAAAGCTGTGTACACATATCTATTGTGTACATCTTATTGAGTTTGGGTATAAGTATACACCCATGAAAAAGCTATTCTGCTTTCTGTAAATGTAAATAATTATTTAATGTTTTATTTAAATAATAATATTCCCTAATATAGTTGAGGTGTGATTCCATGTGAAGTGTTTTCTTTGGCTGTTCTACGGAACTCCTGATACCCACAACTCTTTGAAATAAAAATTCTCGGGAAATTGTCCAGCATTAAAAACAAAGTTTCCCTAATCCCCTCCATTTCATTTTCTACTTTTCTATTCCTTAATCCCTCTTCAAAGCCAACATGTTTCTGGTTCTCTAACCTCTTCCTTTTTTCTCTCTCACTGCTGCTTCCTGTACACAATAGTCCACACAGACCACACTAACCCTCAGTTGGACCTCAGGATGTCAGTGTAATCAGTGCTGCTCCATTAGCCCCGGTAAGCGAGCTGCCTAAGTGAAGGTAATTACAACATGTCCACTGCTGTCACTGGAGCCTTGTGTCACATTGGGGCAGACGTAAATCTTCCTGCACGCGCCTTGAGGCCCAGCCACACAGGAGTAATCACAGCTCTGGACATGGCATGCTGGCTGTCTCCCCAGAGATGTGGCTCTGCTACATGAATGCAGCACCCAACATGCAGGAGAGTACTCTGGAGAGCTGGGTGCTTTATGTAATTAAAGAGACAAACATTTTGGTGGCAGAATACATTTTTAAAAAATTAATGAATTCCCATTTCATTTGGTTAAACTATAAAAAAAAATGGTGGTGTTGGTTTTTTTGATACAAAGAGAAACACCCTAATTTGTATGGTATTTTTCCCCAAAGTCTCCTTATGTATCCACTGGATTTTTTTTTTCCAATTTCAGGGAGCCCAAATTAAATTTTACACACTCTTTGGGTAAAGCATGGAAAAGTGGATTTAATTTAATTTAATGTAAAAAATACTGTAACTTAACAGAACCATAGGCATTTGTAACTTTGTATCAAATTCTAGCAGCTGGTAATATGCATTTGAATTACTATTCAACAATGTGATAGTAAGAGAATGAGCAAAATTCAAGAGGAAATGAAAATCTAACACAAATACAGTAATAATAATAGTAATAGGGATTACCAAGTTTGTCAGCTATTTATCAGCCACTGTACTAACTACTTTCTATAATTATCTATCAACATCACAATTATCTTGCAAGGTAGGCATTATTAACTCCATTTTACAGATGATGAAAGTAAAATCTAGAAAAATTGAGTAAGAACCCATATCCCTTAAGTAATGATCACTTTATAACCTTGTTCCTGGCTTAAAAGATCAGCTTGATTAAAAAAAAAAAAATCAAAGACAGAAGCCCAGGTTTGTGTACAACAAGTGAAATTTCTGTCCCTCACCTCATGGGCGTGAGGGGATTTTCTTTTCTCCAGAGAAAAGACATTGACCTAAGTTAAGAATCTGTTTAAGAGGCCCAATAGTGTTTACAATCAATTCTTGGTTGGCTTGGTGTCTCTCCTTTTATCTTAACCCTGGCTTGTGATGTTTGCCATGAAGGTGATGGGAAAGCTCTTCCATATCCCAGGGGTGAGATTTAAATTCTGGAACAGCCAAGGGAACATTGGTTGGCCCGGTAGGCACCAAAGGAGATGGGTCCAGGCCAATAAAGAGAAGGCTTGAATGTGTTCTAATCTTGGCTGATCCTGAATTGGTTCAATTACCAGAAATCTGGGTCTTACTATGGGTTTATTACCCTGATGGCTTTGTTACTTAAACCTACAGCTATATAGAAGGTGAGCATGGCTCAGAGTAAGCATTGTTATTCTTCATTATAATGTTTCCCCTCTCATTTTCTGGTAGGTATCAGAAACATTTGGAAAATGCCAAAAAGATTGGAATTAAAAAAGCTATTTCAGCAAACATTTCCATGGGCATCGCCTTCCTGTTAATATACGCGTCATATGCACTGGCATTCTGGTATGGATCCACTCTAGTTATATCAAAAGAATATACTATTGGAAATGCTATGACAGTAAGTAGTTTTCCTACTATTTATGAAGACTCTGAAAATATTATTTCTCCATCTACCTTCTCTTTTCTTTCATATCCCTTTTTGAAGGATGAGCGTGATTATAGGTTTTTGTCTTTTGGTGAATCTTTGCTCTGTCCTGTGGGCAGAGCTGGCTTTCTAGAATATAAAAGGCATAATTATGAGTGTGGACAAGAAAAGAGCATGTGGTTAGAACATCTGAGAAATACATACAACATACGAAAGAAAATAAAAATGGAATAAATTTAAGAATGAACAAATATGAATTAAAGCCATCCTTATTCTGCTGTTGAGTTTCTTATATAAGAAAGTAAACATTATTATTATAAATAGGTCATTGTAGAAGCGAACATTAAATTTACATCATTTAAAACATCAGCTATCTGAAATACAAAGAAAGAAGTTGGGTTTTTCTTTTTTTCTCTTTTTTTTTTGAGACAGAGTCTCCCTCTGTTGATTGGGTTAGAGTGCAGTGGCATCATCATAGCTCACTGTAACCTCAAACTCCTGGGCTCAAATAATCCACCTGCCTCAGCCTCCTGAGTAGCAGAGACTACAGGCGCATGCCACCATGCCTGGCTAATTTTTCTGTTTTTTGTAGAGATGGCAACTCGCTATGTTGCTCAGGCTAGTCTTGAACTCCTGGCCTTGAGAGAATCTCCTACCTCGGCCTCCCAAAGCACTGGGATTATAGTCATGAGCCACCACGCTTGGCTGTTTTTCTTTATCAAAGTGAAAATAGCTTCATTTTATGATAATAAAAGGAATATATACTAATTATACAAAGGATTAGAATATAGAATCTTTAAAATTAAAATTACTTATAATCTAATAACTTACATACACTTGAAAATTTTTGGTGTATATCTTCCAGATCATTTTCTATATATACACACATTTTTTTCTTTCAAAATGGGGATATTATGTATAACTTTTTGTAACCTTTTTTATAAACATATTATTTATACCTTTTTGTAATCTTTTTTATAAGCTAGCAATATTTTGTGATCATCTTTCCATGTCAGTGACAATCAGAACAACATGTAACCATTTAAATAGAAATCTTTTAAAACCTGCACTTCCCAATCTTCCTAAACAGAGGATACAGAACACAATTTGGCTCTTTGATGATGACTTAGGGTCATTATGAAAATTAATATTTTCAAAATGCTTTGTATAGTGGTGTCTTCAGACTTCATTGAGGGGTTAAGGGCTGTTTGGCTAGATGAGCTTGTGTTACTGCTGAGTCTATTTTTTCTCACTTCTGTCTCCTCTCTGGCTGTCAGTTTAGAAGCGTTCCACCTTTCTTCACTTCTTCATGTATTATTGATGTTTTATGAAGGAGGGAGGCTGAATCCTGACTTTGTCATTCACCTTTTGTGATGAGTTTGTCCTGTTTGGCCTTAGTTTCCTCATCTGAGTATGTGGACAATGACACTACTCCATAGGGCTGAGAGTGGCACTCCCCAGGGAAGGGATCCAAGGAAAGCCCTCTGCATAAAGGGCAGCGGCTCTATTGCGTTAGCTTTGTAACATCTATTTTGGTGGAGATTTTTTTTTTTCTTACTGGACCTTATCTGTACTGCAAATAGTGGATAGATATTTGACTGATATTTGAATTTTGGGTATGTGGAGTGTTACTATCTTTTGAGAAAAGCCAAACTATATGTAGAAGTTTTACCATGCTCAAAGAGAAAAGAATAATTTATCTCATTTATGTTTTCTTCAGTTAAGTTATGCTATTAATCTAGATTCCTGAAGCTATATTCTGGGCTTTTCCATATCAATTTATTTTCTTAGTGAACAAAAAAATATGAAGGGAAATGTGTTAAGTTTTGTGTGCCATAGAGCAGAATAGACATGTAAAGGAATTACTAACCAGTGCACATGGGAGTGATTTAGTGTTTAATAATGTGTGAACTGTTACTTTTTATGTTACAAATCTTATAAAAATATATATACATGTAAAATGATTTTTTTAAGGAAAATTCATGAGGCCAAAATCTACCATGTTTCATATTGAACATTCTGTGTAATTCCATGCAGAGTTAAAGGAAGTCATATAGGACAGAATAATAATATTGATGGAAAATGTTTCTCTGTGGTGGTATTAGCTTCAGAGTCAACAAAATAAGTTTGAAAAATCTTTCTGACTATATACATTCAGGAGAAGAGCAACAGATAGTCTGGCAAACTAGACAAAAAAGTTATTTTTGAGGTTAGAGAAACCCATTTGGGCAATGAAATGCTATATTAACCTTGTAAATTTTGCTCTTTCGCTAAACAAATTTTTTAAAGGATAAGCCTAAACTCAATCTTTTGTGTAGTATGCTTCCAAAAAAAATCATATTGTAGAGAATCATGAATGCCAGAATGTGACTTATAACTTTTCCTCATGTTCTTTTGCTCAGGTCTTTTTTTCAATCCTAATAGGAGCTTTCAGTGTTGGTCAGGCTGCCCCATGTATTGATGCTTTTGCCAATGCAAGAGGAGCAGCATATGTGATCTTTGATATTATTGATAATGTAAGTCATGTATTATTTTAATGCTAAAAAAGTCTTTGAGGCTTGGATAATTAAATCTGGCTTTACATTATATATTTTTGAATCAACTATATTGAATAAATTGTACTGACTACAGGGAAATTTAATTATATGAAATTAATTACCTCTTAGTAATGAATGAAACAAAATGCCTCTTATTAATATTTCTGTAAGTTTATCTTAGATAATATAACACTGATCTTATTTTGGAAAAGTACGTCTGCACTAGTACGTTATTATTATAGCACAGAGCAAAGGTGTTTCCCTTCCTAGTTTTTCTCTTTCTCTTTCATGTTGTAGCCAGACTGAGAATATTATGATTTCTATATAGGATAGGGTGGTAGATGAATTATTGGTGGGACCAAATTTGACTGTATGTTTTGCTGTAGGTTGTCCTTCCCCAAAATTATCACTGCATGTTTGATATGATTTTGAATCAACTATATTGAATAAATCGAAGTGATTACAGTGAAAAAGAAAATAGTTTTGACATACCAAAGTATGCCACTGCATTTACACAGATAAAGCAGATAACTGAAATTTTATAATTTAATCTAAGCCACATCTCCTTTTTTATTGATCCAAGTCATGAAAAAGGTGCTCAGCTTCCAAATATATGGAAAGTTTACATTGTTCCTAAATAACTTTGCTGTAATCAATCATTCAATCAGTCTTCTCAACCCAATCCATTACATTTGTTACTTAGGAATAAACTAATTTCCCCTAAATGCTGAAATACCTGGCTATATCAATTATGTTATGGTTTTCTTATTACAGTTGCATAAATTTGCATATCTGACCATTTAGAAAATTTGTGAGGCTATGCCAAAAATTTTAAGTGAAATATTGTGTGAAATGAAATAGAATGTCTCTTACGTACTTTCAGGAAAAACCTGTTATCTGAAAAGGAATATTTCCTTAAACAACAACATTTATACATGTACATACACACATGTACACACCCAGCCTTGACCTCGGGGTCTGTCTCATATGAGGGAAATTGTGACATTTTGGGTCCTATTTTTGGAATTTGCTGAATCATATTCCTTAAAAATGCAATTGTTTGTCCTGTGATGGAATAGTCATTAAGTTTTGTTTTATTTAGAATCCTAAAATTGACAGTTTTTCAGAGAGAGGACACAAACCAGACAGCATCAAAGGGAATTTGGAGTTCAATGATGTTCATTTTTCTTATCCTTCTCGAGCTAATGTCAAGGTACTGTAAGTAATATGTATAGGAATTCCTAACTCAGGTGGATTGTTTAATTCTCTCAAAGAACAAAGTCTCTATTATTTTGATACATATGTGCTTTTTCCTTTGGGGGTTATGTTCCCTTATTTGATATATTTTTTCAAATTTCAAACTGAATTAAATTACTGTCTTTTTAGGGCTTTGTTGTGAAGTGTATTCTTTTTCTCTTTTCCCTCACAGATCTTGAAGGGCCTCAACCTAAAGGTGCAGAGTGGGCAGACGGTGGCTCTGGTTGGGAACAGTGGCTGTGGGAAAAGCACGATGGTCCAGCTGATACAGAGGCTCTATGACCCTGATGAGGGTACGGTAAGTGGGAAGAACCATGTTCTCCAAAGTGGGGAGCTGGATATAAATTGGCCTTTTAAATTGGTTTTTTAGTAACAAAGTTGCATGTGAATCCAGTTTTTGTAAAGAGGCTGTAGAATTGCAAGGCCTACAGATAATGCAATCACACCTTTGGGCTGATTTAACAAATGTATCAAATAAAAGCCCTAAAGGCCACAGAAGCTAGACAACTCTCTTCTGTTCCAACTAAGCTTTTCATAGCCCACTAAATTACTGCAAAACAGTTATCCAAACCACTGAGAGAATTACTTTCAAAGAGTTATTGGGAAAAAAAAAAAAGAGTTACTGGGTTTGGTCAAAGATATTCCGTATGGCAGTTGTTGACAATCAGGGTCACGAGATATTTTAGACCAGAAATTAAATTCACCAAAGACAATTGAGTTTTCTTAAACTTTGGAGTATCTAAAGGGGAAAGTGGGATAGTCTCTTAAGAAACTTCTGGAAACATGGGAGAATAATAGCCTAGGGTATATATATTTTTTTACCATTTAAAATATTTGTTATAAATTTGAAGTTACAGAAAATTGCAAGCAGGGAACTCAAATATACCCTTTACCCAGATTTACTAATTGTTTATATTTTGACATACTTGCTTTATTATCTTCTCTTTCTTCATGTATATTCATGTGTGTATTATATATACACTTATACTTAGGAAATATATTTTGAAGAAGAAGATTACAAAGTAAAAAGAAAACCAAAAAGCATAAAAAGGCATTGGGATGGAACAGAGGTCTCAGGAATGAATGAATACAAAGTTTTCTAGGCTACATGGGATTCTTTATTTATTTTATTTCATAAAATGAATAAATATTCTTAGAAAAAAATCTGATATAGGCCCATTCTCATTACTAAAGTAAACTCTAGGTTGGTTCAAATATAAATATTTTTCATTATTTTTAAAAAAGAACCTAGTAAAATACTACCATTGAGGATAAGTGATATAAAAATATCTATTATTATTATTGTTGTTGGAATAATACATATGTTCTTAGAAAATAAGTTAGCAGAACAAAAAGGTCTTCAGAAATTCTGTAACTCAGAGAATTCTGTATTCAGTGTTCACATAATGATTTAACAATTTTCTTACCACCGAAATAATAGAAGAAATGCCCAGTGGTATAGTTGATTAATTCAGTTTTTCCATAAACCTCTTTCCAAAAAAAATCAATAAAACTGGGGATGGGAAAACTCTCACTGAATGGATGCGGGGAGCTCAGTTGGGGGGATGTCCACGATTGTAGCTCTGACACGGGCAGTGCATGGGCAATATATATAGCCAAAGTGTTGTACTCCTATAATATTCTGAAATTAAAAAAAAATCAATAAAACTGTGATAAAAGAAAGCAATAATTGGAGCAAGATTTATGATATATATATAAAGTATTATACTTAATATTTGAGAAATTAATATGAATCTATGAAGGCAATCCTGTTCATTATAGGATATGACCATGCAAATCTTTTGAGAATAAATACAGATTTGTAAAAAGTTTCAGGAAATGGTCAGCTTTGCTTATAAATATATACAAATGAAAACACATATAAGCTACCATCTCACACCTATTAATTAGAAAAAGACAGATTAAAATGATAAAACCCAGTGCTAATAAGTTACAATGAAGCAGATATATATTTATATATTCCTGCTGACATTGTAAGTTATTAAAATATTTTTAAGAAATTGTTTATTCAACCTTCATTCAACAAGCAATAAATGCCCAGCAAATACCTGTCATTGTACACATAAACAATTGTTATCAAAGGAAAAAAAATAAATCATACTCTTCAACTTGGTAATTCTCTACTTTTATTTAATACAATGATTTTTGAAGGAAGCCAAGTGTCCAAAAGGTGGGAAATAAAGTAAATCATGGTGTGTTAAAAATAGTAAAATACCATAATGCCATCAAAATCATATGTAGATTAGGTTAAGTGGGCATTTTTATTTAAATTTAATATTGGTAAGTAAAAATAATGCCATGCCAAATACATAAACCCCAAATAGCTTATGAAGAATAATCTATTCATGAAAAAACTATAGATAAGAAAATAAATATCAGAAGTGAACAGAAGCTTTTGATTTTTATTCTTGCATACTACTATTTATGTTTGTTATTTCTAACCACTAAAATAAGTTAAATATTAGCTAAGACCTTTTTATAACAAATTAACTAGTCCTGATACTTTAGATGTCAGATGGTTTAAAATATCTAATAAGAATTATTTCTTTCTTTCAGATTAACATTGATGGGCAGGATATTAGGACCTTCAATGTGAGGTATCTGAGGGAAATAATTGGAGTGGTGAGTCAGGAGCCAGTGCTATTTTCTACCACAATTGCTGAAAATATTCGTTATGGCCGTGGAAATGTAACCATGGATGAGATAAAGAAAGCAGTCAAAGAAGCCAATGCCTATGAGTTTATCATGAAATTACCACAGGTAAAGGCTCTGAGAATGTAGTTGTCCTCAACGTTAGAATTTCACCTCATTGGACTGAGTTCATTCCTCCATTGAAAGTTTAAGAATGTTTGAGATGCGAGGTTGTCCAACTTTGCTAGGTGAGTCCCTTGAATGGTTCAGTTAGGGGTTTCAGGAGTACAGCCTGGTACCTGAGTAATATAAAACTTTATACAGAATGTGCGATTGTTTTGTAAAATTCAGTATTCATTTGTTATAATTTGTGATACATTTCAACAGTCAAGATAAAGCTCCATGTTGTCTTCATGTATTTCTATAGACTCCCTAGCCTTTTTTATTTAGAATACTTCAAGAGCTCTTCCATATTTTATGTGTTGTAGAAATTTGACACCCTGGTTGGAGAGAGAGGGGCCCAGCTGAGTGGTGGACAGAAACAGAGAATCGCCATCGCTCGAGCTTTGGTTCGCAACCCCAAGATCCTCCTGCTGGATGAGGCCACATCAGCCTTGGACACAGAAAGTGAAGCAGAGGTACAGGCAGCTCTGGATAAGGTCAGTAGACCCTAAGCACCCTAAGGCCAGCAAATTGAAACCTTATTGAAAATTCTTGCCAGTGCTTTGGGAGTCTGGATTGAGAAACATAAACATAAGGGCAAATGAAGCTATCTCATGGAGCTTTATTGATTTCTCCTTTCTGTCAGGTTACATTATCCTCAGAGAGAGGTTAATGGTCCTGGATTGCTTTGACCATGGTGCAGTGAGGCCAGATCCAGGCCTGTGCAATGAGCCATTTAGCTTTGGTTTTTTTTCTTACACATGGGCTATTGCTTTGATCAAAAGTAGTTGTGTTAAAAAGCGCAAAAGGCTTATTTTTTTTAAAAAAAAGTAGTTGTGTTAAAATATACAAAAAAAAGAAAAAAAGAAAAAAAATCTGGTTATCCAGACACTGGTCCAACTGAAAAATAATTCAAAATACTCACCCTATTTTGTAGGCAGTAACATCATCTTTATCTATTCACGAAGGTGATTGGATGCTTTTCTGGAAGTAAAGTTCAAGTTGTGTATTTGCCTAAGCATGTAAATAAGCAACACATTTTAAGGATGCTGAGCTCATTTCTCATGCTCAGATATTTCTAAGTCTCTCACTAGCATCTTTACTAAGCTGATACATCATAGAAAGAATCTTGTCTTGGTATGCTTTTGGGGTTAATGCTGATGTCGTCTGTATTAACAATGCAATATAAATACCAGAGTCAGATGACAACTTAGAAATGAGTTTCAAACACATAAATATCATAACTATATTTGATTTAAGAAAGTTTAGTAATAAAATGTGCAAGTTCCTTAACAAATCCTATCCAAACCACCTCTTAACAATTTTAGAGACAAGTTGTATGAAACTTATTTTCTCAGGAAAATTTATATCTGAATGCTATGTAAATAAACTTGTATGCTCTAAAATGTAGTTAATCAATGCTTCATGGTTTATCAAATTAATATTTTGGCTTATTTATGTAATTTAATTTAATAATGATTAGTGAAATAATAATTATTCCTCACACATTCTTGCACGGAATTATATTGCTTTCATGTACATTAAGGTATAATATTAAGGAACCAAAATATAATACATGAGACTGGTATTTGGCTGGTTAATCAGAAGTGACTTAAATCATAAAATAGTACATGCAGCAATGAAACCATTAATTTTAACTTAAAATATATAAATAGACATTCATGTATTGACATAGGCTTTTTAGGGTAAAGTCAGGTAGAATAAGAGACATTTACCAAAAAAATAATAACCCCAAAAAGTCCTATTCATCCCTAGAGCCCAGGTTCTAGTCTTTTCTAGGATACAAATATTCAATATACAGTATTCATTCTTTCTGTGCTAAAAGAATAGAATTATTGGAGATGTTTTTCATGATATGACCTCTGCCAGAGAAATTGTAGCCTTGCAAGTTTTAACTCCTATTTGGACAAGTCACTTCACTCAATTTTAGCAATTTGTGTTCTGTAGGATCTTGGCATACTCCTCAGTTGATAACCTTTTACATATCTACTTTAAAAATAGCTGATGAATCACTTATAATTTTTTAAAGTCCCAGCTGGGTGAGGTGGCTCACGCCTGTAATCCTAGCACTCTGGGAGGCTGAGGCAGGAGGATTGCTTGAAGTAAGTAGTTTGAGACCAGCCTGAGCAAGAATGAGACTCCTGTCTCTACTAAAAATAGAAAAAATTAGCCAAGCATCGTGGTGTGCACCTGTAGTCCCAGCTACTTGGGAGGCGGAGGCAGGAGAATGGCTTAAGCCCAGGAGTTTGAGGTTGCTGTGAACCAGGCTGACACCATGGCACTCTAGCCCGGGCAACAGAGCAAAACTGTCTCAAAAAAAAAATTTTTTTTTTTAAGTCCCTGAAAAAAGTCATTAGTAGTAGGGTGGTAGTTAAAAGCACAGGCTTTGTTGCTAGACGGGCTGGGGTTGGAGTCCTGGCTCTGTCCCTTTCTAGCTGTGTGACCTTGGGCAAATTAACTAACCTCTCTAAACCCAAGACACCTCTGAAGTATTAAAGGAAAGTGGACAAAAATAGTGTCATAGGATTATTGAAAAGAATAAACAGGATACTGAATGTAAAGTTATTAGCACATGCCTAGCACACAGGAAACACTTGATATCATTGGCTGCTGCTATTACTATGTTGATTACCATCACCATGATCATCATTAGTTTTATAGGTTGCTGAATAGATTATCTCTTGCTACATAACAAACCATCTTGAATTCAGACTTAAAACAACAATTCTGTGTGTTGGCTGAGTGGATCCTCTGCTATTTTCACCTGAGCACATGGTTGCATTTACCTGGAGGGCTGACTTTACTAAAACGGTCCAAGGTGGCCTCACTTACATGCTGGCTGTTGGCTGGGCATCTCAGTTCTCTTCCAGGTGGCTTCTTACACTCATACTCACACAGTAGGTTAACTTTAGAGACATGGAAGTTTCAGGGCAGTGTAACCAGAGGGCAAAGACAGACGCTATCAGGCTAGAAAGGCTTAGTCTCCAGAACTCATACAGTGTCACTTTCACCACATTCTGTTGGTCACAGCAAGTCACAAGGCCAGCCCACATGGGAGGAGAGAGGAAATAGACTCTGCCTCTTGATGGGTGAGCTGTAAAGAATCTGTGACCTTATTTAATCCTCTACAGCATGCCCTCTGCCACAGTTAGTTACATTTTTCCCACATGCAAGAAAAAGTTCTCCTCTTCCTAAGACTCTTAAAATTTTTGTACAGTTATAACATCAGGCTCAAAGTCTACTATCTGAAGATCTGCATGTGGTCCAAATATGGATAAGGTTCTTCATATTCAGCTCATATTGATCCAGAGACCTATGAACTAAAAAGACAATTTATCTTCCTACTTACAGCCAACATAGAGTGGTGCTGCAGGGACAGGATAATCATAATAGACAGTGTCATTCAAAAAGGAGAAGAACAGGATGCACATAGCAGTCACTTGGCCGTAGCAATTCTGAAATGCAGTCAGGTACATGGTGCCAATTACCCCACTACTCCAGGAAATGGATTAAATCTTGATTAAGGCCCAATTCTGCTCCCTAGGAGTGGGTTCCCCAGTCCATTGTTCTCCTTAGTTCTTGGCTCTTGTATCTTCCTTCTGAGAGATCTTTCCTTTACTGTAAAAAATGGCCTATGTCTGCAGCTAAGTAACTTTCTTGGCATGCTTTCTGCCCATAGAAATTTGGGGCCCTTTTTATTTCAAATTTTTTCAGTCTCTTTCAGTCTAAGCTGGCAGACTCTTCTAAAGACTTTGTGTGTTTACTTAGAATCTGACTGTGTTTCAGTCATACCCCAAAAGCTAACACCTATAATTTTTTTCAAGACAAGCCTTTCTACTTTGGGCTGCAGGTGAAGCTGCCATGAGAAAACACGTAAGAGTCCTAGAAGCCGTCTTTTTGGTAACTAAATGGTCTACGAGGCTCTGCCTTAAACCATTCAGAGATTTTAACTAAAAATCTTATTCCCACACTCAGATTGGATCTGTGTCCTCGTTTCACTGAATGACTAATGACTTCATTTTCCAACCCAGGAAGTACTGGGGTCTCCTATTTTGCCTCTAAATCCTCCTTGCAACCAGGCAGCTCGTTGGTTAACCCATTGTCCTTTTCCCAAACCTTATCACGTACAGCTGGGGGAATCCAGCTGGCCTTTCAACATTCTGTTTATAGATGTCTGGAATCCCCTCAGCCAGGCGTTCAAATTCATTAGGTTCATTGTTTCCAAGTTACCACAGGAAGCATTTTTGTCCGTTTTTGCAAGGTTACATAATTGAGGTCGCCTCTTTTCCAGGCTCTAAGAGCAATTTCCTTACTCTTCTAGTCTTCACTAATGATTTTGTCTCCTCCCTTCCAGCCACCGCCTACCACTCAATCACGAAGCCAATGTCACACACTTTAGGTTTTTGTTACAGTAGCATTTCAATCTAATTACCAATTTCCTTATCAGTTACTTTAAGCCAAAACTTACTGGCTTAAAACATAACTGTTATTTCTCACAAATCTGTTGGTTTTGCCTAGTCTCACTTCGCCTCAGGGTCAGCTGGGCTGGAATGTTCAAGAAGGCCTAACTCATGTGTCTGGCAGTTGGGGATTGCTGTTGCCTGAGGCAGCTTGGTTTTCCTCCACGATGCCTCTCGTCCTCTGGGAGACTAGACATTGTGGTTTCAGAGTAACATTCAAAGATGGCAAACACACAATCTGTGAGGTCCCTTGAGGCCTGGGCTCCAGAAATTGCACAACTATCAATTCCTTCACATTTTCTTAGCCAAAACAAGTTACAGAGCCTGCCTGCCCAGATTTGCGGAGGTAGAGAAATAGGTTCTACCTCTGGAAGGGAGTAGCTGCAAAGTGTTTGTGGCCATATTTAATATACCATAGTTGCTATGAGAATAGTTTATAATCTACCCTAATTGGCTCCACACTGCAAGGTAACTACCCTGGTACTTTTTAAGACAATAAACCATATATTTGAAAGAGAAATCCTTTATTACTACACCTCCCAAGATCATGCTAATCAATTGGCCATTCTAAGTTACAAACCAGCTTTCTTTTTAACAATGAAAAGTTGAATTTTATAATTTATGGTCTTGCTTCTGAGGAATGTAAGGACATATCACTATTACAGCTATTGTTATTTCTACCCAATTACCCATCCTGAAAGAATAATATTTTTCTTTTTTGTATCCTTTATACATTTGCCAGTACCTCTTATGTGGCAGCAGCTTACTGTAGTTAGCTATAACATCTATTTATATGCCTTCTTTCTCCTAGAAAAAATAACCCCCCCCAGAAGTCAGAATTAATAAAAAGTTCCTGTTTGTAGCACTACACCAGCTCAGTGCCTTGCACATAGTAGAAGCTAAATAAATATTTACTGAATTGAGTACAGTGGCCCAGCTCATTGAGAAAATACATGTCTACATTTAAAAAAAATTTTTAACAATGACCATATCAGCTTTTGACTCAATAGATAGCAACTATTTGTCAAAATAAGTAATATGCTGTTCAAAATAACATCTTAAAGAAGGATATAACAGCAGATTTGGTATTTTGATTTTTTAAAGAAAGCCAATCATCACAAAGTCTTATACCTACATGCACATTCCTACACATGGTGTTACCATAGTAGAAGGACTGTGGTAACAGTCCTTCATGCTTCCATGGTGATTTTCATAAAAAGATTCCAAAAGGTTTCATTGTGATGCTGTTTTACTGAAGTTCCAGAAAGGCTAATGGATTAGTACTCCCTTTGTTCAGGCCTGTCTTTCATCCCTGCACATCCAAAATTAGTAGAAGGTCCAGATTTCTTAACAGTTGGTGTTCTTGAATCTAGGATATTTCTTTGCCAGTGTCTTGTCATCATTGGGGTGTCTGAATGAGCTCTGAAAAAAAATCTCTTTGTGTCAAAACTCTATTTTGGCCAACTTTTATTGGTCAAGGGTGACGGTTGCTTACTTTTAAATTCAGAAACACATACTTTGTTTCTCCTACACACCAGTCATTCACTCACAAGTCTGATTCCAGCTCCTTTGTATTGACCTGTTGACATATCATCAACCTATGTCATCATGATGGTAACACAGTCACTGTTAGCAATTTGTTCATCACATTAGCATCATGAATATAATTAATCATATTATTTCCTATATGCCTTATCATGTGGACAAAGCCATGCAACTTCCATATAAGTAAATATTAATATTTGTGAATGCTTCTTTGGGGCTTATATAATAAAAATCAAGGAATAGCTTTAAATGTTGTGTAAGAGGGCTATTTTCTAGCCTTTCTCTCTTTTTAATAATATTACTGTTTTATATTTACTGAAACACAATTGCTTCATCTGGGTTTATTTTATTGTAAGGAGTGAAATAGAAATACCACATTATTTTTTTTCAAGTAGCTACACAATTGTCTCAATACCATTTATTATATAATCTACCTTTTCCCTACTGATAGATGATACCATATTTATCATATGCTAAATTCTTAAATGTTTTATGTTTATTTCTGGACTCTCCATTTTGTTCTGTTGATGAAATTGCCTATGCATGTGCTAACTTCTCCTAGGTTTTACTATTTTAATTGCTGTAGCTTTTATGCTATGAGATCAGGGATAGTCCCCTCTCATTAACTTCTTTTTCAGAATTTTCATGGTTATTCTTCTTTTAAAAAATTGAGATATAAATAACATACCATAAAAGTCATAAAAGTCACCCTTTAAAAATGTACAATTCAGTGGTTTTTAGTAGATTCACGAGGTTGTGTTACCATCACCACTATCTAATTCCAGAACATTTTCGCCACCCCAAAAAGAAACAAGTCACTACACATTCCACCCTCACCCCAGCCCTTGGCAACCACTAATTTACTTTTGCCTCTATGGATGTGCCTATTCTAGACATTTTGTGTAAATGGAGTCATACAATGTGTGGTCTTTTGTGACTTGCTTCTTTAACATACCACAATGTTTTCAAGTTTCATCTATGTTGTAACATGCATCAAATGTCATTCCTTTTTATGACCTAATGATATTCCATTGTATGGATATACTACATTTTGTTTATCTGTTCATCAATTTGGGTTGTTCCTACTTTTTGGCTATTATGAATCTAGCCCTTAATCTTAAATCCATATTTTAACACTTAGGTGAATTAAACTGTACTCTGATAACCATCCTAATGACATGATTTTCCTGTCTCAGAGTAGACATAGTCTTAAGAAGCTGTTGGCCTTGTAGGGCTATCAAGTATCAGAAAAAGTAGCCATTATTAATGATATAACATCGATAATTTGATGGGCATTATTCAGGGTTTAAAAGCCCATTCATAAATCCACCAAGCAAACATGTGAGGTCAGTGAACTACTTAGAGGGGTGATGTGTAGATTTTAGCATGCATAAAGATCACCTAGGGTACTTGTTTTCTTTTTTTAAGTATCAGATATATTTTATTTTTAACTATTATGATATATAAAATAATGTGATTTAACAAAGTTATTTTCGTAACACTTTTTGTGTGAGGTAGCAAGTAGAAATTTTTTGAGGTGCCTTTTTAATATTGTGAATTGGGCTATTTTATAAAATTAACACCAACCAATAATGGTTCCTTAATTCTCAAAGCAATTTAACCCAAAATGTGTTATATCTCTATTGGTCAATTCCATTTAGTTGATAAAGTTCCAATACAATCAGGAACATTTTGAACTTCATTATTTGAGTTGTTTAAATGATCAAATTATATTTTTAAAAAAATTTTTAATTTTAGAATATCACGGGAGTATGAATGCTTTTGTTACATAAATTGCCTTTGCACCACCAGAGTCACAGCTACAAGTGTGCCCATCCCCCAGACAGCATGCATCGCACCACCTAAGGTGCTTGTTAAAGAGCAAAGTAACTGGCCCCACTCTAGAGATTGTAATTCAGATGGTTTTTGAACTATGATTTGAACAATGCTGATCCATAGTACATTTTCACCCAAACTACCTGCGTGTAATCTGTCAGTATTACAGTTAAGGTCAGGTTCTTCAAAAGGAACCCTACTGAAGTGCTCTGGAAAACATTGTCACTTGTCAACGACTTCCCTAAACTATTTCTGCTAACGTCTCCAGCATTCCATGCAACTCAGAGCTAGGGCTCCTCAGACAAGTATGAAAACACTTAAGAAGGGTCAAACCTTTGTTTTTCTTGAGGAAACACTGACACTACGGTAGTCTTCCAGAGTAATGTATCCTTATACTGAAGGGGTTGGCCACCTGTCTGGTCCTGAACTCAAGTCTAACTTTTATCTTTCGTAGAAGAGTGATGGATTTGCCATAATCACATGGAGATCTGGAATGTAAACTACTGTCTCATCAGCTGCAAACAGCATCCATGCAAGCGCTTAATTGTGCATGTTAATTGACAGTCTGTCAATACAGTAACCCTGATGCACCACGGTTTTGTCCTTTTTCCTTTTAGGCCCGAGAAGGCAGGACCACCATTGTGATAGCACACCGACTGTCTACAGTCCTAAATGCAGATGTCATTGCTGGGTTAGAGGATGGAGTCATTGTGGAGCAAGGAAGCCACAGTGAGCTGATGAAGAAGGAAGGGGTATACTACAAACTTGTTAACATGCAGGTATCTGCTTCCTAGGACTTTTTTCTGCTGTTTGCTCCTCAATATAGTATTCTTTAAGTTATTGTTATGATGTAGCTAATGCTATACGGAGAAATAAGAAACTTCAGGACCTTGCCTAAAAGTGTATGTCTGAAGCTTTAATTCAGAATCTGTGGAGGGTGGGGGTGGGGGGGGTGCAGGGAGAAAATAAAATAAAGTGCCAAAAACATCATGAATGTATGTATTCCTTAGGACAGAGATGCCTAATTGCCTGGGGAATGTGTTCAAACTAACAGGTCCTTTCTACCACACGATTAGGGATGATCAGAGTGCTAGGAGTCAGAGGACAAGAGAAGTGTTTTCACACTTGACTGAGGAGCCCTATCTCTGAGTTATATGGAATGCTAGAGACTAGCAGAAACGTTTTAGGGACGTCGTTGCCAACTGACAACCTTCTCAGAGCACTTCTGTAGGGTTCCTTTTGAAGAGCTAGGATCTCTAGTGGTTGGAGGAGGTCGTGTGTGATTTAAAAATGTTCTTAGATGAGCCTAAGAACAATGGCAAGATGGCATGGCTCTAGGAAGTGAATAGTTTGGTTTAAAAAAACAAAATCATTCACTGTGGTTCCTAAAATAGGTGATATTGATAATTATTGGTTTGTCTTATTATTAAACAAGACATTTTATTTTGCTCAGTCACTTGAGCAACTCTGCAGAATAAATAACCTAAAAATATTTTGTTAACATGATTCTTATGTTTGTATATACACTTGCTTTGATATAACTGCAGTTATATATCACATATTTCTGTTCTTTTTTCTTAACATTTCATATATACATCATCCAGATACTGTCATTTTAATGGGTACTCAGCAGCCCATTATATTAATGTGTGAAATTAGTCATTTCTCTAAAGTTAGATACTTGGTTTGTTTCCAGTATTTCTTTATTCTAAATATTGCCACTGTGAGCATATGTGGGTCAAAAAAAGTTAAGTCAAAAATTTGCCTTGTTTTCTGACAAGTAATTTAACTCCTCTGAGTCTTAGTTCCTACATTTGGAATACTAAACCTATTGTAGAGAGGCTGTTACATGTTTAATAAATAACCACTTGAACATATATGTACTAAAAAAAACCCCACTGAAATCTTAAAAGGGTGAATTTTATGATGTATTAATTATATCTCAATAAAGCTGTTTTTTTTTTTTTTTTTTTTTTTTTTTAACAAAAAAGGACCTGGCACACAACAGATGCATGATAAATGGTAGTTACTGAAATTTGCAAATTCCCCAAATGAAAATACCAAATAAAATGATAGAAAATTTTATAACTCAGGCTGGCATTTGCCAGATAATGTTCTCCAGCAGAAGGGGATCAATCACAGTTTCTTTGCCAGTTGCTACCATATGGCCTAGCCACCGTTAAGGGTCTTTATCATTTCACTAGTTAGGAATATATATAATGTTACTTTAAATCCATTTTAGTTTTCATTTCATTAATAGTTACCAAAGCTTTATGATTTTGCCTATAATGACATGTTGGATCCTCAGATGAGGTAACCACTTTCTCTCTTGGCTGTCCTATTGCTGTGTCCCCTGTAAGAATGACCTTCTACTTCCATAGGACTTAAGCTGTGAGACTACTAAGGGGATATGGACAACTCTGATCTTTCTATATCATATTCCCTGAGCTTTCTTTCCTAGGAAAAGTGGTACATTTGAAGACTGAACAGTGGCCTGGCATGATAGAAACCTGTCACCAACTAGGCAATAGCTTTGGGCAAGTCGTTCAACCAAATTGGGTTCTGGTATCCTCACTTGTTAAATGAGCAGATGCTTGGACTAAGATGACCTCTGATGTTTCTACCAGCTCGGGCATTCCATGATTCTTAGGCCCTTTGAACATCTCCACCTTGGTGTGCCCACCTTTTCCACTTCTGATTTGGGTTTTGCCCTCCCACTTAGTTGTTAGTGCTGTTGGGGAGATGGAGGGAAAAACTGTCATGAGCCTGAGGGTTCACTAGATGCTCAAGCTAATGCTGCTCTCTTTTCTCAAACCTCAAAGACCAACCTGGTTTTAATTCAACCTTGTTTTGGTTTTGTTTCTAACAAGAATTTTCACTGCTTCTCCATTAGGTAAACTGTTGACTCTTCAAATGTATCTTAATTTTTTTCTCATTATAAAGGTAATATATTCTTATTTTAAAAAATCTAAGCATTTAAAAAAATCCAAACATGTATATCTTAGGAACTTGAAAGTAATCATAATCTAAATCCCTACAAATAACCATTGGCAGCATTTAGTATTTATTTTTCATCTTTGCTAGCCTAAAGGAGCTAAACAGTATCTCCACATTTCTTTACCTATTCATGAGATTACCTTTTCCCATTTTCATTGGCCATTTATATTTTTTCCTCTGTGAAAGTATTTGTTTTTGTATTAAGCCATTTTTCTATGGTGTTGTTCATAATATTCTTATTGATTTATAAGAACTCTTTACATAACAAGGAAATACACTGTCCTCTTGCATGTATTGGAAAGATTTTTTTCCTGCTTTGTTCCTTCCAATTTTACTTTGTTGTTTGGCTGCCATAAAGGAGTGTTAAAATTGTATGTAATTAGATTATTAATTTTTTCCTCCATGTCTTCAGGACTTAGGGTTGTTCTTAGGATATGCAACCATATTTCCGTTCAGCATTTGTTTTACTTTTTACAATTAAATCTTTGAGCCAGCTGAAATATGTTTGGATGGAATAAATGAGGGCTATTGTTTTTAAATAGATACTTTTTACCACCTGGGGAAAAGTGACCATCTTGATTTTGAAACTCAATGACCTCTCAGCTGCAGCACCCAACACCAACTAAATAAGTGCTTTAGGTAAGGCACAGAAAAAAATACTACGAGAGAGACAGATAATGTTCATGTGGTCATAGAAGGGAGCTAAAATCTGAAGGGGCTTACTGGAAGAACCGTCCACTGAGATGGACCTCTTGATAGCACGGATGAGGTTACAAATGGAGGAAAAGATAAGGGGAGACATTCACGGGAAGTGGTCCAGTTTGACTTGATCTTTGAGGATCCATGCTTGAGCAGGTGGTGGGAAGCTGAGGATGATTTGGAGCTGCCTTTAGGGAAATAAATGTGGTAGCAGTGTGGGAAGAGATGGGAGTGAGGATGCAGGGGATCAGCTGCAGAAGACGTCTTTAGTCCAGGTTGCATTTTGGTTGTGAGATGGTGTAAAATGGTTTCAGCAATAAGTAAAGAAGTCCGCCAAGCAGAATATACTGCAGTGTGGTTCAAAGCAATATACAACACATGGGCAATATTCTGTCAGGTGTTGAAAGCACAACAGCAAAGCTAAGAGATCAAGAAATGCTGCTGTGGGTACAATAAGGCACTAGCCATGGGATTGGGTTCAGGGCAGGACCTGAAGGGAGGAGCAAGACCAAGACAATACTACAAGGACTAAGGTCCTGGACAAACCAACCATTCAGATGCGTACTCAGACATGGAGGAAACAAACAGGGAAACAGACCCAAAGTCCAGCTCCAGCAAGGCTTGATGTTCCCTCACAGGGCAGCGAGCTAGAAGTCCTTAAATCACCACTCCCCACCCCTATTCCCATTGTAGAGAGAACCGTTCTCAGAGCTGGCAATGAGGCTAAGCCTGTGTGTTGAGTCGCCTGGGGTGAGGTATGAGTCAGAGCAGGACTGCGACGAAGGAAGAAGATGACTGCATTTTTGGCTAGTGGAGGAAACCAGTCTTGTCTCCTATGGGTAGTGAGAAGGCCCTTTGATCCAACTTTCCTTTGTTCATAGCTTTAAAAATGAGCCCTTGGTCATGTTTCTATTTCTTCTTCTTCCCTTTGGTGGTCACCACTTGCTCTCTGGATTCTTGCATATTGAGGAAATTCCTACATACCCTTTGGATTATGAAAAATGTGTCTTTAAATTTTTAGAAAATACTGGCTGGGCACAGGGGCTGCATTCAAGCCTGTCATCCTAGCATTTGGGGAGGCAAGAGGATCACTTGAGGCCAGGAGTTCAAGACCAGCCTGGGCAACATAGTGAAACCCTGTCTCTAAAAAAAATTTTTTTTTTTTAATTAGCCCAGTGTGGTGGCTCATGCCTGTAGTCCTAGCTACCTGGGAGGCTGAGCAGGGAGGATGGCTTGAATGCAGGAGTTTAAGGTTGCAGTGAGCTATGATGACTGCACTGTAGCCTATCTCAAAAACAAACAAAAAATTTTTTTAGAAAATACTTGCTTTCATATTGTTCAAATTAAATTTGACCTTTCTGTCATTTTTAACCTTTTTTACTTATGTGTGTTGATACAATTCTTTATAGTTTTCCAGCTAACCTTGATTGAGAAGTTGTTAGGGAATCGAAACATCTTGACACATGTAATATTCAAAATTGCTTTATGGTTCTAAACTTGGCGGTTAAATCCATCTGGGGGACACACACACACACTTTAATGTTTTGTTATTCTTTCAGACATCAGGAAACCAGATCCAGTCGGAAGAATTTGAACTAAATGATGAAAAGGCTGCCACTGGTATGGCCCCGAATGCCTGGAAATCTCACACAAATAGGAATTCTACTCATAAAAGCCTTAGAAATTCTCGAATGTATCAGAATGGCCTTAATGTGGAAACCAATGAACTTGTAAGTTGTTTTTCACTTAAATTAAGTCATTTACTTTATAGTTTTGCTGTTGAAATTCTTAGCCCTGCAAGTGTTTTTCAGGCACAGATGATTACTACTATGAGCCGTACTCTTCTTTTAAAAAGGAAATTTCACATTTTAAATGTATTTGACAGTGAATTGGAATCAGATTTTCAATGGCAAAAAAACAGACCCAAAAATGTGGTCTTTGTGCTGAGATGTTTAGTATTAAAATTAAATCTTACATTCATCGTTGAGGTCCAGAGATAATAAGGCTAGTCCAAAATAAAAGGCCCTGATATTTGCATACTCTATTAGGTAGGATTACATTTGATTAACTATACTAGAAAACACAGAATAATATCAGTTTAAGCAAACTAAGAGTTTTTTTTTTCTCTTTCACATGAAAAACAGAATCTTAGAGGTGAAAAACCCAGGGATAACATGGCTCCACAGTCCCCATGGACTCAAGCTCTTTCTCGTCTTTACCTTCACTGTCCTGGCATGTGGCTCCGTCCTCAGGGTCACTGCACGATCTAAGGTAGCTCCTGAAGCTCTAGCCATCACATCCATGTTCCAAGTACCAGGAAGTCCCACACAATACTTATAAGTCCTTGGCCATAATTTAATCACATGGCCATACCTAGTTACAAGGGAGTATGGAAAATTGAATCTTTTTGCTGTATGCATTGACACACTAAATTAGATTGGAATTCTCTTACTAAGAAAAAGGGGGAAATGGCCAGAAATAGCAAAATTGTGTATTCTTTAACATTCCTCACCTAAAGATATAGGATATTATTAATTCAAGTTAACAAATAATTTTATAATAGGGAACACACTCCAAGAAAAGATATTTTATTTCAAGATATGATTTTGGTGCATTTTGGTGTTATTTGTTGATAAAGCCTGAGTTTACTTTTACTTTTGTGTTGACCTGAGGAAACTTAGCCCACTGAGAGGTCATTGCATGTGTATTTCTCTGCCCACAGTATTACTTACTGCAGAAATTACAGGGCTCTTTTAGAGGTCTTAATCTTGGTATATTTACAGAGAAAGAATAACAATTGTAGTATTGTGGGGCTTCATTGTTATAAGTAAGATAAACAATTTCCCCCTTTTTGGCTATGGAATTATCCACTTTTCGTTTCCTCATTTATTTTGAGCGTTATTTTGCTAACTGTTTAAAGTCCAGTATTTTAGAGGAGCACTGCTCTTGAAGAAATGCATTGAGAAGAGGGGGAGGCAGAAAATGCTGCAATCAATAGGATTGTCCTAAGTACCGTCAGAGAGGGATATGTGCCAAAAGAAAGGGAGAAATTAAGTCTGATTAGAGGGACCTGGGAAGACCTGTTTGTGTGTGTTGAAGAGCAGCAACCCAGGGGAAAAGGCATTTACTATGCTGGGGATCAGGACTTAAAGATAATGTTAACCAGGGAGGAAAAAAACCTAAATTACAGAGAAAATGGGTAATTTAAAAGAAAAGGGCTGAGTAGGACCTACTTCTATGTTCTCTTTTTCATAGGGACACAAATATAACCTATTTAAGTGACCTTAAGGCTATGGAATTCTACAGTCACCTTTCTCTCAAGTTTATTTATGTTAAACTGTTTCTGTAGTCAAAATATTCTTCTTTATGAAACCTAAATTCTTCATGCTTGATCAGACACTTAGTTCAACATTTGCTGAGAATTGATGTGCCAGGAATTGGGTTAGTTTCTAGGAATATAAAGACATAATCTTCATCTTTTAAAAAACAAAAACAAAAAACCCTTGCATACTGTTTTCTGGAATGACTTGGGGAAAAAAAACATACTAGAAATGGAGATATATAACCAAACAATAAATCACAAAACAGGTTAAGCTATGAAATAAGAGAAGTCTGCACAGGGAGCAGTGATCAAAGAAAAGGGATATAATTAATTTACTTTTGTGAGTTGGGAACATATCACAGAAGAGGCAGAATTGGGCAGGGTTCTGGAGTGAGGAGACCAAGGCCATGTACTCTGGTTAATAATGGTATCCGACATTTGTAAGGACGTTTATCCATTTGCTCATGAATATTGTCTCATTTGACCTTCATCCCTGTTAGAGAGGCAGGACTGCATCATCATATATGAGAAACCTGCAGCTCAGCTCACGGGACCCAATTATTACTGTCACACCAACAGAGTTGTGTAAGACCAGAGTTGGCACTTGGATTCCAGGGCATTTGGTGCCCAGAACCTGCTACCTCTCAATCTGCTCAGGCTAGAACAGAGACAGGCTGGTCACACCATGAAGATTGCCTCTTGGGTGAACAATTCATTTTTATTGTATTGTATTTATTTATTTATTTAGACACAGAGTCTCACTCTGTCACCTGGGCTAGAGTGCAGTGGCATCATCATAGCTCACTGCAGCCTCAAACTCCTGGCCTCCAGGGATCCTCTTGCCTCAGCCTCCTGAGTAGCTGGGACTACAGGTGTGCACTACCACACCCAGCTAATTTTTCTATCTTTTGTAGAGATGGGGGGGGGGTGTCTCACCCTTGCTCAGGCTGGTCTCGAACTCCTGGCCTTAAACAATCCTCCTGCCTCTGCTTCCCAGAGTGCTAAGATTACAGGTGTGAGCCACCTCGCCTGGCCTATTTTTTTTATACTAGTGAGACAGTAGCAGTAGGGTGAACAATTCATACTCAGCTTCTGCTATGTAATCAGTGGACACTGTTAACATTTTATAATATATGGTCCTACTTTCTACTAGTTTGCTGGTCATTCTTTGTACCTAGTTGAGGGCAATGGCCCTGCCTTTTCTATGTGTACAAACCCTGGTAACTGTTGTGTCATCACCAATTTGTCCTGTTATTTATATGTTCTAGGATGCAAATGTGCCACCAGTGTCTTTTCTGAAGGTCCTAAAACTGAATAAAACAGAATGGCCCTACTTTGTGGTGGGAACAGTATGTGCCATTGCCAATGGGGGGCTTCAGCCAGCATTTTCAGTCATATTCTCAGAGATGATAGCGGTAAGTTTGCAAACATCACATAACAGCTTGAATTAAATCAGTTCATCAGCTGTTTCTCATCCCAACCTCACCAGCTGGCTCCATTATGGGGTTAAGCAGCCTAAAATTAAACTAAACCAAAGTCCTTAATTTCCTTTTGAGAAAAGCTGTGAGGGAAAAGAAAAGTAGCCTTTGAATCACTCTGAGTTATGATATTAATGAAATTATAAAATGTAAAATCAATGAAGAAGGCATTCTAATTAGCTCTCTTCCTGTGGGTGAAACTGGTGTCTGACAACGATCCTGTTCTGTTTGTGGAGAGTTGCTGGTACCTGTCTCAGAGGGAGGTGGGGAGGGGGTATAGGAGAGGGAGGGTTAAAGTCACAGTGCTTAGTAAGAGTCCAGGCTCTGAGCATAGACTTGCCTCACCACTGAATAGCTGTGCAAACTTGGGCATGATGCTTTCCCTCTCTGTGCTTCAGTTTCTTCATCATAAAATAAACCTACCTCACAAGATGGCTGAGGATTAAAAGAGATTATATTGGTAACTATATGGAATGCATTTAAGAGTGTCTGCCTCTTAGTAAGTATTTGAAAGGTGATAGGCCCTACGTCACTATTTTAGCAATCCTTCCAAGACGTGGGGAGTCTAAGAAAGAAAACTCATACTATCCAATCATTAAATTTATTGGGGGATATTTATAGGAAGTTATCAGAAATATCTAAGTCTCCATCACATCCAGAATTTATATTGTATAATCACCTTAGTCAACCTCTAACGTTATCAGAAGTACTTTTTTTGTTAAGGATGAATTATTCTCCATCATGCTAAGAGTTTATTATTCTTGTGACATTGGATATTGCTTTACAAATAAGACCACAAGCCAAAAAATAAATAAATTGGAAAGGACCCTCCAAATCTTTTTTTTTTTTGCGTGCCTCATCCATTTGTATCTCTAAATCTTTTTAAATTTCAAAACAAAGCAATCCCCAGGTCTCTTATAATTCAAGAGCTACATGGACTGTATTTATATTTTGGAGTATCTCTTATATATGCCGAGTGCTAGGCACTGGAGATACAGCAATCCACAAAATAAACCAAGTGGTGCCCTCAAACAGCATACTTTCTACTGGGGCAGACACACAAGACACAAACAAAAAAACAAATATATAATGTGTCAAGGGATAACAAGTATTTTAAAAGCAGGAGAGGGCAGTAAATGAGGGTGCTGTTTCAGAAAATTTGGTCGGGGAGAGCTCTCTGGGCAGAGGCGGGAAGGAGAGGGCGGAGGGCGGAGGGCGGGCGCCGGAGCCGGGGCTGCGGCGGGCAGGAGTCAGAGGGAAGGGCGAGTGCAGGGGAAGAGGAACAAACACTAAAATGTGCAACCACCCGCAGCCCATATGCTGTGTTTCCACCCACATTAATGACCACATAGTCCTCAAATTCATAGAGCCAGGAAGTAGAATAGAGGTTACCAGGGGAGGAGGAAAGTCATTGTCTAGGGCAGCGGTCCCCAACCTTTTTGGCACCAGGGACCAGTTTCACGGAAGACAATTTTCCCACAGACCGGGAGGTGGAGCGGGGGATGGTTTCAGGATGATTCAAGCACATTACATTTATTGTGCACTTTATTTCTATTATTATTACATTGTAATATGTAGTGAAATAATTATACAACTCACCATAATGCAGAATCAGTGGGAGCCCTGAGCTTGTTTTCCTGATCGGACAGGAGGCGGAGCTCAGGTGGTGATGCCAGCGATGGGGCGTGGCTGTAAATACAGATGAAGCTGTTATTCCCCCTCTCCCCCGCCACTCATCTCCTGCTGTGTGTGGCCTGGTTCCTAACAGGCCATGGACCAGTATGGGACACCACAGTGGGGGTGGGGGGGATGCTGGGACCCGCAGGTCTAGCTGGTACAGAATTTCAGTTTGAGATGATGAAAAAGATCTGGAGATGGGTAGTGGTGAAAGTTGCCAAACAATGTGAATGTACTTAATGCCACGGAATTTTACACTTCAAAATGGCTAAAATTGTAAACTTTGTTATGTATATTTTACCACAATAAAAAGAAGAGCCCCACATATTTGAAGCCTAGTTTTAAAAATGTAAAACTATTATATATGGGAAGAATAAACAAGGATCAATCATGTAATCCAAGTGGGCATTTTAAATGTTCTTTTGTAGATTTTTGGACCAGGGGACGATGCAGTGAAGCAGGAGAAATGCAACATGTTCTCATTGCTTTTTCTAGGTCTGGGAATTATTTCTTTTTTTACTTTCTTCCTTCAGGTAGGTACCCAGTGATTTGCCCTTCTCATCAAGTCTATAATTCAATTAGAGAAATTAACTAAAACCTAATGGAGCTTCCGAATCCTTAGACTGAAATGAATTGCAAACACAGTTGGCACAAGGCTCTTATAGAGGGTGGACTCCTTGGCAGGAGGAACTGTGACTTCCTTGCATGCTAAATTGTATTATGTTACGAGTTTGTCCTCAGCAAACATTCGTTACCAAGGAGGAGAAGAGGCTTGAGTTTGCCAGAGAATATAAGAACCACTTGAATTCGACTGGTTGCAAACTGGGAAAATGCAGTACAATAGCATTCTCTCTGTTGTTGCTACTCTTTACGCAATACCAAGTAACTTCTCTGATCTTTTCCTGCTTAATTGATGAACTATTTGAAAGAATGGACATTTTGCGTTTTGGTGTTGTAGACCTAGCCAAAATGAACTAGTCAAACTTGCTCTAATTACCTTTTTCTACTTAGACCTCTCCCCAAATTTCCTTTGTCTCTTTAACCCAGTGGGCTCTGTGAAGGCCTTTCAAACCAATGCATTAAGTCAGCAAAATAATATTTCCTGGATGTGCCTGCATGCTTCTTTTTTATTATTGTTGAACCAAGGGTAAAAGCAAACCAAGCTTTAGAAATCATTGCCTTGCTAGTAGTAATTCAATGATCTGATTCTGGTCTAAGCCCCGGTGTGTGAGTGGTGCTAGTTAGAAAAATGTATTTCAGGGGCTGCAGGAACAGTGGGCTGATGCATAGAGCTGTGGTGCCCATAGCAATCTGCCGGCAAAGGGAGGAGGAGTAGGAGGAGGAGGAGGGCAGCCTGGTGCCAGACAAGGAACACCTGGGGCAGACTCACCCTGGACACTGATCTCTCATCATCCTGGCTTAGTAAAGAGTTCAGATGTGTCCTCCCCAGAGTGCCCCACGCCCACCCCAGCACTCACAGTGTGGCTGGAGGCCCACCCATTCTGGGTGCCCGAGAAGCAAGCCCAGCTCTGGATGTCTGGGCTACTCTCCAGTCTGGACGTGGTAACTAGAGAAAGGGAAATTTGCAAAGAAGCTTGGGGAGGAAGAGTAGCCTAATTGTGCCCCCATCTGAGCACAGGTGGAGCTGTGACCCAGAAGGCAGCAAATTCACTTGGAGCTTGCTTCTCTAATCCTCGCTGGATGCTGTACGAGCCAAAATGTATTCCTGCATAGAGTTTTGTTACTTCTGTTTTCAACTGTGTTATTGAAAGTATTAGGAACACACTGAAAGTTGTAGTTAAATATAGTGTCTTTGTCTCTGAGATGTTGTCCTTGAAAGTTTTGAAAAATAAACCTATTTAGGATGGTTTAGAAGCCAGAACTGGACACTTTTAAAGTTTTTGGTATTATGATTCTAATGCATACTAATGATTTAGCAGCAACATGAATTTTAAGTTGGGACTTTGCTGTATTTGGTCCTAGACTTTTGTTAATATTTGAATAGCTGACTAACATACAAATACAGGTAATGTAAAATCAATGTGCATATATGCACTTGTGTTAGAATACTAGTGAGAATCAAAACTATAGCCGTTTTTCTCAATCAGGGCTTCACATTTGGGAAAGCTGGAGAGATCCTTACCACAAGGCTGCGGTCAAAGGCTTTTAAAGCAATGCTGAGACAGGTAGGTGTGTGCACTGGAGAATGCCTTCTGGTGTTGCTGATTTCTTTCATTTTAAGCCTCTGCCTGTTCTTATTGGTATGCTGATCTGCACGCTTTCTGCCCAGGGTATTCATGCAAGGGTTGGTCAGGGTCCTGCAGATTGTCCTGGTCCGTCAATATCCAAAGACCTCTCAGGGTTTTTTCATAGAAGTAGGCTCAATTTTGGTAGTTTTGGCTTATTTTGCAACTATATCCATGTGGACGCTGTCATTTTGAGGACCTGTATCTCTTCTCTGGGTCCTGTGCAGGCCCTAGTGAGTCCATTGACACTCTGGGATACCTTTAAATAAAGAAAAAGGTGGTTGGTAGCATTTAAGTTCACGTACAACAATCGACTGTGTTAACTGTAGGTTTTCCCAAATGTTGGTAATTGAGTTTTGTTTCTTATTTGAGCTCTGTTTTCACACTAATTTACTTGTTAATTCATTCAAACATTACTTACTTACCATCTATATACCAGACAGCATACTGTCTGCTAACAGTGTCCATTATCTGCTCTCTTGGTAAGTTCACATTCTAGTGCAAGACATGTGGGAAAATGTGCAAACATGAATTTTCTATATTTATAGAGAATGCCTAAGAGAGGGCCAGAATACTGTCCATTCAATTGGCAGGAATTGATTACACTCCTATTCACAAAAGGGCACATAGCAGGTAGTATATTTTGAGCAGGTCTGAGTTTGTAAATCTTTTCAGTATCTTTTAAACTCTTGCTATGTAGGGAAAATCATTTTATTTGAAAGTAAAAGATGCTGTGGACTAGTAGCTCACAATTAAGTAAAATCTCAGGCATACTTTTAATCCATGTTTAAAAATACAAAATGAAACAAAAGCATGGTGAGAAGCCATAGCTTATTTTCTCTTGCCTAGAATTTACAAAAAGAGCATATTCCACACAACTTCACCACCTTTTATGAGAAATTGCACCATATAAGGGCAGAAGTATCTTTAGTGCAAGTTATGATTGGGTGTGTGGGCTGCCCACGGGGGCCCCCCACCTTGGGTGGAGCTGGCAGGAAGCATGGCTGCCATCTGGGTGAGCACTCCCCCACCAGAGACACTCTCCCTGCCACCACAGAGCTGCCAGGGAGCTGGGTCCTGGTGGACTTGGGAGGTGTGTGCTTAGGGCAGGGCCAAGGACTTTACATCGCTTGTGAGGTCTCCCCTAAACTTCCATACTCAAGTTAAGTATGGATATTTCCTCAGCACTGGAACTTTGGGAGGTTTCATCTGATTGCTTGTTTTGTTTTAATTTTGAACTAATTTAAAAGCGTATTTTGTGCCGTAGGACATGAGCTGGTTTGATGACCATAAAAACAGTACTGGTGCACTTTCTACAAGACTTGCCATGGATGCTGCCCAAGTCCAAGGAGTATGTAGACTGTACTCTACTAATATTTTCCTTTAACACAGTTTACAATAAACATATGGCATAGCTGCATCTGTTAAGATGCTTTCAGCTGGAAATAGCAGAAAACCCAATTCAAACTGGTATAAACAATAAGAGAAAGGTTAGACTTCAGGGTTGATCAATTCACTGCCTCAAAAATTTAACACATTGACCATCCTACAAAAAAAACCAAACTTTTCTTTGGGGCCACAGTGTTTTATTACAAAAATAGAATAAAAACTTCGAGTGTAATTTAAAAGGAAACATAAATGGAAAAACAAAATTTATTGACTTCTATTCATTTAATCCATGTTTTTAGAATTAAACTCAACATTAATTGTAACAAGCACATCAACAAGTAAGATTTTATATATGCTTCACATGACCCCGGGGTCAAAACTAGAGTGAGTTAAATACAAATCTTATGGCAGTTAATGTGTTAATCAAAGATCCAGGTTCCTTCTGACTGTGTGGCTCTGACTTCCATCCTTAGTGCTGGCTTCCTCCCAAGGCTTGTTCCTCCACAGTCATAGGATGGCTGCCAGTAGCAATTAGAGTTACAAGCTTCCTTATTTCCCATCCACTGAAAGAGAGTGCATGCCTCTACCTCAACCACCAAACAAAAGCCTTTCCTTGAAATCTAATTTGGGTCACATACCCAACCCTGAGCCAGTAACTGTCTCCAGGAGAAGGCGGTGCTCTGGGCAGCTTAAGGTCCCCACCCCTGAAGCTAAGGTCCGTTGGTCACTCTGAAACTCACTGTTTCCACACAACAGAGCAGAGGGAAGAACGGACGCCAGAGAGTCGACAGCAACGTCCACTATAGCCACCCTCGGGTTTTTCTGAGTGTCGCAAACACTAATTCATCCTTATGTGTGCTTTGTGGTGGATCGTCTGAGGATATGTACACTTTGTAACAGACGGTCTCTGGGAGTGTATAAATTTCTCTTTTACAACTTTTGAAGCAAATGGTCTTTAAAATTACCCAGGTGCACTGGAATTAATTTCCTCTTTGAACATTGCCTCTGTGAAAGAGTGCACATGCCCCACAGCCCATCCACAAAGCAGAGCAGCTGATCATGAGGTTCTGTGGTTCGTGCAGGCAGGAGGGGAATGGGAGTCTAAAGGCACAACAAAGAAAAGCCCCCAGAGCCTCCCCGGCTGAGCACAGGTGTGGCGGGTTTATTGTAAAGAAAGTGAGCGAATGCCAGCGCAAGCACAGAACCCGCTCATCGTTCTGACCAAGGAGCCTGAGGCTGGAGCTCCTGGATTTGGAATTTGAAACACAGCTTCCTTATTCTTTTCTCTTCCAGGCCACGGGAACCAGGTTGGCCTTAATTGCACAGAACACTGCTAACCTTGGAACTGGTGTTTTCATATCATTTATCTACGGTTGGCAGTTAACCCTTTTACTGTTATCAGTTGTACCAATTATTGCTGTATCAGGAATTGTTGAGATGAAAATGTTGGCTGGAAATGCCAAAAGAGATAAAAAAGAACTGGAAACTGCTGGAAAGGTAGGTCAAATAAGGCTTTAGTTAGTATGTATTTAGACATGTGTTTTATTTGAATTATTTATCACACTATGCACGTCTTAATAATTGTGCTCACTACAACTAACCATTGTCAGTGCTGTGTATGAAATATTTTACTGTATTAATGCCTAGAACTTTAATATGAGATGGTTAATGTAAAGCTTTTAGCCCATAGAAAGCACTTAACATGGTGGTTATTCTATAGAACTTCTGAATTTTCAAAGTATAATTTATCTTTTACTTCATGTCCCAATGCCATAGTTAGGACAAATGTCACCCCTATTTTACAGATAAGGAGAACTTAAATCAGAAGAACGTAAGTGAATTTTTCAAGGTTGGACATTTGCCGGTATTTAAGAGACGGTTCTTTTCTTCTTGGTGTGATTTCTATAATGAAGATGGGCAGACACCAGAGGGCAGTGATGCCTCAATTTTTGACTCTAACTACATTGGCGCTTGGGCGAACATTCACTTTAGCCTAACTATGTGCCCGGTGATTGTGCTAAGAATTTCTTTGTGCCAATTCATCACATTTTTACAATAGTCCTATGAGGCAGGCGTAATGTTACCCCAATTTTACAAATGTGGAACCTAAGACTCAAACAGAAGTTAGAAATATGGTTGGGATTCAAGTTCAAGTCTAGTTTCAAAGCTTTTATCTCTATAGCCTCTTTACATGTGTTTAAGTATGTCTACATCTACATAAAAGTATTTTACTTACACATACATGCATTTAAATGTAGATTATAGCCATGACCATTTTTACTCTTATTTATGGAAATATTAACCTTTATTGAAACACTAGGAGGTGAAACAGAAAACGAATATAAATTTGATATAGTTTCTATAGCACAGCACTTTACAAAGCCCTTCCACAAACATAACTGCAACTGGCCTTCACGGCAGTTATGAGTGGTGGGACAGACAGTATCTCTACAGGGAAGAAAGCCTCGAGATTGAGTGCCTTGCTCCAGATATGTGGCATTGAGGGGTAAGGTTAGAATTCCAACCAAGCATGTTTCCACTAAACCAATTATGTATCATGAAATCCTTTCCCCTCCTCTGGTAACCGGCATCAGCTGCAGCTCTGTGCGGTGTTAGCATCACCCCAGGTTTTCATCAGAATACTTTCTTATCCTCACCCTGCGTCCTCTCCTGGAGTTGGAGCTCTCTAGGACAGTGCATGGTTCCTGGACTTAGGAACCTCTGGGTGTTCAAAGTTCTTGAAGATCCTCTTGGCTGCTTGCTGTGGGTACTTTAGGGGATCATTTCCTTGACTTCCGTGTGTCACAAGTAACTGCTCAAGAAATACCCTGTAGTTCTGTTCATTCCCTCCACCCACCCCCTGCATTCCACACTTTAGAAGGGAAAATAATTAGCTAGAATGAAAATAAATTTTTCTTAGACAAGTTATATGAAAGAAAACATCTTGAATCTAGTTAAGGTAATAGTCTTAACTCTATTAAGAATGATAAATAACACTGAAAATTATCAGAATTTTGGCAGAGTAGGGCAGTTAGAATCAAGCAGCACTGAAGCAAAACATCATATGGGGTTATTAGTCTTGGCCTTGTTATTCAGTGTATGATACTGGACAAGATCCCCAACTTCTCTGGGCCTCACTTGCCATGTTAGTGGAATGAGAAGTTTACCAGATACCGTCCCATGTTTGTTCCAGTTAAAACTTTATTCTATTCTAGGGATCAGAGAATGAATAACTCAGACTGGCCAGTTTTTTTTTTTTTCTTTTGGAGACAGTCTTGCTTTGTTGTCTGGGCTAGAGTGTAGAGTGCAGTGCAGCAGTGGAATTCATAGCTCGCTGCAGCCTTGAACTCCTGGGCTCAAGCGATCCTCCTGCCTCAGCCTTCTGAGTAGCTGGGACTACAGGCGTGCACCATGGCCACCACTCCCAGCTAATTTTTTTTTTTTTTGTATTTTTTGTAGAGACCAGGTCTTGCTGTGTTGTTCAGGCTGGTCTCAAACTCCTGACCTCAAGCCATCCTTCCACCTCAGCCTCCCAAAGTGTAGGGATTACAGGCATGAGTCACCATGCCTGGCCCAGTTTAACCTTTTTTTTAGTAGCTGTTTTAACCTAATAGGGTTTTTAAAAATATGAGAGATTAAAGTTTTTGAATGTTAATTATCAACAATTCAATCATAGTTCAATTTTGTTTACTCAGTCAACACCTGATTAACTGAGAATAAGAGTTAGAAAGGTGGTCCTGGAAAATCCTGAAATCACTGTTTATTCAAAAAGAAATGCTGGAATTTACCTGGGTACAGATTAATCGTGGTTAAAGTACATCAGGATTTTGGGGTAGTCCCATCCCAATTTTCCTAACAGGGCTTGATAACGAGGGTGTTGGTTGCTGGGCAGGAAGGGGGAGGGAAGGAAGCATCAGAACCATCTTGACTCAGGCCGCACTGGTTACTAAGATTAGGGGCCTGCTGTGCCAGAGCTAACCTATGAAGCAGTTAATCTGTGATCAGAAAATCAAGAGTGGAGTGTAAAGTTATTAACAACTGGTTTCTCCTGATGTAAATTACAAAGCGGAGGTAGCAGAATAGCATAATAGATTAAGAACACGGACTTGGCATCAAATAGCCTGGCATGGAATCCTTGCTCTGCTACTTATTAACTCTAGCACTTTAGGCAAATCAGTAAACTTCTCTGTGCCTCATGTTCTCTCATCTGAAACAGGATAATATTTACCTTACAGGGTTGTGAGGTCAAATGAGATCACATCAGAAAATGGGGTGGTACTTGGCACAAAGTAAAACTCAACAAATATTCTATATTCTTGTCATGATTACTATCTGTTAGAGTTTTCATTTATAATAAAGTATCAAATATCTTTTAACTGATTACGGAAGCTGAGAACTGAGGTAAAAGTCTTAAAGCTGATAAAACAAAAACCTAAAATTAAAATCTCATGCTCCCTGTACTGATGGTTTGGATGGTTCAACTACAGACCTATAATTTAAATAGCTAAGTCGCAGACAATATACATTTGTCAAGGGTGGTTTGGCTGCAAGAATCGGAAAGCTGCTCTAGCCGGTTTGAGTAATAGAGATTTGATACAAGGACACAGGGTGGTGCAGGGAAATACAGGCAGTTTAACTGGCTGTTGCAGCCATGAGCCCTGTTATCTCTGAGTCTCTCTATTCACCTGTTTGTCCATTCCTCCATTGCTGAGTATTCAGACCAGCTTCCTACGCACACCCAGTGGGACTCTTCAAATGATGACATCAGCCTCAATCCACAGGGCTTCCCAGTTCAAGCACTTGCGTCCAGGGCCAGGAAACCAAATCTGATTAGCCCAGATTAGTCAGGTATCTATCCCTGGTTTAATCAGGGGTTTCAAGCAGGGTCACGGTGTTTACAATTGGTATCTCCTTCCCAACTGTGGGCGGACAGCTTTTCTAAGAAGTAGTATGTCCAGGGAAGAAATAATAGGCCCTTAGAAATCACAGCCGAATCCTTTCTTTTAGGACCCAACCCTATGAAGAAAGCAAGGTCACAAAGGGTTTGTGACTAAAGCCAGTCATTTAATTGCCTGGTGGCAGGACTGGGAATAGAACCAGGCCCTTGGTGCCAAGGCCACTGTTGTTGCCCTAAGCTGGTCAACCTCCCTGGGCATACGAGGACTTACCTACCATACTTAGCACAACTGGAGGTGCCAGTTTTGTCATAAGGTGGGTCTTGAAGAACACATTATGCCTTTTGCTTTTAACTGAAGGAATTTAAAGCCCATGATAACCTTCAGGATACTTTTGACAGAGCCCTAGGACCTATAGTTCTCGTTATTTCAGAAGTAAAAGTACAACTTCCAATGAAAGTCTGTTCTGTATTACAGATTGCAACAGAGGCAATAGAAAATATTAGGACGGTTGTGTCTTTGACCCAGGAAAGAAAATTTGAATCAATGTATGTTGAAAAATTGTACGGACCTTACAGGTAATGAACATATAATTGCTACTAAGAACCTAGCACTTTCCTAAGGCTGAATTTATTAAAGCTAATAAAAACTCTTTTGCTCTGAACAATGATATAACTATAAGGATGACCCTTTGTCAATAATTAACTCACTGCAAATAAGTAGCTCCTTGATGCGACTGGGTAACAGATTAGATTTTTACATCTTATAAAAACAATAAGATTAGGTCTCCAAGAGCTAAAAAGTACAGAACATTGTGCAACTATTTAGTCATTAGTGCAAGAAACATAAATAATCCATCTGGGTGATTCAGGATAAACATTCTTTTGAGGAATTCCTCAAACCTTTATTTTCTTTGGAGTGTGTAGACTGAACCAAAGATGAGAATTGTTATTTAGTATATTCCAGAGAAAGTTATTTCATCTGCTCTCTGAACGAGGACCAGATCCAACTGACTCTGGAGACAAAGATGCACAGTCTGTTTCTCTGGTTTACCGTTGAGCAATTCAAGAAACTCCCAGTGGCACTATTTGCCACTTGTTTCTACCATGGCCTGATCTTATAAATGACTATATTTTCAACACAAACAATATTGAATACAGCTTAAATTACAACTTTGTAGACTGGGAACAATAGTTTTGAATACTTGCAAATTTGAACAGGGATCCTTCAAATTCTCAATTTATTCTGTCTCCTGAATTATGTGTACTTCGTATGATACTAAAGAACATGCAGTTACATTTTTCTGTCCATTTGATGTTTGACATATAAACATACACCATTACCTGTGACCTTCTGGTTTATTTGGAACTTCAGAGAATTAAGAATAGAAAGCTGAAGCTAATTATTAATTTGTTTATAAATTGCAAATTGTTCGGTAATGTTAAGTATTGTAACACCATGCTCACAGCACCTAAATTAATCCAAATCAGTAATACTTTGAATTTTTCCTATTGCCAAATGCCTGCCTTCTAATTTGAAAGTAACTAAATTATGGTTCTTGGGAGGATTTAGAAGCTTAGTAAAGTGTAAAGTAATAAAGTATAATATGAGGTCTAATTAGAAATGGTGCAAAATGAATTGTATATGGGGCTGTCAGGATCTACCATGGGGAAGGACTTCTTGTGTGTGTCTATATAAACTTTTGTGAATCTGAGACATGAATTTTGACCTAAGAGACTACAGCTAGTTAAGAGAGACAAGATAATAAAGAATAATAAGAAACCACATTCAGATAATTCAAACTTTAGTTCTAACTTTGACACCTGGGTATTTTTCACAACAACCATATTTACATAATACTGATTGAACATCTGAGTCATTAGATATTAATGTATAATAATAGCAACTATCATTTGAACAACATTATGAACTAGTTACTATGCTAGACATTTGTATTTTATTTAGTTCTCCAAACAATTCATTATAGTGATTATCTGCATGGTATAAACCAGAAAACTGATGCTTAATGAGGTTAAGTCATTTATTCAAACTAATATTAATATAACAGGAGGCAAAATTTAAACCCAGGTTGACCAGACTTAGAAGCCACGATCTTTCCACTACACAGCTAAGGGAGGCTGAAGAGATGGTTACGAGTATACCAATTTGCTTTTCAGGAATTCAGTGCTGAAGGCACACATCTATGGAATTACTTTTAGTATCTCACAAGCATTTATGTATTTTTCTTATGCCGGTTGTTTTCGATTTGGTGCCTATCTCATTGTGAATGGACATATGCGCTTCAGAGATGTTATTCTGTAAGTAGCCTTGAAAATATTAAGATTATTCTATAATAAGGTCTCAATAGGTTTTGCAAAAGTTTAGAGTAGAAAAAAAATACTCATTTGTCCGAAGATGAGGTCAGGGAGTTAAATTTACCAGTCCTCACCCTGGCAGGCGAAGAAATCTGATCTTGTCCAAAATCAGTTTAATCATCTGAGTGGACTAATATTAACCAAGCTCATGAAAATGATCATAAAGCATAATTTTAGTTATCTTTATAATCCTAGTCAGGAGGACAGCAAATTTTCTCATTGTAGAATATAGGCAGAAATAAATCATAATTGGAAAGTTGCTGGTGACCATGGACTGAAAACAGAGGGTTAAATAGCTTGCTATTTATCTGCAACCAAACATGGCCTTGGCAATGAGACGGGAATGCCTGACTGAAGTCTGGCAAAGGCACTCTCTCCCCTAACCAGGCCTGAGATGGTCCTGCCAACATTAAGCTCTTAGCCTCTGCTGTTTTTCTTGGTTTCCAAGGCTAGCCCATGGTCTTTCTGATTGACGCATTCTTCAAGGTACGCTAAGTACCTTCTTTTAGGTTGCAGCCTAGGCTTGAAAAGAGCTATTCTCTTTTAAATCATTTGGCATGTTTCTGCTCTGGTGGGATCATTTTAAAGCAATGGGGAAGGACCTTTTTTGAAACAGGGCCAAGACAAAAAAAGTGAAAGTGTTTAAGAGTGGTTCTTTGGTTTTCGTTCACAATTAAAATTACCATGAAAAAAAAATATATACAAAATCTTTGTATCAATCAGGATCCCACCAGGAAACAAATGGCACTGCCAGTAGGGTAAGTGAAGAGTTTGCTAAAGGGTTTATTTACAAAGGCTTGTTAAGGTAAGCAGTACCCAGCTAGGAGCTGCTACCACCCTAAGCCTAGAGGCAAGAAGAGGGAAAGATTGCCTGGAATTGCAGCCCACCCATCCCCTGCGAGCGCCTTTCATTGGCCAAAACCCACGTGAAGCCAGAGGACAAGAAAACCTTTTGGTGCAGTTTATGACAGCTTGCCTGGCAGGGCATAGACTAGGATGATACAAGGTAAAGATGGGTAGAGAGAAGTGGTTTTGGAGGGACAAATGGAAATAGATGAGAATTACAACTTGGAGTACGACTTGTCCACAAAAATATTGAGAATATTGGCCCTATTTTTTCTTTAGATTGTGGAAATGTTAAGTTCTGGATAACTGGAAGACAGCTTTTTAATCTTTCATGCTAAAGCTAGATAACAGGATGTACAGGGACGCTAGACAGTTACATGTGGGTTGTTCATCACTATTTTAAAACTTCGTTTTTGGTAACTTTACTGTCAAGTATTTAACAAAAGCCTTATTTACCATTTTGGCTCCGTGGGGTATTAAAAACACGTTTTAATATCTTAGATTTAGAAGTTTGGGAGATGAAAACTTAAAGTTCTCTATTATTTATTGCTAGATAGAGATCTCCCTAACCTTTTCTCTGGGGGAGCATTGGTGTCAGAAGAAAATTGCTTTGTGGAGATGAAGATCTCAGGATTTTTTCTTTCCCCCCACCTCAGGACAGGGTCTTTCTCTGTCACCAGACTGGAATACAGTGATGTGATCACAGCTCACTGTAACCTTGAACTCCTGGGCTCAAGCGATCCTCCCGCCTCAGCCTCCCGAGGTCTCAGGATCTTTAGCCCTTCCTAAAAGTTGTCATAATCAATATCCATCCTTTAAATAACATATAATTAGCAAACAGACCTTTAGAACACCTGTTTTTTCAGTGTAGTGTCAATAGTTATTTTAATTGTAAAAGCAAAGTTATTTCTGGTAAAGGCTTATTTTCCCTAATAAAAATTCTTTTACTCCAGTGATTATTATCATTCGTGTGGTAGTATAGAAGAAACTACAAACTGAAAGTCAGGGCTATAGATTTAATAGGAAATATCACTGCTTGTCTGGAACTGATCAAGCCCCTTAAGCACTTTGTGTTTCAGTTCCCTCAACTCTAAAAAGCGCATATCCAGCAACTAAATTTGGTTGAGATCACAATCAGATTCAATTATAAGCCACTTCCTGAAAGTTACTTTAACTCCAGGAAATTAGGGGCTCCCTAATTAGGGGAAGAGAAGCCAGAAGGGGAGTAGAGAAAAGGCAAACCCTCGGGCAGTGGATCTTGCCTCTCCTAGGTTTCTTTTGTTACTAGAATTTCGTGGAAGTGTGCTGGGGTGGGGGAAGGGGATGATTATGGGAATAAAGGGATAAATATTGGTATGCAGTATGCCTTTGGACTTTCAAACACCGTGGACCTAACTATATAAGCTAATGTTTTGAATTCCTCTACTTCTGCCTAGGGTGTTTTCCGCAATTGTGTTTGGCGCAGTGGCTCTTGGGCATGCTAGTTCATTTGCTCCAGACTATGCTAAAGCCAAGTTGTCTGCGGCCCACCTATTCATGCTGTTTGAAAGACAACCTTCGATTGACAGCTACAGTGAAGAGGGGCTAAGGCCTGTGAGTTCTCTGCTGCCTGGTGAATGCTTGATTAATTCGGTTTGCTCTCTGCTAGACTGTAGCTACAGGATAAATTTGTGCTGATGACACTGACATATATTTAGCTTACTTTGTGATATTTACATGGCTAATATTTGACCATCTTTTTTGGCATTTTAAAATTTCATAAGCAGTTTCAAAGATTCTAAAGATTGCCAAACCAAAATTTTTTAAAAAGTAAAACCTGATGTACTAGAACTAGATAATTTCCGTGAAAATTTAGTCATTTCTACATAAAGGTATATGCATATAATTCTGTCATGTTAGTGCAATTAGCAGTTTGGCTTTAATCACATTTTGTAATGGCTAAGTTATAATTGGTAAGAAGACAGTTTTATTCACCATGAGAAATAATCCTATGCTTTATCATCTACAAAGTTAACTCAAACTCACATCTGAGTGTTCTTCATATGACACAAGCTGCTGCACATCTTAAGGGACAGGAAGCATGTAGGTAAAGAGATTGGGACTCCCACAGTCTTTCCAGGACTTTGCCAGGTATTTCACGTTCTGAGAAAGGTGCTGTGCCAGTGAGTAAGAGAAAGAAAACGAGCTTGAGAAGTTGCAGGGTTGGAGACGAGCTGTCCACGGAAACTGCAGGTAGAAACTGCTGCTGGATTCCCGAGCCTTTGGACACTGGCTTGACTCTAGCCTCAGAATCAGCTGTGGGAAAGCTAAATGAATGTCTCAAGTGAATCAGAAATTGAGTTTAGATACCAACTCTCTGTAATGACTTTTTTGTCTAACCTGTACCCCCATCTCCCATCTTCATTTTACGTAACAACTTGCTATCAATATTACCTGGTATCAGAACTACACTGAATGTGAATTTTATGTTTCTCTACTACAGTCTTGCATAAAGTTTCCTTGAAATAATATTTCTTATTCCAATAATTATAAGCCCGATTATAATAGCAACATTTTAAAAAACTTTTTAGGACAAGTTTGAAGGAAATGTGACATTTAATGAAGTCGTGTTCAACTATCCTACTCGACCAAATGTGCCAGTGCTTCAGGGGCTGAGCCTCGAGGTGAAGAAGGGCCAGACGCTGGCCCTGGTGGGCAGCAGTGGCTGTGGGAAGAGCACCGTGGTCCAGCTCCTGGAGCGGTTCTATGACCCCTTGGCCGGGACAGTGGTGAGCACACTTTCTTAGTAACCTAATTGAAGGCTGTATTTTAAGTGTCCAAACCAATATTGTTATAATGGAAAAAACTGGACAAATGAAGACACTAACCCTGTTTGATAGAATGACCACATTCTATAAACCTCAAAGTGGTACCCATATCAGATAAATATATGGGGACAATAGGGCAGAATATCTGGAACTTAGTCTAGCTCAGAAAATACTGACTATAAATTAACCTCTACCTTGCCTTGGGCCTTTTGGCCGGCCTGATTTTCCCACTCACTCACTGGCTTATAAAGGTGAACCACAAACTCCTCCAGAATTAAAAGCAGACTCCCAGGACAGGCCGGTGCCTGCTGCTTCTCCCCTCCCATCATCACCTGCTTTGCTTTCTCTCTCTAACCCTGAACCTAGGCTCTCTAACTTTGACTTATATCCTCAACTTCCAGCCCTTTCATATTTGGCTTTTATTAAGTCAAGTTGAAGAGTTGGGGTCATTCTGGGGACAGCAGATCTGAGTGGGACACTCTTAAAGGCACAGATGCCTGGAGGAGGGCAGATAAGGACAAAGAGGAATGTGAAAAAATACGGCCAAATGTGCTACCTTTTTGCCAATTAGACCAAGATAGGGGTGGCCTAATCACCATAAAAGCCACCATGTTGGCCTTCTGCAGTGTAAGTCTTAGAGGCAAGAGGCTTGGTGTTTAGCAACTACTGATGCTCACATGCAACAGTCCTCCAAATAAACGATCTGGAAACTGTTTAGTTTTTTTTCTTTTCCTTTTATAAGTAACCCTTCTTATAGTTCGTGGACTTTGCTTTTCAGCTCCTAGATGGTCAACAAGCAAAGAAACTCAATGTCCAGTGGCTTAGAGCTCAGCTCGGAATTGTGTCCCAGGAGCCCATACTGTTTGACTGCAGCATTGCCGAGAATATTGCCTACGGAGACAACAGCCGGATTGTATCACAGGATGAAATTGTGAGTGCAGCCAAAGCAGCCAACATACATCCTTTCATCGAGACGTTACCCCAGGTAAGTTACCTGGTAACTTCTTAGCTGAAATTAGAATAGACTACAGTTTTTAATCCCCAAAACAGTTCACAAAGTTATACCAACAAAGTCTTGTAACAAAATGTGTTGATTTACTAGCATTGTGACCTTGAACAAGACACTTAACTTGAGGATAGCAAGGGTCCTTATTTGTAAAGGGCAATACAGCATGCCTACCTCATATAAACATAGTGAAAAGCAAATAAGGTGATAACAAGTCCAAAGCACCATACCTCAGGTTGCAAACTGGTCGTGGGCTACATTTAGACTGAAGTCATGTTTGGTTTAACTCTTATGGTACTTTTTTAAAAATTAAACTTTTTATTTTGAGATAATTATAGAGTCATCTGCAGTTGTAAGGAATACAGAGATCTCTTGTACCCTTTATCTAGTTTCCCCCAGTGACAACATCTTGCAAAACCATTAATACAATATCACAACCAGGATATCGACTTTGACACAATCCACTGATCTTATTCATACTTCCCCAGTTTTATTTGTACTCATCTGTATATGAGTGTATTTAGTTCTTTGCAATTGTTTTGCAGGCATATGTTCGTGTATCTACCACCGCAGTTGAGATACAGAACATTTCCATCACCATAAAGGTCTCTCATGTTGCCCTCTTATTGCCACACACCCCTTTTTCCTGCCCTCACTCCTCCCAATCTCTGGCAAACACTAATCTCTTCTCCATTTGTATAATTTTCTATTTTAGGAATGTTATATAAAAATACATACAGTGTGTAAACTCTTGGGACCAACTTTTGTCACTCGGCATAATTCCCTGAACTTGCATGTATTCCTGGGTCATTCCTTCTTATTGCTGAGTAATGTTCCATGGTGTGGATGTACCATGGTTTATTCACCTGTTAAAGGATATCTGGGTTATTTCTAGTTTGGGGCTATTACAAATAAAGCTGCTATAAATATTTGTATAGAGATTTGTGTACAAACCCACGTTTTTATTTCTCTGGGATAAACGCCTAGGAGTGCTATTGCTGGGCCATATGGTAATTTCATGTTTAGTTTCATAAGACGCTGCTAAGCTATTTTCCAAAGTGGTTGTACCACTTTACAGTTCTACCAGCATGTATGAGTGATGCAGGTTCTGTGAATCTTTGCCAGCATTTACTGTCGTCATTGTTTATTTCTACCATTCTGATAGGAGTGTAGTGATATATCATTGTGGCTTTAATTTGCATTCCCGATGGCAAATGATGTTGAACCAGAGTCTTTTTATATAATTATTTGCCATCTGTATATTCTCTCTGGTGAAATGTCTCTTCAAGTTTTTTGCCTATTTTCTAATTGGATTTTTTTTTCTGTTTTGAGAGTTTTTTATATATTCTAATTATTGTCAGATATGTAGTTGCAAATATTTCCTCCCAGTTTGTAGCTTGTTTTTTCATCCTTTAACAAGGTCTTTTGCAGAGCAAAAGTTTTAATTTTAATAAGGTCCAATTCATCAATTTTCCCTTTTATGAATCTTGCTTTTGGTGTCAAGTCTAAGAACTTGTTGCCTGGCCGTAGGCCCCAAAGATTTTCTCCATTTTTTTCCCCTAAAGTTTTGTGATGTTACATTTAAGTCCATAATCCATTTGGTCCATTTTAAACATCTGTAGTGCTGGAAGGATGGCTTGAGGTTCCTAAAATTGATGGTAGGGGCAATTCATTTTATGGCATTCTTGTAGCATTTGAGGTTACACTGGACTAAACTGAAGTAGAGCTTAATTATTTTTGCCTTTATATTCTGCTATAATTAGAAATCACTCACACTTACAAATAAAATTTTAAAACCTTTCAAGTCACGGGCATTAACTTGAAGCAAATATTTGGATTTGACTGTGAATAAAAAAAACTTTAAAGCTTCAGCTTTTAAGATAAATGACATTGTACTTTAGGAAATTCATTCACACGAATAAGCTCTGCATAAGCTCTGCAAACTGAACTGACTCAATTTGCATCTCTTCATTCTTTGTTCTTTCTTCACCTAGAATACTCACAAAATCCAGCTTCCCAAACTTATCCACAAAGGTTTCTCTCCTTCATTTATCTCCCCATTTTTCTCCTTGTCCCCACAGTTTCTATCTTCTGATCTTTCAGAGCATGCTGTATATACTACAGTCACATGCCACATAATGTTTTGGTCAAAAATAGGACACATATACCACAAAGGTCCCATAAGATTATAATGGAGCTGAAAAATTCCTATTGCCTAGTGACATGATAGCCTTCATAACATCATAGCACAATGCATTAGTCATGTGTTTGTGGTGATGCTAGTATAAACAAAACTACTGCCAGTCATATGAAAGTATAGCACATACAAATATGGACAGTACAAAATACTTGATAATAAACAACTATGTTACTGGTTTATGTATTTACTATGCTATACTTTTTTATGTTAGAGTGTACTCCTACTTATTAAAAAAAAAAGTTAACTGTAAAATAGCCTCAGATAGGTCCTTCAGGAGGTATTCTGCAAGAAGGCATTATCATAGGTGACAGCTCCGTGCATGTAGTATTGCCCCTGAAGACCTTCCAGTGGGACAAGATATGGAGGTGGAAGGCAGTGATATTCATGATCCTAACCTTGTGTGGACATAAGCAAATGTGTTTGTGTCTTAGTTTATAATAAAAAACTTAAGTAAAAAATTTTAAATAGAAAACTTATAAGGATATAAAGAAAAAAATTTCTTGTACAGCTGTACAATGTGTTTTAAGCCATGTTATTACAAAAGAGCAAATAATCTAAAAAAATTATAAAGTTTATAAAGTAAAAAGGTTACAGTAAGCTAAGGTTAACTTATTGAAGAAAGACTTTTAAAAATAAATTTAGTGTAGCCTAAGTTTACAGTGTTCATAAAGTCTACAGTAGTGTACAGTAATGTCCTAGGCCTTCACATTCACCCACTACTCACTCACTAACCCAGTAACTTCCAGTCCTGCAAGCTCCATTCACGGTTAGTGCCATATATAGGTATGCTATTTTTTATTTTTTATACTGTATTTTTTACTGTCCCTTTTCTGTTTAGATACAGACATATTTACCATTGTGTTACAATTGCCTATAGTATTCAGTATAGTAACATGCTGTACAAGTGTGTAGCGGGCTATACCAACTAGGTTTGTATAAATACACTCTAGAATGTTTGCACAATGACAAAATTGCCTGACGATGCACTTCTCAGAACATATCCTGGCCACTAAGCAATGCATGACTGTAATTTGGTACTTGACCTTATGTTGAGGGCTCGCTCTATATTTTTTCTCTCAGGCAGGAACAAAGCTGAATTCATTTTATTTCTCACAGTTCTAGTCATAGCAGATGCTCAGTAAATATTATTTAAGTGAATATGAGTTTAAAAGAGAACAAACTAGTCTCCATGTGGGTCATATGAATATTTAAAATTTTTAAAAAACCTTGAAAGTATTAGCATTTAACTTTTATGGGACTCCATTGACATCAGATCAGCTGGCATTATGATAATGGTAATGTTGCTCAACTTTCTATTGTAGAATACTATTGAGCCCTAAGTCATTATTTTTCTAGTTTGATTTTGAAAAATGAACATTCTGTTAAGTTGAAAAATATTAAGTGAACAACTATCTTGTTATAGAAACTTCTATTGATTCTAAACATTTTCCTTGTAAGTAGAATTGTCAAATATTAAGTAAAAGTTCACTCACTATACCATTAGCAATCTTCCTGGGTTGGAACTTTATTAACATTATTAACTTGCAGAAATACGAAACAAGAGTGGGAGATAAGGGCACTCAGCTCTCAGGAGGTCAAAAACAGAGGATTGCTATTGCCCGAGCCCTCATCAGACGACCTCAAATCCTACTGTTGGATGAAGCAACATCAGCTCTGGATACTGAAAGTGAAAAGGTGTGGCCCTCCCACCTTATGTCCTATTTAATTTATAAAATAGAAGGTTTTTTTTTGTTTTTTTTTTTTTTTGCTGTCAAGAAAAAAATGTAAGCACAGAGGGGAAAAAGTAAACACAAATTTAGACAGTGTTTATTTTGAGGTAATAGAGTATTTTATTCCAACTTTTCTAAAATGATATATTACTTTTATAAACAGAAAAAAGGTAAAACATTAAAAACTGCATAAATCACATTTTCAGCACGGTAACTATAATAATGAAAAACTGAAAAATATTCAAAGGAGTAAAATAAAATGGTGATTAGTTAGAAAATTTAAATACTTGTGAAGATTTTTTGCAGCATGGGAATCTATTTGTATTATAATTAAAAAGCAGAACATAACTATGTAGGTTGTCAATTAGGCAAAATATACATGCATAAAGCCAAAAATTCAAAGAGTTCAGAAAAGTTGATTAGAATGGCAAAATTTTCAAATTTCTTTAACATTAAAACTTATTTATAAAATTTTTAGGATAAGAATTATGTTTGATTTATCAACAGGTTGTACAAGAGGCCCTGGACAAAGCCAGAGAAGGCCGCACCTGCATTGTGATCGCTCACCGCCTGTCCACCATCCAGAGCGCAGACATGATAGTGGTGTTTCAGAATGGCAAAGTAAAGGAGCATGGCACACATCAACAGCTGCTGGCACAGAAAGGCATCTATTTTTCAATGGTCAATGTCCAGGCTGGGATACAGAACTTATGAACTCTTGTTACAGTATATCTTAAAAATAAATTCAAATAATTTTACCACTTTACCTGACTTGTAACAGTAGTTTCTAGTTTGTTATCAGAATATATATTATTCCAGATTAATTTAGGTCATCCAATTTGGTGTTTGATATTACAGCATTTGAAATTCGAGAGTTAGAAGTGATACCTGTCTTGATGAAGTATAAAAATAGCAGCCTAGCTCTCCTTGAGTTATTAGAAACATCCAGAGAAGGGAGGAGCAAAGTTCAGGATATATACAGGTATAGAATTAATATAAGTCACAGACATAGGAAAAATCCTTTTGTCAGGATGGTTTAGGAATAATTTTCCCAAGTACAAAGAAATGTCTCAATAGCCTAATCTCTCCCTTGGTAACTTTCTAAATTATTCTATTGTTGAAGTTTTTTAATTTAATGAATTTCCAGGTTTATCATCCAAGTTCAAGAGAAAATGAAATTGCCCTTAGACTAGCTAATTTTGCAAGCACATATTTGTTCCATAAAGCAAGTGTTTCATTTTTTAAAAAAAATTTGAACTGTTTTTTTTTTTGAGACAGATTCTCACTCTGTTGCCCTGGGGTAGAGTACAGTGGCATCATCATAGCTCACTGCAACCTCCAACCCCTGGGCTCAAGTGATCCTCCTGCCTCAGCCTCCCGAGTACCTGGGACTATAGGTGTGTGCTATGATACCTGGCTAATTTTTCTATTTTTAGGAGAGACAGGGTCTCGCTCTTGCTTAGGCTGGTCTCCAACTCCTGATTTTAAGCAATCTTCCTGCCTTGGCCTCCCAGAGTGCTAGGATTACAGGCATGAGCCACCATGCCTGGCCAAAACTCATTAATTTAAAATGTACAGTTCTCTCAATATAACTTAAAGCATTGGATGTATTGATAAAATGCTGAGTTTCTATAGCAACTGCATTGTTGCTTTTATAAATATACTACTTTTCCCAGAAAATTAATCCATTTTTCCTACAAGGGAAGTCATGTTTTTGGGTTTTTTGGCTGTCAAAAACATGAGAAGGGAAGATGTGTTTATGTGAAAAATAAAAAATATCCTAGGCAACCATAATTTTCCATTTTTCTCTGTAATTTTCTGCAGCAGTATCAGTTCTCATGGCTGTAACAGGTTGTTTAGGTCAGTAAACTATCCAAACCAAGTTTTTCTACCTACAATAAACCAGATACAACCAAAGCATTTTTCAAAGTGGATTAAATTTCAGATTAAGACAAGAGTGGGGCAAAGAGTACATTATTGCAGTGAACCAAAGTGAGCAGTATTTAACCTATTCTTGTATAATTATTCCTAATATGTTTGATAAGGATGATGAGACATCTGCACCTGCAAATTGATTCAGTAGGTCTGGGTTGAGACCCAGGAATCTGTTTTTAAAAAAACACTGTATGATTCTTCACCTCAGGCATGTTAGGGAAAGTGTTAGTTAAATTGTGAGTGAGAAGTCTCTCTGCAGGTGATGCAGGTTCCAAAATGCCCAACTCGTTAGACATTACAGGTTGAGTATCCCTTATTTGAAATGGCTGGGACCAGAAGTGTTTCAGACTTAAGAATGTTTGCATTATACTTACCAGTTCATCACAAATCTGAAAATCTGAAATCTAAAATGCTCCAATGAACATTTCCTTTGAGCATCATATCAGTGCTCAAAAAGTTTCAGATTTTGGAGCATTTTTGGATTTTCAGATTTGGGATGGTCAACCTGTATTTAAAACCAACCAAATCGGGGTGGAGTCAAGATGGCAGACCAGAGACACACCAGCTGCCAGATCATCTCAGAAAGAAGGAAAAGTTTTAGATGAAGAAGAACAAACAAACAGATCGGGTACAATTCTGAGGGAAATGTGCCAGAACCTACCAGAGACTCCATGGGAAGAAGTTGCAGAGAACAGGAAGGAGCAAGGCATCAGCAGAGATCAACCCCCAAGAGCCCTGGAGTCCAGTGAGAACAGTAGGTGGAGCAGTTTGTTTCTCCCACCCCTCGTATCTCTGATGGACGGTAGGTTCCTGAGCTGCTGGAGAACCTTCTGCCCACATGAGCCCTGAGGCTGCTGCGTCCAGTGAGCTAGAAACTTCTTGTGGACAGGGCACCAGGCTCCCAGCACCCCTAGGGCACCTCCCACCCCACAGACTTGAGCTGGGATGGCAGGTGCCAGATTGCTTCTCTACCCACCACGTGCCCTTGTTCTCCCTAGCGGGATTCAACTCTTCAGGTTTCGTCTCGTTCCCACACAGACATTTTCCAACTCTGGCCCAGACTACAGGAGCCACAGGGGAACAGTGGGTCCTGGGTGACCTGCATGACTCCAGTGCCTGGACATTTTGGGTGAGCGGCCTCCCAGAGGGAGGGACCGGCATGACCAGAGTGCCAGTTTTCCTCCATCCAGACTCTTTTTCTCCCCTTCCCTTCCCCCTCCCACAGTTGCTGAGAGACAATTGAGCCACCACATTGAGGCTTCCAGAGAGAGGGGCTCAGACCTTTCCTCTTGGGGTCCTGCAGCAGACTGAGGGGTGCTCAGACTCTGAGCTCCCAGCCCTCCAGCTCTCCTTGGTGCTGCTTGCCTAACGATTCCATCAGAGTGGGGAATGCCCCCAGGCAGAGGGACATTGAACCTGCTTGTATACCCCACAGGCAACTTGGGACCAGCATGTTTCTCCCTGGCATGGTCAGGGATTGATCTTTGGGGGCCCAGAGATGGACTTGAAGGCCAGATCCCATACCCCCAGGTCTCGATCATGTTGCCTGGGGGCAGGGAGGGGAGATTTGTGAATTAGTCTCAGAGGCGAGGGAGGAGAGTGCAAGCTGCAGCCTACTCACAGGGCATCCCTCCCCCCACAGGAGGGCGATGCTCTCAGCTCAGGCTGGTGATCCTGGGCAGGGAACTTCCCAAACTGACTGTCACAGTTGTTGGGGAGCCTGGCTGGCTTGAGCTCCTGCCTGCCGGCAGACGCTAAGGAGGGGAAAACCTTGGAGTAAGGGAGGGTGGAGAAGAGCAAGACCTGCTCCAGACTGCCAGATTGTGAATCTCAGCCCCGCCTCCACAAGCAGACTGACCGGTTGGGTGGGGCCACTTCAGCCCCTTCCTGGCAGCTTTGCCCACAAGCTGGGAGCAGATCTTTGACTCCTGGTGAAACAGATACCCTGTCAGCTTTTGTGGAGCCTGAAGGCAAGCTCACCCAACCCAGCCCAGCTGCACTCCCCCACCTACCTCTTCAAGTGCTTCTCCTAAGGGACTAGAGCTGATCAAAGGACCCAAAAACAACACTGCAGCATGTCCCATCCAGCAAGTGCTACCTGCTGACAGGGAGGTCAATTTGCTCACCCTTTATAGCATTTTCTGACTCAATCATACAGGGTGTGATTGATTCTCACCCACAAACACCACCTCCTATCTCAGAGATTAAACTGGGCATGACATTATCTAAACAAAAGAAAATACAAAAATAAGAAGCAACAGCTGCTCCAGATGAGAAGGAATCACTGAAAGAACTCCAGAAGTAAGAATCAGAGTGAAAAGTCACCCCCAAAAGGGAACACCAGCTCTTTAGCAGTGGATACCAACCAAAATCATAATATTGAAATGACAAAGAATTCCAAACATGGATTATAAGTAAGTTTAACAAAATAGAAGAGAAAATGGAAAACCAACACAAGCCAAAAAAAAAAAAAAAAATTCAGGAAATAAATGAAAAATTCACTAAAATCATATTAACAACAAAAAAAATCAAATAGAACTTCTGGAAATGAAAAATTCATTAAAGGAAATGCAAGACACAAAGGAAAGTCTTAAGAATACACTAGACCAGGCAGAAGAAAGAATCTCAGAGCTTGAGGACAACACAACACCTTCAAATTGAACAAGTCAGTCAAGATAAAGAACAGAATTAAGAGGAAGGAACAAAGCCTACAAAAAATATGGGATTATGTAACGAGGCCAAATAAGAATCATAGGCATCCCCAAGGGTGAGGAAGAAATCACACATGGGTTGGAAAAACTATTTGAGGGAATAATAGAGGAAAACTTCCCTGGTCTTGCTAGAAATTTAGATATCCAGGTACAAGAAGCTCAAAGGACATCTGGGAAATTCATTGCAAAGAGACAATCACCATGACACACAGTCATCAGACTGGCCAAAGTTAACACAAAGGAAGAACTTGGCTAACTGCAGACCTCTCAACTGAGACCTCACAAGCCAGAAGGGATTGGGGCCCCATCTTCAGTCGTCTTTAACAGAATAATGGCCAACCTAGAATTTTGTATCTTGTAATACTAAGTTTCTTATATGAGGGAGAAATAAAGACTTTTCAGACAACCAAACACTGACAGAATTTGTCAAGACCAGACCTGCCCTATATGAAGTATTCAGATCTCCATCATACATTGATCAGCACAATAGAAACCCACCAGTGTAAAATTACCCAAAAGCTAAAGCTCAGAGGCCATATAAAATAATGGCTCAAGAGGTAAAACAAAGCAACAACGTTCTACTTAACAGGATGATCAAAAATACATCCCACTTACTAATCCTTTCAATAAACTGGAAAAGCTTGAATTCCCCACTCAAGAGACATAGCCTGGCTGAATGGATAAAAAAATACAAGCAAGTATCTGCTGTCTCCAGGAAACACATCTAACCCTCAAGGACTCATTCAGACTCAAGGTGAATGTATGGAAAAAAAAAAATTCCATGCAAATGGAAATCAAAAGAAAGCAGGTGTAGCCATTCTCATAATAGTAAAGAAGGCAAAGGTCATTATATCAAAGGGAGCAATTTATCAAGATGTAACAATCCTAAATATTTATGCACCTAACCAGGTGCAACAAGATTCATACAGCAAATCCTACTAGATCTAAACAAAGAGATAAACAGCAACATCCTAATTGCTGGGGATTTCAACACCCCACTGACGACAGAAGTGGAAAGATCTTCCACGCAGAAAATAAACATTGGACTTAAATGGGAGTCTAGAGCAAATGGGCCTACCAGACAGAAAATCCTGCCCCAAAACTACTGAATATACATTCTTCTCATAAGCACATGGAACATTCTCTAAGACGATAGATCACATCTTAGGCGACAAAACATGCCTCAACAAATTTAAAAAAATAGAAATTATACCATGTATCTTCTCAGACCACAGTGGAATAAAATTAGAAATCAACTCCAACAGAAACACTCAATTATTCACAAAGTCATGGAAATTAACCTGCTGAATGAGTATTGGGTCAAGGAGGAAATTAAGGTGGAAATCAAAAGATTCCTCAAACTAAATGACAATGGGGACAAAAGTTATCAAAATCTTGGGATTCAGCAAAAGCAGTCCTAAGGGGAAAATTCACAGCCTTAAATGCCTACATCAAAAAGACAGAAAGATCACAAATTAACAATCTAATGAATTGTCTCAAGGAACTAGAAAAGGGAGAGCAAACCAAACCCAACAGAAGAAAAGAAATAACTAAGGTCAAAGCAGAACTAAATGAAATAAAAAACAAAATACAGAAGATTAATGGAACAAAAAGTTGGTTCTTTGAAAAGATAAACAAAATTGATAGACCTCTCATTAGATTAACCAGAAATAGAAAAGAAAGGGCCCAAATAGGCTCAATCAGAAATGAAAAAGGAGATATTACAACTGATATGACAGAAATACAAAATATCATCAAGTCCCGGACCAGATGGTTTCACAGCAGAATTTTATCAGACCTACAAAGAACTGGTACCCATACTGCAGAAATTATTTCATAACATCAAGAAGGAAAGAATCCTCCCCAACTTATTCTATGAAGCCAGTATCACCTTGATACCAAAGCCAGGAAAGGACACAACAAAAAAAGAATACAAACCAATATCCCTCATGAATATAGATACAAAAATCCTCAATAAAATTCTAGCAAGCTGAATTCAGTAGCACATCAAAAAAATAAATCACCACCATCAAGTGGGCTTCATCCCAGGGATGCAAGGATGGTTCAACATACGTAAATCCATAAATGTGATTCACCACATAAACAGAAACAAAAACAAAGATCACATGATCATCTCAATAGATGCAGAAAAAGCATTTGACAAAATTCAGTACCCTTTTATGATAAAAACTCTTAAAACAAAATAGGCACAGATGCAACATACCTAAAAATTATAAAAGCCATATATTTCAAACCACAGCCAACATCATACCGAATGGGGAAAAGTTGAAAGCATTCCCCCTACGAACTGGAACAAGACAAGGGTGCCCACTGTCACCCCTTCCATTCAACACAGTGCTGGAAATCTAGCCAGGGCAGTTGGGCAAGAGAAGGAAATTAAGGGTATCCAAATCAGGAAAGAGGAGGTCAAACTATCACTCCTTGGTGATGGTATGATCTTATATCTAGAAAACCCCCAAAATTCCACCAAGAGACTACTGGAATTGATAAATAAATTCAACAAAGTTTCAGGTTACAATATCAATGTACAAAAATCAATCGCATTCCTAAGCACCAACAGTCAAGCTGAAAATCAAATCAAGGCTCAATACCTTTCACAATAGCTACAAAGAAAATAAAATACCTAGAAATATATTTAACCAAGGAGGTAAAAGATCTCTACATAGAGAACTAGGAATTACTGAGGAAGGAAATTGCAGAGGATGTAAACAGATGGAAAAACGTATCATGCTTATGGATTGGCAGCATCAACATTGTTAAAATGTTTATAATACCCAAAGTGATTTACAGATTCAATGCAATCCCCATCAAAATACCACTGTCATTTTTCACAGATCTAGAAAATGTAATTCTACACTTCATTTGGAACCAGAAAATATCCTGAATAGCCAAAGCAACATTAAGCAAAAGGAACAAATCTGGAGGCATCATTCTATCAGACTTTAAGCTATACTACAAGGCTACAGTAATCAAAACAGCATGGTACTGGCACAAAAATAGAGACATAGACCAATGGAACAGAACAGAGAACCCAGATGTAAAACCATCCATATATTGCCATGTGATCTTTGACAAAGGAGACAACAACATACTCAGGGGAAAAGAAGCTCTATTCAAAAATGGTGCTGGGAAAATTGGATAGCAAATGTAGAAGATTGAAATGGGATCCATATCTCTCACCACTCACAAAAATTAATTCAAGATGGATAACAGACTTAAACCTAAGACACGAAACCATAAGAATTCTACAAGAAAATGTTGGAAAAACTCTTCTAGATATTGGCCTAGGCAAAGAATTTATGAAGAAGACCCTAAGGGATCACAGCAACAATGAAAATAAAGGGGACTTGATGAAATTTAAAAGCTTCTGCACAACCAAGGAAACAATCAACAGAGCAAATAGACAACCTACAGAATGGGAGAAAATATTTGCATGCTATACATCCAGTAAAGACTAATAACCAGAATCTACTAAGAACTCAAGCATACCAGCAAGAAAAAAATCAAACAACCCCATTAAAAAGTGGGAAAAAGACATGAACAGAATCTTTTCAAAAAAAGATAATAAACAAATGATTAGTGATGTTGAGCATTTTTTCATCAGAGAAATGCAAATCAGAACACAATGAGATATCACCTAATCCCAGTGAGAATGTCTTTTATCAAAAAGTCCCAAAACAACAGATGGTGGTGTGGATGTGGAGAGATAGGAACACTTATACACTGTTGGTGGGACTGCAACCAACTAGTGCAACCTCTATGGACAACAGTATGGAGATTCCTCCGAGAACTAAAAGTAGACCTGCCATTTGACCCAGCAATCCCACTACTGGGTATTTACCCAAAGTAAAAAATAGGCATTTTATCAAAAAGACACCTGCACTAGAATGTTTATTGCAGCACAATTCACAATTGCAAAGATGTGGAATCAACCCAAGTGCCCATCAATTCATAAGTGGATTAAAATGTGTATGTATAGCATGCAGTAATACTCAGCCATAAAAAATGAATTAATACCGTTTGCAACAATCTGGATAGATAGAACTGGTGACCATTCTCCTAAGACAAATATCTAAAAAATGGATAAACAAATAGCACATGTACTCGCTATTAAATTGGAACCAACCGATCAGCACTCATGTGCACAGATGGAAGTAAAACTCAATGGAAATCGTGCATGGGGGAAGGGAGAGGTGGGAGGAGGGGATAGGTGAAATCATACCTAACGGGTACAATGTACCCTTATCTGGGTGATGGACACACTTATAACTTTGACTCAAGCAGTAAAAAAGCAATCCATGAAACCAAAACATTTGTATCCCCATAATGTTCTGAAATAGAAAAAAAAACCCAAATGATTCTAAATGTCCTGCCTATCTAGTTTACAAAACTGTACTAGTAAGGAAAAAGGTCCTTAGGTCATATTTCATCTTTCTTTTCCATAGCAACTGTGAAGGATGTATCAAATGTCAGAAGACAACTCTGGATGTTTTCACAAAGAAACAGTACTGGTACTTCTCAGGATACAGCCTGGCACAGTGTAAAAGGGCTTGAGTGTTAGTCATTATAAATGATGATAAAAAACTAGTCTTACCAAATTCAGAACATATGAAAATGTTTTTAAAATGATGTGTACAACCAGTGCACTAAGTATAATCATTAAATCAAAATGTGCAGTAGGATTGCTATAAAATGGGCCCCAATAAATCATGCTCTCTGTGCCCACTCTTTTACAAAGTGACTTTGTTCCTCTTATCAAGAGATGTGGCTTTTTTCCCCATCCCTTGACTCTGGACTTCCCTTGTGACTTGTTTTAATCAATAGAATGTAGCAGATGTAACAAGTGAATTCACAGCCTAGGCCTCAAGAGAGCTTGCAATTTCCATCTTCACTTAGAACATTCCTACTGTCAAGTAAGGAAGCCCAGTCTTGAATACTGAATGATCAGAGACCGTATGAGGAGAGAGACTCCCAGCCACCAAGTCCCCAGACAGCAGGTGAGGTCATCTTAGGCTTTCTAGCCTCAGTCCTAGCACCCTGATAATTACAGTTGTATAAACAAACTCAGGCAAGACTAGCAGAACTGTCTAGCTGTGCACAATCAACTGACAAAATCATAAGAAATAATAAATTATTGTTTTATTTATTAGTGTTTGACACTAAGTTTTGGGTGGTTTATTACACACCAAAATATGATTGAGATCAGAAAGTACAAAGAAAGTGAACAGTATTCAAACAAAACAAGCTATATGATTTTGGAAGTTTTATTTTCTGAGTAGAAACTACAAAATTGAACAGCAAGAAGAAAAAACAAACTCTAAAATCCTGAGAATGTGATTCAACATTAACCCTTTAAAAATTACTATAACAATTTTAAATATAAGTGCTTTATTTTTATGTTCACAAAACTAATTACAACAATATACCATAATGAATTGTTAGAGGATTTTGTGTTTGTTAGAGGGTGTAAATCTCCCTACTACAACCTAATTCTTCTGTCTGTTCAAGAGTATTATTTTAGATCACCATTAAATTGTAGTGGTCTTTCCCACCAAACATAACAGGCTTGTATCCCTGTGGTAAATGTAGAAGGCATTGATTTTAGGGAAACTGGCATCCAATCATGTATCTCATAACCTTTGGCAACTAGAAAGCGTTAAAGTGCTTGAAGATGAACTCTACATTGATGTTCAGAGAGGATTTATAACCTATACAAGTACCAACAAAATACTTAAAAATTACAGTAAGACTTGCATTATTAAAATTTGTAGGTTTGCATTGTTGAGGCTTATCTTAAACAGTGCATAGTTCTATATTCCCTATATCTTCATTTGCATTGCCACTGCATCAGAGGAAGTTTAAAAATATTTCTACCTTCTATGGCAGAATCAATTTAGAGAGCATGCTTCCACTAATTCCTGCAATTAACAAGTTACCTTTAACTTGTTAAAGGAATGTTAACAAGTCAACATTCCTTCTCATCTCTCATCACCAACCCACTCCCAGTACCCAGTTTAATGACATATTTTGGTAAGTGATTAATAAATGATTAGTCTCTAAAGATGAGCAGTGTCCATCAGCTGTATCATATCATGGAAAGCACAAAAAATCAGCTGAACTAGCTTTTCTGCATCAGTCTCCGGACATGATTTCCAGGCTGTACAGGCCACAACAAACCTGTGAAGCATAAATAATAAATGTTTAATGATTACACAAAAGGCTCTAAATAGTGATGGTGAAATAGAGCCAGGGCATTTATTCCATCTGGTTGTTCATACATGAAATGTCAATTCTTGCTAGCATTAAGTAAATGTAACCTGACACAATTGAAGGTAAAGCCTATTTATAGATAGGAACACCTCATTCACTAGATGGCTAGAGCCTGGGGACAAAAGGGAACAAAAAATTAGCTATATCCCAGGAATGCTCTGGAGCAAGGTCTATTATGTTCAAAACAGAATAAAACAAAAAACCTCCTTCCTAAAGTGCCATTGGAATGAATTGGAATATGAATTCATACTACTGTTTGCAATGAAATTTGAACTGTTTTTAAAGAGTATAGTACTTGAAAAGTGTAAAAAAAAAAAAAAAGAGGATAAGAGGTGAGAAAAGCTATTTCTAGAAGAGTCAAAGAGAGAAACTCTTGGGACCACGTCATGCCATCTCCTTCGAGAGCCCCCGATGAAGAAATCCCAGATCTGGCAAGTGAAAAAAGTGGCCTCAGGAAGCTGAAGTAAATGGGAGAGACGCCTGGCTTCTGTTGGGCTCAGAGCAGAAACGGGGCTACTAACTTTCTTAGAACTAGTCTTCCCCTTTCCAGACTCTCACAACTTCCTATAGCAAAACATGAATTAGGCTCAGAATCGAAATGTGCAATGTAATGCTTCTGGACAACCATGAAATTTTCACATCACTATAAAAAGACAGTGAGTTGTATATTCAACGTGAGCTTTAGATTAAGCAGAATAAAATAAAAACATGCTCTGGCCCAGTATATAATGATGAATTGGTAAAACACTCTCTCTTTTTTAATATAAATTGATTTCCCCAGTCTCTTTTCTTTGTCTGAATAGTATCGTCTACGCTATATGAACCACTACATATTTAAACATTTTATCTGAACTTACTATAAAATACCTTGTATAGACTAATATGTTAAAGAGTATACTGATTTTGAGGATTATGATGACATGATCAGTGAGTCATCATGAAACAGCATTCTGCACAAAAACACCTAAGGAACTGATTTGACAAATGTCTCAAAAGCAGGACAGAGAAACATAAACACACATTAAATGCCTCAGTGGTAAAAATAGTTACAAAGCAAGTGACAGATGACAACATAATCAGAATCATAGTGTAGGAAAGACATATAAATAACAAAAATTTGAAACCTTTCTTACTCTATAGCACAGTAAGAAATAAAAAAGAGAAGCCTCACCTGTCATCTCTGATGTGGTAGAAAAATCCATATCCATGGTGTACCATGGGAACCACCACTCCCTGGACTCGTAAATAACCAACCAGACTTGTTGAGAGAACAAAATTTCCACCTCCACCACTGCATAGCACAACAAAATGATATTTTACTAGGCCTACAGATGCTTATATTGTTGCTGTAAAGCTTTTAACAGTCAGAAAAAAAAAGTAATTAAGTTACAAAACACAACACTATATTACCTTTTGGTAAAAAGTGGGTCTGTAAAGAGTTCTGGAACAGGGAGACTTTCCTCTTTTGCTATGAGTAAGAGACCTAAAAGATGACGGTCAAATCCTGCAATGAAACCCCAAATCTGAAGTTAGAAAAAAATTTTCAACATGAGAGATGTTTTAAGTTAGAATAATTTTAATGTAAGTACCTTTTCCAGCTGAACAATCTTTCATCATTTTATTATGCTTTGCAAAAGCTTGTAACATCTTTTGCTGCCGCTCATGAAGCTGTAAAAATCAAGAAGCACTTTAATAACAAACTGTACAAAACTCAACTGAAAAAAAACCTGAGCTCACTGTAATTAGGATTTCGGTAATTTGGGAGAGAAAAGAAGATTTCTAGGAAGACCTGTGACCCACGCTTTTATGTCTCTTTTCCTTAATTCTTCTATTGCCTTTTCTTCCCTACATGCCCTGCTTCTTGATTATTTCTTTCCTGAAACAGGAAAATAGGGACTTGTAGGCAGTACTCAAGTGTCATTAACAAGTGTCAAGACAGAAGCAACTGTGATTTCAAAACTAAAGAATATCTCCAAAAATGACAATGAAGCAGTTCTATGAAATTAAAATACGTTAACACATACACAAACAAATGCACTACTGAAATAGCAGTAGGAAAGAAATATGCCATTGTCTAAATGTTTCAAAATAGGAGTATAAAACTAAACATACCACTGTTCTGGTTCTAGTATATGAAAGAAGAATCTGATTTCGAAAACATTTAACGACATCAAGAAAAGCTTCCCTTTAAAGGCACTTTGGGAGTTCTGCACTTCACTGGTGGTGTTCTAAAGGTAGATCAGAAGTACTGAAATATCCACAGTACTGAAGACATTTTGCCTAGAAAATGACACAAATGGGCTTCTTTTCAGGTTTTCCCTCTTTCTTAGCCTTTCCAAGTACATACTTCTCTGGCAAATGAACAAACACTTTGAAAACTTCAGAAAAGATATCTCAAAGTGTTTTAATAATCCAGGGGAATGGAAGCAAAGAAGTTAGTTATTCAAGGGCCAAGTTTCCTTTAGAGCAATTAAGCAAATCCTTTGAATTTTTTCTTTTCCAATACTCACGCTGGTAGAAGGATCCTGCATGGACTGGCACCACCTGACTGCTTCTATTGTGCATGATCGCATAGTCTCTGTACGGCCATGATAAAAATATCTTGTCATAGCTGTTTCATAGCAACAACCAGGGCTACAAGAAAAAACTAAGAGTGTATCATAAGAAATAAAATGCCCTAATGTCATTACAAATACAGTTACCTAATAAAGCTAGCTTTGTTCAGAGACTAAACCCTATAATACAGACTACAGTTGAGACTTTCAATAAAAAAGGGGCTGATTTCAGTACCAAAGAGCAAAAAAATACTGATAATATGGGGTGCTTCAAAAGCTTGGCTGCTGTCAGGTATATACACTGCAGTCTGTGACGGGAAGCCTCTAATATAGCCCCCCAGTGAGCCCTGCCTTCTGCTATTTATGCTCTGGTGGAACCGCTCAGTTTGAGCACAGGCTAGACTTAGTGATTTGCTTCTAATGGAGAGAATATAGCACAAATGATGAGATGTCATATCTGAAATTAGGTTACAAAGAGAGCTCTCTCTTCCTCTCTTACCTCCTCTGCAGAAAGCCAGCTACCATACTGGATGCTTCCCTATGGAGAAGCCCAGGTGGCAAAAAACTGACAGAGGCCCTCTGGACACCAGCTAGAGAGGAACTAATCCTGCTTATAACCATGTAAGCAAGCTTGGAAGCAGATCTACCCTCAGGAGAGCCTTTGGATGAAAACACAGCCCTGGCTGACACTCTGACTACAACCTCATGAGAAACCTTAAGTCAGAGGTACCCTGCTAAGCTGCACCTATATTACTGATCCAAAGAAAATGTGACATAAATGTTTGTGTTTTAAGCTACTAAGTTTTAGGGTAATTTGTTCGACAGCAATAGATAATACAGAGTCCTTGGCCTTTAAGTTCCTTCATATAGAACATGAATGACTAGAATTAAGTAGAAGCATTTAAGAAGTTCCCCAGAGGGATATCTGTCTTCCTGGGCTAGAGAATGATGTAACAATTTTAGATATAAAACTCTCTTCATTTCCTGGTGGTTAGAATTTAAAGTAAAGAGATCAAATGGTGTGAGAGTAAAAGGTCTGAATGTGGGCACAAGGAGGGCTCAAGCAATTATCATGCCTCTTCTATTCAGTGTTGCTGTTACTCTGGGGTAAAACAGTATCCTTTCAAAGTCTGAAGGAAAAAATGCAAATAAAATTTTTAAATGGCACTAAAATAACATTCTTTCAAAACAAAAAACCAAATTAAAATAAAAGCAGTATAAATGACTAATAAAATATCACCACTTTGTAACCTCTAATGAAATAATAGATCTTGGCAATTACCCCTCAATGAGTACTAAAACACTAGGTAAAAAATTAAGGGGGAAACTTTATAATGGATGCTGGCTGACAAGTGAACACACTCTCGATCTTAAAGAGATGAAATAGAAAGCAAATAGCATTAACTATTTGATTTATTGTTGTAAAAAATAATAAAAATAAGAGTTGATCCTTACCAAGTCTCTAGCTCTACCAATTTGTAGGAAATACAGGAGACTGAGCAACATGTTAAACATGGGATACAAACAGGAAAATTTAGAACTCTACAGGATAAATGACCCAGTTTCTTCATCAAATAAAAAGCAATAAGAAAAAGGGAAGGAAAAGATTCTTAAAGTTAAAAAAGACTTAAGAGCTGGAGTTTAAGAAAAAAGAAGGAAAAAAAAAAGACTTACGAGACATATCAATCAAATGCAATGTGTGAAACTTATCTGGAACCTAATCTGAACATATCTCCTGTCTAAAAAAAAAATGTGAAATTTCTAATGCCTGCCAGCTATGATGAGCTAGCTTATAGCAAGCCATTCCTACTGTTTGAAACAACAAGAAAAACTGGATTAAAAAACCATCTATTTGAAAGCTTTGCAGAATTGTCAAGGCAGCCAGGATGTAAGGGCCAAGATCTGGTGAGAAGAGCAACTCTTTGAAGTGAGGCACCTCACTTAATGCCGCTTTTCCCCCCTCAGGGAATCTGACGTTTCATAAGACATATAAGTAGAAAGGCTGAGAAACCAAACAGAAAATTACTGCTAAGAGGCAAAAAAATTGAATAGGGCTTTCAGTAATTTCATGAGGCTGTTGGAACAAAGTTAGAGTTTAGGGCTAACAAGGCAACCAGGATGTGAGAGACCATGATCTCAGGTAAAGAGGGAAGCCCAGAGATGTGAGCCTGACAGCTGGAGCTGCTCTTCCGTCAAGGCATTTGCTGACTGGTAAATGGAGCAGGCTGCAGAGAGATCAAGGAGAAAGTGGCTGCTTACAGGCTCAGAAGATAACTGAAGCAATCAGTAGTTTCATGGTTCTAAGGAGATAAAAATTAAGAGTTATAGTAGAGGGGCCCTGTTAAACACCCTAGGACTTTATGACAGATAGAAATAGAAATAGATCAGACTAAAGGACTCTAAAATCCAGCCTAGAACCAATACAATCCCTGACTGGATTAAGATAAGGTACTCTAACTGCCCACCAGAAGATAAAGAAAATCTTCTTTGAAGGAAAATAACATTACGTGGAGCAAGGTCTCTCAACCCCGGCACTAGTGACATTTTGGACTAAATGTTTTTTTGTTGGGAGACTGTCCTGCACACTGTAAGATGGTTACCAACATCCCTGGTCTCTATTCACTAAATGCCAATAGCACCTTCTCCCCAAGTTGTGACAACAAAACACGTCTCCAGACATTGCTAAATCTCAACTGGGGGCAACTGTGCCCCTTAAAAGACAATGAATGCACCATCCAATACTGTAGTTATTAACCACATATAGTAGCACATGAAATGTAGCTAGTCCAATTTGAGGTGTACTGTAAGTATAAAATGGACACTGGATTTTAAAGACTTATTGCAAAAATGGGAAAATATCTCACTGATTTTTATATTGTTTACAAGTTGAAGTAATATTTTGATATGCTGCTATTGTTTGAATGTGTCACGTGTTGAAAACTTAATCCCTAAATTCATATGTTGATGGCATCTGGAGATGGGGCCTTTGGGAGATAATTATGATTAGACAAGGTCATCAGGGTATGACCCTCATGATGGGACTGGTGGTTTTATAAAAAGAGGAAGAGAGATCTGAGCTGGAACGCTCTTGCCCTCTCATCATGTGATGCCTCCTGCCATGTTATGAAGCAGCAAGAAGGCCCTCATTAGAAGCCAAGTAGATGCCAATGCCATGCTCTTGGACTTTCCAGCCTCCAGAACTATAAGAAATAAATTTCTGTTCCTTATAAATTACCCAGTCTCAGGCACTCAGTTATAGCAACAGAAAAGGAACCAAGACAATTGGGTTAAGCATATTATTAAAATTAATTTTGCCTCTTTTTAAAAAAAAAGACTAATAGAAATTGTAGGGATTATTACTTGGCCTAATTTCAATACTGTTGTATCTCAAGGAGTAGGGAGGTCTGAGTAGGGGGAGAGAGACTGAGGAATGGCTGGTTGGCGGTGCAGTCAGAACACCCACATTTATCAATTAAGTTTGCTGTCTTCTATGGGCATTGACAGAATTGAAGGGAGAAATAGATCTTTAAAAATAGTTGGAGACTTCAATATCCAACTTTTAATAATGGGTAGAACATCTATACAGAAGATCAATAAGTAAATAGAGAATGTGAATAAAGTAATAAATAACTAGACCCAACAGACAAATATAGAACATGTCACTCAACTACTGTAGAATACAAATTCTTCTCAAGTGAAAATGAAACACTCTTCAGGATAGATTATATATTAGGCCTCAAAACAAGTCAATAAATGTAAAAAGAAATAGAAGGAAAAAAGAACAGATGCGATAAATAGAAAATAAACAGGAAGATGGCAGACTTAAACACAAATTTATTAATAATTATATAAAAAGTAATTATCTAAACTTCACATTTAAAGACAGATTGGATAAAAAAACAAGATCAAGAGGAGTGATGTCACCACAGCGGAAGAGTAGAAGCAATCCGGCTTCATTCTTCCCCACAGAAAACCAAAAACAACTATCCAGTGCCAAGATTATCACCAAAAGTATCCTAGAACTCAAAACTGAGGCTGTGATGACCTCAGAGGACAAAGAGAAGTGGTAAAGGTATAAACTTCGAGCAGAAGGTAAGAGAAATGGACCTTTCCATCTTGTAACACCCCTCCCCAAAGCTGCCAAGCACTGTGTGGAAAAGTTCCCCCAGGCTCACAGTTTCTGCACTGGAAAAAGCGAGATCGAGGCACACAGCTACCTTTCCCACCATCTTGGGTGTGCTTCACAGGTCATTCCTGCCTCAACCTAGGGGAAGCATGGTGAGTGCTGGTAGGGTAACAAAAATCCCACAGGCAGCCAGAGACAAGGGTAGAGATGAGGCTAGCAACACCCAGTGCATGAAACTCAATGGCTGCTCTCTACCTCAACATAAAAAGACACCAAATCAGAGGGGCGGCTCAGCAGCATCACATTGTTGGAGGAACACTCCAAAAGTCCTCTAAGTATGAACTCCTAGCCAGCCTTCCCACACAGCTAGGGAATCCAGCTATGGGACTCCCATTCCATCTGGAAAGTTAGCACTCTGAACTTCCGCAAGAGCCATGGCAAACCCAGGCTTAGGATGCCATCTAATGCAGAAAAAATGGCAGCGATCTTGGGCTAAGGGAACTCATCAGTCAATGTTCACAAAACTTCTAGACAGGCATACTCTTAAAAAACCAAACCAAGCCAAACAGTGAAGACTGGAATAAATAACTAATCCTTCACTGCAAAGACAAAGACCTGCAAACAGGAAACCATGACTTCCCCAAATGGACAAAACAAGGAGCAGGTGACAGACCCTAACAGGATGGCAAGGTGTGAACTTTCAGATGAAGAATTCAAAATAGCAGCTCTGAGGAAACTCAGCAAATTCCAAAATAACACAGAAAATCAATTCAGAAATTTATCAGAGAAATTTAACAAAGAGATTTAAATTAAAAAAAATCAAACAGAAATCTTGGAGCTGCGAAAAATTCACTGGGCATTGCAACAATTCATAAAGCAGAAGAAAGAATCAGTGAGCTTGAAGACAGGCTATTTGGAAATACAGTTGGAGAAGAAAAAAGAATGAAAATGAAGAATGCTTATGAGATCTGGAGGACAGCCTCAAAAGAGAAAAATTTAAGTGTCACTGGCCTTCAAAAGGGAGTTTAGAAAGAGTAAGGCATAGAAGGCTTATTAAAAGAAATAATAGACTTTCCAAACCTAGAAAAAGATCTAAATATCCAGGTGGAAAAAGATCAAAGATCACCAAACAGATTTAACCAAGTAAGACCATATAATAATTAAACTCCCAAAGGTCAAGGACAAAAAGAGGATCCTAAAAGCAGCAAGAGAAAAGAAGTAAATAACATATAAGGACCTCCAATTCATCTGGCAACAGACTTCTCAGTGGAAACTCTACAGGCCAGGAGCAAGTAGGATGACATATCTAAAGGGGAAAACCAACCAACCAACCAACCAACCTGCCAACTGAGGATACTGTACCCAGCAAAGATACCCTTCAAAAATGAAGAGCTAAAGACTTTACCAGACAAACAAAAGCTGTGTGAATTCATCACCACCGGAGTTGTCTTATAAGAAATGCTAAAAGGAATTCTTCAATCTGAAAGACAAGGATGCTAACATGCAAGAAGTAAGCATATGAAGATATAAAACTCATGGGTAAAAGTGAGTACACAGACAAATTCAGAATACTCTAATACTGTAATTGTGGTGTGCAAACAACTAACATCTTTAGTATGAAGACTAAAAAACAAATCTATCAAAAATAATAACTACAACAATTTGTTTAGAAATAGGCAATATAAAAAGATGGAAATTGAGACAATAAAAAGCCAAAATGTGGGGAAAATATAAGGTACAGATTTTCTCAGTTTTTTTTTATTTCTTTGTGATCAAAGTTAAGTTGTCATCAGTTTAAAATAACTTGTTATAACTGTAAGACGTTTCTTGTAAGCCTCATGGTAACCCCAAAGCAAAAACCTGTAACAGATACACTAAAAATAAGGCACCATGGCTCATGCCTGTAAACCAGCACTTTGGGAGGCAAGGCAGAAGGACTGCTTGAGGCCAGGAGTTAGAGACAAGCCTGAGAAACATAACAAGACCTCATCTCTACAAAAAAAAAAAAAAATTAGCTGGGTATAGTGGCATGTGCCTCTAGTCCCCCATTATATGGAAGGGTGAGGCGGGAAGAATCACTTGAGCCCAGGAGTTTGAGGTTACAGCGAGCTATGATCACACCACTGCACTCCAGCCTGGGCAACAGAGCGAGACCCTGTCTCAAAAGAAAAAACAAAAAAAACCTCAATGACAAAAAGTTAAAACGTACTATCAGAGAAAGATCACTTAACTACAAAGGTAGATAGTAAGAAAACAAGAAATGAAGAGAGGAGCTACAAAACAATCAGAAAACAAGTACAAAATGGTGGTAGTAAGTCCTTACCTACCAATTATAACATTTAATGTAAATGGACTAAGTTCTCCAATTATAAGACACAGAGTGGCTGAATGGATAAAAAAATAAGACCCAACTATATGCTATAAGAAACTCATTTCACCTATAAAGAAACATACAGACTGAAAGTGAAAGGATGGAGAAAGATATTCCATGCAAACGGCAACCAAATCAGCAGGATTACATCAGATAAAATAGACTTCAAGTCAAAACTGTAAAAAGAGAAAAAGAAGGTTATCATATAATGACAAAGGAATCAATTCAACAAGAGGATATAACAATTGTAAATATAATATATATGCACCCAACACCAAAGCACCCAAATATATAAAGCAAATACTAATAGATCTAAAGGGAGAGAAAGATTGCAATACAATAATAGTAGAGGAGTTCAACACCCCATTTTCAGCAATGGACAGATCATCCAGACAGAAAATCAACAAGGAAACATCAGAGTTAAACTATACTCTAGACCAGATGAACCTAGCTGACATTTACAGAATATATTATCTGTTACAGAATACACGTTATTCTTGTCAGCACAGGAAACATTCTCTTGATGTTAGGCAACAAAACAAGTCTCAACAAATTCAAGAATGTCAAATCATATCAAGTGTCTTCTCAGACCACAATGGAATAAAACTAGAAATCAATAACAAGAGGAAACATGGCAACTGTACAAATATATGGAAACTAAACAACATGGTCCTGAATGACCACTGGGTCAACAAAGAAATTTTAAAAATTTTGTGAAACAAATGAAAATAGCAACACAATATACCAAAACCTCTGGGATACAGGAAAAGCAGAACTAAAGGGAAGTTTATGACAATAAATGTTTAAATCAAAAAAGTACAAGATTTCAAATAAACAACTTAACAATGTATCTCATGGAACTAGAATAGCAAGAACAAATCAAACCAAAAATTAATGAAAGGAAAGAAATAATAAAGACAAGAACAGAAATAAATGAAATTGAGACAAAAAAATAGAAAAGATCAACAATGGAAAAGTTGGTTTTTTGAAAAGATAAACAAAATTTACAAATCTTTAGCTGAAATAAAAAAGGAAAATGCCTAAATAAACAAAGTAAGAGACAAGAAAGACGACATTACAACCAATACCACAGAAATACAAACGATCATTAGACACTATTATGAACAACCATATGCCAACAAATTCGAAAACCTAGAAGAAATGGATAAATTCCTAGACACATACAACCTACTAAGATTGAACCATAAATAAACAGAAAACCTGAACAAGCGAATAACAAGTAATGAGATCAAAGCAACAAATGTCTCTTATCAAAAAAAAGCTTAAGACCTGACGCCTTCACTGCTGAATTCTACCAAACATTTAAAGAACTAATACCAATTCTACTCAAAGTATTCCAGAAAATTGAAGAGGAGGGAATACTTCCAAACTCATTCTATGAGGCCGGCATTATCCTGATTCCAAAAACAGACAGGGACACAACAAAAAAAGTAAACTACAGGCCAATATCCTTAATGAACACAGATGCAAAAATCCTCAACAAAATTCAGCAAACCGAATTCAACAACACATTAAAAAGATCAGTCACTACGATCAAGTTGGATTCATCCCAGTGATGCAAATATGGTTCAACATATGACAATCAATAAACTTAATTCATCATATCAACAGAATGAAGGACAAAAACCGTATGATCACTTCAATAGATGCTGAAAAACCATTTGATAAAATTCAACATCCCTTCATGATAAAATATCTCAACAAACTGGGTAAAGAAGGAATTAAACCTCAAAACATTAATGGCCATATAAGACAAACCCACAGCTAACATACTGAATGTGGAAAAATTGAAAGCCTTTCCTCTCAGATCTGGATCAAGCCAAAGAGGCTGATTTTCACCACTTTTATGCAACATAGTACTGGAAGTCCCAGCAGAGTAATTAGGCAAGAGAAAGAAATAAATGGCATCCAAATTGGAAAGGAAGAAGGGAAATTGTCTTTGTTTGCAAATGACATGACATTATATTTTTAATAAAGACTCCACCAAAAACTGTTAGAACTGATAAATGAATTCAGTGAAGTTTCAGGATACAAAATCAACATGGGAAAATCAGTAACATTTCTACACGCCAACAGCAAACTAGCTGAAAAAGAAATCAAAAAAGCAATCCCACTTACAATAGCTACAAATAAAATAAAATACCTAGGAATCAATTTAACCAAAGTAGTAAAAGATCTATACAAGGAAAACTATAAAACACTGATGAAAGAAATTGAAGAGAATGCAAAAAAAAAAATGGAATGATATCCCATGTTCGACTGGAAGAATTATCATTGTTAAAATGTCCATACTACCCAAAGCAATCTAAAGAGTCAACGCAATCCCTATCAAAATACCCATGACATTCTTCACAGAAATACAAAAAACAATCCAAAAATTCACACGGAACCACAAAAGACCCAGAATAGCCAAAGAAATCCTGAAGCAAAAAGAACAAAGCCAGAGGCATCACATTACCTGATTTCAAAATATATTACAAAGCTATAGTAACCAGAACAGCCTGGTACTGGCATAAAAACAGACATATAGACCAATGGAACAGAACAGAGAGCTCAGAAATAAATCCACATATTTACAGCCTACTCCTTTCAGACCAAGGCATGAAGACTATACATTGGGGAAACAACAGTCTCTTCAATAAATGATGCTGGGAAAACTGGATGTCCATATGCAAAAGAATAAAACTAGATCCTTATCTCTCACCATATACAAAAATCAAATTAAAATGGATTAAAGACTTAAATGGAAGACCTGAAACTATGAAACTAATAGAAGGAAAACATTGGGGAAATGCTTCAGGAAATTGGTCTGGGCAAAGACTTTTTGGGTATGACATCAAAAGCATAGGCAACAAAAGCAAAAATAGATGAATGTGATTATATCAAGCTAACAAGCTTCTGCATAGCAAAAGAAACAATCAACAGAGTGAAGGGACAAACTACAGAACGGGAGACAATCTTTGCAAATGATCCATCTGATGGGGATTAGTACTCAGAATATATAAGGAACTCAAACAACTCAATAGCAAAAGACAAATAACCCAATTAAAAAACGGACAAATGATCTGAATAGGTATTTCTCAAAAGAACACGTACAAATAGCAAACAGATAAATGAAAAAATGCTCAACATCACTAATGATCAGGGAAATGCAAATCAAAACTACAATGACGTATCATCTCACCTCAGTTAAAATGCCTATTATCTAAAAGACAAAAAACAAATGCTGGCAAGGATGCAGAGACAAGGGAACTATCATATACTGTTGGTGGGAACATAAATCAGTATAGCCATTATGGAAAACAGTATTGAGTTTCCTTAAGAAACCAGCAATAGAAATACCATATGATTTAGCAATCCCACTGCTTAGTATATATCCAAAAGAAAGGAAATCAGTATGTCGAAGAGATACCTGCACTCCCATGTTTATTGCAGCACTATTTACAATAGCCCACATACAGAATCAACCTAAGGGTCCATAAATAGATGAACGGATAAATGCATTATTCAGCCATAAAAAAGAATGAGATCCTGTCATTTGCAGTAACATGGATGAGCCTGGAGGACATTATATTAAGTAAAATAAGCCAGGCAGATAAAGACAAATATCACATGTTCTCACTTATATGTGGGAGTTAAAAAAAATTGATCTCCTGGAGTATAGAATAGAATGGTGGTTAACTGAGGTTGACAAGGGTGGGCAGGGAGGGGAGAATGAAGAGAGATTGGTTAATGGCTATAATACGACAGTTAGATAGAAGGAATAAGTTCTAGTGTTTGATAGCACAGTAGGGTGACTACAGTTAACAATTTATTACATATTTCAAAATAGCCAGAAGAGATTTGGAACATTTCCTACATAAAGAAATGATAAATGATTGAGGTGGTTGATATCCCAATCACCCTGATTTGAACATTACACATTGTATGCATGTATTAAAAATATCACATGTGCCCCATAAGTATATGGGGTATATATAATTATTATGTATATATCAGTTTGGAAAAAAAACAAGATTGAGGGGCTTTCACTTCTGCTTAGGATGTAGAAAGTCACAACATAATGTCTCTCCTATCCTAAAAATGAATAAAGGCTGGATAATCTACAAAATCATAACTTTTTATGAACTCATAAGGAAACTGAGGTTGCAAGAAAACCAAGTGATTTGAATGCCAAAGAATGACAAAGCCTCTCATAGAAGAGAACAGACATTTCAAAAGTATCAAGTGAATACTGTGATAAAGTATCAAGGAAAAACTGTGAAACTGTCACGGATCAAAACTCTAACACACTTTTGATAGAAGTACAAAGTAGGACACAGTGCCAATTGGGAAAAAAGTGACAAAAAACACTGCGGAGTTAGGATGGAATAGCTATATACCCACGGACTTCAAGATTCTGAAAATGAAAAATGAATGGTCCTCACCGTCCATGAAGTCTGTAATAGGCCAGCTGAAGTGCAAGCTGAATAAATGTATCTGGGTGAAGCTGCTTCTTCTTGGTAAGCTTTTTGCCAAAAGATGTAAAAGCATATGCCACAATTTGTAGATCAGATGCCTAATAAAGAGAATTAAATGGGAACAGTGAAAAATCAACTAAAAGAATACACCAAACAGAACCAAATTATTATCTGCATTAAAATAACCATCAGACAAAGAATTAAAAGCATTAAAGCGATAATCTTAAACTGTTTTATGCTGACACATTTGGATGACAGACAAATTTTTATATATTTTGTTAAAAGAGAAAGCATTATTATTTAAGGGAAAAGTGAAAAATCTACCTCTTTGAGATACTGGGCTTTAGCTTGGTTGATGTCATTTAATACTTTCTCATCCACAGTGAAAACAAGCTCCTCTGGAAGTGGTATATCCCGTACCCTTTCTGAGCCCTGAAAACAGGGAAGACTTAAAAATATTTTATCTATAAAAATCTTAGGGGAAAAAAGATGAAGTATTTGTTCTAACATACCTTCCATCTTCCTTCACTCTCAAAAATTTTCTCATCCACGTAATAGCTGACATTCACCATAACCATTGCATCAAAAGGAGCATGCTAAAATGAAAATACACAAGATTTTGAATACTTCATGTCAACTTAAAACTTGACCCAATATTTTATTTTCACTTTGCCTCCACTCTTAACAGATAATATAATATAGAACCCTCAAATTACTCACCTCCTAATGATGAAGACACAGGATACCCTACAGTATAGTGTAACTGCTGTGTTTTATATTTTGAAGAAAGAACAAATGTTTAAAGCTGGAAGCACCTAATTGGGGCTCTTGGGGTCATTGGGGGTGTGTAAAGTAAACATGAACAAGCTAGATAAATTGCTATTTTTACTAGAAGTCAAAGCAGGTGGATGTATGCAATGCTAGGATGCTCAGGAATTGTAAGAACAGTGTGGAAAAGCAGATGGGAATGGAAAACTATTTGAAGGCATTAAGGATGGGCATGAATTTCTTCAGATGAAGACATAGGCTTACTAGGGGAATGTCAGAAAGCATAACCATTGTGTGTGTATAACTCTACAAAAGTGTCCAGATACGGCATAAATAATTCTCACTGTTTACGAAATGTGAGAAAGATGGGCTGGATATTATAGGGGTGTTGTAGATTTGACAGCTATATTTAGAGAAAGGAATTGCAGTTAGTGAATTTTCCCATCATTTATTTCGGAGGACAACCTTTTTGCCCTTATTTTCCCCATGTTCCTTTAAGAAAAATTACATTAGCTGGTTCCTTCTCTGTTTTAAAGCTACCTCTTTACATTACACACAGTTATCATTCATGAACTGAATGTGTTACTACAGCAAGTCTTGGAGGGAAAGAAGGGAAGGCTTGAGATATGGGCCCAGTTTCAAAGGAGTAACTCGGTATCTTAAATGTAACCCTAACACTATAGCTCTGCTGCCCTGTATCATGGTCCAATGGAGCCTATAAGCACAGTTTATTGTTACCAACTATGTAGCAGTCACAATATCAGGGAAGGCTCTGGAGGGAGGTTGGTACAAGATGCACAGCAGTTCATATGCCAGCAACAGCACACATAACAAGACTTGAAGGTCACTGACAAATCCATTTTCTAACCACATTTCACAACGGTGTAATACTTTATAATTTTACAAAGAATTTTCAGATATTATCACGTATATTGTTTCATATAAGGCAATAGTATCAATTTCTAACTATTTTACTGGAACCAGTAAGAAAGAGCAAGATTGAAGGATATAAGTCTCTTTGACTTATAACTCTATCCACCCATCCCCTAATAGAAAGCTAATAATCAATTTTTTAAAAAAAGTTAGGAAATCTGAAAAATTCCAATGCTTTCCTCATGCTTTATTTGTTCAACTAATTTTTACCTTTCTTTTTTTGTTCACTAATAAGGAGGCAATACGTGTAACATAGTGTTTAAGAATGCAGGTTTTGGTTCTGAATCCAAACCCCACTACTTCCTAGCTGTGCGATGGTAAGAAATTCATTTGCTAAGTAAACTGCCTCATCTTCTAGTGGAGAGTGGACATAATACCTATCCTCATACAGCTGCTGTGAAAAATTATTTTAATAATCCTTATACAGTGCTCATTACAGGATCTGGCCCACAGCAATAATTAGTAACATGCTATTATTAACTAATGTTTATTACGTGCTTCCTGTGCACCCTTCACAAAGCCCTATAATAAAGCCTATAATATTCAGAAGAAAAAATAGTTGACCTCAGGATTTTAAAATCTGAGGGAAATGGCATTAATTAGTATAATCATAAAAGTACATATTCAAGCAACTATGGAAGAGAGCAGCAATATGGCTTTAGATTAAACTAAGCTTTATTTTATAGTAAATATTTCACTGATGATGTTTTATATAAGTTGAACTGCATTTTCTATAATCATCTTAGGTTAGAAGGGAGACCTACATGAAATTTATAAAGCAAATTATCAAGTGGAGATAATCAATTTTATAAATACATGACTATTAATGCATACACATAAAACGTGTCCATACACTTACTATGGAAAAGCATCGCACTTGTGCTGAGAAATATGCTCATTATGTGTCCAATATTCTTTATTTAGAAATAGAAAAGATCATTAAAGTTATTTTCATCCTGAATTTGAGTGAATAGCAAGATGTTGGTACTATTAGTAAAAATCAAAGTAGTGAAAGATGGTTTTGGGGCAGTTTTGGGTGAGAGTGGGAAAGCAAGATGCGTTCTAGATAATGAGATCAACTTACTCTTACGTAACAATAAAATACCTAATTTGGACTTAACATACAATGAAACACAACTCTCAAAATGAGAATAACAGGTAAAAACTGGAAAAGTATAACTGCAAGTTCCCATATAAAAATGGTCAATGAAACTATTTAAACCAGGGAAGAGAACGGGCAGAGGGGAAAAGTGTGACTAATATTAAGGTCCACTTCAGAATCACTAGATAGGAAAAGACTGTTAAGTGGAAGGAGGCATTGTCAGAATACGTATGAAAAAAGGTAACGGGCCAGGCACTGTGGCTCACGCCTGTAATCCCAGCACTTTGGGAGGCTGAGACAGGAGTCTCACTTGAGGCCAGGAGTTTGAGATCAGCCTGGGCTACACAGCGAGACCCTGTCTCCTCAAAAAAATAAGAAAAATTAGCCAGGTGTGGCGGTACACACCTATCTACTTGGGAGGCTGAGGCAGGAGGATCGCTTGAGCTCAGGAGTTCAAGGCTGCAGTGAGCTGTGATATGGCCAGTGCACTCCAGCCTGGGTGACAGTGCGAGACCCTGTCTCTAAAAAAATTTTTAAGTTAAAAAAAAAAAAAAAAAAAGAGTAACTCTCTGTAGCAGACAGGTCAAAGAGAAATTGAGGGAAGAAGACAGAAGGCAGTCAAGTATCTTACAAAGGATAGTTTACAGGGAATACTGAAGATATAAATTAGACTGAGGAAGGTCACGGACAATCAAATAAGGAGCTGGAAAGAAGAAAACTGAGGAAATTAAATATTTTGTCAACAGTAGACTCAAAGGAGGAATAAAGAATACAAATCTTCAAAATGACTCACGGCAACCTTTCACTGTTCACAGTGTTTCACAAGCTACTATAATAGACATTTAGTTTTAGCACCTGCTTATCAACCAATCCACCTTCTTCTGAAATAACAGCTACTTTATTGTTCTTTTAGGCAACCACTACACTACTCTGTAGTGGTCTGAATGAGACTGATTCTACCCGCTAGGTTCCAAGGTTGGACATGTGACCCAGGACAGGCTTAAAAGAGCACCTGATTCCCTGGGATGGGTACATGATTTGCATAGGCCAATAAAAACCAAGCATTATTCCCAGGCCTTCTGCTGGAACCACTGGGAAAAGAAGCCGGCTGTTTCCATGGTGGTCACTAAGCTACAAAGAGAGCTATGAAGACATGAGACTGTAGGTTCAACAATTACATTGGGCAGTCTATCTAAAAATGAAGCCAAACAGAGGAAAGACGTATCAAACAATGGGAACGGAGAGATTTCTAATGAAAGCATTTGGACACTGGAAGTCAGCCTTACCCAAATTTAGTTGTAATCCTACGCCAACAAGTATCTCCTTAAGTTTATGCCAGTTTGATTTAGGTTACTGTCACCTAAAACGGAACACTCATTAATACAACCACTGAACTCTTGTTTTTAAAATTTTCTTGGTCCATAGACCTCCTGAATGCCTATTAGAAAGTTATAAAATACAGCTAGTAAAGAAGACCATGGGAGGAAAACAGAAGAGAAATAAGAAAAGTTGTTTCTTATTTTTTATGAGGAAGGTCAAAAATGGTAGTAATTAATGCCATATAATATCTTTTAAAATAGGTATTCTCAACAAGCAGGTAACACTGGGTTTTAAGAGCTTATACTATATAAACATTATATGGAAATTCCATTTTGCAGATGCAGTGCACACCAAACAGTTAGCCTTAAACAGAAGAAGATAACTTCTACTTTCACTGAGAATTCATAACTCAAGTTTTTTACTATAATGCCATAAAAGTAAATTAGTGTTTACTTATACTACACTACAGCACAGCATAAGTATGTGTGGTTTATTGCCATTAAATTAACCTAAAAGATTAAAAGGAAAAAAAACCCTTTAGTTTACTTACATCACAACTACTGCCAAATACTCCATTAGAAAAGGAAATCAAGTTATAGGATTTGTCACCCCAACGTACAGTTGGATCTCCAGTAAGGACCATTGCCATTATCTAAAATAAATTTAATTTTTCCAAATTAAAAGGATTTTTAACATTGGTTTGTAAGTATTTACATCTTAAACACATATATATCATCAGACCTATCCTCTTCAGGTCAACCACATTTAATAAAATGATAATATAGTTATACTCAAGAGATAGTAATTCTGGCCCTGATGTTAGCTGTTTCTCAAAATCTCAAGTTAAGAAAATCCTACTATTAATAGAAAAGAGAATGCTGGTATAATATTCATGAATGTTTAGAGAACATACAAACGAAAGAACAAAGCTTTTGTAACTTGAATAATATAAGAGATCTTGATAAGTATATTAAAGTCTAGTTAGGAGGAAAATATTTTAAGAGTTCATATCCTACTAAACTTGTTTTTCAAACTGAGTTTTGGCCCATTAGTGATTCATAAAATTAACTAGTGCATCATAATCAATATTTTTTACAAAAAAGTTAGAATAAAAATAGAATAGAAATATCAGAGTACATCACAGATAGTAAAAGTAATTGCTGTTTTGTGAAACTTCTTTTATATATATGTGTACGCATGCATGCACATGTGTGTATATATAGTGGGCTGCAATCTAAATGTATTTGTAACTACAGATTATGGTCAAAAAAGTTTGAACAACACTGCATTATAACCTGTTCTTCCTTAAGACGGTTGATGATTCTCTTCCAAAAAATAAACAATAAAAGTTGTTTTCTAGCTACACGATTTTTCAATTCTTGGAAAATATTATTCCAGATAATTTTTTCTTATTATTTAATATTGATGAATGCATTATAAAACAATTTAAGTGTTTCCAAAAGACTATGAGACTTCTACTAATACAACTACCTTTTGTTGTTTCCCAGGAAACGAAAATATCACCCTGGAGCAGGGTGGCAGGTGGACACAAACCAGGGAAACATTTACCCTTAAACTCACTGAAGTCAGTGTGTTCAATAAAACCAAATGATATAATAAATTACTTACTAGGGTGATATAATTCATAGGGCAGACCCTCCCAACTAAGGTGTCAAGATACATTAGTGTGGGTTATAGGTATATTCTCATGTCACCTTTGGCAAGACAAGTTCATTTAACCCAGTGTTCTGTACAAATTTTCTTTTATTTTCTTCCATTGTATTTTTTTAGGCCATCATTGAAAAGGTTGAGAAACCCTGACGTGGGATATGCAAACAGCGGTTGTATTTCTTTAAACAAAGTACAAAATATATCTAAACAATCCTAAACAATGTGGCAAGGATTTACAAAGCACTATTTATATATAAGCTTCAATTTGGTACTTGTATATTTCATAACTAAGAAAAAGTTTTAAGAGCCTGAATATAAAAAGGGAAAAAAAATCTCATGTTCAATATACGTAAGAGTCCTCCAGAAAAATTTACAAGAAAAAGCAGAACAAGATAGTTGAGTACCTGAGAATAATCTTCTGGTGTTACATGTGGACTGCCATCCTCTATGGAATATACTAGTAAACTACTTTGAATTTTTTCTAATGAAGTGAAGTTCTCTGGATCAAGACCAATCAGATACTCGCGTGCCTAAAGGGCAAGAAGATAATAATTACATGTGAAAATTTAAATACAATATATCCAGAAAAATCTCAAAAAGAGTTTGTTAGAGAAAAGATTCATTAAGAAAAGTGTAAATCTTAACCTTAGCCCATCGAGTTCGCTCCTCGCTAGTTAATGCTGCTATCCCAGGTCCATCAGGTTCACTATGGCACTTCTTGTGGATGTATGTCAACTGTCTTATGAAACATTAAAGAAAGAGGATTCAAAGAGTACAAAGTAGCAGATAGGAGCTACTTTCGCCTTTAACAGGTCATAACGATCAGTATATAAATGTTTTGCTATATATCCAAAGAAACCAATTATGACCTCAACAGCAATAGATTTCCTACATCACATCTTTTTTTAGAAAAGTGATTATGTGTTTTATTAACACCAAAAGTATATCTGACAATAACTTAAGTAAATAAATTTGAGTTTGGCTGATATTTATTTATACTTTGAAAATGTGCATGCACTTCCAGGTTCCAAGTAAATACACCTTACAATGGAGAACTTGAAAAATATCCTGGTAATCAATCTCACAAATACCGTGTACATCATATCTAACTAAAAACTATGTGCATATATACTTAATGAGAAGACTTTCTGTATACCCAATTAATATGTATGTTTTACACAAAAAACAGAAGTACCATGTATTAAATGTTTTCACATGTGCCATTTTGTTACTTCTAACCATTATATTTTAAAGACTCTATTAGCTGAGGATAAACTATTGCCCCCCATATTATGCTATGCTCCCAGTCTGATGAGTTTCATGTATCTTTAAACATATAGTGGGTAAATAACAGGGTCCTTCCACAAAGAAAGAAATTTTCATCAGTCAAAAATCCACAGAGCTTTAGTTTTAGCCCTACTTCTTCATGGCACATGCTAAGAAATTACTACAATTTGAAAGCTTCCAAGGATTCCTTAGAAAGTGAACTAAGGCAGCTTAATAAATGGTCAAAAAACACCACTAGTAGCCATCCTTTATTTGTGGTTTCATCATTCATACTTGGAAAAAACAGAGCGACTGATTTGCATAATTTCACCCTATTTGTTAATTATATCTATAACACTGATGAAATTTCCTTGCTGCAAAATCACCCCCTTTTATTCACAAATTAATGGTGTCCTGTGGAGCAGATGAGGGTTTCTTCACCAAACAATCTCCATCTGTGGTGGGAACAACTTGCCTCTCTTCCTGCTTACTTGTCTTTGCTAACTACTGATTTTGCTCCAGTTATAAATAAAGTCTCTACAGTTTGTGGCTACTTGATGGGCATAGTAACTAGCACAAATTCCAAATTCCTAAGTAAAATCTACCTCACTGTTTTCTCCACATGGTACTTGTTGCTACCCTTCCCTTACCATCTCAAAGCACCAGTTTTGACTATGAAACTTTTCCCTGATCCCTGAAATGACCATTTTCATACTCATTTTACAGGATGGTCATTATTAGGGAGAAATTACAAGGGAAAATGTGTTAAATCTGAAATGACATTTTAAGTCTGATAGTAAAAGGTCATATAATAACTTCCCAAATCTTTACCAGTAAGAGGTTACAGATATGGTAACTAGGATAATCCTTTTTTTCCTTTAACTTGGCTATCTATGCACCTGTTTTTTGGCTATACATTCAGTTTTTTATATTTCAAAGCACAAAGATTTGTATTAGAAATATCTGCCTTATAGAATCATACATCTTTTAAAATATTCTACGTTTGATATCTCCACACAATCTAGTTTCTGCCTTCATTACTTCCCACTCACTTTTAATTTACTACAATCTGGCTTTGTTCTCCAGTGATTATTTTGAAACTGCTTTTCTGAAAGTCACCAACAACATCACATAAAAGAAACCTAGTAGCTTTACCTCAGTCTTATTATCCTCATTATAGAATGTTTGATACCCAGGTATAAATCTTCTTAAAATTATCTTCTGCCTAGACTTTTTAGCACTGTTCCATTGTGGTCTCCCTACCTCACTGACCACTCAGTCTTTCTCATTGACTATTTGCCCTCCTTCCACTGCCAAGTGTGTCTTTCCTCAAACGTCTTTCACTGGCCTCTCCAAATGCCTCTTAAAAGTTTCTCCCTTGCTAATCTCATCTACTTCTTTAATAGTTTTAATTATCACTTTTTTTTTCTTGTACCATTAACTTTATCCAAGGTCTTTAAGTTCATATTAGGTCATTAAACACGAAATGTCTGACCTTGAATAAATCGGATATTTCCTACCCAATAACCAAACACAAATGGGATCTTGTCCCATTTATCCGACCTTTGACAAAATAATTCCAGATATAAGACAGCATAATTCAAGGTTTCATTTAACAGCCACTTTTCCTCATGCTCCAGCATGTACAATGGATTACAATAAAACCTCCTGCTCTCATTCTCTTTAGACACAGGTTTGTAGCTATAAGTTGACCATTCAGCCAAAAGTTTTCCCAAGGAACTTTTAGATGGAACTTTCTCATGTTGCTGCAAAACTTTACAAACAAACAAACAAACACAGACAATACAGGGAATCCCCAACACAAAATGCCAGGCCTATCAAACAAATGGGAATCCAAAGGGGACAGATACCACCCCAAAATGCCCTGCTATAGGGCTGGAAGGTTTCAGACCCTCCCCAAATGGTGGCTTAGTCCCTCTGTTCCCTGGGAACTGCAAATGAGCTCCGAATTCAAACCAGGTACCCTAGTTCCACTCAACCTCGCAATTTCACCCTCTAAACGGCATGCCTCCAAATAAACAAATAACCCACAGGAAGTTGTGAAAACCTCCTAAATGGGTGAAATCAGGGCCTCAGGGTGCACCCCGGGGAACTTACCAAACAAATGGCCATTTGGCCACATTTCCCAAATCCACTTCCTTCCCCTCAACTCAGTTCAGGTTGGCTGGGGCTGCGTCCATTTGGGGAGAAAGAGACGGGACTTCCCTGAGCTAAACAAGCCCTGGCAGCTGCTGGGAGAATGCCTTTCTTTCTTACCTGAAAAGGCAATGCTCCTGCCTATGGCTTGACCCAGAGCTGCTCCCTGCCTCTTCCAGCAGTCGCAGGGTGCCATTCTACCAGGAAGCCAAGGGGCCCACCCAGGGATGCCAAATCTGTTACCAAAAGCTCGGAACTTGTCTTAGAGGCCAAAAGAGAAGGGGACAAGTGGTTTGAGGAGAAGGACAGAGGAGTTTATTAATTTGCCAGCAAATGAGGAGGATGGAGACTCCTGTCTGAAATGCCTTCATCCTTAATTATCATCTTTATGTAAGAGGCAACCAAATCTCTAACTTCACCCCATTTTCTCTCTAAATCTCTGTTACCAAAGTTCCAAATGTTTGTTGTATATCTCTAACTCAATTTCTGCCAACATTTCAAACTACGTGTACTTTAAAAATTATCTCCCCGCCTTCCCACAATTTTTTTAAAAAGGTCTTGGAAGACATAAGTGTAAATCTTCACATCCCTGGATTAGGCAATGGTTTCTTAGATGGAATGCCAAAAGCACATGTAACCAAAGAAAAAAATAGATAAAACTAGACTTTGTCAAAATGAAAACTTTTGTACTTCAAAAGAGGTCATCAAGAAAGTGAAATGATAACCCCAGAATAATAGATATAATTTGCAAATTACATACCTGATAAGGGACTTATATCTAGAATATATAAAGAACTCTTACAACACAATAATAAAAAGACAAGCCAATTAAAAAATTGGCAAAATATCTGATTAGACAGTTCTCCAAGGAAGATATATACAATGGCCCAAAGGCACATAAAAAAATATTCAACATCATCATCAAATATAAACCACAATGAGCTCGCACTTCACCCTTACTAGGGTTGCTATAATCAAAAAGGCAAACAATAAGTGTTGGTGAAGATGTGGAGAAATTGGAACCCTCATATACTGCCAATGGGAATGTAAAATTGTGCAGCTATTTTGAAAAATAAGTCTGGTAGTTTCTCAAATGGTTAAACAGAGTTACCATATGACCCAGCAATTCTACTCCTAAAATATACCCAAGAGAAATGGAAAAACATATGTCCACACAAAAACCTGTACACGATATTCATGGCAGCACTATTCATAACAGACAAAAAGTAGAAACAACCCAAATGTCCATCAACTGATGAATGGTTAAATAAAATGTGGTATATCCATACAACAGAATATTATTCAGCCATAAAAAGAAATAAAGTACCAATACCTGCTTAAACATGGCTGAATCTTGAAAACATTATGATAAGTAAAAGAAGCCAGACACAAAAGGCCACATGTTGTAAGATTCCATTTATATAAAACGTAAAGAATAGACAAATTGATAGAGACAGAAAGTAGATTGGTGGTTGCCTAGGGCTGGTGGGGTAGGAATGTTTGGGAGATATGTGAAGTGACTGCTAACGGGTGGGGAAGAGGATTGGGGAGCAATGAGGACTGCTTATTGGTACAAGGTTACTTTTGAAGGTGACAAAAATGTCCTAAAATTGATTATGGTGATGATTGCACAATTCAGTGAAAATATTAAAAAATACACTGAATTGTACATTTTAAGTAGATAAATGGATGGCTGGGCATGGGTGTTCATGCCTATAATCCCAGCAGTTTGGGAGGCCAAGGCAGGAGGATTGCTTGAGGCCAGGAGTTCAAGACCAGCCTAGACAACACAGTGAAACTCCATCTTCACAAATAAATAAATAAAAATAAATAAATGGGTAATGGTATGGTATGTGAATTATATACCAATAAAACTGTTACTAAAAATAAGAAAAAAAGAATTGAAATGGTTCCACCTCTCCTGTTGCCTCCTCCTGTTATAGTACTGTCAGCCTACTCATGCAAGTTGAAAAACCTCAGTGATATTTAATTCCTTCCTTTCTTTCTAAATCCAGCCACCAATTCTTATTATTTTTATCTCCAAAACATTTCCTGCGTTTGTCTCTTCTTCTAAAATGCCAACCTCTTACTTAACTGAATTAGTGCAGTAGCTTTTAATCCATGTCTTTTGAGACTCCAATTCACTAAGATTCAGAATCTGACCAATCTATCTTACACTTCTAATACGTATCTTATATTTGTAGAGAAAAATTCATACCACAAAGGTCTGGCCTGATCACCTAATTTGTATACACACACTTGTACATTTTAAATACAAACACATACATACACACATACCCAGAATTTAATCCTACTGTGTGCTAAGCACTGTATTAAGCAATGAGGAATTAAAAAAAAAAAAAAAAAGACCTGGTAACTAATCTCTTAAGAGCTCCAGCTGCATGTGAAAACATAGAAATAAATGATTTCAATACAACATTATAATCAATATAACAGAGATAAGTACAAGGTATACAAAGACCCTAAGGGAAGCTAACTCTCTGGAGTTTGGGTTGAGGAAAGGGAAAAGGAAATTAGAAAATAGTTGACCTTGTAGTAACATGTGAACGGAAACATAAAGCATGAGTAAGAATTCACTGGGTGGACAAGGAAGGAGCGGGCACTCCAAATATAAAGCACGAGTATGTGCAAAAATCAGGAGATAATGTGACCAGGATTGCTAGCAGAGAAATGGGGTAGAAGTATGGGATGCACAAAGAAGAAGCTGAAGTGATAGGCAAGGGATAAATATAGACTACTGCTAAAGAATTTGGACTTTATCCTAGACTGCAAAGAACCATCTAAGAATTATAAGCAAAGGTGAGATACATTCAAATTTGAATTTCAAAGCCATAAGACAACGTGAGGATATGTGGAGACAAGAAAACCACTATGGAATTTGAGTTAACAGTCCAAGCAGAGAGGTAATGAAAAGTTCAACCAAGACAAATGAGGTGGGGAAGATGGAAAGAATTTGAGAAATCTTTCATAGGTAAAATGGAGGCTTTGTTTCTGATGAATGTGGGAAGTGTTGAGGGTCACTCCAGTAAATTCTCAGATCTGGATGACTGGATAGATACTTGTACCACAGAGGAAGATAGAAGTATAAGAGGAAATAAGTAAACGGAAAAAGCAGCATACCAACACCATATTCACAGTGGAAGTTCCTGTTATCCCACTTTTGAAAGAGACAAGGGAAATATTCATATTTTTCTATTAAGACTAAAGAACTACAAAAATAAACCAGTGTAAGTGAAATAATAAGTGGGGAGTAATATTCGGCCTCAGTGTAGAAAGTGCTAAGGATGGTGGCAAGCTTAAACAAGAACATGTAGTCTGAAATGGACAACTTTTACATTCCCCAGATCCAGCCCATTGTTGCCATGCCAGAATGCAGGCTGGTGTTGTTAGAACTTTTGATTTATTTTTTTAAAGAGATTTTTCACAGATTTCACAGGTTCACAGATTTTTATGTGAATTCTGATTTTTAAATAGTGATTCAAATTCCATTATCCAAGCAAAATAGGTCACAGGCTGAATTTAGCTTATGTAGCACATGTATTCAATTTCTGGAAGAGTGGCTTTGAGTAATCCAATTAAGTGTGATCTAATAATCACATGTCAAATTTAAAACAAATTTTAAAATACAGTTGAAAGATACACAAATATTATCGAAGGAAAATATTTAAAAGAAAATTAACCATGTACAATTTCCAAAATTTTTTTTAAGTAAACTAGAGGAAAATATTTGCAACACATATAATTGATAAAGGATTAGTGTAGAGACCATATAAACAACTGCTATAAATCAATAACATAAAATAGCCAACAGAAAAATATGCAAAAGCAACTCACAGAAAATATGAATAAATGGCCTATAAACATATATAAAAATGCTCAACCTCACTAGTAATGAGGAATATTCAAATTTAAATAATAAAAACCATTTTTCACCTGTCAGTTCACCAGATATGTTTTAAGTTAATAACACCATGTCAGCAACAATGTGGAGAAGTGGGTGTCTTCATACAAAACTGGCAGAAAAAATAATGCTGCTTTGGATGACAATTTGACTTAGTTAAAAAGTGTATATACCTGATGACATGGAAATTTCACTTCCAATAGCAAACCATAGATATTTTCTCTAAACACACAAAGAGGCATGTTTGACAATGTTCATTATTTGTCATAGCAACAAAAGGAAAAAACTTCAATGTGTACTGATAAAGAAATGATCAAATAAGCTATAGAATGTCCATTTGATGGAATTCCATGTAAGTTAAAAAGAATAAGGTAGATGTACCTGCACCAATATGAAAATATCATTCTTATTATTGATTAAAAGCAAACTTCAGAAAAATACCTCAAATAGGTCAAGCGCAGTGGCTCACACCTCTAATCCTAGCACTTTGGGAGGTCGAGGCAAGAGGATCACCTGAGCCCAGGATTTCAAGACCACACTGGGAATTAGTGAGACCCCATCTCTACAAAAAATAAAAAAATTAGCCAGGTGTGGTAGTGTATGCCTGTAGTCCCAGCTACTTGGGAGGCTGAGGCAGGAGGATTGCTGGAGCCTAGGAGTTGGAGGCTGCAGTGAGCTATGATGATGACACTATGCCCTAGTTGGGCAACAGAGCAAGACCTTGTCTCAAAAAGAAAAAAACAAAAAGCTAAAATACCACCATTTTTTTAATGTACAACTAGCCCTACCTTGTGCCACACACAAAAATCAATTTTAGGCAGACTATAAATGTGAAAGGCAAAACAAAATTCTAGAACATAAGAAAATACCTTCTTGGCACTGAGTTAGGGAAAAATTTTTAAAACAGAACACAGAAAGTACAATCCATGAGGTAAAAGATCAATAAACTGGACTACATTCAAATTAAAAACTTCTGTTCATCAAGAAGATGCCTTTAATAGAATGAAAGGGCAATTAGAAACATCTCCTATTCTGTGTACTGCAACACACACAACCAGGAAAGAGCTCTCACCCAGAATGCATAAAGAACTCCTACAACACTCATACACTAGTGGAAGCACTTATTAGCACAACTACTTTGGAAAACTGGCATTATCTATTGAAGTTGAATGTACACATACCCTATAGCCCAGCAAATCCTCTCTTGGGTATAATCCAGACAGAAACGCATGCACATGTGCACTAAGAGACTTGTACATGGATTTTCACAGCAGCCTGTTTTAAATAACAGAAACTGTAAACAACCTAAGTGATTACCCTTGGGAAGGAGTGAAAGCACAGAAGAGCCATGAGAGGGGCCTTCTGGAATAGTAGAAATGTTTTATTTTTTGACCTGGGTGGTGGTTACGTGAATATTTAGCCATAAACTTCTATGTGCACTTTTGTATATGTTTTCAATATTTAATAACAATAATTTGTTATAAACATATACAACTCAACAATTATAAAATAATCTAGGAAATCAGAACAATTGATTGTATATTAATGATATTAAAAAATTATTAATGTCTTAAAAGTCATTAGGTGTGATAATGGTACTGTATACATATTTTTAAGAGTCTTTATATTTTAGAGGTATTATACAAACTAAAATATTTACAGTGAAAAGATATTATGTATGAGATGTGCTTCAAAATATTCCAGGGGGAGTGAGGGGAGGGGCACAAGAGGTATAGGTGAAACAACACTGACTATGAGTTAGTAACTGCTGAAGCTAGTAGTTGGTAACTGTTGAAGCGAGAGGATGGGTACCTAGGGGGTCTTCGTTATATAATTCCTTGCACATTTTGAAATTTTTCATAACATACTTTAAACATATATATACTCAAAATAATAAATACTATATGTATATACATACATATAAGAATAGATACTATGTATGAAAAATATACAGATATTTTTTAAGCTATATGTGCACGTAAATTCACTGCAAAAGATCTGGAAAGGTGGAACATACCAAACTACTAACAATGATTAATGCTGGGGCAGAGAATGGAATTGGTAATAACTGTAATGTTTTCCTTTTCTCCAAGTAGAACATATTCAAATATATCTAGTAAAATTAAAAATTAATTTAAATTAAAAACCTACAAGTATATTTTAAAAAATAAGCATGTATAAAATTCTTATTTTCCAGCTTATTATCACCTTATAGAAAGGCAAGCAATCCTAAACATTTACATTTTAACTCAACCAAAAGCTTAAGACATAATGAGACTCAAGAAAGTAATGTGAAAACCTGAGCAGCTCTGGTGGGGTGATCAAACATCCTTCATGTATTACATCAAAGATAAAAACTCGGCCTCGACACAGCACTGCAATGTGATTTGGGGAACGCCCTTCACTCTCTGGAAAAAGAAACAGAAAATACAAGACTCAAATCTCCCAAAGATAAACAGGAGTAAAGCTGCATACATCCAACAGAAAAAAATAATCATTCCTCCAATATTTTATCATACATTCATCAAATATATCATATGAACAAAAACAAGTTAATAGGATTTCAGTTACTATGATATAAACACATACTGTTGAAATTTGTCCACTGTGAGACATCTAAAAATCCATGATAGTTTCAAATATCTGTACACCCTGAGAATCATTTAAATTCCAAACTACTGCAGGGCTTTCTAGCTTTATTTAGGGATAGGAATGGGAAGACGAGAAGAGGACCAAAGGAATGCTGGAGGAGAGCCATTTGAGTTAACAAGCTTCTATTTGGGATTATTTTAATGTTAATTGCTCATCAGATAATTTTTTTTTTTTTGAGACAAAGTCTCACTCTGTTGCCCTGGCTAGAGTGCAGTGGCATCAACATAGCTCACTGCAACCTCAAACTCCTGGGCTCAAGCAAACCTCCTGCCTCAGCCTCCCAAGTAGCTGGGACTGCAGGTCCATGCCAACATGCCCAGCTAATTTTTCTATTTTTAGTAGATATGGGGTCTCACTCCTGCTCAGGCTGGTCTCGAACTCCTGACTTCAAGTGATACTCCTGTCTCAGCTTTCCAGAAAGCTAGGATTACAGGCGTGAGCTACCATGCTCGCCCTCATCAGATAATTTAATTGCAGTAATACCTAGCTACGATTCCTCAATAAAATAGTTTTCAATATTTTGAGTGGCAAGAGGAAAGAATTTTTCCCAGTCTGTAGTTTTATTTAAGGTTCTGATAACACCTGGTATAAACCACTAATAATTGATTCTACGATTCCTTTGGCACACCTTAACTCCCCAAGAACTGTTTTCTGTAAATCTCAGACTACTCTGATTTAGCCCCATTTTTAAGGTACTCATCCCCCTGCCAAAGGTCTTCCTATATGATCCCTGCCCCTACCCTCTAAGGAAAGAAAAAGGAAAAACAGGAAGAAAGAGAAGACATACACTGCCATTGGAAGAAAATTTGCTGGTCTGTATTATTTACTGGTTGGTTATGAAGTGCTTTACACACATAATCTCATGAAATCTACTTATCAACTATGAGGAAGGACTGTCTCCTGATAACACTACTATTTTTTCTCCTAAACTCTATTTCCTCAAAACCTAAGGGTGAGGTATGTATTTTCCTCGCTTCTCATGGCTACTTCCAAACCACTACTTCTCTCCTCCCCTCAAAAAAAAAACCCTCTAGGTATTTTTACATCAACCACCACAACCCTTTTATTGCTGTCATCTACTGACCACATCCTTTCCAGAATTTAGAGCTGAGAAAAAAAAGAAAATAAACCTGACACCAAATTAATCAATAAATGATTGGAAGGGGGTAGGGTGGCATGAGGGTGCTACCTCAGGATCAGCCTGAGGGGATATCTGAGCAGAGAACTGAACAAAGTGAGAAAGCGAGTCATGGAAATATGTGCAGGAAGGAGTTACAGGCGGAGGAAACACCAAGTACAATGCCATTAAGACAAAAATGAGCTGGTTTGCTTGAAGCAAAACAAGGTCAGTGCAGTGGCAGCAGAGAGCAAAGGGTGGAGTGGTAGATAAGGTTGGGGCTATATCATTTTGGCCTCAGAAGGGGCTTTCACGTATGATGGGAAGGACACCAATGGAAGGTTTTGAGCAGGAAAGTAATAATGTGATCTAACTAATACTTTTAAAAGGTCAGTACAGCTGCTACATGGAGAACAGATTATAGGGGGAAGAGAGGATACAGCAAGATCAGTTGAGGGGTGAGGGGTTGGCGGAGGTGGGGTGGGGGGGGGGTGACTAAAGTGGTCCAGGTGAGAACAATCTAAGCAAGAGGGGATGGTGGCTTTGACTGGGTGTGATACTTGAAGGAGACATACTTTTTTTTCTTTTAAGATGGGAGATATTACAGATTGGAATGATTCAGTAAAGCGGAAAAATCTGATAATGCAGCAGAGTGAGAAGGTAATGCAGAAAAGCAAGGTCCTTGTACAGGCAAGAGGAAATGGGATTCAGAACACATATACAGTTGTCCTTAGGAGTCTTAACAGTTCATTTAATTTTAAAAAGGGAAGGAAAAGTATATGAAGGTGCAATAATGTATTGCAAGCGGGTAGTGGGATGGGCAAATATTTGAATAAGCATGTTTTCTATGGCTGCTATAACAAATTACCACTAACTTAGTGGCTGAAAACAACACAAATTTGTTATCTTACAGGTCTGAGGCCCAGAAATCTGAAATGTGTCTTATTAGGCTAAAACGAAGGTGTCAGCAGGGTTGTGTTCCTTCTAGAGGCTCTAGGAGAGAATCTGTTTCCTTCCTTTCTCCAGCTTTTAGAGGCTGCCCACATTCCTTGGCTTAGGAACCCATCCCTCCATCTTAAAAGCCATCGAGGGAACTTGACAACTTTCTCATGCTGCCATCTCTTTGGTTGTCTTTTGCACCCCTTTTCTACCAACAAGAGCCCTTATGATTATATACTTTGGGCCCATGTGACTAATCCAGGATAATGTCCCCATCTCAAGGTCAACTGATTAGCAACCTTAATTCCCCTTAATCATGCAACCTAACATATTCACAGTTCCAGGGATTAGAAAGTGAACACCTTTAGGGGGCCATTATTCTGCCTACCACAGATATGCTGATAAATTTTGTGATAAAAAGATTGCTTATATTTGTAGAGAATAAGAAAAGAGTTTGTTAGCTGAGAACAAGGAGGGAGAAAGGCATGAAACAGTCTTCTCCGGAAGTGAAAGAATAAGCTAAGGGAATATAGCGAAACAGTGCTGTGTGCCCACTTGAGATTTAACTGAAATCAGTAAGTGAGATTTTGTGGTTTTTCTCTAGCCAAGTAAATTACTAGGTTAGGTATCTTTGATATGTACAGGAGAGAGAAGATTAAACTTTAAACAACATTAAGGTTTTACCAGATTGGTGTTGGGGGGGCAAAGATTTGAATGTGCATGCAAGGGAATGATTACAGTGAAGAACCACAGAAAGAAGTCAAGACTGGGGTGGGGAAAGGAGAAATGGACCTGTGAAGAGCAACAGCATCACTGAACTGTAAGTCACAACGTGGCCAGAGAAATAGCTGAGTTAGAGTACTAAGGATGTACAGTTTCCTAGAGCTAGAAATTGAAGGAAATGAGAGGCCATGGATCATCTACAACTGAAAGCTAAAGTTACCAAGAATGTGACTGAGTTGGTAATGGAAAGAACAACAGTGAGACCAGTGCTGAAGCGATGGATAAAGGGGAATGATCAGGAGGAAAGTTACTGCAACAATGACAAGTAGCGGTGATATAATATGATGGTATTTTTCCCCCCCAAAAAGGCTTGATGGTCAAGAAAGGAAAATGGAAAGGGCAAAGGGAAATAAAGAGGATACCAACACATCCCACAAGTCCTGTAATGCCATATAAAGGAGTAAGAAAATACCCCTTGAGACGGTTACAGGGGAACTAGTGAGCTTAAAGAATCATCAAGTTTCAGTAACAATACCTTTCAGAGAAAAAGTTGAGAATATAATGGATTTTGCTGAAAGTAAACTCATATCCCTCACACTATGAGCGTGATTGGATATAAATTTATTTTTTATTTTTATTTTTTAGAGACAGGGTCTTGCTCTGTCACCCAGGCTGGAGTACAGTAGCCCAACATAGCTCACTGTAAGCTTTAACTCCTGGGTTCAAGAGATCCTCCCGCCTCATCCTCTCAAGTAGCTAGGACTACAGGCACGTGCCACCACACCCGGATGATTCTTTTATTTTTATTTTTTAAATTTTTAAAATTTTTAATTAATTAATTTTTTAGACAGAGTCACCCAGGCTAGAGTGCAGTGGTGTCATCATAGCTCACTGCAACCTCAAACTGCTGGGCTCAAGTGATCCTCCTGCCTCAGCCTTCCCAGCAGCTGAGACTACAGGCATGCACCACCATACCTACCTAATTTTTTCTATTTTTAGTAGAGACAGGGTCTTGCTCTTGCTCAGGCTGGTCTTGAACTCCTGAGCTCAAGCAATCCTCCTGCCTCAGCCTCCTAGAGTGCTAGGATTACAGGCGTGAGCCACTGCGCCCCGCCAATATTTTAATTTTATTTTTTGTAGAGATGGGGTCTTGCTATGTTGCCCAGACTGGTCTTGAACTCCTGGCCTCAAGCGATCCTACCACCTGGGCCTCCCAAAGTGCTGGGATTATAAGCATGAGCCATTGCATCCAGCCAAAATTTTTACATTATGGAAAATTTTATATAAGAAAAATCATTCATAATTATACTCTATAGTAATTATAAACTGTCATTTAATTCATAAAAAGTAAAAATTCCTGAAGTAACTGGAAACCAGCAGTTACCACAGAATTTTCCATTTCAAAATATGCTAGGACACCAAGCAGAAATTGCCATTAAACTGCAGGAAAAACAAAAATTTGATGAGTGAATTTGAAGTAATGTGCCCCCAAGAAGAGTGATTCCAGGCTTTAACCCCATATAAGAAGAAAAAAAAAAGCACACTCACAAAGTGAAATGAGGCATGATGAGCACATATAAGCAAACACTCAAAAAGATAATTTGTATAATTAGTACTGCAAGTAGAAAGAGAAACACTCAGATCATATGCTCTAGGATTTCCTTAATGCTGATTCGTAATTCTTTTCTTCAACTAAATTTTAATTTCTCAAATGATGCAACATAAGCATCAGATTTGTGTTGAACCATATAAAACATAGTTTAGAAAATCCATCCCCAGCCAGGAGCAGTGGCTCATGCCTGATGATGCCACTGCACTCTAGCCCAGCAACACAGAGACTCTGTTTCAAAATAAATACATAAATTAATTAATTAAAATAAAAAATAATAAAATAATAAAATTTTTAAAAAGAAAATCCATTCCCATAATTTACATACAAACTAATCAGAATGACTCAAAGTCAAGATTTGCAGAAAGCCTTTGATTTGTCAAAGCCCAAACAAATATTCTTCAAAATTGTGTATCACACAGTGTCATAGTAGGAAACTATCCAAATTTGGGTAGCAAGACTACCCAAATTCCAATGCCTTTACTAAAAAACATACCCACATTTTTACTTACCAGTCCTAAAATGACTCATAATTGAGTCTCTAGTAATGCCTGGAACCTTGCAAGTAGAAAACAGCATTCGGAATTGATTCATATCTAGAGGAGTATTTCCAACTTTATGAACAGGTACTTTTTCTCTATTTAAAAAAAAAGAATTTTGATCAAGAAGTCATTATAAAACTTAAAAACCAAACAGTCACAACTGTAGAATTCATCTCCAAATAAGTAAATTAAGCTTCTCAACATTTTGCCACTTGAGACGTCAGGTAAACCTGTTATTATTATAATAAATTCACGTAAGTGCCCTTACTTTCTTAATAGCTGCCAGTAGTTCAAGTTATGCCAAAGAATTATACTTCCTCTTTCTAACTGAGTGCCTTCCTTTGGAGGCCAGTAGTGTTCAAAATGAGCTGCAGGACCCGCAAAGTTGACGTTGAGTTGTGACGGTATACGAACATCCAGATAGGCAACATTCAGCCACCACTCTTCCAGCTAAAAGAAATTGAGAACATAAGCTTAATGTTCTTCATAATACTTGAATGTGTAACTGCTGGCAATTAAAAAAGCAAGCTATGTTTGTTCTTTAATTATTCTTCAACACTTAAAAATAAGGCTGGGCGCGGTGGCTCACACCTGTAATCCTAGCATTCTGGGAGGCTGAGGCAGGAGGATTGCTTGAGCTTAGGAGTTCGAGACCAGCCTGGGCAAGTGCAGAGACACGTCCCCCCCCCCCCAGGGTCTCTACTAAAAATAGAAAAATTAGTCAGGTGTCGTGGCATGAGCCTGTAGTCCCAGCTACTCGGGAGGCTGAGACAAGAGGATCGCTTGAGTCCAGGAGTTTGAGGTTGCAGTGGGCTATGATGACGCCACTGCACTTTACCCAGGGCACAGAGCGAGGCTCTATCATTCATTCATTCATTCATAAAAATAAATAAATAAATAAATAAATAAAAATATGTTCTCCTCCTTTAAATCATCACAGATATTGAAAACAGTATTGTGATCATTTCTTTTTCGGGGGAACTGTAGGATCTTAGTTATTATTAATACTTGGTTTAACTACACTATCAAAAACATGAAATAGGAAAGGACTTAAAGGCACCTTCAGACAGTTCATCATATTAAAGTCACAAATATGACTTGTAAGCATGGTCTACACATCACATGCATCAGAACCACAAATACCCAATGAAGTACTAGGGTGTCATCTCAGAGTACTTGAGGTGTAATAGATAGTCAATAAATCCTTACCTAAGAACAGTTATTAAGGCATTTACAATTTCCTTTTCCAAACAAAAACTGAAATACTAAATCAGAAATAGGAAAACTTTTCAGTAGGCTTAAAACTAATTTAGACTGTTCACAGACACTGTTTTCTATGTGTCCCTCTTTTACAATATGCAATTGAATTTCATGTGTAAGTAAGAACATCTTATCAAATTACCTGGAGTTCATTTTGAAGAAATTGATGTTGTAAATCATAATTAGTAATTAAGAAAAAGACATAAGCAAAAAGGATACAAGCAGAACAATTTCTGTACCTTTATCTCACTTTAATTAAAATCACTCAAGGCCCAAAACTAAGAACAAAGGAACCTGGAAGTATAAAATTTTATTATTCCATAATAGGCATCAATGGCTCATGAAAAAAATAAGCTTCCTTTTTTATTTCTAAAACTAAAAGATAGTTACAATTATTATTTCTAGACTAAGGCAATGCTTTTTAATTGTGAAAACTCATCCTCTGGTTCATGATAGTGAAGTACAGAAGTGGTTGAGCGGAAGAATTCAAAGATTCCTTGTGGAAAATTATTTAGACCCTCCATAATTACTATAACAGTTTCTCCATCAATTTATCTAACACAAAATATTCATAACCATTCTCCACTCTAATTTTGTAATGGCCCCTTTCCTCCCATGCACTGTTTAAATATTTCTATGCCACATATATGACATGTCTGTTTCAGTGGGTTTTTCTCAGGTTATAGTCTTCCGGACAAAATGTTTCTCTTAAGCATGGTCTACAAATCACTTCCATCAGAACCACATGGAGTGGTTGTTAAAATAAGGGTTTATGGCCCCATTCCAGATATACTGAATCAGAATCAATGATACTAGGAAATCTGCATCTTAACAAGTTCCCATATAAGATAGGGGCCCATGCACATCACTCAAAACTCCCCAAAGTGATTCATTCACTCTTTTGAATGATAATGACAATAGTGACTGCAAAAAAGTTTTATAGCAATAATTTAAAAATGAAAGTTATGTACATTTTTACTTCTCATTCTTTAATCATCATCAATTTCTCAATCATAAGTATAACAACAAATACCCAATTTCTTTTTCCTTTTGCCCTTTCAAGTAATTTCTGGTGCAATTTTTCTCCAATTCCATTTTGAAATTTTTGAACTATTTCATCAGTTTTCTTGTATTCTTCTTCATTTGCAAATGGCTTTACTATAAAGAAAAAATACATATTAAGGTATTTAGACATCAAGTACCACCAAGTCACTTCTATTGCTATTATTACACAAATCTTAAGAATCAGATAGGTAAAACACAATAGTACTGTATTAAATATCACAGCAGTACAATATATCACAATAGAATTTACAACATGAAAATGGGTGAAAAGCAACAATGCAAAATACTGCAAAAAATAAAGCAGTGGATATTATGTCATCAGATAATAATTTCCTAAAAAACTCTTTTAAAACCATTCTAGATGATAGTTAAAATTACAGAGGTGGGACTATTGTCTAGCTATTGGTCTAGTGAAGAAGTAAATGCTGTTTAACAATTAAGAGAAATTAAAGCAACTTTCCATTTATGTTCAAATCAGAGCCTTGAACATTATGTATGTAAATGCAATATGTATGCAAATATAAATCCTACTCAGAGTAGTTTAGGGTGCCTCATGGGCAATAATGGTTTCCTTCCAAAAAAAGAGGATAGAAAGTCCTTATTCTATGAAAAACAAATTTTCTGAAAATTAAACTACAAAATAAATTAGAAATCAGGAGACATTAATATCTTTCGTTTGATTTGTGCCTCTTCAAAATCTTATCTGGCAAACTGTAAAAGTCAATTTAAATAGCCATATTCAGAGACAGTACAAGTAAAGTAAATACTCAAAAAGAGTGAATAATCAGTGAATTTAAAAAAAAAGAAATTATGCACGTAATTTTTTAATTTTAAAAAAAGGGAAAGAAAGAAATTAGAACTCTCAGATGAAAGTAGATGAGAGAAAAGAAGGGAAAAAGAAAAAAAAATCAGAGGCTTCCAGTTAAAAAAAAATGAATCAAACATTTAAGTTTATCTCCATTCCTTCTAAACCCACTAAAATGACAGAAAAGTAATAGAAAAGGCAAAAATCCACAAGGACAAAGAAAATGAAAGAAAAGAGGACAGCAGACAAGTTAAGCTAATATTTTACAAATTAGAAAATACACAGGAAAATGCTGACTGGCTCTGTAGAATAGAGAAAATTAATATCTAAAACCTGGGGAGTGGAAGGTGGTAGGAGATCGGGAGGGGTAGGGTCAGGTACAAATTAAGTAGCAAGCCAATTCCTGCAGTAGAACCCAAGAAAGGTTCAAGAATCCGAGACACATGGTACCTCCAAAGACAGGGGGATTGCTTGAAAGTCCTCAAAAGCAGTAATTAGGCAACTACCTCATCCACACTCGCCCTTGTAGATTTCCTCCACTCTACAAAGCCAGGCAACTTCTTCCCAATGCCAGCAAAAAGCAGAAGGTTTACTCTCAGGAGAAGTTGAACCAGACAAGACAGAACACATGGGCTCTAGCCCATACTAAAAAAAAAGGGGGGATTACAATAAAAGTGTCCACCGTGAATGATAAGCCCTCCATTCCTCTACCCTCACTCACCTACCAAAACACTGACTTACGCCCTCTAGTCAAGACATAAGAGGATTCCTATTTGGGGAACCTGATCAGTTCAAGAGAAAGGGGCACTGGTATTCAGGTATGCCCTGAATAGAATCGCTAGGTCTCTGTCCTGTTACCCAACAATAAGGCCCACTAGTTCCCAGGTTCTACCCATGCACACAGGCTTCTTAGTCAGCTTTTTAGAACCTCACTCTTAAATAGCTAAGGATTGCCAGGGATTTGAGGATAGCCTTTCACACGAGAGTCAGAGAACAAACAAACAAACGGATTGGTGATATCAAACAGTAAATAGACAAAAAAAGAAAGGCACTAATAATGAAAGGTAAGAAAATGTTTTAATTAAAAGCTTAGTCCAAAAGGATTCAGTCCCAAAAGGAGAGAGCAAAGAATGGAGGAGAAAACTATCAAAGAAACATTATTTTTAAAATTCCCTATAACTGAAGAGCATAACTTTAAAAAACTAAAAGAACCCACTGAGCGCTCAGAGAAATGAATGAAAAAACTACACACCAAGGGACATCACTGAGAAATTCACAATGCTAGTGATAAAGAAAAAGGATTAAAGTAAAAAATAGGTCACATATAAAGCATCAAAAATCAGAGTGGCATCAGATTTCTCAAGAGTAACATACAATGCCTTCAAAACTCAAGAAAAATCATTTCCATCTCAGAATTCTATACCTAGCTAAACAATCAAATAAATATATTTTTAGGTCTTACATTTCTTTTTCTCTCAAACATCTTTTCTCAGGTAGCTATTGAAGATGTATCAAAATGAGGGAGTAAACCAAGAAAGAGGAAGACACCAATTTCAGGAAGCAGACTCCAACATGAGAGAGAGAGAGGTGGAGAGAACTGCTAGAATGATGGCAAAGGAAAGCCCCGGGATAACAGCTGTCCAGCAAGCTCCAGAAAAGCTAATGCTGATTACAGCAGGACAGTGCTCCAGCAAGGATGTCTCCAAGAAGAAAAGAAACTGACAGAATCTCTTATGTATTTAAATGTATTCAGGGGTTTTCAGTGTATTGAAGTATTTGGGAATGAATTATTTATGAAAACAAATGAAAAATGAGGGAAAAAAATGCAGCAAAAATGTAACCAAAGAACAATGCATGGTTCACTTGTGAATAATTGCATAATTATAAACCCTGAATGGGCAGGTTAATTAAATCAGGTAAATAACAATTAAAATCAGGTGAAATCCTGAATGAAATCCGGTGACTACTGATTTAATCCCAAATGGTGATTTTGTACAACTATATTGAGAGAATGAGAGGGAAAATGTGGGATGCTATATTTTATGTATGTCAGGGGCAGAGAGGGTTAGAAGGTGTAAGAGAGCTACATCTTTTTAGGAATTAATTTATAATATCTACAACTAAAAGACCCAATAAATAGTAATATAAGAATATTTGTGTTCCCGTCTCCCTGTCTATCTCTTACCTCTTCCACCGCTGAGACAGTAAGACCAATCCCTCTACTTCCTCCTTCATCTACTCAATGTGAAGATGAGGATGAAGACTTTTATGATGATCCACTTCCACTTAATGAATAGCAAATATATTTTCTCTTCTTTATAATTTTCTTAATAACATTTTCTTTTCTCTAGCTTATTTTATTGTAAGAATACAGTGTATAATAAATATAACATACAAAATATGTGTTAATCAACTGTTTGTTATCAGTAAGACTTCTGGTCAACAGTAGGCTATTAGTAGTCAAGTTTTGGGGGAATCAAAAATCATACACAGATTTTTGACTATGTGGAAGTCAGCACCTCTAACCCCTGCGTTGTTAAGGGTCAACTTTATTTTAATTATGAGCCTAGAGGAAGAAGCAATTAGACCCTCATCAACTTCTAATAGTATAAGTTTTCTAAGTTGCTAACAGTATTAATATATGCTAAAAGACTATCAACATACCTGATTCAAGGTACTTTTTTAATGATTCTTCAAGTGAAGGAACAGGCAGTGATGGAAGAGTATCCTGGTACTGAAATGTTCGTTCTTCAGTTGATTTAGCCAATTGGTTTTCCATGATACAATCACAATAGGAAAACTAAATAAAAGAGTGACAGGCCTCACAACTTCAATCTCATAAATATTTTTATATATGCTAGGTCCAATTCAATAAACTAATATTTAGGGACCATAGTATATCCAGGACTTGGTCCTAGTTCTTACGTATTTATAAACTTTTCAGAGAAAACCAACTTAAGAAAAAAAAGAGAGACAATGTAGACTCAAAGTGCTAGAGGTCAAAGAGTGATCAGTGGGACCTGTATAGTTAGTTACCATTTATTGAACACCTACCATTTGCCAGGTGCTGCAGTATGTGTTACAGAAAACACGTTACCTCCCTAACTTTCATGTTATCTCTGAAAATGGCATTCTTTGCCATTGTACATATGAATAAACCAAAACTCAGACAGATTTAGTAACTTGCTTAAGGGCAAACGCAGGGCTCAAACCCAGATCTGTTAAGACTAAAATCTCTCCCCTATTCAAAGGCAACATGATAGAGGGTGAGGGAACCTGCAGGAAGTCTTCACGGGTAGGTAAGATTTGGTGTTTAGAAAAGGGTTATGAGCTGAGGAGAATCCTGAACATTTTCCACACATGTATTAATTTTCATCAAAGAAATCAAATTAACTCAGAATGTGAATAAGGTGTACAGGTGCTAAATGAAAAATGAGATTTCTCAAAGAAGCCTTTATAATTAAATTATATATTAAAATAGCAACTGAGAAATCAAGGAACAATATTGAATTATAAATTCCTGTCCTTTCAAATACTACTTTTTAAAACTGCAAAGCTAAACAAAATATTCTACTCATAGATTACAAAATTATTACATCAAAATAACATTTTAAAGCAAAAAAACAGGTTACAAAATCAAATACTATCAGAAATAAGGGCATGACAGAAACCATCTTCAGCCAATACCTTTTCCCCCCTGCTTTCTTAATAGAATCCTTACTATTAGCAGATACAGCCACCTGGCTCTATCTTTCCTACCCTCCCTTGGAGCTAAGTGTGGCCTTGTGATGTATATATCACTTCCAGATTGTGCTCCTAAAAAGGACTACATGTGTTCTCCCTGCACTTTCTTTGCTTCTCACTGCCTGCCATGTAGTGCCAACTGGAATGGCACCTGGACCCATTTATGGAAGCCATGTATTGAGGATGTCAGAATCTCCCTACTAGTCTTGCACTCTACCTCTAGCTGTATGAAAAAAACTTATTCATGTCATTGTATTTTGGGCTTTCTTTGTTAGGGAGAAGAGCTTAATCTATACCACTAATATAAATAGTCCAAAAATGAGGAATAACAATAATCTCATTGTTCCTCTGCTTCTTTCTATCTGATGACTTTGGCTATTCTTAATTTTGACCATCCATAACCATGGCTTTGGACCTAATGGAAATGTAGATCTCAGTCCAAGTACAGATTCTAGCCATGTGCCCCTAGGTAACTAACTTTAAGTGATTTTCCTCATCTTAGAGTGGCTAATCATGTATTAGATAAAAGTCAGAATTTTTTTTAAATGCCTGCAAAAGCACAACATAAAAATAAAATAATCCAGCCTGAAACAACCACATTCTGGCAGGCAGAATTTCTGTGAATGGTCCCCCAAAACTCTACCCCTTCTAATCCCTAGAACCTGTGAATATGATGAGATCATTACTCCTGTGATTATGATTGTGTTATGTACTACAGAACTGACCTCAAAATAGGGATATTGTCCAGGTGGATCTAATCTAACAACTTGAGTCCTTAGGAGCAGAGAGCTTTCTCTGGTTGGTGGCAGAAGACAAGTCAGAGTTTTAAAGCACGAGAAAGATTCATGGTGCTGTTGCCGGCTTTGAAAATGCAGGTGGCCTTAAAGAACTGAGAATGGCCCCAGCTGACACAATCCTTCCCACACATGTTTAAGAACTGAACTCTACCAATAACTTGAATGAGCCTGGAAGTGGATTCTCCCTCAGAGCCTCCAGAAAAGAACCCAGACCTACAGAAACCTTAATTTCAGCACTGTGAAATTCTAAGCAGAGTACTCAGCTAATCCCACCCAAACTTCAGATCAACAGAGGCTGTGAGATAATAAATTTGTGTTGTTTAAACTGGTAAATTTGTAGTAATTTGTTATGGCAGCAATAGAAGACTAATACACACACAGAGAGAAGATAAGCTATTCTGTGTATAACTCCCTGCCACTTAATAGATTCTAGAAAACTGGGAGCAAGACTACTAATTTCACACCCACTACAGTACTTAACTCACCAACAATTGGTACACCTTTAAAATATGAATTATCAGATTCTTTCTTGAAGAGTTGTCTTGAATTCTCAACTACAGAGATTAAGTTAAACAATATATTTCCAATAACATTAAGAAAACGATAATGCTGGATTTAATTAGAGTGGACTTCCTGGGGCAATACGACATGAACTCACAGAAAGTGGAAAAGAGAACCAGGAACAATAAGTGAAGGAATAGACTGTCACATACCAGTACACCAAGAAGATGAATTCAAGACTGTCAGGAGCCTGTTGCAACAATTGTGTTTTGAGATCAGAGGGAACTGAAGTAGGCTGGTGACTGTGGGAAGGAAGAAACAAGCTGAAACATTTCAGAGAAAAAAAAAATAATAAAAACTGGTAAAAGAAAGTGGAAGGCAGACAATCTAGGAGCTGGAAGGCCCCAAGATTTAAACTTTTGTGAATTACTGCAAACACAAGCAAAAATCTCCATCTGCTAGAGAGCAGGATTGAATTACAGGATTAACCAGGCTTCAAACAATCGCACCTTCCATTCGATAGGTCCACGGGATACAAGGTACCTTTCGGTGCGGGTATCTGTGCCGGGAACCCGTCGCAGAGTGCCAAGGGGTCAAAGAAGAAGGAAACGAGAGCTCGGAGACTCCTCCCACCAGCCCAAGGTCAGCTCTGCACACTCAAGAAGCCACCAAGTGAGAGAAATCCAACCAAGCACCAAGACGGACCAGCCTAGCCGCCCAACCACAAGTACCTCTCAGAGCCCCGCACGCGAGACGCTTAAAGACACCACGCCCCCGCCAAATCCCGACACCGCTAAGGTTCTACACGATTTAACTCTGTTCTACACAACTTAACTTTCCCCCGCCCGGAGCTGTAAGGTTAGGGGAGGGAGTGCTGCTTCAACGGCCCAGTCCGACCTCACCGCCCGCGCCTCGCCTCCTTCGCCGCAGCCTACAGGCGCGTCTGCCCACTCCCTCTGGGCCGCAAAGGAGCTGGAATTGGACGGAAAGCCACGAGGGTCCCGCCCCGCGCTCGTCGGGAAACGGGATTGGCCGGGAAGCCTCAAGGGTCCCGCCCCGTGATTGAGGTCGGGGCCCTGCCAGGCCGGAGCTACTGGGGGATCCGGGCCCACCCCTCGCGTACGCCCTCGGCACGAGACTCAATTCTGGGCTGTGGGCCTGGAAAAGGGTTGTTCTGTACCCGGTGAGCGGTCCGAACTCTGCGGCCCGCAGCTTCCTGCCTGATGCTGGGGGAGCTCTGCTCCCAGACCCGGGACATGAAGGAAGCTCCCGGCGGGCCGCGCTCCGCCCTCGAAGGTACCCAACCCTCTGCGACGGATGCAGGAACTGATGGCTCAGACCCATTTTCACCCGACTTCTGCGTGACTAGGCGCCCTGTTTCCCTTGCTCTTATCGCTCCAGCTCTGGCTTACCATCCGCTCCTTCCCCTTCCAGATGTTACGCGTTTTGCAGCCCCCAAGCAAGAACTTATACCAATGCTTTATAAAGGAATCTTATTGTCCACCCTTGTCCTGGCAAGAGAACAGTGACCACACAGATCCCTACTTGGCCTCTTTCCCTTCATCCCCTGAGGCTGAAGTTTGCCCGACTCAGATATGCTGCAGCACTCCACGCCATCCCAGGTCTCCTTGCCCTTCTACAGGTCTTCCTGCTACCCAAAGTCCTTGAAGCCCCCCGGGATGCTCACACTACAAGCTTGGGGCTGATCTGATGTCTTTTACTATCTCACCAAGAAATGTAATTTTTAACCAGAGTGGAGCTAGGCAGATTCTAGAGGAAGGTCATAATGTGGTTAACTTAGTTTCACAGGTTAATTCACTTTATGTTTACCTTCTGAAATAAAACATACTGTTTCATTTTTTATTTTAAATAAACTGTTTCTTTTTTGTGGGAGAGAAGAACAAAAATTTACACTGGCTCTGAACTAAATATCAAATATGAAGAACTAGATTTCAAATTACCATGTCATTGCAGGCCCCAATCCTTATTTGTCATTGCTAACTCCTTTAGTAGTAAAGTCTGACCTGAATGGAATTGAGGTTATTTACAATTGAACGTTCCCTTGGTGTGAATAGTAATAAATTTTCTACAGAAATATTAATGTGTTTGATTACAAATGCACCTTGCTGGAAGTGTTGCATAATTTATGGCAGACACACCTTTCTGAGAAAAGTTCTGAATTCTGAAATATGTCTTGCCAAAAACGTTTTAGATAAAGGATTGTGAACTTGTAATTTCTGAAAGTGTGATAACTTTTTCTCTCATATAAGTACTGTGTTCTGGCTAATGTTAAAACTTGCTTACAGGATAGAGTTCTTAAGCTGATTAATAAAAAGCTACTAGAAAAACCTCCATTGTACATTTTTCTCTTTTTTAGTGAATTTTGACATCTCTTAAAAAATTTATGCATGTTTAACGCCTGCTGGTGGCATAGAATTTAGTGTCAGTTAGCTTGACTCTCTTTCTCCCAGCCTTGATAATTATTTAAGTGGAGGCAAGATGTTTCTGTAAGGATTCCTGAATTCTTGGATAGAGAAAAAGTTGTGGGACTGAAGAAAATGAGTGGAACAGAAATTTGAGTGTGTAGAAAAAAATCCTTTAAAATATACTGATAAGCAGATGTACCAAAGCCAGAAAAAATAGATATTTAAAAATAATTTATATTTTTCTTCAAATATGTGATATATATTGTAATGGCAGATTCCAAATTATGTTGCATTCAGGTTAAATTTGAACTAGTTTGCATTTCTAAGAGTGAGATGGGAGATAATTGGCTGGTGAGGAAGATGTTTCAGGTACTTAAAGTATTTCAGATAACAAGAAGTTGTCCCAAGATTAAAAATTGACCATGAGTCAAAATATTTTTCTGGAGGAAAACTTGTATGTAGTACAAATGCTGATAATTTTTTAAAGTTGCCATTAAAAAATCTTTTATTTTTATTCCTATGTAGCTCTTTCTCAGTACACCACAAGTTGAAAAGGCCTTTATAGGCAAGTCTGGATAAATTTCCCATAAAAAGTATAAAAATACTAGAAGTTGTTCACATTTCGATCTCCGTAGTTAGCAGCTAAGACTTGTGACTCTAATAAGTAATGAAGTGTAGTAAATAGCCCTAATCTTATAGGACAAGTCTGTAACCTGATTTCATCCTGATGTATAAATGAACATACTGAATAGATAATTGTGTGATCTTATTAAATATTTTTAATGGGGTGCAGTAGAGGTGTGGTCATTTGGGGAAGTAGCCAACAGCAAATGAAAGTATGCTGGGTGTAAAGACGTCAACCCGATATTAAAAATTAACTCCACTACCAACATCAGATAAACAGTGTTTCATACAAAGGGTCTCTTTTTAATACTGATCATTCATTTGGGGTTGCCTTTGATGATATTTACTGTACATGAAAATTTACCACCAAAATCCTAGGGGAAGAGTTAAGATGACTAAGCTGTTTTTACATCTCAGAAAAATTCCTTATTATTAAACTAAATAGAATATAACATTAAAAAACATTTTTAACCACTTTATTGAAATATAATTTACATACCATAAAGTTCACCCACTTAAAGTGTATAAATCAATGGTTTTTACTATATTCACAGGGTTATGCAAGCACCATAATCTAATTTTAGAACATTTTGTCACCCCAAAAAGAAACATTGTACCCATTAGCGCTGTGGTCCCCAACCCCTGGGCCGCTGACCGGTACCGGTCTGTGGCCTGATAGCAACTGGGCCGCACAGCAGCAGGTGCGCGGTGGGCAAGCAAGTGAAGCTTCGTCTGTATTTACAGCTGCTTCCCATCCTCACGTCACTGCCTGAGCTCCACCTCCTGTCGGATCTGCAGCACCATTAGATTCTCATAGGAGCTCGAACCCTACTGTAAACTGCACATGCGAGGGATCTAGGTTGCGTGCTCCTTATGAGAATCTAATGCTTGATGATCTGAGGGGAGCTGAGGCAGTGGTGCTAGCGCTGGGGAGTGGCTGCAAATACAGATTATCATTAGCAGAGAGGTTTGACTGCACAATAAATGTAATGTGCTTGAAACATCCCAAAACCATCTGCTCTCCCTCCCCAACCCCCCAGTCCATGGAAAAATTGTCTTCCATGAAACTGGTCCCTGGTGCTAAAAAGGTTGGGGACCGCTGCATTAACAGACATTCCCCACCCAACCCCATCCCCAACTCCCCAGCCCTATGCAACCAGTAATCTATTTTCTGTCACTATAGACTTGCCTATTCTAGACACTCTGTATGAATAGGATTATACAATATGTAGTCTTGTATGACTGGCTTCTTTCATTTATAATATTTTCTAGTTTTATTCATGTTTTGTTATTCATTATAACAGTACTCTGTTCCTTTTTATGGCTGAATAATATCACATTGTAAGGATATACCACATTTTGTTTATCCTTTCATCAATTGATGGACATTTGGGTTGTTTCTACCTTTTGCGTATTTGATTAATGCTGCTATAAACATTTGTGTACAAGCTTTGTGTGAACATATGTTTTCAATTATCTTGGGTATATTTTAGGAGTGGAATTGTTGGGTCATGTGTTAACTCTATGTTTAACATTTTCAGAAGCTGTCAAACTGATTTCCAAAGGGGCTATATACCATTTCACTCACCTGCCAGCCAGGTGTATAAGAGTTTCACTTTCTTCACACTCTTAATTACAAAAACAATAGTACTTATTATTGTCTTTTTTTTTTTTACCATAGCCATCCTAGTGGGTGTCAAGTGGTATCTTGTAGGTTTGATTTGCATTTCTGTGAAGAATAACTGGGTTGAGTATCTTTTCATATGCTTATTGACCATTTATATATCTTCTTTGGAGAAATGTCTGTTCAGATCCTTACCCATTTTTAAATTAGGTTATTTTCTTTTTGTTGTTGAGTTGTAAAAGTTCTTTATATATTCTGGATACAAGTCTCTTATCAGATATATGATTTGCAAATATTTTTCCCCCCTTATTTGGGTTGTCTTTCACTTTCCTGATAGTGTCCTTTGAAGCGTAAAGGTTTTTAATTTTGATGATGTCCAACTAATCAATTTTCTCTTTTACCACTTGTGACTTTGATGCTGTATCTAAGAAATCATTGCCTAATCTAAAGTCATAAAGATTTACTCCTGTGTTTTCTTCTTAGAGTTTTATAGTTTTCATTCTTACACTTAGGCCTATGATCCACTTTAAGTTACTTTTTGTGTATTGTGTGAAGTAGGGATACAAATTTATTCTTTTGTACATGAAAATCCAGTTGTCCCAGCACCATTTGAAGAAAAAACTTTTCTTTGCCCATTGAACTGGTTTGGCTTCTTTGTTAAAAAAATCAGTTGACCATAAATGTTAGGATTTATTTCTCAATTCGATTTGATTCATTAGTATCTATGATGAATGTGTCTATTCTCAGCCAATGTCACACTGTCTTGATTACTGCAGTGTTTTAGTTTTGAAATCTAGAAGTCTGAGCCCTCCAACTTTGTTTTTCTTTTTCAAGATTATTTTGGTTATTCAGGATCCCTTGCATTTCCAAGGAGGTAACATTTTGCAATATAGCTGAAGACATCAGAATACAATGTTTATTGTTCATTTAGTATATAAATATTCACTTTTCAAGTACACTATGCTTCTGACAAACCAATCTAATTTAGTTAGTGAACTGGAAGTATCTTGGTTTTTTCCCAGTATCACCCAGCTGCGTTTTCATTTACACAGTTATTATGAGGAATAAAGTATTCATAGATATGCTTCAATGTGAATATTTATTAACAACACTAGGCTTATAATTTATATATTGCATAATATTCATGTTAATGGTATCTAGGGACTTTCCCTATAGATAGATATCCAAGAAAATAAGGGAAATGATGTTTGTTTATTCTCAAAAGGAAACCAGTTTTATGCAGTTTAATTTTAAATAACTACTCTATAGTTTACCCGAAAAGTGCTGTGGTCAACCATCTGAAACATCAGTAGGGGGGATGGGGTAAGGGGGTTAATCAACAGGCCATATGTTCCTAGGCAAATTATATTATCAAGAAACTAACTTTGAAAATCATCTGAGAAAATGGTCGCCCATGGAATTGTGGGTGACCTGTCCAATTATATTGCATATTGCTTGCTGACATTTGAACCCAGCCTTTTTTGATTTTGGGAAATATTTTTGAAATTTTAATTGTGTTTATATAATTAATATGAAATGTACCACTAACAATATAAAAATTTCCGGTCTGTCAATCAGCACTCAATGCTTAGAAAAAAGTGTTAGATTTTGAGTGTCACTTGTAATTTGTTACCTTTCTAGTGCAGTGAATATTTTGTCTTTAAAATTTACACTACACAATACTTCATGCCTCATATTCTGGTATCTGATAATTTATTTTGCCTATTAAAAATGCATATGCATTTTTCTTTGAAGGATATTGAAGCTGTTGTATTATTTAAAATACATCTGAGTACTTAACCATCATTCTGCTTTTTTCTTCTATCCTTTTGTTATCACAAAGGATATCATAAACCAAACAGAGGGAACTCTATTATGGGTTTATACAGAAGAGAAGATACCAAGTTATTCTGTTATTTTATCCTGGCACCTTTAATGATTTGCAACTCCTCTGAGCTCTGGTTTATGTTTGTTTGTTTTTTACCTATTATGCTTGTGACTAAAATTGAATTTTAAAACTTAAAATTACCAAGTACTTTTTGAAGTTCCTATAATAAGGATTCTATCAGTGATAAGATGAGATGAAGCCACCCTTAAAGTTATGAAACTTTTAGAAATGGTAAGCATAAATATGATAATTGGAATCTTCCTTTAGTATATGTCAAGGTAATTGATATTTATGATGATCTGAAATGTTGCATGAAGTACCCTCTGTAGTGTCAAAGAGATATAAAGTTATGTTCTACATAGCCCAAGTGACATCACTTATTATAGTTTTAATCTTCAAAATACTTGTATTACAAAGCAGAGGTACATAAAGCCTGATTTGATGGTTGTACTGCTGTCCTTAATATCAAGAAGCTGGAGGAAGATTTCCATTTTTCGAAATCCAGTCTTTTTTCCCCTTGTAATAGCATCCTTTTTCTATGTCAAGTTTATCTAAAAGCATATTATTTTAACATATGAGGGACATGGGATACACACTATATACAAATAAGATCTCAATTTTAGTGAAATTAACTAAACACACAAATCCTTTTCTTTATTCCCCTTCCGTTCACTGGTTACTTTTCTAACACAAACTCTTAAGGTTACTATACTTCTTTGAAGAGGCAGTTTGATTTTTTATTAGAGCCCAGGTGGAACCATCCTTCCTATTGAAACTTCTCACAACCACTGATTTCCCCTGTACTGCCACTTCCTGTCTAGCTTTTACTTTAGGTCTATACATTCAATATCTTTAAAATGCCTCATTTCAACTAGCATATTTGTGAGAGCCTTTAAGTTTTCTCTTCCTCTGAATTCACAGGACCTCTAAAACCATCTTTTTGTTTTGTTTGTTTTATTTTGATTACCTCTGGCCACATCAACTCATGTGAACCTAAAGCTCATAGGACACCCATTAGGTGTAGCCAGACTTTTCTACCCAGGCTGAAAGCACTATGTTGACATTGAGAGGCCATGAAGCATTCAGAGGACATGTTCACTAAATGCTTGGGTGTACAAATCTGGATCTCAAGAGAAAGTTTGTATGAGGCTGCAAAGAAAACATAGTTATCCCAAGAAATTCCATGGAATAAAGAACAATGAGAGCTTTTTAAAAGGAGAACTCCATCATCCACAGCTCTCTTTGCATCTCCCTATCCTGTATGTTGGGTTCTTCCTTGCAGAAACTCATTCCTGTCCACTGAAGTGCTGAGTTCCCCATCCACACTAAAGTGAGGAAAATTAATTTTTCTTTTAGTTCAACTGGGGTAAACTTAAATTTTCAAAAGGAATTTAAAAAAGAATTTTAAGATAATGTGTGTAGAAATGGTAATACAGAATGCAGACTTATTCCAACAATTAAAATCTAGCCATAAATCATCTTAACTGGTACTAATAGGTACCTGTCTCAGCAGGTTCTAAAGCAGTAGTTCCCAAAAGGGGGAGAGTTTGCCCACCATAGGACATTTGACAATGCCTGGAAACACTTTTGATTATCATGACTGTTCGTGGGGGATGCTATGGGCTTTTAGTGAGTAGAGACCAGGAATACTGCTAAACATCCTACATTGCACAGGACAGCCCCTCCCAAGACAGAATTATCTGGCCCAAAATGTCAAATATTGTCAAGTTTGAGAAACCCTGGTCTAAGTAGATGTATGAGAAGAATGAGGCTCAATCACGCTGCTTGGCTGTCCAGCCCCAAGTGATTTGGACTGGTACTCTTACATACCATAGGAGCTCTGCCAAAGGCTAGGATCAATCTTAAAATCTGCTCTATCTCAGTGTGAACAATATCTTTTTGACCTGACAAGCAAATTCTTATTTACTTCCTGTGGGAATTGCAACACTCTGATAACTTTCAGTGCAGAGAAAATAAACCCTATACCTAATCAATGACTAAAATTTTATTAACTTAGAGAGCTAGGTTTCTCTACTTCCTCAGTTCTCTTTGATTACTTAGGTGCTCCTAAGAGAACAACACTGCAGACTTCCATCACAGAAAATTAGTTCCCTTAAAGAGGTCACTAACACATATTTATTTAGCACCTATTGAATGCCTAACATTCTGCAAGGAACTATCAAAGATTTTTTTTAAGTATTATCTTCACTAGTTTTATATTAATATTAATATTTTGCCTTCAGTTTATATTGGAGGTCCTCTTAAGGAGCAACCACATGAAATTTGAGATATGCTGTAAAAATGTTGAGAACATTGTTCCTTACATCACTTACAGTGTTTACTATGATGCCCCACGTTAAAAATATTAAAAATTACTGGTGAATAAGATGTGTCTTTTAAAAAATTGAGTGCTAAGGGATGTTGTATAGGCCATAAATACCGGTACCCCAGTATTTTAAAACGTGAGTGAGATTATGAGCTGTAATAATCAAGGAAAACTTAAAATAGGTGGGCCACTAGGAAAACATGTCAGTTGGTAAGTAGGGAGGAAGATGGGCTTTCTTTCTGAGAGTGATAACAGTATGAGCGTTTGATAAATGCATGAAGGACAGAGAGGAACCCAGCAGAGATGAAAAATTTATACTGGGTATGTATCCATAGAGAGCAATGGATAGATGGATAGATGACAGCCTTCGATGCTAGAGAGAAAAAACACAAAATTTTAAAGCTGGAAATATAACTTCCTCCATTTTGAACATAAGAGACGGGAACTCCAAAGGGGTTCATTTCCTTCACTGCCCATAGGGTCTAGAATGCAAATTTCCTGCCTCGCAGCTCTTTCTGCTATACCACACTGTCTTTCAAGATTGCTCTTGGCAAGAGAAAGCCATTATAGGTTTGTTAGCTAGATAGTGCTTTAGAAAGTGTAGCAGAGTGAAGGATAAGATATGAAGAGAGAGAACCAGAGGAGAATCTCAATCAGTGTTTTAGTTCTCAAGAAATTCATTCCTGAAGGGGAAAAAGAGCCTGCTGCCTAGGAAGCCCTCCCAGCACCCTGTGGCATTATTGGTTATAGGTCCTGCATTGCAGAAGGCAAGATAACAAAACAAAAGTCCCTGTTTTTGAGGATCACTGGGTGTCTTTCAGGGAAGTGTTATGAATGCTCCAGTTAAGTTATGCCTGTGTACTTTGAGCTCTGTTTCAGCTGAGTTGGAAGACAGCTGATCTCCATTCCTTGATTACTTCATATTCAGAAGTCAGACACACTAGATATTAAAAATATGGATTTACACAAAGGCAAACTAAAGGTTTTCTTAGGAGCTACCACTCCAGTGTATTTAATAGATGAATCTCTTAAGTAGCAATCTTTTCAGTATGGAATATCTGATTCTATATCATCATTACTTTTCAAGAAAATGAAAGTCACTAAAAGATGCCTTTTCTCATATATTGGAGAGTGAGTTTTATGAATGACTTTAAATATTATGTATTTAATGCTTATGTACAAAATATTTTTGAGGAATAATTCCTTTTAATCAGGCACTTGAATAAATTAAAGGCTCTTTCTTAGTAATAGTTTTTCTCCTGAGAAATAGAAACTTGACAACTTTATGAAGTTTTTATAGCAAAACTTTAAATGACTTCCTCTTAAGTCAATAAAATAAAATAGTCTTACACTAAGATTGTTAAAGAAGTTTAAAGATACTGTATCATATTAGTGTTTACACAATAGTGCATCAACTCCTATTCAACATTGTATTCTTGCTTTATTGAAGCAAATATATTTCATATAAACTGTTGAGAATGCCTGATGTGTTTCCTGTGCGTCTTCTGTGTTCTGAGATTTATCTTATTGCACAAAACCATTCAGGCTTTTGCAAATGAGGCTATAATGTTCTTGAGTAAACAATGAACCATTGTTAATAGATTTCAGAAAAACCTTGGAGAGCCTCAAGATTCCTTAGCAGGACCACTGTAATTCAGATAATGTCGGGTAAGGCAGGGGTCTGAAGGCCAAGTCCGGGAACTCAAGGGAAGGTCTGGAAACCTAGTTCTGCCACTAACATGTACTCTTGAGCTAATCTTTCAAACCCTAGGAAGGCCTCAGTGTTCTTCTGGAAATGAAGTGGTTGCTCTCTGTTCTCTAATAACCCTAACTACTTTATAGTTCTCAGAAATTCCCAGTGAGCTCCACAAAGTATCACTGGGATCAAAGCAGGGTTCATTGTGGCAATGTCTCCTGCCAGGCAGAAATCCCATGGAAAGTGGAGTAGTCATGGCGAGCGTGTGATTTGCAATCCAACGCAGGAAATGTGTAGGATTCCTTAGAAAGCAAAGTGGGTTCCACCATCTCTTGGGTCTGCTGTCCCCTCTTTCCTACACACAAACTCCTGCACGAAACCTTTCTTATTGCTCTCCCTCTTTTCCTCTTCTCACCTCTGCACCAGCAACCCAGGCTGACTGCTCACTTGTTTCCTTACAGATCTTTTGCACTCTGTTCTTTTTGCAATCATTATGACCCATTCTCAGCTGCAATTTTACAGTTACTGTGACTGGGCAATTTGATACACTTGTTTACACTGGCTGCCTAATACTATAATTTTCTTGTTAGCATTTCAAGTACTTTGGACACTGGTATGCGCAAGGAATTGTCTTGTTAGCATTTCAAGTACTAATACTTTGGTGTGTACAAGGTCACTTCCTTTTCATTTTGTTTCATAGACACTGTTGTGTGATTAGCTAAAGGGGTAAAAGGCTATACAAATAAGTATTTATCGAGCAATACTCCTTGCTCAGCATTATGTTAAGTACAGATACAAATCGATGAGATAATTCTGAATTTTTCTGTTTTCTGTTTGCCTGGATATGGCAGCTCGTAGAAGGTAAGATTCCTAAAGTATTCTTTATTGTATTTTATGGTGAAGCATGTGTATTATCAAAAATAATCATAGACTTCCCAAGTGTGTAACTTCTACACAAAGTTCATTTGAAATTATGCCTCTATAAATATAAGTGCTATATTTATGTATTTTTTCATTGTTTGTACATTTCTTCTCAATTTAATATCATCCCTTGCATTAATGTGTGCTTTTGACTAAAACTTCAACATAGGATACATATCATTTTGTTAGACACATGTTGCATGTCTCTAAGTGCCCAGCCAAAGTGGGTGTGGCTTGAATTTTTATGTGTAAACAAAAAAATACTGGATAAGAGCTGTTATCCAGTACTCTAGATTGTGAGAATAGGAAATATTTTTATTTCTCTATACTCCTCTGTATTTTCCAATGGTATAACATAATTTTATACATACATACATATATATACATATATATGCATGTTTGTATAGATATACATACATATGAATGTTTGTGTATATCTACATCCATATATATTTTTATGGGGCCTCAGGATATCATAGTCCTATGTCCTGCCCTTCAGAAAGATTATGTGGCATTATCTCTATAAGAGGTCAATTATCAGAAACTCAGAAATATTAAGTAACTTATCTATAATTATTCAACCAGGAAGCGATGAAGGAGGGACCAGAACCAGGATTTCTGTAGCTACTAGTCTTGTACTTTTCAGGTTAAAATGAAAATAACAGGTGGAATTTTGGGACTACATTTTCCTTCAGTGGTGTACATATGTGTTACCTATTTTATACTAAATCTCTGGTATTCCAGAACTTAAAGTGTGCAATCCAGGTTTGTGTGTGTGTATGTGTGTGTGTATGTGCCTACTGTCCTAAACCAATTTGAAAGTTTATCTCTTTTTTTGTATATCTAAGAATGTTTTGTACAGTAAAATGCATATATTAGACTCTCAATAATAATACCTTAAAGAAAATATAACAAAACATTAACAGTTGCTTCTTGGTTATAGGGTAATGTTTTTCTTCTCATTTACACTATTCTATGGTTTTTTAAATTTTCTGTAATGATGACTTCATAGTTTATCAGTCATCAAAACTGATTTCTTTATAAAAAGGACACTGATATTCCCGAGTTCATGTTTTATTCCTCAAATAAAGCAGTTTTATTCAACAAGGCCAAATATATCTTCATGATAAATATTTAACATTATACTATATTGCTTTTTAAAAAATTCCATCACAGACTCCTTTAATAAATCTGTTGGAGATTATTAAATCTCCTCTCAGAAAAAAATAAAAATTTACATATAGTCACAAAATGTTGTAAAAAATTTCTGGAGGTTCACAGATACCCTGATGCTCATTCATTTAAACCCCAAGTATCACTCAAAGCATGAACTGTAATTTTCATCAGAATACCTAGGATGCTTGTATTAAATGCAGATTCCCAAACTTGCCCCAGACTTTCTGAATCAAAAGGAGGCATGGGGCCCAGGAATCTGCCTCTTTAACAAGACAGTCCTTCCCCATCCTCCAAGCAAGTGGAATGCAAAACAACTGAGAAAATCTCAGGACCTGGGTGTCTATAGAGCTCACATTAAGAATTCTAAGTAAGAATAGCAAAAGCTAAAATAATAGAGAATATCCATGCCAGTTCTTGAAATTAGGAATCTGAGCAGGAATTTATATGGTAGACAAAGGGATAAGGGGGTGTCCAGCTGAGGAAGGGGCAGAGTTGGACAGGTAGAAGCATCGGCACAGTGGAAGTGTGGACTAATAAGAAGTTTGACTGGAAACTGGGAAGAATTAAATAAAGGCAGCTTGAAGGACTCATACTAAATCATGAACAAGGCTGCAGAAGTGGCATGTAGAAGTCATGAGGCCAAAAATAGTGATGTCAGACTCAGGCTTATATAGTCTTAGGAAAATAGTTGATGTTTAAAGAAGTCTTAGTGACATATAGCTATGTTAAGTTTCTCATTGTGAGAGTGTAATGGGATCCCATGAACAAGTATGGAAATAATATTTACCTGGGGAAAAGACAGGAGCTCATGAGATCTTTAAAAGCTATTCCAGAATTATAAAATGTTAGCAATTAGAAGAGACCTTATTAATTATCTCTTCCAACTTTCTAATTAAAAAAATACTTTGGAGTTTATCAAATCTATCATTTGAGGTACTACTTCTATAAAGTAAGATAACAGGTTAATATAACGCATATTTCCTCATTTTATGGTTGAGTTGACAAATAATGCTTTGCCTCTAGATCACACACTGGCAAAGCTGAGTTTGGAAAGAGTTCTATTCCTAGATTATTTCTTAAATTTCACAATGCCCAATCTAGATAGGCAATAATTTAGTAGTTGTGCTTTGTGCTGTGTATTTAAATGCAGACTTTGTCCAAGTAGTACACTCTGTACATGATAAACAGTGCAATTGTGCATAGGGACAGCTATCACAACAACCTGGAGCCTAGCACCTAGCACCATGAACCAGACGAACACCACAGTAGCCCTTTGGAAACACTGAAATTTGAGTAGACTGTAAAGGTAAAGGAATAGTATTTCACAGGAGCAGAAGTATTTTCAGAAAATGTGAAATCAGTGGATTGGATTATATTTGTGGTAAATGGAATCTAGGCTTTGGAAATGACATTCAACCATTGGGAATGTTAGTAATCCTAGATAGATGTCCACGAACTCATAAGCAAGTGAAAGTTTGTGTCCTGGTTAAATACACTACCAATTTGGTACTTTTTATTTTTCTCATTTGTCCATCCATTCATCCATTCAACAGTACTTGCTCTTGCCAGTCACAGTACTAAGCAGGAAATAAATTAGAGGATAAAACTGATATACTCTCTAGTCTCGTGGAATTTACAGGCCGGACAGGGGAACAGCCATTAAGCAAATGAAATACACAAATAAGTATAAAATTAAAACTTTTGTTAAGTTCTATTAAATGAAATAAAATATTATTTTAATTTATATTTGGTGGTAAAGGAAGACTCTCGAAAGAGATAGCATTTAAGCTGAGATCTGAAAGATGAATAAGTGTTGCCAGGTGAAGATTGTGGGAAGTGTCCTCCATGTAGAAGGAAGAGCATGTTCAAAGACTTTGAGGAAACCTGGAGAAGATTCATGTGGCTGGAAGTCGAAGAATCAGAGGAAGTGTGTCTGTCAAGAGAAGAGGTAGGCGAGGAATGAGTTCAGGCGGGAACATTTAACATAATCCAAACCAGCTGGAGGAATCTTAACCCCAGCTGCTGCTTTAAGTGGTCATCCTGACCCATGTGAGTTTGTGTTTTGGGGAGAGAGGAATAATTTAGACTACCAGAGTGCAGTGTTTTCATGGACAGACTGTTCATATTGTTTTACAACAATCTGAATAGAAGATTTTCAGCCAAGAGTTCATAAAAGGAAGATTGTCTTGGTTGGGCAAGTTTACTATATTCCTCTTAGAGCATTCAATATGTTCTATAATAGTTTTAGACAGTATAAAATGGTAAGATGCTATTTAGACCTACACAGTTAACTCATTTTTAAAACAGTAAGATTGACTAATGTTGGTGCAGATTTGGGGTGTAAATATGTTACCTCACATGGCAAAAAGAACTTTGCTGACATAATTACATTAAGGATCTTTAGACAGTGAGATTTTCTAGGATTATCCATGTGGGTCTAATGTAATCACAAGTGTCCTCATAAGAGGGAAAGGGGTTGGACAGAGATGGAGACATGAAATGGAAACAGAGGTCAGAGTATGGGCATTGCTGGCTTTGATAATGGAAGAGGACCACAAACCAACGAATGCTGGCGACCTCTAGAAGCTGGAAAAGGCAAGAAACATTATCCCTGAGAGCCTCCAGAAGGAATCAGCTCTGCTGAGACTGACTTTAGCCCCATAAGACCCATTTTGAGCTTCTGATTTCTGAAACTGAAAGAAAAAAATCTGTGTTGTTTTTAGTTTGTGGTAATTAATTACAGCAGCAATAGGAAAGTAATACAAAATAGATGTACTAATTACTTGCCCAAGGGCCACATCACCAGGAAGTGATGGATCAGGTATCAAACTTAGATCTCTCTGACTCCCAAATTCATGCTTATAGCAGCATGGCTTATGTATAAATAAGGGAAGAATAATCTACACGGAGATATTATTAGAGATTTATTCTAAAAGTCTGAATTATTTGAGAAAAGAATATGTCACAGTAGAGTATTTTGAATTAGTTTTGGTATCAAATCAGACTTCCATATGTCATAATTCCCCCTGTCAATAGCTTGTAAGACAAATTGACAGAAGGGCCAGAAGCAAATCTTGAGAAAGGGACATTATTTTTCCAAATGCTCTTCTTTATCCTTCTCCTGCACCTACTACTAGTACTATCACCATGACCTACTTATTTTTAATTCTTGAGTGCTTATATTTTTGCCAATATATGATTTGCTTTACATACATAAACTTCATAATCCTTTACATACATTAACATTTTAATAAAGACCTTTAGTATACTGCATTGCCATTCAGGCTTTATGGTATGTAACTAGAGTAAATGGGAAGAATAAAGAGGAGAGAAGATGAATGAATGGTGGCTTCTGGTATGTTCGATATGTTTGAGTCTCTAGAAAGCTGCCTTCTATGTAGCTGGATGTCCAGATTCCAGTCTGGACTGAGTGAAAGATGTGGCCAAACATCTTAGGGAATGGTCCCTGGGAATTTGTATGGCATAGCATAATAGTTTTTTAAATTAGCCCAAACAGGGTAAACGTAAAGATTACTTTGAAAAACAAGTTCAGGCCAGGCTTGATGGCTCATGCTTGTAAACCCAGCACTTTGGGAGGCCTAGGCCAGGAGAATCGCTTGTGGCCAGGAGTTTGAGACCAGCCTGGGCAACATATCAAGACTTCATCTCTACAAAACATTTTTAAATATTAGCCGGCCGTGGTGGCATGTGCCTGTAGTCCCAGCTACTTGGGAGGCTGAGGGAGGAGGATCCTTTGAGCCCAGGACTTTGAGGTTGTGGTGAGCTATGATGATGACACTGCACTCCAGCCTGAATGACAGAGTGAGACCCTGTCAAAAAAAAAAAAAGAAAGAAAGAAAAAGAAAAACAAGTTCAAAAAAATCCCTTAGCCACCCAAGAAATAAGACCCTAGATCCTTTCCTACTATAGAGGAAAAGGAAAGGGATAAAACAGGTTGATTATATTATATTTAAGTAAGGTCTGTAGGAGACATGAAATGGAAACAGAGGTTGGAGTGATGGTGATTGCTGGCTTTGAAGATGAAAGAGGGCCATAAACGAAGGAAGCACATAACCTGACATGCCCTGGCTGTCTGTACTCATGAGACAGCATAGGGATAGGACTTGGGCCCCTCACCCCTGACCATAGCAGTCAACATAACCTGGCCTAATTAGCTGCAGGAGAGCTAAAGCAAATAGTTTCCTAATTGCCAGAATTCAGCCATACCCATATAAGGAAAGGGCTAAACCATTTGTCTTATAAGTAATATTTTTCAGGACCACGGGAACAAGATACTGATATAAGCTGATAAGATGCCTTGCTGCAGAGAAACCAGACCTATCTGGATCTAACTGCCTCAAGCCAGAATAGACCCCCATTCTGAGCTTACCCTGACTTTTTCCTTATTATGATCTCATTTTAATGCTAAAAATCATGCCCAGGAATGGAGATTTAACATGCTAACTGAGACATGATGCATGAGAAAGTGTGTAATAGAACTATGCAGGGACAAGAAAATCTGCACCTCTATGTGCTTACATATCACCCTTTTCCCACCTAAGCCTCTTTAAAACTCTCCCTGAACTCCTCTTGGGGAGCCAGTGGAGGAATTTTTCCTTTGTGTTTGTCTCCCTTGTGCTCAAGCATAGGCCCCAATAAAGCCTCGCCTGTGACTCCCATTAGGCCTCTTGTTAATTTCTATTACATAGAGAGCCCAAGGGCTTGTGCCGATAGCACTCAGAGCCTAGGTCATGCTCGATCATGATCATCCTAAAGGTTAATGTTTATCTCCCTTTTCACCTTGCTTCTAATTTTTCCCTTCTTGCCAACCGTGGGAACTGATTAACTCTTCATCTTTCACATGATTCTTGTGGAGTCCCTGATGATTTACTCAGGACTGCCTTATGCAATCCAGGCTACAATTTTCTGATGAGGGCCTGCCTTGAGTCCTTTGCAGCTTTGTGGTTGAAAAATGAGCCAGGCACCTCCCCTCTCACTCTGTCTTGCTTCCCCTCTTGCCATGTGACCTCTGCACACACTGGCTCCTTCTCCTTTTCTACCATGAGTGGAAGCAGCCTGAGGCCCTCACCAAATGCAAATGCTGGCACCATGCTTCTTGTACAGCCTACAGAACCATGAGTCAAATAAACCTCTTTTCTTTATGACTTACCCAGCATATCCCTTTATAGCAACACTAAATGGACTAAAACAGTAGGCAATCTGAAGACTTATATGGAACTACATATTAGCTGCAGTTGATTTGTCAAATTTATTTTATTTACTTATCTCAAAATATTTTAAACAATCAAAGGTTACTTACTTCGACTGAGTTCCAACTCACACAGTTCACATCCAGGTCAGAAGCTGACAAAATTAAAAAATATCCAAAGTCTAGAGGGAAAATTTTGAAATGGAAGGGAAATTTTGGTCACTTTCCAAATCTTTTGTCAAAAAAGGAGCAAATTGACATAGAAGGTCATTAGCCCTGAAAAGAATAAATGTGTACTTTGACATTACCAATATTGAAAATATCCTCAAGTGAATTGGGTTATAAATCCCACTATATGTGTCTTAATTTTTTAGGACTGCCATAAAAAAAATCACAGACTGGGTAGCTTAAACAATAGAAATTTATTTCTCACAGTTCTTGAGGTTAGAAGTCCAAGACCAAGGTGTTGGCAGGTTTGGTCTTTTATGAGGCCTCTCTCCTTGGTTTGAAGATGGTGGCCTTCTCACTGTCTTCACATGGCCTTTTCTCTGTGCATGTGCATCCCTGGTGTCTCCCCCTATATCCTAATCTCCTCTTTTTATAAGGATACCAGTCAGATTGGATTAGGACCTACCCTAAAGGCCTCATTTTAACTTAATTGACTCTTTAAAGGCCCTATCTCCAAACACTCGTCACATTCTGAGATACTGGGGGTCAGGGCTTCAACATATAAATTTGGGGGGGCACAATTCAGTCCATATATGTTTTTCAAAGAGCCACAGTTTCATTAAAGTACTACTAGAACAGTTGCTGGTATTGGTGAGGAAGAAGAAAGAAGATTTTATTGAGATTTCTTTTTTAAAGTTTTTAGATTTAGCAATGGATTCTTTTATATGACACCAAAAGTATAAGCAACAAAAGAAAAAGTAGATAAATTGCACCTCATCAGAATTAAAAACCTTTGTGCATTAAAGGACATTATGAAGAAAGTAAAAATACCACATACAGAATGGAGGAAAAATATTTTCAAATCATATATCAAATAAGGGTCTAGTATCTAGAATATATTTTAAAAAACTCTTACAAATCAACAACAAAAATACAAACAGACCAATTAAAATATGGACAAAGGATTTGAAAAGACATTTCCCTAAAGAAGATATACAAATGGCCAAGAAACAGATGAAAAATGCTCAATATCATTATCATTATGGAAATGCAAATCAAAACCACAATAAGATATCCCTTCATACTCATGAGGATGACTATTTAAAAAACAAAGAAAAGTAAAATAAATGTGGGACAGAATGGTCAAGTTATACACATGAAGAAATTGGAATCCTTGTATATTGCTGGCAGGAAGTAAAATGGTGCACCTTCTGTGGAGAACAGTTTGGCAATTCTTCAAAATGTTAAACATAGAATTTTCACATGGCCCACTTCTAGGTCTATATCCCAAGGAATTAAACAGGTACTCAAACAAACACTTGCACACAAATATCCATTGCAGCACTATTCACAATAGGCAACAGGTAGAAACAACCCAATGTCCATCAATAGATGAATGGATAAAGAATTTTTGGTATACCCATACAATGAACTCTTATTCAGGCATAAAAGATATTGATACATGCTATAACATGGATGAACCTTGAAAGCATTACACTAAGTGAAAGAAGCCAAACACAGAAGGACACATATTGTAAGATTCCATTTCTATGAAATGTCTAAAATAGGAAAATCCATAAGAACAGAAAGGTGGGTGGGGTGTGGTGGGGAGAGTGGAATGGTGGGTGACTGCTAATGGATATGTGGTTTCTTTTTGGAGTAATGAAAATATCCTGGAATTAGATAGCAGTGATTTTTGTGCAACCTTGTGAATATATTTTTAAAACTACTGAATTGTTACTAGAAGGGTAAATGCTATGATATGTGAATTATATCTCAATCTTTTAAAATTAAAAAATGAATATTAAATATAATCTTTTTTTCCTGACAGCATTTTTATTTTTGAGCTGTAAAAATACAGGATAAAAATATTGAAAATTTAAACTGGATGAGTTTCAAAACTATATTTATAAGCAATTTGATTTATAGGGGGATGCAATTTCAACAAGAAGTTCCCCTTTTGTGGACAAGAGAAAAATTTTAGGGTAATAAAATAAAAGAAGTTTCAAAAAATAGGAAAGAAGTAGCCTACATCTCTTAAATAAAAAAGATAAAGTAATTTTTATAGATTTTGAATATATAAAATATGTAAAATATGTAAAATACCAATTTTGAATATCCCTGAGACCAGAGATGCTATTTAATTAATAAAAATTTCTAAAACATCAAATGATTCTTCTAAAACCAGTCACTCATGAAGAGTTTTGCTGAACCTTTAGAATCCATGTTGGAACAAATTTCAAAAGGAAGCTTAAAAATAAAGGCAGTCAGGCCATTTTCCCAAACATGCTTCTGAAAGAGTGTAGAAATCCTATTTCTATGGAAACAAGAGTATTGAACCTAAGTGAACATTTATGTTCCAAAGGTCAGTCATAACTTAATGATTCTCCTTAAATGATTAACAAGAACATTTAATTTAAAGTGAACCAGTTTACAACAGAGCCTTGAAATACATTTTATTCTAATAGGACAGGGAAAAATGTTCACATAAATATTAACCTGAGCTGCCATCCATCATGGTCTAGTGACAGAACAGAATTCAAAGGAATTATTGTTGGTAGCCTGGTGAATTAAGTGAGAGAAACAATTCATTCTATGATAAGAAGGGTAGCTTCAACAAATGTCCCAAATTTGAATGTGAAAGGCTAGAGAGGAGATTTGTATCATTAATCTCTGTAGATGACATTAATAAAAGAAACTAGCAGTGGATAGTTGGTTACTTGAAATAGTCTATTTCTACCTTCATCTAATTATTGAGACTGATTTTGCAAAAATATTAAACATTGGTGATTTCTGATAGCATGATGATCATCAACACCTTGGGCCTCAAATATCAGTGGAATGAAACAATGCTTCAAGCCTGTTGGTGTCACTTGCAGGCAGAGGGGAAAAAATAGGAAAAAAGGAGAGGAAAAGAATGCAATTTTAAAAGAGATAGTAAGAAAGAAGGAGATGAAAAAATTGAAAATGAGTGAATGGGCGTGCCAGCAGCACTTACCTTAAATGCCAATAAAAGAAACATGTATGAGTTTCCCCATCTGCCAACTTCTACAGCATTTTACGGCAAAAGACCTGGAAAAAGATAGTACAGAACATTAACAATGACTGTCACTGAGTGGTAAAACAATGTTATTTTTTTCTTTCTATATTTCTGTATTCTCTATATTTTCAATGATAAAGTATTTTAAAGTTAAAACTATTATAAACAAGTGATATTTGTTTTAAAAATGTATTGAGTAATATGAAAAAAGGGACAGGACAAGAAACAGCACTAAAAACCTTAGTATCACACTGACTTAATATTGGGAGAGTCAGTGAATATACGAGTAAATCTTTTCTTTAGAAAATAAGATGTGAATATACTTATTGAAGTATTTTATTTTTTTTCTTTTTTAAAATTTAATCAAGAAAATGAAAAGTTGGTGGTATGGTTTGATTATTTATCCTCTGCAAAACTCATGCTAAAATTAATCCTCAATGTGGCAGTATTGAAAGGTGGGGCTTTTTTTTTTTTTAATTTATTTTTTTATTTTCAGAATATCATGGGGGTACAACACTTTGGCCATACACATTGCCCCTGTTCTGCCCGTGTCAGAGCCACAATCGTGGTCATCTCCCAAACTGTGCTCCCCACATCCATTCAGTGAGAGTTTTTCTCATCCCTTCCACCCCCCTCCCGCCCACCCACCCTCAGATGAATGTTATTGCCCTGTGTGATGTAAGTGTTCATCAAAAGCAGGTGTTTCAACAAAGCAAATAATTAAGAACCATTTCCACATGGCAGTTTTACCCTCACAAATTTATCTTACCAAAATCCCATTGGCAAATTTGCACTTTCCTTGAACAGATGCGAATATTGTTATTTGAGTTGCTTTTAAAGTAGTAATGTAACATTAATAGAGGACTGTAAAGCTGCAGTGTATCTTGGTCTTAGCATTTACTGACCTGTCCTTTTCTTTCTCCAGTGTCCAGTATAAGATATGCTGGAAGAGAAAGGTAATCCAAGAGCAATTAGCAGAAGACATTTACCATGTTGCTGATGATATTGCTAGTTCTCTGCTGCCAATCCTTTAGGGAAAGTTTTTGCTTATTTTGTTCATAAGTTAAAAAATAAAATAAATACACACACATTTTAAAGATACCTTTTGGAGTTCTTTATGCAAGTCCATTTAAACTGCTGATTTTTACATCTGGTTAATGTATTTTTCATTGGTTAAATTTCATCATTAATAGAGTAAATGTCATATCTATATTCTCAAGAAAAACAAAAGAATTTGTTAAGGAGTAGCTATAAACTACTATAAATCTAGTGTGCTGGTGCTAATTAACATACTCTTCTAAGGATTGAGCAAGTCCTATTTTGCAGGATGATGAGTGCCCCACTAGACTGTAAGCTAGTGTACCTAGCATGTTGAAATTCCTCAGTGGATTCTTACAAAATAAAGGTTTAAAGGCCAGGTGAGGAGAAACAATTAGATGTATAATGGAATACTACTAAAATTGAGCAATACAACTATTGATATGTGCAACAGCGTGTATGAGTCTTAAAATAATTATGCTGAGTGAAAGAAGCCAGACCAAAAAAAAGTAATACTGTATCATTTCATTTATATAAAACTCCAGAAAATGCAAGCCAACCTATAGAGACAAAAAGAAGTTGAGTGTTTGCCTGGGAGGGGCTGGGGAAGTAGGCAGGGAGGTTTGAGAGGGAGGGATGACAAAGGGACATGAGGAAAAGGAAACTTTGGGGAGATAAATATGTTCGTTATCTGGATTATGGTGATGGGCTCATGGATATACACATGTGCTAAAACTTTTAAAATTGCAAAAGTTTTACACTTTAAATAACTGTCATTGATTGCATGTCATTTTTACCTCCATACAGCTGTTAAAAAGAAAGCAAAACAGGCTGGGCACAGTGGCTCACGCTTGTAATCCTAGCACTGAGGCAGGAGGATTGCTTGAGGTCAGGCGTTCACGACCAGCCTGAGCAAGAGTGAGACCCTGAGACTCTGTCTCTAAAAAAATAGAAAAATTAGCTGGGTGTGGTGGTGTGGGCCTGTAGTCCCAGTACTTGAGAAGCTGAGGAAGGAGGATTGGTTGAGCACAGGAGTGTGAGGTTGCAGTGAGCTATGATGAATCACTGTACTCTATCCTGGGCAACAAAGTGAGACCCTGTCTCCAATCAATCAGTCAATCAATCAGTAGCAAAACAAAACAGAAAAAGCCAGGCTAAGTCTTTGTCCTATCTATGAGTCTCTATGCAATAGTGTTACAATGGGTTTGAAAGCCCAGGATACACTGGATAATTATAATCAGCGACAGTTTTTGAAATTATCTAGTTACTATATAATTATTTTGTTTTGACTCCTTATACATAAATTAGTTTCATAGAACCTAATAATAAATTAGATTTTCCTTATGTCTTGCTCCTGATAAATTGGTTAGCTTGCATTTTAGGGAAATTCTCTATTGGTGTTTTTCCTTCTTCCAAATCCAGTGTGAGAGCATCTGTTGCATTTGGGACTGAACTATACTTTAAAGAAAAGCATGGACTTCCATCAATGCATTTTTTTCTATCAAGTTCAGCTATGTCTCATGTTAGCAATATATATGGTGGAGATGGGAATTAAAAATAAATAAACAAAAATGCAAAAATTGTTAGGCCATTTGTTTGTTATTGACCCAGTACTTTTGCTGATCAGAAGTTCTTCAATATACACATAGGTGTTAGTCAGGGCTCCTTCAGTGGCAAGTGACCAACTCACAACTCTAGCTTGAGCCAGAAGATTTATTGGCTTATGTAACTGGGAGGTTCAGGGACTATATCCCAGAACAACTGAGGTGATGACGTATTTGCCTCACTCTCTTCATCTTTCATTTCTGTTTTCCGCCTGACTGGCTTTGTTCTCTAGCAGGCTCTCCCCATGGCTGTGAAAGATGGCTCCCAGCAGCTCTAGGCTTCTGTACTTTGGCTGTTATCACTCAAGGTCTCACAAGGGAAGAGACAATATCTCATTCTTGCTATAAATATTAGTACTCAACATATGATTTAGACTGGCTCCCCTTGGATCACATGTCTTTCCCTGAACCAATTACTTACCCACCCTGTGGCAGCCTAGGGCATGTAAGCAGGACCCTTGATTGACAACCCTAAACAGAATCATATGTGTATGGGGAGAACTGGGGATAGCTCCCCCAAAAAAGGGATGCAGGGCAGACAAGAAAGGTAACAGATATCCACTACAGTTAGTAACATCTTCTCCTATTCTCCCTGTCCAAAGCAACCGATGGAGATGGAGCAACAGAAATGAGGTTTTGCTGTCCTCTGCTTATACTATCAAGTCAGTCGTCATTGAATGGGTCCTCTTTGCATAGGCCCCATTCTTTTCATATCTGATAACTGACCTGAAACCAGGAAGTTTTTATTTAATTCCAGGCCAATTGTGAACTAATCATCTTTTAGTAAATAAATAGGTATTAACCCAAAGAAAGAGAGATTCCATCAAGGGAAAGAACCTTTGAAGACCTAGGATAGAGCCTCATCCTCTGAGCTATCTTGCTCAAGCCTTCAGTTCTGTTTGCTTTGTAAAAGCTACCCAGTTCTTCTGGGTCTAACTTAATATCTACCTTTCCTTTTAATTAGACACATCTTCCCCTCATCTTCTCCTGCCACAGTCTGGAGGTAATATCCAGATCTAAAATTCTATAACTAAGATGCCATTTTAGGAGCATTCTGTAACAGGAATTCCTGCTGAGTTATCCTGTCCTGGTGCTTATCTATAAATGGATTGCCTCTGAAGTCTGCCTTTGAAGAATAATCCCTCTATCACTTTAAGTGACTTTTAACTTAAACATAATGTTAAAAATAAAAACAATTATATGATATCTCAACCTCATTTTGTTTACTGCATTAAGTCTGAGTACTGTCTTAGCCTTCAAAAAAAATATATGTCATCTCAGGTTGTCGAAGAAGAAAAAAGAAAAGAAAAAAAAATATATACGTATGACTGAGGAACAAGTTATCTGATTCACTGGGGAAATTTTTCACAACAAAAATCTGTCCCAACAGTTTTTTTCCTGTGGTAAAGGCAGATTTGCAAGTTTGTGATACAATTGTATAAATACTTAAAGACTAACTTTATTTGTCCAGTGGACAAATACAGACTGACAGTTTCTGAAGTAGAGAGTGCAGTGGGCTAGGTTCTGCTCTAGGCTCCGCCACTAACTGGGCTTGTTACTTTGGGGAAGTCACTTAACTCCTCAGAGGTCTGATAATTCCCATCCTGCCCACCTCATATGGTTCATTAATGTGACAGGGATCAAGGATAGTAGCTTTTCCATTGATATATAGGCTTATCTCATATTAAAAAATAAGAGATCCTAGAACAGAAAAAGGGAAAAAAACAAAAAAGAGAGTAATTTGTTGAGTAAGATCTACATTCTAGGTTTTAGTATACGGTTAAATATTTGGAATATTAACCCATGTTTTGCTAACTTGTTTGCTGGTCACCGCATAATCTAGTTCTTCAGCATTTAAAATTTTCTTTTTAAAGATATACTAATAAACTAGTGAGACTAATGAAAATTCAAATACAAGGTATTTTTCAGATTTGTATTTCAAATAATGTAGATATAAACTCACAGTAGGAAACTTCTACTTCTGGGAAGATGAAGCATTAATAGATGTATTTTCCCTTCTTCCTGACATTAGGTGCAGTATAAGAAAACTTTGAAAGGTGACAGAAGGCATACAAGCTAGGGTCCTCAGAATCCAAGGAATGACATGGTGATGTGTTCCCTGGTTCTATTTTTGCCCCTTATGTTCCACACTTGGAACTGATGAAATAAGCAATTGGAAATTCCAATAGGCACAGAAGAAAAAAAAAAATCCAACAAAAACCTGCTTTCTAGCCAAAGGACCAGGAAAGGGGCAACCTAGTAAGACAGAAAACTTTCAGACAAAAAGAGCAGAATACACATTCTTATCACATGTCCATGGAACATATCCCAAGTTAGATTATATCCTGAGCCATAAAACAAACCTCAACACATCTAAGAGAATTGAAATCATATAGAAATAATGTTTGAACAAAATGAACTAGAAATCAATAATGACAAAAAGAAAATTTTCAAACACTTGGAAACTAAACAACATACTTCTAAATAATCCACGGGTCAAAGAGAAAGTCTCAAGGGGAAAAAGTTTATTGAACCAATTGAAAATGTAACATATGAAAATTTGTAAGCCACAGCTAAAGCAGTGCTGAGAGAAATTTGTCACATTAAATGCATACATTAGGAAGGAAAAAACGCCTCAAATTAATAATCTAAGTTCTCACTTCAAGAACCTACACAAAGAAGAGCAAAATAAACCCAGGGCAAGCAGGAGTAAAGAAATAATAAAGATATGGCAAAAATCAATGAAATTGAAGCAGAAAAGCAACACAGAAAATCAGTGAATCAAAGAGTTGGTTCTTTGAAAAGATCAATAAAATTGACAAACTTCTAGCAAGACTGATAAAGAAAAAACAAATGAAGGCACAAGTTATAAATATGAGGAATGAAACAGAAGCTATGACTACAAATTCTATAGACATCAAAAAGACAATAAGGTAATACTACAACCACCCTGTACACATAAATTTGACAAATTAGAGAAAATGGACCAATTTCTTGAAAAATACAAACTACCACAATGCGCCCAATATGAAACAGGTAATTTCAATAGCCCTGTACTATTAAGAAGTTTAAATCTATAATTTTAAAACTATCAAAAACAATCTCTAGGCCCAGATGGTTTTACTGGAGAATTCTAAAAAACATTTAAGAACTAATACCAGTTCTACATAATCTCTTCCAAAAATGGGAGGGAAGGGAACACTTCCCAATTCATTTTATAAAGCTAGTGTTACCATGATACCAAATCCAGACAAAGACTGTACAAAAATAGAAAACTACAGACTATTATCCTTCATGAATATAGAAGCAAAATCCTTAAAATATTAGCAATAGAATTCAACAATATATGAAAAGAATTATATAACATGACCAAGTAGTTTATTCCAGAAATGCAAGGCTGGTCAATATTTGAAAATCAATGTTGTCCACTATATTAACAGGCTAAAGGAGAAGAATCACATGATCATATCAATCGATGCTGAGAAGCACTTGATAAAATTCAACACACACCCATGATTTAAAAAACAACAACAACAACAATTCTTAGAAAACTAGGAATAGAGGGAAACTTCCTCAACCTGGTAAAGAACATCTACAAAAAACTCTACAGCTCATATCATACTTAATAGTGAAAGACTTAATGCTTTCCCCCAAGATAGGGAACAAAGCAGGGATGTCTGCTCTCACCACTCTTATTTTAACACAGTGCTTGAAGTTCTAGCCAACAGAATAAGGCAAGGAGAAGAAATAAAAGACACATAAATCAGAAATTAGAATGTTCCCATTTGTAGATGACATAATACTCTAAAGTCAGAAATTTCTTACAAGAAATAAGAAGTAAAACTGCCCCCATTTGCAAATGGCATGATGCTCTATGTAGAAAACGTCAAGAAGTCTAAACCCTTCCTGCAAAATCCTAGAACTAATAAATGGATTCAGCATTGTCATAGGATAGAAAATAACATTCAAAAATCAATTGTATTTATATATACTCTCAATGAACACGTAAACACTGAAATTCAAAATACAATCCTATTTATAATTATTCAACAAAAACATTTAGGTATAAATCTAACAAAACATGTACAAAACTTATATTCTGAAAACTACACAATACTAAAGAAAGAAAGAAAAGAAGATCTAAATGAATGGAGAGATATACTGTGTTCATGGATTGGAAGACACAACATAGTAAAAATGTCAATTCTCTCCAAATTAATATGCAGATTTAGTGCAGTTTCTATCAAAATGCCAGAAAGATATTTTGTAGGTATAGATAAAATTGTTCAAAATTTATATGAAAAAGCAAAAAAAAAAAAAAACCCAGAATTGCTAAAGCAAATTAAAGCAAATTTGAAAAATAAGAATAAAGTGGGAGGAATCAGTCTATTATAATTTCAAGACTATTATATGACTACAGTAATCAAGACTGTATGGTATTAGCAGAGGGATAGACACATACATGGAAAAGAATAGAGAACTCAGAAATAAACACACACAAATATGTTCAACTTATTTTTAACAAAGGTGAAAAAGCAATTCAATTATAGAAAGATAGCCTTTTCAACAAATGGTACAAGAGCAATTGGTGCAGGACATCCACAGGCAAAAGAGTGAACCAGGACCTAGGTCTCGTGCCTTATACGAAAATGATCTCAAAATAGATCGTGAACTTAAACATAAAATGTACAACTATATAAAACATTTGCTTTTAGAAAAAGGGAAAAAATCTTTGGTATGTATACATAGGCAAAAATTTCTTAGACTAGACACAAAAAGCATGATCTATAAAAGGAAAAATTGGTAAGTTGGACTGAATAGAAATTTAAAACTTTTGTTCTGCAAAAGACCCTGGTAAGAGGATTAAAAGACAAGCTAAGGCTGGGTGAAAATATTTGCAAGTCTCATATCTTTCAAAGAACCCATGTCTAAAAAACATAAAGAACTCTCGAAACTCAACAGTAAAAAACCAAACAATCCAATTAGAGTATAGGCAAAAGAAATGAACAGATATTTCACCAAAGAGGGTATACGGATGGAAAATAAGCATGTGAAAAGATGTTAATAGTCATTAGTGAAAGGAAAATTGGAACCACAATAAGATAACAGTATACACCCCCCAGAATGGCTAAAATAACATATAATAATCAAATTCTGACGGGGATACAGAGAAGCTTGATCACTCATACTTTGCTGGTGGAAATATAAAATGGTGTATCACTCTGCAAGACAGTTTGGAAGTTTCTTTAAAAAGTAAACATATGACTTCCATGCAACCTCGCAATTACACTCCTGGACATTTATTTTAGAGAAATAAAAACTTATGTCCACACAAATACCTATATACAAATGTGTAATGTTTATTTATAATCTTTATTTGTAATAGCCAAAACTAGAAATAATCCAGATGCCCTTTAATGAGTAAATGTCTAAAGAAACTCTGGTATATCCATATCATGAGATACTAATCAGCAAAAAAAGAAAAAAAGAATGAACTATAGATATATGCAACAACCTGGGGGTGCTGATTGTGAAAAAGCCAATCCCAAAAGGTTTCAAACTATATGTTTCCATTGATAAAATATTTTAGAAATGGGGCCAGGCATGGTGGTTCACGCTAGTAATCTGAGCACTTTGAGAGGCTAAGGTGGGAGGATCGCTTGAGGCCAGGAGTTTGAGACCAGCCTGAGCAACATAGCAAGACCCAGTCTCTACAAAAAATAGAAAAATTAGCTGGGCATGGTAGCGTGCGCCTGTAGTCCCAGCTACCCAGAAGGCTGAGGAAGGAGGGTGGAAGGGCAAAAAGAGAGAGAAGGGCACTGAACTCCCCCTTATGTAGCAGCACTGATCCCACCCATGAGGCCTAATGATGGCCTAATCACCTCTTAAGCGTCCCACTTCTTAACACTATTACAATAGCAATTAAATTTCAATATGAGTTTTGAAAGGGACAAATATTCAAACTATAACATGGTGTTTCCAGATGGGATTAGCATTTGAATCAGAGGACTCAGTAAAGCAGATTGTCCTCTCCCATGTGGGTGGGCATCACCCAATCCATTGAGGGCCTGAGTAGAACAAAAGGCAGAAGGAAGAATTTGCTCCTTCCTACCTGCCTGCTTGAACTGGGACATCAGTCTTCTCCTGCCCTTAGACTGGGATTTACACCATCAGCTCCCCTGGATCTCAGGCCTTCAGACTCCGACTGGAATTACACCATCGGTTTTCTTGTCTCCAGCTTGCAGACGGCAGATCATGGGACTTCTCTGCCTCCATAACCATGTGAGCCAATTCTTCATAATCTCTCTCTCTGTTCTCATTGGTCCTGTTCTCTGGAGAACCCTGACTAATACAGTATTTTACCACAATCTTAAAAACTTAAAAATTCTTTAAGTCATAAATTCCTTTTTCTGCCACAACCTCCTGTACTGTTTCCTCCACTCTTTCTTTCTCTAAATCTCTTTGTTGCCCTGGGGTGACCTACCACCTCTTTACTTCTTTCTCTTCTCTCTGTTTATCTCTAACTCCCAAAGAAAACAGAAACCAAAAAGTCATGAATTCCCCAACTTATTTCCTCTGTTACCTCTGCACTCACCTACATGTTTACTAATTTTACATTCTTCCTTTCTATTGCAGAGGAAAAAAGTATCTGCACCAGTTTTTACCTGTGTCATTGTTGCTCTTATCTCCCGTCTTCTAAGGGACCTTGCTTAATTGCTTATCTTCTCGTTCTCCTTTTTCTTTAATCTTGATCCTTCTCTACTGGATTCTTTGCCTCATTTATACAAATTGCTCTTTTCCTGCACACGCTAAAATGCAAACCAAAACCTTTCTCTGGACCATGCTTCACCTCAAGTGATTTCTTTTTCTTTTCATCTGTAAATTCTTGAAAGGGTAGACTACTGTCATTTCTCTCCTACTTGCCTCCCATGTACTCCACTGTGTTTCTAAAACTGTTGGTACAGAGGTGCTGGTGACCTCCACCACAACCACTGAAGTCAGTGGAATCGAGCGCCCCTTCCCCTGCCTAATCCTCCTCCTCCTCAGCCTCTGTGCAGTGGGGGGGCTGCTCACAATCTTTCCCCCCGTCTTTCTTCCTTGACTTCCATGATGCCACTTTCTCCTGTGTTCCTCTCCCTTTGAACATTCTCACTTAAACTCCATTTTAGATTTTTCTCTCCCCATCTTGATGTCCAGCCTCTCATAAGATCCTGTCATTTGACATCTGAAGTGTCTCTTGAACCTGTCTGTTCCTCTCCATTTACTGCCATGGACCTAATCTAAGTCCTTCACCTGCTCCATGCCCCTTCTTCCTGCCTACCCCACATTACAACCTCTGTCTGACCCTCCACACTATTGCTAGAGCTATCTTTCTAAAACCCAAATCTGATCAAATCACTCCCTTGGAAAAAAAGATTAGTGGTTCTCCAGTGATGCCAAGGTAATGTTCAGGCTTTACAGTGGTCATTACGTGCTTTTCACTCATCTGCCATGACTGTGCCTTATGCATGATGCTGCCTTCTAAGCCCAGTACACTTCTCCTTGGACTTTAAAGCCAGATCAAATGTTACCTCTTCTAAAATATCTTTTCTAGTCTTCTCCTTTTCCTTCCTCTCTCCCTCTTTCACTGTTCTTGAAGACCCGAAATACATGTGTGCAGAGCTCTTTGGGAATAAGGAAAGAGTCTCTTAAGTATTTTCTTCATGCTAAACAGTCTCACACCTTTCTCTTGATTGTCATGAATATCATTGATAGATAAAATACAGGACCCCAGTTAAATCTGAATTTCAGATAAACAACAAATTATTTTTTAGCATAAGTATATTCTGTGCAATATTTGGGACATACTTATATAACAAAGCTATCAAGTTTAACCGGGCATCCTAAAAATAAATTTATACTAAAAGTAACGTGTTGTTTATATCTGAAATTCAGATTTAACCAGGAGTCCTATATTTTAATTTGTTAAATCTGGCAATTCTAGTCATGAACAACATTGAAGGGTAGGTGAATAATGGCAATTTCACAGTTGATGAAACTGAATGAAGCTCAGAGAGACAACTTTCCCAAAGTCACCTGACTGAAAAAATGGCAAGAGACATGATTTGACCCCAGATTTGATTCATGGCTACCCCTTCAGTCTCAATAATCATGGGCAACAGCAAGAAAGTGAGAGCAAGGTGACAGAGACAAAATGTGTGCACCTGAGGCTGGGGCTTGCTCCTCCCCCACCCTGCCAAACCTAGCTGGGCACTAACCATGGAGGCACCCTACTGAGCCCTGCCCAGGCTGCCCCAACACATTCATGAGTCTCCTCTTCATGGAAGAATCAACTCCATACCTGACTTCGTGTTTGTTTATTTTGTTTTTCGAACTTGCTGAGACCTAACACAGCACTTGTCTTGCATTGCGGCTCTGTTCTCTGAAGTCTTACATCCAGCCTGCCCTCCACCAGATCTCAACGCTTGCCAGGCCACCTCCACCCAAGCTTCTTGACAAGATGGGATAAGGGAGGTAAATTAGAGACCCCAAGACTGGGCTAGGTGGCTGCCGAGACATACCCAGCAGGTCTTGATAGTATGAATACTAATACAAAGAATAGCTACCATTCATTAATACTTGATGGTATTGGATTAATATTCTATCCCCTGGCTTGACAGAGTGCATTGATTCAATAAAAGTGGGTGGAATGGATAGCTGTCCCTCCCTCTGAGCTTTTGAAATACCTTAGAATTGAGTCCAGTAAAATACAGCAACCTAGGCATTAGGAAAAAATGGCGGTGTGATAGGGTCCGCCCACCGTACCGCTCCCAGGAAAGGAGGTGAAGAACGCCAGCAGCTGCCTGCGAGCACGGACCGCTCACTCCGAAAACAGCATTGCGAGTGACAGAGAAACAACGCCGAACGCCCAGCCCAAGAAAACAGGTACAAAATTTTCACAAAGATCGGAGGGCGCACGGAGCACAATAGAGCCCAGAGCACGGGAAGGACGCGCTCACCAGGTCGGCGCAGCGCGACCTGCCCCCCAAGCGGTTACGCGCCTCCCCATACACGCAGTCAGGGACAAGCCCAGAGTTGGGACAGAGCGGTTGCTCGGGCCGGCGAGCCCTGTGGAGAGGAGGAAGAAGCCGGAGCCAGACACAACTCGCAACTACAATATACAGAGACTGCCGAGGGCTGGGGAGGAACTGGGCGGGGACCGAGATTCAGCTTCCCGGGACAGTGCGCGGGAACCCGCAGGCCGGCACTGCGCCACTAGAAGTCAGCGGGACTGGGCCCAGGAGTTTATCGGAGAGCGGGACGCGCCCTTAGAGGTTGCTTACAACTACCGGCGGAGAAAAACTGCGCTCCCGGCGCGATCGGAGCCCGGCTGTGCGCCAGGCTGGCGGCGGCCGCCATCTTTACAGCCGCCCGCGCGGAGCCGTGAGCCGCGTCTCTAGCTCCGCCCCGCCCCGGCCCGGGGCTCTTCTGCTGGGGCGAGACAGGCTTTGCCTGTGGTGACCAGGGACAGCGGCATCCGTGGGTTCCAGGTGGGACGAGATCCCGGAACTGTAGAGTTGGGACCTTTGAGTATTGGAAACAGTTTGCAGCTCGTCCATCTGGTTCTGCTACCCCGGCTCTGGCCTCCGACAACTCCGCTCCGTGTCGGTCCTAGTGCCCGCCCCTCAGGTCCCAGCCCTCCTGTACCCCAGAGATCGCTCATTTTGAAGGTTGCTGGCCATAGTGACTCATTTGGTATAACTGCTGGTTCCCATGACAACCAAATACCTCAAGAGCCACAGGCTGAACCAGAGCAGCTCCCCATAATCCTGCCCACTTCAATAGGGAACTTCGCGCCACCCAAGAGTGCTTCCAGCTGCCACTACTCCCCCCTCCCCGTGGGAACATCCCCCCGGTGGAGACTGCTGGGGATAGAGACGGCCACCTGCCTCGCCTTGAGGTCTAGTGGTGGAAAAGGGGTGCACAATTGGAGATCCCCCTATCAACCAGTTTCACGCGGAGACACACATCAGAAGGGCAGCCACACGTGGCTAGATGAGCAACCTCTGAGCTGTGTAGAATTTTCCCAACTCAGCTCTCACACTGCAGCCAAAGGAAATTGTGTTTCTACCAGAACCTCAGGAAGAGCAGGGTCAAAGTAACCCCTAGGAGCTACAAGACCCCTCCCAAAGCACAGGGCTTTCGCATACCCCAACTGGGGAATCAGAGTCTGCCACGGACATAACAGAATACCTAGCTAATAGGGAGCGGAGGACTCATATTCTCAAGTACAATCCATTAGCTCAGAGCCCAAGTTGGGAGGTCATTCTCACCACACTCCACTGGGAAGAGGAGAAGACCACAGGTCAGAGTTAACTCAAGATCCAACAAACTTGCTAAAATACACCTAAGGCAATACAGGCCACTACTTCTCTCCCTGGCTTTGCCAAGGAAAAATAATTGTGGGCCTGGTGACAGGACCATAAACTAGCTCTAACACCCCCAGCTCTCGACCAAGAGGCCAGATGAGAAAAAACCAGCGAAAGAAATTATCAGTTCCTCAGCAATGGATACCAACCCAAATGAAATGGGTAGAATGACAGAAGAGGAATTTCGTTTATGGATTATAAGAAAGCTCAATGAAATTCAAGAGAAAATTGAATCCCAGCACAAAGAAACCACAAGAAAAATGCAAGAAATGAATGAAAAATTCTCCAAAGAAATGAAATATTACGAAAAATCAAATAGAAATCCTAGAAATGAAAGAAGCATTCAAGGATCTACAAAACACAGTGGAAAGCCTTAAGAATAGGCTGGACCATGCAGAGGAAAGAATTTCAGAGCTAGAAGACAGCTCCTATGCGCTAAATAAATCAGCTGAAGAGAAAGAACACAAAAACAAGAGACAGGAAAAAAGCATACAAGAAATGTGGGATTATGTAAAGAGGCCAAACATAAGGATAATAGGTATCCCTGAGGGAGAGGAAGAAAATTTGCATGGGCTGGAAAATTTATTTGAAGGAATAATAGAGGAAAATTTCCATGGCTTAGCCAGAAATCTCGACATCCAAGTACAAGAAGCACACAGGACTCCTGGGAGAGTCAACGTGAAAAGGCATTCACCACGCCACATAATTATTAGACTGACCAAAGTAAACACAAAAGAGGCACTCCTCAGAGCTGTAAGACAAAAAAAGGAGGTAACCTACAAAGCGAAACCCATCAGATTAACTGCAGATTTCTCAGCTGAAACCTTACAAGCCAGAAGGGAATGGGGAGACATCATCAATCTCCTAAAACAAAACAAAGGTCAACCCAGAATTCTGTATCCTGCCAAACTAAGCTTCTTATATGAGGGAGAAATAAAGACCTTTCCAGATAAGCAATCACTGATAGAATTTGTGAAATCCAGACCGGCCTTGCAAGAAATGCTTAGACCTGCATTATACGCTAACCAGCGCAACAGACACCCACCTATGTAAAATTATGCAAAGGCTAAAACCCCAGAAACCAGATTCCACAATGACGCAAGAGGTAAAACAAAAGATACCACCCAACAGAATAATCAGAAATTTACCCCAAATATCAATTCTCTCAATAAACGTAAATGGCTTGAACTGCCCATTGAAGAGACATAGGCTGGCTGAATGGATTAAAAAATACAAACCAAGTATCTGTTGTCTTCAGGAAACACACCTTACACACAAAGACGCATTCAGACTCAAGGTGAAAGGATGGAATACAATTTTTCAGGCTAATGGAAACCAAAAGAAATCTGGAGTAGCCATCCTCATTTCAGATGACATCAACTTTAAAGCAATAAAAGTAAAGAAGGACAAAAATGGACACTATATAGTGGTGAAGGGAAAAATGTCACAAGAGGATTTAACAATCCTAAACATTTATGCACCCAACACAGGAGCACCCAGGTACATAAAGCTAATGCTGCTAGATCTAGACAACATAATAAGCAGGAATGCCATAATTGCAGGGGACTTCAACACCCCACTGACGGAACTGGACAGATCCTCCAAACAAAAATTAAATAGAGAAATAAAAGACCTAAACAGGACTCTAGAACATTTGGGCCTAACAGATATCTACAGAACACTCCACCCAAATAACACTGAATATACATTCTTCTCATCAGCTCATGGAACTTTCTCTAAAATTGACCACATCCTAGGCCACAAAACAGATCTAAACAAATTCAAAAAAATAGAAATCATACCATGTATCTTTCAGACCACAGCGGAATAAAATTAGATATCAATTCCAACAGAAACTCACATCTTCCTCCAAAAACTTGGAAACTAAACAATCTATTGATGAATGATTATTGGGTCAAAGAGGAGATTCAAAATGAAATCAAAAGATTCTTCGAACTAAACGATAATGGGGACACAAGTTATCAAAATCTGTGGGATACAGCAAAAGCAGTCCTGAGAGGAAAACTTATCGCCCTAAATTCCCACATCCAAAAGACAGAAAAGTCACAAATCAGTAAACTAATGAATCATCTTAAGGAAATGGAAAAGGAAGAGCAAAGCAATCCTAAAACCAGCAGAAGAAAAGAAATAACCAAAATTAGAGCAGAATTAAACGAAATCGAGAACAAAAGAACAATACAGAAGATCAATGAAACGAAAAGCTGGTTCTTTGAAAAGATAAACAAAATAGACAGGCCACTTGCCAGGTTGACCAGAAGCAAAAAGGAAAGGACTCTAATAAGCTCAATTAGAAGTGAAAAAGGAGAAGTCACAACTGATACCATGGAAATACAAAACATCATCTTCGAATACTACAAAAATCTCTATGCCCACAAACACGAAAACGTGGAGGAAATGGACAAATTCTTAGAAACACACTACCTCCCTAGGCTCAACCAGGAAGAAACTGAATTTCTAAACAGACCAATATCAAGCACCGAAATTGAAGCAGTAATTAAAAATCTACCCACAAAAAAAAGTCCCGGACCAGATGGGTTCACACCTGAATTCTACCAAGTTTACAAAGAAGAACTGGTGCCTATACTGCAGAAATTATTTGAAAATATCCAGAAGGATGGAATCCTCCCAAACTCATTCTACGAAGCCAATATCACCTTGATACCAAAGCCAGGAAAGGACACAACAAAAAAAGAAAACTACAGACCAATATCCCTTATGAATATAGATGCAAAAATTCTCAATAAAATCCTTGCAAACCGAATTCAAATGTACATCAAAAAAATAATCCATCATGATCAGGTGGGCTTCATTCCCGAGATGCAGGGATGGTTCAACGTACGCAAATCTATAAATGTAATTCACCATATAAATAAAAGCAAGAACAAAGATTATATGATCCTTTCAATAGATGCAGAAAAGGCTTTTGACAAAATCCAACACCCTTTATGGTAAGAACTCTTAACAATATAGGCATAGATGGCTCATTCCTAGAAACTATTAAAGCCATATACGATAAACCCACAGCCAATATCATACTGAATGGGGAAAAATTGAAGGCATTCCCCTTAAAACTGGCACCAGACAAGGGTGTCCACTATCTCCACTTCTTTTCAACATAGTGCTGGAAGTCCTGGCCACAGCAATTAGACAAGACAGAGGAATCAGGGGCGTCCAGATAGGGGCAGAAGAGGTCAAACTTTCACTATTCGCAGACGATATGATATTATACATAGAAAACCCCAAGGATTCAACCAAGAGATTACTGGAATTGATAAATGAATTCAGCAAAGTCTCAGGATACAAAATTAATACACACAAATCCATAGCCTTCATATATGCTAATAACAATCAAGCCGAGAAACAAATTAAAGATGCTATACCTTTTGCAATAGCAACAAAGAAAATTAAATATTTAGGAATATATCTAACTAAGGAGATCAAAGACCTATATAGAGAGAATTATGAAACACTGAGAAAGGAAATTGCAGAGGATGTAAATAGATGGAAAACCTTACCATGCTCTTGGATAGGCAGAGTCAACATAGTAAAAATGGCTTTGCTACCTAAATTAATTTACAGAATCAATGCAATCCCTATCAAAATACCAACATCATTTTTTGCCGATCTAGAAAAAATAATTCTACGCTTCGTGTGGAACCAGAGAAGACCCCGTCTAGCCAAAGCAATCTTAAGCAAAAAGAACAAATTGGGAGGCATCTGTCTACCAGACTTCAAACTATACTACAAGGCTATAGTAACCAAAACTGCATGGTATTGGCACAAGAACAGACACGTAGACCAATGGAACAGGACCGAGAACCCAAATATAAAACCAACCTCATACAGTCACCTGATCTTTGACAAATTCCAGAAAAACGTACACTGGGGAAAAGAATCCCTATTCAACAAATGGTGCTGGAAAAATTGGATGGCCATATGTAGAAGACTGAAAGTGGACCCACACCTCTCACCTCTCACAAAAATCAACTCACAATGGATAACAGATCTAATCCTAAGACATGAAACCATAAGAATTCTCGAAGAAAATGTTGGAAAAACTCTTATGGACATTGGCCCAGGCAAAGAATTTATGAAGAAGACCCCCAAAGCAATCACAGCAGCAACAAAAATAAATACATGGGACCTGATCAAATTGAAAAGCTTCTGCACAGCCAAGGAAACTATCACTAGAGTGAACAGACAACCTACAGAATGGGAGAAAATATTTGCATGCTACACCTCTGATAAAGGGCTGATAACCAGAATCTATACAGAACTTAGGAAAATCAACAGAAAAAATCAAACAACCCTATTAAAAAATGGGCAAAGGACATGAACAAAAACTTTTCCAAAGAAGACAGAATGATGGCCAGCAAACATATAAAAAAGTGCTCAACTTCTCTAATCATCAGGGAAATGCAAATCAAAACCACAATGAGATATCACTTAACTCCAGTGAGATTGGCTCATATCAAAAAATCCCCAAATAACAAATGTTGGCGGGGATGTGGACAGGTAGGAACACTCATACACTGCTGGTGGGACTGCAAATTAGTACAACCTCTATGGAAAAGAATATGGAGATACCTCAAAGAATTAAAAGTAGAATTACCATTTGACCCAGCAATCCCACTACTGGGTATTTATCCAAAAGAAAAAAAGACATTTTATAATAAAGACATCTGCTCTCGAATGTTCATAGCAGCACAATTCACAATTGCAAAGTTGTGGAAACAACCAAGGTGCCCATCAATACACGAGTGGATCAATAAAATGTGGTATATGTATACCATGGAGTATTACTCAGCAATAAGAACAACAGTGAATTAACACATCTGTATTATCCTGGTCGGAGCTAGAACCCATTCTTCGAAGCGAAGTGTCACAGGATTGGAAAAACAAGCATCACTGGTACTCACCATCAAACTGGTACTAACTGATGAACACTTACATCACACAGGGCAATAACATTCATCAGAGGGCGGGCGGGCGGGAGGGGGGGGAAGGGATGGGAAAAACTGTCACTGAATGGATGTGGGGAGCACAGTTTGGGAGACGACCACGATTGTGGCTCTGACACGGGCAGAACAGGGGCAATGTGTATGGCCAAAGTGTTGTACCCCCATATGAATATTCTGAAATTTAAAAAAAGATTATAATAAAAAATAAGCAAGATACTTACTATTGTAAGGCATAGACAAGTAACTTGGCAAAAATCATCCATCAGAGCCAAAATTCCTGTCTAATTTAGTCTACCCCCAATATCTCGCTTTAAGCATGAATACGGCATTTGTCACTGGCCATTGACCTCATTGTCACTAAATGCAGATGTAGTGGCTGCTGCTCCTTGCAGCTACTTCAGCTTCAACAGATAGCACAGAGACAGTCAGGAATTTAAATGAGCTCCTCTCCACCTGGGCTTGCCATCCCTGCATCTAAAAAGGTTGCTGAGTAGAGACAGTCCTCACCTGCCTCATTGCATCTTTTTCCTTCCTTTCTAATTAATCATATGTGCCATGAGTTGAAAGGTTCTAAAACTGTCTACCAGTTTCCAAAGTGCCACACCTTCTAGGATAGTCTTTGTGCCTCTAGTTGCACCCAGGGTGAATGAACAGGATCTCATTATTTGCATTTTTACTCAGTGAGCAAGGCAAATGCAATTTACTTATGAACAAGTTCTGCAGCTATTGTAACTCTTTGTCAATTAAAGTACAAGATGAAACTTGTGTTCTATCATGCCAAGGACTCCAGGAGGAGCCAATCTAACTCCATAACAAATCAGGAAATAAAATGTGAACATTGTATTAAATAATGTAATTAGATTCACCCTCTTATTTAAGAAGTTAGAAACTTTTAGTCCTAAGAGAGCCATGGAAAGAGAAGTCCAAGGGATAAGGGATAGTCTTCAAAGATAATTGCTGATATTAACATAAGACTTCCTCAAATTTTTAACAGTATATTTTGAGGAAGGGTTTCAGAATGACTGTTTCGTTTATGAAATGTTTGTTGTTGTTGTTTTTAAATGATAAAGTGTCAGGAAACTCATTTTAGAAAATGCTGGTGCAGACCCTTGCTGCTTGAAGTGTGTCCAGTCAAGTGGTAGCTTATTAAACTCTCAGGGCCCACCCCAGAACTACCAAATCACAACTGTGTTTTAGCAAGATCCCCAGGTGATTTCTATGCAACAGTTTAGACTGATAAATAACAACAGCAGCTGGTGGGGGGGTATTGGTTTTCTGTGGGTGGGAGGAGTGGCGGTGGTAGGTGGAGCCCAAAGAGATCCTGTGTCTCATCCCGGAAGAAGCGATTGGGCAGGAAAGGCGAGCGGGGATGTCCTGTTGAATGCGTGGTCTACAGCAGAAGGGTAGGTCCCTTCCAGGTAGGCGCGTGACTCATATCTGTGGCAGCAGAGCTCCCTTTCATTGAGTCCATGGTGCTTGGTGAGGGAAGGCTAGTGAAATTATTTAGCCAGCTGCTGCGGATTAACTGCCCCATATGCTCTCAGACTCTGCAATTCAAAGTTTAGGAGGTTTTTAGTGCTCTATTAATCATCATCTTTGTATGGAATCACAGGTAATTTAATGTTAATCACCCATATCCTCATTCTAAGCCCTTCTGCTTCATATTTTCTAGAATTTCCTAAATGTCTCTGGTCCACTAACAAAACCTTCTACATTTTTTAGTACTGCCACAGATTTTGTTTATGTATATATGTGCATATATATGTATGTGTGTAATATATGTGTATGCATATGTGTGTGTGTATATATATACATATATATAGAGAGAGAGTTATTATAGTGTTACCATGGTTGGGAGAAAGCTGCCAATTTGCCTTTCTAAAGCCAAACTATTAGCCAATAAAACAAGAACTTCCCTGAAATATTTCAACCCCAAACTTGATTTTCAGAAACCAGATTTCTAAGCTATAGCATTGACATTTGAAAGAGAGTATAAATGAGCTACTAAATGAAAAATAGTGTAGAGTTGTGGAAAATGTGGGATCCTTTACTTAAATTCTGTGTCCTCTTCTGTGAAATGGGGATGGTGATACTGCTGGGTTGTAGTGATATACATGGTATATTTTCTAAAGTGTTAGTATTATCATTAGAATTGGTATTCATTTATGCCAATGTAAACACACCATTAGCCTCACTGACTATTTACATACTAAACTAAAGAGAATCTAAATTCCTGGCAATGTACCTCTGACTGTTGAAAGCAACAGAGCTTGACCCAGAACCTGAAGCTCTGGATTGTGTTTATTTGTGACCAAACGTGATAAGGACGGTTAAAAGTGAATGACCACAGAAGAACAGGGAGACCTCATTTATAAAAGGGACAGTTGTCACCTGCCTTGCCAGGAATGATCACAGGGAGAATGGAAATTCCCACAACCTTCACCATTCACTGGACCCAGGGCCAACCCAAGCTAACAATAACACCAGAACGTCTTCACATTGCCTTGCCTGTCAAAGGGAACATTTCAAAAATATTTAGAGCAGGGTCCAGCCCAGACCCATTTCTCTTCATAACAAGCTTATATAGCTCAACAGCTGGCTCCTCACCTCTCACCTCAACCTCCTCCCAAATTGTCACCTTTTGCTGCATAACAAAGTACCCCACACTTGGTGGCTTACCATAACAAGTTACTATTTTTCATGATTCTGTGATTTGATTGGGCTCTTCTGGGCAGTCCCATTCTCCAGGTCAGTTTTTTAGTAATAGCGCTGATATCTGATCTTCACTTGTCCTTTTGTAGTGCTTTATTTCTCAGGTGTTCTGAATTTTAGGGGCAACGATAAAATCACCAACAAAAGACTGCTCATGTAACCAACTGTACTGAAGAGCCATGAGTGACTAGAGGAGATTTCAATGTAAGGGAAAAACATTAAATTATATGTTAATTATAACTGTCCCCAAATATATAGGTTTTTAAAAAAATAAGCCCTTCCCTGGACACAATCCTTTTCCCTGTCTTGGTGTCCACTCTCTTCAGAAAGAAAGAAAAACGGTTTCTTTTGTAGAAATCACACTCTATTCTTTAACAGAGCTAAAGTCCTATTTCCCATTCCTTCTCCAAGGGGCATCTTAAGACAATAACTTGCCATAAAACGTTTCCAAAATCTTAACATAGAGTGAGGGGAGGAGCTTTATCAGACTGGCCCCAGGTGGACCTTGACACTCTAAGTCTTCTGGTAGCCTTTGAGAAGTCACAGGCGGGAAATGAGGCTGTGCCTCTTCCTCATTCTTCCTGCAAGCTCCTAATATCTCTCTTGCCCCACCCCTACACGTACACCCCTTGAGGATAAGCAATCAGGGATGGTAGAATTTACATCCATGCGAAGGATGAGAACCATTCCCCTAAGTGCAGCCTCACTTCCCACCTCAGATTTCCCTTCCCTCACAGGGAGAGTGCTGCACGGCGCAGACCAAGATCCTTTCCCCTTTCTTCATTCTCTGTTTCCAGACCTTGCCCGGGAACCTATTAATGTTTTAATATGTATTTTAAAAAAATCAGACCTATTATAGTGTCTTTCTAACAATATAAAGAATAGCTGATGACTACTCTTTAGCTACATAAAGTTCCAACAGAAGGACTGATTGTCGGTTTGCCTTTACTTTGAACAAAATCAGATTCTTGGACACTAGTCTTTGTAAGCAGAAGACGATCAGTTCAGAGAATTATTTTCTCTCTGTCCAGAGCACACCCTAGAGGGGCTGGGTTAAAGAGGTGTGTATTTCTTACTGTGTGTATAATCTCTATACAGTTTGTGAAGGCCATTCATTGTGACCATTTTCCATCCAGTGGAAGAAAACAATCTGAGGAAAAATGTGCCACATACCTACATAGTAGTCAAATGGACCTCTAGAGCCTGTTGCCTACCCACCTCCATGCACTATTGCTTTTACCACATCAGACCACCTGGCAAAGGTGGTCAGTCCACATGGCCCCAGCCTCTGAAACAGTCCCTTTAATGCCAAAAGGGACTTCTGACTTTACTTTCCAAAGCATTTTGACAGATTTATTCTTTAAGACTAGATTCCTTACAGAGACTTTATCCTGAAAGAAAGCAAAACATACATTTCCCCCTGCTTCTTGGAAAAGTTTCTAGTGTTACCAACCTCTGAATGGAAGTTTTTCCAAGTTCTTGGTGTTCTTTGGGAAGAGAATTTCAGGATGAACCATGTAAGCCAAGCAAATGACAGCTTTTTTAGTGAAAGTGAAAGTAGATTCTCAGGTAGGAGAGAGGGCAGGCTCGAAAGAGAGCAGGTACACTGACAGGAAGTGGTTTTAGATCTTTTGTAATCTTACTAATTGAGCAGAGGAATATTTAAGGCCAAGGGGTTGACTTTTACTAAGAATTTGGGTAGTAATTACTACAATTGTGTTCCCTCCCATTTTTGTATTTTATATGGTTGTCTTGGAACTGTCATGGTGATTTCAAGGGTGGAGAAATTTTAAAACCACAATGTAAATTATATTATAATTAGCCAAAGTTTATGTAAGGTGACAGAGATAGCTGACAAGCCGGTTGAAGCCAGTTCTTACCTGTGGTTGTCAACCCCTCTAAATTAGCTTCTGCTTAAGTGTTGTTTATTTTAACACCTGCACCTGATCTTCAAGCTCCTGCATCAGGTTGCAGCCCTGTCTCTTAGTCCCCTGCTCTAACACTAGCATATACACTTATTTTACTGAGGATCTTAAAATACCTGACTGTAAAATTAATTTTAAAACTATCTCAAGAATTTAAAAGTAATTTAAAAACCTGATCAAATCTTCTCTGGATAATGGCATGATGAAAATATGCACTTTGCCATAGCCTGGTAACTACTTGGTTGTATATCTAAAAGAAATGGATTTAGTGCGGAGCAGTTTGGCTCTCCTTCAAGTACCAGCTGTGATGGAGCAACACCTTCTGGCACACATGGGGTACTGCATGCCAGCTGGCTCCCCTTTGAGGAGGTCCCTTGCTGGGATTAGCCTTTCATCAAGAGATCTCAACTCCACTGATCAAGTTCAGCCACATCAATAGGGTCAAAGGTTGGTAAGAGTGTTGGCTAGAGAGTTAATAATTTCCATTGTTCCCTTTACAAGTTGTTCCTGGCCACTGGCTTTTTAGAAAGAAACAAAGCAGCCTCAAGTGCTTACATCATGTAGCATTGTAGGAACTACTGGCCAGGTCCTATCCCACCCTTCACTCCATGTCCTACCCAAAAGAAGACTTCATAGGACCAAAAATTCAATGGAATCCTTGCAACAATGGTCTGTCCAGAGCCCATTTTGGGTGACACAGGTAACAGACCATTGTTAAAGAGCATTTCAGCTCATATTATTTTGGTGGGCCCCAATGCAGTAGGGGGAAACAACCCAAACATAACAATGGAGTTCCTAACTTCAGAGGAGAAAAGCAGTGTATGGCTATTTAAGTGTATTAGTTTGCTAGCGCTGCCATTACAAAGTACCACACACTAGATGGCTAAAACCTGCAGTCCCCAACCCCCGGGCTCTGGCCCATTACTGGTATGTGGCCTGTTAGGAAACAGGCCGTGCATCCCCGCCTGAGCTCTGTACCACACACACCCCCCCCACGACACCCACCCCCATCTCCAGTCCATAGAAAATTATAAAGGGGGGGAGTGAAGAGGGGGATTCAATTTTCTTTTTTTTTTTCTCAGACAGAGTCTCACTCTGTTGCCCTGGCTAGAGTGCCATGGCGTCAGCCTAGCTCACAGCAACCTCAAACTCCTGGGCTCAAGTTATCCTCCTGCCTCAGCCTCCGAGTAGCTGGGACTATAGGCTTGCACCACGATACCCGGCTAATTTTTCTATTTTTAGTAGAGATGGGTTGACTCTCTTGCTCAGGCTGGTCTCAAACTCCTGAGCTCAAGCAATCCTCCTGCCTTGGCCTCCCAGAGTGCTAGGATTATAGGCGTAAGCCACCTTGCCCAGCCCCCAGGTGATTTTAATGTGCTTCAGCTTTAAGGTGACTCATCACCTCTCTGTCTCTGCTTCTGCCAGCCTTTGAGGCTGCTAGTCAACTTCCTCACCTGGCACTAGGTAGGACAGGACAGCTGCTCACTACTCAAGGCCTCTGCTGCCTGCGTTCTTACAGTAGGTATATTTTTTATGTGTTATTCCCACTGCCAGCTACCTGACACTCCTTTGAATCTTGGTTTCATATGTGAAACACAGTATCTAATTAGTCTACTTCATTACTCTTTATCCCTACTGGACAAAGCTCCCTCATTAAGCCAACTCCTAAGCTACTTACTAACCAGGTGCCCTCCTGTGGCTCAATAAGCTGTATTGATGATGATGGGTCATGAAGAGTAAAGTATGGTAACTCCATGGACATAACACTTTAGAAAGAGACAATAGGTGTAGGATTGCCAGATTTAGCAAATAAAAATACAAGATGCCAAGTGAAATTTGAATTTCAAACACAATGAATAATTTTTTAAAATATAAATGTATTCCATGTAGTATTTGGGACGTACTTATACTAAAAATATACCCAAATACTGCATAGGATATGGTTATACTAAAAAATGTATTCATTGCTTTTGTGAAAATCTAATTTAATTAGGCATCCTGTGTTTTATCTGGCATCCCAAAATAAGTGAGTTACCTTCGATAGCTGTGGTTCAGCCTATCCAGTATACCCAGTGGTATGCTGGTAAGTGTTAAACATCCAGCTCTCTGGGAAAACTAAAAATAAACAAAACACCTGAAAACCTTGATTTGAAGTGTTTGCTGATTTCCATGATATAAATACTACCACTGTGGCTGATTTCAAGCTGTCAAGGTAATGTCACTAAACATGGAGTTGGGAAGAGATGCTCAGTAACAAGTCATTTTATATTATATCCACCATATAGATATGATACACTAAATAACCTCAAGAGCATAGGTAGTAGTAAAATGTAATAAAATGACTAGGAAGTGATGAGAGGAAAGTGAGGCAGCCAGCCTAGCCAGAATCAGCTGGGATCTCACCATGGACTCCTGTAATCCTAGCCATGGGACAGCTGTTCAACCTTATCAGGCCCTGAGACTAGCTAGCATAGGGAACTGCCTGGAGTCCACGTGATGGCATTGCTCTGGAGAGGGAGCTCACACTGGGTCCCACACACCTCCTGAGACACAAGAAGCTGCAGTATGGCACCATTTTGAGAGCCTAGCCCCCACCAGACTGTATCCTGCCCTGGGAACCAAGAGCCCCTATAGCCCCACTGATACCCCATTCCCCACCACCAGCATCCACCTAGAGGGCTGCAGCAGTGCAATGCTGGTTTGGACTCAGTAGTGTGGCAGGTACACCAGAACTCTAGCCCACACAGTATCCTGGAAACAGGAGGTGCAGTGCATCAGGGAGGCTACCCCCAGGACAAAGGAAGCTGAACTACACATTTGCCACAGCCTGAGAGTCACTTGCCTGGGACCACTGTCACTGACAGCAACATTCCCTCTATGCAGCAGCAAGGCTGCAGCGCACTTGCATGCTCCCTGAGGACAAGCTTTCCCCACCAACTGCTGCTGCTGCCACCACAACCCAAACAACTTGGAAGCCTGAGATAGCCCTGTCCTGCCATCCACAGCCTGTGCCTGTGCACGCCACCTGGGGACCTGAGGACAGACCTTATCATCCTGGCACTGCTTCCACCCCCCAGTGCCCAATCACCCAGCCCTGTTGGTTACTTGGGTGCATGTGTGCACTGCCAGGGGTCCTAACAATAGACCTGCCACCAGTGCCCAAGCACACTGTTCAGAGGCCTGGGGATTGCCCTGCCCCATCCCCCACCACTGGCATCTGTGCACTCCTCCTGGGGGCCTAAAGATAGACCCACTCAGCCTGCCACAACTACCACTGACAGGACCCACCTGCACATCTACCTGGGGTCCTGTGGACTGGCCTGCCCAGCCTGTTGCAGCCACTGCTAACATCAGCGCATGCTGCTTAGAGGCCCAAGGGTTGTCCCACCACCACTACTGCCATTGCCTACTGCCATCACCCATGCATGCTGCCAAGGGGCCTGAGGACCCACCCAGCTTCCCAGTCCACTGCTGCCAGTTCTGGCACCCAAGCAAGCCACCAGAGGCCCAAGAATCAGCCTGCCTGGATCCACTAACACTGGTACCCAGGCACCCAAGGAGAGGCAAACTCAGCCCACCTCTGCCACCATTGGTGAAAAAGACTGGCCCACCTGGTGTCTTTGTCCCAAGAAAAGGTTCACCACAACCTCCATTAATAACTGTACCTTAAGCCACTGAGGAAATTACAGACACAACTGATGCCATTTACAGCTGAAGAAATCATATAGAGACCACACTACTGCACTCACCCAGGGTCATAGTGCCCTACCCAACCAACACTTAGATACATCTACAGGAAAAATTCTTCCCTACAAAGGATAATCCGAAAAATTGAAACAAGTATATGTTATACCAGATGCACAGATATCAACATAAGGACACAAGAAACATGAAAATGCAAGAAAATATGACACTTCCAAAGGAACACAATATTCTCCATCAACAGATTCCATGAAAAAGATTTATGAAATACCTGAAAAATTAAAAATAATGACATTAAAGAAGCTCAGTGAGATACAAGAAAACACAGATTAAACAATACCAAGAAATCAGAAAAACAATTTGGGATATGAATGAGAAATTCACCAAAGACATATATAATAAAAAGGAAACAGAAATCCTGGAATAGAAGAATTCAATGAGTGAAATAAAAAAACAAAATCAAGAGCTTTAACACTAGACTATATTAAGTGGAAGAAAGAATTTCAAAATTTGAAGACAAGTCTTTTGAAATAACCTGGTCAGCCCAAAAAAAAGAAAAAGAGAAAGAAAAATATAAAAAAGAATGAATAAAGCTATATGGGCTACCATAAAGCAGACAGATATTTGAACTGTGGATATTCCAGAAGGTGAGGACAAGGGTAAAGGCATAGATAACCTATTTAATGAAATAATAGCTGAAAACTTCCTAAGTCTAGCAAGAGATTTAGATATCCAGAAACAGGAAACTCAGAGATCCCCAAGTATACACAACCCAAAAGATCTTCTCCAAAGCACATTATAGTCAAACTGTCAAAAGTCAAAGACAAAGAGAGAATTCTAAGAACAGCAAGAAAAAAGCATCTAGTCACATATAAGGGAACACCCATTAGACTAACAGCAGATTTCTCAGCAGGATCCTTATAGGCCCGGAGAGAATGGGATGATATATTCAAAGTGCCTGAAAGAAAACAACTGCCACCTAAAAATAGTATACCCAGCAATATTATCCTTCAATAAAGAAGAAGAAATAAAGTCTTTCCCAGACAAGCAAAAGCTGAGGGAATTCATCACCTCTAGACTGACACTACAGAAATGCTTCAGGGAATCCTACACATGGAAGTGAAAGCACAATATCTACCATCATGAAAACACAAAAGTATAAAACTCACTGGTAGAGCAAACATATAAATGAGGAACAGAAAGGACTCAAATTTTATCACTACAGAAAACCACAAAGTGCAATGATGAATAATAAGAGAGAAATAAAGGAAGAAAGGACACATAAAACAACCAGAAAACAATTAACAAAATGACAGAAATAAATATTCACATATCAATAATAATCTTGCATATAAACAGATTACATTTTCCACTTAAAAGATACAGACTGGCTGAATGGATTTTAAAAAACCTAAAGACTTCCCCCATAACTCTTAGAGCTGCATAACTTGAGTAAAGTTATAGGCTGAACTATATGCTGCCTACAAGAAACTTACTTTACCTGTGAGGACACATAAAGACCAAAAGGAAAGGGATGAAAAAAGATATTTCATGTAAACGGAAACCAAAAGCAAGGAGTAGCAGCTATGTTTATATCAGATAAAACAGACTTTAAGTCAAAAATAGTAAGAAGAGACAAAGGAGGTCATTATATAATAATAAAGGGATCAGTTCAGCAAGAGGCTACAATTCTAAATATATATGCACCCAACACCTGAGCACCCAGATATATAAAGCAAATAATATTAGATTTAAAAGAAGAGTAGATTTCAATACAATAGTTATTGGGGACTTCAACACTTCACTGTCAGCATTAGACCATCTAGACAGAAAATCAACAAAGAAACTTTGGATTTAAACTGCACTTTAGACCAAATGGACTTAACAGATATATGCAGAACATTTTGTCCAACAGCTGCAGAATACACATTCTTTTCATCAACATATGGAACATTCTCCAGGACAGACCATATGTTAGGCAACAAAACAAGTCTCAACAAATTTTTAAAAAATTGAAATCCTGTCAAGTATCTTCTCAGACCACAATGGAATAAAACTAGAAATCAATAATAAAAGGAACTTTGGAAACTGTACAAGTACATGAAAGTTAAGTAACATGCTACCGAATCACCACTGGGTCAATAAGAAATTAAGAAGGAAATTTTAAAATACTAAAAACTATGGGATGTAGCAAAAACAGTGCTATAGAGGGAAGTTTATAGCAATAAACGCCTACCTCAAAAAAGTAGAAATTTTTCAAATAACCTAACAGTGCACTCCAAGAACTAGGAAAGCAAGAATAAACCAAACCCAAAATTACCAGAAGGAAAAAAATAATAAAGAACAGAGAGGAACTAAACAAAATACAGACTAAAAAAACAACACAAAGGATCAATGAAATAAAAAGTTAGCTTTTTGAAAAGATAAACAAAATTAATAAACCACTGGCTGGACTAACCAAGAAGAAAAAGAGAAGACCCAAATAAACAAAATCAGAAATGAAAAAGACATTACAACTGATACCATAGAAATACAAATGATCATCAGAGACTACTATGAATAACTATGTGCTATAAACTGAAAAACCTAGAAGAAATGGATAAATTCCTGGGCAAATACAACCTACCAAGATGAATCTGGAAGAAATAGAAAACCTGAAAAGACCAGTAATGAAATTGAATCAGTAATAAAAAACTACTAGAAGAAAACATAAGGGAAACACTCCAGGACATTGGTTAAGGCAAAGATTTTATGACTTAGAAGACTTCAAAAGCACAGGCAGCAAAACCAAAAATAGACAAATTGGGACTATATTAAACTAAAAAGCTTCTGCATAGCAAAGGAAACAATAAACAGAGTAAAGAGATAATCCGTTGAATGGGAGAAAATATTTGCAAACTATTCATCCAACAAGGGACTAATATCTAGAGTATATGAGAAGCTCAACAGCAAAAAACAAATAATCCCATAATCACATTAAAAAATGGGCAAAGGACTCAAATAGACATTTCTGAAAAGAAGACATACAAATGGCCAACAGGTATGTGAAAAAATGCTCAATATCACTAATCATGTGAGAATTACAAGTCAAAGCCACAAAGAGATATCACCTCACCCCAGTTAGAATGGCTACTATTAAAAAGACAAAAAAATAACAGATGCTAATGAGGACGCGGAGAAAAGGGAGCTCTTATACGCTGTTGGTGGGAATATAAATTGGTACAACCACTATGGAAAACGGTATGAAGATTCCTCAAAAAACAAAAAAATAGAACTACTATATGATCCAGCAATCCCACTACTGGGTATTTATCCAAAGGAAAAGAAATTTGTATATCAAAAAGATACCTGCACTTGCATGTTTATTGAGGTGCTATTCACAATGGCAAAGATATGGAATCAACCTAAGTTCCCATCAATGGACAAATGGATAAAGAAAATGTGGTATATATACACAATGAAATGCTATTCTGTCATTAAAAAGGAATGAAATCCTGTCCTTTGCAGCAACATAGATGGAGCAGGAGGTCACTACATTAAGTAAAATAAGCCAGGCACAGAAAGACAGATGCCGCATGTTCTCATGTGTGGGAGCTAAAAAAAACTGATCTCATGGAGATAGAGAATGGAGTGATAGATACCAGAGGCTGGGAAGGGTGTGTGTGTGTGTGGGTGGCTAAAGAGAGGTTGGTTAATGGGTACAAATGTACAGTTAGATAGAATAAGTTCTAATGTTTGATAGCAGAGGAGGATGATTATAGTTAACAAGAATGCATCATATATTTAGCTACAAGAGAGGGCTTGAAATGTTCCTGACACATAGAAATGATAAGTGCTCTGGGTGATGGATACCCTAAATATCCTGACTTGATCGTTACACATCTAATGTACGTAACAAAATAGCACATGTACCCCATAAATATGTACAAATATTATGTATCAATAAAGATATATAAATTATCTAATTGTAAGTTTTTGTATTTTAATTTTTAATAATATCTAGGTTAAACAACTGGCCCATGGAATTCCTCAAAATTTAACAATTGGCTCTTGCAAGCTGGTAGGAGCTGGCTGCAGCTCACTACTAAAGTGTAATCATATTTCAGGAAAAAAGTGGTTTGCTAAAGTCAAACACTCCTTCGGGGGCAGAAGAATTTAGGGTGGATAAAAAGAGAAGTATCTTTTGCGCTTTATAGTTGTTTATGTCTTTTATTTTAACTGTCGTAAGTTTGAGATGGGAAGGATTCATATTAACACAGAATCTCTAATGTAATAAAATTGATTTTAAGCACACTATGAAGTTTTAATGATTCAAGAGGAAAATAGCTCTATCTCTAAAGTGTTTTGGCAGAAATGACACACAGTTGAATAAGTCCATTATATTATGATATACTTTAACAAACTTTCTGCCATATCTATCAGTAACAATACCTTTTATCGTCAAGCATTGAATGTTCTACGCATAATTCCTACTGCCATTGATTTCCTAGAACTGCTGAAATCTTTTGCCACACAAAAGTAATATAGGTTATGTAGTTTATTATCTTGCAATTTAATTGTGTATTTTGAACAAATTTAGATGAAATACAAAACTAAAAATGCAGTACTTAGCACCACTGCTATACTGTGGAGTTATAAAGCCCCGGGAGTTCTATTATAGTGAAAATTGTTCTTGTGGCATTTGGAAAACAATTTAGTACTAGACAGAAAATGAGCAATTTTGAGGTGCCCAATACTTAGTACCAGGATTTACAATTCTGAGAAGCATGCTGACTTCCTAACCAGCCTTAAAACTTTTTCCTTTGTTATGTCCTTTCTAATCTAGCACATCTTTTTTTCCCCATATTTTTGAAATACATGAAATGAGAGGGAGGGACTAAACTCTAAGCCTACATAATTGTTTGACCTGACATTGCTGTCACCAAAGGAAATATACAAGCAAAATTAAAATGTATCGAGGTCTTTGTCAGTTGAATTTTCTGAAGTTCAAGAGGAACTTCTGCGTGCTGAAAGAACCACTTACAGTTGCCTATACTAAAGTAATATTCAATGTTAAAGTCATAAAATTTTCAACCTAATTTTTCTTAAGGTATTGAGTTCAACTTAAAAATCTTGATTTTCCATTTATAAATGAAATAATTTTAAATATCTTAAGAAAAGCAAATATTAATTAATTAATGTTCCCCTAACAGTTTAAATTCCCCTGAACAAATAACCTATTTATAAACTTATTTAATCAAATTACCTTAAACCAGTGGTTCTCAAACTTCTGGAGAGTTTACTAAAACACAAATTGCTGGACTCCACTCCTATAGTTTCTGATATAGTAGGTCTGGGGTGGGGCTCAAAAAGATTCATATTTAGCACATTTCCAGATGATGCTGATGCTACTGGTCTGGGGACCAGACTTTGAGAACCATGGCCTTTATCATTTAAAGCAACAAGTACAGATATAAAGTATCTGACTTTCTTGAACACTTCAAACATCTGAAGAGACAGCCAAACAAGATACATACGCAAGATCTTTCTTAGTACTTACTCTTGTAAATGAAGTTCCCTTAAATGTTCAAAATCAGTAATCAGTTCACAAACTCAATCAAATCCTTTTTTTTTTTTTTGGCAAGGGGGTCGTGAGCAGTTAAATCAATCAAATTCTTTAATACATGTGAAATCAAAATCGAAAATGTATTATCTATTACATGTTTCAGATAAAAATCATGTTTAGCATATCAGATTCTCCAACAAGTTAGTTTTTGCAAACACCTTAAATGACAAAATATGCAGAGTTCATCCCAATGACAAAATTTATAACCAGAGGTACCATCTCTGAAGGGCTGATCTTACTAGATAGAAGATTTGGGGCCATGAAGTAATTACCTATGTTAAAGGAATATTCAGAAGCAAAAACATTAAGAAAATAAATTAGTTCTACTTGCCAACTTTTGCAAAAGAGTCAAATTTTAAAAACAAATCAGTTCACCAAATAAAATATAGGAGAATAGTTTAAGAAAAAAGTTACTAAGATTAGTCTGTTCATGGCAGGAAAACAGCATTGTTTTCCCATGTGATTAGTATCTACAAGAGTTATCACTACCTGTAGATGTCTGCTGTACAAATTTCAGTGTCAATTTTGTTTTTGTTAGAGAATCCGTTTCACCTAGTGCTAGAGATAGTACCTGTTTAAAAATTTTATTTTAAATAGCAAAGTACTTTTGTTTTTTCTCTGACTATGGTATCTGATGTGGCAACAAGACATGGGGTCAGTTCATCTTTTTCACTTATTGAGCAGTTTGGATACCAGGACATGAAACAGGGGCCCTACACATTTCCTGGTTAAGTTTATCTGAGCTACAAGTGAGCATTCCAAGCCCTTTCTTATAGTTGACCATGGCCAACCATGTAAATGGGGGACCCTGAAACCATATTTCAGCTAGGACTTAGTTACGTGACTCCACAGCATCAGAGATTCCTCAGCATTTTCCAGTTTCAATCGTATTAAGTAAGGTTTTATCCTATTCTCTTCTTTCATCTCTTGATTTTATTTGATAGATTTTGTACCCCCATTCCTTTCAGATTAATGCTAATTTCCTTCACTAAGGATTCAACTAATTTCTTTACTGCCTGATTGGTTCTACATTCTTTTCATATTTTAAAAAATCTGGACCTAGACCATTTATTGGCAGGCTTTACTATGTAGCATCAATAATCAAGACTCCGGGACTTTACTGAAAAACTAACCAGCAAAGAAAATAGTTCAACATAGCTACAGCAAAATAATAATCTTATTTTACCACTTGGAAAAAAAATCACTTCATTTGTAATACAATTTAAGAAGTACTCTTAATAAATCTATGTAAAAACACAGGATTAAAATTTGAAAGTATTTCAAATACCTTAGCTGGCACTCCAATGTTCACTTGGCATTTTTCTTGAAAGCTTTTTACATCCTGGGAGAATCATAATATTAGAAGGATTACAAGGTTTACATCAGCATTTCCAGGTACACTAGAAAAGCTTGATATTTAGGCATACCAAATATGTTGCCCAACAGTGAAGAAAGTAACTGTGATGTTGTTTTAATGGTAAAGATAAAAAGAACTCATGCTCAGCTGCTAATAAGCAAAGAAAAATGAAAACATTGATTGAAAAATACATTAAATGAAACAAATTTCTTTCTTTCTTTCTTTTTCTTTTTGGAAAACCAGAACCAGAGTTTACAAGAAACATAAATTTCTTTCTTACCAAAAGCAGCAGGAGCAGGTAGATGAACTTGTTAGAAAGATTGAAATTGTATCTCTTTTGAGTCAAAGGCTGAATGTATTAAAAAAGATATATATAACATTTGCAATGACACTGAATTCTACCAGGCATAAACTGCTAGTGAGATCCATTCTTGTGTAAACAGGCACTGTTTTTAGATGATTTAGAACATAATTGACTATCACACATTACTTTTTTAGGGCAATTAGAACAGAAGAAAATGCAAAGTAATTTTTTTGTTGATTAAAATGAAAGAAATCAGATTGTTCATGTCATCTAAAAGAAAATCTCTACTTCAGTTCACCAGCAAAGAATGAACCAAAGCCTTTGGAGTTAAAGTTCCCATTAATCCGAATATATTTCTCTGCATAAGCATTAACAATATCTGCATGAATGGATGATTTGTTTTGCTAATTTGGTGAGAAATATGTGTGTCCCCCTTTCCAACACTGAAGTTGGTTCCCAGAAATGAAAGCGATGTTCTAAGGCAGCTGTATTCCTAAAACTGTGGAGTTGAAAAATGGATTTCAGGAAAGGTTCTCTGTCTTAAAACACGGGAAAACTAAATTAACATGGTTCTGTTCTATTTTTGCAACTAATATTGACGGTGTGAATGAAGAGCTAAAAATAGAAGCTATTGAACTGTGGTGCAAGACAGTGCTGAAAACTAGGAGACTCTTGGCAAACCACATTTATTATAAATATCTCTGAAATCCTTTTCTGCAATATAAAAATCACGGAATCTTTTCATGGTCAGAAGTACCTATATTTGTGAGTTACTATTTTCCATTTTAAATAAAACCAACTTTCGCTTCCAATTGAAGAATCCGAGGCAAAAAATTGTCTAATAGGCGCAGGGACTGAGAATGACAAGTACGAATAGTTTCCACTTCCCAGTTAAAAGAGTGGCGAATTATAAAGGAATGTAATAACTGGGATGTTTCTATTTTTCACAGTCACGTTTAAAATGCCTTCACCATAATATGTTAATACGCACGCCCGGTCCGCGTCTGTAAGTACGCAAGCTTGTGTCCTGTGTGTTTGCTGTTCCTGCTGCTCTAATCGCTGCTTTTTTCCTTCTCTCACTCCAGAAATCAATAGACCTAACTAACTTGTTTTAGAAACATACTTGGTTCTAAAAATTATCCATATCCAGAAACTAGATAAGACTCAGACTGGGGAAGAGGAAAGAGGAGTGGAAAGACGGATGAGGACCAGGGAGGAGAGGAGAGAGTGGACAACCCGAGTCCCAGCAAAGGAGGGAGGAAGGACAGCCCATCGGGAGGCCCAGGGAACTGCGCGGAAGGGATGCTGCCCAGCTGTAGCCGAGTCCCATCGGTGACCAGCCCGTCACACTATTCCCCTTCCAATGGTACCCGCAGGCAAGCAAGCCACCAGAACAAGGGCTGGACAACGGATATCTTGGGGGTGGGGGTGGGAAGAGGGAGAATATCACCCCTCAACAAGGACTGCATAGACCCAATTTGACATTTCCCTAGCAGCCCAACAGAGAGAGAGACACTATTGCTATTTAGGTGTGACTCAGACGGGGTGCATGCTTCCACTACAATTTGGCAAAAATAAAGAAAATGTGAGTACAATTCTGTCAGTCAATTTTTCTTACATCCTAGCTTCTTCACTCATTTATGTTACCTGTCTTGCTTCTGCTTTGGGCTGTTGGTACTTCAATTAAGAGTGACCAGAAGGAGCATCATACACATTGCTAAAGAATACAATTACCAGTCTTATATAAGAGCCTTGTAAGGGTATGTAAGGTTCACACACCCTGCACCTGGACCATTTTTGTTGATTTGAACTTCTTGACTATTTAGAATCCTGCATTGCCACTTAAATTATGCCATATGTTTAAAGAAAGCTTGTTTACTATAGATACATGCTATTCAGAAGCTGAGCACACTTTAAATGATCTTGAATTAGATTTTTAAATTAGTTTTTGCTATTTGCTCATTTTGTTTGAGCTTTTGTGTTAAAGAAATAAAAGTACTTTTCAATGACATATATTAAAGAAAAAACAGTATGAAAAAATATTAATATATTGTTAGAGGTATGATGATAATGTCAAAAAGACTAAAAACAAATGGTTAATAGCGGTTGTCTCTAGATATGAAAGTGAGGTAGGGAGAGGTGCGACAGGGCACTATTGCATTTTTATTGTGAGCCCTTTGTTCCTGCTTTTTAAAAAATTTTGATAAAATGATGATTGGGTGGGTCTATCATACCACATCTTTAAACACTGATTTTATTTAATACAAAAATAAATTATTTTCTACCCTTAAATTTTAAAAAAAACACACAAAAAGCCACAAACATCGTCCCAAATTTGGGAATTCAGTGTTAAAAATTAATCTATATTATATATACTTTATTTGATTTTAATTATATAATATATAATACAGATAATATAACTTTTTATTTTTTATTATATATTTAACCCAAATGAATAATATTCAATAATACAAATATGTCTCTTTCATAAATGTTTTCTAAGATTTTTTATTCTTAAAAGTTTCTTTTAAACATCTGACTTTTAAAGCTGTGCTTGTTTGACGTTAATTGGATACGTTTGAACAGAGAAAGCATTTGCAGTTGTTAGGAATGTGGTGGAGAGAAACAGGAAGACTAGCAGGAAGGCTTATCTTGGAATTTGTTTTAATAGAGAAACATTCTCAGGTGGACAAAGGGGTCCAAGAAGTTCTTACTCAAGAAATTCTTTTTATACAAAGCTGTAAACTCGTTTGGTCAGAATGTAGTGTAGTTTTACGTGAACCCATTTCTCCATTTTACAGATGATGAAAAGGAAGAGGAGAGACACCAAGAAACTTGACTAAGGATTCAGAACTGTATGTGGTGAGACAAGATGTAACACTGGGTCTGTGGCTCAAAAGTCCCTTTTCTCTATGCAGCTGTCTCCTTGCCCCCAGGTACTAGGACTTAATCTACGCAGGGCAAGCCCAGTAGATCTTAAGTCTGCCATAGTTCCCTGCTTTCCAAATGTAACTCCTTCACCTGAGCTCTTGATTGCATTTCTTGCCATTTCACTGGAGTCCTTCTGCATTCATTACATTCTGATTCTCTCAGATTTTGTAATTCCTTCATCACAGATTCCTTCCCCTCAGTCTACACACATGCTTCAATTTCACCTATTCTACAAAACACACATCCCACCCCCTTCCTTTTTTGCCCCTCCTCCCTCAAGGCCTAATTTTCCCCTTTGATTCACTCCTCATTCTCTGTAATGTGGCTTTCCTCACTGCTCACCCCAACCACCCTTTTAAATGTACTGGGGTAAGAACCTTGTCTTATTCTTCTCTATTTTGCAAGTACCTGGCACATAAAAATAATAGCTACTATGATAAACTACAGTTGATTGAGCTCCTACTAGATGCCAGGTGTTGTATAAAGCACAGACATTATTGTTTTATAGGTCTTTGATAACATGTTGAATTGGCAGACACCCTTCCCATGTTCTTAGCTGTGTGTCTCTCTCCTGATGCTCAATGTCTGGCAGTTACTGGGATGTGGCTTTGCCAACTGAAATGGAGCCTTCTGCCCCCTGTTGCCTCTGTCTGAGTCATCAAATAGGTAAAACAAAAATATTTCCAAGAATGTTTCTGCCCCTAATTTGTAGCTTTTTCTATGAGGATTGTATGTTCCAGCATTTATTGTGTGACTGCAAATGCCTTTTTGTTTAATTGTTTTCTGAGCATTGCAATGTCTGGATAGATCTAGGAAGAAAGGAATGGGTTCATTTAATACATTCATGCAAAAAATATTAACTAGATAGTATGAGTTAAGCAGTATAATTGGCACCTAGGGGCACAAAGGTGAATAAGACAGGTACATTGTAAGAAGGAATTTTAACAGAAGTAAAATTCTGGGTGGCAGTAGGGAAAATGGGAAAAACACAATGGCTGCCTCAAAAAGCAGTGCCCATGAGTGGCCAATAGACCTTGACTTTCTGAAATAGAGAGCAAGACAGTGGCAAAAAATCTAAAGAGATTCCCTCTATTTAAAGCAGAGAGTAGATTGTCCTCCGGTTATGCTTTCAGTTCAGTTCTAGCAGACTTAGTCAGTCAACATTTCTCCCACATTCTGGTAACAGTTCTGGTTGTTGGTGAGTTTGTGAGTCATCCTCCTCCTTTGCTTCATTGGCATTACATTACAAAGCTAGGGAGAAAGGATGGGTTCTTGGTTACCTACACAGCATAAAATGAAATTAGGTCCTGATTTCACATCGAACACAAGCATATGTTCCAGATGTACTAAAGATCTAAAAGTGGAGAGCAAAATTAAAACATCTAGAATGAAATATAGGAGAGTATCTTTATAACCTTGAGTACAGAAATGCTTTTTAAACAAGACATGAAACATACCTTTAAAAAATTAAAAGTAAAACTATGAATTGGGAAAAGATATTCACAGTACTTATTACCAGCAAAGAATTGGTATCTGGTATCCAGAATATATAAGAGAACTTCTACTAATTAGTAAGATAAAGGGCAAACAAGCCAATAGCAAAATGGGCAAAGGATTTGAAAAGGCACATTAATAAAGAGAAAACCCAAAGGCTAATAAATATTTGAAAAGATGCTCAGTCTCACTAGTAATCAGGAAAATGCAAATTAATATAATGAGATACAAATTCATAATATTGGCAAAAATGAAAACTTCTGACTATACTGAGCGTTGTTAAGAATGTGGAGCTGAAGTCACTGTTGCACAGCTAGGGGGAGCATATAAAACTGTGCAACTTGGGAAAACAATTTGGCTTTATCTCATAAGGTTAAAGATGCTCATATCTTCCTGCCCTCTAAATATACCAAAGAAACTCCCACATGTGGTACGATATCCAAAACAACCCAAGTTGTCATTGTTGAAAAAGTGAATAAATAAATCGTGGTATATTTTCAAACAATAGAGTATTATACAATATTTAAAATAAATGAATTAGATGAGCTACATGTATCAACATAGGTAAATCTCAAAAACATAGTGTTAAGGGGAAAAGAAAATTTCAGAAGAATTATAAAAGCATGCATGGGTATTACAAGCTTCTGGAGTTTGGTAAGATAGAAGTGGGTTGGAACAGAGTTACCAATGGGGCTTCAATTTTATCTATTAAATATGTTTTATTTCTTTACAAAAAATATGAAGCAAACATGATAAAGTGTTGGCAAAGCTGGGGAGAGGTATATACATAATGCCTTAAGTATTACCTTTAAAAGAAAAAATAAAAAGCTTTAGCATCTGACAGGCCTGATCTAAGATCGTGGCTAAACACTTTGGCTCTGTCACTTACATCTCTGTCACATTAGGCGAGCTACTTAACTTCTTTCAGCTTTAGTTGTTTTACATGCATACTTTCTGTTCTGATACTTGTCTGATAAATCTTGTGTGTGTGAAGTCTTTGTGGTTCTAACTCTGGTGTCTTGTTTTTTTCTGTTGGCTCATTCATGACTGTGTGGGTGTGTGTGCATGTGTGTATTGTAGTTTTTGACAGTAAATTCAACTTTCTTGTATCTTTATCTGTGGGAATTCTTGGAAGCCTGAATTTAAGGCATTTTTCTCCAGAGAGGATATATGTCTGTGTCTGCCAGGAGCCTGAGGGCACTGCCAACCCAGGACCCCTTTAAAGTCTTGCTCTGAGGGTTTTTCTTTGTCTGAAGTACCCTGATAGTGCTGTTTGGGGGCTGAGAACCTACTTGGAGGGCATGTTGTGGTTATAAGTTCTCATGGATTTTTTTTTCTGTTTCACCCAATATCAAAGTTTGAGACAATCAATTTTCCTTTCTGCTCCCTGGAGAAGTTGGCTATTTCTAGTTTATGTTAACACTGAGGATGTAGCCCTATAGGACCCCAGCTGAAATGTGGAAGAGTGAGATTCTGTTGTTATACTCCCACCTTTTGTGGATTCTGGGTTTTGGGTCCTGTCTAGTGCATCCATAGAAACCATTAACAATAGTTCAAGTTCATCTGGGTTACATTAAAATCCTTAAGGTGAAAGCTGGTTTCAGTTCTCTGCTTACTTCTCTGATTCTTACTTTCACTTAGTTTTGTGCCTCTGAGAATTCTTCTTTCTTGCCAAATCTTTAATGTATTTTAAAAGTTTTCTTCCCCCTTAATTTAATCCAGCAATTTATCTTTTTAAATTTTAGTGGAGGCATTTACTAAAAATATCTCATCTGTACACTGCTGGGAATTGAACTCCCATGTTCTTTTAAAAATAATTCCATTTTTAAAAAATGCTATTTTGTCTAGGCTGGTCTCAAACTCTTGGACTCAAGCAATCCTCCAACCTCAGCCCCCAAAAGTGCTGTGGTTACAAGCGTGAGCCACCGTGACTGGCCAATAATCACACATTCTATCATTCTAGGAGTCACTAACTAAAACTAAAAGACTAAATATCATTCTGTCTGGCTGAAGAATTCATGCTTCTAACCATGAGGGTAGATTGCCTCTCACTGCACCATACTTTATTGAAAAGAAAGAAAAAGACAAAGTCATGAGCTCTCCTCCCTCCATTTGGAATCTTTTAACATCTCTTCTTCCCCCCTAACTTAGAAGAAAAAGTGTTTGTCTTCCTTTCTTCTTTCCTGTTCTGTGGTTCCACTGTCTGTGGTTTGCTGGGCCCTCTCCCCTATCTCCCTACCTTCTAGGCCTGCATAGCCATTTCCTTCCAGGAGTTTTCTATTGGCCATTCCCTGCAACCATCTCCTGTGGCCACATCTTCTTCTTTATGCCCACTACCAGTACCCAAAGCTAGGCATGAGGACTTGAATAGTACGATAATCTCCCAATCAGTTTTCCTTCTTCAGCTTAATCTGTGTGTCACACAGGTCAGCTGCCCTAAAACACTGCTTTTGTGTTGTTCAAAAACCTTCAAGTCATCCTAGGACCTACAGCTGGAATGACAAACATGTTTCACGGAAGAGCTCCTTCATGCCCCCTACCCCTTACTCTTGTCCCAGAACCCAGCACTGACAGACTGTACCACTCTCCTCTCTCACTCAGCACTCTTGCCACTTCCACCAAGGCAGAGGGGCACCCAGGAGACGCTCCTGGCATTGGGACCTGGAGCCCTGGGGGTAAACTGTGCTGCCCAGTGAAGGCCCTCCCCATGATCATTTCACTCTTAGAGAGAAATCTCAACAGATACATGCACGAACCCTCTGGTCCTAGCCAAACTGCTCTATTCATGGTCCCCAGAGCATATCTGGCAACTTCCCACCTTGGCATTTGCTATTTGCTCATGCTGTTTCCCTAACTTCATTTTCACACCATCTTCTCTACCTATTAAAGGCTCCTCTCCTCAAGGTCCAGCTCAGATTCCAACCTTTACAAATTCTCCTTGATTGCCTCAACTGGACCTGCCCTCTCTCCCCTTTAAACTCTTCTCTGTTGTCTGGCCCATCTCTCACTGCCCAGCAATGACCGTGTAGGAGTCTGATTGTTTCTCTCTCTCTCACCTCATCTTTTTATTTCTTATGCATACTGTAGCTCACAGAATGACACAGTTGAAAGGATGTTATAAACATAATCTCATGTTCTTTATTTCCCAGAGAAAGAAAAGCTCAGTGAAGTTAAAGGATTTACCCAAGGTGACACAGTAAGTTAGAGCAAGCCTGAGTATAGAATGCCAATTTATACCCCTTTGGCAGTATTCTCCCCTCACTATGCTATTTCCCTCACCAACTAAAGGCTGACTTCCTGTGGGAAGGGAATGCATTTTATACTCTGTATACATACCCTTCCCCTCTCAGCAACCCCTGTACCTTCCCCATGCCTGGTATGCAGTAGGTGCTTTATAAATATTTGCTGCTGATGAAAAGGTACTCCCATTTGGAACTACAATGTTTGTGTAGTCTCAGATATGAAAATGATTCTTTTTTTTCTTTGAAAAGGGGAACATTTCAACATATAACCATCAGCGAGAAGCAGTTATAGTAAAGAAATATACTTAAATGTTTTTATGTAAAAATCCTATTCTCAGAAGCACTAAGGAAGGATAACTAATGGTCATTTTCAGACAGTAGGGAGTAGATCAGTCTGATGTCTTCCTTTTCCTGACTGCCAGATAATTCTGCTCAAAAATTCATTACAGAGATCAGATGTGGCAACTGTGATACTTAATTCAACAAAGGGTACTGGGATCAATTGCGTGCAGGACTGTGTGCTTGGCCAGAGTGGAAGATTAAAAAATGAGAGCTTCACAGGTTAATTGTGAAATAGTCACATGTAAAAGTAACTCTACGTTAAGACATACTCTTAAGGTGCTCTACTGGAGGATCAGAATGCATGACAAATAAGTACTTGAAAAATTGTTATACCTCAATAGTAATCAAAGACAAGCAAAATGTACATAAAAATAAGTATCATTTATTCCCTGATCAAATTGGGATTTTTTTTTTTAAATCATAACATCTACTGTTGACTAGAGTTTGGGGCAAAGCATTCTCAAACACTGGTGGGACAGGGTCTTTCCAGGTGGATAATTTAGCAAAATTCTTAAAAACCTTAAAAATGTACTTATCATTACACATAGCAACTGTATTTCCACAAGTAAACTTAATAAAGTTTGCTTTCCAAAGATTTTGCAACAAAGATGTTCACTGAATCAATATTTTTACTTGCAATAGTGAAAAACAGGATCCAACCTAAATAATGATAATAACTAACATTTAATTGAGTATTTCCTATGTCTCAGACACTGGTATGAGCACTTTACATAGGTGAATTCATTCAAACCTCACAAACAACCCTATGAGGGAGATTATTATTATTATCACCCCCATTTTACAGATGAGGGACTGAGGCACAGAGAAGTTAAGTAACCTGGGCACACACCCAGTTAATGGAAGAGTCAGGAGTTAAGCCCAGAGTTCTAGCTCTAGAGCCTGTGTTCTTAACCATTTCATTCCCCCTCTCTCTCTAAACTTTCCAATCTAAACAGCCAAGGATAGGAAAATGGTTAAAATTAGTAATGCTCAACATGTGTGTGTATGTGCATGAGAGAGAGAGAGAGAGAGAATATGAATGTGTGTATCAGATCAGGAAGAGAAGTGTCATGACAATATTTCCAAATTATTACCTAGAGCCCCTCTTATTGGTGGGAATGTGTCATACCCCTCAGGAATAATGGGGAGGAAAGGAGAGAGAACTACTGGGTTACATGAATTATAGCACATTTATACAAATACTATGTAATTATTGAAAATTGTGAGGTATAACTATATTGAGTTGTAGTCTAGAAAAGTATCTTTCAAATTCTGTTGACATGACTTATATTAAAAAATAAACATTTTACATCTCAACCTTGCCCATCCCTAAAAGGTTGAGGATCAGATGGCTCTCACCAATACAGCTGTGCTAGTTGTTTACAATGGGTTTCTATTCCTATGTTATGTCAGTTGTTAAATATTTTGAATATCATATACATTGTTTTATACACACAGACACATCTGAAACAGAAGTTTCATGAAATAATACCTAGTAAATGTGATACACTCTTATATGTTCTATTCCATTCTATTCCACCCCATTCTTAAAATTCCAGTTGTCAACCTCTGTTGATTTCATCATCCTAAATTAATGAACCTGTAGTTTGAAAACAATCCTATAAGAAAGTCATGGTTCTTATAATACTTAACATGTCCATGACGGCGCACCACAATTCTAGCCAGACATACACTATACCAGGGGATCTCCACTGGGGAGAAAAGAGAAGGGCAGGGATGTTGTCTTTTGTAGGGCACAGCCCAGTGGACCAAAAGTGAGCACCTGTCCTGAGGGTAGCCAGTCTCTTTCTTGACCAATTGCTTATCAAAAGGCCTGACACAGAAAGCCTGGCTGATACAGGGGTTGAGAGGGTCCATCAGAGTCTCAGTGTCATGAATCTGAAATAGAAAGTGCAGGAAGGTAGGTGGTTGACAGAGTAGGCAAAAGGTGAAAATCCATGGGGTAAGGAGAGGCTACAGTGGTAATAATGGGTCTTTAATAAAGCCAAAATTTTTAATAAGTTGAAATTATGGGGAGGTGGAAACTATGAATAAGCAAAAGATACAAGAGGGGAAAGATACAGGGTTGGGAAGCCTGTTGACAGAGAGAGAGAGAGAGTGCAGTATGCATTAAAAAGCAATTGCATGAGTGGTGGAGCCCTAGAGTTAGACCTCAGACTTGTGCTAGCATCCTCAGAGCTTCCAGGCCCTGTGAGGTCCAGTCAGACTTGTGTACTTTTTCTAGATTTTGTATGGATCCCTGTATTTCTTAGTTTACATGTATCATTACAGTAAATTCTTTCTCCTTTTGCTGACCTAGCAGCAGTTGAGTCTCTTCTGTTTATTCCTACAAAGGAGTCTAATTGGAAAGAAAGAAAGATGTTCTCAGTATATTAAGCTTAAAACACATATCACTTTATAAGCTAATTTTGTTTTATAATGTATAATATAATATAAAATCTGGAATATACATCAAGATATTAATGATGGTTAGAGCTGAATGATAATATTGTGGGCTTCGTGCCCAGGCAGCCCAGTTCAAGCAGTACCCTTAACCATTAGCTATCTATCTCCTCTAAACAATATATGGCATACCTCATTTTATTGTGCTCTGCAGATATTGCATTTTTTACAAATTTGGGACAACCATGCATGGAGCAAGTCTATCAGTGCTGTGTTTCTAACAGCATGTGCTCACTTCATGTCTCGGTCACGTTTTGATAATTCTCGCAATATTTCAAACATTTTCATTTTTATTTTATCTGTTATGGTGATCTGTGATCAGTGATCTTTGTTGTTATTATTATAATTGTTTTGGGGTGTCATGAACCACATCCATATACGACTGCAAACTTAATAAATGTATGTGTTCTGACTGCTCCACCGGCCAATTGTTCTCCCACTTTTCCCCCTCTCCTTGGCCTCCCTATTCCCTAAAACACAACAATGTTGAAATTAGGCTAATTAATAACCCTACAATGGTTTCTAAGTGTTCAATGAAAGGAAGAGTCACATGTCTCTCACTTTAAATCAAAAGCTAGACATGATTATGCTTAGTGAGGCATGTCGAAAGCAAGATAGGCTGAAATCTAGCCCTTTTGCACCAACAGTTAGCCAAGTACTAAAAGTAAAGGAAAAGTTCTTCAAGGAAATTGAAAGTGCTACTCCAGTGAATACACAAATGATAATAAAGCAAAACAATCTTATTGCTAATATGGAGAAAGCTTTTGTGGTCTGGATAGAAGATCAAACCAGACACAACATTTCCTTAAGGGTTTCCTTTGGCTTTAGCTGAACCCAAATCCAGAGCTAGGCCCTAGCTCTCGTCAATTCTATGAAGGCCAAGAGAGGCAAGGAAGCTGCAGAAGAAGAGTTTGAAGCTAGCAGAGATTGGTTCCTGAGGTTGAAGGAAAGAAGCCATCTCTATAATATAAAAGTGCAAAGTAGAGCAGCAAGTGCTGATGTAAAGCTGAAGCAAGTTATCCAGAAGATCTAGCTAAGATCATAGATAAAGGTGGCTGCACTAAACAACAGATTTTCAGCATAGATGACACAGGCTCCTGTTGCAAGAAGATGTATTCTAAGACTTTTACAGCTTAGAGTAGAGAATTCAATGCCTGGCTTCAAAGATTGAAAGGACAGGCTGACTCTCTTGTTAGAGGGAGGGGCTAATGCAGCTGATGAATTTAAGTTGAAGCCAATGCTCATTCATCATTCTTATAATTTTAGGGACCTTAAGAATTATGCTACATCTACTCCGAGCTCTGTAAAAGGAATGGCAAAGCCTGGATGGCAGAACATCAGTTTACAATTTGGTTAACTAAATATTTTCAGCCCACTGTTGAGACCTGCTGCTCAGAAGAAAACTGGGCAAAAAAGTTAAGGGAATAATTCATAGAACTTGCCTCAGTGGGTTGGTGGATGTTAGTAGAGCTTCCCTCAGTTGGTTATTAGAAGGCTTAGATGAGATAAAACATACAAAGTGCTTAAACTAGTACCAAAGACATAGTTAGCACTCAGTAAATGCCAACTAGCATCATTAACTGAACTATAGTCAACATAATTATTATTGGTATTATAGTAGTATTGTTGTTAGTAGTGATGGTGGTAGTAACATAGCACCAGAGGTGCATGGAGTATATGTGTGTGTGTTTATGAGAGAGAGAGAGAGGAGAGAGAGAGACAGAGAGAAGTCAAAAAGTTTTCGTGTTTTTATTATTTCTCAAATTTCACAATAATCTGCACATTTGTTAATACGCCCACCTCTTCCTCATCTCTCCTTAAATTAAGTATGCTACACTGTGCACGTTCACTTTGTAGGGTTGGAATGGCCATTATTGCAGAGGGCTCTGCTACCACCAGCCCTCTACTGACTGCTATAAAAAAAGGTAATACACACAGTGGGCAACAGGCTGAGATGCCCTGAATTATTGCCTCAGCTCTGTTGATATTGGGAGGCAGATAGTTTTGCCCTATCATACTGTAGCTGAGAATATGGGCTCTGGAGACCGACTACTGGTATTGAAACTCAACTGTCCTAGAAACAGTACCTGGAGAAAATGGGGCAGAAATGATGGGGCAATAATTAGTAGAACTTGCCTCAGTGGGTTTTTGGAAGGCTTAGATGAAATAAAGCATGAGAAGTGCTTAAACTAGTGCCAAAGACATACTTAGCCCTCAGCAAATGCAAACGAGCATCAATACCTGCACTATAGTCAACAAAATTATGAGCAGTATTGTGGTAGTGTTGTTGCTAGTTGTGATGGTGGTATTGCCAAAGCTCTGTTGACATTGAGAGCCATATAGCTGTACCTTATCCTACCGTAGCTCAGAACATGGCCTGTGGAGTCAGTGCGTTGGTTTTCAATGTACACTGTAAGAATTATTTCCCTATCTTCGAACCTACTTCTTTTGCCCCATGAATGAGGCACAAATAATAAGAATAATCAGTGGACCTTGCCATAGTGAGTTATGGGAAGTCAGTAGATTTTACCTCAGTGGGCTTTTGGGAGGCGTTGGCTGACATTAAGCACATGAATTGCATAAATACCTGCCCAGGATATTAAGCCCTAAGGAAATGCCAACTAAAGTGATCCTCTGTACCGTAGTCACCGTTGTTGTTAGTAGTATTGAGTAGTATTGTTGTGCATGGTGACGGTGGTTGTAGCTGAGCACGTGATCTGAGTGTGTGAGTGTCTGTGTGTGTGAGAGTCAAGTGCCAGAGACAGAGACACTTTGTACCAAAAAAGCATTCATGTCGCTTCTTTTCTCTAATCATTCCCACAGATACTACAAGTGTTTTTACCCAACTCCCACTACCTCATTTCTCCAGATGCTAAAAAGCTTACATTGGACATGGTGACTGTTTAAGGGTGGATGGGCTTTGCTACAGAGAGCTCGGCTGTCCCCAACCATGTGCTGAGTGCTACAATCCAAGGTAATGCATGCAGGAGCAAGCGGGTCAGAGGTCCTGAAGCAATGAATCAGGGCCGTTGACATTTGAAGAGAGATATTTGCACCCTTTCATGTTGTCCCTGAGAACATTGGCTCCAAGGCTATCTGCTGGGTTTCCAATTCATTGTAGTAAATATTGCCCAATCTCTTACCCTAACTTTTCTGCCCCATTTTCAAACGAAAATTATTATTATTATTATTTCAAAACGAAATGGGGCAGAAAAGTGAGGGGAATAATGGCAGATCTTGAATCAGTGGGTTGGTGGATGATAGTAGAACTCGCCTCAGTGGGTTGGGAGAAGGCTAGATGACACAGAGCATGTCAATTGCTTAAAACATTGACCAAGACATAGTTACCACCCCACATATGCCAACTAGTGTCATTATCGGTACTGTATTCACCACAAATATTACTGGAAATGTAGTTGAATTGTTGTTAGTAGCGAAGGTGGTCGCAGCATAGCACCTGAATCTGTGTGGGTGGGGGTGTATGGTTGAGTGGGTAGGAGAAAGGGGAAGAATAAGAGAGAGACAGTCACTAATCAAGAAGAATTCCTGTTTGTAACTGTGTCTTCCAATTCAGAATTCTAGTATACGTTTTATTTACATGCTGAAGACTTCCTCGTCCTCTACATTGTGAACGTAGCGTGGGCTATGGTGGAATTATGTAGTGAAAACTACATAATGAGGGCAGTGGCCACGCACTGAGACACACCCAATTATTACTTCATATCTGTAGTTATTACGGACAAATAGTTTTGCCCTATCATTTTGTAGCTGAGAACATGGGCTCTGGAACCAGACGGGTCCTTTGGAAACTCAGCAGTACTGGAAAGAGTCCCCAGTGAAATGGGGCAGGAACAGTGGGACAAAAATTAGTAGAACTTCCAACAATGGCTTTGTGGAAGGTTGGTGTCCATGCCACCATTGACTTTTGGAAATCTTTGATAAGAGAAGGAGAGAAATGTCCTTAAAGTAGTGCCCAAGACAGGAAAAGACCTGAGGAAAGTCCAGCCGTCACCATCATCGTTCCTATAGTCTGACCTGTACATGATGACAGAGAAGCGGCGGATGGGCATTTCTACAGAGGGTTCTGCTGTGATCAGTCCTCTGCTGAGTGTGACAAAGCAAGGATATGAGTGCTAGGGGAAACATGATGAGGGTGTGCAAAGATCGAATCAGCTCTGTTGACGTTTACAGCCAGATGATTGTGTGCTCTCCAGTGTAGTTGAATACATAGGCTCCGACGTATCTCTCTTGGGTTTCCAACTCAATTGTACTCAAGAAACCATAACTTTTAGTAGGCTTACAGTGGGGTTGTTGGTAGTGATGGTGGTGGTGGTGTAGTACCTGAGGTGGGTGTTGTGTGTGTTTGTGTCTGTGAAAAAGAGAGAGAGACAGTAGAGACAGAGGGAGAGGGGGAGAGAGAGAGAGAGAGAGAGAGAAAGAAAGAGAGAGACAGAGAGAGACAGTAATCAAACATTTTCATTACTTCGAAAGATCACAATATCCTATGTGTTTTTTATCATGCCCACGTCTTCCCCAAATCTCCCTAAACAACTAGGCTACACTGCACTTTCACTTCATAAGGCTGAAATGGCCATTGATGCAGAGGGCTCTGCTATCACCGGCACTCTGCAGATGGCTAGAATGTAAGGAAATTCTTGCAGTGGGCAAAATACTGAGATGCCCCGAAATATTGCATCAGCTCTGTGGACTTATGAAGTTAGACAGTTTTGTCCAATCATACTGTAGCTGATAATGAGTGCTCAAGAGGGAGATGGCTGGTATTGAAACTCAGCTGTCAGAGAGATGAAGCCGGAGAAAATGGGGCAGAAGTGGCAGGGGAATAATTAGTAGTACTTGCTTGCCTTAGTGGGCTGTCGGAAGACTTAGATGAAATGTGGTATAAAGTGCCTAACCATGTGCCAAAGACAGAGTTAACCCTCAGTAAATGCCAACAAGAATTAATAAATGTTCTATAGTCCCTCAGATTATGAGCAGTATCGTTGTAGTGTTGTTGTTAGTTGTGATGGCGGTATTGCCCAAGCTCAGTTTTCCTTGGGAGGAATCTAGTTCTACCTTATCCTACTTCAGCTGAGAACATGGCCCATGGAGACAGTGTGATGATTTTCAATGTACACTGCAAGAATTACTGCCGTCTCTTTGGACCTACTTCTTTTACCCCCTGAATGGGGCAGAAATAATAAGAATTATCAGTGGACCTTGCCACAGTGAGTTATGGGATGTCAGTTGATTTTACCTCAGTAGGATTCTGGGAGGCATTGGTTGACATTAAGCCCATGAATCACATAAATGACTGCCAAGGATGCTCAGACCTCAGTAATTGCCAGCTAGAGTGATCTTCTGTACCGTAGTCACCGTTGTTGTTAGTAGTATTGAATAGTATTGTTGTGCATGGTGACAGTGGTCGTAGCTGAGCACGTGATCTGAGTGTGTGAGTGGCTCTGTGTGAGAGCCAAGTGCACAGATAGAGAAACTTTGTACCCAAAAAGCATTCATGTCGCTTCTTTCTCTAACCCTTCCCAATGAGACTACAAGTGTTTTTACCCAACTGCCCACTACCTCATTTCTCCAGATGCTAAAAACCCTACACTGGACATGGTGACTGTTTAACGGTGGATGGTCTTTGCTGCAGAGGGCTAGGCTGTCCCCAACCATCTACTGAGTGCTACAATCCAAGGTAATGCATGCCGGGAGCAAGCGGGTCAGAGGTCCTGAAGCAATGAATCAGGGCCTCTGACTTTTGAAGGGAGATATTTGCAGCCTTTCATGTTGTCCCTGGGAACATTGGCCCAAAGACTGTCTGCTGGGTTTCCAATTCATTGTACTAAATATTGCCCGATCTCTTACCGTAACTTTTCTGCCACATTTTCGTTTGAAACGAAAAGGTGGGTTTGAAAAAGGGGCAGAAAAGTGAGGGGAATATTTGGCAGATCTTCACCTAGTGGGTTGGTGGATGTAAGTAGAGCTCGCCTCAGTGTGTTGGGAGAAGGCTAGATGACACAGAGGATGTCAGTTGCTTAAAACATTGACCAGGACATAGGTAGCACCCCACATATGCCATCTAACATCATTATCTCTACTTTATTCACCAAAATTATTAGTGGAAATGTAGTTGAATTGTTGTTAGTAGTGAAGCTGGTCACAGCATAGCACCTGAATCTGTGTGGGTAGGGGTGTATGGTTGAGTGGGAAGGAAAAAGGGAAATAATAAGAGAGAGACAGTCAGTAATCAAGAAGTATTCCTGTTTCTTACTATGACTTCCAATTCAGATTTCTAGTATACGTTTTATTTACATGCGGAAAACTTCCTCGTCCTCTACATTGTGAACATAGACTGGGACATGGTGGAATTATGTACTGAAAAATAGATAATGAGGGCAGTGACCACGCACTGAGACACGCCGAATTACTACTTCATATCTGCTGTTATTGCGAGCAAATAGTTTTGCCCTATTATTTTGTAGCTGAGAACATGGGCTCTGGAACCAGACAGGTCCTTTGGAAACTCCATAGTACTGGAAAGAGTCCCCAGTGATATGGGGCAGGAACGATGGGACAAAAATTAGCAGAACTTCCAACAATGGCTCTGTGGAAATTTGGTGTCCATGCCACCTTTGATTTGTGGAAGTCTTTGATAAGAGAAAGCATGAAATGTTTTTAAAGTAGTGCCCAAGACAGGCCAAGACCAGAGGAAAGTCCAGCTGTCACCATGATCGATACTATAGTCTGGCCAGTACATGTCGACTGAGAAGCGGCGAATGGTCATTTCTGCGGAGGGCTCTGCTGTAATCAGTCCTCTAGTGAGTGTGACAAAGCAAGGAAATGAGTGCACGGGGAAGCAAGAAGAGGGGCGGGAATGATCGAATCATCTCTGTTGACATTTAGAGCCAGATGATTGTGTGCTCTCCTAGTGTAGTTGAATACATAGGCTCTGAAGTCTCTCTCTTGGGTTTCCAACTCAATTGTACTCAAGAAACCATATCTTTCAGTAGGCTCAAAGTGGAGTTGTTGGTAGTGATAGTGGTGGTAGGGTCGTACCTGAGGTGGGTGTTGTGTTTGTTTGTGTCTGAGAGAAAGAGAGAGAGACGGAAGAGAGAGAGGGATAGAGAAAGAACGAGAGAGAGAGAGAGAGAGACAGAAGTCAAACATTTTCATTACTTCGGAAGGTCACAATGTCCTACGTGTTTTTTATCATGCCCACGTCTTTCACGAATCTCCCTAAAGCGACTAGGCTACACTGTGCACGTTCACTTCATAAGGCTGACATGGCCATTGCTGCAGAGGGCTCTGCTATCACTGGCGCTCCGCAGACGGCTAGAATGTAAGGAAACTCTTGCAGTGGGCAAAATACTGGAAACCCTGAAGTATTTCATCAGCTCTGGGGACTTATGAAGTTAGATAGTTTTGTCCTATCATACTGTAGCTGATAATGAGTGCTGAAGAGGGAGATGGCTGGCATTGAAACTCACCTGTCAGAGAGATGAAGCCGGAGAAAACGGGGCAGAAGTGGCAGGGGAATAATTAATAGTACTTGCCTCAGTGGGTTGTCGGAAGGCTTAGATGAAATGTGGTATAAAGTAACTAACCATGTGCCAAAGACAGAGTTAGCCCCCAGTAAATGCCAAGAAGCATCAATAAGTGTCCTTTATTCCCCCAGATTATGATCAGTATCGTAGTAGTGTTGTTGTTAGTTGTGATGGCGGTATGGCCCATGCTCTGTTTTCCTTGGGAGGCATCTAGTTCTTCCTTATGCTACTGCAGCTGAGAACATGGCCTGTGGAGTCAGTGTGATGGTTTTCAATGTGTATTGCAAGAGTTACTGCCCTCTCTTTGGAACTACTTCTTTTGCCCCATGAACGGAGCAGAAAAAATGAGAATAATCAGTGGACCTTGCCACAGTGAGGTGTGGGATGTCAGTTGATTTTACTTCGGTGGGCTTCTGGGAGGCATTGTTTGACATTAAGCCCATGAATAACAAAAATGCCTGTCCAGCATGCTTAGTCCTTAGTACATGGCAGCTAGAGTGATCTTCTGTACCGTAGTCACCGTTGTTGATAGTACTATTGAGTAGTATTGTTGTACACGGTGACGGTGGTCGTAGCTGAGCATGTGATCTGAGTGTGTGAGTGGCTCTGTGTGAGAGCCAAGTGCAGAGATAGAGACACTTTGTACCCAACAAGTATTCATGTCGCTTCTTTCTCTAACTCTTTCCAATGAGACTACAAATGTTTTTACCCAACTGCCCACTACCTCATTTCTCCAGACGCTAAGAAGCCTACATTGGACATGGTGACTGTTTAACGGTGGATGGTCTTTGATTCAGAGGGCTAGGCTATCCGCAAACATCTGCTGAGTGCTGCAATCCAAGGTAATGCATGCCGGGATCAAGCGGGTCAGAGGTCCTAAAGCAATGAATCAGGTCCTCTGACTTTTTAAGGGAATATTTGCGGCCTTTCATGTTGTCCCTGGAAAAATTGCCCAAAGACTGTCTGCTGGGTTTCCAATTCATTGTACTAAATATTGCCCGATCTCTTACCCTAACTTTTCTGCCCCATAATCGTTTGAAAATTGGGGAGAAAAGTGAGGGGAATATTTGGAAGATCTTGACCTAGTGGGTTGGTGGATGTTAGTAGAGCTCGTCTCAGTGTGTTGGTAGCAGACTAGATGACACAGAGGATGTCAATTGCTTAAAACGTTGCCCAAGACATACTTAGCACCCCAGATATGCGATCTAACATCATTATCTGTACTTTATTCACCAAAATTATTAGTGGAAATGTAGTTGAGTTGTTGTTAGTAGTGAAGGTGGTCACAGCATAGCACCTGAATCTGTGTGGGTAGGGGTGTATGGTTGAGTGGAAAGGACAAAGGGAAATACTAAGAGAGAGACAGTCCAGAATCAAGAAATATTCCTGTTTCTTACTATGTCTTCCAATTCAGATTTCTAGTATACGTTTTATTTATATACTGAAGACTTCCTCGTCCTCTACATTGTGAACGTAGCCTGGACTATGGTGGAATTATGTACTGATAGCTAGATCATGAGGGCAGGGACCACGCCCTGAGACACACCGAATTATTACTTCATATCTGTTGTGATTTTGGGCAAATAGTTTTGCCCTGTTATTTTGTAGCTGAGAAAATGGGCTCTGGAACCAGACAGTAACTTTGGAAACTCAGCAATACTGGAAAGAGTACCCAGTGAAAAGGGCATGAACAATCTGACAAAAATTAGCAGAACTTCCAACTTCGTGGAAGGTTGGTGTCCATGCCACCTTTGATTTGTGGAAGTTTTTGATAAGAGAAAGCATGAAATGTTTTTAAAGTAGTGCCCAAGACAGGAAAAGACCAGAGGAAAGGCCAGCTGTCCCCATCATCGATACTATATTCTGACCAGTACATGTCGACTGAGAAGCGGTGGATGGTCATTTCTACAGAGGGCTCTGCTGTAATCAGGCCTCTGCTGAGTGTGGCAAAGCAAGGAAATGAGTTCACGGGGAAACAAGATGAGGGGCGGGTATGATCGAATCATCTCTGTTGACATTTAGAGCCAGATGAATGTGCGCTCTCCTAGTGTAGTTGAATACATAGGCTCTGAAGTCTCTCTGTTGGGTTTAAAACTCAATTGTACTCAAGAAACCATAACTTTTAGTAGACTCACAGTGGAGTTATTGGTACTGATAGTGGTAGTAGGGTCGTACCTGAGGTGGGTTTTGTGTTTGTGCCTGAGAGAAAGAGAGAAAGACAGTAGAGAGAGAGGGAGAGAGAAAGAACGTGAGAGAGAGAGAGAGATACAGAAGTCAAACATTTTCATTACTTCAGAAGGTCACAATATCCTACTTGTTTTTTAATCATGCCCACGTCTTTCACGAATCTCTCTAATGCAACTAAGCTACACTGTGCACGTTCACGTCATAAGGCTGAGATGGCCATTGCTGCACAGGGCTCTGCTATCACCAGTGCTCTGCTGACGGCTAGAATGTAAGGAAATTCTTGCCATGGGCAAAATACTGAGATGCCCCGAAATATTGCATCAGATCTGTGGACTTATGGAGTTAGATAGTTTTGTCTTATCATACTGTAGCTGATAATGAGTGCTGAAGAGGGAGATGGCTGGCATTGAAACTCACCTGTCAGAGAGATGAAGCCGGAGAAAACGGGGCAGAAGTGGCAGGGGAATAATTAATAGTACTTGCCTCAGTGGGTTGTCGGAAGGCTTAGATGAAATGTGGTATAAAGTAACTAACCATGTGCCAAAGACAGAGTTAGCCCTCAGTAAATGCCAAGAAGCATCAATAAGTGTCCTGTATTCCCCCTGACTATGAGCAGTATCGTAGTAGTGTTGTTGTTATTTGTGATGGCGGTATTGCCCACGCTCTGTTTCCTTGGCAGGCATCTAGTTCTCCCTTATCCTACTGCAGCTGAGAACATGGCCTGTGGAGTCAGTGTGATGGTTTTCAATGTATACTGCAAGAATTACTGCCCTCTCTTTGGACCTACTTCTTTTGCCCCATGAATGGGGCAGAAATAATGAGAATAACCAGTGGACCTTGCCACAGTGAGTTGTGGGATGTCAGTTGATTTTACCTCAGTGGGCTTCTGGGAGATATTGGTTGACATTAAGCCCATGAATGACATAAATGCCTGCCCAGCATGCTTAGCCCTCACTAAATGCCAGCTAGAGTGATCTTCTATACCGTAGTCACCGTTGTTCTTAGTAGTTTTGAGTAGTATTGTTGTGCATGCTGACGGTGGTCGTAGCTGAGCACATGATCTGAGTGTGTGAGTGGCTCTGTGTGAGAGCCAAGTGCAGAGATATAGACACTTTATACCCCAAAAACATTTATGTCGCTTCTTTCTCTACCTCTACCCAATGAGAGTACAAGTGTTTTTGCCCAACCGCCCACTACCTGAATTCTCCAGACGCTAAGAAGCCTACATTGGACATCTTGACTGTTTAACGGTGGATGGTCTTTGCTGTAGAGGGCTAGGCTGTCCCCAAACATATGCTGAGTGCTGCAATCCAAGGTAATGCATGCAGGGAGCAAGTGGGTCACAGGTCCTCAAGCAATGAATCAGGGCCTTTGATTTTTGAACGAGATATTTGCGGCCTTTCATGTTGTCCCTGGGAACATTGGCCCAAAGACTGTCTGCTGGGTTTCCAATTCATTGTACTAAATATTGCCCGATCTCTTACCCTAACTTTTCTGCCCCATTTTCAAACGAGGGCAGAAAACTGAGGAGAATATTTGGCAGATCTTGACCTAGTGGGTCGGTGGATGTTAGTAGAGGTCGCCTCAGTGTGTTGGGAGAAGGCTAGATGACACAGAGGATGTCAATTCCTTAAAACGTTGACCAGGACATAAGTAGCTCCCCACATATGCCATCTACCATCATTATCTGTACTTTATTCACCAAAATTTTTAGTGGAAATGTAGTTGAATTGTTGTTAGTAGTGAAGGTGGTCACAGCATAGCACCTGAATCTGTGTGGGTAGGGGTGTATGGTTGAGGGGGAAGGAGAAAGGGAAATAATAAGAGAGAGACAGCCAGTAATCAAGAAGTTTTCCTGTTTCTTACGATGTCAGCCAATTCAGATTTCTAGTATACGTTTTATTTACATGCTGAAGATTTCCTCGTCCTCTACATTGTGAACATAGCCTGGGCTATGGTGGAATTATGTACTGAAAACTAGATAATGGGGCAGTGACCACGCACTGAGACTCACCGAATTATTACTTAGTATCTGTTGTTATTGCGGGCAAGTAATTTTGCCCTATTATTTTGTGGCTGAGAACATGGGCTCTGGAACCAGATAGGTCCTTTGAAAACTCAGCTGTACTGGAAAGAGTTCCCACGGAAATGGTGCAGGAACACTATGACAAAATTAGTAGAATTTCCAACAATGGTTTTGGGGAAGGTTGGTGTCCATGCCACCTTTGATTTGTGGAAGTCTTTGATAAGAGAAAGCATGAAATGTTTTTAAAGTAGTGCCCAAGACAGGAAAACACCAGAGGAAAGGCCAGCTGTTACCATCATGGATACTAAAGTCTGACCAGTACATGTCGACTGAGAAGTGGTGGATGGTCATTTCTACAGAGGGTTCTGCTGTAATAAGTCCTCTACTGAGTGTGACATAGCAAGGAAATGAGTGCACGGGGAAACAAGGTGAGAGGCGGGAATGATCGAATCATCTCTGTTGACATTTATAGACAGATGAATGTGTGCTCTCCTAGTGTAGCTGAATACATAGGCTCTGAAGTCTCTCTCTTGGGTTTCCAACTCAATTTTACTCAAGAAACCATAAGTTTTAGTAGGCTCACAGTGGAGTTGTTGGAAGTGATAGTGGTAGTAGGGTCGTGCCTGAGATGGGTGTTGTGTTTGTTTGTGTCTGAGAGAAAGAGAGAGAGACAGTAGAGAGAGAGGGAGAGAGAAAGAACGAGAGAGAAAGAAAGATAGAGACAGAAGTCAAACAATCTCATTACTTCAGAATGTCACAATATCCTACGTGTTTTTTATCATGCCCACGTCTTTCACGAGTCTCCCTAAAGCAACTAGGCTATACTGTGCACGTTTACTTCATCAGGCTGAAATGGCCATTACTGCAGAGGGCTCTGCTATCACCGGCGCTCTGCAGACGGCTAGAATGTAAGGATATTCTTGCAGTGGGCAAAATACAGAGATGCCCCGAAATATTGCATCAGATCTGTGGACTTCTGAAGTTAGATAGTTTTGTCCTATCATACTATAGCTGATAATGAGTGCTCAAGAGGGAGATGGCTGGTGTTGAAACTCACATGTCAGAGAGATGAAGCCGGAGAAAATGGAGCAGAAGAGGCAGGGGAATAAAAAATAGTACTTGCCTCAGTGGGTTGTCGGAAGGCTTAGATGAAATGTGGTATAAAGTAACTGACCATGTGCCAAAGACAGAGTTAGCCCTCAGTAAATGTCAAGAAGCATCAATAAATGTCCTGTATTCCCCCATATTATGAGCAGTATCGTAGTAGTGTTGTTTTTAGTTGTGATGGCAAATTGCCCACGTTCTGTTTTCCTTGGGAGGCATCTAGTTCTACCTTATCCTACTGCACCTGAGAACATGGCCTTTGGAGCCACTGTGATGGTTTTCAATGCATACTGCAAAAATTACTGCCCTCTTGTTGGACCTACTTCTTTTGCCCCATGAATGGGGCAGAAATAATGAGAATAATCAGTGGATCTTGTCACAGTGATTTATGGGATGTCAGTTGATTTTACCTCAGTGGGCTTCTGTGAGGCATTGGTTGACATTAAGCCCATGAATCACATAAATGCCTGCCCAGCATGCTTAGCCCTCAGTAAATGCCAGCTAGAGTGATCTTCTCTACCATAGTCACTGTTGTTGTTAGTAGTATTGAATAGTATTGTTGTGCACGGTGATAGTGGTCCTAGCTGAGCACGTGATCTGAGTGTGTGAGTGGCTCTGTGTGAGAGCCAAATGCAGAGATAGGGACACTTTGTACCCAAAAAGCATTCATGTCGCTTCTTTCTCTTACTCTTCCCAAAGACAGTACAAGTGTTTTTATCCTACTGCCCACTACCTCATTTCTCCAGACTCTAAGAAGCCTACGTTGGACATGGTGACTGTTTAAGGGTGGATGGTCTTTGCTTCAGAGGGCTAGGCTGTCCCCAAACATCTGCTGAGTGCTGCAATCCAAGGGAATGCATGCCGGGAGCAAGCAGGTCAGAGGTCCTGAAGCCATGAATCAGGGCCTCTGACTTTTGAAGGGAGATATTTGCGGCCTTTCATGTTGTCCCTGGGAACATTGGCCCAAAGACTGTCTGCTGGGTTTCCAATTCATTGTACTAAATATTGCCCGATCTCTCACCCTAACTTTTCTGCCCCATTTTCGTTTGAAATGGGGAAGAAAAGTGAGGGGAATATTTGGCAGATCTTGACCTAGTGGGTCAGTGGATGTTAGTAGAGGTCGCCTCAGTGTGTTGGGAGAAGGCTAGGTGACACAGAGGATGTCAATTGCTTAATACGTTGACCAAGACATAGTTAGCACCCCACATATGCCATCTAACATCATTATCTCTAATTTAGTCACCAAAATTATTAGTGGAAATGTAGTTGAATTGTTGTTAGTAGTGAAGGTGGTCACAGCATAGCACCTGAATCTGTGTGGGTAGGGGTGTATGGTTGAGTGTGAAGGAGAAAGGGAAATAATAAGAGAGAGACAGTCAGTAATCAAGAAGTGTTCCTGTTTCTTACTATGTCTTCCAATTCAGATTTCTAGTATACGTTTTATTTACATAACGAAGACTTCCTCGTCCTCTACATTGTAAACGTAGCCTGGGCTATGGTGGAATTATGTACCGAAAAGTAGATAATGGGGCAGTGACCACGCACTGAGACTCACCGAATTATTACTTAGTATCTGTTGTTATTGCGGGCAAATAATTTTGCCCTATTATTTTGTGGCTGAGAACATGGGCTCTGGAACCAGATAGGTCCTTTGAATACTCAGCTGTACTGGAAAGAGTTCCCATGGAAATGGTGCAGCAACACTATTCTAAAATTAGTAGAACTTCCAACAATGGCTTCAGGGAAGGTTGGTGTCCATGCCACCTTTGATTTGTGGAAGTCTTTGATAAGAGAAAGCATGAAATGTTTTTAAAGTAGTGCCCAAGACAGGAAAACACCAGAGGAAAGGCCAGCTGTTACCATCATGGATACTAAAGTCTGACCAGTACATGTCGACTGAGAAGTGGTGGATGGTCATTTCTACAGAGGGTTCTGCTGTAATCAGTCCTCTACTGAGTGTGACAAAGCAAGGTAATGAGTGTACGGGGAAACAGGATGAGGGGCGGGAATGATCGAATCATCTCTGTTGACATTTATAGACAGATGAATGTGTGCTCTCCTAGTGTAGCTGAATACATAGGCTCTGAAGTCTCTCTCTTGGGTTTCCTACTTTGTACTCAAGAAACCATAACTTTTAGTTGGCTCACAGTGGAGTGGTTGGTACTGATAGTGGTAGTAGGGTCATACCTGAGGTGGGTGTTGTGTTTGCTTGTGTCTGAGAGAAAGAGAGAGAGACAGTAGAGAGAGAGGGAGAGAGAAAGAAAGAGAGAGAGAGAGAGAGACAGAGACAGAAGTCAAACATTTTCATTTCTTCAGAAGGTCACAAAATCCTACGTGTTTTTTATCATGCCCACGTCTTTCACGAATCTCCCAAAGGCAACTAGGCTACACTGTGCACGTTCACTTCATAAGGCTGAAATGGCCATTGATGCAGAGGGCTCTGCTATCACCGGCGGTCTGCAGAAGGCTAGAATGTAAGGAAATTCTTGCAGTGGGCAAAATACGGAGATGCCCCGAAATATTGCATCAGCTCTGTGGACTTCTGAAGTTAGATAGTTTTGTCCTATCATACTATAGCTGACAATGAGTGCTCAAGAGCGAGATGGCTGGTATTGAAACTCACCTGTCAGAGTGATGAAGCCGGAGAAAAGGGGGCAGAAGTCGCAGGGGAATAATTAATAGTACTTGCCTCTGTGGGTTGTCAGAAGGCTTAGATGAAATGTGGTATAAAGTGCCTCACCATGTGCCAAAGATAGAGTTAGCCCTCAGTAAATGCCAACAAGCATCAATAATGTCCTATAGTCCCCCTGATTATGAGCAGTATCGTAGTAGTATTGTTGCTAGTTGTGATGGCGGTATTGCCCAAGCTCTGTTTTCCTTGGGAGGCATCTAGTTCTGCCTTATCCTACTGCACCGGAGAACATGGGCTGTGGAGTCAGTGTGATGGTTTTCAATGTATACTGCAAGAATTACTGCCCTCTCTTTGGACCTACTTCTTTTGCCCCATGAATGGGGCAGAAATAATGAGAATAATCAGTGGACCTTGCCACAGTGAGTTATGGGATGTCAGCTGATTTTACCTCAGTGGGCTTCTGGGAGGCATGGTTGACATTAAGCCCATGAATCACATAGATGCCTGCCCAGGATCTTAGCCCTCAGTAAATGCCAGCTAGAGTGATCTTCTGTACCGTAGTCACCGTTGTTGTTAGTAGTATTGAGTACTATTGTTGTGCGTAGTGACTGTGGTCGTAGCTGAGCACGTGATCTGAGTTTGTGAGTGGCTGTGTGTGTGAGAGCCAAATGCCAGAGATAGAGACACTTTGTACCCAAAAAGCATTCATGTCACTTCTTTCTCTAACCCTTCCCAATGAGACCACAAGTGTTTTTACCCAATTCCCCACTACCTCATTTCTCCAGATGCTAAAATGCCTACATTGGACATGGTGACTGTTTAACGGTGGATGGTCTTTGCTGCAGAGGGCTAGGCTGTCCCCAAACATCTGCTGAGTGCTGCAATCCAAGGGAATGCATGCCGGGAGCAAGCGGGTCAGAGGTCCTGAAGCAGTGAATCAGGGCCTTTGACATTTGAAGAGAGATATTTGCGGCCTTTCATGTTGTCCCTGGGAACATTGGCCCAAAGAGTGTCTGCTGGGTTTCAATTCATTGTACTAAATATTGCCCGATCTCTTACCCTAACTTTTCTGCCCCATTTTCGTTGCAAAAATGGGGCAGAAAAGTGAGGGGAATAATTGGCAGATCTTGAATCAGTGGGTTGGTGGATGATAGTAGAACTCGCCTCAGTGTGTTGGGAGAAGGCTAGATGACACAGAGGATGTCAATTGCTTAAAACGTGACCAAGACATAGTTTGCACCCTACATATGCCATCTAACATCATTATCTGTACTTTATTCACCAAAATTATTAGTGGAAATGTAGTTGAACTGTTGTTAGTAGTGAAGGTGGTCACAGCATCGCACCTGAACCTGTGTGGGTAGGGGTGTATGGTTGAGTGTGAAGGAGAAAGGGAAATAATAAGAGAGAGACAGTCAGTAATCAAGAAGTATTCCTGTTTCTTACTATGACTTCCAATTCAGATTTCTATATACGTTTTATTTATATGCTGAAGACTTCCTCGTCCTCTCCATTGTGAATGTAGCCTGGGCTATGGTGGAATTATGTACCGAAAAGTAGATAATGAGGGCAGTGACCACACACTGAGACACACCGAATTATTACTTCATATCAGTTGTTATTGCGGGCAAATAGTTTTGCCCTTTCATTTTGCATGTGAGAGCATGGTCTCTGGATCCAGACTGGTCCTTTGGAAACTCAGCTGTACTGGAAAAAGTCCCCAGAGAAATGGGGCAGGAACAATGGGACAAAAATTACTAGAACTTCCAACTGTGGTTCCTTGGAAGCTTGGTGTTCATGCCCCCTTTGATTTGTTTAAATCTTTGATAAGAGAAAGCATGAAATGTCTTTAAAGTAGTGCCCAAGACAGGAGAATCCTAAGGGAAAGCCACCTGTCACCATCATCGATACTATAGTCTGACCAGTACATGTCGGCTGAGAAGCGGCAGATGGGCATTTCTGCAGAGGGCTCTGCTGTAATCAGTGTTCTCCTGAGTGTGACAAAGCTAGGACATGAGTGCACAGGGAAACATGATGAGGGGCCAGAAAGATGGAATCTGCTCTTTTGACATTTAGAGCCAGATGATTGTGTGGTCTCCTTGTGTATTTGAAGACATAGGCTCTGAAGCCTCTGTCATGGGTTTCCAACTCAATTGTACTCAAGAAACCATAACTTTTAGTAGGCTTACAGTGGTGTTGTTGTTGGTAGTGATGATGGTAGTAGCGTCGTACCTGAGCTGGGTGTTGTGTTTGTTTGTGTCTTTGAGAAAGAGAGAGAGAGACAGTGGAGAGAGAGGGAAAGAGAGAGAGAAAGAGAGACAGACAAGAGAGAGAGAGAGAGAGAGAGACAGGAGAGAGAGAAGAGAGAGAGAGAGAGAGAGAGAGAGAGAGAGAGCAGAAGTCCAAAATTTTCATTACTTCAAAAGATCACCATATCCTACGTGGTTTTTATCATGCCCTCGTCTTCCAGGAATCTCCCTAAATTAAATAGGCTACACTGTGCACGTTCACTTCATAAGGCTGAAATGGCCATTGCTGCAGAGGGCTCTGCTATCACCTGCACTCTGCAGGTGGATAGAATGTGAGGAAATTCTTGCAGTGGGCAACATGCTGAGATGCCCCAAAATATTGCATCAGCTCTGTGGACTTATGAAGTTAGATAGTTTTGTCCTATCATAGTGTAGCTGAGAATAAAGGCTCCACAGGCATATTGCTGGTATTGAAACTCAACTGTCCTAGATATGTACCCGGAGAAAGTGGGGCCAAAGTGGCAGGGCAATAATGAGTAGAACTTGCCTCAGTGCATTGTTGGAAGGCTTAAGTGAAATGAAGCATGAAAAGTGCTTAACCACGTGCCAAAGACAGAGTTAGCCCTCAATAAATACCAACAAGCATCAGTAAATATGCTATAGTCCCCCTGATTATGAGCACTATCGTAGTAGTGTTGCTGTTAGTTCTGATGGTGGTATTGCCAAAGCTCTGTTTTCCTTGGGAGCCATGTATTTGTACCTTATCCTACTGCAGCTCAGAACGTGGCCTGTGGAGTCAGTGCCATGGTTTTCAATGTATACTGCAAGAATTACTGCCCTATCTTTTGACCCAATTCTTTTGCCCCACGAATGGGGCAGAAATAATAAGAATAATCAGTGGACCTTGCCATAGCGAGTAATGGGAAGTCAGTTGATTTTACCTCAGTGGGTTTCTGGGAGGCTTTGGCTGACATAAAGCCCATGTATCACTTAAATGCCTGCCCAAGATTGTTAGCCCTCCTGAAATGCCAACTAGAGTGATCATCTGTACCATAGTCACTATAGTTGTTAGTAGTATTGAGTAGTATTGTTGTTAGTATTAACAGTGGTCGTCGCTGAGCATGTATCTGAGTGCGTGTGTGTGAAAGCCAGAGTGCCAGAGATAGAGACACTTTGTACCCAAAAAGCATTCATCTTGCTTCTTTTCTCTAACCCTTCCCAATAAGACTACAAGTGTTTTTACCCAACTCCCCACTACTTCAATTTTCCAGATGCTAAAATCCCTACATTGGACATGGTGACTTTTTAACGGTGGATGGTCTTTGCTGCAGAGGGCTCGGCTGTCCCCAACCATCTGCTGAGTGCTACAGTGAAAGGTAATGGATGCAGGGAGCTGGAGGGCGAGAGGTCCTGAAGCAATGAGTCAGGTCGTTGACATTTGAAGACAGATGTTTGGTCCCTTTCATGATGTCCCTGAGAACATTTGCTCCAAAGACTGTCTCCTGGGTTTCCAATTCATTGTACTAAATATTGCTCAATCTCTTACCCTAGCTCTTCTGCCCCATTTTCAAATGAAATAATTGGTAGATCTTGACTCAGTGGGTTGGTGGATGATAGTAGAGCTTGCTTTAGTGGGTTGGGAGAAGTCTAAAAGACCTATAGCATGTCAGTTTTTTAAACTTTTGCCCAAGACTTAGTTAGCTGCACACAAATGCCAACTAGCATCATTATCTGTGCTATATTCACCAAATTTATTATTAGTATCATGGTAGAATTGTTGTTACTAGTGAAGGTTGTAGTAGCATAGCACCTGAATTTTCATGGGTGGACGTGTGTCTTTTTGTGTGTGGGAGATTGAAAGAGAGAGAGAAAGAGAGAGACAGTCATTGTCAAGAAGTATTCATGTTTTTTATTATGGCTTGCAATTCGGATTTATACTATGTGGTTTTTTAACATGCTGTACAATTACTTATATCCTTCCTTGTCCTCATTGACTGGGTAATGTTGGAATGGCTTTTGCTGATTTGGCCTGAGGTCTTTCCAGCCCTCTGCTGAGTGTTAAATCATTATTATTGTGGGCAGTGGGCAATACACTGAGACACACCGAGTTAGTGCCTCACCTCTATTGGCATTAGAGGAAGATTTTTTTGCCCTATTATATTGTAGCTGAGAACATGGACTCTGGATCCAGATTGTTTCTTTTGAAACTCAACTTTACCAGAAACAGTACCCAGAGAAAATGGGGCAGGAACAATAGGGCAATAATTAGTAGAACTTGCCTCAGTGGGTTGTTTGAAGTTAGGTGTGGTTGGCACAGTGTGTTTTTGGAAGTCTTAGGTAAATAAAGTATGAAAAGTGCTTCAACTGGTGCCCAAGACATATTTAACCCTCAGTCAATGCCAACCATCATCATTATCTGTACTATAGCCTAATCTGCAGTTTGCATGCCAACTGGGTTGGTGGATGGCCATTGCTACAGAGGGATCTGCTGTCAGCAGCCCTCTGCTGAGTGCTACGAAACAAGGTAAAGTGTGCAGGGGGAAACATGATGAGAGGACCGAATGATTGAATCTGCTCTGTTGACATTTAAAGCCAGATAGCTGTGTGTTTTCATATTGTAGCTGAAAACACGGGCTCCGAAGCCTGTCTTTTGGATTTCCAACACAATTGTACTAAAAATTGCCCTAGCTTTTACCTGACTTATCTGCCCAAGTTTCTCTGAAAATGGGGGCAGAATAATTTTGGGAATAATTGGTAGAAATTGCCTCAGTTGCTTGTCAGAAGGCTTCGTCGGTTAAAGCATGTAAGGTGTTTATACTTGTGCCCAAGACATAGCCCTCAGAAAATGCCAACAAGCACCATTATTTTACTATAGTCACCTTTTTATTAGTAGAATTATAGTAGTATTGTTGTTAGTGGTGATGGAGGTAGTAGCATAGTTTCTGAGATTGGGGTGTGTGTGTGTGTGTGTGTGAGTGTGTGTATATGTGAGTGTGTGAGGGAGAGAGAGAGAAAGATAGAGAGAGAGAGTCAGTTGTCAAAAGGTATTCATGTTTGTTATTATTTCTTATACTTCACAATTATTCTACGTGTTTTTTTAACATGCTCACCCCTTCCTTGTCTCTCCCTACAGTATCTATTCTACATTGTGCACGTTGACTTCAAAATGGTGAAATGGCCATTGCTCTAGAAGCCTCTGCTGTCTCCAGCCCTCTGCTGCGTACTAACAAACAAGGTAATGCAGGCAGTGGGCAACATGCTGAGACACACTGAATTACTGCCTCAGCTCTGTTGACATTTGGAGGCAGATAGTTTTGCGCTATCATACTCTAGGTGAGAATATGGGCTTCTGAGCCATAGTTTGGTATTGAATCTCAACTGTACTAGAGACAGTACCTGGAGAAAATGGGGCAGAAATGATAGGGCAATAATTTAGTAGAACTTGCCTCAGTGGGTTGTTTTAAGGTAGCTCAACTTGCCTTAGTGTGTTGTTGGAAGACTTTGATAAGATAAAGCATGAAAAGTGCTTAAAATAGTGCTTGAGTCATAGAAAGCCTTTGGTATATGCCAACTATCATCATTATGTGTAGTATAGTGTGATCTGTACAGTGTGCATTTTGGCTAAGTAATGGCAGATATCCATTGCTACAGAGGGCTCTGCTGTCATCGTCCCACTGCAGAGTGCTATAAAACAAGATAATGTGTGCAGGGGGAATCATGATGAAAACTGTCTGGAAAGTTTGAATCAGCTCTATTAACATTTGAAGCCAGATAGTTTTGCCTTTCATATTGTAGCTGAAAGCTTGTGCTCCGATGCCTGTCTGTTGGGTTTCCAATTCATTTGTGCTAAATATGGCCTTATCTTTTACCCTAACATTTATGCCCCATTTTCTCTGAAAATGGGGCAGAATAGTTAAGGGAATAATTGGTAGAACTTGCTCAGTTTGTTGTTCAGAAATCTTAGTTGAGATAAAGCATGTATATTGCTTAAACTAGAGCCCAAGACATACTTAGCACTCAGTAAATGCCAGGTAGCATCATTATCTGTGTATAGCCTCCATAATATTAGTAGTCTTATAGTAGCATTGTTGTTAATAGTGATGGTGGTAGTAGCATAGCATACTAGGTGGGTGGGTAGTGGCTGTGTGTAAGAGAGAGAGACAGAGAGAGACAGTTCATAGTAAAAAGTATTCATGTTTGTTATTTTATCTTACCCTTCCCAATAATTGTGCAAGGGTTTTTACCATGCTCACCCCTTCTCGTTTCTCCCTATGCTAAATACCCTACAGTGTACATGTTGACTAGGTAATGGTGGATGGCCATTCCAAAGGAGGGCTTTGCTCTCACCAGCCCTCTGCTGAGTGCTACAAAACAAGGTAATATATACAGGGGCAACATGATGAGAGGCCAAGAAAGATTGAATTAGGTCTGTTAACATTGGGAGCCATAGACTTGTGCCCTTTCCTAACGTAGCTGAGAACATGGGCCCCAAAGCCTGTCTGTTGGGTTTCCAACTCAATTCTACTAAATATTGCCCTATGTTTTACCCTAACTTTTCTGCCCCATTTTTTCCAAAAATTATCATTGTTCATTGACAATACATCTGGTTATGCAAGAGCTCTGATGAGATATACAAGGAGTTTAATGTTGTTTTCATGCCTCCTAACACAACATCCATTCTGCAGCCCATAGATCAAGGAACAATTTTGACTTTCAAGTCTTACTACTTAATACATTTTGTAAGGCCACAGTGCCATAGCTTGTGATTCCTCTGATGTATCTTAGCAAAGTAAATTGAAAACCTCCTGGAAAGGATTCACTATTCTAAGTGCCATTAAGAACATTTGTGATTCATGGGAAGAGGTTCACATATCAACATTGACAGGAGTTTGGAAGAAGTAGATTCCAACCCACATGGATGACTTTAAGGGGTTCAAGTCTTCAGTGGCAAAAGTAACTGCAGATGGGGTGGAAATAGCAAGATAACTAGAACTACAAGTGGAGCCTGAAGATTTGACTGAATTGCTGCAATCTCATGATAAAACATGAACAGATGAGGAGTTTCTTCTCATGGATGAGCAAAGAAAGTGGTTTCTTGAGATGGAATCTGCTCCTGGTGAAGATACTGTGAAAATGGTTGAAATTACAACAAAGGATTTAGAACATTACACAAACTTAGTTGATAAAGCAGTAGAAAAGTTTGAGAGGACTGACTCCAATTTTGAATGAACTTCTACTGTGGGTAAAATGCTATCAGATAACATTGCATGCCACAGAGAAATCTTCTGTGAAAGAAAGAGTCACTCAATGCAGCAAATTTCATTGTTGTTTTATTTTTAGAAATTGCTACAGCCACCCCAGGCTTCAGCAACCACCACCCTGATCAGTCATCAACATTGAGGCCAGACCCTCCACCAGCAAAAAGATTACAACTTACTGAAGGCTTAGATGATCATTGGCATTTTTTTAGCAATAAAGTATTTTTACATTAAAGTATGTACATTTTTTCTTTAGACATGATGCTATTGCACACTTAATATACTACAGTATAGCATAAATGTAACTTTAATATGCACTGGAAACCAAAACATTCTGTGACTCACCTTATTGCAATATTTGCAAACTGAACCAAGGCATCCCTGTATTGCTGTTCTACTTATTTTCAAATCACATACAAATAGTATCATACTGTCTTAGTTTTGCTTACCCTGAGCGCACCCTGAGATATGGATTCTAATGCAAATGTTTTATTTGGGAAATGAGCCACAAAAGCCCCGTAGGGGAGTTTGCAACTGAGACAAGGAGGGAAAGGAGGCCAGCACAGGGTTGTTATCAAAGAGGTTACTGCTGTGGACAACTATATCTTAATCACACTGAGGAGCTCTGGGAGCCAGAGAGGAATATATACCTTACAGTTATTCTACCCAAGGGGTAAGGGAGCTGGGGTATTTATATGCATTGCCTACACTTCCCTGGCACTTCTGGCCTGCCATGTGTGCTGGCAGAGTAGGTTTCAACAAATACAGAAACTCCCCTGGCAAAGGGTTGTAGTTTCTGGCAGTTGGAGGTTGGACTGGCCTGTGCTTATGGCCCACAGGGATATGAGCAGGTTGTTGCCAGTGCCTGCTACAAATTCCATGAGATTCTGCAATGTTCTTTTTTGGTTGTTATTGTTTACCATTATGGTTGTAAAATTCATCTTTGTTGGCATGTTGATACATTTATTTTCATTGCTATGTATATAGCATTCCATTGTATGAATATGTTCCATCTATTTGTCCATTCTTCTGTTAATGGACATTTGGGCTGTTTCTACCTTTTTGTTATCACAAACAATGCTGCCCTGAACCTTGTTACACAAGTCTCTTGGTGCCTTTGGGCAAAAGTTTCTCCTATACACCTAGGTTTAGAATTGTTCAGGTAGGAGATATTTGCACCTTAAACTTTACTACGTAATGAATATAGTAGTTTTTCTAGTTACACCCCCACCAGCAGAGTATGAGATTTTCTAATATTCTATATGTTTGCCAAAACATGCTATTGTCAGGTTTTTAATTTTTCCTAGTCTGGTGGAAATAAAATGATAAATAGTGAAATTTCTTCATCTTTTGGGAATATATATATTTTTAAAATTTAAAAATCACGTGGGGTCAATTTCACTATTTGTTTCTACCATTTTAAGTTGTCCAAGAATAAAGATTGGATAATAATACTTGGAGTTGGACAATAAATTAATGAAATTGTTTTGCTTGCATAACTTGCCAACAGGCTCTAATGTGAATACAAAAGAAGATTTTCAAAAGTGTGAATGAGGCCAGGCACATATGGGGGCTCACACCTCTAATCCCAGCCCTTTGGGAGGCTGAGGCAGGAGTATTGCTTGAGGCCAGGAGTTTGAGACCAGCCTGGGCAATATAGGAGGACCCTGTCTCTACAAAAAAATAAAAATAAAAAAATTATCTAGGCATGGTGGTGCATGTCTGTAGTCCCAGCTACTCAGGAGGCTGAGATGGGAGGATCGCTTGAGCCCAGGAGTTTGAGGCTGCAGTGAGCCACAATCATGCCACTGCACTCCAACCTGGGCAACAGAGTAAGACCCTGACTCAAAAAGAAAAAAAATGTGAGTGAATGTAGCAACTTGATTTAGGTGTATAGTCTGAGGATGACATTGAAGTACAACCACAAAAATTCTGTGTCTATTAAAAATTCAGTGTCCTTATTTTATAGGTAGATTTCATACTATATGGGTGATAGATTTCCTACTCTGTACTCTTATGCAGTGGTTCTCTGAGAACCTTTTTCACTTTGGAACAAGTAGTTCTTCTAGGGGGCTTTTCATAGGAGAAAGCTTTGTCAACATTAACAAATTCTTGCAACATCTTTAGTGAAAGAAGCAGCAGTTACCAGGATAAGAGTGGTGGTGTTGCCTAGGGATGGTATAGCACATTACCAGAAACTGTGTGGCTTCAAATAACAGACATTTATTCTCTCACAGTTCTGGAGGCCAGAAGTCTGAAATCAAAGTGTAGGCAGGGTTGGTTCCTTCAGGAAGTTCTGAGGGAGAATCCCTTCCATGCTTCTGGTGGCTGAGGCAATCCTTGGTGTTCCTTGGCTTGTAGATACACTGCTTCGATCACTGCCTCATCTTAACATGGCCTTCTTCTCTTAAAGGGCACTGAATTTAGGGCCTGCCCCAATCCAGGATGATCTCATCTGTAGATCCTTAATTTAAGTACACCTGCAAAGACCCTTCTTTCCAAATAAGTTCTGTCAACAGAAAAGAAGGCAAACTCTAAAATAATTTTAAGAGGTTTATTCTGAGCCAAATTTGAGGACCATGGCCCAGAGCCATGCCCAAGAAGCCTTGGGAAAGTGGACTTGCTGTGGCTGTGTTGTAGTTTCATTTCATACATTTTAGGGATACAGGGATTGCAGGTAAACTCATAAATCAATACATGGAAGGCATACATTCATTTGGCCTAAAAAGGTGGGACATCTTGAAGTGGGACCTTACAAGTCATAGGTGGATTTAGGGATTCTTTAGTTGACAATTGGCTGAAAGAGTTAGGCTTTGTCCAAAAGACCAGGAATCAGTGGAAAGTAATGCTTGAGTTAAGATAAGGGTCTTCTGTCTTTCATGTGATGCTATTTTGGAATCAGGTTGGGAAGTACACCACATCATAAAAACCTGTTTACTAAGATTTTATCATTTGTAGGTGTGATTCACCAGGCCCCCTTAGAAAGGAATTTGGGCAAAAGAAAAAGATCAGAGTTTAGTGCTCAGTTCACTGCCTAAGTCAGTTCAGGCTGCTATCACAAATAACATAGATTGGGTGGCTTAAACAATGAATGTATATTCCTCACAGTTCTGGAGGCTGGAAGTCCGAAATCAGGATGCCAGCATGGTTTGGTTCTGGTGAGAAACTTATTCCTGGCTTGCAGACTCCTGCCTTCTTGCTGTATCCTCACATGGTAGAGAGAGAGAAAGAGAGAGATCATCTCTGTCATGTCTCTTCTTACAAGGGCATTAATCCCATTCATGAGGGCTTTACACTAATGGTCTAATTACCTCCTAAAGGCTTCACCTTCAGATACCATCACATTGGGTATTAGGGCTTCAGCACATAAATTTTGGGAGGACATAAACATTCAGTCCATAGCAGTTGACAAAGATACTCTGCTTACCAAACTGTAGTCAGGCCCCTGAACCTTCTCTTAGGCCCATCTGTGCACTTCTTTGTAAAATCCATTTTAGCGAAGAACCCTGCTAAGTTATTTTAGCCAGAAACCCCTACCCTCAATATCTGATCATGCTTGATATCTGATTGGGTTCCTCATCCTGTACCATCCCCCAAGTGATGTCTGATCATCCTGGCTTGTCTTCAGCAAGAAGGCTGGTGTAGCCAGATGTTTACTCCTTATGTTTCCTCTTAGTAATTTTCCATCCACTGATTCTCACCGTGTTCCTTGGCTATAAATTTCCACTTGCCTATGCTGTATTCAGAGCTGAGCCCAATTTCTCTCCCCCACTGCAAGACCCTATTGCAGTAGTAGTCCTGAATAAAGTCTTCCTTTGCTGTGCTTTAACAACAAGCACCATTGAATAATTTTTTTTCTTTAACACAGTCACAGTCATAGGTTTTGGGTGGACATATCTTTTGGGAGGCCATAATTTAACCCACTACAGGAGGCAACAGAAAACATGTTAGTGGGAGACGTTAATTACATTAAATATCCAGAGGTTCTGGTTATCTCTCTCCTTACGGGGTAAGGTGGAAAAACACCATGCAGGATGGTAGAGATGAGATTTCTTCCTTTGTGTATTCTGAAAGTTAACACCTTTTCCCTAAATAGAGGCTCAGTACAGATGTCTGTTCTCACTGCAGAGATTTTCAGGGAACTCAGCCAAGGGGTAGTGGGGCTAGTATTTTCACTGGGGAGAATACAAATGACTCTCTAAGAAGGACAAATATATGTGCTGTTAGATGGACAGATTGCCAGAGAATTTATCCCGATTGATATTTATTTGATTTTTCCTTCCCAATCTTGATGTCTTTTTGAAAAATCTTTTCAAAAGTTTTTCCCTGGAGAGAGAAACAAATTGGACTTCAACCTATTCTGTAATGTTCTATTTTATCTAAAAAGTCAGAAAGTAACAATGACAAAATGTTAACTTTTTCATTCTTGGTTTTTTTGTCTGTTTGTTTGTTTGTTTAATTTTTCTGTATTTTTACACGTGAAAAGTTAACTTGATAATATTGCCCATCATTAGAAAGACATACCATAGATATGTTAAACAATACCATTTACTTCTTCAGATATTTATTTTTCACTATAAAGCTAGATTTTTAAGCAATGAGATTGTATTCCTGTCTAGTCTTCCTTTAAAAAATTAGAGTGGCATTATTTTAAGAAAAGAAGTGTGATTACCCTATTCTTATATCTATTTAGAGAACAACTTAAATAGTACGGGAAAGTCGCCCACAGGAAGGCTGGCAGGTTTGGGCTAGAGTGTGTGCTGTGCTTAAAATTATCACTGAGAAAATATCTTTGTGAGAAAGACTTTAAGCCACCTCTCCCTCCAACACACAAAGGCCAATAATATCACTATATAAAAAACTGCCATAACTACACTGCCTCTGTGAACCACATTTACATTCAGTTTGTTAATCTCTTTCTTTCTCCTCTTTAACATTAGGCCTCTCTCTCTTATGGCTGCAAGTCACATGATTTCAGTGTCAGAGAGTTTTCAAAAGCAATCTGTTCCATTGTGCCCATTTTACAACGAAGAAATGGAAACTCTTAAGGCTAAATGAATAACTGAAAAAAAGCCAGGGTCTAGGGCACACATCTCCTAAAGTTATACCTGAATTTTAAATAATTTAATCAAAATCATTATCAGGAATATTATAGATCTTCCTGAAATAATAACAAAATAATAATTGGTGTTACTCTCATTATTTTTTCCTAAGCTTTCTTAAGAAATATAGTTTAAAACCTGAAAAGTTATTTACCTATCCTTGAATATTTTCAGATTTCTAACTCAGGAAATTAATTAGTTAAAAACAACACACACATACACACACAAACACACATACATACAAAAATGAAAAATCCAAAAGTTATTGTAGGAACTTCAGTGAAGTCTTTATCTGCTCAAGAATCTGATCTGTTTGCTCATATTTGAGATGACTGGCTTAATGAACATATTTGTTTAATCTAATTTCTCCGTGCAAATTTTGCACTTTCAAATTGAGAACTGTGTGCAGCGATGTCTGACAGACCAGTGCAGCAGATTATATCCGTTTCAGTAGCAGTACTAAGTCAATTATTAAAACATCTAAAAATTACTTTTTATCCATTGTGGCTCATTCCAATGAACAGCAATTCAGAGTGTAAAAATCCATTGCACCTACTACATCTCATTTAATTTCCACAATAACTCTGTGACAGAAGATTTTTTTCTTATTTATTAACAATATAAAAGAGAGTCTCTGAGATTTGCTCAAGATCACAGTTCTCACTACACATCAGCCTTATTTAAAAATAGAAAAAACTCCAAATAAACTCTGTAGTTTAGAAAATAGTATTGTACCAATGCTAATTTTGTTAAAAGTACTGTGGTTTTATAAGATGTCAATGTCAGAGGAGGCTGCACTATCTAACTTTTCTGTAAATCTAAAAGTATTTTCAAAACATTAAAAAAACAGATCCTCTAATTATTTCACAGTGTGTTAGCAATTTAGATCTGTCAGGGTAGAATATAATCTTTCCTCTTACAGATGAGGAAATTAGTACCCACGCTGACTTTCCCCAGCTCAGACCAGACTCAAGTCTCTCAATTACTGAGCTGGTTTTTCCACAGCGCCTGCCTGATTTGCAAGGGATGTATTGAAACCTCATCCTTTTATTCAAAAAGTTTTATCAGTAGGCCCACATATCCTGTCTACACTTAGGAGTACATACAGACTGATACATACAATTTGTTGCAATGCCTAAATGCCTTTTACCTATGAATCAATTTTCCCATTACATGACTGTTCAGACTATGCGCACCCCCAGAGGTTACTTCCATCTGGCTCCTGTGTTGTTGGAAGATACCTTCTCCCTTATTCTAATTCTGTTGCTTTTCTTTGGAACCGCAGCCTTCCTCCCATCTCGATTTGTTTTTTTCCCTCTTGCCTTTTTTCTTGAGGTCTGCTGAGTGAGGCTGTGAGGGTCACACTCAAAGAAGTTTGAAGACGTGTGCTTCTCTCTGCTTACTACCCATTAAGAGACATCCCAGTCCAGCAAGACTCAAGCACAGCTTACCTGGTATACTCCTCTCATTTGTGAGCACTGGGAACAGAAAGTACACATCTTCACAATTCTGCTCCGAGTGTGACCTTCCCTGTATCCAGCTACTTGGCATAATTCTGTGCATCAGTAGGGATTGCCTGTGGATAATCAATTCTATTATAACCCGCCTCACTGACAGGTATTGGATTCTGATTTTTTTTCTTCAACTCAGTTCTCACTTCTTGGACTGACTTTGAACATGGCTTCTTCCCTCACACTCTCTGGACTTTAGTTTCAGTTTCTGAATATTCTTACACTTGGCTATTGAAGGATCACATGATGCCGCTGTTGCTACTGAGTATATATTAAGGGTGGAAAGAAAAGAATAAAGGAGCACAAAGGCATCATTGCCAGTTTTCCTGTCTTCTTACAAAGGTATAGAACTTCAGAAGAGAGAAAGACTAATTTAAAAAATATTTTCAAATTTTTCATATTCCCTTCTAGTCTTGGTTCATAGGTAAAAGAAAAGGCGCACTGGGTTTTTTTCTACTTTTTTCTACTCACTGTAATCCGGATTTCTAACACTAACTAAAGAGGAAAAACAACCTATTTTTTTCTACTAACTACTTCACTTCTGACTCTAACTACCTGGGGTTAGCGCAGACCCGACAAGTTAAGGGCTCAGTCCCACAAGACTACTCCCACTTTAGATGCCAATGGTAAGTAGCAGGTCCCCCAGTTACCCACACTTCTGTCTAACTTGGCTACAAATTAGGGGTTGTTAAAACCTCTTCCTCAGGTTTGGTAATTTGCTATGATAACTCACAGAACTCAGGGAAACACTTACTTACATTTACTGGTTTATCATAATGGATATTAAAAGATACAGAAGAATAGCCAGATGAAGAAGTACATAGGGTGAGGTCTGAAAGGGTCCCACGTACAGGAGCTCCTGGCCCTGTGGAGTTAGGATATGCCAAGCTCCTGGCACATGGATGTGTTCACCAAGCCAGAAGCTCTCTGAACATCATCTTTTAGGGATTTTTAGAGGCTTCATCACATAGGCATGATCAATTTTTAATTCAGTATCCAGCCTCTCTCCCTCCCTGGAAGATTGGGGGGTGGGGCTGAAAGTTTCAAGCTTTTAATCATGGCTTGGTCTTTCTGGTAACCACCTCCCATCCTGAAGCTATTTAAGGGTCAGCAAGTGTTGCCTCATAAGAACAGTAGATGCTTCTGTTACCCAGCAAATTCAAAGGGATTTAGGAGCTCTGTGTCACAAACTGGGAGCAGAGACCAAATATATATTTTTTGTTAGGTCACAATATGCATAGCTATCCTATATAGATTCTACTTTATATTTACTTTTTTTCTTTAATATTAAATCATATACATTTTTCCATTTTGCTACAATTGTCATGTTCATTTTTATAGATGCATAATACAAATAATTTACAGAGTATTAACTATGCATCAGGTGTTTAAAATACATTATTTTATTTAATTCTCACAAAGCCCTATAAGGCAAGTATTGTTTTACTCATTTCACAAAAGCAAAAACTGAGGCTCATAGGGTTTAAGTAACTTGCTCAAATTCATGAATGTGGTGAGCGATTAAGCCAGGATTCAAACCAAGGTCTGTTGACTTCCAAGTCTATGCTGCTGACTTGTCAGATAACAGAGTGAGGAGCCACTGAAGAACTCCAGGCTTAACCAGTGGGTCTCTACCTTGGCACACACCAGAATTATTTGGGGAGCTTGAAAAATACTGTTGCCAGAGTCTCATCTTGCAGGGGTGGAGAACCTGTGGCCTCTCAGTTCCCCAAGTGCGGCCCCTCGACTGAATCTAAACTTCACAGAATAAATCCCTTTATTAATACCTGGGATAATACCCAACTACTTTAATGTCCAGGCAGAATTGAGAGCCACTGCTTTCTACCATGACAGCTTTACTGTGGAGACAATGAAAGCAGAGAAACACAGTTAAATTGCATCTGAAATGAATAGAGTTATTTAAGTCAACTTTAAAAATGGCTTTATAAGTTAGTTACATGTTTCCTGCCAAGTTGTTGATGTCTGTTTATGCAGGTTTGAGAAATTAGCATAGAGATATTAATTGAAGCCATGGATGTCGATGATTAACTCTTGCAAAGCATGTCATGAGAAGAGAAAAAGGCCAAGAACAGAGCCCTTGGGGATAATATTTAAGAGATGTGCAGAGGAAGAGCAGAAGAGCTATAGTGAATGCTATTTCCAGGATTTTAAAATTTTATTTTATTGTTATTAGAGACAAGGTCTTGCTCTGTTGCCCAGGCTAGAGTGCAGTGGCACTGTGTTAGCTTACTGTAGCCTCGAACTTCCGGGCTCAAGCAATCCTCCCACATCAGCCTCCTGAGTAGCTGGGACTACAGGTGTGCACCACCACACCTGGCTAATTTTTTCGTGTATCTGGTAGAGATGGGAGTCTTGGTATGTTGCCCAGGCTGGTCTTGAACTCCTGGCCTCAAGCAATCCTCCTGCCTTGGCCTCCTGCTTGGATTACAGGCATGAGCCACTGTGCCCGGCCTTTATTCCCAGGATTTTAAAATTCTCGGTGCTGCTGAGAGGCCATGTGGGAGAAGGCCTGAAAAGTGTTCACTGGATTCAGCAATAAGCCCTCACTGGACCCTTCATGGGAGAATACTTGTGAAACAGTGAATGCAGGTAAACCAGATTTCAGTGAGTTGAGGCAAATGTGGGAGGTAAGGAAGTGGATACAATCTGTATGGACCTCTCTACAGAAATTTTGGCTTTAAAAATATTATCAATATGTTTCAGCTGTAAGCATGGGAATATCCAAATAAAAGTGACTTACATAACAGAGATCTTCTTCACTCAACACACACGACACATAACAAGAGTGGGTGGTTCACGGATTTAGACTACAGTTGGCTTCTCTGGGATACTCTTGGCCACCCTTCATGGTCATAAGATGGAATCATCTCCAAACATGTGTCCTCACGTGAAAACATCTACAGAGGTAGCTCTCCCCATGTGCTTCTCTCCTTTCATCAGGGAAGAAACATTCCTGAAACCCTGCAGCCGACTTGCCCTCATGACTCATTGGCCTAAACACTCATATTCCCTCCTCTAGCTACAAAGGAGCCCCAAAGTGAATATCTATTGTTTCCCCCCTTTGCACTGGGAGGTAGGCTCTACTTTCAAGGAAGAAAGGGAAGGAGAAAGGTATAGCCAACCAAGAGTTCCTCAGAGGGTGTGGAGAAAGTGTGGTAGCCAGAGGGAGACATGGGTTCAATGCAAGTTTTTTGCTTGTTTATTGTAATATGGTTGGAATTGAGCATGTTTAAATGCTTTTCATAGAGAAAAATATAATCAGAATAGTGAGACCTCTGGGATTGTGGGATGCAATGGGATGTAAAATATGAGAGCTGGGCAGGCATCTCTTCCATTCTAATTGGAGGGAAGTAGTAATAGAAGAGATTGGATATAGGTGAACGTGTAGGTTTGTTGGGGAGTTGAGGGAATTCCCATATGATGGCTTCTGCTGCTTCTCTGTGAAGCAGGTGGCTGAGTTATTTGCTGAGGGTAAGGGAGGGGTGGAGAGGGGCCAGGAGTCTGAAGAAAGTAGACAACGTAAAAGACAGTTGCCCAAGCAACACAAAATTTCCAGATGGTTTTAAGGGCACAGTTGAGGTTGGCTGCTGTTAATTTAAGATTAATGCAATCAGGGGCATTTAGGATTTTTTTTCCCCTCCAGCTGCACTAGACAACTGGTTGCAAGTGTTGAGAACACAGAAAGATTAGTATCTCAGGGGACTTTCTGCACAGGTGTGATAAAATAAATGGGGCAAAGGAATTGATATTACCGAAAGAGCAATTGCAGCAATAGAACACAGAGTCTAAATTGGAAGAAAGTGAAAACGGGGAGAAGTTCCACCAGGAGAAAGTCAAAAGACCAAAGGATCAGAGACACTAAAGTGGCCAAAGGAATGATACATTGACCATGAGTGAGAGAACAGGAGGATAAGGCTTACGAAAATGGTCTGAATTTATATCAGACATTGGTACAATTCTGGATGTTGACAAAGTCCAGAATGTGAGATGGGAATGAGGGGCTGAAGCAGAATGTAAAGCAAGAATTGAGAAGTCACAGTATTGGGAGGGTAAACTATAGGGTCTTGGTCTCATTTGTAAAAATAAAGGTGTATGAAATAAGTGCTTTTCAAACATCAATGTTCATATGAATCCCCTGGGTATTTACTAAAATGTAGGTTATGATTCAGCAGATTTGGGATGAGGCTTGAAATTCTGCATTTCTAACCAGTTATAAGGTGATGCTGATGCTGCTTGTCTGGAGACCCGCACTTCAAGTGGCAAGGCACTGGATAACCCTGTCACTGACTTCCACACATACTCCCTTCTTTTAAATAATCCTCTATGCCACTCTGCTGAAGGGGGCAGACCTTAGAAACTATGCTCCACTTGGTGCCTTCGGTTGGCTGATTGGGGGTGGAGGGCCTGATGCAACTAGACATTAATCCATAATCTGGACTAAGCCAATCAAAATTCTTCAGGAAAATCCAAACTCAAAAACAGACTGAGCCTGCCAAGCAGTGTTGGGCATTGGAGCTGTAGGGTCTATTTTCCTTGAGTTTAGTAACAAAACGAGCTAGAAACCATCGGCAAGTTGAAGTTTTGGGAAAGTAGTAATCACAAGGAAGCAGAGGAAGCGGTTTTTAGGAAAAAGAATGGAGCAGAGGCATATCAAACTGATGAAATGACAACAAGCACCTCTAGAGTGAGAAGGTCATTATCCCTGACTCAACCTTCCTCCTCAAACACACCCTACACAAATATCTGGCCTCTCTACACTGGCTTCTTGCCTCTCCTAACCTTGGCAAACTCATAGTCTCCTTTTGGGTTCTGATTTAAAGCCTTCCTCAAGGAAGCTTTCCCTGCCACCTGAAGCTAGTGGGTACCCTCCCATGTGTCCCTATAGCACCCCATGGTGTCCAGTTCACAGCACTTGTCACCATTTATGACAACCACCATTTGGATGCTTACTATTTGCTGATGTCCTATATATTTTCTATTAAATATTCCTTTTAAAAAAATTGAAGTTAGATATTATAGTTCAATTTATTATTGTATTATCATCTTCACTTTTTACATATGAAGGAACTCAAGAGAGGCTAGATAAGAACACATAGTTTGTAGATGGTGGCATTAGGGTTTGCGGGCAGATATGATCAACTTCAAAGCTTATACTCTTAGCCACTGTACCTTCTCCTTTCTCTAGATGGCAATCACGTATCTCTATCTTCCACTGTAGCGCCAAGATTAGGACTATGCCTGTGTCTTGATCACTATATTACCCTGTCTGGTAGATGCCTGGTACGTAGTAGATTCTCAAAAGTATTTTGTTGAACGAGGCTGAATGTGAGTCAGTAAAGTTATTTGTGGGGCCAATAAACCTTCTAACAGAACTGGGTGCAGGATCGTGTAGCATGTTGTCTTACCAAAAAGTCCTGAGCAAACAGAAGATCATTTGTAAAACATATAACTGGTAAATCAGACACGCACAACATCTAATTCTACTCAGTGTTGCAAGTTCCAAATCTACATATCTATGCTGTTCTTAGTTCATCCCTTGTCCTAAACTGTTGAGTAACCACTTCGAATCATGGCTTGGATGCTAAGTGTTGTATGGGCACAACGTTTCAACCTAGACTCTTCCTGCACACAAACGTTTACAGAGCTCTCTTCAGTAGGCACTATATAGCTGCAGTCCCCAACCCCCGGTCCGCGGCCCGGTACCGGTCCTCAGCCTGTTAGGGACCGGGCTGCAGAGCTCTGCCGGCACCCTCCACGCCATCCGTGGAAAAATTGTCTTCCATGAAACTTGGGGGCCGCTGGGGGGGCGCACAGCAGGAGACGAGCGGTGGTCAAGCCAGGGACGCTTCATCTGTATTAACAGACACTCTCCATCGCTGGCATCACCGCCTGAGCTCTGCCCCCGCCCCCCAAAAATTGGCTTCCATGAAACCCGTCCCTGGTGCCAAAAAGGATGGGGGCCGCTGCATAGTGTCCCGAGAATCCAGCATGGCTGTTTGTTTCCAAATATTTAAAAATGACTCCAAATGCACAGTAACTTAAATAATCTTCACTGGCCTGTCCACCTCCAGTTCTTTATATCCTAAAACCTGGAGAAGAGGTTGACACGAGCAGCGCTGACCCCGTGGCTGCAAACTTGCTTAGTCAGCACCATCACTGGCAGAATGAGTGGACAAGTTCAAGAAGTACCTAGCATTATTACCTCCCGACTGTTTCTGTAAACAACATAAGATCCCTATCACAGAACAAAACAAGACAAACATACAGTCAACACTAAACCAAGATTACCAATAATTCCCACTCTGTCCTCGTTGTGCAAAGACTGGGGTGGTTAAAGCAGGCTGATTGTTTTTAAAATGCTTTCAGCCAAGTGCAAAGCTGCCTCCAGAAATGTACTTTCCCCACGAGGATCGCGCAGACGCTCAATACTAAGAGGCTGAGAAACGTGTAGCCGCGGAGATTGGCAGCCCCACGCGGAATACGCTGACACCTCTAGAAATAAAGCTCCGCAGCCAATGCGGCGCCTCGGCCCGGGGGATTGGTGGCCTCGGTCGTGACGTGGCCTGGGCGGGCCGGGCGGGTTTGCGACAGCGGCCGCGGTTCCCGGCCGGGGGACTGGGGGAAGCTGAAAGAGGACCCTCGGAGCAGCGCGGAGGCCGAGCGCCCGCTTTCCGCCAGCGCGGAAGGTCTCTCCCGCACGCAGCTAGCCGGCGTGTCCCCGGGTAGGCACCGGATCCCAGCGCGGGTGTGGACCCGGGGCCCGCGCTCTCCAGCGCGGCCGGGGCTCCTCAGCGTGCAGGAAGCTGAGGTTTGGCCTGCGGGCGCGGGGCGCGGGGCGGCCAATCTATGCAGGGCCGAGGCGGGATTCTGCGGGTCGCTGTGCCCAGGCTGTTCTCCTGCCGTGGAGCCTGCAGAGAGCGCGGGGAGAGCAGCGGCGAGCACGCCGGCCCTCGGGTAGATGCCACACACGAGAGGGCAGCCAAGCTGCTCGGCGCGGCCACGGCAGCGACCCGAACCCGCCACGCTGCGGGAGGGGTGTGTGGAGCGCTCGGCTTTGCTCCGACAACTTCACTTCTCCCGCCGCTCGGGAGTGGAGGGGCTGGGGAGGCGCAAAGGGCCCGGAGAGGGATTCCTAATGCGTTCTTCCATGAAAACTTTCCCCACCTCGAGCATGAAAGCATGCATGCTCACTGGAGAAAATCTGGAAACCTGGGAAATTGTGTAAACAAACGGGCGAGGCGTGGGGATCACCCCTGGGGCGAGAGGAAACCTTTTGCCCAGCTAACCGCGGCCAGGGGCGAGCGGCGCTGAGAGCTCAGGTTTGGGGCAGTGGGAGCTGCTGTCGGCCGCGCAGTGTTTGTTTCCTTTCACTTCCTGCGGCAGCTGCTCAAGATGAGGAGGAGAGCCGGGCTTGGGCGGAGCGGCCGCGTGTCCCGGGTGTGAGCGCCCACCCGCCGCCGCCGCCTGCTCTTCCCAGCCCAGCGGGCGTCCGGCTATGCGTGCGCCGTGAGTACCCGGCGGTCGGAGTTGCGGGCCGGAGACTTCAGGAGGTAATGCTGGCTCTCTTTTGAGTGGCCCGGGGACAGTGAAGAAACCCCAAAATGGAGGATTTTTCCACCAGGACCTACGGCACCAGTGGCCTGGACAACAGACCTCTGTTTGGGGAGACGTCAGCCAAGGTGAGTGCGGCCTGCAGCTCTAGGCCGGGGTGGGTGTGGTGGGGTGCGGTGGGGTGGGCGTTGTGTGTGAGTGCCCTCCCCCTGCCCTCCCGCTCAGAGTCCGGGCTGGGTCCTTCAGCGGCCCCTGGAAGCACTTTTAGGAAGAAAGCTGGTTCTGCAATCCTGTTTTCCTCTCAAGATGTTTGCCCTGCCACTCTTCGTCTGCTTTGGGACTTAGCTGGCCAAAAGTCTTGAAGGCTGGGACTGGAGAATAGTTCAGAAAGTTCTGGGCTGTTAGAAGCCCTTCTGGGGAGTGCGGAAACCCCTGTCTGGAGGGGAGGTTTGATGGGTGGTTGCACAACCGCGCCTGCAGCAGGAATACTAATCTAGAGGCTTCAGGTGTGCGCCCACCCCCGCAAGCTTCCATAAGAACGCCAAAGAGAGGTTCTTCGGGTTCCTGTTTGCTTAGAGCTCTGAGGGTTTATTGCTGAGGGTGAAGCAGCCAAGCAAGTACAAAGGGGAGAGGCCTGAAATGAGGACTTCTTTGATGATGGGCTCCATTCCAGGAAGTGATCAAAGGGTACCTGGACCCAAACAAGCCGTAGTACATTATTCTAGGCTTTTAAAAGTATAACACCTTTTTAAAAAGCTTAATTATTTGATGTCTTGGGCCAACGATTTAGGAGAGCTCTTTTCCTGTTGTCAGCCATTAACTTTCTGAGTAGTTTATGTGTGATTAGCCTGGGTTTTCCCCCCCTTAGAAAGCGGCATTGGTGATCGTTGACCCCTAATAAAGTGCTTTCAGCCTTTCAAAAGGTAAGGCACATATAGAGTCCAGGGCTTCTTGGATTTCTTAGCTTTGGCGAGGGCTTTGTAACAGAAAGGGAACTTGTGCACCTGGCAGTCTGGGTTATAGCTCTCAAAGTGGAAGCTGCCAGCCTGCCACAAGACTGTTTTATTTTTTAAACTCCACATAGGTTTTGGTGTCTCTTCTCAAAATGTTTTAATAAGAAAATGTATTTAGCTTGATCTCCAGGTAGATGCGCCTTGGTCATCTTGTGGCTTTGCATAATCTCAGCCTGAAGTGCTCCTGGTTTGAGAAGTGTGGCTAGTCCAGTAGATGTTTCTGTCTCTGTGAACATTAAGCATTATTATATACTTGGCCCTAGGGATCCAAGCGACCCCATCAGGTTGGGGGAAATATGTAGACAAATGTGATGTGGTTGGATCTGTGCTATGACAGGGACACATTGGGGTACAGAGGAGAACTGGTTGCTTTATATGGGAAGTTTGTCCATCTGTCCTAAGAGCCACGAGGTTCAGTGTCTCCCCAGTATGTTGGCACACAATTGGGGTTCTGGGTGATCCAGACCTCTTACCTCTTTTAACCCCATATCCCTGGTAATGGACTTATTGATTTATTTAGACTCTTAGAAATATCTATGTTTTCTGAATAGCTTGGGCCAAAACTTCAAATGACTTTGTTTCCTATTGCCTGTAATCCATATGCATTTGAAATCCATCCAAGAACTTTACTATTACAAATGTGTCTCTGTTTATTGCATATTTATTTAGTACAAGAGTATATTGCCCCGGGATTATTTAGGCAACTTTAGGGCATTATAATAGTAGCTTCAGCTACTCAGAGACAGAGAAAAAAGTTAATGATATATAATTCCTGATTTCTCAAAATTTCTCCCTTTAGCTCCCTCTGTGAGGTTGACAGGGCGATTGGACATAGAGAAATTCCACAGAATGGAGAAAGGAGATAGACCCCTGGTCTGAGGGTAGGAGAAAAAACATCGTGTTTCTTATAAATTGAGATGCTGCATCTGAGGGAGGAGAGGCATCCATCTTGGTTCACAGCAAATGAAGATTTTATTTGAGGGCCTGAGGTGGGAAAGGCACAGGAATGGGGCCTCAATAATGAAAGGATAGGACACATTACAGTGGAGCATTTCCACGCAGGACAGTGACTGCTAGAGTGGGTGGATTCCTGGGGACCCTGACAAACCCATCACTGGCCCTTGTGTGTGGATGTCCCCAGGCTGCTCTCGTCTAGATGCCAGGAAACTGGACACAATAGCCACTTCACAGTGGAAACTTGATGTTAGTAAACTACCACTTATGATGAGAAAGATCGAGAAAGGGAAAAGCCTACTTCCTGTCATAGTCTGACAGATTTTCTGAGCTTTTTGCAATCTTACTTGCTTTATGACAACTGACAATATTATAGCCTCTCAATTTTAGGTGCAGGCCCTAATTTGGAGGCAGAGGACTGAAGCCCAAAGAACAGAGAAGAGTCTAGAGGGAAGTTTATGTTTCCTCAGTGCCAGGCAACATGCTGGACATGCAGCTTTCCCTTGCTTGATCATCAAATGCCTTTGTAAGATGGGTGTTCTTATTCCTGTTTTACAACTAAGGAAGTGGAACCTCAAAGAGGGTTACTAGTTCAGTTGTACAAGTAGTTTTCCTCTGGTAGTATTTCACCAACTCACTTTCATGAGGTGGATAGTGAAGTCAGTAGTAATTTAATTATGCAGTTTGTGCTTCTCATGCACTTCAGAAATTCACATAACTGTGCCCTTTCACAGAAAATAGGGGGTGAAGTGGTTTGCACGTTATGTAGTGAGTGGTAGATAATGGAATCTACTATAGAACAATAAGTACATAACCCAGTGGGCCTTGAGCAGCACCCTCATGGGCACTCCCTGAAGGAACTTCTGTCTTCACCATTACTGGATGCATATAGTGATTGCAGTTACTGAAACCCCAAATTTACTCAACCTTTCACATGCTATTTAGAAATAATTTTACAGGTGGACTCATGGAGTAAAAGGCAAAGTGAAATAGTTCTCTATTGTTACAAAACTATCTAAGAAATTTTTGACACAAAGAGAGGTATTCATCTTTTGTTAAAAAAAGAAAAACAAAAAAAAACCCCAAAACACCTCATTCCTTGATATTTTGGCATACATATTATTAGGTGGGCTATCTTATGAATTCTAGTCTGAATGTCCAGATGCTTTGTTGATCTCTTTTAAACTGTTCCCAAATTCTGAGTATATCTCTTTCAGGTGAAAAATATGGCACAGATACCAAGATAATAAATATCTGAAGTTTCTAAGCCTGTGTTGTGGCTTAGCATTTTTTAGAGGGGTGCTGTCCAATAAAAATATGTGAGCCATATATGTAATTTTAAATTTCCTAGTATTCATATTAAAAAGTATAAAGAAACAGTTGAAATTTTAATAATTTCATTTAATCCTGTATATCCAAAGTAACATCATTTCAACATATAATCAATATAAAAAATTGAGATATTATTATAATCTTTTCTTGTACTAATCCTTTGAAATCCAATGTGTATTTTGCACTTACCACCCACCTCAGTTTGGACTAGCTGTGTTTCAGGTGCTCAGTAACTATGCATGGCTAGTACAAGTTGAGCATCCCTAATCCAAAATCCAGGATACTCCAAAATCTAAAACTTCTTGAGCTCTGACTTGGTGCCACAAGTGGAAAATTCCCCATGTAAGTGTGTAACCCAAACTTTGTTTCATGTGCACAATTATTAAAAATATTGTATAAAATTACTTCCAGGCTATGTATATAAGGTGTATATGAAACAAATGAATTTCATGTTTAGACTTGGGTCCCACCCCCAAGATATCTCATATATATGCAAATATTCCAAAATCTGAAGAACTCTGAAATCTGAAACACTTCTGGTCCAAAGCATTTTGGATAAGGGATATTCAACCTGTATTACCATATTGTATAGCACAGTTCTAAAGCAACTGAAATATTAGTTATAGTGGTTCCATAGTCATATCTGTGAAACATCTTTCTTTATTGTGGGACTTTTGAAAGCTTTAATGTGCCAGTTTTCATTGTAACTCTAGTTGGTAAGGGTGGGTAAGTAGTACTTCCTAAACTATTTTGGTGGTGTCACCTTTTTATCCCTAGCACAATGCCTTACCCAGTTCTTACCCTCCCCCACCCCCAGGAGTATTCACTAGACAGGTCTCTACAGGAAGTACTTCAGGGAACATGGCTCTAGGAATTTCCTTCCTCTGCTCCTTCCTCCCTGTTAGGGTGTGAACTAGTGAATGAGGGTTTTGAGAAAGATTTCTCCAAACAAAGATGAGGATAGAAAGAAGGGAAAGTTTATTTTACTTTTTCTAGATGGAAAAAGGGCCAGCCCTGAAGTGGAAGAGGATGGAAGAGTGTGGGCTTAGGAACTCTTCAAGGCTGTAAAAGCAAACCCACAAAAGCAGTTTTAGGTCTGGTGAATGTAAAAATGAAAGATTTGCATTTCCTTTCTGTCTGCTCAGCTCTTTTCAGATGTTGTGAAAACAGAATTCCACGGGGTACCTGTTAGCTGTGAGAGCTCATACAATTGATCTTAGCCATTACTGAGGAAACTGTGGGTGAGATAATTTTTTCTCTTATTTCCTTAGCAAGGCCGTCCTTTCACTCCCCTACCCTCCCCTAGTGTGAACCAAAACCTGGAGATACACCCCTCTCTTCTGCCTACAGCTGCCTTTAAAAGTTTGCTTTAGGGACAACACCCAGTTTGGGCAGTCTTTCCTACTGTCTGTGTAATAGGGCATTAAGTTATTCTCAGGGCTTGTGAGTCAATCTTGATGTCTTAAACTTGCTAGCTGGCTGCCAAATCATCTGAAATCAGATTCAGCCAGTATAGACTGGTGAACCTAGGAGAGGGGGGAGGGAGGAAGGGAGGGAATGGTTTTCTCAGTGGGAGAAAGCAAAGCAGTATCCCATAGCTACAGCAAATGGGAAAAGGATGAACTCTCTCCTTTGGTGGGATGTAGTATGAGCTGGTTTCTTGACCAGCCTGTTCTATTGATGTTCAGTGATCACAATATAAGTGATTCATTCTCTAAGAAGGGTAGTGACAGTTCTTGCCCCCTTTATTCCTTCTTGGATATGATGTATGAAAAGTGAGTGAATTAGGGAGAAAGTACGTATGCTGAACTCCCCAGCACGTGCCATAGGGGAGGGAGGACCTCTGTGGAGGGGGCAAGTTAATGGGCTTAGAGGCTCAGATGCTTGGTTCCTAAGGCAAAAGCAACTTCCTTCATTCTCTTACCCCCAGGTAAAAAAATAATGGTGAAAAGCAAGGGCTTTTCATGACTGGTAGTCCTAGTCAAGCAATTCAAACATAGAGCATTTGGCCTCTGCAAAAAATAGTGTAAGATGAGAGTGCTACTTCATGCCTTTTTTGTTTTTTGTGGGTTTTTTTGGCTGTTTAAGAACAAAGCTGTGGTCGAGATTGCTGTGTCTGTGCCTGCATTCCCTCTCCCTGCCTAGAGCCCCCAGGCTGTCTGCTGAGGAGTGCAGGCTTCTAGCTTCTCTCCTCCTGACAGAGCTTCCAGGTGATCCTCTCATCACAGCTCCTGTCTCTCTCAAAGGAGGGCTAGTCGCTGCAGGGACTGGAAACAGTTGTCTCGTCTCCTATTGTGCTAGAGAAGTGATTAAGGACAAATAGACATGACTTTTTCTCTCCTACAGTGTGTGTTTTCTCTCCCGCACACCCAGACCAGTGGACTGGAATTTCTGGTGGTGGAGCCCAGGCATTGGTGTATTTGGAAAGTCCTCAGGGGATGCTGGTGCATGGGGAGGGTTGAGCTTCATGGGCCTTACCCTTGCTCTGTGTAAGCGCAGTCCAGGCTAGCACCTCTCCACTGACTCCTTTCCTTTAGCTGCCTCCCTGCTCTTCGCAGATGCTTTTCTCCATTCTGTAGTGCCCTCTCTTCTCCAACTATCTGAATCCTACTCAATCTAATTCCCCACTTTAGAACCTTCCTGGCCACCCAGCCTCTCCACACTTCCCTACAATGAGCCTGGCTGTCAGAGATGCCCCCTGGTGCTTACTCCTTGTGCTGCGAGGGACTTGTGTAGGTCTTGCCTCCCCGACTGGAGTATAGCAGGTGCCAGTTTCCTCATTTCTGCTGCCTGTTTAGCACTAGGCACAATGCCTTACCCAGTTCTTGATTTCACGTACATTAAGTTTTAAGTGATGTGAGAATTTAGCATCACCAAAAAGTAACCTACTCTTGGGACATTCTGAAGTCACAGTAGAAGGCTAGAGCTGGTGTTTAGAAACCTGGGTATATGCTGCATATCAAAACAGGAGGTGGTGCTTGAGGCTATCATGCGATTAAAGTCATCTCTCTCTCTCCCTGCTGAGCCATATATAGCAGAAAGGCCAGTAGTAAATGGATAATACAATATCGTATAAAAGGAACTCAAACTGGGGCCTGGCCTTTCAGAAGCTGATGGTCTACTGAGTTTCCTCCCTGTAGACATCATTTTTGCTGGTCTGTGGTAATAGACTGGGTCTATTGAACTGAGTCATTTTTCATTTTTTTATGGTCAGCCCATAAACCATGTATAAGTATAGTGACCATATTCTCTGAACCACTGAAGGGATATGTGGGTTGATAAACATGAGTGTCCTGAGGGGAGTGATGGAATGCCTTTGAAATTGAGGCTGCTCTAGATATTGGGGCCAGGACATGGGGCCAGTATAGCTCCCTTTCGGCTCTGAGGAGCTTCTCATTGGTAATGCTCCCCATTAGACATGGTATAAATAGTACTAATACCATGTTAGCTACCTATTTACTGACCCTCTGCTAGATGTCAGGTACTCTGTTGTAGGGGCTTCATGGGTGTTATCTCCTAATCTTTATCACAACCCCACATTAGACCATTGTGCAAGTATAAAAACTAAGGCTTAAACGTTAAGTGACTTACCCAAGGCCACAGGCAGGTATATGGCAGAAGAATAAGTCTAAGTCAGGTCGGTCACGCTCCTACCTCACAATCTATGCTGTGCCTCCCATTCTGAAGCTTGGAGCATACCAAGTTAGGGTGCTTCCTGTAGGTACCAACTCTAGAGGTCATTTTCTCTCTCAAACATATGGTATAGGTTTATTTTCTTTTTTACTGTGATCTGATTTCCAAAAATGGTGCTTCAGTGAAAATAATGTATTTCAGGTGCGTGCATCTGTGAGGAGAATCTGGTAGTGTGGGTATACAGAAATATTCACAACAGAAAGATGCTTCAAAATGTGAATCTGTGAAATAAGGGGAAAGTTAACAAATGTCTATAAATTTACTTTCTCTCGCTAGAAATGAGAGGGAAGTTGGTGTTCAGATCCACATGTAGGAATGGAGGTTATATGTGTGAGAGAGAGAGTTCAGAGTGTGAGAATTGTAAGGGAAGTTGTGCCTGTATTCTTATAAATGCTTTCTCATGCATCTCCTCTGCTCTTGGCACCATTCAAAGTCTGGTGTTTCTTATAAAAGTCTCAGAACAGTAGTACCTATGGTCAGAGTTCACCATGCCCTAGGGTTAGCCATTGAGACAAGATGTCTCCTTGCTTTCCACCCGTGTGGACACTGTCCCTCTAGTTGTCTCTGGTCACAGTGTGAGAGGAAGCTCCTGTGGAGGCAGAGCTGTGCAGCTCTGGGGGAACCAGATTAAACCATGGACAGGGCCTGAGGTTTCTTGCTTAAGTTGGGCCCCAAACAAACCTCCTACATTTTACATCTTCTCAGTACATTTATTCCTAGAGGGCTACCTCTTAGGTTTCTGATGGGGCCATTTCTACAGCTTTCATGACAAGAAGTTTTCCACTATGATTTGGAAGAAGAGAAATAAAATCATTTCTGAGAGTCAAACTTTTATGTATGGTATTAGGACCCTTGAGTTTGAGAAATGCAAAACTTCAGAGGCACAATTGTAGGATGTGACTCAAGGGTCTGAATCACTCAGTCTAGGTAAACGATGGCAGGAAGTAGTGCTCTTGAACATTTAATGCCTGCTGAATGTATTGGCTTGCTTCTTTCACCCTCCTAGGAGGAGATCATCACTGTCTCCAGGGGCCTGAGGAATGTGTGGGATGGGGGGGATAAGTACTGAGTATAAGACAGGATAGAGCCCTTTAATAAATGGATGAGCAAAGTGCCCAGGAGCATGGAGGAAGGAGTAGTTCTCCTGGGGGCATCAAATCAGACGACTTCTGAGTCTTGGACCTAGAAGCAGGAGTAAGATTTTTGACAGAAGGAGGTGACAGGGAATCCCAAGCAGCAGATGCAGCTTGAGTCAAAAGGGTGGGAGCAGGAAAGTACAGGAAACGGTGAGGGAGATGTGAGTGTTCCGTATGACTGGACCTAGAACTTGGGAGGAATGGTCAGAGGAAAGGTTGGGTTGGATGAGGAGCCTTGAGTGCTGTGCTGAGGATTTGGATTTTCTTCTGGAAGTTGTAGGTTGTTGAGTGTGCATATATGTGTTCTTCTATTCAGTTATTAATCAAGCGCATATTATATCCTGGGAAATGTGCTAGATGTTGGATAGCATGTCTCTTCTCATGGGGCATACGTACTGCAGGGAAGATAGGCATTAAACAAATCCTTGCTTTCTCTCTGCTTTAGTCACCCTGGCTGCCTTTTTGTTCTTCTAGTTCGAATTAGTCTGTTTGTGCTACTATAACAAGTACCACAGACTGGGTAATTTATAAAGAACAGAAATTTATTTTCTTACAGATAGGCTGGGACATCCAAAATCAAGGTGCTGGCAGGATTAGTGTTTGGTGAGGGCTGCTCTGCTTCCAAGATACTGCCTTATTGCTGCGTCCTCTGGAGGAGAGGAACACTGTGTCCTCACATGGCTGAAGGGATGGAAGGGCAAGAGAGCATTCCTTCCAACTTCGAGCCCTTTTATAAGGGTGCTAATCCTATTCATGAGGGCAGAGCCCTCATGACCTAATCACCTCCCAGAGGCCATACTTCTTAATACTGTTGCATTGGAGATTAAGTTTCAACATGAATTTTGGAGGGGACAGCATCTTTCAAACCATAGCACAATTCACCCAGCTCATTTCCTGCTTCAGGGCCTTTGCACTTGGTGCACTGGCTTATCTGCGATACCTTCTCCTAGACCCTTGTATGTCTCATTCCTTTCTTTTGTAAAGGCCCCTGCTCAGATGTCACATCCTCAGGGGATTCCTTGATCTCCCTTTTAAAAATAGCCCCCATCTCCACCCTAGTCACTCTTCATCTACTGTTTTATTTTCTTCCTACCACTTAGAATGTAGAAAGAATAGACAATGAACATCAAAGTGGGAACCAGCATGGGAGGAAGGCTCTTCTGATGTTGGAGGGACTTGAGATTTTGGGGCCAGAGATGGACTCCATGAGGGAGAGATTCAATATAGAGGTAAGGATGGGGATAAAGAATTGAGCCAGGGCATGGATGCAGGATTGGCAGAAGAACAGATCACTTTTTGATCCTTTTCAGGCTGGAAGGAATGGAGATTGGGGAGGAGGAGCTTTCCTTTCTTTCTTGGCATCTTGTTTTGTAAGGATGTCTACTGAAGTAAAGGCTATAAGAGTGGAACTGGGAACCTGAGGGGAGGTGGAGCTTCAAACCACTTTCTGGAGAGAGGCAGGGACCAAACCCAAAATAAAAGGCCATGGAAATACAGTGAAGGCCCAGCTGAGGATAGAAAATGTGAATTTGTAGTAAACCAAGTTAGTTTGTTCTTTCAAGTAACATTTGATCATCTCATATGCTGGGCACTGTAGTTAGCAGAGGGATATGACTAGTGCCATCACTTTGTACAATCAGAAGGAGGTTATTTCTACTCTGGGTAGTGGCATCCCCCATAGGCATGTGACTTGGCTTTGTCTGATTTGGAAAAAGGTGTTCTTGCCTCTGGGTGGATGCAGGCTGGTGCCAGGGTACACAACTTAGAAAGTGAAGCACTGACCTGGACTTCAGCCATACAGCCGTATGCAGTGGCCCAAAATGCAATAGTGAACAGTAAGGCATGGTCCTTGCTCTCCCAGACCTTACAAGGTAGAGAAGGAGTAAACTGGCACTTATAGTTAGGACAGTTTAAAGGCTTCAGAGCAAGGCTTATCGCTGGTATCTAGAAGTGGTTGGGGGTTTGGGGGTTAACTCGGCGCTGGGTTTTCAAAGAAAGCATCAGAGCAGATGAACACATCCACCAGGGAGTTTTCCGTGCATTGCTGAAACTGCCAACTCCATGCTTAGAAATTAGTAGGGGAGCCCTCAAGTCAGAGCTTGGGTGTAACAGACTGGGAATGTTCTAGTCAATGGATGTGGGTGAAGACCAGAGTTAGGGGCAGTAGAGGAGAGGAGGAGGGTAGAGGGTTGGAGGAAGAGGGATTTGGCATGGTAGGTGCTGAAATAATTGAGGTAACTGAAAAGAAGAAGGGAAGAGGTTGACAGGCTACCCAGGGACATACATTTTTAAAATACAGAATATTACTGAAATTGCCATCCCAGGCTGGCCTGTGGAGCAGGAAATGCCCTGGCCTCCCAGTCCTTCCTGGCACAGTGAGCCCAAGATGAGTACACAGGGGAATAGGCTCTATTGGGCAGAACGTTAAGAGATGGGCAGCAGGAATGCCAGGGTAGGGGGAGCTCTGAGTAGTCCAGGGTGCAGTTTGCTCACATGGAACAGCTTTCGGAGGGTAGGATGGCTGACAGGGGAAGACACTTGCAGTGTGGAGTGTGAAGACTGACCTGCATAGGACTAGGAGCATCTGGGGAGGGCTGTGGCTCTATAGGGCTTCCTGTGATGCCATCTGAGGAGGACGACTTGTGGAGTCACACAGAAACTTTGAAGTAACACCAAAAATGGAGTCTTCAGTCTCCTTCCTGTCTCTGCCCCACCTTCTTCCTCAGGAGTGTGTAGGACCAGGGAATGTCTTCATGGCATTGTGCATCCAGTTTTTCTTTTCTGCAAGGAGCTTTCTGTTTCGCTTTGCCCCTTCCTGGGAGTGTTGAGGAGCACTGCTAAAGGACAAATTCGTCAGCTGGAGTTCGAGCTGTGGTGCACTGCAAATCAGTGCTTGGTCCTGCTTTAGCAGAAAGTGAGTAACTGGGCTTCTACTCAGCTAGGAAAACCTGGACCCCAGAGATGCCCATGGTTACTATTGATATTTCCTTGTACTCAACAGATCCTCGCTGGGGAGGCATCTGTTAGGGTGTTGGGCCTTTGTGGCTGGCAAATCACAACCTCTTGGGTTGTGGGACCAGGCCACAGCTTCTGCTGTGCTATTGCATGCCCACCCTGCAGCAGCGAGGCCACATTCTGTTCTGATAGATTAGACCGCAGATGAGTGGGGAGAATAGCCTGTACTGGTGAGAGGCACCAATGTTATTAGCCACTTCTCCTTTTATAATTCTGTCACTTAACCAACATTCATAGAGTGCCAACAGTGTTCCACACTGTAGGGAAGGAAAACAAGTACAGTAGTCTCCCCTTATCCAAGGTTTTGCTTTCCTAAGTTTCAGTTACTTGTGGTCAACCATGGTCTGAAAATATTAAATGGAAAATTACAGAAATAAACAACGTGTAAGTTTTAAATTGTGCACCATTCTGTGTAGTGTGCTGAAATCTCGCTCCATCCTGCCTGGGATGTGAATCATCCCTTTATCCAGCATATCCACTCTGTATACGCTACCCACCTGCGAGTCACTTAGGAGCTGTCTCTGTTTTCAGATTGAAAAAACAGTACTATACATAGGGTTAGGTACTATCTGCAGTTCCAGGAGTCTTGAAACATATCCCCTGCTGGTAAAGGGGTACTGCTGTAGACTATCTTCCCCACAATTAATTAACTGTCATTCTTAGTGGAGGACACAGGCAATATATTTTATTTCAGTGCAGTAAGTATAAAGTCTGGGCGGAGTGATTTGGCAGCTCTGAGAGAGGAACATCTCACATCCTGAGGGGAGGTACCCAGGATGGTGTCCAGAAAGGATTTACGGTGGAGGTGATGTTTCAGTTGAGCTCCGAAGGATAAGTATTCAAATTGGGAGTGGCATTTCAGCCATCCCACCTCCCAAACCACAGCTCACTGTTTTGGGAACTATGACCTGACATTATGCCTTCAGCTTTTCTTATGGACCAATATAAGAAATGCTATGTATGAAATAGCTGCATTTTCTGGTGTTCCTGTATTTGTAACGACTCATGGGACAAACTGCTTAAAGCCAGAAGTTTGCCTCTTCTAATGATCTAGCATGCTTACTTTTATTAGTGAGACTTAAAACCCTGTTGTACTTCACTTGGCTGCCAGGAATCTTCATACTAACATTTGAGTTTAAATCAGAAATGTATTCCTTAGCCAAATTTTTTCTTGTAAATTCTTTCATTCCTTTTTTCCATTCCCCAAACCCCTTTAGGAATTTTGCCTTGGCCTTTTCATTGTTGCTTAACTGGGGTAGGGTTTTATTACAGTAGCATAAGCCCTTCAAATCCATTTTGGAAGTAGGCAAAACATAAATTGCCATGGCAATGGAAGGTTGAACATGATGTCACTTGTTAGCATTCCAAACTCTCTCGAACCAGGATATTTCCAGGGAGCTGAGGACAGATGCTAGCTCTTGGATATTTGGGATGTTATTGCCAATTTCCTCCTAGGGCCATCATTACCACCTAAGCATTTGAAATGAGTTTGGGGTTCTCTCTGTTGTATGAAGATGCTGCCTAATGACTGACCAGGCAAGTATGGGGGCTCCCTTGCTGTTTGATCACTAGGGAATAGGCCTTTTTACTCTGGCACAAGTGCAGTCTGAAACTGATGATTCAGAACCATAAATTGTTAGAACTAGAAGGGGACCAGATATTATTTAGCCCAATCTTCTCATTTGTTAGACCCAAATGGGTTAAGGCAGCAATCCCCAGCCTTTTTGGTGCCAGGGACCAGTTTCATGGAAGAGTTTTTCCAGGGACTGTGGGTGGCGGGGGAGGCGGAGCTCAGGTGGTGATGCCAGCGATGGGGAGCGGATATAAATACAATCACTCGCCCTCATCACCCTCTCTGCTTGCCTCCTTCACCTCCTACTGTGTGGCCCCATTTCCTAAGTTTCATGGAAAACAATTTTTCCAGGGACCTGGGGTGGAGGGGGAGGGGTGGTGGAGCTTTGCAGCCCGATGTTGGTCCATGGCCTGGGGGTTGGAGACCGCAGGGTTAAGGGATCCTTTTGAGGTCACATAAGTAGCCAGTGGCAGAATGAGATGAGCACTTTGATCTCCTGGCTCTAATCTCAGGGTCTATATGTATTAGTCTAAGGATTCTTAGATCTTTTGAACTGCTCATTAGGCTTAAATTTTGCAAAGAGCATTTGATAGGAGACTTTTGCCATTACTTAGCTGTGTGATCTTGGGCAAATCAGTCAGTCTTATCAAACCTAGTTACCCACTGGTAAATGGTGATAATGTATTCCTTACTTGCTTTACAGAGTTACTTTCCTACCATCCCAGACACAAACCATTTGCATGTATGTCCATCTTTTTTTCTTATTTCAAAGGAAGACAAAGACATGACTCCTTTGGACTCAGGCTGATCTGTTTATGTGCATTTTATCCCAGCTCCTTTCCTCTCAGCTCTCATGAAACTTGCTGAACTATCAACTCTGTCCATTGCCCCATTCTTTTTTTTTTCTTTTTTGGTAACAGCAGTGGTTTTCTTCTCCCCTGGGTTGGTCTTTGTGGAGTTCCTCTTCATGAACCACCTTTCCTTTTCTTCTTACTTATGTGCTAGCTCTCTTTCAGGTTTTGACTTTATTTGGTAGTCTTTTCCTGACTGCCCAAGATAACCTCACTCCTTTTCTCCTTAGTGTCCTCCAGAGCTCTGGATATTGTAAATGTCTGGAGGGTAGCAACGGTTTTATTCATTGTTGTATTTGCAACTGAAATATAATAGATGTTTAAATGCATAAATAAATGACTTAGGAGGTAACATATGTGAAATCCCTCTCAAAACTATACATACATATACGTACATATGCTGTCTTTTGGGAGGGATATCCTAAATCTCTTATCCTGTCTTCTCAGCAGGTAAGGATTCAGGCGGATTCTGATCCTGTCAAACTTCCTTGGGGAGTTAGAATAAGCTACAGTACAAAGTTTAAAACTAAAAAAATGCAAAAAAACAAAACTCAGGTTTAAAACTCTGGTAGGGGAGTATGGTTTTGGTAGGAGGAACTATAGTAAAAATAAAACTGGAGAGGAGACAGAGCTAGATTCTGTGAGAAATTAAATCTGAGTTAATAGAGACTAGCTGTAGAAATAACCTGAGTTTCAGTTTATTCCATAAACAGCAAAATTTAAATGCAATATTCACTTTTCTCCAGGTACTCCAGTTCTGGTTTAGAGCATATTAGTCCCCAAACTGTCCTTTGAAGTGCTAACTAGCTATTTAATTATTCTCCATTTTCCTGTTTGGAGACTGGGAGCTGGAAGAGCTGAAGCCCTGAAAAATAATCTCTGGGCCCAGGGGAAGGGTCTCCACCCTGTGATTTATTTTATTTTCTGTCCTTTTTTTTTTTAAAGAGACAGGGTCACTCTTGTTTAGGCTGGTCTCTGAGCTCAAGCGATCCTCCCACCTTGGTCTCCCAGAGTGCTAGGATTACAGGTGTGAGCCACTGTGCCCAGCTTCCACCCTGTGATTTGAACTTAATATTCCAAATGGTTTACTTAGACTCTAAACTTTAGAGCAATGTTTCTCAATTTTAAATGGGCACACAAAGTACCAGGTGATCTTGTTAAAATGCAGATTCTGATTCAGCTGATCTGGGGCGAAGACTGAGATTCTTCATTTCTCACAGGCTCTCAGGTGAGGCTGATGTTGCTGGTCCAAAGAACACACTTTGAGTAGCAAGAGTTTAGAAGAGAGAGCATTAGAAGTGGGAGGGCTTCCAAAGTTAATTCTGCTGTTTCTTTGATCTGGATTCATGGTTACGTTGATAACAGGTCTGAAGCCAAGGCCTTGGCTTGGAGAAAGAAAATATTGTGAGAAACACTTCTTCCCATATCCTAAATAGTTCATCCCACCTTGGGAGTCCCAGAGGGGACCACTGCATCATAACAATAACTGATATTCATGAAGATGACTTGGAGTTCTGTTCAGTGACTGTCCAGAAGGCAGGCAGGAAAGTGTTCATTGAAGTTTAGATATATTTTCATCAGAATGATTAAAACTAGTTATGCTTACATGGATAAATTCAACAATCTGGAAAAAAATCACTTCGACAATCTTCATTCTTGAAAAATAAGCACTTACTGCAGTACTTTGCAGATAGGCTTTTTGAGGTGCTATGTGCCACTTGATATCTTTGTCTAGAACTGGAGAGCATAATATTCTATGGTTGCTTTTCTGGGTGAGGAGTATAAATGAAATCTTCTCTGTTGGGGAAAGCACGCCTGGCATTGAATCCTATTTTCATCATTATTGGTATTGAGACCTTGGGCAAGTTCTCAATTTTTTTTAGCCTGTTTTGCCACCTGTAAAATAGTTATATTATCATTTCATCTGAGGATTTTTAAGACCAGAAGATATGTGAAAACTCTTGGCATAGTTAGTATCCTTTTACCATTATTATTTTTCCCCCTACTTCGATCCTGGTGGGCAACTTGCAGTGTGCCATGTGGCAATTAGTGATTCATCTTCTTGGCTGTCTCTGACCTGAACCTCCTTACTGGCTTCTGTTGGTGCGAGAACTGTTGTGAGGTATACAGACCTTTGTAAACGTTTGCAAATCCCTAGAGGTCATAGAGAAGCAGGTATTCTTGCTTGTTAGAACAGAAAAGAGTGTAGTTGAACCTTTTCACAAGACAAAAACACAGTGGGGTTCCCATAAATAGATTTTGTCTTTATACACATTTTATGTTAAACGCACACATTTGTCTTGTGTGGGACTAAGTTCAGGTTGATTGGCGACTTGTCCTTGGGTTTCTTCTCTAACAAATGGTCCTAACTTCAGGCTCCTGTGTGCTGTGTAGGCTTCTCTAGCTGATGGAGATAAGATATGTTCTGAGTCCTCTAAGTTTAATAAGGGTGTGGCTGGAGTTCAGTTTCTTTTGTCCTATAATATTTCAATTGCAGAGGCCTTGATGTGGAGAGTTGTGGTTTGTCCTTGGTTAGATCAGGCACGCCCAATTTAATACTTGGCTTTCTTATACTCTTTCCCTCTCAGCTTTGCCCGCCTCTTAACTTCTTTGGATTCTTATCTTTAAAAGCAGACAACTTGGAAATGAGAATTCATCTGCTGCTCTGTGATTTTCCTATGTCCTTCCCATCTCTGAAGTTTTGTTTATTGGCTGCCCAGTTCCGTATCCTGCTGGTCTATTCAGACCTTATCAAAACAATCCTTAAGACTACTGATCCATTAAAGACTCAGCTGTGACTTCTCAACTACTTGGCATTCTCCTTGGCCTTAAAGTAGTGTTTTCTAACCAACCTATTATATTACTTTAATTTTTAGCCCCTACACCTGAAACTACTTCTAACCAGTGATGTAGATTTAGGAATTCCTAGTTTCAAAGTTGCTTCTAACTTGCTATACAGCTTTTAGCAATTAATTTAACCACATTGGGCCTATATTTACTTTAATCTGTAAAATGAGGATTGGATCAGAAGTTTTTCAAACATTCTGTGGTATTGGTTGGGACGGGGATGGGAACGACAAGAAAGCTCAGTGGGCAGGACCCCAGCTGCCTCATTTAGTCAAATGGTTCTATTTTTTCTTATATATTGAAGGGTTTCACTTTTAATAAGTCAGAAAAACCACTGCACTAGACAGTCTTTAAAATTGCTTCTAGCCTTGGCACTCTATGAACCTTCTTGCAGTAGTACCTATTTTTAGATTAGACAAGGACACCTAAGCTGTATCGCAAGTATCGGCCCACACTCACCAGGGTACTCTACATCATGTAGTCTGGTTCCTGATACTTTTGACCAAGGCTCTGGCCTGGCCATCCCAGTGCCCCATCCTTCTCCTCATACTATTCTCAGCACATGGATTATTAAGTCTCCCTTCCCCATTCAGTCCTACTCAGTCTTCAAGACTCTAGTGTAAACGTTCTGTGCCTTCAAGAAACCTTTCTCAGCTGGCCATTTTCCCACAGTACACTTTCCACTCTTATGGCTCAGTACACTTTGCTTTGTCTGGCAGTTGTATGTATAAAGCTCAGAGAAGGGCCAGATCTTGGTTTCTTCATTCTAAACCACCCCAATGCCTAAAATTCTACTGTTCTGAAAGTGCCATGGGTCCAAGTCATATGGCTTAAAGATTCTTTTTCTCTTTCAGGATCGAATCATCAATTTAGTTGTTGGCAGCTTAACATCTTTATTGATTCTAGTAAGTATCTTTATTTTGTGCCTCACTCAGGCTCTTAGCCAAAGTTTTGAAAACTTTAGTATTATGGTTTAATTAACTCTCAAAATACTTAAAAGGGGCTAAGGACATGAGTATGTGATGTGTTCCAGTCAGTTAAATCAATGCTTTCAATTTTATTACCACAAAACTGCAACTGGCAACTGCAGTAGCTAGTTAGATTTTCACCCTCAACCCCCCTTGAATATGTGAAATAGCACCTGGTTTTCAGGTACTGAGTTTGCCATGTTTGCTTGCCTAGTAAATCTGAAAAATGTCTGTGGCTACCAGCAACTCCTTTCTGATAAAACCCACCATAATTCCCCATTTCTGTTAATACCTTAAGTTCATTTTGTTCCTAAAGAATATCCTTTACCCTTTGGTCAAGTTTAAAAAGATTTGGTCAGTGTATAGCTATTTTTCATCCTATATAATACTATTAAAAAAGTTATATTTTCCATAGTCTGATAATATTTGGTACATTGTCATTAAATTTGTTAAAAGAATTTTCAAGTTTCTTCCATGACTGCTTAAGAAAAAGATTGTGTATGATGCAATGTCTGTGCAGGAACTATATGGTACTAGAAACCCATTTTTCAATATTTTTCATAATGGTAAAGCAAAACCAGCTTTGATTATACTCACTTTTGGTAGGAGTATTCAAAATAAAATGGTTAGAACTTTTTCCAGTATAGGGCTGGGCATGGTGGCTCATGCATGTAATCCCAACAATTTGGGAGGCAGGAGGATCATTTGAGCCCCAGGAGTTTGAGGTTGCAGTGAGCTATGATGATGCCACTGTACTCTAGCTCAGGCAACAGAGCAAGATCCTGTCTCCAAAAAAAAAAAAAAAAAAACCCAAAAACTTTTTGCAGTATAATCATGAGGTTTAAATGATTTTTAATCTTTGTTAATGAGGTTATTTTGAGATTAAGTGGTTTTACTGATACTTTGTCTCTTTTCATAAGTGAGGGAGAGGTTAGAAGAGGAAGAAGTACTAAAAACTCAAACATATTTATAACTATTTCATTAAAATTCCAGAAAACCTGGTGATATAATTCTCTAGTGTGAAGCATTCTGTAGTATGATGTTGCCTACACTGTAGTCTAACCAAGTCTTAGAATTACTCTTAAGGCCTTACCTCATGATTTCTCTTCATACAGGTAACGCTGATCAGTGCTTTTGTTTTCCCTCAACTACCTCCAAAACCACTGAATATATTTTTTGCCGTCTGCATCTCTTTGAGTAGTATTACTGCCTGCATACTTGTGAGTACTGTTTAAAATTAAAAGGATGTCAGAATTCTCAGTATTAACTGCACTTTTGGAAATCGTTTTTTTTTTTTTTTTCTCAATTCGAAAGTTGTAACCCTAACGGGAAACTCTGTTCCTTTGGTAGCTAAAAAATGAGAGAAAAAATTAGTGGGAAGACTTCAGGTGGCCAAAGATTTGATTTAATTTACTTAATTCATCTTCACTCAAGGACTTACATACAGGGCCCAACAGGCTTTGGGAAATGTCAGTTATTGCCCTTAGGGGGACAGATATTGAGCACTCTCGATTTATTTCTAATAATTACAAAAATTAGTCTATTTTAATCTATGTGCTTATCTCCCCAAATGGAAGTAATTAACACCAAAATCTCCTGGGAAACCGAAAGCTGCAGCTATATCCTTGTTGCAAGAATGTTTGACTTTACTACAAATAGGTCCTTCTTTTACAGTAAAGAAACAAAGATAGTGATGGCTCCTCAGTGTTCAGTCGTTCACTAGTTGGCTGTTTCATGTCCCTTGAGAAGAATCAAAACAATAGACACTTAAATCATGATAGTAATTTGCTTCTCTGAGTTAAAATTAAACCAGGAGACATCTCTCAAGTGTTGTAATTCACTGATCCTGCTATACTCCTGTAACCTGAAGGAATTGGTCCATCCCACTTTGGGAGCCTTCCTGTCCCCGAAGCCTAAAGTGACTAACAATGAGCTAGTTTAATCCAAATATAGACATTACGGATGCCCTATTTTATATTGGCAATCTGAATCAATAGTATGAATTTAAAAGTTGACCTCCCTTCCACTACCCAGAAGAGTTACACCTTTTACTCAAATATATTTAAAGTATATTCAGGTATATGTTCATTGATAGCCTGCCAAATGACTGGTGGACTATACAGGTTTGAACATAGAAGAAAGTAAACTAAGAAAGTAGAAATAAGTATAGTCTTGGATGTGGAAAATCAGATGTTGAATTATAAAGAAAGAGTAAGAATTAAATTCTGGGTACATTGGTCTCAGGAGTTAATATGGAGACTGTGTCATTTTAAACACTGACGAAATTGATGGCTTAAAAAGAATTAGTTGTATATTAAAATTTTAATAGTTGTCCTAGTGGCTATTACTTAAACTTTTATTTCTTCTTTTATAGATCTACTGGTATCGACAAGGAGACTTAGAACCGAAATTTAGAAAGCTAATTTACTATATCATATTTTCTATCATCATGTTATGTATATGTGCGAATCTGTACTTCCATGATGTGGGAAGGTGAGGCTGCCAAGGAGAAATACTTACCAGGACTCTTCAAAATGACATATTAGAACAGTGACTAATTGTTGGATAAGGTATGCTGAAGAATATCCTGCAGAAGTCTGATACATGATTTTCATGTTAATTGTAAATCTAAATTCCCTCTTGCAAGGGAGACATATAGATCACTTTGCTTTTCCTTTAAGGAGCTGATGCTGCACTTAAACATTCCAACTTTCACTTTTGAAATTTTTTATAATGTAATTGCATGGCAAAAGGCTATGTAACAAACAATCTTGCGTTTTAAGACAAATATTTTTTTATTTCTGTTAAACTGAATATACAATTGTTCCCTAGACAACCAACTTTTGCTTGTAACTACAATTTAATTTCACGTTAACAAAACAGATGGTGAAGACAACTTTGATTGTGAAGCTCTAATTACAATAATAAATAAAATAATTTATACAAGGGTTTTTTTTTTGTGACTTTTCTATAGTTTTCTATAGGGGTCATGTTCATTAAAAGCCCAAGTGGCTCGTTTTGGCTTAACCCTTCTCTAGGCTCTAGTATAGGAATGACTCTTGATTTGTTTCCTTTTGTTACAGAAACAAATTTTGTGTTGTTTTTTAAAATTGCCCAAGAGGAATAAGGTATATTGTACCCCACCAACTAATGCACTAAGTGAATGGCAAACTCTAATACCCCCAACTTTTTTCTGGGTAATTATATATACCATTTAGTTTAAAAATTTTACTTCAAAGTGATAACTTAGTAAACTAATGACAGTGGTTTCTGAAGGGGTGAAAACTGCTTAGCTTCTGGTGGGTTTTGTTATTATGGTTATCCATATATTCCCTTTAAAGTAATAAAAAACCTGTAGTGAATGTTAACACTTTTAATGCTTTCCTCTTTACCCTGCCTAAATCAGCTCCCACTGCCTGCAATGGGTTAACCTGAAGTAATCACCACATCCTAAGACTCCTTACTTGTATGCTGGTCAAGTCTCAAAGTGATGATATTTAATCTTTTTGAAGAACTGACCATGTTGATAGGATTTCTCTGAACTATCACCAGGCCTACTTGAGTCTGACCTTTAGAGATAAACAGTACTGTTTTTAAACCAGAGCAGTTAAACTTTGGTGATTTTAACCTTTTCTCAGTAGCTGAAGTGAATGAAATTCCCTACTGACAAATAACACTAAACATAGGGATATATGCAGTTATAACTCCCATATTCCACTCAACTACACACTGTCATGAAAGTGGACCTCAGATGATATATTTAAAGGAGGTAAAAGTCATAGCAGCAACAATGTGTGTGGCTTACGCACTGTACCTCTTTAAAATGGTAAATTAAACCTCTTGGGGGTTGAGTTGCTCCTATTTCCTTAAAGATGTTGTAATTAACAGTGTGGCTTCTTTGTTTGAACTGCCTGTTTCTAACAATTACCTAATGACAGTTTACCAACTCCTCAACATCCTTTGAGTCTTCTGAAACAGGACTGCCCAAAGATGATCCAATGATATTTGATTCTTCCTGATGATGTTGGAGTATGGGATCTGAAACAGTTTCAAGTTAGTCTTAAATGTGTATATTTATTCTTTAAATCATGTCAAGAATTTAAAGTATTCTACCTAAGTGTAAGAACACTAATATCTTTATTTTTGGCTCAAGAAAGACTAAAACAACTGAATTAAATACCTGACTGCCTGATTTTTTTCCCTTCAGATTTATTGAGCACATGGTAAGAGTTGTATTACAGTACCTGTTAGTGTTGTCAAAGGCAAGACAGATTCAGTATCTATAACATCAGATGCCTGGATAAAGCCATGTGGTGAAGGAACAATAAGTATTGTTTCATCATCAATTGTTTCATCAACTTGTTCTTCTATAGTAGGAGAGTCTAAATCCTAAATAATAATAAAGAAGAAAAGATGAGGGCCGGACACGATGGCTCACACCTGTAGTCCCAGCTACTCTGGAAGCTGAGGCAGGATGATCGCTTGGGCCCAGGAGTTTGAGGTTGCAGTGAGCTCCAATGATGCCACTGCATTCTACCCAGGGTGACAGAGCAATACTCTGTCTCCAAAAAAAAAAAAAAAAAAAAGAGATTCTGACTCATACTCCTTATTTGATTTCCTTAAGGTCCCAAGCACATAAGGTTGAACAGGACTTCTCTCAAACATATCCCATTTTAAATTTAGAACATAAAGAAACGAAAAGTTAAGGTCTTCAAAAATGGGCAAAAGTTAATGATCTCATAATCTAATGTACTAGGTATTAAAAAGGAACTTAAAAGAATTAATTCAGTTATGTGTCACCTGAATATAGAAGAATATAGGTTACACTGTGGGATGAGGTTCCTAAGTTGAACCATAAAGATGTGTTACTAACCACTCTCAGGAAAATACTTTTGTGAGAAATGTTTGTTGGAACCCAATCTATTGCAGGTGGAGAGGGAAAAGTTTTAGTGAGCAACTGTGGTAAGATAGAACATAGTTTTCTTATTCCCCCCACTGCCTAAAGATCTCTTTGCCTGCCCACTTCTGTCAGCAACAACACTGTTGGTTCACTTGTGAGGTCAGAGGTAGGGATTTGTACTTTATTTTGTGAGTCTAAGGAAAAAATAAGGTATCAGAGAATATCCTTCTAAAGTATTTCTAAGGCTGATTCCAAATTGCAGGTCAAGGCAAGAACCCATTCAGCTGTTCTCTTAAGTGCAACTTACCTCAGTAACATAAGCACTGGCTAAATCAGAGGGTGATTCCTCCTCTTGTTTAAGGTCGGTGTCAGAGATTTCTTCTTCTGTTCTGACCATAACACTATTCATCAGTTCTGTGCTATTTTGGTCACTGAATTTGGATACATGAGCATCATTAAATGACTCCACAGTCATCTTAGGCTGATGAATTTCATCTGGGAAAGTGTCTGCTTCTAGGGCATCTGGAGGCTCAGGAAAATCAGATGATTGAATATCACCATCTACTGTCAGTTCTGCTTGAGATATGGAAGAAGTGATGTCCTCTGTGGCAACAGTCTGAATGATGACTCTTGGTGTGTGACACTGCACTGTGACATTGTCACTTGTGTTCAACAAATGTTCTGGCTATGAAACATTAAAAAAAAAATCTATCAATGACAAATGAGAAAGTACCTATTAAAGTTATACAACAAATGACATAAATTCATAGGTGATACCCTGCTGTCCCCTCCCATAACTTCTCATCTCTGGAACTGCAGTGTTATCACTGTTTTCCTAGAACCCCTGGTTCTTTGCCTGCTGGGGCCCTTGCTCTTCTAATATATCTATTCTATTGTGCATCCATCTCATATAAGGGGATACAGGGGGTGAGAGAGAGATCCCAGTGAAGGCACAGTGATAGTACAAAACATTGTGCTTGGGGCAATAGCAGTAGGAAGAACTGTTTAGATAACTGGACTACCTCATAGTTTGGTGCTTGTATTTTGTATCAACTAATCCTGGTCCATAACAGGTACTCAAAAATCAAGTAATTTATGTAACGTACGGATAAAGCATGAACAATGATCTGTTCAGGAGAAGCAGGAGCAGCAGCTGTCAGGGTTACTGTGGGACTAGCAGTCAGAGTTAGGGGAAGGCCTTGGCTTGAGCTTGTTTGAAGTAGGTAGGTGCCTGGAGTGCCAGTGGGCTGTAAATGGAAAGACTAAAGGAAAAAGAAAAAAGAGTTCAACAGACTATGATTAAGTCTACTTTTATATATCCAAAGCAGGGACTCACTTTAATTTACTAGCCACAAATGTACTTACCAGTTGTGAAGGTATGAACAGGTAATAAAATGAAGGGTATGATATTCTTTACTATTTATCTGTCTCAAGTCATTACTCAGCCTGGAGGTTTAAGAGGCAAGACATTTATCGTGCTCTTTGCTCCCATATATTTCTATAGGCTGGTTTCAGCTATTTGTTTCAGAGCACCAAGGCACAGTGGTATGAACACTTTCCAGTGCAGTAACCCAGCACAACCGATACAAGCGATCATCCCACTTTATCCTTTCTCTGAAGCACATAAAAACTGGCAATCTCTCAAGTTTAAAAAAAAAAAAAAAAAAACTTCATATTTTTGAAAGGGCACAACAGCACTGTTTACTTGAGCACATTTTTTTCATAGTATAATTTTAGGAAATGTTTTTTATATTAAGGAAAAATGTACAGAAATAGCAATTAGCAATGTTCTACTGAAGGAACATTTTCTTATTCGAAAACCTGGTTAACTACTAATACATTTATCTTTTGAGATTTTTAAAGGAAGTATAACAGATCTACTAATAAACCTTTCACAACTATAAGCTTCTATATAAAGATTTGAGTTAGGTTGATCCTGATACCCTAAAGGGAAAAGTACTTGTACTTAAAATAGGTCTTGGGAGTTAAAATCACATAGTCTGTTTTTTAGTCCAATGTAGTCTTGTGGACTTTGTCAAAACAACTCTCCTGTGTACTGAATCCCTGAATATAGGTTTAATTATTGCTTAAGTGGGGATAACAACTACCTCTCATGGAAATGGCTGTTACAATTAGTAATGATTATAAAGTGTCTAGCACTCAGTGGGGACTCAATTTCCTTCCTTCCTTTCCATAAAAGTGAAAGCTAATCATTTTCCTAAAGGTTGTGTGTAATCACCTATGGTCAGGCATTACTGTAAATACTTTATATGTACATTTTATTTAATAAATTTAAATACATTTAGTACTCAGAATTTTTTGGAGCCGAGGTACTATTATCATCCCCTATTAATAAATTAAGAGAAAAGTTTCTCAATATTTTATTGTGACCCCATAAATAAAAGCGAACACATACCCCAAATTTATGTATATGCGTATTTTGTTTACTGGGGAGGAAGGGTTTTAAAAAAGAAAGTTCTGTTTTCTACCTGTGTCAAATGGTTGTCTCATACATTCCCATTTTGGAGACCACTGGATTAGCAAACTGAGGCTGAAGTTAAGTAAGATGCCAGCAGAATTTCCAAAAGTGGAAAGAAAACCTTTTGCTACCTTTGCCATCTTCCCGAGATTTGGTTGAGGAGAGGATAAATAAACTTTTGCACTACTACTCCTATGTTCTTCACAATAAATAAATTTTTTTTTTTTTTTTTTTTTTGAGACAAGAGTCTCATTCTGTTGCCCTGGGTAGAATGCAGTGGCATCATCGTAGCTCACTGCAGCCTCAAACTCCTGGGGCTCAAGCGATCCTCCTGCCTCAGCCTCCCAGGAGCTGGGACTATAGACGCCCACAACACCCATCTAATTTTTCTATTTTTAGTAGAGACAGGATCTCACTCTTGCTCAGGCTGGTCTTGGAACTCCTGAGCTCAAGCGATCCGCCCGCCTCAGCCTCCCAGAGTGCTAGGATTATAGGCGTGAGCCACCGTGCCTGGCCAATCAATAAATCTTGACATAATTTAAATTTGCTTTATATTTTCTTAATATGAAATCTGAACTAATTCTAGGTTTACTTGTTTTAGAAAGTAGCGTATCAACAGTCATGTCCATTTTCCTGCAGCCTAGGTAACCATTAATCTACTTTCTGTGTGTACAGATTTGCCTATTTTGGACATTTCAAATAAATGGGAGCCATATACTATGTGATATTTTGCATTGTCTGGTTTTTAAGGTTCATCCATGTTGTAGCATGTATCAGTATTTCATTCCTTTTTATTGCTGAATAATATTTGTATGGCAATAGCACATTTTATTTACCCATTTTTCAGCTGATAGACATTTGGGTTTCCATTTTTTGGTTGTTAAGAATAATGCTATGAACATTCATGTACAAGTTTTTATTGGACAGATGTTTTCATTTCTCTTAGATGTATTTGGGATTAGAATAGGTGGATCATTTGGTCTGTGTCTAACCTTTTTAAGAACTGTAAGACTTTTCCAAAGCAGCTAAACCATTTAGCACTGGTACTTTTAAATTTTGTATCCCCAATGGCTATTACAGTATTTACTGAATGAGTGTTGTTAAATAGCTCATGATTAGTTTGTCCACAAACTTTTCCTCAAATAACCAATATGAACTTTTTGGTTATAAATTTATGACTCAGTACAAATCCATAGTAAATGTTCATTAGCACTGTCATTTTCATATATATAAAGAACATATTGGTTTATAATACAGATGAAAAAGGAGAAGTCTGATTTGTCTAGTCTACCATCCATGTGGCCTCAGACTTTTATATTTCATCTGCTTATATGATAACATTTCTAAAGACAATACCAACTAATCTTTCTTATGCATAAAAATGGCTAATATCTATTTTATGAAGTATTACTCACTGGAAGAATCTCAAATGTCTGTAGTGTTCCACTGTTTAGCGTTATCGTTTCCGAGTCAACGGTAGCAGCAGGGGAGTCTGTTGAAGCTGTGGTAAGAACAAGAGCAATAAATAAAATGCTTCGTAAATTAAAATTTTTCCAGTGTAATCAACTGTCATGAAGGCAATTTCATAATGAATCATTTGTCTGGAGACCTGAAGTCATTTAAATTTCTTATGAAAGGTAAGATATCTAATGGATTGATCTGAGATGGCATATAGATCAGGGGTTGGCTAACAGCAGCCCACAGCCAAATCCAGCCTGCTGCCAATTTTTGTAAATAAAGTATTACTGGAACACAGCCATGCCCGTTTGTTTATATATTTTCTATGATTGCTTTCACACTACAACAACAGAGTTGAGAACCTGTGACAGATACCATAAGGCCCATAAAGCCTAAAATATTTACTATCTGTCCCTTTATAGAAAAGGTTTGCTAACCCTGGTATATGTCACAAAATGTTTCTAATGTTAGGAAGTAAGTGGAACACACTAAGGTCAACCTGCAAAGAGATAGAAACTTGGTAAAAACTAATTTTCCTGAACATTCTGGTAAGCAGTATATATGTCTTGATTGGTAGTCCCAAAACACTAAGCTATAGTTCTAGCAACATTACTTCTTAGCAATGTAAACCTGGGCAAATAACTTACTTTAAACTAATGTTCAGAGATTTCTATCTGTTCTGCCTACCTCATATAGTTGTTGTAAGGATCAAAAGTGCTTTTAAAAACAAGATATAAATTTAAGATAGTATTATCTTACAAGACCACATTTTGGGGAGTGAACAGCACTTTAGAGATCAGAGAGTATAATCACTTTATAGGTGTGTCAGCTGAGGCTCAGACTTGATCAATGTCTGCTCAAGGTTATACAGAACTAAGACTAACTAGAAGAAATGTAATTTCTTTTGGTGCTTTTAGTCATATTGATAGGTAAATCCATGTAGAAAATGATTTTGGAATTGACATAAAGTGTGGTGTTTATAGTTATTTAGTTTATTAGATTCTGACTACAATAATTCTCAGCATGGGAGAGGAGTGTAATACCCTTACTAATAGAAATGCACTTGATTCATGTTATTTCTCTTACTATTTATGGATCTGTAAGATCATAGCTATAATAATTTGATGTGATTCCAGATAAATAACCTAAGTCAAGCTGAGCAAACCATGGTTGGGGATAAATGTGGCTCAAGGCTAAGAACTGTTTTCACACTTATAAAGGTTATTTAAAAACAAAGAATATCCCACAGAGACCTCTGTGGCCTGTATAGCTTAAAATATTCATATTTACTATCTGGCCCATTATATAAAGAAATTTCCTGATCCCTGTCCCCTAACCTAAAAAAAGAAACAAGAGATTTTAGTCACAATGCTACAAATAATGGTTAGATTGTAGAATTACTATAGTCACATTTCTTGCTGGAAGAAATGAAGTTTAAATGTCTCTAAGGTAACTTTGACAGTCATTGCACATACAGACAGATGGTGGTTCAGTGATTCTCAACCAGGGGATCATAGGGTGTATTTGGAAATGCGTGGGATGTTTCTGTTTGGCATAATGATTGGAGAGAATTCCTGACATTTGTGGGTGAGATCAAGGGACACAGCATCCTGCAATGTGAAGGACAGTCCTGCAAAAAACTCTCTCACTCAAAATGCCAATAATCACCTGGTTGAGAATAACACAGTGATTGGTACAAATAGTATTAATTAGACCAAAACAAAAAGCAAGATAAAAGTGCACAATAATGTAGCTGCGGTTCTGAGAATTTCATTCTCATTCCTTCTTTTTTTAAGAGACAGGGTCTGGTTCTGTTGCTGGGGCTGGAGTGCAGTGGTGTCATCACAGCTCACTGCAGCCTCAAACTCCCATGCTCAAGTGATCCTCCTGCCTCAGCCTCCTGAAAGCTGGGACTATAGGCGTGCACTATCACACCCGGCTAATTTTTCTTTCTTTATTTCTTTTTTTGTAGAGATGGGATCTCACTATGTTGCTCAGGCTGGTCTCAAACTGGCCTCAAGCGATCCTTCCTCCTCATCCTCCCAAAGTTGCTAGGATTACAGGCATGAGCCACCACACCTGGCCTCTTTTTTTGGTCACTATAATTGAAGACTGACAAAAAGGGAGAAAGATTAACTTGACATAGATCTGAAGAAAAAAAAAAAATTCCCCTCCCTGTAACAACTGCTGGGGTCACACAATCTCATTAAACACAAAGCTGTCAGAGGCTAAGAACAACGGAAGGGTAAAAAAGCAGCTCCCCATAGGAAAATGGCCCTTTCCTCTGAAGAGAATCTTTCTTATCCTCACCAAAACCCATTTCTTCTATATACTCATTCTTCTATTCAAATCCATCCCTGATTTGTATGCCTTTTGGTGAAATTACTACAAATGACGTGCCACTCTGTCAACTCTATTTCTTTGCTTGATTGCTTTTTAGGTAGTTTTCTATTAATCATTAATTCTAATTTCTATTTTTAATTTCTATTAAATCACTGATTATAAAATCTAGAAATTAAGATGGCTTGAAATAGTTTACGATGGTTTTAAGTCCTTCTTGACACACACTCATTCTTTGTGCAAATATTAACTGAGCTAAACATAAAATGCCTTAGATAAACATAAAATGTGCCTCAATTCATCAACTTGGATAAACTTCCATCAATATTCTAGAAGACTAAAAGGTGTCAGAGCCATTAACCAAATTATATTAAGTCAGATAGCAAGGAGTCATGAGGGTCAAACACTCACAGACATGGGTGATCTGGACTGGAATCTGCAGTGCTGTCACAGGGTTAGGAGGGATGGCTGTATTATCTTCCAAGCGGGCAACTCTTATCTGAACATGCTGTACGCTGGAATTGGAATTACTGTTTGGAACTCCAGATGCTGATTTATTCTCCAAAAGCGTTGGGTTGTTTTTTTGATTCTCATGTAACTGTTTAAGACCTTTTATTAAGACTGAAGGGAGATGGGTAGACAAAAAGAACATTGATTCTCCGACAGACCACCATCTAAGCAGCAAGGGGGGTGGGGGGGGTAAGGAGGGAAAGTATTTGGAATAAATAATTGCATATTGGATGTGAAAATAAAATATTTTAAAACAACCACCTATCCTAAAATATTTGGAAACATTATCAACATAACAAATTTTTTAAATTCTTAACATTGTTCTTGCCACAGTAAGATTTATAATGCCAAAAAGGTGAACATTGCAAAGAACATGGAAATACAACATTTTTACATTCTAGGGCTTCTTGACAGAATTCTTATTTAGGAAAAATATTGGCAATGCTAAGCAGCTTATTTTCATTTTCTAAATAAATAGCGTACATTTTTACCCCCAAGGACTCACAGATGCTTGACAACTCCAAAGGTAGCAGGTGATTTTTTCCAAAGAGTAATATGCTACCATGAGTTCTTGCACAGGGAGGCCAATTCTAGACTTTGCTCTATTCATAAACTATACTAATCCTAACAGGGTTTTTAATTTTTAAAAATCACAGTTTCATCAAGCCAGAGTTTCTCAGCATTTAATTTTCCTTTGGAAAAAAGGAAGCCGGAGTGCTATAATAAGGGGAATGAATTTGAAAACCTAAATTAAACAGACTGTACAATTTAGTTTAGTGCCTAAATGCAAAACAGGCAATGAAATGAAAAGTATGTTATGCCTCATTTTAAATACACCCTATGTAAGATCTCTCAATTTACATAACAAATGAAATAAGAAATTTACAGAGCCTTTGTTCAACAAAATAAATCACCATAGAATTTCTCTAAATAACAAACCCAGTCAAGATATTTGAAATTATTCAACTCATAAAAGTTGATTTAAACTTGTTTTCAGATGTGCATCTTTGTACAAAACGAAAATACGGTCATGAGTCACTTAATAACGGGGACAGGTTCTGAGAAATGCATTGTTAGGTGATTCCATTGTCATGTGAACATCATAGAGTGTACTAACACAAACCTAGATGGTATAGCCTACTCCAAACCTAGACTATATGGTATAGTCTCTTGTTCCTACCTACAAACCTGTAGAGTGGTTTACTGTACTGAATACTGTAGGCAACTGTAACACAATGGTATTTGTGTATTTAAACATATCTAAAACATAGAGAAGGTACAGTAAAAACACAGTGGTATAATTTTATGGCACCACTGTTGTATATACAGTCCATTGTTAACCTGAAACGTTATATGGTGCATGAGTGTATATGTAAAATTAATTTCCTCTTCATAGTTTGAGTGTTAATGTGTATATTTTTGTCTTGGGGCTTTGGGAATTACAGATCACATTAACTCTTCTCTAGGGAAGAAAAAACCATTACTCAAAGAAATAGGGCAGAAGTTTAAGTGAAAAATCTGCTATGATATCTCTTTAGCTGAGGCAAAGAACTTCTAACCTCTCACTCCTAAAGAGTAAATATATTAAGAAAAAGGAAGAACTTAAAAAGCAAATAATACATTACCAGGGAACGAAACATCCTTATGGTTTGCAATTTGCCTTTTGATGGTCCACCATTTACTGCGAAGCCATTGTGGTGAACGGACACTGCTCCATCCCTCAGCTAACAGATCCCAGTTAATGTCATTTTCATCAGCTACATCAAGCTCTGCTATCCTACAGGTTACAAAATAAGCATCTGTTAGATGTTAAATTTATTTCTCCCTAAGACCCCTCCTCTGACTACAGGTGATGGCACTGGCAATAAAGGGAATGGCAGGTTATATCATTCCCATTGGTTATACCATACCAATGAGAGGCTATTGTTAAGATGCATGACCTGCTTCCAGAGCTAAAAGCTAAGAAATACCACCAGCAACAGCCTTTTGTTAAAGGTACAACCAGTGGGCCAAATCATAAATGGTTAGAACCAGATGAAGCACTGTGAAGGAAAGGGAGTAGGCTAAAGATTAGAATAGGATAAGAACAGGTTTAGTTGTACAGTGTTCTACAATGCTTCATAGTGTTGCCTTTACTAAGCCAGTTATTTCCTGGATCTGAACTTTTCCATTTGTAAAACAAACTGTTTAAAAATGAGCTATTTAAAAAGATGACTAGTTGGAAAAAATTAAACAAAATCCAAAACAAAATGATAGACAAAAATAATAGAAGCAACTAAAAACCAACCAATACAATAGTACAACTAAATTTGGGGTTTTAAAAATCTATTCGTTTTCTAGCTTTAACTGTCACGATGATTTTGATTTTCAGTAGGGAGTAGCCACAATGATGGTCTCTATTACTTCAGTGTCTTAAATAATTTCTTCCTGGTATTTTTGCCCATTTTAGTCTGAGTCTTAATGGTTAAACCAACTAATTTAATAAATAAGCTGGGATTACTACCTTAAAGATATTTTCGGATTTGTATGAAATGGGCATGTTTGATTTGGTTCAATTTGAAGGTGTAGAGGAAACTGTAGACTAGGCTTCCCTTCTTGGCAATCTTAGCACAGTAGCCAAGGATTGAAGGGCATGGAGACTGATAGCCCTCTTACCCTAAACATGTTCCCCCTAGGCTAGGACTGAGGCACATTGGTGAGACAGTGGAAAAGCTGCACTGCCGCTGCCTGTGCCATACCTGTTCTGTGGATATAGAGAGGACTTCAGTCTCCACGCCTTCAATCTGGTACTCTGCACGAGCACTAAATCCACTAAAAAGGAACAAACACAAAACAAAAAAAGAGCTCAATATGAAATACTTAGGATCTTAAATAGTGGCTACCTATGGAAAGGATACTTTTCAGACATTAGGCATCTAGGGAAACCAAAAGAGGAAAGTCAATCAAGACATACACAGCAATTAAACAGCTTTTGTCATTAAAAGATTTAGGACACAAACCTGAGAATGAGATTGATTTCATCTTCCTTGGTCCACTCAGTACCCCCACTCTGTTTCCAGTTCAGGTAGTTGAGCCATTTAGAACGACACTGCTTTTCTGAGCGGGTACCTACTCGTTCAGCCACAGCTGCCCAAGACACACCCTGTGTGACTATGTCACCTGGCTCAGTGCTTGTCAATTCATGAACCACTTCTGCAAGTCTCTTTTCTTCTTCTTCTGTCCACTTCCCTGAAAGAAGGAAATCATCCAGACTACCACTGCTACCTTCTCCTTCTTTTACAAATCTGATTCAGCCCTGTATTTACAAGGACTGATGGTAGTATGCAGTAACACTAAGAGTTTATTTCTGAATGACCCTCTGGTGGGAAACCACATATACTTACCAAGACAGTTGTACTTTATTAGCCCAGTAAGAGTCTCAGTACAAAAGAAAACATAGAATCCTAATGGAGAGCACTGACTGACTCTTTAAGAAAAGCAAAGCTACCCAAAGAATTATGTATTCAAGTTATACTATTTTCTTCCCTCACTATCCCAACTCTAAGCTACTGTGATGAAGTATCAGTAAAGTCTGACATTGGAATTTACGCATATTTCTATCCTTGGTTTTTCTGAACCCATAAAACCACTAATAAATAATATCAAATGTTCCTCTTGGTCTTTTTCTTATGGAGCTACAGCAGAAAAATGGGGAAAAACCCCAGTTTTTAAAAACCTCCTTTACCTCTGTTTCCATTCTGTTACTAGTAGTTACAAACTTGTAGGAAATATCAAAAAGACTATGTGCTTGCTTCAGGGATCCACTCATTCAAGAATATATTTACTGAATGTTTATTATTGTGGTAAGCACAGTTCTGGACACTGTGGGTAGAATTCAAGACAAAATCCTACTCTCCTATGCATATCCTAGCATGATATGAAAGGAAGGGAATAGTCTGAGATTGTGCTGTGTCATAGTGTGGAACACAAGAGAAAACTCATCAGAAACTGTATGTTGCAACATGAGAAGGAACCAGGCAGATCAATCCTTCAGGCTGGCAATCAGTAAATGGCACAGTGTGTCCTTCCAAATAATGTTAACAATAGGGGTTTTGTTACTCACAGCATCTTACATGAACCTCTGGGGTCCTATCCTAAATCTAAAGCTTCCAACCCTGCTTCACTCATTAAGTTAGCCATGTCACAGAATGACAAGTTGGTGGAATGTATATTCTCACTGCCTTGCAGGTTAATAGTGATGGTGTGGCAGTTAAGCAAGAAACATTCTTGATTTCATTTTAGTGGGGGTGGGGGGGATGGTGGTGAGGATAAAAAAATATATGCCCTAGAAGCTAACACTAAACTTGAGAACTATTTTTTTTTTAAATTGAAAGAGCATAGATTGTGGATCTTTCAGAGGACATTAGGGCTAAAAGAGAACTATGAAATTATAGTTCTAACCTCTTCATTTTACAGAGGTTTAACTGAGGCTCAGAAAGCTTAATTAACGGCAGAGCCTAAATACTGTTGTTGTTCATAAAGGTTAGGTTTAACAGTATCCTCTAGTACACTTGTATACGTTAAGAGGCATTTGTGTTCTGGCCTGAGGACTGAAACACCAATCATAAATTTTTTCTATGGAAAAAGATACTTTGAGTTTGAAATGAGAAAAATACATATAACACAGCTTTGGAACATAACTTCTTCTTGGGACTTGCCTGCAACTAAACTTTTTCATAGATACAAGTTGATAAGCTATTATGAACGTAAATTTAACAGTTAGATGGGCCTAAATTAAAATTACTTCCTGTATACATGCCTTAAAAATAAATACTTTCCCAACTAGGGCGGTTTTAAATCACTATGAAATTGAAACATGCCAGAGCTAAATCATCTTGAAACAGGTGATGTTGCATCCCTGTGAACAATGTCACCTTATACAAAAACAAAGTAAAAGATTAGTTGGGTATAGGTATTAAGCTGAAGAAAAAGACTGGAAAATGAAGTTTGAGCTGAGGTAAATGACAGATTTTCTCCCCCAGAACAAAGAAAAGGCAGTATCTGAAGGGGCCAGAGATGCAAATGGTGACAAGAAAATGACACCAGTAGCACTCACAGTACCTGTGTTGCAAGTATCCTTCATCAGTCGGCACCGATCTTTGACGGAAGATGCACTTCTTCCTAGCGCCGCCCCTATTGTTGCCCAGTCATTGCCATGCTTTATCCGGAGCCTAAAACAAGAGTCTGCCAATCAGCATTTGGTTCAACTGTTTTCTCCCTTTTAATTTCATCATTTATTCTTCATTCTTCTTCTTCCCATTTGACTGGTTTGGAAGTTGTGGGCAGCAATACTTTGAGAGCCAAAGTTTGAAAGTGTGGCCTTTTTTTGGGGTCCACAGTTGTCTGTGGGTGAAAAAAAACAGGCAGCAATTGCCTTTTTCCTGGGTCAGAGAAGAAATAAGTAACTTGGATATGTGTTCAAAAAAGACCAAATTTCCCCTCAGGTTATTGACATAATCTCCCAGGCAAGCCCCAGATTTTTCCCTTTTGAGCATACACCTAACAAGCTCTTCTTCAGATATATGAAAAAGTTTCACAGGTCTTTATCATCATAAACAGAATCTACCTTCAATTTTTTTCATGATCCACACCATTCATTAAATTATACCATATGGTATTAACTCAATGAAGCAAAATTATGTTTCCTGAGATTCAATAGCCGTTACAAAGTACAGTCAGCCCAGATATTCAGTAAAATATTTGCCAAGTCTCCACTCTAAACTAAGCCATGTAGCACAACCCTGGTTTTGATACTGGTATATAAATTCCCCAGATTTAGTGTTCAGGCCACCAAAAATGGCCACCAAAATCTGATCTAATATCTTCTGGAACCCCTAATAGTGGTCTGAGGAAGCATTTGGTGACTGACAACTGGAGACTAAATTTATACTTTATGGGCATGGCTATTCTGTGCAGGTATAGATCTGATAGGATCTTTTTAAGGTTAATCATGCTTAACAGCAGAACTAAATTACACCAGTCTGCCAAAAACCTCTTCAAGTTTTGAAAGTAAAACTTTAAAAAATATGACACATAAAAAATAAACAATTATAATTAATGAAAAAAAAAACTTAAAACTTACTCCTTGAGCTTCTCAATTTCTTCAGGTGTATATCTAGAAATTTAGAGAAATTTTAAAAAATCAATTAAAACAAGAAATGCTAACAACCTTACTAAAAACCAGAATTTCATTTAGGGAGCTGAATGTTAAGTTACTTAGCATATTATTTTTAAAGTAGCCTATTTTAAAGGAGACTAATAAAAGCTAAAAGTAAAGGCTTCTAATTTCCTTTTTAAAAAAAGCCCCAATAGTAAATACTTTTAGTTATAATAAACGTAAGCACTGTACAATTTTGTCTAGGAAAATTCAACATTTAAAACAAATATTTGTCCTAATGCTAACACTTCCTTTATTTCAAAATTATGTTTCATAACTGAAATCATAACTATTCTGAAAGACTTGTGGATGACACTGTAAACTGGAATAAAAGAAATCTATGGAAAATTCTCTCAAGGCACTGAAAAAATTAAGATTCTCTTGATTTCCTCCACCCAGGCATGGACATCTGACGTACTCTTACTCTTTATTTCAGTAGTCAAGTCTTCAACAGAGCCAATGCGATGTTCTTTTTAAAAATGTCCACTTAATAATTACGAAAGACTGCTCACTTTATAACCATTTGTAGTACATGGAAAGCTAATGAATAGTTATAAGTCATTCATGCTCCATTTAAAAAAAATTTCTCTTTTTCTACTGTCATATAAACATAATTTAATTCTCTTCAGCTCTCAAATGTGCTGTCATTAGCAGGCTGCTGAAGAGCTAGAGGAAAAGCTTTACCAGTAGCTCGCCAATAACTAGTAAGCCATACTACTGCTACTTAAAATTTCCAAAGAAATTAAAAGTATGACAGTAACAACATAAAATCATTGCATTGAAGAATCTTAATAATGCCTTCCCATAAATGCTACCTAAAACAGAAATCCATGCACTGTTTCCAGAATTACAGTTCTTTTCCAGTCTGGTTTTATTAAAAAAAAAAAAAAAAAAAAAAAAGTCATTGACCCCGGAATGCTATACTCTAAAAAACCAAAAGGAAAAATGTTACCAATGAATTTAGAGTTCTTTTCACACACTTCTTAAATCTTTAACCACTACTATATTTTTTTTATGTTACCTTACTACAAAGCAGACTTTAATACATTAAGTAAATCTAACCTATATAAAGTGATTTAGATTCTAGTTTCTAAAAGAGGCCTTATTCTAATGAGGTTTCACCATATTTACAACATGGACCTGGTGGATAAAAATATTAACTCAAAAGTCATTCATAGCTGTCTCCAATTAAGGCCCTGATCATAATTCTATTTTTAAAAAATGACATTTCCTTAAATATTTTCCCTAATTACATGAAAACATGCAGCATTACAAGTTTTCATACTTTCCCACATGGTTTCTGTCATCATACATGCGAAGCACTCTTCTATAAACTGCAAACAAAGGCCGGTTCAGACCCCATGCTATAGTCCTGTAGAAATCTTTTCTTTCGTCTTTTGACATCTCAAAGATGATTTCTGTAGCATCTTTTATTCCGCGTGCCTAAATGGGTTACATTTCTTTGATTTAGGGATTTCTGATAAAATGCATATGGATATACTATGCTTTTAAAACTTGTTTTAATGTTAAAGGTCATCAATGGCATTTAGAAAAAGAATATATTGCTAATTCATTAACAAGTCAAATATGTTGTAAGAGATAATAAAGTGATACTTAAATGTTACAAAAATAAACTCTATCAAATTCAATAAATTCAATTTCTGTCAACTCCTTTTAAAATTATAAAAAATTAAAAATGAATCTAAAGAAAGCAGAAAGAAGAAAATCATAAAAGCAAAATTAATGGAATCAGGAATCAAATAAAGCATAGACTAAACAAACCTATAAATTGGTTCTTTGAAAAGATCCTTAAAGATTAATAAAATTTGAAATGATATTCTGGCAAAATTTAAAAAGACACAAATAATATTAGAAATGAAAAAAAAATGAGCCCAAAGGAGAGATGATGCAGAGATTAGACTGTTAATAAAAGAACATTATAAACAATTTTATGGCAATCAATTTGAATTTAGATAAAATGAATAAATTCCTAGAAAAAGCCAACTTACCAAAACTAACTCTAAAAGAGACAGAAAATTGAATAGGCACTGACCATCAAGAAAATTTAATGACTTATTAATAATCTTACCACAATGAAAATAACCAGGCCCAGATGACATTACAGGTAAAATAGTCAAAAGACACATAATTCTGATCTTAAACTATTCTAGAGTAAAGAAAAAAAGTGGGGGCCGGGAGTGGTGGCTCACACCTGTAATCCTAGTGCTATGGGAGGATCGCCTAAAGCCAGCAGTAAAGACCAGCCTCAGCAACATAACAAGACCCCATCTCTACTAACTAACTAAATAAAAGAAAAGAAAAAAAGTGGGTATACTTCCTTACTCATTTTATCAGGCTAGCATAACCTCAATAGCAAAACCAGACAAAGGCAGCTTCAGAGAAGAGTTTTCAGGCCAAGCCCACTCACTAACATAGACCCCCCAAATCCTAATACTATTTGAGCACACTGAACCCAGCAATTTATAAAAAATTGATTCATCAATGTAAAAAGTAAGTTTACCCCAGGCATACAAGTTTCTGCTAATTTCGGCTAAGAAAAATTATTAATATAATTAATCACATCAGATTTATGGAAAAAAATGTAAAATCTCAATAGATGTGGAAAAGCATTCATAAAATTCAATATTCATATATAATAAAACTCTTAGCAAATTAGGATTTGCTGATAATCTGATAAAAAAATATACAAAGCGTATAAAGACTGGAAAAGAAGAAGCCATTGTAAATAACGTTATTTACATAGAAACCCAAAAATCTATAAAAAAATTATTTTATTTGAAAAAGAGCATCTTAGCAAGGTTACTGGATACAAAAGTCATATAAAGTCATTTGCATTTCTATACAAAGCTTATAAAATATTTTTCAAAGTTCTCCCCTACAACAGCATCAAAATTAAAAGCATCAGGACTATATCTTAGGCAAGTTATGAAAACTTTATCAAATGACATCAAAGAGGAACTAACTAAAATGAAGAGTTATATACCATGTTGTTCAACTGGAAGACGAAATACCGTGAAGATATTAAACACTCCCCCCCACCTGATGTACAGATTCAATGCCATCACAATAAAAATTCCATCAGTTTTTCATTCTCTGAAAGCCAATTCTAAATTTATAACAGAAGAGCAAATGGCCAAGAACAGCCAAGACACTGATGAAGAGACTTGCCCCATTAGATATTGGGACTTCTGAAGGCAATGCTGTACTGGTGCAGGTATCAACAAACAGACTTGGAAAACCTAGAAACAAATCTGTGAAAGCTTGATTTAGGACAGAGTGGACATTGTAGACTAGGAAAAAGACTGAGGTTCCATAAACGATGCTGGGACAACAGTCTTCCATACAGAAAAAGATAAAATTGAAAACCTATCTCATACTTATAGGAAGAAAAAATCAGCTTGATCACTTATAAAACTTTCACAAGATAATATGCGAGAATGTCTTCATGCCCTTGAGGATTTGGATATGGGAGGATTTCTTAAACAAGCTCATAAAACAAAAAGATAAAAGATGATAAAATTGATATTGAAATTAAGAATCTTTGTTCATCAAATGACACCTAAAAGAGAAGGAAGGAAAAGACAGGCCACTAAATTCGAACAAGATATCTGTAACACAAATGACCAATAAACCATTAGTATCCAGCATACATTAAGAACGTCTAAGTAAAAGAAAATGATGAACAACTCCATAGAATAATTGGTAAAAGATACAAACAGGAATTTCAAAGAAACACAAATGGCCAATAAGCATTTAAAATATGTTATCAGAGAAATATTATACAAATTAAAACCATAATGAAATAACCATTCATACCCACCAGATTTGTACAACTTAATAGCAAACAACTAAAAAGAACCCATATGACCAAAGTGTAAAATGGGTAACCTGTAGTATATTTGCACAATGAAATACAGCTAAACAACGTAACGAGACAGATATCAAAATCATAATATTGAGCAAAACAAGCAAGTTACAGAATACCCAGAGAATGAATTTAAATAAATTTTAAAAACAGATGAAATCACACTGGGTATGTATTTTACACACCATTGAATGTATGAACTCCATAGTAAAAAGTTTCTAAGTTTTAGAATCTTTTCTAAAATTCTTTCATTTATGCAGTTCCACTTTTGAAAATGACTAAATATTTACTGAGCTCCTACATGCAAGGAAGGCACAATGAGTTGCAGGATGACCATTACAGTGAGATAAAAGATTCTTCTGCCCTCACGCCCCCTTTTTCTTGCTTGTGGCTGTTACTTTCATTTATCCTTTTACCTAAAATATAAAATACATGACATCTAACTTAAGTGGAATTTTCTGAAGTTTAAAACTGGCTCTACAGCGTTCTTATAGAAAAGTACCACAAAATAAAAAGCATGGTCAAAAGTGAAAATTTAACAAATTTATCTTTTTCCAAAATCAGTGCATTTTTTGGACATTACCTATTTCTGCCAATCCTATCATCATTCTCCTAATTACCCAAAATAAAAACTCTTAAGTTACTCGAACTCCTCCTTTTTCTTCTTTCCCAAAATCCAGTCACCAGGCTCCATTAACAGACTAGTTGCTTATCTGCCCTTTCCCTACCAATTCTATTTCTACCACTGTAGTTTAAGTCCTTGTGACTCTCACCTGGTCTACGGAAATGGTTCTCCAAAAAGGTCTCAATCCTACTGACACTCCTGTCCATTAATCATTAAGTTGGAAGGGGCCTTGGAAATCATCAACTTCAATCTGCTAGACATGAAACCAGCTTCTTAATCCCCAAAGTTCACCACCCATTACTGCCTTATCTAAACCCACAGCATTTTCCAGTTTTAACTAAAGTATATGTGACCAGTAGACAACTTTAATACACTTCTGGATACAATAGTTCAATAGTCACTGTACTCCTGTTTCTCTTAAAACAATATACTTGGTGGAAGGATATTCATTCATTAAAGAACTAAAGTTTTTAAATTCTTCATAGTATATAAAGCTTAGCTTGGGAAGGTTGCAGTTAAAATTAAGCTTAAATGTGGACATTCTAGGCAGCAATATTTATACATTAGTGTATAGTGAAAAATGGTGGAAAACAGTAAACAATCTATATACCAAACAACAGGAGAATGTTTAAATAAATACTGTACACTCCCCTTCCCCCAAACAATGCTAATAGTCTACCTTTCAAACATGTACTATTTGAATCTAGCCCCATTTTTGGAATGGTCAGCAAGTCTTTAGTAAGATTTCCTTGAGAAAAATCTACTCCACTGATCTCTCACTTAACTAAGCTAGCAGCTTTTCTTAAACCCTTTAGTGCTTCTCATTTCCTGTAGGATAAAATTCTAATTCTTTGGCTTGGACTTCAAAGCCCAGTTTTCCGCTATTGATCTTGGTTCAAGGTAACGGGGTTAATTTAATGTGCCCTGGTTTTGATCTCTGATTTCTTGCTGCTCAGCATTTACTCATGCTGTTGCCGCCAGTCCTACTTCAGCCCAAGTTCTACCCCTTAAGACTCAGCTCAAATCTTTGCTCTTCCAAAAATTTTCTGTAACTGTCCTAACCCTGAAAATAAACTCTTCCTTCTCTGAATTTGTGAAGAACTCACATGTATCACTTAACATTGTACAAAATCTATATCATCCTTCACCTGTTTTCAGCTTTCCCAAACTGACTGCTGGCTTTTCAAAAGCAAACACCATGTGTTAAGGTAATTCATATTTCCAGTGCTTCAAAAATACTGTGTTCAAACATTTAATGAAGAGGACTAAGCTAACAAGAAATAAGCCTGAATATGAAAATAAACTAAATTTTTAATTGTTTTAAAAGGGAAGGACTAGTATGATGTCATAAATTCATTCAAAGAAGATGTATACCTTAAACTTTAGATACTATAAATTAAACTGTAGTTTATAGACGTCTTAAAAAGGCTTTAAGACGCTGAGAGGTTGTTAAGATTCTGTCTAAACTTTAGAGTGGCAACTAAATCAATAAAGCTACTTTAAACTGAGAATTCAAAATTTGATTAAAAGTATTATTATACTATAATCATATATCTTAGAATTATTAAGCCAATCATCTGTTACAAAAATTAGTTAAAACCTTCTAATATGTATAAATAGTATGCTGCTTTGATATTTTTGCAATTGGCAGTAAATTAGTGAAACAAAAATATGCCATAAGATACCTTCAGATAGCGTTCAATATTGTTCATCAAAATATCGATTTCCTCTTTGGACCACATCCCCTGCTTCCATTTATGTCCTTTAAAAAACAGTAAGTAATGTTACAGAAAATGTTACTCCTCAAGAGGAATAAAATACTAAAGATATTCTGTATAATTAAGTTAACTAAAGATTTCCTTTGTGACTAAATTATCCGTGGGCATACAACACAGCTAATTTAATTTCTCATTCATCTGAAAGACCCCAAGGTAAAGTTGTTTTTGTAACCTCTGGTTTTCAAGTAAGAAAACATTTGACCCTACTAAAAAAAAGTCAATGGTAATTAAAAGATTTAAAACATATTACTTCTATTATCCTTTCAGCTACAGAAGTGCTAAAAAGAGACTTACAAAAATAAGATAAGCCAAATCACACTCAAAGCTTTTTGAAAAATTTCTCCAATAAAAAATAAATTTTATGGGCAAAAGAACAAGTATAAAAGACTCTAGGGCAAGGTAAACACAATACATTGTATACCAAGTAAATAATATATTCTTAAGGAGTATTTATTATACAGTGTTACTTATTTCTACTTTCTTTCCATACTTTAGAGTGGTACATATACAACCTCCACTTTTTTGTAGCAGCTTCACCAGCTATGCTCAGCACAGCACCACTATAAACACTATGTTACTTTACACCTCTAAGCTGCTTATCAAATCGAAGTTAGCATACCCTTGACAAGGCTTGACTCCCTATTCTCATAAGCAATAACTGTACTGTCTTTTTAACACCACCAAAAATTAACAATAAAACCTACTTCATATCAGAAAAATAATAATTACTAAAAAACAAATGTTGGTTTCATGGCCTTATTCAAAGTCATTAAGGGCAAATTTAATTCAATTAGAAAAGCTCAATTACTGTAACTACTCAATCTCAGAATCTCGATAACTACAAGCCCTTTTTCTATATCCATTTTATCCAATGGACACTAAAATTCTCAGTGTATCTTACCTTTGTTAGTCAGAGAATCCTTATCTTCTTTAGTTGTAAACCATGCTTGGCTAACTGCTGAAACTTCCTCATTACCCAAGGAAGATATTTCATCTAGTTGCTCATTCTGTAAAATCTTGAATAGGTAAAAGTAACAAAACAAAACAAAAACAAAAAAACAAAAACAAAAACAGGAGCAGTTTGATTTAATACCCAACCTGATCCATCTTTGTAATGCTAAGCATTATGAAACTTTAATATAGTAATATAGAATTCACTTGTTTTAGATATAGTCAATTTACAGAAAAACAAATATTTCTTGCTGTTTTTATTACAGTAGTGTAAAAACAAAATTATCCACATTAACATAATACAAACTTCATTTAAGCAAGTAATGTACTGGTGGCTTCAATTTTAATATAAAGTGTGCTAATATTCTATTAAGTATTTAAATCAATATAACAAATGTAAATGAGCACATACATATACAGTTGTAATCAATCCCAGATAGGAAAATGGAAACACTAGGGTTTGGTGTTATGACTGGTTAATGTCCTCACAGATAGTTTGCTGCCTAAATATACAGTTATCTGTAATGTAATCTCTTGCCTAACTTAAAGGATTAACAGGCAAAATCTAAGGACTTTATTGCAAAATCATGGTCTGCTTACTGTTTACTGACAACTTTGTTTTAACCAACCTCCAGAGGTCTTATTAATGTACCTTCCTCTCAAAGATCTGTATGGTACTACTTATTACTATTGCAGCTAAAGCAGTCTTTTGTAAATATACCACCACAAGGTGTATTTTCAATTATAGACACACCTAATCTAACAAATTCTGCAGGAAAAAAGTTGATTTTAACAGAGTTGACCTGTCCTGAAGAGAGCTATAGTGTAAGTGAGGAAGACTTGGCAATGGCGCTAACATATCGGGTATGATCCAATCATGGGCAGACCAGGATAAGGGGGAAATCACATGCTTAGTGACCGCTGAACCCAATTCAGTCTCTGGGCTGGATAAACTACTAAGCAATGTCACTGGCTGGAGTCCTAAGAATGACTGAATTACTATTTCCTGAATAAGCAGAAATTAAACCTATAATTTGGAGAAGAACTGAAACTCAGCTCACTTAGAAAGAGATAAGCTGTCAGCGAATAACCAAGGTACAATGAGGAGAAAAGCCACATCTCTATTGTTGCCTACTTTATTTTTATATCTGTTGGTAACACGTATATTTATGAAAGTGTTTAAAAATCCATGGGCAAAAAGCTAGAAATCACTGAAGTCTGAAAAGTTTTATAGCCCTATATTTATGTGTCAAACTTAATAGATTAAAAAAAAAAAAAAGAGAGAGAGAGACCAAGAAGGAACTTTCTAAAGCTGAGAACTGAGACAGATTAGATGATGTCTAAGGCCCCTTGTACTCTGAAGATCACAATTCTTTAAGATTTGACACGAGTTATACATTAATAAAGGGTGATACAGAGCTACCAAAAGACCTTGATGTAATACCCACTTTTTATTTATTTTTCAATAGCCACTTTGAAGAACTATAATGTAGAAAACATTCTTAAATGATCTTCTCTTAACTTAATCAGTTAGATAAAAGACTCAAATCACCATTTCCCAAAGTATGTTTATATAGCAGAGCCCATTCCATGAACCTTAGGAATAAGCCTGTCATGTTAATTAACTGCTATTTTGGGGCAAATTTAATGCGTTATGGCTCAAATTGTCCTGATAAAGAGTTACAATTATCACTAAGTCATATAGTCATCAAATGAGCAAATAATTATTAAGTAGTAACAGTAATATTCAACATTGTCAATAACAAATGAATTTAGTGAGTGTAATAGGAGACTTAGGTACTTTGAGGGGTACCTATCTATACTTAGTACATAGATAATAAGTTTTACAGTATTTTACCCCCATTTTCACTACTTTATGCATAAATCTTTTAAATTTACTCAGGTTTTATTTAATATGCTGTTGCTTTTTAAATGAAATCTTTGTGAGCTGGTTGCAGGGTTTCATGTCTATAATATATATAGGCTTAGAAATCTAAAAACAAATATTCAATCCATCGAAGACCTCTTGTAACCACAAAGTACTGTATACATTGGGACATTTTATAATTTCTGATTATTTTTCAGGCTAGTCCCATCACTGGAATGAGATAGTACATTAATTACCAAACTATGTCAAATAGCTACACCTGGTTTACAACAAGGATACAGTAAGAAGCAGACTATTTCTGAACTTTTTAACCATGCTGACTTTCACTTTATTAACCTAATGTTAATCTTGTTAAACAAATATTAGAAATTAGAAGTTTATCATTTACTAAAATGGTAATAACTAACCCAGAGGCTAAATATTAAATTGTAACTAAATCATTGGCAATAATCAAAACTTTATAATTTGTCTTATAATAAAGACTAATATTGCCACTGCTCAATCTTATACTAATTAGGTTGCAAACCAAATAATACATATGAATACAATACACATATGTATATTTTTATGTGCTGAAAACTGGACAGAAGTGAGACTACACAGTCTTTGAATCTGGAATGACTCTGACAAGTCCTATTTTCAAGGAAAGATAAGTTCTATTGTTCAGGGGGCTTGGAAAAAAATTCCTGTGCAAATCACCCACTGAAATCCAAGGGCAGATTATGATGATCTCCAAACTGGCTCAAAGCTGTTTGAACTATATTTGAGACTCACTCTTATGGAAATCTTGAGATTCTGGAACTACTTTAAAGCTCATTATTGCAAAAGGTTCACCCTGCACATACCTGAGATGTCCTTAGTCCTTGATGTTACATACCAACTTGCAACTATTATACTTTTTAAATGAAGGGTCATTGAGTTGCTTCATTAATGTAAAATGCTACAATGTCTATGCTTCAAAAATATATTTTATTAAATGAAGAGATGAAGCAAAAGGGCAAGATACTAAAAAAGAAAGGTACAATCGCCAAAGATAAATGTGTAAGTAAAATAAATTTAAGCTTCGAGCTATCTAAGAGAACACAGAATTCTGATTACTTTTGGCAGAAGTAACTTAGCTAGGGCTTATATGAGACAAAGAAGCGCCTGTAAGAAGGAACAGTAACGTCTGAGTACTATCCAAACACAACACATGGTATAATGTATCTAGTCCTATAAGCACCAAAAGGAACAGTATTACCATAACTACAACTGTTGTTATTTAACAGCCCAAGTGAGATTATTATATGTAGATAACGAATACACATGCATCATCTCCTGTTTCAACAGATGTGAACCATTCTATAGATAATATATTTTAAAACTCTATCTTTGCTTACAACTGAGACTCATATGTGGGGACTGGAAATATGAAAGAATAAGTCTTACCTCAATTTTGTGGTTGCTATTTTGTCAGACAAAATATATTCTCATCATTTTATCAATTAAGCTACGTGTAAAGCATCATTCTCCTGAGGCCAGTTAAAAGACTTACTATACCTGGATCTGTGTCACAGTCCCCTCAGTAATCTCATCATCTGCCACCTCTGTGGTCGCAGTCATGGTCACCTCAAAGCTCTGATCATTTTCTGAAACTTCAAGAAAAGGAAGAGTAGTTCATCTCCAGAATAACAATGGCAAGCACTAATTATTCTAAAAATATCCATGGTGGAAATGTGATCATCTAATTTCCTTAATATACTTCTTGTCCATATTTCATTTGCTTAACAAATATTTATTCTGCACCCAATTCCTACAAGATATTGCTCTAGGTGCTGGGGATATAGCAGTGAGAAAAAGGAACAAAAATCCTGCCTTCATGGAGCTTATATTCTAGTGGGGAAAGACACAAGATGAACAAGATACTATGTTGGATAGTAATTAGTAGAAAGGAGAAAAAATAAAGCAGGAAAGGGAATGTGTTGGGGGTGGGGGAGGGTATTTGAAATTTTAGATAGGGGACTAGAAAAAGTGATCAAGACTTTGAACAAAGTGAGGAAGGAAGCTAGTCTTGCAGGTATTTTAAGGAAGAACATTTCAAGAAGAGCCACGCGTACAGGCTCTCAGATGGAGCATGCTTGAAGTGTTCATGGGAATAGCAAGGAGGCCAGTGTGGCTACAGCAGACTGAATAAGAACAGTAGGAGATGGTGTGTGGGGTCTTACAGGCCACTGTAAAGACTTTAGTGGGAAACCATGAAAAGATTTTGAATAGAGGAGTGATACAATCTTACTTTTATTTTAACAGGATCACTCTGGCTACTATGGAGAAAATAGTTTGAAGAGCAGCAAGGGCTGGAGTGACATCAGTTAAGAGGCTAATGCAATAATCCAGATAAGACAGGTCAGTGGTTTGGACTAGGGTGAAGGCAAGTGAAGAACAGTTAGTGGTTCAAATTGTGAATGTATTTTGATGGTAGAGCCAATATGATTTGCAGAAAAACCAGGTATGGGAAAACTGAAGAGCCATGGATAACATTAAATTTTTTTGAAAATCTGAACTACTGGAATAATGGATCTGCTATTAATGAGATGGTGAAGGCTGTTAAAAGAAGCAAATTTAAGGATTTAGGAAGTTTCAGGAGCTCAGTTTTAAACACATTAGTTTGAGATACCTACTAAACATCTAGAGTTTAAGAGAAGTCTGGGCTGGAGTAAATCTGGGAGTTATCATTAGATAGTATTTAAAACCATTAATTGAGATCACCTAGAAAGTGAGTAAAAAGAGTAAAAAGCAGCCTAAGGACTGAGTCCTGGGGCAGTTTACACCTAGAGGTTTGGGTGACCTGAACAAGTCAGCATAATAAACTGAGAAGGAATGGACAGAAAAATACAAAGACAACCAGAGAAATGTGTTTCCTAGACGCCAAGTGACAAATGTTTCAAGGAGGAGGGAGTAATAAATATTGTCAAAAGTTCCTGACAGATCAAGTCAAACAAAGACTAAAAAAAGAAAAAAAAAAAAAAAGACCACTGGATTTAGCAACAAGAAGGTCTCTGGAGACCTGGGAAAAACAGTTTTGGCTAAGGGGTGAAAGCCTGATTAGAGTGGGTTTAAGAAAAATGGGAGAAGAAATGAAGGCAAGTATAGGTGATTTTCATGGTATTTTGTTTTAAAGGCAAGGAGAGAAACTGAATAGGAGCCGTAAGTAAGCTAAAGGGACTTTTTATGTTAAAGAAAAAAGTAACAGTATGTTCGTAATACTGATAGGAATGATCCAGTAGAGAATCAAAAATTGAAGATTCAGAGGAGAGGAAATAACTACTGGAACAATGTCCCTGAGTAGACAAAGGGGATGAAATCTAGTAAACAGAGGGGCAGGCCTTAGCTAGGATAAAGAATAGAATTTATGGACACAGATGCAGGTGAGTATGTATTTGTGGTAGCGGGAATTTCTTCAGATTATTTTCTGGTTACTTTAATTTTCTCAGTGAAGTAGGAAGCAAGGTTATCAGTTCAGAGTAAAAAGGTGGAGGTAGTATTAGAGGTTTCAGGACATATGAAATAGTCCTCTCAGAGGGGGAGAAAAAAACACTAAAGAGCTATGGTGCTACTGGTAGGCAGCATTTTGAGCTCAAGATCAGGAACTTAAAGTGAGACCAGTCAGCTTGTTTGTCATGTTTTTCTCTAGTCCTTTTTCATTAGCTGCACTGGTATAGATACAAATAGGCAAAGATAGATTTAGACAGTTATGGTTTTACCAAAAACAATGAAATGAGAGAAGGAAAAAGGACTTGAAGGTAAATACAAGACAGTGACTATAATGATTAACCATGAAAACGAAACAGGGTAAGGAGGAAAGAAAGGATACAAGAAGGAACAATGAAAAAGTGATAAGATCAATGGGTCTCAGTGGGGCAAAAGATGGCAGGAATTAAAGAGTGCTAGAGGAAATGAGCTGGAAAGATAGGAAGTAGTGGTAGAAAAATAGCAAGTCTGAAATAGATTGCAAATGGACAGTAACAGGTAACAGCAGGAGAGGTAAAGGGAGTAATAAACACAGAACAAAAAGAATAAGAGGCTAAAGTATTGAAAGAATCATCTAAATGAATATTGTAATCACCATATAGTTATAACTACGAATGGGGGATGAGGTAAATGTAGTGGTAGATGACTGCAAAAAGAAGTGGTTAGTGAGCTAGAATGAGTAACATGAGAGTTAGGCTGGATGCTGAGGGGATTCTTAAGGCCGAGACATAAATTTTATCAGTCTTATTGCTAAATATTAGGTTCCAGAATGTCTTCATATGTGATGTTGCTATGACACAACATTAAGCAGCTCATGTGCTTTCATGTCAACATATCTATATTATCTTAGGCTAAGTGAATGAGGCTATAAAGGATTCAGTTTAACACCATAAAACAGAACAAAATACCAAAGTGCAGTCTGAACCTACAAAGATGAACAAGGTACTCTACTCTAAGCAAATGAATGAACCAGTCAATTTATATCAAAATAACCACTCAAAAATTCTAGTTTAGGAAACGTCCATATAGAATTATATCTGTACAGATAAGCCAATCAAGTTTTAAAATTGAATCACAACATGACAGTCAAATTAGAAGAGATTTAAAAAACATAGGAATCATCACTGAGCAGGGAAGAATCTTTAATTAGAAATATTATAGTTGTATATGCCACAACTAGAAGCAACATTAACACTGTATTTTGCTAAAGTCTCATAACAAACTGAAATAAAATGGTTTCTTTTCTGTTCAATATAACAAGCCATTAACTCAAAATATAGAGTACATATCTATTTAAGACACAATTTTGCATGCCGAAAACATAGTCGTGTTTTTTCATTGGATGAAGACGTCATTTTGCCTGATGCTGATGCTGGCAAAACTTTCCTTTGTGCTAGGAGTGCCACCAGTAGCCACATGCCCCATCCCCTCTGCCATGGACTAAGACATACTCTGGCTTTGAGAGGGTCACCAATCTTCAACAAGATTCCATATTGTTTGCTAAGCAAATCAGAAATATAACCTAATGTTGCAGTTGGTATGTTGTAGTCTTTTGCCAACAGTATTCTACCTGAAATATACTTCCTATAGAATCCAGTCTATTCTAAATGATCTTGGAATATAAACATGCTAAGAACTTTCTTAATGAGAATATACTAGGTTTCTAACTTTCGTGTAGTCACATAGCCTAAGAGACAATATAGCACTGGGGTTAACAGTATGTACTACAGAAACCAGAATGCCTGGATATGATCTTAGACAAGTTATTATGCCCCTCTGTGCTTCAGTTTCCTCATTTATAAAATAGGGATAATAATAATAGTACCTTTTATAGAGCATGTTTTCCCAATGAGGGCAAATATGGTTCTCAGGAAGGCAGTACTTGTAAAAAAACATTTTATTGTCTTTACAAACAAGGGAAGGACCTATGTACAGTGTATTTAAAAAATACAGTATGTATCTTTGGGGCTATACTGTATTTTTCACCAAGAGTGTAATCAGGAAAAAATGTCTAAAAAGACTCCTTTTGGGGCAATAATAAAAAAAAGGTTGAGAAGATTAAACTAGGCAATATATGTAAAATCATTTAGAGATATGCCTGGCACACAATAAATATTCATTAAATGTTAGTTAAAAAGAGGTTTTTTGACTAAATGAGGAGAAAAGCAATGAGTCCAAATCTACCTAGAAATGCCAAATGAATCTCTTGCAAGCTAAAATTTGATTTCAAAAGGGAACTCTATATTCTTAATACATAGTGACTTACGTGGAAGTGCAACAACTGATATGCAAGGAGTAGAATCATCAATACTCTGATCATCCTCAGAGGACAAACAAAGCCTTTTATGCGGAGGTTCAGTACTATCTTCTGAGTCTATTTCATCCACTTCTAATGGAAGAAACAAACAAACAAACAAAAATCTCAAAAATTTCAAACCAATGAGAAAAAACAAAATCTCTAATTAGTAATGACTCTACAACAATTTTTTTATCCATTAAAACAATCTTCTTACCCATTTGCTCATTTAACTAAACCTAGCTGTGCAAACAGGACTCAAAAGGACATTGCTTTCTCTATGCCTAGTACAGTATCCAACTTCTGAAGGATTCCTGAAGGTGTCTTAAACTTGAAAGAGAAAAGGAAGCCAGGGGAAAATTACTATTCCTTCTGACAGTAGCAGCAATTTGTGCAGTGGCATGGAGGCATGAAAAACTTAAGATATGTTAGGAAAATAAAAATAGTGTGAACTGCTGGAACATAGGTATATGAAATGTGGCAAGAGGTAAGGCTAAGAGGAAAGCTGAAATGATGGGAAGCCTATGTGCCAAATGAAAGAACTTGTACTATATTCCAGAAACCATGGGAAGCTTTATGCTATTGCGTATTATGAACAATTTCATCAACAGTTTAAAAGATGAATTATACGTGGGAGACAGGTTAAAAAGCTATTAGAGCTACCCTGATAAGAAATGAGAATCTGAACTAAGAAAGTGGACTTAAAACAGAGAGGAAGGAATGGATTCAAGAAACATACTACTACTACCAACTAGTCTTCATGATGGAATGAATGTTGGAGATGAGAGAAGGAATTTATTCCTAACCATGTATATATGATCTGGGGCACTAAGTAATGAAATTAACTGGGAAAGGAAAAAAGAAAATGAAGTTTAGGAAGTGCGTGAAGAACTGTTTGGGACGTGGAACTTAATTAAGGTGCCTATGAGAAGCACAGAGAATTCAGAATAAAGACAGAAATTTGAGTCATTGTAACAGGTAGGTGCCCGCTAAAACCATGAATTTGAATTAAAGAACCCAGGGATCACGTATGGAGTAAAAAGAGAGACGGAACCTAGGTTGAACAAAGATAAACTTAAAAGCAAAATAAGTAAATAATATAAATAAAGAGTAGGTAGAGGACAGAATCACCAGCTTCAAGGATGTTGAATCTTAATTCATTATAGATGATCATATTAAATGTTACTCAAATAGTTGTGTAAAATTCTTTAACACAGGTTCTAACAAAAAAATGTCTATTTGCATTGATAGGACTACTTCTACATTTTCTAACATACTAAATATGCTGCTTTATAAATATACTGTATTACCAAGTAGTACAAAGGAAAAAGTGTATTATAGTTATTCCATCATCATCTTTGGAGGTCCAACAGATCCTATTCACAAAATAGCAACTAGATTGATAAAGGGTAAAATTTATGGTAAATTAAAAAATATAAAAGTATATTTTAAAAATATAAAAATAAAAAATATAAATTAATTATGATTAATTCATGCTCCAAAGAGATAACCTTTTCGATGTGCTAGCCTAAACTCATAGGCACCTAATTCCCTTACCTGGGCAAAAGGGATCAAAATGACACAGAATTCAGAAAGCCAAAAAGACACAGAATTCAGACACAGACACAGAATTCAGAAAGCCAAAAAGTCACAAGTATATGTTAGCAAGTTCTCCTACCATTCTGAGGGCAATGAAGAATGAGGTTCCCTTCCGTGTCCTGAGTCAAAGTCACAGAGTTCACAGTTTCTACTGTTACTGTGTCAGAATCTTCTTCAACTGTGCTCATACTCAAATCTGTACAAGAACAGATTCCAGATTAGGGATTTTAAAAATTATTTCCAGATATGAACATGAAGTAGCCCCCTCATCTCCCCCGGTGATACCCCATAAATTTATTTGGGTATCTACCTGCAGTGTTCTTCATGTAAAACTGCAATGAAAGTTCAGATTTCAAAAACTGCCTTTCACAAACTTATACCCACTATTTAGAATTCGATGTCATAATCTGCAAGAATCTCACTGCTCTGATAAATTTTAGAAACTTACAGCACTTATAATCTTTTAAAAAAGACCTGTTTTTACCATATTCAATGAAAGAGAATCTCTTTGAAGTTCTTTGTTGTATCAGCAAAACTCTCACCACTTTTTGATTATGTTTTTTTCCCCCCCTTCAGAGACATGGTCTCGCTCTGTTGCCCAGGCTGGAGTGCAGTGGCACGATCATAACTCTCTGCAGCCTTGAATTCCTGGGCTCAAGCCATCCTCCCACTTTAGCCTCCCAAGTTACTAGGACTATAGGTATGCACCACCACGCTTGGCTAATTTTTTTATTTTGTTGTAGAGATGCAGTCTCGTTACGTTGCCTAGGCTGGTCTTAAACTCCTGGCCTAAAGCAATCCTCGTGCCTCGGTTTCCCAGTGCTGGGATTAAACGCGTGAGCCACTGCACCTGGCCTGATTATGTTTTTATTGGCAGCTTTGTAGATGTTTAACTTTTGATTCTTTAGCAGAAGATTCATCAAAACTTTTATCTTTATCTAAGAATTAATTTTTCCAAAACACTTTTTATGGGTATTTAAGCTCTATTGTCTTAAAAATAGGAACACTAAATAATTCTTCTGTTTTTGTCCCATAATATTAATCAAGCGCATAACATCCACCATCAACCAATTTGCTTTTCTAATAGATATGGCATTAGGCCTTCTTTTGAAATAGAAAACTCTTCATTGTTGAAATTGCCTTCACCTGCTATTCTATACAAATATGATTTTCCTCTTGTTCAGACAAACTGAATGATTACGGTCTTAAAACACAACGGCTGGCAGGGGGAAATATATTTGGCTTATAATCATCGGCCTAGTTGGAGTCTCCAGAATCACCTTATAATGTTCAATGAGGTACTTGTCTCACTTTTGGTCTAGTCCACATACTTTTTCAACTCATCACTCAATATTTATTTGGCTTTTTGGGTTTTTTTGTTGGTTTTTTTTTTAAGAGACAGGGTGTCACTATGTTGCCCAGGCTGGAGTACAGTAGCTATTCACTACACTATAGCCTCGAACTCCTGAGCTCAAGTGATCCTCCTGCCTCAGCCTCCCAAGTGGCTGGGCCTACAGACACATGCCACCATGCCTGGCTCTATTTGGCTGTTATACACAAGATATTAGTCCATTCATATATTTACCATTGAAGTGAATGTATTTTCATTTTGCAGGAAAACTCAAATATATTAACATCAACATGGTGAAGATGCAATTATTCCTTAAAATTTTACTATACAAATTACTGTTTGAAAAGGACATCATTCATTTTACAATGCTAATGATGCTATTCCCAAAATAAAGATAAATGGAAATCATGATCTAGTTTTGACTAAAATTTGCAAATCATAAGATGAGGTCCTTGCAACAAAGGCAAGCTTACCTAGACAACGGATGGATCAGCTATAGCCCTTCCCACAGAATCAAGTTGCCTTCCCTTGGCCACCAGCATCACTTTCATGTTATCCAGATTGTTTCTCGCCCATGTTCCTATCTCTGCAACAGTCTGAAAAAGTAACAGCGTTAACAATAAGGCTTAATAAGAACAAACAATTGCGTACTAGCAGTATACTGATGACACTCTAGCCTCAAGCTTCTGTGATGTCTCCAACTAGAAAATTAAAACAAAACCATAATTCTTTTTTGGTAGACCTTTGGAAATCAGCCTCTAAAAGTTTTCGTCAATGAAGAAAGGACAGAAATGATGAGATTTTTGTACCTACTAAGTAAGTTCATAGGCAGTGCCTCAACCCAAGTTGCCCTCATCAGGCAGGCAAACATTCTCTGAAAAAAAAAAAAAAAGGTTTAGCTATGCTAGTGGGTCTATGAACTGCAGATTTTGGTATCAGTATGTAACATGACCTGGTGGGTTTATTAACCAACACAGTACCATAAATATGACCAGTAACTATAGTTTTTCTTTATAATGACTTATTAACCCCTCTATGATACCATATTTCATCTTAAAGCATTAAAAATTATATAGTATCTATTCATTCAGAAACCATTTTTAAGATGACAGGTGAACAACCCTATTGGAGGGGTCGGGGTGGATCTGTGGAAAAAAAGAAACCTTAAACAACCAGGCCAGAAAAGATAAATTACAAGTAAGCTTTTGAATGCAACGGGAAACCTTAAGAAATCTGAAGTGGTTTTTAAAGGTTTGTTTCAACAGGCTTCTCATCTCCATCTCCAAAGGCCAATCAAGAATTTTAAAAGCACAGGATTTGAGGCTCAAGGGGATGTTCCAGCAAAAATTAAGGATTAAAAGTCCCATTCTAATTAGAACTCCTCTCCAGGATGGTTGTATTTTAGAATTACTGTACATAAATGAATTAGCAATGGAAAAGGTATAGATTCTGCTACAGAAACCTCTAGTCACCTATTAGATTTCATGTTGTTCTCATTTCTCAATCCATTAAATTGTTTTTTACAGCTGGTTTGTTAGTAACACCTATTGCAAAAGGTAGAGAAAAGAACTGTTTAAAAAAAAAAAAGGTAAAAAATCATCCATAAACTTTCCAAAATAAGAGTTTTCATATTCTTTGATTTAGCTCCTTCCAACTTTATCCCTTGATGTTTGTGTGTACATGCAATTGTATATGCAATTTTATATCCTGCTTTTTTAGAGTTCACTCACATTGAAAAGTTTGAAGGAAACCAAACCAGGCATTTGACAGAAGTTTTTTTTCTTCTTTTTTATCATTTAAAACTTATGCTGCATAAAAAAATGTGATACTATTTTAACAATTCCCCTATCACTGGACATTTATGTTGTTTCCAACTTATTTTTATTTTATTTTATTTTGTTCTTCTGAGACAGAGTCTTGCTCTGTCACCCTGGCCAGTGTGCACTGGCGTCATCATGGCTCACTGCAACCTCAAAGTCCTGAGCTCAAGTGATCCTCCTGCCTCAGCCTCCCAAGTAGCTGGGACTACAGGCATGCACCACCACGCCAGGCTAATTTTTCTATTTTTTCGTGTAGAGACAGGGTCTCGCTCTTGCTCAGGCTGGTCTCGAACTCCTCCCTCCTCGGCCTCCCAGAGTGCTAGGATTACAGGCATGAACCACTGCACCTGGCCTGTACCAAACTTTTAATTTTCTCAAACCACACTGAAGCAAACATATTTCTACAATCTATCTCCTTAAACATTAATAAAACTCTACTCCTAGTAACCTTGCCATTTATACGTATATATATAAATTAAAAGCAAAAACCACAACTGCTCATTTGATAGGTGCAAAATGGTTACTGGTTTAGCATTTTAAAGAATATCATCTCAGGACCCAAATTAATCCAAAACTTTGGGGAAATCAGGAATCTTAGTTCCTTTTTTAAAGTTCTGCAACTCAAGTTGAAGATTAGTAAATGATTCTACGCTGCTTTTTAAGTTAACAAGCTTGTTTGTTCAAGCAACAAATATGTATCACATCTACTATGTGCAGGTACTAGGGACATAGTGGCCATTGTTTTTTTTACCCTGTCATCTTAAATACGTCTTGATTCACTATTTTTCCCCTGTAGTTAGAGCTATAAGGTCAGTATAATTATTTATATTTAAGAAATTGACCTACTTTTATTTTTAATAGGTAACACCTTTTCACAGTTCAAAATTTAAAAGGTAATGGTGGTTATACAGAGAAGTTTACTTCCCACTGTAAGTCCCCAGTCACTCAGTCATCCTCCCTGGAGGTAAACAATGTCATCAATTTCCTGGGCTTCCTTCTAGTTATTTTATGCATATATAAGCCAATATATCTACATGTACCCCCTGCTACATACACTCTTTTTACCTAAATAGTATACTATAAACACTGAACTGTACCTTAATGGCTACTTTAAACTGCGTAACAGCAGATGATGAGACACCACTGCAACTATGTAACTGCAAATCAACCAATGGATTAACAGCAAAGTCCCTAAGATGGGACCCGATTTGGCCTATTGGAGAAAGAAAAGGCAGCTAGTATGGTTGAGGCTGGAGACATGGACAGGGGCAGATAATGTAAGACCCTGAAAATCTTTGGAAGGTTTTAAATTGGGGAATATGATTTTTAACACATCATTCAGACCACAGTATGGACAACGGAGAAGGGAGTAAATGTTGAAAACATGTTGTCCAAGAGATGGTTGTGGTTTGGAAAGGTGGCAGCAATCAAAGACAAAAGGCGAGACACAGGATATATCATATTTTGGAGGCAGGGCCAACAGGACTTGCTGAATGAAGAGATGATGGAGATTAAGAGAAGGGGCGATATCTCAAGATGATTCCTAGGCTTTTTGGCTTGAATAGTTAAGTTTCGAGGCACTAAATCTAGAGGTATTTTATTAAATATTACTTTTATTAATAATTAAACTGAAGATACAAGGCATCCAAATGAAGGCATCAAGTTGGTAGCTGAATATATAAACTAGAATTCAACAGGCCAGGATTAGACCTTTAAATCTGAGTTAGTGGCATGCAAATTGCTAAGATTACTTAGGGAGGTTAGAGAAGATAGCCTAGATTCCATTCTAGAGCACTCTATTACATTTGGGAAGTCAAACAAAGGAGGCTGAGAAGGACCAGCCAGTGATACAGGAAGAAAACCAAGAGGTGTTAACTAAGAAGCACAAGAATGGTTTTTCAGTGACCATTAATTAGTCAACTGTGTTGAATAATGCTGAAAGGATAAGATGATAGAGAAGTGACTATCATCTGGCAATACAAAGAACAACTGGCGTCTTTAACAAAAGTAGTTTCGGTGGAGTAAGAGGGGCAGAAGCCCTACTGGAATATGTAGAGAATTGGAAGCAGAAGACAAGCTACACACACCTTTTTCACAAAGTTTAGCTCTGAAGTAGAATGAGGTGACTAAGTGGGGTCAAGACAGTTTTTATACAGAAGAATATATCTGAATTCTGATGTTAGACTGAGAAATGTTGGTGAATAAATCAACTTATGATAGAACAGTAACAAGTAATTTGGTGCCTTTATTCTAATTCATTATACATGAAACTATGCTTAACAACTTCTGGAACCCTTCTCCATTTGGTTTACCAGGGAAATATATCATGAAGCTCTCCAACTCTGCCATCAACTTTTTGGTCCTTTTTGGAGTAAGATAAACAGTCATGAACCACATAATGACATTTAAGGTCAACAATGGACCCATATGTGACAGTGGTCCAATCAGATTATAACACCATTTTTTACTGTACTTTTTCTGTATTTAGATGTTTAGATACACAAATATTTATCACTGTGTTACAACTGCCTACAGCATTCTGAATAGTAACATGCTATGTAGGTTTGCGTTAAGTACACTCTATGATGCTTGGACAACAAAATCACCTAAAATGCATTTCTCAGAGCGTATGTATGTCATTAAGTGATGCACAACACCTCAGCCCTTTTCAATTTTCCCTTTTTCCTTTGTAATGGGTTACACTATATACACAATTTTTACACTAACTAGAAATAACATATAATGAAGGAAAGAAAAATAAAATTTTAACAGCCATTTTAATTGGTAAAGTAGCATTTTGACATGTTTCCATCATTTGGTGGATATCTTTATACAGCAAAAATACCGTAATAAATTCAAGAAAAAAATACCTGACCTGAGGGCAGTGGTGAATCTGAATGCGGTGAGGGAGAGCACGGACGGACTTTCTGCCTGAGATTTCAAGAATTTTGAATACTGGCTTAGATACAGAAACTTTGTCAATTTGTGTAAAGCTTTGTGAACAAGGAATTAACCCAGAAGCTTTATCATCAGTTATTAGGGAGTTTCACAAAGCTACTGAAATACTAAAGGCTGCCGAAAATATGACAAGCTGACTTTCTGGAGAAATCCTAATGAGATATATCAAGCTGTGCAAGAGGATTTGAAGATTGCCTTGTAGAAGGAAATTTCCTTGTACGAGGAAATTACTGTATGCAGCAGTGTAGAAAAAATTTCCTTTTTTCAAGAATTATAAAACCATAGCTTTATAAATCAGTGGAGAGTGGTTCACAAAGAGAACTATCAGACGTATTTATATTGCATCTTATTTTTTTTAAGAGCCCTAATGCTTTGACATTGCTATGTTCACATTTATGGATTCCTTATTTACAGCTCAGATAGCTTTAGTTTTCTAAGCAGTTTATCAGGTATGCACATCTGCTGTTCCTGAAGTATAGTGGAAGCCATCAGTAGTGATATGTAGTAGTTATGACTTGACATTCCCATTTTAAACCTTAATTTTGAATTGTTTATGCACAATAACTAGATTTGTTGTATTGGGCTGAAAGTTGACAGGATTTCAGCCACCACTATGAATTTTGATTTACATTAATTATGTATATCAGAATCTTGTTTTTTAAAGAGCATGAAAAAAATTTCTTATAATGAGCTCTTTAACAAACAGTTTTTTAAAGTTTGTCAGGCAGTTAATAGCGTGAACCACATCACTTTTGTATTAATTGAAAAATAAAACGTTTAGAAACTTAGATTTTAATTGTAATGACTGTGCTGAGTATTACTTGTAGTTTGAATGATTTAAATGTGAAGAGAATATCAGTTGAGAGTATTTTTCTAAGTTTGATATCCTATAAATGAAGGCATAAAAAATAATGTATAAAATGAAACATAGCCAGTGAGCAAAATTCCCGTATATTTTTATTATATAAAAGTAATTTGTTTACCTAATCTTGAGCAGTTACATTTCAACAGCTTATTCAACACTTTCTGAAGAAGTTCCAGTCATTAAAAACTAAATAATCAAATATTCTGTATTAAGAATTAATAAGTATGGCTTTCTAAAATCATTGTCATTATTTTAACACTTCATGTTTTCTTTTTTAAGACAAGCCGAAGTGGTTGTAATAAGACTTAGCAATATTAATATTTAAATAGCAACCTTTTCTGCTTTTTAAAAATCTAGGCTTGTGATCATTTCTTAAAAATGCATGGCATCTCTACCAACTACACTGGAGGTTCTATTATTAGCATAACAGGTTGGGGAGACAATAAGAGCTTGTGGTAAGTCACTTGATTGATTAAAACACTGCAAATACTACATTTTTACAAAATCATAAAGAACACTTTTGTCAAACTCCAAAATTTGTACATGCTTCTAGGCCATAAAAGTTGATAGATTTATGACTTTGTGGATTAAGTTATTTATGTATGGAACAAACCAGGAATACACTGAGAAGAGATTATGTCTACAGAGGACTTCTTTAATATGCCTCATTTCTTAAATATAAACATGTATTTTTAACGCATGCTTAATACTTAAGAAACCAAACAAAATTATGATACAATTGCAGTGTTGCGCATGTTGTTGTCAATGACAAAAGTAAAACCATTTTGAAGGTTAAAAAAACAAAAAACCCTGAAATGTGGTACCAAACACTTACAATGGAGTTCTTGCAAATCTTTACATTCAATTAAGAGGTATATTTGTTTTCATTTATAGCTCCTGATGAGCAAGATGACCTTATTTAATATACAATAATCTGGTAGAGCAAAAAGAAATGGATAAGTATAAACAAGTAACTCTCTTGGGTCTGTTATTTAACACAATTTAATTAAGGAAATGAGTCATTCACACTACTGTCCATTCCAGCATTGATGTTAAGTTCTTATCCAATGGGTTATCTTAGACCCGGTATTTCCATCAGTTGAGTCTACCTTTTGTCCTTTCTGGGCAAATAAGTTTCAGATATCTTCTAAAAACTAGAACCAACCAAGGAAAGAAGTCACATTTCTTCCTGGTTTTGGAGGCTAATTGTGTAAATAGATTTGTTATCAGTTCTCTGCCACAGTACAAGAGTGGAAGAGAAGACACTATTAGTGTCAATCGTGAGAAGTGCAGGAGCCAACAATTGCTGATCCTAGATGCTTGGAGTTGTGGTTCTAAATTGGAAGATGGGATAAGACTACATGTCATGAAAAACATCCACTATTGTAAGATACTCTTATAATGGGAAATTTAGCAAGCTACAGAACATACAGCACAATTTTATTGGGTAAGTCAAAAGACGGAGAAACACTGGCTGCAAGGCAGTCTCTAGCATAACTCAACTAATAAGGCAGTAAGGACAGATTTAGTTTTCAGATGTCTTTTTTCCTGACCCCCTACAGCATAAGAAAAATTATCCATGTTCTCCTTTAACTTTTTTGCGATTAACTTATAAATATTTTATCCATGTATCAACATACCCACCTTTTACTGTTTTTACAATATTGAGATCATACTGTTACATCTTTTATCATCTTTTCTGCACTTGTTTTATCAGAAGCATTTTCCAATATCATTCTTTATTCTACATTCTTAATGGGTACGTAGATCTAAATTTATCTAATCAGTAACTATTACTGAACACTTTTGTTTTTGAGGTTATGCTATTATAAAAACTCCATATTGACAACTACCATTCCTGTCATCATATATAACCAACGCCTTAGGAAATACTTAAAGAGGATTTGCTTAGTAATGTATAATAAAGAATCTGAAAGATGTTTTAAGGTATTTTTATTTTGGAAAATGAAACTCTTTGCTAAATAGAAAATTTTAGTGGAAGATAATGGGTAACAAACTCCTAAATCCTAAACGTGAGTACACAGTGATGTCAGACAATAGCCACAGCCACAGAATAAGCCTAACATCTTCATGAGTATCAACCTTATCCAAGATAGGAATACTTCACACTTGAGGCAGAATGTTTTGTACTATGGTCCCAGGCCCCTTGGGATTTGCTCCTCTGTCCTTTGTGGAAAAATTTGGGAAGCAGAACCATAAATGAACATAAAGCATACTGAATTAAGGTAACTAATTAATGTTCATTATGTCTTTGTTTTAAGATGATAAAATATGACTATGCACCATAAAATGTCAATAAAGCTGTTAATCAGAGTCTATTCTAATACACTTTAATTGCTCAAAATGTTGATTTCAATTATCAACTATTGCAAACAATGTCATTATTATTTGAGTGAAGAGAATTACTTGGTAATATGGGTTATTTTAAGGTGCAGCACTTCATACCTGGTTTGTCAATAAAATTATATTGCTTGTTAAAAGGCAAAAATGTCATTTCTCACTCAGCTCATGGTTAAAGAGCTTATATGTGTTTGGCTACATCAAGATTTCATCCATTCATTCAGATGTTTGTGACCAAAAACAAAGATTTCATCCATTCAAAACTGAGCACTAACCTTTTAAGCAAGGCATCATCAGAAGCTCTTTGAAGGGAAACATAAATTATCTCCATGTAGCTGATTTACACGTAAGTTAATTTTTAAAGCACATTTCCTCAGCAGTTTCTAAAAAAGGCAGTCAATAAATTGAATAAGCAGTTCTTTTGCTACATAACACCTGACAGTAAGTGAAGGACTGCTTTGACCACAGGTGCTTAGAAGAATGACCTGACAGTGTACATAATCAAAATGATTCATTTTAAAAAATGGAATGACATAAAAAAGAAACTGAATCATTCATACAGAGCTCTCCAGTGTGCTTTTTCTTGATAACTTCTTTCTGGTATTCAGTCACGGAACAGGCAATCTTTTCACAAACTTGAAAAAACAGACATAATCAACAGGTTCCTCCTTTTATTTAAACTTATATTTACCTTTATAGAATCAAAGCATATACAAAGTCTATTTATGATTTCTAGCACGGGAATTCTCACAAAACAAAAACACCATCAAGACAAAGGGAGAAAAGACACGAAAGCAAACAAATGCGACATACATTTGATAACTATCGGTATTTTATATTTAACACTTGGCAATCAGTTTAAATAAACATCATTTTTTTATGTCATTAATAAATATTAGGGTCTGTAGATGTTGGAAAGATAAATGAAGTTAATAGAAAGGTCAGCATTATGTGGGGAAGGTAAGGGATAGTTTTTTGATATTTCTAACTAGTGATATCTAATTAACCTTGTAATACACTTATGTCCCTGCCTTCAAAGCACCCTTGGGGTGGAATGAGACAACCACCTTTCTTCATCTAAAGAAAAAAAGCACCTGGAAAAAGAGGACTTAAAATAAAAAAGACTAAAGAGCACACCTACCTATTTTTGATGAGTCTCTACAAGTAACCATTTCCCAGCCATGCTCTCCTTTCAAAGCTCAAATCCTAACTCCAAAACTCTGTGATTTCTTCTCCTCAAAACACTGCTAGTAAAACCTGAACGCTCAGAAAAAAATGTTTATATAGTATATTTAGCCATATAACTGCTAAAAGTATGAACTTAAGTTCTATGAAGTATGCAATGCCCAGTACTTACTGATTAAATGTTGATGAAGACAGGGCAATAGCATTTTGGCTCCAACATCTAGCTCAACTGCAATCAATTAAAGGGATTCACGCAGAATATGCAGGTTCTAAATCAGTCCCAAAAAGCATATTTTGGGGTGAGCCTATCAACTAAAATAGTAAAAAAAAAAAAAAAAAAATTAGCTTGTTTGGTGGCACACAGAAGCACCTAGTATATAGGGAGTTAAAATGAGATAAAAATTATCACAGATCACGAAATGTATTTTTCTTCATAATTGTAACAAATAATGTTTTATTCAGACAGTATCAAGCTTTTTGTGCTTTGTGAATGGAAGGAAAAAACCTTAATTCTCACACCAAATTGTATTCTCCCAGCATGACAATCTTTGCAGTGTAATGGAATGTAATTTTAACCTTTTATTTTTTCCTAACTCTTAAACAAATTTCTGAATCTTAACCAAATACATAAAATCTTACCTCTACTACACCATCTCAGTAAAAACTTAAGATTTTAGTGTATCACCACAGTCGGAGTCTTTAAATGTGAAAGTGGTGGTAAATTACTCAAATTACAAACATAATTAAAATACAGTAATCCTCAGAAAGTTATCTGAAACAAATTTAAGACCAGCTTAAAGAAATCTGAAATAATGGAAAAACATGAAAATCCTTAACTGAAAATGAAAGATGGATATTATGTTTGTAAACTTTCAACATAGCTGGAAAAATATTTTCTTACTTGGATTGGCGCTTAAAAGTTACAAATGGTTGTCTACCACGAATTAAAAATATAGGTGTATTAAAAACATTTCCAAATGGCACTATTTTAAGCTTAAAGACACGATAATACCAGTAATTCAAGTAATTCTACTAGAATATGCATTTTGTAGGATGGCCCAACAAGCAGCCTCGCCTATCAGGAAGGAAGTACACACACAAAAGAAATCCAAGTTCTTGTAAGTTTTTTTAAAAAGAGGTACACAAAGATGAATCAAGTTGCGAGAAAAGCAAATTCAATCAGGGAAAGGGAGGGATCCTGACTTACATTTCACAGGATTATCATTCTTTCCTTCTCCACACCGAAAATTTTTGTAAAAACATATGCTATACCATTCAAATGCATAGAACGGCACTTGGCCACTTCTAGTCTTAGATCTACTCCGGAGATTGGGATAAAACAGTATACACAACTCCCTGAAAGGATTCTCAACACAAAGTACATTTTAAAGAACAAAGCAGACTTAACAATTTAAGAAACTTGCTCGGAACTCGGCACAGTATGACAATTACTACTATGCAAGACGCATTTTCTCTTCTCCGCTAGGACTCTGCCCGCACCCCAGTCCACGTCCCTCCTTCTTTAAAAGGACTCAAGCTGACAGAGACGGTTCGGCCAGAAATCCCGATTCTCTCTGTCTGGGCTGTGAATTGCTGAGCAAGGCTGAACCCCAAAAGACCGGAGAAGAGTCTAAGACGCAAACAAGGTAAAAAGAAAAAAACAGCTCGGGGGAGGGGTGGGGCCGGGTAGGGAGTTAGGGCGAGACCCGCCCCCACTCACTCAACCCCACCCAAGCCCACCTCTCCTTCGCTGAACAACACAACAAAACCAGAAAAGGTAACAAAAAATAAAATAAAAAAGCAACACTACGAGAAAACAAGTAAGGCTGCCTTACTATCCCCACTCCCCGGCCCCCAATTCTCTACCAAAGCTCCTGGCCCACCCCACCCCCCAGGGGTCCCGGCGCCATTTAGCTCCTCCGAAGCCGCCGCCATTTTCCGCCCCCGCCGGATCGCTGCTGTGCCTCGGCGGCAGCTCGCTCTCCCGCTCTGCAGCCTGAGCCACCGCTACTGCCCGGCCCTGAGAGGGAGGCCCTGGCCTGAACGTGCGGGGAGGGCAGCTTCAGCGTCAGGAAGGCCCGGCTCCGACCCCGCCCGCGGTGCCCAAGCGCCGGCAGCTTGCGCCAGCCGGCGGGAGCTAGCGGGCAGCAAGGGGGCCGGACAGGCGCCACTGGGCGGAGCGGCTCTGGCGGCGGTTGGGACCTGAAGGTTCCATTGCACTTACTTCCTGTTTTGGGTCCGGGCACTTTGGAAGAACCAGGATGGAGGCTCCAAAAAATACCAGGATGGAGGAAGCAGCCACGGGCGAGAGTGACTGCAGCTGGAGTGAGCGAGCGCGACGAGCCACCGGAAACGGAGCTGCGCCCGCGCCCCGCCCCCAGCCCCCGGCACTCTCCCCCTCCCGCCCGATTCTCCTGCTGGGCGGCCCTGCGCTCCAGCTGTTTGCGTCACTTCCGGCTGCCGGCTCGCGAAAAAAAGTCCCCGGTTGTTGTAGCTTGCGTCTTGTTCCGTGTGGCGGTGGGTGTTCCTTGTGCTTGTCTCTACCAGGGAATCTCGAAACTGACTATCTCACTGCTGTTGCTATAAAGGAAGCCCTTCTTTTGAGCAACTGTGGTCCCACCGGCTCTGGGGATACTTAGGCCCTGCGGGCTGATATTCGTAGTTCCTTGTGGCTCCGAGTGGGGGGAGCAGCTTTGTGGAAGAGCTATAATTCGGCTCTGAGTGCAGAAGAAAACGGCGAGTGTTTTCATACTTGGTTCGTCTTGCCAAGGACGCTTAAAATGAGGTGTTATCTGTTTGGCCGTGTGAAGCAGTTCTTGGTGAAATGTGTCCTCTGTGAGTGTGATTTCACTGTTATACTAGGGGGGTGCTCTTTTGTTGCGCACAGTTCTCGGAGTACAGCCGCTCCTTGACTTACGCTTGGCTCGGGCTGTACCAAACCCGTCGTAAATCGAAAATGCATTTAATACCCCGATGAACAAAAGGGCTAAATAAGCCTTTGGATTTGAACAACGTGTGCCAGCATTCTTTTAGTGCTTATGTGTCAATTAAGTGCTTTACATGTATTAAACTTTAGTGTTCGGAAGTGCCAGATCCATCGCTGCAGTTATAAATGTGTTCAAGGGCACACGACAAGTAAGTGGTAGAGTCAGAATTGAAGCCTCAGCTCCAGAGCCTGTGTTCTGAACTTCCCTGCTGCAGCTCACAAGATACACCTTGGCAGTAGTCTCATAAGGAAAACAAATGATTACAACCAGTTTGCAGATTTTTTTTACTTTATTGGAGGTTGGACATGTTTGACCAATTTTCAGAAATAAATGTCAGAAGCAGCATTTTATTGTGTTGGTAACTTTGTTACCAATTTGTGGTACTCTTTGCATTCTATTGGAGTTTTGGCATGTATCATTCCATTTTCTAATAAGTACATAATAATGTTTATGTATAGACATTAGAGTCAGACCTGAGTGTGAATCTTGGCTCCATTGCTTAATAGTGGATATGGCACTTTATCTTTCTCAGCTTCATTTGCCTTAGAAAAATGAGGGTAATAAGATCTACCTTTCAGAATAATGTACACCACATACTTTGCACAGAGCCTGGCATACGTAGTAAGCATTAAAAATAGAAACTAATAAACCCCTGAACCAGAAAAACAATAGAACTACTCACAGAGCAGTTCTAGTGAAATAATTACATATGCAAAATTGTTAACATTTATGAGAAGGTGGTTCTTAATTAGCCACATTTTTAATAAAGCATAACTATATGGTATTCTTTTCACTAAGGCACAAGATGGTGATATCTAAATCATAGTCTAGTTGCCCATTCTCTTCTGCAAAATCTTAGGTCAACCTGCACTCTGCCGTTAATTCCGTTAAAAAAGTCCAGTGCATCCTCCTAATAAATTCTTCCTTTCTATGTGAGTTCCTTTTCCCAAGGTCAGTTGGTATTTACTTGGGGAAGACAAATGTATTTTAATATTAGCTTAATATTAAATACATAATTTAAAAAGTAAATCTATTATCATAATTAGCTTGAATAATCAATGTACAGACTATCCATAACACAATTGGAATCCTAGAGCAACGTTAGTTATGGTATTTGCTGCAGTTGCTAGTTATGATTAACTCTGTTGGACCCCGGATTTTTTTTATAACACTTTCGTAGCCTCATCAGTGATTGGCTATTGATGAAATTGCCTTCCTGTTATGAAAGGTTGTTATATTGATGTGAAAGTGTCTCAAATACTGAGAAGTGGGTTCTGTTTCATGATCATCTCATGTGCTATATAGTATAATTCAGAAAAAAGATACATGTTTGTAAAGACTTTTGTTCAGAGTGAAAGAAAAATAAAATTATTGAGTAATTTTCTTTCTGCAGTCTCTGAGTCCTGTTAATACAGCTGATGGGTCTACACTGGAAGGCCTTCCAGAACTTCTGGAGACCTGATGGGGATTCCTATGTTAATAGAGGAATGAACAAACTGTCCTAGTTAGGCCCAAACGCCAGACTTTTCCAGGTGGTCTTCTATCTCAGGTTCTTCTTGCAGGCTTTCCTGTGGGCCTTGTGGCACTCCGTATTTTAACCCTTCTCCTGCCCTCCATGTTGTGTCTCATCACACTCATTTTAATACCTCAACCTGGTCAGCACCTCTCCGTACGCTTTTCACTTCTTTGTTTTGCGCTGGATCTTTACTGAGACCTATAAATGGAGTAGTAACAAAAATTGGTTCCTCTTCCAATTAGGAGAATGGGGAGCTAAGGCTTCTGGTATTTCCTGCCAGTGAGGATAAACGTTTTCATTCTGTCCTTGTAATTTTGGTGGGCAAAACGAAATGGTTCAGTTACATTACTAAATTGGGAGAACATCTGGATCTGACCCAAAGACCAGTTCCTTTATGGTCTAGCATGGAAGGGAGAGGGACAATATATTAATAAACTGATTAATAATTGCCACTTTTTATAAGTTCTAAGAAAGATACAAATTGGGTGCTCAGAAAGTCTGAAAGTAAACTTTACATGGAGAGATCAGAGTAGGTCTATCTGAGAAGATACTTAAGCAGAGACTAGAAAGGTGAGAGAAGTAACCATAGTAGGGGTGGAAAGTGGGAAGGCATTAGTTCAGCTAGTGTAGGAAAGAGCATATTTGCAGCAAGCAACTGGCCTATATAATATTTATAAAATGGTGAAAGCACAGCACTGGCAAATGGTAGGCTAAATCCCTTGCAAATGTTAATTGAATTTTTCAAAAAAAACTTTATTTTATTGTGGTAAGAACACATGAGATCTATCCTCGTAATAAATTTATAAATGTACAATACATTATTGTTGACTATAGGAACAACGTTATCCAGCAGGTCTCTAGAGCTTATTCATCTTGCTTGAAACTTTCTGCCTGTCGATTAGTAACTACCCATAACCCCTCCCCCTAACTCCTGGTAACCACCATTCTATCCTTTGATTCTATAAATTTGATTGTTTTAGATACCTCACATAAGTAGAATCATGTAGTATTTGTTTTTCTGTGACTGGCTTATTTTACTTAGCTTAATGTCCTCAAGGTTCACCCATGTCACATACTGCAGAATTTCCTTCTTTTTTAAGGCTAAATAGTATTTCCACTCCCCTAAGACTAGAGCTCAGCACATGCCCAGACAAAGCAGAGATGAGTCATCTGTCACCTCTGCCATGTCATAGCTTTGGCTTGCTAGCATATGACGTAGTACTTTAAGTTAGTAGACACTTGAATGTTTGTTGATATCAAAGATAATTAAGTGTCTTAAGCAAGAAGATCCAGAAGCTAACCATTTCTATTCTTTTGCAATAGCTACTGACTAAGGAGAGCACAGTCTTTTTCCAGATGGTGTCACTATTTGGACAAATCTGGAATAAAATGTTACCTTTTATTATTATTCAAGTGGAAGGAGGTTATTTTAACACAATGTCACATTTTTGTTGTTACTCCAACCTTATTGCCCAAATCTTGTCCATCTAAATGCAATGCAATATTTTAAGGATAGAAACATGTCGTTTTAACCAGCAGATGTCCCTATTGTTCAGCAAGATTTCTTTTTTTTCTTTCCAGAGTAGTCGCTTCAACAGTAGATGGAAATTTGGGGTCTTGAATTACTAATGATATGCCATGGTAAACCAAGGATGAGCCTCAACAATAATAAAACCAAAGGAATGGGGATTATGCTTTGAAATCCAAATGTGGAAAAGCTCTCTGGTTTAAAGATTTATTGTAGATTAATCCCATTCTCTTCTATTCAATGTACATTTAACTCCCATACACAGAATATGCAGTAACAGAGAAACAAGGAACCCCTGTAAGCTTTGTAACTTTCAGGAGTTTGCACATTTGTGATACACTCATTCATTCATTTTATTCAGGAGATCTTCCTGAGCACCTACTTTGGACTGAGCACTATTTTAGGCACAGGAAATATAGTGAAGAACAAGAGAGACAAGATGCCTACCCTTAAGGAACATGTATTCCAGTGGAGGAGTTTGCATTATAGTAGTATTTTCAGTGCATCTTTGTACCAAATATTTTTGGTTGAAGTACCAACTAAACTGAACTACTGGGCAACTGCCTATAACTCTTGTTCATAATTAACAATTTAATGAGGGATGAAGACAAAATATGAATCAGATCACTTGGTAATATCAGATTAAGCTAAATTGCAAATACTAGGAAGGGTGGACCAACATCCACCCTTACTCTTACTTAGTTAAGGCAGTCTGTTGCTGAGAGGTATGGAAGTGGATTGTTATAAATTCCATTTAAAATTTTTTTTGGTTCTTCTTGGAAATTTCCCTGTTTTCGTGTTTCTGGGCAAAGTGTTTTAGGTATTAAAGAAACAGATGTGGCCTCTTAATTGAGGAATCTCCTTCTACTGAGATTCACTGGATACTCCTAATATACAACAACAAATGCATATAAACAACTCAAGCTGAAGGTCTTTCTTGACCTGAAATTATTAGTTAAAATCTAAACCTGACAGAAGATACTGCTTGCCAAGCATGTTGTTCCTTCCCCCCAATTACCTTAAATATCAACTCAGTCTTTTAAGACCTATGTAATTTAAAGGATATCTACATTGTCGTAAATACAACTATGTCAAATTAAATTCCAGAGCATAATACTTTTGTTATAATGACTGCATCTTAAGTGGGCAGACCTGGTGAAGACATGCAATATATAATTTTTAATTTAATGAAATTAGAACCAATAGGATTAGGAAAGCAAAGTTGCTATGGGCCATCTGTTTAGACTTGAGAATAACATTGTTATATATAATTATATTTTGTAATTATAGCCATTGCAGCAGTGTTACATCTATTTTAGCAAACCTAGGGTAAGGAAGATATGTGACTTCAGTCACAGTATCACTAATATCTTTTTCTGTGTCTGTTTACTTTTCTTACCAGAAGTTTACATTTATGCCCAACTTTGGTCTATGTTGGTTCAACCTGATATAGCAAGACATAAGGCTGTCACAGTCATTGTCTGAGATAAGGTGAAATTCTGTTCTCTGTTTCCCTTGTAATTGAATGAGCTCCATCTTTGCTGAACAGGAGTCCGTTTTCACATGATGTTGCAGTCTTTACTTTCTTTTCCCTTGCCAAAGAGCCATCTGCCATGGAATCATTGTCTATTGAGAACAATCTTGATCTTTGAGCCTATAATAAATTTTCACAAGAATCTCCTCTGAGTAGGAACCCATACTGCTTTACCACTGTAGACCAATTGTAGGAGAAATATATAATACAACAATGTCTCATACATAATATTATAAATAACTGTTATTTGAAAAGGTCATAGTAAATATAGTACTCTATAACATGTCTGTCTCCTGCAATGGATAAAACTGAAAAGAAATCTGCAGTCTTTTAATTTTAGGTCTTTCCTGTGTCTCTCTTTACCACAACCACATTTTGATAAAGTAATAAATTAAATGAAGGATTTAACAATTAGATTTCCTTCGGGTAGATGGCTTATAACTGATGGTAGAATGCAACAAGTGACCATGGTTCCTAACATTCCCATATTCACTTGGTGTTGGAATCTGATATTAAATCTTTTATTAAATTTTAAATAGAAAGAAAAATGGATGATTCCATTTCTTTTTATTGTTGCTTAAACAAGTAAGAATTGAAGTTTGATGCCAATGAAATCTTAAAAGTCATGGATCATACTCTGTGGGTTTGCAAGGAATACATCTGTTTTTCATTCTGTAACAGGCTTTCAGAATGCTCCTCAGATGCTGATAGCTAATTCCTTTTACTTCTCTCTCAACAAATGACCTTTACAGAGACTTTTAAGCATAAACTCCCTCAATAGCCTGCCTCCACATCTATGTGCTCATCTGTGCTCATCCTAAATTCCTTCCCTCCAGTCCTAGAGATGTTTCTTCTCTATTCAATGCTAATTCCTTCTTTTGTACTTTTGATCTCATCTCCCGCCAGAACTATGCTTATTCCCTTTTCGACTACTATGGTCTGTTTTCTGTGCCCAACATGCCACTGAACATCATTAATGACCTCCACATTGCTAAATCCAATGAGCAATTTTCTATGATCATTTTACTTAATTTGTCAGCATCATTTACTCCTGAAATGAACAACTCTTTCTTCTTTGAATATCCTTTTTCTTGATTTTGCGATACAGTACTCTGAAATTCCTCCTACCTCTCTAAACACTTCTTTGCTGGCCTGGTTTTTAAATTTCAGGTCCTCACAGGGACCTCCTAGACATGTCTCTTTCTCATTCTATCCTCTTTCCCTGAGTGATATCATCTACTCCAGTGGTTTCAGTTGCCCTCTGTATGCTGATGACTCCTAAATTGATAACTCTGCTAATCTATTCAAATGCCCAGTTGTGTCTGGAACTTCCCTATAAGGCTTGCAATGTGGCAGATTATATTTTTCAAATATGGCTACAATAGTATTTCCCATCCAACAAGCTTTTCATACAATGTGACTTTGACACTCCTTCCATTGAGAGGTAGTGGTGTATGACCCCCTCCTCTTGAAACTGGACAGCTTTTGTGGCTATTTTAACCAATAGAATATGCAGGAAGTACTGCTATGTGACTTCTGAAAATAGGTTATAAAAGGCCTATCCGCCAAACCATGCAGGAAACCACGTGGAGAGGCCTGCGACTATAAGAAAAGAGAGGGATGACTGGAGAGCCCCTAGCTGTGTCAGCCTCCCCCCCATACTAGTTTTCTATTGCTGCGTAACAAATTGCCCCCAAATATGGTGGCTTAATGCAGAAAAAATTTCTTTATAGTTTCTGTGGGTCGGGAATTCAGGAGTGGTTCAGCTGTGTGATTTGCTTAGGGGCTGTCATGAGGTTGCAATCAAGATGTCAGCTGAGGCTGCAGTCCCTTGAAGACATGACTGAGACTGGAAGACCCAGGTCCAAGAGGGCTCATTCACATGGCTGTTGGCAAGAAGCGTCATCCTTGGCTATCGAAGGCCTCAATTCCTCACCACATGGGCCTTTCTATAGGGCTGCTTGAGTGTCCTTACAACATGGCAGCTGGCTTTCCCAAAAGCAAGTGATCCAAGAATGAGAGCAAGGAGAAAGCCAAAATGCTTTTTTATGATCTACTTTCAGAAGTTCCCATTGTCACTTCCACTCTATTCTGTTCATTAGAAGTGAGTCACTAGGGCCAGCTGACTCCCAGGGGGATAGAGATTAGGCTCCACCTTTTGGAGAGACTTGTGGGTGTCCTCCATCTAGTGCTCTGGCTCCAGCTATCATGTCACTGCAAAGGCATGAGAAACCCACAAGTCAGAACTGTTTATCCCAGCCTTTTGCAAAATCCCGATCCACAGAAACCAGGAGCAATAATAAAATGATTATTGTTGTTTTAGGTCATTATTTTTTGGAGTAATTTTTTCCCCCTGCACTAGCTAACTAAAATATGGAATCTTCTGGGCTAAACCCTGGAACACCAGAAAGCAATACCTTCTTCTCTGGGATCCCCATAAATGTATCTGGGGTTTCTATTCCTTTCTCTCCTTCCACTGTAGGATTTTGACTTTAAGAAGGGAGCAGCATATGGGGTCCCTTCTCAGTTTCTTACTAGCACTTGTTAGCTTGTCAAAATTTTTATTCCTTTTGGTTGGAAAAAAGCGCTCTATGTTGTCAGCATTCTCCCCATGCTCTGGTTCATGATATAAACTCTGATCTAGGTGGGCTAAGCCCCCTTATCTTCGTTTTCAAATGAAAGGTTTTAGAATCCTCAAGTCTAAATCCCGATTTTCTCCATTGTTCCTGGCTCTTAAAGATCAAAATCTCTGGATTTCAATGTTATTGTCTCATATAAATTTATAAAAATCCATTAAAAGTTTAATTAATTTCTTTATTCTAGCCTGTTCTCCCTCTGAGTATAGAAAGTTATCAAAGCTGCCTTTATGTAGAGGAAAGATAATAGGTACAAGTAAGTGCAGGAAGAAGCAGCAACCAATAGCTCAAAAATATTATTGTACTAAAGGAATATTTGACACATAGTATTTATATTAAGTGGTATTTGGTTTTATATAGCTAATAAAAGTTTGCACAAAGTATGTATGTACAGTATAATTCATTATCTTTTTTTTTTCTTTGTGGTAGAATTTGGAATTTGGGAGATATGGAATGGATAACCAGGACTGAAATTCCAGTTTACAACATTGCACCATAGAAAATGGAGATTGGAGGAAACATGTACCTGGAAATGACCAGTATTTTTAAGAGATAATCAACACAGCTGAGGGTATTCCAAAGACTATAGAGATGCCTGTGGGCCCCAGAAAGGGCTGGAAGTAGAGTATCTACCTGAGTCCTTTCCAGTGGCAGACAAGAACAGAAGTGGTTATAGAGCACAGTTCAGAGACGTTGAGCCCTTTCACAGGAGATGAAGGAATTAAAAACATTAGAATTTTGTAAATCTTATGTTAGAAGCTGAAAAAAATCATTTCATATTACTTTCAACATATTTCTAAATATAACGGACACTAGAACTTGCAAACCATGGTGTGTACAGAGAAGGATTGTTGTCATCGTAATAGATATTCTCATATTTATTATATTGCTAATAAAGTGAAATATATTATAGAAACGATGTGAATTTCATGTTAGTAACTAGTAACATAGAGGTTACCTGAATATCTGGCAGAAAACTGAAGTTTTTACCAGTAGCTCAAATGGGACGGAGTGATGTTCTGCATTTCCTAGTTGACCAGATATTTTCAACTTCTATTCTCCCACAGCTTACATAGGAATGACTGGACTAATTGTTTAATAAGCAATTTCTTCTAAAAGGCTTTCCCAAGAGGAAGGCTGCCTGTGTTGCACCTGGTTAACATCTGAAAGATCACTTTCTGTGAAAATGAAACATCAAGGCTCACCCAGAGTTTCCTGATGACTTTTAGTTTATGTTTATTTGATTCTGAATAAACTTTCTCTGTGAGAGCTTCTATTGGTAAAGAGGCCTATTCAGCAATGAATTATTTTGTAATCAGGCGTGCCAAAATCTTTCAGAAATGCACAGTTATCCCTCTGTTGTATAGTTTCCACTAATATAAACAATGGTCCATTTGGCCTCTGTTGAAATGACTGAAAATTAGCCAATTCATCCTGTTTCCTTTACTGCCTCAGTGTCAGTACACAAAGTGTGGCTGAGAAGAAATTTAGGTGACATTCTTAAAATCTGTGATGGTTACATTTAGCCTACATTTCAGTTAGGAAAGTGATTCATACTTCATGTCTATTTCCAGTAGCTAAAACTAACACTATGTTAAGCCTAACTAAAGCTCTGTCAAATTGCTAACTTTATGGTTGCTATAAGTAGCATGATTAGGAACTCTACACTGATTATTTTTAAAGAAACCGTGTTTTTTTAATCTATACTTCCTGCTTTTAGCACACTTGTTTGTTTAAGTGTTTTGGATTTTAAAAGAAACTGGCAGTACTCAGATGCCGGCTAGGGCCTCCTATCTCCTATCTCGTGAAATCAAAGTAAGATTTTCTTAATGCCCAATTCCAAAGTCCAGTTACATTCAAAGATTTCCATAGTCTTCTGCAGGTCTTTAGGAATTCATACTATCATGGCCATCTCTTCCTTGAACTCTTACATTCAGGCATATAGTACTTTATTTTACCTTAAAGAATTGAATTTCTTCACTAGTTACCATGAGACTTCTCATTCCAAGAATTTAGAATAAATTCTTAAAGGAGTAAAGGTTTCAGGAAGGAATCATAGCCTTCCGCCATTTCTTTGGCTTCTTTCTTGCCTTTCCTACTTTCTTTCTCCTACCTTTGAGGAACAAAGCCAATTCATCTTCTTGCCTTTTACATAGCATTTTGCAGGCTGATATACTTGAGCTTACTCGTGATAGTGACTCTATTGATCCCCATATGTATTCTTCCCTTCTTTTATAGTAATAGTTGGATATTTGAGTACCAAGATAACAATTACATTTCCTAGCCTACTGTGCAGCCAGGTATAATTATATGCCTGTGCTCTGGCCAATATGAAATAAGCAAAACTGAGTGTACAGCATCTGTTTTTTTCCTTAAAGAAATGAGCCTGCCCTCCTTTTCACCTTTACCTCTTTCTTCTGGCTGGCATGTGGATGTGGTGGTAATGAGTAATCTTGAACTATACAGGAAAGGGCAACAGGAATAGTGGAGCAACAAGATGGACTGACACTACGGAGTACTTGTGCTTGTCCTTGGTTGACCATGCTCTGTTATGCAAGAGAGAAGTAAACCTCTACTCTGTTGAATCCATTTATAATTTGGGTTTCTGTTACTGCAGCTGAGTCTATATCCTAATCAATACAATGCCCTTCAGGCTCTCACCTTTCACACTAAGGCATTTCTTAAAAATACAGTGCTCTTTCTAAGAGGGAATGTGGTGAACCAAATTTTCTTCCCCTCTTTATATTTATGTACCAAACTTTTTGTAAAAGGGGAGAATGAGTGACATTTCCTTAGGTAGAGATTTGGGAGTAAAGGCATGTCAAGTGAAGGAAAATTTCATGAGCAAATATTTAGAAAAATACAAAGCAATTCTAGGGAACAAAAAATCCTGCAATTTGGTTAGAGTGTAGGGGAATTCTGGAAAACTAAGTTGGAAATGTGACTTGGGTCAGGTAAGGTAATAGAGAGGTATATCAGACTTTGTTGCTTTGCTGTGTAACAAAACACTCCAACTTTTAGTGTTTTAAAACAATTGTTAGTTCACTACTTAATAGGTTGGCAGATAGGACTATCAGCAATTGGTCAGCTCTTGTGCTGATTTGCCTGGGTTTACCCATGCATCTGGAGTCCGCTGGAAGATCTGCTGGGATTGGATGTGCTCATTCACATGTGTAGTCGGTAGGTTGATGGCTGGTGTGCCTCTGTTCTCCTCTATGTTGTCACTTCAGTTGTCTAGCTTGGGCTTGGTCATCTGGCAGCAGTGTTCCAAGAGCAGCAAAAAGGCATGCCTCAATGTTTAGGCACTTTTCAAGCCTCTAGTTTTTTCATATTAGCAAGTCACTGACCAAGCCCACTGCAAGAGTTGGAAGAAAATCCTCTTGATAAAAAGAACTGCAAATTATCAAGGGACAGTATTTTGCCATCTTCTAGGTTTTTGGATACCAAGCTAAGAAGTTTGGACTTTTAATTGGTATGTGGTGAAAAAGGAAGGGCACAGACTTAGAGACCATCCTTAGATGTAGCCAAAAACCTTTTAAATAAATAGAACTTTATGTTTTAGAACAGTTAGATTTACCAAAAAATGGAGAAGATATCACAGAGTCCACATATGCCCCACACTCAGTATCCCTTATTACTAACACTCTTGTTAGCATGGTATATTTATTATAATTAATGAACTAATTTTGATATAGTATTATTAGCCAAAGTTCATGCTTTATTTATATTTCTTTAGTTTTTACCTAATGTCCTTTTTCTGTTCTAGGATCCCATCCAAGATGACATATTACATTTAAGTGTCATGTCTACTTAGGCTCCTCTTGGCTTGACAGTGTCTCAGACTTTCCTTGTTTTTGATGACTTTGACTGTTTTGAGGAGTACTGGTCAGATATTTTGTAGGATGCCCCTCTTTTGGAATTTGTCTGATGTTTTCCTCATGATTAGAATTAGATCATGTGTTTTTGGGAGGAAGGCCACAGAGGTTAGTTGCCAGTTTCATCACATCACATCAAAGGTACATCCTATGCACATGACTTCCCACTATTAATGTGAATCTTGATCACCTGGCTGAGGTAATTTTTGTCAGGATTCTCCACTGTAAAGTTACACATTTCCCCCCATTTTCATATTCTTTGGAAGGAAGTCTATATGCTCAGCCCACACTTAAGGAGTAGCGAGTTATTCTATACCCTTCTTGAGGGTGGAGTATCTACATAAATTATTAGGAATTATTCTACGTGGGAGATTTATTCTTTTCCTTTTATTTATTTATTCAATCATTTATTTATATCAGTATAAATTCTTAGATATTTATATACATTGGCTTATAGTCCAATACTTCTTTATTCTGTTTTCTTGCTCAAATTTTGTTCCAGCTTTGTAATATATTAGCATGGTTGCAAAAAATTCTACACAATTCTGCCTTCAACTTTTTCACATTATTGTATCATAGTGTACACATAAGATATTCAGGTACTAATGCTTTAGATTTTGTTTAATAATGTACATAAAGCTAATGGAGGAAGGGGAAAGAGGGAACATTTTTGCAGAAAGAATTTGTCCTTCCTCTTTTGCCTCCTCCCCTGCCAATTTTACTGGCTGTTCAATGTATGTATGAAGGATATCTAGCAAGCCTGTCAACAATGTCCAATATTTAATCATTCAGGAGTGACCATTCATTCGTCAAACATTTATGAATGTCTAGTATGTGCTAATCATTTTTCAAAGAACAAAGAGTAGATATAAAGATGAATAATAAAATGTATAGTTTCTGTCCTTGAAGATCTTTGCCTAATATAAAAATTCAGGCAAAGGAGAAATAATTTGCTTTTGAACTTGGGATCTCTTTTTTAATTACATGTTCTCCCTGAACATAAAGCCTCTTGGGGAGCAAAGAATGAGGATGGAATAGAGACAGTTGAAGAGAAGGGGCAATGAGATGAAACTCAGAATTTGAGATTTTAGCAATGGCGAAATTCTTCTAGAAGGCCACATTTATGATATGGCTGTGCCAGTGGATAGTAGTTGAGTGGAATTTTTGTGGTTGAGATATGAGTCCAAATATTTAATGAATCAGGATGAATGTTGAAGTCAAAGGATGATAGTGTCAAAAATGGGAGAGAAGAATCTAAACCTTAGGCTGCAATAATCATTGAAGGTAGGACAGTGTTGGAATTTAGTAGGTTACAAATGTAATGAAGTGTCCCCCAACTGTCTCTTGGGTCCTAGGATTTTTCCCCTAGAAATTTCATAGGTAGAAACTGGAAACTGGAAAATAGTGTTACTTTAGGCAGTTTAAAGGGCAGTCTATATCACCTGGAGGGAACTAGAGAAGGAAAAATAGAAGAATATGGAAGGCATGCTGAGGTAACTGTAACAGGCAGGGTGAGTGGTAGGTACACATGAAATAACTAACTGGGGAACACTTTACAAAGAGAAAATGAAATCCATAATCAAGGTAGCAGTGGTTCACACTGATGGAATTTGGTCATAGTCAGAGTTATCATGACATTGTTTTATAGTCACAGGCCTAAATATAGCTGGATCATGTAGATCTAGTATGTAGATCATATAACCTAGAAAGCCAGGCTGGCTGCACAAGTATAAGAAGCAGGTGGTATAAGACATGGAAGGCAAAAAGGGGAAGTCATATGAGGACAACTAAAGGGCAGTGAGAAGAAGCAGGCAAATGTTTAGCCCTCTTTTCATGTGAATTGGAGAAAATAAGAATAACCCATTATAGCAGGCTTCAAGGCTAAAGATATAATCAGGGAAAAGACAGACTTTGACAATGTTTTACAACTGCAAAAACACTTTTAGAAAAGTTTGAGGGTGCAGAGAGTTTTGCAATTGAGCATAGATGCAATAGAATGTAACGGAAGGAGGTGGTCAAGTGTTAGGCAGAGGTCGAGAACTATGGAAGAGGGAGGGAGATGGTTGGGGATTGAGCTCCGTGAACTAAAAGGGTACTTACAAGAAGTTACAATACCTCAGTTTAAGCCCCAGATGAGGGATTTGGTAGTTAAATAAATGAACAAAAATATCTTCTGACAAATGGCAAATTAGCAACTAATAATTGTTTGCTCAGATAATTATTTGAGACAAGAATGAATGAAGAACATATGCTGCTTGTTTGAGCTCTCAGCACTTAGATGAGCTGTTGACAAAAAAGGAAGCATATTAAATTAGAACAAAGATCTTGCAGAATGCATTCAGAGAATACTGTGGAAACACTGGCACGATATTTAAGTGGAAAAGTCATAATACAAATTACTTTTTACAATACGTGGAAAAAGTGTAGAATGATGTATAGGCCATGTCCTTATACTTTCTTAGATTGAGAGGAAGGAAATGTAATTGTTTTCTCTTTCTCCCACAATACTCTTTATATTTCCCAAACATTTTGGTACCCATCCCTCATCTGGGGTTTTCATTTGGGGAGAATGATAGAAAATGGAAGGTGGGAAGAATGCTGTGAAAAGCAGAGATGGAGTTAAATTGGAGAATAAGAATATTTTCCCTTACTTCCCATCTCTCATCCCCCAGCCTCTCCCTACCACCACTGGAGAACTGAATTTGGATGACCTGAACCCAAAGAGATCAAAGATCTCCATGTGCCTGCTTTGAACAACACAATGAGAATAGAATCAGAAAGTAGATTGAAACCCAACTTTGAAGACAGAAACATTTGAAATTTTTGATATGAAGAATTGGACAACTTAAATGACCCAAAATAATGCAATAGAATTGTCTCCTACAGGGAAAAATCTTTATAAATCTGGTTCAGAAGTTTGCATCTGTTATTTGATGTTATATTCTTTCATTTACTAGTTGCCTGCACTTGGACAAGTTAATTCACACTTGAAAGTCAGTTTCCTTATTCACAGGTTCTGAAGACTTAAATATAATCTATAAATACAGGTTTCCTCCTAGTTTTAGGTTATTTTTTATTCAAAATAGTATCAATATCAAACTTACAGAAAACTTGCAAGTACAGTATAATAAACTTTTTTTCTAAGCCATTTGAGAGTAAGTTGCTGATGTGATGCATCATCACCCATGAATACTTTAGCATGTATTTCCTATAGTTGCATTTTCCCACGTAACTGTAATCAATGCATTACTACCATCTAATCTTCAGATTTCATTCACATTTCACCAAGTGTCCCAATATGTCCTTTACAAAAAGAGAATCCAGTCCAGAATCATATGTTGCATTTATTTGCCATGTCTCTTTTGTCTCCTTCAATATGGAGGAGTTCCTTGGTCTTTCCTTGACTTTCGTGACCTTGACACTTATGAAAATTACAGACCAGTTATATCGTAAAATGTCCCTCCATTTGGATTTGTCAAATGTGTCCTCATGACTAAGTTTAGGTTCTGTGCCTTTGTCAGAAATATCTTAGAAGTAATGCCAAATTCCTTTCATTGCATCCTATCAGGTGGCACAAGATTTTGATTTATCCCATTGCTTTTATTTCTTACTGTTGCTGTAACAAATTACCACAAATTTAGTAGATTAAAATAACAACTTTATTATCTCACACTTCTGGAGGTCAGAAGCCTGAAATGGATTCACTGGGCTAAAATCAAGGTATTAGCACAGCTGCATTCTTTCTGGAAGCTCTAGGGCAGAATCTGTTTTCTTCTCCTTTTTAGCTTCTGAAGGCTGCCTGCATTCCTCAATACATGGTCCCCTTCCGTCTTCAAAACCAACAATCATATCACTCCAAATTCTGTTTTCATTAAATCTCTTCTCTGATTCCTACCTCACTTTTCTACTTTTCAGGATCCTTGTGATTACATTGAGCCAACCTTGATAATACAGGACAGTTCTCCCCATCTCAAGATCCTTAACTTAATCACATCTGCAAAGTCCCTTTTGCCATCTAAGGTAACATATTTACAGGTTCTGGGAATTAGTATGTGGACATGTTGGGAGGGGGCATTATTAGGCCTACCACACCCATTTTTGGTAATGTTCACTGTTTTAGTCCATTTTACATTGCTATAAAGGAAATACCTGAGGACGGGTAATATATAAAGAAAAGAGGTTTATTTAACTCATGGTTCTGCAGGCGGTACACAAAGCATGGTGCTGGCATCTGTTTCTGATGAAGGCTTCAGGAAGCCTCCACTCATGACAGAAGGCAAAGGGGGAACAGGTATGTCACAAGGCAAGAGAGGGAGCAAAGGAGAAAGGAGGGGGTGCCAGGCTCTTTAAACAACCAACTCTTATTGGAACTAATAAAGGGAGAACTCACTCACTACTGCAGGGAGGACACCAAGCCATTCAGAGGGATCAGTCCCCATGACCCAAATACCTCCCACTAGGCCCCACCTCCAACACTGGGGATCAAATTTCAACATGGGATTTGGAGGGGACAAACATCCAAACTATATCATTCACTTTGACCACTTGTTGAAGGTGGTTCCTGCCAGTTTTCTCCACTGTAAATTTCCCTTTTGTTCTCACTGTATTAATAAATTTTTATGGGAGAAATTTTTTGGTATTATGTAAATATCCCATTCCTTATATTAATAGTATTTTCTCTCTTTCTTTCTTTCTTTCTTTCTTTCTTTCTTTCTTTCTTTTCTTTCTTTCTTCATGGACTCATGGGTTTTTGTGGATTATAAAATAAAATTTAAAATTGTTATTTATACAATAAATAAGTAAATAAACAAAAAGACCTCTTGTTCCAGGCTCATTTTGTACTTTCTTTGCTCCACCGTTTGAATCAGTCATTACTTCAAGAAGCCCTGGTTTCCTTTCAGCAGAGAATGGTAATTTAGTAATAAAGTACTGGGCATGAGGTATGGTCATTACTATTGGAATGTTGCTATTCTCAGGTCTTCTCAGTGGACAGAGCTTTAAACATATCTTCACAAAGAGATTTATACAAGAATAGTTGTGCAGCTTTATTCATAAAAGCTTAAAACTGGAAGCAGCACAAATGTCTTCAACAAGTGAGTGCATAAAAATTGTGGCATATTCATACAATGAAATATTGCTTAGGAAAACTTTTTTTAAAAGATAGAAGAAGAAACAAATGACATTTGCTACCACATATATAATCTTAAAATCATTATGCTGAATGAAATAATCCAGACACACACAAGAGCACTCTGCATGAATCCATATATATGAAGCTCTAGAACAGGCAAAACTAAACTTTAGTAATAGATCAGAACAGTGGCTGTCTGTGGGGACTGGAATTGAGTGAAATGAGACAGTAATTGCTGCCATTATGGAAATATCTTATGTCTTAATGGGTATACGTAGTATACCCATTGAATTGTACATGTAAGATTTGTACATTTTATTGTACGTAAATTTTAACTCAGTTAAAAGAAAACATAAGTGATGGGCTGACTCAGCCTAGAGGAAAGGATTTTGTGCCTTGTCTTGCCCTTTTTTCCTGGCAACCATCATGTAACTTTGAGGATATGTGTATTAGGGTTCTCCAGAGAAACCAAACAAATAGAAGATATTTATTTATTTATTACTTATTATGAGGAATTGGCTCATGTGATTATGGAAGCTGAGAAGTCCCCTGATCTGCTGTATGCAAGCTGGAGACCTAGGAAAGCCAGTGTTATAAGTCAGTCTGAGACCAAAGGCCTGAGAACCAGGGAAAAAGCTGGTATAAATCCCAGTTCTATTCAGCCCTCAATAGACTGGATGATGCCTACCCACACTGGGGAGGGCAATCTACTTTACTGAGGCCACTGATTCAAATGCTAATCTCATCCCAAAACACCCTCACAGATACACCCAGAAGTAATGTTTAATCTGGGAACCCATGGTCTGGTCAAGTTGACAAATAAAACTAACCATCACAGGATGGAAGCCATGAGATAAGCATGGTGAAATAGAAAGGCAAAGTTTAAGTTCCTTATAACTTTCACAGCACTACTGAACTGCATACCTCCAGAATGTGCATGTGTGTGTGTGTGTGTGTGTGTGTGAAAGAGAGATAGAGTCAGAGACAGAGAGAAAGAGACTGAGATTCTAACGGGTTTAAGCTATTGCAGTTGAGACTCAGTTAGCAGCACAAACAATTTCCTAACTGTTGTATTTCCCTGGATCTCCTTTTCTCTCATCTTGCTTGGTTAGGAGTACAATATTTCTAAGCCGAAATGTACTATCAATCCTATCTGGGAGAATTAAGAAGTTATCTCACACAACAGTAATTGCCTATTCCTAAAATGTATTCCATGGCATATTAATGTTACCAAAAGAGTATTCCATGTTCAAATAAACTAGATTTGCCTTTTACGTATAAGTTTTTGTAAATTATTGGGAATTGTAAATTGCCACAAGGGGAAAACTTTCTACTCTTTTCTCAAACATTTCTTGGCCACAGAAGCTTTTTTTTAATGATGCATGAGGCTGGATCAGAATATATGTTTGGAAACATCACTCTAGATCAAGTGTGAACTTTGGAATAAAATCTGAACTATAAATAACTCTTACTGTTGGGATTTGCTGTCTTCCTTACCCAACCTCTCCTCACTGCAGCAGGATATATAACCTGCTTCAATTTGCTGTTATAGACCAGTCATACGTAGGAAGCATCTTTTTACCTTGGCATAACTATAGATAAATTCCCTGACTACAACAAAGTGTTTGAATTTTTAAAGTCCTCTTGATAAAGTCCATGGCCTCACATCTTATGTCCTACCTGTTTTGCCCTTCTTCAGTCCCCTTATTCCTGACCATCTAGGCCTCAGATCTTACTCTCCTGTCCAGGACCTCTGTAAATACCATGCATGTGCATGCAAAATTCGAGCAGGCACCATTAGTATAGATAGTGATATGAAAGGTGACCCTTGGAACTGTCCAGTGGGGCAGTCCTAATCTTACTCTGACTTGTTTGGTTCCTGCCTGCACCAGTTTTCTGACCAACTGTATGTTCTGCATTTCACTATTCATGGATCATGACTAGTTTGCCTTTCTAGTTTCTGACTCTTCTTGGTTTTCTTGTCTTTACTTTCATCTTGTTTATGTTTTTGAGCTTCTGATCTATTGGCTGACTATGGCTAAAGTAAACTGGTACCCCCCCAACCAAACACTAACACTTCCCAATTATCTCCCTTTCTCTTTAAATGCAGTTCTGCTTAAAACAGTACTTTGCCCAAATGACACTTCAGAGATATATAAGGGAGTGTAAAGAAGGAGGAATTTTTGAAATTCAAGATTACTATGTGCTGTGAATATTTGGGGGTGAAGGTGAGCTCACTTCCTCCTCAGAAAGACTTTAGATTGCCTGTTGAGAATCAAAAGTTGAAACAGATCACAGCATAGAATAGCAAAATCTTCTCTAAAGAGAAAGAATGGTTGCCCAGCAGGTAACATTGAACTGTAACCTGATGGAATGTATTTAGTAGCTAAAGAAAAAATGTGTCAGTCAGATAGTGTGGGGGCTTGGTTAGCCCTGAAATTTCAGAAACAGAAAGATCACAAGGGCAAAGGTTGACTGTGTCTAGAGACAGGACACTTTGGCCCAGAGACAGCATACAAATGATACCACTCATTCCAAGTTAATGGTTGCCAAGAAATCTTTTGATTACAATTTAGCTTCTCATGTAGTGTTCCTATAGCTAAAGAAGGTATAGTATACCATAGGAATGAGTAGTGGGAAACACTTTTCCCTTTGCAAATTAATATACTTGAGTTTGAGTTTATATGTCAGTCTGTGAGCCGAATCAGTGAGATGCTGCATGGTGTACTAACAGATCAGGTTTATGAGCTTTCAAGGCTGAGAGCCAAGCCTGTAAAGAATTTACTAAGGTAATCCTACCCTGTTAGGAGCTGAATGAGTAGCTAGCCACTCTTCTCTAGTCATCTCCTTCAGATCAAGGATGTGGTGTGAACACATTTTCTTCAGATTTCTTGTCCGTGTAACTCAGATTAGTTAAGTGTGTCAGTAGTAATGGCATACCAGTATCCACACACGTTCACAGTCTCCTTCCTGCTTCCATTTTGAAGTGTAAGTATCAGCAGGAAGTACCGGGATATTACAACCACACATGAGAAATTAGAAAAAAGAAAGGATTTCCCAACAGATGTCCTTTAAAAGTTTGCTTCTTTTTTTCTTTTAATTAAATTAAATTTAATTAATTAGTTTGTTTTAGGAAAAGAATTCAACAGCAATTTGCCTGAAATAGATCTTTTGTTTTCTTTTTCTGCAAAAAGAGAGCTGGGTCTGATGATACCACTCTGTCCCTCAAGCCCACAGATCCTAGAGTTTATCATTCTCCTTGATGTTAAAAGCACTGTTCCAAGTAAGGACCTCTGTCAGTTACTATTTAGTCCTGGGGGTTGGGTTTTCTCTCACAAAGTTAGGTAAAAAAGTAGGAAATAAATGTGTTTATACACTTATTAATAATTCAGGCAACCTCCCCTGAGTTTTGCTAAATTTCCAATTGCATGTTGATAAGAAAAGCCTAGGTGGTTTCCTTTTATGTCAGCCTTTCTCTATGGAAACATCTAAATCAAAGTACAACTGTTCTGATGGGTCTGTAACTGTCTTGTTTGATGTAGATCACCACCCAATCTCTTCAGTGTCATAAGCTATACTGTTTTTAGATTGCCAAAGTATGTATCTCGGTTGTGTTGACATGCTATTCAATAAGTTTATGACCATAATTAATATGTTTAGGCTTCAGTTTCCCATAACATAAGTGCAAACTACAGTATTTGATGGATTATCTCATTGATGATGTTATTTGCATTTTTGAAATGATTCCACGTCATATGGGAAAATACACTTAGGTTTACTGTCAGAAATGAATTAAATGAAACTCTTAAACATTAACATGAGAGAAGTCCGCATGGGATGGCTGCAAGAACAGATCTAATTTTGTTGTTGAAAAAGTTAAACTTTCCATGCTGAGTAGCCATCATTTAGTGGTAACAATTGTCACAAACCATTTTTGTTATACTAGGATCAGGAAAGCTCACCAGGCCACTGCGCCTATTTGGCCTTCCCATGCCTCCCACCGGAGCTGTGTAATTTCCCCTGGAGAGCTAGTTTAGCCCAGGCTCCAATCTGACCCTATTCTGATTCAGAGAAAATTTAAGGAGACTGGGCCAGTCACTCAAATACTAATGTTGTGTAGTATTATCTCAAACTGTAGTAATTTACAAACAAATCTCACTAGCTTCATGAACTCCCAGTAATGACAAATATTACTGTATAAATACAACCATAAAACTAGGTTTAAGTTCCTTATGTATGTAGATGATGCACATTCACAAACCCAAAGTTAATTTACAAATTAAATACAAAAAATCTAACAAAACCAAGTAAGTTCAAATGAACAAGACTTAATGAGGTAAATGCTGCTCTTTTACTGAAAGTAAATTGTTATTTGCAACATAAATACCGTACTGACCCATGTAGTGTAGGTTTTTTAAAAAAAATTTAGTATGCCTACTATTTGATGACTCAATTCCTTCACTAGTTTTCTCTATTAGAATCATTTTGCAGCCTCTGGTAACATTTCTGCTGCTCTTGGTGAGCTGCTGGTGGTGTGCCTCTCATTCCTAGGTGTCAGAGCTTCTCATAATCATATCCTTCTCAGGTTAGAGTTGCTGCACTTCTCCATTCGTAATCATAACTGGAGAAAAGAGAAACCAAGAGGCACCCAAGTGGATTCCCTGAGTTTCATACTTACTCTTCCATGCAGTGAATGTGTCACAGAGTCCTATGTCTCCTACTGATCATGATTATTCACCTTTGATGCTATGGTAACTGGTCCCTAGTCACAAAGAGCCCTAAAAGCCCAGGTGGTGTCTGTGACTTTCAGTTTATTAGGATCCTTGCTGTGTCCCCTGCCAAGAGTGTATTCCCTGCAGATCCCAGAGTGGAGAGGATAGAAAGCCTTAAAGTCCCCCAGTACGTTATTAGGAGTGATGGAAAGTGAGATTATTTCTTCTAGACTTGGCTTCTGAATGCTTGTATTCTTTTTTACAGAACCATGTCAAGATCTCTGACTCACAGCATATATTGTGTCCTAGAAAAATGGTGCTGCATTCTAACAGAGGATTGCCTCTAAGCTAGTGCTTCAGCTGTGCCTTTAGAAGGCCATTTCTTTATGCTATCTGGCTGACAGTTTCTGGGTGGTGAGGTATGTTATATGGCTAGTGTATCCTATGCTCATTGTCCCATTCCTTTCCTTCCTTTGCTATAAAGTGGGTTCCTAGTCAGATGCTATGTTGTAGGAGACTCCATGCCTATGGATCAGGTATAGTGGTACTGGCTGAGTCTTTGAGGGCAGAAAAAGCAAATTCAGACAGGTGTCTGTCTATTCTTATGAGAAAGAATTGCTGGTCTTCCAGGATAGAAGGGGTCCAATATAGTCAACTTGCTACCAAGGGGCCAGTTGGTTTCCTCAAAGACTAGTACTATAGTAGGGACTCGGCTTTGGTCTCTGTTGCTGGCAGATAAGGCATTCAGAGGAAGCCATGGGGGTCTATGGTGTAGGGTCCATGCATAGGCCCCATCTCTGCTACCTTGACTACTTTGTTGTTATAGCTATTAACTAGTACTGGAGTGGCTGCTGAGAAAGTCTGGCTATCACCAGCCAGTGGATTCATTTTGCCTAAGTTGTTTAGTCCCTCTTCACACAGTGGGTGCTTTCTGGTGGGTGTTAATATGTGCTACAAAGATCTTCACCCTTTGTGTTCATTCCCATATGTCTGTCCACATAGGCTTTCATGGATGACTCCTAATATAAAACATTGGGTTTTCCAGGAAGCAGATCCTAAGGTGGAGTTATAAGTTAAAAAGCTTTACTGGGGAGTAACATCTATGAAAGAAAAGTAGAGGAGGCAGGATTGGGCAGGGGGAGCATCAGACCATGATGCAGAGCTGACAAGTCTTGGGTAGTTGTGGAACAAAGATTGTCTGGTAGAGGAGACCTGCATTGTGCAGACATGGTTAGGCTTTTGTACCACTGCCTTGCTACATCATCACTACCTTCCCAAGCAGAATATGCCTTGTCTTGAAACCTGAGATGTACCCTGATGAAGCCAATAGTTTAAGAGGGTCAGTGTGCCACATTCTTTGCAGCTGGATAGTGGGTCATTTTTGGAGGGGTTATGGTCTAAGCGGTGCTTCTCAGTGTCTGCCACAATTGGGCAGTTGGGTAACTGGGTCTGGGGCCAGTTGACTTGTCAAGGCCAAAGATATAAATTTGCAATCCATCTGCATGCAAGGGCTGGTGCAATAGGGTATGTCAAACCACTGTGTGTGTGTAAAATTTCCTAGAAAGAAAGGGAGGAGGGAGATGAAGAGACAGCCTAGGACTGATATTGAGGGGGACTCCTACATTTAAAGGCCATATAGAAGAGAATAAACCTACAAAGAAGACACAGATGGGGTGGTTTGAAATATAGGAGGATCACAGGACAGAGTGGAGTCAAAATGTTCAGGAAAAGAGAGTGTAATTGGTCCAAGTGTTGAAAGCCTTGAGAAATCAAGTAATGAAATTCAAGGACTGAAAATGGCAGTTGAATTTAGTGACATAGAGCTCATTGGTGATGAAAATGGGGCAGAAGTTAGGGGGTTGAAAAATGCGTATGGGAGGTCAGGAGGTGGAAATAGGAAGCATAGATAAATCTTTTGAGAAATACAGATTTTAAAGATATATTTTAATGATATATTAAAAATAAAGTCTAAATATATTTGTAACTCTAGATAACCAGTCAAAAATGTGAACAGGTGTGTGGGCATAAAGCAGAGGAGTATTAGGCTCGAGCGTTCAATGTGAGAGGGGCCTTAGTAAGTATGTTTTACAGAAGAAATAGGAAGCATCAGTTTTCCAGCAGGCCAGTTCCGTGAATAATGGTTGAGAGATATTGCTACAAGTGTCTGTTGGATAGATTCATCATATAGACATGATATTGTGGTTTTCAAACTTTATATAATGTTTTCAGTGGAAAGGTTGAGAGGGGAACTTCAGGCATGGTTTTATCAGTGCTCTTCATTCATGAGTGATTATCTTGGCTTTTCCTTCCTCCACATCTCAGCTTCATCCTCAAGCTGACTTCCCTTATAGTAGCAAAACATCTGCAGTTCTGGGCCTTACATCCATATATCCCACTGATCAAAAGGATTAAGATTATCTCCTTAAGTAGTTTCAGTAGGAAGAGCAAGGATGCTTTCTTCCCCAAAGCCTCCAGCAAGCATATCTTGTTTCATTGACTTGAATTATATTATGTGCCCTCCCCTGAATTTATTACTATGCCCAGGTGATGGGGTGTGTTGTTGGGCTTAAACCCATCAGCGTATACCCGTGAAATACATGAACTGAATGGGAGAGGGAGGATATTGGAATGAAAATTGTGGTATTCTAAGAGGAGGAAGAAAGAGGAAATGTCCACTGTAGGATAAAAACTAAGTCTATAAGTCTTCAATAAGCTTATTAATTTAATAAAATGTAATATAATCTTTGAAATTACAGGAATTATTTTAAAGCAGTTGAAACTCAGCTAGCATATTTTTTCTTTTATTATTATTACTGATGGGAAGTAACATCTTAGTGCAGCAGAGTTAAATTTGGACATTGCACTCAATAGTGGGAAAGGATTATTATGTTCCTTAGGGTCTCAGAGAAAAGCATTGCTTAGTGGCCAAAAACATGGGCTTCACAGAATCTTTCTAGATTCAGATCCAAGCTGTGCCATGTATTAGCTCTGTGACCTTAGACAAATTTCATAACCTCTCTAAAACCTCAATTTCTTCATCTGTAAGACATCAAGCTTCATGAAGTTGTGAGGATTAAATAAAATAATCCATATAAAGCACTTTCTATACTTTCTACACTTAACAAATGTTAATTATTGTCATCAGGTTTGAACAGAGTGGGCTGTGCTCATTACCATCTCACACCTAGCAGACTTCTGGAGTTCTAGAATCAAACTTAGTGCTACATCTTTGGAAGAAATTTATATCACTTGAAGCCCCATCCTGTTTATTTCACTAAGTGAACTGTTGTATTCATCAGTTACTTTTCTTTCTCACATGAGAATGGAAGAAACTATAACTACATAAAACAACCTAATGTTGAGCTAAAGAAGCTGGGCAGAGAAGAGTAGTTACTGTGTGTTTCCATTCATATAAAGTCAGTACAGGTAAAACCAATCTGTGGTGTTAGAAGACAGGATACTTATTAGTCTTAGTGGGTAGGAGTTAAGTGACTGAAAGTGCACATGAGGAGAGACTTTTGGGCTGGTGATCATGTTCTGTATCTTAATTCACGTGCTGGTTACAAAGTGTGTTCATTTTGTGAAAATTTATCTAGCTGTATAATAATGATTTGTCCACTTTTCTCTTTCTCTAATTTTATACTTATAAAAAGGTTAAAAGTAAACATGCCTGATTTCCTTTCAATTAAGAGATAGATCCTTAACTTGTGTTCAGAATAAAAGTTATACAAAGATAAGCCAATAGGTACCAATTTATTTGGAGGAAATGTGGCATTACAAGGAAAATCTCTCCCATGGCTGCTTGTATTGCAGAGCTGGCCACTGAGGTGGGCAATTTATGTGGGAGAAGAGAAGCATCCCGGGATAGTAGAAATTGAAATATCAAACCCTTCTTTTTTGAGGTCCAATGTTATTAGCACCTCTTTAATTGATTGTGTTTGTCCTGACAGAGGGCAGATGACAGATTGTCCCCAAAGTCCCACAAAGAGGAGCTAAACATTAGGGGAGGAAATGGTCTGATATTTAAGGTTTGGAGGTTCATGAATACAGAGCTGAGCCCATCACACACCTGTTGTAGAACACGTGGTCCATGCTGCCTTGAGCTAATCAGTGTATCTCATTCTTCTGACCACAGTGATTGTTCCAGACATAGCTGCATAACTGCATCTGAACAATGATATTTATGGTGACACTTGCTGAGCTGTCTTGTTAAAAGGAAGGTAACAAAAAATTCAATTCTGTGTAAAATACCAGGGGAGATATCTCTTTTCTCCTAGATGTTGAGGTATAACATGTAAAGTTGGTTTCACTGTAGCCATGTTCCTACCACCAGCAGGAAAACCCTAAAAGTTCCCAGGAAGGCCGCTGTATAGACCCTGAGGATAAAGCCTACATTATGCAAGGCAGAGGAGAGAGACGGAGAGAAACCAAGTCTTCAATGACATAGATACCTTTATTGTTAAAGCCAATTTGAGTTGTTTTTTCTCTCACATGTAATGATTGCTAATGGATTCAATAATTAAATTATTTTAAAGGACGTATATAATATAATTTTACCTGATTTCACCTGTATGTGAATGTTGGCATTGGAAGGAGCCACTTAAAATGACTGGTCTGAGTTCCTAACCCTCATGAATAGTTCCACACTTATCACCCCTAACTTCTACTTCTTCCTCCTATTTAATCTTGAAGCACGTCCTGAGATTATTGTGTCCTTACATTTAATTTATTCTTATGTAAAATCTACTATACTTCCTTCACATAGGGACCAAGGCAAAAAATTTGGTCAATAACATGTTTGTTGAGTAATGATTATTTATTTTAAAGTAGCCCTTGGGTTGTTTCTTTAATAACAGGAAGAGACGACTTCTTGTAATCACTTCTTAAGTAACCATATTTTGGAAATCTATCATTTCTACATTTAAACTATATCAATAGAGACCATGGGAGATGATTTTTGCTGAGCAGCATGAAAATCGTTGACAGCCTGGCTTGCCTCCATTTTTTGGTCAACACTCTCATATCCTCCCCTATTCTATTTCCAGTATGTTCATATTTTCCCAGAATAGCTATAAAATCACGTAATTAGCATCCAAATCAGCCATGCTGACACAGCCATTGGCATAAAGCACTGAAAAATTTATCAACTTATTTCTAAGAAAACATTCCATAAGAGTCAGGTCTTCTTCCACATACCAGGGAGAGTCTGATCTATCCACTGACACCATGTTTCTGTTAGTATTATAATACTTGACATGGCAACTGAAAGCTGTCCCCACACTGGCTCCAAGAATGCCTTCTCCTGGATGCAGTAAACACCCTCTTTGTAATGGGTATGCCCATCGCCAGACCAAAGTAGCTAGATCCAGAGGGGATTTCAGCCTCAGAAAAAGTCTATAAAATATTATATTTAAAGGGAAAAATAGTAAATAGTCAGGTAGGTGGTATACGAGGGAAACACTGGTTTACCACCCAAGAAATTTTAAAATACGAGAAATGAGATTTTTCTTTGAGATTTAAACCATAAAATTAATATATATTGGATGGGCCAGATATATAAGAGTTTACCCAAGAAGACAGAAAGACTCACAAATAAAAGTAAGACATGATGGTAACCTAATTGGTGATTTGTGTGTGTGTGTGCACATGCTCATGTGTATTTGCGTGTGTCTATATACAAAGTGAGTCGATCCAGTTTTCTCATTTGAAAAACTCAAATAATAACTGTTCCTATTTTATAGTGGTATTGGAAGGATTAAATGAAATAATGCATGTACATTTAGTAAATGTTCACTGTGATTAGAGCGGATGGAAAAAGAAGGAGCAGGTACAAGAGTACACAAGCTATGCTATCCATTTGTCTTCTTTTCTGCACAGTCCATGGTCTCCCCAGGAATTGCTTTACATGTTTTAACTTCCCTAATCCACAACAGTCCTATAAGGTAGGTACTATTGTTATCTCCATTTTGCAAATTGAGACAGTGGCACCAATAAGCTACTTAAAGTGTCTCTAAGATTACAGAGTTGGCAAGTGGACAGATGTTGGAGCCAGGACAGACCTCAGTCAGCCAGGCAACAGAGTCTGTTTTCTTGACCACTGTCCTGTGCTGTCAGTGTCTATGGAATGTTAGTGTGTTCAGAGAAGCTTTCAAGGTCTGTTTGCCCAGAGGCTTTCTTTTTAGAATCAGGGTCTCTGTCACCCAGGCTGGAGTACAGTTGATCACACCTCACTGCATGTCCTGAAGGCTTTCTTATCCAAAATTAGTCATCTCATGGTTCTTGGTCTGTAAAAATTTTTATATAATCAAATAAATTTGCATAATTGTAGGTTTACAAGAGACCTCTATATTCTTTAATCTTTCCATCTGCTTCAAGGTAAACTTTTACTATTGTAGATGGATGGGAATTTTTCATAAAATTTTGTCAAATACTTTTTCTTCATCTATTGAAAAGATCATCTATATTTTCTTTTTTATTCTGTTAATATGGTGATTTGCATTGATCGATTTTCAAATTTTATAGCAGTCTTGCATTTCTCGGATAAACCACATTTGGTAAGGTGTATTATCCTTTTTATATATTGCTGGATCTTTTTTGTGTGAAAGACACAGGAATCAGCCAATTTCATGCAAGTTGTTGAATTGATGGACATGTAGTTGATTGTAGTAGTCTTTTATTACCTTTTAAATATCCGTAGATCTTCAGTGATAGTCTTTCTTTCATTCTTGATGTTTGTTAAATTGTCAAGTCAGGAATTGTGAAGGATCTGAGATTTTACTCTACTTATAAACTAACAAGTTTGTCACAATTTCATAGATACTGGCATAAAAACATGAGGATCTAGGTCAGAGATAAAAGACAGTTTATTACAACAATCTCAGTAGCCAGGGCAGACAACTATATTTGGTGATGATTACAATAACTGAATTAAAATATTTACCTGATCATTCCAACATCTGGCATTTTGGGTTTGGCATTTGGTGATTGCCTTTTTCTTACGAGTTGTTTAGATTTCCTTGGTTCTTTGCATGCCAAGTTTTTTGGACTTTATTATATTCTGAACATTTTGAGTATTTTGTTATGAGCCTTTGGGTCCCATAAAAATCCTCTGGAAATTCTTGGTTTTGTTGTTTTGTTTGTCTTAGCAGGTAGTAAATCTGGTGAGGTTTGGACTACAAGTCCTGATTGCCTTCTGTAAGGCAGTGGTTCAGTTTTTAAAGCCTTTACAGCTGTTTGGATCCACCCCATGGATGTGCCACTAGGTGCCAGTCTGGGACCTGGGTGAGGTTTTCACTGTAGGTCAGTTCTAAAGCCTTCACGATGATGTTTTGGGTTTGTCTTGAGCACACACATCTCAGCGGTGAGCCTAAGACTTTTGTCAGTTAATACAAAGGTACACAAATTTAGAGAAACTCCTTCTTCAGCTCCCTCTCCTATGATTACCCCAGCTTGCCAGGATCTCTCATTCCAGTCCTCTGGCTAGAAAGCTGCAGTTTCTCTCAGAGCTTTAGCCTTCCCACACTGTTGTGCGTTTTCTATAAGTGGGTTTTCATTTGGAACACAGTGACAAGAGAAAAAATAGAGAAAGGAATAACCTGGGTTTCCCCCCACATTCTTTGGGGTGGTGAGTGGGCTCTTTATTGGGTCTTCTGGCTAGACAGATGGCTTTTTCTCCTGAGGTGTTTAGGAACCTGTACAACCACCACTGCCACTGTCCTCATTCTGGGGCTTGCTTTGGGGTAGGGCTGGGATAGAAAAAAGAAAAAACATGAACAAAAACCAGCGATTTCTTCTATGATTCCAGGCATACCCCTACCCAGTCCTCTGATTAGAAAGAGGCTGTTTCCCCCTCAGAGATTTTCCTGCCCACACCTGCAGCACAGTTCCAGGATTTGGGCTACCCTCAAGTCTAAACTGGGAAACTCAATGCTGTACAGGTTGTTCTTTGAGTTTTGGTTTCATTCCCCAATGTGTCTACTTTTACTTATTTTCAGAGTCCTCAGATAGTTGCTTTTTGTATTCTGTTGCAGGAGTTTTAGTTGTAATCAGTTGCAGAATTATGGTGTAGGGGACTTATACCATCTTAAATGGAACCAGAAACTTCTTAGTTATCTATTAAATTGAGATATCACATTCCTGTGTAATCTGGTAAATTCAATATGACACCATGATAAGGAATGCTAATCCATTAGAATTACTCATGTATTGATTTATTTGTTCACTAAATACTTGAATGCCTACTATGCTCTACACTCTGAACAATGTGTTAGAATACATATCTAAATAAGGCCCAATTTCTACCCAAGTTTCTCATTGTCTGGTACAGAAAACAGATAAACCAGTAACTGTAGTACATAATAAGTGCTATAGTGGATCTTGGATTTTTTTTTTTTTTTTTGAGAAAGCCCAAGTAGGGAACTTTCTCTCTCAAAGGTCAAGCTCTTTAGAACAGCTCTCTCCCTAGTCTTTCTTTTCCTCTTATAGTTTCCCTTTCTCCTCTCTGTCTTTTTCTTTAATATAGTCCAGAACAGTTGGTTCTAGGGCACAACTGAATGTTTATATTTCACACAAAAAATGTCAAGGCATGTACTTTAAGCAAAATTAAAAGTAAATTCTCACTTTACTGGGTTGCTTGAGAGGGATACAGAACCTGGGTTCATCTTTCCAATCTCTTCTGCTGTCATTACCCCTCTGGTTTCAAGATCTTTTCTCTTCTCTAAGGATTGATCCTTTGAGTTGCACACATCAAAAATACATTCTCCTTTTAACCTTTGAGCTAATGCTAAGCTATGGTTGTAAGTTCTTTTTTAGCTTCTCTTCAGGACTCCAAATCACCCTTTGTTTCAGTTTTCTATCACTACCTAACAAATTATCTCTAAAACTTAGTGATTTAAAATAGAAAACGTTGATTATCTCACATCTTCTGTGAGTCAGTTTGCTAGATGCCTCTGGCTCTGGGCCTCTTGTGAACTTGTGGTTAAGCTTTTGGATGGTACTGCAGTCTCATCTGAGTCTTGACTCAGGGAGCATGTACTACCAAGCTCACTCACATGCTTGTTGGCAGGATTTACTGCCTCTTGGGATGTTGGCCTGAGCGTGTCCGTTCTCTGCTGGCTGTTGGCCTCCCCCAGTTCCTTGCTATGTGAACATCTCAACATAGCAAGCCGACTTCTCTCAGAGTGAGTGTGTGAGAAAGTGAGGGAGAGCATCCAAGATGAAAGCCACAGTTTATGGTACCTAATCTCAGAGGTGATATGCCGTCACTTTTGCCGTATTCCATTTGTTAGAAGCAAATCACTAGGTGCAGCACATAGCCAAAGGAAGGGGATTATAAACTTCAACTGCCTGGATCAATGCATTTCTTACTGGCTTTAAACAGGACTTTTCTGTCCTAAGCCACAGGCTACTATAGCTTTTGTATGTTGCCTCAAAGCATCTTAAATTCCATAGACATTAATCTCTGCCCTGTTAATTTTATTTATCTTAGCTGTGAACTATTAATGCTTCTTTTCCAATATTTCAGATTCAGTCAAACTAGATCTTGATTTAAAAATGTCCTCCTACATTTTTAAGTCATGATACAAAATATGTTTATATGTTAACAAAAATAACTATGTTCCTAAAGAAGTCTCTACTGTCTTTCAATAAGTTTATAAAATATTTAAGACTCCATATTTATATTTCATTAAGACATGCCTTATCTGCCTCTTGTTTAGTTCTCATTCTCATTTCCCAATTGCTTTTGGGGAAGGGGAACGTTTTCTCATAGTGGGAAATCTTTTATTACTCAGACTACTTTGGGTATAATTTTTTAGGACATATGATTCTTTCTGGGAGAACTCTGTGAATTTAAAATCATATAATCATTTATGTGTTAATGCATAGTTGAAGATTACTCACCAAAATCACAGCAAGGACATTACTACCACGGAAAATAAATATATTCCATTTTTATTATGTGATCTGTACCAATAGGACTATCTCTAATAGAAGAGAATTAGCAATCCTAATGTTTTAGCATTGTATGAATTAGAATGGGAATACCACTTATAATCTTCTATTTATTAGACCTGGCCCCACTTCAGATTTTAGTGAATTAAGTATGTCTCATATCCTATACAATGTATTATTTTTCTTTTTCATGATTTAATTTTTTCCCAAAATTCTTGAAAGTTCTCCATTTAACAAGACTAAATTTGCAGTGTCCTCTTTCATCTGTTCAGGCAATAATCTACTTGTTAAAGCTAATTGAACATAATTGTCCATCAGAAGCACATGGCACTTACATTGAGAGCCATGTGAAATAGGGTATGAACACTTTGTGCTGAGGGGTTTAAAAGTCTACAGATACACTCTAAAGATAAGAAAATTAAAGTAAAATCACTTGTACATAGATTATGCAGAAGTGCTAAAATCAATCTTACTCAAATCCTGGGACGAGATGTATATTTTGTTATTCTTCATCAAAAATTCTATTCATTGAACAAAATGTATTGAATACCTATATGTTTCAGTACTGAGCTGAGCACTGTATTTCCTTCAGAGTTCATAGTACAATTGAGAAGACAGGAGTAAATGCTAGAAACAGTGCCATCTCCTTTCTACACCCACTTCTATTCTTTCTGTCCTCTAAGGCTCAGCTTACAGCACAACTTCTTCAGGAAGTCTTTCTGATAATTTCTGCTCACATAATTCTTCCCTTCCTTTAAAATTATTATGTCAAGGTAGTATGGTATACAGCAATGGTCCTCAAACATGAGCAGGTATCAGAATCCCGGTGAGGCGGGTTTGTTAAAACAAATCCTGGGCTCCACCCTTGAAATGTTCAGAAGGTCTGGGTGGGGCTGAAGAATTTGCATTTCTAACAAGGTCCCAGGCAAAGCTGATGCTGCTTGTCTCAGGACTACACTTTGAGAACCACTGCTGTATTAGAAGCATAGAAATCTGGCCTTGGAGCCAGACAGATCTGGATTTGTATCCCAGCTCCTCTGCTTACAAGCTATATGACACTGAAGTGGTTATTTTACCTCTCTAGTAAAAAGGCAACTATAATAGTAACTATCTCAAGATTAGTTTATTAGAATTAAACAAAATAAGACATGTAAATATTATAAAATACTGGACATCTTTAGTATTATTTTTGTTATGTGATAAATACTAAAAAATGACAGTTGTTGAAAAATAAAAGGCTAAAGAGTAGTCAAGTGACATATAAAGAAAGTAGAGATTTGTTGACATTCATAGGTCAAACCCAGAAAGAATAGCTAGTACTTCCAAGACTGGCATGTGAACAAGCTACATGGAGAAATAGAGCAATTGTTTATCATACAATGGCTGCAGTGACCCACTTGTGAGTGCATATGACTTCATCTTTAACAAGAAGAATGGATTTTTTTGATGTTAGCATCTGATATAGAGCATCCCTCTTGGGAAGTTTCACTGCAAGCTTCTCGAAGGATTAGCTCCTCCTAATGTTCATTTTATCACGTCTGCCTTTAGCATAGACAACAATATCTGGTCCAATCTGCTGTGGTCAAAATAGCAGGGCTGCTTATACTTGATGTACATGGGAGAAGCTACAGCAACTTTGTGCGGAGACAGCAGGAAGCTGCTTTCTTCACAAGAGAGCAGTGAGAATGGCAAATAGGACCTTAATGGCTGTTTTTCAGGGTCTGTCTCCAGGTTGAAGGAGCAGAAGCTACAAAGGAAGCTACTTTCATGGCTATGGCAAAGGTACAAGAAACATGCAGGGCACATTGAGCCCTAGGCTTGAAATGAGCATGCTGTCACTTCTGCATTCTTTTGGCCAAAGCAAGTTATGTGAGATGGTAAAATGCAGTCTGCCTCTATGATGTCATTAATGAAATCAATTTATCAAAAATTTTAACAAAACAAATAAAGAATCTACATGAAGGAAACTATAGTATTTTCAATATAAAATCAAGGTCTGAACAAATTGAATAGCCTACCATATTCTTGGATAAGATTTAATTATAAAAAAGCTAACTATCCCAAATCAATTTATATATTTCATGCAATTCCAATTAGAATACAAACTTGGATTTGTTTTTTGGAACTGGATACAATGACTTTAAATTTCTATTGGAAGAAAAATAGCCAAAAAATATGTAGATATCTAAAAGAAGAATAATGAGGGGAACTTTCCAGATATCAGAACATAGTATGAAAGAAAGGCCTTAATGAAAAAAAATCTTAAAAGCTATTTTTAAAAATTGGTATATCCAAGAATATAAATACTGAAAATTTTGTATGGCAAAAGAAACCATAAGCAATGCCTACAGACAATCATTAGATTTGTAACAAATATTTGCAAAGCAGATGATGGGCCTAGTAAGGGTTCATGACTATAATATACAAAGAACTTTCATAATTTGACAAAAAACCCAAACAACTCCACAGAAAAATAAACACAAGATATGAATATGCAGTTCACAAAAGAGCAAATCCAAATAGCCAATAAATATATTAAAATATGCTCTAATGCACTAGTAGTCCACCTCTTTAGTACCCAATGTCATATTTTCCTCCCTATTTATATAACCCTCTCATTCTTCTCAAAGTTCAAGATCTCTGTTTGTTCTTCTCCATCAAGTCTCCTTGTGTTTTCCCAGGGTCAAATGACATATACACCTAAATACAAGTTACTGGTTCCCAGTGCAATCATATGCAATGATTAAGAAACAGGAAAACTGCGGAATAAGCTTCCATTTGGAGAGGGGCAGAGTCAAAAACCTCCGCCTGTCACTGGTCCACAGCAAATATCAAACCCTGATGGGCAGGAGTAGCAAGACTCTCTGTTGTGTCAAGGAATTTGCATCAATCTAGCAGACTTTGTTTCTGTTTTCTGGGACATCTGTCTTGTCAGCTTTGTTCTACAGCCTCTAGTAGTTCCAGGGCTGGGTGTAGGGGATGCTCCTTGTCCGTTACATTTCATAACCATGGGTGTAGGAAAACAGCCTGTTGCATGGCAAGAGTGATCCCATCTTGAAGTAAAACCGCCATGATGACTGATGTTTGACTCCTGCATACCAAGGTGTTCTGCAGCAAGGTCTTTAAACAACACCTGTAGCATAGATAACCCCTAATAAAGATGCTTATCTAACCTCCCCAGTGGTCACAAGCTTCAGCAAGAAAGTCTGAGACGTGACCAGCTGCACATGTCTTTACCCTAAAAGCTTGCTACATAAAGGATACTTTCTGGAAGGTGGGTGTGGGGATTGATCCACTGTCTTGCAGCTGCCCAGGACATCACTTATATTGTAAGTCCTTATTAAATATTTTCTTTCTGAGAAACTGGATCTGTCAGCCTCTTTCTTCACCCTCTCAGCTCCTGCAGGCTTTGGGGGTAGGTTTGTATAGACCTGCTCACCATGGAACAATAGGTGAGGTCATCTGCCCATTGATCTTATATAGTAGTTGGGGTAGTGGGAGTTTAGGGGAGTCTGGAAATGCTTGGAGGGTGGTGGAATCGATGCGAGGGTGAGGGTGGGAGTGGGGATTTGGGGAGGGGAGTGGTGTGGGCCCAATCTCGGCAAAGATGTAACCTGCTTGACTTTTCTGTATTATTTCACAAGAGTAACCATCAAACTTGTGAGTATTTGAACCAGAGTCCCATGCAGCCTTTGAGCTGAGGTGGAAGGAAGCTCGGTGGCTTTCAGGTTGGCTGGACACGATCGTGGTGGCTTCCTTATCATGGTGGGGCAGTGGCTCAGCCAGAGCCTAGCCCTCCTCGGGGGCTGAGTTCGCACAGTGATGCTCACTGCCACAGTGACAGGTTTGGACACTGATGCATCACTGTCCCATGTTGGGTAGGCACAGGCAGGATCGAGCAGATCCAGTACCATCAACTGCCATTCATTGAGAGGGCTGGGTCTTCCCTAATTCCCATGCATCTCATGCATATGCACATTTTTAAAATGGGTACACATGCTGTAATTGTAGTGCCATGTATTTATACTTATTACATTGTGGTGTTTATAAACTTTGCAGGATCTTATATTTTATCTCTGTTAATTTTCATTTTGTTAATTTTGTTGAAGAGCTGCTGAGATGGATAATAGGAAGGAAGCCAGATAATCTGTGGTTCAGACGGGAGAGGAAGGGGTGAGGAGCAAACCTTTTTATTAGGGCTTGCATATGCCAGGAATTGCACTAGATGGGGTAAATACATTAACTTGGTGGTTCTCGGCCTTGGGCATGTATCAGAGTCACCTGGGAACTTGGTATAAAATGCAGACATTCATGTATTATCCTATTTCCCTGAGCCTCTATAGCCTTTATTAAGTTTCCAGGTGATTTCAACATACATCCAAGTTTGAGAACAAGTGCATTAACTCATTACCTTTGTGGTAGATATCATTTTCCCCTTCACAGAAACCCTAGGGTACAGGGAATTTAGGTAATCAGTTCGAATTAGGCTGGAAGAGAGGGAGGGGCTTAAAAATGTAATTTCTGCCTGAATCGGTGGGGAGTTTAGAAGCTTGAAGATATTAATTGATGTTAATATGACATTATTCTCGTCCACAGTCTGGGGAGGATTGATAACATTACAGGTAGGCTTAGAAAAAAATATTGCACATTAAACAACAAAGAAACATACAAAAATTCTCAGGGTTAGTTTGCCACCCTATATTCGTAGCTCACTTTTTCATTAAACATTCACATATGCACATAATTAAGGACACACACACATACACACTTTAAGAATTTACAACAATGGGGTCACGCCATCCTTTATTTTTTTAAAAAAACTAAGCATGTATCGTGAAGCCTTTCCCAGAAAAACACCACAGGTCTACTTAGGTTGTTTTTTTTTTAAATGGCTTTCTTCATTGATATGAATATTTTGGTTGATTCCAGGTGTTTGCCATGTAAAAAATGCAGCAATGAATATCCTGATACTAGTGCGTTGGAGTACTTTTGTTTCTCTCTCACTTTAAAAATTTTAATATCTTGGATACATGCATATGTAAGCAACATTTTATCAGAATCACCATGTTATGTGACTGTTATTGCTGGTGGGAGAGAGATATTACTATTAATTAAGATTAATACCCAAGAATTTTCAAAGATCAGTAGGATGATATTTAGGGAGAAAATCTTACTCCTCTTACTTAGGGTCTAGACTTACTATAAGTGATACTATCATATGAAAGATGCCAATTTTAAAATGAATTTTCTGGAAAAGAAAGAAGTAGTTTCCTTATTCCTCTGACTTTTGAAATAAAATCAAAGAATTGGTCAACTTCTCAAGTGTAAAATTCAGCAGGACCCATGCTTGCTGTCCCATGGGAAATATCAAAAGTATGGCTAATGGATTATTGATTGTACTTACTCTAATTAGTTCTAGGAAGTGGGCAGCCTTTGGGGTGAGGTGGAGGGTGCAGGGCCCAGGGAAAATCATACTGTGTGTTCCCTGCTTTACTCCAACAGGTTTGTTAATCTAGTGCTATCAGGTTATGAGGAACACAAACAGCCCTGGTCGAGAAAAGAGTTTCTGAAACAGCTATGGCCTGAGGATGGTGCAAGGAAGTATGGGAGAGGCAGTTCCTCCAGCTGAGCTTTGTGGATGAGGATAAGAACATGCTTTTATGGACTGAATGTTCTGTCCATAAGACTCAGGTCTCATTAGCCAGCAGAATCAATTCCTGCCTCATCCATGGCTGCCTTGTTGAATAATAGTTCATCTTTCAACTAGAGGAGAGGAGGAGGGGAGGGGCAGTTTAGCCCAGGGTGATTTATCTGATCCACATATCCTAGATCAGTGTTTCTCAAAGGGTTACCTTCCCCTTGACACACTCCAGTTTATCAGTGATTATCTTAAATGCATTCATGTAAACCTAAGCCTTCCACCTGCTGCTCCCAACCCCAGTCTACATTTTAGCATGTTAACCATTCTCTGGGCAGCCACAAATTACAGAAGTAAGAACAATGACCAGCTTCCTAAGACCTAGCAAGGCCTGCCTTTCCTTGGTGGCAATTCCAGGTTGATTTACACACCCAGCCCCAAGAAGAGAGAAGGCCAAGGGAGAACCTGTGTACAGCTTTTGCACTTTAAATGCACAGTGAATTCTTGCACTTTTAAGTGTGGCCAAATGAGTATTTTGAGCCTTATCAATGTGGTTAGCAATTCCTCTTCCCTTGGGGAAAAGAAGAGAGGGGTTGGCATAAGGTGGGTAGAATGGCAGATGTCTTTTCTCTTCTATATGTCTAGATTAAGTATTAAAAGAGACTTTTCAAGTAGAAATACTAGAACTGAGTTTAATCAACAAAATCTGAAGATGGGGGATATTTTGAATCTACTTTGGTCTGTGTCCCTTTCCCTTTTGTATTTCTGTATTGCTTTTATGTAATTTTGATATTTGTTTATATATTTATATATTTCAATTTTAATTTTTAAACTAGATCTTGGGAAGGCAACATATAGATCTAAGAAACATCCCTGGTAATATGATATGAGGAGTGTTCTGATATATCTAGGGCCTTTTTTCAGAGCTAAAGGCTAAGATTGCACAAGATGCCAGAACACCTCAGGAAGAAGATGAGGTCACTGGCTGAGACCCTCATTCCCTAACTAGGACAATATCTCAGAATTGCAGACGAAAACCACATTGTTAGATTTTTTTTTTCCTCCCATCTTCTTATATCCCAGTGCTTACTAGGGAAGAGTTTAATGGTAATGAGTGTAATATTGAACTTTGAGGAAATAATGAAGTGTAGGCAGGTTTTTCACATATATATGAAACTTTTCAAGAACGTTTGCCTCTGAGCCGGGCTTGAGGCATCTCATTACCTATTCCCATGGGGCCAGTAGACTGAATTGTATAACAATTTCAAATATTCTACATGGCACATTATTGCCTATTTTTATCTTGTATTCCAGAAGACTCTGGAAGGGCCTGAATACTAAGGGATAGACAGCTGGTTCTGCTGGTAGTGACTGTTGGCATTTGTTAATTCTCTATTTGGGGAAATTGCCATTATTTCACCAAGTTATTTGCTGTATTTAAAAAAAAAATTTTTTAAATGATAATGTAGCATTTCCCCTTCAAAATAGAAAGAAAGGGTATAAATTTTTTCCCCCAAAGAATATGTTGTTAATGTTGATGATTTGTAAGTTACTAATTATTTTGCTTCCTGCTGGTGGGGCAAGGTTTGAAGGTCCCAAAACCTTACTCCCATAATTATATATACATTTTTTCCATTAACAACTGAAATTTTGTTTGTAAATGTAATTTTGTAAATTGTCATTAAATTGTAATTAAAGCTCTATGGTGAATTCTTATATTTTGTGTTTCCATTTTATTGTATCAAGATTTTTTTTAAAGCCAGGTACACTTGTACTTTCTTACTGAGTAGTTTCCACTTTGGAAGTGGGTAATCACATCTCTTTAATCCTAGAAAGGAGTAAAGAGGTGAAAATTAGAGGAAACAGAAGTAGATTGAGTTATAGGGCCTTCCTTGTGTATAACAAGAAGAGCCTAGAGAATAGAGTGTAAGGAGGTTCCACTCTTCCAAGAAAGAGGCTATTTCTTGAGCCTAGTTGCAGATATTCCATTAGAATAATACACCATAATGAGAAGAGATGAGCATAGTACACAGTGAATAGTTTGTCTTCTCTATAGGAATAAAATTTTACATCAAAGGCATATTTTCGTGCTTAATTTTTGGTTCTCTGCTCTATTTCAAAGCTCCAAAATTATAGTTGTCTTAAAGATTTAAAAGACAAATTGTGCATCTCTGGAAGGTTAGAGTGAAGACGGGAATAGGAAAATCACTGCAGACAGTGGTAAAATGATCCAAATCTATGACACAGCATTCTCTAGCTTTGACCAAATCTAGATTGAGCGATGAGGGCATAATGGAAGGGAAGAATAGATCTTGTAAACCTCTGTAAGGAGGCGGCAGTGACAGGAAAAGAGAGAACTTTCAGTGGGGGCTTTTCATTCTCCAATCCTGAAAATACCAAGAAAATGCTTTCTAGAAAATTTGGAAACAATGCTTTGAAGGATGACAACATTAAGACTTCTTGACAAGCTCAATACAATTCCGAGTGGTACAGGTAATTGAGAAAGCACATAATATCCCTTAATACGTAGCCTAGTTTTTCTTGAGGGCTTCCATGTCTACTTTCATGTTGTCATGAAAAGTTGGCAACAAATAAACAACAAGGAGACAGGCCCGTTTATTATTATTTATTATTTCTTCTTAATTTTGTTGCTGTTTCATCCTGCGAGTCCTCTCAAGGAAGGAGTGATGCCATGGCCTGCTTCGAGGCGGCTCAGGCTTTACATTCTTTCTCTCACTCCTGTTTTTCCCTTTTGCTGAGTCTTAGGACAACATTATTCAGCGCTCTAGTTGCTTATCCTTTGAATTAATTATCATGAGTTACAGAGTCACAAGTTCTGCTATCTGTTGCACATCATTAAGTGGCTTCCTTAAAGCATTAAATTATATCAGGGTGAAAAACATTTGTGAGTTTTGCTCATTCATATACCATCCTTGCAAATTCTCTTTCAGAACAACCATCTGCACAAAGATCTTGATGAGTGAAGAGAAGAAAAGCCTATATAGTAAATAGCCTCTGGAAAAAAATAATCGAAGAATTCTACAGTACTTGTCGGTTTACAATAAATCTCCTAGTACTCAAATATAATTTGGTTGAGATTATGGCAAGAGGTCGCCTGCCTTGACCTTTAAGAAAATTGTGTTCACACTGATCATGGAACATATACCAGTTTCCTACTAACAGCATCCGTGTTATAGCACCTCTTTTAGAAGGTTACTGAACTCTGTAGGAGTGCTACTACAAAGGGCTCTGAATTTATACAGTAGGTCATTGGTAGGAGGATGGGAGGTCAGCATGTGGGCAATCTCTGTGAGAGGCAGAAAAGGATGGACATGAGATTTGTTTGAGTGTCCTCTTCTATGTAGTGATCACTCTGGACTGACAGAGCCCTAGAAATGGGCCTAAGATTTATATCCATCATGCAGTGTGGAGCTCCATGTGTCAGGGCTCTGATGTCAGACAGATATGAATGTAAGTCTTACGTCTGCCACTTACTGGCTGTGTGAACTCTAAGCCTCAGTTTCTGTGTCTATATTGCTTCCTAGAGTTGTGAGGATTAAATTAGATAATGTCTGTAAAGGGACAATGAGGCTGGTCATTGTTACTTCAGTGATGTTAGGTGAAAATGCAAATGCAAGTCACAGATGCTTCACTTCCTTCCTAAAGACAGGGTGTGAGAGCTAGGGAGTGGAAGATGAGTGTATGACCAGGAGACAGCGTGGGGACACTGCCTAGGATTTCCCATATTCCCAGGGCTCATGCTGCTTGTGGCTTCTTCTTGACTTTCCTTCTCTTCCTTTCCTTTCAGAGCCTGAGTTGTAAGAGTCAGAAATAATGGACTGTTGAGTAGGTGGTAAGATAAGCCTATAAGATATTTGTTTCTGGATAGATATAAAATTAAATTGCAGTCAAAAGGAGGCCAGAGGCTATAGGTCAATCCTGCTCACCACTGAGTCCAAGGTAGAGATTCTGAGTTCAAATTTCTACTAAACACGGTCTTATGGGTTGAATTGTCTCTGCCCCCTCCAAATTCATATGTTGAAATCTCAACCCCCAGTATCTCAGAATGTGACTTTATTTGGAAATAGGGGGATTGCAGATGTAATTAGTTAAATTAACAAGAGATCATACTGGAGTAGGGTGGGCCTCCTAATCCAGTATGACTGGTGTCCTTATAATAAGGAGAAATTTGGAAACAGACAGACACACAGGGAGAATGTCATGTGAACATGAAAACAGAGATTGGGGGCATCTAAAAGCCAAGGGATGCTAAAGATTTCCAGCAAACCATCAGAGCTAGGAGAGAGACATGAACAGATTTTTGAGCACAGCTCTCAGGAGGAATCAACCCTGCCAATACCTTGACCTCAGACTTCTAACCTCCAGACCATGAGACATTAAATTTGTGTTATTTAAGCCACCCAGTCTATCGTACTTTCTTTGTTATAGCAGCCCTAGCAAACCAATACATATGGGTAATGTTAATTTCATTTCTTTTAAACAGAGCTGGCACTAGAGTGAAGCAAATGAGGCATCTGCCTCATGCACAAAATTTAATGGGCACCAAAAAACCCTTAGTAATCAAATAAATAATATTTTAATGCAGTATGTTAAAAATTGAAATTAATGCAAAAAATTCATGCCAAACAAAATGTCAGGATTTCAAATAAAGGCAGGATTAGTAGTGGCTTCATGCTGAGCATATCAAAGCATGGGGCAAAAATAATGAAAAATTAGTAATACCAATCTTGTCTTTATTTAAACTTTTGATATTTTTTCATGGATTTTTTATCTTAATTTTTTACCCTAAAATACTGCATACAGATATTATTTATCTTGATTGCTGAGATGTTTGGTGCCCCTTAAATATTACATCTGAGGTGAATACCTATCTTATGAACACTGTCCCTCACTCTAATCCTTGCCCTGCCTCAAAACCATCAGCTGAAGCTAGGACCCTAATTTCAACACCCACTCACCTAAAACTTGTGTGATTCCAACATTCATCATTTTGTTGGTGGCCAAAAAATGATGGCTGGTGTCCTCATTTTGATGAGTGTTTGTCAAATATTTCCTCTTGAATTTCATGTCATCTCAAACACATGGATTAACATGAAACTCAGCTTCTCAATTCTAAAGTGATTCCTGTGCTGTCACCCTTTCTTCAGTTACAATATTATTCTTCCATTAATTCTGGGTCAAAACTTCAGTATCATTTGTTACCCATATCCAGTTAAGTCAGGCTTATTCTTTTCCTAGCTCTTAGTAAAAATGTTCTTATTGTCCTTTTGTAAAATAAATATTAAAGAATACATTGAGATCTAAAATTCTATATAGGGGGAAGGGAGAAATAAAAAAATAAAATTCTATGTATTTTAGCAGGAATGAAGAAGAGTAAAAAATCATCAGTAATCTCACCATCCAGAGATACTCTCTCTCAATATCTCAGTGTATATTCTTCCAGACACTTTATATTTGTTCTTGCAAATATATTTTCAAAAAATGGGATTGTGCTATATGTGCTATTTGGTAATTTTCTCTTGTTAACTTGTTAATTGTTAGTTGTTTTGTTAATTATGGACATCTTTTCAAGTTAATAAATCTAGATCTATAAATAACTTTTAATGGTTCCATAGAACCCAAATAAATGATTGTACCTTAATGCATTTAACCAATGTCATTTTATAGAATATTAAGCTTTTATCTATTTTTTACTACTATACACAATACTACAGTGAACATCTTTATACATACATATTGTCTTGGGCTAAATTATTAGAAGTGGAATTATGGGGCCAAAAAATGTACACATGTTATGATTTAATGTTGCTTATTGCTCAATTAACAAAATTTTGCTTTCATCATTGGTTATAGAAGTACCTCTTTCTCATGAGTATCATTTAATATTTTGAATATTTCACTTCTTTTGTGAGTTGCTTATTCATGTCCTTTATGTAGGTAGGTTCTGTTTTGGGTTGTTCATCTCTTTCCAAGTGTTTTTTTTAAAGAGCTGTTAAGGATAATATCTGGATATTAACTCTTAGTTAATGTTATATATAGCGCTAATATTTTCCCCAGTTTTTTAGTTGTCTTTGACTTTATGTTGTATTTTACCAAACCAGAAATGTTGTTTTAAGTAGTCAAATCTGTCAGTATTTTTCTTTATTTCTTACTTCAGAAATACTCTTAGAAAATTCTTCTCTACTTTGAGATTATAAAATTAATTGACCTAGATTTCCTTTCATGTGGCCATAGTTTTTCCTAATTATTCATTTAAAATTCATGTTGGTGTAAGGGTTGTGATGATTCTTCCTGTTCCTTTCTTTCTAATCTGTCTTGCTACTAAAATTTTTTGGGGCCTTGTATAATTGCAGCCATCTCCTATTTAGTCTTCTTGTCCTGTTTTGTGTTTTTTTATTTAAAAATGTTATTGGAAATAAATATTAGAAATAAAATTCTAAAAACTCTCCATTGTTTAAAAAAAAAATAAAGCCCTCAGAGCCCTCTAGTCATTCTTATTTTTCCAATGGTATCACTCAATTTTACCTCTCTACAGAAGTTTTCTACTCAAAATGGGCTGAAATAATTACTGTTTCCCAAATATGCCTTCTTGCCTCTATGCCTCTGAGCATGCTGTTCTCTCCTGAGATGTCCTGTCCAAGTCCAAGCCTTTGTTTGAAGTATCTCCAGTGAGTCATTTCTGGAGCACACTGTTCACCGAGCCCTCTCCTTTTTGAAACTCTTATGTCATTTGTGTATTTGGTTCTTAGTTGTATGCTGTCTTGTTTTGTTATTTAACTTTCTACTTGTGTATTTACAGTTATAGATTTAAGGGTTTCAGAGTTGGATGAGACCCAAGATAGCTGTCATTCGATGGCTTAACTGACATTTAAACCCTTCTACAGTATTCTTGCTAAGCAGTCACTTAGCATTTGCTTGATTACCTCCAATAATGAAGAACCCACTATATCCCATGACTGTCCATACCATTCCCAGTCAAATCTTAATGATATTTTTTTCTTGTTATAAGCTATCAAATTTGCCTTTTTGTGTTTTTCACTCTTGCAGGGAGTTACGGAAGGTAAAATTAATGTGGGGCCTGGAATAACTGGTTTTGAATCCCGACTTCACTACCTAATAATTTTGTGATCTTGGGCAAAATGCTCTACTTCAGTTTCCTCATTTGTAAAATAGGGATAATAACACCTACCTCATAATATTGTAGTAAGAATAACATTAAATGAGAATTAAGTTAATTAAATGAGGACATATATAAAAGTCCTTAGCATAGATCTTGGCACTAAGGGAGTGTTCAATAAATATTTGTTGAATTGGAATTTGACTTATCTTCTGTAGCCATGCAGACAAAATCAAATCCTATAGGTTAATGTTATATACACTTTGCTTAAGTCTTTTCTTCTCCATTAAATATTTCCAATTACTTATTTTCTGATATCATGATTTCTTGTTATACTTTCCATGGTAGCTTCAATGCTACTGTGCCCCCATCCCCTCTGTTGGGGGCAAGATGCCAACAGAAATGTGGGGAATCTGTGGGAAGTTTATACAAATCATTCATGTGAAAGAGGTGGGGATTTAGAAGGGAAATTAATCTGGCCAAGGTAAAATGTGTCTGATAAACTTTTTTTTAGAATGCTAATGATTGTTTTGTGCTTGCTCTGTGTCAGGCAGGTGTCCAGTGCTTTATATATTCTCTTATTTCAGCATCATAATGACCCCATGAGCCATGGTGTCAATACTTTCATTATCCTCATTTTACAGCTGATGTTTAGTGTCATGAGGGGCCTTGCTCCTGTCCTACTGTTAGTAAGTAGGTGCTTAGTACATTTTCTGTTGCTATAACAGAATACCCAAGACTGGGTAATTTATAAAGAAAAGAAGTTTATTTGGCTCACAGTTCTGGAGGCTGGAAAGTCCAAGAGCATGGTGCTGATGTCAGGTAAGGGCCTTGAGCTGCTTTATAACATGAAGGGAGGTATCCTAAGGGTAGCAAGAGAAAGCCAAGGAAGCCAAACTGACTTTTATAACAACCCACTCTCGTGATAACTAACCCCCTCCCATGAGAACTACCTTACTCCCACTAGAATGGCATTCATCCCTTCATGAAGGAGAAGCCCCTATGACTGAAACATGTCTTAAAGTTCCCACCACCTCTCAACACTGCTACATTAGGGACCAAATTTCAACATGAATTTTGGAGGGGACAAACCACACCCAAACTATAGCAGTAAGGGACCCAGGATTTCTGACAAACTCTTTGTGTGGATTAAGTGAATTTATATATGTATTATAACATACTTAGGACAGTGGCTGACACATAGCAAATACTATATAAATGTTAGCAATTATTGTTATGATTCCTTGATTTTAGATTTTAGAAGATACTTTCCCAATGTTTTCTCTTCTACCCATAGAGCTAGAGTTCTCACCTCTTTCTACCCCCACCCCCAAGAGAGCCAACAGCCCCTGTAACCTGTGCTCACCCCTTCCCTAGCAGAGCCAACAGAACCTAGGTGGAGAACAACTTATGTATTCCACAACATTTGTAAGAAATAAGAAAAGAGAGAAAGCAACTTTTCAGAATATGGAAACAAAGGAAGTGATGACACCAGCAGGGTGAAAGGATAAAAGAGGAGGGCATGGTAAGAATTTTTGGAAAGAAGGAAGAGAACTAAGAAGGCAGAGCCCTGTGCTTGGCCTCCCTTCTCAAAAGGCCCCATTGAGGAGGCAGCCTCATCTCAAAGTAGCTCAAAGGAATGATACAGCTGTGTTGGAGGCTTAGTGACCAATCCCATGTTCCCCACACCCCAGTGCTCTATGATTGATGATTTTCGCCTGAACCGTTGAATAAAGAACTGCTTAAAACAACCTAGAGATGTAGTGGGTATACGTTTCATTTGAGCACAGATGAAATGAGGTAACTGGAGCAGGGAAGATGGTAGATTCTTTTTATACGGTCATAGGCAGACTACTATGCATCAAGGGCAGACACCTAAAGTCAACTACAAGCCAGCACAAATAAGTTAGAGGTTTTACATTACATCTCCCCTTCCCCCACCCCCACAACTGAATCAAGGTGGACTGATATACACACATTGACTGGTTTGCATGAATTAATGAATCCTACTTTTTGGCTTAAGCCAATTTGAGTTGGGTTTCTGACATTTGTAACCAGAAAGAGTCAGGCCACATAATTTGGGAAAATAATTATTTTGTTTTTCTGTTAAATACAAGAAGAAATTTCCAAGGAATCTAAAGAACTGCAGAAGTTGTAGACTTTATTTCCCTGATTTTAGGCAAAGGCCCAGGTGATGTTCTAGATGGTGTAATTACAATAAGAAGATGAATCATGATTTTGACACTAGAGTTAAGGAAGTTAGTTAGTATTTACACAAATCTAAAGCTCAAAGTACAGAGGCTGAATTGGAACTGAGGGTCAAAACTTTTTTTTTGTTTCCCCTCATGGATGTCTGCCTCGAGGGAGCGAATATGGTGAACATATTGACTTTAGGCATTCTGATTCTATGGCAATTATTTTTTGTTGTATAATACTAAGTTGGCACTCTGGTTTTAATGCTTCAGTCTCCTTGGTTGGTTAATATGAGTCCTCTTTGGGAGATGGCTTTGCTGTTAGCATGATGACTAAATTTACAAGGCACAGGACTAGACTTCCAGTTGTGGCAAAGCTGTCAGGTAAATAGGGGTTGGTGTGCTGGTCTTTCCAACTGGTGGAGATATAAAGACATCACTGTATGCCTAAGAAATTACATTTTTAAGAATGCATCTATAAGCCTGTATTTTTCCCCCAGATATTGTTCAGATAATTTATAAGTAAAAATTGTGTTTCACATGGTTTATAAGAAAGAATTACTATAACTAAGATATTAGTGCAGAAGAAAACTTGTAAATCATCTGTTGGTCTTTTTTTTTCTCTAGACAGGCTTATTGTGTATTTTTAATTATAAAAGTAAAATATATTTACTATATAAAAAATGAAGTATACAGAGAGGTACAATGCAGCAAAAAAATTCAATTATATTTTCAAAGATGGCTGTTAATTTTCTGATGTTTAGGGTGTCATTAATTTTTTTATTGAAGTAGAATTTAAATTTACATTCAGTGAAAAGCACAGATCTTAAGTGTACAATTTGATAAGCCTAATAATTGTATGATAAATCCCCAAGCCCCACCTGCCAAAGAAAGTATGATTTTGCTTTCTATCACCATTTCTTGTTCTTAAATAGAATCATACAACACACACTCTTTCATGTGTGGTTTTCTTTGTTGTTATTGTTGTTCAATATAATGTTAAACAAATAATGTAGCATGCATGAGGAGTTCATACTTGTTTATTTATGAGTAGTATTTTATTGTATTAACATAACCACAAAATGTTTATTTATTCTCCTCTTGAATATTTGATTTGTTCTAAGATTTTGGCTATTATGAATGAAGCTTTTCTATACATTCTTGTAAACATCTTTTTGTAGATATATGCTTTCATTTCATTTGGGTAATTATGTAGGAGAGAAATTGCTGTGTCATAGCATAGGTATATGTTTAACTTTATAAGAAACTGCTAGTTCTCTTTAATTATTGTACTATTTTACACTTCTAGCACCAATATCTGAGAGTTCCAGTTTATGTTGTCATTTTAGTAGGAATATTTTAATAGAAATAATACAAGTGTTTTTCTTGTGTGATAAAGTTTCATCTCAGCCTCATAATGAGTCTAACCATTTGAGTATGACCTAAAAATTTGATTTATACATAAAATCTAGGCACCGTTGTTTACCAGGCAACAATCCCAGTCTTTGGAATGTAGCCTGGTATGAAATAACTACAGGCCTACCCTAGAAAAACCAGATTCATAATTGGTGGAAATAATAACTTATTAGGTAAGAAAGTGAAGGATTTTAACAACATCTTATAACCTAGTTCTTTTATCTGTTATACTCAGAAGCAGAACATGCCTACCAGGCATGGTTTGCCTTTTGTGACAGAAACAGCAAGTTATCCCCAGCATTCACTACCCCATTCTCTATAGAAGGGCACGTGGCTTCCCAGAGTTTAGATAATGTTCCTCAGCCCTCTTTGCAGTAGATATGGCTATGTAACTAACTTCTGGCCAGTGGATAGATATAAGGGGAAACATCTTTTGGTAGGGCACCAGTTACTTAGCTATTGCCATTTTGCTCCAGATCTTCTCAGTTCTGCTCTGTGATGATGTAGCTGGGACTCTACAAGCTACATGTCCCAGGATACTTTGCCTGTTAGGTTCATCCAGTAGCTAGCCTTACAAGGAGATTGGAAGTTAGAAGGAGGAGAGAAAGGATTTTCATCCTGTTTGCTTGTTATTCCTGTCAGTGAGATTCTAGCATCAGTATTTTGTTCCAGGCTCCAGCTTCGTTTGGTACTTACGGAACTAGCCTCATTTGTCTCCTCAGAGGTACCTGGAGTAGCCAGGTCCCACCTTTTCAGAGCTTCTAGGTTCTGATATCTAAACACCTCTTTTTCCTCTGGATGTAGGGGTGGTAGCTACACTTATCTCTTGGTTACCTCAGTCTATTTTGCTCTTTCAGCTCATCAATACCTGTGTAACCAATTCCTAGTATTTAATCCCCTTGTTGAAATACTTACTCTGGTGCTTGTTTTCCTGACTAGATCCTAATGCATAGTAATAGGAGTGGTAATAGACCTAAAAGATGGAATTCTAGAATTGGTTTAGTTTTACTCTTAGCCTTAAATATACTGTTCAACTCCTTGCCAACAAAAAAATGAGTTACTAATAATCCATGATGTGCATTGGTGTCATGATTAATTAGATGATCTCTTGTGGTTGATTGTGATGAAGTATTTAGTGAAACAAATGTCTTGAAGACCAAGTGGCATATCCATATCTTTTTGGTAGTGATGAAAACCACAAAAACTGGAAGTTAGGGTAACCACATTTAACTGCACTGGAGATCTTACAGAGAAAAAGTGACAAGTTCAGGTCTTTAAACTCTCAGCTAAAAACGCTATAAGAGAACCAGAGAGTATCTATAGAAGCCATAAGGAATCTCTTATTTTTTTGTAGCCACAGAGCTGACTTTGTAAGCCAGTCCAGAATTTAATTTTGTGGGTTGCATAATTACAAATTAAATTTAAAGACTTGTCAATCTGTTACTTGAAAGTTAGTACATCAGTTGGGAAGGAGTGAGACTTGGGAAGGGGTATCTGGGTGGACTTAGACAAAACTGAGAGGCTTGAACTCCTGAATTTTTCTGAAACATTTGCAGCAGAATCAGCTGCTCCTACTGTCTTTGAAAATACTGGCCTTCCCTTACTCAAAGGTCTTGTAATCACCTTACATGAGGCAGTTGCCTTACAATAGAGAATGCTTAGTTTTGTCAAGACCCACCAGTACCACCTCTCATGGCCTGTAGTCATAACTTGAGTCAGATTAAGTATAAGGTATGACTCAGGAGGGTATAACTTATATACAAAAGAATTGCAACTTTTTGCTAATATATATGTTGGTAGAAACCTGGTGAAATTATGTGGGAATGGATTTTCTGGTTGTTAGACTGAGGTAAATGGATTAGGCTAAGTTTATTGATATGAATTCATAAAGAGTCTGGATTTAATGTATTAGCTTGAGTAGCTGGAAAGGACTGTAACAATTTGATTGGTTGATTGACTGAAACCAGGACTCAGTGGTAGTCTACATTCAACGAGGTTAAGATGCTAGAGCTTCTGGGCCTAATATCAAGGGCAAAACTCAAAGGTTTAAGGAGGAAGGAACATTGGAATGGATTAATCATATGGAATCTCACACTACGCCACCCCCTCCACTATAATACTAGAGAGGGCTCAACGATTTCTCCCTTCACTAAGGTATTAAGAAATATATTAGTGAGAGGAGCTCCAGAATTCATAAAAATAACTGCAGTGGTTGTTCTCTGGAGGCTAGGGAAGATGGTGGGAAATGCTGCCATTGAAATAGCGGGGATGATGGCATCCCAGAAAGGCAGAGGGCAGATAGTATGCTTAAGTAGCAGAGATAAGGTGGCACAATTGCTATAATTGACAGCAGGAATAAAGTAGAATCAGAATGCTTTGACTTACTTTACACTGAAAGACACTGAGGACGCCCCCCAAATTTAAGTTTGTTGAAAATGTAGAACTAGAACCCATATCTTTTGACTTCTCAGTCTGAGGCTCCCCTTCATTTGCCGTAATCTTTATTTAGGACAAAATCCATCAGGTTGTTTTGGTCTGTACTTCAATTTTCAAGGCCGGTTTGATTTTGCATGTTTATATTCACACATACTTATTCTTTTACATATGACTAATGGATAGAAAATAATGAGACAGTCCCATAATGTACAAAAACAAAAACTGTAATCCATCATAGTAACTTTATGTTTATGGTGTTTTGAGCTACAAAGGCAGAGTTGAGTAGTTGCAACAGATACCTTGTGACCTGGAAAGCCTAAAATGTTTGCTATCTGGCTTGATACAGAAAAAGATTCCCTATTGCTGTTCTAAAAACTAAAAACACTGCAGATAAAGATGAAGTTCTTTGTGATCACCCCTCTTTTTTTGGTACAAATTCTATAATACTATGTTTTCACATTTGTAGATTATTTGTAGATTTGAATAATCTATCATTTCTCTGGTTGCTAGTGAAGATGGGCAAATTTCCCAGAGAACATATTGGGATGACTCTCTCCTAAAGAAGATGGGATACTTGGCTTTCAAAGGTGTATTTTTTTTTTGGAGACAAGTTCTCACTCTGTCGCCCGGGCTAGAGTGCAATGGTCTCATCATAGCTCACTGCAACCTGAAACTCCTGGGCTCAAGCGATCCTCCTGTCTCACCCTCCCTGATAGCTGGGACTACAGGTGCATGCCACCACACCTGGGTAATTTTTCTATTTTGTAGAAACAGGGTCTCACCCTTGCTCAGGCTGGTCTCGAACTCCTGGGCTTAAGTGATCCTCCAGCCTCAGCCTCTCAAAGTGCTAGGATTACAGGCATGAGACACTGAGCTGGGCCTAAAAGGTGTATTTTAATGAATAATTACTGCAGAGAACTTTTACAGGTCACTGATACAATGCAAAGTTGCTTCCTGATGATTAAGATGTGATCAATATGTGAAAGCTAAAAAAAATTTTCTATCTCATAGAAGTAAAGAGTAGAACAGTGTTTACTACAGGAAGGGAAGGGTGGGGAGTGGGCAGGCAGCAGTTGGTTAACAGTTACAAAAGTATGGCTAGATGGGAGGAATAAGTTCTAGTGTTCTATAGCACTGTAGGGTGACTCTAATTAACAACAATTTATTGCATATTTTTAAATAGCTGTAAGAGTGAATTTTGAATGTTCTCAACACAAAAAAATGATAAATGTTTGAGGTAATGCATATGCTAATTATTCTGATTTGATCATTAAACATTGTGTACATGTATTGAAATATATCACACTGTACCCTATAACTATGTACAATTATGTGTTAATTAAAAATAGTAATAAAAGCAAAAAAAGATGATCTTAGAGTTTTGTTATCAAGCATAGAAAAATAAAATTTTGAATATCAAAAAAGTAACTTTACTTTCTTATTGTTAGCATTCACTATATTTAACAACAACTCTTCCCTTACTAATACTTTAAGGTCTATTAATTTGTCAAATTTAAAAGTCATACACATTCAAAGAAGACAGACAAACGGTCAACAGGTATATGAAAAAATGCTCAATGTCACTAATTATTAGGGAAATGCAAATCAAAACCACAGGGAGATACCACCTCACACCTGTTAGGATGGCCATTATAAAAAAGAAAAAGACAAGTGTTGGGGAGGATGTGGAGAAACTGGAATCCTTGCACACTGTTAGTGGGAATGCAAAATGGTGCAGGTGCTGTGGAAAACAATATGGAGGTTCCTTAAAAACTTAAAAATGGAACTACTATATGATCCAGCAATCCCATGTCTGGGTATTTATATCTGAAAGAATTGAAATCAGGATTTCAAAGAGATATTAGCACTCCCATGGTCATTGCAGCACTATTCACAATAGCGAAGATGTGGAAACAACCTAAATGTTCATTGACAGATGAGTGTATAAAGAAAATGTGGTATATGTGTACAATGGAATATTATTCAGCCTTAAAAAAGAAGGAAATGCTGCAATATGCAATGAGATGAATGAACCTGGAGGATATTATGCTAATTGAAATGAGTCAAATACTGCATGATTTCACTTACATGAGGTATCTAAAATAGTCAAACTCATAGAATCAAAGAATGTAATGGTGGTTACCCGGGGTTAGGGGGAGAGGGGAATGAGGAGTTACTAATCAGTAGGCATAAAGTTTCAGTCAAGCAAGATGAATTAGCTCTAGAGGTCTGCTGTACATCATTGTACCTGCAGTACCAATAATTATTATACAGTTAAAAATTTAAGAGGGTAGACCTCATGTTAATTGTTCTTATCACAATAATAATTTAAAACATAGTACACATTCATTATATTAAATTGGAAAAAGATATTAAAAAGTAGAAAGAAGAAAAAAATTATAACTCTCTAGATCCATCACCTAAAAACAACCATTGTTAACAATTTGGTTTCTTTCTTAGCATTAATTTTAATTTAACAATGCTAAGTACATAAAAAAATCAATGCACTCATTTTTTTCTGATTGTTTCTAGCGTAGCCTCAAATGTACTATTTATAGAATATTTATTCAATAAATAATTTGTTGTCATCTTCTTTTTTTGGTATGAAATGTAAGGTTGTATGTTTTTTCTGAAAATCAAGAAACATATTCACATCTAGAACAAGCTGTTACTTCATAAATTATTAAAGTCATCCTGGAGATGAAGTTGTTTTGAGATGATTGATTTTTTTCATTATCCCAGAAGCCTGAATATTTACTACTGTGCTCCTTTTTTACTGTTCATGTTTTAAAAATCTCTCAGGGAAACAGAAACATAAAAAATTCCTGGGATCCTCCCATTTCAGCACCTCAGTCATCCCATGCCCTTGTCTAGCCTCTTATCTTCCCTATGGAACTCCACCATGAGTTCTCAGTCAGGCTTGGTCCACTGGAGAGGACGTTCCGTGTTGAAATGCTTCCTGATGGACGTAACAACTGAAACTGTGCCAGTCTTAAGACCTATTTCAAATGCCTCTTCCTAAGTGATTAGACAAATGTATTGATTGAATAATGATTTGATTCTCACTTCAGCCTTGCTTCTCTTCCCCAAGATTTACATTTTAAAAGAGGCCTTTAATGACTACTGTATTAGTTTCCTATTGCTATTGTAACAAATTACTTCAAATTTAGTGGCTTAAACCAACACAAATCTATTATCTTACAGTTCTGGAGGTCAGATGTCCAAATGGTTCTCACTAGGCTAAAATCAAGGTGTTAGCAGGGCTATGTTCCTTTCCGGAGGCATCAGGGCAGCAGCTGTTTTCTTGCCTTTTTCAGTTTCTAGGGGTTTCCCACATTCTCCTACCATCTTTGAAGCCAGCAATGGCCTGTCAAGTCTTTCTCACATCACATCACTCTGACACTGACTCTTCTGCCTCCCTCTTCCACATTTAATATCCCTCAAGATTATATTGGGCCTGCCCTGGACATTACAGATAGTACTCCCATCAAGGTCCTTAACTTAACCACATCTGTAAAGTCCCTTTTGGCATGTGAGGTAACATATTCACAAAATCTGGGGATTAGGATGTGGACATCTTTAGGGGAGGGGTTTGCATTATTCTGCCTACCCCAAATACTTTAACTCAAAAGAATGAATATTATCTGAAATGGAAGTGAGTCACTGGGGGAGATACTGTTTTCCTTTTGCTATTTCTTAATCATGCTAGTTTACTACTTCAGCTGTTACAGCAACAAAATATCTTACAGAAGTAAAATTACTATTCTTGTACACTCTTTTTCAGGGCTGACCCAAGGCAAAATTGTGGAGCAGAAATTTGTCTGGCCTGTCAAATTTTCCCCCTCCACTCCTATTTTTTTTTTTTTCCCTAAGAACTCTGCTTTCTTTTCTTCCTCCCAGTCTTAGGCTAATCCTGACAGTGTCTTTTGTAATAGGGGCTAAAGAAATGTCCCTCCTGAGGATATTTTCATGTTACCAAAAGGTTTTGAAAATCAAAAAACTAGAAGACATAGAGTAGAGCTATAAATTCCAAAATGATCAATTATTTATCAGTAAATCATATTCAAAAATTTATTCATTTATATACTCTGTTAGTCATTGGGGGAATTCAGAGTTATATAAAGTGCAGCTGCCTTTATCAAGGAGTTGACAGTCTGGCAAATTTAGAATTCATATTACTGGGTCACAGGACTTTCAAACCACTCATGTAGGTTCTAGTCCTTTGTTCATTTACTATCATTTACAGATATTAGGATTTAAAAACTATATTTTTCTTTATGGAATTGCTATGGACCTATATTTACCAACGGTTTCAAATTTACTCATACAGTGTGCCAATAAAACGTAGCCTTAAAGTATCCTATACCTCCTTATAGCAGAAGTGGGGGAGGAAGAGATAAGACATAAACTTTAAACTTTCCAGTAAACAATCTCTTGTGATTTAAATGATCTCTTGTGAATGATTCAGATTCTTAGATTTTAAATTTCTTCCTCTTTTGATAACTTTCCAAGATGACGTCTGGGTACATTTGGGGGTGAGGCTTATGTGACCACAAGATTGTAGGATGATCCAGGGGTCTCTGGATTTTAGCTGGCCTCTGCTCTGGAGTGGCTGTTCTGGTTGTCTTCCTAGACTAGTGTCCAGTGAAGTGCACTTGGGCCTGTGTGATCATTTGGACACCATGCTGGCATATATCCTGGTCCCAGTCCTATGTTTCTAGAGGTGAAGTCTCCACATATCATGGCCTCACAATCCCAACTGTTCTTCCAGCTCTCTCAGCACCTCATGCTCCTTTATTAGGGCATGTGGGAATATCTAGGTTCCTTGCATCTGTTGTGTGGGCTATAGGAGGACAGGAGTGCCGCTTTAGACTCCTCGAGCCTTCACCAATGCAGCATTATTGCTTCTGCATCATGTTGGATGAGGCTGCATGTGGCACTCCATCTAGGGGCATGAAGTCTTCCAACCTATGCTTGGCTGTTGCAGATAAGATTGCCAGGAGACAGGCTCTGAGGTGGAGACTTGCATGCAGACGTTTACTGAGGAGGGCTCCTGAATCTGTCTCTGCGTGGGAACAATGAAAGAAGGACTGCACTGTGCTGCAGTGCAGCAAAGGCTCAGCCAAACCCACGGGGAAGCTCTGAAGCTGGAATGAAACTTAAAGTTGTCCTAAATTAAGGCCAGGGTGCTGGGAGTTTATAACCCTGTAGATCAGTTACAGGATGAGAGTTGCTTTCCCCACCCCCTCAGAGAAGGCGTTTCCTTAGGCAATGCAACTCTTTTTAGCTGAGGGCAGTTGCTAGAGAAATGTTTAGCTATGAACTGTCAGATGTCAACACTCAGCAGCTGGGGAAATGAACGCCTTAGTCTTGAAGGAAGGAGGAACCGAGGGGCATATCACGGCATCTACTGCTCTGGGGAAGCATGCCATTACTCTTTCTTGAATCCTAGTTGACACTCTTGGGATCTCCCCTCCCCCCTTACCCACTGGGATATTTCTACTGGTATCCATTTCCCCAATTCTTTAGGCATTCCATCCTGAGAGAGGAAGGACAGGCATAGTTATTTGATCCTACTTCTTGATTTCCTTGTCATTTCTATTTTCTATACTCTCCCTGAACAGTGAGGCATGGGCTTTCTCTGTCTCTTTGGAGTGGACTTCTTCTATATCATGTTGTCAAGAACTATGAAAGGTCTGAGATTTTACCCTGCTTTCACGCTAACAAGTTAGCTTGCTGCAGTTTCATGGATGCTGGCAGAAAACATGAGACTTTTGAGTCAGAGACCGAGGGCTTCATTACTCACAGCACAATGGGCAGCATGAACTTTATGTTAGAGCCCATTCCCCATGTCCCTCAAGTCCCCTGGAGCAATGTTGATGGCCTTAGATGGGTGCTGTGCATGCAGTAGGTTTATGTCACAGCTGAGTAACTCTAAGCTTAGGAAATCCCAAACCTGCATAAACTTTGAACCAGAGGAAAACATTATTTTTATTTTACTGTACAGCAAACAAACCTATTCTGTGCTTCCAAGACTGTTCTCTATACGGTTATCTTTGAAAAGATAGTCCAGAATAAAAGGCTGTCAGTTTCTCTCTTCATAAAATGTAAAGAAACACAAAAGATTCATGGAGAATTGTCTCTAAACACATCTTTAACCTATAAGCACTAAGTTTCACAGCTAAGACTTAAAGGTAGAAAGGGTATTTGTTCTTTTTACATAATGGAAGAAACTATGATAGGAGTCAACTATAACAATTTGATATCCCTAAAATATTGCCTGCAGTATCTATCTATTTTACATTCTCATGTCTTTCCTAGTATTTAATAGTTAGGGAGGCCACACTTACATGGTACTTGTAATACACAGATGTGGTCTTGACTAGGACAATCACAACCTAAATTATACTGACAGATCAGAGCCAGAATATATGAGAAAATATTCTCAAGGATAGTTTAGGTTTCCTTCTCAAGGATGTTTAGGTTTCTTAGAATGAAGTTCATTTTATTAGAAGTAGTGGATGAAGATTTGTTTGAAAGTCAAAAGTGCTTACATGAAACAGTTAAGGGGAAGCTTAGGAATTTATACACTAAATCTAAGATCTTTTCAATAGAGAATTTGAATAATTTCATTTTTAAAAAACTACATTTACCTGGATTATCAAAATTACTTTTAGGAATATTCCACAGCTTTATCTTGTGCTTTATTCTAACATGAAAATTGTCAGGGAGTAAGGTGGCTCATGATATTAGTCAGAGTAATTAACATTAGCTGCTATAAGAAACAACTTCCAAGTATCAGCGCCTTAATTCAAAAAAGTTTTATTTCTCATTGATGTCACAGACATCAGGTGGCTCTCCTAAGTGTTCTCTCCCCTGGACCCAGATTTCTTCCATCTGGTGCTTCTACTTTCCAGCAGGACTACAGATTCCTTCCTCCATCTGGCCAGCTGACAAGCAAAGTGTGTGGAGGACCATATGGGTTATCTCAGGGGTCAAGCCAGAAAGTGAGGTATATCATCACCCACTCTTCATTGGCCCAAACTAGTTACATGGCCTGATCTAGATGCAAAGGGTAGGGAAATGTGACCCTCCTATTGTCTATGCCACATTCTTTAATAAGAATCTGTCAGTCAACAAGATTTACTGATGATAAGCTTGGTGCATATCACTGTATTAGGCCTGTGAAAGTAAAAAAAGAGTCAAAAGTTCCCATGCACAGATATAGAAAATGGATTAAGCCAAGCAGTCTGACTCATTCTGTTTAAGTAACTCATTTAGTCCAAAGCTCCATTCTGAGTTAGTTGTTTAGGAATTTGAGGCACATTTAACCCCTAGGAATAATGTATAAATTATGGTATATATCAGATGACATGTTTTCTGGGTTCACATTTTAGGTACCCAGCTTCTAGGTAGTGGTTGCAGACAGTCCTCCAAATATGGAGGACAGCAGCTGAAGCACAGGAGAAGGTGGGCCTGAGCAGTGCAGGAAATTGGGTGTACCAATAATAGCTTAATTCTTTTCATAAGCATAAAAAGAGACTGCATAGTAAGCAGTCAGTGGTAACCTACAGGAGGACGGAATTAGGAGTTTGGGATCTGGGTCATGAAGAAAACTACATAAAAGAACAGGAAACAAATGACAGCACATGATGATTGTCATCAAATTGGCAAAGTACTGTTACATAAAATTGGGAGGGAAAATAAAATAGTGGGATTATTGAATATTGAATATGCAGTGACATTAATAGCTAAGGAAAAGGAAACATAAGTTAAAATTACCATGACCTCCTTTTTTGTCATAACAGACTTATAAATATATTTTCAACAGATTTAGTGACCTTAATTATGGAATGAGAGCAAATGAAGCAGCTGCTTGCCTTCTGAGGTCCAATTTTGCCCACCCCTCTCCCCTTAATTTTAAACAATCCAGATGATCACTTAGCACAGTGATGGTAGTAGGGAATTGATATTTGTTGAATGCCTATTACATGTTTGGCATCACACAGGAACTTTAAAACATATATGTTTACTATTTTGATTCTCAGGAGGATGTTCTGAGGCAGGTATGATTATCTCTGTTTTAACAGAAGAGAAAACTGAAGCCCAGTGAAGTTGCAAGACTTGAAGGACACATGACTAACTAATTGTGGAACTGGAGCTAGAAATCAGGTCTTTGGACATGGCTCACTGCTTTACATTGTAATGCTGATATTAATATAACTGATTATTGCATTGTCTGGTCGATATTTTGAGCATTTTATAAAGGCATTTATGGTAGAATAAAAATTGCTTACTTGAACTCTGAAAAAAAGGTAAAAACAAAGAAAGGTGAAATATTGAAATGTTGAAATGTATTGATTTTGGCACCACAGAAAAATGTGCATACCTCTCTCATTCTACTGTTTACGCTTTATTCTCTTTTCCTTTCTGATTTATATGGCACCAATTTTGGAAAAAGGATTGATGGAAGCTCTTGGCTGACTCCCAGGAAATTCACAATGTAATAAAATTATTTTCAAATTTCTAGCTAAGTAGATTGCCCGCCTTCAGTTTGTAAATAACAAACAGTATTGATAAATAAAAAAATTCACATAGGTGGTACATATTTTTGTGCTTTATATGTATGGAACTATATTATATGAATTTTCTATAGCTTGCTTTTTTGTTTAATACTATGTTCTTGGGATTCATCCATATTGCTTTGTGTAGCTGTAGTTTTTCAATTTTTACTGTTTTGTGTAAAGTACCATTGTACGTATATACCACAACTTGTTTTTCCTTTGTATTGTTGATAGACATTTGGGTTGTTTTCAGGTTTTTGCTATAAGCGATAATGCTGGTATGAATGTTCATTAACAAGTATTGTGGTGCACATATGCAAATATTTCTGTAGGTGACATATATTCTTAGGAGTGCACTTGCTGAGTGATAGTGTAAGTGCACCAACTTTATTAGATAATGTCATAGTGTTTCTTTCACAGTGTTTACCAATTTACACTCCCAACAGCCATGTAAGAATTTTTATTTGCTCCACAACTACCCCCTCCCTTTGATGTTGTCACTTTTTAACTCTTGCCAATCTGGTAGTTCAGTGTATTTTAATTTGCACACCCTTGAGTTCTCATGAGTTTTGGTCATCCATGTTTTCACTGCTTTCTGTCACTTTCCAGTACCTTTGCCCATTTTCAACTGGGTTTTTTGTCTTTTTACCATTGGTTTGGATGAGTATTTTTTTTTAAACACGTGTTCTGTATACTAATCATTTGATAGTAATTTAAATGCAAATCTTTTCTTTCAGTTTATGATTTATCTTTTCACTTTTTAAATGGATTTTTTGGTACACACAAATATTAAATTTTATGATAAATTCAAATTTATCATCCTTTCTTATATAGTTTTTTCTTACTGTGCCTTAGTTAAGAAACCCCTCCTACCTTAAGGTTTTAAAGATAGTCTCTCGTATTTTCTTCAGAAATGTTTCACTTTTAGTATTTATTCACCTAATTTTTAGAAATATATGGTGTGTTTTAGGAATACTGTTTTTTTTCAGCTAGAGTCCATACATTCTCTACCAAATTGGGCTGCTAACTCTGTCATATATCAAGTTTCATGACTTGTATAACCAAAAAGCCACTTTCCATTCCTAGATCAGATTCAATAATATTTTATTATATGGTTATGATTAAACATGTTTTCATTTAAAAATAAATTGTGATTAAGGTGGATTAATCTAGACCTGTTGAGCAGGAAGCAGGAGGGGTGTGAAAGTAAGAAAGTTGATGCAGGGAGACCAGTTAGGAGTTTATCACATGTTCAAGAAAATTAGGTTCTGAGTCATTACAGTAACATAGTAATGAAAAGGACAAAAATGTAGGAAATTTACAGGGGAAGAACTGACTCCATTTAGTGAATAATTGAATGTGGAAAGCAAAGTAAATTAAGTGTCAAGCATGACTACAAGTTTTAGGCTTAGATAATTCTGGGTTTGGAAAAAAGATTATTTCAATTCAAAATTTGTTGAAATTGATGTGGTTATAGGACACTGAGGTAGAGATTTAGGAAGCATTTGTATATAGTTGATAAGTTAAATCTGTAGAAGGGATGTTTTTAAAAAAACTTTGTTCGTTTCTCTATTCTTACTGTTTTATAAGAATTCTTTACCCATTCTGGATGTAAATCTTTTTCCCAAGAATATCTTCTTCTAGTTTGTGTCTTTTTGTTTGTTTATTTTTAATACTTTTATCATGTCTTTTAAGGAACAGAAGTTCTTATTTTTTATATAGTCAATTTTATCAATAATTTCTTATGTTTGTGCATTTTATTTAGGAAATTTTTCCATCATGAGGTCACAAAAATATTTTCCTATATTGTATTCTAATTATAGTTTTTGCAGTCATGTATAGATTAGTAACCCAACTGAAATTGATTGTTGTTTATGGTATCAGGTAGGGAGGGATACAATATCATTTTTACCCTTATGGATTCCTAACTGTCCCCACACCATCTGTTGAAAAGTTCGTTTATCTTCCACAAATTTTCAATACCACTTTGGTCATATATCAAGTGATAAATGTATGACTTTTTTTCTAAACTCTTTATTCCATTCTATTTCTCTAATTATTAATCCATGTTGATACCACCTGATTTTAATTTCTATAATTTTATAATAAATCTTGATATATAGTAGGGCAAGTCCTCAAACCTTTTTTCCTCTCCCTCAATAGAATATCTTGACAATTTTTTGACTTTTGAACCGCAAAATAAATTTTAGACTCAACATGTTAATTTAAACACACATACACAGTGAAAAAAAAAAAACCTGTTGAATTTTTTATTGGCTCTGCATTGAATTTACATATCAATTATAGAACTGGTATCTTTATGATATTGAGTCTTTTAGTTCATGAACATTGTATGGTTCTTGATTTATGTAGGTCTTCTTTAATGTACAATATTTCAGTACAGTTTTATATTTTTGTCAATAATGGTTTTACAAATTTTATTACATTTATTTCTGAGTGTTCCACAAATTTTTATTTTAGTTTTAAAAAATTCTTTTCCAACTCTCTATTGGTGGTGTACAAAATGTAATAGACTTTTACACATTGGTTTCGTACTCTGCAAACTTATTAAACTCTTTTCTTAGTTCTAGAAATTATCTGTAAATTTTATTGGATTTTTTTATAACAAAGTTATATCAATTGCAAATAATGATATTTTAATTTCTATTCTTTCTAATTTTATTTCCTTTTATTCCCTTCTGGTATTGGCTAGCCACTCCAATACACGGTTGAAAAAAGTGGGCAGTCATAATTTCCCTGATCTGAAAAGAAATGTTTTTACCATTAAGTATCATGTTCAGTGGTAGTTGTTTTTGTAGATACTCTTTATCAGGTAAAGGAATTTTGTTAATTTTTGGCCTGGACCAAGGGAAAGGGAATGAGAATGAAAAAGGAGAATCTACAGAGTTTTTTCAATTGTTATTCTATTTTTAATCTCTAAATATTCTGTCCTTCCTCTTCTTCCCTCCCTGCTCTCTCTCCTTCCTTCTCTCCCTTCCTCCCTCCTCTTTTCTCTCTCTCTCTTTCTTTCTTTTAAAACCAGTTTTGTCTTTTCAATATTCTCTTATTTTACCCTTATATTTTTAGGGCCTTTTTAAATATATTAAACATATTTTATATTTATTCTTTGCCTTATAACATAATTATATAAAAGTTAGATAATTATGTATCTAACTTTGCTATCTGTTTCTTCTACTACCTCACCCTAGGTGACTTGCTTCTTTGTGCATTTTGTGAATTTTAACTATAAGTTCATATTTTTTGGAATTTTATCTGTTTAAAGTTTTTGAGCCCTATTGACAGTTTATACCTCCAGTGACTATTTGCACTTGCTTTTGGCAAACATGGGGCAAGGGGTGCTCTACTAACACAAAAGCACTTTAAATTTTCTTGTCTATTTCTTGGGATATCTCCAGATATTATGAGATTGGGTTATAAGCTCAGGTGAGGATCAGCTTGTGGATATGAATTCCAAGGGGGCAATTTTATGTTTCCTTCTATCCAATGCCACATTTTATAATAAGCAATTTTCTTTGCTGTCCCCTAGATTTATTTCTAGTTCACCTTGAGGGTTTAGGCCTTTGGGTTCCTGGTGTATTAAGGCATGTCTTAGATTCCTCATCTTGGGCACGTTCCTCCCGGGATTTATCTCCTGTTACTTGTGAATACAGAAGCTCAAGTTCACCTTCATGGGCAAATGTCCTCAAGGTGACAGTCAGATTCAAAGCTCAGCTTACCTCTCTAGAGTCCTATTTTAACTTAGTTTTTCACTTCTGAGGGTCCTTACTTTCTTGTTAACACATTACTGTATTTAAAAATAATTTTTGTTATGTTAATTATTTTCAATGGCAGTGTTGGTCATAGTGTCAAGTGTTTCATGTAACTGGAAAGTGGATTTTTAGAGTCTTTGAAAATAATTTGTTCCTATAATAAAATTAAGATTGGCATGGAAAGGATGGGGGGTCCTCTATGACTATGAGATAGTATAAACACAAGATCACAGACTAGACATTTATTTACACACACACATATATATATGTATGTATTTACTGGGCACTCTGTTATATGAGGTGTTATATTATACTGTGGAAGATACCAATAAGTATATGGAAAAGTCTCTGAATTTCAAAACTTTATGGATATAAGTGATAAATGTAATAAAAATGATATAAATTAAATGCTCATACCCAATTGGGGAAATAAAGCAAAGCATATTAAAGAAGGTTATACTTTATCTCAATCTATAGGATAGACATAGGGAGATGAGTGGAAGATCATTCCAGGTAGAAGGAATAAAGGGTATGAATGCAGGTATAGAGGTAAAAAAGCATGGAATGACTTTAGATAACTGTATATTTGGCTGGATAGTAAGTGATTTTAGGGAAATGATTAATGATAAGAATGAAAAGCCAGACTGAGGCTAGAGCGTGAAGGGACCATGAATTTTGAACTTAAATTATAGGGAGACTAATTTATTATTTAATATATTACTTTAAAAACAAAATGCATTTAATATAATATTATTTTATTTATTTATTTTTTAGAGACAGGGTCTCACTCTGTCACCCAGGCTGGAGTGCAGTGGCGTGATCATAGCTCACTGCAGCCTCAAATTCCTGGGCTCAACTAATCCTTCCGTCTCAGCCTCCCGAGTAGCTGGGACTACAGGTATGTGCCACCACACCTGGTTCAATAATACTATTTTAAAAGCAAATATATGTAACGTAATATTATTTAATAATAATTTGAGCTATTTATAAATGCATAAGGCTGCCAGTTTTATATAATCTATAATGTGTCATTTATGGGAGACTGATAGTAGAATTAAGACTTATTTAGTTAAACTTTAGCAATTATAAACAGGGGTAAAATGAGAATGGGATGAAGAATGGGAGTGTGAAACAGTGAAATAATTCTATTTTTTACTCTGCAAAAACTGTATTATTCACTGCTGACCTGTATGATTCAGTTTGCTTCTGATGATGGCTTGATATTGTTTACATAATTACTTTCTTCCATTTCTTAGAAAACATTTATTTACTGAATAGACTTGAAATCATGTCTTGACATTTCCTTCTATGAGTAAGATTCAAGCCTGAGTTATAACCCCCAAAACACAATATTTAGGAAGTCTCCCCATTCCCACCCCCTTACTTTTTAAAGAGAAAGAAGTAGGCTGGTTCTTGCTCAAATAGTTTTAGTAATTTTATTTTAATTTTTTAGGTTATGATATTAATTTAATGGGGCATCTCTATAAACTTCTTAGGCCAAGTCATTTTTTAACAAGAAAAAGAATCATTAAATGCCAATCAGGATTTGTGGTATCAAAATTCAAGGTCTACTTTGTAAATGCTAAGCGTCAGAAAATTATCAAAGGAACACTAATAGGCACACTACAAATGGCTAATGCAATTTTTATTTCTGAACTGAGATGAAGAATGAGGATATGTGTCCTTCTCCTTCTATTACCATGAACCTCATTAGGATCTGGCCAACATGTGGGAAAGTGACACAGCTGAGTCTTTCTCAGGCAAAATACATTAACATTACAAATGAAACTTGGTCTGAATCTATCTCAAGGAGCATTTTCTCTCAGAGGTATAGTAAGAATTACATTAGCAGTGCAGTTATTAAGCTCTCTTGAATAATTCTGTGTTTTAGAAAAGGAAAGTGACCTTTTTTATCTCTCAGAGGGATAATAGCACTACAAATATATTTAAAATGAAACTAATTAGGACACAGGACAGTAGCTGTAATACCAGCTTTACAAAAATACATGGGGGAAATATGGTTTTCTGTTAAAAAATGTAAAGTATTTTAAATAAAATATTTCATAATATTAGATTTAGATATATGACCTTTATTTCTTCTTAATCAAACAGCTTCATTTTCTGTTTTAGGTTGTAGATAGGGAATGGAGACCAAGAAAAATACTGTTGAAAATTCTCAATTTTGTACTGCCTTGAAATATGCACACAATTTGGGACCTCAACTTCTCAATAATAACAATTGTATTTCTTCAATAGTCAGAGTTACATATTTTCCAATTTTGACATACTTGAAATCTGGGTGTTTCCTACAAAGCAATATCAAAGGAAACATGTCCCAGCTTCTATGCTTCTTAGTGGTTATTATCTTTGTGAGTGATTATACAGTCATATGTGGTAGCATGCAGATGCTTTGCATTTTAATGTGTTTGAATCCCTAATGTTGCTTTAACTTTTTAAAAGAGATAACACTGTAATGCAGAACTGAAATATTATTTTATACAAAGAAGGGGTATTAAATGCCAAAAAATGAAATCAAAAGTAGTACAAAATTGCCAAATCTATTGTCTATATTATGGCATTTCAAAGCTAGGAATGATTGCATGACGGATTCGTGGTCTTAAAGGATTATTACTCAGGTGCTAAGCATCTATCAATAAAAACTTCTGGATGATGTTCAAGAGAAGGTAATTCACTTGTAGTGATGGGTAATTCAATTAAGGAAAAAGTGAAGCTATCAGTTTAACTGAATAGGAAATGCAAACAAAACCCTACAATTATACTGTTGATCTTAAAGATGCCCAAGAGGTTAATCTCAAAAACATGGATTTTAAAAAGCAGCATGTTGTCATGCTGCCTGGCCAAAATCAATTCAGAAGACTCTTAAGACTGAGTGGGGAGATGCTGGAACTCAAATTTGATTTTGATAATGCAGAAAGTGCTATACGTAATTACATGAATAAATACATGGTATGAGTATGGAAAAAATGTAATGTATATCAAAGTTAATGTTTTCTTAAAGCATAATAAATACTTAGAAGAAGAAATGGTAATCACAAAGATCCAACAAGATGGATTTACTATCCCTAAATTACTTCACACTAATGTGGTATTTTTTTTTGATAGGGTTATTATGGTTGAGCTGAGATGACAAATCTATATTTCAGTAGGATACTTAAAAAACTCACTCTATCCTTGTGGACAAAATGGAGAAATATGGACTGCATGAGATAGCGTATCAGGGGTTGAATGACTGTGCTGATAATGTCTGATGAGTGGATTGATGGCATCTGGAAAGAGGTTTCTAGGGGCTTGTAGATGAATCTTTCCTAGGCCTTCTATGTCGTGTAATTTGTTGGTAACTTGAACACAAAAAAGCCTTGTAATATTTGCAGTTGTATAAAAGTAGCAGGGATAAAAATACTTTAGATGATGATATCAGTATCTCTAAAACTTTTGACAGGACAGAATGATGCACTGAATCCAGTAAGATTAATTTTGTAAGAGATAAATATAAGATCCTGAACCTGGATATATAAACTTGTTCAGATAAGCTAGTTCTTAATTTCTAAATATTTTACTAAACCTTTCTAAGCCTCAGTTTTCCTGTGTATAAAATGGGAATAATAATTTTTCCCACTGAGGTAAGGGTTCAACACAGTGCTGGCTATAGTAAGTACTCAATAAATGCTAGTTACTATGTTTCCAGAAATTCTGGGATAGAATCCAACTTTTGCCACTTATGGAGTATTTGACCTTGGGTAAGGTATTTATTTTTTCTAAGGTTTATTTTCCTCATTTGAAAATGAAGATAAAAATGTACCTACCTCGTAGGTGGTTGTCACGAGAATTAAATGAGATGATGCATGTGAGGCTGTCTTTAAGGTGCTTGGCACCTAGTGAGCGCCCAGTGAATGTTAGCAATTATACTGAACATTAGTGTGGCTTCTAGAAAATCCACCTTGACATTAAACTGCAAAAATAGAAACATAACTTCTCTAGAATAAGGGAAATTATACTTCTACTGTACCCTATTGCAGACTAAAGCTGTGCTATTATATCAGTTTGAAGGTAAATTTTAAGAGGAATATTGGAAAATTGATGTGCATATAAAATGAAATCATGTGAAAAATAATGGAATAAACTGGGGATGTTTACCCTGGAGAAGAGAAGATTACGAAAAGAGAAAAGTATCTGCAGGGTCGTCATTGGAAGAGAAATGAGGCTTGTCCTGTGTGGACCCTAGAGTGAGAATCATGACACTAGGAGAGAGATCTTTGGCTCCCCTGAAGAATTTTTACTGTGAGAACCGTCCAAAGGTACAATGGCTGCCTCGGAAGATAGTGATTTCTCAGTCACTGAATTTTTTTTAAGGCTGAAAAATCATTTGAGGGAGAGTTGCAGAGAGGATTCAGGGATTTGAGATGGGATTTGGCTCAGTGATCTTTAAAGGCCAGTCCTTCTCTGAGGTTCTGTGGTTCTGTAGCTATTGACTTCCTTACAGTGCTTAACATTTAAAACCTTTTTAAAGCTGTGTCCAGTCATTTAGTCTTTTCTTTCAGATTATTTGACTGAAATATCCCACACTAAGTAAGAATTGCATATCCATGACCTTTAAGGACTAAAATTTATTTCTTTCATTGCTCTTATGTGAGATGTCTGGGTAAATGGATTTGCAGAATCTCTGCATGCCAATCACACTTGCATTTCTTTTAAAAATTGGGACTTTGATAAAATGGTTAAAGAATAGTCAGGTCACAGGATTTCTGATGGTTCAGCTTTAACATCCTGTAATGCTCCTGTCCCAAGTAAGGTCAATATTAGTTAATAGACATGCAAATATTGAGCAAATGGTTCACAAAAAAGCTTGTTACTGTAGGTCATTCATTGAACAAAGTGTTTCATAGGAACAAATTGTATCGCCATTTACTATCTCATTCAGGATAACATTCTGCTTCCAAGTGGTTTAATTTTTTCTTTATTTTTCGTTCATACTTCCTAGCCTTAGAATTATGTTTTGGAAAACTCAAGGACTAGCCTTTTGCTTTTATATAGATTAACAAATAAATCATGAGTGGCCCTGAAGGACAATGGAGAAGGGAAGTCTTTCAATGGGTACAATATTATGGTGTACTTTGCCTGGAAGAAGGTGACAAGATGTCAGATCTATACTAATTCATGGATAGTAGTTAAAGGCTTGGCCATATGGAAAAAAGAGTTGGAAGGCACAAGACTGGAAGTTTGCTGCAAAAAAAGATTGGGGAAGAATTATGTGAATGAACCTCTTGAAATGGGCCCAGCATGTGAGAATATTAATGTCCCATGTGAATTTTCACCAAATATTCAATAACCAGGTAAATCAAATGACCTACCCTATTGATATCAGTCAATGTCTTTCCCCAGTGACCTCACTATGTCAATGAGTTCATAAACAATGTTCCATCAGAACAGTGATGAAGATTGTACATGTCTCAATAAAATTAGTTGCTTCTCTCCAAGGCTAACCTGGCTACTACCATGACTACTGCTAGTAGTAGAGACGAAGACTGAACCCTCAGTATTGTATGATATAATGAGAGGACCAGCCTCCTTCTGGTTGATTATATTGGGTCCCCTCCATTATGGATTATACAGTATTTTGTCCTCACTGGAATAAACACTTAATCTGGATATGGTTTGTCCTTCTGGGCTACCATGCTGTTTCTGTTGATTTAAATGAATACCTTATTTACATCATGCCTTTCCACACAATGTTGTTTTTAATCAAAAAACTCATTTTATAGCAAAATAATTAAGGCCAGTGCTCTTGGGGTTCCCCAGTATTTCCACAAAACCTTCAATCAGAAGCAGCTGGTTTAAGGAATAGCAAAATAATCTACGGAAGACTTATTTACTGTGTCAGCTGGGAAACAACATCTTTTGACAATGGGAGGGGGGTATGTCCTTCAGAATAAAGTACATTCTCTGAACTAGTGACTAATATATGATGATGTTTCTCCCAAAAAGAAATCGAGGAGTGAAGTGGGAGTGGTATTTCTCATTTTAATACTGACTGACATAATGCATAAAATTTTTGCTTTCCAAGTCCATTACTTTAGACTCCGCAAGTTTGGAGGTCTTAGTATTCACTGGAGAAATATTTCATCAGGGGATACAATTAAACTGGAGGTTAGGATTGCCACTTGGCCTTTTTGAACTCTTCTTGCCAATGGACCGGGAAGAAAAAGAAGTTTGCCATGATGGTTTAACTCTGATTTTCTATAATGGAGCTTAGTGATTCCGCTGGAGTGCCACCAAGTATTGTAATACCCAGTGACAAAATTTAATGGAAGACTACAGCAACCCCCTTTAGTTAGGACCACCAAGGTTCAGACAACTCAGGAATTAAGCTTTATATTACCCCACCAGACAAAGAACCATGACCATGTTGCTGTCATGCTGGCTGAGCACAAAGGGAACATGGAGGAAGAAAGTTATCAATACCAAAGATAATCCCAAAAGCAACTGCAGAAATGAAAATTATTATAGCTGCTCATATTTTCTTCCTTGTTTTTCTATGTATATTATATTGTTTTTCTCTTGTTTCCCTAGTTTTTTCCAAAATAAATAAACATTTAATATCTACAAAACCTATCACCAACTTTAGTATTTATTAGGTTTCACTACTTTTCTAGAAATTTAATTTTTAAATGAACATGCAGTAAAATTGACTTTTTTGGTGTAAAGTTCTATGGATTTTAACACATGATAACTAATAGCACAATGAAGACATAAAACAGTTTTATCACCTCTAAAAATCTCCCTTGTGTTGTTGCTTTGAAGTTACATCTCACTATCATCACCTCAACCTGTGACAACCACTGATTTCTATCACTATAGCTTTGTCTTTTTGAGAATGCCATATAAATGGAATCATACAGTATATAACCTTTTGAGACTGGCTTCTTTTCTTTAGCATAATGCCTTTGAGGTTCATCCAAGTTATAATGTGTGGCAAATAGTTCATTCCTTTTTATTGCTGAATAGTACTGTAATCTTCTAGTTTTTAATATATGGTGGATTGGCAGTAGCTAACTTTGTAATTTACTCAATAGATTTCAGGATATCAAGATGGGATTGTCACTAAACTAGAAGAAAAATGAACATTCCCTAGAGATGAAAATTTTAATGCAGGAATAAGAGTGTTTATGTATGTTGAATGGCAAGAGGGTGACTCTCTTACACCCATTCTGTCCCACTTTTAGTGCTCCTTCCTGAACCCAAGGGGCTAGACAGGTAGAACATTTCCAAGATTCCCTTGTAGTAAACGAGCAACGTGAGGCAGCATCTGCATGAGCATAGATTAATTCTTCTGGCAAACATGGCAACAGGAGCATTTGGTTCTTCTGCCCCAGAAGGCACAGGGGTTTGAATGGGATGTGGGGCCTGCTATAGAATTTCCACTACTGCAGTCTTGTGGGCTAGCAGGGCATCACTCCTAGCTGTGTTTTACCTGGCTGAATAGATCAAAGCTTTGCTCACTGGCTCTCCAAGAAATTCTGTAAGGTACCCAATCCTATATAATACATTCCTTCCTCCTTAAAACTGGATGAAATGGATACTTTTATCTAAAACTGGTCCTTTGTTTCTCAAATTAAGGATTTGGGGATTCCCTCTCAAATTCACCTTTGGATACATTTTGGAAACTACTAAATTGACTGCCATGTGTCTAAAATATTTCATATTAACAATAAAATCAATTGTTCGTATTTATGGTGATCACATAATGCATTCATTCATGTAACACATATTTATTGAGTGCCTATGTACTAGATATGGAGCTATAACAATTAAAAGCAAAATCAAATGCTATTTTCACGGAACTTCTTTTTAGTGAGGAGAAATGGACAATAAGTAAAGTATGCAGCATGCAAGATGATGACAGTCCTAGGAACAAAATAGAGCAAGGAAGGGAGATATATATGGGATGTCAGGAATCTTAGAAAGGGTGGCCAGGAAGTTCCTCACTGAGAAACGACATTTGAGTCAAGACCTAAAGAAGGAGGAGCATTGCAGAGGGAACAAAAAATTCAAGGCCCTGAGGTACAAGCATATCTGGTAGGTTGAAGGAACAAGGAGGCAGATGTGGCTGGCATGCAGGGAATGAAGTGCCTTTGAGATCATAGACTCAAGTGCAAACAAAGGTACTAAAATTATATGCTAAAGATCAACATACAAGTAATCTATAATATACACGTTGTTTTTTTCTGATTAGTAACAAGATGCAAACAAAACATAAAAATTCTCGGAGAAAACTGATCTAAGAAGACATTGGAGGTGCCTCCTTTCCTGGGGTTTTTGGACTCTAGTGGAGATATACTGGTATAAATAATTTGGAAAGGGAACATTTATAAGCAACCACAAATATACCAATAAGCATGGCAGATGCTTTAGGTACATTAACTCATTATGTATGTTAACTAATTGCACACCAACCCTATAATGTCAGGTATTTTTAGCTCTAATTTACAGGTGATGAAAGTGAAGTCAAGAGTGATTAGGTAATGTTCCCAAGATCACACAGCCAGTAAGTAGGGGAGTTTCAATTTAAAATGCTAGTTTGTCTGACATCCCATCAACTTGAACAGGCTAAGGGATGCCCAGAAAGCTGTTAAAATATTTCTGGGTATGTCTTTGAGGGTGTTTCTGGAAGAGATTAGCATTTGAGTCAGTAGACCGAATAAAGAAGATCTGCCTTCACCAATGTGGGCAGGCATCCTCAAATCTGTTGAAGGCCTGAATAGAACAAAAAGGTGGAGGAAGGACAAATTCTCTCTTTCTCTTTGAGCTGGGATAGCCATCTTCTCCTGCCCTTAGACATCTGAACTCTTGGTTCTCAGGCCTTCAGCCTTGGAGTAAGAGTTATGCCACTGGCTCCCCCAGTTATCAGGCCTTTGAACTTGAACTGAATTACACCATCTGCTGTCCTGGGCCTCTAGTTTGCAGAGGGAGGATCATGGGACTTCTCGCCCTCCATAATTGAGTGAGCCAATCACATAATAAATCTTCTCTCACATCTATATATCTATATATATCCTATTTGTCCTGTTTCTCTGGAGAACCCTGACTAATACCACATTCTTCTTGACTATTTCTACAACCTCTCACAGTAGGTTCGACTCTATATTTAAGTGAATTTTTTTTCTCCCTTACCCACAAATAGTTTTGTTTTGATCCTTGAGGGAAATGGAGAGCAAGGGAGATATATCCCACTGGTGAAAGGCTTTCATGGACTTAAAGAAAGTAACTCAAAACACCCTCATTTAGCCTTTCCTCATATGACCCATTTTCCATTTTTTGAAATCATCTCTTTTGTTCCTTTTAGAATCCCCAATTCCCCATTCCTCTTCCCCTGCAGTAATTTAAAATATGGTGACCAAATGGATGTATAAAATGCAGACTAGAAGAACAGTTTAAGTATCATACTCCTTTTTGATATACCCCTACCTTTCTGTTTTAAAAATTGAACTCATATGTACTTTCTGTAAAAAATTTGGAAGTGTGGAAAAGTATAAAAAAATGGAAAAAAATTACCCATACATATTATTCAGAAAATACCACTATTAATCATTTGGTCTGTTCTCTCAGATTTTTAAATATGAAATTTTAACTATATTCTTTTTTCTTTTTTTTAGTTTCAAAATATTAATTAAGGGGGTATAAGTGTTTTTGTTACAAGGATATCTTGTATAATGCTTAAGTCAGGGCTTTTGGTGTGCCCATCACCAGAATAGTGTTCATTATACCCAATAGGTAAGTTTTTATCCCATACCCACCCTCCCACACTCTCCCCTTCTTTGTTTCTCATGTACTTTACATTGCTTTGTGCTTCTGTATATCCATCTATTTACTCCCACTTATTAGTGAAAACATAATGGTGTTTGTTTTTCCATTCCTGAGATACTTCACTTAGGACAATGGTCTCCAGTTCCCTTCACATTGCTGCAAATGACATTATTTCATTCCTTTTTGTGGCTCAGCAGTACTCCGTGTGTGTGTGTGTACATACACACACATACACATTCTTCTGTAGGCAATCACTGTCCTGAAATTAGTTCATATCCTTCTTTCCATGTTTTTTATTATTTTACTATATTGAATATATCAATTGTATGTAAATTTTGTAGCATGATGTTTTCCCACTTAACTGGAAGCATTTTCCTCTGTTAGATACCTTTCATAAAATAATTCTTTGTGTCAGGATAATATACCACTGAATATCATTATTTACTTTCCGTAGTATTAGATATTTAGGTTTCATTTATTTTCTTTTACAAATAACACTTGAACATTTTTGTCTTTGCATATTTGTATATATACATTGATGGTTTCTTCAGGTAGGCATCAAAGAACACAAACATTTTAAGTAATTTGTAATAATTATAAAAATAATATATGATAGTTATGGAAAAATTGAAAACACAGAGACTGTAAAAATGAAAGTAAAAACATCTGTTATGCTACCATTAGAAGATAATCACCGCCAACAGTTTGGTTTATTTCTTCCTAGTCATATTCCTTCCATAAAGCACACTTAAACTCCCTGCTGCCCACATCATATTTGGGGATATACTGTTTATTAAGATTCATTTCCAACTTTTTACATTAATATTACATCATTACATTTCCTCAACTCATTTAGTATTCTCTGGTAAATAATTTTTAATATCTACATAATCCTACCACATGAAGTAGTATTAATATAATTTATTTAACCATTCCCTTATTTTGGGGCACTTAGGTTATTTCATGTTTGATCATACCAGCAGTCCCCAACCTTTTTGGCACCAGGGACCGGCTTCACAGAAGACAATTTTTCCATGGATGGGGTGGGAACAGGGAGATGGAGAGCGATGAAGAGCAGCTGTAAAAACAGATGAAGCTTGCTTGTTCACCCTGCAGCCCACCTCCTGTGAGACTGTGCAGCCTGGTTCCTAACAGGCCACAGACCAGTACCCGTCCTCGGCCCAGGGGTTGGGGACTGCAGTATTAAACAATAGTGAGTATTTTTGTACAGAAACTTTGTGCTTCTTACCTAAAAAGTTCCTTAGAGTCCTAGAAGTAAAATTTATTGGGTTAAGGCATAAACATATTAATGGCACTTAATACATATTGTCAAATTGTTCTCCAGAAATACATGTTCTCCTGAGTGAATAATCCACAGCATACATTTGCCAGAATTATTGTGCTTTTGGTAATTTGATATGGAAAAAACACTTTACATTAATGTTTCATTGACTGTTTAAAATTAATTTTTAAAAATTTTGCGGCTTGAATTCATTCAGATTATTTTTCTAATTTTTTGTGCTTAGACAATCTTTTAAAAATTGGGGTTATTTATATCACAATCTGCTTTAAGTTAAAAAATAAAACAAAAATCTTTGTGTATAGCATCACTTTGGCTATGGCTTTTGTTGATATAGCTAAGGCTTTTATTGATTTTTAACAAAGTTCAGTTCAATTTTCAGGTATACACTGCAAAAAATAAAGTAGAAAATTGATAATCACCTAGTGACTTTAAGCTATTTAAACCTTCATAGTTAAATCTCTCCCCTCAAAAATTTCATTAGAACTTTTCTATTAAAGTATATTTTTTTAAAAAAACTATACTTTTAAGAGTAAATTTATTGATCAGATAATCACAAACTATTTTAATAATTTGCTGTTAGATTCTAAAATGATAGGTACAAAGGAACCTTAGAGTTTTTTTGGAATTTCTTTTCTGTGTCAGCCTGTATGGTGATTTTGGGTGATTTTAATTACCCAAAGTCAAGATCCTTTCTATAGATGAGACTACTATGAGAAAATTATGTATTGACAGTGGCAAATTGTCCCACTCAACAAAATCTGTAATTTTCATTTAACATAAGGGTATTGACTGGGATTGTACTTTGTTTTTACAAGTAATGAAATTGTTTTCAATTCAATAGCCATGTTGTTAGTTCTCACTCAGATGACAAAAATAATAATATAATTTGACTCATATAAATTCTAGATGAATTAAAGAATAAAAAATAAATAAAAAGGAAATAACAAAATAAAGAAATGTAACAAAATAAGAAAATATAGGCATCTGTATGATTTTGCAGAGGTACGGGTACTTCTTAAACATAAAAACAAGAAATCACAAAAGGAAATGTTGCTGTAGTTGAGTACATAAAAATTAAAATCATCTGCAAGAAAGGTTACCAGAAAGAAAATTAAAAGAAAGACTACAAACTGAGAAAAGTATTTGTGACATATATGGTAAACATACACAAAGATTGCTTACAAGTCAATAAAAAAAGATGGAACTTCCATAGAAAAATAGCCAAAGGGTGCCAGTGAAAAATTCTCATATAGTGACATGAGAAGGAAATATACAAATAGCCAGTAAATATATATGAAAAATTACTCAATGTCACTAATAATAAAAATACATTTTAAAATTAATAATAAGACAGCATTTTCTCTTCTACCAAAATAGCAGATATCTGAAGTATTATAATCTAGAGTGATGTAAAATAAATACTCACAAACTGCTGATAATAATTGCTACAAAATTTTTGGAGGAAATTTGTGTACTATTCATCAAAAACTTAAAAAATATACATACTATGCCATCCAATGATAATTTTAGAAAGGTATCATAGAAAATTAAAATATGTGCACACAGATTATGTACCAAGGGCATTCCTTCTAGAATTATCTATAACATTGAATACTTGAGAAACAATGCCCAATATCCAGTAGTAAATTACCTATATCTAAAGAGTAAAGATATTATACAAGGATTAAAGTTGTGTTGTTGGAGACTTTATGACTTGAGAAAATATTCATGTTAAGAAAAATATAAAAGGTTACAAACTATTATTCCAGTTTTGCAGTACACACACAGTTAAAAGACCAGGAAGGAAATTCCTCAAAATGTTAATACCATTAATGATGTCATCTCTGGGTGGTTGGACCTCTGTGATTTTTATATTCTTCCTGACACTCTTCAGCATTTTCCAAAATGTTTACAATAAACATGCATCATTGTCAGAATATGTGTGTGTATGAAACACACACATATTCTGATTATATGTATTATATTCTGTGTGTGTATATATATTATATGAGTATATACAGAATATGTGTATGGTACATACACATATATGTGTATAGATATATAATATATATACATACAGAGAAAGAGAGACTTTCATATGGAAATGTTTATTAAAAAGACATTAGAGGCAGCACCACAGAAAAATTCAGGTCAACTTATATTGAGCTTGCCAGGTAGATTTCTACCAACACATATGGCACCTACTGTGTGCCAGGCACTCTTCCAAGTGCTTTAGGTACATCAACTTATTTGATCCTCGTAACAATTCTACGAGGTAGGCATTGTTACTATTTTCCTTAAATAGGAGAAAACTGAGTCACACACTCCATCTACACCTCAGTCCTCTTTCTTCCCCGCCATTCCACGCAAACCTTAACCACCTAGAAATTCGATCTGACGCTAGCCAGCATAGATCCGCACGAGGGATGTTCCCAGGGCGCGTCTGTGTGTGTCTGTGTGTGATGCGGGAAGTAGGAAGATTTTAAGGGCCCGCCGCCAGAAAACCATGTCCTGCTGCCCTGTATGGATTCTGGCTTCGTCCCTGGAGCGCCCCTCCTGGTGGGCCACGGGGACCTGGAGACAGGAGACACTACCGGCGGAGGACCCCGGCCTCTCTCGCCGTCTGTCGCCTAATGAGCGGCGCGCAGCCCCTCCGGGCCCGCCGGGTTGGGCCGCAGCCCCAACCGCGCCACCTGCTCCTCGCTCCCGCGTCCCCGCCCCGCGTCCCGCCCCCGCGCTGCGCCCGCGCCCCGCGGTCCCTCCCTCCGGCGTGACGGGAGCACCGGCGCCGGCTGCCCCGGCCGCGAGCGCAGCGGAGCTGTCAGCGGGCGGACGGGCAGGGGGCGAGGGAGCGGCGGGCCGAGCGCACAGCCCTCGCGGCCCGAGAGCCGGAGCTGCCGCCCCGCCCGGGGAGGCTGCCCTCCTGCCTGCCCGCTGACTGCGGTGGGACGAAGATGCGGCTCCTGGTCCCGCGGCCGGCGCGGGGCGGGGGGCGGCCGGCGGGGTTTCCCCGCCGCGGGCGCTCGCTGCGCTGGAGCCCCGCCTGGATTTGCTGCTGGGCGCTCGCCGGCTGCCAGGCGGCCTGGGCTGGGGACCTGCCCTCCGCCTCCAGCCGCCCGCTTCCTCCTTGCCAGGAGGTGAGCAGCACCTGGTCCTTTACCTGGAGTTTGCGGGGGGTCAGGGGGCCGCAGAGCAGGGGAGAGAGCGGTGCCTGTTTGTTTCCTTGTTTACCATCACCTTTTTTCTTGCTTGGAGGACAGGAGCTTTCGTTTGCTTCGGTGGGTGAAGTTGCCCGCCTCGGGTAGCTGGCCAGGAGAGGGTGTGTGGCTTTGCTGTCTCTCGGGTGATGCTTTTCCGTCCGTGCTCGCGCGTTTTGGAGCTTTGCAGGACTTTGCGGCGCCCTCTTTGGAGAGCCTGGCTTGAGGACCTGGGGTCGAGAGAAATTTCAGGAAGGGGAGGAGACTGGGGAAGCCCCGCCAGTGGGATTTGGAGAACCATCTCATCACGGCTTTTCCAGAGAGCCAGACACAGACACCGGAGGATTTCCCGCTCCTCCTCGCCTTTTCTCCACTACCCAGTCTCTACAAACGCCCTCGTCCTACTCCCTTGCCCTCAGCTTCCCGATAAGTCCCTGGGGGGGGGGGGGGGTGTTGCTAAGCCACTGTGTGGTGTCACTTGGCATCCTTCTGGCAAAAGGTGGATTTGAATTAGGAAAAAAAAAAGTTTGTACATAGAGAAGAGGCAGATTTATGATGTAGAAAATTAGAAAAGACAGAGTGAATGTCCTCCTTTTGGGAGGTGCTTTATCCCCTGGCTGAAGCGTTGCTGCTGTGTATTTTATAGCTTGAGATTATTGTTGATTTACAGCCAAAAAGAATAAACTATGGGTGATGAGATTTTTTTTCTCCTTCTTTTAGGGGAACGAGACTTACTGTGCCAAAAATTTACAAGGGGTGTCATTGGTACTTGTATTGGGTGCTTGTCTCTCCTTTTAGTGTTCTAGAAAGTGAATTCTCTTAATGAAAATCAATGAGGGGAAGGAAGCAACATTTCTGACCTCCTTTGAGTGATTATGTTGTGGAGGATATGAGGAGTGGATATTGTTTTTAGGAAGATTGCTAGGAATCAGGGTGATGGGTCATTTTAATTTATGTAGCAAAAATAGGTTAGCTAGTAGCCCCTCTGGGAAGAAAGGCCAGACTCTGTTCCTTTGTGTATGTTGCTATAACTTCTGACTTTTACTCAGGCTTGAACTACAGAGAATCGATGTTCTAGACATCATCCATCATCCATGGATTTTCATCTTTCTCTCCTTCAGTACAAGTCCCAAGACACACTGAAATGATAGAGAATCAGATCAAAAGTTTGTGTGCAAATACACAGCAGTGTTGTAATTGGGGAACTCGGGGCAAGCTCTCAACAAACAGCTATGTTTAATTTCAGAGTTTTTTAGTCTAATTAGCTTAATCTGTATTCTATTGCTTTACCTATCACCTGGGAATAATTCATTCTTTCAGGTTTCCACAGAAAGCTGCTTCTTGGACATCCTCAGATTGAACAGTTGTGACAGGATAAACTTTATCCTCCAGCCACGCAGTCCTAATATGCAGAATGTATTTCTTTTCTAAATTGAAGTCTTAAGCTTCATGTAACATTAATTCTTAGTAATGAAGAATCTGCTTGAAATGGGTGAAGGTCGGGACCAGTGGTGGTGATGCTTTTGATCACTCACTGTGACTAGACTAATCCTTTAGAAGAGTACATGTTCTACACGTGTATACCTAGAAAGAAAGGAGTAAGAGTCTGCATCCTAACGCAGAAACATTGAAAAGAGAGGCAGGGAAATGACAGAAGGTTTAGGAAGGCTGTATTCAATTAATCCCAGCTCCTTATTGCATTGGCTTTAAAAATTGCATGTGACTCATCCCTTGAGGTCTCAAGTTTGAATTTTCCTTCTGAAAATGGGAATAAATAAAATACATAGGATGCTACTGAGTCTGCCTGTGGCTAGGTGCTTTTAGAAATGCTAATGCACAGATCCATTTATGTTCTTCCTGATGACTGATGAACAGTTGGAAGGGGACTGACTGGGAATTAGAGGTTCCTTAGAAGTAGGAGAGGCCTACTGGGCTCCCAGGGGCTGAATATGCTTCTTAGTGTCTGGCCTAACCAGGGGAGCTAATTTATAGAGTTAATCATCGTTTCTCTCTGACATTATTTTTAAGAGAAAGGCAAGAAGGGCAAGTGATTGTCAGGCTTTGAGGGTAAGAGTCGGCTTATACTGGGGATGGCAAAGGGTGTCTTCTTGAGCTCAGCTCCTTCCTCTGAGATATGGGAATGTAAGCTAAACTCCTGTGGACAAAGACACACAGTTATTCTGTATCCATTCCTACCCCTGTATCCCTTTCCACTCTTTATGAACATTAAAGGGGGTGAATACCACAAAGGACAGCACTATGTGGTGGAGAATAGAATGAGAGCAATTAAAGTGAGGAGTTTTGAGGCTGGAAACTAAAGCCAACTCTCAATATAAGAGCATGTTGAAGAGTATGGGAAAATCTGTAGGTCATTCTGAACCTCATTTTTCCCCAGTAGTTTGTCTCACCCTCATTTATCATATTTTTATTAAAATAGTCAGGTTTAACTAAGTTAGTAGACTCTAATTTTCCTTGTCTGGTTTTAGAGGAAAGGAACTAAAGGAAGAGAAGCATAGAAAATTGACCTGGGAGTAATCTAGTTACGACTGCCTGAGTTCAGACAAAAAAGGCTCTTCAAACAGGCAACTGTGTTATAGGTAAAAGTTTCACTTTGCTTTTTGCAGAAGATTGGACTCTGGGGTGAAGTTCATAAAACACAGCTTCCTTTGTCAAAGTCCTTGCATTATGGAGTCGAAAAGGGGAGAAAAATGATTGCTTTGGGATGTTCAGCTGGTGATCAAATCAGCAGGGTGGATGCACAAGCACAAACAGGAAGTGATGGTTTGGGAGACAGAAATAAAAGTAAAGTCAATGTGCCAGCAGATGAAGGACAGAAATAGGATGTGACTTTGGTGCATAGTATTCAAAGGAAAAAAATGAGGGCTGGACATCAGAAAGTACAGAATTCCTCAGGTTTTTGTGTAGGGGGACTTATAAAGGATAAGTACTTTCTGGGTTTCTTGGCCTCTGTTTTCGCTTGTAAAGTGATAATAAACACTGACCTACCTATTTTTATTGTGAGGATGAGATGAGATCAATATATGTTAAAAGAAAAAAAACTATATAAATGTGAGAGTCTGTTTCTAGATTAGTAGAGCTAGATCCTGATATTTCAGAAAGAGTCTATGGTGAGACTTCAGAGGTTCATAGAATAGGCCTATCCAAGAATTGGAATGGAATTTTTGACTCAGTAAATAATAGGACTTAATGGGGCTGCCAGAGGAAAAAATATAAAGGCTAACAGATGATTCAGAGTTGGAGTAAGGTATTAGAAGATAGAGTGCACGAGAGTAAAAGGAACAGAACTAAGTGGATTATGTATGCATTATTTAAGTTTGGTGAATTAAATCACAAAATAGTTGGTTCTTAGTTCACTGCTCTAAAATCTTGCATAATGAGATTCTACTGGTCTCTCTGGGTCTTTATTGAATGATGACTTTTGCCAACAGTTTTGATTCCACAAACATTTATTCAGTTTATACTATGTGCCAGGCAAAATATCAGAGGATGTAAAATTACTAATTTAAAAAATATAATTTAATTAGGTAAGGATGAGACAGATGTGTAAAAAAAAAATTGCAATGAAGTAATTTGGAGCCAGGAGAGAACAAAGAGGCAGTCAAATCTATACCAGAGGATCAGAAAAGGCCCTATGGAGGAAGTGAATGAGACTTGAAAGGTAAGTAGGAATTTGCCAAACAGACAAGAGTCAGATGTGAGTGTGGGCTAGTTTGGGGGAAAGACATTTCAGGTGTAGAGCACAAATTGAAAAAGGACAGGAACACAAAACAGCATTGTGTTATAATTGGTTATCACTAAGTACAGTGTGTGATGAGAAACCTAATGATAGGTGAGTCTGAGAGGCAGGCAGGAGCCCAATGGTAAGGGACCTTATGTCATGCTAAGAAGCTGGTCTTCATTTGGTAGGTGGTAGGGAGCATGGAAAGATTTAAAGAATAGGAGTAATAAAATATCCTGTAGTCTGGCAACAATATGGAGGCCACATTAGAGAGGAGGGAAGCAGAAAAAGGTGAGACCTGCCAGGAGGTAATTATAATAGTCTGGGTAAAGGATGGCAGAACCTCAGTGAAGGAGTATCAATGCAGATGGAAAGGAAGGCATGATGTTAGAAGGTAGAATTGATAGTATGTGGATGTGGAGGGTGAGGGAACGAAAGGTTCTGGCTTGTTTAGAGGATGGTGCCTCCAGCCTCTGTGAGAAGGCATGTGAGGAAGATGGGATGAGGAGCTTGGTTCATTCTAGAGAGGTTGAATTTGAGTAGAGTTGTTCAGTAGACAGGTATTAGGCCCTGTTCCTCAGGGGCATGGTCTGGGCTGGTGTGGAGATCGGGGAATCACTTGAATGAAAGGCATGGTTGGAACTACTGGATTGGATGAGATCATCCAGGGTGTGAGAACAAAGAGGGCCAAAGATAGGACTTCAGTTTTACCAACATGAAAGGGGGAAGAAATTGAGGAATCTATAAAGGAGACACATAAGCAATGGCTAGTCTAGGAGAAATGTGACAGTGTGGAGTTGTGAGGAAAGGGAGGTAAGCCTTTGAAGAAGAAAGGGGTGGTTATGTGTCAATTGCCCAGCGAAATCCAAATAAGATGAAGACTGAAAAGAGAAGATTGAATTTGACCATTAGGTCACTGGTGCTCCATGCCAGAGCGGTTCCTGTGGGATGGTGGGGATGGGTTGAGTGTTATCTGGGAGGTGAGGTGGTGGCGATAGAGTAGAATTGTGTTAGATAGCCTTCCTGGATTTGGTAAGGTAATGGGTCTTCCAAATCCACATAAATCAGAAGACTTGTAATGGTCATGTTTTCTGTTTCAGAATTTGAAGGGAACAACAGTTGAGAAATATTCTTTGCTCAAGTCTCTGAAGGTCACGGGCTGTGGTTGGAGGTGTCAGAGATTTAAAGTCACACTGTCACTGAGTTAGGACTCAGCCTCTGTTTTCAAGCAGTTTATGTAATTAATCTTGCCTGTTAATGCCTGTGGAGGTGAATTTTCCATTTCAAGTTCTTATGCTGAGAACCATTTCTCATGTTTTAGGCAAATGTGAGCAAGCATTCACACCATCAATATTTACAATGTAAAACTAAAAGTTGACAGATCTGTGAAGTGTCATATTTTAGCACAAGGGATGGAAATAGAAGAGCATAGTGTAGAGTGGCACATTTTCCTATCATAGTGTAATTTTTTATTGTTGAAAACACCAGTCAAATTTTGGTTGCCTTTTTTTCCTCTTGAAGAAACCATGGCTAATTCTTTCTTTTTTGCTTTTCATACTCTATGTGTTATGTAATATTTCAGTATTCAACACATATTTATTATGTACTTATATACCAGGTAATGACAGTAAAACTGATGAACAAAACATATGACCCCTGTCCCCTGGAGCTTTACAATCTCATGGGCGCAGGTTCAAAACAAAATCACACGTCATATAATTACATTTGCCATAAGTGCTATGATGGAAAATTACTACGTGCATTGACAGGATATAGCCACCTTAGTTGGCTGAGGTCAGGGGGATTGCCCAGGAAAAGATGTTTAAACTAAGACCCAAAGAATGAGTAGGAGTTAGTTGGATGGAGATAGAACATCTCAGACAGAGGAAGCCTCTTGGCCTAGATCAATTCCTATGTCCTCCCTTAACCTTTCCTGGACTAGCAAAGACAAAGGATTTTTTGTCTGAATTCTAGTCACAGCCTATTGTTTACTCTCTGGCACACATATGCTGTCCTGCAAATGGTCTGCACATACACATCGACCCTATATGGATGGGTGAGTTGTACTTTGTGCAAGGGCACCCAGCTGAGGGGGCAAGTAACGGCAAGAACCAATCCAGTGCTCAGTGTGCCCAGCCCTCTGCTCTGGCACAGGTCTGCATTCATCTGGAGGAAGGGATACCTTTTTCCAGTTCGTATGCCCAGAGGGGGCACCATTTTCTAAATCACACAAAGACTCCATATGCTTTACCAGAGGCTTTGAACACATAAACCTTATCTTTCCCCAAGTACCTAATATGTTCATTGAGGGCAGGGGTTACCTCATCTTATTTAGCAAACAGTGAGTAAATATCTTTTTGTTTAAGGCACTTTAGGGATTTAAAAAGTGAGTAAGATGTGTTCTCTTCTCTGGGAGCACTAATCACTGTGGTAGAAATATAGTAAGTAGGTAGCTTCTGAATTTTTTGTTATAAACAGGAATTGATCTTTATGGTACATTTAATTCTAATTGACATCTCCTCTTGGTTGTACCAGATTTAAGACTGAAATAAAAACCCAATGATCAGAATATACTGATTCATTGTCAACTCAGGTTACAACTCTGGAGTTGAAGATGCTATTTATTACCCTTATTCAAAGCTTCACTTTTATAGGCTCTTTTCTCTAGGTTATTGGTTCTCAAAGTGTGATCCTAGGACCAGCAGTGTCAACATTACCTGGGTACTTGTTAGAAATGCAAGTTCTTGGGCCCTGCACAGAAACTACTAAATCAGAAACTCTGGAGTTAAGGCCCAGTGAGAACCTGCCCTCAGTATAAAGTAAGGAATATAGTTTCGTTGCATGAAATCCAGAGACCTGTTTCATAGCTAAAATTCCTTAGTATGTCACCCTCACTTATTTCCATTTCTTCAGGGCATCTTAGAAACTCCTTAAATAATCACATCAAATGGACCATGAGATCCTCCCATTACCATGAAGTACATCAGCAAGCATTTCTTAATTATCTTCTCTACACGAGGAACTATGTAAGATACTGGTGATAAAACAGGATACAGAGGATATTGTCATCATTCTCTAGGAGCTTACAGCCTGATAGAAGAAGCAAACATGGAAATTAATAAGTACCTTTTCCTTAGATCAACATTAAAATAGAACAACATGGTAAAATTAAGAAGGAATGGTTAGCATTCTTGTTAAATGTTTGCTACTTACGGGGAAGGTGGTGTTTACATTTTGTTCCAATTGCAAAGTGTCTTCTTGTTATAGTACAAGTAGTAAATATTGAAGGTAATTAAAGAACCTGATTCAAATCTGAGCCCTGACACTGGTTTGTGTGACCTTGAGCAAATCAACCCCTTTGAATCTTTCCTTGTCTGAAAGTGGAGAGAGTAAATCCTGCCTTATCTACATTAGAATTGCTGTGAGGATCAAGCTAATGCATTTGAAAGTGCCTTGTAAATTCTAATGCAGTGGCTGATATTAGTTGTTATTCTCATTGCAGTAAAGAACAGTGTTTCTCAGGGGATGGACTGAAATGTGAAAGAACTGGGATGTGGATAAGCTAATTTGTTTACTTACAAAAGTATTTTATGGAAGTATTTTTTTCTACCTATTGAAGTTGTGTGTTTTGAAACATTGGACCCAGTCGATTGCTGTGCCATCACTGAAACTTTTACTTAGCTTCAAGTATCCCATACTCTCTTGGCTTTTCTCTTACCTCACTGTAATCCTTCTCAGTCTTTGCCAGTTTCTCCTTATCTCCTTGACTTCTTTACTTTGGCATGTTCCAGGGCTTACTCCTTGGACCTCATGTCTTTTCTGTCATCCTCACACTCTTGGGGATGTCACCCAGTCTCTTGGCTTTAAATACCACCTACACATGGATAGCTTCCAAATTTACAGCTTCTGTGTAGACCATCCCTTGGATTCCCGTCAAGAATAGCTTCTATGTCACCAGTTGGATAGGTGCCTCAAGTCTAACATGTCCCAAACATAAGTGAAAAACTGTCATTCTTCAGCCCCAAAACCATCGAAGGCTTCATTCAGAACCAAAGCTCTGATGGTGGCCTTCAAGGCCCAACATGATCTGGCCTCTGTGAAACCTCTAATATCACCTCTTACTACTCTCTCTGCCTTTTTTTTTTTCTTTTTTCTTTTTGAGACAGAGTCTCGCTCTGTTGTCTGGGCTAGAGTGCAGTGGCGTCATCGTAGCTCACTGCAGCCTCAAACTGCTGAGCTCAAGCGATCCCCCTGCCTCAGCCTCCCTCCTGAGTAGATGGGACTACAGGTTTGTGTCACCATGCCCAGCTATACTCTCCCTGTCTTAGTCTGTTTTGTGCTGCTATAACAGAACACCATAGACTGGGTAATTTGTAATGAACAGAAACTTATTTGGCTCATGGTTGTGAAGTTGGGGAGGTCCCAGTCTGAGGAGCCACATTACAGGTTGTGCAGAGGCCAACATATCTCATTAAAAGAAAATAGCATGTGTAACAGCACAGGAATTAAATAATATGATCATTTTGAGGACCAGTGTTAAAGGAGTGGGTGGGGGTGGCAGAGACTGAGGGTCTTGTGAGGCAAGCCATGGGAAGCCATTGACATCAAATCAGAAAGATTATCCTCTCTGCAAACAGAGGAAGATGAAAGGAAAATCACATCGCATGCAGGAAAATCAGTTAGGAGAGTGTTGCCTCACCCATGGGGAGGGAAAAACCCCAACAGTTATGCAAATGACAGTGTGAATGGAGAGGGAGGGACGAGATGAATTCAACAGTTATTAAAGAGATCCTGTTTTCAGGAATCTGTGTCTGGGTGATAAATTTCAGTCCATGACTTCTAGGGTTTTGGTCTGGGTAGATGCTGCTGCCTTTCATTGAGATTAAAAACTCAGGAGGAGGAAGAAGAGGAGAAAGAGGCTGGGAGAGATAGGATGAGTTGAGTATTGGACATCCTGAGTTTAAAGTGCCCCAGGGACAGCCAAACAGTGCTCTCCCAGTGACAGCTGGATGTACAGGAGCACAGCTGAGAGACATGGGAGCCATGAGCACATAAAGAGATAATTGAAGCCGCTAGTGTTGATGTGGTCACCTAGAGTCTGACATATAGTTAAAGCAGTGTGTTGGGAGTGCTTAGGGAAACGTCAGCATTTAAGAAGCAAGCAGAGCCGGAAGCATTTGAGAATGAAACTAAGAAGGCACAGCCAGTAGAGAGTGATTAGCACAGAAATTGGCTCAGGAGGAGACCAATAAATCTGGAGCATGCCATAGATATGGTGATTCTCGATATTCAGCAAGACATTTGAATTATTGTCATATCCTTATGGGCAAGATGGAGAAATATGTGATGAGTGATGGTCTGTAGGTAGATTCTTGACTATTTGATCAAATGTACCCTAAGGTTATTTAAGGAATTGATGCTAAGCTGAAAGAATGTCTCCAATGCAGTACCTTTGGGTTTAGTGTCTAATCTCTGTCCTGTTACTATTTACTATGGCTGTTTTAAACAATACTTTGGTTTAAGGAAGGTATAACCAAATTTTATAAAGTCAGAAAGCTGAAGAGGATGGCTAATGAGTTGGAAAACAGAATTAGAATTCAAAATGATTTTCAAAGGCTAGAATAATTGGCAAGGAAACATAATTGGTTTAAATGTAGACTGTTCTTTTTGGTTCTGAAAATTAGATGTTCAAACATAGGATGGAGAAATCTTATTTAAAAGTACTTTTGAAGCCACAGACGTAACATGGCTGCTAAAGGCAATGATGGTCTTAGGTTCTATTAATGAACAGAATGCTTGATTCATGGAAGGCAGACATTTAAGTGAGGTCATTAATGCAACTTAGGTGCAATATTTGAAAAGGGATATTGACAAAGGGCAACATTGGCTTGAGATATTGAATTAAGAAGATGAGTTAATTGGAAGGTATGTCACATGAAGACTTATCAAAGGAATTGGGGATATTGAGCTTGGAGAAGACTTAAGGTGGCCACGACATAAGCTTCAAATATGTTAAGTGCAGCCATGTATAGGAGGCATTGGTATTATATAATGCTTATTTAGAGGTTAAGATTTAGATTAGTGAGTAACAGAAGAATGCAGGATTTAGTTCATCCAAGAAGGTCTTTTATATCCATAGGAGTCGTGAACTGCTTCTTTGTACTCTGAAAATTGCAGAGCTCCTGTGTTGGATGAACTGCTGACCTGGGTTGCATCCATGGGAACAACCAGTTCTAGTTTACTGCACTGTGCCTATATTATCATGATGGATTTAAGGGGCGGTTCAGTGACCACTCAAGGTTATATCCATACTTACTGTAACAGGTGAGAAGATAAATCTTTGCCCTTGGTGTTTTAGTCCTAGGACGTATTCTTTCTTATTCTATTGTACTTAGTACTTTATTCTAAGATTGCTACAATGTAAACAAAAACCAATGCCCTTTGGTGTTTAGTGTAACATCCTAAAATTGAGAACAGAAAGAATTGTCCATTTGAAAGTTTAATACAGACTTTTGTTTGATAATTCGTGGGCATATCAATAATGCATACTGGGAAATAACTTGAACCAAAATAACAATTGATGCTTAAACACATCTGAGTCTGTTATGCTAGGGAAGTGCCTCTCTATCTAAAGAGCTGATAAATATTAGTATCATTTGCTGTAGTTATTTTTTATGGTTTCATTTTTTACATTTGTCACTCTTTAAAATTAAAAGCAATATCTGTGCATTCTAGAAAAATGAAGCAATAAAAACACCCATAATCCCACTAAATAAGCACGCCACTCTTAACATCTTAGCATTTGTAGTTGGAATAGTAAATAATACAAACAATAGCCAGGTACAATTTTAAGTGCATTTTATGTATTAACTCATTTACTCATCCCCCAAACTCTGATTAGCTTGGTCCTAATGTCTTCCAGCATGGTTAAGTTACTTGTGAGCCCAGGCTGCTATGCTAGGGCCCACACTCTTTTTTTTTGAGACAGAGTCTCACTCTGTCATCCTGGTAGAGTGCAGTGGCATCATTTTAGCTCACTGCAACCTCAAACTCCTGGCTCAAGTGATCCTCTTGCCTCAGCCTCCTGAGTAGCTGGGACTACAGGTGCGCCCCAGGACTCCCAGCTAATTTTTCTATTTTTAGTAGAGACAGGGTCTTGCTCTTGCTCAGGCTGGTCTCAAAATCCTGAGCTCAAGCAGTCCTCCCGACTTGGCCTCCCAGAGTGCTAGGACTACAGGTGTGAGCCACCACACCCGGCCCTCACACTTTTAAATCTCAGGATATACTGCCTCTATTACATGTATCAAATGTCCTTTACATATTTTTCATTATGAATGTACACATATGGTTACAAAATGGGAATATTCTGCACATACAGTTTGGTAAACTTTTTGTTTTTGCATTTAACAATATGTGTGAACTTATTCCTCTATTTTGACTCATTAAGAATTTTACTTAGTACTTGATATAAGTCTCTGACTTTGTTCTTTGAATAGGCAGTTTTTGTAAATTTTGAAAAATCCCTAATATATTCTTTCTCTATTGATTTGTTTTATATATCATCTATTGTGTTTATGGTTGTATATACATTCTTTATAATCTATTGTTTTATATATAATATATGTCATATTATATACATGCACAAACATTTGATTTCTTTTGAGCTATTTTCTATATTTTTGATTTTTTTGTACCAAGACTGCACATAGAGAGTTATAATATGGTTTTATATGATATTTCTTTCATTCAAAGATTTCTCAGCTGTACTCGTTTAGCCTTCTAGTTAAATTTCAGAATAATTTTGAAAAGTTTCAACATTTCTCTTAGATTCTGTTAAATCTCTTCATTTATTTGAGAAAAAATGTCATTTTTATAGTATTATCTTCATATTTAAAGACATAGTCTGTTTCAGCATTTATTGAGGCATTCTGTGTTTCTCATAGCTCAGTCTTTGTATTCCTATTTTATGTTACTATTTTCCATGACAGCTTCTCCCAACCATTTTACCTTTTATTAATAATTGATTTTTCCTTGATATGTTGAAAAGCCATTGGTTTTTGGAAATTTATTCTATACATAGTTTCTTACAGAGTTGTCTTGTTAATTCTAACATTTTGTCAGTTAATTATCTTCGATTTTCTTGATAACAAGTACTATTTATTGAGCGGTTAAATGTGTGAAACACTTTTCTCACAGCAATCCATACCTCTGCTATTAGAGATGAGGAAACTGAAGCTAAAAGGCAATTAATAACTTGCAAAAGATGACAAAACTCGTGAGCCATAAAGCTAGGATATATTTGTCTCCAGAGACCTCACTTTCCACTGAACTCCACTGCCTCCCACTCTGCCCACATGGAACTGATCTGTGCTGACAGCTCTCCACAACTGATTCATAGAGGCTGTGTATTTAATCTTATTAGGCGTGTTAGGCAGCTATTTACAATTTTCCCCTGGTAGTCAGTCATTTTCAGGTGATTCTTTTTTCTCAACATAGTAATGTCTTTCTTAGGTGTTTCAGGAATCTTTCATTTCCTCCAAGGTAGATGTTAGTTATCCACGTGTTTTCACAAGGAGAGCTCTGTGTACTGCTGTGTTTTCCTTACACACAAGGTGTGTAGGTGGCCACTGGTCCTCCTCTCTTGAGGATGGCGTGCAGAGTCCGTAGCCCAATTTCTGCTGTCTGGCAAACTTCCTTTCCACACTATGCTGATGAACTGAGGGGATCTCATTCTGTTTCTACCAGATTCTCGATTAGAATAATTTGTTTTAAGGAAATAGAGCAGAGCTGTCTGTAGTTCTTCCACAGTGAGCAGCACATGACAGGTACTGGACCTAGGGCATTTTCTGCCTCTGTCTGTATCTGTACAGTCCTGGGAATAAAGGATGTAGATGAAGAGGTAAGTGAGAGTGAGGTGTGTTAGTCCGATGTCATCTTAAACCAGAGCCTGTAAAACTTCAAAAATAAAAGACCTTTCTCGGTTGTTGAAAAAACAGTATATACCAAAGAAAATTCAGAATTACAATTGATGGACCATAATTTTATCATTTTATTACATTTTAATGTTTTTTTCCTCGTCCTTATCCCTATCCCATTTTTCTGAGACTTATTCACAGTTATTATGGCCAGGCATCATTCTAAATGTTTTAGATGTATTAACCCATTTAATAACAATCACTTGTTATTAGTCCATTTGTTGTTCATATGTGAACGATACCACTTTAAAGTGCTATTCAGATATTTTATGGGAAAGTTAAACTATTGCTTCAATCTTTTTCTTTTTTTAAATTTTACTAAAGATTAACCAAAGTACACTATACTACGTATATTTAAAGTATACAACTTGGTCACTTTTGACATATGTATGCACTCATGAAACTATCATCATAATCAAGATTATCGTTTTCAACACCCCCAAAAGTTTCTTGCTTCCCTTTGTAATCCAACCCTTCCTCCACTCTGTCCCTAGAAAGCTACTGATCTGCTTTCTGTCACTACAGATCAGTTGCATTTTCTAGAATGTTAGATAAATGGAATTGCATTGCATGCACTCTTTCTTTTGCCTGGCTTCTTTCACTTAGCATAATGATTTAGAGGTTTATTTACATTGTGATGTGTATCAAGTTTGTTCCTTTTTATTGCTGAGTAATATTCCATTATATGGCTATACCATAATTTTTTATTTAATATACCTATTTTTAACATAATATAGTTCTAATCACAGTATTTTATATTTTTAAACTCCAATGTGATAATGTAATCTATGAACATGAAGAACTAATTAGTGAGTACTCCAAATAGTTTGTTTATAAAGTTTAGCAGCAGCAGTCTAAAATGTAAATGTAAGCACTAAGGGACTCTTGGCATTTTGAGCTATTCCTGGAGGCAATTTTCTGTTTCACTCTGTATTTAGTGCTGTTCTAATAAATCTTGATATTTGAAGAGCTAATCATTTGGTTAGATATGCCTGTTGTAGGAACTACTTTCACTTGCCTGCCTGTCCGTAGATCGTTTCCTTATCAATTAATGAAGGCATGTCTCTCAGAGTGCAGATGAGAAAGGTGAATCTCATAGCACTTATTCAGAGGCTAAAGTGGAGACTTTGTTTAGTTCAAGCTAATGAGCATTTGCATACTCTATGGATAATAAGAGCAGTCTTTTTTGTGTTCAATTGGAAGAACAATTAAATATATTCATTATTAATTGAAATTATATTTCTATTACTAAAGAAAAACAGAGAAGTTAAATTTAACAAAGTTTATTTGAGCAAGAAAAAGGTTCTAGAACTGGGAGCATTCCTGATGAAGTTGAGTGTCCCCACCTACAACCTTGTGGGCTATATGTATAACCAGGAAACATTAAAATGACATACAGAGAGTACCTTACTAGTACAGCTCAGCATTTGCCTTATTTGGGAGTAATTTGGCAGCTTTCAGCCTCTGATTGGCTAAAGGTTCAGCTGCTATGATTGGCTGAGACTCCACTACTTGTTACAAGAGTATACTTCCAGGTTAGGTTACAGTTCATTATGTACAGAGAAAGCTTTAGGCCAAACTTAATGTGTGGAGCAGCTTTTGACCAAACTTAATTCAATTTAATACTATAAATCATAACTCCAGTAAGATAGCTAGGTTTAGTCTCTTTCTTTCTTTCAGGTGTTGGGAATTTGGTTGACTAACATGTTTGCATTTAGAGCAAGATAAGAGTTAGAGACTAATGGTGGTTCTGCAAGTTTTGAGGACCCTTAAGTTTCTCTTTTTTTTTGTTGTTCCAGAAAGACAAAAGGTATTGGTACGTACTATGACTGGCTAACATGTCCCATCTAGGTTTGTCTCGTCTTAGAATCCATCTTCTGTAGCAGTAGGTGATGACCTTAACAGGACGGGGAGAATGAATGTAACTACTTGGCATCATGGTAGCAAGTTCTGAAATCTCTATGATGGACACAGATAAAGGCAGGCTAGTCCTTAACCTGATCTTTTCAGCTATGGCTTTTTTCCCAACCTTCCATTCAAAACCAGACTCTTTACCTTTATTTCCTCAATTCTCTACTGTCTTTTCAGCTCACTGTAGTCTGGTTTTTATCCCAATTGTTTTCCTAAATCTCTTGTTATGTTAGTAATCATCTAATTACCAGTGGTTTCTTTAATCCTCATCCTACCCTGTCTCTCTGCAGCCTTTGACCCTGCTTCCAGGCTGCTCCTCTCTTGCTTTCTGAGACACTGTGATGTTGTATCAGTCATTGTTACGACCTCATTTCTTTAGCTAGCCAGTCTTCGATGACTCTTTTTAAATGTTGGTTGTCCTAGGTTTTTGCTTTTGGTCTTCGTCTCTTTGAATTATAGATGTCCTTTCTGAGTAATCTTATCCATATTTCCTTTTATTCTTATTTTTCTGTACATGGAAATAATATGTACTTATTTAAACAATTTGAATAATTTGAACACACAGAAAAGAATCACCTGCAATCCCACCTATGGAGAACCATTGTTAACATTTTTTTATCCAACTGCCTATGTTACCTATAACCTTCATTTAAATGACTCTTAAATCTAACTTCCAATGTTTAGTTCTCCATCAAGTTCCAAAAGCACATTTACAATTCCTTAAATTATAAAAAGTATTATGAAAGCACATCCTTTTCTTTAAGGAGATCATAGTCTAATGAAGTAGCTGTCAACCTGGCTGTACATTAGAATCAAAGAGCAATAATTTATTTCCAAATCAGGAATCTCTGAGGGAGGGCCCAGGAACCAGTGTGCATCCAGGGTTAGGAATCACTTGTTTAATGGCTATTTTTTAAAGTGCCATTTATTGAACACCTGCTCTATGCCAGGCAATGTGGTGTTAATTTGTTCTTTCAACAAATATTTATTCAGCTTCTCTTTTGTGTTTGTTCCTGGCCTAGATACCAGGAATACGTCAGAGAACAAAAACAGAGTTCCTGTTCTTATAGAGTTTATAGAATGGTAGAAAGAGATAGACGTTACACAAATACATGACAAGTGGTGGTAAGTATAGGAAGAAAAATAAGGGATGTAATGGGATGGGAGTGTGTGTCTATCCGAAAAGTCAGAAAAGGGCTTTTGATGTTATGGCATTTGGACAGTGCCTGCGTGAAGAGAGGGATCAAACCTGCAGGCATCTGTGGGGAGAGCTTCCAGGCACAGGAAGCAAGAAGTACAGAGGCCCTGGGATGAGCATACGCTTGGCATGTTCAAAGAAAAGTGACCCATTGTGGCTTGAGTGGAATGAGAGGGGGACACGGCAGGAGATGAGAACACAGAGGACTGGTGGGTGGAGTGTGGTAGATACAAGGTACCTTTTAGGGTGTATTAAAACTCAACGGAAATCAAGCAGAGTAGAGGAGGAGTCGGGTAAATTCACACCTAACAGGTACAGTGCACTCTATCTGGTGGTGGGCACACTTATAACTTTGACTCAAACTGTACAAAAGCAATTCATGTAGCCAAAACATTTGTACCCCTGTAATATTCTGAAATAAAAAAAAATTTTTTTGCCTTTTATTCTGAATGAAATGAAAGCCATAGAGAGTTTTGGGCAGAGGTAACATGATATGTGTAAAAAGATCAATCTGGCTGCCGTGTGGGAAACGGACTGCTGGACATGTCAGAACAGATGAGTCAGGTTATTACAATAATCTAGGTGAGGCATTATGGTAGTTTAGATTAAGGTTAGGGGTGGAATGGTGAGAAGCAATTGGATTCTGTATATATTTTATATATAAAATATATTTCTATATATGTCTTGTCTTTTTCTTTGTTTTTTTTTCTGAGACGGGTCCTTGTTCTGTTGCCTGGGCTAGAGTGCAGTGGCATAATCATAGCTCACTGCAATCTCAAGCTCCCGGGCTGAAGTGATCTTCCTGCCTCAGCCTACTAGATAGCTGGGACTACAGGCATGTGCCACCATGCCTTGCTAATTTTTCAATTTTTTGTAGAGGCAGGGTCTTGCTTTTGCTCAGGATGGTCTCAAACTCCTGGCCTCAAGTGATCCTCCTGCCTTGGCCTCACAAAGTGCTAGGATTACAGGTGTGAGACACCATGTCCAGCCTATATATGAATTTTACAAGAGATGATAGGCTTTACTGAGATCTCCTAAGGAGCTAGAGAAAGAAGTCAGGGAAAGATGCTCTAGAAGCTAGAGAAAGAAGGACCAAATGCTGGGGCACATCAAAAGTTAGGAGAACCGATGGATAATGGTGTCCCAGAGGCCATATGAAGAAAGGGTCTTTTCAATGATCTTGAAAAGAGCAGTTTTGATTGAGTGTTAGAGGCAAAAACTTGATTGGAGTGGGTTCAGGGGAGAATGGGAAGAAAGGAGGAAAACACAATGAGAACAGACAATTCTTTTGAGGAGCTTTGCTAGTCAAGAAGGGAAGAGAAAAGTGGCAGTGACTGAAGGTGGAAGTGGAAACAGTCACTTGCTGAGAATAACGCTGAACAAAGAATACTTTAACGTGTCTTCCAAATGCAAGATTTTGCTCTAAGAATAGCAACATTGGTTTTATTTTAAATTTATGATACCTTGTTTAAGAATCTCTTAAAACAAGGCATACCTATAACTTTCAGTCTTTTAATGTGAAACATTTTGATTAAGCTCAGCCATTTTATTAATAGCACATGACTATTACCCCTTTCTAGTTTGGGGATATCCTTTGGTATTAGTTTGCTAGGGCAACTATAACAAAGCCATGGTAGTGTGTTTTAATTTTTTGCTTTTTATTTTTTGTGTATCTGTTGTAGGTTTTTTGATTTGAGGTTACCATGAGGCTTGCAAACAACATTTTATAATCGCTTATTTTAAATATATGACAACTCTGCTTACAAACAAATGAATAAACAAGCAAAGAGAAGTCTAAAAGAAATTCTACCCTTTAACTCCATTCCCCCTCTGCTTTTTGTTGTTTCCATCTATATCTTGTTATACAATTTATCTCTTAAAAAGTTGTTGTAGTTATTTTCAATAGGTTTGTCTTTTAGTCTTCCTACTCAAGGTATGATTGGTTTCTACACTGCAATTACAGCAATGGAGTATTCTGCATTTGTGTCCATACTGTGTCCAGTGAGTTGTATACCTTCGGAAGCTTTCTTATTGTTCATTAACATGCTTTTCTTTCAGATTGAAGAACTCCTTTTAGCATTTCTTGTAGGACAGGTCTGGTGTTAATGAAATCCTTCAGCTTTTGTTTGTCTGGGAAAGTGTCCTTCTATCATGTTTGAAGGATATTTTTGCATGACATAATATTTTAGGGTTAAGGTTTTTTTTCCTTCAGCATTTTGAACGTGTCATGCCACCCTCTCCTGGCCTGTAAGGTTTTCACTGAGAAGTCTGCTGCCAGATGTATCAGAGCTCATTTATCTGTGGCTGAGCTGGTACCCAAGTTGCAAAATGAAGTCCTCTGAACCTTTCCCTTTCCTTTCCCGAAGTGGAAGAAGACTCCTTGAGCCACACTGCTTGTAATTGCTGGTAGTGGGGGCAGTGACACAGACACTGGCTTGGCCACCATGGCTGGTGTCTCACCAGGTCACATGCATCCCAAGTTCACTGGCTCTGAGTCAGCACAGCCACAGGAATTGCCCCTCACTTCCTCATGTTCAGTGACTCTGGAAAGGCATCTTTTTCTTGGTTCTTTCTCAGTGACTATACTGATGAAAAGACAAAGAATATATGGAAGCAGATATATGAGTAGGTCTTGATTTTATGTTTTGGTGAACTGGTTTATTCAAGCAAATACAACAGGAGAACATGTTTGTTTAACATTTTTTTGTGTGTGTGCCACTTGCTGTTTTTTCTCTTTCCTGGCCTGGCCTACCAGAAATGTATACTTTTATATCTAAACTAATTGACAAACACTTCCAATTGACAATTTTTTCAGTGAATTAATTAGCTGCTTGAAAAATATATGTCTAATATGTTGAAGATTTTTGAGGAATTGTGCTCAAATTTGATTTTATTTGAAATGAAATTGTTTTAAATTTAGTAAAATTATTTATTTATTGTTAAAGGCTTAATGGTTCTTAAATGTTGTATGTAGAATTGGCCTTAATTTACAACAGCGTAAAAAACATAGTCTAATTTTAATTACTTAGAAGAAAAAATTTATTTTTATTACCTTTTTTTGGAAGTGAATTGATGAGGTAATGTTCAATTGGTATAGGTATATGTGTGTGTGTGTGTGTGTGTGTGTATGTGTATATGTATCTATGGAGAAAACATGTAACAAATTAATGTAATTATACCTGGGTGGCAAGATTATGGGTGGTCTTCCCCTTCTTCATACACTTACCTCTATTTCTAGTTTTTCTATAAAGATCATGGATTCTCTGAAAAGAAGTAGAGCATAACAGTTAAAGCAGTTGAGTGGGTTGGACACAGTCTGCCTGGGTTTAAATCCCAATTCTATTACTTAGTAGCTATGTAATCTTGAGCAAGTCACTTTATTTCTCTGTGTCTTTCTCATCTGCAAAATAGAGATAATAATAAATAATAATAATACATATCTTATGGAGTTGTGAGGATTCAACATAATATATGTGAACTCTTTAGAACAATTCATAGTAAGTACAGTGTTAATGTTAACTATTATTATTTGTATGACAAAATAGTAAGAGAAAGAGACAGATTAGCATATTTAGAATCTATTGGTAGAGAAAATGGTCTCTTAGAGTATCAAGTGATTGAAGCAATTTGGTAAACTTTAAAGGGGAATATGATGGTTAGATGTTTACTTTTTTTCTTTACTATTTTTTAATTTAAAAATTTTAAGAATAATTTATTGGGGTGAAATTCACATAACATAAAATTAACCATTTTAAAGTAAACAATTCAGTGGCATTTAGTATGTTCATAATGTAGGCAACCACCACCTTTATTCCTAAACATTTCCATCATTCTGAAGCAAAACCCTGTAACCATTGGGCAATTTCTCCCCTCTCTCCCCTCTCTCCCCTCTCTCCCCTCTCTTCAGCTCCTGGCAACTACTAATCTGCATTCTATCTCTATGAAATTTTTTATTCTGCGTATTTCATATAAATGGACTCCTACAATACATGACGTTTTATGTTTGGCTTTTTTGATTTAGTGTATTATTTTCTGAAGATAAAGTCCTAGGAATAGAATTGTTTTGTCAGTGAGCATGTACTTTTTAGGCTTTTGACACACACTGCCGAATTTCCTTATGGATGTGTTATACTGGTTTACATTCCTACTAGCAATATTTGAGTGTCTGTTTCCTCTTTTGTTTGCTCATGTACTTTTATTCATAATCATTGTCATTTTAACGAAAATTGTATCTATTTTGTACTTTTAAAGTTCTATTCATATAAACCGTTTTGTCAGATATTAGTTTTCTTCCTTTTGTGAATGCTTGCTTCATGATCTTTAGTGAGTTTTATCTTTTTCTTAATGACTAGTATAATTTTTAAAAAATATTATAAAGATGTAAATCTTGACAATCTGTTACAAATATTTTTCATTAGGTTGCTATTTGTCATCTCATTTTTTTTTTTTTTTTGAGACAGTGTCTTGCTATGTTGCCCAGGCTGGTCTCAAACTCGTGAGCTCAAGCTTGCTCCTGCCTCAGCCTCCTAAGTAGTTGGGATTACAGGTGCACACCACCATGCCCGGCTTGTCTTCTCATTTTGTCTATGGTATTTTGGTCACAGGGAAGTTATGAGTCTTAATGTAGTGAAATCTGTCATCCTTTGCTTTTTTTGGTTTCTGCCTTTGCTCAATGTTTTTCTAAGTCTTCCTTAGGTGATGGGTATATGTATTTGACAATGAGCAAAAATTCTAATATTGTTTTGTTTGAACATGGAGTGCTTGTTTCAGTATGTATTTTGCTACATAAAAATGTTCTCCAGTGACTTAGAAAAAACTACACTTGATTGAGAGCTACTCGAACCATAAGCTTAGGATCTTCTGTGTTATATTTCAGAGACAGACACGTATCACTAGAAAACAAGGGCATAACTGGGATTTTTTTCAGGGAACCCATTTCCACTATGTGTGCTGGAGTCAGAACACATTCACTTAGCCTTCTTTCTGTATTTTGTCTGTGTCCAGAGCCTTATAACTTGCATTGACCTTTGAGGCACTTAGATACTCATTCATCAAAGAAAGATTAAATGTTGTTCATCATACTACATTTACCCCTATGGGAAATTGAACTGGTTCATTTTTGGGTGAAATTGTTTTTACCCTTTGAAATTCATTTAACTAGAATACCTTATTTCTTAGACATTCCAATTCATTTGTCCTTATTATACATAGGTAAAATATTCCTACATCTTAAGGAAACAAATGATATGAATTGATGGTAGCCTAGGTAAGTATCTATTAATAGCTTTTTTCTTGCATTAAATGTCAGAATCGGAATTGACTTTTCTGGTGGTACAAAATGGAACATCTGTTTACTTCAGGCTGATGATGTTAATGATAAGTCATTTAATCTTTTTCTGCTTGTTTTTATACTTCTGAATGATTCTTTTTCTTTGTACAAAATAATACATGTTTATTACAAATGAAATCAGGAAATAAAAGCAAGTCAAACATTCTAAGATGATTACTGTTAATATCTTTGTGTGTATATCCACTCAGATCCCCTTTCATATATATTCAGTCATTAGCACATTTAATAAAAATGGGATATTATACTCATCATATCATGAGCATCTTGGCATGTCAGAGGTTGATGGATACAATTTGAGGTAAGCATACAGAATTCCATTGTGTGGAGGTATCAAAATATATTTCAGCAATTCCCCATTGTTGATCATTTAGAATGTTTTCTACTTGCTATTACAGTGCATAATAAACATTGTGATAGTGAAATCTTTGCTATATTTAGATATTTATGTTTAGATATTTCCTTGGATAAGTTGCCCAAAATGGAATGTATCTAATTTCTGAATCTTGTAAGTTTGGGGTGGGGGAGAAATGAGATTGTCAGGAATGTAGAAGCTCTAGACTGGGTGACTTTCCAAATTTAATACATGCAATCAAATAAAAATTTTTCTCTTCAATGTAAAGGCATTGTTTATCTTGCTGTTTCTCTCTCTCTCTGTGGCAACTCATCTTCCCCTCTCATTTATTTTTCCAACTGTGGAAAACAAATATGAGAGGGTGAGTAGGACAGGACTCTAGAGGAGTTGTTTTCTATCTTTATTCTTGTTGGAAAGTTGTCTTTTTGGTTACTTTTTGAAGGCCAGTTTTTGGAATGGAGGTTTCCCTTCTTCTGACCATGCTTAGTCTGTCTTTTCTGACATTTAGAGAAGTTTTTACTTCTCTAAATGTGGATGTTGCTGTTTGTTAATGATTGCTCACCTTGTTATCAACTTCTACCTTGTCCTTCTCCATGGACATTTGGAGCCCACCTTGTGTAGCTGCTGGGCAAGACACAGGGAGAGAGAAGATAGATTCATTGTCTCAGAATAGTCATATGATCTGGTGTGGAAAATACTTCAATAGGGTTAATTCTTATATAATTGATTAAAGCAATTAGAACATTACTTGTAAGTTATTTGGGCACTGCCCTTATTTCTATGATTTCTAACCATCTTGTATCCCCTTTCTTGGAAGTCCTAAAACTTTCTCACCTAGAACTTTGTAATTTTATCAGTGACAAATACTCTCATTCTGAAAATAAAGATAGAGTTTGAGTCTAAAATATCCCTATACGCATAAACACAGAACAGTTTCATTGTTATAAAAGTCTTTGAGAAATGATGACCCATTTCTCTACCTCTTGAAGGTTAAGAAAGAATTTTCTACCTGTTTGCTTTCATGTGTGTAGATTTGTTTGTCTCAGGTTTCAGTTTCACAGTGAATCATTAAGCACAGAAAAGGACACAACACTAATTTAGGGAAGACCTGAGAGTGTGAAGGTAATCACACCTTCAGAGAGATATCTGTTACCCCGAAAGGAAATTGCTGCTGTTATTTTTAGTGCTTTAATTAAGAAACTGGCCAGTGCAGGCCTGTTGACTGACAAATAACCCACTTTAAGAAAATCTGTTGTATAAAGAACCCAATATGAAATATGAAATATAGGGATATTCATTATCTTTAGAAAAAGATTTTTCATCTTTGAAGGACTTTTAATAGGAGAATTTCAATAAAGAGCTTTTATAATTTTTGTTAGTGAGGAATTAAAAATAGTTTGTATTTGTTGAAGAAATGTTATGCAGAGAATAGGGAAGAGCTGAGATTAAACTTAGTGTTAGATAACTTCTAAAGCAGATAACCTACTTTTATCTAATAGACAACTTTTAGATATAGTATTACAGTTCACAACAAATTTATCAATTTTATTTGTAATCCCATATTTTGACAGAGAATATTGATAAAGATTGTTTTGATAAAAGATTAAAGTCAAAAGGGTACTTTTTGAATATAATGCAAAAATATTTATAAAAATACAAAAACAGTTTGTAATATACAAAATGGTTATTTCCTGTTAATAGAAATGTGTCATTCTGTTAATATGTGCAAATACACTTATTAGCATGATAATTTATAGTCATAGCAGGTACTTTTTTTTTCTGCAATGCACCACTTTTTTCTTTTTTTCTACTAGCTTTATTTAAAGTCAATAAAGTTATAATTGATATATAAAAAACTGCATATATTTAGTGTATACAATTTGATGAGTTTAGACAGATGCATGCAAACACCTATGAAACCATCATCACAATCAAGTAATAAACATATTCATCACCTCCAAAAATTTCCTCCCTTAGTAGTTGCTTTGTGAAGCAAATTGAAGAATATTTAGTTTATATGCAGTGTTGCTTTTGTGTTTTCCTGTGTAAATATAATGTTGCATTACAAGCATCAAGAGCTCTCTACCTATAGTGGGTAAGAGGAAAACTTTGCTTATTTCTTATATTAAATGGTTGATTTGTATAAATCAAAATTTAAATTTTAAAACATACACCCATACTTGCTTTACTTCATCCAGCAAAATGCTTTTTAGTTATTTCTTTAACCTTCACACTATTTGTGAATCACATTAGTGTGTTTATGAATAGAGTAGATGCAGTGCTGACATTGGAGTGCTTGAAATTCTAGACATAAACCTGTGTTTGGCCATTCCCTTTAGCCTTTTATTATAGCTACATCTTAACCAAATCCAGTATTACTAAATAATTATCTGGAAATGTCATTTATTTAATCACTGAAGCTTTACCATATACATTTAATTCTTGTTATTCATGGTAGTTTTGGTCTGTAAAGTTATCTCAAAGACTGAATTAGCTGATACTGAACAATTAATTGCTCCTAGGGGAAATACAAGAGCCTCTGGTCATAGTTTTGTCAACAGATTGAAACATAATGTTGTTCTATGTGTGTTTCTGTTTAAAGACATCTTATGTAATATATATTGTTGGTTCATTAACGTTGAACTCACCGCCACCAGCACCGTAACTCACACCCGAAGGAAGCTTACACATATTTCCTCCACAAGGCACATCAAAGCCTTCTAGAACTCTAGAAAGCACTATGATTGGAGGCCATTATAAAGGGCAAAGTTACCAACATAAAGCAAAAAAATATGAAAAACATGGCACAAAATATACCAAGAAAAGGACACTTCTTTACAGTATGAGAGCTGAAAGAAGGCAGAGCATCACCTTGTTTGCCTCAGCTGGGAACGGATATGTCAGGTGACTCAAATTTTTTACTGCTCTGTGCATGTCCATGAATGGCCAGGAAAGTACCACTAAATTGATTTTTGGGTTTCAAATAAATTTTAGTGAGTAGAAGAATTTGCAAATATGGAATCCACAAATAATGAGACTCGACTGTAGCTGTTTTTTGGTGGAAGTTTTTCTCAAATGAAATAGGATTGAACATAATTTAAACTTATCTTGACGATGTTGGTTAATCATTATGGAGATACTTATGAAGATAATCCAATGTTTATTGTTGTTGCTGCTCCCAGTGTGTGAGATTCTAAGACAGTGTTCCCCATATTTCACCATTATCTTCTTCACCACCTGCTCCTCCCTCACTCCATTCCTGCCTGTACTTCTCAGTGTGGCGACTTTTAGGTATCTAACACTCTGCTCAACCTGCCTTGCTTTCCTAATCTGCTGTCTCCTATGACCTAGGAAAACCCTAGGGATTTTAGGAGAAAGTGGAAAACAAGCTCATTATATGATTAAGAATAGTTTTTAGATATGAGTTAGACTCAATAAACTATATCATGAGGGACTTTAATACATTATCTTTATGACAGTTTTTTTCTCCCTTCTGACTTAAAGGCTTTTTTTTTGTTTTGTTAACATTTTTCCCCCATGGTATGTGAGATGATTTGTAATGCCAGAGTTTTGCCATTAGATCAGTGGTGATGATCATTCAAGCTTGGGTTAATATCTTGAGCTTTATTCTCTTCCATTGGAATTGAATATAAACTGTGATATAAAGCAGACCCTTTTGGGTCATTTTTGCATACATTCCTGTGGTACATTATCTTCACTTTATAAGATAGGGGACTGAGGTTTGCAAACAAGCTAAATTCTTAGAGTAGTAGCAATGCTGATGAGGAAGTTTGCAAAATATTTCTTTGCGCTCTGTTTGATGGCATTATTATACCACATTTGCATGAGTTTGTGCTTTATTGCCCACCTATTTAGGCTAGCTTTAAAATTTTTTATGGTCAATTTTCTAGAGGATTTTCTAGTCATTAAATTTCTTGAATTTTAGTCTAATGCCTTACTCACTGGTCACACAGCAGTGGCAGGCTGTGTGAACTTTCTTTTCTTAGAACAGTTGCAGATGTTGCAGATGGTGGGACTGCAAATTAGTACAACCTCTATGGAAAGTAATATGGAGATACCTCAAAGAATTAAAAGTAGAATTACCATTTGACCCAGCAATCCCACTACTGGGTATTTACCCAAAGGAAAAAAAGACATTCTATAATAAAGACATCTGCTCGCGAATGTTTATAGCAGCACAATTCACAATTGCAAAGATGTGGAAACAACCCAGGTGCCCATCAATACACGAGTGGATTAATAAAATGTGGTATATGTATACCATGGAGTATTACTCAGCAATAAAAAACAATGGTGAATTAACACATCTGGTATTATCCTGGTTGGAGCTAGAGCCCATTCTTCGAAGTGAAGTGTCACAGGAATGGAAAAACAAGCACCACTGGTACTCAACATCAAATTGGTACTAACTGGTCAACACTTATATCACACATGGCAATAATATTCATCAGGAGGTGGGCAGGCAGGAAGGGGGTGGAGGGGATGGGAAAACTCTCACTGAATGGATGCAGGGAGCACAGTTTGGGGGATGTCCATGATTGTAGCTCTGACACGGGCAGTGCATGGGCAATATATATAGCCAAAGTGTTGTACCCCCATAATATTCTGAAATAAAAAAGAAGTAAAAAAAAAATAAATAAAAACTTAAAAGCTATAAAAAAAAAAAACAGTTGCAGATGTAAAGCTACCTTCTGCCAAAGGATCCAAAGCAGATAGGGCTTTTGTGATACTTTGTTCATTCCAGTTGGAATGTTCTTTTAAGCTCTGCCTACATTAGATTTAGCTCTTATCATATTTTTGTTGCAATGAAAGTGTCTGTTCAGAGTGTTATGCGTGTTCTAAATGCAAAAAATGATCACGAGCTCAGGACAGAAAGACATGATATAATTGAATAAAAACTTACTGATTGCATGTAGAAAGAGTATATCTAGACTATCTAATACTGTAGTTACTAGCCATGTGTGAATATTGACCACTTTAAATGTGGCTAGTTCAAATTGAGATGTGCTGTACATGTAAAATACACACTGGATTTAGATAATTTAGTGCAATAAAAGAATGCAGTTTCTCATTAATATTTTTATATTATTACATGTTCAAATGATATGAAGTTAAAATATAGCATTAAAATTAATTTACTGTTTCTTTTTACCCTTTTAATGTGGCTACTAGAAAACTTAAATTTACATCTGATTTGTGTTTGTGGCTTATATTTCCATTGGACAGTATATAACATATAGCTGGTATAGATGTTATGCAGGACATTTAAAATGTATAGACTCTGTCTTTCGTTTCTCTCATCTTTCTCCCTGTCCTATAAATATACCTGTAATATTGTCCTGTTGGGTAGAAGATAAAGAAATATGAAAAGATTACTCAATGATCAACTCCCTGGTGACCCACCTACCACGCTTCCCATTATAGGTAGTTGTTATGCACTTCTGTGAAAGCTCCCAAGATACCAAATTGGTAAAATCTGGATAATATGAGACCATATTTTTTATGTGACAAAGTTAAGCCAATTGATAATTTTGAGAACTCACTGAAACTGAAAAAATGTACTGAGCATTTGTACTAAAAGGAGTTTAAAATAAATATCGGCAATCCTTGCTCAAATACGAATTATCTTGAAGTTTGTTACTGTCAGGCAGTAAGAACGGACAGTATTACCAGAGTGTTCAGCAGTGTTATGAGTTTTAAAATTTGGATGCTATTTTCAGGTATTATACAGAGGTGGATTCAGTCCAGGAAATGTTCTGTCCCTTATTACTTTGCTTGGTGTAGCATCAAGCACATTGTTCATTTGCAAACTTGTTTTATGGTATTTTTAATTTTCCTTGACTTTAAGAGTAACATTTCACTCGTATAAATTCGGACAGTATAAAATTATGTATACAGTTGGCCATCCATGTCCATGGGTTCTGCATCCATGGATTCAACCAATTGCAGATTGAAAATATTTGGAAAAAAAACTTGCATCTGTACTGAACGTGTAGACCTATTTCTTGTCATTATTCCCTAAACAATATAGTATAACAGTGATTTACATAGCAGTTACATTTTATTAGGTATTATAAGTAATTTACAGATGATTTAAAGTATATGGGAGGATGTGCATAAGTTATATGCAAATATTACAATATTTTATATCAAGGACTTGAGCATCCAGGGATTTTGGTATCTGTGGGAGGTTCTGGAACCAATCCCCCATGGATACCAAGGGATGACTATATTTATATAATTTTATTATACTGTCTATCACAATTGAGTATATATCCAATATGCTATATGTACTATACTAATATATAGTCTTTTAACATATAATAATTAAACATGTATAGGGACCTTTAGACAGAAGTGGAAATCAATCTCTAATATTTGCTGATGAATTTATTGTTTGGAACAATGTGATGGATGAAAAAATGTTTAGTAATTTAAAAAAAAAGCTCATCCACTTGCTTTCTGATTGTAGAAGGAGGCACAGTATATACTAACTCAGAAATAATATTGACCTAGTGATAATTACAGCACCCTTTGTGACTTTTTCCTCCAAGAGCTACTTTGACTTTTGTCATTTGTTCTGAATTCATTTTGCAAAGAATGTATTCTTTGGATTTCCATTCATTCCTTGGAATTCATTTCAGATTTGGTTAATTTTATTAGGCAAAAAAGTGTCATGGTACAAAATAATTTGTAGTTTAATTTCATGTCCCTCCCCAGCTTAGGTGCTTGTTTGTGCTATTTTGTCTATACTGGGTCAGTGTTCTTTGTAATGTCACCAAGTTGGAATTGTGAGCTAGGAGTGAGGTCTATGGTAGTCAGCCCTTATTTACCTTATGTGGCTTTTTCAGCCTTTTTGGGGAGGATAGGGAATCAAAGAAAGGAAGAGAATGTCATTGCCAGGAGAATTTAAGAACGTTATGTTTTGCCAGTTTTCTTTATTTGATTTAGTAACTTGATTTTATTAATATTCCCTCCCCACCACTGTTCCCTACCTCCTCTCAGGGGATATTCTCTCAATTTTTTTTAGGAGGACTGGGTAATTGCACCTGTTAAGTTAGAAAGTTTGTTTAGTCCTCTGTGAATAAAAAAATCTTGGTTATAGACTAGAGGATGTTATTTTTTAAAGCTTTATTGAGGTATAACTAATATACAAAAATTGTACATATTTAATGTATATATTTTGATGAGTTCAGACGTATGCATATGCCTGTGATACTATCACCACAATCAAGGGACTAAACATAGCCATCACCTCCAAAAATTTCCTAGTGTTCTTTTGGGTTTTTAAATTTTTTTGTTGGTAAGAACACTTAACATGAGATCTACCTTCTTCACATTTGTAAAAGTGCACAGTATATATATTTGTAGTACTCTGGTTAACTATAGGCACTCTCTAGAACGTACTCATCTTGCATAACTGAAACTTTATACCCATTGAGCAATAATTCCCCATATCCTCCTCTCCACCATCCCCTGGCAGTTACCATTCTAGTCTCTGCATCTCTGAATTTGGCTTTCTAAGATACCTCATATAAGTGGAATCATGCAGTATTTGTCCTTTTGTGAATGGTTTATTTCACTTAGTGTAATGGTTTTTGGGTTCATCCATGTAGTCACAAGTGGTAGAATCTCCTTTTTTAAGGCTTAATGATAGTCCTTTGTATGTATACAGCACATTTCCTTTGTCTATTCATCTGTCCGTGGACATTTGGGTTATTTCCATATCTTGGCTGCAGTGAAATGGGGATGCAAATATCTGTTCAAGATATTGATTTCAACTGTTTTAAATATACACCCAGATACGAGATTGCTGGATCATATAGTAGTTCTATTTTAAAATTGTTGAGCACCTCCATATTCTTTCTGTAGTACAAGGGTTCAAATTTCTCCACATCCTTGCCAACACTTATCTTTTTTTTTTAAATACCCATCCTAACAGGTACAAAGTGACAACTCATTGTGGTTTTGATCTGCGTTTCCCTGATGATTAGTAATGTTGAGTACCCTTTCATATACCTGGTGGCCTTTTGTATGTCTTCTTTTGAGAAATGTCTATTCAAGTCCTTTGCCCATTTTTTAATTGGGTTATTTGGTGGTTTGTGGATTTTTTTTCTTTTTTTTTGGCTATTTGGTTGTAGGAGATATTCTTAAAGATAAGTGGTTTCTAAATTCTGCTGGTCCCACTCATTGTCTTATCATATTTTAAGAATAATAGCTACCATTTGTTGAATGCTTATTTGGGACCATAGCTAACCTGTATTGTCCCTTTGTGTGAATTAAAAAAGAGAAGGAAGTGCCCTTTATGTGGGCACATGACCACCAGGGCACATGACTTAATCCGTACAGTTTGGGCTGGATTTTAAGACCCTACTCAGCCCCCTTAGGAGGGTATGTTCATATATATGTGTACAAACTGCACAGCCATGTATGGATACCCTATGCTTATGATATGCTGAGTACTGCATGGAGTATCTTCCATATATTTTCTAATTTAATCTTTGTAACATTTTATATTTACCTAAGTATTAAATCCAAGTGTAATTATTTATTTTATTAGGAATATTTATTTTTATTAACACTTTTAATTTTTATTTCTACAGGAAACTGAAGTTCTGAGAAGCAAAGTAACTTGCACAGTGTTGTATACCTGGCAGTTGGCAGAATGGGGAGTCATGCCCAGACTGGTGTTGCTCAAAGCCTGTGATTGTACCTGCCATCACCTAATTTGTACACTAGCTTTATGGTTAGAAGTTAAGAGAAGCAAAGATAGACAATCCACAGTCATGGGTTGAATGCTGTTGGTTACCAAATTATAGAATGTAATCATTAATGGAAATTTAAATGGCTCTTCATGCTTCCTTGTATTTGTCAACTTAAAGAGTTTTTAGGTATTGTCTTGTATAGAATTTCCATTGGCTTTATATTTATAAATGATAGGGAACTTGTCTATAAATTGTGCAAACAGTGCTATAATGTCCTTAGATAAATAGTAAAGATGTCAGCAGAACCAGTATCTTCTCTCTTCTACTCTAAGTTCCCTCTCTCTTGCCATGTCAAAAAAACAGGAAAAATTCTTAGTGAAACTCAAATTTAAAAAGTTCTTGGTGGTCCTTAAATAGAAATGTAAGAGAAATATATAATAATGTATTGTTTGTTTTTTCCCCAAATGTCAGTGAATGCTTAGTCTTTCCCTATGCAGCCTATAATTTTAGTTCTGTGTTGATATGAACACTGATGAAAGGCATACATAGTACTTCTGATTGTGCATTTCCACTTCCTATGTTGGAAATTTATTTGACTGCATTCATATCTGTTAAATCTCCATTCATATCTGTTAAATCAGTTTAGCACTACTTGAATCCCAATTTCAAAGATTTCCAACTGGAAAGCTGACAAAACTATTGGTGGGGATGGGAAAGTATCAAGAATTTTGCTTTTAGTTGTTGTTTCTCCACTTGGAAAAGGATATATTCATTTCTAAGAATTAAAATTAGTTGTAGGATAATGCTATGTAGGAAATGTTAATGTAAAGTTTGACAAAGTTTTCCACTATAAAGTTTGACAATAGCCACAGGCACAGATTATATTTCTGAATCTGGAAAAAGAGACCTTTGGAGGAATGAAATGCTTTGAACTTGGACTTTTTTCTTCCTTTCTTTAATAATGAGTTTACTTGGAAAAAAGCTTCAAAGGTAGTGTTTATAAAAGGGTGTTCTTTAAAGCTTTCCTAGGTTTATTGGAGAAAAATAGGAGGGCTAATAAATCTGTACAAATAACTTCACTGTAGTGTGGAGAGTGTTAGTAGGCTTCTTTAAAGATGAACTTATAAAATGCTTTATGAGCACACTTCATGCTTATTAGTCTGCTTGACAGCCGGTGGTTACCTTGAGCCTTTTTATGGCTAGAGGTGAGAAGACTAGAAAAAGGATTAGGAACACCAGTCTTTTTCTGCCTCCTTTCGGTACAGATCCTTATTCCAGCTTTTCTGGACTAGCTTCTTGTCTGACTTTCTTTCCCCCCATCTTTCCTAATCCCAAAGCACTGGGGAAATCTATTGACTATAAAATTAAATTAAATTTATACACCTCTGGCATTCAAAGCTTTTAAATGATCTGGCCTCAAACTCTTTTTCTAGTATTTCTCTTACTAATTCTTCTCATACTCTCTACTCCTAAGCCAAAGTGTCTCATTACAATTCCTACAATAAATCCCACAATTTTTTCCTCAGTGCCTTTCTTCATGCTGTTCTCTCTGTATAGAACACCTTTGCGGTTTGCTCCCGATTTCTCTTCTTTATGTTGAAATTCTTCCCATAGATTGAATCTCTACTTCCTCCATGAAGTCACCGTGGGATGTGTCAGGCTGAGGTAAATGGCCTTTTTGTCTACCCATTAAACTTTGTAACTTTATTGTAGTAATTATCACAATTAATCTTGCATGACAGTTAGTTGAATTCGTGTCTTAGCTATTCTATGGTGAAGGTAAATACTCATGTCTTACAGGTTTATTTTTTTCCTCAGCATTTCTTAACAAAAAGTGGGGACCCAAATATTTTTTGAATTCATGAATCAATGAACTCAGAGAGGTTCTCTTTCTTCCAAAATATCCTAAATTCAGTGTACTACTGCTTGTTGTGTATTGTTTTCCATTTGTAAAATAGCTTTTCTGTGGCTCACTTTTGTTTCCCTGATTGCTTTGTACAGAATTTTAATTTTTTAAATTATTTTAAATTTAAAGAAAATTGCAAGGTTAGTACAAGGAACTCCTGTATAGCCTTTACCCAGATCCACTAATTATTTACCTTTTGTTCTAATTATTTTATTTATATTCTCTCTCTCCATTTGAACTGTTTGAGAGTAACTTAAAGACATCATGGCCCTTCATCACTAAGTACTTCAGTCATGTTTCCTAAGAACAAGGTCATTCTTTGACACAATCATAGTACAATGATCAAAATCAGAATATTTTACATTGATGCATACTTCTATCTATAGTCCATATGCAAATTTCATCTGGTGTTTGGATGATGACCCTTATAGCTATTTTTTCCCAATCCAGGATGCAGCCTAAGATCTCACAGTGCATTTTGTTGTCATGTCTCTATAGCCTTCAGTCTGAAACAGTTCCTTAGTCATGTCTTTCTTGATCTTGACACTTCTGAAGACCTGTTATTATGTACAATGTCCCTGAAATTGGATTTGTGGGATGTTTCTTCATTATTAGATTAAGATTTTATGTTTTTGACACAAATAACACAGAAGTAGTATTATATCCTTTCCAATGCATTATATCAGGAAGCACATGTTATCAATTTGTTGCATTATTGGTGATGAGAACTTTTTATCATTTAGTTAAGTCTGACAGGACTTTCCACTATAAAGTTACTGTTATCCCTTTGTAATCAGTTAGTAATTTCTGGGGAAATGTATTCAGACTATATGAATATTCTGGTGCCTTATCAAACTTAGTTTTGGCAACCATTGATGGTTTTCTAACTTCATTACTTCTTCTGTGCTTACTAATTGACTTTCTAATGAAAAGAAGGCATTTCCCTTCTTCCTCATTTATTTATATCAATATGCACTGATGTATTCTTATTTTAGTCAATAATGTTATCAATTTATTTTAAATTTTATTTTTAATTGACACATAATCGTACATATGTATGGGGTACATAGTGATCTTTTGATACATACAATGTATAGTGCTCAGATCAGGGTAATTAGCATATCCATCATCTCAAACATTTATCATTTCTTTGTGTTGGGAACTTTTACTATCCTCCTTTTGGATATTTGAGACTACATAATATATTAATATTAGTGTTACCTATAGTCATCCTACAGTGGTATAGAATATTGGAACTTACCTAGCTGTAATTTTGTATCCTTTAACAAATCTCTCCCTGTCCTCTCCTTCCCCTTACCCTTTTCAGCCTCTAGTATCCTGTTTTACTTTTTATTTCTATGAGATCAACTTTTTTTTTTAGTTTCCACATATGAGTAAGAACATGTGGTGTTTAACGTTCCGTTCCTGGCTTATTTCACATAACATAATGTCCTCCAATTCCATCTGTGTTGCTGTGAATGACAGGATTTTATTCTTTTTTTAATGGCTGAATAGTATTCCATTGTGTTTATATGCCACATTTTCTTTATTCATTCATCTGTTGTTGGACACTTGAGTTGATTCCATATCTTGGCTATTATGATAGTGCTGCAATAAACATGGGAGTACAGATGTCTCTTCAATATACTGATTTCCTCTGTTTTGGATGAATGCCCAGTAGTGGGATTGCTGGATCATATGATAGTTCTATTGGTAGTTTTCTTGAGGAATCTCCATGCTGTTCTTCATAGTGGCTGTACTAGTGTATATTTCGATTAACAGGGTATAAGAGTTTCCTTTTCTCTACATCTTTGCTGGTATTTGTTATTTTTTTGTCTTTTTTATAATAGCCATCCTAACTGGGGTGAGATGATACATTATTATGATTTTGATTTGCATCTCCTTGATGATTAGGGATATTGAGCATTTTTTTCTGTATTTGTTAGCCATTTGTACATTGTCTTTGGAGAAATGTTTATTCAGTTCCTTTGCCCATTTTTAGAAATTAGATTTTTTTTTTTTTGCTGTTGAGATGTTTGAATTCCTTGTATATCTTGGATATTAATCCCCTGTCAGATGAGTAGTTTGCAAATATTTTCTCTCAATCTGTAGGTTATCTTTTCACTCTGTTGGTTGTTTATTTTGTTGTGCAGAAGCTTTTAATTTGATATAATCTCATTATTTTTGCTTTTGTTGCCTGTGCTTTTGAGATCTTATTCATAAAATCTTTTCCCAGACCAGTGCCCTGAAGTGCTTACCCTATATTTTCTTTTAGTAGTTTTATCATTTCAGGTCTTACATTTAGATCTTTGATTCATTTTGAGTTGATTTTTGTATAGTGTGAGAGATAAGAATCTAGTTGCATTCATCTGCATATGGATATCCAGTTTTCACAGCACAATTTATTGATTAGGGTGTCCTTTCCCCAATGAATGTTCTTGGTGCCTTTGTCGAAAATCAGTTGTCTGTAGATATGTGGATTAATTTCTGGGTTCTCCATTCTTTTCCATTGGTCTGTGTGTCTGTTTTTATGCTAGTACCATGCTGTTTGGGTTACTATAGATTTGTGGTATATTTTGAAGTCTTGTAATATGATAACTCCAGCTTTGTTCTTTTTGCTAAGGATTTCTTTGGCTCTTCAGGCTCTTTTTTTTGTTCCGTATGAATTTTGGGATTGTTTTTTCTAATTCTGTGAAGAATGTCATTGGTATTTTGATAGGGATTGCATTGAATTGTAGATCGCTTTGGGTAGTATGGTCATTTTCACAATATTCTTTGGGATGTCTTCGTTTGTATCCTCTTCACTTTCTTTCATCAGTGAAAGTAGAGTAGTTTTCCTTATAGAGTTTTTTACCTTTTTGGTTAAATTTATTCCTAGGTATTTTATTTTTTGTAACTGTTATAAAGGGGATTGGCTTTTTTATTTCTTTTTCAAGTAGTTCATTGTTCATGGATACCAACACTACTCATTTTTGTATGTTGACTTTGTATACTGCACTTTACTGAATTCGTCTGCCAGTTTTAAGAGTTTTTTTGGTGGAGTCTGTAGGTTTTCTATAAATAAGATCATGTTATCTGCAAACAGAGACAATTTGACTTCTTCCTTTCCAATTTGGATGCCTTTATTTACTTCTCTTGCCTAATTTTTCTGGCTAGGACTTCCAGTACTGTGTTGGATAAGAGTGGTAAAAGTGAGCATTCTAGTCTTGTTCCAGGTCTTAGATGAAAAGCTTTCAGCTTTTCCCCATTCAGTATGCTGTTAGTTATGGGTTTGTCATATATGGTTTTTATTGTATTAAGGTAATTCTATACCTAATTTATTGAGAGTTTTTATCATGAAGGCATGTTCTCCTAGTGTATGACTTGCTTATCTTTTGGAGAGCAGGAATTTTAAATATCTCAATTTGAGAAATCTTTTGTTAGTGTAATAGAGATTCCCTTACGTGACTGGATAGTCTTCTCTTGCTGTTTTTAGAATTCTTGTTTTTAACTTTTGACAATTTGGCTATAATGTGCCTCAGAGAGGATCTGTTTGGGTTGAATATATTTGGAGAACTTTGAGTTTCCTGAATGTGGATGTCCACCTCTCTCCCAAGAATTGGGAAGTTTTCAGCTATTATTTCACTTTTCTAAACCTTTCTCCCCCCTCTTTTCCTTCTGGAATACCATGCAAATATTTGTCCACTTACTGGTGTCTCATAAATCTTATAGGGTTTCTTCATTCTTTTTTATTCTTAATTCTTTTTTTTTTTTTTGGTCTTCCTGAGTCATTTCACAAGACCTGTCTTTAAGTTCAGAAATTCTGCTTGGTCTAGTCTGGAGCTCTTGACTATATTTTTATTTAATTCGTTGAATTCTTTAACTCCAGGATTTCTGTTTAGTTTTTTTTTTTAATGATATCTAAGTCTTTGTTGACTTTCTCATTCAAATCATGAGTTGTTTTCCTGATTTCATTGAATTGTCTGTCTGTACTCTTATATCTCATTGAGTTTCTTAAGATTGTTATGTTGAACTTTGAGTTCTTTTTGTGGCATTTCACATATTTCCTTATGATTGGGGTCTGTTACTGGAGCATTATCGTGTTCCTTTGGAGGTGTCATGTTTCCTTGCTTTTTTATGTTTGTTGTGCCCCTATGTTGATTTCTATGCATCTGGTGGGACAGCCACCTCTTCTAATTTTATAGACTAGGTTTCATAGGGAAAGACTTATTTGTATGGATGGGTTTTGAGGTGTTGGTTGGGTGAGATACACTGGTGCATGACTGCTTAGCTGGCTGTAGGGTATATCTGCTAGAAGCAGTCCTGTCAGGCTTTTTCTCAGGCCCTGGATGTGAGTGTGTGACTGCTCAGCTGGCCTTGGGGTATGTCCACTGGTGGTCACTCAGGGGGCTTGTTTTCAGGTCCAGGATGCAGTTGCATGGCTGCTCCATGGCCTGGGGGCTTGTCTGCTGGGAGTGGCCCATGAGGTTGTTTTTTAGGCCCTGAGCCAGGTATGGGGCCATTGTGCAGGCCTGGAGCATGTCTGCTGGGGGAGGAGGGTGTTGTAGGGTTGTTTCTCAGGTCGAGAATGTGGGTGCCAAGCTGTTTGGCTGGTCTGGTGGTGTGCCTGCTGGGGCAGCCTTGTGGGGCTGTTTCTCAGGCCCTGGGTACAGTGATAGCTGTTCCACCAATCTGGGGGCATGTCACCTGCTCTACAGCTTGTGGGCCTCTCCCATTTGGGGGAGAGTTCAGCCATTTGGTCTGCTCAAGGGTAGGTTTGCCCTGGGCAGGATTGCCAGACTATTCTTCTGGCTGGAAGTACAGGTACGGGAGGGTTGGTTTCCCTGCTCTGCAGGACCAGAGTTACAGCAGATTCTGGGCCCAGGCTTTGATTCTTTATTTTGATGCACAAATTGGCCCAGATTCAGCCAATGGAAGCCTCTTCAAGCTACCATGTTACCTTTACCTGTTTCATTGAATATTACCTGTTATTATTGAACATTTCCTTAATTTTTGGTACAAAAGGTTCTAGACTCATCATATACTTTTCCTGCTCCATCCTTGAATTAGCCTTTTCTCCAAGAAGCCCTGATTCTTTTAACAGAGGATGGTATTTAAAAACTAAGATCTGGGAGCCAGTTGCATTTGTTCTACTGAGTGTCATTTTTTTCTAGATCTTCTTAAAAGACAAAGCTAGAAAATGTGTGTTTGTGTGTATATATACACTTGCATATATACCACTATATATCTTATTTAGTTCCATATCTATTCATATTCAAAACTACAAGTTTATCCTGGTAACTTCAATTCCAGTTGAACAGCACAGGGTACATATATTCTTGTCTTTCTCCTTTCTATATCTGTAACTCCTTTCTCCAACAGTGAAAAACCTTGTTTCAATTATACTCAGTGTGTATACTCATTTGCTCAAGTCTAGAATACACAGAAAGTAGTTTCATAATTGCTGGCCTATACTACTGCAAAAAGCCAACCTACTAACTAGAGTTCTATATTTGTTTACTTTTTTGAGGTACAATGTACTTACAATCAAATGCACAAATGCACAAATGCCACATGTATACTTTGAGTTTTGACAATGCACATATCTGTGTGACCCATATCTCTCTCAATACAGAGAATATTTTTATCACTCAAAAAACTCCTTTGTGTTTCTTTCCAGTTAATCCTCTCTCCAACCCTGCGACCGCTTTTCTGTTCCTTTTCACCACAGTTTAGTGTTGCTGGTTCTAGAACTTTATATAAATGGAATTATGCAGCACATTTTTTGTGCATGTGTGTCTGACTTCTTTCACTTAGCATCATGTTTTTGACATTCACCCACACTGTTATATATATCAGCAGTTTGTTTTTATTGCTGAGCAGTATTCCCTTGGGTAACTGTATCAAAATTTGTTTATGCATGCTTTTGATGATAGACATTTGGCTTGTTTCCAGTTTTTAGCTATTATGAGTAAAGTAAGTGGCTATGAACATTTTCATACAAGTTGTCTTTGTGGACATTTTTATTTGATATATTTTAGGTAAAATCTTAGGAGTAGAATGGCTGGACCATTGGGTAGGCGTTTATTGAGCTGTGTAAGAAACTGCCAAACACTTGTTCCAAAGTGGTTTTCACTTCCATCTGCAAGATATGAGTGTTCTGGTTGCTTTACATCCTTGTCAACATTCTGAGTTTTCAGCCATTCTAGTGCATGTATAGTAATACCTCATTGTTACTTTAATTTGAATTTCTCTGATGACCAGTTGTGAAAGGACTTTTTTGTGTATTGGTCGTTTGTATATCTTTCTTTGTAAAGTTTCTATTGCAGTCTTGTGCTGATTCTAAATTTGGTTGTTTTTATTATTGAGTTGTGGGAGTTCTTTATATATTCTGAATGCAAATTATTTGTCTGAAGTATGATTTTAGAATATTTTCTCCCTGTCTATGACTTGCCTATTCTTTTTTGTTAATGTTATCTTTTGGTGAGCAGGAATTTTACGTTTCAATAAAGTCTAATTTACCTTTTTTTCTTCTTTTATAATTATTGCATTGTGTATCCTGTCAAAGAAATCTTTTCCTATTCCTGATCCTGAAGATTGTCTCCTGTTTTCGTCTGAAAGTTTACAATTTTAACTTTAACACTTAGGTCTAAGATCCATCTTGAATTAATTTTTGTATATAGATATGAGAGTAGGGATTTAGATTTATTTATTTTTCCCTATGGATATTCTGTTGTTCCAACACCATTTGTTGAGAAAACTTTTCTTTGCCCATTGAATTATTTTGGCACTATTTTGGAAAATCAGTTTTCCATGTAAGTGTGAGATCTTTGAATAATTTTAATTATAAACATGGCTTTGGTTTTCGGACGTTTACTTTATATTTCAAGCAGCATTCATAAAAACCTACTCTCAGCATTTACCTAGAGAAAATTTGTTGAGGCTCAGTCACCCGCCTCTTCAAATGCCAGGATAAATTGTGTGTGTTTTGCTCTGGGGTGAACTCTATCATGTGTGTATCTAGTACATATGCCATTTGCCTCTCTCAACATTGTCCTTTTGCCAATGTAGAAGACTTCATGGGTAGTTCTCTTTTTGCTCTATTTAGGAAATATAGACTTTAATAATGTCATAATAGTCTTTCATTTTTACTAAAGCATTATGTGCCATGATGCTTACAGTGAATACAATAAAGGCAGTTGGCATGTTTTTCTTTTTTTCCTTTTTTTTTTTTTGTTCATCTATTCAGTGTATATGTATTGAGCTTCCATTATAAACTGCCTCACTGTGGGCCCATAGGATGATTGCAATTGATTTGTTGTGATCACATTTCATAAACCATTGCTAAAGTTTTAGTGTATAGGTAGGGGTGAAATTTGCCATAATGAGTACCTTGCACTCAGCCCATACAACATGCATGTGTGTACCCTTCCCCTGCTTTTTGGAAGAATTAGGAAGCTGCCTTGGAGGTCTCATTACTAGTAGCTCTGAGCTATTGCAAAGAGAGGTCATAGCTTTCCTTCCTACTGCTTACTACATAGGATTCATTTTACCAGGGTTAGCAATTTTCTTTGTGGTCTAATATTCCTTAGAGGAAATTATTTAAAGTTGTCTCATTTTTCTCTGTTCTCTGTCTTGTGCATAGCAGTTTAGGGCCTTCTCTGATAATGTTTCCAATGGTTTTCATGGTAAGAATGTGCTATCTGTAATTAGGTGTGCAGCTGACAATATGCCTCCAGTAGCCATCAGCATGTGACCTTGACAGTGGGTAAGTGTTAGAAAAAAATGTGTTGGGCGCTGTTGTTATCTCTAATCCACCACAGCTGAGAAAGAATAATGGCAGATGACAGGACAAGCAGGCTCAATGCTCCCGTGAAGAGTTGCTTTCTGCAGCAACATTGTGTACAATGGCCTGTCAAAGATGCTTAGAGTTTGTGGTGGGAGCTCCACATGGCTGACAAGGCAGCAACATTATGTTCGGAATGTGGACACGTATTGAATTTGTATTAGCTTGTTTTGGAAGGCAAAGTGAAAGTACATAATGAAATAAGTAACGTGTGTAGAAACATTGATTTTTGTTTCATACTGGTGCACAGAGGCTGGGCTGTTCTCGGCTCTGGTGTTTGAATGGGGGCTGATCTTTAGTCTGTAGCTATTTTGCCTTCATTTTGGAAACAAGCACATTTTTCCTTTATTGTCCCCCCTCCCATCCAGGAAAGAGGGGCATCTGTTGTCATGTCCATTATTTATCTGTGAGAAACAGTTTTACTTGATTATCTTCTTTGCTGCTGCAGGCCTAGCTTGGCTCTCTCCCTTTTGAAAGGACAACAGGACTCGATGCTGTTAATACGTTTTAATTAGTGAGCTCATGGCGTTGCCAGTGCCTCACACTTAGCTTTTCAGATGGCTTTGTAGATAAGAACCTCTACAGCAAGAAGAGAAGCCTGGGAGTGTGCACGCTTCCTTAGGGCCATGTTCAAATCTCACAGCAGCTGAGTGAAGTGCTTATTTTCTCAGCACCATTATTCTTGTCTGACTCTGCCAAAGTGACAGAGATTGCTTTCTAGGTTACTTCATGTGGTTCCTTTGCGTTGTACTTTTACCAGCTTTGGAAAAAACCCTAGCTCTTTACTTCAGCATAGCACAGCTTATATTCCGGGAGAATGCTTTATTCTCCGAGCCCTAGCTCCTTTATTTTAAAATAAGGCATTTGAGCCACCATGAGCTTTCAGGAAATTTTGTGCTCTGAGTTTCGATTCCTTGGTGAATGTTGAGGTTTTGGAAGCCATATTCGCAAGCCACAATGTCAGAAGCCCTAGGATTCAAGGAAAGAGGCCCTTGGCTGGCACCACACGTTATAGTCATGGGAAAGAGCATGGGTTCGGCTGGTCCCTGCAATGTTATTCTGTCTTTGCCTTTGTAAAAATGCAGGGCAGGGTCTTCTAACATAAGGAAAATAAACAGGGTGGTATTTCTCTCTTGGCATGCTAACATGTGTTTTTGCAACTTTGTGATTTTTAAAATGCCTTCATTAATCTGTATCAGTCCTGTGAGATTTGATTTGATGGGCAGATGGTATTATATCTTTTGAGGAGCATCAACTCAGCTTTTGAGAGGTTAGCTGACTGTCCCACCATGACTACTCTGCTGGTATATGCTAGGGCTGGGGGTGAGAACAAGTTTCCAACTCCTTGTGTAATACTATGGGTGTTGTGTGGTGATGTGTGATGTCACTAAGAGATGCCCTTCCTGATTCCCCTTTGCTCTTTCCTTGAATCCTAGGGCTTCTGACATTGTGGCTTGCAAATATGGCTTCCAAAACCTCAACATTCACCAAGGAATCGAAACTTAAAGCACAAAATTTCCTGAAAGCTCATGGTGGCTCAAATGCCTTATTTTAAAATAAAGGAGCTAGGGCTCTGAGAATAATACCTAGTTAGTATGCTTTGCCTACCCCAAGAATACTTGAGTGGTAGAAGGCTTTCAGTATTTAGCACTCATATAGTGGGAGCAGACCATGGTGATGGTGATAATTATTTGTCACTGGCATCAGAGAAGTAGCAGTGGCCAACAGAAGGAGACTGCTGCTACAGAAGCCAACTCCACTCCACTTTCCCTCCACCCCCTTGCTTTCTCTTGCTGTCCTCAGTAGAGCCAGTGTATGGAGCATGGTGGATGGAGGAAAGAGAGCAGGCCACTTCCTCCCCATCTCAGGCAGCAGCTGGTAACTGTGCAAAGTATAGTCTGTGCTAGGAGTGTACCCTGCTTTGAACTGGACTGGGCTACAACTTAAACTGAAGGTGACAAGAAACATTATTGGTTTGGACTGAGATATCTCTAATTGGCAAGTTAAAATTTGACTCCTGCCTAGTTGGTTGGGTTCCTTGACATAAGATTGGTCACATTTAATGGAAAAACTAAAGTACTATGGATGAAACTCTTCAGCCAAGCCTGACATAATAGCAGATCAGCATTGACTTGTATCTCTGGTGCATCACATTTTATACCTTTAAGTTCAGATGTGCATGGAAAATAGAGCTTCTTCATTTTTCATAACTGAGCCTCCCTCATGAGGCTCCCACGCTGTTGAATTAAAGGGGACAGTGGACTAGTTTTTGAACATCTAGGCAAACTTAGTCTGATTTCCAAATTTAAACGGGTCTCTTTAGGTAATTCCGTTTTTCTGAATATACATTCTGTCTTTTTGATTAGAGCCATGTTGTTCTCTGAAGTGGCATCTGGATGAATTGGGATGGAGTGGGGCTTAGTGGCTCTCATGGTAGAGGGATCGAGGAGCTGTTGAATCCATGGGGACAGTCTTTGTATTGTTCTGTGGCTGTAAGCAGTCACAGCACTTTCCCCTCTTGGAATCTAGAAGTGAAACCTAGGTTAGGGAACTCGTGATCTGTTCTCTTTGCTTAGTTAGGGTGCAGTGGTCCTGCTCATTGGCCTGGCTTCCCCTCACTGTGGCTTGGTGCTGTGGACCTTGGAGGTTTGGCGCTGACTCCCTCAGCTGTACACTGTGTCACACTTCCTCTGGCATGTTCTCCAGCCAGACACTGAGCTATTTCCATGTCTGTCCTCAGGGACCTGCAGGGATTTCTGGGTCCCTTCCATACCTCACAGAAGTGGAGGTAGGCTGGTGCATGCACATTTAGACATTTTCTCCAACTGACCTCACAGCTGTCTTGGGTTATTGTAGGGGTACCCAGTGAGATGGTTGCATCCCAGAGTCTCAAACTGGAAACTAGGCAGGAGATTTTCTGCTTTTGGCTTATCCCTCAACCTGCCTAACAACACATCTACCCTTTCTGGGACTTTAGTTTAATCAAGGGAGGTTTAGGCACATGTGTCTCACCATTTGCTTGCCTACCCTCCTTTCTTCCTCACAGTCAGTTGGGGGCCAACATCACGGGCTTTCTACTTCTTCCAAGGTTTCCTTTATGTCATTCTTGGCAGAGTGGTTTCCAGGGAGTCTAATTTATGGAGGATAAGAATAAACAATGCACTATTATCTATGATACACTTGATCTTATTTAATCCTTCCCACAGTTCTGAATTAACAATATTTCCATTTATGAATGAAGAAACATTTATAGATGAAGCCTAGAGAAGTTAAAGAAATCTCCCAGGTTACACATCGAGTCAGAGACAGAACTGAGATTTTAACTCCTCATTCCATTGTTACCCACTCTCTTCTCCAGAACATGCAGGTGTTCTAGGTCAGGTCTGTCTGTAGGATACACCAATTTTGCCAGAAATTCAGCAACACAGCTACTTTTTGCTGTGGGTCAGTGGCTAATGTTTTGTTTTTGTGATTGAAAACACTGAAATGACAGTGCTTTTCCTGTGTTTTTAATTAGCAAGCTTGTGATGTGAAGCCAGCAGGTGGGGTTTGCCTCCTATTATATATTCAGTACAATACAGGGAATGGGGTTGGCACTTGCTTAGGTTAATAGCAAAGGCAGGGTAATGAAAGCAGCCACAGCAAAATAAATGGCTGGCTCTGAATCCACAGCAAATTGGTGACATTAAGGGTTGAGTCAGATGGAACGTCTGGATCAGTGGATGAATCTTGGCTGCTCTTCTAGACGCCTTCAGACATCTCTGGCAGGAATCATATTTACATAACACCTTAATGTTTACTAGGAAAGGGTTTCAGGAGCTTTCTCTTTCCTGGCTTAGAAAACCATCCAAGGAAAAGGCTTAAGCACTTTGGTCTATGGCTGGGGGACAATGGGGGAGTTTTTCCTAAACAGCTACCTGTGACGGCTGCAATTACCCTGGATGTGCCACTCTCCCCTTACAGCTTCATTTGCATACATCTCCTTTTGTGTGTGTGTGTGTGTATGTGTGTGCATGTTTAAAGACGTCCTTTCCTAAGAGAGAGGAATGATGAGTATTAACCAGGACATTTCCACAAGGGGTGGTGTGGTGGCTTGCAGGGATGGTCATCAAATGTCACATTTAGCGTTCGATAGTTCACGCAGCATTTTGCCTTGCATATGGATAGTAATGTGTTCTCTGTGAGGTTAATCTGGCTCTTTTGGATGTGTTTTTCAGTCAAATTCAGGAAGCTCCATATGGCACTGTTTTTATTCTTGCATCATCTTTACTAGGTGTTAACCTTTGGACCTGAAATTGGTCTGCTCTGAAAACAGATGAAATGTGAATGAGAATCATTGCATGTATGTGGATCTTTGTTATGAAAATGCAAACAGTTTATCCTTAGTGCTTTAGGCCATCAAATTAGTCCAAACCACAGATGAATTCATGTATAGGAGTAGAATCTATTCAGTATAATCTAGATTCACTCTCTTAAAACACAGGTAAAATATGGTGCTGAAACTGTACTGAATGTTGCTACCATAGACAGAGCTAGTTATTTATTGCTCAGTTTTCTCTGGGGAGGCCTGGAGGTTTATTCATTATTGTTGATAAAGCTGGGTATGCTGCCTCCAGAAGATGTTGCATAATTCTAATGAACAGAAGCCAAAGGTAGACCCAGAATATATGAATATCGAAACTGACCTAATTTTTTTACTTCAAGCTGTAATTCCAAATCATTTATATTCTTTACTCTGCATTTTATATACTCAATTGATTTTTAAAATTGAATAATCTAGATGGTAATTGATAGAATATTTATTTCATTGCTAAAATTATTAATAGTTGAGTTACTCTAGAAAATTTACTGATGGGGGTATACATTTTTCATTTTAACTATTTCCCTTCCAGGACTTTTGTTGGAAAGGTTTCTTTATTCCTATAGCAAAACAAAGCATGTGATATAATAATTAAAACAAACCCTATTTTTAAAAAATGCTAGAAAATCAAAATACTGAATACCCTGCATGAATCAGATGGGATTATATGCTCAGTGTTCTTAAGTGGCTCACTGGGGAATGCCAAGTAAAGGCTATTGGTGCCAATGGAGGGGGCTTTGCCAGCTGTTTTTTTTTTTTTTCCCCCTTGGCTGATATTGACTGGGTAGTTTGTTAGGTGTCTCTTTTTACGTCCCTTCCACAGCTATAAAATATGGATAGTACCAGTAGTAGGAAGATAAGGGGTAGAAAGGAAACTAGTTTGATACATTTTTTTACCTGCCTAATATGTAAATAAATTTAAGAAAAAAAGTTTTTTTAAACCTTGAAAGCTCCAGAACTCTTGATTAATGAAAACTCTCTACTAACTAACATTTTCTTACATCTATAGCTTGATGTTCCTCTTGATCATGAGGCATTATAATTCTCTCACTTTCTTTGAAATAAATAAGAAACTATGGAATTCTAAACAAATGTGGCAGAATAGATTTTTATTATTTTTTTGCTTTTGGTTTATGAAAAATTGATGATCAGAATTGCCATATATGGTAAATGGATAGTTTCTATTAATCTGAATAAAACCCTGAAAGTAGACTAGGTAAGTGATTCTCAGTGTGTGTGGGGGAACATTTGACAAGTCTGAAGACATTTTTGATTGTCATGACGGGGGTGAGGTTCATGCAGCTACTGGTATTTGGTGAGTAGAGGACAGGGATGCTGCTAAATATCCTGCAATGTGCGGGGCAGCCCTCCTATAGCAAAGAGCTATCTGGCCCGAAATGTCAGAAGTACCACTGTTGAGAAAGCCTGGACTTGATCTAGAGGTGGGAAGCCCTGGATTTGAATTCTAGATCCACCACTCTCTAACTATCATTGAGCAAAACTGCTTGACATCTGTGAGCCCCACTTCCTTCCTCATAAAAACACAGATAATGCTGCATCATTCAGTAATTTTTTAGCCTTGCAGTGGAAATCACTGTGCTCTAATGGATGTTAAAATATTTTATAAGCTAAAGGAAGGGGGGATGTGCAAATTGTGTGATAATAAGATAAATTTGAGTGTTTTTGTATTATCATTATCATTGTTTAACCAAAATGCCTTCTTTTGATGAATTCGGAATTTTCTATATAATGATCTCTTGAGGGATAGGGCTTTTGCTTACTTTTCTTTTACATCCTCAAGTACAATGCCATGTGTGTAAAGAAAGAGTGCATTTTTGTTGAATATGTATATGCATTTTGTAGACCTCCCATTAATGATAATTTTATCTTTTATTTGTCCACCCTTACATATTGTTTAATTCCTTCAGCTCCCAGAGAGTGGATCTAGCTGCCCTCTAATTTGTTTCCTGAGATGCCCATCACATACAATGTGTTTTCTGTATGGACACATACTAAAGGCTTTTTCATAAACAGTGATTCAGTACCATGACTGTCTGAGTTATGGTTTCTAGAGCAAATCACTCTGTGGTGCAACTGAGTAGATGAACACTTGATTGAGAGATACTTCTATGACCAGTGATCAGGTCTTCTAGACCTAATCCTTCTAGAACACACATGATTTAGAACAGATCCAGAGACCACGGTGGGAAGGGACACTTATGATGGTCCTAGATTCAGACCAAGGAGTGTGATTAGTTCTGGAGAGGATCTGAATTTCTTGACTTTATATGAAAGCCTATTCCATTCACAGGCTGTTAAGTGGGGGTGTTAGTAATGGATGCATGTCTTTTCATGCCAGTTGAACTGCTTCTGCCTACATGTTTTAAAAGTATGGAGACATAGGTAGAGAAGTAATGTCAGAGTTTTTAATGTTGAACATTAAAATCATTCCTGGAGCCATTTAGGTCTGGTAGTCCTTTGTGGGAGGCAGAGGAAGAGTACCTCTGGGCAGAAAGGATGAGCAGAGGGGGAGGCTGGTAGCTTCTGGTCTTTTCTTTCTCAGTTGAAATTGGATTTAGCACTTCAATGATAAATCCCTGGAGAACTATAGAGGCTTCTTTTTGTGATGGGCATCTGCTTTCATTTAAGTTTATATATAAATGTCACCCATTCAGGGAAGCAGAATATTATTTAAATGCGTTTAGGTTACTTCCAGCTTCTTTCGTGTGACAAAAACTTTTCAAAAATCTGTCCAGTACCCTCCCCTCCAGATACTTTATTTTAAATCTACATAAAACATGAAGCATGTGAAAAAAAATCCAAGCTTTTTTTCCCTTCCTGCTTATTGACTTAACTATGGACTTAGATAGCTTCTTGGAAAAATTAGTGACAGGCTCAGAGAGAGAAATTTATAAAGTACATAAGTGGTTTTAAAAAGCCTTATAAAAGTAAGTACTGCATATAGCTAAATTGTGACTTTGCTTAGATATTAATACTTAGCATTGGACTGTTTCAGGATATAGCCAATCAAAACTTCTGACTTAGGGTGCTGGTCCCAGGGTTTTGTCTGTTCTACCTTCAGAATGTATCTGGGATAAAGTACATTAGTGTTTTCCAGGGGATGGGAGGAGGGAGGGATGAGGAGTGATTGCAAAGGGGTATGGAGTTTCTTTATGGGATGATGAGTCTTTTGTGAATAGCACAACCTATGAAACCACATAATTGTACACTTTTAAATGGTGAATTTTATGGTATGTGCACTATATTAAGAAAAAGTCAGAATACATTTGGAATCCACAAATCTAGGCCATGCCACTTTCATCTCTTACCTAGAAAACTTGCACTTAGCCTCCTAATTGGTGTCCCTGCTTTCATACCTCGACTTCCGTTCTTTGTGTAGCAGCCAGTGTGGTCTTTTAAGAAATCAAAGTTATCTCAAATTATCCCCCTGCTTCAAACCTCTAATGGCATTCCATCACAATTATTAAGGATACAATCCAAAGTCTATTTCATGATCCATAAGGCCCTGTATCTTTTGGCTTCTCTACTTCTCATTTCATGGTACTCTTTTTGCTCCCAAAAACTGTAGTCAGAAATTCATCCATGTAACAAAAACACTTGTACCACCTAAATCTATTGAAGAAAAGATTAGCCTTCTTTCCCTCCTCAAATATCCTTTTCTTTTTCTGGGTTTTTGTAGCTGCTGGTCCCTCTGCTGGGAATGCTCGTCTTTGGGCTCCTTTCTGTGTCTGGCTTCTCCTGGTGGCCCACTCATCCTCCCCCAGGGCTGGCGCCATCTCCTCCTTCAGGTCCTTTAGATGCCACCCCCCCTGAGCTCCCCATCCAAAGCAGGGCACTGTTATTATTCTCTTTTAAAGCACCTGATTTGTTTCCAGTTTGTGTCATAGCTTAATAATTTATTATTTTAGTTGTCAATTTTTTGTTGCTTTAACTAGAATGTAAGTTCCAAAGGCAAGGATCTGTCTGTCTTAGTTTCCTTCAGTTCCCTGGCATTTGCGTTTAGCTCAGTGGCTGGTTTCACTGTGGTTAAGGTTTAGCTGTGGGCGGCATATGATCTGGTTTCCCTACCTATCATTTTGCCCATGATACTTGTGTTTCTTCTTCTGTAACATGGGGAATTGATCTCACAGCATTGTGAAAATTAAATTACATAATACATGTAAGTCATTTAGCACCATGCTAGCATGTAAGTAAATGTCAGTAAATTTTAACTAGTAATATAATACTTAGTAATTGTTTGTTCAAAAAATATAATAGATTAATCTATAAAAATAGATTCCTGGGGAGAATTTCTTTTAAGGACTCCTCTCCTATCTTTCAAGTTGATTTGCTAGCTATATTACTTTTCTTGAATCTAATCTTACCTTACACTCTTCCCCTTGCTCCCATTCCCAGCCCCCTGAGGCAAGTCACTTTATATTTTTATCATAATCCTTGAAAGAGGGAAAGAAATCATAGAAGGATAACAGGCAGCCTGGTCTTACATTGTCAGCCTTGCATAGGGTGCAAAGCAGGTTGTAGGAGACCCAGCTGGTTGCCACATCCATTTGCCTTTCCAGCTTCCTTCCTCCTACCTCAATTTTATGAGTCTACTATGTGATTCTGGGAAAATAATTCTATATATACAACTGTAAAGGTAACTTCTGTTAGTCTAGACTAGAATTCAACTAACTACAGAAAACCAAATTCTGGCCTCCACCTGTTTTTGTAAATGAAATTGGAACACAGCCACTTTTATTCATTTATGTATTATCTGTCCCTGCTACAATGGCTGAGTGAAATAGTAGTTTGCTGACAAGTGGCCACGGTTAATCATGGAGTTCTTCTTATCCTTCCCAGTGACTAAAGGTAAGCATGTGACCCTGGCTTGTCCAATTAGAAGTGAGGGGAAGTTTTCTTGATCATAACAAAGAGAAATTGAAAGAGATGGTTCTTTATTCTGTCTCTGGATATTGTCTTGCCTGCGGGTGGTACTTGGAACTACTACAACCATCTTGTTGCCAGTTTAAGGATGAAGCCAACCCTGATAAGAAAGAAAAAGAGATAGAATAGTCCTTGAGGACATTCTTGAGCCATTGAATCGGTCAACTTTGAAAAATCTCCTACCTGGGTAACTTCATGTTATATAAAAAAATTGTTTTCTTGTTTAAAACATTTTGAGTAGGAATTTTCTGTTACTTGTAGCCTAAGGTATTCTAGCAGATACATTGGTACTTAACACGTGTAATGAATGAATGAGGTGTGGGGAAGGAAGGGTAGCCCTGTCTCTTTTACTTTCCTCATAGAAAGGTTGATTTATAGTCTCACTGCCTGCTACATATGTCTACAAAACTCAGATTTCTTTTTAGTACCAGCTAAAGTACTGAGTCAATTTTTTTCTTACCACCACTCCCCCAGCCAATTCCTGAGACACCAGTTTATTTTTACTGTATTAGCAGTGAAACTGCTGCCTGCCCCACCCCGCAAGCTCCGTGACTGGGGAAATTCTTTAGAAATGGCTTTCTTGTTATAAGGTGTTAGGAAACCATGCAGGAAAACTTCATCATATTTTAGACAATAGACAAGGATTGTTTAGCCAACTCAGTTTTTAAAAGTATATGTGCTAGTCAGGCTGTTCCTCAGGGATGTGCGTTGTATTAAATATTTATGCTTTTCCGCATCATTTAAGCATCTAAAGTGGTGGATGAGGAACTTATACAGTACTAATTTGACAGCTTTTATCTGGAAATTCCAAAAAACCTGATAAATTTTATTTACTCATTGCTATACCTCCTAATTCAAGAGAACATTTTAGGCTTATCTTTGCAACTCTCTGTGTGTTTGGAAGAAAGGAAGAAAGGAAATTTTATGTGGTTTCTCCATTTCCCAAGTGGGCATGTCATTTCCAGGGCTATTCTTCTGCCCTTCCCTCTGTATATAGAGAAAAGGGATAAGACTTATAATTACCAAAAATTATCAATATTCATTGAACATCTCTTTTACTAGGCTCAGATGATGCAAAGAGATAATAGACTAAATTCCTGTTCCCGTAGAGATTAAAATTTGGCCAGGAATATAAATTTTGTAATAAGAAAATCTGAGCAATTATGTCAGTGATATAGGTTAAAAGGCTCAAAGAAATCAAAGAGAGATTTTGATTTGGGAAAGATTCCATTGAGAAGAGGTATTGAATGGATTTGTAAGAAGAGAAGAATTTAGCTGAATATGTGTGTGTGCACGCGCGCACATGTGCATGTGTGGTGAGTAGGGGAAACTTGTTAATAATAGAGCAGGCAGATGCACACATGGTGCATTTAGAAGTTAGTAATTAGACCAGTTTGGCTAGCATGTTGGGACTGTGTAGAAGTTGGGTTTTGAGAAGGCTTTCAGGGCTAGGTTATAGAGGATTTGGAATGATGGACGAGTGGCAATCTTAAATCCGTGATTGTTTTTGGTAAAAGAAAATGAGAGGCAGTACTATAATTCTAATATAATTCAAATTTAATGTAAAATATAGTTATTAGAAAGATTTATCAGCATCAGTAATTAGCTGTCCTCCAAATATTTGTAAGATTCCTCTCACTTTAATAACTTAGCTGATTTTCTTCCCTCTTTTGAATTTCTGCACTGATTAGTTATGGCATTGTATTGAAGTAACTTAATAACTTATCTCCTTAATTCCTCCATTTGTTCTAGAGAGCAGGGCTTTGTCTAATTAACTGTTATATTCCCCATGCTTCTTGCATGGCAGGAATCACCACAAGATGGTTAAGTGAACTCAGTTCTGGGTTCTAATCACTTTATTTTGTAAGATTTTATTTATACTCTCAATGAGTCTCTGTAGTTTTTACAGTTGTGGCATTTTCAAGAAGATAGAGTATCATGATCATGACATTCTTTAATTAAAAAGAGTCCAGGTACTGTTTTCAAAGTGACAAAGGATTCCAAAATCTAACATTATAAAGTTATTTTGAATCAGAGCATCAGTGAAGACATTCAACAAACTTCTTTTTTGAATGATATAGTTTTGTCCCCATAGTAGCAATTTATGCTATCTAAGAAACAAATTCACCTTTTCATTTATGTGATTAGACAGTCTGTGTTGGGAAAGACAAAGAAAGCAGATTAGGGATTAGTTAAAATTGCTTTTTCCTAATTTTTTCCACATGAGCATAGCTTAGGAAATAATGTGGGTCTGATTTCTTTGATATAAGATAACGGTAAATCTCTATTCATTTTATTTGGATTTGATCTCAGCTGAAGATTCTTGAGTTATATCTAGGAATACTTAGTGTTGGAAATATCTTTTATTAGGAACTACTTTTTAAAAAAAAATCAGCTTCATGTTGTAGCAGCAGTTCACTTCCCTTTCCTTCACTGATGACACTATTTTTATTTACACATTGGAGAAGCATATGATGTGATTTCCTTCCAAAATCTATTATCCCCTTTTTGCTTAGTGACAGAAACCTGGGCAATGCGCCTAGTTAAAAGACACTTTCCCAGGCGCATTTACAGCTTGTGGCCGTTGACCAGGTTTTGGCAAATGAAATATAAACAGATGTATCAGGTAGGATTTTTGGGAAGGCTTATGAAAAGGGAGAGAGCACACATTCTCTCTTCTTTCCCTTCAGTTCTTTTTGTCTTGCTGACTGTCATGTGAATATAATGGTTGGAGCTTTAGCAGCCACCTTGAATTCTGGGGTGACCTAGAGGATGGAAACCAAGGAGGATGAAGCAGGAAGACACGAGCCCCATGACTTCATAGAGCCTCCAAACCAGCTCTGGACTGCTTGGCTTATGCCAGGCACTGTGCCAGTATAATAGAGCTGGGGCAAGTTTTCCCAACTATCAACAATAATTTAGTAATTACTTATATAATCAGAAAAAATCATGTTTGTGTTTTGAAAGTAGGAGATTGTAAATTCTTCTGACAGACCGTATATATGATAATACTATCCCTAGAAACAAGGAAATCTGGAGGTAGAAACTATTTTACTGGAAAGAGAGGCAGTGTGGTGTACTAGATAAAACATCAGCCTTGGGAGTAAAGTGTTTTGGAATGTTTGCCCCAGTACTGTCACTGACCAGTTATTTAATAACATTGGTACTCTTGTTCCTTCAACTATAGAATGAATCATCATTTACCTGATATATCAATCACCTGATAGAGTCACTCACCAAGTGTTTGCTCTGTGCCAACTATGTGCAGGCACTTTGCTCATTCTTGGGACTCTCATAGCACTTAATCTGTATCTTACCTGTAGTACTCATTGCCCGCTGTTATGATATATGATATCTAAATATGATACATTTATAAATAAATCTATCTGATTTTTTTACAGAGATAGATTAATAAGCAGTGCTGGTGAGTTTACAGCTCAGGTGAATAAATTTAATTTTTTTTATTACAAACATATTCTATAGCTTAAAGGAACAAACCCAGTTTCTCTTGATAGACATGTTTTCCAAGCTTTGTGGCTATTAAATTCTTTGCAGTTGAAGCATCTATTCCAGAGAGAGTAAATAAAATTCTTGTAGTTAGCAGTTGAAGAGCTTATTGCTGCTTCTCTGGGAAGCCTGAAGAAAGGAATATTTTATGATGAGAACCACAAACTGTATAGGCTTAAACTGAAATAAGGCTTTTGGCCCACTTAGCTAATTCTCTAACTTTGCTGTTTGTTCTGTGTGCTGTAATGGTCCTTCGAAAATAAATAATCTCTGACCTGTTTTTAATCTTCTTGAGAAGAGGAACAGCTAGCTCACTACTTTGAACTCTTAAGGAACTAAGATTTACAAGATCATTTCTTTGTGTGGCAACTATTATTAGTCTGTTTTCTGTTGCTTATAACAGAATATCTGAAACTGGGTAATTTATAAAGAAAAAGAATTTATTCCTTATGCTTACGGAGGCTGGGAAGTGCAAGGTCAAGGGGCTGCATCTGGTGAGAGCCTTCTTGCTTGTCACGTGGCGACATGCTCTCTCAGGTCTCTTTTCCTCTCACATGGCCACCAGTCTCGCTCCCATGATAACTCATTAATTCACAACATACTAATCCATCACGGGGCACAGCCTTCATGATCCAATCACCTCTGAAAGGCGCCACCGCTCAGTACTATCACATTGGGAGTTAAATTTCAACGTGAGTTTTGGAGGGGACAGATATTCCAACCATACCAGCAACTCCTAAAGTACTATTTGACCTAAATTTCTCCTTTAATTTTACCCAAGGCTGAATAGAGGGGCTTATAATTTTGAATTTTAGGGACTTATAATTTTGTCCTATACTAATAAAGATACACCATTTTCGTTATATTTCAATATTTGTTAATTTCTTGCTCCTTAAAATCTCAGTTTAAAGAACAGAACTCAGTGAGGACATTCTACTTGAAACTTGAGGCAAAGAAGCAAGCCACAACTAACAGGAATCAGAGATGGTGGCCAGAGCTGCTATGTGGTGATAAAGTGTAAGCTAAAAATGAAAATCAACTCTGGCCCACAAGTTTTGTTTCTTTCACTTCTACGTAAGTGGTAGTAAGTCATGTTGGCAGTGGCACGGCAGACAGTTTTCTTTAAATATAAAGGATAAAAATATGTGCAAATGTTACTTTTAAAATGGAGCTCTCTATTCTTATATGCTTGTTTATATTTACAGTTCTTCAGAACACTTTGAAATACAATCAGTCTGTAGTCCAGTGGTCTCACTGCATGTTCGCTGATGGTCTGTCTGCTTCAGGCTTTCTGGAATTGTGAGCCAAAGTAGCCAAAAGCCAAGGTGCAAGAATCACCAATCTCTAAATATGCACATATTTTGTATGTGCATATTTTACTCCCTTCATTATAGCTAAACAGAAAGATATTTGGAGCCCAGAGCTTATAGCCTGTATAATTTAAAAGAGAAATAAAGTCAACATTGATTAAAATTACATCTTTAAAAAATATCTACAATTTGGTGGCTTGCTAATTATGAAACTCATGAAAGTAGATGATTGGTTAGCCTTCATGTGTTCATTTTATTTTAATAACATGAAAATGTTTTATTATTAATGAAGGATTTTTGCAACTTTTATTTGTGGTTACTTATGGTTTTGTAATACTCTGAGTTAGGTTGGGTCAGTTTCTACTTAGATTGCTTGGTATGCATGAAAGAGAAGTAGATTTACTTGCTTAGGCTTTCTCTTTACTTTCTTTAAACTTTTGAGAGAAATTTATTTTGGGATAAGTGGGATGTATTTTGGTTCATTGTTTCATGCAACGAAACACGTGCTATGAATCAGTTGTGTGCAATTTAAGGCTCCATGATAGGTTCTATGAGATTTATAAAGAAAGAGATGACATTATCCTTTCCCTTGGTTGCTTAGATTCTCTGGAGTAGCAGTCCCCAACCTTTTTGGCACCAGGGACTGGTTTTATGGAAGACAATTTTTCCACGGATTGGGATGGAGGGATGGTTTCAGGATAATTGAAGCACATTACATTTATTGTATACTTTATTTCTATTATTATTACATTGTAATATACAGGGTGTCCCAAAAGTCGTCATACATAGGGAAAATGGGAAATTGTAGCTAAATGTACCTTTATTTACAAAATATTCATTACAAAATTTTATAAAACTTTTCCTTTGGGAGTATACAGGTTCCTTACAGGCTATGGACCGGTATTGGTCTGCAGCCCAGGGTTTGGGGACCGCAGCTCTAGAGGAAGGGAGACAGGCACACACAACGTAAATGTAACAAGAATACTTTATTATCATTTTGATACAGACATGCTTTTTGAAAACTATGTTTAAACTGTTTTGTAGTAATAGTGGCAATACTTATGTAGCAGTTACTATGATCTATACACCGTCCTGAGTACAGTTGTCCCTTGGTATCTGTGGGGGATTGGTTCCAGGACCCCCTGAGGATAGCAAAATATGTGGATGCTCATGTCTCTTATATAACATGGTGTAGTATGTGCATATAACCTATGCATATCCTCCCGTGTACTTTAAATCATCTCTAGATTACTTATAATACCTAATACAGTGTAAATGCAATGTAAATAGTTGATATGCTATATTTTTTGTATTATTTATTACAAAATTTATTGTGGTATTGTTTGTTTTTATTGTTTTTTTCTGAATATTTTTGACCTGTGCTTGGTTGAATCTGAGGATTCAGAACCCACGGATACAGAGGACCACTGTACTTTCATGTTTATATTAACCCATTTAATTTTCACAACAACCCTGTGAAGAATATGCTATTATTAACCCCACTCTACAGATCACAGAAAGTTAAGCAACCTGCCCATGAATCAAACCAGGTCTAGTTAAAACTAAAGAGTCTGTGCTTTTATCAACTATATAGTTCTGCCTCTTGACAGAAAGATAATATAAAAAAGATAACAGAGTTTCCTTTGAAATTTCCAGAAGAAACTTCAGAACTCGAAGAGGTAGTCTTTTCTTCCTAATGCCAGAGAGCATCATTGTTATAGACTGAATGTTTGTGTACCCCCCTCCCAAATTCATGTTAAAGCCCTAACCCCCAATGTGATGGTATTTGGAGATGGGGACTTTGGGGACTTTGGGAGGTAATTAGGGTCATGAGGAAGGGGTCTTATAAAAAGAGGATGTGAGATCTCTCTTTCTCTTCTCATGGGTGTTCTGTGGAAAGGCCATGTGAGGACATAATGAGAAGGCAGTCATCTGCAAGGAGAGCCTTCACCAGGAATCAAATCAGTCATACTTTGATCTTGGACTTCCCAGCCTTCAGACTGTGAAAAATAAATTTCTGTTATTTAAGCCATCCAACCTATGGAATTTTATTATAGCATCTTGAGCTGACTAAGACAAGCACTCTGCTGCGCCTCCTAAGAGAGGTGAGCTGTGATAATGATTAATTTCTCACCAGGCTCACGACTGTGTATTCGGGTTCCATTACTGGAGATCCCAAATCTCGTCATAATGAACTCAAAGGGGCATTCAAAATTCTTCTGTAGTATCACATCATTAGATTACATTCTGTTTTGATAAAGGATTTGTAATCTTTCACTACAGGCCTATATTTACATTTATTATTAAGTATTTGACTCACAGACAATACTGTGGAAACCATCAAAAATTAAATTTAAAAGTGAATATCTCCCTTAAGATTTTTGTTAAAATGCTCTCCTTAAGTGTTTAGTTTGATTGCTTTTTGTACTGAGTTGTAAGGTTTTCGTTGAAAGAAACCATTTACAGTTATTTCCTTGGCTACAATCTTTCCTGTAGGAGGTTGAACTAAGGCCAGGGTGTGGATGTTGCACGTACGTGGATTTTCACTCATTATTAGCCAGGACTGTGACAGACATGACTGTTCTCAGATTAGGTTGTGGACACAGGCTAATTTTTCTGCTTTAAAGTTGAAATGGCTAATATGTCGACCCTACCTTATTTGCTTAGTTTAAGCATGTGGCTGGGTAACTATGACCACAATTGATTTAGATTCCTTGTTTCTTAACTAAAAAGGGTCTGTGGAAATTCTTTTCAGCCTTTTGTCGAGATTGTCCAAAATTATCAACTGAAATGATATTTTTTGACTCACTTAGATACTAGTGAGTGAAGTAAACGTAGAGTATGTGGGGTGGGGGAATGTAAGCATGAACGTTACAGTAACACTGGAGAGTTGCTTTGGTTTTTCAGAGAATGATCACTGTGGTTTCAAGTATGAACATTTGATTGGTTGCTTTTTATTAATTTGGAGTAGAATTTGAACCGCATGAAAAATCCATTTCCTAATTATTCATTTCTACAACATTACTGTTAGAAAAAGTGGTTCTAGTTGAATGGCAACATTTCTCATTTGTAAACTGTAAGATTAATCTGAATTAGATGGATGGGGGTGGTCTTGCACAATAAAGATTGTCATGTCCAGATAATTGAGAAACATTTATTGGTAAATAAAACATCTTAGTTTTGGGTATTAGGCTTGTCTCTTTATGAAAGAGAAGACACTATAAAAAGGTGAACTTGTTTGTGACACTTTGCATTCCTTCTTCTAATTCTTGAATTACAAAGGCTCACCAACCTCAGAATTAGCAGCAATTTGGTGCCATTTAAGATGTTAATGCTATATGGACCTACCCATTGAGAGATTTAGACCTCTCAATTGAGATTTTTCAGTTAGGCAAAAGTATAAATTCTTCTTCTTCTAATAAGTTAGTAACTATTTACCAAGTGCCTATTATTTTTCTAGGACTGTTCTGGGTTCTTGAGCCACATTCAGTTTATGCATCATCTCTGATCTGTGCACTTGTCTTGCTGTCTGACTTCTGCTGCTTCCCACAGTTGTGGGTAGGGTTGCTGCAGGAGCAGTCTTTCATATTGCTTGAAGGAAAACCCAACAACACCTTGCTTCATGCCCATGCCATGTGCCTCTTGCCCTCAGATTTCCCTGTTGCCACCAAAACACCATAGGACCTGTTCAGAACTCACATGTGTGACCTAGAAGTTCCCAGGAGTTAACATTCCATGTGGCCAAACTTTGAATGAGAGAAGGGAGCTGGGGGATAAATTTTTCCTTCATCCTACTTCTGAACTGACTGCTTGGAGACTCAGTAGCTTCATATCACCTCCCTGAAGACATTCTGCAAATCTGGGCAATCCATTTATAAGAAATCTGTGGCCATCTCTGTGACACATTCTCATATGTTTGCTCTCTCTCCTTTCCTGCCTTGCTTCTGCAACCCTGGAATTGCACTTCTCTATAAAGTGTTATCACATAAGCTTTTCCTGCAGAGCTGTTTTCTGGGGAATCTGGTCTCATTCAGCTCTGAAAGACATAACCGTTTTGTGGGATTACAATGTAAATTATAATGATAGTATAATGTGATGAGTACAAGAGTTTGATCCAAGAGCTGGGTATACAAGTGAAAAATAATTAATTCTGGTTGGTAGAGCATGGGAGAGTAAGGGAAGTATTCCCAGAAGGAGGTGCTTCCTCAGTTGATGCTTGCACAATGACTAGGGGTTCACTAGGTACCTGAAGCCGAGAAGGACTGCTGGAGGAAATCATGTAAGAGCTTCCAAGACAGCTCCAGACAGTTGCTGTGATTGTGGTACATGGTTTAATGGCAGATAGTGGCGATAAAGCTGGAAGGTAGTCAGGGCTGGATCACAAATGGCCTAGAATACCACAGTGCAGAGATCAGTTTAGTGGATTCATGACGGGGCAGAAGTCAGGTCATAGTGACTTGAGGTGTAGATGAGAGATGATAATGGGAGTTAGTGAGTATAGACTAGTTTTTCAGGAAGCATGGCTGGGAAGAAATAGAAAGGAGCTAGAGAGAGGCATGAGATGTATCACTAAGAGTCCCGGCAGGAAATAGATGGCTCACACAAAAAGTTCAACTGAATAGAATTTAATAAAGAAACCTTTTTATGGAGGTGTGGACTGATTTAAGAGAACCCACAACTGAAGCATCAGGAACTAGCAGGAGCAGATGATCAGGAAGCTGTAAGCACTTGTAGGCCTGGCCCTTCAGCAAGTGGGGGGAATGGTGTTCTGGAAGCTCAGTGGCTGTGAAGGCAGATGGGAGATAAATCCTTTCCTCCGATCTCCTGCTGGTGTCTCCATTGGATGAACATAGTCAGAATCCAGAGGGCAAGGGAGGCAGAGTGATACAGTCCAGAGAGGTCTGCCTCTCCAGGCCTACCTTGGGGCAAATAAGGGTGGAAAATGGATCTGGAGAGCAAATGATGAATCGCCGACACACAGGATCAGGGGAGATTTTGTTTTATTTTTTTAATAGTGGGAGAATCTTTAATCATTTATTTCTTGGAAGGAGAACCAGATGAGAGAGGGGCATTACAGAAACACGCAAGAGGCAGAATAATTAATAGAACAAGTTTGAGGAGAGGATGAGATTTGAAGAACAGGCTCAGATACCCATTTGGAAAGTAGAAGGATACATTGTTCCTGAGGCCCTCGGGAAAGAGGCGAGCATGTAAATTTCGCATGCACAAACCGGCACAAAAGAAGGGAGACAATTTGAGGAAACTCATGCCTGGAGAGGTTTTATTTTCTTATCAAGGTAGGATGCAAGGTTATTTGTTGAGTGTGAAGAGACTATGCCTTAGTATATGGCTTGAAAATATGACTGCTAATTTCAGAATTGTCATGAGGAGAATGGGCAAGTGAGCTGACTAGGGAAGATGTGCAAAAAGACTGTTGAGAGAAGGTGGGGACCCAGCTGAGATAGGAAGCGCCAGAGTACTAAAAGCAAGTAATAAAAGAGGGAAATGCCCATAATACATATTAATAAGTAAACTGCTAATGTTAGTAGCTGTAATCTAGTAAAGACAGAATTGTGCATGTGCTATTTTCTGACTCTTAGGCTTGCCTCACACATTCTGTTGGATTCCGGAAACCTTAAATCTTAGATTTCTCATAATACTATATTTCTTCAAGTCTAAGGCACCATTTATTCTAAAATATACCAGAGTTTTATTACCTTTTTTGGTGAGTGGGAGAAATCTCCACTGTGTTAAATGTACAATATTTTTTTCCCAATAATACTATGAATGTATCTTAATTTTATACAATTTCTTCTTTAATATCTCTGTCAAAGACCAAGTCTGTGCCTTTGCCTGAAATATCTAAAGATTCTCCTGAATACTTCTGTCCATCAGCAATTGGTGAGATTGAGTGACATGTTTCTTTTCTAAACCTGTGCTTGGGATCCTGGTCTGTACTGGTTTGACCTGATACTACCTCTGTCTTGTCTTCCATGACATTGGTCTCTGCCTAATTTTCTTCTTTTATTATCTTATGCCTTCTCTTGCATTCTCTCCACATTCTGGCTTTGCCCACCACCGAGACTCTTCTCTTCTGTGAGCTCAGGCTCTGGCTCAACAGGGTTTAAAGATCTACCAACTTATGTACTCAATCAATTAGTTCTTACAGCATCCCCTAATTGAAGGCTGGGCTGTGGTCTCCTATTTCCCATTGTTTTTGTTTGTTAGCTTTTAATTTATATTTCCCTAGTATAAATGATCTGGGCTCTGTTAATAAATATCCCTAAAAGCTTCCTTTTTCTGCTAGATTACGCTCATGGTTTTGTCACTTATAGTTAAACCCTGCCCCTTAGGAGTTACTCAGAAGTGTTTGGCAGATAGAATCTGAGTGATAGTCCTTCAAGAAGCATGAAGTGGTTCTGTTCTAGCTTTTATTTATTTATTTATTTATTTATTTCAAAATATTAAGGCGGTACACATTTTTTTGTTACATGGATACCTTGTATAATGCTTAAGTTAAGGCTTTTTGTGTGCCCATCACCAGAATAATGTTCATTGTATCCAATAGGTAAGTTTTTACCCCTCATCCCTTCCCACCCTCCCCGCTTCTTGTTTTCCAACGTCCTTTACATCTCTTTGTGCCTGTGTATGCTCATTGTTTAGCTCCCAGTTATTAGAGAGTATATGTGGTGTTTGTTTTTCCATTCCTGAGATAATTCACTTAGGATATTGGTCTCCAGTTCCATCTAAGCTGCTGAAAAAGACATTATTTCACTCCTTTTATAGCTGAGTGGTACTCTACAGTGTATATATACCACATTTTCTTTATCCACTCATGAATTGATGGGCACTTAGTTTGATTCCACATCTTTGTAATTCTGTTCTGGCTTTCCTAGAATGAATAACTGGCTGTTCTAAGGGAATCAACAACTTCTGCCCTCTTAATTGCGTTACCTTTTGTGGCAGAGGCGGTCTTTTGTACACACTAACTTTTGGTTTCTTTGCTGCATCATTTTGTAATCTTTTTTTCAAATGCTGGAAGCAACAAATTAAAGATAAAATCCAACTCTTGTGATACAAATAACCCAACTTAAGTGGTAACTAAATGAATGTACAATTGGCCTATTACGTTTGCACAGGCACAGACTATGACAGTTTTGTCTTTCTGCATAGCTAGTGACAAGTTTCTTTTGACGTGAATTTCAGAATTCTTCAAATTTGCATCTTAGAATTGAGGAAATGTGTTAGTACCTGCCTCATAGTGTTGCAATGAGGATCAAATAAGAAAATATATGTGAAACATCTTTGCTAACTGCAATGAGCTAAAGCGGTTATAGTCCTAATTTTCTGGTACCTGGTATAGTTCATGATCTGAAATACAGTAATTCAGTAAGAGTTTTCTTGGCACACAAACCTAAATATTGCTATATCTGTGTGTGAATAATCATCTCTTACTTGTGTAGTGATTTCAGTTACTTTATTTATTCTTACAACCTCACAAGATGAGGAGGTAAGACATTACATTTTTATTAAAGATAGAAAAGAAAATTGAGGTTCAGAGGTATCAGGTGGCTTTCCTAAGGCACACAGTTGGAAAAATGGTGGGGCTGGGATTAGAATCAAGTTCTCCTCAGATGACTCCTTGGACTATAAATAATGTGTCTGCTTAAAGTTTCTGAGATGGATTATGGAAAAAGGTATGCGAGCACTGAGAATATGTTTATTTTATCCACAAAGGAAAGATACCAGTAAGTATTAGGGGAAAGAGTAAGGTGAATAGGCTTCATAATTCCCAATCAGTGTGCCTTATATTTTTTGTCTTAATTCATTCCTAGGTGCAGAATAGTGTATTATTTTTTGTGAAGAGATAAATGTTTAATTTTCTTACTTGAAGTGACCATGTTATATATTGCTTTAAAAAATACAGATCAAGAGAAAGCTATAAAAAAGAAAGCCATTCTTATGTGTATTTTCTAATTTTTCTAGAGTAAATATTTATTACTTGCATAATAAAAACTTGATATAATAAATTATATCTCAATTTTTAAAATAAATGTGCTTAGAAAAATGATATCCTAACAGTAGGTATTTCTGGTGGAAGAGATTATGATAGATATTTATTTCCTTTATGTGTTCCCCTGTTTTCTAGACTCTTCGCACTGAATAGACTGCTTTGTAATCAGAAAACAAAACGTTAAATATTATTTTGAAATCAACATATGCACAAAACAGACAAAGCTGAGTAATTAGAAGACTTGTGATAGAAAATAAAGATATTTTGGAGTGAATAACTTATGAAGAGTTATTTTGAAATTTACTTTGAGGTTATTGATTCCCCAGGAGACAGGGTGATGTGGTAGTACTGAGACTCCAGGGAGACATGGAGAGAGGTTGGGTGGAGGAGGCTATTGCTAGCCAAGTTCTGCTTTCTGTGAAGTTCAAAGAGGGACAGTAAGCCATCAGTTTCTATTTTGATTTCTGCTTATGAAGTTTTAAGACTTAGTATTAGCTTGCAGGATCTAAAAAAGGACCTATGGTGGTCATGAGAACATGCGTTGGAGTTAGGCAGACTTAGGTTCTGATTCTAGACATGCTCCAGACCAGCAATATGACATTGGAAGGTTACTTACATCTTTGCCGGTTTCTTTATCTACCTCTTAAGTGGTGGACAGCACTGAGATATTTGTGCAAATCTTAGCACGATGATTGGTATATACCAATCAACAATGAGTGGCAGCTGTTGTCACCACCACAATCATCCACCGGTCTGGAATTTGAGATGTACGTGAATTCGAGTTGGTATTACAGAACTGCTGCATCTCTCAAGCATCTGTCCCACCCTTAGTTGCAGCTGACATCAGCCCAACTCACACAGTTAAAGCTTAAAAACGTTATTCACTAGATAGCTCAAGAATTGGTTGAAATACAGAGCAGCCCTGGGCCTCAGGCTCTAGGGCACTTTTAACCTCACAGAGGATGGTTATAGGAGCTGCTCTAAGTTCTTTGAGTAGTCTAATATCTGTGACATTTTGGTGTTGTCATGTGTTGAATGTCTTTTCTCCTGAGTATTGGTCAGCTTTTCCTTCTTCTTTGTCTATCAAGTAATTTTTTATTGTATTCTGAATATTTTAAATATTGTGTGGTAAGACTGGATTCTTTTAAAATCCTCTGTACAAAGGTTGATTTGTTTTAGCAGGCAGTTAACCTAGTCAGGTACAGACCATATGTTCTTTTTCACCTTCTGTATGTGCTGGTGCCAGTGTCAATGCAGTTTTCAAAGATTTTCCTATTTTTTTTTCTTGGAGGGTGGAGTTGTCTGCCCCTTGCTCAAGCCACTCAGGGTTTAGTTCAGGTGGTAGTTTATATTGAAGTTAGTTCTCCATGCCTTTGCTGTGCTTCTCTGAGTATATTCCACATAGGCACAGTTTGAGGGTGAGCCTGGGGTTGTGCCACTTCACAGATAGAACCAGGGGGTTCTCTTCTCTATTACTTTCTGGGATATTTTCTCAGGACTTCTGTTTATATTTCCTCTGGCTAGAGAGATGGATTATTGCATAGTTTTAGCCTCCATGTTATTGTGCCATTCCACTTGAGTGGGATGGAGTGGCAAGAGAAAGAAGGGAGAAAAGAATAACAAGAATTTTCCCCCAAACTCTTTGCACAGTAGGAGTCCCTTGTTCTAGTTCCTTTATCTAGAAAGATGGGTTTTCTCTTGGGGATATTAGGTGCTTGCATTGCTGTGGTGGCAACAGTAGAGTTCTACAACTGGTGCTGGTTTTGGGGAAGGGCTGGAAGAGAAAAAAGAGAAAAAATAAGCACACCCCCTCATCCCCCATTCTCCAGCTAACAGGGATCCTTTTTCTTGTTCTTCTGGACAGAAAAATGGGCTTCTCTTGGAGTTTTTGCATTCTGTACCTATTGTGCAACTCCCTGATTTGGCCTACCTTCAGCTCAAAGCCAGGAAAGAAGAGAAACCAGACAACTCACTACCAGTATATCAGTTGTTAGAAAGTTTTGACTTTCTTCTCCAATCTACCTGCTATTATTTATTTTGCAGAGTCTTACTTTTTGAATTTTGAGCAGAGTGGGAAAGAGAAGCCATAGTGGGCTTTCTCCATCTTGGCTGGCCCCAGTGCAAACATTATTATATTGGCCAGGTAGCATGTGCATATTAGGGCCTGGCCAGGGGTTGGAGTTATGTGATTGACTGCCCAGTCAGAACTGCATGGAATCTTAGAATAGTTCCCCAAAGTGTAATGAGGGCCTGGGCATGCTATTACCTGAAGAAATGGGAAAGCAATGCCAGGCAGAATGAACAACAGGTATCTACTGTTTATGATTAAAAAGAAACCTCTTAATAGATGTTTTAAGTTTGTTTTCTAGAAAGTGTAGTTATGACAGAGGTATTATTAGGGTTATTTATTCTTATTTAAAAAATTCTACTTGAGAGGTTCTTGTAGGGTCAGTTGAGTGCAAAAGAACTTAAATAACTAGCTTATTTTTACTTATCTCACAAGATTTGCAAACAAAACCATACTTTCGGATGCCAAAAAATTTCAGAGCCACTTATGACCCATGCTATTTCTGTAGATGCTTTTCACAAGTAAAGCTCAATTTCAAGTGTCAGCATTGACAAGAATTAGCTTTCGAATTTAAATTGAATTTTTATAAATTTTTACTGTTTGAGCTCTGCCAGTGGCGTAGCTGAATTCAAATGTAGAATTACCCTTCTGTAGCCAAATTGTGAAGTCAGCGAAGTGTGTTTTCCGTACTCTGTCAGCTCTTTGTTTTCTTTTCTCTCATTCGACTATTGCCGCTTTTCTGTATCTACTTTGTAGCAGAATCCTTCTTGCATCTGCACCTCTGTACAGTATTTAAGCTCCGGGTCTTCAGAGCTCATCTGACCTTGCCTTTAAAGCCTTGCTAGTTATATGGGACCCATCAGAGAAACAAACCTAGACTGAGGTGCTAATTAAAGTCAGGAGAAATCTGAATATTTTTTATGTCTTGGCAAAGCAATTACCTGACTTTAGGGAAAGTCATACATTTTAACTGTAGAAAAATTTGAAAATATAGAATTATATAAGAGAAAATAAACATCATCGCTTAGTTAACTACTGTCAATTTTTTGATATATACCTAGAATCTTCTTTCCACGTAGTGATCACTCACACACTTTAAAAGTGTTTAGATATATTGCTGTACAACCTGTATTTTACACTTAAATATGTCAAAAATATTTTGTCATTAAATATTCCTTGGCATTATCATTTTTAAATGGACTATGGAAAATCCCATATGTGTGCACCATAATTTATTAACCATTCTCATATTGTTGCACATTCATATTGTTTTAAAGTTTTCACTATTTTAAAGAATGCTACAATGCAAACATACGATTTCTTTGCATTACATGCCTAGAAGTGGAATTGGTGTATCATGGGATATATATAATATATTTCTGAAACTTTGATGCAGTTTCTTTTGGTGCTTATTACATAGTAAGCAGTTGCTCAAATCTTGCAAAAGCAAAGATACTTTTTCAGTTTCAGTCTGATTAATTTAGAAAACTTATGGTTTATATTATATACAGGTAAGTTAACAACCATATATAATTAGACAAAATGAATGGGTTTCCAAAGATTTTATTTCTCCTTTTTGGAAAATTGTACTTTTACATACCATGTACAGTTTTAATTTAGGTTAGGCAAAAAAAAAAAAAAAAAGAAAGAAAGAAAGAAAAAAGAAAAGAAGAAGAAAGAAATTACCTTTACCCAAGAATCCTTCAAAGGTAGATGGACCCTCTCTCCCTTCCAGAAAATTTTAAATTTTACCTTATGAAGTGGTAGATATCTTTCTTGCTGTTCTTTTGTTCAGATATTATATATGGTCATATGATGGAGACCAGTACTACCTTCAGACAAGGCAGGAGGGGGCCCTGCCTTAGTCTTTGCTGTGGAGGGCCCCTCTCTGGTCCTTCTCTGGCTATGGCCCTCCCCCTGCCTTATAGTCTGTGGGCCAAGGAGTTGTACCCCCCTGGATGTCATGTCCCACCCCTTTTATACCATATTCCAGGTAACAAGACTTTGGAATTATGTGTTTAAAAGGCCCGAGATTGCGTCCAGGGCCTTCACGGGGCTTTTTGCAGGCCCATTCTCCTGATTCTAGATTGTGCCATTGTGGGAGGGGCACTTACAGGACTTGGGTGTGTGGGCTAGGGTTGCCACTTGCATGTGAGAAGGTGTGGGGTGGCTATGGAAGAGGAAGGGGCACTTCAATTTATACTCTTGCCCTTGGTGCTGCAAATAATAGAGAACTTGTTACACAGTGATTTGTTATTATACAGATTTCCCTATGTTACTATAAGGTGTGGGCAGAGAGAGCCTTCCAGGTAGAGGAAAAGTCACATAGGTGCTGGGGCCTGGGGCCTGGGGCCAAAGAAGAGTATGGCATGTTTGGTCCCCTAATTTCAATGTTTCATACTTAAAGAAGTTTGGGAAATGAAGCTTGGAGAAGCAGACAGAGGAATGAAGAAAGGCCTTTTTTGCTATGCTGAGATTATTGACTTTTTCCTCAGGCCAGTGGGAAGTCATTATAGGGTTTTGAGAAGGGATGACATAATGAGATGTTTCCTTTAAATTTGGCTGTGGTTTGTAGTGGGTGTGGGCAAAGGCAGAAACAGGGAGGGCAGGTAGGCTTTTGGTGGTATTCATCTGGCAGGAGATGGTGATTGCAATAGGGCAGTGGCCATGAGGATGACCCTTGTCTACCACGTAGGACCATGCTGTGGACAAATTCAAGTGGAATAATGTTACAAAAATTGTTTTGGAAAACTTACAGGATTCTACAAATGTTCATAGTGTTATTAATAACAGCGGAAGGCCTAATAATTATCATATTATGGATACAGGTTAGATTCCAGTTAATCTCAATTCTAGGGTAAGAAGGTGTGAAAATCAGCTGAACTGATGTGGGAAAGGGTGCCAGCGTGGGGTGTAACACCTCACTTCTGGGAGAGCCGGACGGTGGCTCTGCTAGTCTTTGGGGGAGGTGGTTCAAGTGGAGAGACAGTGGTTTTGGAGTTAGCTGGACTTGGGGAATTGTGGCTGAGGCAGATCTCATCTTTAAATATTTACCTGTTCACATAGTCCAATTTTCAGTAAGATGTTTTTCCTTTCTTTTGATTTTTGGCTTGATGTCCCTGAATTAGTAACCTTTCTAATGCAATTTTTCCAGAGGAAATAACTCTTCTCTTGCCTTGATGTGGAAGGGAAACTGAGGGGTCTACATTATCAAACAGATTTCAACCAATCTTTGTTTTTAAGATCTATTTTTCACCTCTGATTTATGAAGTATTTGGTGGCTTCAATTATGAGTCTTTCTGCAGCTCAAATCGGCTTTCTTCTTGTTATCATCTGCCTCTGTAGCTCCTAGCTTTCAGATTTTCTTGCTTTGATAAGTCAATTAGAGTTCACCTTATGATTTCCATCTTCTGGAAATAATTGTTGACACCAGCATCTATTGCCATTTTCATTTTTCTTTATTTTTGTGAGCTTATGGCATTTTTCTTTCTTTATTTTCTGTTCCATTTAGAAACTCTATTCTTTTGTAGGTTTGTGGGGAGCAGAGATAAACATATATTTAATTCAGCAAGTTTAAATATAATGAGATAATAAAATAATGATTTTATGTGCTTAAAGACTTTTATACAAAGACATACATTTTCTTCATTATTGTCTATGGGGGTTTTTGTTGTTAATTAATATTTCTAATATTATTATTATAGATTATCTAGCTGCAGGTTTCTTGAGAAAATGGAAAAGTTTCCTTCATTTTACATGGCAGACTTGTTTTAAAATGCTCATTTTTTGAAAATTTCCTTAGAAGTACATAATTACAGGATGTGATTGGTTTCCCTTTATCTAGAACAGTGAAAATGTGGGACATAGACTATAATATGAGAAGCATAGATTTTTCTTTCAAAGATTAAAAGGCATCTGAGAGTCACAGAGCTAGTTGAGCCACTCAGGGTCTTAAAGTGCGTACTGGCAGAGGTGAGACTGGGATCTAGGTCTGTTGTTCCCAGTTCATGGCCTATCCCTTGACAAGCTTGGATTGAAAGCCATAGAAAGAAAATGATCTAAGCTGGGTGTTTCTAAGAAAGAAACTCTGTGCACTTTCATTAACACTAAAACATAAGCCCAGTGAGACCAGGGACTTGGCATATTTTGTTCACTCCTGTATCCCCAGTGTCTATACAGTGGCATATGGAATGTGTTCAATAAACATAAATTGAACTGAAAAAAATGAATCAAGCACCTCTATGGCCTTGCTCACAAAGACAGACATTGAACTTGGGTTTAAAATATGAACTTTTTCAAAATAATTTTTAAAAAGCAATACCGTGTCCATAAACGAGGAGAAAAGGATGTGTCATAAATAGATCAGATACATATTACTTTACTTAGCAGTAGGTTTCCATGGTAACATCACGCTCCTTTTATAAAAGAAAAATTTGAATATAAATATTTCTGCACAGTTCTACTGTGCTCATATACTTAATAATGTAGGCTAAAGGAGCTATGATAGGTTATGTGTATATCTGCATTAAGTATTCTCTTGCTTTTGTCCTTTCCACACATTATGATAGTATAATGAGGTGTGCTCACTCACTGGAATTGGAGTTGAAGTATTTGTGCCATGCACTACAGTCTCTCCCCGCTTTTCCCTCTTGCTATTTTGCTCTCTCAAATAAATGTGCCAAGTGCTTTGCTGAGCACTTAAATTCGGGAGCCTTTCTCCCAGAGGAGTTGCAGTCTCATCAAATACAAGGTTATGCTGTTCTCAACATGTCACATAAAAAAATTCAAAGAGAAAGAACTTTACGTGAAAAAAATGAAATGAAGAAAATGAATTACATTTGCTTCTTTTTGTCCCTTCCCTCTGTGTGTATTCTAGGTATCAGCATTTTCTCTGCTTTGAAGCCAGAGGCCTTCCACTGACTGTCTCTACTGCGTTTGATACTGTGCTAGAATTTGTGATCATATGCTTTATCTTTATAATTAACTGTGGTCTACTCTTAATTGCCTACAGAGGATAGACAGGGAGCATCAGGAAGCTGATATGAATAAATCTGAGTACAGAAGACCAGGCAGCTACATTCACTCCTTCCCTCCCTTATGTATTTTTCCATCCCTAGGCTAACACATTTCACTGCATACCTTTAGGCATATTCTCTTCAGCTAGATCTCACTGCTTACCCCACCCTGTCAAACTAGCTATTTATGAAGGAGCTGGTAAGCACTAGAAGAATTACAAATTCTGCCTATCTTTCAGGGCCTTCTCCTTAAAGACTTTCATACTGTCTCAGCTCACAGGGATTTCTTCTGACTCTGAAATCATGATATAATAGAGTCACATATTGCAAACTCTACCACACATACTCTGTAGAGTGTGATTCTAACATTTTAAGACACTTATTTTTCTAGAAAACCTTGCCCCTAAAATGCAAGCCATCTGAGTGCTAAGAAATAGATATCTGATGGAGTGCTTAAGGAAATACTGGCTGTGATGAATTTATTGAACAGTGGCACAACATTGTACTTCATAGAAGAGTTAAGAGATTTTTATTGGTAATTTTGACCAGAGTTTTTACTTGCACGCTGACTTGTGATGTCACTATTCCACTTTGAGACTTTATTCTTTATGCTTTCTTATAAGATCATGTTGTGTGTGTACGTGTCTTGTCTACTCCAACAAAATCATAAGCTTACTGAGCACAGATACAATGTTTTATTTTAAATCTTCCCCATATTTCTTAGGCCATTGTATTTATTTAATAATTACGTGCCAGGTAGTAAAGAATGATGTATATTAATATATAAAAATGATGTATTGATATATACATAAATCATTATATCTAATATATGATATCTGTTAATGTCAATATAAAAATATGTATATTGTCAATATGTTGACATATATGCATATCAATTTATATGTAAGATTTATTTGAAACATTGTCTAGTATAGGGAGCAAGGCTCTTATCCGCCTAAGGTTTGCTGAAAAATCACTGACATGAGGCAGATTGATTAATACGAAGAAGAAAATACAACTTCACTTTAACATGTGTACACAGGAGTCTTCGGAATGAAAACGCAAAGATACAGGGGAAATTGTTCATTTTTATGCTTAGGTTCAACAAAGTATGGACAGACATGTAGAAATATGATTGGACAAAAAGTGTGTGATCTAATGCTAATAGACTGAGTGAGGAAACCCAGCAAGGCCTGTGTCTAGATTCTTCTTGGCCTCTCTGTGCTGCATTCCTTCCTTCTGGGTGTGGGGCAGGACCCTCTCTGGAATGAGGATCTTATGGCCTGTAGTCAAACAAGGTAGGTCAGATAATTACTTTACGGCTAGTTTTTACACAGAATAATTTTAGGTTTTATGGCTGGCTTTTGGGAAAAGGGGTTCTGGCTTTTATGACCCACCTTGGGGAAGAGGGATTCTAGTTTCTGTGGCCACCTCAGGGGAGAACAGGACTGAGAGGCAGGAGGACAGGAGAAGGTCGGAGAAGAACTTTTGCTTCTGAGGCCTTACTTTTGGGGCACTGTTTTCTGAGCCCCATCACTGGCATATGTGTAAACTGTAAATATTGTTATCAGAATTGGGAGATGATACCCCAAGGTTTATAGAGAGCTCCATGAGGCTTTTGTAGTATAGATGACTTTGGTGTTTGGGGGGATATTATGGGCCTCCAATATTTATTTGGATGTATCCTGAATTTTTGTGTTTTAGGTGTAAGATAACACGATTTGAATTTTTGTTATTTGAGAGCTCATGACTGTACCTTGGTTTGTGAATGTATGTGCACAAGTTTGAATTTGTGTGTGTGTGGCGTGCATGGTTTCTATGGAAGGGTAATGTTCCCTTAGGTGTTTTGTGATTAGGACTAATTCCAGGCTCTATTTCTTTTTGGGTTGTTTCCTGGTTCCCTCATATTTACAATGTAAGGTTTACATTGTTGTCATTTTGTTATTTGGGGCAGTGTGTCCACACCCCAGCTTTCTGTGATTTGCAGATATGTCTAAATAACTGCCATCCTTTGAATTGGAGTAGGCCCAGGCACTTCTTCCAGTTTATAATTTGGAAGTATGCTTTGTGAGCTGATGTTCTGTTGTTTAGAGTGTAATCTGACTCATATCAATGTGTTTGCTGATAAACTGTCAAAAGCCTTGAAGTGTAGGAAGAATTGTCAGGAATTTTCCCCTTGTTAGGAAAAATTGTGAAACACATTGATATAGGCAGAAAAGATTACTAGGTGCCCTGTTTAGTGTACTTTTCTGAACAAGTGGCTTCTATAGTGGCTTGCCCCTTTCATTGTCTTTGAACTAGTTTACAATACTGAGTTGTAGGAAACTGCTGGTAATATGAATGATTCTTGTCCATATAGTGGAAATGCATTTTATCATTTGGAATGCAATTGATTATCACCCTCTATATATTTACCAGTTTTGTGTCTCTTAGTAAACTCATTTCACTTTCCTAATTGTTTATTTAGATGTGTCCTTTGAATTCTCCTTTGAATTTGTGGTAACATCTTATCTTACTAAGTAAGATGTTACTTGGTTGACTTGCTAATTAATGGCAAATAAAATCTTTGACATATTAATTTTATATTTGTATGAGAAATTATCTTACCTTTTCTTTTAAAATTGCCTTTTAACACCAGAAAATTCCCATTTCTGAGGGACTGGTTTAAGTACTCAGTGTTTACTTGGGTCTATGGTTAGGGATTTGGGGTGTTATCTATAAATCTGAAAACTTATGTTCTGTAATTGTCTTTCTTCAGCATCCTGAATACCATCAGAATATTTGGGGGTTATATATTGTATCTTTAGTGATCTTACTGTATCACACTATTTCTTAGATCTTTCTGTGGACTTAAGGCTTGCCTTCAGAAGCAGATTTTTTTGTTTTTTATTATTTGTTACCAGCCCAAATGAAATGCCTATTAAATAATTGAAAATAAAACTCAATCTGTCTTGGGCGAAAATCTAAATCCCTGACCCCAAGTTCTGCCCTCTGCATGAAATAGGTTTGCATTTCAGTATTTTAAAATTATGAATAAACACATTAAAGCTTCCCACTGGAATCGTAAGAGTTTGGTAACAACAGTAGCTGTGGCCTTTTAGAGTCATTGAGTACTCTAGAGGAGGCAGATAGGATAAAAGAATCTTAGGAAAAGTAACTGGCATATGACATTCAACATTATAGCCAGAAAACACAATACCTTTTTCCGTGTTCTTATTGCTGCTCTTGTCACATAACTGGCAACCAGAATAACATAGAGGCAGTGTTGGAGGAGAGTTTTCTGGAGCTTAACCTATTTCATTCAGAGTGCTTGCTTTATTTGAAATTCATGCCAGACTTCACAGCATCATTATTTTGCTAGGATGATAAGAAATTACCTGAATTTTACATATGGAGGCCAGAATATTCTCAGTGGGATATGGAAATAAGAGAGACATCCTAATACAAATAACAGGGAACAAGAGAAACAAGAAAGCCATTATGCAAATGCATATCTGGTCAAGGCTATTCTACCGTGGGAGGTTGTGGTAGGCTGAATGATGCTCCTTCCTACTCCCTGTGCCCCCCACCAAAAAAAGATATCCAAATCCTAATCCTGGGAATTTGTAAATATTTTCTTACACGACAAAAAAGACTTTGAAGATACAAGTTAAGAATCCTGAGAATGGGAGATTATCCTGGTGGGCCCTAAATGCTATCACAAGTGTAGAAGGCAGTGTGACCACAGAGACAGAGATTGGAGTGATGCAGACACAAGGCAATGAATGCTGGTGGCCACCAGAAGCTGAAAGTAGCAAGGAATGGATTCTCTCCTAGAGCTTCCTAAGGGTGTGTGGCCAGCCTGGCAATACCTTGATTAGCCCCATAATACTGCTGTTGGACTTCTGGCCTCCAGAACTGTGAGAGAATTAATTTATGTTGTTTTAAATTGCTAAGTTTGTGGTAATTTGTTACAGCTGCTGTAGGAAACAATACAGATTTTGGTACCTGGAAGGGAAGTGCTGCTGTAACAAATACCTAAAAGTGAGGAAGTTGGGGAATGGGCATAGGCTGGAAGAATTTTGAGGTACACAATAGAAAAGCCTAGATTGCCTTGAACAGACTGTTGGTAGAAATATGGACTTTAAAGACTGCCAGTGAGGGCTCAGGAGGGAGTGAGCATTGTAGAAAATGTCTGTATTGTCATAGAGAATATGTAAATTGTCATAAGCAGAGTGTTGTTAAAAATATTAAAAGAGATACTGGTGAAGTCTTCAAAGGGAAAGAGGAGCACATCATCGGAAATTGGAGGAAAGGTGATCCTTTTTATGTAATGGCAGAAAGCTTAGCAGAATTGTGTCCTACGTTTGTGTAGAGAGCAAAACTTGTAAGCGATGAACTTAGATATTTAACCGAGGAGGTTTCTGAGCAAAATGTTGAAGGTATGGCCTGGTTTCTTCTTGCTGCTTATAGTAAAATGTGAGCGGAAAAAGATAAATTGAGGGAAGAACTATTAAACAAAAGGAAAACAAGACTTGATGATTTGGGAAATTCCCAGCTTATCCAGATTGCAAAAGATGTTAATATTAGGAGATTCACTGTTAGGAAAGTGTGCTGTGCAAAGAAGGTCAAGGGTAATGGCCTTTCCACTCCCAACTTCCCCGTGGTGATGTGACTTGATATTTCTATTCTCACCTGTCATTGATGCATTAAGGGAGGCACAGCTGAATAGCGACATCCAAGGTATTGAACTGAATACATAGGATATTGAACTAAAAATATTTTGGGATAGATTTGAAATTTCTCTCATTCTTAAAATGCTCCAATAACATTTTGTCCTGGTTCCTCTCAGTTCAACCATCACATATGTGATCTGACCAAGGGAGGTCACTGTGAGAATTTCAAAGCAACCAAAGGCTGGAGACAAGAGGGTTGGTTTCAATTTGGCAATTGTAATTAATGGTATTTTTTTTAAGGCAAGCAAGAAAATGAGGTTTATTGAGGAGAGAAAGACAGGATTATAGAGCAAGAGCAAGATATAGGTTTATAGAGCAAGATACATATGCCACAATGACAACCTGACCCATTGTCATAGCAAAAAGAGACAGAGAGAGAAAAGGGCTTAGTTGGTATATTTTAATAGTCTGTGATTGATGGCAGCCTGCTGTGTATTAAGCCTGGGAAAGCTGCTTATAATCGTGTAGTCTTTTACTAGTATTTGATGATTAACTATTATACCTGTTAAGTTTTAAACAGAGTGAGAATTAGGTCAATGGGAATGGTTCTTTTACTTCTTTCTCTGAAACACTTGGGACAGTGACAGCAGTCAGTTTCCCAGTATCATTTTGCTGTTTCTCATACTCATATCTTTGGGTTATTTAGAGCTTAAAAAGCCTGCAAAAGAGAAAGGGAAGTGTGCTGTAGCCTTTTTGAGTGGGTAAGAGGAGAGGACAGTGGTCACAACCTGAGAGCGTTGACCATCCTGTCCCACATCATGTATCTCCTCTGTGCCTAGAATACTACATTTTTGATCAAGAAGCCGTTTGGTGGGGGTGGTGGGGTAAGGGAGGGATGAGAGCCAAGGAAAGGGTATAGTTTGGAAACAGGCTTGCAGGGGGTTGAGGTGATTGAGAAAGTACAGTTGTCCCTTTAGAATTGGCTCTAACAAAGGCTTGTTTTGTGATTGTTTGCAGAAAGATTACCACTTTGAATATACGGAATGTGATAGCAGTGGCTCCAGGTGGAGAGTTGCCATTCCAAACTCTGCAGTGGACTGCTCTGGCCTGCCTGACCCAGTGAGAGGCAAAGAATGCAGTATGTTTTGTCTTTCTGACCATTTGTTTTCCTGATTAAACCATAACCTATTCATATTAGCCCTAGATGTTAATTGTAATGAATATAAGAGACCTTACAAAAATGAACTTGTGGTATTGATGTCTAGCAGAATAAATGCAATCTTCCTCCACATTAGATGTCCTTATGTCTGAAACCTGTAATGAGACACAGGCAATATTGAAGATGTTATTATTATTTTAAAAAACCTATTTATTCTCTTATTCAAATAAGAGGAGGGCAGAGTGGCAGAATTTCTCTTTAGTGGATTTCTTCTTATTTAAAAAAAATTTTTAAATAAAATTAAAATTTTGGTAAAATGCACATAACAAAATTTACCATGTTAACTAACCATTTTTAACTATACAGTTCAGTGGCATTAAGTATATTCGCATTGTTGTACTATCATCACCACTATCCATCCACAGAACTCTTCTCATCTTGCAATGGATTTCTTTTTTTTAGCCATAGAAATAACTTAATATGATTTTTTTTTTTAGTGTAACCTACAGAGAGATTGTAGAATTGCTGCATATCACATTCAACAACTTGTCTTTTGGCAGTTAAGCAGGCTTGAAGTGCAGCATTATGAATTAACAGAGAAATATGTCATTAAATTTGTTTTCATTTATAAATTCTACCTTTTCAAAAAAAATCCTTTAATTTAGTGAGTCAGGGTTTCCTGCAGTGAAATAGTCTAGGGGTTTCCTGGAGTTCAAAGCTGGAAGTATAACAGAAAGAATTTATTTTGGTTTTCCTGCAGTATTCCAAGTGATATTCCTAAAAGCTTAGTTCTTCTGTGCCCAAATGAAAGAGCAGGTAAGCAAATATTAAATGGATAACTAATTCCTTCCTATTTATACAGAGAGTGTGTCTCTGTTACTAGCTGGAGGAGTTTTAGCATAACTGGTGGGTTTACTGATAAAAGGGAGACTGTGATAGTCATATGAGGACATTTAGGGATAAACACCATTATTTCTTGGTGAATGATGTTAAATGAACACAGAGGGAACCTGAGAAACCCTGTGGGCATGTGAAGGCTTCAGTCTAGCTATAGTCTTAAGAGACAATGGGGTCTGCATGGAAGAAGAAGATGCCAGGCTGGGGTATATGCAACTACTTGTGCAGAGGGCAGATCAGCTCTCAGGGATGAATGTGGTTAAAAGGGAAACAGAGCCTGAATATTTAATATTTACATATTGACCAGCACACCACCTATGTAATTAGCCCATTATAAATTTGCTTCAGTTACTTGCCTAGAATATCTGTATATCATTTATCTATACTTATTTTTTACTTGTGAGCTAATTCCCTGGTTTCCTCATAAATAACCCTGTTTAGGTGGACTACCTAACCATTGTGAATACTAACTCCATGTCTGGGTGGTGTGGTGGTGCTAGCTAGCACTGATTTTTGAGAGCTGATTGTTAGTTTGAAATGGGCCACAGAGGAGTATTATATACCATGGAAATTGGCAAATGCTACAAATCAGGGACCTCCCTTCCCTTGGGAGCTGGATTTTAAATATTTACCACACACCACTGATTAAATTTATTGGCCAAGGGGTCAAAAATCTGTTACGGAATTGATGCCTGCATAGGAATTAATTCTAGTTGACTGTTGGCAGAGACATTTTTGCTCATTATTTACTTTGATGTTCCACAGATAATGTTTTGAATCTGATGCTCCAGCAAGAACTTTTCTAAAAACTAACTACTAATTAAGTCACGATTAGTTATTACTTACTTTAAAAATGATAATACTTATATATGTGATGGCTGGGACATTTTTTATCTTTGCAATTTGTCTTAAATCTGAATTTCCAAGTATTCCTGTGTAATATATTTGCTCTGAAAGTTGTCAGCCTGGCCTTAGGTCTGTGACATTTTCTTTATTATACTAAAGGCAAATTATTTTAAAACTCACTAGTAAGTAAACAGATCTAAGTAACTTAGAAGTGCAGTTAATTTATAGCATTAAACATGTTGCTTACGACTTTACCCGTCATTAGTGATTGGCTGCTAAAGGAAGTATGATAATAACTGAATATTTCTTCAGTGACTTAGATTTTCGATTGCTAATAATAACTACCATTTCTCACATACTGATTATGTGCCATACATTGTGCTTAGAGCCCAGTGTCATTATCGCATCGTATCTTCACACCACCTCTCTCAGATAACCACTATCAATATTTCCATGTTACTGATGAGAAAACTCAGACTTAAAGTGGTGAAGTGACTTACCTCAGGTCATATAGCCTGGATGTGGCAGATGTGGTATTCAAGTACAGAGATGTCTGATTACAGAGCCTGTCTCTTACCCACTGAGTTCATCTTCCTCTCGAAGATGGAGCCTGCAGGAGCTTCCAGGTCTCCATATGGGGAACATAAAGCTCTGTTGGTAAACCCAGCAGTTGGCTCATAAAGAAAAAGAAAATTGAAAAGTGGAATATGGCAACTTTAAGTAAATGAGGAATAGTTAGGGTTGTGGCTATGTGGGACATGATTTGCCCAGATCCTAATGTCTCTAAATAAAATCAAACCCAGAATTTGGCCTTTGTTGAAATTGTTATAGATTCTTCAAAATGTAATTGGGTAGCTATTTTATTCTTTATCAAAAAGAAGCAGTGGAGAAAGCTTTTCCCAAGGAAAGGAAAATATAGGAATACTCATGAAGCAGTTGTGAATTTTTCTAGAAAACTGACCGGCAAGCTATATTATTAATATATACTTGTTTTTTAAAAATCATAAGATCTGGCTGCAAGGCTCCTCTGAGTGAAGTTAATGAGAAGTCAGGTGTCCATTTTTGTTGTGCTAGAACCCTTGGGTATATGTGAGCCTGAAGCTTACAGGGCTCAGGAAATGACATGGAGAGGCCTCTGGTTATTAATTGACACTGGTCCCCATTGTCCTCTTATCCCCTCTGCTGTGGAGAAATCATCAGTCTCTTAGTGCTGCTCTGGACAGGCCACTGAGATGACCTCATGTCTCTCCTCCTTTCTGCTAGCTCTAGGCTCAGATACAGAGAACTTTGCCACTACTCGTAGGCCCTGGTGCCAAGAGCTTAACATCCATCATTCAAGGTCATGCAAGTAGCATGTCATTCCTGAAGCACAACACTCTTTATCTCAATCCCATAAAAAGGGGATATAGCCCCTGTTCCAACCCCATCTCTTCTGCACTGTTGGATCACTTCCTTCTTTTATCCCTGAAGCACGAGAGTTTCTAAAATCTTTCCTTGACCCTCTTGGGTTCCCTTGATGTTTTTAGATCATCAAAAACAATGCTCCTTTTGGAGTTTGCCTGGGTAATGTTCTCTCCCCTTCTCCCTCTCTCTCTCCCTCCCTTGCCCACCTCACTAGAGACAGGGCCCTTTTGCATCAAGCCAAACCTTAGGAATAAAGGCCTGGCCTGGAGTAGTAGTGTGGAGAGAGTTCCTTTACGTATTTTGAGACAAGTCTAGAACTCTGAGGGGGAAATAAACATAATATATCTCTTCCTTTTATATTCTGACATTACTCTGGGAGTATATATCTTTTTTTTTTTTCCATTTTTTTATTTAAGTGGATTTAGGGGGTACCAGTGGTTTTTTGTTACATGGATGAAGTGCATAATGGAGAAGTCTAGGCTTATAATCTACTTGTCACCTGAATAGTGTACCTTGTACCCAATAAGTAAATTTTCATCCCACACCCTCTCCCAGCCTCCCCCTTCTGAGTCCCCATGTTTATTAAGTCACTCTGTATGACCGTGCATACCCATTGCTTAGCTCCCACTTTATAAGTGAGAACATGTAGTATTTGCTTTTTTGCTCCTGGGTTACTTCACTTAGAGTAATGGCCTCCAATTCCATCCAAGTTGCTGCAAAAGACATTATTTCATTCTTTTTAATGGCTAAGTAGTACTCCATGATACATATATATACACATACACACACATACATATATATACACACATACCACACTTCTTTATCCACTCATCAGTTGGTGGGCACTTAGGTTTGTTCCATATCTTTATAATTGTAAATTGTGCTGCAGTGAACATATGGGCACAGGTGTCTTTTTTATAAAATGACTTCTTTTCCTTTGAGTAGATTCCTAGTAGTGGGATGGCAGAATCTAATGGTAGATCTACTTTTAATTCTTTGAGAAATCTCCATACTGTTTTCCATAGAGGTTGTACTAATTTACATTCCCATCAACAGTGTATAAGCATTCCCTTTTTACCATATCTGCGCCAACATCTGTTGTTTTTTGTCTTTTTAATAATGGCCATTCAGACAGGGGTAAGGTGGTATCACATTGTGGTTTTAATTTGCATTTACCTGACGATCAGTGATGTTGACCAAGTTTTCATATGTTTGTTGGCCATTTGTATATTTTCTTTTGAAAAATGTCTGTTCATGTCTTTCACCCACTTTTTAATGGAGTTATTTGTTTTTTTCTTGCTGATTTGTTTGTGCTCCTTGTAGATTCTGGATATTAGCCTTTTGTTGGATGTATAGTTTGTGAATATTTTCTCCCATTCTGTAGGTTGTCTATTCACTCTGATTATTATTTCCTTTGCTATGCAGAAACTTTTTAGTTTAATTAAGTCCCATTTATTTATTTTTGTTTTTGTAGTATTTGCTTTTGGGGTCTTAGTCATAAATCCTTTGCCTAGGCTAATGTCCAGGAGGGTTTTTCCTAAGTTTTCTTCTAGAATTTTTATGGTGTTAGATCTTATATTTAAGTCTTTAATCCATCTTGAGTTAATTTTTGTGTATGGTGAGAGACAGGGATCTAGTTTCATTCTTCTGCATGTGGCTATCCAATTTGTCCAGCACCATTTATTTAATAAGACATCCTTTCCCCAGTGTATGTTTTTGTCTGATTTATCGAACATCAGTTGGTTATAGGTGTATGGTATATTTCTGGATTCTCTATCCTGTTCCATTGATCTATGTGTCTACTTTTATACCAGTACCGTGTTGTTTTGGTTACTATAGTCTTGTAGTATAATTTCAAGTCAGGTAATGTGATACCTCCAGATTTGTCCTTTTTGTTTAGGATTGCTTTGGCTATTTGGGTTCTTTTTTTATTCCATATGAAATTTAAGATTGTTTTTTCTAATTCTTTTAAAAATAACATTGGTATTTTGGTGGGAATTGCATTGACTCTATAAATCACTTTGAACAGTATATAGACATTTTGAAAATATTGGTTCTTCCAATCCATGAGTATGGGATGTTCTTCCATTTGTCTGTGTCATCTATGATTTCTTTATCAGTGTTTTGTAGTTCTCCTTGTAGAGATCTTTTACCTCCTTGCTTAAATATATTCCTAAGTATTTTATTTCCTTTGTAGCTATTGTGAATGGTATTGAGTCATTGATTTGATTGTCAGCTTGGCTGTTGTTAGTGTATAGAAATGCTACTGATTTGTGTACATTAATTTTATAACCTGAGACTTTACTGAATTCATTTATCAATTCTAGGAATGTTTAGGGTTTTCTAGATATAACAGCATATCATCAGCAAACAGGGATAGTTTGACCTCCTCTTTTCTGATATGGATGCCCTTTATTTCTTTTTCTTACCTGATTGCTCTGGCTAGAACTTCCAGTATTTTACTGAACAGAAGTGGTGGCAGTGGGCATCTTTATCTTATTCCAGTTCTTAGGAGGAATGCTTTCAACTTTATCCCATTTGGTATGATGTTGGCTGTGGATTTGTCATATATGGCTTTTTTTATTATATATTTTGAGGTATGTTCCTTCTATGCCTAGTTTATTAAGGGTTTTTAGCATGAATGGGGTGCTGGATTTTATCAAATGCTTTTTCTGCATCTATTGAGATGATCATTTGGTTTTTGTTTTTAATTCTATTTATGTGGTGAATTGCATTTGTTGATTTGCATATGTTGAACCACCCTTGATCTCTGGGATGAAGCTCACTTGATCATGGTGAATTATTTTTTTGATGTGTACTCACATCCCTCTCATGCCCCAGTCTTGGCAGGGCTTGCTCCCCAGTCCTAGCTGTTGTAGCAGACCTGGCTTACCTGTCAGACCTGATAGTCCATACCTAGCCCACAACTCAGCCCTGGGCCACAGAAGCCCCCACCCAGCTGAAAACCCAGCCCCTCTGGTAACTCATGTCCTGCTCAAGTCCCAGGGACGGTGCCTGCTTCCCTGTGCCAGTGGCCACAGCCCACACCAAACTCACTCCTCATACTGGCTATGGGAGCCCCTGCCACTTGTACCCCAGTTCCACAAGCAGCAGCTTGAGTTTCCCTAATGCCTAGGACCAGTGCCGCTGAATCCCAGGGCAGTGCAGTCTATTAAAAGCTAGGATCAAAAATGGGATCTTGCTGTAGCTGCTTAGGTTTCAGAAAGGGCATGGGACCCAAGGTGAGTTCTCTCCCTGGAGCAGTTCCTTCTTGCAGTCTCCTGGCTGCTCCCTAAGTTAGAATAAGGGGTTGGGAGGGTCAGGGTGCTCTCCTGTGGTTTGGGTTGTACCATTTTCCAGTGGGAAAGTGGACCTCAGAAAAACTCTCTCTTACCTTCTCCCCATATTGGGGAGTCACTCCCAGCTTCCAGCTGGTTCCAGCCAAGAAGGCTGCCTGTTTTCCTTCTCCTTCCTAGTTTTTGGTGTTTCCTGTTGCTTTTTTTTTGTTGAACTCCTATGTTCCCTCTTGGATAATACATTGAAAGTGTGATTGTCTACACATTATTTTGGTTCTTCTAAGTGGATAAGGCATGCTGGAAATGCTTCTAGTCAGCCATCTAAAAAAAAAAAAAGCCAAGTCAATAGCTTTTGATTCCACTTTGGAAATGAAATAAGGGGAGGATTCTTATGGAAAGGTTGGTTTTGGCTTACTGGGTGAGATTTTAAAAATTCCATTGTCTGGAGTCATAGCTCTTTCGAGTATAGGTTTCCCCCCAGGATTCAATACATGGTCTGGTGAGACAAGAGTTATTATTGGTCCAACAGCAAGTACAGTTGGGAAAATTGGCAAATTGGCACTGAATGGTGATTACATGTCATTCTCCAAGTCTGTTCCACTGAATACTAATCCCAAGAAATACTTCATGTAAACAAAGGCTTATCAGGATATATCAGGATTTCCTGTAGTGAAATACTGGTAAGTAATGGAAAATGGTGAATACTGTGCCCCCCTCAGGGAGGATGCAGTGAATATTTTCATAGTAAAATCTCTGAGAAATTTAAACATTTATAAAACATTTCCCATGTGTTGAGTGCATTCTGTTTTACCCAGCATTTCCCAAGTGTATCTGATTATAGGACTCTTTTATCTAACATGTATTAGGATTCTTTAGGCTAATTTATATAGAATATTATTTTTGGAAAACATTGATTCAAACATACATGTCTTAAAAATAGATACATTGACCAGTGGAGCAGAATAGAGAGCCCAAATACGAACCCATACATTTATAGTCAATTAATTTTTGACAAAGTTGCCAAGAATATACAATGGGAAAAGGACAGTCTCTTCAATAAAGGTTATTGTGAAAAATGATATCCACACGTAGAAGAATGGAATTGGACCTGTATCTCACACTATATATAAAAATCAACTCAGAATGGATTAAAAACTTAAATGTAAGACTTGAAACTATAAAACTACTAGACGAACGTAAGGGAAAAACTATACAACATTGGTCTGGGGAGCTGGGGAATCTGAGGCTTTGGGGCCACATGTGGCCTTCTGGATCCTTGAATGTGGCCTTTTGGCTGAATCCAAATTTTACAGAACAAATCTTTTTAATAAAGGGATTTTTCTGTGAAGTTTGGATTCGATTGAAGGGCTGCAACTGGGGATCTGGAAGGCCACATGTGGCCCTGAGGCCGCAGGTTCCCCACCCCTCTGGGCAATAATTTTTTGGCTTTGACCCCAAAAGCGCAGGCAGCAAAAGTGAATATAGATGAATAGGATTACATCAAAATAAGAAGCTCTGCACAGCAAAGGAAACAATTAACAGTGAAGAGACAACCTACAAAATAGAAAAAATATTTGTAAGCCATACATCTGGTAAGGGGTTGATACCTAAAATATATAAGGAACTCAGCCCAATTACAAGGCAGCAACCCAAAAGATGGGCATAGGAACTGAACAGACGTTTCTCAAAAGAAGACATATAACATACAAATAGCCAACAGATATATGAAAAAATGCTGAACATTAGTAATCATTAAGGAAATGCAAATTAAAACCACAATAAGATATAACCTGACACCTGTTAGAGTAGCTGTTATCAAAAAGATGAAAGATAACAAATGTTGGTGAGGATGTGGAGAAAAGGGAATCCTTGTGCATTGGTTGGTGGGAATGTAAATTGATACAGCCACTGTGGAAAACAGTATGGAGTTTCCTCAAAAAAAATGAAGATAGAACCACCATATGATACAGCAATCCCACTTCTGGGTATATATCCAAAGGATTTGAAATTAGTGTGTCAAAATCAGTCTGATCTCCCATGTTTATTGCAGTATTATTCACGATAGCCAAGTTATGGAATCAACTGAAGTATCCACTGACAGATAAATGGATAAAGAAAATGTAGTATACATACACAATGGAATATTATTCAGCTTTGAAAAAGAAGAAAATCCTGTCATTTGTGACAACATGGATGAATCTGGAAGACATTATGCCAAGCAAAATTAGCCAGGCACAGAAAGACAAATATGGCATGTTCTCACTTATATGTGGAATCTAAAACAATACAACTTACAAGAGCAGAGAGCAAAATGAAGGTTACCAGGGGCTAGAAGTTGGGGGGGAATGGAGAGATGTTGGCCAAAGAGTACATGTTTCATGCTAGGAAGAGTAAATGATACATATTTGAGGTGATGGATATGATAATTAGCTTGATTTGATCATTCCATATTATTTACATATATCATAACATCATTTTGTACCCCATAAATATATACAATGATAATTTGTTAATATCCAATAAAAAATAAAAAAGAGAAAAAAATAAACATACATGCCTGATTAATTCAGTACATTTTTATATGCTATTACTTATAGTATGATTTAATTAATTTTATATAATTTCTTTGTTCTACAAGGTTCAGTCACAGTATTACAGCACTGGTGTTCAGCTGAAGACCTCCCACAGTTAGTAGTCAGGTGTGGTATATACTTGGCTAAAAACCAGTTCTGGAGTTGACTTGTTTGTCCTTGAGCAAAATATTTATTTCACAACTATTTATTGAGCTTTAATTAAGTCATTGAACAAAACGTTTATTGAATATTTTCTGTGTTCTTGGCAAAAGGGATCCAAAAATAAATGGAAAAAAAGATTTCTGTTTTTTAGGGCCTTTCATTCCATAAGGGAGCAATAAATAAATTAATTGCAGTGTAGGGGTTAAGTGCATGATAAATGTTATCTAGGGTGGTCTCACCAAGGAGGGAGGGATGACTTCTGCTCAGAGGGAGTCAAGAGGGCCCTATGGTGAAGCAGATGTAAGTTTGAAGTTCAGACTCGTCAGTTGCCAGCTGAATAACCTTGGAAAATTATTGGACCCTGGTGGTTCATGTGTAAAATTGTGTCCTGACTTAGGGTTCAGACAGGAATTAGATGGCATACTTTTTGGGCCTTATCTGTTAGTTCTCTGAGGATCTCTGATGTGAATTCTGAAGGAAGAAATTCTTCAACTTGATGATGCAAGTGGCATTCCAGCTGTAGGAAACGGGGCGAGTTGCTGAGAGGGCAGCATCAGGTTTTCCTGAGTGCCCTGTGAGATCTGTATGGCTGGAGCTCAGGGGGAAATTGGGAGGATCCAGAGATTCTGGCAACTCTTCTAGGCTTCTGTGTATCATACCAAGGACTCTGGACTTTGACCTGCAGACAGACATTTACAGGTAGTTGAGGGGGTTAAATGAAGTAATAAATATTATCTATAGTACCTTAATCATAATTATGTAATAATAATAGTTGAAATAATAATAAAAAGCAGTAATAGCTGATCTCTACCTGCTATATGCCAGGCACAGTTGTAAATGCTTTACATGCATTCACTCGAATTCATTTAGTCATCACAACAACTGTGTAAAGTAGATATTTTAATTCCTTCCCCTTCCTCACTTTATTATTGTTTTTTTAAAAGAGATAAGGGAAACTAAACATAGCCCAGAGTCACACAGTTAGGTCAAAAGCAGAACTGGGATTTGAAACCAGGCACTCTAGCACCTGGTTCTTGACCCTCATGGTGCCGCCTCTTTGGAACACACTATGGTATATATTGAACAAGTGTTCATTCCCTTCTCGAGGCATCTGTGCTTCCCTAACATTTACCTTCTGACAGAAATGTGACACAAGTTAATATCCTAGTTAGTTAAATGGACTTTTTAAAGAATGGCATCTAAAGGCTCAGATATATAGCTTTGTGGGTTATTTTGATTGATTAATGCTGTCTTTGTAGATTTTAATCTTAATTGTGTATATTTTCCCAAAGTTAAGAGAATAACATTTAGAATTTAGGTGATATTTATAGTTATGTCCTCACATACAATGAGAAGTTGGTTAGTTGGTATTTTTTTTTTCTGTACCTAGCATATCATTGGTGCTTGATACATTTAGTATGCTTTCATTATTTAACAGGTATTAGGAAAAAATCGGTGCTTTTTCAACTATAGAATTTCTTCCTAAGAGGAGAATAAACTTAAGGAAAGGAACTTAATCCTTTCATGGCTCCTAAGAAAGTCTCAGAACACTAGAATATTTGTTGATTGAGTAACTTTGTTCTCATTAAATTAGAGACTGACTTAAAGATCTAATCAGATTTGTAAAAATTTATTCTATATGTAAAAGGACAAATTAACCTACAAAATGCTGTCAAATATTTTGTCCAAAATAGGCTTTTGCAACATTGCAAAATAGTTTGCAATGTTGAGGCATTGAGTTTCAGGTGGGAAAAGTGTTAAAGTCCAATCTGCTCAGCAAAATACAAGTGGTATGTATGAAGCTGGCATGAAAGAGATTGTTAAGAGATGAGATAAAAGCTGTCGAGGACAGCTTGAAATCAGGTTTTAGGTCAATTGTGGTGTTTGATGGGAGCTATGGTTGAGGGAGCTTCTCTAAAAATGGTGTTTTATAAGGAGTTGAGAGAACTGAGCCCTCAAAACTGCAGAATCAAGGTCAGGGGGCTATCAAGAAGTAGAGGGTGACTGACACTGTCTAAGGAAGAGGAAAAGTTTAGGGTGATAAGAATCAAAGTGTTAGGGCATAATTGGAAGTTAAGAAAACTGATTTCACAGATGCATTGTTCTGCCTCCTTTGGTGTCCTCATCAAATACTCTGAACATTTTCCTTCTCCTGGACTTTGCTGCTGTTTTTTTTTTTATAAACCTCTGTCATCTTGTGCCCAACGGACCGGAACTTATCTCCTCCATCAAACATTGAAGTCAAGAAGCCACAATAAAATACATTTGTATTTTTTCTTTTTCTTATAAAGATAAAAACTGCCTTAGCTTTGCTTATAAAAAGATGGGAACTTTTTATCTCGGCTCTGCTTATTTAATGGGGATTATTATCTGTGGTGTCACATGGATTGATTTTCCTGTAAGGAGTTGATTTTTATCTTTTTTAGCTTCTAGCTGATAAGTCTTCTCTAAGAAGTACAGTGATGATATAGTTCTATGTGAGAGGGCTATGTGAGACCCATTGGAAAGGGTGTTAGATATGAGAACTAGTTTTCAGAGATATAGAGGCAATACTTTCACTAAGTATTCTTTTCAGGGAACAGCAAATTTGAAAAGTTAGCCAGAACTGGTTCATATTAATGTACTCCTTTGTGTGTCTCTGTCTCACTTTTGTCTTGTATTAATAAAATGAGAGATGAAAATAATTTTTTCTTCTTTCTCTAAGAATTTCACAAATAACTTAAAGATTACATCCCTATGGCCTACAACTTCATTCCCAACTCAGTGGAAAATAACAATTGTTATTGGTGGGATTGAACTTTAAGAATTTAGTTCTGATAATTTTATCATGCCCATTCAGAGTTTATATAGCAGCTTTGTATAAGTGGTACCTCTGGAACCAGAACTCATGTCTTTTGATCTCTAGGGCAAAGTTCTTTTCTAATGCTATTCTTTTTCACTTGAAATGAAGCAGTGGATTTTTTTTTAACCTAGTAGTAGTAAAATCTTCTGACTGCATGGTACCATGGGGAATCTATTAGGTAGAGAGTCATGGGAGTCTATTAGATAGGGAGTTTGCCACAAGAAACTGTAGAAAAGTTGAACTAAGTTGCTCATAGTTACACAAATATGGAAACGTGGGATCTGAATCAGGACGGTTTGGACCAGATAATCTCAAAAGTCATTCTGACAGTTTTAAGCATTATGATTACATATCACAGATTTATTCATTCTGTCTTCAAATCATGCCCCAAATCACATAACTTGTGAAGTATAGTAGAGTACTAATATATCTTCTTAAGGCTCATGAATATTTACTCCTGATAGGAACATGGCAATGTCTGCCACTATTAGAATTTGGACAGTGTTAACTTTCCATTCTCCTCTTCCAGCCTGAAATTGAGCATGGCGGATAGGATGGACTCACCATCCTTCATTGCTGCCTTGTATATTTTGACATGAAAACCACCCTCTTAGGATAAATAAAATCTTCCCAATTGAAAGGAACAAACATTCCCTTCAGCCAAATAACCAAAACAAAACAAAGCAAAAACAAACAAACTAACAAACAAACAAAAAACAACCTGGTTTAATGTGAATTAGAGAACATCAGCAAGAAATGGCCTTTTTTAATGCACTGTTTTGGCTTTCTCTCCTCTTACTTTCATTTTCGTAAAATGAGAGATAAAGGGTATTTTTCTTCTCTAAGATTTCACAAATAACTTAAAAAGATAGTGTCCAAGTGCTGTTCTCATCACTGGCACTGAGGGAAGAAGAAGATCTGAAATTTGCTGGGTTTAACATACTATTCGGTTTCTCTTAGATACCATTTCCTGCTTTTTTTTTTTTCCTATTTGGTTTGTTTTCTGTGAGAAGAATGATGATAATAAACCTGGCAGGCACTTACAGTTTTAATTATCTGATAATGATAATTAATTGGCTAAATGAGTGGTAAAGGTAAAACTTATTTTTAAAGCCAGAAAACTGGGCATTATTTTCTTTCTTTGCACTGCCCTTAATAGCAGTGTATAATACTAGTAACGATTGCAAGAGTATCTTCATATAGTCAATAATAACAATGTCTACAGCTTTAACCTCATTTATCTTATTAAATAAGACTAACCAGTTGAAGGAAAATAGACATATTGGTTTGTCTTGATTCTGGAATTTATTTAATTAACATTTCTCCATAAATATATGTAATTATATTTAGCTATTAATGTAAGTTGACAAATAAGATGGATTTTACAGTGAATTTAAGCTTAGTAAGGTATAAGTTTGATCTCTTTTGAAGACAAGTCTAAACTATCATAGAAACTCTGGGAGAGTAGGGACTATTTCTGTCTTATCCACCAGAATATCCTTGGTGCCACATAAATGGTAGGTGCTCAAGAAATACGTGTTGAATAAATTAATCTAATACAGTGGGGTTCCCAGATGTTTAACTATAATAATATTGCTTAGGTTCACTATATCATCACCTCATTAAACCAGTAAACTGACAATCATTTTATTACTACTTATCGTTGCTGTTTACTGTTTAGAAAATATATTTTAATAATAAAAAACTTTGAAAAAAATAGCAAAAATGAATGAATTATGAATAAATGTAATTGATAGTCATAGTATTTCAAAGCATGAAGTCTCTGGAGGAAGAAAAAGCAAAACTAAGAGGCCTTGTGGTAAAAAGATTAAAAATAGATGTTTTTTATTGTTAGGCATAAATCATAGATGATAATCAACATATAAATGATTCAATTCAGTAAGTGTAATTTGGCACATTGTGCTGGGTGGTTGCATGATCGTTGTAATGCTTTGAATTTTCATATCACTCTTTGCTTTCAGAGTGGTTTCTGCAGTCTCTCACTGGATTACCATACACAATCCTGTGTCCTCATTGGCATGTGAATGAACGGAGGCCCAGAGAGCTAAGTAAATAGCCCAAGACATTTGCTACTTGGTGAGAGACTAATATAAATGCTTTTTACGTATCTGATTATTCACACCTGGATATCTGAACCCTTATAGATTCACAGTAGCAGAAACAGAGGTCAAAAAAGAAGAGGCATAAAACTGAGAAAAGGAACAGTGAGTGTAGCACATCACCTGTTGGTTACAGTTTCGACTTCAAGAGGTTGAGTTTTTAAATATCACTCCTTTACTGAGTGCTTAGGTAAAATATTGTGAAATCCCAGACCGAGCCCACTGTTAAGTAGTCTGTGACCTTAGGCACATAAGGCCTTTCTGTTCTCATATCAAAACTTTGGAGTTTGCTTATCTTTAATTTAATTCAGTTACTCTAGGATTTTAAGGTTGTTAAAGAAGAAAAACAGTATTTATTTTAGAAATGACTAATCGATTCACTTGATCTTAGCCAAAAGGCTGAGAAATGATTTTTTTCTTGGTTTGTTTTTTGGTGGAGCCACTGTAGTCCTTCTGTGTTGAGGTCAGGATATTTGATATCAACGACAATGCCCCACTTTTCCTAAACAAGGAGCCACGTTTAAAGATTCCAGAGAGCACCCCCTTGGGTTCACGTTTTCCTCTGCAGAGCGCTCAGGATCTGGATGTGGGGCTCAATAGTCTACAGAACTACACCCTGAGCACCAGTGCTTATTTCCACCTGCACACCCACTTCTGCGGCCACGGAGTTAAATATGCCAAGCTGGTGCTTAATAAACCCCTGGACAGAGAGGAGCAGCCTGAAGTGAACTTGATAATTTTGTGACTAATTGATTATATATTCACCATCAAATTGGTACTAATTGATCAACGCTTGTGTGCACATACGAAAGTAACATTCATTGGGTGTCAGGCAGGTGAGGGGGAGGAGGGGATGGGTATACTCACACCTAATGGGTGCGGTGTGCACTGTCTTGGGGAGGGACAAGCTTGTAGCTCTGACTCAGGCAGTGCAAAGGCAATATATATAACCTAAAGGTTTGTACCCCCATAATATTCTGAAAAAAAAAGAAAAGAAATATGATTGATTCACATTTACAACAGCTAACAACAGCTATTTATAATAATTATCATCCTGCTCTTTGAAAGGGTCTTATGTTGTACTCTTAAAAAATTTGAATGATTCCAATGTCCATTACACCACTTTATGACCATATATACCTGTTGTTTAGATCCCACTTATAAGTGAGAACATGTGGTATTTGTTTTTCCATTCCTGAGCTACTTTGCTTAGGATAATGGTCTCCAGTTCCACCCAAGTTGCTGCAAATGACATTATTTCGTTCCTTTTTATGGGTGAGTAGTGCTCCATGGTACAAAGAAGAGGGGAGGTTGGAAGGGGAGTGAAGGATAAAAAATTACCTATTGGCTACAATGTGCATTATTCTGACAGGTACACTAAAAGCCCTGACTTCAGCATTGCATGATTCATCCACATAACAAAAAACACTTGTAACCCCTGAATCTATTAAAAAAAATTTGAATGAAAAGAATGTAGTACCTAAGATTATAAAAATCCTTATAATCTAATTAAATAACAAATGGCAAGGTAGCAGGGTTGAGATAGAAAGTGGATGTGGCTAATTTGGCAGGTATCAGAAAAGGAAAGGCAGGTCATTTTGGAGACTGCCGAAAGAGTTTGGCAGTGCTGACTCTGTTGACATAATCTTGTGGGGTGTTTACCAAGAATGTGTGGCTCTTCCCTTCTTTTGACATGTGGCTCTAAAGCTGACTTCCAGGATGGAAAAAAAGACTGGGGAGTAGCAAATGCTTAAAATATGAAAAGCTAAAAGAGTGGAACTGGAATGTTCCTAACACAAAGAAATGATAAGTGCTTGGGGTGATGGCTACCCCAATTACCCTGATTTAACCATCACACATTGTATGCCTGTATCAAGACACACATGTACCCCATGAGTATATACAACTACTACGTGCCCATAATAATCAACAATGAAAAATTTTAAAAAATATGAAAAGCTTTAGACTCATTAGCTCCCCTGTATCATTAAGGGCCCTATACCCATTTAACTAACTTTGATTACATAATTATTCTGAAGAGATGAGTATCATTAATCCAGTGGCAGAGTTCTTATTGAAATGTATGTCCCAGGCCCCCGAATTACATTATTAATAATTGTATTTAATATCTGTTGTGTGCTTTATGCCAGGTACTTTGCTATATGCTTTATATGGAATATCTCAGTTGTCCCACAACTCTTGGAGATAGTTATTATTACCATCTTCCTTTCATAGGCAGGTTCATTAGACTTATGGAAGTTAAGAACTTGCTAAAATATTTTTCAAGTGCATATTTTGGGTATGGCACATTAAAAATTCCACAAGAAATACAAGGGTGGGAGATGGTTATTGTCTTGTAATGCACATGGACATTATTTAACTGTTCAGGATAGGAAATGAAGAATTATGTGAAGTATAATAATGAATTCAGTTGGAATTGTTTGCTCTTTTTTCATTGGTTGTAATAATTGTTTGAATTGAATTTTCTTTGCAGCACCACCTTTGCAATCGACAGGCCAGAATTTGAATTTCAGCTTTGCCACTTGTTAACTAACTGGTTACCTTTTTAATCAGGTTGTTTTAATCAGGTTATGTCCTCATCTGGTATATGGGAGTAATACCTTCCTCTCTCATACGTCTATTATAAATAGATCCTCATAAATAGATCCTCATTATTCATGGATTCAATATTTGCAACTTCAACTACTTGCTAAAATTTGTAACCCTAAAATTAATACACTCAATGTTTTCACAGTCATTTGCAGACATGTGCAGAGTAGTGAAATACTTGAGTCACCCAACCACACATTTGAACAAGGTGACACTCTTTATTTCATCTCTCATACTGTAAACAGTTGTCCTTTCTGCGGTCTATTTAGTGCCACGTGTTTAGCATTTCTGTTAATTTTTTGGTGATTTTGCTGGTTAAAATGGCCCTCTGAGCATAGTGCTAAAGTGCTGGCTAGTGATTGTAAGTACAAGAAGGCTGTGCTATGCCTTTCAGAGAAAATACATGTGTTAGATAAGCTTTGTTCAGGCATGGGTTACAGTGCTGTTGGTTGTGAGTTCAAAAATATACCTTTTTTTTTTTTTTTTTTTGAGATAGGGTCTTGCTCTGTAGTCCTGACTAGAATGCAGTGGCATCATCATAGCTCACTGCAACCTCAAAGTCCTGGGCTCAAGCAATCCTTCTGCCTCAGCCTCCCAAGTAGCTGGGACTATAGACACATGTCACCACACCTGGCTAATTTTTCTGTTTTTTGTAGAACGGGGTCTCGCTCTTGCTCTGGCTGGTCTTGAACTCCTGGCATCAAGCAATCCTCCCACTTTGGCCTCCCAAAGTGCTAGGATTACAGGTGTGAACCACCACTCCAGGCCCAACAATATATCTTTAAACAGACACATAAACAAGGTCATGTTGATCAATTGACAAAGACGTTGTGATTAAAGGTTCCCAGGAACCTAACCCTGTATTTCCCCTAGGAGCAATGGTGCAGTATTCACTAATTCAGTGTTCAGGGCAACTTTATAGAACACTCTACTTTGAATAACAAGAATGGACTGTGTTCACAGTACATGGTATATAACAAATACTTAGTATATTCACTTTCAACTTTATCTCTCAGTTTTCCTTCTAACTTCGTGGAAATACTTCTGAAAGAGTTAGGGATATTCTTTATGATTTTAATTAACAGGGTAGTGAATACTCTCTGAAATAGCATCATTGTGTTCAGAAGATTCACAAAGACAACTTTCTCTTTTTTAGCTTTTAGAGTCCCTTATAACAACATATCATAAAATATTACTATTTATTAAGTTATAATTAATTAAGATAAAAGTATAATTTTGTACACTAGACTAAACTGTCTTCCAAGATACCTTTATTTTATCAGAAAGTAAATATTGTTGGCTTTGTGGGTGATGCAGTCTCTGCTGACACTATTCAGCTCTGCCACTGTGGTATGAAAGCAGCCATAGATGATAGGTAAACAAATGATTGGGGCTATGTTTCAACAAAATTTTATTTACAAAAACAGGCAGTGAGCTGGATTTGGCCTGCAAGTTATAGTTTGCTGACCCTTGATTTAATGTAATATTGTGTTTAGCACATTACACCACAACGGCAGAGCTGAATAGTGTCAACAGAGACTGCATTGTCCACAAAGCTAAAAGTATTTGGTTAATGATATTATTTATCATGTGAGGGAAATGTCTGGTTATGAGCTTGCTAGGATACCCATAAACCACTGAAAGTAAAATAGTAAGTTTTCTATTACTATGTTTCTCTGTTGGCTGTGCTGGTAGTGTTAATGATAGCATGTAGTGAGCATTTGTCTTTTGCCAGGTACTGTACTAACCATTTTCTGCTACATTTTATTTTCTCGGTAAAGCCCGACAAGGCACCTACTGTGATTGTTATGTCATTTTTCAGAGATAGAAACTAAGGCCTAGAGATGTGAAATAACTCACTGGAGGTCATAGAATTAGGAAGTGGTACAACCTGGTCCCAGCATAGTGTTGACCACATAGCCAGGGTGTAATATTTTTTGCTTAACCTTGTCTTATTTTCTGATGTTTTACTGATTTGTGGATGTTGATTTGAATGTTAGAAGTCCATTGTACAGCATCTTCAAGCTTTTCTGAAGAAAAGCATTATATTAATTCAGCGAATATGTAGATGAATATGGGTTTTTAGGTGTAATTCTTTAATTACTTTTTCAAAATTAACTTATTTTTATTTCTGACTATGTTTTCCACTGTATTCTAAAAGAGGAGTCTACCTAAATGTGAGGCTTTGCTGCTTTACTCTCTGCTGGGAGATCTGGTTTTCTTCATTGAATAATTTGGAGGTTTTATTTTGTTGTTGTTTCTTTAATATCCTGATTAAAGGATTAGAAGGCCTTTTCTAGATTTGAGTCACTAATACCACCCTGCTCAGAGCCACACACTTGGGGGACATTGATTTGCGTTTTTTGAATGAATAATATCTTAGCAGCAGAATTGCTTTTCTTTATGTAACTGTGTCAACTATTCTTCACATTGCGCATGTCTCTTGGTACAGTTCTCAGAGTTAGCAGAGAACTTGATATGATGAATAAGATACATGTTGTGGAAATGACGAGGTTGGTTTTGTGAATATTGAAAATGTGGGCTCATGGTTTCATAGTGGAGATAAATTATTCAGCTATTGCACTGCTGTCCTGTTTCCCCTTTTGTATTTAGTGGTCACTCACTGGATCAGCATTTTATTTGGACTTACTATGTGCCAGATATTGTTCGGAATCCAAAATACTGATCCTTGTTTTCTTGAAGCTTGAAGTTTCACATCAACTGATAAGTGATGTGTATATATATACACACACGCATGCATATACACACACACACATACATATATAAATGGAGGTATTATAAAAATATACTGTAGGAGCATAAAGGGAGGCACAGCCTACTGCCTGGTGGGGGAAGGGGAAGTGGTCTGTCATGAAGAGGGTCGTTTTTGAGTTAACAGGAGTTTTCCAGGCTGAGAAGGTAGGTTGGCCAACATCTCTGGAGAAGAAGACCACAACAACAAGCGAGAGGATGAAATATTTTGGGAACAATATGAATTTTGTTATGATTGGAAGAGGGTGGGGCAAGGGATGAGCTTGGTGAAATAGTGTGGGGCCAGATTGTGAAATGTGCACGTAGTGATTAGGGGGACGTTGGAAGGCTTTAGTTAGGGTGTGGCATGATCAGAGTTTTATAAAAGTAATTCTGGTGACAGCATGAAGGGGGGGACATTGATGGAGGAGTACAGTGAGTAATGTGTTGTACATTCTTCTGTCTTCCAGCTTTCTCCTGTGCTTCTGGAGAATATCTAGAAATGAAGAACCAGGTCTGCAGTAAGTGTGGTGAAGGCACCTACTCCTTGGGCAGTGGCATCAAATTTGATGAATGGGATGAATTGCCAGCAGGATTTTCTAACATTGCAACATTCATGGACACTGTGGTGGGCCCTTCTGACAGCAGGCCAGACGGCTGTAACAAGTAAGAATCCAAAGCAGCCTTTGGATCTTGACTGAATACTTGAGAAAAATCTAGTCGCTTTTTTCCAGAAAGAAGTTAAGGATAATCTTGGTACTAGTTGGGATTATAGATAAGCTAATTGCAGACAGTCATATTTTTTTGACAATCATGATGAATAATGTAGCTGAATTTTCATGAGGTTAGAATCATTGCCCTATAATAGATACTATATGCAAAAATGCAATAAAGCTATTAGGCAAATGAATTAATTTTCTCATAATATATTTATAACTAAACTAAGTCAGTGGTGTTTCTACTAACCCTTTTCTAATTTTTAATGGATAACTTCAGATTTTTTTTTCCTTTTCCTTTGAAAGGAAAAACCCACAGCCTTCATTTAAACACTTGATTATCTCCTATAAGAGAGAGTGGGCTAAGTACCTAAGGTAGAAAGCACCTTTGCCTAATTCTTACCTCTTTTATAGGGGATTACTAGCTTTGCCTATGACAATGCTGGAGGAATGTTAAATTGTTCTGAAAAAACAAAACAAAATGTTTGTCTTTGGGCTGTACCCCTCCATATTCTCGTGTATTGATTATGTCACATTTCCTTTCACGTGGACACGTTTAGGAGAATTAAACTTTAGGCTTTTGACTACCTTCTGACAAGAATGCTCTCTTAGGACCCCAAAATTTTTACCGGGAGTTAAGGATCCTGAGATCCTTGTTTAGGATCCTTATTTAGGACCTTAGATTATTTAGCTGTGCTAAAAGTTGTGTTTCTTCCTTCCCTCTTTCCTTCCTACCTTCTTTCTCTCCTTCACTCTTGCTCTCTAGCTCTCTCTGCCAAATGACATCAATTTCTTTATTTTACTCCTCTGATAACAGGATTATTCCTCTAAATTGTGTGTGTGTGTGTGTGTGTGTGTGTGTGTGTTTTAATAAAAGAATTTCTTAGAAGAAGGTACTAGTAGGATGTTATGGGACCTCAGCTCTTTGTTTTGGTGGGCAGGAGATATTCACATGGCTTCTTTTTTTACCTGGAGTAGTTATTCATCAAAGAAATTGAATGATAAGCAGGCGTTTTTCAATGTAGTGTCTTCTAGTATAATTTTCTGATGTAAATTTCAGGCTGATATTGCTGTATTTATTTTCCTTCCTTTCCTCCTTCCTTTTTTCCACTTACCTGATCTTGCAATCTCTTTACTTCTTTTTAATTGGTTGGTTCATTTAGGAGTTGTATGTTGAAATTTATAAAAAAATTGTTAGAGTTTTCCAAAACAGTTGCATTATAAATCCCACCAGTGGTGTATTTGAGTTCTAGTTATTCCATGTTTACCAACATTTGTATCATTAAGGCTTGTTTTATTTTAGCCACTTGAGTGTGTATATGAGCGAAATTAATCTTCTGGTGGTTTTCGCACTTCCCTGCTGTATAATACTGTTGAATGTGTTTCATGTGTTCATTGTCCATGTGTTTATTTTCTTTTGTGAAATGTCAAAGTGTTTTACTCATTTTCTATTTGTTTTTTTTTGGTCATTTGATTATCGAGCTGTAGGTGTTCTTTGTATATTCTAGACATGAGTTCTTGTATATACATATTTGTATAATTTACACAAGGTCTGTCTGGAAAGTATCTAGCCTTTGTTAATATAATGAGAATGGTTTGCTCGACATTGATGTGACCTTGCAGCCAAGGCGAGTGGACTGGAATGCGCATGCGTGAACAATGACGACTTCATTGTAGTAGTCAGTGGGGCTCTAGACACTGTTCAGTGAGCATGTGTAGTGTGTAGCTGTCACGTTCAAAATGACTGAGCGAGTAGAGCAACGAATCTGCATCAAATTTTGTTTTAAGCTTGAACATTCCTCCATAGAAACTATTTGGATGATTCAGAAGGCTTTCAGAGATGATGCAATGAGTGCAGCGCAAATAAAAGTGTGGCACAAACTCTTCAAAGATGGTCAAGAATCTGTTGAAAGTGATTCATGTTCTGGAAGGCCTGCAAGAAGCAGAACACCTGAGAATGTTGAACTTGTACAGGTTAGGTTAAGAGAGACTCTGGGAGAACTGTGTGAGGTCCCAAGGTGCCTACTTTGAAGGGGACTGAGGCCTTATTGTCCTATATACAGTGTTTCTTGTATCTTCTTCAATAAATGTCTCTATTTTTCGTATTACATAGCTGGATACTTTCCAGACAGACCTTGTACATATTACATATTAGGCAAAGTTAGAAAGATTTAGGAATTCAAAAGCCAAGTCCATTACTGAGAAGAAGTTCATTTCTTGTGGCACATGACTTCCAAAATAAATTAAGAGGTGAAAAAATACAGCTTTATATGTTAATCTACATGCTTACCATTATTGGTGTTCTTTCTTCTTTTCTATAGATCTGTCATGTGTATGTGTTTATAAACAAAACTTCAGATGTTATTTGAAAGAATAATTCCACCTAAGGCTGCTAAAATTAGTTGTCATCTATTTGCTGATCAAATTTTTTGGTGAAAAATAATGGTTTCATAGAAAATTGATCACATAACCTTATAAAGATTTAGGAAATGTACCATTGTTACAGAACAAAGAGAGGATAAGCCGTTTGAGGAAAAGGAAAGAGAAGTTTATTAATTTGCCAGCAAATGAGGAGGATGTCAGACTCTTGCCTTAGAGAACCATCATCTGCTTTTAAAGGGGGTTTTTAGCTTTGTGCTATTGCTGTTTAACTATGGTTGGTGGTCCTGGTCGGCCTTAACTCCAGTGAAGGTGACCACATGCATGCCCTTTGCCTGGAGAATTCCGTTGAACCATCTCCTGTGGTTTAAAACAAAGAAGAAAGAACACTCCTCTGCCCCTCTGTTTACTGGCCCAGGATAGGAATACAGGTTTTAATTCCCAAAAAGAGTGTGGGGGGGGGTTAAAGGACAATTTTAAATACATTTTGCCCTTTTTCAGGCCCTTACTTTTGTTACATGGTAAGAAATGAACCTCTTCTCAGTCGGCCTTTGAGTTCCAGAAAAGCTTCTGGTGTTTTCTGCTGTACTTTGCTGATGGAACTGCTTTTGAATCTGGGTTATATAGCTTCATGAGCAGAAGCAGTTTCTGAACACGAACATAAAATGCATCCTGGTTTTGTTTCCACAGCTCTTCTTGGATCCCTCGTGGAAACTACATAGAGTCTAATCGTGATGACTGCACGGTGTCTTTGATCTATGCTGTGCACCTTAAGAAGTCAGGTTATGTCTTCTTTGAGTACCAATATGTCGACAACAACATCTTCTTTGAGTTCTTTGTAAGGCCTTTTATTTTCTGGAATTTACTTTTCAAGGGACATTCATGTAATTTTCCCTTAATCAGTTGTTCCCATTCTACTTTATGCCTCCTCAGTTTTTGTGTTAACTGAACCTTTTGATGTTAAACTTTAATTTTTTCTATAATATTTTGTTTTCTGGTTAATATTGTTTGCCTTTGAGATCTCATTTTGTGGAATACCATTGGGCATGTTTTACTTTGGGTTATAGTCATTAGATGATCATTTTATTTAGACTTTTTGTGTGATAAATATTTTCTCCAAGATTCATTTTAACTTTATATTTTTATAGATACAGATGCTATATTGTTAAAATTATGTTTTTACAAATTTTAGTTTTTACTTAAAAGTTTTCTTTTCTCTTTGCAATTTCAAATGTTTTTTACTAACTAGAATTATTTAAGTGTATTCATGGTCAATTATTTCAAAATTAGAAGTGGCTGTATGTTTCTGATTCTGTGAATTTTGTACAGTCTAAAGGAATCAATGGATGGGATAGTTGATATCTCTGGTGAGAGATTAAATGGCATTACAGAATATAGGATAAAAGTCTAACAGAATAGGCTGTTAACCATTAAAGTTATTTAATGATATTTACAGATTAGATCTGTATCTAATCTAGCAAATATTTATTGTTGCAGTAACCTAAATGGTTGAGAAAATGTTTTCAGATTGACTTCTTCTACCAAACAAAGTGTGTGTTGTGTAAATAAATGGGAAACTATTTTGAAAAATTCTGGTCCAGATTTCAGGAACAAATGTCCTAAAAATTCTAAAACAAATTTATATTGTTCTTGGTAATGGGTATTTCTAAATCAAAAGTTTGGTAGCAAGAGAGATTTTTCATGAAAATATGAGCCTTAGATTTGAAGTCAAAAGATTCTGTCTCTAGTTCCAACCCTGTAATTGTTAGCTGTGTGCTATTGAGCAATTAAGTGAACTTTCTGGCTCTCAGCATTCCTTTCTATAAAGTGGATTGTTTGACAATACCTTTTAAGGAGCCTCCTAGCACTTAATATCCTTTGATAAGTTTAAAATTTTAAGTAACATTCAAACATATTTATTTTTAAGCTACATTTTATTTGCTAAACACTTCTCAGAGTGAATTTCACTGGACATTTGGCAATATTACTAAAATTAAGTAGAGTTAAGAAACAAGGCAGTTATCTAATTGTTAGAATAAGCATTTAGTTTAGTATTGCCCAATAAGTCACTTGAGAGCTGTCAGTAAGGGTATTTGGATAGTAAAAGAATCTTAAGGATCCTCATCTTAAGGCATAAAGTTTCATTACTTCCTTTCAGTGATGCCTTTGTTCTGGTTATAGCCTGGAAAGGGATGGTAAATTCATGTTCCTTCTTTTATTGATGTTTCAGCTTAATAGGTTGCAATTTAGTTACTCTGAGGCTCAACACTTCATGGTCATCATGTTAGTGGTTAATGGAAAGGAAATGTCTGACGACTGAAAGATGCTGTTGTGCTCTGAGAATTATACATGTGGGCATTACATATTTTAAAGCAATACAGTGGTTAATTTTGGAACTATATGAAACTTTCATTCAGCTCTCTTTTTAGATGATAAAACTGAATCCTAGAGAGAATAAGTGATTGGACCAAAGTTATACCTTTACCTATTTACTTTTAGAATGAGAAACAGAACTCAGGTCTCCAGAATGCCGGTAAAATGTCATGCTAACACAGGATGTCTGCTTTCAGCTATAAAAAAAGCTTTCAGCTTATCCTCACATTGACCATTAAAGGCATATTCAGGGTCTTTATCTGCTTTTAAGTAGCTTAACACTTCCATTAAAATAGTCATTATGCCTACAATATAAACATGACTCTTAAATTCAAGGAAAGTAAGTATTAAATCTTTTCAGTAGCTGATATTCTCTGGTATTTGGATGATAAAAGGATCTATTTCCTAGTTAATATGTCTTTAGAATATGGTTCTTATGGAGAACATTTTAATGTTTGTTAATTGGTCAGAAGGATGAGTGAAGCAGCAAAATGATTTAGAGCTGAAAGAAGGAACCTTTTCTTTCAGTGGAAATATGGATGATGAGGTCTCATTTTAAACCTACGCTGTCACTGACTATTTTGCAATATTGGAAAGATGGCCTAAGGTTTTAATGTCTCTGTATTCTTTGTAGACCTGGACAAGTAATGTCCCAACCCCTAGGCATTTTGGAAGAATTGCCTGGAAAGCACAAGGTGTTTGGTGCTAAAGATATTATTTGTAGTCATTTGAATTGGCATGGCAAATGATTAACATTGACCCCCAAATAAAAATTTGGGACTTTGACATAGTCACTTACATACATATTTGGATTAAGTCCTGGGAAATTGAAAACAAAGCAGACTTTATTTATTTTTAATTTAAAGTTTTACTGATGTAAATATAAAAAATTTCAAACAACTTTATTTTTATACTAGCCTGCATGGTGAATGCAAGCTCTTAAAACATTTTCGTAAGTTCAGTAGATGTTTTGTAATGACTTTGTTTCCTCCTGTGCATTGTCAGTGTTAACTCCCCACACCCCTCTCCTTAATGGGCTGGTGTTTTTGTTACAATATGAATGTGGTTTACTTAGAACCACTCACTCATATGAAGTTGTCACTTAGGCTCCAGAGACCTCGGTGTGTTTCCTTGAGAATTATTCATGGCCATTGTTTAGTGTATATTGAAAGATATGCTTGCAGTCTGTGCTGGGTACAGAATTTAATTAAAACCATTATTCAAGAAGCTTTACTAGGGCCCTTATATTTAATCCACAGATTCAAAATGATCAGTGCCAGGAGATGGACACCACCACTGACAAGTGGGTAAAACTCACAGACAATGGAGAATGGGGCTCTCATTCCGTAAGTCTCTCTTTTTGTTTTTCCTTCACCTTTCCCACCAACCTCATTCTTCACTTTCCTTTTTCCAATTTTTTCTAAATGTTTATTTTAAGAAAAGATTAAAATTGTCTATTAATTTAGATGAATTCCAGTTAGGGAAAAAATTGCCCCTAAGTGTCGTGGACTAGGATTCTAATTTTTAGGTCTTTTTCCCCTACCTTTTTCTTTCTCCTTAGCTTCCTTTCCCTTCCCTTTCTCATCATGCTCCAATTTTCCTTCCTTTCAAATGGGCATCGTCAAGAAAGAAGGCTATTCAAAACTAATATACAAAACATTTCAGTATGTAGGTTTACAAATGTGCCTGTCACATGTGATAGGATCAGTAGCTTTTGTCATCGGAAGGATTCTTGAATTCCTTTTATCTAAAATTCTCTGCAGTATCTCCAACAAGTGATTTTCAAGCTTGTTTTGTTGGGGACTGTGCTGTCTTCAAGCTTGTTTTGTCGGGTATTGTGGGACAGTTCTGAGTCTCACGAGATTTATCTACGTTTGAAGCCTCAACCTGCTTCCTACATATTTGCCATGCAAATTCTACCTTCTCTGGTCACATCGAGTAAAGTAACTGCCTACTTCTCCATAGGACATCTCTTTAAATGCTTGAAGGCAATTATCAGGAAACATGATTCAGTGAATATGTTACTATTTGAGGCACTGTCTCTTTGGAGTGAGACATGGGTTTAAAATCTAGCTCTGGCTTATAGTTGTGTTTCGACAAGCGATTTGGGAACGATCTCGCAGGATTAAATTAGATGATGTATAGGAAGGGCCTAGTGCAATGCCTGCAATGTAGATTGAGCTCTGTATCAGTGAGTGACCATCCATCCTTGACTTTGTGGTTGTAGCAGGTGCCTCATCCTTGGGTCATTAATACAATGTGCTCTTTCAGAGTACTTTTTAAAATCTGTGTGCCTGAAAGTAATGTTAATACTGCTTAAGTTCCGTTTACCTAAATACCCAGTCAACTGGGCTTTGAAGGTACAAGTAACCCTTGACAACAAATATACTTTCTTCACTTATAAAGACTTAATACAAGGGGAAAGTGCTTAATGCACTACTTTTGCTTAATGTACTATTTCTCTGAATCTCTGGCAAGGTGAAATAGTTGGGTGGGTTTTAATTTTATACAGCTTGAATTTGACCAGCCAGAGACTGCTTAGAAGAATAAAGAGACAAATGAGAAAGCAAGGAACCCTTAAAGTTAGTTCACTTACCTGCATCAGCATGAAATTTATCAGAAAATTAGTTGGATTTTATAATTAGAAAAATGTTCCAGTGGCAAAGAAAGCAAGCACTAGACATAGTATCATTAAAGTTCAAGAGTCAGAGATTTAAATCAGGTTATCCTATAAGAACAGTGCTATTTTTTATTGTTACGATTGCAGTGTTGTTTATTATAATAAATCATTTTTAGAAGAAGCAAACTCATTCTGTTGCCTTTTGTTTTCAGAGCTCAAAGATCTACTTATGAATAGTGGCAACCTATAAATATACAAGTGGGCTGAGGGATTTTCACCCTCTAAAAGGAATCCCTTTTAAATACAAACCAAGACTTCATACAAATGGTTTGAAAATCATTTTATCTTTTTGTTCAAACTTGAAGATTTCTTCTCCTTCTTTATTACTATATTTTGTGGATTGGCAAACTTTTTTTTTTTATTATTAAAGAAAATGTCAACTTCAGCAAAGCCTAGGTCTGAATTAACAGTTGGCTTAAATTTTGGGGTTTTGGCCAGGTGTGGTGGCTCACACCTGAAATCCTAGTACTTTGGGAGGCCAAGGTGGGAGGATCAGTTGAGGCCGGGAGTTTGAGACCAGTTTGAGCAACATAGTGAGACCCTGTCACTACAAAAAATAGAAAAATTAGCCTGACATGGTGGTGCGCGCCTGTAGTCCTAGCAACTCAGGAGGCTGAGGCAGGAGGATTACTTGAGCTCAGGAGTTGGAGGTTGCAGTGAGCTATGGTGATGCCACTGCACTGTAGCCCAGGTAACAGAGTGAAGACCCTGTCCTCCCCACCAAAAATTGTAGGTTTTAAATTAATGGTGTTTCATTATTATGCAATGGGGTTTCATTAAAAAAGTATATAAGGGAATACTTTTGGGTGTGGGAAATAGCATGGTTTATCTGCCCTGAATGTCTTATGTTTCTCTTTACAGGTAATGCTGAAATCAGGCACAAACATACTGTACTGGAGAACTACAGGCATCCTTATGGGTTCTAAGGCAGTCAAGCCTGTGTTGGTAAAAAATATCACAATTGAAGGTATTTCACAGCAATCTGTTTTAGTAGTCATCTATCACATCTTATAGTTAGTTAAAATTTTTATTTGAGTTTTGGTTTGGCTGGCTTAAGGGTTTATAGGACAGTAATTAATATGTTAGGCATCATACAGGTCTAGAGACCCTGGTTTTATTCCCAGCAAGTTGACTATTACTTTATTTTTTTTCTTGTACCCTTGAACTGAATTCTTTAATCAGTGTGAAAAAGTAAACATGACAATTTTAGGTGTCTTTAAATAAAAGTTTCTTTGTTAATGAGAACTTATTATTCGTTCAAGAAATATCTATTTTGCCAAACACCGAGCTTACCGAGGGAATTGATAATCTGGTCACTGCTATATCCTTAAAAATAACAATAAATCTCTTGAGATCACTATTTCCCGAACCTCTTATGCCTCTCTGAACCAACTGGGTAATTTCTGGCCCAGAAGAGCACCTGATAAACCCTGGCATGGTTCATTCTCAATTAGGGGTATTTTTAATTAAAGCAGTGATTCTCCTTTATTAAAGTTTGACTTACATTATAATATGTTCTAAGTGGGCTTGTTTCTGTGAACATTGTGTTAACTCATTAATCGTAGGGACATCTGCTGGCAAAGGCTGGAATTACAAACCTGAAGGCAAGTCAAGCCTTTCCTAGGGTCTGTTCTTACTTGTGATTTTGGCAGTGGAGAAAAAAAGGCAGGAGGTTATCACAAAGATCAGAGAATAGTAGGCCTACAGAATTGGAGGGAACCTTAGGGTTTATCTCATGAGTTAGTGGAGTTGTCTTTTGATAACTCAGTTTATACCTTTATTATACCTCTGTCAAATCTCAATCTCTTGTTTAAGTGTTTGCCATACTTGCTTTGTTTAATTCAGTATCTATCCCAGTTCTTTGCACACAGCAAATGCTTTATTAGTGCTGAATTAATGAGATAAAGGATTTGGGCTTGAACGTACTTTTAATGTTTCTCTCTTACTTCTGGGTAGAAGCAGCAAGAGGTGCTGATTTGCTTGTTGGTGTTTGGTCCTCCCTGCCGTATTGTGTTTTTCATTACCACACAGGGGTGGCATACACGTCAGAATGCTTTCCATGCAAGCCAGGCACATTCAGCAACAAACCTGGTTCGTTCTCCTGCCAAATATGTCCCAGAAACACCTATTCTGAGAAAGGAGCCAAAGAATGCATAAGGTGTAAGGAGGACTCCCAATTTTCAGGTAGAACTAGTTTGCATTCTTTGTTTTTTCTTTCAAATTTGTGTTGGTCAAGTGTACATTCATAAGCCAGAAGTCACACGTGGAGTGTGACGGCAATGGTGGGCCAGATACCAAAGTGCTGAAGTGATTCGATATTGAATGGATAAAATATGACATCTTATTATCCCTTTCTGCATGACTTTCCCCTTTGTCTATGATTCTTTTCTATCCCACACCCCACAGGTAACTGCTGTGGATATGGTGGCACTGATCTAAAAAAATTTATCCTTTTAGATGATTTGTTGGCATAGAGATGTATTTAGAAACTTTTAATTTGTTCCAAATTTCCAATGTACAGTGATAATGGAAGAAATGTAATGTCTTCTAGGAAAAACTATGATATGCTCCATGTGTATCATGGAAACATTTGTTATTGCTCTAGGAAAATAAAAATGTTGGCATTTATTTTCTTTAGGCCTACCTAGTTCTACCTAAATTGCTCTGGTAAGGTTATTTTTACTTTTCAGTTTGCTTTTTTTTGTTTTGATTTTTGCCTTTTCTTAGAGTCATAAAGGAATTGACCCATTTCTGAAATGCTTTTTATGTTGCAGAGGAAGGATCCAGCGAATGTATGGAGCGCCCTCCCTGTACCACAAAAGACTATTTCCAGATCCACACTCCATGTGATGAAGAAGGAAAGGTATCAGCAGTGTTCAATGAACTCCATTCCGTATTTATCTGATCCTCTTCCTGATTTGAGCAGATTCTAATTTGTTCATGAGAGAGATATATGACATATGTATGTAAGTGTACAGAGGAAATTTAAGAGTTTAGCTTCTGAAGCCTACCTTCCTGTCTTAGAATTTCTGACCTACTACTTACTTCTGGGACAAATTATTTGATATCTCTAAGCCTCAGTTTTTTCATCTATAAAATGGAGATGATATTGTTAATAGTACCTACTTTATAAGGCTGCTATGAGAATACAGGAGCTATTCAATGTAAAATTCTTAGCACAGTGCCTAGCACATAGTGCTCAATGAATTACTGCTATTTTTAAAAATAATTTTTATTTCAAAATATTAGAGGGTACAAATGTTCTTTTTACATGGATGAATTGTATAATGCTGAAATCAGGGCTTTTAGTGTGCCCATCACTAGAATAGTGTACATTGTACCCAATAGGTAAGTTTTTATCCTTCATCCCCTTCCCAACCTCCCCCTTTCTTAGTTTCCAATGTCCTTTACACCACTTTATGACCATGTGTACCCATTGTTTAGCTCCCACTTATTAGTGAGAACATGTGGTGTTTGTTTTTCCATTCCTGAGATACTTTGCTTAGGATAATGGTCTCCAGTTCCATCCAAGTTGCTGCAAAGGACATTATTTCATTCCTTTTTATGGCTGAGTAGTGCTCCATGGTATGTATACACCACGTTTTCTTTATCCACTCGTCAATTGATGGGCACTTATGTTGATTCCATGTCTTCGCAATTGTGAATTGTGCTGTGAAATTACTGCTATTTTTAACGGTTATATTTTTTCAGAGGTAATAACATCAGGAAGAGCCCAGCCTTAAAATGTGTACTGTGATTCACAGGATAGAAATATCTTCTAAGTTGTCTCTAATTATTTGGTTACTCAGTAGGTCTTGTCAATAAGAGCCATGCAGCCATAGGCTATTCAGTTGTGGCAGATTACTGTGTAATTGCATTTAGAAAATACAAAGTAATTACCATATAAATGGCACTTAGTTAAAGGAAACACACACATAAACTCTGCAGTTGACCCACCATTCTCTTAATTAAAAAATTAGCCTCTACCAACCTATGTCAGCGAGGGGAAAGTGAGATTAAAGTGGCTGCTATGCAGCACTCCTTACGTATGTTTGAATCTTTGAAATAATGACATTTATTTTCTTGAGTTAGTTTGGAAAATACATATAGATGTCAGTAAAATTATTACTTTTCTTAATTTTGCATCCTTAGTTTCTAATATACATTTTTTATACTTATATAATTATTAATCTTACCTTTAGGTCCTTAAGTTTTTTTTTTTTAAGGAATATTTTCCTGAATGCTTAAGACCAAGTACATTCTATTTAAAGTTAGTGGAAAATTTCAATGATAGGAAGTACAGCTATTATGTTAATAAGATCAGTAACTCAAACTAACAGTTGTTAACTGACAGGGGCTTGTAAAGTCAGGTCTCAAAGACCCTATAATAATGGCCAAGTAAGGACTATTTCTATTTAGAAAATGTATGTAGAGAGGTGCCACTAATGTGGGTTAAAAAGTAATTTGGATATTGTTTGTTTAGGTAACAAAAACCAATATCAACAAACTAAGTTTAGTTTCTTGGCTAAACTTGCCTTATTAATAAGTAAGGTGAAAGTAAATTTAGTGTATTCTATGTAATAATCATTAATTCAGCATTATTGAAGCTTATATGAATGAGATCTAATATACAATAGGATCTTGTCCTAGCTATAATGAAAATATACAAAAACTGTATTGTTATTATGTCAATGAATAGTTTATTACGTCAATGAGTGTAATGTCAATGAATAGTATGACAAAGTCTAATTGACCTTCGTCTAACAGAAGTAAGACCATATATTAAATGTATAAATGCAGAATACACACATGTGGATATATGGATGCACCCACAGGCATGCTGTGTGAACACAGATGCACAAATTATGTTTTTCTCTTGAGTCTGGAGGAACTCTGAACATGTTCTTGGTATACAAGAAAACGTACTAGCACTCCATAAACTCAGTGATTTTTTAAAGAAAGGGATTTAAGACATTTCAAGATAAATGTTTCTAGCTACAGAAGTAAACAAAAAAAGCAATGGGAATTTAGTGAAATAATATATATAGTGAAGAAGCTTTGATTGCATATGTGAATTTGAGATTTTTTTGTTTTTATTTGTTCCAACATTTTCGTTCTGGTTTTGTCCTTACAAAATGTATTTTATTCTCACTGAGAATAGCCTGGTGGTTTGCCAGTGGCTGAATGATATTTCCCAGGTTGTTAAATGACCGTGTTTTGGTTCTCTTTGTCCTGTTATGCCCTCTTTGATCCTATTTTGTCCTTGCTTGGAGAGGATCAAATTGACTGGAAAGGAAAGCCACTATTGAGGTATATAGATTCTGAACATTATCATTTATATGACACAGTGTTGTTACAAGTTTAGGTTGCTTTTTGCCTATAGGGGAAATTTTTGGGGAAAAATTTAATTGGTAATTGAAACTATTCTAATCCTGAGAGACTCTCATTAACATCATGGAAAATGTGGAATGCCTTCTCATTCATTCTTTCAGTAAATCTTCACTGAGCACTGGTTAAATACAGAGTATGGGGTGATGAGGGCAGAGCTAAGGATAGAAGAAAAACATAAATACTGTAGAGCAGTGGTTGTCAGACTTCAGTGTGCTTCAGACTCACCAGGAAGGCCCTATCCCAGATTTTCTGATTCAGTAGGTCTGGAGCAGGGTCTGAGAATTTGTGTTTCCAGGAAGGTCTCAGGTAATTCTGATTCTGCTGGTCCAGGATCTCAGCACTTTGAGAACCACTGGTCTAGAGGAGGTGTTAGACTATACAACTTCTCCATCGCTAAATCTAGGAAGTTCATTGATCATAGAGAGTTTGCTAGTGTTTTGATATTAGATTGTCTTATACTTCCTTTGCCTTTTAATGATCTTCAATATTACAAATTATTCCAAATGCTCAATGTCTAACATAGTACTTCTGAATTATAAAGCAGGAGAAAGATGTAAGGCATATTAAAAATAGGGTATAAAGGGATATGGTTTTTAGACCTGCCTTTCTTTGTATAGGATTTAAGCAAGTCAGATATACTATGTTCCTTAATCAGGATAATGGGAAAACATAGCATTTCTCAGAGACTAGGATTTCTGAATTTTTTTAAAATAAAATTTTCCAGATAGTCTCTTTTTACAATCCCCTTTTTAAAAAGACGGCTTTACTGAGATACAATTCTCAGACATATCATTCATACATTTAAACTGTGCAATTTAGTGTTTTTGTCATATTAACCACAATTTAATTTTAGAACATTTTCTTGCCTAAAGCCCTGTTTAGAACTGCCAGTAAAATGTTAATTTTCCGTGGTGTCTTCCACATAAAAGAAGATGATGATCAAGGCTGTTAAGCATTTAGAAAGGGGAGAAGGAGGTCACCACATGGGAAAACAGAAAAGCAGCAAAGCCTTCATAGAAAAGGAATCTAGGTGAATGCTGATATGTGCTTGGTAGGCTAAGGACCTTCCTAGAGCAGCTGTAGATATTGAGCATGGCTTTGATGGATGGGTCAGACACAAGTTGGCAGAATGGTGTGGGTTGTTCCAAGAGAGGCAAATGATGAGTGCCCAGCAGCTTGCAGTTGGAAATGATCAAAGTTTGGGAGAGGCTGGGAGGCAAGAAATTGCCTGCTTGACTGAGACCTCCTGAGCCAGAACGTCATGAAGCACAGGGCAGTTGTGTTACTGGCAGTTGGGAGGCACTTTTAAAGCACATGTAACTTAGCTCTGATGGGTTCAGCCAATCTATAAAGGCTTAGTACATTTGTGCATTGATATTTGAAGGAAGAAAACAGGTAACTATGGACAAATTCAGTCCAAAAATTTGTCTAAATATTAATGTTCACACTGTTGGATTTAATTTTGATATGACACGCACCTCCAGTTGATACCTCTGTGTGTTGTTTAAAATGTATTTTTTTCATGCTTAATATAAATACACATTGGCTGTTTCCTAATCTTAATGAACTATGCTCTGTTAGGGTTTTGGTTTAATGAAACATTTCATAATTTTGTTTCAACTTGCTCAAGAATGAACTGATTGCTCATTTTTCACCTGCACTGTGAGCCATCTGGTGCTAAGTATCATTGATATTAATTATTATCTTTCCCCAGTCAGCCAGACTTGAAAGCATCTGTCTCCATTAGAAAGAGAGACAGAGACTCAATCTGCCGTGTGACACAAGAGGCTTTGCAAATAAAACTTTTACTACACAGCATTTGAAATTTGACTTCTAAGTTTTTAAGTGTTTAAAAGTGGTACACATTTTTTAATTTTTAAAAATTTAGTTTGCTTGCATTGGAAGTCATATGGTTAGCTGATTTCTCAAAATATATTTGTGTATTTTATTTTTACCCTTACCAAACTGACTCTCATGAACTGGTGTTACTTTACCATTTACTAGTTGCGTATGACTTTTGGATAAGTTCTTTAAGAGCTCTCATGTGGAATGTTTCCTCATTTATAAACTTAAGCATAAGAACATGTACCTCCCAAAGTGGTTGAGAAGATTACATGGTGCACAGCATCAGCACTGGTCCTCACTCCCATGTGGGAACTAACTATACCCTAGAATGCAGTAGCTCACACATAACTCAATCCATTTTTATTAATGTAAAAATAAATCAGCAAATTAGTGAATTGACTGGGAGGATTTGACATTTGTTTTCTATACTTGTTAAGCCAGAATTTTAAAAAGACAATCCTCCGAATATAATGATGTTTCATTTGCTTAGATTCTCTGAATTTTATAGTGCCTTTCTTGAGGGGTGTTGAGAGCACCTTTTGGATACAGCATCTAATTTACTTTTCCAGCTATTTAGGAAGCCCCAACAGGGGTGGACATTATTTTACAGATGGCAAGAAAGGCAGATGTGAAGTGGCTGGTTAAAGTGTATCATGACATAAGCCATAAAATGAATGTAGGAAAAGAGAGCTATAAAAAGAAAAAATGTTATTTATAAGTCTGCTGAGACATTTGCCTTGAAACCATTTTCTTAAGCATCTTTCTTCAGACAAGGTAATCTCTTCTTCCATAAGAATACTTGAGAATAAAATTGAGTGGCCCAAAGGGCTTACTATACATAATTTTCTGTTAACTGGAACTAGTTATAGAGAGCTGCCTTTAATTTTGGTTCTCAAGCTTCCATAGAAGAAACTTCCTATTATAGAAGCTGTTTTAAAGGAGAAAGAATGCTTTCATCAGAAATGTCTAATGAAAGGAACTTTTAGTGTCTTTTTAAAATGCTGTATTTAGTTATGAACTAGTTGATTTATTCTTCTCTTTGCATTTAGAATACCTTTTCTTTTTTCCCCCACTAAGCGTATCAATTTTGTTTTGGAATGGCTAACCCATTTGATATTTTTGGTTTCAAAATGAGAATAATTTTATGATAACAACTTTTTGGGTTTAGCTGAGTTATAGCTATTTGCTTATTTATATAGCAGGTCCTAGAATAATGTTGTTTTGTTCAATGTTGTTTGGTTGTTAACATTGATGAGAAAAAAAATCCATCCCTGACTGGGGCCACTGTGTATGAGGAGTATGTATATTCTCCTCATGTCTACATGGGCTTTGTCTGGGTACTCTGGTTTCTTCCCACATCCCAAAGATGTGCGTGTTAGGTTAATTGGTATGTCTAAATTGTCCCAGTCTGGGTGAGTGCAGATGTGTGCGTGAGTGCACCCTGTGATGGAATGGCGTCCTGTCCAGGGTGGGTTCCTGCCTTGAGCCCTGAGCTGCTGGGATAGGCCCTGGCCACCCATGGCCCTGAACTGGAATAAGCAGGCTGGAAAATGAATGAATGAATGAATGAATACACATGATTGTAAAATAAAACTTTGTAAAGTCTATGATGATAATACAAATGTATGGCAATAAATCATGCTGTATAAGTGCTCCCAGCAAGCCCACCAGATTTATTCTTGTTTACTTTTACACTGCATGGGGGTAGGAGGGGCTCCTACAATTTCATTTTGCAGACATTTATTCCTTGATTTAACCCATCACCACTACAATTGCCATCACTAGCTGATTCACCAAAAATTGGGTAAATAATTATCTTAGTTGTTTTTATTGATCTTTCTTAAATGTATGTATAACTTAGATTTATTTCAGTATTTAACATTAAAAGTGTTTAGGGTCTTTATTTAGAGGTTTGGTGATGTTTTTGTGGCCAGAAATATGCCATAGGAATTTAATTCTTGTTCATATCAATTAGCTTATGGTAAAATTGGCTTCGTTTTATGTCATTTCACTTAAAGTTGCAGTTTCCAAGAACCTGTCTACGACATTAAGTGAGGACTTCAACCGTATTGTGTTTTGTGTGGGGGTGAATGCATGTGTGAGAGACTGAAAGAGCAGGGCTTGAAAGACTCCTCCCCTTAGGCAGAGGCTGTCTTGATCCTGATGCTCAGAGCACGTGGAACATGGTCTAGAAAATATTTTAGCCACAGCTCTTATAGTCTAACATCAGGTTATTGAGAAAGACTCAGAAAGCAACTACCAATGTTTATGAACTAACAGGAATAAAGTGCAAAGCTTGATCAATAGAAAAATAACCTTTTTCTTCTGTGATCACTATGTGCAAAGCATGGTGAAACATGCCGTGGCTGGAGGACAGGAAGAGTGTAGTGGAGTTCTCAAAACGGAAAAGAGAGTTGCTGCATAGAAACTTACGTAACTTATGGAATAAAGGCAATGAGTGGATAGAGTAAGGGCGGTAGCCATGTTACCTATATTTTAAAGAGGGATTTCACATTGAGAAACATGCTATGTATGAGGTAAGGTCACCTGTAGCTTGGGGTAAAAACATTTGGAAGCAACGGTCATTTCCCTACCAAAGTTTTCTCTTTTTCTCTCATTTTGTCACTAATGTTTTAGCTTCTCTTCAGCTGGCCCTTCTCTTCTGTCACTACTTGCACTTTTCCTGGGCTGTCGATTTAACATTTTTGTTATACGTATGTTATATGACTTGCTCACTTTTTTTGCAGACTCAGATAATGTACAAATGGATAGAGCCCAAAATCTGCCGGGAGGATCTCACAGATGCTATTAGATTGCCCCCTTCTGGAGAGAAGAAGGATTGTCCACCTTGCAACCCTGGATTTTATAACAATGGGTCATCATCTTGCCATCCCTGCCCTCCTGGAACATTTTCAGATGGAACAAAGGGTAGGACGTCAACTGGCCCAATAATTGGACCTTTAACAAACTGACCTTGTTGGACTACTGTGACCTTGTTATAAATTGTTTTTATGGAAGAATTTTTCCATAAAAAGAATGTTAAATACTTTATCATCAGTGAGACTGAAGAACAGTTGAGAAATATGATAATGGAATTGTGAGGCCACAGTGGTTTATTTGACATATGAGGATAGCTATTTTAATGGCGTTCTGTGTAATGTTCTCTTAGTGGGATGCCTGTTTGCCTTTGGATATTGGTAAGAAAATTTCACCATATAAGGATAAGTACTCCTTCTCTGATGTGTGTGTACACGTATATTCATGTAAACAAAAAATGTCATTTCTTCTAATTTACCTTTGGAATAATGAATTGCATTTTATGCTATAATAATAGCAAAAATTGCTCATTTTGATCACATGGCAATTAAAATAGTCCCTAAGTAGATTGTTTAAAAGTATACTGTTGGAAAAATTTTAGTACTTACCAAATAATAATATAAAAAGTGGTTACAGAATTTATTTTAATTTTAGACAAATATTACAGTACATTTTAGTTACAGGATTGTCCTGGCTTGAATACAAGTTGTGCCATATACTTAATATCCTTTGAACGCATAAAAAGAACTCTGAAGTCAAATTGACATGAGTTTGAATCTATGTCCCGCACACTACCAATAGTGTGATTTACCCAAGTAGTTTAAACCTTTTGAACCTCAATTTTCATATCTGTAAGATTGTGGATAATAATCTGGCTCATCATCATTGAGAAGGTTATATAAAAATGTCTTCTGTATACTTTGACAGTGGGAAGTGTTTGCTAAATGAATGTTTTCTTTCCCTACTCCATTTCTTACTGACATGATGATGCCAAGTGTCTTTAAAAATAATTTGAAAAGACTCTGCTATTTCAATGTTGCAGATGTTAATTTAAATCAGGTTTATTTATAAACCTAACTCTTTTCCAACCCCTCAACTCTCAGCACCATTTCTCAACATAGTCAATATTTTGAATTTCAAGTAATCAGTCCATAATTAAATGTTATTAATATTCTATTAAGTTTAGTAACCAATAGGAAGGGTGAAATCTTTCCTTATTCATAAAGTAGAGGGAACTGATTCTAAGGGCACATGTAGGAGAACTTGAACTTGTTTCAGAATTATTCTTCTTATGGAGGGTAATTCAGTATTAGCAATTACTCCCAGAAATGAAGGAAAATATTATTTTAAAAGGTTTTATATCTATCCTTTTTCTTTTTCATGTTGGTATGGGGGGGGGTGTATGTGTATAAATAACCAGAATTTTTTCCCCAGATTTTTTGGAAACAGTTATTTTTTCCTGAGGGAATTGGTGGTCCAATATCTTTCCTTCCCACTTCTCTCTCTGCTAATTATAGTTTAGTAGTGCTTAGAATAGAGGGAAAGGATGTTGTCCAGATGCAGTTTAATTTTAATTGTTTACCCACTTTTCCCTTGTAGAATGCAGACCGTGTCCAGCAGGAACGGAGCCTGCACTTGGGTTTGAATATAAGTGGTGGAATGTCCTTCCTGGCAACATGAAAACTTCCTGCTTCAATGTTGGGAATTCAAAGTGTGAGGGAATGAATGGTAAGTTCAGAATCAGCCTACTTGTTATATTTTGGCAGCAGAGACATGATTCATTCTCCAACTCAGCTCTCTAAAACATACCAAATGTTGGTATGAGGAACTTCAATCTTATCATTTGGCTGCTTACCCATTGTTAGGTCGGAGCCTAGAGGAAGACACTCAAGCCTGGGGCATGGTAAAATGCCATTTATTTTGGGCACCTGGGTGCAGGTGGGTGGAGGCCAAAAAGGGCATCCACCCAGAGGAGGGGAAGAGTTGCGAGTTTTATAGAAAGTTTGGGGAGGGGGAGTTCTTTCTGGAACAGCCGCAAGTTTCTGCCGGCTCCATCCTAGCCTTTGTAATTCAGAGCTATCTTTATAACCTCCAGAGCCTCCAGAGCCTGCGGGGGTCTTTATCTGACTTCTTCATCTACCCCATTTGGGGGCAGACCCAACACCCATCATCTAGTGCTCACATAAAAATAGTAAATGTGGTGTCACAGACAGATGACATTCCTACACGAATGTAACTATTAATTTTGCATTTTCTGGAGTCAGTTTTGAAGCAGCTATTGAGGATCACCATTTTATGAGTATAAATACCACAGTAGATTTACCAAGGGGGCTAATGAAATCTATGTTGTTTACCATTTTAAAGAGTAGCATGACAGCATTTCTGTTTTGATTAATTTAGTTTGGCTCAGCATTGTGCAATAGTGTGGGGTTAAGTGATCTCAAATTCCCCTTGCCTATGAAATTTATGATTGTGTTTATGAAATGTATATGATCTTCACTTATTGAAAACTTGAACATGTTATTTAGGGTTACATTATTACACTTATTATAGAGTTCTATAGGAAAGTTGCTGAATTTTATTTGTTCTTACATTTTAGATGCTTTGAGAGCCTAGCACTTAGTTGTTTTGCAACATTTGTTGTTTGAATGCATGACAATATCTACGTATGTATTTTTAAGCTTGATGCTAGGGTTAGGTATTATAAATACCAGGGCTTTACACTAAAATGCATCCTTTACTTTTATTAGCTCATTAGCATTTTTTATTAGCTTGCTTTTCTCCATATTATGTTTGATTATTGTAAACACACACACACAGGCTTTTTAACATGTATGTTTTAAGTCAATACCTATCCAAAATAAACAGGTTTGAGATATAGGAAGTGAGGAGTACATAGGAGTACAGAGATTGACAAATAATGGGTCTTTGAATGATGTCAGTTAAACAAGTGAGTGTAAAAGGGAAAAGACAAAGCTTTGATATATATTAATCATGAAATATTCCTCTTTAGTGACAAATAATCCCACTTTTAAAAATTTATCCTAAGGGAGAAGAAGAAAAAATGCAATTGTTACTACGATTGTAATATGATTGGCTTATCTTCCTAAAATGTCCTATGATTGAATTCTAAGTTGAGCAAGTTAAGACCTATTGGAAAAGTGAGAGTGGGAAGGCCAGGGTATTGAATGACTCTGTGAAAGGGCTAGTACGTGTGTGTGTGTGTGTGTGTGTGTGTGTGTGTATGTGTGTTCACTTACTAGTAAAGATTACCTGGAACTTGTATTTGATTTCATAGAAGACTTAGTCTAACTGTCGTGACAATACTTGATTTACTCACTTGCTTACTTATTTACTTAGAGAGGGTATATTTTAAATTTTTGCTAATTTTCAGAAATGTTCAACTATTAATTTGAAAAGTATAAATTTCTGTAGTATTAGTGTGTGATATTGAAATAGCAAACAGTAATGTGAAAAATACAAACATAAAAGGTGAGGTATATTTTGTGGCTGGGCAGTACAGTAACCAACCTTGTAAGGAGCAGCTCTCATAAGAATGAGGGTCAAACAGAGAGGCAGAGGCAGCTTCTTGCACGAGATAGTTACCCACCCAGTAATGGAGTTAGAGTGGATGTGCTTTGACAACTTGACTGTGTGACTTGGAGTGCTTTGAGATTCATGTATTCTCAGTCTGAAATTTGTGCAGTTGCAAAAGAGGTATGTAGAAGTAAATCTTCATGTACTAGTATTTTACCTAAGAAGACTTCAACGTTGGAGACAAGTTGCTGTTTATTCATGAGGATGCTCATTAGGCATTATCTATAACAACAAAAATTGACATAATCTAAATATCCAGCAATAGGATACTGTTTATGAAAGTTATGCTTTACAAAGAGGGTGAACTGTTATGTAATCATTATAAGCAAGCTATATGAGAAACAATTTGGCAGTATGTTTCAAGAACTTAGAATACTGCCTTTCTCTAACCCAATAATTCCACTACTGGAAATTTATACCAAGGAAACAATGTGATGCAAAGAAAGAAATTATGCACAAAGATATTAATGTTATTGTTATTTATAAGAGCAAAAAAAGGAGAAAATAAACTAAATTTTCAGCAGTGGGGTACAGTTAAATAAAATGATGATATAACCAACATATTAAGTCATTAAAATTAAATGTAGAAAAGATTTTTAAAGAGGGAATATTTTTGATACACTAATGATTAGAAAAATCAGAAGAGAATGCTAAATTGAAAAGATCAGAAAATATATTATATAGTAAAGCCTGAGGTATATTTTAAAAAAGTATATATTAGAAAAAGACTAAAAAGAAACACACCAAAATGTGAAGAGGCTACCTTTTGGGGGTGGGAAGTTTCTAGGAAGTATGAATTACTTTTATTTTCGTTTATTATAGTTTACTATATTTAATAAATATTCCATCTAGACACACATTGCTTTCAAACTCAGAATAATAGCATAAAATATTGGTTTAAAAACATACTCATTTGACCCAGTAACTCTTTTATTGGTATTCTTTTCTAGAGAAATACTGAAATACAAAAAACTTTACCAAAAGTATGTTCATTATAGTGACATTTATACTAGTTAAAAGTAAAAACAATCAAAGTAGTTAAAATGGATGTGAGGTCAACAGGAGGTAAGTCCTATAGTGAGTACTTTGGTAAATTATGGAAATGAATTATATCTATCTAAATGATAAAATATCAATTCAGTCATTAACATGTTGATGAGGTATTTATAAATGAGAAGTGTTTAAACAATAATGTTAATTTATTAAACCATGATACAAAATGTTATCTATAAGAACTCAGTGATGTAAAAACATATATGTATTGAAAGATAGTGAAAAGAAACATCTAAACATGTTAGTGTTTTTTTTTCCTGGGTGATGAGATTATAAGTAATTTTATGTTTTATCTTTTAATTTTTTTCTATAGCTTTAAAAATTTTATAATAAACATAAATATGATTTTTAAAAACAAAAATAAATCTTAAAATATAAGGTATATATAGAAATGTGGAAAATATGGGATTCACTCTTAAGGGTAAAGGAAAATATAAAATTGCGTGCACCCTTGTAAACCTGTGCATATGGACAAAGACTAGAAGGGAATATATAAAAATTGTAATAGTTGTTAGGGTGTTAGGTTAGAAGTAAATGTTTTTGAAGTCAATATTTTTGTTGACATTATTCCATATAGTTTTTATGATTGAGAATAGATAAAAATTACAACTAGGGCACAGTAAAAGGCAGTATTTTCAGATCTCTGCTTTAAAAGATTCTTGAGATGTGTTATCCAGTACAGTAGCCATTCAGCCACATGTAGTCATTGAGCAATTGAAACGTGGCTAGTCTGAGTTGAGATGTGCTGAAAGTGTGAAATGCACACTAGTATATTCAGAGCTTTAGTATGAAAAAAGTAAAATGTCTATTAATTTTTTATATTGATTACATGTCAAAATGGTAACATTCGGGGTATATTGGATTAAATAAAATACATTAAAATTAATTTCACTTTCTTTAGTTTTTAAAATGTGGCTCTTAGAACATGCAAACTCACATTTGTGGCTCGCTTATTTCTCCTGGGCAGTGATGATCTATATACCTCAAGGCACTTAGGTTGACACTAGCCCTCTGGTTTCCTTTTGAGGCCATTCTCCTGCCTTTCTTGTCCAGTTTACTATCCTGTGTATGTCTTTCTACTTACAGCTCTCCTCTCACACTGGCAATCTGGAGTTCCAAATCTGGGGTTTCAAAGCACTGGATTCCTTTATTTTCTCTATTTTTCTACTGGATGTCTCTCCTGCTAAGCGTATTATGGGTGTTTAGTTTCCTAGTTTCCACAACAGACAGCCACAAACTGGGTGGCTTAAAACAACAGAAATGTATTCTCTTCCAGTTCTGGATGCTAGAAGTCTGAAATCAAGTTGTTGGCAGGGCCGTGTTCTCTCCGCAGCGTCTAGGGGAAGATCCTTTCTTGCCTCTTCCAGCTCCTAGGCATTCCTTGATTGGTGGCAGCATAGGTCCAATCTCTGTGTCTGTCTTCACATGGCCATCTGTTCTCTATGTCTTTATACCTTCATATGGGGCTCCCCCTGTGTGTCTGTGTCCATATTTCCATCCTCTCATAAGGACACCAGTCATTGGATTAAGGCCTGTCCTGATGACCTCATCTTAATTTGATTATATTGTGAAGTCTCTATTTCCAAATAAGGTCCCATTTACAGGTATTGGGGGTTAGGACTTCAACATATGTTTCTTCAACATATGTTTTAACATATTATTAAATCCATAATAACAGATGTTCTGTTTAGCTGAACCTGTGGCTGGAATCTCCCCAAAAGTGGCTGGTGGGGGAGTTCCTACAAGGGAGTGCCCCAAACTGTCCTGAGCTGGGTCCCGGTTGGTATTCCAAAGAAAGAAGCACAAAACCCCAGGGTGATCAATCCAAAGCATTTATTAGGGGAACTTACCTAGACAGGCCCTGCAGCGTATCCTTGCGAGGGACAGTGAGACAAGGGGTGTTCTACCTAGGTATGTCTGAAATGAGGGAGTTGGATTATGGAGTTTATATGAGGATTTGAGGAGTTTGGCTCAGCACTGGGGCTAGTCTCTTTCAGAGTTTTGGACAACAACCAAAACACCTTTATCAGTGCCTGGGAATGCTCAAGGCCCCATCTTGGGTTCAAGCTTGTGGGGGGAAAACAAACAGCTGGCCAGGTCACAGGGTGGTCAACATACTCTGTATTTCTTGCTCAGAACAGAGAAAAAAGTAGGGGAAACTGAGGGACCCTGCAACAGGCAATATTCAAACATGAGAAATATTTGTTTCCTCTCACAGGGGTATTAGTCCCCTCCAAACATCTCTCTTTACCATCCACATACTGCTTTCTTTTCTTTGGCTTTTCCTGCCGTTCCATCCCTCCTTATGGCATATTTGAACACTAGGAGGTGTTCTTATGGACACAATCATAAAGTACTTCCTTTCTTGGTCTAGAGTTGCTTCATGTGGGGACATCCCTCTCCCTCTTACACCCACCACAAGTTTGCAGTCTCTCTAAACCTAAATGCCTCTTGTATTACTTATACTGCAGTCAAGGGGCTATTGTTCCACTGAGTAAAGACAGTTTTATGGCTATTCAGCTCTTAGAATTAGGAGTTAATACCTGCTTATCTCTCTTTTTAATCACAGGAACCTTTAGATGGTTGAACAATTGGCATTTTTCTCCTAAGTAAGTGGAGGAAACTGCGGGGGGGTGGGGACCCTGCAATGGACAGTATTCAAACATGAGAAATGTTTGTACGTATTGTTTTTAAGATTAGCTTGTTGATGTGTATTCAATATATCACCTTTCTATAAACTGCTGATTTTAACATTTTAAAAATTGCCAAATCAATCCAGCAGTGATATTAATCCCTTCCTAAGTTTCTCTTTCTCTCTTATGCTTCTTAAAGTAGCTGATATTGATATTTTCTTTTGGATATGGAAGTGCCAATGCTAAGATATTGCCCTTAATTAATAACCTTGCTTGATGCTATGTTGGTGATGCTTCTCCTTTCCTCATTTTACCATGGCCATTTCAGTTTAAGGAATGTTGATTGTTCCTGTGCGGAGGACAGACCTCATATAACCTTCTATGCGTAGCTCTATACACAGTTGTTAGCATGTGTCTGTCTCTTGTATTCTACTGATGTAACTGAATCCAAGCTTGTGTCACTCACTGCATGACAGCCAATAAGTTGAGAGACAAGGTGTTGGGACAAGGAAAGTGACTTTTATTCCGGAAGCTAGCAAACTGAGAAGATGACAGACTAATGTCCTAAAAACACCACCTTAAGTTAGTATGAACTTTAGGCTCCTCTTTATGTTAAGGGAAGGGGGAAACGGAGGGGGGTTGCAAGATGTGACTGATGACCACAGGCATCTGGGCATCAGCAAGGGTCCAAGGAGGTTGTGTAACTTCTTTATTCTTGGTCAGGTAACTTTGGATAACAAATTTGAGGTCCCAACGTTCCTATAAGTCTTTAACACAACATTGTTACTTGTGTGCATACTTCCCTTATCTCCCCAGGAGTTAGTTCTTGGAAAAGGACAGTTAGCTTCTTTCTTCTAGAGTTGAACTACAAACTAAATTCTTCCTATAATTAGATGAACTACATGCAGAGCTAAGCAGAAGCTTTTAACTTAAAGGATATTAGCACAGGGGATTAGAAGCAAAATGGAGTCAATCATGCCAAGCTTCCCTTCCATGTTATACTGACTCCTCAGTGAGGGTGGACCTTGTCTTGTTTTCTATTTTAGTGCACATTATAGTTCTTGGCACTCAATAAATGCTAGTTGAATAAATAAGTAAGTGAATGAATGAATGCAGATCAAGGGTTAAGTTAGGGAATAACAATACAGCAAACTATAAGAAAGAACTCCAGACTCCAAATCTTCATCGTTAAGTAATGTGAAGTTTCTCCTTCTCATTGGTTTTCGGAAGACTAGGATTTTCTATCTCAATATATTAGAATTGATAAAGACCATCTTTTTTAGTTAAAAAATCATGCTTCATTGAGAAAACTGTTTTAGTTCTCCCATTAAATAACTTTTATGCAAAATAATGTATTACTTGGTTCTTCCTGGGGAATCATTTGGAACATCTTTATTGGTATCTAGAAGTCTACCTCTGCATGAAATTTGCAACTGCAATTTAAAAATAGGGAATTCTCTTGAAGTATTTCTAACTTTGAACATAAACACAAGGCTTCTTTTTATTTTTACCTTATTAAAAAAGATGGTTGGAAATCATTAATGGAATTTTTATTAATAAAAACAACTTTTATCATTTCCAGGTTGGGAGGTGGCTGGAGATCATATCCAGAGTGGGGCTGGAGGTTCTGATAATGATTACCTGATCTTAAACTTGCATATCCCAGGATTTAAGTAAGGAAAACCAATTCTGATTCTTTTCTGTAAGAATCCCCACATTTGTTTCCCCATAGAAATAAATGAAGTAGGGCTGCTTATAGGATATATTAATATTGAAAAAATGCTTAGTAAATAACAGGGTAGTGCATTATATTTAAGACTATCTGTAGAATCAGTGATTGAGAAACTATAAATGTTAGTTGTATATTACTTAGATAAAGCTGAATAGTTTTAACAATATTATATCCAAATGCTATAATAACCATGATTCTTGGATGCTTAATGAAGAGATCTTCTTCCAAGTTATTTGTAGGAATATCTTTTGTCTTATTTATTTATTTTTCTCAGTTCTCTCTGTAAAGTAGTATGTTACAAATTTCTTAATCTCATTTTGAAATTTCCCCGTAGGAGTCTTTTTAAAAATTTTTTTTATTTTTAGCATGGATCGGTAGCATTAACAGCAAAGGTTCAGGCATATTACCTTGGTTGTGTAGACTCCGTATTAGAACAGAGGCTGTGGACATGCAAGATTGAGTGAGGGAGAAGTTGTGGATGGGGGCAGTAGCAGTAGATCAGGGGAAGACAAGAGCATGGATTTCAGCTTAATAAAGAAAAGTAGGTTAATTTTATTCTAAATTATATTTAGAACATACTATAAATACTGCTATTTTAATCTGTCAAATAGACCACCTACATCTATGACTGGAGCCACGGGTTCTGAACTGGGAAGAATAACCTTTGTCTTTGAGACCCTCTGTTCAGCGGACTGTGTTCTATACTTCATGGTGGTAAGTGGATGAGCGGCTTTTGGAGGCAGATTTCTAAGCCTAGCATTCTCTTTCAAGTGAGAATTCATTTGTGCAAGTTGGGATAAGAATCCCATTTTTCTTGCCATTCTTAGGGCCTTCCTAAAACATTAAAAAATATCTAAATTAGTCAGTGACAATTGTGGAATAAAGTCCACAAAAAAGTGTTGTTTTCTCATGGGGAATACCCAGTGGGGAGGGGGGTGGGCAGTGACTGATAGAGGCCGGGGAATGTTAATCTTTTAAAAAGTTCCTTCATAAAAATATATCACTAGCAGAATGAAAATTCTCCCTTAATAACTATTCAGCCACTCAAACCATCAGGAGGGAAAAAAATCTATCAATAAGTGAGGGCAGAAAATAATGAAGGTGTAGAGCATCAGAAAGAAAGGAAACTCTTCCTTGTTAAATCTAATACATTTAGACAAAGGACTTTATTGTGCACACGTTATAATTTTGCCCATTTCTTTTCTAGATATCATGCAAATCTCAACTCTTAACTTGAGAAAAGTAACACCACAAAATTTACTAACACCTCATGTGGGATTTAGAAGGTTGTTGGCTAAGAATTTAAAATTACAATTAAATCATGATTTCCTAGACCTGCTTTGCTTTTGTTTGTGTTTTTTTCCAATGACCCTGTAGTAGCTAATTAACAGTCCATTAACAGTTTCCTCCATGATATACAAGATGTGTGGAGATTTATACACTTATTTATGATTACGAATAGCTTCAATGAAGGCAGACTATTTGGTTCTGAAAAAAATATTGACTTCATAGCAGTAAAAGAAGATTATGAATAATCTTTAAGATATCCATCTACACCACAAATAACCCACAAATCTTCAGTTTTCCCAACTCTGCCTCCTTATTTTTTTTTAATCTGTTAGTTCTCCTTCACACTCAGTGCCATTGATGAAATTCAAAGTCCTATTATCTCTCAACTAGACTATTCAGGAGTCTCCTATCCATTCTTCTCACCTCTGCTCTCTCATCTATGCTGCTGTCAAAATTATCTTTAAACATAAAACAACAGTAGAGGCATCCATGACAAATCCATCCCCTTCCCCTTGGTGCTTTTTATTGTGTATAGCAGGGGTTCTTAAAGTGTGGTCCCTGGACCAGCAGCACCAGCATCCCCTGGGATGCTGGGTCCATCTTAGTCTTACTGAATGAACGGGAAACCCTGGGGGCACAGCAATCTTTACTTTAGCAAGCCTTGAGGGTGATTCTGGAACACTCTAAAGTCTGAAAGCCAACAGCCTATGAAAATACTTCACTTTCCTTCGTGCGGCATCTCTTATGGCTGTTTGTCTTCTTTTCCCAGCCTCGGTTATATCACACCTGCTTTTACTACCACTCACCTCTCTTTAGTCACCCTGAATTTCTTAGTGTTATTGGAACACTCTGTATGTTTTCACTCCATGTGTGTTGATGCTCTAAGCTAGAATGACATTGTTCTTTTTGCTCTTTGGTCTGGTGAACTCCCAAGCATACTTCAAGGGCAGCTAAAAGTTCACCTTTTCCGGGAAGCTTGCTCTGCTCTCGTTCCTTTAAGTAAAGTTGACCACTCTCTCCAGTGTGTTCCTAAAACCTGTTGAAAAATCCCTATTCTGATTATGTGAATTTAATTATGTTTTTGTCTCTCTCACTTGACCAGGTACTTCTGATGGTAGTGATCATATTTATTTTGATAAATCAATCCCAGAGTGTTTTGTTTTAGAAAAATTGGCTAATTTTCTTTCCTCTTTGAGTTGATCTTCTGACAGGATTTTTGGAGATATCAAATTAAATAATGTGTAAAATGCTTTGAATATCATGTAGCACTTTGCAAATGTAAGGTTGTATTATTTGTAGTAATATATTAAATTCCATTTATTATGACCCAAAAAGATGATGTTTAATGAAGCACTGTCTGTATATCATGAGCTCCTTTTTGGAAATGGCATGTATGATGATTTGGTTGTTTGATAATATGAGGATTTCTGTAATGTATGGCAAGCATTTTCTCTTATTCCTATCTATCTGTGGTGTGAACTCAAGACATGTCTCTTTGTAGCATATTTGGCTACTTTATAACATATTTGATTCCTATGTTTATTATCTCAGGAAGAGAAAGAAAGAGACCTGTCTTGAGCTCATGCCACCCTGTTGCCAACATTTCAAATAACTAATGGAAGTCCTAAGTGAAGGGTTTCTACAGGGAAGACTAATTAGAAATTTCAGGGTTAGCCTTGGTCTTCATTTCAAGTAAATTAGATGTGTATTACATTATTTGGTTGACTTATTATATTTGCTTTCTAGCCATGTTAATGAGAGCATATCAGTTGGAATATGAAAAATTTGTATGATTATTCTAAATCTTGAATTTAGTTAAAGAAATCAGAAATAAATATATTAATAGAAATTAATCCTTTTGGGATTCAAGTATAAGCAAGGGAGTATTTCATGAACATAAAGTAACATTCTGGTCAACCTGCACTTGGGGAAGCCTGGAAGTTGAAAGTATAATTTTGGGGGAACTTGGCATTCCTCTTAAGAGCCACCTATTGGAATCTCTGAAGGAAAAAGATAAGAATCGGAAGCTTTCTGTTTTATGAGGATTCTAGAAGTTTATTGCAAGAAGCTTGAGTAATTATGTTTCCTCTTTTATTTCCCAAGCTAGAATCACACATGAAACAACAACAACAAACAAAAAGCAACCGTTAAACATACCATGATTTGAGACCTCTTTCAAGTTATGCTAACAATGTGGTTCACACGTTAATTACTGAGAGAGAGGTGCTTGTGCAGACTTGAAAGAAAGTTTTGAGAGTTCAAGGGTTACATGCTCTGCCAATAAATAGTCACAAACTTTATGTACAAACACATTTGTAATATATACACATATATATTAATACTGAGTTTGTGTTTTATTTGCATATATTTTTCCCACTATTTTAGGATATTAATAGAAAAAGTACCAACGTGGTGGAATCATGGGGTGGAACCAAAGAAAAACAAGCGTACACCCATGTCATCTTCAAGAATGCAACATTTACATTTACATGGGCATTCCAGAGAACTAATCAGGGCCAAGATGTAAGTTCCAAGAATTTTTTTTTTTAAACACAATGATTATGCCCCCTTGTGGAGATGCACATAAAGTGATCACTCAAATCTGGAGGAAAAGACAGCTTTTCATTGATGTGGAATCAATTGTCTGGTTATGGGGTGGATTTGTATAAAAATGGTAAACTTTTTTATTTTTTTGAGAGTAAGAATGTATGAAATGGAATAACAATGTATCTTTGAACTGTTCTGCACCATGAATGAATATAGTTGCTTGAAGCTTAAGAGAAAGAAAAGCTATTTTTGTAGTTATATAAAAATAACTTGTTTCTAATGCTTTCTGAGGCTTTGTGAAGGCTGGTGACTTTCTTCCTCTTCATCTGAATGTTCTGACATTTGTCTAGGAGCCATTAGCTGGTGTTTTATTTTTTCATTGCAGTAATGTTTCTTTTTACAGCCTGGCTAATGTGAATTATTTCCTTTCTTTTACTTTCCCTGCTAGAATAGACTTAATCCTCCCCTAAGTAAATTCCATTGTACGGTATGTTTTGATAGTAACAGGACTGTTATTTTTGTGGATCTCCATACACTTGACTTCCCAAGGTGAGAACAAGGTAAACCACCTGTGCAGAAATGGCCCGAATGCTGTGGTGGCAGATGTAGAGCATGTTCTCTTTTCTCTTCAGCCTTTCAGTGGGGAACCCATTCCTCAGATTTTATTTGACTCCACTTTTTCCTTATGAGTGTTCAGTTTACCATCATGTGGGGCATGAACATGCTGTGGAATCCTACCTTTCCCTTGCCTTCAGCTTCTCTTTGCCCCAGACAGAAAAGCATTAAGTAGTCTAGGATACCACTGCTCTGTACTGATGGGGTGACGCCCACTGCTTGATGAAAACCAGACCTTAAATTGACCCAGGGTCACAAGAAGGAAAAATATAGAAAGACCCAGGTTTTTGCTTTCTATTCTATATCCTTTCAGTACAAACCAGAGTATATAGATCAGGGAGAAGACTAGAGATGGAAAGGAAGGCTCAAAGAAGTGGTGTGATCACACCAATATTACACAGTTAGTGTTTGGGTGAGAACAAATGCTTGGTCCTGGTCTTCCAGGATTTTCTAATCCCTATTCCAGGGCTTTTCCACCCTGACACACTGTCAAAATCCTATTGCATCATTTGATTTAGGCTTATATCTGAATGATGGGAGATAAAATTGCTCCTCTCTTAAACTATACCAGTTCTTCCAGATATAATGCCTATAAGTATACCCAGGTTTATCCCAATTATGACATATCTCATGGTAATTGTGGCAAAACCCCTGGAACTCCATTTCTGTGGAAATTAGCTTCTAGTGTCAAGATTTAAGATTTTTTTTTAGAAGAACTAAATAGGAGTGGTATTAATCTATTGTCAATTACAAACTATTAGTCTGGAACGCTCTACTTTGTTATTTTGATGATATCAACATAAGTCATAATCTGGTTATGCAACTAAGCTCCAAGGCAGAAGTCATTACTTTCTGCTCTTTTTTTAGAATAGACGGTTCATCAATGACATGGTGAAGATCTATTCTATCACAGCCACTAATGCAGTTGATGGAGTGGCATCCTCCTGCCGTGCCTGTGCCCTCGGTTCTGAACAGTCGGGCTCATCGTGTGTCCCCTGCCCCCCAGGCCACTACATTGAGAAAGAGACCAACCAGTGCAAGGAATGTCCACCGGACACCTACCTGTCCATACATCAGGTCTATGGCAAGGAGGCTTGTATTCCATGTGGGCCCGGGAGTAAAAGCACTCAAGTAAGTGGGTCTGCATTTCGGTTATCTGCAGGAAAGCACATTTTAATAGAGAAATTCAAGGGTTCTCCTTAGTGATTCTCCAGGAGCTATGAAGTTTCTATTTATTCTGAAATAAGACTTTTTAATTCCCTTTTCTCTTTTCTCTTCTTATATTTACTGAGCACTTAATGTGGGTCATGAAAGTGCTAGTTACTGGGGACAAAATACTAAGAAAAGTACTCAAATAAGAATGCTTTCCAAAAATATTAAAACTGATTTCTTGTGTATTGTTAAAGTACAGCAAGTAAACTATCTCTATAGGCTGGCCATAGCAGTCACCTGGGGAGCAGCTAGTATATCTTATAACATTTTAAGGGCAAAGATTGATGCTATATTATGGGTGAAGGATAAAACAGTTTTATTGTCTGTTTAAACTGCCATAACAGGAAATTTTTGCTATTTCTTAAGATATCTTTCTACAGGAAACTAATTTGGGGATAACTTTTCTCTGTCTTTACAAAATATTCCAAATTTTCTGAACTTTGCCTAGAACAATCTAGTTAGAGTTTAGAAATTCTCTATATTAGTTTGGTAAAATAGCTTATTATCAATATGAAATTACTGCAGTAGTTTTTATACCTAGAACTTTATTTTTGAAAGACACTTTTAGTAGCAGCTAATACATCCTTTTCTGCTATATTGTTTCTTTATCTTTAATCAAAGGACCACTCGGTTTGCTATAGCGACTGCTTTTTCTACCATGAAAAAGAAAATCAGAGTTTGCATTATGACTTTAGCAACCTCAGCAGCGTGGGCTCGTTCATGAATGGCCCCAGCTTCACCTCCAAAGGAACAAAATACTTCCATTTCTTCAATATCAGTTTATGTGGGCATGAGGTGAGTTCTGGCTGTCAAAGTGAAGTGGAGCTGTAATTTCATCTCTGATTGAATCAATAGTTTCTGTGTTGATGGACTAATAAATTCTCTGTGGAAACTTAACAACCAAGTATCAGAAACTGCTTTGACTGCTTAAATCCTCCGTTGCCTCCTAACATACTGGCAGCTTTCTCCACCAGGAGCAACCTTGTCTGGCTCTCACTTCATCAAAGCACATATGCAGTCAGTTGAATCCCAAAGCTTGGTGCTATGGTGTAAGTGCTTTGAGCATCTTTCATTTTTGAAAAAGTAGGTCAGGCTTGTCAATCTCACCTATTATTTAGGGAGGCGTTATCATTTGAGAAAGTGTACTGTTGCTTATATTGTCAATTTTGTATTTTTTAAAAAGAAAAAGACTTCCAAGAGGAAGTTTATCTGAAATAAAAAGGAGATATGCAGGCCAGGGACAAATGTCAGTTGATAAGGTTGCCTAAAATAATAAATAATGGGATTTTATTTTCTGTAGGAGGAAACAGAACCTTAACTGATAGAGTTACAGGACTATATGTCCAATTTTCTTATGAACATATGAAGTTGGGGGTTGGAAAGAATGCACAGGTGTATGTCATTAGCAAAGGTAAAAACATAATAAGGCATTTCCTCCATATGTCTTTCCATATTAACTCCTCTATCTCCAATTGTCTTCATTATGAGATACTGTGCTAAACTTCATGCAAAGGAAATAAAAAGAGATCTGGTGACCACAGAGGTTTTCAAACAAAAAGATCTATACATTTTTCATGGTATGACATTTGTCCTGTTCTGTTTGTTCTGTTGTTTTACGTGGGGTGATCCAACACACTCCTAGGTTGGTTAGTCACTCAGTTCACTCAATAAATAAATGTATATTCAATATCTGTTATGTGCCAGATACTGTGTGAAGCAGTGAATAAGATTAATTCCATTACCTATCACCCTTCTCAATCTTGTTTCCATATTACCGTTGTCTCCTCTTCCCTCTTCTCTCCTCTTCCCTCTTGTCTTCTTTCTCTTTCTTTCCTTTTTTTTCTTCTTCCTTTCCTTTTAATTTCTGTTATTTCCTTTTTCTTTCCCTAGTAATTTCTCTCTGCCCTTTTCCATTGTTTCTTCTTGGCTTCAACAATTTCACTGACGCTTAGTAAAAACATATTGCACCGATATTGTGGTGAGAAGGCCTGTGGGGGAAGAAAAATTGAAAGGTTAGGATTGTTAGGTGCAGAAAGAAAGAGAAATGTTTATACTTTTCTTTATGCCCATCTGTGCACACTCTACATCTCAGACCAATAAAATAGCTTTCCTATTTTCTTTTTACGTTTCTTTGTAGAAGTTATGGAGCCAGCTACAGTTCTTTGCAGTTGGACTGTAGTATATTTAAAAATACTGTATTTAAACAGTCTTCCAATTTTTATAAATTATATCTTCCAACTAGCCTCTAAATAATTAAAAAAGTAAACCCCTGTATTTCCTTTAACTTATTTTATAGCTGAACAGATACACATCATTGCATCAAAGAGCAGATGAATAAAGACACTTGTGGTGACCAACAGTTTAGAATTCAGGTGTTGTCCTAGGATTTTGCTGCAATATGGCTTTTATGCTTTCTTCTTCAGCCTTCACATTACCTTTCTGCCACACATAGGCCCCTAAAGAAGAAGGAAGACCAAGTCTTTTTCTTTGTCCTTAAAACTTTCATCAGCAGTTTTATGGTCTCTTTGTATGCATTGTTATCCTATGAATTTCATAGATTACTTTTATTTTCTTAAGTTAGGTGGCTTTCATCCAGCACAAATGATGCTTGTAGTGAGAGGAACAGTGCAGCTTCATATTACTGTATTTTTGTAAGTACAGTGGCTCTCAATACTGGTTGAACATTGGAATTGCCTTAGAAATTTTAAGAAATACTAGTGCCTAGGCCTCACACCAGAACAATTAAATCAGCATCTATCTGGTGGGGAAAGAGCCACTACTCTGCTAGAGTCACTAGCTAGCTGAGATTCAGTTTAGAGACTGACATTCAATAAAATCTCTCCTTTCTGACTTTGTTTTCCCAGGGGAAGAAGATGGCTCTCTGTACCAACAATATAACAGACTTTACAATAAAGGAAATAGTGGCAGGGTCAGATGATTACACAAATTTGGTAGGAGCATTTGTATGCCAGTCAACTATTATTCCTTCTGAAAGTAAGGGTTTCCGAGCAGCCTTATCATCACAATCCATCATTCTGGCAGATACATTTTTAGGTAAGCCTCCTTTGGTTCGTATATGCATGCATACATTTATTCTAAAATTATGGTGCTGATAACTTGCCATTGCAATGGTGTTTAACATAGATGATTAAGGTCCATAGGTAATTCTAAATCATCACTTTGTAAAATTATTTTAAAAAACCCTTACCAGTGGGGTCTATTGATCAATCTCAGTGAGTACAAGAAGCTTCCAAATTTGTGTATTAACTCATATGTGGTATGACATTTTCTGAGAATCTGTGCCTTTCATCAAATTCTCTAGAAGTTGAAGAGGCAGAATAATTTTAAAAACCAAAACTAAAAACAAAATAAGAACTCACAATCTAAACCTAAATCATAATATATACCACCAGTTTTTAATCATCTTTTCTCATACCAGAAGTAAGCTAGTGACAAGTAGCACAGGTGAAGGTGCTGAGTTTTATTCCCCATGTGCCCTGTCTGTCTCTGTGGTCCTGGCAGGTATAGGAAAGTTTTAAGAAGAATACAGGTCTCTATTTAGTGATTCTTGGGGATCAAGTTCTTTATAGCCTCTGGGGTGGAGTTTTGGAATCTATAGTTTTAATAAACTTCATAGATAATTCTGCAGCTATATTTGAGAACCATTGCTATAGACTCTATAGCAATTTAGCTTTGAGTTTCAGCACCAAGGTCAGTTACTGGGCTTGTGCTCAGCATGAGAACTCTGTTTCAGAAGCAAAGGTTGCTGTTATTGCTTGTGTTTGGGCTCTGCCATCATTTTGCCTTGCAAGAGATAGGGGGAAAAAAGCCTTACTTTTCTGTTTACTGGACTAAGCAAAATTTGGGGTTATTTTCTGGAAATTATTAGGGCACAAAAATTTTTGCTTTGTCAAATATGTCTATATTGAACGTGAGTAAAAAGCTAAATTAGCAAAGTAGCACAGCTCATTTGACAAAATTCACCAAAGAAAATTTTAATAGTAGATTTGTGAAATGTTAGAACTGGAAGGAACTTTATAGATCGTCTAAATTACTGTGTGTATTTTACAGATTCGAGAAATAAGACCCAGAGAGGAGAAATGACTTAAGCAAAATTACAAAGCTAGGGAGTAGAATCTTTTCTGTGTTATTCTGGAGACTTTAGAAAGTTTCTTGATTTTATCATGAATGTACTAATTTAGTAAAGTATTTCTGGTAAAATGATAGTCATCAAAGTAAAGCTATTTTTGATTGAGATATACAGAGACTAAATAAACCTAATTTTCCCATATTGCTTAATAGTTTCTTTTTTTGAATGCCATCTAGGAGTGACAGTTGAAACCACATTGCAAAATATAAATATAAAAGAAGATATGTTCCCAGTTCCACCAAGCCAAATACCAGATGTGCATTTCTTTTATAAGTAAGTGAAGATGCTACTTCCCTTGACTATTTTTTTAATAAAAAGGAACATATATATATGTAACTCATATACTCATATACTTAAAATTGTGTGTATATGATCATATCCTGCATTGTGAGTTACTATGGTGGGGAAGACAGATTATGTCACCTTCGGGTTTCTAGTATGTAGCTTGAACTTAATAGTAACTGGTTCTTAAATAAGAGCCTTAGTAAAAAGTAGAAAACATGGAGTATTTTGAAAGCCTTATATAGTTTCTCTCATGTATATGTATATGTATAGTCTTTTAAATTAGGCAATAAAGAGACTCTACTTCATTGTCTAGGCAGTAATTACTTATAATTCACACATCAAGGCATCAACCTAAGTAGATACAGCCCCTGTTCCTTAAAAATTTTTTTTGATTATAATTGTGACTAAAATTATAATAGCTTTACTAAACACCTTGATGATAGCTTATTACTTTAGTTGGAAAAATAGTCAACTTTTCATAGGCAGTGAGAGTAAATGAGTTGAATTTGTATTAAAATTCTAAATTAGTGAACTTTAATACATTTTTCTTTTTTGTTTGTTCAAAGAGCATGAGAACAAATATTCACATGATATTTTTGTCTTTGTAATCAGTATTATATCTGTTTTAAAAATATTATTTGCCTTACAATAGGTCTTCCACAACTACAACATCTTGTATTAATGGCCGATCAACTGCTGTGAAAATGAGGTGTAATCCTACTAAACCTGGAGCAGGAGTGATTTCAGTCCCCAGGTATTCTTATTTCTGTGAGATTATTTCACATTTGTATTTATCACAAGGAAACAAAACTCTCCAGTGTCTTACTGTTTTAAAACATATTCTTTATGGATGTAATGCAGAAAGAGAACAAAAGAATCTGTAGGCTTTTGTTGTAGGGATGTGCTGATCACCTATTAAGAGGGAGATAGGTCTTTGTGCAATCTCAATACTTTCCAGCCTTTTAAATGATATATTCTTGCCCTGTTTGCCTTGAGTGTCTAATTCTTTTGAAAATAATTTAAGCAATATGTAATTAATTACATTGCTTATATACTTTTGTTTATCTTACTGTTTAGCCTCAATTTCTTTGAAAACTGGATTAGAACTTTCCTAGATTATCTTAAATAGTACTGGATCCACAGTTAACTGGCAGGGTGATCTAGATTAAGTAATCTAACTTCTGAGTCATAGTTTCTTTTTCTGGAAGGGGATGGGGGCCAGGGTAGGTAATTTGTATGATCTATTTCCAACTCTTCAGTTTTTTTTAATTAATGGTGGCAGAATCACCAACTAAGCCTGACTTGTAGAATACATAATACAGTTCATTTAGTACAGATTAGCATTGAGACAATATAGCTCTCTGCAGTCAATATCTAATTAATCTAGTTTGTATGTATTTGGAACATAGGGCAAAATAAGTAATTTCATGGACTCAGAAAAATTTTCAACTTAAATATAGACTGCTTTAATGGCATGGGTGACACTTAAATGACACCTGATTTTTCTTTTTCACAGTTATCCATTGTTCAGTATGTTGATTTTTTATTTCTAGTCTTTTTAGGGTTAAGGTTCCCTTGGGTCATAGTTTGATTTGCCGATTTTTCTCTATCAAACTAGCAAAAGTATATATTTTAAAAAGACAATGGTTGACTTAATCTTGTTTTTGATAGTAACCTTTGAGAAATTTTAAGCTATCCTGCTTATGTCACATCAGGATTGGAAATCAGTGGTCTAAGCATTGCTTCAACTACTTGTGTGTATTAAAAATAATTACAGTGGTTAACACAGTGTTCTGGACTTATTTTTAGGTGTAAAAGCATACTGGCATTCACTTCTCACCAACTACATTTCTCAGCTTCTTGTAGATCTATAACTTCATTATTCTTTTCACCTATTCAATGTGAGAGAAGAGTGTGAGGAGAGGAGTACATAATAAAAGATAGTAGACACCAGAGAAAGGAGTAGAGGTAGCCTGATGCTCAAGGGCTTCATGTGGTGGAGGACCCCTCTGCCAGCCTCCAGGGTAGAGCCAAGGCAGCAAACCAAACTCTCCACGAAAAGATGTCTTCAGAGATTCCAACAATAAAGGCACGAATCTTTCATTCTTCTCTGATATTCCACCATATAGCTTTGAGTTCAGGTGTTTACTCTATTTACTATAAACCTTCTGAGGTCCTTTTTTTTTGGACTTAGCAATTAACCTCTCTGGGTCTAATTTGTAGGCATCTACTTGAATAGCTTCCAGAGCCTCCTCCAGGTCTCTGACTCAAGGAGATGATGTTACTAAAGACTAGATCTGTCCTTTAGAAAATATATCTTGAAGTCTGGTAAAGTGATGCCTCCAGATTTGTTCTTTTTGCTTAAGGTTGCTTTGGCAATTCGGGGTCTTTTCTGGTTCCATATGAAGCATAGAATTGTTTTTTCTAGATCTGCAAAAATGATGTTGGTACTTTAATAGGGATTGCATTGAATCTGTAAATCACTTTGGGTAGTGTAGACATTTTAACAATGTTGATTCTGCTGATTCATGAGCATGATATGTTTTTCCATTTGTTTACATCCTCTGTGATTTCCTTCCTCAGTGTTTCATAGTTATCCCTATAGAGGTCTTTCACCTCCTTGGTTAAATATATTACTAGATATTTTATTTCCTTTTTTGCTATTGTGAAAGATATTGAGTCTTTGATTTGATTCTCAGCTTGACTGTTGTTGGTGTATAGGAATGGTACTGATATATTTCAAGGCTATAGTAACCTAAACAGCATGGTACTGGCACAAGAACAGAGACCTAGACCAATGGATCAGAACAGAGAACCTGGATATAAAAACATCATCATATTGCAATCTGATCTATGAAAAAGCAGACAAAAACATACACTGGGGAAAAGAATCTCTATTCAATAAATGGTGCTGAGAAAATTGGATAACCACATGCAGAAGACTGAAACAGGATCTGCACCTCTCACCACTCACAAAATTTAATTCATCATGGATAACAGACTTAATCCTCAGACCTGAAAGTATAAGAATTCTAAAAGAAGAGGTCACAAAAACTCTTATAGATATCAGCCTAGGCAAAGAATTTATGAAGAAGACCCCAAAGGCAATCACAGCAACAACAAAAATAAATGGGACCTGATTAAATTAAAAAGCTTCTGCACAACCAAGGAAACAATTAATAGAGTGAATAGATAGCCTACAGAATGGGAGAAAACATTTGTATGCTCTATATCCCATAAAGGGCTAATAACCATAATCTACAAAGAACTCAAGCGAATCAGCAAGAAAACATTAAACAACTCCATTAAAAAGTGGGCAAAAGACATGAATAGAAGCTTTTCAAAAGAAGTAGACTAATGGCCAATAAGCATATGAAAAAATGTTCAACATCTCTAATCATCAGGGAAATGCAAATCAAAACCACAGTGAGATATCACCTAACTCCAGTGAGATGGCTTTTATCAAAAAGTCCCCAAACAACAGATGCTGGTGTGGGTGCAGAAAGAAAGGAACACTTTAATGATGTTGGTGGGACAACCTTTATGGAAAGTAGTATGGAGAAACCTCAAAGAACTAAAAGTAGACCAGTAGTGGGATACAGCAATCCCATACTGGGTATTTACCCAAAGGAAAAAAAGACATTTTATAAAAAAGACACTTGCACTCGAATGTTTGTAGCAACACAATTCACAATAGCAAAGATGTGGAAACAACTCAAGTGTCCATCAATACATGAGTGGATCAAGAAAATGTGGTATACATATATCATGGAGTACTACTCAGCCACTGAAAAATAATGGTGAACTAGTACCTTTTGTAGCAACCTGGATGGAACTTCAGACCATCCTTTTAAGTGAAGTATCACAAGAATGCAAGAACAAATCCACATATACTCACTACTAAATGGGAACTTATAGATCAACACTCATGAGCACATATGGTAGTAAAATTCAATGGAAATCAAGCAGGTGGGGGGAGGTAGGAGGTGATGGGTAAATTCACACCTAACGGGTACAATGCACACTGTTTGGGTGATGGACACACTTATAACTTTGACTCAAACTGTGCAAAAGCAATTCATGTAACCAAAATGTTTGTACCCCTGTAATATTCTGAAATTAAAAACAAAAGTCCTGCAAAAAAAAAAAAAAATATATATATCTCCCTCTAACTCTCCCAAGGTGTGTTCTGATGTCTTAATATAATAAAGAAAATAGTCTCCTGGGGTTAAATGATGCCACCTAGAAACTGATTTTTTCCTTGTGAGGAGAGGAAATGTGAAGTTTCTGTTCTGACCTCCAGCAATCTGCTGCTTACGAACTTAACTATCTTTGCCAGGGTTTCTGAGCAGAATACCTTGGGGTGTCATTTATTTTAAAAATTAATTTCTGGGCCTTCTCTAAAACCTGCAGTATCTCTGGATGTTGAGTACAGAAATATTTTTAAAAACACAAGGCAATTCTGATGGATATTAAAATTTGAGAACCATTTGTCTTAACCCACAAATCTGGGTTGTTTTTTCTGAGACAGATTCTCAAATTTTGTTCTTCATTTTAGTTTTCTGAAAAGCTGATTTAAAATGTCACAGTCTACAGGGTGAAGTACTTTACCCATATTTTGATAAATTTATTTATAATTATAATGTGCATTGAAGTGTATGGACTACTGCTCTAGGGAGCTACTTGAACCCCGCAGCCTAAATGTGCTGACCTTTCTTTCTTGAATCAATTTCCCATCAAGGCACAAGGGGGAGCTCCGGGATCAGAACACGAGAAACAGCAGCTTAGTCCAAAATAATTAGAATTTTTTTAGCTGTAGAGCTGAATAAAGATTTCCTACTAATGGGAAAAAAATGTTAACAGAACCAGGTTTCTCAGGCTACTTTTGAAGAGGAACTTTTCTTTTCTTTTCCTTTTTGAACTTTAAGATCTCCAAGGAGCAGAGGGGGGGATGCTAACTAGACCCTTGTCTTGAGAAGCCTCATGTGCTGACCAAGAAGTCTCAGAGTGCTGAAGGGATGCCACCCCCAGGAGTTCTCGTTTATTGGCCAAGGATCTTGGGAAACAGAGCAAAGGCACCTTTAGCAGTACTAATGTTGGTTGGGGCTCTATATCTTGGTGTCCTGAGAAAATGTCATAAGACCCCCAGCACTGGGAAAATTAGAATGTCTTTTTTTCCCTTTTCTTTTTAATTTATATAAATTTATGGGGTACAAGTGCAATTTTGTTACTTACATACATTGCATAGTGGTCAAATCAGGGCTTTTAGGGTATCCCTCACCTGAATAATGTACATTGTGCCCATTGTAAGTAATTTCTCATCATCTACCTCCTCCCACCCCCCTCACCCATTTAAGCCTCCATTGTCTATCATTCAACTCCCTATATCCATGTGGACACATTTTTTAGCACCCGCTTATGAGTGAGAACATCTGATATTTGTCTTTCTGTGCCTGGCTTGTTTCACTTAAGATAACGACTTCCAGTTCCATCCATGTTTCTGCAAGAGACGTTATTTCATTCTTTTTTTATGGGTGAATAGTATTCTCCGTTGTGTATATATACCACATTTTCTTTATTCTGTCATCCATTGATGGACACTTAGGTTGATTCCATATCTTTGCTATTGTGAATAGTGATGTGATAAACATAATGAGTGCAGGTATTTTTTGATATATTGATTTCTTTTCCTTTGTGTAGATGCCCAGTAGTGGGATTGCTGTATTGAATGGTAGTTCTATCTTTAGTTCTTTGAGGAATCTTCATACTGTTTTCCATAGAGGTTGTGCTAGTTTACATTCCCACCAGAAAAATGAGAATGTCTTAACAGAAATCGAATAGGTCAGGAGAAAAGGGAAATATGTATTCTTTGTGTATTGCCCGAGAAATTAGAGGGAGAAACAAATTATCTGGCTGCCTATTCATCTGCAATTGGAAATTTCAGCCTGTCTATTTGGTCTGGCAAATGTAGTTGGTTTCTAATTCCATAAATTATCTGGAGGGTGTGAGACATTTTAGATAAAAACAGCACAGTGTTTGTGGCAGATGGAATCTAAGAGCTGGAGTGGACCTTTGAGATTTTCTAGTGCAGTTTGCACCTTGGGCAGAGAATAAACTGCTAACACAATAGACTGCTGATATCCCTAAATAGATGCCCCTCCAGCCTCTGCCTAAAAGGCTTCCCAAACCTCTACTTATAATCTTAGGTGGATGGAGGAACTGAAGGCTCTTCTTTTATTAGGAAGAATTTAGACCTAAGCACGTGCCCAAAGGGCTCTTTCAAAAACATGAGAAATTTGTGTTAGTGGAAAGAATATAAAAAGACCTTATTAGAAAGCAGGCAAATGGAACCATTTTTACTCTGATAATAGAGATACCCTAGCATCTATGAGATCTTTGAGTCAAACTCATTTACTTTATAGAGTAGGAAGCACTGACGCCGCAGGTTGTATAGCCATAGAGGGGCGCAATTAAGATGGAACAATTTCCTGACTGCATCTATTGTTCTTTTCATGCCATCATTCTGTCATCTTGACATTTTTTCTCTCCAGTTCCTCATGGGCAGAGATTTGCGAAGAATCACAATAAACGCAAATATCACATTTATCCTGGAGGAGAACTCAACTGATCAACAAGTTATTGGTGATGAAACCTTGCTTTAAATGAGTCCCTTTCCTCAAACAGGGTCTTGATTAATGTTAAGAGTTAGAGGAAGATCATGATATCTCTCTCTCTCTCTCTCTCTCTTTCACTTTATGACTATATTTAACTGCTTGGGCACTTTATAAATCAGTCTAAAATTGTTTTGCCAAAACCTCCTTCAAAATCCAAATTCATCTTCATTAACAGTGTGACCTCTGAGAACATTGTATCTCACAAAAGGGATGCTTCACAGTTCTATTCCAGTAATATTCAGTGATCAAACACTCCAGGGGTTTATTCCAGAGACTTCAATTTAGAGTTTCTCTATCAAAGTCATCCAATCTATGGATGCTAATGTAGTATTTTCTTTGGTCTTTTGGGAAGGACTGTTAAAGCCAAAAAGTCTATCCATTTTAAATTCTTAAGAGCTAGAGAATGATGATTGGTTAAATGAATCCCTTGTTTTCTTTTTCCTCTAAACCATTTATAGACAGATAATAGATATCTAAGTCTGTGCAAGTTAAATTAAAAAGGCAATTGAACTCAAAAGATTAAAATCAAATATGTTCTTAGAACATTAAAAAGTAGGGAGGCATATAAAAACATTATGAGCATAAGTGAAAACAACGAAAAGCCGTTATGATCACGAAATGGAAAATTTCTAAAACAGAATTGCTAAAATTATATAATTTAAACACTAATAAGTAATCTTTGTGACATAAAAATCACAAAATATCCATAATATTTTAGGATCAATTTTGAAATAAGGATGATAAAACTTAACTTTTTAGAAAAAGAAACTAGGGAGTATCAGTTAGTTTATTTTGTCTTGGTCTTGATCTTATGCTGGCTTTTGGTAATTAACTCAGGACAGAATCCTTAGAAAGGGAGGTTTTTGCAGGAGATTGGTAGAATTTTATAACCCTGGATCTAAGAGCTGTGGGTAAAAAAATCTTATGTTCAAACTCAGTCTGCTATGATCTCAATGTTTGTGTCTCCCTAATTCATATGTTGAAATATCAATTAATACTGATACCAAGGTGATGGTATTAGAAGGTGGAGCCTTTGGGAGGTGACTGATTAGGTCATGATGGCTTTGCCTACATGAGTGGGATTAGTACTCTTATAAAAGAGACTCCAGAGAGCTAGCTAGCCCCTTCTACCATGTGAGGATGAAGCAAGAGAGTGGTATCTTTGAAGCAGAGAGCAAGTCCTCACCAGACATTGAATCTGCTGACATCTTGACCTTGGAAGAACTGTTAAGCACTAAATTTCTGTTGTTTATAAGCTACCTAGTTTAATGTATTTTGTTATAACAGCCCAAATGGACTAAGACACAGTCGTAAGCAATTTATATGCTTACAAAATTAGAGCAAGATGCAATAGTGTTATGTGGACCACACACAAGAGGGGACAAGACATCCTCAGCAGAGAAAGGCTGAGTTTCCTGAGATGCCAAAGCTGAGAGGAATCACGAGAGCAGGTTAGAGACAGCATCACCAATGCCAGTCTGAATACCCCCTGGAGAGCTCCAAGAAACCCTCCAAAGCCCCATATGAAAGAAACTCAGCAACAATAGTTTATCCCAGAGGATAACTCAACTGACAAATGTTCTTGGCACACAAGACCATGGCCTTTACCCTCAGTCTCCTGAGACAAAATCCAGAAGGGTCAAAAACATACTGACAATGTAAATAAATTTGTTTTAACTTGTGTATTTTAAATGAAGTTTTGGCATAACAATTTTATACTGACTTATAAAGTATGCAAACAGCTAATAATAGGTTGAGTATTAGGTCATAATTGTTCATACGAAAAGATTCTTCTCCATGAAGTCATGATATGAACCCAGTAGATCCTGCTTTAGGAAAGTTGATTTATTTAAAAGATGACACTAATAGCTCATCACTCAGTCTAGTTATCCTTCAGGAAATGTATCCCATTTTAGAATCCAAGAACTAACTTCCTAAAAAAAAGGTTAATCTGACTTCTTACATTACCAGTACCATCCTGATTCATAAAATAATCCCAAAAGTAAAGTAAAGAATCTGGGAGGTCTATTCCTCATTTACCAGTAAAACCAAATCAAGGTCCACCTGCTTGTCCTTTGAATTGGTCTTTTCTCCGCCAGAATTCAGAGCACATCTAGCAATCCTGCAGAATCCTAGCCTTGCATGCCCCAGCTATCTATGACTACGTACTGTTTAGATACTTACTCACTGGTTTCTCTGGTGATTGCATAAACCAAAAGTTATGAAAGAAGCACAGTTAGTGGCACCTCTGCATTCCAGCTTTGAAAAGCTGGGGGGAGGTGGGCAGAGTTGGTGGTAGGGCAGGTAATCAAAGGAAAAAGTATTTCAAATATTTGGCAATAAAGTATTTATTTTATTGTTTGCTTTTTTGTTCTTTTCTTGGTAGGAGAAAGTATTTTTTTTCTCTTGTACTTTTTTCCTATTTTCATTCTATAAATGAGGACTATTGAAATTATTATTGCCTCATACATCCTTGTCATTTCACAAGGGTGGCCTGATTTAAGCTGCAAAACTGAGGTTATAACAAAGGATTAAATTTGGATGTTCTGCATTTTAAATGATTCACTGGGTTAAAAGAATTAAAGAATTGATTATAAATTAAACTACTTTTAACTTAAGAGTATCTTTTAAAAAGTGAAGTCTACTAAGGAAAGCTGAATCATTTTAGTGTTTTGACACCTAATGGCAGCTTTATAAATTACATCAGTGTCTTGATTTTTTTGTTGTTGTTGCAGTGTCTGTGGTTCTATCAGTTCTTTAGAAAGTGATGTGCATTGCTAATAGTCTTTTATGTTTTTGCAGTGCTTTAAACTTTCCAAAATTGTTCTGTCATTTTACTAATTATAACCAACCTGGGAAGGCAGTATAGCAGACATTTGATTTTGACAAATTACAAAAATGAGGCAGGGGAAAGGAGGAGTTGAGTCATTTGTGGGAAAACACACAACTATTTGAAAGTCCGGTTAGAATTGTAACCCAAGTCTTCTCTTTAGAGGTTTTTGCAACTTTGATTAATTTTCTTTTTTTTTTTTCATTTGTTGGGTTCTTTTTTCTCAAACTTTAACAGACTTACTCTTCTATTTTCCCAAGATAAGCAGTTTGTTCCCTGCCCCCATAAAATAACTTCTCTGTGTTAGAAAGATAAAGAATAAAATAATTTGAGAAACAGAGATTTGAAATGGAGAACATATTGGTAGTTTTGGCTAAATGATCAGACAAACATAATTATTTTTAAAGTAGCACATCATTGTTATGCAAAAATGGTGTTCTTGAAGAATTTTTCTCATTGGTTATTCAATTAAAAAAACAATTTTGAGTTGCTTTTACTGATATAGAAGGTGAAAAGTAGTGATGATGTTTTATGTGGCATGGTTTCCGTTTATTGTACTTTTTTTAAATCTCTGTTTCTTAGTCTGAATATACTCATTACTCCATTTTTACAAACAGTGAAATTAAGGCAGATAAGGGTTAAGCCATTTTTCTTTTCTTTTTTTTTTTGAATGTAAGTTCATTCAAAATTCATTATTTTGAAATTATGGTTAAAATGAAATGTCCAGTCTAGTTATACATTTTGTCATCATATGTCCTCTTGTTGATTTTTATTCACCATTGTTCTTAGCTCTGACAAATAACACTGAGCCTTTGTTACAATGTATTATAAAGAACGTTGCTTTTATTCACCTCCCACCATGTCTGCTTAGTCTATAGCACACAGACACTTTGGAAAATAGGTATGCAAAAATGCAGTTAATTTTTAGACACATAGATTTTTTTTTTTAGTGTTCATATTCTAGGGTTTCTTGGACTATATTTAGTTAACTAAGAGTATGAAATTTTACATTTCTGGTAGCCTGCAAATTATAATTTTGGACCAATTATCATTAGAAAGGTATTTGAAGTTAAAACTTAAAAAGCAGTGTTTTTTTTGATTCTCATTATTTTGTGTCCTTTTGCTATTAGGTGTTTCAGGACACCTGTACTCAGCACCAGCTGAGGTCTGAAGGAGGTTTTCAGGTCAAAGCCCGTATTTACATGGCTTGACTTAAGGGAACTTAAGGTATAGTAGACAAATTAAGAGAACAGTATTCCCCTAATTTCAATGAATTCATGAACAAAACAGCCATTCTCACTAGAACCTTTCCAAATAGCTTCTAGCTTCAATCAGTAAGGATTCTGTACACAGTAGCAGTAGGTTAATTTTTCAGCCACGCTGTGTTTTTCTGTTCCTAAAATGAAAGAGGCAAGTTGATGTAATGGGCTCACCTCTCGAAAAGCAGAATTTCAAAAAGTCTCCATCCAAGTCCTGCCTTGTGGTTGGTTCAGTGCGATTCTGTCCCTGTGTCTAAGCCCCATCTGTCACCTGTAGAGTGGTGAAGGCAGCCACCTCTTGAAGTCATCATTAGACCAGGGAAACCTAGGAGTGCAAACTAATTTGTGTCGCTGAGCTGTGTGTTGACCTAATGGTTGGTTTATTTTTTCACTTTAACAATTTTGTGATCACGTCTTTCTCCTACCCCCGAAAAGACCATGGTCCTGTGCATCATTCTATTCCCTAGCCTACAGCACCTCACTTAAGTGCATTACCTTAGACAGAAATTGCAGTCTTCCTAACATATGAGGCTTTTCCAGCCTGTGTGCCCAGCACTCACTCCCTTGCTCCTGAAGCTGCAGCAACAATGACCCACATGTAATTTCTCACCGATTCATCATACTCTCTTATCCCTCTGGCAGGAATTCCTTTGCTTTCTTCACTTTTATTCTGGCTAACTCCTATTGAATACTCAAGACTCAGCGTAGACATCTTTTCCACCAAGAAGCCTTTCCAGAGACTTTAAAATTGTCATTATCTGTGTCTATCTCTCTTTAACATTTTTTAAAACAGCTTTATAGAAATATAATTTGCATACCATACAATTTACCCATTTAAAGAATACAATTCGGTGGTTTTTAGTATATTCACAGATATGTGCAACCATCACCATAGTCAATTTTAGAACATTTTTATCACATCAAAAAGAAACCTCATACCCTTTAATTGTCACCTCTTTGTGCTGTAGGTCCTTTCCTAGCCCTAAGCAACTACCAATTTACTTTCTGTCTCTACAGATTTCCCTATTCTGGACTTTCATAAGAATAGTATAATATGTCGAATTTTGTGACTTGTTTCTTTCACTTACCATAATATTTCTGAGGTTCATCCAAGTTGTGGCATGTATTGGTACTGCATTTCTTTTTATGGTGGAATAATATTGCATTGTACAGATATACTACATTTTGTTTATCCATTCATCTGTTGATGAACATTTGTTTCCTATTATGATTCACGCTGCTCTGAACATTCATTTACAAGTTTTTGTGTGGACTTATGTTTTCATTTCTCCTGGGTGTATACTTAGGAGTGAACTTGCTGGATTATATGATAACTCTATATTTAATTGTTTGAGGAACTGCTAGAGTACTCAAATGGTAGAGCTGTACCATTTTACATTCCTATCAGCAGTGTATGAGGGTTCCAATTTCTCCACATCCTCACAACACTTGTTATTATCTGTCTTTTTGATTCTAGCCACCCCAATAATGCAAAGTATTATCTCACTGTGGTTTTGTCTCTTTTAGTTTTTTTTTCCACTTGTGTTTCCTCAGCATCCACACAGTGCTCCCCAGAATGCAATAGGCACTCAAATGTTGATTGGATTGAATGTGTTACAGAAGCTGTCATTTTTGTTCATTTGTTTTTTATTTCAGCAAATGCCCAGCAGGTACTTGTGATGGGTGTGCATTCTATTTCCTGTGGGAGAGTGCTGAAGCTTGCCCTCTGTGCACGGAGCATGACTTCCACGAGATCGAGGGAGCCTGCAAGAGAGGATTTCAAGTAAGGACCAAAACCATCTAAGCAGAACTGTGTCATTGAAGATATACTTGGTTATTCTGGCATCATATCATAGAAATCCAGGTTCAGAAGCATGGGTAAAGCTTATAGTTAACTTAATGTGACACTAATATATATTTAAAAGTAAGTTTGGTTGCTCAAGTCCCAAATGCTGGGGTACCTGCAGATGTGCACTGGGCTTGAGGACAATGAATCGTGGCATGGGAGACATAGGCTATGGATATATTTACCTGGTTGATAAAGGAATGATATCATTAAACCAACATGTAGTTTATATAATGCAGATAGGAATAATTAAGATGGTGATGGTTTAACTGACTCACCACAAGAAGCATGTCAAAAAAGTAGAGCATATACATATAAAATCAAGATTCTACTCTCTATATTTTCTATGCAATCATTTGTTTGCTCATTTGCTTCTTGTTCTCTTAAATAAAGTTGGGATTCTACCCTATATATTTTTTGTTTCCTTTTTACATTTAATATATCATTAAAAATTTCCCTTCTTGTTAAACTTTTAAAAATATATTTTGTTATTGACAAATATTCCATTATTTATATAATTTTGGATTTAATAATTTTCCTGTTAGACATTTGAGAAAAAATTGAAAACAATCTTTTTGTAAATAACTTTGTAACGAACATCTTGTTAGAAATTTGATTATTTCCTTAGAGTTTATTACTGGAAAGAAGTTAATTAGATCCAAGGAGATGGAAATTTTTAAGGTTCTTGATATATATCACCAAATTTCTTTGGTTATATCAATTTTCAGTTTTGTCTAGTGTTTGAGAGAGCCTACTTCACTGCAGTAGCTTTGAGTAGTATCATATGAAAAAAAACCACCTTAATCTGCTTCAAGACTACTTGCATACCACCTCACAATCCCCAAATGCCATTGAAATTCCATTGAAATATAAAGGAGTGCAGAGGAAAGTAAATCAAAACCAGTGCTGGAAACCCTAGTGGAGAGTGGGCATCAGAGGACCAGAGATTTAGATGGGACTTCTGAAAGCTAGAAGGTAGATGGGATAGGACTGATCTGCAGATCAGCATGGAGAGGGCAACACACTAGAACACCCACTGACTAAGGGGATAAGAGAGGGGGAACTTTTTTGCCCAGGAAAGTCTTGAAGAGCATGTAGTTAGCAGGTTGGAAGGCAGGAATCCAAGAGGGATGGAATTGGAATGCTTCCACCCAATACCATCCATACAGAGTATTTGGCAGCAGTTGTGTTCGACTTACCCCTGGGAAAAAAATATAGAGAACTATTTTCTAAGTTGGTGTTTTTCAAATTTTAATGACAGTGAACTTGCAGTAAGAAATATATTGTACATCAAACCTAGTACACAGACACAAATTAAACACTCAGAGATATGCCTAAAAATAAAATTAAGTTTCATGGAACAATACTTTTTTTTCATATTTTATGATAAAGTACAAACATCAAGTTAATATAAAGTATATTCTTATTAATCAATTAATACAAAATAGGAAAAATCCTCAAATAAATGACACTAAAACAAAAATTAGGAAATGTGTTACTTAATTTGTCAAACGTGCTTACCTGTAGATGGCTTACTACAGTTCAGAGCACCCAGGAATGGTGCTTCTCACTCAGTGAACTGTTGAAACAGTTTCTTTTTAACTTTTTAAGTGGGTCAAGGATGAAAATTCCAGGTTCACAAAAATGGTTTCTTGTTAATCCTCATAATAATAATACTTTTTCTGCTTCAGAAATAGAAATTGTTTTCCTTTACTCTAAAATTATGATATATCTTGTTATTGTTTGTTAAAATAAATGAAAAACTAAGCTTCATTCCCTTCTTTGGCAACCAAATTTAACTCAAAGGTTTTGAAAAGCTTAATGATCTTTTATCCAAACATTCTTTAATATTCAGTATTTCTCTTCTGGAAGGTAATGATGAGATGTTGAAGACACTGAGGTTGCAACAGTTTCTGTAATTTTGTTTCATTTAAACTGTCTTCATTGATAAGGTTCTCTTCAACTTATTATAAGAATGTTGAGAATAGGTAGTTGCTGGGTGATTCTTCCTAAGTATTTGCTTTTGCTTTTAAGAATAATATCTTTTGGATCACTTTGATGTACTTGACATATTGGAATTTATAATTCCACCCCTATAATTATAAATTTGAGAAATACCAGAAGCAGTTAAATATATCTTTCTGTTATACTTAGATATCAGTTTTGAAAATGTTTGCCAAAGGAGATTGAGCTTCAATTAGAAAAATATGAATGCCATTCCTGAGTTCATACACCTTACTTAGTATATTCCGTTGCAACTGCAAACAAAGGGGTATGATGCAGTAAGTGGGAATAGCCACCTCCAATCTCTGAATAAAATATTTCAAATGAGCTTCATATAAAAATAACAACTTCTGCTGTGTTTTCCATTATATCAATGAGCAAATGTGGATATTTTTGGATGTCAAAGCTTCATGATAGAAAAAAGTTATTGCAAAATATTGCAAGGGTATTTAAAAAATGTTAAGTCATCCCACAGTGTTTCAGCACCATTTTAGGCATCACCCTTTACAATTTTTCACTTTATATTGACTGAGCATGTACTTCCCAAATTCTGTAAATATATCTAATACAGATGAACATGAGATTAAATTTACACAATACAAGTCTGCCACATATAGCAGATGTAAACAAAAAAAGCTGCACAACTTGGGATAAAAGTGCCCTTATTCAATTGGATCTCAAAAATCTCCACCAGGTTCTAAATGTGTATTAAGCATTACTTCTAAATGTCATGCAGTAGTAAAGATTTGAAGAGATACTGTGTTATCACTGAGAGGAATATTTTTCAATTTATCATCAAATTGATCTTACACTGTTTACAAAATATTCTTACATGCTGGAAGAATACATTTTTCAGCTGCAGTGTCAGCCATTTTCTGTATTCCAAGGATATGTGATTGAATGAAGGAATAAGGCTTTCTAATTAATAGTTATATAATTACTAAGAGATTTTGCCAATAGATTGATTTTTTTCTTTGTCAGTATTTGAGGAGCTTATTGAAAAGTTAAGTATTCTGGGTTTGCAAGTATCTTTTTAATTTTGAAATTTTCAAATTTTTTTATAAGACTATCATTACACATTAGAGCTTGCCATTTTTGTTGGGTGTTGCACATTTGATAAAGCCATATAAACCCTGGCACAGTATTTTTTCCTTGTTAGAATGCACTTCAAATGAAGTCAGTCTTTGCCAACTAGAGTTTACATTTTTCTCTGTATTGTCGTTATTTACACTTTGAGATGCAGCAGTTGAATTTGAACATGTCTCAGCCTTTCTTACCTCATCATTTTTATAAAAATAATGTGAGCCATTTTAAAAGAAATGTATTTGCACTAAGTTTAGTGAAAATGTTACAAATGTCATGTATTAACAAAAAAATTCAATCACTAATATCCTTTCTAAAAAACTTGCTGAAAGTTCGTATCCAAAACTTGATTGAAACTTTTTCTCAAAGAAGATTTTCCTGCATATCACTTCATGACTAAATGAAAAATATGTTTATATATATAAAATTAAACATTATGGTGTTATCCTTCTGTTAGGGTGTTGATAAAAGTGAAACATTACAAGATAAACGCCCTGTGTCATTTAATGTCAATGGATACAATCATGCAAGTTGCTAATGGTCACTGTGTATGTTGAAATATATAAGGAACCATGTACTGTACTCTGATTTTCTTTTTTGATCTGCCTTATTTAATCTATTTATTTAAAAAAATTTCTGGTTGAGACCCAGTATATTGATTTTTTTTTTTTCAATTCACTAGATAGTTTTAACTTGCAGTTTGAAAAGCATTGCCCTAAAGGGATTGAGTCATCTATTTTGGGAGGACCAGAGCACCTGGTGTGGGTAGTGATGACCCAGAATAATGCCTTCTTGTTTTGGCATGGGGAAGAAGAGTGCAGTCCAATGTGCCCACTCCACATGAGTCACTCAGTCTTCCAGCCGTGGTGCCACCAACATGTCCTGGGTCCAGGGTCTGCTCTTCTCCTCAGAGTGGATGCTTGTTGGGAACATGGGTCTACATGACGGGTGGGTGAAACCCGTTCCCACTAAATATATTAAGAAACCTAAGCTTATGTTCAAAAACACGACTAAGAAGTTAGGGATGATGAAAATTTAAGGCATATAGCCCAAAAGATGTGTCCAGATGGAGTGATTTTTATTCAACCTCCTCAGCATGTAGCGAGCCCTGCTGATGTGACAATCCATGTCTTTATTTGGTTTTCACATTTTTGCTCACTATTTCTTTATTTGCTCATTTCTGTATCCTTTACCCTCTCTTTCTGGAGCGTCTATTAAATGAATGCTGAATAACCCTGTTTGCCTATTATAAGTAAAGAGTTAGCAAAACCCTTTCTTTTTCTAGGTGAGAAATTAACCTTGTAACAAATCTAGCTTTCACAATTGAATCTGAATCTCATTTCTCATGTTATATGTGGTTTTATTTATTTATTTAAAAAAGGAAACCTTATATGTATGGAATGAACCTAAATGGTGCATTAAAGGAATTTCTTTGCCTGAGAAAAAGTTGTCAACCTGCGAAACAGTTGACTTTTGGCTGAAAGTGGGAGCAGGTGTGGGAGCTTTCACGGCTGTTTTGCTGGTGGCTCTGACTTGCTACTTCTGGAAAAAGAATCAAAAGTAAGTACCCTCATTGGAATGATCAGATAGGAACTGGAGGGTCTGTTTTGTTGTGAAAATTTTAGACCTAACCATTTTATTCAATAAACAGATTGTCTTAGAGACATGAGAAATTTCTCTTCATGAAAGAATTATAGGAAAGGCCTTTGAGAAAGCAGGCAGAGGAAGTGATTGTTATTCTGGTAATAAAAAGATCATAGAACATTAGAGATCATTGAATTAGAGCCATTTATTATAAAACAAAGAAAGCTGGAGGCTCCGTGTTACTCAGGTAGATGGTAGTAGAGCTGAGACTGCCAAGCAGAATTTCTGTGTCTGTTTTTCTTTCTATGACATAATGTTGTCTTTTTGCCTCACCCTTTATTTATTTCTTGTGGGCAGACTTTTGCAAAGAAATAGACTAAGTATATGAACAAATATCCCATTTATTTGCTACAGGGCTCCAAGAATCTGGAATTGAGTATTGAGCCTAATATCTGAATATATATTGATCTGTTACATGATTTGAATTTTTGACAATGATTTAAATCTCAGTTGGGTTGTGGAGGTTCTATATGGTAATATCTAGGGATAATTGTAATATCTGGGGTGGTAGTATAAAGGAATAAATGATATAAGGAGACCAAATATAAGACCAAATCACATGCCTGTTTGATATTCTCATCCTTATGAACTAAATTTTGGAAAACCTGATGGTGAATTGGCTTCCAAATAGTCATAAATTAAGAAAATGCATTCAGCCTCAAAGTTTTTTTTTTTCCAGAAGTACTTCATATTTGGACAATTCAGTCAATGTAAAGTAAGTGATAGAATTAACTGTATTGAACTGATTCTGAGACATCTGGGGAATATTTGTATGTAGACGGTAGATAAATGGGAACACATATTCCTGTGGCTCTAGGTGAGGGGAATTTGTTGGTGGAGCAACTGTACTACAAGACAATTTAATGAGCTGGCACATGACCACCTAAAATAAGTATCAATTTATATAAAAATAAATGGACATTTATTTATTTATTTATTTTATCTACCACTACTTAGACTGGAGTACAAATATTCCAAGTTAGTAATGACAACTAACTCAAAAGAGTGTGAGCTCCCAGCTGCAGACAGTTGTGCTATCATGGAAGGAGAAGATAATGAAGAGGAAGTTGTATATTCCAATAAACAGTCACTACTAGGAAAACTCAAATCCTTGGCAACAAAGGTGAGAACAGAATTTTAACGTGGTATTACTGGGCATTTATAAATTAGGGGCCATATTAACCTAATAGTAGCATTCATGCAAGCTCTGTTATTCAATATGTTTATATCTCAGTGGGTATTTATCCAACAGAAATACTCTTAGAAGCACATGATGTAAATACAAGACTACTCACTGCAGCGTTGTTTTTGCTAGTTTACAAAGTAGAAACAACCTTAAGTACCATGAATAAAAATAGTTAGATGAGAAATTTTCATCTATCAAAGTAATGGAATACTGTGCAACTCTACAGCTGTTAAAGATTGATATATCTATGTGTACTGATAAGTCAGTAGGTCTAAGATACAGGAAAACAACAAATAGACTATCATTTTTCTATTAAATATACATTTATGCTATTTAGTATTTGCATAGCAAACTTAACAGTAGCTGCTTTTTGTGAATAGTGAACCAATAAGAATATTGGATCTTTGAAAGTAATACATTTTTGTAATATTTGATATCATAAAGATAATATACTATTTTATAATTTTAAGAAATTTTTTAGGTAAATAAAGGAGCTCATATTCATACTGTTATTTTTTGTTTTGATTTTATAACAAGGTTGTTTTATGTAGAGAAAACAAAAGTTATATATAAAGTATTGAGGTATGTAAGGTACCATATCAGATGTTATCACATTTGTCGGCTTTGGAATTTTGGAATGACTACTGTATCCAAACATAACATGAAATCTTAAACAGTGTTTGAAAACACATTTATTAACATTCTTCACCATTGACTGAAAAGATGGGAAGTTACAAGTTCACCCACTCAAGATTGAAAATAGAATGAAACAGAGGAAAGAAAATGACTTTCAAATGACAGTGACAAAAGGTTACATTTGTAGAGAGTATTTTGTAACCGTTGGCTTTTACTCCTAATTTAGGCATATAAATATAGTATAGGGAATTACTTAAGAATAAAATGAATAAACTATCTTTCCCTTCTACTAATAGTTAATTTTTTTCTTTTATTAATATGGAAGTTTAAAGAAGGTACTGTTGCCATGGAATAACAATTATATAGTGTTGGTTATGAACTGAGATTTTTACTCTACTTGCAAGCTAACAAGTGAGTCTCCCACAGTTTCATGGATACTTTAAAAGACATAAGATTCCTAGTCAGAGATGAAGGACAGTTTAGTACTTACAGGGAAGTACTAGCCAGAGTAATAGCATTTATACTTGAATACTTGCCAAAGCCCCAAGTAACCCACAGGGCTGTGTTCCCACAGGACTATGTGCAGAGAAAATGGTAACACTTGGATGTATTACAGGAAAGGGTCCCTAAGCTTTGGGAACCTGAATTTTCAGAATGGGTAGTAAGCATGCCCATCCTTTTCTCCAAAGGGAGCTATTATCTTTATTTTACTAGACAGGTAGCATGCTGCTCATTGCTCTCCAGGAGACACTATTTCTAAGACTGTAAGTAAGAATTACCTTTGCTCAGGAAGAAGACAATATCTTTATATTCCAATGTTGTTTTCTATACAAAGATTCTTGAAAAGATAGTCTAGAACAAAGAGAAATCAGTGTCTCACTCATAAAATGTGCATAAATGCAAGAGAACCATGGAGAATTGTCTCCAGTAATATCCAAACTTCATTTTTACACCATCTTGGCTTCTGGTGAGTTTTCCCTTTAGTATGCCATTCCATCCCCACTCTGATTAATGTGACTGGCCGAGGCTGGGATCAAATCTGGCGGGTTGCTTCATACAGCATTTAAATAAATCTGCTACCAAGAGGACACCAAGCAGCAAGATGAGGTCACCCTATATTATTTTTTTTTCTATTCGGACCTGTATTTATTTTTTTAAATTTCAAAATATCAAGGGGGTACAAATGTTTTTGTTATATGGATACATTGTATAATGCTTAAGTCAGGGCTTTTAGTGTGCCTGTCACCAGAATAGTGTTTATTGTACCCAATATGTAGGTTTTTATCTCTCACCCTCCTCCCGTCCTCCCCCCTTCTTCACTTTCAATGTCCTTTAAATCTCTTTGTGCCCATGTATACCATCATTTAGCTCCCAATTATAAGTGAGAACATGTGGTGTTTGTTTTTCCATTCCTGAGATACTTCACTTAGGATAATGGTCTCCAGTTCTGTCCAAGTTGCTGCAGAAGACATTATTACATTCCTTTTTGTAATGGCTGAGTAGTACTCCATTATATATCATATTTTCTTTATCCACTCATGAATTGATGGGCACTAAACTTGATTCTACATCTTTGCAATTGTGAATTGTGCTGTGATAAACATTGTAGTGTAGGTGTCTTTTTGATAAAATGACTTCTTTTCTTTTGGGTAGATACCCAGTAGTGGGATTCCTGGATCAAATGATCACTAATTATCAGGGAAATGCAAACTAAAATCACAATGAGATACCACCTTACCCCTGTCAGAATGGCCATTATTAAAAAGTCAAAACACAGTAGATGCTGGTGTGGATGCAGAAAGAAAGGAATGCTCATACACTGGTTGGTGGGACTGCAAATTAGTCCAACCTCTATGGACACCAGTATAGAGATTCCTCAAAGAAATAGATGGAGTTTTACCATTTGAACCATCAACCTGTATTATAAACCTCAATTATAACCACAGGATCCCAGACCCAACTAGCTGAACAAATGCTATAAACCATCAGGGTTTACCTTAGAAAACTAGGTGGCTTTCTCCTTTAGTCTCTGTGTTGACCTTTCTACTTAGCCTGAGACCTCTCCATTGGCACCCGGATGTTTCCTCCATAAGATTCAGATGGAAGAGGGACAAGGAAATTTTTAAAAACTTACAGAGACCCAATATACGGAAGTCCTCCCTTATCTACCATTTCATTTTCCATGGTTTCAATTACCCCTGGTCAACTGCAGTCTGAAAATATTAAATGGAAAATTCCAGAAATAAACATTAAGTTTTAAATTGTGCACTGTTCCAAGTAGCATGATGTTCCATTCCATCCCACCCTAGACGTGAATCACCCTTTTGTCCAGTGGATCTACACTGCATAAACTCCCTGCCCCTTAGTTACTCAGTAGCCATCTTGATTGCTAGATAGAAAATAACAGTAAATGTAGGGTTTGGCACTATCCTCGGTTCAGGCATCCACTGGGGGTCTTGGAACATATCCCCCATGGATAAGGGCGGACCACTGTATCTCCCACTTTTGTCAACCTGGGCCGTGGTAGGGGGACTTGGTGGGCAGTGTACTCAACAAAGTGGTTATTATCCTTTTGATCTAGGATCATGGCAATGCAACAAGACAATCCAGGTACATTAATCCAGAGACAATGGGATGTATTAGTGATTACACACTGTGTTTTGACCCTCAATAGATGGTAATTGTATTGTCAATAATGTATGGACAATGAGCTGATGTTTTTCTGAATGCCTTCAACGGCTGAGTTGGTATCATTGATTAATTACTTTAGCTAAAGTCAGAGACAAATTTCATACCACGTTTTCTAATTGAATAATTGCCCATAGGATGAATGTGAATAAATTAGTTATTCACTCATTTTGGAAAGGTCCTGCAGTTGTGTAAGGGCTACATGATCTATTGGGGAATGTTTCCGTAAACAGTTGAAGATCTTTTCTATTATAACAACTCCTAAGGTTCAAGCTACCATGTTTTTAGGATGGGAGCGAGTTGTTGCTTGATTTCTACATGAGAAGTTCAGTCCTGGAGGTACACATGGTGCCTCTGGAAAGAAAGAATTATTTGCAATTGTTGGGCACACTAAGTGGGACCTACATCACTTAGGGGGCACAGGTTGACAGTGCCCATAAGTGGCTTCCTTCCTGACTAGTAAACCTTAGGGTTTCAAATTCACCTCATATAACTGTGTCTCTTCTTTGTCTTTGGGGAGACTGCTTGAGGGCAGTCAGTTCAACTTTGCCTGTTTGTCTGCACTGCAAACTCGTGGCATTTGTTCACCTCATGAAATGACTGAATATCGGCTATGGGAATGGAGGTGTTGATTGGTGTTCTTCTGGGATAGGGGCTGAGGCCATCCCCCTCTGTTTTGGATAGATTTCTCAGCAAATTTAAGGAGAATGGCAATCAAATTGTGGTTAGAACCTGTGGTGTGGATATGGCAGGCCCAGCAGTCAGTTAAATTAAAGGTATTTGCAACAGTTGAGAGAGCCATGCCGGGGGATCATGACAAACCAACGAGACAACAATACAGGTGGTTAAGCCAGAATTATGTTTGAGCCTCCTAGACCCAACTTCTGGCTGGGATATCACTAGAGGTTGTACTCAGGCAGCCTGGGGATTACTGTTGGAGTAAATAAGGATATACCTGCCCAGGAATGGTCAGGTAGAATCCTGGATTTTCAGATAAGTTTATATATGGTGTGTGTGTGTATGAATAAAATTAGTGACCAAACTGCCTTAGTAAGATGTGTAGACCAGGAGAAGTTGAGGGAGATAGAGTCATAAATCTTTTTGAGTTAATTTCTGGGAAGACCCTTCTAATGCTCAATAATACCATATGCCTTTGGACAGTAGGAAATGTGGAAGGTCCATTTGAATACCCCTGGTCTCAGCTCATTTCTGGGTAGCTCTTGTGATTAAAAAGTACACCATTTTTAGACTGCAAATGGTCCATAAAGCCACTATCTTTACACAGATTTGTTTCAAAGGACACAATGGTGTGGCTAGAATGAGCTAATCAGACTGGAACAGCAACACCATAGCCTGAACAGGTGTCAACAGTGGTGAGGCACCACTGATAGCCCAAAGAAGTGGCCAAAGGTATGCTGTAATCAATTTTCCAGGGAAAAACTGGTCAACTTTTGGCATGAGTCTCAAGCCTGGCATGCTGTGGTAACCTCTGCATCAGAAAAATAGAGTCCTTTACTTTGTGCCCATCTGTGATGGCAGATGCATTGCCATGTTGGGCAAGATGAACGATCCATGAAACATTTGTGGCAGTCTGTCTGTTGCAGTCTTTCTCAGCAGATTGATTCTATTTGGTCTTTTCCTAGGACAGGTCCTTACTGTGGGCATCTACGTGAGTGACAAAGATGATTTGATCAGAAGCTAAAATTTATTTCCAGAGTTTGTGATCCCCAAAGGGGTGACTTTAATATGCCAGTCTGTAGTTTTCCAGGTGGCATACAAAACAGGCCATTGGAAATATCTCAAGAGTCAGTAAAAATATAACAAAGTTTATTAAAGGAAGTATTATCTGGATCTATGAGAGTGCCTTTGAGTTCTGCCCTCTGAGCCAAGCGGTTTTGTCAGTTTTCAAATATGCATACATGAGGCTGAGATTGAACATCTACAGCAGCCAGTGTATACCACTGGGTTTCAGCTTAGCCAAATCATCAGTGAACCAGGCCCAGGCATGTAGTAGAACCTGGATGAATCAAGGGCCCCATTGAGCCAGTGGTTTTGTGGGTTTGTTTTGGGCGGTGGAGTAGGGGATAAAGTTTCCCCCAAAGGGTATGCTGCCATATTTTTATGTGAGGTCAAGATGGCACTGGGGCCAGACCAACTGCATCTTGGATACATGCCATTTGTATTAGACAAGCAAGGCTTATTGGGCCCTTCCCACCTTGTTGACCCACCATAAGTGGCACTATCAGCCTATAGACTTACAAGGTCTGCATGGGAATGGCATTCAGTTTTGACTAGAGCTCAGTAACAAGCTAATTGCTGATTTTCAAAAAGGCTGTACCTGGTAGCTATGTCAAGGAAGTGATGAGTCTAATACTCTAAAAGGTGCCTCTGGGGTGAGACTGCCTCCTGTTGCCAGAGTCATTAATTAATCACAGAGAATTATATCACAAAGTTGTCATTAGGATTGTGAGGCCACAAAAGTAGAGAGTGTGCCCCAGCTTTTTGGACAGCTTTTTAACAAAGACTGTTTATTTGGGCCCAATTTAAAGGATGCTACTTTTTGTGTTAGCTGATATAAAAGAGCAAGTAGAATGCTCAAATGAGGCCCATATTGTCTCTAATAGTAAAGAGTCAAGCAAGGTGCTGGGCTGTTTTTCCTTGACTGCTGGATAGATTTAGCATTGCAAATCTGTGTACATAGTCCCAAGGAACTTTACTTAGTTAGCAGGTCCCTGAGTTTTGTGGGGGTTTATCAGCCACCTCTGTTAGTAGAAGTGTGATAACACAAGCAGCACTGTTGAGATGGAGTCTTCTGACTTGACACCAACAGGACACCATTTATATAGTGACTGTTCTGGGCATTAGAAGGTAGAAGAACTTGTGTGAATGTTCACTAATTTTTTGCAAATGGCAGAGGAGTTAGGAACCTCTGGGGTATCCTCCTAGCCCTTCTCTATATGTGGTTGTTCTTGATCAGGGGAATCTCCTCTTGCACTTATGAGGTGGGGCAGTACAAGCATATAATGTCAAGTCCTGCTGTAGATTCAGATGTAGAAGCAACAACAATAGTATCTCGAATGGCATTTAGAACCCCTCCACAAGGACATATTATCTTCCCTTTCCTACTCTAAACATTTCTCAAACCACATTATTTGCAAGCCCCTCTCCTCCCATAGGTTCAGGTAGGATGGTGACTTGGGTGCCTGCAACCAATGAAGTCGTAATGTTTGAGAACCCCTCTTTGAGGTTCCCTAGCAGACTCAAATGGGTGTGTATGGTCTTCACTCCCTCTTTGCTACTGGAAAACTTTAGTCTCTTTCCTAATCATCTTTCTCCTTGAAGCAGCTGAAGTCAGGGTAAATGGGGATGGAGGTTCTAAGGGTACAGAGGGAAAGAGAAGCTCTGTGACAGCAAGCAAGACTTTGGCATTTGCCTTTGTTTCCAAGTAGTACATCAGCTGCTCATGATCCAACCAAACTTCCAATGTTTTAGGTCCACACGGAAGTCCTGTGTTTAATAGTAAGGTTATCATTACTGACATCATATTTTTCAGCTTTGGGGCCCCCTTGACTCAGCGGCTACAGTCAGATTGCTTTCTGTCTGAACCTGTAGGTTTTTTGTCCTTTTGTTGATTTGGGCTACTTACATAGTAAAGACTTAAAAAAGAAAAAAAGAATCCATCTTAATCCAGAGTATTTCTTACTCTATTGACATACATCTAAGTTAATGCCTGGTTTTAACATAAAGGATAGGGGAAATTAGCAGGGTGGAACTGACCATACTAATTTATCTGGATTCGTTTGGGGCAATTTTTCATTCTTCCACCTTGTAAAACCAATCTAGGGCAATAACAGCCCAAATACTCATCAATGCCTCACTAAGTTTACCTATGGGAATTAGTCTCAGGGAAATAAATCTCCCAGAGAAGGCCAAAGCTCTGCTATTGTATTCAGTACCCACTACAAAATCTCTGAGACCATTTTACTATCATCTTTGAATGGATTTAAAATTGGCATGATAGATTGCAAGAGTTGTTGAGCCCTAAGCTGGGCCATCTGTTGCTATTCCTACTTACACTGAGTCTTGCTAAAGTGACCCAGCCAAAATTCCAATAATTCACCAGATTTATCCCTATAAGTGATTTCCATTTTCTCCCCTTTATTGTTCATTATAGGTGTATGTCTCTAACTTTTGTTTGAGAGGGTGAAACTTTCTTTTCCTACCGGGATGAATTTTAGTAGTGCAGTCATCCCCTCAGTATATGTGGAGGATTGGACCCAGGACCCCCATGTATGGCGAAATCTGTGCATACTCGTCCCACATTCAGCACTGCAGAACCCATGTATAGAAAAGTTTGCCCTTCATATACAAGGGTTTTATGTCCTGAAAATACTGTATTTTTGATCTGTGTTTGGTTGAAAATGATCTGTGTATAAGTGGACCTGATGAGTTCAAACCCATGTTGTTCAAGGGTTAACCATGGGGCACACATAAGACTGATGCCTGATTAGTGCAGAAGTCCTCCCACCTAGAGGAGAATTAACAACATCCAGGGTACTGTTCCGGCAGCTGAACTGTGAATTCTTTAACCTACTTCCCAGCACTCAGCCTGCAATCACCTCCCTAATTCCTCTTACAGTGTAATAGAGTTTTTCTCCCTGAGAAGTTTTGGTGTACTGCGTTTTGTTTTGAATAGCAATTTTAGTCAGCATAATAATTTTTTTAACTTTTTGAAATGAAATTTTGAAATATTACAGAAAAGTTGAAAGAATTATACAGTGGTACATTCATATCCCACCACCTAAATTTTATTATATTTGCTTTATTATATCTCTCTCCATCTGTCCATCCCTCCATCCTTTTATCAATACATCTTCTGTTTTTCATATGTTTCAAAGTAAATTGCAGACTTTGGTACACGTCACCCCTAAACACTTCAGGATACATATTATTGATGAGAATTTTAAGTTATTTTTTAAGGTAAAATGCACACATCACAAAAATATAATTTAATGAATTTTGAGAAATGCATATACCTGTATAACCCCAAATCCTACGAAGATATAGAATATTAATATCACCTCTGAAAGTATTATCATGTCCTTTTGCATGCAAACTGTCATCTCCCAAAGGAAACTACTGTAATGATCTTTTTAAACCATAGATTAATTTTGTCTGTTTTAGAACTTCGTAAAATTGTAATCACGTAGTATGTAGTATTTTGTTTAAGTTTTCTTTCACTCAGAAGGATGTTTTGAGGTTCATCCACGTTGTGTTAAACAGGAGTAGATTCTTTTTTATTCAGGGTAGTATTCTACTCCTAGTGTACATTGTATGGATATACCAGAATGTATTGGTTCTATTGATGGATACCTGTGCTATTTCCAGTGTTTGACTATGAATAAAGCTGCTATAAATATCACTATACACGTCTTATTGTGTGTCTATTTTTGAGAAAGTTTGTTATGCGTGACTTCACAGAGCAAAAATGTTTATAAGTTTATTAATTGCTGTCATGTAGGGTTTGTTTTATCTTATATATCCTCATTCATATTCTAAAGGCCATACCTTATTTGGTATTTCCCTAGCACCGCACTGAATTTGTGGGATTTTATTTATAGATTTATTTTTCTTGACTTTTCTCAGCATTTTAAAAAATATCTTCAATTGATTTTTTTTTTCATTTTTTAAAAATTTTGTTTCATAGTCATTTGTGGTACACTGTAAGACACTTTGCCAGGTTTTGATGATATGTCAAATTGGACACAGTTTCTTGTCTCAAATACCATCTGGAATACTGGGGGAGGACACATCACACACACACACGCACACACACACACAATCCAGTATGGCAAGAACAAGTGTAGGGTCTCTTGGAACACAGAGGAGAGGGAGTGCAGTAGGGTAGATAGTGACAAGGTATGGAGAAGCTTCTGGGAGAAGTTGGCTTTTGAGTAGACTCTTGAATTTAGAGCTTAAAAAGACCATCCCATGTGGTAGCCTTATTTAACCCATAAATAAGCAGACCTACAAAGGTTCACTTATTTGTCCAAGGGTGGATAAATAGGGATTAGAAGCCACCACCCCCAGTTCCGATCTCCTGTTTTTCTTTCTACAATGTGGTATTTCAATATATTTTCATAACCATTGATTGACAACTTACCGTGTTTAGGCCTTGGGTCGTGTCTTGGGAATTAAAAAATGAGCAAGGTACATAGTTTCTGCCATCAGGAAGTCCCAGCCAGTTAGTGATACTACCTAACTAACTAGACACACACGCGTGTATATCCCACCATATCAGCACTAGGAGCAAAACCCCGTGTGAATGCAGAGGATATGGTAACTAAAGCCCTGTGATCTCAACATGATTTTCTAAAGGGTTTGCAGTGTGTTACTTTAAATATTACCTTGAGGATAACCAACAGGTCTCCGCCTTCCCTCCTTTCAGGAAAATGTTGAATCAAATTTTCTCAAGGAAAGGCTGCAAAAATCTCAGATTTCCTTTTTACTTTATGGCAGATACCCTAAAGTTCTTTCTTTTAATACGCTGTGAGCTCATTGAGGCCAGACATTTTGTTGTACTCACTTTCGTATCCCTGAAGTCTAGTCCTGTTCCTGCAATACAGTGGGTGCTTAATAAATATTTGAATTGTCAATGATTATTCTAAAAAATTGTTAAGGCTGACAATCATGAGATTTCAGGCAAGTCAGCAAGAGCACTGAGGAGATCTGCAGTCTCCTCCCCCAGAGGCTTGTCATCTTAGCAAAGGCAGGGAAAAAGTGATATCGGTGTTTATGCTGTGATTTTTTTTTCTGTAGTCTTGTTCCTGTAGCCCTAAAGCTCTTGGACTTATCCACTCGAATGAAAGCAAACACAAAAGCAAACTTCCCCTTCATGACAGCTACTCAATGTCTACTTCCTATTATGTTCTCATTTCACTATTCTACTTTAGACACACGTCTTTTTTTTTTTTTTTTTGGAGACAGGGTCTCACTCTGTCTCCACGGCTAGAGTACAGTGGCATCATCATAGCTCACTGCAAACTCAAACTCTGGGGCTCAAGTGATCCTCCTGCCTCAGTCTTCCGAGTAGCTGGAATTACAGGCACACGCCACCACACCTGGCTAATTTTTTCTATTAATATTTTTCATAGAGACGGGGGTCTTGCTCTTGCTAAGGCTGGTCTCGAACTCCTGACCTCAAGTAATCCTCCCGCCTCGGCCTCCCAGAACGCTAGGATTACAGGCATGAGCCACCATGCTTGGCCTTAGATGCACATCTATTTTTACTAGGACTGGTTTGCCTCCTATTTCTTATATTTTATTTTTAAAATAATCCTATTTATCTTCATCTTTATTCTCTTTAATAGCATAGTCCCCCTACCCCATTCCAGCAGCCTTCAGAAAGCTTTCTCTAACTTTAACCATAAAAAGTTTGGGAGAAACCCCGCCTCCTATTTGTCGTTTTCCCCATTAAAGAAAAATAATTTATTTTAATAGGCTATATTTTGAATGTATGATATAGTCATGCATCACCAGCAATGATATATTTGAGTTAAAATTTTGATCTATTATCTAAGATGATGTATTTAGTATCTTTAGTAGGCATGTATTTACCCAAGAGATTTTCCTAGAACATATCAGTGAACCCAAATAATCTTGTGTCTTGTTAGTGTCCTCCATATTTATTTCTGCTGTCCTTTTTCTTATCATTCATCCTATATTGCCTTGGGACTATTTAGTTTCTTTCAGTTCTATTTTGCCGAAAATTAGCATGGCAAGATCGTTGATTTCAGCACCCAGGTCAGGTGTGCCCTTGGGAAGGGCCTCAGTGTTTTCTTCACAGGAATCACAATTACATCTTTTGATATCTGTTGCAATCATGTGTTTGCTTCTATTGGATTTGTCTGTCTGATTTCTTGGACATCAAAAATGCCCTTCAGGTTAGGCATGCTATTTGTTTTATATCTGCCACCCAGCTTTAAATGTAAAATTCTAATCATAAGTGGTAGGTACATAGATTAAAATGATTTCTGGAACTTTCCTTCTGGACATGTAAGATCCTAAAATCTGATGAGAATTTCAGTGAGTTGATTTTGTTTTTAATATTTTTTCTTAGGAAAAAGAAGACCATTTTGAATCTGTTCAACTGAAATCCTCAAGATCCCCAAATATATGAAGAGACAGTGCTGTAGCCTTCAGACTAATGAACAGAGAAACCTGCTCTAGTTGTACAGGACCATATTTTAGGGCCTGTCCTCACACCTGTCATGTTGGTGATCTCACTGAGATCAGATGACACTGAAAAGGGAAGGAGGTTGAAATGTTTGATTGCCTTATCACATGGTCAAGTACCTTGCCAAAAAAGGAAAGCAAATGATTTGGGTCTCAACTGAAGATGAAACTCAACTCAGGAAGAGATTTATCTGTATATACACATAACTGAAAACCAAGTTTAAGCCCACCAGTGCACTGCTGATGCATGCCATGTAATTAATGGGTAACTTTTATTCTTTATAACGTCTACATAAAAAGTGTGCTTTGGAGGGCAGTTGTGAGCATATGCATTGTGATCCCGTTTATGTTTTTTCTTTATATTTTGGGAAATATTTGAAAAAATTTTAAGGTATAGTTATTTTTACCACTGTTTATTTTCCTGAGAGACCTTAAAACAGCTTTTCTATTAAAAATGACGAACAACAAAGACAGTAAATTTTTCATTTTTTCCATAGGTTATCTTCTCTTGATTTCAGAAGCTTAAATGATCAGTAATATTTTAGGAAGAGTTACCGTGTGCTTGAGTTATCTAAACTTAGAATCACCTTTGAAATTCCATCCTTGTTGAAACTGGTAAGAAGGGCTTGGCTGAAAGTTGGAAGGAATATTAAAATAAACAAACAAAAGGCAAGAAGAAGCCTTGACTGTCCATTAACACAAACAAGTTGGTACTATCATAGAAGTCAAATGGCTTAAAACAGTTTATGTAGTGCTTGAAGTATAATTTAAAGTAAGTGGAAAAGCCTGTTTATCAAATCACTGGCAATATCATGAAGAAGAAGGTGGATGGCTTATCTATAAGCACAGATAACTGTTCAAAGATATTGGGTAATTTCGTGGTCTCCAGAAAATGTCAGTGGGACATTTGCCCTATGTCAAGCACCAGAGGTTATATGGTTATTTTTCTTCTGTAATACTTCGAGGATTATGACTTTCTTGAAAGTTTTTTTTTTAAGCCAATAAGGCAGGAATTCAATTTTGGAAAATTGCATATAATTGTATTCATAATAAGATGTGGTTGTACCATAAGCAATTATGAAATAAGTGTTGTTCCTATTCAAAAGTAATTCAGATAATTGTGATATTTCCTATGAATACAATGAAGGGTAACTAGTATTACCTTGACTTGGATATTATTTGTTGAAAGATGTTTGAATGGATTTGACTAATTTTGCTAACTTTGTGTAAACCTTAATTGTTTCAGAACTGGAAAAGAGGGGAGTTTCCTGGCCATTGATGATCTAAGGTGCTCTGGTTTGTTTCCAATAAAGAGTAATCTTTATAGATCTTAATTCAGATTTTAAAAAGACTCGTGATTGGCTGAGAGAGGCAGGGCATATGGGCAGGGTTTGTTGAAAGGTTTGCCCCAAGCATTTCAATGAAGTATGACTTGTAAGTTTTGATTCTGCAGGTGATTTCTTTATTTTTATGGAAGATGGAAGAAAAATGAATAATTGTGTTTATTTGGCTGGTGGGTAAAACACTAGACCATCCTGTTATTGTTGAATGAATGTTTGTTTTATATATATCTCTACAGTTGCACATATGAGTGAGGTTACCATTCTTTTATGGTTTGTTGTGGAATTCAGAGAGGGTGTCACTTAGCATAAACCTTTTTTTGCATTTAATTTCTTGAGTCTTTTTTATAAAGAAGAAATTATTTTGGCATTGCTCGTTGTTACCCTGCTAACAGAATGCTGACGAGTCTTTCCTCATCTTGATCAAAATTTAAACAGAAGATTGGAAATACATTTGAAATTCAGAGGAACCCTTTCAGAGGAATGCTAGCACAATTGTATAGACTGGACAGAACCAGAAAATTTCCAGAAAGTCACATGTCACCTCTGTCTTCATCTTCAGCTGTGCTCAATATGTATGTTCCAAGCCATAACGATAATTGGGATTTGCTCCCAGGTAGCTTCTTTCCTCTACTGTCACTGGACTTAAAATCTCTGACATGTCAAAAATGCCTTAAATTTTAATGAACTGTCTGAAAATGTAGTTGATGTCGAAGAATTTATTTATTTTATTTCTAATTTTAGATATTAAATGGGTTTTGTCAGCTCAGTCCCATCTTTGGAAAGGAGCTGACTTTTTCCTTTGGATTCCAGTGGTTTGTCATTTTATTCCAAGCACAGAAGAAGCATGACAGAAGGAATATTATGAGGAAAATATTCAGACCAATCCGGGCTATAAAATTCACTTTAGTTTTATGTCTGGCCTTTGCAAAGCTCACTGAAATGTTGAAAGGCATAAACAAATTAATCATGTTTCTGTGACTTTTAATTGACATTTGCTGTTCCTTTTTCCTCATAAGTGGTAGAAGAAGAGGTTATTTGTTATTTTTCTAAAAGGCACAGTTTTGAAGCCTTAAATACTTCATTAAGTCAACTGTTGCCTGTAATATCTCTTAGCACTCTGTCAAAACATTTAAATCATCAGTTTTCCGCTGGATGAGAACATGTCTTCTATGGATAAATTATATCATGCCATTTAACAATGCTGAACAATTTGATATATGTTCACTTGATTAAAAAGTCTGAATTTTATTATTGTTGACTTTCCCCCCTCTTTAGTTACTAGTAATGAAATCCTTTCTAGGATTAAAAGTATTTCATAGTATTTTTGTGTAGAAGTCTGTCCTTATTTTCTTCCCAAAGAAAAAAGGAGGTTTAAATTGGTTATGTGGAAGAATTGCTCAAGTCCAGTCATTTGCCATGTGGGGTCTCCAGGTCCCCAGGTGGTGAGTCATGATTGACTGTGCTTCTTCAAGACCCATCTGGCCAAATGTCCTTTGATGTCTAACGATAGAGCTACTTCCGGTGGCTCATGGTCATTTCTAATGGGAGGCTAATGTATAGATCATTCATCTCTTCCTCATTAAAATAAATTTCCTGGGGGTTGGAGTAAGACGATAACTCCATTGGCCAAGTTTAAAGTCAGTTTACTGCTCACATTTATCTTTTTACACTAACGATATGTAGAGTAGATCTTAGAGGACCTAAAACTCCCATACATCTATTTTACAGTAATGAATATTATCCCAGGTTTATAGACCAAGTCCTAAGTTAAGGTTGCCCTAAAGTAAAGGTCCTAAGGGAAGTAAACTTTTAAAAAATCTCAATACCTGTCTCATTCTTTGGAAGCTAAATGGAGTTTGCCTTCACAGTAACTGGCTACAGATTACTTTCTTTCTGGATTTTATTTATTTTTGTTTAACATTTTTAGATGAGTTCCTTTAGTATCATAAATGAAAGAAGTAAAACTTTAACATGGGGATGAATAATTAAAAAGAAAATGAATTACTATTAATATTATAATTGATATTAATTGATATTACCCTTGCACTTGTCTAGATCAGAGGCCAGCAAACCTTTTTTTTTTTAAAGGGTCAGATAGTACATATTTTCGGCTTTGCAGGGCATTTGGTCTGTTGCATCTACTCAACTCTGCCATTGTAGCATGAAAGCAGTCACAGACAATATGTAAACAAATGGGTGTGGCTGCATTCCAATAAAACTATTTATGGAGGACACTGAAATTTGAGTTTCATTTAAATTTCATGTATCATGAAATATTCTTCTTTTGGTCTTTTCCAAACTATTTAAAAATGTAAGAGCATTCTTAGCTCACAGGTCTTACAAAAACAGGTGTTAGGCTAGGATTTGGCCCATGGGTTATGATTTGCTGACCCCTGGTTTAGATCACTGCACCCTACCACAAGCAAAACTGTTCAGAAGAATCTGTTTGCACACAGGTTCTTTGCCTTTAGGAGCTTACCACCTTAAAAGTTTGTCAAGTCTCTAGAGATATTCAAGAAGAAAATAACACATCACCTGCCCTTCATGATTTAATCACCTACCCAATGCAAAGCCAGATGCTCTTCTGTGTTCCCCCTTATAATTCTAGGACTCAGTTATGAATATTGATTGGCAAATGATAAAACTAAAACAAGTGAATTGGTTCAAAGTAAATTAGCAAGCTTGATTTAAAAGCTTTCTCTCATTGGGGTTTATATAACATTTATTGCTGAGATAACTGGATTTGTAGATATCCAGTCTTATAGACAGAACTATTTAAAGTAACCATATGGAATTGGGAATGTTGATGCATAAAAATAGTTTCAGCATAGGTTCTTGAGCTCTGGCACTGGAGAGGGTCGCCTGGTCTATTCCTGTTAGTTTAAATAGGGCACACCTCAATCTACATACATTTACCACCTCCTTTTTTAAGACTTACTGAGCTGCAAAAGACATTTAGGATCCCCTTAATAATTGGTGCTTCAAAAAACAGATCTCCAATTTGCTTGAACAAAATGTCCCAGTAAGACTTTTAATTTGCTGGAATTTTCTTCATCTTACTAATGACCCTTGGAAGGAGAGTTCGGTCTAAAATAGCTAATGAATATTGGTAAATCTGGCTTGGAGGGAGCAATATTTCTTTTATCTTGGGTGACTGATTTCAGATTTCCATTGGTTGCTTTCTAAATAAAAGCATTAAACCAGTAGGAATTATGCAAATCTACACCTTCTGTCACAGAGCAGAAGTGATAATTGCCTTGTTCATGGGTTTTGCCTTTGTCTTTAGAGCTGTGGTTATAATTCATGCTGGTGTCCCATCTTCCTGGCACCTCACTTTTCTTGGCTTCTCCATGCTTACAGCCCTTGACGGAAGAGCTCTCAGGCTCAAAGCTGTCAGGTGGGTGGGTGAATAAAGCAGGGACTAGCCTAGAAAGCATAGAATTGAAAACTGTAAAGGTACGCTGGCTGAATTACCTCCTCTTTCAGCCACTCTCTTAATCTGTCCTCTGTGTGGGCTACAAACCAGCTTGCCTCACAGTTTATAAACGGGGACTGTTTTATTTTACCATGATAAACCTGAGTGGGCAGGGAAATCCATTAATATATAAACTGGAGAGGACACGGAGCACCTCAGAAGCTGTAAACACTCAGAAAATCATGGATATAGTTAGGTTCTGATTTTTTTAAAGACTTGTTATTTTCAATTGACAAATAATTGTATCTATTATGGAGTATAATATGTTTTGATACATATATACATTGTGGAATGATCAAATCAGGCTTATTAGCATATATAGCACTTCAAATATTTATCATTCCTTTGTGGTGAGAACATTTAAGTCCTCTCTTTTGGCTGTTTTGAAATATACAATACATTATTAACGATACTGTAGTTACTGTGCTGTGCAATAGAACACCAGAATTTATTTCTCCTCTCTAACTGAAACTTTGTACTCTTTGACCAACATCTCTCCTTTCCAGGTCCACACCCACCCCAACCTCTGGTAACCACCATTCTACACTCTTCTTCTATGAATTCAACTTTTTTATATTTTGTATATAGGTGAGATCATAAGGTATTTGTCTCTTTGTGGCTTGCTTATTTCACTTAACATAATGTCCTCTAGGTATGTCCATGTTGTTGCAGATGACAGAAATTCCTGGGTCTTTTTTAGGACTGAATGGTATTCTATTGTGTATATATACACATTTTAAAAATAAATTCATCCCTTGATGGGCACTTAGGTTGTTTACGTATTGTGGCTATTGTGAATAATGCTGCAATAAACATGGGAGTGCGGAGTGCAGATATCTCTTCAACATGCTGATTTCAATTCCTTTGAGTATATACATAGTAGTAGGATTGCTGGGTCACATGGCAATTCTATTTTTAATTTTTTGAAGAACCTCCATACTGCTTTCCAAAATAGCTGTACTTATTTACAATATCACCAACAGTTTGTAAGAGTTCTCCTTTTCTCCACATCCTTGCCAATACTTATCTTTTATCTTTTTGAAAAAATAGCTAAACTAGCAGTTGTGAGGTGATATCTCTTTGTGGCTTTAATTTGCATTTCTCTTTTGATTAGACATGCTGACTATTTTTTCCATATATCTCTTGGCCATTTGTATGTCTTCTTTTGAGAAATGTCTATTCAAGTCCTTTGCCCACTTTGTAATAGGGTTATGTGTTATCTTGTTATTGAGTAGTTTGAGTTACGTATTTTGGATGTTAGCCTCTTACACAATGTATGATTTGCAGATATTTACTCCCGATCTATGGATTGTCTCTTCACTCTATTTCCTTTACTGTGCAGAAGCTTTTTAGTTTGATGCAATCCATTTGTCCATCTTTGCTTTTGTTGTCTGTGCTTTTGAGGTCATATCCAATAAATCACTGCTCAGACCAATGTCAAGGGGTTTTACCCCTTATGTTTTCTTCTAGTAGTTTTATAGTTACAGGTCTTACATTTACTTCTTTCCATTTTGAGTTGATTCTTGTATATGAGGTGAGATAAGGGTCCATTTTCTTTCTTCTGTATGTGGATATCCAGTTTTTGAAGCACCATTTATTGGAGAGATTCCTTTCCTCATTATGTGTTCTTGGCGCCTTGTTGGAAATCAATAGACTGGAGGTGTGTGAGTTTATTTCTGAACTCTCTACCTTATTCCATTTGTCGATATGTCTGTTTTTATGCCAGTACCATGCTGTTTTGATTACTATAGCTTTCTAATATATTTGAAATCTGGTAGAATGATGCCTGCAGCTTTCTTCAAGATTGCTTTGGCTATTTTGGGTCTTTTGTGGTTCCATATAAATTTTAGGATTTTTTTTTCTATTTCTACAAAGAATGAAATTGGAATTTTGACAGGGATTGCATTGAAATTGTAGATTGCTTTGGGTAGTATAGACATTCCAACAATATTCTTCCAGTGCATGAACACAGGATATCTTTCCATTTATTTGTGTCATCTTCAATTTCTTTCATCAATGTTTTATAGGTTTCAGTATGCAGATGTTTCACTTCCTTGGTTAAATTTACTCCTAAGTATTTCATTTTTTTTGATGTTATTGTAAATGGAATTGTTCTTTTAATTTATTTTTAGATAGTTCATTGTTAGTATATAGAAACACTATTGATTTCCGTATGTTGGTTTTGTATCCTGAAACATTACTGAATTTATTTATCAGTTTTCTTGGTTGAATCTTTAGGATTTTCTATGTATAAAGTCATCATTAGCAAACAGACAATTTCACTTCATCCTTTTCTATTTGGATGCCTTTTATTTCTTTCTCTTGCCTGATTGCTCTGACTAGGACTTTTCAGTACTATTTTGAACATAAGTGGTGAGAGTGGGCATCCTAGTCTTACCTCTGATTTTAGAGAAAAGCTTTCTATTTTTCAATGTTGAGTATGATGTTAGCTATGGGCTTGTCATATATGTCCTCTATTGTGTTGAGGAACATTTTGTTCTATCCCTAATTTGTTTTCTGTATCTATTGAGATGATCATATGTTTTTTGTCCTTCATTCTGTTAATGTGGTGAATCACATTTATTTCTTTGTGTATGTTTAACAATTCTTGTATCCCTGGGATAAATCCCACTTGATCATAGTGAGTGATATTGCAATGTATTGTTGAATACATTTTGCTAGTATTCTGTTGAGGATTTTTGCATCTATGTTCATGAATGATATTGGCCTATAGTTTTCTTGTAGCGTCTTTGTCTGCCTTTGGTATCAGGGTAATGCTGGCCTTGTAAAATGAATTTGGATTTTTTGGAAGAGTATGAGAAGGATTGGTATTAGTTATTTAAATGTTTGGTAAAAGTCAGCCATGAAGCCATCTGGTCCTGGGCTTTTGTTTGATGGTAGATTTTAAATTATTGACTCAATTTCTTTACTCATTATTGGTCTGTTCAGATTTCTAATTTCCTTGTGATTTGGTCTTGTCAGGTTATATGTTTCTAAGAATTTATCCATTTCTTCTAGGTTGTCCAATTCATTGGTGTATGATTGTTCATGGTAGTCTCTTATGAACCTTTGTATTTCCGTGTTATTGATTTTTTGTTTCTTTTTTCATTTCTGATTTTATTTGTTTCAGTCATCTCTCTATTTTTCTTAGTTAGCCTAGCTAAGGGTTTGTCAATTTTGTTTAGATTTCCTTGATCTTTTTTATTGTTTTTCTAGTCTCTATTTCATTTATTTCTGCTCTGATCTTTGTTATTTTCTTCCTTCAGCTACCTTTGGGATTAGTTTGTTCTTTTTTTCTAGTTCCTTCAGGTATAAAGTTAGGTTGTTTATTTAAGATTTTTCTTCTTTTTTGCTGTAAGTGTTTATCACCATAAACTTCCCTCAGAATTGCTTTTGCTGCATCCCATAAGTTTTGGTATGTTGTATTTCCATTTCTGTTTCTCTCAAGATATTTTTAAATTTCCTTTTTAATTTCTTCTTTGACCAAATAGTTGTTAAAGAGCAAATTGTTTAGTTTCTACATATTGGTTAATTTTCTATGACTCTTCCTGTTTATTTCTAGTTACATACCATTGTTGTCAGAAAAGATATTTCATATGACTTCAATCTTCTTAAGTTTTTCAAGACTTGTTTTGTGGCCTGACATAATATCTATCCTAGAGCATGTTCTTTGTGCACTTGATAAGGATGTATATTCTGTTGCCATTGGGTGGAATGTTCTGTATATGTCTGCTGGGTCCATTTGGTCTAAAGTGTAGTTCATATCCAATGTTTCCATATTGATTTTCTGTCTGGATGACCCGTTCAATGTTGAAAGTGTGGTATTGACATCTACTATTATTGTGTTGCAGCCTATGTCTCCCCTCAGATCTTGTAATGTCTGTTTTATATATTTAGGTGTTCTGATGTTGGGTGCATATATATTTATAATTGTTATATCTTCTTGATGAATTGACCCCTTTATCACTATATGATTACCTTCTTTGTCTCTTTCTATAGTTGTTGACGTAAAGTCCATTTTCTCTGAAATAACATAGCTACCCCTGCTCTCTTTTTGTTGGAATATCTTTTTGCTTGGAATATCTTGGAATATTTTTTTCCCTCCCTTCATTTCCAGTTTATGAGTGTCCTTTAAGGTGAAGTGAATCTCTTGGAGGCAGCATATAGTTGGGTCTTTTTAAAAAAAATCCATTCAGCCACTTTGTGTCTTTTGATTGGAGAATTTAATCCATTTCCATTAAAAGTAATTATTGATAGGTGAGGACTTACTAGTGCCATTTTGTTTATTGTTCTATGGTTGCTTCCCAAATTCTTTGTCCCTTTCCTCCTCTATTATTTCTTCCTTTGCAGTTTGAGGACTTTCTATAGTGGTATGCTTTGGATCTTTTCCTTTTATGTTTTGGGTATCTATTATAGGCTTTTGTTTTGTGGTTACCCTGAAGCTTGCATAAAACATCTTATACTTATAATTGGCTATTTTAAGCCAATAAAATCTTTGTGTATAAACAAATTTTACATTTTTATTCTCCCTCACCCACCTTTTATATTTTGATGTCACAATTTGCATTTTTTAAAAAATTTTTATCCTCAAATTATCGAAGCTTTAGTTGTTTTTAATAGTTTTACCTTTAACCTTTATACTAAAGATATCATTGATTTACCCACCAACATTACAGTATTAGAGTATTTTGGATTTGACAATGTACTTTTACCAAAGAGTTTTACACTTTCATATGTTCTCATGTTACTAATTTGTATCCTCTTCCTTCTGCTGGAAGAACTCCCTTTAGCATTTCTTGTAAGTCAGTTCTAATGGTAACAAACTCTCACAGCTTTTGTTTGTCTGAGAAAGTTTTTAATCACCCCTTCACTTTTGAAAGACAAGGTTGGTGAGTATAGTATTCTTGACTGACAATTTTTTTTCTTTTAGGATTTTGAATATATCATCCTGCTCCCTTCTGGCCTACAAGATTGCTGCTGAAAAGTCTGATAATCTTCAGGAGTTTCCCTTGTGTGTAACAATTTGCTTTCCCCTTGCTGCTTTCAACACACTGTCTTTAAATTTCAATTACAATGTGTCATGATGTGGGTTTATTTCAATTCATCTTGTTTGGTATCTTTTGGACTTCCTGGGTCTGTATCTCTATTTCCTTCCCTAGGCTTGGCAAGTTTCCTGCCATTATTTCTTTGACTATATTTTATTTCCATTTCTCTCTCTCTCTCTCTCTCTTCTCCTGGCACACTTAGAATGTGTATGTTATTATGCTTTATGGTGTCCCGTAAGTCTCTTAGTCTGTCCTCACTCTTTTTCATTCATTTCCTTTTTTGCTTCTCAGATTGTGTGATTTCCAGTGATCTGTCTTTGACTCCACTGATCCTTTCTTCTGCCTGATCTAGACTGCTATTGAGCCCTTCTATTGAATTTTTCAATTCAGCTATAATATTCTTCAGCTCTATGATTTCTGTTTGGTACTTTTTCATACTTTCTGTCTCTTTGTTGAAATTCTCCATTTGTTCTTGCATTACTTTCCTTACCTCAGTGCATATTATTATGACCATTATTTTGAATTCCCTGTTGGATAAGTCACATATCTCCCCTTCACTAGGGTCAGCTTCTGGAGATTTATCTTGTTCTTTTATTTGGAATATAATCCCTTGTTGCTTAATTTCCTTGACTCTCTGTGTTGGTATCTGTGCATTTTGTAAGACAACTACCTCTCCCAGTCTTTTCAGACTGGGTTCTTATAGAAGGATCTCACTAATTCATCTGGCCAGAGATTTTAAGTTGCCTTTCAAATCTCTGTGTTTGTTCAGCCTGTTCTCTCTGTTTATGGTGGCCCCTGGAGTTTAGGATGTGTCATATCCTGTCAGTATCCCAAGACTGGTAAGGTAGAAGCCAGACTCCCTCGATGTAACTAGAAAGATTGGAATATTAAATGTGTATTGTGTTCTGGTTCTTTCTATCTTCATGGTGAAGCTGGTCATGGATGTTTGTCTCCCACTCTTTCTGCACTAAGCTGGGGAGAGGATATGTGGCAAATGACTATACTCATGTTTAGCCTGCACCCTCTGATCCTGGGGAGATGGCTGCTGAAAATGGGTCTGTTGTATGTTTACCTCTTTGTTTTCTGTGGTCTAGGGCCATTAGTAAATGCAAAACCCCATTGACTCCCAAAACTAGGTCATTAAGGAGACAGGCCCTTGGGTGGGAGATATTGAAGTTGTGGCACTTGGTGTATGGCCAAACTCTTTCCAAGAAGAATGGGTAGACTTGCATTTATCACTGGGCAAGCTGGAGGAAAGGCTCTGAACTCAGGCTCTGGCTGCCAGAGGGCTATTGTTTGTTTGCCCTATTAGCTCCCCAATGCAAATTCGTCAGACGCTAGGCAATTAAGTAGCCACTGGCACTATGTGCCATAAGCTCCTTCTGAAGAGAAAATGATAGGTGCATGCTCCTGCCACTTTTCTGCACTGTTCCAAGGGGATGTATCCCCTGGAAGTGTTTGTGTGCCTGTTTAAAACCACCTCTTTGTTCTCTGATCTAGGGAGACTCACCTATGCCTAGTCCCTTCTGCTCCAGAGCTAAGAGGTTTAGGATGAAGTCCTTTGAGAGGTAGCTATAAATGTTGGAGCACTCAATGTGTGGTATAAACTCATTCTGGGAAAAACAGAGAGCTGCATTTTTAAAGGCCCTTCTCTGCTCCCAGGGGATGAAGCTTCCAGAAGTGCTTACGCATGCATTTAAAATTGCCAGTTTTTTTCTGTGATCTTACTCCTTGCTGCTCCCAGACCTAGGATGTTTACAGGATGCAGTACCTTGGGTAGAAGCTATAAAAGTAGAGCACTTGATGCATGGACAAACTCCTTCCAAGAGGGATTAAAAGACCTGGAGTTATCACTGGGGTGAACAGGGAGAGAAGCCTGGAGAAGTGCCAGTCTGCTTCTCAGGCTAGCGGTGGATTAATATTTATATGCCCCTTTAACTCCCTGATGCAAATTAATTAGAAGCTGGGTTTCCAAGTAGCCACTGGAAGAGTGTGTTATAAACCCTTTCCAGGGAGAAATGAGGCTGAATTTAAGTCCCTTCTCTGCACTGCTCCTGGGGGATGAAGGCTTCGGAAGTGCTTGTGTGCCCATATAAAATGCTACTTTTTCCTGTCATCTAGAGAGACATGTGTATGCCAGTCCCCTCTGCTCCCAGTGCTAGGAGGTTTAGGGTGCAGTCCCTCAGGTGGAAGCTATAAAGTTTGGGGTGCTGAATGGGTGAACAAACTCCTTCCAGAAGGGATTAACAGACTTGGAGTTATAGCTGGGGCACACTGGGAGAGGAGGCTCAAGGAGTGCTGATTTGCTTCTCAGGCTGCCACTGAGCTATTATTTCTCTGCCCCTTTAACTCCCAATGCAAGTTAGTTAGAAGCCAGGCTGCCAAGTAGCCACTAAAAGAATGTGTCCTCTCCAGAAAGACAGGGGTCTGCATTTTTAAAGCCCCTTCTCTTCATGTCTTCTGGGGCATGAAGCCCCTAGAAGTGTTTGCATGCCTGTATAATACCGCTGCGTTTTTCCTGTGGTCTAGAGAGACTCATGTGTCTAATCCCCTCTGCTCCCAGAGTTGGTGAATTAAAAGCCATATCATGGGAAACCTTGGAGTTAGGATAGTGTAGATAAGGTCTAAACCTTCCTCTCCCCAGGCAGAAGCTGAGTGACGCAGATTCCCTTCCCTATTTTATGGTGCAGTGCTGGCAGTGGGGTCTGTGCCAGAATGTGCCTCAGCTTTTCCTATCCACTTAGCGTGGGTGTTTTCTCAGTTGCCTGGTGGGTAGGAATCTCTCAACTGGTCTCTGACTCTCAGAGGGAATTGATCTGTGAACAGATTTTTTTCGGTACTTTTGTCGGGGGAGGGAGAGAGTCAGGAGCTTCCTATTCTGCCATGTTGCTAATGTCACCCTGAAATTTTTTTTTTTTTATGAGTGGAATACATCATTCTGTTTGGGTTCTTTCAATTCAGAAAGTTTTTGCAAAAGTGGATTGGCTCAAACAGTTTTATATTGTGGAAGGGTGAAATGTTACTGGAGTACAAAAAAGAAAAAAACAAAGAAATCAACCCAAAACCCATTTGCTTGAAATGCCTATGTAAAAAAGATCTTATAGCTGCTATTTTCCATATATATGTTGAATGTTTTTTTAAAAAAATACTTCTAGAGATTACATGTTAGATGATATACTTTCTAATTAGAAACAAGGCTGTTGCAAGGAAAAAGAAAATGATGAGAGCTGTCAGTTAATGCATTTTTAGGACATGAATATAGTAGGCATAGATCTAAAACCAGCTCCCCAAAACACAGTTTTCTGAAGATTCATACACAAGCCTAATTGGTTTAAAAAGATCCATGATCAGTTTGATTGTTTGAGGCATTAGCCAGGTCTCTGCACAACCTATCTGATATTGCTTCCTTTAGACTGTCACATTCCATCAGTGGATTGAGTTTATTTTCTCTCCCATCAGCCTTGCTGCAGCCTTTATCCTGAGCAGATGCTCATTCTGAACATGCTTATCCAGCACTCCTGCCAGTTTCAGTCATGGCAGGATTCGTTTTTGTCATTTAGTACTGTTGAATCCATTACCCAATCTACCCTACCACACCCCCCAAATTCCAGGTTCTTATTTGGATGTGGGAATTCAGAGACTAGTGAGCTCTGTTGTCTTTCAGCATCTGGTAGGTTTTGGATTAATTGATTAGGCTGCTGATTCAAACACATCCAGAAGGAAGAGAAAGAATTTCTAGCTTCTGATCCCTTTATTTCCTTCAAGGCCAATCCTTTTGGCTTCAGTGCACCTGTTCATTATTTTTGGATGTTTAAAAATAGTATCAACATGTCTTGATTATTCAGGCCCTGCCTATTTAGCCTGTGGGTCCTTCATATACTTGATTCTCTTCTTTCCCTGTACTGTCTTCCTTGGTCATAGTCCTTAAAATATTTTTTAGCCTTTATGCTTCTTAAAGTTAGAGACTACATCTTATTCATCTTTTTTTTTCTTTCTTTTTTGTTGTGGGATGAATAGTGGCCCCCGAAAGGATATATCTCCATCCTAATCCCTGGAACCTGAGAATGTTACTTTATTTGAAAAAAAAAAAGGGGGTGCCTTTGGAGATGTAAATAAGTTAAGAATCTCAGGATGAGATCATCTTATATCATCCATGTGGGCCCTAAATCCAATGATGAGTGTCCTTGTAAGACACACACACAGGACAAGACAGACACAGAGGAGTAGGTGATGTGAAGATGGAGGTAGAGATTGGAGTGACGTGGCCACAAGCCAAGGAAGCTGGCAACCATCAGAAGCTGGAAAAGGCATGGAACAAATTCTCCCTTACCTCCTCTAAGGGAGTATGGCCCTGATGATACTTTAATTTCAGACTTCTGGCCTCCATAAACTGTGAGAGAACAAATTTTTGTTATTTTAAGCCACCCAGTCTATACTAATTTCTTACACCAGCCACAGGAAACTAAAGCATGCTCTATCCATGGTAACTAGCACAGGATCTGGCACAGAATTAGGTTTTCAGCAAATTTTCCTACGTTAATAAATGATTTGTGACTAAAAGGTTGACAGAAATAGGACAGTATTTGGTAAGAATAAGCCAGTTTTAGCTTACCCATGCTTTCCCTGTTCACTCCTTTTTTATGTTAGCAAAATATTGGAGTTTAGTGACAAGCCTGTGCTGGAGCATTGTTACTAGGACTTTGGAAAAACATTGGTAAATAAGATATCCTGCATTTTTATTGCCTCATTCAGCTATGAGTGGTGGAATTGATTTTGCAAAGAAATTACAAGATGCTTTGCCCATCTCTTTCTTAGTCATTCAGGTTGTTTTTTGACATGAGACCCCCCCAGCCTTCCCTGGAAGTTCCAGTCTCTACATTCAGAATGTAGAAACTCTCTTTTCCTTGCCTGAGAACCCCATTTGGGAAATTCTTGGCCATCACACAGATGTGGCTTAAAAAAACCAACATGTGTATTGTCATCTGGCCACTGAAATGGCTTGATATTTATGGTGTCACCTCCAATCAATTTCTGATCCTTGTGATCTGTAAAGAAGTCTAGATCTGCTTACACCTCTCCAGCAGAGTAACAGCTTGAGTTCCAAGTGTGTGTGGATGTGAAGAGAAAACACAGTTAGACATTTTCTCCCAACATTAGAAGTAGAAATGATTTGAAGTCCACATATTCAAATTACCTTGAGTGATTCAAAAAGAACAAACCGTTATCCACCATGCTGGAAAACCTTGAAGGTTTTATTCTCAATATCTTTACATTAATACAGACGCTTTTTATTTTGTGCTGAGAAAATCAATCTGTTACACATAATGTAACTTTAATATACAACATAGAAACTCATCCTAAATTAGTTACAACAAGGACCTACAAAAGACTTCATAGGAAAAAAAGTTACCTAATATTGCCACTGTATTTTATTAGTAGACTGACCCTGTCAGACCCTGTCACCAATGCTCAGCTTTGTAAACAATGGTTATTTCCATGTTCTGGGGGGGAACTGTTAATAATAGGGACACTAGAATCAGCCTAGAAAGTTCTAGCACATCACTATATACTGTACAGTCCTCAAAAATAATTTATTGTACTGTTTCTAAAAAAAGGTACTAGGGTTGTTCTTTTGCTCTGCTGCCACATTCTGGAGCTGCATGTGAACACTTTTGTCTAACAGTCTAAAAACACGACAACTGAACTGCAATTCACAATCACAGAGATGAGGTGGTGGAGTCAAGGACTTCCCGCCCGTTGCACACCGTTGGGACATACGTGCTTGCAGAGGCTGGAAAACAAAGTGGGACAGAATACTTGAAGTTAGTCAAGTGGCCCAAATAGGTAATAGCATGCATAATCCCAGACATTAGGCTAAAATTAAGTTAAAAACTCATTTTAATTTGGCTTTGGAAAATGCTAAATGATTTAATGCTGTAGTAGGTCAACTTTCTAAATATGTTCTGCTCAGAATTAGTTTGCATCCTGGAACATAACCTCCTTAATGTCACCCCTCTCGGAGAGAGAATTTATAAGCATAATCATTGTTGAAAGAAGTCACTGTAGGTTGAAAATTAGCTCTGGTAATCTATAAACTGGTTAAAATACAATGTGTAAAATTGAAAGCTTACTCTAATTTTCTTATAGATTATTAAATAATTTACTATTTTCAATACCTTAATTATTAATAGTTCTCTATGGTCAGGGATAACATTTATGTAGTCCCATGAGTCATCTGTGAACTCTACTGCCTTAGAGAATGGTTTGATACATTTTCATTGTCCGAGTGGATAACCTCAGTGAAAATGCTAGTGAGGCCTGGGGTGCTGAGAGCTTCAATTTCATAACAGTTCTCAGAAAGAAGACATTCCAAAGGGATGATGATGCTCTGGTTAATGACAATAGTGACAACAGTGTCACGGTGTGTGTATAATACAGGTATGTTTTATATATATTCATTCTTTTTATGATGCTTAGTTTTCCCAGATACAACTCTTAGCTGTTAATTTGTTGTTGATAAAGTTTTGTTTTTATGAGAAATCTAGGTACAGATAAGTTATATCTATTTAACCCTGAATGCTTTCCTCCCCTTCCCCCTGCTACTGAATGAGGACAAAAGCAAGGAGCTCCATTCTCCATGGGATGAAACCATGTAGCCAAGAGAACAGGTTAAAGAGATGGCTTTCCATTACCTTTAAGGTCTCTCCACATTCCATCCATTGGCCTGTCTATCTGGATACACTCTGACCAGTAGGAGCTGATCCTCTGGCTACTTGACCATAGCCCAGATCAAATTAACCAGTCGTCTGTCCTATTCTTTAAAAGCATGTCTCACAGTTAATAAGCAGATAAACTAATTTCATGCTAAAGTGTTCATGCCTGATAGTGGATATATTCTTGCCTTGTAAATTTGCATTTTGCGTAGGGGTGTCTTTAAACATGAAGGAATAACTAATTATGAAATTTGAGATTATGTGGCATTCAGTGGGGAAACATTCACCATATTTGGGGCACTGAAGTCTTTCAGCAGGTCTACCACTAGGAAATCTACAGTCCCTCAATTTTGCATTGATTACTTGGCTAGGTATGTGAGAAAATCTATAAAGTCATGTCTATGGCTGCCTAAAGTTACTGTGGAGTCATGTGACATGCTAACTCTTTTGGAGATATTTTTTCCTTTTATCGTTGTTAAGATCAGGTTCAATTTTCTTTACAATATGAGCCCACTAAAAGCTACAGTATCTTTGGGGGCAGGAATGGCATAATCTACATTTCCTGAAACTTCTACAGTGAAGAAATTTTTAACACAGTTTGTGCCAGATAAATACTTGGTGGAAAGTGGTCGTGATAATCCAAATGTGAAGGCTTTACTTTATTCTTTGAAAATATTTTAATTAGATAAATTATTTTCATGTGCTTTATCTAATTCCAGCTTTATCAAAGCTAGGTAAGATAAGAGAAAGAACAAGACAAAGTGAAATTCAAATTAACTTGGGAGAGCACTCTATGCTGTTCAGTATGTATTCTTTCTGCAGCCCCTTGTATCCAGCTACTTGATATCTTCGTGTGTATGTTTAATACTCATTTAAAAACCAGTGACTAGAGCAGAACTCTTGATTCTCTAACCTGTCCCCATTTGGCCTTCCTTTCCTCAGTGAATGGTCTCACCATCTGGCCAATGACCCGAAGCAAAAGTCTAAAATTCATGCTTCCTTTCTTTCTTTGTCCCTGCCCCCATGTCAAACCTGTCATCAGGTCCAATCAACTCTATATTTACACCAACGACGTCTATCTTTGCATCCACCACCTGGGCCAATCTGCCTTTATCTTTCTCCTGATCACTGCAACAGCTGTACCACTGGCATGTCTGTTTCCATTCTGGCCTTTTTGCGATATGTTCTCTATACAGCAGTGAGAGTATTTTTAAATATCACTCGCCAACCTACACACCTGTGATGGCCTCCCTTTGCGCTAGCTCCTTATTCTGGCTTATAAACCTCAGTGTGGTTCGGACTGTGCCGATCTTTCCGTGTTCACCTCATTCTACGTTTTCTCTTCCCTTCTTGCTCTTATTCTGAAACACAGCAAAACTGTCTCTCAACTTAGTGCCTTTGCAGTGCGCGTTCTCTCTGCTGGGAATGTTCTTCCCTCTGATCATCACGCATCTGACTTCTGTTTGTCATCCACATTTGAAATATCACCTTCTCAAGCTGTCATCAGGCCATATAATCTAAGATAGCCAGTCAGTTGCTTTCTTTCACATAACACAATTTTGAAACTCAGCCTATCCAGTTGTTGCTGCCTGACTTTTTTCTTGCTTAGTATTATTATTATTATTATTATTATTATTATTTTGGTTAGTGTCCTACATTCTTGACAAGAAAATATGCAGTGGCTTTGCTTATCTATTTTATTATTTTTATCTCTAGTGCTGGTCATGGAATAGACTCTCTGTAAATATTTCCTGAATGATCATATAAATGTTTGCATTTCAAAGAATGAGTAAACCAATGGAAGTTTCAAGAAGGAAATAATCTTTTGATCTAAAGAGATGACCAGCAAATGTGAGGCCTGTGGGCAGCCTTATTTTCAGACAGGTAGGCTTCTCTGTTTCTCAAGCTGCCTTGTGACAATGACCATCAACTACCCTTGTAGAGGGAACTGACTCGGGTTGTGAGCTCCCTATAGCAGGCATGCTGCCTTTCATATTTTAACTAATCTCTTTATCTTTTCCAGGATCAAGTTTGATTATTTCTGTGCAGGTTTTTCATTTTCAGAGATTGAAGAGAAATGATGTGTCATGGGGGTAAATCTAGGAGAACTAAGGACTAGTACGCCAACACCCCTCTCTGTCTACTTTGGACTAATCTAATACTCTCTCTACCTGCATTTCTTAAGATTTTGTCAGAAACCTACTCTGGTGTTCCCCATCCTATTGTAGAACTTGAAGTAATATTATTCTTTAATTGTACTCTTATAGTTGGCTTGCTCATTGCATCCTAATTCTTAAAAATTGGGTGAATTTTGACAATCTAGGTAAGAAGTACAAGGCTAGATGCACAGAAAATCATCAAGTTCTAATTTAAAATAGTCTTCTACTATGTACCCCATGGACATCATTATGGAAGTTAATAGAATAACTTTGAGTTATCTACCTTCTTCATAGGGACATTAAAGGGAACACCCTATGTCAAGAATGTCTAATCTCTTTGAGAGAAAGGCAATACAAATTTAAGGCCTTCTGAAAAGACATAGCAACAGCAAAACTCACAAGACTCTTTCTGCAGCTATTTTTTCCCCTAAACACTTTTTAGTGTGTTGAAGGGAACTCTACCATGTGTTTTTCTGCTGCTTTTTTTTTTATAATTTCATTTGTAGCTTTTGCCAGTGCATTTTATTTTATTATTTTAAAAAATTCTCATTTTTGTACATGCTGCTGAATATAGTAGAGGAAATTATTGTTTTATGAGTTTACTATCTCAATTACTTTGCCTTTCATAAATATTTTACATATGCCTCCCATATTAGCCCATCTGTTATTCCCTAAGGTAGTAAAATATATGGAAGGGCAAAGTACTGTCATTTTGTGTGTGTGTTTGTGATGAGCTTTTTCTATTATTCTGATGAAATTCTCATGGGATTTTTAATGGTGTAAGTTTAGCACATTTTCTTAAGTGCAGTTAAGCAGATTTCTATAATCATCCTTTCTTCCAGAAATAAGAGGCATGTAGTCTTGTTTTTGGCTTTCGTGGGACTTGGGGTGAGTAGCAGCTATTAGTTACTCTAGGCTAAGGTGGTACTTTTTGTGATTCAAAATGAAAACTGAAGGTAACTGAAAAAGACCTCGTAAGTTCCACTATTGATCAGAGAAGGGCGATTCACAGCCATCAAAAGGGATATTTTGCTCCACAAACTGGTGAAACATTGGAGATCAATGTAGTCATCATCAAGAGGCAGCTTTTTCTGTTCTTTGAAATTCACTTCTCTTCTACCAATAATGCACAGGTTGGCCAGGCTTTGGGGAAAATGACTCTATTTTTTTAGGTAATTGGGCCCTCAATCAATACTAAACATATTTATTTAATAGATTTTTATGGATGCCAAGTCTGTTAGTCAATTTGGTGGCTGAGACTGGTTCCTGAGTATCAGTGTGTCACTATAACTGTGTAATACATCAGATTTGGGAAAAAATAAAACAAACATTTCCACAGAACAGACATTTCAGTTTGCCTCCATCTGTTCCATTTCCTTGTTCCTGGTGACCCCAAACAATTTTTCCCAGGATGTCTGCTTATTTAGATATTTTAATATTATGGTAATGGAATCCAGTTTCCACCAGCTGTTTGTTGCCTTGCTGTCACTGGGTCTGTTTTCTTACTCATAGTCTTAATTTTACTTGAGCTAGGAGCCCTTGGTCTCATTCCAGAAGATGTTCTTCTTATGATTCATGTATGTTGTCTGGGCAGATGATGATACTACTACCCACTGGTTTGCTATTCTTGCTATGTCAGAGATTTCACAGTGGTAGAAGGCAAAGAATTCATTATTAAGAAATATGGACTGAATTCTTAGGCAGTGTTTCCCCTTATGACCCAAGTAATGGTCTTATGCTGTTAACAGTAGATTGAAGATCATCATATTTATTATGCTGTGTGGTAAAAATGAAAATCTACAAACCCAAGATTTAGTTTCCAAATGTGGCGTTAGAACTGTATGAAAGCAAAGACTTCTTCATTCAGTGATACTCTTCTTGTGAGAAAAGATTCATAGAAAGAGAAGATAGGTCATGGACCTTTTTTATGACCATGATACAACTTAATTACCTTATCAACAGAAATTGCGCTTAGTCTTAGTCTGTTTTATGTTTCTATAACAGAATATCACAGACTGGGAAAATTATAAAGAATAGAGGTTTATTTAGCTCATGATTCTGGAGGCTGGGAAGTCCAAGAGCATGGGCATCTGATGAGGGCCTTCCTGCTGCGTCATGACATTGTTGGAGGCATTACAGGGCGAGACAGAGGAAGCTCAGGTCTCTCTTCCTCTTCTTATAAAGTTATAAGTCCCATCATGGGAGCCCTACCCTTATGACCTTGTCTAATCCTAATTACCTCCCAAAGGCACCACCTCCAATCAACATATGAATTTGGGGATTAAGTTTCCAACACATGAAGTTGGGGGGACACATTCAAACCACAGCAGTCTTCAACTTCTCTCTCTCCATTGTTACCACATCACACTGTTTTTTCTAAATCTTGTTCTTTTACTCTCTTCTCCCTTCCTCAAAAAACACAAAAGTGAATGCCCAATAAATATTTGGTAAATAAAAGGAATCAATTTTTTTTGTACTGTTCTATCAATTCTGCATTCTTCTCATTGCCTAACATCTCCAGTTTCTCCTCTTTTCTATCCAAATATGGTTTCAGACAAGGATCAGAAACTCACTCACCCTGAGGCTCAAATAACTAATATGAGTTGCATGTGTTACTACACAAAGGGATAAAAGTCTGGAGCTGAAAGTGTTAAACTCTGATAAAATAAGTCAGGCATTAGTCCTCCTTTCTGCTATTACCCTGGTCTAAGCCAACAACATTTGGACTATACAGTAGCCTCTTAAGTGATCTCTCTGCCAGTTCTCTGTATTACATTATTCCAAAACAGCTAAAAATGATGCTTTTAAAGACGAGTCATGCCACACCTCTGATGAAACCCTTCTAGAGCTTTCCCATTTCTTTCAATAGAAAAGCAAAGTCCTTATGGTGATCTCCAAAGTCCTACATGATCTTCTCCCTCTCTGTCCTCATCTGCTCTCACTTTCACCCTATTCATCTGCCTCTAACCACATTGGCCTCTTTGAGGTCCTCTCAGTTTTAGGTCTTTGCATTTGCTCTTCCCCCTGCCTGAAATGTCTTTCCGTCAGATGTCGGCGGCAAGGCTCACTTCCTTCATTTCCTGCGTGTCTCTGTTCAAGTGTCACTTTATCAGAGAGGCCTTCACTGGCCACTCCATAAAAAATAGTAACTCTCTCCATTTCCAGTGTGCCGCCTTTGCCCATTCTCCATATCAGTTTCTCCACATCACTTACTAACAGCTGATACATTATGCATATTGGTTATCTCACTGTGCCCCTCCTCTGGCTCAATGCAGACACTATGAGTGCAGAATTTGTCTGTTCTGTTCATTACTACATCCCCAGTGCCTAGTGCTGAGCCTACATCCAAAAGTTTTTTTAATGAATGAGTGAATTGATGATTGGTCACATCAGCAGGATTGATCATCTACTTGGTAAAGTGACCCTCTACCAAAGCCTCTGAAACTACACCAGGTAGGGCAGACCTACTCCACCCTATTATATATTTTTTCATATGAGTAGGGATTTTCACCCTATATGGCACACCAATCTCTCCATTTAGGGATATTCTCCAGAGAATTTCACTAAAAGTAAAAAAAGAAGTAGGGAAGAGAAATAGAGTATAATAAATTGATATTAGACACTTTGTTTGCTTCATTTTAAGGAATTGAGCATCTGAAACTAATGTACAGGCAATAGTTCATTATATACATATTTTCTTTTTAAAGTTAGCATGTCTACATAGTTCTGAACATAGTACCATGTTCCCAAAGACATTTCATAAATTTGGGGTTACATGAAAATGCATATGATTGTAGGTATTGCTCATACTGTATTGAACTCTCTGATTTAGGAACTCTTTCTGAGTTTGCATTCTGTTCAAATGTACAGGATGGAAGAGAAAACTATGCAATGTAATTTAATTCAAGAAAGTGATAATTGCTTTTAAATACCACTTAATGGGAGAAGTTATGTCTTTGACATAAACATTTAGCCAGTCAACACTAACAATATTCCTTTATTTGTCTTCATCAAATCACATTTTCTGAGAAGCTTTCTGGGTAGCCCTCTGGAAGATCTTGCCTTCTGTATGAGCAGCCTGGTTGTGTGGACCACAGGGTCTCAGATGGACATAATTTAAGCTATTGAGCTCCCTGGCATGAGGCTTTTGAGAATAATACAAGTCTGTACCCATGCTGATAGAACAAGATGCCATCAGGTGTGGAGCTGAAGGGAAAGCTTTTAACTTAAAAAAAGTCATTGAATTTACAGATGTTAATATTCTCATTGTTAGAATAGTGTCTGAGCTGAATTTTGTTACTGAGCTGAGGCAGAAAATCCAGAGAGGCCATATAGGAGCTTTTGAGACTTCAGTTACCAAATTCCTTAAAATATCTAATAGGGCTCTAATTTTCTCATCTAGAAATGTGGCTATTAGAATAAATGTTCCTTAGCAGCCCTCCCAGCTCCAGTCTTTGTGGTCACTGTTATTAAGGAAGGTGGGATACATTTCCTTGGGGAAAACCTAGTGAAATATTAAATATAAAAACAAAATGATTTAAGGGTTGGAAAAAGGCAGTTGTGAAACAAATACAATGGCAATGTTAAACAGAAGAAAGGAGAGGTACTAAACATCAATTCTCTAATACGTGTAGGGTTACCTGTTATAGCTACAGACTCTCTGTTTTTTCATCCCCAATGAGGAAGGGAGTGAAAGGGAAGGGAATGTAGTGAGATTCTCAGGAAAACTGTGGACTTTCCAGTGGGAAAAATGGATAAAGATTTATCTGATTTGGATGCTTTAGGTGTATTCTGCCCTGGACGCAGCTGGTTTAACTTGCTGAATAGGACTTTCCCTGCATTGCCCATTGAGGATTTATGTTTATAATACACTTATGCCTAAAAGACCTTCAATTCAGTCTGTGTTACCAAATAATGCTAATTGCTAATTTGCCTGGCCAGACTAGTACATAGTGTCATTATGGGACTCCCTGAACTTAGAGTACAGGCATAAGATGCTGATTTTCTGGGGGTGCACTGTAGAGAAGAAACTTGGGCATTATGTGGTATGGTTTTCTTTTATAAAGTCATATTCAGACTTCAACAATGGCTTGACCCCTACTAACTAGGATACCTTCAAAGCCTGGGCCATTGATAAATACAGCCTTTTCTTCATGTGCTTGCTTTCTGTTGCTGTAGCTGTGTGGAAAATTATGCCATGACTCTCGAAGACTGTTCACTTGATCTTTTTATACTACTACTTTCTTTTTATAACGTGAAAATACTTTGTAATAAAGAATAATTCTATTACTTAAGCAGTTCACACATTACCACCCAGACAAGTGACTTTCAGAGTAAGGTTTTGGCAGAGAAATCAATCTCCATATGCCCAGAACTCCTTGGGGGACCTAAGTCTGGGCATCATTAGTTAAGAGAAGTCTCCTGGCTGCTCTTAATGATAATGACATACATACGTCTGAATGATTACCATGAACAAGAGACACACAGGTCCTCATAGCACCAAGTCTGGGCACATAATAGCTCCAAAGACCATGAGGCAGACCTCATTTCTCACCTCTCCCCAGTCTATGCTGATACAAAACCATATTAATGCCAACATTGGGACCTGTGTGGCCCCTGTAGGGTTTTATGCTGGGTAACTTCATGTGTACTTCCAGCTTATCTCTTTCAATATTATGTATTTTACTTACATTCCCAGCATATGTTCTTGATTGCCTGTCCTTAGGAACCAGCTCTGGGAAGCCCTTTTGCTTCTAAAGCTGAACAGAATAAAGAATGACCTCTTTTCTTCTTCACCCAAATACAAAGGATGTTTGCTTATGTGTGTGGGTGTGGGAGTAGCATTACAAGTATGAATTTGGAAATTCAAGGTCTCTGAGTTATGCTGTGATTAGAAGGAGCATGCCCACTTTTAGTAAATGTTTTCTGAGTGGCCAGGTGCTTCTATGCTGGAAATGCCTTCCCTGGAGTTTACAGAGCCAGCTTGGGAAATAAGGGTATGGGGATGTGGCTACTGGCATCACAAGGCAAAGGATGGGAGTTCGGAACGCCACTCCCTCTCCGAAACCCTGCTTTCTCCTTGAGGGTCTAAGAAGACCTTCCTGCACTGCATCAATATCAGTGGATGAAGTAGACAAGCATGGTTTGGGCAGAGGTTCTCAAAATGTTTCCCTTGGACAACTTCCATTGAACCAGCTGGGGTATCTGTTAACAAACCAGATTTCTGGCCTTTGCCCCAGACCACATGAATCAGATTATCTATGGGTGGGCCCAGGGCATTCCCATTTCAAAGAGGTTATTTTTTGTACACAAATATTTGGGAACCATTGGCCCATGGGTACTGTTAATGGAGAAAAGTTAAGGTTTCATTTATTTTTATAATTCTGACTTCCACTGTATCTAGTTAATCAGACACATCTTTTGCACGCAGCAGTATGTAAAACATTTCTCAAACAGTGAGTTTTCCAAGATGTTGTTAACCACGTTCTTCCTTCCATGGCTGCTGCTGAGTTTGGTCATGTTTTTCCATCCTTTTGGAGCAATTTCTCAGCTTTAAAAATTCAATACCTATACTCTTTCTGCCATCAACCACTTTGGCTGCCCTCAGGAGGCTCACCTGTGCTCTAGAGTAATGTGGTGCTTTTGCTACTCTCCTGCCAGAGAATAAACTGAGAATTGATATGGCTATACTTTCTTTGATATGGATGACTTCTTTGTATTGCATGGGATTAAGTGTGTCAAGCCACTGTAATCCTTGATAAGAGTGCAGTACTGGATTAATTTGGGATTTGGAGAGTGTGACATAATAAAAATGGTCACAGATTCTTTGAGAGGTAGGGTCTATGCTCCTCCCTTTGAATCTGGGCAGGCTCTGTCACAGCTTTGATAAATACATATGGTACCAGTCATACCGTATCAGTTCCCTGGCCAGCCCAGTTTCTACTTCTCTTTTTATGGAACATGCTCTTTGGAAGCCAATATGGAGAGGCTTCATGCCAAGGTGCCAAGAATAAAAGTGAAACCATCATGGATCCTCCAGATCATCTCAGTCTCTGCTAAAAACCAAAGAAGAACTCCAGTCAAGGCCTCATGGAGCATGCTGGGCATGGTGGCTCATGCCTATAATCCCACCACTTTAGGAGGCCAATGCAGGAGGATCACTTGAGACCAGGAGTTTGAGACCAGCCTGGGCAACATAGTGAGACCCTGTCGCTAAAAAAAAACCTCAAAATACAAAAAAAATGGCCTCCCGCAGCCAAGTCTGGGCAACCAAGACTGATTATCTGACCCATAAAATCACGAGAGATTATACAAGTGTTGTTGTTTTAAGCCTCTTAGTTAAGGGGAAGTTTGTTATGCAGGAATAGATAAAGTGGAGGGGACAAGATAACCCTGTTGCTATATTAGTTTACTCTCATCTATACATGGGGTTTTGTTTTTACTTCTGGAGAGAATAAATCAGAAAACCAGCAGCAATATTGGTAACAACTACCCAATGGAATAAAGTGCTGGCATAATACTTACTGGAAGAACATAAATTATGTACAACGTAAGTAAAACATATGATTTATCTAATGAACTGAGAGCAGTTTAAGGATTTCTCTTGATTTATAAAAAAAAATACTTCATTGTATTTAGGAGGGAAATGGATATAAATTGAACTGAATATATAATAAAGGAAACAGGGACTGAGATATTAAATGAGTTGCTTAAACTCTTACCACAGTGGGTCAGTAACATATTCATGCATAGAACTAGATCCCATAGACCAGTGGCCTTTAAACTTCTGTGATTGTGATTCACAGTAATAAATATATTTTACCTGGACTTAGTACACATATACATGTAACTCTTTACAACTCATCCTTCATGGCTTACCTTTATTACAAGTAATGGACTCTAAGATTTTTCTATTTTTTTTTCTTTTTAAAGACACTGGTCAAACATACTAAATAAACTTCATGACCTATTAATGGGTTATGCTGTACAGTATGAAAAACACTATCCTAGATACTAAGTTTAATCAGGCCAGGGACACTGTCCTACCCATCACTGTGGACACAGTTCTTAGAAATTTCTGATATATATTAATACTAAGTACTCAAGAATTTAATGAATGAATTAATTTCATAACAATAGTTCCAATATATTGAAATGGGAAGGATTTTAATTGTAAATCAGAAATCCAGGGTCAACTTTTGACTCTTGAATCACTGTATATCCTTGAGAAGTAACTTAAATTCTCAATTTACTCACCTACAAAATAGAATTTGTGATATCTGTTACTCATAATGATAAAATGAGTTCATAAATATAAAACTACTTTGAATAAAAGATATAGAATTATAAATAACAGGTGAAGATATTTATTACTTATGCACTTTAAAATGCCTAGAGACACTATATAAATTCTCCACTTTGTTACATAATACCACTTCATTGATTTAGATTAATTAAGGTAATATTGTTAAAACAATGAGGTCTGAATTTAGATCTTTTTAAAAAAAGAAAATTTATTTAAATTTCATTGAGTAACAAAAAAGTCCAAAAGTGTTGAGTTGGGCAGACACCTACCTTAAAGTACTAGTTGGGTCACTAATAGATTAGCATGCTGAGCAACACTTAAGCAGGTCCATTGTAGTCACAATACCTTGTTTTTGTGTAAATGGATATTTCTGAATTTGACAAGAGACTTGATTGGAGAAAGTGCCCTCATTATCCCTTCAGGAATTTATTAATTCCCAGTATATGTATTAGAAAATGCTACCATTTCTAAATTATTGAGGTCTGGATATATGAGATTTTGAACAATGTCTGTGGAAGACTTAGGGACTTTACTAAATTGTTCCAATAACAAAGAGCTGTGAGCTATCAACAGAACAGTTTTTTGCTCAGAGGTAACTTACTGCACAGACTAGGTAACCTTCCCTTTGTTCTCCCTGTAAAGCCTACCAAGTACTTAGCATCATGAGAACTTTCCCAGCTTGCTTTCTGGGAGAGGTAGCATGATACAGTGGTTAGGTACACTGGCTTTGAACTCAGGGAAACTGATTCTAAATTCTGGTTCTGCAGCTTTCAAAATGTGTGACCCTGGGTGGGTTTCTTTACCTTAAAGAGTTGTGAACACTAGATAAGGTATAGTGTGTGCGTGCACACACACGTATAAAGTATTTAGCACAATACTCAGCACATAGAAGACACTCAATAAGTGGTAGTTCTTGTTAGCTGTTATTGTTTTTATTAGTTATTGCCAGCTTGTTCTTGTCTGGACTAGCTAGCTGTTACAACAGGGCTACTAAAGAAGAGATCTGTTTGCTCAAGAAATAAACATGTTTCTCTAAGATCCGAGGAAAACTATTTCATAGGTTTTATCATGCCCTGAGACTCAACCTTTGTGATGCCTGGGAAGTTAACTGAAAGACGGTAACATCCCCACCAGCAGCTCACAACCCACCGAGGAGCAGTATAGATCCCTGAGCGTGTGCTCTCAGCCTGTCAGTCTTTCCTCTGTTTGCTGGGGGAAGGGCTGCCCTGTTAAATTCCATACTTTGTTGGAGAAATTAGGGCACAAATGTGATTGCTCACCCGGTGACGCTGAGCTATTTTGAAGTATCCTTTCTAACCTACTCCAGGCGAAATTGTGAAGTAGTCATTTGTCTCTGTCCTTTCCGTCTACCCCCCCCCCCCACCCTCTGGCTCCCGTCCCCTTCTTCCCCCTCATCCTTGTGTCAGTGAATTTCTCCTGCTCCATACCACAAATTAGCTGAAAATGGCTTAAAAGGTTGTCCCTTTCAGGTACACTTGTGCTTTAGAGAACTCTAAAGAATTAAATCAATGATTCTCTAAGGATAATGCTTCAGACATTTGCAGGCCAGCAGGACAGAGAATTTTGAGCCAGGGAGCTGTCCTGGTACGCTTCAGTGCACGCTGCCTTCTCAGCTCTTCTCAGCTGAAAAAACATTGTGTCACTGAAGTGTGTTCCACAGGATGTTAGTTGGTTTTACTGTGGTCAAATACTTTTAAGAAACTCTGTGAATAATGAAGTTAAACAGGTTTCATTGCTGTAGAGATTCTCAAAACCTACAACATGCTCATGTTAAAGGAAGTGCTTTAAACTTCCAAGGGGATGTTAAGGATGAAGCATTTTTTCATCTTATTTGATTATGTCCCCCTTTTAATTTTTCATAAAGCACCTTCAGCATCTGCGTGATGTAGAATATACTTTATAACACACTAATCTAGTCCAATCCTCTAGTCCAATGAGTAAACTGAGGCAGGGAGCAATAAAGTGACTTGTTCAAGGTTACCTACTAAACTGACTGCAGAACAGGACTAGAGACAAGGTTATCTAACTTCACAACATGGTCAAAAACCCTAATTATGGATTTAATATCTTTCCTCCCTGCTAGACCATAGGTACTGCCCAAAGAGAAACTTGGACTTGTTTGCCCCTCACTATATGCACAGCACCTAGTACAGTACCTGACATGGCAGTTAAATCAGTACTTAATAAAACTGAATTGAGACTGTTCATGGGGACAGACATGTGTTGTCTGTTCTGCCAACCTGGTCCCTACCGCAGTGGTGTATGTCTGAAGGCGTCAGCATTGAGTTCCATACTTACACTGAGAATATGTGGTCCCAGTTCCAGTGACACTGAACCTGTTGAGGTGCAGTCTGTGTGTGACCACGTTCTTCTGGGGTTGGAACAGGACGATGTGCACCTTGGGTGCAAACAAACAGCCCAAGACCACGAATCCGCTCAGGCTGACAGAGATGCACATTGTGGTTGTCTGCACCTACAAGAGAAGGTTACCTAGTAAGTGTGTGGCTATAAATTTAATCAGATGGCCGACTAAAGAAAGCACTAAAACAAGACCAAAATGAGAAACCCAGAATCATCCATAGTTCTGTTCTTATTATAGCCAAATCGATACAGTAATTATATCGGATCTTCTGTGTTTGGGATATTCATGGAAACATTGCTTAGGATTTGTAAGCAAACACCATTTGTGTGGGGTTCTCCTGAATGCTTGCCAAGACTTCACAGGGATTTTTTTTGTTTTGTTTTCTTTATATTTTCATAAAGATATTTCTGCAGAACAACTAAAGTTGGAATCTTCATTAGTAAAACATAAATACTGAATGATGAAGTGGCCAGATTGCTGATGGTTTCAATTAGTGAACTTGGCTTGTTTAAGGTTCACTATAGTGTGAACAAATTTGGGCCTTTTCTGTTTCCCTTTCTTGCTGGAATCTGTGCATATAAGCTACTAGTTTCCCCACTCAGTCTTGGGGGACACTATCAACTTTCTTCTGTGGCACTTACTATCTGGAATTTTGATACGTTGGGTACTCACTGTTCAATCTTTGTGTTCTCTAGGCTTCTATACACCCATCCTTGACAGAGAATTTTCACTTTATCCCCCTGTGTCCCCTGAAAACTGCCTCAGAACTAGGGTTTATCATGTCTCCGCATTCTCTCATGCTCCTTCTCTATCTTCTCTGATCTCATTACTTGTACTGGCTTCAGTTCCCATAAATTTTCTGGAAGATTCCAAATTAGAGTCTACATATTTTATCACTTTCAGTACCGAAAAATGGAAATTATTTCTTCAATCGGTTTTGTGAACGTTTACTGTAGATATCCAGAGGCTCCTTGGAATCTGAGAGGAACTTTAGATATTTTTCCCTTCCGCTCCAGGCAAATGCTATTACAAAACAAGCATAATTTCTAATGCCCTAAATGACTTTAGGCATCTATAAAACATTTCTATAAAGTCTCTGACCTTGCCCTCTAATCAAGGAAACCTGAGACTGAATAAATTAACTGGAGAAGCCATACAACTTTAGAAGGCTTCATCTTGTATTTAATTTTAAAAAAAATTTCAGGCTACACTTGTGGTGTGATTCTTTAGACCTTGATTTACTATCAGTGCTGAAAGCATAATCCATCCTCACCATTACAAAGTTCTCCTTTAACCACTCCAGTGCTCTCCAACTAGGGGCCCCCAATTGCAGGCTCCTGTCTCATTTGTGAACTTCTCAGAAAAGAGGCTACTGTCTAATTCTATGATGTAAAAGCCTTGATAAACCTGTTATAATTTGTTTTTTACATATATGTGTCATATAATATTAGAATTGTACTCTTCTTGCCTCATTTCCTGCCTCAGACTGTGAAGCTAATATGAGCTATATCAGATATCACAGTAGGGATGAGACAAATCCATATGTGCAAATATTTTCAAGGAAACCTTTTTTAAGAACGTCTCTATAGCTCTTGAAACTCCTCACACACATGAAGACATTATAAGAAGAGGAGAGGAGAGAGGCTTTTAGGAGGAGGATATCTTGGGAAAAGCTGTTGGGTGAGTTCTATCGCCACACTTAAAGGCTAGTGAGGAGAGCTTCAGTGTGGCCATTTACAGAAAGTTTGAGCTGTTTCTATAGGAAGAGGATGCCCTGGATTGGGGCCTAATTCCTGCCTTGGAAATCTAGAAGGTGAGAAAAGGCTAGTTGCTTTAGTGGTATTTCACAGAAAGTTACTACTGTCTTCAGGTAGTTCTTTACCCTAAGAATTTATCAAAGTGAAGGATAGGACATGGACAAGATAGGCCACATGAAAGCCATCGTGAGTAGTCTTGGGCCTGTGTAGAGAAGCCTGGAGACCTGGAGGAAGAGGCTGGAGGTGTATAGCTGGAGGCCCTGGGAATGAGCATGGAGCCACCAGAGAGAATGCCAGGCAACTCACTCAAGGATATGCAGGAGAAAAGGCCAGAGGGGAACTTCTGGAGATCACATGAAAACACACTTCAGTCATCTTTCGGGCACCTGAAGGATATATCTTTAACCATTTATGGACATAGAGGTCATAAAGCCATCCTGCCTCAAAGAACTGTCCTACTTCTTCATTATCACTCTTTAGTCAGGGCTAAGAGGGAAAGAGCAATTGGTGGATTGAGGAGCATGAACATGGAGGAAGGAGAAGCCAACCACTGCAGGCCCTCAGCCCAAGGCCAGCCAGACCTCAGGAAGAAATGAGACAGAATGTTAAGATACAGTTTGATAATTACATAGGACTAGATATTGTAATTTCTTAATAGAGACAGTTTTCAATTGATAATTATTGAAGGACCTTATATTATCTAAGAGTATACAAATCTGTGCACCTTCCAAGGTCGTGAGCATTTTTACTCATTGCTCTGTCCCCAGCGCCAGAATGTGCCTCACATATACTAAACACTCAGTGTTTGAATGTGTCCACTTGACTTTCCATCCAGGGATGGGGGTGATTACCCTCATGGAATACTAAAGGGATAATGAGAGGCAGAACTAAAGTTGCATTTTTATGATAGTTTATCCACCATAATTATTCAATATACCTGTTGTAATTTGAAACCGTTTAACTTTTTTTTTTCACAAAGCCCAAGTATGAGCGTCATAGTTTTGATTGTCCAGTTCCTTCAGTAAGTCACACTTTTAAAAGAATATCTATAATTCTGTGTAGTGACTTTTTGTATACTACTAGTCCATGCTGCTCCGTTTTCATCTTCCTCAAACTTCCAGCAACATTTGACACAGTCAGTCACTTCCTTCTTTTTGGCTTCCTGGACACATCCTTCCCTCAGTGGTGGTTCCTTATCTTAATTATCTCTTCTACCTGAACTTTAAGTGCTAGAGTGCCCCAGACCCCTGTTTTGGACCTTCTTCTCTTCACCATCCCATTGAATTCCATGGCTTAAATAGCTCCTATATTTGATGATGTCCAAATATTTATTGCTAGTTCTGACCTATCCTGTGGGCTTCCGGACTTAAAAATTCAACTGCCACCTTGATATATTCTTTTGGATATGAAATGGGCATATCATAATTAATATGTAAGCAAAAGTTGGTTGTTTTCTCCAAATGTCCCCATTTAAGTGACACCAAATGCCACCCAATTGTGCAAACCAAAAACCTGGGAGACATGCTTGATTTTGCCATTGCCCTTACACCTACACATCCAGTCCAGCAGCAAGTTCTGTTGGTGCTGTTGGAAGATAATTCCCTGTGAGTCTCTCATGTTATCTTGTGAGCAAGGCTCTCACTGCCTTTGTTCCAGGCTGTCTTTTCAAGGATATTTGTAGAGCAAAGAGCTTTAGAAGACAGTGCCTACCTCTTGAGCAAAGGGGCAGCATACCATCCATTATAAAAGATTCAGGTTTCCTAGTCTCAGAGTTCCTCTCTTATAATGCAACCCACTGACTGTGCAGGAGTCACCTGGCCCACTTTTTGTAGGCCTGTAGAAGTGGCACTCAGGGAAACTGTGTGAGTGCTGACACTCTGGCTACTGCTATAGCTGTGAGTCATAAAGTCCCTTTTGTCTGCATTAATAAAACGGTGGCAGGCTAACTTGTTACCTTGTAAGTAGAGTAAAATCCCAGACACTACAGTCTGACAGTTTTGGCAGTGAGGATGGAATGCCAACAGAGACATGGCTTTTTCAGAAAGGAAATATCAGGGCCTCAAGGGCTGATTAACAAGATTTGAGAGAAGTCCGTGGAAATCAGTAGCGAACATGGTGACCACTTCGTACGGTTAACCAGAAATAAATAGTGCTCCACTTTATTGCCTGTCAGTGAGGAGGCTGTGGGGAGGGGATCAAAGGCTGAGTAACAGAAAGTAGGTTCAAAGAGAGCTGCTGGACCGATGCCCTGACTGTTGCTCACTCTTCTGCGAGGGCAGGGGGCGGGGGGGGTGGATTTCCTCCCCAGTTGGATTCAGATCCACATGATTCTAACACCTAGTACTAAAATTTGTCCTGAGTGGGCAGAAAGTTCCACTTTCATACAGAAGTCACAGAGGCAAGCACCCGCACTGAGCATGGAAAGACCTTCAGAGAAGGCAGAAACGAGGTGAATCGTTTGAGCTTTGCCGGGTTTCCCTGGAAGGTTGAGGGGTGGGGCACATAATGCTTGTTAAGGAGGAATGGCAACAGCTGGCACCTCCTAGGGCTTATCCCTGCTGTAGTCTCTCATGCCGGTCTTAGATCCATTCCAAGATGACAGTCGAAGGTCTCAGAGTTTTTTGCAGTAGAACCCGGCTACAAAAAAGGAGCTTTGGTCCTCTTGGTGATACTTCCCTGAGACAGAAAACCTTTCTAGGAAACCATAGATGAGACAATGACTAGTGTTTGGGCTCTTACTCACATGGATTGGGTTTACGATGTTGGCAAAATTGCTGTGTTGAAGAATGGGAAACTGATGCAAAAAAATGTGGATAAGTTCTTGCAATTGATGACAGCCCTGGAAAACTTCCCCAGCCCTTCCGTTAAAACCAGGCAACACCCTAAGAAACATTATCATGTTGAGATAGCAAATGCCCTGGATTAATTAGTTGAAGTTTGAGTCCCAGCCAGAAAGCTATAGATTCTGGTTTCTGAGTCAACAGGTCACCAAAGTAATGATGATTCTGTTATCCAATTTAGGGTTTTGGATGCACAAAAACATTGGACCTTCATTTGGTTGAGCCATGAGTAGCTGCTGAGTGCTTAAAACTGAAAGCAGATGTGTGTTGCTTGCCGGCATGGAGGGGTTCTCTCTTTCCAGGCTGCCTGATTCTGCTCTCACTCTCTACCCTGATATTAGCTGCTTTAAGGAAAAAGATGCTTAAGGCTAGGATCAAGGTTTCCCCATCCCTAAGGGAGGCTGAAGTCCATACGCACCAGAGTAAGTATGCTGAGGAACTTAAGAGAGGAGATGAACTCAAATTTTTATGCTGTGTTGGTTACCGACACACAAATCGCCACCCTACCTAGACCTGTTAGGGGGAAGGCAGGGCTGAGATGAAGGTGAGGCAAATGAGGCACCTGCTTTGGATGCAAATTTAAGGGGGTAACAAAAACTGAGTAGTCAAGGCAAATATTTTAATGCAATATTTTTAAAAATCAAAATTGATGCAAAACCCATGATGAATACAATATTAACAATTTAAGTAAGTATAACATCAGTAACAGTGCCTGTGCTATAGCATATTGGATCCTTAGGCAAAAAGAAAACTAATACTGATCTTGTCTTGAGAACTGCTTGTGCAGGTGTCACCTAGCCCACTTTGCATTGCCTTTTGGAAATCAGGACTTAAAGAACCTACATAAATGCTGACACTCTGGCTACTGCTATGGCCATGAGTAATTAAAGTGCTTTGTTTCTGAATCAGGACTTTTGTATCTTCTGACAGCATTCTTGAAACTGTGGCAGCCTAACCTGGGAGATTGCAATTAAGGTAAAAACCTTTCACAGTTCTTTACAGGTTCTACCTCTACTTCTAACCATCTCCATTGTTAACATCCTACTGTAGCCAATATCAGCTCTGACAGGAACACCTACCTCAACCTCCTCACCAGTCTCCTCATTCATGCCTTGCCTTTCTGTCATACAGTCATAAAGTCTTCATAGCGACTTGATTTGTTTTCCCCCTAAAATGTGAGATCATAAACTTCTCTGCTTAAAAATATTTCAATGGTTTCTTTTTCCATATAAAATGAAACCTAAACTCTTTGCTATGGCCTATAAGTTCTACACGATCTAGCTCTCCTGCCTTCCTCTAGAATCAAATTACTCTTTCATCTAGTCATTAAACTGCAGCCACATGCCTTTCTTTTCTAAGAGATTTTTGCTTAAGAGTGTTTGTATTTGCTGTGTTTTTCTGTGTAGCACACAGAATCCCAATGGCTGGCTGCTTCCCATCCTTCAGAGGGGTATTATATAATAGATACTAGCAAAGTAGGGGTGACAAACACTTTTTGAAAGAATTTGAAATTTGATATATATATTTAAACATTCAAAATAGTCAACATGGGAAAATCAGAATTTCTTCGTAAGTTTTGAACCATGTCAAAATTCTAGAGTCACCTCCAACAACTCTGACTAATGTGGGTAAATCGCTTCACCTGCCCCAAGTCCAACAACAATCCAGAATGTTGACACTCCAAGTATGGTTCTTTGTCTACCAGCATTTCCATTCCCTGGAAGCTTGCTAGAAATCCATTCTTGGGCCCTATCCTTTCTTAGTGAATCAGAATCTTTAGTTCAACAACATCCCCAGGTGATTTGTGTGCACATCAAAATTTAAGATGTACCGCAGTAACCTCCTTTTCGAGAAAAATTTTAAAAATTCCCATCACAGCACTCACCACTGCATGAGTTAGCCTGCATTTTCATTCATTCATTATTTACCCTCCATTGCTATCCTCCCCTCACTTCCCGCTAGACTGTAAGTTACAAAAGAGGGACTTGTCCATGTTGATAACTGTCTGTATCTCTAAGGCTTATAATAAGTCTTCAAATATTTTTGGAAGACATGAATAAACAAAACACTCAGTAATTACTATTACTGAATTCCTTTATGGATAACTTTACACCCAAACATGGCCTAGTTTTTATTTACACAATTTAAGCTATGCATTAGGATCCCCAGTGGACTCAGTGTTTGATTCTTAATATAACTGAGAAGGTTTAGTTGTAATACAGCAGGAGATGACTTGGATAATTTCTCAAAGATCTGAAATCCTTGTTCTGTCTTGGATGCCTGTAATAGCTTCAATTAGTCCTCCTTGTTAAGACCTTACTCCTTCAAATCCATCCTTTACATTAAGGGTAGATAAGTTTGTGTTACAATATGAAGGACAAAGATTAGGATCAGAAAATCTTGTCCTAATATTTCTTAACTCTGCCACCTGGGAAGTTAATTATCCTCTGAGTCTGTTTACTAAGAGATAATAAAATTTGTTTTCCAGGGTGTTAATGAGGATAAGTGAGCTATTGTATTCAAAGCATCTAGCAGAGTAAGTTGATCAGGAAGGATTAGTTCCTTTCTTTCCCTCTTCCCTTTAATCATGTCACTTTTTACCTAAGCAAACAACCAGCCAAAAGAAAACAAGAAAAAAATTTAAAAATCCCAAGACCTCAAAGCCCTTAAACATTATCTAAATGAATTCCTCTGCCTGGTATAATCTGGCCAAGTTGCCAATTCCCATGAGTTTCTCACTAACTCCCCTGGGCCCCCCAACCCATTTTACACCTGAGTAAAATTGATGTGACTGCCTTCTAGTTGGTGCGTTCCTGTCTTGTCTCAGGAATATTCCCTATGTTCTCTAACTACCTTAATTGCACTTGCCCACCAAGGTATAGCGGAAAATCCCAAGTCTTCAAGAAGTATTCTTGGAAAGAAAAGATGAAGCTGTTACTGATCTCTTTTATGAAGCTCGTGAGTATTTAGAGTTTGTATTGCCAATTTAATTATAAACTATTCTGTGTTAATATTGAATTCTTTCACGTTTGATATTGTTCCCGCAGCTAGGATATAAACTTTCTGAAGACCGGAATAGTGCATTATATTTATTTATAACTCACAATGGGTGGCAAAGTACTGATTCATAAACCTTGTTGACTGTTTGATGCCCCAGTTTTTTCCAGCTGCCCTTAACTTACTGGGTACTTTTCTAATACTGTTGATTCTATCTGAACCATATGGTTTTCCTCTGGGAAATTTAAAATCTCAGTCTTGTTCTGGAATTTCTAGAACAAGAGTCCCAAGTTCAAAGGCTTATAGGGTCCATGAAGGCTCATAAACAAAGGAAGCCAGGTGTAAGAATTCAGAGATTGGTTGAGGGTGTGGGCAACGGGAGCGAGTGTGCTCAGTCTTGAGGGTACACTACTCAAGTTCAGCTAATTGTTGCATGTAGGAATTTGGGCTCACGTGTTTTACTTTGTTAAGAGAAGCCCCACATCTGGATATTTATGTAAATTTCTCAGTTTTCTAACTTTGACAAATACTTCAAAACATTTCAAAACAGTGAAGGCAAAACTAAATATATCTGTGGTACAAGAAGAGCATGTGATTCATTAGGTCAGGGGTTTTCAAGCTTGCCTGTAAACCAGAGTCACCTGGGAAGCTTTGAAAACTCCTGATATCCTGGCCACAGACTAGGCCAATTAAGTCAGAATCTCTTGGGGCTGTTTCTCAGGTATCAATATATTTTTTTAATGCTATTCAGTTGGTTCAATATGCAGCCAAATTTGAAAATCACTGTCTTGGAGGCTTCAGTCTACCTTTCTCTTTTCTTTTGTAAATTTAGGACTGGCATTTTGTGTAAAGAGTGAGACCTCAGATGATCTTAGTGTGACTGGATACCTTAATTAGAATGGGCCTTAAAAAAGTCAATTCCATAACCTCTGTCCCATTTGCATTATGACTTCTGTCATGTGGTGAAAGCTCTGGCATGTTCAGCTAATTCCATTGAGTCAGTTGCTCTACTCTATTGCTATCATGTAAAGAAAAAAGTCATTTTTTGTGCGTGTTTTAGAAATAAATGCTAATTTATTCAATAAAATTAAATTTTTATAATGTTATTTATGTTTATTCTCAGTATTTTCTGCTCTATCTCTTTTTATTTTTAACCAGCTCTTTTGAGAATAAATAGTTACAAATCATATGTCCAGGGCAAAATTATTATTGTTACTATTTTGCAGTCCCAATATTCCATGTCTGGGTGGCTAAGGGTGGCTTCCTAAAAACTTAAAAAAACCTCTGCAGATCTATGGGAGTGGATGTGTATACAAAGGCAAAAGGTAGAGATGGGGCATTAAAATACATTAACTATATTTCTCCATTTTAATCCCCAAACCCTAAAAGTGCAACTCCCCTGTGGTGCTTAATACTCTGCCCTTTGATTTTGCCCATTCAATTCTGATATTACCTCTTCTTAAAGACTTTCAATTTTTTTAAATAGGTAGTTTTAATATGTCTGACTCTTATGCCAACATTGAACTTACGTTCTTCATTTTTATTGTTCATCCCTTAAAGTAGCCCATAGGTTTCAGTCACATGGTTGTGAATAATTTAAATAGATGAGATACAATAAGCTTTGCCAGTCTCTTGATCCCATGCTTTAAACAGATTTGTGTTCTTTTTTAAAAAAAGTTCTAATTGACAAATAAAAATTGTATATGTTTATCATGTACAAAATGATATTTTGAAATAGGTACACGTTGTGGAATGGCTAATTAAATTGAGCTAACTAACATATGCATTACCTCACATACTTATTATTTCTTTGTGGTGAGAACACTTAAGATCTACTCTTAGTTATTTTCAAGAATACAATTATAGTCACCATTTGTACAATAGATTTCTTGAGTTATTCCTCCTATTTAACTGAAATTTTGTATCTGCTTTGTCTTCTTTTTGGGCTGTAATTTTCTAGATTTTGTCAATGGAGGAATTGCTGGTAAACAGAAGATTTGGGGATTACAACCTATAGAGGCACTTCATTTTGTGAAATCATGGTATAACAAGGAAACCATTATGGTTCTAGAAAATTTTAATCTATGATGACCTAAGAAATATAGAGAATAGAAGCCAATTGCCTGAAGAGAAAAAAAATTCTTATAGTAATTGTGAGATATTAAGATCAGAATTATAAATGCAAAAATAACTGATGAAGGGTTTTAGCAATTTGGGAAATTATGATGGAATGATGAAGTTTCTTTTAGACAAGATGGTAGTTATATGAAAGCCCAGAAATTTGAATTACATAATACTGACAATTAATGACTTAATTAGGTTACTTGGATATGTACAATAAAATTTTTAATTAGTTCAAGGAATATATATATATATATGTATATATACAACTAAAGTTGTAGAAAAGACATAGCAAGTTAACATTGTATTTTAACCTGTTTTATAGAAGTAATGAAGCATGAGTGAAAGGTTTTATATCTTTAAACTGATCCTGGCTAAATGTTGCAAGTGTATTTTAATTTACAGCTTGATCTGTGTTAGCCAAGTCCTCTTGTGTCTAATTTGAAGTATTCTTATTAAGTTCTTAGTAGTTTAAGTCTTATTCTCTTGTCAATCACTTTTTAAGTTTAATGAAAAGGTTTTATTTAATGGTGTGTGTGTATGACATTTTCTCTCCCTGTAGATTATGTGTGGCTTGAATGAACACATCGTTCACAATTATCTCCTCTCTGTGCCTAGCACAGTGCTCTGTGCATGGTAGGTACTAATTAAATACTTTTGAAACATGTGAATTAATTTCTACATATAATAGGGAGGTCATCATGGCATTTGTAACTATCCAACTCATTGCTGAGATGAAATAAAAGGAGACTGTTTTATATCCTACCCAACAAAAACTTGGCAGGATAAAAGAACAAGGAAAAGAAGAAACAATCAAAGACTTACTCTGTAGTCACTTGACGTCACATAAAATATAGGAAGGAAGGCCAGCCAGATGATGCAGGTGGTATACATGGTAAAACCTATGAACTTGGCTTCGTTGAAATTTTCTGGGCACTTCCGCGTTTTGAAGGCATACACAGTGCATAAGATCACCAGGATCACATCATAGGTAAGAGAGATCAACATGCTGGAATCTTTGACGTTGCATTTTAAGATGACTGTTTCCCGCTTCTCTGGAAGGGTGTACCTCCTGGTGCCTGGAGCCTCCAGGATGAGCCACACAGATACCACCACAATTTGCACCAGTATCAGACCCAGGCAGATGAAAACCTGAGAACTGGGGCTGATGAATTTTGGCCTCTGAGCGCCATTCTTGACCCCATCAAAGATGCGGGCGATGCAGTTTGTCTTAGTCAGCAGAGCTGAGTAACAGACAGCAAAGGAGGTCCCCAGCCCGAGTCGGCGCAATGCACAGATGACTGGTGATGGCTTGGCAATGAAGAAGAATGTCATGCAATATGACAGGCCAACCCCAAACAACAGGATGTAGCAGAGTTCCCGGCCTGATGCTTTGACCAAGGGTGTGTTGTTGTGCTTGATAAAAACAGTTACAACCATGCATGTACACATAAAACCCAGGCAAGCAATGGTGACCGGGCCAATGGCCCAGGCATCTTCCCACTTGATGTAGTCCTCAGGAAGGTCAAAACATCCAGTTAGGTCTGCAGTGGGCCACTGCCCAGGCCCACAATCCATACAGGTAAACTCATCAGCCAGGTATTCATAGGGCTCACAGGGGATGCAAATCCAGCAGCAGACATCCCCTGGTTGCATGTTCTTCATTTCATTGGGGGCACAGGGGTCACTGCACTGGGAAGTAGGGATTGAGCTCCGGGACCAGTGGATAGAATCAACATCTAGCGATAAGGTTTCTGCCCAGTGACCAACCTTCAAGTAGGAATACTTTTCACCCACATGCTGGAAATTGAACACGTTGTATCGCCCCATTCCATCTCCAAAAGTGTCAAACTTGATGATGCTATCTGCATCTTTATTTGGGTTGAAGGGAGCTGTGATATGTAAAGAAAAAAAAAGAACACTTGTTTAGGTATCTCATGTGTGATCAGTCAATTACTTTATATCATACACTTAGCAAAAGTGAAATAACAGAATAGAGATTCCACGGCTGAAATAATTTATCAGTTACCATTGAAAGCTACACATCAAAAGCTACTTGAATACTTAGGCAGTCATAGATTGATTCAGTTAACATTACTACTGAGTGTCTAATGGGTGCCAAGTGCTAGTAATAATCATGAGTACAATACAGTGCTGCCTTCAAAGGAGCTTATTGCATAACAGGGGCACTTGGAAACATGCAGTCATATTCTATATGGTGTACAAGTATTCTATTCTTGAAAGATTTCGTGATAGGAATTGGGCAAAACATTGTATCTCATTCTTATCACATATTTATTTATTTACAGCCACCAAGATGTTTCCCATCTTAAATATTTTCATGAAAATATAAAATAATTAGTAAGAATTTTTCTTCTTCAAAATGAAGAAAATTTTCTTATTGTAGATGTATGATATGCTTCATTTAAACAGTTCAGATGACTCAGAAAGAAAAAAATTAAAACCCATCCATAATCCTGCAACTATAATGATTTAATGTTTTGGGATATATTCATTTTGACTACATATATGCGCATGTCTATGTGTAGCATGCTCCTATGCACATAAACAGATACAACCTGTCTGTATGTAGAATCTAGGTAAGTGTGCTCTAAAGTTTGTTCCTAAGTGAACAGGGTCAGTAGCATTCACCCAAATGGCCTGCTCTCAACCCTGTCCCTTTCCTACAGTTCTCTGTGAGTCCCTAAGAGCAGCAGGTCTCTGAGCATCTATGCCTCCTCTTCCAGTTGCTGCGCATCATGCCTCTCTTACCAGTGTCTACCACCACCCTGATCACCCATTTCTATGCCACCCACTCTGGCCTACTGTGTGCTTCTGTTTCACGTTGCCAATCTTTACACTTTCCTTAGCCCCAGAAGAAGAATATGGCTGATATCTGTGTGATGCACAGACAAACTGTCTATTAGTCGTGGTAGGCTTGCCTGTGTTGGTAAATAGACCCACAATTATTTAATGGCTCTAACAAAATGGAATTTCATTTCTCCTTCATGTAGCAGTCTAAGGTCTTAAAGGTTTGTTGGTGTCTCTCTTCCACATGGTGATTCAAAAACCCACGTTACTTCCATCTTGAAGCTGTGCCAATTTCTAGGGCCTCCTCTTCATCCGCATCCACCCAGTGGAAGGAGAAAGAGTATGAGGAAGGTACGGTACATATTTTCATTCACATTTCCTTGCTTAAAAGTTAGTCACAGGGACACATCTAACTTTAAAACAGGCTGTAAAATGTAGTTTAGCTGATGTGTTCAGCTACTACTATACCATAGAATGCGAGATTGGAATTTAGAGGACACTGCGGTCTCCTGGCCCTGGGGGTGTCAGCTGTTTTTGTCGCCTCCCTGTGAGCTGGCTTCTTCTTGGGTCCACTTATTTTATGGCGGAAAAATTTCCCTCAATGAATCACTTGGGTCCTTGGTAAAAGAGGACTTCACATTTTACAAAATAGCCCTCTCCTCCTAAAAAGCATATAGGTGACCTAGAGGGCTGTATTGGGTAGTTTATAATAAAGCCTCATACCTCATATAAGATCTGTTAGCAAATATAGTCTAATATGCCTAATTTCTTCCTCATTTATTGTGATTTTTTTCCTCTTAGTTTTCTTGTTATCTCACCCTGTAATTTGACTTTACCAACCTCCACCTCCTTCTGCAACATTCCAAACCCACCACATATGTCTGTGCATGTCTGTGCTCCAGATGTGGGTTGTTGCAAGTTGTAAGGATGATGTAGTCGATGACTGCATGATTCTGGAGTTAGATGGACTGTGTGTGATTCTTACCTCTATCTTTTAATAATTGTGTGTCCTTGAGCAAGTTAACCTTTCTGATTCTGTTTCCTAATTTGCAAATAGGGACAAAGAATTATTTTGAAGATTTGTTGAGATAAGCCATATAACATGCTAAGCACAGTGCCTGGTACCCAGTAAACACATAACATAAAAGTTAGTGATAATAATAACGATGATGATAAAAATAATAAGATAAAATAACTTCACAAAAAAGGAGAGCTGAGTGAGAAGGAAGGCAAAAATGGGAGGAGGAGGTGTTATTCAATTCTACATGCTACTTTATCCAAGCTTCACTTCTGACCCAATCAGGACCCAGGTCCTCCAGCCCCTACCCCACACTTTCATATTTACCTATTGTTTTGTAATGTATATTTTTACTTAATAAGGTCTTGAGGATATTTTTCTCTTTCATACATATCTTATTTTCAATGGTTCCATGCTATAATATTGTACATAAGTACCAAGCTACTTAAGCATTCCTATAGTTTTAACATTTAGGTTGTTTCCACGGTTGGTTTTGCCTTTATTAACCTCATTATCTAATTATTTCCTTAGAGCAAATTCACAGAAGTAAAATCGCTGGGTCAAAGTAAAATTGCTGGGCCAAAATTTAGCTACAGAGTACCAGGTTGCCATCCAGAAAAGGTTTTTTTGTTTGTTTGTTTTTGTTTTTTTACCAATTCACACTCACATTAACATTGTACAGGACTGCCCACTCTGCACGATCTTACCAACCCTGGGTATTATTATTGATCTTTTTAATCATTGACAAACTGATAGGTAAAATTATGATCTCATTTTAATTTGTATTTCTTTGACTTTTAGAGAAGCTAATTATATTTTAATATTTTAAAAAATTATTTGTGTATTGCTGGTTCATATACTTTTCACTTGTTTTCTTTGGGGGTGTTTATGGTTTTTTAAAAATTAATATGTACGAGCTGTATATGGATTGAACATATTAACCCTTTATCACATACGTTGGAAATATTATTCTTTTTAACTTTGTTTATGCTATTTTTTTCCCAAACAGATTCTTAAAATCTTAGGTAACTGATTCTATCAATCTCTTCCTTGTCATTTCTAGCTTACATACCAGCCCATAAACTCCTTCCCTACTCCCAGATTGTTAAAATGTTTATCTACATTTTTTTCCTATTACTTTTATGGTTTTCCTTTTTACATTAAAAATTTTAATGCACTTCAAGTTTACATTAGTATAAGGTGTGAAGTAGGATTCCAATTCACTTTTTTTCCAAAGGGCTAATAATTTAATTTAAATTAAATATTAAAGAACAACAAAATATAAATATAATATGCTTATTAAAATGTCTTTTATTATACAATAATTTATAATATAAATGAAAATTATAAAATAATATAAAAGTACTAAATAAATTAATCATTTTCCACTGATTTATACTTGTCATTTTATTAAATCCCATGATACTCAAATCTTTATGCTATTTGTTGTTTCTCTTGATCTCTTTCCATAGTGGTATGATTTTTTACAACTACCACAGCTTTATACTAATCTTTAGTATTGATTAGGACAAGTGAACATAGGAGTTGAGACATTATTACTATATTTTCCAGTACAGGAATCAATATCAAAATTCTTATGTCACATAAAACTAAATTTGTTTATGCCTAGAAAAAATTCATTAAAAATTTTAGGGATTCCTTTCATATATGTTACAAATAAGAAAAATGTTGAATATTTTAATACATTTTACATAATGTGTAAGAACCTGAGATGTGTTATTTTGTTATTCTCAGATAGGCACCTAACCTCCATCAATGTTCACTTGATGTTTTTAGATGATTTCTGGAAAATATTTCTAAAAAGAACATGTTTTATGTTTTTAATTTAAATATTTCACTATTTTCACAGCAATTCTTGAATATAATGTTTCTTAAAATTAATATATTTAACAGGTAGTAAAAGTGATTGTTTTGTGTGTTCTGAGCTGGTGAGGAGTATTAAGATTGCTGTCATGTGAGCCAGTAATATTAACATTAAAAATATAAAATATGTTCCTTTATAAATCTTTTTTGGAAATCATCTAATAGCGTCAACTGAATATTGATGGAAACTGGTTGCCTACTTGAGAATAACAAAATTAATAACACATCTGAGGTTCTTATACTTGATATAAAATGTGTTAACATATTCAACATTTTATTTATTTGTAATATATGAAAGGAGTTCCTAAAATTTTTAAAGAATTTTTTGAAGCATGTCAATGTATTACATATCTCAAAGTTAAACAATACAAAATTAAAGCATAAATTGACCATCAAGTATCACCAGACATTTGAGTAAACTTCTAACTTGAAAGACAGTGACTGAAACAACAGAAAAAAAAAAAACTTGGAGGAAATAGAGACAGTGCAGAAAGCAAAATTCAGAGGTTTTAAGACATGAATATGCTCAGAGAGATAAGTGAAGATATTGCTGTGCGATAGGCACAGTATATTCTTTAAAAGGATTATACAGAGAATAAAAATGAGCTTTTGGACATGAAAGAGCAAAAATAGAAATTCAGTATAAGGATTGAAAGATAAATTTGAGCAAAATCTCAGTTTGACCAAAATGCTGGGATGGAAAGTAGAAAGTACAACAGGAAAAGGATCACTCTGTGGATTTCAACATTCACCCAATAGGTGTTCCAGAAGAAGAGAAAGAGAAAATAGAGAGCATGTTATCAAAAGAGGCAAAGTGCACACCTGTGGGGAGTGGACTTAGCTTGGGGAAGGGCGAGGCAAGAGACTTTTGTTCTTTCCTCTAAGTGTGTTGTATTCATGTTAAAACTATGTAAGTGTATTATTTTGATAACAATAAAAAAATTATGATGTTAAAATAGTACAGTGAATAATTGAGCATGGTCAGGCAGAATAGCTTTAAAGTAAATATATTATAAAAAGAATGTTGCTGCAAATATTATAACAAGTGCTTGAAAAGTGGGTGGTGAATAAACAAATAGTACTTTTGGTGAAATTTTGTTTTTTCAATATGTTTACATTTTACTAAATTTGTTTTGTTAAATGTGTAAAATATGTAACAAAATGCAGTCTAGTTTCTAAATCCTTTAAATAAATACAACACATTAAAGTACTTCAAATGAATATATTACAAATGCTAAACAAAAGTCCATTGTCAGAAGCAGTTCCCTGATCCTTAGTTTGGAATAAGGGGTTGGTGTGTCTATACTAGAGTGGGAAGGAATGAAAGAAGAACCTAGAATAAAAAGGTGAACCATGTCTGTCAAATATTCCACATGTGAGAATAATCCTGTTCTTGATTATTAATAATCCTGTTCAAAATACAACGTTGGCCTGGGTAGTTAGAAGGCAAGTCAGAAAAACAAGCTCTTAGGTGCTTCTAGAGTGACTTCAAGTGTCAGAGTGGCTTAAAGCCCTAGTGTATTGATCTGGTTGCCTTCCTCATGCATTTAGAGTTGCCTCAAAGTCAAATGACTCACTAGGGAAATAGTTAAAGCCCAATGAACCGAAATCATTATTCTCCAGCAATCAGTTGTGTAGTTTCTTTAGAGTGAAGAAACTCTAGGGAGTTTGCTATTTCTTAAGTTGAGTCTCACCAAGGGAGTAAGCATCATTAAAAATGGAAAAATAAATCACTTCACCTTTCACCGGTGTTGCAACAGCATGAAAGAACTCAAACTAAAAGGGGGAAAAAAAGAACAATCAGAAAGATGGTGGAGTTTTTAAAAAGACTTACAATCTTCTCGAAAATCTAATTTCAAGCCCCTCATCACTCTCGTGCCTCAAAATCAGGAAGGAGTCTGATCCGGCCTTGGGTCAGGAGAATGGTTTCTCAGTTTGGCTCATTATCCGATTAGTTCTGACCCTGGTTTCAAATGGATTTATTTGAAAGGTTTAATACCAAGGTAATCATCCCTACTAGGAACCATTTTGTAGAGGTGAGGCAAGTCTCTGCCTTAAAAATGTCACAGGTCAATGGCAGGGGAAAATTAAATTGATTCTTTATTTTTTTCCTCACAGAAAGAAGTCCAATTAAGGTAAGACAATAATGTGGCTCTTAACAGGCCTTTAGGAATGGGAATATTACCTGCCTCGGTTCACATTCATAAACACTAATGAAGATTTGCAAAAGCTGCTAACAGCACCATGGCTCCAATTTTACAACTGGAGCCTCACTAAAGTCTCTGTGAACTGATCTGATGAATTTGAATAAAGATACAGGTGAGAAGACAGCAGACGGCATCTCCCTTGAAAGACCATGTGAGAGGTCAAGAGGTGAAGAAACCAAAATTGTTTGGCTAGAGAAAACAAAATCTTTTACAAACATCATGCTGCAAGAAGCTAGGAAAGAATAAGAATGAATCCCTGGCTGTCAGTAATTAATTTACTTACTAATTAGGAACAAAATCGCTGGAGCATTTCTCACAGTTATCAACCGAGTGTAACAGCTGGGACAAAGCACCCTTAGCTGTCTTAGGTGCTCAGTAAGCTCAGTCAGTACCTAATGTGCACAGTGACAACGTTTCAGAAAAGATACTGAAATAGCATTTTTTAAAGGGTGCTATGATTTTTGAAAAGGACTTTCTTCACGTCCCTTGAAAAGTTAGCATGGATAATGCCTCATTACAGATTTTACCGGTTTCCCTATCTAGATTCTACATATTGCTACTGAAATTTTCAGCAGTCAAGGCAACTCAGAAAGGAGCAATCTACTCTTAGACTAAGAATGAAGAACAGGGAGGCAGGGCATAGAGAAAATAGCCGTAAATGGAAATTAGTGAGATTCCACAATCCCTTCTACCCCCAGTTCAGGAAACAGGGCTTGCCTGATTTATTTTAGCTGGAAGTCTCACAGTAGTCACTGAATCTTTGGTTAGGGACACTCTTTAACGTGACCTAATGCTACTACCTCATCTTCTTCTACCCTTTTCCCCAGCTCCTGCCCTCCTCATTACATACTGTACTACTTTTCTCTCATCTACTCCAATAAGGGTTTAGGTGTTTTAAAACTTTTCATTGAAATGTAACATATAGATATGAAAAAAGTATTAAAAATGAGTGAATTATCACAGAGTGAACACACACATGTAACATTATAGCTGTTAAGAAGCAGAACATTACCAGTTCCCTTGTTCCTGTCCCTGTCACACTATTCTCCTTCTCCCCAAAGGCAACAACAGTCTTACCTTGTACTACCAATGTGTTAGTTTTCTAGGGCTGCCATAACAAAATACTGCAACCTGGGTGGCTTGAAACGACAGATTTATTGTCTCACAGTCTGTCTGGAATCAAGATGTCAGCGGGGTTGGTTACTTTGGAGGGCTCTGAGGGACAATCTGTTCCACACGCCTCTCTCTCAGCTTCTGGTGGTTTGCCAGGAATCTTTGGCATTCCTTGGCTTGTAGATGCATCACTCCAATCTTCCACATACATGTGGTGTTCTCCCTCTGTCTCTATCTCTGTGTCCAACTTTTCCCTTTTTATAAGAACATCAGTCATATTGGATTAAGGCCTACCATAAAGACCTCATTTTAACTGGTTATCTATATAAAGACACTATTTCCAAATAAGGTCACATTCTGAGGTAACAGGATTATGACTTTAACATATGCTTTTTTGGGGGAGGGAACACAATTCAACCCATAACCACAGACTATTTTTGCCTGATGTTAAATTTTACATTAATGTAAACATAAAGTATGTATTATTTTGTATCTAACATGTTTTGCTCAAAATTACGTGTTATGAGGTTCATTCATTCATGTGGGGATGAGAATCTATAGTTGGTTCATTTTTATTGATGTATAGTATTTTATTATATGATGTGCCACAGTTTATTTAACCATTCTTCTGTTAATGGACATTTCTTTTTTAAAATTTTTCTGTCACTTTTTAGTTGATATTAATGATGCCCTGTCTTTAGCTGAGTTATCTCAGAAGCAGACTCCAAGACTAAATTTGAGTTCAAGTGTTGATTTGGGAAGTTCTAGGGGAGTGGAGAGATAAGAGAAACAGGAAATAATCCAATACTGGATGCATGATGAGTGAGTTACTCCTGAGGGCAAGTGGGTCTCAGTCTCACTGGGGCCCTGTGGGAGATGTATAGAATGGGAGTTGGGGCATAAAACCTCACATTACTCATCAGCTTAGATGGGACAACTCTTGTTTGTCATTGGTTTATGGCTGCTCCAGAAGTAGTAACTTTATGGCCACTTTTGGTCTATTCTAGCTATAGGTAAAGCATACCTCTGTGACCAAACAAAATTCCCTGGCAGGGTCATACATGCTTATATTAAGAAGCTATTGGCATGTATTAGAATAGCGAGTGGTAAGGAAATATGGGTGAGGCACTTATAGCACCTGCTACATGCTCCAATGAAGACTCCTGTACACACCTTTTGGTGTACACATGTATGAACTTCAGTTACTTATACAGGCATACCTCATTTTACTGTGCTTTACTTGATTGCACTTTACAAGTATTGTGTTTTTTACAAACTGAAGGTTTGTGGCAACCCTGCATTGAGCAAGTCTATCTGCATCATTTTTCCAACAGCATGTGCTCACTTCACGTCTGTCTTTGTGTCACATTTTGGTAATTCTCACAATATTTCAAACTTTTTCATTATCATTATATCTGTGAGAGTGATCTGTAGTCAGTGATCTTTGATGTTACTATTGTAATTTTTTGGGGCCCCACAAACCACACCCATATAAGACGGTGAACTTAATTGATAAATGTTGTGTGTGTTCTGACTACTCCACTGACTGGTCATTTCCCCGTCTCTCTCCGTCTCCGTGAGCCTCTCTGTTCCCTGAGACACAACAATATGGAAATTAGGCCAGGTAATAACCCTCCAATGTCCTCAAAGTGTTCAAGAGAAAGGAAGAGTCACATCTCTCACGTAAGTCAAAAGCTAGAAATAATTAAGCTTAATGAGGAAGGCGTGTTGAAAGCCTAGATACACCAATAGTTAGGCCTCTTACACCAAACAGTAAAGTTGTGAGTGCAAAGGAAAAGTTCTTAAAGGAAATTAAAGGTGCTACTCCAGTGAACACACAAATGTTAAGAAATCACAACAGTCTTATTGCTGATATGAAGAAAATTTTAGTGGTCTGAAAATAAGATCTAACCAGCCACACCATTCCCTTAAGTCAAAGCTTAATCCAGAGCAAGGCGCTAACTCTCTTCAATTCTATAAAGGCTGAGAGAGACCAGGAAGCTGCAAAAGAAAAGTTTGAAGCTAGCAGTGTTTGGTTCATGAGGTTTAAGGAAAAAAGCTGTCTCCATGACATTAAAGTGCCAGGTGAGGAAGCAAGTGCTGATGTAGAAGCTGCAGCAAGTTATCCAGATCTAGCTAAGATATTTGATGAAGGTGGCTTCATGAAACAATGGATTTTCAATGTACATAAAACATCTTTCTATTGGAAGAAGATGCCATCTAGGACTTTAACAACTAGAGAGAAGTCAAGGCCTGGCTTCAAAGCTTCAAAGGATAGGCTGACTTTCTTGTTAGGGGCTATAGCAACTGGTGACTAAGTTGAAGACAATGCTCATTCACCATTTTGCAAATCTTAGGGCCCTTAAGAATTATGCTAAATATACTCTGCCTGTGCTCAATAAATGGAATAACAAAGCCTGGATGACAGCACACCTGTTAACAGCATGGTTTACTGAGTATTTTCAGCCTACTGTTCAGTACTACTGCTCAGAATAAATGATTCCTTTCAAAATATTTCTGTTCATTGACAATGCATCTGGTCACCCAGGAGCTCTGATGAGATACACAAAGAAGGTTAATGTTGCTTTCATGCCTCCTAACACAACATTCATTCTGAAGCCCATGGATCAAGGAGTAATTTTGACTTACGAGTCTTACTACTTAATGCATTTTGTAAGGCCACAGGTGCCATAGGCAGTGATTCCTCTGATGTATCTGGGCAAAGTAAACTGAAAACCTCCTGGAAAGGATTCACCATTCTAAATGCCATTACGAACATTTGTGATTGGTGGGAGGAGGTTCAAATATCAACATTAACAAGAGTTTGGAAGAAGTGGATTCCAACCCACCTGGATGATTTTAAGAGGCTCAAGACTTCAGTGGCAGAAGTCACTGCAGATGTGGAAATAGCAAGAGAACTAGAATTAGAAGTGTAACTTGAAGATGTGACTGAATTGCTGCACTGTCATGATTGAACAGATGAGGAATTGCTTTTTATGGATAAGCAAAGAAAGTGGTTTCTTATGATGGAATCTACTCCTGGTATCTTAGTCTGTTTGTATTGCTATAAAGGAATATCTGAGGCTAGGTAACTTATAAAGAAGAGAGATTTACTTGGCTCACGGTTCTGCAGGCTGTACAAGAAGCACGGTGCTAGCATCTCCTTCTGGTGAGGGCTTCAGACTGCTTCCACTCAAGGTGGAAAGCAAAGAAGACCTGGTGTGTCACATGGAAAGAGGGGGGGAAGGTGCCAGACTCTTTTTAACCAGTTCTTGTAGGAACTAATAGAGTAAGAATTCACTCATTACATGAGGACCAGGAGGGCATCAAGCCATTTATGAGGGATCTGCCCCCATGACTCTAACACCTCCCATTAGGCCCACCTCCAACACTGGGGATCAAATTTCAACAGGCAATTTGGAGGGGACAAACAAACCAAACTAGAGCACCTGGTGAAGAAGCTGTGAACGTTGTTGAAATGACAACAAAGGATGTGGAATATTACATAAACTTATTTAATAAAGCAGTGGCAGCGTTTGAGAGCATTGACACCAATTTTGAAAGAAGTTCTACTGTGGTTAAAATGCTATCAAACAGCATTGCATGTTACAGAGAAATCTTCTGTAAAAGCAAAAGTCAATTGATGTGGCAAACTTGATTGTTATCTTATTTTCAGAAATTGCCACAGCCACCCCACCCTTCAGCAACCACCACCCTGATTGAACACGAGCCATCAACATTGAGGCAAGACCCTCCACTGGCAAAAAGACTACAACTTGCTGAAGGCTCAGATGATCATTAATTTTTTTTTAGCAATAAAGTATTTTTAAATTAAGGTATGTACATTTGCTTAGACATAATGCTATTGTATACTTAGACTACAGTATAGTGTAAACATAAATATATGCACTGGAAAACCAAAGAATTTATATAACTCACTTTATTGCAATATTCACTTCATTGCAGTGGCCTGGAACTGAACCTGCAATATCTCTAAGGTATGCCTGTGTGTGAGTGTGTGTATAGTAGTAAAATTGTAATATATGTGAGTTCTAGTTGCTTCATATCTTTAATGTTGATGTCATTTAATTTTAGATATTCATGTGGAAATGTACTGGTATCCCATTGTGGTTATTTTGGTGATTAATTTGCATTTTCCAGATGCCTAATAATATTAAGTACCTATTCGTAAGTTAATTACATACTTAGAACTACTCTTTTATAACGTGACTTTTCCATCTCACCTGTTTTGGATTTTCTGTCTTTTAAAAATTAGATTTGTAGGAATTTTTTATATATTCTAAATATGAGTCCTTTCAGAGATATGTGCTGTAAATATCTTCTACTCTGTGGCTTGCCTTTTCGTCTGCTTAACACTGTTGTCCAATAAACATAAATTCTTAATTTTAATGCCCAATTTCTAATTTATCAATTCTTTATAATTAATGCTTTTAGCACTCTGTTTTAAAAATCTTCACCTATTTGAATATTATGAATATATAATTCTAAAATGTGAGGATTTCAGGTACTGAATAAATTTCAGAAGAATATTGTGCCATTAAGGTACCAGCTCTTCTTCTGTGCTGACATAGTGTGCTGTACATTTAACTTTAAGGAACTTGACTACAGTATATTTGCTATGTGTCCATCTCTTCACTATCCCTAAGCCTCTCTAGAACAGAGATAATGTCTCATTCATCTTTGTATCTCATCATCTAAGGCAATGTTGGGCACATAGTAGGCATTCATTAATTGTTTGCTAAACTGATCATTAGACTCACTGTAATCATCCCAGGAACTTAAAAATCATGCTAATGCCTAAGTCATAATACAGACTGATTAAATATGAATCTTAAGAGATGGGCCTAGACACTTACACTTTGACGGTGCACTATATTATTACGTAGCCAAGCGGGGGAAGAGTGTACTAGCGGACGGAGGTCAGGGATGCTGCTGAGCATCCCACCATGCACAAGACACACTCTCAGAACAAACAAGTATCTGGCCCAAAAGGCCAATAGTGCTGCAACTGAGAAACCCCAGTCTAAGGTAATAAATGCCTGGATTTCTAGATATATTTTGAAAAACTCAATCCTCTTTGTAAGTTGAAAATATCTATACCAGATAAATTCTTTATGGTGTTACCATATTGAGGTCACAATTACCTAGTCTTTATTTTCTCCCTACAGTCATTTCCAGCTTATATACTTTCTTCAATATTCTTCTTCAGTCCTCTCCTTTCCCCATTAATCAGCGGTTCAGGTAAGCTCCACTCTTCCCACGCTGCCCCCACATTTCCTACGGGCCCCTTTTACACAGATCTTCGTGGTTTTCCTTTTGCTCCCTTTTAAGAAACAAGTCACCTAGTTAGACATCTCCTTCCCATCAATCACCTCCTATGAAAGAAGCAAATTCTTGTCTGTAGCAGGATTAGGAGATATATAGCCTTTAGAGCTGACTCCAAGCAAGAATATCTATTATTAGGGAGAGTTAAGTGGGGGTTCCTATGAGATTTTTCTCCCTTTTAATTTCTGTCTCCAGCACAAACCTGAGCACCCATGAATACTATGTAACTTTGCAAAACTCACCAATAGTTTTCAATTTTTTGAAGAAAAATTGTGAATTTCAATGACAAATTTAATCTGTTCTCATGTTTTTTAATGTGACTATCTCATGTAGTAAAGTATAGATTTAAAAAAAAAAGAAAAGAAAAAAAAGAAGAGAAAAATAAAGGGCTTTCCCCGAAGTTGGATAGAAATACATATCCATGACTTAATAAAAGAAAGCATAAGCTTCCCTTTGTTTTGTCCTTACATCACTTCTGCACCTGCTGTGCTACAGATCTAAGTGCTGCAGAAGAATGAAACGTGATAGGGACAGAAGGTGTGAAAATGGCTGAGAAAAATCCCATTCAGAGATGTCCTAGGAAGTCCGCCATGCAAACTATAAAAAAAGTATCTGAAAATGGGTAGCAGAGCTAGTATTCTGAAGAATGCAATCACAGTAACAAGGATACTTAATAAAATGAGCTTTCCCATTTTTAAGCAAACAATAGACTTCTTTACATAAAAAGCAGAATAGCAGAAATTTTATTCAGCCTCTGAGGATGAACTTTCCAAAGATAAGCACAGCAGCTTAGCATGTAGTAACTGAAATTTCTATGGGTGGAGCAAATTAATTTCTATTCTCTTGCCTTATGCATGCATGGACATGCATTTGACTCTCTGTGTAGTATCACGTAAAGAGAATACAAGGGAAAATAAATTACTTTTCCTACCAGCATGCTGGTCTATTGTTAAGTTGTCATGTGTTTCTTAAGGGGCTATAGCATAGCTTAGTCTTCTGTCTTCACAGAGCAGAGCTGAATTATTGAACCACGGATTTCAGGTGACCTTGTCAGGTATTCAAGCATATCCACACATTGCTAAGAAATTCCAAATTCAGGACCTATATCATCCTAAAAGGGTTTCTATCCCCCTAGAAATAATTAAGGTGACAAAATAAAATGTTATAATTTAAAATTTTTCTCCTTTCTTTGCACCATAATTTCTATTTTGAATTATTCTAAAAATAATGGTGCTAAGAATATCATAAACAGATTATTTTGTCCCATTTTGAAACATCTTCCAGGAAATCAATCAGCTCCAGAAATCATTTTAGGTCATATGATCCTTACTTCCACTCTTCCTCCAAATGTGTTAAATTAATAAGGTCTATAAAATGGACTTGATTATAGTACCCTAACATAGCCCTTAAGCATAAAATTTTTTATATACATGTGTGTGTATATATATATATATAAAAAATTTCTTGCACAAATGCCTACATGGTATTTTTACTGAAAAACAAGGAGATGCGGCATTGTTAACATTCAAAATTTCACCCACAGTCATCCTTGAAATACACGGTGAAAGTTAGTAGTAATAGTGCATGTGGGAATTATGATATTCACATATCAGCATCCAACCAGGTGTGTAATTATGAAGTAGACACAATTATCCTTAGGGCTCTCCCACTTCCTTTTCTTATTCCCCTTTTCTTTCTTAGCAAACCTTCTTTTTCCCAATACCCACTCATTCCTTGTAGCCCCAAGCAAAACTGAGCCTCATCAAAGTACTATATGCTATACATGTCATCCCTTTCAGGAACAGTCATATTAAAAGAGATCACAGTCAAAGGACAGTATCAAAGGTCATCACAAATAAATGATTGATGATGGAGTCTGATATCTCAGTACAGAAAGAATTTTGGACAGGAGCTTTGTGCAGCTTTCCTAAAATGATGTCCTTTGGAGAAGGAGGAATATCTTTGTTCTCAGATCAGTTTTAGCCTCAGTCCTAGGAAAAGGGAACTTTTGTTCCCTGGTTTCCATCCTTTCCCATTATCTTATTTTCCTCCCCTTGGAGGAGAAGCTGAGGATCTGATTGGTGAGTGTAACATTCACTGGACTTTCTTCCCTAATGGGCAGGATCATAGCAATTAAAAGAGCCAGCCATCTGTGAGCAGGAGTTCTACCTCCAGGAGCCAACTGATGGAGAGACCAACTTCTCAGGACTGGCTTTGGCCATCTCCATGCCCACCTTTAGGATCTGCAGAGCGGACTTGCCTCAGCAGCTCTGACCCTCCCCCAGGTTCTCTGCTCTACCTGCAACAGGTGGGGAAGGAAGACCTGCGGTTCACTCCTCATATATATGGATGTTTGGGTAAGCAGGCTTGAAATCTGCTTTAATGATGCAGCCATTTAGACAGGAGTTGTGGGAAACCAAAGCCTTTTTGGCTTCTGGCCTATGCCCAGGGATCTGGCTACAATATCAGAGAAGTCTTTTTAAGGGAGGGTGGTGGGCAAGGAGATCAGGCACTTGCTCAGTTATTAACAAAACTTGAAAACTGTTTCCCTCTTGGCTATTGATCTTTATGTGTTTAGAACCCAGGAAAGCAAAAGGAGAAAGTAGGATTTGGGTACTAAATCCTTTCCCACAGCCACTCACGCTGCCCCCCACCCCCCAAAAAACAACCTCACACAGCTAACCACCTAATTTCTCTGTTAGTTCTTAAAGAAAAGGGCAGAGAGCACTAAGGAGAGGGGGATGAAATGCAATTGTCTGAAAAGCGATTTAATGGCAGCATTCAAATTTCAAGTTTGTTTTCTTTTAAATTGGAGTTGTAGAGTATATGTACCCGTACTAGACCAAAAACAAAACAAAACAAACCAAACCCCCGCACCAAAAAAAAAAAAAAAAAAAAAAAAACCCAGCAGGGGCAATAGAAAACAGAGGCGGGGGAAAAAAGAGAGAGGAAACTGGGAGGCTGGGAAGGGGGAAGGTGCATGCTGGCTTGTCCATCTTTGCCCCCCAATGGGATATTGACTGCTGCTGTTAGCCACTTCTGGTTCTCATTACAATAGGTACGCACTGTGAACAGCATCTCACGTGATGTCTGCCACGTAGGCAGTGCTGTGTAATAGGAAGCTATTATTATTACTGTGGACTATTGTGACAGCCTTCTAGCTGATTTTCTGCACCCAGTCTCTCCTTTTCTGGTTCACAGTTCTCTTAAAATGTCTTTAAAGCACCACAACCACCAGCATCCCTTCGCTCCATTGCATGCATGAAGGCCTAAATGGCTTTCCTGTTACATTCAGTGATGTTCACTGAAATTTCTGTTCTTCTTAGGGTAAAAAGATGTGTTCCTAGAAAAAAAAAGTTCTGCAATCAGGCTGGGCTTGGTGGCTCACGCCGATAATCCTAGCACTCTGGGGGGCCGAGGCAGGAGGATTGCTTGAGCTCAGGAGTTTGAGACCAGCCTGAGCAAGAGTGAGACCCTGTCTCTACTAAAAATAGAAAAATTAGCCAGGTGTCCTGGCGTGTGCCTGTAGTCCCAGCTCCTCAGGAGGCTGAGGCAGGAGGATTGCTTGAGCCCAGGAGTTTGAGGTTGCAGTTAACTACGATGACACCACTGCACTCTACCCAGGGCACAGAGCGAGACTCTGTCTCAAAAAAAAAAAAGCAAGAAAATTTAAAAAAAGTTCTGCAATCAAACAAGCTGGATTAACAAAGCTGAACAGTAATTTCATGACTGGATGTAGAGGTTACTTCTTAGACCATCTAATTTGTGAATCTGCCTTGAACATCATCCAGAGATTGATATGATATATAGTGTGTCCCCAGTTTTTGGGCTATCAAATTTTATTTTAATTTATTTACTTCATTTAAGAATATCTAACATGTAGTGTATTGGTGTATCATGGAATGATGCTCTACAGAATTAAGTATTACATGAATTTCACAGTTCCATACAATCTGTTCCCCTCACCATTCATATCTTTCATGCCAGCCCTTCACAATCCATGCCAGAACCTAACTGCCCCTTCCACTTTCCCCATATGCAACCTGCATTCTTCCACCTGTGCAGCTTTACTCATATCATTGCCTGTGCTTTATATGCCCTTTCTTCCCTGTACCACCTCTAAAACTGCTCAGATGCTTCAAGGCCAGCACAAATATTGCATCTGCTTGCCCTTGTATCTCAGCTTAAAGTGCTAATTCCTTTCTGTGATCACATGTATGATGTTCCTTTTCTTGGTGTTTGTTATCTTTTTCACATCATAATTATTTTCTGTATATCTCTTACCATTACTACCTTATTATTACTATATTGTGAGCTCCTCAAGGGCACAAACCAAACTTTATCTTTCAAACAGAAATTTTAACCTGGGATCTAAATTCAGTCTGGGAATTGTTTTGTTTGTCCAGCACAATTTTCAAAATATCTGAATTAGTGTCCTTTAGTAGAATATTAAGAGAAAAATCTAGATTTCCTCTTCTCTTGAACAACAGAAAGATCTGGTGCCACTGGGCCTTTATTGAACATAGCCACAATTGAAGGGCCTTGTAGTTTGCCTGGTCCCCACCTGGAGTAGACCAACCTACTTGACGATTTATTTGAATTTTCACCCCTTTAAACAATATCTCATACAGAATAGGTTCTTGAAAAACAGTTATTCTAAGCCAGATGCAATTATCTCACAACTATCAAGGGAGATGAAAAAAAGTCACACTAGTTAGAAAGAAAATTATGGAGGGAAAGATTTTTAAATTTTATTTTCTTATAAAAATGATAAGAGAAGGAATAAGTTAAGGAAGTGTGGCAGTAAAGAATGCAAGTAAATAAGTGATGCTTGACCATAACTAACCTCTCTTCTGGGGTCCCAGAACCCTTGTGTGCACCTCTGCAAGAATATGATTCATCTTTGATAAATTGTTTACTTGTTCTGGGTCCCCTTGTCTAGACTGTGAGCTCCTTGAGGAGCTCTTTGAGGGCTGAGGCTGCCATATGTCATTTTTCCCTGGAGTCTGACTGCCTGAGTTGGAATCTCAGCTTCTCCACTTACTGGTCACTTCACTTTTTTGTGTCTCATTTACCCATGGGGTTATTGTGAATATTAAATTAAGAGTGCTCAGTACAGTGTCTAACATGTAGAAAGTGTTTGATAACTGTTAGCTTGATTGATATTGTCTGCCATCTGTTAGGTATACAATAAATGTTTGTTGAATGAAAGAGTTAATGAGTGAGTGAGTGAGTGAATCTGTGTCCACCACTGTGGAACCACTGTGCTGTCTGAGCTTAGCTTAAATGGCATAAGTTCATTATTTTATGAACCACTACAATTCTTCAGAATGCAGACTTCATTTACCTAAATTAGACTAAAACCACCTACATGTTTATGACATAATCTATTTCTTTCTAGTTAAAAAAAATCTCTGCTCTTTATTGAGTCTTTTTCATGGAGATTATTTGCCATATTGTTCTCTTTTCCAACTTTTGAAACTCACTTGTGAATTAACCAAGACCCACCCCACTCCAAAATCTTGCCTTACTACCTCTGTTAGAGCTGGGTGTCAACACACACACACATTCACACGTAAAAAGCTAGAGGTAGTGAAGAAATGTTGGACTTTGTCTGCAGGACATAATTTTGGCTATGAAAATGAGGAAGAAAGAATCTGTGACTTTACCCTTCTCCCCCTTTAGAAACATCTTTGCTGGAAGATGGGCATTGGGTGACGTTGAAGGGGAATGACCCTGAAAGGCTGGAAGAAATTGCTTTGGAGAGTTTGTTCTGGTCTGAAGAAGCATGGACATGCTTTCCTATTCCTGTCATTTTCTCTCAGGGAAACTATAAGATATTTGATAGCAAGGATTTGTCTTATTAATTGTTGTAACCCTAGTGCCTAGAACTTAATAAATTTGTACTGGAGGAATGAATAAAGGAATTAGGGAAAGAAAGAATGACTAATATAAAACAGAAATCAAGGAACCTCCCCAAACAACAGCTGATAAAATTCCTATAACATATAAGTAATACATGGTGCTATAAATATAATCATAACACTCTGAAGGAACCTGGTATTTTTGAGGTTACTTCAAAGTTTCATCTGAAAATTAAAAAACATTTGGAAGTGAAGTAGATTGTCTGCTTGTATAAGGTACTCAATACATACAACCTGCTACATTTATTAAAAAAAAACAATTTAAGGCATCCATTCCTATTATCTATTTAAAAACAATGACTTAGAGATAACAGCAACACCTTCTCACCTCTCAACCCAAGCACCATGATTTGAGATCCAGATGCAAGCCAAAGGATACAGCTGTCATGATGTAGATGCAAGTCTGGTCTATTCCAATCATGACAAGCCACACTCACAGCTATTTCTAGGCAAAACCGTTAGATGTTGAGTTTTGAATGCCTAGTTTCCTTTTCCACAACATTTACATCCTTTGCATATGCAATGAGCCAGATGCCTTCTCCACATCAAAAACTGCCCACAGAAAAGAGTGTGATTATTGGTTATAGAAACCAGAGTATAAATTTAAATCACACTAAGAGTTCACTTATAGGCTTATTTTCTAAAAGTCTGAATTCATACTCTCGAAAATGAAAGCTTTGTTCTAGTTAATGGAATTTAATATGGTCATCTTGGAACAGATAATTTTTGGAAAGGTAGGAAAAATATATTTGAGGGAAGCAGGGAATTTTTCCCATTTCCAGGTTTGCCTGGAATTTGGCAGACACCATCCTTACGTATCTACCTTCTATTCCCATTTTATTTTGATTTCATAGTACCTTCTGTAAGGTGGTAAGGGAATTTTTGACTATTTTCACTGCAGCAAGTGTTTTCCACTTCAGAACTAGTGATGGACAACTTTGGAAGGAGGAGGAGATGGTTTGTGATTTTGGCATTGTCGGATTAGAACATCATACATCTTTAATCAAATGCCCCTGGGTAATTGCACTGCAGAAATTGCAGTCCATTCTTTGATTGCTGGTGATAGCCATTGTGATGTGCTGTGCCCCTAGGTGTGCTGGGCAGCACAGCATTATCTTCAGCTCAGCCTCTCCATCTCTGATTGTTGCTGCTACACTGGTCAGTTTTCAATACCTTTCTTCAAACAGTTTCAAAATTGTCCTTGGAGCATTTCTTTTGTTGGCTTTAGGATGTATGATTGTTCTTCTTGAATGCCCTATGTGGTAACTCATTTGAAGCACAAGCAATAACAGTTTTAGGATAGCAGCCGGAATGAATGTAAAGTCCTTTTGTCAAAGCTTCCGTTGATAATGTGTGATTTGAGAAAGAAGGAATTTGCAAAAACTGTTTTGCAGAATAAACGGGAAAGGTGAAAAACTAATTTTTTCCCTTAGATTTACTGCTTCCCTCACACGCATAAAGACATACAAACAATGATAACTATTTCTTTCTTTTTTATTTTCTTCCTATGAATTCAGCAAATGGCATGCATCTCTGGCTGGGATAATTGCAGTGTAACGGGAAGCACTCTTTCAAGTGGAGTAGTTGGAACTGTTCGAGCAGGCTCCATGGGGATACATTTTACAAGGGGATATGTCTTACAATAAAGATGTCTGAGACCGAAGCTTGGGGACCACTGTGTGAGAACTGGGGGAGACAGGGCTTCTTTGCCCAGTTCTGATCAGAGGTCTGATCAGTAACGTAAGAATTTGGTACCCAAAAGAGAAGCTTAGAGTCAACAGCATACATCTGCGTGCCCAGAAAGTTGACTCACATCGTGTGGCATTGTTGGATCAGATCTTCCTCTTTCATTGCTAATTGTTGTACTTAGTTTCTTCAATTTTGGGTGCTTCTGGAAGTGACTAGGACTGCAGGCATCTGCTGGATATTGAGGAATTTGACATATGCACCTTCTTTACTGAATAATATCTTTGTTCTAGTCCACTGGGTACCCTCTCAACAGTTCCTTCTTATAATCACAGAAGGAAGAATTCATAAATTATATTTATGATCATTGCTGCATACACATCTATTTGAGTACCTCCTATGTATCAGGCCTTGTGCTTTACATACATCATCTCATTGAACTTAAACCAATAAAGTGGGTACTTGTTGACATTTTACGGATGAAGGAAGTGAGCATAAGAATGCTTAAGTCACGTGACTAATGAGTGAAAGTCCCAGAACAAGACCCAGGTCTGCATGACTCTAGCACTTGTGTTTTTAACTATGATATGCTCTATTCTATCCTACTCTGATTCTTAGATCCCTCGGTCTAATCTGCATATTTGTTCATGGTGCTTCAATAGGCACACATCTGAGTTGTGAGTTCATCTACCATGGTCATTAATCATAGTGCTGATTTAGTTGTCTTGAAGGTAGAGACCAAGTGTTACTCATCATTAATGTATAGCACAATAAGAGGCATATCAATAATTGCTTGGTGAATGAGCAACTAGGAATGACAAGCAGGGCTGGTCTTTCAGGCAAAACAGATGAACACCATATGCATTGAGGTATTCCATAAATGCACCCTATGAGAGGAATTCATTTTTTTGCTGTCACCGTCAAAAGCAGTGATCCAGACTAGAAGGAATGCCCTGATCTGCAACATAAGATAATGTGAAAGGAGGCAGGCTGAGAGGGTGTATGTGTGTGTGTGTGTGTGTGTGTCTATTGCATGATCTACTTCAGTAGATCCAAATTCCCTTTCTGGCTCTAGACTACACACCAGTTGCTTTTGTGATATAAGTGGCTTCTGGATAGATTTAGTGTTATTGCTTTGAGAATACCAGTTATTAATAATAACTTTTGAGACCATATTTTTGAGTTATTTTTGAGACCATATTTGGGAGTTTTAATTGTGAGCAATTGAAAAGAACTGCATCTATTTAATTAGGGTGAAGGGGGAAGTTGAGAAACTAGAAGGCCCTAAATTCTCTTCCTCTTCTCTAATTTACATATATTAATTATTTTACTTTTAATAGCAACTCTATGAGGTGGGTTCCATTACTACCCCACTTACAAAGGCAGCTTAGAAAGACTACATTTGTGTACTTCCAGAAAAGGAGATTTTCCAGCCTGGTAACTGATTTCCCACCTTTAGTTGAAACCCCGCCCCCACCCCAAATCCATTTTCCATGCTGCAGCCAGAACAATTTTCCTAAAACTACATTTTCTATGTCACTTTCTTGGTCAAAACCCTTCAATGGGCTTTTGTATTCATGAAAAGTAGTTCAAACTGCTCAATAGGAAACTTGAAGTCCTTGATAATATGATCCTTTTACCTCTGTAACAAAGGCTAAACAACCCTCCCCTACTCCTTCCTTCTTCCCAACAGTTATACACACCACCTCTGTCCCAGACCACCCTTCTCAAGCTCTGTGCTCCAGGAGTACTGAACAATTTTCCATTTTCTGAAAGTCGCCTATTGTTTTGCCTCTGTTCCATTACACATGTAATTTCCTTTGCCTGGGTCACTGTTCACTTGACTAATTCTTATTTATGTCTCAAGACTTGTATTATTTTTTGTGACCATCCAAAATTAGCCACTCCTTTCTATCTCCATAGTACTTGATGATTGTTACCTCTAGTCATTCACTTATTTATCCAGCACATAGTAGATGTCATGGCTAAAAGAGTGAACAACACACCCGTGACCCTCACCTTCATGGAGATTAGCTTAGTGGGCTACAAACAAACAAATAAATCAGTTCAAATTGTGATAGGTGTTATGACAAAAACTAAAAGAAGGTAATATTAACAGTATAGAGAGTGATGAGTGATGGTGGTTGGGAGGATTCTTTAGATAGAGTCATCAAAAAAGGCTTCTTTAGGGAAGTAATATTTGAGCTGAACTTAAAGATAAGAAGGAGCCAGCCATCTGAAGCTCTAGAGGAAGAATATTTTAGATGGAAGGAACAGCAAATACAGAGTTCCTAAGGTTGAAACATGCATGGTGTGTTTGGTGGACAAAAGGAAGCAGTATAGTTGCTGCATAGAGAATGAGGGGAAAGTGCTGTAAAATATGAAGTTGGAGTGGCAGGCAGGGGATTGGGTCACACAGGGTCTTCTGGACTCTGGTAATGTATTTAGATATTTTTCTCCTACCAATGAAAAGTGTTCAGAAGGTATAATGATTAAACTTGCATTTTTAACAGCTTGCCCTGGTTACTGTGTAGAGAATGTACTCTAGGATCATAAGAATGGAGAATAGGAGAGCCATTCATTTGGTATTTAAAAAAATCAAAGTAAGATGAGGATGGATGACTTGAAGAGGTGTACAGATGGTAAGAAGTAGTCAGATTTAGGATATATTTTCTGGAATGGTGCTCATGAACCGAACTTTAGGAGTGAGGAAAAGAGAGGAATCAAAGATGATTTATAGATGTGTATTTAAAAAGAGAGATGGTGCCATTAACTGAGGTGACAACAATAGGCGGAGGAGCAGTTGAGCTTTTTTTTTTGGGCTTGGGGGAGGGAGGACGGGGAAGAGTAGAACAGGGGCACAGATAAAGAACTTTGAATTGGCTATGTTAACCTAGAGATATTTTTTAGATATCCAAGATGAGAGGTCAAAGAAGTCAGTAAATATACATATATATAGATGCCAACAGAAAGGTTAGGGATGGAGATAAGAGATTTGTGTTCAATATTTGGGACTCTATGAGATAAAGACACAGAGAGTTTAGACAAGATGGAGACTTGGGGCATCCCAACATGCCAAGAATGAGAAGGGCCAATAAGGAGAAAGGGAAAGACAAAGAGAGTGTGGACTTGTGGAAGTTTGTAGAAGGATATGGTGATGTGAAAGGGAATAGAAGCCTAAAGAAGAATGAATCAGGAAGTGAATGGCCAACTGTGTCCAATGTGGGTTAGATCTGTCATGTTGTATTGTAATCAGCTCTTTATGCATGCATATTCTCCAACAGATTCAAACTTCCTTGTAGGTAGAGACTGACAGGTTTTTAGCCTTAATGTGTAGGTTATAGGGCCTACTACCTATACCAAGTAGTAGGTGCTTAGTAAGTATTTTCTGAATGGATAAGTGAATTCCAAAGCCTAACAAGATGACAGCTGAACTCTGACAAGGCTCAGAAAATAAGAAAAACGTTTCCTGTTCCTTGCACTGACCTCCAGCCTAAATTTTCTGTAATAATTAACATTAAAAGTGATCAAAAGCAGCCCAAACTGCTCACTGAATAGCATTCATTTAAAAAAATTATGGACAGCACAACATAGTACACTATAGAGGAGGGAGTTGGGAAGAATGACTGAGCTATATTTGGAATTAATTTTATATTCATAAATAAGATTGGAATTGTAGCTCTGCTTTGATTCACCACACTGAAAGTGAAAACGGAGAACTGAGTATTTCCCCACAGGAAATCTAAGACTGAATATAGCATAGATGGTAATGGTGTTTTTGCTTAACTTTCAATAATGTTATCATTTTATAATTTAATGACAATCCTAGGAAGATACATTAGAGGGGACACATAAAGTGCTTAGGGTTCCTTGGAGAAAGCTATTTATAATTTTGAAATTATTGTGATAATTATTGGATAATGAGGAAGCTTAAAGTTGCATCTGATCTATGCTTTGACAAGCTTCATTTCCTCTAAGTTCTGTCCATACTCACAAATTGGAGAATAGAATAAAAAATTTTTTTCTTCTTGCCTTACCCTTACCACTGTTAAAAAGAAAAACAAAACTGTTTTTTTTTTCCCCAGTGTCTTTGGCTGAGAACTTCCTCATCTTATTTCTATATATTGGAGTAACTCAGGGTTCTATTCTGTGCCTTTTCCTCTTTCCTCTCTCCATCTTTTCCCTAGGGGATCTTAATCTATTTCCTGTTAGTTTAAATATATTACTGATTACCAAATGTATCTCTAATTCAGAAATGGCATCTTAAATACAGACTTTTAAATCCCATCACTTACCAGGCTATAAATTCTTGAAGGTAGGAATTGATATCTGTTTTATCCATCAGTGTATCAGAAAGTGCCTGATGCCAAAGAAGCCTCAGGAAATGTTTGTTGAAAAGCAGTAACAGCAATGTGGGTGAGGCAGCACTATACTTTTCTTGGTTTACATGTTTAATTACTGAACGCTTCTGCTTTGGCTGGAGTACCCACTCCCCAAATCCTGCCTCTCTTTCAATGGTTAATTTAAAGGCCACCTTCTCCATGAAACAATGTATGCTTCCAGCTGGAAGTGTCCTATACCTTCTAGGTACTCATGTAATTTTATCTGACCTTTCTTATGTGAATACTAGAATCAAATAATCTCAATGTTGAGATTATCTGTGATGAAAACCAAGTCTTTCTCTTCATTGCCCCAGTCTGGAATCTTTCAACTGCACTGAATCATTTCATCTTTTTTATGTTTGTTCTTCTGTAACATGAGTTGGCAGTAGATACAGACCGAGAGGTGGTTTTTGCAATTTGATTACCTATAAACAAAGAGACATTTTATCCTGGTTTGCCCAGGACAGTCCTAATTTATGCATGTTCTGGCATAATTATTCATAGTGCTTCTTTTGGATGATAAAGTATATGTTCACCTGATCTATAAGGGTGTAGAGAAAGCACAGCTCTTCAGTTAGCATGGCTTCTATCAAAAAGTCCAAAAACAACAGATGCTGCCATGGATGCAGAGAAAAAGGAAAGCTTATACACTATTGGTGGGAGTGCAAATTAGTATAATCTCTATGAAAAACAGTACAGAGATTCCTCAAAGAACTAAAAGTAGAACTACCATTTGACCCAGTGATCCGATCCCACTACTGAGTATTTACCCAAAGGAAAAGAAGTCATTTTATCAAAAAGACACCTGCACTCGAATTTTTGTTGCGGCACAATTCACGATTGCAAAGATGTGGAATCAACCCAAGTGCCCATCAATTCATGAGTGGATTAACAAAATGTGGTATATGCATACTATGGAATACTACTCAGTCATGAAGAAGGATGAATTACGGCCTTTTGCAACAATCTGGATGGAATCGGAGACCATTATCCTAAGTGAAATAGCTCAAGAATGGAAAAGCAAACACCACATGTACTCACTGTTAAATTGGAAGTAATGGATGAGCACACATGTGCACAGAGGGAAGTAAAACTCAGTGGAAATCAAGCAGGGGGGAGGTGGGAGGAGCAGATGGGTGAAAACCTACCTAATAGGTACAAGGAACACTATCTGAGTGATGGGCACACTTATAACCCTGACTTAAGCATAACAAAATTGATACATGTAACCAAAAACATTTGTACCCCCGTCATATTTTGAAACAAAAAAAAATTTAAAAGAAAAAAACTTCCTGTGGATATACTCTCTGTCCACACTTGATATTTTCTGGTTTATCAATTTTGGCCAATATGATGATGTGATATATCACTCTGGATTTAAGATGCATTTCCCTGATTATTAATGAGATTGGGCATCCTTTCATGTTTACAGGCCATTGGATTTTTTTTTTTCTGTGAAATACGTATTCTTGTGAAATGCTGTTCATATCTTTTTTGCCTGTTCTTCTATTTGGTTGTCTTTTCCTTATTGATTTTAGGAGTTCTTTATAAATGCTGGATATTAATCTTTTATCAGTTATGTGTGTGTGTGTATATATATATGTATATATAGCACAGCTCTGGACAAATTTCAAAGTGATTTGTGTGTACAGAAAAAAAAGAGAATAGTAATATGAAATTGTGTCTAATATAGATACTTTCCACCAGAATTTATATTTTTGTATTTGCATATTTCCTTTTGCATAACGGGGGTATGTTTATTTTCTCAACAATCTATAATGTTACATTTGGATAGGGAACATAGCTCAAAATCAGACAGACCAGCCAAAGGTTACCTGTTTCAGGGGTTAATAAATCATCAAAGGGGACTGTGTTTGGATATGGTGTAGGAGGATCCCATAGAAGAGCTCCCGTATATATCTCAGCTCCCTAATTGGCCTTGTCCTCACGAGACTTCTAAAGTATTTTCCTAATGTGAAGGCAAGGTCCTGTAAGTATATACATGTTCTGTCCAGCAGATGGTGCATTTGCAGCAAATTGTTCTTTTCTCCATTTCCTCCCCCTTTCTCCCCACAAAATTAACCTACGGGTTTCTGCCAGAACCTGCCATATTCAGGGTGACATATCGTGCTGTTAAAATAAAATATAAAGGTTAGAGAAAGATCAGTAATAAGTCCTAAATTGAACATAGATTTCAAGAAATCACCTCTGAAAGAGTCTAGAAATTAATAGCCCATAATATAACGAAAAACCCCAGCTGACATCAAAGGAACCTCTTGCCTTCTTTTTAAAGAATTCTGTTTAATGCATAATTCACTGAGCCCATGAAACATTCTGGGAAACTTTTCGATGGATATCAGCCTTTTAATTCAAAATTATGCACTCTGGGAAATGGCTGGCACTGAAGGTGGCAAGCCTACTAGGTAATTTACACCAGCAATCAAATTGCAATTACAAAGGAGATTAAAACATGACTTTAAAGAGCCTAACTCCACCCTCAGGGCTACTAGCTGTTTGGTAAACATAGCAAGGGAGCCTGTAATTAAAGAAAACTGTGTAATTAAAAATTTCCACCCTCTTCAGCTTTGTTGGGGTGACACCATGAAATCCCAGGGGACAGGCAAGAAAGCTTCATTTCAAGTAGTCTTGGCAGGTAGCTTTATATTTTCAAGAGGGTGTTTATCTTCTGATATTGTCTACCACATCCTCTACTAGTCTTTTTTTGAAGTTTATATTACTCTTATCTTTTAAGCGTAACTTGAAGGATTTTCAAATCTATTACTGGAGATTGCGTATGGAGTGGGTAAGTGCATTCAAACTGTGACAGTGACAAAGCCATTTAATTTGGGGTGCTAACTTCAAGGCATTAGCTTATTAAGAATTAGTGTCATCTATGCACATTTTTGACTATGCTTAGATGATTTATATCTATTTTCCCCTAAGAATTTTTAAAAAGCTATCTAGATTGGAAAGTTGGGGGTGGGGAGCCCCCTGGGGGGGGGGTAGAGGGCTAGGCCAGAAGATTTAGTGAGGAGGATTTTCTTAGTCTTTCTCTTTCCTCCTGGGTGCCAATTCCTCTAGACCCTTCTCTGTGCGCATTTCTTTAGGGTCTTGCCCTCAGCAAGTCATGCTCAATTAGAGTTCTAGCTAATAAAATGTCACCTCTCAAGGGAGGCCTTGAGTTGTCAAGATATTTTCCTTAATGGAGGAATAAAGTTAACATGACTCTATAGTAGGTGATGCTGTCCAAGAGTCCTGACCAAAATGACATGTCCATATACACCCTACCTAACATCTGGAACATTAATAGGAACCAAGGTGTGGCCTGTTAAACAACAACACATCTGTGTAGCATATACACTTTCACTACAAAACTTCCTTCAGTGCTTAACTCATGCTTCATTACTATCTTTGATTTCAACCAAGCCAATATGCTAAACTGACCCCAAATGGTCACTCTACTGTTAACAATGCTTCAAAAATAAGGTTGATTAAAAATTCTACTGGCATTATCTGAACCTTAAGGTAAATAACTGATTAAGTGATGAGAATATATAGGATTCATTTTAAAGACATTTAACTCTGCTTCTTTGTAGGAACTTGACTCTAAGCAGATTGAGAGATTAAGATATTTTGGATGGTGCCCAAGATGCTTCAGTTCTAAAGACCCATGAAGCTAGAAGAGTGTTTTCAGAGACTCTCAGAAACATAATTAATTACTGAATTAGGCCCTTAGAGACAGGAACTGCTTAAAGCCTGATATGGACCTTTTATCTAGTTAATTAGCTTTATAGGGAGAATTTTGCACATTTAGCAGATGAGTATAGATTTTATTACTTGAAGCACAATACAATTTATTTTTATGTTGTACTTTTAAATTAGGGAGAAAAAAAGAAAAAAAATCTTGGAAGTCTGAAATAACTCCAGGAGTTCTTGATAATAATGAGGGGCACTATGATTAGACATCATTTTCTCAACCACATTATATCTGCAAAAGAAAATAAAAATTTAAGTATCATACCCTCCAAATAGACCAATTCATTCAAGATAAGGGACTTGTGGTGTAACTGAGTTTAGTTGTTCATTATACAGAGCAAACTGGTTCTCTACATATGAATGAACTCGGCTTCAAAAAGCTGTTCATAAATCCCTTTGCTACCAAGTTTAAAGTGAGAGTAGTTTGTGCCTACCATCCTATAATTTCCACTAAACATGTGAAGTGGTAAAATGAGCATATTATACTCTTCCTCAATTTTTCCACATCTAAAATCTGCTAAGCTGGAATTATCCAGGCTATTCCCTGCACATGCTAGGAGGAATTTCTCGGCAGCTATATTCTCTTTCACAACCTCGAGGCTCACTTTGATTCTGTTTAGATTCTAATGGGCTTTGAAACCATTAAACCATCATTTTTACTGAACGTAGATTTTAAGTTCTTAAACTTAATCCTAACCTCTTTGAATTAACACATGGTAAACAGGCATCAGAGTTAAGCACTGATTTTCTAGGCATGTACTCCAAAATTTCTCTCTTCTCAATTGCTTTTCCTGTCTCTTGATGTACAAGCACATCAGCACAACTGCACAGGCCTGCCCCACGTTATAGGAGGTGATTTTTGCCATTGGGAATCCAATGAACTCTCCAATACTTAATCTCATTTGCATATTGCAAAATTAGTTTTCTAAACCCTGAAAAAATGATCTCACGCCTCTTTTCTCTCATAGTAATATATATTTTCTTACTAGCAGTTTTAACATTCTCACTACTTTTACCCTTCAAAATGGGGTAAGTAATTTTCATAAAATATTTCAAACTAACAAACTGCAGAGGTTGTGAACACAATGACTATGTACAACTGTTCATACCCTCATTTGGTTGGGGCAGAGTAGGTAGAACTTTTGTTCTAGATCATAGTTTTGCTAAACTAAATAAAAATTACTAAGTTTAAAGTCTGTAAGTAGAGCGACTTCTGGTATATAACTTCTATTATATATAAATTATATACTATATATCAATAGATAATTAGAGATCTATTATATAAACTTCCTGTTATGTGGATAGAAGTATCTATCCCTCTGGCTTTCTCTTCCAGCAATTGAGTATAATGGACTGAGGAGGGGGAAGGGAAGAAAATAAGATTATATGGATAGATATCAGGGTTCCTAACGCCTCCTGAATTCAATTGTAGTGACTCCACTTTTATCTGCTTTAAATATTGTAATTCTTCATATAATATTGTTTAAGAAGTGCTTATGTTACTTGAAAAAACTTGAAACCTTTGCCTAAGTAATATCTAAGTTTCCTTCCAATTTTTCCCAAAGGATTCACTCAAGGAGGAGCTCTTTGGAAGCCTCTCAGTGTACGGAGTCAGATGAATGTGAGGTCGCATCAAGGGCACAGTTTAAGATTTGGGGGATATTAGCTATGGATGCACTAGTTAGGTAAAAGAGTGTCATCCAAGCTGCTGAATCTCTACTCGTTTACCTTGAATGGACCCCAGAGATGACACAGCCTGGTGAGTGGAGACATTGAAGGAAGGGAAAATCATACACCCAGGATGGAGAAACAGAAATGGTTCACAGAGTTATTTAGTTGCTTTCATTGCTTCTTTTAGGACTGGGCTAAAAATGGCTTAAAGTTCAAAAGTCAATTCTTTATATATTAGCAATCTGAAAAAAATTTCAAAAGACATAAAGCTAAATGTTCATTTCCAGCCTTTCCGCAAACCTTTATTGTTGTCCCTTACCTTGAACTTTTACTGTAACGATGGCTTATGAGGCAGTTGGATGGTACCTTATGTGCTGTAAACAAAAATTTATTGTTCAAATGACTTGCTGTCAGTTCCTGTTCTCTCTTCCCTACTTTTTACCTGATGTTTCCCTTATGGTGAAATTCACATGAAAATAGATATTCTGAGCAATTTTATTGTGAGCTCCAAACAGGAAAAATGACACTCTGGATTGTGTTGATTAAAGATGCTCCCGGAGGTCAAGAAACAGTATTGACTAGATGAAATTTTCATGAAGTGGGAAAAACAATCCATGGTGATTTTGTGAAAAAATATGGGAATTTATTCCAATGAGCATATTTGTATGCAATGTGTCTAACACGAATGAGTGCTTTAATTAAAATTTTTCAAGAAAAAACAAGGCTCTTTTCAAGAAATATTCTTTCATTTGATAGATGACATAACTGAGGCCCAAAGAACTTGAGTGACTTGCTCGAGGCCACAGAGCTAGTAAATGTTACCACTGGGGGCAGACCTCATATCTCCTGATTCTCTGTCCAGTGTATTTTATTTATATCACAATACTTGGCTGTGATATAAAGTTACCTTGAATTAGAGTTACCGTCTATGACACAGTTATTAAGCAAAGATTGGCTTCAGGAAAGAAGACATTTCTAAACTTATTGAGGGAATATTTTCAGTCACTACATTATGTGAAATGTTTCCAATTTGGAGGAATCAAGTAAGGTTACCTTGTCGTTTTCAGTGAAGTGGAACCAAAGTATGAAACTCTTGATGACATGAAATATATCTACATTGTTTTTCTTCAGAATAAAAGAAGTAACAATTCATGAATATCTAGCAGAATGCCACCTTTTCATTTCAGATTATACCTATATTCTTCTTAAAAAGCAAAGCTTTTGCTTGTTAGATTCCCAAATGTTAATGATGATCACAGCTGTATAATGGGTTTCAATATTTTCTTTCTTTAGACATATTGAGCAGAAGTTTCTAGTGTCTTGATCTTTGACAAGGGACGAGATTGAGTACACCGTCACAGGCTAGAATCTATGTGGTCCCGGGAAGAACTTGTTTCTTTGTCCCCTTTCTAGTGTCTGATGTAAGAGAGATGCTTCAATAATTGTTGCAGAAATGGCTTAACATATTCATCAATGAAGCCCATAACATTTTACGATGGTCCACTCATTAATAATAAATTATTATGGGGATAGAATTAGGGCACCTTGCTATCCCTATTATGCATAGGATGTGCAAGAGGCCACAGTAACCTGAGGATCATCTGAAGTCACAGAATTAGATTAGGGACATTCTGCTGTGAGAAAGACAGACTCACACAGAGAAGAATATCCTATGATCACCAAGACACTCAGGGCTAAGCAAACGTCAGTGCTCAGTGATTTTTTTCTTTAGACATGATCAACAATTGTATGGTAGGAAGTCTGGATGGGGAGTATATAGATTTCTATAGATACACATTTATTATTTTGGTAAGTACTGTACTTGAGTCTAGTCTTGAATCTTGATTATAAAAATTACAATTTAATTGGAGAAGTAAATTCACCTGTGCTTAATTGGTATTGTATGATAGAGAGAATTGAATCTAGTTCTAGTCACGTACCTTGAAGATTTTAACAAACAGCTTACTCTCTGGAAATTAAAATAGCTGAGGAATCCTCAGTATTTATGAACCATATGTATTAAGATGTCAACATTAATAGGTCTCTTCATGTTTCTTTATTAACTTTTTCTGATGTGTAACCGCAACTTCAAAATGTGCCCTATTCTAAACCTTTGATATTGTTCTTATCATTTCTCAGGGCCTCCCAACGGCTTCCAATCTCACTCAGCATAAAAGCCAAAACCGTCACAAGGTTCTATAAGATCTGGGCCCCACCACCTCTCCGACCTCACCTCCTCTATCTCTTCCATGCTAACTCCATCCAGCCACACCAGTCTCTCTGCTTCCATTACTAAGCAGGCTCTTACCTCAGGCCTTGTTATTCTCTTGCCCTGTTCCATATTTCCACATGACTTGTTCCATCATTCCTTCATGGGTCTTTGCTCATGTGTCAAACTGTCAGTAAGGTTTCTTCTGTCATCTTATATAAAACAGTAACACTCCTTGCCCCTGCCAGATACACACACGCATACACCCTTACCCGGGACTCCTTAGTCCACTTGGCCTGCTTTACTTTTCTTCGTGGCATAAATCAGCATGGTGACATGCTATATATTTACTAGCTTATTTGTGGAAAATAAGCTATGGGAGGGTGGGGCCTTTGTTAGGTTTCACTGCTTACTTCTCAGGGTCTAAAGCCAGGACTGATATAGAGAAGGTTGGCAATAAATGTTGAATGACTACATGAATTTTCTCTGGTTCTTTAAAATTCATCTCTAATCCCATTTCCTTCAGGAAGTCTTCTCAGTGTGAGTGGAACATATATTACCATCCTCTGTAAATATAACCAGGAATTCCAATTTTTCCAGGAACATCTTAGTCACATGAAATCCAAGGACACAAACACCTATCTGATAGTTCTATTTGGCATTCTGTTGTGTTTCTAAAATATTAACAGATGAATCCTGGACTGGCAGTGTGATTTGCCCCAATCCCCAGGGCCGTGTAGTGGTAAATTCAGAATGAATATGAGCTTTGCTGGTTCTCTTGTTAGTGCCAATATATTGCCAATATTCTCTCAAGACTCTCCAACAACAACCATACCCAGGCTGGTTTTGCCTCCAGTCACATTTCTCTGCTTTATTGGATATGAGTCATTATATTGCCTGTTACCTTGCGAGTTGAAGAGACATATCACTGGATAATGGTAAAGGATATGAATTCTACTCCAGGAGGGGTTCTTTCTCTTTGACGTTGGTTGAATGATTTCATCTCTCTTATCCTCTATGTTCTCATCTATAAAATGGTAAATAATAACATCTACCCAACCAAGTTCACAGGGCTGTGTAAGGATCAAATGATAGTGTTTTTAAGAGTGATTTAAAAATGATTAAGTGCTAAGTGAACACAAATCTTCACAACTATTACTAGGGTTTTAGGATTCTAAATTTTTGGCAATATTTTTGTTTTAGGTTTTTGACTGAGTGAGCTCTTGTGATGGTCCATCAAACATGAGAGACTAAAATAAATAAACTTCTTGCCACACTGTGGCTTGGGATGTGGAAAAAAGGATGAGCCTGCAACTCAGGAAATCATAATAATTAACTTAATCCCTAGCCAAGTAGCTTGGATAACTAAATTTAAACTGTAAATGGCAGCAAAAAGAAGAAGGCTGGATAACAGCCTCTTGTTTTCTCAGTTCTGTTGTCAAATTAATTAACCTTACTTTACTTCTAAAAGTATCTATCAAAATCCTAAATATTGCTATAATATTTTAAATAAAATCATGATATAATGTTCCCAAGAAAAATAAAATATACTTTCCTTTTCCTTTTCTACAGTTTAGCCACTGGATTAATTCAGCCTTAAAAGACCCTTGCAAGGCAAAAAGGCAGAAATGGAATTCAATAAATTTCTCCACTGAAAAGGGAGGAGTTAAATTGAGGAGGGATTAACGACAAGGTAAGTTTTTAGGGAAAATTTAGGTAGGCAAAAGCAGTGAAGGAACCTATCTCTGGAAGATGGCTTTACATTTAGAAATATTTCATTTATAGCTTTGTTGTCTAAAATATTGCCAAAGATGACACGCAGTTAGTGAATAGAAATGAAGAAAATATAAATATATACATTATCCAAAGGCTTGCTTTTTGATGATTGAGAAATGATAATTCTCTTTATTTTCTATTTTTATTAAAATTGAGATAATCAAGGTTTAAGGTTTTATTAGATATAAGCATTTTAAGGACAGAGAAAATGTCTGTTTTTTAAGTGCTCCAATAAGCTTGTACAGTGCTAACGTGATTATTAGTGACTGAATAGTTTATAAACCACACTTTGTGATAGAAAATCCTTAAGACGTTCTAATTTATGAAAGTATTAACGGCATTTTAAATTTTTTTAGAAATAACTCTTGGTTTGTGATCTGTGCTATAAAACAAACAATTACCACCAACCCCTAACAACATGAACCCAACAAGAAAAGCTTTCAAATATACCAAACAAACAAACCCACAAAACTACTATGGTCTTGGATGGAAGTCTGGAAGAGTTTCAACCCAGTATTTTTTCCCTTTCTTTTATCAGTTTACTTTTAATTAAGTATGGAGGTTTGTAATTGAAGTGAGGGAATAGAGTGATAGGGAAGAAAAACACAGTCTTAAACAGCATATAAGACATGGTGACCTGCAGCCTGATTACTTTTTTTTTTTTTTGCTATTTACTATTGATTCTCAGAAATAACAGTATGATATTGCAAATATTGATCTAGTGTAATTTGATGCTCTCAGAGGAAGAAGTATATGATTGAAGGCCTTTTCTATGAGTCATTCTTTATTGAAGACACCATTATAGCAATTAATGAGAGAGTTAACAAACATCTTTTTGGATAATGAAGATTTGGGGGCAATAGTTGATTATTACTGCAGCTGCACATAATATGCTGAGTCAATGACAATAAGACTGCATCCTTTTTCTAATACAAACCTATTGTTTTTTCCTTAGGAAGCAGGAGTGGAAAATAATGTCTGATTAGGAAATGGATACACTTGGGTTGGCTTTGGAGGCCACTTAGCTTTGCAAATTGCAGAAAGTAATTTAACTCCTTTAATCTTCACTTAAGTCTATAAAATAGAGGGAAATAATATCTACCTATCCGACTGGGTTTTTGTGAGAATTAATGAATAAAATATGTAAAATGGCTATTTGCAGGCCATTAGCAATCAATAAATGCTAATTTTCCTTTTCTTTTTTTCCTTTCAAATTAGAACTTTAATGGTTTTAGCTTAAGTTCAGGGCAAAGATGATAGATTAATGGTCACAATGTGATTTTGGAAAAATTTATAAATTTTTATACAAGGAGACTGAAATGCACATTTCATATTTAATCTATAAAATCAGATCAATACTTTACTGTTTGATTTTAATTTCCAATAGAATTCTGATTTTTTTCAGCTTAAACAAAAATGGAACATTTGAAAAGTTATAAACATACCTGTGTTGAATCATCTCTCCACCTGGAAAATCTTTTTCTCCCCCTCACTTTTAATGAAATCTGAGTCATATTTCTAAATGTTACATCTTTTAGGAAGTCTTTCCTGACCCTCTGCTCACTGTGATCTCTTTTTTGTATCTATATACTATGCAACTTATACTTCTCTTAAGATGCCAATGATAAACTGCTGTATAGTGTAAAAGTTATATTCCCTTATTGCCCTAGTTGCTAAGCTTCTTGAGAGCAGAAAGAATTTTTTTACTTTTTTTCTCATCCTTTGTAGTACCTGACACTAATTAACACCAAATACTAAAGGTTCTCTGAAAAGTTTCATAATTATATCATGATATATTGTCTTCACTATGTGCACATGTCACCATTGCCTACAAACCCTCTCCATATTAAAAAGAAAAAGCTCTCTAGCAGCTCTAGCTTTATAACAATCAACTCCCAATTTCATCTTTGCTTTATCATGAAGAACAAATTTTTAAGAAGTTTGCTGTGGTAAAACATGAGACCTGTAGCTGGCCAACTGGCTAACCACAGGGATAGAGTGTACAATCTTGTCTCAAAAAGGAATCTAAATGATCTAGACCAATGACTCTCAAACTATTTTCCTGCACTTGGGTTCTATATGTGATGAACTTACTCTACAACTAAAACAGAAATAATGATCTTTTCCAAATTGGCTGATTAATTAAAGTAATACATTAAATTGCTTTAATTTTAATTTTCTTTTTACTGCATTTGAGAAGGTTTTGTTACTTTACTTCTTATCTGCTAGGATGAATGAATGGCCATGTAGTAGGTTAATATTAACGGCCAATCTCAGAACATCAAATTATCCTTGGCTTGGCAGCTTGGTGTGTGTATGGACATAGTTTTGTAGTTGAAATGTTAGTTTGCAAATTTAAGATAGGGTCAACTTTGTGCTAGTAAAATTGTTTTTTTTTTAAACAATTCAATCTTTGAACATTCTGGAATGTGATTACTGTAACTTCTGGGGACTCTGCCACCTTAACAAATTCTAATTTACTTGAGACAGTGGAATGAATCCTTTGACTACCATAGTTTTGGAATAAACCGGGCACAAATGGAGTGTCTGCATTGCCCCAGGTACAGTGCTAGGGATTTGGAGAAGAAACATGAAGAATGACTATGTAAACTTTCCTGTTGATGTCACATAGAGTGATTAAAGGGGACTGTGGACACCTGCTAAATGTTTATAGTAAGAGGGAGGTGAGGATGATGACTAGCCTTCAAGTTCTTTAGCCCTCCTTCTCCATGTTTGCTCCTCAGGCAGAAGGTATGCTCACTGTTCAGGCATTCTGAGAATTTTGCTAGTTTCCTAGGAAAGCTCACTAGACTCAACTTTGAAAAGGACTTCCCATACTCTGCTGCTCCATTAGATGACAATCTAATCTTAAAATTCTTTAGAGAAAATTCCTCTATTTCAGTATGTGATTGCTATCCTGGTGAGGAATTTTTTTCTGAGCCCCCTGAAATATTTCCTTTCTCTATGTTGGCTTTCCAGTGTCCTGTTGAGGATGAGGAGTAGCATAAAGGTATATGGATGTTGGAAAACCACGTTCTCAATTCAACTGTGACAATGTTTCCAGAGATTAGAAACCTTTATAAGACTAGGTTGTTGTGGAACAGTACGGGGTATCTGAAAGTATCTGAAAGGTCAGGAACATATGGTAAACTGATTTTTAAATAGTATTTTAGTTACATTTTAGAAAATTCTCAAAATATTTTCTCCAATCTCCAGACACCTTTACAAGTGATATTCTTCTAAATACATCAGAGTGTCTAAAAAGTCTAGAAACATAGAGGAAATAGTATATTTATTGTGTTTTTTTCCAATTAGCAAGGTGGTAGAATCCGTTTCTTTCATACTTCATTGGGGATGATTACTTTCTTCTGCTTCATAGACAGGATGGCTCTTCAAATGAATCAAGATAAATTAAGATTTATGAAATAATAATGATATTAACAATGTAGCAACTATAATGGTAGTAGTAATAATAACAAGCAGCAACAGCAGCAGCAAGCAGAGGCTAAAGTAGAAAATTAAGTTTCCTAGAGGCTCCTGTTTTCTGCTGCATGACCTTAAAATGGGAATCATTTCTCAAGCTTCTAAGACACCAAAGCACAGATGCACAGTGCATAAACAAATAAGTGACCACATTAGCGGTGCCCTTTGGGGGTTTAAATCTTATTCTTGTGACCCCAGGAAGCTGACCAGAGAGAAAAGGGAAGAAAGAAGTACAGGATATTTATCTTTACGTTTTGGAAATGCTTTTGATCAGCAGAGCTGGAACAAGTTTCTGTGCTTTTGTGGGAACTACAAATGTTCCAGGGGAGGAAGCAAGATCAAGAGCAGTTTGCTCTTTCAGGGACTTCAAAGCCCATTCATCTAAAGATGTGGTCATTACCATTTTGGCGTCCTTGCTGTGTCTTGGATGGCCCTGCACTTTTCAAGAGGAGAGCCTTGCTGGGTTGGGGCCAGCCAAAACGTTATTCCTTGGAGTGCAGTGTCCCAGAAAATCTGCCCTTCCTGGCCTGTGCTCTGTGATTATAGTCCCAATCATAAGTGATCCTTGTTCCTATTGGATGAGTCAGACGCAGAGATGAGTGAGGTAGTGAGGCTGGACTACACATTTTCTGCCTCTGCCCCCCTTTTAGGTGTGGAGAACTGTAAACATAAGAACCAGGCTGGACTGTCTCCACCAGGCTCTGGGTCTGGTAGTCAGTAGTTTATCTCTTTACTGGTACTGGGGGAAAAAAAAAAGCAACCAAGCAAACAAAAGCAAAACCAAAAACACTGTCTTAGCTGTGTATCCTATTCAGTCCTATTATGACTACCAGTACAGCAGTAACAGGGAGTTGTCCTCTTCACTTATAAGTCAAGCCCTGGGAGTAAGACTTGTTTGGGGAATTTAAATTTTCTCTGGGCATAAGAGACACAATAATTTTCCAATCCAAAACAAAACAGAAAGCAAAACAGAACAACAACAAAAAAACTTAGAGCAACACTCAAATATTGCAGCCTGCTTCTATAATTTGGAGTTGTTGTGGTCACTAGATGCTGATGTAAGCTCCACGATGCAGGGACTGCATCTGTCTGGTTTACTATTGGGTGCCCTGATCCTAGAATAATGTCTAAACGTATCTGCAGAACGAATGACTAAATCAGGACCTTGGTGGTTTGCTCTGTCACCTATTCATTACATGAGCTTGGATAAATTTCCTCTTGTGTCAAGTTCTTAATTTCCCCATTCTCAAACATTTTAGCCCACTTCTGAGAATTACACAGAGACATGTTATTCCTGATATAATGCTTACTTGACACTGGATGTGTCTTGGGGCACCTGTGGCAGTGTGTCCAGTAAGTGGGAACTCTTTCTTTTTTCCTTCTAATTGGGTGTACTCTGGTTGCCTGACAGTTGAGTTCACTTTTGTGTGCATCAGTAAGTGAAGTTAATAATGCTGACATCCTGCATTTTCACCTCTGTCAAGTGAGGCACAGGGGCAAGCTCATCTTTGAGGAAGGCCTTTTGTATTCTATGATTTCATTCTATTCTACTTTTTGGAACTGGTCTCAGAATAAAAAGTGAGAGAGATTGTACTGTTCTCTGAACATAATCACAGTGATACTGCATTTCTTTAAATGTTTCACAGGCCTCCCTATTTCCTCTTTCTTAACTGTCTTGCATAGCTTAAGCTTTCCTTTTACATAATGACCTCATGGAATCTTATTCAAAGTCATTTTGAATAAAATCACACGACACCAGGAGATGTCCGGGACCTCCTGACACCAGTGGAGGAGGAGCATTAAAAGTAGACCAGGAACATTAAAAATATCTTAAAAAGAAACACAAAAGTAAATATATAAACCTACTGATTGATTGTCTTTGATTCCTTCAATAGCATTTCATTAATATCTAGTGTGTGCCAGAAACTGAAACTGTGTTAGGTGTTTGGGATCAAAGACCTCAACTTCCCAAGTCCTTGTGTATTATACGAAAGCAACACTGGATCTCATGACATGGATTTCAGTCTTGGCCCCTGCCACTAACCAGCTGAATGACCTAGAGCAAATCACCTTTAATTTTTGGGGTTCATCTATAAAACAGAGTGGTGGATCTCTTCCAGCTCTAATGACATGTAGCTTTAAATTTACCCCAAGTGAAATGATATAACTAAAGGAGAGTGCTTAGGTAAAAGCAAGCCATTCTAGAAGTCATATACTTTTCTTTCTTGAAATTCATTTGCTAATGAACAAAACAAATACATTAAATTTTTCACGAAAAGAATCATATTATAAATCTATTGATTGATTGTTTTTCTCATTCCTCACTCCTTTAGTTAACATTTATATGATGCCTGCTCTATGCCAGAAACCATGTTGGGTATGTGAGATCAGAGATGAAATATATGTTCTGTGTCTTGAAAGAGCTCACAGTCTAGTACTGGAGATAGGAAAGAAAACATGAGTTTGGGTGTTAAGTGCTATTAATAATGAACACATATTTACTGAGCACTTATTATGCTTGGAATACATAAGTGAACAAAACTGGTAATGATTTCTGTTTTTATGAGCTTATATTCTAGTGTGAGGATCAAACAATAAAGGATTAACATGAAAGTAATAAATGATGTGGTATGACAGAAGGTGAAGAAATCACAGGGCAAGAAAAAAGTAGAGCAGGTTAAAGGGAAATGGGGGCATCTGTGGTGGGAGATGGGGGAAAGGCATTCAATTTCAAGGACGGCCAGAGTTGGTCTCATTGTGAAGGTAACATTTAAGTAAAGGCTTGAAGGAAGTAGGGAACTGATTAACCGCAGAGGTATGTGAGGCAGAGAGAACTGGCAACAGGGGTGGCTGGAGTGAAGTGAGAAAGAGGGAGAGTGAAGGTGACGACAGGAGAGCAGGAGGGACAGGGAGGCACAGCGCAGGCAGGGCCTTGCAGAACACTGTAAGAATTTTGACTTTTACTGTGAGTGAAAGGGGGGAACTCCTTACGGGGTTTTGAGTAGAGGAGGGATTTGCTCTGACTGAGGTTTTAACAGGTCATTCCGACTGCCATGTAGAGAATGGACTGTGGAGGCTGGGTTGGGGGTGGGCGCGAGTGAATCAATTAGGAGGGTATCACAGAAATGTCAGCTAGAGATGCTGGCTTAGGCATGGCCCAGGGTGTTAGCAGTTGAGATGGTGATAAGTGGCCAGATTCTGGATCTATTTCGAAGGTAGAGCCAACAAGAGTTTTTGGTGGATTGGATGTAAGGTATGAAGGAAGGCAAAACTCCAGACTGATATGGGAAAAAGAGAAGGGGCACTTATCTCCCTTTGGGAAGTCCAAGGAATGCTTTTTAAAGCAGGTATCAATTAAATGGTCTTGAAGAGACACAAGTATAAGTGCCAGTGCCAGATAAGGCAGGTGGGGTGGGGTGAGAGTGTTCTAGGTAGAGGAACTATCATATACAGAGAATACAAAGGCAAAAATAAAGGCATGGCATGTTTTGGGAACTGCAAGAAGTCCTACTGGAAGGAAGGGTGAATATGAGCTGTATGTCAGGAAAGTCTAGAGAGGTGGCAGTGGTTAGACCCTGTGCAAGGGGAGCTTACCATTTAGAAGAATCTTTAAGAGTTCTGAAGAATCTGTTTTGCAAACGGAATATTCAAATTGGGTTAGTTTCAAATAAGACCCATGTTGGCCAGTGGTGGAACTGGCTACTAGGAATGCAACGAAACACCAGGGAGTATTTTACTCTATTTTAAAATCCTGAGGAGGCCTAGTTCTTTTATTCTGTAAGGACTAGAGCTATTAGGGAGTTGGCCACAACCATCCCTTGTCAGGAGTAAGCACATTGAGTACAAGGAAATGGCTGGAAGAGGACTTTTTTGACCCAACTGAGTAGATTGTTTAGTGTCTGCTAAGGGTTTAGTATTGTGCCTAGTCCATTGCCACAATATTCATTTAGAACAAAAGAGACACTATTTCAGGAAAAAAATGTAAAACAAACCTGCTTTTCAATAGCTAACTAAGAAAAAGAAAATATTCCATCATATGTCTCAATCTTAAGGCAGTAACATGGCATACATACTTATAATCTTTTACCTATTTCCAAGTTTAAAATATGCATATATTTAGTCATATACAGGTTACTATACTGCATTCTATAACCTGCGTTCTATTCCATATATATATACACACACACACTCCTCCTAGGAAAGTGCTAGATTCTTATAGTCACTTCTTTGGTTTATTTTCTTAATGTACTATTTAGCTAATTTAGCATCTTGATATCTTGCCATAGTAATGTGTTTTCTTGTCCAATTCTCACTGCTAAGAATATTTACCTTGTGGCTGGTCTAAATTCCCTCTCTTTTATGTAGTTTAAATCTGTTTTTCACCCTCCTACTCTCTTCAGAGATGAAGAATGACTAGTAATGTCTGACAAATTGAGAATGCTAAAATAGCACCTTGTGGTCAGGTCTGCACAGCCAAACTGAATGGTAGGCTTGAAGCTAGTAATTGAACGAGACACACAAAAAGAAGATACTTTTGTTTTATTTATCCAAATAATGGCCTTATTTCTTCACCTTTCTTTGCCTTTTCAGACCCAGGCAGTAACTGGAATGAAGGTTACATAAAACACCTTGCAAGGGCTCTCTGAATTCTAAGAGCTCCCTTTATTTTAGCTGTTGATGAGTGAATATATTTGTATATTTGCATACTAAGGAGTAAGGAATGAACTAGTCTAACAAAGTTAATTAATATATGTGGTGAATAAAGATAAATAATACCCCTAAGGGTAGCCTGAAGGGGGAGTATGTGCTGGAGTATCTTATTCATCTTTAAGAATTAAGTGCATTGTAGATGCTGTTTATGGATACCTGAGAGTTCATTTATTTTTAGATTAAAGATATTCTTTTTTACTGACTCTAGGGTCCATTCTTATTTTCTGGAGATGTCAATAAGAACTCATCCTGGAGATAAATGCTAATTTACTACTATTTTTATATTTTTTGTTATTTCTATATGAAATACACCTGTGGGAATACAGGTACCAAACAAAGTTTAATCTTTATCACTTTTAATAATTATTCAATGGTAAGAGGCGGTATCCATCAGATGAATAGGAAAGAATACTGACATAATTGATTTCCACTACTTTTGGCCCCTTTGGGGAAAATGAAGAAAATAAGATATGCAAAGATGGAGGCTGGTGATTTTTGTGCTCATTTTCAAGGCTGCACTAGGGATGAGAATTCTGGAATACAAGCCAGTGGTCATGGGGTCTTCTTTCAGTACTGCCTGTGATTTCACAGACCACTTGACTTCTGAGTGATACCTATAAAGGAAATGTGAGAACTTCCATCTACACCAATGATAGTATGATTTGAGCATATAAACTTTCAGGTCTTCAATAATAAATCAATTGAAACAGATTAGAATAATGCCCTAGTGGCATGGGAAATTATTAGCAATTTAAGCAAATGAAAGTATTTTATCTTTGTAATGGTTTTGGCATCAGGATCTTTTGTGCCCAATAATATTACTGAGCATTTTATGATTTGGGATTAAGCTATAGTATGCAGAATCAGTACTTCAATGAGCTGATATCACATGTACCTTAGCAGAAAATGCAGGCCTAAATATTTGGGCCTTTTTATTTTAGTAATACATTAAATGCAATACTATATTTAGAAATATTTAGACCATACTTAGAAATAAGTGAAGAGGCAGCAAAAGCTACTTGGAACACACTTTTGCATGTTCACTACTATATCAGAATGACTTCCATCAGTCTTCAATTTGCTTATACTCAAGCTCACAGAAAAAGAGCTTCATTTCATAACATAATTTGAGAAAATGCCCAACTCTTAATACCCATATAGAAATGTTTCTCCGTAGCAGATGAAATAAACTTAAATGACTAGAAATCACCATGATCTGTGTATCTTTCCTGTTTTGTCCCTAATTAGGCTCTGGGAAAACAGTGACTTTTTTTCTCTCCCCCACTGTGAAAGTTATGAGATTCTTTTGCTCAAATCACCCACAAAAAAAGGCTTGGAAGTTCATGTTCCTTAGAGAGTTGCCGATTCTGCTAAAGAAGATTAAATGCCCATATCACATGTGTCATATACTGCAGCTAACAAGAAAGAGAGCAAATGTAGCATGGCCTTCACCTAGGGAGCAAGTGGGCTATCAGCCTAGCCTACGCTGCCTTTCATTGTCACATTGTGTGCCAGCCAAGATAGTTATTCAAAAATGAGTAAGAACATCAACAAGCCATTATTTTGCATCCTGGAATATTTGTTTAACAGTTCGAACCCTTACTGTGGCTTTGAAACAATAATTCTAGGTTGGGGCATTGGTATTTGATCCCTGTTTGATTTCACCTGTTTGCACCATAGAAGATGATTAAAGGCTCTTTGCTTACCTGTGAAGTTGATTTTTAGCAAGTAATCCTTGTATAACTTCTTCCCATCCAGGATCTTCATAGCATCACAAAGCTTGGTAGTGTTGGGACAGAGGGTGCGCTGCATTTTGTGCAGGGCATGGGCCATGGCATACACCGCGTTTACTACAAACATGATCTTGGATTCTTGCTCATAGTTGCTGCTGTCGATGGCCAGGTGCTTGTCGCAAACGCGCCTGTGGTTCCGCTTGTTCTGGAGGCTGCATTGGAACTTTTGCTCCCAGAAGTCCCGGAACCAGGGGTTGCGGTGGTTGTTGTAAGGGTTGAGGCTCTGGAAGTAGCGGTCGAACTGGCGGATGGGCTGCGAGGCCAGCTCCAGGGTGATGGCGCCGTAGGCCACGTGCTCGCTGCCCTTGACGATGCTCTCCTGCGCGCCCCAGCCGTCGCTGGCCACCCAGGTGAAGGAGGCGTTGGCGCGGCTGGCGGCGGCAATGAGCTCACGCGAGTCGTCACTGCGCATGAAGAGGACCACGACGCGCGCGTTGGGCTTCTGCAGCAGCTCTCGGATCACGCTGTCGTAGGACTTGCGGATGTTGGAACGGCCCACCTTCTCCGCTGTGGCGATGCAGATGTTGCGCAGGCGGGCTTCCTGCTCGAAGGCCTCGATCCCTGTCTCCCCATAGTCGCCCTCAGAGGCCACGGTGGACACATAGGTCCAGTTGAAGAAGCGCAAGATCTCAGCCATGGCTTTGGCCTGGTAGAAGTCCGGGGGCACGGTCCTGGCAAAGTAATCATAGCGCGACTTGTCGCTGAGTTTGGCGCTGGTGGACGCATAGCTTATCTGAGGGATCTGGAAGAGCCGTAGCAGGTTTGCCACCTGGGGGAGGGAGAAAAGGGGAGTACCTTTTTTAGAAACCCAGAGGAAAATGAATGGATATGAAAAATGAATATGAGCATCCATGCCTTTTACCGAGCTACCTTTTCACCTGTAGATCACTACATAGTTCTTGAGATGAATGCCACTCGCTTTCCTGGGTACTATATTTTGGCTATTAGGGAGCAGGTCCAAAGCAGGTAGTGTGTGCTTTGGGAAAGGGAATAGTAGAGAAATGAGAAGGACACCATCTCTCCTATACTCTGTGTTAGACCCTGACTAGGATAAATCCTGGTCAGATGCCCTCGATGTGGTTGTTATAAGTTTTTGGGGTCCTGCTGTAGTTCAAACAATGAACTACAGTGATTTGGCCAAACTCGATTTTTAGACTATTTGGCTGCAGTTGTATAGAAAGAGCCTGGGTGTTGTCTAATTCTCACTTCCCCCTCTTTTGCTAAAAACAGCAGTCTTTGAAAGAGTTTAATTTGGGAACTCTATGCCACATGGACAGTCCAAATTAGACATTTATCATCTAGGTTAAGAAAAAAAATAATCAATTCTACTGAAATTCTGTTTTGTCCACCCAAAATTTAAGGCATGCACTTTTCTAAATTCTTGAAAATCTTGACCAACATTTTCTTTACTTTCTTTTAAAACTTTGTTTTTGCTTGGACTTTATGAAAAGAAATCATACAAATATGCTATTCTTATGGCATTTTGATTAAAAATCAAGTAAGAAAGTATGGAGGACTTTGTCAAGAACAAACCACCTACTTCAAAATATTTAAAGCTTATTCTGAATCAAAATTTTAAATGTTTTATAATTCAGCTATCAATAATATCCTATTGTTTTATTTATTGTAGAATAAAAAAGGAAAGTGACAGTTTATCAAGAAGCATTTTCTGTATAAGAGTATTTGCAGAAATTATATTTACAAATATCTAAACAGATTATGTGTTTACCTAATGATGAGTTGGTTTTTATATTTTCTGGCTATCTCACATGTTCTGAAAACTTCTTTCTCTAGTAAGTGGGCTTTAATCAGAAACAACATTGAATATCCTGATATTCAATGTACATTGGAATAAATATTAGTACTTTGAAATTTTCCTTCTGGAAATTGTGGTTTCACATTTATGTTTGACATGTAGGAAGCACAGCTTGAAATAGGCAGCTGTTAGCAAAGAGCACAAGCAACATAAAACAACTGACATCTGAGTCCTGATTAATCATCATTTTATCTAGCAAAGGAAACCAACAGCCAAGTTCATACACAGATACACAGCATGTTCTTGGAGATCTGGCCTGCTATTAAAACCAACACTTGATATAGCCCAGAGCTATCAAAAATGTTTTCTATGTCTTTTCAAATCCTAGTACCTCTCACTTAACCACAAATAGAATGGCTAGAAATCTAGAGTTTAACATGCAATATAAGGCAAATTTAATACCCAAAATCTTTCTTGTATTTAGTAATCTAGGATATGGGTGAATTTGGGGGAATGGAGGTGAATGGGTGGATGAATGGGTGGGTGAAGGCTAGTATATCATTTATTTCTTCTTTTCTGAGGACCAGGGGACAAAATGGCCTATGCTGGCTCATCTGAGTATAGGAGTATTGCTTGTTTACTCAGCCTGATTGAAATGGCAAGTGACACTGAGCAGGTACTGTCATTACTTCTAGAATGAGTACGTGGCTTCTGTTGGATTTATGTACCACTATGGCAGGCTTGGTGATAACAGCCTTGTCTGTGCATGGGCTTGACTTGATAATGAAGTTTCTGGGTGTCACTGGAGAGGCCGTGTCTTCTTGGTGCAATAGTTTTCTCATCTTCAAGTTATATTCATCAGGACCTGAACTCCTCAGGGAGATGGAGAATGAAAGGAGCTTAAAAAATATCCAGACATTAATTCCTGGCAGATAGGAACCAGGTGAAAAGATCCTAAACTGCTGAAACTTTCTTCTCCCAGAGGGGTAGGAGTAATGAGAAGCTGCTCAAGAAAAAAGTTCTTGTCTTTTAACCAATAGGATCCTGTGGCTTCATGTCTACCTCTCCAGGATGTCTGAGAACAATTTACAATCCAGGCCGGCTGGATGAAAGAATGAACTAGCCACAGAATAACAGCAATGTGGGAAAGATTCTCTGCACTGGGAAGGGGCACATGAGCTGTAGTCTTTTTGGGAGGGTGGTGGGCTAGAATAAAACAGCAACTATTGTTGTCATTTTAAGGAAAATTATATATACCTCTGTGCATGTGTGTTTAATAAGGAGACCACAACCAACTTCAGAAAAAGGAGGCACATTTGGTGAGTTGAAACATAAGAATGGAACACTAATAAGTAAGTATCATATAATCTCAATTGTATCACCTATATTGTATGGCATGGAGCAATAATATAGCTCAAAGTTATGCTATTCAGAGTTACATTAGAAACACAGGTAATATAAATGAATAATAGAGAAAAGTGTTGAAGTACTTTTCGTATAGTGAGCTGTTCCTTTTAAAATTAATTTCCTTAGATTATAAGGGTAAGAATGCTTAACTTAAAAGTAAGCACCACAGGAGGCAATAGATCATAAATCTTTTTTCTTTCCCCTCCCTTTCCCACTCTAACCTTATTTCTAGAGAACAGCATTCATAGTTTGGTTTATGGATTTTAGAAATGTGTTTGTTCTGTTGTAAAACCAGTTACCAATGTACTGGGTGTTTTTATATATATGTGTGTATATATATATATATTTTCTCCATTGATATTCACAACAGTCTTTTAAGGTGGATGTTATTATCTCTATTTTAAAGATGTAAAACACTGAGTTCTGCTAGGTGAAGAAACTTGTTCATAGTCGTATGGTTAGAATGTGGGGGCAGAATCAAGATGTAAAAACCGGATCTTTTGACTCCATGTACCATGGCTGTCCACTCACAGCTTTCTCTCATCTTCCACTGTGTGACTGTGAACCTGAGGCCTCAAGCACAGAAAGGCATGCAGGTAGAAAGAACAGGAGAGAGGAACAGAAGCAACGTGACGGTATGTGCCATAGATTGCCTAGTTGCTGTTAGTAGCACCTTTCTTTTTATTATAAATTTAAAACTAGGGTTGGGTAATATCCAGGTAGTTGTCAGCTGGGTTTCTGCCTCATTTGTCTAAAGGCTGGGCATCTGAAACATTACTGTCTTGCTTTACTGGCCATATGGTTTCTCTGAGAAAGCATGAAGAAATAAGGGGAACTCCTACACTGGACATCATTTTGAATGGTAAAAAAAAATTGTTTTAGAATGGGGAAGTAATGTAAAATTTTGGAAGAAAGTTACCCAATGGTGTTATTATTAGTAGAAGTGGAGGAAGGAAAAACAGGATCCAGTTATATATGCTTTAGAAAAAATCATTTTAAAAGTAGAGATATGCTCAAATAGATACAGATTCTAAAAAGGAAAATGGCTTAAGAGAGACAGAAGGACTTAAAAAATAATTCATGCAGTACGCAATAGTTTCAAGAAGACAGAGAAGACAAGAACTCCAAAGAATCCACTGGTTGCTGGGCTGCGTTGGGGGATTTCGGTGTTAACAGAACTAGTGAAAAGGATGGATGCTGCTGGTGTGCTGGGGCTTCCCCAACACAATGTGAAAGATCAGCATGAGCCTGTGGGAACGAGGGACACTGTAGCACAATGTGAAAATGGAATGAAGTGATTTTTGTTGTTATTGTTTTTTGTTTTATTTGAAATTATATTTCAGGAGATGTGGCAGGAAGGAATGTAACCATTGGATGGAAAAGTTGGTTCTTTATGAGTAAAAGAAAGACACTGCTCAGTCCCTCTTGTTTTCTCATTTTCCCCATTGAGAATGTTTTCTAACTTGGAAATGGTAGTACAAATAACATGAAAAGTTATGTCACATAAAAGGAGGAGAGAATATGAAAAGAAAAGTCTGTAATCATATAAATTGAATTTACCCCCCATAATGAATTCTGGAAGGAATTGCAGATTAAATTATGGAATCAGTATCAATACTTGTTGAAAAATCAATGATGGGAGGACTCAGAGGGTGAAAAGGGAGGAGGAAGGACAAATTCAGGAAATATAAATCAAGAATAAATATAAATTAATAAGCATGATGTGCTTTGGTAATTTTCTAGAACAGAGTTTTCTAATAGACAGCATGGGAACACTTAGAAATGAATCAGGCAATTACCAGGAATCAGCATGGGCTCAACAAGAGTGAATTTCACCAGGAGGACGTCTTTTCAACATTAGTTCAACTGCACAGGGAAGAGTTGTAGCCTGGAGGACCATGACTTCAGCAAGGTGTTGGTAATATTACATGGACTCTTTGGGGAAAGGGAAAGTAATAGGAGTTGGATAACAAAGTTAAATATATTCAAAGAGAGCAGCTTGGACAAAAGTCTATATATAGTGGTGAAGTAAAATTAATATTTTATCAATACTATTGGAAAAAATATAAATAAGCTGCAAGATCATTGCATTGTAGAGCTGGAAGGAATCATGAATATGATGTAAACCTTTTGTTTTATAGGAAATGGAAGCTCACAGGGTGAAGTAACTTTCCAAAATTTATACAACCAATAGGCAGAAAAGCCAAGATTAGAGCCTAGTCTCTTGATTTCCCCAGGGAACTGGGCACTCTCTCTGGAAACAAGGTGATATTATACAGGGAGAGATGTAAGTTGCTGGATTTAAGTTAAAATTACACAAGTGGAGAAAGAAGAAGTAAACTAGGAGAAATGAAGTTATGAATGCAAATTTGAATATTGTGGTTCAGCAGGCACCCTTGCTAAAGTCAAAGAAGGATTATTAAGTCTTTTGTTCTCTTTAGATTCCAATCCAGAATTCCTCAAAAGTGAACAGAGAAGATCAGTTTTAGTTTTCTCATTCTCTAAGTTACTGTTCTCAGACTACCTTTTTGGGGAAGCCTTTTAAAGATCCCTGATATTTTTAATAGTTCTAATATTTTTGTGCCAGCTACCATTCTAATTGTTGTAGATGTATTATATCCTTTAATCCCTTTCATAATCTTAGGAGGTAGATACTACCATTATCCTGTTTTATGATTGAGAAACTGAGTCACAGAGTGCACAGGGATCTTATTGAAGAGCCCATAGGTGGTAGGAATTCTGGGACTACCCATTGTATTTACTCTTCCCAGATTTACTCAATCTATTCTGCAATCCAAGCTCGTAACTGATTCCTATCACTATAATGTTGCAATGATGTATTTCAAGCTATAACATGTTTGTCTGTTTTGATTTCTGAAACTAAAACTCCTCTAGTTGAGGACCATGAGCAATCATTCCTTGTTACCAAAAGTATATTTTTTCATTTGTCAGTCTATATTTTGTGATGGCTCCATAGACATTTGTTTACTGACTGACTATCTACAGTGATAGCAATGATAGTCTAAGAATCTACTGAGAAATTTCCACTGGGATGTTGAGAGCTTCAAGCTATAAATATGATCAGGTTTGGCTTTATGATTTATGTGAGAAGCACAATGACCTTATAATAGAGCCCATTATTTCCTAGGGCCTGAGAAGGTGCATGCAGGCAAATGATGTTTAGCAGAAGCCCTTTCCATGTGTAGCGTGTTCTCTCATTTTATATCTAATTTTCAAATACTGTGAGGTATCCATTTTTTGGTGATTTGAATTTATCCGGGACTTCTTAGGTATTGCAATGTTTTCACTGTAGCCTATCAAGTCATTAAGTGCATTGATTTTTTTTTTGGCTCAAAAGGAACGCTTAGGATGCTGGACTTAGCTAGATACTATTATGTTTTCCAGAAGATGCTATGTTCTAAAATTAGTATTTTTGTCTTTTTCCCATTTTTGTAGTTGTAAGCTGGTGTAATTTAGGATGGGCTTAACTTGCAGTAGTTGTCAAACACACCATAGTTGAATGTTGAATATCTGCCACCATTTTCCCAATATTTTCCCTTCCAAATGAACTCAACTCTATGTGATTTTTCTGACTTACCACGTTTTCAAATCTACATGCCTTTGCACATGTTTTATTCCTTCTTCCTAGAATGGCCTTTACCACTTGCCTGCTCAGCTAATCCATTCAAGAGCTCCTCCTCTGAGAAACCTTTCTTGGTGCCTCACTTTAGGCTGACTTGTGTGCCCATTCTCTGAGCCTTTTTCACTCGTTTATGTATTTCTCTCATGGCACTAATTAAAATTTGTGGTGATTTCTAGATTATTCACTAATTTCTCCCCGGGAGTGAGAACTCTTAAGAACAGCGAATGTGGATTATTAATCTCTGTATACTCAAATGCCCCATAAAGCACAGAGGTGCTCCATAATGTTTGTTAAATGAATGAATTGATGAATGAACTGATAGTTTGCTGTGCTACCATGTAACCTTTTCTAATTAAAAGCATAGGTTTCTGTGTGTAGGGGTGGAGAGGTAGCTGGCAATGTAAAGCTACTCTCAAACACTACTAACAACAATTTGCTGTGCAATGTGGATCCTTCCTTCACTACTCATATTCATTTTTTTCCTACAAGAATGAGATGACACATAAGACAAGGAATTGGTTTAGACCTTTAGGAATCTGTAGCCAAACTTTTCATACCATTAAAACCAATTTATCCAAATTCTCTGTATAACTAGGAGTATACAAAAGGATGTCAATATTATACCAGCTGGATCTGGCCATTGCACCAATGGCCTTAAGGCTAGAAACTGCTTTTTTTTTTTGCAAGGAAAACAAATGAAGGGACTTATCCTGAAGCAGTAGTCTTCAAATCACAAATACCTAAAGTAAGATTCATATAAACGTATACCTAAGGTAGGCTTCACCATATAAACTGATAGTCAGGTCTGCTGGGAAGGTCAGGTTTTTCTGGAGACAAATGCATCATGTACAAGGTACCTAAGCAAACACTCAGAGCTCACATCAGTTGCTCACTTATTATTCTTGCTTTGGGAATGTCTAAAACTTTATCTTTCCCATAATCAATAGCCAACTGTGCAGTGATGGTATTGTAGGTATCCAAACCATCCTCTCTCACTGTTGGGAATTTTGAATTAAAGGCCAATTTATTTGGAAATTGTACTTCTCTCGACCTTCTTTTTTAGCAAGTCTTCTTCTTAGGATCCCAGGTGCCATGCTTCATTTCAATGATGCTCTGATTATGGGAGTAAAAAAGTATGAACTATGGGAAAGACTTTAGGCAGTCTTCTATTCTTTTCCTGTTGTGGAAAAAGAGAATGTGAATTGGAGAATTTCAGAGTCACCCCCATCACTTCTGTTGTCACTCTTCCTACTCAGGATATCCACGATGTAGTAGTTTCAAACATGAACTCTGTGTATTCTGTGGTGACACAATGCCAGTTTTTTTTTTCAACAGAAGACAAAAAGACTATGCACGTGTAGAGTCTAGTAGAAATTTTTCCCACTATAATGGTTTTCTATCATGAGGATTCTTTTCAGAAGTTTTATAGTTATTGGCTTCTGAATTTGTGCTAATCTACATTAAAGGGAAAAATAATAATTGGTTTTTATATAGACCTATGCTTAGCTACGAAAATTCCAGATAGCAAAGAGGCATCAAATGCTAGCTTATAGGAAAAATGCTATTTACAGAGCTGAACTATATACATTTGAAAAATAAACCATTGCTGCTGTCCTGGGAATCTGGAGACTTGATGATAACCTCTATGGATTTGCCTTTGTATTCTGTGCTGTTCACATATCTCTTTGGGGCTTTCTAAGAATTAAACCTACACCTTTAATTGTTTTGTCACACATGCAATGCTGAATGTTTTGTTTAGTTCTTTTTGTTAAATGGTTATGCATGAGTCTGGAAGAGAACCACTGAACCACCTGCACTTTGAACAATCTTCTACCTCATAGCCCAGTTTATTACATAAAACAAGTTCTAGAAGTAGTGATGTGCAGGGACCTCAGTGCTCCTCTTATTCAGATTCATCAAGTTGCACAATTAGCTGTACAAAATCTCAGATTGGCTTGTATTTTAAACTGGAACTGGAGGTGGTATATAGTTGAGAAACTGCCTGAGGAATTCAAGCTGTTCATATCACATGAGTTATCTGCCCATAAAGGATGCCAATCATATTTTTATTGCAAAAAGGATTAGTCACTTGTTTTTTTTTGGGCCACATTACCTGCAGCACATCTGGGAGCATTTTGCATGAAAACAGTTGACTGGAGCACATGTTTGAAGGCCATAAATTAATCTTGACTTAAGAAATCCTATAATGAAGTATAGCCACGGCCAGTTTACTCAGTATAGTCTGCAAAAGTCACCAACTTTTACATGCCATGGGCCCAAAAAACACTTGGATCAAAGATACATATTGGTATTCCCATTCAACAGCATAACTCAGTCACAATGATTTTGCAAGGATATTCCAAACAAAGGACTCCCTGATCATGAAAGAAATCTTCAAAAATAGTTCAAAGTCACCCCTGAAATCATTGCACTCAATACCTTTTGTTTGCAACCCAGATTGTCAGACACTTCCGTTTTTTTCATTTGAAACTAAAGGACTTAAGAATAGTAAGTTTATCCATTTTGGCATTTTCATAGGCTGAAATAATATGCAGACCACAAAGGATTCCTTGAATCACATTTCAGGAGACTGGTATTGTAAGACACGTCAGGTTTCTCAACATGACGCTGCTATTCTGCATTCAACAAGTGGCTGTCTTGCTCCCTTTAATAATAAAGCACCATCACGGGGATAACTTTGTTTCCATCCAGACTTGGCAGGTACTTACAAGATGAACAAGAAGGTATTTTGCCCACTGAATCAGTCTGCATCTGCTCTTTGCTTCCCTTTTTCCCCATGAATTACTTTTTAAGAGAAATCATGGAACTGAAGTGGTTTGGGTCCTGGTCACTAAAAATGGGATCAAAAGATCTATGACATATCTGGTTTGAGGTGTGTTTGTATTTGCCAGAAACACCTGCAAAAGCATCACTCCCAGAGTGACTTGACACCAAAAGACATGTTAGAAGCACATCCTTTAGTGCCTTAGGTATTGATTTTTGACAACGTCTCTTGAAGATTTAAGAGCCACAATTTGAACTAATCCATATTTTTCTGTGGCTCCTGAAGTCACTTGTATAACAATAATGTGACAAATATAGCCTTACCAATAAAAAAAGGCATTCCTATCTTTGTTGGTTGTTAACCAAGGGACAAAAGCTGTTGGGTATGTTTGGGAGGAGCTGGGGGCTGTAGCCTAATGTTTCTTTAAATGCTCATTGTTTACTTCTGAGGTACTGTGGCAATATTTTGGGGCAGAGGAATATACACCATATTATTTGTAGGAAATAGAACTGTGTTATTCATGGTTTCCTTCTTGACGGTTCATTACTTCAACAGCTGTCAGGCAAAAAAGAAGCAAACAGTGTAGTGGTTCCGTGCACAGGTTTGGAATCAGACAGACCAGCATTGGAATCCCAGCCCCTGTGTGAACTTAGGCAAGTTATTTGAACTCCTTAAGCTTGAGTTTCTTCATCTGTAATAAGGGAGTAATAGTTATCACTGGTTTATGAAATTATGTGAGGATTAAATGATAAGACATGTGAAGCCCTTATCTCACTGGGTGGCACATAGTAAATGCTCAAGAAGTGACAGAGATGATGATAATGACTAATTTAGCAGCCGGTCATTCATCAGACTTTGATAGATGCCAATTATACAAGGCACTGTTCTAAAACCTAGGTTTTCCAAGATGAGCAATGTACCCCCACTGTCCTCCAGGAAGTTATAGTCTGATGGGAGACAAAGAAACAGCTAAGGATAAAATTTTAAGAAGTATGTATGCAAATAAAAACACTGGTGAAGAGCAGGTAATTACACTCCAGGTGAGTCATGGAAGGCCCCCATGAACAGGTAACAGTTAGGCTTGATCTTGAAGAATAAGTGGAAGTTTACCAGGCAGAGAAAAAGGAAAGAAGTTTTTAAGGTAAAAGAGCGAACACAGGGACATAGATGGAAAAGTGCACATTTTCATTAGCAGTATCAGATAGTTCAGTATTATCAGGGTACCCAGTGCCTCACAGGGATTAGTAGAAGGTAGGACACTGACTTGCCGATAAGAAAAAAGGGATTAGTAGAAAGTAAGGAAGGATAGAGGGATTATGGTTTAACTGCTAGTATTTTATATGTAATTTTAAGTATTTGAACTTTATTCTTTAAGAGATTAAAAACTATTAAAAATTTTTATTAAGGAAATGATATGATAAAAGTTATGTTTTGAAAAGACTACAGTGGATGACATCCAACTTAAAAAGAAAGAGTCAGGGAATGGTGATTGGATGGACAAGATACTCATTCTGACTTAAGCTATGAGTTCTTGAAAGCCAGGGACCATGTAATCTCAATAAACTAAATAAGTTAATAATAGAAATATCAAGATTGGAGCTTTAAAAAATTTGAACCTACTTAGAACTATTTTATTTGGTTGGTAGTAATTACTCAAGTACTCATATTTTAATTTGTTCTCCTGTTTGTGTCATTACAGGTCACCTTCAGTCCTTGGAAGGAAGCAGGTCATAAATAATAATGGTTGTTGGAGAAAGGCTGTAAAAAGGCTGAAGAACTTTTACATTCCTTGAAGCATCTCAGAAAAGACAACACAAAAACTTTCTTTAACATAGAAACACGAGCTGAGAGTCAGTTAAGTAGCCATTGATGACGGTTAAAATTCTCTGGATGGTACAAACCTGCAGCATTTATTGTTGCATTTCTTTAAGTCTTGTGTTAATATAAATGGTATTTCATAAAACTACTTTGTAAACATAGGTACTATGTGCTTAATGCATATGTATATTTTTTATTTAGATGGAAATCACTTTTTTATAGAAAAATTCTGAACAGATTTTAGATCACTTTTTCAACCACCTCTGTTTTTCACATAGGGAGAGCTTAATTGCCTGGTTTACATTCTATTGGGCCTCATTGCGAACCTGATGGCATCTACCTAAACTGGAGGCACAGTGGCTGGGAGGAACCAACTAGTGCCTGGGATGCACACCCTATAAATTCAAATGTATTAAGGGATGGCAAATCTCTCAAGATGCTTTCTTATTCTGACCACTTGGCAAGGAAATCTGATCTATGTTTGAAATATAATTTTTGAAGTGTTTCTGCTATTGTATTCTCCCCTGTGTTGCACTTACCTCTATTGGCATGTGAAGTCAAAGAGTTGGCAAGAATCAAGACTTTGTTACTAGTGACAAAGGGATTTCCACAATATACCGGGTGGTAATGTCAAAAATAGCGACACCACAATTTTAGTGTTTGAAGTCCCACTGATACACCGCCTGGAGTATTGCTTGCTTAGAGTTTAACTGCAGGTGTTTTTGGAACACTGTTCTTAAATTCCCATAGTCCACTACTTGGAAAAATACTCTGTGAGTTTTCAACTGCATTTTTTTTATAGATCCGCAGAAGCACTTCTACTACATTAAATCAATGGACTTTCATTATTATAAACTGCTAAGAGTTGGCTTTTTCCACATTGAAATACCGAACCTTGTACATATTGATCTACTAAAGAGGCACATATTTAACGGTAATTTGGAAAGAGAACTTTGTGTCATTAAAGCAAAATCATATCTTAGGTTTAACTAAAAGTATCAGGACTCTTATTTCAATTATTTAATATTTTACCTATTAATCTATAATTATAGCGTAAAACACTTGCTGCTATCTCAGGAATGTCTGAATTCCTTGCTTTTCATTCCACGAGCTCCATCATAGATGTGTGACCTGCAGTATAAGCCTGGTTCACAGCCATAGGCTATTCTATTGCCCTGTGCACTGATGCCCTCGGAACAGTGGTCTTGGTGGTAACCTCTTGTCTTTCACTAGAGTAGTTTCCAAATAAACACATGACAAAGGGGAATTAATTAAGAAACAAATTAACCCCAAAGCAAAGAAAGAAATAGTGTATCTTAGATAATTACCTCTGATGAGACATTTCTACAATGAAGCAACGTTAACAAAAGCATTTTTAATTGCTGTTGCCGGTGCCTCCCTCCCTGTGATAAAGTCCTTGAACAGCATTGCCCGTACTTGGAGGAGGTGAAGCAGGAGCAATGGAGGGAAGTTTCAAAACAATCAGCTTTGTGAAATTGCTTTAGAATGAAAAGTCTGGGAAGGAAATAAATAAAAAGATTCTATCTGAGATAACTTTTGAGTCAGGTTTTTCTGAAGCTTAGACTATGTGAGGGAGTGATTAGGACAGCAACGTGGGAGGCAGGCTATCTGGATTCTAATATCGATTCCGCTACTTGTAAAGTGATAGAAATGCGAACTTGGCACTTGACCTTTGTGAGTCTCAATTCCTCTTGGAACTGTTCCTCTTGGACTGGACTGGAGATGTTGAAAGTAAAAAAGCTAATAGATAATAATATCTACTAAAATGTGGAATACTGGATTAATATGTAAGGCACTATTTTTATTGCTTTTCATGTATTTCCTTATTTAATTCCCACAATAACCCAGTGAGAGAGGTGCGATTAATATCCCCATCTTAGACATGAGGAAAGAGACAATGAGGGGTTGAGTAAATCCTAGTCAGTTTGCACACTGGGTTTTAATCATTGTGCTGAAATTTTCCAAGAAATGCACACTAAAAATAGTTTATTGTAGTAACTTATCCTTGCTATAATCATTGTTTTTGCAATTTTAAACTCGCTACATGCAATTATCATTTTTACTTTTCTAGTGGTAGAGACACTAGTAACAGATTAGTAAATGGACTTCTAATGCTATCACTCTGCTTTCCTTGAGGACACGATGGCATCCCTCCACCTTTGTGTTAGATACCGGTACAGTATCTGGCATATGGTAGGCACTCTGCGTGTCCTCTTTGTGGAGAGATTGCATAGAGCTAGATTAGAAGAAGGATGGGGCTCTAACATTATCCTAAATGGCCCTGACTGTCCAGTTGTGTTGAGTCTTGGATAGTCTTCTCTGGAATAGTTGGTCTAAGGACAAATGGAGTGGAACCCCTACAGCTGCTCTCAGATCAAGGCATCTTGTTGTGCATGTGTACAGTAGAGGTGGGGAGGATGAGGGGAATTTTGTCCCACATGCTCACCTTGCTACATTCTCTGCCTTTTATATCAAATCCAGTTTTCCATTGTAGGAAATGCTTATTTTTCATTTATGAACATTTAGATTTATTTAGAATTGGTAGGTCATGGTTGTGAGCCCTAACTGAAGATTTGTGTAGGGATTTTCAGCCTTCGGGAAGTACAGCAAGCTAACATCTTTCAATTCTTATCAATTGTAAGCAGGTTATCATTTCTTTCAATTCATTCAAAAAAGATTTACTCTGTACCTGGTTTAGGCATTATTCTAGGTGCTGGCAATGTAAAGACAAAAAGATGTGTTCCTAAACTCAAATAGCTTGTAGTTTGGTGGAAAAATATATATGCACGTGAACAATCATATTTAATAAAATAGTAATGGAAGTGTGTGTTTATGTAGTGGGAGCCTGGGAAAGGTCTCTCAAAAGGGATAGTGTTTGAGCTGAGGACTGAAGGAGAGTAGGATTTGCAAGGCATATAGACAGCAAAAAGACATTACATTCTAGGTAGAAGAAAGACTGTGTTTTCTCTGTTATGAAAGACTGTGCACATACCATCCTGTAGACTATAAGAAAGCAACTTTTCAGGGAGACTTCAAAGGAAGGTTTTCTCTTTACACAGATCTAAAAGTCTTTTTCCTGTTCAACTCTATTCTCTTCTGTTTAAACCGTTATTCTTTCTCATCTCCTAGTATTTATGTTGTCAGCTGATACTCAGGTCCTACACTTGCACCTGTTTTATGTATGAACCTGAGGTTTCCCAATTTGCTTATGCATCCTTCAGGGGCTTGTAAGATGTCTACTATTTTAAAATTTTATTTTACATTCTCTTTATTCCATGTCACCAAAACTCTCCATAATAATGTTGTAGCTGTACCTAAAATGTATATCCTTGATAAATGCAACCCAACTTGCAATAGGTAGGCAAATGAGATGCTTAATTCACCAAATTCACAAAAATATTATTATAACCAAGTGAAATAACAACTGACTGGACTTCTGCTTCAAAGTCATCCTGACAGAAAAGAGCCTATTGTTATTTGTGTTCTAGTTTTAAACACTCCCTTTGTAATGACTTATACCATAATAGTAGAGAATTTTGATAGTGCAACATGATTATAAAATTAAGAAAGGCCCTTAAATGCCATATAGTTTAAATACTAATATGTTGCTTCAGTCTCCTCAGTAATAGGACAACTTTTGCTTGAATAACTCTGGTGACAGAGGACGCACTTCCTTCCACCCCCCTCCTTCCATGCTTTCTATTTCATTTATAAAAACTCTTCCTTATGTTGGCTCTAAATATGACTTGCTCTAGATCAGTGATTCTCAGTGAGGAAAGGGGATAATTTTGTAACTTGCCAGTGTATGGAAACCTTTTGGGATGTCACAGCCTGGGGCACTGCTGGCATGTAATAGATAGAGGTCAAGGATGCTACTAAACATCCTATGATGTTTAGGACAGCCCCACACAACAAAGAATTGTCTGGCCAAAAATGTCAATAGCGCAAAGGTTGGGAAACTGCTCTAGTCAATCTATTTTTCCACAGAGAAAGTTTAACTGTTTCAATTCAGTGGTCTATCAGATACTTGGAGAAAGCTAACTATATGAAGGCTTTTGAACCCTCAGGTTTTGCAATTATTTTTCTGATGCTCCTATAATAAGACCAGCAATTCATGTGTGACTCTCCCCAAAAGCATTTGAATTTAAAAGAGGAATAAATCATTGAAAGAAGGCAATGCTTAAAACAAATTGACCAGTGGTGCTCCACTTTACCTCTGTGGAATTGGGTGGGGAAGTATAATAGAGTATCTTTATGTGTTCATCCTCCTACCCTATATAGCTAAAATCTATGATATTTACTGCAAGGAATTTAGCTTCAGGAGTTAGTCTTCTCAGGGATACAATGTGAGCAATGCATGGCATGTACAAATCCATGTCATGATAAATTATGTCATAATGACCATCTCCCAGAGTTAGAGTGTTCCTGGGATGTAGACAGTGCTAGAGATTCTAAAAAAGGGTCTGACCATAACAGGGATAGGAAAGAAGTAGTAAGATCCCTTCAAGGCTCTCTTCTGTCCCTTCTATGAGCCCAACTTTTAGATGCCATCTAACCCAAATCCCCATTTGTTGGTGAGGTCTCTTTAACATTCAGGAACAAAGCAATAACCGGGTCAATTTATACCTGCCATGTTCCAGCTAAAATTTGCTCCATCTAGGCAAGAAAGACCGAGGAAATGATACATTCTCTGAAAAGAGTGAGGAACATTTCAAGGAACATTTTCGACTGGACAACCTAGGAGCTAACTACAGTCTATTTGAAAAAGCACAAGCTTAAATGTTGCTTCAAATTAAGTTCCATGTAGACAATTGTCTAGCTAAAGGCAACCGACCTGACTCTCTTCTTGAATACTGTTTTCCCTGAAGTGGGTGGATTGCAGGCTTTTAAAGAGTAGGATACAGTCTTAAAAATTCTTTGAAAAGAAAGTTAGTCACCAGAGAGGGTGAATAGACCCCACTATATTTGCTAATCTAGAAGGAATTGGGTGCTAACTTCCGTTGATTACTGAATTAAGAAATCAATTAAATCAATTGCTTTATAAAAGGGACCACCACAGACTGATTTGTTGTACTTAATAAGAATGTTGGGGAAATAATTATCCAGTTTCTTCATCAGTGGTGATACAGCTTAACCCAGCAAGTCATTAAGAATTCCCCCTTTCATGCAGTTTTCACTATCAGCAAACATTGCCTATTGTATGAACTAACACAGCAGGGGATATCTCCTAGGCTGACTTCCAGAAGAATTCTTCTCCTTTAGTGGGAAGATTAAAAAAAAGAAGCTGGAGAGAAAGCACCTCCTGAAGCAGTGCTGCTGGTAAAACTATCTGGGCCCAAATGGGGAGATTGTAATGTCTATACAGACCCAACTACAAAAGGGAAGATGCACAAATGCTATCATTCTCTATGGTTCTCTCTCAGGAGACAATTTTGTAACTGAAAACTCTGAGCTCTGGTTTGGGACTGGATGTTATAATTAGATGGTAGGAATTTTTTAAATTATGTGATGGATTTGTACTCACTTATTTCTTCCACAGATTCACCCTCTTTTTCCCCCTGATCAGTTCAAGCAAAGACAATCTCCAGTACACATCCAGGAAGTCAAAAGTAGTTAAAAATGGACAGTGCTACCAGCTGTCACCACAGTTCCCAAACACCAGAGTGTATGACCAGAATCAGTCAGGAGCAGCAGTGTGTGAGTACGAGAGATGCACAGAGAAATCCTCTCTCCTAACATATTTCCCTCGTTAGTGTGCAAGAGGTCCTTAGATTCATCATTAGGAATTTATTGCTTTGGATTGCCACTGGCTATAATTTTTAAAATTCTTATTAAACAGCATATATATTTCAAAGGGATAACATACTTTAATTCTTAGCTATATAAGAGCCTCCTAAAAACTCTTTTTAGTCAAGAGGCCTAGCTGAAAGCCAGGCCTGTGTGGAAGGGTTCCTTGGAAGGGTGCCTGGAGGTCAGTGTATAGACTAATAGTTCCACCTCCCTGCTTTACCTTGGCCTGGACCAGTGTGTGGCCTCATCAGAGTCTGAGTAGTCAGGAAACCTGGGAGCCGTGGAGGAGAGAATAGAGGCCTCTCTCCTTTCTCTTCTTCCTCCTGTGAAGGTCTTTGTCCCCTTGCACATGGGCATTTGATCAGCCTTGTCAGATCCAGCATCTCATTTACACTATGGCCCTATTAGCCTTTCTCCCGTGCAACTTTCATTCTATTACTCATCCTCAAAATCTTTCTAAAAGTCATTCCTTACCTTGTGAGCTACATGAAAATATTCTGAATTATAGTCACTGTTATTTCATAGTAGTATTGGATCCCCCAGCCAGATTTTAAGTTTCTTGAGGTCAAGGCTGTGTTCTATATGACTTTAGTGTTCTCTCTAACCCCTGTCACAGTGCAGTGCACACAGTAGGAGCTTAATACAGATTGACTTGCTGATTATTCCCATGGGGGAACAACAATGACTTCATGGGACTGCTTGGCCATGGGGAAGGCTGCAGAGTTGCTTTTAGATATAGCTTTTCCACTGACTTTTCCTATAGTTTTAGGGACATAATAGTTACCATTAATTACATCTATTAATTTTTGGTGAGGCATTTTCCATAGATTTTCTTAATTTATCCTCTTAACAAGTTTTTGATGTAGATGTTATTTTCCTCATTTTGCAGGTTAACCAGTAAATGGTGGAGTTGGAATTCAAACCCCAGTCTTTCTGGTGCCAAAATCTGTACCTTTTCTATTATAGCATGATAGTTTTGGTTTCTTTATTTGTACTCTGGAGATAAAAACCATGTCAGCATTTGTGACTTTAAGGTGATATTGACTAGACAAATGAAATAGTAAGCCAGGTCCTTTGATTATGAAGAAGTGTTTCTTCCCTTGAGAACAAGTACAGGGTTTTAGTAGCCCACATTTTTTTTTTCCCCTAAACCAGTCTGACTTCTTTCAATAAGTACGTAGATAGTAAAAGAGAAAAATCAGATTACAAAAGTCTATTTGCAAGGCATAGTTTCTTAATTACTTTGGATAAATTGATACTTACCCATCTGCTGTAGAGTACCATTTACTGCACTAGGAGAAACTAAGGTCAGAAAAAGCACATATGGAATCCCTTATTGCAGTAGTATTGGGTATAATATAAATGTTTATGAAATGATTGGCACTCATCTGGTAAAATTATGATTGAAGTATGACAGATATATATTTTTAATTCTCTTTTCTCAAATAGCAAATTTCACCTCTCCTGATCCAAGTATAGAAATAGTGGCAAAGTTAACACGATGTGCTTTGAGATGTGCAATATTTTCTATCCATCTAATGAAGTCAAAGGGTGTTTATGAAAAACCAATTATCCTAATTACTCATAATATGACTGTGTGCTCTGAAGAAGGAAAGAAATTTGAAATAGCTCATTTAGAACAGCACAGAATTATACCTAGAATTTTAAATGCCACAAATTTGGAATATAGAAATGAGGTTATTCCAACGCAAATGGAGTCAATTTAAGTGGTTTGTGACATATAAAGACAACATGAGTGTAATATGGTTTCCTTTAGTGCTTGGGGCTTTGATTATAATAATTTGGTAGGAGGCAAAGTGTATGACTCTTATAATCATGGACTTTGATTACTGTGACATTATTGCTCTCACCATAAAAAATATTGAACTTATGAGGTAGTTAAAAGAGCACAAAAGTACAAAAGATCTGAGTTCTAGTTCTTGTGCTGCCTACCAGTGGGCGTTTTCATGAAACCAATCTTTCTGGGGATTGGAAAAATGAGAAGGTTGCGCTAGATGATTTCTCTGCTCTTTTGTGTCTCTAAAATTCAGTAACCCTGTAAGTGAACATCACAAGAGTTTGAATAAGGTTTCTTCTTTGCCCAGCAAAATTATGAGAGCCAGTTATCAGCGTTTTTATCTAGTTTAAGTTGTGTGTTAAACAATTTTCTTGTTTTTGTGGTAGTAATCATCTGGCTTCTCTGCATACATTTTTAGGTTCATATCCTGAGAAATTGTTTATATTTTATCTCTGAACAAAACAATGCTTTATTTTGAAAAAAATGAAGTTCTGTGATATTATACCTTCTTGTGTTTGTAACAATGGCTTCTAATCATTACTACATCTTACATTGACACTCTGTTATATAACTTTCAGCACTTGTACTGCGGGCAGGGCATAGTTACCTGTTCCTTGACTCTGGGCTGAACCCTGTGAGTTGCTTTGGCTGATGGGATGTTAGCAGATGTGAAGCAAGCAGAAACTTCAAAGGGGCTTGTGCAGTTGAGTTTGCATTTTCTTGCACTTCTGCCATTGCTCGGAGAAGAACATGACTGGGCTAGCCCCTTGATTCCAGGAGGAAGATAAGAGACAACCTGAAGCATAGTCACCCCCAGCTAAACCCAGCCTCTATCAGCTTATACCAGCTGATCCTCAGACTTGTATGCTAATAAATGCTTTAAAACACCGAATTTTGAGGCAGTTTGTTATGCTGCAATAGCTACCTGATATACTTCTAAACAATTTTCATTGGTAGAAAAATGTTCTGTCTGCAAACCTATATTATCCAATACCCGTAACAATTACCTTGTTAATATCATCCATTGATAAAGTTAGTAGGATATTCTCCTTTTGTTCCCCCAAGACATAAAAGCAAAGAGACACAGCCTATCAGCAACAGCACTGGCCAGTCTTACCTGTATGGAGACACTGCTGTAAGAGCCGCCAATGACCCCTGCAATGAGCAGTGGCATGTTTTCTTGAATGGCATAGGATCCATCAGGACACATATACTCAGCTTCATCCACTTTAGTCAAAGATGCCCTGACAAACTCCAGTGATTGCTCTAATGCATAGGTATCCCTTGAACATGTATCCAAAATGTGAACACCCAGCTTCACTCCTGGTAGCAAGTAATTGTCTTTGTTGATTTCATCGATAGCAAATAACATGGCTTCCAGGCGTTGGATCCCTCGGTCTTCATTGATTCGCCCACATTCTTCAGTTCCAGTGCCTTTTTCATTAATAGGAAATAGGCCCCCCAAAACCAGGTCACCTTCTATCTTAATCTCCCTCCTTAGAAAGTTATGGTCCCCTAAAGAGAGTAAAAATCCCTTTGAAAACAAAGCTAGGGTAAGAATTTGGAGTCTTGTCAACATCTTCATGAATCCTGTTTCTGTACCTCTGGGAGATATCAATGGTGGAGCCAGTGTTGCCTCTAATCCTCCTCTCTCATTTCCAGACTGGATCTTTGGCCTGCCCTTCAATTAAGGGAGGAACAGACTAACAGAGCTTGTCACCAAATTCCTAAAGAGATAAAAATTATATGAATAAAAATGGCAAAGAAAGCAACAGTGATTACATTGATGGTCCATCCCCAACCAGACCTTTGATGGGATAATGACTCGCAAAACCATTCACTAAACACACACTGCACCACTGCACCAGGCACTCTCCCACAGGTGTTCTCACCCAGTCCTCACAACTGTGATGTAGCTCTTAGTGAGAAACGGGCACCAAGGACCAAAATGATAAAGTGACCAAAGTGTACTTCAAATGAATGTAGGGGTCAGAGTCTAGTTTTTCTAATGCCAAGTCCAGTAGTCTCTCTACTGAGTCATTTACTTTGTGTTTAGTAAGGCGGCAACTTGGATATGAGTCTATATCCCCTCTCTTTCACCTGTATTTGTAAACTTACACTTTTTATGGACTCTTCCTCTTTCTATTTGGAAATGAAACAAAACACAATGAACTCTGTAACCATTTCTGCATTTCTACTGTCATATCCCTGTCCTTCCCTTCATAGATGAGCACTCCAAAACAATTGCCTGGGGCATTCTCCCACTTCCTCTCATCTTAGATGCTCTCAGCCCACTGAAATTAAGATTCTACCTGCACTGCTTTAACAAAATGCCTCTGGAAAAAGCTACTACTGATCTACTAGGTTCTAAATTGAATAAATCCACTGTAATCCTCATTTTACTTGACCTTAATTAAAATCTTGACTATTCTTTACCTATTACAATTTCCTAGATTTCTGTTCTCATGCTTTGTTTTTGACATCTTAAATTCTATTGTTTAACACCTGTCCTCCCCCATTCCTCCTACCCACCCCCATTCCTGGGCTAACTCATCTATTTTCATAATTTCAGCTACCACTTACGTGAGCTCCAGACTTCTAGGTCAACTCCCTGTTAAATAGCTTTACCAATACATCCCTCAGACACCTCAAGGTCTGCATGTCATAAACTCTCCCATATCTCTATGAATGGATCTTCTCTGTTCTGCACTCTGGAGTCCTGTCCATTTCAAACCTGTTACCCTCTTCCAGTTAGACACTAATCCTGTAGAGTCTACCTGTTTAACATCTTTCAAAGCTGTTGCCCCTTTTCTATCCCCACTGCACCAGGGTCTTATAATCTGTAGCAGGACCACAGCAGTAAGTTCCTATAGAGATGCTGCCAGCCTCCAAAGCACCTTTTGTGAATTAGGAAAAGATACCCCTTTCTCAAGTACAAAATTTTAGAATTCACTACTGTATAATCTGTACAACTATAAATGATGGGGAAAGTATGATTGCTGGTGACTTCCTCCTCTAGCCAGTGTTAGGAAACTCCTGATGTGGCCCTCACTTCTCAAGGAGTGTAAACAGTGCTAGTTCTGCGGTGTGCATGGTAGATTGCAGCTTTGGACAATTCCATAAATCAAGCTTCTTTTTAGATCATAGACTAGAACATATGCATCCATTGAGAATCAGGCAAAGCCCTGCTGTGAAGATCATGTTTTTGACAGTAAACTAGAATCTTCCCATGGAACTTTCCTAAACCCTGGTGTGGAGCAGTTCAGTTGCATGCACACACAAACCCACGGACCTACTGTTGTATTCTCTGACACCCAGATCCCTAGTACTAGAGCAAATCCTTGATGAGCACACTCTGCTTGCTTACCTCTCTACCCAACAGATGAGATGAGTTTATTACTTTTAGAGGCAGGTTGAGAGATGTGACAGCATGGGACCCCTGGAACATGCATCCCACAGGGTGCAGCCACGTGCCCTTGTGTGTGTGATTGAGTGTGCCTGTCTGCTCTCCTACTTTTATGCATGATTGTGTGTTGGTAGGGTTTCATGAAGGAGGGGCTCTCCAAGCTGTTCCCAGACTTAGTCAGGATGCCTGAAACCCATATCACCTGTGTGCTGTTGGATAAATTAGCAAATGTTAACATTTGAATGGTGTCCCATTGGAGGAGACACTCAGATGCACAATCTTACTTACTTTCCACAGGGGCCCATCTCCTGTCAATCTATACTGACTTTCCTTTGCCTGCAAGTTTAAGAACTGACTTGTTATAAAGCTCTTCTTTGTGCTCCCAGATCTTGCCCCTGACAACCTCTGAAGTCCTACTGCTTACTATGCTCATCAACTTCAGCCCCCTCTGTCTTCAAACCTTAAGTTCCAGACATGTTAAACTATGTACACTCAGTAGATGCTCAGGATGTTGATGAGCCCTTGCTCCTGCTCCTGCTGTTCCCTTTGCCAGTAATGCCCCTCTATACCCATTTTTCTGGAAAACACCCACTTATCACTTAAGACTCAATAGTCACTACCAGAAAAGTCCAAGTGTTCTTTCGTATCTCCCTTCCCCAAATCGTTTATTTCCTGCTTTATAATCCTGCTGTAGTTTGTTCAAGAAATATTTTCTATTGCTATTATAATTTATATTTGTTTTCTTGTGTGCTTGTTGTGGGGTGCAAGTGCTACGACCAATGATCATACTGGAGCAGTTCGGGAATTGGAAGAAGAGGAGAGCAGCGGCAGGCAAATGAGACATACTCTTTATTGTCAGGGCGCAGTAACAACCGCAGCAGCAAGCGAGCGCAGCAGTAAGCCCCACATCAGCAGCCCCTGTAACATGGCGAGCACTCATGTATATACACGGCTCAGAACAATAGTGGCAACGTGCCCAATCAAGGAGTGAGCACGTGGGTCTTAAATAAGAGATTACATCATAGTTACATAAGCATGCTGACTCACGCCTTACCGAAGGCCAGGCCGGAAAACACACCAGCAGTCATCTTGGTTTGGCCTAAGAAACCTTTTGCCTATACAAACAGGTTTCCCTTACAGTGCTCAATGGGAATAAATGAAATGGCACTGCATTTAGGATTTTTAAGGTACCAAGAAAAAAAAAAACTCCACAAAAAAATCGAGACAGGAGCTAGTCCAGTGTTTACGTCAACATTTTTGACATTCCTCCCTTCTCGTGTTAGCAGTGCCCTTTAAAACCCAGCTTTCCACTTGCTTTCTGTTCCTTTCACGTGGAGCAAGTGATGGGTTGTTTTCTGCAGACACATGGTCAGCTGGGTTATGTTTTGTTTATTTATTTAGGTGTGAATCTGAGGAATGACGGCAGCAGTCACTGGAATGCTCGGTGCTAACCCAGGACCTCTCTGCGAGATCTGCCACAGGGCATCAGAAAGTCTAATAATAATAATTTTTTTAAAAGTTGACACTTTAGTAGAATTTTTTTTTGTTTCATATCAATTTCTGGTCTCTTTGATCTTTGTGTGCAATTCCCTTTGAAGCAAAACTGCCATGGAAGGCAAAAGACACTGTAATCATTATTGCTAATGATAAAGATGCAGAAATTGCTCTATAAAATAATTGTTTTATATGCTTATAAAAGAGAACAGCTAATTAAAAGAAGGCCATCAACACAGGCTTACTATATATCTTTATAAAAGAAATGTAGACATCTTTTAAATGTGAAGAAAGTTTGACTACTCAAAGAGTAAATATGACCTTATAGTCTATAGAAAGCTTAATTCTCTGTTGGGAAAGTGCTCTTAGCCAAAGAAGACTTCAAATGAAACATCACATTACACTAAAAGCAACAGTCCATATCAGTCTACCTGTTTCACAGGCGGAGGCTGTGTTTTATTTATCTTTGTGTATCTAGGGCCTGGAATAGTGTCTGTAATACAGAAGATAGTCAACAAATGTTTCTTGAAGGAATATAGACATCTGTGACAACTATGTTTGTAAATGACTCTTTGCTATTTTATTTATGGCATGGGAAATGGGAATTAAAGAAGAGAAATGGGTTGTTTTTATTTCATTACCTGCCTGATCATTTCAGATGCTCTTCCCATATTGCATTCTTTGATGATAGGACTGCCAACAGGTAGAAACATAGTAACTACTATTAACGGCGGGGGGGGGGGAACCCCTCAATCTCTGTAAAATAATTTAAAAAGGTTTATTCTGAGCTGAATATGTGTGACCTAAGGCACATGGCCTCAAGAGGTCTCTAGAAAATGTGCCCCAGGCAGATGGGTTACAGTTTGGTTTTATACATTCATGGAGACAGGAATTACAGGTACAATCATAAATCAATACATGGAAAGCATACATCGGTTTGGCCCGAAAAGGCAGGATATCTTGAAGAGGGGGAGCTTATAGGTTTTAGGTGGGTTTAAAGATTCTTTGATTTGTTTTTAGCTAAAGAAATGGAGCTTTGTCTAAAGGCTTGGAATGTTTTAAGTTAAGATAAGGAAGTCTGTTAATCAGGGACAAGCCACCCGACATTTAGGACATTTACCTCTTGGCTCAAAAAAGTGATCTGTTAAGTAAATTGATGGCCTGCAGGTGTGGTTTAAGCTTTGTCTGGTATGGCCTTCGGTCCTATTCATGATTTAGTACCTTATTGTTACAAAGAGTAACTCCAAAAATGAGGGGGCATAATGAGGCCTGTCTAACCTCCCTTCTCCTCATGGCCAGCAACTCAGCTTTAAGGGTTTCCTGGGATCCCCTTGGCCAAGGGGGGGTCCCTACAGTCAGTTGGGAGACTTAAGATTTTATTTTAGTTCACATTACTTTGTATTATATTTTGTATTATGCAAGAGAAAATGCTGCCTTTGTATTTGAAAATTGCAACTGAGGTGGGTCCCTAGGAAGCCAGGATAGATGTGGACCTGAACTGACCTACCTTTATTTCTTAAGTTTTTGGTCAGTAGAATATACACATTATCCTATCTCAAAGCTTCAGAGATACATTTGCCTATGAAATATTTATTGAACATTTACTATGTGTGTGCTAGACCATGACCTCGATACCTAGGATATATACTTTAATTGTAAACAAATGAACATCATACCTGCTGTCGAACAACATTCTAAATACTTACACATTTTTATACAGAGAGTGATGGAAAAGTATGCCTCTCTGTTTCTACCAACTATTTCCATCATTTGTGAAAATCTTGAAAGTAAGTATACCGTGGGTTTCCTTTAACATGATTATGAAATACTTGACTTAAAAAGCAACCCATTCACACTACATATATTATATAAATTTAAAAATTATACAGACCAAAAAACAAGTTGGCTGATAACAATCTCATGTAAAATATTTTTCCTTTAAGCCCTCTGACAGGGCATCTTTAAGTAACATTTAATGTAGTCTTAGAGACTTACAAATCAAAAATCAATTAGATCAATATTTAAATTCACTGTCTTAGTGTTTTCTTGTTTACCTTTTCTTTAAAGCAGAATTTATAATGATTAAGATGTAGGGCCATGCATAATTTAGAAACACTTAGCATTATTTAAAATGAAGCCCCAAGAAACTGAGAGAAGAAGAAATTAAAATTTAACGTTGAAAAATAGGCAAACATTCTTAATTCAATGCAACTGTTTATCTCTGTGTAACAGCTTATCAGATTGTGGGAAAGGGCATCAACCACCTCTGTTCAGGTTCTTTTCATTAGAAATCAGCCAGCAGCACATTCCCCAGATAAAGAGGCTCCCTACTACAGCTACATTCATATGCAGCTGGAGAATTGCAGCTCAACAAGTCAAAGTTCTCCATTCAGGGATGATAAGTGATGTGTCAACTATAAACAAATGTGTAGCCCTCTCTGTAGGCAACCTGCTCACCAATGTATTATTAATTGGTGCGTTAATAGAATCTCAGAGGTTTGCTGTGAATATACCCCTGAAATATGTGAGCACAAAGCATATCCATACTGTGCATATGCTAATATTTATTTTTCTTCCTCTCTTGACTTTGCCCAGGGATTTGGTGTCAGAAGTGAAATTCACTTTGACTCAATGAATAAGTAGTTTATCCAGGGAAAGAAAGGGGTCTATTGGGAAGATATAATGTCAGAAACCGTGCTCACTCTTTCCCAGAAATAAACCCTTAAGTTGCTAAAAGGCTTCTGAGAGTGCTCACAGCCTGCCCACCCAACCAATCTGGAGCAAAGTTAGGGTTAGTTCTAGCACATGCAATTTGACTATGACTATAATTTTTCAGCTGCCAGAATTATAGGCAACAAAGGTCCTCACTCTTAGACTGCCTTTTTCAATTGGGTAAACAGAGGCTGTAGCTATACTGGCATTTTTAATGGCAGAATATATCATTGCATGGTTGTATTATTAATTCTTTTACTCTTACTAGGAAAAAAAGGCAAGTTTTTTTCCCAGAAGTTTTTAAAAAGTTTTTAATCTTTTAAGAAACTATTATGAGTAGCTGATTATTTAAAACTCACTCATTTTTAGCAGATCTGGCTTAAAATTTCTTCCTCTCGTAGCCTTCTAAATTACTCCAGCTATACGGGGTCCTTCCATTTGTCAAATTCCCGTGAACTTTGTGCTATGTTTATCACAAGGGTCATGTTTTGTTTAATATTTTATTTGCATAGTTTTTTAAAATTGAAAATTATTTTGTCTTCTTCGTTGGATTGTATGCTACCATATATCAAGGACAGTACTTTAGATGTTGTGGTATTTTCCACAGTGCCTCAGATACAGTTGTCAAATGTTGGTTAAATGATAAATTCCAAGTAGCATATACGTTTTTGAGGGATTGGTCAGGAGTTTGGAGAAATAATTTGGAAATTCCATTCATAGAATGAAGATTGCTATAAGGACCTGTCATTTCCCAAATGATGTTATAATAGGCCAAGATTCAACTTTGGCACTAGAGAAATTTGACCCAGATAGCTCTAATCTGACTTTTTGATGTTAAATTGTTGGTTGATTTTTAGGGAAAAGAAACTGTAAATTAAAACTAGAAAACTTGAGAGCATTTGGAGAAACTAGAAATAGAATATGTGGTGTTGATCAGAGAGAGATCAGAAGGAATGGAAAGCAGCACATCAAATGACATGTAAAGTTTTTTGAAAGCATGAAAGACAGGGAAGAATAGTGGATTTCAGGCCTATACACTAAGATTTGAAGTTAGGGAAAAGAGTTTTGCTTTCCTTCAAATTTCGTGAGTTTAAGGCTGTTTGAAATCCCACAATGTATATGAAATTTCAAATAACCAAAAAATTAGGTTGAATAATGAGAATTAATTGATGAGATCCTTTCCTACAACCTGTTTTACTCATAGATAAGATAAAAAGAAAATCCCAAGAACCCTGGGTGACTACGTTGAAGAGAGGGACACTGCCAGTTGGGATACTGGGGCCGAGAAAGGGATGGCGAAGATGCCAAAAGGAGAAAAGCCCACTTTCCTATTCAGCCTTGGACAAAAAATAAATAAACAAATAAATAAATAATAAAAATCATATATTCTGTTTGCTTTGTCTTTTCAATTTAGAGGAAAGTGTTTTTATGAGGTAGGCAAACAAATTTACAATTGTTGCTAAACTTTGGTCCTTAGGATAATTACTGGTAATTTTATTTCCAGTCAACAGTATTAACTTGGTTGGGTCACTCAGTATAGAATATATGAAAGATTTAGTCACTTCCCTTCAAAGTAAATCTTTATTTTTTTAAACACTGAAATGCACAGTATTTTCCCGTGTGTGTGTGTGTATGTGCACGTGAACACATATGCGTGTTGCCATTTCAGCTGTTTTATCATCCTCAAGCTTCATAACCTCATCACAAAGCCTCTGAATTGGAGCCTCCCCAAACTCCCTGTGGTCTACCTTTGTTCTTTTCCTCTTAGAAACTGCCAAGTCTAATAGGAGTTACACGTTTGTCAGCATAAACAGAGAGTATAGAAACTGGGTTTGTTAAAAGCTTTCCCTCTAGCCCTGAACAAAATGGTGAAGGGGCAGAAATGGAGCAATGCCATTGACAGAATGTTTTTACCTGTTGGCAATATGATCCCTTAAGTGGCTATTATTAATAATATCCTGGGTGTATGCAGTCTCTTTTCTTGTATAATTTCAAAATGCTCTGCACAGTGAATTAACTCTTACTGCTTTCTGGTGAGAAAGAATTCTATTATCTATTGCTAAATAGAAAGTATGAGAGAGATTGAAAGACAGAGAGAGAGTAAAACAAATCGTTCAAGGCGGTAGTCAGTAGCAAATATAGAATTAGGATTTAGGAAGACTTTACCATTATTGTCCAATCAAGTCTACAAAAGAGAATAGATTCCATACACGTTTCCACAAAAATATCACTCCCATCTTTCAAATATTTCTCAATACACAAATGGTAAAATGTTTGAAATAGCACTATTTTTGCTAAATAAAGTCTTTAGAATATCTGTAGCTGGCTTCTGCTTATGGCCATGTCATAGTAATTGGTATTGAACTTTTCCATCTGCTGAAAATAACTATAAAATTGGACAAAATACATGAAGCAAACTATTAGGTTATTAAGTATGAAATGTCCAATTTCCTTAAGCACTAAGTTTGATAGCTGATATCTCTGACATTTCACTTTGACACGTCTTGTTTTATTTTTATTGTGAAGGTACATCCTCAGTCTTTCAAACACAAAATGTGGCTTGTGATTATCTTTCAAAATTTTTTAGAGCAACTTTTGTGAAACCGTGGATAAGTCAAAAATTCGTGTTATTTTCAAATATGAGTTCCATCACAGAACCAATGCTGAGCAGTTTGAAATATCGACTAAGTGTTTGGGAAGGATGTATCTAATGAATGCCCAGTACATTGATGATTTGAGAAGTTCCATTTTGGTGATTTTAATCTTGAAAATGAGCCATGTGAGTGCCCTGAGACCAAGGTAGATAATGATGAGCTGAAAGCTGTAGTGGAAGCTAATCCATCTCAACCTACACATGAATTAGCAGCAAGGTTTGACGTTACTATCCCAACAATATTGGATCATTTGAAACAAATTGGCAAGATAAAGAAGCTGGATAGATGGGTTCCATGTGAATTAAACAAGAGAAGAGAAATTATCTCGAAGCTTGCCTTTCTTTGCTGTCACAACATAAAGGCGAAGCATTTCTACACCATATTGTGATGTGTGATGAAAAATGGATTCTTTTTCACAATTGCAAGCATTCGGCACAATGGTTGGATAAAGATGAAGTGCCAAAACAGTCCGAAACCAAATATTCATCAAAATAGCTAATGGTGTCTGTTTGGTGGTCCAGTGCTGGTATCATCCACTACAGCTTCATGAAACCTGGTCAATCGATTACAGCAGATGTCTACTGCAACCAATTGGATGAAATGATGAGGATGCTTGTGATTAAGCAGCCAAAATTGGTCAATAGAGACAGGCCAATCCTCTTGCAAGACAGCGCTCGACCACATTTCACACAAACAACACTGCTCAAACTACAGAGGCTGAACTTGGAAACTCTCTGTCATCCACCATATTCACCAGACCTTGCACCAACTAACTACCACTTCTTCCAGGCTTTGGACCACTTCTTGCAAGGAAAAATATTCAATTCTCAACAAGCTGTGGAAAACGCCTTTCATGATTTCATCGCCACTCACTCTCTAGACTTCTTCGCTGCTGGCATAAACAAGCTGTGGTTAAGATGGCAAAACCGTGTGGATAGTTTAGGCACATACTTTGATTAATTGTACTGCTTCTTGTTTGAAGTATAATAAACTACACTTTTGATTCAAAATAGGACATTTCATATTTAATGTTATTCTTGAGAGCAAAAAACACATGAGGGAAATCTCATGATTACTCCATAATTCTCCAGCATTCTGGGGCATTGTTTCCTGCCATAGAGCAGTGGCAGTCTTTCTGACATGAAGAGGCAGAGGTTAGAGTTCTAGGCTGCTAATGTTGTTGCAATTTGTGGAGCAGACAGCTACATGGAAATGACAGGCAGCAGATCTGTGTGGTCCAACGGTTTGGGTGGTCATACACAGGGTAAGACTCAGTGAGGGCTAGCAGAGACTACCTGCCTGTCTGCCTGAGAGATAAATGTTAATATCAGAGGTCATATATATCTGAGAGATATTAGAGTTTCAACTCAGCTGGATTGGAAAGACCAAACAAGTCACTTTGTACTTTCTATTAAAACCTCAGAAAGACTATACTCTATTAGTAAGGTACAAGCTCTGGAATAAGGCACATGCCATAGGACTAAGTCCAAATTATGCCTTCCATAATAAAGAATAAAACTAAGCCTAATAAAACTAAAATGATCCACCAGTTATTTATCTGCCTTCTAGGACTCTTAAAGGAAGATGATGTAATTGAGACTGGCTGCAAATATATGTTCCACAATGACCAGCATACATATAAGAAAACAGAAAAATGTCATCCCGAGTAAAGAGAGAAAGCATCATTAGAAATAGGCCCTGAAGTGACCCACATTTTGAAATTAGCAGACAAAGACTGCTAAATTGACTATTATAAATATATTCAGACTTAAAAAAACAAATGGGGAATCTCAGCAGAGAAATAAAACTAAAAAAAACCCAAAAATTCTAGAACTCAAAATTACAATATATAAAATAAAAATTTCATGGTTGGGAGCACAGGTTGGAGATGGAAAGATGGTAAACTTGAAAATAGATAAAAATAAATTATCCAATCTAACCAGAGAGAAAAATGATTGAAAAGAAATTGAACAAAGGTGGTTGGACAATATGAAGTAGCCTCACACACGTGTAATTAGAGTATCAGAAGGAGAGAAGAGAGAACAGAAGAAAAAAATACTTGAAGAACTAGTGGCTGAAAATTCTCCAAATTTAGTGATAAACATGAGATTACAAAACCAAGAATCTCAGAAAACCTTAAGCAGTATAAATACAAATAAAACCATATGTAGGCAAATCATGGTCAAATTGATAAAAACCAAACATAAAAGGAAAACCTTGAAAACACAGTAAAACAGCACATATGCACAGGGTAACAACAATATGAATGATACTTGACTTATCAGAAAAAATAATAGCCATAACCCAATGGAATGTTATCTTTAAAGTTCTGGGGGGAAAAAAAAACTGGTCGATCATCACAAAATTCTCCTTCCAGTTAAACTATACTTCAAGAATGAAGGTGAAATAAAGACATTTTTCAGACAACCAAAACAGATTTCATCATCAGTAGACTTACACTGTAAGAAATGCTAAAGGAGTTATTTCAAAGTAACAGGAAGCAACACCAGACGGAAAATTAAATCTACAAGAAGAAATGAAGAGTGCTGAAGTTGCCAATATGTGGGTTAATGGAGAAGAATATGTGTAAGTCTAACCATTAGGCATTGATAGGATAATTTCATGAAAGCTGTATTTGTCACAACTAAAAAACAGCAATAAAAGATGAGTTTCACTAGGATTTTATCTATTTTATAGTTTGATTTTATTTCTCTCTGTGTGTATATGTTTGCATTTATTCTATACCCTGTTAGCTAAAAACTCCTTTGGTCCTTCTAGAGTTCTTCTACTAAAAGTATGATCCCATAATTCAAAGGCCATGGTTCTGAAAGTAGCATCTGATAGCACATTTTTCTTTAATTTTATAGCCGCTAATAGATTCAGTTAAGGCTGAAACCCAGCTGGGACACACCGGTGCAGCCGTATTCATTGTTAAAATATCGAAATACTTCCATCCAGTTGGTGAATAGCCAATCTTAGCAAGCTCTTGAGTATTCCTGCACTTTCCTGGCTATGGTGGTCTCTCCTCTGGCATATCTCCACCTGCCCTTCTCCCACCCTCACTCTTTGAATTTTCTCATGATCTAGCAACTAAAGTGTTAAATTCTGGCACAGTAGGGTCTTTAGGTTCCACCTCCAAGGTTATGGTTTCTGCCCATTTTGATAACTTGATACTAGTTGTTAAACCCTTTGAATATCCCCTCTGAATTGACTTGCTGAAATGAGACATTAGAAATTTGGGGAAAGCTTCACTTTCAAGCAAAATCCTCATCAGCTGAAACAAAAGTACATTTTCCCTTACAGTTTGACTTATTAGCATCCATTTCCCACTTTTTCTGGAAATTACACCACAGTTTTCCTTTGGGAACAAACACATATGTTCCTAAGGTGGGGTGAATTCATTCCTGGCTTGACAGGTGGCACCTGGTGTTAAGCGTCCCTGGCTACGGCGATTGGTTAGGGATGAGCCTGTCACCAAATCATTGCCACTAGGGAAAAACATCCTCTTTCTGTTAGAGTGGCTTAGAGGAATGGATGTAAGCCCAGATCTGCTGGTGACCATCTTACCACCATGAGACAAAAGCCTGCCTGAGAATAAACAGAGAGAAATACAGAACCAAGAGATGGGGAAATAGTGAAACCTGACAATTATGTGTTGCTTAATCCAGCTAAAATTCCCCAGTTACGTGAGACAATAAATTCCTTTTTTTTTGTGTGTGTGTAAGACAGTTTGAAATCTGCTTTATGTCATTTGTCACTAAACGTTCCTAGATAGCATCTCTGCTTCCCCCATCCCTTTTCCATCAAAGATACTAAAACTTATTGACACATATTATGTGCTAAAACTACATAAATTATTTTATTTAATCCCACAACTTTTCTCCTGTCTAAGCATGCCCTTCCACAGATGCCTGATGCTGTCTTGAATCTCAGATGGCCCCAGGCTTCATGACAGCTCCCATTGTGCTACACCATTTAGGACAGGTCTTTCCAGAAATGCAACTACTCCAAAGTCATCCCTTCCTTCATGCTCTTATCTGAATTCCCATCTTATCTATTCTCTTACTTATCACTAAACAAGTCATCTGATATATTAAGCTATTAGTTTTTAGCACATTAATACATGTTAATTTGTCACCCACTTAGGGATGATCAAATTTTTAAATGGACCAAAACATTGGCTTAAAAAAATAAAGAGAGAAACCTCAGTGTACAGATAATTAAGTATCAGAGCCTAACTGATGTTATTCAAGTTATAGCACTTATGGACCACATACTCAAATAGAAGCCAACTTGTATATATCAGGCACTATGAGACTTCATAATCCTGACCTCAACATATAAGTAATTAAATGACATTGATAAGTTATCACTGCCATAATGGAGCTCTTCTGCCACTTAAGTGACCTTAAAATATATTTTTTAGTTGTGCTTTGCCGAAAAATTTTAGGGAAAATTATTAGTGTGCTGTAGTCAACTGGTATGAGCTCTCAGGAGCCAATTATGCATATCTCTTCACAAGTCTGTGTTCAGTGGCATCATGTTGGTAGCTTAAAATTGGCCATGGTGGGAGTATTTACATTACAGAAATCAGCAAACACTAAAAATCAGTCCCCCCACAAGTCCTCAAGACCTAGTTGTTAAATATTTACCAGCACACCATAGGTGGTAAATTTAACAATGTGCTCTTAAAATCCATTCCTAGAGAATCAAATAGAAAAAGCCTAGGAAAGCAATATGGCACAGTGTCTTAGATCAGAGTTTTTCTAACTGCACACCAGATTTTCACAACCTTTTCATGTGTCATGATCTATATTAGTAAATTTCAAGGATTAATTTAAAAGGAAATAGAATAGTTTAAAAATAATAAAAATATCAAAACACTAATATAAGGCACTTATGTAGAAAGGGTGAATATTATTTTCTAAAACATTTTTGTATGCATATATATCTGTATGAGTATTTGTTCGGGGTTACAATGTAAAATAATTTCTTACTCGGTCATAGTAGAAAAAAAAGAAAGTGTGAAAGCCACTGTTTTAGGGTGTGGGCTCTGTGGTCAAATATTTGCGTCTACACCATGACCTCATCATATGGCCACCTCTGTGTCTTACTGTACATGTGTGCAAATGAAGAAGACAATAATAGTGCCTATCTCATACGGTTGTTTTTAGGATTAAATGAAATAATACGTAACATCAGCCCAATAACTGTTAGCTATTATTAAAATCATTGGTAGTGAGGATAATTTATCAATGGCTTCAGTGAAATTGGAGGGTTTTCTGGGCTTTCTACATAATCATCATCTTCTAGCACGCGGCCTTTCTTCTTGTTGATATGTAGGTGATATGTGATCTCGAGGAATTCCAGGCTGTCTGGATGACGCAAGGAGAGACTGAAGCTTCAAGGTATCCAGCAAATTCTGGATTGCTCGGTATTTATGGGTGCTTAGTACAATAAAATGCCAGGAGAAGGTAGAGAATGGCCATCCCCACTACCAAAAAAAAAAAAAAAGATGCAAGGTACACACCTTAATTTATTCTGTTTCTTTGGACAATGTTTTCATACCTGCTCCCTTGATCCCCTACTGTAGTATTGAGTTTTGTTGGGAGGGGGCTAGGCCCTTCTTGTCCTGAGTCAGTCTGGACTAGGACATTAACTGACTCCTAATGCTAAGAACAGAATATTTTCTAAAATTCTGGCAGCCAAACTGTCTCTGATTTAATTTTCATTATCCCATGGCATTAGGGAGCTTAGCCACAGAGGGTTTGGGCCCTCTGTAACAATTACTAGTCTTTAAATTCCATGGCAACTACTGTGCCTGTGCCAACAAGTCTGGGCTGCCTTCCGCCCTCTTATCTACTTCCTGCATGAGTTTCAAGGAGAATTGATCCCTACTATCTTAGTACACATCCAGATGTAGGAAGCTCCCAACATATAGCTGTAACTTGAGACAGATTTTCAACTAGCAGGACCAACATGTCTTTTGTATAGCTTTGAACTTTTAAACTGGTTCTGATTTTATCCATGCTTCAAAAAGACCACATATAACATAAAGCCCTCGTATAATACAGACTCAAGGTTTGATTTCCTTTTTTTGTATTATACCCTAGTTATCAGCCTGAAATTATGGCCCTCCTATGTTACACAAGGGTCCATGTCCCCAGGTAATAAAGGGAGGGATAGACACAAATGAGTGCATATTGCATGGATCTGTTTATATAAAGGCCTAAACCAAGCCAAAGTAATATACAGTGTTAGAAGTCAGGATGGGTATTACTCTTGGGGGTGTGGTGGGTTTGTGACTGGTAAGAAACATGGGGAGGCTTCTTGAGTGCTGGTAAATTTCTGTTTGTTGATCTGGATTTTTGTTTCATGAAAGGTGTTCAGTTTGTGAAAATTCACTAAGCTGCATAATTATGAGGTACGCATTTTTCTGTTTGTATATTACACTTCAATGAAAATTTAAAATAAAAAAGCACAGCTGAAGTGAAAAAGAATGGCTGTGTATTTTTAAAAAATGGTTATATATGACAAATTGGCCACAGGAGATCAACATGAACTTGCAGCTGTGGGCTTATTAACAACACTAAACCTGATGAGAGAATCCCCTAATGCCTGGTGAGAAGCCCTAGTGTACAATGAGGTGTCTTCCCTCATTGTGAGTGAGTGATGGCCATGGGTCTCCTTCTCATTATAATAGCAAGCCAGTGCTTTGTTTTCCTGCCTGTTATTAAGCGGAAACCAGAAATCTGGGTATAAATGACAAATACACCAGTTGCATACAGCCTGACATTTGGTACCTGCAGCTGTGCAGTGTAGGCTAGATGGGAATAGAAAGGTGGTGAGTGAGTTCCACTCAGAAGAGCTGAGCTTCAGGTCCATTCTGAAGTTAGGCAACTGTTACATTCACAGTTTGAGTTCTGAGAAGTGAATGAAATTATTCTTTGGCTTTATTATGTTCCAGTGTTAAAAAAATTCTCTTCAATAATTTAAAAAAAATTGCTTATTGTGCCTATTACGTGCCAGGCCCCGTGAAAAGTTCTAAGAATACGAGGATGAGTAAGTACAGCATCCCTGCTAAATACAACAAAAATATGGTTTCTTGGGACTCTGATAACCATCAAATGCTAAATATGAAACATAACTCAAATTTATTTTGGCAGTGCATTCCAGTGTGACAAATCTGAAGTCTCCTCCCCTCATTGCCATAATTGGTTGCTTCTACCCTTTAGGTTGGGATAGATTACTGTTTCCACCTGGGTACGCAAACTGTCCTGGCAGAGTTCTAAGGGTTTCGGATTACTACTACTCTTTCCAGATGCGGTTAACCTTTGAGCGTGACTGTCTTGCCCACTGTGATGTCTGATGCCCTTTCAGACAACTGGGAAACTGATGCCAGCAAAGATCAACTGATTCTGGCCCAAGACCAAAATGTCAATAGAGATCAATCCCGAGAATATATCCCAGGCATCTGCTTCTATTATTTTCCTTATGCTCTGTATTTCTGGTTACGGTGCACTCTCCTATTTAAAATGTTGACAAATAATATATCACAAATAATGTATTAGATTTAATTATCCTTCCTATCTCAATCTTTTAGGTACATGATCTGTTCTCTGTACTTGAGCTTTCACCAAGTCCTGGTTGCTGTTTTGCTCACAATAGCTCCAAATTTGGCTTTCTTTTCTCGGTTGCTATTGTTAGATAACATCAATCTTTTATTGATCTTTGTTTCAGACTGCCACAGCCGCCTTCTATTCGGATTTCACACATTTTTTTTGTCTCTACTTCAGTTACTCAAGAAACTGCTCTAAACTTGTCTTCTTTACCTTTGGTCACTTGGAACAGATTCAAATATCTCTTGTCACTCTAAATTTAGTCTTAGCAGCACCGGTTTCAATCACTGCATCCATTCACTTCTTTTCTCTTCTCTTTTATGGCCCATTTTCTTTAGCTCCTAGGAAACACTGAGATAACTCCTTATGTTTTTCCTTTTCATTTCTACCTCAGCATATTTTTCCAAGTCTGGACAATTTAATTCAGTTGGTTAGCTCATGGAACTAGTAAAACTTACATGATTCGATTTGTTCAAGTTGCGTTATTCTAGAGAAAACTTATGTTACATGTTTGGTCATAGTCTGTATTACAGAAGCATGTTATTGGTCATAAAGTAAACTGTGGTACAAGTTACCTGGCAAGCTTTGCACAAGCCAGGTATCACAGCTAAACTTGTGAGTTCCAGCAGATCTGCGGAGGTTAGTATGATGTTTCCTTGTGATGAATAATGCATTGCCAGGCATATAGCAGGTGTGCAATAAATATTTGTTGACTAAGTGAATGAATGAGTATTTTCTCCTTTTGTTTCTCACTTTACAATAAATCTCAGCTTTATTTTCCACTAAGCTCCTTCATTCCTGAATGGGAAAAATAACTAATATTTTTTTAAACTCATAGGCAAGTTGCTTTACACATGCTCATTTACTCTTCCCAAGATTTCTGTTGTAAACAGATAAGTAAAACTAGTTTAGGGGCAAAGTTAAATACTACCTGCTCAGGACTCCTCAGTCACTGAGAAGTGGAACAAATTTGTCCAATTCCCAGTTCATTGACTGAGAATAACTCCTTTTATAACTCCCTTTTGTTGAGAATTTTGTCCTAACATCCCAGAGGACTCTGAAAAGCAGTGAAGATGTGATATATTAAGCACCTTCAGTGGCTTATTTGTCCTTCTAGTGCTTCTCATTCCTTGAGCATATTTGTATTAGCTTCACTTAAATTCCTACAGCATTATTACCTCAAAAGTATTTTGTCTGAGGTCTATATATGTTCCAGTTCAGTTTTAGGAGAGCTGTTCTTCTAGGTCATGACACTTGGAAATGATCCTGCCTAGAGAGGGGACCTTTGAACATGAATTTGTTTCCACATCTGGCATCCATTAGCCTTCTCATCAAGACCGTTTCTGGAGCCAACTCCATCCACTGTCCAGATGTTTCTTTTACTTGTGGCTTAGCACAAGATCTTTACACCTTGCTGTTTAGCATACATATGGGGTAATAACCTTGGGGAATTCTGAAGGCCCTGAACTGCAATTCCTCTGAAATTGTAGGCAAAATTGTCTCAGTGGTATGGATGCTGAAATATCCCCCTCATAGCACCCATTTCACCGTGGGAGGGCTGCAACTTTATAGGACCTGTCTGGGGCACACAAGATGCCATCCAGAGGATGATATTTCACATGACACCCAGAGGAAAGCTGAAAAGCAAGGGGAAAGTGGATTTTGTTTAAAAAACTATTTCTTTATTAGGTAGAAAAACTGTAGCAGTATAAGAATTAGAAAATTAGCCTTGATTTTTTTGGATGTGAAATATCACCTTATATTTTGTTTTAAACATCACAAAGAATGAGCACAAGGGTTTCCTTAAATATTACTGATGTTGCCTGGACTTTTATCTCTTGCTAGGATGTTAGCAACTTAGTGTGTTTTGAGTGATCTTTCTGTATTGATCTAAGAAATTCTCAAACATTTACCCTTGATTACTCTTCTGGAATGCATTATTATTAGCTGTGGAGGCTTGACATATGGCATATCAAGAACAATGACACTATCTTCGACATAGGTGAACCAAAAGGAGAAGATAAGTATTCTTTGGGGGCTTTTGAGTTAATTTTATGACAATCAGTGAACAACAGGATGGTTAGCCTAATTCTACGAAAAATTTCACAGCATACCTCTTAAGGTGCTAGTTCCATTGCTCCTTTATTCAAACAGTCACTCTCCTCTGCACCACAGCTAAATTTGTGTTCTTGTTTTTAAAATCTGAGTATTTATAGATTATAAAATGTTTTAGTAAGAAAGCCTCAGAAATCATCCAGCCTGACCCTTGATCCTCTCAATTTTCATATGAAGAATCCGAGTCCCTGGGGAAGGCGATTATTCAGTATTTATATTTTAGAGTCTTGCTTCAAAACTTATTTAAAAGCTCTTGCCCTAGATGAGATCTAGTCTGCATGTGGTGCATATTTGGGAGCATCTGTATTTAACACACTGTGCTTCCTTCTTCCAATATATGTTCTTCTTCTGGCCAGAGACCTGTTACTTTCTTCCAAGTGATTTGGAATTCCTGCGGACATTTTCCTTCCATTAGACAATATTATCTCTTCCCAAGGGTATAGTTAAATAAAGAGTTCAGGGTACTGGTGTGGATGAGCTGAGGCAGAAAAAGAGGTATTCTATTGTTTAATCACAGGATTGATGGCAGTCAGCTGTAGGAAACATCAAGTGTATATCTGCCACATGCTGCTGCTCTGAGAACAATGGTAGAAAAGTGAAAGGTTAAAACAAAAGCAAAAAGCAAAATAATAGGTATATCCACAGGCTATCTCCTGCTAGGTGAGCGGAAAAAAAAAGACTGTTTCCCTGCGGAAGGCAATGACTTCAGTCTACTGAGCTGTTGAAAAAGGAGAAGTTAACCACAGGGAGACAGGAAAAATAACAGTGGAGAGAACCCAACTACAGAACACTAACTGTTCCCTGCGCAAACGTTAGCTCCAGGCTGTGCTGTTTAGTGGCGTGTGAAATCACAATTAATAGAGCAAGGGTTCTGTAAGTGAGCCGAAGCTGCTTCAAATTACATCCTGCTATTAGCTGCTTTTAGAATTACCACGTTGAACAACTCCATGTTTATTGAACTGTGATGTGTTCTTGAAGAAATCATTAATGAAGACAGTTGATTATAGTTAAACTTACTCTGTTGGTATTTTAGATCTTAACCATTTAGGATGTTTACCAGGGTGGGACGCAGAAGAAGGAAAGGGGTAGAGTTGAATTGGCAACCGGAGCTGTTGGTACCAAGGTATTCCAATAGAGTCTTCCAGAGGTCTTTATTTATCTGTTTGTGTACTTCTGGTGAAGATTATACCCGGACTCTGTTGAATGTAGTTTAGGATAAAACATGTTGATACCTGATGAGGTACACAATGAGTGGAAGCTCAGAGAACATAGAAAACCTATAAGGAAAACAAAGGCTTTGATTTATGTAGAAGTTTAAAGACATTAAATATCACCATTGCCCTTGCAATAGCCTTTTTATAAAATAAAATGGGCTTATGGAAAATATGGCTTAAAATGTAAAAAATAAATCCCCTGTCTATTTTCTCCTAAAATAATGGCTTTGAAATCCCTTTTTACCCCTAAGATATTAGCAAGTATATTATCATTTCTGTTTTGATACATGTCAGTGAGGGTTTAGGAACTTTAATGAAGAGTACATTTTATGGATAAAACATTGTTTTGTTGAGTATACTGAAACTTAGTCAAGCTGATGTGACAGCTAACTTTTCACTGCATGGCTCAAGGGTTCCCTGCATAAATTTTTCTCAGGATAATTGAATGTGTAATGGGATCATGGGACACTTACATGTGGAAGGGAATTTACACAATATCTCTTCCAACTCCTCTGAGTGCCTGGAGCAGTGAATGGCCTTGTCTACATAATTAAGTCACTTGATATCCAGGACTAGAGCCAGGACTAGAACTAACTTTATGACTCCAAAATCCTCTTTGAATTTGCTGTCTGCACTGAAAGGTGTCAATCATCTTTGCTACACATGATCTGCAAAATTAGTACAGAGCTGACATTAGAATCTGATGCTAGTATAAAGCCCTTCCTTGGCTTCTTCCACTTTTTATCAGGCCAAAGTTGTGATGTTTGCCAACCCTACTCTTCAGAGAAGCTTATTCCAAATGGTCTGCTTTACCCAAAAATCACTAAAAATACCACTGGATCTCTGTCTAATATTCATTTTGAGAAAAGTGATAAATAAACCCTATGAAATCCGCTTTCTTGAATTTGGCATTAGCAAATGCATCAGGCTAGGAATTCACACTGTTTTAAAAGGTGAGACAGAGGTGATGAAGTCCATGGCTGGATTCTGATGAGTTATGTGGCCTTGGAAAGTCTCTGAGCTTTAGTTTTTCAATTTGTAGAGTAAAGGGTTTGAGCTGAATGATCTCCAAGGTATTCTCTAACTTGTACATTTTTTTTCATTGTAAGTTCAGTATTGACAAATACTTCTGGAATTCTAGCAGCCTATCTGCTTAATTTGCAACATTCTTCTCCCTTGTCAAACCCAACATATAATTCTAATGATGTGATTAAAAAAAAAATATATATATATATTCCCTACATGGCTGACCCCGTACTAGTTATATATTCAGTTTTGTTTCTCAGTGGTAGGGATATATTTGGCCCCTAATAATATTCTTTCTCACTTTTCCATGGCCCACCACCCCCTAACTCCCCTCAAGGATGGAACACCAAAAAAATAGTCACAAAATAAGGATTAGAGAGTCAGATGAGGAAAACATTAGAAAAATATGCTTAGGAACTAAATCCCATTGAAAGATATTTAATGCTTAATGCCTTCCTGCAAGAAGCTTTGTATCTTTGGCAAAGTTGGAAGAAATGGAAGGGAGGAAATGAGGAAAAAGGAAATACTTATTGAGAGCCATCTTTGTTCTAGGCATGGGACTAGACACATCCATTTAGTTCTAATTCTATTCTTGACATCATTCACTTATTAGAACAAATATTAATTTGTGCATTTACGTGTCAGGCACTCAAGGTTCAGAGGTGAATGAGAAAGATGTAGTCTTTGTCCTCAGTGAGTTCATTAATCAAGTAGGTATTTTATCCTCAACTTTGCACAAAAGAAATTCATACACTTTTGTAAAACTATAGATTTCTTTTAGAAATTCTAGAAATGTGGCTTTTATTTTAAAAATTTCTCCTCCCCATGAATGACAGAAAAATTGGATATATATACATTTTACTATAATGATGATATAGCATAATCCATCTGAATAGTTCCCACCCCCAAGGCCCAATTTCTTAGTCTCCTAAGTTTCTGGTGAGCACCTCTGCAGAAAGGCATTCACACTTACCTGGTAGTTGGAGGCCTAGTGAGACCATGTGACTACTCCAAGGTCAGAGAGTGAGGTGGCCTTGAGCTCTGGATTCAAAGTGTCCACAGGTGTCTGGGGAAGATTTTTAGTTATATCGTTTTCACCTTCCTGACGTTTCAGTCAGATTTTTTGATGTCTATGTTTCCAGGTTTGGAGGGTGGTATTCTAAACCTGACTTGTCTTCTCCAAGGTGGGCCAGTGCTAAGGTGAAAGAGGCCATTCTTTCTATCCTTTGGCCGACGCCACATTCCCACAGCAGCATGGCTGTGCTTAATTGATAAAGCATACCTCCCACTGCCCGCAGGGGCTTTGAGCACATGTGCCAAGTCAAATAGACTTTATCTCAGTCAAGCATTGCCTGCTCCTCTGCTGTGGCCAAATGCCCAGATATTTTGCTGCTGTTTAACAAAGCCAACTGGAGAAGAAAATGACCTGCATGCCAGCACTGGGAGAGTTATGAGATGGAAAGGAAATTTCCATAGGTAAAATATGCAAATGAGAAAGCCTGGCTTTCTTTTTCATCATGAATCAGCCATTTATCACATTGGACCATGAAACACCAAGACAACCAAGGCACACAGACTTGACTGCAGCAAAGGGAACCAGCATGAGCAGTTGGCTAGGAGTCCAAGGGCCTGGGCATGAGGAATAAAGGAAAGCCCATTTCTGCCTCCGCTGGTCACCATTCTGTATACTTTAAAGAGTGCTTTTCTTATATCTTTTGTAAGGTACATCCTATTCTGAGTGGTAGAGAATCTAGCTCAGTACTTGTTTTAGTCACCATGCTGGAATTCCTTAATAGTGCATTTGTATATTCAGATTATATCCATGCACAGAATGCTGACACACTGCCTGGCACATAGTAGGAGTTTGACTCTTACCTCTGAGATGGTGGTGCTCACCCACACTAGCCTTACATTGCAGATATGGGAATGGAAGTTTGGAAAGCTTCCCTGATACCATAGGGGAAACCCATGGCATATGGCCTGTTACTACTCCTGTCTCTGAGTCTCATGTTCCTGTGGGCAGTATTTCCCCTTGGTGGGGCCGAGGAGTGGAAAGTTCTTCATGGTCTCCATTACAGAGTACAGCAACAACACAGCCCTCTACAATGTTTTTAGGGCCCCAGATTATTACATCAGGTTGCTATAGAGGACAAGAGTTTCTGTCACTGCATGTCTACTACTATACCCCTTCCAGAAAAGCTTCAGCATTCTCTAATGCAGTGCTTGGGCCAGCCTCAGCCTGGAGCAGTCTCTTAGTGGGGGTGTGGTTTATGCTGATGGCAGGTATAGGAGGCAGTGTCCAGAACTGGGGGTGGGGTGGGGATACTTTTTGCAGTGGATTTGTAAGGAGAAGAGCTAGATTAGGGAGGTAACATTGCCAATTTGCTTTAGGATCTTAAACAACTCTTTGTGTCTCAGTTTTTTCATCTGTAAGATGACACTAATAATACCAGCCTCAGAATGTCATTTGTGAACCTAAATGGGATAATGCCCATGGATGTGCTTTGTAAGTAATAAAAAGCCTTTCAGAGGAATATTTTATTATCATTTTCTCATACAACTCCCTCCTTGAGGAATTACATGTGGAAATGGTTTGAGTCAGATTTGAAATTAATTAGTGCATTAGTGTATATAGGATAGATTTGGAGGAGGTACTGAACAGTCCCTTCTAGCCCACAGAAATCCTGGTCCCCAGCCTCCCACGAGGCCAGCAATCCTACTATTCCTTATAACCCTGAGCCTCTTATTATAACATATATTCCACTGGCAAGAGTAATATCACAAACTTTTTTTTTTTTTTTCCAATCAATCAAGGACATTTTAGAAGCTTGGGGGTGAATTGTTGCCACCAAAGTTCTGAAAACAAACTGTCAACTTTATAATTTTTCTCTGGTCACAGGGATGAGGTGGGGTTAATGTTTCAGATTGAATCTCAGAATGAAAACAATATATACAGTTTCAAGGGAGAAGAAATATAAGACATGAACCCTTATAGATAAGTGTTCTGAGATAGAAAGGGAGGAATGAAGGACTGTAAAATCTCTACAAGTTTTCCTTACTATATTTTGGTTTTCTTTTGGTTCTTCAAAGAGTATGATTTCTTGAGTTGTTTAGGCGTGTTCCTGTGTGTGGCTGGGGAGAGGATATATTATGGATAGTGATAGCATGGGTTATAGCCCCTGCCTTTCCAATTTCTTCCAAAAAGTTCTTATTCCAAGCTGGAAGACAGAATTTTATTTGAATCTTACTGTTGCTTTCATTTTCCTTTACCTGACATTAAAACCTATTTAGAGATATACTCATCTCTTTGCACAAAACATATGATGTTATATAGTTTTCGTCTTCAAAGTGATGAGGACTTGCGAGAAAAGTCCTTGCTTTATAGTCAGATAGACTTGGGTTTTAATCATGGCTTTATTAATTACAAGCCATTTGACTTTGAGCAATTCATTTCACATTTCTGAGCTTCAGTCTCCACATCTGTAAAGTGCGGATAATAATTCTGATTTCCTATTGTTCCTGTGATATTTAAATAAAATAATACAGTTAAAATGTCTGGCATAGAGTAGACACCACAAAGTGCTCCTTTTGTCCTCCTTAATGTATAGCTGTGGAAAAGATGAGAAGTCACAGAGAAGAATTAGAGCTCAGTTCTCTAGGCCTATACAGTGCTTTCCCTAAAATGCTTTGCAAAGATCACCTTTAATCACAATATATATCTCTTATCGGAATAGAATTCAGTAAGAGTTTTTTGTTAAAAAATATTTGCTCAAAACACTTCAATGGCTCAATTTCCTACCTAAACATGTCTAAACTCTTCTGCCTGATTTTCAAGGTCTTTTATAATCTTGTGTACTCTACCTACCCAGGCCAATTTCTTACTATCCTCCACTATTCTTCCTCGTATATCTTCTATTTTGTTCATTGATATGGCAGATTGTATTTCTCAATAAAATATTTCTAGTCCCACATGCTCTTCCAGAACCCTGCCACTCTGTCTTCAAGAGGAGAAGCAGTTGTATAGCTTAAATATGCATAATTTTTTATTGTTAATTATACCTCAATAAAGCTGTTTTAAAAAGAGAGATGGAGTATATTTTCCCTCCCCTTGAACCTGGGCAGAACTTTGCAACCCAAACACCTTTTGAAGGAGCTGAGCAACCATATAGAGATGCACATGCAAAAGTTCCAACTGGCAGCACTAGCTGAGGTCCCAGCAGACATCCAGCATCAATCACCAGATAACTAGTGAACAAGCCTTTAGATATTTCGGACCCTAGTCTTGAGCTGCCCTAGGTGACGACATATGAAGCAGAGATGAATCATCTCTACCAAGCCCTGACTAAATAGCAGACTCGTGAGGAAAATTAATGGTATCATTTCAAGCCATTAACTTTTGGGATGGTATGTTACTAAGCAATCAAACAATTGGGGAGTCCTACTTTCCATTTATATTTAAAGATTTTTGAGGGTAAAAGCCAGATCTTCTCTGCCTTTTATGTGGAGAAAATATCAATGCCGGCTATAAAACGTAGGCAACAAAAAACGGTCCTGAGCGATCATCTAATCCAGCCATTTACAAACCATTCCAGAGCTCAATTTTTTGAAAATATATATCCTGGGCCTGATTTCTTGAGATTCTGATGAAAAGATCTGGAGTGGTGCCCAGGAATCTACTTAAAAGCCTTCTGATGAGCATTTAGATTTGGAAACTTTTGATATGGTTTACTCTTCTCACCTTAAAGATGCAGAAATAGGTCCAGAGGCAGACATGAACTTGTTTTGGGTAGCAGAGCAAATTAGCAGAGCTGAAAGTGAAACTCATCTTCCCTCACACAGTCTCATCTTCTAAAGCACCTTTCTTTAGATAACTCAATGTAGTTGACTAGGGATATGTACTTCTTTGCACCACCTGTTCTTCAAGGTAACTCTATAGTACATTTATCTCTGCCCCTCACAGGGACTCTCCTTTTTTTAAGTGAATGAAATGTTCCCATGCTTTCACCGTGTCTGGGTAGAAAGGGCCCAGGAAAAAACTGTAGGAGGGGAAACATGGTGGTGAAGAGATAACTGTGTTTTCTTTGCTTGACTGCTAAGGTCAATCCACACATACACATATGTTTCTTCCTTCATGTGCCTGCAAAGGTTGAATTAGAAATTAGATGTACAGATTGATCTGTACATCTCCAGCTGACATGCTCTGCAATGTGCTAAAGAATAGACCACGACAGGAAAAAATGGATGTGGTGAAAATCATTTCCATTACTCTGAGAGGAAGATGATAGATCAAACAAAGCAGGTTCTGGATGAAATGAAGTCAGTGAGTTGGAAGTGCAAAGGACTTGTTTCTGCTTTTCTGAGTCTTGAGCCAGTCATCAAATTGATTTTTTAAATGAACCAAGAATTTATAAGAGAGTTTTGATTCATAGAAATAACCTTTCAGACTGCCTCTGCCATAATTTGATTTTTAAATCTTTAATAATTTCTTGAAATTTCCTTAGGGAATTTTTTGGGAATTCAGTTGGTTTTTGGGTTACAGACATTCTCCTTGAAATTTGACTTTGAATTGGCAGAGAAATTTATCTTTTTATTCTGGTTAGGTCTTATTTTACATTTTTTACTGGTAACAGACATTACTGTTTGAAAATTTTTCTTTTGTCAAGAACTGTTGCCTTTTAAGTGGATGTGGTTGCCATTTTTGAACGAAGAGGGTATTGCTGGGGGATATTTTGTTGTCTCATCTTTTGCTCCCCAACCTCGATTTTCCAGGTCAAGAGAGCATGAATTACCCCCAGAGTGAGTTACTCTAAGGACTGGTTACAATGACATATTCCTCATCGAAATGGAAGCTGGAAACATGGAATGGTAATCAGATTTCTCTTGTTGTTACTTATGTCAGATTTCAGAAATTTTCTTTCTTTTTTTCCCCCAATTTTTGTAAATTTTCCCATTTACATTTGGTTTGCTTAAATTTGGTTATCTCTGTGGGCATTTTGTTGAGGTTTGTATGTTTTGCCTTTGGTGTTAACTTGAACTTATAATAGCTAATATTTTTTGAATACTTATAATTGTGTCAGACACATCTTATTAATACCAGCATTATTTTCCTCAGTGCTCACAATCTCCTACTGAGATGATATCATTATTTCCATTTTAGAGATGAGGAAACTGAAGAAAAAAATGAGAATATATAAGTTGCTAAAGATCACAAAATGGCTAGAAAGGGCTTAATCATTTTACTCTTGTGCCTGAGGTAATAAATTTACTTTCCATGTCTTCCCGTGTACATTTGGCTCTGATTCTACTTTAGTTAAATTTCCAAAAGGTGCGTTCAGGTTGTCTTAGTTCAATAGTTTCCAATCTTGAGCATGATCAGAATCACCTGGAAGGCGTGTTAAAACTACAAACGCTGGGCTTCACCCCCCAGAGTTTCTAATTAAAGTAGCTCCGGGGTGGGCTCCAGAATTTGCATTTCTAACAAGTTCCCAGCTGATGTGGATGCTGCTGGTCTGGAACAACTCTGAGAACCACTGATTTAGTTCAATCCCTTCAGGTAAAGGTAAGACCTGTCTATCCAGCTAATTCCATCCAAATATGACAAGTTAATATATAATATCAATCAACTAAAAAGTTATTTTTTTCTTTGTCTCCTAGAAACAGAATTATGCAGATGTATGACTTTTAGCTATCTAAAGACTGCTGTGGTGTTAGTCTCGTAGTAAAGCTGTTTCCTCAGATTTGAGTGATACCTTTAGCTGTATGGGCCACAGGCCATGCTCTCTCGGACACCTGAGAATATATTGATTCTTCCATGTCTGTGATTGTGTGCAACAATAATCCACCCCTCAGTTAAAGGGAAATATCTAATTCTAGTGGTTCAGGAACTACAGGCTGCTGCTGTGTAGGCTTAGCCATTTTCTAGCTCTTTTGTTATGCCCTTAGTTATGGCAGACATTTATGGGTAGCATGGGTCTGATTTGCTAGGAAGTCATAACTTACCAGACTTTCTATTCTTTTCTAGTTCATCAACCATTCTCATTATTGGCAATAAGTTTTTATCAAAGTCAGCTATTCTCGACTCACTGTTACATTGGGTCTGTTGGTAGAACTTTGAACTGATGTTAGTTAAACAATTTATTATGTGAATTGCTTAAGAAAGATATTAGAGGAACAGGGAGATGAAGAGGATCCTGCGAGTTTCAACTACATGGTATATAGGTAGGAAGAGCAACATTGGTATAAGAGGTGGGCAAAGAAATGGGCATCTTAGAACGAAAAGGCCCAGTTGTATCTTCCTGAGGAATATTACTGCCTTCACCTACAATTCCACCATCTGGTAAGGGTGGAGTCAGGAAACGGTCATCTGATTTAAACCGTAGGTACATTCTGTAACTCTGAGGAAGTACACAGTGTTGTAGGCTACATTTAGTACCATGGATCATGCAGTTATAAGGCATTTGAGCTATTAAAACTCATTTTACAGATGACATGCTCTGCATAATGTTTATTAAATCACCTAGGTGAATTGTATTCCATTTTGTATGCATACCACATTTTCTTTATCCACTCATCTGTTGATGTATATTAAGGTTGATTGTCATTTGTGACAACATGAATGAACCTAAAGGACATTAAGTTAAGTGAAATAAGCCAGGCATGGAAAGACAAATAATCTTACTTATATGTGCAATCTAAAGAAGTTGAACTCATAAGAGCAGAGAGTAGAATGGTGGTTACTGGGGACTGGGGGCGGGGGGATGGGGAAGATGTTAGAGGCTACAGCATTTTAGTTAGATAGTAGGAATAAGTTCAAGAGATTTGTTGTGCAATATGATGAATATAGTTAATAACAATGTATTGTATTCTTTAAAATTGCTAAGAAAGTAAATTTTAAGTGTTCTCACCACAAAAAAATAAGTATGTGAAGTAATAAACATGTTAAGTAGCTCAATTTAGCCATTCCACAGTATGTACATATTTCAAAACATGTTGCACATGATAAATATATATAATTTTTGTTTGTCAATTAAAAATAAATTTAAAAAACACCCAGGATGGAAATTTTATTTCCATTATTGGATTCCCTCCTTTCAAAGTCAATAGAAGTTCAAAAACTTTCCATTGCATCCCAATATCTACTATATCAGAAGATTAGATTCAGGTAGAGTAGATCTGGGCTTTGATGCTCACAAAGGATGTAATCTTTGGCATGTCATGTAACTTCTGTAAGTTTCCTCAGCCATAAAATGGGGAGGAACATCGGCTTCACAGGAAAGCTGTGAATATTAAATAAAGTTAAGTGAGATAATGTATTAAAGGGTAGACTGTTTGGCTTTATATTTGACTTCCAAGTTCTGGTATTATCTGTGCCTTACAATTACTTCAGCTTTGTATCGCACATTCTCCAAAGTGACCTCTGTTCTTGTCAGGCTGTTTCCCTCACAGTCCAGTGAATATGCCACTCTGTTCTCCTGGACTTTGCTCAAAAGCATCCACGCATTTTACTTGCTGAGCCACGTGTGGATTTGACATCTTCCAGTATAGTTTCATTTTCTGTTCTTTCTGGGAACAGAGGAGTCAGCTGAGGAAGCGAAATAACTGCGGATATAGTCTGCGTGAAATCACTCAATCACTAGTTCCTGAATCATTAGTTCCTGAACTATACTCTGTCCATCCTTGTGGTGGGCTCGGAGCAACCCAAAGACGTAAATGTATGGCTCCTTCCTGCCGCTCTTTCCTTACCATTCAACCAGGAACACTAACTGCACTGCCACACTGCTGCCTACAAAATGTTCCCAGCAGAGTGAAGCTTCTAAATCTGGGAAATGCTATCATGTCAAATCCGGCAAGGGAGCATCTAAGTGGTGAGGAGAATGAGCACCATAGATTTCATACGGAACTAAGTGGTGCATGCTGAAATCATAATGAGAGTATTTATCTTTCTCGTCTGCCAGGTTATAGATTGATGGATTAGATGTTTCATTATGAATTTGACATTGTATTTCATTCTCTTTTTTCTATAGCTGCTTTACAGATCATATTTATGGCTTGCCCCTGCAGAGGCTGTTTGAACCCTTATTAACCACTAGCAAAGCTAACCCTTGGTAAATTTCTGGAAATCTGTGTCCAAAATGGATATGTCACAAAGAATGTTTTTATCAGAGTCCTCTCAGATGTTTTTGAAGGTGGACAAAGTAAACTATGGTAGACTGAAGCTCATATGGAGAAAGTAGGTATTTAATGTGTTTAATAATAGCTGCAACAAATCAAGCACTTCATTATGTGCCTGGCACTGTGTTATATGTTTCATTCATGCTGTCAGGTACTGTTTGCAACACATGGGAGAGGTAGGTATTATTATTCCTGTTTTACAAATGAAGTAGCCAGTATTGAGAGAGGTTTAGTAAGTGCCAGAGCCAGCACAGCATAGGAATCTCAGACCTAGGTCTGAGCCTAGTTCTGTAGCCTGTTGTGTCCTTGAGAAAGTGAAGCAAACTCTAAGTTTATTTCTTCACCCATAAAATCCACTCTCAAAGTGTTGCTGTGAAGGTTAACTATGATAATTAGTACATATGAGGTGCAAGCCCTGAGCTTGGTCCTTGGAAAACACTTATTAAACATTAGCTACCACCAATAAAAGGCGTAGTCAGGATTCAGACCTAGATCTATCTTCTATGTGTATCCTCTCGAGCCCAGGGTTACGCTTATATCTGTTTTCATACTGAATTAAAATCTTGTCTAGCAGGTAAACATAGCCATTTATGAAGGAACCACAGCAATTATCATTTTTGAAGTAGAATTGGATGGTTTCTATTCTTTATGGCCCCTAGAACTACTTCTGTCACACTGGTAAAAATAAATGTATTAATCTGATCAGCCTATCTGGAGAATTTAATTAGATATGGGTTCAATTTTAAGGAAACATACATACATAAATTTTAGTTTACAAAAGGGAGCAATATGGGTAGAGCTATAGGAGAATGTGTCAGGTATTCACCAAATCTGGTTCCTCCCCTTCTTGAGTGCACACAGCAAGATCATATTTCCCAGGCTCTTCTACAATGAGATGCGGCCATGTGACTGATTCTGCCAGTGGGATATGAGCAGAATATGGCTCACGTAAACCTCCCTGTGGATGGTTTCCAAGTTCTTTTTCTTTCCTAGCTAAACTGAAGATAGGCATGGGGACACTGGAAGCCACATGTGGAAGAAGGCAGAGCCGTAGATGGAAAGCACCATCAGCTTTTCTCCGCCACCCCAGCTCTCTCCAGTACCATATTAATGTTCTTCAGTATCTATCATATCATTCAGTACAATTCAGACAGAATTTGAAACTTAATTCAGCTCAACACGTCAACGTTGGTGGCTTCAAACACAGTGGAAAAAGTAAGCTAGGAAGACTAGAGATTTGTTCTGGTTCTACTGCTTAATGACCACGTAGCCTTGAGCAAGGCTACATTTCTCTTAAATTCAGTTTCCTTGTTGGTAAAACATGATTAATTCCTGTGCTGCTTCTCTTCCTCAGATGCTTTGAGATAACTTATGAGGGTGTTTTTAACAATTTAGAAAGTACTCTGCAGGGCATTATAACTACTATTTATATAAAATAATAATGTGAACATTGGAGTCTTTATAATAAAGTGGTAATTGCTTAGTCCCATCACAAAAGGATTCTTTTCATTTGTGAAAGGTGGTGTAGTATAATATATTAAAACAAATTGGTAGACAGCTTTGTTTGAACTTTCATCCATTTGTAGTTGTATGAACTAGTAATTCATTGAACTAGCAGCTCCATGTCTTAGTTTTATTATTTATAAGTTTTGGAGAATAATACCTACTTTATAGAGTTGTGAGAACCAAATGAGTGCTTGCAAATTGGGCACTGAAAAATATAATGATTAATATATTTGAAAAATTTGCTGCAGGTCAGATCTCTCCAGCATTTGTAACTGTTTGCATGCATATTAGCAAATATTTAAAAATGGAGATAAGGGAGCAGACAAACTTAATATTGAAGAATTAGAAGTCACAGTCAATTGGAGGTCAGATAAAGCTTCTTAGCAAGTATAATGCCAACCAGTGGGACATTTTTTGGTCTGACTTAAAAATTTCTATTTGATGTTAAAAATTCTATGTGATGTCTATAAGAACAAATGTTTTGCATAGAGAGAGTTTACTTGTACTGAGAAGCACAGCAACTTACAGCCAGGTGTATTTCCTATTGATTAAGTGAGGACTGAAGCCTGAAGAAGAGGCAGGATAACAGCAGGGAGAGCGTGTCCTCATTAACCACATCTAGTAGCTCTTTCCTATTCCAGCTATTTTAGGATAGTTTCTTCAAATCCCTATGGTCTCTTGTGGATTAAGCTTAACTATCACATTTAAACTTTTATCCAGTTTCATATGCAAATAAAGAAAGACTATTTTCCCTGCTCCATTTATTGCCTTCCCTCCAACCATTTTAAACAAAATGTGTGCGACCATTACTAATAGTAATGATGATAAGCCTTCACACATTTTAAAGTTGAGAAAAGCTTTTACAATATTTACATATTATTTTCCACCAAGTGTAGTGGAAAAAATAATTTGAGTATGTGTATAAAAGAAAGAATTGTAACTCCACTTGACTGAGCTAGTATGTGTGATTTTGGGGGAGGGGGGCTGGAGAGAAGGAGGGGGCTATGGAAGTAGAAATGCAAATATAATAAAAATGATAGGTAAGGACAAGATGTAGGAAAACAGGAAGAGTGTGATGAAAAGGGTTTCATCAGGTATCCCAAACTAGTAGGGAATGGAACTACATCTGTCATGTGTATGTTTGTCTGGGAAGGACATTTTGTTCTGGAATGAGGCTGCATGCTGAGAGATTTCCTGTGTGACATTTATGGGAATATGACATTATTTTTCTTTACAAGTAAATATTTGAGTTGTCTAACCCCAACATGTCTGTGAAGAGATTTATGGCTTACAACTAATTCCATGTTATTGATGGGCAGAAATAGGAGAGAGTAATGGAGTTCAGAAGTAATCTCCAAATTTCATTTTAACCTATAGTTTCAAATGGCAGAATTGTTAACAAGTAGCAGAACAAACAGACTCAGTGTTACCTGACATATTTCCCAGGAAAGGAACTAATTCAATAATGAAATGGCCAAAATCAGTGAGCAATAGGAATGATGGAGGGATGAAAAGGTTTACAAATATACACACTGTATAAATAATGCTTACCTGATTTTCAACCCATTCTTTTTTTTTATTCTCGGACACTTAGTAGTTAGAGGTAGAGGAAAATGCCTCCTTACTATTTCAGGACTAAGTATGGCTCCTTATGTCCTACCAGATTCTCAATGGAGTCCCCAGTCTGACAACCTTTTGCCCGACTTTCTTTGGCTACTTTCCTAACTAAGTAAACACTGCATCGCCAAAACTGGATTACTCCCTATTTCTCTGCTGCATCTTTGCTTTATTAGTACTTCCCATTTTTCTCACAGTCTTTGTAAGTCCTTCTACTCCTTGAAGACCCAAATCAACTCTTATTTTCTTCATGACGTCCTTTTATAATCTAATGTTTATCCAGTTTTCAATTTTTGATGTTGGCTCATCCCTTATGGAATTGCAGATGTTCCCCATCTGCAGCCTCAGTCCTGCCTGGTACTTTCAGGAAGGAAAAGTGACAAGAACCTCAAGCCCACCACTTCCTGAGCTTAAGGTCAGTCCTTTTTCCTTAGACTGGGAATCCAGTATTCTAGGGAGTGATTCTAAGGTTCAGCCTTTTCTGTCTCCCCATCACTCCTTCCCCCAGGGCATCTCTGTTTATATATAATGCTTTTCTGCCTCAGTTTTACTGCCTAGCATTTCAGTTTCCTGCTGGGTTTGGATTGCAACACTATGTTTGGAATGCATAGAACTGGTATAGATCATGCCAGTCCCCTGATCTTTCTGAGTGTGGTGCTAGATATTACCTTGGCTACCTCTCTGTTCTTTTGTGAAATGAATGATCACCCAGGATGATCTTCCATCCATTTTCAATTGGTATTATACTTAATTCCTAGTCTCTAGCTATTACTTACTCCACCGTTTGCTACCTGTGCGACCACTGGAAAATTATCGAGCCTTTTTAAGTCTTACTTTCCTTGTGTGGAAATTGGCATAGTATTAATATCTACTTCATAGGACTGTTGCAAAGATGAAATTAGTTAATCCTTGGGATGTTGTCTTCCACATAATAAATGCTAAATAGTATAAGTTGTTATTACTATTTCTCTTCTTAATATCATTATTACTATGCCCTATTGGTTGAAATATAGTTTCTAAACTAAAATCTCCTGCTTGAATCACACCTGGGCTCCACCTGAACTTGCCATGCTCTTTGGACACTAACAACTGCCTCTGTAGCCAGGTTCATTTCCCTAGCTGTCATTATCATCTATCTCAGACTTTTCCTCTGCTCTAGGTTGGATCTGCCTCACACTTAAATGTACTTGAGTCTTCACATTATAGGACTTTGCTATTTCTGTTCTTAAGGGACTTAGTACACATTGCCTTAAAATGTGTTTACTTATTTTTTCTCCTCTGTTAACTTGTAGGCTCTTTACAGTTATAGATCTTGTTATTTAGATTCTTGTGTATCCTAATATATCTTACATATGGAAGGTCATCAGTACATATATTTTGAATAATTGAAGAGATTGTCCATATAGAATACAATACAAATCTTAAAGCTTAACCCCTCAATACTTCAAGCCAAAGTAGCTATTAGAAATAAGGGTTTATGTTTCTAATTTTTGGTCTATTGAGTATTTGTAAATTACCAACCCTCAATACCTTAGAAAAATGCAGTTAATGTAAGTTCGACAAATACATATTAATTACCTACTATAAGCTAGTCACTTTATTAGGCTTTGGTGATAACAAATAAAAACAGACTCAGGCGCTATTCTTGGCCATTTAAAAAAAAAAAAGGAACAAACATGTGGGTTCAAGTTCTTAGATGTGTTAATTCAGGCAGTCACTCAATCATTTAACAGTTACTTGAATACCCACGGGGGAATTGAAGAAGAATTCCTGGAACATGACACAAGGATTCACCAGTAAAGTGCTCATATTCTAGCATACATGATGCTGTTATACTTTATGTTCTTAGACCTATTTTCTGCTCGTTCAAAAATCCTATGGGATACGTATGGCAAACCAAATCAAACCATATTATCAGATGAGGAAATTGAGAATTTGAGGGATTAAGTGATTTATCCAAGATCATATGATGAGTAAATACTACAGTTAGAACTTGGAAGGCAGATCTCTACAACATCAAATAATCAGGCAGCATATTAGGTTAAACCATGTAAAATTAGCATTTTTATTTATCAAAACTTGTTGAATATTATTAGTTTCATATGGTTCAACCTAATACAAACAAGGTCTATATAGTTTCAGAGAGACATGGAAAGAATCATGGAAGGAGTAGAATTTAATGCAGACAGTGGAAAGTTGATATAATTTTATTGGAAGAGGCAGTCAAATAAGTAAAGGTGAATAAGGTGTGTAGAAGAAATAATTCTCCAATTTTATCTGAGGGAACTTTGGATGGACCACTTTGCTGGATTGTTGGCAATAAATGTGTAGAAATATTGGGTCCAAGTTGTGTGTGTGTGTGGGGGGTCTTGATAAAAAAGTCAAAGGAAAGCTTGTATGTTGTTTGGTAGCTCCTGGAGAGACTTTCTAGTGTTGAAATAACAACATGGAAGCTCTGAGCTGGGAAGGATGTTGATGGGCGTGCATACATGTGTGAGCATGCATTTGTAAATGCACCAGAAAGGTCAGTGTGGAGAGACACTAGAGTTGGGGAGTTTGTTAGGAGTCAGGTTCAGAAGTTTAGAGATGAGTAAGTGTTGGTAGTGGTCCTGGGCACCAGAGGGAAAGGATATAATTAAGAGCCATTTCATGGGAAGAATCAAAATAATTTGGTGATTGATTTTGTGTGGTGAGTAGGGAGAGAGAAAAATACAAGATGATCTCCAGGCTTCAAACTCAGGTGACTGAAGGAAAGATAGAGTTATAAACAGAAAGTGGAAAGTTAGGAGGAGGAGCTTGTTTGGGGATGGGAAGGTGACACGATGAGTTCAGTTTTAGAATCTGAGCAGCCAGAATTCAATCAAATGTATCCAATGGGTAGCTGGAAATAAGGATAATAGCTCTACAGAGGTTGGGAGTAGGGTCAAGCTTGTATGATAGTGATTGAAGTCATAGCATTAATTGAGCCCATTGAGAAAGATGGCATTGTACAGGATGGCAGGCAAGAACAGAAACTTCAGAGCCTAGATCTGAGGAGAATATACAGAAAAAATGGCCAGGCTAGGAGATGGAGCAGGAACATTTAGAAAAGTGTCAGCATAAAAGAAAGATCTAGTGACAACTGACCCTATATAATTGTCTTAGCAGATTCAGTGAAGATGAGGGCAGAGGAAAGGCCATTTTGAGAGTGTTTGGCAAGTAGAAGTCCAGAAGTGACCCTCAAAGGTTCCTTTTCTGTATGTAGTTCCAGTGGAAGACGGAATGCTAAAGTTTAGAGAATAAATGGCGAAAGAGTTAAAGCAATGCGTGGAGGCTACCATGCGTAGTGGGCTGCTCTTAAGATCTAGGAGTCTAAAACTGTTGGAGGAAAGTTGGTCTGACTAATACTTGTTTAATTATTTTGGGAATTATTTTGGGAATATGTTTCTTTATATATGCAGATTAAGGAAAGATTCAAGGTTCTGTCCTTTCAAATTTGGCAAAAATTAGATGAAGGTTTATAAAGTTATTAAAGGGAGAGATATAGATAGTGTAATTCCCAAAAAGCTACTTTTCCCTATGAAAGTGCACAAAATAAATGAAATGGAATAACAAGTGCAATGCTAGAAAAATGAGCCCCTGATAAATCAACTGCTCGATCATCCCTTTCCAGTGAAGCCCATCACACTTTTAAATAGCTTTCTACTTATGGCCACAAGTTATATTATTTTTAATAGTAATTTAGAAATGCAGGGTTATTGAAAGAATGCAGTTGATCGTATATGATCAAAACAATGAGAGAACCCCCATGATATTCTGAAATTAAAAAAATAAATTAAAAGAAAAAAAAATGAGAGAAATATAATAAGACACTTTTTCCATGTGATGTGAATTATTTCTGTTATTCTGAAGCAACATATACAAATAATTTGCTCAGGTTCTGTTAGAAAAGTTTGTACATATGTGTGTGTATATATATAAAATTTCACATATGTGTGTATTAAATGATAGTTTTCCTTTAAATTACAACCAAGATATGAGCCATAAGTGCATTGCTCTGTTGCTAATAAAAAGGATAAAGTTAACAATTTAGAAATCTTAGCTTTTCTCTATGTCAGAAAAGAATGTGTTTGGAATCGGAATCATAAAGCAGCATTTTGTTCAAAGCCATTTTTCTGCCATTAATAGGATAGGGTCACTTCTGTGCTGAACAACATGTAGCACAAGGATACAAATGGATCTAGAGTGAGAAATAATATTATTGGCACACATTATAGGCCAGGCACTACTCTAAGAACGTTAGATTAGGTATATTAACTCACTTTATCCTTCCCACATCCTCATGCAGTAAACACTATCATCATCACTTTACAGATGACAGTGATATGAAGAGATCACTTTGCTAGAGGCAGGAGAGCTGGAATTTGAACAGGCATTCCAGCTTAGGAGTCCATGCTATTTCTAAGGGTCATCAGCTTCTTCAACTAAAAAAAATCTGCTTTGAAATGATCTCAAAACAGGAAGCTAATCAGAAGTAATTTTGGGTGACTGCACCTGGATTCATTCTATAAAGGTGGAACCAGAGCGGACAAAAGAGTACTACCTTCTTTGGGAATAAATTGACTATGGTAGCTGTAAACTCCTTATCTTGGAAGGTACTTTTTGTATGCTAGAAAAGGCAATATATCAACAAAAACTCCCCTGGAAATAAAGGAATTTAGTTTCTTTGGACTCTATGTATCACCGCAAACCCTATAACGATAATTGTGTATCTCCACTACTGCATTTCACTGTAGGAGGCTTGGACTTAATTGCAGTTACTTTACCAGTTTCATTGCCTGCTCATTAGCTAAATGATAAAATCCCAACCAATAGAACAGATGTGGGCATGGACGCCCTGCTCTGTGTGTGGCAAATGAAGGACAGTAAACATACGGGGAAAGTCACACCTGAGTACTCAAAAGTGATAGGACAAGTGGTCCCTGCTGAGAGGAGGGAAGAAGATGACATGAAGGGATGTTTGCTCAGTAGTAGGGCACAGTGCAGGATCCAGGACTCTGGAAGACTTCAAATCTGATATATGATTTGCCTAGTTTAATTCATTGATTTACTCAACAGCCCCATTGCCTGGGGAAGGAGGGGATGAGTCTCAGTTTGCAATAGTTTCCCAAGTTCACAAGACAGTCAATCTTGTTCAGACTTTGCAGAAGTAGACTGAGAAAATGATGAGCCCAAACTATGAACAGTTCAAATGTATGTGACTTTCATAATGTTTTAATCCATATTCCATGAGAAATGCCTCTCTGTCATATAAGTACCATACATACACTACCTGCTCAATAGTGTGTGTGGTTTGGAGGAGGTAGAGGGATTATTAATACTCCTACCAGTTACATTTTTTAATCTTAATTCTAAATTCCTAGAGGGCAGAGTCTAGGTCCCTTGTTCATGACATTTTACAGCCTCTATTGTAAAAGCCTGACCAAGAAATGGGGGTGACAGGTGTGGAGCCGGGTCTTGGTAGGAATGTGGTATTAAAAAGTAGTTAGAACATGGAGGGATATTCATAGGAAAAAAATGATCTTTTCTGAGCCAGTATAAATTATCTCCAGGATATTATGTGCTATTTTGAGATATTATACTTTATTAGTGTAAATATTACACATCTTGATGTTTACATCATGGATTGGCAAACTTTTTCTATAATGGGTCAGATAGTAAATATTCTAAGTTTTGCAGGCCATATGGTTTCTGTAGCAACTACTCAACTCTGTTGTAGTAATGTGGAAGCTGCTACTGATAATACACAAACAAATGAGTACAGCTATGTTCCAATAAAACTTTATGTACAAATTAGTTCATATACACTGACACCCATATACATATACATATGGGGACTGAAAAACAGTAAGCTTTCACTGAATCTTTTTTCCTAAAATGTTTCTCGCTTTGGTCCAACTTCTGACCTGGCTTCAGATTCTCATTCATACATTAAATATCTGTTTGGTCAGTGCTACAAAGTGTCAAGCATCGTACTAAACATACAAGGATAAGGAGGAAAAAGGTAGTTTCTTACCTCAAGAAGCTTACTGGCTGGTGAAGAAGATAGGTAGATACAAGTAAATGCAAACGCTCTGTAGTATGTGCCATGATAGCTTTATGCTCGGCTATAATAGGCTGAGGGAGACAGAGAGACCTAGTAACTAATGCCTTCTTCTGAGAAACAAATGACTGAAGGGAGTCTTCAAGAACTTGTGAGATTTAGGAGTTAGCCAGGGAAAGAAGGGGGTGAAAGATACATGAATGTGGGTGAGCTTGGGGGCACTGGGAGAGGAGCTACGGCTAGGGACTTCATATGTCTTTCCAAAGAACCTGCTTTTCTCCTGAGAGATAGGGCCTTGTTTGCGTAAAATGACATTTCTTCTATTAAAACCTTCCACAGATTTCTTGTGAATCTATATGGGTCTCATTTGTGCTATATCACCTTCTGCCTTGTGTTGAAGTTATCTTGTACTTGTCTTCCTCCTGCCTATTTTATTTAATTTCCCTAGAAAGGAGAACTCTGTCTTACTCCAATTTGTATTATCTCCTAATCTATAGGCTCTATCCCTGGCTGGGTCTTGAGACCTTGTTCACTACTTTTCTTTGATTCCCACTCAGGTCTGTGCTCCCCCCGCCTCAATCCCAGCTGCCATGTCAAAGTTGCCCATGTCAGTTTTGTTCATTATTCCCAGTACCAGGACCTCTCCTGATACATAGTTATGACTCTTGAATGATGGAGTTTGACCAGATCTATTAAAAAGAGTGTTACAAGATAAAATGACTGTATTAACTTTCAACAGATTGTTAGATCAGGGGCACAGAGAATGCAAACAGTTAATGGGAGCAGGAATTCTGAGCTTTGATTTCAAAAGGGCTCTTAGTACTTTCATTTTTAATTTTGTGCCTGAAAAGTAACTTACTTGAGATGAGGAAGAAGGGTGGAAAGTACTACTTTTGGGGTTGTGTTCTATATTATTCTGGGTGATGGGAATAGGCAGTTAAGTATTCAACTGGGGGAAATATGGAGGAAAGGGTTAGTGATGGTGAACTAGATCCCGAAAATAGTTTGGAGAGGAAAGGAAGCTGTGTGATACACGAAGAATGAAACTGAATTCATGCAACATTATTGAGTACCAACTCTGAACCATATACAGCAATGTAATTCCAATCTAGAAACTGGAGGATAATCAGAGCTAGGACCATTGCCATTATGGAGCTTGGGGGCAGTCCTCTCATCTAGAGAAATAAAGCTGTCTTCAGCCTCAGGAGGAAGAGCAGTCTTTTGTTTTGGAAAAGTTCTGTAATGACCAGAAAGGTCCCTTTGCTGAAGGAAATGATCTCTGTCCATACTTTGGGGAGAGGGCCAACACCTCTCTAGATATACTTAGTCATGATTGTGAACTAGGAACTGCTAGTGATGTTCTTGGACTAAGAGCTAGACATAGATGTAATTAGTAGAAGATCAAACAATGACCTCTGGGGGACCCAAGACAGACAGAGTTTTTGCCAGGCAAGGATAGAATGGCAGATGTTACTATAGCACAACTATTTGATAGGTGCTATGGACTGAATGTTTGTGTCCCCTCAAATTTATAGGTTGAAGCCTAATCCCCAGTGTGATGGTATTTGGAGGTGGGGCCTTTGGAAGGGAATCAAGCCATGAAGGTAGTGCTCTCATGAATGGGATTAGTGTCCTTCTAAGAAAAGAAAGAAACTAGAGTTATCTCTCTCTCTTCCCTCTCCCTCCTCTCTTTGTCTGCCATGTGAGGACGTGACCAGAACGAGGGCCCTTACAAAGAATTGAGTTGGCTGGCACTTTGTTCTTGAATTTCCCAGCCTCCAGAACTGTGAGAAATAAATTTCTGTTGTGTAAGCCACCCAGTCTATGGTAATTTATTACAGGAGCCCAAGAAGACTAAGACAGTTTTCAGCCCATGAGAGGGGAGAAATAATTATTCTTTGCCTACTGTGGCAGACTTTATTTTCCAAGGAAGTCTGTCCTGCATGCTATTCTACAACAATGAGACTTTGCCATTGTCTTATTCATACTAGGTGTGTGATTCTCCTACTCTTGATCATGGAGGACTTGCTGTAACCAACAGGATGTGGTGGGAGTGATACAGTGTGGCCTTTGGGGCAGGTCATAAAAGAAGATGCCGCCTCTGCCTGGCTCACTGCTACACTCATGCATGAAGCCCTGAGATACCACATCAAAAGTCTGACTACCCTGAGGCTGCCATGCCATTTCCAAATTCCTGGCCCACAGAATCCATGACATACCATAATAGTGGTTGTTTTATGCCACTAAGATTGAGGTTATTTGTTATGCAGCCATAGTAACTGGGACACCTACTATGAGTCAGGCACTGCGATTGAGCTTTTATGTACGTTATTTCACTAAATTCTCAAATCAATCCTTAAAGATTAGTCTTGTTACCTTGGTTTTCTAGATAAGAAAATCAAGGAGGAGAGAAGTTAAGAAACTCAGCCAAATTTATAGCCATTTAGTGGAAGAACCAGGATTCACATCAAGGTCTAGCCAACTCCAATGCCTGTAACCTTTGGTAATACTAAGAAGTATTTCCAAGAATTACCCAGTAATGCTAATGTCCACGATCTAACTTAATTTCACAGAATCACTTTAAACAAAAACATTAGGACATTTTTTTTTAACTAATGGGGAAGTTTAGTAATACTATTATACTCCACCGTATGAACTGAACTAAATTTTATAAATAATATTGTAGCCTTTTAGTGATGCAACTTTGGAAGGCCACACCAACACAAGGTTTGGCAGAAAATAAGTGATCAATAATTGAGTGCTAAATTGAATTGGCTTTTGCAAATGATCTAACCCTCGCCACTCAAGAGTGGTTCACGAATCAGCAGCAGAGATATCAATTAGGATCTCTTTAGAGACACAGACTCCCAGGCCCCATCCCAGGCCTATTGAATCAGGATCTGCATTTTAAATAATATCCCCAGGTGTTTCAAATGAATTTGAGGAACACTGATTAAACTGATTTTGGTACTCATTTAGGAAAACTTTCCAGCAATGGGTTGGTTACTCTATTTGCTACTGAGTTCTCCAATGTGTTACTGTGAAAAAACTTAAAGAACTGCCAGGAAAATGATTCTATGACATGGAAATTTTGTCTTCAAGTCAGTCCTTTTGGAAGCTATAGAAGTAGACAATGTGAGCTCTGAAACCTTGCGGTTACGTTCTGTGATGATGAAAGTTAAATTCTGCTATTAGTGCCTTGCCTGGAAAATTATTTCCTAACTTTTCCAGGTACTCCTATTGAGTGATCCCTCAAAAAGAAAGCAGTTTTATATGTACAGGGTTTGTAAAGGCAATCAACAAGCATCATGCTAATTTATTTTCAAGTATGGTAGGAAGGATCTATTTAATCCATTTACCTATACATCTTCTTGATACAGTTGGTTTATACACAAATTACACAGATGACCTATATGGTCATATCTGTCTGCTCATGTTATTGGAAAAGTGTTACTGAGATATTAGTGAACCCATTTTTATCTTCTAAGTAATAGCTCCAAAGTCAGTGAAATGATTGCCAAAGCACCTCTTCCAGGAAGTCTAGAAAAAATTTACATTTTCTCCTTAGATTTACCTCATTTATAATTAATGAGCCTGAAGTGCTGATCCTATCATATAATTGTAAACACATATAATTTAAAATGCATTTGTTACCACATACTGTCTTTAACACCAGTCTTGCGTTATGCATCAGCCAGGAGGGTTCAACTAACTACTATAGTTTAGTATACTCTATGCCTCCCAGGACTCACATGAATGTGAGGGCAGAGGTAGGGAACAAGGTGAAGACTGCAACTGAGGGGAGAGAAGGCCTTAAAGTCCGCAGAATTCTCTTTGCTTAATTAAATGATATTTCATAATCACCTTTGTCAAGTGTCCCAACCAACACCATTATTCTCTTTCGAAGAACTGCCCTTGTGGCCCCAGCCACCGAATAGCCCCATAACCTACATTATCATGAGAGGCAAATATATTTTAGTTTAGTTTAGTGTTTATTTTTTAACTCCTTTAGTAAAAGGTCCTTTAGTGAATGACAATTTCCAGTCTCTCATAGTAATCAGATCCTGTGTTTAGCAACATTTTCTTAGCATCAATTTAACTTTCATTTACGTTTATCTCTAAGAAAGGAATGAGCATGAGGCCCATTTTTTTTCTTCTGTCAGTTCAAATTGGGCTTAGCCAATTACCATTGTGTATAATATTTCTCCCTGTACTGCAAGAATATCATCACTCCCCAGCCTTCTTTCTTCTAGACTAGGTAATTCCAATTGCGTTTACCTTTCCTCACAGGTGTCATTTTCCTTCCTTTTAATCATCATTATGCCTATCAACTGAGCTATATTCCACGTTATTTTATTTTTTTATAGATGTAGAACTCAATAGGAGAGGCTATGTTTTGTAGAGTTATGCCCATATGGAGAATAATGGAATGATCGCTTCCTTGGGATTCATTCAATAAACACAAATTATATATTATCTATACATTTTTATTGTCATTTAAAGAAATAACTTTTACTAGGTGCAAAATCAAATTCCATAGTGTGAATAATATTAATAGTTATATCATTTAGGGCTATTAGGACTACACTAAGAATATTCCAATTCAGATAAAATTTTTGAAATGGGTAAACAGCAATATGGCAGAAATATATTGAATTAAGATCAGAAGTCCCAGATCTCTAGTTAATGAGCTCTGTGACCTTAGAACTAGTATGTTAAGACTGCCAACAAGTACAGCCAATCTAGGCCACATCAACAAAAGTGCAACGTGGGCCTCCTGCCCTGGGTAGCTCATACCTGGAATATTTTGTTCATGTGCCCTTTCACTAGCATCATGGATAGGCTGGAGCCTGCCCAGAGACTGCAGCCCAGGAGCAGGGATTGCATCCTAGCCATCCTTGTAGCCTCACATGTAGTCCCTGACGTGTATCAAGTGTTCAGTAGTGTCTTTGAGAAAAAAGTAATAAATTTATTAACTAGATAGTGAAAAGTCTGGCAACTAGAACATATGAGTTCATGGAGAGGCTGTATGATAAATAAGGAACCTAACAGAGGAAATTCATATATCATAAAAGGAGTCTTTCTAAAATTTTCTGGATAATATAAATCATTTTTTTAAAAATAGAGTTTTCTGAAAACAACCCAAGATATAATGAATCAAAGTTGCTGGTGGTTGGGAGAGGAAGGGTCTGGGAATCTGCATTTTTTAGAAGCCTCTCTGAGGATTCTTATGACACAATGATATTGAGGATTGTGCCCCATTTCAGAAGTCTCTTCCAGCTTTCAGTTTCTATGTTCTAAGATACCTTTTTTTCCCAGGGGCCCAGTTTTCCACAAGGACGGGTCTTGCCCTGCTGAACTTTAAAGTTCCTGCCAACTTTACCTTCTAGGACTCCTTATTTCTCCTGGTGTCTTCATGCCTCCCAGTGGTGCTCCTTCTCCAGGGTGCCAATGGCCTCACACTACCATGTGGGAGTTCAGGTCTTCCTCTGTGGTATTTCCCAGCTGGATCTGTCCTTCCTACAGAGTGCCTCCCAACTGGCCCAGCCTATCTCTTTGTCTCAAAATGCATGTGTTCTAGGTATCATTCCCTTAACAAGGTAACAAGTACACTTTCATAGAGATCTTATGGAGTTGATAAGATCTCTTTGGCCCACTGATAGAGATATTTTACAGTTTCTCTCAAATCTTATTATAAAGCACAGTGTTGGGCTCCAACCCCAGTATCTGTGTATTTTTCATGCTTAATTTTAGGTTTAATCCAGTGGCCTAATTTAAGATCTGAATTACCAAATTGGAATTCCAGAATGCCACTACAATTACCTATTACAAAATAAACTATTCTTTACACAGCAAGATACATGCGATATAGACGTATTTAGACACTATTTGATCAGATCCCTTTTTTATTTCTGTCAGGGAAGGGTAGAGATTTCCAGGTTTTTAGGGGTCAAATGAATGCCTCCTAGATTTTTCCCTTACTTGGTATTTCATCCAAGAAGCCATGAGGAAGAAATTAAAAACTCATCAACAAACCAGCATGAAGGCTGGGATGCTGGAAGCCTTCATCTGTTAAATACTACGCTCCTGTGTAACCCCTTTTGAACTCTTTTTGTGCTCAGTAGATTAATTTGCTACTGATTTGCTTCTGAGCAATGGGGATTCTTGAGAGGACAGCTGTCTATACAGCCAGTGAACAAGAACGTGGGTACATATGCAGGGTGTGCGTCAGCACCCCAGACGGCTGGTATGGTACAGCATTTGTTAGCTTCCCATTGGGACCTGAAGGAAGCAAAGGTTTGGCCAAACTACCTAAATCAGCTCCCTCTCTGTTCCCATCACTTTGTTAATTTCTCTCTTAGCACACAGAAAACTTGTTTATTTGTTTATTATTTGTCTGATTCTGTATACCACGATGTAAATTCTAATAGGCAGAGTTTGCTCACTTCTGTATCTCTAGTATTTAAAACAGTGTGCATAGTAGGTGTTCAATAACTACTTGTTGAATAAACAAATGAATGAGTGAACCCTTTCATACCAATTCTAATATGTGGACTTGTTTGAGGCATTGAATATTTGTGATATACACTGTAAGGCACGGTACTAGTTCATACTGGATTTGCCACTATGCTTTGCTCTGTTGTGGCTCTCTCTGACAGAATGCAAATTGAGAAGGGGATAAGGGTGTGGGGTATACAAAGAGTTCAGAAGGAGGAGCTGGGCTCTGTCACATGCATCTCACGGCAGGGCCAAGGCATCCAGACCACTGCTTCTCCTATTTTCTCTTATTTCCTGGTATTCTAGACCAGTGTGTATATATTGTATTTTACACTTTCAGTATCAAGTTCATGCTGATCTACTCCCATGATTTCACTTATCTCTATTCCAACTTCCATTCATCTTCCGATGTCTAAAGCTGTTTTGACCAGCTACTCAATGGCACCTCAAATACAACAGGCTCGATGTGGTGCACTTGACATTGCCTGCTTCACATCTGCATTTCTGTCCCAGTAGCCTCTATCTCAGTGTCCGTCCAGCTTCTTATTGAAGAAACCCTGGAGTTATCCTAAATCCTTTTTTTTTCTTTATTCCTCACATTCAATCACCAAGATCTAATCTATTTCCTAAATAGTTTTGGAGTTTATCATCGTCATCTTATCCTCATTTCCACCATTTTAGTCCAGGCCACCATCACCTCTTATTTGGGCTGTTGTAATAACTGGCCTTTCTTCTTCCACTGTTGTCCTGCCCCAATTTGTTATCTCTAGGATGTTCCTGTAACCTGTGAGGCCTTTCTGGATTTGGCTCTTGCCTACCTTTCTGGTCTTAGCTTATACCACTTCCATCCTTGCAATCTGCTCTGCAGCCACCAGGGTCTTCATTGAGTTTTGTGACCTTCAGTCATACTAGAGCTGTATTCCTTGGTTCTTTGACCAGCTAAGTCCTACTCACCCTCCTTATGGCATCTTGAAGGGTTTTACAGAATAGCCCACTTTGATTTCACAGTCTAGCTATATTGTTCTGTTAGATGCTTTTCTAGCATTTCATACTTCTCCTTTGGTATCACTCATCATACTTATAATCACTAGCTCAGTACTTGTCTTCCTCACTAAAGCATAAGCTCCACTGCTTGACACATAGTGAGTGCTATGTGATGTTGAAAGAATAAGTACCCCCCTCTTTCCTTCCACAATTGATTTGTTCCCAAGTTTGTAAAATGTTACATTTTGAGGAAACTCTAGACACAACAGGTCCACCTGAATCCATCCTTTTTGTTCCATTGCATTTTGCATAAACTTCTATTGTAGCATTTATCACTTTGCATGCTAATTTTTCGGTCACAGCTCTGCTCTTCTGGACTGTCAGCTCCTTGAGAGCAGGCCCACATGTTATTTATATATATATGCCTGGTACAGTGTCAGCATTATCAGAGATGTTCAACAAAATTTTGCTACATGGACATATGAAGGAATTTTCCTGAGAATAGAGTGAATAGAAGAATCTTTTATTTTTAGTCTACTGGTTTCTTTCTCTTCAAGATACTGAAAATCCTTAGGGGCTATGATTTTAGATAACTGAAGAAATTCTTATCATCTGTTTCTTAAACCTTGAGAATTCAGTCATTTTCTACAGATTTGTATTACTCTAAATAAGGAAAGTGAATATTCTTCCACTGCATCTTTTTTTTTTTAAATTGCTTGAATTAGAACCTTATTTGTATAGATGAATAGTTTATTGGAATGTTTTCCTTGGTCAAACCAAAGTAGAACAGGCTTGGTTATTAAAGGTATTTTCAAAGGTCCAGGATATTAAAGTATTTTTCTTTCTAAATGAATTCAGAAATGTTTTTGATTCCACCTTGCCAGCCAGTCAGTGCCAGTCAGAGCTTGAAAGCCGTGGTGGCTCAGTTTTGATCTCATTTATAGAACGTAGGTGGGTCTCAGCTTTTCTGTCCACAAGACAACCTTGACAAACCAGAGAACTTTAGAATTGTAAGGTTTCTTCAGTAACGTTGATTCCAACCTCCTGTATTTAATACAGGACACCAAGGCCTTGAGGGCTTAAGTGAGTTGCTTTTGGCCACAAACTAATTAATAGCATTAATACTACTGGCACCCAGGTGTCCTTCCTAATTTCTAGTTTGATAGTCTTTGTCTCTATACCACTTCTCCCACTATGTAGACTTGCCTTTACAGAGGCAGGTGGTGACCGGGAGAGAATGTTGAAACAACTGTGCTTAACATTAGTGTCTTTGGAAATAACACCCCTCTCCTCTCCTAGCAAACCAGCAATTAGTCTCAAGTGTTTGGAAACAAAATGACTACTTCTAGTAGAAATGATGTTTGAGATTTCCCAAGAAAAGCAGAGTGTCCTTTCAAATGCTCCCTTTCCTTTTTCTCTTACTCTCTTTTTCTCTCTCACACACACACTCCCGTGTATCATTCTTATCAAAGGGTCAGATTATAATAAATCTGAAAGCAAACAGTGCCCTGTTTGTTTTCCAGTGTTTATTTAATTGACTAGGTTTTTACGTTTAAATCTTAGGTGGTGGTTATTTAGGATAAATTGTAATGTAGAATTCATGCATGGATGAGAGTGCTTGCTTTACAGCACCAAGATAAATGCCAGACTAAAATAATGTCTTAAGGTCAGGTAGGCTGAAGTATGTAAATGGTAACAGATTTACATTTCCATTTTTATAAAACCCTGATAATAAGGAACATTTAAAGCCTAAAATATCACACTCAGCAATGAAGACATTAAGTTTGCTTATACAACACTATTCACACTTGCAGGATTTCTGACAGTTTCAGGAACCCATGAGAATTAAGAGATCTCTAGTAAATGAATGCACATCAATAAAATAGCCTTAGTGAGGCGTTTTTTTTTTTTAAAGCTGATCCCATATTTTCTACTTAAAATCACTGACAGTGAAGATGGTATGTGCAATGTTTTACAATGACTTTTTGATGTTTTCTTCCTGTTCTGAATATTCTCTTTGTGCTTTTGAAATCAATAGTGCTGCAGAGTTTTACCTGTTCTTTAATATTTCAAAAGCCCTTTCCTCAGTGCCCATCTTTTCACACTCAGAGTTTAATAAGCCTTGACAAATCCTTACATTCCATGTCTTCAAGTAACATGAAGGATTTCTCACTGCTCCAGTTTGTTTTTGGAAGGTGAGGCATTTAGAAATGGCTAACCATATACCAGGATCCACATCATTTCTAGAGAACTTGAAGCTTTTTTTATTGCTGATATTATTTTAAGTGAACAATAAAAGCTTCAAAATATCTTTGTAATAGTCTCATAAATTTACATCAGTGATATAAAGCAAAGATTCTTCTCTGTAAAGAGAGATTGATGACAAAAAAGTGGACAAAGATAAACAGGATCAAATGTAGCCACTGGTGATTATTCTCTACCTGGACTGAATATATAGGATTAGTCCATTTGAATTTAAATAAAAGTCATTGCCACTAAAAATGGAATAGTGGGAGCATTTGGTATTCTCATGTGGGACATGACATTTAAAAGCAATCAAGTTCATTTCTTTGACAATGACATCTCTTTTTGATCAAAACTAAAATGAGTACTGTCTGTTCTGTGGTGGGTAACAAGAATGCATGGGGAGTTAGCACAGTCTAGTGATAAAATAAGAGAACCAGACTTAAAAACTAAAGTACTTATTTTAATGAGACTAATAGCTAATATCTATTTGTACTTACTATGTTTTGAACTCCAGTACTCTATAATCCATTATTCTTCATCTTCTGACATTATATACTTTCACTCCATTTAAAATGAGAAACTGAGGCGGAGTTCTAAATAACAAAGGCACCTGTTAAGTAATTTTAGAATCACAATTATTGCCATTATTAGATGCCTCTTATTTAATACCTTTGTGGATGTTGTCGACAAAGTATTTGAAGATCTGGGTCTAAGTCAAAAATTGGGTGTGAATCCCAATTTTTTCATTTAAGTGTAGTTTGAAAATTTTAGTTTTTTTTTTCATTCTAGATTTCTTATTGTCTTATCCAGCTGTCAAAAGGCATCTGTCTTCCTCATTTGCATGAAAAGAGAGTACGTTAACAGTTGATCCAGAGCTTTGAAGATGAAAAGTACCGTGTAACTGCTTGCTGCTATAATTAATTCATCTGTGCTTCAAATAAGCTCTCTCTTATAGATGAAATGACCATTGTTTTAATATATTTTCTCTTTTTCTTATAATATTCCTACCTTTCCCATTGTCATACTCTACCCTACCCCTACTTCTCAGGCCTTTCATGTTTAAATGCCATTGCAATGTGACAGATTGAAATTTTCTCTTTGTATTCTAAAGTTGTGTGCATTGACCTTTTAGAGTAAGCCGGCATTTTGGAATTAGGCTCAAGAGTTATTAGAATTGCTTTTATGAATCATGGCTGAAGGTAGATTTGGTCTGGAAGGTTACCCATGCTAATTTTCATCTGGAAAGTCAACTGTCTAGACCACAAATCATTCATTCCTTCATTCATTACACCTATTAAATATCTATTCTGTGCCAGGCACTATATTAGGTTCTGAGGATATATGACCTAGAAATGAGACAGGAGGGAGCCTACAGCCTGGCAAGGGAGATAAACTTGTAATGATAGTAAGAGGTACTTAGTGAGCACCTACTTAAAATGCCAGGCTCCTTACTTATAATGCCTCATTTAGTTCTCAGAACAAATATCAAATAAGGAAACAGAGGCTCAGAGAGGTTAAGTAATGTGCCTATCATTTGAGTCAGTAGGTGGTAGACTAGGATGAAAACCAAATCTGTCTCATGTTAAAGTCCATCTGTCCACTATTCTCCACTGCTTCATGAGTTAACATACTATTTTGATTTGTACGTGAGTACAACCAAGGTAACCAAGATATGGTAACTGGGGTTTGAGACTGTAACAACAGCCATATCCTATTTATATTTGACCTTGATTGTGACCCCTTCACTTCCTAATGTGGGTGATTGACAATCATAGAATGACACCTGCTGAAAAGTGGAGATATACTTGAGCCCTTCTGTCCTAATTAGCTATTTCTGACCAATGCAATCATCAGGGTCCTGGCAGAGGGCACCTTATTAAAGATAATGCTTCTAAATCAGGAAAAAAATTATAGGAATGGGTAGGAAGAGGAAATTTTGAGTCAAGAATTATTTTTGTTACAATCAAAGGTTAAATAGTACTCAGGAGTTTAGAACCATTTTGAAGTTGGATCTGAGATTAAATAGGACTCATCTTTTTATAATTTTCCCTTCTTCAAAGAGAGAACAGTGTTCTTTATTATTATAGCCCATTGCCTGGTACATGGTTGTCACTCAATACATACTTGTTCAATAAATAAATGAAGGAATGAATGTATGCAGCATCAAAAATATTTTCCTGAATCAAAGTTATGTGTAATGTCCATGCTTATCCTATACTGTTTGGGAGTTTTGGGGTACTTTGGGAATAGCTGTGTAGATAGTAAGGTGAACCTTTATAAATTTATGAGTGGATGCAAAGATTTCAAACTTATATCAATATATTTGATTTAGCAGGCTATTTACTTAGCAGCATAGTGTAATGTTTGAAAAGATGTGCTATGGACTTAGGCTTTATGGGTTTAAGTTCTAGCTCTCTTTTATTTACTGGGTGACTTTAGACAATTTACTTATCCTCTCTAAATCTCTTTTCTCATCTTATAATGTGGGAATAGTAGTCGTATTTTTCTCATTGTGGTTAAAGGAGAGAGTGCCTATACAGTAAAAGATTAATTGTTGTCACTATTGTTATTATTATTATTATTATTTGAGCTATTTGTTAAAGTAGTGACTCAGGCAAGGTTTCCATAGCACAGGGTTTAAAAAGAAAGTTCAGAAAAAAATGTGTAGTCATGTCTGATTTAAAATTGGGTCAGTCCTAGTCTGAGAGGTAGAGCCTCTTGGTGGAATCTTTGGATCTTATATCTTTCTAGATATAAGATCATATCATTAGCAAAGAGCAATAGTTTGACCTCCTCTTTCCCAATTTGTATATCCTTGATTTCCTTCTCTTGCTTGATTGCTCTGGCTAGGACTTCTAGCACTATGTTGAATAGAAGTGGTGACAGCGGGCATCCTTGTCTTGTTCCAGTTCTGAGTGGGAATGCTTTCAACTTTTCCCCATTCAGATTGATGTTGGCTTTGGGTTTGCCATATATGGCTTTTATAATTTTTAGATATGTTCCATCTCTGCCTATTTTTTGAGAGTTTTTATCATAAAAGGGTGCTGAATTTTGTGAAATGCTTTTTCTGCATCTATTGAGATGATCATGTGATCTTTGTTTTTGCTTCTGTTTATGTGGTGAATCACATTTATGAATTTACGTATGTTGAACCATCCTTGCATCCCTGGGATAAAGCCCATTTGGTCGTGGTGGATTATTTTTTGATGCGCTGCTGAATTCAGTTTGCTAGAATTTTATTGAGGATTTTTGTGTCTATATTCATGAGAGATATTGGTCTGTAGTTTTCTTTTTTTGTTGTGTCCTTTCCTGGCTTTGGTGTTAAGGTGATACTGACTTCATAGAGTGAGTTGGGGAGGAGTCCTTCCTCATCGATGTTATGAAATAATTTCTGCAGTATGGGTACCAATTTTTGTTTGTAGGTCTGACAAAATTTGGCTGTGAAACCATCTGGTCCAGAACTTTTTTTGTTGGAAGATTTTTTATTGATGCTACAATTTTATTGCTCATAATTGGTCTGTTCAGCAGTTCTATTTCTTCCTGATTGAGTCTTGGGAGGTTGTGTTTTTCCAGGAATTTGTCCATTTCCTCAACATTTTTGAGTTTATGTGCACAGAGATTTTTCTAGCATTCACAGATGATATTTTGTATTTCTGTGGTATCAGTTGTAATATCTCCTTTTTCATTTCTGATTGAGTTTATTTTGGTCCTTTCTTTTCTATTTCTGGTTAATCTAGTGAAAGGTCTATCAATTTTGTTTATCTTTTCAAAGAACCAACTTTTTGTTTGATTAATATTCTGTATTATTTTTTGTTTTCAATTTCATTTAGTTCTGCTCTGACCTTAGTTATTTGTTTTCTTCTGCTGGGTTTGGTATTCGTTCACTCTTCCTTTTCTAGTTTCTTGAGATGATTCATTAGATTGTTGATTTGTGATCTTTCTGTCTTTTTGATAAAGGCATTTAAAGCTATGAATTTTCCCCTTAGGACTGCTTTTGCTTAATCCCACAGATTTTTGATAACCTGTGTCCCCTTTGTCATTTACTTCAAGGAATCTTTTGATTTCCATTTTAACTTCCTCCTTGATCCAATACTTGGTCAGCAGTAGGTTGTTTAATTTCCATGACTGTGTAGAATTGAGTGTTAATGTTGGAGTTGATTTCTAATTTTACTCCACTGTGTTCTGAGAAGATACATAGTATGATTTCCATTTTTTTGAATTTGTTGAGACATGTTTTATGGCCTAAGATGTGATCTATCTTAGAGAATGTTCTGTGTGCTGATGAGAAGAATGTACATTCACAGTAATTTGGGGTAGAATGTTCTGTAAATGTCTGTTAGGCCCATTTGTTCTAGAGTCCCATTTAAGTCCAGTGTTTCTTTACTTATTTTCTGCTTGGAGGATCTGTCCAGTTCTGTCAGTGGGGTGTTGAAGTCCCTGGCAATTATGATGTTGCTGTTTATCTCTTTGTTTAGATCTAGGCAGAGGCAAAATGTGATTAAATGTGTAAGAATTTTATTAGGGGAAATATCTGTGTGGGAAAATTGGGAAGATAGCTGGAGAATGCTAGGAGAGCTATGAAAGTGACACCAGACATTGGTGTGAAGACCAGCAGTGAAAGAGAGAAGGAGGGACTTCTGGGGATGTGCCCTTGACTCCAGTGTGATGTGAGGAGGCTCAACAAGGCCATGTGTCAATGTTGGCTGTCAGAGGAGCCCTTATCTCCTAGGAATAGAACTGCCTTCAGTTATGGGCTGGGAGGATCTCCAGGACAAATGCAGCATAGAGCTCAGAACATCATTGTAGGGGCCCTTGGTCAATTATTTTCTCTGTGTTTGGTAGTCTGTGAGGCCCATTCTCATTGTTGTCACAGAAATTAATTCAATAATTCAATTTCTATATACATAGAACTACTTTGCTAGAAGTTGTAGAAAATACAAAGATGGTTAAGACACATTTCTGCTGCTTAGGTACATGTAACTGAAACATGAAGCAGACTTTATTTTGTGCCAAATGAGGTATAGAAAAAGGGGGCCTAAAAGAACAGAGAAACAGCCTCTGAGCTGAGTTTTGCTTTGAAGGATAGATGAGTCTTGGTGGAAGTGGAAAGTGGCCTGGAGGCTGTGTCAGACTGAGAGAATAACATGAGAAAGGTATGATAAACAAAAATATGGGGCTCACATGGGGAAACTGTTAACACATGGTATCTGTATATGTGGATGGGGGTGATTGTTATATTAGACATGGGTTGAAAGTTGGAAGTAATTTAACAAGTAGTCTGGAGCTAATTTATGGAACCCTTTGAATATGAAGCTATAAGGAGCTCAAACAACTCAATAGCAAAAGACCAAATAATTTGATTGGAAAATGGGCAAAAGAGCTGACTAGACATTTCTCAAAAGAAGACATACAATAGCCAACAGGTACATGAAAAAATGTTCAACATCACTAACCATCAGAGAAATGCAAATCAAAACCACAGTGAGATATCATCTCACTCCAATTAAAATGACTTTTTTTCAAAAATACAGGGAATAACCAATGCTGGTGAGGATGTGGAGAAAGGGGAACCCTTGTAGACTCTGGTGAGAATGCAAATTAGTACAACCACTATGGAGAATAGTTTGGAGCTTCCTCAAAAAACAGAAAATAGAACTACTATTTGATCTAGCAATTCCACTACTGGGTACATATGCAAAAGAAAGGAAGTCAATATATTGAAGAGATATCTGTACTCCCATGTTTATTGTGGCACTATTCACAATAGCCAAGATTTGAAATCAACCTAAGTGTCCATCAGTGGATGAATGGATAAAGAAAATGTGGTATATATACACAATGGAATATTAGTCAGCCTTAAAAAAGAATGCAATCCTGACATTTGTAGCAACATGGATGGAACTGGAGGCATTATGGTAAGAGAAATAAGCCAAACACTGAAAGACAAATATCACATGTTCTCACTTATATGAGGGAGCTAAAAAAGTGGATCTCATAACGATAGAGAGCAGATTGGTAGTTACCAGAGGTTGGGGGAGGGAAAGATGAAGAGAGGTTGATTAATGAGTACAAATATGCAGCTTGATAGAAGAAATAAGACCTAATGTTCTATAAATCAGTAGGGTGACTATACTTTATAATAATCTATTATATATTTCAAAATAGCTAAGAGGGAGTAATTTGATGTTTCTAGCACAAAGAAAAGACAAATATTCAAGGTGGTGAATATCCCAATTACCCTGATTTGATCTTTACAAATTATATGAATGGATTAAATTATCACATGTACCCTGAAAAAATAAATGATTTTAAATGCAGCCATTGAAGGTTTTTATGTAGAGGACACATGGGAGTCTTAGGAAGAAAGCTCTGTGGTAGCAAACAGAATATACTGAAATATGATGTCAGGAGGCAGAAAGAATGGCTTATAAAGACAGCTACAATGGTCCAGATGAAAAGTAATTAGAGCCAATTCTAGGGGAAAGTCAGTGTGAAAGAGCAGGTTAAGAGGCATGTCAAAGATAAAGGAAGCAGAATTTGGGGACTAGACTTTGGGGAAAGAGAGAGAAAAGTTGAGACCTACTCTGAGGTTTTCTGCTTGAAGGTCTATTAGGATGCCATCAACTGAGAGGACAAAAAAGTAGAAATAAGTTTTGTAGAAGGTGAATTGTGCTTTCACATGTTGAATTTCAGGTATTTTGCCAATATTCATGTGAATGCCCAGAAGTTTGGAAATGAGTATCTAGAATTTAGGATTAGGTCGGGTTTAAGGCTTATGCATCCTAATATAGGAAATCGGTCTGGTTCCCTAGGTATAAATAAAAGCATGAAAGGAAAAGAAGACTGAAAAATAGAACCTTGGGGAATAATAAGTGTAATGGAGGTAGGTGGAAAAAGAGGAATCCAGGAAAACCAAAAAGAGCTTTAGAGAGTGCAGGGCTTAGGACAGTGTATGTGTAGTTAACTGTAGGTTGTGACGATGGTGAATGATTACCGAGCATTCACTAGGTGTCGTGTCCTATTCTCTGCAAAGGTAAGCCAGATGAAGACTAGTAGAGACCAATACATTTGGTAGTTAAAAGATATTGGTGACCAATAACAGAGTAATTTTAATGCAATGGTGGGAGTGAAACAGAGACTACAAAGAGAAACTAAAAAGGGAATGATGAAGGAAATTTTTTTTGGAAAATTATATAAAATGACAGAAAAGTGCATAGTATATTCAACATGTCACCAATGATAATCACTGAAATATTTTGCAGAAGTAACCCAGAAAATAAAGTCTAATGTATGTGTGCTTATATATATACATACACACATGCACTGATCTGTTGCAGTGTATTAGAATTTACTCTACAAAGTTGTCCATATTGCTAAATATTCACAGGAGCTGCAAGGTAGAAATTTTTTATAGGCAATTGGTCTATTGCTATTTTAAAATTTAAGAATATGAGTAATTGATATTTATTGAGACGCTATTATGTGAAGTATATTCTATTATGGTCCCCACTTTATAGATGAGGAAACTGGGGCTCAGAGAGGGTACTTGTCTAAGGTAACCCAGCTACTAAATGGCAGAGCCAGGATTAAAAGATAAGTGAGGCAACAGAAAGGAGATGTTTAAAGAATGAACAATGGAGTCAGACAAATTGGATAGGAGACCTGGGGCTTTAATACTTTATAACTCTGTGACTTTGGCTTATTACTGATCCTTTCTGTGCCTGACTATTCTCATCTGTAAAATGTAGATAATAATAATATCATCTATCTTGTGGGTTATTGTTATATAGATACCTGGCATATAGAAACACTTTAAAGGCATGTTATTATCTGGTTCTAGAGTCCAAACTTTAGCCACTGGGCTATGTTGTCTCCCACAGAGTCTAAGGAAATACATTTGTGTACTGGAGTTGAAAATTGCAGAGGAAGGTACTTGATTTCCTCTACTTCACTATAAATTTAGGATGTATTTTTAGCCCTTGTCCCCAAGTTATTAAACGCACCCACAGTAGCAGCTTACATTTGGTCATAGTGATTCAGAAAATCACATCAAGTACTTGTATAGTTATTTTATATAAGGGTGTTTTTGGTTTGTTTGTTTAGTTTTGTCTTTTTAAAGATTTTCCTGGGGCTACCTGCTTTCCCAGTAAATACAGAACAAAGTGTATTTTATTCAAATTGAAATTCCAGGACAACATTCCATTTGTACTTGAAGACATAGGAAAAATATGGAGAGGAGCAACCACTTAGAATGGCCAAAGAGAGCATAAGAATGCTAGAGTTCAAACTAAGAAGTTGGACATTTTAAGTCAACTAACTAGTTCATTCAAAACTGGGGAGTTCAGAGAAAAGAAATAAGTGACTATATTACTTAGACTTTTAATTGGTTGCATTTGTGTTACAAAAAAAATTAAAAATAAGTAAATTAAATTTCCAAGATAAAAAGAGGCAGTAGAAACTACATTTTCAGCCTATTCCCCTTATTATGAAGAAGTGGTCTTTTGATTATTGTGTGACTATGGGTACAAAGCCATAGATACTCAAAACTGGCTTTGAGAGAGAAGAAAATGGGCTCATTTTTGATTTGAGCATAATATGAAATGCTAGTTTCCTTTTTAAATAGCAAGATATTCTATAATGTTGGTTCCTCAAATAGGTTATTCCCATTGATTGTCTTTGCAGTGAACCCCAACAAGGACAAATGTTGTTTTCTCAAAGTCACCCACAGATAATTCACACTTCTTACATGTTCCCTTTCCACTCTTGTCTCCCTACCTCCACCAAGTCTTAGGATATATTTTTTGATATATCTTTCAGTTACAGACATGATGGTAAGACTCAGTCATGTTTCTTGATTTTAAAAATCTCAGCATTCCTAAATCTATAGAATTTATAGAACTTTGGTGTCTACTAATATGATGTCATTTCAAGGTCTAAAGTGACCCCTCAGGAAAGAAGAAAACTGTGCTGACAGGTTTGAGCTGATAGCAGAGACTCTGAGTCATCCTTTGGTGGAGGAGAGGTGGCTCCATTTGGCCCACCTGTAAAGGTTCCTTAGGGCTGGGGTGATGGAAGGGGTGTTTCTTACCTGAGGTTGAGAGAATGTTGAAATTAAGAGGCCATACAAAGGGGACAATCAAATGGGAAGACTGGTTAGGTATATATGCCAGGAATAAAATTCACTTGGCTCATCAAACAGAGGGCCCTTATAAGCAGTCTCTTATAAGATCAATGATGAGATGGTCTCAGAGGGGGAGCTCTGAAGCAGTGGGTTAGGAGGGGTAGGGACCAAGGCTGTCTGGGGACAGGTGTGGAGCAGTATGGTGGAGTTGGGGTAATGGGGGGGACTTATTGCAGTTGCAGGGACCTTAAGAAAGGCAGAGAATTGGAGTAGCTGAGAAACTTTAGAATGCCAGGTTCAATTGGCATTCATAAGAACTCAAGGTCCGGAATTGGGAGTGCAGGGCCAAAGTCAGGCCTCACTGCTACTTAAATGCACTTAAACCACAGCACATAGGGAGTCTAAGCTTGGAGTTACTTTGACTATAAATGAAAGAAGAGACCTTGAGTATATAGGTTATAATTTAGGTATCAAGTGAAATAGCCTTTATATTTTTTTTCTAAGACTAAAAAAATTTAAGACATTTTCTTCACTAGTTTTGTGTGTGTGTGTGTGTGTGTGTGTGTGTGTGTATGTGAGAGAGAGAGAGAGAGAGAGAGATTTGAGCTATTTAGCTAATTGTCAAGGTACTTCCCTATACTTTGCTTATATAGAGACAAAAATCTTAAATTAAACCTAGTTGCTCAATATTTCAAACTCTAAAGTGTGCTCAGGTAGACTCTGGCCAGCCTCAGTTATGTTCTGCTCAGGAGACCCCCCTAATGATGCCTAATTAGGAGTTATGCCCTCATTACCTTGAAACTGATTTGTCTCTGGGTGAATTTCTTTAGCTTTATTCTTCCAATAGTGGACTCAGTAAGCTCTTGCATAGCACCAAGGGGAAATGTGTTTAAATCCAGCTCTGTGGTGGATTAGTTGACGTGGCATCCCTCTGATCCTCTGCCAGATGTCTATCCCCAGCTGGCAAAGCTCTCCGCCTCCTTTTCAGTGGTTGTTGTCAACGCTTGAGCTTCCTGCCAGCAGGAGCTGGTCTCTCCTCAATGGAGGGCAACATGCCCTCAATCAGCATTTAGATTCTTGTGTGAAGATATTCATGGTTAAAACTCCCCACTGCTTCTCATCTGCCTTCTGTTTTTGGAATTTCCCAGACATCTCTTGAACTGTTAGGCTTCTGTGTGTGGCCACTGTGGGGTGGGGGGTGGGGAGTTGATGATATAATGCAGCGAGGCCACAGGGCATGGAGCCTGAATGTTTACAGACCTTGTTCACATAGATCTTCAAGTGTCAAGAAGGGGGCTTATGGTGCTTGGCATGTGGCCCAGAAAGTTGCATGAAAAAAGGGCATATGGGTTGGAGATTTTCCTTTTTTGAAAACTACACAATGTCATGTATAAGAATGTAAACTGTAGAGCCAGGGAGCCTGGGTTAGAATCCCAGTTCTATCAGCTGCTGGGGTAGATGAATTGGCATAGTCTCTCAGTGATATTGGGCTAATTATATAACCTCTCCATACTTTACATTTCTCATTTTTAAAGTAGGAATACTAGCAGTACCTTTTTCATAGAGTTCTTATGAAAATGAAATGAACTATTTGTAAAGTGCTTTGCAACAATGCCTGGCACTTGGTAAATATTATATAATTGTTTAATAAACAAACTAGGTTTATGTCCCCCAGGTTTAGTGGCATGAATACAAACATTGATTAATAGAGATGATAAAAGTAAAGTAATATCTATAATTACTATTTATTGGCTGCTTACCGTGATCTAAGTACTATGCCAACCATTTTATGTAATGATAATGAACACGTTTGTAGCACTTGGCATCTGCCAGGCACAATTCCAAGCCACTTTACCTACTTTACTGTTTTGTTCCTCACAGCAACCCTGACAGAAATACATATGTGTCATCATTATTATCATCATCCCATTGTTCTTATGAGGCAAGATGATGTTAGATAACTTGCCCCAGGTTCCACAGCCAGAAGTAGAACAAAATTTTGAATCCAGGCACAATGGTCCCAGAATTTGTGCTCTTAACCATGATACACATTGCCTCTCATAGAACCCTTCTTGATTCATCACATCTTATAAGGAGGTGTTATTGTCAGCCTCATTATATAGAGGATGACACTAAAGTTTAGAGAAGTTAAGCAAGTTGTCTAAGTTCACACTGCAAGTAGGTGGGGGTTACTTGGATGCAAACCAGTTTGCTAAAAATACAGAGTGAAATTAAGATAAATCAAGAAAATCTCATGTCTAAGTGTACCAAAGGTGGGGGTGGGGAGGGGAAAAGGACAATAGGGCAAAATATTTTTATCAGGGCTACTATGAAAAACTGAAGATGAAGAACGTGTAGCTATGCTTAAGGACCTTCCAGAGAAGTGTAGTTATAAAAACTCATCAAGAAATTATTTTTGTTTTTAGCTACTTTTGCTATAGGTCTAATTCTGTCTTCGAGGGAAGTATATTTCCTCAGAGAACACTTTAAGAAGTGGCAGAAATATGTTCAATATCTCTGAAAAAATCTGAGTGCAAAATTGTATGACAACTTCTAGGTAAAAATATTCAGCCATATGGACAAATCCCTGGAAGGAAATACAAAGTAATGAAAATACTTGCTTTGTTAAGGTAGTAAAATTGTGAATTACAAGATATTTTTCTTTTAATATTGCTATTATTTGGTAATTAAAGAAGATAATTTAAAAAATCAGTCTATTTTGTCAATATTGATATAGGGTCAATGTCCCTAAGACCACGTCCTTGGCCTACCAGAGTGAGCTCTAATCTCTCCCTGACTTAACTAATGTGCACTTGGTTACCATATCCATATGATCCCATGTGAGCCTTGCACTTCTTTGACTCTACATTTTCATTAGTGTCATCTACTTGATTTGTGGTGTCCTCTGTTCTACCATTTATACATCAGCATGCTAGCCACCATAAAGCCTTCCATAAAGCCTTCTTTGACCAATACCACCTAGAAGTGATCCTTCCTCCTCTGAAGTCTTTTTATCTATAGCTGCCATTCAACACATGTGGTCTATTTATGTGTCTGTCTTTTCTGCCCTTCTAGATTGTAAGTTTCTTGAGATCATGGTCTCTGCTGAACTCTTTGCATTTGCACGGTACCTTACGAATTGTAAAGGAAATTCTCAATATAGCTTTGTTGATGGAGATAACAATGAGTCGTGAAAAAGGAAGGGCTCTCTTTATCTTACTTTAAACCCTAAGGCGTATTTCCAGCACTACACTGTGCCTTCATCTTCAGGGATAATATTCCAAAATGTAGAAATGTCAGAATTGGAAATGGTGTAACCTTTCAATAAATTCATTGTAAATTGTGTCTCTTGGTAATTTTAATTTATCCTTAGAATTAGAAACATAGTGTATAAAATTTTTGTTCAAATAGTCTGTGGATTTGTATAAACAAAGGGTAAGTTTTATCATCCTAAATAGATTATCTTCAGATGGGCTAAAGTCCAATACAGCATTTCTAGTGCTTTGTGTTTGCTTTAGTCTTTTGTGGAATTGCCTTCCAATTTTATATTTTAATAAATTTCATCAGCATAATCTTGCTCAGTGATCTTTAAACATGGTATAGAAAATCATGGTTTACGGACAAGTTTTTCCAAAGGAGAAAGATGAAATTGATTAGGTGACGTTTATGTCTGTAAGCCTGCTGGTACAAGATTATTAGAGAGTCCAATAATAAAATTAGAAACTTGACTAAACAATTTCTATTTAGTTTGTTTCTTCTTTGTTTCTTTTGTTTTCAACATTTTGTCCAAAAAATGCTTTTCAAAGTTATGTATGCAAAACAAAGAAAAAGACTCTGGTGCTCCTTTTAGCTGGATTTGATAGTATAAATTTCCATACATGGGTCAGTATGTTTTAAATTTTTTTTTAAACTTCTAGAGCTTTGTCTACTTAGTCACAACTCAGTGTATAGATGACTTAGACCATGCAGCTAGTTCAGCTTTAGCTTCCTTTTTCAACAAAATGTCCTTTTGATTTTCTTTTTTTTTAATGTTCTTTTGATTTTCAAATCACTTATCCATTGTGAAGAGTTTGTCTCAAAAATGGAAAATAGAGATGACTCTCTCAGTTCTCCAATGAGAGGACCTATATGTCGGTGCCAATCGACCAGCACTTTACTTCTCTGAGATGTAATGAAAACCATTCTTTGTGTTTCACTTTAATGGGAAAATAAATGGTCCAAAGATTGAAAAATAAGTGACATTGAAAGAAAAAGTCAGGCAATTTAAAAGAAAGAAGAAAGAAGGAAGGAATGGAGAGAACTGTTGTTGGGAATATCTAATTGGAATAGTTTTATAACATTCATTTATATTTTAGCATTGCCTACCAGATTCCATGTTTGTATTCAAATATAATCTGTATATTATACGTAAGTTCCTTTATTAAATCTTCCTCTTTGTTTTCAGAAAAATGCTGCATATATGGAGGGAGGAACTCTACATGAAATAGATGCCTATGTCAGTTTACCCTAATAATATAGTATTCAACACCATTCTCAAGATTAAAGAAATTAGTTCACAGTTGACATTGGTTGCCTTGTCCTTAGTTTCTAGATTTTTGCACACTTGAGGTTTCTCTAAACTCCAAGACTTTGAGAATCTAAAGAAAAAAAAAACTGTATTAATGGATGTTTGATATAGTCTGAACTGAACCAGGAAAGGTAATCTCTAAAGACATTTCAAAGAAACAGTAGCAAAGAATGTTAATTTCCATGTAAATGTATTCAGAAGTCTAGGCTTTTCAGTCTTCCAAGGTGTAAGAATTAATTACCAGTTTTCAAGAGCAAAATTTATTCATGGTAAGTGCTATAGCAATCAGAATACTCTAGGTGTAAAATTCATGAAATTAATATTGAGCTGATTAAAGTTGAATAAATCATCATTCTTTCCTTTGGTGTATTGCAAACTTCCAGATATTTGATGTTGCTCTTTGGCATGTTTGTGAGCAGTATGTAAAGCTTGCCATATATGTTTGGAGTTATGAAGGAAGAAATTAAATATGTTCTGGTTCATAGTAAAAATGCATTAGAAAGGATGATTTCTTTTTGTGGCCCACTATTATTTTCTAAATCTTTAAAGAACTATTCAGGTGATAATGGAACAATATTGTTATTGCTATTATTGACAATTATTAATATATTATGAATTAATTATAATACTACTTATCTAGTTAATCCAAAAAGCATCTAATCAAAACTTAAGAATAATTTATTCTACTTTTATTATCTGTATCTATAAAAGATGCTTAGTTTAAAAATATGTTTTACTACCAATGAAAAAATGAGAAAAACATGAGTACTTTTTAATAGTATGTGGTATGAAAATATTTGGTTGTACTGTTTAAATGAGGCTGCCATAAGAAATCTTAGCAGCATCAAGAGTGATAGACAGACTAAGCAGGTACATAAAAGACTGCAGTCATCACCTGAGGTGACTAAGAGATGACTTAGGACCAATAGGAAGGGAGAAAAGAATGGGCTTAAGCAACTTTATAAATAGAGGCATAGCAGGTAAACTTCAGCAGGGTTTTTTGGGAGAAAGAGGGGGAAGCATTTTGGGGGGAGAAGGGGAAGCATTTAACAAAGCATTTCAAAGCTTTGTTTTATATTAAAGGTCATTGAACATCTATGTTTGGGTCCTCTAGAGCTGGTTAACACTAGAAAAGACCTTGCAAAAAGTTACAAACCCATTTTATTCTTTCATTTGCTTCAATTGAAAGGGACTGATGAAGTTGTGTGTTTCAGTGGAACACATTCAATGGAACTGTGATTTTCTAACTATGCTATCAACTTTCTGTGTGTTTCCTGATGAATTATTCTACTTGGCTGAGCCTTGGTTTATCAAAGGCATATGGGGATGAACAAATGAATACACATTCCTAGAGAACAAAGTGAAAATTTACCTTCTCATATTCTTTTGGCAATTTGTAATACAGGATATGAGCATTACCTAATCCTGTTACACATCCATATGGATTTAGGGCAAGGACTTAGACACTGACACATTCTTCTGATTTGTTTCAATGACCTCTGAATGCAAGCCACTTCTAGGACACTTCTCTTCTGTCTACTCAATCTCTGTGCTCCCTTATCTGAGATTGAATTTCAATAGTGTTCTCTCAGAGAAAGTCCTCAGAATATATTGAAATTCTATGAACCTTTCACATTGCAACTTTATACAGGGAAGATTCTCCCACCTCTTTGCTAGTGGAGTATTAAGAGATCTTGGTGAGGGGGATTTTGTGATGTGGTCCTTAGCAAACGAAAACTTTGTTTATCTCTAGGTGAGTTCTGGAGAATGACTTAAGGATCTGTGCTTTGACATGAAGTTAGATCTGATGATTAAAAATGTTAGATTAAATTTTATAAGAATCATTGATATAAGAAATGTTCAGATTCCAGAATATCTTTTTAAGACATCTTTTTTAAGAAAAAAACATATTTTATCTCATTGTCAAGGTTTCCAGTGAGAAAAACCACAGGTAATTATTAATATGTGTCCCCAAAATATGAAAACAAAACTTCATTTCTAGGATTATTTGTTTAACTAAAGAAAGTTTATACAGCTTGTGGGAAATCATCTTCTAGGACTTGAAATGGTTTTTTTTCTCTTTTATGTTTATTCTGCCTATTTTTCCTCCTGAAGAGTAACTCTAACATCCCAGCCATCAGCTGCTCTTTGATACACAGGCCACTGTTGGACCTGGCATTGTGTTATTTCTCTTGGTCTAAACCAAGAAATGTGTCCAGGTGCTACAATTGCCAGGTGCTCAAGTGTTTGCCAGGGCCAAAAACGCTATGATAAAAAAAAGGAAGGAAAGAAAAAGGCAAAAAAAAAAGGGAGTAAACTAAAGATAGAGATCATTTTATTTACTCTTTCCTGGTCTTTGATTTACAATATATAGAGGGTTAAATTTTGTAAAGAATAAGGGCAAAAAGACAATGATAATTGGATCTTTATGGATTCTGAAGCTGAACTTCAGCTCATAGTTCTGATCTTTATTGGAACCTCATTGGAATATGAACCATATATTCATATTCCAATGAATATATGAAATTCATATATTCATTGGAATATATGCACCATTTTATGAATCTTAGATTCTTAAAGCACCATTTTAGAATCTTAGAGTCTTGAAAATGTGATAACCCTGTGTTTCTAAATAGATCTGCTTGTTGCGAGCATCTAGCAGGGATATGTAGCTACTTATGAAAGCCTGACCTAATAACAGTCCTCTCACATCTGGGCACAATGTTCACTCTGTCCCCTGAAGAGTTCACCACAGGATGCAGCAAAGGATGAAGAGATGTCGGCCTAACCAGCCAGTGTGATCAACCCTGGTGATCCACAGGGCTATAATGTCCCAGCCAAGGAGTAAAGCAAAGGATTGAAATAATCCACAAATAATCTAGGGAGGAATTTTTCTCCTTTTACTTTTCTGTTGTTATATGGCCTCATACTTATTTGTACTCAGGTAAGCTTAGTATCTTCTGTTTTATTAGAATAAGGATTTTAAGAAGGGCTTCTTTAGAAGACCTAGCTCTAGTCCTGGCTCTCTCAAATGTTTCCTAGCATGTGGCCTTGGACAGAGTACTGAATCCCTGCTCGTCGGTGTCCTCCTCAGTATAATGAAGTGGGGATTGACTTTGATATGCTGACCTTACAGTATTATTGTGAAGGTCCAATATGACAATTATATGTGACAATTATATTTATAGGAAAGTCTGAACAAATATGAGATTGTATCAATTTTGTGTAAAAGGCATAATTCTTTTTAATTCAGTGGCCTCAGCTTTAGCCTATATGCCCTCAAGAAATGGCCATTCTTGGAAATTGTGTCATTTTTATAGACATACAGATTTTTGTTTTTGTTAAGAGTTTTCCTTTTGGGTCCAAAATTTGAAGGTCAGTAAATAAGTTCAAGTAGCTATGGTTGAATATTTTTCATTCTTTGAATAAATTAGATTTAATAAGAAGTGCAAGATAAAATAGTTGGGCAAATTATGAGTGATTCAAATGAATTATTTCAGATTAGTTTTAAGCAAAGGAAAAACATCATGTAGAAAATAAAGACAAAACAGTCTTAGCAATAGCATGTAATAAAACCAAACCTAAACTGCCTTGACTTTTGGGAACACCAGGGAGTACATTACTCAATTTTTTCATCATCAATATCTCTGCCAGTAGAAATTTGTCTTATTTTATAAAAAATAATTTAGACTTTACCTTTAATCTCTGGATTCTGAGTCCTGAGGCCCCTAAATCTATTCTTCTTCTCAATTACAGTAAAGTTTATTTACCTATTAGATTAGCAAATGGATGTTCTAGTTAATAGTTACCATGTATAATATTCACAATTTAAGAACATAATAAAATGCTTTTAGATTGGATATTGTCCATTTTTTTCTGATTATATTTAGTTTCTTACTAGGCCTCAGGTTATTGTTATAAAAAACTGTTAATGAAAACCTGTTTTTCCAGTACAATTAGGGATAATAGAATGCAATTATGGTTTGAATAATAATAGAGTCTTGTTAATTTGGATTTTATTTGGGATTATGAAAATTAAAAATTATAGAATATTTAAATTTAAATAGAGTTTTGTTAAAATTATGATTAACTTCAATTAATCTTAGTTTGAAATGATATATTCCAAATTAGTAGAGGATAAATTAATGCTACTGATACTATTAATATAAATTGAATGCTTTTGAGTTTCTGTGTCTCAGAACATTAGTTTTTATTTTTTCCAGCCACCAAGCAGAACATATGACAATGGAAACAATAATTTCTTTTGAGTGACCCCAGTCACATGACGTTTTTATAAAAATGTCCAGTATTCTCTGTAAAACATCAGGAAAAAGATACTAGTATTGCACAGCATTCCACTTTCTAGCTTCCTTAATTGTGTTCTGTGTCAAGATATTGGGACATAAATAAGAAAACTATCTGGTTTCAGTAACAGTGTCAGGTGAATTTTGCTCATGCCAAGGAAGGTAGAAAACACTTTCCAAGGCAGGTACAGGGTTGCTAATTAAAACACAGTGCAAATTAGAGTGAAATATTAAAGTCATGGTTAGTAGCTGAGGACTGAAGTGAGGCTTTTCCCAAGAATTTGAAATTAAGATTGTGGGCGCTAGTTTCACTTCACAATTAAAAATCAGAAAAGAGATCTCCCATATTAAACGCTCCAGCAGAAACCAAAGGGCTTTTGGATGGCAGTTGGAAAACTGTCTTTTAATGAATTCCCTTAGTTTTAACTAACTCTCAGTTCTAATTTCATGCTTTTCAAATTATTTTCTGATTATGAATTGGCTTCCTGTTTAGATCTGTCTAAAATCATCTGTTGTGCTAGTTATACAGACTTAGGTACTTCTGTCTCCAAGATCATTATTTCCTATTGCAACTCAATAAAATGGCATTCTGACTTTTAAACATCAGTTTCATGGGCTCGGTTAACAGAAACCTCACTGACAGATGGATCTGCTCTCAATGTGTTGGAAATATAATAAGGCCAGCCTCTGGATGGTGGTAAATTCACCAAGTTTGTGAAGAGCATGCTGTGAAGTCATGGTTAACCTGTTGCCTACCTTCCTAATGATCCCTCAACTAGAGATCTTTGTAGAGGAGACATTCACCAGGGCCTCTTAAAAATTACAACTTAACATAGATACCAGTCAAACTTTTCTTGCCCCAGAACAATGATGTTGATAATAATAATAAGTGTGATTTCCCCCCCTTTACCCCCTAGGAAAAACTGGTTCTCCTCATCTCATGACCCAGAATTTTTTCCCTACAGTGAAATTTCCCCTTAACCAAATTATTCTGAAACCATTTTGTTAATTTTTGGATGAACTGGATCTATACTGAGATCTGTTGGCTTTCTGTTTCAGCATGTGGTAGAAGGTATAATTTATATTCATGCTAAAAAATAACCTTTTTGTGATTTAATAAGTAAAGCATGTTCAAAATTAGGAAAACCAAAGAATATAAAAAGAAGAAAATATAGATTCCCTATAATACCACTACCTGTACCAATACTCTGTGATTTTTTTAAAAACTACTTTTCATGATGAGTGTTAAATTTAATTGCTCCTAGCAACATATTTTGTCATTCAATGGGAAGGAGATGGTGTTTTAGGAATAGCCATTGAGTAATGTTTGCTCAGTTATTAAACCACCAGAATAAACAGTCCAGGAACTATCCAGAGTCTGCTTCATAATAGATTTATAACTCACAAATAATAGAGAACTGAGTTTCAGATTAATAGGTATTGTTTCTAATTTCCTATAGCAGCTGGTAGGTGTTAACCTCTGCTAATCAAATGAATTTTAAGAAAATTTATCTTATTAAGGTCGTTGATCTGAGTGAATTTTCTCCTTCTGAATTTCAGTCTCTCCTAATTAAAAAGCTCAAAGGTCCCTTTCCTAAAGCAGTTTAATGGCTTCTCCCCCTATATTTCTCTTTTATGGTTTAACTATCATTTTTTACTTTAAAATCTCTGGTTTTATGTATGTGGTTAAGATCTTTAGAGGCTCGCAGAGAATTCATTAGTAGACCCTCTCTGGATTATGGCTTCAACATATTTGCAAAACTGAACACCTTCCTAGTAAAGAAATATACATTTAGGAGGCTGTGTTTTTCTGAACCTCAAACCAAGACACATGGTTTAACAAGGAAGACAGGACAGAGCATAAAATGAAACTGTCTTATGACACTCATATGAGGCAGCCATAAATATTGCTATTATGGCCCTTCTCTGTAGAAGTGTTCTTGAGGGCTTTTTGGATTCACATGGGTAACCAGTCTTGTTTTCTCACTTAATCAAATATTAACACTTTGACAGTCACCATTTTTTCCAGTTTTTGAATAGAAAATTGGACTTGGAAATAGTGCATTTCTGCACTAGGGTTTCAGGTATTTTAAAATTAAAATAATATTAAGCAAGACTTTTTAGATAAGGGGATTTCATGCCAGATGAAAGTGCCGTGGAAGGGAAGGGGACTTATGTCATACGCTTTCTCTGAAAGAGTGCTTTGAGGGACCCTTTACTCTCAAACTGTTAACAGTAGATTGTGGTGTAGGCATAATTGTTCTTTGTCACAGGAATGTCAAGGAATACTTGGTTCAAAGAGGTAGGGCCACTGAAGCTTTGTTAAATCCCCTAGCTCAACTATTTCTTCCAAGTAATTGAAATGTTTGCTACTATTAATATAGAAAATGGATGGACAACAAGAAATTATTGCTAAAATGTCTGTTTTGGTTTAATTCTCTCCCACTGAAAAGATATAATTTTAGCTGAGACTCAGTGTTTCTATTTATTATCTATAAAACCAGTCAACTTACTTAAATCTTTTGAGCTTTGGATTCTTCATCTGTAAAATGGAGATAATAATATTACCCCATAGCATGGCAGGATTAATGAGAAGATGTAATAATATTATAGAGTAGCTAGCAGAGTTTGCGTCAGCAGTTCAATTCTCTTGCTTTTCTGTCCCCAAACATTTCCTAAAACAGAGATGGGTATTGGTATCTATTTTAGAAGAGCTTTAGAACTCCATGGAGAGAATTATTGCCTTTTAGAGCTGAGTAAATAACATGTTATGCACTGTGAATAGTCTGTGAAAGTAAGCTTGCAAAGGGATTTCAATATTTTAGTAGGGAAATCATTTCAAAATTAAGTAATGTTTATTACCTCAAAATTATAAACTGAAAAATTTGGGATAGTTATTGACTTATGTAAACATTTCTTAAAATTATCTTCATTTTGAAATTAATTCTGAACTTAAATTTTTATGAAGATTGATCAAAGCCTTCTCTAATGTTTTCATAGCCCTCTCTCAAGAAGAAACAAAAGCTTTTCCTTCTTGTAACAAACCAGGTCTGAAATCCTCCTGATAGTCAAGCATCTCCACAAGCTGACCTCGCTTTACTTTTATAAACATTTCTCATTTTTTCCTAATTCAAATGTGCTGCTTGGGTCAGGCTAGTCTTCCTGTTGGTTCTGTCTATAAACTATGTCTATTTTTATCTTTTGATTTTTTTTCTTATGCTTAATCCTATACTATAATTGCCCTTACTTCTCTTCTACTATTCGAGATGTTTTCAACTTTCAAAGCCCTTGTATGTGAAATGTTTGCTACTATAGAAAATGAATGGAGACAATTAAATTTATTTGGGTGTATAGTTTCAAAATTTTTCTCTCCAATTCCCTACCTATTTATTTCTCTCCTCTCCTCCTCTCCTTCTCTTTCTCTATGTATGCAGTTCCTTAAGAATAACTGGATTCTTTTCTCTTTCTTGTACATAATGATAGGTCAAAGCCTTCTTTTTAAAAGAAATCTCCTTTTGTGAAGAACGTATAAGAAATAGGCACCCCCCCCTTTTTCCCCTATAGGATAGGGATTTGACATCAAGGAAGAAAAGATGGGATAGAAACAGAAGAGCCAGAGTAGCACAGTGGTTAAGATGATGGGCTTTAGCATTTGGGAGTTCTGGGCTAGAATCTTGGTCTTAGTTGTCTCATCTGTAAAGTGGGTTTAATAGAGGCTCCCTCATGGCATAGAATTGGGTGGGTATATGAGACGACATAGGTAAGATGTCTAACTCAGTGCTTGGCACACAGCAGCAGCTCTATAAATGCCAATTGTGGTTGCTATCATTATAATTATTACTATTACTGCTAATACAGAAGAGCCAAAAGCAAGGAATACACTTCACCTTTATGAAACAGATGAGCTATCAATATCACAGAAATGTACTGATGGTATATCAGTATCCCATTGCTGCTATAATAAATTACTGGAAATTTTATGGCTTAAAAACCCCACAAATTTTTTCTCTTAGAGTTCTGGAGGTCAGAAGTCTGAAACAAGTCCAGGGCTAAAGTCAAAATGTCAGGAGGGCTATGTTATTTTCTGGAGGCTCTAGGGAAAAATCTGTTCCTTTTCTCTTTTACCTTCTAGAAGTTTCTGGATTCGTTAGGTTATGACATTTCCCTCCAGTCTTTGTTACTCTTGTCACATTGTTTTCTCCTCCCTCTGACTGTTCTGTATCTCTCTTATAAGGACCCTTGTAATTTCTATGAGCTCACCTGGATAATTCAGGATAATCTTTCATCATTGTTTCTTAATTTAATCACACCTACACAGTCTCTTTTGCCATATAAGGTAACATTTACAAATTCTGGGGATTAGGATGTGGACATCTTTTATTAAGTAGAGGGTAGGGGCATTATTCAGACTTCCACAGACAGACTGAGCTCTTTGGTGCGAAGGAAGCAGACATGTTTAGAAAGCAATAGAAGGCCAGGAGGTAACTTGTCCTTTATGCAGAAGAGCAGCAAGAGTTTACAGAAAGAATTTGTTAATCAGCTTTGACAGACAGTAAAGTGAACTCCTGTTCCAATAGGTTTGTTATTTATAAGTGAAAGTTAAGATAAAATGTACTTTTCTAGACAAATATATTTTTGTATGATAAAAGGGTAGTATCGCTGTGTCTCTTAGGAGTTTCATTTTTGCTTTTCTACAACTTAAAATGGCATCATCATTCTCTAAATGTACCTGCTTTAGATCCAGATATTGTGTGTTCTGGGAAAAGAGGACCATCTTTTTTGAACATCTAATAAGTGCTGGGAAACTATGTATGTATCCCCTTTAATATTCTTTATAGTTATTTAAGGTAGGCATTGTTAGTCCCATTTTTCTGTCAAGGACACTGAAGTATAGAAGCCTTAAGTAACTCGCACATAGTATCATGGCAAGTAAATGACAGTTCATGATTTGAACCATCTGATACCAAAGCTCAGCTTTCCCTCCTTTGATGTTCAGCCTTAATAATGTGGATAACTGCATTTACCTGTTGCAGATTAAGTTGCTAAGTAAATAAGAGCAGGGCTAGGATCTTTGTCCCATGCCCTATATTGAGACCCTTCCCTAAATCACATTTTGTGTGTATGTGTGTGTGTGCTATAAATTCAGAATTTTATCATATTTGAAAACAGTTCCATGTAGTAGTAATACTTCATTTTATTATTTATAATTGTGAAAATTATCTATGTTGCTTGAGGGCTGGGTTTGGGTCCTACATTGTCTTACCTTTGTATCCTTTTCAGAGTTTAACATGGTGTTACCATATTGGAGGTAATAAATATATATTCAAAACTGAACAGAACAAAAAGATTTTAATTCCAGACCTTATATAACTTTAATTTTCAGAATTGAAACCAAATCTGCTCATGCAGCTATCAAATCAGATATTCTCTTCATAATGAACACCTCTCTAAAATCTTACATCTATTTATAGGAGAAAGGAAATAGATCATTTTCCATGACAACTTCTCTATTTTTAATCTACCACAAGTTCATTGTCTTTTCTTGCCTACAGTTCAATGAACTTCAGTTGGGGAAAAAAGGGATAAATAAATCAGAAAGGTAATTGAAGTACATTTATGGACTTCTTTTTTTTTTTTTAAGGTGATTTGTCCAGGAATCAAGCAAATGACTACTTTTAAGGACTTGATAAGCATTGGTACAACCACTACTGCAAATGCTCTCTGATTGCAGTAATTAACTTTGTAGTCATGAAAGGGAACCCTTGATCTTCCGTTACCCAACACAAGTCCTCTGAAAAGAATTAACATGAAAGTAGCCTGTGAACAAACATAACATAATGTGTGAGGAAGGGAAGATACTAGTTATTTCTCCTTCAATCCACAGAATACCAGTCACTGTATAGCTTGTCAAACAACAAGCATTGTCTTGGGATTAGCAATTTTACTCAGGAAAATAGCAGAACCTAAAAAATTACCTAACTTTCATGGCCAATTAAAAAGTCACTTCTTAAGTGAAACCAGATATTTTAAAATGAATATATTATGGGTCAGTATTTAATACCTTTTATATGATTTCTTTATTTCATGCTTTGTCATTTTTTCTTTTCTTTTTTAAACTGCTAGGAGAAGTCAAAATGAGGTTCATTTTTGTTTTTCTTTGTGACTTTTAAAGATGAGTTTGTACTTTATTTCTGAGTGAGTTATTTGGTTAGTTGTTTTTAGAGATAATTCCCATTCTTATTCTTATTTTCAAAACCATATGTATCTAGGTGAGGGAACTTCTCTCCTCCTCAATACATATTGGTTGGTAACAACCTTTATTATCATTCAGTTGTCTTCTACAACCAAGTGTTTATGAAAAATTGTGGAATTCATAGTGTGGAAGTGATTTATCAACTTAATACAGAGTTACCTATGTGAAACAGTGAAGTTGTAGTGAAAGGGAGATTATCACTAAACATCAAGGAAATGCATATTAAAACCACAATGAGATACCACCTTACTCCTGTCAGAATAGCCATTATTAAAAAGTCAAAAAACAACAGATGATGGTGTGGATGCAGCAAAAATAGAACACTTACATGCTATTGGTGGGACTGCAAACTAGTGCAACCTCTTTGGAAAACAGTATGGAGATCCCTCAAAGAACTAAAAGTAGACCTACCATTAGATCCAGCAATCCCACTACTGGGTATCTACCCAAAGGAAAAAAAGTCATTTTATCAAAAAGACACCTGCACTCAAATGTTTATTGCAGCACAATTCACAATTGCAAAGATATGGAATCAACCTAAGTGTCTATCCATTCATGAGTAGATAAAGAAAATGATATGTGCTATATGTACATACACACACACACACACACACACACACACATACCATGGAGTACCACTCAGCCATAAAAAGGAATGAAATAATGTCATTTGCAGCAACTTGGATGGAACTGGAGACCATTATCCTAAGTGAAATGTCTCAGAAATGGAAAAACAAACACCACATGTTCTCACTAATAAGTGGGAGCTAAGTGATGGGTACACATGGGTACAAAAAGATGGAAAGGACGTTGGAAGCTAAGAAGGAGGGAGGATGGGATGGAGGTGAGGGATAAAAACTTACATATTGGGTACAATGAGCACTGTCCTGGTGATGGGCATCCTGAACGCTCTGATTTCAGCATTATACAAGGTATCCATGTAACACAAAACATTTGTACCCCCTTGATATTTTGAAATAAAATTTCAAAAAAGAAAGATTATCTTTTATTTCCAGTGGAATGACTTGAAAATAGGCAACAGAGTTATTAAATGATGTGCTTTTCAAGCTTAGCTGTGGTTAAAGGACTCAGAGGAGACAGTTTTTACTTCCTAGTACTGACAGGTCTAGCACAGTATTGTGTAAAGAGTAGCTGTTCAATAAATACTGATTGCAATGAATTGAGTTTCTATAATAGATACTCTAGCTCTCTTGGACTCTTTCTTTCTGAGATCATCTCTCTACTACCTGTGGAGTAACACTATAAGATACTCCAGAGGTCATTCTTGGCTGTGGGTGTGAGGGATTTTAGGAATTCTAAATGCAGTTGCATTTTATCCTTTAGAAGGTTCTGCTCTAACATTATGCACTGGTTTTTGTTAGTGATCTCTTATGTTGTTCATATGGTCAAGCTCTTGTTTCTCATATAATTTAGAATCCTGTCTTCTTATTTTTCTGAGAGTTGTCCCTGATGACTTTGGTGGCTAGAACCCTGCCCTGTTTCAATCACCTAGTTTCATTGAATTCTCCTACTGAATCCTAGTCCGTGTGTCTGTGTTTCTGCAATCTTCAGGTATACTTGCTAATGGTAAAGCTTCCCTACTTGAGTGTCTGTTTCTTGCTGTGTTTGTATGGGAGGAGGCAGTGTGGGGGGAGCGGCAAAGATCAGTATGAAATGCATGGGTTCTAACTGATCCATATCCTAAGCCAGGCTCTTCCACTTACTAGTTGCATGTAACTTTCATCTCCTGAAGCCTTGGTCTCCTTATTTATTTATTTGTTATTTTTTTTTATCCTGTTGTCTTTTTTATTTTATTTTAAAATATTTTTGGCTCACTTACACTGAAAGACTAAGACTCCTTATTTAAAAATAGGTATTATATGACTCACCTCAGAGGGTTTGGATGTGAATTAAATGAGATAACATAGGTAAAGTACTCAATAAAGAGCCTCACACAGAGTAAGCACTCAATAAATGATGATCTCCCTCAAATTATCCTTAACCCAGGCCTACCCTCTATAATATCCATCACCTACCTATTACCAGACAGTCCTTTCTGATGACAAAAGCCCACCTGTCTGGAGTTGCTCATATTACCGGACTCTGTGAACTGTCTTGATTTTTCTGGCATTTCATGGTGGATCTGTCTGGTCTTCAGGTCCTAAACCAATGTGCCCTTTCCCTCCTTTCTAAAATAAAAAGTCTTTCCATGTCCTGAGCTCTATGCCTGAAACCTGCTTTACTATTGCTTTCTGGAATTACTTCTTTACATTTTTTCTCTAATAAAATAAGAAACATTATTTTAAGGAAAAAATGTCCATTTTGAGTTAATGTTATTTTGTGTTTATATGTACATACTTCATTCATACTTCAAAATTATTTTGCATGTGCCTATTATGTACCAGGCACTGTTAGAAGCACCAGAGATACCTTGAAGAATAAAACAGGCAAAAATTCCTTAATATTCTAATAAAGGAGGTCAACAATAAACAAGTAATACTATTATGTCATATTATGGTAAGTTCTGTGAAGAAAAATAAAAGGTGATGGGACAGAGAGATGTGGCAGGTATATGTATGTACGTTTGAGCAGAGTCCTAAAAATGTGAAGGCATAAGGCACTGCTAAATCTGGTGTAAGAGCAGTAGGCAGAGAAAAAAGCAAGGGTGAAGCATTGGAAGGAGGCATGTTTGAAGAATGTGAAGAAGATCAATGTAGTAGGACCTTAATGACTGCAGAGGAGAGTAGAAAGAGATGCAGTCAAAGAGATAGTTAAGGGCCAGATTGTAGACTCTGTGGTCCATGATAGCAAATTTGTATGTTATTCTAAAAGGAAAAGTTTGAAAACAGAGGAATAGAACCTGAATTATACTTGTTGAAAAAAAATCATCCCAAACATGGAAACAAGGCCAAAGAATGATTATGTGTACCATCCTTTATTATACTGGAGCACTGTCTAATTGGCTTTTCCAGGATTATTTAATTCTCTAGGGGAACATACCTTTGACATTCATTTTACTTTTGATTAGGGCCCAGACTCTGTGAAATTACATGTTAACCTGCAGATTTGTGTCCATTAGAGATGGAAATGATTTCTAACTGGTAGAAAAGATAGAAAAAAATAACCCCAAAGGTTATAGTTTTATTGCCTGTAGATATTAACCAGTTTTGTCTCTAACTCAGTGTCTTTGTCCATTTTGTGCTGATATAACAGAATACCATAGACTGGATAATTTATATGAACAGAAATTTATTTCTCACAGTTCTAGAGGCTGGGAAGTCCAAGACCAAGGATGCCAACATCTGGCAAGGGTCTTCTTGCTGCATCATCCCATGGCAGAAGGACAAAGAAAGGATGAGAGAGAGGCAAAAGGGGACCAAACTCATCCTTTCATGAGGAACACACTCCTGTGACAACTAACCCACTCCCAGGATAATGGCATTAATCCATTGATGAGGGCAGAGCCCTCATGGCTTAATTACCTCTCATTAGGCCCTACCTCCCAACACTGTTGCATTGGGGATTGAATCTCCATTGTTTGCTTTCTGGGGGACACATTCAAACCATAGCACTCAACAAACTTGTTTTAATATGCTTTTTATATATAGACTGTTTCTTTACTTTTTCTTTGAACTAGATTTACAATCCTTCTGGTTCTTTATTGATGAGTTAAAAATCTCTGACATATGTTATGTATTTGTATTAGAGTTACGGTTTTGGCTTTTGGGAAATTATATACTTTGACACACTAAAAAAGATCACTTTGGCTACTGAGTGGAGAAGGGAATGCGTGGGGGTCTGAGAGGAGGATGTTGTCAAGAGTAGAAGCAGGAAGACAAATGAGCTTGGTACAGAGATCCAGGCAATGGCAATGGTCAAATGGCCTGGGTGGGTTGTAGTGGTGGAGATTGTGAGAACTGATTGGATTTTATATTTGACTGGAGGTAGGGATAAGTCTTGCTGATGAATGGCTATAGGGTATGAGATAAAGAGAGGAATCTAGGATTTCAGTTGTGGCACTTGGGAAATGGTGGTGGAAGAAGAGCAGAAATTTTTGAAGAAAGTGAGAAGCTCCATTTTGGATATGTTAATTTTAGATATAACCTACACGTCTTTGGCAAATTTCCTTATGGTAAAGATGTCTATTTTTGCAATAGCCAGGCAACTCTTAGGTTTTAGCAAATGTTTACAATGATGTAGACGCTCTTTATACATCGTGTCTTCTGAAATCCCTGAAGTGATTTCTCTTTTTATGTGTGCAAATTATCTTCTTTAGGCTTCTTCCTCAAACCTCCTCATTCTTAAATTCAACATTTCTCTCTAAAATTTTAAGCTTAATATGTCCAGAATAAGACTCCAGTGACCCACTCTGCAAAGCCGCCCTTTGCCCTCATTCCCCCACTGGCAGTCTTCTCAATCCCAGTAGATGGGGTCACTATTCACCCAGATAAACTTGGAGGTCGACCTTGTTTTCTCTCTTCCTCCTCTTCCCCATTCACAATATATCAGTAAGGCAGACTTAAACCTCTATATTTCAGATCTGTCTACTTTAATTTTCATGGTGATGGCTCACCCCAGTCCAAGCAAGCATTTGTCTCCCACTTTCTCACTGTCTTCCCACTTCACCTCTTGTCTTTTGTAAATTCACTCTTCATTCAATACCAAGAGAATTCCTAAAATGTAAATCAGATCACGTCCATTCTCTGCTTAAAACACTTCAATTGACACCCATTGTACTTACAATAAAATTCAAGCTCCTCAGCCTGGCATTAAGACCCTGCCTTCCTCATCAAATTCATCAGTCCTGCTCCTCCCCTTGCTTCACAAGCTCCAGTCCCACGGGCCTTCTTTCAGTTCCTGGGAGCTCTAATTTCTTTTCCGACTCCAGGCCTGATCCGTCTGCTTGGAACTCTCCACTCTTCTCACTTCAGTGTTACCTCCTCAGGGAAGGCTCCTAGGATCCATCTGTCTAAAATAGGTCCCTTGCCTGCCATTGTTAGCTTATGTCTTGGAAACTTTTTTATCCTTCATTCTACATCCACAATTTGTTTTAATTTTATTTACTTTATTGGCAAAGTCTGTCTGATTCACCATTTTATTCCCAGCCTTTTGCTCAGTCCTAGAACGGGGAAGACTCTTAGTGAATGATTGCTAAAGGAATGGATGATGAATTTGCAAGGGATAGTCCATGATGATATTTTAAAAATTATTTATAAATAAAAGTTTACTTATAAGCAAAAATATAAGGGCTTTTATTAAAAACCTAATAGACCAATGATAGAGTTCTTAGAGAAAGCTATTTAAGTTTAAACTTCAAATTTCCAAATTTCTATTGTAATGCCCAGTCCATCAAGACATCCATGTAGATGAATTCTTACTGCTCTTATTTCTTATTAGAATCCTTCTCTTAACTTCGTAAGTTATTTCTTGTAGCTGTGCACAGGCTCTTCTTGGCCAGTATATTTTCTTCAAATTATATGCTATATTTGTTAGAAAATTTTTCTCTAAATAAGTGCAAAATATTAACATTATGCTACTTCAGCAGAATTATTATGGTTCAAAACTTTCAATGGCAAAGTTCTATATTCTTGAGAAGAAAAGAAATAACTTATTCCTTTTTCCATTATAAATTTGTCCTTAGGCTCTTACTATTTGTGATTAATTTTTCTGCTACATTTCATTAATTTATTTAATCTTCTAATAGGATAATATTTGTCTGAAAATGGGACTAATTTTAGAATAAATGGGTTATCTATATTGCCCCTCCTGCCTCCTTTTAACTCCAGGAGCTTAATAGTTTGTGGTAACTTTCTATGTGGTGTAGTTAAAACATACTCTGTCAGGATGAGGATAATAGGGATGACTCAGAATTATTTCCTAAGAATTCATGTTTTTGCATACATATGTAAACCAAATTAATTGATCAAGACTGTATCTTGGGACATCAAACCTTCAAAAAGACTGACTTAAAATTTTCTTGTTATTACCTAACGCTTTGTGAACATATAAGACTTAGAATCCTCATTTTAAATAGAAAAAAAGTTTTAAAAAAGTTACAGCATATATATATATATATATTTTTATATTTTTATATATATGTAGTAAAGAATACTCTGTAGTTGTTGGGTATAATGTTCTATAAACCAAATTAAGTTAAGTTGGTTAATAACGTCATTCTAAACTTCTATATCATTAAGTGTTTTTTTTTGTTTTGGTTGATCTGCTTTTTCTATTAGTTACTAAAAGGAATTGGTGAAATTCTCTCCTATGATTGTGGATTTGTAAATTACTCCTTTTATGTCAACTTTTGCTTTATATAATTGAAATTCATGCTAATTAGGTATTTATAAATTTATGATTTTATAGATTCTATGGACTTAACCCTTTTATTACTTTAAAATGCACATCCTTATATTTTGTAATTCTACTTAAGATCTTCTTTGTTCAATATTAATATAGACATACAATTTTTCTTTTTGTTAATATTTACATGGTAGATTTACTTGATCTATTTTCATCCTTTCACTTTTAAACTATATGTATGCATCCATATACTTAAAATGGTTCTTTTCTAAACAGAATAAAGCTGCAATTTGTTTTTTATCTAGTCTGACAAATTCCATATTTTTAATATAATTTATTTTTTACTTGCTTGAAATTCTTTTTTTAGCTTTGTTGAAGTATAATTGACAAATAAAAATTGTACATATTCAAGGTATAAAACATGATGTGTTGATAACATATACATAGTGAAATGCAATTTTTAAATTTTGATTGGAGAGTTGAGTCCATTTGCACTAAATATCACTGATTTAGCTCTTTTAAGTATATCATCTTGCTCTTCATACTATTATCCTATTTGTTCATCCTTTAATTTTCCCTTTTTTGGCTTCCTTTTTATTCATCATATTATCACAGTTTTTATTATTCCATTTTTAAGTTTCTTTAAGATTTCATTTTGCATTCTTTTATTACTCTTTAGTGGTTACATTATTGATTACAGTATATTTTTACATACAAAACACAATCATTTAATTCCGTTGCTCCCCTTCAACCTTTTGTGCTAATTTTACAACATACTTCATTTATATAGACTTCTTTATGTTGTAAATTCCATAAGACATTATATATTTTTGTTTTAATAGTCAGTATACACTTAAGTTTACCCTAAAATTCATCCTTTCTTTTGCACTGTTTCCTGAAGTTCTGTGTTTCTATGAGATCATTTTCCTTCAGCCTGAAGAAGTCCCTTTATTATCTCTTGTAGTACAGGTCTCTTCACAAAAAAAATTCTCAACTTTTGTTTTACTGAAAATGTCTATTTTCCTTCATTTTTATGAAAAGTATTTTTACTAGGTACAGAATTCTAGGTTGGTATTTTTTTTTTCTTTTTCAGCACTTTAAATACATCCATCCCTTTTCTTCTTGTTTCCACATTTTTCTGTTGGAGAGTTGGCTGTTAATATTAGTTTTCCTAACATGTATGTTAGAACTTTGCATTGAATCCTATATTTCCCTTATGATTTTTCCCTATATTTTCTATCCTTTTTTCTTTTACAGGCTTCAATATGGGCATTTTTTAATTGACATGTCTTCAGTTCACCCGATGATCTATTGTAATGTTTTTAATCTGTTATTGAACCCATTAACTGAATTCTTTATTTCAACTCGTATTTTCAGTTGCAGAATTTCAGTTTGATGCTTCTGTGGATTTCATGTTTCTACTGAAAATTTCCATACTTTATTTACTTGAACATATTAGTAGTCATGGCTATTTAAAAATATCTGTTTCATAATTTTAATATCAAAACACCTGCGTGTCTGTTTCGTGTTTCTTTTGTGTTCTGGTGAGTTCATTCTGTTTTTAGCAAGCCTTGTATGTTTTGAATGAATGTGAATGTTATAGACACCAAGTTAAATATCAAGTTTTCTTTTGCCAGTCAGATATAGTGACAGTGGGTTACCTAGACCTCTTAGATGGGTGCTTTAAGTCTTTGTTAGGATTGGACTACACATAATCTGCCCTTACTCTCCCCCCAGTGAGGCCTTATGGACTCTCAACACAAAGCTTGAAGTATTTACCAAGGCGCTTTAATTTTGAGGGAGTCGAACACCAGTCTCTGTTTTTCTAGCACTAAACATCTCTAGGATATCTTTGTTGCCCCTTGTTGCTTTGTGCTGTTTCTTTTTTGGAGTTCTGCCCTGTGTACCACTTAAGAAAAATTTGGAGCCATTATTTTTGGGTTCCCTGGTCTGGAGCTCCCTTCTTTCTTGGATTTTGCCCCTTAACTTCCATCTTTTCTGGCAGCTCTGAGCTCTGACATTTGCCTCTTCAGGGAAGCAAGAGCCCCTCTTTCTGATTCAGCTCTATTCACCCGCGCCAATGCAAACTGGAGTGTGTCTACAGAGAAAAGACACCCACTTAAACCCCTTCTCTTCCTTTAAGGGTTGTAGCTCCTCAATTTGCTGCTTGCTTTACTTGTTTTTCAGGGACTTCAAACAGTTGTTTTTATATTTTGCCCAGGATTTTTAAATTGTTTGTAGTGTGAGAATTATTCTGACATAACTAATTTATCTTGCTTATTATTGAAACGGAGGGTTATTATTTTTAAGCTACATATATTAAGCATTCATTATTTGCCAGGTATGGTGCTCAGGGATTTAATTGTATTATCTCATTTAACCCCCACAGTTGTCTTTGAAGTCATTATTATTACTTTTATAGATAAGGAAATTGAGACTTGGAAAAGATAATGAACTAGTCCAGATCACACTAGTTGGTTATCCAGATCTGTCTGACACTGAGGTGGCATGATGCTGCTTCAAAAGCTAACGTCCTTTATCTTGAGCAAAAGAGAGAGAGAGAGAATGAATAAGAACGTGCCAGAGCTTGCTTCAGGCTCTTACTAAGAATACCAGGGCTTGCTTTACTGTTTTCCTGACTGATGATGCCTTATCTCCAAAGACTTATTTTACTTCTAGTTAGAAACGGATCTCTGTAAGATTTACTGGTAATATGAGACAGCAGTAAAAAAACAAGAAAAACTTGTGTATCATCTTCTCAAAGCTTTATTTAAGAACACTTTTAAGGAAATAATGTATGTCATATTAACTGTCTTTGCTGCTTTAATTGGTACTTGAAGAAATATTCAGATAATTCAATACATCTTAAACTATTTTCTATTTTATTTTCTGCAGTTCATTAATTGAGGCTAGAAGACATACTGCAAGTATAAGGAAATTGAGACATTTTAAATAATGAAAAATTGAACCTAGCAACAACTTTGAATATAAAAGAAAAGTACCAATCTGAATAAATAAATTGGAAATAATAAGCAATAACATCTATAGCATACTTACTTTGTGTCACATACTATAAGCACTTTACACAATTGATCCTCATACCACCTCTCTGATGCAGGTTATCTTGTTATCAATATTTAACAGATGAGGAAACTGAGGCATAGAAAGGTCTAAACATTTACCCAAGGTCACAAAGCTAGAAAATGGCAGAGATGGGATTTAAAATCTGGCTGGCTGACTCTTTATTGTATAGAAATACTAAAATTTAGTGAAATCTCAATTAACCTGAATTCTTGAAGAATGAGATGCTATTACCCACTGATTTTCTGATCAGGTTAAACACCATTACCATATTTTCTATTTTAATGTTAGTTAGAAATTTTGCTTAAAAATATCAGTCCACTTAACAATATATTTTTCAGATACTACTGAGGAGAAAGAGGATACCTGAAGGCAAATTTTCTACGAATTTTAAGTTTTGAGGGAAAAGAGGGAAATTATGGATGTAGAAGAACACCTACTATATAGGTTTTGAAAGTTTCAAGAATTATAAAGGCATCTGAAAACTGTGATCAAAAACATAGACTGGTTGGTATCTGATCATTCATTAATTCATGTAATTAATTCTCCCCACATTTATTTATTATACACTGTGCATTGAAAGAAAACTGTCATTGAATGTTTACCATGTGCCAAATAATGCACTAGGTAGTTTTATAAAAATTATCACACTTAATACTCACAACAGCCCTCTCTGTAATGCATTATTATTTCTATTTTCACCTGAGGAAACCATGGCTTAGTGGGCATTGATGACTGCTGCATTGTCAGGGAGATAATGGCTGTGCAATTGGCTGATACGGGCTTTGAGCCCAGGACTAAATGACTCTGAGAGCAAGGATATAATCTTGCAGGGTGCTGGTCCAGGCACTGGGGGAGGGAGTGGCAGTCCCCGGAGGGTAAGACACAGTTTGGGACCACAAAAAGCTTTATAATCTGATAGGAGAGATAAGAAAACAACAAATATAAATCTAATAATAAAAAGAATGCAATACATTTCATGATTGAGATGCAATATTTAGAACTTCAAAGGAGGGAGAGAGATTACTTCCAGCTGTGATAATTAAAGAAATGTTCTGAAAAAAATGTGGTTATTTAAGTAAAGATCTGAAGGATACCATATAAATTAGAAACCATGATAATGTGTCATAAAACAGCCACTGCAGTATCACTTCTGTGCTTGAATTGGAAATAGCTGCTCCCTTCTCTAAGCTCCTAAGCACTCATCTGAACCTTATTTTTAAAGGCACCTGACATTTTCTATCTTACATTGTGATTAAATATGCACATGCTTTCTCTCTGACCTCCTTCAAGGCAGTGACCTATTCCTCAGTAGGTCCCCACAGTGCCTAGCATGGTGCCTGTGACATAATAGGGGCTTTTGAAGATCCCCCTCCTTTGGTGTCAGTGGTGTCATGCTTCCTGGCTATCTTTCTCTCTCTCGACTCTCTTCAGGCCCCCTTAGGCAAGAAGTGGTGTCTTCAGTTCAATCTCCGGGCATCTGCCTCTCACACAGCACCTGTTGAAGGACTTCATGCAATCTCATAACTTCAGCGATCACCCATGTGCTGGTGCCTCCTCAAGTCAATGGATTCTTCTGAGCCTTAGATCAGTTTGTATGACATATCTCCATCTGTGTGTCCCGCAGACACTCTAATGTCAGCAGGTCTCAAACTAAACTCATTTCTCCCCCCCCCCAGGCCCCCAGTTCTTCCTACATGTTCCATCTCAGTGAGTGTTGAGGGCAGGGCCATCCAGGCACCCAGGTCACTTGACTCCTTCCTCTTCTCCCCTCCCTGGTTGTCTACATCTACTCACTCATGATATTCTATCACAGTTGAGGAGATCGCTCTTCAATCTCTTTGCTTCCGTAAATCTCCTTGGCCATTTTCTGAATTCAAACTCCACTATATCTCATCCAGATTACTTCAGAGTCTCCCTGACACCAGGATTCCTCTCTCATGATCCATTTTTTTCAAACTGCTGCCCAGAATGATTTTTTAAGTACAAATCTAAAAATGCTATCCCCTTTAATAATTTGGCTTTTCAGTGTCTATTGGATAAGAATTAAACCCCTCAGCATGGCATATAGGGACAACCTCTTTTTCTCCACTATATCTCTTGTTTGTTTCAGTTTAAAACCAATGTCCTATCCATATTGAATTGTGCTTCTCTGCTCCTTGACACATTCACTTTTCTGTATTTTGAGAGAAGGAACCTTGCTTTCTCTCTCTGAACCATAATGACCAGCTCATTCTCTGGCACATTATAAGAGTTCAATAAATAGTTGCTGAATGAATGGATAAAGAATGCTTGACAAGTAACTAAAAATAAGTCTGAGAATAAGGAATTCACCCTTTTAAATATGAAATTGGAACTTGATAAGTTTTGGGGCATGCTGCATGATTTTCTACTTCTTGGCAATATACCTTTTATTTCCTAATCCTCATGATTGCTCCATCAGAATTCTCCCCAAGCAAAAAAACAATGCAAGTATAAACCAAAATGTAATGTAAAACCAACGATAAGAAGAATTTGCACTTGAATATGCACTAACCTCAATCTAATGGTCATCACTTTCTGTGTAATTTATTTTTTCTTATTGGATACATAGACTTGGAAGCCTACAAACTGTGGATTATTTTGTACTGTGATGGCATTCACATAAAATACTAGTGCTAATATATGCACATGATTATCACATGTACTATATTTTACTTCTGTAATATTTTTGGGTTTTTGTAATATCAAACACTGTTCTATGGATATTTTTCATTTTACGTACCTATGATCCTTTTTGAGAGACAAAGTGTGCAGATAATCAACTAGATTGTACTATAAAAAGCTTGTATAAAGTATATGTCTGTCTGTCTATTGAATCTGTTGGTGTTATACTCTCTGCTTTGCAAATGCACTATTTAAGGATAAGAATTGTGTAACTTCTCCATGTGATTATTAAAAAATCCTGTTTTTTTTTTCTTTCAAAAACACTGGGTCCCCATTTAGAATTAATGAACTAACTGCTGAGACTGTGGGTTCGGCAGTGTGGGGGGTAAACTTTAGGCGGCATAACTAATCTACAAAGCTGGCTTTGTCAGTACCTGTGATTCTTCACTTCTGACACGAGGACGCGAACGTTACACACCACCCACTTATCACAAGAATTCTTTTCTCAGGAATACAACCTAAGTTTGTGCTTTTAAATGGGTTATTATTTTTTTGAAATGCAGGGCTAGTTCTACACTTAATTGATCGTTCTGGTGTTTCTGTGCTTGTTGAAATCATGGAGATGATATATAAGAGCGTGAAGAAAAAATAGGGTTCAAAGCACGAAAACCCAGGAGTGAGATGTTACCCCAGCATTCAGATATATACCAGAGACTTTATACTATTTCCTCCGGCATATATTGGATACTGGGCCATTGCTCCATTTTCTCGTGCTTGCCAGCTGCTGTTGGCATGGGTTCCATATTCTACCTTACCCTCTGGCCACCAAAAACTTTGCTAAATTAAAAATGGATCCATTGATAAGTAATGTAGACACATTGAAAAAAAGAGCATATTTATTCCTTGTTGATGCTAGGATACATTAGTCTTATTCTCTCTATTTAATTCCATTGATGTGATATGGTATAGAAAATGTCCAGAGAAAAAAGAAAATGTAAATGGGATATAGAATCTTTTAATCTTAGAAACTGATGAGGTATTAGAATTAACCTAGATGGCTCAACCCTCCTGGCCACTGTGGAGATCTCCTCTGATATACTGAATTGTGGGTCCCATAACTTACGCTGAAAACTTTCCACATTGATAAAGTTGCTGTATCAGTTTTGCTACAGCTCTACTTGCTTGAGGATATTTCTTTTCTTTTCTTTTCCTTGTTTTCTTCTTTTCTTTTTCTTTTTTTTTGGGTACAGGCTAAGATCTACAGTACAAGTTTGAATAAAAGGGGTGATGGCAGACATTCCTGTTTTTTGTTTGGGCAAAGAAAATCATGCTGTTTACTGTGTGAGTGTATTAATCCTGCTATAGGAATGCTGTGATAATTGTGCAGCCTTAAGGTATAGTTGAACATTGAACCATACTGTGGATTGGGCCAGAGAATAGGAAGAGAAACACAAGGTAGAGAGGAGAGAGAACTTAGTTTCTCTGGATTTGTACTGCCAAGAGGAATGGTACATTATATACAGGTAGGCCAGAATTTAGGAATTGTGAGGAATCAAAGAAAGCTAACTATGGAATTGGATTCTTTGGTGGCTAAAGTGTAGCTAATTCCTGAGAGCATGTGGATTGAGAAGGGCTTAGAAGCTCTAAGAACAGGCCAGCTGTGTGAGCCCAGAACCTTGGGCTTCTTATTTTTACAGTTCTTGTACTCACTGTGATCATTCTTCCTCCCAACCATTTAGTATTTAATAAAGTCTTACTGAAAGCTTGAATCTGTCTAAATTATGCTATTGGGGACTAAGGAAAAAATGTATTCAATATTGTGCATTAAAGTGAGATGTATTAAAATGAAGAGAAGACCCCAAGCCTGCATAGTGGAGGCAGCTGGAAATAAATGGTAAAGAACTTTTAGGGAATGATCAAACTTAGGAGGATAGAGGCAGTTCTGTTAGTTGTCTTACTAAAGACTAAAGACTAAAGACTAAATCTTGGAGATCTGGGTTTTATTAAAGTAGGCCATATTGTGTGAAGGTTGTTCTTTACAAATTTCCAATAAGTTTTATTCATTAATACTAATTCATCCTTCTGGAGATACTGTGACTAAAGCCAATAGCAAATACACATGATGAGTCATAAAATATGTTATTCCAATTGTGATAGTCCTTTTAAGTCTTTTCTTTCAAAATAACCATGGTCCCTTCAGCAATCCTCATGCTTTGTGGTTCCTATGTGCTTTCTCATAATGATTGCTCATTTCTAGAACATCATATGCCTTTCAAAATGTGACACGCAGAACTGCTCAGAATACTCTAGCTGAGCTGTGGGATCCTGAAGAGGTCAGCAGGACAGCCCGCTGCTTTCCTGGTTCTGCACAGTTAATTTCTATTAGTGAAGGCCAAGTCTAGGTTTTGATTTTTTTTCCTTAGACGGAATATAGAAAATTTCCTAAAGAATATTGTGATTATCTTACCCTGTGAACCAAGAGGAAGAAAACAAGGGTCATGTTCAATATATTTTGCTTTAAATGCATGGATTTGAGTAAACAAATTAGAGATAAATTTGTCTGTGCTGGTTAGTCTGATCTAGCCACCAAAATAGTTTGATTCCTATTTTTAGGTAAGCAGCAAACTTCCCCAGGCTGTTTTTGGGAGTAATGACCCAATAAAGTATGAGTATCCTTCTCACCTTGGAGAAAATATTGGTATACTAACTACTAACCTTATCACAAAACCAGAAATGCCTTACACTGCAAATATTCTGACTCAAGAGGTCCATATCACCTTCTAAGGGATCAAAATCTCCTTAAAGGTCCATTCAATAAATAATGTTAAGATCAGTACATAGTACATCAGCTAGGGCAATGTGGTGGGCTAGAAGCTGCCCACACATGCCACTCTCAAGGAGAGGATTGAAAGTTGCAAGTAGATGCCCACCTACAGATGGGCCTTCTTGGAAAGAGCATTGTAAATCATTAGAGAAGCAACAGGAGACACTCAGAGTGAAGGAGAAGGTGATGGGGGGTGATCTACTCAGCAAGACTGGAAGGTATCTGGAGGAGGCATCCACATGTGGGGAAAGATAAGAGGAGAGAACCCTGGGACTTCATACTTCCTCTGTGAACACTGTGACCTGAGCTGTGTGGAACACCCTCCTCCCCCACTGCAGACTTCCCTGGACTGATCAAGGAGCTTCTTGGAGACTATGCAGTGACATTGCACTGGAGAGCAGGCACAGCAGGGACCTGGTGGCTTCCATTCCCGGGTTGCTGCAACTGATGCCATTCTGCACTCTCAGGTCCAGAGTGCCTGGTCTACATAGGGCTTGGCTTTGCTGCAACTACCTAAGCATTGCCTGAGCCAGGGAGGGAGCAGGTAGAGCAGACACTCTTGCATGCCCCAATGACTGGGAGCTTAGTGCCCCTCCCCCTCAAGGGGGTTTGAACAAAACACTTGCTGCCAACATAATCTGAGAAGCCCTGTTGCAACTGCTTCAGTGGGACCTGGTCAGGGAGAGAGCCCCAGCTGCCTGGTGGCCTGGCTATGTGGCCCCACCCCCATGGCTCCCTCCTGCCACCTGGCAGGTACTGACCCCACAGCTCCCACCTGCTGCCTGGTGGGACCCACCCCCATGGTCTAATGCTCCTCCATGGACCTGCTAGCTACATGCCACCATTGCACCAGAACACAGGTGGAGTGAATGCCTACAGCTGTAAAACCTGCAACCACCACCTAGATAGCCTCACCCAGCTGCCATGCCCATGGGAAGACTCCAGGCAGAGCAATCTCTCACAACACCAGCCACCATGGAGAGGGACTTGCCCAGCCCTCTGCCCGAGCTTCCAACAGTGGCTTGGGGAACAGTCCATCATTCTGCACAAAGATCATCCAGCACCAGCTTGGACTGTGACAATCACAGAGGAATGGGTCAACACAGAACAGCTATATTACAGGTTTTCAGTGCATCTGCTCCTCTTCTGCTGGGTCAGTCCTCCAGAGTAGGATACAAAAGTGCCATCTAGTGACTTCTCCTTCTTCTCACTAAATAGGAGAGTTCCCAGAAAAGGAAAACAGGTATGCCACATGTTTTCTACCCTGAGTTGACAGAAAAGATTTTGGATGACAGAAACTAGCGAAAGAACTCTGGCAACATGAAAAAAAAAGCTAGTTTGACATCCCCAAAGTATCACAATAGATCTATAGCAACGGACCCCAACCAAAAGGAAATTGTTGAAATGTCAGAAATGAAATTCAGAATATGGATGGCAAATAAGATGAATGGGATTGAAGAGAAAGTTGAAAACCAACACAAAGAATCAAAAAAAAAATTTCAGGACATGAATTAAAAAAACGAAAAATTTGCTAAAGAGATAGACAACATAAGAAAGAGTATAATATAACTTAAAGAAATAAAACATTCATTTAGGGAATTTCAAAATACAGCAGAAAGCTTCAACAACAGGCTGGAACTAGCAGAAGAAATAATATCAGGGCTTGAAGACAAGGCTTTTGAAGTAACCCAGTCAGTCAAAGATGGAGACAAAAGAATAAATAAGAATGAACGATCACTTAGAAAAATATGGGACTATGTGAAGTGAGCCAATATACAAATTATAGGCATCTCTGAGGGAGAAGAAGAAAAAGCATACAGCATGGAAAATCTATTTGAGGGAATTATTGAGGAAAACTTTGCTGGTATCATCAGAGATTCAGATATCCAGATAAAAGATAGTCATCAAATACCAGGAAGATTTATAGCAAATAGGACACCTCCAAGACACTTAGTCATCAACCTGGCCAAAGTCAAAATGAAGGAGAAAATTCTACAAGTTGCAAGATGAAAGCAACAACTAACCTACAAGGGAAAATCTATTAGGTAAACCACAGATTTCTCAGCAGAGACCTTACAAACCAGAAGGGATTAAGGCCCCATTTTTAGTCTTCTTAAATAGAACAACTGCCCTGCCTAGAATTCTGCATCCTGCAAAACTAGGTTTCATAATTACGGAGAAATAAAGACTTTAGCAGACAAGCAAACACTAAGGGAATTTGTCACTACTAGACCTGCCCTATAAGAAATGCTCATAAGTGCACCATACATGGAACAGCATAGTAGACACCCCACAGTGTAAAAACACCCAAAAGTTAAAGCTCACAGCTCTTATAAAACAATAGCACAAAAGGGAAAACAAAACAAAAAGATATCATCCAACATGATGAACAGAACAGTATTCCCCATATTGATACTAACACTGAATATGAACAGTCTTAATGCCTCACTTAAAGACATAGATTAGCTGAATAAGTGAAAAAACATAACCCAAATATATGCTGTCTCCAAGAAACCCATCTAACTAGCAAGGACTCACACAGACTCAAGATAAGGAATGGAAAAAATATTTCATGCAAATGGAAACCAAAAGCTAGTAGGATTAGCTATTCTCATAGCAGATAAAATAGACTTTAAATCAACAATGATAAAAAAGACAAATATGATCAGTATATACTGATAAAAAAAGTAATTCAACAAGAAGTTAAAAAATCCTAAATATATATGCACCTAACACAGGAGATTTCAGACTTATAAAACAAATTGTACTAGATCTAAGCAAAGAAATAAACAGTAGTATCATATTAATAATTACTGGGGACGTCACACCTCACCAACAGAACTAGACAGATCATCAAAGCAAAAAATAAATAAAGAAACACTGGATTTAAATGGGACTCTAGACCAAATGGACCTAACAGACATTTACAGGACATTCTACCCCAAAACTACTGAATATACATTCTCCTCATCAGCACATGGGACATTTTCCAAGATTGACCATATCTTAGGCCACAAAACAAGTCTCAGTAAATTCAAAAAAACTGAAATCACACCATGCATCTTCTCAGACCACAGTGGAATAAAACTAGAAATCAATTCCAAGAGAAACTCTCAAATCTACACAAATTCATGGAAATGAAACAAACTGCTGCTGAATGATTCTTGGGTCAATAATGAAATTAAGATGGAATCAAATGATTCCCCAAACTGAATGACAAAGGGGAAACAAGCTTTCAAAAATCTATGGGATACAGTAAACACACCCCTAAGGGGAAAGTTCATAGCCTTAAAATGCCTACATCAAAAAGACAGAAAGATCGTAAATTAACAACTTAATGTCACATCTCAAGGAACTAGAACAGGAAGAACAAATCAGACCCAAAGCCAGCAGAAGAAAAGAAATAACAAAGCTCAGAGCAGAATTAAATGAAATCGAAACCAAAAAAGAATACAAAGGATCAATGAAACAAAAAGTTAGTTCTCTAAAAAGATAAACAAAATTGGTAGACCACTAGACAGATTAACCAAAAGTAGCAGAGAAAGGACTCAAATAAAATCAATCAGAAATGAAAAAGGAGACATTATAACTGATACCACAGAAATACAAAATACCATCCATGAATACTATGAATATCTCTATGCACACAAACTAGAAAATCTAGAGGAAATGGATAATTCCTAGAAACACACACCTCCCAAGCCTGTATCAGGAAGAAATAGAAATCCTGAACAGACCAATAATGAGCAGTGAGATTGAAGCAGAATTAAAGATCTCCCAAAAAAAAAAAAAAAAAAACCTGAACCAGAAGAATTCACAGTTGAATTTTACCAGAACTATAAAGAAGAACTGGTACCTATCCTACAGCAATTATTCCATAACATCAAGAAGGAGAGAACCCTCCCCATCTCATTCTGCAAAGCCAGTATCACCTTGACACCAAAGCCAGGAAAGGACACAACAAAAAGTGAAAACTACAGACTAATATCCCTTATGAACATAAATGCAAAATCCCTAGCAAAATACTAGCAAACAAAATCCAACAGCACATCAAAAAGATAATTCACCATGATCAAGTGGGTTTCACCCCAGTAATGCAAGGATGTTGCAACATTCACAAATCAACAAATGTGATTCACCACATAAACTGAAGGTAAAAAAATTATCATCTCAATAGATGCAGAAAAAGCATTTGATAAATCCAGCGCCCCTTCATGATAAAAACACTCAACACACTGGGCATAGAAGGAACATATCTAAAAATTATAAAAGCCATATATGACAAACCCACAGCCAACATCATACTGAATTGGGAAAAGTTGAAAGCATTCTCCCTAAGAACTGTAACAAGACTAGGGTACCCACTGTCACCACTTCTATTCAATATAATACTGGAAGTTCTAACCAGAAAAATCAGGCAAGAGAAAGAAATAAAGGGCATCCAAACAAAGGAAGAGGAACTCAAACTATCCCTGATTGCCTATAATATCATCTTATATCTAGAAAATCCTAAAGACTCCACGAAAAGACTCCTAGAATTGATAAATAAATTAAGCAAAGTCTCAGGTTAAATAATCAATGTACACAAATCAGTAGCATTAGTATATATTCATAACAGTTAAGCTGGGAGTCAAATCAAAGACTCAATACCATTTACAATAGTCATACACACACAAAAAAAAAACCCCTAAGAATATACTTAACAAGGGTGGTGAAAGATCTCTACAAGGAGAACTACAAACACTGGTAAAAGAAATCACAGATGACACAAACAAATGGAAAAACATCCCATGCTCATGGATTGGTAGAATCAACATTATTAAAATGTCCATACTATCCAAAGTGATTTACAGATTCAATGCAACCCCATCAAAATACTAACATCGTAATTCATAGAACTAGAAAAAATAATTCTAAGTTTTATTTAGAATCAAAAAAGAGCCCAAATAGCTGAATCAATCTTAAGCAAAAAGAGTAAATCTGGAGGCATCATATCACCAGACTTCAAATTATACTACAAGCCTATAGTAACCAAAACAGCATGTTACTGGTATAAAAGTAGAGATATAGAGCAGTAGAACAGAATAGAAAACCCAGAAATAAATCCATGTATCCATGATCACTGATCTGTGAAAAAGTAGACAAAAGCATACACTGGGGATAAGAAGGCCTATTCAATAAATGGTGCTAGGAAAACTGGATAGCCACATGCAGAAGAATGAAATAGGACCCCAATCTCTTTCTTTTCATATACAAAAATTAATTCAAGGTGGATAAAGGACTTAAATGTAAGGCATGAAACTATAAAAATTCTAGATGAAAACCTAGGAAAAACTCTTGTAGACATTTGCCTAGGGAAAAAATTTATGACTCAGACTCCAAAGACAAATGCAGCAACAATAAAAATAAATAAATGGGATATTAAATTAAAAAGCTTCTGCACAGTCAAAGAAATAATCAACAGAGTAAATAGACAACCTACATAATGGGAGAAAATATTCGCAAACCATACACCCAACAAAGGGCTAATATTCAGAATTTGCAAAGAATTCAACCAAGTCAGCAAGACAAAACCAAACAACCCCATCAAAAAGAGGGCAAAAGACATGAACAGAAGTTTTTCGAAAGAAGGTAGACAAATGGCCAACAAATATATGAAAAAATGCTCAAAGCCACTAATCATCAGGGAAATGCAAATTAAAACCACAGTGAGATACCACTTTAACCCTATCAGAATGGCTATTAAAAGCAAAAAACAATTAGATGCTGGCATGGATGCAGAGAGAAAGGAATGCTTATACACTGTTGGTGGGACTGCAAATTAGTTCAATCTCTATGGAAAACAATATGGAGATTCCTCAAAGAAATAAATGTAGACTTACCATTCAATCCAGCAATCCCCATCATGGGTATCTACCCAAAGGAAAAGAAGTCATTTTATGAAAAAGATACCTGAACTAAAATGTTTCTCACAGCACAATTCACAATGGCAAAAATATGGAATCAACCTAAGTGCCCATCAATTCATGAATAGATAAAGAAAATATGGTATATATAGTCCACAGAGTACTACTCAACCATAGAAAGAATGAAATAATATCTTTTGCAGCAACTTGGATGGAATTGGAGACCATTATCCTAAATGAAGTATATCTCAGGAATGGGAAAATAAACACCACGTGTTCTCACTAATAAGTGGGAGCTAAACGATGGGTACACACAGGCACAAAAAGAGGTAAAGGACATTGAAAACCAAGAAGAGGGAGGGTGGGAGGGGCGTGAGGGATAAAAACTTACCTATTGGGTACAATGAACACTATTCTGGTGACAGGCACACTAAAAGCCCTGACTTAAGCATTATACAAGGTGTCCATGCAACAAAAACATTTGTACTCCCTTTATATTTTGAAATGAAAAAAAAGTTCAGTACATAACAGTTTTCATAACACATCTCTATGTCTTTGTTGGAAAAGTGGATAAATATTTTGTCCATTTCCAGATTTTTCTCACCTTTCCTAATTGCTGTGATTTCTCAGATATGACATCTGAAATGTCATCATTCTATCTATAAATTCCTTCTAGACACTGGAATGTAAATTTCTTGGGCTTGGAGGCACAAAATCATTTAACATTGTTAGGTGCTCCCTCACAATATTCTTAGATACTCTGGAATCACCCTCAGCCATGTGCTCTCCTTCCAATATGATGATTTGCTTTGATGGAAAAAGAGAAGCAATGTTAACATGACCTTCTCTGATTGGAGGAATGAGTGTAGCAAATTCTTTTGTTCTTGTTTTAAACATAACGTTAAAAATTCTTTTCATCTTCCTTAGCATTATTCATAATCCCAAGTTATTGCTTCTGCAATTCCGACAGTGTTCTTAAAGATTTGTACCATTCTTTTGTATTCAATTCATACTTGGGTGCTCCTTCTACCTTTGTATGTGACCTTTAAAATGTTTTTTTCTGTTTATAAAAGAAATATTTACTGAAGAAATGTTTAAAACCAGAGACCAGTGTAAAGAAGAAAATAAAAATCAATGGTAATTCTACCACTTAGAAATAATAACTATTCATATTTTAATACACTTCATTTTTATGCATATATTTTAAAAGTTAGGACCATTTACATATTTCTATTCTAGATTTTTACTTTGTAAGTTTTTTTCCCATGGCATGCAATAGTTTTGTACAACAAAATTTTAATATTTTCAAATTATTTTATTACATTAATATTTACTCACTAGTCTCCCTTTTGGGCAATTTAGGCTATTCTAATTTCTTGCTCTTACATAAAATTATTTTGAATATTCTTATGCTTTAAAAGTCTCACCTTTTCAGTCAGTTCTCTAACCAGCTACAATAATTTATTTAGATGATTTTTTCTCATGTGATCATTTAAAATTATGTAGCCATAATTTAATTTTAGTTTCCCATTCTTTGTGAGTCATTTTTTTTCTCATCTAAAAGAAAATCTCCTTGCTATTTCTCTGAAATTTTAGAGATCTTCTTTCCTAGATTAGAGTATATTTATCTGGCTGTATAACATATTTACCTTTTCCCAAGCCACATATCAATTTCCCAGCAAGTTTTTCCTTCTCAGCCAGACTGAAAAATTACAAAATAATAAGGTTTTAGGATGGCTAAAGATCTTAGTAATAGTCTTTTATGATACCCCTGTTTTTAAATAAATATATTACTTTTCTGTGGTCTTCTAAAAGAGCACATTAATAGCAGAGTGATATTTCTTGTACTGGTTTGGTGAGAAAATATGCTTGACCTCAGCAGAAGGCCAATGGGGCAAAAAGAAATCTGGAACTAGAAAGCATGGTTTGGTCAGGCGATGGAAAGAAGGTCTCCAGATGATGATGGTAAAGAGAGTAGTGTGGTTCTGATTAGTTTATCAGACTTAGGCAGAGCATTGTCTAGCAATTGGAAATCTAGGGTGCTGGGACTACTTCCCCTAAAAGACATAGTTTTAAAAAGTGTCAGGGCGCCAAGTGGATTAATACTTAAGCTAAGAATCTTGTTCTAATTAGGACCTTTAGCAGTAACTAGAAAGTAAGTGAAAGTTAAATCTTATGAATGTGGAAATACAGAAATGGGTTGGTGAAGATTCAGGGATAATAAACAGGCAAATGCCTAGGGCTCCAAACATTTGCATCAACACTGGGCTTTGGCCTACTTGTGGGTTTGAATTTAATATGTATGATCTTCCCCAATCAAGATTGGCTTAAGGACTATATGAGGCTGAGAATGCAGGTTGAAGGTCTTGGTACCCCCTATTGTGAAGGACTAGATTGGAGGAGGACAAGAATGACCAAAATCAAAGTATAACTGTATTAGATGTTCTGAGTTGGCTAAAAGAAGTTTCTAGCAGATTAAAAGATGAGATGGTTAAATAATGCCTCTTTGTTATTACTTTATCCCACTTCTATATAAGGGTCTATTAGGAAATCTTTGTTCATATACTTCATCTGTTTGCTTCTCAGCCTTTTAGCTAAGATCAAGTGTCATATACTTAAACTAAATATATAGCCCACATTATTACTCAACTCCCTACAGAATTTCTGCCTCCTCTTTTTGCTTACCCCCCCAAATTTTACCATTCTTCCACTAAATAAATTTGCTACAGTTATGTCTATGATTTTTAATGATTTTTTGCATCTTCTTTAAAGGGAAGCTAATCTCTGACCCATTTAATTTTTTAACGAAGCATATCTTTCAATTTATATATTTCAGTCATTAGTTATAGCACTAAAATTTAGAATATACCTATAAGATTATATCTGTCTTAAAACAAAATTTATTATGTTTGTTAGATTTATTCTCTCTGCCTTTGTATATTGATTTGAGACATATTTTCCACATTCCCCACATCCTGCTGCTTTTCTATAGAGAATTACTTAGTATTTCCTCTTTTTATTAGTTTTTTATGTTATTATGATAAATTTCTTATTTTCCATGGTATTCAGTCATACTTTTATTGAGATATTTTTCTCCTCTTCTTTAGATTTTAATCTAACTTCTTGATCACATCAGCAACTCTTCTAACAGATATTTTTTTCCAGGTCCTTGTGAGATATACTTCATCCCTTGCCAGATGCTACATCAGATACTTGGGTAATCTTTACAGAATTTCTTGGCTTGGAATTATATAAACATATTGATGAAATTCATGTAGCTTCTGCTGAGAGCTTTAGCTTGGAAAAAAACCCTGAGGCTTAAGAGTTTTTTGGTTTTGTTTTTTTCCCTAATGGGACAAATACACTGCCCAATGCAGTCATGCTCTTCTTTTGATATTTGAGATCTGTTTGTTCTTTCTTCTGTTTCTTAACACTTATCTCTACCTTTCCCATCGTTGAAAGAATTAACAGAATGAAAGCAGTTTTAAGATTAAAGAGAATTTAAAGCTCATTTTTAAAAAAAGTCTATATTGTGAATTATTTTTGGTATTTTTATTTCTTGAACATATTTCAGAGAAAAAAATTCTGAGACATTTGAATCTATGGAAAAATTTTAAATACATACAATGTATCTTTTAGAAGAAGAATCTTGGTTTCCTCATTTTGTTTTGAATTTAAGCGTTTGCCCAGAAAATCAGGAAATCAAAACTTGACCAGAAATCAATCTAATCATTATTCTACTTACAGTATAATTTTTTAGGATAATGGTTTCAAAACATTGGTGACAACTGTTCACCTTCATTCCTAACCCTGTTTGCCAGCCTACCAAAGACATGTTAAGCACAGATCTGGCTGTATAGATGGAAGCCTGACTCTCTTTTTTAGTGTTGTTTTTTTAGGATCAATAGTAGGTTATTAGCTCTCATTGCACTTGGATTTTGTTTGCTAGCTCTCAGTTTAAGATTACTTGAGTTTTAACTTCTGGCTTTCTTGAGGCTCCAACATAGAACACTTTGGAAGCAAAGATGTTGTAGTTTCCTTAAAGACTTATGACTTACCACTTTGACCTATGGAGGGTGTCCTGAGGGTCCATAAATCTTACTTGAATAGAAATATCTATTCCAGAAAGGACTAAAGAGTATCCAACAAGTGTTAGACCACATTGATTGTACTACTGATTCTCCAAAAAGCCCTGAAAATGAAGTACGTCATCAAAATGTAAATATACATTGAGATTTTGGGCATTCATTGTCTATTATAGCAATTAGTCTTATTTTAATTTGTATAGGGATACAAAATAAGTAACATGTTGCCCTCAGTGAGCTTACAGTCTATTTGTATAAAGAGAATATACATAAATTGTTATAATAGAAAACAGTTATTTAATGACAAGTATTAGGAAGTAAGGAAGAGATGAGTCAGGAGGTTAGGGGTGAGATTCGTATTTCTAAGAAGTCTTCTTAAGTGAAGGTGATACATACATTGGGACTTAATAAATAAATATAATTTAGTCAGTCACTGAGGGCAGAAAATTCTATGCAGAAAGTATAGTTCTAGAAAAGTCTTGGAGGTCAAGAAACAACATAGTGTATAATGGATAACAAGCTATTTAGTGTTTTTAGAAGATAATATATATGAAGAAGGAGTGATGGGACATGAAGTTGTAGACACACTCAGGGATCAGATCATGAGAGTCTTGTAAGCCATGTAAAGAAACTTTGCAGCCTATGGATGATGGAAGATGTCTTTTAGGTTTTCAATAGATGAGATGACATTGATAGATTTATAGATTTAATAGATTTTTTTCTGAAAGTTGTAAGGATACTAGTTGTGATGACTTAAAAATGTCCTTCTCTTAGAAGGTACAGCTTGATTTCTCTCCCCTTGAAGGTGGGCTAAACTTAATGAATCACTTCTAACAAAGATAATAAAATGGAAGTGATGGTGTGTGACTTCAGAGACTAAGCCATAGAAGTTATTTTGGCCTCCTCTTTGTTCTCTTTCACTTGGATCATGGATCTGGGGAAGACCACTGCCATGTTGTATGGGCAATCAAGAAGACTTGTAGAAAGGCCCATGTGGCAAGGAATTGGGGCTTTTTGCCAACAGCCACATAAGAAAACCATCTTGGGAGTGGATCCTTCAGTTCTGGTCAAGTCTTCAGATGATTTTAGACCCAGCCAATAGCTTGTCTGCAATCTCTGGAGAGACCCTGAGCCAGAACCATTCAGCTAAGCTACTCCTGGATTCCTGACCATCAGAAACAGTGTGAGACAATAAATGTTTGTTGTTTTAAATGACTGCATTTTGGTGTAGTTTTTTACCCAATAGTAGATAACTGATACTGGTTTTAGAGGAGAACAGGACTTCAGTGTCTGCAGATGAGTTAGAAGCCTGTTGTAGTTGACCAGGTTAGAAATGATAAAGGTCTAGTTTAGGGCAGGTAAAGGTGGGTAGGAGGCAAAACAAAAATAATAGGAGCTAAAGACGTTTGGACTTAGAGAATGACTAAATATGGAGATAGAGGGAGTCAAGGTTGATTCCCATGTTTCTTGTTTGGGTGACCAGGGGGATGGTGGTGCTGAGACACAGAGAAGGAGCATATTGGAGAGAATGGATTCAGTTTTGGACAATGAGTTTGAAATGTCTGTATGATGTCCAGGTGGATTGTTCAGAATATATCTATCAATGAAGAGATGTGGATTAAGAAACCATTAGCATAGAGGAAGTAGTTGAAATGATAAACATAAATATTATTTAGTGAAAATATATAGAGTGAGAAAAGCCATTGCCATAAATGGGGCATTGCAGGAAGGCATGAAGGAAACCAGAAGAGATAATGAGAGAAACCTGAAAAAGTAGATACCTTGGTTTCAGACTTGAAATAGGAAACCTCATTCTCTAACACTGGTGAGGAGAAGGCAAGAAGGGGTGTCCCAGTAAGTTTTGAGGTGGATGAATAATTAAGAGGAATCATTATTGATATGTCTTGTCTTCCAAATGGAATAGGAGGCAAGATCACTTACTACAAATAAGGATGATGCCAGTTGAGTAGAGAGAAAAGGCTTTGGAGCTATAAAGGGAAAATGAAGAACAAAGTAAACAAGGACAATTACAGTAATGGATGGATTATGCTGAGTGCTCAGCCATGTCTTTGATGTAAATGACACCGATAAGGAAATATGACAATATATACAGCTGGGGATCTTTCTATTTCAGTTCAGCTGGAGTCCTACGGCTGATAACAATACCATAGATAACAGCTTATCTATGCAAGACATGCTAAAAATTTTGTGAAATTGGATTTGCAACTCTTGGTTCATCACCTTGGGTGTAGAGAGAAGTCACTATTGATCTAAAAGATATTAAAGAAGAGGTACTCTTTTACAGAGCTTTGGTTTTCTGTGTTCACCAGTTTCCACATACCGATAGAGAGGGGTGGGGGTGCTTTTGTGCATTTTAAGCCAAATCAGAGAAAGGGATTTGTGCAAACTACCTGGAAAGCTTGACATGAGTCTTCTAGAGTTTAAGGGACATGAACAAAAGTTAAGGGCCTGGCCGGAGCTGGCAGAACAATAAGACAATGGGATGCTTTGGGAGCTAGTTACATTTCCACCATCAGAGGGGTAAAGATGTGTTTCCCATGTACGATATGTGTTACCCCATAAAGGAGCTGGCTCATGGCCTCAAAAGGAACCCTGCCCCAAACAACCACTTGGGATAAGGAGGCATCTGGTGGAAAGGCACTGCTATATCTGGAAAGTTGTAAATGTTTCTAGTGCAAAGAAGGTAGGCAAAAGGGCAGTGCTCTGTGGAAGCCACAAATGTGCACCATATGTATACCTTGGATATATATTATACACAGAAGGAACTGATGGCAGGTCACAACTGTGTCTGCCAAGATAGACTTTACTGCCCATTAATCTCTTTTGCCAACATTCCCTACCTTAGCCCAATTGTGGAGGGGCCAAGGAAGTATCTATGGAATGGAGGAGGAGGAATAGTAGGAAAAGTAGGATTGCTGGTTGCAATCCCCCCTTTACTATAGGCCTCCTTCGTAAGTGTCAACAGTCCTGAGTTGGAGAAAGGAAGATGCTTTATATTTGACTAATTGATTTCATACTAGACTGGACTGGACTGTATACTCTTTAGAATGGATTAGGAAAATCTGACCTGGCTGGGACTTTATCCAGGGGTGGGAAAAACACAACAAAACAGTAGTTGAAACAACAGCAACACCACCACCCCTAGAGATTTGGCAGCAGGAGGAAAATTAAGGTTTCTTTATATTTGAGTTGAACTTGTTTACTAAAGAATAGTGGGTTTTTTCTTAGTTGGTTAGTTGATTGGTTCCAGTACTGCTACATTGACTAAATGTCCAACCGAGTTTTTTTAATGGTGAAGCCAGTAAATGGATGAGGAGATTAGAGAATTAAGAGTTCCAGCAGGTGAATGGTTCAGATAACTGACATTAAAATTCAGATTAAGTGAAGAAGGAAATGGGGTGTGGTTGAAGCAGGGCTGATACAATGAAATAATTAAATCAAGGGTTGGAATTTTGGGGCAGTTGATGAGCAATTGACATGGGAACAAGAAAGTGAAAGAACTGAAAGCATTAGAGATTGTAGTTAGACCTCTAGATTAAGTCAATTCCTAATGTTGACACATCCTAAATTTTCTCAAATAATTTTAATAATTCAATTCATTTCAGTTGATATCATTGAGCGTGTAAGCAAGATGGTCTACCCTCAAATAGTTGGTCGGAGCATGAGAGAGGAGTGATTGGGAAAATATAAATAGGAATTTTATTAGAAACAAAATATTATGGGCACAGAATTTGGCAAATCAAATAATTAAGAGGCATTTTATATTAATTGTGCATTTACTATGTGCTAAATAGTGTCCTAACTTCAGGGATAAAAAGATAAAAGAGAATACTTATTTACCCTCAAATATTGAAAATCTGATGAGGGAGTCATACATGAAAATATATAATTACCATACAATGAGATAAGTGCTATTGAAAATAGTTGCAAAAACATGTGGAAGGGCACATTCATGAAATTGAAGGAATCAAAAACACTTATCTTGGATTAGGTGACATTAAATTTAAGTTTCTAAAAATGAGTAGGTTTTAGAATTATTTTATTTTTTGGCCAAGAAATAAAAGAAGAGGGGAGATATTTCATATTTCAGTCAGTGGTCTGGACACATTTCATGAAGGCTGCATTTGAGATACACCTGAAAGGATGAGCAGGATTTCTGAAGGAAGTGATGGGGGAGAGTACCTTGTCCTGGACATAATATAAACTCCATCTAGAGGTCAGGAAAACAGAGGCTCTCTTTTGAGAATGGAGAGTTGTCCGGTTTATAGTTAGGAGAATGTTTAAGGGAATTAGAAGATAAGCATGAAAATGTAAATTGGGGCCACCCAGTAAAGGAATTTAAAAGCCTGAATAATTCAGTAGGAAATTGGGAACTATGAAGTTTTCAAATAGGGAACAAACCTAATTAGAGAGGAAGTTTAGGAAGATTTATCTGACAGATGTCTACAGGATGATTAGAATGGGAAAGACTAAAGGGAATCAGTCAAGTCAGAGACTCTAGTAATAGAACCCTTAGGAGGAAATAAAATTCTGAAGCAAGATGGTGAATGTAGAGCTTGAAAGAGGAGTGGGGTCAAGATGCCATTTGGAAATGGAACCAACTGACTCAAGATATGGAGGCAGAAAATTTTTTTCTGGCTTTCCAAGGCCACATTACTGCATGTATGAGAATATGCAAATCCCATGAAAGACATAGGAAAGTCATCAGGAACTCCTGGTTCACCAGGTAGGATGTGATGAATTTTAGGAGCTAGCTGTATATCCAGTAGAAGTGCCTGACAGCATTTGAAAATGTGAACCTGGAGTTTGGTAAGGAGATTAGAGGTAGAGCCCTAACTGTTACCTGCTTAGAAGCTGATAGTTGTAGCCACAGGAGTGGGTAAGAGTCCTGACTACGTGAGTTTATTGTAAGTTCTTTACCCTATTTGAGTTATGAACTCTTTTGTGAATATGATGAAAGCTATGCATGTCCTTGCCAGGAAAATGGGCCAACACACAAACACAAAATTTTGTAGACCCTAGTTTAAGATATCCTGGTATCAAAAGAAAAGAGAAGACAGCTGACAGAAGAATCTTGTAAAATACTTACATTAAGGGAACAGAATTAGGAAAAGATGACAGAGTGATAGAAGACAAACCAGTGTAATGAGGGTGCTTTAGAAAATGCTTTGAAGTATTTAGAGCTGCAGAGTGTTTCAAGTGTCTGAGAACTAAGGAGAAGTTGTTGGATTTGGTGTGGATTCGAAGTTCATTGTTGATCTAGGACTAGGAAGAAATCATTCAGTAAAGTGGTGGGGACAGAAGCCAATCTACAGAGAAATAAGGAGTAACTGGGTTGTGGGACTGAGTGAAGATACTAAGTGGAGACTAAGTGTATTCTACTTTTATATTAAGTTTAGTCATGAAGGTAAGGAGAGCACGACTTGAAGAAATACGTAGCCTTGGGGAGATTTTACATTATAATAAAAACATTGGGCATATTTGTAGATAGAAGAGAAGGAATTAAGATGCAAACAAAGATAAAAGAGAAAATAGATAGGTATTAAGAAATTTCAATTATTTTCCTCTTTGATGTTATTACTAACTATGGTTGTATTTTTGGAAAACAAAATAGTGCTCACTCCACCCTGATGACAGTAACTCATAGCTAAATCTTACAAGGCTCCACTCATGGGACATAAGGAAACATTGAAAAACAGAACTGTGTGAAGAGGAGCAGCCAAATGTAAAGATTTTGTAGCTCTAGGTCTGGCTGAAGTATTCCCATACAAAAAAGAGGCAGAATCATGGACGGTGCTGAGCAGAGGCACTCTTAGTAGCAGAAGCTAACTATTGTATCTCAGTGTTCTTGGTTCTCAATATCTGTTCTTTCCCTAGTTCTTAATGCAATATTTCTCAATCTTGGCTGTCCATTGGAATCTGGTGAGGAAGTTTAAAAAATACTGATAACTAGGCCCCAGCCTCAGTGATTCTGGTTTTATTGGGGGATGGGGTGAGGTGTGGGCATAGAAAGGTTTCAAAGGTGATGTCATGTGCAGCCACTGTTTTAGCATATTCATTTTAAGCTTCAATTCAATTATATATCCCATCTAGATATTTTCCAAAAGGTGTTTGAGAAAGGTATGGTCACTAGCCAGTCTTGAGAGTCTTAGAGGACTCCATGGAGAAATTCTTATTCCCTTGGGATAGTAAAACAGGAATATTTTTCTTATTTGTCCTTTTACCCAGCTTAATCTAGACTTTTCACCCGTAGTTGTGAGGAAGGAAGCACTCACAGGAGCTTATTATTTGGACAGTTGTAAAATTCATGCTCAAGGGAAATCTAAGGATAAGGCAAGGCTCACAGGAAATAGACTTACTTCCCTTTCTAAAATCACCACCTGATGATCAGCTAGGCTGCAGGAAAACCACAGTGGTTTGCTCTTGGTTGAGTAGACAGTCTATGCATGGCAGGTGGGAATGAGTCTCTTCCTCAGTGACAGTTACTCTTCTAGGGTAAAAGCAGTCAGCCACACAGTTCTGTTTTCAGAATACGTTTTCAGGGTAAGTCTATATTAGGCCAGTAATTCACTTCCCTATCCACCCCCTCCTCTCCAAGATTCCCAGCTCTCTAAAGAAGGGGCCATTAGAAAGTGTGAGAATTGCCCAAGGATTACATGAAGTTGTGGTAGCTAAAGTGAATGCCTCATTAGCATGTGAGAGAAAAGCCCAGACAACACCATCAAAGGGTGTAAAACCAATCCAATGGGGTGGAGAGGGGGTGGTTAGAATTAATTTAAATCACTTTAAAGCCAATGTGAATGAAAGAAGAATTATTTCCCTAAAAGTTATTTAGCCTGCATGTGAGTGAAAGTGTATACATTTTCATGTGAATACAAACTTGCTGATTACCTAAATTTGTTCATAAGCAATAGCCTATATAATAAAAACAAAATTAAAAATATTTTGACATTTCAGCTGGTCTTTGGAAACCAGAAGAATCCTAAGGTAGCACAGCAGGCTAAGGAGACTATCTGATACAGCATATTATAACATGCTACTCTTACTAGCATGGTGACAACTGAAATAATGAAGACATATAAAAGCACAGCACTTAATTAGGCAAACCTGAATTAAGAATCTAATGAAATCACATTTAATTTGTATCCAAAAACTGGACAAAAGTTTTGACCAAACAGGGTCAGACTTGAAGGATTAGGGGGTGGAGGTGATGGTTAGGGGAGCTAGAAATGAAAACAAAAACAAAAAATAAAACAAACAAACAAGTGGGGGTGGGGGGCAGGGGGGAAAGAGGGGGAGAAGGGCTCTGATTAGCTACCCAAAATTTCCCAGCAAGCCAACAGTTTGGCTCCCTCCAGTGTCTACTTAAAGAGCCTGTTGTTTATTGAGTGGGTGAAAGTGACTAGAAAGCTTGGCGGGCAATTGTTATGGCTTGCAACCCAAAAGAAATGCCAGTTGGTATTGCAGGACTTCATGCCTTTGTGCTCCAGCTGGCATCTCTCAAGAGCGGAGCATTTGAGGAGCATTAAAAGTTTCCTGGAGGTTTGGGCCTAAGCAGAGGTGCTTAATATAATAGATTGGGGCCAAGGTACATGAGCAATGTGTAGCCCATGGCTTATGCATACTTTCCTCCAGGAAATATCTTCTGGGAGCAGAACAGTGCAATGTGAACCTCCACATTCCCCAAGAGCGGCTGAAATGTGATGTTGTGGCTATATTGAAAACTTGGTCACATAGAGAGATAATATAATGACTTAAAGATCTGCTTAGTGTTTATTGTAATAACCTACCTCAACTTGATGAAATCAGAAAAATGCAGAGCTAATGAAAATCCTAAAGGATAAATTGGGATTCTCACCGTGGTACGGACTGATATTTCTTAACTAAAAGCAAAGCAATCACTATGCAATATCATCTGTCTTTGACCACAGGTATTTCCCCTCTTTCTGCTTTAAGGACCTAGTTGAATCATCCACTATTCTATGCCCTTAATTCTGTAATGATCTGGGCCAGGCAGGCAACTCTACTATTTAGGTCAGATGTGCAAGTACTGCATTGTTAGTTACCTGGTATATGTAGAATATCAGTTTTTATAAAAAAAATTGAGGGATTTTGACATTTGCAATAGAGAAGATCCACAAATCTTTGATTTGATAAGTTGATTCCTGCTGCTTCCTTCCTGTCAGAGGTACTGAGCTGGAAAATGAGATCAAACTTCCAGAAAGAAATATGCTTTATATAAATGTTCCTACTCATATTATTTCATAGTCTCCTATGACAACCTTCGCGTCAAAGATTTATTCTGGGTAGTTAAGTTATACAACAAAATATCTGATGTGAATTTTGGCAAGAAATTCACTAACTGGATAACTTGCCAGGAACAGGTATCCATATGGAATAAACAGAAGTTGTGAGAACAGGTATTAGTGTGCTTACCAGGGGCTGCTTCTCTGAATTAGTTTCCTAATTTGCCCAGATAAAATATCATTAAGCTCACCAGTGCCTCAATCTATCTTTTTAGTAAGATGTGCTTCACAAACACACCAATTTTCTCATTAAAAAAACCCACAATACCTAGATTGGATACTAAAATTCATTAGGAAAAAAAGTGGTTCTGAAACTTGAAGGGCTATTTGGAGAATGTGAATAATTAAACACAAACAAAAAAACCCAACTGGCTTCAAAAGATCAAGCTCTGTTTCATATAACTTCCCGAGAGGGATATTCACTTTTAAATATAAAACCTATCATTTAACATTGCTCAGGTTTTAGGCGAAAAAAATACCATAAACATATCCATGATTACACATATTAATCCTAAAAAGACTATTTTAGTTTTCTTAAGGTTAAGTGTGTTAAACCTGAGCGAGGTGATATTTTGTGAATAGAGTCATGCTTTTGGCTGTAAAAAAGCAAAATGATTTCTTGAAGTATCATTCCATTTGCTTCTATGAGAAAGCTGTTTTCTGAAATTAGTATCTAGAAAAGTGAAGCTAATCAGATCATTTTCTGTGTGTAAGAAGCAAGATTCTTTCTCTCTATAAAATGGGTTATTAATTCCCAAAATCTTATCCTAGATTCTTCTGCTTATTGAGTGAAGCTTAAAACCTCTAAAGGATTATTTGACTTAAAATACATTCCAACTTCTCCTGTAGTTAATATTAACATCAAGTTCTTATTTCTAACTTCAAGCCTCTTGGAAAGTTAAGATTACAATATAATTTAGATAAAAATGATTAGAGGGTAAGAATATTCACAAAATGTGAATGACAGAAAATATGTCTAACAGCCCACATTATTGTGTTGTCCTCAAACTTGTTCTTCCTAAGATTTTGCCAAATATAAGTAAACGTCTGACACTCCAAGTTAACATTTAAAAATACGCTTTAGTTTCATAATCACTGCAGTGCAGAAGTTATTAAAGTTATAGCAGTTCAGTGTGAAAGAAGCCAGGAAATTTTCTGCATTATTTTGCTTCCTTATACCAAATGATAATTTATATGAAATTCTCATTTTCTTAATTTTAGATGACACATAGAATCTTCATAAACAGAAGAAATATAACATATGGTTTATAGAGAAGACTGTAAAATTCATAGTAGGGTCTATAAAGAAAATTCCATAAAAATAAGTAGAAAGCATTTGATTAATGGATGTATTTTAATTAATATCTATATGGGATTATAAAAAGAGAGTTGAATTAGTGTGATTGAAAATAGGGTATCATTACTATTGGAGCAAAGAATAAGAAATTTATGTCAGTGGCTATCTAGGTGATGACTTGGTTTAGTTTAGCCTTAGTAAAATTCAGTTAGCATTTAATGAGCACCTGCCAAGTACCAGACTCTAGTAGGTATTTTTATATTTTATATTTCAAATATATTTTTACATTTATATTTTGATCTAAGCAACATTGTGAGGTGGATAGTATATTGAGGTTTAAAAAACTTAATACACTTTCCAGGATAGTATAGCTTATAAGTGATAGAACTAGACTTATAGCATGTTCTCCCAACACCAAACGTGGTGCTCATCTACCTCACCATGTTTTACCTCTCAAATATTTTCAATATGGTGACAGTAGAAGAAAATGGAACTAAAAAAATAGATTTCCTCATGTATCAGGTAATAGTTTGATTAATGAAAACTGTATCCTTCTGAGCCGACTTGTACAGCTACCACAATCAATAATGATTTCTAGAATAAAAACTCTTGTATTTGAAGACTAAAATTAGTCTTAGCTAGCCTTCTCAGATAGTTGGGAAAGAAACAAGACAGCTTATCTTTATAATAATTTAAAAGCAGTCCCTTTCATTGGTGTTTAAGTGGTGCTGGCCAGACCTTCCCAAAGGTAAGGCTTTCGCTGCCTATCAGTCCTAGGAGGTTCAGTTAAGAGTGAAATTAATGATATGTGTGACTTTGGGCTTACTAGCACAGATGTGTCAAGAGGAGGTAAGTATGTAGCTGAATCTTGTGGTTGTATTGGTGAATCACCCTCTACGGGCTTTTCAGCCAAATGCAACCTTCATCTGCTTGCACCAGAGTTGTGCAGGCTGTACTGGGTAGAGAGAAATTTGTCATCTCTTTTGGATGAGCCTAGAGTAGCTTCTGAATGCACTCTTTGTTCCAAAATCCTTAGGACACAATAGATATTCATCAACAATGCCTTGTTTCTTTTTAGTGTGTCAAAAACAATTGAGATAAACAATGTGTAGAATCTGATCTCCGTTTCTAATGCATAAATAATTTTGAGCTTTCCCTAACAGGAATGATATATTTATATCATAGTAGGCACTCAATAAATGCTTATTGATTGGTTGCTTAATTGATTCATTGTGTATGTCCTGAACAACTGTGCAAACATCCAGATGATGTCTAATATCCACAACTCATACATCACCAAGTCCTTTCAATTTTTAACTACAAAATTTTTTCTTTAAATCATCCACTTGTCATCATTTCAGCATCTGCCAACTTTGTTCAAGCTACCATCTTCTGTATTCTGCACAATTGCAAAAAGTCCCATAACTGGTCCACCTGTTCCATTCCAACCCCTCAACCCCCAATATTCTCCATATTACAGTGAGGGTTTTCTTTTTAAATAAATGAATGAATGACCCTATTCCTGCTTTAAGTACTTAAATGACTTTTCATTGTTCTTGGATAAGGACAACCCTCAACATATATAGTGCTGCTCATTGTTCTCAGTGTTCCAGTCCCACTGGCCTGTCAGTCCCTCATAGGTGCCACAGTCTCTGCTTTTTCAGTGTCCATGCTCTGCTTGCTCATTCCGTGAAGGCTGACTTGATTTCCTTCCCTCATCACTTAGTTAACTCTTACTCATTCCCCAGTTGTCATTTTGTTCATGAAAAGCTGACTTCTACAATATAAAATCCTCTTGTTGTATGTTCCCACAGTAATGTACATTTATTTTTAGCCTGTATCATATTTGAAATTTAATATTTCTTTGAGACATTTGATTAATCTCTATCTTCCTCACTAGATAATAAGCTCCACATGGGCAGGGGCTTGAATGGCTTACCATTACTCTGAGCCTGAAATTGCATAAACAAACTTCTTAATGTCTGCAAGGCCTTTTGATTTGGCCACAAGGCTACTTCTTCAATCGTATCTCCAAGGAATTATAAGACACATAATTCAGTTGAATTTAAGAAATATTTATAGATTCTCTTTTGACCCATGTTCCCTTCCAGGTATCATTCCATTTCCTTGCCCACAATTAATGCAAAACTACACAAATCAGCAGTAGTCACTGTTTCTACTTACTCAAATCCAGTTTTCTCCTCAGTCTCCTCCAGTTTTTTTTTAACTCCCTGCTCCACAGTACCTTTCAATGGTTTTCAAGGTGCTAAACACATTGATCCCATCAATTTTGGGAATCAAGATTCTAAACGCATTGATACCAATAATTTTCTCACCTAACTTGCCCTCCTGGCGGCATCAGGACAGTTTACTGGGAAAACCGCTTCTCGTTGTTTTCATGATACCACTTTCTCTTGGCTTGCTTCTTACCTCATTGACCACTGCTTATTGCTTCTTTGGATTACACCTTCCTGGTATGACTGCAAATGGCAGTGCTGCTGGACCTGAGATTCTCTTTTCTTCCATATTTACATTTACACTCCAAGTGATCTTGTTGGTAAAATGATTTCCGCTACTGGATAACAAATGGTTTATAAATACATTTTGAATTTCTAGTTAAGGGTCATTGAGCATTTGCAAAAAATTACTGTTTCATTTTCATCAATTGCATTAAGATATATTAGATATATTTCTTTATACTGGCCCCAAATTTGAGGCTGTTTTTACATTTAATGTACTGCTTTAAATCATCAGGGCAAAAACTATAACATAAATGAGAAACTACATCAACAAATCTGAGAGCATAAGTTCACTTTAGAAACAAATGCTAGGTTTGGTGGCTCTCATGGGTATTGGAGATTAGTTGTGCTGATGCTAAAGCATAAAGGCAAGGATACATAAAAATAATTTAGTATTAGAATGTGTTTGTAAATAATCACTGAAGAAGATTATGTTTCATATGAAGTTCATAGCTTCAAGAATTCATCTTTAAAAGTTAATTACTCAGGAGACAGATTCTAACAAACAATATCATGAAAATATTTGGGTACATAAGAAGAATGTTTGAGCTAATGCCTGACATAGCAAGACTCTTATAAATACATAGACATTAGATATACATAAACCAAATATTAAAATAAAATTTTTATCATTAAAATGTATTAATTCCTCTTAGTAGTATAAAGGCAAACACTACAGAAGGATATTAAAACTTTATCACTGAACTATGGTAAATATGCCCTGTCAATCAGTCAACGTAAGCAGCTCATTGGAATTCAACAATTATTTATTGAGGGTTTATTGTGTCAAGGTCTTTTTTCCTACATTTCTCCTTCCATTGTTTTATTTGTTCACTCAACAATCATTTATTATTTTTAAGGCATTATTATAGGCTCTAATGATACAGAAATGACCAGGACATGACTTTCCCTGCAAGAAATGTAGAGATTAATAAGACATCATTTTTATTCTCAAGCAGAAATAATGAAAATATAGAAAAATAATCTGTGATTCTGTTAATGAGGTGTTTTCAAAACATATGATTTTGGATTTTAAAGATATGTGAAACAGGAGAGTTTATCTTTCCATTTGTAGCAAAATAAAAGCATTTAAAAGTAAATTTGGTTAAGCTATTTGCAATTATTTTTGGAATATATAGTTTATAAGACAGGTAGTTAGTGTGCTTGCAACTAATAAATTTCCTCAATTCTGATACAATTCATTGTAAGATTCACCATGAATATAAGAATAGCTTTTTGGAAAAAATGTACTATTACATAAAATGTGCAAATAAATTGAATTATATCTCAATTACAAAACATTAAACTGTGAAAGGAAAGTGTCTATAATGCTTTATGGAGGAATTATAATAGTAAATCAATTTACTAACTAATGGTGGTTTCTAGCCTTGTTTGGCTTATTGATTGGTTTCATGTTTTTTTATAAGCCATTTAAAAAACACATCTTGCAATTAATTTCAGAACAACATTGGCAGCAAAAATGCTTTTTATTCTGTAAAAATTGAATTGGTCCCATCTACATTTACCAGTGCCATTTGATTCAGAGTACTTTTTTCTTTTTAAAATTATTTAAGGATACTCTGCTTCCATAATTACACAAAATTTTTTCTAACCTCAGAAAAAGAACATTAGAAAATATGGTTCTGAGTCTATATTCCATTGAATATCTTGTGAATTTTTGAAAATACCGAGCATGTGATCATTAATAAGTTAAATACCACATATAGCTTGTTTTCTATAAGTTCTTCACAACAGAACCATTGGCCACTTGATGTAAATCTATAGATCCCCAGCACCTACCATTGGGTCTGACACATACAGAAGGTGCTTAGTAAAAGTTTCTGGGAAGAATAGATGGATGTACCAAAATATACTGAGTTAAAGTAAACGAAGGCATTTTTACATGTACTAAGATATTAAGTACTCAACCCCCCAGAGCATTCCCTAAGTAGTCACCATTGTTTCTTACATTGCATCGTGTTTTTCTCTTTTAAAACACTAAGCAAATCTAGTTCCTAAAACAAAAAACAAAACAAAAAAAAACCTGGAGGAAAAAGTACTTTGGGGGTGACTCTTAGGCCTCTGCCCATGGTTTCAGGGAAGCCAAGGAAGTCTATTCTCCTGTGAACTTTATTGACTCAGTTCTGCCTGAAATATTAGACGAAGGACCATCATGCCACTTTTGCTTTTTTTTTCCTAATCTTAAAATGTAGAGTTTCAGAATTCTAAATAAGGATCCTTGAGGGCAGGGACTGTTTTTTTTTGTTGTTGATTTTGGTTTTTTGCTTGACATTCTATACTCAGTGCCTAACATGGTAACAAGCTTGATATATGTGCTCAACACTTGTATGGATAAATAAAAAAATGGCTTGAGTAAGTGAAGGAAACTATAGAATTAGCATCACAAGGTCAATATTAACTAGCTAACTGAAATGGTATGCACATACATGGGAATATCCAATTTGAGTAAGTCAGAATTCTAACACTTTAGTTTTCACTGTCAAAATTAATATCTAGCAGTGTTTCAATTTATCATCAAGTGCTCAGACCTCCTCTTTGCTAGAACTGCATGACCTAGTTGATATTCAAAATAGACATAATTTTTACTAAACGCTTTTATCATCAAAGCAATTAATGAAGCCACATAACCCACAAGCCTTATACCTCTTCATTGATGAACAACTTTGGATTTTGCAGTCAGACTTCTGATGTCACCAAGGATCTTTCTTTGGAACTATTAAAAACCAAATTATCAAAATAAATATTTTCAAACAGTTTATTTTCTTTATCCCTTTTGCTGATGGATTATTTTGTTCACCTTTTCCTCTTGTTTGTTTTGGGAATTAGGGCTTTCCAATGAGCCCACGTGGTGTTAAGAACTATCTCTAGATATTGAGTTTACATTACAAACAAGCAAAAATTCCCAGCCTGTCAGAGATCTTTTCCTAGGATACAAGGGAAAGCAAAGTTCAACTAAACTGCGCAATTAATTCATGATCACTTCTGAATAGAGAGAAAAGGTTGCTTTAAGCTGTTCTGTTCTCCTCCTAGGGATTTAAGGTCAGTTTCAAGAAGCAAAATTACTATTCTTTCTAAGTTGTCTCTCCTGATTTGTATTCCTGTAATTATCTCCTCAGGACCTCTTCCTTTTTAACTTGTAAACTCAGCTTAATAAATCAATTCAAGGATTAGCTACATGTAAATATACTATTCTGATAGCTAGACGGACAGGTAAAGGAATAAAGTAGGACAGTTCCTTTCCTGACCAATGGCTTCATCAAAGTATCAGTGATTTTTGTTTTACACAAAGGAATCTGAAACTATATTTTTTTCTCCCAGAAAATAATGGAAGTGAATTTTTTCTTTTTTCCTCTAAATTCTCTCTTTCTTTTAATATAAAGATTAAAAACATTGTCTTCAAGCAGTGGACAAATTTGGGAGATCAAAAGAACAAATAATTTATAAAGAAATAAGGCCTTAAAATATGGTTACTTTTAGCAGCAGCTGATTCTCAAGCCATTGAAATTAGATGATTTTGTGTTAAAATAAGAAAAATAGGCAGTTGAATATATTCTGCTCAATACCCAATCCAATATTTGACTATACTACTGATTTTTACTTCTAAAAAAGAGCTTAGAATGTCACTAGATTTTAAGTTGTATTTCATCTTCAAATCAAGGAACATAAGATAGTTATTCCAAATGTTTTCTGCATATTATATATTTTAGTTTTGGGATGCTTTCCCAAGACAAGGCAGTATAGTCAACTGGTCAAGGTCATGAGCTCTGGAGCCAAATGTCAGATCTAAATTCTAGCTCTAATCTTCCTATGGAAACTTGTGTTAGTACCTCAGGTTCCTCTTCTGTAAAATGGGGATAATAATATTTCCTACCTCATAGGGCTATTGTGAGGATTAAATGAGTTAATATAGGTAAAGCAAATAGGACAGAGCCTGGCACATAGTAAGCATGGAATAAAAGATATTGTTTACAATATCCTCGTTCTTTGAAAATGCTGTAGTGAATATGTATGTGAACCACATTTATTTTATTTTGAGAAGTATTGTGACAAAGTTTGCATTAAATGGAACACCTTGGTGTGTAATTTACTGGCACTGGTGGGAATTAGTATTAACAAATAAAATTTATGAATCCTCTCCTATGAAAATGTCTGAAATGTGCTTTATTTATGAGAATTAAGAAAGGAGGAAATCTGCCTTGAAGCTGACTTTTTGGGATGTTTACTCAATTCTCAGTTTTTATGGTTATTTTTCTCTATTTCTGTTACTCATATCTCACTCTTACAGTGAAATAAACAGGTGAAATGTTTATAGAACAAGGACAGGTTGAGGAATAAGGAATGCATATCTCTAGCATTTTATTGATGACTCTGCTATTTAAACAGCAATTAACATTTAAATTTATAAATAGGACTCAATTATTTATTTATTTATTTTTAGTGTAACAGGGTACTGATTCTGACTTGGGATGCTGAATTCTGTCTTTTTTATTGATGAAGTTTACTTATAGAAATTATATGGCTAAAAGGGATCTTAAAAATCAATGCCCCAATTTTAAAGATGAGGAAAGATGAGCTCCAGAGTGACTTAATTAACCACTACTCCATTTATTCAATAAATACTTATTGATCTTCTACTATGTGGTACTTACTCTGCTGAGTAATAGAGATACAGGCATGTTATGGTCTCTGTCTTTTTAGCACTTATAGACTACAGTGGGGAGATAGGCAATTATAATAAAGTGTGACAAAGGGAAGTGCAGAGAGTTTAGAGAGTATATAACAGGAGGAACTAACCTACTCTAGGAGGTCAGAAGTGGTATAGAATTTAAACTGAGCCCTGAAGAAGGGGTTGGAGTGGACTAGGTCAGTGGGAAGCCGCACAGACCTGGGGAGTGAAAGGGCAAGGCATGCAAGCTGTTGGGTTTGAATGGAACAAGAAGTGTGAGGGAAAGGGTGGGACTAAAGCTGGACACATACACAGATCACTGCGGGCCAGGTAAACCGTCTTTCAGTTACTCCAAGAGCAATGGAAAATCTTTGGGGAGTTTTAAGCAGAGGTTAACGTGCTTAGATTTGTGTTTTTTAAAGATAATTTTAGCTATAGCCAGGTGAATGAACTTAGAGGGGTAAGACAAAGGTCAGCAAGGCCAGTAGGTGGCTCTTGCAGAGCCCTGGAGGGAGACAACGTTGGCTTAACCCTCTGTCTATGGGTAATGCAGTCAAATCATAAGTGCATAGAAAATACTGATTTCATTTCTAAGTCTTGTTTTAAAAGAGTTGGTATTAATATTTTTACTGTTACATTTTCCTGTGACCCAAATTCCTGAAAAATCGTCTTTTCAAAAAACTCCCCCTTTTTCTTTATTAAACAAGGGATTTGGTACAGCATGCTCTTTTTTATTGTAGAAGAAGGAAAATGATTAGCTTAATTGTTTTGGGTGGTGTTTTTTACCCAGCAGCTAATTCCTACCTACTAGGCACCATTCATCTTTATGTCTGTTAGATTCATTCCATGTTTTCTATTCTCATTGCCACTGCCCTAGTTTAGGCCATCATTACCTCTCACCTGGACTGTTGCCATAACCTGCCAACTCATCTCCCTGCCTCCAAAACCTTTATTTCCTCCTATTTATCTTCACATTGTGCTCTCAGATTCCCCTGCTCAAATGCCTTCAGGGGTTTCCTTCTGCCTACAGGAGAAATCTTAGCATTATTCCATCTGCTCTTCTGCCCTGCCCTGACCCGCATACAACCTATCATTAAACTAAGCCATAGTACACGCTACTTCTCAAATAAATTCCACACACTATCTCTCTATCTTTGCATAGGTCTAGAAAGGCACTCTTCACTTCCTGAAATCTTTTCATGGTCCAGGACAGAAGTAAATTTTTCATGACACCTTCTACAGTTATGCCAAACAGAAATATTATTATTCACTTAAGGGTCTCACAGCTGAGCTCCTAAATTTTTCTGTTATTGTAGTTATGTACGCACATATCTCAGCTCTCCTATAAGATAAGTTCGTAGGACAGGAACAGTGTCTTATTTTTCTCTCTCTCCTTCTCAGTACCTTGTCCAGTGCCTTGAAAGTATCAGACACTCATTAAGGATTTATTTCATCAAATTGATGTCACTTTTTAATGCCAAATTTTTATATGGATTTATTCTGTTTGAGACCCAAAATGCCTTCAGAAAAATAGTATCATTTATGGATTAAAATTAAGAATGTAACAATAATTCTTATATTTAAAGTGTGACATAAGGGAAGAAATTAACATTAATATTTCAGGTTTCTTCATTCATTATGTATTATATATGTATTCAAATATGTGTTAAATATTGTTGTATGTTATTTGCATTATTATAGATCTGGTAAAAAGGACAGATAAGGTCTTTGTCCTTTTGGAGCTAATTTTAGTCAGGGAAATAGAAAAATGTTTTAGTTACATCTTAAATTATTTCATAGACACTTATTTCTGTAAGTCTTTATACAGGTAGCCCTACATGAAAACATTTTTCTTGGTCATAAAAGAGTCATATTTTTTTTACTTAGACTGTATTACTACACCCATACATTCAACAAGCAGCTATTAGCATACCAGTACCTAGGCACTTTGCTAAACCCTGCTATTCACAGCCAAATAGGAAACAACAGATATCTAAGCAAGTGAATGCACTATATTTCATTATGTCCTCTTGTCCAAGGATGTTCACAAGGAAGAGATTATCAGGACATCTTTATGTGCATCAAAGACCACAGCATCACAAAGTGGGCTAGATGTGACTCCAAGCTGGGAAAGATACAGTATGAGAGAAGAACCAGCTGCTTAGATGCTTTGGCAGTAGAGCAGTAAAGAAAAAATATTGCTGCATTGGACTGATCCACATGCCCAGGATTGTTCCTGCACCATTATTTGAGTGTTTCCTGTGGACTAAAGGGTGGCCATGAGTGAAAGGAACCCAGCCCATGAAAGGCCTGGAAAGGAAATGGAACCCTCAAAGTGAGAGTTTGTGTGGAGTGGACTGCTGAACAAGTAAGAACTGAGGAGGTGTTGTCAGACAAAAGAAAACTGTGTTAGGAAACTGAGGTGAGAGACTCTTTGCAATGCAGAGAGAAGTCTCAAAACACACACCCACACAATTAAAAAGAATTAGCCTTAAAAATCTAGGGGTCCATATAGTGTGAAGCTTTTCGGTGACAGCTTTTTTTCGCCCATAACCCGCCTGTCAATGCTTACCCTCTACCCCTGGCTTTGGAGGAGTTAGAATTTGAATTAGTAAGAGTGACAAAGAAGGGAGGATGCTACCCTTAGGGGCATTTGAGCTTGCTTTGTCAGCTTCTGACCTGAAATAAGCTCCTGCTAGGGATGGAGAAAAGATTCAACTTAAATGCTCAAAGTTTCAGTTATTATATTGGTCTAGGCATACTAATTTTTGAATGGAGACTGTTTGCAAGTTAAGGCTTACTGTTTTATTACACAAGTGTAATATGTTTTACTGAATACATTTTAAAGGGGCAGTAGAAAATGAAAATAAAATTGCTTTCTGATTTTATTTCACAAGTTATCATTCTACTTACCTATTACTCATGCCAAAACAATATTTCACTATTCAGGCTTACATACAATAAGGACCACATGGATGTTTTGGATAAAAATTGCTTTGGCAAGACAGACGAAAACATCATTAGTATGGACTTAGATGAAGTAGGACTTTGAAATTGGGATTAAATATAGATTTGTAGAAAAGAGGAAGACAATACATTCTAATTGAAGTTATGACTACAAAATGCTGAAGATCTACCCTGAGCGCAAACAGAAAGGCCTGCATAGAGCCGATATTCATGTAGAGGAAGACATCTTAGAAAGATACATCAGGGACTTGAGTGTAAAAGGCCTTGGTGGCCAAGCTAGGAAGTTCTTTTTAAGTAATGAGTTTACATTTAATGCTTTTAAAGCCTGGGAATGGAATGGAAAAGTCAGTTATTCATCTAGATTAATCTGGTAGTTGATACTGCCTTTTCCAGCTTCTCCCACTGTTTTTACATCACATCATTATATTTTTTTATAGCATCTTATTTCTCTTGTTTACAGTCTATCTCTCACTAGTTAGTGTAAGCTAAACGAGAACAAAAATACTTCTAAATTTTTGTTGCTCATTGCTATGATATCTCTAGAACAGTGACTGGACAGATAGTAGGCACTCATTAAATATCTGGTAAATAAATAAATGAATGAAGTGGGAGACACTGGATGAGATAAACTGCTAAAGAAAATTGAGAGAAGAGTGGTAATAACCTGGGCTAAGGTTTTGGCAGTGGTAGGAGAGAAAAGAAGTTACCGTAATATTCAAGTTAGGAAGAAGGAATCAACAGAGGACCAAACAGAAGAGAAATGCCACAGGCAATTCTAAGATTTTGAACTATTTTCTGGGGAAATAATGATGGCCCTACTAGAATCTATAAGAAGGAAGGTGCTGGTTTGGGGAGGTGATGGGTTTTAGGCTTTAGATATATAGAGCTTACTGTGTCAGTGGGATTGTCCAATGGAAGTGCTATCATCAGGTAGGTCAAGAAGCCACGCTCTGCTGGAGATACAGTGTAACTTTCAACAATTTAACATTTTTGTGTCTGAGACACCTGAGTTTTAAACACTCAGGCTTTTTAAATGTTTGAGAGAGTGGGCATGTGATCTGTTTTTTATTGCTTTTCTCTTCATGAAGTCAGTTATTACGTGGAATTCACATGAACCCAAAAAGGTAGCAGAGACCCCCAGGAGGTAAGGCTGGTGGCCCAGTCTGAACCCCCTATGCCCTACTGCCAGTCCCTCATTTCCTCTTCAGCATTTTTCCCATGTGGCTCTGAAAACTGCTTAGGAAACTATCTTTGGCAGTGTTTGTGAGGGTTGCCAGCTTCAGCTAGCAACCATTCACTTGAACGAAGTAGAAGCTGAGTGAAGAAAGTGTGAGTTGCCAAATGAGGTTTTCTCCCTGCTCCCCCCTCTGCAGATCTGGAGGGCAGCAGGGAGAATTGTGACAGAACAATGTCTTCCCACATCCCCTGGCTCACAAGGACATAGCTATAAAGACAATTTGAGTTTTAAGTGTGCAGTTATCCAAATTGAGAGGAATTTCTATTCTTAGAAATAGAAGTAATCTTTTCATTAATGATACTCTTCAAACACCAGTAACTTCTCTTTCTAATACATCAATATCACAATAATAAAATAGAGGATAAAAGACAAAAAATGAGAAAGTTCCCCAGTAAGAATATCCAAACGATATGTATTACATGTGCTTGTATGTCTTATGGGAATTTACTATAGGTAATAGAAGAAAAATTCCTTTTCAATGAAGACAATATGAGATTTCTGGAAAATTAATCTATTCATTCAACTCATAGAAACTGTGCTTTACCAGTTAAGCTTAATTAATTAATTTGCACTGAGGCTTGTAGAGTTTATTTTAGACAACTGGTTAATCCAATTAGAATGGACTTGATGTGGGGAATTATTTGGTACAAGCAATTCACTGTATATTGTCATTCTATGTATAATTGTTATGGACTGAATGTTTGTGTGCCTCCAAAATTCATGTGCTGAAGCCCTAACCCTCAGTGTGATGGTTTTTAGTAAGAAGGCCTTTGGAAGATAATTAGATTTAGATGAGGTCATTAGAGTGAGACCCACATGATGACCTTAGTGTCCTTATAAGAAGAGGAAAAGAGACCAGAACTCGCTTTCTTTCTCCTTGTCATGTAAGGACACAGCAAAAAGGCAGCCTGGGAAAAGCACCCTCACCAGGAACCCAATCTGCTGGCACCTTGATCTTGGACTTTGCGGCCTCCACAACTATGAGATATAAATGTTTGTTGTTGAACCTATTCAATCCATGGTATTTAGTTATAGCAGCCTGAGCAGACTACAGCGGTGTTTCTCAAGCCACAAGAATAATCTGAAGTTTATTTAATATATGGATTCCTAAACCCCAATGGTATTTGTTTCAATTAGTCTGAAATGCATGTGTCCAAGTATTTTTCACTTTAAGTAAACTTCAAAGTGATTCTGATGCAGGCTTTTCTGGGCAATAATTTGATAAACATCATTTACAGTACAGGTAAGCAGATGATTGTTTTTTATTCAACAGGTGGGAGGGTAGGCTGGAAAGGGAGAGGAGAACTGTTCTGACTTTGTCCTTCAACTTTCTTACTCTTCCTTGTTTCAAATGTTCCAAAGTTTTCCATATGAGGAGCATACCTAAATCTACCAGCTTCTTTCCTGTGTTGTTACATCGCATAGCAACAAACACAAATTTAGGATCTTAGAAGAAAAAACGTAGAGAGTGGGCACTCTATAATGCCTCAATCTTCCTCCTACCAGTGCTTCATTTGTTCAATATTTTCTCTCAAATTACTGAATTATGAGGATTCAGGAAATCATAGCCAAGAAAGGGCTTGTCTTAGGCAAAATTGTGAAGTAGGCAAAAATTCATAAATTAATTGTTCATTTTGCCCACTTCCCACCAAACTGGGTAAAGTTAGCTTTTCTGAAAAATGAGCCTATAAATTCAGAGTGTGTTGGAGGGTTAGTACTCTATGCAGATCTAGAAATATATATTCCTTAGTACTTCTAGGATGTAATATTTTAGTTTAAAATTTGGAAAATTTAGTGAACCAAGGAAGATACTGGGAGAGATTTTTTGGAGGGTAGAGGCAGTGGGGCTTTTGGAATTCCTCAAAACATTTTTCCCAAGGGCAGGCCTTGAGCAGAACCTATGGAAGAGATGTGTTAGAAATCTAAGACCCATGTCTTGGCTTTTTATCAATTTTAAAGTTAAATATGATCCAGTCATCAGTATATCTGGACTCCACAGAAATCACTGGGATTAATGCATCAGCATGTAGAGGGTCTTTGTTTTTTCAGGAAAAATAAGATGTTTCAAAATAGAAACAGTTAACTATATTCTCCACATCTCATTTTCTCCTTGAGGCAGTACAAATTCCAACTGTTTCTGACCTTGTAGTGTCATCTCTCAAATTGGCATGTATTTTGACATATTTTGTGAAAGCAGTTTCCATTATGTTGTATTCACCAACACATGGTACATTGAAACTGTTAAGCAAAATACAAAATATTACTAATAATCTATCTGCTATGTATTGTTAACAATCAGAGGAAACAGTCTCCACCAGATGGAGAGACAGATCTGTGATATCTATTCATTTTTTTATGTCCATTAAGTACTCTAGCACAAATCACAAATCAGAGAAAGACCCTCAAGTAAAGACTCATGTTTCGGCTCTTTCGTTGTGTAAAAAGGAGTACAGACTCATGCAATCAAGAGAGCAGGTTTCCTGTTTGTCACCCAGGTCAGAGTTAGGGGTTGTCCCGAAGCAGCCCTACGGACTGGGTCTTTGGAATCACTAGCAGGTCACTTTGCTTCTCCTATTCTAAATGTGTTTAAAATTTACAATCCCTGAGCCCCTCCAGTTTCATGCTGTGTATATTTTATGGATAAATGCTCCAATGTGTAAAAGGCTGAGAGTTTCTTACATAAAGATGAACCGTTACTACTTCAGTGGGGTAAAGAAATTTGAAAATTTTACTAGTCTACAAAACATATTTACCAACTTGTTTTCTTGGTGGCAAGTAGTTAGGCTGTAAGAGGAGAGAAACATCAGCATTTTAGCCTTAATAAGCAGGAATTCTATTCACCTTCATGCTGGCTATTTGTGAGACTATATTCTTGCCACTGTATTTAGTTTTACAGATTGTGATGTTCATTGAAATCAGGCTCCAAGAAATGTGTTTCTCTCACATTTTTAGACATGGTGTTTATTTCTCATCTTCTTAATAAATCTATGATCTTCATAGATTTTTCCATTTCTCAGTTTTCTCCCCTTAGTCCTAGTTAATTAAAAATCATGTTTTAGTTTATTCCTTCCGTTTGCATTTCTTTGCCTCTCAGAAGGTACTGTGTTTGTCTAGGGGTGGAGAAAGACCCAGGCTGTGGAATTCTGTTCTGGATTCCCTTTCATTGGTCATTGTTCTTCTTCTTTACCCAAGTATGTCCCTCTGTTTGGAGCTCAGAAAATACTTGTGGAATGAAATAAAGCCTGGCAAAAATATATATGTATATAAATTGGGAAGTAATATTGCACAGTAGTAAACAGAATAGGCCTTGGAGTAAGAAAGTTAGTTTTGAATTCCGGTTATTGCCTTGTGAACTACCTGAACTGGGCAAGTTACTTTATCTTGCTGAGCCTCCATTTCCTCTTCTGTAAAATGTGGAGCATAGTACCTATGTCATAAAGTTCTCATGGTATTAGGTCAGATAACCCATGTAATGTTACAGCAGAGTTCTTAGCACAGGGCAATTGGTCAATAATTATCTTATATTATTATGATGTATTATTAGTTTTGTCACCTTACAGCATCCAGCATAGTACCTCCACAAGGCATCAGAATATGTATATTTAAAATCTTAGCTATGAATAACTCTGTTAGTGAAGGAACAGACTTTTTCATTCGGTTGATTAATTCTGGTAATATCTCCTCTACTCAAGTTTCAAGTTTGATTTTTGCAGCACCTTCAACTTTACACCTGTTTGTGAAACTTTGTGTGTGTTTTAACATTTTTTGTGTCCCCACTGCATGGCCTGAATCTTGTTTTGGTCACAATAGGTGCTTAATAAATATTTACTGACTCATTATTTCCCTCTTAGCTACTTTTTCTTTCTGATGGTAGATTCTTTCTTAGGGGAGTCTCCTCAAATTTTATACTCTTAATACTCCCATGCTACATATATAGGTTGTAAATTTTTTTTAAACCATGTATCTAGTGTCATGGTTTTAAAAATTTCTATATGTTTGGATATCTATACTCTTCCAATTGAATACTCAAACATTTTGTGTGTGTGTGTGTGTACTGTGTGCATAGGCAATGATAGTGAAGTAAATTTTGGTAAGGAATTAAAGATGAGAGCTACCTGGGGGCTTTCTGTGGAGATACCTTCTCTATATCTGGCTTTATTTTCAAACATAGTGTTTTAGTCTATGCTTGTGTAAATTATATCTGAATGTTTTCCAAATTTATTTCTCTCCTTAGAGTACAGTGTACAATTTCCTGTTCCATGAAAAGATTGCTCATTTGATGAGAAGTATTTATTCTATGTAGACATAGACTTCTTAGGATGCCTCTCTGTTCCAGGGAGAAGTCACAAGTATATTAATGGGCTATTTTTTCTATACCAAGAAAATTGATTTCCCCTTTGTTTCTAAGGAAAATCATTTTGAGGGTACTCACCACTATGTGATGAATGGCATTATAAAAACACTTTGGGGCTTCAGCAGGGAGAATACTGGTTTAAAATTTATTTATTCCATGCAGTCTAATTTTATTCTTTGAAAAGTACATTCACTATTGGAATGATGTCTCCTTATTGTTTCCTTAACCTAATCCACATGAATATTGCTATATACCATCTAATGCTCAACAAGCAGTAAATAAGACAGAACTAAATTGTGTTTTTAGCTGCTGATTCACCTTACATTTTGTAGACTTGCCAAGTGTAACCTAGGAACTCATTTCCTGATTTATATCATTTACTCCTCTCCTGTCTAGCAGAACTTGTACTTCAATGCCTGGGACTTGGAGAAACAACTGAGTGGGATGGTGAGTCTATCAAGATATTTGCTTAAGAATCTTAAAGAAGCCTACTCACGGATGTTTTGGAGCCAGATTTTAAGTGAACAAAGTAAAAACTTGTTTTTCTCTTGTGGTTATTTCAGGCTTTTCTATTCTTAAAGTCATCTTCACATATGGTACCTCCATATATATCTAAATATATTCCACATTGATATATGCATGATTTAAGCTTACTTTTCATAATATAGCACAGTGACTAATTTGGCGTTAATTCTACTGGGTTTTTCAGATTGTTTCAGTATGAAGGGGCTACTGCCAATTCTAACAGAATTACTATAGTGTGTTAACATACACATCTAACTATATACACTATTATATTCCTAGCACATTCTATTAATTATGGAAATCAGTTTCATTTCAATAGTGGAATTTACATGACAACAGCTTCTGGGGCTCAGTTGAGCATCAGACCAGCATGTCACAGAATTCCCTTGTAGTGTGGGTGTTGACAGGATTCTGCTGACAACAAATTTGCAATGAAAATGTCTCATAAATGTGCATCCACATAGAACATTACTTAGAAGGGATCATCTCAATATTCACATAGGTCATTAACTTCAGAGAAGGCAATTTAAACACTCTTGCATTAATAAAATAAATTATTAGGAACATATAGTCGTACATACATATATATAAATGGCCTAAAAGATGTGTCTTAAACATTTAGCAAAGATGTCTGGATATAGAATTGTCATCTTTGTGTTTTCTCCTGTAACTGTGTAAAGATTTTGTATTTTATAATTCCTGTATAAATGTTGGATGAAGACTCTAAATCAGACAAGAGGATAGACTAGTCCAGAGGGGTTATAATAGGAAGTAAGTAACAAGATAAAATAGAATTTGGGGAAAATCAGGCTGAATATCACAACAAAGTTCTTAATAAGGAAAACCATTAGACTGTGAAATCGTCTTTCAAAGGCTCTGGAAGAAGTCATTACGTGAGCCATCTAAAATCAGACTGGACTGAAGTATTCCAAAATACAGTAGGCTATGGGTTCCAAGCCTACAGTACAAGTGGAAGGAGGGGGATGACCTAATAGTTTCTACTGTCTCACTGATTACTGTGATTGTACTCATTTTATGTGTTCAGACCTGGTAGATAATCTTCTATCATTTTATGCTACTTCTTGGGAGCAATTTCAACAAATTCATCTAACGCAGAATTGGATGCATTTAGCAGAGTCTCAAAAGAGGCGAGAATGGACAATAAAATCAGTTTAAAATAGCAAAGTGAGAGGACTACGAGTAAACACCTACTCCTTATTTGGAAATTACTCCTAGAGAAAACAAGTCTCACTCTGGAACTCTGGCCACATTCCAATGTACATAAATGCATTCTGCCCTTCTAGTTTTCAATAGTGATTAGGCATTAATTTTCATTTCTTCTGTTTAATGGAATCTTGGGATGATGTTGAGTTCAGGAAAACAAATTGGAACATTTTATCCCCAAGCCATTGGGCTACATTTTGGTAGGAGGTTGCTAGGACCCTGGAAGAAGATGATACTTCATTTTGTGACTGATCACTATTAGAGGAATGGACAAGAATAAGAAGATGGTTTAATTTGGAAAAAAATAAAAAAGAGTTTGACATGAAATAATAAAGAGGAAAATGTACCCAGGGAAGTTGTAAAATGTTATTGCTGTGGGTCTTTCAAAATAAGACCATCTTCAATTTTGTTTCATTCCAGCCAATCACCTGTCATGAAATAGACAAGTGAAACAGGTGACCTTTTCACAATTATCTCAATTCTTTCATTCAATACAAACATTAATTTCAATTTAAATAAAATGAAGATCAGTTTTATGCTATATTTGTATTTGTTCAACTTTACCAATTTTAATTGCAGCAACATATAATCAGAGTTGAGCTCATCATTTTGATATGTGGTAATTGTGGGGTAAATCATTTGATTTACACTCACTTTTTTTCATATGTACAACACAACTTTCTAAAAGTCCATCATACACAAATGAGTGGGTCATAGAACATATTTTCATTATTTATAATATTATCTGTTCATGTAGCTTTCCATACATTTTTTTCCACTTACTGGTCATATTTTTCCAAAGTGTAAAAAATATCATTCAATTTAAATAAATAGAAAGTGCCCCTTCCCTTCAAGCCCCAAAGTTTAACTTATTTGTGCTGCTGTAATTTCTATGATTTAGGTTTCATATTTCATTGGTAAGTGTTTAGCTCAAAGAACTTGAGTTTTATATCTAGATTTTTTTTGGGGGGGAGGGTTACCAATACTAAAAGGTATTGTTACCATACCCTTCCTTTTAGTCCAAAGAATGTTGGTATTCTGGAATTTTCATTGTTTTATTTGTGAAAGTATAAGTTTCAAGACTTCCTCTCCTCATTTTCCATCCCAAGCACCTGTGTTCTCTGAACATAAATCAAGATAACTGTAGGGCATGTTTATTCAAAATATCTGATACTCCTGCTGGTGATCAAAACCCAAAAGGATGGCCAGGCAAAATCTACTGGTGTGGGAAATCTTTGTAAATATAAGACACTGCCATTATGAAAGGGAAATGTTACAATATTTTCTGGTATACAATAGTTTCCAATGTATTCAAATTCTATGGGGCTATCTTTAGAAAAAAGGCATGTAGCAATATATTAATAGAATCATAACTAATAATTAGAGTGTCTTAAACATCTTTGGTAGGAACTGTAATCCATATGAGTTTAGCATAATGGCAATATAGATGTTTTTAGTAACATCTATATTAAATATACTTTTGCAAACAATTGGAGTTCAGATAGCAGGATTAAAATGTGCAACATATAAACCAAAGCATACTTAGACTTACATAAATGAATACCGTTTCTCTTCAAATGGAGGCTTATTTTTTTTCCGAAGAAACATAATATAGTTCTACTCAACAGTTCTAAGAGCCCATAACACAAAGAAATTTAAGCAAAGAAACTCAAACTAATGAACTATTGTTGAGGTCCTTAACTCACGCTAACCTCAACTCACATTAACCTCAGCTTTGAATATTCCAATATGTAACTATCTCTATATAGACCCCAAACACATCTATTAGTATTTAAATAACAGTAGAAATTTTATAAGCAAATTATTTGAATACTTAACCACAGAATCTTTAGAAATGCACAGTTTTATTTGTTTTCAAAATTTATAATCTGTAAAATACTTTAAAAGCAGGAGCACGCCCCCTTAATATATTTATCCATAAGTGTTATACGTTAGAGAATCTTCCACATCTGTTAACCCAAGGGAGAATTAGAAGGAAATTTAAATTAAATCCTTAAGAAACAAGTTTATTGGATATATTACCTAGTCTATTTTTGGATCGCAAATCTCCCGCCCTCTCTGAGTTATCTCACTGTCAGATAAGAGAATGGAACAGGATCGATGAAAAGATATGCTCCCAGTCTGGCTTTTCGATTTTTCGCTCAAGCCAAAAGGAGCAAAGGCCAGCGAGTTAAGGTTCTTTTCAAAGCACGCTTACGGGAGGGCGAACCTCTGGCCGCCCCTGGCTACGGAGCTGATCCCGGCTGCAGGGACCAGGTCCGCTGACCGCTACCCACCTCTCCTGGCAACCTCCACACCCACATGGAACCGCCAGTGTGGCAGCCAGTCATCGCACGGTTTCCTGTGCACAAAGCCTTAGGAGCCCCCAAATAGAAACGAATCCCGAGCCCAGAGCAGAGCTGGAGGTGGTTGGCTGATGAGACTGGTCTCTCTTGGGGTCTGTGAAAGCTAGTTAGTCCCTCCACCTCTCTCGCCCTGGCCGCAGATCTGTGCCCTGAAATCTACCTCCTCCCAGAGACAGACGTGCGCGCACACACACACAAACTCTCACTCATGCATATCCACATCGCCTCTGCCTCCCTTCCTTTCAAACCCCGGCAGAACTGCAGGGACCGGTCCGTGCTCTGCCTCAACTTTCCCGGCTGCTCCTGCCCCACGCGGCACCCAGGCTTCCGCGCCCTAGCTGGGCTCCCTCCAGAGGGACGCGTCCTCCTCTGGGCCCCTTACCTCGCACCAACTCCTGGCAGGAACTGGAGCTGACCGTGGTGGCAGCAGCGGCAGTGAGCCTGCACCCGGGCTCTGGCTCATGGTTGGTCCTCTCATCCGACACAAAAGAGGTAGCTTGCTGGCTTTGTCCTTTCCAAATCCAAGGGAGAAGTTATTTTGCCCCCGAAATGGCCAACTTGTGCGCCCAGCTTCCTGTCACAGTGCCCCCTGCCCCCGCCCCTCCCGGCTGCACGCTGGACCACTGCCCGGTGGCAGAGCATCCAGGCCTCCGAGTCAGTTGGGAGTGGGAAAAGGGAGGGGTGGAGGAGAAGAGAGGGAGGAGGTTGAGGAAAGGGGGGACCCAGTGGTCTTCCGCGGAGGGGAGGGGAGCACTTGCCGGTGGAGTCCCCCTCCTCCTCCTCTTTACAGGCAAACCCACTTCTAGGCGGGGAAGCAACTTTCCTTCACCTTGACCAGGCTGAAACCATCGCAATTAGTTGGGACTCTCAGCAGAGGCACGGACCTTCCGGCATGCTCTCCTTCTCATTCTCTTTCTCCTTTTCTCCCTCTCTCGTCTCCTTTTCCCTCTTCCCCTCCCCCTTCCTCCCTCCTTTTATAGGGGTGTATCTGCAGAGTCTTCAGTGAGCCAGGGTACCTAGATGGGAGGATTATTACACGGAAAGCCAGGGCGGTTGTGCTGCCTGCTTTGCCTCTCTCTATTTGAAATCCTTAGGCAGTGCATGCAAAGGTCGGTGAATTTCGGAGGGGTGGGGTGAAGGGGCGTGGGTCTGTAGGGAAGGGGGCGGCTTCAACTTGGAAGCTCTGCTAGAGCTCTCGGCTTTCTGGTGAGCAGGAACTAATAGTTAGTCCTTGGAAGAACTCTCCTGTGGTCCCGGTGCAACCGGGTGACCGCATGCTGGAGGAGACCGGGAGAGCGGGAGCAGGGAAGGAGCGAGCTAGCCAGCGAGGCCGGTGCGCAGCTCTGCCCTACACGCGGCACAACTGCACAGTGCGAGTCCCTGGAGAGGGCTTGTGCAGAACAAGCTCTGGGTCAGGAGGGAGGGAGACGCTCCTGTTTCCTAGCAACCCTCATCAATCTTCTCCGGATAGCTCCCTCTGAAGGAATTCGATTGGACAGTCCCTGGAGAGAAGCCACGCCCCTTCAGGAATGCTGGGCTGCTGCTTTTTCGCATTCTCCCAAATTTCTTGGGTGGAATAAGATTGGAGGGGAGTGCTGAATTCTTTTCTTTTTCTTATCTTCCTGAGCTACCACACTGCCCTCTTGCAGCTACCCCTGCTCATTAGTCCTTCTCTAGTCCTGCTTGTGGTTAGCAGACACGGTGGTTAATGTTTTCTACAGAACCTCTTCTTTCTTCTTAAAATTAAATAAATAAATAAGAACCTTAAATCGGTGACGTAGGCACAAAAGAGAAAAAGGCACACGGAAATAGCTTTAATAGTCTGTGAGCTACAGATAAATCCTGAAGCTAAAATTCCAGGCATCTTTCTGTGTGTAGAAACTCATTGTGTTTAATTTCAAAATTGAAACTTCACTAATTTTCCCACCCTAATGCATTAACTTTGTATTAAGACTGAGTTACATAAAGCCAGACACAATTAAACTTAATGCTTTAAATGCTACATTTATTCTTTAATATTTAATGTTGTTTAACAACTGCTCTTTTGTAAACTAGCCAGAACTTTTAAACTACAGAAATAATTGTACCACTGATTCTTTTAGAGGGCTAGTGATATTTAAAAGACACATGTGTGCATATATTTCATTGTGAACTCCAGTCAACCCAGAAATTTGAATATATTACAAATTAAAATGTTATTAAATAGTGAAATGCTAAAAATGTTAGATGTGCTTCTCCCAGCACCATTCTTTCTGGGATGCAATAGCATTACCAAAGTAAAAGCAAAATCACTCTTCCTCTATATTTCATTACTATTATCTAACATATATTGTTCACCACAAACACATTAGGCCTTCATAAGAAATAATTTTTAACGATGTCTGCTCAATAGACAACTGTATATCAAGGAGCAATGGCATGAACAATGAGAAAAATAAAGATTTTACACTGCAAGGACTTCAGATACTCAGGAAACCATGTTGGCAGATTTTGGCCTCTTTCAGAATGTTCCATAAGATATCATCGTGCACTTCCAAGACCTTATCGGAATTAGTTGTATTGACAGAAGTACAAGAGATCTGATGTTTTCATCTCATTAAAAAAGAAAAGTAGCCTATGTTTGCACAAAGGAAAGTGCTGATGTATAGGCTGCACTGCATCTCCATAGCCTGTATCTTGGCTGTGTAAGGCTTGTGATGAGTAGAAGCTAAAACACTGAAGCTAATAATCAATCTGTTATTATATTGGGCCTTATGGGATGATTCTTCCCCTCCCCTAGTCCTCATACACACCAAGAAATGATGGATGAAAGTGCTGCCCAGCCTTGTGGAAGCCCATTACCTGATTTGAATCCTGAATTTCCATCACTTCCTAGCTGTGTGAACTTAGGCAAGTTTCTTAACCTCACTATGTCTCAGTTTTGGCATTTGTTAAATGGGAATAATAATTGCTCATCCCTCAGTTATTTCGAGGATTAGTAAATGTGTGTAAGCAGCATATAAATATTAGTTACTATTGGTCTCTGGTTTATAGTTACCTGATGGTGTTTTAATTGTTGAGCATATAGAATATTTAATTGAAAGCAATTAGTCTTAAACTTTAATTCTTCCTTCACCATTTAAATTTGTCATTGACTGGGGATATATCTTAGCTTTTAATTTGATTTGTTGGGGTGTTGCATATGTGTATTTTCAAGTTGTTTGTGAAAGTCTCAAGAGATAGGGCTAAATAATAACCTCTGACTAAATAATATGTCAATTAAGAAATTACATTCTCCCTCTCCCCCCACCCTCCCCAAGTATTCAAGCTGGGTTCCATTTCTAAACAATTCTAGTTTCTTTTTTTAAGTAACTGGTGTAGCATATTTATTTTTATCAAATATTTTTCAAGTAAAACATGTGTTTGGACATTTAGACCACTCTTTCTAGTTCATATTTTTTATTAGTTTGCTTAAACTTCACTACTTTATCTATATTTGTTTGAATAACTAATCATGTTATTTCTTCTTAGGACCCTTTACAGTTAACACCCTGACTTCTGGTATAATACCTTTTTAAATATGGCCCATAAAGCATCCCTACTTTCACCCAGAAATACCATTGAGAGTTGATATATCATCATCATCATTAATTACAAATAAAATGCTTTCCATATGCCCAATCTGATTCATAGTTCACTCTCACTAGCATTCCCTTTGGAGCAAATCTCCATTGGCTCAATCCAGAAATCAATTTTATTGCTGGTTTCTACTTCCAGTCAGTGATGTAGAGTTATTTTTATCATATAGGGTGATCAGGCATCCAGTTTACACTTCTGGTTTATGGCTATTGTCTGAGTGTATTCATAGTCCTCACCTTATTTCTCAGGTGTCGGGTTTGGGCATTAAATTATATGGCTACCTGAACCCTATAAACATCTGGCCATATTACCTGCCTCAACTTCACATGCTTCATCTGCCCTGTGACTGTTAAATTCCTCTGTATAACTCAGAATAGGACTGATCAATTCTGGAGACTTAATAAGTATGTTTTTGTAAATATATAATATACATTTAAAATGTTAAAATTTCTCTTTAGTTTGCTTATAAGCATCCCTCATTTATTTTTCAGCTTCTTTAAAAATACATTCCCCTTTGGATCATTTGTAAATTCTGATTTTAATTACTGCTACACAATATAAAACTAAAAGTATTCTAGTCTTGGTTTTGACTGATGCTCCAAGGCAAAAGGGTGCCAACTAAGCCATATTCCAAAATGAAAGTTGCCAGACCCCTGTGCTGCATCTGAGTGGGGTGTCCTTAAGCCATGTGGGATATAAAAAAGTTAAAGTCTAAGAAGCTGAGATAGGTAGGAAATTGAAGCGTAGAGAGTTTTTGGTGTGCTTCTAAATATATAGGTCCAGAGGAGGGAGTGTGTGTCTTTCCCCAAACTTCAACTCTAATAAAGGGTCCTTCTGCTACAGGGAAACCATTGCTATGTTCCCCTGGAGTTAGGGTGATGTAGTGGACTGCTTTTTAATTCACAACAGAGAAATATAAAATGCTGTGTCTAAATCTGCCTCTCAGAAGGCTAAAAGAAAAGAAGGCAAGTAACTGCATTCCCAGTTATGACAAGTAGAAGGGGTGGGTTTCCTATGCACTATATGTGGGTAGAGTGAGCACAGAGAAGGAGATATGGTTTTTTAGCTCCTATCCAGAAGCATCTGGTGGAGAATCTGTGATGCTGGTGGTCGACAGTCTGCAGAGGGCATAGGGCTATGGTAATGTGACCTTGTAAGTTGTGTTCTGTGCAGAGATGACTGGCTGAGTGGTGAGAAGGAGTTGCTTGCCCAGGCTCTTATACAGGGCTGCATCAACCCGTTGTGAGGGCATCTGTTTATACTTCATCAAGCCGGAGGGGCCAGCTTTTGATAATTCACATAAAGGGTGGTAGGAGAAGCTTGAAGGTGAAGGGCAAAAAACCAGAGGCTCTGGGTAGGGTAGTAAGTGGTCAGTCATAAATGCCTCACCATAACAGGTCAGCTTCTGCAGTGAGAGATCCCCAGAGCCTGAGGGCCTGCAAAGAACTAACTAAATTGGGATCAGAAAAGTCAGCTTTGAACACCTGCTAAGCTTAGGAAAAAGCAATGCTAGATCAGTACTAGACAAATAGGACTTTTCATGTCTCCTCATACCTTCTATCTCTGACCTCTTCAACTTAGAGGGATCAAAAGCTCCAGCTGCTGATTGAGGTGGAAGGAGGATGAGGATGGGGAAGCTGGCTGAGCAGACAGAAGAGCCTGCCAGGTCCTGTTGCAGGCTGCCCTCCTGCTGCCTTCCTGGTCTGAGTGACAAGCGTTAATGCTGGTGGATGTTGGAGTTTTGATTATTACTCTGCCTTAGACTTAATTTCACCTGAGTCTGTGGTATTTTTCTTTTCCACTGAAGTGAAGGAAGGAATTTTTATCTGGGAATGATCTGTAAGTCGAGTCACTGACCTTGAATTACATCCAAGGGGATAGCGAAGAAGAAACCTCATAGGCAAGATATGCAGGGGCAATGGTGAGAAAAGAATACAATTGTTTTTGTGGTGCTTTATGAGCCTCACTTGTTAGGTATATAAATTTTCTGATCACTACTTTGGATTCTTTTGAGTTGTTTTCCTGATTCTCACAAGAAAAAACAAAAAGGAATATCCCTTGGCTATTTACTATGTGTATTTTTGTTTTTGTTTTTGTCCTGCATAGTGTTACAGTTAACATCTGAATTAAGGTCAGTTCTAAACTTAAATGTTCAAATATTGACATACCTATTGCCCACAAATGGCTGCTTTGAAACATTTTAATTCTTGATCATTAAATAAATACAAATACAAATAAATAAATACAAATAAATATTAATAAAATTTGTGTATTGCTTGATAATACTGATCACAAGTGATGGAAATGCTTATTTATCTTCCACAAATAAACTGGGTGCTTCATGAGGGCAGGCACTATAGCTGTTTTATTTTCTGTTATTCCCAGTGCTTATGGAAATGATGTAGGGGGTGGGGTGGAGGAAGGTGGGGCAGAAAAGACTTCCTCAGTAGCCATTTGTTGAGTGAATGAGTTAACCTTTAAAGATTAAAAGATGACCTTGACTTATAATTTGTAGTTGAGTAAACTTACTCCTGGATATAGCATGGATTCCTGGATTTTATATAGGAGGAGTTCAGAAGTGTTAATCTGGTTCACCACACCATAAACCTCATGAGAGGAGCGGCTTTTGTGCTATCCACCTGTCTATCCTGACTGCCTAAAACTGCCTGGCATGTTGTAGATCTCAGTAGGCATCTGATGAATGAAGGATTAAATGGTTGGAAGACCTTCCCAGGGGTTTTGTCTCAGTATCTATTGTCATGACATGTAAACTGTTTTTAGTTTTAGGTTTTTCTAAAATAATTTTTTTGGGGGATGGGGATGGGATAATAGTATTTGATAAAGATTATAAACATTAAGCAAAAAGAACAAATCTGGAAACATCACATTACCAGATTTCAAACTATACTACAAGGCTATAGTAACCAAACAGTGTGATATTGCTACAAAAATAGAGACATAGACCAATGGAACAGAACAGAGAACCCAGATATAAAACCATCGACATATAGCCAACTGATCTTTGATGAAGCAGACAACAATATACACTGGGGAAAAGAAGTCCTATTCAATAATTGGTGTTGGGACAACTGGATAGCCACATGCAGAAGATTGAAACAGGATCCATATCTTGTACCACTCACAACAATTATTTCAAGATGGATAAAAGAGTTAAATGTAAGGCATGAAACCATAAGAACTCTAGAAGAAAATGTTTGAAAAACTCTTCTAGATATTGGCCTAGGTAGACAAAGAAGTTATGAAGAAGACCCCAATGGCAATCACAGGAATAACTAAAATAAATAAATGGTACTTAATTAAATTAAAAAGCTTCTGCACAGCTAAGGAAATAATCAACAAAGCAAATAGACATCCTACAGAATGGGAGGAAATATTTGCAAGCCATACATCTGATAAAGGGCTAATAACCAGAATCTACAAAGCACTCATGCAAATCAGCAAGAAAAAAACAAATAACCCCATTAAAAAGTGGACAAAAGGCATGAACAGAAGATTTTCAAAAGAAGATAGACAAATGGCCAGTAAACATAAAAAAATGCTCAACATCACTAATCATGAGGGAAATGCAAATTAAAACCACAATGTGATATCATCTTACCCCAGTTAGAATGGCTTTGATTAAAAGGTCCAAAAACAATAGATACTGGCATAGATGCAGAGTAAAAGGAATGCTTATATACTGTTGGTGGGACTGCAAATTAGTACAACCTCTATGGAAAACAGTATAGAGATTTCTCAAAGAACTAAAAGTAGACCTATCATTTGATCCAGCAATCCCACTACTGTGAGTCTACCCAAAGGAAAAGAAGTCATTTTATCAAAAAGACACCTGCACTCAAATGTTTATTGCAGCACAATTCACAATTGCAAAGATGTGAAATCAACCCAAATGCCCATCAATTCATGAGTGGATTAACAAAATGTGGTATATGTATACTATAGAATACTACTAAGCCATGAAGAAAGATGAATTAAAGCCTTTTGTAAAAATTTGGATGGAACTGGAGACCATTATCCTAAGCAAAGTATCTAAATAATGGAAAAACAAACACCATATGTACTCGCTATTAAATTGGAACTAATTGATGAGCACACATGTGCACAGAGGGAAGTAAAACTCAGTGAAAATCAAGTAGGGGGGAGTGGGGAGAAGGGGCATGGGCAAAAACCTACCTAACAGGTACAATGAACACTATCTAGGTGATGGGCACACTTATAACCCTGACTCAAGCATAACAAAAGCGATCCATGTAACCAAAAACATTTGTACCCCCGTAATACTTTGAAATAATAATAATAAGAATAAATAAAGTTAAAAAGAAGAAAAAAGAGATTATAAATATTGTAGGGGAGTAAAAGCCCCTGGGCACACTCATTGCTTGGATGGGTTAATTCAGAAAGATAATAATGGTAGAACCACTGCTGTTTCTCTGGTTTTGTGACTCCAGTTTAAAGAAATCATGCAAAGCATAAACACTAAAGGAGCTCAGAAGACAGAAGAACATGTCAACTGGGTTTGCTTTTTCACCTATAAGTTTATTCTTAGAGATTTTAGCATAGGTTTTTATTGTACATTTTAGATATTGCATATATTGATGCTGTTTATTTTGGTCTTATGTTGATTATGTCCTTCCTGACAATCCAAATCTATTTTTCATACCTAGAAGTGATGGCATACTAATTGTGTCATCCCTAAATCAGCCATTTCAAACCAAGGTAAGATGAATTATGTATGTACGCATGTATGCATTCAAGTAGCATTCATTGGAAACTATCATGAGTCAAACACCATGCCACATACTAAGGATTCCAAGGAGACGTGAGAGTAGCTCTACCCTTGAATATTTCTTTTCTGATAATAGTAATCAGAGATGTCAACAATTCATTAAAAATATAACATGATGGAATATATAAGAGAGGTCCTTTAGGAACAAGAGTGACCAAGAAGAAGTGGCCACTATATATTAACCAAGATAAAACTCCTGAGCTCAAATAGCCTTTGCTGCTTCGCAAGTGTTCTACTTCAAGACTAAACTTTGAAATACACATGTGTGAGAAAGGGGAGTATGTCAGTTAGAAATGCTACTTGGCTGCAAATAACATATAACACAACTAGCAATGGCTTAAACAAATAGTGGTTTTCTAGATTATTTTCATAGATCAAGACTATGGAATTAGCAGCTTTTGGGGTTCTGTGTTGTCAAGGCTAGCATCTCTATCTTTTCCTTCACGTCACAATATTGCTACCACAGCTCCAGCTATCACATCATCAACTTAGGAGACAGGAATAAACAGGATCAGCAGTGTATGTTATATTTGTCCTGTTTATCAAGAATGCATAATCAAAACCACATAACTGTTTATGTCTCACTAGACAGATGTGTTCATATGACTACCCCTAGATGCAAATTGGTTTGGAAAAGTATGTAATTAGCTTTCCAGCCTCTTCAGTATAAGGCATCCAGAAGAGGGTAGATGGGATTGACTGTTGGGCCAGCCAGACAACAGGGTCTGACTGAGGGAATAATCTCACTACTTCCACCTTCTTACACCTTTTCTATACTAGAGATAGTTTTCATAGCCCATGATTTAGGTGTTGATATCTGAAGCATGAATATTGCACACTGAGATACCTCCAGTTGTTTTATTCTCAGGTATTCATTCAATAATAAATATTTATTGAGGGCCTACTCTGTGCCAGGCAATATGCTATATGCTGGGTATGCAACATACATTAATGCAATGTAGCTCTTGGTATTGTGGATCATATAGCCAGAGAAACACTTTCAATCAATATGGAGCTTTATTTTTAGAAATGTTCCAACCATAGCCCTATCACTATGGGAGATGTCATAAGATCTCAGTATTGTATTTCAGGTTATTTTACTCTAATTCACAATATTCTACTTTTTGACTTTTTTTTTCTACTTTGGAAATATTATTTCATTAAAAACAAAGACAAATAAACAAAAAAATCCTCCATTCCCCACCTCCTCATTTCCTTCTTTAATGTTTCATATATTTGAAAAATATTTAATCAGTTCTCCAGGTTAATAAATGAATCCGTTTTCCAGTGTGAAGGGCAGTGTACCTACTTGGAAAACCTTTACCATATGGAAAGTCAAGGCCCTTAATAATAAAAAAGAAATTTTTTTTCTGGTTTAGGTCAAGGACATGTTAGGAGAGCAAAAGATCCTGAGTGGAGAGACCACACAAATGCAAATGTAAGACATTAAGACTTTCTATCATTTCTAGGCCAGAATTTAATAAAATAAATTCAAGATTTCATGAAAGTGTTTTTCTCTTGCAAAACATGTTTAGCTTGAATTATCTCAGTAATTCAGTAAAAATTTTAATTAGGTAATTGTTTCTATCCTCTGGTTTAGTTTAGGAGTAGAGTTTCAGCCATGGAATACATGATTCTTCAATTAGATGTAGTGCTAAAATAGCAGTGACCTATGACAGCTCTACTATCTGACCAAAATTATTTAAAAATCCATACTGCTCAAATTAGAATATCTTAGAAAAAAAGGATTGGATTAAAGTTCTGGGGAAATGTTTATTAAAATTATGTATTTGTCACAAATCTTTAGTAATTCATTATTTTTCCTAAAACATAATTATTTTGATTCTAAAAGTTGCAGAATAAATGTGCTCTTACTAGTTGCAATGATTAGAGTATAATGAGAAGTTGGCATTCTTACTTGTGGTTTGCAGGGAGAAAAGTGCAAATCCCATTCTAAAGTGAATTACTTTCATTCCTTGGTTTACTGCTCCAATAATAAAGTTGCTCTTGCCCATCCTGTTTCTAAGGAAGGGTATTATTTCCTAAACCGATGTTTGAGAAACATGAATAGATCAGAAAATTGCAGAATAAGAACAATGAAAGGCTTTCTGGGAAGTCAGCTAGTACAATGCTTCTCAAACTTAATTTTTCTGCCCAGAACCCATGACAGATGATGTTCCAGCTGGTAGTCATTCTCAAAGGTATATCTAGAGTTATTTTGAATTCTGTTGTCAGCTGTAACTACCTTGCTTTTTCTTCCACTGAAGGAGGATATTGGAATGCAGGTGAGTAAGAGCAATTTCATCCTAGAAATACCCATGTATCCCTGCTAGTTTACATAGAAAATAAAACATTCAGGCAAAGTAAAGCATTCATAAGCCTTTTCACTTTATTATAAGATAAGAACTGCTAATTTCTATCATTTTTTCCTTCTTGCAGAAATAGCTGTGGTAAATCTGTTAAGTCCATGAAGTCTTCCTCAGAGACCATATTTAGTTTATTAATATTAATATTAATTCAATATTAATATTATTAATATTCTTCCTTGGAATAGCACTTTTGAGCTTTCAAAATGCATTCACTCCTAGATTTTACCACATCGCTTTGAGTTAAAAAAGAAATGCTATTGTCCATATTTTCTAGATGAGGAATATAAGGCTAAAAGTGATTAAGCAGCTTATTTAAGGTCATATAGCAAATGTAGTAAAGTCAGAACTCCAATCAAGCTAACTGATTTTTAATCCAGAATGTGTTCCAATGTCCCACCCTGCCTCTTGTTGCTCCCTGTTCACTGGATGATGCCTTTCTGCTGCACCCATTCCTACTATAAACCACTCTGTGCTATGGGCACACTGCATTTAGGTTGTTCCTTTTAGCCCAGACTTTGCTCCCCCTCAAAATTCTGCTGAGTGTATATTTTCTACAGGGCTTCATCTTCAGTAGCTTTGCAATGTATAAAAAAGTGTTATAAAATAAACTCATCCCTACTAAGGGCCCAACCAGTTAATGGTAACCTCTCCAAGGTAAGTTTCAAGTTTAAGGATTAATACCATTACTGAGAATTTCAGATGCCTTAGAAAGCAGTGGGATTATAAACTTATTGTGAATATAACGATAGGGAGTATGGTGGTGATATTAAATGAAATGGAGTAAAGTTAAATGAAAAAGCCAAAATCTTATGAGACTATATGGTTAATATCCATGATCTCCTCCTGTCTCCATGACCTAATCAACCTCATAGTGAACTATGAAGAAAGGTATAATTTCCACTTGTTCAGGGTTCTTTGCCTGGAGCCTAGTGCAGTGTATGGAACATATTTGTTGAATGGGTGAATTTCAATAATATTGCCCACAACCTGCCTGATTATAACCTGAGAAGGATGATGTAGGGCATATGAAGTTTGAAGTGTAAATTGTGATCATGTAATTATCTATGTATTAGAGATGAGATTAACTAGGTATATCTATCAGTATTGACTAAACTCTGCTGTGGTAATAAACAATTCCCAAATCTCTTGGCTTAAAACAATACTTATACTACATGTTGATTGAAGGTTTGCTAGGAGCTCATTCACTGTATGTTGTTCTTACTTTGGGACCCAGGCTGATGAAGCAGCCACTATCTGAAACATTGCCAGTTGTGGCAAAGGGAAAGAAAGATCTGCAGGGTCTCTCATCAGTACTTAAATGCTGTGTCTAGGAAAAAACACACATAGATTCTATGTACAACTCAATGGCAGAACTAATCCCAGCAACCACAGGGGGGCCAGAGATGTAATCCTACCCTGTGCCCAGAAGGCAGAGAACATCACTAATGACTGCCACAATGGTAAAACAGGACTCATCCTCTGTGGAAGCTATTTCATTATTGCATATTCTCCCAAAATATAAAAACAAGTATTTCTATTTTTTGATCATTTTTTATGAGTTGGGTACTGTGTTAGTGTTTTACATACATTGACTCATTAATTCACACAACAACCCTAGGAAGGAGGTATTATTATTGTCACTTTTATAAAGATGAAGAAACTGAAGTGAAATGAGATTAAGCAGCTTGCCCATTTAGTAAATGGTGGGGCAAAATTAGGCCTCAGATCTGTCTGACTCCAAAGCTCTTGCTCTTAATAACTGTGCGACATTGCCTTTAGATGATACTTCTGAGTCCTTTAGGCTCCATCATTTGGTTACAAATTTGGTTTTGATTTTCACTGGGCCCCTGAATGTCCTTTTTTCCACGATGCTAAGAAAGCATGCTTTTAAAAGTCAATACAAAGTAGAAAGTGAGCAATCATTTCTTGCTATAGAGTCTAAGACTGTAATATCTCTGATCCAAAAAGAAAGTTATCATGAGACAATTCAGACAAATAGTCAAGACTGATTAATCTTATTAGGCCAAACATGAAATTGTGTTGTTCTGGTAAAATCAAGATCCTGTTTCCATTGACTATATAAAACATTGGTTCAATGCTTGAAAACTTCAAATAATAGTTCCAAAATATTTACTAGATTTAATTATTCTCTTAAAATTTAAATTTCCATTTAGTAATATAGTTTCCAAACCTTAAAAATAAATATTACTTTATACTTAGAGTATTTTCCTGAAGATCTTTTCTTCTATAAAGGACATTTTTTTCTATATTAAAGGTGTTAGAGATTATTTTAGGTATCATCTTCTGTAGTGGTATGAATTTTTTGAAATACAACATTAATTTTTGGTTGGGTGAGAGAATCTCTTTTCCTCTTGTTTTATATTTTCAAACACTCAAGAATGAATATAGTATTGCCTGGCCTTTCTGCCCTCTTATTCACTGCTCCCCAGGGGAGGAGGAGACAATTACCATACAACTGAAGTATGTACATACGTACATGGGAGAATGAGCAGGGCTTGTGCAGCTTAACTGCTCCCCTTTAATTTCATTGTGTGGGATCTTCCTTTTTGCAGAGATCTTGTTTCACATTTCTTCTACTCTAAGACACATTTTTAACATCTTAACATCTCTGAATAAGTATATACTTTATGATTAATGGAAGGTCCTAATTTAAATGACAGGGAAGGTTCATTTCCTTTTTAATGGTGCATAAAATAATGGCATGTCTTATAAACCTGGTGTCTTTTATTAGATAAAATATGATACTCTGCTTTGATTTCTAATGTATGGTAGATGGCCTGACTATGGGGTGCAGTATTAGGAATGGATTGTGGCTATATATCTAAAATATAACCCCAACAGTTTCCTCAGTAATAAAGCAGGCATCTCCATTCTCCTGACTAACTTGATCAGCTCTCAGTTGGTTCTGAACTTCAGTAGAGACAGAGGGGTGTTATGTATTAAATCTGTAAACCCTCAAATCTTGTACGTTGGACTAGACAAGTTTGCAATAGATAGGGAGAAGAAGTTGGGAAAAAGAGAACTGTGGAGACTGAGGCATCTTGCTGAAGCAAGACCCTAAGTGATCCAAAAAGGTGGCTTTGGGCTTTGTTTTACCAAGCGGGAGTAGAGGTGGACGTCATGGCTTTTTGACTTTGGTAGGTGGTAAGTTTCTATGGCATACCATATGGCTACTTTGTATAATTTTATTATTGGTTTTTAGCTCATGCACCTCAGGTAGGTGGCATTAGGCCTCAGGCTTTAGTAAATTGGCCAGGTGGGATTTTGACTTTGATGGATCACTGAAGCATATTAACTTTGTCCCAGGAAAGTGACAGTTTTTATTCAAGCAAGGCTGCAGACACCTGTGCCTTAGACAAATTCTAGCCATACAGATGACCTCAGCATCCTGGATGTGGACGCCTTCAAGTGAGCCTATGACAGCAAGACCTTGAAAATTAATAGGCACGGCTTTTCCTGGTATTTCGGGTGAAGCTGAGTTGAGATTGGTCCAAGTACTTTAGTACTTGGAAGGATTAAGAATATCTGTTGCTTTTAAAGAGCAAGGCAGCTGAGTTTTGCATATTCTACAGAAGACTATTGAGATTTTGGCTTGCAGTGTGCACTAGGTCTATGTAGGCAGTGGTAGATCAGCTGCTCCACATTCTGCTCATCTTTGTATCATGTCACCTGCATTCAAGGCCAAGAGAGAAAAGTGTGGAAGGAATATACTATGTGGTCTCAAGTTGGCTTGAGATTTGTTAAGTGACTAAACTTTGGCTATGGATTCCAATTTCAAAGATTAAAATTATGGGTTTCCCAGAGAAGTTTGGTAGACTTTTATGAATGAATAACTAGAAATGAATGGAAGCCCTTATTATGAATAGAATATATTATCCTCTTGAGATGATGTAAGCATATAGCTCAAAGTTAAGTTGTTGCAAACCCATAGTCTAAAAGGCAATTAAAAAGGTCTGTACCAGCCATTATGAAAAATAGTTTCCTCAAAAAATTAAAAATAGAACTACCATATGATCCAATAATCCCCAAACTGAGAATACATCCAAAGGCAATGAAATCACTATTCAAAGAAATATCTGCGTTTCAGATATTGCAGCACTATTCACAATAGCCAAGATATGGAATCAACCTAAATGGCCATCAGCAGGTGAATGGATAAAGAAAATGTGTATATATATACAAAACAGCCATGAAAATGAATGAAATCCTGTCATTTATGACAACATAGATGAAACTAGAGGACATTACATTAAGTAAAATAAGTAAAGCACAGGGCAAATATCCCATGATCTTAAACCTGTGTGGAATCTAAAAAACTTTATCTCACATAAGTAAAGAGTAGAATAGTGGTTACCAGAGGATGGGGAGGGTTGGGGAGAGAAAGCAATGGGTGAGACTGGTAAACAGGTACAAAGTTACAGTTAGTTTGGAGGAACAAATTCTGGTGTTCCATTGCACAGTAGGGTGACTATAGTTAATGATAGTGTGTTATATATTTCAAAATAGCTAGAAGAAAGGATTTCAAATGTTCTCACCAGAAAGAAATGATAAATGTTTTGAGTGACAATATGCTAATTACCCTGATTTGACCATTACACAGTGTATACATGTATCAAAACACATGAAACAGTACCCCATAAATGTGTGTAATTATTATGTCAATTAAAAACAAAATATAACAAAAAATATTTAGCCAAAAAAAAAAAAAAAGGCTATACCTTTAAACTCTAGAAATCAAGTTATCTCAGGGAATTGAAAAGCAAATGGAATGATTAGTTAAAAACAAAATAAAGGAAGACTGCTAAGAAAGCTGAAGAGAGTCGTTTATTGGAGGAAATGATATTTTAGCCAACAAAGTAGACAAGTATTTCTGTTTATATCCGACAAGTAATGCTAGTCAGATATAAAAGGAAGAAGAGTTGAACTAGGCCTAACTACTTTAAGAAGATAGAAGGAAAGGAGAGATATTGGTTTAGTTGTTACTAGGACAGAAAGGATGACCGGGACTCAGAATTCTGATGGAGAAGGAATAGCAGGGTCTCAGAGAGCAGGACTGAATAACTGTGCTGGAAAGAACTGGAATCCAAACAACTATGGAGATTATCTTTTCAAAACTGAAGATAGAGAATTTCCTGTGAAAATAATTGAGTAAATATATCTGGAAGATTAGGATGACTGTGACATTGGTTACAGGAAATCTGGACATGTTTAACTGGGTGGGGCCACTTCAGCACCTCCCCGGAGGCTTTGCCCAGAAGTGGGAGCAGACCTTCCACCCCTGCTGAAGCAGATACCTTGCCAGCTTTGGTGGAGCCTGAGGTGGAGCCTCACCCAGCTTCACTCCCCCATCCCCCCACCTCTTCTGTGGCAGAGAATAGGGACTTACCTGAGGTTCCAGGGCCCCACCCATGCTCTGGGGCATTTGAGTGCATCTCCTAAGGGACTAGAGCTGGTCACAGGACCCAAAAACAACACTGCAGCTTGTTCCTTCCAGCAAGTGCCACCAGTAGGTCAGGGAGGTCAATTTGCATGCCCTTTACAGCATTTACTGACTCAATCATCCAGGGTGTAGTTGATTCTCACCCACAAGTACCACCTACTGCCTCAGAGATTAAACTGGGTGTGCCAATACAATTCACACTGTTAAGAAGACCACAGGGCTGGGGAAAGAGAAAGGATTTCAAAGACCTTCATATGTCCTCATCAAAGAGACACAGGGAATCTGTCCACTCACATAGCTCACCACTGCCACAGCCTACAAACAGCTAGCAACTGAGAAAACCACCACACCAAGGATATCAATAACTATCCATGCAGAACCTAGATTGTCATCAAAGTATCCACAAACAAAGCCAAAGGTTCTTACCCAAAATATGCTACAAACACACCTGTATGAGTGAAGAGAGGGGAAAAAGTCCTATCTAAACAAAAGAAAATCCAAAAATAAGAAGCAACAGCTGCTCCAGATGAGAAGGAACCAGCAAAATAACTCCAGAAGTATGAAAAATCAGAGCAAAATGTCACCCCCAAATTGGAACACCAGCTCTCTAGCAATGGAAACCAACCCAAACCAGAATATTGAAATGATAGATAAAGAGTTACAAATATGAATTATAAGTAAGCTCAATGAAATACAAGAGAAAATGGAAAACCAATGCAAAGAAACCGCACAAAAAAATTCAGGAAATGAATGAAAAATTCACTAAAGAAGTCAAATTAAAAAAAAATCAAACAGAAATTCTGAAAAGGAAAAATGCATTCAAGGAAATACAAAACACAGTGGCAAGTCTTAAGAATAGACTAGACCAGGCAGCAGAAAGAATCTCAGGGCTTGAAGATAACACCTTTGAATTAAACAAGTCAGTCAAAGATAAAGAACAGAGAATTAAGAGGAACAAAGCCTACAAGAAATATGGGATCATGTAAAGAGGCCAAACATAAGAATTATAGATATCCCTGGGGGTGAAGAAGAAAACATACAAGGGTTGGAAAACCTATTTGAGGGAATAATTGAGGAAAACTTCCCTGGTCTTGCTAGAAATTTAGATATCCAGGTACAAGAAGCTCAACGAACACCTGGGAGATTCATTGCAAAGAGGCAATCACCATGACACATAGTCATTAGACTAGCCAACATTAACATGAAGGGGGAATTCCTGCAAACCATAAGGTGAAAATATCAGGTAACTTACAAAGGAAAACCCATCAGGCTAACTGCAAACCTCTCAACTGAGACCTTACAAACCAGAAGGGATTGGGGCCCCATCTTCAGTCTTATTAAACAGAATAATGGCCAGCCTAGAATTTTGTATCTTGAAAAACTAAGTCTCTTATATGGGGGAGAAATAAAGACTTTTTCAGACAAGAAAACACTGATGGAATTTGTCATGACCAGACCTGACCTGCAGGAAGTACTCAGGTCTGCCTTATACAATGAACAGCACAATAGAAACCCACCAGTGTAAAATCACCCAAAAGCTAAAGTTCAGAGCCCATATAAAATAATGGCTCAAGAGGCAAAACAAAGCAATAGGGTTCTACACAACAGGATGAACAAAAATGCATCCCGCTTAACAATTCTTTCAGTAAACATGAATGGCCTCAATTCCCCACTTAAGAGACATAGGCTGGCTGAATGGATAAAAAAATACAAGCCATGTATCTGCTATCTCCAGGAAACACATCTAACCCATGAGGACTCATTCAGGCTCAAGGTGAAAGGATGGAAAAAACATTCCATGCAAATGGAAATCAAAAGAAAGCAGGCGTAGCCATTCTCATATCAGATAACATAGGCTTCAAATCAACAATAGTAAAGAAAGACAAAGTTGGTCATTATATAATAGTAAAGTGAGCAATTCATCAAGAAGAGGAGAAAATTAGGAAGGTCAGTGCAAAATATTCAAATCATTAGTAGCTGAATTTCAAAATGACAGTTACTATGGATGCAGTCAGGTATCGCTTTTGTTCTGAGGGAAACATGCTTGAGAAATTTATGGAATTCATATCCTATAGGAAGCTGCAACAAAATGAGACATGTGGGAGAACAGAATTGGGCTTTGTCTATATGCCAATATAGAGACAGATGTTCTATAGTTTGGGATTATCCAACAAAGAAAGATGAAATTTGACAAGATTTTTTCAACAGACCCAGATCCACTGCTTTTTTTATCTCTCACTATGGGAGGCTGCAAAAGATACAATGTGGAGAAGTATGTTATAGAAACAAGCTTCTTGGCTAGAAAAACATAAACAAAACAAACAGAAGTCACTGAAATCCAGTAAACAGTACTAGCCCTACATCAAGGGGAGAAAGAAAGAAACCAACTTAAGTAAAATCTAATTGTTACCAGTACTTCTCAAAACGGTCAAGGTCACCCCAAACAGGGAAAATCTGAAAAACTATTGCAGCCAAGAGGAGCTTAAGGAAACATGACCACTAAATGCAATGTGGTATCCTGAATGGGAGCATGGAACAGAAAAAGGACCTTAGGTAAAAACTAAAGATATCTGAAGAAAGCATTGACTTTAGATAATGTGTTAATGTTGATTAATTAATTGGGACAAATGTACCATACTAATATTAGATTTTTCTTGTTGTTGGTTATTTTATTTATTTTTGTATTTCAAATTTTAAGGGGGTACAAATGTTTTTGGTTAAATGGATTTCTTTTGGAATGCTAGAATCACGGCTATAGGTGTGCCCAGCACCCAAATGGTGTTCATTGTACCCATTAGGTAGGTTTTTGCCCCTCCCCTCTTCTCCCTCCCCACTCTTGATTTCCAATGACTTTTACTTCCCTCTGTGTACATGTGTACTCATTGGTTAGTTCCAATTTAATAATGAGTACATGTGGTGTTTGTTTTTCCATTCTTGAGACACTTCACTTAGGAGAATGGTCTCCAGTACCATCCAAATTGTTGCAAAAGGTATTAATTCATCCTTTTTTATGGCTGAGTAGTACTCCATGGTATAACATACCACATTTTATCAATCCACTCATGAATTAATGGGCACTTGGGTTGATTTCACATCTTTGCAATTGTGAATTGTGCTGCAACAAACATTTGAGTGCATGTGTCTTTTTGTTTGTTGGGTTTTTTTGGAGACAGAGTCTCGCTCTGCCACTCAGGCTAGAGTGCTCTGGAGTCAGCCTAGCTCACAGCAACCTCAAACTGCTGGGCTCAAGTGATCCTCCTGCCTCAGCCTCCCAAGTAGCTGTGACTACAGGTGTGCACCACTATACCCAGCTAATTTTTCTATTTTTAGTAGAGATGGGGTCTCTCTTTTGCTCAGGCTGGTCTCAAACTCCTGAGCTCAAGCAGTACTCCTGCCTCGACCTCGCAGAATGCTAGGATTACAGGTGTGAGCCACCATGCCCAGCTGGTGTCTTTTTGATAGAAAGAATTCTTTTCCTTAGGGTAGATACCCGTAGTTGGATGGCTAGATCAAATGGTAGGTCTACTTTTAGTTCTTTGAGGAATCTCCATACCATTTTCCACAAAGGTTGTACTAATTTGCAGTCCCACCAACAGTGTATAAGCATTCCTTTCTCTCTGCATCCATGCAAGCATCTCTTGTTTAGACTCAATACCACTCACGATACCTATAAAGAAAATAAAATACCCAGGAATATACTTAACCAAGGAGATGAAAGATCTATACAAGGAGAACTATGAAACACTGAGGAAAGAAATCACAGAGGACAAATGGAAAAACATATCATGCTTATCAATCAGCAGACTCAACACTTTTAAAATGTCCATACTACCCAAAGTCATTTACAGATTCAGTGCAATCCCCATCAAAATACCAATACCAAAATACCATCAAAATACCAAGTGCAATCCCCATCAAAATACCATCATACTTCACAGATCTAGAAAAAATAATTCTATGCCTTGTTTGGAACCAGAAAAGAGCCTGAATAGCCAAAGCAATCATAAGCAAAAAGAACAAATCTGGAGGCATCATGTTACCAGACTTCAAACTATACTACAAGGCTATGGTAACCATAACAACATGGTATTGGTACAAAAATAGAGACATAGAGCAATGGAACAAAATAGAGAACCCAGATATAAAACCATCCACCTGCAGCCAACTGATCTTTGATAAAGCAGACAACATTGTACACTGGGGAAAAGAAGCCCTATTCAATAGATGGTGCTGGGAGAATTGGATAGCCACATGCAGAAGAATGAAACAGGACCCCTGGCTCTCACCACTCACAAAAATTAACTCAAGATAGATAAAAGACTTAAATGTAAGGCATGAAACCATAAGAATTCTAGAGTGAAATGTAGGAAAAACTCTTCTAGGTATCAACCTAGGCAAAGAATTTATGAACAAGACCAGAATGACAATTGCAGCAACAACAAAAATAAATAAATGGGATTTGATTATACAAAGAAGCTTCTGCACAGCTAAGGAAACAATCAACAGAGCAAATAGTCAACCTATAGAATGGGAGAAAACATTCACAAGTTATACATCCAATAAAGGGCTAATAACCAGAATCTACAGTGAACTCAAACAAATCAGCAAGGAAAAAATCAAACAACCCCATTAAAAAGTGGGCAAAAGACACGAAGAGAAGCTTTTCAAAAGAAGATAGACAAATGGCCAATAAACATATGAAAAAATGCTCAACATCACTAATCATCAGGGAAATGCAAATTAAAACCACAATGAGATATCACCTTACCCCTGGTAGGATGGCTTTTATTAAAAATTCTAATGTTAGATTTTAATAATTTAGGAAACTGGGTGTGGGTATATGGACACTCAGTACTATCTTTGCAACTTTTCTAATATAATATTCTAATTCTACATTAGAATAAAAAGGTTTATTTTTTAAAAACTGAATTGTTAGAAAGTTAGGTGAGACTTTGGGCAATTGCAAAGGGAAATGTTAGGAATGACAGTATTTTGAGAAGCCCTATTGTTTGTCACTTGCCTGTGAAGGACAGGACGCTGTATCAATGACAACCTTAATGTGGAAATTTATTGATGGTTATTATTTATCTGAAACAATCGTGGGGAAGAAGGAGAAACCCTTTTTAAGAGGTAGATATTAAAGTACTCTATAAGAGGCAATAGAAATGGCTACTGAGACACAGGACTGAAAATATCACCCCCCAAGCATAATGGAGGTGTGTTGTTAAACAATACTGACAATTCAACACTGGGGTTCCAGAAATGCAGGACTTAAAGGAGAAATAAAAATTAAAGGGGTTTAAATATGCTGAATGGGAAAGACATACACTTAAAATGACTAAGCCTGCCACTATTGCAATTTTCCAAATATTACAAAGACAAACAGAAAGAGCAACTTGAGGATGGGTATGGTATAATTGGATGACTTTTACACCTGATAAATTTGTTGCTTTCATTACCACTTTGGTGCAATTGAGTTTAATCTTACAGGTTGTACATTCTAGGCATTTCTCCTTGATCAACTGGCATCTTGGCAAGGTTCACACCAAGATTCTCTCTGTTCACTTTTCCTTTCCTCAGATATCTTTGAGAACATACTGTGATATTTGGCATTATTAAATACTTAGTTTCAAAATATAATTTTGCCTTTGATAACTTTTAGGAGCTGGGTAATGGTTTGTTTTTTAAATTTCATGGATTTGGGGCAAATACTATGATAATCTTGTGTGTCCTATTAACTTTTTAGACCCTTAAAAAGGGTAGCTCATGAGAGACCTACCAATAAATGTATTCTTTCTTAAGTCACCAAAAAAATTACCAAGGCTGGAGTTGCTGAAGACTGCTTCTCCCCAGCATTAAGAATCCACTCGTTGAGACTGAGTGGAATAAGACATCGAGGAGAATGCATTTTAGACTAATTTCTTGGGGATTTTTACTCATAAGAGGAATAGAATTTAATTTCTTTTGACTGTAAATTATAAGAAAATTTCTGTTTTTATACTGTAAGTTCTTCCTACAAAATTTTAATGAGGTTATATTTAGGTAGAGACATATTTGTAATTCTGTTTTATAGTTGGAGAATCTTAATGTCATTTAATCATATTGTAGATCTTCTGATGAGAAGTACTAAACACTATGAGTGGATATCATTTCGGATAAGGTATATAAAAGTGTACAACTTTCCTCATAAGATGGCAGTGTAGTTTGAGGTTAATTTAATTAATGTGTTGTCAAGACATTTAAGATCTAAAATCTATTATCTCCCATTACTGTGAGGGAAAAAAAGTCTATTATGATCGCAAGTGGATATTTTACTTACATATTAAAAATCAACATTGGAACAACACTTTAAATTTTATAAAGCAGTTTCATGTACATTGTCATTTGATTGATTTTTCTGTCTGTCCATTCATCTAACCATCCATCCCTTACCTGCCTTGAATACATACATTATACTTCCCAAGCAAATGAAGATCTTACATCAAGCTTTGCTTGGCACTAAGCAAGCAATAAATATTTGAATGAGCAAACAAGTAAATGAGTTGTGTGATAAATACAAGTCATTATTTACATTTATGAAAGCATTTAAATGTAACATAAGATTAGGTATTTCATTTTACATTTATGTTGTACAGTAATGCTATAGTAAGGTATTTTAAAGGATGAGAATCTGCTGCTTAATAAAATCAAGTGATATTTTTAAGATCACACTGCTAGTACACAGCAGACCATGAATCACAGGCTGCTTTTTCTCTCCTAAACGAAGGTATTTTACACTACACAGCACTACATCCATGGAAAACATGGTTCTAGTTTCTTTTTTTATGGTTTTAGTTTTCTTTTTCTGTCTTTTTTTAAAATCTGTGAAGATATAAATCCAAGGGGAAAGACTTTTTGATGGTAGTAATTTACCTTCCTTAAAGTGCCCAGTGGTGACATAATTGATTTTGTTGCCATTGATTAAAAGTCACATTAAGTTTAAAACTGTCACCTGAGCCTAGAGATAACATATTCATAATGACTTTTAATAAACATAGAAGTGATTTCATCACATTCATAAATTTGATTAATGATATTTTCCCAAGACCAAAATAAATGAACTGCTCATTTGCATGCTTAATTATTGCATCACAAGTAGATTCTCCTGTAATATATACTTGGGACAAGAGAAGAATACTCCAGATATGGGGCTGATAAATGACTGTAAAAATTGATACTATTAGCATTTCAGAATATCAAAATGGTCATGTTATCTGCCAAAACAGGATATTTTGTTCACTCAGATTTTTACCTTGGTGAGAATATGGGTATGATCTCTTTTTATATTAAAAAAAATTGTTCTTATCAGATATTTCAGAACTTTTGACATGTTGACATCCCTCCTCCAGTACTTTTTTTCCTTGACTCCTTCACGTCTCAGTCAATGACAACTCATTCTTTGAGTTTTTATTCTGAAAATTTTGACTTAATACTTGACGCCTCTCTTTCTCCTGTCAGTTGTACCTTCAATGTGAAAACACAATTCAGCCACTTTTCTTCACCACCATTGGGCTCCCTGCTTCTACTTTTGCCCGTGTTCAGATTCACATCATGTCATTCTTTTACTCAAAAATCTCCAATCTTTCTCCTTTCATGGGATTAAAACCTAAAGTCTTAACTGTGACCAACAAGACTCTGTATCACCTGGTTTCACTACTCTAGTCACATTACTGCCCCCAAATGGTCTCTCTGACTCTAAATACTGTCCCCCATCATGTAGTGAATTCTTATAATTTTCTGTTGCCTTAGCATCCATTTTTAAATACAGTTTTAACTTTCTCATGCCAGAAGCAGGGCTCAATTACTCTTGACACAGTTTCCAGTTCTATACCTCACCCAAATGGCTCAAGCCAGTGGCCAGAGACAAGAATTTAGAGGCATCTCTCTCCCACCTAGAAAAAGGGGTTCCCCACTTTCCCACTGTTGCTTTTTTTGAAGGGACCATTCCAGCATTTGCCTGTGAACTTAAAGTGACCCACACCCTATTCCCTTATATATACTGCTGTATACCTTATAAATCCCTTATATATACTTCTTACTCTCCCTGCCCTCCACACCTTGTTCTTTCCTCAAGTGACCTGGAAACAGAGGACTGCCCTCCTGACTCATTACACCCTCCTTGCCCAGGATCTGTAAGTAAAAATCTTTGAACTTGTTTCCTATTGTGATGGTATATTGAATTTGCACCTTCCTTTTGAAGAACCAGCGGATACCCTAGGCTGAGTTTTCCCTGGGACACCAGGGAGAGCACAAGGTTGGGCTCCCAGAGCCAGAGTGATGTTCATGGAGGCACAAACTTGGCACAGGTCAGACAAGAGCCACAAGGGTGTCTGCATATAAACAAGTTTCCTGTGTGAACCCCCACATCCCACCGTCACTGGTTGAATGACTAGGTATTAGGCCATCTGCCAGGTAAAAGAAGTATCCTGTGAAAAGCATACTATAAACACTCAAGTCCAGTGGGCTATCATTTCCCATTAGGGCCAGGTTGCTAGCCATTCTGGTACTGGACCCCCGATTTAGTTGGGGACTCCCAAAACATACCACCTATTTACTTTGGCTGTATTGGGCCCACTAGGCATACTCTGTCCTCAGGGTCTTTGCACCTGGTATTCCCTTTGCCTTGAATGTTTTCCCTCAGATTTCTGTGGGGCCAACTGCCTCCCTTCTTTCAAATTTTACAATAAAGTCTCTGGACATGCTACCTAAGATGTCAACATATTATCCCTCTCTCCTGTTTATTTATTCCTTCTTTCTTCCTTTCTAGTTATGTAATATACATATATTAATAGTTTGTTTACTTATCTTGATTGTATTTATCACTTAATAGAATGTAAGCTCCAGGAAGGCAGAGAGTTTGTTTATATACTGTCAAATGTCTAGAATAGTGCTTGATATATAGTTGGCAGTAAATAAATATTTGTTTAATAAGTGAATATGTTTATAAAAATAATTTTGCTCTTATACACCCTTTTACTTCAATCCCAAGATAGAAGAGTACAGGTGTTTAATCCATCAGAGATTTGGTGAAGGCTTTATTCTAGTCTACAATTCTAAAAGAGCTGTCAGCACTAGGGAAAGTGATATACAGCTAGAGCAGTCAATAAATTATGTGTATGCTTCTCACAGGTGGAACTCTTATTTATCAGTGAGTGGGGTTTCGAACACAAGGGTAGCTACTCTAGTGTTAGAAGCATGCATACTAAGCACTAATTTCCTCAAGCTGAGAATTGTAAGGTTATTGTCTTATGGTTCTCAGGGAAAGTAGAGCTGGTGCCTCCCAATAAGCCAAATACTGGAATACTAAGATTTACATACCTTCAACTCCAGGACAGGGAGGGATTCCCTATGGAATAACCGAGAGGTGGCCATGTAGCTCCTGGGATGCTGTTAGGAAGAACATACTTCAGGAGAACTCCCTGAAGTGGAAAGAAGCTGGAGAGTGTTAGGTGGTTACTATATCCTCACCATAGGAGAAAGATTAAAGCACCCAAAATTTCTGAGGAAATTAGCAGAGTATGTGATGCAGACGAGAGCACCATGCTGGGTCAGGGCCCCGGAGGGGAAGAACACCAAACATTGGGAGTCCAGTTGAAATGAGAAGGTTTGGCCCTCGGATTTGTTAATGCTGTTGATTATATCCGCTGAGAGGGTATGGTTCCCAGACACAAAGCCTAAGGTCATCAGTGAAAATCAAAGCTGGGTCAGTAATGAAAACTAGAGGTCACATGACAACTCTTTCAGCTCATGGGATATTGCATCCTTTTGGGTGCAGCTCTCAGAGGAATGGCTCCATTGCACAGCAGGGGAAGGGACACATGTTGGGAGGAAAGTCTGACCTCAAGACATGTGACCAGCTTTCACACTAGCTCTGGGGACTGTTTATAAACATGATAAAATATTATAAATATTGTAAATAGGGCTTCCAAATGAAAGGCAGCTGTTAGGGTGAGGGGAAATTTCAGGCACTTGATAATTTGATTTACTCTTCCTTATTCTTTCATAGATTTAACTCTCTTTATATATATATATCTGCCAGGAAGAGCAGAGTTAAATTTTATTCATTCAACAACTATTAAAAAGGTACCATGTGCCAATTACTATGCTCCTGGATTTTTAAAATAAACTTATTTCCTGTTTTCCTACTTCTTTCCCTATATATATACATATATACACACACATATATACACATGTATATACTCATATATACACATATATACACACATATATATGTACATATATGTATATGTATATATGGTATTTTTTTCAGCTTAAGGCACTTTCAAAAGCAGGTTCATAGTATCTAAAGAGTATCTCTTTAGCAATAATCTTTCCTCTTAACTCTAAAGTTCCTCATTATCTTTACTATTGAGTTGGCCTTGAAATTTTACTTGTAGTTATTATTTTTAGTTATATTTGCCTGAGGACTATCATTTATCAAGATCTAGATAGTAAGTTCATTAAGAACAGAGTCAGAGCCTTTATCTACACTTCACTGATTTTCATCTTATGGTGCCTCATTAAAAATTTGTATGTTTATAGGTATGCAAATAAGTGTGATTCCCTGCCACTTTCAGTCATAAACTATTAAAGGCCATTTTAATATATTTGATTCATAATATATTTTAAAAGACTATTAGTTGTTGAAATGGTGATATGGCTATAATTATTTTTTGTTTTTTTCATTTATTTATTTATTTGTTTTATTTCAAAATATTACTGGGGTATAAATGGTTTTGGTTGCTTATATTGATTTTGTTATGCTTGAGTTAGGGTTGTAAGTATGCACATCATCCAGAAAGTGTTCATTGTACACATTCGGTAGATTTTTTCCCACACCCACCTGTCCCCTGCTTGATATCTGCTGAGTTTCACATCTCTCTATACACGTTTGTGCTCATCAGTTAGTTCCAATTTAATAGCAAGTACATGTGCTATTTGTTTTCCCATCTTTAGATGCTTCACTTAGGATAATGGTCTCCAGTTGCATCCAAATTGTTGCAAAAGGCCTTAACTCATCCTTCTTCATGGCTGTGTAGCATTCCATAGTATACATATACCACATTTTGTTAAGCCACTCATGATAAGTGCTTGAGTTGATTCTACATCTTTCTAATTGTGAATTGTGCTGCAAAAAACATTCGAGTGCAGGTGTCTTTTTGACAAAATGACTTCTTTTCCTTTGGGCAAATACCCAGAAGTGAGATTATTGGAGCAAATGGTAGTTCTACTTTTAGTTCTTTGAGGAATCTCCATACTGTTTTCCATAGAGGTTGTACTAATTTGCAGTCCCACTTACAGTGTAAATTCCTTTCTCCCTGCATCCACAATAGCATCTATCGTTTTTGGACATTTTGATAAAAACTATTCTAACTGGTGTAAGGTGATATAACATTTTGGTTTTGAGGTACATTTCCCTCATGATTAGTGATGTTGAGCATTTTTTCATGTTTATTGGCCATTTGTCTATCTTGTTTTGAAAAGCTTCTGTTCATGTCTTTTGCCCACTTTTTTAATGGTGGTGTTTGTTTTTTTCTTGCTGATTTGGTAAGTTCTTTGTAGATTCTGATTATTAGCCCTTTATTGGATGTATAGCTTGTGAATGTTTTTTCCCATTCTGTAGGTTGTCTATTTGCTTCGTTGATTATTTTCTTAGCTGTGCAGAGGCTTTTTCACTTAAATAAGCCCTGTTTATTTATTTTAGTTGTTGCTGTGGTTGCCATTGGGGCCTTCTTCATAAATTCTTTGCCTAGGATGATATCTAGAAGAGTTTTCCAACATTTTCTTCTAGAGTTCTTATGGTTTCATGCCTTACATTTAAGTCTTTTATCCATCTTGAAATAATTTTTGTGAGTGGTGAGAGGCATGGACCTTGTTTCATTCTTCTGCATGTGGCTATCCAATTTTCCTAGCACCTTTTATTGAATAGGGCTTCTTTTCCCCACTGTATATTGTCTGCTTTGTCAAAGATCAGTTAGCTATATGTGGATGGTTTTACACCTGTGTTCTCTGTTCTGTTCCATTGGTTTATGTCTCTATTTTTGCGCCAATATGATGCTGTTTCGCTTACTATAGGCTTGTAGCATAGTTTGAAGTCTGGTAATGTGATGCCTCAAGATTTGTTCTTATTGCTTAATATTGCTTTGGCTATTCGGGCTCTTTTCTGGTTCCAAATGAAATGTCAAATTATTTTTCCTAGGTCTGTGAAATATGACGTTGGTATTTTGATGGGGATTGCATTGAATCTGTAAATCACCTTGGGTACTATGGACATTTTAACAATGTTGATTCTACCGATCCCTGACCATGGTATGTTTTTCCATTTGTTTGTGTCATCTGCAGTTTCTTTCCTCAGTGTTTCATAGTTCTCTTTGTGTAGATCTTTCACCTCCTTGGTAAGTATATTCCTAGGTATTTGATTTTCTTTGTTGCTATTGTGAATGGTATTGAGTCTTTAATTTGACTCTCAGCTTGGCTGTTATTGGTGTATAGGAATGTTACTGATTTGTGTACATTGATTTTGTAACCTGAGACTTTGATGAATTTATTTATCAATTCCAGGAGTCTGTTGGTGGAGTCTTTGGGGTTTTCTAGATATAAGATCATATCATCAGGAAAAAGCAATAATTTGACCTCCTCTCTCCCGATTTGGATGCCTTTTATTTCTTTCACTTGCCTGATTGCTCTAGCTAGGACTTCCAGCACTATGTTGAATAGAAGTGGTGACAGGGGCCACCCTTGTCTGGTTCCACATCTAAGCGGGAATGCTTTTAACTTTTCCCCATTCAGTATGATATTGGCTGCAGGTTTGTCATGTATGGCTTTTATAATCTTAAAATATGTTCCTCCTATGCCTAAACTGTTGAGGGTTTTTATCATGAAAGGGTGTTGAATTTTGTCGAATGCTTTTTCTGCATCTAGTGAGATTATCTTATGGTCTTTGTTTTTGCTTCTGTTTATGCAGTGAATCTCATTTATTGATGTATATATGTTGAACCATCCTTGAATCCTTGGGATGAAGCCCACCTGGTCCTGGTGGATTATTTTTTTTGATGTGCTGTTATTTGCTAGTATTTTATTGAAGATTTTTATATCTATATTCATAAGGGATATTTGTCTGTAGTTTTCTTTTTTTGTTGTGTCCTTTCCTAGCTTTGATATCAAGGTGATAATATCTTTGCAGAATGAGTTGGGGAAGATTCCCTTCTTCTTGATGTTATGGAATAATTTCTGTAGTATAGGTACCAGCTCTTCTTTGTAGGTCTGATAAAATTTGACTGTGGATCCATCTTGTTGGGGATTTTTTAATTTTTTTCTGGAAGAGTTTTTATTACTGCTTCAATCTCATTGCTTGTTACTGGTCTGTTGAGGCATTCTATTTCTTCCTGATTGAGTCTTGGGAGGTTGTGTGTTAAGAGAAACTTGTCAATTTCCTCTATGTTTTCAAATTTATGTGCATAGAGATTTTCATAGTATTCACAGATGATATTTTGTATTTCTGTGGTATCAGTTTTAATATCTTCTTTTTCATTTCTGATTGAGCTTATTTGGGTCCTTTCTGTTCTATTCCTAGTTAATCTAGCAAGAGGTCTATCAATTTTGTTTACCTTTTCAAAGATCCTACTTTTTGTTTTATTGATCCTTTGTACTGTTTTTTTGTTTTCCATTTCATTTAGTTCTCCTCTGACCTTAGTTATTTCCTTTCTTCTGCAGGCTTTCAGTTTGGTTTCCTCTTCCTTTTCCATTTCCTTGAGATGATTTATTAGATTGTTGATTTGTGATCTTTCTGTCTTTTGAATGTAGGCATTTTAAGGTTAAAAATTTTCCTCTTATGACTGCTTTAGCTGAATCCCACAGATTTTGATGACTTGTGTCCCTTTTGTCATTTAGTTCAAAGAATCTTTTGATTTCTCTCTTAATTTCCTCCTTGACCTAATAATCATTCAGCAGTAGGTTGTTCAATTTCCATGATTTTGTATAGAGTTGAGTGTTTCTGTTGGAATTGATTCCTAATTTTATTCCACTGTGGTCTGACAAGATACATGGTACAATTTCTATTTTTAAAAAATTTGTTGAGATATGTTTTGTGCCCTAGGATGTGATCAATCTTACAGAATGTTCCATAAGCTGATGAGAAGAACATATATTCAGTGGTTTATGGGTAGAATGTTCTGTAAATGTCTGTTAGGCAGATTTGTTCCTAGAGTTCCAGTTAAGTCCATCATTTCTTTGCTTATTTTCTGCTTGGAGGATATGTCCCATTCTGTCAGTGGGGTGTTGAATTTCCTAGGTATTATGATGCTGCTGCCTATCATTTTGTTTAGATCAAGTTGGATTTACTTTATGAATCTGGGTGCACCTGTGTTAGATGCACATTTAGGATTTTCTTGTCTTCTTGTTGAATTGTTCCTTTCACCATCATATAATGACAATCTTTGTCTTTCTTTACTTTTGCCAATTTGAAGTGTATGTTATCTGATATGTGAATGGCTATACAGCTTTCTTTTAGTTTTCATTTGCATGTAATATTGTTTTCCACCCCTTCACCTTGAGTCTGAATGAGTCCTTGTGGGTTACATGTGTTTCCTGGAGACAGCAGATGCTTGGCTTGTATTTTTTTTATCCATTCAGTCAGGCTGTGTCTCTTGAATGGGGAGTTCAATCCATTCATATTTGTTGATAGAATTGATAGGTGGGGTAGCTTTCTGTTCATCCTATTGAGTAGAACTTTATTCCTTTGTTTTACCTCTTGAGCCATTGTGGTATCTGGGCTCTGACCTTTAGCTTTTGGGTGGCTTTACACTGGTGGGTGCCTATTGTTTTGATCTGTGTATAATGCAGATCTGAGTACTTCCTGCAGGGCAACAGGATTTGTCTCAACAAATTCCCTCAGTGTTTGCTTATCTGAGATAGTCTTTATTTCTCCCTCATATACAAAACTTAGTTTTGCAGGATACAAAATTCTAGGCTGTCCATTATTCTGTTTGAGAAGACTGATAATGGTGCACCAATCCCTTCTGGCTTGTAAGGTCTCAGTTGACAAATCTGCAGTTAGTTTGATGGGTTTTCCTTTGTTAATTACCTGCTGCTTTCACCTTACTGCTCATAGGAGTGCCTCTTTTGGGTTTACTTTGGCCAGTCAGTGATTACATCTAGGCAATGAATTTCCCCGGGGTCCTTTGAGCTTCTTGTACCTGGACATCTTGATTTCTAGCAAGGCTGGGGAAATTTTCCTTAATTACTCTCTAAGATAGGTTTTCCAACCCTTGTGTATTTTCTTCTTCACCTTCTGGGATGCCTATGATTCTTATGTTAGGCCTTTTTACGTAATCCCATATTTCTTATAGGTTTTGTTCATTCCCTTTATTTCTCAGTTCTTTCTCTTTGACTGGCTTGTTAACCCAAAGGTGTTGTTTTGAAGCTCTGAGATTCCTTCTTTTACCTGATCTAGCCTATTCTTTAAGTTTTGCACTATGGTTTGTATTTCCTTGAATGAACTTTTCATTTTCAGAAGTTTTGTTTGATTTTTTAAAACAATTTGATTTCCTTAGTAAATTTTTCATTTATTTCCTGTATTGTTTTTGTGGTTTCTTTGTGTTGGGTTTCTATTTTCTCTTGTGTTTCCTTGAGCCTCCTTACAATCCATATTTGAAATTCATTCTTCATCTTTCATTTCAATCTTTTTGTTTTGGTTGGTATCCATTGGTAAGGGATTATTGTTTTCTTTTGGGGGTGTCCTTTCTCTCTGAAGTTTTATGTTTCCTGAGTTCTTTTGCTGATTCCTTCTCATCTGGCCTCTCAGTTGGGAACTGGGGCTGCTAGACCTGGCTTATGAGCCTGTCTCTGGGTCCCCAAAAATCAATCCTTCAGCATCCCAGGGAGAGGAGTTCTGGTCCTGAACACCCTGCCTATGGTGTGTTCTAGCAGGTTAGTTGTACCTTCAGGTTACCTCTAACCTGCTGACTTCACTTCTTCCCAACATTTTGTAGTGAGTTATGTCCTCCAGCTTAATATATGTGATAGTGGGTGGTACTTGTGAGTATGAATTAGCCACTGACTGTTTGCTTGAGGTGGAAGTCACTATGTTTAGCTACAGGGTTGTTCTCCCTATCATTGATTTATGTATGCATGGAAGAGCTAGCTGCCGAGATCTTTTGTGCCTGTGGTAAGCTCTGGTGCCCCAGGTGGGGCATACAGACACTCCAATCTTTAGAAAGGACCCTCTAGCTCCCAGGGTTTTGCTTGATCTCTACTTCCCCTGACATGGGAGGAAGAGCAAGACAAATTATGCCTGGATTGCAAGAGTCAGAGAATCTTTGCAAGGCCTTGGGTGGGTCTCAGAGGTTGCTTATCTGGCCACTAGAGGGAGCCGTTGATATGAAGTTCAGAGCAATTTCTCCATGCCGGCTAGGTTGTTTCCAAAAGAGGGGCCTAATCACATGAGAGCTAAGGCTTCAGGCCAGGCTCTTTCCTCTCTTGTCCACTAGCACAGTTTCTCTGTGGGGTGGGGTGAGCACCCTCCCTATTCAGTCCCTGTAACTCCACAGCACTTTCCCATTAGATCAATTCACGTGAGTTCCCTTGCCACCTGAGACCAATTCTAGAACTACCCCTCAGTCCATGTATCTGACCCACTAGCATGCATCTTCGCAGGATGCTGGAGAGTGGGGGGATCCCCAATTGTGCATGCCTGTTCCACCACAAGAACCCAAGGGGAGAGAGGTAGTCCTATCTGTCTGTAGGGGCCTCTGCCAGGGGCATGCTCCCACTTGGGAGAAGCAGCTGCTCGTGAGTGTATTTGTTCAGGCTTCACTCCCTATTGTAATGAGTGGGAGCAAGGGCCACTGCTCCTGTTCAGCATGTTCACCTGAGGCATTTTGTTGTCATGGGAACCAGGGACTGTGCTAATCCCTTATCCAATATGGTGGTTCTCAAGCAGGGGTGAAGGTTGGGCGTGCTCACAGATCCATTCCTCAGCACCCCTCCACACTCTCCCATTGGATATATCCATGAGGGCTTCCTCGCCACCTGTGTCCAGGACTGAGATCTCTTCCCTGAGTCTCCCTGCACTTCTTTAGTGTCTGGGGGCACTGGTTCTAGCCTGCTTGTCTAAGCTGCCTGCACGTGATCCCACAAAATGCCTGTGGGCAGGAAGCTCACAATTTACAGTGGCCCTGCTCTCAATGGTGGGCTCAGCTGGGAACATGCACCCACTGTGGAGATGCAGCCATTTGTGGACTACTAGGTTCAGAGTATTCTTGTGGTTACAATGGGTTGAGGGGAGAGGCTGTGGCTACCAGCCAGCCCGAGAGCTAAAATTACTCTCTCTAATGCTGAGATTGGAGGGAGTGCAGAGGAGGAAATGACTAGGTGTAAGATAGCCAGCACTCCGATCTCTCATGACACTTTCCTGAAAAGTATCCCTTTTGAGTACCTGAACTCCTGTGGATCACTGGTTCACCCCACCATTCCTATTTAGCTGCTGTGTCTGGGCTCATGGAGAGTAGGAGTGCCTCCAAAATGTTTAATGTCCTGATGCTCTCTGAAGGTACCTATGTGTGGGAAGGGAAGCCCTCCCCTTACCCTTTCACTGGGCTCTGAGCCTCTCTGCATTTGAACCACACCACTGTCTTCTCTATCTTCTTTCTCAGCTTTACAGTTTTTCTCAGTTGGGTCTCCAGACATCTCTTATGTCTTTCCCTGTGATGCACACCCAAGCTGCAACTGCTCTCCACCTTCCTTAGTCCAGTGTTCTACCTTCCAGCCAGGATGATCCAAAAAGCGATGTTTCTAGTCGGCCATCTTAGCTCCCCCCTTGATCCATTCTTTTTGATTGTTTGTTGTTCCCTTTTGAAAACTTTGAGTTATCCTTGCTGGTCTGAAAGTTCACACTAATATATTTATTTTGAGGACTTTGAAAATCAATCCTTGTTGGAACTTGGAATTTATATCTTGAAAATTATCATCTATATTTATCTCCAAAAGGTATTTATCTTTTATCCCATTGTTTAATTTCCCCAATATTTTGTTTTTCTTCTCTTTTTTCAAAGTAATATTAATTGGATAGCTGGACTCCTGCATCAAAACATTAGATCTCCTATCAATTCTTTCATTTTTTAAATCTTTATGTCAAATATCCTATTGAAAATTTTACTTTTTATTTTTTAAAATTTTATTTTGTTCTGGTAAAAACACTTAACATGAGATATGAGATATAACATCTTAACAAATTTTTAAGTGTAAAATACTTTATTATATCAGGTATAGGTACAATGTTGTACAGCAGATCTCTAGAGCATATTTGTATGTTTAACTGAAAATTTATGTCTGTTTATTAGTAACTCTCCATTTCCTGGGGAAAGGATAGTCTCTTCAATAAATGTTGTGGGAAAACTGTATATCCACATGCAGAATAATGGAATTAGACCCTCATCTCACACCATATACAAAAATCAACCTGAAATAGATTAAAGACTTAAAAATAAGACCTAAAACTGTAAAACTACTAGAAGAAAGCACAGGGGAAAATGTTTATAACATTGGTCTGGACAAAATTTTTTTGGATATGACCCTGAAGGCTCAGGGAACAAAAGCAAAAATAGACAAATGGGATGACATCAAACTAAATAGGTTATGCACAGCAAAGGAAACAATTAACAGAGTTAAGAGGTAACCTACAGAATAGGATAAAGTATTTGCAAATAGTACATTGGATAGGGGATTAATATCAATATATATATAAGTAACTCAAACAACTCAATAGCAAGAAAACAACCCAATTAAAAAATGGGTAAAGAAACTGAATAAACATTTCTCAAAAAAAAGACATACACAACAGAAAAAAATGGCGGTGTGATAGGGTCCTCCCACCATACCGCTCCCAGGAAAGGAGGTGAAGAACGCCAGCGGCTGCCGGCGAACACGGACCACTCACTCCAAAAACAGCATTGCGAATGACAGAGAAACAACGCCGAACGCCCAGCCCAAGAAAACAGGTACAAAATTTTCACAAAGATCGGAGGGCGCACGGAGCACAATAGAGCCCAGAGCGCGGGAGGGACGCACTCGCCAGGTCGGCGCGGTGCGACCTGCCCCCCAAGCGGTTACGCGCCTCCCCATACACGCAGTCAGGGACAAGCCCAGAGTTGGGACAGAGCAGTTGCTCGGGCCGGTGAGCCCTGTGGAGAGGAGGAAGGTGCCAGAGCCAGACACAACTCGCAGCTGCAATATACAGAGACTGCCGAGGGCTGGGGAGGAACTGGGCGGGGACCGAGATTCAGCTTCCCGGGATAGTGCGCGGGAACCCGCAGGCCGGCACTGCGCCACTAGAAGTCAGCGGGACTGGGCCCAGGAGTTTATCGGAGAGCGGGACGCGCCCTTAGAGGTTGCTTACAACTACCGGCGGAGAAAAACTGCGCTCCCGGCGCGATCGGAGCCTGGCTGTGCGCCAGGCTGGCGGCGGCCGCCATCTTTACAGCCGCCCGCGCGGAGCCGTGAGCCGCGTCTCTAGCTCCGCCCCGCCCCGGCCCAGGGCTCATCCGCTGGGGCGAGACAGGCTTTGCCTGTGGTGGCCAGGGACAGCGGCATCCGTGGGTTCCAGGTGGGACGAGATCCCGGAACTGTAGAGGTGGGACCTTTGAGTATTGGAAACAGTTTGCAGCTCATCCATCTGGTTCTGCTACCCCGGCTCTGGCCTCCGACAACTCCGCTCCGTGTCGGTCCTAGTGCCCGCCCCTCAGGTCCCAGCCCTCCTGTACCCCAGAGATCGCTCATTTTGAAGGTTGCTGGCCATAGTGACTCATTTGGTATAACTGCTGGTTCCCATGACAACCAAATACCTCAAGAGCCACAGGCTGAACCAGAGCAGCTCCCCATAATCCTGCCCACTTCAATAGGGAATTTCGCGCCACCCAAGAGTGCTTCCAGCTGCCACTACTCCCCCCTCCCCGTGGGAACATCCCCCCGGTGGAGACTGCTGGGGATAGAGACGGCCACCTGCCTCGCCTTGAGGTCTAGTGGTGGAAAAGGGGTACACAATTGGAGATCCCCCTATCAACCAGTTTCACGCGGAGACACACATCAGAAGGGCAGCCACACGTGGCTAGATGAGCAACCTCTGAGCTGTGTAAAATTTTCCCAACTCAGCTCTCACACTGCAGCCAAAGGAAATTGTGTTCCTACCAGAACCTCAGGAAGAGCAGGGTCAAAGTAACCCCTAGGAGCTACAAGACCCCTCCAAAAGCACAGGGCTTTCGCATACCCCAACTGGGGAATCAGAGTCTGCTACGGACATAACAGAATACCTAGCTAATAGAGAGCGGAGGACTCATATTCTCAAGTACAATCCATTAGCTCAGAGCCCACGCTGGGAGGTCATTCTCACCACACTCCACTGGGAAGAGGAGAAGACCACAGGTCAGAGTTAACTCAAGATCCAACAAACTTGCTAAAATACACCTAAGGCAATACAGGCCACTACTTCTCTCCCTGGCTTTGCCAAGGAAAAATAATTGTGGGCCTGGTGACAGGGCCATAAACTAGCTCTAAAACACCCCAGCTCTCGACCAAAAGACCAGATGAGAAAAAACCAGCGAAAGAACTCAGGGAACATGAAAAATCAGAGTGAAAAGTCACCCCCAAAAGAAATTATCAGTTCCTCAGCAATGGATACCAACCCAAATGAAATGGGTAGAATGACAGAAGAGGAATTTCGTTTATGGATTATAAGAAAGCTCAATGAAATTCAAGAGAAAATTGAATCCCAGCACAAAGAAACCACAAGAAAAATGCAAGAAATGAATGAAAAATTCTCCAAAGAAATAGAAATATTACGGAAAAATCAAATAGAAATCCTAGAAATGAAAGAAGCATTCAAGGATCTACAAAACACAGTGGAAAGCCTTAAGAATAGGCTGGACCATGCAGAGGAAAGAATTTCAGAGCTAGAAGACAGCTTCTATGCACTAAATAAATCAGCTGAAGAGAAAGAACACAAAAACAAGAGACAGGAAAAAGCATACAAGAAATGTGGGATTATGTAAAGAGGCCAAACATAAGGATAATAGGTATCCCTGAGGGAGAGGAAGAAAATTTGCATGGGCTGGAAAATTTATTTGAAGGAATAATAGAGGAAAATTTCCATGACTTAGCCAGAAATCTCGACATCCAAGTACAAGAAGCACACAGGACTCCTGGGAGAGTCAACGTGAAAAGGCATTCACCACGCCACATAATTATTAGACTGACCAAAGTAAACACATAAGGAGGTAACCTACAAAGGGAAACCCATCAGATTAACTGCAGATTTCTCAACTGAAACCTTACAAGCCAGAAGGGAATGGGGAGACATCATCAATCTCCTAAAACAAAACAAAGGTCAACCCAGAATTCTGTATCCTGCCAAACTAAGCTTCTTATATGAGGGAGAAATTAAGACCTTTCCAGATAAGCAATCACTGATAGACTTTGCGAAATCCAGACCGGCCTTGCAAGAAATGCCTAGACCTGCATTATACACTAACCAGCGCAACAGACACCCACCTATGTAAAATTATGCAAAGGCTAAAACCCCAGAAACCAGACTCCACAATGACGCAAGAGGTAAAACAAAAGATACCACCCAACAGAATAATCAGAAATTTACCCCAAATATCAATTCTCTCAATAAATGTAAATGGCTTGAACTGCCCATTGAAGAGACATAGGCTGGCTGAATGGATTAAAAAATACAAACCAAGTATCTGTTGTCTTCAGGAAACACACCTCACACACAAAGACGCATTCAGACTCAAGGTGAAAGGATGGAATACAATTTTTCAGGCTAATGGAAACCAAAAGAAATCTGGAGTAGCCATCCTCATTTCAGATGACATCAACTTTAAAGCAATAAAAGTAAAGAAGGACAAAAATGGACACTATATAGTGGTGAAGGGAAAAATGTCACAAGAGGATTTAACAATCCTAAACATTTATGCACCCAACACAGGAGCACCCAGGTACATAAAGCAAATGCTGCTAGATCTAGACAACATAATAAGCAGGAATGCCATAATTGCAGGGGACTTCAACACCCCACTGACGGAACTGGACAGATCCTCCAAACAAAAATTAAATAGAGAAATAAAAGACCTAAACAGGACTCTAGAACATTTGGGCCTAACAGATATCTACAGAACACTCCACCCAAATAACACTGAATATACATTCTTCTCATCAGCTCATGGAACTTTCTCTAAAATTGACCACATCCTAGGCCACAAAACAGATCTAAACAAATTCAAAAAAATAGAAATCATACCATGTATCTTTTCAGACCACAGCGGAATAAAATTAGATATCAATTCCAACAGAAACTCACATCTTCCTCCAAAAACTTGGAAACTAAACAATCTATTGATGAAGGAGTATTGGGTCAAAGAGGAGATTCAAATGAAATCAAAAGATTCTTCGATCTAAACGATAATGGGGACACAAGTTATCAAAATCTGTGGGATACAGCAAAAGCAGTCTTGAGAGGAAAATTTATCGCCCTAAATTCCCACATCCAAAAGACAGAAAAGTCACAAATCAGTAAACTAATGAATCATCTTAAGGAAATGGAAAAGGAAGAGCAAAGCAATCCTAAAACCAGCAGAAGAAAAGAAATAACCAAAATTAGAGCAGAATTAAATGAAATCAAGAACAAAAGAACAATACAGAAGATCAATGAAACGAAAAGCTGGTTCTTTGAAAAGATAAACAAAATAGACAGGCCACTTGCCAGGTTGACCAGAAGCAGAAAGGAAAGGACTCTAATAAGCTCAATTAGAAATGAAAAAGGAGAAGTCACAACTGATACCATGGAAATACAAAACATCATCTTTGAATACTACAAAAATCTCTATGCCCACAAACACGAAATGTGGAAGAAATGGACAAATTCTTAGAAACACACTACCTCCCTAGGCTCAACCAGGAAGAAACTGAATTTCTAAACAGACCAATATCAAGCACCGAAATTGAAGCAGTAATTAAAAATCTACCCACAAAAAAAAGTCCTGGACCAGATGGGTTCACACCTGAATTCTACCAAGCCTACAAAGAAGAACTGGTGCCTATACTGCAGAAATTATTTGAAAATATCCAGAAGGATGGAATCCTCCCAAACTCATTCTACGAAGCCAATATCACCTTGATACCAAAGCCAGGAAAGGACACAACAAAAAAAGAAAACTACAGACCAATATCCCTTATGAATATAGATGCAAAAATTCTCAATAAAATCCTTGCAAACCGAATTCAAAAGCACATCAAAAAAATAATCCATCATGATCAGGTGGGCTTTATTCCCGAGATGCAGGGATGGTTCAACGTACGCAAATCTATAAATGTAATTCACCATATAAATAAAAGCAAGAACAAAGATTATATGATCCTTTCAATAGATGCAGAAAAGGCTTTTGACAAAATCCAACACCCTTTTATGATAAAAACTCTTAACAATATAGGCATAGATGGCTCATTCCTAGAAACTATTAAAGCCATATACGATAAACCCACAGCCAATATCATACTGAATGGGGAAAAATTGAAGGCATTCCCCCTTAAAACTGGCACCAGACAAGGGTGTCCACTATCTCCACTTCTTTTCAACATAGTGCTGGAAGTCCTGGCCACAGCAATTAGACAAGACAGAGGAATCAGGGGCGTCCAGATGGGGGCCGAAGAGGTCAAACTTTCACTATTCGCAGACGATATGATATTATACATAGAAAACCCCAAGGATTCAACCAAGAGATTACTGGAATTGATAAATGAATTCAGCAAAGTCTCAGGATACAAAATTAATACACACAAATCCATAGCCTTCATATATGCAAATAACAATCAAGCCGAGAAACAAATTAAAGATGCTATACCTTTTGCAATAGCAACAAAGAAAATTAAATATTTAGGAACATATCTAACTAAGGAGATCAAAGACCTATATAGAGAGAATTATGAAACACTGAGAAAGGAAATTGCAGAGGATGTAAATAGATGGAAAACCTTACCATGCTCTTGGATAGGCAGAGTCAACATAGTAAAATGGCTTTGCTACCTAAATTAATTTACAGAATCAATGCAATCCCTATCAAAATACCAACATCATTTTTTGCCGATCTAGAAAAATAATTCTACGCTTCGTGTGGAACCAGAGAAGACCCCGTCTAGCCAAAGCAATCTTAAGCAAAAAGAACAAATTGGGAGCATCTGTCTACCAGACTTCAAACTATACTACAAGGCTATAGTAACCAAAACTGCATGGTATTGGCACAAGAACAGACACGTAGACCAATGGAACAGGACTGAGAACCCAAATATAAAACCAACCTCATACAGTCACCTGATCTTTGACAAATTCCAGAAAACGTACACTGGGAAAAGATTCCCTATTCAACAAATGGTGCTGGGAAAATTGGATGGCCATATGTAGAAGACTGAAAGTGGACCCACACCTCTCACCTCTCACAAAAATCAATTCACAATGCATAACAGATCTAAACCTAAGACATGAAACCATAAGAATTCTCAAAGAAATGTTGGAAAAACTCTTATGGACATTGGCCTAGGCAAAGAATTTATGAAGAAGACCCCCAAAGCAATCACAGCAGCAACAAAAATAAATACATGGGACCTGATCAAATTGAAAAGCTTCTGCACAGCCAGGAAACTATCACTAGAGTGAACAGACAACCTACAGAATGGGAGAAAAATATTGCATGCTACACCTCTGATAAAGGGCTTATACCAGAATCTATACAGAACTTAGGAAAATCAACAAGAAAAAATCAAACAACCCTATTAAAAAATGGGCAAAGGACATGAACAAAAACTTTTCCAAAGAAGACAGAATGATGGCCAGCAAACATATAAAAAAGTGCTCAACTTCTCTAATCATCAGGGAAATGCAAATCAAAACCACAATGAGATATCACTTAACTCCAGTGAGATGGCTCATATCAAAAATCCCCAAATAACAAATGTTGGCGGGGATGTGGACAGGTAGGAACACTCATACACTGCTGGTGGGACTGCAAATTAGTACAACCTCTATGGAAAAGAATATGGAGTATCTCAAAGAATTAAAAGTAGAATTACCATTTGACCCAGCAATCCCACTACTGGTATTTATCCAAAAGAAAAAAAGACTTTATAATAAAGACATCTGCTCTCGAATGTTCATAGCAGCACAATTCACAATTGCAAAGTTGTGGAAACAACCCAGGTGCCCATCAATACACGAGTGGATCAATAAAATGTGGTATATGTATACCATGGAGTATTACTCAGCAATAAGGACAATAGTGAATTAACACATCTGGTATATCCTGGTCGGAGCTAGAACCCATTCTTCGAAGCGAAGTGTCACAGGATTGGAAAAACAAGCATCACTGGTACTCACCATCAAACTGGTACTAACTGATGAACACTTACATCACACAGGGCAATAACATTCATCAGGGGGCGGGCGGGCGGGAGGGGGGTGGAAGGGATGGGAAAAACTCTCACTGAATGGATGTGGGGAGCACAGTTTGGGAGATGACCACGATTGTGGCTCTGACACGGGCAGAACAGGGGCAATGTGTATGGCCAAAATGTTGTACCCCCATGATATTCTGAAATTAAAAAAAAAAAAAAAAAAAAAAAAAAAAAAAAAAAAAAAAAAAGACATACAAATGGCCAACACATATATGACAAAACGCTCAAACAACACTAATCATCAGGGAAATGCAAACTTAAAATCACAATGAGATATCACCTCACAACTATTAGAATGGCTATCATCAAAAAGAAAAAAATATAACAAGTGTTAGTTAGGATGTGGAGAAAAGGGAACTCTCATACACTGTTGATGGGAATGTAAATTAGTACAGTCCTTATGGATAACAGTATGGAGGTCCCTCAAAAAATTAAAAATAGAGTTACTATATGATCCAGCAATAACACTACTGGGTTATCCAAAGGCATTCAAACCAGTATGTGGAAGAGATATCTACACTCCCATGTTCTTTGCAGCATTATTCACAATATGCAAGATATGGAATCAAGATGTTACCATCAACAGATAAATGGATAAAGAAAATGTGGTATATATATATATATATACCACAATGGAATGTGTATATATATATATATATATATACACAATGGAATACTATTCAGGCTTAAAGAAGGAAAACCTATCATTTGTGACAACATGTATAAACCTGGGAGACATTATGATAAGTGCAATAAACCAGGCACAAAAAGACAAATACCACATGATCTTAATTATATGTGGAATGTAAGAGAAATTGAACTCATGGGAATAGAGGGATGGTTACTAGAGGATGAGGCATGGGAGGAGTGGCGAGATGTTGGTCAAAGAACTCAAAATTTCATTTAGACAGGGGGAATAAGTTTAAGAGATCTGTGATACATTATGGTGAGTTCAGTTAATAACAGTATATTGTATACTCAAAAATTGCTAAAAGAATAGATTTTAAGTGTTCTTACCCCACACAAATGATAAGTCTGTGAGGTAATGCAGACATTAAACACTTTGATTTTGTCATTTCACAATGTATATATACATCAAAGCATCATGTTGTACACCTTAAATATATACAATTTTTACTTGTCAATTAAAAATAAAAAGTAGTTAATTAAAAAAAGTAACTCCTTATCTTCCCCCTCCCTCTCACCCTAGGAACCATTTCACACTTTGAGTCTATGAATTGTACTGCTTTAGATACCTCATATGTTGAAATCAGGCAGTATTTGTCTTTCTGTCACTGGCTTATTTCAATTAGCATATTGTCTAAAAAAGTCCATGTTGTTGCAAATGGCAAGAATTCCTTCTTTTTGTTCAAGTCTGAATAGTGTTCCATTCAATGTATATACCACATTTTCCTTATCCATTTATTTGTTGATGGAGATTTAGATTGTTTCCACATCTTGCTTTTTGTGAATATTGCTGCAACGAACATAGGAGGGCATATATTTCTTCAAGATGTTGATTGACATTCTTTTGAGTATATGCCCAGATATGGGGTTTCTGGATCATATGGTAATACTGTTTTCAAGATTTTTAGAAATCTCCATATGGTTTTTCATAGTTACTGTACCATTTTGCAATCCCACTAACAGTGTGTATTTTCTAATTTTTCTTTTGATTTCTTCTTTGATATGGTAGTTGTTCAAGAATGTGCTGTTTAATTTACACATATTTGTGAATTTTCTGATTTTTCTTTCGTTATTGTTTTCTAGTTTCATTCCACTGTGGTCAGTAAAGATGTTTGTTATAATTTTAATCTCCTTAAATTTATTAAGACCTGTTTTGTGACCTAACATGTGATCTAACTTGGAGAAAGATCAGTGTGCATCTTCGAAAAATTTGTATTCTGCTGCTCTTGGGTGAATGCTCTGCATATGTCTGCGAATCTATAGTGTTGTTCAAGTCTTCTGTTTCCTTATTGATCTCCTGTCTGGATGTCTCTTCACTATTGAAAGTGGAATGTTAACGTCTTCAGCTATTATTGTAATACCGTCTATTTCTCCCTTTGGTTCTGTTAATCTTTGCTTTATATATAAACATTTTATCTAATGTTGGCTGCCTATTTATACTTGTTATATCTTTCTGATGGATTGGCTGTTTTATTATTATATAATGCCTTTATTTTTCTCTTTTGACAGTTTTTGACTTAAAGTCTATTTTGTCTGATTTAAGTTTAGCCGCCCCTGTTATCTTTTCATTACCATTTGCAAGGAATGTCTTTTTCAATCCCTTTGCTTTCAACCTACACATGTCCTTAAATCTAGAATAATAGTATATGGTTGGGTCTTGTTTTTTTAAAAGTCCATTCAGCCACTGTATGCTTTTCCTTGGAGAGTTTTATCCATTAATATGTAAAGTAATTATTCATGGGAAGGATTTATCATTATCACTGTGTTAATTGTTTTCTATTATTCTTGTAGTTCTTTTGTCTGTCTTTTTCTCTCTTGCTGTATCCCTTTCCTTTGTGTTTCGTTGATTTGTTGTGTTGATATGCTTTGATTCCTTTCTCTTTTTCTTTTGTGTAACTTCTATAGGTGTTTTTTGTGGTTAATTTGAGGCTTACATATCTTATAGCTATAAGTGTGCTTTGAGCTGATAAGTTAATTTTAATCATAGACAAAAACTCTACATTTTAACTTCTTTCCCCCATACGCTTTATGCTACTGTTGTCACAATTTACATCAGTTCATATGGCATATCTTTTAACACATTTTTAGTTATATTATTTTTAATACTTTTGTCTTTTAACTTTTATGCTACAATTGAAAGTAATTTACCTGTCAGTATTATAATAATACAGTACTTCGTATTTGTCTATATATTTACCTTTACCAATGAGTTTTATATTTGATAATGCTATCACTATGCTGTTTAGCATTTTTTTGTTTCAAACTGAAGCTTTCCCATTAGTGATGATGAACTCCTTCAGCTTTTGTTTGTCTGGGAAAGTCTTTACGCTTCCTCATTTTTGAAGGATAGTTTTACTGAGTATAGTATTCTTGGTTGTCAGCTGTTTGCTTTCAACACTTTTAATATATTACCCAGCCCTTCTGGACGTCCAGGTTTTTGTTGACAAATCCACTGATACTTAATGAAGTTTCTCTTGTATGTGACAAGTTACTTTTCTCTTGTTCTTTTCAAAATTCTGTCTTAATCTTTTGACAATTTGATTATAATGTATCTTGATGTGTATTTCCTTATGTCATTTGATGTCCTTTGGGCTTCTTGGATCTGGATGTCTTCTTCCTTCCCCAGATTTTGGATATTTTCAGCCATTATCTTTTTGAATAAGTTTTTGGTCCTTTCCCTTGCTCTTTTCCTTCTTGGAATCCCAGAATGCATACGTAGGTCAGCTTGATGGTATCCTATACATTTCGTAAGCTTCCTTCTGTATTTTCATTCTTTTTTTGTTTTTGCTCTTCTTACTAAATTATTTCAAATGACCTGTCTTCAAGTTTGCTTCTCCTTTCTTCTGCTTGATCTAGTCTACTGTCAAGCTCCTCTAGTTAATTTTTTAGTTCAGTTGGTGTGTTCTTTAGCATTGTGATTTCCCTTTGGTACTTTTAAAATATTTTCTAACTCTTTTGAAATTCTCACTTTATTCATGTATCATTTTCTTCAGTGAGCATCTTTATGATAATTATTTTAAATTCTATTTTTGGTAAATCATATATGTTTCATTTGAGTTGGTTTCTGGAGATTTACCTTGTTTTTTGGAACACCTTTTCTTGATTTCTCATTTTACTTGAATCTTTTTTGTTAGTGTTTGCACATTGGGCAAAGCAGGCACCTATTCCAGTCTCCACAGACTAGTTTTTTACAGGAGAAGACTCCCAACAATTAGCCTTGCTAAAGATTCTGGGGGTCTCTACCAACTCTCTCTCTCCCCAGAAAGAAGCACATTACTGTTTTTCATCTGCTTACTCTGTGCTGAGCCAGTGGTGGGGAACTATGGATCCACAAGCCCAAGCTGCCATCTCCATTCTTCCCCAGGTGGGTAGTGTGCAACGAAACTAGAAGAGCTTCAAGAATGACAAGTCAGTTGCCAGTTTTGGGGTATTGCCAGATAAGTTGGGGTATTAGGTATGTGGATCAAACTCTTTCCTTGCCCAGGGGAAAGCTGAGAGCTGGAATTTTTTTTATCTGCTCATTCTGTGTTGGGCAGGAGGGAGGCTCTATGGCGTCTACTAGCCAAAAACTGCCATCTTCATTCTACTCCAGGCAACTAGACTGTACCAGAACTGTTAGAAATCCAAGACTGGCAAGACAGAAGTCATTCATCTGGGAATCTCTCTCAGAAAAGTAGGGACATTGAATATGTGAACCAACTTCTTACCTCACCTTGAAGAAGTCTGGAGCTAGGAAGTCTCTTTCTGAATGCATGGCATTATGTCAAGGACAGGGACTCTGGCAAGAGGGTGTCCTGAATATCATTACTATCTTAGGTTAAGGTGGTTTCACATTCACCTGGGGAGCAGAAGCCTTTCAATTAGTTTCAGGATTTCTCACAAAGGAGATTCATCTGTAAATCAATGCTGAATTAGTTTAAGGGGGAGGGAAGGTCTAAGGCTTCCTACTCTGCCATCTTGCTAATGTTGAAAAATTTAATTTTCAAACATTTTAATTTTTAAGCATCCAACTTCATTACAAAGTGTCATAATTTGACTCTTATTTTTTTGAATGTTACCAAGGATGGTGGGTCTTTTTTTTTTTTTGGAGCTCACTGTTTTTCTGGAGTGTATCTGTTTCCTTTTTTAGTCAGTTTTCTTCCTTGTTTATCTGTTTTTTGTCTTTCATGTCAATACTTTTTTCAATGTCTAGAGATTCTTTTTTGCTTATTCATTTAAGAGTGAGAGAATTATATGATTATATGCTTTGTATAAGTGGGGAACTTATACTGGTTGGTTTTACTTTAGAGTGAGTGTACATTAATTTATGGGGCTCTAAGCACTAAAAATGGGAGAGTATAACTTTGGGATACCATACCCTCAGTAATCTGCTGAATTTTGTCCACACATTTTATTTTATTCATTTAGCAAATGCAGCAATTGCTCATGTTCAGATAATTGAAAGGACTCTCAAGACTTCACAGGGTATACTGAGGTAAGGCTCTAATAAAAGCAAAGGAGATTCTGTACAATAGAACAAAAAAAGCATAGGCAATCATCAAGGGGTCTGAGATTTCCAGGTGTAGCCCACTGGGATCTTTTCTAAGTTGCACAGGACATGATTCATTTTCACATTATGAACTACCAAAATATAGGCAAGATATCTTGGTTTCAGGTGAACCAAGGCACAATTAATGAAGGATCTTTTATACCTTTATAATTTGTAGCTATCCTCATCTAGCTGCAAATTAACCCCATCTTTACATAGCAAATAACCCCCTGAATTTTAAGCTAAAGCTTAAAAGAAATAACCTGGTCATGGACCATTCTGTGTGGAGGTTGGATGTTGGTATGCAGAACTTTAAATAAACTATGTTTCAGCCCTTTGGCAGACAATTTGGCTCCCACCTTAACAAAAGTCCCTATGACAGGCATTCTAGACTATGTTTCCTCTGTTCTGCTTGACATCTTTTCAACCTCTTTCCATTTTTCAGAATTTTGTTGAACTCTTTTAAATATTGGTGAACCAATGCCCTTTTTTTCATTGATTATAATTTTAATAGATCTATAAAGGCAGATGAAATGAATGAATGTATTCAGTTTTCCATTTTGTATAGGAAGTCTGCTTTGCTTTATAAAGTTATATTATGGTTTTGTATGTTGATTCTGCTTAATATCAACACAAGAGGAATATGTATGAAATAGGAAGTCCTAGCCACCACTTTTGCAGGGGCTGATGAATTTCTCAAATCCCAAGTTAGAACTCCATCATTTTTTTATTTATTTATGCAAATTAGTATTTGAAATGGTGTTTCTTCTATTTTGTGGTAATCTTAGAATATGCTGTGGGTATTATGTTAAGCATTAACACAGGCTTTAGTACCGTTAGGCTTTAGTAGCCTACTTGGAACTAAATCTAACATTTCTTCTCAAACAAAGAAAATATTCCAATTTCCAAACAATAAGATTTGCAAATGCGTTTTTAGAACAAAATCTATTCATTGAAACTATTGGCTAAGTTGTCAATTGACCATGTTGCAAAATTATTTTAAATAAAAAATGATTTCTGTAGCAGCATGTCTCAGGAATCATAGGGTTCTTTTATTTATTATAAGGTTTTTTGGCATTTAAATCTCATTATTAATTTATAAGAATTATATAACATTGTCAGGATGTAAGCCATTTGAAATGTTGGCTGTTTAGATGTAAAGAAACTTTTGTGTCCTTAAACTGACCTACATACTAAAAAGTTCAGCCTAGAATTGTTATGGGTAAAGATTTATAGAGCCATTTTTTATAGTTCCTTTTCTTTTGGTCTATTATGTGTCAAATGGAGATAAAGTTAAAAAACAATATCTAAATGTTCTCAATAATTCAAGGTGTGAGGTTCCCTGGAAAGAAATGCAATTATACCCTAGAGGCAGCCAGATTTCTGAGACTTAGGTTTGCCACGTTGGCTGTTTTAGCTATTTTGCTCTGTTTTAGATTTTACTCATACAGAGCGACCATCTGTATATATGCCAGGATCTAAAAATTTAACCAAGATTTTAATTTAATATTAGTTAAAATGAAAAACTGTATTTCTATACAGGTTTACTTTATCATTGTTTTCAATTTTGTTTTTATTTACCTGGTATTCAGAAAGTTTCTTTAATGATACATCTGTCTATATGTATATGTATATGTATATCTATATCTTGGAGTAGACAAGACTATGAGACTAAACTATAAAATTTAAAGAATAATCTTATGCTACAAACATTGAAATAAGAATAATTATTATTTTTAATGAAATACAAATCAGGAATGGGAAGAAAAGAGTTAAAACATATTTATGAGACTGTCCTAATTCCTCTAAGGCCACTTATTTATATTAATTAAATGTCAAATTAATAGTTTGCTTTTTGTGAACATCTGCTTTATATAAAGCAAAAAATCCACTGCTATTCCCTAATCCTTCTCTACCTCTCTTATACTGCCCACCATTAGCATAAATTAATATTTCCAGAGATTTTAGGCCTATACAAACATATATGTATCCTTTTTTGTACAAAATTAGGGTGATAGCATGCATATTGTTCCCCAGTCATTTTTAAAATTTCATGTATCTTAAACATCTTCTCATATTAGTACCTATCTACCTTCTTTAGTTTTTAGTAGCTTTATTGAGCTATAATTGACATATAATAAATTATACAAGTTTGAGGTGTACAATTTGGTAAGTTGTGATGATGTATACTCCTGTGAAATCATCACTACAATCAAGAAATTGAAAATATCATTCACTGAAAAGTTTCCTCATTTCACTTAGTAATTTCTCCCTCCTATACCTCCCTGCCTTCAACAACCATTGAACTGCTTTTGTTCCTATAGATTCATTTGCATTTTCTAGAACTTCCTGGAACCATACAATGCATACTCTTTTTTTGATCTGGCTCTTTTCACTAAGCACGATTATTCTAAATTCTTAAATGTTGATGTGCATCTCATCCCTTTTCACTGATGAGTGGTATTTCATTTTATGAATATTCATAATTTGTTTATCCATTCACCTGGTGATGGACATTTGGATTATTTGTAGTTTTTAGTTGTTATTGATACATCAGCTATGAACATTTGGTTCAAGTCTTTGTGTGGACATATGCTTTCATTTATCTTGAGCAAACACCTGGAAGTGGAATGTCTGGGTTGTATGGTAGGTGAATGTATAATTTTTTTAGAAGATGCCAAATGGTTTTTTAAAGTGGTTTTAAGTATATGGAAATTCCAGTTCCTTTACATCCTTTACAGCACTTGAGATAGTCAGTCTTTTTAATTAAGGCATCCTATTAGATGTGTCCTGATATATCTCTTCGGTTTTAGTTGAATTTCCCTAATCACTAATGATGTTAAGTAAATCTTTATGTGTTTATTGGCTCTCCATACATTTTCTTTGATAAAAGGTATGTGCAAATCTTTCAGAATCAAGAATTACTTTCAATAAGAAAAGGCTTCCTGGGATTTTGGTTGGGATGGTGCTGAATCTATAGATCAATTTTGGGTGGGTAGATATTAACAACATTTGAACTTCCAGTTTATGAATACATATCTCTTCATTTGTTTGGGCCTTTAATTTCTCTCAACAATATTTTGTAATCTTCAGTGTATAAGCTTTCCATTTCTTTGTCAGATTTATCCCCAAGTATTTCATAGTTTAGATGCTATTGTGTTACTGGTTTTTAATTTCTATTTCCAATTTTTCATGGCTAGTATATAGAAATATACTTTTTATATACTGATTTTGCTAAATTCACTTATTTGTTCTAATAGCTTTTTAGTAAATTCCATAGACTATTTTACATACATGATCAGGTCATCTGCTAATGTGGACAGTTTTACTTCTTCCTTACCAATATGTTAGACATTGACATTAATCTCAACCCTGTGTGAGCTCCAAGCACAGTTTCCTGAAATCCCTTCAGGTGATTCCCTACTTTTCCCCAGTGTCTTGGGTAGTTTCTTCACACCGGTGAAGTCATCAGTATTTAAATAAATACCTGAAGGTGGTACCCTCTGCACATCTTCAGGGTTCTCTCCGTATACAGCTCTCTCCTCCCCATTACTCTGATCTGCAAACTCTAGCTTCCTTGGCTTGCCTGAACTGCAGCTCTGTCTTAGGCACACTGCCAGTCAGTGCCTGGGTTTTTCTCTCCCTGAGTCACTGCCTGGAAACTTACTCCTGGCAGTAAGCTGGAACAATCATAAAGCTCACCTCATTGTCTTCATTGCCTAACATTTTGAGAGACATTGCTTCATGTATTTTGTCTACTTTTTAAAGTATTTCAGGGAGGGTGGATTTGGTCATTGTTACTCTGTCTTGCCTAGAAGGAAAGGTCTTCCTTGTTTTTTAATGGCCGCAAATATTCCACTGTATTGCTTATATCAAAATTTATTTAACTAGACTCTGGCTGAAGAGCATTGTTTCTAGTGTTTTAAAACTATATGCAATAGGAAATAAAATTCTTATGTCTATATTTTAAAGTTTGATAAAATGAAAATCTAGAAAAAATTTAACAGTGGAATTTCAGGAATTATTATAGTAAGAACAGTGGTCATCCTTTTCTCACAATCCTGAAGTGAGAAGAGGCTGTAATAAATAGGTTAAGATATAAACACTAGTGTTAGCTAAATGGTTTTGTTTGTTTGTTTGTTTTTAAGAGATGAGATTTTTCTACGTTGCCCAAGCTGGATTTGGAATTTTGGACTCAAGCTACCCTCCCACCTTGGTCTCCCAAGTATGATAGCTGGAACTACAGGTATGTGCTTGCTAAATGGTTTTTAACAACCAATTCATTTATTCATTCATTCAACAAATATTTTATTGACTTCCAATTATTTGAACTTAGTAGTATTTATTGAAAACAATATATGGACAATTTATTGAATACAGTCTTCATTGCATTTTATATTTAACATTAGAGCACAGCTTTTATGATGTTTTTGTTTTAAATTTTTTTAAAACAAAGGGAAAATGCATTTTAAACAAAACAAAAATTTATTCAACACTCTGACAGTTTTACCACTAAATTTATTTTTTATAAGTATACTATACCTATACTAATAAATATTCCTTCCATACTTGCATTTGACACTGGAGTTTAACCTAATGATAAACCTAATTTAATAAATCTGAGAAGTAAGTTTTCTTTTACTTTAAAAAAATATTTCTACCATCAGGAAATACAGTAAACATCATATAAAGTAAACTGTGTGAGGTCCTTATTTTTTTCATAAAAACATTTACAGTAGGAAGAAATCTTTCTTTAGTTGTTATAGCATCCACATTAGATAAAATTTCAAATGTGAAATATTTCTTCAGATTACTCATAGTTCTTATATCTGTATTTATTCAGAGGCACATTGTTTTTTACTAGAAAAGTTGATAACATAGCCAAAATGTGACAGTATCTTCCATACAAAATTGTTATCATCAATATTTTTTTCTTGAGAAATATCAGAATTAAATACTAAAGTAATTTTTTGGTTAAAGAGATTATCCAATTTAATGGCCTTCCCTCAAAGAATACTTCAAAATTTAAAAAGGTGAAAACAGAGCAAGGACAATACTGCTATGAATCACACTTTATGAAAGAGAAATATTTCACAGTTGTGCACTTCTTAATTAATAAATAGGCTAATAGGATTTTGTAACTAGGCCTATTGACTTTGCATTCCAGACAAGCAGCACCAATTTTGGACTGTGTAGTTCAAAGCAAGATGCCTGGTGAGTTTGGGACCAGGAGCAGGTCAGGGTTTTGTGGGACCTGTAGATAATTCAATTTGGTGAGGGGGGCACTCTTAAGAAAAAAATAATACAAAATTAAGAGCACAAAATTTGTTAAAATAGGGGTATTTTTTTAGAATGTGAAAAACTATCACAAAAGTCTGCAAATTTTAAAAGGTGACAAATAGTATCAAGCATTAAGAACACAAAATCCAGAAATTAATACGTTTTAAATAATTACAGGTTTGACGCACCTCTATTATTTTATTCCCCTTTTATTTTGATGCATACTTTTTTATTGGCTTCTATTTTTTCCCCCCATATGGATATTGAGTTATTCTAGCACATTATTGGAAGAGATGTTCCTTTCCTGGTTGAATTTCTCTTGTGTCATTGTCGTAAACCACTTTACTGTATAAGTGGGGTCTGTTTTTAACATGCTATTGTATTCCATTGATCTATGTGTCTATCTTTTCACTGTTACAATACTGTCTTGATTACTGTAGCTTTATAGAAAGTTCTGAAATCATAGGCTAAGTCTTTTCAACTTTGGTCTTCTTTTTCAAGATAGTTTTAGCTATTCTTGGTCCCTTACTTTCCCAAACGCCTTTTAAAATTATCTTGTCAATTTCTAGGAAAAGACATGCTAGAACTTTGACTGGGATTATATTGAATCTATAGATCAATTTTGGGGTACTTGATTTTCTTAATAGTATTTGGTCTCTTAATCCATAAAAGAAGTGATTTATATCTTCATTTATCTAGGTATTTTTAATTGTTCCCATCAATGTTTTATAGTTTCAGTACATAGGTTTTGTATCTCTTTCTGTTAAATTTATCCCTAAATATTTTTGATTTTAAAATTTATAAAATTTTATATTTAATATTTTAATATTTAAAAATTTTGTTTTTTAAATGTTCAATGCTAGTATATTAATAATACAATTTGTATTGTCTATTAATTCTATATCTTGCAACATTAGTTCCAGTGGTAGCTATTTTTTTTTTTTTGCAGATTCCTTAGGATTTTCTATATACACAATCATGTCAACTATAAATAATGACATTTTTCCTTCTATTTTTCGCCTGTTTGCTTTCCTCCCCCACCTTGCATTCTTTCGCTGGCTAGGAACTCAATGCCGTGTTCAACAGATGTGGCTAGATAAGACACCCTTCCCTTTTATTTCATTTCAGAAGGAAAATATCTAATATTTCACTGGTAAATATGTTAATTGAAAAATTTTGAAGATTATGCTTCTTTTCACATTGAATGTTTCCTTCTGTTCCTAGTTTGCTAAGAGACTTTAAAACAGAATTTTTTTTTTGGTCAAATGCCAATTTCATCTACTAAAATGATTATATAATCTTTTTGGTCTCATACTGTTAACGTGGTGAATTACATCAGTAGCTTATCATATATTAAACCAACATTGAATTCCTGTGATATACTCAACTTGATTATGGTATATAATCTCTATATATCGCTGGATTTGACTTATATTTTTAATGATTTCTGACTATATTTTCCAGAAGGATTTTGTCTATATAATTATTTTCTTGTAATGTTTTTGTCTGATATTGGTAATGAGAAATACTAGCCTCATAAAATGAGTAAATGACTTGGTAACTATTCCTTTCTTCTCTATTTTCTGAAACATTTTGTATTGAATTAGTATAGGTTATTACTTAAATGTTTACTAAGATTCACTGATGATGCCATGTGGGCCTAAAATGTTTTTTTTTTGTGTGTGTGAAGTTGTATAGGGGCTAAAAGGCTAGAGTTTCTGTTTCTTCTTTGATCAATTTTGGGATTAATGTCTCTCAATAAATTTTTTCATTTAATCTAAATTGTTGAATTTACTGGCATAAAGTTGCTCATGATATTCCATTATTATACTTTTAATATTAGTAGCATCTCTGGTGATACCCTTCTTTTCAGTCCTGGTGCTAATAATGTGTATTTTCTCTCTCGCTCTTTTATTTTTTGAAAAGTTATTCTAGTGGTTTATTAATTTTATTACTCTTTTCAGAGAACTAACTTGTGGTTTTGTTGATTTTCTCAATTATTTTTGTTTTGTATTTCTTTGTTTTTATTTTAATTTCATTATTTCTTTATTTTGTTTCTTATGTTTACTTTGGGTTCTACTTTTATTTTTTTCAAGATTCTAATCTTGGAAACAGAAATCATTGCTTTACACCATTCTAATTCTTGAATATAGCACTTAAAACTGTACATTTCCTTTAAGAATTGAATTAGATGCATTTCACAGTTTAATTTGTTATGCTTTATTATCCAATTAAATAAGTTTTCTAATTTCTAGGTAATATTATTCATCCTCAAGTCTTTTTGATTGGCATTGTTACAGCTATAGCAGATTTCTTATGCTTAATGCATATGTGGTAAATCATTTAAAAAATTTTTAACTTTCAAACATTTTGTACTTTTAAATTTAAAGTATATATAATTTTTATAAATAAACACAGTTGGATCTTTTTAATCTAGATTCATAGTTTGTGTGTTAAAGGAAGCATTAAAAAAACATTTTAATGTAATTATTGACATGCTTAAGTTTAATACTACCATATTGGTATTTGATTTCTTTTTTGTCCTGTGTGTTCATTGTTCCTTAGCTATTTTTGTCTTTTTCTGGAGGTATAGTAAATATATTTTTAGTATTCAATTTTACCTCATTTTATGGCATTTTAGTCATGGCTTTTTGGGTTTTTGGGGGTGTTTCCATATATAATACAATATGCATGTGTATGTAATTTATTACATTCTATGTTAAAAAATTCTATTATGTCACAAAAATTTATAACAACGTATTTTCAATTGTCAGATATTTTACTTATAATTATTACATAAACCTATTTTTGTTGTTATTTGTAAGTGGCTAATTGTCTTTAAGAAGATAACTAAATATGTGTGTAAGTACAGAAATAATAATTTCAAAGCCACCTAATGCTTACCGACCAATTTACTTTTTCTGCTGTCCTTAATTCCTTCTTATAAAACCAGGTTTCTATCTGATATCATTTTCCTTTAGCCTATAGAAATTCTTTTAGTGTTTTTATAGTGGAGATTAATTTTTTCATGCTTTCAATCTAAGCAAATGACTTCATGAGTTGAAATTTTTACTAGTGAAATTGACAAAAGTTAAGAAAAAACTTGTTTAGTAGGCTTCTTGGAAATGAGTATTCTCACACTGCTATATGGAACAGAAAATGATGGAACTATACAATATTGTGTTTTGACAATCAAATTAAAAATGTTTTATCCTCTGACTTAAATTTTAAAATTCTTGGAATTTATAAGAAATTCAGATGTGTGCAAATATATATCTACAAGGGGGCAAACTGCAGCTTTATTATTATTATTTTTTTTATGGTACAGAAATATGGAGAAATTAGAATCCTTGTGCATTGCTGGTGGGAATGTAAAATAGTGCCACTGCTGTGGAAAACAGTTTGGCAATTCCTCTAAAAGTTAAACATAAAATTACCATATTCCACTCCTAGGTATATACCAAAAATAATTGAAAACAGGAACTCAAACAGATACTTATGAATGAATGTTTATAACAGCATAATTCACAATAGCTGAAGGTGGAAACAATCCAAATATCTATCAACAGATGAATAGGTAAACAAAATATGATATCATAGAAGAGATGAGTTTTGACCTAAAACATACTAAGTGAAATGAACCTAAAAACAGACAAGTAATGATCACAATAGGACTAAAGAGGCAAATTATAGACAGAGACTAAGAAGAGGCATTCGACAGTTGGGGAGAGAGAGCTGGGACTATTTGCGTGAAGGGCAGAGTTATTGTTATGGTGAAAAGTTTTGATAATGGTGATGTTGACACATAGAATGTAAGTAAGTGATTGTACACTAAGTGTCAAAATGTCTGAAGTACACTTAGAAGTCTAGAAGGCAAGGCAAGAGCTGAGGCTTAGGAGTTAGGACCAGTTGAGTGCAGCGAACCCCATCTTGCAAGAAAATAGAAATTGAGCCAGGATGGGGCATTGCCTGTTGTCAAAAAATACAAAAGTAGCTGAGGCAGGAGGATTGCTACCGGCCTTTGGTTGCAGTGAGCTTGATGACATATTCTTAGCCAGGAGACGGATGAGACTGCTATAAAAAAAGACAGCCAGGAAATGCAAATGTGTTCAATCATTAAAACCAAACTATTGATACAAAAAAAAAATTATGCGTCAATAATATGCTAGAAAAAACCAGGAATTGGAATATTTTAATGACTAAACTATTTGAATTATATCTCAAAAACGTAAAGCAATACAGCAGTTTAGGGGTAGTTGAATCTGTTGGTCAATCCACATTTCTCATAGGGGAGAAAGCAGTAACAAGGCATTTGCCAGCAGATTCTGCTCTTCTTTCAGTCAGTAAGTTGATAAGTACAGTAGTTATCTGCATAACTCTACATTTTCTACTCTTTTTTAAATTTATTTATTTATTTATTTATTTTTTATAATTTATTTTTTTAATTTCAGAATATCATGGGGGTACAACACTTTGGCCATACACATTGCCCCTGTTCTACCCGTGTCAGAGCCACAATCGTGGTCGTCTCCCAAACTGTGCTCCCCACATCCATTCAGTGAGAGTTTTTCCCATCCCTTCCACCCCCCTCCCGCCCGCCCGCCCTCTGATGAATGTTATTGCCCTGTGTGATGTAAGTGTTCATCAGTTAGTACCAGTTTGATGGTGAGTACCAGTGATGCTTGTTTTTCCAATCCTGTGACACTTCGCTTCGAAGAATGGGTTCTAGCTCCAACCAGGATAATACCAGATGTGTTAATTCACTGTTGTTCCTTATTGCTGAGTAATACTCCATGGTATACATATACCACATTTTATTGATCCACTCGTGTATTGATGGGCACCTGGGTTGCTTCCACAACTTTGCAACCGTGAATTGTGCTGCTATGAACATTCGAGAGCAGATGTCTTTATTATAAAATGTCTTTTTTCTTTTGGATAAATACCCAGTAGTGGGATTGCTGGGTCAAATGGTAATTCTACTTTTAATTCTTTGAGGTATCTCCATATTCTTTTCCATAGAGGTTGTACTAATTTGCAGTCCCACCAGCAGTGTATGAGTGTTCCTACCTGTCCACATCCCCGCCAACATTTGTTATTTGGGGATTTTTTGATATGAGCCAATCTCACTGGAGTTAAGTGATATCTCATTGTGGTTTTGATTTGCATTTCCCTGATGATTAAAGAAGTTGAGCACTTTTTTATATGTTTGCTGGCCATCATTCTGTCTTCTTTGGAAAAGTTTTTGTTCATGTCCTTTGCCCATTTTTTAATAGGGTTGTTTGATTTTTTCTTGTTGATTTTCCTAAGTTCTGTATAGATTCTGGTTATAAGCCCTTTATCAGAGGTGTAGCATGCAAATATTTTCTCCCATTCTGTAGGTTGTCTGTTCACTCTAGTGATAGTTTCCTTGGCTGTGCAGAAGCTTTTCAATTTGATCAGGTCCCATGTATTTATTTTTGTTGCTGCTGTGATTGCTTTGGGGGTCTTCTTCATAAATTCTTTGCCTAGGCCAATGTCCATAAGAGTTTTTCCAACATTTTCTTTGAGAATTCTTATGGTTTCATGTCTTAGGTTTAGATCTGTTATGCATTGTGAATTGATTTTTGTGAGAGGTGAGAGGTGTGGGTCCACTTTCAGTCTTCTACATATGGCCATCCAATTTTCCCAGCACCATTTGTTGAATAGGGAATCTTTTCCCCAGTGTACGTTTTTCTGGAATTTGTCAAAGATCAGGTGACTGTATGAGGTTGGTTTTATATTTGGGTTCTCAGTCCTGTTCCATTGGTCTACGTGTCTGTTCTTGTGCCAATACCATGCAGTTTTGGTTACTATAGCCTTGTAGTATAGTTTGAAGTCTGGTAGACAGATGCCTCCCAATTGTTCTTTTTGCTTAAGATTGCTTTGGCTAGACGGGGTCTTCTCTGGTTCCACACGAAGCGTAGAATTATTTTTTCTAGATCGGCAAAAAATGATGTTGGTATTTTGATAGGGATTGCATTGATTCTGTAAATTAATTTAGGTAGCAAAGCCATTTTTACTATGTTGACTCTGCCTATCCAAGAGCATGGTAAGGTTTTCCATCTATTTACATCCTCTGCAATTTCCTTTCTCAGTGTTTCATAATTCTCTCTATATAGGTCTTTGATCTCCTTAGTTAGATATATTCCTAAATATTTAATTTTCTTTGTTGCTATTGCAAAAGGTATAGCATCTTTAATTTGTTTCTCGGCTTGATTGTTATTAGCATATATGAAGGCTATGGATTTGTGTGTATTAATTTTGTATCCTGAGACTTTGCTGAATTCATTTATCAATTCCAGTAATCTCTTGGTTGAATCTTTGGGGTTTTCTATGTATAATATCATATCGTCTGCGAATAGTGAAAGTTTGACCTCTTCTGCCCCATCTGGACGCCCCTGATTCCTCTGTCTTGTCTAATTGCTGTGGCCAGGACTTCCAGCACTATGTTGAAAAGAAGTGGAGATAGTGGACACCCTTGTCTGGTGCCAGTTTTAAGGGGGAATGCCTTCAATTTTTCCCCATTCAGTATGATATTGGCTGTGGGTTTATCGTATATGGCTTTAATAGTTTCTAGGAATGAGCCATCTATGCCTATATTGTTAAGAGTTCTTATCATAAAAGGGTGTTGGATTTTGTCAAAAGCCTTTTCTGCATCTATTGAAAGGATCATATAATCTTTGTTCTTGCTTTTATTTATATGGTGAATTACATTTATAGATTTGCGTACGTTGAACCATCCCTTCATCTCGGGAATGAAGCCCACCTGATCATGATGGATTATTTTTTTGATGTACATTTGAATTCGTTTTGCAAGGATTTTATTGAAATTTTTGCATCTATATTCATAAGGGATATTGGTCTGTAGTTTTCTTTTTTTGTTGTGTCCTTTCCTGGCTTTGGTATCAAGGTGATATTGGCTTCGTAGAATGAGTTTGGGAGGATTCCATCCTTCTGGATATTTTCAAATAATTTCTGCAGTATAGGCACCAGTTCTTCTTTGTAAGCTTGGTAGAATTCAGGTGTGAACCCATCTGGTCCGGGACTTTTTTTTGTGGGTAGATTTTTAATTACTGCTTCAATTTCGGTGCTTGATATTGGTCTGTTTAGAAATTCAGTTTCTTCCTGGTTGAGCCTAGGGAGGTAGTGTGTTTCTAAGAATTTGTCCATTTCCTCCACATTTTCGTGTTTGTGGGCATAGAGATTTTTGTAGTATTCAAAGATGATGTTTTGTATTTCCATGGTATCAGTTGTGACTTCTCCTTTTTCATTTCTAATTGAGCTTATTAGAGTCCTTTCCTTTTTGCTTCTGGTCAACCTGGCAAGTGGCCTGTCTATTTTGTTTATCTTTTCAAAGAACCAGCTTTTCGTTTCATTGATCTTCTGTATTGTTCTTTTGTTCTCGATTTCATTTAGTTCTGCTCTAATTTTGGTTATTTCTTTTCTTCTGCTGGTTTTAGGATTGCTTTGCTCTTCCTTTTCCATTTCCTTAAGATGATTCATTAGTTTACTGATTTGTGACTTTTCTGTCTTTTGGATGTGGGAATTTAGGGCGATAAGTTTTCCTCTCAGGACTGCTTTTGCTGTATCCCACAGATTTTGATAACTTGTGTCCCCATTATCGTTTAGTTCGAAGAATCTTTTGATTTCATTTTGAATCTCCTCTTTGACCCAATAATCATTCATCAATAGATTGTTTAGTTTCCAAGTTTTTGGAGGAAGATGTGAGTTTCTGTTGGAATTGATATCTAATTTTATTCCGCTGTGGTCTGAAAAGATACATGGTATGATTTCTATTTTTTGAATTTGTTTAGATCTGTTTTGTGGCCTAGGATGTGGTCAATTTTAGAGAAAGTTCCATGAGCTGATGAGAAGAATGTATATTCAGTGTTATTTGGGTGGAGTGTTCTGTAGATATCTGTTAGGCCAAATGTTCTAGAGTCCTGTTTAGGTCTTTTATTTCTCTATTTAATTTTTGTTTGGAGGATCTGTCCAGTTCCGTCAGTGGGGTGTTGAAGTCCCCTGCAATTATGGCATTCCTGCTTATTATGTTGTCTAGATCTAGCAGCATTTGCTTTATGTACCTGGGTGCTCCTGTGTTGGGTGCATAATGTTTAGGATTGTTAAATCCTCTTGTGACATTTTTCCCTTCACCACTATATAGTGTCCATTTTTGTCCTTCTTTACTTTTATTGCTTTAAAGTTGATGTCATCTGAAATGAGGATGGCTACTCCAGATTCTCTTTGGTTTCCATTAGCCTGAAAAATTGTATTCCATCCTTTCACCTTGAGTCTGAATGCGTCTTTGTGTGTAAGGTGTGTTTCCTGAAGACAACAGATACTTGGTTTGTATTTTTTAATCCATTCAGCCAGCCTATGTCTCTTCAATGGGCAGTTCAAGCCATTTACATTTATTGAGAGAATTGATATTTGGGGTAAATTTCTGATTATTCTGTTGGGTGGTATCTTTTGTTTTACCTCTTGCGTCATTGTGGAATCTGGTTTCTGGGGTTTTAGCCTTTGCATAGTTTTACATAGGTGGGTGTCTGTTGCTCTGTTTAGTGTATAATGCAGGTCTAAGCATTTCTTGCAAGGCCGGTCTGGATTTCGCAAATTCTATCAGTGATGGTTTATCTGGAAAGGTCTTTATTTCTCCCTCATATAAGAAGCTTAGTTTGGCAGGATACAGAATTCTGGGTTGACCTTTGTTTTGTTTTAGGAGATTGATGATGTCTCCCCATTCCCTTCTGGCTTGTAAGGTTTCAGCTGAGAAATTTGCAGTTAATCTGATGGGTTTCCCTTTGTAGGTTACCTCCTTTTTTTGTCTTACAGCTCTGAGGAGTGCCTCTTTTGTGTTTACTTTGGTCAGTCTAATAATTATGTGGCGTGGTGAATGCCTTTTCACGTTGACTCTCCCAGGAGTCCTGTGTGCTTCTTGTACTTGGATGTCGAGATTTCTGGCTAAGCCATGGAAATTTTCCTCTATTATTCCTTCAAATAAATTTTCCAGCCCATGCAAATTTTCTTCCTCTCCCTCAGGGATACCTATTATCCTTATGTTTGGCCTCTTTACATAATCCCACATTTCTTGTATGCTTTTTTCCTGTCTCTTGTTTTTGTGTTCTTTCTCTTCAGCTGATTTATTTAGCGCATAGGAGCTGTCTTCTAGCTCTGAAATTCTTTCCTCTGCATGGTCCAGCCTATTCTTAAGGCTTTCCACTGTGTTTTGTAGATCCTTGAATGCTTCTTTCATTTCTAGGATTTCTATTTGATTTTTCCGTAATATTTCTATTTCTTTGGAGAATTTTTCATTCATTTCTTGCATTTTTCTTGTGGTTTCTTTGTGCTGGGATTCAATTTTCTCTTGAATTTCATTGAGCTTTCTTATAATCCATAAACGAAATTCCTCTTCTGTCATTCTACCCGTTTCATTTGGGTTGGTATCCATTGCTGAGGAACTGATAATTTCTTTTGGGGTGACTTTTCACTCTGATTTTTCATGTTCCCTGAGTTCTTTCGCTGGTTTTTTCTCATCTGGCCTCTTGGTCGAGAGCTGGGGGTGTTAGAGCTAGTTTATGGTCCTGTCACCAGGCCCACAATTATTTTTCCTTGGCAAAGCCAGGGAGAGAAGTAGTGGCCTGTATTGCCTTAGGTGTATTTTAGCAAGTTTGTTGGATCTTGAGTTAACTCTGACCTGTGGTCTTCTCCTCTTCCCAGTGGAGTGTGGTGAGAATGACCTCCCAGCTTGGGCTCTGAGCTAATGGATTGTACTTGAGAATATGAGTCCTCCGCTCCCTATTAGCTAGGTATTCTGTTATGTCCGTGGCAGACTCTGATTCCCCAGTTGGGGTATGCGAAAGCCCTGTGCTTTGGGAGGGGTCTTGTAGCTCCTAGGGGTTACTTTGACCCTGCTTTTCCTGAGGTTCTGGTAGAAACACAATTTCCTTTGACTGCAGTGTGAGAGCTGAGTTGGGAAAATTCTACACGGCTCAGAGGTTGCTCATCTAGCCACGTGTGGCTGCCCTTCTGATGTGTGTCTCCGCGTGAAACTGGTTTATAGGGGAATCTCCAATTGTGCACCCCTTTTCCACCACTAGACCTCAAGGCGAGGCAGGTGGCCGTCTCTATCCCCAGCAGTCTCCACCGGGGGGATGTTCCCACGGGGAGGGGGGAGTAGTGGCAGCTGGAAGCACTCTTGGGTGGCGCGAAATTCCCTATTGAAGTGGGCAGGATTATGGGGAGCTGCTCTGGTTCAGCCTGTGGCTCTTGAGGTATTTGGTTGTCATGGGAACCAATAGTTACAGCAAATGAGTCACTATGGCCAGCAACCTTCAAAATGAGCGATCTCTGGGGTACAGGAGGGCTGGGACCTGAGGGGCGGGCACTAGGACCGGCACGGAGCGGAGTTGTCGGAGGCCAGAGCCGGGGTAGCAGAACCAGATGGACGAGCTGCAAACTGTTTCCAATACTCAAAGGTCCCACCTCTACAGTTCCGGGATCTCGACCCACCTGGAACCCACGGATGCAGCTGTCCCTGGCCACCACAGGCAAAGCCTGTCTCGTCCCAGCGGATGAGCCCTGGGCCGGGGCGGGGCGGAGCTAGAGACGCGGCTCACGGCTCCGCGCGGGCGGCTGTAAAGATGGCGGCCGCCGCCAGCCTGGCGCACAGCCGGGCTCCGATCGCGCCGGGAGCGCAGTTTTTCTCCGCCGGTAGTTGTTAGCAACCTATAAGGGCGCGTCCCGCTCTCCGATAAACTCCTGGGCCCCGTCCCGCTGACTTCTAGTGGCGCAGTGCCGGCCTGCGGGTTCCCGTGCGCTGTCCCGGGAAGCTGTATCTCGGTCCCTGCCCAGTTCCTCCCCAGCCCTCGGCAGTCTCTGTATATTGCAGCTGCGAGTTGTGTCTGGCTCTGGCTACTTCCTCCTCCTCTCCACAGGGCTCGCCGGCCCGAGCAACCGCTCTGTCCCAACTCTGGGCTTGTCCCTGACTGCGTGGACGGGGAGGCGCGTAACCGCTTGGGGGGCAGGTCGTGCTGTGCGGACCTGTTGAGCGCGTCCTTCCCGCGCTCTGGGCTCTATTGTGCTCCGCGCGCCCTCCGATCTTTGTGAAAATTTTGTACCTGTTTTCTTGGGCTGGGCGTTCGGCGTTGTTTCTCTGTCATTCGCAATGCTGTTTTCGGAGTGAGCGGTCCGTGCTCGCAGGCAGCTGCTGGCGTTCTTCACCTCCTTTCCTGGGAGCGGTACGGTGGGCGGACCCTATCACACCTCCATTTTTTCAGGAGTCCTGCAGCTTTATTTTTAATAGCAAAAAAAAATGGATATAACCTCAAAGTTACTTAGTGAATGACAATACACCTACGTGATGAAATAATATTTAGCTATTAAAATTTGATTTCAGAATACATTCATTGCTAGGGCTGAAAAATGCTAAAAGCTGTTATATATAATATAGAATAACTTTAAAAATAAATGTGCTTATCTTCACAGAAAAAAAGGGACATGTATCAAATTTTTATAGTAGTGATTTTTTTTTTTTGGTGCTTTTTTGTGTTTACCAATGTTTCTGCCTTGAGTATGTTATTAGACAAAAGTTCTATTGTATTTATCCAATGAAGAATTATTGAGCACAGTAGGAAATATTAAATATACTGTAGAATGGAAAACAACTTAGAAAGAACTCCTACTGACCTTCGGAGTCTAGATAATTCTCTAGGGAGCATAGATGTCTCTGTTGCCTAAAGGGCCAACATTGAAACCATTTAATTTGTGTTTCCTATTTTCTCTCTTCCCTGCCTACTGAACTGTGGTAGAGGGATAAAAGTTAAGTTGAGAAAGACATAGAAGCCATATAATGTAATCCTAAATAAAAAAAGCCAATTATGAATGAAGTGTCATTAAACTTTACAGCACTAATAAAAAGACTGGCTTATATCTTTGTGGGTTACCAAAATGTTGGAAGGTAGTATTTTAAATTTTCATGAATGTGTTACGATCCTTTTTACTAGAGTACTGGGACCTGGAAATTATTAGTTTGGTGACCTAAAATGAATTATTTTGGCTTGAGGCTATTGACCTGTCGGGGAAATGGTAATGAATAGAAGAATGGTGTGTTCCATACAACACTCTAATTTCTATTTTTAGCTATGCATACATGCATTACCTTAAGAAGGAATGTGCTATCATGCATTTTAAGTTCACGTAATATTATGGCAAATTGGAATTTAGATCCTATGACAATAGGTTAATTGCCAACTTTATTCTCTTGGTGAAATAAAAAGTACAGGGGACTTATACTTGGAAGAGAATTGTTAAGGGTGGTTATCTTATCTTAATATATTGTGATATTTTATAATATTATTAAAATGTTACTTGGCACTTGATGGCTGCTGGTGGAAAGAGGTATGATCCAATTTACAACTTAATGATATTACTTCTGTTCCTATTAGTAACAAATTAGAAGCACATATGTTAGACTTGGAAAGGAATTTATAGAAAAACTTAAATATGATAAGTATATGAGAATATAAATTTTTTATATAAATATATTTTTCTCCCACTTAACATGACATTGTGACCATACCTAAGGCAATAAATATTTTTCAAAAACATTATTTTCAATGGATATTAACATTCTCCTGAGAGAAAAGATTCTTCTTTCTCCATCAACCAATGAATTGCTGATGCACCATCCACTCTTTGTCCCAGGACAATATAATATCATAAGGCTGTATGATTTTTAAGAAATAGTTTTATGAAATTGCCCAAGTGACAGTAATTGTACCATGAGGTCACACAAAAAAAGGTAATTTCCTAAGCAATTGCTTGTTTTTAACTTGTGGATACTATATGTCATATAAATGACTGTATTTTAAATCTTACATGCTATACGGCTTAAATAAAGTTGTAACCTATCTCTGGAAGCTTAACACAACTTTACTTACTCTTCCTATACCTCAAACTCCCTTACTCCAAATTTAATTTACCTTGTCATATTTATGTATCCTAATGAGATATATTGAATTTGTTGGGAAAAATTAGTATATAAATAACAACAGAACAATAACAATAAAAATTATCAGGAAGAAATGACCTGGTTCCTTGGAATATCAGTTTCTTCATTTGTGACAAAATGTGGATAATTATTCCCATATTTTTGGGTAGGGGCTTGATGAGATTTAAATGAGATAATTTAAGTGAAAGCCTATTACACAGCTAGAAAGAGGGCAGTGTTCAAAAGGTGTTTTCCCTCTGTCCTCCTTTTGGAGACAAAACCAGTACATAATTTCCATTTCTTTTAGCTAATGCGCTTGCTGTTAAGTGGAACCATTTTGAAACCATCCCAAGTAGATGATAATATATCTAGTGTTATCCATATCTTGGTATTTTAAGTTGAGCAATTTTATATATGGAAATCATTTTAAAATGCTAATGAAATAAAATTTTGTTCAGTTTCAAATGATTGTTTTGGTAACATATAGATAAATGCTATTTTCCCTTTACTTATAAAAAAGGATAACCATTTCTTTGGCAGTATAATCTTAAAATATAGTGACTATAACTATTTCTATAAAATTTTATATAAAAGTGTTAAGATGCTTCACATCTTAAATATGTATAAGAAAATATATAAAGGGAATGAAAAAGTCAGTGCAAAGCACTCAGATACTAAAAAATGTAAAATTTGTTAGTAATAAGAAGATTGCTAATAAATCAGGGATACTTATATTTATAAAGAGACATTTGCCCCCTTACATATGTTTGAGTTAATTTGCTTTTCATGAGTAAGTAAAAAGGAAGAGAATGTGCTAAATAAATTTGAAAAACAAATTGGAATCTCTAAATGTTACCTGCATTTAATCACTCATCTTTGCTTTTGCCTACAGTAAAAGTCTCTTTTATTTCTTAAATCAAAAATGAGTGAGACAGGAGAGACAAGAGAGAGAATGAGAAAGAGAGAGAGAGACCTTTTAAAAAGACGGAAATTTTCTATTGCTTTGAAAATAAATGAGACATTATAAAAATTGATGTCTACACTAAGTAATAACTGGCACCATTTAAAACATTCATCTTTATTGACAATACTATATCTACACTTTGAAACAGTACTATAATTATCATTTCAATTTGATAAGCTTTTATAAATAACCTGGCAATTATGCCTGACGTACTACTCCATTTTCTCTATTAGTGTTTGTTATTTAAATAAGCATGATACACAAACACATCTTGGCAGTTTTCCCCTAATACATTACCTATTTATAATTTAAAAAAGAAAATATGGTCAAAATGAAATTTCCTCAATCAGACAAATTCTTAGTTTATAAATTAGTACTTGAAATAATTTGGGTACTTTTTCAGACCTCTGAATTAGTGTTGGGTAAAAAATAATGCTGTTATTTTTGTCAGAGTTACCAATATTGATACATATTAACGAGCCTCTGGCAGGATTCCATTCTTCTTAAACTACTGAGTGTTATTTAAACATTTAAACATTCTAAGTAGATTATACTAAGTTTGCTTCTGTCATCAACAATCAGTAAACATGTAGTACATGGCTTCAATGTGCTCAGGGCAATGCTAGACTAGGAATACCCATAAGACATAGATTTTACTTTTAAGATATTTACATTTAAATAAACAGTGATTACACATAGGGAATGGTGAACTGTAAACTTATTTCTGATCACACATACAACAATATGGTACCTATTTTAAGTGTTCTAAATATTTAGGCAAGAAAGATGAATTTCTCCTAACCCAGCCATCTGGTTACCTAGGCTGAGAGTAATGCAGATGGGTCATAATAAAGCCACCATTATAAACAACCCAATGAATAGTTTTTGTGAGATGTAAATGTTGATTATATTAAAATATAAAATAAAATTCCTCCAATAGAACATTTTCTTTTTTTCTCTCCCTTTATAGTTGTGCAACTGTAAAATATTTGCTGGTAAAATGTAGCTATTTGTGGATAACCCTTTCTGGACTCAGTCAGAGGTACTATTCTTATGTATTGCCTTCCTCTTAGATTCTATTTTACTGGAGAAAAATATCCAAATTTTGCTCTCTCTGAATTCTCTAAGGCTGTAGACATAGTGAGTGGGTAACTAATAAGTACCTGATGCTGATATACATAAATCACTTTCTTTCTGATTAGTCAAAAGATGTTACGAGTATTTTTTTATTAAATAAAACTTACTGATGATTACAAATATGAGCAGCCCACATGAATAGGTCACCTTAGGAATCATTATGGGTTTTAACCTGGGTCAGAGGATATTTAACATATAATTCAATGGGAGAAGACTTATTGATCACTGTTATTATTTGGTATTGGATATTCTTGGAAGCACATGTGGATGGATTATGGATACTATGAAAGAATAGTGCTTCGATGATACTGCTAAATGTAGTGATATATATAATTTCAAATTTTGAAGCCCATTTCAGATACTACAGTCTTCAGTCTTGGAGGGACATTTTCATCTTAAACATTAGTCTTTTACCCATACACAGATCATTATTCATCTACAAACCAGGGTTGAATGCAAAATCAGTATTATATGAGTAAATCTTTAACTAGAATATCGTTACTATTCTTGATATTATCATCCTTATAGAATTGTAGTTCACTAGCAACATATATGTCATTGTCTTGTATTCTAACTGTTATGAGTGTGGTGGTATGCATTGGACTACTAAATGACTTGCTTTGGTTAAGGCAGTCTAATTTTAAAAAAAGCTAACTTGGAATAGCCAGGCACATGACCAGAAAATACATCATATATCTCTTAATGAATTACTTTTGGTTGTTGTGACTAAGTTGGTGACATGGTTGTGAACAAAGTGAATCATCACACTTCACGACTTCAATCTAGTACCTTTTCCTGGGGGCGTGTTGTAGATCCTTATGCTATAATTTCTCAGTGTACACCTCCCAACATAAAGATCACACACACACAGGCTGAGGCTATGGAGCAGGTGGAAGGAATCTAGATTTTTCCAAATTATCAGATTCATTTTGTTTGTTCGATGGCCATAATCTCACTTCTATCTCACATTCATTGGTTGAAATTATTGTAACTCTAATTATAACTGAAAGTGCAATAAAAATTTGAATATGATAGAAGATGAACACATGTAAGTAGAGTTGATATAATAATAGACCATACAATTTTAGAATATTTTATAAATTTCAAAAGATTTCCCTGTGCATTGACTTCTTTAAAATGCAAAATAACTATCAATTGAACAGACCTTGTTAATCCCACTTTACAGATGAAGAAAAAAAATTTGAAGACTTACTAAGACTATACAGCTAATTAGTGTCAGAGCCAGTACTACAAGCCTTCCTCTTGATTTCTACTCCAGGCTTTCTCCCTTACAGTGACTTAATATTCATAATATAAACTTTCTAGTTGAATTTTGTCAGTTTAATAATGTCTAAAAATTCTGTTTTAAGGCTGGATGGCAAATAGATGACAGCTGGGTTCCTTATATTTCTTTATAATATGGCCTAGCTTTAGTTTATCTTAATTATCCAAAATAGTGTGTGTTTGCATGTGGTGGGGGGATATAGCAAGTATTAGATAAAACAAAACTGGTAAGTCCCAGGTCTCGGGTGAAATTCTAGAAAATATTGCTGAAATGACAAGTATAAGTAATTATAAAAGAATGTGAAAGTAAAAAAAGAGCCTGTTTCTTAAAAAATAATTAGTAGGATTCTACATCATGGGGATTTCATGAAAGAGATAATCTTTTCTATGAATTCCTTAAGGCTAAAAGGCTTAAATTTGAGTTAGATAATATTATTAACAATATTTACATATTTACAGCTGATTAAGGAGTGATGATCAAGGACAATTTGGGTAGAAATTTATAGAGGTGTGTGAAGAATTGCAACACGTTGTTTCCCTGGTAAAAATTGTTTCATTTGGGATGCCCTCTCTTTGTATAATTTGAATGTCTATAAACAAATGGCCATGGAGGCAAAACATACACACACACACACCCCGCACAACCACCACCACCGCCACCAACAGCAAATAAAATGATGACTTCTTTTGGCCCCTAGTTCCTGGACATGAAATCTAATGGGATTTATCTTGAGTAGGATACCAGAAGGATACCTAGTTATAAATATTTCATAAAAATCAATAAATTCCCCAAGGAAGAAAAGCAAAGAACTCCTCTTGGATTTTAATAAAATAGCTGGCAATATTAAGAACAATTAACACAAAAATTGATCTTCTAAAAAAATTTTTCCGTACTTTAGAAATATTTAATCATACTTTCAGGATTTCAATAGAACATAATGTTAATTAAGAGATACAATTTATTTAGCACATTTCTGTGGGGCTGGTAGAATTATTCTTTTCTGAAACACAGCAAACATCCATCCATTGCTGCTTTTGAGGTGAGAAGGTGGGCTTAACGTTCTCTTGTATATATTTCTGAAGACCTTAAATAACTCTATGAAATGCTGAATCCAGGCCCTGGATTTTATAGGCCAGGAGACATTTATTTAATACAAAAATCTTTTGGTTTGATATTCTCAGGATTGCATATTTTTTATAACAGATGTGTAGTATATAACATCTGTGAAAGAAAATAGTCAGAAATGATTAAGGTATCATTCTTTATTCTGTTAGATAATTTCAGCCCTCCTCACATTCCTCCCAGAGACTTATTTATTGTGGATACAACACCTTTGCAAAAGGGAATGTCTTGTGTATTACATGAGATAGAGCTGTGCACATAAGAAAATGTATGATAAATGGCTTTATTATGTATTGGTAATATAAATAGCCATTAAGAATTATATGAAATAAATATACTTGTTATGTGATTTTTAATTCCCAAAAGGAAGTAAGGGATAATGGATGTTTCCTTAGGAAACTGAAAAAAGAAACCCACTGCTACATTTAATAAACAAATTATTTCAACTTCTCCTTGGAATATGGTTAAAATGTAAGATCAAGAAAAATATACCTACTAATGCATCCACCTATGGTGTCACCCAGGTGATAGGGACTGGTCTTACAACCCTTGGCTTTTATCTGCCTTGCTGTGTTACTAGGAGATAAGATGGTCAGAAATATCATGTTCAAGGACAATTGGCCAAAGTTAGAGCTGGCAAAACCTTTAGGAATACTGCTTATCCCCACTGGAATTTTAAGCTTTCTGCTTGATTGTGGATTTGTAAAATGAGAAAATTTCACAAGTGGGTAAGCAGGTTATTTAATTAGCAGTTTCCATGTAATATGCTTGTTTGTGGAATGTGGATAATTCCCCAGGATCTACCTGGTTTTAGACAAAATGTTACTTCAAATAATCCACCTTCCTCTGTTCTGATTCTCTGCTTTCTAAGCCACTTTATTAATAATTTGGCAATATAATTTTAAAATTATGAAAAATTCATAAGTAATTTGGTATTCAAGATATCTTGATACTGGGAATGGGGTGCTCTAAAATTAGAGGTTAGCAAATTATGGCCTATGAGCCAAATCTGGCCCACTACTGGCTTTTGTAGGACCCATGAACTAAGAATAGTTTTACATTTTTAAATGGCTGGAAAAAACAAAAAGAATAACAATGTTTTATGACTCATTAAAATTATGTGAAATTTAAATTTTAGTAAATAGAGAAATTCTTATTGGAATACAGCCATGCCATTCATTTACGTATTGTTTTTGTTGCTTTCATGCTACAATGACATATTGGAGTAATTGCAAGAGAGACCATATGATTTCTACCGTACTTGCTATTTAGTCCATTACTAAAATATTTGCTGATTCTTGCTCTAGATTGTAAAGATATTTATTTCAATTTCTTGGAAAAGGGATTGACAATTAATGATGTAACATCTTGAGAGTTAAAATTGCTGAAAGAACAGGTGAGGTAGAATGAATACAGTGGTGGTATCTTCTTTGTTACAAGATCATATTTAGTTTCATTGAATTAAATACTTCTCTGGGAAAACTGTTCATCATCTGAAAAAGTAACAACATCTGAAAATTTTGAACTCCAATATTTATGGTTATGACTTTAAGGTAGTAATTTTTCTCAAATAGCAAGTAAAAAATATCACATACATCCCTAATATCTCATATTTAGAAAATCTTATATCTGGTAAATATAAATATAGGCTTTTGTTCTTAAAATCCAGTTTCTCATTATCCCCAGTGAGGAATAAACATACAGGAAAAGAAGTCATCCGGCTGTCCACTCTGAACAAACTCCTTCTATATCCAAATCCTCAGCCAGAAAACAAGCTAGGCAGCCTTGGGTCAAATTTAACCCACAGACATTTTTTTTTTTCCTTTTAAGACTCTACATTCTTTGAAAAATTTGAAATAGTTGCCAACATATAAAAATTGGGAGATTTCACTTAAAATGTTGGCTAAGTTTTCAAAAGATATGGCAATGCCGAACATACATTCCCACGTGGAATCACGGCCAATAGCTGAGTAGCAGCTGACCTTTTTATAGAAGGCGTGATCTCTCCAGTTAACACAGTCTTCAGCTGTGTGGCTTCACTCATTTTCATTGCCTGCCTGGCTTAGGAACTCAGTCTGTGAGCCTTGCACTGAGCCTTTTGAAGCAACTAGCTCAATGAGGCAGAGAGGAATGGCATCCGTGTGAGAGCTGAAGAGAGGTTTCTTCGGCTTTCCCTGGCAGACACTGTAAGAGTGGTAAATGACATTGTCCTACTTTGAGATAAAAGCAGTGAATAAGAAAACAGTACCTTCCCTCTGGATAGAATGAGAATTTCCTATTGGTATAATCAAGTGAAGATTAAAAACATTTTTAAAAACACAAAATCAAAGCCAAGATTTCAGAATATATAGAAATTAATAAGAATGAAAATAACATGAATGAGGACCTATACAATACAGCTAAAGTAGTACCCAAAGGACAATTTGTTGTCTTAAAATCCTATCAAAAAAGAAAAAGTGAAAATCAATCTATTTAACATTAAATTAAATGTACTAGATGAAGAATAAAAATATAAGTTCAAGAAAAATTTAAAATAGGAAATAGAATTCAAAAGAGTAGAAATTAATACATTTGAAAATGGAGAAATAATAGAATTAAAAATGTTTGAGTAATGATTATTACACAATAAATCTAATGTACCTTATTACATTTATGGTGTCTATTATGGTTTATATAGTAGACCCCTACATTTATATTATTGAATGTTGGTATATACTTTGAAGTTTTGTTATGATGGGAAGAATGATATATAGATAGAATAAATTCTTATCCACAGAGTCACAAATATTTTTGCTGTCACAGAATTCTTCCACATCTATGTCATTATTTAGAACTTTGACTTTTAAATCAAACATATTTTGTTTGTTTATTTACTTATTTTAAAATGTATAGTTCTTTTTTGATTTCAGAATATTATGGGGGTACAAACGCTTTGGTTACATGAATTGCCTTTGTGCCACCAGAGTCAGAGCTACAAGCGTGGCCATCCCCAAGACAGCGTGCACCGCACCCTTTAGGTGTGAGTTTACCCATCCTCCTCCTCCCCCCCACCTGCCCAACACCTGACAAATGTTATTTCCATATGTGCACATAAGTGTTGATCGATTAGTACCAATTTAACGGTGAGTACATGTGGTGTTTGTTTTTCCATTTTTGTGATACTTTTCACTTAGAAGAATGGGCTCCAGCGCCATCCAGGATAATGCAAGAGGTACTAGTTCACTTTTTTTTTATGGCTGAGTAGTACTCCATGGCATACCACATTTTGTTAATCCACTCATGTATTGATGGGCACTTGGGTTGTTTCCACATCTTTGTGAATTGTGTTGCTATAAACATTCCAATGCAGATGTCTTTTTTATAGAATGCCTTTTTTTCCTTTGCGTAAATACCCAGTAGTGGGATTGCTGGCTGCAAACTAGTACCTCTATGGAAAATAGTATGGAGATACCTCAAAGAATTAAGAGTAAAATGTACAGTTCTGAAACAAGTTTCTCTTTTAAATCTAGTAGACCAAGATAACCTTTTAACAGAAAGACACATTTCTACCTATCATTAGAAAGTAGAAGGCGAGAGTCTGATCTCTCTTGCAAAGTGATTTATGGAATTAAGAAGCGATCTGTACCCAAAAGTGCTTTTGCAAATTAACTATTCCTTGAGAACCTGGAGTTTTGTTTTTGAGTATTTACTTTGTTTCTGTCATTACAATGTCATTCGCTCATGTTCCTTGTCTTATTGCTCTCTCACAAAGTTGACTGTGTATGAATGTTTTTTTAAAAAAAAAGTCCTAAATGGACTAATTCTAAATTTCCCAAAGAAGATAATTTTATTATAATTAAATTAATCTAATTATGTAATTATGGGGTATTTACCAAGACATAATTATATTTGAGATATTTTATTTTAAAAGTCTGAATGAAAGTTATTATTTATAATTGTTACCAAGATTTTTTAACATTTGTTCTGTTATAACAACTACGGTAGGAGCAGTTGAGTACTTACTATGCAGCAAGCACTGTCAAGTTATTCACATTCAATATCTTATTTAATCATCAGAACAACTTTATAATTCCCATTTTATAGATGCATAAACTGAGACAGAATAGATAAGCTTCTTGCTCAATACCTTTCATTCTTCAAATACACGCTATCATTTCATTTGTATCATATTATCACTTGAATAACTTTAAATGTGACTTTCTTGAGTCTAAAGAGAAAAATGTAGTTTCCTTGACCCTTTGGTAAATCTAGAACATCTTTTATCCTGTGTTACTGCACAAAAATGCCACTTGACAACACCCAGTAGCCCCCTTATCTATTCATGGCTTGGCAACATGCATTCATGAAATAGTAAAAGCACTTTTTAAGAAGTGCCAGTGACCTATAATTAGACTTCTCTTTCTTCCCAGGAGTATTTCCCTTTTATGACCCTGATTTTTATCTGAAGTAGTTTTACTATTTGTAATTTTAGTGTCTACTTTTACATAACTCCATTTTAAGAAAACTATGTTCTAAATGTGTTTGGTCTCTGAAACTTCTTTTAGTATTTATTTTCTGGCAGGAATTTGCTGTTATTATTCTTTTCTTTCACTTTAGCTTTGTTGTTTTCAAATTGTTAACGATTTCAGCTCTTGTCTTTCTTTTTTCTTCAGAATGTCTTTCATTCCTCCTTTATTTTTATTCTACTTTTTTCTTACTTACCCGAGCCCTTCTCTTGTTCTGAAATGCTCTGCCCCATTTCCCTTGTTGTTGTTGTCATTAGGTTGTTTGGTTGTAGATCTCTTCTGACTGCCTAACTTCCCATTTTTCTCTTTTTCCTCTCTCTGTCCAGTTTCTCATTTTCTTTTGCTTTGGCATGTTTACTGTACCATTTTTCCTTTGTTTTGCCTGTCACACCTCAGTCAGCATTTTCCTGTTTATTATTAATACTACAAAAGGTGTCATCCATCCTTTTGATGAGTCAAGAAAAATAAGGAAAGAAAATAATGTCAAGAAAGCTTCATCCTAACAACCCCATTTTTCTCTGATCTTCTTATGTTCTTCTATGTTTTTAATGATCATGCCTAAGTATTTCAGAGAATAAACAATTTTGAATTGATACTCAAACATATGGCAATGCATTACCTACCAAATTTAATCAAGCACACATCTGTGTGCCTTAGAAAGAAAAAAAGAAATTACAAATATTCTCCCTAAAGAAAGTCTTTATCTTTTTCTATTTACTTATGAGAATACTGTTGGCAGAACATCCTTCATTTTGAGATAATATTTTTGTACTTTGCTTTCTGTATCTTCTAGGATTATTCTTAAGAACACAATGCATTCTAAGGGAAGGTCTTGGCTGCTACAGATCAAATTCTGTTACAGCAAAGTCCTTTGGGTTTTTGTTATTTTCAACATTATTCAAAAATAATTCAGTTATAAATTGAGGCTGGGAGACATTTTTATATGGGCATTTTTGTTCTGAAAGTATGTGGAAGAAGACAGGCTCTCCATGCATTTGAAGCCTTTTCAAGCTAGTTTAAATGCTGTAAAGGAGTGAAACAGAGGTGCTACTATTTTGTTCTTGCTACCATCAGCAGTCTTTACTGTATGGACCCCAGGTACCTTAGTACTTGTACCTCAAACTACTTCTATGTTCGTTCTACCCCTACCACATGTGCTGGAAACAGTGTTGGTGCTCTCAATGATAAATAAAAGAAATATGTAAAGCCCAGGGTGGAAACATCATCCTCTTTGGAAGAATGACAGGAATAGATGGGGCAGGATGTACTGTGCTTATATAGCTTGGGAGGAAGACAAAATAGTCATACCCATAACAGCAACACTACTAATAACGATAAAAACTAACATCTATTAAATGCCTACTAACTTTATTTCACATTAATGATCAAAGAGTAATTATTAACAACAATAATAGTAATGATAAAAACTGATATGTATTTAATACCTACTATTACCCAGGTTTTGTACTAAATTCTTTATGTGCATTTTCTTTCTTAATCTTTATAGATATCCTATGGAGTTTTTATTAAAAAATTGGCTGCCTCTAAGTAACTTGCCTGAGGCCACACAGCTGGTAAATATTTGAGATAAGTTTTATATCTATGTCTGTCTGACTTTGGAGACTAAATTTTTCAATTCTTCAACATCTGTTCAGTACCTACTAGTGAGCGCTGTATGTCAAGCATTACAAGATGTGCTTGTGCTCTTTCCCTTTCTAAAACTGTGAGGTTCTGGTAATCCCAATTTTGTCATATATTTTAATTATTGAATAAGACAAAATGTATGAATTACATGAGAGAGAAAGAAAAAGCTTATTGCATGTTATGAAAAAATTGTTCAAATTCCTTCCCATCTGGCCCCCTCCCCAATATCCTGAAAAACACGTATACACAAATCAAATGGGACAATCTGCTTCTCTTGTTTGTTTGAAATTTAGTGTATGATACTTTTCATTGGATTAGAAAGCCTGTATTCTGGGAGTTTAAATGCTATCAATTCTATTATTTGATTACATTTTAAGTCACCATAATGTGTCATCTGGGAAAGTAATTGCTGTACTATATTGCTAGTGGGAAATAACAAGTTAGAGAATTATATAGAAGCAGTGTAACAGCCCCATAGAGCATGGAGAAAACAAACAAATCAGGAAAGAATAATCAATTTTCTGTGTCATGAAAGTCTAATGTTGTTCTAATAATAAATAAGAATTCTTCTCTATTGCTTTGCATGCTGTGAGTACTATGACTCACTTGATAACCTTTTTTGTTCATTCTAAAGTGGTTTTTCCATTAGAACTTGTGCAACATAATAATAGATTTAAGTTCATTTTCATGAAAGTAATTAAACTTCATCACTTCTTGTTGATGCAACAACCCAAGCAATAAATGGAAATAAAAGGCCACAAACACAAACTTTTAATTCAATATAATGTAAAATTAGCGTCTTCAGCATCCAGGAATATACAGGTGTAACGCATAGAATTAATCATGTTTAAACAACAAAATGAAAAACTTATGGGACAACTTTTCTATTTCTTACTAGTTACAGAGCTACAAGGACATTATTTAAGTAGCCACAATTATGATAATATTAGCTTGTAATTACTTTAGGTAGATTACCAAAGACATGAGAAAGATTCATTCTTTAAATCCTTCAATCGAGGACAAATTACATCCCTTGGAGAAGTTAAGATAGTTCATAGGTTGACAATCCTGGCTTATTCCACAGAGTAAAAAAAGGATATAAAGAATGAGGATGAATATTTTTGTGTTGAAGTATGTATTATATCTGGAAGCCCATCTACTTGAGGGATATATATTGCTTTTATAGACCAAGTAGAGAAAGAACAAGAAAATATATCTGGATGGTTGATAGTTTTCATAAGGTGAATAAATTTATTTCTAAGTGATGCTAGTGTTGGTGTAAACTAGGAATTCACATTCTGATGAATTTTTTGTCATAAGCTTTAGTGTAGGGACACTGGTGTAGTGGGAAGATATTAAAGGCACATAGGCTTGTGCTCTACACAGAGAAATATTCCATTCTAATATCTGTCAATTGCCAACAATAGTGATGTTGAGTAAGGCTTCATGTTTGTGAATAATTGCTTGAAATACATATAACATATTTGTACAAGTTTTTATGATTTACTTAATTTAAAAACAGTAATTATTCTTCCAAGGAGCTAACATTGTACAAGTTTATTTCAGTTATTTAACTTTAGTTACCTTCTCTACAAAGAGCTTACAGCAGGCTTAAATAAATAGAACGTCTTACAATTCCTAAGTATTTTACTTCTTCTGGGAAGCCTAGAGACAAAATTCAAGGAAAGAAAAGTGATACTTAACTTATAGAAAGAAAAATAGGATATTTTAATTTAAAAACAAAATATAGACTTTATTTTTTTAGAGCAGTTTTAGCTTTATAGCAAAATTGAGCAGAAAGTACAGAGATTGCACATATATCCCCTCCCCCCCACGCATGATGCCTCCATTATCACCTCCCCATAGTGGGACCTTTATTCATTGGGAAATATGTTGACAATTATTAATCCGAAATCCTTTTATTTACATTCCAACTCTTGTATTGACATTCAGATTTGGATCATTTATGAATTGATCAATTATAAATATCACCAGAGTATTTTACCACCTAAAGTCTTGACCTGTTTATCCTCTCTCCTTATAACCCCAGGCACCCCTGATCTCTGCAACCCCTGATAGTTTTCTCTTCCAAGAATGTACTACTTGGAATTACAATATGGACTACATTTCCTTCAGATTGGCTTCTTTCACTTAGTAATATGTATTTAACATTCCTTCATGTGTTTTCATGGCTTGATAGCTCATTTCCTTCTAGTGATGAATAATAGTTCATTAACTGTGTGTACCAACAGTGTATCTATTCACCTACTGGAGAACATGTCTGTTGCTGCCAAGTTTTGGCAATTATGAATAAAGCAGCTATAAACTCCTGTGTATAGGTTTTTGTATTGACATATGTTTTTAAATTAAATATAAGGTGAATAATGTGGCATTTTGGAATATTTAGATTGTAAGTAAGCAAAACTGCCAAACTTCTTCCAAGTTTCTTACCCATTTGTTTTACACCAGCGATGATGGTCTCCTTTCATACTTGCCAGTATTTGGTGTTGTCATTGTTCTGAATCTGGCTACTCTAATAAGCATGTGATATCTCATTGTTGTTTTAATTTGCATTTCCAACGTGGAACTATAACGTGGAAATCTTTTCTGCTTATTGTCTTTGTATTCTTTGGTGAGGTGTTAATCTCTTTGGCCCATTTTTAAATCAGTTATCAGTTTTCTTACTGAATTTTAAGAGTTCTTTGCCTATCTTGAGTAACAGTCTTTTATCAGATATGTCTTTTGCAAATATTTTCTCCCAGTCTGTGGCTTGTCTTTCCATTCTCTTAAGAATGTTTTTTATAAAGCAGAAATTGAATATCCTATTTTTAATCATTAAACCCCAAAAAGGTATAACTTCCCTAATCTTTTCTTGACTAGGGCCTAAATTTACTTTTCATTTCTTCTTACTGGCTCAAATACTTTTTGATAAAAAATATGATCTAATTATTTTGGGTGTGGAAAAGGAGGAGAGAGAAAGAAAGAGAGAAATATGAGAGATTGACTGGAAAGAGAGCAGAGGGAAATACACCATAATATTAATAGTAATTCTGAATTCAGTTATGGGTGTTTTAAAATTTTCTTCTTTTATTTTCTATATTTTTATAAATTTTCTACAATAAATATAATTTTTATAGAGAAAAATTACTAAAAGCTAAGGCATTTTGAGTAAACTTAAAGACAGTTTAAAGCATCTTCTATCTGAAGATTAGGGTGAATAAGTTTTTATAGATCACTGCTATTCAAACAAATATGTGAGCCACATACATAATTTTAAATTCTAGTAGCCATATTAAGCAGGTAATAAGAAGTTAAATTGATTTTTAAGAATATAATTTAGTTTAATGCAATCTCACTTGTCTATTTTCCCTTTTGTTGCCTGCGTTTTTGGTGTCACATCCAAAAAGTTGTTGCCCAGACCAATGTCAAGAAGCTTTGTCCTTTGTTTCTTTCTAATAGTTTTGTGGTTTCAGGTCTTAGGTATTTAATCCATTATGAGTTTAGTATGTGGTAAAGGTCCAATTTCTTCTGCATATGGATATTCAGTTTTCCCAACCGCATTTATTGAAGAGACTGTCCTTTCCCCATTGTGTGTTCTCGGCATCTTGTTGAAGATCAGTTAATTTATTTCTGGGCCCTCTATTCTGTTCCATTCATCTCTATGTCCGCTTTTATGTTAGTGCCATATCATTTTGATTACTGTAGCTTTGTGATGTACTTTGAAATTGGGAAATGTGATGTCTCTAGCTTTGTTTTTCTTGTTTGAGATTGTTTTGGCTATTTGGGATCTTTTGTAGTATCATATGAATTTTGGGATTGTTTTATCTATTTCTATAAGGAAAGCCATTGGGATTCTGATAGGATTGTGTCAAATCTGCAGATAACTTTAAAAGCTTCTGTGCAACAGAGGGAACAATCAACAGAGTGAAGAGGCAATCAACTAAATGGGAGAAAATATTTGTAATCCATATACCTGATAAGGGCTTAATATCCAAAATATATAAGTAACTTCTATAACTTAGTAACAAAAAACCCCAAATAACCCAATTAAAGAATGGAGTAAGGACCTGGATAGACATTTCTCAAAAGAACACATACAAATGACCAATAGATTTATGAAAAGGTCCTCAATATTACTAATTATCAGGGAAATATAAATCAAAACCACAATGAGATATCATCTCATACTTGTTAGAATGACTATTATCAAAAAGATAAAAGATAACAAGTGTTGGAAAAGATGTGGAGAAAGGGGTACTCTAGCAAACTGTTGGTTAGAATGTAAATTCATAGGGCAGCCATTATGGAAAACTGTTTGGAGATTCCTCAAAAAATTAAAACTAGAACTACCATATGATCCATCAATCCCACTTCTGGGTTTATATCCAAAGGAAATGAAATCAGTATCTTGACGAGATACCTACACTCCATGTTCACTGCAGCATTATTCATAATAGCCAAGATATAAAAACAATCTAAGTGTCCATTGATGGATGAATGGATACAAAAAATGTGGTATATACATATATTATATAAAATAAATTATCATTCACCCTTAAAAAAATAAGGTCCTACTATTTGCAACAGCATGAATGAATCTGGAGAACATTATGCTAAGTGAAATAAGCCAGACACAGGAAGAAAAATACTGCATGATCTCACTGATATGTGGAATCTAAAAATGTCAAATTCACAAAGGCAAAGAATGGTGGTTGCCAGGAAATAAGGAATGGGCAAAATTAGGTGCTGTTCGTCAAAGGGTACAAAGGTTTAGTTATGTAGGATGAGTAAGTTCTGGAGATCTAATGTACAGCAAGATGACTCTAGTTAATCAGTAATATACTGTATACTACTAATCAGTAGTATACTGTATGGTATACTTGAAATTTGCTAAGAGACTTGATCTTAAGTGTTCTCACCATATACCCACACTATCTTAACTATGTGAGGTGATGGATATGTTAATAATCTTGATTGTGGTAATCATGTCACAATGTACTCGAATATCAAAACATCACATTGTACACCTTAAATATATTAAATTTTTATTTGTCATTTATGTCTCAATACAACTGGGAAAAATGACTGCCTTATGCAATAAGCAAAAATATTAAAAAATATATAAGTAATGTCACCGATGCAACTTTTTCAGTCGATGTAAAACTGTAGGACCATAACTCAAATTCATATAGAGATGATAACATTACATTGTATACCTTATAATATATATAATATAAATAATTTTTATTTGTCAAGTATACCTCAATAAGACTGGGAAAATATAATTTATTTAACTTAAGATGACAAAATATTATCATTTTAATATGTAATATATAATCAATACAAAATTATGAGATATATTACATCCCTTGTTTTCTGCATAATAGGTCTTTGAAATATTTTTTGAATAGTTCTTTGTATATTTTTACTTATGGCACATCTCAATTTTACCATAAGTTTTCCTTGGAACTACATGACTTGTTTTTAGATTTCATAAAATTTACAATTTAAAAAGTAAATCCACCTTCCCAAGTTGTTCCAAACATATTTAAAAATTTTCAAGTAAACGAACCAAGTGCCTATACAAAAATCATTTTTTAATATTCATGTGCTTATTGACCATACTCATTCATTTTCTTTAGAATTTATTTGAATTTTTAGAACATAACACTATCAAAAATAAATCTTTTCATATTAAAAAAATTAGTATCTGTGTCAGCTCAGTAATATTAACTTCAGAAGATTATTGCATAAATTAAAAAGAGACCCAAAATTTATCAGTCAACAAAACCTTCATCAGATTTTTTTTCTGTAATTTTGGCTGCCAATTTACATAATGCTGTCGGTTACAATGAAAATTTTCTGCATATTGATTAATATTAGAAAAATGTATTAAAGCATTGTTATTGATTTATACTAAGAGAAATTTTAATTTCAACATAAATTCATGTAGCTCTTTAGGTCATAAACCAACTTTTCATTTCCTTGGACCTTCAAATTTAACTCATTCACATGCAGTGGGATATTGATGAGAAAATTAAATTGCACTGTTAACAATTTTTGTTTTCCATTATTGAATATCTGACAAGTATTACATTTGTTTCAAAAAACCTTTCATTAGAGACAACAGAACAGTAAATCTTTTAAAAACTCATTCAGAACTCAACCAATGAGCATTGGCAAAGAAAACAAGATCATTAAATTAATTATATTCCATATCTTTTCATTGCCTGTGCACTGGTAATGATTCATAGCATTTGTGTACATACACACACACACACACACAAACCTCTATGTGTATCTAAATGTTTTTGGTAGAGTCTACTTTAGAAAATTGAGCACAAATATTTTCAATATTCACCATACAGTATAATACAACAATACAGGAAACATCAGTCTCTTGTTTTAAAATTCTACTAAATCCAGATTTTGACCTAATGTAGCTGGAACACCATCTGTTATGATAGAAATGAACTTTTTCATATTTAGCTATGATTCTTCTTTGGTAGATATAAAAGATTCAGAATTAACTATGCCACAGTTTCAATTTTACTGGCTGTAAATTGTTCTTTTTGTTTTTGTTTTTTTTTTTTGTGAATTGTACATCCTTTGAGAGAAAGCCAACCTAAAATATTAATCAAGTCCTATGTCTTATATGGTATAATTCATCTAAAGCTAAAGAAAAGTACTCACTATTTTCCAAATTTTGAATCAATTGATTTTCTAACATAATCATCTAGTAACTTGAAGATCTTTCACTTTGTAAAAATTGTTTTTAGTCTTATCATCATAATTTCCTTACAAAATTTCTATTACCAAAATAATAACTTCTTTTGCCATCTTTTCATTCAAAAATGATTTCTTTGTTTTGCAACAATCTGAGTTATTCTATATATTGCCAAAGTTATAAGGTCATATTTTCCTTAGAGTCATTTAAAATTTTTTGACATTTAATTCTAATTTCAGTCATTAATTTAATTTATTCTTTTTGACTATTGCAGGGAAATTTTGAAACTATGTTTAGAATAACTTGGGTAGGTGAATTTACTTTTCAATTTTTATCAAATTCATTAGGTATTCACTAAAAATGTCTCTTAATATTTTCTAATTTCTTATTTTTATTTTTTACACAATAAATAACTCTCCTTTTATTCTGATATAGCAAATTGCAATGGACATTTGTTGTGAAGTTTATAATATACCTTTTTCCAGTCTCTGTTTTCTTTACTGTTTCTGTCATAGTACCAGCATCTGTGTCTTCACTTAATTTTGCATCAATCACAAGACTATATTTTAATATATTTTATATTTTTAAAGATGTGTCCATAGTTATTTTTTGAACTGTAAAGTTAATTTTTGTTCTAAGTAAAATTATAATTAGTATTATAATTTAATTACCAAATATGATTTACATACATATCACTTTAAACTCATGGTAACTGCATACAATATTCAAATAAACACATTACAATACCATATTCCTGCATAGAAAAATTATTCAAACTGAATCAATCCATTGACACTGACTAGATCAGTAATGTGTTTATGTGTAATACGTGAAACAAGGTACTTTCCCTACGTGTAAACTGCAATACAATAATACTACCTTTTCCTATGCAAAGGTAAAAAGGAAATGTAGTCCTGACAAAACAGTTTTCAGTGTTAACTTTTAAATTATGTGAATTAAAATTTTTTATTTTGTTAAATTAAAAATTCACTTTCACATTCATACTACCTTCCTTTCAATTGTTCGATAGCAACATATGGCTAGTAGGTATTTAATTAATTAGTTTATAGACAATAGCATTTTTCAGAAAACTGAAGTTTATTCATTTAAATACTGAATTAGAAACTCATTTAGATTGAAATATTTAAATGTATTACATAGCATCAATCCTTCTTAAACCTTATTGATGATTTAGATCATTAATTTTTGAACTGTGTATATAAATCATAGTACTGTGCATGTACATTGTACATACACAGTGGTTATATCCTTTTGTCAAATTATGTTTAGTGTATTTACACACTGTTTCCTAAGATTACAAGTACTCAAATTTTATGCAACCAAAGTTAAGTTGCAATTACCTTAAAATACCTTAAGTTGCTATTACCTTAAAATAGTCTATTATAACTACAAGACTCTTTATGTTAGCCCCATGGTAACCACAAAGAAAAAAAATTACAACAAATACACAAAGAAGAAAGAGAAAGGAAACAAAGCTTAGCTTCACAGAAAAGCAACAGATCACAGAGGTAAACAACAAGAGAGGAAGAAAGAAACAAAGGATCTTCAAAACAACCAGAAAACAATTAACAAAATGGTAGGAGTAAATCCTTATCTATCAATAATAACTTTGGATGTAAATGAATTAAATTATCTAATTAAAAGATATAGAATAATTTAACAGATAAAAATATCAAGACCCAACTAAATACTGCTTAAGAAATTGAAGAGGATGCAAATAAATGGAAAGATATCCCATGTTCATGGACTGGAAGAATTAACATTGTTAAAATGGTGAAACTACCCAAAGGGATCTACAAATTCAATGCAATCCCCATCAAAATGCCAGTGACATCCTTTACAGAAATAGGAAAAAAAAAATCCTAAAATTCACATGGAACCACAAAAGACCCTGAATAGCCAAGGCAATCCTAAATGAAAAGAACAAAGCAGGAGGCATCACACTACCCAACTTCAAAATATACTACAAAGCTATAGTAACCAAAACATCATAGTACTGGCATAGCAGACAAATACATAGACTAATGGAACAGAACGACAATCCAGAAATAAATTCACACACCTACAGTCAACTAATTTTAGACAAAGAAGCCAAGAACACACATTGAGAAAAAGACAATCTCTTCAATAAAGGTGCTGGGAAAATTGGATATTCACATGCTGAAGAGTGAGAGTAGACCCCTACCTCTTACCATAGACAAAAATTAATTCAAAGTGGATTAAAGATATAAATTTAAAACCTAAAACTATGAAACTGCTAAAAGAAAACATGGGGGAAATACTTCATGACATTGGACTGGGAAAGGATTTTCACTTACACATTGTTGGTGGGATTAAACTAGTACAGTCATTATGAAAAACAGTATGGAGCTTCCTCAAAAAATAAAAAATAGAACTACTATGCAATCCAGCAATCCCAATACTGGGTATATATCCAAAAGAAATGAAATCAGTATGTCAAAGAAATATCTGCACTCTCATGTTATGGCAGCATTATTTACAATAGCCAAGATGTGGAATCAACCTAAGTGTCCAACAACAGATGAATGGATTTTAAAAATGTGGTATAGATACACAATAGAATACTATTCAGCCATATAACAGAATGTAATCCTGTCATTTGTGATGACATGGATAAACCTGGAGTATATCCTGTTAAGTGAAATAAGTCAGACACAGAAAGACAAATACTGCATGATCTCATTCATACACGTAATCTAAAAAAAAATGTGATATCATGGAAGCAGAAGGTAGAAGAGTGGTTACCAGGGACTGGTGGGGGGCCAAGAGAAGGATAAGGAGAGGTTTGTCAATGAGTATAAATTACAATTTGATAGGAGGAATAAATTCTGGTACTCTGTTGTACATTAGAGTGACTGTGGTTAACAGTAAAATATTGTATATTAAAAATTAGCTAGATGAGAAGCTTTTGAATGCTCTTACCACAAACAAATGATAAGTGTATGAGATGATGGATACAATAACTACCCTGATTGAATCAGATTATTATATAACATAGATATCTATTAAAACATCAAATTTTATCCCAATAATATGTACAATGCATCAATTAAAAATAAATTAATTTTTAAAGAAGAATATAGGTACTTATCTGCTTTTAGTATAAATTTTCCCATTTGTTAAATGGGGATAATTATACTATTATTGCATGGGGTTAAATGGTATGGTAAATATAAACCTCTTGGAACAGTATGTGTCATGTGGAAAATAACCAGTGAATTTTATGTATGTTTAAATTACATTAATCATTATTATTATTGAATGTTTTTCTTGACAGCAAAAGCAACAGTCAAAATGCATTTTGAGTTTAGTGCAATTACTGCTAATAATATCTTTGCTGTTATTTCTCTTCTGTTTTCATTTTTTGAAGGATAGAAAACAATCTAGTTTCAATTGTGCATTGAATAAAATAACACGGTTCTGAGCAAAGAACTGAGGATTTCTTTCATGATCAAAGAACATGTGTTTAGAAAATATTTGACTTATATATTTTCAAATATCTGAGTTTACTGGATAAGTGGTTTTCAGATAGATAAAGCAGGCTGTATCCTTGTACTCAAGCATAGTTAATAAATAGGATGTTTTCTACTAAGGAATATTCACAGTTTTACCATATATAAAATAGAAAAATTTGGAAACTACCAAAACGTCCCAAGATAAGGAATGAGTAAATACATACTAATGCATAATATTCATGTATTGGAATACCAAAATGTCCTTAATCTGTTTAGATTTATATTTGTTGACAGAGGGAAATGTGCATGATACATTATTCAGTGATGACGCAGATTCAAAATAATATATACAGTATGATCTAATTTGTAATATAGATATATTATGTGTAGAAAAATATGAAAGGCTATATACCAAAGTGTCAACAATAGTTATTTCTGGATGGTAGGATTAAAGGTGATTTTTCTTATTTCTAATTTTTATACAATTATCACATATAACTTGTATAATAAGATAACACATTATTAAAGGGAGCATTTACAAAAAAAACTTTTGAGAAATTTCATTTGTCTTTCCCTGTCTTCTACAGTTTTCTTTAGAATTAGGTTTCTTCCTTAAAATGATTTAGTTTCCTAAAAATGACTAGTTTCAGAATAATAATTTAATTTTCAGGAGAGGAATTGCTTATGAAACTTGAAAAATGCTGGGTCAATAATCTGTGGATGGTTGGGTAGTTTAGATTTGTAACAGAGGTGATTTTTAAAAAGTGAAAAGTTGCTGTCATTTGGTGCCCTTCTTTCACTTTATTATGACTTTTGGCCGAATATACAATTCCAGTGTTTTCTGATTGATACCCTTGAATAAATTTAATTTTGCAGTAAGGTAGTGAATAAAAGATGCAATTTGACAAAAGTCCTGAGAGCTTGAAAACTTGGAGAAAAACCTTTTAAAAAATATCATTTAATGGATAATTCTTTATTTAAATAAAAGACATTATTAACTGCTCACATAATATAATTTCTGGGGTCCTGAGAAAGTTCTCTGCCCCTCAAACTTTTTTTAAGTGATGTTTTAAATTCCTTAAGCAGGAAACAAAGCATTTCCTTCCAACTTGATTTAAGGCTTTACAGTTTCAAGCAAAGTTTAAACCAGGGGGCAAATGACTGACGGTAGACCCTTTCCTGGTTTTAATCACAGGAGGGATAGAGGAAGTTGTGACTATAAGGGTGCATCAAGGCAAGAATCAGACCTAGAAAGAGGGTTTCGTGGGGAGGTGGCAGGATGCTGAAGCAAAACTCTGCCTAGTTCAGTAGGTCCCTGCCTCCTCTCTAGTGTCTCTTCAAGACTGGTACAAAAAGAGAAGTTGAGAAAAAAAATTACATTGTATTTTTTCATTACCCTGTTTTGGTACAAAGTTTAGCAAATCACCAATCATCCACTATTCTATTATACAAACAACACAAAACACCCTTGATGGGTTGATGTCTTTGAGCATGTGTAACCAAGGAAAGAACTGCTCTATATCTTCAGGCCATTCTCCACATAGTTTTCTGTGTCACATGTTGAATCAGTTTTTCTGGAGTCCAGCCTATATGTGAGTTTTGAATAATGAAAGGAAATGTTTGAGGTAATTAATGAGATACTGTCCTGAAGTTACAAGATTGGGATGTGGCAGAATGTTGGGCTAATTGCTCATTTGGGAAATAGAATGCATTTAGTCTCCTAACACTTCACATATGACTTTTAAGCACATAACAGAGCTCACAAACACACAATTGGTTGTAGATTATTGAAACTGAGAAATACTCACTAGGAACATTATCTTAATACTTGTGGCAGGCTTGTGGCCAAATTTATCCATAAGACGCATAGAAATTGTAGAAGTTTCCCATATAAATTATAGCTATATACTAGTAGCTAATAATTATAGTAACTTTAAAAAAAATCTAAGTCAAAAGTCAAGTTACTTAAAATTAAGTTGTCTAGAATTATTTTCTAATTTAAACTTGATTGCAGAACTGATACACAACTGGATCACTTGTATCATCACATCCCCATCCCTGATGGGAGGGAGCTCAAGCTTCCCACGGGATCTGGTGCACATCTTCAGGTTAGCCAAAGTGTGAGAGTGAGCAAATTTTACCACAGGCAGCGGTGAGTGATTTTGAGGCAGAATTGTGAAACATCTTTCCATAAAAAGCTTGCAATCCAAAGCCAGGCCAATCCTTCAGCAGAGTCATCCATACAAAGAGCTATGCAGCATGCAGGCTTGGAACACAGCAGAAAGGAGGTACAAAAAGGGGGTTGTATCTTTACTGAAAAAATTTTCTGGGTCTTGGAACCTAGCCAAAGGTATATTTTGTAGCTGACCTATGGCTTTTCTATGACCAAGAGCCTTGCTGTGTGAGCTCTTATTGGTCCTGCTCAGATAATACCCTTCCCATAAGTCACGCTGAATTTCTGAATTCTCTTCAACTCTTCTTACTCTCCTACTACATCCCCTTCTTATACCATTCTTTTGCTTGGGCTAATTTTCTGTATGAATTTCACTTCTCAATTTGCCTAATATGAGCCAACCCATTCTTTGAGATTTACCTCTTTTGGGAAGCCTTTTTTGATTCCACAATCATATATTAGCTTTTGTTTATTTATTGCATTGAAAAATCACTTCTGAGCATTATTTTGTAGCGGGAGTTAGCTAAATGGAGGGGGTGGTGGTGAAAGTATTCTAGGCAAGTGGAGCAAAGGGTGTGCAAAAATCTGGAGCCGAACGAGTTCTTGGCACATTTTGAAACCTGAGCTTTGTTCGTTATCTATTATTGGAACTTAATTGGTGAAGGCGTGGGGTGAGGTTGATGAGAAGAGGAGACTTGCTAAGGTTAACAAGGGTCAGATAATAGTGTTCTATAACTATCTATCGAAGGAAGAATGAACCATGAAGGACCTTGTTTATATTATTTGCCTGAAGCCACATTGCCAGGTAGCAGAAAAGTCAGGACTCAAACTCAGTTTGCATCATACTTCAAAGCACAAGCTCTTTGTCTCCATATATTCTACATCTTGAAATAATTCCTTCACTGGAATATGGAACAAACATTAGCCTTGGTTATAGCACTGCTTAAAAGAAAAACAGCTCAAACAAAATGCAGGGGAGACAAAGATGTGACTTTAGGAGGCAAAAAGAAGTTTTTTTCTTTCTTCATTTTCAAAGACAGTGCACTGAGGAAAGGCAAACTCCTTAGAAATACAGTTTGATGAAACTATAATTAAATGAGAATTTTGAGCAATTACAGTTGGAGAAATTGAGAATATTCTGTAATTTGTGTCAGCATTACAACTATAAGGAGGTGACCATTCCAGAAGAAATGTGAATAGCATTAAATAAAGAGGAAAACAAAAGATCAGTAGATCAGGCAGGGTCAGGACAAATACTTCCTTATAAATAGGACTGATTCTAAAGCCTCTCATAAACAAATGTTTGCATAGCAAACCTATAGCTGCATTCAAACTCTGCTCTTGGAAAAGCTTGAAACTTTTTATAGACAAGATGGTTTTCTACTAAAGGAAGATCAAAATTAAAATCTGAACTATAGGTGTATTTTTTGAGAAGCAAATTGAATCACACTTAAGTTAATTGCAACACGATTCTTAAACTTCTGTGCAGGTCATAATTTGGGGCTGTTATTATCTTAACATATAGAGCTAAGGCACCCCCTCAGATGATGCAAATAATATATTCTGATCGAGATGAAACCCAACTGAGAGATACTTTCAAAATATGTGTGAATTACCTGTATAATGCCTCTATTTAATGTTAGTTGTTAGCTCCTTTTCCTCTGACTTGGAGTGACCAGGAAAAGTAAAGAATAACAGCAACATTCCCCAAATTTGGCTAAATATCAGGATCATGTGAATGAATCCTTGAAGGAATCTCAAGGTTCTCACAGTCTAAAGGAAGCAGAATCCCAATGGGCCATCTTGGAAATCTGCATTTTTATTTTTTTAAATTTCAGAATATTATGGGGATACAACACTTTGATTATATATATTGCCTATGCACTGCCCAAGTCTGTGCGCCCCACACCCATTAGGTGAGAATTTTCCCATCCCCTCCATCCCCCTCCCACCTGCCTGACCCCTGATGAATATTATTGCCATGTGTGACATAAGTATTGATCAGTTAGTACCAATTTGATGTTAAGTACCAGTGGTGCTTGTTTTTCCATTCTTGTGATACTTCACTTCGAAGAATGGGCTCTAGCTCCATCCAGGATAATATCAGATGAGTTAATTCACCGTTGTTTTTTATTGCTGAGTAATACTCCATGGTATACATATACCACATTTTATTAATCCACTCGTGTATTGATGGGCACCTGGGTTGGGAAATCTGCATTTTTAATATAAACCCTGCCCCAGGTGTTCTGATGAAGAGCTTGACTCCCAACAACACGTGTGTATCCTCTCTCGGTTACTAAGAGGACTGTGCAGAAAGTAAAGGAGAGTGCGTTGGAGTGAGAGCAGAACAGTTCTGATATTACTATATGCTTCCATCCTCCATGTGAATTAACAGGTTATTTATTTTACAATTAATTGACCTTTTACCTGTGATCTGATAGTTTATTTATTTTACAATTAACACAAAGTGAGCAAGTCATCTCTAAAACTATTATTTTTTAGGCCCTGGATTTCTGACTATCATCAGCTTTGGCCTACTGAAATCCTTGGCATTTTCCAATTATACTTCCAAGAGCAGAAGATAATTGGTCAATTGGCTTCATGGCATAAGCATTACATTTGTGGTAAGATCCTTTGGAACAAAATCTATGTTTCAGTAAATTAGCTTTACGATCCCCTGAATAGCCAGACAACATTATGTGTTTTTCCAGAGTTCAGTATATATTTGGTAATAATGTAAAGGTGAATGAAAGTGGCCTGCTTTTTGGTTAGGGGATTGGTCAATCATATAGGTGTGATTTAGGGAGTTGAGGCAAACACTTTCCCTCCATCTTGATTTCAAATGTGATTGAAATCTAGTAGCTAAAGCTTAATCCATTGATCCTTTAAAAATACAAATAAATCTCTTTTCAGATATTTATGCTTTTGTGAGAATAAAGCATGTCGACAGTTCTAGTGTATGTAGTACTGATATGTGTATGTGTGTGGCAGGGAGGAGAGTGGTAAAGATAGGGAGAGGTGAGCTATCAATGGGGAAGAATAAAAGCAAAGATGCTGGAACCCAGAGTTCCCTGATTCATTTGCTATATTTGCTCTTGATGGTGCTTAAATTTTAAGGTTAAGCCATGGGCACAGTGCTGTGGACTTGTTTTTGCCCTCTCAAAAATTATGGTTTGCAACCTCCCTTGTCCACCTTCTAGTCAATAGTTTCTAAACTTTGTGCTGCAGGAACTATAAAGAATAGTCATTCAGAAAGAACGTTTATTTAGTGCTCTCCAGGGTGCTGAGAGCTGAATCAGAGAAAATTTATGGCATCAGATGCTCAAGTTTTGATGCTGCTTCTGAAATACAGAGCCTCTTGACACATATTTCCAAAGGGACATTTATACCTCTTTTTAATGTGCATTAAGAGAAGAAAAATATTTTACCAGCTTATTAGACCATATTTTTAATGTCTAATGCTCTTTTTCAAAGTCAGATTTATGAAGGTATAATTTACAAACTGTATAATTCATCCTTTATAAGTTTACAGTTTGATAAATTTGATAAATGTATATAATCATGTTACCACCACTACAATCAAGATATAGGACAGTTTCACCACCTCTAAACATTCGTGCCTCTTTGTCATTAACCCCTCTTCTCCACAGCTAGCACTTTGCAACCAGTAATCTGAATTAAGTTCCTATAGTTTTGCCTATCCCATAATATTAAACAAATGAATCATACATTATGTAGCTTATTGAGACCAGATTCTTTCACTTAGCATAATGGTTTTGTGATAAACCTATGTGATTGTATAAATCAAAAGTTCATTTTTTAAGATTCCTGAGTAGTACTCAATTATAGATTACAGGTTTGTTTATCCATTTGCCACTTCAGAGACATTTGGGTTTTTTCCAATTATTGGTGGTCGTGAATAAAGCCAACATAAATGTCCACATACAATTTGTGTGTGTGTGTGAACACATGTTTTTATTTCTCTTGGTAAATTTAGGAGTAAGATTTTTGGGTTATACAGTAAATGTATGTTCATAAAGAACTGACAAATTGTTTTCCAAAGTGGTTGTACCAGTTTGTATTCCAGCCAGCGATAAATGAGAGTTCCAGTTTCCCCACATCCTTGCTAGAAACTTAGTATTGTCATTATTTTTAATTTTAACTACCTTTATAGGCATATAGTGATATGGTATTGTAGTTTTAATTTTCATTTCCCTAATTAATAATGCTGAGCCTCTTATCATGGACTTATTTACTATCTATATCTCACCATCAGTGAACTGAGTACTTACATCTTTTGCCCATTTTTATTGGATTGTTTTATTATTCAATTATAATTTTTTATATATATATACACACACATATATATATACTGTTCACAAGTCCCTTATCAGATATGTGTTTGATTAATATTTTTCCAATATATGTTTTGTCTTTTAATTTTTTAATAGTGCCTTTCCAAGAGAGGTTTTTATTTTGATATGGCCCAAATTATTAATTTTTTCTTTATGGCTCATTCTTTTTGTGTCTTATCTTAAAAAAATTGCCTAACCCTTGGTTAAATTTTTCTTCTACATATAATTTAGGATTTACATTAAGTTCTATAATTCATTTAAAGTTGATTATTCAAGGTTTATTTCTTGTTTTATTTTGTTTTGCATATTATTGTGTAATTATACCAGAATCATTTGTTGAAATGACTTTTCCCTTTCTATGGGAATACTTTGGCATCTTTGTTGAAACACAATTTATTTTATATGTGTTGGGTTATTTCTGTATTATCTATTTTGTTTTAGTGGCCTATGTCTATCTTTATTGCAATGCCACATTGTATTTGTTAGTGTAGTCTTATAGTATGTGTTGAAATAAGGTGGTATCAATATCAGTCTCCAAACTTTCTTCTTTCTCTGGATTGTTTTAGGTTCTTTGATTTTTCATATAAATATTAAATCAGCTTGTCAATTTCTACAGAAAATTCTGCTGGGAATTTGATTGTGATTGCATTGAACTTTTAGGTCAATTCGGGGAGAAGAGATATCTTACCAACATGGAATCTGCTAATCCATGAACACAGTATATCTCTCTATTTTTGTAGATAGTACTTATTTTCTCTCATCAGTGATTTACAGCTTACAAATCATGTACATATTTTGTTAGATTTATCCACAAATCGTTTATATTTCTGATGGTATTGTAAATGGCACTGATATTTAAAATTTTAATTTTCAATTATTTACTGCTAGTAAACAGAAATATAATTGAATTTGTATATTGAACTTGTAGTAACTAGATTATTCATTAGTTGTGATACTTATTTGGAATTTTCTATCTAGATAATCATGCTATATGTGAATAATGGCAGTTTTATTGTTTCCTTTCCAATATGTATGTCTTCTACTTCTTGTACCAGTCTTTTTTTTTATTTGGAAACAGGGTCTCTCGCTCTGTCACCTCGGCTAGAGTGCAGTAGTGCAATCAATCATAGCTCACTGCGACCTCCAACTCCTGGGCACCAGCAATCCTGCCTCAGCCTCCCAAGTTGCCTCAGGCAATCCTCCTGCCTTGGGGTGCTAAAGTGCTAGGAATATATACTCAGTCCTTGTTCTTGTCTTATTGAACTGACTAGAAACTCCACTGAAATGATGAATAGTGATGGTGGGAGCAGATATCCTTGTCTTGCTTTTGATATTAGTATGATAACATTGAATCTTTACATAAATTATGGTGCTGTACATATTTTATAGATGCCCTTTGTCAAGTTGAGAAAGAACCTTCCTCTTAGTTTGCTGAAAGATTGTCATAAACAGTGTTAAATTGTTTCAATTGCTTTTTTTGTTTCCGTTGATATGGTCATGATTTTTATTTTTTAGTCTTTTTTATAGATAATTTCATTGAATGATTTTTCTAACGTTCAACCAACTTTGATTTCTGGAGTAGATCCCACTGGATGTTACCTTTTTATATATTATTAGATTCAATTGGATGGGAATTTTGTTTCTAGGTTTATGAGGGATATTGGTGTTTTAGGTTTTTTTCGATGTCTTTTTCTGGTTTTGTTATAAGGAAAATACTGGCTTAAATTGAGTTGGGAAGTGTTACCTTTTTCTCTATTTGTCTGGAAGAGTTTGTGAAGGTCTTCACATTCAGATTCTCTAATATTTGTAAGGCTACTCAGGCTACCTAGTTTTTCTTAAGTGGGCTTTGGGATTTTGTGTTTTTCAAGGAATTTGCCCTTTTCAAGTTATATTATCCAATTTAAGGGCATAAGTTGTTTATAATACTTCCTTATTTTTATTTTAACTTCTATAGGAACTGTAGGATTCTGTGATATCTCTTTTTATATTCCTGTCCTTAGTAACTTGTGTCTTACTTTTTTTTTTCTTTGATTATTCTGCCTAGAGATTAATCAATTATATTGGTTTTTCAAAGAACCAGATTGTGGTTTTATTGATTTTTTAAAATTTTACTTATTTCTTTCAATTTCATTGATCTCTTTAGTTTTCTCCTTTATGCTTGCTTTGATTATATTACAGTTATTGATTTGGATCTTTATTATTTTCAAAATAAACATCTAATGTTATAAACTTCTTCATAATTATTGCTTCAGCCATATCTCACAAACTTTGATATATTGTATTTTTATTTATTTTTAATTCAAAATATTTTAAATTTTTTCTTGTGATTTCTTATTTGACTCATGGGCTATTCAAAGTACATTGATTGATTTTCAAATACTTGGGTAATTTCCAGTTATCTTTCATTTTTTAATTTTTAGTTTAATTTATTTCATTGTTTTCATCAAATATTCTTTATACTATTTCAATCTTAAAATTTTCTGAGATTGTTATTATTGTCCAATATATGGTCTATATTGGTACATGGGCACATGAAATAAATATGTCTTTTGTTAGTGTTGGAAGAAGCATCCTATAAATATTAATTTGGACAAGGTGGTTAGCATATTTCAGGACTTCAGATACTCATTTTCTGCCTAATTATTACATTAAATATTAATAGAGGAGAATTGAAATCTCCAAGTATAATTGTGAATTTGCCAATTTCTTTTGTATCAGTGTTCATTTCAGGTATGTTATTAAATATATCTTGTGTATTTGTTGAATATACACTTAGAATTTGCATATCTTTTCAATGAGTTGACTGTTTTAACATTATCTAAGTCACTTATTATATGCGATAATACTTTTTGTTCTGAAATCTACTTTATCTTATTTCAGGCATATCAACTTTGATTAGTGTTTGCATGCTGCAACTTTCCATCTTTTTACTTTTAACCTATCTATATTTTTATATTAAATATAAATTTCTTGTAGGCAATTATATATTTAATGTTTCAGATATGCAGCATCTTTATATTTAATATGAGTTTCTTGTAGGGAGCACAGAGTTGGATATTTAAAATCCAACATGATAACTATGTCTTTTAACTGGAAATTTTAGACCATTTGCATTTAATATAATTATTTATGTATTTGCATTTAAATCACCCATCTTACTAGTTTTTTTCAATATATATCTATTTTTTGTGATTATTTTCTTCTTCTCTGCCTTGATTTTATTAATTATGTATTTTTTATGAGATTACATTTTATCTCCACTATTGCTTTATTAGTTATATCTCTTTTTTATTTTGGGGCCTTTTCCAATATATATCTTTAACTTATTACAATTTACTGCAAAATATTATACCATTCTCATGTAGTCTAGATTTCTACTTCTATTTATCTTGTGTACAATTGTCATATATTGTATTGATATATATTTTATAGAGCCCACAGTGCATTGTTATAATTTTTGGCTTTAAACAATTATCTTTTAAAATAATTAAAATAAGAAAAAAAAGTCTTTAATATTTACCCTTTTTTTTTTTATCTTTTCCAATGCTCTTCTTTCCTTCATGTAAATCTAAATTTCAATCTTTTGCTAGAACTTCCTTTAATATTTTTTGTCGTGTATGTGTGCTGGCAATGAATTATTTCTGCCTTTATTTATTTGAAAAGAATGTGTTTATTTTACCATCATTTTTAATCTCTCTACTAATGGGTCCATTTTTTAAATTTATTGAGAAGTGATTATTGAGCATTTACTATGCACCAGGCTCCATGACTATATATATATATTGCACCTAACCCAGTTCTGTTGTAGAGAAATGGTCAGAGAAGGCTTTTTTTTTTGGTTGTTTTTAAGAAAGTAACATATTAGTTGAGAACTACAGGCTAAACCACAAGTGCAGTGAATGTAGACATGTCTGCAGTGAAAGGCACTAATGTTTTTGTACAATCAGCCAAAAAAATTAGCATGATCTATTTTCCAGAGTTAGACTTTCTTAATAAAATAAGGTGGTTTTGAACTGACTAGATTGTGGTCATTTTGCTGTATAATATAGTAGAATTATAACATGTACTGTTGTATTTCACAGCAGATAAACAAACCGGGTAAGTTTTAGTTTCCAAAGTTAGTACTTATTTTAGAAAAAGGATTGGGCCCTCTGAGTGATTTGTTGTCAACCATGGGATTTCTATGAATTCATCAATAACATATTTATTACATATGTTATGTGGCATATTTTTAATATGCCTTAGAACAAACATAAGGCAATGAAACATTGTTTGCTTGTTCTTCTTCAGTAAAGGAGCTAAGAGAAGAAGAGCAGTCTCTTCTTTTTCCTAAATGTCATCTACAAAATTGACGATTATCAAATATTTATTTGTTTCCAACTAATAAACAATTGACAACCTGATAAATAGTGCCACAAATCCATTTGAAGTTTGAGTTAGCTCTAATAATTATTTTCATTCAGGAATGTAACCAGGGGAGACAGGGGTAGAGGGAGAGGGGCTCATTTCTTTCCCCAGTACCAGTATCTTCACACTCAAACATATTAGATTTTGTAAATTCTAACTTAGAGGGGCAGAAAGTAGGAATAGAACATGCAAACAGCGAGGTGCTGTGTAGTTCGGTTTTGCTACCATTCCCTTTAGTAACATTTCCTTGACAATTATCAGATATTGGATTAACTTCATGATCCAACAACATAGTTTAAGTGGCATACTTGTTTTACCTGTTTTCTTCTTGCATTATGTGTGCTTTGATAAGAATAAACTCTAGCTTCCAATATTTAGAAATCAGAGCTCAATATCATTTAATAACATCACAGTATAAGGAAGAGAATTGTCAAACTGTTACTTAAAATATTTAGGATAGGCTATATTTGGTTAAAGTGTGGAGAGAAGGGGCTGGTAAATTTAAAGTCTGGGGAAGGGTTTAGAAGAGTAGAAATGACATTGATACTGAATTCTACTGGTACTAGTTTACCAGAGATGATGAAGCCTGGGGGAGAATGTGATATGAGGGATGATTTATGCATATGCTATCAAATTATATAATCCTCACAGCATCCCAAAAAGTACCTCTTTCAAGTCACATTTTATGAGTGGGATTATTTAGGCTTAGAAAATTTACATATTTTACTCAAAAATATTCTAGTAGAGGCAGAATTGGAATTTGCACCCATATCTGACTCCAAACCTCATGCTTTTTATCATTAAAAAACTCAATTTAATTCATTGGATCAATACATATCAGGTATCTACAGAGTCAAGTACAATGATGGGGACTTGGGACATAAAGATAAGTAAGATATGTTTCCTACCTTTGAGTGATTTATAGCCTCCTGGAAAAGCTAGCAGGTAAACTGATCATGTGAGAGAGATTTAAGGTCTATAATAGAAGCATCAGCTGCCCAGTGAGTGCCCAAAGGATGGAGTGATCAATCCTCCCTTGGAAAAGTGGGCTCGAAACAGACCTCCTGGTTTGATGTGATGTTTCAGCAGAGCCCAGGAACATGAACCTGTGTTCAACAGTGCAAAAAGTAGATGATAGGGACAAGAAAGGTTATTCCAAGGAAAGTGTGCAGTTTGAGCAAAGACACAGACATGAGACTTTTTCAAGGGGTGCCTTAAAATAGATTAATTCACTAGGATATCAATTGGTGCCTTGAGGAAATAAAACACACAGAGTTACTTTTGATACCTTGTAAAGCACAGCTTGGAGAAAACAGAACCAGGTGATGTACCCAGTGGGGTGATGTCTCTCTGACATTGTACATACAAGAGGAACCTTTCATTGAACAAAATAATTTTGGGTAAATGTGAAAACTAGAGAATGGATTTTTGAATCTTATAAAAAATTGAAAATGCTAGTTTGATCAGGGAAAATAATGAGCTTCACCTGGAATTAGTGGGCTCTGTGAAGACAATTAGAACCAAAAGTTAAGGCTTTAACACATCACAGCAAGAAAGGTTATTCGTAAACAGATGGCTTGCAATTTCTAAATAAAATGAATATTCACAAAGTAAAATCTTGATTAGGAGGAGCAGAACCTCAGTTGATGAACTTCAGCAGTTAAGTGGTGGTTGAGAAAGAAGACTGAAATGGGACTAGGCAACTGCTTAGGATAGAAATTCTAAAAGTTGGCTGCAAATTAGAATAACCTGGGCTGCTTTAAAAAATCTAAATATCCAGCTCTCACTCCATAGGGGTTAAATTAGAGTATCTGAGAGTTCTAGACAGGCATCAGCAGTTTTAAAGATCCTCAGGTGATTCCATCTTGTGGCAAGATTTGGAAACTAGTGGCCTACGACCAACATCTACTACACTTTACTTCCTCAGGTTACATGTATGTGGCAAAACTGCCATAAAAAAGAAATAGTGAGTGAGGCCAATTTTCTTTTTAAGTGCTCGTGAATGCTATTGTGCACACCAGGAACTGGAATGCCTGATGGAATTTTAGAATCATACAATCTTTAAGTTGCTTCCCCCCCTTATATTTGCAAAACACCTGTGCTATCTTGTCTGTCATTATATATCTTAGAATAAGACACGACTGATGACTCATTATTATGTGCTGAAAATCAGAGATGACAATGCATACCAAGTACTGTTCACATGGCACCTTTCCCAGAACACCTAAGCCACAAGAAAATATTATTGTAAATTCTCACTTTGTTCTGTGGATTGGTTGGGACAATGACCTTACCATTCTTTTTATGAAAGAGGAAAGTGAGATGCAAAGAACTGAAGCTAGCACCTAGGTTTATTGATTTTCATGCCCAGATAGCATCTATTGTCTCTGCACGGCCTGATAGGCCCAGCCTAAGCTGAATGCTCACTCACATGATTAAAGCTGGGTGCCAGAAATACTATTTTTAGGGTAAAAAATAGCAAGCTGAAAATTTTGCTTTGTAATCAATATTTTTACCCCAAAGGTATCATATTTCCAATGAAATGGCTAGAGATTAAAGTAGGGCTTGTGAGGAGGCAACACTTAAAATATGCACTAAGAAATAAAGATTGTTATTCCTAAGGATAATTCTAAGTATATCAATCCACATACAAACCAAGAAGTATTTATTGCACAACTGCCATGTCCTTAATATTTACTGGGCACTATGGTACAAATAAACAGAAGACAATTTATTTGTATAATGAGGTTACAATTTATATAAGACAGCCTCTTGTTGTAAGGATGTTTCAGTATATTGGTCGGCTAAGATAGCACTCACTATAAAATCACCATATACAGTAAGAGTGTATAAATTTTTGGTAAAGCTAATGAGAGAAACTTGACCTTGTCTCATCCTATTATGAGAGGAGTCACTTATCTTTTATAACTTCCCTTCAATAATGTAGGAAAATATGTTAATCTCATAGTTCAGAAGATACACATCAAAGGAGGTGGGAAAGAGATTAATACAAGAAACTTTAAGAAGTTTTTCTTTGTCTAAATGGAAGGGAAAGCTATGGAGAAAAGAAGAGCTCCTTGAACAAAAGAACCAACAAAGTTCCAGATATAAAACCCATTCAGCTTCTTCTAAATTACTCCTCATGTTATAACACACAATGAATGTGGGGAAAGAACTCTGCACGTCATGTCTCTTTAATAAACTCCTCCGTTAGACTATCAGGAACTCCTCCATTAGACTGTGAGTTCCTTGTTAATAGGGACAGTGTTTTATTAATCTTTGATTCCTCTGCACAAGTTTAAGGGCTGTGCATATAAAAAGAATTTGATGATTGTAGAACTTACCTTCAATTGAAATAAAAGATAACGAAGCATCAGTTAAGCTGGTTTTGGTTCGCCCATTTTATTGTACATTTTAAATTTTCTCTCTTTGAATATCAGTTCTGGAGATCATTGACTTTGGGTTGTGTAGAACAAACTGAAGGTTTAAATTCTTTCATTTAATAGTAAAGTTTAAATCCTTTCACTTATTTGGATACTTTGACATTGTATAGCTACATCTTATATTAAATTTGGTAAATAGTGCATTGAAAATTCACTATGACGTAAGATGGTCTTAATGATGTGAGTGAATTCAGCAACAGAAGGAAGCATGTATTCTACTAAAACAAGCCTCTAAAGTATTAGTAGCTTAACATCAAGTGGGAAATGAGTCAGCATTTTTTAAATTATAAATGCAATTTTTCTTTAACATGTCTACTTGAGAAGAACTTTAAATGTATATTTTTAGGTTTATATTTTTCTTTTTCTTAGAAAGTTCAAACTCTGGATCTTAAATGAAAAATCATGGGTCCCTTGGTTTTGTTAACTTTCCAAAATGGATCACTTGCTTTCGTTTTTGCAATTGCAGTGGAAAGGCATACTGCAGTGATACACATCACTGGTAATTAAACTAGAAAATTAAAACTTTTAGTGCATTTGTTTTAAGGGTTGAAGAATTGTGTAACTTCCTTTTACATAGTGTCTAATAGACAATTCCTAAATATGGACCAAAAATAGAATGTATTACAGGTGTAAAAATAAATATCTCTATTTATGTACTTTCATATTACTGGATAGAATGCAATTCATGTTTTTTTTGAATATCAATTCTGTTTCAGGAAATTTATCATTTCATTAACCATATAAGGAAAATAATTCAGGGTGGGCTGAAAGTAATTTGGTTTTTAGAACAAAGGGTGATTTGAACACAGATTATTAGGTATTGATTTTTGTCATTTTCCTTGCACCCATTTTAAGTGTACATCTATGTAACCTCCACTACAATCAAGATACTGAAAATTTCCATTACCTCCAGAAGTTCCCTCATGTCTATTTGCAAGAAATCTCCCTCCAAACCTAGGCCCAGGCAACCACTGATTGCTTCCTGAATTTTCCAGAAGATCTAAGCCACAAGAAAATATGTATATTTTTTGTTTTGCCTGTTCTTGAATTTAATATGAGTGAAACCATACAGTATATATTATTTTGTGTCTGGCTTCTCAGTCAGCATAATATTTTGAGATTCATTTATGTGTGTCATTAGTGTATTCATTTTTATTGCTGAGTAGTATTTCATTGAATGGGTATACCACAATTTGTTCATCCATGCACCTGTTGTTGGCCATTTAGGTTGTTTCCCAGTTTTGGATAAAATGAGCAAATCGGCTGTGAACATGTGCACACAAACAACTGTGTGGGCATTTGTTTTCATTTTTATTGATTGAATACCTAGGAGTGGAATGACTGTGTGGTATGGAACTAAATGGTTAACTCTTTGGGAGACTGCCAAACCGTTTTCCAAAGTGGTTTTACTGTTTTACATTCTCAGCAGCAAAGCATGAGAGGTCCAGCTGCTCCACATCCTCACCAAAACTTGGTATGAGTCTTTTTAATTTTAACCATTCAAGTGAATCTCATTTAATTTATATTTCCCTGATCTAATAATATTGAGTACCTTTTCATGTACTTACTGGTCATTTATATCTATTCTTATGCAATGTACAAACTTTGCCACATTATATTGTGTTGCTTCTCTTAATGATGACTTGGGAGAAGTTTCTAATATATTCTGGGTATGATTTCTTTGCTTAGTATTATGTACCGAGAATATTGAGAATTTTCTTCCAGCCTATGGATAGTTTTTATGTTTACCTTTTATTTTAACAGACTCTTTCAAAGATCACGTTTCCATCTTGACGAAGTGTGATTTTTTTCCATATTTTCTTTGACTGGTTATGCTTTTTTCTGTTCTAAGTCTTTATCTAATGCAAGTTTTTCTCTTAGGTTTTTTATAGCTGTCATGCATTTCAACTGAATTTTGTGTATAAAATTGTCGATAGTGTGCAGTAGGGTCAAGTTTCCTTTTTACTCCATATGAATATTTAATTTTTTCAGTATGATTTGTTCAAAAGACTATTTGTTCTCCATTGACATAACTTGGAGACTTTGTTGAAAATCAATCTATTATATACATGTGATTCAACTTTTGGATTCTCTGTTGTATCAATCTTTTTAACTATCTTCACACCAATACCACACTCTGATTATTATAACTAGGTTATTTCCATTTCCCTTTCTATTGGTTATTTACTATGTAAATATATATTCCATTTTCCATTGTATTCCATTCCTAGTTTATTTACATTAAGTTACCCTAAATTTTAAAGTCAGCTTGTCACATCTTCAGAAAAGTTTTCTAGGAGTTTGATTGGGATTACATTGAATCTGTACATCAATTTAAGGGGAATTGATATATAAATATTATTGAGTCTTCCAATATATTTTAAGTTTTTGGATGCTTTTGTTAACTGTATTTTTTATTTTATTTTCCTACTGTTTGTTGCTAGCATATTTAAATATATTTAACTTTTGGATACTGTCCTTGTATTCACAATCTCATAAAAATCATTTACTGGTTGTAGTAGCTTTTTTGTAGATTTCTTAGGATTTCCTAAATACATCATGGTGTGAAATGTGAATGAAGAGAATTTTATATCTTTCTTTCAATCTTCATGTCTTTATTTCTTTTTATTTCCTTTATTGCACTGGCTAGGACTTTCATTGCAATGTGAAATACAAGTGTTGAGTGTGAATGTCCTTTACTTTTTCCTGATTTTAAGGGTAAAACAGTCAGTTTTCACCATTACTTTTTTTCATAGATGTCCTTTATCATGTTGAAGAAGTTTGTTTATATTCCTAAAATCTACTTTCTTTCTATTCTTAGTATCTATTACTAAAATAAATTGTCTATAGTTTGCTTTCTTGGAATATTTTTTTATGTTTTTTATTTCAGGGTAATGCTGGCATCACAAATTGAGAAAGTTTTTCTACTCCAATATTTTCTGAGACATTTTTGTATTATTAATATTAATATTTCTTCCTTAAATGTTTGATAGAATTCACCAGTGAAGTCTACGAGTACTTGTTCTAGTTTCACTCAGCAAATGTTGACATATTGGGTTTCATTATCATTCAGTTCAATGCATTTATTGATATTCCTCCCAGATTTCTTTTTAGAATCAATGGTATTATTTTAAAGTGTGTGATGTAATTTCCAAATATTTGAGGCTTTTCTATATTTGTTAATGATTTCTACTTTAATTCCATTGTTGTAAGCTTTAATTTATTTTAAATTTTTTAAGACATACTTTGCGACTCCCAAAATAGTCTATTGTGATGACTGTTGACAACAGTGTGTATTCTGCTGTGACAACAGTGTGTATTCTGCTGTGATTTGGTGAAGTGGTTTTATCAATATTAGTCAGGTTCAACTGGTTGACAGTTTTGTCCAGGTCTTATATATCCTTAATAATTTTATGTCTGCTTGTACTATCAGTTACTGAGAGTGGAGCACTGAGGTCTTTAACTTATAATTTTGGATTTGTTTACTTCCCTTTCACTTTTTTCAGTTCTTGCCTCAAAAATTTTGAAGCTCTTATTAGTAGCATATACATTTAGAATTTTATGTCTCCTTGATGAATAGACCCTTTATCATTATGTTTTTCTGTTTCTCTAGTGATATTCTTGTTCTGAAGTTTACACTCTTCTGATATTAATGTAGCCACTCCAGCTTTCTCATGATTAGGGTTTGTGTGGTATATCTTTTTCCATTTTAAAAATTTTAACCTATGTCTCTATTTTTAAAGTAGGTTTCTTATAAACAATATATAGTTGTGTATTTGTTTTTTAACCTAAACTAAAATTTTCTCCCTTCTTATTGGAATGGAGAGCATTTACATTTAATGTGATAATTGATATGGTTGTATTTAAATCTATAATCTTGCAAGTTGTTTTTCATTGGTTTCATTTGTTCTTTATTCCATTTTCTCCTTTATTCCTGTCTTGTAGATGGAGTATATTTTTAGTATTTCATTTTATCTGCAGAATTAATTGTATCTCTTTAAAAATCTTTTAGTGGTTATACTAAAGTTTACAACATTGGATCTTTAACTTACCACACTCCTCTTTCAAATAGTATCATACCACTTCACAGATCATGTAAGAAACTTGTGATAGTATAGTTCAATTTTTCCATCTTGTCTTTGAGCTATTGTCATAGTTTTATTTCCACATGAGCTATAAATTCCACAATACACTGTTAGGTTTATTTGTTCTATTTGTTTTCTAGAGTCAATTATCCTCTAAGAAACTAAAAAATGAGGACATTTAAAATATATGTATTCACATACATTTTGAATATTCTGTTGCCCTTCATTCCTTTGTAGAGAAACAAATATCCATCTGACATCAATTTTCCTCTTCCTGGGGAACTTTCTTTAAAATATGATCCTCTCCATTGATCTCTCTTTCACTAATTTTTAAAATTGCCTTTGAACATAATGTAATTTGAATTGTTATTTGATAAATGAAATTGTGTGGGATACACTAACAAGTATCTGCAATAATTTACTAGGGATTTATTAGTGTTCTAAATGTTAGGGCCTTTTATACAGAATTCAGATTTATAACTTGGGAAGAAACTGAAGACAAGTTATGTTTTATTGTGTTTGTGAGTTAGATATCCATTTGCTATGTAGTCTAAAATATAACTTAAAATCTCTCTGGGAAAATAAACCTTTATTACATTTACTTTAAGCTTGCTGAAAAGATTTAAAGAATAGATCTTTAAAGGCCAAGTGCAGTGGCTCACGCCTGTAATCCCAGAACTTTGGGAGGCCAAGGCGGCAGGATCACTTGAGCCCAGGAGCTTGAGGGCTGCAATGAGCTATTGTTGTGCCACTGCACTCTAGCCTGGGAGATAGAGCGAGACTCTGAAAAAAATCTCTGAAATACATATACTAAAGAGAGATATTCCTTCCATTTAGATGTCTAGTAAAACTCTAGTCATTTTTTCATGATGTAGATTTAAGTTTACCTGGTAAAGCTATCAATTCATGAACTAACGTCATTACTGTGTTTATTTTTTCTTTTCCTAATTGGTGCTATATGTGTCCCTTTGGTTTTAACTTAGGGAAAATCATAACAGGGGCTCAGTTCTCAACAGGAATATATTGATGTGAAATCGCTTCATATTGCATCAATCTCAGGGAATTTGAGGCAATTTTTTATGGGGAGAGAAAAATGTAAGGACTATAAATGTAACATACTAGAGATTTAGTTTTAAAGACAGCTGAAAAAAATATATTAAAAAAAATTTTTTTTTTTGAGATAGGGTATTGTTCTGTGGCCTAGGGTAGAGTGCAGTGGCATCATCATAGCTCACTATAACATCAAATTCCTGGGCTTAAGCAATCCTCCCTCCTCAGGCTCCTGAGTAGCTAGGACTACAGGCACATGCCACTATGCCCAGCTAACTTTTTTGGAGAGATGTGGTCTCAGTATGTTGCCTAGGCTGGTCTTGAATGCCTGGCCTTAAGCAATCCTGCTACCTCAGCCTCCAAAAGTGCTGGGATTACAGGCACGAGCCACTGTGCCTGGCCCAGTTTAGGAATTTTTGAGCTGGTTTATTGATGTGGAAAGTCTAGTTACACACTTTTATTGTTTTTTAAACAACCTCAGTTTATTTTTTTTTGTTTAGTAATATCTAATAGTTAAGAAAAAGGAAAAAATATGCTAGGCATTTTACATTATCTTATTAAATTCTTTCAACAAGATTTTAATAAATAGATGATATGCACTTTCAGAGACATGTAAACTGAAAGCCTGGAAGACAAAATGACTTGCCTAATAAATGGAACAACTAGTATTTAAATTCAGCTCTTTCCATTTCACTTACACCATCCATAACCCCGTAATAAAAATATATAATTTAATGTTTCACTTAATGTAGGTGCTAAAATAGAGGGAGTTGTTGGACTGGGAAGTTGTAGGACACAGGTGGGAAGCAGGGCAGATTGGGAAGATCTAATTTTAAATCCTGAAATGGGTGGCGTAGTTCCAAAACATCTATGTAATTCAGATCAGAAGGGATGTGACTATAACTGCTAAAATGCATAGGTCCTCACAGGTCCCTGAAATTGTGTGATCTGGAGGGATATCTTCTTTTTCAGATGATCAGTTAAATATTTGGTCTAAAAGAAGTACTAAATTCTTCCTGGCCTTTATTGAATCAGCAAAAGGAAGGAGTGAAATCCCCCCAAATCTCCTTGTGTTTAGCTTGGATTAGGGCTGACAGCACATCTTATTTTCTAGAGACTTTACTATTAAAAAATAAGTGGGGGGGGGAAGCTTTCTTTATGAGATCCTGAAGAAGTATTCTGTCATTTTAGTACTTTTGAGTGATAAGGTTATAGGAACACAGGCACTCCCCTCACAACCCAGTAGAGTTTGTGGGGAGAAAAGCACATACAAATAAAAGCAATTTATTCTTCACTATTACAAGATGCATCACAAGATGCCTTTTTAGAGAATCATATGGGGTCAAGAAGGTTGAGAATGTGTTCCTGGAGGCAAATCGTATTACTTTATGTTCCTGGGCAATAGCTATTCAACTAAGCAAAACTATCAGAGAATCAACCAGGAGAAGAAAAGCTGATGTTTCATTTTCTCACTCAAAATATGCCCTTTTTGAAAATAAATGTTTAGTGAAAATACATTAAATTGAATTGGCTCTAAAATGGTCACCTTAAAACATGGGTCTTAAAACAGCTACAAATATTTTTTACCCTTGTAGAGATTGGTACTAAATTCATCTTCATTAGCGAAAAAATTGAAAATAAACTTTTTCTTTTTTTTTTCTTTTATTTTTTTAATTTCAGAATATCATGGGGGTACAACACTTTGGCCATACACATTGCCCCTGTTCTGCCCGTGTTGAAAATAAACTTTTTCTAATTAAAACACCCTCAGAAAAATCTAGTGCAATGTTGCATTTTCAGTTGCCTTTAATACATATCATTTACAAAGTGGAGAAAACATTGATCTCATTCACAATGTATAGCAACATTTAGATACTTTTGTTCTAATAATTTATATTTGAATTTGTATACATTAGTAGGAATCAATTTTTGAACTTACAAATAGAAAATACTTTCTCCTTTATCTTAACCTCTGATTTTCCACACTTTAAGATAATTCACAAATGAAATCTTCTCATCATTCCATCCTAACTTTAAAGAATTTCTAAGACATAAAGTTATAAAATTCTATATCTCTCAACCTATCTTGACTGACTATAGGCATAGACTTTTCAACTTCCAGATCTTGAGATTCCGTAAGTATTTGTTTCTAAAGTTGATCTTAAAATTATCTGAAAAGCAACTATATTCATGACAATTTTCCCCCATTTTACAGCATATAAGCATACTCCTCTTCTACCCTAAACCCTGATAACGGGTATTGCTCCAGAGCTTTAAAATCTAAAGAACACTGAGGAAATATTTTTTAAAACCTATCTTCCCCTCCCATGTACATTTCTGTTAAGTGTGTAACATGGCTTAAAAAACAGGATACTGGAACATTTCAAGTATGTCTGAATTCAGATATGTGGTAGTGTGGGGTGATAGAGGTAATGAATATTTTCAAGTAGAAATTTTGCCTATTCCATGTGAAGGAAATCAAAATATTTTACCCCCAAATATATTTCTTTGATATATTTTGATATGGGTTTCCAGAGAGTGAACAAACATAAGTATCCCTGCAAAGCCATCTTTTGTTGGGGAGATTCACATTTGTAGAGAATCTGCACTGATGCAGCCAGGTCTTCTCTTGTCTGGATCTAGGAAAGATTAACTATGAGTCTGAAACCCTTAAAGGTCTGAAAGAAGTGTTTGCCATCTCTTCTCTCTGAGGGCTGTTACCCATAAGGTTCATTTACATAACAAGACCACCTTTGTCAGCCAAGCCTCCTCTTCTTTCCCTCCCACAACCTCTATTGCCATTATAACCTGATTTACCATAGTAATATGTTTTCAGCCCTGCTCTGAGCCTGCATTCTTTCTGTAACCTCAAGATGGTATACAAGCTTCTGCACCCCATTGGGGGGTTGGGCAATCACTCTGTGATTCTTCCTGTGTTTGCATTAATATATTTGTATGCCTTTTCCCCAATTAGTCTGCCTTTTGTGAGTTGATTTTTCAACAAAACTTAAGAGGGTGAAGGGGAAGTTTTTCCCTTGGCCCCTACACATCCCTTGACTATGGTCAAAAATGTCTCACTCCAAAACAAAGAGAATAATGATAAGAAGTAGTGAATGCTAAAAATGATCCTTTATGTATATTTAAATATAACTAATACTTGTCAGTTTTTACCATTAATTCCTTAAACACGTCACAGATTAATGATGTTCTTTCAAATATAGCTAGAATGATTTTGGAATACTGAAATTTTCAATGGCACATTAGATAAAGCACATAGACAAAATTTTGTGTAATTTCTTCAGAATCAGTGTGTGCGATAAGGTAGCTGAGACATTTTATTAATTACATAATAAAATATTAATACAAATTTAGTCAATCATTTTCAGTTACCTGAGAAGATATTTAATATTTTCTAATTCCTATTAGCAAAAATTAAAGTTTATGCTAGCCTCTGGATTGTTTAGTTTTTAGCTACATGTCTTTCTCTTTCATTAAATATAAAAGCACTATTTGTTCATGATATCTGAAAAAACTAATGAAGTTATTTTTTATTTTTATTCTTGGTTTTTATTTAAGTAATCCTCTGGGGCAAAAACAGAGTTTCATATACACATGCATATTTACTAAAGGTATTAATGGAAAAAGACCCAAACTCTGTAAAATAATTTACAGGGGTTTATTCTGAGCCAATGTGTGTGACAGACCTAAAGCACATGGCCTCAAGAGGTCCTGAGAAAAAGTGCCTACAGTAGCTGGTGAAAGTTTGGTTTTATACATTCATGGAGAGACAGGAAGTACATGTAAGACCCTAAGTCAGTACATGGACGGGGTACATTGGGTTGGCTTGAAAAGGCAGGACATCTCAAAGCAGCAGGGTTTGCAGGTTATAGGTGTGTTTAAAGAGTCTTTGATTTGTAATTGGTTAAAGAAATGAAGCTTTGTCTAAAGGCTTGGAATCTTTTAACTTAAGGATGTCTGGAAGGATAAAAAAATGGCAGTTGAATAGAGTGCTCCCACCTTACCGCTCCCAGGGAAGGAGGAGAAAAACACCATCAGCTGCCTGTGCATATGGATTACTCACTCTGAAAACAGCATTGTGAATTTACAGAGAAACATCGTGGGACACTCAGCCCAAGAAAACAGGTGACAGAGAGATTCATTCGCAAAGATCAGAGAGTGCAGGGAATACAATAGAGCACAGAGCATGGGAAGGATGTGCTCGCCAGGTCAGTGCAGCGCAACCTCACTCACAAGCGGTTACGCACCTTCCCCACAGACTTCCCCTCCACTCAGTCTGGGACAAGCCCAGAGTTGGGGCAAAGCTGTTGCTCAAGACAGTAGGCTCTGTGGAGAGGAAGCAATTTTGAGAGCCACACGGAACTCTCAGCTGCAATATACAGGGACTGCTCAGGGCTGGGTAGGGATTGGGTGGAGATATAGCTTCCCTGGACAGTGTGTGGGAATATGCAGGCTGGCACCTCACCACTGGAAGTCAGTGGGACCTGGGCCCAGGAGTTTAACACAGAGCAGGACACACCCTTAAGGGCTGCCAGCAATTGCCTCCGTGGGACACAGGCCGGTTGAGAAAAGCTGCATTCATGGGCATGATCTGAGCCCTGCTGTGCGCCAGGCTGGTGGCCAGCAGCCATCATTAAAGTCTCCTGCCTGGAGCTGTGAGCCAGGTCTCTAGCTCCACCCTGCCCTGGCCTGGGGGCTCTTCCACCAGGAGCAACAGCCTTTGCCCTTGGTGGCCAGGGACAGCTGCATCCATGCGTTCCAGGTGGGACAAGATCCTGGAACTGTAGTGGCAGAACCTTTGTGTATTGGAAACAGTTTGTAGCCTGTCTATCTGGTCCTGCTACCCTGGCTCAGGACTCCTATGAGTCCACTACATGTTGGTCCTAGGCCCTGCTCTTCAGGTCCCAGACCTTCCGTACCCCAGAGATTGGTCATTTTGAAGGTTGCTGGTTACAGTGACTCATTTTGTATAAGTACTGGTTCTCATGGCAACCGAATGCCTCAAGAGCCACAGGCTGAAACAAAGCAGCTCCCCGTAACCCTGCCCACTTCATTAGGGAATTTCGCTTGATCCAAGAGTGCCTCCAGTGGCCACTATTCCTGCCCCATGGAAACATCCCCTGGCAGAGACTTCTGGGGATAGGGACGCCCACCTGCTTTGCCTTGGGGTCTAGTGGGGGAAAAGGGGTGCACAATTGGGAATCCCCTTATCAGCCAGTGTCACGTGGAGACGCATGTCAGAGGGTCAGACACACACGGCTGCATAAGCAAACTCTGAGCTGTGTATAATTTTTCCAAATCAGCTCTCACACTGCAGCCAAAAGCAACTGTGTTTCTACCTGCGCCTCAGGAGCAGCAGGGTCAAAGTAACCCCTAGGAGCTACAAGGCTCCTCCCAAATCTTGGGGATTTCACATATCCCACCTGGGGGATCAGAGTCTGCCACAAACACAACAGAATACCTAGCTATTAGGGAGCTGTGGATTCATACCCTCAAGTACAATCCACCAGCTTGGAGCTCAAGCTGTGAGGACAATCTCACTACACTCCACCAGGAAGAGGAGAAGACAGTAGGTCAGAGGTAACCCAAGATCCACCAAACTTGCTAAAATACACCTAATGCAACACAGACCACTACTCCTCTCCCTGGCTCTGCCAAGGAACGAACCTCAGGGGCTTGGAGACAGGGTCATAAACTAGCCCTAACACCCCCAGCTCTTGACCAAGAGGCCAGATGAAAAAAATTAGTGAGAGAACTCAGGAAACATGAAAAATCAGAGTGAAAAGTCACCCCCAAAAGAAATCATTAGTTCCTCAGTAATGGATACCAACTCAAATGAAATGGGTAGAATGACAGAAGAGGAATTTCATTTATGGATTATAAGAAAGCTCAATGAAATTCAAGAGAAAATCGAATCCCAGCACAAAGAAACCACAAGAAAAATGCAAGAAATGAATGTAAAATTTTCTAAAGAAGTAGAAGTATTACGGAAAAATCAAATAGAAATTCTAGAAATGAAAAAGGCATTCAAGGATCTACAAAACACAGTGGAAAGCCTTAAGAATAGGCTGGATCATGCAGAGGAAAGAATCTCAGATAGAGATAACTTAGGAGCTACAAGGCTCCTTATCCATAGATAACTTCTATGTGCTAAATAAATCAGTAGAAGAGAAAGAACACAAAAACAAGAGGCATGAACAAAGCATACAAGAAATGTGGGATTATATAAAGAGGCCAAACATAAGGATCATACACATCCCTGAGGGAAAGGAAGAAAATTCGCATGGGCTGGAAAATCTATTTGAAGGAATAATAGAGAAAAATTTCCATGGCCTAGCCAGAAATCTCGATATCCAAGTACAAGAAGCACACAGGACTCCTGGGAGACTCAACGTGAAAAGGCATTCACCACACCACATAATTATTAGACTGACCAAAGTAAACACAAAAGAGGCACTCCTCAGAGCTGTAAGGCAAAAAGAGCAGGTAACCTACAAAGGGAAACCGATCAGATTAACTGCAGATTTCTCAGCTGAAACCTTACAAGCCAGAAGTGAATAGGAACCCATCCTCAGTATTCTAAAACAAAAGAAAGGCCAATCCAGAATTTTGTATCCCGCAAAACTAAGCTTCTTATATGAGGGAGAAATAAAGACTTCCAGACAAGCAATCACTGATAGAATTTGTGAAGTCCAGACCGGCCTTGCAAGAAGTACTTAGACCTGCATTATACACTAACCAGCACAACAGACACCCACCAATGTAAAACTACCCAAAGCTAAAACTCCAGAACCCAGATTTCACAATGACTCAAGAGGTAAAACAAAACAAGAGATTACCCAACAGAATAAACAGAAATCTACCCCAAATATCAATTCTCTCAATAAATGTGAATGGCTTGAATTGCCCATTGAAGAGACATAGGCTGGCTGAATGGATTAAAATATACAAGCCAAGGATCTGCTGTCTCCAGGAAACACATCTTACACACAAGGACTCATTCATACTCAAGGTGAAAGGATGGAATACAATTTTCCAGGCTAATGGAAACCAAAAGAAATCTGGAGTAGCCATCCTTATTTCAGATGATATGAACTTTAAAGCAACAAAAGTAAAGAAGGACAAAGATGGACACTATATAGTGGTGAAGGGAAAAATATTACAAGAAGGTTTAACAATCCTAAACATTTACGCACCCAACACATCAGCACTCAGATACGTAAAGCAAATACTGCTTGATCTAGAAAACATAATAAATAGCAATGCCATAATAGCAGGGGACTTAAACACCCCACTGATGGAACTGGACAGATCCTCCAAACAGAAAATAAGCAAAGAAACAATGGACCTAAACAGGACCATAGAACATTTGGGCCTAACTGACATCTATAGAACACTCCACCTAAATAACACTGAATATATGTTCTTCTCATCAGCTCATGGAACTTTCTCTAAAATTGATGACGTCCTAGGCCACAAAACAGATCTCAACAAATTCAAAAAAATAGAAATCATACCATGTATCTTTTCAGATCACAGCGGAATAAAATTAGAAATCAATTCCAACAGAAACTCACATCTTCCTCCAAAAACATGGAAATTAAACAATCTGTTGCTGAATGACTATTGAGTCAAGGAGGAGATTCAAATAGAAATCAAAAGATTCTTCGAAATAAACAATAATGGGAACACAAGTTATCAAAATCTGTGGGATACAGCAAAAGCAGTCCTGAGAGGAAAACTTATTGCCTTAAATGCTCACATTCAAAAGACAGAAAGGTCATGAATCAGTAAACTAATGAATCATCTTAAGGAAATGGAAAAGGAAGCGCAAAGTAATCCTAAAGCAAGCAGGAGAAAAGAAATAACCAAGATCAGAGCAGAATTAAATGAAATTGAGAACAAAAGAACAATACAGAAGATTAATATAATGAAAAGTTGGTTCTTTGAAAAGACAAACAAAATAGGCAGGCCACTTGCCAGGTTGACCAGAAGCAGAAAGGAAAGGACTCTAATAAGCTCAATTAGAAATGAAAAAGGACAGGTCACAACTGATATCTTGGAAATACAAAACATCATCTTTGAATACAACAAAAATCTCTATGCCCAAAAACACAAAAACGTGGAGGAAATGCACAAATTCTTAGAAACATATTATCTCCCTCGGTTCAACCAGGAAGAAATAGAATTCCTAAACAGACCAATACCAAGCACCAAAATTGAAGCAGTAATAAAAAATCTTCCAACAAAAAAAGTCCTGGACCAGATGGGTTCACACCTGAATTCTACCAAACCTACAAAGAAGAACTAGTGCGTATACTGCAGAAATTATTTGAAAACATCCAGAAGGATGGAATCCTCCCAAACTCATTCTGTGAAGCCAATATCACCTTGATACCAAAGCCAGGAAAGGACACAACAAGAAAAGAAAACTACAGACCAATAACCCTTATGAATATAGATGCAAAAATTCTCAATAAAATCATAGCAAACCAAATTCAAATGTACATCAAAAAAATAATTCATCACGATCAGGTGGGCTTAATCCCTGAGATGCAGGGATGGTTCAACATATGCAAATCTATAAATGTAATTAATCACATAAGTAAAAGCAAGAAAAAAGATTATATGATCCTTTCAATAGATGCAGAAAAGGCTTTTGACAAAATCCAGCACCCTTTTATGATAAGAACTCTTAACAATTTGGTCATAGATGGCTCATACCTCAAAATTATTAAAGCCATATATGATAAACCCACAGCCAATATCATATTGAATGGAGAAAAATTGAAAGCATTCCCCCTTAAAACTGGAGCTAGACAAGGTTGCCCACTATCTCCACTTCTATTCAACATAGTGCTGGAAGCCCTGGCCAGAGCAATCAGACAAGAGAGAGGATTCAGGGGTGTCCAAATTGGGGCAGAAGAGGTGAAACTTTCACTATTCATGGATGATATGATATTATATCTAGAAAATCCCAAAGATTCAACCAAGAAATTTCTGGAAGTAATAAATGAATTCAGCAAAATCTCAGGATTCAAAATCAATGCACACAAATCAATAGCCTTTATATATGGTAATAACAGTCAAACCAAAAAACAAATTAAAGACACAATAACTTTCACAATAGCACCAAAGAAAATTAAATATTTAGGAACATATCTAACTAAGGAGGTGAAAGACCTATATAGAGAGAATTACAAAACACTGAGAAAAGAAATTGCAGAGGATGTAAACAGATGGAAAAGTCTACCATGCTCTTGGATAGGTAGAATCAACATTGTAAAAATGTATTTACTACCTAAGGTGATTTACAGAATCAATGCAGTCCCTATCAAAATACCAACATCATTTTTTGCTGATCTAGAAAAAATAATTCTACACTTCATGTGGAACCAGAGAAGACCCCATCTAGCCAAAGCAATCTTAAGCATAAAGAACAAATTGGGAGCATCAATCTAGCAGACTTCAAACTATACTACAAGGCTATAGTAACCAAAACAGCATGGTACTGGCACAAGAACAGAAACATAGACCAATGGAACAGGACTGAGAACCCAAATATAAAACCATCCTCATACTGTCATCTGATCTTTGACAAATTCCAGAAAAATGTACACTGGGGAAAAGATTCCCTATTCAATAAATGGTGCTGGGAAAACTGGATGGCCACATTTAGAAGACTGAAACTAGACCCACACCTCTCACCTCTCACAAAAATCAACTCACAATGGATAACAGACTTAAACCTGAGATGTGAAACCATAAGCATTCTAGAAGAAAACGTTGGAAAAACTCTTATGGACATTGGCCTAGTCAAAGAATTTATGAAGAAGACCCCCAAAGCAATCACAGTAGCAACCAAAATAAATAAATGGGATCTGATCTAATTAAAAAGCTTCTGCACAGCCAAGGCAACTATCACTAGAGTGAACAGACAACCTACAGAATGGGAGAAAATATTTGCCTGCTACACATCTGACAAAGGGCTGATAACCAGAATCTATACAGAACTTAGGAAAATCAACAAGAAATTAAAAAATGGGCAAAGGACATGAACAGAAACTTTTCAACAGAAGACTGAATAATGGCCAGCAAACATATAAAAAATTGCTCAACTTCTCTAATCATCAGGGAAATGCAAATCAAAACCACAATGAGACATCACTTAACTCCGGCGAGATTGGCTCATATCAAAAAGTCCCCAAACAACAAATGTTGGAGGGGATGCGGACAGATAGGGACAGTCATACACTGCTGGTGGGACTGCATGTGAGTACAATCTCTATGGAAAGTAATATGGAGATACCTCAAAGAACTAAAAGTAGAATTACCATTTGATCCAGCAATCCCACTACTGGGTATTTACCCAAAGGAAAAAAAGACATTCTATAAGAAAGACATCCGCACGCGAATGTTTATAGCAGCGCAATTCACAATTGCAAAGATGTGGAAATAACCCAGGTGCCCATCAATACATGAGTGGATTCATAAAACGTGGTATATGTATACCATGGAGTATTACTCAGCAATAAAAAACAATCGTGAATTAACACATCTGGTGTTATCCTGGATGGAGCTAGAGCCCATTTTTTGAAGCAAAGTATCACAAGAATGTAAAAATAAGCACCACTGGTACTCACCATCAAATTGGTACTAACTGATGAACACTTACATCACACAGGGCAATAATATTAATCAGGGGGCGGGCAGGCGGGAGGGGGTGGAGGGGATGGGAAAACTCTCACTGAATGGATGCGGGGAACACAGTTTGGGGGATGTCCACGATTGCAGCTCTGACATGGGCAGTGCATGGGCAATATATGTAACCAAAGTGTTGTACCCCCATAATATTCTGAAATTAAAAAAAAAGAGAAGGATGTCTATTAATCAGAGACAAGCCACCAGACATTTACTGAAACTCAAGTGATCTGTTGAGTACATTGATGGCCTGCAGAGGTGGCCTAAGCTTTGTCTTATATAGCCTTAGGCCCGTTAATGAGTTACAAAGGATATTTCTAAGAAAGGGGGGCATGACCAGACATGTCTGACCTTCCTTCTCATGGCCTACAACTCAGCATTAGAGTATTTCTGGGGTCCCCTTAGCCAATAGGGGGTCAATTTAGTCAGCTAGGGGGCTTAAGATTTTATTTTAGTTCACAAAGGAATACCATACCTATCTTTATCATACTCTTTACCTCATAAGTAACTAAATATATTTACTTACACATTACATTAATTTATTAAAAATTATTTAATGAGAGCATATTGATTTATACTGTCATATTTATAAATGATATAAACATGACACTTATATTAGATTCTCATAATTTTAATTTTGACCTATTTTTAGTTATAAGATATGTTCTATAGTTTATGTCTTAGTGGATTTTATAATATTATGTCTCTGGGTACATCTTTCTCTCTAGATTTCAGAGTGGTGTTTGCCCCATAACCTCAGTTCTCTGATGTGTGCAAGAGATGTCACCAATTTTTAATTTTCCCCAATTTTCCATGCTGAGGTGTTGTTGGTTGATTGATTTTTCTCTTCATTATGAGGCATATTTTCTCGCTTATTTGCAAGCCTCATAATTTTTATTATAGGCCAGACATTGTGAATTTTATTAATTTTTTAACTGGATTTTTTTCTTAGTACTATAAATATTTCTTGAGTTTTGTTCTGGGGTGCACCTAACCTTACTTGGAAATAGTTTGATACCTTTGGGTCTTGCTTTTTAGAATTTTTTAGGATGAACCACATCAGTGTTTATTCTGGACCTAATTATTACCACTACTGAAGTAAGACACTTCTTGTGTTCTTCCCCATTCTTATTGAATCTTTAGGTTTTTCAATCTGACTGGTGGAAATGATCACTATTCCTGGACCTGCGTGAGTATTTATTCTAATCTTTTCATGTGATGATTTGCCTGACTCATCTAGTTCCCTTACACACACGTGCTGATCAGTACTCAGCTGAATGCTCAAGTGGGATTCTTTGAATATCCCTATGGTTCTCTCTCTGTGCAGCCTTCGCCTCTCTGGCACTCTTTCCTGAGAACTGTAACTGCCTTGTTCTCTGTGGATACTTACATCCTCTTCGCCAATCAGTGAGTTTGCTGAACTCTGCTTGGGTTTCCCGTACTTGTGCTTGTCTTGGAAGCTCTTTCAAGGCAGTAAGCTGGGACAATCATAGGTCTAACTTTTGTTTCTCATCTCTAAGAGATTCTTGTCCTCTGTTCTCTAGTAGCCAGTGTCCTGAAAACCATATTTTATATATTTTGTCTGGTTTTTTTCAGTTAGCAGGAGGGTAACTCTGGTCCCTGTTACTCCACTTTGACCAAAAGTGAAAGTTTACATATTCACATTCAACACTTAAAATGTGGCTAGTACAAATTGAGATGTGTAGTTTGTATAAAATGCATACCAGATTTTGAAGTGTTAGTACCAAAAATAATGCTGAATTTCTAATTAATATTTTTATAGTGGTTACATTTTGACAGGATGATATTTTTGGATATATTAGGTTAAATAATATTTATTATTAAATTCCTTTCACCGTTTTCTGCTTTTTAAAATGTGACTGCTGGAAATTTAAAATTATTTATATATTCCCATTATATTTCTATAGCATAATAATGATTTAGAAATTCCACATAATATCATTTTTATTCACTGTATTTGATAACATTTTATTAATAATTCCTGGGAATCAGGAAATATTTTGGAAAGTACTTTGAATATTGTGTTAAAATATATGTGCTATAGAAAGTGAGACATACCATATTAAGATGCCACAATGAGGACTTTTTTAGGAGTCCATTGTTCTGTAGCATGCTCTCACCTATGGCCTTGTCATAGGCTCTTATGATCAGAGGACGTAAGTGGAAAATACCTAGCCCTGGTTTATAGATGAGTTAGTTTGATAAGTTGGTATGAGCCCACAATAAACTGCTGCTGCATTACAGCAGGTGTGACCCTTAAAAACAGTGTTGAAGGAAAATCCTTCTATCTGAGCCCTCAGATAGTGGTGCTGGTTGAGACACTGAAGACAGGGAAAGCAGACTTATACCCAGAGTACATGTCAATCACAAAAAAGACAAATATCTGCTCCCTGTAAAGTAGAAGAGGTCCAATAGAATCACCTTGCCACAGAGGGCTGACTGGTGTCCTCAACAACTAACTCATTCCTGGTTTCTGCTGCTGACAGGTTAAACATTCAGCTACAGCAACAGCTAAGTGAACTTTGTGATACTATCACCACTTTGAATACTGTATCATGGAAATTGCTGTAGATACAAAAATCTGCCAACTTTGAGCCTACTCCCATAAGCCAACCCTGAATAGATTCTTTGTCTTGAATTTCCCAATCTTTTTCCAATCTTTTTCCTTCCTGGCTCCTGACTATGCAGACAAGCTATTTGTCATAGCCAAGGATTCCATGTTATTTTTTTTTTTTTTTATCTCAGGCCAATTCTCTCTCCATGCCAAGTAAAAGATCAAGTTTATTGCTTATAAATCCATATATATATATAATATATGTGTATATATATACACATATATATTATATATATACACACATATACATGATGTAATTTATCAGAAAAAATTGCTCCTTTAATGTACATAAATCTAAAAAGAAGTCCATTATCAACTAAGGGTAGACTTCTTACTTATTCCATGAGGCAGTTGTTTTCTGGGATTTCTATGTGTCAGCCTTCTGAAGTTGAGTTATAAAAGAGGTATTGAAATAAAAATAGATAATAAAGAAAAAGAAATATAAACTAACTGATCATTTCAATTCAGAATCTATAGAAAGAGGATGGTATTTAGTGTTTGGTGTTGAAGGCAAGAACACTATTCTCCACTCCCTGTGCTTCCAAAGTGAAGGAGAAGGAATTTCCTTTTCTAAACCTTAGGACATATATGTGTGGGGAAAACAGCTGCAGTTTCTTGCATGTTCTTTTCTTACTGCATCCCATAGAGAGGGAGTAACATTTTTGGCTGGTGAGATGGGAGAAGGAACTGAGATGCTTAGTGTAGCCATTTCTATCTGTCTTTGCATCCATCTGCATATGGAGAATGTATTCAGCGTCAGTTCTCTACTTTGGGATAAAGTGCCTTACACCATGGGGTGATCTGGGTTGTCTTTAATTATGCCAGGAACTGGGAGTGTGAATCAAGGGTGAAGCATTAGCAAGCATGTGTGACCACTACACATCCCTGCTATTTTCTTCTCTGTTTGATTTCTACATTTCTTACTATTCCAAACTTGAAAAAGAACTAAAGTATTACTTATTGACTGTGAATCCTTCAGTGTGGAGCATGATTCACTGTCCCACTTGGAATGTAGTTTTCTATACCAAATAGGTGAATACTATAACTTAGTCTCTATATACGTTGGTACTCTGTTAGATCAATGTTCTAATGTGATTTGGGGTTTGGCTTTATGTTTGTTCTGTATTGAGAGTCTTGATTGATTTCAGCACATTTGGGGACTTTCAATGTGATCTAGTAAATCAATGTCTGGTGAAAAGGGGTAAAATAGGGAAAAATCCTATTTTCCTGCTCATGGAAAAATACTGTAATAACACGACTCACTCATAATGGGTCAGTGGTATCATCTTCAGAATCAGTACAGTTCATTACTTTGGTATTTGTAGATGTACCTCAGGCCAGTAAATTGGATGCCCTGCTTTCTTATGATTTCTCTTAGCCCCAGTTGAAGGAAGAATGACATTCATATTCATCTCACATCTAAATAATTGACTGTGTGACCTTGTATTCACAGCTTACAGTTGGAATATCAGGTCACAAAATCACAAATCTCATAGCAGATTATTAAATATTAATTGCACAGGTACAATTATCCAAAATTCATATCCTAGTCCAATAACTAAACTATATTTGTAAATGAATTTATCATTTTTATAGTTACGATTTTAATATTTACCCTTCTCTAATGCAGATTTCTTTTTCAAGCAACTTACAGATTGAAGAGCTTGTTATTCAGCCTGGCGCTGAAACAGATAGTATGCAATGCATTGTAATTATTTTCCAGACAAATGTAAATTCCAGAGAGTGTGTTAAAAAATATAAGAGTTAGTGCCATGGCAGTGGTGAGTGTGAGTTTGAGCTAATACAATGGTTAATGCTATCCTTACAGAAAGCCATAGTCGTGAATGGATGAAGACAGGCTGAGAATTGGATTAAAGAATTTTGGGATACATCAATATTAATAATAATCCAATATTAATTAAAAGGAAAAAGACTCAACCCAAGTTTCTTATGTCATAGAGTGATCATCTAAATTACAATTTTTATAAACATATTATCTCCAGAATTTAGACATTTCCAGTTATTTTCACAGCACTGGTGGCATGGGCTTCCTCATGCCTTATTTCAATAGGACTTAAAGATTTTTTTAAAAACTCATTCTATTTTTTGGGTGTTTTTTCTTTTTCTTTTTCTTTTTTTTTCTTTAAGGAATAGATATGAAGCACAGAAAATTGATCTTAGCACTATCTTTAAAATTGAAGGAAAGGGATAGTGAAATATATTGCACCATATATATCATTCAAATCATCGTTAAAATCATTCCAACAAACTGCAACCTGAACCTTTAGGAAAAGATATAGTAAACATATAAAAGAAGCATACAATTTCTAAAAAAGAGGAACCCAAAGCCAATACTATTTCATTACTCTTGCTTAACAGTTCAGTGTGTTGTTAGAGAGAAAAGGGGGAGAAAATTTGAAAGGTATTTCCCCCATTTGGAGTCACTCTTAAAATCCAGAATGGATAATAATTGCTTGAGCATAAGGCAGAACCAAAATATTCAGACATGGTACGTGGTAGTAGTTGTATAAATAGTAATAGTAGCATCATTTGTAGTAGCTAACTCTTTTAAAAAAACTTTCCATATACCAGACTCAGTTCTAAGCTTTTTGGTAAAGCATATTTTTATGGACAAGCTTCAGAGCATTAGAGGGAAATAGTGCTTGCAGCCTTAAATTGATTGGAGCAATTGGTGGCTCCAAGTCACTCTAGAGGAATTTAAAGACTCAGCAGAATATATGGGTTAAATAAAAGGAAAATGGTAGAATCATGAGATAGCTGAGAGAAATATGTTCATAAGCACATGTGAAACATCCTCTTAGGTTTTATAAAAATAGTTATTGGTAGTGATTCTGAAGAGAAGGGTCAGAGATTCTATCAGGGTGAGTGGACATTATTTACCCTTAGGTTGACAAGACCCAGAGATAAACATTTTGTGAAGGAAAATGCTAGAAAAGTCTTCAGAGCCAGGAATCTACACTCCATTTCACTTGCCTAAAATGTTCAGTTTTCTGTCCTCGATTTAGATCTGAAAATGTTACAACAAAGGTTGAGGATTTCATCTAGGTTGCTCCGGCTTTGTAGTTTCCTAGCTCTTTACTTTATGTCTCTTCTTTGTAAAACCAATGCCACTTCTTGTGATAAGGGCAAAAAGTATTTCACATATATTTTCATTTACATTATATATTCATTAATGGATGTTAAATATCAATAATGATAATTATCTTTTGGCAGTTCACAATGGCCAGTACTCTAGAAGATGTCTGCTATCTTTTGGGGTGTCATACAGATCCTCGCAAAGTTTTATTTCGATGTACTATGTAGTTTATATTTAAGACAACAAATCTGAAGCTTTAATTGGGAATAATCTGACCTACTATTTTCTGATATTACTGTAATACATAAATAAATAGACAAGAGCTTAATTTATACACTTATATGTCATACATAATGTAATCAGATTACTGACTGATTTACACAAAATAACTAAATTCAACGTGATAAAGAAAGCACTAGAAAACTGGATTTCTGGAAGTCTCTGAGAAGATGGCTGACTAAAGTTACCTGGAGCTCATTCTCCCCAAAGAAAGAGACCAAAACAATGGATAAACAACTCCCTTTGAAGCATAGAAGCCCAGGACAACACCATAGAGAGGGAAGTGAGGCATTCTGCCTCTGCCACACTGTCTCCCCTGCCAGGATCAGCTCAGCATCCGGGGGTACTTCTTACAGAGAAAAGTTAAGCTGGAGATCCCCAGTGGTCCCCACTCCTGCCAAAGATGTCAGCAATCCTGGATATAAGATAGTTCCCCAAGTCCTCATAGGGCCCAAATTCAGTTTGTAGAGTAGCTGGCAGTTTGTGCAGCTGCATTGCTTCAGAGCCCACCTTGACCACTCCCCACCCTCATGACCTAAGTTGTTATGGCTTGGCACCATTTTGCAACTGGACCTATTACTGGAGTGCATCTTACCCTGGGGGCTAGTAGCAACTGACTCTCTCCACCTATGAGGCCCTGCTGCTATCTCACCAAATTCACATGGGTGCCTGGAGTCTAGACCAGGACCAAACAACTGAGATCCCAGTGTCTAAATCCAGGTAGCATCCCACCCCCCAACCCGGAGAACAGGTGGATCTGAACAGCAGGGAAGGCACTGACCAGCTAGGCAGCTGCCTCACTCATGCACACCCATGCTGCACAGCCATATGGCCTGTCTAGCATACACACACCCACACCCAGCCTGACAGCTGGTCCTGCAACAGCCCTATTCCCCCAGACAGACAGGTGCAGAGCCTCCCAGCCACCCTGCAACCATGGGTGCCTGGCCTAATATCCAGTCTGGCAACAGCCCCACTTCACTGAAGGGATAGCCACACAGCTGCCCAGCTAATCATGCCCAGGCATACCTGCACACAATCATGCCTGGCCTGACAGCCAGCCTAGTGGCAGCTGCTGCCTCCCCAGAGAGCCCAATGGAAAGCCTGTAAGCCCTATGCACCTGCATGTGCTCAGCCCCAAACCCAAACCAGTGCCCACACCCCCAGCAAAACCACATCACTGTTGTCTTAAACTCCCACAGCCAAGGCCACTGAGGCAATCACAAACATTGCTGACAAGGATTACAGGTGAAGAAACTGCATGAAGACTATGCTACTGAGTCCACTCAGAACCAAAGCCAACACACCATACCCAACTGACACCCTAGAATCTATCTATAGGAAAAAGTCTGTATTTATAAAAGTTACTTCATAAAATTGGAGAAAGTGATTATCCCACTAGGTATGCAGAAATCCATGTAGGGACACAAGAAACATGAAAAAGCAAGGAAATATGACCCCACCCAATGAAACAGAATAACTCTCCTGTAACAGGCTCCCCCCCCCAAAGAAAACAGACAGGTGCAGATGCAAAGAAAAGGATATTTATGAAATACCTGAAAAGGAATTCAAAATAATGATCGTAAGGAAACTCAGCAAGATACAAAATAACACAGGAAAACAATTGAATAAAATCAGCAAAATAATTCATGAGCTCATGGGAAATTCAAAAACAGAGATAGATATCATAAAAAGAACCAAACAGAAATATTGGAGCTAAAGAATTCAATGAGTGAATAAAAATAATACAATTGAGAGCTTCAACAACAGACTAGATCAAGCAGGTGAAAGATTTTCTTGAAATAACCAAGTCAGAGGGAAAAAAAATAAATAAAAATGAAAATGAATTAGGAAAGTCTGTGGGATTTATGGGACACCAATAAGTGAACAAATTTTTTTATTATAGTTGTTAAAGAGGGAGAAGAGGCGAAAGGAACAGAAAACATATTTAACAAAATAATAGCTGAAAACTTTCCAAAAATTGGGAGAAATATAGACATATAGATTCAGGAAGCTTAAGGTCCCAGTTAGATTCAACCCCAAAAGAGTCTCTCTGAGGTACATTATAATCAAATTTTCAAAAGTTAAAGACAAAGAGAGAATTCTGAAACCTGCAAGAGAAAAGCATCAACTCTCATATGAGTGAGTCATCATTAGAATATCAGAAGATTTTTTTTCAGCAGAAATGTCTCCTGCAGGCTAGGAGAGAATAGGATAATGTTTTCAAATGATGAAAGAAGAAACTGTCAGCCCAAAATACTATATCCAGCAAAGCTATCCTTCAGAAATGAAGGAAAAATAAAGACCTTCCCAGATGAGGAAAAGATGAAGGAATTCATCACCAACAAGAAAAAATTTAACCCAAAATTGGTAGAAGAAAATAATAAAGTTCAGAGTAGAAAGAGTAAAAAAATTTGCATGTTGATATCAAATCAACATACAAAAATCAGAAGTGTTTCTATATGCTAATAGGAAACTATTTGAAGAAGAAATCATGAAAAGAATTCTATTTACTATAACTACAGAAATATAATATACCTAGGAATAAACTTAACCAAGAAGGTGAAAGACCTTCATAAGGAAAAGCACAAAACAGTGACAAAAGAAATTGAAGAGGACACAAACAAATTTAAGAAAACCCATGCTCATGGATTGAAATAATTAATATTAACATGGCCCTACTACCAAAAGTGATCTATGGATTTAATGTAATCCGTATCAAAATTTAAATGACATTCTTTACAGAAATAGGAAAAAATTCTAAAATTTATATGGAACCTCTAAAAATCCCAAATAGCCAAAGCAATCCTAAGCAAAAATAGAAAAGCAGGAGGCATTGCACTACCTGACTTCAAATTATATGACAAAGCTATTGTAACCCAAACAGCATGGTACTGGCATAAAAACAGACACAAAGACCAATAAAACAGAATAGCTAGTTCAGAAATAAATTTACACACCTACGGCTAACTGATTTTAGACAAAAGTGCCAAGAACACACACTGGGAAAAAGACAGTCTTCAAAAAAGGTGCTGGGAAAATTGAATATCCACATGCAGAAAAATGAGACTAGACCCTTACCTCTCACCAAAATCAACTCAAAATGGATTAAAGACTTAAATGTAAAACCCAAAACTATGAAACCAGTAGAATAAAACAGTGAAAACACTTCATGATGTTGGGCTGGGCAAGAGTTTTTAAACAAGATCTCAAAAGCACAGGCAAAAAAAGCAAAATAGACAAGTGGGATTATATCAAACTAAAAGACTACTGAACAGCAAAAGACACTAGTAAGAGGGTGAAGACAACCTACAGAATGGGAGAAAATACTTGCAAACTATACATCTGACAATGGGTTAATATCTGGAATATGTAGGAACCTGAAACAACTCAACAGCAGAATAACAAATAACCCATTTTAAAAATGGGCAAAAGACCTGAATAGACATTTCTCAAAAAAGACATATAATTGGCCAGCAAATATATGAAAAAATGTTCAACATCACTAATCATCAGGGAAATAAAAATTAAAACCACAATGAGATATCACCTCAATCCAGTTAAAATGGCTATTATCAAAAAGACAAAAAAAAAACCAAGTATTGGAGAGAATGTGAAGAATAGGGAACATACACGCACTGTTGGTGGGATTGTAAACTAGTTTAGCCATTATGGAAAACAGTATGAAGCTTCCTCAAAAAATTAAAATAGAGGTATGGTATGATCCAGAAGTCCCATTACTGTGTATAAATCCAAAAAAAATAAAATAAAATCAGCACATTGAAGAAATATCTGCCCTCCCATGTTCATTGTAGCACTATTTACAATTGCCAAGATACAGAATCAACCTAAGTGTCCAACAGCAGATAAATGGATTTAAAAAATGTGGTACAGATACACAATGGAATACTATTCAGCCATTTAATAGAATGAAATCCTGTCATTTCTGACAACATAAATGAACTTGGAGGATATCATGTTAAGTGAAATAAGCCAGACACAGAAAGACAAATACCACATGATCTCGCTCATATGTGGAATCTAAAAAAAAAGTTGATGCCACAGAAGCAAAAAATAGAACGGTGATTAACAGGGACTGGGGAGAAGAGGAGAGAGAGATGTATGGGGACAGTTTGGTCAATTGCTACAAAGTTACAATTAGTTAGGAGGAATAAATTTTGGTGCACAAAATATGGTGACTATGGTTGACATTAAAGTATTACATATTATAAAATCGCTAAAAGAGTGGCTTTTGAATGTTCTCACCACAAAGAAGTGATAAATGCAAGAGGTGAGTGATAAACTAATCATAATTGGATCATGATACAACATAGACATACATCAAAACATCAAATTGTAACACCCAAATGTGTGCAATTACAATGTGTCAATTAAAAATATATTAATAAAAAATTAAGAAAAAAATAAGTTTCTCAAATAGGGTTACCTTAGATAATAATTAATATCTTCCTAGACAGGATGATGTATAATACCGCTCTTCGTAGAACAGTGTGGTAGATAGGAAAAACTTTTACTTTTTTCAGTTCTAATTTTTTTTTCTGAAAACCTTTCCAGCTGCATAATTTTATTCGATAATAAAATCCCTTTTAAACTGCAATGAAGTACTATCATTTATTAGAATATATTATATTTTTAGAAGCAAAAATAAACCCCTGAATTTCATTGTTCTTTCAAAACTTTTGTTACACTTGCATAGGAGGAAAGACAATAGATGCAAATATTTTTAGAAATATCATTCTGAGACTTAGAGACGTTTTCTTATATAATAAACAACTCCAGTGCTAAAGTTGGCCAATATACTATTCTCATTTGCCTCTTTAGACTAAGAAAATGATTCTTAGAAAAAGTACAGTGAAATAATGGATGAGGATGCTATACTACATTAGAGAGAAAATGAATTAACCACAATAAAATTATACTCTTATATTAAGATACATCTTTAAAGAATGTTCAGTTTACATAATCATAATACTAATGACCTTCTTGATCAAAGGATATTTAGACTCATAATGAGCACTATGGTTCCTACCACCCTCACAAAAAGGAGTTATTTATAATTTTGGGGGGAGTATTTGAATATTCTAAACATATTTTCTGCTTATGTTGAAAGACTCCTCGGGAAGTATAATTGTTAGCAGTGTCATTAGTTTAATCATTGGACAAATCTATTTGCTTTGCTTACTTGTGAACTTTTCCCCAGCCATGGGCTGCCCCTGTAATCCTCAAAGCCTTTTGCCCTTGTCACTTTCATTCTTCAAAATTCTTTTTTCCTGGATCTTCAGAAGGCTGGCTCCATCTCATCGTTCATGAGTCAAGTGTCAGCTTCTCTGTGAAGCTTCTACTAACTCTTCTATCTAAAGTAACAATTCCTATCACTCTATTTCATTATACTATCTTTATTTTCTTCATTTCATTTACTACTTATGTATTTACCATGTATTTTTTGAGTACACACATGTGTCAGGCATTGTTGAAGAGGCTGAGAATAGTGCAGCAGTGAAAGGAGATAAATCCCTGCTCTCATGGAATTTACATTCTGAAATCCTTTTTAGTTTACTGTTACTGTATTCCACAAGAATGTGACCTCCATGAGAGCAGAGACCTTGTATTCCTTGTTCTCCATTGTACAGCCAGTTTCCAGGATTCTGTAAATTAGTAGATGCTCAATACACTGTTGTAGGAATGAACCCATATGGTAAAAGTGTTTAAAAATTTCAATTTGCCTCTACCTCACTGGCTTACCTGAATCCAGTGCTGTCTTTTCCCTCTGTAAAAAATACTCACTGAGGATCCGAAAGCACCATGATATGATAGTGAATTATTCCCCGGTATATCTGGTTACTCTGCTTTTATTAGTTGAGCTTGTCCAGATAGTTCAGATTTTTCTCAAACATTTATGGCAAGGGTGTAGATTTTTATTGGTGTATAACAAATCTTCATAAATTTAGTGATTTAAAATAACATACATTTATTATCTTATAATTTTAGGGGGTCAGAGGTCTGGGCACAGCTCAGCCTGGTGCTGTCCCTCAGTCTCTCGAAAGGCTTGTAATTAAGGTATTAACCAGGGTTGGGTCTCATGTGAAGCCTCAACTAGGAAAGGCTGTGCTTCCAAATTCACGTGGTTGTGGTAAGAATTCATTTCCTTGAGAGTCACTGGAATGAGGGCCTCAGTTCCTAACTGGCTATTGGCTGGAGGCCAATCTTAGTTCATCACCACGTTTGCCTCTCCAACATGGCAGTTACCTTCATCAAAACATGTAAGCCCAGAAGGCAGTAGTGTCTGATAGTGAAACAGAAGTCATAATGTTATGTACATTAATACATAAGTGACATCCCATCTCCTTTGCCATATTCTATTGATTAGAAGCAAGACACTAGATAGCCCACACTCAAGAGGAAGGAATTACACAAGGAATAAATCCCAGAAGACTGGGGTCGTTGAGGGCATCATAGAGTCTGCCTGCTACAACATTTGTCCAAATGCTATTTTAATTGATTGGATTAGTTAATAATGAAAAACAATGATATATGAGTGGAAAAAGAGAGTTGTTGGCATAAAAACTGTTATATGCATTGTAAAGACATAGTAAAGTCAGTTTATTAAATAAAAGATCTTTGAATTATGTTTGGGCTAGAACACTATAAAAACAATAACAATGTATAATTCTGCATACAAGTTTTTTTAAATGAGTGTCTAATTTCTTGTCCTACTTTTAAATATACAAATTTAAATTATAAATTATAACTGATCTGTAATGGATGTGACTTATGTAACAGAGACAGTGTAGAAATTTCAACTATATTCAAAAACGCCCTGCCATTGCATCAAAAATGTGGGTAGCCCAAACATTTATAACAAATTGAGTTTGGCATAGATTCTAGAGAAAAAAACTCACAGGATCCACATTTTGAAAACTAACTGGGAGTAATATCTGCTGATAATGTATGCTGCTCAGAGACTTACAGAAGACTTAAAGTCATTTATCAATAGTGAAAATTGGATTAGAAAGCAATTCTACAAAATTGAAGAAATGGGTCTAAATGAGAATACGTCACATTTACTTACACAAATAATGGCACAAAAATCAGAGCACGCAGCGTCTAGAATCAGAAAGTCAAAAAGTAATCACAGCAACCACTTGGAGCAATGCAGCTTATATTCAAAATTGCTATTTTGTTTAAAATCAGCAAATCCTAGAACTTCAAAAATGTAAATATTTTGTCTTTACCAGTTTAGTGCAGCTCACAAAAATCAGCATGGGTAGACTCTGAATTATTCAAAGAAACGTAAAAAAATAAACTTACACAGAAAGCCATAATCTTTTGAGAAAATACACTTTCACAACTCAATGTGAAAAACTTAAAAGAAGGCAACATAAAGAATTTTTGTCTCTTTAATGTAACATTTTTGATTCAGCCTATACATTAAGGAGTTCTAGATCGTTTTAAAATGTGTTGCAGTCAAAAATTTTCCAGTTTTGGAAAAAATACAAAAATACAGATCTTATAGATTCATTAGGATTTGTTAAACAAAGACTTTTATGGTATATCCTTATTATGAACTTAATTCCTACTTTAGCCTTTGATAAATAGGTGAAAAAATATCACCTGAGAGTGCTAGTACTGTAGTAAACCCTGAACTACAAAAAATAATATTGCAGAGTATTAACTGATTTTGAGCCAATTAGACATTGCAAAAGTTTACCTGAAGACAAAACATAAGATAGGGTTGTGGTGAATATTCTGAAAAACAAAACTATTGAAACTACAGAATTCTCTTGCTCTAGTGATGTATACACTGAGGCCTAGACTTCACCATAATGTAATATATCAATGTAGCAAAATTATACTTGTACCCCGTGGATATATACAAATAAAAAATAAACAGAAAAAAAATAAATAAAACAAGGGTTTGAAGAAAAAAACATATAGCATTCCTATATGTATTGACAAAAAAAGTTATATATGAAAAAGCTATAAAATTGCATCCAGAACCAAAAATTGCTCATGGATTACTCAAAAAAAAAATCACAGATGTAATTATATGTTATATTGACTTATAGCCTAATGAACCAACAATATTCTGATGAAATGTTGGAAACTCCTGAAAAAATTTATTTCTTCTAAATAACATAAAATAATTAATATCATTAAATAAATAAGTTTAATATTAAGTTAAATTAATATATCTTAAATGCTTTTTAAAAATATATCATTTTATTATTAAAAATTTTTATTTTTAATTATTATGGGTACATAATTGTTGTATACCCTTTTAACCAACAGTTTCCATTATCTGAACAAGTACTAATCCACATAGTGCTAAATATGAGAATGTCTACTAATGCAGCTTATAGTCAAACTTGACCAAGGAGGTGAAAGATCTCTACAAAGACATCTACCATACACTGAGGAAAGAAATTGCAAATGACACAAACAAATAGAAAAGCATATCATGCACATGGATCAGTATAATCAACATTGTTAAAATGTCCATACTACCCAAAGAGATTTACAGATTCAATGCAATCCCCATCAAAATACCAATGTCATATTTCACAGATCTAGAGAAAATAAATCTATGTTTCATTTGGAACAGAAAAGAGCCCGAATAGCCAAAGCAGTCTTAAGCACAAAGAACAAATCTGGAGACATCACATCACCAAACTTCAGACTATACCACAAGTCTATAGTAATCAAAACAGCATGGTATTGGCACAAAAATAGAGACAAAGACCAATGGAACAGAACAGAGAATCCAGATATAAATCCATCCACCTCTAGCCAACTGACCTTTGACAAAGTAAACAACAACATACACTGGGGAAAGGAAGTCCTATTCAATAAATCGTGCTGGGAGACTTGGATAGCCACATGCAGAAGAATGAAACATGATCCATTTCTCTCACCTCTCACAAAAATTTATTCAAGCTGGATAAAAGACTTAAATGTAAGGTATGAGACCATAAGAATTCTAGAAGAAAATGTATGAAAAACTCTCCTAGATTTCAGCATAGGCAAAGAATATATGACTAAGACCCCAATGACAATTACAGCAACAACAAAAATAAATAAATTGGACTTGATTAAATTAAAAAGCTTCTGTACAGCTAAGGAACTAATCAACAGATCAAACAGACAACCTACAGAATGGGAGAAAATGTTGGTAAGCTATACATCTAATAAAAGCCTGATATCCAGAATCTACAAAGAACTCATACAAACCAGCAAGAAAAAAATCAAACAACCCCTTTAAAAAGTGGGCAAAAGACATGAACAGACACTTTTCAAAAGAAGATAGACTAATGGCCAATAAACATATGAAAAAGTGCTCAATGTCACTAATCATCAGGAAAATGCAAATTAAAAACACAATAAGATATTACCTTACCCCTGTTAGAATGGCTTTTATTAAAAAGTCCAAAAACAATAGATTCTGGCTTGAATGCAGGAAGAATGCAACACTTATACACTGTTGGTGGGACTGCAAATTAGTACAACCTCTATGGAAGACAGTATGAACAGTACGGAGATTTCTCAAAGAACTAAAAGTAGATCTACCATTCAATCTAGCAATCCTACTACTGGGTATCTACCCAAAGGAAAAGAAGTCATTTTATCAAAAAGACACCTGCACTTGAATGTTTATTGCAGCACAATTCACAATTGCAAATATGTAAAATCACCCCAAGTGCCTTCACTTCATGATTAGATTAACAAAGTGTGGTGTATTTATACCATGGAGTACTGCTTAGCCATAAAAAAGGATGAGTTAAGATGTTTTGCAACAATTTGGATGGAACTAGAGACCATTCTCCGAAGCAAAGTATCTAAGGAATGGAAAAACAAACACCATATATACTCATTATTAAATTGGAACTAACTGATGAGCACACATGTACACAGAGGGAAGTAAAACTCAGTGGAAATCAAGCAGAGGGAGAGGGGAGGAGGGGATGGGCAAAATACTACCTCACAGTTACAATGAGCACTATTTTGGTGATAAGCACACTTGTAGCCCTGACTCAAGCATTAGAAAAGAGATCCATGTAACCAAAAACATTTGTAACCCCTGAATATTTTGAAATTAAAAAAAAGAAAAATAAATAAAATAAAATAAAATAATTAACTCCTACCTGAAAAAAAGAACCAAAACATGTATAAAAGAATGTAAGTTGTATTTTCTGTTATTTGCCAAAACAATTATCTTTATATAGTAAACAAGTCTTCAAGACACTGAAAGAACCTTACAGGGTTGAGGATCAGCATCCAGATTTTCCAGAGTGACTTTAAACATGAGAAGGTAGCTGGGTGTTCTGAGCTGTGAAGGCTGCTTTGCAAGCGAAACACCATCACCAATGATTGGTAATGACAGTGTTGACAGAACCATATCTCTGGTGGTATTGCTGCAATTTGAAACTGATTGCCTTTTTATAGTTAATGGTTAATTCTGCTGGAGACATGAAAATTTTTTCATTTTAAAATAAACTACTTCTATTTGCCGATGCTATTTTCCTTCCCACCCTGGTCATCTTTGGCTAATGATATTAAATATTTATTGGAGTTACACATAAGTGGGAATTATTAGTGATTGACCACAGCTATAGCCCATAAAATATTCATTATCTATCTTTAAATTATTGATTGATATTACAAATGTACAGGCTTCATAATAGAATGAAATTTAGCATTTTTTCCAGTTGACAAGGATTAAGTAGAAATGCTTCACCCACATTCTTTTCTCTTACTCTAGGAAGCTGCCAATATTAGTAAACTGTATATTTTCATTTTCTTTGATAAGTCTTGCCAGATATCTAGAACCCTATATAAAAGAATGATGGACAGGTAAAATAATGCCAATACCGACAAGTAATAAAATTAATAGCTAACTCTTATGTAACACTTACCATGAGCCAGGCACTATTTTTGCACTTTCCATGTGTCAACTCATATACTATTTATGACAACCTAAAGAAGTTGACACTATTATTATTTCCTCTTTACAGATGGGAAAGTTGAGGCACATATAGTCAAGTCACTTGCCCAAGATCACAAAGCTTGAAGTTGAAAAGCTGGGATTTGAACTGAATCCAGGCAATCTGTCTTCAAAGCCGACATATTTAACCACTATTGCAAACAGCACACTATGCTCATAGACATAGGTAAAGTTTTCATTGAAATAGGTATATTCCAGAATGGATCTCTGAGGAGTAGAAGTCTGCCTATAATGCCAATGAGAAAGCAGATGGGAAGGCATTAAAAAGTACCAATTTGACTTCACAGGAAGCCATCCATCTTCAGATTTTATAAGCTCATGCAGCTTCAACTGCCAACTTACATATTTTTAGTAACTGTGAATGAAAGTCTAGACAAGATTTTGCTCCAAGCGCTGGCCTGTATATCCACGTGCCTATTGAATATCTACATATGATAGTATGGATTTACTGTCTTGGTAAATTATATATTTTAATTTCCACTAATTTTTTAAGGCTTTTGCTGGCTCTATAAATTAAAATGAATTTGTGTTTTTCTTTAGATATGCTTATTCTTATTACAAACATTTTATAATTTTATATAAATTATTTTCTCTAAACAGTTTGCTTTCCATAAAATGCTTTCTGTTTAGTATATTAATTACCAATGGATTGATACAATTGTTTTTATTGACTAGTAAAACTTATTGCCTTTGCTGATTGTCTCAGCTTTGCACAATTAAAAATACTACTAGCCATTCTCAGGGAAAAAAAAGCAAGATGAAGCCTAAAATAATCCTTGATGCCTCTGCCTCCCTCACAGAATACATCAAATTTGACTCTAATTCTGTATATCTCTCTATTCTGACCTTTTTCTACAAGTTCACCGCCTTAGATTAGAATGCCATCATTTTTCTCATGGATTGCAACTATCTCCCAATAAATCCTCCTGCCTCTTGTTTTGCCACCATTCAAACAATATTTTCCCAGCCATAAGAATGTTGCTTATATACATCAATCTTTTCCTGACAGTCCCCTTCATAAAATTCTTTATTTGCTCTTTATGGCTTCAGAACAGAGTCAGTACTCCTGAGGATGACTCACAGGGCCCTTCATGATCTGGCTCTTGTTCAATGACCAGACTTATCTGTCACCATTCTGCATAACCATCCTTCTTTTCTAAAGTTATTTTTAGCTAATTCCAAAATACCTATTCTTCCTATTACCCACTTCATTCTCCTTTTTCACTGTGAATGCATGTGTGTATGTGTGTGCATATCCAATAGTGCATTGAGAATTTTATTGTGATGGTTATATGTTATGGTGAAATTTGTGACTTTGAGAATTTGTGGAGATCTAGGATATATATCCTGTGAAAGCTCTCTTTCTGGTAAGACCATATCTGATGTAATCCTTAGTTTTTTGGGGTGCCAAATTTTTAGGAATAAACAAACTAGAGCATGAAAAACATGAGAAGCTCAAAAAATATTAGTTTGGTTGTGCTCATAATAACTCCCAACTGATAACTGAAGGCCGGTTTTGTAGATAACAGCATAGGCTAAATCTGTGTATGTCCCTTTTGTATAACCTAGAGGAAGTCACTAGAGACAACATGAATGTGTAAAGACACTTTGGCTTAACAGGTTGGCTTGTGAGAAAGTATTTAAGTGCAGAATTTTACCTGAGAGAGACAGGTGGGAATAACATGATCCCCCACATCTCCTTTCATCCTGAATATCCTTTTGTATCTGATTCATTTTTCACCCTAAATGCTATAGCTGACTGCCTCGGGGCGTTAATCAGGCCCTCCATTTGGGAACCATCAATGATCAATTAGAAACAAGTGGGTCTTCCCCAACATTTTTGAGGAGCAGTACCCATAGACTTTATTCAATTTCTTATTTTCTATGTGTTCGTATTGTGACCTCACAAACTGTACATTTTCTTCTCTCACCTCATGTGATTAATAGTATATATAAAAAGATGATTAATTAAGGAAGTGAAGTAAGTGTCTTCATTACATTCTAGTATGTCCTATTGACTGTTTCATTTGTCTTTAAGTAGTATTGATTCTTAATCTTTAAGTTTAGCATGTCTAAATAAGTCTTTTTTGATAGTTTGGTCATGAGCTGTTAGCTTGAATTTTCTTTCTTTTAAGTTATTTTAGCTTTATTTTACACACCTAACTATGTATGCTTTTGGTACTACTGTATTTTAATGAACAGCTAGTTTCTTTTTGAAAGAAGCATTTTAGAAATAGGAAATAACGCAGAAATAATTAAAAATCATATATCACTCAAATATTTCACTCAGAGACACTTCTTAACAACCATTGATTTTGGTATATTTATTTCCAGTCTCTTTTCCTAGGCTTATATGTTTATTTTTAAACCTTATTTATAAAATTATCTCACTTTATTTATAAGTTTGTATTCCACCGTTTTCAGTTAACATACTATGTGCACGTTACATGCCATTAAAATATCTTTCTAAATATGTTTTTATTAACCTACAATTATTAAGGACAGTATTTTCTGAGCAGTAAGGTTTTTAAAATTTATGTATAAATGTTTTTTATCCAGAAGAATGGATGGAGATTGGCTGCCCGGTAACTACCATTCTAACTAACTTGGATAGACATAATTAGAGAAAGAGAAATTTCAGCTTATGTCAGCTCTGAACTATGAAGGATGTCTGTAATGAAATGACCAACATCTAATTTCCTCTACTTCATTTACATCAATTTTACTCCTGTCTCTCACCTTTAAAACTCCTTTGTCATTATCCTACAGCTCCTTCTTAAAAATCAAATAACTTGACCTATTTTTTAAAAATACTAATTATATTTCATGTTATTAAGCAGAGTTTTCTTTAACTATGGAGGTCCTAAATTAAGAATAATTATTGAACAATAAATTTCTTCTATTAGTCAATAAAATAGAGAAGTCACCAGTGATTTAAAAATTGCTTCATTCCTATCTGGCTTACAGGATGTGAAAGAAGAAGGGCTGCATAATTTATTTCATGTATGTTAGCACCTTAGCACATGCAGGCACTTATCTGATAGCACTTAATAAAATGCAATAACTAAAATTTGTCTTTAAATTGTGATTAAAAATGAAAAAAAAAGCATAGAAGAAAAAGAGATGAGAAAAGCTAGGAAATAGGTACACACAAATGAAAATTGGCACATGGATGTTTTGCTACATCTTCTTGAACATATTTCTCTTCCTTGGTTCTGCCAATGTGTGAGTCCAACCAACTAAGATGCATAAGCCAAATCAACTAAACAAACACCATTTCTCCTAAAGTAAAAATAGGCAAAATCATTCCTCCTTTAATTTAAGAATTTAACAATTAGGAAATTATGGGCAAAATGGGTAGTTTTACATAATTTTTTAAATGAAAATAACATATAGTATATTTTTAGCAAACGAACCTAATATAAATTTTTAAAATGAATCATTTTGGCTTATGAAGGTAGTTTGGAAGTAATCTGGTTTTCTAATTAATACAATATTCATAGGGAACAAATTTGAAAAGTACAGATAATAAAATCACCTGTACTCATCACCTAGAAGTAAGCAATGTTAACATTTTGTTTTATATTTTTGACCATATATTAATGTCCATATATGTTAATGCACAGTTTTCCCAATAAAAGTGGGATTATATAATACATATTTCAACTAAAATTTGCACTTTATATATTTTGATTTTATTTTCATGGTTTTAATCATTACATAGTCTTCTATATTATTTTAAGCATACTATTAATTTGATATATTAAAGCCAAAATATGCCAGCCTCAAATGATCTATATTTTAATTTTAATTAAAGTGTGTTATGCCTTCAAGTTTTAGGTATTTCAGACAATATATTCAAAAACCATTGAAGATAAATTTTATGACTATCTAACAACAAGTCCAGGGCTATTTTCAGCTCCTCTTCTCACCAGTATTTGGTGGCAGAGACAATTTGGACATACAAAGGAAAATTTGATTTTGACTGCAACATTAATTCTAAGATAGACTGGTTTAAAGAATGAAATTTTCAGAAATTTTTATTCATTGCTAATGGTAAAAACAAGCAAATGAACAAATAAATACCAACACGTGCACACACACCCCCCACCAATGAGCAGGCGTGAGCCACTTACACAGCCGTATTTAATTAATTTAAGCTGTTCAAGTGACAAGCCAATCTAACAACAATAGAGTCTTTTGCATGTATAGAACTTATGTCTCTTTCCTGTAAACCAGATAGGTCAACCTTGGCTGGCATTAGAATTACCCAATGAGTTTCTAAAACAAAGAGTAGTCCAGCTTTACTTCATAAATTGGTCTGTGGTGGAGCTTTAGCATTGGTATGTTTAAAAAAGTATGCTGATGATTCTTATGTTTAGCCAGTGATAAGAAGTATTGCTTAACCGTATACTAAACTGGAAAATTGGGTTTTGAGTCTTCTTTTTCAAATCAGAGAGTAAACAAAAGGAATAAGATGAAGGCAAGTAAGAAGGTAAAAATATATTTTTAATTTTTTATGTTCACCTGAGCAGATATCATTTATGCAACATTGAAAATAAACACAGAACATTTATCTCTGGAAAAGTTTAAATTTAGCCTGCAAGCTTTTAAAAAAAAATATTACATATTTGTTAATATCTGTTCTTTATTATGGAAAACTCTAAAAAATTCTAAAAACTCTAAAAAATTCAAGTAATTTGCTTTTCATATTGAGAAATAAATCTATATCTTTATAATGGAGAGGGTTACCTCATAAAGTCTCATATTTATCTATGTATGGCAAACAAAATACTTATTCAATTTTGTGATGTTGTAAAAGTATTTCAAAATAATTATTTTAAAATTTACATTTTATATTTTTCACAAAAATCTTCTATTTCAAATTTGTGAACAATAGACAGAGGTAATATCAAATAAATACCTCTTTTGGTAAAAATTCGATTAAATTGATGAGCTATTTTAAATTGGGTTGATTTAAATTAAATCCTTTCTTAAATCAAGATAATAAAAGTGTTCCAGGCTGAGCCTAAATCCATTCTGAGAAATACTGGTAAATCCCTCTATAATTAACCATCTAAAGCAAGTTCAGAACGAAATTTGCTTTCTGGCTTCTCTACCACTGCCAAGAAAAATAGCCCCAAATCTAATTAACCAAATGTTGTTTGGCTATATTTTATATTAAGCCTTCCACCTAACACAATTTCCATGTTTTATTTAGTCAATGGTTCTTCAGTATTAGTGTTCATAAGAACCATTTAGGGGTGTTGGTTAAACGTTCACATTCCTGGGCTCCCACCTAGAGATTATTGGGGATGGAGTCTAGGAATCTGCATATTTTAAGTAAACTTCTCTTGTTTATTCTGATGTAAATGGTAGTGGCTCACACTTTAGGAAATGGTGACCTCATTGTCCTTATTTCCAGATGTTTTGGGAAAAAGATGCTGTGACGAATACTTCACAGGTGTTTGGAGGGAGGTTGATTTGCTGTTACTCAGTTTTTTTTCTCTTGCAGGCTCAGAGCTATCCTTAACGAGGAGAAGGTCGTCACCTGCGCCCTGTGATATTTAGGGCAATTCAACCTTTTTCTTTTTTCCCCAAGCGTTTGCACTTCTTTCCATTATTGAAATATTTTATATCCAAAGGATAAAGCCTTAAATGTGTTTTAGCACTAAAGTTTAAATAAAAAATATCCGTAAAAAAAAGCTTCTATTTAAATCCACACTTAGGTATAAATGAATGGAATGTGTTCTGGAAAAAGACGCGGAGTGTGAAGAGGAATGTGGGGTCACTAAGGAGGGATACTGAGGAGTAGCAGGGCACCACAGGGATTGGGAAAATGGCTCAGCAAGCAACGTCTGCAAACACTGACGAAACCATGCTTGTCTAACAGATTTTGCTCTGTTTTTGGTTTAGCATTCTCTCTATAAGTTCTTTGAGAACAATTTCTCTCTTATATTTCTTTTTTTTTCCTGAAATTCTTTTGTGTTTGACACATAAAAATCATACAAGTACTTGTTGAGTAAATTTAAATGATAAAGCCTCTGGGTCACTTTAAAGTCTATTCCTCCCTCTTAGTTTACCTTCTGCCTCCTAATGATTTTATTATTGACATCTCACTAACATTTCCTTACTTAGTGGTCTAGTTATTTCCTGCCTGGTCTTCCTGAGTCTTTTTTATTCTCAAACCTGTCTTTCATATCTAAAACAAAGCATTCCTCCATTGCCTATAATAGTATTTCTGAACTGTGTTCCTGGGGACACTTATTTCCAGAAAATGGAATTCCATTTGAATTTGCCTATTCAAATAAGTTTGAAAAATAGTTTCTTTTCTTTGTCTTTTCTTAGAGCCTTTATATGCAATGTACTGTCCAGGGGAATGTGCTGTTCAACATTCCCCATGCTTATTCGACCGGGAGTCCATCTTTGTAGAGCGTTTTTTGGCCTACAAGAACTATACGTTTCTTACCTTGGCACACAACCCCTTTGAACACCTTCCCCACTGCCTGTCTATCTGGGTTCTTTCCCACCACTTTCTCCCATACATTCCACAAACAGCGATTCTGAGCTTCTTTTAGTTTCTGAGCCATGCTATACTTCCATGTTTGTTCCTGCTTTTGTAGTCTGATTGCTCTGCCTGGAATGTGACTTGACTATGGCTGTCTCTACAACTTTTATTCTTCTTTTATGCCCTTACATCTTATTTCTTTTAGAGGCCAGTATTTATTATCAAATTCATATTATCCTTCTCTTTTCACTATATTATCATTACATTTGCTATATGTCTTCATTAAAGTACACAACATAGTCTGCTTTTCATGGACACTTGGTTCTTTTTCTACAGTAAGCTTCTTGAAGCCAGAAACTATTCATCTTGGTTTCCTAAGAATTGGTTCTCAATATACACCAAATGAAGGAAAAAATGCACAAATAAATTTTCAGCTCAACTGATACTTGATTACTGGCTAGAAATTCTGAATTAAAGTGAAGTTTGCCTTTACAACCTCCAAATTCCACTTGCATTCAAATTAATGTATAAGAGCATAGTAGGTTTGATTCTGAATTATTCACATCATTCATTCAAGTATATGCTTGCTTTAACCACTATTATCTCCTGGGCAGTGCTGGAATACCCCCTGTGTTTCTGCTGGACATAGATATTCTTGTGCTATATTTGTGAGCAGATGTGTTGTTTTTAATAGGACCCTGAGACAGAGTACATGATTATCAAGAGCTCTTCTTTCTCTTTTATGGTTTAGTTTCTTTGAAAAAATCCATCTGAGAGAAATTTAAACCTCATAATTTATTTTATTTTTATTTAAGAAACACATATGGTATTACTATATTCCATATTCTAAGCAATTTAAGAGATATTAACTCATCTAAAGCTCATGAAAATTCTACCAGGAAGATACTCTTGTTATCCATGTTTCACAGATGAGGGAACGTAGGCAAAAGGGATGAAGTAAATTGTCAGGGTGATGCTATTAAGAAATAAGAATAGAATTTGATTTTAGGCAGTCTGGCTCCCAGTGCTTATGTTCTTAAGCACTTAGCCATGCTGCCTTTCATTGTGTTCTATGTTTGCAGTATTTTTCAACTTTGTGTGAAAGAATCTTAGAAATACATATCATTTTATTGAAATTGCTTAAATGCTCTGTGAAAAAGAGTTTATTTCTTTCAGTTTAGCTAGTTGGTAAAAAGGATATAAATCGATAAAGAAACTTAAAGATTATTTAATAGAATAGGATTTATCTCTTTGAATGTAATGACATAGATTTCTAATGTTGAGAAAGTAAACAGATTATAAAATGAAGGGGGCATTTCAAGTCAGTTATAAAATAATTTTTAAAAATTTAAATATAATTGGAATAAGTTTTATCTTAGATTTACTGAAATCTTAAAGAGATTAAACCAATGCCAGAAACTCTTACGTGAGAAAAATTGACATAGCCGTTGGCCACAGACTATTTCTATGTCTAATAACTCTTTTTATTAATAATAACAAAATAATCAAGGCAATTGAGCTTCAAAAATGTAGGGTGCAATGGTGATGAGGAAGAGTGGCAGAAGGTAAAACAATAGAAGGAGAGGAGAGAATTACAAGTCATAAGAGGGTTGAATTCTATCTGTTCATTCTCCTTGTATACCTATTGTCTATTATAATGTTGTCTTAGTCCATTTGTGTTACTAATAAAGGAATACCTCAGGCTGGGCAGTTTATAAAGAAAAGAGATTAATTTGGCTCATAGTTCTGCAGGCTGTACAAGAAGCATGGTGCCAGCATCTACTTCTGGTGAGGGCTTCAGGGAGTTTACAATCAAAGTGGAAGGTGAAGGGGAGCCAGTGTGTGTAGATCACATGGTGAGAGAGCAGAAGCAATAGAGAGAGGAGGAGGTGCCAGAGTCTTTTCAACAAGCAGCTCTTGTGAGAACTCATAGAGCAAGAATTCACTCATTACCGTGAGGACAGAACCAAGCCATTCATGGGGGATCTGACCCATGCCCAAGACACCTTCCATTAGGCCCCACCTCCAACACTGGGGATCAAATTTTAACATGAGGGCCAAACAAACTATATCCAAACCATAACAAATGTTTTTCAAATAGTAGAGATTCAATGAATATTTCTTGAAAGGGTTTTAAAGGCAGGAGAAAATAAATAAATAAAGGGATATAAGCCAAAGAGGACAAAGGAGAACTGAAGTGGAGAATGTAAATGTAGAGAGGTAAAGAGGGGATAATAAAAGCAGCCACAACCACAGAACACTACCTATGAAGAACTGTAGATTATCATCTCATTTAATCACTACCACTGCCTTACGGGGTAGATGTTGTCATCACCATGTTATCACATGTAAGAGTCAGAGCAATGATCCACGGGCAGATGTTTGGCTTCAGAGCCAGTGCTCTCGACCACTGTGCTGTACCACCTCCGAGGAGACACAGGGTCCTGGGAGGCAACAACATGAGGGCAGATCAAATAATGGCATCTGTTTTGGATTTCATGGTTATGCTAGTTACAAATTACTAGTAGTAAATTGCTCCAGAAATTTGCAAGTTAAAGCAGCAAATGTTTATTATCTCACAAATTCTGTGAATTAGGAATCTAGGTATGGTTTAGCTAGGTGTGTTGGCTTTGGGGTCTCACATGAAGTTGCTGCAGTCAAGCTGTCAACCAGGACTGTAGCCATCCCAGTGCTCAACTAAGGCTGTGGAAGCCTCTTCCATGCTTACTTCCAAGGGCAGTTCAGGCCTTACCCATTTCCTAGCTCGTTCTTGTAGGCACTAGTAGGCTTCACCACTGTGCTCACCATGTGGGCCTCTACACAGGCTACATGGTGTGCTGACCCCAAAGACAGACAGAGCTAGAGTTTGTCCAAGATGAAAGCTACAGTCTTTTTATGGGTTTGGGCCATAATCCCTAAAGACACAATCCTGAACACCATAACCCCAGAAGTTGAAATCCCAAAAGATCAAACTCCCTAAAGTATAAAACACTGAAAATCACAATCCTGAAAGATTGAAATCCTGAAAATACAATTCTGGAAAAAATAATTTTAAAAAATTTCTTCAAAAGACATTTATTTATATTTTTAAAATGGGATTTATTTTAGAAACATAGAAAACATGACAGAACACTTCATAGACTATTTTATATAACAAAATAGATAATAATATATATTTTTGCAAGCATCAACACTCAGGAATAAACAGTTACATGGGTATAACAGTTATAAGCAGAAAAAATGTATTCATAAGGAAATAGGTCTAAAAGCAAGTTGTGTAAACACACATCACTATGGTTGGTAACTGTGTACCCAGCTTTATAACTGCAGTCATCTGAAATACTGTGACAGACAACCTAAGTCTTTTGACATGTTTGATCAAAACCCACGATCAGTCACCACCCCATATGTAGTCATCCAAAGGGCCCAGATCTTGAGACATTTTCTTTCACATCTGTTCATTTATCGAGGAAGTTTCAATGATTATATGTCCATACACAATGCTTATACACTAAGTCAGTGTTGTGATAATGTACTTTCGTGGAATCAAATTTACAAAAAATGCATAAAACAAGCTAGAACTCTCTAAAAGTCTTTACACAATTTATACCTCCAGTATCGGAAATAATGGGAAGACAAAATACATAGGATAGGTAATTGTAAAAAATAAATCTGACAATTTATAATAGTGGGAAAAAACCTAAAAATAGAGTGAAAAAAACAAACAAACAAAAAAAACAAAAAAGAAAATTCAACATATGAAAAAGTGTATTACAGAGATAGATTATGGGCAACTGCCTGGAGGTTGTGCTTAAGAGCTGGCTAACTTTCATGATCATGAACTATATTTTGAAGTCTTGCGTGGCAGTGAATAGCTGCTATTTTTTTCCTTTTAGAGAGAATATGATGTTCACATTAATTTTGTACATGGTGCTGCTCTTTTTGATATTCTTCTATGATTCAGTATACAGTGACATGAGCATTCTGTATTAAAATTTTCCCATCTTCTGTGCCATGCTTTTATGTTGCTTTGGGTATGCGGCAATCCATTCCACAGGCACTTGTATACAGGTCACAAATTTGGCAGAAACAATACTGGTGATCAGATAGCAATGCTGTTGTGTAAGTGTCTTCTTATTCTACAACCCACCTAATTATTTTCAAACCAGTCAGTAACTTTGCTGGCTTCCTCAGGCAAATGTAGCTTTAATTCATTAAAAGCTCCAGGAATTTGATCACCTGGAAGGAATGCCAATGCAAATACACAAACGATGCATTTTTAAATTGACATTTCTGTCATTGTGATATCTTGTGGTCAATCCACTCATCTGGATTTTCCACCAAATGAAGTTCCATCTAACTTGATGCAGCTGACATGATGCGACTATCCTACGTCCAACCGAAAATGCACTGATCCCTTCCCCAGAATTTGGCTTTCAGGATTTCAGCATATGGGATTTTAATCTTTTGGGTTTTTATTGGGGGTTTTAGGGATTTTAAACTTCAGGGATTTTGATTTTTAGGAATTTTGACTTTTCAGGATTTCAACATTTGGGATTATGGTGTTCGGGATTGTGTCTTTTGGGATTATGCTCGGCATGGCTTAATAACCAATCCCTGGAAGTGACATTCCATCACTTTTGCATGTTTTGTTTGTTAAAGTGAGTTGATAGATGCATCCCACAATCAAGGGGAGGGGATTACAAAAGAGCAAGAATACCAGGAGATGTGGCTCACCGGGGGTTATTTCAGAGTTTGCCTACCACTGCTGTGAGGGGTTCCTTAGATGTTGTTTCATTTGCCTGAATCATGTTTCTAATATCTTCAGGATTCTAATATAGAGGACTTGGATTTGAAGGAGTTAGTGTTTATCAAATCTAACTTAATTACTTTTAAAACTAGAGTATTAAAGAAGTATTCACTCTAGTATTCTCTGTGGTGTCATTTTTAAGTTTTGTCACAATGAATGAATATGAGAATTTGTCAGAATATCTCAAGATTAAAAATAGGATGAGGAGATTACAAAAAACTGAATGTACTATTTTATGAGGTTGACAGGTTCAAAAAGACAAAACTTTTGTCTCTCTTTTAGTTAGTGCAGTGACATCTTGTACCAAATAATTTACTGAATCATTTTTGCAAAGAAAATGTAGCATAAAATCAAATCAATGCTGGAAACAGTCACTTTTCATGGTGGCTTGTAGAGAAAATGTAATGGAATAAAATAATTATTGTTTCATATTGACAGATATAATAATAATATCAAATTAATATTCATGTAGGATGAGTTATATAGTTTGAAATTTGGATAAAGTGTGAGATCATTCATCCTAGGGGATCATCAATCAACAATTATTTTTTGAGCCCTTGCTGCATGTAAGACATTGTGGAAATATAAATGAGATCCTCAAACTCTCATGGATTGCAATTCCTTCCTTCATATATTTATTCATTCATCAATTTTCTCAGAGAGAGTCTATTATGTGCACAGCATTACCTGCTGGAATAATAGTAGGACAGGAAAAAAGATAAAACATTTATCAGTCTGATTCCTGCTTTCAAGGATCTTATGCTCTTAGATTTTGACTTGAGTGTATGTATTTTTTATAGCTCCATTATAATTCTTTGTTCTTAGTGGCAATTCAGTAGACTAACGCTGAATTATCTACCAAACTTCTTTCAATTCATCAGTGTGCTATATTCTGAACACTTTCTACCACCTTTCCCTTAGAAGATACCTGTTCATTTTTAGTTTTTAGTTTAGAAATCATTTCTGCTAGGAAGTCTTCTCTGATACTTCAGGCTGAGTTTCTTGCCCTTCCTTTGTGCTTTCCTAGTTGTGTGGATTCTTCTCCTCCTATTGTTTAGTGCCCATTATTTTAAACCCACGAATCCCATTCAAGGATAAGCTGCATGAGACCAGAGGCATGTTCCTTTTGTTATCATTGCATCCCCATCTGTTCAACAATATTTACTTAGTGCCTATTGTATGGCAGGCACATCTCTAGGCACTGGGACCATAGCAGTGAACATAGACTCTACTTTATGGGGCTTATGTTTAGAGGAAAGAGAAGACAATAGATAGTAAATTTGTACTAACTCTGATAGTACTAAGTGCTATGAAGACAAATAAAGAAGGGCAAGGGGATAAAGCAAGTGGATTGGAGGGAAGGTAGGGCTCTTTTAGGTAAAGCCCTCTTTGAAGTGGTGACATTTGAGCTGAGAACTAGAGGAAGGGAGGGAGGAGGCCATCGGGGCAGAGTGTTCCTGGAAGAGGGGATAGTGAGTACAAAGGCCCTGAGTTGTGAGTGTGTATAATGTAGTGAAGGAGCAACAGGAAGTTGTTGAAGCTAAAGAGGAGCGGTGGTCGGCAGGTGGGGCAGAGAGTATTAAGAGATTAGGTCAGAAAGATTTCCAGAGGTTGGATCACATAGGACTTTGCAGGTCAGGGTATTCCTAGCACCTAGCAAACATGATTGATGCTTCATGAGCATACATTGAATAATGTTAGATTAAAGTTAGAAGTACAAGAGCAGTATTGTCTAATTTTATATTATTAGTACTTTGGGTGGAAAACTTTGCTGCATAGTAGAATTACCTAGAGATTTTTTTTTTAAAAAAACTGATTTCAGGTCATATGGCAGACACATGACATCAGAATCTATGTGTGGCATTTGTATTTTTAAAAGCTCTTCAGGTGATTTCAGACAAGTATGAGAATCACTGACTTAGATTATTAATATTTCTCAAAGTGTGGCCACCAACCAGCAGCACTGGAGATAAGTAGAAATACAAATTCTTGGCCTCATATGTATTGAATCAGAAATTCTAGGGAGGAAACTAACCCATCTTTATTTTAAGAAGTCATTCAGATGCTCCATATGTGTGCTTGAGGACCATTGTCTTAAAAGAGTGGGCTGATATGTAGGCAAAACAGGTGATGTTTTATGATGTTAATTGTAGAGGGCCATGTTTCTATAATATGTGCACACTAGCAAGAATGTCTAAAATTTTACCATTCAGAATTGTCTCTTTGGATTAAAATATTTCCTCTCTCAAAGCCTTTTTTTTAAATAAAATGTAGTATTTTATTATAATACAGTTAATAAAAATACAGTAATTCATATTCTTGAAAAATGCTAAAATTTCGTTTAGGTAAAATTTTCCTCTGGGTAAAGTATCAAGCCATTGTTAGTAGTACTTAATGTAAAAGTGTTTATTGGAATGATTTAGCTGATTGAGGATGGGATACTTTGAATATAAGAATGGTTGAAGTCAGAAAAGGTTTATAGAAAAGGATAGAGATGGGATGAAGGCACAATTTTCCCATAGGCTCAATATCATTGGTGTTTAATAAAATTTTAATTGGCAATCATTAGCATTTGATAAAATTTAAAAGTACTTAATTAGATTTTAAGATAAGCTAAATATAAATTTTCCCATATTTTGGGGGGCATATTTGGGAAATGTTCTGATTCTATGTTAGCTAAGTCTGAAAATGATGATTTGAACATTTGCAAATCTGAAATAAAGCCAATATTTGTAACAACTTACAAATGGAAGATTTGTCCAGATGCCTTTTTTGTTTTTTTAAAGAAATGAAAGTCTTGCTGTTTAGATTTCTATGTGGCCTCACTTTTCAGGAGATTTCCACGTGAAAAATATCATCACCATTTATCCTCCTAGAGAAAGTTAATTTTCTTTCACAAAACTCCTGTATTAATATGTATATTTGGGGTTTCTTTTCCCCTTCCTCTTATCTGGGGATAATAATGAATGAAAGAAAGTGAATCATATATACAGATCAGGGGCACTGCTGAAAGACTGAATGTGAGCAATATGCTAATTCTGGTTTTAGTGTTCTTATCAATGCAGCAGTTTCATTCAGATTTAAGAATGCAGTGTGAAAATCTTTTGTTGTCCTGCTACACAAGTTTTCTCCCATATAGAAAAATCAGCTTTTTATAAAGGCTTAAACAGAGGCCATACCCAACATTGTCTACAAAGTGCAAGCAATATATCTTTGAAACACTTGAATAATATTAGTATCTTGGCTGAGTATAGGAGAAAATAATCTATAAAAGCAAGGATAATACAATTTTAAAAGGGAACTCTGACATGCCACAGGATTTCATTCAGCTTGCTGACAAAGGACTCCAGGAATAAGGAGTGCTTAAGATGAAGAAAATGTAAATGCACTAAATATATCTTGATATCTCCAGTTTGTGTCTTCATGTTGCTGATATATTTGACTGATCAAAGCCTTATGAGATTTGCAACCAAGCATCAAAGCTGTTTGTGGGATTTATAAATGAACAATTTTCCTCTATATCATTCAACCAAGTGATATGCTTTCTTAATTTTCCTTTATGTGTAGTTTTTCAAGATAAACCCACACTCTTGCTGGAAAGGTGAATGTAACCTTTGCAATATTATATTGTCCTCCTGGAAATCTTTCTTCTGACAAAACAATGTTTCCTTAAATGTCAAATTTCTCTCATCTACTACTTTTGCATTAGAATCCAACTTTAGAAAAACTAGAAAGTCTTTTTTTCTTCCCATATTTTCTTTCAACTCACATAGAACCGTGTCATTTAATATAGCACTACATATCTTGCAGTCTGAAATCTGAAGTCTCCAAAAAGTAGCATAAAAATATCAAATGTCTTTTCTCCTTTGCAATTTGAATGTCTTTTTTAAAATTATATTTTGTTGCTTCCTGGCATTTATTAGAAACCATCAGTGGCCTAGCAGCATTTGTTATTGGATCACAATAGACAAATGCAAATGTGCCTATTTCCTAATGACTCCACCAAAAACCAATGCATTATATTCCAAAAGCTAACATGAAGATAATTTATATTTAATAAAAAATCATTATATAACTGATTGGAACAAGAGTGAATGAATTGGTGACAACCACACTAAATCATGTTTTGAGATTACATATCTGTGCTTCCTATGAAGAATCAGACCACACATTGTCACATATATGGAATGCAGAGAATGCAGAAATGATACAGCTATACACAAACATTTTTTTCTCATTTTTTCTCTTCTATACACATCATGGATAAAGTGTATAATATCTTAGTGTCTGTCATGTATTATCAAGATATTTACTAACCATTTTTTGATTTATCAAGCATTTATGGAAGGCAGGATTCTAGTTGTTGTTGATATGGATACAGTCAATGTGTACAGATGAAGTGTATACATTCATGAAGCCTATTTGCTAGTGGGCAGGGTAGAAAATAACCAAGTAAGCAAATAAACAGGATAATAAGAGATTCTTAAGTGGTAGGTAGAAAACATCAGGATAATGCATTACAGGTTGATTGGGAATGCTACTTTAGAATAATAGATACATGTGTGCCTACTAAATGACAAGACATTTGAGGTGGGCCTTAAACAATGAGAATGAACCAGCGAGTGGGAGTCTTGGTAGAAGAGGGGACATATGTGAAGCCTCTAAGTGGGGAATGGCTTGGTAAGTTCAAGGAAAAGAAAGAAGGCCTTGGTAGGTGGAGCGTAGTAAGATGGGAAATTGAGTCAATGGTGAAGAGGAAGTAGGATCCAGACTCTGAAGGCCTTGTGAGCCAAACAGGATTCTGGGTTTTATTCTGTGAGCAACAGTGAATATTTGAAGGTACCTACGTAAGTTCCCCAGTCATGGAAGACAAAGGCTTGGACAAGAATTTTTTGGAACAGACATACCGAGGATATATTTTCAAAGGTAGAACAAGATGGACTATTCACCATTCACATATTGATTTACCTAACTATTTTCTTTAGCTACTTTAAATGTAGCACAAAGATTCTCCTTTTGAATGTTTAAAATATTACCTTAGAATGAAGATTATTTAACACTCAAGGACATCCTTTTAATAAAATCAGTTATTTAATAAGGATAGTGGCAGATGGATAAAAAATCTTTAATTTAAGACCAGATATTTCAACATATGCATATTAAGTTTAGTTTCCTATACAATGCTAGAGCTGAAGTGTTGCAGCAGGAAAGAAATAATTTTACACACACACACACACACACACACACTTATCCTTTATACATCCACCATATCTTTAGGAATAGAAGCATCACCACCTGGCATTTGGGCAATTTCATAAAGTGCTGACAATTTCAACTCCATGGTCACAGGGATATATGCAGCATCAAGAGAAAGATGGCCCATTGTCACCAAGTTAATTACTTCAACTTTGAGTTGACAGGACAAAAGAGGGGCAAAGTGTGATGCAATGAAAAATGGGGCAGTGGGGCAAAGGGTGGAATCTGGGGCCATAAACTTTCTGATAAGGCACTTATCAGTCTTTCCCAACATAGTTCAGTCCCACCCTATCCTTGACTCTTTGAAAGTTTGTACTACTTAACAAGGATCAGCAAGTTCATGGTTGTTGTTTAAACTTTTGACAGTCATTGGAAACAGCACATGTCTGTACTAACTCAGAGATGTTGGCCAAAGGATACAAAATTTCAGTTAGATAGGAGGAATAAGTTCAAGAGATCTATTGTATAACATGGTGACTATAGTTAATAAAAATACAGTATTTCATATTCTTGAACAATGCTAAAAGATTGACCTCGTCTTTCCTGATTTGGATACCCATTATTTCTTTTTCTTGCCTGATTGTCTGGCTAGGACTTACAGCACTATGTTGAATAGAAGTGGTGACAGTGGGCACCCTTGTCTTGTTCCAGTTCTTAGGGAGAATATTTTCAACTTTTCCCCATTTGGCATGATGTTGGCTGTGGGTTTGTTATACATGGCTTTTATAATTTTGAGATTTTTTTTCTTCCATGCCTAGTTTTTTGAGGGTTTTTATCATGAAAGGGTGAATTTTATTGAAGGCTTTTTTTGCATTTATTGAGATGATCATATGGTCTTTGTTCTTGCTTCTTTTTATATGGTGAATCACATTTATTGATTTATGTATGTTGAACCATCCTTGCATCCCTGGGATGAATGTCATATGTCACAGATCTAAAAAAATTAATTCTGTGCTTCATTTGGAACCAGAAAAGAGCCCAAGCAGCCAAGGCAATCCTAAGAAAAAAGAAAAAAATCAGCAGGCGTCATATTATCAGACTTTAAACTAAACTACAAGGCTATATAACCAAAACACCATGGCATTGGTACAAAAACAGAGACATAGGCCAATGAACAGAATAGAGAACCTTGATATAAAACCATTGACCTACAGCCAACTGATCTTCAACAAAGCAGACAATGCATGATAGGGAAATGAAGTCCTATTCAATAAATGGTGCTGGAAAAACTGAATAGCCACATGCAGAAGAATGAAACAGGACTTCAATCTCTCACCACTCACAAAAATTAATTCAAGATGGATAAACAACTTAAATATACGGTATGAAACCATAAGAATTCTAGAAGAAAATGTAGGAAAAACTCTTCTAGATACCAGCCTAGGCAAACAACTTATGACTAAGACCCCAATGGCAATCACAGCAACAACAAAAATAAATAGATGGGATTTGATTAAACTAAAAAGCTTCTGCACAGCTAAGGAAATCAACAGAGCAAACAGACAACCTACAGAATGGAAGAAAATATTCACAAGCTATACATGTGATAAAAGGCTACTATCCAGAATCTACGAAGAACTCAAGCAAATCGGCAAGAAAAAAATCAAACAACCCCATTAAAAAGTGGGCGAAAGACATGAACAGAAGCTTTTCAAAAGAAGATAGACAAATGGCCAATAAACATATGAGAAATGTTCAGCCTCACTCATCATCAGGGAAATGCAAATTAAAACTACAATGAGATATCCCTTTACCCTTGTTAGAATGGCTTTTATTAAAAAATCTTTGAACAACAGATGTTGGTGTGGATATGGAGAAAAAGGAATGCTTATACACTGTTGGTGGGACTCCAAATTAATACAACCTCTATGGAAAACAGTTGGAGATTCCTTAAAGAACTAAAAGTAGACCTACCATGTGATCCAGCAATCCCACTACTGGGTATCTACCCAAAGGAAAAAAAAAGTCATTTTATCAAAAAGACACCTGCACTTGAATATTTATTGCAGCATAATTCACAATTGCAAAGATGTGGAATCAACCCAAGTGCCCATCAATTTATGAGTGGATTAACAAAATGTGGTATATATATATATAATGGAATACTACTTAGCCATAAAAAAGGATGAATTAATGCATTTAGTAACAATTTGGATGGAACTGAAGACCATTATCCTAAGTGAAATATCACAAGAATGGAAAAACAAACACCACATGCACTTGCTATTAAACTGGAACTGACCGATGAGCACACATGTGCACAGAGGAATGTAAACTCAGTGGAAATCAAGCAGGGGGAGGAGGGGAGGGACAAAAACCTACCTAATGGATACAATGAACACTATTTGGGTGATGGGCATACTTATAGCTATGACTCAAGTGTTACAAAAGTGATCCATGTAACCAAAAACATTTGTACCCCCTTAATACTTTGAAATAAAAAATAAATAAATAAAGTTAAAAAAGAGAGAAAAATGCTGAAAGAGTTCATGGTAAGTGTTCTCCCTCAGTTTATTCACTAAAACACTTTTTATTAATAAGGAAACACTCACTGTAGTTGGAGGGAATATTTACCAAGTTCAAATTCATCACAGCCTGGAAAAACAAATGCAGTGCATTCAGTGTCCAGCACAGTATCTGCCATTTAGGAGACCCTCAATATGCACTATTGAATGTGAAGTCATTATAGAATGTCAGTGGCTTAATGACCTCAAACAAAAAACAGCTCAAGATAGAAAATATTAATACTGGATGAATATAGGTTCTTTTAGCAACTTCAGAAACTAGATGTAGAGATTCACATTGAATAAGTGGGTATGTGTAAGTTTTATTTATTTTTAATTGAGTTTATTCTTACATTATGTTATTTATTTGCTTACATATTCCTTTTTAAAATGGGTGCTGAAATAATAATGCTGTGTCATGCTGGTGCTGGACAAGTAATTATCTGAGCCTCAGGATTGGACCACCACCTTGAAGTGGCATAGGAATCTCAAATTGAGACTACTGCCCAGCTTATTTGATGGAAACTGCAACCCAGTAGCCCTGTAGAAATTTGCTGGACCCTTTATTATCGAGAAGTGAAAAGGAATAATGAGAAAATAAAGGGAGGTGCACTACGGGAAAGACATTCATAATGGCAAGAAAATAATTTATGGAGGGGTGAAACTGAAGCACGGTTTTGGAGACCTTGCTAATTTTGCATGTCTTGTTAATTGGCATGAAACTTCTATGCCATTAATGCAAATAACACAGTGTTTGTCTTAATGTTACATTGACTGAATCTGTTGTTCAAGTTTAACATATATCAACTGTACCTGGACATCATTGTTTTCCACTGTGTCTAGCAAAGAATATTCAAAGAAAAGATATCTGAAACATGAAAGGTTACACCAGATTAAAAAGACATATTATTTTGCTCTTTAGTGTGTTTAAAATTGTTGATTGATTAGTTGATTGGAACTGACCTCCACTTTCTCTTTTAAAGAGCAATGGCCCTTGCATATTGAAGGCCAAATGCTTCATTTCAACTCATTTCAATAAATATTGAGCAAAGCACTTACTAGAGTCTGTGTGGACTAAAAAGATAAGTACAACACAAACTCTGTTCTCTAAGAGCTTATAATTTAGTTGGGCTAAAAATCAAAAGGAGATGTTATAATGTTCTATGGGTGGGAGAGATTGTATTTGGCTGATGGGGTATCCAGCAAGGTTTAAAGGGAGTGGCCAAATTTAAGGTACATCTTGAAAGACAGTGTTTGACAAATCACAGTGAGGGCGAGAGCAGCATTGACAGGTTAATGCCAAAACGTGTTAGTAAACACAAAATTTATTTAAGAAATTTTAAGTTGTTCTGTTTTGGAGGATATGCTGAAATACAATACAGAGTTTCATACTTATTTTGAAAATCTGAAGAATGCCACTAACGGGTTTTACTTTAAACAAAACAAAACAACACTTTTTTATTTTGAAGTAGTTGTGGACGCAGAAAGTACATAGTACAGAGATTCCCATGTCCCCATCCTCTGGCTTCCCCCAATACTGACATTTCCTATAGCTATAGCACAACATCAAAACAAAAAAGTGATGTTACTGTTAGCCAGAATGCAGAACTCACTCAGTTTTCACCATTCTTAAAAAACCTGCATTCATTTGTGTGTGTGTGTGTTTGTGTGTGTGTAGTATTTTCACATTTTAACCCAAGGAATTATATAATTGGAAGTGAGATTTAGGAAGATTATTTGGCAACAGTATACAGGCAAGCTTGGCAGTAGGAAGACCAAATCAAAAATTATTACAGTAGAACAGAAGAGAAATAATGATTACCTGGAAAAATGATGCCTGGCACAGTGTCAGATACAGGGAAAGTACTTAGTGAGTGAGTAAGGGTTTATATCTGCAAACTGCATTTCTTCAAATGTAAGAGAAAAAAGGCTATTCCTTTTCAATTTGACAATGTGTATATACTGGCAGGAGTTAGAAGAATTATAACACTTAGTTAGAACCCAGTGAACCTCTCAGTTCAGCACACTGAACTATAAACTGCAGAAGCCCAATATAAGGAGATTGGAGAAACAAGACAATTTTCAATTTGAATGAGGTAAACATACAGCAGTTGAAATGTCCCAATTCAACAGATAGTTTAATAGCAAAACAAAAAAAAAATTTTAAAGAAAGCATCTAAGTAGACAAAACAAAACAAAAGAAGTGCTATTACACTCAGATCTTTTCTTCACTAGAATATTAGATCCCAGATGCCTTATACAGAGAAATAATTCCTTGATCTCTTAGTAGGTGTTACTCCAAAAAGTTTGAGAGACTAATTAAATAGGGCTGAACAGATTTCTTTGTTGCAGAACTTCTTACTCCCTTTAACATCTAATGTATTTAATTAAATACTTTTCAAACCTAATTTGACCATTATTAAATATTTCATGGGGATGCTTCATGGGACTTTCAGAATATTTATTCAGTAGTCTTCAAACAAAGCTAGACATTAGAATCACCTAGTGAGTTTTTGAAGCATATCCCTGCCAAAAGCAATCAAATCTGAGTCCATGGAGGGTGAGGGCCTACAGTAGCAGGAAGCCATAATGGCTGTCCAAAGACATCCATGTCCTAACTCCTGAAACCTGAGAATATGTTACATGGCAAGGGGGAATTAAGGTTACTAATCAGCTCTTAAAATAGAGAGATTATTCTGAGATATCCAACTGGGCTCAATGTAATGACAAAAGTCTTTAAATGTGACAGAAGGAAGGAAGCAGAAAAGTCAGTGTCAGAGTGATGTGACAAGATCGAGTCTTGTGAGAAAGACTCGACAAGCCATTGCTGGCTTTGAAGATGGAAGAAAAGATCACCAGCTAAGGAGTGCAGGTGGCTCCTGGAAACCAAAAAGGCAAGAAAATGGATTCTCGCCTAGATCCTCTACAAAGGAGTACAGTCCTGCTGATGTCTTGATATTAGCCCAATGAGACTCATTTTGGACTTCTGACCTGCAGATCTGTAAAATAATAAATATGTGTTGTTTTGAGCTAGTAGGTTGGTGGCAATTTGTTACAGTAGCAAAAGGAAATGAATACAGGGTCCAAGCATCAGTTATTTTTAATAGTTACAAGGTGATCCTACTGTGCAGCCAGGCTGAGAGCCACTGATACTGATGAGTAGCTGCTCATTAGAATCTCCTAAGAAGCTTTTTATAAAACTCTAATATCTGGCACCCACCACCAGGGATGCAGATTCACTTTCAAAATATTAACTTATTTAATACCCATAACAAACTTCATAAGATAGGAATCATCATGAGAAGCACAAACTTTTTTAAGGAAGTTGTCCAACATTACCCAGCTACTAAGTGGTAGGCTGCAAACCCACGCAGGCTGGCTCCTATGACCACCATCATGTTGACCTAAACTCTTGTGAATAGCCTGGTTAATCCTATTTTTAAACATCATCATTACAATTACTGGTTATTTCCTGAGTTCCCTTTTCACAGGAAAAGCAGGAAATTAGAAATGAAAGGTACCAGTAGAAATAAAAAAACGCTGATGGCAGTAAACTTATTATTGGGAAACTGATTCTTAGGGCTAAGAACAAAAAATATAAAATCCTTCCATGTTCAAAAATCATAAATATCTCAGGGTTTTTTTTAGGGGGTGTAACTGTTACTAAATGTAGCAATGTTTAGCGTTTTTAGGAGTATTATTGTACTTGTGTAGAATTAAATTTATCTTAACAACTCTGATCTATCAAGAAAAATTCCTTTTGTTCTGTATACTTCATTCATGAGAGGAGGCGTATATTTATCATTTCCTAATAGTAATATAAATAAATAAATATTAATGCTGAGAGAGAATCATTAATTGTCTGAGTAATTAACATGTGGGCCGTGAGTTTTCAGAACAATTCAATAAAATATATTATAGTATGTACATATGTTATATACCATATGCAAAACCTGCCTGATTGCATATATCAGACCTATTCTTTTTTTTTTTTTTAACTCAAAGGCCATTCTAAACCAACTAAAATGTCAGCACACTTTGACATTTTGGTGACATACTTAGGAGAGTCACAAAGACACCAAAACAAATCTATAAAATCCAGTAGAAGATTTATTTATAAAACATTCAAATTTTAAGAGTTAGAAAGACAAAGGCAAATAGCAAAACCAATTCCCTTGTGTTCGTGTACTTGCCATTTCTGTTCATCCACATCAAAGACTATAATCCTAGTATATGTTAAATCTTTCAAATTTCCAGCCTTCCATTCCTCTGGGTGTTGTAATGAAAAGAGCACTGATCTAAAGAGAAAACACTAGCTAGTTGTATGACACTGAGTATAAACCATAAAACCACAGCAATTTCTCATGATCTATGAAATGTGTGTTGCACCTGCTTTTTCTACCCCACAGGATTGTGAAACATCAAACAACAATGTTTGGGAAAGTTTTTTGAAAATAGTAAAGTACTATGTAAATAATTATTCCACATAATAATCTGGACTATAAAAGTTACCTATTCCTGCAAAACAAGTTCCCCCAAATTTTTGTGACCTAAAACAACAATTATCTTACAGTTTCTTAGGTCAGAAATTTGAGCGTGGCTTAGCTAAGTCCTCTGCTTCGGGGTCTCTCACAGGCTGCAGTTAAGATGCCTTCTGTGGCTACCACCATCTCAAGGCTCAACTGGGAAAGGATCTGCTTCCAAGGCTACTCACATCATTGTCAGCAGGATGCAGTTCTTCGCTAGCTTCTCACTTGGCTGTTGGTTGGAGGTGGCCCTCAGTTCCTCGGCCCATGGCCTCTCCATCATGGTAGCTTGCTTGCTTCATCAAAATTTGTGAGCCCAAAAGGCAGTAGAAAGAACACAGCAAGATAGAAGTCAAAGTCTTTTGTAATCTAACTGTGGAAATGACATCCCATCACTTTTGCCTCATTCTATTTATTAAAAGCAAATTACTAGGGTCTTTCCATGCTCAAGGGGAGGGGACACACGATGGTATAAGATCGGGAGGGGGAATCAGTGAGGGTCATCTTGAAACCTTCTTATCACGTAGACCATTCCCTACTCCCTAAACATATCCTGGGCTTGGCTCCCTCTGAGTTATTGTCTGAGGATTCCCTTCATCTATAAATCTCTCCTCAAACCCAGCTCAACTTTCAAGGTAAAACTCAATTGAGATCTTCTTTTGTGAATTTTTCTTTGAATCCCTCAGTTAGATGGGATCTTCCCAGTGCCTAAATTCCCAAAGCATTTGGCACACGTCTTACGTCACATACCATCTCCTGCTTTTTGTTATAGTATTCATAGCCTTCAGACCTATTCATTGATTATGGCCTTAAAGGCAGTCAGGTCTTACACCTCTTTATATTCTCCCACTATGAGAAGGGCAAGACAGGCTATAAAATGAGCAACCTACACATAAGTTATTGAAGTGAATTGAGGCAGTTTTTCATGTAAAGATTAAAATCAACTTTATTATGATCTCCTTTCTGCTAAAGAGCTTACTTGAAGCCAACAAGAATCAATCAATAATTTCAGTTCTGAAAAAGTCTTGTTTCAAGGATTCCTGCTAGTTTTTTGTTTTTCAAAGGACATCTCTGGTCTGCTCTTCTAATGATTTGGTTCATCGAGAGAGTGAACCTGCAGAAAATAATGGAAACATTTGACCTCAACAATAAGGTCCCAGATTTTCTGGCGCCTGTGCATGATAAGTGCACACTTTTGTTCCAAGAGCTTTTCTGTGGCTACACACTTCCAGTTATTAAAATGTTCTAAAGCAGGCTTAATTTTAAGGAAATTTTCCCCTTGAGTATAAAGTTTTAATGAGAAATTTCTCATTTATATTCACTTATTAAAAAAGGCCCTATAATATGGGTGATTATTTTCCTGCCATACCCTGTTTGTTTGTAAATAGACCCATCCTCCCAAGAAATCACTTAGATGATAGCTTTGGTATAAAGAGTGTCTGTGGACCTATGAAATTATATAGACATACTAGAACCTGAGCCAAGAATTCTACTTCCTTGGGGTATTTATTTTTATAAAGTTGGGCCCAAAATCTTTAGATTATAAAATCTTAGAAACTAGTGGAAAATTAATTCATTTCAGTTCAAAATATTTCAAAGGTTCCCTTGGCCTTTACTCAAGAACACTTATGTGGTTGATAATCTGTTGAAACTGGTCCCCAGGGGTTTTGGTTTAGGATCAATCTACTTTTAGTCTCTTTAATAAACTTATTCCAAAAAAGCTTAGGGAGAGCATTTTTAAGGGCAGCTTACTGTAAGTTCTCTACAAATCCCTTCTCTAACCCATCCCCCACTTCCATTGACATTTATTCTGGAGAGAATTTCAAAGGTATGGACTGAATTTTTCTTTTCCTTAGGGCTTCCCCCCTTCAGTATTTTCTGTATTGGAAATGGCCCATGTTCAAAGTTAAATTTCTGGCTAAGTAAATAGACTTAATCCATTTATTCAGTGGTCCATGGGCTTTAAAGCATCATGGGGTTTGATTCAGTGTGCTGAGTGCCAAGTCACAGGAAACAGATAGTTCCCTGCATTTCATGCTTCAATGGGATGGATGCAGGAATTGTAAGTTCATGGAAAAATAAAATTGGGCAAAAATTGGGATATATGGTTTTAGTCAAGGTCCCCATTGATAGTTCTCATTATATGACTGGGTAAGTTATTATACTTTCATTCATTTGGCAAAAAAATTTTGAGCATTACTATGAGTTTAGAATTGTTTTAGGTAATGAGGACAAGCAGCGAACCAAAAAAAAAAAAAGTTCCAGCTCTCATGGATCTCACATGCAGTCAGGAAATAGATAATGAATTAATATGTAGTCCTACATCATTCCAACTGGTTATAAATGCCAAGTAAAAAAAAAGTAGAGCAACAGAGAGTAACAGTTGGACGTGGGGGTAGGTACTATGATAGGTAAGACAGCATTTGAACGGTGACCTGAAGAAAGAGATAGAGGAGTTCACGTGAGTATTTGGGTAGGGGAAGTTCTGCGGGGAGCTGAAAGTACTTAGACTCTAAGCTGGGGGACATTTGTGTACTTACAGAACGTTAAGGAGGGTTGAGTGGGATGTGGGGAGAAGAGTGAGAAATGAAGCCTGAGAGGTTGGGATATGTGTGGGTCATATTGGTACTGGTAGGCCACTGTCAGGTCTTTGAATTAGAGCCAAATAAAATAATGAACCAACAGAGGGTTGTAAGCAAAGAGGTAATCAGTCCTGTGTTTTAAAAGGATCAATCTGCCTGTCATATGGAGAACAGACTTCCAGAGAGTAGGGATGGACATAGGCTGTTAGAGGTGAAGTGCCATCGATGACTGCAAGACCCTAATCGGAGTGACGAAGTTGCCCTTAATGTAGATGATAAGACTGCGGGAGGAACAAGCTCTGGGGAGGGTTAGGGGGCTCAGTTTTATACATTTTAGTGATGATATATGTTATTAAAAAAGTGGAGATGATACGAGTCTAAAGTTCTGGAGAGAAGTTCAGACTGAAGAAACAAACATGGGCATCCTCAGCTTTCAGATAATATGTAGAGACAAGGAACTGGTTGAAATCGTCTAAGAAACAAGTATATAAATGGAAAGGAAGTCCAAGGCCTGAACTCTGGGGCATGCTAACATTTAGAGATAAGGTAGTTATGGAGGGCTCCATGAAATAAGGGAAATGAGACAATGTATAAAAGACCTGAAAGATTTATTGAAACCCTAATATATACTAGGCACTGTGATAGGCTTGTGAGTCAATGATGAGGAAAATAGTTTCTGCCCTTGAGGATTTCATAGTTTACTGGTGCTTTAATGGGGTTATATTTATGGAGAGAGTTATATAGAATGTGCTGTAGCCTCAGGGAAGATAAAGATGCTTTTCTCTGCCTTTGTGTATCAAAAATGCTTCAGAGAAGAGGTGGCATTTGAGCTGGCAGAAACATGTGATTGAGTTTTTCACGTAGATCAGGCAGTGAAGGGCATTCCAGGTGCAATACATAGCAGGAACAAAGATGTAGAATTGGAAAACATGCTGTGCTGGTGAAAGTGTGAGAAGGCAGCACTGTCACAGGATAAACACAGACATGGAGTCACAGTGAGCTGGCATCTCTCACCTAGTGGCTGTATAATTACTTTAGTTATCTTCCTTGACCCTTTGGTTCCTTATTTATAAATCATGGTAATAATATCAAATAATAAGCACAAAAGAGAAAAAAAGGAAAAATATAGGTTTGAGTGTTTATTATGTGCCATCCATTATGCAAAGTACCTTAATATACATTACCAGTTAATTTTCATAATCCCATGAAGTAGGTATTATTACCCCGATTTTACATCCAAGGAAACAGATTCACAGAGAGGGTAAATAATTTCCCCAAATTTTCCAGGTAGTTAGTAGGGTGGAGGCTGGTGTGTGAGGATAGTGAAGAAAGTCAGGATTCAAAACAAGGTTGTCTGACTCCAAACAGTAGGCAGAAAGACGTTATGACTATTTACTGACATTGAGGTCTAAGCTAGAGCAATTAGAGTCGGTTTGTAGAGAGGGGGATGGATTTGGTGAAGTAGAGAGAGACCCAAGGGATTTAAGCTGAGGAGTCGCCAGAGTAAAACTTTTCTAGCAAGTTTGGATAGACGGTGATTTCATTCATTTAAAAAACTGAAAGGAACAATGAAGGATGTGGCAACATAGTAAGATTAAACCATCCTTGTTGGCTTAAGATGACTTATATATATATCAATTAGATCAACTGAGTCCTTTGCCTATTAGCACCATAAAATCTGGTCTCTAGACTCCTGGAATTTTGACTAAGACCATAAAATATAGAATATTTTTTCCTTCAGTTTACTTACAACTGAAAGGACTCAGCCCCTGGAATTTATTTAAAACTTGGAAATATCTCAGCATTAGTTTTTAAAAGCAGTCTCTCCTCTCACCCCTGAAAGACAAAAGCTGTACCTGAAGGTAATTCTGTCCTATAAAAGAAGGCACAAAAATGTAAATTCTGGGGATTAGCAGGACGTAAGGAAAGATAAGCCTTTAGGAATAATGTGATTAAGATAATTAAAATAAAAAGGTAATTTAATGTTTCTGATGCTTGAAGTCTCAAATCTTTGTATAAAGCTGAAGTTTTCACGGCCAGACCTCTCTCCTGAGTTCCAGACCTAAATATCTGTGTATTGGAAACCTCTATGTGAATGGTCTCCAGGAACTTTGAATGTATCAGAAGCATCTTAAACTCAACATGTCCAAAACTGAACTCAGTATAGGTTTTGTCAGATCTCCCTCTCCCTCTCTTTCTAAAAAGCCAAGTCTCAGTGAAAGACATAGACATCTAGGCAGTCAAAACACTTAAATTATTCCTTGACTCCTCCACTTCCTTTAACTTCTTCATTCTTTACATCCAATCAGCTATCAAGTCCAGGCTTCACTTTTTCTGGTACATGCTCAGCTTCCCTGGTTTACTGAGACCAGGGTGAATCCCCATCCTCAATGCCCACTTTAGAGTGAGTGTCATATGAAATATCCATGAGTAAGGTATGACGTCTACATGATGTGTGTGCAGAGGATCTGTACATTTATTTTTTGTCCTTTACTCAGAAGTAAGTGGGGTCACTCTTTGAAGATAAATAGGTTGCCTGTACCTCCATGTTGTCTTTTCTATAAGCTTCTTTATGTGAAAAAGTTAAGGCAATCTTTAAAGTTAATTAGGAAAAAATGGAAAGAAGGCTCTTGGATACTTTTCCTAATACTTCTAGGCTATACAGTTTCTGAGAGATTGATATATATGGAACAGCAAAATATTGAAATATTGTTATTAACAGTAATACTTGCTGTAGTATCACAAGAGAAGCCAGAATTATATATTTAAAAGTCTGGGTTATCCTTGCTCAAGAGAAGGTCAACGGTCTTTTGGAATTTTAGAGAAAGAGAGGAAAGTCTTCCACATAATATGAGAGGGAAAATTAGGCACATCCTTGGATACCTTATCGTTTGTTTAAAAGGTGTAAAGTATTGGCCTATTAATCAAATGGGTTGAAAGGAGACAGAGACAGAGACAGAGACAGAGAGAGAGAGAGGGGAGAGAGAAAATAGAGTGGGGGAGAGAGAGGAGCGAGGAAGGGAGGGAGGAGAGATGCCTCTGTGCCTCAGCGCTCTGTGTATAGAGAGATAAGTAGTCTGTCAGAAACAGTTGAAATCCCTGAGACTGCAATACTTGAGACAGGAGGAGGTGACACATTCTGAGATTTTTGAGAATTGTTCTTTGAATCAAGGAAGTATCCCTGGAGTGACAGTCTGCATAGTGAGTGCCGTGTGGGTCTCTGAGGAAACTGTATTGAAAACCCTAATTCAGGGGTCTTTGGAAAGGTCTCATGGCTTAATCTGGAACTGACTGGAGGAATGCAGAGTCAACTATCTTGTCATCGTCCTGTCCCTTAGGCCTGGCAAAGGCCGATGGCTCCAATGACCAAGAAGGAACACGGAGGGAGTAGAGCTTCATTTTTATGAACTGTGTAAGCTTCAGTGAACGCGTCTGGTCAACAGTGGGAAGTGAGACTTAAGAACGGATTAATATTGGGTTTGTCAACTATGAAGATTGGCTGCTAGAATCTGGTTTTGATTTGACTGAAAATAATAAAAAATGTGAGGTATTTGGCATTCTTAATGTTGCAGAGCAATTCATACTTATTACACAAAAAAATTCATAATGATCAGCTGATAGTTCAGCTCAAATCAGATGTCTAGAAAAATAAATGGCTCATTTTAAATGTTGATGAGGTATTTAAAAACATGAGCTCTTGAGATTTTGGTAGTACTAATTTGTTTTATAGCCTGAGGAATAGTGAATTCAAGCTTTTTGATGCTGAAAAGTGATTAACCCTGGATATTGTCCAGGAATCATATTGAATTCTTTCCAATTTTGCTTCATTTGTGTACCTCCATAAATCAGTACCCTCAATGCAGATGAATTGCTTTTCTTAGTTTATTCTCATGGCTGGAAATTCCAAGTGCTATTTCTTAAGATATCTCTTCCCATTGGGAGTTAATAGAATAGAAAGTCAATGACTAGCTTTCCCCCATCCTGGAAATGAGGCTATCTTTTCAGTTCAGTTACACAAATACATATTGAGTGCCTACTATGTGCATTCAATATCTTGGTAGGGGAGTCTAATGTAAAGATCATGAGACTGAAATTTATAATGTCCAGTTTATAATCTGTGGTCAATTATTCACCCAATGGGTGTCTACCAGAAAGTCACTTAATTTAACTTCCTGCACTTAAGTTGTTATACCAGTAATGTCTATCTCATAATATGACAAATAAGGTAATATCTGGAAAAGCTTTGTAAGTATCTGGGGCTCTTTGTTGTTATCGTGCAAGCCTTTCTGCTCTGTTTTCAAAGTGTAATCTTGTTTATTTGTTCAGTCTATAAAATAAGGCAAGATTATAACTCCTACCAGTCCCTATAATTCTGTGATTTTTCCAAAGAAAGAGTCTTTCAAAATTCATGAAAGAGGTATTTCTGAGAACAATTTATTCAGGATAGATAGTCCTTTCAGTAAAAATGCAATTAAACTTAACCTATTGCATATGGGATCTATAATGATAATCTAGAGAAACAATAGTTGTAAGTGGAGATATTAACAAGTAAATAATTTATTTAAAATCACAAAACAGATAAAAAGTAAAGATATAATAGAATTGGTTATATTGTACCCTCCACAAAGTTAGGGATATTATCTTGTTTATTTATATTTTCTCAGGAGAGTATTTGATAAATCTTATTGAATTACAAGAACCCCCAATTTTCAACTTATTTTCTGAACCAGTAGTTCTCAAACATAACCTTTAGTGTGATTCAGTATCACCAGTAGGGCTTGTTAAAATACAGATTGCTAGGCCCCACTTCCAGAATTTCTGGTTCAATAGGTCTTGGGCAGGGTGTCTGAAAATTTGCATTTCTAACAAGCTGTCAGGTGATGCTGACACTGCTGTTCCAAAGACCACACTTTGAGAACCAATTGTTTTCACACTTTGAAAACCAACCACATTTTGAGAAGCAAATGCCAGTTTACTCACTGATCAAAAATGAGATATGTAGGAACTACCTGGAAAGCTTTTGAAAAATACAGATTCCAGGATTTACCCTCAGAGATTCTGCTTCTGTAGGTCTTAGCTAGGGCCAAGCATCTGTGTATTTTAAAAGCTCCCAGGGCATACTAAGAAGCCATTTGGAAACTACTTCTCCATATAGAGCTGAAGCTTGTTGTATTTATACATACTAAGTCACATAGGCTTTTCCTAGGATTGAAGATTCAGAAATAACAATAAAACATAATAAAACATCTAACAATAAAACATAATAAAACATCTCCCTGATGTAAAGGAAGAGCACAATAAATAGAGCTAGTTTTTATTTAGGAAAATATTGGTTTACTTGATTTCCATTAAATTTAATACAGCTTGGCATTTTTATTTAATATACATTCTCTTCCAAAGGATGATGACATTGTTTTGAGTTCTATATATCTTTAAAACAAGTAGAAGCCAAAATGCTAAGATTTCACATATACATTATAAATATACATAGTACTTTATAATAATTCATATGATTCTGTTATTTCTCTCTTTTAAAACTTATTAAGCAAAATTGTCACAGAAGATATTTTGTTTATTCTAAATTTATCAAAGTTATTTGTAAAATAGTCATCTCAGACATGAGAAATGAGTCAAGTGAACTCTCACATGGAACATTTTGATGATGGATTGTACTCAGTTACTCGCTGAAGAATGCCATACTTAATCATGTATCATGGCCTTCTAAACCTTTGCTGTTTGTTCTTCTCCACATCAAATATCTCATCTACATGCAAAGGTGATTTTATTTTATAACCAATAATTTCGTAAACTCTACACGGCAACCTCTGGCATCAAACTTTATCTTCTATAGTATATATTTGGACAATAAAAATTCTAAGCCAGGATTTAGCTGTGAGCTCAGCAGATAATGAAAAAAAAAATCTAAGCTGGCTCTTCCATAACTATTTCAGTTATGTAATACGGAAATGAGTAAATGTTTATTTTGGTCAATCAGCAAGCAGGTGTGGCTCGAAGATAGGCCAGGATGAGCTAAATTAAGCAAAAGATGGTGTTTGTACATAATTGCTTTTCTGGACACCATGAAAATTTATATTGCACATTATGAGATCAAAGGTTTTGTACAAATTGAAGATTTGGAATCTTATTTTCTAAATAAAACATATATCCCTTTTAGTTTTACACTTCATTTCACCCATTCATGCAGGATGAAGCTTGAAATGTTGTTTACAATTTCTTTAGATTTTCCTTTATAATCAAGCTTAAAAATTCCATCACTAGTCAAGATTCTGTTCCTTGTACTAGCAAGGATCTAAATTTGCCATATATTTGACATGAATGTACGTAAATCATGTGAAAACACTAGGAAATATGGCTTAGGAAGCACTGCAAGGCCACACCTGGCAAATAGTATGCTTTTAATAAATGTTTGTTTCATTTTTATATAACAATAATTGTGCTAAATTAGAAATTAAACACTCCATCCAAAGGGTAACATACATCAACTCACATATCACATACTTATGGGCCAAAGGCACAGTGTTAAGTGCTGAGGCAATCCAAAGATTTTTTGCATTGAAAGAACTTGCCTCCTGGAAGGTAAGACAAGGATTCACAAGGAAAGTCCTGACGGGACAAATACCATGGGGCAAATAGACTAGGATTCAGTGCAGGCTTCATGCGGACACAATTCTCAACTTAAAGGATGTAAGAATATTCAGCGTAGCTAAGATGAATGAGAGATTTATGCATCCAAAGAAGAGGCTTCTAAGAGAATACGGTGCATTTGAATAACAGCAAGTTGTTCTTTATGGAAAGAGATGGTAGGTGATAAGTTCGACAGTGGGCAGAGAGAGTGGTCTCTCATCTGTTTTGTATGTTAAACTAGGAGTATTTATATTGATTTCAGTTAAAACATGAATAATTTCTCTATTCATGGTGAAAAGTCATTTGCCAAGCCTTTGCTGACCTTTCCCAGCTCCACCGTTTCTTTGCAGACACAGACAAAACCCGCACAAGTGTAAATGCTGCCAAGTCACGTGTGCGAAAGCAACCACTAGGTGGCAGAACCGTACCATATTCGGTCAGGAACAAAAAGCTGGTCTCTTGACAGAATAGGTTGGCTGCAGACTGGTACTAGGAGTCTAGGATTGTCCACAAGCTTTGTTGGATAGTGAACAGCAAATTACAAGGAGCTCTTATGAGTGCGGACAACCTGCAGCCCAGCCCTGCCCTCTTTCACTCATACCGGTGGACATCGGTATTTGGATGAATGCAGCACGGAAATAGATCTCAAATTACTTCTTTGATTAAAAATGTAATCAAGGCTCATACCTAAACAGATACACACCATTTTTTCATATAATTAGCTCATAACCAAACTTAGCAGAGTGCAAAAATAAAACAAAATTTCAATCTAATCTTTTTTTTTTTTTTTTAATTTTCCTGCTGTCAACATGGTATAAATCCATCACCACATGGCCTATCAATGCAGTGGAAAACATGGGGTCTAATGGTATAATGTAGCAAACTCTTGTAATTGATTTATTTTTCTTAAGCTACCAACTGCGTCGTTGCTGTGTGTTTGGTTATACTATCAGTAGTTATATATATCCCATTGCTTTGCTGTTGTTCCTATTTTAAAGAGCATGCGAAGTTCAAAAATTCTACAATATTTTTGTATTTGACAATTTAGAATGGGGAAGTGTTGAGAACAGGTTGATGATACTACATATTTCAAAGTTTCTCTTCACTATAATGTAAACTTGTGTTTAAATTCAGGCAGCCCCTGTGGGTTTAGTCATGGAAGATCTGCATATTTTGACTCTCTTATAGTTAATGGTGTATTAATTAGCTTCATTCATTAGTTAAATCCCTTAATGAAATTATTAGTTTGGTTAATTGTGCCTAAGCATGTTCCTTGGGTGATATAGTCATTATCTTAGCCTGGTTTTATATTAACTGCTCAATGAGGAAGTAATTAATACCCTGATACTCTGAAAAGATAATTAATATCCTGTTGCCCCAGGTAATATTCAAAAGAGTTTTAGATGTAAGATATAGGATTCTTCTACTGGCATTTCTAGCGTAGGAATAGGAATAAGGGAATGACATCTTATTTTACATGTGTGTACAGGCATACAGATATGAAACGTTCAAATATTCCTAAATGAGAAATAAACTTATGTGTTAATATTTTAAATTTCAATTTTCATTTTTTGACCATCAATTCTGTAAAAAATATATTCTAATTAGACTTTTATGTATGGATATACTCAGACTCTCTCCAAAGTCAGTTAATCTATAGAAGCTACCCAAAGTACCACACACACACACACACACACACACACACAGGCCACCCATTTTAAGTATAATAATCCCAATATCTTTATGACCAACAAGCAACTAGGAATGTGGACTTTCAAATTACAAATTTACTAAAAAAAAAACTAGAGTGAATCATCGAAATTTAAAATGGTTTGTTATAAACTTATTATTTATTCTGTTCTGTTGCCTACTGTAGAGTTGCTATTTTTGTTATCTTTTGTCAGAAATACATAATTATCATAGATTTATGTATCCAAGAGAAAGGCTTAGATTTTTCTCCTTTCAAGAAAGAGCTGTTCCGGGGGATTGTAGAGCTGTGGGCCGACGTGTTCTCTATGAGCATATTCTTCTCCTGACCTCTTCTCCCCTCTCCTCTCCTTCTTTTCTTTTCTCTCTCTCTCTCTCTCTTTTTTTTTTTGCTTTCTAAAATCAAGACAAAAAAATTAAAGACTGGAATGGGAAAAATGTGTTTCTCAAGCTCCCTCATAATCTTATTTAATAAAAAAATAGATATAATATACTGAAAGCATCATAAACTATTAACAAATTAAGTATATAAAACTTATCTTAATTAATGCTAAGGGAAAAACAAATGATCTTTTTTTCTTGAAAGACACAAACTTCTGAGGGTTTTTATAGGCTGGCATTTTAGGCCTCTGAATAAAACTTAAGTCTACATGATTTTAAAAATAGTGCAATATATTTCTATCTGAATAAGAAATCTCCTTTTTAACCTCATTCATCATATATGAAATAAATTAACCTTCGGCTATCTTAAGGAAGATAGATATGTATTTGTACACATGTCTAACTGACATTAAAATAAAATGAAATGCAATGCAAAGTCCCTTGCATTGGCCTTGCTTCTAATTTACCCATACTGCTTTAGGAAAAAAGAAAGCTACATGCTACATGTTTATGTAGCATAAAACCAAACTTAACTGTGAATACTCTTCAGTTGCTTTGACGTCACAATTCTGGATGCAAATCTTTGAATTTTAGATTGCTAAATTGCTTAAATTATTCTTTATCCAACATTCTTGATGATCATATCCAAGTTTCATATCCTTCTAGCTAAAGACAAGGTCATATATAATGTAGTCATCTGGTGAGACCCTCATCCTATTTTTAAATGCTTCCAGTAAATATTAATACAAGTCTACTATTCTACCACTCCAACCCAACAGTACATGCCATAGTGCCCACCCACCTTTCACTGTCACTGTAGTCAAACAATAGATTTAGGGTTAAAGGATAAAACCAGAGTGTGAGATAGGAAAAAATTTCATAAATATTACTGTTCTGGAGGGTCTTGAAGAACTATCTATACTTGGTTGTTCTGTGTATACATGAATGTTTTTTGAAAGATATATATTTTTAAGACTTTTCAGCATATGAAATATCTATCATACTCAAATATAGAGGGAATAATTTCATTAACCCAACTACCTAGTTTTAAAAAAATTATCAACTCAGGCATCATCTATTTCCTAACACCCAGATAATTTTAAAACGAGTCTTAGCTACTTTACCATTTTACCTGTAAATGTTTTAGTATGTATCTTTAAAACATGTTTTTAAAATATTCATAATATGACTAATATATCTAAAAATTGATAGAACTATTAATATCAAATGTATAGTCATTGTTCAAAATTTTATGATTGTCTCATGAATACTTTTTACAGTTTATTTGTCCAAGTCAGATATCAAATAAAATCCACAAATTCAATTGGTTCAGTTTCTTAAATATTTTTAATTTTTAAAATTTATTTTATTTTTTAAATTGACAAATAAAATTATATGTATTTATCATATATAACATGATGTTTTGAAGTATATATACATTGTGGAATGACTCAATGTAGCTAATTAACATATATATAACCTCACATAGTCATTTTTGTGGTGAAAACACTTGACATCCACTTTCTTAACGTTTTTCAACAATATAATATATCTTTACTTGTTGAATAAACCTGTAAATGTGTCTTTTGAAGTTTCTTATAGCTGCATTTTACTAATTGGCATTCCTCTTGTGTCAATAAATGTGTTATTTCGTCCCCAGTATTTCTTGTAAATTGGTAGGTAAAGCCAGAAGCTTAACCATATTGTGTGAATATTTTTGGCAAATATACTTCATATGTGACATAATGCCTGCTTAAACCATTTTGTGTAATTTTAATAGTCATTAATGATCACAGATTATGTCTATTATTACTTTGGGATTGTAAAATGGAGGTATTTTAATTGTATCATTCCTTTTTAATTTATTAGCTAGAATATCTTTATAAAGAGGAAACTTGCTTCATTTTTCTCAATATGTAGTTACCCCAAGAAATGAATAAATACATGATAGATTTTTTTATTGACTAGTTTTAAATATAGCATCTGCCAATGTTGTCCAATCCTCCAATGGTTATGAGTTCATGTATTTAAACATATTTGCTGTGTTTCAAACCATTGTAGTTTTTAATCTTAAATAATACTCAATTTGTGTTCGCTTGCATAATGAGAGCTGTTTATGTAGGCTCTTGGAGTGGGCTGTTTGTCACTACCCTGGTAGTCATTGCTAACTTCTTGCTTTTTTACTATGACAAATATTTCCAGGGAAATTTTACCCATTTCCTGTCTCCGACCTCGAATTAGTCTTGCCCTCAAGAAGACCAATTGCTTTTAGTGGGAAATAGGATTTAGAGACCATTAAAAATCAGAATCACAATTTAAATACTAAAGGTCATCCTTACTATTGGTTGGACATTGTTTCTAGGCTTTTTCAGTGAAGAGAGCTTGGAAATGTTTTTTTTTTTAATTTTGTAAGACTACAAGTATAGATCTACGTTAATAATTCTAAATTTAGGCCTACAGAGTTTTAATTCACCTCATCAGTCTCACATCTCCATATCCAATGCATAAAATCCTGGATTTCAAATACACCAGCACAATTTCTCAATTTCTTTATCCCATTGTATACACTATGCAACAGTGTAAGAATAAGAAACACTAACACTGCCACCAAAAATATAGTTAGTGAAAACAGTTTAAGAATTTTTTTAAACACCTTCTCTTTTTTTTTCTTGTTTCATAGCCCACTTGGGATGTATGAAATTACTGTGTTTTAAAGTAACTTGAAATAGTTTCTCTCTTTGTGAGTATGCCATCAACTTAATGCACAGTTAGGTTTATTCATATCATTGCAAATAAAGGTTTTTGAGATCACTTTTAAATTTATTTTTTTTATAATTATGTAAAATACCTATAGGATTCCAAATTAAAATCTATAAAACAATGTATACTAAAAGAAGTCTAGCTTTTGTTACTGTCTACTGTATCCTATTTCTTCCCTCTATTTTTAATTAAAAATGTGACTTAACCTTCATTTATCATCAAAAATGTGCATACCTTTGTATCTCTCTTTCTTAGATACCCAATTTTTTCCATATTTTTGTCATGTAAAATATATATCTTGAAGATCAATCAATCATTTTACAGATATTTCTTATTTTTTACAGCTGCATAGTACTTTACCCTGAGGAGAAACTATAGTGTATTTAATCAGTCCCCATGATTGGGCATTTGCTCTATGAAGATCCTTGTATACATATGTTTTTAAAATTTTTGCTAGTATACATTTGGGGTTGATCACCAGTAGTAGAATTGCTGAGTGAAAGAGTAAATGCTTGCATAATTTTGCCAGATGTTGCCTCACCATATTTCTTACCATAGGAATTATACTGCTTTGTATCCTTACCAGCAATGCACGAGAATATCTATTTTACCTATTTTACCCAACCTTGCCAACAAAGTACAATTTCAAAAGTTTTGATATTTTCCAATCTCTAGGGGAGAAATGGAATCTCAGTTTGGTTTTAATCTGCATTCAGTTAGAATAAGTCAGGTTGAGCATCTTCTCTAAGGTTAAGGGGCATTTGTATTTCTTTAACTGTGAACTATCCATCATATACTTTGCCAATTTTTCTCTTTCCTTCATATTTTTGAAGCTCATACATTCTAGTAATATTAATATTTTGTCTATGATATAAGTTGGAGGTATATTACCATTATGTCATCATAGCGTTTCATATATCACAATGGTGATTATTATTTTTTGCTATGAAACATTTTTCTTTTCATATGGTCTATTTGTCAAATTTACCAATTTTTTTCCCAGATTTGAGTCATAATAAGGGAAGTTTACCCAACACTTAAGTTATAGAGTAATTTACCCATGTCTGAAGTTTATATGGTTTCATTTTTTAATATTTTTTAATCTTTTAAAGTGTATCTTTATTGAGATATAATTTACATACCAGAAAATTTACCCACTTAAAGTATACAATTCAGCAGATTTAGTGTATTCATAGGGGTCTGTGCAACCATCACCACTATCTAATATCAGAACATTTTCATCACCCCAAAAAGATACCCTGTGCCCATTATTAGTCATTCCACACTCTGCTCTCTCCCAGCCCTGAGCATCTGCTTTCTGTCTCTAAGGATTTAGCTATTTGGAATATTTCATACAAATGAATGGAATTATAAAATATGTAGCCTTGTATGATCTTACTGGTTTCTTTTACTTACCACAATCTTTTCTTTTTTCTTCTTCTTTTAATTTCTAAAAATTTAGGGGGTACAAGTGTTTTTTGTTACATAGATAAATTGTATCATGCCAATGTCAGGGCCTTCAGTGTGTCCTGTCACCAGAAAAGGGAACCTCCCCCCGACTTTCTTAATTTTCGATGTCCATTACACCACTTTATGAGCATTTATACCGCTCATTTAGCTCCCACTTATAAGTGAGAACATGTGGTGTTTGTTTTTCCATTCCTGAGATATTTCACTTAGGACAATGGGCTCCAGTTCTATCCAAGTTGCTGCAAAAGATATTATTTCATTCCTTTTTATGGCTGAGTCATACTCCATGGTATATATATTATTGCACACAAATGTTTATCACAGCACAATTCACAATTGCAAAGATATGGAACCAACCTAAGTGCCCATCAACTGATGAGTGGATAAAGAAAATATGGTAAGCAAAATTATGATTATGCTAATAGAGAAGAAAGGGGGAAATGGATCTAACCGTTCACCACAGCAGACTATATAGTCTCTAGAGTCCCTTCTAGATACATCAAAATAAAAGTAAGCAAAGAAAATCTTTACCTCTCTTCCCTTCTCCCCAATATTTCTTTGCTCATTTATAAAAAGTTCCTTTCTATAAAGAGCCCAAGCTTTTATGCATTGAATTTTTAAATTGTTTAAATAACTTTCAGGTGATACGCATTTTTAAATGTCAGACTCTGAGGAAAGAGTAGAAGGAGGGGGCCAGAAGAGGATTGTTGGGCACACAAATGGGCGAGAAATGGAGAAAGCAAGAACTGCTCAAATATCAAATAAATAGAATTGGTTACATTTCTGCTTTCTAGTCACAGTATTGCTGAGTTTGCTATTTTAAAAAAATAACTGGAAGAACTATTTAAAGATATACGAAAAAACACTTTTGAGTCACTGCTAAGAACTACAAGTTACCAGCTACTTTTTAATATCAACTTTAGCAAGGTATAATCTATATACAGTAAACTGCCCCATTTTAACTGTACACTTTGATGGGTTTTGACAAATGTATACACCTATGTATCAACCACCCTACTCAGGATATAGATCAATCCCATTACCCCCAAAAGTTTCTTTGTTTCCCTTTGTAATCCACCTCTCCCAGCTCAACCCGGAAAACTACTGATCTGCTCTCTGTCACTATAGATTAATTTGCATTTGCTAGAATTTCATACAATATATAATACAATATATACTCTCTTATATTTGGCTGCTTTAAATCAGCTTAATGATGTTGAGATGCATCCATGTTGCTGCATCAGTTCAATCATTTTATATTGCTTAGTAGCATTTCATTGTATAAAAAATTATTGTAATTTGTTTTATCCATACATGTATTGAATGGACATTGGATTACTTCCAGTTTTGAGCTATTATGATTAATAATTAAGTTGCTATGAATATTCACATGGAGATCTTTGTATGGACATATGTTTTCATCTTTCTTAGGTAAATATCTGTGAGTGTGATTGTTGAGTAATATGATAATTGTTTGACATTGCCAAATGCTTTTCCAAAGAGGCAGGACAAATTTACATTCCACCAGCAATGTGTGAGAGTTCTAGTTATTCTACATTGTCACTAATGAATAAAATTGTCAGTTTTTAAAAATTGTAGCCATCTAATTAATGTTTAGTGAAATATACTGAGTTATAAAAGCACCAAACATACTCCTGCAGCTATGTCTTTCAAGAGTAGAGTCCTCTTTGGTCTTTGCCTGATTTTCCACCATTCTTTATAAATTCTTCCCCAAGCATGAGTAATTTAGCTGTCAGCTAGGGATTTGGGCAGAGTTTATACTTAGATTTGGGGTTCCATGTCTTCAATTCTCTTGCTACCAGGATTTCTTCTTTAAATTTTCCGCTGTTTGGCCAGTCCTGAACTCTGTTCTCTGTCACCTTGAGCTGGTACGGTTGAAGTCTTTCATGTCCCCTTTTCCTACCACTGTAGCTGTGGTGATTGAAGAGCCCCCAAATACCTTTATATATTTTCCCACTGTTCTGTAAACCTATGTTAATTTTTCTCCATTCCAGTTACAGTTTGTTGAGTAATCTCTTCTCTAGCTTCATTTTTTAAAAGAAATTCATGTCTTTAGTTTTCCTTTTTTATATTTTCTTTTAGATTTAATAATTAACTATTTCAGAAGTTTTGTGTTATTATATCATTCCACCACCTTTACTGGAAATTTCTCCAGTTCCCAGCATCTTAATTCTATTCATTGTTGTCTTCTATACTTTCTCAATATCTCTCCTAGAATGCAGAATCCAGGCACTGATCACTTCTAAAAACTATAAGTTAGCTCTTAGTTTTTACCCTTAGTCTTATATTTAAGATTGCAGTATTTTCCAGAGGCTTTGCTCTTCATGGAACAGGAATGATCTAAGATTATTGGGTATACGTTCCAATAAAATCTCCACAATAAAGTTCAAAACCAGTGTTCAGAAGCCAGTTAACCAATAATAAATGTAACTGGAATAAAATATTAATTTTAAAATCTAGTCCAAGTTCTGGGGGCCATGCAGTTTAGAAAGAAATAGCAAAAGAAAAGAGTTTCTTTACTTTCTTGGGACAAGGATAGTCTAAAGCAAAAGTTAAAATTTAGGCAAAATTAAACTATAGTGCTTCCCTATTCCCATTTTTCTTCTTTCTTCTACTTCCCTAGGCACCCAGCAAGTGTCATTCTCTTGCTCTGTGTCCTCACTGCAACCCACATTGAGGTTGCCTCTTCACATTTTTTTTTTACTTCCAAGTTATTTACCTCCATCCTACTTAGATAAGAACTCCAATTCTCCAACGCAGTTATTCTCTGCTAAATGGTTAGGAGGCAAATTTGTTCACATTCCCAGAGGCATTTTTATTTTTAGAAGAAGATATTTAATATCACAAATAAATTTCTAATTGAGAACATTCTGATGATATAACAGAATATATTAATATTAAATTGTTCAGTTCACATGGGAAAATGTATTTGGGGATAAGAGCAAACTTGTGGGCAGTCCCTGAATAGAAATCTCTACTAATATTCAGCTCTCTTGGGGTGTTCCTAATTTTTACCTCTTCTTGCCTGTCTTCATTTTAAGATCTAGAGATTTTTTGAGAGCTCCATGTGTTTGGTTTACATGTTTGACTTAATGTTTTGAAGTAGCAGCCCATAGCAGAGCCTCTGGGGACTCATGGGTGGTGGGTGGCAGGTCAGAGCAGCGGCAGTGAGACTTTTTTTGCATGTAGATGAACTTGTCTCTAGAATTTTCCTATCTCCTATTCTGCTGCTTTTCTCTACTTTCCATATCTCTCTTTCCGGGCTCTTAGCTGATGAATTTCTCCTCACTGATAATAAGAGAGTGTTATTCACTGTATTTTTATAGATCACGCCTCAACACATCTGGAGAAAATGTCACTTTCAAAGTTGAGTTTGATACTTCAAAATTTTACTTTCACTATGACAATGTGCAATTAAAGTAATATAAAAAGCTGTATGTTCAACCATATCCTTTCTTTTGTTCATAATAATTACTAACGTTTGCCTTAATCACATTTTCTCTTAAGACAGCTTCTAGATTGTGTTTTATCATTGTGACCCACCATTTCTAAAGATCCATTTAGCAAATTTTTTTAGCTTCATTTTCATCTCTAAGGTCTCATGGAATTTTATCGTGTTTGGTTCTGAGAAGCCATGTTGAATTCTCATACTACCCTCAGTGGTCCTGTCTCTCTTTTTCCTAGTCTTCTACTTTATGCAGTTGGTGAACACCACTTTCTTTGAGAATTATCTGCTTTGTCATACAGGGATTTAATGCAGTGTCAAACACATGGCACTTCAACTAACTTCATATGAATCCTGATTTCCCATCCTGAAGAAGGGGACAACGAATCCTCTCTTGCCACATATGATGCAACACAATAACATCACATATTTCAGAAGTACTGAGTGAATTACAAAGCAATTGCACTTATAGTTAACAGGATGTATCAGGCACTGTTATGTATTGCTCATTTAATATTTGAGTAATAAGATGGGTACTGTGATTATTTCCTTTTTATACAATCAAAGCCTAAGCAAGAGAAGTTAAGTGGGTTAATCTAGTCCACAAAGCTACTAGTTAACACAGTGAGATTCAAACTCAGGAAGTTTGGTTGTGAAGCTCGACGCTTTATTCTTACACTATATGATATATGTGAAGCTGCTTGCTCCAGAAAAACTGCCCAGTGAAATGCTGCTATTAACATTATTTGAACATGAGGAAGTAGCTACAAAGTTAGGTTAATTTATTACCTGTCACATGACTAAAGCAGTTCATTTGAAAAAATCTGTTATCACCAGGAATTTGTGTTGCTTCTCGTCTCTCTAGATATCTTACGTGAAACAAGAGAGACAATGACAGCAAATTGAAGTTATCTCAATTCAAGCCTTGGAAGCAACAGCATTTGAAGAGTACAGAAAGAAAATTAGAAACATGACAAATGCATTTATTAAGAAAGGAACCAAATTCCCCCAGCAAACAATGTTTCCCAAATGTTATAGCAACTGCTTCAAGTCTGCCAGTAACGATTACTGGGGAAAAAAAAAATACTGTGTAGTACAATGCTTAGTTGTCTGTTTGGACTAAATATATTTGACTGTTTGAGAGCCATGGCCTGCTAAATCAAGCCAGTGGGGCATTCAGCCTCAAAGTCATCCCACTAGAAAAGTGATGATTAGCCCAGAAATTTTACCTTGGGAAATTCTTTATTAGTTAAAGATGTTTTCCCCTGTGTAAATATATGCATTCTATGGAGGGAGAGCAAATTAAGTCTTACTCATTCATTATTCAGGCTCTGATGGAAATAGTTAATTCAATCCAATTGCTGGCCAACTGAGAGTAACTCTAGATGAGGATGCAGAGGAGGAGTCAGTGCAATACATTGAAAAGGTACAGGTTTGTTTTAAGGTCTAAGAAAAACCAGGACCTGAATCCAATCTGTCACTTATGAACTAGGTAACAAGAAACAGATTATAAACCTCAGTTTCCTTATCTGCGAAATGGGTATGATGACATAGGAGTTTATTCTGATGATTACATAAAATAGCATATGTAAAACACCTAGCTTATAGTATCTACTAAAATGTTAGTTCCATTTTCACCTAATACTTCTCTGGAAGTTGTGTCCTGGAGGGTAGATAGGTCACTCCTGGCTCCAGAGGTTTGGGTTGAGGAGAAAGGGGGAAGAGAAAGAACAAATAAAACAAAAAGGTATTCTTGGTCACAAGAAGGAGGTCACAGGTGCCAAATAAAAGATTCAACTATTTTAAAGTTCTGTTTGTGATTAAACCTGATATTCTCTTTCTCTCTCTCTCTCTCTCTCATATCAACCTATCATCTATCACTTTTAAAAACAGGTCTGCATGAAGTAGAGAACAAAACAAATGAAAAAGTGAAAAGTATCCCTAGAACTTTCTTATTTGCCTGACTTTAGAGAAGGGAAAGAGAGGAGAATATAAGTTGACATGTTGTAAATGTATCGAATGGTCTTTCAAGTCTCACTAGCAACTTTATTTTATGCCCAACACTTCCAGGTTTTTCTTATATATTCTTTCATTTTCCACAAATAAGGTTAATCAGTCAAATTAGGATCATAATTCTTCCAGTTGTATTATTTACTATTATCAACATGGAGCAGAGACTTAAGCTAATAAGAATGGAAATGCTAATATCAATCCACAGACAGGACAATGGAGGTAATGGGGAGGCAGAAGATCAGGACCTTCTTGTGAAATCACCTTCACAAAGGCAGCAATAATTTCCACCTGTGTGTGCTTTGTGACTGACTTAGAACAGCTGACCCAATTGTTGCCTCCATTTCTACCTTCCCTTCTTCTTTGATTCTTTGATTTCTTCTTCAGTCCACGAAGATGAGAAAGGCCATGAACTTTCCAGAGGCTTTCCTGAAGGTAAAATTTGTTGTTATATTTGAGAATTCTATATTAAGTTGACATACATGAAACCCTAAATATTTTTTCTTTCATTTTTGGCTTTAAGATGTTTATGATCTCAGTTTTCTATCTGACAGAACTTAGAGTGATTTCTGATGCTAAATCTCATTTAAAGTGAAGAAAACCTCTAAGGTAAATTCCATACAGGAACCAGTATCATAGATTCTGAGACTTTTATATCACTAGCTCCTCCCAAGGAGGTCAAGTTGAGGTTTTATCAATACTAATGCTTTCCTTCTCTTATATGCTGTTGCAGGTTAGTGCTGTTATGAAGTTAATGACTATAGTACATTCAGTCTATTTTAAGATAATATTAAGTATTGAATAAGATAGCTTCCCAAATGGTGTCAGTGCTAGAAAATAATGTTCCCCCCACATCCACAAATATGTGTCAAAAGTAGATGTTGTATTATTACAACATCTTATTCTCCAGAGAGATGGGTCAACTTAAATACATTAAAAGATGAACATAGAAGGAATGATTTACCAGGGTGACAAAGTGATAAATTTGTGCGTTTTTTTCTTTTGATTATTATAATGACTCAAATGTTTTTTTGGGGGAAGTGAAATAAATTTTACCAGTGCAGCTGAAATGCACACATTTTAAAAATTTCAACAGAAACTTGGTAAACTTATATGAAATTAACCAACTGTTATTTTATATGTTACTCATTCAACAGAGACATGAGCATCTCACATGTGGCAGACCTTGTTCTATGGGTTGGGGTACAGGGATGTATAAGGTAGATGGAGGTCTCTGTTCCCATCAAACTTACACAATTAGAGGGGGAGTTGACAAATACATGAATAATATCATTTCAGGTAAGGTTAACAACTATGAAGAAAATAAAGTAAAGTAAAGCATAAAGTATAATTTCTCCATGGATAGGGCTACTATTTAAAATTGGATAGTTAGAAGAAGCTTCTCTGAGAAGGTAAAAATTAAGAAACCATGTAATTGTAAAATATTACAAAGAATTGTTTTTAACTATACAAAATACATTGCAATATTGTGACAATAATTTATATAAGTGATTTAAATGATTATTTTGACTTGATCTTGATCTATGAAGATAATTCATCATTTTTGCCCATTTTCAATGAATTATTCGGGCATTTGGCTCCAATCTCTAAATTCATAAAAAGCTGTACCATGTTTTTCTGTCTTCCTCTATGCAATGCTAAGATTTTCCTGAAACCCAACTATAAATGTTTGGGAAATATTGCTTTGGGTGCCAAATTATTTGCCTTCCAGGGTATCCACATGTCATGGTTGGATTTTAATTGGGTATAAAAATGTAAAAGGGAGTTAGAGGTTCAGAATGTAGTTTTTTCATAACATTGTCAAATAGATTCTGCATCTGGGATGATTTTCTGACCAATCTTATTTCTTGTTTTTATACCAGGTGATAATGATTTTTCCCCACCATTCAGCATTCTCCATTTAGTTTTCTAGATTCAATGTCTAAAAAATGACTTCTTGATCTTTATTATTTTTCTCTTTAGTTGGTCTAACCATTAAAATACTCATTCTATCTCTATCCATGTTAATTATTGCAAGAACTAGATTATAATTTTCACAAAAGATAAAAGATCATGGTTGTGATATTTACAAAGAAAATTAAGCACAAAGTGAGAAAAGATAATGAACTGGAACTTTCTCATTCAGGTTAAATTCTTCTGAGACTTATTAGCATCAATAATAATGGTGTATTTTCTTGATATGGACAGTTACTCACCAATCTAGATGGAGGCTACTGATGCGTTTCACATTGGTCACCAGAGAGCTGTGTATAAGAGCTTCTCTTATCTGCCAACTAGTAATTAGTCAAATGGTTCCTGCAAATCCAAAACTGGTCTATTTCTGGGACTTAGTAAAAAGGATAAATTAAGGTGATAACAGCATAAATAAAGGAAAAATCAAACTTGTAAAAGGCCATAAAAACTAGAAGTTAAAACAGCAGAAGCAGTACCCTTTTGCAATGTTTGAAGTCTCTTACTATTAATCAGAGCATCAAAGAAAAATTGTTTTGCTTATATATTTTTTTCCTAATGTCAGAACACAATGTGTTTTTCTAATAGAAATCAGTGAGTTAAACAGGAAAAGAAAATGTTATCAGAATATTTGGCAAACTGATTGTGGAAATCCTTTGAACATTCATGTATCATATGGATTCTTGATGTTGTAAACACATACACACTTTTTTTTTTTAACAACAATATATGTAGAAGTGTTGCCAGGGCAATGGGCTATCTGGCTGTCCACATGCATTTTTATTACATCTATAAAAAAAGTCAAAATTATGTAGAAAGATTCAATAAAATAAAGTATTTGAAAGATGTTGTATAATACCAACCCTAAGTATTTGTAACAAAAGCCTTCTGCAATCTAAAAGTCTAAGGTAAAAGGCACTCTGCCAACAACATAGGGTTTAAAACTTTTCTTTGGCAAAAGAAACCCACACAACCTCTAAAAACTTGGTTTCAGGAAAAATAGTTTAATTAGAAATAATACTGAACTCTTAGAAATAACATTACCCCAAAGCAGTTTATTGTAGCCAGCATTTAATTTGTGTCTGTATATAGATTTATACTTTATACATGGAGAATAACTTTTGCTAAGGGGACCATTTGCTTTATAAGCAACGTCTAGTTAATCTTCCAAACATCCATACAAGTTGGGAATGGGGTCCTGATACTGTTAGGTCATTTTAGCAAAGAAAAAAATAGTTTCAAAGGAATTGGGTGATCTCGGTGAGGAAAGATTATTCTACATCTCCAAATTAAAAAAAAAAAAAGGCTTTCTTTCCTTCCCTTCTTCCCTCCCTCCCTCCTCTCCCTCTTCCTCTTCCTCCCTCTCCTCCCCCTCCTCCTTTTTCCCTTTGTCCCCTCCTCCTTATTTTTCTTTCAAGGACTTACTGTGGCTTTTTGTCTCTTTCTATATATTTGCATGGCTTATACATCGTCCAGCTCTTCACATTATTCAAATATCATTCATTACTTTTAAAGATAGGAAATTCATTTTATGTGATCAAATGTTTTTGTCAAGAATACTTGGCGAAATCACATTAAAAATGCTTTTTTGAAAAATGTGTTGGAACATGATAAATTCAACTCTGCGCTTCATCCCTCTGAGAAAAATTTGATAGTTTCTTGGTCTCGTTTTCTTAGGAAATCAATGCGTGTGATTTACAAAAGGTCAAGTGTGACCTTTCATCTATTATTACAGCAACATTTACAAATCTGTAGAATATTTCTACTTCCCAGTCCTACTCTCGCTTCAAGCTATACATGCCTAAGCCCAAACTTCTCTCCTATATTCCTCCTCCTCTTCTGGCAAAACATCTATTTCTCAGCTACTCCATTTCCTTCTACCATTCCACTGTCTCACACCTCTACCCACTTAAAAAGAATTACCTTTGTCTATAATTCCCCTATAGCAGTTCTAATCAATCTGTCTCCAAACTCTACTCTGTCATCCCATCCTGAGAAATTCATGTATAATTGCTATGACTTTTGGTTATCTTCAGAGTTGTAACCTTGGCCTACAGGGACGAGGAAAGTTAGGCAGTTGTTGGGAGCAGAGCAATATTGATAAACAAAAACATATGAAAAGTAAGAGAGGTTTTAGGGAATATGGTACCATTAGAAATTTGGCAAATTGGAAGATGAAATGGGGGTGTATCTGTTGGTAAAACCAAAGAGGTGAATAGGATTAAGATCATAAAGAATCCCAAATGCCATGCTAGGTCTTGGACTTTGTCCAGAACACTTGGTGGTACCACTGGTAGATTCCAAGCAGTAAAGTGATAAAAACAGCTTTGAATTTTAGGAAGACCTACTGGTTATAATTTGAAGAATAAATTGAAATTGTACAAGATTGAAAGTAGAGACAATGTGGTGGGTTATTTTTAAATCCTAAGAAATTAGTGATGAGGACCTAAACCAGACTTTGTCAATAAAGTTTGAAATAATGGAATAGATTCAAGAACTATTTGGGTTGCAGAATTGAAAGAACTTGACAATCAGTGGGACATAGGGTGGGACTGAGACAGAGAGAGTGAGTGAGCTGCTGAGGAAGACTCTCACAGGTGAGTAAAATAAAAGTAAGGGAAAGTAGATGACATTTTTGAAAAAAGATGGTGAATTTAGTTTTAGTCATGATTATATAAGGTGTGAATGGTGTCCAGGTGAAATTTGTTCAGGAGGCATTAGGAAATGCATATTGTGATTAGGTGCCCATTCCTGCTAATGAAGGTTTTTTTTTTGGGGGGGAATAAGTAGTATGTAGGTGGCAGCTAAAGCCAAGATTATAGAACTAGGAATAGAGTGAGAAAATAAGATGGCTTTGTAAATCAGGGTAGATGTGGTTATGCTACAGTAACAAACGCTCAAAGCTCAGAGATTTACAAAAACAAAGATTTGCTTCTTACTTTTGCTACATATTGATTTGGGTAGGTTTTGACTCTGTTCTTATCTCTGGGCACAGCCTTCCTGAACAGTGTTTATATGGAACATTGTTCATCATTATGCAAAGGGAAAAGAGAAAGTGATAAAACATGAATGAACCCTTACCTGGAAGTGACACATAAAACTTCTGCTGATATTGCCGTGGTCACAGCAAGTCAAAAGGCCTAAACTGACTTGTGAGGGTTAGGGAAGTATAGTTCTTTCCCAGGGAGGAGAAGCAGATATTTGGTAAACAGTAATGGAATCTACCAGAATTACCAACTGAGGATCCTAGAGAACATAAACATTTAAGTTGTTCTTGGATAAAGGAGCACCTTTCAAGATGGCTGAAAAGAAGTGCCCACCACCCCCCACAAAAGAAAAAAAGAAAGTGGAAAACTCAGATGAAGTATTTTTCCTAAAATAAAGAGAAGAAAGTGTGTTTTTTACTCTAAATTCATTAATGATTTTTGAAATTTGTATATCAGTCATATATTTGCTTTTAATAATCATTTATAACTGGAGGAATCTGGGGTAAAATTTGTTATCTTAAAGATTTCTTACAGAAGAATTGCCCTGCAAAATGCATTGCTACAGGCAAATGTGAAGCAAAGTACAATTAACTAGGAGGTATTAATGCAGAGTTTGGATACACCTTCATGTAAAGGTAGAAATATTTTCTAAATTTCTCTTCAATTTCATAGTTAAATGTGTTTTTCTAGAAAATTTAAGATTAGTTTCGAATTTTTCATACTTTGTTTTTGTTGAAGGCCTTGGAACTAGGTGTTATTATTTACCTCTTCCATTTCAGGCAAAATGATTGAGCAGCTTTTTATATAGAGAAGGTCACTTTTTATGTTTTCCTTTTTGTACAAAAATATGATAATTTTTTAACAAGTGAATAAAGTACTAATCATTTGTCTATTGTGAAGAGCTGGGGAAACTTCCAGGACTGAGACCTTAATTCCTGAATTTGCTGTTAATAAAGGAACAGTGAAACATTATTAAATGTGGAATCAAGAATCAAGATTTTAGATTTTAAACAATCTATGTTCTCTGAACCAGTAATTGGCCTTTGGTTACTCTGCTGAGTCTTTTTATTTCCTTTTCTTTTATTTTTTTTATTGTGTATATTTAGGTATACTAAATGACGTTTTGATGTACATATACATAGTGAAATGATTACTACAGGTAAGGAAATAAGCATACATAACCATTGTCTCATATTGTTATCTTTCTTCCTTTTTATTTTTGTGGTAAGAGTACCTAAAATCTACTCTTTTACCAAATTTACAGTATGCAATACAACATTATTAACTATAGTTCTCCTGCTGTACATTGTGTCTCTAGACTTGTTCATCACACATAACTGCAAGTTTGTATCCTTTGACCTCCATCTCCTCATTTCCTCCCTCTCCATGCTCTTGGTAAACACTGTTCTACCCTCTTTGACTTTTTTGTAGATTCTACACATAAGTGAGATCATGCAGTATTTTTCTTTCCACGTCTGGCTTATTTCATTTACCGTAATGCTGAGTCTTAACAGTTAATTAACTCATGAATTAACTGTTGGTACACCAAAACAATATCGAGGTTCTATGGGAATCAACTGTGAATAAAAGATACAAGGCCCATTCCCTCACACCCCCACCCTCATGGAACTTACATTATAATTGAGGAAATAAGGAAACATATACTTAACAATGAATTTTCAATTAATTATTGAGTTATAATAGTGTTAAGTGTTAGGAAGGAGAAGTACAGTTTCTAAAAGTTCTTAGGTGTCTTTGAGAAAGTGATCTGGAATCCGCAGTTGGATGAATAGGCATTAGCATGGCAAAACGATGGAGGCAAGGTGTGAGTTAGGGAGATTTTAGGGCAGAATAGAAATGATGGATATGAAGACAACTCAGTGGCCTGGAGTATTTAAGAAAAGGCCAGTTTATGAGAGAAATGTGAGGAAGATGTTCAGTGGCCCGAGTTGAACCCAATCTGGCAGCACCAGTTTCCAGAGGACTATGTAGTTCATGCTGATGATTTTGGATTTCATTCCAGGGACCATGGAAATCTTTTTTATAAGACAGGGGAGAGACATATTCATGTTTGTGTTTTTAATAGATTATTCTTTTGACTGTAGAGAGAATGGATTAAAGAGGGGCAGGATGGTCATGACAACTGAACTGATTGCATTTAGGTAAGAGATCATGGTGTCTGGTAATGAAAATGGAAAGATAGGAATTGAATCCAGAAATACTGCAAAAAGAGAGTCCAATGCACTGTGAGTGACTAGATAGATGTGGAAAGTGAAGTTCTAAGAGGGATGGATCAAGGATGACTGCAAGGTTTCTGGCCTGTGTAACTGTATGGGTTAGAGTGACCATTTACTGTGGGGGAATGCTGGAGGTGGACTAGGTTTCAGGGAGAAGATTTTGACTCTGTATAGTTTACATGCAAAGGAATTACTGCTGCAGGCACTGGCATTCGAGTGAGTACAAATTCAATACAGCTCAGAAGAGAGATCTAGAGACTACTTTTCTCTTTGCTCCAAGATCCAAATTTGTAAATCCTAGGGAAAATTGATTAATTTATTGTAAAGGTACCTTTTATAATACCAATTTAGCCATTCTTGGCCTATTTTAATGCAGGGAGGATTTTGAGGTAATATTCAAATTGATGAGGTCATTTGGTTATTGAAAACAGACTCTTCAGTATTAAGCAGTTTGTTACCAACCATATCTAAATTTATCCATGGCATACAATCATGATGATAATGATGATAATAGTTAATAGTCATTGAGTCCTTACTGTGCTCCAGGCACCATTCTATGTGCTTTAAGTATATAAATTCACTTAAGTATCTCCAAAACCTTAGGTACTATTATCCCCATTTTATAGATGAGGAAATGAAGCAGAGAGATCTTCAACACTTGCCCAAGTGTACCTAGCTAGTAAATGAAAGAACCAAGATTTGAATACAAATAGTATAGCTGCAGAGTATAAGGTCTTAAAACACTTCACTGTGGAATTAGATTGTAGTGAATTCTAATGTGCAGAGACTAAAAGAATTTAACTGGAAAAAGGCAGAGATCAAGGAATGGGGTTGTGATTTTGGGACATACTACTTTAATAAAGCTAGTAGCTGCTTTATGATGTATATATAGTCCTAGGTCTGTTATTGTTATTAAGGCTGATGCTTCCCAGAGTGAGTGGCCCTGAGTGGGTGGGAGGTTGGTGATGATTATTCCCCAGGACTCCTGTACAGTCAAATTCCTTAGGAATCTCCAGGCTAGGAGTTGTGAGATCTCAGCATGTGAGAACTACATTATGCTCTTCCTTGTATTTCCAACACTGAAAGGGGGCTGTATGCATGACAGATATTAACTAAGGGCTAGTGGATAAATAATTGAATCAATCAATTGTTCTTGTAGTTACAAATACTTCTTAGGTGTCTTTCTTCCTGGTAAGGTATCCAAGAAGGAGGTTAACTCTGTAAGGCTGAGGACTGAGTCTTTAGTCAGAATCCTCTCAAAATTATTCAGAATTCTCATCATCTATAAAGGATGAAAAAGGCAGAAAAAATAAACAGTAATAAAAGCCCCAGATTACCTGACAAGCTTTCAGTAGATTCAAAACAGCTACAGATATTCTTAGTGATATATATAAATCAAATTTACTTCAGGAGAATGACAAAATTTTGTAATTATAGATATTTTCCCCCCTAAATTTTTTAGTTCACCCTCATGTCATCTGTTGAGATACAAAGGGAAGATGAGGTTATGATCAATTTATAAAGGATGTAACCTGAGCAAGCAGAAAAGTAATTTGCTCACTTAGTGAATGGAATAAAATCTAGTTGTATTTCTTAATCTCATAAAACCATACTAGGTCTTTAAATTCCTTCCTAGTCAACCATACTGATTCTTGAGTAAAAGACACTTTCCACTGTCATGCACTATAAGAAAGCTATTATAGTGCTCAGTTTGGTGTAACTTGTGGCTTTCACTTTTAAATGCTTTGGGCCAGTTCATTTATCGCTTTACTAGCTCTACTCAATCTGCCTTAGATTCCAGGGACTATGGGCATGAATTTCTGTTTGAATAGGTACTCTGAATTTTATAAGTTGACCAGTTTTCATGTCAAAGACTATATGTTTTGAATTATATATCTTGCGGTACTAGTTTGATTTTTTAAAATATGAGCAATATATATTATTTATATCATATGAATGTGATTATTATTTGACTTGAATTTGTGAAAGTATAAAATTTTTCATAGAACTCACCTTATCTTATTGAAGAATAGTTCCTGAATAGTTCCTATATGTCATAAGGAATTCTACCAAAGTTATAATGAGACTTATTTTTACATATTGCTCTATGAGCTTTTTAAATCTTTTCATTTTCAACGCAGTCATATAATGCAGTAGATGTGCTTATTTGATCTTGTTTGGGAAATAGATTTGGCTTTCTGCTGATATAGCTTTATTGCTGTAACTATTTTAAATTCAATCAATAATTGATTTCCTGTTCTAAGATTTCTGCAAGAATTGTGCAGTGCCGTATGTTTGGGGTCTTCCTAAGAAATATCTCACCTATAGAAAGAAAGAAAGAAAGAAAGAAAGAAAGAAAGAAAGAAAGAAAGAAAGAAAGAAAGAAAGAAAGAAAGAAAGAAAGAAAGAAAGAAAGAGAAGGAAAGAGGAAGAGAGACTGAAAGGCAAACAGTAGTATATACTTTCCTAAATTTAATTTTCTTAAATACACATTAAATGGTATATTTAATTGGATGGCATGAATTGCAACTTATAAAATATATTTTTCTAAATGTTTAATGAATGTTTCCTCTCTTCAATCCTGCATGTTTCAGATGCTGATTTATTTTAAGGCCAATTAACTATACATTAAAGTTATTTTCATGTCTTTTTAAAAATGACATAGTGATTACATCTGTGGTGGGACTAATATCTGGAGTATTGGAGGAAAAAATGGGAGATTAATTCTATAATTTATCTGACTTCAGGACTTGCTGATCATTACAGTTGAGGGACTTTAAGGATAAGATTGGAAGGAAGATAGGTGAGTTATGGGAATAGAAATTGATTCAAGATATTGATATTGTCATGCACCACTTGCAGGGAAATTGATACCTTGCTAATACATCTTGCTCATATATATTGATGTGTCAAGAAAAACCTTGGATTTCTTGATTATAGTCTCTTACCCATAGACTTCAATAGATATGTAGACAAATTTGTCATGTTACCCATTTTAGGTTTCCAAATTATTTAGGTTTGGGAGTTAACCAAAACATTGTTTCTTTGCTCTGAAAGCAATCCTTTTGAAAGCGGGGGAAAAAATGGAAGGGAAAACTAAAGTAGCACTTGAAATCTGTGATCTGTGAATTTTCATGTTGCTAGATAACTTGAAGAAAGAAAAGTAGGAGGTTTGAGAAGGAAGTTCAATTTAACAGGAAAATTTTTACCTGGCAGTATTGTTTACCCCACCTATATAATGGCCTAGTTAGAAGTTTTATTTTAATACCCTATTTATTTTAGCAGTGCTTATATCCTGAACGGATTTTAAAAGTGAGTAGATTTTTCAGAAAGTTCTAAAAGTATCTAAAGATTTAATGATGTGTTGGACACGTATAGATGTCTCAGTAATAAAAAGCAAAATAGTCTTTATAATCCATAAAAGCCTTTTACTGTTGGTAAGGAAAGAAGGCCTTACCAACTATATATTTGTTAAAATTATAAGAAGACTTGTACATTAATCTCTGGAGCAATTTTAGAGAAAAAAGGAAACAGCTATTTATAGCAATGCAATTATAGACCAAGAAATGACATGTGGGATTTGGCTAAAAGGTATGTGATTTTGTTTTAAACTAAACAGGGGTTTTATGGTTGTATTGCTTCTAAAGCCTTCTCTTTTGTAACACTCAGGTCTACAGAGAAGTCAGACTGTGTTCTATCTGTGGTGAGATGGCAGAGGAATGGAGTAATTTAATTCAGAGCTGGATATTTGCTCGCTCCTGATAAAATGGTCATTTTTTAGCACATAAAAAATGTACCCTGAAAATTAAATGCCAGATTGCATGAAAACTGCTTCTGGTATTAAAAAAAGTGTAAGAGCAAGCAAGGATGGAAAAATAAAACCTTAGAATTTTGGTATGAAGCAGACTGAGAAATAAAAGGTAGAGGAGTTGGGACAGGTTTCTGAAAATGAGATCAAGATGGTATCAATCATAGTTTGGGTTTCCCTGGAAGTAGAGGCTGAAATGGACATTCTCAAGCAAGTGGTTTGATAAGAAGTCTCTTGGGACTAGCATCTGTGAGGGAAGCGGGTTTGGGCAGGGGAAGAAGTTGAACTGGAATACAATTGCAGCCAGAGACCTCACCTCACACAAGTGGAACTCTGGATCTGGGATGACCCTTCAGAGGTATCCCAAATTGAGGTAGGGTGGTCAGGACATTTTAGGCAGGCTGGCTCTTGGAAGAGGGTAAGGCAGCAATCTTTTTCATAGGGTAATTCAGCTATGAGCTCTCAGCAGGTAATAATCCCTGCAGCTGGGGAATGAGAGTTTGCAATTCAATGGGGCTCTTGCTGATTACCTATGTAGAAGTATTTACTTTATATGATAGGAAGACATCTAGAACTACAGAACCTAGAATTTCAGGAACTGGAAACATTAATTTCACAAATAGGAAACCAGGCCTTTTTGAAAACATGATCTCTCCTACATCCACAGTTTTGGTTCCATGTATTCAACCTACTAAGGAAACATAACTGTTATTGATTTGGGGCATATTCTGAGCCCTAGATGCTGATGGCTTATACTCTCAAGATGATCATTTCAAAGCAGGTAGCTGTACCTTCAAAAGACTATTTAATTGTTCTATCAGGCCAGCAGCTTCTGTATGGTATGGTGTGTGATAGAACACCTGTATTCCATGATCGTGTTCCCACAGCCACATTTTCTTTGCTGGAAAGAGGCTCCTTTCATCCAACATGATGTTATATAGGATCTCACATCATGGAATCAAACATTCTATTAATCATAGATAGTAGCACTCACTGAAGCCCTTTGGGTAGAAGAAGTGCTATTTCTGGGATATATGTTGATTCCAGTGAAGATCATTCACTGCCCTTTCCATGATGGTAAGGATCTAATGTAATCAAATTGCCATGAAGTTCCTAGTTGGTTTCCTGAGGGACTCTTCTCAAGAGCTGACTGCATGCATCTCTTCATACCCCTGTGTTCAGTGATGTCAGGTGGGTAACTTGAAATTCACCATGAAGGGAGTATTAATATTACAGCAATCAGAGCTCTTTTTCCTGGATAACCAGTTGTTAAACATTTACTGGCACTAATATTTTGGAAGCTTAGCTCTCTGTTGCTGAAAATTTGGATATTCGGTACTGGCAGAGCTAAATTAGTCTTAGTGAGTGGGAGCCAATGCTATTTGGTCCATGTATAGTCTTCATCCCTTCCATCAAAGCTATTTTGTTCATGAGCCCAGAACACTGAGATGGCCCATGGCAGAGTCATTCTGTCTTCTATGTCATTAGTGCCACTTCTGTGGATGATCTTGGGTGGTTGTAACATACAGCACAAACATCCACAAAAGTTCCTGTAGATCTAGCTACATGCCTTTGCTTCAGACTTCCTAGTCTTCCAACTTTTCTCTTTCCATGTCCATGGCCCAATAGCCAAGTCATTTACCACTGCCCATGAGACTATAAATATTTTTATTTTATGCCATTTCTCCCCACATGATATGGATGGCCTCCACTGTCCATATTTCTGACCTTTGCAAGGAATTCCTCTATAGCTGGTTTTCATGGTCACTCTTGGGTGAAGATGACCTACGGTGACAGGTAATTTTCTCCCAAACTCATATACTGAGCTGATGTATTCATGACCCAAGTTTGGCATGTTTTTCCCTGGTCATAAGTGATTCTCCCCTGACATACAACCATAATTGTGAGCTGAGAGGCACAAAAATGTTTTCTCTATTTGTGAACAGACACTTGTGCTTTTTGTACCTGCTCATGCCAGATCCACATATTCCATTTCCATCTCACAAGGGATTGTTGTTGGGTCCATTCTATATTAGGACAGACCATGATTCATGATGGGACATGCAAGTTGCGTGGACGTTTGACGTATTAGGTACTCTATCTCCACTGAGGCCCGGAATAACAATATAGACTACCTTTCACATAACATTTAATTATCTGCTGCATTTGGCATTGTCTTGAGTAAAAACCCAAGGAGTCCATGTTGTGATTTTCCTGCTGGAGAATTCTCCACATTGCATCTTTTCCCACCATATTTACCTCTAAAACTATAGGGTATGTTGGGTCATAGGGTCTAAGAGGCAGGGCTGCTTACACTGAAACTGGGCCTGCTGTCAAGCTCTATTCTTCTCTGGGTCCATTGAAAGCTGGTAGCCTTTTGTGTAACCCAGTAAATGTATTGGAACATTATTTCCAAATCCCAATGCTATTGTATTGTTCCTTAGTGGTGAGAGATGTGATACATTAAGTTGTCCTTTACAAAGTATATGACCTGGCATGCCCCAGACCATAGGACATATACAAACTTCACTGATGTACATCTTTTCTAGAGTATGTGTACCTTATGAAGGCCTCCAACACATTAGGTGCAGAAGTATTTTTTGGCTTGATGAGCATGCTGTCTTTGGTTTGATTAACTAAATTGATGAACCAATATTTGGTTTGATTAACATGTTGTCATCAGTGTATATATCAATGTGACATTCTGAGGACTATTTAAATGGTGTAGGTTACTTTAGGCAATACTATAACAGAGTACAAGAGGGTAAACTTAGCCCTGGGAGAAAATTTGAAATGCCCACTGTTGTCATTCCCACATGAATGTGAACTGCTTATTGATAGGTCTGAAAAAAGATGCATTCCTCAAATTAATGGCAGTATAATTTAGATCTGTTGATCTTCTCTAGCAAAAATAGCACATCCGGCTCAGCAAGGAGTTGTAATTGGAGCTACTACGTGGTTGAGTTTGCAGTAGTTCATTGTTATCCTTCAGATCTGCCTGGTTTATGTGAGGGCCACCATGGAAAAATAAATGGGGGTATGATGGGTACCATCAGCCCTTTATCTTTTATATATTTAGATGATTCTTCTTATTTAAATTTAATATCTTGGCTGGGAGTGGGGTTAGTTTCAGAGGCTTCCATGTATCTTTCCCCGACATGATTGTGTTTGCCTCACAAACCATGAAATCAATGTGGGAATTCTGACAATGATACTACATTCCATTCCAATTATTCAGAGACCTGGGAAACCTGGGAAATTGTCATAAGGTCTCAGTGGACCCACTGAAGCCAGACTTAGGCCAGGACAACGATTACTGCCTGGCTTTCATATTGCCTCATTCCAACAGAGGTAGAAGTATAGGGTGAACATGTTAATACTTCTATGTCAACTCAGATGTTGTGTCCAAAAGTCATAAAATATCTGCCTATTCTCCTTGCCTCAACACAAAGTTACTTGAGTAAATGGCCATAGATCATTTTGGGAAAATACTGGAGGAGGTTTTACTACATACCCTTATTGCAGTAATGCAGGATCCTTCCTCCCGGGCATGGGACCTGTCTTTTAATCAAGGGGTTCTGGATCTGAAAAGTGGCTCATGTCTGGATACTCTGCAAGGGGTTGTGAGTTTTATTGGGGCAGATACCTTCAGCCTCCTGATCAACCAACCTTGATTTTTTTGTATTGGTTGACCACTACCCTATCTTGTCCTTAGGGACACTGTGTTCTCTTAACCATTTCCAAGGCTCTCTATTATTAAGGCCACCTTGCTGGCAGTCTAACCTTGCTCTCATGAGGATAATCGCTTCCGCTTTGTCTCTGATGGTTAAGTAACACCATATGGTCTCTATTATTTTGGGATTATATCATCCCCATTGCTATCAGGGAGACCATTTCTGTAACAACATCTCCTATTATCCCTACCCTACAGAGGACAGCCACCACTGAGTTACTTAATATTGCTGGTGCCTTTATCAGAAACAAATTTCTTATCTCTTTGGTAACAAGATCCTTCAGGCCTACTCTGAGAGACAGCCGTCTGGTGAATTTTATGGCTTTATGTAGCATATCCACTCTCTTATGAAGCATATACACTTCTCTGAGCCTTTTAAACTCTTCTTCCACCATGTTTCATGGCCTTTTTGTCATTTTTACTTCCCTTAGTATGGGCTATTGCTTTCTCCGTGCTTCTAAGAGTTATTCTAATAGAATGTTAGCACCTGTATCCTAGGGTTCTTGCTAGGATTTTAAATATTGAATCATGGAGAGTGCTTTCATAGTAATAAATTCTAAATTTATGTTCAAGTAAGTGGAAAGACACTAGCTATTAACAAAGAGTAGTGAGCCACTTTTGCAGGGCCAGAAGGTTCTGGCGTATGTGGGAATTTAATACATGTTATTTTGTAGACACAGATATTCCAGTCTTAATCTTAGATTCTCACTCCTCAATAATGGATCTGATCTTGGCAGAGTAGACTTGCTAGGGTTGAGAATTCAATCTTCCCGGGAACTTTTCTACCCTTTTGAGTTCTGAGTCTGATCCTCAGAATTTACTACCACTAGGATATAGGAGGTATCTTTATATTTTACCAGGGAGGTCTTCTAGCTTTCATACTTTGCCTTGAATTAGTAATTACCACCCTCCATTTTTGGTTTTATATTTTTTCTTTAATGCATCAATAGCATTCAGCAAGCACCATTAGATTATATAGTCATTATAATTGCTACTTCCTTAAAATTCTCAAATAGCTGAGATATTACACCCACCAGAGCATTCCCTTCCACTGATATGCTCTCCCTGTTCACCAGTGGGGAAAGCCACACACCATGGTCTATCATTGCTTCATCTAACACTGGTAATTGGGTAGTAGCTTTACAGTGGGTGATAGGGTTCCAAAATCTCATTTTAGTGCCTATTTCCTAGTACCACTCTAACACCAATTTTCATAGGTTGTTTTCCCCAGGCAATAGACCCTGAGGTAGACATTTGTATGCAATTCTTTCATTGGTGAGTACTCTTGGGAACGATGTTTGTAAGAGAGTGTGGGAAGTGCGAGTGAGCAGAGGGAGAATTTGAAATTGATATAGTTTCAGTAGAGGCCTCTTTGGTCCCCAGTGGAGCTCTGAAGCTCAAGTGGTACAAAAGTATTCAAAGTTGTGGGAAGGAGATTGGACCTTTGTATCCCCACATCAACAATATTGGATGTTGGTTGTCTCTGGGGAAAGCAAGTAACCTTAAATGAGGCATATCCCTTTTGCAGGGAGCTATTCCTAAAGAGGGGGTCATCTGTGACTAACAGAAGATGGAAGCCTTTCACTGGGGACAAATGCTTCAGCCCTAAGGGTAGATCTGGTTGGCATACCACAGTATCTGCTAATAGTGTCAGAAAAGTCCATTCATATTGAGATTTGGGTACATTTGGTAGCATTTTATTTTTTATCAAATCATAAATGAGAGCAAATCTCTAATACTGAGCCTACAAAAATGCCATGACTAAATTTTAAAATTGGTTTATTCTGGCACGTTATTTATTTATTTATTTTTGAGAGATGGGGTCTCGCTCTGTCATGGCACATTATTTTTTTTGAGGAAAATAACCCTGGAAATCTTTGTTTTAATATGTGTTCAACCTCTCATATGGTTTTGATATCTATATCATTGAAATATTGAGGCAACAAAATTTTATATATACAAAAATAAAAAGGAAGGAACTATTAATATGGGCTAGTCATATCTATGTAGTAATTTAAACAGTTGCGTGAAAGCATCTATTAACATTGTTTAAAAAACAAGAAACACTAATGTCAAAATAACCAACATCAACAATACAGGAAAATAAAAATATCAGGTTATTACCATTTACATATATGAACTATTTAATGCCTTACAGTTTTAAGACCTAATTGCCATTTTTATTCATCTTGGAAATGGGAGTTCCCTATGTCATATGGAGAACTTAGTTATAAAAACAGAAAAAAATTATAAATTCTATGATGGCCAAAATATTTCAATGAATAACTTATAGTTAAACATAAAATATCCTATGTTAAAATTGTAGTTATATCATTTGTCTAAAGAAGCTCAAACTTGAATAAAATTAATTTAAATAAACTCAGATGGATCTCTTTTTAAAAAATTTATACCACATTTATAATTATCAAAATAACTTTCTCTCTGATACATTCCAATGTGCCTTTTTGATGTCGATTGAAAGTCACTACTTTGTCCTTCCAAATAACATTTTTTATCAAGCATAACACATGCCACTAAAAATTTTCAATTTCCAAAGGTAAATAGAGACCAATTTATGCTTTCAGCAGGCGTGGTTGTCCTTTAGCAATAACTACTGTGGACATCATTCTTGCGTAGGAGCAAGAATGCTCAGGAGCACTTTATTTTTAGAATTAAAACAACCTGAAAAATAGTTTTCTGTTGGTTATGGAAAAAATGTTCACATTTTTTAATGGAAAATTCCAATAAATCAACAAATGCTAAATAAGTTTCTTTAGCATTTTGGAGTACATGATATATTTATGACCAAAGTAATGTACATACTGAAAATACTTGCATCCCACTTAAGATTCTCAATATAAAAAGTAAAAACACAACTTACTTCACTCTCTAATGAGACAAATATCATTGTTTTGATGTTATTATCATGAAATTACCATTATTCATTCCTTTATTCATTTAGTCTTTATATAGTCCTTCATTTTAGACCCTCCTTGATTTTTACTTCATCTGACTTTCCAAATGTAGTAGCATCATAAACTCTATTTTCTTGTGAGAAAGTGCTCCTTGTAAGGTTTTACAACATTGAATGTAAGACGTCTACTGCATATAAACCGAGTTATTGGATTTGGGGGTGGGTGTCATTGGTGTTACACTTGAAATGTCATGACCTCCATATTCCTTTGTAATGGGGGTTCTGCTGATAGTTCACACTTAATCTGAAAGTTACTCTTCCCAACAAAAGAAGCAGGATATAAAATTCTTTTTTTTCCATCTCTGCTGTGTAGGCAGAATGCAGAAACAGATGGCTAGAGAACACAATGTCCTAAGATTAGAAAGAGGAAAATTCAGGTCCCCCCAGATAGAAAGAAGTCAGTCCACAATACTAAGTAATGCAGGCCAGACATTTTGTAGAGCATAACAGAAAGGAAGAAAACTAACTTAATAATCACTTTGATTAAAATAAAACTGTACTGAAGGTGACCTTGAAGCAGAGACTGAAGAAAGGCTACAGTTCAAGAATAAAGACAAATAGCACAGAATGTTGTGGCTTGAGGGCAATGTGAGAGAGCATGGAAGCCTAGACCAGACAGTATTCTCTTTGCCATAATCATTAGCGATGCTTTTATCAATTCCTGATCAAGCAGGAATTAGAAATTGGAAATATCCAGAACTTGATTCTGTATACTGTATGATGTATAAGATTATATTTTTGTTTACTTTATATAGTACTTATATGGTATGAATTCAGTCCTTCTCAACAAATCCATTTGTTATATATATAAAATGCCAAGGTAAGGGATTACCTGGATTGGATAGGCTCTCCTGATAATTTTAAGTATCCAGAAAGGATAAAGCCAGGTCAGTAGCAGCCAATCCTCCGTGTTATCTTAACCATCTTCATTTTGACTGGCTTTACCTTGATTTCCATGTATTCTCTGATTTCCTCCTCATGCCTCTGCTCAGCCTGTGCCATGGCCTGGAACAACCTTTCTGCCATTTGCACAAGTCACTATCTTGTCTGTCTTTTAAGGCCTAACTCAGATGTCATTTATTCCTTCATTCGTTCTTCAGATCTACATTGAGTTCTTTTTATATGGTTAGGAGGTAACTAATAAGACCTATAGAAAATAGGGGAATGCAGACACAAGCAAAGATAATTTAAAAAATATACTGGAAATACAGCAATAAAATTGTTAATGAGTCTTTATTCCATATGAATCAGAGGAAGGGAGGAAAAGGAATTAAGAAGATATTTGTTTTGCTTTGTTTCTGGGGGGATGACACCTGAACTGTGTCTTAAGAGCTGATGTTAATTAGTGGGAGAGTATGGGAAAGTATAAATGACTAGAGAAGCATGAGGAAAGGCAGAGTAATTGGAAATATCCTGATGTATATGGAGAACTACAAACAGTTCAGTGAGCAAAAAGAATGGGTCAAGGGATGGTGAAAGCTGAAACTAGAGAGACAGATAAGATTTAGTGCATGGAGGTCCAGTACTATTATGGAATTTGAGTTCTAACCTATGTAATTGCGATTCACGAAAATGGTTAAGCAAAAGAATGGCAAGATTAAATTACTAAGAGCAATTACTCTTGCAGTAAAGTAGAGGAAAACAAATATGACTGTGGGGTTGCCAGACAGGAGGGATTTTTAAATGACCAAGTGAGTCAATGATGTACCCAGGTGTATGATCCAGGAGGAGAAACAGGATAAGGAAGGAAGATTATGAGTTCAGATTGGGCATGTTGAATTTGAATTGCCTATGCTACAAAAAGATAGAAATCTCAAAGAAGCAGTTAGATATAGATTTATGGAATTTAAGAGGAAATACTTGCTGGAAGATATTGAATTTAAAGTCTTCAACTTATAAAAGGAAGTTAAAATAATGAAAGTTAATAAGACCACCCAGGCAGAGTTAAAAGAAAAAAAAATTAAAACAAAGATGGAAGAAGTTCTTAACTTAATATTCCCAGTTAAAAATACCAATAGCATTTTGGCAGGAAGTAAAGTAATCTGCCACAGGTCATATGGTAGTAACAATGAAAGTGAGTTTCAAATATAAGACTTCATGTTGCCAAAACTTTTGGTTTCTCCTATGTATATATATGTATCTACTAGAATCACAAGACAATTTAAGTAAAATTATTTTTAAGTAGAACCTTTTTTAAAAATGATAATAGAATTCTTTATTTTACCTTAAGTTTTCTGATGTAGAGCAAACCAAACATCAGAAATAAGGTAAAAAATCCAACATTAAAATCCTGGTCCTGAATTCAGAACCATAATTTTTATTTCAAGCTGCATGACATTTTTGTTCTTTTCAACTCGCAATAGTCATTGGATGACATTGAAAAAGTTATGTCTCATTCATTTCAGTTATTTTTAAAATCCAAATAAGTAATTGAATCATGAGGGTCATATTGTTTAAAAAAAAATCAGCAACTCACATTTGGAATAAAAAGATGTGTAAATTCTGGGTGGAGAAATTCTGGGTGGTTTGTTTTCCTTATGTGCCAATAGTAAAATGCTAATTACTAAATTATGTTTGATTTTGTCTGTATTTTATTAACGTTTGAAGGAATCATGGAATAGAGTCAATATGTGGGTTGAAGAAGATAACACTTCTTATCTACACATTTCATAAATTTATTGGAGTGAGTCATATATTATTATAATGCCAAGTTTGTATGTCTGTGTTTGACTGGAATAGTGAAGGACAAAGTGAAACACCAAGAAATTGTGCCATTTGAAGTTTTAGGAAAGAACTAATGATGTGTGGTTAGAAATGACAATACTCACTGAAGAATTGATAGTTCTATCTTGCAATGACTGAAGGGCTGTTATTCAGAAGAAATTATGTTTTTTCTTTATTATTCTGGAAGTTTTACCTCCAAAGTCTTAGAGTAAGTGAAAACCCTAGAGTAAACCAAAGGTCTTCTTGACTCCAACGCTGAAACTGATTCAGATGAGCTTTCCTGAAATATATTTAGGTGCCGTCATCTTTATTTTTACCTGTTCCTGGATGTGTTCCCCTCTGTTAATTTTTTATAGATTCACTTTTGAAGTTTTTGTCTTCATAAGCCTGCCTTGCCTTCTTTATTTTCCCTTTCCCTACTTTCATGGGTACTCCTGGTTGAGTTTCCTTTTAGGCCTTTATGTCTTTGAACCATGTTTTCTTTCAGAGCCTCAAGCCATAGTATTAGAACAATTTGTTATTTGATCAGAGCCAGTAGATACAGGTCTTTTAGATTCCTATAAAAGAGGACTTTGTAGCCACTAAGATGTGTTTTACCTTTCACTATATCAGATAAATAAGTTCCATAATTTCAAGAAAGAGTCTGAGGCTGAAGTTATGTTCCTAAAAACATTAGTAAAAATCTGATATTACCTCAAATTCTGGCTGAATAACTTCAAATATCCTAGATTTAGACTTAAAATTATAGTTGACATCAGAAATCATCAATGTCAATGGCACTTGATGGAAAAGTCCATGTAATCAGTGAGTAACAAATTCTGGTTTAGTAATTAGACAGCTATTGGTTAGATAAGAAAGAATATTAGTGTCTACATAAGCTTCTGTAAATTTAGGTTAAGTCAGTACTTTGGATCAAATCATTATTAAGTCAAACTTTTGTTTAAATGTATTTACTTAATGGGGTAAAGAACTTTGCTATACTATTAAATTTCTGACATAATAGTTTGACTTTTGTCTTGTAATACCAAAACTACAAACATCTGTGAGGAGGGACTGCCTTTGGTGGAATATTGGTTTTAAATGATTGGGATTTTATACCTAAATTATAAATATTTTTGTCACAAAAGCAACCATGATCAAATAGAAATTTTCAATGTTATCACTGGGTTCATGTAGTCAGTTGGCAATGGGCTAAAAAGAAAAATTGCATCATAGCAGGTTGAATTGCAATTTCATATCATCTTTGCAAAGATAACTATATGGGCTTTTCAATAATATATGAATGTATATATACTGTGCTCGCCATGCATTGAAAGATGGATGGTGATAAATCTTTGTAGTAGAATATTTTGTTGATCTAAATCAGAGTTTATATGTCATAATGATAAGAAGCCTGAGTATCAAAGTCAATCAGACCATAAAGATCAATAACCCACTCTACAACTCACTACCTGTGTGACTATGGCAATGTTAGTACCTACCTAAGTGAATTTTTATGGGCATTAAATAAGATAATGTATATTTTGGGATTTGCATGGAGTCTAGTTCCTAGTGAGGAATCAGTGTATGTGCTGCTAATGAAAGTTGGCCATAAATTCTTTGATGCTCATCCCATCAAGAAGTGGTGTGTTGTTCCCTCCCCTTGAATCTAGACTAGCCTGCCTGTGACTTTTCTGACCGATAGATTATGGCAGAAGTTATATTATGCTATTTTCATGCCCAGTTTTTCAGGGGACTAGCAGCTTCTTTTTTAATCTCTTGGAGCCTTTAACTACCAAAAGAGAAGTCCAAGAACCTCCTGGAGATAGAGGTCACATGGAGGAGCATTGAAGGTTGAGATGTGAGCAAAGAGCCATATTGCACATACTTCTCAGTTGAGTCACCAGATAAACTCCAGCCCCAGCCTGTATCTTGCAATGACATTAGAGATCTCCAAGTTAGAAATATCTAACTGAGCTCAGTTAATCCACAGGACCATGAGAAATAATCAATTTTGTGTAATCCATCACATTTATTGGGGTGGTAGATGTACACAGCAATAGGTAATCAGAACAATATGTTATCATTATGGGCAGAATAATGAGAAAATTGATTCAAAGGTCACTAACTTATTTTATACACAAACATGCACATGTATAAATATAAAACACCTATGAACTTCCAGGGATTTAGCAGTGAATGTAATAAAATCACAGCCTTCATGAAGGTTGCAGTCTAGTTGGGGGCAGAACAACACTAGGTGTCTCTAGTATTGAGTGTTCTGTGGTAGAAAGATTGGTTTTGACCACAAGTTAGGGTTTATTTCTTCTTGTACCAAGACTCAGGGTAGAACATGAACGGTGAAAATAAATCCATGAATGCTAAAAGTTGTTTGGCTATAGAATAAAGAAAAAAAGAAGAAGGAATAAAAATGAAAACAAAAATGTACCTTAGATTGTTAGCCTGTGGAAAAGATATTTCACCTTCATGTTTTCAATCATATTCATTTACAAAAGAATTATTATTATTAATACTATTTACTTTAGTAAGTGTGTTCTGTACTCTTATGATAACACGAAAAATACAATTCTAATAGTTGGAGTCAAAGTTTCTCTCAGTGAAGGAGCTGAATGTGCTCTACTAAGTTAATAGAGGGTGGAAGGTACATTCCTGAAAAGAAAGATTGGAAAAAATGTAGTAAAGATATCTGAACGCTAAGAGATGAACACAAATTCAGTGGTGAGAAAAACAAAGGAGAATAATGAAGAGGGATAAATAGGAAAAAGAGGCTAAACAATGTGGTTAGAGGCTGAACCTTGAGGAGAAGGATGTCCAGTAAAAAATTTCCAGCTCTGCACAGCCAAAGGGAAGTTTAGGAACAGAGTGTATTAATAATGATAAGGTTCTCCAGGGAAACAGACCAATGGGTTTTTCTAGAGAGAGAGATATTTAAAAGGAGATTTGTTATAAGGAATTGGTTCACACGATTATGAAAGCTGAGACGTTCCATGTTTTGTCGTCTGCAAGCTGAAGACCCAGGAAAGCCAGTGACATAATTGAATCTGAGTCTGAGAGGCCCAAGAACCAGGGGAGCCAATGGTGTAAACACCAGTCTGAGTGCAGGAGAAAATGAGATGAGGTCTTCTACTTGAAGAAGCTATGATACTCTTCCTGTGATTGTCACATAAGGGAATCAAAGAGAGACTAGTAACATAGTAAGGGATAAAAATTGGATTCTTTGCCTTCGAAGTGTTTGCTCTCTCTACTATCCCTCATTCTTTGTTCATGAATATATGAATAACGTGACTACAATTCCAGGATGCCTCTGAATATAGACTTTCACTTAATTCTAGAAAAATCTTCTCAGATATAATCTTTCATCAGATGTAATGTCTGACAACAGATATGATATTATTCGTATTTTTAAATGACAAATTCTATGATGATTCTAAATCAATGGGATTTACTGCCTGGCTGGGTGTCCTTCTTTCTCCTTCTTGAGTCCTTCTCTTTAATGCTCTCCCGTGAAGCTTTACAAAGACTGCCTAGAGCAAAATAGCACAGTGGATATAATTTGTCATTAGTCTTATTTTTTTCTACAAAATATTCATATCCTCTCAGGAATATTCTTTCTTCTCTTTCCTTGCTCTCCACACATCAGGTGCCAGTGCCTGCAACATCATATTTTATTAAAGCCTTCCCTAAGGTGGACTCATTCATGTCTGACCCTGACCCTGGAATTTCAAGCATCATCCAGTACTCCAGAATATTGTGGATAATCAGGGCACTTTCTTGCCCATTAAATCCAATTTAGAATCACCAAAAAAGAAAATAAGTAGAAGTTAAAGTATGAGCAATAGAGCAATAAAAAAGAGAGAATATTCATAAGGAAGCATATGAAACAAAAATATTGAAAGAGAAGTTAATCCTTTTACTGTTTATCTTCCATTTGTTTTCACTGTAAATTCTTGAAGTACTCTCAGAAAGGCTTCTTTGACACAGTATAAAAATGAGCAATAGACAACATTATGGGAAACGGAGTGTGTGTTTCTCTGAGCATCTGGCACAGGCATCTGTTGGAGATGGGACACCAGCTCATTGTTATTTTCCTATGTGGAAGGTCTAATTAAGTAGCAGACAACCCTAGAAGCCCTAGAGTGTAGTTGAAATCAGTATCCAAAGGTTTATATGTTCTCACAAACCTCTTAGATCAGTAATACTGAAGTGTGAATCTCAGCAAACCTAGTTCAAACTTTCATGCCTAGAATATGCAGAAATTGAAAGAACTTTTATGAGACATTATGGCTAGCTCCAAGGCAAGATGGAGGATGACTAAGCTAAGAGGAACTTCAGTAAGTTGGCTTCTCAGCTAAAGCTACTATTTAAGTACCTTTAAACTAGCTCAGAAAGAGAGCTGCCTACATTTTTCTAAATAGTACCCCAGTGAGTGAGATTTTCTATTAATATCTGACAATGTTTAGAATCAGGGAGTTTTGTCTATTCACTAAATACTTGTCCTATCTTTCATCCATCCCCTCTTCCTCCTTTTCTTCCTTCCTTCCTCCCTCCCACTTCCCTCTCTTTCTCCCTTATTCTTCCCTCCCTTCCTCCTCCCTCTCTTCCTCCCTTTGTCCTTTCTCCACATCTCCCTTTCTTCATCTCTTTCTCCCTCCCTTTCTCCTCCTGCTTTCTTCCTTCCTCCCTTCTTGCCTTTCTTCCTCCCTTTCCCCTTCCTTCACCCCTCCCTCCCTCCCTCCCTTCCATTTAATCTCATGCACTGATACTGAATTGCTGCTCATAGTCAAATGTATATTTCATTCAATATATCTAATTGTCCTTTAACAATCCTCTGTCATCTCTAGTCTAAGGAATTTGTTTTCAGAGGTTTTTCTCATTAAGTCAGTTTTACAAATTTGTATTTGCTCTTTTTTGGGGGACTCCATCTAATTTTCCTCATCTTAGTCGTCTATAAGATGCAAGACATAGTAAACCAAGAAAGAGTCTCTTGATGTTCACAGAATGAAATAATCTGTGTGCTGTCCTTCTTTCCAATCTATTCTTTTTGAAATTGGATTAAAGATTATTTCTATTTAAAATTCATCAAAGGATCACTTTGATGCATGGGAATTTATTTCCTCTACAAATTAGTATTGTTGAATGAAAATAAGACATTTTTTGGTATTTTTAAAAATTTTATAAACTGAACTTTTCATAAGCCAGTGTCTGAGAGATAACCACCACCAACCACCACCCCAACAAAAAAAGGAAACGCAAACTAACATCCTATAAATGCTGTCTAGACTTACATTTTTTATACAAAAGCATGGGCCTAGCGAGATTGTACTGCCCAGGTACACTATTGTTAAAGAAAACATTGGTTCCATTACTGGATGTGCTATATACTCAAACTTTGTAGAAGGCACTGTAATCCCTACTTCAAGACCTGTTTCTTCATTTGGGGTCTGGGGAACTTGAGGAGCTAGATTTTTTACCTAGAGGTAATTGCAAAATTACTAGACAGAGAAGAATGAACAGGAAGTGAGGTGAGAGGATAAAAGCAAACGAAATTCCAAAACTCATGAAGACCAAGGATCTAATGATGTTAACACAGATACCTTAAATTGGTAAATTAATATGGGGGAACTATGAAGAAATACTATATTAAGAAAAGCTAAATCAGCAACCAAAATAAATGAAATTTATTCTAAATCTTTATAGAGCAATCTAATAACATCTAAAATGAGATATTTACCCCATTCAAAGACATAAATTAAGAAATCACATTAAAAATAATGAAACAAAATAGGTAGAAATGATATAAGGAAAAGTGGGTAGGAGAGAGAACAAAATAAATATCTTGGAAATAAACCAATATACTCATTAAAATAAAAAGCTCAAGAGGCAGGAAAAGCTCTAGGACTAGACATAAAATAAGAAAAGTAAATAGAAATATATTACTAATGAATTTATCCAGGACACATCACTGATAGAAAAAAATATAAAAAATAAATAAGAGTCATGGAGGATACATTGAGAGATTCCAACAATTGCACAAACAAAAACTGAGAAAAAAGCAGTGTTTGAAGAAATATCTGAGAACTTCAAATATTGAAGAGTTAGATCTCTAATTTGATATATCTCCTAGAGTTCTGAGTGAGATAAAAATTACAGACAAACACCCTGACATCATCTAGACACATCCTAGTCAAACTACAGACTATCAGGATTAAAGTGGACATTTCAAAAGCTGCCAGATGATTGATAAAATCATGAGAGTTAAACAGACAACAAACTTTTCTTCACCAACAACAGATGCTGGAATGCAAGAAAGGAATAGCCCAATGATTTGAACAAAAATAACTGTCAACCTAAAAATGTATGCCCTGCTAAATGATCATTCATACTGTGACTAAATGATTATATACATACTGAGAAATATAAATACTATGGCATTTTAATAACCATAGAATCTTATCAAAGAACTGCTAAAAATATACTTCGGTAAAAAGGAAAATGAAGATGGAGAGAAGATGCAGGATACACAAAATAACAGAGTTGTCAATTTGGTAGTTGACAAAATTTGTTGGTAAATTTAATCTACTCTTGACTATAAAAATAATACCTGCTTTTGCTATAAAAAGATAAACGTAAGACCAAGAAGAAGAATAATATCAGGGATATTGAGTGGGTGCCATGAGGATGCTAACATCTTTATGTTGAGGAAGAGGATAGCTTGAATAACTTTAGACTTTATATTATAATATGAGTATGCATGTTAAAATGCAAAGGCTTTAAAATATTAGAAATAAAATTGATATTTTCCAAAACATCTGGGAACTTAGGAAATGCCATTTGATTTTCAAAAGGCAGAAAGGGGGAAAAAGAATGATAGATATAAACGTGAGATAGTAAAAGAAGATACCAAACTAGCAGTAAACAAAAGTAATGAAAATGGATTAATACTCTATCGAAATCCTTAAGATTTTTAAGTGTGGCACTAATCTCTGCTGCTCCAATCCAGAATGTGATATTGTTTTTGATTTACTATTTTGACTGAATGGGAGTAGTTTCAGAAGCTTCTATTTGTGTTTTCCACTATGGTAGATCTTACCCCATGGGCAAGGATTCGATGTAGAAGTTGCACCAACTGCCAAGTATGTTAATTCCAACTATACATTCAGGAATGGGGTAAATGCTTATGGTGTGGGTCCACAGGCTCACAGTACCCATTCTAAGTGAGACCTTGTGCAGGACTTTGTTTATTACCAGATCTTCCACTGAAGCAGCAGGGCCAGGGTGAGACTTTGCTTCTTTGGGTACTAATATCAACTCAGATCCTGTTTCCAATATTCCTTGGAATATATGGGCATTCTCTTTTTCCTCATGTGCAGTCACCTGAATAAATGGCTATATGTACCTTTGGGAAAGGACTTAAGAAACATTATCATGTACACTTGCTAGGGTTTTGCAGGGTCCCTCTCCTTGGGAGGAAGCAAAGTGTTCCAGGTATAAAAGGATTTTCCAGTCAAGCAAAGGGTTTCAGGTCTAAAAAATGACTTAGACCTGTAAACTGGACAAGGTCTTAGGACTTCTTATTAGAGCGGCCACTCTCAGTCTCACAGTTGTCCTTTCTTGTATGAGCTGGGTAGTACTCTCGCATGTTCATCTGTTTTGCCCTAAGATGGTTACAGTTCTGTCAACCTGCTCAATAACTTTCTGTATGTCGGGGCTTTTCGGCTGCAAGTGCAGCTAGCTTCTGTTATTACGGTGTCTTATGATCCCCATTACTGTCAGTACGACAAGTTCTGAAGGTTTCTCTTACCCTCAGATCTGGTCTACAGAGAACAACAACCAGTTTAGTCTTTAAATTTGTGTGTTTCTCTCCAGCAGCATTCTTTGTGGCTCTGTGTCTTCCTGTAGAACAAAATCACCTGGTAGGTGTTCTGAACATGTTATAGTGTATTTATACAAGAACGCCTGGTACCTGAGCTTTTTAATTTTATTGTCCACCATCTGTCATGCCAATTTAACTTCACTTAACATAGGCCTTCTCTTCCCTTTTTCCATGCTATGAGGAACCATCTTCTAAGGTCTTTGCTTGTTTAAAATCCTATATCTCAGGAGTGTGCTTCCAAATCTGTAAATTCTTCTTTATCCAAATTTTTGTTATGGACCCCTTGAATAAGCACTCTTAGAATCTATTCTCATGCATATTCCTCCAGCTCCTGCAGACACAAGAGGTCTTGCAGTTCTTTTGGGATATAAGACCTTTCCTCCCTTAGAGGGCCAGTATGTTCCCAACTAGTCTATGCCATGACTTAACCCTAGCTATATGCTTAGTAGTCAGGAACAGAGATGGGGAAGATCCTTAGGGGGAAATCTGTTGCTTTGAGAGAAAGAGGCCTTTGCATTGTCCTCCAGCATGGGGAAGTGTTAACTCTTAATAGAAGAGGTGGACCACTTCTGCAGGCTCAGAAGTTTCAGAGAAATGCTTCCATACCATGTGTTAGGCCCCCAGGTTTTCCCAATCAGGACTCTTATCTTGACCTAAATGGCTTACCTGCTTGACCATTTAACCTTTTAAAGCTTAGCCCACTCAAACTATTATATCCTAGGCTTGGTTTTCTGCCCAGGATACAATAATTTTTCTGCACTCCTGACATAGGAGATGAGAGTCTGCCTTGTATACTACCAAAGAGGTCCTCTGGCTTTTACACTTGGTTTTAAAATGCTGGAAAACTGCCTTCAGCATTTCATTATCTTTCTCAATAGCATCAATGAAGTTTAGCAATAACTACCCAATCCCATTGCATTTATAATTATTTCTTCAAATGCCTGATGCATTGTACTAGCTAATGTATTCCCTTGACCAGTACCTTAGCCTAAATAACCCCCAGTAAAAGCTTTATCAATTACAAGACCAGGGCTGTTTGTGTTCCACCAGTGATATGGGGTGTTGCGGTGGTAGAATCTCATCCAGGTAGTGATTGATCTAGCTTCAAAATACCAAATCCTTGTTTAATTTTTTGGACCATCCCCAGACCTGGGCATCAAAGAGCTTACATATTTAAAAAAGGTATCCTCTCAAAAGGGGTACTTTGTAGGAACTCAATTATTTTAGAAAACATACATCTCTGAATATTGTCCTTTTCTGGCCACTTAAATAGGTGATCAGCCTGGAAATTCGGAAGATGGGGTTGGTGGAATCTGCACGTCAGCCAAGGCTAAGTCCTTCACAGGAGCTGTGTCCCCTGCTGATGTTCTCAAAGGAAACTATAGTTAAAGGAGAATTTTATTCCTCCATTTGCCTGCCTCAAAGGCAATGATCAGAAATGCAATGACTTTATGATTTAAAATTTAGATATTGTGGAGAAAGCTCTGAATATTGCCAATAGAGACATTCCATGTCCTAATTGAAATTTAAGAAAAGACATTTTGAAAGTATATTAGATGTTTCGGCTGAGGCACAACCTTCAGACAGCAGGTGATCTATGCTACAGCTTACAGAAAGGCCTTTAAAATGGGTTCTGGAGTTTTATTTTCTTCATCTTGCATGTGGATAATTGAATTGCAGTTTGCTAACTGAGATGGCACTAGTTGGTTTCATGTGTGCTGTTTTAACATTTAAAAGGAATCTTGGGTTTCTTATCCATTGAAGAATGGGATATTAAAGGCAGAAGGTTTCCAGAAAGTATATTTTTAGACTGATAAATTATTATAGCTTCTGTGTTTAGGATTAAGCCTATTAAAATCTTTAATGATCTTTAAATGATTTTTCTCTATTCTCTAGAGTCTTAATGATATGATCAAGAGCATTGTTTCTTTAATAGTAATAATACAATAATAATAACTTATGGAACACATACCATGCCTAAGCATTATTTAGAATATTATGTGCATTATCCCATTTAATCTTAATTTACACTAGAGGAAACTAAGGCTCAGATAATTGGAGTACTGGACCCATGATTGTTCAAGTGGAAAGGGGTGGAGCTGTGTGGTGAACTCAGATCAGTATGGCTGTATATCCAGTGCTCTTAAACCATTATGCTAAAGTATTGCACATAACACTATTGCCTCTTTAAATTTTCAGCTCTTAGCATAGCATCTGACACTTAGGGAATACTCAATAAAGTGTGAAATAAGTATTCATAGGATTAAATGAAATTGTAGTACTGAGGAATGGTCATTAAATATAATTACACAAAAAGAATTACTTGGATACACTGAGCACATTTTAAAGAGCTCTTCAATAAACTGAACATATTAAATAGCATCATTTGACAAGTTTTGATATATGTGTACTCCCATGAAACTATCACCACAATCAGGAAGTGAATATCTCCATCACCTGGAAAGTTTACTTGAACCATATTATGATTCCTCCACCCCACTCTCCCCATTCCCAGACAACCACTAATCTGCTCTCTGTCACTATTGATTAGTTTGCATATCTAGAACTTTACATAAATTGTATTATAACATGTATCTTTTTTACCTGGATTCTTTTACTCAGTGTAATAATTTGGAGATGCATCCATGCTGCTGCATATATCAACAGTTTATTTCTTTTTTATTGCTGAGAGGTAATCCAAGTAGTAATCCATTGTATGGATATGACATAATTTATCAATTTACCTGATAATGGACATGTGGTTGTTTCTAGTATTGGCTATTATGAATTTAGCTGATGTGAACATCTGTGCACATGTGTTTATATAGATATATTCTTTCTTTTTCTCTCGGGCAGATCATATGATACATGCATGATGAACTTTTAAAGAAACTGCCAGATTGTTTTTCAAAGTGGTTATACCATTTGCATTCCCACCAAGTGTGTTGAGAGTTCCAGTTTCTCTGTATCCTCAACAGCACTTAATATGGCCAGGATTTTAATTTTAGACATTCTAATCGCTATATAATGTTATTTTACTGTGGTTTTAATTTGCACTTCCTAATGAATTATGTGGGGTATCTGTTCAGGTGCTTATGTGCCATGCATCTTTCTTGCTTAGTGAAGTCTATGTTCAAATGTTTGTTCATTAAAAAATTGGTTTGTTTTCTTGTTATTGGGCTTAAGATTTCTTTATATATTCTTATATATATATAAGTTTCTTAAATATTTTTCCTAGTGTGTGGCTTGTCCTTTTAATAGTATCTTTTAAAATACACAAGTTTCTAATTTTGATGAAATTCTATTTATAATTTACAGCTACTAGTATCTATTCATGATGTAACCATTGACCCCTAGGTTCCAGGAGTAATATAAAAGAATACAGAACAAGTTTAGGATTTTTAAATCAGCACAACTTTAGGAAATTTTATTGATTTATGGCATATAATATGCTATGGAAGTTAGGCAAGATCCAAGTCTAGGCAAGATCCAAGTCTAGGCAGAACTTGGCAAGAAAAAAAAATGCCCAGAGATATTTTTAAAGCTACTAAGTTTTAAAAACTTGCTCAATATTCTCCCAATTCCATTACCCTTCCATTATTCTAGGCAAGTGAAGTGGTCCCTGATACGATATTTATAGTTCTTGGAATAATCAGTGTAGTGCTTTACAGAAAAACAGCACATATTAGTGTATAGTTCCTATTAGGGAGGTTCTTGAGATATCAGGAATAATACAATTACTTGATAAATAAAAGGAACAAGAGAAAACCCCTACTCAAATAAAGTAAAATAAAGTAAAGTAAAATAAAACAAATTTGTTTATTTATAGGCATCATGCCCAGAAGATGCTTAAAGAAATTTGGGAGTGAACCAGAGAGATTCACATTTCTGTCAGCACATATATCTGATTTTATTTAACAAAAAACCCCAAGAGAATATTAATATCACATATAAATAGAATTACTATTGTTGTAATTACCTTTAGGAAATTGATTCTCCTTCTTAGTTTGTGAGATGGCATGTAATTTTTATTGTATTTTAATTACGTCTTGATCATAGAGAGCTAATGCTTTATAAAACTTACTCTGTGTCAGGTAATATTTGAGATATTTTAGGGATATCAAATTAATTAGTGTTAAAAACAATCTTATGAGGTAAGCACTATTATTATACCCCTTTAAAACTGAAGAAACAAAGGCAAAGAGAGGCTGATATATTTCTCAAATAATTGGCAGAGCCAGGATTCAAATTCAGGCAAAGTGGCTTGAGTCTATACTGCTAATGGACATTTACTTCTGCTTACCAGAGGTGATGTGTAATTATTCCCGGCCCAAGTGAATTATAAACACTTTGAATAGTGATTAACGTAGTAGGGGCTTCACTTCTAGGATATCAATACTTATTCAGAATCTCACCAACTGAATAGTTTACTGTAGAATTCTTGAGGATGGCATGCCTTATGCAATAACATAGGTGAGGGTGTGGTAACAGAAACTCACAAAAGTTTTAATAATCTACAGAGAAGTGCTGGGTCTACTCTGATTCATGTTTCTTCCTCATTCAGCCTTTCTGTTTGTCTTTGTACAACTTCTTCCTTTACTTCCTCAACTGATTGGTGAAAAATATTTTCATTCAATACAAAAATTGGAGTTTAAAAATATATACTATTTAGTTAATACCTAAGTTAGTTATAGTTTTACTTGGAATACATAGATTGTATAAATACATTTTTTTAAAGAAAGGAGCATCTTCAAAGGGACTCTATAAATTGTGTTTGACTCTGTCAGAAGTCTGGGAGACTAACATAACAATCAGAGACTTGAGTATATTCAGAAGAATATGAGAAATTTTACCAAAGCTTTTAAAATAAAAATAAAACAACCAGCTAATAAAATAAATAATTTTTGCCATGTAAATAAATTATATGGGTACACTTAGAGAATACAACATTAAATAAAGAAAATAGGAGAGACTTTGCTGAAGTCAAATACTTCACTTTAAAGGTTTTTAAAAATTTTTATTTAAAGTAACCTGATTGAATTAATTTTCTTACTGCAATAACTTTCTGTACCCAAGATTAAATGGAAATAATAGTAAACACTAAGGAAAACTGTGCCCCTTTAAGTCCAGAGACAATTCAGAAGAATCATCTGCAGTGTGTAAGAAAGGTGGCCACACACTGAAGACCTACATGATCGTCTGGCAACTGCATTGACAGCTTCATTAAACATTTCCTTCCACATCAGTGACATGCAACTGATTTCCTCTGAGCTTGCAGAAAAACATTAGGCTTTCATCAAATGGAACTTGATCTCCTGCCCAGCTCTCCACATGCTGCTTCTACCCCTGTACACTGCCATTTCCATGGGAATTAGAATCAACTTGAAGAAGCATTTTTCCAGGGAGAGTTACTAATTTCTGGCCAGAGAAGGAGAAAAAAATGCTAATAATTTTATTTCATGAGCCACTGAAAGTAAGAAGAAATATCTGTGTAAATTGTCATGTATAGGTATAACATTAATCTACAGCCAAGTTATCTGCTTGGCACTGTAGCTTTGGATGGGCACCTTTGAGGCTCTACCTGGCACTACCACTTATATTAAATACTGCTGTCTCTTCTTGAGGTGGTCTAGCTGTCTTTGAGCTCTTTCTTATGTTCCTGCTAACTCACTAGCATCTGAGACTCAGAGAGGCCACATGCAGCTGCTCAGATGCCCTGGAGTTGTGTCATGTGGCAACTTACCTGTGCTGTGCTGTGTTCTTTACAAAAGGAGAACGCTTCACTCTCTTTTTGTGTTGCCTTCTGTGAGAGGTATATACTAGTGTGCCTTTGTGCTCCAAAATCTTCCAAAGTTAATTATGAAAATGATATTTTTCATTTTTCTTTCTTATAGTCCTACTTTCAATAGGAAGTAGAAGCATAAGCCCAAGAAGATTTATTGCGTGAGTCCTAACATAATTTTAAATTTACTTTTTCTTCTTAATAAATTCCTTTTTAGAAGCTTCTTAGTACTTCATTTTAGCATCAAAAGGATACAGTTTAGATTATACACCTTCTGTAGTCACTGTCTCTGGTGGTGGTGTCTCTGATGACTGATGTTGGCAACCATGGTTTGGTGGTTCACAGTAATGATTATCCATTGCTTTATCCCTCTGAATGACATGATTTTAAGCGTGCAACTTTAGTGCCTTATAATTGTGAATAATAGCAGATGTTCTTTGACTTTGTCTGTGGATTGACTGCTGTACTTTGTATGGAGATAAAGCTAGTTTACTTTCTAACATTGGGAATATTGTGAAGATGTTTTCTAAGAGTTCAGAAAAAGGAAAATCTGAACAATTACACCACAAATACCAGCATGACCCAGGCACCACTTAAGAAGAAGGCTAAATGACTATGTTATTTTAACGACAGTTGGAAGGACATACGTAACAAAAACAGAACATTTACGACTATGCATAGTGCAGAAAAGGAGACGGAAGCACATGTGGAGACTGAATCTCACGTCTTAGATGAGACAGGCAAATACACCCAAACAAAGCAAAAGTATTTTGTCGTCCCAAAAGACATCCGTTGAAAATAGTGGCTGCTGAATTAACTTGGGAATACCATGCTAATGAGCCGGCATTATCATATTGTTCCCTTGATTACTCTATGAAACATAGTATAGTTACTTTTCCTGATTTCTAAGTTACACTTAAAATACCCTGTGGAACCAAAGGGGAAAATTTTTAATCACAAATGTGTTAGTCCCTTACAGTATAAAGGTAATTCTGTCAGATTTTACTAGGTAGTTTACTTTTTAGCACTGAAAATATTGTGACAGTGTTTTCGTGTGTGTGTGTGCTGAATTGAAAATATTTTTTCTCTTAATGGAGAGATTAAGCTCATTCACATTTGTGTTTGGGACTGTTGGGTTTAGTTTCAACTGTAATTTATAATTATATAAATTGTTTTTTGTTATATTTCCTGTTTCTTTATCTAAAGGATAGACAGTTTCTGCCTTTTTATTTAATAAAATAGGGCATTTAAGAAGGTTGAAAGATTTGTTGTTGGGGCTACCTTTGCACTTATATCTACTTTAATTACTTTAGCCCCTGTTTTCTTATTTAATGTTTTACTATCTGCCTTATCAGTTTTGGGGGCGTATCCTTTGATATATACCTATTGCTTATATATCAGCTTTTTGAGTTTTTCTATTTTCCTCTCCCTTCTCCTCCCAATTTTTAGTTGCATTATTTTGATGTTAATAATATATGTAATATTTATATAGTAGTTTTCCCCTCATGGGAAATATTTATGAGTATATTCATATATTTTTAAAATGCTTGCTATCTATCCTTTTCTGAAATTTTCCCAGTTATCATTTTGTTGGATAAATCTCATTATTTTTTAAAAAATAATTTCTTCTTGTTTTTATCCATTTTGATTTTTAGTTTTAATTTCCAATTCAAAGTGGCTTTTCATATTTTCAGATACTTTTTTCAATATTTTTAATTCTGTTTGGAGTATAGACTTTTAGATCTTTTGTTTGCTTTTTTGGAGTGAGAGTTAATTTAAGTCATAAGCATTATTTTTTCTGATTTTCTGCAGTAGTTTTCTATGGAACTTACTTTTCTTGTGTTTATTTTTAATAATATCCAGGTATGTTACATGATTCCCATTTTAATGGCATTGTTTCCTGTCAGTGTAGTGAAGAACCAGTAGTTTAGCGGTGTTTTTGTTTGTTTAGTTGGTTAGTAGGTTTTGGTGGTGGATGCAGGGTTGTTAGTCTTCAGATTTTGCATTTTTTTGGTCGTGCAGCACCCTAAATTTTTTACTTTTTCTTGTTTTTCCATTCACCACCCAATTGCCAGAGGGTGCTTTTCCCTTTCTTTTGACCATTTTCCTCCCCAGAAGTTAAGTGTTTGGAAGACTGTGTTGTTTTTAAATGATGCATGTTTCTTTGTTTTGTTTTTGCTTTTGTTTTAAATCCACTTCCCCCACTAAGTAGTTTGCCTCTTTAAAATGGATGGCTGAACTAACTATATTCTGTCCCTTTCAGTCCTGCATCTGTCTCTTTTTCTGGTGTTTTGATCTTTAAGAGCAGTTACTTTGAAATCCCTTCCCTGCGGTTTGTTGTGTGATCTGATTTTTGTTTTTTTCCCCAGTATCTTCAAATCTAGTCTGGATTTAATCTTTCCAGTGGTTGCATCAACTCACCCTCAGGATCCATAGCTAGTATCACTCCACTGTACTTTTTGCAATTTTTTTCCTGCTTTTGCTTGCCACAAAGCTCTGATATGCATGAGTATGGGCAGGAGCATGTGGTACCGAAGTACTGATGTTCCTTTTATTTTCTCTTTTTCTTCACAGTAATTTTTATTCTCTGTCTTCAGGTAATATTAGGGGTGTGGTTTTGCATAGACGTTTCATAAACATGCAGTGCAGTTAATTCCTGTCATCTGAGAAGAGATTCAGGGAGATTATTTTACTACACAGTCTCCATTGACTGCAGGTACCATGAAGTTCCTCCCTATAGCTTTTTAATCTGAGTTTATAATTTCTTTGGCAATATAGATCCTCCAAAAATTTAGTAAACACCTATACATGTGTATATATGCTTTCGGCCAGTTCGGTTTTTGCTATTTGGTTCCCTTGTCTCTCCCTCAATCCAGTAGTGGCACTAAAGGTATGAATGTGAAAGCCATTCTCTTAATCTGGTTTTGTGACACCTGATTCATTTTATGCAGATGAGAAATGTCTGGATTTTTTGTTGTTTAAAGCCATTTAAAATTTTATCTCTTTTGCGAGGATCTGAAAATATTCAGCTTCTTTAGTTCTTCAAGTCCCTGCTACTCTTTTCATTTTTACTTGCTGTATGACCCATTTTTTTTTAACTCTTTTCTTTCCACACATTGTTAGACCCAGCCATTATTAGCACACATACACTAATGCGATGATTTTAAAACTGCTTTTGGTAGATTTCCTAACTCACTAGGCACATACTTGGCCTCCCATGTCATGGCAGCAACAGTTTTGCTAAATGTTTTGTAACTGCATAACATGAATCACAACATTTCCATCCTTCATTATTAATTTTTTTTTTGTCACCACGTAAACCATGGTTCTGAAAATACTGCCTATGGGACAAATGTGGCCTTTGTCCTGTTTTTGTAAATAAAGTGGTTTTTTTGAACATAGCCTTGCTTAGTCATTTTTTTATTGTCTATGGCTTAGTACAGAGGATTTGAGAGATGATATAGTCTTCAAAGTCTCATATATTTATAAACTGGTCCTTTGAAGAAAAAGTTTATTGACCACTACTCTAAGCCATTGCCACATACATTAAGTTTTTGTTACAGAAGAACACCACCTCAAAGTACAAATTTCTGTCTTATTTGTGGTGAACAAAGCATTCTATCATAACTGATGAAACCTGAAATTTCAGGGGCTTGATATCCTAAAAGTCTAATTTTCACTAATGCATAGTCCAGTGCTAGTTAGACTCCTGGGCACTTCTCCAAGTGGTAACTCTGGAATCCAAACTTCCTTGATCATGTAAGTCTAACACTTTGGAGCTCTTCACTACCAACCACACAGGGGAAGAGAAAAAAGGGAAGAGGACAGAATGGATGTCGGCTTGGCGTGAAAAATATGCCCATTACAGTAGTTTCCCCTTATCTGTGGGGCATATGTTCCAAGACCTCCAGTGGATGCCTGAAACCACAAATAGTAGTGAGCCTGATTGCTGTCAATGGGAACACAGTTCTGTTCATGGCTTTCACCCACAAATTTAATGCTATTTCCATCTGAACTAAGCACTTAGCACACACTGTGGCTGTAACTCTTGCAGTTTAAGGTACAACAGCAAAACTAGCATGATTTTTTTCTTCTTCTTCACAATTTCACCAATAGAAGATTTGTTCTTACAGTTGATCTTAGCAACCTCAGCATACAATTTTTTTTTTTGTTTTTTATTAAGTTGAGAACTTCCACCTTTTTACTTATGGGAAGTACTTTATGGCTTCTCTTTGGCATATCTGAATTGCCAGCATTACTACTTTTGTGCTTTGGAGCCATTATGAAGTAAGATAAGGGTGACTTGAACACAGCATTGCTATACTGTCACAGTCAATCTGATAACCTAGATGGCTACTAAGTGACTAATGCGTTGGGAGTATAGACAGCATAGACAAACTGGACAAAGGGAGGACTTATATCCCAGGCGGGATGGAGCAGGACTGCAAAAGATTTTATCATGCCACTCAGAATGATGTGTGATTTAAAACTCATTAATTATTTCTGGAATTTTCCATTTAATGTATTTGCACTGTGGTTGACTGTGAGTAACTGCAATCGTGGAAAGCAAAATCACGAATAAAGGGAGGTTACTGTACTTTCATTCATATTCTATCGTTCAGCATGGCTACAAGACTAGCCTTCTTACAGGAGATGCTGGGAAATGAGTTCTCACAGGTATATTTATTCCATAATGGTTCTCTAGGTTTCTTTATTAGGCAGATGCCCCAGAACAAATCCTTTATCTCTCTGCTTTCAGTTTTATTTTTGTTTATGGCCTCAGAGGAGTTCCTATACTTTGTATTGGGATCAGCCTTTAAATGATTATTTGTGTGGTAGTTTTAAAATATGTTCACAAATTCTTTGGTACTCATTTTTTTTTTTACGACGTGGAGCTTAATTCCCACCTACTTGATAGTTGGCTGCGTGTATTATTCTAGGTATCTCCACTATTTGGACAGTGTCTGATATGTAACAGATGTTTCTTATTATTGAATAGAAAACAGCAGAATTTGCATAATTTATTGGAAAAGCATACCACTACAGAAATAAATTGATAAATACTATTAATACTCAAAGTGAACTTCAAATAGTTACAGATGCAAAACTAAGAAAATTCTGCAAATAGTGATAGAGGACCAGAAACAAACAAACAAAAATAATAAAAACCTACAATGTAAAGAACAAGAAGGTCATGAAAAGAGAATAGGATTAGATGAACCTGGACACAGAGGCAGCTGGAAGCAAATGGAAAAGTCATAGTTCCTTATTATTGCTGAATAAAAAATATCTCACTAAGCCATTAAAAAGAAAGTAAATATTGACATCACAGTGAATTCATAATTTGTTGCTTATATTAATACTTAATTTGATTGTCTTCTTTATAAAACCCCAATTTGAAGAACACAGCATTTTTCATGTTAGCTTGTGTTAAACATAAGGGAAAATTTTACATTATAGGGGAGGTGGTGAGTTTTCAAGATCAGAGCTATTTTATATAAAGTGAGCAGGCGAGCCTTCTCTAATAAGAATATAATACTTTCAAGTTAAGTTCAGGAGGAAGTAAGGGGCTGAGTTCTGTGGATACTTGGAAAAAGACTGCTCTAGGCAGAGCGAAGACTTAAGTACAACGGTCTTATGGAAGATGTTTGGCATGTTTGAGGAACAGCAAGACATCCAGAGTACTAGATGAAGTAAGGAGGGAGAAATTGATGAGGTGAGAGGAATATTAAGGATTATCCCTTGTAAGTGAAGGTAAGAAATTTAGTTTAATTCTCAGTGAGATGGGAAATTTAAAAAAAAATTGCAAGGTTTGGAGCAGAGAAGGGAAAATATTTAGCTTATTTTAAAAAATGTATTTTGGCCATTCTGTGAAGACTCTAGGAGAGTGTTAGGGTCTTATCGCAATAATTCACTTTAGGGATGATAGTGTCGTCCACTAAGGAGATGGGTTGGAGCAGGAAAGAAGTGGTCAGATACTTATGTGTTGTCTTATAATTAAATTATGTAAGATGATATTGTATCTTGCTCTGAAACACAACATGCATTAGATAATCTTGTAGTAACAACGGTTGTCAGTTTTACAAGGGAAGGCATCCCCAAACCTAGAATAGTTCCTATAATGTGTAAACTCTTCAATAAATATTTGTGGAAAGAATGAATAAATAAATGACTAAAAGAATGAATAGTTGGATATCACACAATTTATTCTTGTTGCAACCAGTTATAATATGATCATATTTTGAGATAGCTCCATTTAAAATTACTTAAAATATATTTATCTATATTTCTCAATTCTGCATTTCTTCTTTTTAGTGCGTTCACTGTTTTCTTCAGATTTACAATGCACTTTGGTGAAAAAGTAAGCTTCATAAGCCTTAGACTCATTCAATTTTATATAAGTAATTGTTCACTACCTAACCAGATCTCATTAGCAATATAATCATACATCTCCTGAGAAACTCTATTGCAAGGGTCACATAATGTAAGTTGTATGCAAGGTTTCCTTTTTTACGTTGGCTTATAGAAAGTCATGGCCAATCCCTTGAAGTTATTCAAGAAACAAGTCAAAGTTTTAAAAACTGTTAATGATTACTCATTTTAAAAACAAATTTTTATGTAGTGGGAATAAACCCTATTTGAACACAGTTATGTATCCATAAAAATGTATGTTCCTTTTTGCTATTGTAGCAGCTCCAATCAGGAGAAAAGTTTTAATTTTGTATCTGTAAAATTTATTAATTTTCATCACCACTGATCGTCCTGATTATTTTTAGAAAGAAGATAATACTTTGCATTGATTATATATGCCTTTTAAATGTTTCACAAACAATTCTTTCAAACCAAGATGAGGTCAAAACATGAAATCCTATAGGTCTGAAATGGCAGCATACTAGCCATGATATATAACTCCATCTAATATTTCCCTTTGTTCTAGTAATAGAATCACGCATTTTAGATCCCTATATACTGAAATTTGAGGCTTGTCTCAAGGAGACAGCAACTCTAACTATTTTATGGTTGAGCTTATCCTTTATTCTACTCTTTGGAGACCATAAGATTACTGGAGCTCTGCTAGAGGTGAAGTGATCCTGAGACTTTAATTAATCTAGAGCTAGGCAGAAAAAGCTAAGGAATTAGCATTATATTAATTATATCCCCCAAATTCCTATTGACTTCTTTGTAAACTGGGATTAATGTTCCACTGGGCAGAAATGACCTTGCCTTGATTCATGATGTAGCAATTCTCTTTTTTAAGGAAAATGTTAAATTAAAATAAGAAAACCCATAGTAAAAGATTATAGCAGTAAAAACTATTCTTCACTAAAATCAAAACACTTATTTCATAAAAAGTTTACTCTTTCTTTTTTCTTGGATTGCTTTGTTATAATGCTTAGAAAGGTCATTTCTGTCAGTATGGGGCTCAGTATTGAATTTTTCAAATTATTAAAGCTGAAAGTTTCTTAGGATGCAGATTTCTATTTGGTAAAGAGAATTCATAAACTATAAAATAAACATAAAACAAACAAAACCCAGCTATGTAGCAAATGCTAAAAGGTAATAAGAAAACTCTGATAGATATTAGAGAATATGGATTTGTGTTTTGTGATTTACCCTATTACAAATAATAGTCTCCGTATTACATTCCACATTATAGAAGTATTTACTTATTTCACAAAGGCATTAAGAGGGATTATGAAATATTGTGATGGATTATTTTAGATTTTCAAAGTGCAACATTGAGCAGAGTATTTAATTAAACTAATATTCAAATGTGTTTAAGACATTTTGCTTGATGCTATGGGAGATGGAAAAAAATGTCTGTCTGCAAAGAAATTATAAAAAAAATTTGGAAGACAGAACCAAAGCACAGAAGTGAAAAATCCACCAAAAATAAAAAAAATATATTTTTTCAAGATTAAAAAAAGGTATATCTCATAGTAGTAGTACTAATAATAGTAGTAATTAATCAAAATTAATTTTCCAAATTGTAATTTCATTAAAAGGTCATCATTGGGAGAGTTTATTTTAAATGTGTGGTCAGATGTGACAGAAAAGCCATTAACCATAGCAAAGTATTATATTTGCAACACATTTGCCTCATCTGAGTTTAAAGTTATGAATTCAACTAACTTGCAAAGCATGGGGACAATTTAGTTTTATAAAAAGCTCCAAGTGGTTTTTAAGAAAAGCACACTCTGTATTCATATTATTATTTTTACAGCACCTGCAGAAGTTAATAAAATTGGGCTTATCTTCTTATCTTCACTCCTATCACTGGCAGGAAGGAACATGTCAGGGGAATTGATCCTATTGATTTGAAGATATTCAGCATTCTTCCCAATCTTCTTGAAAATTGAGGTGTAAAAATATCTAAATTAGTGTCTACCTTTTGTTCTTTAGTGCTGAAATCCTAATTTAATTTAAAGGATAATTGCTATACTCTTTATCAGAGTTAATTTTAAATTCTACTTCCATAGCTAATTCTTGTGTTAAAGTTTCCTGTTTGTTTCCTCATTTTAAGCCGGCTGATTCATTAAATCTTTTCTTTCCTTATCTGATGACTGAGACAGAAAACTGAAACTCTTAATTATAATTTTTCTTTATTTTGCTTTGATTTCATGCCAACTCTTCATATAAATATCAAAAATTCTCTTGAAGCAAATGCCTAATATAGACTGGGGTGGTCTGTGGTGTATTTTCAATCAGATTATAATAGTTTCCACAAGCGTAGTCTTCTGCACAAGCTGAAAACCTTACGTGAATTTGGTGGCACTGGAATTTAAACAGTAAAGTCTGTGCGATTGATTTCCACTGCCCCAGAACAAGAAAGATCATGATCTGAATGCTGTACAGACTCAATCAGATACAAGAGGCCGCTTTGTATCCAACCTGAGCGCCGTGCTACTGGCAGCTAAGAAAGGTCACTTCAATTCTCTACCACTCAGGTCTTCTCTGATTAAATGATATTATTAAATATTTTTAAGCATTCCTTCACAGGAATCTCATAGAAATTAATACATAAAATCTATATATGAGTAGAAATGTTTTTGGAAACTTTAAGATTATCAGGCAGTGGAAGATAATATAGTATAAAATGGCACTTTGCCAAAGTCTTTTGCATATCTCTGTCCCCATTGCTAGATTCCTCTAACTACATTTCTCAGTGCTCTTTTAAACTAAACTATATACATTTGATGGGATTTTATAAGCACGTGATCTCTTTGAGACTTGAAAGTCTAAAATGAAAATAGTGAGTGCTGCTCACAAAGGCATCTGATATTACTGCAGTAGGCACCCTGGCGTCTATTCCTTGACTTAAACATGTGGGAATAGAATTCTGTTCAATTATGAGTAGGCAGAAGAGTATGTGTTTAAGAAAATTTGTTAGCTATTTGGCATGTTAGGATTTCAGGCAGATTTTCTATTATTTGTTTACATTCATTTACACATTCTCTGAAAGTACAGGAAACAGCAAACTTCGTAAGAGTAGAATTATTTTCAGTATTACATCACTTATCTCATAATGTGGACTGAAAATAGTTTCTAAATTCAGTTATAAACACTCAATATTGTGCCTTATGAAGGCTAGTTGCAAAATATGGCCTTACACCTTATGATATTTTATATATTTAAAAAATAGGTTACTAAGGAATTTCTAGAAAAATTGATATAAAAATCAATTTGCAAAACTCTAATCTCAAAAATAAATCCAAAAATGTGGCAGCAGCTTTATGGATTAGTGAAGTAGTTTAAGCAAGTATAAATTAGCTAAGAAAGCCTTATCATATTAGTCGCAGAACTCTGCAACTTAGATTGCAACTAAGGACAGGGCGATGAAAGTAACATAAGGACAATTATGAGGAAACAATGCAAAACAGAAAATAAATAAAAATTCAAGAAAACCATACTAGCATCACCAAATTTGAAAGCATGGGGGCTGGAGGTAAACATGAGCAGTGAAAATGATAGTCATCACAGGTGAAGCTCATTTCATTGCTGTGGAGTGGAAAGTTTAAAGACTATAGCAGCAGGGTTATAAAAACTACTATGAGGCCATAACAGATACTGTCTGACCTGGCTTCCCCAAGTGCAGTGGAGAAGGGGGAGGTAAAGCAGGTCACAGGGAAATGAAGAGCCCTCTTCTGGGATACATTTTTAATCTACAGTGTCACAGTCAGATTTCTTATATGCACTGAATAAAAAAATAAATGCAAACAAACCAACATATCATCTCAATTTTTATGACCAGAGTTCCTTTAAAAATGGAAGTTTTATGCCAACATATGAGATAACTTTCTGGAAATATATTAATTCAATAGTCAGAAACTATAGGAAATTCTAGAAATATCTATGCTGTATATGTGCAGAGTATAACTGATACAGAATCAGATTTGGAAATCTGGCAATTTTTGCAATGAGTTTAAGGAATAAAAGTGAAAGTGTACCAAGACAATATTCTTTTCTCGTGAATATCTAATGTGTCACTTGCTTCTCCAGATATATCGAGAGGCTAAGTACCTGAAATGATGATATAAAGCTCCGTTGCCAAGACTCACATTAATCTCTCCAGTAGCCTACAGCCAATGTCGAATCTAAAGTGGAAGCGATTACGAAGTTTTGTTACTATTCTTCCAATACACCACCTACTTTCCTATAAATGTGGACAAGATCAATAAAATGAGAATAATCACAGAGGAATGATTTTTTCCTGAGAAAAATGGAGGTAGGGGAGAGCTGAACTAGTGGGCTCACCTTGTATTGGGACACTGATATGAATTATGAGGGTGCACAATTGCCCAAAAGACTAAATATGCCTCCAACTAAGTGAGCCTTTGTATGTTATAACCAAAATTAAAAACAAAGCCTTTCACTTTCGGGAAGGTGGAGTAGATGTACTTTTCCTTATTCCTCCAGCTAATCACAACTCAAAAACCCTGGACACACTATATGTATAACATACATCAACAGATTGAACAGTGGAAAGAACTCAGAGAAGATAGAAACATCAGGGGCCAAGGAACAACATGGTGAAGGTATCAGTGGAGGAGGCCTAGTGGGGGCTGAATCTCCCCCCTCCATCCAGCAGTAACAGAAAGCCCCTAACCCTTATGTGTCAAGGAAGGCTGCATGGAGAACCTAGATTTCTACTCACATCTTGTAGAAAGAAGCTGGTTGTGGCCCTTTCCTATTGAAGTGGTTATCAGAGGAAGCCAGCTAAAACAAATGCTTTTAAAAAGTTCCAGGGTCTCATTACATAATATTCCAAACACCCAGGTTTCAGTTGAAAAATCACTCACTGTACCAAGAACCAAGAAGATGTGAAACTGAATGTAAAAAGATAGTCAATAGACTCCAATACCAAGATGACAGAGATATTATCTGAGACAGATTTTAAAGCAGCAATCAGAAAAGTACTTTAACAAGCAATTAAGGACATACTTGACAGAAATTAAAAAATAGAAGTCTAAGCAAAGAAACAGAAGATATAAGAAGAACCAAATGAAAATTTTAAAATAGAAGTATATAATAACCCAAATAAAAAACTCAACAGGTGGACTCAACTGCGGAATAGAAGGACAGAGGAAAGAGTCAGAGAACTAGAAGACATAACAATAGAAATTACCAAAGCTGAGCAACAAGAGAAAATAGATTAGGAAAAAAAACCCAAAAGCTTCACAGACCTCTGGGACTATAACAAAGTGTAACAGTAGTGTCAGTGAAGTCCCAGAAGGTGAGTAAAGAGAAAATGTGTGTGTGTGTGTGTGTGTAAGAGAGAGAGAGAGTGAGAGAGAAAAAGTAATTAAAGTAATGATGGTTTAAAACTTTTCCAAATTTGACAAAAGACATAAGCTTACAGATACAAGAAGCTGGGCAAACCTCAGGCAGGATAAACCCAAAGAAATTCTTAACAAAACACATCATAGACAAACTCCTGAAAGTTAAAAATAAAGAAGAAATCTTGAGTATCATAGAAATCTTGTCTGAGAGTGAGAGAGAAGCAAAATCTCACCTATGGGAGAAAACAAAAATAAATGACAGTGTATTTCTCATAAGAAACCATGGAGGCAAGAAGAAGTGGCACAGTATTTTTCAAGAGCTGTAAGAAAAGAATCAACTTAGAACCCTATAGCCAGTAAAAATATCCTTCATGAACAACAACAACAAAAAAGTCAAGATACTCAGAGGAAGGAAAATTAAGAGAATTCATATGTAGCAGATCTACCCTAAAAGAATGGCTAAACAGAAAAGAAATAACGAAAGAGAAAATCAGGAAGGAAGAACAGAGAAAACAAAAATACAGGTAAACACAATAGACTGTCCTTCTTAAGTTTTCTAAATTGTTTAGTGGTTAAAGCAAAATTATTGCACTGTCAGATGTGGTTCTAATTCATATATAGAGGGACTATCTAAAACAACTGTATTATGAAGGGGGAAAGTAGGGGGATTAAGGGACATAAGAGACAGAGAGGGACATTTCATAATGATAAAAGAGTCAATCCACCAAGAAGACATAGCTAACCTAAGTGTCTATGCATGAAACAACAGAGCTGGAAACTATTTTAAGTAAAGATGTATAGAACTGAGAGGAGAAATAGAAAAATCCATAATTATAGCTGGAGACTTCTACACCACTCTCTCAACAATTGATGAAACAATTAGAAAATCAGCAAGAATGTAGAACTCAACAATGCTATCAACCAGCAGTATCTAATTGGCACTTATAGAACACTTCATCTAATAACAGCAGAAACACATTCTTTTCAAGTGCCCACAGCATATATATACCAAGATAGAGCATATCTTAGCCCATAAAAAAACTTCAACAAATTTAAAAATAATTGAAATCATACATAGTGTGCTCTCAGATAACATCAAATCACACTAGAAATCAGCATCAAAGGGATAACAGTCAAATCTCCCAACATTTGAAAGCAAAATAGCATGCATCTAAATCATCTACAAGTCAATGAGATATCACATAAGAATGGCTAAAATTGAAAAATAATAATAACACATAATGCTGGTGAGGATGTGGAAAAACTGGATCTCATACATTGCTGGTGGGAATGTAAAATGTTATAGGCACTCTTAGAAACAGTTGACTGGTTCTGAAAAAAATTAAACATGCAACTACCATATGACATAGCAATTGTATTCCTGGGCATTTATCCCAGACCAAAAAAAAAAAAAAAAAACTTATGGTCAAATAAAAACATGTACACAAAAACTTACAGGTACTTTATTTGTGATAACTCAAAACTGGAAACATTCCAGTTTCCAAATGGAAAAACATGGTGTAGTACATCAATACTATGAAATGCTGCTCAGAAATAAAAAGGAGCAAATTATTTATACATGCAACAACCTAGATAAATATGCCAAGGGGAAAAAAGTCAATATCAAAAGGTAATGATATGATTTCACTTATATAACATTTTAAAAGTGACAGAATCATAGGTTGCTAGGGATACCGAGGGTGGAAGGGAAGTGAGTGTGGCTATAAAAAGACAACAAAAGAGATCATTGTGGTGATGGAAATGTTCAGTATCTTGACTATCAATGTCAATATCTGGGTTGTGATAGTGTAAGACATAAGAAATCAAACAGATGAGAAAGACTAGAAGAAAACAAGGACCATGTTGCTCATGAAAGAACCTCAGACCTAAAAAATAAAACCAGAAATTAGAAAGAATGGACTCCATATAAAGAAATTGGGGATGTCACATAAAGCCTGGAGAAAAGCGTCATGGAATACAGGAGAAAAAATGAAAGAAGGAAGGAAGGAAAAAAGTAAGGTAGGAAGGCAGAAAGGAAAAAAGGAAGGAAGGCATATTGAAAGAAAATGAACATACAATGATACATATGGAGGACAAATAATGAAAAAATGATATGTGGATAATGTGAGTACTTAATGGGAAAACTCTCACCAAATGGATGCGGGGTGCACAGTTTGGGGGATGTCCACGATTGTAGCTCTGACATGGGCAGTGCATGGGCAATATATATAAACAAAGTGTTGTACCCCCCAAAAAAATTACAGCAGAGAAATTTAAAAATAAAAACAACTGAGATATGAAATATGAGAATTATAATGAAAGGAGAACTTAATCTACTGATCTGAAAGACATACTGATAAAAAAAAAGGTATTGATAAAGTGACCATCTGTTATTTAATAGGAAAAAGGTATAGAAACTTGTATATAGAAATTCTTGAGAACTTACACATTGAGGAGAAGAAATTTAAATACATAAAGAAAATGAGGCAGAACTTGGGAATATTTTCATCACTATTTTAATCATAAGCTGAGGAGAGCCAAGAATTCAGAATGAATCTAGCTAAGATACATTACAGGTTTAGTTAAAGACACTGGTACCTATTCAGGTCCCCACCATCCAGGTAAGTAGACACTCAAATTACATGAATGGAGTATTAGTGAAAAAAATATGCTGCTGAAATTAGTGGCATGTCATGTAGGTCTGGTTTTTGTTGTAGTTGTTGTTGTTACTAAAAGTGTGAGCGGTAGACCAGCAGAATTCCAGGGACCTTCTCAGGAATGAAGAATCAAAGGCCTCACCTGAAGCCTGATATTTCATGTGCACATAGTGAGAAGCAGTGCTATAATTAATTCTACTTTGGGGGAATATCTGGAGGGATATATGTTCTAGACAAAAATGATGTCAAGAAAAGGAAGAATGTGAGTGTGAGTAAAGCACTAAGAGTTTGCATATTCAAGGGAGTTTTTATCTGTTGCTTCTGTTTAAGTCAATGTAAGTAATAAATATCATGTAATTTTTTTCACATTTTCCATTGTTTTACTATTCAATATCACTTTAGATGTTGGGTTCTCCCAGTAGGCAAACTAGAACAGGCTGTCAGTACACCCACCTTCATTAAAAAATGAGCCATACTGAAATATATTCTGAATTTTTTGAACATTGAGAAAAAGGAAAGCTATCATAAATATTCCAGCAGGAAAAAAAAAGCATTTTATTTAAAAGAGTTAAAGACTATATTCAGCCTTCTCCTAAGGAACAATTGGTCAGGAAAGTTATAAGAGATAGTGTAGGCCCTGGTTGATCACCTGGATGCTAAATATATTCCTCCCTGCCCCAAATTTTTGCAGAAGCTCTATCTCCTTCTGATGTTCAGGGTCAATTACTCCTGTCTAAATGGTGACTCCTTTTCTTGAATTCTTGTTTTGGCATGATATCAAAGTGAGCAGGCTGCAAGCATAACTTAAAATTTTATGTAACATTTATAGAAACTCTGGTGGAAGTGTTTTGTTTTTGTTTTTGTTTTTTGTTTTTTGTTTTTTTCATTCTGGGAACAAGGGACAGAAAGCACAAATTCTTCAAGTGAGTCACAGGGAATGATGATAAGCAGGACACTTCTACTTTCAAACTTTGCTTCATAGAACCTTGTATTTTACCCTTCGGAAGCACCATATACGTAGAATAATGGTTGTTGATCTAAAGTATAGTTTATATCCTGGTGGGTGACCCATCTTCATAGGAAATATATCTAACTTTTCCTTGCAACCGCATCTTCAAAAAGTAGTTCTGTCATTCTATTAAGCCAGCAGCTTCTGGTGGTACAATATGTGATAGCACAAGTGTATCCTAAGATCTGCTGCACTTCCTTTACTTTAAAGTGTGTGCCTTAAGTTTGATTTATGAGACACTCTGTATACCATTGGATAGAGGTGCCGGAATATTGAACCTACACTCATAATATTTGTTGATTCTAGCTAAGGAGAATCACTCCTCCTCCACTAGAGAATGGGTCCAATGTAATCAACATCCACCCTCAAGGGATGATATCATATTATAGCAGCTCTATTCCCGACAAGTTTAATTTTTATCAGTAGCAGCAGCTAGATCAGCCTAGGTGGATAGGAGCCCATGCTATTGGATTCATCCATAAGCTTTGTCATTGCTACTATGGGTATCAATCTTTTGGGCCCATTGTTGTGAGATGATGTAAAGGCACTAGAACATGATTGGTGGATGATGTAGAAGTCTGGGCCTTTTAGTTTTAGAGGTCTGACAGCACCAAACTCTTGATGGGCAGCTCTGGCTGCATGGTTACTTGATGTCACCTTGTCAGATGTTCTTTCTTATCCTGGTCAATCAGAATGATAGAGGCTGGTTTTTGATTGGTATGTAGTTCTCCAAAAAAACAACAAAAAATGACATATCCTTGCTCTAGAAGCATAAGCTTGCCCATAAGTAATATGTCACATCTTTTTCTATCTCAAATATCTCTAGTACTATGAGATCCTCTAGGTCATATGTCCTCAAATGGCTGTGGACTATCAACAATTAACACTCCCTGCACCTCTGGAATGACTACCTCAATCCTGAGGGTGGATCTTGGAAGTATAGCACCACATCCATTACCACACATGTGTTTATGGTTAGTGAAAGAGCACATTAGTACAACTTATTTTTAAATGACAGCAACTAAACAAATATTATGAAAATGTAATATACTCATGCTATTTGATCAAACAATTCTAATTCTTCTAAATAGAAAAAAGAACTAGTGCTCCAGTTTATAGGAAAGAAAATGTAAATACCCATTAAAAAGGAATTTAATAAATATACATGGTATATACTTTTAAATAGATAAGCCAACAAGAAGGGAGATATGATGCTATACATTTATGCTCATTGATATAGAAAGATCATTAAGACATAATATGGAGTTAAAAAGGCTTATTATTAAATAGCCTATAGAGTATTATTTCACTTATATATGTATTTTGTCTATATACATCTATTATATTTTCTCTGTATTACATAAAGGCATATACTGCTTACTATTAGACCATTGATCTGGGTATTTCATTTTCCTTTTTTTATACCAAACCAGTTAAAATATAGGCAAAATACAGGAAGAGATATTTCACCAAAGATAATATGTGGATGGTAATTAAGCACATGAAAAGATGTTCAACATTACTAGCCATTAGGGAAATAAAAATTAAGATCTCAATTATGTATCACAGCACTCCTATTATAACAGCTAAAATGAAAGATAAAAAGCAACAATACCAAATTCTGGTGAGAATATAGAGAAACTGGATCTCTTAGGCATTGCTGATTGGAATCTAAAATGATATAGCCCCTCTGGAATTGGTTGGCAATTACTTAAAAACTAAGCATATACTTAACATATGACCCAGCAACCACAATTCTGGGCAACTATCCAAGAGAAATAAAAACTTATGTATACACAAATATTTTTATACATTTTTTCATAGCAGCTTTGTTTGTAATAGCCCTAAAGTAGAAACAACTAAAATATCCTACAACAGATGAATGGTTAACAAACGGTGGTACATGCATACCATGAAATACTACTCAGTAATAAAATGGAACAAACTATGTGATACATGCATGATCTTTGATGGATAATTCTGAATTTAAAAAGCTAATCTCAAAAGTTTATATATTATTCTACTTACAATAACATTCTTGAAATAACAAAAATATAGAGATGGAGAACCTATTAATAATTCCAAGGGTTAGGAATGGTAGGTGGAAGGAGGGGGGTGTTACTCTGAAGAAGTAGCACGAGGGAGATCTTTGTAGAATAATTCTGTATCTTTATCACAGTGGTAGTTACATGGATCTATACATGTGATAAAATCACTCAGAACTACACATACAACTTACACCAATTTCCTGGGCTTGATATTATACTATAGATATCTAAGACATAACCAATGAGTGATGCTGGGTGAAGGTTACGTGGGACCTTTCTATACTGTCTTTGCAACTTCCTGTACTCTAAATTATGTCAAAATAAAAAATATAATAAAACATGTATATTCAAATTTTGAAAAGAATACATTTTATTTTGGAAAAAAATGAAACAAGCTCTCTGAAGCCTTGTTTTCCTTTATAATCTTAACTAAACAAGGATCTTGTCAAGAATATTGTAAAATAGAGATTAAATAAAATGTTTGAGAAACTAAATTGTAATAAAAGCATAAATGGAAAAGAGTTCAGAGTTTCTTTCCTTTCTTAATTGATTTCCAGAAACCAGTAGATAGAATTGAACTATAAACTAGAATGGAACTATAAATAAAAAAAATGTTTTAAATGTTCCACTTTTGGTTGTAAGGAACAAAAATAAATAAGAATTCATATAATATAGGTTTTTTGTGAATTTTCTATTTTATGTGAAAGACATGTGACGTCTATATTGGTTAAATACATTCAGTGAGTAAAGCATATAACACTTGAGTTACAGAAAACTCAGATTCCTTTAAAAACTAAATGATTCCTTTCCAAATAATTCTGTTCATTTTGACAAGTTTTTAATGATATAAATTTAATTAGTTTTTTTCTGTCTTGGTGGATGTTTTAAACCAGAAAATCAAGGAACTGGGAAAATCAGGCTATTTTTTCTTCCAAAAAACAAACCAAAAACACACAAAAATGCCCTGCTGTGTACGAAAGAATTTATTTTTTACATTAACTTTTTTGGTACTTTTCAGAATATTTTTCTTCCAGAGTCTATTTATTCTGATGTATACTTGAATCCTTTTACCTTTTGTGCAAATAATGGCAAATGGCCACACAGTGTTGTTCCCTGGGGAAAACTTAGAGAGACAGGAATGGTAGGAGCAGGTGTGCTGGTGCCCTGTTGTTTATCACATTTTGAGGCAGTTTGCAGAAATTTAGTTGGGTTTTGAGGGAGCATCTCTAATATTTGAGTTCTGTTTCCTTTCAGCTGCATCGTAATGAAAGTCTCAAGATAGCATTTAAAAATATACACAGAATTTCTAGTATTTTTTGTGTAATCCAGTGGATCATCTTGTATAGCTTCTTTGGGCACCATATTTCAGTTTTATGGTATTATTTGTCATTTGTTGCTGCATCACTCTTACTTCTTTGTATCTATTCAGATAACAGAAAAAATCTGACATGAACAGTCATGTTTACAATTTTGAAATTAAAAAATAAAAATTTCTATAGATATGTGATATAAATTCACATTTAATTTTAAGTGCTGTCCAACAGAAAAAAAGAAATGTATAAATTGTCTGGACATTCAGACTGACATTGTATTTATTTCAAGTGGTAAAAGGCAGAAAAAAAAAGGAAATATAATTTGTCTGGACATTCAATTTTAGATTTTTATTTAAATAACATTTACTGAGCAATAACAATGTGATTGCCCATTTATTGAGCATTCCACATAACGTATTTTAAATAATCCTCACAGTATTTATATGAGGTATTACTAGCACCCTAATTTACAGAAAAAGAAACTGAGACTGAGAGGAGAAATAATTTCTGAATATTTTATACATATGAGAAAAATAACCTTTTTCCAGTTGTGATTCCCAAAATATATTTGATTGCATGTTTATGTCAACTTATAATTTCTTCATTATATACAACATAATTATATTAATTCAATGAGACTGATTGGTGGCTGCAGTTTATGGAACTCAGACTAATTACTTTATATTTAAAATACCAGCTGGAGAAAATTGGGACAAGAAATATACCTCTTTGTTTTTGATATATGACTTAGTCACAAAAGGCATTTGATAGAGAAATATCTGTATCTATAATCTATATTTACATCTCTACCTATCTGCAAATTGATGTGAATTTCTTTGGGGTCTGGAATTGCTGTAATAGCTCTGTTTTCAAGTTAATTTGTGAATAACTCATTTATTTAAGATTGGTCTATTAAAGAATCATCAATAGGTATCACCTTTCAGCTTTTAGACTACATAACAGTAGTTTCACTATCAGATTCAAAGCCTCCCTTCAGGCCCTCTCACTTTTCATCTTTCACTTTCATCAAACTTGCTTTAATTTTTCTACTTTAAATCTCTTTTATTCCTTTTTTTTTAGTTTAAAATCAAAATGGAATCTTATTAAATTCAATAATGCAGTCTCTGTTGCCAAGAAAGATAACTTAGGAAAGTGGTTTAAAAGCGCCTAAAATGAGATAGACTTCTTCCACATAAAATGCTATTGTTAAAATTTGATAGGAAATAGAAATAAAACAGAAAAAACCTGAAATTATTTTGCCAAAAATTGATGAAAAAAATGATGTCTAAATGGAGAGTCTGGAAGTTTATTTATACTGAACAAAATATATAAAATGACAATTTTAGTATATACGACTATTTCATTCATTTCAAACTTGAATGAGGGTCTAGTGTTTAGAACAAAGAAATAGTAAAGCCATACAAAAGAAGTAGCAACTCTTGAAAAATATGACAATATAAAATAAAGTTATTCCTCTGTATTTTAAAGTACAGATATAGGGAACTATTTTAAAAAAAAATTACTTCTTGCCCCTTGCAAAATAAGCAACATGCATTTGGTGCCATATATACCCATGAAGCACCTCCTTTTTCCAAGAAAAGAAGTTGAGACACTAAGAAAAGAGCAAATCTTTTGGCAAACTAGTAGAATTAGTAGATAAAAGATGATAATAAACATCCATTCAATTCAGGTGTGTCTGGCTCATTATTCATGTTTTAGGTTGGTTTCCCCGAAAGAGTTACACCCAAAAAATAAGGGTGAATTGGAAAAACACTGGTCCTAAAATCTCAGTTTAAAAGCAACTTAAAACTTACTTAGATTAAAGTGATTTTAAACAAGACATATTTAAAGCAAATGTAAGTCCTATTTGCAAGAAGCTAACATCATCTTAGCCTTCAAATTATTTTGATATTTTTATAAGCAACATAAAGAATTCAATCAAAAGTAATTGGACATATGTTAGATATATGTGGCATATTCATACAATGGGATATTACTTAGCTATAAAAATAATGCTGCATGCAACAACATGGTGAATTTCACAGGCAGAATATTGAGATTAAAAAAAAACAGAAAAGAATACATGTACAAACATACTTCAGAGATATTGCAGATTCAGTACCAGACCACCAAAATAAAGGGAATATCACAATAAAGTGAGTCACACAAATTTTTTGGTTTCTGTTGTAATCTTTGGTTTTTGTTGTAATCTTTCCTCGATGTTAATGGTTGCTGACTGATCGGGTTAGTGGTTGTTGAAGTTAGAGTGGCTGTGAGAATTCTTAAAGCAGCATTGAAGTTTGCCACATTGATTGACTCTTTCTTTCATGAAAGACTTCTCTTTTCTATCTATGGTAGGACTTCTTTGAAAATTGGTGTCATTCCTCTTAAACCCTGCTGCTGCTTTATCAATTAAATTTATGTAACATTCTGTAATATTGTTATCATTTCAATAACTTTTACAGCATTCTCACCAGGAGTAGATTCCCTCTCAAGAAACTATTTTCTTTGCTCACCCATAAGAAGCAACTCTTCATTTGTTCAAGTTTTATCATGAGATTGCAGCAATTCAGTCCCATCTTCAGACTTCCTCTCTAATTCTAGTTCTCTTGCTGTTTCTACCACATCTGCAGTAACTTCCTCCACTGAAGTCTTGAACTCCTCTAAATCATCCATGAGGGCTAGAATCACCTTCTTCCACACTCCAGTTAATGTTGATATTTTGACCTCCTCCCAAGAATCGCAAGTGTTCTTAATGGCATCTAGAATGGTGAATTTTTTCAGAAGCTTTACAATTTACTTTGTTCAGATCCACCAGAAGAATCACTATCTATGGCAGTTATAGCCTTATTAAATGTATTTTTTAATAAAAAACTTGAAAATCAAAATGACTCTTTGATCCATAGGCTATAGAATGAATGTTCTGTTAGGCATGAACACACCATTAATCTCCTTGTACATCTCATCAGAGCTCTTGGGTGACCAGAAGCATTGTCAATGAACAGTAATATTTTGAAAGGAATCTTTTCTTTTGAGCAGTAAGTCTCAACAGTAGGCTGAAAATACTTAGTAAACCAAGTAAACCATGTTATAAACAGATATGCTGTCATACAGACTTTGTCCTGTTTGTAGAGCACATATAGAGTTGATTTAACATAATTCCTAAGGGCCCTAGATTTTCATAATAGTAAACGAGCACTGGCTTCAACTTAAAGTGACCAACTGCATTAGCCTTTAACAAGAGAGTCAGCCAGTGCTTTGAAGCTTTGAAGCCAGGCATTGATTTCTTCTTTTTTGAAAAATATTTTATTTTATTTATATAGAGTTGTCCAAAAATGACAATAAATATTTATTTCTTTATTTTTACTTTAAAAATTTCAAAATATAGGGGTAAAAATGTTTTTTGTTACATGTATCAATTTTATTATGCTTGAGTCAGGGTTATAAGTGTGCCCATCACCCAGACAGTGTTCATTGTACTTGTTAGGTAGGTTTTTGCCCATCCTCTCCTCTCCCCTCCGCCCTGGTTGATTTTCAGTTTTACTTCCCTCTGTGCACACATGTTTAATAGCAGTCAAGTTTAATAGCAAGCACATGTGGTGTTTGTTTTTCCACTCCTTAGATATTTCACTTAGGATAATGATCTCCAGTTCCATCCAAATTGTTGCAAAAGGTCTGAATTCATCTTTCTTCATGGCTGAGTAGTACTCCAGAGTATACAAATACCACATTTTCTTAAGTCATGCATGAACTGATGGTCACTTGAGTTGATCCCACATCTTTGCAATTGTGAATTGTGCTGCAATAAACATTTGAGTGCAGGTGTCTTTTTGATAAAATGACTTCTTTTCCTTTGGGTAAATACCCAGTAGTGGGATTGCTGGATCAAATGGTAGTTCTACTTTTAGTTCTTTGAGAAATATCCATATTGTTTTCCATAGAGGTTGTACTAATTTGTAGTGTACAAGTGTTCCTTTTTCTCTGCATCACACCAGCATGTATTCTTTTGGGACTTTCTAATAAATGTTATTCTAATTGGGGTAAGGTGGTAACTCATTGTGGTTTTAATTTGCATTTCCCTGATGATTGGTGAAATTGAGCATTTTTTTATATTGGCCATTTGTATATCTTCTTTTGAAAAGCCTCTGTTCATGTCTTTTGCCCACTTTTTAATGGGGTTGTTTGTTTTTCCTTGCTAATTTGCTTGAGATCTTTGTAGATTCTGGTCATTAGCCCTTCATCGGATGTATAGCTTGTAAATATTTTCTCCCATTCTGTAGGTAGTCTGTTTGCTCTGTTGATTATTTCTTTAGCTGTGCAGAAGCTTTTTAGTTTAATCAAATCCCATTTATTTATTTTTGTTGCTGTGATTGCCATTGGAGTATTTTTCATAAATTCTTTGCCTAGGCTGATATCTAGAAGAGTTTTTCCAACATTTTTTTTCTGTGGTTCTTATGGTTTCATGCCTTACATTTAAGTCTTTTATCCATCTTGAATTAATTTTTGTGAGTGGTGAGAGACATGGATCCTGTTTCAATCTTCTGCATGTGGCTATCCAGTTGGCCCAGCACCATTTATTGAATAGGGATTCTTTTCCCTAGTGTATATTGTTGTCTTCTTTGTCAGAGATCAGTTGGCTGTATGTGGATGATTTTATATCTGGTTTCTCTGTTGTGTTCCTTTGGTCTATGATTTCTTCTTTCTAGCTATAAATGTCCTAGATGGCATCTTCTTCCAATGGAAGATTGTTTCCTCTACTTTGAAAATCTCTTCTGTAGTGTAGCCATCTTCATCAATGATCTTAGAAAGATCTTCCGGATAACTTGCTACAGCTTCTGTGTCAGCGCCTGCTGCTTTACCTTGCACTTTTATGTTATAGAGGTGGCTTCTTGCCTCAAATCTCATGAAAACAACTTCTGCTACCTTCTAACTTTTTTTCTGAAGCTTCCTCACCTCTCTCAGCCATCATTGAATTGAAGAGTTAGGGCTTTTCTCTGGATTAGGTTTTGGCTTAAGGGAATGTTGTGGCTGGTTTGATTTTCTATTGTGACCACTCAGTTTCTTAAGGCTGCTTAGCTTTCCTATCATTCATGTGTTCACTGGAGTAGCACTTTTAATTTTCTTTGCGAACTTTTCCTTTGCATTTATGGCTTACCTGTTTAGTGCAAAAGGCCTAGCTTTTGGCCTATCTTGGCTTTCTACATGCCTTCCTCACTAAGCTTAATCATTTCTAACTTTTTAAATCATTTGATTTAAGTGAGAGACATGCAACTCTCCCTTTCACTTAAGCACTTAGAAGCCATTGTTGTATTATTAATTGGACTAATTTCAATATTGTTGTGTCTGAAGGAATGAAGAGGCCCCAGGAAAGGGAGAGAGACTGGGAATGGTCAGTGGGTGGAATAGTCAGAACACACACATTTATCGATTAAGTTCACTGTCTTATGTGGGTGCAGATTGTTGTACCCCAAAACAATTATAATAATAACTTCAAAAATCGCTGACAACAGATAACTATAATAGATATAAAAATGATGAAAAATTTTGAAATATTGTTAGAATTACCAAAATGTGACACAAAGACATGAAGTGAGCACATGCTTTTGGAAAAAATGGTGCTGATAGACAAGGTTGCCACAAAACTTCAATTTGTAAGAAATGCAACATCTGCAAAACACAATGAAATGAGGTATGCCTGTATGTTTTCATTTATGTGATGTTCAAAACAGCAAAACTAAACTATGTGAAAGATAAGAACACTGATAGCATTGCAAGGGTACCAACCACCAGTGAGATTCAGTATTTTAAGTTCCTTCTACTGTCCTGGATGATGTCAAATACTGTCTTGATTAAATCAAAATAACTCCACTCTAATTTCTAAAGTGCCACTAAAACAATAGTTCAAACAATATTAATAAAGGGAAATGACATAAAAATGGCTAAAGAGGAGATATAAATAATTATAGAATAAGTTGAACATACAGAAAGCAAGAGACAGTTGATTCAAGCCCAAATACTAGTAATTACATTTAATTGAAAAAAATGCTCCATTTAAAAAAGAGATTTTCAGTTTGAATAAAAAAAAAGATGTACAGCTTATTGACTTAAAAATAAAGATAAATTCATAAAAGTTATACATCTAGTCACATTAAAATTAAGGTATAAGTCAGAAACAAAAGATAACTAAAATATCTCTTTATATTTAGAAATTATGCCATGTACTTCCACATAAATAATGTGTAAAAAACTGTAATGAACAAAAGGTAGCCAATATAATCTTGAAAAAGAAGAAGAAAATGGAAGGACTTTTTGTAATGGATATCAAAATTATTATGATGCCATAGTAATTAAACAATGTGCTCTTGGTACAAGGTTGTACAGACCAATGTAGAGAGGAAGAAAAAGAAAAGAGGGGAGAGGTTTGTTTTTTTTCATGTAAGGACACAAAATTTCCAGAAGAGTACAAAAGAAACCAATAAAAATGGTTGCATATTTAGTAATGGTGGATTACTAAGGTTCTGTGGAGGGAAAGAAGATTCGTTTTAATTTTTGTCATGTGTATTCTTTTTTTTAATTTCTTTTTTTTAATTTCAAAATATTACAGGGGTGCAAACGTTTAGGTTCCATATAGTGCATTTGCACCAGCTCTTTAGCAATGGATATCAGCAATGTCATCTGTATTCTTAATACAGGTAATGTTTCACCTGCTTAATTCACTAATTTTAAATTTAACAATTAATTACAAAAGTACTTTAGCTCCCCAAATCTACAGAGTATTTGGTGTGGCTTAATACAAATTTTTCATGAAAATGTATATATTTGAGTTCCTCATATATTTTGGATATTAACCCTTACCAGATGTATAGTTTGCAAATATTTTATCCCATTCTACAAATTGTCTATTCATTCTGTTGATTGTTTCCTTTGCTGTGCAAAAGATTTTTAGTTTGATATTATCCCATTTGTCTGTTTTTGCATTTGTTGCTTGTGTTTTGGAGAGCATATTCAAAAATCATTGCCCAGACTAATGTCATGGAGTTTCCTCTATGTTGTGTTTTCATAGTTTCATAATTTTGAGTCTTACATTTAACTCTTTATCCATTTTGTGTTGATTTTTGTATATCAAGAAAACAAATAACTCAATTAAAAATGGGCAAAGGACCTGAATAGACATTTCTCAAAAGAAGATACAAATGGCCTTTAGATATTTGAAAAAATTCTCATCACAGGGAATAAAAATGTAAAACAATGAAATATCACCTCATACTTGTTAAATGGGTATTATCAAAAAGACAAAAGATAAGTTTTGGGAGTATATCAAGAAAAGGGAACACTTACACACTGTTGGTGGGAATGCAAAATAGTACAATCATTATGGGAAACAGTATAGAGCTTCCTCAAAAAATTAAAAATAGAAGTACCTTATGATCCACCAATCCCATTACTGGGTATATATCTAAAGGAAATGAAATCAGTATGTCAAAGAGATACCTGTACTCCTGTGTTTACTGCAACATTACTCACAATAGCCAAGATATAATATCAACCTAAGTGTCCATCAATGCATAAATGGATAAACAAAGTGTGAGATCTATATCTATAGCTATATCTATATCTACATATATGATGAAATACTATTCAGCCATAAAAATAAAAGAAATTCTGTCATTTATTACAACATGGATATACCTGGAGGATATTATGTTAAGTGAAATAAGCCAGGCACAGAAAGACAAATACTGCATGATCTCACTAATATGTGGAATCTAAAAAAGTTGATCTCATAGAAATAGAGTGTAGAATGGTGGACACCAGGAACTGGAGTGGTGATGAGGTGGGGGGCTCTTGGGGAGATATTGGTCAAAGGATAGAAAATTTCACTTAGGAGAAATAAGTTCAAGAGATCTATTGTAATACATAGTGACTATAGTTACCCATATATTGTATTCTTGAAAAATGCTGAGCATGAATATAAAATTTTCTTACCACAAAAATAATAACTATGTGAGTTAATGTGTATGTTAACTGGATAGATTTAGTCATTCTACAATGTAGATATGCTTCAAAACATTATGTTGTATATGATAAATACGTACAATTTTATCTGTCAATTTAAAAAAAATAAGAATGAAATCAGAAGAAATGTACTTGACTATTTTCTCGTAAGTTCTTGACTCATTTTCATAAAAATATAAATGAATAATAAAGTTCAGAATATATATCATGAATAATTTTAACTACAATTCAGTAGGAAAATAATAAAATTAAATATATCACAATGTTAATGGTGATCATATTTTTATTATAGAAGATTTATATTTTCATTGTGTTTCAGATTATATAAAGTAAAACTGTGTAATTTTTATATTTTAAAAAAGAGGTCAGGCATAGTGTCTCACATCTGTAATCCCAAAATTGTGGAAGGCTGAGGCAGGAGAATCACTTGAGGCCAGGAGTCCGAGACCAGCCTGGGCAACATAGAAAGAACCCGTCCCTAAAAAAATCCAAACAAATTAGCCAGGTGTGGAGGTGTGTGCCTATAGTCCTAGCTACTTGGGAGGCTGAGGTGGGAGGATTGCTTGAGCCCAGGATTTAGAGGTTGCAGTGAGTTATGATGGCACCACTGCACTCCAGCCTGGGTGACAGAGTGAGAACCTGTCTCGACAAAACAAACAAACAAAAACAACAACAACAACAAAAACCCCACAGAGTATCCCTTAATTTCTACAAAGATAAACAAGATAAAACTTCTTTGATTTATTTTCAGAACTTTTATTCTGTCATATGCAGGTTAAGGCCTGTGTAAAGGATATTTAGCATTAACTACATAAATAAGTTGATCATCAGGTAAACCAAATGAGTACAATATTAATTCAATTTTAAACACTTATTTGCATTTTTTGTTTATTGGGTCATATATATTCAAGATGATATACTAACATTTACCTGGTCTTTAAATTTTTAAAGATGTTTGATTTGGTAGAATAAATCTATACAGCCTATTTTTTTGGCATATTTTTGTCATTGGTACTAGTGCAGTGGTGTTTTCAGTGACATGGTTCAGCAAGAGATATATATACACACACATACAACAAGAGCCAGAAGGAAAGGCCATCACTTGGGTTCAGAGGTGTCATTCACCTATTCAAGCTCAGAATCTTAACTTTCTTTGTTCCACAAGAGGCTTACGGGAACCACCGCACACTGTGTCAAACTACAGGCAAATCCTTTATCAGCACATCCTTTTGAAACTGTCATTGAACTGCATGGACCTAAGGAGTGATAAGAATTAATAATACCCTGTCCTTTTTATCCCTTCTGCCTTTCAGCTTTATTGCTGGATTCTTTATCTAAACTTAGGTTTTACAGCCTAGACAAATGCAATTCTCCTTGCCTTCAAAAGCGGTGTTTAACCTAGTTTGTATAGATGTGTAGGATTTTTTTAAACTACGTAATTTCTAAAATAATCAAAACTTTCTTATAAATGACCTTGGGATTTATTTGGAAAGGTTCAGCATCATGGATCACAACAATATCTGAAATGAAGCACATCATTTTAAAAAAGGCTCCTATACCTCCAGAGATTAATGAATGGCTTTCTAAAATGTGCATTCTAAGTGATTGTTCCATTTGCCATTTTTTTTAATGAAGCATCCACATATACATGTAGATCCACAGACATATTTATGGGCTTAATAATGTCAATGGAAAAATTAATAGTGAATTGCCTGTGGATAATGCTTAAAGGTTAAAACAGATGAGAAATATGTTTTTTGAGGCTTTTTTGGTCTGTTATATGAAAATTTCAAAATGTTAAGTTTTTTATTAGTTATTTTAAGTATAAGAGATAAATATAATCAAAACTACTACATACAAACCACTTTATATAATTAAAAATAAATGTGTTATACCATTTTATTTTACATATACATGAAACAGTGAAGATTTGGTTTGACAGAAGTTTGTTTAGGTTTCAATTGTTGTTAAGATGTTGTACAAATAATACTAAAATGGCCTTACAAAATATTTTACAATTCCTGACAGATATTTTCACTTGTCAAACATGAAGGAATTATGCATAATTATGAAATTAGATAAATTATATTCAGCATTATATCACAATGATGGAATGATGGATTAGTCATAAACCAGAAGACTATCCTAAGGGATCTATCATTCCCAAATTCTTACTTAGAGTTTTCATTGAAATCAGACTAATAATTGGATATAAGACTTTAAACATTTCTATTTCTGATGTATATGACAGGTGGCTTAACAAAAGACTACTACCACTACCAGCAATAAACAGGCTTTGAAAAAAATCAATGTTGTCTGTTCTGTGCTTTAACAGATTTGCCTCCTTTAGTATATGCTTAGGAAGATGTGTCCTTTGAAACTATTTTGCCTTATGAGTGTGTGTGTGTGTGTGTGTGTGTGTGTATGTTTTTTTTACAGTAGCAGGGGTGTATGGCTAAGAGATAAGTAACCCTAAGAAAGTCAACAGTCCTTTTTTGAACTCTCTCTTTTCTACTTGACCTGGTCACACAGTTGATCATCTGAAAAAATATTCTCACCAACATCTTTGATTCCTTTGTATCTTCCTCCTCCAGCCACACCTGCCAAGCAAAACTCCAATTGATCAATGCTAAAATTAAACTTTTTTGCCTCTAAAATTGTTAAGAATATACTTTCTAAAAGTATAAGTCAACTTTATAAATAAGAACCACTATTAATATATGTTCTACAACATCAAGACCATCAGCACTGTCCCTCAATCCTTCTTTTTTGGTCTTTATTAGCTATAGTCATACTGATTTCATTTCTTATGACTACAAAGCTTACTTTTCTCCTCAAGGCCACCATTCTCCCTTAATTTAAGCAACTTTCCTTGTTCCCAGCTTTACTAAGAACATCAAGAAAGCCACTATTTCTCTAAGTTTCCTGCCTTCCCCACAAATGTATATACAACCCTATTTGTCTTAATTGCCTTTTTTCTAGTGTGGATGATGGAGCATCTCTTCCCCTAAACAAGGACAACCACACCAATTAAGCTTTCAACTTAATCCTTTGCCATATGTCTTTCTCATTTGCAACTTCACTGTCTCTCAGACTGTTCTATGATGAAATAGTCTCCCTTTAGGTTTTGTCTTTATCCAAACAGACACTTTCCATTCTTTGTTTTCAATTTTTTAATTTTTGATACACTTATAAGTATACTTTTTATAGAATAGTTTTCACTATTTTAGGTACATAGTTTGATGAGTTTTAGTAATTATATACATTTAACCATCATCACAATTAAGGTACAGAACAGTACCAACACCCTCCAAAGCTTCTGTAATTGAATTCAATGCATTTTCTGATCCTGCCCCCAAGTAATCATTAATCTGACTTCTGTCATTATAGTTTCACCTTTTCTAGAATTTCATATAAATGTGTCAAATACTATGAAATCTTTTTTGTGTTGACTTCTTTCACTTAATGTAATGTTATTGAGATTCACCATGTTGTGAATGTATTAATATTTTATTCCTTTTTACTGCTGAGTAGAATTCCATTGTATGGATACTACAATTTTTTGATACATTTGTCATTTGTTTCCAGTTTATTGATTATTGTGAATAATGCTGCTAGGGATATTCTGCTACAAGTTTTTGTGTGAGCACAGTTTTTCATTTCTCTTGGGCAATTATTCAGAAGTGGAATTGCTGGGTCATATGGTATATGCAAATTTAACTTTATAAGATACTGCCAAAATGTTTTTCAGTGTGCATATATCATTTTGCATTCCCACTAGAAATCTTTGAAGGTTCCATTTGCTCTGTGTCAGGGTTTCTCAACAGCAGTACTACTGATGTTTTGGGCTGAATAATTCTTTGTTGTGGGGTGCTTTCTTATGCACTTTATATGTTTGATAGCATCCCTAGCTTCTTCCCACATTAGATAATAGTAGCATATCCCTCCCCACCATTTGTGATAACTGAAATGTCTCCAGACATTGCCAAATGTTCGCCAAGTGCAAAAATCACCTCCATTTGAAAACCACTGCTCTATATTCTTGCCAGCACTTGAATTGCTAGTCATTTAACTTTGCCATTTAAGTGTGTGTATAGTGGTATTTTGTTATGGTGTTCATCTGCATTTTCCTGATGTCCAGTGTAGAAATAAACAAAGACCACCCAAATAAAACCAAGCAAAGGCTATTTATTTAGGACTTAGAAACAGTTTTTGTTTATTGTTTATATATAGTTTCTCTTGCCTATAGTCTTAGAGTCTTCACCTACTTCCAAATTTACTTAGGTAAGTGCCTTTTCCCCCACCCCTTTTCGTGAAGTTATGTCATTTTGATACAATCAAATTCTTAAGCTTGCATTGTATTTTTGGATCCCCTAACGTTTAATTTCCTGAGGGTCATGTAAATAAACTAATTCAATATGTAGCCTTTTCATACTGTTTTGTTTTACTGAGCAACATGCAATTAAGATACATCTATGTTGATAGCTATTAATAATTCCCTGTTATTCGTTAATAGTATTAAATTATAGGTATGTAACACAGTTTATTTATCCATTTACCTATTGAAGGACATCTTGGTTGCCTCTAGTTTTTGGCAATTATAAATAATTTTGCTATAATCTCTCATATAAAGGATTATGTGTGAACATAAGTTTTCCAAACAGTTGGACAAATACTTAGGATCTTCATTGTTGGATCATATGTTTAGCTATGTAAGAAACTGACAAAATGTCTTTCAAAATGGACATACTATTTTACATTCCCCCCAGCAATGAATAAAAGCATCTGTTGCTGTACATCTTTGCCAACAATTACTTTTGCCAATTTTTAAATTTACTTTAGCTATTTTAACAGGTGTGTAGTTATATCTTATTATTGCTTTAATTTGTATTTCCCTAATGACAGCTGATGGTTGAATATCTCTTAATATGCTTATTTTCTATCTGCATATCTTCTTTGGTGAGGTGTGACTATTCTAGATACAAATTCTTTATCAGATAAATATAATTTGCAAATATATTCTCCTAATGTGTGACTTGTTTTATTCTTTTAAGAGTGTCATCTGCAAAGCAAAAACTTTTAATTTTAAAAAAGTCCAACTGGCCTTCCCCCACCCCCTGAATTGTGATTCTGGTACTGTATCTAAAAACCCATCATCAACCCAAGGTCATTTGATTTTCTTCTAGCATTTTATATTTTTGCATTTTACATTTAGATGTATGATCCATCTTGAGTTATTCTTTGTAAAATGTATGAGGTCTGTGCCTAGGTTATTTTTACTTTTTATTTTTTTGCATTTGGATGTCCTATTGTTCTAGCAAAATTTGTTGGAAAGATCATCTTTCCTTCACTGAATTGCCTTTGTACTTTTCTCAAAAATCAATTGTCTATAATTGTGTGGGAATATTTCTGGCCTCCCTATTTTGTTCCATTGATCTATGTTTCCATTCTCTCACTAATAACAGGCTGGTTTTATTACTGCAGCTTTCTACTAAGTCTTGAAAATGTGTAGAGTGAATCCTCCAACTTTGTTCTTCATTATTGTCTTGCTGTTCTTTATAACCTTTAGAATCAGTTTGCCAATATCTAGAAAAAAGCTTACTAAAATTTTGACTGGCACTGCTTTAAATCTGTAGATCAAGTTGGGAAGAATCGACATCTTAACAATATGATAACATATGTCTCCTAGGTCCATTACTCTCTCTTTTCCCTTGTGATGTTACTGTCATTCATTTCATGTGACCATATATTCTAAGCACCCAATTTAGTGTCGCTATTATTGCTTTAAACAGTTACCTGTTAGATTAATTAAGAATAAGAACAATATGGTTTTATTTCTGGGTTCTCTATTCTATTCCATTGGTCTGTGTCTCTACCTTTAAACCAGTACCATCTGTTGTGGTTACTATAGCCTTATAGTATAATTTGAAGTCAGATAGTGTGATGCCTCCAGATTTGTTCTTTTTGCTTAGGATTACTTTGGTTATTCGGGCTCTTTTTTGATTCCACATGAAATTTAGGATTGTTTTTCTAATTCTGTGAAAAATGAGGATGGTATTTTGATAGGTATTGCATTGAATCTGTAGATTACTTCAGGCAATATTGATTCTTATAATCCATGAGCATAAGATGATTTTCCATTTGTTTGTGTCATCTACAATCTTTCGTCAGTGTTTTGTAGTTCTTTTTGTAGAGATCTTTTGCTTTCTTGATTAAGCATATTTCTAGGGTTTTTTTAGCAGCTATTGCTATTGTAAATAGGACTGAGTTCTTGATTTGATTCTCAGCTTGGTTGTTATGAGCATATAGAAATGCTTCCGATTTGTGTACATTGATTTTGTAAACTGAGACTTTACTGAATTCATTTACCAAGTCTAGGAGTCTTCTGAAGGAGTTTTCAGGGTTTTCTAGATATAAGATCATCAAACAGTTTGATTTCCTCTTTTCTAATTTACCAACGGATTTTTGACAAACCAGACAAAAACATAACTGGGGAAGGTACACCCTATTCTATAAATAGTTCTGGGAAAATTGGACAGCCATATGCAGCAGAATGAAACTGGATCCCTATCTCTCACTATATATAAAAATTAACTCAAAATGGATTGTAGATTTAAATGTAAGACCCGAAACTATAAAAATTCTAGGAAAAAGCCTAGGAAAAACTCTCTGGACATTAACCTAGGCAAGGAATTTATGACTAAGACCCCAAAAGCAAGTACAACTAAAACAAAAATAAATAATGAGACATTTTTTAAAAATGGGACTTAATTAAACTGAAAAGCTTCTGCACAGCAAAAGAAATAATCAAAAAAGTAAATGGGCAATCTACAGAATGGGAGAAAATATTTGCAAACTATTCATCCAACAAAAAACTAATATCCAGAATCTACAAGGAGCTTGACCAAATCAGCAAGAAAAAGACAAATAACCCCATTAAAAAGTGGGCTAAAGACATGAACAGACATTTTTCAAAAGAAGATATACAAATGGCCAACAAACATAATAAAAAATACTCAACATCACTAATCATTAGAGAAATGCAAATTAAAGCCACAATAAGATATCACCTTACCCCTGTCAGAATGACCATTACTTAAAAGTCAAAAAACAATATATGGTGATATACACGTGATGAAAAGGAAATGCCTATGCACTCTTGGTGGGAACGTAAATTAGTACAACCTCTGTGTAAAACAGTATGAATATTCACCAAAGAACTAAAAGTAGATCTATCATTTCATCCAGCAATCCTACTACTGGGTATCTACCCAAAGGAAAAGAAGTCATTATATCAAAAACATACCTGCACCTGTATGTTTATCACAGCACAATTCACAACTGCAAAGATATGGAATCAACCTAAATGCCCACCAACTGATGAGTGGATAAAAAAAATGTGATATAAACATATATCATGGAGTACTACTCAGCTATAAAAAAGAATGAAATAATATCTTTTGCAGCAACTTGAATGGAACTGGAGGCCATCATCCTAAGAGAAGTATCTCAGGAATGGAAAAAACAAATACTACATGTTCTCACTTATAAGTGGGAGCTAAACTATCATATTCACGGTCATACAGAGTGTCATAATGGATATTGGACATACAGAGGGGAAGGCTGGAAGGGGGGTAAAGGATGAAAAATTACCTATTGGGTACAATGTATACTATTTGGGTGATGGGTACACTAAAAACCCTGACTTCACCATTATGCAATTCATGCATGTAACTACAACAACAAAAAAACCCCATTTTTACCCCCTAAATCTATTGACATAAATAAGTAAATAAAAATTTTTAAAAAGAATAATAAAAATAAAACATCTTATCTTTCCTTCATCTATTTCATCTCCCAAACTCTTGTTTTTTGTAGATCCAAGTTTATGACCTATATCATTATCTTTTGCCTAAAGAACTTTTAACACTTTTTGCAGATCTCATTTGGTTGCAAGGTATTCCCTGTTTTTGACTGTCTGAAAAAGTACTTATTTTTTCTTCACTTTTGAGGGATAAATTTATTGGACATAGAATTCTATGTTGACAGGTTTTTTTTCTTTCAACACATTAAAGATTTTACTCCACATTCTTCTTGCTTGCATGTCTTCTGACAAAAAATTCACTGTGATTTTCATCCTTGTTCTTCTATAGGCAAGGCATTACCCTAGTGCTCACTGGCTTCCCTCAAGATTTCATCTTATATTTGTATTTGTTTTTATGGCAGTATATATATGATATTCACAGGGTGGATATTTTGGTATTTATCTTATTTTATGATTACTGAACTTCCTGGACTTGTGGTTTTGTGTCTCTCAGGAATGTTTTTTTTAACAATTAGGTTCATTAGTTTTATTTTTTCTCAAGTTTTAAGGAATTTTTAAAATTTAATTTTGTCTTATAGATATGTAAAATAAAAACAACACAACAAAATACATTCAGAATTACCTATATTCCATCTTTATTCTCTCTACCTTGTTTCCTCCTTCCCTGATGGGCAAAACAGGGTTTAGAGAACCATACCACTTAATATGGCTCTTTGTAATGCGGAACTAGAGAAGCAGCTCGAGATCTCTCTGACCTTCCTTTCTTCCAACCTTTGTCTCTCCCAAAGCACAGATGAAGCTGTTCTCTGAAATCCCCTTTTCCATCTAGAAACCAGATCCAACAAAGAGGAATAAAATTGCCTTTGATCCCTTCCCTGAAGTATCATTAACCAGAGAACATTAAAACTCATATCACAGAGGAAAAGACTGAAAATTAAACACCACACCTAGAGCCCAGACAAACTTTGCCCTAAATCATTGTCTATTCTCGAGTCCCATTCAATTTTCAAAGAGAGTCTTCACAAGATAATGTCTACCTCCTGGTCCAGTCATTTCCCCCCTAAAAATCAGTTACTCCTATAAGCCTCATCTTCCCTGACCTTATAAAAAGAGTATATAAGCAGCTGTGACCCGTTGGGTTATTGGGTAATTATTCTCCTGCAATTCCCCTGTGCTGTGCATGTTAAATAATTTCATATGCCTTTTCTTTTATTAATCTGTCTATTGTCATTTCATTTTCAGGGAACCTTCAGAGGGCAGAGGAAAACCTTTCCCTTGGCCTCTACACTGTCTTTAGTTTTTGATTTGTCAAAACATTTCTTTTTATTTAATAGACTTTATTTTTTAGAGCAGTTTTAGGTTCACAGCAAAATTGTGCAGAAGATACAGACATTCCCCATTTACCCCCTGTCTGCACATAACACATAGTCTCCCACACTATCAACATCCCCCACCAGAATGGTGCATTGATTTCAAATGATGAACCTACATTGATGAACCTACCATTATTACCCAAGGCCCATAGTTTACATCAGAGTTCACTTTTTTAATTGTGATTTTTAAATTTATCTGTTTACTCTTTTTTTTTAATTTCTAAATATTAAGGAGGTATAAATGTTTAAGGTTACATGGATTGCTTTGTAATGTTTGAGTCCCTGCTATAAGTGTGCCCATCACCCAAATAGTGTTCATTTTACCCATTAGGTAGGTTTTTGCCATTCCCCTCCTTCCCTCTCCCCGCTGGTTGATTTCCACTGAGTTTTACTTCCCTCCGTGCACATGTGTGCTCATCGGTTAGCTCCAATTGAATAGTGAGTACATGTGATGTTTGTTTTTCCATTCTTGAGATACTGCACTTAAGAGAATGGTCTCCAGTTCTATCCAGATTGTTGCAAAAGGTATTAATTCATCTTTTTTATGGCTGAGTAGTACTCCATGGTATAACGGTTCACTTTTGGTGTTGTATATTCTATGCCTATGACAAATTATAATGATATATATCCACCATTGTACTATAATACAGGTTATTTCACTGCCTTACAAATCCTCTGTGCCCCACATATTCCTCTCTCCCTTCCCATGCCCTCTGGCAACCACTGGTTATTTTTACTGTCTCCATAGTTTTATCTTTTCCAGAATGTCTTGTAGTTGGAATCATATAGTATGCAGTGTTTTCAGATTGGCTTCTTTCACTTAGTAGCATGCATTTAAAGTTCCTCCATGTCTTTTCATGGCTTGATAGCTCATCTCTTATTAGTGCTAAATATTAATAATATCCCATGGTCTGGATGGATATATCACAGTTTGTGTATCCGTTCACCTATTGAAGGACATATTGGTTGCTTCCAAGTTTTTGCAACAATGAATAAAGCTGCTATAAACATGTGTAAGTTTTTGTGTGAACATAAATTTGCAAATCCTTTGGGTAAACATCAAGGAGTAAAATTGCTGGACTGTGTGGTAAGAATGTATTTAGTTTTGTAAAAATTCTTCAAACTGTCTTCCAAAGTTAACTCTGCCATTTTGCATTCCCACCTGCATGAATGAGTGTTCCTGTTGCTCCACATCCTTTCCACTATTTGGTGGTGTTGGTGTTCTGGATTTTGGCTATTCTAATAGTGGTATCTCATTTTAATTTCCCTGATAATATATGATATGGATCACCTTTTTATATGCTTATTTGCCATCTTGTTTGTATATCTTCTTTGGTGAGGTATCTATTAAAGTCTTTGGCCCATTTTGCAATCAGCTTTTTTGTTTTCTTGTCATTGAGTTTTAAGATTTCTTTCTATATTTGGCTAACAGTCCTTTGTCAGCTATGTGTTTCTAAAATATTTTCTCACAGTCTGTGGCTTATCTTTCTGTTCTTTTGACAGTGTCTTTCATACATCCTGCCTTTGTAGTTGTATCTAAAAAGTCATTGCCAAACAGCCAACATCCCTGCTATAACTGAGTCTAGTTCTGATGCTGGCTGTGTCTAATAAACTGTGTTTTGTGCCTGTTAGTATGCCTTGTACTTTTTCTTGGCAGCCAAACATGATGCACAGGGTGAAAGGAACTTCTGGAAATAGGCCTATGGTAATGTGGTGGTAAGGTGTGGGTTTCAGTCCTTTTGTGATCGTGTGTCTCTGGACCGTGAACTTCATCAACGCTTCTCAGTTTTTTTCCCCTCATCTCCTTAGGGTGTACAGAGTGGCTAGAGAGGGCTGTAGTTGGGTATCTCCTTTCCTCCACAAAGAAAGCTAGTGACAGCTGGAGTTGTATTTCCCTTCCCCCAGGGTCAGTTAGGCTCTGGTGAAACCATAGCAGTTTAGGTTTTGGTTAAATAGCTTCTACTGAGGGAAGATCTTGTTAGGTAGAACTGAATGCTCTGGCATATTTCAAAATGGTTATTTTTCCCCTCCCCTGGTTAGGAGCATAAGGAGATTTTTCTCAATACTCACTCTGAGAACTTGGTTGAGCTTCTGGAGTTAAAATTCACAAAAGTTTGAAGTCCCTGATGACTGGGCCTCATTGTATTTTTTGACTCTCAGACTTGTCCATAATAAGCCTCTAGCAATTCATCAGTTATAACTCAGACTTACTTAAACTGGAACTGGTTACCATAGCAGTTTCTGCTTGTGGGTTTCTGCTCCAGTAAGTTGTGTTTCTCTGGATCCATCTGTCTGTCTCTCAATTTTGGAGGCAGTAGTTTGCCCTGTGACTTCACTTCTTTTATGTATCTGTGATGAGTTGTTGCCCTTTCTTTTTTTTCAGGTTTTTATTTGTTATTAGGATGGAGTGGCAACTTCCAAGTTATATGCATGCTGGAAAAGAAATTGGAAATCTCTGTCTTTAATTTTAAAACTTCTCTGTCTGTTATTATTCCTTGAAATATTTCTTCTGCCTCATTCTCTCTTTCACATATTTAAGAAGAGTCACTGCCTTTTCAGTTTCTTCAGTTTTTTCCTTATTGTAAGGATGGAGTGACAACTTGCAAGTTACATGCTGGGACCTGTAAAATAATTTTTAAGTTCTTCCATGCTGGGAAACTAGAAGTCTCTCTCTTTAATTCTAAAACTTCTCTGCTATTATTGCTTGAAATATTTCATTTGCCCCATTCTCTTTTCTGGTATTCTAATTATGTTTATGTACAACTTTTAATATTGTTTAACAGTCCAACAGTTTTTGAATTTTCTGTATATATGTATGCATTTATTTATTTTATTTTTTCTCATTTCATTTCAGTTTGGAAAATTCCTCTTGACTATCTTCAAGTTCACTAATTCTTTCCTTGGTTGTATAAAATCTACTGATTAGCCCACTGACGACATTCTTTGTTTCTGTCATCTTGATTTCTAGGATTTCCTTTTGATTCTTTCCCTGTTATCATTTCTCTGGTAACAAAGCATATTTTAAAATCCTTATCTGAATAATTCCAACATCTGTGTCATATCTGAAATTTTTTTTTTTCAGACAGTGTAATTTTTTGTTCAAAGTTGGATATGTTGTATCTGTAATAGTTAACACTGGGTTTTAATGTGAGGATTTATGTTAATTGGCCTAAGAGTTGGGTTTTGCTTAGCTATTGATGGCAGAGGCTTCAAATACTTCTACTGTCCTTGCTTTTGCCCTTCATCTTGGTTATAAGACTTCTGTTTGCACTGATTCTCATGGAATCTTGCAACTCTTTCAATAGTAATCCATTGAAATAATCTGTGATTATACTTGACACTTGTTAGTGTGGTTGTAGGGTATGGGGGAGGGAAGTAATATATAGTCTTCTTGATTAAATCTCAGTCTAATAGTTTTCCAGTCTAATTGTGTCTGGAGTCTGTGGCTTTCTCAAGCATTTCTGTCTGTTCTCCCATGACACAACTATTATCCCCCTGGCTTTGTGCTCCCTGTTGTAGCTTTAGAATTCTCAATACATTTTTTTGAAGCCCTGTCCCTGTTAACAATGATTTTTCTCTTCTATTGTATTTGAGGTAGGAAGTCTGGAGAGGGTATAGTGTTGTGTAATTCCTTTTCTCCATGTGGGATAAGCTTCTGGCTAAGTGTTTCCCCTGAAAGGAGGATTTTATCATGAATGCTCCTGAAGGGTTTCACAATGTTTTCTCCTCCTCACCTGACAGGGTTATGAGGATATTTTCTCATATCCTGTCTTCGAAAACCTAGTACCATCCTGGAAAGGAAGCCCACAACGTGGGGACCCCTTTAGGATTGTGGCCTCCAAGAATTTCTCACTTTCATTCTAGTCCACACTCAAATACCAGCAATTTCTCAGATTTTCCAAAGAAGTCAGTGGCCTTATCTCTTTAGCTTCCCTGCTCCAGGTAAACAATTCTCAGGTGCCCTATTTACCTGCTGCTGTCTCTCCAGATATTGAGAGGCTGCTTTCTCTGTGACCTCAGTTCTCTGATGGGTCCAAAAAGATGTTGATTTTCAAATTTTCCAGCTTTTATTATTGTAAGGAAAGAATGCCAACTGCTGAGATCTTTACACATTAGACCTGAAACAAGAAGTCTAGCTGTTTTTCTTTAATTAAATAAAAACTAATTTTAAAATCATTTTAAGGATCCAGTTTACTAACTAGAAACAGTATTATATTGCATGAAAGAAAATCATTGAATATAATAGTGGTGTTTTTTTTTTTTCTTAATGGAAAGGTGTTGTTACTTAAAAAATAAAATTGTAAAAGTATGAATTTCCAAATACTATATCCATGTGTGGAAATAAAATAGACAAAATGATTTTTAAAAATTATGTTTCAATTTGTCAATTTACACATAATCTAAATTGTATTATATCACCTCCCACAAAAATACATTAAAATCTAAGATTTATTTATTTTCAATTGTCTCCATTAGAAATATTTCTACTATTTGAAAGGTTAATCAATAGCCAAACATATATGTTTTTGTTAAATCCTGACTTCTGACTTTGTTTCTGCTCTAATCTGACCCTAAAGCATTCTAGGGACTCTACTCTCTTGCGTTCAGGCATAATTAGTAAAAATGTCTTCGTTCTTCTATTATCTTCAACCTCATCCATACATACAATACCCTATAAAAATGCCAATTGATGAATATTTTATTCTTGCCCCTTTCTCTCCAGGACACCCTCTTTGGGTCTCTTGGGATTCTCTGTCTCACTGAGTTTTGGCACCCAAACTAAAATCTTGTTCCAGATCTCAGTTGACTTCCTAAGTGTGTATTTCTATTTTTCCCTCAATATGCAATATCTTAGCATTAGATACCTGCAATTTAATAATGTGTCAGTAATATTTGTTTTTTTTTCTTTTTTCTTTAAAAATATTATAGGGGTACAAATGCTTTTGGTTACATGGATTGATTTTGTTATGCTTGAGTCAGGGTTATAAGTGGGCCCATCACCCAGAAAGTGTTCATTATACCTGTAAGGTAGGTTTTAACCCACCCCTTCCTCCCCCATTCCCCCTGCTTGATTTCCACTGAGTTTTACTTCCCTCTGTGCTCATGTGTGCTCTTCAGTTAGTTCAAGTTTAATAGCAAGTACATGTGGTCTTTGTTTTTCCATTCTTTAGATACTCCACTTAGGATAATGGTCTCCAGTTCTACCGAATTGTTGCAAAAGGCCTGAATTCATCCTTCTTCATGGCTGCGAAGTATTCCATAGCATACATGTACCACATTTTGTTAATCCACTCATGAATTGATGGGCACTTGGGCTGATTCCACATCTTTGCAATTGTGAATAGTGCAGCAATAAACATTTGCGTGCAGGGGTCTTTTTGATAAATTCCTTTGGATTGATGCCCAGTAGCAGGATTGCTAGATGACATGGTAGGTCTACTTTCAGTTCTTTGAGGAATATCCATAATGTTTTCCATAGAGGTTGCACAATGTGCAGCCCCACCCACAGTGTATAAGCATTCCCTTCTCTCTGCATCCACACCACCTATTGTTTTTGGATTTTTAATAAAAGCTATTCGAACTGGGGTAAGGTGATATCTTATTATGGTTTTAATTTGCATTTCCCTGATGATTAGTGACATTGAGAATTTTTTCATATGTTTATTGACCACTGTCTATCTTCTTTTGAAAAGCTTCTGTTCGTGTTTTTGCTCACATTTTAATGGGGTTGTTTGTTTTTTTCTTATTGATTTGCTTGAGTTCTTTGTAGATTCTGACTAAGAGCCCTTTATTGCATGTATAGCTTGTGAATATTTTCTCTCATTCTGTAGGTTGTCTATTTGCTCTGTTGATTATTTCCTTAGCTGTGCAGAAGCCTTTAATTTAATCAAGTCCCATTTATTTCTTTTTGTCATTGCTGTGATTGCCATTGAGATCTTCTTCATAAATTCTTTGCATAGGCCAATATCTAGAAGAGTTTTTCCAACATTTTCTTCTGCAGTTCTTATGGTTTCTTGCCTTACATTAAGTCTTTTACCCATCTTGAATTAATTTTGTGAGTGGTGAGAGATATGGATCCTGTTTCATTCTTCTGCATATGGCTATCCAATTTTCCAGCACCATGGATTGAATAGGAATTCGTTTCCCCAGTGTATATTGTTGTCTGCTTTGTCAAAGATCAGTTGGTTGTATGTGGATGGTTTTAAATCTGGGTTCTGTATTTTGTTCCATTGGTCTATATCTCTATTTTTGTACCAATACCATGCTGTTTTGGTTACCATAGCCTTGCAGTATAGTTTGAAGTCTGGTAATGTGATACTTCCAGATTTGTTCTTTCTGCTTATGATTGCTTTGGCTGTTTGGGCTCTTTTCTGGTTCCAAACAAGGTGTAGAATTGTTTTTTCTAGATCTGTGAAGTATGACGTTGCTATTTTGATGGGGATTTCATTGAATATGTAAATCACTTTAGGTAATATGGAAATTTTAACGTTGATTCCACTGATACATGAGTATGATATGTTTTTCCATTTGTTTGTGTCATCTGCAAGTTCTTTCCTCAGTGTTTCGTAGTGCTCTTTGTAGAGATCTTTCACATCCTTGGTTAAGTGTATTCCTAGGTATTTTATTTTCTTTGTAACTATTGTGAATGGTATTGTGTCTTTGATTTGACTCTCAGCTTAACTGTTATTGGTGTATAGGAATGCTACTGACTTGTGTACATTTATTTTATAACCTGAGACTTTGCTGAATTTACTTATCAATTCCAGGAGTCTATTGGTGGAGTCTTTGGGGTTTTCGAGATATAAGATCATATCATCAACAAAGAGAGATAGTTTGACCTACTCTTTCCCAATTTGGATATCATTTATTTCTTTCTCTTGCCTGATTGCTCTGGGTAGGACTTCCAGCACTGTGTTGAATAGAAGTGGTGACAGTGGGCACCCTTGTCTTGTTCCAGTTCCTAGGGGGAATGTTTTCAACTTTTACCCATTCAGTGTGATGTTGGCTGTGGGTTTGATATATATGGCTTTCATAATCTTGAGATATGATCCTGTTGTGCCTAATTTGTTGAGGGTTTTTATCATGAAAGTATGCTGGATTTTGTCAAATACTTTTTCTGCATCTATTGAGATGATCATATGGCCTTTGTTTTTGCTTCTGTTTATGTAGTGAATCACATTTATTGATTTATGTATGTTGATCCATCTTTGCATCCTGGGATGATGCCCGCTTGGCCATGGTTGATTATTTTCTTGATGTGTTGTTGAATGCAATTTGCTAGTATTTTACTGAGGGTTTTTGCATCTATATTCATAAGGGATATTAGTCTGTAGGGTTTTTTTTTTTATGCTATTCCTGTCCTGGCTTTTGGTATCAAGATGATGGCTTCGTAGTAGGAGTTGGGGAGGATCCCCTCCCTCTCTATGTTATGGAATAATTTCTGCAGTATGGGTACCAGATCTTCTTTGTGGGTCTGGTAAAATTTGGCTATCAATCCATCTGGTCCAAGGCTTTTTTTTTGTTGGAAGAGTTTTTATTACTGCTTCAATTTCTTTGCTTGTTATTGATATGTTCAGGAGTTCTCCTTCTTCCTGACTGAGACTTGGGAGGTTGTCCGTATCCTCTATGTTTTCAAATTTGTGTGTGTAGATATTTTCATAGTTTTCACAGATGATATTTTGTATTTCTGTGTTATCAGTTGTAATAGCTCCTTTTTCATTTCTGATTGAGCTCATTTTGGTCTTTTCTCTTCTATTCTTGGTTAATCTAGCAAAAGGTCTATCACTTTTGTTTATCTGTGCAAAGAACCAACTTTTTGTTTCATTGATATTTTGTATTTTTTGTTTGTTTTCCATTTTGTTTAGTTCTGCTCCAACCTTAGTTGTTCCTTTTCTTCTGCTGGCTTTCAGTTTTGTTTGCTTTTCCTTTTCTAATTCCTTAAGATGTGTCATTAGATTGTTAATTTATGATCTTTCTGGCTTTTTATTGTAGGCATTTAAGGGTATGAATTTTCTCCTTAGGACTGCTCTTGCTGAATCCCATAGATTTTGGTAGCTTGTGTCCCCTTTGTCATTCAGGTCAAAGAATCTTTTGATTTCCATCTTAATTTCATTATTGACATAATAATCGTTCAGCAGCAGGTTGTGTAATTTCCATGACTTTGTGTAATTTCCATGACTTTGTGTAGAATTGAGTTTTTCTCTTGGAGTTGATTTGTAGTTTTATTCCACTGTGGTCTGAGAAAATACATGGTATAATTTCTATTTTTTTGAATTTATTGGGACATGTTTTGTGTCCTAAGATATGATCAATCTTGGAGAATATTCCATGTGCTGATAAGAAGAATGTATATTCAATAGTTTTTAAGTAAAATGTTCTGTAAATGTCTGTTAGACCCCTTTGTTCTAGAGTCCCATTTAAGTCCAGTGTGTCTTTATTTATTTTCTGCTTGGACTATCTGTCTAGTTCTGTTGGTGGGGTGTTGAATTCCCTGGCAATTATGATGCTGTTGTTTGTCTCTTTGCTTAGATCTAGTAGGGTTTGCTTTAGGAATCTGGGAGCTCCTGTGTTAGGTGCATAAATATTTGAGATTGTTATGTCTTGTTGTCAAATTGCTCCCTTTACCATTATATAATCACCAGCTTTGATTTTCTTTACTATTGTTGATGTAAAGTCAATTTTATCTCATATGAAAATCAGTACACCTGCTTTCTTTATGTTTCCATTTGCATGGAATATTTTTTTCCATCCCTTCACCTTGAATCTGTATGAGTCCTTGCAGGTTAGATATATCTCCTGGAGACAGCAGAGACTTGGGTTGTATTTTTTCATCCATTCAGCCAGCCTGTGTCTCTTCAGTGGGGCATTCAGACCATTCACATTGATTGATAGAATTGATATGTGGGTTGCTGTTCTGCTCATCCTGTTGGGTAACACCTTGTTGCTGTGTTTTACCTCTTGTGCTATTGTTTTATATGAGTTCTGTCCTTTAGCTTTTGGGTGGTTTTACACTGGTGGGTGTCTATTGTGCTGATCCATGTATAATGCAGTTCTGAGTATTTCCTGCAGGGCAGGCCTGGACTTGACAAATTCCCTCAGTGTATGTTTGTCTGGAAAAGTATTTATTTCTCCTTCATATGTGAAACTTAGTCTTGCAGGATACAAAATTCTAGGCTGGCAGCTGTTTTGTTGGAGAAGACTGAAGATGGGTGCCCAACCCCTTCTGGCTTGTAACGTCTCAGTTGAGAAGTCTGCAGTTAGCCTGATGGGTTTTCCTTTGTAATTACTTGATGTTTTTGCCTCATGGCTCACAAGAGTACCTCCTTCATGTTGACTGTGGCCAGTCTGATAGCTATGTGTCTTGGTGATTGCCTCTTTGCAATGAATCTCCCAGGTGTTTGTTGAGCTTCCTGTATTTGGATGTCTAAATCCCTAGCAAGAACAGGGAAGTTTTCTTCAATTATTCCCTCAAATCTTTTTTTTGGCCCTTGTGCATTTTCTTCTTCACCCTCAGGGACACCTATTATTCTTACATTTGGCCATTTTACATAATCCCATATTTCTTGTAGCCTTTGTTCATTCCTCTTAATTCTCTGTTCTTTATTTTTGACTGACTGAGTTAATTTGACATCTTTGTCTTCAAGCTCTGAGATTCTTTCTTCTGCCTGGCCTAGTCCCTTATTCTTAAAACTCTCTACTGTGTTTTGTATTTCCTTAAATTAATTTTTCATTTCCAGAAGTTCTATTTTTTTTTAATATGTCATTATCTGCAGTGAATTTTTCCTTCATTTCCTGAATTGTTTCTCTGGTTTCTTTATGTTGGTCTTCCATTTTCTCTTAGATTTCATTGAACTTCCTCACAATCTATATTTGGATTTTTTATCTGTCATTTCAATATTTTCATTTTGGTTGGTATCCATTGCTAATGAGCTGGTGTTCTCTTTTGGGGGTGTCCTTTTGCTTTGATTTTTTATACTTCCAGAGTTCTTTTGCTGATTCCTTCTCATCTGGAGAGCTGTTGCTTCTTATTTTTGTATTTTCTTTTGTTTAGATAGGGCTTCTTTTTTTTTCACTTTCCCCCTCACTCTTAAGTGTGTGACTGTAGCACATGTTCGGCAAGAATTTTGGCTTTGCTTATGGGTGCTTTAATGGTGATCTAGGTTCTGGATGGATGCCTTGGTTATAGTTATCCTTAGCATGGTGGTTTTCTCAGTTGCTAGTTCTTTGTAGGCTGTAGCTGTGGTGAGCTGTGTTTGTGGCCAGATACCCTGTTTCTCTTTGATGAAGGAGGTTGAGGTCTTTTACATCTTTTCTGTTTCCTCAGCCCTGTGGTCTTCTAAACAGTGTGAATTGTATTGGCACACCCAGCTTAATCTTTGGAAAAGTACATTGTGCTTGTGGGTAAGAATCAACCACACCCTGTATGATTGGGTCAGTAAATGCTATGAAGGGCTATGCAAATTGACCTTCCTGCCAATAAGTGGTAGTTGCTGGAAGGAACAAGCTGCAGTGTTGTTTTGGGGACCTCTGGCTGGTTCTAGCCCCTCAGGAGAAGCACTTGAATACCCAAGGTTGTGGGTGGGATCCTGGAACTTTCAGGTGAGTCCTTATTCTCCACCACAGCAGATGCCTTGGGGGAAGTGAGGCTGGGATGGGCTGGGGTGGGTGAGCCTACCCTCAGGCTCCACAAAAGCTGGTGAGGTAGCTGTCTAGGCAGGTGCCAAAGATCTGCTCCCAGACCACCAGGGAGGGGCTGATGTGGCCCCACCCTGCCAGAAACTCTGCTTATGGGGAAGCGGCTGTCTGAGATTTATGATCTGGCTGTTGGGAACCAGTGTCACTCTTCTCCCTACTCCTATGCTCCATGATCACACTCAGGCATCTGTCAGCAGGCAGGAGCTCAAACTGGCTGAGCTCTTCTATGATGGTGCTGTGGGCTGGGGGCTTCCCTGTCCAGGATCCCATCCTGGACTGAAAGTGTGGCCTTCCTGTGGGGTGAGGGGTGCTCTATGAGTGTGTTGCAGCTGGGATCCACACTGCACTGTCCTCTCAGTTCTGCCCATGTGGCCTTCTTTACCTCCCAAGGTTAGTTCACAAATCTTCCCTACATGCTCCTGAGCAACACAATCGAGTCCTGGGAGTATGGGATCTTGCCTGTGGGTCTGTCCCCAGGGCCCCAAAGATCAATCCCTGACTGTTCCAGGGAGAAGCATGCTGGTCCTGTATTGCCTATGGGGTGCTTAAACAGGTTTCATGTCCCTCTGCTTTGGGGTGTGCCCTGCTCTGATGGACCAGCTGAGCAGGCAGCACTGGGGAGAGCTGGTGAGCAGGGAACTCAGAGTCTGAGCACCCCTTAGTCTTCTGCAGGTCTTTAAGGGGAAAGGTTTGAGCCCCACTCTCTGTGGAAGCCTAGGTGTGGTGGGTGCACCAAGAGGAGAAGCAGCTTCTTGTGAGAGTTCTGGTTCAAACCTCTCTCTTGGCAGCCACAGTGAGGGAGGGGAAGAGGAGGAAAAGAGTCTGCATGGAGGAAAGCTAGCACTCTGGTCATCTCTGTCCCTCTCTCTGGAAAGCAGCTCACCCAGAATGTCCAGGCTCTGGGGTCACACAGATGCACTGAGAACCACTGGCCCCTGTGACTCCTGCAGTCTGGGCCAGAGTTGGTAAACATTTGTGTAGGAATAAGCAATATGAAAACTGAGGGGCTGAAGCCCACTGGGAAGGACAAAGGCAGACAGTGGGTGGACAAGCAATATGGCGCCTGCCGTCTTGGCTTGGGTCTGCGGTGATGGGAAGTGACCCTAAGGGTGCTGGTGGTCTGGTGATTTGTCCTCAAGAAGTTCCCAGTTCACTGGCAGCAGCCACTTTGGGGCTCATGAGGGTAGAACGGCTCTCCAGCAGCTCAGAAGCCTACTGACTGCAAGAGGTGTGAGGGAGGGAGAAACAATTCACTCCACCTGCCCTTTTTGCTGGCCTCCAAGCCTCTTGGGGGTTGACCTCTGCTAATATTTTGCTCCTTGTTCTGCTCTGCAACTTCTTCCTGTGGAATCTCTTGAAGGTTTTGGCACTTTTCCCTTGGAATTATACCCAATCTATGTTTGTTTGTTTGTTTCTTTTTCATCTAAAATTTTTCCCTCTTTCTGAGATGGTCTGGCAGCTGGTGTCTCTGGGTCACCATCTTCTCTGAGTTGTCTTTCTTAATTTAATACATAAATCAATTATCAAACCCTCTATGAGCCACCGTTTGTGCTACATATTTTTTTACATCTCTGTGTGTTAGTTTGACGTCTGATTCTTTTTCTCTACCTTCGCCCAGTATTCCCCACTCTTCTTAATTTCTGCTCTGATATCAGAACCAGATAAGTAATCCATGCAATATAGGAGTAGTTTATAAAATTATACTGTGTGAATACAGCAATCTACACTGGTTGGAGAAGATATGCTTCAAATCTGTTCTTTCCTTGATGAGGTTAGATATACATATATTTATCTAACTCTGCCAGAATTTCTAATTTCCTTTCATACATAATATCTTAGGATAATGATTTTTCTTTTCTTTCTTTGCTCCATGAAAAGAAAGAAATGACAGCAATTGGCTGGGTTTGTCTTGTGAATGTAACAAATGTTGATTTGCTATTAGTGTAGAAATGCTTTTTTAAGTGATACGTTAAAAAGTTCATTAGATATTTATAATGAAAGGTAGTGAGTTTGCATGAAAAATTGTAAAACACAGCTCCAAACTTAATTATATTCAAAGTAATTACAAGTGAGTTCAGAATACAAAAAGTTATAAATAACTAGATAGTTTTTTAATAATTAAATGTCAAATGCATTCAATACTATTTTGCAGTATTTGAGAAAGAAGAAAACAGCATTAAAAGAAATGAAGAAAAAAGAGGAAAATAAAGGAAAATAAAAGTAATAAAAATGGACTATCACAGGAAAAAATATTTATTTCAGATTGGTTTTATATTCTTCATTGATAGGATATGTTTAAAAATCCCATTGAAGAAATATATATCTATTTATAATTCATTGATTTATTTTTGATAGCAGTTAGATCAGTTAAACATATTTAGTTACCAAAGATGCTCACTAGCATCTTCATATCACTCTATGGGAATAGAGTTGCTATTAATGGCATGCAAGGCTGTCATTTCGAATTTCTCGTCCATAGTAATTTTTTAAATACAGTGTAGAACCATTTGTTGATCATAGGAAGGAGCAAAAGGATGAGTATAAGTAACTGAGATCAATGAAATATTCTTTAAGATTTAGGAGAATATGGGTATTCATCACTGACACAAATTATACATTTGTTCTCATGGTCCAAAGTGAAAAAGAAGCATCATCATAGAAAAGCTATTTCTGCTAGAAAGGTGCTAATACATTCTTAGACTGTTTTTGAACCACAGGCCAAGTCTCTCATCTCTTGAAGCATTGATCATGAAAGATTTTCCAAAGAGAAATCGTGGTTATCAAAACCTAGAAATGCTGAGAACTGTTCTTTTTCCCTCTCACTCCAACATCATAGAGCACTACAAGCTTTTGTGACATGCTTGCCTTGACTTGAACATTGCTGTATTTCTTCATTGTGCTGGAATTTTATTATTTGCGGTACATGGTATGGTTACCTGTCTGAAATATCTAATATGGGGGTTCAATAGTTTGATTGATTCTTTGCACTCATGAGCATGGGTGCAACAAGAAAACTAATGTTGTATCCAAATGTATCTTCATAAGTATTGGAAATTTGCCAACTTAATAAGCTAGGAATGTCATCAAAATTTTGTAGATGTCATTTCAGAAACAGGAAAAATATTGATGTTATTATAACAACTTTTTAGAAAAGTTGTTGAAAAATAAGTCAGGAAGTTAAGAGAGAACCAGAAAAAAGAATGGATAATTGAATATCTAGAGACACACTAATGGGTGAAGGGGCTAGAGCCTGTACAGAAAAGGAAATGTTTAACATAATAAATAAAAATTAAATGAAAGAATTTTTTTTGGAATAAGAAGGAGAAAGTTTAATTGGAAATATAGTAGAAAGATTATATTTGGTTACAAGGAGGAATTTTCATCATCTGACACCAGCAAAGAGAGAGCTATTGAAGATTCTGTTAATGTTTAATTTTAAAAGGGAGGGGCTTCTGCTTTTAATCATAGTGTTGTAACAGGAAAGAATTTGGCATTCCCATTAGAAGCAACTAAAAAATAATTTTGAACACTAAACAAAGGCTTTCAATAAATTGGAAATCATGCAATGAAAGAAAAGAATCCCTGAGAGATGGAAATAAACTAAGTGAGCTCTACAATTGCCCAACTTACTGTTACAAGACCTTCTAGGCCTTAATGCAAAAAGGGGTAACTCAAGTGGAAAGGGTGGACTCCCTGAGTTGAACATATGGAGCTGAGAATCTAGAGAGACCAAGGTAGGTAGAGTTTGCAGGACAGAGACCACTCTGGAGATGAGAGAATTCTTGACATCTGTAGACAGTCCCACTTAAACAACTAGTAGAGTACTGATCAGCATATGTGTGAGGGGAAACTACCCAAGGCTGGGAAAAGAACCACCTAAAAAGGTAATAGAAATGGTTCAGTGCTCACATAACTCTGTGCTATTGTCTGCTTTCACCAGCCAGAGTAGAAAACCGTATAATTCACAAACCATTTTGTAGAGAACTCTGAAAGGTTTTGCTTTAATGATTGGAATAATTAGCTTTAAATATCACTCTTGTCATGCCTAACAAATCTTAAAAGTCATACTAAAAAAAAAACTGATTTCAAGTAACTTAAATTCATCCCAGCACAAAGTTTAAGAATATTTACAGAAATAGAAAATTATCTAGCACCTGACAAAGTAAAATTTGCAATGTCTTTCATCCAATCAAATATTACAAGACATTCACAGAAACAGAAAAATACAACCAGAATGAAAAAAATCAATGCCATCTGACTCAGGAGTGGCACAGAAAATAGAATTAACAGAGATATCAAAATAGTTATTATAACTGCAGTTCACATGTTCAAAAAACTAACAGAAAGGTTAAACATGTTAAGAAGAGATATGGAAGATATGATAAAAAACCAAACTGGACTTTGTGAATTAAAAATATGTCTGGCACAAAATAAATACATTGGCTATGATTAGTTTCCGATTAGATATCACAGAAAAAGTGACTGATAAATTTGAACACCTAGCAATAGGAACTGTCGAAAATAAAACACGGGAAAAAAAAAGAGTGAAGAGACAAAAAAGAACAGAACAGTCACCTGCGTCACGACATCTGGCAGTCTCTTATATGTGTAACTGGAGTACCTGAAAGAGGCAGTAGCAGAAAATTATTTGAAGGAATAATGTCACAACAATTTCCCAGTTTGATAAAAACTGTAAACCCAGAGATTCAAGATGTTCAAGATACTTCCAGCCCTAAAAACATGAATAAAATTGTACCAAAAAAATCATAATTACATGGTTAAACATCAGTCAAAAGGGTAACATCTTAAAGGTGTGCTGAGGAAAAATATACATTATCTACAAAGAAACAAAAATAAAATGATGGAAAATATATCATCAAACTCAAAGGAAGATCCAAGACAGTGAACGAACACCTTTAAAGTACTGAGGGGAAAACTATAAAAGAATGGTCATCCTAGAATTTTGTGCACAAAGAATATGTCTTGCAAAACAAAAGGTGGAATAAGTACTTTTTAAGAAAAATGAAACCCAAGAAAATTCATTATTGGAAGATCCGGGGTACAAAATCATTAAAAAAATTCCTTCAGATAGAAGAAAAATAATACCCAATATGAATATGGATCAATACAAAGAATGAACAATAAAAGACATGTTAAGTACATTAGTAAATATATGAGAGTTCTTCATATTATTTAAAGCTTCTTAAAATATTACTGACTGATTAAACAAAAAAAGTGACACTATATGGGATTTATAATATATATATAAATTAAATGTATGACAAAAATAATACAAAAAATTGACAAGGGAGTTAGAGAAGTATACTTAGTACATAATGTTCTTATGCTACGTATGAACTGGTATAATATCACCTAAAGGTAGATTATGATACAGTAAATATTCATACTGTAAACCCTAGAGTAACCAGTAAAATAACAAAAAAAATTATAGATAATAAGTCAATAAAACAGATAAAGTAGAATCATTAAAAAACATGTTCAATCCAAATGAAGGGTAAAAAAAGAGAAAAAGGTAGCAAAGAACATATGGAACAAACAGAAAATAAATGGCAAAACAGGTATATGAATAAATGCTCAACATCATTATTGTATTTGTATTTCATCAGAAAAATACAAATCAAAACTACAATAAGATATCATCTAACCCCAGTTAAAACGGCTTTTATCAAAAAGACAGGCAGTAACAGATGCTGGCGAGGATGTGGAGAAAGGGGAACCCAGGTACACTGTGAAAGGGAATGTAAATTAGTGCAACCACTATGGAAAACAGTATAGAAGTTCCTCAATAAACTAAAAATAGAACTACCATATGACCCAGCAATCGCACTGCTGGTTATATATCCAAAGGATGGGAATTTAATATATTGAAAAGATATCTGCCCTCCCATGTTTATTGCAGCACTATTTACAATAGCCAAAATAGGGAATCAACTTACATGTCCATCAATGGATGAATGGATAAAGAAATTGTGGTACATATACACAATGAAATATTATATAGCCACAAAAAAGAATGAAATCCTGCCATTGGCAACAACATGGATAGAACTGGAGATCATTATGTTAAGTGCAATAAGCCAAGCCCAAAAGGATACATCTCACATGTTCTCATTCATGTGTGAGAGCTGAATGTTAAAAACAATTGATCTCATGAAGACAGAGAGTAGAATAATGATTACCAGAGGATGGGAAGGGTAGCAGAGAGGGTGGGATAAGTGGGGATGGTTAATGGGTGCAAAAATATAGTTAGTTTGTTAGATAAAATGAACAATATTTGACTGTACAACAAAGTGACTATAATCAACAATAAGTTAGGGTATACTTTAAAATAACTAAAAGAGTGGAATTGGAATGTTCCTAACACAAAGAAATGTTAAATGCCTGAAGAGATGGATACCCCAATTACCCTGATTTGATTAATTCACATTGTATGCCTGTATCAAAACATCACATATACCCTATAAAGATATACAACTATTATGTACCTCTAATAATTGAAAAGAAAAAAGAAAAAAAATGAATGGCAAAATGATACGGCTAAACTTAACCTTAATAATAACATTAAATGCAAATGGTGTAAACACTACAATTAAAGACAGAAATTATTGGACTATATAAAAAGAAATATCTATATACTACCTATAAGAAACTCACTGTAAATATAAAGAAACACAATGGTTAGAAGTAAAAGGATCACAAAAGATACACTATGTTAATGCTAATCGAATCAAAGCTGCTATGGCTATATTAAAAACAAAGTAAGGTTTCATAACAAAGAATATTAACAGGCATAAAGAAGGCAATTTATAATGATAAATTGGCCAATTAATAGGGCATAATAACATCCTCAGTGTTTGTACACTTGATAAAAATGCATAATTATTAACTCAAAATCTAGTTCTTTGATATCAATAAAACTGATAAAGTAGATAAACTGATAAAACTCTCTAGCTTCATTGTTCAAGATAAAAAGAGAAAGTCACAAATTACCAGTATCAGGAATGAGAGATGTGATGTCACCCTGCAGAATGTGTATTTATTTGAAGCAAAATCAGAGAATATTATGAACAACTTTATACCAATAAATTCAAGAACTTAATGAAATGAACATATTCTTTGACATACATAAAATATTGAAGCTCATTAATGAAGAAATAGATAACCTGAAATGGAAAAATTCTTTGAAAGACACAAACTATCAAAACTCACTCAAAAAAAATAGATAACTTGAGCACTATATTAATTTAAGAAATTGAGTTGTAATATAAAAACTTTCTGCAAATTACACCCCAGTAGCAGATGTCTTCACTGATGAATTGTACTGAACATTTAAAGAAGAAATAGCATCAAATTTATAGAAAAATTTTCAGAAAACTAAAAAGCATTTAATGTTTCCAAATTCATTTTATGAGACCAGCATTACAAAGATACCAATACCACAGGATGACAATATACGCATGTAACAACTGGACAATATCCTTCATAAATATTGATGCAAGATTTCTAAACCAGTTCAGCAAAGCTTATCCAGCAATATATTAAAAGGATAATATATTATGACTATGTGACTATCCCATGAAAGAAAAGTTATTTTAACTTTCCAATAACATTGAATGTAACTCACCATATTAACAAACTGCAAAATAAAGAATCCAATTATCATCTCAATAGATACAGGAAAAATGTGTAACATAATCCAAAATCTAGTCCTCTCAGGAAACAAGAAATAGAAGGGAACTTCCTTAACCTGCTTAAGAGTATCTACAAAAGTTCACAGCTAATACCATACTTAATGTCAGAAAAATGAATGCTTTTTTGAAGGATCGGGGAAAAAATAAGTGTTTTTGCTCTCACTACTTCCGTTCAGCCTTATCTGGGCAGTCCAGCCAATGCAATAAAAGCAGATGAATTAAAAGACATCTACCTTAAAAAAAGAAGGAAAATTTGTCTTTTATTTACAGATGACAATCATTTCTACAGAACATTCAATGGAAGCTACAAAAGTGCTACTAGAATTTAAGAAGCTATTTAAGCAAGGTTGCAGATTACACAATCAATGTACAAATCACTGTATTTCTGTATAATAGCAGTGGAAAATGAAATTTTAAAATACCATTTAAAATTGTAGAAATTCATGAAATATTTAGGAGTACATCCGACAAAATATGTGAAAGGTCTAACAGTATAAAAATTGCTGATGGAAGTTAAATAACATAAAAATAAATGGAAAGTTATACCATGTTTATGGTTTGGAAAACTCAATGTTGCTAAAATATAAAGTTTTTACAATTTTATCCATAGACTCAATGAAATCTCAATCAAAATCTTAGCCAGCTTGTCTGTAGAAAGTAACAAAATGATTCTAAAATTTACATGAAAATAAAAACAACACAAAAAGAACAAAATTAGCAGATTAATGTGTGATCTCAAGAGTTACTATAACAGTAATCAAGATATTGTATATTGGCATCAAGATAGAAAATAATTCAATGGAACAGAATATGGTCCAGAAATAGACCTATCTATATATGGATAATTGATTTTCAACAAAGGTTTGAAGGCAATTCAGTGTTTAAATAATATTATTTTCAAAAAACAGTATTAGAACAATTTTGTGTCCATATGCACCTTCCCTCAAGAACTTCAATTCATACCTCACATCATATGGAAAAATTAACTTAAAACAAAGGGAGACTTTATGTAAAACCTAAAATTATAAAACTTCTGGAAGAAAATATTCCTTTTCAAATTAATTTTTTAATTGATAAATAAAAATATATGTATTTCCTGTATATAACATGATGTTTTAAATTACAACATGATGTTTTGAAATATATACATATGGGTGACTAAATCTAGCTAATTAATATATTCATTACCTCACATAGTTATTATTTTTGTTGTGAAAATACTTTACATCTGCTCTTTTAGCATTTTGCTCAAAGAAAATATTTCTTATACATGACACCAAAAGCATCATCTGTTAAGAATAAAGATTGCTAAATTGGATTTCATCAAAATTTTAAAATTTTTCTCTTAAAGACACTGTAAGAGAATCAAAAGACAAGCCACATACTAGGAGAATGTGTTTGCAAATCATATATCTGATAAAAGTCTTGTATCCAGATTATATAAAGAACTCTTAAAGCTGAATAATAAGTAAACAACCCAATTAAAAATGGACAAAATGTTTGAACAGACATTTTACAAAACTGATATACTAAGGGAAAACTCATGAAAAGATGGTCAACATCAGTAATCATTAGAGTATCATTAGAGATGCTTAAATTCAAACCCCTGTGAGATATCACTACATGTTCATTAGAATGGATAACATGAAAAAGACTGATCATGCCATGTGTTTGTAAGGATGTGGAGGAATTGAAATTCTTACACACTCCTTGTGGAAATGCAAAAATTAAGTATCTACTGTGCAAAATGATGTGGCAGTTTCTTAAGAATTTAAAAATGTATGTACAACATAATGCAACTATTCTACTCCTAAGTATTTATGAAGAGAGGTAAAAGTATATTTTATATGCTGTACAAAGGCTTGTACATGAATGTTTATAGAAACCTTATGATAGCCGGAAAGTAAAAGCAAACTAAATATCCATCCATGGGTGAATGGAAAAACTGGTGTTTCTCTGCAATGGAAGCTACTCCACAACAACAAAGAATGAAATGGGATACTCACTACAACTATGCTGAGTGTAACAAGACAGGCTTAAAAGAGTACATATGATATAATTCTATTCTTATAAAATCCTAGGAAACTAATGTGACAAAAAGAATATTAGTAGTTGTTTCAGTACGTATAGAACAGGGATAGGTCAAGAAGGGGCGGGAGGAAAGAATTACAAAGACAAACCTGCTGAGGTGGCAGTTATGTTCATTTTCTTGAATGTGGTGATGGTTTCAGGGCGGGGTGTGTGTGTGTAAAAACTTATCAATTTGTCTAATTTAAATATATCTTGTCTATTGTATGTCAATTATTCCTCAATAAACTTATTAGAAAAACAATGAATCTGAGCAATTAGATAGAGTTGTCATTTACTTACATGGGGGAAAACACGAAGATATGTTGGTGTGGAAATAAAGTGTTTTACTGAGGATAGGACATTTAAAAATGTGAACAAGTCATCAAAATAAAGCTGGCATAAGAGATAAATTTAATGATTGCCAAGTTACAACTAAAAACCCCTAAGAGGGTGAATGATGAAGTTCATTTGCATGACAAACAGGATTTATAGAATATTTGCATTATATTACATTTTCATAAATGTCATTATTCATAAATCTATTTGAAATAGATACAATTTCATAACCAATCATATGTTTCATAATAGCAGATATTATAATAATCTATAATTTTTAGATACTAATTAATATTAACAGTATTGAATGAATGTTAGAATTTAACTTAATTGAATATAGACTTAATCACTTAATTAGTTTTGCCTAATGTTGTAAAACCTTTTTAGAAAACACATATATAGTCCAAGAAAGTGATTCAAAATCCCTTTCTAAGTGACACATTTATTTTTTTCCAAATGCTATGTATGTATTTACATTATCACACAAAAATTTAAAATATGTGGTAATTTATGTTACACAATTTAGACTATACATTAAATTGGTTTTGTTCATTGAATTATTGATTTTGCTGCTGTTTGCCAATATTTCCAGCTCACCTTTCATTTCTAGGTGTGAGATATATAAATGTGTGTGTGTATATCTATATGTGTGTGTGTGTGTGTGTGTGTGTATATATATATATAAAATCTATATAAAATATACTTCACCAATCCATTGACTTACTTGTGGGTGGAAGAATGTGAGTAGAAACAGTATGTCTGTTTTCAGTCTTAAAAAAGAAGTGTAGTACTACTCCAGTAGGATATATGTGTTGTACTACTTACTGACCATTGGATCTGAGAATGGATAACTTCATAATTCTGGAGCTGCTATTCCATTTGGTGATAACTGGATTCTTGTAAAAATCACCACAAAGGTTTACAAGGTACAATCACAAAATCATAATGTGACAATTGAGATTCAGGCTTAAAAATGGGTTTGATTATTTTAATAACCACTTCAATCTGCAATAGGTCTTACTGGAAAATGTTTAGAATAATTATAAAATACGTTTTTTTTTTCTGGAATTGAGTTATACAGCTCATTTTTTGGCTATAATTATAGTTTGTTTCCATCATAAATATATTTATATAGTGAAAATTTCTTATTGGAAATCCTAAAAAACAAAGCATTGTGTGTATACAAGTAATCTCTTTAAAAACCAACTCACATTCAATTCATCCATATAACATCTCTCATGGATATGTATTGTGAGTTACACTTTATTTAAGTACCATTTACCAATTTGAAAAATCATCAGCTCAAATTATAGTAATTAAATATATAAAAATTAATTGCAAATACTAGATTTTAAGTAGGTGGTTTTGAATGACACATATTGGTGTCAGTCCTTAGTATTTGGAACCAAGTTATAGGTATTATTGTACCTCATCTGACAGTTTGGAACAAAGAATAATCCTTCAAATTCTTAATTTAGACAGTCCTCAGAATTTCTCTCAAATACAAATGAAAATGGCAAAAAATAGTACATATAAAATTAGCCCAACATAAACCTAAAAATTCAGTGCATGAATTAATGACTTAGATCTGAGTACTGGGTAGTAAAAGGACATATTTGTGTAATTATATGATAAAAGTTTAAATGATAACTGTTTAATGTGGCCCAAGAATATATAATATATGGCTATTTGACTACGGAACAAGTAAAATTTATATTAAGCTTAAAAGGAACCAATAGGGATTCAATAAAAAACAAATATAATTAAATCTAACAGAAGATAGTTCAATCAAGGGCAAACTAAGGATGAGCTATTACCCAAAGGAAAATACTCATTGGTAAATTAATGTTTATGTCTTGCTAAATTCATTGCATATAACTTCATTTACTTGAGAAAATCCTGCATCTTGTTTCATTAACCACAACAAAATTTTAATTCTTAATTAGAGGTAAGTAAGAATCTTCTTGGAAAGCTGGATATATTCGTTCCCAGTATACATCATGACCTAATTAATTTAAATCTTGGCACCTATGAACCATCTCCATTTGTGGTAAAATTTTTCTGGGTAAAATCCTTGGCTAGGATGACATGACAAACTGCCAAAGGGCAACCCAAATTTTCTTCTCCCTGTGTTCCTTGCATTTCTGTAACTCACTTAATCCTTTCCCTAGATCGTCCCAATCCAGACCGTAAATGTGCAGGACAAGTTTCCTTCCAGGTGCAGTAGTAAATGGCTCTTTTGTAATGAAATTTGCCACGTAGTCAAGGCTACAGTCCCTAATGAAGAGATGTTTTTTCAAAGTTCTAGGTATTAGTTTCTAAGGAACTTCCTAAAAGGATTCTTTAAATATCCAATTGTTTCTTAAGTTTTTAATGATCATATAACAGGGAAATCTAGATGCCCATTATGTATTTCTATGTGTTAATTTTTTTATATGTGACAGTGTAGGTTGTAGTTTCCCCAACATCCTTTCTTGTCTTCCATGCCTACTGATTGGAAAAGTCAATAAAGAATGAATAAATTAGACAGGGTCCTTACCAAATAGAAATTGCCATGTTTATTTGGCAATAATGAAGTTGAAAAAGAATACTCAAATGGAATTTCTTTTCATTTAGCTATAAACAACTGCATTTTTAAACAGAAAGATAGTTTTGTTTTGTTTTCCATATCTTTCTTACTCACAGTGGATGTAAAATTGGTGTGTGAGAGAGCAGTACAGTAATAAGGCTTTGAAAATTTATCTTTTTAAAAATACATTAAGACTATCAAATTAATTTTTTAAGTAGGGATCAAAATCAAATATTGACTACTGATACTTTGTCTCCCTTTCCTACCTTCTTCCTAGAAGTTCCTGAGCGTAGAAAATGTTTCTCAAGCATAAAGTTGGCCGTGGACAGCCCTCATAGGACAGCAGTAGCAGCAAAATCTCTCTCTGCTTTTCTAATAGATTTGGGGCATTGAAGAATTTTTCTATTTTGTAGCTATTACTTCGTCCATTTTAGAGATCAGAAGGTATAAACAAGGAAGCAAGTCCTGGTTAATTTATATTAAACTCTGTCACTTGGAACTCACAAGGATTGTGCTAATTTTGTTTGATTTCTATGCTATTTTATAGCTGAGCATAATGGAAGTAATGTGAGTCTAGTCACCAGGGGATGTCTTTAATAATTCAGGTAGAACATTCACAATTAATATGCTTTCTAAGAATAGTTCTCCATGAATAACTCATAAAAATTTAAAAAATACGGGTATTAGAAAATGTATCACTTCATGCATTCAGGTGCAAGGAATAGAAATTGTGAGGAACAGAGTATAAACCATGAAGAATCTGGAATTAAGACTTCTTGTTAGCTTCCTGTTGTACTATCTTTAGATACGGCTTTTGCCTTCCATGGGGCAATATGACTATTGCACCTCCAGACATCATGTTTCCATCTGGATAGGGAAAGAAGAAAAGACAAAAGACCAAACAGAAATAAAGACAAAGACCAAATCTGACCTGCAAAAATAAAACTTTATTTTAAATGGTATCTAATGCCTTCTTACTTTTCACTGAGTAGAACCATGTTCCATGACCACTCCTTAGTTCATGGCAACTGGAAAGATGAATATTTGATTTGCACATATTGCTAATTTGGACAAAATTGAGGTTCTTCATGAAGGAAAACTAAGATGGATCACTAGAGCCTCCCTCAGAAACCATTGCTTTCCTTAATTTCTTAAATTTGGGAGACTTTTATTTTTATTAAAATAGACTGGCACTTTATGATACTAAATAACTCAATGAAACATTTTTTGCTTTTTTTATTTATGTCAAAGAGTTATAAAAATAAACCAGTAACTTAATATGTAAGTTTAATTGACTATACAAATCCTTCTCTTCTGTGTCTAATAATTTTATATGAAAAAATTCATCTAGCAATGTCATTGCTAATGTACCTTATTCTGTATTCTCTCTGATGATATTAAGTTCAGCACAATAACAGTGTAATTACATTTCTAAGCTGAAATAGAGTGTACTCATTATTTTGTTCTGAAAATTACACTCAGATTAATCATTTAGTAAGCCCATAATTGTATGGTCAATGTAATATTAAATGTGCTGAATAATTTAAGTAAACTTGTAGATGATAACACTTAGGAAACCTATTGGTTATATACACCAGTCATTAAAAATGCTACTGGTGAATTTTAGGCAAGAATTGTTTGGAAAAATTTAATGTCTATCGGAATTATATTTACAATATTAATTTTAAAAAATAAGGTATATTTACATGGCAAGCTCTCTGGAGAAGAAAAGATAATTGTGATTTATTCCTAGATCCTGTATTCATTTATGGCATTTTGCAACTAATCATGTCAAGAAAATTACATCCAATTGCCATTCCATTTTACAAGGATATTAGATACATAATGGCATAATAGATAGAAAATGATAGTTGCTATTTTATAATGAATAGTTTTCAAAAGTGTTTGTTTTAGCCTTTTCTTTGTAGTTTTATACAAACATCTGTCTTACAAATATTTTAAAAAATCATCAACTTTTTTTGCTCATGTGACATTCTCTTAAGCATTGGTTGCAACATATTTTGAACATCTCATAACTACCAAACTTCTGATAGTCTTTACAGTTTTTTATCAAGAGAAACTTTTTAGTACATGTACACATCTTTGTTTCCATGTTATTCATATGTTATTTCTTCCTTCCAAATATTTTAAGTGGTCTAGTAGTACATTCAAGGGTCTGGTAGTACATTCAAGGGTCATGTAGGTATTAGGTAATTAAAAAGAAGAAATGTTTCCATTCATCCAACTTCCTATCATATTATTGATAGCTTTAAATATTGTGTTTACTTTTCTGATTAGAAAAATAATAATACCAGTTTTAGAGAATTTAGCAAATAAAGGAAAATATGGAGAAAAACACTAATATTTTCTTTAATACTTTTTGAGATAGCACTCTTAACATATTAATATATTTTTCATTTCCCCTCTGCTTAGTATATAATAATTATGCTTTTCTGAGTACTCATTATTTTCCTAATTTTTTTTCCCTAAAACTTACCACAAATGCTTTAATGGTCCCATGATATCCTAGTATTAATTTATTTATTCACTCATTTCTTCATCAAACATTTTTGAGTGCCTACAATATATCAAGAAATGTGCCTGTGCTGATGTTGAAGAGAATAGGCCAGACCCTCATGTGTGTATAGTTTATATTTCAGTAGAAGGGAATAGATAACTAAGAGAAAGAAAGAAATCAACCTGATAATTTCAAATAATGATAATATTAATAAAGACAATGAAATAGACAATGTAATGGTGACTAAAGTGCAAAGGCCCTGAGGAATGAATAAGTTTGGCATCTTTCAGGAACGTAAAGAATGTCAATGCGGCTGGGGCTTTATTATCTGGTTTGGGGCAACATATTTCGTTGGGGGCATTACTTTGAGTTGTCAAGCTTTTGCTTCTGATTTTAAAGCTCTCTCAAGTGAAAATGGGGTTTAGGAGCTAAGCTGATCTTTGCACAATTGAATGTATAGTATATGAATACAGACAGATGATATTAACTTAGTCCATTATTATCTGGATATGTATTTTATTGATGGATTTTACTGCCAATTTTACACTAAATAATATTGTGTGAACTTCTTATGCTTACAATGTTATCTGAGTTTCTACTTACTTAAGGTAAAGTTCTATGATGAGAATAACTAGGTCCAAGTTTACAAACTTTTTGAACATTCTTGACACTTATTTTCAAATTATTCTTCAAAAAGTTTGTGTTCACTTATACATCCAATAGCAATATGAAGAGAGCTCAACATATTGATCCTGGAAGCATTTATTATTTTTAATATGCTACTATGTTAAGCAGGTAACATAAAATTAAACCAGAATTTATTATTTTGTAGTCATTAAATCCACAACAATCTAAATATATCATAAGTGATACACACATAAACATCAATATTTCCAAGTGAAACATAAAATGATTATTAAATATTTCCTGAATAAATGGATAATTTAAAAAAAACAGAGAAGGGAATGGAAGAACAAGTTTGGGACTCAAAAGTCACTATTCTTTTGTAGTCTCATTCTTGCATCGTGAGTAAGAAATTCAGAAACCCTGAAAAAAATAACTCAGCTATTTTAATTCACAGGCCTATGATATCCTGCCCTGATATCAATAATTAAGGAAAAACCAGTTCCACCCTATAAACATTACAATTAATAATATGCACATCACTTAAAATAACGTTAGATTTTATAATATAGTAAGGTATTAAGCATTACTCATAAATTTGAACCAGTTTTTCTGATTTTAAGATCCCCTTTGACTTTGACTAATTCAGAAACAACAAAGGATTTTTTCTTTGATCAGGTGGTACATGTTAAACAGAATTATGCCCCGAGCAAATGGAAAATGCATAGAAAACTTTTGGTTTTTTTGTATAACTGTTTCAGTGAAAGGGTTTAGAATATCATAGGCACATTACATGTGTGTTTTTTTGGTGGGGAAGGGCATTTTCCAATTGCATTAAGTGGAAAAGGAAAGGAAGTTCCTAACACTAAAAGTTCTTTTAAAGTTAAAATATGAACATTCAAATACATGAACACAAATATGGCAATTCTAACACCAAGCTTTTTAAAGTTAATTAATAGAGAAAATGCATAATATAATAGTTGCCATATTGGGAATTATCTATCACTTCTTTAAGATATCAGAAGCAGAAGGAAATAAAATAACTAATATTTTAAAAATCTGAGTTAGCAACCTGTTTTGCACTCTTTTTTTTAAAGTTCTAAAAGCTGTCAGCAAAATAATACATCCATTCATCATCACCTGATGTCTGGGTACACGAATGAAGAGATGTCTCTTTTTGGCTCCAGGGACCGGTTTCGCGGAAGACAATTTTTCCTCGGACAGGGGTGGAGTGTGGTGGGGGTGTGGGCAGGAAGCAGAGCTCAGGCGATGATGCCAGCAATGGGGAGCCGCTGTAAATGCAGATAAACCTACAGATGAAGCTGTGCTTACTCACCTGCCTCTCACCTCCTGTTGTGCATCCCCACCCCTGACGGTGGTGGGGAGGGGCAGCGGCTGTGGAGGTTTGTGGCCGGGTCCCTAACAGGCCATGGATCCGTCCTGGTCTGTGGCCAAGGGGTTCGGGACTGCGTCTAAAAACATAGTCTTTCCTGGTTAATGGATCAGGTCTTAGAAGTATGGAGAATTGACAGGAGGAAAATAGGTTTGGCTTAGCTTATTATTTAATTATCTAATTGTGCTGAATGTTGTTTATTGTGGCATACATTACAGTGGGATTCATATAAGCTGACACACTCTTCCACTTCTTTCCAATGACCGCTCCATTGTTCTCTTTCTGTAGATGTCTATAATAGATTTGAGTATTTTTTGGTATCCCACTTGTTATAACCCTGTATCTCCTTCCCTTTTGTGATGAATGTGCTAAGTGCCATGGTCCTTACTAGCAAAAAAATAAGAAGAACAAACCAAGATAGGACAAATGTATCACGTTCAACATGGGCCACATCTAAGGCAAGATTTGGATGCAGAAGCAGCTGAAGCTGAGAGCTAAGACTTGGGTCCTGAGATTTATATATGGACTTCAGACCCTTGGAGCACTAAGGAGGAAAGAAACTGTGTGATATTGGCCATTAATTATGGAAATAATCAGGAATTCAGCAAATGGAATCGCTCAAATAAAAGTCACACTAAAAGAAGAGATGAATAAGAAAAACTGATTGTTTTTTCCAAATACAGTGAATGTTATCTAGGGCAACATCTTTAGATATGAATATTTAAAATGAGGTATAGATTTCTGAGCTGGTGCTAGAGTGAAAATCCTCCATTTGAAAATATGTTATATTTTTAGCCTCTGCAATTAAAACTACATCAGTAAAACATAGTACACCTATTGTTTTTTAAAAATGTGTCAGAAAAACAAACAAAATGCTACTTTCAATAAGCTACTGTCCACAAAGAACCAAACTGCGGTTTACTGGAAAATTCTACCAAACATTCCAAACCAGGTAATTCTAATGCCAGTAAAATTGTTACAGAGATTAGAAAGAAAAAAGAAACTTTAAGAGCTTTTTTATGAAGGCAGACATTGATGCTCTACTCCATCAAGATTGCACACAAAAAGAAAAGGTCAGACCAGTTCCACTTAATCACGAATAAACTATTATCAGAAGAATGTGAAAGTACACTAAAAACAGCACATCATAATTAAGTAGACTTATTCCAAAAATCCAAAGATGGTTCAATACAGTATATCCATTAATGTAATTCCTACTACATATATCAAAAACTTTCAAAAAGTCCAGTAACTATTTGTTAAACAAAGCACCAATAAAATAAAAAAAATAGTGACTTTCTAACCTTGATAAAATCTATATACCTCAACTGCAAAGCCAGTATCAGACACATTAGGAAAGAATAGAGCTATTCCTAATAAAATAAAGAGAAGTCTCACTATCTTACTGTCTACGTTGATTATCCAAAACAATAAAAAAAAGAAGAAGAAAAATTAGGGAAAAAAAACGGATCACTTAGTAGTGTGTTTGGAAAATTTAAGAGAAAGATTAAAAAAAATAATTACAAAGCATAAAAATGAATACAAACATTTCAATAAAGTATCAGTGTATAAAAATTAGGAAGTTCAAAACCCTTCATATATTCAAACAATAATCACAGAAAAGACCTTATTTTAAAAAAGAAAAAAAAAAACAGTAAAGGATAATACCTAGGATTCAATGTGCAAAACCTATAGAAGAAAAATTTTTAAATGCTTTAGAAAAGATGCTTGAAAAGATGAAAAGACACCCCATTTTGTTGGCTATAATAATCAAACATCATATGAATCACCATAAGATAAAATAGAAATTTAATATGGCCCCAATATAATTACCAAAAGACTTTCACTGGATTTAAACAAGTTTATCATGAAAATCATATTAAAAAAATAACAATCATGACTAGACAAGGAAACCCAAAACTGAAGATCAACAAGTTACGCAAGGAAGGGTTGGTCTGACAAGATATTAAAATAAAGTAGAAATCCTCTCATAAAAACAATGTAGTGCTTGCAAATGAATAATCAGAAAAACCGCTGGCACCAAAAAAAAAGTGCAAAAATAGACGCAAGTACATATGGAAGTATAATATAGTATTTGATAAATTAAATCACAGGGTGAAATAGAGTTTTTGATTAATGTTTTAAAGACAATTTGATGGTCATTTTAAAAAAACAGGTAAAATTAAACATGTTTATCATACCTTTCACTCAGATAAACTTCAAATGAATCAGAGATACAAACGTTTAAAAGGAAATCATGCAAATACTGAAAAAAATGTAATTGTCTTAAATGGAATTTCAAAAGTCTAAATAATATGTCTCAAAATTCAGAAGCAATAAAAGATGAATAAATTGGATAGCCATATCTTGAATTTGCATATAATATCTCTCTTACTATTCAGATATGATAGTTTTAATATTCTCAAGGTCCCAGAACATAATCATTAGTTGATTCAAAACAAAAATGTGGGGAGAGGATAGGGATCAGGGGACTGGAAATGATAAACATAGGTCTATTGAGAATAGTGATATTTTCACAGGAAGAAAGTAGAATACATAAAAAAGTTACTACAACCACCAAATGGACATCACTCTATAGTCATATAATGCAGGGTTAAACAGCCCCAAATATGTAAAAGGACCCCAGTATTAATTTATCTAATACTCTTCAGTATCTTATGGATATACTGTCTATCATTGTACTAAAGGAATAACTTCAGATAACTTTATTTTTATGATCTTTCGTACATTACTTACGTTACCAGGTACTATGCCTGATCACCTTCATGGTTGCATAGACTGATAGCATCTGGAAGTTAAAAAGCACCTGAATGTTCCCTTATTCCACCCCCTGACAAAAATCAGATAACTATTTCCTATTTTTAAAGACATCTAAAGAAGGTGATTCTGCTACATGCTTCAAATACTTTATATTCACATCTTGACAATTAATTTTTATTTTCCTATTAAATTACTCATTCTGCTGCTTCTCTACCAGTATGACCATTTTAAAACTGGTTTTTCTGCCATCTTCTGAGGTAGTCTCCCTAATTCTCTCTCCTTAGAAAATTAATTAAAAACCCTTGGAAAACTAAGATTATTTGATAACTTATTGATAGACATATCCAGAAAATCATGAGAGAAGAAATGTAAAGAGCCCATACATTTGGGAAACAATTTTTTCCTTAGAATCATGAAAGAACAAATAAGATATCAATATGCTCGCATTATTACTAATCAAAGTATAATCGATATTAAGAAAAGCACTCCATTTTGGCAAAGGCACAGTGAAATGGGCCTTTCTGTAATCAGGTAGAAAGGAAAATTCTGTGACATTTCTGAAGGGCAATATGTATAATGACCATTTATAAAGTTCTCAATCACAGACCTGGTAATGACCATGAATAAAGTTCTCTTTCACTGACCTGGTCATTCCAGTTCTAGGAGATTTTTCTAAGAATAATTAATTAAGGATACTGTCTAATTTATTGCAGGTGAAAGTTCTTTCCAGAGTTATTTATAGTAGTAAAATTTGGAAATTGTGAAAGTGTTCAGAAATAAGGAATTTGAATGTATTTTGGCACATCCTAAGATAGAAAATTATTCAGTCAAAACATTAACGTTTGAAGCATATTCGGTGTCATAGGAATTGAAGAGAGCTAAGAAAAGTGATTTCTTATGCATAGAAAAAAAGACTAGGGAATATTAACAAAAATGAAAATGATTATTATATATGGATAGTGGGAACCAGATTAATTTTAGATTTTCTTTCTTATAGTTTTATGTATTTTTAAATTTTTCTACATAAAATACCCTTGTGGCTTTTAAAAACACTAATAAACACATGTAGAAGTCAAGGTGATTTAAAGAATAGAAAGTTGATAATAACTTACTATTGCTTTGTTAATATTCTGTGAGATACTTGGTAAATCAGTTAATTTCCACATATTTTTTCGTTTAGAATGTTTGGAGAGCTTCTTGGTTAACCACAATGCTCTACTGAGTTGGAATGTAACTTTGTGTTTAAAATGGGAATTAGCGTCACCCTTCTTTACTTCACCTTCTTTGATGTCAATGCATAGTAGAGAATATAAACCAGGCTAGTGTGAGCTGTCTCAAAAATGACAAAAAAAAACTTTTTAAAAAAAATTTACAAAGTGACTTGAAATATGAGATCTGCTTTAGGGCAAACTGAAGATTAAACACACACACACACACACACACAGAGTAGTTTTTGAAAAGGAGGGGTTATTTGGATGTTAATTTGTCAACATTCACCAGATTAGGAAATCTCTTTCCTGATAAAGGTTCTAACTTTGACACCATGCTACTTTAGAAATCTTTGCTTGAAAGTTACTGAGTTTTGCAATCCTTTTATGACTGGTAGTTTCAAAGGCAGTTTACCAAAGCTCCCAGAGATATGATTCTATGTAGAATTGACTGCAAAGAAGGAAGCAGAAATTGGACTATGAAGAAAGATCAATGTATTCTTACTAATGAAAACTTATAAAATTATATGAAGCTCCATTTGCAAAATATTAGCAAATTTGCTCGAAGTTCTTTTTTAATATAAGTTTTCATGAACAAAACTTTTTCTCATAGTAATAAAATTTTGATAATGCTATTTTTTGAATTGAAGGATTTTCATCTTCCCTGCTGCTCAAAACAAATACCCATACACAAATGGAAATGTATGTATAAGGTTTTTCTATTTATGTCCAGTATTCCTATTAATTATTCATTAACACATATAAGCAATTGCTATGGGCTATATTATATGTTAGAAGCTAAGTATATTTAGCATGTATTTCTAAAAGTTCTCTAAATCTGTTGGTCTTTAACTTTTCCTGCACTTATCACTTTCTGTGTTTATTAATTTTATTTCTCCTAAAGCTTATAACACCCAATTTTTGATACATTTTCCCATGTACAATAGGTTCATTTTCTTATAATTCTTTTAAAAATCCTTTGCAGTTTAACCTCTTCCATTTTCACATCACAAAACTATTTACTTTTATGTGACATCTTTCTAGAACAATTTTATTGGTCTTTTCCATTTTTTTTTCCTTTTGGATTTCTCAATATTCCTTGACACAGGCAGTTACTTTTTTCTTCTACAGCTATTTTTATTTTTAGTTCCATGAGTCTGAGTTTCCAGATTCTCTTCTTTGTATTGCTCATGTTCTCTTCTGTTCAATCCTCTTCTTTTCCAGGCTATTGGTTATGGCTGTACCCAGGGGTTTAGTCCTATAACATCTGGTAATATCATGCTCCAGCAACGACTTGGGAGAAATTGTTGAATTAAAACTTGAAGACTTTCAAATCTGTACCTTTAAACTCAACTAGTGACACTCAAATGTCCCTCTTAACTCTCCAAATATCTTCAGGGCATGTTCGTGTAATTTTATGATCCTTGAAACTTAAGGGAAACTAAACTCATCTTCCGAAAGCTGTCGCCTCTACCCAAGTCTCTGAACGTCAATTATATTTTTCATCCCTAGTTTTTATTCCAATCTATGTTTCTTTCTTCTTAATTAATCCACATGTTTTTATCTTCTTCATAAACCCATATTTAATTTTAATCACTCCCCAAGTATACTAATACCATATTATAAAATGCATTCTATAAATTTTATATTTTTTCCATTCTTATCTACATTTACCATCCAAATCTTTTTGCCAATATTCCTTATTTCCTCTTCACTGGTTCTTAAACATTGTATTAGAATCTTAAACATGTGTGTTAGAATCATTTGGGGTGGTTTTGATTTTTAAAAATTTGTTATTGAGTTATAACATACATAAAGTACATAGCCCTTTCAGTATACATGTTAGTGAATATTTACAAAAGTATTGACCCATGTAACAATTACCCAGTTGAAAATATCCCCTTCTGATATCACAGAATGTTCCCTTGTGTCACCTCTTAGTTGATAGGCTTTAAAAATAATAGTGCTTCAGCCCCAGCCCTAGAGATTTTGATTTAATTGATATGAAGTATGTCCTGAATATTGGTATTTATTTTTCTACACAAGGATGTTTAACAACTTAAAAATTCAGAGGAAGAAGAAATATGAGGGATTCGTTTTGTTGGTAGAGCAGAGTTGAGAGTTGGAGCACATGTGGATCAATTTGAGAGAGAATAATGTCCCCAGGACATTTTGAGGAGGAGGTAGCGATGGAATTAAAAAAACATAATTTCAGATGAAGATGTCGGCACTTCATACCAGGTTGTATAAAACGTCTCTGTCATTTATATTATTTAAAATATTGTTGGTATATCTGTCAAGAATAATTTAGATTGCAATAGAGACATGCTGGCATGTACAGTAAGATTTCCTTAGGGGATTATTATAACTCTATTGCAATGCCTACAGCATAGCTGTATCTGAGATATTTAGACCTATCTGTAGCAAACAATCATCCAATAAAATAACTGTCACATAACAAGCACTTAATAAATATTTTTGAATAAATTGGTGGCAAGGTCAACTTATATTTGATGTGAGTACTGATATGTTTAAAATTAAATCTACCATCTTACTATTTATTTTTCATTTGCTTTATCATATATATATGTTTATATATATTTACATTTCTTTCCTTAGATTGCCTACTTTTTGATAAACTATCTTATTTTCTTTCTCTGCTAACTTGTTAGTAATGCATTGCTATTATTTCTTTAGTGGTTACTCTACAGACTAAAACATACATGATATATATTAATACATTTGGATATCCTGGATAATGTAAAGAAGTTATAAAACTCATGGCATTTATACTTTCCTCCTGCCTTTTTTTTTTACATTGTTACCATGTAATTTAATCCCAAATATGTGTTCAACCCCATATTATGAACTCAATGTTTGTGTTGCCCTAAAATTCGTATATTGAAGCCCTAACCCTCAATGTAATGGTATTTGGAGATCGGCCTTTGGAAGATAATTATGACTAGATTAGGTCATGGGTTTGGGGCTATCATGATTTGATTAGTGGCTTTACAAGAAGAGGAAGAGAGAGAGATCACTTTCTCTCCAGGTGCATGCACTGAGAAAAGATCTTAGTGAGAAGTTGGCAATCTGTGACCTAGGAAGAGAGCCCTCACCAGGAACCAAATAGGCTGGTACCTTGATCTTGGACTTCCCACCCTCCAGAACTGTGAGAAATAAATTTCTGTTGTTTAAGCCACCCATTCTATGCTATTTTGTTATGGCAGCCTGAGCTGACTAATATACCCCACATTTTAATTGTTATCATTTTGTACATATTCATCTGAATTTAGTTAACTATTTAACTTTTGTGTTGCATTATATTCCCTCCTGAACTTTCAAGCTTCCATCTAGGATCACTTTTCTCCTACCTAACAAATACCTTTAAGTATTACCTTTAGTACAGTTATACTGATGACAATTAAAAAAAAATTCATTATCTGAAAATATTTTTGGCTTTATTTTTGAAAGATATTCACTGGGTATAGAGTTAGAAGTTGGCAGAAAATACAATTCCATTATCTTCTAGCCTCCATTGTTTACACTGGGAAATTAGCTGCCAGTTTTATTACTCCATTTTTTAATGTCTCTTTTTGCTAGTTGCTTTTGAGGTTGCCCTTTGTCCTTGGTTTTCAGCAGTATTCTATGATGTACCTATGTATAGTTCTCTTCCTATTTATCCTCATTGGAAGGTATAAAACTTCTTAAATCTATATGTTGATGCCTTTCATCACATTTAGAAAGTTATAAATAATTATATCTTCAAATATTGCTTCTGCCTCCTTAATCTCTCATCTGCTTCTGGTTCTCCAATCACACACATGTTCACCTTTTCACAATAACTGTATATCATTTGCTCTTTTCTGAATTTTTCATCTTTTTATCTCTCTGTGCTTCAGTTTGTATTTGTTTGAACTAGCTTCTAGTTCAATAGCCCTTTTTTCCCCACAATGTCTAATCTGTTTTTAAATCCATATATCACATTCCGAGTTTTAGTTTTTATTTTATTGTAGTTCTAGAATATAAATTCCATTCTATTACCTTTCAGATTATAATTTCTGTCTTTTAATTATCCATCTTATAATTTAATTTCTTATACATGTTATTGTAAGCCTACATTGGTTAAGCTAATGCCTATAAATTTCCATGAGTTTATTTTGATTGACTTTTTTTCTTCCCTTGGTCAACTATTGTCTTCTTCCATGCCTTTTAAAAGAATTGAATGTAAGATATGTGTATAAAAACTTGTTGACATAGTTTGAATCTCTGGCTGATGTTGTCTTCTTTCAGAGAGGATTTTCTTTTAGAGAGAATTAATTTTTGCCTCTTCTAGGCAGTTGGGGCTGGGGTAGATTATTGTAATCCAATCAGGCATTGAGATCATTCAAAGTTAGGTCCCAATCAAGAATTCTCTATTTCTGGCTAACCTTTGCTGCTATGTGATAACCCTCAGGGGTCTAACCTGGGAGCTCATTTTGAGTGTCCAGAACAGCAAAGTTTGTGCTCCAGAAACTACCAAAGAAACTAAAGTTTCTTTGTGCTTAAGAAACTGCCAAAAGTTCTGCTAAACTTCTCAGATGTTTCTCTTGAATCATCAAATGCTTCTACAGCAAAGGTTCTCTGGGGACAATTTTGTCCCCCAACAGACATATGACAATGTCAGAAGACATTTTTTATTGTCACAGCTGTTATAATGCTACTTCTTCTAGAGCATAGAGTCTAAGGATGCTGCTAAACATTCTATAAGTACAGGACAACACCTCATAACAAAGTATTATCCAATCCAAAATGTTTATGATGGTATGATTAAGGCCCTAACATTTTTAGAGGGAAAGCAGCATTGCATATAGTATTCACATTTCGGGGCATTTCTTATCTGTAGATTAATTACCTTCAAGTTTGTACTACTTCAATACTTTCAAGCACATTTTTTTTTATTTTGCATTTTTTCCCCAGTGTTTTTTTTTTCAGAAGAGTTACTCCCAATCAGGCTAATCTGCGATTGCTGAAAGACTAAAATCACAAATTCAGTTTAGAGTTCTGTTCACTCACAATTTATGTACAAAATAGAAGCAAAAAAGAATATAGTACCAAAAATGGATGATAAATTTAATCCAGATCTAGGCTTATTAGATATTAAGGAGCAATACATGAGAGAAAGAGTTTATGATGCTAGAGACTGTAGTGCTGATCATGCTAATTTTGGATTGTAGAATGGTAAAAACATCCATAATGATCAGGAGGGTAGTCTTTAGTTTTAGTGTTAGCAGAAAGGGTGAGATTGAGACTAGAGAAAACTTTGAAGAAAAAGTTTTATGTTCCTACAATAATATTTATGTTTTGTATGCAACTTCACAGTACTTTTTTACAACTCGTATTTTTTTAATGACAAAAATGTCTGGTTTACAAATTGGAAGTTATCCCTTAATAATGGTGGATACTAATTTAAAGACCATCAGGGAGCTTTTAAGAGCTGAGACTTAAGAAATTCAATTTGTTTTTTTGTCAGCACTCAGATTTAAATTTAGATTTTTTGCATTCCTTTTCAAAAGGACATCATTAGAAATTAGTCTCTCAGGTACAGTACCACGATAACTTAGTTTGCAAGTATCTCACACAGATTCACTGCCCCAAGAAATGTTAAATTGGTCGGTGCCAATGCCAATTCTCTCATAATTCCTCTTCTAGTTTTCATGACTACATGTAGGTACTTCTGAGCCCCGAAATAAAAAAGATACACAAATGTTGGGCTGTATATGAATCCAGCCTTGAAAGAGGGTCTAAGAGTGTAGATGGCCAATGTCAAGAATAGCTGATACATCTTGAAATCCATCAAAAAGTAGTAAAGATAAAAATGTGATTACTACAGTTATGAACACATCTAATGCCCAGCTCTTTAAGAAATTCTTTCAGAGAAGCAAGTCATAGTGAGACAAATAAAATTAAATAAACAGAAATTATTCATGGAAAAGTTTACCTAATATAATAAAAACTGAGGTTTGAATCAAACAGAGAGACCTATTAAACAAATTTGCCATCTACTTAATTTTTTTACAAATAATTAAAAAATGTAATAGCTACTGTTGGCTTGGTGGTAATAAAGTGGCTGAAGGTATACAATTAGGTAGGGTGCAATTCTTGCTTTTAATGTTTTCTCATATTCAATAAAAGATGAATTTGAGAGCTAATATAAAACTTTCTACATACTACAAAGCACTACTGGTACAGAATGCAATGCTTGAATTGCTTTTTCAAATCATTTTAGAAGGTTAATAGGGAAGCTGACATCATAAGCATAGATGGGAGTGTTATTTAGAAAGTTGTAATCAGTATTGAGAGGAGTCATTCAAACCCACCTGACCAAAACAGCAAATTTCTGCCAACTCATGATTTAAAATAGAAAACAAAATCTGGATCTAGATCAACTTTCAATTCTTGTGTCATTTATCATGATGTTTAATTATTTACTGCTCTATAGGGTTTGTTCCTTTTCTTGTTCCCTGATGGTGTCCTTTTAACCGTTTAATGTTCTATATAACTTCCATTTAGTTGACTGGTTACATAAAATTAGGTATATTCATATAATGGACTGCTATTCGACATTAAATGTGATGTTTTGCAAGGTATTTAATGACATGAAGTAATATTCATGGCATATTTTTAAGTGAAAAACATTGCTTACCAAACAGAAAATATAGTATGCAAAAAAGCCAAGATCTATAATGCATATTTTATTTGCAGAACACTATTTGTTTTCATCCAATAATTTATTAAGCATATCTGTTAATTATTTTACCAATATTTTATAGTGATTATTTCTGAGGTAATATTTTAGGTGACTTATTAATTTTAATTTTACTTTTTTGCCATGTAGTTGTACTTACTATTGAGGTACATAGTGATGCTTTGATACATATAGTGGTAATCAGACCAGTGTAATTGGTGATTTTCTTTTCAAAATTTTCTACAACATTAGCATTGTCTTTAAAATTTAGGGTATTGTTTGTGAATGGGCAAGGAGTATAATTAACATACATTTATTAGAAATTTTGGGTTAAAATATATTTGGAAGGAAGTTTAAAACAAAATCTAAAATTAGTAATTTAACTTATATCTTTTACTTTTATTCATATATATCTCTCCTATTTATTTAGATGACCAAATATTAGGTATTAGATGATATAAACTGGAAATACTACTGTTGATAATGATAAACTAAGTTGAGAGTAAAACAAAACAAAACAAAGCAAAAGCTTCTCATCTAGTTATAATACTCAGAATCAAAATCTTGGTCACTGAAAGTAGCCTCTCCTTCAGTGGTTTAGGAATAGCTGTAGTTCAAGTATTATGAATTTCTTTTTTTATATTTTTGCAGTTACTTTTACCCACTAAAATAAAAGGAAATGTTTTATATTAAGGAAACAAACAAACATAAAAGATAATTAGAGATATCAAGCTATTTTCTATATATGTCTGGAGACAATTCAGATATTATGAACATTTTCTAAATTAAATAAAGTACTTATGGTGATGGGAAGTCCCAATAAGGGCAGGAAATGTATTGAGTCAGGCATTATGTTCAGTGCTGGAGATACAAAGATAACTGTAATGGTCTGTGCTTCCTGAAGCTCATCCATCTTGGGTGTTTTTGTTTGCATCAGCCCCAGCCTGGTACAAATAGGTGTGAGTCTGTTGTCCTCCCTCAAATCACTGACACATCAACTGCCTTGCTTCTGTGCCAGGCCTGTTTGTCCTACCCAGACATTGGACACTTACGGGCTTTGAATGTCTCTGCTTCCATACCAAACACCAAAAGCAATCATAGCTATTAGCAGAGTGGACTTTCAGAATTCTCTTCTTTGCATAGCTGCAAGTATTATTACAGTGTTTCTGGTGAAGGCTGCTACCAATGAGTGAGTGCTCTCCCCACATTAAATTGCTAAGGTAAAAGATCCAAAAACCGCTTACTAGGACAGAGTGGTTAGAAATTGTCAGATTTCTTTAAGCCATCCATGACAGTTAGCCAGCTGGTATGTGGAGATAGAGCCCACACAAGTATACCTATGTCAAGCACACTTAATTGCCTGACTTCATGGAAATAAAGCATAATGGAATTCTTGCCTAATCTTTTATTACCATGGCTTTTGTGTAAGTATTTCCATTGGGGTAGGCAGTGTATCAACAGGTATGTATTTTCCATTTGAATACATGAGTGCTAAATTTATATACCTTTTTTTATTTAGTGAAAGAGATTTCATGGCCTAATTTGTTCAGCAAGGATATTTCCCACTTGTTTTCCATTTCTGAATAGGAAGATCCTATTGTTGAGGAAAATGGATGTTAATTAATCATATTCTAGCAAGCTTTTTATTGTGAAGCTCAATTTCATTTGAAAAGCACAAGTGGGGTTGAGGTAGGGCAAGAGTGAACATTGCAAACAACGCTTATTGTTTATGACAATATTGAATACTTACGCAAAATCATTTGAAGGTTTTAGTCTGTTTTCTGTGGGTACATTTTATGCTTGATTACAGCTGTCAGAACAACATTCGAATTAAATGCAATGGGAGGTCGTTTAGCAATTGAGAAGTATGTGCAGTCAAGTGCTGCAGAAGGCAAGAGTGCTAATTATTATAGTTCTTACTGAAGCTTAATAATGCTGTTTTATTTTAAAATATTAAACATATGCATATATTTGATTTTAATAATGTGAATATCATATTAGAGCCTTAATTTAACTTTTAACTCTTAGCCAATGAATCCAATATAAAAAGGGAATTAATTATTTCTACTAATTTTTTTTTTTTAATTTCAGAATATTACAGGGGTGCCAATGTTTTGGTTACATAAATTGCTTTTGTACTGTTTGAGTCTAAGTTATCAGTGTGTCCATCCCCCAGGTAGTGTGCATTATACCCATTAGGTGTGAAGTTACCCATCCCCTCCTCCCCCTCCTCCGTTTCTCCCTCCTGATTGATTTCCAATGAATGTTATTTCCATATGTGCATATAAGTGATCGATTAATTCCAATTTAATGGTGAATACATGTGGTATTTTTTCTTCCATTCTTGTGATACTTCACTTAGAGGAATGGTCTCTAGTTCCATCCAGGTTAATACAAGAGGTATTAGTTCACCATTTTTTTATGGCTGAGTAGTACTCCATGGTATACATATTAATACAACCACATTTTATTAATCTACTGTACTAATTCTTAATTTATGAACATTAAAGTAATTTATCATAAACAGTGATGATAAACAGTTTCAAAAAATCAATCCCACTAAAGTTCTCGCTTCATTATAAACATAATTATAAATTTGTAATAAATGTATATATCTTATTTTCTCTTGAAAAGGAAGTGAATCTTCATGGAATATATCCATGATATCTTTATTCCAAGTTGTGGCTGCACTAAAATCTTTACTCAATTCACATATTTAAAGGGCTGTCATATATAAAAGGAATTGTACTTATAATATAATGTATGGAACCTAGTACTTGAATCAGCACACTGACATGTAGTAGATGCTCAATATTTGTTTGTTTGAAACTACGGTAAGTGTATGAATGCTAAAGAATTATGTATTTTATATTTAAAATGCAAGGCAATCAGGCTGCCTAAAGATGAGATAGATTTCCCCCACAGGGAACAGAATATCTTTGGGGAAATTTTCAGTAAGTCACAGCTCAATTCCTTTATCAAATATCAAATGAGTCATTGATCTAGAAAACTTTAAAAGTCTCCTCCATTTCTGAGAAGTTTTAAACACAAACATACACACATATTAACTAAGTTATTTATCAATTTTCTAAATCTGTCATATCAATTTTATTTTTTCCCTGGAATTCTTAAAGGTCAATCAGAATACATTTCCTCTCTCACTCTCTCTCTCTTTTTCCTTTAGTTTAGTAGTGTCTATAAAATAAATGTCTATGCTCCCTTAATAAAAAAGCGGTAGGTCTTTACACATATGCTTACCATCATATTCCAAGGCTTTATTTGGTATTGTCAAGTCACAATTTTCAAACAGTTAAAGTGACTTTTATTTTTGTTTTAATTTTAATCATAGATATGTAGATGCTAATTAGTGCCTGGGATCTGAATCTGGCAAGTGGTTTCTTTCAGATTTTTTGGTTAATTTTGTACCCTGAGAACCACCTATTCTTGTGTTCTGGTCTCAGCACTGGACATGTCCTTATATCCTTACATCTGCCTCCCACTGCCCTTAGGGACATTTCCAGAGGCTGCCTCCTGAACCTATTATCTTGATGGCTCTCTGCTATAGATATTCCACCTGTAATTAATAACAATTATAATTAATTGTCACATTTTGAATAAATAAAAATCTGTCTATAACATCAACATCATAAAGAAGTAATAGAATTGGAAAAATCACCATTTTTCAATCCCCAATGTAATAGTTGATTTAGGCAAGGATTTTCAGAAAAATGTGGTGAGAAACACAATATTGTGCACAGTGCCAAAGCAGAACACATCAGATTTTGCAAAGAGAACATTTTGCCTTTACAATGGACAGAGCTGGCAGTGACTACCTTAATCGTGATAGCTTCACTTACAAAAAGACACCTGGCATTATTCACCATGTGATACAATCTGAAGTACATAACAACATATTAAAAATTATTCTTTTTTTTATTTCTACACTCCCATGTTCATTGATTAAAAATTATTCTTATCTGAAAAATGTTTAACCTAAATTTAATGAAGCTTCTAAACTTATATCCATGTTTAAGAAAATACAGGAAATAGAGAAATAAACGTGCTTAGGGAACAATTAGCCAAATCCAGTATGTGAGATATTGTAAAAGACAAAGCCTTACACATTTCAAAAAGTCAATGTCAGAAGTACTTTCCTCAGATAAAAATAATAAAATCTGGATAAAATACCAAAATTAACCCCCTGAAGTTTCTAGACAATAAACAAAGATACACAGATTTTGGAGAAATCTTTTAAGCCTTGGAAAATGGACCAACTTATGGTGAGTTAGCTATTTGTATAGACTTAATCTGGGGGTGGAACATGGTTCATATTGGTTCAGTCATCACGGTTCAATGACGGTGTGCATTGGCAGAAGCTGTGATAGAAAGTCTGCTATGTATCTGGCATGAGGAATTGGAGAACAGAACTTAAGGTAGCCATGGCCACTGCCAAGTGAGTAGATTGCAAATCCTGGAAATGCAAAAGCCTGAGAAGGGGCGCTCCAGGTTCTGTGTTTGATGATTGCCAACATCTTCTCCTGCCTTTTGAACTATGTAGGTGTGGGGCACATTCAAAGTGGTACAATGAAAGACAAAGAAATTGAATTGAGATTTGAGCTACTGACAAATTCAGGACAGAATTTGAAGTTAGAATCTGACCAACTTAGAATGTAAGACCATCTCTATAATATAAAGATAATAATATCCAGGAAATATTCAAATTGCTGACACAAGAAGAACTAGGGAAATATGACTCCATATGCTTTGAAAAGTTAAGAAAATATAATGTAATTCCCAGAGTAACAACTTTATAAAATTGCAAGTCTCTATAACCAAAAATTTAAGAGATAAGTTAAATGGGTATTCCAAAATGATTGAAATAATCCAAAAGAAGGAAAGAAAGTGAGACATAGGATTAACAACCACCACCACAGGCGAAAACCAGAAAGCATTAGATCTATATCTAATGCTTTTAATAATCATTTTAAAAGTTAATTGACTTAACACTCCAAAAAGAAGTTAGTGAATATAAGAACGCAGAAAGCAAACAGGACTTGATTACATACTATCAAGAAGAAACAATATAAAGATGCAGATGTGTTTGAAGTAAATGGATGAAAAAGATATATTCAAATAAGCTTAAAAAATCTGGATGTTATATTAATATCCGATGAAATGGACTTCCAGGCAAAGAATATTTCTAGAAATAAAATTGTAGATTTTATAATGATAAAAGAGTTAATTCATAAGGAAGACATAGCAATCTATAATGTGTATGGGGATAATAGAAGAACTTCAAAATATGTAAAGCAATTTGATGGAATGAAAGAGAAACATGGAAATTTCCACCACCACAGTAGGATATATTTAACACATTTCTCTCATTAATTGATGAAAAACTATAAAAAGTTAGTAAAGGTATAGTTGACTAGAAAAAGTACTATATCACCTGTATTGATCTAATTGATATTTATAGATCACTAGATCAACTGTATTCTTTTCAAATGAATATAGAATATTTAACAATTTAGGCAATATGCTGAACCAAAAAACAAATATCAAGAAATTTAAAAGGATTGAAATCATACAGTGTGTATTGTATTCCTGTAGCATTATTAAGTTATAAATCCAAACCCATAAGATAATCAAGATAACCATAACTATTTCAAAATTAAATAAGAAAATTCTAAATAACTCATGGGTCAAATAAGAAATCACAAGGGAAATAAAGTATTTCAAACATGGTGATGAAAATAACAAAATATCAAAATATATGGAAGGCAAAGTAATGCTTAGAGAGAAATGATTATATGTGAAAAAAATAAACATACTAAATCATTGCTAAGGTTTTCACCATAAGGTGCTAGAAAAAGAAGATCAAATTGAATCCACTTCAAGTAAAAGGAAGTAAATTATTGCAGTAATAGCAGAATTGATGAACTAGAACAAAGACAAGCAAAACAGAAAATTTATTAATACACAGCATGTTCATTAAAAAGATTAACAAATTCGATAAAACCTTACCCTGATACCAAAATTGACAAAGCTTACAAAGAATAAAATGATGGGTCAAGATTGTTTGTGAACATAGATCTCTCCAATAGTAAACAAAAGGACTAGCAAATTGAATCTGACAACATAAAACAAGCATAATGTGTCATAAGCAAATAGAACATTATTACAGGAATACATAGTTTAATACTTACAAAAATAATTAAGATAGTTCATTATATTAGAAGAATAAAGAATAAAATATATGATTATGAAAACTGACAAAATTCAATACCCATTCATGATTAAAAAAAAAAGCAAAAACAAAACTCTTAGCAAATTACAAATAGATGTGAGATTCCTAGATCTGATATAGGGCATTTATTTTAAATCTACAGCTAACATCATATTTAATGATGAAATATTGAATGCTTTTTCTTTCACATTGAGAACAAGGCAGCTCTTTTATTCAAAATTATGCCGAACATCCTAGCCGTAACAGTGAGATAGACAAACAAAAAGTTAAAAAGAACAATTAAACAAAAACATAAAGACTAGAAAGAAACAAATGAAACTGTTTCTGTTTGTAGATTAAATAGAGATTTATGTAGCAAGCATTAAGGAATTTTTAAAACCATTACTAAAAAATATAAGTGAATTTTGGAAAGTTGTAGGACATCAGATTAATATAAGAATCACAGTTGTAATTTTTTAGAGTAGCAGCAAACTATTGATAAATGAATTTCTTTTATAGTAGCAAACATAAAAGAATTGGTAATTAATTTAATAAAAACATGCAAATCTTTGATAATAAAGCTATAAATCATTTCTGAGGAAAATTAAAGACAGATAAATGTTGAAATATATACAGAATACAAAAAAATTCCAGAAGATTTTTAAAAAAGTATATCAATAAGCTGTTTCTGGTATTTTCTGAAAATGCACAAAAAACAAAACAGCTATTTAACATAAAAGGAATGTCAGAGAGCTTCTACAACTTACCTATAAAGCTAAGTGATCAAGACAGTGTGGTATTTTCAAGAGACCGAGAGAAAGGGAGAGAGAGAGATCACTTAAACAATGAAAAGAATCCAGAAATAAATCCATTCAGATATGATCAATTGATGTCAGACAAGGTAGCAAGTCAAGTCAATGGGAAAAGTCTATTCAACAAGCAGCGCTGAGAAGACTTGATATCTGTTAGAAAAAAATAAACAATTACCCTTAACTCATACCCTACAAAAAATAGGTAAGTTTAAATGGATCATAAACTTAAAATAAATTCTAAAAAAATAAAAATTTTAATAGAAAACCTACCTTGAGAAGGCTAAATTGTTTTAGATTGGGTACAAAAAAAGTACAAAAGAAAAGATGAAAATATCAGAAAGGAATAAAATTATAAATTTGAATTCAAAGAATTTAAAACATTTTCTCTTCCACAATTAAGACAGGATTTGTATTTCCAATGCGTAAAATGCATTTAAAACTAAAAAGAAAAAAAGACAAATAGTTTAAAAATGAGTGGAAAAGCAATGGGTGAAATATTTCAACAGCTACCTCACAACAGAAGATCTATGAGTGGCCATTAAATATGAAATTATCCTCAATATCATTAGTCAAAGGGAAATGCAAATTATTTTTATTTTTTTTTAATTTATTTTTTTAATTTCAGAATATCATGGGGGGGGAAATGCAAATTAAATCTTTATTGCAATGTTGCACATTTATTAGACTGTCTCAAATTAAAAGGGCTTACAATATCCAGTTTTGGTATATCCAATTTTGGTAAGGATGTAAAACATCTGGAACTCTCATACAATGCTGTGGAAGATATTAAATTATACTTTGGAAGACAGTTTTAGCAACTTTTTATAAAGTTAAACATCCACCAAACATTCCACTCTAAGACATTTACCCAGGAGAAACATAAACATACTTACATATAAATATTTGTTTGTTAATGTTTATTTTAGCTTTAATTCACAGTAGCCCCAAACAAGAAATAACCCAAATAAAAAAACACTACCAAGCAATTGAAAAGCAGCAAGCTACTGATGTTGTATCACTGTTGATAAATCTCAAACTCATTATTTTTGAGAAAGTCCAATATAAAATATACTTATTGTGTAATCCCACCAATATAAAATTCTAGAAAATGCAAACTAATCTTTAGTGACAGCAGATCGGTAGTTGTCTACAGCTGAGAGTAGTGGCAGGGGTAGACTGCTCAATGATGAGGCACCACTTTTGGGGATGATGGAGCATTCTGTATCTTGATTGTAGCTCTTTTGTCCCATGTTTATCTGCCAAAACACAACTATTTGTACACTTAAAACAGGTGCAGTTTATTGTATTTAGATTGATTTACAAAACAAAAATAAATATAATTTGCTTGATTTGAAAAATATCAAGGAACATTTCATTTTGATCTAAGCAATGTTTTATTGTGCTGCGCCAAATTTGGATTGATGTAAAACCCTTGTGATTTTGGTTTTTTATTTCTACACTTAGCACCAGTTAAGTGTTTAAGGCATTGTTTGAATACATGAGTGAAGGAATGGTGATAGTTTTCTTAACCAATCAGGTTGAAGTCATTGCTTTGTGTGTGTGTGTGTGTGTGTGTGTTCTAAACTGTGGAAGAAAGAGACTCTTTAAAGATTCTTGCTTTTATAAAGAAGCCCAAGCAGGGGCCCATTTGGAGGAATAGAGCATCTGACCATGGCCCTCACTGAATTTCTAGCTTACAGCCAGCTTCAACCTGGAAGCTATGTGAGTAGATCCTCTTAATTCCTAGGCGGCCCACCTCACCTTGCACTGCTAAAGCAGAGACAATTTGTCCACACCATTATCACCCAACCAATTTGCAGATTTGTGAACAAAAGAAATCAATATTGTTGTCTTAAGCCTCTAAGTTTGAGGTGGTTTGTTACGTAGCAATAGACGAGTGATGTAATTGTCAACAAAGAATTTAACCAAATGCTAATTGGAGCAAAATATACCTTCATGAATACCACCATTCCTGTAGCTACATCTTATAGAATGGCATGAATAATTCCATTTTCTCTTCATGGCAGATGTCATACAGTTGGCAATATCTATTCTTCAATGATGTGCACATTCACAGAGGTGGGGTATTTTGGGGTATAAAGAGCCATCTGTGAAATGTTGATGAAATCTTGTACTTGGCGAAGTATGAACCAGTGAATGAGTCATTTAGCCATAAGTGGTCAAAGAGGACCATTATTAGGACTCTCACATAGGCTATGTAGAAGTTGAATTAGATAAGGTATAGGAAAGCTCTTCCTGAACTCTAAGGAGCTATACAAACACAAGGTTCTATTAAAATTAAGATTATTAGAGAGTAACCCATTAATCTTAGAATCTACTCTGCCTTTTTGAAGTTCAGACTCAGAGAAGTGGTTTGAAGGGTCTAAGTGAATTAGGTCTAGACTAAGAGTCTAGCTAAGAGTCTTGGGTTGTTTACAGCCAGGTGCAAAAGATTTTGATTTTTCAATTTAATGGAAATTATTTCTTTGAAACCTTTACATGCCACTTTGGTATATTCTGAGAATAAAAAGCATGAGGTTCAAAAGGCACTCTGAATTCTGCTGCGCTCAATTTAAACCTGCCCTCAGAATTCCTAATAACTTTCTTCTTGGATTTTAAAAACATTCACAATCATGGGACAACATTTTTATGTATTTCAGTAATACAGTTTATTTTATTTCCCAAAAGGGAGTTGAAAAAGTGCTAGCTTCTTAGTAAAAAAAACTTCCTTCTAAAAATACATCTCATCTTTTAGAAAATACACATAGCTTAGACATTTTTCCAATGGAAAAGAAAAAAGGCATGAAGTTGCATGAGAAAATAATGAATATTATAAATTTTTAAATATTATTAAAGATTCCTGATTGCTACCATTGTTTATCTGAGCTTTGTTCCTACTAGAAAGTTACAGGATTTTTTCATTATTTATTTATTTATTTGTTTAGCATATTTCGGGAATGTTGGACACAGATTAGATGGCTATTTTAATAGGCAGTTTCACTCTTTTTCTGGTATGATGTTCAAATAGCAGAATTATCGTAAATGGACATGCCTCATATAATAATGAATATTTTTGCAAAGAGATAGAATATGCAACTCTGCAGTTTATTCTGAATTTTTCAAATGATTATCTAAAGGGCATGTATTATTTTTGGTGACCTAAACTTCTAAAGATATAAGCAAGTTCAAATTGACAATATCTTAAATTTAGTAGGAGCTAAACAATCCATTCACTCATTCAGCCACTCATACACTCATTAATTCAGGCATCCTGTACTTTATTCTGTATCTTCTTTGTACCAGGCACTGAGCAAGGTGCTGAGGCTATGAAGATGTCTGTGACTAAACCCTACCTCAAGGATTTTACAATATTGAGGAGAAGACAGCTGTGGATATATCAGGAGGTATTAGTTCATTTGTTTGCCTGGTCCTGGCTGCAATCAAGGATTAGGAGACCTTCCCTTCATTAACTGACTGGCATTCCTGCCCTGAAAATGTATTGGTTTCATCCTAGAAAGCCAATGGCAAAGGGTTCTTATCACATGACTTTCTTTCTCTTTAAATGATCATGTGACTTAAAAACTTTAATAAAACACAATTCTGTTGCTCTATATGTGCAAGGTCCTGAACTTTGTAATTAGCTATTCATGTTTGTGTAACAGCTTTGCCTTATTCTTAGTGAGTTTTTTCAAGCTAGCAAATTTTTTTCACTATTTTCCGTTACTCCTATCTATCATATGTATGTATCTATCTATCTACAAAATGCATAAGCACATTTGTGTTTTTTTCATGTTTAAATATTTTAAATGCATGTAACTTTTTGTGGGAGGGGAATCCTATGCTTGATCTCAGCCATAAACAAGGAAGTGTGCACTTAGCATTTACTTCACAGGGAATCTTCTACAGCCCTGAGATATATTTATTTTAATTTTGTATATATACCTTCGCCCTAAAAATAATCTTCTTGGGAAAGTTAATGGTATTACATGCAAAAACATGGGCTGTACTATTAATTAGTAATGTTTTAATTGCATGTGGAAGAGAACTCACCCATATGAGTGTTGCAAGAAGGACATTTATTGATTCAGAACTAGAAAATTCAGGGATGAGACTAGTTTCATATGAGGTTTGATTCAGGATCAAAATAATGTTATCTCTGTTCTTTTCCATGTGCTAACTTGGGGGTGAGAGGTGGAATTTGGTTATTATCTTAGATTAGTTAAGGCCTAATTCTGGAACTGAGAGTTGACTCAATCCCTCAAAACTGTAAGTATTGAGAGTGGGAAACAGGTGGTTTTCTTTTACCAGGAATAGTATGAATGTTGACTACTAGCAGGCAAAATCACATCACTTATTTCTGCACCTATTGACAATTTTCTCTATTTGTTCTTCTGGTATGTTAGTGGAATAACTGGTCAAATTAACAGAATAATAAATTCAACCCTAAATATGGATTAATACAGCTGCTGGAATAGTCTATGTTTTTTGTTGGACTAGTACTGAAAGGAGTGAAAGTATTCATTTAGGCAAGGGTTCAATTTTAGAAATAAACAATTAGGAACTCTTCATAGTATTCTTTAGAGAAAGACACACAGAGCATCTCAACTAAAATATAAAAATCTCTTTCAGACCAATTACCCTCCAATGTATGTCTGAGTCAATTGATGCCCTTTCTATCACCAAAGACTCCAAAAGAAAAAAACAAATAGTCTTTCCCTTCTACCTTGTCTCAATATAAAAGTTAAAGAACACTTGTCTAGGGTAGAACTCTTGCTAGTTAGGTCACGTTTCTATAGAAAAAATGAACCCCAGGACGCTCTTTTGTTATTAGTTATTGCATTGCATTCCAGGGTTCTTTGAGAGCAATGATCTCTAATGCTCTCTGAATTTGCCAAACTCTAAGTAATCTCTTGAGTATTGAAAGTTGTTAAAGAGTTTGCTAATCCTAAAGACATGACTAAATCAGTCAACATGCAATCATAAAATTCCAAAATCCCAAAAGTATTTTTACCTCCTGTAAAAGTGTTTTTGGTTTTTTATTCATTCAACAAGCATTTATTAAGTGCCTAAAGGAAGTAAGTTAGGCACTTGAGATATAAGGATTTTTGTTTTCATGCTTACAGGCTGTCGGAAGACAGACGATAATGAGTAGGTAATTTCAGAAAGACACAAATGCTATGTAGAAAGTAAAATAGAGTGATATTACAGAGAGTAACTGAGTGGAAATACTAATTTTGAATAGTTAGTCAAAAAAGGCTTCTTCTAGCAGGTGACATCTCAGCCAAGACTTGAATAATGAGAAGTTCCCAGCCATGCAATATGAAGGAATTAAATATCTCGGGATATATTTCACAATAAATAAATATCATTCCCAAGGATTTGGCAATGTAAAAATAGTCAAGACTTCGACTCAGGCATCAACATTGTTTATATGAAAACTTGCTTTAGGAAAAAAAAATCTTCTAATTCCAGTATCCTAGGATCTTTTTTAATTTCAAAATATTAAGGGGGTACAACTATTTTCGATTACATGGATCGCTTCTGTGATGCTTGAGTGATGGCTATCAGTGTGCCTATCACCCAAATAGTGTTCATTGTACCCGTTAGTAGGTTTTTGCCCCTTCCCCCCCCCGATTGATTTCCACTGAGTTTTACTTCCCTCTAGACTCTTTTTAAAATATAGTATTATAAATAAACACTAGTGTGGGATAGTTGATGCTATTTATGGTCAGAAGTACAGGATTAGTTTTTGAGCTCTTGTGATGTGAATCTATTATTCCAAGCCCTGGTTTACATCTCTGATAAGAGTAAGTTGATATGTTTTAATCAATGTCTCTCTCTTATTAAGAAATAACTTCTCCCTCAAATGTCTGTACCAATTTGACGATTTTCTCTACTTCAGTTATCCTGAAAAATCTTCAGCCATCTTAATAACTTTCAGAGACCTTGAGATATATAATTTAGACTGGTTTAAAAGAGATAAGTTTCTCCTTAAGCTTACTCTGACTGTCAGTATTATTGTCACTAAATCTAACTCTACATATAATGGAAGTGATGACTTAGCTGATAAGTTTAAGCTAGAAGAAGGATGTCTGCAATTCCAAATGCAAGGCCCAAATAATTCTCATCAATGCACTCAAAATTAATTTTTGTAGCAATAGTAGATATGCTGGCATTTGCCTTTGTGGTATTATGTCTGGGAAGTCAGAGATTTGATTACCCTTTCTTGATACGCTAAAACCTCCAATAATTCAAAATACCAAACTGGAAAAGTCAGAGAAGTAGCATACCTTAAAGAGCAATGACATACAGTCACATATAATACAAACTTGGAAAATTATTTTCCTTTTTTTAAACAATACTTTCTCTGGAAATATTGCAGTTATATAAACCATCAAGAAGAGGTTCTATATTAAACCAAAAAGCAAATGATAAATGTAAATTAGGAAATGTTACTGCTTGTGATATGACTACTTTCATTTATTAGATTTCTATTGCTTTTGGGCATTTTCTTAGGTGCTTTAAAGTTTTAATTTTATTCCGTTCTCAAAATATCCTGATTAGCCCCATTTTATAGAAGAAGAAACTGAGGTTAAAAGTTATACAAAGTCATTGTGGTAGGCTGAATAATCAATCTTTGGGTAGATCCAAAGATATCCCGGTCCTAATTCTTTTAAGAAGCTGCAAAGTGCAAGGAAACAGATGCTCTCCTAACACCTTCAGAGGAGTACTGACACCTTGGTTTTGGCCCAGTGAAATTGATTTCAGACTTATGACCTCCAGATCTATAAGAGAATAAATGTATATTGTTCTAAGCCACCAAGTTTGTGGTAGTTTGTTAGAGTGGCTATAGGAAACTAATATAATCATAAAGATAAAAATGTTGAATACCAGATTAAAACCAATCTGTTCCCCCATTTTCTTTCTAATATATCTCCTTGTTATGTTGCTTTCCAGGAGAACCTTTATAGTTGCAAATTTAAAGCAATTGACTGGGTAAATTCTTCATTTGAATTTACAACTTCATGGGAATATCTAAATTTGTAAATCTGGTAAACATATCCACTTTAAAATATCAGCTCCTTCACCTAAAATTGGATAATTTACAAAGTGTTTTGAAAGATGGAACCCATGCTTTGGCAAATTATTGACACTAGTTATCTCTTCAGATTACCTTTAGCAAAAACTTAAAGAAAATAGACTCTTTCATCTGTTAGATAGGCATAATTTCCAACCTATTCAATTTCAATAAATAAATCATAGTCTAACATTTTGTATATGAAATATGATGTTTTGTGGCATAATTATTTCACCAATTATCACTGTTATGTTGCATTTTTTTAATTGATGGGGAGTTGTATAGAGTATTAGTATTTGTTTACTGCTATGGCAAATACTAGGAAGCTAGGAAGGGAGAAAACTCAAAGGCGAAGCTGAAGGAATAAAGAGCACATCACTAATAAGTCAAATTAGGCAATTCGTCAAATTATCAGTTGCTATTTTGGAGCTGAGCCAAAAACTGGAAGATCTCTTTTAGGGGTAAATGCTCTTGTTTCTGGAAGAGAAAATGACAATATAACACACACCTTCCCACTTAGGAAAAGACCTACTCACTGGTCAGATTCCAGAAGAGAAAGAGTTAAAACAGTATTCATAGCTGAAGAACAGTTATAAGATTGGGTATTTGGGTGGAGTGGATAGATAGGGACAGGATCTTGAAATAAAAGACATAGAGCTGAGGGATAGGAATGGGGAATTTGAACCTGAGAGTTCATTAAGGGCAAAGACTGTGTGTTATCATTAAAAAAAATATTCAGTGTCTTGTGATGTGCCAAGGACTTGTCAAAGTAAACTTTTACATATTGTATAACTAAAACAGCATCATGTTTGAATAAGCAGCAATAATAAGGTTAAGTACAAGAAGATGAGGTGCTAAATTCCTTTGTTCTAGGTCAACTTTAGTCCCAGAAAATGGGGTCAAACTGAGCTTGAAGTGATATTTATGAGGATTTTTCTAATATGAAAAGAAAGCTGCAATTCCAAAGGCTTGGAACTTGGCTGGCTCAGATGTGCTATACTGTTTCATTACACCAATAAATGGTTAAAAAATTAAAAATTTATTGAATATAGAAAGCCTGTGTGTAGGAATACACTAAACAAAGGGAAGTGGCACAAGGCAAGGTTGAAGAGATCGGCAAGGACCAGATTGTTTAGGGCTCTGCAGGCTGTGGGAAAGAGTTTGGACATTATTCTAAATGCAAATTCTAAGTGGAGAGTTTTAGGTAGCAGCGGTACACTGCATGATTACATTCTTAAAAGATCAGTCTGATTATTCTATGGAAAAAAAATTTGGATGGGGCAAGAGCAAAAAGAGAAACATTTTAGGAGGTCATTGTAGCTTTTTAAAAGAAAAATTATGATGGATTAGACTGAGGTGATGACAGGGGTGTTGAAGAGAAGAAGAAAACTTTGCAATATATTTTTAAGTTAAGGCACCAGAATTTACAAATGACAAGTTACATATATGTGTTTGTATGCATATGGTTGGTGACTAATGGGAGGAATTCAGGGTAAAATAATTGGGTGGTGGATGTAAGAATTCACTGAGATAAGAAAGATTAGGGGAAAAACAGGATTATGAACTGATGGATGGGTTTTTGGTGGGAAAAAGGAAGGAGAATCTAGAGCCTGTTTTGTCAGTTTTGTCATGCTTATGAGAAATTTGAATGACGGTGCTCAGTAACTAATGAGATGTTTAATGCTATAGTTCAGGTGAGATTATCATTCCATATGTGATATATGTAACGCCGCGTGAATTTATAAAATCCCCACAAGAGAGTATGTAGTGGGGAAGAAAGTAGATGCCAGCAAAACAGCCTAAAGACTCCCTCCTAGAAGGAGATAGCAAATACAGAATGAGAGAGTAAAAAACAAAACAGGAGGAAAAAAATAAAAGAGTGAGACATCACAAAAACTGAGGAAGGAAGGGTTTAGGAAGAATTCAGTGGTCAAGTTTGATGAGAGGTTGCCTCAGGTGAAGACAGGAAAATATCCACTGGAATTTTCCAAAGGAAGGTGATTAATCGTGTTGACAAATGCAGTTCCAATATAATATAGAATTTACAAGCCAAATTGGAGTGGGTTAAAGAGCGAATGTGCAGCAAAGCACTGGAAAACGTGTATACAGTATTATTGAGGAGTGAAGCTCGGAGTATGGAAATTGGGTGGTTGCTGGAAAAATATGCATCTGTTAAGGGAGAGTGTGTTTGAAAGTTGGGGGAAAACTATAACATGCTTGTGTACTGATGCAGCAAACTGGCAGAGATTGATGATGTGGGAAAGAGAAGGTATACCTGGAAGAGGTAAGTCCTTGAGAAGGCAAGAGTGCTATTGTCCTGGATCCCCAGCTCACACGGGAGAGTTGCCCATTAAAAAAAAAAAGTGATATTTTCTCTACCATCACAGAAAAGAAGCCATAAAATGTGGAAGTAAACACAGACTTTGTGATGGGAAGTTGAATCCTTCCCATTTGATTGTTTCTATTTTCTTTTTTAGTTATCAAGTGGAGTCATAAGCTTATGTAGGAGAGTGCTGTGAAAAGTTTGTGGAAAGAGTTTATGCACCAAAACATCTACAGCACCAAGAATAATGCCTAGCACATAGAAAATCCTCACAATTATGTCTTGAAGAAATGAAGGCACTGAGCGAGAGAGAGAGAGAGAGAGGTGTTATCTTGGAAAGTAGAAGAGTTGACTTACAAGGAACTATAATTGAGTTGTGTGGCAGACAGTATGTCCAGTTTTCACCTGTTTATACCTTCCCTACAGGGCTTGGACCATAATTAGGTCATAATTGTTCTACACTAACATTAATGTTTCAATTTCTTTTGCAATGATTGCTTTTGACATAGGAATGCAACAGGTTTCTAGATCAATGACATACAAAAGGAATTCTTCTGGACATTTCCACTAAAATTTGTTTTTGCATTTAAAGAAAGATATATAGGGGTGAGAGAATGATCCTTTTCTGCCTCTGTAAAGTGCTGTGTTTGGAGATCATGAGGGGAGCTAAACAAAATGGCTAGGATGACAGAGTAAAAAAAAATGGGAAGGACACAGGCATAGTACCAGCATTAGATCACAGCAGAAGTGCCCCTGCTACAGGCCCAGCAATTTAACAATTTTGAAGGCCTGGAACATTGCAAACAAACAAAAAATGCACTTGTTAAAAAACACATGGATGCATTCGTCAATAGGATTTTATGCTTGGCACTGGTAAAATTTTTAACCTGTAACCTTAAATATCATCTCTCATAGTTAATGTAGGGTTGCAAGATAAAATACAGAATACCCAGTTAAATTTAAATTTCATATAACAGTGATGTTCTTTGCAATATTTGGGATATACTTGTATAAAAATATTTGTTGTTTATCTGAAATTTAAATTTAATTTGGAATCTCATGTTTTATTTGTTAAATCTGGCAATCTTAGATTAATGAGCCTCCCTGCTACTTTTGTCTAGTAACAGGAAATGGTATGGCATTCAAACACCTTCGTTATGCCACTGCTGGTATTAAAACACAAACATTGCCTTGGGGTACAGAGAACATTTGAACAGAAAGTGCTTAGGTGAAAAAAGACAAATACTTCTTTGTTTTTATTTTTAATCTACAAAATCCTTGCCATATAGCAAAAATGCAATAGATTTCTGTACAAAATGGTATTATTACCCAGTAGTGCCAAGCATCCATTGTCTTTTTTTCTTTAGATGTTTGAATTATGCTTCTGGAGGTGCTTATGATTTAGTTCAGTTCTTGCATTTGCAGATGATAGATGGGGGATATTTGGCTCTATTAACCAATCTATATTTTAGGTCTAGATGTGACATGGATGGTGCATTATACTGATTCTTTCTTTATATTGATCGTGAAATATTCACTGAAAGCCGGAACTCCAAGTAATTTTAATTATTAAAATTTATTTGGTAAAATTGAATTAATTTTTAAAAAATAAATGAACATATAATCTTAATAAAATGTATTTATTTATTAATTGTATGTTCTCAATTTTCCCAAGGAAAGTACATAGCTGGTACCATTCTAGATGCATAGAAGAAAAGCGAATTCATTACACCCAATAAATGCCATAGGTCATTAGGGTTCACTCTCTTTTATGACATTCTAACTGAGAAAGACCAAAAGGATATAGGCTTTTTTTTTTTCATTTAATGAACAGAATAGTGCATTAGCCCTATAAAAGAAAATAAATTGTGGTGCTAAAATCTAACAATAAGTAAAACATACAGTTGAGATGGCTGATATTTGAACAAATTAGCTAAGGAATATACTAGCTACTGATGCTCTGGATTCTTGGAAAAAATTATATAGATATAATTATATTATATTTATATATATTCCTAAATATTTCACATATAAAAGTATCACCAGAAATATAAATTTGAATTGTGTTTAGTTCCTACAGAAATACCTTCATTCATTTATAATGCATATTTATTTATGAATTAAGGACCAGTTGTTTAGTTCTTCTGGTATCCATGTCTCTGCAGTATGACTTTGCAACTTCTCCCATCAATAAGAGTCTATTTCCCTAGCCCTTACAATGAGGCTTGTCTCATAACTTGTTTTGCACAATACAATATAGCAGAATGGATAATTAATAAATAAAAATTAAAGCTCATTCTTGTATGCCTTGTTCTATAACTTAATTCCAGCTGAAAATTTTAGGGTAATTTTTTTTTAAAGAAAGAACCACAATTTTTTTGTAAGAACCACAAGGTTTTTATCTTCAGATGATAAGCATTTTTATACTGGTGGTTATTTTTCCTATTTTTTCATCACCTGCACTACTTTATATTGTGCCTCATTACTGGCAAAATGCTTTCAGAGTTAAAATATCTTCAAAAGCTTTGTCTTTAAAATAATATAGTAGCTTCTTTTCTGTCTAAAATTTTCACTAGAGCTTATCAAAAAATTGTTAAGTTTAGCAATTGAACTATAAATACTAAAACCTGATAAGCTTGAAAAACTGAAACTCTTGATCTGTTATAATGATGTCTTGAAACATGTTGGCTAAAGCCAATTACAGCATAAGATTATTTTTCTGAGTGATGGCATTTTAAGAAATCTTTTAGGCATTTTCAAGTTACTACCTGACAATTTTTGAGTTTTAAAATAAAAGCTTGTTCTTTGTGCTATGGAAATGCCTACTGTTTTCTCAAGGCGTTGTCTGAGAAGAGTGGGGATTATATTTATTTTAAAAACTAAATTGGAAGTTCATTGTCATGATTAACAAAAAGTGTTAATTCTTGGAAAATGATCTTACCTGCATAACATATAAATATCACCATCAAATATTTATTGTTCTCCCATTTAACTTAAAAATTAATATTTTAAGATGATAGCCAACATCTATTAATTTAGAAATAGGAAATATTTATTCTAAAAATTAATGTCTAATTTATTGTTTGAAGTCGTTTTGGATATCTCTTTGTTTGCAAATGGGCAATTGCATTGTATGTTCACAGAATTTGAAGCTTAAAATTTAGCAGGGAACCTGCAGTCTGCCTTTCAGAAAGGCACAATGGCAAGATTAATGGAATATTCCAGTGGTGGTAATAGATGGGAATCCCTTACCTTTTGCTATGCTTTGAATATTTGTCCCCTACAAAATTCATGTTGAAATTTAATCCCCAATGTGACAGTATCAAAAGGTGAGGCCTTTAGAATTGATTGGGTCATGAGGGCTATTGTCCAAAAGACCGCCAGCATGGCCCAATAATAGAAATGAGAGCTTTATTGGCGATATCAGTTTGCAAACCAGGAAGAGACAGTCTCTGGCTTGTACCGAAGGTGCTCTCTCTTCAGAAGGTGCTTTCTCTCCAGAAGGTGGTCTCTCTCAAAGAGAGAATGGGCAGGCTAGTTTTTATGCCTCACAGTGTCCATATTACACAATAGAGTCATACATATTCAGCAGAGTTTGGGGAAAGCTATACATATTTATGAAGAGGTTAAGCGCATGCACAATGGGTAAGCATATATGTATCATACATCCCATGTTCACACTGGGGTAGGATTTTATGTTAAAATGAGGTGGAATTTGGCTCTTTACCTTAAAAGGTAAACTGTCAGACATGAAGATCATTTGTGTGCAATTTCTATAACCTGGCTAAAACTGGCTTAAGGTCTATAGTTACTTATCAGGAAAGAATGTTTATACGTCTGTCTTCTGTCCAATCAGAGTTGTGGTGGTCTGGGTTGTAAATCAGGGTGAGGAAGTGTTTGACAATTTGCCTGCTATCTGCTGTTGTTAGGGAGTTTAGCAAAAGTGTGTGTGTGTGTTTTGTTTTGTTTTTTTGTAGACATAGGAATTTAGGAAGTTGCCATGCCAGCTGAGGCCTGAACCCTTGACCCATGGGTGAATTTTGTCTCCTTAACCTTAGGGTTCATCTTAGTTGATGAAGAGGTGTCTATTTTGGTCTCTCAGATCACAAACCACTGCCCTCATGAATGGATGGTTCCATTCATGGATTAATGGATTAATGGGTTATCATGGGAGTGGGGCTGGTGGCTTTAATAATAATAAGAAGAGGGTTCTGAGGAACATGTTAGCATGCTCAGCTCCTTTGCCATGTGATAACTTTCTCCCCCTTAGGACTCTTCAAAGAGAGTCCTCAGATATAGCCTCTCGACCTTGGAATTCTCAGTCCCTGTAAGAAATAAATTCCTTTTATTTATAAATAACCCAGTTTCAGGTATTTTGTTATAAGAAACAGAAACGGGACTAATAGAGCTTTCAAAAGAGTTTATTAACATAGGAGAACAAGGAATTCAAGGCATCCAGAAGACTTGCTTCGCCCCCTATACAAGGCCAGCTTCTAGACTTGTAACTCCTCCAAAATTAAAATAAAAATTCAAAATAACTTTGAACAAAAGTATCATCTAATACAATGTCTGCAAATTCTGAATAGGGGGTGGGGAAAAAGATTTGTTCAGTAGGACAAGGAATTAGGTAGAGAGATTTTCCTGAAATTAATACAATCATCCCTACTCACCTATGGTCTAAGATGATCTAGACAATCAATTATGCAGTTACAGATGAAAGAAAGAGTCATACCTTTAGCCATGGCTTCCCAAGCACATACCTCAATAAGTTTTATTAGGCTTCCTATAGAAAAGGCTGTGGAGGATTTTTCTGAACATATATGGAAATGTCCCAAATCCAGGTACCCTGGATGTTTGATTTGACAAGTTTAATTCCTCATCAGAGTCTCTCTGTTTTCTCTAAATCTCATCAACAAGAAGTTAGATTAACTGTGTGGTTTTTATTGAAAAACTGATTCATCATCCTGTGTTCAATATTCCCCTAAAGAATTCAGTATACTGACAAATATAAAAAATCCTTTTTTTGCAAGTAATTAAATTAAGTAATTATTATATCACTTATTATGTAATAAATATATATAATCTATAAATACTATCTACATATGAATGTTATATATGTTTACATGCATATACATACTTTATATATATTAAAAATTATACTGTTTATATGCTTATATGTACTAAACATTATACTGAGTCTCTATTGATACAATTCTCATTTTTATTATATATTTCATGGTAGTAGAGCCCATCAATATTTTATAGTTGTTTATATTTTGACATATATGGTGTAGCTCTGTTCTGCTTAACATGGAACAATGGTTCTCAACTGCTTTTCCTCTTTCTTCAGGACAGAATACACTCCCATCAGGTATATTTCTTGATAATGACAGTGATTCATTCAGTTGAGAATGACTTCTCTCTAGAATATAACACCAGAAATCCTAGGGATTATGATTCACCTTCATTGAGGGATATGCTCATTTTCCTCTTCCACTTCCTTACAATCACCAATGTAGAGTATTTACACTCAAAAAATATAATTAGAATTTATTAGAACAATTAAATGATATTCTAGAAAATATTTACTTAATACAAAGGAAAGCAAAATAGCAGGAATAAAAGAAAGAAAATGACACATGTGGAAAAGAAAAAAAAGTGAAGATAAAAATGCAAAGATATTAATAGTCATGTTAAATATAAATGGATTAAGCAATCAATCAAAAGGCAGAAATCTTAAGATTCCATTTAAAAAACAACAATCTTACTATATGCTATCTACTGGAGACACAATTCAAGTTCAAAGATACAAACACATTGAAAGTAAAAGAATGGAAAAATATATTATTCAAACAGTAATCACAACTAAGTTATAGTAAATAAAATAATATTAGACAAAATAGACTTCAAAATAAAACCTATTACTAGAAACAAATAAGGATATTTCTAATGATGGAAAGGTAAAGCTACCAGGATGATATAACAATTATAGACAAATATATACATACCATCACAGCCCCCAAATACACAAAAACTGGAAAAATTGAAGGAGAAATAGAAAATCAAACATAATAGTTTGGACTTCAAACTCCACTTTCAATAATTAACATGTATGACAGCAACACAGGAGATATCAAGGAAATGGAGAATTTGAAAAACACTATAAATTAACTATACCCAAAATATATGTGTATAATATATAAATATTTTTTATATATGTACCACACCATCCAACAGGAGAAGAATAGACATTCTCAAGCAAACATAAAAGGTTTTCAGGAGAGACCGTATACTATGCCATAAAACAAGCCTTGACAAATTTAAAATTATTGAAATCATACAAAGTATGTTTTCCAACCAGAATGGAATTAAAATAAAAATTAATAACAGAAGGAAATTTAGAATATTAACAAACGTGCAAATTAACATATTCCTAAATAACCAATGGGATAATGAAATTAGAAAATTCTTTGAAGTTAATGAAAAACAAAACTAACATTTTAAAATACACGGTATGTAACTAAAGTAGTGCTTGGAGAAAAAATTATGGCTTTTAATATCTATAGTATTAAAAAGAAGAAACGATCTGAAATGAATAACTTAACCTTATACTTTAAGAGTCTAGAAAAAAAGAGAAAACTATACTCAAATCAAGCAGAAGAAAGAAAATAATAATGACTAGAGAAAAAAATGAATAAAATTGAAACTAGAAAACTACAGAGAAAATAAACAAAGCAAATGGTGGGTTGTTTGAAAAGATCAGCAAACTTGACAAACCTTTAGCAAGCCCAAAGAAAAAAATAGAGAAATGACTCAAACTATTAAATCAGGAGTTTAAGAGGGGTCATCACTGCTGACCTTACAAAGTAAAATAATATTATAAGAGAATATTATGACTATTGTACATTAAAAAATAGGTAACTTGGATGACATGTAAAAAATCTTAGAAAAACACAATCTAATAAAACTGACTCAAAAAAGGAACAGGAAATCTGAATAGGCCTATAACAAGAGTTCCAATTAATAAGTAAAAACTTACTTCTAGAAAGAAAATGGCCCAAGCCACTCTTGTACAGCATCAGCTTTATCAATAAGTAAAGTGGTGATTTTGATGCCTGTAGGATGATATGGGCAGAAAGAGATAATATTTCTTGAGCCCCACTGCAAACCCAACATTTCATATAACCACTGGTGTGCTGGTGATTGGCTGAATGGTAGGGGTGAGCATAACTTGTGGTATTTGTCAATTTCTGTGTTATAAATATTCTCAATATGACAGATTACTAGCTATTAACATGACATCACTGTACTGGGAAGAGATGCTCACAATCAGCTATTGTCAGCCAGCGTAAGCCAGCCTTGCCACACCAAAACCAACTATCTATATAATATAGATCTTTTCTTTAATGCAATTTTCTAAAACTTATTTTTTTCTGAAGAAACATGCTGTTTTAGCTTTTATTTTTTTCTTTTATTTTTAGTTGACACATAATAATTGTACATATTTATGGGATATACAGTGATATTTTGATACATGTACAATGTGTAATAATCAAACCAGGGTAATTAACATATCCATCACCTCCGATATTCATCATTTCTTTGTGTTGCGAATATTCAAAATCCTGTCTTCCAGGTTCTGAAAAATATACAAAAAATTATGATTAACCATATTCACCCTATAGTGCTGCAGAGTATCAGAACTCATTCCTCCAATCTAGCTGTAATTGTGCATCCATTAACCAACCTCTCTTAATCCTCCTTCCCCCTACCCTTCATATCCTTTAATAACCACAATTCTACTCTCTACTTCCGTGAGTTCAAATTTTTCTTTCTTCTTTTTTAAAAATTTCCCACATATAGTGAGATCATGCAGTATTTATATTTCTGTGCCTGACATTTTGCTTAATATAACATCCTGCGGGCTCATTCATATTGCCACAAATGACAATATTTCATTCTTTTCAATGGTGAAATAGCATTTCATTTTGTATTAATACGTATACCACATTTTCTTCATCCATTCTTCTATTGATGGACTTTTAGGTGGATTTCATAACTTATCTATTGTGAATTGTGCCACATTAAGTATGGTATCCCTTTGATAATACTGATTTCTTTTCCTCTGGATAAATACCCAGTAGTGGGATTGCTGGGTCATATGCTAGTTCTGTTTTTAGTATTTCACGAAACCTCCACAATGTTTTCCACGACGGCTGTGCTAATTTATGTTCCCACTGACAGTATATGAGTTCATTTTTCTCTGAATCCTGACCAGCATTTATTTTTTATCTTTTTTATAATAGCCACTATAACTGGGGTGAGATGATATCTATTGTGGTTTTGATTTGCATTTCCCTGAAAATTAGATATGTTGAGCATTTTTTCATATTTTTTGGCCATGTGTATGCCTTCTTTTGAGAAATGTCTATTCAAGATCTTTTGTCTACTTTCTAATCAAATTTTTTTTTGATGTTGAGTTGAGTTTCTTGTATCTTGTGGATATTAATCTGTATCAGATGAAGAGTTTGCAAATGTTTTCTCCCATTCTACAGGTTGTCTCCCTACTCTGTTGTTTGCTTTGCTGTGCAGAACATTTTTAATTTAATATGGTCCCATTTGTCTATTTTTGTTTTTGTTGCCTGTGCTTTTGAAGTATTAGCCATAAAATCTTTGTTTCCGTTTAAGACTTTAATTCATTTTGAATTTATCTTTGTATAGGGTGAGACATAGGGGTCTAGTTTCATTCTACTGTATATGGGTATCCAGTTTTCCCAGAACTGCTTATTAAAGAGGATGTCCTTTCCGCAGTATATTTTCTTGTTACTGGTTGGCTGTAAATACCTGGTTCTCCATTCTCTTCTGTTGGTCTACTCATAAGTCTTTATACCAATACCATGCTGTTTTGGTTACTATAGTTTTGTAGTATATTTTGAAGTTAGGTAGTGTAATGCGTTCAGCTTTGTTCTTTTTGCTCAGGATTGTTTTGACTATTCAGGGTCTTTTGTAGTTCTATACAAATTTGAGGATTTTTTTTTCTATTTTGTAAAGAATGTCATTGGTATTTTGATAGGAATTGCATTGAATCTGTAGATTGCTTTAGGTAGTGTGGTCATTTTACCAATATTAATTCTTCTAATCCATGAGTCTGAAATGTCTTTCCATTTGTTTGTGTCCTCTTCAATTTATTTCATCAGTGTTTTGTAGTTTTCCTTATGGAAGTCTTTCACCTCCTTGGTTAAACTTATTCCTAAGTATTTAATTTTATTTTTTTGCTAATGTAATTGGGATTGCCTCCTTGATTTCCTTTTTAGTTAGTTTGTTATTAGTGTATAGATATACTACTGATTTTTGTATGTTGATTTTGTATCCTGCAACTTTACTGAATTTATTTATCAGTTTTAACAGTTTGGTTTTTTTTTTCGGCGGAGTCTAGAGGCTTTTCTCTCTCTATATAAGATCATGTCTGCTGCACAGATGGACAATTAAATGTCCTCTTTTCCAATTTGGATGGCTTTTATTTCTTTCTCTGGCCTAATTTTTATGGCTAGGACTTCTTGTATTATGTTCAATAAGAGTGGTAAAAGTGGACATCTTTGTCTTGCTTCAGTTCTTGGAGGAAAGATGTTCAGCATTTCCCCATTCAGTATGATGTTAGATATGTGTTTGATATATATGGCCTTTATTATGTTGAAGTATGTGCTTTCTATGCCTAATTTTTTTAGAGTTTTTATCATGAAAGGATGTTGAATTTTATCAGATGCTTTTCTGCATCTATTGAGATGATCACATGTTTTTTGCCCTTCATTCTGTCAATGTGATGTATCACATTTATTGATTTGCATATGTTGACCCATCCTTGCATCCTGGGATAAATCCCGCTTGATCATGGTGTATTATCTTTTTTGATTTGTTATTGAATTCAGTTTGCTAGTATTTTGTTGATGATTTTTCCATCTATATTCAACAGGGATATGAGCCTGTAGTTTTGTTGTTATTGTCCTGTTCTTGTCTGGTTTTGGTATCAGGATAATGCTGGCCTCATAGATTGAATTAAAGAAGAATTCCCTCCTCTTAAATTTAAAATTTGTCTTTTAAAATAAACAATGACATATAGTTGTGAGCAGAGAGTAAAATCAAAGAATATCCTAGTCAAGATCTGTTTTTGTTTCTGAGATTTTTTTTTTATCTTGCATGTCATATATTTACTTTTTTTTCAGGTATTATTTGCACAGTTGGTACAATGGGAAGCATACAGAGTACACAAATCCAAATTTCCAAACTGGGGCACTGATGATACTTTTTGAAATCATATTGGCAGAATAATTAGTTTGTTAACTTAGATTTTTTAAATATAAAATTTCCAAATATAGGCAACAATACATAGAAAAGTAGCGAAAAGTTAAGAGAACCTCACATGTGCAGTACCTAGATTCAATAATTTTCAATATTTCAACACACTTCCTTTTTTCCCAAGTTGTTTAAGGCAATGATCTTATGCTATTCCATTCCTATACAATCCTATAAACATCTCTCAAAATTACCAAAATATTTCTTTATGTGAAAAATTTTACTGCCATACCTATTTAAGCAAATTAGAATTTTTTATATTTAATAGTAGTTCATATTTATATTTCTTCAATTTCCCAAAAATGTCTGTTTAGAACCAGTTTGTTTAAATTAGTACCCACTCAAGTTGCAAGTTGGTTGTTACATTTCTTAGGCCTCAGTTAATTTAGAATGGTCTCTTTTCTACAACCACTGACTTTTTTGGTTTCATGCTCTTACCACATTGCAGAAACCAAGTTAGTTGTCTAATGGTAGGAACTATATTTTTTTACTTGTCTGTCTCCCTCCTTGTGATGCCATTTAAATTACAGAAGGAACAATTTTTCCTCAAAAACTTGAATTGTTACCTAGACATTTGCTTAGATTCAATTTCAAATTGTTAATATTGTTTCTAGAAGGTAAAAAATACCTGGCCTTCTCACTTTTAATTATGATGTTTGATCACGGGGTTCTGTGGCAACAGCCTTGAAGGAGCTCAGGAAATTTCACCCTAAAATGTGACTACTTGGTATAAAGAGTATTTTGAATTACAGGCCTGTAGAGATTAACAGGCCCTTGGAAAGGGCTTTCCCTCTATCTGCTTAACCTGACAGACCCATCAAAAGAACAATTGACTTCCCTTCCTCTCCCTGTTATCTCAATATATTGCAGGGAAAGTTCAAGAATGCAACCAGACCTGGCCCAAATCATTTTAAACATAATGCCTGTCTCTCAGGTTAATTTACTAGTCAATCTCTTTCCCCCATCCATTCAGTCCCCCTAGAAACCATGTATTGCCCCTAAACAGAATTACCTATATTCATCATCTTCCTCTCCCCTTTAAAAAGTGTGTATAAAAATATCTGGACCCCACTGGGATACTGAGTAATGACTTTGTGATTTTCCCCACATGCATTGTAATAAACCTCTCTCTTTTATTAATCTGTCATAATTGTGAGATGATCTTTCAGCAAAAGATCTTTCAGCAAAACTTTCTGGGGAAAGGGGAAGTTTCCCCCGCCACCCCCACAGTTTGGCGTAGCTGGCAGGATCTCAAAGGTGCTCTGCTCTTCTGAAAGCTGCAGTGAGGAGAAAGGTGAGTCTGACCAGCCGGCCACGCAGTAAGATACCTTTAACTTACCAGTTAGACTCCTGTTTTTTTCTCTCTCTGTGGGCTCCAGTTGAGCAGATGATAGAGATCATTCTGCCTTTTGCCTTGCCAAATTTAAGCTTAATGAGAGAAAAGGGTGGGTGACTTGTCTTTGCACAGTGACTCTGGTGTTGGTATATTTTTTGGTACTTTGTGGTATGAATAGTCATACTGATTCCCTCTTCTCTCAGAAATAGCCTTTTTTGTTATTGTTGCTTTCTCTTGTTGTCTTTCTCTGCCACTTTGTCATAAAGAGGGTTACCACAGGGTAGAACATGGGCCAACACCACTATGAGCCTGGTGTTCGAGGCAGCCCTGCAGGCTAGCAAGTTACACGGTCCTGACTAGGCTGGCGTCTATCAAGACAGACTTTGCTGCAGGTTCCTGAAAACAAAAAGCATATGAGGTTTCTCTCTCATCTTGTTTCATGTCCCTGAGCATTTCCTGTGACTGAATGGGAATATTCTCATCAGTCTCCACCATCCAGGGGGTGTGTTCTTTTGGGAACAGGTCAGGTGGCCAATCTGAAAAAGATTGGGAGTCTGAGACACCTGAGATTCTAAGCAGCACACTCTATGTGTTGAACGTGTCAAGATCTAGGGGAGTCTTTGTCTTAAAAGATCTTATTCTCTTTGTCTATTGTGAGTGTATTTCTGAGAGTAAATTTTTGGAAATCTTGGGAACTGCCTTCTCTGTGACCTTTCCATGCTAAACCTGAAAAATTACCACCTGGGCTTTCTATGAAGAGGCATTGGATTGAGTTGCTTTTGGAATAATATACCACTGAGATTAATGGCCAAAAGATGGATCCTTTCAATTAAAAGTCTTCTAAATTTTTAGAAAATAAATTTTAGAGATCTCTTATCCAAAACAATTGCCTTATTTGTATTAATAGAGAAATTAGATTAAAAGAAAGACAGACAATATTGTGGCTAGCCTTAAAAATTCTCTTGACAAAATTGAAGAGCAAATATCTGATCGAAAACAAAGATAAAAATCCTTTTAACACTGCCCCTGTGGGAACAATGGCAGAGGCCAATTTACTTTGTAGCCTAATGATTAAAGCTCTGTGCTTTCACCTCAGCAGCCTAGGTTTGATTTCCAGATAGGGAATGAGCCTGTTCTGGTTTGATATTTGTGTAACTTTTGACATTCATTGATTCTCTTCCCTTCCATACACAGCTTTTGCTTTCTTGTATTCTGTGGAGGCACATGGGGCTTTTAGATATTTATGTGTAAATGCTCAGTGGAAAAACTGGGACCCTAGAAAATATGGCTGGACAAAAATTGTAGGTTATACCTCATTTGTGGCTATAGAGGCTTTTCTTTCTTTGAGTTGTTTCTGTAACTTTTCTGGACTTCATAAAAATTGTTCTCCACATCTTTAAAGACATCTCTTGTTTCCTTGATTAATTTATAACCTTGGTTAAGGCTTATAGGTTTCACTTAAAAGGATACGTTAGTTAAAATTTCAAAAGCAAAAAATGTCAGCTGTTTGTCTTGTCTAAAGTTTGCTCCGGTCATCTTCACACCTTTCTATTCCTTCCTTTTTGCTGATCATGAAGTATATGGCCAATCCAATGTTGCCAAGTGTTTAAACTGTTTAAGTAAGGCAAACATTGAGTGTAACCAATCCAGCTGTTTCTATACCTTACTTCCATTTTCTGCACATCACTTTCTCTTTTCTGTCCATGAATATTCTCCAGTGTTGGAGTCTTCTGAACCTGTTGTGGTTCATCTGTCCAAATCATGAATTACTCTTTGCTCAATTAAACTCCATTAAATTATAATTTGTCAAAAGTAGGTTCTGAAATAGAGCTCCCAGAGGCCCCCCATGAGCACCGAGGGTCCAAGAAAGGTACCCGCTGCCCACTGCTCTCTCACTGCAACCAGGGCTTGTGGGAAGTTATCGCTCAGATTCCAAAGTACCACAGATTTATGTTCTGAGCTCTCTGAGTTTGTTTGAGCAAAATTTTGATCCTAACTGGGTTCAGAAGTCACAACAGAAACTAAACTATATCTGGAATCAGATTAGATCTGATAATTAATTAGCTTAGATACAGTAAGAGGCCTCAAATGTCTGTCTGGATCAGGCAGAAACTGACAGTAAATGGCAATACTACAGGGGGTGCGAACTCCAGCCTTCAGGAGTTCACAGAGATTTCTGTGTTCTATCCCTTTGTTCCTTTTCTTGTGTACTTGGGTAAGGAAAAATCATTGCCTAAGTTGATAATGGAGATCTGGGTGCCAATGCCAAGGTTGAAGGTGAAAATAGCATCCTTAATTTCTGAAGAACTGAGTACTCTACTTTCTGGCTATGCCTACCTATACATGCATAAGTATTAGGCCCTGAAAGGAACAAATGCTTACAGAAATGGCAAAATCTTACTAAAGGCAAAATTGTTGCCTAGATAGTAATTCCTTAAAACAATAAAATAGGTAGTTAAAAGATTTATAGTATGAATAAAAGAAAATGATAATATTTTAGAGCTGGCAAATAAAAATTCTTTACTTTAGTTAAAAAGCAAAGATAGGATACTTTAGTTAAAATTTCAAAAGCAAAAAATGTCAGCTGTTTGTCTTGTCTAAAGTTTGCTCCATTCATCTTCACATCTTTCTATTCCTTCCTTTTTGCTGATCATGAAGTATATGGCCAATCCAATGTCGCCAAGTGTTGAAACTGTTTAAGTAAGGCAAACATTGAGTGTAACCAATCCAGCTGTTTCTATACTTCATTTCCATTTTCTGCACATCACTTTCTCTTTTCTGTCCATGAATCTTCTCCAGTGTGATCTGCTTCTGTCTATATGTCTATGTGTCTATATATGTCATTTGTATGTGATATTTTACTGCCAAAATGTATAAAAGAGTTCTAATTAATTATCTTAAAAAATAAGTGCTTAAATCAAATATTTTATCAAGAAGATAGAAACTAACTCAACTGCCTTTTAGTTCTCATGACTTTAATAATACAGTAATTGACCTCCGATCAACTTTCTTTTCAATTCTGTTGCACTCTGATTCACAATTTCTCTTCACATAATATTTACCGTCAGAGGGAGACAGTTAACATGGATCTGAATACCTCAGGGATATTCTGAGCCTCCTTCAATATTCTCTCAAATTCTCAACGCTGATTTAGACTCTATAACCTTTACCCAGGGATCCACTCTTGTTCAGTACTTGTTCAGGACATTGATGATCTTTTGCTCTGTAAACAGGGTGCTCTCTTAGACTTATTATTTTAAAGACTCTAGCTGAATGAAGCCATAAAGCCTCTAGGTCTAAACTCCAGTGGGTACAGACAACTGTTATTTATTTAGGGCATAGAATATCTTAGGGCACTCAAAAGCTCACCCCAAAATGCCTTGAGTCAATTTTGTCATAGCCGTCACTAGAGCTTGCAGATTGGCAAAAGGAAAAGCTGCCACTATTTACACAGACTTCAAAAATGCTTTTGGAGTTTGCCATGCAGTTGGCACAATTTGAAAATCTCGTGGTTTTTTAACTTCTACTGTCACTCCTATTATCAATGGGCCTATAATTACTGTCCTATTACAAGCTATTCACCTTCCTTCTAAGATTGCTATTGTTCATTGCCCAGCCCACACTAAGGAAATGGATACTGTATACCTAGAAAATGATAGAACAGACAAGGCTGCTAAATATGTAGCCAAATATGGCCCTTCTTATCCTTTTTCCACTTAATTTATTACCCTGTCTTTATCCCTGTCTGATATTATTGATCATCAGGCTAATGCCCCACAGTCTGAAAAGGATAGGTGGATACAAAATGGTGTTAAACAATTATAAGATGGATTGCATGTTGGGCCAAACAGACTCCCTATGGCTCCTTTTCTTCTAACTTTTTGGCTTGTACTTATCTCCCATCAGATGGGACATATGTGCAAATGGGGGATAATTAAGAAAAAAAAATATATAGTTGGTACTGCCCTGGGATCTACAATATCTCTGACCAAATTATTTCCAGTGCACTATTTATAAATCTCACCAAATCTCTGGGGGAAACTAACACTCTCCAGGAAGCCCCCAAAGGCCCAGAGTGCCCCTTTTGGCCCTCCAAATTGATTTTATAGGTTTACCTCCGACTTTAGGTTTTCCTCACTGTTTGGTTATTGTTTCCATGATTAGTGGATTGACTGAATACTATCCAACTAGGTGTGCTGACACTACAACAGTGGTAAAGAAATTAGTAACTGAGATTATTCCTCACTTTGGTATGCCATTATGGATTGAGTCAGATCAAGAGACTCATTTTAAATGACTTGTTTGCAAAGGCTCTGGGTTACTTATTAAAATTTCATACCCTATATCATCCCCAATCCTCAGGGCAAGTGGAATGTAAAAATATAGAAATAAAAAGGACTTTGGGAAAAGCCTGTCAAGATACTGGACATACATGGCCAGAAACATTACCTTTAGTCCTTATTTTAAAAATCCATAATGCTCCAATTAGAAGACATGGCTTAACACCTTTTTGAATAGTGTTCTCTCACCCCATGCCTACTGATACCTCTAAACCTTCTATTCCTGGGCTGACTGAACACTATGGTGATTTAAGTGAACAATTCGTTACCGTGTCTAGCTACGTACAGGCACTAACTAATATTCTTGGAGCATATCAGCAACAGGTGAAAGGAGCATGGCCTCTACCAACTGACAAGCCTTGCCACCTTTTTTGACCAAGAGATCGTGTGTACATCCAAGTTTTTAGAAGAAGACACATGCTGTCACCTTGCTGAGAAGGTCCTTTTGAAGTACTGTTAACTACCTACACTGCCATAAAAATAAAAGAAAAATCCTCCTAGATTCATGCGAGCCATGCCAAACTATACTGACACAATTGGAGGATGAACCCTACAGGTGACTTGAAAGTAAGGATTTCCAGGGCAAGTTCCCAGGCCCCTGAAGAGATGACTTCATGAAATAGACAGCTTTTCCCAAGATCACAGATCAAGAAACCTTATTTTTTTAATCTAAAAACTCCTTTTTTCCTTTTTACCTTCCCCTCAAATAAAAGTGTCCTTTTAAAACATTTCTTCTTTTAAGCCTCCCCCTTCGAGGATTGCACAATTGGAAGCTGAGTGGAGTTTGTCTCAATCTATCCATTCTCCCTTTTATCTTCCACTATGATTCTTCTTTCAAACTATGCTTTACCCTTACTAACCCTTACTATTTTTCCAACAGGTCAGGCACAGACCTGGCATCCCTTTATACCAGGTTTTCAAACCCTGGCCACAGTAACTAATCAATCTAATTGCTGGTTATGCCAACATCTAGATCATGTAAAAGAACCTGAACTCATTTTGTTTCTGCCAATATTGGTGCCTGGTACAAACAGTCTGGAAGATGTATGTAAGACAAGAGGTGGCATCCACAACCGGGGGCAGGGGGTAAAATCCATCATGTTGCTTCTCCTGTTGGTGAGTCAACTTGACAGAGAAAAACCTCTGCAGAAGCTCGAGAATTGTCTTTTGATCAGGTAAAGTGACTAGAAAGAATTTTTATCTTTTCTGGGTGACATACTAGGGCAATATTAATCAAACCCTATGGTTTGATTCCAAAGATGGCATTTTTGCACCTCTTAGATGGTGCTGATACTAACCCGCATGATGTCAACTATTGTCAAGTCACCAGGTGTTATGGATGGCTCACAAACCACGTCTGTACAACTTGGGGTAGTTCACTCGCTCCCATTGCTAACTTGCCAGAGACTAAAGATTATATATGGACAGACCAAAAGTCTGGACTGACTTAGTTAAGTGACAAAACAAAGCCCTATAACTGCCAGAACTGGACCAATGTCTTTTTATATCAAATATTTTGCAACGTGTTCTGTTCCCACAGACTGGCAGGGACACATGGAAACTGGAGGTATGGAAGTGCCAATGAGGAAGAAGAGGCACAGCAAACTGCAGGCTGGGAGGTCACAGGTTCCAACCTGACCCTATCTGTAAATTACACTGTTTTTTTTATTGTGCATGGCAATAAAGTATACAAGTGGTTCCCGCCTGCATGGTCAGGAGGGATGCTATGGTCTTGGTTATCTGATACCCTCTGTTACAGGGTACTTCACTTTAAATGCCAGCCAAATTACAAACTTAGGCTCTTTCATCCATAAAGTGGTACCACACCAATGTACTGATGCAATATTATAAAAACTCACTTGTATATCACAATTCTAAGTTCTTTTTGGTGCTCAGGACTCTTTTCCCAGCATTTGGAATTTATGAGGTTGAAAAGACAGTTTTGAATCTCTCAATGCTAGTACAGCAAGTGTTCAATATCACTATGCAAGCATTTGGAGCACTTCAGTTAGAAGTCAATAGCCTAGCCTCTGTTGTATTTGAAAACTACTGTGTCCTGGATGCCCTGACAGCCCAACAGGGAGCAGCTTGTGCAATTATTGGCAAAAATACTTGTCACTCAGGGCAAGTAGAGACTGTGATCTACACTTCCTAAAAGACAAAATAAATATTCTCCATCAGATTAATGAAAACCTATTCCCAAGAAAGGGGGACTAGTTTAATGGGGTGTGGGGAAATGTGATTAGATCTGTTCTTTCTACTTGTTTATTCTCAATCTAATCTATGTTCTTATCTCCCTTTTAAGATCTCTTGCAACATGACTAATAACTAGATCTCTCTTTCTCCACATCCACCAACTCAGCTTTTAATGTGTGAAACTTCTAGGGACGTTCCAGACAGTGGGAATGAAGGATCTCAGGAAATTTCACCCTAAAATATGACTACTTGGTATAAAGAGTATTTTGAATTACAGCCCCTTAGAGATTAACAGGCCCTTGGAAGGGATTTTCCCTCTATCTGCATAACCAGACAGACCCCCCAAAAGAACAGTTGACTTCCCTTCCTCTCCCTGTTATCTCAATATATTGCAGGAAAAGTTCAAGAATGCAACCAGACTTGGCCCAAATCATTTTAAACATAATGCCTGTCTCTCAGGTTATTTTATAAGTCAATCTTTTTCCCCCATCTATTCATCCTCCCTAGAAACCATTTATTGCCCCTAAACAGAATTACCTATATTCCTCATCTCCCTCTCCCCTCTAAAAGATGTGTATAAAATTGTCTGGACCCCATTGGGATATTGAATAATCACTTGGTGATTCTCCCCACGTGCATGGTAATAAACCTCTCTCTTATTAATCTGCCTTAATTGTGAGTTGATCTTTCAGCGAAATTTCAGGGGAAAGGGAAGTTCCCCCTTAACCCCCACAGTCTAATCCCTCCTTTGTAAAGTTCCCCATTAATCTTAATCTTTCACCTAATTGTGTATTACTTTGCCTAAAATAATTATTTCATTACAAATTGCAAAATGGCAATGTTTTTTATTCTGGTATTTCTTCCTCCTTTATTAGCTTAATTCTTCTCTAGAAAGCACTTTTAATCATTGGCTAGGAGTATTGTATTATATTAAAATACAGTTAATATGGGAACCACAGAAAAGATGTTAAGTTTTACTATAATTACCAACTTTAAAGTAAGGAAGGGGTGCTTTAGATGCCTAATTTTTTGTTTATATTACTTATTGTGATTGTTGCTGTGTGACTATATCTTTTCTTCACATATCCTTACTAACTCACTGTTTTTAAAAATATATTCCATGTATATTAATCAAAAGAACCTGTTTTGCTTTTGCTGCACAAATTTTCCCATCTTTTTTCAGTTGGAGATTCTTCATTTTAGTCCCAAAGTCCTTTTGATATAATATTATCAGACTTTACTGTTCCTTCACTTTCTCATATAAATTTCAAAAACTCACCTTAAACAATCCTTATACCAATCTTGGAATCAGCCAAATTGTCAAGGTGCACTAGGTGATATAGAATCTCAGAGTTCATAGTTTTGGAGGTAGGAGTGACTATTCCTACTGGACTGATATTGTTTTTAGGCTTTCTTGGTGGACACAGCTAGGATATATGTATTATTAGAAAAAATATGAATTCATACATACATTTCAAAATTAGTACATCATTACAATTTATTTTGTTGTTACATTTGTATCTTATTTCTCTTACACTAAAAACCTGGAGTCCTAAAACATTAACATAATTACTTATTTGTTGTGTGTGTGTATATGTATACATTAGATTACAAATACCTATCTTATCACTAAAAATCAAAATTGACTGCAATTTGAGTTTCTTTATAGTTTTACTTTTTCCTTAGACTGCATTCTACTTCAGCTATACATTCACATTCAACATATTACATTTTAAAGTCACTCAGAATTTTTCTTTTTGGTTAGAATGTAATCAACTTAATATTTAGTTTTTATATATAAATTTAATTTCAATTTTAGACTTTGTAGTTATTTTCTAATTAATTGTATTTTTAAATATGTAAGTCATGTACATGATCCCAAAGTCAAAACATTTAATTAGGTACATGTAGAGAATACTAATTTCTGTACTTGATCCCTCTACCTTGCTTTCTTCTTTAGCCATAGATAATCATTCTTATGGTTATTTTTCCAGCATTTCTTTTTGCAATTATTAAGGATATATGTACATATTTTTATTCTTTCCCACTTTTACATAAAATTAGCACATGCTGTATGGTAATCTATACCTTCTTGTTTTCAACCTACTAACATATCCTTTTTTAGTTACATCTGTAAGATAGAATTTTAGAAAAAGGTGTTAAAATCTGATAATTCTATGGTATAACAAAACTGATTGAAATGTGTTTATTTGTATTTGCATTTCAATAGTATTCATAAAATATCTCCGATCCTAGATGGTACTGATATTCAGCAAACTATAAAATGTAGCTACTTTGGTATTTTAACACAGTAATAAAAAATGAGCAAATAAAAATGCTATTTTTATTCATAGGGTATTGTTCTACTCATGAGCCAATGACTCTTTCTCTAGATGGAGACCTGTACCTCCATTCACAGGCCTGGGCCTCTGCAAAAATATTTGCTTTTCATCCCCAGCTATACCTGATTAAACAATGGGAAGACCCGAGGCCAGAGGTTTAAGAAGCTAATAGGGATTTGAGAATTGGGGCGTGATAAATTAATGCATCTTTCAATATTTTAAAACTAGGTTAGTAAATTGAGAGCTGTTGGGCCTCACGTGATCAGAGAGGTAGAAAAGGCTGGGCTAAAAAGGGAGAGAAGAGTAAATAAAGCCTGCAGATAGAAGAAAAGAGGAAATGGAGAGAATTCTGGGGAGTTCTTCCTGCTCTGCAGTTTCTGATGTGAGGCTTTCCTGTGATGGGGCTGCATTCCTGCCTGTGGATTCTAAAAGGATGCCCTGTTTCCTTATTTTGTAATTCCACTTCATTACAATTTTAAAGCAACCTAAGCCAGCTCCTAACACCTATAACCAAAAATTCCTAATTAATAGGCTTGGTAAATATATTTAATTTTAGGAAATAAGAGTGTAAGTCACCATTAGGAAGAGATATCCATATAGAGATATTATAACAATTTGGGTGCCTGTGTTTGGTGAATACAATAGCACCAAAATGAATGTCCTTTTATTGTGATTTTCAGCCAAAATTTGAGGTATGTTGTGCATACAACCAGTCAGGTTTCAAGTAGGTCTCTAAGAAGAATATTTTGTGCCTGAGTTGAGGGAGCATTCTAATCAGACAGGCACAAGGAAGAAGTAAATTTGTTTAGAGTCTCTAGAAATGCATATTTAGCAAAGGATTATCTTGTGCTTTTGACAAGACCTGAAAATTTGTGAGCTGGAACATCATGATTTGAGGAATAAAACACTTACCCATTCATTTTTACTTTATTTCCCAATTCAGCAGTACGAGTCAGCAAACATCACATCAATATGCTTCATAGATTTGAGGAACTGTATTTCCTCTGGTAGTTAGGAACCTCAGGGCAAAAATATAGAGGTACATAAGTAAAAGGAATTTAAAAGTTTTTAGAGAGTCTATCACTGATTATGTCTTTTTTTTGTTTAATAATACGTTTTTATTTATTTTCCCATGCAATTTTGTTTACATTTTGTGTAAAGAAAGAATTTGCTAAAACAAGGCTGAATACAATTCCATTTTTCATGAATTGTCATAAATTTTGAAAAAAGATGGACCTAAAATAAGATTCTATTTTATTATCAGTACTGTTTCCCAAATAAATAATTACTTTAAAGTATAATTACTCCAGTATTTTATTCTAAAGAGTTCTGTGAAGTATAAAAGGATAATAAAAAATAAATTTTCAGGATGTTTTTGAGGAAAAAAACGTATCCTGTCCAGCTAGGATACTCTCTCTCTCTCTCTCTCTCTCTCTCTCTCTCTCTCTCTCTCTCTCACACACACACACACACACAACACACATGCACACAGAGATTCATTAATTACTTGGTAAATTTTATTATTTTAGACCCTCAAATTGACTTTATATGGGTTAAATTCATTTTGAGGAACTCAGTTATTAGAATCAGCTGCCCAGGGCAGTTAGACCAGCTGTTGGTCAGATCTGCAATTCTCATAGCATGCAGCTCAGGCTGAGTGAATCATTCAGTATCCTAGAGAAGACTAACACTGAATGAATGATCTGTGTTACCAACCTGGTGGCCATACTCAATGCCATCATTTTTACTTCTATAATCTGTCTCAGTAAAATCACATTTCCAACAGTCATGAGGAGGGTGAAGAGAGATGATGTTTGCTGCTGGCATGCAACCAATTTCTGGTTGTTGTTCCCGATAAGTCACTTCTAACCAAACTCTATTCTAATAACCATCATGAACAAACAACAAATCCCTGCTTCTCAAAGTGAGTTTTAAATATGCTATCTACCCTAACACACATTAATAAGTGAATAATTAACTGAACACTGGGTTTAAAATTTGCGGATATATATAGTTTATCTACAAGTATGTGTTAGAATTTCAGGAATAGGAAAAAAACAAAAAAGCAAAAATCTCTGCCGGAAATGCTCATATACCTTTGTGTATCGCATGACCCACAATAGTAGGTGTGAAAGATATTATTTTAGTGAGGCAAGAGTTATTTTACATTAGGGTACTCATTATCATCTTGTCCAAGTGCCTGCTTAAAACTTTCCCATTACTTCACATAGCTATAAATTCAAACTCTTTATCATGGTTACAGCCTCTCATAGCCTAGCTACTTCCTACCATTACAACCTTAATATCTGCCCCTGTCTCCTTCGTTTACTTTGCTCTCAAAGCACAAAACTATTAGTTTTGAATGTTAGTTGTGTCCCCAATACTCATAATCATGCCCAGCACATAATAGGCAAAGCGTAAATATTTGTGGAATGAAGAAGAGGGAAACGATTCTGAATTGATTAAAGATTTAAGAATTATTTCTTTTGATAATTAATTTTTAGGGGCTTCTTTAGTAACTCTAGTATACCTATTTTCTCTTATATGAATACCTATGTGTTATAATAGTTATTAATGGAAGTAGGGCTGCACTCCCTTAAGAAACTTTCTTCTAACACTCCTGTGAATTGTTAAAGTAGTTTGGTATAAAACAAAAAGATAGCATGCAAGCAACATATATAATAGTGAGATTCAGGACAGTTTATTGACTGTGTTCACCTGGGCCAGTGCATCTCAACCATAAGTGTGCATAAAAATAAAAATATGTTTGATATAAAAGAGATTTCTGGGCACTAGCTCCAGAAATTCTTTTGGGTAGACTGAAGCAAAGCCCAGGAGTTTGCATTTTTAACCAGTTTATAGGTAATCCTGAGGCTGTGGGTCCACAGATTATAGTTTGAATTTTACAGTTTAGATAATTGTCTCCAACAAACAATTTTGCAGTTACACTGGAATATAATGATGATGATAATGTCTATCTAACATGTATTGAGAGCTTACCATATAAGTATTGATTATATAGCATATATATATATATAGCATTTGCATATACATATACATACATATACACACACACATAGTGCACACACACATTTATTTTCTTCACAATGATCTTAAAGAGTAAGCACTATTTTTAGAAGTATAGGGTAATTAAGTTGCTTTGTGTCCCTTTACTATAAATGGTTGAGCTGAAATTGATCCCAGAGTACAAAATATTAAACACTATGTTATACTGCCACTTTGTTACCATGTTTAATTAAGCAAGTTGACAAAAAAATAATCATAGCTAATATTGTGTCCCAATAATAATAGCTAATATTTATTAAGTACCATGTCAAACATTTAATACACAATGTTTTTACTTCATCATTTCAACAGTCATGTGAATTAGAATATTATTTCTATTTTACAACCAAAGATATTGATTCTTATGAAAGCTACATAACTTTTACAAAGCTTCACAGCTAAGAAGTAGTGGATCTAGGACTTAAAAACCAGCCTTTTAAAGTCCTTCCATATGCATCTTTCAGAGTATCATTCCCTTGACTCTCTGTCCACTTTTTAATGTAAAATACTTGAGGATACAGACAGAGTATATAACATTTTACTTCTATTATCTGGTAAAGTATCTGATGCAGAGCAAGTGCTCAATATATAGTGAATATTGAACTATCATATGATAAAGCTAAAAATAGGACTAGTTGTTTGAAACCATCCCACATAATGAGGCTCAAGTAGCATAACTGGTATAAAGAGCAATGCAAGAATTCACACTCAAAAAACATGTTCAATGTGGCTTGATAAAAACTACCACTTGGCTACAGAATAACCACAAGAGTAGAAAAACTCAAAAAAATTGAATGTATTTGTCATTAGAAAAAATAAATCACGCTGTGTTTGTTTTGGTGTTAACAATTCTCTAATTACTCCTAAAATGAGATTTGTTTTTATATTTATTAGGTAACCTTAGTTAGCATTCAATTAATACTCATATGATTCTAATAAATTTTAAGCTTCAGGAGCAATAGCGCCAGAACCTCTAGTGATGAGAATTTATCAAGCTCTAGCATCTGTGTTGTCGTTAAAGGCTTAATTTAGGGCTATAATAAGGTATATGCACGGTGGAGCTAAGGAAATAACATTGTCATTAGAAAGTTAAATTGTCAGAAAAAGATGGGTGGATGAGTGGGTGGATGGATGGAGAGAGAGAGACAGAGCAAGAGAGAGAGAGAGAGAGAAATGTATAGCCTTTTCCAGATATAGATGGATTCACAAACAGGTCACAGCTTTTATAGCTTGATGTATTAACATACCTAAATAGTAACTTTGTTAAAGTGTATTTTGTGGTCTTGAAAGGAAAATAAAAGAAAGAAAAATGTCGACAAAGAGTACAACCTTGGAAGTGGTATTGTCTTTGTTGTCCACAGGAAAGGAAGTCTTAGCTAATGGATTTCAAACTTGGCCATGCTGATGACAAAGATAAATACCACATGGAGATGGCTATAGACAACTTTAGGCTGTGAAGATTCCAGAACCTGTGGCAAAATTATACTGTGCTCTATTGCCATTAACGTTTGACTTATGGAAGTCCTTCTGTTCTGAGTCGATACCCGTCTCAGTGTTTTAGTGACCTTCTGATTCCTGTGTATTCAGATTACAGGACAGACTTTGTTTCAGGTACTTTTATTAATTTATGTGAATACAATTCTTTATTTTAAATAAAAAATGTTGCCTTTTAATATTCATATTTTTGGCTTCTCTACAGCCTGACTAAGGGAAAGAATACACTGTTTACACCACTACAAGTATTTGCAATCTTTTGACATTTATTTTTTCTGTTTAAAACTAATGACCTGACATTCTGATATCTGACTTAGTCTTAAGTATATTTGAGTTAGCATTAGTCATTTGCTACGGCCCGGTCAGTCCTGAGCCTTTACAACAGCACATATTCAAAGAAAGGACTAGACAATATCAAGCAGCAATAATAAGACTTCAAAGGGAAGACTAGCTATGGAAATGCTTTAAAGGAAAAAAAATAGGAAAAGTCATACTTCCCTCAGATCGGAGCTTCCTAAGCCTTCCAGAAAAGTGTGGGTATAGGCAGAGCAGGAGGTGCTAACGAAGGAATAGAATGAATGACAATGAAACGTAGTCAGAAAGATCAGCTTCCATTAAAATATTTCTTTAAATCTCTTGTTTCGTAATGGAAATTCATGATTATTATGTATTCTATTTAGTAGTATGTTTATTTGATATGCTTTTTTCATAATAATAATGGCTTCCATTCATCGAGTGCTTCGGATGTGCCAGACACTGTGGAAGTGCTTTGCACGTATCTTTTCATCCATTCTCAGCTCAGGTAACTGATGCTTGAAGAGGTCGGTTAATGAACATCTCATAGGTGATAGGGTCAGGGGTGGAGCCCAGGTGTATCTGACTTTACAGGCTATGCTCGTAAACTTTACCCTTCAGAATGATGTGCCAACTTTGTAAGATAGTTCTCCATACTCTCTAGATCACTGTCATGGAAAAGGTACATGATACCTCACGTTTGGAGGATTGACTAAATGTTTAAGTTGTCAATTCCCCTGCCCCATCCAGTGAGAGAGGGAAGAGCTGATCCAGTGTGGTCCCAAGGAATGAAGATTTTTAACAAAGAAGCCTGGTGATCATAGTGAAGGAGGTCAAGAACTTTAAGAAACCATACGTGTATAGGTTTTTCTTTCATCTATTCCTGCATCAGCTCAACTCCTCGCCTCGTCCATTCTTTGTAAAGGAAAAGTCAAGCTGTTATGTCCTGAGACAGTCTCACCTTACCCAGAGGGTGGTTGAAGTGCTGAGGAGGGAAGACAAGGAATGGCAGTGAAGCACAGCGGTGTGTGTCTCACTTGCTCCTTTGGCAAGACCAGTGACAAGTAGCTGGTTGCAAATTTATTTTAAAACCTTCCTTGCCTTGGCAAGCACAAACGCCTTCTGCTTACCATGTGAACATATTTGTAAAATGGTATTTTTCATGCAACTATAGTGATTCTCTCTGGGGAAGGTAATGTTGGTATTTAGAGAAGAGTTGGAAAGCTGAGAATCTGTGAACCATTGCAGTAAATGGATTTATTTCCAATTTATTTTGCTAAGTAAATGGTACTGATCTTTTTTTTTAATAATGGGTCAAACAAGTATTTTTCATTTTGTGTATATGTGTGGGAATTTGGTATATAAATCTATCATTTAAATCTTACCTTTAAAACTTCTTAATGAAGTTTTAAACTTCATTGAAGACCACCTTCATGGCACATTTTTTTAAAATCATAATATATTTGTGGTAAAATTACTTACCTTTTAGTAAATTAGAAATCAGCCAGAAAGTTAAGAATATTTTGACAGTATTTGAGCAGCCAAAAAAATGTCAACCTCCATTTGGAAAATTTAAAAATACCTTCATAAATCTAGTTTAAAACCTCCAACTGTAATTCTGTTGACCACTGACCTGCAGCCGCAGCTTTTGTAAAAATATGTTCCTCTGAGAGCCCAGAAATGGAGCCAATTTGTTATAATGAAATTTACTTTAAAAGTTTCTTAGCTGCAACCTTTTCAGAACATTTGGATTTTGAAGAGTGATGAGGGAAAGCCTAATTTATGTATTGGGATACCCAACCAAAAAGAGTTGCCAGAATTTCATTCTAATTTTTCTTCTCTTTCTTCCTAAGTGAATTCAAAGGGCTGTGGATATTCTGGTACAAAAAGTGGAAGTTGAATCTGTGGGTCAATTATTCCCCCAGGAATAATTTGAATAGTTGGACTAAGACCTTGAATATTGAGACCCCAAGAAATGATAACCCATGACTAATTTTAATTACTTTTTTTAGAATCACTCAGTTCTATGCATGCATGCAATCACAACAGCTGCCTGTATTGCAGTGCAAAACATCATCTACCCTGGTGTTAAGGATGGTATTCCACAGTGATATAGGGGGGTAGAAAGAAGCAGATGGTGTTGGAGCTTGATAAAACAAATTCTCTAGAGGTGAAGCTCGATTTATCTGCTCTTTAGCAGACTATTTGGGAATGAGAAAGATACTGAATTTCACACTAACAGGGCCAATGAGTCTTGTTAATTTATCCAGAAAAGCTATATTGCATTTGGAATTCATGTATATGGACAAAGTATGTTCTTTGCAATTATAGCCCTAGAAAGCTGGCTGTGAAAATAAAAGCAGTATAACAAAAGGTTGATCTTTATCAGAGAAGCTTTGTTAACCCCATCCTGGAATGCAATAGAGATGTCACTATTAAAACAATTAACTGAAAGAAGTCTCTGGAACCACATACTTCCTTCATTCCTGTTGGCTGTTATCACAGCCGACAAGTTATTTAATCTTTCTTTTCCCCAATTTTAAAGATAAGATTTTTTAAATCTTAAAGCTTTAAAGATTCTTACCTTTAAGAAGTTTTAAAGGTAAGAATCTTTAGGACAATAAAATTACCTATTTCACAATGATTTTATAAGATTATATGAGTTATTGTTTGTCAAGGGCTTTGGATTATTCTTGGCACATAGAAAATGCCATTTATGCTATGTATTATTTGTTTCATTATTTATTATCATTTAACTTATGAGTGTCCCTTTAGGACATACATATTAACATATCTGGAAAGATTAATTTATTATGTAGGCAAATGATCTCTTCAGTAAGGTTTCCAGATTTAGCAAATAAAAATACAGGACACCCAGTTAAATTTGAACATTAATTAAATAATGAAAACATTTTCAGTATAACTATGTCCCAAGTATTTCATGCTTACCTATGCAATATTCTAACAGCTTTTCTACCCTTTCAGGAAAGTATTGGTTCTGTTTCCCTATAGTTCCAATAATTGCTCCAGATTATTTTTTCCTTGACCTGCTTGAGAGACAATTTTATGAATGAGCCAGATACTATGACAAGGGACATGGAGTGTTCCCTGTGACCAAGATCGAGTCTTGGCATGGACAGAGTCAATTATTAAGTATGAAATGTCTGAGTTCCTTAAGTACTAAGTTTGACAGTTGATATCTCTGACATTTCACTTTGACACTTCTTGTTTTATGTTTATTGTGAAGGTACAGCCTGTCTTTCAAACGCATAGTTTGGCATGTGATTATCTTTCTAAATTTTTTTTAGAACAATTTCTGTGAAACCATGGATAAGTAAAAAATTCACGTTATTTTCGAATATGAGTTCCATCATTGAACCAATGCAATGCAGACAGCTAGAAATATCAATGAAGTATTTGGGAAGGATGTGGCTAATGAAGGCACAGTACCTCAATGGTTTAAGAAGTTCTGTTCTGGTGATTTTAATCTTGAAAATAAGCCACGTGGGTGACCTGAGACCAAGGTGAATAATGATGAGCTGAAAGCTGTAGTGGGAGTGAATCCATCTCAACCTGTGGATGAATTAGCAGCAAGGTTTAATGTTACTATTCCAAAAATATTGGACCATTTGAAACAAATCAACAAGGTAAAGAAGCTGGATAGATGGGTCCTGCATGAATTAAATGAGTTTCAGAAGATAAATCATTTTGAAGTTTGCCTTTCTTTGCTGTCACGACATAAAGGTGAATCATTTCTACACTGTATTGTCACGTGTGATGAAAAATGGATCCTTTTTGATAATCACAAGCATTTGGCACAATGGTTGGATAAAGATGAAGTGCTGAAACACAGTCCAAAACTAAATATTCATTGAAAAAAGCTAATGGTGTCTATTTGGTGGTCCAGTGCTGGTATTATCCACTGAAGCTTCATGAAACCTGGTGAATTTATTACAGTGGATGTCTACTGCAACCAAGTGGATGAAAGTGAAGGTCATCTACAAGGCTTTGGAACTACAGAATTGTCCAAGGCAGAGTACCTGGGGAGAGGGGAAGGAAGACAGATAGGAAAAAACACAAACTTTGTTACTGTATGATTTTGCCTAATATCTCTCCTACATTAGAAGTCATCTATTGCTGCATAACAGACCCTGCCAAAACTTGGTGGCTTAAAATAACAATGTATTATCACTTATTATTCTGTGGATTGACTGGACTTATCTGGCTGATTCTTGTTTAAGGTTTCCAAGCCATCGCAGTTAGATGGCAGATGGGACTGTAGTCATCTGAAGGCTCAGCTGGGCTGGACATCCAAGATGGCTGACTTACATGGCTAGAAGTAGAACCTGTTGGCTCGGAGCCCAGGGGGCACTGCCAAGCCAAGAACCAAGTGGCCTGAGCATCTCACAACATGGAAACTAGGTTCAAGGGAAAACATTTCAAGAGACCCAGATAGCAGCTGCAATGTTTCTTAAAATTTAGCCTCAAAGCCATAAAGCATTACTTCTTCTGTATTTCATTGGCCAAATTATGTCATTAGGCCATTCCACATATAACGGGAGGGGACTACACAAGGATATCAATCCAAGAACATATATTTTCCCAGGAAGAAAGGGGAGGGAAGTGCATCTCTGGAGACTAGCTGTCATATTACACTAATTAAAGTAGCTATTTCCATTACCCATTCACATCAGAACACCTATCACAAAATGCAAAATTTCCTAAATTATGTGTTTACTTTGATATTATTTATTTTTCCCAGCAGAAGGTAAATTATTTGAAGGCTCTAATGACATTTACTCCCCAGAGCCCATTACAGTGCTTGAACATAGTAGCTGTTATTGAAAGAGTAAATACACCAACTAGTACATAAATGAATAAATTCTTTCTTGAAACTAGGTCTGTTGGGCTTTGAAGATCGTGTGTGGTCAATTTATTGAATAGTGTTTTTATAACAGAAGAATGCTATTAGCCTAGAGATCTTGGTAATTAAACAGGAAAGGATCAAGTGATCTAGATTCATTTGGAGAAATTATTTTGGTATAATGTAATACTGAAAACGTATGAATAACTCAGACTAAAGCACTATTTTTTAATCTGTTTATTTATACCACTAAAAATTTTAGTGATTTTTTTCACCACTCTAATAATTTTAAGTTTGAAATTAATTGATCTACTATATTTAGTACATCACTTCTGTAAGAGTATCAAAAAAAGTTGGAGGGGCTCTCACAATCCAAATTGAAGGGTATTTGATAGGAGCAGGGATCTTAAGAATGTCACAATTAGTAAAGATATGGGTCATGGCCCATGATTAGTGTTCAATTAATAATAGTCATTGTTGATAGCATAATTACTATTTAATAAATATTTAAGGGATAAAATGTATACTAATTTGGTATGTGAGAGCAAGTTGCAAATATACAGGCTTTCTGTAGGAGGGAATCTAAACCAACTCGTGTTATTTCAGTTTTTTTTTCTTATAAGCAGCACTTTTATTTTCTCAAAGAATCATCAGAAATATTCTATAGCAGCACATAGCCCTTAGAAATATTTTGATAAGTTGAATTAGACATGTGAAGATTTCAGTTCCTTAGAAACACACATACTTTAAAGAATAATGGATAAAAACTTCTGGGGCAATTTGGGTTTTGGTTTTGTCAAATTTTTAGTGTTTATAAAATCGTTTGAGGCATTGAATGACCTAGAACACAGTTTTATTTTTCCTATCTCTTGATTGGTGCCTCCAGAGTATTGGAGTACAGTTGAAGCATCGTTCTTTAATCCTCTCTCATGTCTCCAGTGTTTTATAAATAATGCAAGGGACTTTTGGTTCTTGGTATTATTCTGGGCAATATATGACCTTATGCAATGAGAATATAATAGGGGTTTGCATAGATCTTTGAAATATATAAGTTAATTTCTACAATTGTGAAGTCAGATGATCTTGAGTATGAACCTCAGCTCTGCTACTTAATATTTGAATGCTTTTTAGCAAGTTTCCTTAACTTTCTAGGATTCAGTTTCCTCACCCAGAAGCTGGACTTCATAAGAGTACTTGCTTCATGTGGTTATTTTAGCGATTAAATAAATTAACATGTGTAAAGTACTTAGAACGGTACTGGGCACATAGTAAGCAGTATGTAAGTGTAGGCAATTATGATTATGATTATTGTCCGTTGATCCTCATTCTCAATCTTCAGAAGGAGTTAGGATATTTTATTATTTATTATTGTGGTCCACTCCTGTCAGTAGGTCAAATCAAGTTCAGAGAAATAGAAGTGATCAGCTAAGAGTGCACAGCTACTGCGTTGCAAATCAGTTTCAGCCTCAGGACTTACAATTTGTAATTGGTGTGAAGAAACAGCATTTGTTTTCTGTGGAAATGCCAAATTCTTTTTTTGTGTTCTCAGAATTCCTGGCTAGTGTTCCCAGCAACATAGTATGATATGAGGTGCATGCTCTTAAATTCAGGGAATCCATCTACATAAACAATTTTTCTTTTATTGGAAGTATTGATTAGTCAAACCACATATTTTAAATTGTGGGCCATTTCCTGGTGCTCCTCAGTTTGGAAGATATTCTGAAAAAAATTCTCAGTTTACCTAAGCTTAAATTTTGAGATGTAAGCTATTTTTGTTGTTTCTTCCTTTAATTTTTGTCTTCTTTTTGTTTTTGTTTTGTTTTATGTTAGTGGTTGTTGAGTTGTAGTTTTCTCTCCTCCCCCTACTACTAATACATACTGACCTAGATAGAAGTTTTCTCTGTAGGTAGGCAGACAGGCAGGCAATAATTAGAGATCTGACTATATTTAGAACTACTTATATCAAAATGTGATTTACTGTACTTCTCAGATAAGGGTTTCTCTTTGGTCTCTGGTGAGGTAGCAATTACCACATCATCTCCAAACTTCAATAGCTTATATGTGGAATTTGCAAGTGTGCATGCTGTGCAAGCACAAATTTGATGCCTATGTTTAGACTCTTTATGACCATGTTGCAAATTTCAAGGCAGCATTTATGCAATGGAAAGTAAAGATATGACACAGAGACATCACACAAAGGAACTGCAGAAATGATTTTTACACTAATACTTTGCTTGATCAATAGGGAAAACTGAAATATCTTCTGTCCTATGAAACTAACACTATAAAGGAAGAAATTAATGTATATGATCTGATTATTTTCTACTATACTAGGGATTAATATTGTACCACATATGTACTATTGAACCTACTAATAAATAGCTGTTACTTATTTATTATTTACTTATTTACCAGTTATTTTTTCAGTATATAGGTGCTGCTGGACCACACAGTAGGCACAATAAATTCCTACTCACTGATCAATAAAGTTAAAAATATTCCTGGAAGTGTTTGAAATAAAAAGTTATAATAATTTAGGCACGAAAGGATTAAGAACATACTTCTAATAGAGAAAAAAGTGCCTATATATTGGAATTATTAAAAAAATATTTAGATGTTGTTTATAAGTTTTAAAAATTACTTTATTCTTTTACAGGAAATACATTAATATTAAAGTGCAGTTTTATTCCTGTACCATTAGAAAATGTTACTTACCATGGAGTCAGGGAAAATCACTATTTATAAGACCATAAGTTCATGTCTATAAGACTGTAAGTTCATGTCTATAACAAAATAATTTTATTTCTTTCAAAGAGAGTCTGAATATAGGTGATGATTTTTATAGGTAGAAGAGACACCACTTTAACTTTGTTTGGATATTATAAAATATGGAATTAGAGAATTTATTCCACCAATTTCTATCTTATGAAAATATCTGATATTTACCTGGCTTCAGAGGTACATTATTTATATTTATTTATTTATGCATTTATTTATTTTTTTAGAGATGGGGTCTAGCTTTGTCACCCAGGCTGAAGTGCAGTGCTGTAATCATAGCTCCCTGTAACCTTGAACTCCTGGCAGCAAGCAATACTCCTGGCTCAGCCTGCCAAGTATCTGGGACTATAGGCAAACACCACCATGCCTGGGTAATTTAAAAAAAATTTTTTTAGAAATGGAGTCTTGCTATATTGCCTAGGCTAATCTTGACTGTCTGGCTTTAAGTGATCCTCCCACCTCAATATTCTTTATTTTCATTTATTTATTCATTTTATTTCAAAGTATTAAGGGGATATAAATGTTTTTGTTTACATGGATCACTTTTGTAATGCTTGGGTCATTGCTATAAGTGTGCCATCACCCAAATAGTGTTCATTGTACCCACTAGGTAGGTTTTTGCCCCTCCCCTCCTTACTCCTCGCCTGCTTGATTTCCACTAAGTTTTACATTCCTTTGTGCATATGTGTGCTCATTGGTTAGTTCCAATTAAATAGCTAGTACATATGGTGTTTGTTTTTCCATTCTTGTGATACTTCACTTAGGATAATGGCCTCCAGTTCCATCCAAATTGTTGCAAAAGGCATTAATTCATTCTTTTTGATGGCTGAGTAGTACTCCATGGTATATGTATACCACATTTTGTTAATCCACACATGAATTGATGGGCACTTGGGTTGATTTCACATCTTTGCAATTGTGAATTGTGCTGCAATAAACATTCAAGTGCAGGTGTCTTTTTGATAAAATGACTTTTTTCCTTTGGATAGATACCCAATAGTGGGATTGCTAGATCGTATGGTAGGTCTACTTTTAGTTCTTTGAAGAATCTCTGACTGTTTTCCATATTTAACACTCATGATCACTAGTTTCAAGTGGGAACATAATGCTCTTTTTCAATCCTATGAGTTATCCTCGCTTTTTCAACTCTCTTTCCTGAAGAAAGAAAAAAATATAGAGAGGTACATATATTCCTTCTGTTTTCAGGCATTCAGACACTCTTCCCCCATCCTTAATAAGCTGATGGGTTTGTTTCTGGTTCATTGAGAAAATTAAAGCAATCAGAAAACATCTCTGCATACTCTGGTCACTGTATTTACTTATCTGCATTTATACCACCATACTCTACCTTTATTCCTATTTTGAAGGTTAAACTGCCCAAGATCCTATCAGAAGCCAAGGCCTACCTTTGTGCATTAGATCCCATCTCCTCTCTCCTCCTAAAAGACATTGCTGTAGCAGTTGTGCTCTCTCTCTTCAGTTTTTAAGTTTAAACTTCTACTGGATCATTCCCATGTGAATATAAAGCTGTATAATTTTTCACATCAAAAACAAACACACGTAAATTTAAAAAATTTTTTTCTATTACTGTAAAAAATGCCATTGGCATTTTGATAAGGATTATACTGAATCTGTAGATTGCGTTGGGTAGTATGGACATTTTAACAATATTAAGTCTTCCAATCCATGACCATGGGATGTCTTTCCATTTATTTGTGTCTTCTTTAATTTCTTTCATCAGTGATTTGTAGTTTTCTGTGTACAAGTCTTTCACTTCCTTGGTTATATTTATTCTTATGTTATTATTTTTGAGGCTTTTGTTAATGGGATCGTGTGGAGGATAAAGCAACCCTATCTTGGATGTTAATCTGCTAGGTTGGTTTCTGATTAACCCCTGTTTGGGGAATGCGTCTAAGATTTCTACTTTATCCACTGTTACTCTAAATCCTGCCCTTAGGCAGATTCACACAGTATTCTTGCCTTTCCCTGAGGGGTCACCATCAATTGTTCTAGACATTCTTTCCCTGTGGTGTATAAGCCCTGGGTCTAGAGGGTAATGGTGCAGGGATTCACAAGAATAAAATGTAAAATGTGGGCCACAGTGAAGGAAAAACTGACATTGCAAGGACAAATCTACGTGTGTGGTTTGTTTTTGTTTTTGTAGTGGGAAATACTAAATGTTTCTAAAAGATTAATTTTGCCATTTGGGGCAGGAGAACTACCAGGCTGGACAAAAAATATATTTGAAGAGACTTTTCATAAAAATTAGCTTCATTAAAATATAGTAGGTCATTTTAGAAAGAACAGTAATTGAGAAAGCACTAAGTGATAAGAGTACTATAAGTAATAGTCTTTTAACTTTATTTCTTCATACTTTAAAGTTTTATACTAGTAAAAAAAAGAGTATATTTTATGGAGGAAAGAAATTTATATCTGAGATCACTTGAAATACCAACGTCCCTACTTAGAGTTTCTTTATTGAAAATTCGGTGAAATGAACAGATTACATTCTTCCTTAAGGTACTAATTAATAAGAACATAATACAATTTTACTGAATACAGTTTTTGTTGTTGTCTAGTGAATCTAGAGAGTATTTTTTCACAACCAAGTCAATTAATCAACAATAAAATTATCATTCACATATGCAATGTTTTGTTTTCAATTTTTATGCCCATCTACCTTATAAATTAGAAACAAATTTACAAGAAATGTGACTTATTTTTTTAATATAGAATAAATGAGGTGTTAGTACTTCAGCCTTTTAGAAATATGGAATATGTATCATACAGGATTTTTTAAACTATAACACTAGTCTGAGAGAGTGGGGATTAAATCTTGATTTTATCACTTAATATTTTATGATTTTGGTAGGTTATTAAATCTCTGGACACTGTTTTCCATATATATATATATATATATACACACACACACACACACACACACACACATATATTTGGAACAGACTGTCTCTCATATTATTGTGAGCAATAAATGAGATAATGCATGTAAAGTGCTCACAGAGCTTGTTACATAGTATGCTTCTAACTAAGAAGAAGTCTATTATTAACATTTTTCAGTATGCGGACCTATTTCTCGATTACAGATACTTTTTCTTAGATCTTAAAATGTGAATTTTAAAACAATTTCCAACTGGACCAACTTGAAAAATGTAAAGATTTCCAAACCATTAATTTTTCTCCTTTCCTTGACAATCTTAACAATGCTCTTTTCACATTAGATGTGTGAAATGATAATGCTGCGTGTTCTCACACATAATTGATTACTTAACCAACTGCTCCTGAAGGGCTTAATAAGAAATGAGAGAGAGGTGAAAGTCATTTCATATTTTGAGACTATGATACAATGATGATGTATATATTCTTCATTTTAATATGAATGATACTCTTTAATGGAAATAAAGAATATAAATTGTTTTATAGGAATCTTTCATATGTAAAACTTATGAAAGATCACCATACCCCATGTTATTAATCATTAACCAGGAAAAGAACAAATATATTTTCAGTTTAAACTAGAATTATTATAAAATATTTTTTCTTCATTACTATATTTATGGTGTAATGCTATTTGCATATCTGCCTCATTGCTAAATTTGGATATGGAAGATATAGCTTAGTTAACTGACACTGCACTCTGCCAGAAAGAAACAATGTACAGCATCAATAGAAAAGTTGAACACCAAGATTTATTGATACTCTGTAGCATATATGGGTTACACAAATACTTTCAGATCAAATTTATTTAATTAATGCACAAATACAAAAGAATGCCATAAAATTTACTAATATAAAAGGGATTATAAGATGTCATTGACACTTAGAACAAAAGAATAGAAAGTAAGAGGAAATAGAAAGTTAAATGTATGTCAGTTGAAAAAAGGCAATACAAAAGACAAATAACACAAAACAGCATGCTGAATCTCATTGGTAATATCAAGAGACAATGCTGTAAATATTTTCATGTTTCTGCAGAGTCATATTTTTGTCAGCAAAAATTACTGGCAATCTATGCTCAAGTACTGAATGAAAAACATATTTTGTGAGTTAGAGGTAGTGAATTCCTCCAAAAAAGTTTTCTTACATTCTAATTGATAATAAATTTGATAACCTAGATAAAATGGATTAATTCCTTGAAAGATACAAGCTACCAAAACTCACACAAAGAGAAATAGGTGATCTGAATAGGGCTGTATCTATTCAAGAAATTGATTCAATAACTAATAACCTTCCAAAATAGAAAGCACCGGGCCCAGATGGGTTCACTGGTGAATTCTAGCCCACATTTAAGGAAGAAATTATACCAATTCTCTGTAATATATTCTAGAAAACAGAAGCAGAAGAAATAATTCCTAAGTTATCATAGAAGGCCAGAATTACCCTAAACCAAAACCAGAGAAAGACATTATAAGAAAGGAAAATTACAGACAATATCTGTCATGAGCAAAGTTGCAAAAATCCTCAACAAAATATTAACAAATTGTATCCACCAATGTATAAAAAGAATTATACACCATGACAAAGTGAGATTTATTCCAGCTATGCAAGGCTGTTTTAACATTTAAATAGCAACTAATGTAGACCATCACATTAAAAGACAAAAGCAGAATATCACAGGATCATAATGATAGTAATAGATGTAGAAAGAGCATTTCATAAAAGTCAATACCTATTCATTATAAAATCTCTCAGCAAACTAGGAATATAGATGAATTTCCTCAACTTGATAAAAAACATCTACAAAAAACCCTACAGCTACCATCATATTTAATGATAGCTTTCCCTCTATGATCAGGAACAAGGCAAACATGTTCCCTCTCCCTACTCTTACTCAACGTTTTACTGGAAGTCCTTGCTAGTGCAAGAAGACAAGAAAAGGAAATAAAAGGTATACAGATTGTAAAGAAAGAAATAAAATGGTCATTGTTCAGAGATTACGTGATTATTTATGTAGGAAATCTCAAAGAATCAATAAAATAACTCCTGGAGCAAACAATTACTTATAGTAAGGTTTCAGGATACAAAGTTAACACATAAAGGTCAAATGATTTCCTATATACCAGCAATGAACAATTGAAATTTGAAATTAAAAACACAAAGGATAATAAAAACTTATAGACCTTTCCTCCTACTCTACTCCTTTCCGGAGCAAAAATCATTCACAGGCTCTCTCTCCAGAAAGGAGGATAGGCATATACGTCAGCAGCTCCTTTATATGCTTGAAATTTCATAGTTTTAAAGTTCCTCTCATGTTGTGCAAATCCCAGCATAGGCAGGGGCTCCTCGCCCAGATCACATTGCCTGGTGGGTAATTAGAGCGCAGGGGATCAACAGAATATGCTCTGTCAGTAAAGAAAAGTTTTGTTCACTGATCCAAATGTCTTTTTAGCTTGCAAGTAAGATCACATATTAGACCCTACAAATTTAACTTAAATATTGTGGTGAAGGGAAAGGGATATACTTGCAGAAACATGGCCCTATTGAAGAAAAGATGAAGGCCCTGCATGCCAATGGGAATTGTAACAGACATGTTGACTAACTTATCATTTAGTACATATATGATCCTCCACTTTGTTGTCTGGTAAGGAAGGGAGGATGTTTGCTCACTGGATACTGGGAAGTAAGGCTAAAACAAGCAGCCCAAATGTACATTTGGTACATTTGCTCAAGTGGTGGGCAAAAGGGTCTAGGAATCCTCAGTGTTGATGCTGGGTTTTGAATGGTCTGAAAACAGTCGAAGTTTGTTGATGGCTCTCTTCTTCAGGCAGTAAGAGAAAGAACCTAGGAGTCCCTGAAGGTTAGTGTATGGCTTTGGGGACACCAAACTCACTGGTACAGATACTTTCTCCTCCTCTCCTGACTTCTTGCCACCATCTACATTTACCTCAGTTGCTATAAAAATTAAAAGTGAGCCGAGGTCTTCCTATCCCCAGGAGGGACTGGAAATCCTGCAAACACAACCAATCAGGGAGGGGAAGGATTCAAATATTTATAACTGTTGGATACAGACATCCAAATCACCATGATGCTCAGCGTAAAAGAAAAGGAATAAACTAGATGAAAATGTTAAAACATCTTTTATTTATCTGGTCTAATCCTCTTCTTACATACATAAGCACAACTGATCTTCAAACAACATGGGGGTTAGGGGATCAATCCCCTGTTCTGTTGAAAATTCATATGTAGCCTTTGACACTTTTGACTCCCCAAGAAATTAACTACTAATAGCCTACTGTTGACCAGAAAGCTTACTGATAACATAAAGAGTAGATTAACACATATCTTGTATGTTATATATGTTATATACTGTATTCTTATAATTAAGTAGGCTAGAGAAAAGAAAATGTTATTAAGAAAATCATAAGAAAAGGGAAATATATTTACTATTCATTAAGTGGAAGTGGATCATCATAAAGGTCTTTGTCCTTGTCTTCACATTAAATAGACTGAGGAGAAGGGGGTAGAAGAGGGGTTAGTCTTGCTGTGCCAGGGGTGGTAGAGGAGGAAGATGTGGAGAAGAGGCAGGCAAAGTTGATATAACTTTATGGAAATACATTGTAATTTCTGTCTGATTTTTGCTTTTACATTTTTTAAAAAATATTTCCATACAGTACCAGCTATTCTTCCACTGTTTGCTTTAGTTTCAGTGCCTGTATCATAGACAGGTCTATGTCATAAGAGAAGTCAAAAGGTGTCTTAAATAATTGGAACCCTTCTGCCAGATTGTCTAATATCAGTTTGTTTTCAGGTACTATTTCTCCCATGTCTTCTTCCTCATTGACTGGCACTGGTTTGGAAGCACTCATTTCATCAAGTTGTATTCTGTTAATTCCTCTGGTGTAGCCGGCATCTAGTAGCTCTTCAATTTCTTGAAGATCCATACCTTAAAATCCTTCATCCTCCAACTTTTTTTGGCATATCCGCAATCTCCTTCATGATGTCTTTGATTGGTTTTATTATAAATCCTGGGAAGAAATGCACAACATATGTGCACGGGTTTGTTTTCTTTTTTCTGTAACAGGAATTTCTTTTTTTGTGACTTGATGGCTTTCACAGCTTTTTGTATAACAATGATGACATCTTCAATGTTGTAATCTTTTGACGGAAAAATTCAGGTTCCCCACCACATAACAGAAACACTGTTCTAGCCTGGAGTGCTCAGCAAAACTGTTGCAAAGTAGACTAGGCAGGTACCAAGATAACTACTAGGCCTGGCAAAAGTGGCCAGCACTTTCTGGGGTGTCTCAGCACTTTCTTGCCTTGAAATTGCCAGCACAGACAGGCACTGACTGCTTTAGAGCTGCTTTGGCTGTCCTGTAGTGCCCTTAAGCTATTCATAATACTAAAATCCCCGCTTGGAGGAAAATTGTGATATGATTAACATAGCATAGGTTCCATGACAGCCTATGATGATGGTACTGAGCCTGTGTGATTTGTTTCACTCTGAGCAAGCAAAGATGCAATGTAAAAACTTTGCATTACTCATTGAGAAGAGATTTAAAGCAACATCACAGGGTGGGCAGATGCAGATTTTGCTAGAAAGAAACTCCTGTGGAAGAAATTCCTGTGCTGCCCAGGAGCAAACACCCTAAGCAACCTCAAATAAACTCATCTAACTCACCAAGCTGGACTTGTCAGAGTCATTGTTTGGTCTCTTGGTTCCCTCTCAGTTTGGGGGGCACTTTTTCTGTACTGACCTGGGATTTTCCCAAAACATCCTTCCAGAATTTTGTGATGTTTCAATGTTTTTTTTTACAATGGTCCTTATGCTGGGTTTATTTATCTTGAAATGGCCGGCAACCACAGCTGTAGACCTCAATCAGAGTTCTTTTTCATAGCTTTGGCAATCCTTTCCATAGAGTACTGGGTGTAATAAGAATTAAAGGTATTTATGATCCCCTGATCTGAAGGTTGAAGTAGAGATGTTGTGTTTGGGGGCAAGTAGACCACTTCAACATCTTCAGTGTTGAAACCACGGGGTTCTGGTTGGTCAGGGACACTGTCCAAGATCAAAAGAACTTTAAAGGGCAGTTTGTTACTGGCAAGGTACCTCCTGACTTCAGGGACAAAGCATCAATAGAACCAATGCAGAAAAAGAGTTCTCATTGTCCAGGCCTTTGTGTTGTACAATCAAAAGACTGGCAGCTTGTATTTTTTTTTTTTCCCTTCAAGGTTTGGGGGTTAGCAGCTTTATAGATACGGGTAGTCCTTACCATAAAATGGACTGCATTTGCACAAAACAGTGGAGTTAGCCTATCCCTTCCTGCCTTAAATTCTAATGCTCACTCCCCTTCCTTACTAATAAATGTCCTTTGTGGCATTTTTTTTTCCAGAATAGGGTACTTTCATCTGCATTAAAAACCTCTTCAGGCAGACAACCTTTCTCCTCAATGATTTTCTTAATGGTGTCTGGGGACTTGTCCTCTGCCTCTTGGTCAGCAGAAGCTTCTTCTCCTGTTATCTTGGCATTTTTTAAACCAAATCTCTTCCTAAAATTATCAAATCATCCCTTACTGATATTAAATTCTCCAGCTTTAGATCCATCACCTTTCTTTTGCTTTAAGTTGTTATATACTGACTTTTCTTTTTCCCAAATCATATTAGAGTCTATAGGAATGCCTTTATTATAGCAGTCCTGCATGCACATTGAAACCTCATTTTCAATACGAGACAAAAAGGTATTTCTCAAAAAATACAAGATCTTCATGCCTGCTTGCATAGCTGTAGCAATAGCTTCACAAATTTCCCTTTCTTTTTTTTTTTTTTAACACTGGTCCTTATGCTGGGTTTATTTATCTTGAAATGGCCAGCAACCACAGCTGTAGACCTCAATCTACAGTACATATTAAACCAGTGGTCCCAATTTTTCCACAGATGGGGGTAGGGTAGGAGTGGGGGTAGGGGTGGGAGGTGGAGCTCAGGCAGTGATGCAAGCAATGGGGAGTGGCTGTAAATACAGATAAAGCTTCCCTTGCTGGCCTGCAGCTCACCTCCTACTGTGCGACCTGGTTCCTAACAGGCCACGGACCAGTACTGGTCTGCGCCCAGCAGTTGGGGACTGCAGTATTAAACAAGTCAACTTTCACTTGTAATGTTGTGACTTTGCTTCTTGGGAACACTTCCAGCATCGTTGGTAGCACTTTTATGTGTATCCTGATGTTGTTCAAAGTTTATGGTATTGCAATAAACACAATGAAATACATGTGAGAATGGAGAAAGATCACTTTTTACTGCAATATGCAATTTAATGGAGAGAGGAATCATTCGTCTGGAGATGATTAGGGTCACACAGCATTTTAAGTGGATCAAGTGACATTTGTTCTTACTGCAAAGGCAACAAGAAGCTGCTACAAAATTATTACAGTAATACAGTATGTACTACAATTAACTTTATGCAGTTATAATTTAGTACTGTATCTTTACATTTATTTACATTTCTCTGGACTGGAAATGGTGCTGTGTCTGTGTATGTGTGCCTAAGTTTTGATAAACTAACATTTTATAATAGATTTGTGTAATTTTATGGTAGCATGTGATAAAATAGACATATACATATGTTTTATGCATTGACATACCTAACTTTTATTAACTTTCCTGATATTTATAGGCTACATAGTTTGTCTGTGAGTTTTTTTTAAATTGTCACAAATCTCCCCCAATTTTTTCCAATATATTTACTGAAAAGTGAGCCTATGCAGTTCAAACCTGTGTTGTTCAAAGGTCAACTATAAATTAGAGCTCAAATATATTGTCAGCTACTCATTAAAGTTTACTGAATACTTTCTGCCTGCCAAGAACTGTGCTAGAAGTTTTTCTATATCTTAAATAATTCTCTGCCAGAGTCAAGGCAGGACTTAAACCCAAACCTTCTCATCCCAGGTTTGGATTGTTTTCTTCCATATCAAAATGCCTCTACCTCTGGCACTGGTTTAAGCTCTTGCTTTATGATGCAAAACAATTTTGCTAATTTATGCTGTCTCTCAATTTTCATCAAAATGACCAATTTTCTATCATTTTAAAAGGCAAGGTTGATAAAGTGACTTCTGGTGTTGACAAAGAGGGTAGCAAAGAGTAGTCACTTTGACATTTTGTACTGTGCTGATTGTGCAAATAGCCATCTTTGCCTGAGAACTGACCCCTCTGGGCAATTTTTTTCTCTACTCTTGGGCAGCACACTAATTTGCAGCCTCAAAGATTTCTGATCCTTGCTGTGCTTGATTAATGTGACAGTAGCTGAGAAAAGCTTAATCATTCCATTAGTGGATAAACATTCTTTGCATTCAACAGAAATGCCTAGGTTTTAAGGTACTAACTGGTCAGATGGTTCTGTTGAATTAAAAGAATATATTATAAGAGAATTTTGAAGACAAAGATTATTCAGAAGAGAGTGATATTTAAAACACATTCCCAAAGGTGCACATTCCATTCTTATCCTCAATGATTTTGAAGTGAAGTGCTCCTGAGTCCCTTAGTTTAGCTCTTTGTGTTTGGAGTTCGTGTTTATAACATTTTTCTTTCTATTTCTCTATTTCTCTATTTCTTCTCATTTTTCACAACCCTTCTTTGCAAAGTGTTTTTTCTTAATTATCTTTTGTTAGGAAACTAACAAAATTTCTTTTTTTTAAGGACATTGTCTATTTAAGAACAAATAATCTAAAACAAAATATTGTTAACTATCTCTGGCATCTTTTTGTTCTCCCACATCTATAAGCTCTTATACCAAACATGTACCCTGCTGGCAGACCATTCCCTAACATCCCATCCCAATCACCCTACCTAGAGCAGCTGTTCTGAAAATTATGCAAAATTTGTCGGGGAGATAATAGTTGATTGTTTTTAACTGATGGACCTAAAAATTATTGAGTGCTTCTTTTATGACGTATGTTAACTTATTTTATTCATAGAACAGTCCTGTGATGTGGACATTCATTTTCTTCAGGTCTACAGATGAGGAAACAGTGGACACTCACTATAAAACCTCTCTCAGCAGGAGGTTGTCAACTTGTTATTATTACAGTGGGAAAGTGTGCTCTTGTTCCTTCTCCCCTCTCTTTGTGTTCACTGAAACATCTTAAATTTCCAAGTTTATCTCTCATGAAGTTGTAATATCACAATTTAAGATTGCATGTTCTGGAGTCAAATCTGGGGTCTATGCGCTCTCCTTGTTACCTTGTTAATTTGGGGCAATTCTCTAGGCCTCACTTCTTTATTTCTAAAATGGGTGTGATGACACCTATTCGAGTGTTGTAAAATTGATTGAGATACTGAATGTAAAATTCCTGGAACTACAGTTGTCCTGTATGGAATTCTCGATTAAAATGTGTCTGTCTATGTGTAAATGTCACACACATGCTCTTTGGAATTGGGCTTCACTGTTTTTTGGATCCAGAAATTCTTATATTGGGAATTGAATTGCATGCTACAGACTTCTAAGATGAATATTAGTTATATGATTTGAGACCAACTCTTTATTCTGAGAATCCACTTTCATAGGCCTTTTTATTTATGCAAATATAAGAAAAGTACGTGCCTACTTTTTTCCTGGGAAAGCCTTAGGTTCAGAGAGTGAACCCAAATGCAGATGATTCAGACTGTTGCTAAGAACTTTAGTAATACAGATAGATTTCATTAGCAAAACTGCTTTTCCTGTCAAGTGTAAAATGAGTATTTAGAAATATAATTGGAATGGGTTAAGCTTTTCCCAACAATTTCTACACAATTGGAAAAATAGCATGGGCTAAAAATTTTAAGGCTGGTAATTTCTCACAAGGGATTAGCAGCAGAAAATAGAAGCCTTAGAGAAGAAGGCACAGGGAGATCTCATTTTTAAAAATATCATCCTGGAAGAAAAGACTGTGAGAAGGAACTGAATGGGCCTGGTTTCAGCACAATATGGACTGATCTCCTCTATGGAGTTTCACAGAATTGAATGAGCTGGATTTGGCATGTGTCCTATAAGCTACTGAGATGGGCAAGCTAGACTGCATGTCCAGAAACCAGGGTTCTCCTCACCCCTCAATCCTTTAGCAAGTCCTGTCACACACGGTAGCATAATCTAAGTTCCACAAGGATGATTTAGGGAGAAGTATATCTTCATCCTCAGGACAAAATAGGAATATCAGTAGAAACCTCAAGTGGAGGACAGCTATGGCCAGGTATTTGGCTATCTTGCTGAAGCACCTCGGGAGCAGAGACAGCCCAATGGCCAGGAGATGAGATATTTGTTACAGATTAATTATCAATATGTCGATATTTGCTTGAAGATATATCACAAAAGATCCAGGAGAAAAACAAAATAAATCTTATTTTTATTTTATTCCCCTGAGTATAGAATAGGTGATAGTAAATTATGTGGTTGTAGTGTAGCCAGAGTCATTCCAATGCTATATCAAGATTTGAAAAGGTCAATCTGTAGTATTCCACATTTTCAATAGAGAAAGTCTATTGACCAAAGTACTTCTAAGAATACAGATGACCTTGAATTTAACTAAAAATAGTATATTATGATAACAGAGCAGAATTAAAAGGATTTTTAGGACTAGAAGGGTATGTGTACTTTGTTTAAAAATCTGTGATTATGTTGGTTGGGGGCAAGAAGTGACAAGAATGTTAAAACGATGTCAAATAGTTAAGATCATGTGTCAGAAAGGAAGAAACTATTTAATTCCCCTAGTTTGGCTGTTTACTTAGGCAGTAATAGAATAAAACCTCAAACATTATAGGGATAGAAAAGACCTTAGAGTTCACTCGGGTCAGTACTTTTCAAACCTTTTCTTTTTTTTCCAGTTTAAATCATATGAATGTCTAAAAATAAAATAGCTAAAAGCAAAGCTGTTCTATTAAAACAAGGGTCCCACTTGACCTTGTTTTTATCCTTGTCCCCTTAAAACTTTACAAGCACATTGTTAGAGGGTTTCCAAGAAAGCTCAAAGAATCCTTGATGGTTTAGAAACCTATGATTTGGTGCAAGGCTACTTGTTAGACATGGGAATGAATCCTGAGTCTACTTAGTGGTAGAGCTGGTATGAAAATGGTACTATTCCTCCTGACTGTTCATTAACCATGCCATAGGTACTTCCCTATTCCCTGCTCTCTACTGCTTCCACACTTTTACTAAGTCTTTCTATATGAATATTCTGGCCATATCAAGGTTAGAGAAATCATGAGAAAATCAAGGCAAAGAACTTTCAAATTGGGAAAGTGAAAGTGAACAAAGAAGGAAGAAAGTTTAACAATTATTTCTGTGCACAAGGTTTAAGTCGGTTTGATTCTTAATAGGAATGCTGTTCTGGTGTATTCAGCATCTCTGTTCATCTAGTTAAAGTTTTGTTGTTCTTTTTTAGTGCATAAATATATGAAACACTTATTGATATATCCCATATGTAATTTTTCTTTCCTTAGATTGTTAGAATGAGGAAATGATTTATATTTTCAAACTAATATGTATGCTAATCTGTGTTCTCGCTATATTAAAAACCATATTTTCTCTGAAATAGTGTTTATTTTTTTGATCTTGTTGTTTAACATTGCAAGTAATTCATGATTGAAGAACTCTATAATAAGAAAAATAGCAATGTTTTCTCAAACCCTAGTGCCTATTTTGTGCAAGTAAAAACTGATAAAAGCCTTATTTTTCTGTGTATTAACAAAAATAAGTCTTCAAGAACACTCCTTCCATACACATAGGTATACACAGTCAAAATCTTTGTCCCTTGAAAATCTACAGAAATGCTGATGTACTTTGAAAGACTGCAATTGGCAATAAGGCACAATGAACAAAGAAAAATCATTAGAGGAAATTTAAGATAATTTCTTTGACTATAGATTAGTTTATTCTGTTTATCAAAATTCAGAATAATAATGTTAATAGGTTTAACCTACTTAATGGTTTCTCCCAATTTAGGAAGGGCTAATGAACAGGTACTTCAATCCACAATGTACCACAAGTAAACTATAGCATAATTTATATGCTAAACTTGTGAGTGTGTATCTTTTATATAAAAGTAATGCTAGCTTCATAGAATGAACTAAGAAGTATTCTTTCCTTTTCAATTTTTGGAAAATTTTTTTGTAGAATGGTATTGTTTTTCCTTAAGTCTTTAGGAGAATTCATCAGTAGAGGCTATTAGGTTTGTATATGTATGTGGGGGGCAGATTTTAAACTATAAATTCGATTAATTTAATAGGTGTAGGGATATTCTGATTTTCTATTTTCTCTTGAGTGAGCTTTGGTTGTTTATGTCTCAAGAAATTTTTGCATTTTATTCAAACTATCCAATTTATAGGTAATCACTCAAAATATTTCCATAGTTTAATTTTAATACAGGTGTAATTTGTAGTGTTGACAAATGTTTGATAGAATTCATTAGTGAATCCATCTTGACCTAGTGCTTTACTTTTTGGAGGTTATTAATTGTTGATTCAATTTCTTTGTTAGGTATGGGGCTATGTCAATTATCTATTAACAAAGTCCAAATAAATTCTTATATATTTACCCTTGTACTTACCTATTTTATTGCTCTTATTCCTTTGTGGTAATCCATATTTCTAATTTGTATCAGTTTTCTTCTTCATGAAGGCCTTCCTTTAATATTTCTTGCAGTGTGGATCTGCTGGTAATAAATTCTTTCAGTTTTTATATAATACATCTGAGGAGTTTTCATTTTCCTGTGTTTTATAAAAATAGTTATTTATTATAGGATTCTAAGCTGATATTTTTCTTTCACTAAATTAAAGCTGTTTCTCCACTCTCTGTTTGATTTCCTTTTTTTTTTTAATGAAAAATCTGCTGCAATCCTTACCTTTGTTCCTCTGTATATAATATTTCTCTTTCTCTACCTCCTTTTAACTTATTTCTTTATCACTTGCTTTGAACAATTGACGTGGGAGCCTTAGAGTTTTCTTCAGATTTCTGGTTTTGGGGTATCATTTTGGAGAGTTTATTGTTTCCATCAAATTTTTAATTTTATGAGCCATCTTCCTTCAGATATGTTTTTCTTGCCCTCCTCCCTCTTTATCCTTTGGAGATTCCTATAACACATATATTAGGCCGCTTGAAGTTGTCCCATAGATTACTGATTCTGTGGTCTTCTTCCTGTTCTTTGTTTCTCAGTGTTTAATTTCAATTAGTTTCCACAGCTATGTCTTTGCGTTTACTGATCTCTCCTTTGACAATGTCAAATCTCTCATTAATCCCATCTAGTGTATTTTTCATATCACATATTGTTGTTTTGGTTTCTAGAATGTTGATTTGTGTCTTTTTTATATGTTCCATGGTGATACTTAGCTTTGTGAACATAGGTACTGAAGTTATAATAACTTGTATAAGGTCATCTCTGCTAATTTCCAATATCTATCTCAATTATGTGTCCTTTTCGATTGAGTGATATGCTGCCTCACCAAAGGTTGCATTTTTCTCCTTCTTTTCATGCTTGGACATTTTGTATTGAATGGAAGACATTGTAAATTTTAAAAACCAAATATTTTTGAATTTCCATAGTTATTGTTGAGGTTTTTTTTTTTTTTAGAACATCATTAAGGTATGTGGTAACACTAATTATTGTGGTCTTGCTTTTAAGATTTGTTAGACAAACTTGGAGCACCATTTAGTCTATGGCTAATTATTTTCTGCTACAGAAGTCAGGCCATTCTATATACTTTTTCCAATATCCTGTGAATCATGGGGTTTTCCAGTGGTAGGAACAGTCACTATTCTCAGCTCTGTGAGCATCAACTCCTATTACTTCTAATTATTTCATGTGTCTTTTTCTTCCTGTCCTCCATTAGTTTCCTCACAAACATGCCTTGGTAAATATTCAACTTCACAAGGAACTTCTACTGATCTGAGGAGTTCTCTCTCTGTGAAACTCTTACCTCTGCTGCTGTGAACTCTGATGCCTTGCTCACCCAGGATCCCCAGTTTCATGTTACTAATGCAAGGAATTTGCAGGAAAGGACGTGGGTTTGTCTTTTTTATGCCCCAGCCTGAAAACACTCTTAATGAAGTAAGTTGGAGTCTTCCTAGGGCTCACCTTATTTTGTTTTGTTTTGTTTCCAATTTCTAAGGGATCCTTTTTCTTTATTTGCTGTTATCCAATGTTTTGAAAACCATTTTAAAAAATAATATTATTTATTTTATTTTATTTTATTTTTATAATTTTTAAATTTCAGAATATTATGGGGGCACAAACACTTTGAATACGTATATTGCCTATGCACTGCCCAAGTCAGAGCTACAATCGTGGACATCCCCCAGACAGTGCACCCTGTATGCACTAGGTGTGAGTTTACCCATCCCCTTCATGACCCTCCCACCTGCCTGACCCCCAGTGAATATCATTTCCATGTGTGCATGTAAGTATTGATTAGTTAGTACCAATCTGATGGTACCAGTGGTGCTTGTTTTTCCATTATTTATTTTTTTGATTGTTTCATTTTATGGCATAAATCTGGTTCCTGTTATTCCATCTTGGCCAGAAGCAGAAGTTGCTTAATTACTTTCTTTCTCACTTCTTACTGATACCTCATTTATTATACTGGAGCCATTATTGATCCTTTTAATTTCAAATTGTAAGTATTTTTTGCCTCTTATTATGAAAAAATGTTTTCATTTTGCTCTCGTACTTAATGTGTTCCTAAGCTGAATATAAAAGACTAGATTGATAAATTTTCTTTTGCTCTTGGAAAATCAAAGATATATAGACTCTAGACCTTTTGTTTATTGCCTGACAGCATTTAATTATCATTTTTTTTGGTTTTCACTATTATATTTCTAGGTGTTTTATCTTCCTGGGACTTGTGATTCTTAAATTAATGAATTTTTTTTTTGGTACTTCAAATCCATAAAGTTCTGCTCCATTCTCTTATGTGCAATCTATCCCATATTCTGTCTATTCTTCCACCTGGAAACTATCATTAGAAATATGTTGGTCCTTTCCATGATTCTTTCTCTCTCCTTCCTAGTTCCTATATATCTTTCCATGCCTTATTAATGCATACTTCCTCATCTCTAACAGTGCCCCAGTTTTTTTCACTTGTTTTAATATTCTTCTTATGCTATTTATGATTATTTAAAATCATTGTATTTTTCATTTCTAGATATCCATTTTGTACTTTTACCTAAAGTTTTTTTTAATTCTGTTTGGTATGACATTTATTAATAAGAAAATCTTTTTGTACAAAGTAAAACAAAATTTAGTATTTAGAGTTTATCAATTTGTCAACCCCTATCTTTATACACATGCAGTTAAGTTTTCTTAAGACTATTTGTGCAACATTATTGATTTTTTAATTGAAAGTTTTAAGAGATAATTGTAGACTTACATGCAGTTATAATAAATAATATACAGAAATTCCTTGTACACTTTGCTCAGTTAACCCAATGGTAATACTTTACAAAACTATAGTATAATATCATAATCAAAATATTAACATTGGCACAATCCACTGGTCTTATTCAGATTTCCCCAATTTTATTTGCACTCATATTTGTGAGTTCTATACTCTTTTATGACCTAAGTTCTTGTATCGACCACCACTGTGAGGACACTGAACAGTTCTACCACCCCAAGGTCCTTTTATAGCTACACCGACCTTCCTCACAAGCCCAGCCTATCCCTGATCCCTGGCAATTACTAATCTGTTCTCCATTTCTGAAATGTTGTCATTTAAAAATTTCTATATAAATAGATTCATAAAACATGGAATTTTTTGGAATTAACTTGTTTTCACTCAGCATAATTCTCTGGAGTTTCATCTAGTTTGTATGTGTAACAGTGCATTCCTTTTTGATGCTGAGTAGTGTTCCTTATTATGTATGAACCACTGTTTGATTAACCATTCACCTGTTAAAGGATATCAGGGCTGATTTCAGTTTCTGACTATTACAAATAAAATTTTAAAGATTTGTTCTCTTATGGATTTCCTATCGCTTTTTGTGTTTGGCCCATGATTAGGATTTCAAATTTTTACAGATATTTTTATTTTTTTCCATCCATAGTACAGGGGAGGAAAAAATATCTTTTCCTCACCCATCCTAGGTTCATGCCTGCGGACCCTATAACAAAAGACAGATTAACAAGAGAAAAGCACAAATATTTACTTAGTGTAAGTTTTACGTGGTGAAGACAATGAAACTGAAGACCCAAACAAGAGGTTAAATCTATGTATTTTTATGCTAGGTTTGATGAAAAGTGGATAATTGTGGTGAAATATGATAGGACAAAAAGGATATGATCTAATGCTGATAAACTGGGTGAAACAGTAAGGTCATTTTGTTTAGATTCTTCTCTGTGTCCTTTCATCTTCAGAGATAAGGATGTTTCTTTTCTCCAGGTACAGGCAGGGCATATCTCACATGAGGGTCTTCTGGCCCATTTCAGGGGAAGGTAAGAAAATCCTTCCTAGTTTCTATGACCTGCTTCAAGGGAAAAGAATGGGGTAAGGTCTGAATGACTTTCCTTCTTCTGTCGTTTTGTCAAATTTCTTCAGCTTAAAATATTTTGGAATAGTGTGTCCTGAATCCCATCAATAGCCTAAATAAAATTTCATTCTGCAGTTTTTCTCCTTCTTTTACCAAGATTATATATCATTTCAAGGATTATGACTTTATGAATGGTCTTAGTTGTAGCTTTTAGCTTGCCTGCTTCAAAGCCACAGCATTTCCCCTTTTATTATCAGATAAAAATCAAGCCTTTAGTCTGGTAACTGACTTTGTCTGATGCCTGGCAAGAATCGCCGATGTCATCTTGAGTTGTCTGCTTTAAGATTTAAAAATATGTATATATTTGATAGAGATTTCCTCTTGCCATTTTTGAAATTGGAGATATAATGAATCTTTGTCAAAGTTTATTAATAATTTATATCAATTTTTGGCTGGAGACTGAGCCACACTAAGTCCAACTGCTAAGGTTGTCAGAACACTTTATATACATTTTTACATACCTTATTTAATTTATTCCTCACAATAATCCTATGAATATAGGTTGATAAAGAAGAAAACTGAGGCTTAGACATTTTAAATTACTTGACCACAATCACATAACATTAGTGAATCCTTTAAGTATGATTCACGTTCAGGTCAGTGGCTTTTATTGGATTTGTACTTAGCCATTTTCTGTATAATAATAGCTTTAAGAGACAGGGTATTTGAACATCTAAAATACATGCTTGTCTAAAGTAAGAAAATACTTCACCTATATGACCTGTACTTGATGGTTGAGTCTCAGTCCATCCAATGTTCTTATCAATTTAAGTGGGAAACCTGTTCTAATATTTGAGATTTAGAGAGGAAAGGTTTGCTGTAAAGTAAATAGAGAATAGTGTTATAATATTAAATATTGGCAGTTGGATCAAACTATAGTATTTTAAGTTCCAGGGATGGCTAATAGAGAGCTTCCTTTAATGAAAATTCTTTAAGTTCAACTTAATTTGTGATGTGCTAAAATCAGAATATTTGAAGTTACCCATTGTCAATTTTTATATTGACTGTGCTTACTTATTAATCTTGAATTAAATAAGCTGCCATTTGTATTTATTCTCTTAATTCAGTTTGCTATCTCAGCACCACTTTTGTCATTTGTATTTAAAAAAGTGAATCCTCAGATCTCTCTTGAGTTTATTCTTTTGACAGCAAACGTGCCAGTTAGTCAATGAATGACGTTAAATAGATACATGTCAGTGGTTTTTTATTAATTTTTATTACATCCTTATACCAAAGAATCAATTTAAAATTATTCTCTGAAAATATTGATATTGCTTTGATAGTATTTCTCCTTGAATTCTGTAGGATTTTCCAAAGAGTTTCTCAAAATCCCATAAATTTCAGAAACTCCTGCTGAACTTACATGGACCTATGCATTCATATCTCTGATTTTCTCACTGAAGATTGCTTATCCTACCTGATGTTCTTACCCAAATTGAATCTTACTCTTAAATTCTCATCCATTCCCAATTAATTTAGAAGATAACACTGTTCATTTTATAAACAAGATGCTCTAATGAAGATAGAACTTTCTACCGTTAAAAGTTTATTCTAAATATTTTCCAATTCTCTTACAACATTTACTAGAATTGCATAATATACCACCTGCATAATGATCACCAAGGATGATTATATTATTGAGAGAAAGACACTGAAGAACAAGAGGATAGAATTTTCCTTTGTGACAAAAATTATGGAAGCTTATGGAGATGGCTACATAAAACACAAATATGCCTGTATATTTTTGGTGGTATCATCATAATTTCCCAAGGTAGACTTCTTGTGTGTATGTGGTTAGGTGATATTCATAGTGTTAAAGCTTTTTGTCTTTACTTAAAAAGTGCCCTCCAGGAAGGTTGTACCAATTTACATTTCCAACAGCATTCTATAATCACCAACACTAGAAATTATTTTATTATTACTTTTTAATCTTGGTCATGGATAAGCTACAGGTTCCCTTAAAAAAGCTTTTACGTTTAAGTTTCAACAATAAAAAGTGCTATAGTAGACTGTTTTTATTCTTGTTCTACCGTCTGCTTTTCTGAACACATTTAATCTAAATACACGATTGACAAAGTCATTTAAAAATCAAAATCAAATAGAAGGCTTAAAAAGTTAACTAAATAATACAGGGTATAGAAATAAAAGAGAAAGTGACAACAAAAAAGAAAGGGCCTAATTGAGAATCTAACACAATATATTAAAAAAAGGCATGCAGAGATGATCATCATTAAACTTCACAAGAGTTGTAACAAATCAATGAATATAAAAGTGGAGAGAAGAGACAGAGACTTTATATATAAAAAATACTCAATGAGTAATATCAATTACATTAGAAATCTATTAAAATGATTTTAACATGTATTTTCCATAAGCTGTAAATTTACTAATCATATATGTAGTATATGAAGAATATGTAGAATGAAGACCTTTTCAAGCAGAAAAATCTCAGAAAATTTACCTCTTTCATACCCTTCTCTTAGGAAGTTGCTGGAAGTTGTGCTCTAGCAAAATCAAAAAACAAACCAAAAAGTTAGAAAGCATGGCATCTAAGAGACATGGTTTTTAGAAATCATCAGATCCAGCCTATGAAATTAAAGCAGAGAAATTCCAATTGATAAGTCAAGGATTAGCAGTATAACGATATTATTTTGAGACACGATGGTGACTGCCAAGGAAAAAAATCAAAGTGATCTAAAAAAGTTACAAGTTGACTTTGTAGATAGAATGTGGGGATCCATAAGGGTGGAGTGAGGAGTAACATGTTTTTTTTTATTAATCTCCCAGAACTATTTAATATTTGTCTACTAGTCCATACATTATTTGTATGTTAATGAAGTAAAATTAACCTCAAAAATAAACATTGATTTTGTATTCATTTAATAAAAAATTTCAGTTTTAAAATCCATCTTATTACAAGTGATATTTATTGATAAAAATGTATTCATAACAAATAGAAGAGAAATGCACATGATTAAAAGCCTCTGTATCCTAAATCATAAGTAAATGTATGTGTGCATATATACAATACTTACTAACTGTCTTATTCACCAATAAGTATATTAGAAACTTAAAAGATTTGTAGAATGAATGACTAAATCTACTTATTCTTTGAGAACTCTGTGGAGCTTTACCTTAATGAATTCTAATATTCCTGAATTTTAATGGCTGCAGAAGAACATGTTAGTCAAAAATTCATTAAAACACATTGTGATTTGAGAAAAGTAGATCCTTACCATGGCCCCAGAAATCTGTGCTTTTGAGTTTTGGCTAAGAGTTTGTTTTAATCAGATTTAGACCACCACCTCTCTACTTCTTCCCAAACTCTCTTCCACTCTTGTTGACTTGTTTTTCATTAGCCTTTGAATAGCAGACAAAAACCAGAAGTACCCTCATCATAATGGGGCAGAAATGGTGGCTTATTAATACCGTGATTTAAACTATGGTGGAAAGTCCTGCCTGCTTCTAAATACTGCCTCCAACTAAACCTAACTGAGTTTATATTTTTTTAAAGAGAAGAATGGTATTAAAGTTAATGTCCATTTTAGGATGCGACAGAATAGCATGTTGGTCACTTCACATAATCTACAAAAGCAAATATTTGTGTCTCAGATTGTGAGGTAGAGCACAGTCTAATTTGGTCTAGAATGCATAAAAAGGGAGTGATCTGTAATTATTCTGCTTCCCGAAAAGGAAGTCCAAGGAGGGCATCCAATTAAGGCTGGTGGTAGTAGGACAGGGGAATGCAGAAGCCTTCACCTATGTCTATCCAAAAAAAAAAAAATTTTTTTTTTGACAAGACAAAAGAGGGATAAAACCATAAAAATGCTTAATTTCAAATTTCCCCAGGGCTCTGGCATTTGTCCACTGACTAGAGGTGGAAAATTTAAAAACACTTGAAAGGAACTGAAATTCCCTAAACATATTTGGATAAAAGTAGTATGAGGGTTGCTTTTTGGAAGGGATGCATTGGTTTGAGTTAAAATATCAGGATTCTTGGTTTATTGGTACAGTGTTTCTATGAAATGGAGATAAATAAAAATAAATAAATATTCCAATACAAGCCCTTCCTACATGTGACTATAAAGCTTAAAGATTCACCTTGTTTTGACTAAATGAGCTCTATGGGAGGTAAGATTGCAAGGGCATTAGGTGCTGAATTGGGAATTTCTAGGGAGCTCCTTATCATTTAACCAGAAAATTAAACTAGATGGAAATGTTAAAAATAAACTCATTAGGGGAAGAAAACCACTGATGTCATTTTGATTATTAAAAGAACAATGTGATCCTCAAAAAAATAAACATTTCCTACAAAAAACTATATATCTAATCAGCAGAATAAATTGTTTTAGAATTTTGCAAAAGTTACACATGGTGTCTTTTTGTCTGTTTGCATGCTTCTGCACTTAGTGTTAAACAGTCTTCCATTTAGGTATTATTTTTGCCTTGCTATTTAGTCATAGTATAACATGATTCCAAAAAGTCCAAAACAAGGAAAATTTTATTTTGTTCTTCACATAATCATTCTCTGGTTCCATATAATGATATTATGTTTTTATAAAGCAAACATCAAAAGGATAAAATTTATGTTCAAAGCAATCTTATAAATTGATTGTCTTAGCATCTTTTTTTTTTTTTTGATAGTTCAATTTAGTAACCTTCCACCAGATAGGTACATGGTACTAATAAAAATGCTGTTTTTGCCTTCCTGAGTTTGGCAGTACTATGTACTCATACTTACCATGGGATATTTCATCATTTGTAATGAAGTGACTTTATATAAGATGATGGGTAATATAGAGGAAATCAGCTCGGGTAAAACAAGTTGATAAACATTTAATATTAGAACGATGTTAAAAATCTGACGTGAGTGATTCTATACCATAAAAGCCATCATGGAGATGTTTACAGTCCTGAAGAGACCTTTGAAAAGTTGCTGTTATTTCTTTTTATATTTTCTTATATATCAAAGAAGAATGGGAAGCAAATGAAATTATTTGAAAGTATTGACAAACAAATTCAGAGAGGGAGAATGCAATACTTCTTTATACAGTTGTAATATGTACTTGGGGAATTTAATTTCTAAAAATAGTTCATTTTTTGACCAGTCTAAACATTATTAAAACCCCAAACAATGAAATTAGTAACTTTAGGTAGAAACTTCACTGTAAAATTTTCCAAGAATCTAAGAAACTGCAACCATCTTTGTATATAGCAATCATCAATAGAAAAATAATAAGATTTTAAAAACAGAACAGATTTTTTAACCCAAAGATCACTAAATTCAATTTTCTATTGCTGATACCATGCTGTTCTAGTCACTCAACAGGAGACGTGATTCTTGAGTAAAATCACAGTGATCACCTTTCTTCCCTGGTGCCTTTCCCCTTCCCATAGCATCCAATGGCTGTGTGCTGATGTAAAAGCACATTATTTATAACTCAACCAGTATGTGGGGGCCAGTTATCACCCTTTTTCTTTACTCTATTTAACAGCAAATCACCTGGAAATAATTGTTTATATTAACTATTTGCAATTCTTCTCCTAGTATAACTTGAAGATATTTCAATTAGAATTTCGCCCCCAATTACTTCTCTTAAAGTCACCAATAATCTCTACATTGCTAAATCAAATGGCAATCCTAGGTTTTCATCATTCTTTACATATCTGCATTATTTTATGTATTAATAACTTCCACTTCATCAAAGTTCTTTAATTTTATTCCAAGACACTTCACTCTCATAGTGGTTTTCCTTATTGATCAACGGCTACTCCTTTTCAGCTTCCTGACATCTTAACATTGTAGAACCTCTGGGTGTAGTCCTTGGATTTTTTTTTTTCCTTATATAAATTCACTCCTTGACAATCATGGTTTTAAATATTATATAAATGTCAATGACCTATAAAAGTATTTCTTCAGCCTGGACTTGTTCCCTAAATCCCCGAATTTCAGACCTGGCAATACCACCTATTCAGTACCTCTATCTAAATACTCAAAATGCATCTTGAACTTACCATTTCTAGGACAGACTCATCATATCTTCCACGGCCTCCTCCTCTTGAAATTCTCTCCATCTTGATTACAGCCACACTATCCTTCTAGCTACTTAGGCTAGAAATCTTTTTGTCATTCTTGATTCTTCTTCTGTTCTAACAAACATTCAATTTGGTGCCAAATGCTATCAGCTTAACTTTCAAAATATATTCAAAATTCAACTAATAGTTTACTACCTCCAACAGAACAACATGATCCAAGCCAACATCATTCCTAGTCTGCATAATTGCAATGGTCTAATTTTATCTTGTATTTCTCATCTTAACCCTTATTGCTTATTCTCTACACAGCATCTGTGGAAAAATTATCTTTCTATCATCTATCCATATATCTATCTTGAATCAATATGTAGCTATATATCTTTAAAAATCTATTCTATAATATTCCTATGCTTTAAACACATTAATAGATTCCCATATCACTCAGGGAAAAAGCAAAAATCATTGCAGTAGCCTATAATGTCTTTCAGGATCTATTTCTTCCCCCCCAACCACATTACCTCTCTGAGCTTATGTGCTATTATCATCCTTTTTATTCATTTTTCTCTGGCCCCACGATGTCTTTGCTTTTCAATCATACCAGGCAATATCTACCTAAAGGCTTTTACATTTAAAGGTGTTTGTTTTGTTTTTACCTAAAAGCTCTTCCCTCAATAACAGCCATGGTCTGCACTCACTTCCTTAGGCTTTGTGCCCCAGACCCTTCCTCAGTGAGGTCTTTCTTAATCATCTTATTTAAAATTGATGGTTAATGGGCACGAAAGTACAGTTAGATAGAAGGAATAAGATCCCAAGTTCGGTAGCACAATAGGGAGACTATAGTTAGCAATAATTTATTGTATATTTCAACATAACTGAAAGAGTGGAATTAAAATGTTCCTTACACGAGGAAATAATAAATGCTTAAGGTAATAAATACTCCAATTACCCTGATTTGATCATTACACATTATATGCTTGTATCAAAATATCACATGTACCCCATAAATATATGTTTCTGTATACATAATAATTAAAAATGAAAAATTTATGAATAGAAAAACAAAAAATAAATAAAATTGAGCTCCATCATTCTATTTAGTAATGCTTTTCCCTATTTTTTGCTTTGTTTTCATTTATGGTTCTTACCAATATCTAATGTCATATATTTTTACTTAATTATTTTTGTTTTTTGTCTTTCTCCTTCCACTATAATGTAAAATTAATGAGAGCCAGCATTTTCACTTTTTACTTCTCTGTTCTATCTTCAGAGTACATCATTGAATAAATATCCAATGAATGAATAAATTCATTAATTATCTTTGTGAGTCCTGTTTTGTTGAAATCATAGATGAATAAACTTGCCAATTAGCTAAAACTGTCAGAGCAGAGCCCAGCATAATATAGAAGTAAGAGTATAGGCTTCCTAATCTTTATACATCCTTACACATTAACAATTTATGACTCTGTGGAGACAGTGCATATATTAGGTAATACAAAGAAATTATAGAAGTGCTTACCTTCTCTTTCTTCTCTTCCAGGTGGTGATAGCATAAGAAATATAATTGATGATACAGAGGAATAGCTCTGTCTCACCACAACAGAGTACAGAGGACCAGAGGAGACCTGGCACACTCTAAAGGATTAGGTATGTCTTCCTAAAGGGTGAATAGCCATTGGGTGCCATTTAAAGAACTTAATAGCCAACTGAAAACCACACTGATTAATTTTCTTATATTAAATGTAAAGTTTAACAACAGGATGATTTGGCCTTATTGGTAGTGTTTGTGAGGAGAATGCCTTGCATTACTGAGTTGCATTGTTGAAACTTTATTATTAAAAGCTATGCCTGCATACATTACACTAACGATTTGAGGATATCTAAGGTTAATAGCTTCAGTGAGGTTTTGATCTGCTGTATAAAGAGAAGGATTTTAAAAGGCAGGAGCACACAGTCTCCTGGGTGCTGGGTGCTGAGGAGCAAAAGGAGCAGAGAGAAAGAGAAAGAAGTGTGTGTGTGTTGTGGGCAAGGGAACTACAAAAAGAAAGCAGAAAAATACACTTCACTTCTCAATCATTTTCAGTAAAAAAGTATAGTATGTGAAAATTGATTTGAATATTTATTTAGAGATTTTATATTTATAGATTCTCAAATTCATTTTACTTTTTAAAATGTCTATATTACAGTATGACTTTATTAAAAGACCAAAGAAAAAATACACCTGATTTCCTATCAAGTCATGAAAGCTAATTGAGTGGATGAAAACTGTGTAATTGAGTGGATAAATATGACAAAAATGGGAATTCATAGATATGAATGATGAAGGTTTTTCATTTCCATGCATTGGGAAATAACACATGCAACCATTATGAGGGCGAGGGAGCCAGCTGGTGCTAATACAGCCCGTCCTGTGTTATGTGGTAAATCTCTTTCCTGCCTTGATACCATAAGATATTTAACTCCATATTACTCTGAAAAAAAAAAAAAAACATTAGTAAACAGAACTATATAATATCAGTGGGAAGAAGCAGATCTGGTTATGAATCAGGAAAATGTGTGCTAATTGCTATGCCTTGCCTGTTGCTTTTTTATAAAAAAATACCATGTCCTTGCCCAAGAATGGAAATGTTATATTTTAGACCGTAGTGTGATTGGTACATTATAGGGTGGGAAGGACAGATGGTGAAGTACTTGGCACAAAGTGGGGAAAAAAATCAACAAAAAACCTAGGCCAGGAAACTTTGTACTCCCAAACAGACTCCAGGGAATAAAGCAGCAAGGGATTGTATACAATGATAATTTAGAGAACAGCAAAAATAGCACAACAAAAACATGATTAAAAATGCATATGCCCAGCAGGAAGAAACAACACTGTGGCTCAGAAAATAGAAAAGATGAAAAAGAGTTTATACAGATTAGTATGTTTCATGCAAGGCATTAATACCATCCCCAGTTAAACTTAGGCTAGAGAGATGTTCGTATGTTATTGGGGAAAAGAAATTTTGAGTTCTTATCCTTAAACATTATCATGCTTAATGACATCTGAACATAGAAAACTAAGTTCTTTGGATAAAACTTTAATCACTGAAGTAATAATTTTCCATTTAACAAAACAATTTTATATAGAATATAGATCCTCATGTAGTGCATTTTGAAAGGTGGTCTAAAAATATGTAGCCTTACCTAAAGGGTGTGTATTGAGCTCATTGGACTCCCTATGCATAAACCACATGGTAAAATGGGTAAAATGGGGCACTTAATGTGCCTTATTAGTATCAGAAAGAATTTTAACAACTATTCAATCATTATATGTGGAGTATTATATTTGTCACAGACTCAAGAGACCTTTCTTGGCCAATCCTTTTCTTTTGTTTGCATTTAAGAGTGAATCTTCATTGTTCACAGTATATGCTATGGCAAAACTTAAGAGAAGCCACATCCATGTAAATTCTACCTTCTGAATTTATTTGACTACCACTTGAAGGAGATAAAGAAAGGCCTACACAGGCTCATGTTCTGGTTGGAGTTAAGTACTTGATTTGTGCATTCTTAAAAAAAAATTTTTTTAAAAAGCAGTTTTATATGATGACCTCTGAGAAAACAATTGTAAATAGAATAGACAACTTTCCAGCTTGTCTAGAGATTTCAACCTATTGTGGAATATAGGAAAGTGAATATATAATTACATTGCACAGTTTTTGGTGTTCTAGATGGAAAGGTATAGAGGACATAGAAGAGCAGAGAGAAATAGGAACTAATCTAAGTTGGGCTAGACAGAGAGGGTTAGACAGGGAGCCTTCCAGTATGGTGACAGACACTACGACACTCACTGGCAAAGTCTCCTGAATAAAAGTATGGTTTATAAGATAACCCAGAGGCTAGTGGAGAATTTATAGATTTGAAAGAAGTCAAAATTTGAGAGTTTTTAACTTTGCTTTTTTTCATGGAATAGTGAGAGCTGCAAGAGAAAAAAAGAGAAGAGAGATGTGGCCTTTTTATTCACACATTGCATTTCTAAAGTGCTTTATAGTTATCAAAGAGCTATCAAATAGGTCATCTCCTTTGACCCACTTTAACACCATTGAAATAGGTGGTGCAGTTAAAATTATACTTTTTCACTGTTGTAGAAACTGAAGTTGATATAGTCTCTCAATGTCACAAGGAAGCTGGTACCGGAGTGAGAATTGAACTCTCTGTCTCCTAACTCTTGGTCAAGTAACTGTGCCATGTTGTTTTTTCTCTGCTTGTCTTTCAGAGAAAGACAAACCACTGATCCTGACATATTTAAACTCTCTCTTTGCCAAAAAAGCCCTGACAAAATTCATTGCAGGTTATTAGAACTACAAAAACAAAATGTAGGAACTATAGTGAAGTCTCTCTTGAGGAACTGTCTTATAGTCTGTTCTTTTGGAGTGTCAGTGCATTAAGCGACAATATTTTATTGTATTGTAAGATGGTATTCAAGACAAATTGATAGTCAGTACTTGAATTGGGAAAATCTTTAGTTTCTGAGCATAATGTATAATTTGAATTTGATCTTGTAATTCTAGGGTGAAGTAATTATAGCATGTTGTATACAATTAGAGCTGCAGAATAATTTCATTTTACATACTGACAACAAGCAAACAGGAAAAGATGCCAATTAAAGCCACACAGAGAAAGTCAGTGACAATTTGGCATGAAAAACAAAAGTATTTTACATTTGAGCTAGAGAATGATTTCAGTTTGAAGATGATGCCAGACTTTGGATATAGGAAGGAAGAAATGAGGAGTAGTAAAAAGTTTATATATAATGTCATAATTTGGAATAGAAAGTTTAGTTTCTTTGTTAGGCTTTATTAATCTATGTGAATGAACCATGTAAACTCATTATATAATAATTTTTATCTGTAAAATTGGGGGGGATGACATTAATTAACTTGCAAGGAAATTATATAATAGGAATTATAAAGAACCTTCTTGGGACCATTTCTGAATAGAAAGTGTTAAACAAATAATAAATTTGAAAGAGATTAGAAAAACTTAAATGAACAAAAGGGCAGAGATGAATTGCCCCCTGTCTGGACTGAAAGAAAACAGACGAAAAATAAGATTTTTCTAAAAAATCTCAGAAATTAACTTTGAAGTTACATGGTGTGTCAGTTTAGAACTTTGGGAAACCAAAATTTCATGTTAGTATCTTAGAGTCTAGAAAATCATTAGAATAATGGATCTTACCAAATTAGTTTTTGTGTATATTATATATTCCATGATATTGTGTATATTATATATTTCATGGTATTGTGAATCTGTGTATCACCGTTTTGCCAGTGTTTAAGTTGTTACAGGTGGTTGAAGTCAATGTATGACTTCATTTACATATAAATTTATTTTGAATTGGCTTGTATTTGGTAATTAAAGACATATTTTAACAGTTTAGTCACTGAACAATAATTAAAAGTGGTTATTGAGTATTGGAGTATCTTTTGTGTCTGAAAAAATAAAATGTTTAGTTTAAGAAAAATTAACATCTGCCTCTATTTATTAGCCCTTCATTTACAAAAGCAAATTAATGAATGTAACAGCACTATTCACAGCACAGGTATTTGTGATTATTCCTAAAACAAAGCTTTAATATATGAAAATTTTAATGACTTATTTTAGCTAATTTATCACAAGAGTTATGGGAAATTTTGCCACAAAATCTGAAACCTGTAAAGTCTGAGTTTGGTCACTCTTCTATTTTCCACTAACACAATTTCCGTTTATCATCTGTTTTCTTTCCCATGCCGCTATTAATTTCTTCTTGTACTTTTGCTTCCCTCATCTTATTTACCACGGAAAACTCCACCTTCCTAACACCTTAATCAATATTTGTACCATTATTCCATTAAGCTGCTCACCTCACTATCCTCTGTCCTCATAACTACTCCTAGGTTTTTCCAGTGAATCTCAAGGTAACAGTATACTATCAAGATAATCAAGATATATTTTCTTATATCATCAAATATTTCTGTAAACAATTATTTAACTCATTTGTTTTAGCTGAAATTCTACTTTCTTTTCTAGCCCTCTTTGCTGGAAAGTGGTCTGTTTTCTAACTTTCCCAATTCGTTATAATGTTTAGTAGACTCCTGTGTTAATTATAGACCATGCTTTGGCCACTGCCAACCAGCAATCACTTTTTGAAAATGCTTACTCTGCCTTAATATCAGCTTCTTCACATTTAGTGGTAGCAACAGACACTCAAAATACAATCTCTTCTTCCTGATTTCATCAGCAAGTTCATAGCTCCCAGTGCCATCTCCTATTTTGACAAAATTTCTTAGCAACTTCAATAACAGCAGCAATGAACATTGTGCTACCTAAGGTCAGACTTCCTCACTACGTATTCTAGTGTCATTTTTACACCACTTAATTTCCCCAATGGTAGAGATGGGCTGTGCTTTTCATCATGTTTGAAAATGATCCATCTCAATGAGCTCCTACTTGGAGCACAGCAAAATCATGTATTTATTGAATCTATTCTTTACTTTCATTGCAATTTCTCATCCTGTCTCTTTCCATTCCTCAATTAATAAGCTCGGCACCACATTATTGGATTGATGTATGGTTGAATGATTCAGTCAATTGTTATTAATTGCTGCTGATAGATACTGTACTAGATTGTTGGGATTTGAGGAATTTGAGGCAGAAACGAATGTTTCCAGACATGCTGACTTCTCTTAAGGAATTTAATTTCATAATTTTTAGTGAATATAATTTCTTTAGTTTGATATCCAGCATGGTGCAAGACAAAAGTGCAACATGTTAGTGGAGGTGCCTCAACAGTTGAGCTTAAGACCTCTGTCCTGAATCCCATAAAAATACATATGGAGGAGAAAATAGGGGATCCAGAAGTTCCAGTTTGGGAGTAGAGAAGTCACAAGATCTGTAGACAGTCTGAAACAAGTTAAAAGAAGGACTTCGTGACTGGGGACACACAGTTTTTGCACCATGGCCTCTAGGAGTAGATGCCAGAATATTGCCTCTCAAAGACTAACCAGGAAGTCACACCTCAGCGATCACCAGCATAGGATCCGGACTACACCAGCTGTGACACAGCACAGACAGAGGAGCTGAAAGAAGAAGATGATTCAAGGCCCTCTTATCCCCTGCTACCATGAGAATGTTGAAGGACTCGGTGTTTCCCGACGTCATCTTGATGAAAATTAGGACGGAATAAGAGCATTTGAAAGAATATTTTCCTGAAAGTGACTAAATCATTGAAACCAACCTTTTGTATTTGTGAAGACTGGGGCATCATATATTGGTGGATTAAACTGTATTTTACATCTCTCCTTAAACCCCAGCAAGGTGGGAAGTTGTTAGTAAATTTCTGTCTTTTATGAGAAACAAATATTAAACTTTATGTGTGTATATAAGGAGTATTATGAATTAATTTGAAATTCTGCAGTTAGTATATATTTTCTTTTTCACACCTAAATATCTTTGTACAATGTGGACATCGGTAAATTACGAGTATAAAATAAACATTTTCTAAGACACATCAGAACTTACATCATCAAATGTGTATTGTCTTTTTAAGTCATCAGTTACCCAACACCTATTCTCGATGATTGTTATCAGAGTAGCAACTCATTTGGAAGTAGCTATGAAGGCATTTTATAAGTGCCATAAAGACCATAGTCTTTCCTCTATGGCCATACCTTGAATTTCTTATAATGTCATCTCTTTCAGCATATTTATCTATCTAATAGTTTCTGCAGTCCTGCATATTTTTAGCTTGAAGGGAGAATTACTGATATACCATCCATCAACTAACATTTAAGAAAAACAGAAAGCTTTGTTGGAAAGGTCGGGGTTTGCAAAGATGATGGTAAATTTTATCAGCAACATCAGCAGCAACACCCACAACAACACTGTTGCCATGAATTACCAACTTAATCTGTGCCAGGCACAGTGCAAAACTATTTACATTTAATCTTCACAAAGTACACAGAAAATATAAATGATTAATACTGTTTGCCACAGGAGGAAACAAAAAATGAGCAGAATAAGTACCTGCTCAAGGTAACATAGGTCACGTGTAGACTTCGAGGCTAATTCAGGATGACTTCACCCTCTTATTTTGAGTATCTAGTTTTTAAATTTGCTCTTGGAATATGAGTGGATGCATGAGTTTGATTAATACACGGTAGTATGATGTCAGAAAGTTTGTGAGCCTGATGCAAATGAAGTATCATTGTTTCTGTTGGATCATCCTCTGAAAATTTTTTAAACAAGCAATTGCCTTCATTTTTCAAAGAATTTTGAATGTTCCAGGAGGAAATGCTATGGTTCTATACCTTGAGAACTGTTAATGCCTTCTAGCGTGAGTTGGAATGATATAAAATGTTTTATAATGAGTTTTTAAAAAACAAATCAAAACATCACAACAGCTGGCATTTATATCCTAAATAATCAGGCAGGAAAAGATTTAGATATAGCAAAATAATGTTATTTGAGTTTTGAGATGAATACAAGAAGAGACTCAGGGAGCCATTCATGTGTTTTATTTATTTACATTATAATTATATGATATTTGCTACTTTTTTGACATTGTAAATAGCAGTGTCAATAAATTTGTTATGACATGAGAAACTGCAAATCGATGATGTTAATGATTGCTGTTATGTGAAAAATTCATTTGAAGAATAATCAAAGTAATCTTACAAATGCTTGAAAAAAGCAGTAAGACTTTTAATAAAAAAAAAGTTCCTTGCTCCATATCCCTTTTAATCTCATACTTAAAACTAAATGTGTACATATAGTGTTCTATAACTACTTTTTTTCCCTGTATAGCTTCTTTTCCCTGTGATTGCTTCCTCTCTCTTTTTGAACTTGCATTCACTGTCTTAAGTTGTTCTAAAAACTCAAAAGGATATGAAATGTTTCGAATACTCCCCCCACTTTTTTTTAACCAAATACCTATACCTCTGCTCTGGAAATGGCAGTATTCCTGTTTCAATGTTCAATGTGGACTGATTGCCATCTTATTTAGGTCTGTTACTTAAAAGGCCTGGAACTGTGATGTTGTTTCCTTTGTAAACTTCTCTTTCATAGTTTATTTCCTTGTACTGCTAAGCATATCTATCAGCAACTTCCTAAGATAAGATGTGTGGAAGGAAGTCTTCTGATTCTTCTTATGTCTGAAAACATTTTTATTCTGGCTCAAACTTTATGGAAGGTATTTACTCTTCAACACTTCATTAAAAATAATCTCTCAGAATTTAACAAACATCACCCCCTTGTCACCTAGAATCTAGTGCTGCTGGTGAGAATACTGAAGCTAATGTAACTCTCATAACTTTGCAGGTAACTATATCAACACTTATACTTCATTCTTCTTCCTCCTATCAAAGAAGAAACTTTTAAAATCTTGTTAGTTTTGGCTTTTGCAATTTCAAAATTATTTTTATGGTGCCAGGATTTATATTTTTATTTATTTTCATGGGCTTTGGAATGTCCTTTTAATTTGGAGGCATGTTGCCCCATTTTGCCCTTTCTAGAACTCCTATTAAATATATGCTGGACACCCTAGACCGATTTTCTAAGTCCTTTATCTTCCCATTTATATTTTTCATCTGTTATCCATTTCTGCTTCCTTGGAATTTTCCCCATGTTCCCTTTTTACTAATTTGTCTTCAGCAATCATATTTTCATTTATTTTCACTTTTCAATACTTACCTCTGTCTGTCTTTCTTCCTCTCTCCCTTCTGTCTTTCTCTCTCCCTTTCGCTCCCCCACCCCTCATTTTTTTTGTTTTGAATAGCATCACAGTTTGTAAATAATGGGTCTCTTCAAATCTTTCTAAAGATATTCATATGATGAAGATTTTATTTGTGTATGTATCTTGTTCTTTCTACGTCATGTTTCGGGCTTTCCTTAAGTGTATGGTGATCATTACTTTCTGTCATTATTCAATCAGGAGACAATAAAAGAATGATCTCAGAACACTGTGTACTTTGGTGTGGCTTATTGATTGAGGAAATCAAAGCTTCGATGTGTGATTGGAGGATGGATCTGGCTTTTATATAAGGGATGTCTAAATGCCAATATGTGAAGAACTCTTTGTTTCCCCACCACCACCACCACCACACCAGGTGTTATTTACTTTATTTCTCTTTACCTGGGTGGCAGAATTCTGTTTTCTGTGTGAGAGGCTTTGCAATAGTGTTGGAGCAAAGAAGGCTACTATTCCAAATATAGTTTCATTCATATTTATGTTTTCTGCCTGTCTCACATTCATTCTGACTTATTCCTGGCATTCCTAAATCCTGATCTCTGAGATTATCCATGGGAGAATGCCTTGCTGTTGGCTCTATCCTTCTCCATAAGAACTTTGGCTGCATGTTCCTTTGCCTCAAACTTTGGTTAAACTCATTAGTCTGTAATCTGTGACTCAGAGTGTGTTGAAACGTTTTGTCTCCCAGTGGCACCCCTCTTATTTTTTCTGTTGTGGAATTATACTATTTTACTTCATTTAATCTCATTTTAATTGTGTCTTCAGAAAAAGGAAGAGATATATATGTGATCAATTTATCTTCTTGTACCAGAATTTTCAACTCTATCATTTTGGAAATAGTAAAAGTTTGGTGCAGGAAGACTATATAGCTTATGACTTTTCATATTTAACATTATGATAGTCTAAATTATACTTCTTTCTCAAAATATACTTGGAGTTCTTAGGTAAATGTGGGACAGCACAATCATTAACTGAATATGACTGGATCTGAAATGCAATAGGTTCTTTATTTAAAAAAATAAGGTATGATTGTGTGTGTGTGTGTGTGTGTGTGTGTTTGCATACTTGGTATATTCAGTGGTTTAGGTTCTGGGACTCTTTAGGATAAAATATTTTAGAAGTGGAAAGAGTCTTCATGATTATTAGCTCTATCTCCTGACACTAGCAATAAAGTAAAGGAATGGAGGGTATTGGAGAAGATGCCTACTACAATTCTCAAGGCATCAGTGATAGTCCCAAAACTTAGGTCTTCACACTTCTAATTACATTTCCTCTATTCCATAAAAGTTCACTTCATATGAATATGAATATTGCCCAGTTTTATCACAGTTTAATTCATGAATGGAAGTCTAAATTATTTCTGATCAGTATTTTAATAAAAACAAATGAATCAATTTTAATTACTTTAGATATGAAATGATTAAAGAAAATCACAAATGCATTAATGCATATATTGATTAACAAAATATTATGCACCTACTCTGAACGAGACTCAGTAATTGACAATGACATATAATAGCAATGTCTGACTTTAGACTTGTGAAAAGTGTTATAAAATACTATGGAGGCTGTGATAAATGCATGTCCTGGGAACTAAGGAATAATAGAAAAAATAGTTAACTCTAAAACATTTTTCATACTGGAAGTGACCATTAATTTGTTAACTCAAAAATAACTATTTTTAAAGCCCAGCATGAAAATTTGCAGTAAATTTTTACATCTTTCATTATTTCCTAAATTTTTTACTTATGCAATTTAGGAGGTAATATGGTTAGATATCAACATACTACAAAAATAAGAGAATTATTAGAAAATTTCATGTGTTGTATGTATACGTGGATCTTTCATTCCTTATGACTTATATTTTGATATAAATTAAAACTTACAGAAAAGTTGCAGAAGTAATATAAGGAGTATCCATGTGCATTTTCTCAGATTGCTTAACTGTTTACATTTTGCTTATTGGATTTAGCTTTCTTTCTCTTTCCCTTGAACCACTGGAGAGTAGTTGGGAATATCATGCCAAATTACCCCCAAATTCCAGATGTTCTCTTACATAATTACCTAACCACTGTACAATTATAAAAAACACAAAATTTAACAATGATACAGTACTGTTATCTAATCTATAGTTCTCTCTCTTCCTTTCTATACATGTATCTCTGTGTGTTTGTTTATACAGTATATATTACATATAGCAATTTACAGTTATATATGCATATGCACATATACGTGTCTGTATGTGTGTGTATATATATTGAGAGAGAGAGAGAGAGAGAGAGAGAGGTTTTCAAATGGGATTTAGTAGAAATCTAGGGTGCCATGAAATGGCACAATAAGTTCTGTGAGAGATTGTGATATGTAGGGGTTTTTTTGTTTGTTTTTGTTTACGTTTCTTTTTTAACTTGGAGGTCCATGTGATGTGAAAGTTTGCCCTGATGGAGATTGACCAAGCGGCCCTGGTAGCAAGTGCGTTGGAAGTCTTTTAGCCCACATGGAAACATACAGTAAGACCGTCAATGTAGTTGAGTCCATTCTGTTTTTGATGTGAGGCGAGACTCCCAAAGATATAATTTGTAAGCTGTGTACTGCATGGAGGAGAGGATGGTAGGCCAAGAATGTCAACCTCTCCCTCTAGAGTTACCTTTCTCAATTTCCCTTTAATTCATCAGATTGACTTGTGAATGGGAACAACCTCTACAAGTTAACAAAAGCTAGGAGTTTTATTCTACATGAGACATTTTCATATGGCACAATTCACTTGCCATCCCTATCACCACCATATTTAGTTGTTTTTTAAAATCATTGCAAAACATGGATTGTATAGGTCAGACATTAATTATATTGTCAAGTGTTGTATTAATTGTTTATCCATTTGTTATTTATTATTTCCTTTTGTTTTATATTTTGTGAGCAATATTTATATTGCTATGATCATCCAATACAGAAATTTCAATATGAGTGTTGATATGGAAGAAGAGAATCCTAAGCATAGGTCTATGGTAAATTTTGATAAGTTTAGGGTAAAAAATTACAAACATATAAAGCACAGCTATACATTATTGCAACAAAAGACACAAAAGCAGTTTGTCTTTGTAATGAAAGCTACTCAAAAACTGAGATTAGCAAAGACAGAAATATACTTAGTAGTTTTGTCTTTATTTATAAAAAAAAGGTCTATTTCACAGGGACTATGTTGACATCTGTATTTATGGTGCCCCATCAATAGTTTGCTTCAGAAGAGGTTTAAACTGTTTAAAAAAAAGAACATCCTGACATTAAAATATAGAACTGCTTTCTTCACAGAGAGATGCTGATATCAACATTAGTTAATAATACAATAAAAATGAAATCTGGATAATCCTACAAAAATAGCTTACTTTATCACTTTATCCCTCAAAGACAAGTTCACTTGAGCGTATTTTAAAATTGTATGAAAATGTGGACAAACAGGGCATAAATCCTATGCCAAGTAAAGAAATCTGACAGTTTAACAAAGGAAGCCTTCAGGACAGGATGGTTTAGCTGAAAGATGAATTGCAAAAATTTTCATTTTTTTCCAGATTTTTTGAAGTATAATTGACAAATTAAAAATTGTGTATATTCAGGATATACAATGTGATGATTTGACATATATAGTGTAATAATACCACAATCAATTAACATATTCATCACCATACATGGTTACCATTTTGTGTGTGTGTGGGGGGGTGAGGACACTTAAGATCTACTCTCTTAGCAAATTTTTAGTAAACAATACAGTATTATTAACCATAGTCACCCTGCAGTACATTATATCCCCAGAACTTATTCATCTTACCGCAAGAATTCTTTCAAGAAAATAGTAGGCCAGATTTTGCTTAGTGCTTTGAAGACTGAGTTCAAAAACTAGTCTACTTAAAAGACATTTTGCACCACATAAACCAGTTGAACTAATCTCTTCAAGGCCCTATAGAAAATGTTTGACATTAAGTGAAAAGATCCTAGGATTTAAAAGGAAACAAAATCTTTGGGAAAGTCATGTTGCTTTAAAAAAAAAAGAAAGAAAGAAAGAAAAGAAAATTTTCTACTGCTGCTTCAGGTTTGAGAGTGAGGAAGGAAATCAGCAAGTCTTATTAAAACCTTCCTGAAAGAACTGCAGAACAAAATTGAACTACATTTACTCTCCTTTTCAAGACTGGGTGAGTGTGACACTTTTTCTGAACCTTCTGCTCAGCTAGAGAACTTGACTTTGAGAGAAGAAGAAGAAATCAGTGAGCAATGGTATAATTATACTCAAGTTTTTACTGCTCTGTCCTAAGCAAGTAATACATTTATTTCATAATTTCTGTAAAAGAAGAATATCCTGCCTTTTATAAGAAAGTAGTGAATATTTTGCTACTTTTTCTAATTTCTTATATGTGTGAGCAAGCTGCTTTGTTTGTTTAACAGGCATCTTGAGCAAGAGCAGAATTCATATATATTCAATTGAAAATAAATCCCTTCTATTTATCTCAATTTTCGTGGAGAACTGAGTATTTTTATGCAGCAAAAGTTAAGCTTAGATTTCACATTAAAGAAATTTTATTCTTTATTATTGATATCAAAAACAACACATTTCTGCATACATAGGACTATAAAAAGAGTTGAAGGAACCAATGCCTATATATGATAATTTTGTAATTACTACAACAGAAAATATAGTAGCCACTATCATACAATTCAGTTAAAAAATGTTTTCAAAATTTGTATACATTTTTGTATAAAATTTGTATAAATTTGTGTCTCAGACTAATTTGTATTCATATTATTTTAGATTATGGTTGAGTAAATTTGCTACTCACCACTGTCAATAACATTAATGAAAATCAACTTATAAACTTTATTTAAATTAAATATATTTAGCCTACCTTTAAGAAATTAAATCCTATTTTACCTTAAACTAGTGCTTTAACAAAAACATTATTTGCTTTATAAGTTTTCAAAATTTATGCCAAAAAATGAATGGATAAAGAAATTGTGGTACAAATATACATATACACAATGGAGTATTATATAGCCATAAAAAAGAATGAAATCCTGCCATTTGCAACAACATGGATGGAATTAGAGAACATTATGTTAAGCCAAGCCCAGAAAGACAAAGCTTACATATTCTCACTCATTTGTGGGAGATCAATATTAAAACAATTGATCTCACAGAGACAGAGAGTAGAATGATGGTTACCAGAGGCTGGGAAGTGTAGAAGGCAGAGGAAAATAAAGTGGGGATGGTTAATGGGTGCAAAAATATAGTTAAATAGTTAGACAGAAAGGACAATATTTGATAGCATAACAAAATGACTATAAACAACAATAAATTAGGGTATACTTTAAAATAACTAAAAGAGTAGAATTGGAATGTTCCTGACACAAAGAAATGATAAAATCCTGAGGTGATAGATACCACAATTACCCTGATTTGATTAATTCACATTGCATTCCTGTGTCAAAATATCATATGTACTGTATAAATATATACAACTATTATGTACCTCTAATAATTAAAAATAAAAAATTTAAAAAATAAATTTAAGAAAGCTACACAATGCTTAACTACCTTTTCTTTTATTTTTTTTCAAGAAAGGTTGCACTTAGTTTTAGAAGGTGGGGAGGGGCTTTAAACTGCCCTTAAATACCTAATTTACTACATATCTACTTCATTAATATCTTGCATAGTGAAAATTAGTGATAAAATTATAAGACCTATTTGGATAATGCAAAGAAAAAGATTTTTTAAAATTGTAAAAACTGACATTTGTCTATCATTCTTTGAGCATGTCACTTTCTGGTATAAGTTGTTCCTCTGGTCACAACATTTTAATCAATTATCAAGACATAATCTTGTTATATATGTGTTTCTGTGTAAAGATATCTTATTTAGCATATAATGTTGAACAGGAAACAGCACCATAACTCTTTCTTGAACAAGTATTATCTAACATGTATTTAACATGCAAGGTGCATAAAAGCCTTCTTGCACTTACAAACACTAGAAAACACTTTAGTACTATACTTGGGGACCATTTTAAACAGCAAAAGTATCAACAAAAAGCACAAAAATATGAACTGGGGCACTAAATAGACCAAGAAAAGGACATTTGTTTATAGTATGAGTGTTGAAACTGGAAAGCAGAGCATCCTCTTGTTTGACCTCAGCTGAGAACATACACATTTGACAAATAAAAATTTCTGATGTTCTTCCAATGTCCATGAATGTCTATCTATGAAAGTGCTGTATTGATTTTGAAGTTACAAACAAATTTTAGCAAGTAGGTGCATTTGCAGGTATGGAATCCATGAATAATGAGGATCAACTGTACAGTTTTTTTAAAAAGTTCATACACATACTTACAATTCTAATCTAACACCTCAAAGGTCTAACTAGCCTTCCCTCTTTCCATGCTTGAAAAGTATTTCTCAGTAGGTAAGTTAATCAAAAATTCAATTATTTTCAACATATTTTCTTATTTGGTTATTCAACAAATTTATTTGTTCAATCTGACAAAACTCCCAATCATTGTACCTCCTCTGCCTGACTTTTTACCACCCTACTTCCCAGGCTGCCAGGTCGTGCCATGACTGCTTCCCCTGGGGTTCTGCTCCCTGTCAGTGCCTTATTCACTGAAAGCTGTATGTAACACTCTGCCTCAATGTCCAGCTGCTTTGGGTGCCTGAACACCAAGATTCCAGGAGGCACCTCTTCCCTCTTTCTACCTGCTTTCTAGAACATAAATGACCCTGCTTAGAAGAGGGAAAAAAGTAAGGCAAGGCAAAAGAAGGGCAGATGGGAAAAAAACATGGGAAGGGAAGGCTTACACAAGTATTTTGGGACTTGTATTTCATATCCTTTGAGTAAATGACTATAGTATAAGTAGGTATATGTTTAGCCTTATTAAAGAAAATTGCCAATTACTTTTCAACAGCATTTTATCATTTTCTTCTCCATATTGTCACCAAATTTGATGCTGTCAGTATTTTCCTTTTGACTTATGTATATATCAGTCTAAAACTGTCATATAAAACAAGACCCCATGTGAGTAGAAAATGTTTGGACAAAAATTAATTCTGCTCCTAAAAAGCTCTTTGTTACCTATGTGGATTTCTCATCAAAAAATCCCCAATGCTGGCAAGGGGAAATATAACCAATGAGCAGACTGTACTTGCCAACTAAATGTGGAGACTGACTGAATAGTCTCTGCCCTAGAACAAGCAGATGTATGACTCATTGCCTCCTGGATTCACCATAGGATGGCCCATAGAAACCCAGACACCATCCCAGACTGGGCCTGCAGGAATGGACTACTGCTCTTGTCAAAAAGACTCCAAAACAGCATGCAAAAGCTGCTCTTCCTGCCAGACCCTGGCCAAAGATGATTTCTGAGTCAATGGGCCAAGATGTTCTTGGGGAGTCTTTTGTCCCATTCAGAGGAGTTTGCTGGATCCTGACTGCAGGGGACACTTTCTCTGGGTGTGACCTAGCCATCTTTGTATGTTCTGCTATCTCGGGCCACACTGTCAAGACCCTGCAAAACATTTGTTTCCTGTTCAGGATTTCTGAGCACACTGCATCTGATAAGGCCCCAAATCTATGGCCTAAGCTACACATCTGTAGGCCAAATCATGGGGCATAGGATGGACTCTCCATTCTCCATATCAACCCAAGGTACAAATGTGATTGAGTATTTTAAAGGACAATAAAAAGACAGGCTTAAATGACTGATGAGTGGCAATAAGATGACCCCAGCCTGGAACACACATCTCAGGCAAGCAGTCTGGAACCTGGAAGCTGCAATTCCCTAAAAGTGTACCTCTCATTTGCTCCATTATTTTTGACCAAAATGTCTGCTCTCTTCCTTCAATTGTACATTCTTCTTTTACAGTCTTTGACACCTCAGTCTCCATGGGGGACTCCGCAATGGTCTTCTATCCTCTTTGACTACTTTTCTGAAGACTAAAAGAGATGGGAAATTAAAATGACTATTAAAGAGCACAGAGTGGGAGATTATATAAACCAATTTTAAAACATTATAAAATCTCCAGATTTTGTGTTGACTGATTCTTAAACATTATATATCTTTCTGGTTAAGCTATATAAAAATATTTTTCTATCAAAATGCTTTCATTCCTCTTTCATACATCCCTTCCAGACAAAAGGTCTAAATGCCACTAGGGGATGATTAAAAGGAGAAAAAATGAAATTTTAATTACTAAATTGTACATACTGATAAAAACTAAAACCCTGACACCTTGGAAAACACAGGGGTAGGGAAAGAGCATTAACACACTGACTGCCACACTAGGAAAAAAAAAATTTTCCTTGGGGCCATGGTGTTTTATTATGAAAATAGAATAAAAAATTCAAAAACAAAATGATCCTTTCTAATTTAATGAAAAATTTGTTATTTTTTGTTGTTTTCTGTGCATGAGTTATATGCAACTTGAAAAATAGTTCATGCGGGTCCCAAGGTAAGGAGACGTGTGAGTTACATATACTTCACAAGGCTATGGGCTCAAAACTAACATGAGTTAAATACAACTCACATGGCAGTTAATGTTTAATGATCTTCATTTTTCAGATTTGCAAAACTGTGAAGACAGTAAAAAGATCAGTGGTTGCCAGACGTTTGGGTTTGGGATGAACATGTACAACACAGGAGATTTTTTTAGGGTGGTGACACTATTCTGTATGATACTACTGTAATTGCAAATTCATGTTATCATACATTTGTCAAAAGCCATACAATGTACAAAACAAAGAGTGAACCCTAATGTAAAGTAAGGACTTTAGTTAATAAAATGTAGCACTATTTGTTCATCTGTTGTAACAAATGTACCTCACTAATGAAAATGTTAATCATAGGGAAACAGCATGAAAGAAGGGCTGAAAGGGTATTGGGAACTCTCTATATTTTCTGCTCATTTTTCTTTAAATTTAAAATCCCTCTAAAATATAATATATTAATAAAAAACCACAAAATAACAAATCAAAATTCAACCATTTTAATAATCAGAGTATAAGTAAATGGACAAAAAGCTCAAATAAAATGCTGAGATTTTCAGTGTAGATGGAAAATCTAGACCCAAGTGTATGCTTTTAATAAAGATACATGTTAAATCTAAAGACACAAAAATATTGAAAGTAAAAGGGAGGAAAATAAATACAGTTTTTGCATATATGAGTCATAGTCTATAAAGATGGAGGGACTAGAGTGTCTAAATATAGAAACAAATGGATTTCAAGACAAAAAGTATTACCAGAGGCAAAAGTGACATTTCATAATAATTATAGGGTCAATATATTAGGAAAACACAATATGTATAAATGTGCATTCTCCAGATATATAAATAATGATGGAATTGCAAAATAAGTGAAATAAAATCTGGCAAAACTACAGAGAAAATTCATAATCATAATTGTAATGTTTAACACCACTGTCAATAATTGACAGACCAACTAAACAAAACATCAGCAAAGGATACGGAAGATCTGAATATCACTATCAATTACTTTTTTCCAAATAATATTTACAGGAAACTATATTCAACTCCTGGAGACTACAAATTCTTCTCAAGCACACATGGAACATTTACCAATAGACCTTGAGCTGGGCCATAAAACAAGACCTCTTGCACACTCTATGTTCTCTGACCACAACAGAAGCAAATTAGGAATCAACAAAATTAGATACCTAACAAATACCCCAAGTGTTTGGAAATAAAAACAACAAAAAATCTCACTTTTAAATAACCCGTGGATCAAAGAAGACATCACAGGTAAAATTAGAAAATATTTTGAATAAATCATAGAACATGTTACACATCAAATTTTATGGGAGGCAACTAAAATCATGCTTAAAGAGAAATGTATAGTTTTATATTCTTATAATAGAACAGAAGAAAGACCTAAAATAAATTATTTCAGTGTTTACCTTACAAAGCTAGAAAAGAACAAGCAAGTTAAATGCAACGTATGTAGAAGAAAGAAATAATAAAGACAAGAAAGGCAATCAATAACATAGAAAATGGCCAAACAGTAAATTAACAGTCAAAAGTTTGTTCTTTTAAGCAACTAGCAAAATAGATAAACTTCTAGTAAGACAGACAGAGAGACAGAGAGAGAGAAAGAGAGAGAGAGAGAAAGGAAGACAAATTGTCATTGTTAGAATGAAAAAGGCTACAATTACAACTTAAAGGTATAAAATATAAGAAAATGTTAGGAACACCTTTATTTCAATAACTTTTTTAAGTTAGAAAAATTATTCTAAACTCTATCTCATTCCAAATGTTTTAGGACAATTAATTTAATATAAAAATGAACAATAGAAAATGCTAAGATCAAATCCAATTAAGATATTATAAAGAAAAAGGAATGAACAGCAGAACAACATTTCTATACACAATGAAAGTATGACTTAGATGCATGCTCATAAAGCAGGTAAAACCTGGAATTTGCTATTTCCAAATGAAAATCTCAAAAACTGTGATGACAGTACTCAGAAAAGGATTAGTAAAAGAAACACATATTTTATAAATGAAAAATAAACTCAAAGAAACACAAGAATCAATAAACACACTTATAATTCCTAAGGCAAATGTAAGTTTAAAAATTTAATGTGTTCTCCTTTTAAAAGGCTATGTATTTTTAAAATAATTAAATTGAAAAACAAATGTATAATAGGGAAATTCAGAAACGTCAAAGCCTTGTTTTTTTAAAAGATATATTTGATAAAGCCCTTGATAATTTGTGCAAAAAAAAAAAGAGAGAGAAAATAACACAAGTTATAAACATCAGGATTGAACAGGGAACATCATAACAGATTTAAAGAGGAGATACTATGAAGTAATTTTTAATCTCTATATTTGTTAATACATTTGAAAATTGGGATGAATTGGACAAATTTCTCCAAAATAACAGTTACTAAAGTGACAGAAGAAATATAAAATCTCAGTATCTCGTAACTCCTAAACTGTTATATGTCAAGTTACACTAAGGTGACACAGTGAACTCATAGTGGTGTCACAACATATTTAAAAGTCACACATATATATAAGATAAACAAATACAACTTTATATATGTGTGTGTGTGTGTATATATATATATATATAATGAAAGATAAATACAACTTTCAGAGGAGATCTTAGGTTATCATCTTTGTGACAATAGAGTAGAACAAGATTTAAGTACAATAGCAAAAAGTGTTAACCAGTAAAGAACTATAGTAAAAATAAGTATTTTTGTTTATGAACTAAACTATTAAGAGAGTGAATGTCAACTAACAAAGTGAGGGAATATATTTCCAAAAATATATTTGATAAAATACTCATTAAGAGAATATACATAAACACAAAACACAATAAAAATATAACAAATTTCTCTAATCGTGTGGTAAATACAAGTTAAAATACCATGATATACAGAATCAGTATTCCTAATCTGAAAATCTGAAATCTGAAATGCTCCAAAATTTCATATATTTTGAGCACCAACTTGGCACCACAAGTGGAAAATTCCATACTTGACACCTTTGCTTTCTGATGGTTCAGTGTACACAAACTTTATTTCAGGTACAAAATTATTCAAAATATTGTATAAAATTACCTTCAGTCAATGTGTATAAGATGTATATGAAACACAAATTTTGTGCTTAGACTTCTGTCCCATTCCCAAGATATATCATTTTGTGTATGGAAATGTTCCAAAATCTGAAAAAATACAAAATCCAAAACATTTCTGATCCCAGCACACATAAAAAGGATACTCTACCTGTATCACCATAAACTAACAGAACAGTGAAATAATGATAATAAGACAAAATATTAAGTTTGGAGAGGATATGGAGAATAAGAACTTTCATATATTGCTAGAGAAAGTTAAAATTGGTACAACTACTTTGAAAATCTGTTTTGCAATCTCTACTAAAACTGGACATGCATGCATTTCCTATGATCCAGGAATCCTACCCCTATGTATATGCCCAAAAGAAATACACACAAAAGTTTACCAAAAGATATTTGGTAGAATGTTCTTAGCCATAGCACTATTTGAAATAGTCAAAACTGGAAATTAATCAAATATCTATCAACAATAGAATGGATAAATAAATGGTGTTATAGTCATACAAACTACAAAGCAATGAAAATGAAGTACCTAAATCATACAATAGTGTGGCCAAATCCTGTAAATTCAATGTTGATTGAAATGTGCCAATCATAAAAATGTACGTTGTTTTATTGCATTCATGTATTGTCCGACATGTTTCAGCAGTCAGGATTGTGGATACTTTATCAGAGGGTATGATTGGAAGGACGCCTGAGAGGTGACTTTCAGGTGTGGATAATATTCCATTTTTTTATTTCAGTGCTATTTGTAAAATGAATATGAATTCAGTTTTTAAAGGTTCATCCTAATCTATCTGCCTCCCCTTTTAGTCCATTGCTATCAAAGGAAACCATCTATAAGTTAAATCTTATGATGCTAATGCCCTGCTCAAAACACGTGTTTGCTCATGTTATTTATTTTGCCTGGATGACCTCACCCATGCATGACTCTAACTTTAATTCCGTAAGACTCAATTCAAGTGTCAACACTTCCATGAATTCCCAAGTGACCAACCTTGTACATAGACCACTCTGTGCTCACCTCTGATGTCTCAGATTGAATGTAAAATTCCAAGTCCCAGGGAGAGAAAGAATTGACTCTCTATCAATCAGTGTAGTAACACACACATCTTGAAAAGGCAAAAATATATTTTAATTAACTCTTTATTGAAGATCTGTGTTTGAATCTGATATCAATTCTTAAATTTATATATATAGACATAGTATTGTGAAAGTCAAAATAAAATAGTAGAGATGAATTCTAAACTTAACATTTGATTTTTGGAAGCAAGAATTGTAATTTGGGGCATATATGTAGATCTGGTGGTCATTGGTATGTCTGAAGAACAGAGAAAAGGTTGGGGTCTTACTAGAAAGAGAAATGTTATGTATTGCTTTGAAAGAAAGCTCTTTGGTAACAGAGAAGCTTTTGGGAGCTGGCAAATTCTGACTGGTAAGTGATGGCAGTAGGTGAAACTAGTCTTAGAATTATGGTGGCATGTTTCAGCAGCCATTAGGTAAAACTGGTTGTAAGGTTGCAGCAGGTAGTTTTAGCAGCTGGGTTTGTGGAGAATTCAATTCTTGGGGCAGTGCTATGTGCCCTGAGTGACCTCTCAAATCTGACTTAGTTGGGTATCACAAGAGTGACCTAATTAACTTTCACAGTATGAAAAATATTTTCTCTATTTTTCTAACAGAAAGGATGATTCAATATTCTGCAAAGTCTTGGTTGCTTTTGTTCTTCACCTACTTTCTTTAAACACAATTTATTTGCAGGGTCTATCTATTATAACTGGAATCTTGCTGTGTTCTTGGTGGTTCGTTGGGAAGAACAGGTGATAACAAAGTGATTTCAACTTATTTGATTAATTCTGTTTCACTTTGACTATCCATATTGCCTGGGCATGCATAAGCAGTTGTACAATATTAGGATGTATTGTGCTTGCTTACATATTACTTTTTAATGGTGGTTTAACATACAAATTTCTATCACAGCTATTAAATTGCCAACTTTCTGGGATATTCTGTTCACTTTACTTCTTCTCATAATACCTTGTGAGTTCCCATGAACACAGATGACTTTCCTAAGTGTTCACTAATAGTGAATATATATTGAATGAAATGGGTTAAAGTAGGATAATCTAGGAATCCCTTATACCTGAAATGTCCTCAATTCTAGAAATATAGCAATAAAAATTCAATCAAGGACAGTAGTCTCTTGAAACCATCATGTGGTGGCAATTACTTTATCTTATTTTTTCAGTTCAAAATTTACTGCATGAGTTCCTGGCTGTGATGATGGGCACTTAAGAGATAGTCAGAATCTTCTGAAGCAGTGTAAGAAATTTTACCCATATAAGTTATTCAGATTTTATGTTTATAACGAGCCCAGTCTGGAGGTGTTAAATTAGCCATCAGGGAGCCGATTTGCTGGCCCATAAGTGTCAAAGAAGCATACTGGAATTGATAAAAGAAGAGTAGAAACAATTTATGGAGGTGGTATGGAGCTTAAACCTCATTCTACCAGTCAGAACTGCCTCAATCTACAGAAGAATTTTTTTTAAAAGATGTTTTATTTTCTGCAAGATTTCCAAAGACAAAAATAACAAGTGAAAGAATGTTGTTTCCTTTTATGTTGCTCCACATAATTCTCACTGTAAAAAAAGTGTGAGGCATGTATTTAACTACATTTTTTAAAAGACCATAAATTAGAACCCATAGGCCTTAATATCTACACTACTCATATGATCATCTGTTGGGTGAATATAACTCCAAGTGCTGAATCTTGCTCAGTGTTTCATCTTTGCTTGAGGCTTCTCTCCCAGAATGTTATCTTACAATTTAATTACAGACTTTTCTTTGCTGAATTTTTTAGTAATTGTTTTTTTTTTACAAACCATAACTTTTATTATTAGATTCAGCAGATACATACTTGCTCTATCACCTTCCTAAAAAAAATTTCTAAACTTTTATTCTCAGTTTATCTTACTGTAGACCAGTAACAACCAGTTCGGGAACTAGCACGGAACACGGAACACACATTGAGTAACATTGGTCTACATAAAAAACTCCCCTCCAAGATATTTATGTCTAATTCTTAGATTTAATAAGAGAGTTTAGCAAAGTGGCTGTGTTTAAGATTATATTACAAAAATCAATTAAATTTATATATACCAGCAACAAAGAAAAATACATGAAGATATTTACAAATAAGCATGGTAAACTATATCTATAAATATCTTGAATCCTTATTAAAATATGTTAAAGAAGACTAAGTAAAATGGAAAAACAAGCTGTATTCACAGTTAGAAAGAGTACTTTAATTTTGATGTTAATTCTTCACAGATTGATTTATAAATTCAATGCAGTAATAATGAAACCCTCTTTCATTCCTAGTATTTTCCCTCTGTCTCTGTCTCTGTCTCTGTCTCTCTCTCTCACTTAATCAATCAATCATCCTACTAGGAACTTACGAATTTTGTTGAATTTTTTTTTTGAAGAACGGACTTTAATTTATTTCAGAATATTACGGGAGTACAAATGTTTTAGTTACGTGAATTGCTTTTGTACAGTTTGAGTCAAAGTTATAAGTGTGTCCATCACCCATATAGTGTGCATTGTACCCATTAGGTGTGAATTTACCCATCCCCTCCTCCCCGCTCCCACCTGTTTGATTTCCGTTGAATTTTACTACCATATGTGCACATGAGTGTTGATCTGTAAGTTTCAATTTAGTAATTTGTTTTAAAGGTTATATCCTTTAGGCATCCACATTTTTAGATACAGAGCCTGGTACTTTTTGGAATTTCAGAATATAAACTCAATGATAAGTGTTTTAAAAGATTCTTAGAAATAAAAGAAAAAGAAGAAACCTATTTTTTTGGAATAAATATGTCTTCATATTTATGATATTTGTGGTAGTTTTGGCAATGATTTTTATGCTTGAGCTTTAAGAAAGGGGAAAGGAAAGTTTAGAAAGATAAAGATATTAAGTCTCTGACATAGAAAGTAGCAAAATTTTTTTTAGTACATGCTAAAGTGGAAAAAAATAAATTACATATCTACAGTCTTTTTCAAGTTTGGAAATTTTTTAGGGATTCTTGTGGGAGTATGAAGGAAGAATATGAAACTGTGGGGTACAAGAACTTATACTCTTCACAAGAACTTGTTTGTTGCACAAATGGTACCACTTCTCTATCAAGAAATTGGTTAGTAAAACAAATGATCGTGTGCCCTCGATAATTGAAACCTCATATTCATGATTATATCTATTTATCTGAGTATTTGTGATTAGATAAATTAAATAGATTATTGAAAATTTGAAAATATAGTGACTTATAAGGGAAGAGCAAAATAAGACAATTGGAAAGATGGACAAAACTTGAAACAGAAATTAGGACTTTTTGTTTACCCTTCGATCAGAAAAGACACACGATATGCCAATCAACTCCATTATTTTTGTCAAATTATTTCGTAATATATTATGCCAAAGATCAGCATATGCCAAATGATTAGCATATAGAAAGGATATGAGAAATATTTTTAACATCTCTAAATATGTTGTGAAGTGCTGGTTTAAAATAAAATTATAGTTAGATTTCTCATTGCTTATTTGACCTTTAAGCACCTTTCCAATGGTGCTGGATAAATTATTGCTTTAAACTAGGTGAGAAAGCAGGATTGGGAGAGTGGAAATAGTAACATAGTAAAGATTCTTTAAATCTAGATCTGCAGCCTGCCAAGAAAACTGACCAAATTCTTTAGTACAGCACAGCTTGTGCTACTCAAATGAATAAAGAAAACATAAATAATAAAAGCACAGGCAGCTTTTAAAAATAAAAAAATAGTTTTCAATGAAATGTAAAGTTTTTATGATCTTGGAAATACTCCACCAGAATTTGTTTGCTTTATACTGCCAGTTTGGAAGATAATTGAATACAAATTGTATACAAATATGTTTTGCTAGTTTTTGGATACACCTAAATCAAAGAAGTGACTATTAAACTTTAGCTTCTAGTGAAGATATTTCCTCTTGACATTAACTTTTAATTAACTCAGATTTTTCAATTTTAAAAATCACATCTTAGATTTGAATAAAGCTGCTAATTTGGCATTAGTTCTTAAAAGCAGCTGAAAATCCCAGAGGGTCATCCTACAAATCAAATCCATATAAAAGCTGAATAAACCATTTGCCATCATCAGAGAAATGAATGTCACCCAAAACTATAAGTATTCACTCCCAAATGAAAGATTACCTATACTGATTTTAAGATTATATTCAATTTTTACTTAAAATTTGGAGCTTCTAACATTTAGAATGGGCTAATGGAATTGTTTTCAAATTGTGTTTTCTGCGTCACAGAAGGCAAGGTTGAGGTTCTATTACCCATAGCCGTCAAAATGAAAACCAGACAGCATTATTTTTTATCCTTTCTACGTATTGGGCTTCCACCTAAGTATTCTTTCTTTTTTATTTATTTTTATTATTATATTTTAGAGATGGTGTTTGGCTATGTTGCCCACTTGTACTCAAATTCCTTGGCTCAAGTGATCCTCCTGCTTCACCCTCCAGAGTAGCTGGGACTACAGGCAAGCCACCATACCCAGCACCTGTATAAGTATTGTTTCTTTCAAGGAAAGACTTTCAATGGGTTTAAAAAACTCAGTGTAACTTGATATTAGCAAATAGACATTGAACTGTCAAATTTTATCCAACATAAATTATATTGGTTTTAATAATATAAAAATCTTATGAATTAAAACACTAGGACTTACAATAGTATCAATTGTCAGGGTCATTGGTTCATTTGAATGCAGAAGCAGGATCCAACAATTAAGACAAATAAGAATTTTTCTCTTTTTAAAATTACACTTAAAAATTACACAGTTTTTCTTGGTAGCATATTTTAATTCATTTCTCCAGGAACTTCTTGGGAAACAAACAAGAAAGCACAGACATTTAGCAAGTGAAAAATTATAATAACCAACCAAAACCATATGTAGTATTTTGGTGCTGATGATCAGTTTTGAAGTTCTCTCTTTAAAAAATATATGTTATGTTAAAAGATAACATTAATAAGCCGTGTTTTAGAGTTTTCTGAATATTGCTGAAGGTGAACTTGGATTAAGTTAGGATCTGGAAACCTAATTTAAATATGTCAGAATTAATACATCATACATATTTTGGGAAAGTTATGCAGAAACACCATCAAAATACCTTAGTAGATTCTTGCCTTCTCTCTGTCTCTGTCTCTCTGTTTCCCCCTTCTAATTGGACCCCCTTTCTCTTACCCTTTTGTGTATTGAATATAAACTGTTAATAAAAAGAGGGAAAAAGAGAATTTTACAGCTTGATGATAAATTACAAAGTAAATATGTGGATAACCAAGGCACTCAGGTCAATAAATAGAATATGTCTACATGCCATAGTTCCTCCTAAAACTTTTCTCAATTATTATCCCCATCCTACTAAATTACCCCTATGCTGATGTTTATAATAACTACTTCCTAATCTCCAAACACCATTCATTGGTTTTGCACTTTATTTTATACAAAAGAAGTTGTACAGGACGTACACTTTTGGATCTGGCTTTATTCATTCAAACTCGTGTTTTTGAGATTCATGTGTGTTGTTTCATGTGACTGAGGCTTCTGGTTTTTATTGATAAATATTTCACTCTATAATTTAAAAAACAGACTATTTATATCCAAAGTACTTTTAGATTTTTTTTATTTTTAAGTATTATAGGTACATAATAATTGTACAAATTTATGAGGTACATGTGAAATTTTCATACAAGCGTTCATTGTGTAATGATCAAATCAGCATAATTGGGATACCCATGACCTCAAACGTTTAACATTTCCTTGTGTTGGAAACATTCCAATTCTACTGTTTTAGTTATTTTGAAATATCCAATAAATTATTGGTAACTATAGTCACCCTGTTGTGCCACAGACACTAGATCTTATTGCTTCTATTTAACTGTGTTTTTGTACCTATTAACCATCTCTTCTTTTTCCCCCTCCTCACTACCCTTCCCAGCCTCTGGTAACTATCATTGTACTCTCCATCTCTATGAGTTCAGGTTTTATATTAGCTCCTATATATCAGTGAAAACATGCAATAATTATTTTTCTGTGTCTGGCTTATTGCACTTAACATAATGTCCTCAAGTTCCATCCGTGCTGTTACAAATGACAGGATTTCATTCTTTTTTATGGCTGAGTAATATTCCATTGTGTATATGCACCACATTTTCTTTATCCATTCATCCACTGATGGAAATTTACATTGATTGCATGTCTTGGCTATTGTGAATAGTGCTGCAATAAACACGGAGTGCAGATATCTCTCCAATATACTGATTTCCTTCCTTTTTTTAATTTCAAAATATTATGGGGGTACAAATGTATTACATGTATCAATTTTGTTATGCTTGAGTCAGGGTCATAAGTGTGCCCATCACTTGGATAGTGTTCATTGTACCCATTAAGTAGCTTTTTTCCCATTCCCTCCTCCTCCCTCCCCCCTGCTTGATTTCCACTGAGTTTTACTTCCCTCTGTATACATGTGTGCTCATCGGTTAGTTCCAATTTAATAGCAAGTACATGTGGTACTTATTTTTCCATTATTTAGATACTTCACTTGGGATAATGGTCTCCAGTTCCATCTGAATTGTTGCAAAAGGTCTTACTTCATCCTTCTTCATGGGAAAGTAGAATTCCATAGGAAAAACTCTTCTAGATATTGGCCTAGGCAAAGAATTTATGAAGAAGACTCCAATAGCAATCAGAGCACCAACAAAAATAAATAAATGGGACTTGATTAAATTTTAAAGAGTTTGCACAGCTAAGGAAAATAATCAACAGAGCAAATAGACAATCTACAGAATGATTTCCTTTCTTTTGAATGAATATGCCCAGCAGTGGGATTGCTGGATCATATGGTATACTCCACCAAAAAACTGTTAGAACTGATAAACAAATTCAGTAATGTTGCAGGATACAAAATCAACATACAAAAATCAGTAAGATTTCTATGTGCCAACAGCAACAATCTGAAAAAGAAACCAAGAAAGTAATCGCATGTCCAATAGCTACAAATAAGATAAAATATGTAGGAATAAACTTAACCAAAGAAGTGAAGGATCTCTGCAATAAAAAAACTATAAAACTTTGATGAAATAAATTGAGGAGGACACAAAAAACTGAAAGATATTTCATGTTCATGGATTTTAAGAATCGATATTGTTAAAACATCCATACTACCTAAAACAATCTACAAATTCAATGCAATCCCTATTCATTCTACTGTTAAGGGGAGTTTGAGTTGTTCCTGATTTTTGATTATCACAGAGTGCAGTTATGAATAATTTGGAACTTATCTCTTGCATTTCTGTTGGATATAAAGCCATGCATAAAATGACGAGGTGTTAAAGTCAAGTTTAGCAGAAAAAGTACTTTTTCCAAAAAAGATGAATTAATTTACACACTCAACAGTAATATTTGAGAGTTCCTTTTACTCCACATCGTTGCCAACACTTGTTATGGTTAGTTAGATTTTAAAAAGTTAACCATTCTGGTGTGTGTTGCATTTGTATCTTACTGTAGTTTTAATTTGCATTTCTTAAATAACTAACAGTTAAGCAATATTCAGATATTTAATAGCCATTTGAATATCTCCTTTGTGGAGTGCCTATTCCAGTCATTTGCTCCTATTTCTAATGAGTTTTCGCCCTTTATCATTAATCATATATTACTGTAGATATCATTAGACATTCTAAGCACAAGCTTTCCTAGGTGTTGCAAATCCATTTTTTTTTCATTTGGTGCCTGGCATTTTCATTCCCTTAATGGTTTCTTTTGATGTGCAGAAGTATTTTGTTGTAAGGTAGATCAATTTATCAATTTATCAATCTATACCTTCATGTTCAGTGCTTATTTTCAATGTCATATTGAATGAAGTTTTGCCTACCACAAGACCTTAAAGATATCCTGCTATATTAACTTCTGAAAATTTATCATTTTGCATTTTATAAATATTGATCTACAATACATCTGTAATTTATTTTTGTGTATGGGGTAAGGTGGATGTCAGGCTTTATTTTCTTCCAAAAAGTTATACAATTGATCTAGCACCATTTTGGAAAGGATCATCCTTTCTCAATGCTGTTGAATGCTACCTTTTTCTAAACCAGTCCCTGGATCTGTTTTTCCACTCCCTCTTCAGTTTCACTCATCTCTCTCTCTGTCTTTCTCTCCTAATAACACACATTTTTAATGACTGGATTTTTATTAAAACCCTGGATAATCAGTAGAGCAAATCCTCTCTTATTATTATTCCATTTTACAAGTGTCTATTCTTGGTCTTTGAAATTTCATATAAATTTAAAATCATTTGTCAAGTTTCACATAAAAAACACAAAGTTTGAAACATTGTGATTACATTGAATATACAGAGTAACTTAAGGAGTATTTACACTTTTATAATATTGAATAATTTAGATATCAGGTTTATGATGGCCTTATCAAACTTTATTCTCTGCAATATTCTATGTAAGATTAACATTATTTATTCACTGGTATTGCCACCTGAGTCCCTAGTTTCCTTTGAGAGAGGGTTTGATTTTATAGATTAAATTTCTTTGATAGTTATAGGAGAATGAGATTTCAAATTTTCTTGAGTTAGTTTTGGTACGATGTAATTTTCTAGGAATTTGTACATGGCATACTTTGTATAGTTATGGCATAAAGTTATTCATACATTTTAAAAATTTTTATAATATGTGCAGAGTATAGGTGCAATTATATCTTTTAAAATTCTCAACACTTTTAATCTGTTTTGGTGGTTTTATTATCCTCATCAATTTTATTAGTTATTTTGAAGAATCAACTTTTTAAGTGATCTTACCCATTGTTTGTACATTTGTTTACAATGTCATTAATTGTTATCTATATATGTAAACTTTTATTTCATTTTTGGTTGTTTGCTTTTTTCAAAGAGGTGAATGTTTATTTTCAGTAGTAGTTTTTTTCTAATATATGAATTTAAAGTTATGAATTTCCTTTTAAGCCTGGTTGCATTTCACAAGTTTTGAAATTCATTAGTTTTCAGCTCAAATTTTAAAAAATAAAAACAAAAAACTAAATTAATAAGACAGGAAAAAAGCAATCAAGTGTAATTTATTGAAAAAAACAGTTAAATGGTCAAATCTTTCACAAATTGATGATAAAAAATGATAAATGCAAACATAAATTAAGAAAATTTATTTTTAAAATTAACATATTTTCATAAATAAAATTTATGCTAATAAATTTTAAACTATAAACATAAAATAGATGATTTTAGATTAAAATATGCATTGCCAAAGTTGATTAAAGATTTAAAAAACTGATTATTTCAATACTGTATAATAATGATGAAATAAAGACAAAAATAAAAAGCTAAACAAATGGTAAGTAAGTACAAAAATAGTTGCTAAAATTATTTGAAGAGAAATCTTAGAGATACACAGAATAAGTTGTCAGAATACTCATGAGATAAATGTTAGAATGCTTTTTACTTTTTAGGGCATATAGGCCTTACTATAAGAGAATTCCTATGAAAAACATATGGTGCTTTTTAAATGTCCAAATTAAGTTTGACTTTTGCTTTACCCTTTTCCAGAATGGCAACTTTACATGCTTGGAATTGGAGCTAGTTCAGTTATCAAGCAGTACTTATTTGACAGTTTTTATAAGAAATCTTCCTAGAAGCCCATACACAGAGAGAGGCATATTGATTTCCTAGGTTTAATAGGCAGTAGAAGAAGTGACAGTGATTAATTTATGAAACTCCTGTAGGGATGCAGCCTACCCCTAGACAGGACTCAATGCTGTCAGCCACGGTAGACAGATTATCACAAAGTGTTTAGCAAATGGTAATGCAGACTAAAGGCAAACATGCCCGGAAGGTGAGGACTGTGGTTCAAGCCCAACTGTGGAGAAATTGTTGTAGACTATGAATACTTTCGCATAAATATCTATGAACATCAAAAACATTGACACAAACTATTAATTGTTAAAAGTTTCTTTCTCCTTAAGCATAATAATCAAATTAAAATTAGCTTTGGACTTTAGCAACATAATTGCTTGGGAAAAAATGCCTGTTTCTTTTTTTAATTCATGTTTTATAATAGAAAAAAATATCCTAAAGAAAAGACAAGCAGTTTTTTTTTTTTATCCTGAGGAATATTAATCCCCTATTGGATATTATAATAAAGTTTCTGTCATGGAGTTTTAATGACTGAGTCACTAAGATAGAAAGAAGTCTTTGGTATTTCTCATTGAGTTGAAGTAATTGGGCATTCTGGGAATATAGTCATAGGAAGAAGAGCCAATTTTTCTGGAAAATCATAATGGAAATTCTCGCCAATTATGCCCATGATACTTGACACTATTCTACATGTCAAAAGTCACATTCTTAGATTGTCATGTTTCCAGTACTCAAGGACACTATACTTAGTCACACCAAATATAATATAATACAGAGAAAATGTGTCTTCTCTAATTATATAGAAATTAGCAGTAAATGCTCCTTAAGTGAACTGAAAGAAATATTTTCCTAAGTTGACCTGAATATTTTAAAATGTATTTACACACTTTATTAAATAAGAACAGCATTTGTTCTCTAGAATATAGAATCGTTAGTCACCATGAACTAATGTACTTTTTCCAGATTTTACTGAGGTAGATTTAGATTAGAAAACAGCTCCATGGTTAACAGGAATCATAGATAGAAATTGTTTGTGCCATGTACTGGCTCCTTAATTAATGATGTTTAAACAGACAACAGGAGTGAAAATGAAAGAACTCAAGGTACTGACAGTTCCAAGTCATAAATAAATTAGACCAGTGACCTTCAGATATTTTTTTGTTGTTGATGATGGTGTTTTCCTTTCCTTAGCTGCGAAGCTCTTAATTCAATGAAATCTTTGGTGATGATCCAATATATAATACAGATAAAAGCAGAACTTATCAGGATAAAGCAGGTCTCAGTCTCTTGGGTCTGTTCCACGCACCTGAGGCCACACGCTGTCCCCACAGGATGGAATCTTTTTCTAAATTAGATGGAGGCACAGAAGGTTTTTTCTGCCTCAGTATAGCTTTTCAATTAACCTTTATTATTTGTACAAATAATGACAATTTCTTTGGTTATGACTATGTACTTGTTAAAATGCAAATGTTCTTGAAGGGGTAATTGAATCATCCATTATGCTATTAACACCCTAGAATAAATTGTTGTTCATATCCTTTCCTTAAGGCAAGAAAGCAAATAATAAAACAGATATCATTCAGAAGTAAAGAAAAAAATATTATAGGGGAATTTTAGTATATTACAATAAAATTTCAGGTACATCACAATTTCTGTAAGATGCAGGTCATGTGTTAAATTAAAATACATGTAATTAAATTTTATAATAGGAATGTGATATATAGGCTAGTGAATTTGGAAAAACCATGGAATCAGGAAATTGGAGTCAGGAATGAAGACATTTTGGCAAGGAGAGAAGAGAGTCAGTATTGCAAATCTCAGTGAAAAGCATGAAAGTCTTGGTAACTTGTATAAGGTTTGGAGAGTGAGCAATCATACAGCTGCTGGGAGACAATTCTCCACAGATTTCTTGTGATTCTATGCATCTTGTGAAGAGCCATTAACAGCTTTTGTTCTGTACTATTCTTTCAAGGATTTTTGTATAGCAAACAGCCTTGGAAGAGAGAATTAGTATCTCCTTCCAGGGCAGAGGGCAGATTAGTTTCTTTACCAGATTAATAAAGGTAATGTCTTCTTCTGGGGGAAGGGTAGGGCAGGTTTTCCAGCAGTCCCCTTAAAAAGTTGGTGGTTTCCCAACCAATCCTATCCACATCATGTTGTCTGCTGCACTGTGAGTAATAAAGTCCTTTGTCTCTGGTCCAGGAATCTGTGTCTCCTGCCAGCATCTACAAAAATGTGGTAGGCTAACTTGGTCGCGTGGAAGTAGGGTAAAATAGAAGACCTTTCTACAGTCTTTACAGTAGTATGTGATATAGAAAAGGTCAAAGAACTGAAAGCATGATACCCAATAATTAGTGTGATGAGGCCTGTGCTTGCCAACAATTGAAATGAAAATTCTACTAATGCAGAGTTGAAGGGAAGAAAAAAATTTGCTCTTTCAAGTAACTGGGAAAAGCTGAGAGACAAAAAAAGAAAAGCAAATGTTCACCAAGCGTTTTCCTTGTGTCTTGAAAATGACTATCAGCCTTGAAGCCACCAGGCATAGTATTATTACAGCCTTTATCTCTATTTCTGCAGGTCATCACAAAAATACCAGAATTGCCATCCTAGTTCTCGTTCCCTTTGCTCTAATATCTACACGGCTCCTCTCTGTCCACCCCCAGCCCTCCCTGTACAGGTACACACTACCTGTCCTTCTGTGCTTTATATTTTTCCCCAGAACACTCATGACCATTTGACGGATTATTCATGTGTTGTATTACCTCTTGATTTGACTTCCTCCACTAGAATATCAGCTTTGTAATATTAGAGACTTGTGTCTGTTCCATTCAGTTATTAATCTTCACTTCCTAAAATAGATTCTAGCATTGTGTAGGTAATAAATAAACATTTGTGAAATGAATTAATGAGTAGATGAATGTATGAACAAGAATAGAGGGTATTGGTTAAGTTAAGCACTTCTGTTTATTTCAAGTCTTTCAATTCCTTTCTGCTTTCTTTGCTCGACTCCCTTCCTCTTAATATCTCCTAACCTGTATTCATGAAAGATTCACTAACAGGACATGTTTTCAAATGTGTCTAAGTAGCAACAGGCTCTTTTCTTTCCTTTTTTCCTCCACTTGGCCATTACCTTTCTCACTTTCCAAAACCTACAAAATACATGCAGAATTAAGGGGAAATATAAATGTAATATGCTTCTCTTGGGGCTTATAAATTTAAAGCTAGTGATTAGATCATCATTGTTGGGTGATAACAACACATAGAAAGGAGAAATGTATTTGACACCTGGCTCAAATGCAAGAAATTTATAAAGGTTAATAGTTTTAATCAAGGAAAAATGCAATATGTTCAGAATAGAAGTCTAAGCAGATGCTTAATATACAGATTTTTATGGTTTTTTTCTCTATAGAAAACAGTTACAATTCATGCTCCTCTTCATTTTTTATATTAAAAAAGGCTTAAAATAGTTAGCATACAGTTTTGATAAGAGTCTTTTCTTTTTAGTTGTGGACTTCCCTGTGACTAATGTCTTCAGCCCTCTAACTGAGTGGGACTTGTTTTACTTCCCATAAAATATTATAAATAAATGGTGTCAATGCAATTGGTGCATTTCAAGCTGCCAGATTGTGCTTCCTACTATTTATCTCTGATGGACTCTCTATCACAACACTTAATAATTACTCTGTATAGAATTCTGTACATTCCAGACTCAGATCTATGTATACATTTTACCAATTTATGGAACCCAGGTTCCATCAAAAACAAGTTAAATTTTTCTTCCTTTAAAATAAAAATACATCATTACTCTAAAGGTACCACTGGGTAAAATTAGATGAGCTAGATTTCCAGATTTAGTTCTACTCTGTATTTTTTTAATTTGCAGGAAATAATAATTTTATGTCCTCTTATGTATGAACTGTATGCTTTGGCTGTTAGAAAAGTCTACAATATTATGCTGAAAATCTATTATTCTAAGGATACCTTGATTTCATTATTTTTTCTTTTTCAAAAATAATATTAAAATTATGTTAGTAAACTTATTTTTGACTGTCAGACTGTTCACCAAGGTAGATTTTTAAACTCTACCAATAGCTATTATTATACTGCTTTCAAATATTAATTTAATATTTCCAACTATATTTACAGACAAAATCATAATGTACTGCTTATGATTGTTAATGATTAGCTATCTAAGAATACATAGAAAAGAGAATTAAATCATTCCAGAGGCTCAGAAAAAAATTATTAGACCATTACTAATTTACTTTTATTCTTTCAGAAACAGTTTAAGCAAAAAATGCCTGCCAGTGATGATCTACTTTAATTAAACCACCTTAAACAGGAACTTTGGCTAAAATCCAGAAATAAGCACCTGCATTTATTAGTGGCTCTATCTTAGTCCAGGTGATTTTTTAAAAAAAAGAAAGAAACAAAAAGCTTATATTCCATTCAGAAGGTAAAGCTAGGGTTGAGCTATTTTTATACCTTTGGAGCCAACAATTAATGATGGAAATAATAGAGTAAGTCCAGATGGGTGGAGTTTGGTTTCTACATCAGTAGTTGAACATCAAGTATGTAGTTTTGTTGATAGGATGTTAAAATTAGCAGTTAGAATTAGCAGGAGAGGAAGTATTTTTTTTTAAATAAGTTGACTCTAAATTCTTTAAATGTCATGGCATGGTCTTAGAATTATCCAAAAGAAATGTTAGTATCATGTCTCATCAGCCTCCCTACACCAAATCTCCTACTTGTTTTCCTTCCATGTCCATGCTTGCTTTGAGGTAAAAAGGGGCCCAGAATATTACCTTAAAATTATTTAAAATGCAGTGAATTAGTATGATAATGGAAAGGAAATGTGTTAAAATAAAAGTCTATAGAGAATTCTAGGGCTTTAGAGTTCAGGCGTGTTTGCATGATTTGATTTATATTTTTAGAGCCTTGGAACTTTCAAACATTTGAAGAAAGATGTAGCCTTTCTCTGCAGAAAAAAAAAAAAAAACTATTGGTGAATACAGATGGCCCCATACTCAAACCCACTTCTATGGGCTTCCACACCAAAGATACACATATACATGCATATGCACACATAAACACACACATTTGTATATATTCAGACTCACACACACATTTACAAAAACTCCTGCACATTCTTCTATTTTTATAGACATTTTCAGAGAGATCCACATTCATTCCTTAATTCTTTCTGTGGAAGCAGAATAAGTATCTGCAATCCAATCAAGCGTGAGCCAAATATGATCCATAGCCCAAATTAAAAAATACTGCCTATTTTTATAAATGAAATTTTATTGGAACACAGCCATACTGAGTTGTTTATGTATTGTTTATGCCCCTTTTCATGATATAATGGCAGAGTTAAGTAGTTACAACAGAGACCATATGGCCCACAGCCTGGAATATTTGTTATATGGCCATTTAAAGAAAAAGTTTTCTGTCCCCAGGTCCAGAGCAACACCCTTCTTTCCATAATGGGAAACAGATTTAGAAAGTTTAAATAATATGTAAGCTACCACAGAGAACCATCTGACAACATGGTGAACTGAATTAATAAGAACATTTTTTGCTATAAGATCCTAAAATGCTGGGTAAAATAAAAGCAAACTATAATCCAAGGCCTTGCCTCTGCACATGGCAGGGAACTGCCAGTGAAACAGCTCCACAGAATCTCAGGAAGCTACCCCTAAGTTCAGGAAACTAGAAGCTCTCCACCCATTGACCACGGAACCATCATGTATACTAATATCCTTGCAGGGCCAAGGTTGTCCATGAGGGGAATATGGAAAACACAAACAAAACAAATTTTCACCTGTGAAAGAAATTAAAGTTCTAACCTGTGCTACCAAAATTCAGAGTCTGAATTTACATTGCTAAGCCAAAATATTAATATTATCAAATCAACCTGCCACACAGGGTTTTTGTTTTTTCACAAGTCAGGCCTCACATGATTTCCATAAATTAAGTAATTTCTACTGAAGATTAGTTAGCAATCCAAAAATAATAATAATAGAAAAGAATCTACAATGATACAGAGTCAGAAGATACACCCATAAAGCCAGTGTGGAATAGCCTCCCAGGAACATAAGAAATAAAAAAAAGTAAGAAAATATATAAAATAAGTAAGCTATTAAAGCTAAAATAAGAAATAAAATAAAATAAATTAGACACCAAGAAAATTGTCAAGTGATTTTTAATAAAACAAATAGAATTATTAGAAATGAAAATACAGCTACTCTAAGTAAAAAATTTAACAGAAAAAAAATTTAAAAACACACTAGACAAAACTGAAGAAAATCTTCATGAACTCTGAAAAGTAAATAAGTAAATAATACATCTAAATAAACATGTTCATTATTTTTATAAATATTCATATACTTTATGATAAGCCCCAGCATCGTTTTGGAACAGAAATAGAAAAATAAATGAGAAGCAGTTTAAGAAGGAGAAACAACTATGGGGAAAATGTATAAGCACAGCCCACTTCTTAGGCATGTAAACTCAAGAATCACACAGGGTCCAACATTGCAATGGTCTCGCATATGCTTTAATGCTCTGCTATTGCTATCTTGTAACTATTAATATAAGTAATTTTTAAACATGGGATTTTCATTTTGCACTGATCCCTGAAAATTATGTATAATAGAAGGGGTCTATATGTCACTGTTGATTTCAACTAATAGGTGTGCTTAGAGAAAAAACACAAGTACACATACAAATAATTTCCTTTGAGGTTAAAAACTGAAGCATTTTTATGTTTTATCTCTTTTAAGGAGATTTTAAACAAATTAAAAAAATTAATGTAGATTTATCATGTAATACCCCTGGCCATGTAGGCTTTCAAATTAATATATCAAAAATAATTTGCTATATTATTCCCTTGCTCTCAGGAAAGAAGAATCTTAGCTTGTCTGGAATATAATTCTTTTTCTAAACTAATTTAGTCCTAGTGTTCCAGGATCAAAAGCCAGAGTATGCACATGTGGTAGTTTTCTATCCCTTCCAATGGGTAGGTGGGACGGGGGGATGAAATTATTCATCTGTGGCCTCAGTCTTTCAAGAATACTAAAAAACATTAATGAATTAATTGATCATGGTATTCACTGAAAATGATCAACTCAGAAGTTCACATTTAAAATAATGTATTAGAATTTAAAGACTTTAAGCTTATCTTGTCTAATTTTCTCTTAAGATCAGAACTCTCTGAGTAGTTTACCACTGACTTACAAGGAACACTTACAGGGTTCCAAAGAAGGTAGCCCATCCCATGTGTAGAGCATCTTATTAAGATAAGAATTTTCTTCCTTGTTTTTGGAGGACTTTGCCACTCCATAATTTATAATTAGTTAACAGATTTGTACTTGGAGTCTAACAATGCTCAGGATGTGTCTAAATATTTTCTAGTTGAAGATGGAAAACTTGTCCTCCATCTTCAACAAATGTCCCATGAACAAAAGTTGACCTTTCAAAGTTACCTGAAAAGCAGTTTCTCCAAAATAAGTGAGATTAAGTTACTAAAATTATTCATGGTTAGGAAACTCATGCTTGGGAAATAGAAGCTGGCAAAGAATAGTAGGTATAGGGGACCAAAAGTATTATTTCCCATTTAGCATATCCTCCAAAACCCTATTCCCTTTCTGAAACCATTTCTTAGAACAGTACAATGAAGAAGACTTTTAGAGTTGCTTCCTATTTATAAATTTTAGAAATAAGGAAGGAGCATATACTAGTCTCTAAAATCTGTTTAATATTTTGCTGTAGATATTTTTAAATTCTTAATTTTCAAAGACGGGCCCTGCATTTTTATTTTGCTCCAGGTCCTGAAAATTATGAAGCCAGCCTTGCTTCTTGATTGTGCTAATACAGAGAACTAGTTTTTTTGTCTGTTTGTTTTGTTTTGTTTTTAGGGGTATTCTATTGTTCTCTCATAAAGATATACATATAAATATGTTTATGTATACTTATATACATATGTGTCTATATATTTCCTGTAAACTACCATAGTACAAGAAAAACTTTGAATTGGCATGATAGTTGTTGAGTATCAGGTAGCTTCTCTGTTATAATTTAAAACCTGACAATGAAATAAGGGAGTTTGAGTTCATCATTAACATTTATTGTCCTAGAAATGAAAGGAGAAATTTCTTTTCTCATTTTTCAGACCACAACTTTCTCTTATTTGAAATAGCTGCAGACTTTAATCCAAAATATATCACTAGAGAAATTTTCACATTTAACAAGAGTGGCATAACTTGTATTAAACCAATCCTCCTGGCAGGAATTAAAACAAGCAAAATAAAGTTTTTTTGGTAAAGGGGTTTAAATGTATCAGAGGAAAACAAGGGCAGCAGGGACTAACAGTGTCACTATGAGGGAAATACAATTAAATGACCCAAAAATTCTCCATGTAATTTCATCTTTAATTATTTACCAACTCTGAAAAGTACATATATTGGATGAGATGCTGAGAAAGCATAAAACAGGTATCAAAAAGACGATAACAGGATTCAGTTATTCCAGAATAGTCACAGTGCTGGAAGACAAAAAATTGATACCCTAGCCTGATAAGAATGAGGTTCTGATAAGAATTCACTTTTTCAGTTGATGCTCTAAAAGGGGTAAACCCTAGGATTAAATAAAAAATAACAAACTTGATCTGGGATAAAATAATCTGTCCATACTCCATTTGCCTATAGGACAAAGATTAAATCTACCATGGAGGGAAAAAAAAGTAGCATCTAGAGCCTTTGCCATCATTAATACACATTGTATTACCTAAAAATTATCAGGAATAAGGGGGAATAAGAACCAAATGGCATATATCAAGAACATAGATAAAGTAACAAACCCACAAGTGATCCAAACACTGGAATTTTCAAACATGGACTTAAATGTAACTAGTACATTTTAATAATGCAGGTAAAAAGATAAAGAATTTCACCAAAGTATTGTAATCCATAACAAAGGAAGCAAATACTTCCTAGAAATGAAAAATATGGTGAGTACAAGTAGGTACTCAACAGAGAAGAGATGAGAAGATAAGTGAATTTGAAGACTGATAATCAGAAAGTATGCTGGCAGAAATACAGAGAAAACATAGAAATGGGAATTATAGAAAAGTATGAAAGAGACATAAGTGATATGGTAGAAAGGTTCAAAATAGGTGTAATTGTAGTTCCAGAAGAAATGAAAGAGGAAAGAAAAAGTTAATGTCTTAAGAAATATAAGCTGAAAAATTTCCAAAATTTGTGAAACTCTTTAAGCCACAATTTCAAGCATCAATATGAATGCAAGGCAGTTTAAATCCAAAGAAAAAGCATAACTAGGCACATAATATTAAAACTTTGAAAATCAAAATTGTATTAATTTATGTAAAATTTTCTTATATGCTGGTTGTTTTTCTAAGCCATGGTTATACAATAGTATACTAAAAAAAACTGACAAAATTGTTGCTTAATGGAACATCTATTCTGATAAAAGGAGACAGACAAATACAATTAAGAAGTAAAATTTGTATTATGTTAGATGTGGATAAATTCCAAGGAGTAGAATAATTCACTAAAGAGGACAGGAGGTGACAGGAAGATTGCTATTTAAGAAGTCTGAGAAAAGACCTGATGAGGAAGCCATGTGGGCATCTGTGGGAAGGTTTTCCATGCCAAGGAACAGCCTGTGCAAATAACATGAGGAAGAAACATGGTTGCTGTGTGTTCAAGGAAGAGTAAAAAGGACTAGGTGGCTAGAACCATATAAGCAGGAGGAAAGAAAGTCAGAAATACAAGAGGGTACCAATTTATTAAGGTCTTATTATTATAATATTAAGAATTTGTGGAGTGGGTTGTTTGTTTATTTGTTGTTTTATTTAGGGCAAGTTGGAAAGCTGTTGGGTAGTTTTGAAGTGAAAAGTTACATGATCTGACTTAATGTTTTAATACAGAATCTGGGAGACCTTTTTGAAGGTGTATTTTCTACTATCTTCTGACTTCCAGGGTAACTGCTGCAAGGTCTGCTGCCAATTAATGGTCTTTTCTTTCAGATAATCTGCCTCTGTTTATTTACTTCTTTAAAAATCAGAATGGCTGGCCAGGCGCTGTGGTTCAGGCTTGTAATCCTAGCACTCTGGGAAGCCGAGGCAGGAGGATCACTTGAGCTCAGGAGTTCGAGACCATCCTGAGAAAGAGCGAGACCCTGTCTCTACAAAAATAGAAAAAAAAAAGCCAGAAAAAAAGCAGCACGCCTGTAGTCCCAGCTACTCAGGAGGCTGAGGCAGGAAGATCACTTGAGCCCAGGAGTTTGAAGTTGCTGTGAGCTAGGTTGTCGCCACAGCACTTTAACCTGGGTGACAGAGCTAGACTCTGTGTCAAAAGAAAAAAGAAAAGAAAAAGAAAAACAGAAAGTCTAATACAAAAAGGTAGAAAATTCTGAGGTTTTTTTAGAATATAGAATAATTTGAATTCAAACACTGCTGGTAGGAAAGTAAATTGGTAAAACATCTTTAGAAAATTGTTTTGTTGTATCTATCAAAACTGAACATAGGTATTTACCATGACTTAGCAGCCCCCTTCTTAAATATACTCCAAAGAGAAATATGTATACATATTTATCAAAAGATTTTTTAAAAAATATTCATAGCAGCATATCTCTTAACATACCCAAACTGGAAACTATCCAAATGCCCATCAACAGAGAATGCATAGAAAACATTTTGGTATATTCATAAATGGGAACTAATGCAGCAATGAGAATGATGTATAACTACATGTACACACATATATGAATCTCAGAAACACAGTTTTTTGTCTGTTTTAACTGCCTCCTTTTTATTTTGAGCCATCTCTACTTTCTTGCACCACAAGATGTTTGTGAGTTATATTTTCTTTGCCCAAGTCATGGAATCAACTATTCTTTAAGGAGCCTTATTATCTTTTATTTGAGCATGGATTTAGAAACCAATATCAAGGAGATAGTTGCACTCTTTCTTCCTAGGGTGTCATTGTTCTCAGTGTCTCTCAAAAGACAGACATAGAAAATAATGAGCTCTTACTAGTACTGCCCATACCAAACCAATACCTCAGGGTTTGTTCTAGCCTTCCCCTTTATTTGTGTGCATCTACATTCTTCAACAATAAGAACCTTGACTTCCATAATCAAAAATATATTAATTTTATCAATTTTCAAATGTGTATAATCTCAGAATTGTTATACCATTTCCACTTTTAATGTGGAAAAAACATTAAATAACTAGATTGCAATAATTGTGTACAGCTCTTTTAGATAGTCAAAAGATAGCAGTTTCTTTATATGATATTCTCCTCTACCCCCATTAGTGTGGTTTATTATCATCTGTGTTGTCAATTGGACTTTTAGCACTAAAAATTCCCCTTTTTACCTTTAATGCATGTGGGCTTAAATTATACCAGGTCTGATAAAAGAATTTGCTATCCCTGCTTTCTTATTGTTTCTAATTGTCTGGTATATCCTTTTCCATCCCATAACATTTTGCTTTGTAATTCGCTCTATTTTCGGTCTGTCTCTTGAATATAACATACAGTTAAGTCTCATTCTGTGAGCAAGTTGAAAATCTTTTCTTCTTTTAACAGGTGAATTAAGTCTATTCACATTTATTGATATGTCTGATAGGTTTGGTCTCATTTCTGTCATAATATTTTATAATTATATTTTTTATGTTATACTTTTATATTACTTTCTCTATATGATGTGATCATATTTTCTTTAATGTATTTTGGAAGGATTAAACTTTGTTCCAGATATTACCTTTATACTTATACACTTTTAATGTCCTTATTTCCCAGTTTTCATATTTTTACTAGCTGGTATGTCGGTTTTCAATGGTATCCTTTACCTTCCATTATCTATACGAGAATCAATGTGCTCAAAATTCCTCTTTATATCTCCTTTCTTCTTCCATTAAAACAAAATTGTATTTTGTCACAACATATGGCACTTGTACATTAGTAGTCAAGCCTCATCCTCACTTTAGTTTTAGCCTTAAATTTAAATTGCATATATTAAAATGCTCAGTATCATTCCTTTTGCTGAATTTTCCCCAGGCATCTCTTCTTTAGATGGAGCTTGCTCCAGTTTCCCTAAGAAGTTCATATTAGTAGAGAATTCCCTAAATTCATGTGCACTTAAACTTTTTCTATAACCTTTATATTTAAGGAATTCTTAACTAGATATAAAACACTTAGATCACACTTTGTTTTACTGGTTTTTTGAAAACTGTACTCCATTATGGCCTTCCTTTGAATGTTGCTTTTAAAAAATTGAATGTCAGTCTAATTATTTTTGCCTTGTAACTTATTTGATCATTTTGCCTGATAACTTGAATACTTTTTAATCTCTATCTTCAAAGTTTAATAGTTTTACTAGGATACTTTTAAGAGCTAACCATTCTAATTAATTTTGTCCTGTTTGCCCTTTCAATTTGTAGATTCAGGTCTTCACTTAGTTTTAGAAAGGTATTTGGGATTAGAGTTTAAAATATTAGTTATATTCTGTAATTTTTCCATAATTGTATCTTTCTTTTCTTCTTTTCCCTTTTTTTCTTTCTCAGATGATATGTGTTTTAAAGATTGCCACTCCACACAGCGAGAGCTTTAAATTTCTTCTTTATAAATCATGCTGTGATTTTTCCAGGACGTCTCTTTTAGAAACAGTATTTTTGCAATTATAGCTAATGCACTGCTAATGGCTTCAGTTTTAGAGTAACCTTAGGCCTTTGCTAGCTCCTCTCCTCTCTTCTATTTCTTTTCCCAGCGCTTCTTTCCTTCTTTCTTTCTTTCTCTCCCGCACCTGTCTTTTTCTCATGGCCTACTCTTTTTACCACAATACCTTGCATCAGGGCAGGAGCAAGAGATATTGTGCACTAAAATTTGTTGACTTCTCAACTTTGTCCTCCCCACTTTTTATTTTGATTATTTTTATGTTTGGGCATTATCTGCTTTCAACTTAAGCTGAATGCATGATTTTGATGGGGTTTTTTTTCAGCTTATTTTATTTTGTTTTAGAAGAAAATACTGGATCATGAAAACCTAGGTATCTGCCATAGTCTTATCTACATGGAAGTCTCTTAAAATATATGCTATGATACAAAAGCAAATTTGTATATGGTTTTATCTTCTCTCTTTTGTATAGAAATGGCATCACGGCATGCATCCTATTACATATTTATTTCTCTTTTGAAATTTTGTGTTTGTCTTGGATATCTTTCCACAACAGTTTGTACATATTATTTATTGCATATACAATGTAATGTATATGTTGCTAAAATTTTTCACATAATTCAAAATTAGATGTAGAGTTATGAAGAAAAAATAATATTAAGGACAGCCGACTCAGTATCAATGGAAGTTAAAACCAAATACTAACAACAACAACAACAACAACAACACAATTCCTAAGGAAAGCTACAAGTACAGTTAAAGACATGGTAAATTATCAATATAATTTACTATAAGAGCATATATTATTATTAGCAGTATAATAAATATATGTTCTTACCTAAAATATTGTAAAGCTACTCCATAGAAGGAAATGTAAGAAAGAGTTGAGGCTGTTGAGTTGTGGGGAGATTTGAAATCACCCTCAAATAACACTTCCAATTCAAAACCTGGGGCAAAGGGGAAGAATGTGGAATGAATTTTCAGCATATTATGTGTAGTGCTGCTGTGGCTTGTTGCTTTCATTTGACACTGAACATTGCATTGAACTGCTGGTACTCATTGGCATGAAATATTAAAATGCTAGGAAAATTCTCATATAAATCAATAAATAGCTATCTTACAGTGACATCATTCCTCTATTTACCAATTGCATATGACCTTATTTGCATCTCATAAACAGACTGTATTTAACTGTAAAGATATATCATACACACACACTTAAACCTTAAACAGAATATCAAAATATTCTCGTGTTTCAGTCATTTTCAACCCCAATTGCAGAAGTGCCCGATGCCATAAACTTCTAAGACTCTTGTATATCCCTCATTTAAATTGGTTGTTTCTTGGATTTCCTTTTTTCTGACCCTAGATTCAGTTTTCTTGTTCCACTAATGATGTGTTTCCCATCTTAAATTGCATGGTTATCATCATCTCCCATTTTCTTTGGTACTTGTGGGTTTATATCTTTGATTTGAAGCCTGCCAGTGGCATTTTAATTGGTATAAAATCTCCATTTTAATTATATAAAGCTCTTAAATATTTGATATGTAATTATTCTTATTATTAATAAAACTACCAAGAAAAAATCAATTTATCTTCTCTTTAAGGCTACTAGATTCTGTTTTCCACTAAAAAGGAACAAATTATAACTACCAAAGTCCAACTTGCAATGTAACCTTTTGGTTAGCATTGTGGGGTTGTGAGTGGAAAGGCTTTGGCCTTTACTATCAGTGTAACTTCCGACACATGGCTTAAATTTTCTGAGCTTCCATTTTCACAAAATATGAATAACAGTGTTGTTGGGTAAATTAAATGCAACTGGATATGTGACAGAACTTCACATAGACTGTATTTATAAGTGTACTATTACACAGTACATATGTATTTAATATCTCAGTAAGAAGTTCCCCCCCATCTAACCTTATAAGGTGTGTATTCGGATAATTAGTCAGTTAACTAGAAAATATCTCTAATGCAATACATGGGATGGATTTGACCCTCGCATGCATCATTCCTAGAAAACATATTCATTTTTGGTTAATGCTGTGCATAGCTTGAGCCTTGGGGGAAAGGGAAACTAGGTACAAGCATGCTCGCCATCTTGCACAGAGTCAATTGTAGCTGTCTTTGATGGTGATGAAGTCATTCCATTACATAGTAAAAAACTGGATATAAATAAAACTAATGAATATTACATCACAACTTCATGAAGGAAATTTATAAACATTACCTATGTTGTTCAGAATATACTATATAACCTAGAATTATTTTGTTATTAATGTTACCCAACCCTAAACTAAAATCATATTTAGGAAATCGAAGGCAACTCTGGAAGATAAAGAATTTCTTGAGTCAGCAACACTGTCTCTCTCTGTATAGGATTGTTTTTCTCTTGAGAATAATTATTGACTTTGTGTAGTGAGCCCACAGTCAAAAGTTTCCTCTTTCGTAAGATTCCTTAACATAGATATAAAGATTACAGAGTACTGACTAATTTAATTTAAAAAATATTTTAATGAGATGCTGAGTGGTTTTATAAAGAAAAATGGGAATTTTCTACAAAGTTAATGTCAGCATTAGTGGGCAAACTTTGAAAACCTCATGCCTCAAATCATTATCCATCTGTCCCAAAGGGCTTTTGAGTATTAATTTTTGAGTATTGATTTTTCATGTGAGTTATTTATCTTCATGATAATTTTTTCTACAAAAAATTATATACATCATAAGTGACAAAACTTCTACTTCATAATGTTAAGCCTAAACTATCAAAGCTGGATTTTATTTATATTCACTAACTCATTTTCAGATTGGCTGGACTACCTAGTCACATTTTAATATGTTTACAGGACCTCAATATATATGTTCAATGATGTAATTGTATGGAAGTTAGAAAAAATTTCTAAAAGCACAGGGGTTTCATTAACACCTAGTATTTTAGGCTGAGTAAAAATATGTATATTTTAATAGAGTTTAGTCTAATTTTATTATTTCCTAGTATAATACACAAATATTTTACTGGCTTTCCTATAAATATATGTCTTTCTAGAAATATGAAGGGCACATTTAATTGTGTATAAATAATACATAATACATGTCTTGTAATGAGGTCAGAATACATTTTAGATGTGGAGTGCAAACAAAGTTCAGTCATTTTTATTCATTTTTTTACTATTTCAACACACATTTTCTAAGTGCCTCTTATATACCAGGCATATTTGTAGAGCCTATGAATATAAGAGAGAAAATAAATGAAGACACTTCCAATAAACATGGAACTTGCAATTTTAGAGGTGGTGAAGGAGAGACAATAAATTACACAAACATATGCATATACATACATGCTATAATTAACAAAACTGGATAGCACGTATACATGGAAAATAGCCCTAAAAGTCATTCTTGGCTAACAAAGGGATAATGCATGCTGCCATATATTACTAGATTTAAATTTGAAATACCAGCACACCACTTCTTTCTCTATGACCTGCCTTAGTTACCTCAGGGGACTTTTTTTTATATCTTTGTGTTTTATAGATAAATATAAAATCTTTTATTCCCAATCCAGATATAAAGAATGTCTTGAAATTAATGTTTATGATTCTCATGCAAGTATTTATACTTTTACTCTAAAATGTTTATCCTTTAAAAATATATGTATTTTTCTCTGTATTCTAAAAATTTGAATTGATGAAACTTGATAATTTTACAACCTGCCTTTTTCATTTCATGTTCTGATCTATTTTATTTTCTAATTTTTAAAAATTGTAAATTTTTAATTATTATGGGTACCTAATAGTTGTATATATTTATAGGGTACATGTGAAGTTTTAATACAGGCATATAATGTGAATTAATCAAATCAGGGTAGTTGAGGTGTTCATCCCTTCAGGCAATTATTATTTCTTTGTGTTAGGAACATCCTAATTCCACTCTTTTAGTTATTTTGAAGTATATCTGAACTTACTGTTGATTTCAGTCACTTTGTTGTGCTATGAAATGTTGTTCATATCATCTAACTATACAACTATATTTTTGCAACCATCAGCCATACCGACTTTATCCCCTTTTGTGGCTACTCTTCCAAGCCTCTTTAATCATCATCCTACTTTCTATTTCCATGAGATCAATTATTATTAATATTTAGCTCCCACATATGAGTGAGAACATGTGAGATTTGTCTTTCTGTGCATGGTTTATTTTACTTAACATAATGTTCTCCAGTTCCATCCCTGTTGTTGCCAATGGCAGTATTTCATTCTTTTTGTGGCTATATAATATTCCATTGTGTATATGTACCATAATTTCTTTTTTTTTAATTTCAGAGTATTATGGGGGTACAGACTTTTAGGTTACCTGTATTGCCTTTGCTCTGCCCGAGTCAGAGCTACAAGTGTGCCCATCCCCCAGATAGTGTACCCTGCACCCCTTAAGTGTGGATTTACCCATCCCCTCCTCCTGCCTATCACCGGCCTATATGTGTGCATAAGTGTTGATCAATTCGTGTCAATTTGATGGTGAGTACACGTGGTGCTTGTTTTTCCATTCCTGAGATACTTTGCTTCGAAGAATGGGCTTTAGCTCCATCCAGGATAATACCAGGTGTATTAATTCACCATTGTTTTTTATTGCTGAGTAATACTCCATGGTATACATATACCACATTTCATTAAGCCATTCATGTATTGATGGGCACTTGGGTTGTTTCTACATCTTTGCAATTGTGAATTGTGCTGCTATAAACATTCAAGTGCAGAAGTCTTTGTTATAGAGTGTCTTTTTTTCCTTTGGCTAAATACCCAGTAGTGAGATTGCTGGATCAAATGGTAGTTCTTTGAGGTATCTCCATACTACTTTCCATAGAGGTTGTACTAGTTTGCAATCCCACCAGCAGTGTATAAGTGTTCCTGTCCCTCCACATCCATGCCAACATTTGTTGTTTGGGACTTTTTGATATAAGCCATTGTCACTGGAGTTAAGTGGTATTTCATTGTGGTTTTGATTTGCATTTCCCTGATGATTAGAGATGTTGAGCATTTTTTCATATGTTTCTTAGCCATTAGTCTATCTTCTTTTAAAAAGTTTCTGTTCATGTCATTTGCCCATTTTTAATGGGGTTGTTTGATTTTTTTATGCTGATTTTCCTGAGTTCTATATAGATTCTAGTTATTAGTCCTTTGCCGGATGTATAGCATGCAAGAATTTTCTCTCATTCTGTAGGTTGTCTATTCGCTCTAGTAATATTTTCTGTGGTTTTGCAGAAGCTTCTTAATTTGATCAGGTCCCATTTGTTTATTTTTGTTGTTGCTGTGCTTGCTTTGGGGGTCTTCTTCATAAATTCTTTGCCTAGGTTGGTGTCTATAAGAGTATTTCCAACATTTTCTTCTAGAATTCTTATGGTTTCCTGCCTTACGTTTAAGTCTGTTATCCATCATGAGTTGATTTTTGTGAGAGGTAAGAGGTGAGGATCCTGTTTCAGTCTTCTACATGTGGCTATCCAATTTTCCCAGCACCATTTATTTAATATGGATTCTTTTTCCTAGTGTGTGTTTTTGTCTACTTTATTGAAGATCAGATGGCTATATGAGGATGGTTTTATGACTGGGTTCTCAGTCCTGTTCCATTGGTCTATGTCTCTATTCTTGAGCCAGTACAATGCTGTTTTGTTTACTATAGCCTTGTAATATAGCTTGAAGTCTGGTAGATTGATGCCTCCCAATATGGTCTTTGTGCTTAAGGTTGCTTTGGCTATACGAGCGCTTCTCTGGTTCCATACAAAGCATAGAATTATTTTTTCTACATCTTTGAAAAATGCTGTTGGTATTTTGATAGGGATTGCATTGAATCTGTAGATCACTTTGGGTAGTATAGACATTTTAACAATGTTGATTCTGCCAATCGATAAGCATGGTATAGTTTTCCATCTGTTTGCATCCTCTCCTATTTCCTCTGCTATATTTTTGTGACTATATAATATTCCATTGTGTATATATGTACTGCAATTTCTTTATCCATCCATCTGTTGATGGACACTTAGGTTGATTACAAATCTTGACTATTGTGAATAGTGCTGCACTAAACATGGGAGTGAAGATATCTTTCTGATATACTGAATTCCCTTCTTTTGGATATATACCCAGCAGTGGGATTGCTGGGTCATATGATAGTTCTATTTTTAGTGTTTTGAAGAATGTCCATACATTTTCCATAGTGGTTGCACTAATTTAAGCCACCAACAGTATGCTAGGGTTGCCTGTTCTCCACATCCTAGTCAGCTAGTACTATGTTGAGTAATAGTGGTGAAGGTGGACATCCTTGTCTTGTATCGGATGTTAAAGGAGAGGCTTTCAGTTTTTCCCCATTCAGTATGATATTTACTGTGGGTTTGTTGTATATGGCTTTTATTGTGTTGAGGTAAGTTCATTCCATATCCAGTTTTTTGAGAGTTTTTTTAATCATGAAGTGGTTTTAAATTTTATTAAATGCTTTTCTCAGCATCGAATGAAATGATCATATAGCTTTTGTCCTTCACTCTGTTGATATGATATATCACATTGTTTGATTCACATATGTTGAACCATCCTTGCATCCCTGGGATGAACCCCACTTGATCATGATGAATGAGCTTTTTAATGTGTTATTGAATTCAGTTTGCTAGTATTTTGTGAGGGTTTTTGCATCTATGTTCATCAGAGATATTGGCCTATAGTTTTCTTTTTTTGTTGTGTCTATGTCTGGTTTTGGTATCAGGGTGATACAGGTCTTATAGAATGAGTTTGGGAGTATCCTTCTTCCTCAATTTTTTGCAATAGCTTAAATAGGATTGGTGTTAGTTCTTCTTTGAATTCTTAGTACAGTTCAGCAGTGAAGCCATTATGTCCTCGGCTTTTCTTTGATGGGAGGATTTTTATTACTGTTTCTATATTGTACTTGTTGGTTTATTCAGATTTTGGATTTCTTACTGGTTCAATCTTGGTAGGTTCTACATGTCTAGGAATTTATCCATTTCTTCTAGGTTTTCCAATGTATTGGCATATAGATGCTCATAGTAGTCTCATAATCCTTTGAATTTCTGCAGTATCAGTTGTATTGTCTCTTTTTCATCTCTGATTTTATTTCTTTGGGTCTTCTCTCCTTTTTCTTATCTTGCTAAAGGTTTATCAATTTTATTTATCTTTTAAAAAACACTTTTAATTTCATTGACATTTTGTATTTTGGGTAGGTTTCAATTTCATTTATTACTGCTCTGATCTTTAATATTTCGTTTTATCTACTAATTTGGATTTTACTTTGCTCTTGTTTCTCTAGTTCTTTGAGATGCATCAGTAAGTTGTTTATTTGAAGGTTTTCTGCTATTTTGATGTAGGCATTTATTGATACAAGCTTTCCTTTTATTACTGCTTTGCTGTATCCCATAGGTTTTTGATATGTTGTGTTTTCAATTTCATTTGTTTTGAGAAATTTTCTAATTTCCTTCTTAATCTCTTTATTGACCCACTAGTTATTCAGGAGCATATTGTTTAATTTCCATGTGTTTTATAGTTTCCAGTGTTTTTCTTGTTATTGATTTCTAGTTTTATTCCACTGTTGTCAGAGAAAATACTTCTTGCGATTTCAATATTTTTAAATTTTTTAAGACTTGTTTTGTGGCCTAACACACGGCCTATCCTTGAAAATGTTCCATGAGCTGAGGAGAAGAGTGTGTAGTCTGCCGCTGCTGGATTATTAGGTCCATTTGGTCTACAGTGCAGGTTAAGACCAATATTTCTTTGTTGATTTTCTGTCTATATGATCTGACTAATTCTGAAAGTGGAGTGTTGAGGTCTCTAATGAGATAGTTTAGGGATCTATCTCTCTCTTTAGCTCTGATAATATTTACTTTATATATTTGGATGCTCCAGTGTTGGGTGCATATATAATTGTTATATCCTCTTGCTTAATTGATCCCTTTATCATTATATATAAAGAGTTTCTTTGTCTCTTTTTACAATTTTTGTCTTGCGATCTATTTTATCTGATAGAAGCATAGGCACTCCTGCTGTTTTTAGGTTTCCATTTGCATGGAATATCATTTTCCATCCCTTTTTTCAGTCTATGTGTGTCTTTATAGGTGAAGTGTGTTTCTTGTAGACAACATATAGTTTGGTCTTGTTTTTTTATTCATTCAGTCAGTCTATGTCTTTTGCTTGGAGAGTTTAGTCCATTAACATTCAATGTTATTATTGATAGGTAAGGACTTACTACTGCTGTATTGTTATTTGATTTCTGGTTGTTTTGTGGTCCTCTCTTTCTTCCTCCCTTCCTTCATTAAAATTGATTTTCTCTGACAGTGTGTTTTAATTACTTGCTTTTTGTGTGTGTGTGTGTTTGTTGTAGGTTTTTGATTTGTGGTTTTCATGAGACTTGCCAAAAACATTTCTTAACCAATTTTTTTATGCATATGAGGATTCTGCTTACAAACATACAAACAAATAAACAAGCAAAGAGAAATCTAATAGAACTTCTACACTTTAACTCCATCCCCTCTTTTTCAGCTGTTGTTTCCATCTATATCTTTTATACTATCTAACTCTCAAAAAGTTGTAGTAATTTTTGATAGGTTTGTCTTTTAGTCTTCTTACTCAATACATAAGTGGTTTATATGCTGCAAGTATAGCCATAGAGTATTCTGTATTTGTGTACTTTCTGTTGCCAGTTAGTTGTATACCTTCAGATGATATCTTATTGTTCATTAACATCATTTTCTTTCATACTGAAGAACTCGTTTTAGCATTTCTTGTAAGACAGGTCTGGTGTTGATGAAAATCCTCAGCTTTTGTTTGTCTGGGAAAGTCTTTATTTCTCCTTCATCTTTGAAGGATATTTTTGCTGGATATAATATTCTAGGATTAAGATTTTTTTCCTTCAGCACTTCAAATATGTCATGCCACTCTCTCCTGGACTGTAGGGTTTCCACTGAGAAGTATGCTGCCAGATGTATTGGAGTTCATTTAAATGTTTGGGGTTTTTTTCCCCCTTTTTCTTGCTGCCTTTAGGACATTTTCTTTATCCATGACCTTTAGGAGCTTGATTATTAAATGCCTTGAGGTAGTCTTGTTTGGGTTGAATCTATTTGGTGTTCTGTGACCTTCTTGTACCTGAATATTGATACTTTTATTTTGGAATGTTCTTTCTTATTATTTCTTTGAATTAACTTTCTACCCCAATCTCTCTCTCTACCTCCTCTTTAAAACTGATAACTCTTAGATTTGCCCTTTTGAGGCTAATTTCTAGATCTTGTAGGCATGCTTCATTCTTTTTTATTCTTTTTTCTTTTATCTCTTCTGACTGTTTATTTTCAAATAGCTTATCTTCATGCTAATTCTTTCTTCTGCTTGATCAATTCTGCTATTGAGAGACTCTAATGCATTTCTCAGTTTGTCAACTGAATTTTTTCAGCTCCAGAATTTCTGCTTTTTTTTTTTATTATTTCAATCTCTTTGTTAAATTTTTCTGGTAGGCTTCTGAATATCTTCTCTGTGTTGTCTTGAATTTCACTGAGGTTCTTCAGGACAGCTATTTTGAATTCTTTGTCTGAAAGTTCACACATCCCCATCACTCTGGGATTGGTTACTGGTACCTTATTTAGTTCATTTGGTGAGGTCATGTTTTCCTGGATATTCTTGATGTTTGTGGATGTTTGTCAATGTCTTGGCATTGAAGAGTTAGATATTTATTTTAATCTTTGCAGTCTAAGTTTGTTTGAACCCATCCTTCTTGAGAAGACTTTCCAGATATTCAGAAGGAATTGAGTGTTATGGTCTAAGTCTTTGTTCCTTTCAGCCATATCAGGCACTGGAGGTGCCCCAAGCCCAGTAATGCTGTGACTCTTGCAGATTCCTGGTGGTACTGCCTTGGTGGAGTTGGGTAAGATATGGGAAATTCCTTGGATTACCAGGAAAAATCTCTTACTGTCTTCTCTCTCTGTCTGTCCTAGTTGATTGAGCTGGGGGAGGAATGATATGGGCACTCCCTCATAGGCACTGCAGCTAGGACTGTGCCAGGTCATACTTTAAGCCAGCCCAGTTTCAGCCACAGCCATGGTGACTGTTGCCTGGATACCTCTGGTGTTTATTCAAAGCCCAAGAGCTCTATAGTCAGCAGGTGGTGAATTCTACCAGGACTAGATCCTTCCTTTCAAGGCAGAATGTTTCCTTCTGGCCCAAGGCATGTCTAGAAATGCCATCCCAGAACTAAAGCCTGGAATCAGGGGCTTCAAGGGTCTTCTTTGTACTTTATTTAACTGTGACTGAGCTTGTATCCAAGTTGCAAAACAAAGTTCTCTGAACTCTTCCCTTTCTTTTCCTCAAGTGAAAGAAGACTGTCCCTGAGCTGCACTCCCTGGAATGGGGGGAGAGTGACACAGTCACTGGCTTTACTACCACCACTGGTGTCTCACTGGGTTACATGGACCTCAAGTCCACTGGCTCTGAGCCAGCTCAACTGCAGGAATTGCCCAAGCACTGTGGCCTTTGCAACTTGACTATGTCACAAATTATTTCCAGGTCCTAGATAACTTTTTGTTAGCCAGTGGTGGGGCCATCCAGAACTTGGGTTTTGGGGTGGAGGATTTCCCTCTGGCTGGGCTGGTTTAAATGCTCCCTCCATGGGTGCCAGCAGAATTCTGTCCTGTGCTGTGTTCTCTTGTGACAGGATGGCCCTGAGTTCTAATGCAAAGTCCCACAATCACTTCACTTTCCCTCCCCTGGGCACACAGATTCTCTCTCCATTCAGCATACTGGCGTGGCACTGCCAATGAATGGGAGAGGGGGCATAGGCAATGCAAGATTATCTTTTTCTGCCCTCTTCAGTGTCTCTTTCCTTGATATAATGTTAAAATCAGGTACTGTTATCAGTCACCCGATGTTATGTTCTTCTGAAGGTGTTTCCTTACATGAATAGTTGTTGAATTTGGTGTTCATGCAGAGGGATGATCACTGGAGATTTCTATTTGGCCATCTTGCTCTGCCCCTCTCTCAGTGTTCTATTTTAGAGATGTAGGCATGCTGATACATGGCGATGTTGTTGATTAATATGCTATTGCATGAATTACAGTTCATTCATACATGATTAAACAATTCATTTTCTAGATAAACTACATACAAACACATTATGATACTTCATGCAACTCATCTTGTCACATTATCTTTCAAGGTGAGATAAAGTGAAAAAAGAGCTGAAATGGTCACTGCTTCATTTCACTATCTTCTCTGATTTACACTTAAATAGGAAACGCTTTTACTACCATCAGTATGGCTATTTTTTATTTAAGGATAGTTAAGATATATGTCCTATGACTATAAATTGTAGGTAAGTAAATCAAGGATTTAATATTTCTTCAGACCTCAGATTGCAATGCAGTTTGTAGTGTACCTGTTAGAAATTCACAGTGCATTTGATGATAATACTTTAATTCAGATCAGGTCCAATCATTCACTGTATTATCATCAGATGTTTTGGGTACTATATGGATCTGGAGCTCAAGAATAATTCTTTAGCATAAAGAATATTTAGTATAACATATTTTATGACTGCTGCACATATTATTGCAGTAGGAGAGCATTAAAATAGTTCTGTGTATGATACAGCTGCATAAGCCATTTCCTAAAAAGGATGTTATGAAAATACTTTCTTTGAACAAATACTCACTGTTTAAAATTGAATTAAATTTTCATATATTTTCAAATAAAGCATTTCATCATATTCTGACACAACTATTTTGGGGTATGCAAACTAAAATTTTTATGCAAGAAAATGAATTTATTTTATAATACCAGATGTTCTAAATAGAAAGTACAACTTTTTAAAAGAAATAAACTATTTAGTATATGATTCATAGTTACTAAAACACCCTCTTTTTCATGCTTTCCTTTTGAAAAAATTCAGGTTTGATCTTAATAAAATGTGCGAGGTCTTTTTCAAGCATGTACATGATCAGAGGAAGATGGATAAAACCATTCAATGGTCTTCATTTGGCTCCTCAAATTGTTGGCCCTGCCTTCACCACATTTCCAAGACAGACATCTCCTTTCTAAAACTCAGACTGGGCTTTGAGAATTTTGGAAAAATTGTGCTTACAAAAAAAGGATTGGGAAAAAATTGAGACTACGTTAAACATATATTTTGGTGCATATATAATATCACATTTTTAAATATACAAACATACATAATAAACAAAAAAGTCTGAGAAGATATATATTAAAAATTGACATTGATTTTCACTGCAGTGTGACTATAAAAGACTTTTATTCTTTTCTTTGTGATAATATATATTTCTGACAATTTTTAAAACAATGAATATGTATTTATTTGCTCATTCAGAAATGTTTAGGGAAATGTTTTAGGTACTACATAGTGGACAAAACAATGTCTTTATTATGGAGCTTCTGAATTGTAGAATTAGGAAAAGCAATAACTATTTCTATTTGGAAAAAAATAGTTTACATTTGATATGATCACAATTTTGTAAAAGTGTGTACCTGAGAAGAGTAACTGTGATTCTTTCTGCACAATGAGAATAAGAACAATTCTTATTTTCTCCTTCTTCTGATTTTTAAAGATTTTTCTAAATAAAGTATGACTTTTATTATTGCAAAAAATAAAAAATAATTTTAATAGCTTACATGCAATTATTTCATTTTACTTAAATTATTATTTATAATATTTCTTGTTTGTTCCAATTATTTTATTTTCTAGCTTTGAGAAAATTCTCATCCTGGAAGTTAATCTTTATTTAATTACCTCCATGTCAACCATTTTATTTTCTCATTCTCTTTGTGTCCAATGGTCAGCATATATATGATTTGATTTTTTATAGCTAAGATTCTTGTTCCAACTGTCTACAGTCAATGAAGACTTTAATACAGTTATTTTATTTCTAAATATTTTTAATTCTTCTTTATCATAATCAATTTACTTTTATATTGTATTTTTTTCTTTTCCTCTCTTTTCTCTCCCTATGACTTTCTCTGCTTGAATATTATGGATTATCTTACTTGTGTTCTATTACAAACTTAAACCTATTTTTTAAGTTATCTTCTGATTATCTTAGCAAATTCCTTTTGCAATGTATGGATTGGCTCCCCCAAAATTGATTTTTTTGTGGTTTATTTATTGCATCTTTCTTTTCTTATATACATCATATATAATGAGGACAGCTAGATTAATACATATTTGGCAAGATATAAGGTTGTCTATTCAATGACCTCCATTATGTTGATTCATTACTATTTTCACTACTAAATCAGGAGTGCATGTTTATGTGAACTAGCCCAAGTCTCCTTGCTATATAGTATTCTTATCAGTTTCTATGCACTCAGTTGGAAACTCATTTTGACTGGTTCTCTGGAAAGCACAGACCTGTAATTCTCGATATATATGCTACATAGTCTTTTCCTTTTTCTTCTTCTGTATCTCACACTTTGCCCAAGGAAGATATGATTGTCAGGATGCAATGAGTTGCCTCCCACAGTGACTACGGTAGCAGAAGTACTGATAAATTGATTTCACTGTAGTTTTAATTGCAGCTTTTATTCTTATTTCTGTAATTTCATAAATATTTTAATTGATAGCTGAGAAAGGATAATTTAAGACCTGAAACGTAAATGCCATATTGAAAGAGTACTAAGCTGGTGAAAAATCAGAAAAGAACACCCGTGAGTATAAGACAAGTAATACTCAAAATCATAATTACTTTAAGCCATTAAAAAGCTGAGGTTGGAATGTAAACCTAATGAACTAAAATCCCAAAATGTGACAATCCCTTGCTAAATGAGATCTGTGGTGGATTTAATCTTTGACAGAGCAGTGGGAAGAAAAAAAAGCTTGATAGATCCTAGTAAAAAGAAAACAGCTGAATTTTAAAAAAGGAAATGATTATCACTGGAGTTGGGACAGGAAAAATTAGAGAAACTTGCTGCCAATGAGGCAGCATGGGGCCTGATGAAATCTGAGCTAGTATGTGAAGGAACAAAGAGAAAGTCAATCTGAGCCTTACACAGAGACCAGGAAGAGGCCTTTTACACCTCAATTCTATACTAATGACCTGACATAGGAAGAGGACTGTCTTCTTATGGGAAATGCTATCATTTGCATCAGTTTTATTTTCTTTTTGCACACAATATATGAAATTCAATCAAGTGTTATGGAATACAAGATCATATTACCATCATCAAGAGAAAAAAAAGTCAATAGTATCAGACCCAGAAATGATCAGCTGTTGAAATTATCAGGAGTGGATTTTAAAGAAACTATGGTAAATATGTTAAAGAATCCAGAAAAGAGGGTGAACAAAACGTGGAATAGATGATGTGTTTCAGCAGAGATGGCCATTTTCAAATGCTAGAATAAAAATAATCACTTATTAAACATGATGATTTAATCAGAAACAGCAGGGAAAGGATCAATATATAAATACATTTCAGGCAAAATCTGAAAAAATTTATCTCCAGTAGACCTGCCAAATAAAAAAAATGTTAAAAGTTGTTCTTTAGACTGAAGAGAAGGAATACCATATAGAAAACTGATTATGAGTAAAGTAATGGAGAATGCCTGAAAAGAGTAATAAATGACTCAAATAACAATTATTTTTTAAAAAGCTATTTATAAATTAGCAGTTGGAATCTTTAATATGCCTCTTTCAGTAATTGATAGAAGAATTAGGCAAAAAAAAAAATCAGTAAGAATAGACAGAGATTTGAAGAATACCACCAACCAGTTTGACCTAATCAATATTTATAGAATATCACATGCAACCGTTGTAGAATACACATTCTTCTCAAATATGTTGAAACCGTGAATGACATTAACCATATATATTAGGCCATAAAACAAGTCACAAAAATTTGTTATGGTAGAGACTGTACAGAGTATGTTTTTGAATAACAATAGTATTAAATTACATATTAATAGCTGTGATATATCTAGAAAATCCCCACATGCTTGAAGATCACATCATACACATCTAAATAGCTCATGTGTTAAAGCAAAAGATCTCAACAAAATTAAAAAAATATTTGGAATTGAATGATTAACTCACAACTTATTGAAATTTTGTGTCATGAGCTAATCTGTACGTAGTTTTATAGCATTAACTGCAACAAAAGAAAAGGAAAAAGTAAGGTCAATGACGTAAACTTCCATGTTAAGAAGCTGGATGAAGAACAAATTAAACCCAGAGAAAGTCAAAGTTGTCTTCACATTAAAAAAAAAAAAACATTCTGTGTAATTAACATACCCCATTAACAAAAAACGAGAAACATTATATAACTATAAAAGATGCTGAAAAGGCGTTTGAGAAAATTCAACATACTTTTATAATAAAATCTCTCACTAAACTAGGAATAGAGATAAAATTTCTCAACCTAATAACTTAAACCTAAAACATAAAAAGAAAAGCAAAAAACTCTACAGCTAACATTTTACTTAATAGTGAAATAGAGACCACCTTCCCCTAATGATCAGGAAGAAGATAAAGTGTTCCATTCGTACTGAGGCAATTCAACATTTTACTGAAGGCCTAGTTAGTGCAAGAAGGCAAGCAAAAGAAAAAAATGATACATGGATTGGAAAGAAAGAAGTAAAAATACCTTCAATTTTATATGACCTAATTAGGTATTTAGAAGTTTTAAGAAATCTAAAAAAAAGAAAACCCACATACAAAAAAACTAACTCTAATAAGTGAATTTAGCAATATTGTAGGCACATTGTCAAAATACAAAATTCAATTGTATTTCTACACACTAGATATGAATAACTAGAAACTAAAAATTAACATTATCATATGTTATAACATCACAACCAAAATGCATACATACATATATGTAACCAGATATATAATTGAAAATATATACATATGTAGATATAATTATATATATTTGCTTATATGTATGTATTAATAAATATATATGAGTATATATATTTGTTTATATGTATGCATATATTTTGTTTTATATATATATGTGTATATATATGGCTACATTTAACAAATGTCATTTAAGACTTCTACACTGGAAATTATAAAATTTAGTGAAAGAAATTAAAGAGTAACTAAATAAATGATATAAAATGGTCTTGGATTTGAAAACATTTAAGATGTTTATTTTCTCCAAATTAATTTACAACAGGGACCAGTAATTTTTTTTTTCTAAAGAGAAAGATAAATATGTTAGGCTTTGCAAGCCATAAGGTTTCTATCACAACTATTCAGCTATACCATTGTAGCACAAAATAAGCCATAGATAATATGTAAATAAATGGACATAACTGTGTTCCAGTAAAACTTATAAACATTGAGATCAAATTTTGACCTTTGGGCAGTTGTTTGCCAGCACCTGACCTGTAGGCCTTTAATAGATTTTGACAACATGATACTAAATAATCTGAAAGTCCAAATGACTTAAAAGAGACAAAGTAATCTTGAAAATAAGAACAAAGTTGAACAGAATGTGACCTCCACACTTATGTTATAGCCACAATAATAAAGTCAGTGCAGTTTAAGAGAAAGAATAGACAAATAGATCATTAATGCCCAATAAAGGGTCAAGACATATACCCATACAAACAGTAAATTTTCAACAATTTTGACAAAGTAATTCATTGAGGAATGAATCCCTCAATGAGTGATACTGGTACAATTACATATCTGTCTAGGTTAAAAACAAAACAAAACCAAAAGAAAAAATAAAGTTTTGATCCCCAACTTACTACATGGACAAAAATTAATTTGAGTCAGGCATGGTGGCTCATGACTGTAATCCTAGCAATTTGTGAGGCTGAGGCAGGAGGATCGTTTGAGGACAGGAGTTGGAGACCAGCCTGGGCAACATAGAGAGACCTCGTCTCTACAAAAAAATAAAAAATAAAAAAAATAGCAAGGTTTGGTGGCACATACCTGTAGATCCAGCTACTTGGGAAGCTGAGGTGGGAGGATAGCTTGAGCCCAGGAGTTCAAGGTTGCAGTGAGCTATGATTATGTCACAGCACTCCAGCCTGGGCAACAGAGTGAGACCCCTTATCTATAAAAAAAAAAAAATAGATAAATAAGAATTAAAAAAACGCAAAAAATAAATAACCAAAAATCTGATTGGAAGTGAATAATAGTGCTATATACAAAATCAAAACTGGAAAGTTTCTGTAAGAAAACATTGGAGGTATCTTTGCAAATTTGGAATGACAAAGATTCCATAGGAATGATACAGAAAAAATTTTTTCAAAAGATTGATAAATCATACTCTATCAAAATTAAATACTTCTGTACATCAAATCCACCATGAAGTAAATAAATAGGCATGTCACAGACAAGGAAAAAATATTTGCATATGTTTAAAAAAGAACTTGACTCTAAGACATATAGAGGACTCTTCCAACTCAATGACAAAAATAAATAATCTAATACAACATGGTCAAAGCCTTGAACAGACACTTCACAAAGGAAGATAAATGATCTATAAGCACAAAATTTGCTCAACATTATTAGTCATAAAGGAAATACAAATTAAAATCACAAACATCAAGACTATCCCACCACTATAATATTAAGCTAAAATGAAAAAGATGGACAACATCAAATGTAAGGGAGGAAGTAGACAAACTGGATATCTCATATATAGTTTTTGGATGTGTAAAACATGCAACCAGTTTGTAAATGGTTAGTCAGTGTATTAAAATGTTATACATACCTCTTCTCTATGATTCACCAATTTTATTCCAGTACAATGAAAATATATGTCTGCAAAACGTCTTGTATAATAGTATTCATATAAGATTTATTTATAGTAGCCAAAATCAGAAACAATCCAGGTGCCCACCAACAGGACAATAGAAAAACTATATGATATTCACATAATTTTAAAAATCCTCAGGAATATAAAAGAGTCAACTAGTGATATATGCAAATAAATTGATAAATGTAAACATAACATTTTTTGTCATTAAAGCACAATTTTAATAACAAGCTAAGAAAAAAATAAAATCACATAAAAATACATACTCTATAATTTCCTTCATATGAAGTGCTAGAAAAGGCAAAATAAATAAATAAATAAATAAATCTAACCTATGGTGATCAAAATCAGGTTTGATTACTCCTTGGGATAAGAAAGACTTGACTACAAAGGGGTATGAGGAAACTTTCTTAGGTAACGGCAATGTTCTGTTTTGATACTTATGTGGGTGGTATTTAGTGAATCTGTTCTAAAAGCTGATCAAACTGAAAACCTAAGATCTGTAGAATTCATTATCCATGTTACAACTCATTAATAAGATTTTTAGTAGCTAACAAAAAACATACATATAAGAATTAGACTGACTTTAAAAATAAAAGATATTAAGAAGATTAACAATAAGCCATGTAAGAAAAAATAATTTAAGTCTCTTATTCTCATTTTTTTCCTGCTCATACATAAAAAAATCAAATTCTTGGCAATATCATCTTATATTTTCCAAAATTAAATGTGCTAGGTGTTCTCAGATTTCAGTGTGCCTCCTTTAGTTACAGGAAACTTTGGTGTATACGTAGTGATTTCTAATTCATCTGTAACTATTTATTCCTCAGAACTTTCAAAATAGTTGAAGACAGAAAATTTAATTTCTTGGCCTTAAACAAAGATGGCCAAAGAAATAGTTCTTAATCCACTTATTAAATAATGTATGATGTACTCTTCTTAGTAGATGGCTTAGGACAGCGGTCCCCAATGTTTTTGGCACCAGGGACTGGTTTTCATAGAAGAAATTTTCCATGAACCAGGGTGGGGGCATGGGAACGTGGGATGGTTTCAGGATGACTCAAGTGCATTACATTTATTGTGCACTGTATTTCTATTATTATTACATTGTAACATATAATGAAATACTTACACAACTCACCATAATGCAGAATCAGTGGGAGCCCTTAGCTTGTTTTACTGAGACTAAATGGTCCCATCTGGAAGTGATGGGAGAGAGTGACACCCGAAGTGTGTTGCTTATGTCCAGTCTACTGTGTAATATTGTTTTGGTTGCTGTCATGGCAGAAAACCCTGCTTCATAAAGATAGGATGTTGGAAATGGAAGCAGGCTTTTCTGTGCTTTTGTGGCAATCTCAGGATATTCTGCCTTGACTTTAATCCTTCTGGATTTAAACATATGGAGATATGAAGTTGTCTCAAACATACTTTTGAGGCCACCGTCATTTGTGATCTCAAACAGTTGATCCTCTTCTAGCAAGGACAAAGCTGATTCACCTGGCTTATTCACAAATGGGTCTCAGATCTATTCCTTCCCAGTTTGGGGGTCTTTTGTGGCTGGGAAATAGTGCTCAAACTCTTTTGAAAGCTGAGATAGGTGATCATGCACCAGCTGGGAGAAAGAAGGTCCTGGCTCAGTCTCTTTCAAAAATCTCTGCTAACATTTGAAATACATCAAAAATCTCAATGTTCACACCTTGTCCCCATAATTCCAATTTGGCTTTGAATGCAGCCACTTTATCTGCTGACTTGAACACAGTTGTCATTCTCCCCTGAAGTGACAGACTGAGTTCCTTGACCAGGTTGAATATGCCACACAAGTAAGCAAGTTTTGTGACCCATTCTGTGTCACTGAAGTGTGCTGCCAGTGGTGACTGTTTTTCTAAAAGAAATCTCTGGAGCAGCTTTGGTAACTCAGAAACTTTGGCCAGTGGCCTACCTTTAGAAAGCCATCTCACTTCTGTGTATAAGAGAAGACGTGTGTGCTCTGTGTGCATTTCCTCACAGAGCTGCGCAAACAGATGTGAGTTAAGGGCATGCACTTTAATGTGGTTGATAATCTTAATCACATCCTACAAAGCATTGTTCGGGTGACATTTTTTGGCAAGCCAACATTTCTCTATGGATGACAGATTGTGAAGACTCGCATTCAGAAGCAACCGCCTTGACCAGTAGTGAAACCAGAAAGCCGGGCAGTCATGACAGCCACTCCATTTGTGCATATACTTACACAAAATGATCGCTTCAGTTTTCCTGATGTGTAATCAAAGACTTGAGTAGTTCTGCAGCTGTGGTGTTGGTTGGCAACAAAAGTGCATACAACATATCCCCATGCACATCCTCCTGAAAAATATATCACACAAAAACAAGCATTGTTGCCTTGTTATCAACACTGGTAGATTCTTCAACCTGGATTGCATGCCACAGTGACTCCTTAATCCTCTCTAACAATTGTGCCTCAATATCCTCTGCTATTTCATCAATTCGTCTAGTTATGGTGCCAGCCGAAAGAGGAACACATGCCACCTTTTCAACTGCAGCCTATCCTAAAAGCTCATGGCAAATGTCCTTAGCAGCAGGCAAGATCAAGTCTTCACCAATAGTAAAGGGCTTCTTAGTTTTAGCAATGTGGTTAGCCACTAAGAATGATGCTGTCAGTGCAGACACTTTTGATGAAGTGGTGGCCTTCCATAATTGCTTCTGTCCTTTGTGTTCACGTTTTTTTCTTTTGAAAAATTCCAAAGCCTTGTCTTTTAATGCAGGGTGCTTGGTTTCCATGTGGCAAAGGAGTTTTGAAGGTTTCATGGTTTCGTTGGATAGCTGGTTGCCACATATTATACAAAGCAGGCATGGAGAATGTGAATCACCTGTTGCAGTGAACCTATAATTTAAGTTGGACTCTTGGTATTTTCTTTTAAATGCAGCTTTTGTTTTGTTGTCAGTCTTAGAGTCTTCTGCTGTCTCATCACTGGGTCTTCTGCCCTTTACAAAGAAGCTCTCCAGTGACATTTGTTTTTTACTCATTTTTGCTAGGGTTAGCTTGTGGGCTTAACCAAAACTGTGACTGAGACACGTGTGCAGTGTGGGAGAGAGGCGAGGATGGAAGTGGTAAATAAAATAATGGGTGGGCCACGCACGGACTAAAATAAGTGTCGGATTCTGACTTAGAGCCTGCCACCAGATGCAGCTGTACAATTGAAGTACATCAACTCACTTGCCACTATAAAGCCTGCCACCAGATGTAGCTTAATTGCCACTCACTGATAGGGTTTTGATACCAGTCTGCAAGCAATGGATTTATTAGGGTCTCTGTACAGTCAAGCCACTCTGCTAATGATAATCTGTATTTGCAGCTGCTCCCCAGCACTAGCATCACAGCCTTAGCTCCATCTCAGATCATCAGGCATTAGATTCTCATAAGGAGTGTGCAACTTAGATCCCTTGCATGTGCAGTTTACCATAGGATTCGTGCTTCTATGAGAATCTAATGCTGCAGATGATCTGACAGGAGGCAGAGTTCAGGTGGTGATGTGAGTGATGGAGAGTGGCTATAAATACAGATGAAGCTTTACTCGCTTCCTGGCTGCTCACCTCCTACTGTGCGGCCCAGTTCCTAACAGATCACGGACCAGTGTTAGTCCCAGGCCAGGGTACTGGGGACCGCAGGCTTAACAAATCAAACAATACAGTTAAAGTTGTATAATGCTTGAAGAGAAAAAAATGAGAAACAATTTATTTTGCAATGCAAGTAAGTTTGGACATGTTATATAGACAGATTTATAAACTATAGCTTTATATGAGACAATCAGATAGTTATAGGTAACACGAATATAAACACTTTCTCATGTAGAATTAGTAGTGGCATCTTTTATGCACATAAAACAAATGTTGTCCTGACTCTATTATACCATTACTATCATTACTACAATAAACAATTAATTGTTTTTTTTTCCATACCTTCTCCCTTTTTTCTTCTTTTCTGTAATCCCAAGAGAAATTCTTATAGGGCACTGCTACCCTACTCATCAGAGCTAAGCACAATTCCCAGCTCAATATATGAGTTTTTAATTTGGTGAAATTGAATTGAAAAAAAAATAGTCATTTTTAAATTCTAGGTACAGCAGAATAAGATTCTTTTAGGATCAAATACATAGAAAAGATCAACATAAAAGGATTTAGACTGTAGTGGTTTAGAAAAACATTGGACAATGTTGTAGTAGGCAAGGAAAAGCAATTTGTTCAGTAGAGTTCAATATAATTTTAATAGTTAATATAATAATGTTGACCATGAAGGTGAAAACCTGCTAATATATACAAAATTCCATTATACATTCTAGAAAAGAATTTGGGATAAAAATTATTGACTTGAATATCTAAACATATGTCTAATCAAGCTATCAAAAGCACGATCATTTCTAAGACTGCATTAAGTAAACTGTCAGAGGACCTAACCATCTTCAAGTGAATTATTAAATTTTGGAATGTAGAGAATAGTGACAGATCAATTCCTCTTAGAGGGAAGCAAAGATACAGTAATGTGTAAGAGGAATTTTTTTGTTTTATTATTTTTTTTTGAGACAGGCTCTAACTCCCAGGCTAGAATGCAGTGGCATAATCATAGCTCACTGCAACCTCAAACTCCTGGACTCAAGCAATCCTCCTGCCTCCACCCAAGTAACTGGGACTACAGAGTGCAACACTGTGCCCAGCTAATTTTTCTGTATTTTATAGAGACAGGGTCCTGCTATGTTGCCCAGCTTGGTCTTAGACTCCTGTCCTCAAGCTATCATCCCGCCTCATCCTCCCAAAGTGCTAGGATTACAGGAGTGAGCCACCACTCCCATCTGTCAAGGGATTTAACTAGCAGTGGGGCAGCATTGAAACTTTATGCACGTGTTTTGACTGAGAATAAACATTTTATGAGAAAAGTAGATAATGACATTGCCTCTTTAATTTTACCAAGTCTTAAGATTTTGTTATTCTTAACTAGAAATATCAGTTTTCACAGCATAGACTGCACATTTCCAAATGCTGACATTAATTAGGCTGAAGACATTTTTTCATTGACAGTTTTGAACTTTTTGGTTAACCATGAAATTAAATTTCATGAATATAAAACAGAATAAAAATTATTTTATTTTCATAGAATTAATACAGTTTAACTTTCCTTTTAAAGTTTCTATTAATAACAGTAAGTGCTCATGCATCAAACTTTTACCAAAAGTCATTCTATAATATAAGAACTCTGAAGTCAAGAACTGGTTTTTTTTTTGTATCTTCAACAATAGTTGGCACTTAACAAATTATATATGTGTAAAATAAATTATTACATATATATAAAAATAAATTATTTAATCCTTGAAAAAGTCAATATAGAACATAAGAAGGGCTCTTAATTTACATTTCTTAATTAGAAGAAAATTGTACATGCATAGAGCTAAATACAATTAAGAGTTAGCTGTTGTATAGATTAATACCATTCAACAAAGACAAACAAAAATTGATTTTGACAAGAAAGGTGAAAATTAAATTATTTTATTTGTTGATTAAATAAAAAATTCAAACATTTACCAATTGTTCTTAAAACCACGATGGACATATTAATAGAAAAAAATTAACATTCTGTCCTCAAGGAGATTTTAATCTATGTAAGGACATCAGATGATATGTAAATCTTGGAGATGAAAACAAATGAAGATAAAATCAGGTGTTAGAATGTGTGGTACTGAGCAGAAGGAAATGCTAGTACTTTCTTTGTATCTTAAATGTCACTTATGACACAAATCAGGAAGCCAATTGCAGCCAGTATTTTATTAGAATCAAACTGATATATGTGCTTTTTATGACCACAGATAGTTTAGTTCCTGAATGATTTAATGCCTTCTCAAACCAAGAAAAAATATTCTAATAATGCCAGTATCTCTTTGAAGAGTGTTTTTTTTTTATTTCTTGCATTGGCATTTAAATGATTAATATAAATATAAACCAGAGATCATTAACATAGTAAATGCTTACTAAATCGTCAAACAAGTTAGTATAGTGAAAAATACCAGCAGTGAAATTTAAAAAGACCTAGGTTTTCCCTCATCTTTCCGGGGACTAAAAAATTACGTTACCTAAACCAATCTCAGTTTTCCAGACTGTAAAAACCCAGAGGACAGACATTATATTTAATCTAACTCACAACATTATTTTAAGAACCTTATGCCACAAGTATTAATGCATTTTTAAATAATAATAGAAATGTTATACATGTAAACAATTTGGAAGATAAGAATATTTGTAGAGAAATAAGAGGTTTAATGGTTCTTATCTCCCATCATGTACTATGCAACACTTATTTTTGCAGCAAGACTAACCATAAATTCCCAGAGGTCAAGAAAGATAATATGAAGTCTGTTGGATGGTAGTAGCTCGGATAGTTGTTTTCAATTCTGTGCTTGACTTATTCCACTGGTTCATAGGAAATTTGAACTGGGATGTCAAATTGAAAGCATTCTCTGGGAATACTAATCCATTTGGATGTCTAATCAATGGATTTTTAAAACATGTCTCCTGTAATGTTGTCTTTGCCCCAAGAGGGAGTCTTAGTTAGCCAAATGTTATTCACACCACTTTTCAAACTCAGCTATTATTATTTCATAAAACAAACAGCTGCAAGTCTCCATCCTGAAAGTTCTAGAATATCTATATATTGTTTCATCCAGTGCATCCCTGATTACTAGCAAGACAACTCTTTTTTGAATTTAACTTCTTCTTATGGTCATGAAAGATACGAAATTAGTAACAAACAACTGGCAATAGTGACATTTTGTCTCAAAACCTCTTGAAAGTGTATTAGACATATTTTCTTTGTGTTTCTTTTTTATTTCAATAAATTTATGGGGGGACGAGTGGTTTTTTGTTACATGGGTAAATTGTGTAGTAGTGAATTCTGGGTTTTTAGTATATCTGTCACCCAAATACTGTACACTGTTCCCATAGGTAACTTTTCATTCCCCACCTTCTTCCTACCTCCCCCTTCTGAGTCTTCAATGTTTATTATTAATGTATCACTCTGTATTAGGTATATTTTCTACCTTCCACATTAACCCAGGTGACACTTTTTTTTGCCAAAGCATAATATGGGTCACCAGTTTTCAGCTTCCTAAAAGATTAAAATTGATAAGCCCCTAACCAGGATAACAAAGAAAAAAATTATGAGGCACAAATTAAAAATATCAGAAGTTAAAGAATGGCCATCACTATTGATCCCAAGCACATTAAAAAGAATATTACAAGCAGCTCAAGCTAAAAATTTGGTAGCTTATATGAAAAAGAACACCCCATGAAAGATACAATCTACACAAACTCAAGGAGATATAAATAATCTGAATAGGCAATTATCTACTAAAATAATTGAATGAATAATTAATAATCTTCCAAAATGGAGATAACTCATTCCAGATAGTTTCATTGGTGAATTCTACCAAATATTTGAAGAAAAAATGATACCAATTCTCTACAATTTGTTCCAAAAAATAGGAGCATACAGAATTCTCCTTTACTCATTCTATCAGGCCAACATGACATTACCCTAATAACAAAGCTAGATAATAGCTTTGCAAAAAAAGGAAAGAAAAGAATACATATCACTATCTCTCATGAAAACATATGTAAAAACCCTCGATAAAATATTCGTAAATCAAGTGCGACCATGCATAAAAGGAATTATATACATTATATACATGAACAAGTAGAGATGTTTTTCTTTATTTTCTTTATTTTTTATTGAAATAAAATATACATAGCTAACTTACCATCTTTAGCACTTTTACGTGTACAGTTCAGTGGTAATATTTACCATCTCCTGTCTTTTTTTTCTTCCCATCTCCTGTCCTCTCCCCAGCTGTTGGTAACTACCATTCTAGTCTCTGTCTTCATGAGCTCCTCTATTTTAGTTCCCACATATGAGTGAGAACATGTGGTATTTGTCTTTCTATGTTCGGCTATTTCACTTAACATAATGACCTCTAGTTCCATTTATGTTGCTGCAATGACAGGATTTCTTTCTTATGGCTGCATAATATTCCACTACATATATTACCACATTTTCTTCATCCATGCATCTGTTTTTGGGCACTTAGATTGATTCCATATTTTGGCTTATTGTGAATAGTGCTACAATAAACATGGGAGTGCCGATATCGCTTTGATATATTGATTTCTTTTGGATATATACCCAGTAATGGAATTGCTGGATCAAATAGTAGTTCTATTTTTAGTTTTTTGAAGCACCTCCATACTGTTCTCCATAGTGGTTTAGTAATTTGCATTCCCACGAAGAGTGTATGAGGGTTCCCCTTTCTCCACATCCTCACCGTCATTTGTTACTGCCTGTCTTTTTGAAAGGAGGCATTTTAAATGAGGTGAGATAATATCTTATTATGGTTTTGATTTGTGTTTCTCTGATGATTAGTGATGTTGAACATTTTTTCATATACCTGTTGGCCATTTGTATGTCTTCCTTTGAGAAATGTCTGTTCAGATTCTTTGCCGATTTTTAATTGGATTATTTGTTTTGTTTTGTTTTTTTCTGTTGAGTTGTTTGAGCTACTTATATATTCTGGTTATTAATCCCTTGTCAGATGGATAGTTTGCAATTATTTTCTCCCATTCTCTTAATTGTCCCATCACTTTGTTGATTGTTTCTTTTGGTGTGCAGAAGTTTCTTAATTTGATATAAGCCCAATTGTCTGTATTTGCTTTGGTTGCCTGTGCTTTTGTGGACTTACACAAAAAAAATCTTTGCTCAGACCAATGTCCTGGAGAGTTTCCCCAATGTTTTTTTCTAATAGTTTCATAGTTTCAAGTCTTAGATTTAAGTATTTAACCCATATTGATTTTACAATATGGTTAGAGATATGGCTCTAGTTTCATTCTTCTGCATATGGTTATACAATGTTGCCAGCATCATTTGTTGAAAAGACTGTCCTTTATCCATTGTATGTTCTTGGTGACTTTGTCAAAGATGAGTTGGTTGTAAATGCATGGCTTTATATCTGGATTCTCTATATTGTTCCATTAATCTACGTGTCTGTTTTTATGCCAGTATCACACTCTTTTGGTTACTATACCTTTGTAATACATTTTGAAGTCAGGTATTATGATGCATTCACTTTTGTTCCTTTTTCTTAGAATTGCTTTGGCTAATTGGAGTCTTTTATGGTTCCACATAAATTTTAGGATTTTTTTTCTATTTTTGTGAAGAAAGTGATTGGTATTTTGATAGGGATTGCATTGAATCTGTAAATTGCTTTGGGTAGTATTGTCATTTTAACAATATTAATTCTTCTAATCCATTAGCATGAATATCTTTCCATTTTTGTATTCTCTTCAATTTCTTTCATCAGAGTTTATAGTTTTCCTTGTATAGATTTTTCACTTCTTTGGTTAGACTGATTCCTAGGTAGTTTATATTTTTTGTAGCTATTTTAAGTAGAACTACTTTCTCGGTTTCTTTTTCAGATTGTTTGTTGTTGGCATATACAAATGATACTGATTCTTGTATGATAATTTTGTATCATGCAACTTAACTGAATTCATTTATCTATTCTAAGAATTTTTTGGTGGAATCTTGATGTTTTTCTAGGTATGAGATCATGTCATCTGTGAACAAAGCTAATTTGACTTCTTCCTTTCTTATTTGGTTGCCATTTATTTTTTTCTCTTGCCTAATTGCTCTGGCCAGTGTGATGTTAGCTGTGGATTCATCATATATGGCCTTTATTATTTTGAGGTATGTTCCTTATATACCCATTTCAATGAGGTTTTTATCATAAGGGTAGGTTGAATTTTATTAAAAACTCTTTCAAAATCTATTGGAATAATCATATTTTTTTCTTGATTCTGTTAATATGATATATCACGTTTATTGATTTGGATATGTTGAACTATCCTTGCATCCCTGGTATGAATCCCACCTGATCATGGTGAATGATCTTTTTAATGTTTTGTTGAATTTGGTTTGCTAGTATTATGTTGAGGATTTTGCATCCATATCCATCAATGATATTGGCTTGTAGTTTTCTTTTTTTGTTGTATTCTTGTCTGGTTTTGCCATCAGAGTAATGCTAACCACATAGAATGAATTTGGAAGTATTCCCTCTTCTTCAATTTTTTGAAGAATTTAGTAAGATTGGTATTAGTTCCTCTTTAAATATTTACACAATTCAGCAGTTTCAGAACTCAGGTTCTGAGTTTTGCTTTGATAGGAGACTTCTTATTATGGCTTCATTCTCATTACTTATGAATGGCCTGTTGAGGTTTTCTATTTCTCCATTGTTCAATTTTGGTGGGTTGTGGAGTTGTTTTATAAATATTAATTCTTTCTAATTTGGTCTTGAGGTATCTCTCTTTAGAGTGGCTATAAATTCTAGAATTGATCATGAAAGAAGTTAAAAAGTGAAGCCTAATTAAACTATGTGCTTAGTTAATAATAATGTATTGAAATTGAGTCATCAATTTTCAGCAATGCAAAAGCTTTCATTAATATATCACCTCAATTTTTTCTTTTCTCTGTACACTTCTACATCACTGATTATAAATTGATTCCACTTAAGATAAATGGAGAAAAAAATTTAAAGCCTTTGAGATAGGCACCTGAGCTGGGGTAACTTACCATCCTTGAGCTGGTGATTTTGTATCAACAAATATCTTACAGCAGCACTATCATTCTCCTCATTTTGATTTTCATCCTATTCTTTATCAACCACCTAGTTGCTAGTATTTTGAACAGTTAGACTCAACTAAGCCATTCTTTTTTTCTTTTTTTTCTATTTCTCTTAAAATAAAACCCACGGATCTTGGGTTTTTATATTTCTTTTGGCCATCTTTTTTTTTTGGAATAATTCAAAGCTTTTTTTTATCATTAAATCAGATGCAAGGCAGATGTAATAGCAGATGACTTATTTCCTCTATGGCCTATCACCCTCTGAATATGAGGTTGAAATAAGCAAAAGGTACTGCCCACATCACAAGGTTTTTATTTGTTTTCATCAGAGCTATATATGATATTGGTCGGTTCATTTTTTGTCATAATAAACCCAATCCATTTGCTTGTTTGTGCAACATTTAAAGGTTTTAGGTGATATTCCATTGTTTCAAGAAGGTGAAGAAGTCAAGCAGAAATTTTTTTCAACATAAACTTGCTCTACTCCTGCTCCTATTCATGCCCTCACCTATTCCAAATGGGTCAGTTCAATAACATCTAAATTCTGTGAAACATACTGCTGAACACTGCTGGAACTCAACTTGAACAGCCCATTCTGTTCAATTACTTCTACCATGGAATTGTTAGTCTCCTGATCATTAACCAAAGGATCTAAGTCAAAGCTTCATCAGGTAGTTGCTAGTCTTTTCAAGCAAAGTGTCACATTTCCTTGAACTGTATCCTATCCACAAGTTTCCATGGTCACCTCTCTTCTACATTGTGTGCCTAGGAGTGTGGCTAGTAAACAATGGACATACAATAAGTAGAAGCGTACCTGAACACTGTATTTTCTAAATTCCCAACAGAGTCATGTTGTTGTACACTGAGACGTTTTTCGAGTGTCTGTTTTACCCCGATTGACTCTTTTCTTTCTCTTCTGTTTCCAGCAATTTTAATTACAGTAACTCAGTTAAAAAGCAACCACATAATAGTACTGCTCACTAACTTTTTCTTCATCTGCCTCTCCTTATGAATTTATTTTGCCAATTTTTCAGGAGTCAAAACATTTTACCTACAAATAAGCAAACAAACAAATTAATAAACAAATGTATACAATCTTGGGAATTTGTACCTGCCACAGAAGTCGTGCTACTTCCTGTTGATACTGAGTCAGCAGCTACCTTGATATCAAATCTCCTCTCAGGTCTACCTTTCCTCGTCCTTGTCTTACCACAGAGTGCCCTTGCCATAGTGAGTTGCAGGTCTGAAAGCCAATTCCTGTCCTGATGCCAGTCTGTGGCAATCATTTGATAGCCACAAATGATTAAGTAGTGGCACTGGTCTTGGGTTCTGATTGATAATCACACTCAAAAGGCACAACAGGCTTAATACAGCAACATTTTTATTAGATTTATTAATAAAGGACAAAGAACAGGGAACATAACAAGAACACTGGCAGCAAAGAACTGTTTCTTGACTCCCAGAAATAGTTTTTCAACATTTCAAAACCTCCACGTTAATTAAAATAATGACTGAGAATTGACATTGGATTTAATAATATGAAGGTGATTGGTTAATTTGAAAAAAGAGTTATAGTGGCGTGTTGGGGTGAAAGTCTGAATAGAGAAGGTTAAAGGGAAATAGAAGACGCATCATAGACAGAAATTATAGATAATTTGCTATAAAGGGGAACAGAGAAATGGGCAAAAACTTGAGGTGAAAGTTGAGTCAAGACAAGTTTTTTAAATGGGAATGTTTGCAGATGGTAAAGAACAAGTTTGAAAAGAAAAATTAAATATGCAGGGGGAAGAAAGAAGGATTCCTAGGGTGATATACTTGTGTAAGCAAGAAGGAATGGGTACTGAACCCTGCTGGAATACTTGGAATATTTCCACATTGTTCTTGCATATCATCAAGCTACTCATTTTTATCTCAGGCTTAACAATTAAATATATGCTAGCAACTTTGTTTCATTGCTTGTATTTTGGTTCCCTTTGAATTTTTGGCATTATAATTTTTGGCTAAAATGCTTTAGTGCAAAGAAAAATAGGGAAGCCTAGTAATTGCTTTCCCATCCCACTGTTATCATAAAGAAACATTCTCCAAGATTTTAATTTCTAAGAGAAAACTGATCAAATCCAATCCAGTGTAAATGATTTATACATAGCTGATATTTTCAGACCTGAATCTAGGAAATAAAACCAATCATAGCTCATGTGGAAATGATAATCTAATCAATAATTTCTGGCTGAACTGTTAGCAATCACTAGATTTCCAGGTGTATTACATATGCATGAGATAGAAGTGATCAGATGAAGAAGGGAAAATGTTTACAAATTGGAGGAATGCTGATCCATGTTCTGGTTTATTGTTGTTACTGTACTAATTCTTTTGATAAGTTTTATCTCTCTTGTTTGTTCTTGTCCTTGTTGTTGACACAACTAATATGTTTTTAGGAACCAAGCATTCAGAGATAATCAGAGAGATGTAGCCTCATCACCCATCACTAAGATGGCAGTAGAGATACTGTTAGCTGAAAATCTGCTTTGTCAGTATAGGACCGACTAACCTTCAGAAAGAACACGGAAGCTATACTTCTCCATGTCCATTATATACCAGCTAGCAGTCTTATTCTTGACCCAGTCAGATTTCTTTAAACCCAAAGCTACCTAAACATAGCCATATTTCTTATGCTGTGTCCTCACAGTTAGCCTCTTTTGTTTTGGTGTCCTTGTAATAATATTTGAATAAATAAATGACTGATAATTATATTGATAATAGATTAGAGCAAAAGCAATCTGGCCACAATTACCAGCATCTAATATTTAAGAGAAGCTTTTTAGTCCAGCATTATTTTCTTTTACTTTCCAATCATGTAGCACAGATTTGATTGCAGATGGCTACATCAGAGTGCATTTGATTCAATTTGGAATATGACTGTCAAGCAACTTTAACTTTTCAGCATTGTTATATGGTAACCTTACCAGTAATTTAAGAATAATACTTTCCAACATATTATTTTCTCTTATATCATTAGCAAAATCTTTAATCTATTCTAATATATAATGACCATCTTTTCAATATTAAATTCTTCTTTTTTAAATAAAAAGTAAACAAATGACAGTTTGAAATTTATCATCAAAATGAAATTTTGTCAAAACTGAATGTTCTGTAATTTATATTGTCAGCATGGTTTTGTTGTTCCTTTTCTATTTGGTTCATTTTACAGATGATACCACAAGGCCCAGGCAAGCTAATTAAACTAGGTCACACAAGGTTAGGTAGCTTGCTGTCACATTAGTGTTTCTACACAGCTACAGGGAAAAGGCAGAATGACAAAAAATGCCATGGAACATGAGGTCTTCTAAATAACCCCGCTGTCATTTTTTAAATTACTGCCAAATGCTTTCTTCAGAGCAGCAGCAAATGCCAATGAAGACTGAGGTATTTGGCAGGGGCAGAAATAATAAGTATTGTTCAATAGCAAGGGGAAAATAGACGACATGGTGTTTGGTGTTGAAGAGAGGGAGAGAAATGGGCCACTGATTATATCTATTATTTGGAGAGAGTTTCTCTCTTCTCTAAACTGGAGTCTTCTGGAAGATCAGCATGGAATTGGCTGTGCCCAAATTAGGCTATTAGTGTGATGACAGAATTTCACAGTATGTAAGATTCTTAGCTTATTATCATTAAAGTAGTAATCATCACTCTCTTGCTACCATATGAGCAAAAAGCCTGTAGCATCAGCTTTTACTGGTGATGACAGTCACTTTACCCTGGCAACATTTAAACACTTTGTGAAGGTCAAAACGTAAGAATAGAACTTAGATGTCTGGTTAACTTATTTGCATGTTTTTCTACAAATAATTTTATAGAAATATTCAAACATACATCATTGGAAAAACTATTGTTTCTGAGGTAGATGTTCATAACAAGAATTAAACAAAAGTTTAAGTAAATTCTGCTCTTATGGTCATCATAATTTATGTAGAAGGGTGCAAGATGTTGGGGCAAGGTGTTTTGAGCAGTGGGTAGGCAGAAGACACAATGTTGGTCCACAGAGACAAAGATTCTTTTGTTTGACCTTCCTCTAATGCTTCTTCTATGAAGCAATAATGGAGACATATTCTGTAATTAAAGCAAAACTTAAATATCACTATCCCTTAGTAAATTTTTTGAAACTTCTGCACACTAGGATGAAAATTGTTTATCTTGAAACTGTGGTTTAATGGGGAGGAAAGAGAAGAGAAAGCAATCAAGCTATACCCCACCACCAACTCCTGGAACCTCTTCCCACCTACCCAGCTTTATTTTTCTCCAGAGCACCAATTACCATCTGGTACTTTACATGATAATTTCTCTACTGGATCTCTCCCTTTCACAGAATGTAAGTGCCAAGAGGGCAGAAAGTATTGTTTTTTTTACTCTCATATCCCCAGTAAAACTAGCGTGTAATATACCCTTAATAAGCATCAGATGGGTGAATGAATAAAGACAGAACAGGTTACTGGGTGCCCAAAAATGATGGAGAAAAACACACTGACTAATGGAGGTTAGGATCATATAGAAAGCACAGGTTAAATGATGTAATAATAGGAAAAGCTACTTCCATTTGGATCCATTTTCTGCCCAACTATTTTTCTTTTACAGGCATTATGTTCTATTAATCAATTCCTTAACATCTGTGGATCTAGACCTTTGCCTTTCTTTCTGACATGCTGGCCACTGTAGTGATTATAGTCCCTGGGCTTCTAGCAGTTATAAACTCTCACCTCTCCTCTATTGCTTTGGGGTCTGTTGATAGGATTTTAGGGTCCCATATTTTCTACTGCTATAGAATATAGTTCTGTGATCCCCTGCCTACCTTCAGCCCTGGCTTACAAAAGAAAGCCAACACTGAACTCACTGGTGCCAGTGCTCCTTTTCCCAGTGAGATCCTGATGGCCTTGGTAAATGGATATGTCCTCTGGGCATTCTTGTGGAACATAATCCTCTGGTGAGTGGTCTGGTCTCACATAATATATTCTTTCCTGCAAGGTCACTTTTCTGAGCCATTTTGACCCTTCCTTATAATGTGTGCCAGGGCAGCTTAGGCATTTCCACTTTGCTCAATGCGGACAATTGTTTTCTCCAGGCTTCTAAGAGCCACTCTCGCAGTGAGCCAGCCTGTTAAATTCCGTGTTTGAGAAAGTGCTCCCAAGTCTATGACTTCTTGTTTAACCAGTCTCAAATTCTAGCCCCCTACCCACCTGATCTAGTCCCACTGAAATCCAATCCCAGGAATGCTACACTGGTTCTCGCTGGTCCATGGTAGCCAATTCTTGTGACTCCTTCTTAGTGCACACGCCCAGCTGTCAAAATTGTTCATTTTAAACCCTGCTCATGCTTGTGTTTGCAATTCTTGTTTTCCATGTATCTTTGCACCCTTTCCACCCCATTCCTTTCCTCCCCATTTGAGGCCTGGTCTGATTGTTAGTAGCAATGCAAAGCAAAACAGACAGGTAGAAGAAATCAACATAAATGCTCTGTTTTTAATAACTAGGTGATAAAGACTGATTGAGGTACCTTCAGGCTTTAAAAGAGAAACATAATACGTGCATTAACTTAGGGAGATGACTTGCTTAAAATGGATGTAGTTACTATTTGCTTTATCTTAAAAGGCAAACTTCATTAAATTAAATTAGAGAAAGCTTTAAGACTTCTTTTTTGTGAAATGTTCACTTTAACTATACTCATTTATCTACAAGAAAAGCCTAACTCGTTTGGATATAAGGTAGAAATGAGTTGTCACCTTTAGGAGGAAACAAATATTCAGAGGTAAAGTGACTATGAACTAGAGAAGCCTAGAAATTTCTGTTGATAGTATTTCAATACAAATACTGTTGAATGTATAACGGAAATGTGTGTGTGTGTATAATATAATAATAAAACAGTTTTCTACCTAAAAAAAATGATATTATCTGGAATCAATTTAAGGTATACCGTGCAAGTAGCTTGTTTAAAGACAGATTCGGGCACTGGCCTCTAATTTTCTCTTTAGTACTGCTTTGAATTTAAGTTGAAAACATACATTACAATTAATTAGAATATTGTTAGAAAACTACATAGATTTTGAAAAAATTAAAAGGGAACTCTTCTTCCTGAAACTCTCATGATTTGTTTCCTCATTTAGAAACATACTATAACATGCATTTAAGTAGCTAATTTCCTTTTTTGAAACACAAAAATCACTTTTTCTGATTTTCCTTTTGTGTTTTGCTAAGAAACTACTTAAACCTGTGCCCTAGTAATGACAAGTTTGACTTTTTCTGTTTCTGAAAGGTGTTCTCTTTAACATCACTCAAAACCTTATATAACAAACACAAAGACCATTGCCCAAAAGACAAATGGGGATTGGAAAAATGACAAACAACATAGGATATACGGAATAAATATATACATATATGTATACACATATGTGCATATATATGAAAAATATCTTGTGAGCCAGACCTGAGTGATGGTATCAATTACTCAATGCAAACAATATACATTCATACTTCCTTTATTTTTTAGGAAAATGAAATTCATGATATATAAAATTATTCCCTAAAGATTTTACGAAGTTTTTAAGGGGGTGGGAGGAGTTGGCAGTGTTGTTCAGATTTATAATAATAGATTGTTTGCAATAATAGGTTGCAAACCTGTTATTTTAAAATAATAAGTTTAAGGCAATTGTGATCCATTTATATAATATCATAATTTTTCATTCAAAAATAGTAATCAATGTGTTCTATGTCATACTTTAAAGAAAGGGTCATATACTTTGTAACCTCGAAGAATAATTATGGCAAATTTAAAAATGTTTTAATTCATATATTAATGTTTCATCAAACAAGTTGGAAGCCCCATCCATTCTTCTCACTTCTTACATTTCCCTGAATTTAACAAATATGGGGTAACATGGAAAGCCATAGTTTTATGCATTGAAATGCATTACTAAGTAAAAAGAAGAAAGTAAATCAATGATCGTTTCCCCTATTATGTATATATGTGGAAGAAATATATTCAGCATGAATCAATTCCACCAACAGTATCAGCGAATAATCTCTACTTGTATATGTACGAAAAATATTTTGTGTATTTAATTTATTGTACTGTGATGACATGTTGAAGTACAATAGCTGACTCTCCCCCCACAAAATATGATAAAGAGGGTCTGTGGTAGCCTTAATTTCAACATTTCAAGTTCTGTTTATTCATACTCTGAAATAGAAGCCTGTATGCTACAGCACAAATGGATTTTTCATAAAATGATTTTGTAACTTATTCCCCACACCAGGAAATTTTGAGAATAAAATGAGCATTATTAGTTATACTAATAGACAGGAGGAATAACCCAGGATTGTCCCAGGCAAACCTGGATTTATAGTTACTCCAATTATTAAACATTGTGTGACAGTTTACTAGTATACCCACTTCTAAAGTCAGCAGCCCCGTTTCCCTTTTCTTTGCATTGAGGGTCCCTATTCCAGGGCCTAATTCAGGCAATGTAGAATGGGGTTCTACAACTATGTAGCCACACTGCAGAGGTTCAGATTTCAGTTCTGCCACTTCCTAGCTCTGTTGTCTTGGCCAATTTACGCTTGCCATCTCTTATTTCCTTTATGAAATGAGACAAAAAGCTTTCAGTAAATAGTTCATATATTTGTGAAGATTGAGTTATGAGGTATAAAATACTTAAAACAGTGCCTGGCATATAGTAAATGATTAATAAGTATTAACTAGCATTATTTTCTGAAATATTTTATAATGAATTTTCAATATAAAAAGCAGTGAACAAAAAAAAAATCCACTAGAGAATCTCCTTTTCTTATTACTTTATCTTATTTGTTCATGGCTGAAAGAATTAATGGTAGGTTTTATAGTCACAATGAAGAATGAGATTTGGCTGACTTAATGTGGGGTAGAGTTTTAATTTTTCTTAAACTCACATCCCTACAGATTTTTGTTTTCCTAACAACAGCTACCTCAGTCTCAACTCTGTCCCCGCCAGGACCTTAGACACCACAGTCCAAGTTGCTTATAGCTTGCAGATTATAAAGCTGTGTGAATCATTAACTTGTATAATTTGAATTTATCTCATTTTAGAGCAGGGAGATTGCCAAATGGCCTACCGGTGCTAGTAGAGTAGGTATTATGCCTTTGAACATGCTATGATGTCCCCTAGACTTTTGAAGCCAGATCATTCAGTAAAGTCAGGGAACAGATATGTCACCTAGCATCTGGCAATCGCATGCACCAATTTGAATCAGAAGTTAGTGAGAAAAATTCAGACCCCATGGCAAATCCATGCTGTAACAGTGCAGCTTCCAAAAGCAGTCAAGGAAGAGGTTATGAGGTTGGCTCCACTGCCCCTTGTCTGTAGATTCTGGCCCACTGAGAGGAGCAGCAGTGGTTCCTCCAACCAGTTCTATCCTATGTTGTTGGGCATTGTCCCCAACTGTGTGGCCTCCAAGTCTTGTTTTTGGCCCACCTAGAGATTCTATAAATTATGCAGTATTCTGTCAATATGCTACTTGCAACTAAAATCCCTGATTAATATGCTAGAGTTGTATTCCACTTTTTTTCCTCAAAAAACCTCATCTGGAAGCAAACAAGAAAGAAAAAAGTGCTGAATATTTTCAAACACATTAATTCATTTTCATGAGTGGAAATTATTTGAATCTTTATTCAAAATGTTATTTTTCACGTATGAACAAAAGTACACAATTATATATACATTCATCATTTTATAACTGCAATTACTCTGTAAAAGGCATATATGCTCAAATTATAGGTTCCAATGAATAGTTGTTTTCTAGGATATATTTTAGGTTGTAACGTATACATATTCATAAAACCAAATACATACATAAATGGTTTTCAGACTGCTGTTCTTTGATTGACTTTTCTTGATAGCTAATTTTTGAGGACTTTATCTTAAAAAGTCCTTGTGATCTAACAACAAAAATCCCACTATTAATTCAAATGATGTTGCCATTGATTCTGCCATGTTTAGAGCATTATAGCAAAAAGCTATATGAAAATGAAAAATGAAGACAATTGATAGGGTTTATTTAAAATTACGCAAGAAGGAATGTGTTTGGTCTGTTTAATTTCCATCAACTTTCACAAACTCAGTTACCGGTCTATAAAGTTGTCTCTTTGGGACCTCACATATATTAGTGTGTTCTGTTGAACTGTGCTGACTTAAGTACCAGTTTCTGTATTTAATATTTTGTATGTTAAACTAAGCATCTGTTGTTTACCTTCCTCCTTTCAAATAAGACTAAAGTCACACACCTACAGGCAATTCATTCCACAATATCCTTTCCCTTTTTTACCTTGATTTCTGCCATAGATACACTCCACATTCAGGGCTATTCTCTTCACCCTTCACTTTTGAAAAATACCTTCTGGAAGAAAGTGATTTGATGCAATAAATGACTTACGAACTAAACATGAGTTAAATTTGAACTGGACCTCTGATTTCCTGGATTCTGATTCTTTTTAATAGCTCGAGGAAATTCAATTAACCCAACCCTCAGAATCTAATTACATTCATTGTTTCAAATGGACAGTCACTTTTATCTTTCCATTCATTAAACATTTGCTATGTTCCTATAATTGAATGTCTTCACAAATCCAAGGAAAAAATGCTGTAGGAAATGTTTTGTCTTCCTCAAAACTTTCAAGTTTATACAACTCAATATTTTTCCAATAATTTTCTAATCTGCTTTTGTTGCCTTATTGTCTCTCCTTTAGTTCATTACCATTGATGGGAGCAGATATCAGTGTAGATCACATTCGAAAGTGTCATGCATCCCAATTTCCCTATTTAAGTTTCTTAGCCCTCAATTTGTAAAGAATTAAATTAGACAAAACCTCCACCCCACATCCCAATGTCCAGATGGTAGATTCAGCATGTTAGGGTCGCAAGGGGATATAGAGGCCAAGCCAACCATCTCATTTAAAAAAAAGGAATGACACAAAGGTGATTAAAAGAAAGGACTTGACTAAGAGTATAATAATTATTGACGGCAGAGTAGACTAGGACACAGGATTCTTGGCATTTGTTCAATGTTTTCTTCATTTAAACTACTACTCTGCTACTATGGCCATTTATGCTACTTCTGCTAAACGTTCTATGGCTACTGCTGCCATAATTATAATTTATAGCTATATTTTAAACATTAAAAATTTTTGTTATATTTTTTGTTTCTTCTTAGTGTTGCAGGTCACCGTTTTTTAATCAGAAAAAAATTTCTGTTATAGTAAGGTACTTCATAGAGGAAAGCAGACAAAATTGGAAGCCAGATGTCAGGAAAATGTTTACTCTCAGCTGGAAAGTATTCTGATCAAGAGGCTTAAGAAGTGCTGAAAGTTGACATATCATCAAACTGGCTCAAAAATGTAGCTAATTCTTAGTTTTTGATAGTTGATTTTAATTTTCCTAAAAAATAAGGAAAAGTACCAAACAACTTCTTAGATTCTTGTATAAATAACATTTAACACTTTTGACATTCCAAATGTTCTGCTTTTACTTTCTAAATATTTGTTTTTCCTGTCCCAGTTGTAACACTGTACTCTGGGCATGTGACCATTCCCTTTTCTAGTTTCCAATGTGGGGGGGCATTCTCAAAATGAAAAAGAAAAAAACAGATATTATTATTTGTCAAAATATTGTGTTTCAGGGGAAAATGCATGATTATTAGAAGTCAATAGACCTGAATTTTGGATCTGATTCCACAGAGATTTTGATCTGAGTCCTAAACAGTTTTGTATCCTAATGTGATAAGCTGTTAAGGTTTGAAAAATATAGGATTTCTGCCTAACTCACAAAGTTGTCTTAAGGGAAAATTGAAGTGACAAGTTAATAACAGCCACGACCACATCTCATGTTTATTAACCATTTACTATTCTGTGTCAGAGTTAAATGCTCTGCTTACAAGGAAAGGCAGTACATACATCTCCCCCCACCCCAAAACAAAAAGGGTAATCAAGTAAACAAGCCAGGACTTAATGAAATGGAGAAGAAGGCACTGATATGGGAGATAAAAGGAGAAACTTGAATTAAACTTTGTCTGTGCCATAAAAACTGGATAATTTTCAAAAAACATACTCTGCATCTTTGAACTTTAGTCTCTTTATTTGTAAAACAGGAGCGTTCACTGAGATTATAGTATATCCTATACTCCTGTCAGACCTAAGATATTATGAATCAATGCTAAGTTCTATGTGAAAGAAATACTAGGTCTTGAAAAACTTCATGAAATCTTTTGCAACCTCTTTACTGCGTGTGGTCCAAGCTACAGAAAGATAAATTAGAAATATAACAAAATAAGGTTCTAATAGAGTGAATTTCTTGTTTAAATTGATTTATTACATGTATCGTGTATATATTTACACATATAAATATATATGTGATTTTAGCAATATATATTAAAAGACTTCTAAGTATAATAAACCTTCATTTTAATTTTTTTATTTCAGAACAGTAGGTTTACATTAGTTAAAAATTAATGAATGTTAAAAGATAATTTTTAAAAGCAACTAGAATATAAGCACTAAAAATTAAAAATGGTTTTGTGTAGCTTTGAAGTAGAATACAGAAAAGAAAATGTGCTTCAAAATGTGGTATATATTAATAAAAGTCTAAAATTTTTGCAACCTCCTTTTAAGTGTCTGCCACAAATAGAGAACATTGTCAGTTGAAAATATTCATTTTAACATTACTGACCTTTAGATACTTACGAGTATTTCAAATGACATTCAGAACAGCAAACAAGAGACTGCATTCAACAATTTAATATATATTCAAATGAACATTATAATAGAAGAGAAATTTATGAAACAGTATATTTAATAGCTCAATAAACATTGATAGATTATTAGGATAACTTCAATTAGGCCATTATTAAGGGACTGATGGAGTCTTTTAGGTGAGTTCAGATTTTACTTTTTTACTTTAAAGAAATTTCCTATAATACTCAAGAAACTAGCCTAGGCTAACCATTTCAGAGTTAGAGAATTCTGAGTAACCCTGAACTGATGAGCTAATCCTTAATTGACTTTTAGGGAATAATGTGGGTTCTCTGTAATGTTCCAATACATATGGATATATCACCTCCTTAGAGCCAGATGTGCTTTATCTTTTCTTGTAGGTCATAAATGGGTACATTTTTTGTTTTTTTTTAATTTTCATGTGTGTGTGTATTTTATGTGTCTCAGTGGTATGTATTAATATTAAAAATTACCAAGATGCAATATATTGAAATGACCATGTTCTATCTTCTTTCTAAAAAATCTATCCCTTTTCTTTTTTTACTACCTTGTTATAGAAATATATATTATAGGACATTAAATATAGAATAGATTTCTTAACTCATCAAACTCTGATGCTATCATTCTATAGAATTTTTAAAAAATGAAGCTTGGAAAGTTAAATTACTTGGACCTTGTTAAATAACTTGATCTAATCAACATTTATAAAATACTCCATCTAATGACAGAATATTCATTCTTCCCAAGCACAAATGAAAGATTCCAAGACAGATCACACTCTGGGTCAAAACCAAACCTCAATATATTTAAAATTATAAAAATCATACAAAGTATGTTCAAGACCACATTGGAATTAAACTAGAAGTAAATAATAGAAATGAAATAGAGAAATCTCTAAACATTTAAAATTTGAGCAGTGTACTTCTAAATAACACATAGGTCTAAAAAATATCCTCAACAAAAATTAAGAATGAAGGAGAGATATTTCCTGTTCATGGGCTGAAAGACTCACTAATATTATGATGTAAATTCTTCCTAGCTTCATCGATGGATTCAATGCAATTCCAATCTATATTCCAGCAAGCAGTTTTATAAATATCAACAACTTTTTCTAGTTCATATGGAAAGCCAAAGGACCCAGAATAGCCAACTCCATACTGACAAAGAGTAACAAAATTGGAGGACTGACATTTCCAGATTTCAAGACTTACTATTAGGCTACATTGAGTATGTTATTAGCAAAAGACTAGACACATAGATGAAGAGAACTGGCACTATACAATTCAAGATTTACTATAAAGCTACACAAAACAAGACAGCACAGTGTTGTACAAAAATAGGCATATAGATAAATGGAACAGAAGAGAGAGCCCAGAAATAGAACCACGAAAATATAGACAACTGATTTTTTACAAAGGAACAAAGGACTTTCCTTGGGGAAAAAATAATCTTTTCAACAAATGGTACTAGAACAATTGGATGTCCACAATAGACACTGTTAAGAAAATGACAAGCCACAACTGGGAGAAAATATTTGCAAAACATATCTTATAAAGGACCTGTATCCAAATATACAAAGGAATCTTAAAGCTCAACAATGATAAAACAAACAACCCATTGAAAAAATGGGCAAAATGTTGAAACAGACACCTCACTAAGGAAGATATACAGATGACAAATAAGCATATGAAAAGATACTTCACCTTATTTATTATTAGGGAATAGCATATTTTTACAAAATGAGAAACCACTGAACACTTATCACAATGACTAAAACAATAATGGCTAAATAACCACAATAAACCACAAAACTTGACAAAACCAAATGGTGAGGATACAGATCAACAAAAACTCTCATTCACTGCTGGTGAGAATGTACAACCACTTTGGAAGAGAGTTTGTTGATTGCCAATTGTATTTATTTATTTTTTATTAAATTGGCAGATAAAACTGTATGTATATACCATATACTACATGTTGTTTTGAAGTATATACACATTGTGGGATGACTAAATCTAGCTAATTAACATATATGTTACCTCACATAGCAATTTCTTACAAAGATAAATATAACCTCATCGTGCAATCCAACAGTCACACTCCTAGGTATTTATTTATTCAACTGGTTTGAAAACTTGTATTTGCACAGAAACCTATACAAAAGATTATACTATATAACATTTCATCCATATAAAGTTCAAAAATAGACCAAATATTCTATGGCCTATAGTATATTTTAATATTTACTATTTTAAATATTAAACTAGTTTTTGCTTCTGAGTGTGGATTTTGACTGGAAAGAGGCATCAGGGAACCATCTGGGATGTTAGGAATATCTATATCCTGATTGGAATGGTGATTACATGGGTACCTATATTTGTCAAAATCCATCAAGCTGTACAAGTAAAATGGGTTTATTCTATTGTACATAAATTAAATCACAGTAAAAAAGTATCAAAATACCAAAACAATTTTTGAAATGTACATGAAATTTTGTGTATAATAAGCTGTTATTCTTATAAGGAAACATAGTCTCAACATAATTATTAAACAGAGTACTCTTCTGAGAAGGAGATAAATACATAGAATAAAATTACAGCCTGAAACATTTAAGTTAGTTGAAAGGATACTTTTTTGGTTTTTTGTTTGTTTATTTTTTGAGGTTTTTTTTAGTGCCTGCGTTTTTTTGTTTGTTTATTTGGTTGGTTGGTTTTGGTTTTTGATTTTCTGAAAGATTAGGATGACCAACAACAGAAGTTGCATTTAAGGGATTATTTATGAAACATTTTAAGGAAAGCCAAATTCCCCCATGATCAACTTAAAATGACCCCCCTGGAACAGTAATACTAAAAGTTGCAAAATGGACATCAATTGCTGTTACTTGGAAGGCTTAAATGATATCCTAAACGACATAAAATTATTGACTGGAGCACAGATTCATTTCAGGAACACAGAGAATATGTTTAACCTTAAATATGTTCCTGCTACTTCAACGCCAACTTTGAAATAATTCTTTTTTCCTAATATAAAGAACAGCATAAGAAACTTATCTAGTTGTTTAGTTTTTTAACATGGTGTTGCATGTTAAGCTCTTACCTTGATACATTATTTTCGCTTTACCTTATCTTCATATTTCCACTTGCAAAGGTATATTTAATAGACTACAACGTGTTTTTTACTCCCCATTGATATGATTTGCTAAGATATGTACTTAATTTCTGGTCCTTTTATCCTACCTGTGCAGATAAATTCATTCTGTAGTAGCTAACCACCAAATACATGCATTGTTATGATTAGGGAGTTGAGAAGAGTGTAGGAAGGATACATTATTCCCTTTAATGAGAATTTATTTTGTGTGAAATGGATAATAATGTTGGTCAAATATTTCATACATTTCTCTGGATTTCTTAGCTTTAGGCAACCAGTATTAGGTTTTCAATAAACCTAATTTGTGAAATTAGTGGCTGTGAAATATCCACTCACCATTTTCCCCATACACAAGGAATTGTTAAGGGCATTTTAAGACTTTGTTGCCCTGAAGGCAACCAGAGCAATAACAAAACACAAACACAGTCAGCTCTGACTTGATTGATTCAATATTCCATATATGTATGCCACAAAGATTTTCTTGAATTCAGTAGAAGTTACATAACACCAAAAGAAAAGGAAGAAGTGAGAAAAAAACCAAATGTTCCTAACACAAAGAAATGATACATGCCTGAAGTGATGGATACCCCAATTTACCCTGATTTGATTATTAAACATTGTATGCCTGTATCAAAACTTCACATGTACCCTATAAATATATACAACTATTATGTACCCATAGTAATTAAAAATTAAAAATAAAACAAAACAAAAAAAACCCCAAAAATCCCACAACTTTTTTAAGGGACAAAGCAGTCAGCAGAACCAGACTCTGAGAAAAACAAACTGCTTAAAATGTAATTGGAACTTCAGAAGGAAAACAACAGAAGAAGGAACATTTAAATTTTTTTTCAAAAAAACCCCACAATTTAAAAAATTAAATTACATATCCAAGAAGCAGAGTGAACCCCAAAAAGGAAACAAAACAAAACAAAACAAAAATATGCACATATGTAAAAATACACAGATTCAATACATACACCCAGTACCCCAAAAACAAATTTATGAAAACCAAACATAAAGAGGAAAGTTCTAAGACAATTATAGTACAAAGGTGCCGTATCTACAGAGGCATAAAGTTATGAAATACAGAAGATTCATCATTAGAGATAATCTAAGCCAAAAGACATTGGAGCGTGATCATTCAAGTAATTAAAGTAAAAGAAAAATTCAACCAAGAATATTATACCCAGAGAAACATCTTTCAAAAGCGAAGATGAAGTAGTTTACTCAGACAAACAAAAACTGACAATCTATTACTAGACTTCTACTAAAAGAAATGTGAATAAAAGCTTGATAGACAAAGGGAATATATTACCAGACAGAACCTTGGATTTAGACAAAAGAATGTGACATTCTAGAAATACTACAATGAAGTTGAAGTTAAAGTTAAAAATTTTTTTTCTTATTTTAATATCTTTAAAGGATAATTTGTTCCCTACAACAAAGTAGTAGGAGTATAAATATCTGCTTTCTGTCACAAAAGATTGCTTGGCATATAAATGGAATTATTCAGTATATACTCTTTTATGCCCAGTTTCTTTCACCCAGCATAATTATTTTGAGTTTCATTCACACATGTATCAACATTACATGTTTTTATTGCCCAGTAATATTCCATTGTATGAATACACAAAAATTTGTTTATTCATATACCTGTTAACAATTACTTGGATTGTTTCTTGTTTATAATTATTACAAATAAAGTTACTAAGAACATTTATGTACAAGTCTTTATATGAATAGACGCATAAGCTTTTATTTCTCTTGGACAAATAGCTAGCAGTGAAATGACTATATCATAAGGTAAATGCACATTTAACATTTTCAGAAACTGTTAAACAGTTTTCTAAGTGGATGTACCACTTTACATTGTTTACATTCATACTTCAGTGGTATATGTTTTAGTTCTTCCACGTCTTTGCCAACACTTGTTATGATCAGTTAATTTTTTTTTTTCTATTTTAATTTAGCCATTCCAATAAGGAGTTAGTGGTATCTTATTGTGGTTGTGATTTGTGCTGTCATACTGAATAATGATTTTGAGCATCTTTTCATGTATTTATTTGAAATCTGTATATCTTCTTCGAACTGAATGTTTAAGTCTTTTCAATGGGTTATTCTCTTTTTTGACTTTTCAGACCTCTGTATATAAGTCCTTTGTCAGATGTGTGATTTGCAAAAATATTCTCCTGGTCTATAGTATATGTTCTTATTTTCTTAACTGTGTCTTTTAAAGTTAAGAAATTTTTAATTTTTAAGAAGTCCAATTTATCAAATTTTCTTGTATGGAATGTGCTTTTTTAATATCTAAGACATTTTTGCCTAACCCCATGTCACAAATAATATCTTCTATGATTTCTTCTAGAAGTTTCATAATTTTAGGATTTTATATATATCTGTGATCCAATCTGAATTAATTTTGTGTATGATACAAGATATTTATCAAAACTAATTTTTAATATAAGAATATTGTATTGTTTCAGTACTACCTTTTGAAAAAACTGTTCTCTCCATATTTTTGCACATATGTCTAAAATCAGTTATCTCTCTCTCTATATATACATATATATAGTATCAATATACATTGTATTAATATATAAATCCAATCCTGAATTCTCTATTTTGTTTTATCAATTTGTTCATCTATCTTGACTCCAATTCTACGCTTTCTTGATAATTGTAGCTTTATAATGAGTCTTGAAACTAGGTTGTATTTATCATTTTTTTTTCAGATTTTTGGTTAGTCCTGGTCCTTTGCATTTCCATTTTAATGTTATAATCAGCTTGTTAATTTCTATGGGTAAAAAAATCCTGCTTGGACTTTGATTAAGACTGCATCATATCTACTGTTCAATTTGTAGAAAATTTACATCTTAAATACATTAATTTTTCGACCCATGAACAAGGTATATCTTTTCTTTTATTGAGAATCTTTGGTTATTTTAACAATGTTTTGCAATTTTTAGTGTACAAGTTTTACATATCTTTTGTGAGATTTATTCCAAAGTCTTCATAGTTTGATGCTATTGTAAATTGCTTTTATTATTTCAACTTTTGATTTGTCATTGATCGTATATGGGAATACAGTAAATTTTTCCCAAAAATAAAATAAATGATTTTGTATCCTACAAGCTTACTAAACTCATTAACAATTCTAGTGTGTTATCTTACGTTCCATTAAATTTTCTACATAGACATTCATACCATTTTGCCATGATAAATCAGTTTTATTTCTTTCTTACCAATCTGGATGCCTTTTTTCTTTTCCTTATTGCTTTGGCTAGAATCCCTACCACAATACGGCATATAATTTATAAAAGCAGGCATCCTTGTCTTGTTCCTTATCATATTCTTTCAATATTAAATATGATGTCACTCATAGGTTTTACATTGATGATCTTTATCAGGTTGAGAAAATATCCTTCAATTTCTAGTTTGCTGAATTTTTTTTAAGAATGAGTATTAAATTTTAATGCCTTTTCCATACCTATTGAGATAATCATAAGCTTTTTCTTTTTAAATTTGTTATTGTGGCAAATTATGCTGATCCTTTTTGAAAATCAAACCAATAATGCATTGAATAATTTGTTGTTCTTAGCATGAATAATAACAAAAATAATGTAACTCCTTCACTGATAAATAACATTTCTCCCTGCATAACATTAGGAGTTAGGGTCTGATTGTTGAAGAAGATTTATAGAACTCAAAATGGCAATGGTCACTAATCTATGGTTTATTTTAGGAAAAGGATACAATATAGCATCAGCATTAAAAGGATGTGCACCTTGGCCAGTGGTCGCATCACAGACACAAGCTCTAATTTGTTCACCCTTTGTAAGAACCATAATGAACATCCTTTCTCTTTCTGATCACAAACCACCCAGGTGATCCCAGAACACAGAGGAACCAGGAGCTAAAAATGTAGTCTCATGTGGAGCTTCTTATACCTTGCTGCTCCTATAGGGATATTTCTTACTTTGTGGAGTGCCAATGGCAGGGCCCTCCAGGATTCTCACAAAGTGCGAATCATCAACTGCACTGATATCCATGAACACCACTAACAAGCTTGTACAACCCACTAACCAATGTATTGGGCCTGTGACCAGTTTTAAGAAAAGAAAATCTACAAATATTTCTCTGCTGCAACACTTTCTTCTCTATTAGTCATCAAAATTAATCTGATTTAAAATTATATATTTATTCAATGAATTTTTGTTTTTAGTTGTGACCTCCAAAAGCAGAACTTGAGACAAAAGCTTGAGTCCAGGTATTATTTGGGAGAATTTGAGCAACAAAGAGATGTGATGGAACAAACTGAGTGATTCATTTATTGAAAAAGTTTCTGTATCATGTTGTATCAGGTTGTACTACATACTTCACAATAGTGAACATTAGAGAATAAATTCTACTAGCCGCCCTTGGTAATGATTCAAAATGGCTCCTGGAATTGTTTGCCTGATAGATGAAAGGCCAGAGCATTTACCCATCTGCTATTTTCTTCCACTGGCTAAGAATTAATTCCAGGGGCCTCAATTCCCCCAAACTTCTGGTCAGCATGCAGACAGAGGACAATATAGTTATAATGGTGTTGGAAAAGATACTGGGGAAGAAGAGTGATAAGATGCTCAGTTGACAAATTGGGACAGTGTCAGCAACAGGTGAGTCTGGTCTCACCAGAACTGTCTATTGCACCTGAGGCTCCTATCAGTGTTAAGCTAAGGAGATGCACCACAGAATACAGGACAAATCTGTTGTCTGTTGTCTCCTGTATCTGCTAGACTATGAGCCACATAGTCTGTGTGATTAAGAGCTATGACTGTCTACTTTGTCTACAATGCTATACTAATCTCCTAACAAGAGCTTAGTGTATAATAAACACTCATAGATATTTCTCAGAAGGAAGAAAGGATGAGGAGAAGGAAAGAAGGAAGACAGAAAGGGAAGGAGGGAGGGAGAATGCAAGTCAAATTTCCACACAAAGTTATATATGAGTAACACAGGGCTATAGGGGTGGTACCAGTAGGTACAAAGATTGCAGAATTGGAAAGCATAGCAGAGAAAAAAAAGGAATATAGAATAATCATTAAGACTTTCAAATTTAAAAGTCATCTACTTTACAGTTTTAATTCAAGGCTACTCTGGAGAATGAATTATTATCATTTCAATATCAATTAGCGCATATTTCAAAATGAAATTATCTTTCATTTCAATTCACTTTTCTGGCACTTAGAGCTGAGATCACTTGGACAAAGATCAAAAAGAGTATGGTCTTTCTTTTTATTTATAGGAAGCTCATAGAAATCCTTTCTGACAACTGTCAGGTTTTTTACTGCTTTCTCAAGCAAAGTGATAGACAGTCTTACAGCCCTTGGGAATGCAAATTTCAAGTCAGAAATCAACTTTTGTAGCAACTGAGAGTACACAAGATAAACAGATGGTTCTATATTCTCAAGTAAGTGTTTTCATATATTTATTTATTTATGGTATTTACACACACTTCATGTTTTGATAGATTATTGACTGAAAGCTTCATTGAAGAAGACTGGCATGATTTAAAATGATTTGAATGAAAAGATATTGTTATGTCTGCATTGGGTCTAATTTTGTTTAGTTAGAGAATAAATAGCAGTTGTATATTGCTTTTAATGGTCTCATTGTAAATTTTGAGTTCACATTTAGAAATGAAATGGTTGTAACTAAACATCAAACAGACGAGCAATTATTCCTTTTAGATTGCTGTATTATAGAATTCCTTAGATTTTGTTTTCATTTTTCTGAGCATTTTGTGAACAATAAGGAAAGTAAATAACACCAATTTAATAGTCACCTTAATAGAGATTTGGTAGAATATAAATGATTACATTAATCACAAACAGAAGTCCAGGCAAGAATTAGACTAATATACAAATGTTAATATGAATTTTCCAGATAGTCCTTATTTAAAAGGGAAAATGTAGATTATATTACACATGTGATTGTAATTTGATAGCTTATAAGACTGCAAAGTAAGAGAAACTACGTTAAATATTACATTAAAATACCAATTAAAAATTCTAAAAATAAGATGATCAATATTTTTTATAATTTATATGTTGCAAAACCTAAGTAATTCAGTGAAATTAAATATTAGAATATCGTTAAATGAATGGATGAATGAAAGAATGAAGAATGAATGAGTATATACCCAATTAAATAAATACTATTTTGTTAATTTTAAGTATTTAAAATAATGAGAGAGAGAGAGAGAGAAAGAAATAATTGCCCTGAAAAAAAAAACCCTATTTTAAAGAATGGGTGAAATTAATTTTCAAAAAACTTTTTTTATAACTTTAAAATAATTTCAGACACAACAGAACAGTTGCATAAAATGCATGTAGAGTTCCCATATATCCTTCACCCAGTTTATCCTAATGTTGCTATCTTTTATACCCATGGCACAATAAAATAAACTAAAAAATTTGTTATTAACCAAACTACATGATTTATTCATATTTCACCAGTATTTTCACTAATATCCTTTTTCTGTTTCAGGATCCATTTTAGTATCCCACGTTGCATGTAATTGTTATTGATCTTTTTATCTTCCGACCTATGACAGATCTTCAGTCTTGTTTTTCTTGATCGTGACAATTTAGAGGAGTAATGGCTAAGTATTTTGTAGACTGCGTCTCAATTTTGGGTGATTTTCTATTCATAGTGTAATTAAAATTATGTATTTTTGGAAGAATCCCATAGAGGTGATGTGCCCTCCTCAATGCATCATATCAAATGGAACATAATACGCATATCTGTATATGTCACCAAGGAAAACATGAGTAACTTTACAGTCTGTGCCAGGTTTCTCCAATATAATTTCATTTTGTTTCCATTTGTAATTATGAAATATGTTGAGACCATGCAAATATTGTTTGTCCTTAAACTTTCACTCACTAGTATTAGCGTGAATCTGTGGATCTTGCCTCCAGCAAGTATTATTATATATTACTGTGGTATATTAATGATGTTTTTCTATTTCATTTTTCTATATTTATGAATTAGGTTTATTCTGCAAGGAGGAGTTGTCCCTCTCTTCCCCATTTTATGCATTTATTCAATAATTTATTTATATTACTGTGGACTCATACATATTTGGGTTATGATCCAATAGTATTATTTATTAATACTTTTTTGCTGAAATGGTTTCAACTTTTGCCATTGGGAATGTTTTCAGCTTGTCTCCTGCATCTTCTTGACTTTTTTTTTTAACCACTTCCTTACTTTCTGTCAGGATAAGGACTCCAGGTTCCTCTTGAATTTTCCTGATCTCAGCTTTAGAAACAGCCATTTTTCAATGCATTTGATACCTACTTGAAAAGAGCTTTCTTGTGGTTTTTTTTAATCTTTTTTATAAAGATGGTAATATATATGGTAATATATCCATAACAAAAATTATCATTTTAACCATTTTTAGATGTATATTTCCATGACATTAATATATTCACTTTGTTGTGCAACCATCACCACCATCTATTTTCAGAAAGTTTTCATCGTCTCAAACTGAAACTCTGTACCTATTAAATGATAACTCTCCCCAAGCAACAACCATTCTATTTTCTGTCTCTATGAATTTGACTACTTTAGGTACCTCATATAAGTGGAATCATGCAATATTTGTCTCTTTGTGTCTAAAGAAAATATGGTATATATATACACTACAGAATACTATACAGCCTTCAAAAAGAAGGATATCCTGACATTTGTGACACACAAATGGACATGGAGGACATTATGCCAAGTGTAACAAGCCAGGCACAGAAAGACAAATACTGTATAATCTTACTTATATATGGAATCTAAATAAGTTGGTCTCACAGAAACAGAGTATAAAAAGGTGGTTGCAAGATTCATTTTTAACAATTTTTTTCCAAGTTCAATTATGATGGGCTGCCATGGCAGTTTAGATTCTCTAGGAGTCCCAGACATATGGTAAGTTTGCCATTCTCACAAACTGAGAATGACCCCTCCTTAAACACAGGTTTATTAGTCACTCTGTATTCCATGGGTGGAGTAGAAGAATAAAGAATCAAGTGAATCCCTGTGGCATTCCAGGCACTACAATGAGTGTGAAGCAGTAAGAATCTACTTTTAGGGGAAAGACAGAATATCTGAGATTGTCTTCAGAGTAACTGATCAATTTTTTACTAAAATTTAACAGTGTGTTCTATTTTTTGGGGGGATTTTATGATTTAATACATTGCTAAAGTCTTAATCTCAGTTAACATGCCTATAGAAAGCCTAGCTGCTAGGAAACTGAGAACTAAGCCAAGGTACACCCCCTCAGTCATTATAATGTATGTTAACTATTGACGGTTAGAAATAGCCTCTTTAGAATAGGTCTTGCTAAGGAATTCTACTTCGATTAGCTCCTAAAAGGATATGGGAGATGTTCATCCCTGCAACCGCTCCTCCCTCAGTTTGAAGAGGTTTGACTCCAGTTCTACAAAGATAGTAAATCTTCTCTACATGCTGTCTTTGTAAGAAAAAAGAAAATTACCCGTAAGTATAGCTCTCTTCCCAGGTGCATTGCAAAGAAGAATATTCATTCTGCTGTGTACCTCAATTACCTAAGCATGCAAATATAAGTGTACAGTCAGTTAAGAATTGAATTGCTCTGCATAATAAAAGGAGAGTGTGAAGAGAAAAGAAACAAGGCAGAAACGAGTGTTGGGTTCATAAAGATGGCTTAGCCTTTGTGCTGCATTATATACTCCATTCAGAACTTCAAAAAACAATTTCAGTAAATCTGCTAAACAATGCATGTTTTTGTGAATATTTTTTGAATGAGAGATTAAAAAGGAGGCATTTAAAATTAAAATTCAATTTAGCCTCAGCTCATATTCCAGCCTCAGCTGGAACAGAACAAAGGTAACACTTAGAAAAGTCACCAACCCAAGAAGTAGAGGAGACCAGGAGAATAAAAGTGTGGAAGAAATTACCAAAAATTTTGCGGGGAGATTTGGGCTTTCATAAACCAAAAAATTATTTGAGGGATTCTAGGAAACTTTATCTGGATCTTGTGTTCAGTGAGGGCACCCGCTGTCATCACAGTTCTGTTCCCTTTCAAAATTTCCTTTTCTTGTACTAATGAAAGTTGAGAATCCTACGCTACCCTACAACATTGCCACACTCCATTCACATGGTACTGTATTCTATCGTGTAAGTTGCTTTAAATGCAAATATGTAAAGTTTGGATAATAAGCAAGATCACTGACCATGGACTAAGGCCAAATTTGCTAATAAAATATCCCCAATACTACGTGCAACCCATAAGTGAAGGACAAAATTTGAAGACCTTGTATTTAATAAATTAGAGACACAGAAATAATTCTGGAAGTAAATGGAATTGGAGATTTAGAAAATTAGGTTTTAAGGGCCATTTACTTGACATGTAATTGGAGGCTGAATAGCTAGTGACAGTACTTTATCTAAGAAGGAAAATACATATCTGGGCTTACGATAATTAAAGTCATGATTAAAAGGAAAATATAGAAGCAATACAAATCTTAATAGTAATAATTGAAACCAGAACGGGGCTGATATGAGTAGCTACACCGTGTACACATAAACTTTCTTCTTTTTATTTAGTCGGTTAATATTTTATTGCCTGACACAACTTTAGTGTGCATCTCTCTTATGTAATAAAACAAAATTAAAAAATAGAATTGATAAATTTAACTGAGAACTAGTTTTTTTCTCACACAACAAAAATATAAGAATCTTACCATTTTAAACTAGCCTTTCCATTTTCTTCTCTTGCAGACCCACTCTTGCCAGCAGTTTTTTTTTTTGTATGAAAACTTAAAAGCTTAGAAAAGAACTATCAAACACGAAAGAATATTAAGGATCATCTACCTCAGCAATCTCATTTTATCGCTAAGGAAATTAAAACACTGGAGATTAAAATGACATTCTAGTAAGTGGCACCACAGTACAGGTTTGCCTGTTCCCAATATATTGGCTGCTAATGCTGCTCAAATCAACTCAAAAACATCTTAATTCGCCCAGATTTTATCCTGTTAAAGAGTCAAAAAATATGAATTATTCTAAAGTATGTGTATGTTAAATGTTCCATGAATAGAATTAAGGAACATAATCACTAAATTTAATTTTTAACTTTTTGTTTGCTGTCAATGTAAATCTGACAAATTGTGAGGATTTCATTTCAGATTTCTATGTATGAGGAATTTGAAGACATTTATAATGCATTTTAACCTTACGAATAGCTGATTTTTTCACTATCCAAGAACTGATTCATTAAATATGAATAGACAGAATACTTGATAATATTATTTTTGCATTTTTTGTTCCTCTTACCAGATTACTAGAAACACTGCTTTCATTTAGCAAATCTTTTGTACTGTGTTTTACTTTACAGCAATGCAACGGCCAGCCTCTTCTCTTCTCCCTCTCCCGCAATAAACTTAAAACAAATAACTACATACATACGGGTAATACAAAATAATCTCCAGTAGCCTACTTGTGTATTTTTTTCTCTTTTTATTATTTTTTGCAATGTAGACATGGTTAGACTAATAAATGGGGAGAGATGAGCTTTGCTCTCTGAAGATAGAAGTTCCATAATAAATTACTGACTTAGCAAGGCAGAAGATGTGTAGTGTAATCAAAAGGAAGATCTACACATTGACCCTTGTGATAACTATAATTACAGTGGTGTTTAGTTGGAAATACCTAATTGATCAATGTTTTAATTGCTACACCAGAAAACATATCATTAGTTTATGATTCTTCCAGATATTGCAGAGATTCTCTGAAATTTGAGGCATCATGCCTTGGCAAGCTAAGTAATTGCCTGATTCCTTAGTGATAATACATTTTTCTGTATTATGCTAGATTACAAAAAATAACAAATTAAAATTATTACCTTCAGCCCTAAAATTTGTATTCTTTTCTTAAAAAATGAAAGTATTAGGCAAATATTAAAATTAAATAATAACCCTAAACCTTTCATAAATTATGAGCTACAAGTAAGAATGAATATAGTGTTCTGATAAAATAATAAATGCAACAACAGCAACAATAGTAATGAAAATAAGTTATAAAATAATTCCATTTGAACTCCACTTTAATGTATAATCAAATCAAGAGAAGAGGGATTTTATTTGTTTGTACTCTGCATAAAGCAACCCTATGTGTATAATGTATATTCAATAAATAATAAATGAAAAAAATCTAGTGTGTGTGTATTCCTATCACCAAGAGTTGGGCATGAAATAGTATTTTCTCTAAAAGAAACCTCCATTACTTAGAGAATAGCCCATTCTATTTTCTGGAGCAAGAAAAATGAAGGTACATCTGGAATATGTGCTTGTTGCCAAAAATCTTTTAAAAATCTTTAAGATGATTTTGATAGGACAAAGGATCAGCTGATAGAATCTGCCACTGTTCAAGTTATTACAATTTGAGCGTCAAAATGTAAAAAAAATTATACCTTATTTAAGTAAGGTGAGAGTATAAAAAGTCATGATACCAATTAGATAATCAAATAATGAAAATAAACATAAATGGCACCAAATAACTTTGAGGGATGACACAGAAACCCCAGGGCCACAGTCCGCTCAGATGTGTGTCCACTCTTAACCCTTTTAAAAATGACAGGTTGGCCATATAAGAAATTATTGTAAAATAATTATATATATTCTGTAATATGTTTAGTTTCTTCTATTACATATCATTTTATATAGTATAAATACACTTTTTTTCTGGCTGGGTAAAGAGCTATATGGAACTGTGAATAAACCAACTTGTTAGAGGGAGATAGGAAATAAACCTTCGTTTACATATGTGACATGTAGCAAAATTATGAATAAGCCAAATTTACCATGATGGAGATGAAATACACAGAATTAGCTTATCACCTTCTAGAAAATGAGACCTCTTGATGAACACTCTCATGTTAAGTAAGCATAAAGATATAAATACCAAACTGAACCAAACAGTCTGCATATGACTTGATAAACTTGTAAGGGAAGTGGGTTGATTGTCCCAGAATGGAATACATGCCATTCCCTTGGGACATTTTAGTGACATTGTTACTGGCTGTTGAACTCCTTGGTTTTTGTCTTTTCATGATCGAAGAATTAAAGCAAGAGACAGTTTTGAAGCGGCAAGCAGTAAAGTTTACTGAAGTGAAAGTTCATTTTTAAAGGGGTTAAGAGTAGACACACGTCTGAGCGGACTGTGTCCCTGGGGCTTCTGTGTCATCCCTTTTTCTTGTCTGACCTCTCTTTCTTTGTGATGTTGTCTCTTCTCCTTTTTTTTTTCTTTGACCAATGGGAATGTTGTCTCCTTCCTGCCAGGCAGGGCGGGGGAGTTTTTACCTTATATGGTTAGGTCCAGATGTGTGGTGGTGTCCAAAGCCTATTGAGGGGTGGACTGTAATGTATAAAGTGCCCTGTGTTGTTTCTGTTATGTTTCTTATGACAGTTGTGGTTACCCTTATCTTTATTATTGTTACAGTATGTTCTCTTACTTAGTATTTCATTTGTTTATGTTTGTTTTCATATTTTTTCTGTTCATGTTTCATTTTTCTTACACTAACATTCTGTGACACTTAGAGCTACCTTTATCTTGTAGTGAGTATTCTTACTATCTCTGTTGTTTGCACAGCTCATTTCCTACCTCCTCTGCTCCTGTCTCACTTTCCTACCTACGCTAACATTACAAACAGATACATCATCAAAGAAGAAGTCCCTTGATTATTTTAGTACAAAAAGCCTAATGAACCATAATTTTGAATTAATATGGAAGAATCAACCAACTCTTTTTTTTTTACTAGATACTGAAGAATAAAAGAACTATCCAAAAAGTGAAAACAGGGCTTAAAATAAAGAGCAGAACATCAGTAAATTTTAGGACACTAGAAATGATCTAATATGCATATAATTGGAGTCACAGAGGGGAAACAGAAAAATTATTGAATAATAATGCCTGAACATTTTATAATTTTGATGAGAATTATAGATTATTTATCCAAATAGTTCAACAAACCCAAGCAGAAGATTTAAAAAGGCACTTCACTAAGAAAGACACATTGATAGGAAATGAACAAATGAAATACATATTCAGCATGATTATTAATTGGGCAAATAAAAGTTAAAATCATAAGGAGATACTACTATATACCCATTAGAACAACTAATTGGCTTAATTTTAAAAGTCTGAATATGTCAAGGGTTGGCAAGAATGTGCTCAGACATTTTTGGTGGTAGTGCAAAATGACCCAACTACTTTGTAAAACAGTTTGTCAATGTCATATGCATTTAAATATTCACTTTCTTTTCAATGCAAGAATCTCACTCCTAGCCATTTTCCCAAGAGAGATAAAATCATATGTCTGAAAAATAGTTTGTACTCTAATGTTTATAGAAATTTTATTCATAAAAGATAAAAACTTGAAACAGCCCAAGTGCCCATCAACTGTGACAGGAAAGACATATTTTGATAAATCAATGCAATGGATACTATCCAGTAATAACAGGACCAAATTATTGATACACCCAAAAACATGGATAATGCTTAAATGAGTTATGCCAAGTGAAATAACCCAGACGCAAAATAATGCATACTGTCTGAATCCATTAGTATAGAATTCTATAGCACAGAATATAGTGACTGAAACACTGTTTTGCCAACTGTTTTGAAAACTGTTTGCCAAGAACTGGGCATGAAGTTAAGCAGTTGACTGCAATTAGGCACAGAGAAATATGGGCATAATGAAAATGTTCTATATCATGGTTGTGCTGGTGTTTACATAACTCAATATATATGTCAAATCTCATCAAATTGCATATTTAAAATTTATTATTTTATTGCTTGTAAATTTACCTCAATAAACTTGATTTTTGAAATTATAAAATATTGAGTACATAATTTATGTCAAGTGATCAAGCAGTTCAAAACAGTAGTGCAATGGTAGTTACTAGGTTGGCTTGCCACAATTCCACAGATTTGTCTAATAATGACACAATGAGCCCAGATGGATTTAAACAGTTTGTCACTTAGAGATAGTAAAATTCTGACACTTGTTCCTTGGGCCCTAGTTTCCACAAGGTGACATATTGAGGGCCAGGTATTGCCTGCATACGCAGTGAGGTTGCATTACAGAAGAGGAACTCCAATATTAGGAGCCTGTGATCTTACATAGGGACTGCTGGTAAACTTGTCCGTTCTCACTTCTGGAGAGAAACATTGTCTTTATCACCCCCAAGTGTAAGCAAATCTCTCTGAAGAAAGGAGAAAGGTGTCTCTATCTTTACAACCCTGAATTGTCTCTGAGGAGAGGCATGTCTGTATATTATGCTGGAATGGAAATATATTTGAGCAAATTGGCTGTTAATACCTAGATGTAAAGAGATTCAAGAAAAATTGTCTCCCAACTATTTCTCTTTTGTCATTTATGTCTCATTTTCTGTAATTCTATAATTACATCATTGGTATTCCAGTTTCACATTTATGTCCTCACACAAGTGGCATTCTTTGGTTAGATAATATATATGAAATAAACATTTGGGTTGATTAGAGTTCTAGATAGCTGGTGTGCATCAGCTTTATTTACCGATTTACTTTATTTAGTATTCCACTAAATGTGGTGGTTGATAGGGATATTGCCTGCCTCTGTGGAGCTTCCTGAGCTACAGGTTTGTACTATATTTATAAAAGAGAAGGGACCACTTAGGCTGGCAACCTGCTACTCCAAGATCCTAGAAGATTAAAAAGAGTTTTATTCATAGGCATTATGGCTGAATTTAGTAGTTTTAGTTATTTTCCTGTTTATTTAAATTGCTTAGAATAAAATCCCTTTTATTCCTTCTGGTATAAGAGTGGGAGCAAGAAATTCAGATTATTAGATTCTTGATTTATCTATATTGCTAGTTCTCCCTTCTCACTCCCAGACAGATGAGCGAAGGAGTCTGAGATGGAAAGACCAATATGACATACAAGCACTGTGTCATCCATAGGTTTGATAATCATGCCCTCTGCTTCTTCTGAAAATTTACCGAGGAAAAACATTTAACAAGAGTGATAAATTAACAAACCATTAACCAAACTAATTGGCATCAAAAAGTAGCTATGATCCAGTTTATGTTTTCTATTTTTTGTCTATAGGCTTTTTTTTTTCTAGATGCTTTGCTGAAATACAGATTCACTGGCACAGCGATGATCTATCAATCTTTTGACTCTACTTAAAAATGATAATTTCTGTAGTTCACTGATGTCTTAATGTTAAACATTTTGGCCTATAAACTTTTGATATTTTATTTTTCTCCATGATTCTTTAAAAATTTAGTTTTTTTTATTACTACTTTGACTACTTGTATTAAACTCTGAATCAGAACCCAAGTCATCTGAATTTTATTCCTGAAAATTTTACATTAAGTAGGTCAACATTAATTATTTGGACTATTTTATGTACGGAATTGCTACAGTGAGGTTAAGGAGTGTTTCAGTTTTCTAATATTGTATTTATGTTTTCAATCTCAGTGACATTAATGGAGTTCATAGCTTTTAATGATGTGAGGAGAATTAATTAAACAATTTACATTAATCTAACAGTGACTGTAACCCCATTAAGAAAATGCCATGGGGTTAATATGGCAAAATATGAAATGAAGAGATTCAGAGGATGGAAATATTGATTAATCCACTTTTTAAGGTTTATTTTAAGCCAAACAAGCCATGACTGTACCATGGTTAAGGAGAAATCATTGTCTTATTATAAAATGGTATTGAAACAAGCTTACAAATGTACACTATGATGCATCTTTTTTGATATTTCAAAGAATTTGGGGATTATCACAAAATCTAGATAATCTCATGGCTTCATATTACAGCATTCTACAGTTTGTTTCTTAAACTCCAGACATGGTTAATGTTAAGAGTTCTGTAAACATGGATATGAAGAGCCACTTGTTGGTGCCAGTCAGCTAAGAATGTCTAGTTTCTTGTTTCGTGAGGAAGAAAAAAAAAAGGTGAAAGATCATGCTGATAAAATGACATCAAAAATAAAATAAGAAAGAGCTATATTAAAATATTGGAAATTATTTGAAAATTTTTATACATTCTATTACATATTTTCTGTTTTGCAGAATTATCTAGGCCCACTTCTAACCCAGAGAAGTTAAATGTTTCATGTAGTCAGTCTTATAACATACGTAGGCCAAGATGCTTATCTGGTCTTCTGCATACCTCAATAGATATGTGCATCCATTTATGTACTTTGAAATACACTTAAAATTCTTCCTTAATCTAATATATCATTATGATTATGACAATAATAGCAATAATTTTACTGTTTTGGAATCCTATCATACATGGGGACTGGTTCTACATTTGGCATGATTGTCAAAAATTGTGTGAAGTTAATATTATCCTTTTAATATTTTTTAACCATTCAATTAAGTCTATGTGATTTTGTGTTAAGGACATCTGCTCACGAATGTTTATAGCAGCACAATTCACAATTGCAAAGATGTGGAAACAATGCAGGTGCCCATCAATACACGAGTGGATTAATAAAATGTGGTATAAATATACCATGGAGTATTACTCAGCAATAAAAAACAATGGTGAATTAACACATCTGGTATTATCCTGGTTGGAGCTAGAACCCATTCTTCAAAGTGAAGTGTCACAGGAATGGAAAAACAAGCAGCACTGGTACTTACCATCAAATTGGTACTAACTGATCAACACTTACAGCACACAGGGCAATAATATTCATCAGGGGGTGGGCAGGTGGGAGCGGGGTGGAGGGGATGGGAAAAACTCTCACTGAATGGATGCAGGGATCACAGTTTGGGGGATGACCACGATTGTAGCTCTGACACGGGCAATGCATGGGCAATATATATAGCCAAAGTGTTGTACCCCCATAATATTCTGAAATTAAAAAAAAAAAAAACACTGTATAGTAATATGTGAACAATAATCAGATATCAGTGCTTACTATGTACTAGAATTTACTCTAAGAACTTTACATATATTTATTTCTTTAATATTCACCATAACTTAGTGCAATAGGTACTATTAATATTATGTGTATTCTTATTTTAGAGATGAGGAAGTTAAGGTCCATAGAAGTCAATTAATTGCCTAAAGTATAACAGCTTTCAATTAGTGCTGTTAGGGTTTGAAGTATTAAAGTCTTGATCAATCACTATTATAAATGCATATAATATACATATATTTTACCCAGAAGCACTCACATTATGAGAGACACTAGAACTGATAGTGGCAGAGAGAACAGGTGATTTGCATTTCCCATCTGATGTTTATTCTGAGACACATGCTCACTAAAAAGAGCAACTAGAATTGTCCTTTCATTCTCTCTCTTTCTCTCTCTCTCTCTCTCGTATGGTTATGTTTTAATTAAATTCATGCATGACCAATGTGAAAAGTACTGTGTGTGCTATTTATTGCATTAAGTGCTTTGAATCTATTATATCTAAGTCTCATAACAATACTGGTGCCATAGGGAAAATACTGTGAAATAATAACATACTAAATAATAAAATAATAATTTATTTTCTATTTGAAAAAAATAAGGTTATGGAAGTTCAATAACATTTACCATGTCTTACCTAGAACTGATTCTCCAGATACACACAACAATGAATAACTACACCTGATTATATTGTATATGGTCACATAGGTCATGTCATAGATATCATTCTTTATCCTAAGAGTAATAAAAAGTATTAAGAATTTCAAGCTAGTTAGATGACATAATAAAGATAGACTTTCAAAATATCACTATGTCTCCTAGTGGAGAACAGGCTGGAAAAGTATCAGTATGCATGTGGGAGGCTTATTTATAAATGATCTTAGTGGTCCAGGGAGAGGTGGTGGTGATGTTGACTAGGGAGGAGATGGCTACGAAAAAGTGAGGAGATTCAAGACACTTAGGGCTTACCAATGGATTATATGTGTGTGTGTCTTTGTACTTGCACAAGTTGTGAGAATAATAAATGTAAAAGATGATGTCACAATATCTGGCTTACACAATGGATTTTATATGGGGAATATTTATTTAAATATAGCACCCTGAAAAGATATTAGGTTTGAAGTAGTGGGTTCAAATTTGGACATGTTGAATCTCAGTTATTTTTGGGATATCCACAGGGAAATACAAAGTAGCTGTTAGGAATGTAGAGATCAGGGGTTATAAAATTAGGGTGGTAAGCAGATATATATATATACTACCTTAAACCACAGAAATTAATAACATTACACAGAGAGAGTCCATGAAGAAAAGAGGCCTCAAGGTTAAGCTATGAAGTGCATCAACACCTATACCAGAATGGTGTATTATGAGGAGTCTTCACCACAAATATTTTAAATTAGAGGGAGAGGTGCAAAAGGTTGTACTGCAGAAATTAAAGGATGAAAAGCAAAAGCAAAGACAATTCTTTCAAGCAGCAATAAGACCTGGAGATAATGCCACTGAAGCAACTTATAAAGTAGTTTATATACTTGGGAAAAAAGGGAAGCCACTCAGTGATGTAGAAATTGTGAAAGAATACATTGCCAAAGTTGTAGGATGCTCAGACCTGATAACATCTTGAAGTACAAACAACTGCCTCTTTCAAGGAGAACCATAACTGATTCTCCTTGAATCATGAATTAGCACCATGAATTAGCCTTCAACTTAACAGAACAACTTCATGCAATACTTCAAAAGGAAAATATATATTATTTAACCAATTTGGATGAATCAACTGATACTACTGACTTGATGCAGGCTTTATACTTCATTCCGGTCACAACAGAAGATTTTCTTTGCTACGAAGAGTTACTCACTTTGGGCACTTCTGTGAACCGAACACGAGGTATAGATATCTTCAACAACTTTCAAGATAAATGTGAAGTTGGACCAAATTTGATAAATTTAGTGAGTGTATGTATAGCTGGTGCACCTTCCATGACAGGAAATCATGAAGGGTTTATTGCACAGATAAAAAAGTATTAACAGATCCAGACGCTCTCATTTTTTTTTCATTGTATCTTGCATCAGCAAAATCTCTGTGCTAAAGCTACTATTTTAAGTGACACTTTGCAACAATTTGTAAGTATCGTTAACTATATTTGAGCAAATTCAATATGGCATCATAAGTTTCGTAACATGCTAAAGTTGAACGATGAGGTATTCAGTGTGGATTTGCTGTATCATTCTAAAGTGTGTTGGCTATTGCAGGGACAGGTGCTAGCCAAAATTTTACCTCTGCAAGAACAGATAGTTAAATTTTATGAAGAACAGAATCAACAATGTGAATTATTGAAAGAAGATTTCTATAGGAATGCAACATTTCTATGTGATGTCATGTCAAATCAAAATGACTTGAATATTTCTTTACAAAGTAAAACTAAGTCTGCATATGATGTGCCAAAAAAACCAATCATTTCAAAAAAAGCTATCTTTTTTCAAAATACTTCTTCTTCAAAAGGAAATTTCTGATGAACATTTTCCCCAGTTAGCAAAGTTCATTGATGAGTAGGATGATATACATGAATGACTTGAAGAATACACAGCTGTTACAGACCTATTAATTGGAGAATACAATGAGAGCTTCACTGACTTTGAGAATCATGACGTCACCCTCAAATTAGCATTTCAGCCTCACCTAGTTGACATTACCAAGGCACTTAAAGAACTATAGATGGAATTGATTGAGCTCTCAGTAGATGACATTTTAAAGTCATTGTTTGATGCTAAGAAAGATCCAATGGAAATACGAAAAAGGCAGTAGAATACCCATGCCTTTGGCAACTTGCCTGAAAAATGCTTTCTCGCTTTTCTACCACTTATTGCTGTGAATCTACTTTCTCCTACCTAACCCAAATCAAGACGCCCTTAAGGTCACAAATGACTGATACCCATCTAGAGGATCAACTGAAACTGTGGACCTCCATGCTGCAAGAAAATATTCAAATGCTTTCTGACAAAAAGCAGATACAACAAAGTCATTAAAAGGTTAGTTAACCTTAAAATTAACAAATAGTTTTCATTTTTTGAAATTATTAAGTACATAGTAGTTAGATTTTTACAAAATAATATACATTTTTAAGTATATCTAATTGACATTTCTTGAATGTGGCCTTATTTGATTACAGCTAAATTAATTTGGCCTTCCACCATGAAAATGTTCCCCACCCCTGCTCTAAACTATCTCTGATTTCTGGTACAACTGTGGTAAGCAGTCAGCACATACTTATTGTGGCCTACCTCAAGCCTGTGCTTCTGATATCTCCCTATTTCTCTGCCTAACCCAAGGACTTTACTATATCCATGAGAACCACATCAGCTCTTTCACAAAAGTAATAAATAAACAAATAAGGAATGAATAAATAAATAAATTGGTAGATAGCCCAAAAGCCAGCATCTTACATTATAAAGAAACACAAGAGCAAATTCTAATAAAATCAAGGCAAGAACACTAAATAACAAAAATTCTAAACACGACAGACAGCCAAAAAAATAGAGTCAAAAAATGGAGAGATATACATTGTTCTTAGATAGGAAGACAACATTATTAAAAAAAACTTGTCAATTCTAAACAAATTAATATATAACTTTGGTGTGATAACAATAACTGCCCCAATAGTCCACAGAGTAGAGATGTAATACATTAAGTATACATGCTGAATGTAGTGATCCAAAGGACTATTGTAGTGGTGCTATGATTAACTGCTAAAGATGTTTGGTTTTGCATGATACTTACCCAAAGCATAGTCATAATCTCCGTTAGTTTTAATTTTCTCTACCCCTCCAAATTACACAGATCTTATTTATACGCAATAACTGGGCTACTGACAAAACTCACAAGGAGCAATGAGGAATTCTTAACCATTTTTCCTACTTACTATTAAAGTTATTTATATATTTTCTTCATACATAGAAAAGGACATTGAGTTTCTATGGGCAGCAACTTGAGTAAAGACAAATAAATATCAGATAAAGGCTAGTTCATAAAGCTCCTTAATGTAAATTCCTCTAGTATCATCTCAGGCTAATTAGGGTCCACAGTTATCTTTAGCAATTAACCTTTTTTCTCCTTGGTAGAAAGGGAGACAGGATATCTTTTGTTTTTGTAAATCTATGTCCTGCTTTTAGGCAAATTGAGGGAGGGCAGAGAACATTCCTGTATCTGCTTCTTTTAAATTGTTGTAATTGTCTTCTTTTAATCAGCTCAACAATCCTTCATATTTTGGGGCAGCATATTCTGGTTTCCCACATATTCATTCTCTTGGTTATTTTCTTGCATTATTATCAGTTTTATTCTTCCTTAGGTGCCCTGTATTTTAGTCTTAATTTATTTTTGTCTTTTTTTCATTAAACAGATATAGGTTTATTTAGAAAAATTTTCTTAATAATGTGAACTCTTTTATATGCCATATTTTAAAAATTCATTCAGGAAAGTTTATGGAGCATCCAGTATATATTTCAGCCTGTGCAAGTTTATGGGGAAAAATGAATAAAAACCAGTCAATGTTCTGAAGAGTTAGCATCATTCTATGGGATTAGAAAGTAGAATTTCTGTTTTTCAGATAAGGAAGCTAAGAATGCAATTTTGGTGATTTGTTTGGATATAATGGACTCACCCACAATTTTGAACTGCGTTTTAAATAATATTTAATTGAGAAATGAAGATTGTATTAATATATATTTAAAATGCACAACATGATGATGTATACACTGTGTAATGATTACCCCAATCAAATTAATTAACATATCCATCACTACTCATGCTGTAGCTTAGATACTCAGAACTTGTTCATCTTCTAACTGAAAGTTTGTACCCTTTGACCAACATCTCTCCATTTCCTCCACCCCTCAGCCCCTGGTAACTACTGTTCTATTCTCTAGTTCCATGAGTTTGGATTTTTAGATTCCACATATAAGTGAGATCATATGGTATTGTCTGTGTCTGGCTTATTTTATATATTATATTTAATATGCCAAAGGAGGCCATAGAATCTCCATTCTTGAAGGTCTTTTAAGAGTTTTTTTAATCTGCAATGTGAAGGCATAATGCCTGAGAATGTGATAGTGGTCTTCGCAATGTTTTCAATCATATGCATGATTAAGATTAACCAAAAATTTAATTCATTTAAAAATTCTGGTTGCCACCAGATTTTTAATTTTTCTTTTGTTAAACTTTATTTTAATAGATTTAGTGGGTACAAATTGTTTTTTGTCACATTGATGAATTGTATAGTGGAGAAGTCTAGCCTTTTAGTGTACCCATCACTTGAGTAGTGTACACTGCACCCAACAGGTAATTTTTCATCCCACACCCTACTCCCACCCTCTCCCTTCTGAGTATCCAGTGCCCATTATGTCACTCTGTATGCCCATGCTTACCCATCCATTGCTTAGCTCCCACTTATAAGTGAGAACATGTGGCATTTGTTTTTTTGTTCCTGGGTTACTTCACTTAGGATAATGGCCTCCATTTCCTTCCAAGTTGCTACAAAAGACATTATTTCAAACTTTTTTATGGCTAAGCAATAGTCCACAGTATATGTATATATATACAACATTTTCTTTTCCACTCATCAGTTGATGGTCACTTAGGTTGGTTCCATATCTTTGCAATTGTGAGTTGTCTGTAATAAATGCACATCTGTGCCAACATCTATTGTTTTTTGTTATTCTTAATTTCTATGATGAGCTGTGTTTCTCTTCAATTTCTTTTCTAAATTTGATCCAGCCTTGTTATATTTATTCCTACTATTTATCTACTTCTATTTTTAGTTTTTGAATTTCTTATTTAAAGTGTTTTCACATACCCAAATGTTTTTGGGATATTTAATTCAACTTGGAGTATCTCATTACAGTTTTCATCTGCTTTTTGGTTGTTTACTTGGGTGGCAGTAGGACAATTGCTGATATATTTTAACTCTCAATTTCTGTTTATTTCTTATAGTAGTTTATATAAATAAACATTGCTTTTGTATATTCATTCAATGAACACTTTGGAAACTTGGGTTGGTTTATGACTGCAGTTCCCAAACCCCAGATCATGGACTGGTACCGCTTCTTGTCAGATAAGTTCCATCTCCTGTCAGATCAGTGGCATCAGATTCTCACAGGAGCACAAAACCTACTGTAAATGGTGCATGTGAGGGATATAGGTTGTGTGCTCCTTATGATAATCTAATATCTGATGATCTGAGGTGGAGCTGAGGCAGTGACGCTAGCACTGGGGAGTGGCTGGAAATACAGATTAGCAGAGAATCCTTAGCAGAGAAGTTTGTACAATAAATGTAATGCACTTGAATCATCCCAAAACCACCCCCCCGCCTCCTTCTGTGGAAAAATTGTCTTCCATGAATCTGGTCCCTGGTGCCAAAAAGGTTGGGGACCACTGGTTTATGAGATGCTTAGTTAAAGAAATTGAAATTTTGACTTCATATACATTCTACTACAGTTGTTGTTTATTGTCACTATCTTAAAAATTAAATGTTAGTTACATTTGATGTTAATTTATGTTATTACTTATTTATAGAAATTACATTGCCTGTGTTTACAAATTGCTAATAATGGGGCTCAGAAAACTGTACCCCAAAATGAATGTCTCAGAAAGAAAAGTTTTTCTCTGATGATCTCCTGTCCTCCTACTTCTCAGCCCCATTCTTCCCGTTCCCCCCTGAGGTAGCCATAGGAAATAGAATCCCTCCTCCCCAAGGTGGCTCATAAAAGCCAGAACCCCTTTTCCCAAAAGCCAGCCCTAAAACCTAAAATTGTTCTGTGTCAAAACTGTTCATAAAGAAATTATCTGAACTACATTGTTTGACTGTGGGTCATAAGACACCCATTCCAGAGAGGGTCCTGCCCCACACCCAAAAGGAAGGAGCACATACATGCTCAGAATTATCGAGACAACAGGCCTTGCTGTGTTTCCCCACTCAGCCTACTAACAATAGATCATACTCTTTTGTCCAATCATATTTCTACATGGCTGTCCATAATTTGTTGAACCTAAGCATAAAAATGGACAATTTCCCCTGTATCTTTGGGTGTTCACTCTGAAGGCTCCTGTGTATATATGTTAAATAAAATTTGTACGTCTTTTCTCCTATTAATCAATCTGCCTTATGTCAGTAATTTCTCAGTGAACCATTTGGAGGCCAAGAGCTTTGGTCCCTGCACTACAGTTACCTATGCTAATAATGACTTCCTGTTATTCATAAGCAAATATTATTAATGGGTGTTATTTAACAATGCTCTTGTACAACTTTCAGATAGAAATCATATTGTCCAGTTTACATTGATACAATTTGATGAAATCATAAATAATTATCATACATTTTAAATTGGAATTTCATTTCAGTAGAGAGTAAAATTGTATATTCTTTGGTTTTTAAAATGTCATTAATAAGTAAAATGTGCTTCCATATTGTCATAGTATACATATAAATGTCAGCTCCAATTTTACTCTAGATTTAATATCGTCTAAAAATATTTCATGTGAAAGGAATAATGTGTTTATGTGTTTATATATATACACACACACACACACATTTTCAAAAAACCTGAAATATTCCAATAAGAGATAACATTCTAATAGTGCTTTAATTAAACATAACTATCACCTGATCTTTCTCATAAATTTTAGGGAAACCTTTAACATAAAATCATGTTGAAAGTTCAGTTTCTATTTTCATTTTTTAAAACTCTTTCTACACACTTATAAATTATGCATGGAAAAAAGTATATTATTTTTAGCAGCTGATTTACCTTTAAGGAGCTGAACCAAGTTTTTATACTTAAAGTTCATCTTTTACTCTGGTAAGGGAAATTATATGTGTACTTTTTCCTCTGATTTTTACCTTAAGAGTAGCATACCCTTGCTGGCATAAAGTAATAAATGTCTGTATCTATCCATAGACTGATTATTTAGAGTAGATAAAATTTCTATATTTCCTTGAATCTTTGACATTAACATTTAGTGAATATATATATATATATATATATATATATTCAAAATATTTTAATTTATCCTAGCCTTTCTCTAGATGATGCAGAAGTAAATAAATTAGTTGGCTTCTTTTTTACAATTTATTTATAAGGTATGCAATTGTAAGGAAATGTCTATTTGCAACTCATCCCTTTTTTCATGTAAGAAGTAGTAGCATTTTGTTTTTTAGTCTTTACTGATATCTATTTTTACCAAGCAAGGAAGAAGAAGCTCTCAATCAGTGAAAGAACAACCTAAGCTTATGCAATGAACTAGCTGAGAATTAAAGTCCTCGTTATATAAAACTTTATTTTCAACTCGCTTACTCTGACCCTCATTCTATCTTTGATGTCCAGGACTTTTACTTTAAAACAATTTCCTGAGTTTCTTGAGAGATTTCTACGTTATTGAATGGTTATATGTTACTAGTTTAGAAAATAAAAAGCTGTTATAAAAATACAAAAGATTATTCTCTAATGAATTAAATGGATAGTAAAGGACTTTGTTATTATTTATAAAATTTGTTTCGCCTATATGCAGAGGCATTTTGGTTCATTAGATACAATTAAAATTCAAGGACATCACATTCTCATTAATGTAAACAAGAATGAAAAATGTACCAAAAGGACATTCTAAATTAGAAAGATTTCTTAATAAAATGTTTTGTCTATTTTTGTTCCATTTATGAATTTTCATATTTAAAGTCAATTTACTATTTCTTCTCCTCCTTCTCAACTATTTTCCTTTTTCCTAAAACAAACTCACCTATATATCTGCATTATATATATATATATGTGTGTGTATATTTGTGTGGCACGTGTGTATATTTGTATGGGAGAAATGCAAGAAACAGTAAGTATGACCACATATGTCTATCTCTCAGTACCCTGTATCTCATTATTAGGAATAGACACCATAGGGCAAAGTTTAACATAGGTCCATAATCTGAACATATTTCTTTATTTTCTTTAAACAATGAAGCATTTCTCATGTACATATAAGCACTTTCACAGAAAGATATATAACATGGAAAAGTCCTAATATATAATCAGTACATTGCCTTTAAAGCAATTAACTTCTTTTTTCAAATTTTTTGCATCTCTATCTACTTTTATAATCCCATTATTTCATAGCACTCACTTCACTACCTAATACTAGAAAATTCTCCATGAAAAATAAGGATTCAACTTTTTTCTTTTTCTTTATATTTAAGTAAGGGAGTGGAAATCTTACTTAAGAATTCATAACTAAAGGTCTGCCTTCCAAGGGGTCACAACTCAAATTCATGGTAACTGAGTACTGTGAAAAAGTGTGGCCAAGATTTTAATTTAAAGTGTTCTTGGCTGGGTGCGGTGGCTCACACCTGTAACCGTAGCACTCTTGGAGGCTGAGGCAGGAGGATCGCTTGAGCCCAAGAGTTTGAAGTTGCAGTGAGCTATGATGACATGACACCACTGCACTCTAGCTGGGGCGACAGAGTGAGACTCCGTCTCAAAAAAAAAATATTCTTGGATGTTAGTGGCACCAGCTGTCTGCTAGAAACAAATGTAAATCCTCTACAGGAGAAGATAAGTCAAAGTAGACTAATAATTATTACAACTGATAAAAACAAAATGGTCATGAGCACAATTGAATAAAGTAAAATCAAAGAAAAATAATTTAGCAGGTGTGAAACCCAGTGGAAACAAAAGCAAGAGGAGCATCAGATCCATGCCAGCTTCATATATTGGCATCATCAGGGGCAGAAGAATAATATTTACTTAAAGAAATAAAATATTAAAAGAAAAACATGAATAAGCAGCAAACCACTATGAAAAATGACCAAAGCATATTTGAAAGACAGCCAAAAATAATTTTTAAATCAAATATTAAAATTAAAGCTAAATGATATACTCAGTAGAATGGGTGTAGAGATCTGGAATTGGCAGACCCCTTTACCACTTTCATAATTCCATGCTTTTATGCTAGTCACTTCCTGATCTAAGTTCATAAATATCATCCATGAATATATAATAAATTCCTTGAATAGGAAGTTTCAAATTTTTCTATATTTTAGCTATTATTTTTAGGATTTCAGTACAATTGTTATTTACAATAAAAATGTATTATTTATAAAATAACTAATATATTTAAAATGTCCTTTTGTTTCTAACTATATACCAAGTATACCTTGATAAACACTTGATAGGGGAAAAAACCCAATTCTAAAAAAATACATAATGCAAAATGTTAAATCCATCAATAAATTAAGATATACAAGACATTTTTAAAGCAAAACCTAAATAAAAATGGGAATAATAGATGGTTACTTAAGGTGACATTCAACTTGATGGCATTTGAAGAAACAGGCAAATGTCATATTAATCACCACAAGCTTGTGGAGTGTGGATACCAGGAGACAAAGCCCTGATTTAGCATAAGGTGGAGAATATAATTGGAGACACCCAGGACAAAGATGGATGCCCCTCGTGTTGCAGAAATATTCTCTCACCAAAAAAAAATCGAAATCTTTAAAAGCTGGCAAAAATATTTAATACAATAAATAAACAGACTATATGAGGCATTCCATAACTTTTGGGACAGCAAATACTTAAAGCAAGGGAAATTATAAAATGAAGATCTCAATATTTAACATAGTTTCTTCCCTTGAGGTATTTATGAATTTCAAAGAAGTTGATGGTAGACTGAGAAACAGAAATCTCATGAGGAAGTGCAGAAAAAATAAATAAACTTCAAGTTCTCTGCAGGAAAAAGGTTCTTGCTAAAAATCCCTGGATTGGAAAGCACAGGTTGGAATCCCTCTACAAGACTGAGGATAGGCTGGAACTAGAACAGAGCCTATAAGGACTCACGCTGAGCTTCAAATCATCTTAACCCTTGATTCTACTTAGAGGAAAGGATAAAGTCCTATATCAACTGTAATGCAAAATGAATAGTAATTTCTATATGAATTTTTTCAAAAAAAGGCTTAAATTTTTTCCTAAATGGTCCTGTGTTCAACAATAATTGCCAGTAATATCAAAAGATAAAAAAATGAAGAAAAGCCAAGAGATAAAACAGGCAAAAAAAAAAAAAAACTAAACAAAGAAAAAGAAGATATTGTAATTATCAGATATAAACTTTAAAATAAGTATGATAAGTATTCATAAAATAAAATAGCTGATGGGTATATTAATAGAAAGCTATAAAATGTGAAAAAAAGGAATGATAGAAGGAGAGAGAGAGAAAGAACACCACATGAATGTTTTATGATTTTCCTGTGCAGTAACTAAAAAGGAGAACTCTTTTTAGAATTACTTCTGCCATAGACTGAGAGGATTAAAACAACAAACATTTAATTCTTACACTTCTGGGGACTGGGAAGTCCAAGATCAAGGTTCTGGCTGATTTGGTTTCTGGTGAGGGCTCTCTTCCTTGTTTGCAGGTGGCTGCCTCCTAGCTGTATCCTCACATAGTGGAGAGAGAGATTCTCTCTTTCCTGTCTCTTATTTCAAGGTCACTAATCTCATTCTTGATGTTTCCACCCTCATGACCTTGTTACTTCCCAAAGGCCTCACCTCCAAATATCATCACATTGGGGATTAAGATTCAACATGTGAATGTGGGGGAGACACAAGCATTTGGTCCATGGCAAGCCCAAGAAAATATCCAAACTGAAGCATCAGGTCTTGTGCTTTTTTTAAAAACACAACTGGAAAACTCCCAGCTCAAGGCTTTGTATTGGTTGTTCCCTATGTTTGGGAAGTTCTTCACTCTCTTAGTCACAAGCTAAATTTCTTACTTAGATTGTATGAAATTTGCTGAAATGTCACCTTCTAAAATCTCCTTTTTATATGAGATATGAGTTATTTACTCTGTATAATTTCCTAATTACAGTATGATTTCTGTCTCTCCCTACCTTAACATAAATATTTCAAGGACAGAGATTATTTGTGATAGCTTTATGTGTATGCTTGGAATGTGCTTCCAATTCTGAAATAGAACTCGATATACATTTGAAGAAAGCGTGAAATAATAGAATTATTATTCTCTCCCATTACTTTTATATATTCACGTTTTTACTTTCAAGGAATTTCTTTGTTTTTTCCTTCACACCACAGTTTTAATTTTCCTTCGTGTTAGTGGTCTTGCATGGACTTACATTTGGCTATCTCGTTTTTATATTTCCTTGTCTTGTCATTCCCTCACATCATCTCATTCAGTTTTTTCCTTCATCTTTTTTTATTTTTTTACATTCCACAATTGTGTGTATTTGCTTAATATACCAGCTTTAGAACAGAATTTTTTTCCTTCTGGTAAAAAAAGATAGGAAAATAATCACAAGTGATAACTACATTTTTAAAGAAAAGAACGAGAAATGGATGATAATGCAAATATATGAGGCAGATTAGGTAGAGAACGCTAATGTTCCAGACAAATCAGAAGTTGCCACACCTGTAAAATAGAAGGAATGGGCATTACTCAATACCATAGAAGGAAAAATTCCAAATACAGTCATGTCATTTATATGTGCTTCCTGCCTGACCTATTAAACGGTTAAATATTTTAGACATTGATGCAAAACTTTAATGAGACTCAAATGCATTGTTTAGATGAGCAGGTATTAACTTCTGCAAAGTAATTTCAAAACATTTCAGTAGAATCAAAGGAAACATGTTTATCTCACAAAGAACAGTTTTGATCACCACTAAAAGAGTTTAGTCACACACATGAAGTTTTGTTTATTTATTGTCTCAAGGTTCACCTCCCATGAATTCCTCTACCAAAAAATTTTCTCTAGACAAAAAATTTAAGTAAAAATAGAAAGTGCTATTCTATTTTTTTTCCAAAATATTATGAGGGTACAAATGTTTTCGGTTACATGTATTGATTTTCTTATGCTTGAGCCAGGGTTATAGGTGTGTCAATCACCCAGATGGTGTTCACTGTACTCATTAGGTAGGTTTTCACCCATCCCCTCCTCCCCACTCACCCCTGCTTGATTTCCACTGAGTTTTACTTGCCTCTGCACATGTGTGTGCTCATCGGTTACTTCCAGTTTAATAGCGAGTACATGTGGAGTTTGTTTTTCCATTCTTTAGATACTTCATTTAGGATAAGGGTCTCCAGTTCCACCCAAATTGTTGCAAAAGGCATTATGTCATTATTCTTCATGGCTAAGTAGTATTCCATAGTATACACATACCACATTTGTTAATCACTCATGAATTGATGGGCACTTGGGTTGATTCCACATCTATGCAATTTTGAATTGTGCTGCAGTAAAAATTCAAGTGCAGGTATCTTTTTATAAAATGACTTCTTTTCCTTTGAGTAAATACCCAGTAGGGGGATTCCTGGACCAAATGATAAGTCTACTTTTCTTTGAGGAATCTCCATACTGTTTTCCATAGAGGTTGTACTAGTTTGCAGTCCCATCAACAGTGGAATAACAGAAAGGAATAAGCATTCCTTTCTCTCTGCATCCACACCAGCATCTATTGTTTTTGGACTCTTTAATACATGTAACCTAAATGTCTGTACCCCCATAACACTCTGAAATAAATAAATTAATTAAAAAAATAAAAGCTATCAATTGCTATGAAAAAAATTCAATTTAATATTAAAAAAATAAATAAGAATCATTCTAACTGGGGTAAGGTGATATATCACTGGTGGTTTTAATTTTCATTTCCCTCATGATTAGTGACATTGAGGATTTATTCATATGTTTATTGGCAATTTGTCTATATTCTTTTGAAAAGGTTCTGTTCATATCTCTTGCCCACTTTTAATGGGGTTCTTTGTTTTCTCCTTGCTGATTTTCTTGAGTTCTCTGTAGACTCTGGTTATTAGTCCTTTATCAGATGTATAGCTTGTGAATATTTTCTCCTATTCTGTAGGTTTTCTATTTGCTCTGTTGATTATTTCCTTAGCTGTGATTTTCATTTAATCAAGTCCCATTTATTTATTTTTGTTGTTGCTGTGATTGCCATGGGGGTCTTTTTCATAAATTCTTTGCCTAGGCCAATATCTATAGGAGTTTTTCCAACATTTTTTTCTAGAATTCTTATGATGTCATGTGTTACATTTAAGTCTTTGACCCACCTTGAATGAATTTTTGTGAGTGGTGAGAGATATGGATCCTGTTTCAATCTTCTGCATGTGGCTATCCAGTTTTCCCAGTACCATTTATTGAATAAGGCTTCTTTTCCCCAGTGTATATTATTGTTTGTCAAAGATCAGTTGGCTGCATGTGGATGATTTTATATATGGGTTCTCTGTTCTGTTCCATTGCTCTATATCTCTATTTTTGTGCCAATACCATGCTGTTTTGGTTGCTATAGCCTAGTAATATAGTTTGAAGTCTGGTAATGTGATGCCTCCAGATTTATTCCTTTTGCTTAAGATTGCTTTGGCTATTCGGGCTCTTTTCTGGTTCCAAATGTAGCGTAGAATTATTTTTTCTGTCTGTGAAATATGACGTTGGTATTTTGATGGGGATTGCATTGAATCTATAAATCACTTTGGGTAGTTTGGACATTTTAACAATGTTGATTCTACTAATCCATGAGCATGATATATTTTTCCATTTGTTTGTGTTGTCTGCAATTTCTTTCCTCAGTATTTTGTAGTTCTCTTTGTAGAAATCTTCTACCTCCTTGGTTAAGTATGTTCCTAGGTATTTTATCTTCTTTGTACCTATAGTGAATGGTATCAAGTCTTTGATTTGACTCTCAGCTTCACCATTATTTGTGTGTAGGAATCCTACTGATTTATGCACATTGATTTTGTAACCTGAGACTTTGCTGAATTTATTTATGAAATCTAGGAGTCTCATGGTGGAGTCTCTGGGGATTTCCAGATATAAGATCATATCATTAGCAAAAAGCGGTAGTTCGACTTCCTCCCTGATTTGGATACACTTTATTGCTCTCTCTTGCCTCATCGCTCTGGTTACGACTTCTAGCACTATGTTGAATAGAAGTGGTGACAGTGGGCACCCTTGTCCTGTTCCAGTTCTTAGAGGGAATGCTTTCAACTTTTACCTATTCAGTATGATGTTGGCTGTGGGTTTGTTATATATGGCTTTTGTAATTTTGAGGTATGTTCCTTCTATGCCTAGTTTGTTGAGGGTTTTTATCATGAAAGTGTGCTGAATTTTGTTGAATGCTTTTTCTGCATCCATTGAGATGATCAGATGGCTTTGTTTCTGTTTCTGTTTATCTGGTGATTCATATTATTGATTTATGTATGTTGAACCATCCTTGTATCCCTGGGGTGAAGCCCACTTTGCCATGGTGGATTATTTTTTGATGTGCCATTGAATTTGGTTTGCTAGCATTTTATTGAGGATTATTGTATCTATATTCATAACTGATATTGGTCTGTAGTTTTCTTTTTTTGTTGCATCTTTTCCTGGCTTTGGCATCAAGGTGATACTGGCTTTGTAGATGACTTGGGGAGGATTCCCTTCTTTTTGATGTTATGGAGTAATTTCTGCAGTGTGGGTATCAGCTGTTTTTGTAGATCTGATAAAATTTGGTTGTGAATCTGTCTGGACCAGGGCTTTTATTTGTTGGAAGATTTTTTAATATTGCTTCAATCTCATTGCTTGTTATTAGTCTGTTCAGGAGTTCTATTTCTTCCTGAATGAATCTTGGGAGGTTTTATGTTTCCAGGAATTTTCCCATTTCTTCTATGTTTTCTAGTTTATTTGCATAGGGATTTTCATAGTATTCACAAATGATATTTTGTATTTCTGTGGTATCAGTTGTAATATCTCCTTTTCCATTTCTGATTGAGTGTATTTGAGTCCTTTCTTTTCTCTTCCTGGTTAATCTATCAAGAGGTCTATCAATTTTGTTTATCTTTTCAAAAAACCAAGTTTTTGTTTCATTGGTCCTTTGTATCTTTTTGTTTTGTTTTGCTTTCTAGTTCATTTTGTTCTACTCTGACCTTAGTTATTTCTTTTACTTTGCTAGCTTCGGGTTTGGTTTGCAATTCCTATTCTAGTTCTTGAGACATGTCATTATATTGTTAATTTGTGATCAACTCCCATCAAAGCACCCACATGCAAAGCCAAAGGTTCTTACCCAACATATGCTACAGACGCTCCCTTACAAGTGTGGGGGCAAGAAAAAAAAAGCCACATATAAACAAAAGAAAATCCAAAATTAGTGACAGAGGAGAAGGAATCAGTGAAAGAACTCTGGAAGTACAAAAAGTCAGAGCAAAAGTACACCCCCAAACGGGAACACCAGTTCTCTAGTAATGGATACCAAGCAAAATGAAATATTGAAATGGCAGATAAAGAATTCAAAATATGAATTATAAGGAAGCTCAATGAAATCCAAGAGAAAATGGAAAACCGATTCAACAAAATAAGAAAAACTATTCAGGAAATGAATGAAAAATCCACTGAACAGATCGACATATTAAAAAGAAACCAAGTGAATTTCTGGAAATGAAAATTTCATTTACAGAATACAAAACACAGTGGAAAGTTTTAAGAATAGACTAGAATTAGGCAGAAGAAAGAATCTCACAGCTTGAAGACAACTCTTTGGAATTAACTCAGTCAGTCAAAAATAAAGAACAGAGAATTAAGAGGAATGAATAAAGCCTACTAGATATACAGGATTATGTAAAACAGCCAAATATAAGAATCATAGGCATCCCTGAGGGTGAAGAAGAAAACAGACAAGGGCTGGAAAACCTATTTGATGGAATAATTGAGGAAAGCTTCCCTGGTATTGCTAGAGATATAGACATCCAGGTACAGGAAGCTCAATGAACACCTGGGAGATTCATTGCAAAGAAGCAATCACCAAGAGACATAGTCATCTGACTGGCCAAAGTCAACACAGAGGAGAAACTGCTGTGAGCCATGAGGCAAAAACATCAAGTAACTTACAAAGGAAAACCCATCAGGCTAACTGCATACTTCTCAACTGAGACCTTACAAGCCAGAAAGGATTGGGACCCAATCTTAATCTTCTTAAACAGAACAACTGCTTGAATTTTGTATCCTGCAAGACTAAGTTTCATATATGAAGGAGAAATAAATACTTTTCCAGACAAGCAAACACTGAGGGAATTTGTGAAGGCCAGACCTGCCCTGTAGGAAATACTGAGAACAGCATTATACATGGATTAGCACAATAGACACCCACCAGAGTAAAACCACCCAAAAACTAAAGGAAAGAGCTCATATAAAACAATAGTGCAAGTGGTAAAACAAAGTAATAAGGTACTATCCAACAGATGAACAGAACAGTATACCACTTATCAATTCTACCTATCAATGTGAATGGTCCAAATGCCCCGCTCAGGAGACATAGGCTGGCTAAATGGATGAAAAAATACAACTCAAGTCTCTTCTATCTCCAGGAAACACATACAAGTCACAAGGACACATACAGACTCAAGGTGAAGGGATGGAAAAAAATACTCCATGCAAATGAAAACCAAAAAAAAGCACGTGTAGCCATTCTCATATCAGATAAAATTGACTTTAAATCAACAATAGTAGAGAAAGACAAAGATGGTCATTATATAATGGTAAAAGGAGCAATGCAACAAGAAGACATAACAATCCTAAATATTTATGCATCTATCACAGGAGCTTCCAGATTCATAAAGCAAACCCTAGCAGATCCAAGCAAGCAGATAAACAGCAGCATTGAATTGCCAGATACTTCAACACCCCACTGACAGAACTGGACAGATTATCCAAGCAGAAAATAAATAAATAAATACTGGATTTAAATGGGACTTTAGGACAAATAGGCTTAACAGATATTTACAGAACATTTTACACAAAAACTACCAAATATACATTCTTCTCATTAGCACTTGGAACGTTCTCCAAGATTCATCATATCTTAGGCCACAAAACGTCTCAACAAATTTAAAAAAATAGAAATTATGCCGTGTGTCTTCTCAGAGGACAGTGGAATAAAACTAGAAATCAACTCCAAGAGAAACACTTGATTCTACACAAAGTCATGGAAATTAAACAACCTGCTGCTGAATGATTACTGGGTCAATACTGAAATTAAGATGGAAATTGACTGATTCTTCAAACTGAATGACAAAGGGCACATAAGCTACCAAAATATACAGGCTTCAGCAAAAGCAGTCCTAAGGCAAAATTTCATAGCCTTAAATGCCTACATTCCACCTTTTTATTTTTTCGTTTTTGACTCCTCTCTTTCTGATGGTTTTGATGGCTGTTGTTTTGAGAAGCAAAATCCTTCTATTCTTAAGAATGTCATTCTTTTTCTTTTTCTTTTTCCCATGTTCTTTTAATAGCTCATCAGAGATTTATATATATAGTATGAATTTTCATTTACCTGATCAGTAGTACTGCTATAGGTTCCATTAGAAAAGTGTTTCCTCAAATTAGGAGATACTTCCACATGTACAAGTGTGCCTATAGGTATGAACTTAGATGTTCTTTGGGTCTGTCGTCTGTCTACTTGAATCCTAGTAGAAACCCTTTCTTGGACTGTTCAACCAGGTAACAATCCGGTGTGCCCAGCTCATAGTTTATGCCTTGGTGACTGATAAGTTTTCAACTGCTGATAGTCACTTAGATCGCAACAGCATAACAACTCCTAAAAAATAAAAATAAAAATAAAAACATCCATGGTAGACTGAATGTGCCACATGCTGGACTAAATGTTTTGTGTACCTCTCCTAATCAACCACATGAAAAAGGATTTTATTATCGTAATTTTAAAATGAGAAAGCTGAGGCATATGAAGATTAAATAACTTGATAAAATAAACAGCAATTTGAAAATCAAGAATTACAATCTGAGACTTTCTGATTTATAACTAATCTAGTGTTTTTAAATATTATGTTATTCATTTGCAATGCACTAAGTATGTTAAATGCTGCTTCCAGTATGCTCAACTACCTGGTTCCTCCATCTTTCTACTTCCTCTGGTAATATTTCTTAGTGATGATGTTACCATTCCATATTCAAAAATGGATCAATACTAGTCCAAACACCTATTCTTCTACACATTTATTTTTTAAGAAATTTAGTCCTCAAAGAAATGGTTGATGAGAGTTTCTAATGGGAGAGATACAACTTTGATGCACAAAACAGCAGTTAAGTCCTGCAGTGCACACTATAAGGTACATGTTTTCTGCTTAGTATAAACTTTAATTTTCAGGAGGATAAAGGATCTTCCTTTTACTCAATCAAATTGGTTAGCATTGCAATTTAAAAATTCTCTTCTGGTACTATTATACCATTTCCTTTAGGTCCTAGTGTATAACTCTATTTGAAGTTTTCATATTATTCTTTGTTATTAGAGTATTTTAGGGATAGGATGAGATGGTAATAAGAGGATATATTGCCAGATGATATGTCAAGTTATTCACCAGTAGTAACATTTATATGCAACTTCTTTTTGCATGAAGAATCTTGAATAATCTGCCTAATTATTAGTAGGTAAAAATAATTACAGAAGACAAAAAAATCAGTCTTATCCAGGTATATTTTCTTGAAAAGAAGGTATTGATCTGAAGATATGTTCACAGACAGAAGCGGAAGGTTAAAGTTAACTATTGTCTTTTCATGAGGATGATAGTTATGTATATATGAATGGTTGAATTTCATTAGATTATCTTTTAAAATTTTTTTTATTAAAAAAATGTCCAAAACCTAATCTTCTTTTAACACGTTTTTGTGTGGAAAAGTAAATATATGAGTTACCATTTGAGTTCCAAAGACAAGAAGTAATTATTTTGGATGTCCTGAAATAAAATTCAAAATAGATTTAAGAAACACCTAGATTCTGATATTTACATTTTAACAGCACACTTCAGGGAAATAATATTTTGGGATGTGCACATAGTGTTGAAAAATTGTATTTTTAATTATATTTTAGGTTTTATATTTAATCACAGCTATCTCCTTTATGCCTCTAGGCTTGTTCTTTTTCCAAACAGAGAAAAGAAAAAGAGAGTGAAAGCTCATTGAATGATTGAAGCAGAAATCATACCACTTGAAAAGAGTTCATGGTTTCTCTTTTTATGATGCATCAGGGTATACAGTAAATCTTGCTATATTTAGTAGCTACAGTAATCTTGCTAAGCTTTGTAGTAGAGTTTACCGTCAAATCTTATTTTTGAAAAAGTCAGCTATAAATTTTATGTTGGTGGTGTTTTAAAACAATAATCTCTATCTCATCATTGTCCACATTATTGGGAGGGAAATAAAGCATAAAAAAGCAATTCAGTACTTAGCGCAGAGTATGAAAACTGCTGGCATTGTAACTGTACTTTGCTGATATATCTTTTCAAGCTATATTTTTGCTGCCCCAGAAGAATCAGTTTCACTTGGTGAGCATTCTACCTCACAGGTAAAAGCAGTGCCAGCATTCACATAAATGACAGTCCTCCAGGTATTATATTCTGAATACCGAAATGAGGCTCGAAGCCCAAAATATATCCATTGCCTTTTAGTGATATCTGCAATTTATTCACAGGATACAAAGTCTTTCATGATTTTTTCTTAGAAATACAGTATAAAATATAAATAGCACAATGACATATAACATATAATTCTAAAATAACTCAGACATCAATGGGAGCTTCTGCCCTGGGAATATAAATGATAAGGAAGCAAGGAGAGAATCACAAAAATGACACAGAAAGACATTTTGGAAAGGGTCAAATAATATTAGCTCCAACTAGTCTGATATTATACCTAGGGCAATAGTGCGTACTAAGAGAATAGAAAATTTCTTGTAAAGGAATGGTTATGAAGCATTGTTTCCTTTATTAATTGTCACAGTCTTAGGAAATTGGTCTGTAGAGAGTCATCTTAAATTTCTGAATTGACTGAAAAGACATCTTATAGAGCATTAAATTCACTGCCACAGCCATGAGCAAAAATTTTGCCATGTGAAAATTCTTTCTGTTTCTTTCTCCTCTTTCAAAATATACTCCAACTCATGCCTTCTATGCTATCAAGTTTACTGTTTTATTACTGCTATTTACTATTCTTATTCTTGTTCTCAAAACTTTAATATTACATCTTGCACATGTTTCTTTCTTTGTATAAGGCAAATTCTTGAATCTAGAAAATTATACATGTAACCTAAATGTAACACTGGTAACTGGGGACACTATTTTAGAGGAAAGCATTGAAGGAATTTAGGTAAGTAAACTTTTTTACCCCTTAATTTCTTTCTCAAAACAGACAATGAAGATTTGTGTTATGAATAGAGTGGGAGAAGACAGAAATATCCTTCTTATTTTGCATACTGTGCAAACAACTACCAACCAGAAAAGTCCATTTTCAGTAAATCTAAGAGAAAGTAAAATAAACAGATTCAAAAAAAAAATCACATCAAACTTTTGCCAACAAAAACCCCAGCCCAGATGTCTCCCTGATGAATTTTTCTCAAACCTAATGAAGACGTTTAAAAATTGACATTTATGCCCCTGAGAATTAAAATGAATTTTTCAATGTCTTTTATGAGGAAACCAATATGAAAAAAAAAATCTGATTCCTTGATTAAATATCTAAGAATCTGATGGCCATGTTAACGATGCCCTTTAAGACTATGTCTTCTTCAATTTTACCAGAAGGTATATAGCCCAAACCTATCCTTGACTGCTCAGTAGTTAAACTGAGAATTAATTATTCTATTTCTTATTGATTTGTTACTGACAAGTTTCCTTGCATTATTACTACCAAAACCTAACAAACTGAGATAGGTTGGGTATCAGTAATAATAATGAATGCCAGAGTAGGTACACTAGGACATGGAATAGAACATGTAAAAAGGCAGAATTCAGCTAAGTGTGTGGTGAAATTAGTTCATTTTAATTTATGTGTCTAATATTTAGCAATGATAGGAATAGAGAAATTAAGCAAAAGATACATTTTAGAGATTAAAATTAAAGATGGTTGGAGTGACGCAAGGTTTTACACCTCAGCAAACTTATCTAAACATAGTGAAAATGAATTGCTTGTGTAGGAAGCAAGCACTAGATTGCTGACTGGAATATAGGGTAGAATTCCTTCACACTCCTCCCCTGTAGATTTAAATCCTTTGTAGAAAATGTTGTGGACTTAGTCCTGTGGTGAAGATCACCAACTGCTAAATTACAAAATACAAATCATTTTGATATAGCTTAACTTGCGCGCGAGTGTGTGTGTGTGTGTGTGTGCGTATCCATTATAAATATGCATCTGGACATTGAAGTGAATTTCAAAAAGCAAACACGTCCAGGTGACCTTAATATACTTCAAATAGGGATCATTCGCTCATACTCTCATTCTCTCTTTCCCTGTTAATACCCTGTCCTCATATTAACCACCATTTTGATTTATGACAGGTTACTTTTGCCTATTTTTGAAAATTTTGTAAATGAAATCATACAGTATACAGACTTTTGTGCATGGTTTCTTTTTTTCGACATTATGTTTGTGAAATACATTCATGATGTTTATTGTAGTTGCTCTTCAATCATTTCCATTGCTCTATAGTTTTCCATTGCATGGAATTATAGCAAAATATGTTGATCTATTCTACTGTGGATGGACATTCAGGTAGTTTCCTATTTGGACCCATTATATATACTGCTGCTGGGAACATTATTGTACATATACATATACATTTGTTCTTGGTTTATACCTAGAAATAGAGTAACTGGGTTATGCATATTTCACCTTTATTTGATGTTATCATACAGATTTCTAATTCCTAATTTCACCAGCAGTGGATCGGATCAGAGTTTCTGTTTCTCCTTATCCCTACCAATACTGGTATGATCAGTCTCTTTCATTTTCGCGATTCTAGTGTGTGAACAGTGAAATCAAACTGTGTTTTAAATTTGAATATCTCTGATGACTGAGATAGAATACTTTTTTATATATTTTATTGTTAATTTGTATATTTTCTAATGTGTCTTTGACTCTTGTTTCTTTTGGGTGTGTATATTTCATTTTTATTGTGGTAAAATATACATAATATAAAATTTACCATTTTAACCATTTTTAAGTGTACATTTTAGTGTCAGTATGTACTTTCACAATGTTGTGCAACCTTTGTTACTATCCATTTCCAGAACTATCTCATCATCCCAAACAGAAATTGTGTAACCATTGTAGTAATTCCCCATTCTCTCTTACCCTCAGCCCTTGGTTTATTTTACTTTTTATCTCTTAGAAGTTGCCTATTCCAGGTGTCTTTTAAAAATAAAATTCTTTAAAAAATTTTTCATTTTGTGTCTGGCTTATTTCACTTAGCATGTTTTCAAGGTCCATCTATGATATAGTGTGTGTCATATTTTCAGTCATTTTTAAGACTGAATACTATTCCATTGTATGTATATACCACATATTTTTTTATCCATTCATCTGTTGTTGGATATTTGGGTTGATTCCACCTTTTGGCTATTGTGAATAGTAGTGCTATAGACATTGGTGTGTACATGTCTGTTTGAATCCCTGCTTTCAATTCTTTTGGGCACGTACATAGCAGTGAAATTGGTAGGTTATATGGTAACTCTGTATTTAACTTTGAGAAAATGCCAAATTTTTCCACAGTGGCTGCAGCATTTTACATTCCCGCCAGCAAAGTTAAAGTTCTTTCATACCCTCACCAAAACTTGTTAATTTCCATTTTTTAAATAATAACCATCCCAAGGAATGTGAAGTAGTACCTCAACGTGGTTTTGATGTGCATTTTCCTAATGTCTAGTGATGCTGAACATTTTTTCATGTGCTTATTGGCCATTTGTATATCTTCTTTGGTTCTTTGGAGAAATGTCTATTCAAGTCTGTTGCCTTTTTATAAATTTTTTTTAATTGTAAGAGTTCTTTCTATACTATATTCTGGGTATTAACCCCTTATCAGACACATAATTTGAAAATAGTTTCTCCTATTCTGTGGGTTAGCTACATGTGTATTTTTAAAATCAGAGTAATTCTCCATGTATTCTGGATGTGGGTCTTTTGCCATATTGAACGCTTGTAAAAAACTCAGTCATCTGATCCCATTATCTTTTTCTAATCTCTTCTTATTCTTTCTGGGTTTTCTTGCTTGACATGCATTGTAACTTTCCCTGCGGTGCCAGACATTGTATATAAGTTTTAAAGTTAATTGTTTCAGTTGATTTTATTTTATTTCAGAGATAATTTACCCTATTTTATGGCAGATAGCTATAATAGAGGCAGAGTACCTTAATCCAGTCGGGGTCTTTGCTGACTCTAGGCTGAATTATAGATTTTGTAAAGCTCTACCCTTGTTTCTCCTACCCCTAAGGCCCCAAGTTGAGATCCTTGGAGGTTACCTGGGCCTTCCTTCTTGGCAGATCCAACTCCAAATTTTGTCTCCTCAGCACTTGGACTCCAGTAAATTCCATTGTGCCCCCAACGGCTTAACCTCGTAACATCTAGGTCTGCATAGCGAAGAATGTAGTAAATTCCTCAGTGAACATTGTAGAGGGACAGGCTCATCCTTGCAGCTTCTATGGCATCCTGCTTGCTACACACAAGTGCCAGCTGCTTTGGCAGTCTAAATTCCAAGTTTTGCCACCTTAGCCTTCTGAGATTGCCAAAATTGTTGCTGGATTATCTACCCTTTGGCAGCAACCCTCATCAAGAAGAGCCACATTAATCTTTGAAGATCAGTAAATGTTCTGAGGAATGAAGCAGTTCGCAGAATGGTGGCTCGTGGAGTTCCCTTTCTCTCTGGAATCTTGAACTTTGAAGACCTGCTCTTTGTTTGTTTGTTATTTATTTATTTTATATGACTTTTCTAGTTTTTTTTTTATTTGTTTTTGTTTGTTTTGAGATAGGGTCTTGCTCTGTCACCCAGGCTGGAGTTCGGTAGCATCATCATAGCTCACTGCAGCCTCAAACTCCTGGGCTCAAGGCATCCTCCTGCCTCAGCCTCCTGAGTAGCTGAGATTACAGGTGCGTACCACCACTCATGGCTAATTTTTTTCTTTTTTTGTAGAGAGGGGGTTTTTCTATGTTGCCCAGTCTGGTCTCAAATTCCTGGGCTCAAGCAATCCACCCACCTCAGCCTCCACAAATTTTAGTGTATTGGCAACATAAATTACAGAAAAGGCAGTATTAGTAGAATTTCATCACAATACAATGGGACCAAGATTGAAAGTCAAATGACAAAGACTTCAAAATCAGAAATAAAAGTCAATGATTCCTTAAATTGAGAACTAGGGCTTTTTGTTATTGTTGTTGTTTTAGATTAAACATGTCATGCTATGTTCTTATTTAGGAATGTTACTAATTATACAATAAAAATTTCCAATATAGGAACTTATAATTGCTAATTTGGAAGAGCATATTGCAGTGTTTTAAAAAGTCACATTTGCTCATTCAGTTAAATTTCAGAAATACAAAAAGAACTTAAAACTATCATCTGCAGTCCAAAATGTATGTTTTTCTTACCTGTTATAGGAATCTAGAATCAGATTTTTTAACTTTAAGAGATGGAGGCTTGACAGGCTTAGAAACAAGAAAAGATAGTTTTTGAATACAAAATAAGAGTTTAAAAAAAGAACATCAGAGAAAAAACACTTAAATCTGAGATCATATCAACCAGTTATCAAAAAATTCAGCCAAAGTTTTTAAGATGATGGGAATGAGAACACTCAAGTTTATAAATCATTAGGGCTAAGAATAGGAGATCCAAGATGCTGCTGACAAGGACCCTTCAGGAAAAGTTCATAATTATAACAACAATGTGACAGCTGTGATTTAGTATTATTTATATGAAAGCAATTGAAATAACAGAGTCTGTCAAATACCACAATTAAAGAAACAGAAAAGAACATAAAAAACAAAACTATGAAACTAAATAAAATAAAGCAAAAGAGGAAAATGTTAGGAATTTTTCTTTACAGTATTATTTTCCACATAAGTCATTTAAAAAAGAATAATATGAGGATTTATAAATATTTGGAAACGATTCTATAATATATTAGCTTATAATATCTTGAGTGATTTAAGTTAACATAAAAGCGTCATTTTTTTTAGGTAGCAGAAATTATCTCCTATCTTCATTTTTGTCAATTATTGGGTAGGGAAAATGGTAATATGAACACAACAAAATTTGGTAGAGATTCCAAACAAGAAGAGTTTATATAGTTATCTTTGTTCTTTACATTGAGCATCCAATGAAAATAACCACATCTCCCAGGTTATATCAGTGCGTAATTGCTGACTATAATTTCTAGAATTCACTGTGTACAATAATGAATTATGTTAGGAGATTATTACTGGCTGTAAATACCTTACAAATACTAACAGTATTAGAAGTGTTTGGTTTGAATATTGACAATTTTATTTCAAAAGAAAAAAAAGAACACCAAGATATAAACAGCCTGGAATTTAAAGTGAGGTTTTCATTACTCTGCTCAAAATGAGTTAATAGTATTTTAGAATAAATTTGATTATTCTTTCTTGTCTATGGCCAATTATTTTTCATACTACTATTTGGTGTCAGTTTTACAAAAATAGACATAACACATTTGTAATTCTCAGAATTTAGAGTTTGTATATTATTTAATTTTAGTATAATAAAATACATTTTCCTAAGGGGAAACTTCCTAGTCTAAATTTTGTTTAATATATTGAAATTTATAGAAAGTGCTTAGATAACTGTGTTATAAATCTTTGGGGCACTTATAAAATTTCTATAATATTACCCTCAACACTCAAAGACAATTTGATAATAATGAATCTTTTAAAAAATGCCTAGTTTTGAAAATCACATAAATTAAAAATTCTTCAATGTTCACTAAGTCTCCATTATATAATGTGCTATTATTTCATTTTATACATAACTAAAAGCGTCTATGGATCATTTGATAAATCTTGAGAACTGTATTATTTGTTTATGTTTAACAAAATTGACACACTATGATTAATGATTTTTAAATAATATTAATTGGAAACAAAACTTCTAGTAAATTTAAATGCATTTTAAAGCAAAAATTAAAAAAAAACTACACAAAATTCAGTAATTTTTTTTTACCATACATAAAAAAATAGATGACAGCAATACGGAAATCTACCAAGTTGGTGAAAAAATATGCAATGGGTTTGTCTTTTCTATGTAATGTCCTTATGCACAAAAGTCATGCTGAAGTTTAATTGAAGTGGAGAAAAGCTACCTTCTAACAAAGGCATTTGTTTTACTTATTAAAATTGTGCTGAATTAAAAATTTCATTTATAAAATGAAAAATGCCAGCATGTCTAGATAAAGGAAGGATTATTAAAGTTATCTTTACTTAGTTCTTGGTCTTATAACCATTCAATCAATATAATTTTTAAAGTTATTAAACAGGTCCATTGTAAAATAGTAGCCTGCTTTTTAAAAATCCTTTATTTTTTTTGAAATGTGGTGTTAGAAGGAAAAAGATATAGTGGGTAAGTTTTTGAAGGCCAAGCTTATCTTTTCTGCTCTCAAAATAGTTTGGAATAATTGGAATAGAATAGGTTTTATAAAGTAATTTAATTATTTGAGAGATTTAATTCAAAGCACAAACAAGGAATCTGAAGTTATTTCAATGCAAGTTCAGAATTTTATAAAGAATTTAGACTTTTATAGAGTAGCTGTATAATTAAAGCTAATTGTTAGTTTAGAGATAATAAAAACATAAATATTAATTTCAATAGTCTTTTAATAACAAGTTTAGATTCCTGGCAATATTGAAATATTTTCTAATACACAGGGTCAAACCTTAGTTGGTTCTTAAATTATCATACCACAAAAGATTTGAGATGGTGCAGAAAGATTGCACCTAAACTTTGATCAGAGTGTCTCTGAAGTCAGTTCACCATAATATTTTAATAAAATAAACAAAACGAACTCTTATTAGTTCTGTTTTTCATTTAATAATTTTGAAATGCAATTTTACTATCACAACACAAATCAATATTTAAGAAAAGTATAAATTCAAATATGCCTAAATTTAATAGGAGCAGCTTTATTCACAATTTCCCCAAACCAGAAACAACTCAAATGTCCTTCAACTAATAAAGTATGGCACATCCATTCAATGGGATGCTTCTTGAACAACCAAAAAGGACAAACTGTTGATACACACAACAATATGGATGAAACTTAAATGCATTTTTCTAAGTGAAAGAATATCTAAAGATCAATATTGTTTGATTCCATTTATATGACACTGTGGGAAAAGAAAATCTGGGAAAAAACTACACAAGTGATTGCCAAGGGTTGGGCATTTAGTGTAAAGAGTTGTCAATTGAAAGGTAGTATAGGAGATTTGGGGGTGAACATATTGTTCTATACAAAACTTTGCTCATCTCTACACACTTCTATGCATTTGTCCAAACTGACAAAATAACAAACCACAAAAAAAATTTTGTGTTATGTTAAGTTTTAAAACTTAACTAGGCTGTGGGAGAAAAGATGGATTGGAGAATGTGACAAATGACTCTAACTGTATCGCAACAAATCATAAAACTAAACTGAAGAAGATGGGAAAGGAATAAGCTGACCCATGTAACTGAGCAAAACAATATTTTGACTGGACACTATAAAGCTGAAGACAAAAACCTGCACAAAACCATTTTACTCTAGTTGGCAAATTAATTTCAAACAGAAGTATGGTTTAGGAATGTTGAAACTACTTTGTATCGTAGGAAATAATAAGTAATTGCAGTGTAGATGAAGACAGACAGGTTTCTCACTATAGGAAGAAGAAGCTATAAATAAAATAAGGAAAAGGGAGAAGCCCAGAATGACCACTGGGGTGCTGAATTACAGGTGGAGGTGTGGAGGTACAGACTCATGCATATATTTAAAAAATATATGTACAGGTAAAGAAATAAATATACGTACGTGTGTGTGTGTGTGTGCACCTAAGTTAGTATATGTACGTATATGTCCTGGCTCTATCCACTGAGAAAAGTAAGAAACGGTTTCACTGCAGTAGCAATGAGCAAACCTAGTTCTCAGGTCTTGGTTTCTATGTACCATACTGCATAAAAGGGCTCCGGAGCCAGAGCAGGGAAAATGCAAAATGAGCACAGATCCTGGAGCATTTTGTGGTGCCACATGGAAAGAAAATGCTAAAAGAAGAAAGAAAGAAATGACGAAAGGACACAACCACCAGCGTGAAAGAGCTCTTAATGGCCAAAGTTGAAACAACTTGAACAACAAAATAAGTAACAATAGTATTAGATTATAATCCAAGAAATAATATGAATATGCATTAATCCACACCAATTTAAGTAAATGCTGAATGAATAAATACATGGGGACAAGTAATAACTTTTTCTTATAGATGGATTCCAATATACAAGGAACGAAAGATATATTAATAGAAAATTACCACTACAAAACCATTTATAGATGCTAAATTAGTGGGTGATAATTTAAGCAGAAACAGGATATTTGCATAGTTTCAAAGTACCTCCCTCAAAACATTCATAATAGTAATTACAAAGGGAAAAATAATAACTTTATAATTGGAGAATTCTGAAAGATGCCACTTTAGCCAAGTGGTCATGTTTAATATCATGAGCAAAGAATATTCACATCATTGTAGCACTAACATGAAATGTTGAGAAGGGCATACCACCTCTTTGGTGTCCTTCCTGATAATGCATAATCTCAATCTAACCAGGAGAAAACAAAGCCAAACACAAATTGAGGGACATTCTACAAAATATCTCACCAGTTACTTTCAAAAGAGTCAAGGTAATGAAAGACAAATAAAGACAGTTATAGATTGGAGTCAGCCAAGGGGACATGACAACAAAACGTAATATGGTATCCTGGATTGGATCCTGGAATAGAAAGGGAGATTAATGGAAAAACTGGTGAAATCCAGTTTCATATTATAACTAAGAATATTATAACTATACTTGAATTAATAGTATTATACTAATGTTAATTCCTTAGTTATGATAAATATTCTATCATTATGTAAAATGCTAACATAAGATGAAGCTGGATGAAGGGTATGCAGAAAATCTCTACACTAATTTTGTAACACTTTTAAACGTCTAAAATTATATCAAAATAAAAAGTTTAAAAATGCTCTTCATGCACACGAATGTATTTTTGTCTGACATATTAACAAAAATTTAATTTAAATAAAATATATTGCATTCCACTTTTTTTGGTTCTCTGCCAATTCTGAGCAACATTTTTTAAATATCCAGAATAAATTAAAATGGAAGAAGTTCCCTTTTCCCTTTTCCGCTGTAGTTACAATCTCTGCCAGAATAATATATTACTGTGTTTCCATTTTCTTCCCTCGTTGATAATGTTGTCATGAACAGAGAGTATCCAAAGTCCAATGTGTCAAATTTCCCAAATGCCTCATGTTGGAATATTAAAGACTGAGGATTGTGCTTCTTTGACCTTCTCATTAATCAAAATGCTGTTTGGATGACATTTGCATTCTACATGTCATGTAGATTACCTTCTACGAAACCTGACACTTTTAATGGAGTAGACAATCAAAAGATATTTGAATATTAATTTTGGCTGTTGCCAAATTATGTTACACAACTTCTTCAGGTTTTCCACAATTTTGGGGGACCTGGAGCTATCACAACTTATTAGGATCTCAGAAATATGTGATACATCTATCTTACATATATTTCTGGCAATTTACTTATTACAAGCTATTAAAGTGTTGGTTTAGCTTGCGCACCATCTGCAGTATATGCCAGAATGATTGGGGTCAACGTAGTTCCTTAATCATATGATGAGTATTTAACCAGCTTTCTGAATATTTGTTAGAAAAGAACACTTGTAAATACTGACAAACAATTTTAAAGCAAGCTCAGTTAAGATTAACCATAATTAATGAAATTTGTTTGAAGTGCATAGGGCTCATTCTGTATTACAAATATTCCACACTGAATCCCTGAATAAATTTAAGTGAGGTGTGAACTATATATAACTTTTACTAGTTTACTTAAATACATCTACATTGAATATCCAGTATGCATTATGCATTATCATAGGTGATGTGGTTTGAATAATAAACACAGTGGATATGGTGTCTGTCCTCTTAGAGTTTATACCTTTGAAGGGATAAAAAAAAATTACACAAATAATTATAATATGATGAAGGCTAGTAAAAGGAGAAGAGCACAAGTCTTTTGGAAAGCACAAGATTGGTAATTAACTTAGTTTAGTGACTCAAAGAAAGCCTTTTAATATTAAGGCATCACACTATTTTTGTACTTGTAAATTTGTTACGGAATATATAGAGTCTGCTTTGTAGTGTTATACATTGTAATAGCTTGTATGGCCCAATTTTAGAAAACATGTCATTCTTTTGGCACATTGATGTGTTCACCAACCAGGAGTTTTTATTGGGGTTTAATTATTACACAATTGATTACATCATAAACTATCAAGCTCAACCTCTGCCCTCCCCCAGAGGTTGGGCTGGCCCAAAGCCCCAACCCTCTAGTTACATGGTTGGTCTTCCTGTGACCAGCTCCCATCCTCAGTCTTCTCCTTAGTATACACTCAGGTGTGATTCAAAAAGCTCATGAATAGGGGTGCAGAGCACACCGTCTGGGAGGTGGGCATGCTTGAAACTCTGACTCAGGCAGAGTAAAGGCAATACATGTAACCTAAATGTCTGTACCCCCGTAATACTCTGAAATAAATAAATTAATTTAAAAAAAAAGCTCGGTGAATAACAAAGACACTCCTATCACTAAAGAAATGCCCAGGGCTTAGATAGGAACCAGTGACAAAAGCCAGACCAATTTTTCATTACACAATGGGAGCTCATAGTACAGTGATAGGCAATCCAAAAACCAAAACAAAACAAATAGAGCTTCTAGTCTGTTAAAATGTGATTAAGCACTATGGAGAAAATATGGCAAGAAGGAAGGCTGTGGTGTGCGTGTGTGTGTGTGTGTTGTGTGTGCTTGTGTGTGTGTCTTATGTGGAGATTTTAGTTTTAAATTGGATGGCTAGGTAGGGAAGGCTTCAATTGAAAATAATCATTTTTTTTTTCTTTTTGAGACAGGGTCTCGCTCTGTTGCCCAGGCATGAGGTTAGTGGCGTCATCATAGCTCCCTGCAACCTCAAACTCCTGGGCTCAAGTGATCCTCCTGTCTCAGCCTCCCGAGTAGCTGAGACTACAGGCATGTGGCACCACGCCTGGCTAATTTTTATGTTTCTTGTAGGGATGGGGTCTTGCTATGTTGTTCAGGCTGGTCTTGAACTCCTGGGCTCAAGCAATCATCCCACCTCGGCCTCCCAAAGTGCTAAGATTATGGGCGTGAGCCACTGTGCCCAGCCCAAAAATAATAATTTCTTAAAAATACTTCGAAGAGAGGAATTGTTTTCTTTTTAAAATTTTAATTGTAAAGTATTCCAGAAATAGATATATATATGTATTTATATTTTAAAATGTTAAGATGTATATTATCCCTTTCTCTTTAAACATTTCATATAATTGTTCCTCCCACACTGAGGTACCTAAATTCATTTGTCTTCCCATGCATTTCTTTATACATACTTTTACTTTCTATTTATGTGTGTAGACAGTAACTCCTTGTATATTTTTCATATCAATCATGGCTTGGTTTAAAATTAGCAAATATAATTATGATGTTAAAATCTCAAAAATCTGATACCTTATACTTAGTTAACAAATACTAAGTTTAACAATAATCATGAAATTTTGACCTTCTAGACAGAAAACAGATACTAAACATAAATTTAAAATAAATATCTGTAGTTTTGAAAGTACAACTTTAATTAGAAGATTATAAAACTGTATATATCTTTATAAAATAAATTTTTAGTATCCTTTTTACTTCATGTGTAATTGATTGGATGCATCCTATAATGAACTCTAATAGCACTTTCAGTGCAAAAATTTAGGAAAGAGGCTGGATTAGAAAAAAATGCATGTAAACAATGTATCTATTACCAACCATAGCATAATAGCATTTTAAGAAGACAATAAATAATAAATTGTACAGACTTTGCCTGAATTTTATTAAAAGAAACATATTTGGACTAAAACCAAGGTTTTTTGTGCAAATCTAATGATAATGATTTTACCTCTATTTTGGTAATCTCTGGCTAATCATCTTTGTACTTGCCATAATATCCATCTGGATATTCTGTTTATCACTGTTGCTGATTCATATTCATTTGCTTTTGCACTGTGACTTCAATTGTTAATGGTTTGTCCTGGTGGAGCAGTGCAGCATTTTGATTCACATACTTGCCATACTTAACCCTCTAAGACCACTGACACTCATTGCTTTCTGGAAGCATTTTGTAGGTACATAAGAGTCAGGAAATTACCAGATTGCCCTCTGGATGTAATGTTAGTTTCAATCATAAATATGTGTTCCAGACTTTGTGTTAACATGCTGTCCTGGCAAGCTAAATGGTATCTAATGAAAACACATGTCATATTATATTTTGGGATCACAATTTTTCCCAAGAGCCATCCTACCTTACTACCAGCACCATTGTTAAGTTCCTGTCTGCAAACTAGTTACATATCAGCTAGTTTCTACTTTGCTTTCATCAGAAAGCATATTTGATTCAAATCTCAATTATTTTTTTTAAATCCTTTTGTCTTATGAAATAATTTTGTTAATATATTAGCTACACCTACTGATGTTACCACTGAAGTTTGAACCTGGGTTTTGTTTTCTCAAAATGTTAATTTGCTTCAAGAATGTCATGAATGTATCTCATAAGTGTGAATGCGTTTAATACATTTAACAGTGTTCTGCAACTGAGGCTGATTTAATAAATCCTTTTGTTCAGTTTAAAAATACAGTTGAATTATAAATTAGAAGATGATTATTTATATGTATCTTTTAAGCTCAACTGCAAGTTTGTCATAGTGCCTGTAGCATCTTCAATTCAGTTGCAGAGTTCTGGCGTAGCCTCATGGTTGTATTTGTGGTTAAATTTCTTGTTCTTCTCTTTCTCCTCTTCTTTTTCCTTCTCTTCCCCCTTCCTTTCTTCCTCTCCCTTCTCCTCCTTCTCTTTCTTCTTCCAATGACTGAAATTCTCCAAGTGTTTTTAATTTCAGGCCAAGTATCTCTGATGGCTTAATTGAATACTTCATGATTAATTTTTCCCTTTTGCTACTGAGGAGGACATTAGCAAATTGTTAATTAAAGATGTACAATTATAATTTCCCTGACTCGTCATACTTTAGTGCCTAGGAGATGATGTATCAATAAATACTTATGCATCACACTAGCAGTAATAATATTAATATAAATAATAATGAAAATGACACCAAAATACTTCAAATTCATGATACTTTATAGATAAAGAACTTTCATTCATATTCTCTCATGTCACCTTCTTGATAACCCAATAAGGTTTTCAGGGAGAAAGTCTTAACATACCTTTTTACAGATTACTAAAGGGAGGCACAGAGTAGTTATTTGACTTAATTAAAATCTCCCATTTAGTGAGTATCAACATCTGATCTTGAATAGGAGTCTTGATGGTTGTTTATTCCATTTTACTACATATACTAGAAAACAATTGTCTTGTCTGACAATTCACTCACCTTTAATTTTTCTTTTAAGAATAATCCTTCCATTATCTTTAGTGGATTGCTTGTGTAGCTATTTCAAGTTTTTAGTTCCAATTCGAAATTGCATTTTCACATGGCACCATCTTTATGGCCACTATTAATTTGTCTATAGATGAGTATCAGTCCAAACTAAGCAATTAAGAGTCTTTCTTCATGATTTGTTGCATTTCCCTGGGAAAGGATCACCCTTTCATGAATGGTTGCTTTGGGACGTGAGAACTGGGAGTTTTCTCCAGCCACTTTTCTTATCATGAAGCCAGTTTACACTGACAGAAAGTGAAACTGACATTCATAGAGAATGGCGACAAAAGACAGGCAGAGAGATTGCTGATTCATCTCCTAGTTCCCATTGTTCCTGAGTCCCAGTTATATCCCTGCCCTTCTTCCTCCAGATAATTCAACTCTTTTGTGAATTATTTGAGTTCTCAGTAACCTCTTAATGACTCACCTTTTCCAGTTAAATTATTTAAAAAATGCATCAAGTAATCTGCTATGTAAAGAGTAAATTATTAGTTTTTAGAGTACCATTTTATTTCATCTATTGTCTTCTTAGCTATGCCTTTTAAAAATTATTTTTTATGACTAATCATGAGGTGTCAATGTGCATCCTTTATATAACAGAATCTAATTATATTTAGTATTGTACCCCTTTATTCTTTCAACCTGATATTTCACACTTCACAGTAGCATGGTCTTCACTTGCCTGCCCCATCTGTTATGAGATTGTAGTCATAACTTTTATTTTGAAATATTAATACACTATCAATCTCATAGTTTGATGTTGCCACAGTGGGTCGTAGCTTTCTTGTACAGTTTAAAATTCTGCTAATAGGTGACTTCAATATCCCAATTTTCACTTAATAGTATTGAAAAAAAATAATTGAATTGCATGGGATGATTTGTCAATGGTTAATTTGAGATTGGTGAACATTTTGATTTGCAGCCCTTTAGGTTTCCAGAAGCTTTACAACTGAGATAAAACAAAAGCTTCTGGAATAACAAGGTTGGGGAGCCACATCTGCTTGTCAAATGCTCAGCAGAGCCATAGTGTCTAAATGCTTTATCTATCCAAATTCTAAACCTAAGGTTATTGCTCAACATTTACAGAAAAAAAGAGTGGAGTGGCTCTATAGCCAAGCTGATAGAAGCTGAGACTGCTCTGTCTGCAGTTAATAATGGATTGCATCTTGACCACCCTAAAATCTTTGTAACTTTCCAATATATTTCTTATTTTAGTGAAAAGATTTATGGTTGCTATTTTGACTTTTGATACAGCAAAATGGGAAAAAATATTGACCTGCAGTATCTGGAAGGAAGTTTCCTTGGCAGCCAGGTGAGGATCAAGAAAAGAGACCCAATTTTGGATGAGATATTTTAAATGTTGAAAACATTGAGGACAATGTTCTCCACTAATCCATGCCAACACCTATAATTAAACATCTTATTTCTCCATAAATTCATATACCATGACTTTTATCATTTTGCATAGTTTCTACTTAGTTCCTTAGCTTTCTCACCTAATTTATCATAGAACCCTTAGGCTTAACAGCCATGCCTTTTTATATTATAAGCTTAAAATTTACCATAATGCTTGGTGAGTAGTAAACACTTTAGTAAAAATTTGCTGAACTTTGAGCCAAAGATGACCCACTAGCAGAGAGCAGAACCAGACCCAGATTGCTACGTGACTCTAGATTCAGAGTCCTTTCCAACGACAACTTCCCTTTTGGATCTGTAAGATTGAGACATGAAAGGAAAGAGAGACTCGGTGTTTCCTTAAGATTTTTTTCAGTATGTATATATAAGTGCTGTTTTTTAAATTAATTTTATCCTGAATGTGCACATGAGGTGTTCTGAATCAGAGACAGAGTTCTTATTAAATATCTCACAGTAAGTAAGTGTGTGAGTCACCCTCTCCTTGTCTTTACCCCTTTAACAAGACAATAAAAGCCAAGTTAATTGTCTTACCCAAGTAGCTGGACATTCTGTAGGTGAAGGATGAGGAAAAAAATGATATTTCCTCTGCTTATAAATGGAAAGGAGGTGGCCGTACCTCTCCCTTTCTGAAAGAATCTCCTTTTTAATCAGCTTTTTAGTATGCAAATGTCTCAAGGAGCCAGATAGCCCCAAGGATCTGGGCTCTTAGGACCTAGAATTTCCGAGGCCTTTAGCCTCATTCCTCCTTGAAATGCAAATATCTAGGAGGATAGGCCCCTCCAGTCTTCCTGACACCATGGGGGTTTAACTAAGGAATCTATTCCCAGGCCTTAACCATTTACCCTTCTTGGGAAGAGATAAGTTCTATTATCTTTCTGATTAGAGTAATCAGCTAGGCAAATGTCTATAGATCTAATTCTCCTTGTATGTAAAAAGCCCTGGGAAGCTTGGGGCTCTCTACTGGAACTGATGAATCCAGGGAAGCTTTACTTTTCCTACAAAGTGAAGGTAACTTCCTTGAATGAGACTGAATAACAAGGAATGAAAGAAGAAAGAAAGAAGGGGGGGCAAAAAAGAGGCCTGAGAGAGAAAGGGGGTATGGGGAAGGAAAAAAAAGGAGGGAGACAAATATTATTTTGTGCTAGATACTGCTTTAATTAATCATAAAGATGAGAATTGCAAAAACTTAATTCTAGCAGTATAGAGTTGATAAGGAAGCCCAGGGGCTTCTCATGCCCGTGATGTAGTGATTTGCAAATTATAGACTTATCGAGAGAGGCTGCTTTGTAATACATAAAACCTCCGTAGATTAATACAAGTTATAGTTAGAGAGAAACTAAATCAAGGAGGAATTATATTTATTTTTCTAAGTCTTGACAATATCTTTCAAATGTTTATGATTGGTTTGATGGTGAATTAGTTGTCGGTGGCTATGGTACAGAAATACTTTCTTATTATTGATAATATCTGCATACATCCTTTGAATGAAATTATGTTTTAAGTTTACATTAATTTTGGGGGCAAATTTATATCATCTTTATAAATCTTTCAATATAATATAATATGAGTGATTGTACAATTATCTGAAGAGGGTAAAACTGCACAAATCATTCAGATTTATTATTAAGATTACTATAGGATCATGCCTCATTTTTTTATTTGACAGAGAGATTGACACATTATAGAGACGGAGAGATTTTGAATTGAGGCCATGTTTTCAAAAATTTACACTTTATGAACTATGTTCACTCATATTTTTTCAATGGTTAACACTATAAAATGGGTGAATTGGCTTTAATTGATATTTTGAGAGTATTTAAATATAAAATCTTAAGATCTGTGAATGCATTTTATATTTTCTTTTATTGTTCTTCTGACTTAATAAAAATTTTCTAGAAGTAACTGGAACTGAGAGACAAATGGTTAAACTCTAAATTATAGGTTAATATTTTAATAGGAAGAGTTTGTATACTTAAAATGAAATGATGTTAAATGTAAGCAGATGTTATTGGTTTCCCCCAAATTATTTTCATAAAAGCATTTCTCTTATTTATCAATGGACATTAATTCTAACATAATTTTATTCATGTATTTCAGTATGCAGACAATAACAAATTTATTAATATTTGGTCAATTTTTATAAAATGTAAAATATTTCTGGTCTAAAAATCAATAGTAAACAATAAAAAACTCAATTTTTATGACTAATCTATGAATTGTTTATTTAAACCACAATAAAATAATACAATTTTAACACATCCAAGTGAGAAAAACTAATTCTGATTATTAATGTTGGTAAGGGGGTCACTGTTCAGTCTTAAGGTAGGTTATAATGTACAGGGTGAACTTCTGAAGGTTATCTTAATAGCAGCTGCTATAAGGTTGAGGGAAGAACAGTCTTGGGGACACTTGAATTTTGGTCCTGCCAGATTGGAGAGCTCTCACTATCACCTGCTTAATACCTCTGAAAACCAACTAAGACAAAAGAAAATCATTTCTATAGAAGTAAGGATTTCCTAGAATACAATCTGCACTAGATCCACCCTAACAAAGCTTAAAATAAGGCTTCAACAAGTTATCTATGGAGAATAGAATTTGGAGCATTATAATAGTCCAGAGTAGCTTGGGGAATACCGGGGGCTTTGCACAGATTCACCAAAAACACAACCTTTGCAAAAATTCAAAGTGCTTAGCCAGTAGATGAATAGCCACTTGAATAGGAATCAGGATGCTCACCAAAAAAAAAAAAAAAAAAAAAAAAAAAAAAAAAAAATAGAATCAGAGTCTCTACAATGCCCCACATTAAAGAAAAATAAACACATTATATTTTAAAAAAAAAAATCTAATCCATAGTCAACAGAAACAGAGGCAGTCAATAGAAAATAAAGAGATGGCCCCAAAGTCAAACTTAGTGGTCCATATATAGGCTCATATTCTCGCTTTCTTCTTCCCTCATTTTAAAGTTCATAGTCAATCATTATAATCATCCCTTGCACATGCTTTGAACTTTCTTGCCCCTCCCAGGTTTGTCAAGAAAGCTCTAAGTCATTTTTGTTTTGTTTTATTTTAATGCAAATTGTCATTTACTCTAAACATACTTCCATGAAACTGAATGTGGCTAGAGAAAAATAGAGAACTGTGACTCCAGTAGTTGGACTGTTAGTGCTGCCTGGCAATCTTATTACATTTCTCTGGTTAGTTGTTTTCTTCCTCTTTTAGACAAGTGTTCTGACTTCCTCACTCCTTGGGCAATCAGTGCCTCTCCTGTCCTCATTCTGCACTGATAATCTGGCTTCCTTTTTCACCAAGAAAAGAGAAGCAATCAGAAGAGAACATTCTCGCTCTTCCCACCACATCTCCCCACACACTTCCATCTGCTCTAGAGCCCTTTGCTCTGGTCCTTTAGAAACAAACTAAGAATGTAAGGTTCTTGCTCTTAGATGGATCAAAGCCCTCCACTTATGAAACAAATCCCATTCTCTCTACCTATTTAAAAACATTATTCCGTAATTTCCCCCTCTAACTCTTTGTCTAATACCCCCATCCAATTCATCAGCAAATAAATAGTTTCATTTCAAAATATACCTAGAATTCAAAATTTTCTCATCACCTCCACTGCTACAACTCCTTTAAGCCTCCTTAATGCTTCACCTGATTATCGCAGGATAACTACCTCTTTCATCTATTAGCAACCAAACAGCAGCCAGGATGAACCTGCACAACGTACATCTGATCTTCAGTCTCTGCTTAAAACCCTTCATTTCTCTCATTTAGCAAATAATAAAGCCCAATATCCTTATAATGACCGGCACGGCACCAGTGTTACCTCCCTGATCTAATCATCCGCTGTCCTGACCCATTCGCTGTCATCCAGCAATTCTGCCTTCCTACTGTTCCCTGGATACCACAGACACACTTCCACATCGGACTTCTGCTCTGGCTGCTCCCTCTGATTTGTGTATGATTTTCTCATTCACTTCCCTCTAATGTTTGTGTAATATTACTTCCTCAGTGGGTGATTTTATAAATGCTCTGCTCAAAATTATGATGGCTTTACCCTAGCACTTCTTATTCTTTGCCTTATTTTTATACCTAGCTGTTAACACTTTCTGATATACTATATTATTTATCTACTTTTTTTTTTGGTCTATCTCTACAAAGAGTGTATGTTTTATAAGCAGATTTTTAAAATTTATTATTTTCTGTATGTCTACATATAGCTCAATTCCTAGCATATTGTAGGTGCTCAATATTTATCTTTGTAATAAATACACGTTCTGATATTTGAGATTTTCTTACACCTGATTTTTTTGAAGTTGTTTGAAGGATTTGTTTTTGTTTTTCTTTTCTGGAGTAACTTTTTCATCTGATATAAACCTGAGTTTTGCTTATTTCTTAAAAAGCTTTGCCATAACTATTAATAAATAGTTACCAAGCATGCTAAATAATAATCCGAGTGGGGCAGAGGAGGAGTGACCCACAGCAGCCAGCAGTGGGAGTGAATGAACATTGTTGCCTTCCCAGGGGGCACATTCCATCTCAGTCTTCAGCAGTTCTTCCTTCAGGGTGAGTAGATCATACAGAATGAATTTTGAATTGTTGAAATTAGTGCTCTGTATTAGTTCACAGGTTATCTATCTAAAACCAGTTGCCATTTCAACTCTTTTCTCCATCATACCTCATTTTTGAGCTATTTCTAGAGTTAGGAGCTTAGGTTACAGATATTTCGGAAAAAAATCTGTATCATTGCTCCTTCAACCCTATACAACCTATTTTTCTGAAATTTGAAACAACTCAATATATACTTGGTTCTTTTTCTTCTCTACAGTTGAACATGTTTACCTGAGAGTCTAATCATTATAGTAGTGGTTCTCAATAAGGTCAGAGGCAAATTTGCCCTCAAGGGAATGTTTGATAATATTTAGAGACATTTTTGGTTGTCATATCTGGTGTAAGCTACTGTCATTTAGTAGATTGAGGTCAGAGAGGCTGCTACATATCTTAACAATGCATAAGATGGCCTTCCACAATAAACAGTTTCTCGTCCAAAATGTCAATAGTTCCAAGGTTGAAAAAAACCTGTACAATAAGCATCTAAAAAATGGAAACCTTCAAAAATAATTTTTGTGATCATCCATATTTAAAATATATGACTTTTACCAATTAGAAAAGAATTCACTGGGCTAGAAAGTATGTATTCATAAGCTACATTGTCCTAATTCAAATAGTTTGGAAAGAATAGCACAGATTGTAATAAAGAAGTTCAGTAAAATTATGTTGTTCTTAGACGATATCCTTTGGGTCAGAGTTTTTCATATGGTTTGTTAGGTAAGAACTGTTTTAAAGCAATAAATCACAATTGCTAAAATATATTCATTTATGACAAAGTATCTTCAGTTGGACGTCATGCTCTTTTTAAGCTTTTTAGACCTAGGCATCTAAATTCCAAAAATATCATTAAGCTGGAGCAAGTTGGATCCTGAACGTCCAGGTAAGTGATCTATAATGTTCTCATCTATGTGCAGTCAGCTGAAATACTCTTGTTATGGACTTTTGAAAATACTTTGTCAGTACTTATAATTTAAATGTACTATTGAATTCATCCCTTTATGAAACAGATTTTTAAAAACATGTTTATTCATTCCCCTTCCAATTGCTTTTCATATCCTTTTCCCTCATAGCAATTTATTCACATTTCTTTTGTAGTTTTCATGGAACTCGGGTAAACAGAACAGCATGAACCACAATCACCAATATTCTAGTGCTCTCCTCTGAGGACTAAAATGTTGGCACTCTTTTACATATTCTGCGTGTTCCTTTCCTATTCTGTCCCCCATCTCTCCACACATAAACACTATCCTGAATTGATTATGTTCTTCATTCCTTATCTTTAATTTCTCCAGTTGAATCAGATTCTTTATTGTCTAAAGAATATCTTGTTTAGCATTATTTGTTTTGGATTTATAGAAAAAGGTAACCTGCCATATGTAATCCTATGGCACTTTTTTCTTTTTGTTTATTCAACCTTATTATTCCAGTATTTGTATTTTTTTGTAATTTCCACATTTCAATGCATAAGAATAATAATAATATTTTATGTAGCATTTATTGTGTGCCATAAGGTGTCTTTATATGCCCTCTACAAATTATCTTTCACATTTATTATGACGTAGATCTAACAAGTGGTCCTTTATCCCTAATTTACCTATGAGAAAACTGAGAGATTGTCACAATTTTCCCATTATTAGACAGATGTTCCATAGCTAAACTGGATTTTGAATTAGATCTGTTTGGACACAAAATACACCCTGTATAAATATAAGTATCTAATTTTTCCTCAGGATTGAAAAGTAAAAGTTAGAAAATATATTTAATATGCTCATGAAACATATACTCATAAAACCCCAAATCTCTCCCTCTTTTGGCAATAACAAAATCAAAATATTATTGGATACTAGTAAGCATACAGTTTTGCACAATATCCCTCTAGGAGTATAAATATACTGCTATAAGAAGCCCTTCATTCCATTAATAAATATAGCATCAGATAAGATAAATTAAGAATCCCTGTATTTCTGAAAATATCTAATTATGAGTATTATTTCATCTATCCCTTTTAAATTTATTTTTATTTATTTTATTTTATTTTATTTAAGATTATTATGGGTACAAACGTTTTGGTTACATAAATTGCTTTTGTACCGTTTGAGTCAAAGTGTGCCCATCCCCCAGATAGTCACTAATTAGAAACTGGTTTTTTTGCCATTATATTGACCTAAGTCATCCTTGTTGTGGTTCAATAGAATCAGTATGCAAGACCCATTATTCCTTCTCTGAGTTCAAAACTCATTGAAAGATAAAGAAATAAAAAATATCAAAACTAAAATGTCACCTTTATTCCTGATAAAAGTTAAGTTATGGATGTAGCTTATTCTGTAAGCAAGTGATCTTGCTAATGTTCCTCTCACAGAGTTGTATCTCCTCTCTATAAGCCAGACCTATGCTCTATAACTGATGTGAATATTCATAATCTATGTATATCTAAGTTAGCTTGTGAAATTCCTACATATAATGAACATTAGCAAACATATCTTGCAAAACCCTCACCCACTCCCACTGATTTTAAGTGACAAATAGTAATTGTGTGTGTTTCTGGATGATATAGCAATGATAAAATGTACTAAACGTAATAAAAAGAGTAAGGCACTTTGTAAAATTTAAAAGTCAATTTAATAACCGTGTCTTATGTAGCTGCTACATGCAAGGTAATCTATTCCAAGCTGTGAGAATGCTAAAATGATTAGAAGTTAAGGTATTATACTAGAGAAGTTTAAATTTAAGAGGTGACCATTGAGATGAACCCATAAAATTATACATGTAGAGTGTAAGTGGTATAATGAAGTTAAAACTAAAATGCAGCAGCTACCTAGAGAAAGAAGAGGCTAATTACATCTGTGGAGATTTGATGAAAAGGTAGGTAATAAATGAATTTCGGTGAGCCAATCCCAGGCTCAGAGATGGAAGGATGGCCCAGTGGCACTCCAGGAATGGGGAAAAATAGCACAGTTTCTAGGCTTGGTAAATGCGGTGGTAGACCTTTACTCATCAGTGGGCATGAGGGGAAGACGCTTGACTTTCTACCTTTGTTTCAGACTCTATCCTCCATATCCTCTTCTCTCTAACCTCACCACTTTACATGTGTTCCTCAAAATCCCATGCTATTAGTTTACCTCTTCAAGCTTTTGGCATTATTTTTCTCTCTGCTTCTTTGTAAATATTTTGACTTTTTTTAAATTCTAGAAATAGTTTTAGTACCATTGTTTGGAAATGTCAAACCAGATAATAAAATAAGATCTTGGAAAAATTCTATTACCACATTATTTTATGCTATTTAGAAAAACCATTTCATGTAACATTTCATATAATCTTTACAACATTCTATGAAGTAGGTATTTATTTTCTGTAGACTTAAAAATATACAAGTGAGACTCAAAATTAAAGGTAAATCACAAATTTCAGAGCTCAGATTTAAACTCTAGTTCTCACATAGTTTTCAGGACAAAAAAAAACCCCAAAAACTTCCATTAAAACAAAACTTCAATGTAGCAATAGTACTTGGCCAATGTATTTGTCCCTCCTAATCTCCTGCTGTTATTAACTCACCAAAATTTAAATAGAGTGTCAAGTTATTTCAGTTTTAATATTTGAACTCTTTTTGCATGTATTGAGGGGAAATATGGCTATAAGCCAACTGAATTTTACATTTATTCTGAAAAATGAAAAAATTGTCTTAACCCCTGCACTTGAAATTGGCATACTGAAATGAACATTATAGTTTCAAAATGATGTAACTTCATTTAGCTAGGCAGTAGTTTATGTCCAATACCAAGAACAGTACATATTTTATGACAGAAGGATTGCTATTATTTTAAACCCAGAAATATCAACACATCTAAATTGTTCCTAAATTTTTTCTATAAATGTTATTAGAGTATTAAACATAAGCACATAGAGACTTACATTTAAAGTATGTTATAATTATCACTGTATAATGTTTATCTTTAAAGTCAATTTTACTCTTTACTAACCACCAACATCCACTGGTTCACTATGCATATTGCACGTGGAAAACACAAATTAAATTTATTTTTAATGTTAGATAAATTGAAGAAGACTTATAACTACAATCCCCCATAAAGCCTTTATTGTTTAATGGACCTATATGGGTGTTTTATATAAAGTACTACAAGTTCTTTTTGGAAATAAATAATATTTAAATTATGATATAAATAAACAGGGCATAAAAACCAACTGGACTTAATGTTAATGGAAAGTTAAAGTTATCCTGTCTGAGATGAATGAGAGCCTAGAGTGAAAGACACAGACCAAATCTTTTTAGGCAAAAAAAGGGCCCAGCCCTATAGAGTGGCAGACAGAATGGATAAAAAGAGGCAGCATTCAGGGTGAAGTTGAAATCAAGAACCAGGCGAACCATCCAATAAAGGCATCAGTCCTACAGCTCTAGCCAAAAACATAGAATCCAGGTATATGATGTTAAGACACAAACTGGAGATTTAAGAAAAGCTGTAGAGATTTCAATATAGAATGTAGAAGTCAGATCTTAGACTCTGAATGGATAGAGATTTGCAAGTACCTTCTTATGAAGTGTATATTGATAAAGGAGAGAAATTACTAACATAAGTAAGAATGAAATATTTGTTCATATAGTTTGTTAGTAATAAGTTTAGAGAGTAGAGGTATTTTGGGGAAAAAACAGTCCTGTAACAGGATTGCAAAACCTTTTAAATCTAGCTAATAATGGGTTATGAATTTTTAGAAATAGAATTGTTTCTTTCAGTTAAAAATAACTTATCTGCTAACTTTTAATATTGTTAAAGTATCATTTATTCACTTAACAAATATTGGTTATACATCTACTATCTGCCAAGCATTGTTCCAGGTCTGTTTTTCACAGACCCTAGATGGAAATTAAGGTGGGAGATGAATCCTGATGTCCTCATGTAGTTTCATATGGCAGTTCTGAGTCTTTAAGGAGAAAGTTCACCAGAAGAAATGTTACTGTTATAATGAGACTGAGTCAGTTAACAGAGAGGATTATTGTCTAATTCAATGGATGTAAAAGAAGAAATAGGAGGAGAAATGTTGAGTTTTTAGCTGGAAGAGACTTGCTATAAATAGATAATGATGTTTTGTTTGTAGAGACGTACAAAGATTTTGTCAACAGTTAAATGAGGCAAGAGCAAAAACATCAAATTGTTAAATACAGATAAATTCTCCTTCCTCATGAGTATAAAATCATTTGGTTGAATAAATGCCACATGCCAGAAATATAGCTAAATTAGTTGTTTCTGACAAGATCCTGACATGAACCATTGTCAAAAATCCCCGGCCTTATGGTAATGTGCACCTTATCTGTCCTTCAATGCAAGTGTTAAAGGAAGAAATTTAAGTGGGAATGTATTTTCCCTAAGACACATGGTATCCAAGTTGTGATAGGCAAGTAAGCAGAAATGTACTGAGTGCTTACTGACTGGTGGAAATATAATACTGTTACTCAAAAATTGCCATGGCTCTGTGTGAATGGAAATCTTACTTTAGGTAGGAAGACAGACTCTTACTAGCAAAAGATTTAAATCCTGTGGGTGGACATAAAGGAGTCATAAACATTTGGTTTTATAATATTTTTTCCATATTATATATTTAATTTACCTACTGTCAACTGGTATTCCTTATATTATAAGATGAATTCTATTTCTTAGAATAGGTACAATAAACAAACTAAATTCTGTCTTGACAAGTCTTTTTTTTTTCCTCTGTGTGTATAGTGCCTGTCTTAGAAGCAAAATGCTTTGTATTTAGCATTTAAAATATTAAACAATTCAACCACCAATAATAGACTGACCTTGAAAAGAGCTTGCATATGGTGATATATGGTGGTATGACCGAGATTGAAATTTAGAGTTAGTGCCTTTTTTTATCAAAGAGATAATAGAGCTGTATAATTATTGTAAGCATTGCTATAATCTACCACATCAGCGGTTCAGAAAGTGTGGTGCCTAAGCCAGCAGCATCACCTTTCTGCGAACTTAGAAAAACAAATTCCCAGACCCAACCCAGATCTATTGAATCAGAAACTCTGGATGTGGAGCAAAGCAATCTGTGTTTTAACAAGCTCTGTAGGAGATTCTAAAATATTTTAAAGTTTGTGAACCACTGCACTTATTTCAGATGCTACTTTGACTACTATAGTCTAATATTTTTCTTCTTTCTCTAAAACCATTTCCAATTAAATAAGTAAGTTGATATTTCAACTACTAAATAATTTTTGGTCAGAGACATAATACATATATATTTAAATATTTCATTTTTAAGGAACATATTCTTTTTTCTTGGCAGCCGATAAATGAGAACTTTCAAATATATAAGAAACATTGATATGTAGAACATGCAAATCCAAGAGTCCCAATGAAACATCAAATTGCAAGTAGATATGCAGAGAGAACATTTCAGGATAAAAAATACAAATAAAATTTATAAAATGAAAAATTCTAGACCTCTGATAAGGCCATCCCATAGAGAAGCATCAATGATTTGTGAATTAAAAACGGGAATAAGGCCTCAGGTTCTATTAAGGCCATTTCAGTTAAGGTCACCTAAAATCCTTTTGGGAAATTGACAGAAGCAAGTAATGAATAAATAAATAAATTTAAATACTGAGTTAAGCTAATCAGGTCAAAAGGAAAGTCAGAAATTAAAGCAAACTCCACCATGCGGCAAAAGGAAGTGTGTAAAGGGCAGCAAGTGGCTCAATTCTACCTCACTTAGAAGACTGCATGTCCCAATATTATAGAGTGTCTTCACTTATTATAACCAACACATCAATTTACAATAAGATAATAAAATTCCTATGCCCTGCTGATTTTGTTAGGCTTAGTTTCTACCCTTGGAGGATTTTTTTCCTATGATTTACATTACTAAGCAGAAAACCACGTAAATTCATAATCTCTTGACAAAAACTCCCATATATCACAAACTGCCACACAAACACCCCTATACTCTTACAACAAACTTTAAGTTTTAAATGTCATTCTGATTGTATTCTTATTTTCTGTGTAAAACTGAGTCTGTTTTTTGGCTCAATTGGTTAAGCATTCTGTTATTGAAGCCATAGTGGTGGCTTTGATCTCCCTGTTAGGGAGTTAGCATTTCTTTTCCAGACATTTCTTCCCCTTGGGAAGCTGACTCACATAGTGTATATTATTATTTCTCACAAAAGAAAGCAAGAGAATGTGACGGATCAAAGAACCACTTATTATAAGAGTAAATCAAAGTGCATGTTTTACTGAGAGTGAGTAATGAATTAGAGTGGACAGAGGCCACCCTCAGAGAAATTTTCAGGTGATCATTGGGTAATCTTGTGTTCAGTTCCATGGGACACTCCTTCCTTTCCCCCATCACCACCTTGTCTTCCAGCTTCTTCCTTGGGCTATGACCATCCTGCAGACTCCCTCTCAAAACCCTCATTCTCTCTGCACTGAGGGTATTGTGCATCTGTTTGAAAACCACTGGCATAGACGTTAATTTTCACACCATCTGACATTCACTGTCATTGCTTTTAACGCTATCATAGGGACCTGAAATGTAAACAATCTTAACATACTTTCCCCCAAAAAGAATTCCTCCTTGAGTGGAGAAACGAAAACACAAAAAGTTTATACACTGTTGGCATTGTGGTTACTCAGCCATTATCACACTTTTACTTTATACTTCTGCATTTATTTGTCTGGATGTAGAAGAAGAAGCTGGTGCTAAAAATAAAGATTTCAGGAAAGAAGCTGTACCCTTTTACTGGAGAAGAGTAGGCCGATAGCAGTTGATCATAGTTTTGTTTTCTTTTGTTTTAAAGGGAATTAAGAACATCTGTCTATACTCTTTCTTGAATACCCCCAGACCCAATCCATTAGCAAATCCTGTTGATTCTAAGTTATAAATATATTCAGTAATTGATCACTTCACATCATCTCTTGCTATGAGCATAGTTTCACTTTGATTTTGTCAGTATCATCAATAATCCATTGTCCTTACAATATACTCTCTATGGAACAGCAATATAATGAGCCTTTTATAATAAAATGTTGTCATGCTCAGAATGCTCTCATTGACCCTCATCTCTCTCAGGGTAAAGGCCCAGGTGTAAATACAGCCTTAAAGACCTCTGTGATCTTTCCCACCAGCAGCCTAGCTATTTGAATTTACCCCTACATCACTCCCCCTCGTTCATGCTGCTTCTTATGAGAAATGCATTAGTATTTCATGGACCTACGACCATTTGTCTTCATGGGCCCATTCTTACAGAAGAAATACTAAAAATTATATTTTATGACTTTATTGATAAAAAGACAAATATAACCCAGGCTGGATTTATTATTATATATTCTTTATTATTACATTCATTTGTTTCTTCTAATTTTAAAAGAAATTAAAATGTAAAATTTTGTGGGCCTCTAAAATTATTGTGGGCGCTAAGCCCTAGTGGCCGGGTGGACCCTGCTTCTTTCTAAGGAATGTACTTTATACTTGAGGAAGAATATCTGGAATGTGATTCCTCCAAATATTCACAAGATTTATTTCTAGAGGTCTGGTCTCCCAAAGTTCTTCCTTGATCTGACTATAAAAGTGTTCTGGCCTTCAGCATTCCTTATTTCTCTTTTTATTTTGTCTGCATTGTGTTTTGACCTAATATTTTTAAAGTATTTGACATATTTAAATGCTTGCTTATTTTGTTATTGTCTCTCCAAACAAGAATGAGTGTTATGTAAAAAAGGAAAAGGAATATTGTATGTTTTGTTCATTGCTTTTTTGAAAGCTTTTACAAGTGTAGCTTGATGTAAACCTAGCATGTCACAGGTGCTTAATTTTGATCTGTCAACATTTTATGCAACTGGAAAGGAGTAAAGTAGTTTCTTACAGAGCTAAGCAAGTGCATACCATACTACCTAGCAATTGAACTTTCAGGAATTTTTGTAAGAGAAATTGTTTTCTTAATTTTATTTATGCTGGTGTGTAGAAATGCAAGGGATTTTTTGTGTGTATTAAAATTTATCCTGTAAGTTCACTGAAATAATTTATGAAATCCAATCTTTTAATTTTTTTAAGGAATTTCTATGTATGAGATCATTTTACCTTCAAATAGAAATAGTTTTACTTCTTCTTTTCCAATCTGGATGACTTTTATTTCTATTTTTCTTATTTAATTGCCCTGCCTAGAACATCCAGTTGATTTGAAGTGGCAAGGGAGGACATTTTTATCCTGCTCCTGATCTTATGGAGAAAATATTTAGCCTTTCATCCTTAGCTAGCTGAGAGTTTTTCACAGATGCCATTTAAAAGATTGAGGAAGTTCCCACTTATTACTAGTTTGTGAATATTTTATCATTAAAAGATGTTGATTTTGTCAATTTTTTTCTGAGTCTATTTATATTTTTGTCCTTTATTAATATAGTGCCTTACAAAAATTGATTTTTATAAGTTAAATCAACCTTGAATTTCTGGTAGAACTTCCAATTGGTTATGTTGTATAATCATTTTTATATGTTGCTGGATATGGTTTGTCAGTTTTTTGTTGAGAATTTTTGTCTAAAAAGTATTGATCTGTAGTTTTTGTGTTTTTTTTAATGACATCTTTGGTTTTGTTATCACCGTATATACAGTCCTCATACAATCCAAGGGGAAGTGTCCCTCCCTCTTCTATTTTTTGGAAAATTTGAGAATGTTTGCTGTTAATTCTTTAAATGATTGGTAGAATTCACCAATGAAGCTATCTGTGCCTGAGCTTTTATCTGTTGGAAGGTTTTTAATTACCAATTCAATTGCTTTACTTGTTAATTCTACTCAGATTATCTGTGGGTTTTTTTTTTTTATTTTCATCCTTCTGCATGTGGATATCCCGTTTTCTCAACACCATTTATTGAAGAGACGGTCCTTCCCCATTGTGTGTTCTTGGCACCTTTGTCAAAAATAAGTTGGCTATAAATGCATGAATTTATTTCTGGGCTTTTTATTATGTCCCATTGGTCTATGTGTCTGTTTTTATGCCAGTAATACACTGTTTTGGTTGCTATAGCTTTGTAGTGTATTTTAAAGTCAGGTAGTGTGATGCCTCCAGTTTTGCTCTTCTTCTTCAAGTGCTTTGGCTATTCAAGGTCTTTATGGTTCCATACAAATTTGTAGGATTGATTTCTATTTCTGTGAAGAATGTCATTGGTATTTTGATAGACATCGCATTGAATTTGTAGCTTACTTTGGGTAATATGGAAATTTTAATAATATTAATTCTTCTGATCCATGAACATATATTAATAATATATTTCTATTTATTTGTGTTTTCTTCAATTTCATTCATCCATGTTTTATGGTTTTCAGTATATAAATCATTCACCTCCTTGGTTAAATTTATTCCTGAGAATTTTTTGTAGCTATGGTAAATGGGACTGTTTTCTTTTTCAGACAGATCACTGTTAGTGTATGGAAACACTACTGGTTTTTGTATATTGATGTTGTATCTCACAACTTTAGTGAATTTATTATTAATAGTTCTAACGGTGTTTGGGTGATATCTTTAAGGTTTTCTTATATATCTACAAACAGGGACAATTTAACTGTCTCCATTCCAATTTGGATGCCTTTTATTTCTTTTTCTTGACTAACTACCTGGCTTGGACTTCTAGTATTATGTTGAATAGAAGTGGTGAGAGTGGGCATTCTTTTCTTGTTCCAGGTCTTACAGAAAAAGCTTTCAACTTTTTCTCATTCAGTATTATGTTAGCTGCTAGTTTGTCATATATAACCTTTATTGTGTTGAGCTGCATTACTTTCTATAATTAATTTCTTTCTATACCTAATTTATTGAGAGTTTGTATCATGAAGCAAAGAACAAAACACACAAGATTCCTTTTCTCACACAGCACTCATTCTTGTTTGTGGAGACAATAACAAAATAGGAAATATTATTGTTAATAGCATATGTGGAATTATATGTATGCATTATATTATTATAGGGTAAAAGGAAATTGAGATATTAATGTATTAGTATAGTTATTAGCATAGTTTTAATATAATTAATAGTAGGAAAAAATAGATTCCTGAAGAACAGCTAGGACTCAAGACTAGCAGTGAAATTGTAGACCTTCTTTCTACAATGTTCTCTAAAGCTATACTAATGTTCGCTTTAAGCATAAAGTCCATTATAACATCAAGTAATATGTTTTCTATCTTATTATTACACACTAGGCAAGCATAATTAATATACAGTCCTGGTTTAATAAAATATGTGACCATTTCAAACACTATTATATAAGACTTCAAATTAGAATTCATAGATGATTTAGAACTCGACCTCCTCATTTTACAAATGAGAAAACAAAATTTAAAAATGGTAATAATTTTATGACACGCTGCTAAACTATGATAGAAACAGACTATTATCTTGACTTCCAATCCCAAACCCTTTCCATTGAGCCACTTAGTATAAGGGTGGGCCAGGTTGGGTTACAAATACCCCCAAGTACAATGTCTTGCTTATTTAACAGGAAAATACTAGTGCTCCTTTTTAATCGATAGTTTTCATATATTTTTTCACTCACTTTCTAGAAGCCTTGGATGAGAAGTGGCATACATCAATTTTGTTTACATTGCATTGATGCAATTTGAACTTGGTCACACCAAAAAGGAAAGTTAGAAGTGTAGTTTGTGCCCAGGAATAAAATAATTATTTTTAATTCTGTATGTATTTGCTCAAAAAATTTTTAAGTTAAAAAAATTTTCTCTTTTGCTTTGCTTTGTGTGATCCTTCAAACACCCTGTCTTCTATAAACTAATGCCTTATGTTGTTATCATGCCAGTGTTTTGCCAATGGAAAGGGTAGGAGACTGTATTATATGAACCATTTCTTTTTTTCTAAAAACTTGTATCAGATCTTAAAATATCTGCTTCATTAGGCAGTGCATGGGCATTACTGCAATTTTTGTTTGATAGAATTAAACATTCTCCTTGGCTGTAGTAGTTCAGACTTTATTTTTTAAGAATCTTAAAATTACAGTCATATAAGATACTGTAGAATGAAGCCTGTATCAAGAGAATGAGAAATCTGCCATCTATAACCTTGCTATTATCATGGTATGTGGGATGTAATTTTCTTAAAGATAATGAAGATACTAAAAACTCCAACCTTTAGGCTACATGATGCATGTCTCTTATATTTACCAATATGTTTCAAACCTAACATATGTTAAGACTATTTTAATTTTGATGAATTATTTAATAAATAAATAAATGAACCCATCTCTCTGGCAACCTTATCTCCCAATAAATGTAAAAGTAAATTTGCAAAAATGGCCACAATAACTCACCGTTCCATCCTCCCTTTGGGTATCCCATTACCATATTGACTCATAACTTAATCATGTGACTTCATCTATGTAAGTGTGATTCAGGGAACGATGGAAAAAGTGCTTGTGCATTGAGGCATACCTGATCTTGCTTCTCCTGGAAACTCTATAATACCCTACTATGTGAACAAGTCAAGCTGCCTCTGCATGGTGAGAAACACTAGCCAAAGTCATCCTCATCACCCAGATGAAATTGGGTCACCTGCCAGACATGTGTTTGAGGCATCATCTGTTTGAGACCATCTTGCCCCAAACAAGCTGCTTACCAACTAGCGATCAGCTGAGTTGCCTGAATTAGAACTACCCAGTGAAGTCACAGAATATGGGTGAAATAACATTATTTGTCGATTTAAGACACAAATGTTGGGGTGATTAGATACTCAAAAAATGTAACTGATATACTTGGGAAACTATTCAGGATATTCATACTAGAAGCTTGAAAGTGACTGACAAAAGTGTGCACCAATCACAGCATTTCACGTCCTTTGGAGGACTATGGAATTTTTTTCACATTGTATCCATTGAGAATACAGTTGCTACTTAATATTGTTCTTTAATTCATAGTTATTTGTAGCCACCAAAAATAAAAGTAAAATAAAGTAAATTAAAAAGGGAAGAAAATTAAACAATAACATGAATTGGGTTGGAATCCATTCAACTTACCTCATATGTGTGATATTTTTTATTGGCTAAATATTTGAGGTTGGATTATAGTTATTTATTATTATTTAGCCTGCCTTTTAGGTTGCTACAGTTCACTTAAATGATGCAACTTGTTTTAATACATAAAGTTGAAAATCTTTGTGTCAGTCTTCTAAATGCAGCTCTACTCTCTTAAAAAACCCAAGTTAAACTTTCTCTCTTAAAGTAAACAAATTTTCAAAGGACATTACTATGGTCTTCTGACACTGGAATTATTTTAGTGAGTTATTTTTGGAGTGCTGGCACAAGTCATCTTCATAATTTTCCTATCAATCAAATTTATAGAAATTGGCTAGCACTTGTCATTTCAACATTCCCAGTAAAATAAATGAAATAAGAAATGACTGGAGGGGCAAAGACATTTTAGTCTGACAACAAGATCAGAAATGGCATTTCACAGAAAGAATAAATCAGAAGATAAACTACAAGATAGTTCACGTGAAATAAAAGAGAGAGAGAGTATACTCTTCAAAAGTCAGTAGGTTTAAAATAATAAGATATAAGTTGCAGTCTGCAGAAGTATTAAATTTCTCCTATTTTCAATCATGCTGAGTGTGAACAGCTACTAGCTGCTTCCAAGTGTAATAAATACTGTACTATGAAGTTTACCCCTCACTCCAATACATGAAACCCAGCTATGAAAATGGCACTACCAATTTTGTAATAGTTGATTTATTTGTTTATTTTTAAAATTTTTTATTTTAATAGATTTAGGGGGTACAAGTTGAATTACATTACATGTATATATTGTATAGTGGTGAAGTCTGGTCTGGGTTTTTAGTGTATCCATAAGCCGAATAGTGTACATTATACCCTACAGGTAATTTTTCATCCCTCACCACCCTCTTCCACCCACCACTCTTTGAGACTTTAATGTCCATTATACCACACTATGTATCCTTGTGTAGCCTTAGCTTAGCTCCCACTTATAAGTGAAAACATGGGCCATTTATTTTTCTGTTCCTGAGAAATACTTCACTTAATATAATGGCCTCCAGTCCCATTCAAGTTGCTGCAAAAGACATTATTTCAGTCTTTCTTATGGCTGAGTAGTACTAGTACTCCATAGTGTGTGTATATTTGTGTGTGACATTTTCTTTGTGCTCTCATCATTTGATAGGCACTTTGCAATTGTGAATTGTGCTGCAATAAACATACAAGTTCAGACATCTTTTTGATATAATGATTAATTTTCCTCTGGGTAAGTACCCAATAGTAGGATTGCAGGATCAAATGGTAAATCTACTTTTAGTTCTTTGAGGAATCTCCATACTAACCTCCATAGAGGTTGTACTAATTTACATTCCCACCAACAGTGTATAAGTGTTCCCATTTCACCAGATGCACTCCAACATCTATTGTTTTTTGACTTTTTAATAATGGCCATTCTATTATAATTGGAGTAAAATGGTATCTCATTGTGATTTTAATTTGCATTTCTCTAATGATTGGTGATGTTAATTATTTTTTCATATGTTTGTTGGCTGTTTGTATATCTTCTCTTGAAAAATGTCTGTTCATGTCATTTTCCAACTTTTTGATGGCATTATTTTATTTTTTTCCTTGCTGAGTTGTTTGAATTACTTGATAGATTCTGGATATGAGTCCTTTGTCAGACACATAGTTTGCAAATGTTTTCTCCCATTCTGTAGGTTGTCTATATATTCTTTTGACTATTTATTTTCCTGTGTGGAAGCTTTTTAGGTTATTTAAGTCCCATTTGTCTATTTTGGTTTTGTGGCATTTGCTGTTGGGGTCATAATCATAAATTATTTGCCTAGGCCAATCTCCAGAAGAGTTTTTCCTAGGGTTTCTTCTAGAATTTTTATGGTTTCAGGTCTTATATTTAAGTCTTTAATCCATCTTGAGTCAGTTTTTGTATATGGTAAGAGAAACTATCCAGTTTCACTTTTCTGCATATGGCTATTCAATTGTCCAAGCACCATTTAATGAATAGTGTTTCTTCTCCCCAGTGTTTATTTTGGTCTGCTCTGTTGAAGATCAGTTGGCTGTTGGTATATGGTTTTTGTCTGGGTTCTCTATTCTTTTCCATTGATCAATGCATCTATTTTTATGCCAGTATCATGCTATTTTGGTTACTATAGCCTTGTAGTATAATTTTAAGTCCAGTAATATGATGCCTCCTGTTTTGTTCTCTTTGCTAAGATTGCTTTGGCTATTCCAGCTCTTTTTTGGTTCCATATGAACCTTAGAATTATTTTTTCTAATTCTTTGAAAAATGACATTGGTATTTTCACAGGAATTGCATTGAATCTGTGGATTTCTTGGGCAGTATTACCATTTTAAAAATATTGATATTTCTGATCCGTGAGCATGGGATGTTTTTCCATTTTTTTGTGTCATCTACAATTCCTTTCATCAGTGATTTGTAGTTCTCCTTGTAGAGGTCTTTCACCTCCTTGGTTAAGTATGTTCCTAGGTATTTTATCTTTTTTGCAGCTATTGTAAATGATATTGCATTCCTGATTTAGTTCTCAGCTTGGTTGTTATTGGTGTATGGAAATCCTACTGAGTTTTGCACATTGCTTTTATAACCTGTGACTTTGCTAAAATAATTCATCAAATCTGGGAGTCTTCTGAAGGAGTCCTTAGAGTTTTCTAGGCATAAGATCATATCACCAGCAAATAGAGACAATTTGACTTCCTCTTTCCCAATTTGGATGTCCTTTATTCTTTTCTCTTGCCTGATTTCTCTGGCTAGGTCTCCCGGTAATATGTTGAATGGAAGTGGTGAAAGTGAGCATCCTTGTCTTGTTCCAGTTCTTAGAGGGAATGCTTTCAATTTTTCCCCAGTCAGTATGATGTTGGCTGTGGGTTTGTCACACGTGGCTTTTATTATTTTTAGCTATGTACCTTCTATGCTGAGTTTATTGAGAGTTTTTATCATGAAGAGATGCAGGCTTTTATCAAATGCTCTTTCTGCATCTATTGAGATGATCGCATGGTCTTCATTTTTACTTCTGTTTATGTGGTGAATCACATTTATTGATTTGCATATGTTGAACCATTCTTGCATCACTGGGATGAAGCACCCTTGATCATGGTGAATTATCCTTTTGATATGCTGTTGGATTCCTTTTGTTAGTATTTTGTTGAGGATTTTTGCATCTCTTTTCACCAGAGATATTGGTCTGTAGTTTTCTTTTTTGTTGCATCCTTTCTTGGCTTTAGTATCAGGATGATACTGGCTTCATAGAATGAGTTAGGGAAGATTCCCTCCTTCTCAATCTTTTGGAACAGTTTCAGTAGGATTGGTACCAGTTATTCTTTGTACATCTGGTAGAATTTGCTTATGAATCCAACTGGTCCCAGGCTTTTTTTTTAATTGGGAGGTTTTTTTTTTTAGTTACTACTGATTCGTTCTTGCTACTCACTATTGGTCTTTTCAGGAATTCTATTTCTTCCTGGTTCAATTGTGGGACATTGTATGTTTTCTGGAATTCATCCATTTCCTCTAGGTTTTCTAGTTAGTGAGTCTATAGTTGTTCATAATAGTCTGTGATGATCTTTTGTATTTCTGTAGTATCAGTTGTAACATCTCCTTTTTTATTTCTAATTGTGTTTATTTGGATTTTCTCTCTCCTTTTCTTGGTTAGTGTAGGTAGTAGTTGTACTTGTTTAGTTGTAAGTTTGTCAATTTTGTTTCTCTTTTCAAAGAACCAGCTTTTCATTTTGTTGTTCCACGATATATATATATATATTTTTTTGTTTATATTTCATTTCATTCCGTTTTGATCTGTATTATTTCTTTCCTTTTGCTAACGATGGGTTTGGTTTGCTCTAGTTAGTTTGGCTAGTTCCTTGAAGAGTGATGGTAGGTTGTTAATTTATGATAGTTCTACTTTTTTGATGTAGGCATTTCATGTTATAAACACTGCTTTTTCTGTATCACACAGGGTTTGGTATTTTGTAGATTTATTTTTATTTGTTTCAAAAAAATTTTAAATTTTATGTTGGCGTTGACCCAGTGATTCTTAGGAGTATGTTTTTTAAATTTTTATGTATTTGTATAGTTTCTGAAGTTTGTCTTTGTATTGATTTCTAGCTTTATTCTACTGTGGTATGAGAAGATACTTAATATGATTTTGATTTTTTAAAATGTGTTAAGATGTGTTTTGTGGCCTAACATGTGGTCTAACATGGAGAATATTCCATGTGCTGATGAAAGGAATGTATGTTCTGTAGTTGTTGGGTAGAATGTTCTGTAGATGTCTATTAAGTCCCTTTGGTCTAAAGCCCTATTTAAATCCACTGTTTCTTTGTTGGTTTTCTGTCTTGCTGATCTGTCTGTTGCTGTGAGTGGGGGACTATTGTGCTGCTGTCTATCTCTTTCTTTAGGTCTAGTATTATTTGTTTTTGAATCCAAGTGCTCCAATGTTGGGTGAATATATATGTAGGATTATTATATTCTTTTGCTGAATTGATCCCTTTATCATTATATAACAACCATCTTTGTCTTTTTTTACTATTTCTGATTTAAGGTCTGTTTTATCTGATATAAGTATAGATACCCTTGCTACCTTCTGGTTTTCATTTGCATGGAATATCTTTTTCCACCTCTTTACTTTCAGTTGATATGTGTTATTATTGGTATGATGAGTTTTCTCAGAGCAGCAGATAGTTGGATCTTTTTTTAGTCCATTTTACCAGTCTATTTATTTTAAGTGGAGCATTTAATCCATTTACGTTCAATGTAAATATTGATATGTGTGCCTTTTTTTGTCATAGTGTTAATTATTTTCTAGTTTTTTTATAAATTATTCTTTCTTTTTTCTGTCTTTTTTCTGTGGTTTGCAGAAATTCTGTCATGTTGCCATTTAACTTCATTCTCTTCCTTCTTTGTGTGATTGTTCTATTAAACATTTGAGTTTTATACTTTCTGTGTTTTCGTGATGGTGAATATTGACCATTTGTTTCCATATTTACAATATCTTGGAGCATTTCCTGTAGGGCCAGTCTAGTAGTGATGAATTCTCTCAGTGTTTGCTTGTCTGGGCATGACTTTATTTCTCCTTCATTTATGAAGTTTATTCTGGCAGTGTATAAATATTTTGGTTGACAGTTTTCTTTCTTTCAGCACATTGAAAATGTCATCATATTCTTTTCTGGCCTGTAAGATTTCTGCTGAGAAATCTGCTATTAGTCTGACAGGGTTTCCTTTATTGATGACTAAATGTTTTTCTCTTCCTAATTTTAAAGTTCTTTCTTTCACTTTGACTTTAGTCATTCTGATTAAAATATGCTATGATGAAGCCTGTTTTGTAATGCATTTGCCTGTGGAACATTAAGCCTCCTGTATCTGAATGTCCAACTACCTTGCAAGTCCTGGGAAGTTTTTATCGATTATTTTCTCAAATAGGTTTTCTAAACCTTTTGATCTTTCTTCCCCACTGAGAATACTGATTATATGTAAGTTTGGTTGCTTTGTGTAGTCCCAGACATCTCAAAGACTTTGCTCATTCTTTTTTTTATTGTTTTTTCCTTATTTTTGTCTGATGATTATTTCAAAAGACCTGTCATCAAATTCTGAGATTCTTCTGCTTTTATTAATGCTTTTGAATGTATTTTGTATTTCCTTCACTGGATTTTTCAGCTCCAGAATTTCTGTTTTCTTTTTTTAAGATATCTATCACTTTGGTGAATTTCTCATTCATATTCTGAATTTAATTTCTGATTTATTTGTATTAGTTTTCATATTTCTCTTACATCTCATTGAGCACCTTTAGAATAATACTTGGAATTCTTATCCTGGCATTATGAAGAATTCTTTTTCATTGGGATCTATGGCTGGACAATTGTTTTTGTCCTTTGGTGTTGTCATATTTCCCATGTTTTTCATGTTTCCTGTGTCCTTCTGTTGATATCTGCATATCTTGTGTAGGAGTCACCTGTTTCAATTTTTTGAAATTGCTCTCTTAGGGGAGAATATTTTCCTGAAGATGTATATATGTTGTTGCTTGAGTAGGACACTTTGGCTTTGATTCTGGGTGCCTGTGGTAGTGCTATCTTTGTATGATTTCTTAGGCAATATACAGAGTCTATGATTTCCTTGGTGACTTAGGATACAGTTATTATTTGAGGCTGTGATGAAGTTCTCTGGAGGCTTAGATGATAGTTGAGCCAGCCTTCAGGCCCCAGTAGTGACTGCAGTGGGCTGAATGTGCCTGACTTTAGTCTACAGAGTTGCTCATGCTGACAGTGGTGTTAGTGTGTCCTAGAGGGCCAATTCTTGATCCCTCAGGTGGCTTTCTCAGAAGCTAGTGGTTGGGGCAGATGGGTGGGTGTGTGGCAGCTTCTTAGGTTCCTGAGCAGTTGGTGTAATGTGGGATGTGGCACTTGTGGTGGTAGAGACACCCATCAGGACCCAAATAGTCTGTATTGGGTTTGCTTGTAGCTTTAATGGATTGGGCAAGCTAGTCTTCAGTCCCTTATAACAGGGTAGTGGGTATTGTCCTAAGTGTGCTTAGGAGAGCTTGGTCTCCCCTGTCCCTTCATGGCCAGGTGGTGGCTGCAACCATTCTACCTTGAACTCAGCCTGAAGGTGGGATAAAGTCCAATATTAAATTCTCAAAATGGGACTGGGTGTGGGCTTGCAGTCAGGGAGGACAGTGCTCCTTTCAGGCAAGTTGCATGGGCAAGAAACCGTGGGAAGTGTGGTTCTGATCATCTTTCAGTAGCACCGGAAACCATAGTAAGATGGTGGGAATTGTCACAGGTATGTAGGAGAGTTTGGGCTCCTCTGTCCCTCCTCAGCTGGATGGTAGGTGCAGCCATGTTGGCCTGAATTCAACCTGAGGGTGGGGTGCAGCCCAGCTTTAAACTCCCAAAATGGCACCTTTGGTCTTTGATTAGAGAGGGTGGGGGCCCTTCCCAGGCAGGCTGCATTGGCATTAAAACCATAGACAGTGCAGTTCACTGGGGACTCGACTTCAGAGAAGCCCATTGCAGAGTGGTGGGTATTGTCTTGAATGTGTGTTGGAAAGCCTGCAGCTGGGCAGTGGCTGCAGGCATGTCAACCTGAACTTGGACTGAAGGCAGCGCTCAGCCCAATGTTAAACTCTCTCAAAATGGCACCTACGGCCCGTGACTGAAGAGACTGGAGCTCCACCCACGCAAGCAGCATGGGCAAGAAACTGTGGAAAAGATGGTCTACTCAGATGTCAGTCTCAACAGCAGCCTGCAGTAGGGTAGTGAGGAGGTTCCCAGGGGCTTGTGGGAGCTCCTCTATCCCTCTTTGGATTTATGCAGTGGCTGCAGGCACAACTGCAGCTCTATGGTATTTAGGTTCTCGGAATAATACCCAGGTAAAGCTGCTCTAGGCTAGGATGCCTGTGGGATTCTACATGAGTTCCCATTCTGGGGCAACATCTCTGTACAATCTCCAGACAGCTCCATATGTTGGGCCTGAGATCTGCATGGGTTGGGAGGTTCTCTTGTAGCCAGGGTTATAAAAGCTAATCTTGGAATGTGGAGCCCTGGGGGCTTCTCTCTTCTGTTTCCCTGGGTGCAGGAGCTTCTCCTGGCTCTCAGCCAGTCCCTGGCCAGGCAAGTTGCCCTGAACCCTCTCCTTACTCACTTTTGGTGCTTCCCATCACTTTCCTGGTGAATTCTAGCATTCATTCTCTAGTAGACAATCTGTTAAAAATGTGAGAACCAGCTTACTATTCTGGTTCTTCTCCATGGAAGAGGCACATACTACCTATGCCTAGTCAGCCACTTTGGTCCCATCTTGGCACTGCCAGTTGACAGTGTCAATCAGAATCCTAGCTCCTACCTCTACTGTTTTAAAGAAGTAAAGACAGTGGCTGATGCTTGAGCTATGTTCACATTAATTATACAATATCTACTCCTCTTAGATATGAAAAAGGGCGATCAGCATGAATTAGAGAGTGTCGAGTGTTTTTGCTTCTTCTTCCTCTTATTCTTCCTCCTCCTTTTTCTTGTTGTCTTTTTTCTCCTTTTACTTATAGTCTCCTTCCTTTTTCCTCAAAATGTGTAAATGTATAACTATGAAAGTTGGACTCTTTGTATTAACAGCTCTCATGGGCCTATCTGAACAAAGTAATCTATAGAAAATAAGTTTGATTTACACATCTCTATTTAAAGTGTCATAATTTTGAAATATGTTCGAAGTGTCATTCAATCCACTTTTCTAATGTGAGCAAATGTATGTGGAATTGAATTTTTAAGGGGCTTGGCAATGAGAAATAACACTATCTTCTCATAAGAGGAGGTGAGAAAAATAAAAAATGATGATCCTAAAACAAAGGCCAAATTTTTAAGACATATCTCTAGTCCTAGACAGTTTCTGGGAAATAAAAGCAGATAATAATATTTGTCAAAATTTTTGGAGGTAAAAAAGGTTTTACACACCCAAGAGCCCAATTACCTGACACCATAAGGCTGGTCCATGTTTCTGATTGACAGAAAAATATCTTATCAGTTTTATCAACACTGAGGTTCCCAGGTATGGGTTAAAAACTGGTTAAGTGTCTCAAAATTTGGGGTACAGAAACATAAGGGGTTACAGGATCAGTAAAAACAAACTGGTTGGAACAAATGAGACCAAGTTTAAAAACTGGGAATGAGAACAAATAAAAAGAGCTATGGGCATGAATGGTTCCATTTGTGAAAAGCCCAGGAAAACATGGAGTAAATCAGAGCCTGGCACTAGGAACAAGAACGTAACTTTGAAAATTATAATAGTTACATAAAATAGCATTTCAAGTAGTAAGTATTTTTAACAATGTTATAATAGGGATTGTTAAAGATGATTATGCTAGCAGTAGGTGAACATTTATATTCATGTTAATAGATCAATTTAAAAAAGAATTTAGAATTGAAATTTTAAAAAATGTGTAAATGTAGGTATTTATGAAGGAACTTACAACAGAGTAAAAAATTCTCAAATAACTGATATTTTATTTTTAAAGAGGGAGAAAACCTCAGCAACAAAATGATAGACAATTCAATAAAATCTGTCAATGATACTTCACTAACATTCACAAAGATCCAGAGCAAAAGAGGTAACAAATAAGTACAATGTTGAAATTTATGAGTCATAACATTGAGAATAAACTTTGTGTTGAATCGTTTAAGACAGATTATAAAAAGATATTAATTAATTTTAAAATACTTGTATAAATTTCTTGAATTTTTTTGATGATAAAATATCATAAAGAAAAACATGCATCTCTTCTTCTTTACAAAAGTTATTTTGAACAAATTTTAGACTTGCAAACTTGTGAAAGTTGAAAAGATAAGTGCAGAGCCTTTGTGTATACCTTTCTCTTAGCTTCCACTAATGTTACCATATTACATAACCATGGTAAAAAGATCAAAACTAAAAATTTAACATTAGTACAATACTATTAACTAAACCATAGACTTTATTCAGATTTCCTTATATTTTCCAAAAATGTCCCTTTTCTGTTTCATGATCCAATCCAGAATACCACACTGCATTTAGTTATTATGTCACTTTAGTCTTCTCCAATATATAATATAATCTCAGTCTTTTCTTGACCTTCATGACCTTGAGTTTTCTAAATTATTGGCCAGATATTTTGTAATGCATCCCTTTTTGAATTTGATGTTTTCTCATGATTCCATTGAGATTATGGATTTTTGGAAAATCACACCATAAAAATGATATGCCCTCTCAGTGCATCATTTCAGAGACTATATAATGCTAATATGTCTTATTACTAGTGATATTAACCCTAAATACTGTGTTAAGATGGTGTTTTTCAGATTTATTTACTATAAAGTTACTATTTTCCTTTTGTAATTAATTAATACTTTGAAGAAAATGTTTTTTAAACTATTTTGTTTCTCTTTAATTTTTAGTTCACTAATTTTAGCATCCTGATATGGCCTGCAGAAATTATTGTGTTGGCCTACTGGTAATTTCTATTTTCCTCATCCTTCTATATTTATTAAGTAGAATATTTATGTAAGGAAGAGTTGTATGTACATCCTCCTCCATTCATTAATTAATAATGAAAACATGTTTTAAGATATTTAATTGATACAATAATTGTATATATTTATGAGTTATTGTGTGATATTTCAATACCTGTATATAATGTTAATAGTGAAATTATAGTAATTAGCATATCAATCACCTCAAACAATAATAATTTCTTCATTTTGGAACATTCAAATACCTCTCTTCTAGCTATTTGAAAATATAGAGTAAATTGTTATTAACTAGCCACTCTATGGCACTATAGAACACTAGACCTTATTCCTTCTACCTAGCTGTAATTTTGTATCCATTATTAATCTTATCCCTATCCCCTATACTTCTCTAGTTACCACTATTTGACTCTCTACTTCTATGAGATCAATTTATTTAGCTTCCACATATAAGGGATATCATGCACTACTCGTATTTCTGTGACTGCCTTATTTCACTTAAATTAATGTCCTTTAGGCTCATCAAAGCTTCTGCAAATAATATAATTTCATTATTTTTTATGGCTGAAGAGTATTCTATTTTGTATATATATACCACATTTTCTTTATCCATTCATCTATTGATGGATGTTTAGTTTGATTCCATATATTGGCTATTGTGAATAATGTTCTAGCAAACAGGAGGGTATAGACATTTCTTAGGAATATTGATTTCTTTCCTTTGGTTATATAACAATTAGTAGGATTGCTGGATCATCTGGTGTGTTCTATTATTGTTTATGGAGGAACCTCAATACTGTTTTCCATATAGCTGTGCTAATTTACATTCTCACCAATGGTGTATAAGCATACTTCTATTCATTATGCTTCACTTTATTGTGCTAAACAGATATTGCATTTTTTGTAAGTTGAAGGTTTGTGGCAACTCTATATCATACAAATCTATCAGTGCCATTTTTCCAATAGCATGGGCTCACTTTATGTCTCTGTGTCACATCTTGGTAATTCTCAAAATACTTCAAACATTTTCATTGTTGTTATATCTGTTATGATAATCTGTGATCAGTGATCTTTGATGTTACTATTATAATTGTTTTGAGGAGCCACAAACAACACCCATATAAGACAATGAACTTAATGAATAAATGAAAGTCCTCTACAAGAAAACATACTAAACATTGATGAAAGAAATTGAAGAGGACACAATCAAATGGAAAGACATCATGCTCATGGATAGGAAGAATTAATATCATTAAAATGCTCATACTACCCAAAACAATCTACAAATTTAATGCAATCCTTATCAAAACACTAATGCCATTTTTCACAGAAATAGAAATAACAGTAGTAAAATTCATGTGGAACCAAAAAGCCTGAATAGCCAAAGCAATCCTGAGCAAAAAGAACAAAGCTAGAGGCATCACACTACCTGATTTAAAATATACTACAGGGCTATTGTAATCAAAACAGCGTGGTATTGGTGTAAAAACAGAATAGGCCCTTTAGACCAATGGAACAGAATAGAAAACACAGAAATAAACCCACATATTTACAGCTAACTGATTCTCAGTGAAGGTCTCAAGAGTATACATTGGGAAGAAAATACCCTCTTCAGTAAATGGTGCTGGGGAAATTGGATATACACATTCAGAAGAATGAAACTAAACTCTTATTTCTCACCATATACAAAATTAACTCAAGATGGATTAAAGATATAAACATAAGACCCAGAACTATAAAACAACTAGAAGAAAACATGGGGAAAACACTTTAGGACATTGGTCTAGGCAAAGATTTTATGGCTAAGACTTCAAAAACATAGGCAACAAAAACCAAAAATAGACAAATAGGACCATATTAAATGAAAAAGCTTCTTCACAGCAAAAGAAATAATCAACAGAGTGAAGAGACAACTTACAGAATGGGAGAAAATATTTGCAAGCTATTCATTCAACAGAGGACTAATATAAAAAATATCCAAGGAACTCAAACAATGCAAAAGGAAAAAACCAAATAATTCCATTAAAAAGTGGGCAAAGGATATGAGTAGACATTTCACAAACGAAGACATATAAATGACCAACAGGTACGTGAAAAATTCTCAACACCACCAATCATCAGGAAAATACAAATCCAAACCATAATCTTACCCCAGTAAAATGGCTATCATTAAAAAACAAAAAAATAGCAGATGCTGACAAGGATACAGAGAAAAGGAAACTCATACACTGTTGGTGGGAATATATATTAGTATATCCACTATAGAAAAAATTATAAAGATTGCTCAAAAAAACCTAAAAATATAACTACCATACAATCTGGCAATCTCACTACTGTGTATTTATCCAAAGGAAAAGAAATCAGTAAGTCCAAAAGATACCTTCACCCCCATGTTAACAGTGGCACTATTCACAATAGCAAAGATACAGAATCAACCTAAGTGTCTGATAACAGATGAATGAATAAAGAAAATGTGGTATATATACACAATGGAATTCAGCCATTAAAAAGAATAAAATTCTGTCAATTGCAGCAACATGAGTGGAACTAGAGGTCATTATGTTAAGTGAAATAAGCCAGACACAGAAAGACAAATGTCTCATGTTCTCACTCATGTGTGAGAACTAAAAGAGTTGATCTCATGGAGGTAGAGAGTAAAATGATAGGCAGAGGCTGGGAAGGTGGTATGGTTGGGTTAAGGGGGTAATGAAGAGAGGTTGGTCATTGGGTACAAACATAAAGTTAGATAGAAGAAACAAGTTCTAATGTTTGGTAGCAGAGTAGGGTGGTTATAGTTATCAATAATACATTGTATATGTCAAAATAGCTAGAAAAGAGAACTTGAAATACTCCCAACATATACACATGATAAATACTCTAGGTGATAGATACCCTAAATACTTTAACTTGATCATTACACATTCTTTGCATGTAACAAAATATCACATCTACCTCATAAATATTTACAAATATGTATCAATTTAAAAAAAAGAAATACATTTTGAAAGGGTATAGGCTATAGCTACCAGAGATGGTGATTCCTCTGACGAATTTGGGCAAAATAAATTGAAAACCTTCTGGGAAGAATTCACCATTCTAGATGCCATTAAGAATGTTTGTGATTCATAGGAGTTAAAAATATCAACACTAACAGGAGTTTTAAAGAAATTGATTCAATCCTCATGGATAACTTTGAGAGGTTCAAGACTTCGGTGGAGGAAGTCACTGCAGATGTGGTGGAAATAGTATAAGAACTAGAATTAGAAGTGGAGCTCAAAGATGAGACTGAATTGCTGCAATTTCACAATCAAATTTGAACGGATGAGGAGTAGATTTCTTATGGATGAGCAAAGAAAGTGGTTTTTTTAAAGATGGAATCTGCTCTTAGTGAACATTGTTGAAATGACAACAAAAGATTTACAATATTACATAAACTTAGCTGATCAAACAGTGGCAGGGTTTGAGATGATTAACTTCAATTTTGAAAGAAGTTCTACTGTGGGTAGAATATTCTACAACAGCATTGCATGCTGCAGAGAAATCTTTCCTGAAAAGAAGAGTCAATTAAGGTGGCAAACTTCATTGTTATTCTATTTTAAGAAATTGCCACAACCACTCAAACTTTGGCAGACTTTACCTTGATCAGTCAGTGGCCATCAGCATCTAGCCAAGCAAAAAGATTATGACTCACTGAAGGCTCAGATGATTGTTAGCATTTTTTAGAAATAAAGTATTTTTTTGCCTTCCTTTAAGTGTCTATTCAGGTCATTTACCCATTTTTAATTGGATTTTTTTCATGTTGAATTGTGTTAGTTTTTTGTATATTCTGGATGTTAATCCTTTGTCAAAGGAATAATTTGCACATATATTCTCTCATTCTGTAGATTGCCTCTTCACTCTGTTGATTGTTCCCTTTGCCGTGCAGAAGCTCTTTGTTTGATATAATCCTGTTTGTTTATTCTTGCTTTGTCTGTGCTTTTGAGGTTATATTAATAAAATCTTTGTTCAGACCAATGTCCGGAAGCATTTTCCCTACGTTTTTTTCCAGCAGTATCATAGTATCAGGTCTCACATTTGATCTTTGATGCATGATTTTTGCATGTGGTGACAGATAGCAGACTAGTTTCATTCTTCTGAACATGGATATCCAGTTTTCTTAGCCCCATTTATTAAACAGACTGTCCTTTTACTAATGTATATTTTTAGCATCTTTGTGAGAAATCGGTTGGCCCTAAATACTTGGATTTATTTCTGTGTTCTTTGTACTGTTCAATCGGTCTACATGTCTGTTTTTATTCCAGTACCACGCTGTTTTGATTACTGTAGTTTTGTAGTACAATTTGAAGTCAGGTAGCATTATGCCTCCACTTTGTTCCTATTGTTCATGATTGCTTTGGCTATTTGGGGTCTTCTGTGGTTCCGTACAAATTTTAAGATTGTTTTTGCTATTCCTGTAAAGCATATAATTGTTATTTTGATAGAGATTGCATTGAAACTGTAGATCATTTTAGATAATATGGTCATTTTAAACAATATTTATTCTTCCAATCCATGAACATGTGATTTTTTCCATTTTTTGTGTATGTCCTCTTCCATTTATTAATTTATTTTTGTCATTTTAGATTCAAGGGTACTTACTTTATTCTTTGGGCTACATAATTCAATACCATAGTTATTTATATTGTTGCTGAAATTTTTCTGCTATCGGTTATTGGTAGACCTTTTCGATTGGCTGTTACATTTTTTAAACATTCCTCCTACTTCTCCTCCTCCTCCTCTTCCTTTTTCTTCTTTGTATTTCTATACTTTCTGATACCACAAGATGCTACTCTTTGCTACATTCATTTCAACAGTTGAAGAGGGCCTATGGAAAAAGAATGTTATTGTTAAAACTTCTTGTCATTTTTGTAGCTCTGACACGGGCAGTGCATGGGCAATATATATAGCCAAAGTGTTGTACCCCCATACTATTCTGGAAAAAAAAAAAACTTCTTGTCATTTTAAATAATGGAACAAAATGATATAAATTATATTATCTTTTTCATGAAAAGAAAATGGGTGAGCTGAGGGGAACCAGAGCCTCTAACATGAGGAAAACTGTAACTCTCCGTGAACAATATTGCCTTTAGTTAAAGAACCAAATATTAATCTATAGTTATAAACAACAACTTTACTGATAGTGTAATTTTGAGATAAAAACGTATGAATAAAACATTATTTTTAATGTTTATAATATTTTATACTGATGTCGTTTTTAAGATTGTGAAAATTCAAGGAAAGTAACAATTAATAAACATAATTAGAGTGCTTATCTGTCTTCATTCAACAATCAGACTCAAGAAAAATATTGAAACTCTATCTTTTCAGCCATATTATAGGCTTTTTGAGACAACATAAGTATCCACATATTTCAACTCATTGGAGACAGGCATACAAACCATCCAATTTTTTTATATATCATTCCAACCAAGTGAGACATACAAATCCCTCCTCTCTTTCACTTCCTTGCAAGCTTTTGTGTTTATAATATCACTGAAATCACTGAAAACCTATAACAATGTTGCAATCTTTCTTGATTCAAGATTTCTAAAGATGTAGAATAAGCTTACTCCCCCTCCTCTTCCTTTGTGAGGTCTCACTGTGTTTCCCAACCTGGAATGCAGTGGCTATTCACAGCATAGTGCACGACAGCCTCAAACTCCAGGGCTCAAGCAATCCTTTTGCCTAATCCTCCCCAGTAGCTGGGACTACAGGCTACTCCACTGTGCCTGGGTTGACTTTGGTCTTTCTTCTTATAGCCGCTGCTTACACTTGAACAAAATTTACAGAAATTGCAAGGATTCCACATCCTTTAATATTTTATACTATTTTTTGGTACCCTCTTAGTTAATATTTGGTACTTCTAATAAATCAATTTAGATTCTCTATATACAAAATGCCCTCCCAGAGAAGTAGAATTTCGGGAGTCTGGCTAAACATAGGTTGGGGAGAAAGCCCTCAGTCTGCACACTGTGGAGCCCAGGGAGAATTTAGAGACAGAGTCTCCTAGGAAAACACTTTGGCATCCATGTAAAGGGCTTAGGCAGAGAGACAGAAGCCAAGTAAGATTCATTCAATAACATGATGATGACATAAACCATCTGGGAGAAGAGAGTCAGAGAATGTTAGATGGAAGGTAGATGACACGCTTGGTGTCCATCCATCACAGATATTAACTCATTTTCATGGTGCATGGGTTTTCTCAGTCATGGGCAAGGAGACAGTTTTTAAGGACAACAAACCAGCTCATTGAGAAGATTTTCCTCACTTACATGGATGTTTTAAATTCTTTTAAACCTCTACCCCACTATTTCATGAATCACAACTGTTTGGGGGATTTGTGTGTGTATATATATATATATATATATATATATATATATTCCATTAAAGTTCTATTTTACATGATTTTCCACAAAATCAGAGCAATGTTTCTCAAATATCTTGCCCTTGATAGTATAGTAGAAAAGTAAGGACAGTGGGAAAGATTAGATGGAAAGATAGATAGATAGATGTAGATATAAATATGAATTATCTGAAGTTTATCTTACTCATGCCAGTCTATAAACTATCTAAATATCTATGAAGGAATATTCTAAACACTAAATCACCAGTAAAGAGACATTCCAGAGCAAGTTTTGTGGGAAAGCTCAAGAACCACTGATTTGGTGAAACATCAATTATCCAATCACTAATTGTATAGTGTTTTCAGCATTTTTTGTTTTGTTTAACTTTTTAGGCCTCTTATTCTTAAATTCCTTGAACCTGAGAAAGTATCTCACCTAATACACCTTTTGTCTGCAAGAAGTAGATCTTGATGGCAGTAAAGTTGATTTATTCTTTTTTAAGAACCATTTTATTGTGGACTCTTGAAGTTCAATATTTATTGAGTGTCTATTCTCTGAAGTACTGTTCTGTATGAGACACTTCATTCTTTGACTATTTGCATTTAAAAAGTACTTGGGTAGAGTTCAAGCTCATTTTGACAAGTTTCTTAGTCATGGTTGCCCTCTCATGGTACCATTTTAGGAAGACAACTTCTGTATTGTATTAAATGAAACACTTCAAACAGTCTGAGTGTAATGCCCTGGCAATCAAACATCTTAGCTTTCTGGATCAGATGATATATGGCTTGAACTCTTTTAAACATACTGTGATCAAGTTGATCCAGGGACAAGATTAGATGATGTGATCCTGAGCTCAAACACTTCAAAACTTTTTGAAAATGGAGTGTATATTAAGCACTATATCAGAATATATTTTGATCTAGCCTAGAGATCAGCATCTAAATTTTTATATTATTTCTTTTCTACTTAGTTGTCTCATAATAATATGGTGCCATAGAAAGAAGATTCCTATAATGTTTAATAAAATCTTGATGCTACAAGGCCCTCTTATCTTTCAAACTCTGTAAAAGACATCTCAGTCAGTTTTCTGCAATCCTGCAATTGTATCTTACTACCATATCTTAGGAGAGCACCATATAATATGACTGAATATAGCTCTAGTTCTCTCAGCCAAAAATTCTCATACTTTGCCTCATTTGTAGAACCTGTTTAAAAGATGTATGACTTGATGCCAGCCTATAGAGATGAAATACTGAAATACAGAAATGTTCTGAGTCATCTGGCTTCTATATTCACCTCTCCCATAACGTCTCCCATGCTCCATATAATTCCTGAGGGATCTATCAGAGATAAAAATATGACTATGGAACTTGCTCATCAATATTTTACTATGACCTACACATGAAATTGTATATAGAGTATGCAAATTGATTTTCAATAAGCAGTACCAGAAACAAACATGAGCTGCAGGCTTTCTATGCTATGATCACTATTGCCACTCCTGCTTAGCTTCTTATAGTACCCTTCTTACATTTTAAGCTCAGCATAAATCACCTACCTACCCCTTAACACCTACCCCTGCCATTTACTTCTTAAATTTTCATCCACTAGAATGTAAACTGTAAATGGAAGTCATCCACTAAAATGTGTAGTTTATTGCTATATTGCCAGCACCAGTGTCTGACCTATAGTAGGTTCTCTACAAATACTTTCTAAAGAACTGAATTAATAATTGAATGAATTCTTTAAAGTTCAGCTTGGTTATCAACATTTACATGAGGTCTTTCCTGCTTCTCCCCTAGTACCAACAAGCTAAATTAGATGCCTCTCCACAGTGTTCCCATGTTAACACATGTATTTTTCTATTATTGTACATGCTACATTATTTTAGAATTATTTGTTGATGTATATATTTATTCTTAGATGTTGAATTCCCTGTCATTAGGGACTCTGTTTTATTTATTTCTAAGCATTTTTTCATGCCTAGTAGAGAAGAGGGCACATATTGGGCATTCAATAAATATTTATTGAACAAATGCATGAATATATTTATTCTTAACCCTAACGGTATATATGTGTGTGTGTGTGTGTGTGTACACGCACATTCCTCAAGGTTTAATCCTATCCAGGCTTCTTCTAGGAATTGTCAAGGTAGATGTATCTGCTTTATGGACTAGATTCTACTTTGCTTCTTTTGATTAAAAAGAAACAAATTTTATATTTCAGAAAGAGAGAGATTACTTGTTTCATTTTGTTGTTGTCTTTGTTTGTTTACATGCCATTCACTCTTTTTCAAACTGAATACCATAAAAACATTCATATGTTATCTACATTTTTTCCAAACTCCTGTTGAAACATCAGTGTTCAATGTGGGAAACATCAGTGTTCTTAATGATTGGGGTGGATGATAGAGGGATTTTGCCAACAACCTTCAACAAACCGCCTTAAGGAGTAAAACAATGAGTCTTTTCTAATCGCAAGAGCAAAACGTGTGGATGCAATGGATGACCTCTCTCATCTAGTTATGACAGTGTGAGTGTGCATTCACCCACAGCACATAGTTATTCTTTCTAAGAATTATTGCAATAACTTTGAATTTTAGTTAAGAAATATGATCATCAACTATCATTCACATCTTCCATTATGTATCATCTTACAGACGTGTCAAAAATCTATACCTACTTTAGCAATTATCCATGACAGTATCCATGACAAAGGTTTGCTATGATTTCTGTATCTTAAAATGTGATAGGAAACCAGATGTCAAATGAAATATGAGGGTCAAGGCAAAAATGAACCTATTAACAGAAATAAAAATAACACATACAGAAGATAAATCCATTTGAAAGTCTATAAAGTTTGTTTATTTTTAGTACCAACAAAAGGATATTCAGGAGCTGATGGTTAATTAATGGGATCAAATGGTCAGCAGACGATCCATAAGAACCACAGGCAACAGCAATAAGGAGAGATAAATACTATAAGATCAACAACAATAAAAAAGGATCTGGCACATTGTTCTAAATAGCTGTTCATGATGTTATTCAATTGTTTTTATTCCTCTTTCATTCAGATGAGAGTCACAGAAAAACAAACATGACCCAGAGGCCTATAAATCATTCCAATGTCTAATATTAAAATAAAACTAGCAATAACTCAATAGTTGTGGAAACCTTTGAAATTGTCTTTTCTCTGTTCACATAGTAAAACAAAATGACTGACATTTCCACCTTTCCTTTTTCCTTTTCTTTCTTAACTAAGTGCATTACAACACTTCCATTAACAACAGCCTTTCAAAACTATGATTTTTAATAGCCATCTATAAATAAAGCTATGCAGAAATATGCTTTCTCTATCAATTACAATTATCATGGTATTTTAAAATTTGATTTGGGTGTGGAGATTTTGGCTTAATCAGGATTCTTCGGCATTTATAGACAGATGTTAAAATATAAAATATTTTGATTAGACTGTTTTGAACCAATTATTTTGACACATTACAAGATTTTTCACTAATCTTTTTATCTGTGGACTTTTAAAATTCATGTTGATAAGTGCAAATATTTTAATCACAATAAACATTTAATTTTGAGATATAGTTTTTGAAGTTAAATTTATTTTTGGTCATTTTACATAATATGAGGTTAAAATATTTAAATTGCTTTACTTCCATATGACTTGATTTTTTTCTTTCATCAATTGTACAATGAAGATTAGATTCATTTAATTTTTAAATCTATATCAAATTTTATAACTAATAGCTTCTGTCTTCTTGCAATTTTATCTTCTGGCTATCATTTCTACTAAGTGCATTTTGCTTGATCAAATTTGGAGATAGCTTACAAAAAAGATTTAGTTCTCCTGTTAGAACTTAATAAGTAAAAATTTTATCAAGTACAATTTTACTGCTAATATGTCAAATTTTACTGAGGTTAATATATATAATTTTAGACATCATTAACAAGATAGGAATTCCCAGTCAGAATTTTATGTATAAAAGTTTCACTCTGTGTAAGTATAACTGTAGTCGGCATTATTATTTTATTTTGATTTTTATTTTTCTGGTAGCAACATACAATTTGAAAGATTAATAAAATTAGTGTTTCTATTTATTTTTTAGTCATTGTTATCAGATAATAACTGTAAGCCTCTTCAGTATCACAAAGTTGCTCACATTTTTTAAATCCTTGGTAGCTAAAAATTCTTCACCTTTTTATCTTATTTTAATATTTTTTTAAAAAATTTGTGTAGGTGTTTTTCCTTAGCAGATACAAAGTTTTTGTTAGTCATTTTGGATTTTATCTTAGAGGAATTTGTTGATGAATTTATGTTGTTGATTTTAGGGAATTCTATATATACAATGACATGATGGTGTGTAACAGTAGGACAAAGACAGGTCTGAGTACTGAGACGGGTCACATATGCTCAGGACAGAAGCATTGGGAAGAAAACGGTCAGTCAAAATGCTCTGCTTAGATGTATGCTGAAGTATATTTAAGGAATTGATAGTTCCAAGGCCAAAATTTGCAAACTTTTTTTAAAGTTACTTCTCCAGACTCATATGTATGACAGTGATTGCCAAGTTGTGTTGATTGGGGACAACAGAATATCCTGAATATTCTATTGGCTAATAGTATCTGTTTCTTCTGGTCTTATCATTAACCAAAGGGCAAAAGTAAAGGCTGGGATGGGCCCTGATTTTCAATTTGTACTTGTTGATGGAGTTAAAACATTTCTGGGAAGTAATATCAGGTAGGAGCCAAGAGTTCTTTGACAGAGGGAGTCATTCCTTTGAGTAAGTTGTTTTGAGAATATATTAGATCCCATCCACTGTTATCTGTCAGATAAACAGAATCAAAAGAAAACAAAAACAAATGTAAACAAGGAACAAGGTAAAGGATCCATTCCAATTCACTTTATTGTATACCATAGTATACAACAGTACATTTTTCCATAGCCTATATAAATGAAGGGTTGGCAATCTTTCAAAATTGAGATGATAATTTGCTTAGCCTTGCTTTTTGTATTTTTGCCAAATTTGAAGATTTTCAAAATTATATCAAGTAATAGAAGGCCTTGAGAGCAAAGAAAGTAAAATTGAAGTACACCAAAACCAAATTTCATATAGGATTTCATTTCTCAACTGTTTCCTCTTTTCTCTTCCTGCCATTTGAGTACAGATGTCTGCTTTCACTTTGAAGCTCTATAATGATCATGCCCTGAGAAAGATTTGTTCTTAGAAGAAATTTTATGAAACATTTTCTGCCTAGAATAGAAACTGTACCTAGTTGCCTAGATCTCCTTTATTGCAATTCAACATTCCTTTGTTTTGATGAAGACTGTCAAATTTGTACAATCCAGAAGGATAATGATATTTCTCTCTCTCTCTCCTTAATTACAAAAGCACCTAATATCCATACTAATTTTTATCACTTACTCCTTGGTGTCAATCTAACTCTATTTATTTATAGTTATGCCAAGGCTCTTTTTTATGGCATAGTAATTATCCTTAAAATTCATAATTCAGCTCAGTATATCTTCAATTAAGCATAATTAAGCAAATATTGTCGGGCAACTCAAAGAAACAAATGAATGACCAAAGATAGGCAATTTGAAATCTTAAAATGTCCCATGTTTCTTGGGGGGATAATTGAGATGTGACTGCAAAATAAAAAGGACCTTCTAATACAATATTTCGTTCGGGCACACTGGAATGGATTTAATAACTGCAACTTCAAATTAAGCATCCCTGGCCCTTACCATATGTTTTTTGTGTGTGTGCTTGGACTAAAGAACTGAAAATAATTCTCTTCCCAACTTCATCTTCTGTTACGTCGTTATAACTTTGAAATGCAATTATCATATTTTGTCACACCCTTTTTTATTGAAACATATTCCTTGTCCCCCCAAAAGTGACAGAGGGAAGAAGACAAGTGTTTTTATTAAATTCTTACTGCACATGGCATTCTACTAGGAGAACAGGGGATTATCTTGTCTTTTTACTGTTAACGTTTTTCTTGATGTGCTTTCCTGTATGCCCCATTTTATCACTATCTCAGTCAATATTATGATTTATTAACCCCCACTCCTGACATTATTAGAAAAAAAGCAAGAACTATTATTAATGATGAATATTTTCTAGGCACTATTACAATCATTCATTTAATCCTTCTGAAACTACACCATGATGTAGGTGCCCATTTTAAAGATGGGAAAACCAAAGCTCAAGAAGTTGAAAAACTTGCCCAAGGTCCAGAGTTAGTGGGCATCAAAGTTGGAATTCCACCTTAGGCTGTCTGGCTAAGAAAGTGTCACTGCTAGAGGAAGCGTCATATACTCTGTCATTTGGCCTAGCAACTTCAACATTATACATTTCCTCTTTCAGTATACTACATATATACATATACATACATATATACAGTATACGTCTTTACTTTCTTTTTAAAAATATTTCTTGTTTTTAAGTTTTTCTCTTTCTTAATTTACTGCTGTCTCTATATTCATCTCTGGACATCTCTATATATTCACTTCTGTTCCTTCTGAAGAAAGACTAAATTCTTCAAACTGAACTTCTAGGTCACTCCTTAATATTCAATTATGAGTTACAGTAAAATTCCAAACTTATTAAAACCATTAATAAGTTAGGAATTTTATTCCTAACTCTTTTATGAATGATGAGGGGTAAGGTCCCAGCGTTAATGTTTGATAAATTTCTTGCTCTTCAGGAAATGAGGATTGGCCCAAATCAACTGTTACTTACAAAAGAGATTTATTATTTCCAGTCAACACCAGAAGTAGTTATCAAGCAGAGGTTAAGCATACACAACACACAGTTTAGACAGTCAGTTATTTTTCTGAGAACAACTACTTTCTGCAGAACAAACATCTCTGGTCTGGCAAGTACCCCTTAATCCATATTCAAAAACTGTAATTAAGAGGCTAGTACTTTGCTAATGAGGAAAATATAGCTCTAACATCACTGACTTGGGTGATCCAAACTAGTTTTTTGGTTTGAGCAGTTTGATTGTTTTTACGTAATGAAGGCAGCCACTCAAAATGGTCAAAAGATATTAGTTTACATTGGTCAGTTCAAACAACATCTTCTGATGAGATCATATATCTATTAAGAAGAAATAACTAGTTTATCCACCTAGAGCAGAGTGAGATGCCTAGAGCATATGCTCAAGCATCAAAATGAGGTTATTAAATTCTTCTGCAAAACAATAAAAGAAAGAAGAGAATTCAAAATCTCCAAGGGACAATCTAGGAAGGAGCAAAAGAGCTGGCAACTTCTTGGATGTGTTTGAGAAGGGAGAGAGCGAATTTCCAGGAGGCAGCCAGATGGCACAAAAAGCTGAAATATAAACGGGAGTGTGTGTACGTCTGTGTGTGTGCTCTGTGCTATTTTCTGCACTGTGAAATGTGACCCACCATTCTCTACTTCCTTAAGTATAATTAAGAAAGACTACACAAATATCTCAATACCTGGTGCAAACATGTCATTTGACAATCAATGATGAGGCTGGATTTTTTTTTTCTGAGAAGAAATGAATACATATAAATATGTGGCTGGAAGATCTTGAGCTGTCGTCTCGATTACATGGGTGATACTTTCTTCACTCACTTAGTGAGTGAACAAGACACAGTTGATTTAAATTGGGAAATCAGGAAATAGAAGTCTTCAATTGAGACCACGCAGAAAACAACAATTTAAAACAATCAATGAATTCATAAATAGGGGGAAAAATGTCCCAAATCTTTTTTTTTCTTCTGAGGAATATATGCAACATTTCTTTAGACTAAGTTCCAAGACCATTTCCATTATTTCAAAATTCTTCTTACCAGGGCCAGAGGAAGGATAGGTATATTATCCCAGGCACTTAAAATAGCTTGCGCCAATGTATCAAATGGAGACATTCATGTTAATGTTGGAAACACATTTTGCCAGACTTCTAACTATATAATAATCACTTTAGTGGAAATGTATAATTGAACTATAAATGTATAAGAGAAGTTGCTAGGTCAGATGACAGACTGCATGATGCTTCCTCTAGCAGTGATACTTTCTTGGCTAGACAGCCTAAATTTGAATTCCAACTTTGATGTTTACTAGCTCTGGACATTTGGCAAGTTTTTCAAACACTTTGAGCTTTAGAGAACAGAGATCACTTTTTTCAGGGAGCACTTGACCAATGAAAAGATTTTTTCTGGTTTCCTCTGTGTATTTGTTTTCTAACTGCTGTACAAAAACTTACCACAAACGTAGAGCTAAAAACAGCATGCATTTATTATCTCACAGATTTTGTGTACCAGGAATTCTAGCATGACTTACTCTAGTCATCTGCTCAGGGTCCCACAGGATGTAATCAAGATGTCATCGGAGGCTATAAGCAGATTTAAGTCTCAGAATCCTTCAAGATCACACAGTTTTTGGCAGAATTCAGCTCCTTGCAGTTGGAGGATCGAAGGCCTGAACTCCTAAAGGCTGCCTGCAGTTCCTAAAAAGGGGCGCTTGGCCCTTTTTAAAGACAGTTTATGTCATAGCAGTATGCTTCTTCAAGGCTAGCAGATGGGTTTCTCACTCTAGTCTGCTCAGACAGAGTCTTATATAATGTGCTGTAATCATAGAAGTGACACCTTATCATCTTTGCCATATTCTATTGGTTGGAAGCAAGTCATATGTTCTGTCCACACTCAAGGTAAGGGGATTACACAAAGGCGTGGATACCAGGAGGTAGGGATTGTTGGGGCTCACCTAGAGGCTGTCTACCACGCTCTGCTTGATTTAGTGAATTGAACATACTTTTTTTTGTTCAATTTTGTCCTAAATGTGTTTATATCATAGTGAATACAACAACTAAGTTATTGTGTTCATGTTTTACTTCTCCAGCCCTATGCCACCTAAATTTCTATCTTGGGAGTATGCTAACATAGGTATTCAGTATATTTTTCTAAACAAATCATATAATGAATAAATGAATAAAAAAATGAATGCATGGATGATTTATATTCATTGGAAACATCAGTATATGACAATTTGAATAGTACAAATATAAAATTTTCCATGCCATGAAGAAATTGAACTTAAGCAAAGTCTCGACGTTTGGTAACTCTTTGACAGATTCTGCAGGTTGGTGCCATGCTGGAGCTGATAAGTTGCAATACAGAATAGCACATGTAGAAGCAGGAATAAACATTGAATTTCATGAACAAGAGTAGAAGGCTACTATGGGGTATATAGAGTTATACATTAGAGTCATGTGAAGCCTCTAAATACCATCTTTGAAGTCTTCTTTTAAAATTAACTATAGGTTAGATTTCAAAAAGATATAACAAGAATTGCAGGTATTTGGGGTTTAAAACTGTCTTTTGGAGACCTCTTTCTGTGTAAGATGGTGGTATTTTCACATCCATCATGATATTTGGCACATCTATATATTTCATTGGTATCATGACCTCTGAAAAATTATCAATTTTTGGTTCATTTAGTTTTAAATTTCATATACATGAATCACTTATAATTTTCTATATTGTATTATATGTATGAAATTTCTTGACCAATACATAAATCCTGCACACTGTCTGTTATTTTAGTTTACCTTCTTTAGTAAATTAAATATAGTCTTTACCTTTCTCGATGACAGCCTGTTTCAATAATTTTTGATGCTTAACTTACTAATTTGAATTCCTTCACACCGTTTCCTTGTATTAGCTGGCCTCTTGCTTAGAATCCCCACCAACTATTACTTACAACTTAGTTTTGAGCAGATTTTTTTTGAAGTATGTTATTCCAGACCTCTAGGCACTCAGTATTCCAAACCAAGCAAAACTACCTCTATAGAGGTCAATTGAGAAAGCAGAAAGAGCAGTCATGCCTTCACAAATTATATTGTGCATCACAGAACTCCGGAGAGACAACACTGCTTAATCTCTACCACTGCTCTCCTCTTTCTCTTGAATGTATCTGCTACCTCAGTTTTTTCTTCCTGACTTAATCTCATTCCCATCACATTTGATTCTGTGAACAATCTGGTCAGCATAAAAGTTCAAACTTACCAATGCACCATCTAGAACATAGTACATGCCAAAAAAATCCATCTTGAGCTTTTAAATGTACTGTATTCACACTGTAAGAGAAGCTCCTTTTTGGATTCTCCCAACCTGCCACTCCCACCAGCCACACTGCAAATCAAAATCAAAAACACAATTTTGTTGTGATGTTAACTTCAGTAAGGACAATGTATCCTTAAAAATAAATAAATCATTTTTATTGATTACTCAGTCAAGAACCTGTTTTCTGGTAAATTCAAAATATGACCTAAAATATCTTTGCTAAAGCATTTCAAAGATCTTTCATCTTAATTATTATTTCATTGCAGCTGTCAGCATTTCATTATGTGTGAGTCATTCCGAGGTATTGTTACTTTTGATCAGCTTCCACTTGTCAGACCGTGAACTGATACAATCCTGTACTCACTTTACTTTTGCTTAACTATACCAAGTAGATGCTGTTATGAAAATCCAAACTGCAAGAACCTCATTTGATTAAGAACTGTCAAAGTTCTATATTTTCTATGAAACCGATTTTCTCAACATATTCACAATAATTTTTCCTTTAAAAATCAATGGATTTAGATAAATGAACAAAATTGCATGCTACCAGGCCTTGAATTAAACTTATAAAATAAAAGGCAGTGTGTGCTAGCATTTAGGATCAAATTAGGTGGCACTCAATAAAAGTTGTATAAAATTTTTTTATAAATTCAATGAGACTCACATTAGTTAAAAAAAGAGAGCCTTGATTTATCAAATAAATGCCATATGAGTGTTCTCAAAATTAAATGCAAGTAGCTTTTTAAAAAATTTTAATATCTAAGTGGTCTTTTCACTTTAAGAATTCAAACACATACATTAAACACACACATCACTGCAGATAGCTCTGGTTCGGTACACAGAAATTAGTCCTGAGACTTTTACTGCATAAGTTACCAAGAGGAGAGCTCAATGAACAGGTGGGCTAGAGAAACAAGGATAGAGAACTTTGAAAAGAGAACTTGCCAATTTGAAACTTCTCTGGAAGAGACATTTTTGAGGAATGGTGCAGAAACTCTTCCTCTCATTGGAGAGAAGCATTTGAGGAGGATAGGAATAGGACAACCACTTCTTATTTGGTATAAAACTAAATTCTTGGCCTTCTCACTCATATGAAAAGCAGCTAAATTATTTTGTTTGTATTCTAGTGTTCTTTCTTTTTGGAGTTGTGTGTAGAGAGGATCGTAGGCTGTTACTCTGACTCCTAGACAAAGATAGATTTGGGTTTGTACCTTTGCAATGTATGATGTAACTCTTGGTGTTGTCCATAATTTGTCTCCCTTCATTTTTTCATTAACAACTAAAATTCAAATGCCTAACTTTGTACTGAACTGTTCGATTCTTTAGCCAGCCAGGTCCCTGCACTTTGCATAACCAGGTACTTTCATTCCTATATTTTCCAACTCTACCTGCCAATATATATTTTCCCCAAAGATTATTGACATGGTCAAATTTCTCCCATCATTAAAAAAAGAAAAGAAACAAACCCTTTCTGTAACCTAGCAACCACCATTAGTTGCTTCCTTTACTGCTAAGCCAATCAGATGATATTAATGCCAATATTTCCTAGGGGATTGGTACTTCTAAAAACGTATCATGAAAAAATTACCAGATCTTATAATTTCAAGAATGTTTAGATCTAATAGTTTAAAACAGAATTTTTCATTGCAAGATTTCTTAGAATTTCTTATAATTTTCATTGTGAACTTCCAAGATGTTTTCTAATGACCATGAAATGACCATGAAAACATTCAGTCATTATATTATTTATTCATAAAGGAGAAATTAATTTCCTCTCAGTACACTCTAAACCTATTTGAAAAAGTCTAATATACTTTTATAGTCTCTAACTTCTCACTTTAAATGTTCACTTTAATCCAATAAAATGCACATTTTGCCACAAACGCCTTTGAATCTTCTATGACAACTGTCAACAACGTCTTCCAAATTGTAGGGATAAGAAAAGAAAATAGGGCCTAGTGAGCTTTTAAGTCCTTCACTTACTGCACTGGTGTTTCACACCAGTGACTCTTCCCTCCCCAAAGCTCTTTCTCCCTCGCCGTTGTGCTTTCTCTCTCATGATTCTCTTCCTATGTATCTAAAGTTCTTTATCAGTTATTTTGGCAAGTTTCTCTATTTGCCCAGTGGTGTTCACAAAATGCTCATCTCTGTTAATTTTACTCTACATATTCTCTGATTATCAAATGTGTTTTTTTTTTAACTATCTACATTCTCGTGACAGTAAAATCGCTATCCCTGAATTTTTTCAAGCTTCCTGTTCACATATCTAGCTGCTTACATGTTTTTCTGGGTTTTCCTGGGAAACCCTCAAATTCAATATCTACAAAAATATCTATTTTTTCTCCTGTACCTGAGCACATAGCATTACCATCTGTTCACTCAGCCATGTCAGAAACCTAAAAAATTTCTTTTTCTCTTTGCTTAGTCTTCACATAAATAGGTGACTGAGTTTCATTGACTCTGTTTTCTTGATATCTTGCAATTTCATCTCTTTATGTAAAACTTAAGCTACTGGCTTAGTTTAGTCTCTTACCTGTCATTTGATTGTCGTGGTAGACTACTCTATAGGTTTTTCTTTCCCCAGTCTGAGCATCTAACAAGGCTTTCAGAATTTTCTAATTCAAACACAAATCTGACCATGTGTCTGTGCTACTAAAATCTTTCCATAATCTCCATTATATAGAGCAGCAGTCCCCAACCTTTTTGGCACCAGGGACCAGTTTCATGGAAGACAATTTTTCCACGGACAGAGGAGGGGTGGGGGGGCATGCAGAGCTCTGGCAGCAATGTGTAGCCCAACTCCTAACAGGACGCAGACCAGCACCGGGCCATAGCCTGGGGGTTGGGGACCACAGATATAAATGATAGTCTAAAGTTCTTTTATAGGTAAAACAATAATATTTCAGTTCTTACATGATCTTCCAGAAACTTGTGACTTCCCAATTATTAGTTGAATTTTATTTCCCTTCCTGTTGAAACTTGGTAGGGTCATTGTGACTGCTTTGAGAAAGGGAAAAGAGCTGAAGTGATGCCATTTAAGTTCTGAGGTTAAATAGTAAAAGCAATACATTTCTTCCTGGCACTCTTTTGGGATGCTCATCCTTGGAAAACAACCACTGTATTATGAGTGCAGGCACCCTGGAGAGGGCACATATAGGTGTCCTGGTAAACAGTTTCAGCTAAGGTTCAAATGGACAGCTGGCATCAGTGTTGATGCTGTAAGTGGTCACATTTGGGCAAATAGACCTACAGATAACCAGGCCCTAGGCATTAAGTCATTCCAAGCCTTTAAGTCTTGTAGGTTAGGCCTCAGACTTTGTGGATCAGAAAAAAAAAATGTCCCCTGTGCTGAGTGAATTTCTAACACATACAAAAAACTATGAATATAATAAGTTATTTTGACAAAATTTGTTATGGAGGAATGGAAAACCAGAGCAATTTTCTCCATGATTGGTTTTCTGTCTACCTTTATGTCTTGTAAATTTATCTCCTTATGAATTGCTACACTATGGACTAATCATGCTAAAATAGAGCAGGATTTTTTTTAAATGGGTCAGGCTTCAGGTTTATCTGAAAACATCTTTAAAATTCCCAGGAATGCAAATATGATTCAATATTAGAAAATCTATCAGGAGGTTAAAACAATCTCTTCATCTCCAGGAATTTTTTTCTTAAAATTCCTTTAATATTTTGGTTATTAATATAGCCACACCAATTCTTTTTGGTTAACTTTTGCATTGCCATACTCTTATTTTTAGCTTTTGTGCATATTTTGTTTAACATACATTTTTATAAATAGCATTTTTGAACATTTTTATAATCCAGTCTGAACATCTCTTTCAACTGGAGTAATTATATCATTTACATTAATATTTATCACCCATATCTTTTCTTTTCATTTTATTTTGTGCTCACTTTTACTCACAGTTTTCCCGTTTTTATTTTCTGTCCTTTATTTTGACTATATTGAATATTTTATCTCATTCTTTTTTTTATTTTTCTAGTTTAGAAATTATACTATTTCTTTTTGTGGTTACCAAGGGAATTCTAGCATGCCTACTTGATGTAAAGTTTAGAGTTAGTAACTTTACCAGCATCACAAAAATGTGTTGACACCTTTCTTAACTAATAGCTACCACTGTGCAATAATTTAGTTTAAAGATAAAGAAAATGTCATGTGTGTGTGTATACACACACACACACACACACACACACACGGAGTACTACTTAACTATAAAGAGGAATAAAATAATGTCTTTTACAGCAACTTTCATGGAACTGGAAGCCATTATTCTAAATGAAGTAACTCGGGAATGGAAAAACAAACACCATATGTTCTCACTAATAAGTGGGAGCTAAACGATGGGTACACACAGGCACAAAGAGATGTAAAGGACAATGGAAACCACTAAGGGGGAAGGGTGGGAGGGTGGTGAGGGGTAAAAACTTACCTATCAGGTACAATGAACACTGTCAGGTGAGAGGCACCCTGCAATCCCTGACTTCAGCATTATATAGTGTATCCATACAATAGAAATATTTGTACCCCCTTAATAATTTGAAATAAATAAAAAATAAAGATTTAACCTCCAAATATTATTTTTAAAATTTTTATAATTTTTTAAAAATAAAATGTTATTCTAAGTTTAATGAGATCTTTTAAATGTGATATTATCTTTAGCTTTAACCCTTCTACCGTAAAATAATATGCACACACAGAAAAGTGTACAAAACTTAATTGCTCAGCTCAATTATAAGCAATGATTTTACAACTATGTTAAAACAACAAAAAAAAGGCATAGAGCACCCTAGAAGTTCCTTTCTTGCCCCCTCTGAGGCATACAGCACCCCCCATTTATGAAATCACATTGACATTTTTATCAATGGATTTACAACTAAAATATTTTTCTAAACTTATGCTTTTGTTTCACCTGTATTTAAATTTCTATAATTAGGCCAGGCACGGTGGCTCATGCCTGTAATCCTAGCACTATGGGAGGCCGAGGCAGAATTGCTTGAGTTCAGGAGTTCAAGACCTGACCCAACCCTCCTGAGCAAGAGCGAGACCTTGTCTCTACTAAAATAGAAACACCTAGCTGGGCAAAAAATAGAAAAACCTAGCCAGGTGTTGCAGTGTGCTCCTGTAGTCCCAGCTACTCAGGAGGCTGAGGCAGGAGGATCGCTTGAGCCCAGGAATTTGAGGTTGCTGTGAGTTAGGCTGATGCCATGGTGCTCTAGCCAGGGTGACAGAGCCATACTCTGTCTCAAAATAAATAAATAAATAAATAAATAAATAAATAAATTTCTATAATTAAAGTTATTGATCTTTGGTGATGTGCTTATTCTCAGATTCATCTTACTGCATTATTTTTTATTTTCATTGCTTTATAATATTCCATTAATAAGGTCACCATAATTTATTTATCCAGTTAGTTGTTCTTGAATATATGCATCATTTCCAATTTTAAGCAATTATGAGTAATCCAGTCATGAGTGTTTCTTGCTTTTTATGTACGTATATAGACATTTTGGTTGGCAATATACCTAACAGTGGAATTGATGAGCCATTAATTTATATATTTATAAATTTATATAATTTATACATTTTCTATTTCAATATATTTCACAATTATATTTAAATTTAACAATCATTTAAATTCTTAATTTATTCATATTTTGTTTTCTATTTATATTTTATAAAATGATCTTATATTTTATATTCATTTAATTTATCTATGTATTTAATCTATGTATATATTTGCACTATATATTTAAATAATATATAAGAAATATATATATTTAGAGCCTGTGTCTGGTTGTATTTGGTAGATACTGTCAATACCAATTTACATTCCCAATAGCAGTATATGATAGTTTCAATTTGTCCAAAGCCTTACCAATCTTAAGTATTTACCAGTCTTTTTAATTTTAGCTCTTCTGATATGTGTGTGTCACGTTATTGCATGGAGGTTTTACTTAGCATTTCCCTGATGACTAATAAAACCATCAATTTTTTTTCTTTTTCTTTGTTATTTGGATATTCTGTTTTGTAATGAGCTTATTCATATGTTTTCCATTTTTCCTTTGGGTTATTTCAGTGTTTGAGTGTTTTATGATTTATTTATGCATTCTACTGTTTAAGAATATTTAGTTTGTTATAAATATTTTTGTATATGTCTATTGATGGAAATGTTCACGTATGTCTGTTGGAAGAGATTCGCTTTATCATAAGGCACATATTTCTTCAACTTTTATGAATAATGGCAAACTGTTTTCCAAAGAGAATCTGTTCTCACAACAACAGTGTATGCCAGTGCTGTTTCTCCACATCCTCACCAACGCTTGATATTGTACACCCAACTATACAAGGATTTTATAATTATTCACTAGTCATTGATTCCTAGCTTTGCTGGGCTGTGTCTGAAGTGTTTGGTAGCACAATAGGGCAATTATAGTTAAAAATAATATTTTGTATATTTCAAAATAACTAGAGGATTGAAATTGGAATGTTCCTAACACAAAGAAATGATAAATATTTGAGGTGATGGATATCTCAATTACTCTGATTTGATCATCACACCATTGTATGCCTGTATCAAAATATCATATGAACCCCATAAATATGTACAACTATTATATAGCCATAAAAAGTAAACATTTAAAAAGGTAAAAAAGGAACATACTCTCTGTGATATCAGTAATTTCAACTTTAATGAACATTTTTAAATGGCCCAGCACATTGTCAATTTTATAAATATTTAATATGTTCATTAAAAGTATGTATATTCTGAAGTAGTTGGGTGAATTGTTTTTACACACAAACACATTAATTATCTTAAGTGTATATGAATTGTATTTACTTGATATTTTTATATTATTAATATTTTAGGTGATAAGATGTAGAAAATCTTGTTCAATGGCTATTGATTTGTCTATTTCTAGTTTTAGTTCATTAAATTTCACTTCATATATTTTGAAGCTATAAAGGTGCACACAAATTTAAAATGTTTATATCTTACTGGTGAATGGAATTTTTAAACATTTTGAATTTCTCTTACATTTCCCAAAGCATGATCACATTTTTACAATTATTGAAATTTAGCTTAGTGTGTGCCACTCACAATCAGATATCAACTTAATCTAATTCTAGAACTGAGATAATATGAAGCTGGGCCATCCTCTGCAAAGAGTACACAACTGCCTCCTAGAATGCATCCCTTTGATAATGAGGGTTTAACAGGACAAATGCTTTGTCATGTCTTGCTGGCCAAATTTTGTATCCCTAGAACTGAAAAAGTTTGCTCAGCTCCTCAGCCTCTTTACCATATTTTTTTTTCTGAAGTGGCGACAACAAAGGTGAGAGAGATAGGCAACTGTCCTTAATGGAAAAGTGGCAATTAATGCTATTCTTGCCTGTTCCTATTTCCTCCTTTTCTTGAATTTCAAGTTGGTAATTATTTACTGCCTTGTTAGATTTCCAATTAATTAAGACAGATAATTGCTATATTCTTTCTAGTTGGCCTAAGTGGGGACATTATCTAGTCTGTCATTAGTAGAAGCAGGATTATTTTAACTACTTCAACATATTTGCAACTTTCTTTATTCACCATATTTTTTATGAATTTCAGACTTTGGAATAGGAAACACTCTCAATTTCTCTGAAGTACATCTTTCAGAATTTTCTTTAATAAGAGTCTGTTGGTAGCAAAATCTCAGTTTTTGTTACCACAAAAATTTCTTTTGTACACTCTAAGTTTAGAAAGACATTTGTGTTGATGATACATTTTTATTATTTTTTCTTATTTCATTGATGATAAATATATTCTCATATAGCTTCCACTTTTGTGCTTAAGAGTTGAAATCTTACTATTTTATTTCTACTTTCATTATAATCTTTTTTTTCTCCCTGTGTATTTTATTATCTCCCAAATTTATTAAGTTGCAAATTTTTTTTAGCTTATTTAGGATTCATTGGGGTAGCTCATTAAGAGGATCTTTCAAAAGTACTGGAAAATTCTCCCATATTATTCCTGCAAATATTGCCTTATTGCCATCCTTTGTTTCCTCTTTCTGTAATTCCATTTGAACTCATGTGAAACCTCACTTTATGCACAATTTTTCTAAATTTATCTTTATATTTTTTCATGGTTTTGTCCTTCTATGCTGTGTTCCACATAGATTTTTAAAGTTGTACCTTCCGGTCACTAACTCTTTGGTTAGCTTTTTTCACCAGCCTTTAAACACATCCACTGAGGGTGTTGTTTTTTTGTGATATTATCAATTGTAATTTATTTTTATTTCTAAAAGGCTTTTTGGTGCTTTCCAAATCTCTTTTGTAATTTTAATAGTTTCCTGTCCTTCATTCTTATTTAAAATGATTTTTATGTCCCAAATAAATGTTTATATGACCCACATAGTATGAATTCAGTCCAACAATGCCTGAAGGGAATAAATTATGGTTATACATTCTTAGGGATGACTTCTCCCCTCCATTCAGCACGAAGATCGTACAAGGAAATTTTCCCTGGATGAATAGGCTTGTTCCTAGTTCATCCTTTCCCAGACTGTGTACCTCCATGTGTTCCTGATTTTGAATTAGAGGCAAGATAGTTCCCTACTAGATACTTTGTGTCAAATATGTTTTCAACATTTTAATTGACGTTTCCCATATTCTTATTTATCTTTTCATATCTACTTCAGACATAATTAAATCTACAAAGCGTCTTTTGGCATACTAACAGCCAAGGTAAAATTGATGGCTTTCACTTTTATGTCCATGCTAAACTCAATGCATAATTAAAAACTGAACTTATGATATTTTTAAAACTTATTTTTCTATATATCTGATTCCCCCAACAGTCTACAAACTTCTTTAATCAAAATTGTGTGAAATTTGATTTATATTCATAACACCTAGGATCACCTTTAGCTCTTGAACTATACTTAATAAATACTTGGGTGGCTATAGTTTTCAATGCTGGAGGCAGAAATAACTTTGATTTTTGATTCACAAAGATTTTTCTATTATGCTTCTTATGTAACACTCTTTATTCTTTAGTGAACACAAGTAATATTATCTTAATTTAAAAATGGCTTCAATAGTTCTAGATTCTCTAGCAGTAGAATAAGTGTAAATCAACATTTAATTTCTCAAGTTCCTATTACAGGTCATATTCTATGCTGGATGCTGGCATTACAGAAGTAAACTTTATATATCAAGTCTCAAAGATGTGAATCGAAACCAAGATTATTCTCTCCTTTCTTTCCTATATCCTGTTTTCTCCTGACACTTTGATAAAATCTAGGGCAAGTCTTATAATTTATGCAGTCATGCTCAGATGATAAAAATTATTCTTGTCACTTCTGATTACAAGTATAATCTCATTTCAGGAATAGTCAAATCTATAAATTTTGTTCAAATGCAATGCTTTTCTCCTGGTCCGCATTTGTCAGCAGTGGGAAAATGGGGTCATGACTGGCTTCTTCCTTATGTCCTTAGCTAACTTTTTTATACCATTCTGTAACATCTGCCCAGATAAGAGAGAAGTGGTAAATCAGGAAAAGTCTTATTAGATTAGTACTGTTTTGAATTAACATTGGTTTTTCTCCTCTGGTAGATAATGACTATTACACTTTCTCTTTCAGAGTGTTTTGTGGGCTCATTGGCAATGTCCCCGAAATGTTGGTCATCACGTATCCAGTGCACTCTATAGTAGGTAAAGCACTCTACTGTACTGTTGGCCACTTGTTATTTTCCCAATGGCTCCCTTAGCATGATGGTCCACTTACACTTACACTCTCTGTGGGGAAGTCTAGGAAGTCTTCTAAGTCAATAAGACTGTCAGGAGCAAGTTCTTTTTTTTTGTCACATGGCTACATCTGATCTTTGGGAAACACACTTGCAGAAATATTATGACTCATCTAAACATAATCCTCTATGTGCTGTCACATGAAATTTTAGTCAAATTATCACCCTTTATATTTCCTATGTATGTAGTAGTTTATGGGGTGCCTCAAATGCAAGGGGAGATGTATTAAATTCTCCAAGTGGCTTCCTGGAAGCCTCCATGCCAGGCTTAAAGTGAAAAAAGTAAACTTCTGCCTTTCTCTGTTAAGATATGGATTGCTATTCAAGGCAAAATTCTATGCAAAGAAAGTATTCCCAATTTCCTAATCCCTTGTTGAAACATCAATTTTACTAACATAGTCAGAAGATGGGTGATGGTCAAAAAAACATTTTTATCCACTTCCCATGCCAATTCAATATTGGTTGCTTATAACAGTCTTTAAAATATAAAAATATACAGCATCTGTTATCTTAGGATCTCAGCTAAAACTGAGATCCCATTTTAGTATCCTTTTATGTAATGATGAATAGAAGCTTGCTATATAGGAGTTCACATTGTAAAAGAATGCAATTCGTGTACAATAATAACAAACAATAGAATACTTGCTTTAATAGACACATACTTTAATACACACACTGAGATTCCCAGAAGAGTGGGAGGACAACTCTGTCTGATTATGTAAGGTAACTTTTAAAAGGCAGATAATACTTGAGGGATACATGAAAGAGGAGTACTTGAAAATTTGGTAGGAATAGAATAGCAAAAGATTATCCAAGCAGAAGGAGCTATATGTTCGAAAGCAAATAATGAGAGAATAATGTTTAGGGGGAAAAAAGAAACAAGTTTTGGTGATGGGAAAAAGTGAGTGATAGAAATGATGCTAGTTAAGTAATTTGGGAAAGATGTTCATGGTCTTATCCCATGTTTTTAGGAAATGGGAAATTATTAAGGATTATTTTTTTATTCTGGAGAGTAGTATGATGAGATTTGTATGAAAGTAAAGTGTTTCTCAAGATGTTTTGCATGAAAAAAATGGTGCAAGGCGGAGAAGAAATAAAGGACCCTGGAGAAGCTCCTCAAAAAACAGGTTTGGTTAGTTAAATATGTTTGAGATACTCTATATTCAGCTTATTACAAACATTAGCCCATTGAGTATTCTGAAAATTTCTGAAGTTAAATAATCTTTTAATATGGAATTAACCCAGCATTAATCAAATGTGTTAATACATACAATTCTAAGAACTAATAATATCTTACAGAAATATCAAAGAGTAAAAAAATCTTCCACATAGCCTGATGTTGACAATATTTATGAAAGTGTAGAGGCTGTTTATAAAGTGACTGCAATTGTTTACATGAAAGATTTTGAGAGTCTTAACAGTGGGGATGTTTCAGAGTACCAATGTGGAAGATTTATTCTACAACAGGACATGGATAGACAGTGAAAAAAGGAGTCAAATTTCATGCTGAGAATTTCACCTTTCAATTGTTTATGAATATAAAAACATTTACAGGAAATAAGCAAACATACTAAATTTATGTTTAATTTTTAATTAAAAATATTAGTTTGGTCATCTTCTCTGAAGTATTATGCATTACATTAAATCTGGCAGATACTATTTTATTGTCTGCCTGAATGTGGATCCCACTAATTTAATAGCTAAATGTTTGGTAATTCAATACCCATAAGACTTATCACTGCACCACACACTAACAGCAAAGTCCTGTCTCAAATAGGGGGAAATTCTCAGAATAAAAACAAAAATTCTTTAGCAAAGAAGGAAGTGTTCAGTTGTACTGAATAAGAACCCTTCTAGATCACAAGTGATATACTATGAATGGTGTTAATTACATTTTATCTTTTCTTTCTGATAGTGTCTGCAATTTGGAAGAAGGATTTATAAGGTATATATTTTTAAATAGCTACATTTACAGCTTGAAAAAAAACCTTTCTATTTTTGTTGAAAAGCTATATTGTGACTTCTATTTCCAGCAACAGCGCTGACTATATACCCTGGAAGAAAAACTAGTGACATCAAATACATAGAAATGCTGTTTTGAAATGCATAGCTGACCTTGCAAGATGTTGAGAGAAATTGAAGCTGAAAACCAGTGTTAAGCGAGTCCTGGGATCATGGCTGACCTGAGGGCATTTACCAAGTTCAGTAGCTGGAAACTTGGGTTTTAATTTCTGCATAAGGGACAGGCATTTGGTCACATGTAAGGTGATTACTTAGAAATAAGAATTTTTTCTAGAAGAAAACTATTGAAGAGGTACAACTTTAGGCAAGTGTGGATTTTAAAAAGTCTTCCCACAGGCAATATCAGACAACAATAATATACATCTATATCAGCCTGGATTCAAGGCAGAATTTAAAACATAGAGAAAGAAAAGTTTTGTTGGTCATTTATCAAATAATATGCCTAGCCTCATAGAGATATTGGTTAGAGTTTACAATTTTTGAGTAGTTACTTGGTCAAAGACCAGTTTAAATGAGGAAAATTTTTATAGCATTCAGAAGTGCCTGGGAGAGGGAACTCCTCCCTGGAAAGAGATCTGTCTGTGGCTTCACAGAATATCAAAAGATTTGAGCTAAAAATTGACAGAGTTGAAAGAAAAATGGATAATCATTGTGGGAAATTACAGCACATCAATCTCAGTTATCAGAACAAATGTATCCAAATTAATATGCATATAGAACATTTTATAAATCAAAAAATATATCCAAATTTATATATGTGTAAAAATAATTCACCTTTAGAAAGTGAACATTTTAATATGATCCTTTGTCCAAAGGAAATACAATAATAACAATTTAAAAATAATAAAAAAGCATAATAATAAAAATATGACATCAAAGCCCATGGAATGCAACTGAAAAAACAATTAGCAGTATAGTGCTTTAAATTCTGATCACTAAATAGAAAAATAAAGAAACAATAAAGAGGTTCATAGTTTGGTTCTTTGAAGTATCAATAAGATAGCCAAAAATTGGTATAGTTGATGAGACAGAGTGCAAGAAAGGGAGTCATTAATAAACTATATTGGAAACAAACAAGCAAAAAATAATCACAGATAAATTAAATTATTAAGAATATACTAACATAGTTAAGGCAAATATATGTAAAATCTTAGAGATAGTCACAATTTCTAGAATAAATGCAACATCAAGAAAGCAATAGGTTAATTGAAAAGTTGAAAAGACACATTGCCATTAAATACATTTTATCAGTATATTAAAATATATAACTCTATGTCCCACTCATCAAAAATATTTCAGGTAAAGATGATTTAAAAATAATATTTGTATCTCATATACATGATTTATAAAGTAAAAATTAATCATCTCTCATATATATGGTGTCATATATATGATCTATTACATATATCTCATATAAGTAATGGTATATACATTACATTACAGATATTAGAAAAATAAATTAATTTTTGAGGCTAGTATAGTATGAACTTGATTTAGTACAACACATTAAAAAAATAGAAACTCTCCAACATACTCTACATAAATGTATATTGATGCAATTTCTAAATAAAATATTTACAAATAAAAGAACATATCTATAATATGTATAAAAATACATCATATAGCATTTTTATTTAAGTAAAAAGTACAAGGATAATTTAGGTTTAGAAAATATAATCTAGCATATTAAATTAAAAGAAAAATTGTATAAATTATTTTAGCTGTTGTAGTAAAAAAAAACCACATATAAAATATGACATCCATTCATGATAAAATTTCTTAAAAAACCAGGAGTAGGATAAAAATCCTTTCTTTGAAGAAAAAGTATCATAAATTTACAATTAGTATCACATGTAGTAATAATTACTACATTATTACAGACACTCTTAAAATCAGGAAATAATATACATGTTATATATATGTTATATATATATGTTATAACATACACCGTATGTATTTAGCATTACAGGACATTGTAAGACAAACAGGAATAATCAACAGTAAGAATGTAAAAAAAAAGTGAAACTGACTCCAATTATTAAAATTTTCTACTATTGAAAATAATATAATTGCCTATATAGAAAACTCAAATAAACTAAAAATATAAAGAAAGATTGCTGTATAAAAAGTTAATATATAACAACCAATTACATACTTGTATACTAGTAAGAAGTGACTAAAAGACATAATTGAAAAAATTAATACCAATAAAATTACCTACGTGGTTTTTAATGGGCTAAATTCTCTCTATAAGAAAAATGGCTGACATTGTACGACTTCATTGTTGGTATTTCATCTTGGCTATTCATAACCTTTCCTTGGGATCCTGATTCACTGTTACTCATATTCCTTGTTTTTACTATGGAAAACAATCAGAATAGAGTTCCAGACTTTAATTAGTTAATTCAACTTTGACTAGCCTAATTAGATTTTAATCAGTTTTATTAGATTTTAATTTGATAAGAGTGTGTAACACTTCCACCCAACAAGATGAAAAAGTGAACTATCCGTCTATGGCCATACCACCCTGAACACCCAATCTTTTCCGATCTAGGAAAAAGGGAAGAATCCTCTCCTCCTCAGAAAGCAACTATAAAGGTGAACATACGTGTCAAAAACAATTATTTTAGCATTCTGGAAATTGAACAAAGACATATAGATGAAGAGAGAAGCATTTAGTTATGAAAACTGATAAAGCTTGTGTAGAAATAGGGTGATTCTGCTGTGTTCTTAATGAGAACTGTTCCCATGCCGCACCTCCAGCTCTATCTGCTTGGATATCCAGCTCTATTAACCTGGATGTGATAAGCTGTGGAAACAAATAGTCTTGTTGCTGGTACAAGAGGGGCTCACTTGATTTAGGGTGTTGTCAGTTCTAGTTGTAGTCTCAGTAACAAGTGAATAATAGTTCTGCTAGTGATCCTGTTTGATGCAGGCAGCAGAATGGCAGACTAACAAGGGACTTCACAGGGAAGACTAAAAGATTAGGAAGACATGGAGGGCTTGTTAAGCTCCTCACCTCTCTATGACAGGAGTTGTGCACAAGCAAAGAAGAGATTATAGTGAGTCCATGTTACCACACATCCCCTGGCTAACAGAGCCAGCATCATACACACACACACACACACACACACACCACACACACACACAGAATGAGACTGTTTGGAGAAACTGAAAGTAATGGGAAGACTTGAAAATGGCCTAGAGTTTGAATGTACTCTGCAGGACACACAGAGATCTATCTGCAGAGAATGGAATCCCTATTGACTTGAGGGGTTTGAGTGCAGCCTTTGGCCAACTTGTGACAGAACACATGTTATGCAAACACAGGGGTAACCTTTAGGAAGCCAAGCTTACAAATAAGCACAAGAAAATAAACTGAACAAGAGATTCACACAGAAACATATCATAGTCAAGCTAATGAAATACAAAAGGGAAAAAAAAAAACAAATCTTGAAAGCAGTAAGAAAAAAATAACTCATCACATACCAGAAGACAAAAATGTAATTAGTGATTGACTTCCTATTAGGAAAAAAATACATGTCCAAAGGCAATGGAAAGACATTTTTAAATTCTGGAAAGAAAAAAATATACGTGTCAACCAGGAATTACATATTCAGATAATCTATCTTTAAAATATGAAGGTAAAATAATGATATATCCAGATAAACTGACAGAATTTGTTACTAGCAAACATATCTTACAAGAGACACTAGAGGATTTAGTCTTTCAGGCTAAAAGAAAATAAGCTCAGACAATAACCTGAATCCACTGATAGAAATGAAGAACATCAGATATGGCAAAGTTAGGGTTAAGTATAAAAGAGTCAATACATGCATTTCTCATTTTTTAACTTCTTACAAGTTTCTATAGAGTGATAAGTATAATGTCCTATTGTAGGGTTTATAACTATATAGATGCAATGTATATGACAATGAAGCACAAAGGGGAGGGGAAAAAAGAAAATATATTGGAGCAAAGTTTCTACATTTTGTTAGAATTGGGTCAATATTATTATGAAGTAGACTATGATAGTTAAGATATTTTTTTTACCCCTCAAGCAAAAACTAAGAAGATGATTTAAAATGGATTAAAAAAACAGAATAAATAAAGTAGTAGACAAAAAATATTTTTGACCCAAAATAAGACATTAAAGGAGGAAGAGAGGAACAGACAAGGCATGAATAAAATAGAAAGCAAAAAACAAAATGATGGCCTCACATTTGACCAAAACAATGATAAAATTAAGAGTGAATGGATTAAACACTTAAATGTAAGAGCTAAGACAGTAAAACTACTAGAAGAAGACAAAGGATAAAGCCTTTGTGACCTTGGGATGGGTAAAGATTCCTTAGACACACCACCAAAAACATGAACCATAAAAGATGAAAAAAAGATGAATAAATTAGGCTTTATCTAAAGTAAAACTTTTATACTTCAAAAGACACACCATTAATTAAACACAGACACAAGCTACAGACTGGCAGAATATATTTGTAAATGATATGTGGTGAACAGACCTTAGGTGACCTCCAATGGTTTCCTCCTGGTGGCTCTGTTTTTGTTTCATTCCTTCCCATTCTTGTTTATAACTCAGAATATGGCAAAGGTGAGGAAATACCACTCCCATCATTAGTTATGTTATATAATACTTTTTCTTAGCAGACTGGAGAGAGATTCTCCTTGCTAGCTTGATGAAGTAAGCAGACATGATGAGGATGCCCATGTGTCAAGCAACTACGGGCCTCCTTTAGGACCTGATGGCAGAGCTCCAGCCAACAGCCAGCAAAAAGTGAGGAGCCTAAGTCCCACAACAAATAAATGAATTATTTCAACAACCTGAATAAACCTGGAAATAGATCTTTCCCTAATTGAGTCTCCACACAAAAATGCTGCCCTGCCAGAACTTTGACTGCAACCTTGTGAGACCCTGAGTAGAGGACCAAGCTAAGCCATGTCTGTACTTCTGACACATAGAAATTATGAGATAATACATGTGTGTGTTGTTTTAAGTCACTAAATTTGTGGTAACTTGTTATGCAGTAATATAAATCAAATAAACCATATATCTTGTGAAATATATAAAAGTGGATCCAGACTTTATAAATAAATTTTAATCTCAATATCAAGAAGTCAAATATTCCAATTAAAAATGAGCAAAATAGTTCAATAGGCACTTATCTAAAGAAGACACGGAAATGGTTAATAAGCACGTGAAAGGATACTCAACACCATTATTCTTCTGGGACATGCAAATTAACAGCATAATGAGATAACACTACCCACCCACTAGAAGGGCTATAATCAAAAGGATAGACAATGCCAGGAGCTGGCCAGAATGTGAAAAAACTGAAATCTTCACATGTGTTGGTGGGAATGTAAATTGATAGAGCCACTTTGGAAAAAAAAATGTTGTTTAATTTCATTAATAGTCAAGCATAAACTCATCATATGAGTCAGAAATTTCACTCCTATCAATATTACTCAAGAAAAAAGAATGTGTATGTCCACATAAAGATTGTGTGTGAATATTCATACCACATTATTCATAATAGATAAAATCTGGAACTGATCCAAACATCAACTGGTGAATAGATAAACACAATGTGGTGTATCTATACAATAGATTATCATTCAGCAATACAAAGAAAAAGATACTGACACATGTTACATCCTGAACATACCTTAGAAATATCATGCCAAGTCAAGGAAGCCAGATACAAAAGTCTACATAGTGTATAACATTGTTTATATAAAATTAGTAAGCAAATATGTAGAGGTGGAAAGAGATGATTGATTGTCTGGGGTTGGCTGAGGGTGCGGCAGGAATAGACTGCAAACTGGCTGGTTCAAAATTTTAAGGATGATGAAATGTTCCAAGACTTGATTATGGTGATTATTGCACAACCTTATAAATTTCCTGAAAATCATTAAATTATATACTCATTTGTGTGGATTTTTAATATGTAAATTATATCTCAATACAGCTGATAAAATAAAAAGAAGCGGAATGTGAGGTAAACACATATTGTAGTAATAGTTCTGCCTGTTCACAATTGTTCTTTCCAGTAGCTAACTCTGAGCTTCTCCTTCCTCTGCTGATTAATCTGGAATTAGAAACATTCAACCCAAGCTAGTCCAACCAGAATATTGTTCTCTAGAATTTGATACTTGAAAGAAGAGACAAAAAGACTAAGTTAAATCTGAACTCAGTTGTAGTTCTGCTATTCCGCCTCTTTCTGCTATAGAGATCCTGAGAGGTATTTGGTTTCTGCCTTCTCCAGTGATTTATGTTGTTAAGCCTGTGAGCAGGTTTTCTTCTAAAGGATTTACATTTTGACTAATTCAGAGTAGTTTTCAATGATTTCCAACCAAATCAATTGTAACTAATGTAGAATTTAAATTTAACACCTATAAATGCTATATATTAGAAGAGGGAATATAAATTACAAGTCATTTATTCTAGTATTTATAACAGTATCCGTATCTTTTGTTACTTATCTTCAACATCTTTAAATAAGAGGGAAATTGACAAACTTGGAAGGATTTGAAAGGTAAAGACTTAAAGCTACAGAAATGTGTATTCTTTCAGAAATTGGTAATTAACTCTCCAGAAGATTAAGGAAATAATAATTATTATTCAAAAACCTACGAAAATGATAGTTAATTTTTATAAGATACCTCATTTAAAGTTTATGAACTTAGGCTAGGTTATAATTTTATCCATTTTATATTTGAGGAAACTGTGACAAAATAAGAATATATATTTACATAGTAATAAATAACATTTATTAATCAACTGCTATGTATCAGGAGCATTGCTCTAGAAGCTTTATGTAATTTAGTTTCCACAAAAACTTTATGAAATAAACACAGTTGTCATTACCTCCCACTTTGAGAAATGGGGAAAACAAAAAGAAGCTTAAAGAAGGGAAGCAATTTATCCTTAGTTAAAAACTAGAAAGTGGCAAAGCTGAATTTGAGTGAAGGCAATCTGCTTTGAGATCTCAATTTCTTAACCCTTAGTACAGTCTCTCCATTACATGAGTATGAGAGACCATACACGGGTATGATAAATATAAACTGGCAGAGCTACAATTGGAACTATTTATTTGCTTTTTAAAGCCTGTAGTATTTTCTTCACAACATACCTGTTCACCGTCTAGGGTAATATGTCCGGTGAGGGGAGGTAGGGAGAGTAGGTGGGGGTGGGGGCTAGGCACATGAAATGCTTTTTTTTCTTGTATATCTTTACGTGGGACTGAGGAAATTGAATGACACTGGAGGGTAGTACAGAGTAATTGATACTTTTGACTTAGCAATCTTATACATGCAATTAAAAAACCAAACAACAACAACAACAAAAACCCTGCTCAGCTACAGAGAGAAAAGGTTTCCCTCCTGCACCATCTTCTAAGTTTCTCTGAAACAACACTTTTTTTTCTCCCTCCAGGTTCATGATGATAACACATAAGGGCAAGAGTCAGTGTTTAGACACTTTGGCTCTGCATCAGCCTTGATCACCCCAAATTACTAGCCCTTTCACTCCAAATTTTCTCTGCAATTAAAGCTTTTTCCCTCTCTTAGGGTCATCTCATAATCTAAGGTGTGATTCCTCACATTTCCGTATTCTATTTCACTTTTCTCTAGAACATAATCTCAGAGCAGTGCAGAATTTATTTTCAAGCAAGTGTTAATCATAATGACCCCACATAAAGTAATTTGGTAATGTAAGAATGGCTTTTTCTCCATTACACGAAAGCAATTTTCTCTGACATAGTAACCTTCACTGAACCGTCTAGGCAGAATCACACAAGTGAACTATGAAGGATAAATGATGTCCTTATTTTTCAGGGAGTTTTTAAAGCTATTATAAACTTAGATAAATAAATAAATTGGCTTATTTAAAAGATTAAAGAAAATGTCTTAAAGAATGAAGTAAATTAAAAATACTTTGCAATCTATTTAGAAAATGTTAATGTCATTGAAAAGAATTGTATTAAATTAGTAACTCTTTCAAGATTGCTTTAACTAAATTTTTATTATAAAAGAGATAAGACCTAAAGTCCCATCTACTTGGGCTACCCCTTTCCTTACAAGGTGGTTCCTGAGGTACCTCAGTATAACTCTAGGACTCCATGGAACACAGTTTTATAACCAATAAAATACTCTACTATAAACCTCAGAAAAATTTACTCCAGAGTCAAAAGTAGGAGCCACCAGGAACAAGGCAACTTCAGGAAAATTTAATCATAAAAGGGATTTCCATGAGCTTGAGGAAACGGGTAAGAATGTGTTCTGATATAATGCTCACTGACCTGTAGCCAGTCAGTAAGGAACTCAGATCTACACTAGTAGGATAAATTTAAAAAACAAAAAAATTATGTGCACATAAGTGAAGTGCTGATCCATTAATACCAATTTAATGGTGAGTACATGTGGTGATTGTTTTTCTATTCTTGTGATACTTCACTTGTCATGATAAACAAACAAAAAAACAAAGCACAACAACAAAAACATTCTCCACCTAACTTGCTTCCCTATCCCTCCCTCTCCTAATCCCTCTCTAAAGCTCTTTCATTCTCCTCCTTAATTAAGCCCCAGGCCTATGGACAATCAGGCTATGCCACTATAATAGCCACAAGGATAAACCCTATTAAGGGAAAATTGTGGAAGTGGGCAGTTGGCCTTGGTTTTGATGATCATCAAATTATAGTCTAAAGCAGGAAAGGCAAACTTTTTCTGTAAAGAGCAGGATAACTTAAAAAAAATTATACATAGATTTAAGAGGTGCAAGCATTTTTTGTTACATAAATAAATTGCATAATGTTGAAGTCAGGGCTTTTAGTGCACCTGTCTCCAGAATAGTGTGCTCTTTATTCTCTCTTTTTCTCCCTCTCTCTTTGTCTTGTGTATCATGTAGAAGAAATATTCTCTGTGTAAGTGCAGCAGCCTCTGTGGGAATTATGGGTTTATTTTAATTCCCTTTATTGGAAAAGTTGCTTCAAGTGTAAAATTGATCTCCATTGTACTATTCCATGATATCTCCAACATAACACAACTTAATAGCCCTCTGGAAGAAGTATCTTGGAATATTAGTATTTAAAAACAATGGTCCTACTCTCATAGATGTTGGATTTTCATTCTTTAAAGAAGTTTCAATCACTATTTTCCTAGTTTCTTAACATAGGTATCTCCTCATAACAATCTCAGTATTATATAAATACATGCCAGAAATAGGAAATAATTAATATCAATATAAAGCAAAACAGTAACTGTAAAAATTCTTACTTTTTATGAAATAGTTAAATTAAAGGCATGGTTAAGAAGACTCCTTCAAATAAACAAAAAGTCAATTATAAAATCTTAGATTGTTGTAACTTAAATCATTGAAAGCTGTATAATAATAACACTGCATGAAACCATAAAAATTCTAGAAGAAAATGTAGGAAAAACTCTTTTAGATATTGGCCTGGGGAAGAATTTATGACTAAGACCCCAAAGGCAATTACAGCAACAACAAAAATAAATTAATGAGACTTGATTAAACTGAAAAGCTTCTGCACAGCTAAAGAAATAATCAACAGAGCAAATAGATAATTTATGGAATGGGAGAAAATATTCGCAAAATATACATCTGATAAATGGCTAATATTCAGAATCTACAAAGAACTCAAACAGATCATCAAGAAAAAACAAACAACCCCATTAAAAACTGGGCAAAAGACATGAACAGGAGCTTTTCAAAATAAGATAGACTAATGGCCAACAAACATATGAAAAAATGCTCAATGTCAGTAATCATCAGGGAAATGCAAATTAAAACCACAATGAGATAACACCTTACCCCAGTTAGAATGGCTTTTATTAAAAAGTTCAAAACCAATAGATGCCAGTGTGGATGCAGAAAGAAAGGAACCCTTATACACTGTTGGTGGGACTACAAATTAGTACAACCTCTATAGAAAACAGTATTGAGATTTCTCAAAGAACTAAAAGTAGACCTACAATTGGATCCAACAATTCTTCTACTGGGTCTCTACACAAAGGAAAAGGTCATTTTATCAAAAAGACACCTATACTCAAATGTTTATTGCAGCACAATTCATAATTGCAAAAACGCGGAATCAACCCCAGTACACATCAATTCATGAGTGGATTAACAAAATGTGATATGTGGGGTGTGTGTGTGTGTATATATATATATACACACACACATGCACACCATGGAGTACTACTCAGCTATAAAAAGAAATGAATTAATATCTTTTGCAGCAATTTGGATGGAACTCGGGACCATTATCCTAAGTGAAGTATCTCAAGAATGGAAAAGCAAACACCACATGAACTCTTGAAGAATTTGGAACTAATTGATGGGCACACGTGGACACAGAAAGAAGTAAAAATAGTTGGAAATCAAGAAGGGGGGAAGGAGGGGAGGGGTAAAAAACTACCTAAGTGGTACAATGAACAATATTCCAGTGATGGGCACACTTATAGCCCTGACAAAAGCATTATAAAAGCTATCCATACAACAAAAACATTTTTACCCCCTTAACATTTTGAAAAAAAAATTTGGCCCATTATGTTTCTTTCATACATTTTCTACCTTAGAGCCAGGGGTGGTGGTCCCACAATTTGGGAGGCTGAGGCCGGAGCATCACTTGAGGCCAGGAGTTTGAGACCAGCCTGGGCAACATAGCAAGACCTTGTCTCTTAAAAAAAAAAAATTAGCTGGGCATGGTGGCACATGCCTGTAGTCCTAGCAACTCGAGAGGCTGAGGCAGGAGTATTGCATGAGCCCAGGAGTTTGAGCTATGATTACACCACTGCAGTCCAGCCTGGGCAACAGAGCAAGACCCTGTCTCTAAAAAAATACAAATAAAAATAATTTTTCCACCTTCACAAATAAATAGATGACTTATAATAGTTCAAGATGACATACACAAGGAAATAAAATTTTCATTTTTACAACGCAAAGATATACCACATAATCACAGAAAAATAAGCATCCTAGTCTTCCAAAAGTAGGAAAGACACGATGTGTTTTTGTTACCTGGCAACTCTGTATCTATTACTTTCAGAATTAAAGTGAAATGGTTTCTAAATTGGTTTATCAGTTAAGTTGATGTTATCTTTCAATGCTTCTGCGCTTCTTAGCTTATCTCATGTTGCTCACAAATGTTATTTTTCCCTCCTTTGAAAGATGCTGCATGGAATAAAAATATGCAATATACATGGAAAAATACATTTTACTTCTACCTACAGATTATTTTTCTCTGAAGCATCTAAGAAACAAGAATAATTATTTTTAAAGGTGTTGAATTTCAAAGAAATGAAAGTCTTCATGAGATTAAAACAAGAAAAAAGTGATATGGAGTTTATTATGCCATTGGAGTTTAAAAATGTGTAAGGTATATGAAAAATTTTCAAAATAATTTCCAATTTATCTGATGCTCATGATGGGAGGTTAATGTAAGGTTGATTTGCAGATGATGTAGAGAATGATTTCATGTAACGATAGAATCTCAGAACAACCACACCACTGATATCGAAATCGCCTTGGGCACCATTACTGAATGTCTGGTTTCTCAACATGTCCAGTCATCAGTAAATTAATCTCATAAAGTTACCTGTTCCATTTTCAGAAATTTCTGTAAACTACAATGTTCTTCTCTATATTAAGGAGTGATTTACTTCCATTAGCTTTGAATCTCTAAACCTGTCACATACAGAACAATGGAATAAGCAACTGTCTATATACTCAGGTAGCTATTCCATTTTCAGAAAGTTCCGTAAATTATAAAGTATTTTTCTACATTAAGTTGAAACTTCCTTCTGTTATAGAACAAATATAGTTCCTCTTCTACCTAATAACACTTTACATATTTGAGGTTCCAGTTCTAACCCATTATATCATTGTTTTTCAAATTTTTGGAGAGGCTCCTGGGAAGTGTCCCAGAAACTTTTGAGGGGAAGGGGAGAAAGAGAGAGGGAGAGGAAGGGAGGGAGGAGAGAGAGAAAAAGAGAGAGAAACACTATAAATGGTAGTGAGTGAAGGGAGTGATGTTTTCCATAACCTCAAGCCCTGCTTCACCCACTTCTTGCAGAGCAGCTCTGCATTTATCTCTTTTCCAAATTAGCCTTCCACATTAGATTTCAATTTTATTGAAAATATTAAAAGTCAATATTCTGTATGACAACTCTAACAGTTCCAAGTTAGGTAGAGAGTTAATTCTGTGATTTATTAGTAGTAATTTTCCTCACAATATGAGAATGCAGCCACTTCAAAACATTCAAATCAAGGTGATTGTCACACCTCCTGTACCTGAGATTTGGAATAGTCTCTCAATGTTAGCTATTTGGTGGGGACTTTAGATTTCCCTCAATTTCCTTCCAAATAATGTTAGATTTTTTCAGAAGTCTCCCTTTAGTTCAAGAAATAGGTCTCTTCAATATGTGAAGTACTAATAATTGTCTTCTGCAGCAATCCTGGCCTACCCTATAAACAACCGTAGCTTTTCCTCCTTGCAAAGCATGGAGGCTCTTCTACCATTGGCCACCAAGGACAATTCCATCACTCCCCATGACTGTCAACCAACTGCTTTTGTTGTTGGTGCTACTGCTGCATCTTTTGATGTCAAAGACAAGGTATTTATGCCTCAGCTAAGGGAAGTGATGCCCATGAACACACATTTAGCACTCCACTTTCCCCATCGTCAGCATGGCCATTCAGACCGTCATTGTCTTTGTCCAGACAACAGCACCAACAGGGCTGTTTCTTAACAAATATGTCCATTCCTAGTGCTGTGGCCTCCACTGTCAGCATTATGATAACATGATGCTCTCAATATCGTTGAAAATATTTTTAGGGCTTTTAAAAGATATAAATTTCTATCAACTTCCATTACTTTGACCAAAATATCTCATGTTTTTTGACCATTTAGGACATTTTACACACTTTTCTAAATAGTACAGTCTACTTTAAGAATGCCTCCTCCCTAAGGTAATAGCTAGCAAAACATTCCCAGGTCCCTTGAACCAAGGTCAGATGTTTGATATGAACTTTGCAGTTTGCACACATTTCCATGGGATATTTGTTAGGAGGAGAGGGACATAAAAGTAACTGCACAGAAACCATGTTCATGAGTGTGTGTGGTGGACAGACAGTCAGAGTGCAAGTACAGCAATGACCAAAGTCCTTGTAGCAGTGCTGTACTAATGGCTGGTCACTCTTTTGCCAGCAGCAGCCGAAGTAGATTGCACCTTAGGATGGACAAGTGGTATAATTTGAACATTTTTATTGACTATGTAGATGGGTGGCCTAATTCTCTGGCACTACAGAAGATTTGATAAACCCCCTTTGTACTTTAATGAATTTTTGTTTTACTCAGAATAGCTACAGTGGATTATGTCCTGACAGATACAGTCATCATATTAGACATTTGAGTAGAGAGCTAAATAAAAGCAATTGAATTAAGAGCAAAAATATATAAAAAGCAAACTGTTTATATGTTAAAGACAAAATTCAAGCTAGAGGATAGCATTCTGAAAGTTAAAATATTATATATTTACAACATAATTTTATTAATATTATTGATAATGATGAACACAACCTTTTAGGATAAACTTCTTTTCTTCTAGATTACAAATAGAGTGTAAATTTATATTTAGAATAAGAGAAAATGTTTTGAGTAAGTATGGTGCCATATATTTCCTTGTTTACTAGCTTCTTCATATGAAAAAAAGATGAGAATAATACAAGATTATTGGGAACAACTGATGAAGTAATTGTTTTAGAAATATTTTCAAATATTGTTTATCTCTAATTAAGTGTCAGTAGGTATTATTCCTTAATACTCAGAATAAATTACAAAAAAATGGTTAGTAGAAAAAAAGCCTGAGGAAAATTCAAACTACTTTTATTTATTATGCAGTGAATACCATATTTACTTCTTTATTACCATGGTTTTCTTAACAATGTCATGGGTGCTATATCTGTTTTAGCATACTTCATATGACTTTAGTGAAAAAAAAGGAGTAAAAATTATATATTGTATTTGCTGAAAACTTTTGTCTTACCAGAATTAACTTTCACCATTTTTATTGGTCATCAGAAATAGAATGAATAATGTTGACATGGCATATGCTCACCAAGAGCTAGGTTACTCATCATAATGAATGTCAGACTGATATTTAACAGTCTTTGTTTTCATGTTGAGTAGAGTAATAGTGAAAGTGTTGAATTAAAATGTATCTAGCCAAAATACATTTTTAACATTCCAGCAAACTATATTCTTAATACAGTCTGAGTACATTTGAGAAACAGGGCAGAGTAAATAACAATTTATCTTTTCAATGATGTCTATGATGATGAGGAGGAGGAGGATGATGTAATTTGACCATAAACTCTACTCCATAAAGAAGCATTCTGTAACACCGGTAACTGAAAAAGTGACTTTTAAAAAGCAAATAAGAACCTATCCTATGACCTATAGTAACAATTACACACACCCACACCCACACACAATGTATATATTTATATATTTATCTATACAGAGAGAGAGAGAGAAGGTACATACACCCTTAACTGAAAATCTGAAATCCAAAAAGCTCTGCATCAAGTTTTTTCTTCAAAATTCACTTTTTAGTATGAAAGCCTGACATGAACAATCACTAGGCTATTTGTGTAGTTATTTTTCAAAAAATCCCACTAATTGTGAGTGTTCACATATTTTGCAGCAGTAATATTAATGAGTTTGATTACAGGTTACTGCCACAGATCTCTCTGGCAGTGTTACTTATTATATAGTATATGCACTTTATCTTCTGTTTAAAAATGAAAAATGCTGAATTCCAAAGCACACCTGCTCTCAGAGAATTTAGATGAGGATTGTCAACCTGTATTTTTAAACCTTACAATCCACAGACTGGGAGGGTTATTTTCCCTAAATAAGGGGTGTATATGACAAGTATAGATGCTTCTCAACTTACAAAGAAGTTATGTCCTGATAAAGCTATCAAAAGTTGAAAATATTGGAAGTTGAAAATGCATTTAACACACTTAACCTACTGAACATCATAGCATAGCCTAGCCTACTTTAAACGTTCTGAGAACACTTACATTAGCTGACAGTTGGGCAAAATCATCTGACAACACAGTACACTGTAGAAGATCAGTTGTTTATCCTCATGATGGTGTGGCTGACTGCCAGAGAGTATGGTACTACATTTCACTAGCCCGGGAAAGGATCAAAATTCAAAATTCAAAGTGCAATTTCTACTAAATGTGTATCGCTTTTGCATCATAATAAAGTAAAAAAATCCTAAGTCAAACCATCCTAAGTTGGGGACTGTCTGTACATGAAAATCCATTCATATACTCTGAAATAAAGAATATGTCTTGGTACAAATAATTGAAAAGATTAAAAGTAGGGTGATCTTTACCAGAGTTTAATCACAGTTTCATCAAAGCTTCAAATCCCCCCTGGGATTTTCTGGTCTTTGCCCCTTTCCAGTGACTTCTCAGGCTGGCTAAGAACAACAGATATCTGCAGTAGTAATGGGGCTCATGTCTACACAGAATGGCAATGCTTTTTTCCCCCCACATATTAAGCAAGTGTCCTGAGTTTCATTCTGGATTGAGCAGTTTAGTTCATAAACTTTGATAGGATATAAAAGGCAATAATTGGCTAAGCCTCTCACTGGCTCCATCCCTGAAAAGAAGATGGGGCCAGCTTCCTAAAACCACCAGAATCTGCAAGTTAAAATCACAGATTTTTGGAAAGGGACAAGAGAAAAATGGTTTCTTAAGACTCAGTCAATATGATCTTGATAAAATCCATACTGTAGAATGGTGGAGATTGAGGTGCAAACAGCTGAGAGACAGATTTTAGATTAAGATTCTGCCCTCAATTTCTTTATGCTGTACTCATTATTTGTGTTATGACTTATTGATCTTTGATTTTCTTTAGTTGAATCTTTTTCAGGAGATTTTCAAGTATGGGTAAAACTAGTTTCCAGATACATTCTGAAATATATACAACAAAGAATCTTTTATATTTGAAATGCCTTCAATATAGTAAAATACAAAATTGTTATTTTTGCAAATCAGTTATGATAGAGTTTAGAAAATTTTGTTCCAACTAAATAGGTAATAACATAGCAATATTAATAGCAAGTTGCAAATATAGTAATATCACTTAATTGTAGACAATTCATCTACAGCAATAGGGGATAAGAAAAGCCTGTGAAAATAATTTCCAGTTTTCATGTGAATGATATTAAAATTCATACAGAAACAGTTAACTGTTTACTTTTGTAAAATTATTGTACTGAGAAATCACATATGCTAAAATAATATTAAGAATAAATTAGATAAATTATACTTCTTATCCTTTTAAGGAATATTTAGTAACAAAAAGTTCACTATGATATACATAACACCTCTATATTGGCATCATTGACAGAAATATGTAATTAAAGTTTTGCAATGACAAAAAGAGAACATAGTTCAAATATCCTCTAGTGATAACTTAAGTCTCTTGACGGTGTAAATGAATTCTGGAGTAAAGAATATTTTATTTCAAATAAGACTTTTACTACCACTACTGAGGTTAACATACACTTTTCTATAGAATAAATTTTTATGTAATATTTGAGACCTCCTACTTCAGAGTCCACTCTTTTAGTTTATGTTTTGTTTTGCTTTGTTACTTTGTATGTTTTTTAAATGCAAAAGAGATTCAAAGAAGATAAAAGACATGTTAAAGTTCATAGAGTGCCAGAGTAACATCTAGGACACAGTATGCTACATTTTGGGGAGGACAATTGTATTTTTCTTCCTTGATTCAATAAAATTGATCTTGAGCTTTGGAATAAAAATTTGCTAATATAGCACACCAAATGGCTCGTGTAAAGTTTACAGAAAGTATTTACCTGCTGAAGCAGCTAAGAGTGAAGCCTCTAGTGAAGGCCTGAGTGTGTAACTTGCTAAACATTTTTCTACCAACTTGAGGAAGTGTTTACATCACACCAAGCCTTAGTTTCTCCATTTGATAAATGTGAGGGCCAGTACATGATACATACTCAAGCAAGGTTAGTTTAGTTCAGTTTACTTAGTAATTATAAAGGGTTTACACATCATTTCTCACGGGCAAGATATTGTTCTTTAGACATGTTTCCACGTTCCTCTCACTCTTCTTGTTCATTGTCTCCTTTTCTGACAATATCACCCTTAACGCATAGACAACTTACATAAGGTATAAATTCCTTGTGGGCAGAGACAACACTTGTAACTTTTTTATATGCTGGATAATATTCTAAGAGATGTATGTTATTTCATCCAAAAAGTTCTCTGAGATAGCTCTTATAATACCCATTTTAATTTTAAGGAAACTGAGCACAAAGAGATTAAGAGATTCGGATAAAGTCACATAGCAAGGAATTTTGGAACCTGGATTCAAACCTGAGTACAATACCATTCTTATTGCAATATCTTTAGCCTTACTACTATTTCACTATCTTTCACCTTAGCTCTCAGTAAATATTTTCATAAGAAATAAACAGTAATTAAATGTATACTTTTCAATAATGATCACTTGTCATTGTAGTTTTAAATATGGTATTGCGAACATTATCATGCCCAAGTTTATATGCATGACTATTTCTCTGCATTCAGTAATATCTCCTGTAGTAGCTTTGGAACTGATTGGAGTTTAAATAAAAAAAGAAAGTTTGAAGGTTTTTAGAAATTATTTTGGAAAGAAGGACATGGAGATAATCAAATGAATAAGAATTATCCACTGAATAAAACTGAAAAGAATATGGTGATAGAGGTATGGATCATAACCAGTTGTGCTGTCTGTAGCTAATGTTCATTTATTAATAATTATGAGTGTTTATTAACATATGCTATTTATTAACAATAGTATTCTTAATGCATAATACTATTAATAACTAATAGTATTACTCTCATAAAAACCCTCAAATATGTAAAAAAACAATTCTTGATATATAATTAAATGGGGTTAAGCAAGGCATGATCTCAATAAGGATAATAGGCTTACCTTGAACGCTGGGTTCTAGCAACTGCAAGATAGTACTTCCCTGAATGTCAGCACCTCAAGAAGTATAAAGTGGCATTACAAGTAGACAATTGGCAAACTATATTTATTCATTTTTATTTTTTTTAAACATCATACTAGTGCTTTGGCTAGCAATTTTCACTGTGTTTCTCCAGTATCTTAAGGTAAAATGAAAGATTACCTGTCAACAAGTGCAACAGCTACATGGATGAGGAGATTTATTGCAAGAAATGGATTTACTAAGTTATTTTCAGGGAATGTTTGAAATCTCAAATAGTTCAAATAGTTGAGTATGACAGCTTTTGGTCATGAGAATCAGTGTATTTCCATTTTTTGCTCAAAAAGCTCAAAATATAAGGCCCACATCTTTAAAGTTCATAATTATCTAATAAATATAATATAATACAACTAACATTTGTTGATTCTGGCTATGTAAAATTTAGTATTTAGGATCTAGGTATGTAGGGATGACTAACATGAATTTAATGTTGCAATGAAAGAGACATGAAGCAAGTACAAATTGACCTTAGAGAAACCTATTCCCTTGAGTATGGAGAGTAATGGGGGAGAGGCAGGAAGATTTTTTAAAATTAAAAATATTAAGTCAATTTACCTTAACCAAAGCCATGAATTTATAGCTTACAGTCAATATTTATACCCTGATAATACTGTTTTAAAAAGTATTTATTTACTTTGATATCATTTGGCAAATATGTAGGGCATCCTTTTTTAATGTGCCAAGTAGTTTCTAAATGTGGCAATGATCTTTCCTTCATTGAGTTTGAAAGGGCATATGCACTAAAAAAGTAACTTTTGTTTTAGTCATTGCTGTCGTAACAATCACTACTCTCGATAAGTGTTTCAAATGTATCATGTGTTTGTAGAGTGAGTTGAAACTATGTGGCCTCTCTTTGATCTCAGATTTTAGAGTATGATCTGAAGACCTATTAAAGACCTAGAGAGCTCTAAGGTGGCATAACTACCACTTTACTGATAACCTACATTCAGGGACAAGGGCACGGCGGTGGATAGGTGTGGAGGTGAGTGACATTTGCAAGACTTAGGCCTTGCTGAATCTGAGGGAGGGCCTATGAAGATCTTTATTATAATTGACAGATTCTATTAGGAGTCTTCCCTTCCCTGCTTTCCCATTTTAATAGCATCAATGATTTCACCATATAAAATATTCCCCAAACCCCTAGTCAATAAACATAAAAATAACACTTTACAGTAATAAGATGCTTTATATTTTCAAAGTATTTTTCATATACATTATTTTCCATTCTATTCTATTACTTATAATATTATTTTATATAATCCTCACAGCTATTTTATGGGGTACATAGAATAGGTATTATTATTAGTCCCAAGTAAGAGTAGAGAGAAAAGAATATGCTTAATGGCACTTCATATGAAGGTTAATATTTTTAAATTCTAAGGGAAGCTTTACTGATATTTGCATTTCTAAATGTGGCGTGGGGCGGGGTTAGGTGAGAGTGAGGAAGATTGACAGGCGCGAAGTCCCTAAAAGACTTAAGGAAAATCAACTTGCAGCTCTGTCTACACATCTCAGCCCCAATTTGCATTCACATATATTTTAAATATCTAGTTTCCTTCCTCAGTGATGTTCCTTATTTTCTTTTTTAATGGTGAGCTAGGCATTGCAGGTAAGAAAGTAATTTTTATTTCTGACTGAAAAATGTAAAACCAGCTGTTTTTGAAGGAAAAAACAGGAAAAATTCTATCTGAAAGGAAAGATTCAATCAAGACTTCCCATTATAGTTTGGAAGAAAGACATGATAAAAAATTGAAAAAAAAAGTTCACTTTATACAATGGGAAGAAAATGAAGAATGGAATGCAATCTTCTTTCATTGTAATTTAAAAATTTTAACCTTTCATTCGTGAGTTTTGCCTTTGGTAGTGTTAAACAGTTAACTCCATGTGTACAAGCCACATTAGTCATAATGCTTGCATTTGAAAGTTTTATGTTTTGTTCTGGCTTACATTGCATTTTCTTTTCTTTTCTTTTTTTAACCAGTTGATTCGTTGACAAATAAAATGTTTCTTAACTAGTTGTGTTATTTTTGTCTGTATTACCAACATCTATTTAAAATAGAAACTCTATAAATCTCTCATTTGAATTAATTCTGTTTAAATTTTTCATTTGCTTTTTTCTGTCATTGACCCTTAAATTTGAAAATCAGATTGGTATATGCCTCCAAAATCCTAAACCTGCACAAAGCTAGGACCTTCACACACCACTACCGAGCTCTCTTTGTTAAGTTTTGAGGGAGAAGCGAGCATTTGATGACAAAAATGAGGGGGGAAAATCAAGGTTATTATTAATCATTTAAAAAAGTAATTAACAATTCTTAAAACTTACAATGTGAATAACTCTGTCGTCACTCACAAGCCTTCTGTAGATCCACTGAGCAAGTCACCCAGAGGCCACACACCATCTCTCCTGAGAAGGCATCATGTTGCCTAATGAAATGAGATGATGCACTTAAAGAATAAAGTGTCAAGACTTTAACCTGGGCAGCTGGCAGCTACTGTACGTAATGATGTTAATGGAATGGCCTGTGCCTTATTTCTTTACTTCTACTTTTAAAAAGTCTTTTCATAGCAATCTCAAAGTGGGTAAGTCATCCACTACTAGCAGATTCTTAACATCAATTATTTCAGATACCTTTCTTAAAAATCCTGACACTTTGAGAGAAACAAACCAAAAAAGCAAGAAAAATAGTAGTATAGCCTTTTTTCCTCTTTTAATTTATTACTCTACTATACCAGAAAACCACTTCACTTGCCAAAATTTGACCTTGTCTGTGGCAGCTAACTAGATTTAGAATTCTTTCTTTAATCTGTCCTGATTTGATTTTCATATTATGAAATGCTAATAATGAAAGAATGTTGCAGTGCTTCCTCTACCAATCTGTGCATAGTTCATATTTGGCTTCTGCTTATATCAAGAACATTTTCTATTGAGAACTACACGTCTAATTCTTTTTGTAAGAAACAAAGCCAGTACTTTGGAAATCCACTTATTGGCCTGTATGAAGCAAAATAAAGATCTCAGTGTCTAATGCTGATATAAATGAGACACTAATAAACACTAATTTTTATCTTTAGGCCTTTCTTGACTTCCAAGTTTATTCCTAACTTTATTTCTACTAATGATATTCTTCACTGTTAGGGTAGGAAAAACCTACCCTAACATTTTGATCTGTTGCCTCTGGTTTTCTCCTTTTCCTAAAATCATATGCATTTTTTTTGAAATCATCAAGCATTTAGAAACAATTTAGAAACATTAAACAAGAGCAGCTTTGATCTGCTGCCTCTTTAAGCTATTTGTCTGACTGATTCTCTAATCTATTTAACAGAAATATTGAAAAGCATTACATGCTGTTTAGGAAGAATATGGGAGAATTATTTATTTTCAAAATACAGAAGCCATGTAAAAAGAAAGCTGTGGGCTGAAAAATGACAGTTGCCATAGAAAGGGTCAGGTATTTGATTTAAAGGAACAAACTACTTATTTGATTTTTTTTTCCCAGTAAAGCCCGTTTCTTTTAGTTAGGGACTTTTTCTTTCTTTTTTAAAACATTTTATCTTATTTTTTAATTGACAAATAAAATTTTGTATATTTATCATGTATATAATGTTTTAATATATATATCTCCACATTGTGAAATGGCTAAATAGAGCTAATTAATATGTGTATTACTTCACATATTTATAATGTTTGTGATGAGAACACTTGAAATGTACTCTCTTAGCACTTTTTGATAATACAATATATGGTTATTAACTATAGTCACCGTGTTGTATAATAGATCTCTGGAACTTCTACTTACTTGATTTAAAAGGACAAACTCTGTGGTAAGCCTGACTGAAAGAACAGCATGACTTAAAGGAATAGTCTTCCAAATACATAGCTTTTAGGTAAGACAAAGGGGGAAAGAGAAGAGCGAAATACTCTTTGGCAATTGGGTGGTGAAGAAAAAAGAAGACAAAAGAACATTTAGTGAGCCAGTAGGCAACAGAGAACCAGAAAATCAGAGGCTGCACGATTACACAACTCATCTCCCAACATCAAACAAACAACCAAACAAATCACCCTGCTAAAGTGCCTGGACGTTACTAGACTAACGGAAAAGGAAATTAGTAAACTGCAAATCTTTTAAAACACTTAAATATCATAAAATTGAATAAAAAATTAAAGCCTATAGAAAATAGTTTGCAGAAAGTCAAGTAACAAATGTGCACAGAAAGCAAAGGAGGAAAAATTTCCCTTGAAAAACCATCATGAAGAAGACAAATGGTAAGTCTACTCACCAAATAGAACTTAAAATAAGGATTTAAAGATATTAAAAACTACTGTGTACAAGAAATTTGGAAAAAATAAACAGATGCAGACAAAAAATAGGAATAAATGAGAAAAGCATTCATTTAATTTAGGAAAAAATGGAAAAAAACCATGAAATTATCTCAGAAATAAAGAATAAACTGTAAGATATCCAGAGGAGGATACGTTCAAATGAAAATTTAATAAAGTGTATTGAAACAAGGCAGGAAATCAACCGAGAGAATGAAAGAAATAGGCAAAGAAAGAATGGCATTTCATCTTATCAGTCCCTGAAGAATAAAAACAAAAGAAGAGAACAGGGCTAATATTTAAATCTACAACCTATAAAAATTATTCAGAATCTACATGTTGACATGGCTTCCGGCGTACCAAAAAATTAACCTAAAACAATGGTCTCTGAGTAAAACTTTTCGATTTCAAAGATAAAGATGCACTCTTTATGGTCTTAAGACACGCACACACACATACACATACACAAAAAAACCTTAGGAAAGAATTATACTAGCAACAAACTTTTCAAAACCAACATAAAAAACAAGACAAAACCAGAGCTATACATTTTAAATAGATGAAACAATGTATGAATCAAGTATTTTATATCTAGGAAAGCTGTCTTTCAAACATCAAGTCTATTAAAAAATACTTGCAACAGAGCTAACTCTAATGTGATCATTAGTTCTTCTTAGGAATCTGCTAGAGAATGAGCTTCATCCAACCAAATCATGACGGGAAATTCAGCAAATGAAATAATGGTTTAGCACTTTTAAATACACAAATTTACATATAGAACAAAAATAAAGGTGATGTGAAGGTAGAAGACCAATTTACAAGTTTTATATATTGAGAAAATAGAAATAATGCAACTAAAAAAATGGGAGAAGAATGAAGGAAAACAGAATATAGGAAAAGTATTACATAGGCAATGTGTGTGTTAAATGATAATGAAGACAGAAAAATAATTTTTAAATTGTGACAAAACATATAGTTAACAGTTAAATAAGAAAAGGAATTAGGGACATTAAAATATTATGAGTACGAATATAAAAAAATATAGTAGAAAGATTAATGTTCACGAAAAGATGTCTAAAATCAAATCCCTGGAAATTATGAATATGCTATGTTATGTGGTAAAGAAAGAACTTGCAGATGTGATTATGTTTTTGAATTTGAGATGGGGAGATTATCCTGAATTGTCTATCTGGGCTGAAACTAATAACATGAATCTTTAAAAGTAGAAGAGGAAGGCAGAAGAGTATGTCATAGAGATGCAACGTAAAAATGACTTGACCCACTGTTGCTGGCTTCAAAGATGGAGGAAGAAGGCCATGCACCAAAGAACGTGGCAACCTCTGGACTCTGGGAACAAGCTGCAGCCTATGACCAGTAAAAAAATAGGACCTCAGTCCTACAACCTCAAAGAAATGAATTCTTCCAAGAAACTGAATGAGCAGGAAATGAATTCTCCACTAGAGCTTCCAGAAAGGAATGCAGCTTGCTAATAACCTGAGATTAGCCCACTGATACGTGAATCCAACTACTGTTTTACAGAACTGTAATATAATAAATTTGTGTTGTGCTTAGCCACTAAGCTGTGATAATTTGTCCTGGCAGAAGTAGACAAGTAAATGAGAATTACAAACTGAAACTATGTTAAAGTATTTTAAAATAATGAAAATGAAAATACTAAAAGATTAATCTGTGGGATGCATATTCAGCAGTTATCAGAGGAAAATTTATTAAAGATATGTATCAATAAAATGTAAGAATAAAATTTAATAAATTAAATTTCCAACTCAATAAAGGGAAAAAGACAGTAAAATAAATAAAAAGAAAGCACAGGGAAGGAAATAATAAAGATAGAAGAAGGTTAATGAGGGAAGAAATAGAAAAAATAGATCTAAAATCTTCTTTTATTTGAAAACAACTAACAAAATAGCCAAACCATTAACTAACATGATCAAGTAAAAAAAGGAGAAAGCATAAAATAAAAATGAAAAGGGAGAAATAAATATTAAAACAGACGAGATTTCAAAAGAACGTGAAACTACATTGCAGACATCTATGCAAATAAATTGAGTATCTAGATAAAATGGATAATTTCCTAGGAAATAAATTACTAAAATTGACTTCATTAAAGATAAAAAGCTTACACAGTATATTTTAAGCCTTAACATTTCAAGTGCTGGCTTGATATTTTTAAGCCTCACAGGGCCCCAAAGCCAGGCCCTATGTTTCCCTACTCTCACCAGATATGCCCCCCACCAGTGGGAAAACGTCCCCACACGACTGGATACCTTATAAGCCAGACCGGCTGCATGACACCCCGTCCTCAACCTAATGGATTTCACCTCTCTGCTTGTCCTCAAAGTTATTCAACAAACCAATCCCATTCTCCTGTGAGAAGCAGGAAGCACCCCATCATCTGGTTACTACAAAGCTCGCCTCCTACATACCCTGTTCTGCCCTGCACATGGTATCCTCTTCCCCTGGCATGTGAGTATATATGACAAATAAACTGCTGCCTGGTGTTGGGTGTCATCTGTCCAGTGTTGCATGCCATGTGTTCAGCTATCTCCTACTATTTAGGACAGGGGATCCCTCATTCACCAACAGAGTGTATAGGAGGTGATCAGAACAAACAGACCATTTCCATAGAAGAAATAGAGAATGCTGTTGAAAATCTACCCCTCAAAAATAGCAGCAGGCCCAGATAATTTCACAGGCAAATTTTACCAAATCTTCAAAAAGCAGGTAGTTTCAATGTCTTATAAATTATTCCAAAGCATTGAAAAGAAAGAAAAACTTCCTGATTTTTTTAAGGAAATGAGTACAGTTGGCCCTCTGCATCCAGGATCCCACATGCAAGGGTCCCACATTCAGTGGTGCAGCCTACAACCACAATTCAACCAATTGCAGATGGAAAATATCTGGGAAACAAACAAAAAAAACCTACCTCCAACAACAAAATATGCAACAATAAAAACAATATAAATAAAAAACAATATAGTATAACAACTGTAAGTAGCACTTACATTGTATCTAGAGAGGATTTGTAGGAGGTTATACTTAGGCCATATGCAAATACTATGCTATTTTATATACAGGACTTGAGCATCTGTGATTTTGGTATGGAGCGGGGGTCCTGGAACCAATCCTCCACAGATACCTAGGGACAACTGTATAATCTTAATCTTTAAACCAGATAAAGACAATACCCAGAAAGAAAACTATACACTAACTTTGCTAATGAATATTGAAGCAAAACTTTTAGATGAAATTAGCAAATCTCATCCAAAGCCACACTGAGAAAATAATATTCCATAGCCACATTGTGTATGTGGCAGACCAACTCTTAGGTGGCCCCATGATCCCACCTCCAGTTGTTCACACCCTGTTTGATGCTCTCCTCTTGAGTGTGGGCAGGATTTGTTAGTTGTTTTAACCAAAAACATATGATAAATAAAGGTGGTGATATGTATGTGATAATGTGGATATGATTATGCTTTATGAGATGGTAGCACCCATCTTACTGGCATCTCTTGATATCTCGCTGACTTTGAGGATGAAAATGACTATGTTGAGGAATCCTACATGGCAAGGAACTGTGAGAAGCATATATACATACACCCACACACACACACACGTCTATGTTCTAAGGCCAATATCTTATTTATTAATAATAAGGAAGTGGCACTTCCACTATGACCAGGAACAAGGCAATGATACTGACTATATCAACTATGATCCAATATTGTAGAAATAGAGATATGTAACAATGAAATTAGAAATTAGACAAGAGCAATCAATTTGAGACCTAAGAATAGAAAGAAGTAAAACTATGTCTAGTTGCAGATGGTGTGATAGTATACCTGAATAACACCAGAGACTCAATAATAAAACCATCTCAAACAACAACAGAGGTTTCAATGATGTAGAAGAATATAAAATTAGCATATTCATTAATAAGTTCCATATAGAGTCATGTGCAGTATGATGACATTTTGGTCAGTGATGGACTTCATATATGACTTTGGTTCCATAAGATTATGATGAACTGGAAAATTCCTATCACCTAGTGACGTCATAGCCCTTGCAATGTCTTAACACAATGCATTACTCACATGTTTGTGCTGATGCTGGTGTCAACAAACCTACCAGTCATGTAAAAGTATAGTGCATAATGCTTGATAATGATAATAAACAACTCTGTTAATGTTTTATGTATTTACTATACTATATTTTTTATTGTTATTGTAGAGTGTACTCCTACATATTAAAAAAAAATGTTAACTGTAAAGCAGCCTAAGGCAGGGCCTTCATGAGGTGTTCCAGAAGAAGGCATTGTTATCATACAGGATGACAGCTCCATGCATGCTACTGCCCTTGAATACCTTCCAGCAGGACAAGATGTGGAGGGGAAAGACAATGATATTGATGATCATGATTGTGTAGACCTAGGCTAATATGTGTGTCGGTGCCATAGTTTTTAACATCATTTTACTATTAAATCTTTAATAGTAAAAAAAAATTAAAAATAGAAAAAAACTTAACATCATTTTACTATTAAATCTTTAATAGTAAAAAAAAATTAAAAATAGAAAAAAACTTACAGAATAAGAAAGAAAGTACTTTTTACAGCTGGACAATATATTTGTATAACAAGAGTCAAAGTTAAAAAAAGTAAAAAGTTTACAAAGTAAATAACTTACAGTAAGCTAAGGTTAATTTATTACTGAATAAATAATTTTCTTTATATTTTATAAATTTTAGTGTAGCCTAAGTCTACAGTGAGGTAGGTAATATACTAGGCCTCCCCATTCACTCACCACACATTCGATGACTCACTCTGAGCAACTTTCAGTCTTGCAATTTCCATTCATGGTAAGTGACCTATACAGGTGGACTATTTTTCTATCTTTTATACTTTATGTTTACTGTACCAAGGAAACAGTAAAAAAAAACAAAACCTATAAGGTACACTAGTCCTATTAGAAATAGAAAAATACTATAAAACTTCTATAATTAAAACAGTGGTGTACTAGTGCATATTTAAACAAATAGACAAGTAGAATAGAATAAAAAGTCCTGAATTAGAGCAAAATGTATATGAAAACATAGTTTATGACAAAGGTGCCATATCAAATGACTGGGTAAATGTGGACTCATTAATAAACATTGCTGGTACAACTTGTGGCAGCTTTTAAAGACATAAAATTAGATTTATAGCTATCATATACAATAATGAACTCCAAATAAGTTAGTGATCTGTGAGTAAAAAACAATACCATACAAGTACCTAAAGCAAACATCAGTGCATTACTTTTTAATGATGGTGTAGGGAAAAGCCTTCTAATTATCACTTGATCTGCAGAAGCAATAAAATACAAGACTGATATTTGCTACATAGAAATAAAAATTTTCAAAACAATAAAATATCATAAACCAAAGACAACTGACAAACTGAGATGAAAATATTTGTAACGTAAATTCCGACAAAGGCTAATATCCTTGGCATAAAAAGCATTCTTTAAAAACTGAGCCAGGGCTGGGCGTGGTGGCTCACACCTTTAATCCTAACACCCTGGGAGGCTGAGGCTGGAGGATTGCTTGAGCTCAGGAGTTCAAGACCAGCCTGAGCAAGAGTGAGACCCCGTCTCTACTAAATATGGAAAAATTAACCGGGTGTCGTGGGGTACGTCTGTAGTCCCGGCTACGCGAGGCTGAGGCAGGAGGGTCGCTTGAGCCCAGGAGTCTGAAGTTGCTGTGAGGTATGATGACACCATGGCACTCTAGCTGCGGCGATAGAGCGAGACTGTCTCAAAAACAAAAAAAAATTCAGAATAAGTATCACAAACCCAATAGAAAAATGGGAGATGACATGACATATAATTCATAAAAAGAGAAAAATCGCTTTCAAACATATGAAAAATGTCCAAATTCACTCACAATTAGAAAAACCAACTTAAAATGCCACCTTGATTCAATTTCTCACGTAACAGATTGGCTTAAATTTTAAAATATGACAACATGTTATGATGGCGAGTTTGTGGGAAAATAGACATTCTCATACATCGTTGGTCAGAAAACATACAGGTACAACCTCTCAGAAGAGAAATTTGGCAAAATTGAACAAAATCACATGTACACTTAACTTTGACCCAATAATCTAAACTAGATACCTATCATGAAGACTCAATTCCAAAAATATGAAAATGCATCTGAACAACTTTATGTACCATTGTTTGTATTTGTAAAATACTGAAATCAACTTAAATGCTCATATATAGGAAAGTGGATGAATAAACTATGGTACATTTGCAATATATAGTTGTTTAAAAAAGAATGAGGAAGATCTTAAGGAACTGATATGAAGTGATTTCCAGGATATAAGAAAAAGGGAGAAAAAAATAAACAAAAAAATTTAATACATGAGAGCTTATTTAGTATGCAATCATTCATGCAGAAAGAGATTATAAAAATTACATATATCTTTGCACAAAAGAATACAGAAAGAAGAAACTCAAAATTAACAAGTTGGTTACTTGTAGGAAGTGAGTGGGAAAGATAAAAAAGAAGGGAGAATTGGAACGGGGTAGCAAGGATGGAGGATTGACACTTTTTTATGCATGACTTTTTATATAGAAAAATGCAACAAAAACAAAACACTGCTATAACTATGCTTCACAAACCCTTCACATCTTCAGTGATACCTAAAAATAAGGCCCACTTTTTAATCATTTAGTATGGTAATTTGTTTCCAGATAATAGAGAGATGAACATAATTATGGTTTCTTTTAATTACATAATTCTATAATCTAAAATAAAACCTGGTAGCAATTTTGCTTAAAATATATTGCTTTAAGACAAGTATTGAAACACACACACACACACACACACAAACACACATCTCAACTAAGATTTCTAATAACTAAGAATTTAGAAGATCCATCACACTATACAACAAGCTGACAGAGAATTGTTACTAGATCACTAATATGCAGCATATGAAGATACTTAACCTGTTAAATATAGCCCATTTTAAACATAGTTATTCTTATCTTGGAAATATTGCATTTGCATTAAAATAAAGCAATTACCTTTATTATAAAGCAATAATATTTAACTGAGTTTGCTCATACTAGTGCAGGACTCTAGCTTCCTGCAAATAACCCCCAGCTGATAGTATTTATAACCATTGTCATGGAGTGGCATACCTCAATTATAGCACTTATTAAAAATGACTCTAATTCATGATCTAATTTTTTTATCAGTTAGACTTTAAGCTCCTTTGTACAAATAATGCATCCTATTAATATTGCATATACCAAAGCCTAGCATTTTTTATTATGGTTGGTGATTATTTAATATATATTGAAAAGTATGATAACACATGTGCTCACAAACTAGTCATGGCAGTTACCATGTAGTGTCTGCCACAGTTTACTTGTCTCTATTCTTGTCCCCTATGTTGGTAGTCGATTCTACCAAGAATTTTTGAGGAATGTATCTCCAATATGCCCACCTATATTTACTTTATCAATTGCTGATGAACTGGATTCTGTGGTAGCTTAAGATATACCTCCCTTGGAACTCTCATACACTGTTGGTAGGAATATAAATTATTATAGCTACTATGGAGAATAGTACGAGGTTCCTCAAAAAAGTGAAAATAGAACTACCATACAATCCACCAATCCCATTTCTGGTATATATCCAAAAGAATGGAAATTAGTATACTAAGGAGATATGTGAACTCCCATGTTTATCACAGCACTACTCACAATAGCCAAGATATAGAATCAACTTAAGTGTCCATGAACGGATGAATAGATAAAGAAAATATGGTACATATATACAATGGAATATTATTCAGCCATTAAAAATGAAATCCTGTCATTTGCAGCTAGATGGATGGAACTGCAGGACATTATGTTAAATGAAATAAGCCAGGCACAGAAAGACAAATGCTGCATGTTCTCATTCATATGTGGGAGCTAAAAAAAAAAAAAAAATGAACTAATGAAGATAGAGAGTAGAATGACGGTTACCAGAGGGTAGGAAGAGTAGCAGGGGTGGGGAGGATATAAAGTGAGGATGGTTAATGGGTACAAAATTACAGTTAGATAGAATGAATAAGATCTAGTATTTGGTAGCACAATAGTGTTATTATAGTTAACAATAATTTATTATATATTTTAAAATAACTAAAAGAGTGGAATTGGAATGTTCCTCACAGAAAAATATTTCTGGTGAACCAAAATCAATAAATACGGTCAAAAAAGTCTAAATATTGATGGTTGTTCAGTATAAAAAGATAGTGGCTGGTGGTGGAGAGGGCACCTACAGATCAAGATTGCAAGTTTACCCCTATTCTTGACAATATCTTTCAATATGTTAATGTGTAACCCATGATAGGGTACATAATACTGCAATACCAAGTAGCCCCAAAATCCCATTGGCTGGAAACAGCAATGAACCTCTTAATAACCCTATATGCCTTTTATGACTTGGATCTATGGCTTTGATCTATGTCATCCATACTCACAGACTGAGACCTTCCCAAAAGCCCCCATACAGGGTAATTCTGGTCACTGTGGTAAAGGGAAAGAGAGAGTGTGGGGAATTTACCCAATAGCTCTTAAATCTTCCACCCAGAAGTGACATGTTACTTCTGCTTTTATTTCATTGGCCAATGCATAGATCCAAAGGTTCAGAGAAGTGTAATCCTTCCATGTGTCCAGAAGGAAAATAAGAAATATTTGTTAAACAACATTAATGACTATGATAAATGGTAATGAAAAATAAGAAAGGATAACACTACAAGAACAGAGTAGGAGCAATCAACAAACTTCAACATAATTTAGACTTAAGAAAACCAGTTAAAGACAGTAAACAAAACTCTGTGTGTATGTGTATGTGTGTGTGTGTATGTGTGTGGAGAGAGACAGAGAGAGAGTGTGTTAGGAGAGGGCCATAGGACCAGAGAGCCTTAGAGTTCAGAAGTGCCAGTGTTTAGTAAAGAATACATGGAGACAAAATAATAAAAGGCATTGAAAATTGATTCTGTATGTTACAGTAGAGTCAACTACCCCCTCCTCATCCAATATAACAGATACTTTGTCAGGTGTTTACATTCTAGAGTAAATAACAAAGGATTTTTTAAAAAATATATTGAACAGATGGTTAAAGCATACTGGGGCAGATACTCTGTAAGTTAATGCTGTTTTTTATGGTCCTAGAACACACTGTTTGGCTTTCTGACTATTATTTACCCTAAAAATCCTATGCATTTTTTAAGCCCTATATGTTTACACAGAATTTAGGGATGGCTTTGTTCCTATTCAAGATGAAAGGGAAAGATTGCAAAATAATAGTCTTAAAAATAATTATAAATAAATAAGAGAAAGTCCATAATAAACAAATTGATAAAGTATCTCCATAGAAATCAGATAAATATTTTTACAAAAATAAATGTATTTATTTTTATTAAGATTAATACATTTTATGAAAATTTTATGTATTCTAAATAAGAAAAATTAGTAGCACCAGAGATATCTTTAATATGTTGAATTTTAAAATAAAAACTATGTAATAATAAAAAATCAATAGAAAGTATATTGGGAATTTAAATAAACATATACTCCCTAAGAAGAAAAAAAACAATGAATACAGACATAAATCAAAGAACCTCTATCAGAAAATTTTAAAAAGATAGAAGGAGGCTACACACACACATATATATATGTATCAGTATAATACATATTTATATACTATATATGATATATATGATTAATAAGTTTATGCATACACATATCAGAGAAAATAGCAGATAAATTATTTATTCTGGAAAAATAATAGAAAATATTTTCCGATATATTTGTTATTGAAACCGCAAGGGGGTTTCAGCCTAGGTTCAGTTGCTCATCACGTAAAGATCCAATTATTGAGACAATGAGGGTTGGCAAGGAAGAAAAGAATTTCCAATAGGAAAGACGTCATTTTGGGAGAATGGGAGAAGCTGCCTCAAACCCATCTCTCTGACTAATGGAGATCATGGACTTCCTAAAGAGGGTCCATGTGCCTTGGGCAGGTCAGGGGGGACAGTGAGTCTTGGCATAAGGAAGTCTGCCCTGGGGCCTTCTTCAGAATCTCAACTCTTTTGTTTGTAGAAAATACACCATTTCTGGGAAACAACTCAAAAGGTAAAGTAGTTAATTAAGGGAAAGGGTTATTAAAAAAAATATAGAGGTCATTGAAATATGTTCATGGAGCCAGTTACAGATTCAGGATATAAGTACATATATATGGATATATGTATATATGTAATTATTTATTGATTGATATTAAAATAATCCAGTACAAGGAATGAAAAGAAACACCTTAGGCACAAAAGAGATCATCTAGAGAGGAATTAGAATAAGACTAACATTGACTTTCACATTTAAAATGCAGTATTTTAAAAGACAAAGGAACAATTCTTTCAAAGACCTGAGAAAAATGTATTTTGAATTCCTAATTCCAAATCCTTTTAGTCAAGGGAGAGAACCAAAAATATACAAAATATGCAAAAAATAAGAACATTTGCCTCTGAGGCATTCTGGCTTACCAAATCCCTCAAGGACATACACTATCAAAACAAGTGAGTAAAGCAAGAAAGTGGAAGATATAGGATTCAGGAAACTTTGACTTCATTTAAATAGAACAGAAAAAGGAGATCTCAGGATGACAGCTTTGTATCAGACCTAAAAATTAGTCATTTCAGTTTGCAGAAAAGCGAAATGATGAGCACTTAAAGAGGACTTATGGGACTAGATTGTACAATATATTATATGAAAATAATTAATGATCTAATATATACAAATTATAAAAGTTAAAAAGGAAAATTCAATGAAAATTTTAGGAAAATAAAAATTCTGTACAAATAAGGAATTACAATACTCTCTTAGTTATTTTTGCAGCATAAAATAATCCCCAAATTTAGTAACTTACAATAAGAAGTATTTTATTATATCTTACAATTTTATGGGTCTGGAATGTGAGCATTGCTTAGCTGGATAATTCTTCTGTTCCATGTGACATCACCTGAGGTCATTTAGTGATACTCAGATGGTGGATGGGCTGGTATGGAGGGTACAAGACTGATCCACTCTTACGCCTATTGCTTTGGAAGAAATAGATGAAAATGTGGCTGTCATTGTAACTGTCAAAGTCCTTACACATACTTTCTTCAACATGGTGGCCTCCGGGAAGTTACACTTGCATATGTGGAAGTTGAGGGATCAACTTCCCCGATCACCTTCCAAGACACAGAAATAGAAACTGCCAATTGCAAATTCTGGGCCTAGAAACTAACACAGCACTACTTCTGTCATATTCTGTTTGCTAAAAGAGTCACATAACCCAGTCAGATTCAAGTGAAGGGATCCTCAGTCCCATTGCCAAAGGAAAGAATTTGAAAAAATGTGTGGCCATCTCTAATCTATTTATCATAGTACATAATTCTGTTCAGCCATCCCTGATTTTTACATAGACATCTGTAGTTAGACAATTTTCATTAATTTCAAAATTTTAGAGTCAGCCCAGACATAAAAGATAGATTATTTCATATGGTTTTAAAAAGGAATGGAAATATTATTGACCTTCGTATATTAAGGTAAAATTGTAGATAATAGAATTTAAGAAATAATAAATGGAAAGCTATATATTGTACTCTTAAAAAATTCTAACAGAGTGGATGTTAAGTATTCTCACCACAAAATCGATAACTATGTAAAATATTGCACTTGTTAATTAGCTAGATTTCACTATTCCACACTATATATATACATATACTTTAAAATATGTTGTACATGATAAATACACACAATTTATCTGTCAATTTAAAAACAAATAAATTTGTTTAATAATAAGGAAAAGAAAGGCTAAATCATAGGAAAAAAATCCAATATGTTTGCTTTCTAGAGAAAGTGACAAAAGATATATTTACAGTTGATGAGATTGGAAACAAAAATCTACTGAACATATTTAATATTTAAAAATATTGAACATATTTAAATATATAAAGCTAACAGAGGAATAAATAAAAAATAATGGCATAACTATACAGGTAGGACTTATATGGGAAGGGAAGTAATGTATGAAACTTTCTGCTAGCATAGCAGAAAGTCAGTACATAAAATCAGATGACATAAGAAATAGTGCTATAAACATATTTTTAAAGAGATTTAGAGGTAGCTATCTCAAGAAACAATTAAATATTTAAAGGTAGTTCTCAAAGTGGAGTATGACTAGAGATGAGAGAGGAGTTTGCCAGAAAGATATAGCTTTTTAATACAAGTCCTTTGGTTCTACTAGTTTGTAGACATTTTAGGTTAAACATGTGCATGAATCCACTACTTAAAAAAAAAAAAGAAAAGAAATTGGCCAAAAGGGAGGTGTGGCCTATTCCACACTTCCACCTCTCTAAGGCCCATGCAGATGGGGCAGCCTCATATCAGGAGTACAGGAACCAAGAATTCTCAGAGGAAAGGCCACAAAGTAAGCAGCGGTGGTGGTTCTACTGACCAGAATAGCTACCAAGTGGCTGAATCTAGAGCAAATGTAAGAATACATTTCCTCTATTCAAATATACTGGAGAAGAAGTTACCTTTAGATGGTGGAAAAAAATACATTGCTATACCTGGATTGTTTTATAAGGAGAAAAAGATGTATTTAAGCATATACAGTTAAATAAAATTAAAGAGTTAGTAGCTGGTAATTTTTAAGCAAACTTAAATAGACATAATTATAATGTAGTTCTGGCATGTATTGTAGAGAATTCCATACTAGGTACTGATAAAAGCCTTTAGTCAAGGAATGCTTAGGAAAACAGATAATTTTTTGTCCTGTTTTTTTAAATTTGTCACATACCTTATTTTGATGCATCCAATTAAGTGTCTTTTCAAGTGGTCAAGTCCTTGTACGAAGACTGGCATTGTAAATGCAGAGAACTCTCAGTCGCTACGGTCAGAATTGATTCAAGTACCAATTTTAAGAACTTTTTTCATCAAGAGCATTTCATAGCTCTAGTTATTTCTGTTCCTATTTGTTATGCACAGATCTTTGCAAATTCTAGAACTCCAGGAGGTAGAACTCTCCTCCAGTTCTGCTAGCTACAGCTGCTTGTAAATACCAAGGAAAGTATGAATCTAAATGCCTGCTGTTGTAGGAGGGCTTATATAAGATTTCCTGGCTCTTGGTGGAAAGAGAACAGTCTCTAATTTGAGGAACAGAGAATTACTCTCATTCTCTTCACTTTATCCAGCTACAATATACTTAGAAGTCATTTGCACTATAATCTTTCTTGTAGTTGGATTATGACATTTATAATTTTATTTTTTCTTCGGTCTTACAGTTTAAGTGTTTCAAGCATGTTTGTAATCTAGGACTCTAGTACCAACTTCTTCTAGATCCTTGATCTAAAGATCATAGTCATTTTCAAATAAGAAAATGACTTTTCTAAAGGCTTTTTAAACAAATCACGCAGAAAGAAACACATTTTATTACTTTGTGTCATTTTTATTTTAGATTTACAAGGGCTGATTTATTGTTTTCCTAATGACTGTTATTCATTCTACCAGTCATTACGTCAGTACAAACAGATATATACAGAGAACTCACTCATTAGATTGTGTGTGTGTGTGTGTGTGTGTATGTGTATATATACATTTTTTTGAGATAGGGTCTCGCTCTGTTGCCTGGGCTAGAGTGCAATCAAGATCTTAGAGAAGCCCACAGTTTTGGGGGGAGACAGATATTCAATGATGAGTTTTCACATTACATTGTGATATATTATCACAAAAGCACATTCAAATAGCTACAGATATCCAGAGAAGGAAATACCTAACTGCTAAGCACGTGTGGGGAAGACAATATAATTGTGATTATGGTTTTAGAGTATCTATGAACTGAGCTATAACATTGATTCACACAACTCTCTTATTTTCATAAGAGCAAAAAGACAAAAATAAAAACAAAAAACAAAACCCAACAGAATCCAATACTCTAACTTAAGAAATATTGTCTCAGTTAGTATAAAACTGGGAAAACAGCTATGAAACCAATGTCTTTCAAGCTGAGAACAATCTGCTAAACCATATGCCATCAGCAGTTTTACATAGAGTCGCCATCTTATCAAATCCCAGTAGGGGAACATTATTCTAGTCCCCAAAATGTTTCTAAACTAAAAGGGATTACCTAAACTTAAGGTCCTGACATCAATAGCCACATCTTTGTTAGTTGTTCACGTATATTTTCAATCAAATTGTGAATATTAAGGTGTATAGAAAAGAGCTAACATAGAAGTTCTGACTGCTCTCCTTTGAAAAGCCTGCTTATAAGGTTGGCCCTTGGCTGGCATCTGGGAACTTATATTTTGGGAGAGTTCCCAGCATTAATTTATATTAATTAATTCACTATGTCTAAATTGTTTGAACAAACAATATTATTTATGCTGCACACTAGCTTGTATTCTGGGAGACTGGAATTTGGGTACTTACCATGCAGGGGTGCCTATGTGATCAACCTCCAGTGAAAACCTTGGGCACTGAGTTTCTAATGAACTTTCCTAGCTGGAAACATTTCACATGTGTGCTCACAACTCATTGCTGGGGTTACGTCCTGTGTGACTCTGGAAGGAGATCCCTGGAAGCTGGATTCTGGCTTCCCCTAGACTTCACCCATGAGACTTGCCCCTACGCTATTGTGCTTGGCATTCTTTCACTTTAATATTATACATCATAGCTGTGAGTATGACTGTTTGCTAAGTCCTGTAAGTCCTCCTAGGGAATCATCAAACCCCAGGGTGATCTTTGAGACCTCCAACAAGTAAAGTGTATGTTAAATTGAAATAATTATATTTTGACAGTCTTTCTGAATTTTTACCCAATTAAAACTCGTAATACAGAAAATCTGCATGAAATAGAAAGCTCTTGCTTCAGAGAACATAAAGGGATTAAAATATACTACTAGTTTTTCATTAGTAGCTTGATTTCTAGAAAAATGAACTATTTAAATTACACAAATTATATACATACAGAAAAAGAAAGAGAGAGAGCGAGCCGTGCAACATTTGAGCTATTAACACATAGAGAAAAAAATATAAACCATAGTTAATAGAGTCTAAATTCTTCAAGCACAGGGGTTATCGCTTCTTATAGTCCCAGTACTACCATTAACCTCCTGAGTCACCTGGAAAACAGTCACATAGACTTAGTTACTTTCAATGAAGTCACCCATTTCACTTGCCATATTTGAAGCTGTGGGAGTGTGATGGAAAGAATCTACAAAGAGATGGTGGAAAGAGCCATGGGGGACTTCAGCCTGAAGCTCAGGGGAGGCTGGAGAAGGTGCCACACAGAAATGGGAGCTTGAGAGATCTGTGAAACACTGCATCTGGCCACTAGGACCTCCTGAGAAGAGTGGCTTCTGCTCCACTTTCTTTTTCTAAAACTCAGCCCAACTCCTAAACAATGACATAGTTACCTTAAAAAATGAATTAGAAATCTTATAAAATTATTGTTACAGTTCAAATTAAACTACCACTTATTCATAATCAGCATAGCAGACAATTAACTGATATTATAACTCTATTTAAGTGATTTGACATTTGATATCCTAGCCCACTAAAAAAGCCTATTTAGCATAAAAATTTGTCTTCAGTCCTGCTTGTATTTGCCAGTTTTAAAGCTTATAAATGAATCTTCAGTGTGTTATGGAATTATGGTACCAAATTTTTAAGGAAGTCATATTTTCAATTTTCTATGCATGATTTCTCTAGGTTCTGGAGTTGTAAGCCTCAAAATATATACTTTATGATATTTATCAATAGAAATTAGGAAGGAAGTATTATTAGTCAAGTTTACCTTCTAAGTAGCCTTCCAAATTTCTTTCCAAATTTTTGTTTCATAACAAAGATGTTATGAATTGAACAAAATCAGTATGCCAAAAAAAAAAACCTGTTAAATAAATGGACAACTGATAATCCAGGTCAATATAATGAGTACAGCAAATGTAGGAATGCTTGAAATTGTGACTATTGTGCCCAGCCAAGTCAGAAACATTGTAAATAGATGTCAATAGGCACATGATGACAATGTTCTGGCTCACAAGCTTAGTAAAAATAGTCAAAGGGACAGTCCCAAAGGATGGGTGCCTATAAACTTTAAGTACATGGTGAAACCTCAAGTCCCCCTCTTCATTTGGCCTTGGTTCCCCGGTCAAATACTTCTTAGCAACATGCATACTTTTCTTCTTATCATCAAGGTTCTGATCCTTATTAATATATTTCTTGGATCTTCTCTAGCTTTCCATTAAATGTCTCATTTATCAAAGGAAGTTAGCAACATGTTGAATATAGTATAATACATGTTGCCAATATTCAGTCTGTATTGTAATGTTTCAGTTACTTAATGTTATAGTTCCCTAACACCATTACTATTTCCTACCCCTTTTTGACAGGGTCAAAATAAAAGATAATCTTACTACAACACAACTGTTTCATTAAATGCTATGTAAGCAATGGAGAATAACATTGCAGAGGAACATCTAGTGTGGACATGTGGGAGAAGAACACATCAGGTAACATTTCCTAAAAGAGGTGATATTTACTCTGAATAATCTTAAAAGATTCACAAAGTGATGAAGGATGTGCAAAGGAGAGAAACATATGAAAAGAACAGAGCTATCAGAATGTGGAGGGTTCAGTCATCTACAAGTACATCAACCTTGCTATAACAACAGCAAAAATAGTGGCAGAAATTGTGTCCAATTACTTAATTGAGAAAGGTGTAAATCATGAAAGACCTCGGATTTTATTGGGGAAGATTAGATTTCTTCTTTAAAACTAAGGAAAGCCACTTAAGAATCTTATATAAAAGAATGTAATTATTAAGTATTTGCATTTAAGTATAATTAACCAGTTTACTGAGAATACATTTAAAATTAGAAAAAAATGTTCTAGGAGTCATCCAGTTGAAAAATGTTACTGTCAAGTTAAACTAAAGTCAAAAGAGAAGAGTCAATAAATATTTAGGACATAAAATACACAAGGTTTGACTGTGTTGGGAATGAAAGAGAGATGAAATATAGATCTTAAATTAATCTTTAGTTTCTTGTTTGGTTGGCTGGACAGATTATAGTATTATCACAAAGATCTAGGCTAGAAATAGATTTGCTGAGAAGATGAGCAGGCTTTGGTGTGATAAATTTGGGATGTCCATGTGGAGTTAGTCAATAGACAGATATATAAATAGGCCTGGAGCTCAAGAAAGTATTTCTGGCAAATGTTGATTTGGGAATCATCAACATATTGGTAAAGTAATGGTTCTGCATAATCAGGCTTTAAGCAATATACTTAGTAACTACCTGAATGGACAGCAACAATTTTTAAACCTGTTCACAATCTAGTAGAAAATATAGTCCTCCCCCTATATCAACTCATATCCAAGCGTATGTCCCATGTCTACATATAGAGCCTTACATCTCACCCACACATCAAAATTCACACCACACAGTATGATTTTCAAGAGTTATGTAAAACACACGAACCAATGGCACATTTTTCTTTTAAAAATTTCTTTTATAGGAAAAATGGGTCAAAGCACTTAACATCTCAAATTTACAAAATACTAAACTGTCCATAGGCAGAGAGGTATGATTTCAGTTAAAAGGTATATAAAGACATGAGACTTTGATGATAGATTTTAGTTCCTCAAAGAGAAATTCATTTGACAGACTTATAAAAGACTTTTAATTTCTTATATAAAATGAGGTGACAAGAGTAGTTCAACTCTAAGTTTCCTTCCCACCACTAAATTTCAAAAAATATAATAGACTATTACTTAAAAAATTCATTTTTCATATTTGAGTAATGTGTGAATATTAATAATGTGTGCACATTTTTTTCTGCATTAGATTTATAGACATAACATAGTCATGTGCAGAAATCAAGTAACTAAAACATATGGGGAAAAAAACATTTAAAATTATTGTTGAATTAGTCAATCTAGATTTTATGGCAATGCATTATGTATATGAATACCCCTTATTATTATCAATTATACTTTGAATAATGTCTGAGAAAGCAGTTTCACTTTAACACAATAAAATCTGTGTATGTACATCATAAAAAGAAATGCGTTACAAATGGAATAATAGTGCTTTTACAGGTTCAATTAGCAATTCTCTGTGTGCTTTGAATTCACACACCATTCGTTTCATAATAGGTATATGCATTCAAACTTTATTTGGCCTTAAAACTAATGCTTAACTTAAGTTCAATAAGCATTATAACAAAATAAATAGGTTATATAATATTTATCTATTCAAAATAGCGCCTATTCATTGAAATCACTTGGTTGTATTCAACATTATCACAGTTGCTTGATTTTTGTTTTATTATACTTCAACTGCACACTCACTTTCCCAAACATCGCTCTCTCACACATACTCATACATATTCACAACCACACACATGCACAACTCACACATATGCATGCATGTTCACTCTCTCTCTCTCACAAGCACACACCCACAAATTTGTGGTTTTCTTCCTTCTGCTATTGTACTCAATCCTACATATTTAAGATATGTGATAGAGTGAGTAGTGTAGCTACAATAATGAACGGTTACTGAATAGAAATAGTAACTGTCGAGCCTTGAATCTTTTTTTATGCTGGCAAAATAGACTTGACAATTTCAAATAAATAAACAAACAAATAAATTAATAACATTTCAAGCTTTCCATAACTTTTTGACGAAGATCAAACGTATTACAAATATTGTTCACTTCATTTTTGCAGTCTAATTTTAATCCTGTCAACATTATGCAATAAAAGTAGTAAAAGATACTTTGCAACCCAAAATATATGTCCATAAAATACTTCCCCAACAATCAACAAAAACCTCACTCTTATCAAATAGCCTTCATTTAGGTGGGGATATAGAAGCCATGAACTCTTTTAACATAGGTTAAAACTTATTTCTTCCTGGTGAAGTTTTTTTGTTTTTTTGTTTGTTTGTTTTAATTTCCTTCCTCCTACTTCATTGTCTTTGCTGAGGAAAATATAGAAAAATTAAGTAACATAATCTAAAATGATGTCAGACACCTATCTTGCCTAATGATAAACTGCACTGTATAACAAATCTTGTTAGTTGTGTTTTCAATAATTTAATACTTAAATAGTTCTAATTTTTATTATAATTTACCAACAAAGAAAACAGAGGCACTAGGTATTTTCTGTCCAATGTCACGTAGCTGTTAATTAACAACATCAATTATTGGGAGATGAAACCAACCTATTGTTCTTAAATTTAGAAGTCTTTCTAGTACCTCAAAGAGAGGAAAAAATGTAGCAAGTAAGTTTTTCAATATCATGAAAAAAATCCATATAATCCACATAATTTGATTGCTGTTTAAACATAGAAACCTATAACCATTCCCTAGTGGATTAAGGATATTCTATCCTAGCTGGTCTTCCTAGCTCAAGAGAATCATTAGCCATTACTAACTGGGAAAACAATACAGAGTTACTTTCAATGTGAAGGGCAATTAAATTCAATTTATCACTTGCTTGTTGTACAGTACACACTTTATTTATTTTAATGTTTTAATACATATATATGTTGTATAATGATCAAATCAGTGTGTTTAGCATATCTTATCACTTCATGCATTTATCATTTCTTTGTGGTGAGAACATTCAAAAGCCTCTGTTCTAGCTATCTCTTGATATACAGTAACTTACTGTTAACTATTATCACCCTACTGTGCCATAGAACAGCAGAAATTATTCCTCCTAATTGTAACTTTGTACCTATTGACCAACCTCTCCTCATCCTTCTCTTCTTTCTCCCCTTCCCAATCCTAGCCAGAATAATCAGACAAGAGAAAGAAATAAAAGGCATCCAAATTGAAAAAGAAATCAAATTGTCCCTCTTTTCATATGACATGACCTTATGTATAGAAAACCCTAAAGACTCCACCAAAAAACTATTAGAACTAATAAATGACTTCACTTTTGACTTTTGATTTGAGGTTTCTATCGAAAACAGATGCGTCTCCTTGGCCTCTGGCATCTTTATAGGCACAGTATGTGTCACCTTAACCCCCACGCTTCTCATAGTACCTGTAAAAGAAAATAAAATTTCAGGTTCTTATAAATTTATTATGCCAAGGGAGAAGTTAAATCCTGCATACTGAGTCATGTAGCATGTTTACAAATTCTGCTTCTTAGATTACAGGTTAGCTCTTTTCCTCATTGTTCTTATTCTGTAAATGACTAGGAGAGACCAGAGACCAGACCTCTTCCCCTTCCAATTACTGATCTTTGTTATAGATTAACTGCCTCCTTTATTATCTTATACCTAACTCAAATTAGTTGATGCAAAAGGCCCCATGACTGTTACATCTTCAGTGTAGAATGCGAAATATACTTTTCTGGAAAGAAAAAGACCATCTCATCTAATCAGATTATTATAATTTTGCATTAAGCTTTTGAGAAAAAATTACAAATTCCCCACCACACAGGGTGGAACACTGTGTTAACTAGGAGGGCTCAAAATTGGTACAAAATAGATTAAGCAAATACCAAAGATCACTACAAGGTAGAAGAGATGTGCTTCAGCACTTCCTTGAGGTAACTAGTTTAAACCAGCCCCAACTGCTTTAGCTGTCCTATAGTACTCTTTAGCTAATTACAATAATAAAATCCCCATCTAATAGAAAATTATAATATCTTTAATATAACATGGGTTGTGTGAAGGCACATGATGATTGTACTGCACATGCTTAATCTGTTTTATATGTAAACATGCGATGATGCAATAAAAGCACTCTGCATCACTCACTGAAAAGAGATTTAAGGCACAAAGAGTAAGCTGTGCAGATTTTACTCTCCAGAGAGATCTGTGCCACCCAGTAGTGAGTGCCCTGTGTAAGTAAGCGCCAATAAACTCATTTAACTTGCCAAGCTGGACTTGTCCAACTCATTCTTTGGTCCCTTGGCTCCACCTGAGTTTGGAAGGCAGTTTTGCTATACCATCCCAGGATTTTCCTGAAACAGTCTTATATAAAAAGATGTTGAAATTCTATTAAGCTTCCCTAAACTTTGTCTATATAAATAATTCCAAACTTCCACACTTCAGAATACTGACTTCTATTCTTTAGAATGTGTGCTTCCCAAGCAGCTGTCCTCAAATTTTGTGCTTGAATAAACTCTCTTTATACTAGATTCTGACCATTTTGATTACTTTTAAGTTGACATACTCAATTTTAGTTACTCCAAATGATAACTTTTTATTTACTTTAGGTTTCTTTAGGCCTTTCAAAATAATTTTTTATAAACCACATAACATAAACTATATTTACAATCAGAATATTCCATGCATAACTTCTCAATTTGTTAAACATTTATATAGCCAATTTTATTTAATGTTAAAAAACAAATACAGATACTTTATAGAAATACATTAATAAGAACTTCATGATCTCTAAAATGTATATATTTATGAGAAGTAAAATCAATCTACATCAATAGAACAATTCCTCTTGGTGCTTCAACCAGCCTCTTATCATTAGAAATCTTAACTGTAGTGATTGCATGATAACTTGAACCCATTTTTACCATTTCTTCAGAGAATTACTCCAAATCCCAGCTTGTGAACTCACTTGTTCAATATCAGATTGTACCATTATCTTAGACATTTTCTTTCAACACCATTTCCTACTCTCTGCTTCTTCCTATGGATTTATGAATTCAGGTTAACTCTTGCTTTCTAAATGCATCTTAGCTCAGAGCACAAAACTCAGTTTCCCTTTACCTGAGGATTACCACTGTGGGTTAACACTAACCTATCCCCTCTCCAGACCTAGTTCCCTGTTCACATTATAGTCTTACACTTAATTCATCCAGCATTAGTAGGAAATTATCTACTAATTATCCCAAATTTTAGCGTCTATTTCATGGAGACTATACTCAGGATAACTTTAGATTCATCTTACTTGCTTGCCTAAACCTGCTCACATCTCTAATTAATTTATGAACAGTAAAAACCACAGCTAGAAGAGCTGTCTAAATTTTCAGCCTTGGGTTCCATGGCCTCAGATTCTAATGCTATAAATAAGTTTTTTTCTGTTTCCCCTTTTGTTCCTCTCAGAGCAGCAGATCTAACAGTAATCAAAGCAAGCAGAAGAAAAACTGCAGCTTCTGCTAACACCAATAGAGTCTTCACTTTATCTGCAGGAAAATTCATTGGTTAGCATTTTATGCAGATGTACTTCTTATGCAGATATGATTAACTCACAATACACTAAAGTCTAGCTTTATGGGGCAGAGGGATGAGGAGCTATGGTGTAAATCCTTTTCTCATTTTGGAAATTGGAGAAAAGTAAGAAAAATTAACAATAAGGCAGACTTTACAAAAAGACAAGGAGAATTTTAGCTTTTTATCCAAGATTAGTAATAGAAGAAATATGTAAAACTCTACGATCTTAGTTTCTAGAAAGAATCAACAAACTGTTTCAACCTCTGTTAGCTGATTAAAGTACAGTTGGCAATGTGTTCATGCCTTCTTAAACTCATCAATGTGACTTTGCTTTTTCTCTCAAAATTCGGAAGTTGAACCAGAATCTGTTACTCTCTAGACTATTCTATTGAAATTTCTGAAACATTTCCATGGTAAACTGCCCTTTATAAAATTAATACTTTCAAGGAGGTGGTACAGTGCAATGAACCATAGCATACCATATTCAAACAAATTTAAGTTCAAATATTGGGTTCATCTAACATATTTGGCTAACTTTACTTAACTCCTGTAAAATTAGTTTCCTAATCTGTAAAATTGAGGTAGTGATTCCTAATTCATAAGTGGTCTATGAAAATTAAGTCAGATAATATACATGAGGTGCTTAGCACCAAACCTAGAATATAATTGACAAAGGGTGGACATTTTAAGTTATTATAGTTTTAATTGTTACTGGAAAGGTAATTTTTAGTAGGTTGCTTTTCAGATAATTGTTAGCCAGGTTGAGTATTTAGAAATGCATTTGCATCTGCCTAATACCATAACTATCTACGAAGACTGGTGAGCAGACTCTTACCATTTTTCTAGTGGAATGGATTATGGTCTCATGGGTAACAAAAAGCTTGAGATGCTCCCCTGACATTATATTTCTTGGGTCTTTAGTTCCATTAGTACAGAACTACTTGAAGGAACATTGCCTCCATGTCACCTCCAACAATCATAACTTTGAGTACTTAATTCATCCCAGCCAAGGGAGGTCTGATATCTTCAGATCTGCAATGATAGTGCTCCCAGTCAACCAAAAATAAGAAATTCCTGGATACTAATACTAGTTTATTCCCCACACTCCTGCTCTAACAGCACTATGTGCTTCTTCAATAAGAGAAAATGATTTGATTAACTCTAGAATTTAATGGTCTATTTAAGCAGCAGAAGATATAATTTATAAGTATGAGAGCTAACTTATAAATTTCTAAGAACTTTACCACAAAGATCACTGCCTTAGGCTGCCTATTATCCAATGTCTGAAAACTTGTACTTTATATATTTTCTTTGGTTTGCTATCTGTTTAAGGGGTTAGTAAATTAAATAACCCCAGCCCCAGAAAAAAAAACCAAAAAACTTCAAGGCTTCCACACCAGCACTGTAAATAAATACATATGTACATACCTAATTAATGTTAAAATATATTCATGTTCATCAATTGCAAGAATCAACATTATTAAGATAATTATTTTCCACAAGTTAATCTATAGATTAAATGTCATCTTGTCAAAAATGTCATTAGGCTTTTCTGAAGATGACAAGCTTAAACTGAAACTAATATAGAAATTCAAAGGACTAGAGTAGACAAAACAATCTAAAAAATGAACTAACTACACAATTTCAAGTCTTACTATAAAACTACAGAAATCAAGACCATATGGTATCAGCGTGATGATGTACAAAAACATCAAAGGAAGAGGATAGAAGGTGTAGTAATTACAAATAAGGATAGGTAATTTAATTGGAAAAGGATTGCCTTTTCAACAAATGATGCTGGAACACCACCATTGTGAGATGAGGCAGGCCTTGGTTTCTATCTTAAGCCATATTTAAAAATTAGTTCAAATTGCTGCAAAAGACATTATTTCATACTACTTAATGGCTGAGTAGTATTTCATGGTATCTATACACCACATTTTCTTTATCCACTCATCCATTATCCTAAGTGAAATAACTCAGGAATGGAAAACCAAATACCACATATTCTCACTTACAAGTGGGAGCTATGCTATGGGATGGGTATGCAAGGTTATAAAGAGGGGTCATAAAGACATTGGAGACTCAGAAGGCGGGAGGGTGGGAGGAGAGTGAGGGATGAAAAATTATCTATTAGGTACAATGTATACTTTTTGGGTGAGTAAACCCAGACTTTAACACTATACAATCCACGTAACAAAAACCATACTTACATCACTAAATCTATTGAAATTTTAAAAAGATGCAATTTATACCTAAACATAAAATCTAGAATTATGAAACTTCTAGAGATAAATATAACAGAATACTTTTATTATTGTATTTTAGATGAAGTTTTTATAGATAGCACAAAAATAGTAAGCTTAAAAGAAAAATATACTATACCATATTTTGTAAAAATTAGTTCTTTTCTTCTAAATACAAAGTTTGCAATTTTTTTTCTGTAAAGCACCAGAGAGTAAATACCATAGGCTTTGTGAGCCATATGGTCTCTGTCATGCTACTTAACTCTCTTGTTGTAATGTGAAAGCAACCATAGGTGAATAAGTGAATGGGTGAAGCTGTGTTCCAATAAATCTTTATTTATAAAAACAAGTAGCAAGCTGGATTTAGCATACCGGCTGTAGTTTACTGACCCCTGTTCTAAAGACACCTTTATATAAATGAAAAGGCAAATCTGTCTTTGAAAGAAATATTTCCTACATGTATTTGACTTATTTCCTATAAGTGTTGATACCCAGAATATATAAAGCTCTCCTACAACTCAATAATAGAAAACAAATAACCTACAACTCAATAATAGAAAACAACCTAATAAAAATGGGGGGGAAGTCTTGAATGCTAAACACAAAAAATATACAAATGCCAAATAAGTCCATGAAAAGATGATTGATTTCATAGTCATCAAGAAAAATGGATATTAAACCATCTTGAATTAAAATGTCACACCAAACAAAATGACTAAAATTAAAAAGCCAGATAACACCAAATGTGGATGAAATTATGGAGCAATCAGAACTCTCATACATTGCTATTGAGAATAGAAAATGTTGTCATTTGGAAAACAGTTTAGCACTAGAGTATTTGGAATTCCCCTTCCAAGTATTTTCCAAAAGAATGAAAACATACGACCACAGCATACTTTCACAAAATGTTCATAACAGTATCAAGACGGAACACCCCAAATATCCTTTGGCAGGTAAGTGAATGTATGAATTATGGTATATTAGTACAATTGTAAACTACTAAGCAATATAAAGCATGAACTATCAATATAAAGCATGAACTATTAATATAAACCTTCTCAAGGGGAATCCTCATGCACTGTTGGTGGGAATGTAAATTAGTACAAACACTATGGAAAACAGTATGGAGTTTCCTCAAAAAACTGAAAATGGAACTCAATAGAACTGAATATAATTTGGCAATCCCACTGCTAGGTATATATCAAAGGAATTGAAATCAGTATGTCAAAGTGATATGTGCGCTCCCATGTTTACTGCAGTACTATTCACAATAGCAAAGATATGGAATCAATGCAAGTCCATCAATGGATGAATGGATAAAGAAAGTGTGGAGCATATACACAAAGGAATATTATTCAGCCATACAAGAGAATGAAATCCTGTCCTTTGCAGCAACAGGAATGGAGTTAGTGGTATTATGTTAAGTGAGGTAAGCCAGGCACAGAAAGACAAATATTGCATATTCTCACTCATATGTGGGAGCTAAAAAAAAACTGATCTCACAGAGATAGATAAAATGGATATCATAAAGAGTAGAATGATGGTTACCAGATGCTGGGAAAGGTATGGCACTGGGGGGGTTGTTAATGGGTACAAAATTACAATTAGATAGAAGGAATAAGATCTAGTGTTCAGTAGCACAATAGGAGGACTATAGTTAACAATAATTTATTGTATATTTCAAAATAACTAAAGGAGTAGAATTGGAATGTTCCTAAAAAAACAAAATAATAAATACTTGAGGTGATAGATATTCCAGTTACCTTGAACTCATCATTATACATTGTACACTTATATCAAAATATCACATGCACCCCATATATGTCCAACTATTATGTACCCATTAAAATTAAAAATTAAAATTTAAAACAAACCTAAACAAGAAAACATTCTCAATAATATGAATGAATCTTAACATAGTAGGCTGAGTTATAGGGGCCAGCAGAAAAGAGTACATATACTTTATTCAATTTATATTATGTTTGAAAACAGGCAAAACTAAGCTATGGTTACAAAAATCATCATGTGTCTTTGGGGCTTACTTAACTGGAAAAGGGCATGAGCAAACTTAGAGAAGTGTGGAAATACTCTATATTTTATTTGGGGTGGTGGGTTTATATGTGCTAACTGGTCAAAACATGCAACTGTACATTTATCTCTATAAATTTATTACACGTAAATTATACCTTAAGTTTTGAAAAAGTCATTTTTTATTGCTAAGATTCCAAATAACGTTTACTTTTATAAGTCGAATGCTGTGGTTATTAAGGAACTAGAGACGATTCTGAGGTTCTCTGAACCAAGGTATTTTGTCAAAGTCTGAGAAATTATATAAAGGAAGTGCAGGACTGACCTTTGTTAAAACTCTAAAGTAATTAACTTTAAAGTATTTAAAATAATTTAATTTAAAGTAATTAATCTTTATGTTACACTGTCTTCCTCCTGTTTAGTCCCATAACATATTTTTCTTTCTGCAATCTAGTGTTCTACCTTTTGTCTTCCCCTATTCATACCAGAATCTTCTCCCAGGAAAGAACCTAATCAATTATTTTACCTTACTTTCAGATTAATCCATGTACTCTTTCAGAAACTTTAACCTGTGCTCTCCCAGAAATTTTAGCAGGAGTCTGTTTTCATTCACTCCCTCATCTTGCAATGAAAGTAGACTCCTATTAAAGTATATTTATAGGCATTTAAAAAACCCTATTGGATTGAATATATTTTGAAAAATAGAAGATGATGTCTTCCCAGATGGCTGATTATGAAGAAGAGAATGCAAGGGCACCTCTTTTTCCTAGGTGGGTAGTGGGAAACCATTGCAAACTTTAGAGATCATCTGTGGACAAACAAGTGGTGAATTACTGAATGATGCTTCACTCCTCAAAGGAATTTAAATCTAATCACATAACAATTTCATAGACAAGTGCAAGCATTTGAAATAAATTATAAATTCTAGTCTCTATATTATTTTTCTACCAATGCACTTATTATCAGTAGAGTGAAAATAGATCACTTTAATATTCTCTCTAGCATAACGTAGTCTATGTATCTTTTAAAAACTGGTGATAATCTTTGAAAAAAAGGAAATGAAATAGTGTCTTAAATCTTAAGCTCTTTAACACTTCTATTTTCCTTAATACCACAATTCTGTCTTTTGATTTATATTTTTGCTTCTAAAATAGTCCTGAACTCAGTTTAAAATACTTTATTTAAAAAGAATTACTGGTTTATAATAGAATATTAATGCTGGAGAATATCATAAAAATAATTCCATTCAATTCATTCATTGAGAATTGGTGACTTAATTATATTAACATCCTTACACTCAAAGTATCTGGGCATCCAATTTATGCTGGAGATTGTTTAGTTTAAGACCTAGCTTGCTTATTTTTGGTAAATTGCCAATTTTGCTAACCCTGTGAGTCTATTCCCTCTATGAAAAGAATAGATGTATCTGTATTGGCTTTACTTCACTGACTGAAATTTAGGCTCAGAAGAACAATACCTTAGGCATTACACTTAGAATTTAGTTCATTTCCATTGAGAATTGTATCTTGTAATTCTAGAAAAAGCACATTAACTAGGCAGAGCATACCTAATGCCTTACTTTTGATCAGGATAGAAGAAGATGTGCTGGGTGATGCATTCTTTATTATAGTAACTATTAATAGGCAGCTGGAAATAGCTTTATTTTTCTAAATGGATAAAAGAACTGCTCTTACTGAAAATGTTGGATACTGTGTATTTAAGAAATATAATTTTGGCTAATGTAAAATAACAGAGTGTATTCTTGAATGAACTATGCAAATGGTGTTTTTTTAATTGTTTGACTTATAACTCCAATGACCAGTCCTTCCTTAGTAGTCCTAGGAATTGAAACATGAGGAAATCATTGCATATAACCCTCATAGAAGCCAAATTGCTCCAACTTTTATTTAAAAATAATTCAATTTCAAGAAGTAGCATATATAAGATTAGAAATCATCCAAAGTGATTAAAAATTAATTTTAGTTTTAGAATGACTTCTTGCATTTTATTTTTTATGTTTCATTGATAAGAATTTCAGTCTGTAGGGTGAAACATACAGATTTAAATAAAGAAAAAACATATATATATATATATATATCTATCTTGCAGAAAAGGGGCTCTATTCAAGATCCTGTTGCCAGAAGACATATAATCTTACTACTAGTGCCTGAAATTATTTTGACTGCCAGGCTATGCACCAAACCCTGAAACAGCATCTATCCTTGGCAATAACCACACATAGAAGAAAATAAAATATATAGGCTCTCTAATTTTTGCTAACAAACAGCAAGTCATTGATACAACCTGGTGAGTATCTAAATTGTTAGAGGAAAACGGAATATAAATTAAAAAGATTTGTAAAATAAAAAAAGCAAAGGTAACTTTCCACCAGCTAGAAATAAAACATTTGAGTCTTTGAGTTAAAGTGATATGGTCAAAGGGAATTATTTGTAACCAAAAGTATCAATCTTCACGTTCTAGAAGTGCAAAGAACCTGAGAGCTCATAAATTTCAAACCATTAACTTTTCAGTGTTTTAGACAAAATATCATTAATTTAGCTCTACATGTGCAATTTTGTCATTATGAAGATATTTGAACTAATTATTAACTCCAAGTTAATTTCATGCCATTCTTCAGTAACCTGTCTAACCAATAAAAGTTTAAGGCATGCTACTCAACCTTACCATTATTGAAAATAAAAATAAGGTAAATTTAATGAAAGGAATGATTAAACATACAAATTAATTACAAATAAAGGGATTAATTTTTCTCTTATCATGTTGTAACATTATTCAACACAGGTAAGTATCTACCATCAGGCCTGCTCATCACACCTTTTTTTCAGAGGTGCTAATGCAAAACAGATTAAAGATTTATATGTCATCACATTCCTATAAATCCACATGTATTGCAAAGTTTTGGTTTGGTTACAGGCCTATCAGTAAAGAAAGAAGTTGTATGTGAATGGTGTGCATGTGCATGTATGTATATGCATGTATGTGTGTGGGTGAAGTGATTATCCAATCTGCAAAATGGAATTCATCTGATTAAGTGCCAACATTTAGGACTTCTAGGGAATATCTGTTTTAAAATCCCAAAACATCTTCCTCCTGGGAGTGAAAAACTAAAGAAAAATTGTGAAATAATACAGTTTTGTCTTAGGAGCATTATTCTTTGCAACTGTGTGATTTTCACGGATCTTTTGTTTGTTTGTTTGCCTCTTTCTTAGTAAGTTAGGGCTGCTATAACAAAATACCCTAAATTGGGTTGCTTATGAAAATCAGAAATTTATTTCTCATGGTTTTGGAAGCTGGGAAGTTCAAGATCATGGCACCAGTGGTGAGGGCCCATTTTCTGGTTCATAGATAGATCCTTCTCGCTGTGTCTTCACCTGGTGGAAGGAGGAAGGGAGCTCTCTGGGGTCTCTCTTATAAGGACACTAATTCTATTCATGAAGCCTCCGGCCTCGTGACATAATCACCTCCCCAAAGCCCCACCTCCTAATACCGTCCAATACCCAATACCAATGGTATTGGGAGTTAGGATATTAATATACAAATTTTGAGGGGATACAAATATTCAGACCATAGCAGTCTCTTATCAAGACTTTGTTGATGAGGGAATCAGTACATTACTTTATATTTTGGCATAAGCTCCTTATATTTAGAGGAATTGCTCCTTGAATCCTTTAAGATAATATATGTAGAAACTCTAGTATTAATGTTTACATTTTTTCTGTTTTTAATTCAAGATTTCAAGAGTTGGGCAGATAATCTAGTTACTTATTTTTTTTAGTTTTATTTATTTATTTATTTATTTATTTATATATTTTAGAGACAGGTTCTCACTATGTTGCCTAGACTGGAGTGCAGTGGCTATTTACAGGCACAATGACAGTGCACTACAGCTCCAAACTGCTGGCCTAAGCAATCCTCCCACTATAGCCTCCCAGGTAGCTGGGACTATTGGTATGCACCATCATACCCAACCTAGTTAGGGAATCTCTGATTATCATAGTATCATTTTTGTTTTGTTATATGCTAAAAGGATGAACAATAGCATATTATTTTATATTCCAATGGATTTTACATATTCATAATCTCATTATTCTTTCAAATAATATGGAAGATAAGTTGTTTATTTCTTATATCACCATTTGAGACATAATGAAACTATAGATCTCTCTTTCCACTCACACCTATATCCATCTGGGAGATGGGGAGGGGGAAGGAGTCTCTTACAACCTTGTGGTGAATGAAGAAAATGTCCAAGGGCAGTTCATGGATAAAGTAGCTTGATGTACAAGTGCAAAAAAAAAAAAGGTATCGCTACTTAATTACACAATTGAAGTGGCTCTGAAAAGTAATGCTGAGGTGAAATCCTCCTACTGTGCTGAACTTTCAGTGTTGTACATAGCCATTAACTTTTGCTAAATAGAAGCAGCTTACAGCAAATATATCCATGAAATAACAGGGAGTGATAAATGGCTTGCCCAGCTGGATATGGGCCTTGAAGGAAAATGATAGGATGGTGAACAATAAAGAGGTATGGAGAAGATGTATACAGATGTTCACACGTGAGTGTGTACAAAGTATAATGATCTTTGATTCACATGTTAACATACCAAAGAGCATCCACCATGGAAGAGGAACTAAAGAGTCACAATAACCCTTCTGGTTGATTCCAATTTGCCCCTTTCATCAGCTATCACAGAATAGATTCAAGCCTGATATAGCCATGGTTGCCATGAGTGTAGCCTATGCATATACTAAACAGCTTAGCCTCCTGCTATTCAAGGTGGATTTAGCTGCTATTATTGCAGAAACAGTAAAAATCAATGCTTGATTTCTTATAGAAACAGAAATCAATGCTGAGTTCCTAACTGAACATCATTCTTTGAGGAGGCCAACTAGTCATTTAGTAGTTAATTGATTCCATCAGATACCTTACACCTTGGAAAGGCATGAGAGTTAACCTTTGAACAAAGTGGGCGTTAGGGGTGCCAACACCCCCACACAGTCAAAAATCCACTCCCCCAATACTTAACTACTAATAGTCTACTATTGACTGGAAGTATTCTTACAATAAAGTAAGCTAGAGGAAAGAAAATGTTATTAAGAAAATCATAAGGAAGAGAAATAGATTTACTGTTCATTAAGTGGAAGTAGATCATCACAAAGGTCTTTATCCTGGTCATCTTCATATTTAGTAGGCTGGGGATGATAAGGAAGTGAAGCGCTTGGTCTTGCTGTCTCAGGGGAGGCAGAGACTGATGAAAATCTGCATATAAGTGGACTCGTGCAGTTCAAACTAGTGCTGTTCAAGGGTCAACTGTAATTATTATTGACTGGGATAAATGTGACACATATTCCAGGTATGTGTTAGTCTTTGCTATTAATACTGTCATGGCAGAACCATTATCTAAGCTCTTACAAAATGTTTGATCCAGCAAGACATCATACCTCATAATTTCACTTCTGGCCAAAGAAGATACTTTATGGCAAAAGAGAAAAGACAGTTGGCACATGGCCATAGAGCCTAGTAGTCATATCACATTCCACAACAGCCAGTTGTGGAACAGTTCTAATCTGATGGCCTAATATAGGGTTTTCCAGCCTCTATACTATTGACAATTTTGGACAAATAATTTTTTGTTGTGTGTGGGATCTAAAGTGCATTATAGTGTATTTATTAGCATCATTGGATCATTGGACTCTACCTTCTAGATGCCAGGGGCACCCCCACCCTGCTGTGCAAACCAGAAATATTACTAGACATTGTTAAATGTCCCCTGGGGAGGGGGGCAAAAGCACTATCTAGTACCACTGAGATAATGGAATGGCCTATTGAAAGGATAGCTATATTGCCAGCTTGGATAAAATAACCTTGTGAGGATAGGACATGTGTGTGTGAATCTTAAATAGGTAGAATACTAGACTACATGGGTCGAGGGACCAGCGAGTAGGAGTATCCCCCTTTACTATCATACCCATTGACCCACCTGGATAGTTTGAAACTCTAGACCCTATGAGTTTGCTCTGGCTCCCAGAGTAAAAACACCTCTGTTAAAAAGTGCAGTAAAAGTCCTATTAAACCTTAACCTGAATTGTCTTTGGTTACACTAGATTCCTTACACAAAAAGATCAACAGGAAAGGAATGGAGTCACCACAGTGAAAGGGATAATTAACTCTGACCATTAGGAGGAGGTAGGACTGCTGTCATAATATAGGACAAAGGAAGAATGAGTTTTATACCCAGGTCAGTCATCTATTTGGATATCTATTGGTAATTTTTGGCAGAGTTTTGATAGCAAAATGAAAAATGCAGTGGGGCTTGGTGACCAGAGTACAGGGAGTCTAGTGTGATTCATAGAGGAAGGAGATGATGAATGTCCACTGTGGTCTTGAGAACAGATATAGCGGCAGGCCTGAAATTCACCCCACTAATCTTCCTCTTGTACATATCTCAGGAAAAGAGATTAATGAGAATTCTGAATGAACTGTTCCTAGAGTCTATGAACCTATCATATGAAGCTTATAATGAAGAAAAGATCTGTTATTTACACTTTAAGTTGAATTTTGAAGCGAGTTCCTCCCCTGACAATCTCTATGGTTTAAAATAATTTATGCTTGTAGGATGAATTTTGAAACCTGTGGATAATATCAAACTCAGTTGTCTTAAAATTGATCTTAGATATGGGTGATTGAGCTCTTTGTGAGCTCACTTCAAGAATTTTCAGATGTTGGTAATGTGGCTCAGAATTATTTGAATATAGTTTCCCCAGCAGAGAATTCACTTAAGTGGTTTTGGAGGTCTTTGTAAGCTACATAAATGAAGAAAATATTACATTCCCACATATTAATATGTGGAATACAGTTATATGTCACAATAGAAGTTCCGAAGTGAATCTCAATAATTCATTATTAAATCTAAATCATGACCCCAATATCATATCTTCTTTTGAAGAAATTGTTTAAAATACACTTACAATAAAAAATAAAAGAAATTTAAATAGGATTGAACACTCACACATTTAAAGAAGTAACTGAGCATAGCAGAACTCATCCCATTATCTGAAGTTGGCAAGGATATTTCATTTCATACATCATTTAGAGACTAATTCACCACAGTGATACTATAAATTTAGTTTCTCTTAAAATGTTAATGGAACAAAGAAAAAAAAACATTTGTTTTGAACAAATGTCTATGCCAAGGTGCACAGAGCTGGTGAACCCTTCAGAGCCATCAGGAATATATTCACATTTGACTGAGCTAATATCCTTGATTTTTTTGTAAGCTCAAAAATAGGATAACACAAACAACAAAGAAGATTTACTTTATTTCAAAACAATTATTTAATTTTTATTTTGTTTGAAGGCTCCCTAATATATATAATGGCACATAAATTAGATACTGGAATATAATGGATAATTTATTGCCAATGCTTTAATTCATAATTACATTGCCTATGGGGCAAATTTAGAGATAAGGTAAATGAGAAAAAAATGGGTCCAATTGTGCCAGAAAGATAAGTCAATGTCAAATTCTTGTTATAAACCAGAACTTACAAATTACATATGAGATATAAGAAAGATATAATTCATGAAGTGTATTAATTGCTTCTAACAATATTGAACAAACTACCTAGATATCCATCTTTTTCAAAGGTATCAACATCTATAACATCAAAGAAGAAGTCAATGAAGAACTCTTTAGATTAACCAGGGCACCCAGGACACTAGTGTAATATGAAAGAAAGAAACATCAAAGTCCTTGTCTTAAAATACTTATAATTTAAAATAGGAAATTTAATATGACCATTTAAATATCAAAAATTATAGAGAAAGAAATTCAGAGATGATAGATTATAGATAATAAATAGATAAATAGATGATAGACAAACATATGATTGATAGAGATGGGTGTTACTGGATATGTAGTTTTTAGACACCTTTCCAAGCAATTTAAATTTTTAACTCATTGAATCCTCACCAAATCTTGTTATTACCGGTATTTAATAAATGAAGAACTCGAGATTAAGAAAAGTTAACATTATTTGATGAAATTCCAATAGTTAGGAAGTGATGGATAAGGAAATCCAACATAAGCCTGGTTTTGAAGCCAGGACTCAAGAATTATGCATACTACTTTTACTTTCTATAAACTGGACATTACATTTAACACTAAAATGCTGGAATCATTTGAAAGATGTTTCAGATGGTTTTCTTGAGATTATCACTGTGCACTGAGATTCTAAGTAGGTCGGGGTACAGTGCAGAACTCTGTATTTCTTCCTAAGCACACCAGGTAATTCTGTTACAGGTGGTCCGTCATCCACAATATTAGAGCACTTACAGAACTCAACTTGTGGCTATAATTTAAGGCAAAGGTAAGATATCTGTCCCTAAGCGAAAATAAAAGGCACAGGGAATTAACTCCATTTTTGTTTGCAGCTCAAGCTGCCCCAATCTAAGAGAATAAATGAGGCTAATTCAAATGTAATCTGCAAAATCAGAAGCTAGCTTTTCATGGATTTTCTCACTGACATAATTCACGGTGTACCTATCCAGTCTGTTTTCACCTTCACTTCAGGATGCCAGCAGCTAATTTTTTTTTTAAAGTTTATTTTAAGATAAATCTAGATTTACATGAAGTCGTTGAAATAAAATAGAGAAATCCTGTATACCACTCAAGAAGTTTCCCCTAATGGTAACATGTTGCATAAGTATAATGTAATATCACAAACCATAAAATTGACATCAATATAATTAATTGACCTTATTCAAATTTCACTAATTTTACATGCACTCATTTCTCTGTGTGCTTTTATTTGGTTGTATAAAATTTTATTTCATGTATAGATTTTTTTGTGACCACTATCACAGTCACAAAAGAGTTCCATCACGATTATATAATTATTTTTATACAATTGCATAATCACATATATAAATATACGACATTGAACCCTTTTATGGCCACAGCCACCTCGTTCCCTGCCCCATTCTATAATATCCAGAACCACTAATCTGTTTTCCATCTGTATAATTTTGCTGTTTTTAGAATGCTATATAAATGAAATCATAGGGTATGTGACCTTTTGAAATTAGCTTTTTTCATTCAGCATAATAACCTTGAGATTCATTCAAATTGTTGATTGTATCAATGACTTCTTAGTTTTTGATTTAAAAAAAGTTTTTTAGTTGACAGATAAAATTATATGCATTTATTGTTTGAAACATGATGTTTGAAAGTATATATACATTGCAGAATGACTAGATCTAGCTAATTAGTATTGCATTACCTCACATAGTTATCATTTTTTGTGGTACAAAATCTCAGTTAGATAGGAGGAATAAGTTCAAGATATCTGTTGTACAATATGGTGATAATAGTTAATAACAATATATTGTATTCTTTTTTATTGCTGAGTAGTATACTATAGTATGCATGTATCACATTTTGATTAACCATTCACTTATTGAAGGATGTTGGGTTGTTTCCAGTTTGAAGCTATTACAAATAAATCTGCTATGAACATTCATGTACAGATTTTTTTGTGTGCCTGTTTTCATTTCTCTGTAATAAGTGTCCAGGAGTGTAATTATGTTGGGTCTTATGGCATTCTCAATATCGGGGTTTGTGTGTTTGTTTGTTTTCAAGAAACTGCCAAAATGTTTTCTAGAGAGACTATATCATTTTACACACCACCAGAAATGTATGAGTGATTCAGTTTTTCTTCATTTTCTCAAGCATTTGATGTTATTTCTATGTTTTATTGTTAGCATTCTGATAGGTGTGTGGTAATATCTCATTGTGGTTTGAATTTGCATTTCTTTAAGGGGTAAGGATATTGAACTTTTTCATGTACTTACTTGCCATTACATTCATGAAATGTCTATATATATATATATATATATATATCCCATTTTTTAATTGGATTGTTTGTGTTGTTACCCGAGTTTGAAGAGTTCTTTACATATTCTAAATACAAGTCTATATCATTGGATATGTGGTTTGCAAATATTTTCTCACGTACTATTGCTTGCTATTCTTCCAGTTCACAGGATCATTCAGAGAGTAAAGTAAATGTCTTTCTTTTATGAGGTCTGTTTTTTTTTCCTTTTATGGATTGTCAGCTGCTAATTTTATTTCTTGGGTCGTTATCTTCAAAGCAGGAAGGACTGTGTGCCAATCATTGTTCTTGCTGATATGAAAAATAAGCAACCAGATTATATTAGGAATAGCTTTCTGCTAATCATATCATTGAAAAAAATATAAAAATAGTGTTGTGGCTAAAAAAAAAAAAAACCTCTCAATATTTTCTGGGTGTCCTCTTCTATAATGACTTATAACTGATTATAGTGTCATCTACACTATAAAACTTTACTCTTGGGATTGTCCCCCTTATATATTACATTCTCTACATTTTCTAGCCCAGGAAACTAAAGAACCTACTAGAATAAAGAAGGAGGTCATTAAATGGCCCTGAATTAGGTGAGTTATTTGTATCTGGGGGAAATTACAGCCAGTGGTCTCCAAATCGTTATCTATCTCTCTATATAAAACATCTATTTCTTTATTTAGGAAATGTAAAATCAGGTACCACCTGAGAGAGGTTTTCATGCTTCCTGGAATATTTTAGCAGTATGCTATATGTTATCTTTGACACTAGTCTTCCCCCAAGTCTACTTCATTCTCTACAGTGTTACCATTGTTATGTTCATAAAAGTTAGACCTGATTATGACACTTTCCTACATAATCACTTTTGTTGATAACCTTTTGCTGACAGAATACATTTAAATTCCACAAAATGACAAATGGGTACTCTGCAACTCAGGAAATTCACTATATTTACCTAATGGTTCAAACCAAAAGCCAAGTCATCCTTGACATTTTTAAAATTTCTTCCATATCTACATCCAATTACTGAGAAATAATTAACACTTATTAACACTACTTACAAAATTTATCTCAAATCTATCTACTTGTATCGATCTTCATGGGACATGTAGTCCAAGCCAACATTATCTCTTTCCTACACTGCAGCCACAAGTCCTTTAATTGGTACCTTTCATCTCCCTATAATATAAAGTGATTGATCTCTTTAAAACATAAATCAGATCATTCTATACCCCTGCTAAATTTCTTCCAGTGGCTTTTCACTATACAGAAGATTAAAGCCAGTGTTCTTACTAACCTTAGTGTTTCTCCATGACTTAGCTTCTGCCTATCTCTCGGCCATTTCTTAGAAACTCCATCTTTTATCACCCTTTGTCAGCAAGAATTAGCCAGACTAAATCTTTTCTTTCTTAATTTCGTCTTTTTCAGGGTCTTTCCAAGTGCTGTTCCTCCTCCTGAAGCATGCCCAGCACATGGTGAACCCAAATGTCACCTCCTCAGACAAATCTTTCTTAAATCCTCTGTGATGTTGGCCACTTCCGTCCCACTTGTTTGCCATCATGGGAGCTTGTTTCAGTTTCACTTTAGGATGTATCACTACCTGGAATAACTTAATGTCTTAATTGTGAATCATCCACACAAGAATATTAGCTCCATAATACCATAAACTTATCTCTTTTATTCACTGCTATATTTCCAGAACCCCGGGTGGTAACTGGAATATAGTATGTACTTACTGAGCATTTCTTTAGTAAATAAATGCATCTATATATCTAACTGTGTCTATTAACAGTTCTTTAAAATATGAACCAAAGTTAATCTGGCACTTATTTTCCCATGACAAAAGTCATATATTGTAAGCCTTAAGCACAGAATTTTTCATTATTTTCTAAATATACTATGCTCTTCCCTATGTCCTTTTCTTTCCATAAAACTTATTATTCTCCCAGCCCCACCACCCTTCTTTGTTTGAGGAACTCTTGTTTACAATATCTTGGACCAAACCTGGAGAAATATTCCCTGATCTTATAACAAGCTTCTAAATGCTAACCAGGAAAAAGTGACTTTAGTTTTTTAAATGATGAGTATTTCAGCTATTTTGCTGCTTGAGAGTCAAAAAGCACACCATTATATTACAATATGCTCGTGCTCATCAGCTGAGATTTATTTGTCATGTTGTGACATGAATTTCAAATTCACATTTGAAGAAGTTTCAAATGTCAAGATTTGGTTGAGGAAGGGGTGAAGGCATTTGAAAAAAGTTTCCAAGCTCTGAAGTTCTTAGTCACAGTTCATTGCTTGTAACCTTATTTCTCACTTGGCAGGCATTTTGTTACCCTCCCTCTATTTCTTTTAGTGTCAATGTGCTGGGCCAGCTGTCCCACCATCATTTAAAATAGGGTACCACTATCCATTTAGTATAGACTTTAACATAGAAAAAAACATTCTTCATTAATGTTAAATATCACTAGTAGAAAGAATGAGATATTTATAAGAAAAATAAGGAAGCAAATAAATTGAGTTTAAAAAAATCCCTAAGTAGATAAATATATTTTTGATAGCAGGGCACCTTATGTCAGCAGCCTGCTTCACTTAGAGAAAACCTTTGAAGGTCTTCATGCTTTGGTTGCCTAATGGTATTCTGTCAGGAGTAAATTGGGTTTCTGGTAACACATTTACTTTAAAACAGCATAAAAACTAATGACTGTGTCAAGCTATGTACACTGCCAGCAGCTATAGTATGCCAGGATAATTGCTTAAATTCGGATTTCTGATACCCTTGCTCAGTCAAAGGCCATGTGGATTGTTGGCAGACCAGACAGTGAACTCATTGTGCGTTATATGGATACATACAAACTCAGAACAGGCTTTTCTCCCCTCAGAACTCTGATTATTTCTGCAGTGATAAAGACCCCTGTATTTTCCAACCTGGCAGCCCATTATGGAGCACGGACCTTTTCATGCTATAGAATGAAAATTGTTGGGGAAAAACCAACTTGAAGAGGAGCTTTTTGGGATAGAAGACTCATATACCTGCTATATTCCTAGTTTTGAATAAAAACTATTATGCTTTAGAGAAGAAAGTTACACTTGGATACTAGTTGAGGATAATACGTGGACTCATTTGCCCTCACTTCCTACAAAATATCCTTTCTCCTCTTGCATTTATTCTCAGGTTTATCCTTTAATACTTCCCTCCCACATTCTATTGCACCTTCCCCCAATCTCCCTTTTTTTTTTAATTACATGTCTTACTTCAGTAACATTTATATTTGTCATTGAGATGTGCACATACAAAGTATGGTATTCAGTCATGATTTCTGTTTTAAAGAATCATATTTCACTACAGTGGAAAGGTCTGAGGCAATCTTCAATTCTAGTTCTGCCACTGTGCCTCTGAATTTTTCTATGCTTACTGGCGTATAGAAATTATTTCTTTGCCTGGGTTTGAAATATGGTACCACCCATATGGCTTACAAATATACACATGCAGTGTCATATCTCCAAAGTTCTTCTTCCTTTGGTTGATTTCAAATCACGCAATATCTACACTCATCAGTGACCACCTCCTCCATCTCAAATACAGATAGGCACTCCTGCAGATTGCCCCCAGTCATTCTTCATTTATTCCAACCTAAACAATGTTTCATGTTTTTTTTTTCCTTTAATATAATCATCTCCCAACCGTATTTTAATGATTCTATCTTTTGATGGTGCACTTTTATTTTCAGAAGTCCCACCACAGGGAGCAGAAACATTTTCTCAGATAAAATTGTACAAAAAAATGGATATAGAAAATGAAAACAAGTGGAACTCAGAGTCATTTTCATAGAAAATTTGTTCCTTGATGCAAACACCTTATTTAGAATCTCAGAACCTTACATCTAGATTCCTGTAATAGATAGCTTCTTACTAATATTTTCTCACTTGTCCTTAGACATTAGAAGAAGAAACAAAAATTCAGACATGTCATGGAGTGAAGTCTGTGGCTCACCAGGGCCCAAGAATGATCTTTAAAATTTGTATATTCAAAAGCTCTATCAATGCATCAAGAGATTGTTTTGGGAATGATGCTTGTCGAGTTAAGAAGATGGAAATTATTGTATTAACTAGACATGAGTGTTCATGATTTACAAAACCTAAGTATCAGCTAGCTCACGTTCTGCCTCTTATTAATTCAGTTAAACCTGGCTAGGCCACTAAACCCAAAGTTTGTGACTGTCAGTCATTTTTTTTTTCTCTTTCACATTATTTCACTGATTTTCACATGTTTTTCTGGTCTCTGAAATATTTGAGTATTGCCTTTATTCCACACATGCTAGTCTAATAAGTCCCATTTCTTCACCATTTCCATAAACACTTCTAACATTTTGAGGCTTTGGTATCTCTACTGAAGATGTGGTCTGTGTGTGTGTGTGTGTGAGTGAGGAAGGGAATGTCTAGTGCACACATGCAGGAGTGAAGGGTGTTGAAGGTCATGAGGAAGATGTGTAGACTTCCCAGCCTTCCCCATCTGTCTGGTTTTACCCCGACCCCCAATCTTATAATCTCATGTTCTCTCTTGATTCCTTAATTTGGCCTACATCTATCTCCCTCAGCTTCTAGACTAGTCCCAAGATCTTATCAAAATTTTCTCCTACAAATATTATAATTTCTCAAAGGATTTTCAGTAAAGATGAAAAAATAATGCATCTAGACAAAAATAAATTTGCAATAAATAGAGAGAATCTGATGGTCTTAAGAAATGTATTGTTGCACCAGTTCAATCTGACAAATGTGCCTTTCTCTGGTGACACTAATGTCTACCAAACAGTGTTTCTCCCCTTTTGTCAGTTTTCCTGAAAAAATTGATATTTAGCTCTTGATTTTGTAGAGTGTATACATACCTCAGCATATGCCTGCACCTCTTATCTCTTGACACATTCTTTCTCCAGAAACACCGAGATTTGTTACAGCCCTAAGGATATACTCTTTGCATCATGATATTTTCCAGATCTCTTCATTTGCACAAATGCAGATATTGTTTTGTGATAGATGACAGACAGAAATAGCAACACTCCTCCATTATATATTATTATTCATTTAAATATCATCAGGCAATTGATTTTCAAATGTAAATTCTAGAAATTCCTTCTGTGCTAACTACAGTATAGGTTCTTTAGGAATTATTGTAAACTTTCTACCCCACTGAAGGCCCTAGTAGTGGCTCTTCATGGCTTCTTATATTAAATCATAGTACCATGAATCCACAATGATAATATGCAGAATATGTTCCAGAAAATATTTTCTCAAAAAATATAATAAGCATGTCTCTGACATTATTTGTAATCACAGGAACAAGATGTTGTTGTTGTATAATTAAGTTATTTTACTAATACATATATAAGTATGTATTATGTGTGCATATTAAAATATGTATATAAACCTCATTTTCCTAAAGTGTATTGTATACACTTTATCATATGTATGATTGAAAAATAATTAGTTTACTTAACTTGTTTGCCTTTAGCTCTCGGAAGCAAGGTAACAAAAGTCTACATTATGGTTTTGAAACATCCCACCAGAAAAACAGTCACAGTCCAATTTTCATTTTCTAATCTTCCTTTGAATCTCTGCTTGGTACTTGAAGATTTCTTTGAAATAGATGTAAAGGATATAAAGGTTAAGAGGAGATAGAAAACCTAATGCTTTAAAGTTCACTTATCATTTATCCAATGTTAGTTCTAAAGGGAAGACAGTGCACTGAATGCTTATCAGTCCTTTTTATTGCTTGGTATCTTGACACCTAATTAACTGGGGCTTTAAGAGTTTAGGTTAACTTTGAAAAGAAGAAGAAGAAAATTTCTTTATTATTTTTTACTTATCCTGAGACACTCTTATAGAAGTCTATTTTATAACATCATATTTATGCATTTTTAAACTTTCAATTTTATTAGTTTTATGAAAATTAAATGTCTGAACTAACGTTAAATAGTAATACTCACAGTAGCCTTAAGATAAAAGTGAGGTATTTGCAACAGAGGAGCTCTAGGCAACCCAGCTGGTGTGAGTGAGTTCAATTACTAAAACCTCCAGTGCCATGAGCCTCTAGGTCTAATTAATGCCTTTGAGAAATGTATATTTCCTGGAGATTCACATTCTTGAAATGATTCAAGCCCTCAAAGCTATTAAGAATGGGTAATCTCAGATGGAGCCATGGCTCAGGGGGCCACATGTCAGTGTTTAATGTCCAATGCAATTATTGTAGAAGTCATACACTTGTTGGGTAAAACTATTGAGTGAAATGTAATCAGATGTAATGTTTATTACATGATACATACATATTTTTTTTTACTTTAGATGTTCATATGATCCTATACATGAATACAAGGATTTTATTCTTTCGCATACTGCTCCAATGACGTCTGCTGGTTCCATCTTGAACGTATCCTTTTGAGTAGTTTTGCAGCCATTTTTTAAAGGAGGATACATGGGGCCTGACACATACCAATGAATGGTGTTCTTTTTATGGATATTTATTTCAGGTCTTTAGCGTTTTTTTTTTTTTTTAAACTGGAACCTTTCTTGTGCCAGGAAATGATAATGATAGACTTGAATCTCTGTGCCAATTCTATGCAGTCACCACTTCCTGAGACCAAATATATCAACCCAGATTCTGCATGTTACTGTGGCTTCTGTAGTATGCAGTGATCCCTCCTTGATCTGAGAAAAGAAATCCAACCACAATTCTAGAGTACACACTAATTTATGTACTGAACTCAAGTATAATTTGATAACCAAGGACTGCTTACAACTAACAGCAAAGTTTTCCTCCATTTTTTTTTCCAGCTGCCAAGATGCTCAAACAAAATTGAAGTTTAATTCTTACAATTGTATTGACACCAATAGTTGAAATTTTGGGCACAGAGTTTCAAGCTTGAATTCCCACATTATAAAGGACACCAGGACAGAAAATTAAGTAACCTGACATGGCACACAGGTATTTGGTAGTGGCTATATTAAATTTATATTAAAGAAATATAGTATGATATGGGATAAGGGTCCTATGAAAAGGGCCTTAGCAAATGGAAAGCATTTCCTTATAAAAAAATTTCTCCAGTTATACAGTCCTGAATTGGCAAGTAAGATACTGCATTGCAAATATAATCTTCAAAATTTTATGGGTGTTTTTCATATTTTTGTTCTTTTCCAAGTTGTATAGGCTGATCAGTTCTTTTATTAAAGAAAGTCCTAATTAAACCTACATAGGACCTGAACTTGAGTGAGTTAAAAAAAAAAAATTCTGATACTGAAATTAGTTGTCAGAACATAGAGTGAAAAAAATTGCAAAGGTGTTACAGTGTAGATGTGATTTTTAATATTTAAAACTTAGCAAACTTAAATGTTAAAACATATTAAAACCCTTAAAACTTTAGTTATGTTTCATACTTCAATATTTATTTATTATTTGTCAATATTCTAAATAAGTAAATAAGTGTGTAATTAGTAACACTGTATAAATTTAAATATAATACTTAATAAGTAGGATACTTTATCAAGTAAGTCTAATTCAAAAAATTTAAAGAGGCATAAATATCCATTTCAGAATTATAATCTCTCTCATGTCTCTCAGAAACTAAGATTTTACTTTCTGATTCTCCTTATCTTTGAAGGACACATTTTCGCTTTTCTTGCAAGAGTACCCTTTTTTGAGGGCCACGTACGGCTGCAGTCTTGGAAATACTGTAACATTGAGTGTCAAACATTATTTTGTTTTCATCCCTGTCTCCCTTAGAGATACCTAAACCCAAGGCTGTCTAGTTGCTGTCCTTTTTCTCAACATTTACTACTGACTTAGCTAAAAGTATCTTGAAACTCATTCCAACACCTTCGTTGCTCAAAATTATTGAGTGAAGAGGCTCCTCCTAGAGAGGGAATTTGTAAATTGATTGGGCTGTTATTAAAAACACATATTTGATTAAAATATAGGTGAAAACTAGAAAACGCTGTCAAATCTAATTCTATAGAGTCAACCAAGTCTCACCCTTTAAACTTTACTTACCATTCACAAAATGATAATACTCATTGGATTCTTGATGAAATAACAAAGCCTATCTCAATAGGGAAACTGATAAAAGAAAAAAAGGAAGCAAGGGATTTACCTATGTAGAATAAAATCTTACATTTTACACAATGTAAAAAGCACACAATTATATTTAGTTTTTAGAGGTGTACCAGAAAGAGTACAGATATTAATATGGAAAATGCCGTATCAAAAGGCATATACTCTGTGAAATTAAGCATTTTGCCTGTGGAGAATCGAATCAGCTCTGGGAGGTGATTTAGCTTATATTAAAGTGCCCCCTTGAGGATAAAAACATGACTACATGACCCAAAGTATAACTGAAGTGCTCTAATTGAATTATCAAAAGAAACTTTTTCAAATGGTCAGATGTATTAAAGAACTAGTTAAAACAAACCTCTTTCTTGTAAAGCAAGCGATAATTTTCATACCCTTTTTTTCCTATTGATTGTTAAAGGGGAAGAATTCTGCAAGAGTCACTACCTATTCTAATAGGTAGAAATTTTTGTTCAAATTTTACTAAGAAGTATAATATACTTGTTACCATAAAATAAATATCGCTGTCAATAACTCTGTTTAATTTCTTTAAAAATAAGAACTTCTTGTGATTTTATTATATTTCAGTGTCTTAGGCCTTGCCAAGGCAGTAGTTGGGGGTGAGAGAGGCTGGTGTGTTCCTTGTCCACCTGTCCACACAGGTTATTCCTGAATCCCTGGATGTTCAGCCCAGTGGCAACTTCTGGTTGGGTGGCTCTCTTGTGGTTGCTACTCAGGCTTGGTCCATGTAGATCTCAGTGAGTACTTGGAATGCTAGCTAAGATGTTCCATGAAGCTAACTTTCTTAGTGGTTTTACTGCCTCCCCAGTACTCTGCCAAAAGACTAGACTTAGGTCTCTGTTCTTGGTCCCTTTTCTGACTTTAAGGAAATAACTTTTTTCTTCTAAAAACATTTCTACTATTTTTGTTTTTTTCAAGATACAAATTAGGTACCTGAAATTCCCTTTTCCTAAGGGTTTAAGCTTTAAACAAAAAATAAAAGGCAAAGACATCTACAAACTCTTCATTTTTTTCACTTCTGCTAACATTCCTGCCTTTTGGCATGAGCATAAAACCTCACACCAGCATAAACAGGAATAAATAGGGGGAAAACTGCAAAGAAAAAACACATATTATTTTCTCAAAATATTGTTCTGCCATTTCAAGCAGAGATCAAAGATTAATATCATTAGAATGCTACTAAATATGTAGATATAATCAGTTATGAACACATAGGCTATGACATGACTCATGTTAAAAATAAATTTTCTGTAAAATTTAGATATATATTATATCTTTGTTTTTCCAGATTTAAATGAAATTTATACCATTCAGGTTTGTTGAGGACAAAATTCTCATATGTTAATTATATGCTAATTTTGATGAAACTCTAATCACCAAATTAGTCCTAGACTATAAATATGGTATGTTCTCCTTCCTGGTTTTAAACTAGGGATATATTAAGTTTACACATTTGAAAATGTAAATTTGTTTGGAATAAGAAGCTAACTATGAGGATGCAGTGTCTCTTAGAGGTGAAAACAGTGGTTACAAGTTTAAAATTAGGAGAGCTTATAAGAAAATACTTATCAGCTATGTGGGAAAAGAAAGAACAATAAGCCAAGCAAGTGGAAAGGAATACCAAGTTTGAAAATCTTAACAGCAGACCTGAAGAGAATATCATTTGAAAAGTTAAATCAGCTTAAAGGGACTTCTGCTCTAGGGTAGAATACTGACTGGTGACAGCTTCTACACAGAAGCAGCAGAAAAACCATGAAAAATACTGAAATTTTTTGTCTTAAAGCAATAGCACTTGAGTAATATTGAGGACTTTTTTTTTCTAGATCAGCAAAAATGATGTTGGTATTTTGATAGGGACTGCATTGATTCTGTAAATCACTTTAGGTAGCAAAGCCATTTTTACAATGTTGATTCTGCCTATCCAAGAGCGTGGTAGGGTTTTCCATCTGTTTACATCCTCTGCAATTCCTTTTCTCAGTGTTTCGTAATTCTCTCTATATAGGTCTTTGACCTCCTTAGTTAGATATGTTCCTAAATATTTAATTTTCTTTGGTGCTATTGTGAAAGGTATTGCATCTTTAATTTGTTTCTCGGCTTGATTGTTATTAGCATATATGAAGGCTATGGATTTGTGTGTGTTAATTTTGTATCCTGAGACTTTGCTGAGTTCATTTATCAATTCCAGTAATCTCTTGGTTGAATCTTTGGGGTTTTCTATGTATAATATCATATCGTCTGTGAATAGTGAAAGTTTGACCTCTTCTGCCCCCATCTGGACGCCCCTGATTCTACGCTTCGTGTGGAACCAGAGAAGACCCCGTCTAGCCAAAGCAATCTTAAGCAAAAAGAACAAATTGGGAGGCATCTATCTACCAGACTTCAAACTATACTACAAGGCTATAGTAACCAAAACTGCATGGTATTGGCACAAGAACAGAGACGTAGACCAATGGAACAGGACTGAGAACCCAAATATAAAACCAACCTCATACAGTCACCTGATCTTTGACAAATTCCAGAAAAACGTACACTGGGGAAAAGATTCCCTATTCAATAGATGGTGCTGGGAAAACTGGATGGGCATATGTAGAAGACTGAAAGTGGACCCACACCTCTCACCTCTCACAAAAATCAATTCACAATGGATAACATATCTAAACCTAAGACGTGAAACCATAAGAATTCTCGAAGAAAACGTTAGAAAAACTCTTATGGACATTGGCCTAGGCAAAGAATTTATGAAGAAGACCCCCAAAGCAATCACAGCAGCAACAAAAATAAATACATGGGACCTGATCAAATTAAAAAGCTCCTGCACAGCCAAGGAAACTATCACTAGAGTGAACAGACAACCTACAGAATGGGAGAAAATATTTGCATGCTACACATCTGATAAAGGACTGATAACCAGGATCTACACAGAATTTAGGAAAATCAACAAGAAAAAATCAAACAACCCTATAAAAAATGGGCAAAGGACATGAACACAGACTTTTCAAAAGAATACAGAGTAATGGCCAGCAAACATATAAAAAAGTGCTCAACTTCTCTAATCATCAGGGAAATGCAAATCAAAACCACAATGAGATATCACTTAACTCCAGTGAGATTGGCTCATATCAAAAAATCCCCAAACAACAAATGTTGGCAGGGATGCAGACAGATAGGAACACTCATACACTGCCGGTGGGACTGCAAATTAGTACAACCTCTATGGAAAGTAATATGGAGATACCTCAAAGAATTAAAAGTAGAATTACCATTTGACCCAGCAATCCCACTACTGGGTATTTACCCAAAGGAAAAAAAGACATTCTATAATAAAGACATCTGTTCGTGAATGTTTATAGCAGCACAATTCACAATTGCAAAGGTGTGGAAACAACTCAGGTGCCCATCAATACACGAGTGGATTAATAAAATGTGGTATATGTATACCATGGAGTATTACTCAGCAATAAAAAACAACGGTGAATTAACACATCCTGGTTGGAGCTAGAGTCCATTCTTCGAAGCTAAGTGTCACAGGAATGGAAAAACAAGCACCACTGGTACTCACCATCAAATTGGTACTAACTGATCAACACTTACATCATACAGGGCAATGATATTCATCGGCGGGCGGGCAGGCAGGAGGGGGGTGGAGGGGATGGGAAAAACTCTCACTGAATGGATGCGGGGAGCACAGTTTGCGGGATGACCATGATTGTAGCTCTGACACGGGCAGTGCGTGGGCAACATATAGAGCCAAAGTGTTGTACCCCCATAATATTCTGAAATTAAAAAAAAATAAAAAATAAAAAATAAATTTAAAAAAAGATTGAGGATTGAGCTTCATATACATAGGGAAAATCTATGTGATGCTTACAGAGAATGGCTACTATGGTATTGAGAACAGAACTAAGACAGTAGAGGTAAAACAGTTCTAGGGCATGTAAAATTTCAGCCCAGCCATTGCACAGAGACCCTATTAACTCTTCTTTAGGCCCCTGCAAACCAGATAAGACACAAAGCTCCATCTTAGGAATAAGGACCACATCCTAGAGTAAGGTCTACCCTAGTCTGGCCTCACTTCGATTTTTCCCCTCCAAGTCCGTAAAGACTTCCATTATATGACACACCATCTGGGGTTCTTTTTATACTCCAGTAAGCTGAAGGCCTATTTCCAGACTTTATTGTCAGTCCATTAGCTAATGACCAAATATCAATAAAAAGTCATACACTATTAATACTGTAATTATCTAGTTCATTTGATGTCATAAGCATTACCAATCTTAATTCTGTGCATTCATAAAGTTTGTCTTTTTCCTCTTCAAATTATAACAATTAATGCCTTGTATAAAGCTATAATTTTCCAGTTTGAGTGCCTGCTTTCCACTCCTAAGCCACTAACTGTAAACCTTGATGCGTGTTTGGCATTTTCTGATTATAGGGAAAGGCTCCTTCAGCTATGGGGTTAGGAAACTCCTCAGGGAATCTAATGTAGGGCTCCAACATTACTTGCTTGAGCAGTCATCCATGTGGGCAATGGGCACTTTCACTGGTTCCCCTGCAATATATTCTTGTCTTATCATTTCATTTAATAAGAAACCTCTTCTGTGCATATCTTTCTCTGTTGGAATGATGATATTACAAAAACAAATAAACAATGGGCATTTCAGGTCCCAAAATAATTGTATGACTTTCCTTAGAATAAGTTGCAATGAATGCCTCAAAACAGGCCAACAATGGCCTTTCAAAGAGTGTGTATCTTGAAGCAGTGTCAGGTAATTTTCTAGTCCAAAATTTCAGTAGTTGCTGCTGGATGCCTGTCTGGGGCTTTTCCTAAGGGTTCAAGTCAGAGTGGCTATGGTGTGGTAGATACTTCTAATATCATTTAAATGTGGGGAATATAGGGACCCAAAAGTCTTCATTGTGCTAGGACTCTGGGGCTCCTAGAGAATCTGCTGTTCCTCTGAGCCTCATGCAAATTTGGTTTTATTCCCTGGTAAATTTGTAAACAGGGGTTAATAAAATTACCAGATGTTGTCTGCGATTACTTCAATGACTAAGCAACCCAGTCAATCTTTGATCTTTTTGCTTTACTTTGGAATTGGCAGCAACAATAAATTAGTTTTGCTTGTTAGGAGAGTATCCCTTCTTCTCTTATAGATTTTATCAAAGTTGAGAACAAGAATTTCTCCATTTTCCCTGACCTTGTGCTTTATTTGGGTTATTCAGACAACCTGTGTGGTCATATGACTATCAAGGATTTTTACTTCAGTTTCAATTTTGTCTTCAGACTAAAATTTCAACATTATACCATCAATAGAATAAAAAACAATACATGTCAACTCCATCAAATTTAAATATCTTCTCACTAAGTTGTAGCAAAAAACAGGATAACTGAAATATCCTTGTAGGAGAGCAATACATGTGTATTGAAGTCTATACTACATTAGTATGAACTGACCCAACTGACCAAAGCTTTCCTCCAAAATAGAAATTGAAAAGACAACAATAGCCAAACCAATTACAGAATACTAATGTCCTTTAGCATGTTTCACAGCTTGGATTGAAAATACCATATAAGGCACAGTCAGTGCTATAGGGGGAGGCAGGCATTACTTTACTAAAATTTATCAATCTACAGTCAGCCTCTAGGATCCATCATTTTTTTTTTTCATAGTCAATACTGGACTTAAAAAAAAAAAGGAATTTATGAATACTAAAACACCTGCATTTAATAGATCTTTAATTAAAACCAAAATTTCCTGGTGTCCCAGATGGCTGGCATTGTTTTAATTTGGTGACTTGAATGGGCCTAAGTAATTCTATTAATAAATGTTTTCATCAATCATGCCCAATTAAAATAGGACAAAGAAAATTTGCACAACATACTTTTCCCAATGATACAAGCATGGGAAGAATCTCCATTCAGACATCACATTCATTCCAGTAATACATTATTGTAGACGTGAGGCAACTTCTGTACAAAGTTTTCATCATAAATGCCTATTTTGAGCAATACTTCCACATGCTCTCCTTCTACAGTTGTTTTAACAAATTTCACTAATTTAATTATTTCTCATTAGCTTCTCTTTCATTTTTTTTAGCTTTTCATTAGCAAGTTTGGATGTGACCAATGTCATATGCCAGTGTTAAACAAATCCTCTAGACTTTTTGCCTTTTCCAGGGCAAACTACCTTGCTGAGTGCTGTGCCAAGAGACCCCGTCCCTTCCATCACTCAGGATCTAATCCTCTCCTTTACCTCACAGCATTTTAATTAGAAGTAGCTTGGAAGGGACTGTAGATTTCTCTTTTGTATAATATAGATTTTTAAGCCACAAATGCTGGCATAAATAAAAAACTCTGTAGTGGTTCTTTCACAATTTGAGGAGCTGGCCAATTAATCCCATACAGTAATCCATTAGAATTTTAGTAGCTATTCTATCTCTCTATCTCTTTCCATGCCATTTAAATCAAACATCTGTATACTTCTATCCAGTTTAATTATATTTTTACCCATTTTATTCTTATTGGGTTTTTTCCCTAAGTAATTCAAATCTTTTCCCCATCATTCAGCCCCATTTGAGGCAACTTGGCATCACCTTGTCCCAACAAAAAATAAAGTAAAATAAAAGGCTTGTGCCAATTTTAGTACAGCATCAACCATTACTTCTGAAAAAAGACACAGATTAGAATAAAGTTTAGTATTTTCATATAACCTGTTCTAAGATTGTTGCAGTTAAAGATTTTGTAAGGACCCTCAGGAGGAATATTTTTCATTACATGTAAGGATGGAGTTGGACAGTTTTTCTTCTCAGGATAAAAAATACTTCTGTTTTTGTTTCTAGCTTAGAAGGCTGGAATTTAGCTCCTCTATCTACATTTCTGCAAAAGTTGTAGCTAAGCAAAGATCTTGAGAAGGACTGAACATACCCTTCCATTTGATGATACCTAACACAAGGGAAATAGCTTCTTGATTTCTCAAGTGAAAATTCATTTCAATGGGGATTCAGAATGGAGTTACCAATAATGATTCAATTTCATTGATCTACTGATGCCTTCCTTCGGCAATCTCTATCACCATTTTATTCATTATTAGTCTGACAGGCAACATTTTGACCAAAACGGATATCTGCCCAACTCCTTTTGGCAATAAATAGGTCCTTCCACTTTACAGACTGAATCTCCAGCCATAAACCTGTGGTTCTAGCATTCTTGGACTGTTGCTTAGTTACTTTCATTTTTGTGAAAAGAATCGAAAACAGATAAGACTTTTTCTTCATTAGAATTTCTATTATTTTGGATTTAGCAATTCTACTAGACCAATATCTACCGATGGCAGGTGGCATCCATATGTTTTTTCTCCCATTAATGCTTGCACTGTTGGTGTGACCTCACCCTGCGGATGGCCAGGAAGCATCCTGGCAACAATGGTTTCTCACTCCTACTTTCCTAATCTTTCTGTCTCCCAAACAAAGCCTTAGTCATTCCTTACATTACTGAACTAGGAGACCTTGCAAAAATCTTCATAATGTGAACTGCAAAAATTACACAGGTCAGCTAATTGAAATGTTTCACAAGCCTCCACAGAGCACACTCAGGAAGGCTCTAATGAAGCCAAAGGATACGGTACAGAATAGAATAGGAGCACAGACAAACAACAGGGCCCAACAGACTCCAAAGCTCACTCCCCTGGGCCGTTTCTTAGTCACAGAGAATGCATTTTGTTTCCAGGTCATGAATCGCCAAGATGTGTGTGAAGGACTGCATTAGTTTCATGTGGTTGCTATAAAAAGTCGCCACTGTCTTGCTCGCTTGAAGCAACAGAAATGTATTCTATCACAGTTCTGGAGTCCAAAATTTCAAAACCAGCAATTCTTATCCAAAATCAAGCTGCTAGCAGGGCTGTGCTCTCTCTGAAGGCTCTAGTAGAGAATCCATTCCTTGTATTTTCCAGTGCCAGGTGGGTGCTGGAGGCTGCTGGCATTCCTTGACCTGTGGTTTCATCACTCCAATCTTTGCCTGCATGTTCACATTGCCTTCTCTGTGGGTGTCAAATTTTTCTCTGCCTCAGTTTTATAAAGATACATATGATTGCATTTATGGCTTATCTGAATAATGCAGGATAATGTCCCCATCTCAAGATCCTTACCATCATCACACCTGCAAAATCTTATTTTATTTTATCTTTTTGCTGTGTAAGGTAACATTAACAGGTTTCAGGGATTAGGATGTGGATATCTTTTAGTGGGGCATTATTCAGCCTACCACAAAAATCTTGATTTCAGCAAAGCTCAAGCAAATGCTTGCATCTTGACCACAAGCCAAGGTAGGCTTTTTGAACTTTCATACCAGCAATAAGACATCAATAAATAAGCCGGCCCTAGGCACCACCAGAGGAGCTTCAAACAGCAAGCAGCACAGTTTAAAATCCCTATTTAGCCCATCTGGTCCGTACTAGGATTGCAGGTACCCCTCAGATGTAAGCATGGAGTTATTCCAATCCAGCTGAAAGGTAACTCTTTCTTACCCAAGGAAGAAAGAATGATTTAAATGCTCTTCTTTGATTTTGGCAGCAAAAGTAGATTCAGTTAAAGAAAAATATGGGCTGACAACATGAGCCTAAAAATGAGCTCTCTATTTGTCTGTCATGTTCCTTTGTTTTCTGCCACTGGAGCAGAAATATTATAGCTAGAGAACTAGGATTCGAAGTGGAGCCTGAAGATGTGACTGAATTTCTGCAAACTCATGTTAAAACTTGAACTAATGAGGAGTTGCTTCTTACGGAGGAGCAAAGAAAATTGTTTTTTTGATATTGAAACTACTCTTGGTAAAGATGCTGTGAACACTGTTGAAATGACAAAAGTTTTACAGTATTCTATAAACTTAGCTGATAAAGCAGTGGCAGGGTTTGAGAGGATTGACTCCAATTTTGAAAGAAGTTCTACTGTGAGTAACTTGCTATCCAACAGCATCACATGCTACAGAGTAATCTTTCGTGAAAGGAAGAGTCAATCGATGTGGCAAACTTCACTGTTGTCTTATTTTAAGAAATTGCCACAGTCACTCCAACCTTCAGTAACCACTACCCTGGTCAGTCAGCACCATCAACATCAAGGCAAGACTCTCCACAAACAAAAAAATTATGACTCACTGAAGATTCAGATGATTATTTTTAGCAATAAGGAATTTTTAAAATTTAAAGTATGTACTTTTTTTAGACATAACGTTATTGCACACTTAATAGACTACTGTATGGTGTAAACTTAACTTTTATATGCACTGGGAAGTCAGAAAATTCATGTGATTCACTTTATCATGATACTCGCTTTATTGCTGTGATCTGGAACCGAACCTGCAATATTTCTGAGGTATGCCTGTACTAAAGCTATGCGTCTTTTTAGGCTTAAGTGATGTGGTGTTTTAAGCCATGTAAAATAGTGCAGAACATATATCTGTAGAAAATTACACGTAAAACTACAGGCAAGCCTCAGCAGACCTAGCAGATATTGCTGTTATGGCCATTCAGTCCTTGTATATGTAACTTCTGCTCTTTTAGAATTTTATAATTGATAAAAATGATGCATTTGGAACCAAGTTTAGTAAAGAAAAAGACAATTTATTTTTTCAAAAGATATGAGAAATCTTAAACAATTGCTTTATTATTTAAATTTTTCTTTCATATTGTGACAGAGAGGAAAAGCTAACCACATCAAAAACCCCATAATAATTTGAAATCACGCTGAAATCTCATTGATGCATATAAAGCACATATTTCTTACAAAAATAAAAAAGGACAAACAACAAAACAAAAACAAAAGAAGCCATTGGTTCTTTGGAAGAAAGATTGGTTGCCATGTCATTAGCAACTCATTTTCAATTCAACCAGGCCCTGACGCTCACTAAAATATCTAAATATAGTAGCACAACTCACCTTAGAGTTACTTCCGGTTTGTAGAAAAGACTGCATGCCTACTGACACAATAGCATAATTCCTAACTTTTTTCTTTATTGTTACAATAAAGAACATAAAGGCAGAAAGAAGGACATAGTCATCATATCATATCAACTACATACAAATTGCATGGCCAATTTATTCTTTCACTAATATGTACCTTTAGGATATCTTTAGTTAATAAATGGAAAATTTGATTTTATATAAAAATCACCACTGCGATGTTTGTATACATACTTATATTAAAAATCAACTCCTCCTAAGCTAGTAGTAGCATGCTCCAATAAAAATTGATATAATAAATAACTGTTTCATAAAATCAAAGAGTTTGCATATATTTTTTGATGACATACATAGGAAAAAAGTACTGCTGTGAGCTGTGAAAAAAGCAAAACCTATCCCAAACACATTTTAACTAGCCTCATATTAGAAAGCTGTTGTGCTCTATGCATTTACCATAGAACACAACAGTCAAAATCAGAAGGCTGGGTTTTGAGTAAAAGAACAATTCATTAACATTTTTCAATATCAATTTACTCATTTGTAAAACAAAGATGATAAACTGTGATCAAATGTGATAGTGTATATAAATGAAAAGCTTAAAACAGTTGTTGCACTAGACAGGTCTGACTTCAAACCCTGGCTTCACCATTTATTGGCTGTGTGACCTCGGGAAAAATCATCTATTAAAAATCAAATCTGTTAAATAATTATTCTAATAGCGTGCTTATTTTATGGAATGATTATAAGAATTAAATTAGTGTATGAGAAGCATAATAAGTTCTAAATAAAGATAATTTCTTACCAGTATTCCTCTTCTAACAAGTTATGTATTCCCTTTCCCTTCCCAATAAAAAATGTTTATAGTAAGAACATATCTGCTAGAGTTGTGAGGACAAAATGAGACCATATATATATTGAAGCATTTTAGAAAATATAAGGCAACATTTACATTTAGATTTTTGTGTGTGTTTGATTTTCAGTTTTAAATCACACCAATGACCTGTGGACACAAACAAAAAATTTCTACACAGACCTATCTTAATTTAACTCATATTTAAAAAAATATTTGCTATGGGAAAAGCAGCTTATTAGCAAATTGAAGATATACTTTCTTGGACGTACTCCCCTGTTTCTATGCTCACTTTTTATAAAACTTCACCTCCAAAGATAGCTCTTTCACAGTTCTGTCTACGTGCTTTTGCTCATTTTTAGAAATATCTTAAATATTAAGAAGTTTAAGTCTAATTAGTCTAAAATCCTAAATTGATAAATAAAAGCACAGATTTTACCTGCTATTTTCTGCTTTTCTTTACTACCATAACAGTTAAAAGGTCCAAGAGTAGCTAATGGTGTGCAATGATCAACTAGGTAAATGTCAACCATCTTTGATGACTTCAGAGATGCAGGCATAGATTTACTCTATAAGTGAGGTCATTAAATCTACTAGCTAAATCTTAAGAAATATTTCTTGTAATTACAAAACACAAAACAGTCTTGCTTATTTGTTTTGCATGATGCTATTACTGAAATCACTAGATGTGTAGTACTGCATTCATAAGAATGTCTATTACCTATTTTCCATAGCTTTGGATTTGCCAAACTAACTGTAAGTTTTCATAAAGATCCTAACAGGCACTGTCAGAGAACAGGCTTCCATATGAGATAACATTCTAGCTGATTTAAGTTCAATTTTTAAAAGCGTATCTTTATTTTTAAGAATAACATTTAGAGATTTCTCAAGTATAATATGTCCCTTATATCTGCTTAAAATAGTGGATGAATATAAGTTTTCTTATCTTGATGAGGTTGGGTATAATTAAAATAATCAATTGTTATAGTGAACAGGAATAGGACAAAGTCCTCAAGGGCAAGTAAGCTCCTTGAAATACGTTGAAAAATGTTAATCTTTTTGCCTTTTTACAGAATGGCCTTTTTTGTGTTTTAATTTTTATAAATTTTTTTTATTCGCAACCAGGTGGGCTATCCTTATCTAGGCGGTGAGATTCTAAAGGGCAGGACTATCTCATTAATCATCATAGATCTCCCCCACCCTATTCAAGGGTGTGTGCTTGATCTGGGCGTCTGCCACCAGCAGCTCCCAAATTCTTCCTAATCCATCTCTATTATTTACTATTCATAAGGTGTTGGGAGCTAGGAAACCATTTTACCAAACTTGTAAGAATTTTGCTCAAAATTAGACTAGGCTCTCAGATAGTATCTGAGATATTTTTCTTAGCACATAGCCTTCCTGACCTCAATGCTGACTTCCACATTCCTAGAAGCATTCTGGATAGTGAAGGTTGCCACATTAAAGAATACATTTGTATTCAGGTGGTTTGAGTCATAGGGATTACAGTAATCCCTTGGTATACACAGGGGATTGGTTCCAGGAGCCCCCACCACTAGGAAGTCCACCAGTTGGCCCTAGGGAACCAGCTGATCTCTATATATGCGGGTCCTGCTCCCCTTGAATACTGTATTTTCCATCCGCATTTGGTTGGAAGAAAATCCGTGCAGAAGTGGACCATCAGAGTTCAAACCCATGTTGTTCAAAATTCAGCTGTAGTTACAAACATAACTTGTTTTATGATAATTTATATGTTCCAGAGAATTTATATGTAAATCAAACAATGCTGTACTAGTTGCTTAAGTTTTAAAATATTATCTTTGAAAACTAGTTTAAACAGAGCAAAAAGTAATCCAGATAAAATAGGAATTTCTATTTTTGTAATGACATTGTATATGTCCATTTATCAAATATTTCCAGAAGTACTTAGTTTTGCAGTGATTTGTATGTTGCACAATGTTCCTTCTTGACTTTCTAATAGATATAACCAAAAAAGGATATACTCACATACACAGCATTGCAATAGTCTTACTGCATCATTTAAGAGCCAGTGCCTTCATAGTAAAGAATCCTTGGGAATAAAATTACTCCTGTTACATTACACCTAAAATGTAATACACCATATGTTAAGTAGACATTAGGTATTTGCCATCATTTGCTCACTGTTCAGACTAAGAGCACATAAAGCATTATTTATTTGTATCTGAATTTAGACCAGCATTGCCTCCTAAAGTTTTTAATGCTGAAACAACTAGACTATTTCCTGCTTAGATACAGCTTTATCATATTAAAATTACATATTATAGCAGGATATATATACATATATACACACACTAGAATTTATATAGTATGTATATGTATATATAAATATGTGCTTACATATACACTAGAATATATGTAATATATTATATAAGATACTATATGTCCTCTATAGTACTAGGAGACTAGAATATATACTTGGGTAAATACTAGGATATACACACAAATATACATACACACACACACACACATACATACACACACATCCATCTTAGTCCATTTTCTGTTACTGTAACAGAATACCTGAGACTGGGTAATTTACAAAGAAAAAAGGTTTGTTTGTTACAGTTCTGGAGGCTGGGAAGTTTAAGATTGGGTGGTCACATGTGATCGACACCTGGTGAGAACCTCATGCTGTCTTATAACATGGAGGAAGGCATCACAGGGTGGTAGGGGCACACCGACAGCCAAACTGGCTTTTATAATAAATAGACCCACTCTTATGATAACTAACTACTCCCATGATAACTCATTAATGCATTAAACTATTAACCCATCAATTCATTAATGAGGGCAGAACACTCATTACCTAATCACCTCTTAAAGGGTACCACCTCTTAATATTGTTACATCTGGGAATAAGTGTCAAAAGGAGTTTCGTAGGAGACAAACATGCAAACCATAGCAATGTCCTAGTATTTTATATACAAATGGTCATGATTCACAATGGTTTGACTTACTGTTTTTTGACTTTACTATGGGTTTATCAGGACACAATCCCATCATAAGTGGAGTAGCTTCTTATAACTTAAGATGGGGTTATAGTTTTTACTGAATGTCCATGCTTTGCACGCCATTGTAAAATTCAAAAATCATAAGTCGAGCCATCATGTGTTGGCAACCATCTGTTGTGTTGCCAGCATTAAATGAATTTTCAACTTACATTATGTTCAATTTACAGTAGTTCTATCAGGAAGCACCCCCATTGCAAGTCAAGGAGCACTTGTGTGTGTGTGTGTGTTCTACTATATGAAAAGCAGTATACTTGTTTTATAGTTAATATAAGTATTCAATCAGATTCTGGTCTTTAGATGTATTCTTATCCACATGACTCAATTTTCTAAACTTTTTTCCCATAACTACTTTTCCTCAGCAGCCCTTAAGACTAAATTGGCATATCAACATATTTAAAACACATTAGCAATTTTCTTCACACCTGCTGAGAGGATTAGGTTACAAATTGTATAGGAATAAAGTGGCATATTATGCAGTTACCAAATAAAAACCCCCACTAGATAAAAGAGCCTTTGCCACCAACTAAATCAAAGAGACCAAAGGTATCTGGAGATATTTAGGTAATAGCAAATACCATGGCTGCCCCTGCTTTTTCTGGAGGAACTGTTCACATTTCTTACCGAACTTCACTCAAGTTCTAGTCCATATAAACTAGGAAACTGTTTCTGTTTACTTCCTAAATTATATATTGAGTAGCGTTTTACATTTTTCTTCACAAATGCAAGGAGTTCTGACCTTACTTCAAAAGGCTTTCTCTATTTTCAAAGAGGGAGATGGAGGCAACTATTACTTTCAGGTATGCAAATTGTTAAACACACACACACATGCAGCAGAGTAGGGCTCTGATGATGTTGTGATAAGCCATGATGGAAAACTTTAACAGGTACCCAAGGCTCCATGGTAGAAGAAAGAGGCAGAAGCAAAAGAGAGCAACAGGAAAAAGATCCTGGAAGATGTTGTTATAGGAGAAAGATGTGAGCGAAGATATGACTGCAAAGATACTCCCAAAACAATAAAATCCGGTGTACATGTCATCTACTGGAATAATTGGACAGAGAGAGTGAATGGGGTTGTGCTGAAGGTGTTCTGATAATGGAGAGGAATAGCAGCAAGCACTAACCTGATTCTATGGAGAATGGAATTCAGGCAAAAGATCAACTCACTGTGAAGATGTGGTAAAGGAAATTCCCAACCACAGCAGTAGGAATACAAGGTGACAGTGAAACAAAAACATCCACAGGATACTGAGAAATTGTACTGCTGCCTGCATTGTCATATGTGTCATGTACACCCCCTGTGTTATAGCTGAACCTCCTGCTAATCAAAGTCAAGTGAAACCAGCTGAAAGAATGAAAGGTCCAGGGACCAGAAGCAAGGCAAAAAAGCAAGATGAAAAAAAAAAAATCTGCCAGGCGTGGGTCCCAGGTTTTTACATTTAATCTACAATTTTTATATTCTATTGGCATATAGATATGAATAGATGGATAGTCAGGTGAAGAGAAGGGAAAAAGTAGAAAGCAACTTCCAACAACCACTTACTATGGACTCAGGTTTTTATTTTTTTAAATATATTTCCCTCTCCTTTACTCATTAAAATTGAAAAATATGCATTTTAGTCAAGTTCAAAATAAAATATTTCAGTTACCAATTGTAAGTCCCTATGGTAAGTGAAAGAGCACTTGTGTGTGAGTGTGTGTGTGTGTTCTACTTTATGAAAAGCATAACTTTAACTGTAAGTAAAGGTGAACCATTTTTTAAAAAAACAAAAATAATGTTCAGAAAAGAAGTATGGATTTAGTAACTAAGGAAGGACTGATAAAAGTATGAGTTGTTTGATGTTAGATATTTTTTTTACAAAGTACTACTGTTTATAATTAGATTAATAATTAATGTTGATTCATGACACAGTATCAAAATTGGTCTACAAATGCCTGAGTGTGTGTATGTATATTTGCGCATTTAAATTTCCAGTAATATTTCTTCCTATGATATTCTTTTCATCCCTTATCCCTTCCTCCTAGCCAGAGGAAGCCTCTTAACTACTTATCAGTAATGGTGTACCATATTTTTGAGACACATATAACATATATATTATATTTATAGCATATATCTTGTACTGTATGTAGTAATCTTAACATGTCTTTTTCCCTTAACATTTTGCTATGCAGATTTACCCATGTTGTTGTAGGTAGCTGCATTTCAATCATTTTAACTGTTGTATTATAATCATTATGTAAATATGCCAAATTATTTTATCCAGTTGTTGGTTATTATGAAAGTGCTGTTATAAACATTCTTAAATATCTTTTCTGGTATTAATGTTCAAAGGTTTCTTGTAGGTATAAACCTTTTCACTTTTGAGGAATTGTTAGATTATAGGATATGTGGATGGTTAACTATATGAGGTAATTTCAAATTATTTTTAATGTGGTTGCAGTAATTAACAATTTATATTCCAATAAAATAAATGAGCCACATCCTTGTTAACATTGGTATTACCAAAACTTTTAATTTTTGTCAGAAAAACAGTGTAAAAATGCTATTTAAGTTTGTTTTTATTTGTGTTTTCCTAAGAATTGATAAGGGTAAGATTTTATTTTTTTAATTGATTATTGATTGAACATATGTACTTCCATTTTGGATAAATGCCTTTTTATGTTCTGTCCATTTTTATATTGTATTGATTGTTCTTGTTGATTTGTGATAGAAGTTCTTTGCATATTATTGATTAGTAATTGCTAGTTATACATGTGGCAAACATTTCCCCCAATTTGCAACATGTGAACCTCTTCAGGGCTCTTTATTCTATTTGTTTAATTAAGTTGTCCTTTCATTCTAATTCATTCTTCAATATTTCAGTAGCAACAAGATAAATTCTAGTAAGAGGTTGTGTGTGTCCTCTGTTGTTATTCTTAGACCATGTAGAGACTATTCTTGGCCCTTTGCTCTTCCATATAAATTTTAGAACTAATTTCTGAAGTGTCCCCTCCCCAATTTTGTTGGACTTTTTGCTGTGGTTCTGTGGATCTATGGATTAAATTAAGCAGAATGTGCATTACTGTACTACCGTATAATAATGAAATAAAGACCACATAAGAATTATGGCAGTCTGTTTCTATGTACAATATGTTCTCCAACTCACCCATTGAAATATAGAGATATTATGAAAATTGTAACACACTTTGACCATCTGAAAAGGGAAGATGAAATTTCTCTTTTTTTATATATCAGTGGGAACTGATTGGGAAGCATATATTTGGACCAAGTATTTTATGTCCTGTCTTTGAATCTATAAAGATAGATACTACCAATAAAGGTTGAACAGAGATAAACCTCATACAGCAGGGACTGCATCTGGCTTGTTCTTATATGTTTCCCTAGCAAAAAATAGTGCATGTCACAAAAGAGGTTCTTAAGAATGGTTATTGACAGAATGATTAAGAAACAAATACCATAATTCATATTTACTTTCATTTTTTACACCTAACTTGGGATGCAGTATGTTTGCTGATCAAAAAATATATGGTTCTGAACTTTCCCTAATGACACTATTTTACGAGCAACACAAAAGCAGAACACGATTTCCTCATCTTCACCATCTGGGCTTTTATATCAATCTAATCATCAAATGTCAGCAGCAAAATTGCAAGAAGTAGAGAGAAATGAGGAGAAAGGTGATTTACCTTCTAGATAATTTCATTGTGTAAGGAAAAACCTGCCAATTCAAAGTAAACAAAAGGCCCAAAACATGCCAGGATAGTCCCTCTTGTACAAAGCCATTCAAGTAAGGACAAAACAAAAAGAAATACAATTGGGTCTACTGGGGAACTTCTAACCATGCCTATATGTTTTGCACACCTTTAACAATAACAAATTCCTTTACTCCTTAAAAATAAGCTGGAAACTCAGGTGTGAAACTATTTTTTTCTTGTATTTATCATATATGGTAAATCTGCAATGATTTTTCTAAAACTTTTTCAATAATTATTATATTTTATTCATAATTTCCCTTGATTAGTGTGCCAATTTTAGTTATATATATTTTGTTGGGCAACCATCCATTTGTTTTCCCTTTTTTTTTTCATTTTTCATATTCTTGCTGATTGAGGAGGTTATCAGTCATTACTTATTTCTCTTATTAAATATAAAATTATAATATATCCTCTGCCCACACAGGTAATTATGCACCCTTTTCTACACTGATAACCAAGCATATTTTCCTTAACAATTATTTCACCTTGTCAAGACACAATTTCATCCACAGCTTTCTGTTTCCTGCTATAAGCAGAATATTTAGAATACTTTTACCTCACTTACCTGACTCTTAATTTCATTACTAATTAAGTTTCTCTGAGAAATTTTGTATATTACTTTGGCTCTAATGTTATGGTTTCCTATGCAATATGACCCATCCATCTCAAGAATCCTAATTCAGCACCCAAATTAAATATACCTGGTCACTGACTTAGGTTATTCTGTCTTTATTGCTGATCATTGTTACCTATCCTCTTTGTCTTCCACAATCTAAGATTTCTATTCATTTTTTGTTTACGTAGAATATCTAAAAGTTCCCTAAGATTCATACATCTTGCCCTAAATGGAATACATGCTGTGAATCAATACATGCCTTTTTTAATTGACACATAATAATTGTACATATTTATGTGGTACAGCATGATATTTTGATACATATAATGTATAATAATCAGATCAGAGTAATTAGCACAACCATCACCGCAAGCATTTATGATTTCTCTGTGTTGGGAACATTCAATATTTTCTCTTCTGGCTATTTGAAAATATACAATAAATTTTGCTTGACTGTGGTCACTGTACGTTGCTATAGGACACTAGAACCTATTCCTCCTATCTAGCTATAATTTTGTGACCTTTAGCCAACCTCTCCCTGTCTCTCCCTTCCCCCTACCTTCTACTAACCACAATTCTACTTATTACTTTGATGAGGTCAACTTTTTTAGCTTCCACCTGTTCTTTTTCATGAGTACAGTTATGATTGGGATGTGGATTCTCAGTCTTTTTTCTCTTAGTAGTTGTCCATATATGTTATTCCACTATCATTAGCCTCTAGCATCATAGATGAAAAATATAATGTCAGTTTTATGCTTTTCCTTTTTGAAGGAAAAAAATTGAATAAAAATTTTCAAGATTGTCTTTTCATACTGCAGTTTAGGAATCATTATACAAGTGAGTATCCCTTATCTGAAATGCTTGAGACTTGAAGTGTTCCAAATTTTGGATTTTTTCTCAGGTTTTAGAATATTTGCATTATACTGATTGAACATCTCAAATCAGAAAATCTGAAATTTGAAATGTTACAATGAGTATTTCCTTTGAGTGTCATGTATGCGCTCAAAAAGTTTCAGATTTTAGAGCATTTTGGATTTTGGATTTTCAGATGTGGGATGCTCAATCTATATTATGTATCTAGATGTCTTTCTTTTCTCCTGATTATTTCTGAAATTTGGGGACTTTTTCCTTTTTTAAATTCAAGTCCTCACTTCATGGATATATTTTTAACTTGTTCAATTATTTCTCACCCTCCATTTGCTCCTTTTGAAAAATGTTTTAATCATTTCTTCTGCATCATTCCTCTAGGACACTGACTTTTCTTTCATGAGTGCATTTTTTATTTGTATTGTGTGTACAAAAGGTTTCTTCCATTTGATTGCTCATGCCACAAACTCAGATCATAACAATGGCAATCTCCTTATTTAATTCATCTACTTATTTTTAAATGAAAGTATTTTTAAATAAAATATTTCTATTTTGCTATTGAATCCTCTTTTAATACTTTATATTTCTATTTTCTTTGTCTTCCATTTTGTTCTGGGATTGCTTTTTCTTACTTTGTGCTGTTGATTCCAAAAAAAATCCTACTTATGGCTCTGTAAATCCTTGAGGTTTAAGTCCAAATGCTAGAGCACTTTATTAGGAGTGAACATATGGGGGAAAAGGCCAAACAATAAGTTCTGCCATTCGCTTATCAAAAACTTATGAGAAGTTTTTTGTTATCAGGCATATTCACCTTCAAAATGCATTTTTCTTTACTTTGGAGGTAGAAAGAATTTATGAGAGTGAGTTGAGATCAAGGAGACCCAGCAAGTGTGTGTGTATGTGTGTGTACATATATATATATGTGTGTGTGTGTGTGTATATATATATATATATATATATTATATATAATAAACTCATAAAGGCTGATGAATCCTCTCTAATAATCTCTACGGCTAACGTCTCATTTAAGAATTTGAATTTTCTAATATTTTGTCCCTCCTACTCAGAAGCAGGAAATAAAAGTTGTGCCCAGCTCTGCCCACAGGGAGAACTCTTACTACAGAGTCAGCAGCTTCAGACACACTTCATACTTAAGCTAGCAACAGTAGCTCAAGAAATTGCTGTGCTCAAGAGACATAGGTGACATTTGGAATACAGTTAGAGGCATCAAATAAATTTTCAGGATTCCATATTCTCCAAATTTGCAAAGGCCACATAATCCCTTAACACTAACACCCCCGAAGAAAAATCGACATCTTTAGTATTGATTTGTCCACTGAGCTACAGACGTGTAAATTGTGAAATTAAAATTTCCACATGGATATCTAATAGCCATCTCAAACTTAGTGTGTCCAAAACTGGCTCTTATTTAGATATTTACTTGTTCCCTTGTTTATTTTTGCTGCTCCCCCCATGGAACGTAAGCTCTGTGAAAGCAGGAGCCTGATTTGTCTTGTTGGCACTGTATACCCATGCTTAGTAAATGCCTGCTCATGTAGAGGTTGCACTATAAATATCTATTAAATGCATAGATTAATAATAGTAATACAACATTAGATGAGAAAGTTATTCATAAAGGAACAAAAACAATAAGTTTGAAAAACGTCCATATAAAATGATGAATATTAAATCAAACATAAAATACCAGTTTTTACTATCTAATTTGAAAAGATGGAGAAGCAAATAGTTAAGCTTAGAACAGAAAAGTCATTGATTAAATATATGTTGAATGAATAAATGCTGGAATTGATCTGGCACAATAGACAGCATCTGGCAGTGGCTCTACCAGATAATTTGGCATTAAGAAGAAAGAACTTTGAAACAATTCATTTTCATTGTCTGAATATTTTAAGGCATAGTATGTATCCTAAGGAAATAATGAGGAATACATTTATACACAAGAATACAAAAATTTTAGAATAGCCATTGCACATTACTTTGACGAAATTAAAAATGTCTACATTTACAATAGGAAAATGATTAAATAAATTTGTCATGTATAAATATATGTGTAATAAAATTTTATTTAGTCATTAAAAAATGTTTTCCTAATTCTACCTGGCAATTTATCTCATAGAATTTCCATAGGGAAAAAGATAAAATGTCTAAAATATAAGGACACACATATCACATGTTCACTGAAGAAAGAAAGAGAGAAAATGAAGAAAGGAAAGAAGGAAGGAAGGAAGGAAAGAAAAAAAGATCAAGTAAATAAAGGAAAGGAGAATAGCCAACACCAGAGGAAAAGATCAACAAAATAGATTACACATGCTATAAAATATTTTGCAGCCATTTCAAATTTTAAATTTGATCTATACCAATGGATAGACTAGAGTTGTAACAGCAAAACAAGGTATAGTAGAGAATGTATTATATGATCCCATTATAAACAAATATAATGCAAATCAAAGCAAGACAAAACAAAAATGACCAAAAAACTCCCTCAAAACTATATGTGTGTTTATATACCACTATGTGTACACAAAATAGTATCAGAGTGAAACATTCCAATAAATGCATAAAGGTGTTTAACATGGGTTACTTGGTAGGGCTAAGCAAGCAAAGCTTGCTTAGATAGAGCAAGAGACAGAGGTAAGCAGAATGCCAGCAAAATAGGAAAATTAAAAATAAAGACTACTCATATAAGAAAGAAAAAAAGAAAATGAATTTAATCCTTGAGAAAACTAACAAACATTATCATGTTAAGTGAAAAAGCGAGACAAAATTCTGAATACACTAAATTACTCAAATTTTATTTAAATACATTTAAATGAACATATATTAAATATATATGAAAGGGTGTTTCAGAAAACATTTTATATAGAACATGCATACAATATTAGTGAAATAATGGAAGAATATCTATAATGATCTTTTCATAATATGTTGATATTTATTTTCTAATACATAAAATATTTGCTTGTATAAACATGCATTTTTACAAAGCAAATTAAAAACTCCAACAGATTTTGAAATCAGGTTAAAATACACAAGATGAATGTATATCAAGAAAGACAACATTACACAATGAAAAAATGGTCTTTGATGTCAGGGAATCTCAAATTCAAATCTCACACTTAGCTGCATAAACATGGGCAAGATTTTTCACTTCCTTAAGGGCCAATATTCTTTTCTATATAATAGCTGTAATAATAACAGCATTACTCAAATTCTTACAAAGATTAAATGAGATCGCCTCTGTAAAAGTGTTTGTATGTTATAAATATATAGCTAAATATGTAGATACATATGGGCATAGAGATCTAGATATGTAGTTGTAAATAGTAATTTATTCATTGAACAAATATTTGTTGAGCTCTTTGTTCCATGCACAGAAGTGAGCAATTAAAAGAGATCCCTGCATTCTCACAGGGCTTGTATTACGCATAGAGCTATGCGTAAGACAATAAACAAATATAAAATAATGAAGTAACAAGTGATATGAAAAAGAATTGAGCAAAGTAGGAGGATAGAATGTCCTGCGAGTTGTTCTTTTTAATACAGCAAACCTGGGTCTTTGGAAGTGGCCTGAAAACGTAGATCTGAAGGAAGTGAGAGAGAAACGCATGTGTAAAATGTTGAAAGTTTTACACGAAGAGGAAGCAGCAAATACAAAGCTTTACTGGTGTTTTCTAGGAACAGCAAAACCCAGTGTGGATAGAAATAAATGGACAAGGACAACAATGGTAGATTTTGTCAGAAGTGTGGACATGCTATTCCTTGTGTAAAACCAAAAAAACATTTGATCTCATTTTTAGTGCAATGAAAAGTGAGCAGAGACTTTAAACAGGGGAGTTTGACATGAATGGATTATGTTCTAAACAGATTTGTGTGTATGATGATGTTATTGAGTCGTGCCTTATCAATTTGCCTGTTGCTTTCTCTTTTAAAAGTAACAACCCATAATATTCTGAAATAAAAAAAATAACAACTCAAATCTAGACATTTTTCAACTCACATATGAGCTATTGCAATTGTTTGGTTGATTATTTTTCCTTTCTTCAGGTTCTTCTTGCTCTCCTACATTTTAACAGCCTCAGATGCTATTGCAGCATTAATTTTCTGTTTGATAACTTTCAGTATATTTCCATTTTTTGCTGCATTATGTTATATTGGTCAGGTTATAGCTTTACTTTTTTCTTCAGATTAGTTGATCTGAATGTGCTTTGATTCCCCAATCAACACTTTCTTTTTATCTCAATTATTTAAACAAAGGTTAAGCTGATTATTTTTTCTAGGAATTTTTCAATGGTCTGCTTTTGATTTTAGGAAAATATTCTGACTTTGAAAAATGGTGCATCAAAATAGTGTTATGATTCAAAATAACAATATAGCTATGACTGTTCCTATGACAAATGCTTCTCTGTATGAATAGCATCCTGAGGGAGAAGGAAATGGTGGAAAGAGAATTCTTCTATTTTGGCCCACAATCATCGTTTTCTTTGGAAATAAATTCATCTTATCACTTTGTAATCTTTGTGAGTATAAACTTCAGATATTATTATATGCTATTTATTAATAGAAATCTTAAAAATGCCTTTAATTTTCTTTTCTGTTAAATGTATCAGATATGCCTCAAGGCCCTAAAATATCAATAATACAAATTAACTCTATGCAATCCCTTATTTTATCCTGTCAAGATCTTTATAATCTTTATTATAGTTTAGCTTAATATGACTTCATTTAAACAACTAATAATGGCAGAAGGAGGTTATAAGTAGATAATACAAGATTTTGCTTATATGTACAGTTTATAAAATTCTTGAGGAAGAAATACTAGATTGAAAAATCAACTAGATACAAATTTCATGACATACATCTCTTCGTGATCCAATTTAAGCAGTAATTCCTGTCATCAGGGGTTCCAGGATCTTCCTCTAACATTGAAACTGTGGAACCTTTTAACTGGTGAGGGACACAGCCATACTGGTTGCTAAATATTTATATATTATCCCTGGATTTGCACTATCTATCTATCTAAATCGAAATTGGTTACAGACAAAAAGAATATGCAAAATAAAGGACAGCTCTCCTTTGCTACAGAATTGGTCATATACTGCCTTGAAATGACTTTTCTATTTTTCTTTTTTATTGTTATTTTCTGTTTTTGCCTTGGATTGTATGATCTTTGAAAGCTAATTCTTTGTATTACCCAGGGCAAGTGAAATACTTCCCTCTACATTTCAAACATGGCATTTTTTAAAAAAATTTTCATGGTAAAAGGAAATCTCATGGTATTACCATAGGATGTGAACCTCTATAAACCCCTTATTTTAGAGAAAGGACTAAAGGCCAAGTGTAGATATTAATTTAGATTTTGAAGACAAAATGAATGAATATAATGATCTTCAAAAATATCATGATATGTGACTTATTCATACCTTGTAGTACTTCCACTTGGCACAACTTCAAGGGGCTTTATTCATATTGTATCCTATGTGGGCAGCATCCTCAGAATATTGCACAACAGACAAATCTACATAATATGATAGTAAAATACAGATAAATTTTAAAAATCATTTTTATTAAGGAGATAATTAATGAAAATAAAATAATTCCATGATATTTTATCCACCCACCTAGATAGATATTCAATAATATGTGGAAGATACAGTAAAACAGAAAATCTACATTACTTTCATTTCATATTCCCTTAAGTAAATCAATTATATGACATTTCCCTTTAACTAACTTAAGAATATTTGGTTCTAATTTTGATTTAAGTGTCATTCAATGATTGAATCCCATATTCATCCTTCCCTAGACAAATCTTCCCTTGAACACTGTGTCAAATGAAATCTATTATAAATTATTTCCTCAAAAGTTTTTTTATATTGATTCTGCCTGTTTCATGAGTTTAGAAACCCCTTAGATAAAGTAGTGAAAGCCAGAAGAGCTAATGAAATATATAACAGCATGGTTATGAGACATATGAATCCCCTGATGCATGACTGGCCTTCTTTTAACAGCCCTTACTACCCTTTTTCCAACTCCTGGCGCTTTGATTGCTATGCACAGACAGAAATTACTAAGAAAGCTTGTGCCTTCTCTGACTGTTAAAACTGCAATGATATTGAAATATTTCATGTATACACTTGCAGTTGAAAAAAAGAGACACTTTTACTCATCCTTTGGTGAAGTTATATATGGTGTCAGGACTAAATGTGGAATTCAGGATTTCTATTCATCTATTTATTTTCCTGGAAGGTATGTTATGACTTCTTTTCTCATCTCTACATGTATTTAATATTGTATACAGTGAAAAGATATTCCCCAAAGGATAATAAAATCTGACAGTTATTGTCTAACTGTGTTTGTATGTTTATGAAAGTAACAATAAGCACATGACTGGTTAAGTGGATTTCTTCATTTCTTAAATTTTTTTTTTTTGAGACAGAGTCTTTGTTGCCCAGGCTCAAATGCAGTGGTGGTAAGATCATAGCTCACTGTAACCTCTAACTCCTGGTCTCAAGTGATTCTCCTGCTTAACCTCCCAAGTAGCTAGGAGTACAGGCTTGCACCACCACTCCCAGCTATTTAAAAAAAAATTTTTTTTTTGCAGAGGTAGGTCTCACTATGTTTCCCTGGGTGGTCTTGAACTCCTGGTCTCAAGCAATCCTCCCACCTTGGCTTCTCAATGTGGTGGGATTACAGGTGTGAGCCACGGCACCTGGCTGGATTTCTCAAATTTCTTTAAGAAGTTCTTAAATTATTAGTTTGGAGGCTATACACATTTTACATATTCCCTTGGTATATCTAGTTTACATAGTGGATATACATATTATAGATGAGACAGATAGATCTAACCTGAAATGCAATAATTATCATTTACTACTGAGAGTGAGCAAACACAAGTCACTCACAGATCATCCATTTCGCTAATAGCCCCCAGATTTTTCTTTTAGGAACATTCCTCTCCCATTAGTAGTCATAGTATTGTCATAGAGTTTGAATGGGATTGACAATATTTACAGCTCCAGAGATTGTCCTTTATTTGCCAAAATAATCTGAAAATCCCAACCCTTTTGTGTTAAAACAGCTAGGATGTAAATGTGAACCAAGTGGACTCAGAGTGCAGTGGAGCCGAACTGTTTTATTTTTTGTTTTTGTTTTTGTGCTTGGAGATTGGGGAAATGATTCAGTTCTCTTTGGAAGGGTAGGTCAGTAGCTTTGCAGAACATTGATTATGGTTATTTGACCAAAATGAAAGGTAGCTTTAGGGTTTAGATATAGTAGAGGGCAGAGTTGTGAGACAAAAACTGTATTTGTGACAATATTCATCCATTGCATCAGATTGACCCTGAAGACCATCTCACCTAAGGCTTTCCAGCTACAAGTCAGTTAATTCCCTTCTTTTTTTCTGTTATCATTACTAACTCTGTGGCATTGGACAAGCTACTTAAACTGCTTGAATCTTTGTTTTTTGTCTGTAAAACATCGGTTCCAGTATTGCATACACTGTGTAGTTGCTATAAAGTTTGACATACAGACTATTTATAATAATTATATAGTATAGACCATAAGAGATTAACAAAGGAAATGCGAGTCTTCACAATGTGATTTCAAAAATCCTCTAAAGCACAGAGGTGAACATGATGTGAGAGTACCCATAGGAAACAGCTCTTTTACAGACCCACGCTGGTGACAACTGGGTTCTATAAACAAGACAATAATCACTATTCCCATTACTCTGTGAAATGTAATGCTGTAGAACCAGGGGATTTTCAAATGAATTTTTCTACTCATAACTCCCTGTGAATATAAATTCTAGGTCTAATTAAATACTTAATGTCAATCAAAGTAGTCAAACAAATTTGTGAACATCATCATTGCTTGGGGCGATTTAAAGTAATCCTTGATGTTGAGGATGAATGTTTGATGATTCACTGCTTCCATTATTTACCATGAAGAATAGCAACAACTTACAGAATTAAGGAGGCGTTTATACTCTGGAATCATCCCCACTCCCTATACAATATTAAAGAGTTTATTTTTTCTTCAAGTAAATTGATAAATATTCATCAAACAGCCTCTATGTGCAAAATTGCTAGAGGATGTGGAAAAGTACCTGTATAAAGTAAAGACAATCACATGAAAATGTGATTAATACATCATTTCAATAATGGTTTAAGAAAAGAGAACAAAAAGTACAAGGAAACATATATCACCATATTATCACATTAAAAAATTTGAAGCATATTTGGTAACAATCACTTAAAAGTGACACCATGCAAAATTATAAGAGAGCTTATTTTCTCTAATGTACCAGAAATTATTCTAGAGGTAAAGAATCAAAAGAACAAATAAAAAGAATGATATTCTACTAAAAGAGAAAAATTATTTTAATTACAATTTGTTACCGGTTTCTGTTTTCTTTTGTGTTCTTTGAAATATATAAAATAATTCCTACACTTAAAATAAAAAATTCATATGAATACAAGTATAACCAGCAAAGAGGAAAATTGTCATGGCTATTTATCCCAAAAGTATGAACTTTGGACATTCTCCTATTTTAATAAAACTTGGTTGCATTTTCCATATCATATTCATAAAACTCTGTGGTAAACCTTCAAATCATTAATATCTATTCAAATTAGGTATTTTTAATTTTTTTGCTACAATTTAACTCTTTGTCTTTTTTGTAGGGGGAAGAGCAATCTTTATCTGTAATTTTAATCCTATTCTTCTATAAGAGTAACTAAAAGCTATAATCAGTATTATTTTAATTACATGAAGTTATTGATACTTATTTTATTGCCCATTAAATAGTAAATTCTTATAAATGTTATATGAACCTTGAAACTAAGGTGTATTCAGCAGGTTTTGGCTGCAGTGATCTCTACATGCCTATGGTCAACTTTGTTAATTTTGTTGTTAAATTATCCTGTGTTTTTTCAGAGCCATCTCCCACATCTTGCTGTTGGCCCGAGTTAGCTCTATGAATTCAGTCCTGAAATGGAAATTGGCCTTCAGGGAAATCCTAATTTGTGTGTATGCTTATGATTCCCAGCTCTGTTTTCAGGTCATGCTTTGTTTGTATTATTGTGTGTTTGGTTGCTTGTATTTCATTTTCCATATTCCTTGTTGTTTTAAGACTTCACTTATTTACTCATTTATAATCACGTTATATTAGTCAAGATCCTCCAGGGAAACTGAACAATAGGATAGATATATAGGTAGATAGATAGATACATAGGTATAAGAAAAGATTTATTATAGCAATTGGTTTACACAATTATGGAGACTGAGAAGTCCCATGATCTGCCATCTGCAAGTGGCATAAGTAGGGAAACCAATAGTGTAAGTCTGAGCCTGATGGCCCAAGAACTGGAGATTTCAGCTCAAATAGGTGCAGATTTATCCTTCCCATCTTTTTGTTTTATTCAGGCCCATACCGAGACACACGTACATTAGAAAGAAATTGGCAAAAGCCCAATACATAGAATATTGAGGCCCCATAGCACTATCAGTGAATTTCTTGATGGCCAGAAGGGAGTCAGATGATGTATTGAAAGTAATAAAAGGAAATACTGCCAACCAAGAAAACCACATCCAGAAAAATTGTAATTAATAAGTGAAGGAAAGATAAAGGCTTTCCCCAACAAACAAAAGCTGAGTAGATTCATAACCACTGTACCTGTTCTACAAGAAATACTAAAGAGAGTTTTTCAAGTTGAAAGAAAAGGATGCTAAACAGCAACACAAAAGCATGTGAAAATATAAAATTCAAAGATAAATGTATATATATAGATGAATATAGAATATTGTAACTCAGTAATAGTGGCTTGGAAATCATTTTTAAATGTAATAGAAAATTTTAAAGTCAAAAATACTAAAAATAAGTATAATTACAAAAATATATTATAAATACACAATATAAAAAAGATGTAAATTCTGACATCAATAACATAAAGTAGGGAGGGAGAAATAAAAGTGGAGAGTTTTAATATATTATTGATTGAAAGTAAGCTATTTTCAGCTTAAAATACACTACTATGAACATAGGAAGTTTTATGTAAGCCTTATGGTAATTACAAAGAAAATATCCATAGAAGATACATAAAAGTAAAAAAAAAAAGGAATCAAATCATATTACTTAAAAAACAATGAATCACAAAGGAAGACAACAAAAAAGGAAAAGAGAGAAAAAGAACTATTAATATAAAACAGGCAGAAAACATTTAACAAAATGGAAACAGTAACTTCATACCTAACAATAATTACTCTAAATGTAAATGGATTAAACTCTCTAATCAAAAGACAGAGTGGCAGAATAGATTAACAAAAAGATCCAACATATACTATCTACAAGACATTCACTTTAGATTTAAGGATATAGACTGGCTGAAAGTGGAAGGGATGAAAAAAGATATTCCATGCAAATCCAAGAGAGCATGGGTGGTTAGATTAATACTTACATTAGACAAAACAGATTTTAAGTAAAAAACAGTCGCAGGAGACTAAGGAGGCAATTATAGAAGAATAAAATTATCAATTCATAAGTAAAATATAAAAAGTATTAATATATATGCACTTAAAAGAGCACCTAAATATATAAAACCAAAATTGACATATCTGAGGGAAAAACAGACGATACAATAATATAGTAAGCTTTAATATACCACTTTCAATAATAGATTAAATATGCAGACAGAAAGTCAATAAGGAAACAGAGGACTTGAACAACAGTGTATATAAAAAAAATGAACTTGACAGACAAATATAACACATTTCACGCAAGAATAATAGAATGCACATTCTTCTCATATGCACATGGAACCTTCTCCAGGATAGATCACATGTTAATTGATGAAACAAATCTTACAAATTTAAAAAGATTGAAATCATAGCAGGTATCTTTTTTTTGCCGTGATGAAATGCAGCTAAAAATCCATAGCAGATGGAATACTAAAAAATTCACAAATATATGAAAATTGAACAACACACTCTTAATCAATGAAAATGTCAAATAAGAAATAAGAAAGGAAATTAGAAAATGTCATGATACAAACAAAAATGAAAATACAATGCACCAAGCCTTATGTGATGCAACAAAAGAAGTATTAAGAGAGAAATTTATAGTTATAAATGTTTACATTAAGACAAAAGAAAGCTTTCAAATAAACAACCTAACTTTTTGACTCAAGGAACTAGAAAAGAAGAAAAAATGAGACCCAAGGTTAACAAATGGAAGGAAAAAATAAAGATTAGAGAAGAAGTAAATGAAATAGAGAATTAAAAAATAGAAAAAAATCAATAAAGCTAAGTTTGTTTAAAATCAGAATTGAAGAGAAGATATTACAACTGATAAAGAGTATAAAAAGAGAGTACTATGAACAATTATAGCCAACAAATTGGATGACTTAGAAAAATGGATAAATTCCTAGACATATACAACCTACCAAAACTGAGTCATGAAAATAGAAAATGTGAATAGACTAATAATGAGGAGGGAGATTGAATAAATAACAAAAATCTTCCCAAAAACAACAACAAAAAGCTTGGGATCAGATGGCTTCAGTGGTGGATTCAATCAAATATTAAAGAAGACCCCAATGGTAATCACAACAACAAAAATAAATAAATGGGACTTGATTAAATTAAAAAGTGTCTGCAGAGCTAAAGAAATAACCAACAGAGCAAACAGACAACCTACAGAATGGGAGAAAATATCCATAAAGTATACATCCAATGAAGGGCTAATAACCAGAATCTACAAAGAACTCAAGCAAATCAGCAAGAAAAAAAAAATTAAAAAGTGGGCAAAAGACATGAACTGAAGCTTTTCAAAAGAAGATAGACAAATGGCCAATAAACATATGAAAAATGCTCAACATCACTAATCATCAGGGAAATGTAAATTAAAACCACAATGAAATATTGCCTTACCCCAGTTAGAATGCCTTTTATTAAAAACAATGGATGCTGGCATGGATGCAGAAAGAAAGAAATGCTTATACACTGTTGGTGGGACTGCAAATTAGTACAACCTCTATGGAAAACAGTATGGAGATTCCTCAAAGAACCAAAAGTAGGCCTCACATTTGATCCAACGTTTCCACTGCTGGGTATTTATCCAAAGGAAAAGATCTCATTTTATCAAAAAGACACCTGCACTCTAATGTTTACTGCAGCATAATTCACAATTGCAAAGATGTGGAATCAACCTAAGTACCTGTCAATTCATGATTGGATTAACAAAATGTGGTATATGTACACCATGGAATACTACTCAGCCATAAAAAAGGATGAATTAATGTCTTTTGCAATAAGCTGGATGGGACTAGAGACCATTATTTTAAGTGAAGTATCTAAAGAATGGAAAAACAAACAGCATGTGTACTTCCTATTAAACTGGAACTAACCAATGAGCACACATGTGTACAAAGGAAAGTAAGACTCAGTGGAAATCACAAGGGGGGAGGCAGGAGGAGGGGATGGATGAAAACCTACCTAATGGGTACAATGAATACAATATGGGTGATGGGCATTATAACCCTGACTCAAACATTACAAAAGCAATCCATGTAACCAAAAACATTTATACCCCATAATATTTTGAATTAAAAAAAAGTCACCAAGGTGTGCACTAGCACCCAAAAAAATATTAAAGAAGCATTAACATCAACCCTTCTCAAAGCTTTTTAATAAGTGAAAAATAGGGAACATATTTCCAAACTCATTTTGTGAGGCCAGCATTACCCTTATATTTAAGCCAGTCAGAGGCACTACAAGAAAAGAAAACTATAGGGCAATATTGCTGATGAACATACATGAAAAAATCCTCAAAAAATCGTACTAATAAACTGAATTTAACAGCACATTTAAAAGATCATGCATCACGGCCAGGTAGGATTTATCCCTGGAATGCAAGGATGGTTCAACATACAAAAATCAATCAATGTATTACCCCACATTAACATTGTGAAAAAAACCATATCATCATCATCTCAATGCATAAAAAGCATATTATAAAATTCAATAACTTTTTAGGATAAAAACTGTCAATAAACTACATATGGAAAGAATTTACTTCAACTTAATAATGGCCCAATATGAAAAGCCCACAGGCAATGTCATACCCACTGGTGAAAACCTGAAAGCTTTACCTCTAAGATCAGAAACAAAACAAGGATTTCCACACTTGTGACTTTTAATCAACATAATACTGAAAGTCTTAGCCAGGGCAATTAGAAAAAGAAAAAAGGAAAGAAAATGTATTAAAATTGGAAAGGATGAGGTTAAATTATCTCTATTTGCAGATGATATGATCTTATATGTAGAAAACAGTAAGATGCCATTAAAATCTGTTAGAACTAATAAAGGAATTCAGTAAGGAGCAGGATATAAAATCATAAAAATTCAGTTGAATTTGTATAGTAATAATGAATTATCCAAAAAGGAAATTAAAAAATAATTCCATTTACAATACTATCAAAAAGAATAAAATATTTAAGAATAAACTTAGCCAAGGAGGTGAAAGATTTTTTCACTAGAAACTACAAGATGTTCATGAATGAAATTAAAGAAATTACAAATATATGGAAAGACATCACATGTTCATGGATTAAAAGACTTAGTACTGTTAAAATGTCCATATTACCCAATGTGATCCACAGGTTGAATAAAATCTCTATCAAAATCTTAATAACATTTTTTAGAGAAATAGAAAAAAAAATCTTAAAATTCAGATGAAACCACAAAAGGTCCCTAATAGCCAAAGCAATCTTGAGCGAAAAAGAATAAAGCTGAAGGCATCACATTACTTGACTTTAAAATATGCTATAGAGATATAGTAAGGAAAGCAGCATGTTACTGGCATATAAACAGATACATAAGCCAATGGAACAGAATAGAGAGCTCAGAAATAAAGCCCCACATTACAACTGATTTTCAACAAATGTGTCAAGAGCATACAATGGGGAAAGGACAATCCCTTTGATAAACCGTGTTGGGGAAACTGGATATCCACATGTAGAAGAATGGAATTAGACACTTATATCATGCCATGTACACAAATCAACTCAAAATGAATTAAAAGCTTAAATATAAGACCTGAAACTGCAAAACTACCGGAAGAAAACCTAAGCTAAAAGCTCCATGACATGGGCCTAGGCAATAATTTTTGGTGTATAATCCCCAAAGCACAGGCATTTAAAACAAAAATGAGTTTACATAAAAGAGTAAAAAGACAAACTACAAAATAGAAGAAAATATTTGCAAATCATATATCTATAAGGGATTAATAACCAAAATATATAAGGAACTCAAACAACTCAATATGAAGAAAATAAATAACCCAATTTAAAGACAGATTAAAAAACTTGCATAGACATTTCTCAAAAAAGACAGAAAATTGTACAACAGGGATATGAAGAAATGTTCAACATCACTAATTATCAGGGAAATGCTAATTAAAACCACAATAAAATATCACCTCACTCCTATTAAAATGGCTATTATAAAAAAGACAAAAGATACATGTTGGCAAGGATATGGAGAAAAGAGAATCCTTGTACACTGTTGGTGAAAATGTAAATTAGTACAGCCATTATGCAAAACAGTACAGGGTTCCTCAAAAAATTAAAATTAGAATTACCATATGATTCAGCAATGCCACTACTGGGTAGATATCCAAAAGAATTGAAATCAGTATGTCAAAGAGATATCTGCACTTCCATGCTTATTGCAGCATTACTCACAATAGCCAAGGTAAGGAATTAACCTAAGTGTCTATCAATGGATGAATTGATAGGCAAAGAAAATGTGATATATATATACACCAGAATATGATTCAGCCATAAAAACAAAGGAAATCCTGTCTTTTAGGATAACATGGGTGAACCTGGAGAACATTATGTTAAATGAAATAAACTGGGCAGGCGCAGAAAGACAAATACCACATGATCTCTCTCATCTGTAGAATCAAAAAAATTGACTGCATAGAAATAAAGAGTAGAATAGTTGTTACTAGGGGCTGGGGTGTCTGGGAGGAGGGGTTGAAGAGATCTTGGTCAAAGAATACGAAATTTTAGTTATGTAGGAGAAATAAGTTCAAGAGATCTATTGTACAATATGGTGATTATAGTTAATAATATATTGTTCTTAAAAAATGCTGAGAGTAAATTTTTAATTTTTTCATCACAAAAATCATAACTTTTTGAGGTATTGTATTTGTTAAGTAGCTATATTTAGCCATTCCATAATGTATGTACATATTTTTCAAAGCATCATGGTGTACACGATAAATAAATACAATTTTACGTATCAATTTTTTAAAAAAATATTTGAAAATAAATCATTAAAATATTAAAAAAAGAAGATCTTTCCATTTGCAACAATATTGATGAATCTAATGGACATTATGTTAAGTGGCATAGCCAGTTATAGCAGGATAAATATTGTGCAAATCTGTTAGGCAGATAGTTAGGATCTCCAGCTCTTTTTGGGACAAGGGTTCCCTGCTTTGGTGCTGTCTCAAGCAATTGCTCCACCTGGGAAGAAGGATAAGGGTGGCCATTCCATTTTGGTGTTGCCCCACCCTTAATCCCATCCCAAGCAACTGCTATACCTGGGGAAGGAGGGAATGCTTTATCAACCTGGGAATTCCCCAGCCCAGGCATGATAGAATTTAGAAAGTGACCTAGAGTAACCGAAGCGTAATTATTATGCCATTGGCTCGAATCTGCACTGTGGTTCACCCCCTCCCCCAGGTGGGCTTTCAGAGAGGGAGCTCATACATGCAGATGGAATTTTGAGCACACCTGTTGATCATGTGATAACATCCCATGCCTCCTGAGAGCCCACCCCCAGACTGGACTAATGAAAGGAAACAATCTGAGAATTCACAGAGAGTGAGTCAGTGAGTGAGTCAGTCTGTTTCTCTCCACTCGTGGAGACAGACCCTTTTTTTTCTACAATAAAAAGCTACTCGTGTGAAACTGCTTCCTGCCTGGGGTTACTCCATCTTATTGGCCCTGCTGGTGATTTTTCCAAGATAATAGTCTGGACTTGACACTTTGGTGTGTCTGGTCATTCTTTGGCCAAGAGCACACCAAGAACCAAGAACCAAGATCCGAGGGCAGACTGCCACCCTGACAAATCCACTTATATGAGGCATCTAACATAGTCAAAGTTGTAGAAAGAGTAGAATGGCCAGGGCACTGGGGGAGGTAGAATTGGGGAGTTGCTGTTCAATGGGTATAAAGTTTCAGTTATGCAAGATGAATAAATTCTAGAGATCTGATGTACAACATTATGCTTATAGTTAACAACATTGTATTGTGCATCTAAAAATTTGTTATGAGGGTGGATCCTATGTTAAATGTTCTTTCCAAAATAGAAAAAGAGAAAGAAGGCAATCAATAGCATTTTCTAATTGAAAACTGACTGCATCCATCTATTCATCCATTTATCTATTCATTGTATTTGTAATTGCTAACATTGTTCTATGTACTAGAATATATCAGCTAATGAACCAGTCAAAATTGTGTATTTTTCTAAAGTTTATTATATTCTAGATGGGGTGACAGACACCAAAAACAACAGAAGAGTATCATAAATAGTATGTGAAATGATGATAAGCACTGTGAAGGAAGATGAAACAAAAAGTAATGAACACTGGGGATTATTACAAGAGGATGTGTAGATTAACGGACAGAGAAAATCCTCGTTTAAGATGATGTTTAGGTATCAACATGGAAGGAGGTGAAGGATGGAGCTATGGGGAGCTGGGGAAGAGCAGTTTAAATAAATGAAATAGCAAGTACAATTAATGGAAGCATCCATGGTGTGTTCAAAGAAATAGAAGGAGTACAGAGTGTTTGGAAAAGACCAAGCGAGTAAGAGAATCAGCAAGGTAATGTTTTGGGAGGCAGGATATGTAGGGATATGTAGACCATTATGAAGATTTTGGACTTTCCTCTGAGTGCTATGGAGAGTCACTGGCAATTGCAAGAAGTAAAATAACAATTAAATTTATGGTTTGAAAGGATTATTCTGATAATTTGAAAAGGATTGTTAAGACTACAGAGAAGGAAAGGGATGGGAAAGGATTAAAATGGGGATACTGGTTAGGAGTCTATTGCAGGTGGCTTAGGCCAAGGGGCTAGCTGTGGACTTGTGTGAGGTTGCCAGATTTGAGTGATATTTAAAAGTCACTGGTAGGTGTGGGATGTGACAGAAGAGAGAAGTGAAAGGTAACTGAAAGGTTTGGGGATTATGCAACATGAAGACATGTGGTACCAGCAACTGATATGGAAAAGACAGGGAGGGGCAGATGGTGAGGAAAGAAGTTGAGCTTAGTTTTAAACAATTTGTGCTTACTTTGCTGTGAAACGCCTGTTGGATGTTCAAGTGGATATCTGGAATAGTCAGTTTGACACATGAGTCTGGATTTTAGGAAATAGGACCAGAAGAGAGATGTAAAGTTAGGCATAATGAGCTCATAGATAGTATTAAAGCACTTCAACTTTGTCCTCTTATGCATAAATATTTAGGTATTTAAGGTAGCCTACTGATCTTACTCCTTATATAATTATATCCAAAACTTGCTATTGTTATAAAATATGATAAGTATGGAAATATGGTTTTTAATATGACTCCTTTAATCATTGTGTCAAAATTTGAACCCATTGGGTTTAAAATAACTAGAAATAATAGGACACTTGGCAAATTTTTGTGGCTGCTAATGAATTCTAAATAGCAAGAAGTTTCAATAAAATGAGAACATATCTTATCCCTTAAACACAACGTATTTGCCTCAGCAGCAATTTTTAGAAAGCTATTAACATTAGCTCAAAAAATAGTTCATTGATTGCTATATTTTTACTTGGCCAATACTGAATTTTTAAATATTGATTATATCATCTGGAAGGTTGGCTAAAGATAAAAGACTAAACTATTTTGAGATAGGCAGAATGTCACCATTCCAAGGTTATACGAATTAGGACACTGGGTGCATAGTAAATGCTTGAAAATTACTAACTGATTAATTGCTAAGGAAATGTAAAATAACAATCTAGCACAGAACAACATTCAAATGTCAGATTATAAGAAATTTCAGATGAATTAAAATATGTTTTATTAAGATATGGAATGCAAACTGATCAGAATTATAACTTGAAAGGAAATTGAGTCAGCTGAGAAGTACTGACTATAATGGATAAATAATATACAGAAACATGTGGATGCTAATATCAGAAATTACTAAGACATTATTTAGAATTTCAAACATGTAATTAAGATTCTGAATTAATCAACAAGGGTTCCAATATGTAAGTAACATAGAAGTGAACAATGAAGAGAGGGTTGAGTTTTAGTAGGCAATTTTTCATTATTATAATACTTAATATGCCATACACTTCAGGGCATTTAAAAATTAGATTATCAAGTATTTGCCTCTTTTGTAGTTTAGAGATAAAATGTGTCTCAATAAATATTCTTATTGAATGTTAAATATAATGCATTATTTTCAGTAATATGAGGTACTACTTTGTATAATTTATAATTTCACAAAGTTAGTAATGCCACTTTTAAGTATTGACACGAAGTGCTTTGTATATTTCATATTATCAAAATCATGCACAATTTCAACTAATCATTTATGAATTGAAAGATGTAGAAACTGAAATGGTGAAATTTCTGTTTGGCCACACTAGATGGTGGTAGAACACTTTTTAAGTGGCTTAGCACAGTAAATCAGCAAGGCTTTCAAATATCAGTACAAATAAGAAGGAAACAAAATGCCCAGTGAGCAAATGTCTATTAATTTTAAATACAGTATTAGAATTTTGGTGGCAATTCCTGCTGACTTGATTATTAGCATCTGGCAAGAACAGCTCCTTGACTTTCAAATAATTTCCAGTACTGATCATAGTACATGAGACTCAGTTAATTTTGCCTTAAACTTATTTTTCCTTCTTGTACCAGAGTTATTTAACAGAAGATTTTATAAAAACTTTATTAGTATGAATTCAAGATGGAGAAACCTTTAATAATGATGAGTTTAATGTGTTCTTTATGACATTATATTTACAAAAGAAACATTAATTAGGGTAAACTATACATTCGCAAAGTAGAAATATATATCTCTACGTTGTGGGAAAAACATAACTTTTTTACAAGATGCATTACAATAAAACAAAAGCTATCATTGAATCAGCCTTAAGTATTTGGCTACACACAAACTTATCTGGGAAATAATAGCTGTCTTATTTTTTAAGTTGGTCAACCAAAGATTTAATAAACTTTTTGAACTGTAGGTATCTTAGTAAAAATTTCTTAGAACTTCCTTATTACGCAAACCCATAGAGATTAAATGACCAATCCAATATTGCTGGAATTAGAGGCCTGGCTGAGTGTTCTTTCATATAAATCATTTCTGACATATTTCCAATTCATTTGTCCTCATGTTATGAGTTATCTTTTGATTTCCAGCCATTTTATTTGTCCGGGGAAACAAACAGCATGGCCAACATCTGGATGTGTGCATTGCCATTAATATTAGAATGTTACAAGTATGAATCCAACACAAACTTTGTAATTGTCTCCAAAGTACTGTCATTATTCTGTGCTTCACATCTGCATAAGTCTGTGACCTATCACTCACATTTGCAGAAATTGCATGGCAGTATAGGGTATTTGACTTATTGCTCACAGTGCCTCTTTGTTGTAAATATAAGCATATGTAGTTAAAATTAATGTAAAAATATTGTGACCAGAAATAGAAAGCTAAGATTGAGAAATTAAATTAATATATCTAAGCATAATTAGAAATTAGAATACTTGGTACACCACTTATATTCACTGCAAAACCAAGAAGGATTTCAAAGGGGACATGTTATATTTGATTATCACTGCTAATACTGGTTACATTGATAGCGTCTCATTGACTTTCTTGTAATTGCTGCTTCCATTTGTACAATCATTTCTCTAAGTGCATTATCTGGAACATTAGGGCTAAAAAACTCTCCATTAGTAACGGTTTTGTTGCCAAAGGTATGAAAACTCTGCGTAGTATACCCCCCTTGTCCTTACCACATACTTTTTGTGAATGCACATTAGCACATTAAAGAATATCTTTAGGGGAAGCCTATTGAATTTTTTTTTATCCCAGTACACTATTTATTTTAACCCTACAACTTGTTTTCAAAGAACACATTTCTGGAAATAATGATCCCATTTTTGTCTCAGCACTCAACTGTTACATTCTCCTCAGTCTAAATCTCAGCACCTCTATGTCCCAAGAATTAATTTGTGAATATTTAACTCTTTAAATATTTAACTTCTGAGTGTCCCATGGTTTTCTTCTGCACTCCCTAGATTTTAGTTATTATCCATATGTTCTTGCTATCGCATTTTCTTTACATGTGACAATCTCGATATAAATTTCAAATACATAAGTGAAAATAAAATCTGAATCATGACTATAGCCCATATCTAAATAATATTCATGTTATATAACACAAAAGAGAGAGCCTAACACAAGCTTATAAAATAGGCACAATTTCCTAAGATCAGACATTATTTGGCCCTCCAAATTCAGCTATCTAAAAAAGCACGAAATAACTTTTTACTTAGCAACAGATTTTCTAATATGCTAATCTTGGTTCTGCCAATAAATATCCCTCAACACATATACATAAAATATTCATGCACTCACTTCATATTCTTTAAACAACAAATCAAGAGGGTTATGAGGAATTATAATCTGAAATCAATTCTTGCAACAAATTTATATCATTCATTTATTAATTATATCACATTTACTTCCAGAAACTATTTCAGGCAACTTGCAACAAAATTCACATATTTAATGCAACTTTTAAAACAATAAGTTTCCATGAATATATTCCGTGAAGATAAAGAAAAAAGTTAATTACTTAGGCCAAAGTAAGTAAGTAGTTGATAATTTAATACATCATTTTATTTTTGAAATTCTAGAGATAAAAGAAAAATTTTGATTTTGGGGGAGGGTAAGTTTCTAAAAGGAATTTATAACACAGCTCTTCAATTTTTAGTCCTATATCATCTTAATGGGCAATGCACTTAACAATGTTTTATAGCAAGTAGGAAAACTCTCCTCCTTAGCCTGTAGCAAATTTTATTCTAAATATTCACAAAGGTTTCTAAAATTTTCCAGATTACAGATGATCAAATTCCTTCACCATCTCTGCAGGATTTAGTGTGAGTGTTATTTTAAAATTCTTTCAATAGTCACAGGATATTTTTAGTCCAAACTCAATGTTCCTTTGGCCTTACAATTCTCTCCAAAACCTTTTACGCTTCTCATCTATATGTTCCCAGCTAGCTCCATGTGCCAGTAACCACACCCAAAGCTCTTTTTTGGACATAGACTTCAAATCTATTTATTGTGCTGCTTTTTTGTGGGTTTTTTTGCCCCTTAGCATTCTGTCAACTAAATCTGGGCCACTAGATCCACTCTGGAAAGGGAGTTGGCAATATTAGTAAAATGACATATCCATTTACCCTTTTCCACAGTAAAACCACTTCTAGGAAGTTTTCCTCAAAAATGAACTGGCATAAATATGATAATATATAGCACCAGGTTATTCATTGCTGCGCTATGTGCGATAACAAAAGATCAAAACAAAAAAACCAAGGTAAGAAGTACACAAAACCAATTGATTTTTCAATCAATAAGAGGCTGAATAAAGATCTGCACAAGAAAAAACTATATAGAATACAACATCTCTCTATATACACTTACGTTAGGATGATCAGAATATGTTGAAAGCAAAATGAAAAACACTACAAATCATATACAGTCCCTTCTAAGAAAGAACACGGATTGGAGGATATGAATAAATATTCATATTTGCTGAATATATTTATTCCATAGGAAGTATATATTAAAAAATCTCATAAAAATATATTCCAAGAATAGAGTGGAATTGGATAAAAGATAAATGGATAGAATCTAAAATTCTCTGAAAATATTTTGTTCTGTAGGTTTCACTTGGAATTATGTAAAGGTTTCTAAAATTATAAAATAAAATTAAATTTGAGAAAGTAAAGGAAAATTAAACAAAGGAATCTGGTATCTAATTTACAGCCTACCCACACATACACAATTAAAGACAAAAATTTTCTTTGTCTCTTTGGTAAAATTTTATATATATTTTATATTTTAAAAATGTTTTTATATTTATATGTCATATATAAATTTGTTTATATTTTTTAAATGATTTTATATTTGTATGTCATATATAATTTTTTATATAAATAAATTTTAATATATTGCTATATATTATATAGAGACAGAGACAGAGATACAGAGAGAGACAGAAAGACACATGGAGAGAGAAAGAAAGAGACATATGTCATACACAGCATAGGAGGATATATATAAGGACAAAAAGATTGAAATTATTTTGATAAATCAGATATAATTAATCTGAAACAATGATGTATATATATGTTAGGATGAAAATAAAAAAAGTAGTATAGTAAATTTATTAGAAAAATATTTTTGTCTTAAAAGAGGTACAAATGTAAATCAAATATTTCTACCTCTTTTGTAGAAATACAAAGAAAACAGAAGAAAATATTTGAAACAGTGATTTTCAGAAATGACTCAGAAGGAAGAATTAATAGACAATGACATTAACGCTGTATTCAGTATGTTCAAGAGGCTAGAGAGATTGAGACACGGAAGACATAAAAAGATCCAAACAAACTTCTGGAGATGAAAATTATAATGTGAAGATAAAAATATACTGTATGAGATTAATGGCACATAAAATGGTGCAGAAGAAAAGTTTAGTAAATGAGAATTCATAGCATTAGAAATGATGCAAAATCAAATACGGGGCTAAAAACATTGAAAAGGTATTAAGAGAGCAAAAGTGATTTGTGGGCACAACTGTAAAGTAATCTAGCAAATATAAAATTGGATTTCCCAAAGAAAACTAAGAAAATATTTGAAAAATAATGGATTGAAATTTTTCGAATTTGATAAAAAATGTTAACCCAGAGATCCAAGAAGATCAGTTAACCCAAGCGTGTGCGTACATGCACACACACACACACACACACACACACACAAACATGAAGAAAATGATGCCAAGGCACACACATGATCAGAATGCTTTTAAAATGTGATATAGACAAAATCTTAAAAGTGGCTAGAGATTAAAGGTGCTTTTAAGCAGAGAAACAAAGATATAATAATAATGAGAGTTGGCTTTTTGCCAGAATTTATACACTCCACCGGATACTGGAATAACATCTTTAAAGTGTTGAAATAATAATGCTACTCTAGAATTCTATTAAAAAAAAACAACAAAAAAATTCTGACCAAAATGAAGGTGAAATTTATACTATTTTGAACTTACCAAACACACAAAACATTGTCACCAGAGTACCCATATTAAAAATATTTTAAAGGAAATCCTTCAGGTAAAAGGAAAATTATCCTAGGCAGAAACCTGGATTTACACAAAGGAATGAAGAGTACCAGGAGTGATACCTATGTCAGTAAATATAGCAGATTGCTTTACTTATTAGCTTTAAAAGTTAGATGACTACTTAAAGCAAAAATAGTAAGATGAATTATAATATTTTAACTTTTGTACGGAGAAGTAAACATGTGACAATAGTAGCACAAAAGTTAGGAGGAGAGAAATAAAAGTATACTGTGATAAGTTTTGTACACTACATGTAAAGTAGTACATCATTTGCAGAAAGACTGAGAAGTCAAAGATATATGCTATAAACCCTAATGCAAACACCAGAAAAACAAAACAAACAGGTAAATCTGTTAGATTCAATAAAGCAGATAAAATGGAATCTTAGAAAAATTACCCAATTCATGACATAAAAGGATTTTCTTAAAAGCACCAATGAACAAATAGAAAATAGAAAAAGATGGTGGATTTAAGTTCAACTATATCACATTAAATGTAAATACTTTTACAACTCCAAGTAAAAATTATTATATATCAATTAAAAATACTATAAAAGGCAGAAATTGTCAGGTTGTATAATAAGGTAAGACTCAATTATATACTACCTACAAGCAACCTTCATTAAATATTAAACCCAGGAAAATATTATAAGAAATAATAAAAGATTAGAGAGCAGAACTCAATAAAATAGAAGTGAGTAAAACTATATGAAATTAATTAAATCAAAGCTCCTTCTTTGGGATCAATAAAAATTATAAACTCTAACCATACTGATGATGTAAAAAAGGGAGAATACACCAATTATCAATATAAGGAATGAGTGAGTTGACATCACTACACATTTTAATGATATCAGGGTGGTGTCTGCAAAGTTTCCTCCTTTGCAAACTTACTATTTTCCTTTTCCATATTCTGTTTGTTTGAAGAAAGTCACTAAATTATGATGGCTTTTAAAATTTGAAACATTGTTGGCTTGTATTTTTATATATCACCAAATGTGTCACCTTTGTGTACCATAGGCTTCAGACATCAATTACATACTGCTACCCAGGAAATGGTCAGCAGGTTTTCATATGTTTTAATGTGGCTAGAAATTATGAAAATAAGACTATTTTTTTAATGTTGGCATATATACTCCACTATATATGCATCCTTCATAGTAGTGCACTATATATGCACTACTTATGCATCTTGATATTATAAATAGCTTGCTTTTAAATTTAATGAATATGTCTCAGGAGAATGCACAGCTTATCACATTTAATGTACCATTAAGCCTGTCCTAAATATGATAACTTGATCTTAAAACTCTTATGTCTGTATGGGCTTGATGAATTGAAGTCTTCTAACTTAAAAATTATAAAAAGCTTATTGTATAAGAGCACCTTGGTTATCAAACAGATTTTTTAAGACCTTGTCTTTTTGTAGTTTAATTGTAAACGGTTTTAATTTCCCTGGCTAGACGTCAAACCCTAAATTTGTTGGGGAAAACGACTAACAAACCATGCTTCAGCTTTTGTAAAAACAAACATTTAATCACACCATTTGTAATAGCCAGCTAAAACATGCTTTGTTTTCTCATTCTTATTTATTCTGTTTTGAGAGTTATCTTTCACTTTTACAACTGAATTAAATTTCTGTTTGATGTGGCAATCCCAATTGAGCAAAACCATTTTAGGGAGAATGTTGTGGATTTAAATTTCTCCAGAATCCATTTCCCAGTAGTTCTCCTCATGAGATATAACAAAAATATATCTTCCCACAAAATCTCAGAAGGAGATGTGGGGAACTATCCTTCATAATAAAACCAGAGGAGGTTTCAGGCAACTTTAGAATTTAAATCGGACAACAGCCACACATAAGCTGTTTGTTTCAGCTTTCAATATCTAGGACAATTTCCACTAGTTTTGTAGACATAAGGACTCACTGAAATGAGAATTTATTACAGCACCTTGCATTATAACTAAGAAAATTAAGTATCTCAATGTTAAAATAACTTTCCTTGTTGCTGGATTATGCTTTAAGTCAAAAAGTATGTCAGAGATGTTCCCTTAATAAGCAAGTTAAAGTCTCCCGTCTCTACCCCATTCCCTTAGTGATACCCAGCAGTGCAGGAACTGGTGAGAAGGGTGTGATGTTACAGAAAACACAGAAGCTATATTTTCCCTGTACTTTGGAAGGTAAAGGTAGTTTGTTAAATGTTGACCTTTCTGGAAAGGTTATTTTTGGAATATGGGAAGGCCATGTTGTTGTGTATATCTGCCTCCTATTTGGCCACTTTACAATTTTTTTTTATTCTTGGAATTTTCATTTTAATTTGCTTTTTATATTTGTATGATTATATTTCTGCAAATAATTTTCTTTTTTCCAAAAGTTATACCTAATTGTAACATGTACTATTTCATTGTATTGTCTTCAACTTTCAGAAGTGTTAAATACTAATGTGGCTATTGGCATTCTGACTTCAACAAGATATTTCATATACAACACTTTATAATATAATGTTGCTTACTTTTCATTCAGTCATTGACATCCTTTACCTAATTTAGAGTTTGTAGAGTCTTATAAAGCTTGCCAAAGCTTTTGGTATTTGGTATTTGGTTGTTTGGTTTCATTAATGGATGTTCAATTGTTGTTTTTTTCCAGAATCATTGATATATATTTTTTTCCTTTTATTTCAGAATATTATGGGGGTACAACACTTTGGTTATATATATTGCCCATGCGCTGCCCATGTCAGAGCTACAATCATGGACATCCCCCAAACTGTGTGCCCCCTACCCATTCTGTAAGAGTTTTCCCATCTCCTCCATGCCCCTCCCCCCTGCCTACCCCCTGATGAATATTATTGCCATGTTTGATATAAGTATTGATCAGTTAATACCAATTTGATGGTGAGTACCAGTGGTGCTCGTTTTTCCATTCTTGTGATACTTCGCTTTGAAGAATGGGCTCTAGGTCCATCCAGGATAATACCAAATGTGTTAATTAAATGTTGTTTTTTATTGCTGAGTAATATTCCATGGTATACATATACCACATTATATTAATACACTTGTGTATTGATGGGCACCTGGGTTGTTTCCACATCTTTGCAATTGTGAATTGTGCTGCTATAAACATTCGAGTGCACATGTCTTTATCACAGAATGTCTTTTTTTCCTTCAGGTAAATATCCAGTAGTGGGATTGCTGGATCAAATGGTAATTCTACTTTTAGTTCTTTGAGGTAACTCCATATTACTTTCCATAGAGGTTGTACCAATTTGCAGTCCCACCAGCAGTGTATGAGTGTTCCTATCTGTCCGTATCCCTGCCAACATTTGTTGTTTTGGGACTTTTTGATAAAAGCCAATGTCACTGGAGTTAAGTGATATCTCATTGTGGTTTTGATTTGCATTTCCCTGATGATTAGAGAAGTTGAGCAATTTTTTATATGTTTGCTGGCCATTATTCTCTCTTCTTTTGAAAAGTTTCTGTTCATGTCCTTTGCCCATTGTTTAGTGGGGTTGTTTGATTTTTTTCTTGTTGATTTGCCTAAGTTCTGTATTAGTGCTCTTGATATGTTTTAATAGGAGTGAATTTTAATAGAGTGTTTAATAATAACTATGTATGTATTTAAAGCCTATTTGGTGAGAAATAATTATTTTTATATATGGTTTACTTTTTGTGATTTATTTAGAGATTCTCATGTATGTTTTGTTTTAAATTAAGTTATAGCTTTATCTTCCACACTATATATTTCAGATATTTGTACCAGGATTATTGTATTTTTACAATATTAATTGGGATTCATTCTACCCTCTTAAATTCTCTAGAGGAGTTTAAATATGAAAATTATTGACAGCTGGAAGAAATCATGGTTGATTTCTTATCCTACTTCCTGTTCTGAGCTACCACAAGCCTCCAGGGTTGAAACAAGAGTTAAAAAAACAAAAACAAAAAACAGGTACTGAGATCACTCCAAGCTCAGGCCACCTCATTCAATACACTACAGGAGAGAAACTTTTCCTTTTCCCAGTTCTTCTGTCTTCCATGCAGTAAAAGGAAATCTGTCTCTGTGATTTAGTAGCTACACCTCGCTGACCAGAGTCAATGAAAGAAGCAACAGGTTGTCAGTATCCCATACATTCTTAAACAAACATACTTTGATTTCCACATTTATACAAAATGCCAAATTCTTCCTTCTCATTTTTCTTTTGACTCTCACTCTAGTTTAACACCCAGTACTCCCCTCTAGTTGATTTATGGTGTATCAAACGCTGGGTCACGAGTCTGTCAACTTTTATGCCCAAATTGGGTTTGGATATCCGTCTCTCATTTTAACTTGTCTTCATAACATAGGAATGGCTCACAGCCTTTATTTGGTTGTAATCCTAAAGTTAGTGTCAGTTTTTTTCAAGGTGTATATAGCCATATGAAGTTTCTGTGATTAAATTATATAAAGAACCAGATGCTTGCTTTCCATTACTTATTAGTGTTAAATTGATTTCATTTTCATCATTGTTTTAGTTCTATGTACGCTTTTATTTTTCACTTCTTTGTCTTTTATGTTTTTTGTGTGTGTAGGGAGCGAGGGTGCAATCCTGATTTTCCTCAGATTGCTAAATCTACTCTTTGCTACTTTACAATTTAAATGTGAACACACACACATTTTATAATCAGTTTTAATTCTAAAGATTCATCTGTAAATTCATCTGACGTTAGAAACTTTTGTAGAGGTAATCCCATGCATACTTCCAGAACAGCAAATAGCACTGACCATGGAGGTGTTGGGACATGTAACAGGAAAAGAACACTTAGCACTTCTGTAGAATTTTCTATACCCTAAGCACTTCACATATATTAACTCTCTTAATCTTCAATAGCCTTTTTGTGTAAGTACTACTATTGTCTCAATTTTACTGTTAAGGAAATAAATCCAGAGAGGTTAAATATCTTGCCCAAAATATACAGTGATCAGCTGAGTCTGGGCAGTGCCACCCAGGCAGCTGCAGTGAGCCCTGGGTCCTTGGGTTCCTGCTCTGCCTAGGTCCTCCAGCAGTGGTGGGGGTTCACGGTGCCCACCCATGCGGCATGTGAGAGTACCTGGCCTCACCCCTCCCTCCCCTGCTCAGGAGGTACAATGGGGGGAGCAGCAGTAATGCAGCACTTTGGGGCTGGGACCCCAAAATGGCACCAGCTGCAGTGCTCAGGGTTTGGAGGCCAGTGGGACCTCTCTGTGCATGTTCTCTGGAGTGATACTGCTGCATAGTCTCTATTCAGCTCTCTGTGTCAGTCCAGAGGCCTTCTGCAATGGAGGGGCTCTTCTGCAGCTCTAATTGCAACGTCCATGGGTGAGTATGGAGTCCCAGGGTTCTTTCCTCTGTCCCTTCTCCCTGTGTAGGTACCTTCCCTGTGTACCTCTGCTCCTGCCAAGTGGTTCACCCACTTCCCTTTCCTTCACTTTGGATGCTCCCTGTCACCTCTCCCTTAATTCCCAGTGTTCTCTCTTAGATGATTGATCCAACGATGAATATCTACTCACCACTTTCGGTCCTCTCTGTGAGAGCGGCAACATGCGGTCTGCTTCTAGCCTGCCGTCTTGTCTGCGGTTTCTGTGTGTGTACTTTTTAACTTTACTGATTAATAATATACATATGATAAAATTCATTCATTTTAGGTATATTGTTTGATGCATTATAGTAATTATATATGGTCATGAGAAATGCATTTTTAAATTTCATTAATTCTATACAAATTTATAAAAGCAATAGTAACTTTTATCTTGTATTTAAAGGAGTATTCTGCAATATTATATTTAGTAAAGTCTTCCAAATGATAAAAGTGCTGTTTATTATGTCATATAAAAACTTTTGGATGAGATGCTATATGTAAGTATTAGAGAATGTAATCAGGAAAAAAATTTATCTTCAATAAATATAATAAGGGATTCAGCTTATTGTATCTAACTCAAAATAAAAGATTTAGGGATAATGGATCTAAAATTTCAAATATATTTCAGCTCAATATAGAAATACTTTTATGAAAGTAGCAGAATTTAATATAGAAATGAGCTTCCCTGGGAAATGGTATGGTTTATATCATAGTCACTGTTCAGAGTATAGATGGAATAGTTATTATAAACGAAGCAGCCACACTAGTGAGCAAGTTGCCTTCTAAGAATCCCTCCAATTCGTGGATTCTATTATCCTGTGAAAAATGAAAAAGGAGGCAAATGAAGAAAACATACTTCTTTCTGCAACTATGTTAGCCCATACTATGCACAACAAATAAACATAAAATGATTGAATTATTCTTAAGTACAATTCATTTTATTTGCAAGTTAAACAAATACTTTTTGTTTAAGCATTCATAGAGGTAGGTATAGTAGTTTCATATCATTTAAGTGTAAGAAGATAAGTTTCTGGTATTTGATGTTTTCCAAGTTAAAATAACATACTTTTTTTGCAGGCATTCATGAAGTGATATTGGTAGTTTCGCTAGATTACCCATAGGACATAAGATGGTGATTATGACTAATAAATATTTGGGATTTGAACAATGTATTTCATCAGAGTCCTGGAATCATTTAGTGAACCTTGTTTGGCCACGGGTTACATCTTGTTTTTTTTTAAAAACATTATGATAGTTTTTTTAGTAAAAGCTATTACACCATAGATGATAAATTCATTAAAGCAATGCTTTTATGTGATTAAGTCTTTGTAATAATATTTTAAGATCACATAACAACTTCTTATCTTTGGGAAAACAGACTTTAGATAGCTAACTCTTATTTAATCTGATGAACTATAAACGACATTCTTCCTTTATTGTAAATGTCAAAGAGTCCTGAACCATTCTGGATTTAGCTATTTTAAATTATTAGCAGTAAATAATTAGAAATGAGAAACTACTCTAGGAAAACATCTTTCTGAGCCCTTTTATTAAACACTGACTTTTTCTGGCTCAAATGTATTTGAAGTTATTCCTTGAAAATGTCAAAATAAACCAACTCATGTCCATAAATTAGGATTGTCTCTTAATACTGCTTATGAGAAAAAGCAATAACATGAACATTACTTTGCTAAGTCATTTCCTGATGATATAGTCATAGGTACATACATTTAACATTCCATCAGTAATTATGCTTGCTTATACAGCCACATGAAAAAGAAATGAAAGTAGAAAAACAAAGGTGTGGTAATCAGACACACACACACATATATATATATACACACACACAATTTAATGCAGTTGTAGGTCAATTCAGAAATACTGAGAGTAAAATAAAAATGTATATTTAACTATGGGAAATATTAATATTAGTGTAAAATACAAAAATGCCAATTTCTACTTTTCCATATGTCATCTTGGTCACCTGGATGGTATTACAATATAACAGATATCTGGAAGTCTAAGTCTTCCAAATGCTTCAAGTAACTGAAAAGTTCCTAATGTATAAATGAAAGAGGAGAGAGTATGAGAGAAAAAAAGGCCACAAAAATTAATTCTCTCTTTAAAGAGTAAGAAGCAAATAAAACAGAGGAGAAGAATAAAGGTCTCAGTTACATCCAATATTCCACTTATGTACTGGTCAAAAAGAAATAAGTTGTTGTCAGGCTTTTTTTTGGAAAGACAAGAAACAAAAGTAAACAAAAACCAAAGGACACAAAATAAGTGACATAGAGGAAGGAAAAGGAGAAGAGAAAATAGGAGGAGGAAAGGAGACAGACAAGGAGGGAGAGAAGAAGCATGGGCCTTGGTGGTGAGAAGAGAGAGAATTAAAATGTAGAGAGGAAACAGAACAATTCTGGTAGATATTAAATTAGCTTCAATAATGGCAAACAAGGGGGAATAGGAAGAGGTGGGCGAAGGGAAGTTAGGATTTGCAAATGGTCTTGTACTAAATTATAAAAAGTATAACTTACTATTATATTAACATTTTTATTTTTATCAAGATTGTATCTTCTCGTATACCATGATAAGGTTTTAATAATTAAAACACCAGTATGTACCCAGAATAATAAAACATAAAAATTAAAAAAAAACACTTGGATATTCAAAAGAATGTGAGACATATATGGATATCCAGTAATCAGAGTTAGAAAATTTCATTTAGACCCCAGCAACTATACACACTGAGAGGCCAGTTTGTTTTCTGAACTTTCTTATCAATAAAATGAGAAGGCATGACTTAATTAGTAGGGAATTCTTAACCAAGAATTCTATCTTATCCCAGGTCTATTAAATCATAGTCTTCCTAGGATATAATGTCCATATATTGAAAAACACTACCCACATGCTTCTGATGTGCATTCTTGGTTAAAAGCAGTGAAAACTACTTTTTTACTTTTAAATTCTTCATTCAAAATTCTGGCATTCTATGGCAGTTAATCAACATTTATTCCCATTACATGGTATATCCTAATATAAGAAAAATTGCTACACCAGTTATCTGTTTTTCTTTGCTAATTTTTTACTACTTACTTATTTTATCTACTACATATGACATGAAGATCTTGAGAGAAATTGATATTTTGTATATATAGGTAAAAGGAATAAGATAACTTTAAATAATTCCCTACTTTACCAATTGTAGTTTTATGAGGAAAATATTTATGATATAGAAACTTATTTTGTAATTGTACTTTTATAATTACATAAATTTAGGAAATATTATATTTAAATATAGAGGTCTGAAAAATGACCTGAGAAAATGATACTGTATAAATGTAAAATATTACACACTAAGGTAATCCTGATCAGAACCTTTCCAGTTGGGAAAGGGTATTCACGGGATTTTCATAGTCACAGTTAGAATGGAGCACAGTTTTTCAAATATATTCTGCCACGGACCTATATTTACCTTAAAGGACCCTGATACTCTGGTGAATTCACACTTGAGGTGGGTCATAATAGAAAGGCAGGTATTTTTGAAGCATGTTAATTTTCTGAACACATAATATTTGGCATCTTATAGTGAAATAAAACGCTTAAGGCATGTACTGGTTTCTAAAAGAAATCAAAACATTGGAGTCTTTAGTAATTATCTACTTTTCCTAATTCTGATTATATCAAATACTTTTTGGAAAGTGACAGTATTTAAATTATAATATGAATTTGTGTTTTTTGATACCATGGTGTATTCTGTAAAAAGTCTATAACACACTTTTTATATTTCACTAGCATAGCAATCATTCCTTCTAAAAGCAAACTAGATTTTCTGCTAAGATATCTTGCTTACCCTAGGTTTTCTAAAGTTTGCCTTTAGAACTTCATGATATATTCCACTGCAGTTATTCCATAGTCAGCACACAGTTCATTTTCTGAAAATAAAGTGCTTTTACGACAAATGTGAACTCTCTCTCTCCCTCTCTTTTCCATTCAACATTTGCTATTTGGTCTTATTTTGTAAAGTAAAAACAGGGCCCACACATTTCCACTAAAAAAAATTAACAAATCATGTGGAAAGTTTAACAAAAATACAATTCATCCAGTAATTAATTGTAACTCCATGCTGCTGGTTAGATCTTTTAAAAATATTTTGTGTATATTTTAAAATATTCTCAGAATTTATTTATTTATTTATTTTTTATATTTTATTTTTTATTTCAAAATATTAAGGGGGTACAAATTTTTTTGATACATGGCTTGAATGTGCCCATCACTCAATAGTGCTATATTATTAGGTGGATTTTTGCCCCTCCCCTTTCCTCCTCCTCCTGCTTGATTTCTTATGACTCCTACTTCCCTCTATGCACTTGTTTGCCCATCAGTTAGTTCCAGTTTATTAGGGAGTGCATGTAGTGTTTTTCCATTCTTGAGATACTTTGCTTAGAATAATGGTCTCCAGTTCCTCCCAAATTGTTGCAAAAAGCATTATTTCATCCTTTTTAGGGCTGAGTAGTACTCCATGGCAGACATATACCACATTTTGTTAATCAACGCATGAAATGATGGGCACTTGGGTTGATTCCATATCTTTGCAATTGTGAATTGTGCTGCAATAAACATTCACGTACAGGTGTCTTTTTGATAAAATGACTTCTTTTCCTTTGAGTAGATACATAGCAGTGGGATTGCTGGATCCAGTGGTAGGTCTACTTTAAGTCCTTTGATAAAACTCCATACTGTTTTCCACAGGGATCGTACTAATTTGCAGTCCCACCAACAGCATACAAGCATTCCTTTCTCTCTGCATCCATGCCAGCATCTATTGTTATTGGACTTTTAAATAAAAGCCATTCGAACAGGAGTAATGTGATATGTCATTGAGGTTTTAATTTGCATTTTCCTGATAAGCAGTGACTTTGAGCATTTTGTCATGTTTTTTGGCCATTTTTCTATCTTCTTTGGAAAAACTTCTGTTCATGTCTTTTGTCCACTTTTCAATAGGGCTGTTTTATTTTCTTGCTGATTTGTTTGAATTCTTTGTAGATTATGGATAGTAGCTCTTTATTGGATGTATAGATTGTGAGTGTTTTCTCCCATTATGTAGGTTGTCTATTTGCTCTGTTGATTATTTACTTAGCTGTGCAGAAGCTTTCTAATTTACTCAAGTCCCATTTATTTATTTTTGTTGCTGTTGTAATTGCCATTGGGGTCTTAGTCATAAATTTTTTGCATAGACCAATGTTTAGAAGAGTTTTTCTTACATTTTTTCCTAAGATTCTTATGGTTTCATGCTTTACATTTAAGTCTTTCATCCATCTTGAGTTAACATTTTTGAGTAGTGAGGGGTAGGGGTCCTGTTTGATTTTTCTGCATGTGACTATCCAATTTTCTTAGCACCATTTATTTTAGGGCTATTTTCCCCAGTGTGCATTGTTGTCTGCTTTATCAAAGATCAGTTGGCTGTAAGTAGGTGCTTTTTATATCTGAGTTCTCTATTCTGTTCCGTTGGTCTATGTCTCTATTTTTGTACCAATACTATGCTGTTTTGGTTATCATAGCATTGTAGTATAGTTTGAAGTCTGGTAATGTGATGCCTCCAGCTTTGTTCTTTTTGCTTAAGATTGCTTTGGTGATCTATTTTCTTGTTCCAAACAAAGCGTAGAATTATTTTTTCTAGATCTGTGAAATATGTAGTTGGTATTTTGATGGGGATTGCATTGAATCTGTAAATCACTTTGGGCAGTATGGACATTTTGACAGGGTTGAGTCTACTGATCCATGAGCACGATATGTCTCTCCATTTTTTCATGTCATCCACAATTTCTTTCCTCAGTATTTCATAGTTCTCCTTGTAGAGATCTTTCACCTCCTTTGTTATTCCTAGGTAATTTATTTTCTTTGTAGCTATTGTGGGAATGGTATTGAGTCTTTGAATTGTCTCTCAGCTTGACTGTTCTTGGTATATAGAAATGCTACTGACTTGTGTACATTGATTTTATATCCTCAAACTTTGCTGAACTTATTTATCAATTCCAGAAGTCTCTTGGTGGAATCTTTGGGGTTTTCTAAATATAATATCATATCTTCAGCAAAAAGTGATTGTTTGACCTCCTTTTTCCTGATTTGGATACAATTTATTTCTCTCTCTTGCCTGATTGCTCTGGCTAGGACTTCCAGCACTATATTGAATAGAATTGGGCAACAGAGGGCACTCTTGTCTTGCTCCAGATCTTAGGGGAATGCTTTCAACTTTTCCCCATTCAGTATGATGTTGGCTGTGGGTTTGTCATATATGGCTTTTAAAATTTTGAGATGTGTTTCTTCTATGCCTAGTATGTTAAGGGTTTTTACCATGAAAGGGTGCTGGATTTTGTCAAATGCTTTTTCTGTATCTATTGAGATGTTCACATGGTCTTTGTTTCTGCTTCTGTTTATGTGGTCAATCACATTTATTGATTTACGTATGTTGAACCAACCTTGCATCCCTGGTATGAAGCCCACTTAGTCATGGTGTATTATTATTATTCTTTTTTTGATAAGCTGTTTGAATTCGGTTTGCTAGTATTTTACTGAGGATCTTTGTGTCTGTATTCATAAGTGATTTTGGTTCTAATCTGCCAGTTTTTCCCTCCTGAGTCCTCCTTCTGATGATGACTTCAGGATAAATTCTTCCAGTGGCAGAAACTGGACCTCACATCTGCTCCCACTGGTGACTCTGGGGGAAACATTCCCTGGGTGAGAAGCAGGCTTGCAACTTGCTTGGTGCCGACTTCCTTCCCTGCACTGGCAGCGTGTCTGGGGATCAATGGCACTTGCTCAGGGCTGGGGCCGGGGCCGGGGCCAGGGTTTGGGCACAGGTGGCCTCACATGGCTCTGCTGTGGATCCCTGGGTGCTGCATCTGTCCCACAGCCTGGAGCCCACAAGACACTGGCAGCAGACTTTCTGCTGGGCTCCAAGCCTCTCGGGGGGTTATTTCTAGCGAGATCTTGCTCCTTCTTGTTCTGCTCCACAACTTCTTCCCTTGGAATCTTCGGTAGGTTCTGGCACTTTTCCCTCAGAGTTACACCTGAGTTATGTTTTGTTATTTTTCCAACTAAAAGTTTTTCTTCTTCCTGAGACCATTTGGTGACCAATGTCTGTAGTCAGCCATCTTGTTTCTGCCCTAAGAGTTTTTTTTAAAGGTTATCATTTGACATAAACTCTTTGGCTATTTCAACTATGCCATTATATTTTAATGATTTCTAAAAATCTAATTAGAGTACAGCTGTTCAAACCAGCAAAAATTTCTGACATGTGAGATGAACAGACTTGTAAAAATGGCAACATCTTATGTCCTTTCCATAGCTAAAAAATGAAAAAGGTAGTTAAGGTAATGCATTTTTACCAGAACTCCAGGAATACAGGGATAACTAATTTAAAAAATTGGCATGGTATATTTTGGGTAGTGGTTCTCAAACTTTAGTGTATATCAGAACCACCTAGATGATTGGACAAAACACAGACTGCTGGGTCCTGCCCACTGAGTTTCTGATTCAGTAGGTATGAGAGGAGGCTGAAAAATATATTTTTTTAGAGTGCTATCATGTCTGTTGTCCACTTTTTAATGGAGTTGTTTATTTTTTCTTGTTGATTTGTTTGAGTTCTTTGTAGATTCTGGATATCAGCCCTTTATCAGATGCATAGTTTTTGAAGTTTTTCAAAAGAAGATAGACAAATGGCAAAAAACACATTAAAAAAATGCTCAACGTTACCAATCATCAGGGAAATGCAAATTAAAACTACAATGAGATATCACCTCACCCCTGTTATAAAGTCCAATAACAATAGATGCTGGCATGGATGTAGAGAGAAAGGAATGCTTATACGCTGTTGGTGGGACTGCAAATCAGTATAATCCCCATGGAAAACAGTATGGAGATTTCTCAAAGGATTTTCTCTACTTTCTTAAAGTAGACCTACCATTGGATCCAGCAATCCCACTATATATACCTACCCAAAGGAAAATAAGTCAATTTATCAAAAAGACACCTGCACTCAAATGTTTATTGCAGCACAATTCACAATTCAAAGATGTGGAATCAACCCAAGTGCCCGTTATTTCATGAGTGGATTAACAAAATGTGGTATATGTTTACCATGGAGTACTACTCAGCCATAAAAAAGGATGAATTAATGTCTTTTCCAGCAATTTGGATGAAACTGGAGACCATTCTTCCTAAGTGAAGCATCTGAAGAATGGAAAAACAAACACCACGTGTACTCTCTAATAAATTGGAACTAACTGATGGGCACACATGGGCAAAGAGGGAAGTAAAAGTCATTGGAAATCAAGCAGGGGAGGAGCAAAAACCTACCTTATGGGTATAATGCACACTGTATGGGTGACTGGCACACTAAAAGCCCCAACTCAAGCATTACAAAAGCTATCCATGTAACAAAAACAGTTGTACCTCTTTACTGTTTTGAAATAAAAAAAATAAGGTGCTTTCAGGTGATGCTGATGCTTTTGTTCCAAAAATCATGTTTTGAGAACCACTGATATAAGCTCTAGTCAAAGTAGTCTATTATGTAGTTCCTAGTGTTCTACATTATCTCTTTGTTAATATTATTTAAGGAAATCCTGATTTGTATGACAAGGGTTTTGATGACTTACTTCATGTGAAAGGGTAACTTTTTATCATTTAGAAATGCCCTACTTGATGAACAATTCAGCTATATTAACCAGGGTTCTCCAAAGAAACAGAACCAATAGGATACACACACACATACACACACACACGTATATATATATATACACACACACACACATATATCTTGTATATATATGAAATTTATTATTAGATTTGGCTCATACAATCAATTATGGAGGCTGAGAAGTCTCACAATAAGCAAGCTGGAGAACTAGGAAAGCCAGTCATATAATTTAGTCTGAGTCCAAAGACCTGAGAACAAGGAAAGCCAATGGTGTAACTCTCTGTCCAAGTTCCACAGCCTAAGAACTGGTAGGGGGTCCAGGAAGGCAGGGGTAGGGGTGAGGAGCTCTAATATTTGAAAGCTGAAGAAGATGAATGTCCCAGCTCAAGGAGAGAAAGAGAAAATTCACCCTTTCTGCACCTTTTTTTTTCTATCCAGGCCCCCAACGTGCCCACACTTGTGTTGGCAGATAGTCTTTCTTCAGTGTACTAATGCAAAGTCTAATCTCTTCCAGAAGAATGCAGACAGACAGACCCAGGAATAATGTTTGACCAGCTATCTGGGCATCACTTAGCCCAGGCAAGTTGACACGTACAATTAACCATCACACGAAGCTTGTTGCTTTTCATCTGTTATTCTGATGCCATTTGCTGTTTTTGATTTTTATTTCTGTCTACTTGTACTCGAGGAGAGCAATTGTGCAGATACTTGTGTAAGATTAACTATGAAACAATCTGAATGCAAGTTGGGTTGTATTAGCTTATTGCAAAATATGTGTCTGTGTAATAATGGCTTTTAATCAGTGAACAAACATAAATGTCCATATGCCTAGGATATTTTAAAGTAGTATTTTAAAAAACAAACAAAAAAAATAGAAAGAAAGAAAAAAAATCTACAAATTAGCTACCTGGAATAACCAACTCTAGTTAATTGAGTTAGTAATATTTTAATACAATGTAAACCTTTATACATCTTATTTTGTATTTCCAGCCACAGTGCAGCTTTCCAATTAAAAATACTGTTTTGTTCATGAAAAAAATATTTTAAATATTTAGTTGTACACACTAAACATTATAACATTGAGTCTTTAGTTTTTCTTGGCATGATATTTCTATGCTGATTTGGCCCATTACAATTTTGTGAACTGATGAATACTGTGTAATTCTGTGGACTCCTCCAGTGCATAAGCATTTTGCACTGGAAACACATCAGATCCAAGTATGTGTCCTTTTGGCTTTTATGATCTGTGAGTAATATATAGCTCAACTGGATCCAGTATACAAACATGAAAAACAAAGCATGGAAAATACTAATATCATTTTTGAGTGAAGAAATATTTGGACTCATGACAGCTCTTAGCTAATTTCTACCCATTTGCAGAACACATTATTTAGTCCATCTGTAAAAAAAAAAAATGCATCAGAAAGGCTTTGCTTTTTTTCACTTAAATAATTTTATTTTTATTTTTTTTTTACCATCAGTGTGTGCTGAATGTTAACTGAACTCTTTAGTAACTGGTTTATCTGGCAATTTTCCTAATAGTTATAGAAACTGACAATTTGAAGGTCAACCAATAGAAATCTTCAAGCAGTTGATCTCATTTGTTTCTACAGTCAGAAAATGGCAGTTGTCTGCAGTTAAAATAAAGTTAAATAGTCTGGAAATAAAATTTTAGAATAACTTATATTTATGTAGAAGCCTAACAGCACACTAAGATACAGTATCTCTTGATAAAATTTTCTTTTAAATTGAAGGGGCACGGAGTAAAGATTATTATAACTGTTTCTAAAAGTGTTTCATGAATAATGTCAATGAGCAATTATAAATCATTGATTTTTTTCATTTATCTCTATGACTGAAGAAAACAAAAGAACAATATTTATTGACTTTTAATGTCAGCCCTCCCCATGAAGAGGCAAGAAAAGTTTATTGTTTTTGGTTTTTGTCTAAATACTAAGTAATTATTTTAACAGAATTTTTAAATGCTTAAAAGTTTCAAGAATGGTATTCAGTAATGTAAAGCCTTCCAAAATTAGCTACCATTCCCCAATCACTTAGTGAATTGGACCGTTATGAGGCCCCATCCAGTCAGCAGGGAAGACGCTAAGTACAAAGTGGAGACATTGAGGTCAAAAGGTAGGTGGCAGAAAAAAAAGTAAGGCCACAAAAGAGTCCCTGTCAAGGAGAAACTGTTCAGATGTACACCTATTAATAATGATGGCTTGATCTGATTCCATCTTTCATTCAAAAATGGCATGAAGGAAATCATACTAATCTCAAGAAATACCCAACTGTATATCCACATTTTATGAGGTCCTGGCATCAGTTAGTGTATTGGATACCCTGGTAATGCTCTCTGGTTATTTTCTCTTTTTGGATCAAATGTATAAACCTCTCTTTGTTTCCACACAGTCATTCCACTGTTTGGAACTTCTGGTAACGTTAAAGTTGATTCCCTTGTGGTAATTGATACATCAGTCACACAAGCCATTTTCTACTGTATGTTCTTCAAATATCACTGTAGATCAAAACATATAGTAAGTAAAAGGATAAAAGTGACTTGTGTTTGGAAATGTAAAATTTACCCTCTCTTAATCACCCACTTTCCAATTTCCTCTCAAGGCAGACTTTGAAGGGCCATTTTGAGACCCTTTTTCTTTTTATTCCCCCCTGAGGAACTTAACTTGTTTTTCCTTTTGAAAGCAAAGAATGAATTTTGCAGACTTTTTTCATAGAAAAAGAAAATATAAGATAAAATAGAATAGAAAAAAGCATTTGTCCAACACCACAAAGTTGGAAAACAGCTCTTTAGCAATACCTTACTTGCAAAACAAACACTGATGAGAAATTACTAATTTGCAATAGAAATAATGATAAATATAAAAGTATTGTCATGCACTGTGTTGTTGAATATATACTAAAGAGTGAAGTTCCACGTCTAGCTTTCTCCTGGTTAGCTATGTGACCATGATGGCCAAAGGAAACAGCCCTTACTGTCTTTCCTTAGCTGTGAAATACAGATAATAATCATTGCTCTGCTTATCATCAGGACCACTGCGGGAATGAGATGATAAAATGATGTACATGCTTTTAGAACTGCCACGTTTTAAAAATGTGTAGTGTTTTTCATATGGCTATTGACTTTTCAAACTTTATCATCTTGATTCTACTAGTAATAAAGCATTGATTCAATGAAAACTAATGAACTGCCTCTGGTGAAAAGTTTGAATGAATGTTTCCACTGATATAGTATTATGAAAATAAAGGTGACAAAAAAGAACCGTTATTTTATGTTCATTTTTCTAATGTTCTGAGAGGAGAAGGAGGAGGAAACAGTCATATAATTCATTATTATATTGTTCAAATTGGAAATTAGAATAATAGGGAACTTTTAATAAATTCATTTTGAAAATAGAATCTAACAAAAAAAATAGGGAAAGAACAAACAGATAATACAGAGGGGAAGCCCCATTTGAGGGTAGAATAGATAAGAAGATTTAAAGACCTGGTACTTCTGGAGGAATTTACTAATTTTTAACAATTTATGTGTGCCCTTAAAGTATCTATCTGATATTTACTAGTACTGTAAATGTAAGTTAAATCAGGAGGCAATATGCATAGTGGTTAAGAGCACAAGCTACAGATTACCTGTGTATAAATCTTGGCTCCATTACTTACAGCTAAGTGATCTTTAAAAAGATACTTAAATTCTCTATGCTTCCATATTGTCATCTGAAAAACTAGGATGATAATGGTACCTACCTTGTAGGATTGTTGTCAGGATGAAATAAATTCCTGTGTGGGAAATGCTTGGAAGAATGCTGTTAAGTATGGTTGTTACTTCCATATTTTTTCTTCAGAGTCTCTAAATGAAAAACACCGTGCACTAATTGAAAATAAGGTAGACTGTTTGTAATCAAGATTATCCCAGATAATTTACAGCACAAATAATAATAACTATCATATGTAAGTAGAGATTAGCTTTGCCCGGCACTGCCCTAAATTAGCTACACTCCATATTTATCATCTCAACCCTAGGTAGTTACTACAGTTATCGTTATTTTGCATATAAGAAAACTGAGGCATCCTAGGAAAAGCTAATTTACCCCAAGGTCGTACAGCTAGAAAATGGCTGAGCTGTGGTTTGAATCTAGACACACTGTCTCCAGAGTTTGCACTGTTAATTCGTAGGGCCTCTAAAAGTACCATATAGATATAAATATTTATATCTGTGGAATTTTGAAGCTACTTAAAATATTAACAATAACATTCAATTTCTCAAATATTCTGCATAAACATTTTATTATACGTACTTTTAATGCACCTTTTAAATTTCTCATAAACTCTAAATCCTGAGCGTCTTTGGTAACCCTGCATAGTACGATTCATTAGTAGATTTGCCACAAGATGGCAAACTTCACTAAGAAGTGCTCATTCTTGTCAGGTGCAAAGACATAAAATTAGGTAGTCTACAATAGGGCTGGGAAAAAAGTGAGTAGCCTGTGAGTGTTTTACATAAACAGATATTCAATCTTCATTTAGCCATCTTCATTCTGGGTAGACAGTCTGCAGCAATATTATTCAGCTTATGCATTTAAAGCTATGCTTTTTGTCTTCTCTTTATTAAAAGCATTAAATTGTGTTTTATATATTCAATATTCTACTCTCAAGATCAAAGCTCTTCCTCTGACTTTGTGATTCTTTCACATGAAATATCTTGATTATATAAGGATTATATATTCCATGGGAAAAACACTCTTTCAATGTACCTATCCATATGAGTGCTTTGGATGGAAATAAACATTTGCATTTGAACTGTTCTGTGGCCTGTCAACATCACTATGGGCCATCAACACTGTCAGAGCTTTAGCAGGAGACTAAACACTGGAGAAGGAGCCTTGATAATTTAGACGGACTAACTCTGAACCCACAAAAATGGTCCTTTACTGGTGGATTTTGAGGGCTAACCTCATGCAGAAAATAACTAAAAGTTTCAACGGCTTTACATTTGTAGGTACAACAATAATAAAACATGGAATGAAAACACTGAGGTGCATCATTACAAATGGCACATTCATAATATCAAAACATAGGCTAATTTTCAAACTATAGTTCTAGTAGGATTCCAAGGTCTTGCTTGCACTTGAAAAGGTTAGGCTTGGTTAAAGAAGATTTTCATGTTTAAACAACAACTTCCCATGAGTGAGAGGATCTGCTCAGAGAGCTGTCAGTTCTCTTTAAACCGTGTAGAACTATTCCCAGAAAGCTATAGGACAGTTTGTCTACAAAGTAGTGGGGTCAATGAAAAGTCATGTGTGGCTCAAACTTTCTCACCCCAGAATCTGAGAGACTGAATCTGTAGAGCTCTCAGCTCTGGCCTGCTCTGGAGCAAAAAATGGATTTGGGAGATTAAACCTAAATCTCTTGTGTATGAAGGCAAGGCACTAAATTCAGGACTACTGTGGAACGCTCAAACCAAATACCGCAGACCATTCAGACTCTTATCTCTGTGCTGAGATCTAAACCTTGAGGAACTTTTACCCTCTTAGGAGAAAGAAGGAAGTCTGAAGATGCAAAGCTGTTTTTTTAAAGACGTATTTTGTTTTTGTTTTTGTTTTGTTTTTTTACTTTTCATCTATTTAGTTATATACACAAAAGGACTGAGCTGGACCTTTTTTGTTAAATCCTTCTTTTTCTGTGGTCCAGTAGATGCCCACTTACATTCAGTTCTGTCGAAAATTAATGCATTAAAAGACCTGCCAGAATTCATAGATTAAAATCAGGATTCTATATCTGTTGTATCTACATTCAGATGATGGCCTCAGGCTGTGCAATGGCTACCCAAAGCTGACCTTTAGAGATCGCCCTCTGTGATTGTTGTTAAAATAGGAAGCAGTCGAAATTTCATGGATTCAGAGTTCTTATGTCACTTGTGAAATAGTAAAGTACAGTGGAACTTTTGGAAATCTGTAGTAATAATATGATTGTGTGTACCCAGATGAAGATCCTAATCAAATCTGCCCAGTGGCTCGCGAATGATCCCTGTGGTGAAGAATCCCCAAATAGGCTTTGACAGGCCTCTGCTTTTTCCATTTTAAGATATTCCAGAATTAATAGAGAAAGCAGAAGAAAAAGAGTATTTCCACCAAGAATGACTTGTGAGACATAGCCATTGAATAAAACAAGAGTCTACATAAACCCCATTTGTCTCAGAATTTATATCTGGTATATATTTCTTCTTTAACAGTTATTTGTATTAAGATATTTTGGGAAGCATCTTACTGATTTAAAGGTGTAGTGACTAAGCTATTTTTTTCAATTATTTTTTATTTTTATGAATACATAATAGTTGTGCCTATTTATGAGGTACATGTGGTATTTTGATAGAAGCACTCAATGTGTAATGAATGATCAAGTCTGGGTAATTGGGATATCCATCATCAAGCATTTATTATTTATTTGTGTTGGAAACATTCCAAATCTACTCTAGTTGTTTTGAAATATAAAATAAATTATTGTTAACTATAGCTGCCCCATTGTGCTACTGAACACTAGATTCTATTTCTTCTATCTAATGTATTTTTGAGCCCATTAGCAGTGGCTGAGATTTGTATTCAAAAATTAAAAAGTGAAAATTTAAGAATGGTAGTATAAGTAAAAGATTTATTTTCTTTTCTTTCTTTTTTTTTTTTTTTGTAAGTCAGGAAAGATTTTTAGTCCAGGATTCCATTGTCTATATCAATTCTGAGCACTGTTATGCCTAATACTGCAGAACTACTGTTACTAAGTGTATTATTATAGATTTCTATTTCTGCTGTAACAAATTACCCCAAACTTGGAAATTTGAAACAACATAAGTTTATTACATAGTTCTGTTCGTCAGAAGTCTAGCGTAACTGGCTGGTTTGTCTGCCTGAGTATCACAAGGCTAAAATCAAGTTGTTAGCAGGCAGAGCCACATTCATTTCTGGAAGTTTTAGGGGGCAATGTATTTCTAGGGACATTCAGGTTACGGAAGAATTCAGTTCCGTATGGTTGCAGGACTGAAATCCCTTGCTGGCTGTAAGTTGAGGATTATACTTAGGTCCTGAAGTCCTTTTTCTCTGGTCCTTGTATGCAGCCTCTATATCCCATAATCAGCAAGGATGAGTGGGATTTTTAAAGCCTTATCTCTCTTGATTTCTCTTCTGTTGCATCTTGTTCTCACTGACTCTTTTGCTTTATTCTTCTACTTTTAGGGGCCCATGTGATTACATTGGGCTCACCTAGATAATATCTCTGCTTTAAGTTCAGCTGATTAGCAACCTTAATTCCATGTGTGAAGTTGTGTAACATAGTCACAGGTTCCAGGGATCAGGGCATGGACACTTTTGGAGGGCCATTATTCTGCCTATCACACTAAGTGCTACAGAGTGTAAGAGAATTACTCCAACCTCACGACACATGTTTTCATTGCCAGATTTTTGTTTTCTTTTATTGTGTTTTAATACGTATATCTACAGTTCTCACATACTCTTATTTAGAAATCTTAATTTAGAAAAAACACATTTTGGAATCACTTGCATTTATCTAAGAATTTTTAAAACATACTTTCTCCAATCATCTTTTCAGGTAATCTAGTGGGAGATTAAGTGGTTTTCCCAAGACCATTAGCAAAAGAATGATACATTTGTTCCTAAAGAAGACAAAGCTTTGATGCAGTGAAAGTGCAACTGACTTTACCAAGTGTCCAACCAACACTTTCATATGTACAAAATCAGCACCAGTAGACCTTTTTCGAAACTGATGGCCTTGCATTTCTCTAGTGGAGAAATAGAATTTATAACAAAATCCCTTTTAGCATTTGGTAAAAATATATCTCAGGAGACCATAGTGAATAGTTCAAAATAAAGAAGCAGCAGCAAGTTTTATGGGCATAGTAGGAAGTTCAGATTAAGCCAATACAAGTGGAATAACTGATAATAATAATAATAAATGGTAATAATAGTAGAAAGTAATCACTGAAGAAGGTACACTCATTTGACGTGTTAGGTAAAGTGCTCAGTCAAGAAGCAGAATTGAGTTTTATATTGAGTTAACAACATTGTATTATATGGTGGAAATTTTCTAAGACAGTAGATTTTAGGTGCTCTTACTGCAAGGAGTTAAAAAAAAGAAACTGTGAGATGATGGATATGTTAAATTGCTTACTTATAGTAATCTTTTCATATGTATTATATATGTACATCAAAACACTTGTATACCTTTAATTCATACAATAATAAAAGAAAATAAATAAAAGACTAAGACTGCTTTTTGTAACAAAAGAAGAAAAAAAGAAGCAGAATTGAGCGTGTGGGACATTATGTGGGAGATGGGAAAAAGGCAGGCTGAGGGGAGTGAGCACACTTTTTTAGCCAATAACCAATTGCCCAGATAGTTGTATATCTTGGTGACATAGGAGAAGCCCAAAGTCACTCAAAATACCAAATGGTAAGTTTTTTTAGAACATAATAGCAGCATATTTTTCTTCTCAAAATGTGTTGTCACTGCAGTATAAGAAGCCTAGGTGGATTATATTTGGGATTTTGAGTAATTCAGTAGTATATTAATATGATGGAACATCTTTTTTAAACTCTCAGAAGAAAGCTGCTTTCTGAGCTACTGCAAGGGAGACAGCACCGCTGACAAATGCATTTTTGTTGTTGTTTGTGATGGTAGAAATTTGGGAACAAAGTTACATTTTCTAGCAAACAAAGGCTATAAAGCAACTTCATAAATATAAAATCTATGTAGACAAAAATGTCTAAGTGAATTTTTGTTATAATTTTCCAAAACTAAGGTTAACAGAGATAAAAAAATTAGTGAGGCAGTGGGCCACTGCACAAAAAGCAATGGACTGAGAGCTCAGTCCATATTTCTCATGTCATCTCTATCCCTACATTTGTGTTTCTTTCTCTTGTGTGTGTGTGTGTGTGTGTGTGTGTGTGTGTGTGTGTACAGTTCTTTTTGCCTTAACAATATCTGGGCAAAACCCTGTTTAACAAATTTACTTGGTTCAGCTCCTTTCTCTCTGCTCCTCTTCGGTGTACTTATGTCATGCATTCTGAACACAGTTAGACTCATTTGTCACAGTCTGCATTTCGTCTTGGGCTCCCCAGAGGTCTTGGTTGAGTCTATTAATTTGCATACAATACTATTCACTCTTTGTGGTATACAATTCTATGGGTTTTAACAAATGCGTAGAGTCATGTATCCACTGCACATAATCACACAAAACATTTCCAGCAACCCTCAATATTTCCTTATGCTGTCCTTGTACTCATCCTAACCCTAATCCCTGGAAACTTTTGATCTCATTTCTGTTCTTGGATTTTTGCTTTTCCAAATTGTCATATAAGTAATATTATACAATATGCAGTCTTTTGGATCAATGTACTTGGTTAAATGCCAACGACAATGATTACTGTATCATATTGTAAGTACATGTTTTATTTTATAAAGAAAGTGTCAAACCATTTTTCAACAGAAGTGTACAATGTTTCATTTGCACCAGCTATGTACGACAGCTTCAGTTGTTCCATAGTTGCACCAGCAATTGGTATTGTCAGTTTTTTGGTTGTTAAGTTTTAGTCATTCTAACAGGTTTGTAGTGATAACTCATTGTAATTTTAATTTGCAAATAGCTAATGACTGATTTTGTTGATCATTCTTTCATATGCTTATTTGTCAAATGTATATCTTCAGTGAAGTGCCTATTTAAATCTTTTGCCTGTTTGTTATTGAGTTACTTTTTTCTTTTTTTTTTCTTAATTAATTTATTTTTTATTTCAAAATATTATGGGGGTACAAACGTTTAGGTTACATATATTGCCTTTGCACCACCTGAGTTAGAGCTACAAGCATGCCCTGCCCCAGACAGTGTGCACCACACCCACTAGGTGTGAATATATCCATCCCCACCTCCCCCTGCACCTGCCCGACATGCGATGAATGTTAATTTCATATGTGCACATAAGAGTTGATCAATTAATACCAATTTGATGGTGAGTATATGTGGTGCTTGTTTTTCCATTCTTGTGATACTTCACTTGGGAGGATGGGCTCCAGCTCCATCCAGGAAAATACAAGAGGTGTTAGTTCACCATTTTTTTTGTGGCTGAGTAGTACTCCATGGTATACATATACCACATTTCATTAATCCACTCATGGATTGATGGGCACTTGGGTTGTTTCCACATCTTTGCAATTGTGAATTGTGCTGCTATAAACATTCGAGTGCAGATGTCATTATTATAAAATGTCTTCTTTTCCTTTGGGTAGATGCCCAGTAGTAGGATTGCTGGATCAAATGGTAGTTCTACTTTTAGTTTTTTGAGGTAACTCCACATTATGTTCCATAGAGGTTGTACTAGTTTGCAGTCCCACCAGCAGTGTGTGAGTGTTCCTATCTCTTTGCATCCATGCCAACATTTGTTGTTTTAGGACTTTTTGATAAAAGCCATTCTCATTGGAGTTAAGTGATACCTCATTGTGGTTTTGATTTGCATTTCCATGATGATTAGAGATGTTGAGCACTTTCTCATATGCCTTTCGGCCATTAGTCTACCTTCTTTTGAAAAGTTTCTGTTCATGCCCTTTGCCTACTTTTTAATTAGGTTGTTTGATTTTTCTTACTGGTTTTCCTGAGTTCTATATAGATTCTAGTTATCAGCCCTTTGTCAGATGTATAGCACGCAAATATTTTCTCCTGTTCTATAGGTTGCCTATTTGCTCTAGTGATAGTTTCTTTGGCTACGCAGAAGCTTTTTAATTTGATCAGGTCCCATTTATTTGTTTTTGTTGTTCCTGTGATTGCTTTTGGGATCTTCCTCATGAATTCTTTGCCTCGGCCAATGTCTATAAGTGTTTTTCCAATGTTTTCTTCTAGAATTCTTATGGTTTCATGCCTTAGGTTTAAGTCTGTTATCCATCATGAGTTGATTTTTGTGAGAGGTGAGAGGTGTGGATCCTGTTTCAGTCTTCTATATGTGGCTATCCAATATTCCCAGAACCATTTATTGAATAGGGATTCTTTTCCCCAGTGTATGACTTTGTCTACTTTGTTGAAGATCAGATGGGTATATGAGGATGGTTTTATATCTGGGTTCTCAGTCCTGTTTATTGGTCTATATCTCTATTCTTGTTTCAGTACCATGCTGTTTTGGTTACTATAGCCTTGTAGTATAGCTTGAAGTCTGATAAATTGATGCCTCCCAATGTGTTCATTTTGCTTAAAGTTACTTTAGCTATACAGGGTCTTTTGTGGTTCCATATGAAGCATAGAATTATTTTTTCTAGATCTGCAAAAAATGATGTTGGTATTTTAATAGGGATTGCATTGAATCTGTAGATCACTTTGGGTAGTATAGACATTTTAACAAGTTGATTCTGCCAATCCATAAGCATGGTATGATTTTCTATCTGTTTATCTCCTCTGCTATTTCCTTCCTTAGTGTTTCATAGTTCTCCCTGTAGAGGTTTTTAACCTCTTTGGTTAAATATATTCCTAGGTATTTTATTTTTTGTGTTGCTATTGTGAAAGATATTAAGTCTCTGATTTGGTTCTCAGTTTGACTGTTGTTGGCATGAGTTACTTATTTTTTATATATTTATCTATTTAAATTACGTAATTTATTATTTATTGGGACAGCTTATGTTCAAAATACTATATATCGTAATGTTATGTAGCTAATTACATCTTCGCACATATAATTTTTGTGGTGAGAACACTTAACATTCATTCTCAGCATTTTTCATTAATGACAACATATTGTCATTAACTATAGTTGTCATGCTGTACATAGATCTCTTGAACTAATTCTTCCTAAATGAAAATGGAAACAAAACATACCAAAAGCTCTGGAATATAGCAAAAACAGTTATAAGAGGGAAGTTTCTAGCAATAACCACCTGCATTAAAAAAAAAGAAAGATCTCAAATAAACAACCTAAAGTTTCACCTTAAGTAACTAGAAAAATAAGAACAAACTAAGCCCCAACTTAGTAGAAGGTTGTTATTGGGTTGTTATCTTATGGTTGAATTTTAAAAGTGTTTTGTATATTCTGGATATACATCATTATCAGATATGCTATTTTCAAGTATTTTCTTTCAGTCTGCTGCTTGTCTTTTCAGACTTTTAAGAAGGTATTTCAAAAAGTAATTTTTTAAAAAATGTATAAATACAAATTTATCAAATTTTGAAAATTTTATGACTTGTGTTTGGGTGTTTGGTGTCAAACCCAAAGTGATGCAAATTTTCTCCTATGCTTTCTTCTACAAGTTATGTAGTCATATATCTTATATTTAAGTCTGTAATACATTTTGAATTATTTTTTGTATAAGGTATGAGGTTTAAGTCACTTTTGTTCTTGTTTTGTTTTTGGGCTATCAATATCCAATTGTCCCAGCACTATTTGATAATTAAAGCATGATTTCTACATTTAAATGCCTTTGCACCATTGTCAAAAATCAGTGGGTATGTTTGCGTGGGTATGTTTGGCTCTCTATTTTCTTCCATTAATCTATGTGTCTATCACCTTCCACTACCACACTGTATTGATTACTGTAGCTATATAATAAGTCTTCAATTTGAATACTATGAATCCTTCAATTTTGTTTTTTTGTTTTGTTTTTCGTTGTTGTTTGTCTATCTTAGTTCCTTTGCTTTTTCATATAAATTTTGAAACATTTTGTCAATATTGACAAAGAAGCTTTCATGGATTTTGATTGGGATTACACTGAATCTATAGGGCAAATTAGATATAATTGTGGCTTGCAGTCCATGACCATGCTATATCTCTCCATCTTTACAAGTTTTCTTTTATTTCTTTCATCATTGTTTCCTAGGTTCCAGCATACAGGCCTAGCATCCTGTATTATTTTTAATATTTACATCTAAGTATTATTTCTATTGTAGATGCTATTGTGTTTTATGTTGCTTGTTTGTTTGCTTTAATTTCAAACTCTAATTGTATACTGCTGGTATATAGGAATATGATTGATTTTTCTCTATTGACTATTTAATCCTATGACATTGCTAAACATACCTATTAGTTGTGGCAGCTCTCCAGTAGATTCTTTGGGACTTTCTCTATAGAATACTATGCTATCTGATACCAGAAAAAAATATTTTGTGTATTCAGTATGGCTTTATTTTTGTATATTGCTTTGTGACCCTGACTAGGACTTACAAAACCATGATGGCCATGAGTGGTGAAAGCACACATTTTTGCCCTTTTACTGACCTTAGTAATTAACAATTCAGTTTCTCAGAATTAAACATGCTGTAAGGTGCAGATTTTTGCTGTTATGTTGCTTTGTAGATATCCTGTGTTATCCTAAGGAAGTTCTATTTTTCATATTTAGTTTGTTGAGAGTTATCATCATTAATTGGAGTTGCATTATATCAAAAATATTTTTCTGCAACTGAGATATTAATATATTTTCTAATTTAGTTTGTTAATAAGGTGAATTATATTGTTTGATTTTCAAATATTGAATCAACCTTGCATTCTCAGAATGAAACACAGTTTATTGCAATGTTTAATTCTTTTTACATATTGCTGCATTAAATTCATGCAGGATTTTTGTGCATATGTTCATAATGACAGTCTAAATTTTCTTATAATATCTTTTGTCTGATTTTGATATTAGAGTATTACTGGCCTCAGACAGTGAGTTTGGAAGTGTTCCCACTTCTATTTTCTGGAAGGAATTGTATTATTTATTAATTGGTATTATTTATTCCCTAAATATTTAGTAGAATTAATTGGTGAAATCATCCGTGCCTGGAATTCTCTTTCCTTACAAGATTTTCTACTATAAATTCAATTTCTTTAATAAATGTAAAACTACTAAGGTTATCTAATAATTTTTGTGTGAGTTTTATCAGTCTTTGTCTCTCAATGAATTGATTCATTTCTACAAATTGATGAACTTATGAGTGTAGACTTGTATGATTTCCTTATTTTCCTTCAGAAACCCATGGGATCACTTAGGATGTCCCCTCTTTTATTCCTCATATTAGTAAATTCTATTTTCCTTCCTTGTGCATGCTTTGATTTTTATTTACTATTCTCTCTCTACTTTCTTAAGTTTGAAAATTAATTCGCTGATGTGAAATCATTCTTCTTTTCTAAAAGAGCTTTTAAATTTTCTCTGAAGCATTGTTTTAGATATATCCCACACATTTTGATATGTTGTATTTTTTAATCTTAATTTAATTTTAAATTTCCTCTAAACTTCCTCTGACCCATGAGTTATTGAGAAACGTGTTGTTTAATTTCCAAATATTTGGGGAACTTTTTAGACATTGTTACATAATTGATTTCTAGTTTAATTCATTATGTTTCAAAAACATATGATTTCTTTATTTTAAATTTGTTAAAACTTATATTATGACCTAGAGGCTCTCTCTTGGTAAATATTTTTGAAAAGAATGTGTATCCTGATATTGTTCATTGACATGTTCTGTAAATGCCAGTTAGGTCAATTTGCTTGATAGTGTTGTTCAGGTATCCTTACTGTTTTTCTTCCTATTTGTTCTACCTATTATGTAAGAGGAGTATTGATGATTCCACATAAATTGTGGATTTGTTTCTGTCTCTATTTCAGTTCTATTCCCTTTTTTCTCTCTTGTTGGGGCATAAAGATTTAAACAATGTTTCTTGGAGAATTAACATTTTATCATTATGTAGTATTTCTCTTTATCTCTGATTATATCCTGGATATTAAATAATATTCTTATGTCTAAATCGTCTGATATTAATATATCTATTCCTTCCTTCTTTTGATGTACTGCATGGTATATCTTTCTCAATCAATTTATTCTTTTCTTTTTTTTTTTAAAGTTACTATGTTTCTTATGGTACTATGTCTATTTAAAGTGGTTTACTTGTATGCAACCTATATATTTGGATTTGCCTTCTCTTCCCTTTAACTTATATGTTCATAACATTAATACTTAAAGGGATTATTTCTGTTTTAGATTTGTACTTTGTTCCCTTTCTTTTTTTTCTTTCATTCTCCTATGTTGAACATTTTTATGATTCCAGTTTTTCTAAATATTGACTTGTTATTTATACTATTAAAAAACTACTAATTTCTCCTGGTTTTATAACACAGATATATATATACATATATGAAGAGTATAAAGAATTGGAAATGAAATAAATGGATATAAAAGAATATTCATTTATTTCTTTATTTTTAAAAGTTCTACAAAACAACTGTCTAAATCAAAAATGGTAATAGTATATTGTGTATTAATGGTACACATAAAATAAATTTATATGATAGTATTATCACATATGATGGAAGTGATATATATGGTGGCCAAGCTCTGTTTTACATATATATCTGTGTAATATAAATATATATATTCCCCTTTAAAAAATCTTCATTGAGATGTAACTCATATACCACAAAATTCACTCATTTAAAGTATGCAATTAAATGGCTTCAGTATATTCACAGATTTGTGTATCCATCAACACAATACATATATTGTTATATGCTCAGATTTGATTTTCAAATAATATTATATCTTCATTTTACATTACTCCATTGGTAATGTAAAAGCTTGTCCACCATATATATCCCTTCCATCCTATGTGATAATATTGTCATGTAAATCTGTTTTATATGTATTATTAATAAACAATATACTATTACCATTTCTGATTTAGACAGTTGTTTTGTAGAACATTTAAAAATAAAGAAATAAATGAATATTCTTTTATATCCATTTATTTCATTTCCAATTCTTTATACTCTTCATGTACATACAAGTTTCTGATTGAAGTTATGTTTCTTCCACCTGCAAAACTTCACTGAAAATTGATTTATTAGGATCTAATTAATAGATTATTTCTTCTAGCAATGGAGATCTTCATGTTTTTTGTTTGTTTCAGAAAGTATTTATTCAAATTTTTTTTTTTGAGACAGGATCTCACTCTGTTGTCTGAGCTAGAGTGCAGTGGTGTCATCATAGCTCACTGTAACCTTAAACTCCTGAGCTCAAGCGATCCCCCTGCCTCAGCCTCCTGAGTAGCTGGGACTATAGGGATGCACCACCACATCGGGCTAATTTTTCTATTTTTTGTGGAGAGGAGGTGTTGCTATGTTGATCAGACTGGTCTCAAACTCCTGGCCTCAAGCAATCCTCCCACCTCAGCTTCCCAAAGTGTTAGGATTACAGGCGTGAGCCACCGTACCTGGTCTTATTCAACTTTTTTGAAGGATATTTTCAGTATATATAGAATTCTGGGGTAATTTTTTTCTTCTTTCAGTACTTAAGAGTCACTTTATTGTATTCTTCTTTGCCTGTTTTTTTAATGGAAGTGAGCTCTAATCCTCATCTTTGTTCCTTATAGGTAATATATTTTCTTCCTCTGGCTTCTTTCAAGATCTTTTATTTGACTCCATTTTGAGAAATTTGAATATAATATGATGTGTGTGTGTTAATTTTTCTATTTGTTCTCTGAGCTTCTTGGGTCTGTGGTTTGGAGTTTGTCACTAATTTTGCAAAAGTCTTGAGCATTATTTCTTTAAGTATTTCATTTACCTTATTTTCTCTCTCTTCTTCTTAAATTCCAGTTGTGCATGTGTAAAACTGATATTTTTCCACAGCTCCTAGAGGCTCTCTTATGTTATTTTGTTGTTGTTGTTTTTGTTTTGTTTCTTTTCTTTTACAGTCTTTTTTGTCTTTGTGCTTTATTTGCAGTGATTTTATCATTTTTTTTCCTTCAGGCATGTCAAGTCTACTATTGTACCTGTTGAAAGCACTATTCTTCCCCTTTATTTATTTTTTTATATTACCATGTTTTTAATTTCTAGTATTTCCACTTGGATTTTTTCTTATAGTGTTCATCACTCTACTGAAATTACCTATCTGATCTTACATGTTGTCTCTCTTCCATTGGACCCATTTAACATATTAATTATGTTTTTTTTAAAAAAATTATTCTATTACAGTTCCATATCTAAGTCTAGTATGATGATTGCATTTTCTCTTTTTTTCTTGCCTTTTCATTTGCCTTGTAATCTTTTTTTGAAAACATATCTTAAATGACAGTAGTTGCTGAGGTAAGAATGCTTTATTTTTAGATAAAATTCTGCTAGGCCTTTTTATGTGTGGGTTTATGTGATTCTAACAGGAAATTGGGCTGGATTTGAAGTTTGTTGGTAGGTTCACACAGTCACACACATAAAGGTGTCACACACAAGCTTCAAAGCCCTCTAGTGACAACTGGTTTTTATCAGGAAGACTGCCAGAGCATTTTTTGTAAATGTCTCTTTCCCCATGTTAGCTTTAGGTCTTTCCTTTGCACTGTGCCCCAGGAAGAATATCTCTTTCAGACCTCCCAGCGGTATTCTGCGGTTGTTTCCTTGACACCTGTAACCATGGGGGTGAGAAGGAGGGATGTTCTCTCACATTGTGACTAAGCCACAGTCTTAGTAAGTTGCTGTGTCCCTGGGTAGTCAGTAGGGTGTCCTTTACAACGTCTCTTGCCTTTCCTCCAACTCCAGAGGTGGGAATAGCATGCACCCCTGGCCATCCTCAGAGGTAATGCTTTTTTACCCTATGGCTTCCCCGCAGTCACAGTAGTTTTCTACCAGTGCCCTAAGGTGACACTTTTTGTTGTCCTTCCCCTGCAGATTAAGGATATTTTTCTGTAGGGTAAATGGCTATGGGACTGGGTCGAGTTTTAGCAGTGGCATCTGCAAACCTCTTCCACCCCCACTGTGGCAGAGCCAGAACCTTAAGAAAGCTTTCTCAGAGTTCTCCCTAATTTTCCCTGAGTGTATGGTGGCATTTGTGGAGGCAAAGCCTGCAAGAGTGTGTGAACCCCTTTATACCTGTTCCCAGTGGCTTCTCATTCTCATTAGCCTGCACTTGATCTTTACCAATGATTTGAAACGGTTTAGCTGTATGTTTTTTTAGGCTTCTATGGAGTCTGGTGTTATGTAGTTCAGGGAAGCAAATGTTCAGTCAAGTCCTTTTTCTCCCAGAACGTGCCTGGATCTCTCTAGATGTTGGTTATCTGGTTTCTCTGTAAGTTCAGTTCTTTGGTGGCTTAAAATATAAAGTAATTAATTTCAGGCCACCCAACTTTTTCCTGCTAGTAAAGACTGGAGTAATGTGATTTCTCACCCAAAATGAAGGTTCTCTGCCTCTGGTTTGTGATCTAGTTCATATACTTAAACCCTACAGGCTAGTATGGGAAAGACTTTTTGTCATGAGGGAGTTAGTCATCACATGACCTCTAAGAAACTATTCAATACTAAAATTTCCAGATATGGAATATTTCTAAAAATCTAATTAAGATTGTTTGGATACCCCTTCACTTCCATGTACCATTTCATAGAAACAAAACAATCAGAGTTCTCTATTCTTTAATTCTTTGTTCTTAACAATTAGTCACATTTTTTTTCCTCCAGCCTGAGACAAGAATGTGTGGTATGGGTGAATACATTTCTGTTTGATGTACATACACATCCACACACAAACACATACATGAACATTTGTTGGAATCAGGAATTAAGATCATATGCTAAGATGGAATACATGCTGGGTCCATCTGTTATCTGTAAAATGTAACATAAGAAAATGCATGTAGTCATATTTACTAAATAAAAAGTGTTCTGGCACTTAATCAGATGCATAAGGTAAACAGCACGTTTATGGAATACTAAATTAAGTTGCTCTTTATTAACTTATCTGGAATTTCCAAAAGGAATTATACTTTGTTAATTACTTAGTCACTTCTTTCTGTTGTAGAAAGGACCAAATAGATTACATTAGTCCTGCAAGTATATTAAGGCTTTATGTTTCTAATGTATCTTTTAAGAAACAGGAAACATATTTAACAAGATAATATTTCAAACATATCACTCAGTCAACCTTCAAATATATACATCATATTGAATAACCTGTTTTATCCCCTTATGTCCATAAACTCTTATACCATTTACAGTCCAAATGATAAAACAACATATAAAGGAGGGCAAGAAATACATTATGAAGCTTCTGAAGTAAAAAAAAAATTCAAGAGTATGTTTCCTACTATTTGTTATTCATTAGTGTCTCCAACTTGTACATTTTACTCTTTAAAATAACACGATGAAGCAAATTGAAGACTGTTTGAAATAAGAAAGTTTGAGTGCCATGTAAATTTGGTTGTTCTCTTTTTGACTTGACTCATATATTTTGTGGGACAATTTTTTTGGTAGCGTGATAACCATTTCTTTCAAAGCTAAATAATAACATTAGAGTAATTGTAAGGAATATTAAAATTCTTTGATGAAAACTTGAAACTGATCTTTGTAATCGTTTGTTTTAACTGGCTAAGTGAATTTCCATTTTTATTTTTTACAACGTGTTTTAGTGGACTGATGGAAAATAACAACTTTTAAATTTCACAGTTTCCATCTGATAATTAAACCCATGCTGTCATTACCAGCCCATAATTTCATAATAAACACAACTTTTTAATTATATAAGCTTTCTTATTCTATCAGTCTTAAAGCAAGTTTCACTAGGGTGCTGTGACAGAAATTCTTGCTTGTGTCACCCAAATATATTTTCATCTTTGTCATTAGTAATAAATTCCCTGCATGTGGGCTAGTAGGTGTAAAACTCCACGGTCCAGCCTCCTTTGAGACGAGGTGCCAATGAAATGTAGGCAGAAGCCCTTGGGTGAGGTGTTAGGGACAGTACTTTAAAGGCTTCTGACTCAGATGGGAGGCATCGTTTATTGTTCTTGTCCCATTATAATTCCTGCTGCCTAAAATATGGTTGCGTGGAGCTATAGCAGCCATTTGGGGAGCGTGATAAAAAGGTTCAGAGAAGCGCAGAGACTTGGCCCTAATATTCTGAACTACTGAAACAATGCCAGAAACTGCCTACTCCAGACTATTCGCTATATGAAGAAAAATAAACCCTTTTATATAGTCCACTGCAATAGGGTTTCTGATAAAAGCAGTCAACTGCTGTTTTTATAAATATTTTTATAAATGTGTGATATCCAGATATGAATGAAAAGAACACACTTCCTCTATGCAATATCTGACATCAGATTATGAACGATTCCTATCACCCAAGTCAAATCTTTAAAGCCATTTATTTATATTACATTTTAGTTTTGTTTTTGTTGCCTACATGTCATGTGCTAAGATCTCACTCCTTTAGCATCTTTGTTGCATGTATTTTTCTCCATATTTTCTTTCAGCCAAAATTCATAGATAAAGTATATCCTGAATTTGGTCATGATAACCTGAGTTTCATGTCTCGGAAAAAATAAAATTCTTTCTTCCTAGGTCCATTTCCTATTACTGGATTTTTTAATATTATACTTGAATTTGCTAGTTGGGAGGGACTAGGAGTATTCAGAATGTGTCATACTGTAGGTATGGTGTGAATGTCTCCAACAAAATGTTGCTGTTGCTAATTTAGGTGAAAGCATTGGAAGAAAAGTTTACTTTATTTGAATCTATCAACTATGTCTGTATATAATGGCAGCTTCAGGAACAAAATTTTCTTGTAAAATCAGGTAAAATTGTTGACAGCAATAATTTCCTTGATGACTGGGAAAATACTTAATATTTATACATTATTTTAAGGAAAATAATTCAGCATCTTCTACCAACCACTAATTTAACATAATATTCCACAGAGAGTCATGTCTATGGGCGTATTCTACATTTTAATAATAATTTCTTTCAAGAGTAAGTTAGAAAGATAGCATGCATACAGATAACATTTTTAAAGATTACCTCAGACCACTGCAAGATTAAAAAAAAATTATAGGAATACATTCTTTTTCCCCCTAAGATATGCCAGGCTGCTTTCTATTAAAATGGCTATAGTCATTGAGGAAAGTTCTTAACATTAAATCTCAAAATGCTTTTTAAGAATCTACACTTGTTTGATATGCTCTATTTCTTGTGTGAAATAAAAATTACATAAGATCTGTTTTCAACCCTCAAAGAGCTTCCATATTATGGAAGAAATATTATAATAGTGGTTTTGATCAACTCAAAGCAGAAACATAGAGAACCATAGACTGAGTTTGAATTCTAACTCTCTCATGTATGAGATTTTAAGCATAATAATACTTAAATATTTATGAGATACAAAATAAATAATTTAATATGGTACTTGAAACTTACTAGGTGTGGTGCTTAAAAAGCAAGGTAGGTTTCATGCCATCATGGGTGTCATCATTCCTGGTTTTGATTCATGGATCTAGTTCTTCATAATCTGTGGGACATAGACAAGACTGTTTTCACACTAGTAAAATGAAGCTAAAAAGAGTATTAACAAGTATTTTATAGAGTTATTGTTAATTTTAGATCAGGTGATGCATTTTTAAGAAAATTAGTACTGTAGCTTGCACTTATTAAATTTCTAATCTATGTTAATTATTTTTATTTATCAACAATATTTTATAACAACAAACTACTTGATATTTAAAAAAATTTATTTCAACTTATTATTTGACCCTATACTTCTGTGAGATAAAAAGGAAAAAATGTTTTCATCCACATATTTTTGGATAAAGAAACTAGGGAACAGATTGAATGAACAGTAATGAATTACAGGTCATTTCTGCAATTCAGGATACTGAATACCTGCAGTATTAGACTAATGACAGTGGCAGATGATCTCATTCTAGAACTACGGGCTTTTGGTCCTCTCAGCATTGCCTTCAGAACATTTCCTTAATGTTCTGTGAAACTTGTATCTCCTCTTGTCCATCTTTGGAATTTCATAAAATCCAAGGAGCCAAAATGTCATGCAGTGTTGTCTTATGCAGAAAACCTGATCCGAACCTCATAATCTATAATGGTTCCCTGTCTCCAGCTTATTCATACTTCCACCTCCACCCCCAACATATCTTCCATGTGGTCTATGCTTCAATGATTTCCAGTACCTTCTATGAAATTCTAGCTCATCCGTTCTTGGGCCAGGACACATTAAAAAAATAAACAACAACAAAAGCAAACAAAAACTTTTCTACTTACAATAATATATTTGGCATCAGATTCTAGTTCAACTCTACTTTCCTCATCTGTGAAAGTAAGGTAACTGGAATAAAAGACGAAGGATAATAGAGCTGTTTATGTATTTTTAGGTAAATAATATAGCTATCAATTGTCTATGTATAAAAGAATGTGTACAATGGATTCACATTAGACATGGCAGATACTATTTTAAAGGTCTACATGGTCATATAGTGTTTTTATTATGCATCAGTATGTCTCATAATCACATTAGGTAGAAAGCTACATGAAAAAAAAAAGATTTAACCTTTGTACTCAAAAACTAATGAATCTTAAAGAGTAGAACAACTTAGTAAAGACGACCAACATGGCTTTTATATATTTACATTTATATACAATTTTTACAATTATATAAAATTTATATATTTATATATTTTATATATTGATAAAAGGTTTTTAGCTTTTTAAAATAAATTTTATAGATATCTATGTGGAATCTTTGTAATATGTTTTAATATAGACAAGGTTATTTCCCAAACTGTTACAAGAAACAGCTATGTGAAAAGTATAAGGAAATGGTCTTGTTGACAGAATCGAGTGAAATCAGTAAAAATGTTGCCAACTAAATGCAATACAAGATTTTGATTAAATTTTGTTTTTAAAAAAGTTATTTGAAAGGATGTCTATATATAGAGTCAATATTAATTGAGCTCCTGTGTATCAGGGACTAAAGAAATATAAGGCAGACGAAGAATAAGTCATGGAGCCAATATCCATTATGAAAAAGAAATTAATTTCTTAACTACCTGCCAAATCAGAATATTCCAGGGCTGGAAGAACCTTCAATGATAATCTTCTCCATACTGCAATTCAGGATACTGAATACCAGAAATTATAAGTGATTTATGCAAAGTCATAAACCAGAAATAGAACTAGTTGTCTTAAAACTCTGTTTTGTTGACAATTAGGTTATACAAGTGTATAGATGCACAGGACTTAAAAAAGGTCCTGAGGTCCTACCTTCTTAAGTCAATTCCTAAGGGTTACAGAAAGGAAATAATATGGACAATAATACATTTCTTTTCATCTCTCACTATGCTAATTATACTATTTTCATTAAGTTAAGCTAACCTGGCCACTACCCATTTAATGTTGAATCACATATTACTTAACAGTATCCTTAAAACAAAATAAAACCAAAGCAAAAAAATCAAAGTAGAAGATTTCAAATGAAAGGAAAGAAGAGAATTTTTTAACATAGCAAGTCCTAAACTCAAATAATTATGTGCTATTCATTAGGTAAGTCCTTAAAATCCTTCTTTAACAACACTGATTATAACCACACCTATGAGCTCAATTTTCAAAAGGAAAATATCACACTGAGCACTTGTGGCCGAACTTCATAAGTGAATTCATCTACCTAACCCAAAAACAGATCTTGGGAAACAAAATTAGAGGGTGTGAAAAACATTTTGAACTTTATTTCTTATACCAAAATGCCCAATATGACTGGAAAAAGTACACCAGCTATATTTAACATCTTTTATATTAAAAGAAAAAAAATGCTTGGCATGGAAATAAAGTAATCACAGATAATTATAACTATCCAAACTGTACAGTTTGACCCAAAATTTCCTCTCCTTATTCTAGAATATCTTTCAAAAACTAACCTAGAGGCTGAGGGAGGTCATTCAACCAATCTGTTTACAAGTTGAGGTATAAGTTAGAACATTGAGGTAATAAGTATGATCATTACTTTACATTTTTCCTGAATAGAGACAAAACCTACTCTAGCAGCTTTCAAATTTACCATTCTGTTTCTTCCCATGCTTGTTTTACAGTTTGGGAGAAAAACATTAAGAACATTAGTTTCGCTGATCCATCATCTTTTTTTCCTATATGAATTGTGTCATATAAAGCAACATTTTGCATTCATGTGTGATACTTTAACTGGAAATTTTACCTTGAGTCATCACTTCTTATTTGCAAATCATCAGAATTTATTTTAATTAGTCTTTAGATACTAGGTTACAAACTTTGGAATTTATTTTGCAAGGAAAGGGGGCATTAGAGAGATTTACGGAGTAGTGAATATTCTAATTTTCAATTTAAAAATCACTGTGGTAGCACTAGCTTGTAGCAAAATGAGATTTGAGGAAGAAAGACTAGTTAGAAGGCCCTTTGACTAGTTGAGAAGAGATTTGATGTACACTTGAGCTAAGCAGTAGCAAAAAAGATGGAGAGACAGAAAATGGTCTAAAGTAGTGATTCCTCAAACTTTACTGGGCATCAAATTTAGAGTTTCTGATGCTGGGAAGAGGCCTGAGGTTATGCCTTTCTAAGAAGTTCCCAGGATATTTGGATGTTGCTGATTCAGAGTCACACCATAAAAACAACTGATCTAAAGCCATTCTACTCAAAATGTGGCTCTTGGAAGAGCAGCACTGGCACACCTAGGGACATATTAGAAATGGAGACAGTCAGGCATTCCCCTAGTCCAACTGTATCGGAATCTATGTGCTTACAAGATTCTCAAGAGGTTCCTATGAAGATTAAGATTTGAGATGAGGGTCAGGTGCAGTGGCTCATGGTTGTAATCCCAGCACTCTGGGAGGCCGAGGTAGGAGGATCGCTTGAGGCCAGGAGTTCAAGACCAGCCTGAGCAAAATAGCAAGACCCCATTTCTACAGAAAATAGAAAAATTAGCTGGGGATGGTGGCACATGCCTGTAGTCCGAGCTACTCAGGAGGCTGAGGCAGGAGGATTGCTTGAGCCCAGGAGTTTGAGGTTGCAGTGACCTATGATGATACCACTGCACTCAAGCCTGGGCAACAGAGAGAGACCCTGTCTTTAAAAAAAAAAAAGTTTTGAGATGTAATGCACTGGTCTGAAATAAAGAACAAGTAGGATCAAAAAGGTGTGGAAATAATGAGATTGTTCAGCATGACTGAAGTTCCTGAAGAATTAAGTGAATAGTGGTTAGTGGTGATGGTGCTTAATAAGTTTCTTCTACTCAGAGCTGGAGGTGGACAAGGTACCTTCTAGAAATCAATATATTTCTCACAAACCCCGAAGTCAATTCTTTCATATATATATATACACACACACACATATACACATATGCACACACACATATACATATATGAATACACACACATATATATGATATATCCAAGCTTGATTAAGAGACATTGGTACATAAAGTTAGCCCAAGGAGTATATACAAGTCAGGTAGTCAAGTTATGAAGTTCCTGCTGTTCTTTTTTTTTTTTTTTTTTTTTTGAGCTGAGGTCTTGCTATGCTGTCCAGCAGGCTGGCCTGAGACTTCTGTTTTCAAATGATCCTCCTGCCTCAGCCTCCCAAGTAGCTAGCTGAGGCCATAGGCATGTGCCACCACACCTTGTTGTATGAGGCCTCTGTTCTGAAAATCGAGATTGAGAACTATGGCTTCTCCACAAGTGCCTGCTCTATAAGTAGGAAAAAAGTGAAATTTCTGGCTCTGATTCTGGATTTATGTCCAAATATGCTGTTTCCATCTCTTCTAGCAGGAGATGAAGTCCTATACCAGATAACTAAACAATTTCCTTCCTTGCAACAGGTAAGCCTTGCAATTTCCTTACTTCCTTCATTTGTGTGTATAAAAATGGAAAGCAACTGCATCCATTTTTTATGAGAAAAAATGGTTTATTAAATTAAAGAGGATAAAACAAAATACTAAAGTGGGGCTACTCCTCCAGTGTAAGAATATGTTGCACTTCACAACTTTCTTTATTAGAAAAGATAAAATTTCTTCCAAATCATCTGTCTTTGAGAATAGGGCTTAGTAAATGATGTCAGAAACCAAGAACTGTAGTGAGAGAAATTTAAAAGAAACCAGTGGCCAGACCCATGTTCAACTCACTAGTGGAGTATGGCAGGCACTGAGCAAACAACTTACATCTAAATCCAGGCACCTCCTACAAAGTGACTGTGGAACTTCTGGGAATTTACTTCATCTATCCAAGTCTAAGGCTCCTCTTACTAATTTTAACATATGGTTGATGTGAGAATTAAATGATAACACATAACAGCATTTACTAAATAGCATAGTACTTGAAAGTTCACAGTTTCTCAGTAACTTTTGGTATTTTCTGTATTTTCCTGCACATTGGCCACAGCAATGGATAAATACGTCTTACTTTTTTGGCTATTGTAGAAAAGCTAGATTGGATCAGAAGCCATTGGCCAAAATTGTAAGCTCTAAGGGGAAAGCCAGAGTTTTCAGCCACCAAAGTGCATACTGGTATGCCAGGAGCGCTTCTTTCCCAAATGTACTCTTCCACTGTAGTCAAAAAGTATAAAGTTGGTCTATAATAATTGAATGCGTATGGTTTTTGGTGGTGATTATTTGACAAAACACTAAATGAGCAGGCCATGCAATAGCTTACTTTTTGGTATTTGTAAATAAGAAACAAACAACTTTTCAGGACATCAGACTGTCACAAAAGATATGTCAAGTGTTTTTTTTTTTTTGCAATATATAAAAACTGTGTTTTATGAATATTAAAAAAACAGTATTAGAAGAAACAAATAGTTGTCCTCAAAGAGTGACATCACACAAAAGTTGAGCCCCCAAATATTTTCCTATAGGGATATATTTACACAAACTATAAAATAGTTATACCATAGTAGGGATAGCATGTTAATTATTGCAGACTCTTTAGTTGTGGTCCATATCTTTTAATTCTTTAACCAAAATATCAAGTATTTAAAAGTCTTTTTAAGAGAAAAGGAGGGAAAGAGGGAGCCAGAGAGGGAGGGAGGGAGAGAGAGAGAGAGACAGATATTGATTGATTGATTGATTGATTGGGAACTAAGCTGAAGTGTCTCTTCATTGAAGAAGAAACAACACAAGTGAAGGAAGAGACACCAGAATTGCAGAAAGGCCAGTTACAGGCTAACTAACTGACTTCAGGTACAGAGATAGATCTCAGCTTTTTGCTGTCTTCCCCTTGACTAACTTTAATGCAAAGTTTGATTTTGCCTGGTTCCCTGAATATTACAGGGCCTCCTGTTTCAGCAAGATCAGGGAGGGTGGAAAAAACAAGAGAGGCAAGATTATGTCAACATAAATATCCATAGAGAGGTCATGCTCTCTTTGACCCACACAGGGAGTTAGGTAAAGCAGCTACAAGGAAATGTACCATTAAAAGATGCAGTGGCAATGGAATACAGTGTTCTTCCTTTTATTAATACCATTACATTTCTGGAAATAATTTACCTTGAAATTTTCCCTAAAGTGTGGTTCTCTTACTGCATCAGAGGAAAATATAGGTAAAAGAGTACACATTGGAATATGGATGTCTATTAGAGCCAAGAGGTACAATGTTACCTTAGGTTTCTGGTTGCGCATAAGGTACTTAAATTTTTCCCCCTCCCAATAAAAATAAATTACCTCTCTAGACTGTTGAGCCAGATTCTTCAATTCTCTCTCTCGACACATCAATGTAAAATTAGTAGGAAAAAAAGCAAAGAAATGCATGGACCAAAGGTGTGAGGAATTCTCTTGTGTGTCTGTGTCTGGACAGAACCCATTCATGTGCATGTAAACCTTGTGACTACCTATACAACTAAAGTTAGAAAATCACCTGCACTTGTCACAAGCTAGGGAATTGGTAGCCTCACTCAGAGTATCAGGAGTTCAATAAATTTCAGCATATGAAAAATAAAATATGGACTTAACAAAGGCTTAAGCTTTAAAAAGTCAACTTGTGAGAATATAAGAAAAAGTATAGCTTTCTATTTCACTTTTTGGGAGACAAAATACTTACAAAGTTAGATAATAGAAGCATAAAGTTTTAGGAGCTTGTCCTTAGAATCCCTAAGTTGAAAAAAAAATCAAAACATTTCAAACCATTTAAGTTGTAAGAGTTTAATTGTATTTGTTTTTTCAAATTCCAATTTCTGGGCATCACTGATTTTTCCTCAACAAAATAAGAAAGGGGATACGTATAATTATAGAAAAAACATCTGTGAAATCCACTTTTGAACCACAAAATGCATATATGTCATAAAGGAGTCTTTCATTTTTCAAAATCTTTCATTTTCCTTGACCAACCATGGTAAGAGCAAAGCAAAGTAATTTCTCCTTCCTCTTCTGCAGTGAATTTTCACAGCCAACCACAAATGGGAAAGGATTGTAGCACTTTATAACCACATAGACTTTTGCCCTTCAAAGAATAAGAGGAGAATGGACATTTAATGGTTTGTAATGGTGATTCATGGGCTTTCAGTGTACACCAGCATGCATTCTATCCCATTATAGACTGGGAAGATTTCACACCTGATAAATGGAAAGTTGCTTAAGAACATTTTATTTTATTGTTTGGGTAAATGCTTTCTATGTACACTTTTTTTAAAATTGAGGCTATTTTTGTCAAAACATGCAATTTTAATCTGCATTCTGATTTTTAAATTTCCTCTAAGGCATCTTTATGCAAATATTTGGTTTCATAGATGCTCACCATCAGTGTTTGCATAGGGTTTGATACCAGAGATGAACAAATCAGAAACTAGCTGAGTATACTGGCCAAATGGAATGATGCATTTTGTACTAATCATTGACAGTGTCAGGACACATTTATTTGTACAACCCCAAAACATGGCATCATGCCTCACAACAAATCAGGCTACAGCAAGTTCAACACTGTCTGATAACATGGAAAAAGTAGTTCAGTACCAGATTTCCTTTTAAACATAGGTGTGTGGAAAATAGGTTCATAATACCATCACAGGATAGAAAGGAGTCTGTTGAAGTGATTTGAAAGCAGATGTATCCTTGGCAGTCAGGAAACAGTAAAGTGTTTCTGCTTGGACAGAACAGAGGACAAAGATTGATGAATAGGTGAAATAATAAAACTACATGGGGATTTTAAAGAAAAATTCACATTTTTCTTTAAGCATCTCACTGTCAATTACAGAATCTGTTCAATATTTACTTAAAAACTGAAAAGGATTATGTAAACTAGTATAGAAATTTTAGAGAATGACTAAAATGATTTGAAAAATTGTGTATCATAGATATATGACAAAGTATTAAGAAAAGTTAAGATGAATATTTTGGCTTAGTGAGTGAATTGTGATGGCCAGTATGGGAAGAAAGGATATGAATATAATGGCTCTCTACTGGATTTCACGGTTCCAAGAAAGGAAAACATAATTGTAGCAGAGAAGAAGGAAATATAGATGATAAAAGTAAAGGAAGTTTTTTAATGTAAAACATCAGTAATGCTGTCTTCTACAATGAAAATAATTTTATTTGAGAACCTTAATATTAGCCTGTATATAAAATACATACTTCTAACCATATTCAACACAGGATTTATTTTCATAAATGTATAGAAGTTCATGGTAGAAGAGTATCAAGAAGAAAATTGATTTGCAATAAATAATTTAACTCTCACAAACACAAAGTCTATGGGTTAGTAAAATAATGGCATACTTATTGAGCTAGGAATTTATTTATGTTATTTGTGTTTTTACTTATGTATGTTATTACTGTTATTTACTTATGTGGTGGGCATTTGTTTAAGCTGCTAAGCCATCACATAAGCCTGCACAATTATAGCCACAGTTTACTGAAAGAAATGAAGCCAGAATTAGTTAACTATCCAAGTTACAGATATGCTAACGGCAGAGTTGATCCCCTATTCTTGTAACCACTACATAGTACCACCCCTATCTTAACTTGCTGTACTTGCTTTCCTGTGTAGAATTAAGTTGTCATAGTCTTAAGAAAAACTTACCTTCTTTCTGTAGGTCTTAAATAAAAGTAAATGTAAGAATGAAAATAGAGCAAAAGAAAAATTAATGAGTACTTCACTTTGAACACTTCAAAGATTTTTTTGTTGGTGTTTTTAATGCATTGAAAAGAATTTAATCATTACTTATTTAATATTATTCTTATAATATATGTTTAGTCTGTTGTTTAATGTCAGATCTGTGAACTTTTTTCCTAGAACTGCCTTTTTAGAAAGCTTTTTTTTTTCTAAACTTGTAAAATAATGACAGAACTTTATACACTTTTCATTAATTATTTATAAGCAGGTAAAGTGATTTTTTAAGTGAGAGATTATGAGAACCTGATTTGTAAGGAAAGAAAGAGGATTAAAAAAAGAGAAAAATTAATATATTTCAGGGAAAGTTTGGAAGAAAAGTCAATATACCTCTGGTATCAATTTTTGTAGAAATATGAGAAATATGAAGGACAGCGAAGAGTTGATGATGACCTTGGCTTTTCTTGCCTAGATGTCAGATGTGAGGAGAGTTGGCATTAGGAGACACAGGAGCACATGACTCTTCTGTAATTTTGATTTTCTGGGCATTCTTTAATAATCTAAATAATAACTCCATGTCCATTTACCTTGTGCGACTTCTCTGGAGCACATGGTGCTGTTGGACATTTCACCTTTTAAAGCGTTTTCCCCCTCAGCTTGCAAGGCGCCTCTCCCTCCTCATCTTTCTCTTCTCTGAGGGCTTCTTCTCAGGGTCCTGTCTCTCTTCCTCTGCACAATCCATAAATATTAGTTTCCCCTAGAATTTCAGCCATATGCGTAAGAAAGAGCAAAGATTTTGAAGTAAGTTCAATAAGCAATTACACTTTTTCTGTTCCACTCAAAATCTTTGCAAACTTGAAGAACACATGCAGTCTCTTTATAGTCTCATGGTTCTCCTTAACCTGGCTTACAAGGCCCTGCCATGACCTGGGGCTGGCGCTGGCTCTTGCTTGTCAATCCAACCTCAACCAATAAAACTTCCCTTTTTCCCTCTTGCACAATCCCTGTACTCTGAGCTTCAGTCATTCTGACTTTTTCCCCCAATTATTCAATGTAATGCTTTCCCCTTTTTCTCCAAATATTGACACATATTGTTGTGTCTATGTGTCATGCACCCATAATTCTAATTTCTCTTGGATAACCCTAATGATAACACAGGTCCAACAAAGCATTGACACCACTTCCTCAGGGATGTCTTTCCTGAAACTGCCAACTTAGGGTAAGTGCCCCATCTATATATGCCTAATGCTTACAGAGTTACGGTGACTATATAATTTATCTTCCAAACATGGATATAATTGAGGGCGAAAGGAAGTGCTATTACAATGATGCCAGGACAACAGATGTAAACTAGGACTATTCTACCTCTAGTGAACACTGCTTTCCCAACTATAGCGTTGCTAACCTGCTATCCAATTCTCTGTTTCTAACACAAACACTCCATGGGGTTGGGTACAGTGAGCACCCTATTTACTTTGAATCCCTGATATTTATCCCAATGACAAATCCATAGTATGTGCTCCACAAAAGTTATGAGTAGATTGTATTTTATTTCTTACAAGATGAGATATGTCTATGTAATACAAGTATTTTTTTTACACAATTACATTTCTTCTTCTTGTGGTTTGCAGACATGATTTTTTTCTTCTGAATGAACAGTTATGTATAACAATGATGCTGAATTTAAAAAATAATAATTTGGTGTTAGGTTTTTTAAGTTATCTATATAGAAAATTGTATATTTTTGAACAATAACATTGTTTTTTTCCCAATCCTCATGCCTTTTATTTTCCTGATAATGAATTACGTAGGAGTTCTAGTACATTGATTAAAATTGACGGTATTTGTAGTCCTGAGCTTAGAAATTTTACACACTCATATATACATATATACACATATGTGCAGCAATAATATATGTACACATATCTATATGTGTATGTGTGTGTATTTTCCTACAGTTTCTACTATGTATTGAGCAAATTATTATGTATTGCAATTATATGCAATTGCTATTGCTATGTTTATGCCATAATTCTATTAATTTTGTGAGAATTACATCATTGTGTTGGTTTATAGGCTTACCACCCATGTTTACCCAAACAAGATATGTCTGTCCCCAAAGAATATAAGTCATTCTGTGGGTTTTTGAACCACATTAAGGGTGGAATAAAACTTTATGCACTCCTGTGTTTTACGTTTCTCTCAACATCATGTTATTGAGTTAAGCTGATGCTTGTTTGTTTGTTTATACTGATGTATGCTAAACAATTTTGATGTTTTCAATGAGGTAGTTGCAAACATTACTTCTTTGAAACTTCTTATTCAGATATACTGTTGCAAACGGGCAACATAATTTTTAGTTTATATCCTGCGACTGACAATGCTGGGTCATATCCTTTAATATCTTCAACTTTAATAGATTATGCCATACTGTTTTTCCAAAATAGTTATTCCAGTTTGCATTCTCATCAGCAGTATATGCCAGTTTCTGTTGCTCCACATTATCAACAGTATTGTCAGACATTAACATTTTGGCAAACTGACAGATATGTAATTTATTCTACAGGTTTTTTTTTGCATTCCTCATTATTTATATGGCTAAGGACCTTTTCTTATATTTATTATTTGCTTGGTGTTTGTCTTCCATGAATTTGTTGTAGAATTTTTTTCCTTTATCTAGTAGATCAGGGGTGGGGAAACTTTTCATGTTGGAAGGCCGCATTAATTTAGCTGTAATCAAATAAGGCTTCATCAAGAAACTTCAATTAGATATACTGAAAAATGCACATTATGTTGCAAAAATCTAACTGCTATGTACTTAATAATTTAAAAAAATGAAAACTATTTGTTAATTTTTAAGTTAACTAACTTTTTAATGACTTTTCTGTGTCTGCTTTTTGTTGGAAAGCATTTGAGTATTTGGTTGCAACACAGAGGTCCTCAGTTTCAGTTGATCCCCTAAATGGGTATCAGTCATTTGTGACCTTAAGGGTGTCTTGATTTGGGTTAGGGAGGAGAATGTAGACTCACAGCAATAAGTGGTTGAAATGCAAGAAAACATTTTTCCAGCGTGTTGCCAAAGGCGTGGATATTCTACTGCATCTTTCCATTTCAATTGGATCTTTCTTAGCATCAAACAATGACTTTAAAATGTCATCTACTGAAAGCTCAATCAATTCCATTTGTAGTTCTTTAGGTGCCTTGGTGATATCAACTAGGTGAGGCTGAAATGCTAATTTGAGTGTGATGTCGTGATTCTCAAAGTCAATGAACCTTTCATTGTATTCTCCAATTAATAAGTCTATAACAGCTGCACATTCTTCAAATGATTCATGTATATCATCCTGCTCATCAATGACCCTTGCTAACTGGGGAAAATGTTCATACAAAATTTCCTTTTGAAGAAAAAGTATTTTGAAAAAAGATAGCTTTCTTTGAAATGCTTGGTTTTTTTGGCACATATCATATAGAGATTTAGTTTACCTTTCAAAGAAATGTTCAGGTTGTTTTGATTTAACATGGTGTCACACAGAAATGCTGCATTTCTTTAGAAATTTTCTTTCAATAATTCACATTGCTGATTCTGTTCTTCATAAAATTTAAATATCTGTTCTTGCACAGATAAAATTTTGACTAACTCTGTGCAATAGCCAATACACTTTAGAATGATATAGCAAATCCACACTGAATACCTCATCCTTCAACTTTAGCATGTTACGAAACTGAGGATGCTGTTGTTGCATTTGCAGGAATATGGTTAACAATACTCACAACTTGTTGCAAAGTGTCACTGAAAATAGTAGCTTTAGCACAGAGATTTTGCTGATGCCAGAAACAATGAAAAGAAATGAGAGCATCCTTATCTGTTAATACTTTTTTTTAATCTGTGCAATCAACCCTTCATGTTTTCCTGCCATAGAAGGTGCACCATCTGTACATACACTCGCTAAATTTACCAAATTCAGTCCAGCTTCATGACATTTATCTTGAAAATTGTTGAAGATATCTATTCCCCACATTCTGTTCTCAAGAGTGTCCAAAGCTAGTAACCCTTCATAGCAAGGAAAATCTTCTGTTATGACCTGAATGAAGTACAAGACCAGCATTGAATCAGTAGTATCAGTTGATTCATCCAAAGCAATTTAATAATATATATTTTCTTTTTGAATTATTGCATGAAGTTGCTCTGTTAAGTTGAAGCCTAATTCATGTTGCCAATCACTTATGGTTCTCCTTGAAAGAGGCAGTTGTTTGTACTTTGAAACATTATCGGAGTCTAAGCATCCTACACCTTCAACAATGCATTCTTTCACAATTTCTGTATCACTGAATGGCTTCCTTTTTTCCTGAGTACATAAGCTACTTTATAAGTTGCTTCAGTGGCATTCAGGCCTATTGCTGCTTGAAAGGATTGCCTTTGCTTTTGCTTTTCATCTTTTAATTTCTGCAATATAACCTTTTGTGCCTCTCCCTCTAATTTAAAATATTTGTGGTTCTTATGAGTGTTATAATGCTGATGAGCATTAAATTTCTTTAATGTTGGTATTGCAGTATCACAAAGCAAGCAAACCATCTTATCTTTAGCAGAAACAAGACAATATTGCAATTCCCAATACTCATTTAAAAATCTGCTTTCTTCCTTCAGCGTTCTCTTGGTCTTCTTTGACATCATGGGCTGTTAAGCAGACAGAGTTACAAAATACTGTCAAGCTGTGCAACTATTCACAAATTCTACTTCAAACAGAAACACAGTGCACTCTTGTCAAAAGGTGATAGCAGATTGGCATGCTCGACTCCCATAAACTCTTGCCAGCAGCCTTGTGTGGTAGTTGCTCCAGTCAGGCGGAGGAAGTTAGAACTAAATCATGATCATATCAGCCATCAATTTAGCCCTTATGGCTTACTAATATTCTAATTGTGCCATTCAATCTGGGAGAATTATTTCCTTGAAACTTATTTTATTCTTTGGTATTTTAAATACGTTCCTTTTAAAAACAAAATAAAAATATAAAAGATGAACAAAAATGTATTAATAAAAATAGAAGGATTTGTTCTGTAAAATTTGGATTCAGGCTGCACTTAAGGATCTAGAAGGCCACATGTGGCCTTAAGGGCACAGGTTCCCCACCCTTTATTAGATTATGTTTGTGTGTGCATGTGCACATGTGGTATATCTCTTGTGTGAATGTTTTGTAGGAATTCTAAAACCTCTCCCATTCTCAGTTATTACATACATTGCACATATTTTATCTCTTTCTGCAACTCATGTTTACTCATACAGTCTTCTCTGTGGATGAATAAAATTTTTATTTAATATAAACAAAATTATCTATCTTTTCCTTTATGTTCTCTAAAATTATCTACCTTTGCCGTTATTTTAGTCAAGAAATCCTCCCCTATATTGAATTTTGAAGATATTCTCATATAATATTTCGTTAAAGCTTTATAGTTTTGTTTTCCATCCATACTTTGTTCTGGAATCCATCTGTAACTGATTTTTTTCTATGCTATTAGGAAAGACTTCAATATATTTTTCCCTAGGTATATCCAATTTTTCAGCACATTATTTGAAAATACTATTCTTTCCTTGTTGATATGCCATGCCATCTCTGTTATATATCAATTCTCCATGTAGCATTTAAAACTTTTTCCTGTAAGTATTGTTATAACTGCATCACACTGCTGTTGGAATGTACTGTTTCATTATTGTTTATTCAAAATATTTTCTAATTTTCATTTTTATTTTTTTCTACAACTTATGGTAACTTATGTTTTCCTTAATTTACAATAATATGAAGATTTTTTAATTTTTTGTATTACTTTTCAGCTCAATTGAAGTATTATAAGAGAACTTGCTCTGTATGGCAGAAGTCCACTGGAATTCAAAATAATGTAAAATTGTTATACCTTACTGGTGGACTGAACTTTTATTTTCAATGATGTGGCACCCTTTCATTGAGAAATGCTTTTTGCCTTACAGCCTATTTTAAATGACTATAACTACATCATCTTTCTCGTGGTTGCTGTTTGCGTGGTCTGTCCTTCCAAGTTTTACTGTCAACCTTTTTGTTTCTTAATGTGCAACATATGTGTTTTTGAATATTGCATAATAGGAGTTTTTAATCTAAACTTATATCCTTTTGTTTTAACTGAAGCATTAGTCCACTTTCATGTACGGTAGTTTTTTATATATTTGGGTTTAAATCTTTCATTTCATTTTGTGCTTGTTATAGCTCTTGCTTGTTCTATTTTCCCTTTTTTCCTCTCTTTCATGTTGAGTCTTTTAATTCCTTTTTTATTTAATACTTTGAAGTTCTGTGCCTATATTACATTATTTTTCTACATATGCTGGGAAATGCAACAAAAATAATTACCAGTCTAGAGCTGATTAGTAACTCTCCCACCTTCTCAAACCAAAGACCTGGGAACATTTCAACTCCATTTAAATACTTTCCAAATTATTTGTTTCTATTTTTTTTGTATTTTTAATTCAATTGCCTTCCAAAACTTCCATTAGACATTATTGTTATGATTCTTTGTATATAGTTAGTGTTTATTTACATCTATTTACATAATTATCACTTTTTTGCTCTTCCCTCCTTCTATTAATAGTAACTCAGACATTATGGGATTACCACCTCCTGTCTCAAGTATATCCTTTGGAACTTCCTCTAGTAAACATTTGTTTGTTCCAGACTCTCTCATTTATGTTTTTTTTAAAATGTTTCAATTTCATCTTTATTTTGGAAGGTATTCTCTGTCAGCACATTGATATCATACCACTATTCTCTGATTCATAAATTTACTGAGGAGTAGTCAGTTGTAAGCTTAATTGTACTTCTTATAATGTAGATACCTCCTTAGCTTTTCTTTAAGATTTTCTCTTTCTAGTTATTGGCAGTTTCAATATGTTGTATCTAATTTTATATATATACACACACACACAAATATACTATATATTTTATACACATATAATTTGGCTTAGGATATGTTGGATTAGTTGACTATATGGATAGATGACTTTAATTTTTGGACATTATGTATGCATGCAAATATTTCCTATTTCCTTCTCTCCTTTTCTTGAAATTGGATAATATATAATAGACATTCTCATTAAATCCTCTAAGTGTTTTAATCTCTTTTCTGTATTTTACCCATTTTGTACCTTTGTGCCAATTTTTGAACAAATTGTACTGATTTATTTTCCAGCTTATTAATTCTGTTGTCAGATCTGTCCAATTAGGTCCAACTTTTTATTGGGTATTTAATTTTAATCTATATATTTTTATTTTTTTAATTTAATTTTAATTATTGTATTTGTTATTTCTCAAAGTCGTATTTTATTGTTTTTTAAAATCTTCAATGCCATTCATTTTATAATTTCCAATTCTCTGTATTTTATTGCTTTTCTTTGTTTAAAAATATTATGTATATAATTTTGATACTTGTTCTAATAATTTCAGTATCTTGCATTTTTTGTATGAATTCCTTATCTTTTATATCACTGTATGGGTTCAGTCATGGTGACTTTTTGCTTGTGTACATGGTTTTCTTTGCGTGGTGCTCCTTAATGACCTTTAAGAATGGCTTCCAGGGGACACCTAAGGCTTGATATGAAGGTATCTCTTTCAGAAAGTATTTATATTTTCACTTGCTTTTGCCAAGTGCATGAGATCCTTTCACATGGAAAACTTTAAATGAATCCATGCTTGGAGATTCTTTGACCACCCAATCAAGCAAATTTGAGCTGAAAATCATGTGATATCTGGCCAGTTGCTCACAATCTCTTGAGGAAAAGGTTTGGCTTTTCTTCACATTTTTTTAATTTCTTTTTTTTTTTTCTTTTTACTTTTCCTCTGTGCTTATTCCAGGACCACGATAACTTTTCCTGAAAGAACAACAGTAATTCATGATTTTCCTGAAGGGATAGCACAAATGTTCCTTGTTTAGATTATGTATGGGTGTCTAGCAGCCTCCCACTTTGGGAAAGAGTGGTCATTGAGTCAGACATTGGTCTCCTTCAAGCCCTCACAATATCAGCTCACCTTCTTAGCTGCATTTCATCATGATTAGCAAATATGTTCAGAGCAAAAACAACATCTTTAGGTTGCTTCTTTGGTCTTGAAGTTCTTACTATCTTGTTAAATAGTCCTAGCAGTTCTGTTATGTTTTGTTTTGCATATGTTTATCCAGTATTTTAAGTTACTCTTTGTGTCAGTGTTGGTCTGAAAATGTAGCCTGCTATCAGTGTCAGCAGAAATAATGACCTTGTATTTAAAATAAGACCAGTAAGAATGGCCATAGATCTCTAGACGTGTTTAGGTACACTATAAACTAAACAGAGAAATGAATTCAACCAGGGTTCATGTTATCCCAAGAAAGTACAACTAGCATGGATTGGGCAAGATAGTTAAGATTATATGTAGAGGCAATGAAATCCAAGGAAAAAAGAGTAAGTTGATTACATAAAAAGGTGAGATCTAATTAAAATTTGATTAGATCACAAATTATAGATTGTATTAGGATTGCTGTTGATATTGAGTTAATTTAGAAGAGTGAAATTATACTTTTGGAGAAGGTGATATTTATCAGTAATGCCAGAGATTAAGTTTTGAATTTGGCAGTGGGTAGCTGATTTATGGTGGATAGTAAACTCACTGGAGAAATAGGAGAAAAAGGACTAGAGAAATATAGAGGCAAAGCAAAGACTAGTTACCATAATGGCAAACCATTAGACCTGTGGCTATAAAATAACGGATCTGGCCTCTGTGAGGGTTGTTTACATTTTCATCCATGTTCATTCTGCCTTGAAATAATTATGTCTTTTATTGCCACAGGAACTCTAACAAGCTCTCCTTTTCAAGGCACGATGATTGAACATCTATTCTTCAAATGCATTGTATTATTAACTTCAAATAAGATGTGACTGAATGCCCCAAATTTAGTTTTTGACATATCAATAACAGAAGTGATAACAAGATATAAAGTCTTAATAAATGGCCTAATGGTAAAATAGATTCATATTTTATAGTATGGCTTTATGTGTAATGAAAAAATATTTACATTATTAATGTAAATATAAGAATGTAGTTTAATTTTTTTTCAAAAATTTCCCTATATTCTTCAATTTTAATGCTTTCTTTCTGTCTTCTATTATTGGCTTCATTTTTTTAAAGTTAGGTCATTTAAAAAACAATGTTATACTTATTTACTCTACTATAGTTTCTATCATAGGAATCACCACTTTTTTCTAGTAAGAAATTGCTTAACCTGTTCTTTCTTTTTTGGGAGCTAGGAAATTTAAGTGGTTTACTAATATTATTTTAAATAAATTACATTTTATTAGCATACCATAATCATTTAAAATTGACTTTTATTATAAATTAGGATTCTTTCCCTCTTCTTAAATTTCTTTATTCTTATTCCTCTTTTAATAGTTTCTTCATTTAAAAATTACAAATAGATGTATTTGAAATAGATATATCAAAGTAACTACAATTTTTATCTAGTAGTTATTTCTTCTATGTGAAATAATCATATCTGATCTATTTTAGAACAGTTCAGTCATCTAGATAATTATTTCCATCATAAAATTAGGGGGGACTGAGATTTCCTTGAAATAAATATATACAGTGCACAAATGAAACAAGATTAAGCTTGTATAGGATTAAGAGTCCTAGGATTTGATATCAAGTATCATCTCTGCAGCCACTAGCTATATGAACTATAACAAATGTCTTAAACTTTCTAAATATTTCTTTTCTCATTTATGAAATGCACAGCATATTTCTTTTATCACCTCTCTCACAGGGTAATGTACTAAATGGGACTAGTGTATGTGTCAGAACTGTGTAAAGTAAAAACGATATGGGTGTGAAATGTATGCTGTACATATTGCCAGCCATTCACAATTAGGTCCACTCAAAAAGTTTATGAGAATGATTCTTAAATAAATATAGCACTTATGAGTATGAGATTTTAGGGTTTACCATATCCAGTATACTCAACAGTTTGAGAGACATGAAAGGCGAAAATATGAGCTCTGTTAATAGCCATTGCAGGGCTAAGAATAACAGAATTATTGTAGATTTAAAATTTTGTAGGATTTCAATGACAAATCCATTTAAATCATTTTCCATTCTCATCGGCCACTCCTAAAGAAAAAGATAATGAAGCGTTTTCATTACTTAAAAGAAATAGGTAAAATGGTCCACTGAAAGGAAAGTTTCTATGGCTTGCAAAGGAGTTATATTTGTAAATGTTTATATAAAATATATTCCCTTTTCAATAATCATTTTTCCTATTCTGTGTTTTCTTTTTCCTACATTTCATTTAGATACAGCATTGATGTCTGAGGCTGGCTCTACTAAAACTCTCCAAGGAAAAACTTGATAGATTCAGTATGCTGCTTCCTTTTTAGCCAAAGCTTTCTGAGTTCTCTTTTTAAACAATTTTGCATGGAGCTTAGAATAGATGACATATGGTGGCTGCTTCATCTCACTGTTAATTATATTTTTTTGAAATTTCAAAGCCTTTTTTAATGAGCACATTAATAAAATGGTATGCTTCTGCATATGTGGAAAGAATGATTTCATGACTATAGATTATTTAAAGTCTAATTGGCATTAGTCCCATTTCATTAGACAGCCATCCTACTATTAATATAGTATTAAAATAATTATATAAAATCTAATAGAATAAAAAATATTATTATCTCCCCCAAATATATTGGAAACACATACTTGAAGATATCAAGCATCAAGATTGGATGGTATTTTATAGTCTACAAAGGTCTTTCTTCAATGCCACTCAATCATTTAATCCTAATGGCAAAGCTATGGCTAATAAGTTTGGAGGTGATCAATTAACACAGTGGATGTGGAAGTCAATATTATAACTTTTTGATATTGAGATTATTTGCTACATGTTGATTTAAACATTTGGGTTAGGTTTATGTGAAAAAATAAAATTTTTATTTAATGACCCCCAAACTGCGTATTTTTTCCTTTATCTATAAAACTATACAATTGTGTATTCTGAAAGAGTTTGCCTTCAATATATAAAAATTTATAAGTTAATGGGGGAGAAGAGAAATGCTAACGAAAATACACAAACAGTGAAGGAGTTAGAAAATCACTATTTCACAAACACGTTCGCAGTAACTTATCCAGGTAAAAATCAACAGTACATGATAAGACAAGTAGGTTCATATTTCTTGAGAAAAAGTATATTACATCATTTCTAAGTATCTCACCAAAAACTTATTAATTGCAAAGACAAAAATAGAAACTTTATTGTGTAATAACATAGTAGATTCCATTTTAGCCATGTAAACGTTATTACCACCAATAATGGTGCAAATTGGGATTATTTGCTTCCTAATATGATGCACTGAGAAGGGCACAAGTTCACTTTTGATATATTACTGGCAATGTGCTACATGAATCTGATCATGAAGAAATATCAAACACACCTAAACTGAGGGACATTCTACAAATTTACTGCCCTATGTTCTGTCAGAATCATAAGAGACAGAAAAACAGAGGAACTGTTCTAGATTAAATTAGAATAAAGAAACATTTCAGCTAAATGCAATGCATGATCATTGGTTGGATCTGAATTGTGAGGAAAAAAGCCATATGGGCATTAATTAGACAATAAGTGAAATTTGAATATTTACTGTAAACTAAATAAGAGTATCTATCAATATCAATTTATCTGATTTTAGTTATTTTACTGTTTAAAAAAGAGTATGTCCTTATTCCCAGGAAATAGGTAATAAACTGTTTAAGGGTAGGAAGTATGATTTCTATGTTCTCAAATTGTTAAGAAAAAGTATTATAGATAGCCATAAAAAAGGAAATATTGCAAAATGTTAAAAATGAGAAATATTTGAATATTGTAGAGCATACTAGAGTTCTTTGTAGTATGCTTGAAATTTCCTACGAGGTTGAAATTATATAAAAATAATTTTAAAAATTTAAAAATCCAACACTTAACATTTTTTTCTTCATTGCTTCTCTTAAGCCATAGGATACAGATTTCCTTTTAATTACAATTGTTCTGGTATCTGGCATGAGCTATCTCAGCCTAACCCAGTCACTAAACTACCTTTTAATTTTGTTTAACTCTAATGCCACCTATATTCATCCTGCAAAGGCATACAGCCTGGATGAGAGATAGAATAGAATAGAATAGTTCCTAAAATCTCAATTCAGTGACTCACTCATTGAGATCTCCTACTGCAGCAATATGTTTAAACTTTCTTGGTCTGAATGTACTTCTAAAGCTGGAAACAGTCCTGGCAAGAAGTCTCTTTGGTTAGTCCAGATGTTTGCCTTTTTCCTTCTCTTCTATCTCTATCGTATCAATTGAGAAATGATGGAAGGCAGTCAGTCCCATCAAGGTCATCATGATGTACACCTGTTGTTGTCTAGCCTCCTACATCTTATCCTCAGAGAAAAGGCTGTAGGGCATGATCTGGGAACATAGATATTTGAGGTTTAGGATTTAAATATCTAATGAAAGATCTGTGCTAGTCCTCATAGCAGTACTATTTTCATTCTGATATATTATATCTTTTCATTAGTGTCACCTTTTTTTCTAAAACAGTTATTTGCACCCTTTTAGAAAATAACACTAAAAATGCAGGTTAATTCAATCCTTCATTGAAGTTATAGGCAGACTGTCTCAGGTAGATCCCTGTCCTTTCAATGATGATGATTACACAGTGCAGAGCCTGGCAGAAAATATAGTTTTAAGTATATAAAAGCACTGGGAGCTTATTGGTTTCATCCAATTTATAATCCCCCAGGGGATTTCCTCAAGACTTGAAGGCTTTGGCAAGACTTCAATGCTTTAATGAAATGTGAATAATCCAGAAAGCATAAGCACTTGAGTATTGTAATGCATTAAATAATGAGGGTTGAAATGAGATATGTATGGAATTACTTCATCTATAGTTGTAGGTGGTAGTAATGAAGCTTTGGCACAATGAGAATAACTTTATAATTGATTCATACTTTTTTGAGATTGTGAGTGGAACAGACCTATTTTGTATATATAGTTTGGAGTGAGTAAAATAATAACTTGGCACATGATATTTATAAGGAACAGGATATGGCACATGTTTTGGGTGAATTCATTTGTGTCAACACACTTTATTAAATAATTTTATACAATAAAGCTTGAGGGAAGATGCACAGTTCAGTGACTTTGAGAAAAACTCTTAAGAAATCTTTAAATCTCTTTTTTAATATACATATTTATTTTTAACTATTATGAGTACATAGTAGTTGTATATGTTTAGGGCATATGTGATGTTTTGATACAGGCATACAATGTGAATTAATCAAATCAGGGTAATTGGTATCAGGTATCTATTACCTCAGGCATTTAACTAAAAGAGTGGAATTGGAATAAATCCCTTTGTTTTAGGAAAATAAAAGCAATGTAATCCTCAGTTTAAAAAAAAACAAACTAAGCATTTTAGGTTGTAAAAAAACCAGATAATATGCAGATGTGACTTTTCATTAATAGCCATCTAAAAAACTAAAATTTTGATAGAAATTTTTTTATTAAAGAGGAGGAAAGGGGCAAGATTTATCAGTTACCAAGTCAATTAACTCATGTTACTTGATCTATAATTATCAAACTGAGTCAATAACTTAATAATCTCAAAATTAAGATTTCCTCGTATTGTCTTCAGAGTAATTAACTATTCGCATTTTAAACAATTACAAAACCACACTTTAAAAAATGAAACTTGTATTTTGTATTGAGAGTTTCTCTTTTCTCTCACTGCTCCCCTCTTGTCTTTTCTTCAAAACAAACAAAAACCAATATCTCCTATGGCCTCCCATCCTTCTCCAGGAAGTGCTGAAAGTACGTGTCTCTATTTCTTTTTTTTCATTTTTCTTGAACCCTTTCCAGTTAGGCCTCTGCTCTACTAATCCACTAAAATTGCATTTCTACAAGGTCACCAACAAACATTTTCTTACTAAATCCAACGGTCAGTTCTCAGTCCTCAACTCACTTAACCTATTTCCAGCATTTGAAGGAATTTCATCTTTTCTCTCTTGAAATAGCTCTCTGCTTTGAAGGTACAACAATATCTTGGATTCTCCCATTTCACTTGTCACTCCATCCAAGTCTCTTTGTTTGCTTCTTTTTCCTCTCCCTCGCCTTTGAATATTAGACAAACCCAGGGTCAGACCTTCAATCCCTTCTCTTTTCTACCTAGCCTAACTCCTTTTGCTGTGGCTTGACCATGATGAATAAGATCGAAGGAGAACAGGAAAGCTTCTATTTCCCTAGGTCACGTAGCAGAAGCAAGCAAGGTCCAAGCCTCTTCCTGGTGCCAAGTAATGTCTCTTAGCTGACCCCTTTTCATCAATTAAACAAAGTGTCTAAACATTTTTAAAACTCCTTGCTTAGGAATAGCGTGTACTTTTTATACACTTTGTTTTGAGTCACTTTGTTTTGTGTCAATGTCTTATATTTATTTCTATAACTGACTCATATACATACTCTTCCATGTTTAGTAAATTATTCAGGGTTAATTTCTTAATGTAAGTTTGTTTTGTCACCTTGCTTTTCTGATATTGATTTACTTAATATATGCAACAATGTAATTTATTTCTAGTTCTTAGTCCAAAACAATGGGTATATTACTATAAGTCACATCAGGCCATTCACATGCATTCCTTAGGAACATATGAAATTAAGTTGATCTGATCTCAAAGTATTCAAATTGTTATTGATAGAACTGATATCTAAATTATCTATTTTATTTTTAAAAAATAATTTCTTTTTTTGTAATTTATAAGATCTTGGACAAAGGATAGTAAGCTGAAGAAGACATCTTTCTCTCAAATAATTTCTTTCCTAGGAATACATATAAAATATGTGCATAATTGGCTATAATGTGAAAATCATGATTTAGAAAGGTAGGAAGTTACAGGAGATCAGAGGAGAGATCACCTCTTCCTGAAGTGTATCAGGGACATCTCCACAAAAATGGCAGATAATAGGAACCTCATGAATATTTACCTACCACTCAAACTGTGGTCATTTGGGGAAGACTTGTGGCAACGTTTAGTCATCCTAATACCTTTTCTCACACAAATTCTCAAATTTATTCCCAGGATTTAAAAAATACACGTTTTCTTTGGTGTTAAAATTTTAAACAAAAAGTTAACAACCACAGCTCAATGATGTTATTTTTCTAGAGTAATGAACAAAATTTCAAGAATCTCTGAAACATAATTGAAAGTTGTTTACCTAATTTAAGATGAAGAATATGAATCCCAACATATATGACTGTTTTTCATCAGTTGTAATTATTATCACTTTAAAAACTCAAATTGTCCCATTTTAGCATGAATGCTCTCTTCAAATTGGTTTTTGTTTCTTTTAGATGTGACCCTGGAAGTCTTTAACATCTTTGCCATTATCCTGTGTGACACCATATTCCCTGCTGCTTTTTGGATATTTCCTGCTCCAGAACTAGAATCAGCCATTTTTGTAACAGACACTCTCGGTTTTTAGTGAAAAAAGTAACTAAAACCCCAATCTGGGTAAGAATGATGTTTATTGGTACCAGTTTGTTCATTCTTTTTAGGCCTCTGGAATGGACTGAACTAAGAAGATAGGTAGGTAGGTAGGTAGGTAGGTAGATAGATAGATAGATAGATAGACAGGGAATGGATAGAAACTTTTAAAAGATTCTGTGCCTTGTGAGATCTTACTTATAATTCCACTCAAATTTAGGACCACAGAACTCTTTATATATCCTCTTCTCTATTACATTCATATCTTCTTTCTTTTATACAGAGAATTCAAGTTCTCTAAGGCACAGGAGATGATAAAATTTGTATATTCCATAACCATTTTTTTTTAATTTCTCCCACATTATACACATAACATTCTCAGAAAAACAACAGTAATACTTCTAGTGCATACACAATTACTGGAAAGAGTTTAAATTTTTGTATAGGCTTTGTAAATTTTTCTCAGGTTTCATAGTTGTGCTATATCTAAAATGACTGAGCATATAGTCATTGCACACTGTTTTCCTTCAGGTTTAACCTTTCTTCAATTTTAATTCTATAGGTAACTATATGTTTAATTCTTACCACCCTTCTCACATCAATGCCTTTATAGCCATTTTAATTGTCTGAAGATTATTTTGTAGTATATTTCTCTGGAAGGCTCAAGGAACAAAATTCTCTGAATTCTTCCACATTGATAGCAGTTTGCTCATGCCTTTATATTGGAAAGTCAGTTTTGCTGGCTTTTACATTGGCTCAAGTTTATTTTCTTTTATTGAGTATACAAAATATGTTACTCTATTTTTCTGACAGAAGCATTGCTATTGAAAATTCTAATGATAATCTAATTTCCTATTCCATGTGAGATATTTACTATTTTTCTTTTAATGCCCAAATGAGCTTTTGCTTTATTTTCTTTTTCTTTTAAGTTTAACATTTTAATAGAATAAGTCATGGGGTTGATATTCTGCATTAAGATTCTTAGGTACTCAGGGTGCTTTTTCAGTATGAATTTCCTTTTCTTTCTTTTTAGCTTCAGGAAAGTTTGTTAGATATAGTTTGCTTTTTCTTTGTATTTGTTCTTTTATCATGCTTTGGTTTTCTTCTTCAGAAAGTCCTTTATGTATATTTTGGATCTTCTTTGCCTATCTTCAATAACTATTACTTTTTATTGAATTTTTTAAATATATTTATTCCCTTTGACTTTTAAAATTGCCCTTATAATCTTCTAAAATGTAAAAGGCATTTTCTATTCTATCTATTTACTTGTGTTTCTTCTAGTTGTCATTTATTAGGTTTTTTTCTTTTGTTTGTAATTTTTTCCTGAGTTGTATCACTTCGTTGCTATTTTCTTCTAATTCTCATTTATGTTGCTCTGTAATGTCTTATATTATTTTTAAATGGCTTATAACTTATCTTAAAATTTTCATTCTTTGTATGGATGTTATTGTGCATCTTATGTTTTTTAAATAATAAGCATGTATGGGATTTGACTTTAACAGTTGCTTACTTTTATGTAAAATTTGTTTTTCTGAAGTTTTTAAAAGTGTCTTGGTTCAGATACTTTCTATCTTCACAATATTCCATTTTTTGTTGTTTTCTAATAGTGTAAAAATATAGTAGTTTGCCTTCTAAGATTTTCTACCCCTACCATACTTTTATCTGGACATTTTCTTTCTTTTCTTACTGTTGTCCATGTCTTGCTAAATTTGTATTCCACTCTCAGCAATTTCTCCTCTGTGTGTAGCTCTGTTCTGGCTGGAAGCTAGTCAGTTTGGGAAGTTCTTAAAGACTAGGCTCATCTAGCCCTTTACTGATTACTGTGGAGACCTTGTGGCAATACAATATTTCACTGGGCAACCCCTCCCCCCACCACCATTTCAGCAACACTTCTGAAGTTGGCCCACAGAGATTTCTGCTGCTTTCAGGTCTGTCAGATTCCTAGTAGCTTCCCTTTGCTTTCTGCCAAACCACTATGTATGCCATGAGGACTTGTGTTTTTTCATGGTTTATTCAACTAATTCGTATGTTGAGATCCATGGAGATAACTTGTCATCTAATTTTGTTGTAAACATTGTTCACGAGTTTTTGTTGATGCTAAATAATTTTACTATCTGTTTTTATGTGGGAATTCAAAGAGATTGAACCGTTGTCACTGCTATCGTTTGTTAAGAATCCTCCATAGTTAATATTTAATGAAATACTTTAATAGATTCTTTATTTGAAAAGTTTCTCTGAGTATCCAGTTTTCCATATTGCTATATACAAAAGTCTTTATAGGGATGTAAATTTCCTGAGATTACTGAAATATATAGGATTTTTTCTATTATCCAATTCTTAGGAGTTTTTCTGTTTTTTTAATTGTACTTATTTTCTAGTGATTGTCTTTTTTTTCTCATTTTTATCTACTAGTTTGTAATTATACATTCTCATTTTCTTGTTTTAGAAGTAACCCTTAGGATGTACTGATATTTTTTTAACTTATAGTATCTCTTTATTTGCATAGCAGAGTTGGTGGGAAAATGAGGGGGAGGTTGGAGAAATAATGGTCAAAGGATACAAAATTTCAGTTAGATAGGAGAAATAAGTTTAAGAGATCTATTTATAACATGATGACTGTAGTTAACAATGGGATGAAATCACATTAGACTAAAATGTTTATTTATTCTCACTCTAATCAGTTGCCCAAGGTCTCTGTAGTGTTTTTTTTCTTTGTTTTAATTTTTAAATGATGTTTCTCAAAAAAAACCATGTATTTGTCAAAGTAACTAAATTACTCTAGCTTAGCTAGACTATCATTGAGGTGACATTAGCATAAGGCCTGGCTCTACCACTTACTAGCTTTGTTTTCTTGGACAAGTTATTTAATCTTTCTTTGCTTCATTTTCTTTAGATATAAAATGGAAATATAAATAGTACCTAACTCATAGAGTAACACTGAGGATTAAAATATTATTTGTGAAGCACACAAAATAGAGACCAGCACATAGCAAGTATATTTATTGTTCTTATTTTATTATATATATTTTTGTTGTACGTGCCCTAGTTACCTATAGAATTGGTGAATTGCTTGTTAAAGATGAACTGAGATAGCAGTTACAAAATATTTTGAAAATAATAATGCACATGCAAATGCAAGGTATTTTTGTGACTATACAGTACTCTTTAGCTTTGGCAAACAGAGCCTGAATTTTCCATTCAATCACTCTTTTTGCCCTGATTCTTTTAATTTGTGGCTAGTGGATGCATTTGTCCTAAGAAGCTAATTTTAGACAAGGCTCTTTCCCCTATGGCATGAAAGAGTGTGAGCCTGTTTCTTTTTACAGATCTCACTAAACACATGGATCTGGTTAAGTCCCAGAGTGAAACAGTGACAGAAAGCACTAATATAAAACCTGCACACATTTCCTCTGTGGACTATCTTCAATATATACTACAGAGCTCTGTTATCAAATAATTCAGTCTTGATCGTCTTTGGGGAAAAATAGACCAAAAATGGTGCTTCACATAACCACTGTGACGTATATCACAAAATATGAATACCTGTAGTCTCAATGGAAATCCGTATTTTTCAAAGGGACATACTCCAAAATTGTGGTACCGCAATGGTAACTGATTGAATATCTAGAAAACAGTCTTTGAATGCGCAGGAATTTAGGCAGTCAGATACTGTATTTTTACCCTATAATGTGGGGTGGGATATCCAGGAATTGGGATTGTGGGATGTACAATTCCATGCTCATAAAAATCATGTAAAACTCATGACAAATAGTCATAAAAAAAATTTCGATGCTAATAATATCATGTGTTTGTTGTACAGTGCTTTCTATAACATTCCATAAACAAATTTGCTTTTTTAAGTGATTTGCAGCCAATGCCTATTTCGTACCAACATTAGTATTGTAGTAGAAGCAATCTGCACAGACCAGCCTTTGTTATATTTCAAGGTCTGGATCAGAACTTGAATACCTAGTGTGTAAAAAAATGCCTTGACATATCATACTCAACAGCTATCTTATTGAATTCATTAATGCATTAATGTTACCCAATCCATTGAAAAATTGGCATGGCACATATTTTTGCTCTTGATCCCTCTCTTTTGGTTAAAGACAGTTCTCAGGCTCCAGCCTTTTTTTGATGATGTAATATATTTTAAATAGAGGTCTAAAGCCACTGTAAGTGAACAGTGATTTGCGTAGCTTGGTTTGTGTTGTCAGCATGAATTATACATAATTTTACTGCTATGAGTTTTCTAGACTTTACGTTTTCCCCCATTGTGAACAATGGCATTTATGTGCATTTGTTATTTCATTTGAACTTTGAAAGAACTCTGTGAGACGTAGACAGAGCAGCTATTATGTATGAGAAAACAGAATTTGTGGGATTAAAAACCTGGTAGGAATTGGGGAACACTTTTTTGTATACCCTCCAAAAGTTCTCTTTTATTCTTTAGAAAGGCACAAAAATATTTTATGTAGAAGTATATTACCCGTGTATATGTATACGTAAGGTAAGGACTGTGAGGATGTGCAAATCCCTTTTTTATCATAAGCTATTTGCCACTAACATTCAATGTATCTAGACATGTTTATAGGCCTCTTCCAGGAGCTTATTTATGGACAGTCTAGAAAGTCTAACAGTATATATCATACTTCAAGGGAAGAGAGAAACACTACTGGAAATGAAAGTTTTGGAAGAGAAGACTCACTTTGCTAAAAGCATGAAGACAAAACAGATTTGCCCAACTGATCTCCAGTGACTTGTTTCTCAGTACGTTAGGAGAAAATTGTTGGAAAATAAAACAAAACAAGAAGAAACCAAACCTAATGCAACTATTTTGTCACCCAAGAGTCTTTTTCAAAGCAGTTCGTCCCCTTTCTGAAGGCACCAACTATGATAACATCAGGGGACCTGATGGCAGAAACATGTAGCAGCAATGCCATCAAGAGTGGCTGGAAGCATCCAGGCATTCCTGCGGAGCTGGTGGGCACTACTGGGCAGCATAGCCATAGACTGTAGGTGCCTTCACAGTGTACAAGAAGGTACTTTTTGGCTTTGTGATTATATGAAGTCTTGCTGATCAGTAGAAGCCTCAGAGGCCATCAAGTTTGAGAAAACTTGTACATGGGGCATAGGAAACACCTACAAATTAAGTGAGAACAATTTTGAGAACAGTTTCAGATCTTACTCTAGAAGGTAAAGGCTAGAACCCAATGACTTATGTAATTATTGATGAAATTTAGTCAGGTGTTTGTCTCTTGTTGCAATAGCCCAAAGATAGTGGAACTCAGTGTCTTCTAAATACAATGGATAAGAATAGCTTTCAAAATAAATTGCAAAGTGCTTTTTCATGCTTCCTTTTATTTAATCCTGTAAAATTAAAATATACAGAAAAATTATCTTAGTAAATTTTAACAGATAAAGAAATTAAGCATCAGAGGCATCACTGCATAACTGACACCCCAGTAGTAAATGATGAAGCATGGATTTGAAACCAGAGTTAGACCCAGAATCCTTGATTTCTGGTTCTTAATTCACTACTTTCTGTTTTTGCAAACTCTGCTCCATCAGGAGTCATGAACTTAGCTTTAGCAATATCACAATTTTTACTAAGATGTAATTTTTATACAACTCAGTTATAAAAACAGCAGGGTAACTAAGCACATTTAGTGTAGAATAATTTTTAAAATTAACAGAAATTATTGGCCTTTTTCTTCTTTATCATTATTCAAATAATATATACTTACACAAAAATTTCAAACCATATGGAAGATTGTAAAATGAAAAGTAAGAGATCCCAAACGCCACAAATTCCAAAAATAACCTCGCTAACAGTTTATTGAGGATTTATCCAAAAATGTTTTATGCACAGACAGTTGTATTTTTAACACATTATCAATCAAAGAAACATATTGCTTTGTAATTTTATTTTTTCCATGTAAGAACAAATAATCTTGGGCATATTTCTATGTATAAATTTATTGAGGCTGGCACAGTGGCTCATGCCTGTATTCCTAGCTAGCACTTTGGGAGGCCAAGGCAGGAGGATCACTCGAGACTAGCCTGAGCAAGAGCAAGATCCTGTCTCTAAAAAATATGCAAAAATCAGCCAGGAATGGTGGTGCATGCTTGTAGTTCCAGCTACTTGGGAGGCTGAGGCAAGAGGATCACTCAGGGCCAAGTGTTTGAGGTGGCAGTGAGCTATCATGATGCCACTGCGCTCTAGCCCAGACAATAGAGCAAGACTCTGTCTCAAAAAAAAGAAAACATCGATACATGTTTATGTATATATTTTTCTACTATAGAGAATGCTGCATTCAAAATTGCTTTATATGATTTTCTAAACTCCTCAAGGTAGAACTTTTGGGCCAAAGGGAATGTGTATTTTAAATTCTGATATTTATTGACAATTTAATTACAACACTTTAAATATGTTTTGATTTCCATCCACAATATGTGAGAGTATTTTTTCCTTAAACCATGGCATGCATATACACATACATACATGTACATATACACATACATATATTTATACATACACATTAAATTAATATTTTATTGATTTAATATGAATATATTACTTATATGTCAAGTCAGTACCTGAACATTTTTTTAATATTATTTTGGCCATTTGTCTTTGTAATCCTTGAACACACCCATCCCATCTTATTTATTTAAAATGGCTATTTTTAAAATATTTATTAGTGAGCTTTTTGAAAGTTATAAAATAAGTCTTTTGTGTATATTGTTTGTTGCAAATAACAATCCTAATTTCTTAAAAAATTGTGAAAATGAAAATACTATTGTTTTAATTTATTCACATATTTTAAAATTATAATGTCTACTTTAAAAATATTTTATTCAGTAGCTTCTGAGTCTAGAGACACGCTTACTCCCTTAAGTATTAAAAAAAAAATAATATCCTTGCATCTGTCTAGTATTTTATAGTTTATGTTTAAATCTTTGATCTATGTAGAATTTTACTTTTTAGTAAAAGGAATAAGATAGGGGATAAGACTTATTTTATCCTAATGTTCTGTCTTTATATTACATCTCTGCACCTTACCCATAAGTGGGACAGGTCAAATAGCTGGGTTTCTCAAGATATAATCATCTAGTTAGAGGTGCCACAGCCACAATTTCATTCATGTAACTCACTCAGGAAATAATTACTTCAATTTTACATTTTCATCATGTAAAATGTTAACTAAGCTTTTTCTTAATAGGGCTCTCTACTGGTATATTAGCACCATTTTTTTATATAATTTATTTTTGTGTTTTGATTTTTATTTTTTATGTTTTATTTTATTTTTAATTGACAAATAATAATTGTATATATGTATAGGGTCCAATGTGATGTGTTGATACATGTATACATTGTTTTTAACTCCTAAGCTGACATTGTGACATAGCTGAAATGTAAACTTTACCTTTCTTATTTTTTTCCTTTCCCCACTAATTGTTGTTGTCATTTGGTTCATCCGTTAGAAGCCTCCTTTTGAAATTCTAAGACTCCTCACCTTCATAATACTGGGAAATGTATACACACGTTTACAGAGTGGAAGTGATTTGGAGCTAGAAGTGAATGGTGGTATGTGCATATGCACGTATAGGCATACGGTATTTCAGCATGATTTTTACAGCCCCTGAGGCGTGGCAGGCTGGAGGAAAGATGTACTTGTGACCTTCCTAACTCTAGGCCTGCCTGGAATAGTCCTATCACCTGGGCCTACATGGCAGGAATGTGCACCGAAGGTCAGGTGATTTAATTTATTTCATTTCTCCTTTTCTCACTCATCATGTGTTATGAATGATTTACTAGGCTCTCAGGAAGGCTTCCTTTGGGGAGATAGAAGTGTCATAAATTATAACACTGTCTCTGACATTTCCTATAAAAGTCTTTTTTCCATCCTAGAGAACAGAGTGGCTTCTCTCCTTTTCACAAATCCAATAAATAAGTGTGCCATCAGAAGAGTCATTAAGACTTGAATATCAAAGTGCTCATACTCATTGAGAAACTGCTCTTGCAGGAAGTTTAAAAGCAGGAACCACATCCCAGTTTTGTGGTTCACCTATCCCCTGGTAAAACACAAGCTGAGGTACCTATGTCAAAGCTGGGAAACTGTAGCTGACCTTGGAGTGCATGGTACTCTTTAGTACAATGAAGTGGTTTCTTTTTACATACAAGGCTGATGGAAAGAGCATTTGTTAGAGCCAGATAAGAAGTAATCTTTTGGCTGTGGCTCAGATGGATTTGAAAAGTATGATTTTCTTGGAATAAAAATGAATCCCTTAATTGTTTTCTCCTGCCGCCACCACAGCACTAACAGTGATTTACAGCAACATGTTGCCTAATTTTCCATGTGCATATTATTTGGAAAGGGTAAAATTTATGGTGATGCAATGTGCAAATGAGTAAAATCAGAATTTGTTTGCTTTCTTTCCTGCCTACAGACAGTCAGAGTTTTCTTATGTGTAACGCACAGAATCTGTTTGGTTGGTGTATGAGCTGTGTTTCAGTGAAAGTTCCAGTGCCTTTTGGAATCAGGCTGCTTAGGAAACTTTTCTGTCAGAACAGTCAAAGGCTCTAACTTTTTAAACAAGTAAATGGGGAAAATTTTTTTGATTATGTCAGTTTAGATTGCAGTAAGAAAAGAAGACAATTATCGGTGTTAGTAGTTTTCAGCCCCTTAAGAACTTGGAGGGGATAGACACAGAGCAAAGAGGGTGGGGATTCTTTCTCCAATATCTCACTCTTCAGTTAGGTCGGTTCCTCTCTTCTCTCTTACAAATTGGAAACATAACTTTTGTGTACAGAAATAGCTATCTTTCTTTTAAAAGCTGTGAAGATCATTTTAAATCCTTACTAAAGATGCAATATCTAAAACCATAGACCAAGCATAGAGGTGGTATCAACCTGTTTTTGGCATTTTAAAGAAATACTGGCCTCAGAAGATAAGGACAAAGTCCGTATTGCAAGCAAAGCACCCCCTTTAATTAAGTTAATGCCATCAATGAAGAGAAATATCCACCAGCAGAACACAATTCCCAAACTTAGTTGGGGATGCAATTATGATTCATTTGAAATTTAGTCTTAAAGGGGGGAATTTTCCTGATTGGACCAAGAAGTAAGGCTACATGAAGAGAAAAGAAACTGATTCTATTTATGTCTTTGTATCTCAAATTTATGACAAAAATAATTGGCACATTGGACAATAATCAGTGCTATATATTTGACAAATTATTTTCTCAAAGTCTCTTATAAATAATTATCTTCTTAATGTCTCCTAGTAAGATTGGTAAATCATATAGAAAAGCAGTAAATTGGATATTACATATTTGAAAAATAGAATTCCATTGAGTAAGAAGATATCTGGTAACCTCACTCTGCTCTACTCTCTGAATCAGCATCAGATTTCAGAATTATTTTTATTTTAGCTCTGAATACAGCTTGTTATAATCAGACAATTTGTGTGCCAAGTGTTCTGCTGCCTATTTGAAGACTTCACTTGGGAGAGAACCCTTTTGCCTTGCTGGAAATGGGACACGGCCTTTCAATATTTCTGCAGTCTTCAGTAATTGATGTGCAGTGTTACATATGTGTGGCTGCATACAAGACCTAAATTAGTATGCAATACTAAGGCAAAAGGTGTAATTACTGTATAAAAACTAGAATTATTTGTACAGATTCACATTTATTTAATTTGAGGAAAGGTGATTTTGACTTGTGAAGTAACTGAAGAACAGAAAGTGTTGACATTAACTGTATTTTAGCAAGAAAGTTGGCAATTTATTCACTCTAAATTTTCTCTTATATTGCTGATTTTTAGAATTTTTTCCTAAGAAGGACGGCAGTAGATTTTTTTTTTCTTGTGGATCCAGTGAGTCCTACAACTCTGAGAAAGCAATCTGAACTTACTGGCTACGTTATGAAAACAGAAGAGAATAACACCTCTTTGTTCAAGCTTTCTAGTCCAGTGTTTTACCCTTTTACAGATATGCTAAGGTATTGGGGGAATGTGGTCTCTCAGGAAGCATTCCGGAGCCAGGAGTATGTCGGGGAATGTAATCACTGGTTAGATCTAGGGATACATGAGTCCTGGCTCATCTGCCCGATGCATCAATGTGTGAGGGCTACTTCTTGCACTTGGCTTTAGAAAATGAGAAATTCTTTCTTTTTTAGGGCTGTATGTTTAACATCAAAACAGCTGATATTATACCTAGAGAATACCATCATTTGTGATCTTACAATTTAACTTTTTAAAAATAGGATATATTCTGTACTGCTTGAGAATTTTTTATAATGAAATCGTAACCAGGTATTATATTTTTGTCAAGAAGTTGAACTTGGCTGAATTGATTAAATAATTTTATATTATATACCCAAATATTCAGTGAGATATTTTCTTAAACAGAGGTTCTTAGCCTGAGGTACAAAGATATCATTCAGTGAGCTCACAAAACTTCTAAAATAAAAAAAAAAACAACCCTTAAACATATAGTATGTATGTTTTGTTCTTTTCATTAAGGGAGACACCATGATCTTTATTAGAATTTTACTCCCCAATAGTTAAGAACCACTGATTTGTAATGATTCTATTATTATGATTAGTAGCAGTTACCAGTGGTAATATTTTGCTGATGAATCAAAATTGAAATTTGTAAAAACAAATTAATTATGAAATAACTATAGGTATTTTCAAGTTTATGATTATTATAAAAAGATTGCCAACATGTTATCCCCTGTCTGACACATATCAAGATTACATGGATTCCAAAATACTTCCAAGTCAATCAACTCTTTTCCCCAAGGCTTTGGGGTTTTTTGTTTGTTTTGCCAATAGCAGCAGAACAACATTGTTATTAGAAAATTGAGAAGATGTGAACAATAAAAATAACAATCAGTTATATAATTATTCCTAGATTTCTGACACTATTTAAATGTTTTATACATTTTATCTAATCTAATCCTCCAAATAACCATATAAATTAGGCTCTATTATTTTCATCTTGGTTTTACAGTTGATGAAACCAACACAAAATTGCTTACCATGCCCACAGTCAAAAAATCACTAGGTAGTCTGACTTCAGAGTTTGTAAACTACCACCATAGCTATACTCCTTGAGAATCAAAGATAATGCAGAGTAAAGAACAGTACACACTTCAAGGTTCATATCTTGGACTGAAGTAGCACGGAGACCCCTTTAACATTTGCTTCCTATCAGCGATCTCGGATTCCTCCAACTTCTATTTGCATAGTGGCCCCCAATCCCTCAGTCACATCAGCAGCTTTAGATGTTTCAGGTCTTCACTTATCCTTTTTTCCTCAGTATTTTCTCCAGGGACAAAAAAGTGTACCATACTTAGTTTCTCATAGTTCAAACCAACACAAACATGCCTATGAAGTATACCCGTGTAGAACACTCAGTTCACTTTCTAACTTTTGCAAGTATAGTTAACTCGTTAATGGTCAGAAAATAGAAAAAGTAAAGTAACAGCATTATTTAAAGATGACACATGTGGTATCATGGTGTCCCTCTTTCTGTATATTGGGGAATAGAAACTCAGTGTGACCACATTCAAAAGTAGTTATTCTCACTAGAGAGAACGGATGTTTTTGCTATCCATAGCTGCTGCGTGGCTAAGAATACAGATTAACTGCAAAACAGTCAAATAAGAAACACACTGAGTTAACACATACTTTTCTGATTAGCAAATACAATAGGCATCCAGGAATTGCCAAGTCATACTGAAACAAATTAAGGCCTCTATAAAACTCAAATATAGAGGCTTTCCTTTGTATCAACATGTCTTTCCAATTCCTGGGTAAGTGTATGTATACACATAACACTTTTAGCAATTGCTTTAGCAAAATTTGAGGACCACGTGAAAATAAAAAAAAGACCCTTGGGACAAGCAGTGATGATCCCAAGTACATCTGGTATGGGGGAAGAAATCTGCTATATGGAGAAGTGAAGGGGAATTGGAGGTTGGCATAAGAACATCTTACCCTATTCTTAGTGTGTTTTGTGTATTTGAACTTTGTTATGTATTGATACTTTGGAGAACACAAAATATAATCTGTGGTCATTTAGTCAAAATCAAAATAATTCTTGATCGTACAAATTTAAAGAAAATATCCTTTGTAAAACTGATCTCTTCTATATCATAAAATCAGACATCTGTTGGTAGTTAAATAAAATAAATGTATTATATGGAAAATAGTTATAGTTAACATATTTATAGATTTGTATAGAGTTATGTTATAATCTGCTTCTGATTATTCAGGTAGTTCAGTTTATATCAATAATAAAAATTATCAATAACTATTGATGCGGCTGTTGGTGTATATGGCATTTCTCTCTGTATGACTCATTGTTATGAAGATATGCTTGACACTACTGACAATGTATGCCATCAACGCTATATTAACTGAAAGTTTTGCCATAAATCTTATTTCTATAGGTAAGAAATTATATATATGAGCAATTATATTTGTGAATAGCTTCACATAATTTTCAGATTCAGTTCTTCACAAAGGACATCTGTAATATGAACCAGAATATCAGTAACACTCTGGGAGATTCTAAAGTAATGCAAAGACAGCCTACTACATCGTATACACTTTAAGGCAATAAATAAAGGAGTAAGAAGCAAGTGAAGTATGCCAAGTATTGTTTTTGTTTCTAAATAAGTCCTCATTATTTTATAATAATAATCTCATGACTTTTAACTACTTCTTGAGTTACAGTTAAATCTTGGGTTTAGAGAAACTATTATAGTTTTGCTGTGTTTTTGATGCATCAAATTGGCACTTAAAGAAAGCATGATTCTCCATGACCTCATATCTAAAATTACACCTAATATTAAACTCTTATTTTTAAAATTATTTAATAAAAATCTTGATATAAGTGATTTTCTCTCAAGGCTGATAACTATATTAAATCCAGTAGTTTAGTGTACAAATATCTGTTACCACATAATATACCACCACACGGCTTTATATCATAGCTATAATTATTTTAAAATAGCATTACCCTCCATTTATGTGATTAGGTTCTCATAATATGAAAATATGCAATAAATGCTGTGTGTGTGTGTGTGTGTATATATACTTATTCCTAAGTGTGATATAATATGCTGTTTAGCCAAACATTCATTTTGAAAAATACTCAACAATTGAGGAAAATATTAGTTATTTTATCCCCCATTTGCACAAAATATTTTGACATAAACCTCTCTGGATAGAATTCTGTACAATATGTTTCTGATGACCCAAAATTTTGATGTTTGGACAGCAATTTTTCCACAGTTAAATCAGCTTTTAGGTTGGCAGACTGAAATTTTAAATATAGAGGGAAGTTACTACGTTTATAGATGCTGGTCTTAGTGCCTCTGTGCAGATCAGTTTAATAGTGTATGAAAGCAAGCCAGTGGAAAGATAAAGAGGGTAAATAATTATAGAGCCCTAGGGCAACAATAAAAAGATGAACTGAGCAAAAGGCAGAAGCAATATGACGAGGGAAAAAAACAGCCTAGACAGGATTCATAACATAAAATGTTAGCTAACAGCAAGAAATACTATTTAGAAACAGATTCAAGACTCCGCCTTGAAATAAGCAGCAATTATATTTGTACTTACTAAGCATATACACTTGATTGCCACTAGAATTTACGCTTATTTTAACAGGAAAGTATTTTATATATATATATATATTATTTTTATATATAATATGAATAATTTGGAATCTCTAAGCAGACATTTCATTAATAAAACACATTGTCCTTTTTATTTTTAAAGTAAAAACATTGAAACTAATTGGGTACATACCGTAACTTCTGGGAATGGAGTTAGCAATTTCTACTAACCGTAAGTATTTCACTGTTTTCTAGATACATTCCTAATTTACTAAGTGTAACACACACACAGGCACATCTACTTTATAATTCAGCAAGTTATTGAGCAAATTTCTCTCTATATGGAGTCTTTTTAAGCATCAGATTTAATTTAAATGTAACCAGATCAGTCTGTGAAATACATTTTTATTTTAAATTAGATACTGACTCTCAGAGATTTTTCTGTACCAAGTATATGCATGTGTAACATATTTCAAAGGAATAGACTTGCCTTTTAAGGAGAAACCAAAATCCAGAATGTTGTGTCTACTGCGTTGCTTAAAATTCAGAAAGCATACTAAAAACCCATAAGTAAAAGTCAAACCCCAGATTATGCTACTGAGGAAGAATGAGATGGTAAAAACAATAATAAATACACATACCATATGAATATGTACTTGATGTTCAGAGAAGGTAACACAAGGAAATGAAATAATGTGATTCTACTGAGTCATAATTTAAAACACTCCAATAATCATCCATAAAATGTTTGTGATAATGTGATATGTCTCCTTAGCAGAACTATCATAATTCAGGCTTGGCATTTGGCTTTCCATTGGTCATCAAGTCTGTTCTAGGTTTTTATTGCATACGCTATGGACTGAGTTGAAGCAATGATAGAAGCCAGTTTCCATATTAGCGTTAATTGACCATTAGCTTGGGATATGCCCCAGATCTCATAACAAGTGACCTTATATGGACAACTGGATTTGTACCATCAAAGGATTTTACTTTCTTTTGCTGATCTCATCAGCTCTCGCTCTCTCTCTCTCTCTAACACACCCACACATGCACGCACACACACACAAAGCAGGCAGCTTGCCCACTCTAAAGTAATACCCCTAATTAAAGCAAGTCACTTTTATCATTTAATATACAGTTTCTTTTGTAAGATCCATCAAAAAGAGATTGTATATTGAATATCAAAGTGGATTTTCTTTTCTTGAGCACAGAGAATATTTCTACATTGTATGTTGACATTGTTAATAGTGTGAAATGTGTGTGCTTGATCCTTTTATATCTTTGGATCTTTGGATAATTTACAGTTATTGACATTGTTAACAAAACACAAAATAATGTGAACATATTGACTTGTGGACTGAGTTAATTTGGTTTGGTCTATTTTCATTTGTTCTTTTAAAATGCAGTCTAATTTATCATGCTCAATCTTGAAATTAAATCTATCAAAATTTTAAGTTGCATTTCTTTAGGTAATAGGGCATAAAAATGTGGTGCTGTATATATTTTTATATCTAATGATGTTTTTAGTATGACTCACTGCTGCTCCAAGTCGTATTTCTTACAGAAACTTCTTTTTTATACATATTTTGTATAATAAACAACAGCTTTCTGAAAATGATTCAGAATCAAGTCATGTATTCCTGTGTTCTGTGTTATGGCACAATGGTTTCTCTATTAAGTATGCATTTAGTACTAACTTTTCTATAAAACATTGTCTTAAAGATTGACTCTGATGACAGGTGCTTTTAGCCTTCCTGCCTATGAAAAGGTCTGAGGTTTTTTTGGTTTTTTTGTTTAATTAGATAAAGAACAGAAATTACAGTCTGTTATTTGTAAGTACTATCCATCCTTTAAAACTGATTACTAAAGCAAAAAGAACTATTTTCAGTTAAGTTTTCCAAGCAGATATCTAGAATCTAAATCAAAAAGTATTTTCTTTAGAAATACTATCTATAAAATTCAGGACAATGAGCATTTGAAAGATACGCTCTAAAGGATTGTTGTTTTTTTTTTTTTAATTTCAGAATATTATGGGGGTACAACACTTTGGCTATATATATTGCCCATGCACTGCCCATGTGAGAGCTACAATCGTGGTCATCCCCCAAACTGTGCTCCCCGCATCCATTCAGTGAGAGTTTTTCCCATCCCCTCCACCTCCCTCCCGCCTGCCCGCCCCCTGATGAATATTATTGCCCTGTGTGATGTAAGTGTTGATCAGTTAGTAACAATTTAATGGTGAGTACCAGTGGTGCTTGTTTTTCCATTCCTGTGACACTTCACTTCGAAGAATGGGTTCTAGCTCCAACCAGGATAATACCAGATGTGTTAATTCACTATTGTTCCTTATTGCTGAGTAATACTCCATGGAATACATATACCACATTTTATTAATCCACTCGTGTATTGATGGGCACCTGGGTTGTTTCCACATCTTTGCAATTGTGAATTGTGCTGCTATAAACATTCATGAGCAGATGTCTTTATTATAAAATGTCTTTTTTTCCTTTGGGTAAATACCCAGTAGTGGGATTGCTGGGTCAAATGGTAATTCTACTTTTAATTCTTTGCGGTATCTCCATATTACTTTCCATAGAGGTTGTACTAATTTGCAGTCCCACCGGCAGTGTATGAGTGTTCCTATCTGTCCGCATCACAGCCAACATTTGTTGTTTGGGGATTTTTTGATATGAGACAATCTCACTGGAGTTAAGTGATATCTCATTGTGGTTTTGATTTGTATTTCCCGATGATTAGAGAAGCTGAGCAATTTTTTATATGTTTGCTGGCCATTTTTCTGTCTTCTTTGGAAAAGTTTCTGTTCATGTCCTTTGCCCATTTTTTAATAGGGTTGTTTGATTTTTTCTTGTTGATTTTCCTAAGTTCTGTATAGATTCTGGTTATCAGCCCTTTATCAGAGGTGTAGCATGCAAATATTTTCTCCCATTCTGTAGGTTGTCTGTTCACTCTAGTGATAGTTTCCTTGGTTGTGCAGAAGCTTTTTAATTTGATCAAGTCCCATGTATTTATTTTGGTTGCTGCTGTGATTGCTTTGGGGGTCTTCTTCATAAATTCTTTGCCTAGGCCAATGTCCATAAGAGTTTTTCCAAAGTTTTCTTCGAGAATTCTTATGGTTTCATGTCTTAGGTTTAGATCTGTTATCCATTGTGAGTTGATTTTTGTGAGAGGTGAGAGGTGTGGGTTCAGTTTCAGTCTTCTACATATGGCCATCCAGTTTTCCCAGCACCATTTGTTGAATAGGGAATCTTTTCCCCAGTGTATGTTTTTTTGGAATTTGTCAAAGATCAGGTGACTGTATGAGGTTGGTTTTATATTTGGGTTCTCAGTCCTGTTCCATTGGTCTACGTGTCTGTTCTTGTGCCAATACCATGAAGTTTTGGTTACTATAGCCTAGTAATATAGTTTGAAGTCTGGTAGATAGATGCCTCCCAATTTGTTCTTTTTGCTTAAAATTGCTTTGGCTAGACGGGGTCTTCTCTGGTTCCACACGAAGCGTAGAATTATTTTTTCTAGATGGGCAAAAAATGATGTTGGTATTTTGATAGGGACTGCATTGATTCTGTAAATCACTTTAGGTAGCAAAGCCATTTTTACTATGTTGACTCTGCTATCCAAGAGCATGGTAGGGTTTTCCATCTATTTACATCCTCTGCAATTTCTTTTCTCAGTGTTTTGTAATTCTCTCTATATAGGTCTTTGACCTCCTTAGTTAGATATGTTCCTAAATATTTAATTTTCTTTGGTGCTGTTGTGAAAGGTATTGCATCTTTAATTTGTTTCTCGGCTTGTTTGTTATTAGCGTATATGAAGGCTATGGATTTGTGTGTATTAATTTTGTATCCTGAGACTTTGCTGATTTCATTTATTAATTCCAGTAATCTCTTGGTTGAATCTTTGGGGTTTTCTATGTATAATATCATATCATCTACGAATAGTGAAAGTTTGACCTCTTCTGCCACTATCTGGACGCCCCTGATTCCTCTGTCTTGTCTAATTGCTGTGGCCAGGACTTCCAGCACTATGTTGAAAAGAAGTGGAGATAGTGGGCACCCTTGTCTGGTGCCAGTTTTAAGGGGGGATACTTTCAATTTTTCCCCATTCAGTATGATATTGGCTGTGGGTTTATCGTATATGGCTTTAATAGTTTCGAGGTATGAGCCATCTATGCCTATATTGTTAAGAGTTCTTATCATAAAAGGATGCTGGATTTTGTTAAGAGCCTTTTCTGCATCTATTGAAAGGATCATATAATCTTTTTCTTGCTTTTATTTATGTGGTGAATTACATTTATAGATTTGCGTATGTTGAACCATCCCTGCATCTTGGGAATGAAGCCCACCTGATCGTGATTAATTATTTTTTTGATGTACATTTGAATTCGGTTTGCAAGGATTTTATTGAGAATTTTTGCATGGATATTCATAAGTGATATTGGTCTGTAGTTTTCTTTTTTTGTTGTGTCCTTTCCTGGCTTTGGTATCAAGGTGATATTGGCTTTGTAGAATGAGTTTGGGAGGACTCCATCCTTCTGGATATTTTCAAATAATTTCTGCAGTATAGGCACCAGTTCTTCTTTGTAGGCTTGGTAGAATTCAGGTGTGAACCTATCTGGTCCAGGACTTTGTTTTGTGGGAAGATTTTTTATTATTTTTTAGTGCTTGATATTGGTCTGTTTAGAAATTCTATTTCTTGCTGGTTGAGCCTAGGGAGGTAGTGTGTTTCTAAGAATTTGTCTATTTCCTCCACGTTTTCATGTTTGTGGGCATAGAGGGTTTTGTAGTATTTGAAGATGATGTTTTGTATTTCCATGGTATCAGTTGTGACTTCTCCTTTCTCATTTCTAATTGAGCTTATTAGAGTCCTTTCCTTTCTGCTTCTGGTCAGCCTGGTGAGTGGCCTGTCTATTTTGTTTATCTTTTCAAAGAACCAACTTTTCACTTTATTAATCTTTTGTATTGTTCTTTTGTTCTCGATTTCATTTAATTCTGCTCTGATTTTGGTTATTTCTTTTCTTCTCCTGGCTTTAGGATTGCTTTGCTCTTCCTTTTCCATTTCCTAAAGATGATTCATTAGTTTACTGATTTGTGACCTTTCTGTCTTTTGGATGTGGGAATTTAGGGCGATAAGTTTTCCTCTGAGGACTGCTTTTGCTTTATCCCACAGATTTTGATAACTTGTGTCCCCATTATCATTCAGTTCGAAGAATCTTTTGATTTCCATTTGAATCTCCTCCTTGACCCAATAGTCCTTCAGCAACAGATTGTTTAGTTTCCAAGTTTTTGGAAGAGGATATGAGTTTCTGTTGGAATTGATTTCTAGTTTTATTCCGCTGTGGTCTGAAAAGATACATGGTATGATTTCTATTTTTTTGAATTTGTTTAGATCTGTTTTGTGGCCTAGGATGTGGTCAATTTTAGAGAAAGTTTCATGAGCTGATGAGAAGAATGTATATTCAGTGTTAGTTGAGTGGAGTGTTCTGTAGATATCTGTTAGGCCCAAATGTTCTAGAGTCCTGTTTAGGTCTTTTGTTTCATTATTTAATTTTTGTTTGGAGGATCTGTCCAGTTCCGTCAGTGGGGTGTTGAAGTCCCCTGCTATTATGGCATTGCTGTTTATTATGTTGTCTAGATCTAGCAGCATTTGCTTTATGTACCTGGGCGCTCCTGTGTTGGGTGCATAAATGTTTAGGATTGTTAAATCCTCTTGTAAGATTTTTCCCTTCACCACTATATAGTGTCCATTTTTGTCCTTCTTTACTTTTGTTGCTTTAAAGTTTATATCATCTGAAATAAGGATGGCTACTCAGGATTTCTTTTGGTTTCCATTAGCCTGGAAAATTATATTCCATCCTTTCACCTTGAGTCTGAATGCGTTTTTGTGTGTAAGGTGTGTTTCCTGAAGACAACAGATACTTGGCTTGTATTTTTTAATCCATTCAGCCAGCCTATGTCTCTTCAATGGGCAATTCAAGCCATTTACATTTATTGAGAGAATTGATATTTGGGGTAAATTTCCAATTATTCTATTGAGTGGTGTCTTTTGTTTTACCTCTTGCATCATTGTGGAATCTGGTTTCTGGGGTTTTAACTTTTGCATAGTTTTACATAGGTGGGTGTCTGTTGCGCTGGTTAGTGTATAATGCAGGTCTAAGCACTTCTTGCAAGGCCGGACTGGATTTCGCAAATTCTATCAGTGATTGCTTATCTGGAAAATTCTTTATTTCTCCCTCGTATGAGAAGCTTAGTTTGGCAGGATACAGAATTCTGGGTTGACTTTTGTTTTGTTTTACGAGACTGATGATGTCTCCCCATTCCCTTCTGGCTTGTAAGGTTTCAGCTGAGAAATATGCAGTTAATCTGATCGGTTTCCCTTTATAAGTTATCTGCTGTTTTCGTCTTACAGCTCTGAGGAGTGCCTCTTTTGTGTTTACTTTGGTCAGTCTAATAATTATGTGGCGTGGTGAATGCCTTTTCACGTTGAGTCTCCCAGGAGTCCTGCGTGCTTCTTGTACTTGGATATAGAGATTTCTGGCTAAGCCATGGAAAATTTCCTCTACTATTCCTTCAGATAAATTTTCCAGCCCATGCGAATTTTCTTCCTCTCCCTCAGGGATGCCTATGATCCTTATGTTTGGCCTCTTTACAAAATCCCACATTTCTTATATGCTTTTTTCATGCCTCTTGTTTTTGTGTTCTTTCTCTTCAACTATTTTATTTAGCGCATAGGAGTTGTCTTCTAGCTCTGAAATTCTTTCCTCTGCATGGTCCAGCCTATTCTTAAGGCTTTCCACTGTGTTTTGTAGATCTTTGAATGTTTTTTTCATTTCTAGGATTTCTAATTGATTTTTCCATAATATTTCTGTTTTTTTTGGAGAATTTTTCATTCATTTCTTGCATTTTTCTTGTGGTTTCTTTGTGCTGGGATTCAATTTGCTCTTGAATTTCATTGAGCTTTCTTATAATCCATAAACAAAATTCCTCTTCTGTCATTTTACTCATTTCATTTGAGTTGGTATCCATTTGCTGAGGAACTGATGGTTTCTTTTGGAGGTGACTTTTCACTCTGATTTTTCATGTTCCCTGAGTTCTTTCACTGGTTTTTTCTCATCTGGCCTCTTGGTCGAGAGCTGGGAGTGTTATGCCTAGTTTATGGCCCTGTCTCCAGGCCCACAATTTTCGTTCCTTGACAGAGCCAGGGAGAGAAGTAGTGGCCTGTATTGCCTTAGGTGTATTTTAGCAAGTTTGGTGGATCTTGAGTTATCTCTGGCCTGTTGTCTTCTCCTCTTCCCGGTGGAGTGTGGTGAGAATGACCTCCCAGCTTGGGCTCTAAGCTAGTGAATTGTACTTGAGGATATGAGTCCACAGCTCCCTATTAGCTAGGTATTCTGTTATGTCCGTGGCAGACTCTGATCCCCCAGTTGGGGTATGTGAAAGCCCCGTGCTTTGGGAGGGGCCTTGTAGCTCCTAGGGGTTACTTTGACCCTGCTCGTCCTGAGGTGCAGGTAGAAACACAATTTCTTTTGGCTGCAGTGTGAGAGCTGAATTGGGAAAATTCTACACAGCTCAGAGGTTGCTTATCTAGCCACGTGTGTCTGCCCTGCTGATGTGCGTCTCTGCATGATACTGGTTGATAAGAGGATCTCTGATTTTGCACCCCTTTTCCACCACTGGACCCCAAGGCGAGGCGGATAGCTGTCTCTATCCCCAGCAGTCTCCACCGGGGGATGTTCCCATGGGGAGGGAGGAATAGTGGCCACTGGAAGCACTCTTGGATGGCAGGAAATTCCCTAATGGAGTGGGCAGGGTTATGGGGAGCTGCTTTGGTTCAGCCTGTGGCTCTTGAGGTATTTGGTTATCATGGGAACCAGCAGTTATACCAAATGAGTCACTATAGCCAGCAACCTTCAAAATGACTGATCTCTGGGGTACAGGAGGGCTGGGACCTGAAGGGCAGACACTAGGACCAGTATGTAGTGGACTTGTCGGAGGTCAGAGCCAGGGTAGCAGAACCAGATGGACGAGCTGCAAACTGTTTCCAATACCCAAAGGTCCCGCCGATACATTTCCGGGATCTCGTCCCACCTGGAACCCACGGATGCAGCTGTCCCTGGCCACCAAAGGCAAAGCCTGTCTCGCCCCAGCAGAAGAGCCCCGGGCCGGGGCAGGGCGGAGCTAGAGACGCGGCTCGCAGCTCCGCGCGGGCGGCTGTAAAGATGGCGGCCGCCGCCAGCCTGGCGCACAGCCGGGCTCCGATCGATCGCGCCAGGAGCGCAGCTTTTCTCCGCTGGCAGTTGTTAGCAACCTCTAAGGGCATGTCCCGCTCTCGGTTAAACTCCTGGGCCCAGTCCCGCTGACTTCCAGTGGCACGGTGCCGGCCTGCGGGTTCTTGCGCGCTGTCCCGGGAAGCTGTATCTCCGCTCAGTCCCTGCCCAGTTTCTCCCCAGCCCTCAGCAGTCTCTGTATATTGCAGGTGCAGTTGTGTTTGGCTCTCACAGTTGCCTCCTCTCCACAGGGTATGCTGTCTCACGCCACCGCTTTGCCCCAACTCTGGGCTTGTCCCTGACTGAGTGGATGGGGAGGTGCGTAACGGCTTGGGGGGAGGTCGCGCTGCGCCGACCTGGCGAGCGCGTCCTTCCCGCACTCTGGGCTCTATTGTGCTCCGTGCGCCCTCTGATCTTTGTGAAAATTTTGTACCTGTTTTCTTGGGCTGGGCGTTCGGCATTGTCTCTCTGTAATTCACAATGCTGTTTTCGGAGTGAGCAGTCTGTGCTCGCAGGTACAGCTGCCGTTTTTCACCCCCTTCCCTGGGAGTGGTGCGGTGGGAGGACTCTATCAGACCGCCATTTTTTTCCCTATCTCTCTAAAGGATTGCTTTTTAACTTTTATTATGCTTTGGATTTTGTCCACATGTGTCAATCACATCTGAACAAAACACTTCTCATTATTTTCAAAAATGCTCAACAATGGGAAAGTGTGAAGTGTGGTGATGTTTCCTTTAGATGGACAGGTAAAAATATCAAAGCAAAAGTTATAGCTCCTGTCCAATGGGGTGGTGATATAAATTATTAGGATGCCTTTATCTTACCTGACCCTGACCTTGGGATGGATTCACCAAGATTTTTTGAAGTTGTATATAAACATATCCTGTTGATGACCCAAAACTGTGTGTCTGAACCATATTAGATTAGTCAGTTAACAATAAATTATGATTTCATAGTATGCCTCAAATATTATCAGTGGTGTTCTGGCTCTGAGTAAGATAGAATAAGCATGCTCAACCCTGTCAGTACAACTCAATGAAGCTAAAAATTCTAAACAGAAAAGAAAAATGTGAATTCCAAAAAGTAAATAGCAGAATGTTTAGGGTGAAAGACCAGAATGGGAGGTAATACTGAGTCAATAGTGAAGTCATCCATGTATTTTTTTCTCCAGGATTCCTTGGCTTATAATCAAGGAAGCCCAAAATGAAAGGGGGTATTGGCACATGTAGAGAACACTTTAGGAGTTGCTCTCTAGTTTAGGCCTGAAGAGAGATAAAGAAGTTTCCTGGTTGTTCAGATATCTTCCAGATCCTGCATTCCAGTGAACCAATTGACCCAACCAGACCAGTGGCCCATACCAAGGTACTAATTCAACTGGTCTTGCAACCTGGGAACCAACCCAGTGAAAGAAGACAATTTCTGCTTCTTGACCTTATGAGTTCATCCCCAGCCAATCAGCATACCCAATTCCCTAGCTCTTTGCCCACCAAATTATCTTTAAAAAAGATAGGAACACTCATACACTGCCGGTGGGACTGCAAATTAGTACAACCTCTATGGAAAGTAATATGGAGATACCGCAAAGAATTAAAAGTAGAATTACCATTTGACCCAGCAATCCCACTGCTGGGTATTTACCCAAAGGAAAAAAAGACATTTTATAATAAAGACATCTGCTCATGAATGTTTATAGCAGCACAATTCACAATTGCAAAGATGTGGAAACAACCCAGGTGCCCATCAATACACGAGTGGATTAATAAAATGTGGTATATGTATTCCATGGAGTATTACTCAGCAATAAGGAACAATAGTGAATTAGCACATCTGGTATTATCCTGGTTGGAGCTAGAACCCATTCTTCAAAGTGAAGTGTCACAGGAATGGAAAAACAAGCACCACTGGTACTCACCATCAAATTGGTACTAACTGATCAACACCTACATCACACAGGGCAATAATGTTCATGAGGGGGCGGGCAGGCGGGAGGGGGGTGGAGGGGATGGGAAAAACTCTCACTGAATGGATGCGGGGAGCACAGTTTGGGGGATGACCACGACTGTAGCTCTGACATGGGCAGTGCATGGGCAATGTATATAGCCAAAGTGTTGTACCTCCATAATATTCTGAAATTAAAAAAAAAAAAGAAAGAAAGTAAAAAAAAACCCTGGTCCCAAAATTCTCTGGGAGACAGATTTGATAAATTCCTCCTGTCTTCTTGCATGACACCCTGTGATATTAAACTCTTTCTCTGCTGTAACCCCTGCTGTCTCAGTGTATTGGCTTCCTCTGGAGCAGCAGGCAATGAACCTGGTTGGGTGGTAACAGTTCCAACAAATAAAAGTGAACACTCTCAAAATGAATGGAAAGCTAGAAAAGCTCAGCAATTAAACAGGATATATAAAGAATAATCAAATGGAAATTTTATAACCAAAAAAATTTAACAACACACATTTTAAAAGACCCGTTACTTGATGGCCTTAATAGCAGAATGAAAACGACAAAGAAAAGAGAAAGTGAACTTGAAGATATATTAATAAAAATAATCTAAACAACAGAGACAAAATATATTAGGAAAAAACACTCAGTGCCTAAAACACATATGGTACAATACCAAATGGACCAAGAAGGAGAGGACACAAAGTATAGTGCAGGAAAAATATTTGAAAACAATTGACTGAACACTTTCCAAATTTTATGGAAGATATAAACCTACAGATTCAACAAACTCATCAAACTTCAAAAAGAATAAACCCAAAGAAATCTGCATCCACACCAGTTGTAATAAAACTGCTCGAAGTTAAAGACAAAGAAAAAACTTTTCAAAGCAGGCAGAGAAAAATGATTCATTGACTGTAAGAGAATAATGATTAGAAGTTTCACAAATTTTGCTTTGAAAATAATTTATAAAAGAATGAGTAAAACAAAAATTTTTAAGTACTTAATTGAAATAAAATTTAGGCTAGAATTCTATGTCCAGTGAAACTATCCTTTAGCAATGAAGGAGAAATAAACACTTTCAGATAAAGCGAAACTAAGAGAAGTTGTGGCCATCAGACCTGCACTAAAAGAATCACTAAAAGAAGGTTTTCAGTCAGAAGGATATCAGAAATAAACTTGAATGATCAGAAATGAAGGTGGAGCTACAGAAATGGCAAGTACCTGGGTAAATATAAGAGATAATTCATGTCTACTTGAATTCTTTAAAACATATTTGATGGCTGAATGAAAAATTATAACATCTTAATAGGGTTTCAATGTATATAGGTTTAACATACAAGAAATTCAATATAAGAGGAGAGATAAAGGACATATATTGTGCTAAGGTTTCATTTTCACTGGAGGTGGTAAAATATTATTTTTAAGTAGAATGCAAAAAGGCAAATGTATAAATTTTAATCCCTATGACAATCACTAAAAGAACTATGCAAAGAGAGAAAAAATATGAGATTAAATTTAAATAAACATTTTTTTAAAGTTCAAATAACTCAAAAGGAGACAGGAAGGGGAAAAAGGGAAAAGCAAAAAACAACAAAAAATGCCAGACCTAAATTTAAATATATCAATAACTGTATTGAATGCAAATGCTCTAAACCCTAAACATGCTGATAAAAACAGATTATGAGAATGAATTTTTTTTTTGAGACAGGATCTTGCTCTGTTGCCTAGGCTAGAGTACCTTTATGATCCTAGATGATCAAATCCACAGAGGAAAAAAAGAAAATCAGAAATGACAAATAAGAAGTTAATATAACAAACTATAAATATACTATTTCCCCTTTCTTCTCTCAGCTTCTTTAAAAGACATAAAATTATATTACAATAATTATAACAATATATTGTTGGTTTTGTAAGAGATATAGACATATTGTGTATGACACAAAGCACCCAAAAAGGAGAGGAAGAAGTAGACCTGTATAAAAGTAGCATTTTCTATATCTAACTAGAATAAAGTTGGTATAATTCTGAGGCAGATTCTAATAAGATGCATGTTGTAAGCCCTAGAGAAACCAATAAGAAAACTCAAAAATACAAAGTGAAACAATCATTAAATGAATTAAAATGCCACACTGGAAAATAAGCAGTTAATACAATAAAAGACAGAAAAGGAAGTACAGAAGAACAAGATATACATGAGATATAGAAATTTTAAAAGATAGCAAATATAAATCCAACCATATTAAAAATAGCACTAAATGTGAATGGATTAAACAATCCAATCAAGGGCAGTGATTGTTTCCTACCTATGCCTTTTAAAAATAATTGATATTTTTAACCCACTCATAAATTGATGGGCACTTGGGTTGAGTCCACATCTTTGCGATTGTGAATTGTGCTGCAATAAACATTCTAGTGCAAGTGTCTTTTTGATAAAATGACTTTTTTTCCTCTGGGTAAATACCCAGTAGTGGGATTGCTGTATCAAATGGTAGGTCTACTTTTAGTTCTTTGAGGAATCTTCATACTATTTTCCACAGAGGTTGCAATAGTTTGTAGTCCCACCAACAGTGTATACAGGTTCCTTTCTCTCCGCCACTTACAAAAATTAGTTCTAGATGGACAACAGACTTGAATCTAAAACATGAAACCAATATTCTAAATTTGAAAGAGTTCTAGATGCAAAGGTTTATTTGCTATTCTTTATTCAAATGCACATACATACAATACATATTATATAATATATAGCATAATATTTATTTATTTTCTGTGTGATACTATGTTTATACAAATAAATTTTAAATTAAAAAAATAAGATGATGAACAGAGAGAACCAACACTGCTTAGCCCTTGAATTTCTTTCTGAAGGGCTTAACATAGAAAGAACAAATCATGTTCTGAGTGAAGATGTATTCATAAGAAAGTGAAAACAATAGAATATTGGATCCTCTATATATCTTTCAATCTTTTATTCTCTCAAACACTAGCAACGTGAGTACAAGGATAGTATCGTTATGAGAAGAAAAACAAAAGTCCTTTCTTTTATGAAGTAATAATGAATGTGGGTTTAATTATCCTCTAATGTCTTTCCTTAGCAAAATGTTATATTTGTCAGCTCTCTAAGTTGCTTCTGTGACATCTTCTGTTTCATTACCCTGATATTTGGGAATCTCTGCCCTCAGTATCTCTTTATAAAGACTTTATTTTAAAATGATTTAAATTCACAGCAAAAGTAAGAGGAAGGTACAGAAATTTCCCATGTATTTCCTGCCCCACACATGCATGGCCTCCCCCATTATCAACATCTCCCACCAGAATGGTACATTTGTTACAAATGATTTTACTGTCTTAAAAATCCTCTATGATATACCTATTTAACCCTTCCTTTTCTCAGTCCCTGGCAATCACAGATTGTTTTACTGTCTTCATAATTTTGCTTTTTCCAGAATGTCATATAGTTAGAATCATATAGTTTGCTGACTTTCAGAATGAATCTTTCATTTAGTAATATCCATTTAAGTTTCCTTTATATCTTTCCACAACGTGATAACTCTTTTTTTTTTTTTTTTTTTGGCACTGAATAATATCCCATTGTCTGGATGTGCCACAGCTTATTTATCCATTTACCTACTTAAGGACATCTTGGTTGTTTCCAAGTTTTGGCAATGATGAATCAAGTTGCTGTAAACATCTGTGTGCAAGTTTTTGTGTGGATATATGTTTTTGAATCCTTTGGGTAAATACCAAGGACCATGATTGCTAGATCATATGGTAAGAGTATATTTGGTTTTGTGAGAAACCAGCAAACTATCTTCCAAAGTGGCTGTACTATTTTGCATCCCACCAACAATGACTGAGAGTTCCTGTTGCTTCAAATCCTTATCAGTATTTGGCATTATCATTATTCCAGATTTTGTCTGTCCTAATAGGTATATAGTGGGATCTCACTCTTATTTTAATTTGCATTTCACTGATGACATTATGTGGAGCATCTTTTCACATGCTTATTTTCCATCTATATATCTTCTTCAGTGAGGTGTCTGCTAAGGTTTTTGGTCTTAATTGGGTTTTTTTGTTTTCTTATTGTTGAGTTTTAAGAGTTCTTTGCATATTTTGGATAGCAGCCATTTTTCAGATGTGTGTTTTGCAAACATTTATTCCCAGTCTGTGTCTTGTCTTTTTATTCTCTTAACATTGTCTTTCACAGAGGAGAAGTTTTTACTTTTAATAATGCCCAGATTATCAATTTTTTCTTTCATAGATTGTGCCTTAATGTTTTATCTGAAAAGTCATCACCATTCCCAAAGTCATCTAGGTTTTCTCTTATGCTCTAGAAGTTGTACAGTTTTGTATTTTTACATTTAGGTTTATGATCCATTTTGAGTTAATTTTTTATGAACAGTGTTAGGTCTGTGTCTAAATCCATTTTTTTGTATTGGATGTCCAGTTGTACTAGCTCCATTTGTTGATAAGGCTCTTTTCTCCATTGTATTGCATTTGCTCCTTTTGGCAAAAATTAGTTGCCTATATTTACGTGACTCAATTTCTGGGCTCCTAATTCTGTTCCCTTGATCTATTTGTCTATTATTTCACCAATGCCACATTGTCTTGATTGTTGTAGCTTTATAGTAAACCTTGAAGTTGGGTAGTGTCAGACCTCCAACTTTGCTCTTCTTCAATATTGTGTTGGCTGTTCTGGCCCTTTTGCCTTTCCATATAAACTTCAGAATCAGTTTGTCAATATCCACAAAATAACTTGGGGTTTTGATTGGATTGCATTGAATCTATAGATCAAGTTGGGAAGAACTGACATCTTGACAATATTGACTTGTTCTATCCATGAACATGGAATAACTCTCCATTGATTTAGTGTTTCCATGATTTCATTTATCAGAGTTGTATGTTTTTCCTTATATAGGTCTCATACATATTTTGTTATATTTAAAACTGAGTACTTCATTTGGGAAGGTGCTAAGGTAAATGATAGTGTATGTTTTATTTCAAATTCCACTTGTTCACTGTTGGTATATTAGAAAGTGACTGACTTTTGTATGTTAACCTTGTGTCCTGCAATCTTGCTATAATTGGTTATTGGTTCCAAGAGTACTTTTTTCTGTCAATTCTTTTGTGTTTTCTATGTAGGTGATAATTTCATCTGTGAACAAACTTAAGTATCTTTGTAGAGAAATTAGACAATCTCCCTGACACATTTTGCTTCTAAACAGATCTTTGTGTTTCTGAAAGAACAGTTTCACTAAATAATTCAAATTAATAGTGTTTGAACACAATTATTGCATAATTTGGCCAGTCAATTAATTTAAAATCAACTAATTTAAAATCCTTACTCAGTACCTATGCAGTCAGTGCTCTAAAATGATTGGCTTTTATTGGTGCATTGATATTAGATTTAAAAAGAGATATCAATACTCATCAGCATAGCAAAACCCAGCTAAACAAAGTGGCAATACAACCTGCACACATCTCTTCATAAAATAAAATTCCAATTTTAATGAGTAAAAGTTCTACTTCTAGGCCTGGAAATATCATAAAAATGACCATAAATCTTAGAAATTTTATGGCTTTCTCATTCTTTTCCAGTATTCAATTTATTGTCTTTTCTAATTTGTATGTCAATAGACTGTAAAAATTAGCATATGGGAATAAAGAAATTGACTTGACTGAGTCATTTTCTCTTTCTTTGAATAGAAAAGAATAAGGACACTATTAGCTTAAAATCATCTATTCCAAGGGTCTTGCAAATTTTAGTAAAATTTATTTAAATTGTATTGATGTTTAGTTTTATTTTCTTTTGCAAGTTCATATATGTTACTATATATAAATGCAATACTTATAAGTTTTGAAGAAATGGCTTTCTGTAGATCTATTTTTGTTTTCTTAGGTGAAACAAATACCCTATGACTCTCTGAGCCAACCTCAATAGAAGAACCCTATATCATGAAGTAAGAATATGTCTTCTTGGCTAAGAAAGGCCACAGGAAACCCTTGATAAGTTGTATGCATAACAGAAGCTTCTTGACTTATAATGGGGTAATGTCGTGACAAACCATGGTAAGTCAAGGAGCATACTAAATGCATATCACTCTAGCACCATGGTAAAGTTGAAGCCATAAATAGAACCACTGTAAGTTGGGGATCATCTGTATATACATTTTAAAAGATGATTGGTAAAATAAACTATAATGACACACCCACTAAAATTATATCATCAAAGTAAGATCATTATCTTTCTTGGGAAGGGAAGTTTAAGACACTCATCATTATTAATGTTACCTGGGAGAGGAACAGCACAATCCCTATTGGTCCAAAAGGAGGTAAAAGAAAAACTATCAACTTATCAAGTCTGATCCAAATAATTGAGAAGGTATCCTATTATTCTTCCATAATGAATGTATTTTCAATATGATTCCAAATATATATATTTTTTTCTGTGTCATGTACTTGTCTTATATTTTATTTTTTATTTCAGAATATTATGAGGGTACAAATGCTTTGATCACATAAACTGCCTTTGCACCAATCAAGTCAAAGCTACAAGTGTTCCCATCCCCAGACAGCACCCACTGCACACATTAGGTATGAATTTACCCATCCACTCCTCCCCCCTTCCCCTGCCAATCCCCAATGAATGTTACTTCCATATGTGCACATAAGTGTTGATCAATTAGTATCAATTTAATGGTGAGTACATGTGGCATTTGTTTTCCCACTCTTGTGATACTTCACTTAGAAGAATGTGCTCCAGTTCCATCCAGGTTAGTACAAGAGGTATTAATTCACCATTCTTTTTTATGGCTGAGTAGTACTCCATGGTATACATATACCACATTTTATTAATCCACTCATGTATTGATGGGCACTTGGGTTGTTTCCATATCTTTGCAATTATGAATTGTGCTTTTATAAACATTCATGTGCAGATATCTTTTTTCATAGAATGTCTTTTTTCTTTGGGTAAATACCCAGTAGTGGAATTGCTGGATCAAATGGTAGGTCTACTTTTAGTTCTTTGAGGTATCTCCATACTACTTTCCATAGGGGTTGTACTAGTTTGCAGTCCCACCAGCAGTGTATGAGTGTTCCTATCTCTCTGCATCCATGTTAACATTTTTCGTTTTGAGACTCTTTGATAAAAGCTATGTACTTGTCTTTTTAAAATGATTTTGTATTCATCTTCTTTCATCATGAGCTTTGTATACATTAATGGATGAGCTTAGTAGCCATTTCATATAGCAAAAAAGCCCTTATAACTTAATCATTTGAATTTTTGCCATAAACAAAACCTTTGATATGTATAGGTTAATCTAATTTGATCTAAGATAAATCTTTGTGGTCATGCTGGTATTTCTAGACTCTAATAATAATGTGGCTATTTAATCAGTAATAGAAAATCAAAAATTTCCTAGACCTGTTGAATTATAGAGGAGCCTAATACTGAATTGGCTCATTTTACAAATGGAAAAATTTAACACAATATTTCCAGTTTGGATGGTTGGACCAGCACTATGTTACTGGTCCATTAAAAATAGTTTAAGTTCTAGTGTTCTATAGCACTGTAGGTTATCTGTGGTTAACAATGATTTATTGTATATATTCAAATAATTAGAAAGGAGGATTTTGAATGTTCCCAACACAGAGAAATGATAAATTTTTGAGACAATAGGTATGTTAATTACCCTGCTTTGATCATTACATATGTATACATGTATCAAAATATTGCTTTGTACCCCATATGTACAATCATTATGCATCAATTAAAATAAAATAAAATAAAATAAAAATAGATTTACCAAAAGACAAGCATTTTAAATATCTGCTTTCATACTTCAGCTCTACTTTTATTTTTTCTGATTCTTTGTTTCCAATTCTTGATTATATCTTTGTTACTTACCATCCTAAACTCTTGGCAACTTCTATGCCCATTCATATTGCTGTCCCTCCCCTTTATTCTGTAATTCCAATTCCAATTTCATGTCTTGGATCTACCCTTTTCTAACCCTACTCTCATTGCACCCATACAGTGAGCCCTCCTTCCACATCCTGTTTCCCCCATCTTAATGTTCCCCATTATGGAAGGTAAAGACTCTTTAAGTTCTCCAAGGATGTCTAGAATCATCCATTTCAATTTCCTTTATTATAAGTTAGATACAAACATTCCAGATAGACTGAAAAAAAAGTCCAAGATTATAATTAGTGGAAAGAGAGAACTAGATAGAATTGTTTGTATTATGACCCCCAAGTCCAATGTTATTTCTACCCAGTCTGAAATTTATTACAGGAAAAAAAGTTAAAATATTATTAATTTTTGGTGTTCCTTTTTAGAGATGCTCTTTTTAGTCTTTAATATTTCTTTGTGTTCTTTTATAATTACTGTAGAGCCTACACAAATTTTAGGAACAATAATATGGACTCAAAAATGTTATATTCCCCTAAACACAGCCGGAAGTGCTAAATTCAGGCATTGATTTGACTATATCTAAAATATAAACTTGTTATAGCTTCACTCTACCACTTCATCTGCCAACTTTTGATTTCATTAATATATATATTTTATGTGCTAAGCTCTATTTATGAGCAATTTTAAATAATATCAATAAATGGAAAAACTAATTCTGTGTCCCCCTTCTTACTCCAAGAAAAATGTAATTGAAAAATACAATTCTCTAAGACTGTTTTGTTCTGCCTTTGATTCCTCCCCTCACCCTGTTTTCAGGCTCTTTTTCCCTAAACTCCAAATCAAGTTTTTGTTGTTGTTGTTGTTTTTGTTTTTGTTTTCCGGAAGAGGCCTCCAATTCTTTTGAAAGACTAACATCTTCTTTATGGCCCTGACCAACTTTGTCCTCTTTCTTTTCAAATGCCATAGAATCACACTTATAATTAACAATGATTAAAAGGGAGAGTATTGTAATATCAAATATTATGATTACTATAAATGCAAAAGATTGTTTAAAAAGGAATAATCATATTTTTTCACTTTTAAAAATTATTATATGGCCAGATGTCACTTTGTATTGTTTTCCAGATTTGAAGACATAACCCCTTGGATAAAAAGTATATTATTTACACAATATTTTATTTCAGTGATAATTCCTGAATATAAATATTAGAACCACTCAGTCTAATCAAACTGACCCCAGAAATGAATTCTTGCTCTTGTAAAATTCTACTTATATGCACACAATCTGTTTTATTTGCTTTTAAAGTTTCCTGGCAATATTTTGTCTCTGTGGCTTATTTGTCTTTCATATGGCTACAGGATATATTCCAATTTCTACCATTAACCCAATAAGGGATTTCAACTGAGGTCACTGTGTTCTGGAGTTTCTTATTCAAGTCCACAATTTCCAAGTCCAATTGGTGAACAAGAAGTAAACACTAGAAGCCCCAAAGACTCTTCCAATTAAATATTATATGTTAGCACAATTCTTGTTAATTCTCTCTTTGAAACTTTCCAGTCATTTGCATGGCTTCACTCTCAGTTAAGTGTAGAAAATCATGTAAAAATAGGTTTATTTTATATGATTCATAGGCTTTTGATGTCACATATTATATATTTCTTCCTTAGGGAATTAATGATATGCTATAAGCAATGTCTATATCAAATGAAAATTAGTTAGTATGTAGGACTTTTCATCATGATAGGGCCATTGGTTAGACGAAAATAAAACTTGCTCAAATGGTTATCAATGTCCTGCCTCACACTTATTAAATAAACCTGGAGTTTGACTGGCGTCATATTGGTTTGTGGCAACCGTCTTCACAGAATAAATGTTTAGAAGATCAATCCTTGAAAGGACATTGTAAACATTTTTAAACCATGGGTTTGAATACTTTATTTTTCTCCTGCTAACCACATAATTTTAATTTTTTGACTTTCAAAAATATTATCCCAACTGTTAGACTTTATAAAAGTTATTCAATTCCTTCTTCCAAAATATTTTACTTGAGTGCAATTTTACAGTAAGGTGAGTATGAAATTTATTAGTGAAATTTTATATCCATATTAATAATTCCATTTGGTTAAATGTTGAAATTTCCCTCTTTTTGTAATTTTCCATGTACATGCATGGTCAGTGTTACCATTTCTGGATCCCATTTCTGGATCTTCATCTCTAATTTTGCCCAGGAATTTGATATAGTTACGGTAACTTTATTTTGGGGCTTAGATTTAGTTTTCCCTAATCTGTCTCCCTCACAATTTGCTTTTATAAATTTTAATTATACTCCATATATATCATTCTACCTTTGTCTTACTCATAGAATAACAGCATTGTTTGGTCCTCAACAGGAAAAACTAGTGACTCACTTCCCAATTTAAGAAATCCACTACTGAAAGCCTTTTCTTATTTTGATTCTAAATCATGCTTTCCAAAGATATTCATTAATTTTCAAATAATTTATTTACTACATATTCTCTTATGTTTCTGATGAGTACTTGCTAAATCACAAAATACAAAGATTTTATGCCATTTTCCCCCAGTAATTTAGCCATAGTTTATCAACGACTTTCTCTGGATTGAATTTAGTGACTATAGTAATTCTTTCTCATTTCATTAATATAGTTAAAATTTTTTCAAGCACAGAGAAAGTTTTAAGCATCTTTGTGATCAAGTATTATATGTTGAGCACCTTAATAGAAAAAAAAATTGCCCAAGGCTGTGTTAGAAGCTACATCATGTAGATGTCATATGTCCAAAAATAAAGTGATAGATTTTCATTTTGGTGATAAAAAATGAATGGGATGCAAGAATTACACAAATTTTTTTTTTATTTAAAGACTGAATAATTTTAATTTTATTCTTAGCACTTAGCTTCACCAGTTACTAGTGATTTTGAATAAATTGTAATATCTGTGCTTAAATTTCCTAAACTCTAAAATGGGGCTAGTATGGGCTTGACACATGGGAGTTGCTCAGTAAATATTGGCAGCCTATTCCTTTTCTACTATACCACCTTGTTGCTATGAAAATACTTTATTTGATATTTGTGATACAACTTTTTTCCTTGAAAGTTAATGGTATCCACATCAGAAAATTTTTAAATATGCTGTAGTATTTTATATCTCTTTAGAATCATGTTTAGTGAGAAAAATATGAAGCTTATACTTCATATTCTTATGTGGTAATAACTTTATAAAATTTGGGAAAGTTATCCATACACTTATAGGCATACTTTATATAATTACTAACTCAAACTCTACATATAAGAATTTGTACATTTAGAAATTATGTGAAATGTACATGATTCTGCTAAAGAACAAACAAAAGATGATTTTAAAGCCAAAGGTCATCCTTAGAATAAGTTGCACTTCTTACTACTAGGAAAGAAAGAGGGCAAAAAACCATGAGGACAGACTTTTACCTGGTATTTATTGACTTTGGGAGTCATGTTTGGACATAAACTAATCCAGAAATGTCTGGCTCTTATGAGGAGTACACAAGAAAATAAACTGTGGCTTTAGAAGTTAGATGGTTCTGAGCACACTCTCTTAGATTCTATTTCAGTAGGAACTAGGGTGGAGAATGAACATATTAATTTTAAGAGATGCACAGATAAATGTAATGCCCAGCCATATTTGAGAACCACTGAACTACATTATAAAGTATGGGAAAAATTTATAAGATCTCAAAATTATTCTAAGTTCAAACATCAGATTTTTGGATATAAGTCAAATGAAGTGAATGTGATATCAGAATCTGATTATTTAAAAGTCATATTTTAAAACAGCAAAATCAATTTGCACCATGTTCAGATGAGTCAATTGAGTTGGCTAACTTGCTGTACCACAACATCCTTGAGTATAGCAATATCTAGTCAACAGTATCTGAAAGTTGGTGTCATGGAGAATTATCGTTTTTTTTCTGAAAATACCCACATAAATTTCTATGGAGTATTAGCAGTAATCAAGTAATTTATTGGGACATGTGGCAAAAACTGTAGCCTAAGGATATCCATTCTTTCATTCTCCCTTATTAAGGAAACACAGGTTTTTGCCCTGGAGGGCCATAAGCTCAACTAAATGTTATTTTTCTTCCCTCCTTTGCTGGTAGAGGTGGGCATATGACAAATTTCTCATCAGTGGGGGAGAATTGGAAAACTACACAGTGTTTCTGAAAAATCCTTTGATTTTTCTGGTAAATAAAAAAAAGAGCCAGTTGGCACTATCTTCCTGTCTTGAGATGGACACACAATCTGACCTTCAATTGCCTTTCTGTGCAGTAACCAAATTCCCTCATCTAGACAGAAAGGTCATTGATATCAAGAATGTGGCTTCCTTTATCCCTCTTTTCTTGGCCAAGTTAATAGATGTTTATTGAACTGAATCAAGACTTTAGAATTCAGAGAATGTGACTCTGTTTATGTGGGCTTAATATCTAGATAAGAACCTCAGCACACTTATTTTCAACACTGAGAAATTTTTTCCCCCCAAGGTATTTAGAAGGGGTAGGAACAACAAGAAACAAGGGCTAAGCAATTTTTTTTCAACAGGAACTTACTGACCTCCTCAAACATTATTTCTTCCTCTCGGATTTTCACCCTTTCGTATATCCAGGGATGTATATGCCTAGTAAAAAAAAAATTAAAGAGAGAGAGAAGGAAAGAAAGAAAGAGAGAAAGAAAGAAAGAATAAAAGAAAGAGCATCTGCCTAACAAATGTGTATGCCTTTATCAGGATCCTAAAGAAATATTACCATGAAGATCAGGAAAAGAACATGTAATATATAATTATTACAATGCAATCACTATGATTAAAAATACTATGATTTCTTGCCCAAGACCATGACTTTTGCTCTTCGTCTCTTTCTGAGGCTCCACTTAATATATACACACAATCTCCTACACTTATTCAAACATAGCAAAGATACGATACTGCTGCTACTACTACTATTTATAGTTTTCCAGTTTACACACTCTTTTTGTCTTCTAGTGTTTTATTCAATCTTGTCATTATTCTAGGAAGATCACAACAATAAATCTCACAAGTTCAAAAATTGAGATTAAAAATTTTATGTATTTATACATAATAATTCTGATATTCTAGTTGGGATTTATAGAAAACTTCAGAAGATAATTAGTAATTGAAATAATATGATCAATAAACTTGTAAGGCTATAAAGTAACTAACAACTGAATAAGCAACACTGATACTCCCCAGAGTGTCAAATAATCTGGATGAAAATTCTTGTCTGACATGGATTTTGGTCAAACAAAGAGGTAAGTGAACCCTCTTTTAAGTGCAAGTAGCAAGGCCAATATCTTTGGTAGAATAAGAGTAATTTGTGTTGCAGAGTGTCTGTAACATGTAAGAAGATTGTGGATTCAGCATGCTGTTGTTTCATTGGAAAACAAAGAAATTTAATAGAAGAGAGGAAACTAAGGGGTGATTTGAATGTCTACAAAACCAACTCAGTATTTTTTTAATGGAAATTATGCTAAAACATGTATGTTCTGATGAGCCAAATTTCAGTTATTTATTACACACTGCTTATTATAGAGTTTGAGTAATCTATTGATACTGGATGAGAATCATTCCATCAAGAACTTTATTGAAATAAACAGCAATAAGAAAACTCCGCCTGATTAAATCACAGTCATTACTGACATCAAAATACTGGCTTCCAAAAATTAGAATGTGATGCTATACCATCTTGAAGCACTTACTTGCAGTCCTTAATCATCCTATCAATCAAGATTGATTAGGTTTGTCTTTTCAAAAGAAAAACATTTCTACAAATTCATTTTATTTTAACTGAAGAATAGAAATAAAGATAATACTAGACATCTTTACATTGTTTTGTTAATACATAACTGGAAAAAAAGGAAAATCTTTGGGATGGTAAAGGAAAGCTGAAGCATAGCTTCTTATTCATCTTTTTGGTAGTCACAGTTCAAGGGAGAGAAACTGATCTTATACTAGAAGTGTTATGTTTTCCTTCTTATAGGGGATATGTACCCAGGTAAGAATAAACTGAATTCTCTGTTCCAGGACACTATCTATAACAAAATATTGGCTTTAAAAATGTTTTCTACATATCAGCTTCCATACAAGGCATTGCACATGTATTATCTAGTTTGATGGCAAAACAACAGTGAAGCATCGTTATATTTAATTCACAGATGAAGGAACTCAAGCCAGAGGGCTTATACAATAGTACATCAAGGTGAACTTAAAGCCAATTTGTCTCTATTTAGAAACTACTGCTGCCTCTGTGATGATGTAATCCCTGTATTTCAATTATCTGTTGTCTATAAAAACTATAATCTCAGCTGTCTAAAATTACCCTGCCTGGTAATTTCACCCAGACCTTTCCCCCTACCCAGACCTCTTTCTTTTATAATGCAAATACAGTTGACCCTTGAACAACAAGGAAGTTAGGGGTACTGGCACCCTGGCTAGTCAAAAATCTGTGTATAACTTTTGATTTCCCCAAAACTTAACTGCTAATAGCTTACTGTTGACTGGAAGCCTTACTGATAACATAGACAGGTGATTAACACATATTTCCTAAGTTATATATATTAGATACTATATTCTTACAATAAAGTAAGCTAGAGAAAAGAAAATGTTATCAAGAAAATTGTAAGAAAAAGAAAAAATATTTACTGTTCATTAAATGGAAGTGGATCATCATAAAAGTATTCATGTTGAGGAAGCTGAGGAGGAACAGGAGGGGTTGGTCTTACTGACTCAGGGGTGGCAGAGGCAGAAGAAAACCTGCATATAAGTAGACCTACACAGTTCATACCCATCTTGTTAAAGGGTCAACTTTACAATTAAAACTTATTCACCATGCATCCACCAAGAAAGGGGTAGGCTTTGGGAAAACTGCTAAGAGCACCATTGGTAAAAAGACTCCTCTGAATACTTCACCAATGGGTCATTTTCTACAAGTCAGATTTTCAAATTTTAACAGCTAGAAAGGAGGATTACCACCTGTCTTAGTTTTCTATTGATGCTTTAACAAATTATCACAGACTATAGTACATGGCTTAAAACAACACAAATTTATTATCTTATAGTTCTGGAGGTCAGAAGTTCAAAATTGGTCTCACTGGACTAAAAATCAGCATCATCAGGGCTGGGTTCCTTTCTGGAATCTGTTCAGGATAATACGTTTCCTTGCCTTTTTCAGCTTCTTGAGGCTGTCCACATTTTTTAGATTGTAACCTCTTCCTCCATCTTCAAAGTCAGCAATGGTGTTATTCTCACATCTCATCACTCTGACACTGACTTTTCTGCCTCCTGCTTCCGCATTTAATTACCCTTGTGATTACATTGGACCCGCCTGGATAATCTCCCTATTTGAAGGTCAAATGATTAGCAATCTTACTTCCAACCTGAAGCATTAATTCCCCTTTGCCATATAACACAAAATATTCACAAGTTCCATGGATTAGGATGTAGACTTGTTTTAGGGACCATTATTCTGCCTACTACATCACCACTTTACAAATAGCAATGGAAAGTTAAAAGCTGTACTATGAATAAGTGATCAAATCTGAACAAGACCTCAAATTGCTTGTGTCCACAGTCTGAACACTACAGATTAGTGGATGACTCTGGCAGGAGCTTAAGGATAAACACAGAAATCCCTATAAGACTTCTTGGGAATTTCTGAAGCAACAAAGAAGTGTAGTTCTAATTCTGATAGGTGAAAATTGTGTGTCCTTGAGCAAGACTGTGAATATTTCTGGATCTCAGATTCTTCACCTTCAAAATAATAGGTTATAACTCGACAATCACTCATGTCATATCTAGAAGGTATAGTATTATCTTCTGAAAGTGAGGGTTTTAATGAAGATATGAAATTAGGAGAAATGTGGGTACCAGTGACATGTAATAGCATAGAACCTGACAAAAAACAAAGCAACTACTGTTTTTTCTTTAAAAAATTTTTTTAATTATTAAAATAAATCTCAACATATTAAAGGGGGTACAAATGTTTGTTACATGGATAGGTTTTTTTCACTGTGATAAATATTGTATTTTTATTTTTAATTTTTTTTTTTTATTTTGGAGTATTACAGGGGTACTAATCGAACACTAATGTGCACATATGGGAAGTAACATTCATAGGGAGTCAGGCAGGTGGGAGAGAGGAGGAGGGGATGGGTAAATTCACACCTAACAGCTATGGTGCAGGTGCGTGCTGTCTGGGGGATGGGCACGCTTGTAGCTCTAACTGACTCGGGTGGTGCAAAGGCAACTTATGTAAGTAATTAAAATTTTATTACTTTAAAAATGTGCAGTCTGACATTGATAGCATAGAAAATGGTGCAATTATGAGCATGGAACCTTATTTTTTCTTATAATTTGCAGATGCTGAAGGATAGCCTTAGAAACATTTTAGTCAAAATAAATACCTATGAGGTTTATTATATATTATAGAAAATATTTTTATTTGACTTAGTTATTCATTGTATTCAGTGTCAGTGGAAATATAAGTTTATTGAAGTGTAAATAAATAACATAAAACACTCTTTTTTAGAGTTAAAAACAATGGTATTGAAACATGATTCCTTTAAAATATATAATGTTTATTCCTGTTTATCATGATTAGGCTAGTGAAAGCACTGGTCTTAATATAAAGATGTAAATGACATGAAAAGCAAAAGAATCTCATATTCATGACATTTCAAGTCATATTAAATTAAAATTTATTATTTTACATTATGTCTCTTTTTCTCTTTGTTTCTGGTGGGGTTTTTTTGTTTTTTTGTTTTTGTTTGTTTGTTTTGGAGACAGAGTCTCACTCTGTTGCTCAAGGTATAGTGCAGTGGTGTCATCACAGCTCACTGTAACCTCAAACTCTTTGTTTCAAGCAATCTTCCTATCTCAGTCTGCAGAGTAGTTGGCACTACAGGCACGAACCACCACGCCTGGCTAATTTTTTCATTTTTTATAGAGACGAGGCTCACTATGTTGCTCAGGCTGGTCTCAAACTCTTTCCCTCAAGTGATCCCTCTGCCTTTGCCTCCCAAAGTCCTAGGATTATAAGTGTGAGTCACCACACCCAGTCTATGTCTAATGTTTTAAAACCAAAATAAAAACTCTATTTCCAATTATTTAAAATAGAAGAATATATAAATAATATAAATTGGTGAAACAGAAAACTACTTTCTGATATTAAATATTGCCAATCTTATTTTTGAAATTCTGTTACTCAAATTTATTTTCTAAATATATTCACCCCTTTTTCTCTTTATAGTAAATAAAAGCATATACGTGTGATTCACACATAATTTTGTGCGTGGTGATTTTATAATAGGTCAGGTGACGTTGAAATGCTGAAGAAGGTATCTTGTGGCTAGAGAAAGAAAAATCAACTCCAAGGAAAAGCAGATGCAAATGAGACAGAAATATAAATCCAATAAGGAAAAGATATTCCAAGATGTGGGAACTTGGACAGGTCTAAAGTGATCAACACTATGTGCACATATGCAAGTAGCATTCACTGGGTGTCGGGCACGAGGGGAGGAGGAAGAGGGGATGGTAAATTCACACCTAATGGGTGCCGTATGCACTGTCTGGGGATGAGCACGTTTGTAGCTATGACTTGGTCGGTGCACAGGCAATAGATGTAACCTCAATGTTTGTACCCCCACGATATTCTGGAATAAAAAATAAAAAATTAATTAAAAAATCCCTATGGTCCCTATTTTCCATATTTGTAAGATATATAATGTTTTTTCCTATTTATCAAACATGGTTCTGTGAAAAAGGAACTGACATGGTCCAGGAGATTCAAATAACAACTGGAAAGTGAAAATCACTCAAGATTTAAAGAAGCAAGAGCATTCTAGACAAAGGCTGAGATTCTCACAGAAAGTGACTGAACTGACAGTGGGGTGGGAGGCAGTGGGGGATGGAGTTAGAGACAGTTATAGGTGAAAAGATGCTCTGTTCTTGGAACCCTGGGGCAAGATGAATTAGCAGAAAAAAATGCAAGTGAATAATTAGTGTAGTTCAGGCCTGAGATTATTTGGAGATGCACGGAAAGGTGGTTTTCCCAAAGGCCACAAAGAAAAATGGGATTTCAACAGGGCTGATATTGAGGTAGAAAAAGCCTGAAAAGGAAATTGGGAGATAGGTAAATTGTCATCTGTGGCTGGAATGAGAACTAATACATAGCTGATACTCAATCATATGCTGCACACCTTTATTTTACACATCTGTATATCATTTGAACTGCAGGATGACTGTAATTACAAAAATTATGTATTCAGTCTGCCCCAAAATTTATAACTAAGCTATTTTCTCCTTAGGAAAGCTACAGAAGCACCTAAAAAGTGATACAGATCTAATAAGGAGAAATTCTAAGTTTAAAGTATTTACTGTTATTGGTATTATATTGGAGCAAGGAAAGAACTCTAAAATAGTGTGTCTGTCATATGATGAACGTTTAATAAATGTTGATTTTTATCATGATATACTATTATTAGATAATAAATCAGAAAGCCTACATGTTTTAGATCTGCTATTTGCCACTTATGTTTCCTTCTTCAACTCATTTAGCCTTTTTAAAATCTCTATTCCCATATTGATTATGCAATAAAAAAATGTTATATACCTACTGGACAAGATTGTTGTGAAAAGACACTTGGGATAATATAGCTCAATACCTATACTTATATATATGAATGCTTTTTGTAAACACTCCAAAATAATTTAAAATGTATGTGGTTAAGTCAAAGGCTTGTCTTTATAGAGGTTGTAAGCTAAAAATGGAAATACAATGTATGTATAAGGGCTGTAAGAATGCATACAAAATGCATATGGTATAATGACAGAATACAATAAATGCCATAAGTTAAAAAAAGTGTTATTTTGTTTACAAAAAATAACATTAATGAAGGATTATAGTATAATATTGATATCAATTGGCTCAGTGGACTTGATGGCATGGATCTGAGTAGATAAAAGGAAACGCGTGACAATGGTTGAGCTAAAGAAATTGTGTATAAATGTTGCTTTTGTTACCTAGAGTATATAAGCAGTTAAATTCTTAACACTGTATTCCCCCAGCCTCCTCCCCTGATCTTTTATGTAGATTCTGTTTCAAACCATATTAAACTTTTGAAAACCTAGCATACACTTCAGGCCAACAGTACACATTGATGAATAAAAGAATTATTTGAAACATTGCAAAGAGAATGTCAAAAATGGTTACTGGTCCTTATCCTAAGAGTGTAGTATTTGGTGTCCTGTGAGAGAGAAAGAATGATTTACAGTGGTATAAAGAAAAATAATAAACTAATAAAAATATGTATATTTGATTGACTATAGAATAAACCATAGAGAATTTAAAGTTAAATTTTAGGGAAACCACAAAAATGATTAGGTTATAGAGTTCTATCCCTGGAGAAGTAAAAGAAACCTGTGACTACTAAAAGTAGGCCAGGCGAAATGAGAAAGGGTGGAGGCAATAAAAGAATTCTAAACCGAAAGGAAAGAGGACAGATGACCTTTTATTTTTTTCGATAGCATTCTTGGACACCAAACTGCTCTGAGACAGCAACATTTTTCTGAATTAACTGTAAATAAATCAGAAACATATGTATTAAAATTTTACATTCTGAAAATCACCCTGGTAAGCCCTAATGGGGTGGGGAAAGTTACTTGTTAAATTCCAGTTATTTTCAATTTACCAAGCTGTGTATAAATGACATGTTAATGAGGGTAAGCATAGCTAATTAAAAATAAAACTAAAAGAAACAAATATATGCAACCAGACATCTGAAGATGTCTCTCTCTACTGATTCTTTATCTGTGCCTTAACCAGTAATCTCCTTTGGGAAAAATATATTCTAGGATGACAGAAAGTAATTTTGACACAAAATGTTCTGTATTGATTTCTGGTAATGTGTTGTGGCCTCTCCTCAGCAGATTCCTGCTGGACTTAACAGGAAAACCACTTTGATACATAATTCAATGGAAACCCCAATGTAACTTTTCAAATTTATGACTGACAACTGAAAAGATGAAGAATGACACCCCATCTTTCTTCCTGGAATTTCAAGCACAGTGAATGAAACTGTTCTGTCCAAAAGGCACATTCTGCATGAGTAGCCACATCACTGAGAGACACACACTAAGAATGATCCAAGTTTTTAAATAATAAAGAAGGCTGGGGATGGGTACAACTACTATGGGCTGTTCATCCCATACCCCCTCAAAAGAAAATATTCCTTCTGGATATTAAGATTAAGCCCTTTTATGTCAAAAAAGGTAGTAGAGTGATGTTTCTTGAAGCAGTTGTTAGAGTCTTAATCTAATATGATCCGAATTGATACCTTAATTTGAAATAAAAACAAAAAAATAAGCCTACTTAGTTATAGTGCTTTTCAAGTACTATATTTTCACAACATGTAGTTAAGGATTTCCCGTAGAAATTATAATTTTCCTTCACAAAAGGGTTTAGACACTATTTATTTAGTAAAATGCACAAGCCATTATTCCTAAGGCAACATTGCTGAAAATTTCAGGGATATATTCATAAAATTTCAAAATGTCTAATAACAACACAGTGCAATATTGTCTTAGTATTATTTTCTTCCATTTACATATCTATTAATAATGTATTGAAATATTGATTCCTATGAAATACATAAACATCTCTGTGGCTTCTATGGGGACTATTAATTACTTTGTATTTGAGATAAGGTGAAATCTGAGAGAATTATGTCAATTGTACATTAAATTTGCTTGAGAAACTTCTCAATCCTGAAATAACTGAACCTATTTCAGGATTAAGAGGGACACCAGGATTATGACTTTTGTCAATTATTTAATTATTTTATGTTTTTAAAAGTAAAATATTTATACACTAAAACATTTTCAAACATGTTAGGAAGCATTATTTGCTAATAATCCCTATAACTTAATTTGGTGCTTATGTAGAAATATATATTAAGAATATATATTATATATATGTGTGTGTATTATAATATATAACATATATAATACATCTTTTATAAAATATATATACATTACATGCACATATAGACACAATATTCATAGAGGGTATATACAGTATATATAATATACAAATATAGATACATTATTTTTCCATCTCTTAGAGTGATTTTCTCCTTTTTCCATGAAAAAGTAATGAATTATCAGCGATAATTCAAAAGCTAAGTAGAATTTTTCAGCAATTCTCACCATTATTTCCAAAATTCACTGATCTTTGAATATTAGTTACACTTTTAGCCTTTGTAGATGTAATTAATTACAGGTTGGAGCTGATGTCAGATGGTTCAATATGTTTAGCCTTCCATCTTTTCATGGGTTGTTAACTGTAGCTTTAAAATAGGAAATCAGAGACACTTAAATAAATTTCCTTCTATTGCATTTTTCAGTTTACAGAGAAGAAAAAAATCCAACGGAAGTCACAGTTTGTGAAAATGTCTCAAAAAAGAAAGGAGAAAATAAAGGCTTATAATGTTTGGAAACTTTTTTAAAGTTTTTTTTCCAGTATTTTATTTCACTTATCAACCTTAGTCCAAAACAAACGAACTAGAGTCAGGTTAAATCCAATGATTTTCAACCAAATGAATTCCAAGCTCATAAAAAATAAGAACTGATAATAATAAGGACAATATTTTGATATCTCCCCCTCCCGTATAGGTCTGTCAAAGGGAAAGTTACAAAAATAAATAGTCGTCCACCCAAAAAGCAGAAGCACAAACATGACAGCCTTTGTGGTATTATTTCCTGAATGGCTCATGTGATTTTTTGGAACGTGTTTTTATAGGCTAAATTACAGAATCATAGAATCATGGAATTTTTAGAACTGGAAGAAATTTTAGCAATCACTAGGGTGCTGTTTAGTAAAATTTTCCTTGAATGTTCAAAATAATACTAAAAAGAGCTAGTGTAACTTCCCAAGAACCTATTCTCCCTAACTCAGCTTTCTATACTTAGTAGAGTGCTGGGTAGATGGTGCCTCATAGCTTCACCACATCGTGGTGTATTATAGTGAGGATAAAGTTGGCTTCCCTAGGGTTATATTCAAGGAGATTTACTGATGGATATTAAAGGGATTCACTGGCATACATAATTATCTAACCATCTCACATAGCAGAAACACAGATAATATCACTAGGATAAATTTCCAATGTGTAAGAATGCCTGCCACTAAAATCTGCTTTATGTAGCAGAAAATTTTAGCCTAGTTTACCACCTCTAAAGTTAGATTATATTTTGATAGATTATAATTTTTTAGGGTAGAGTTTATGTGCTACATTTCTGTAACTCATACAAATCTAACATTATACAAAGTAGGGACCTAATATTTATATATTTTTAAATTTTTTAATATTTTGGGTAACAATTGTCTCCAAAAGCAAAAGAAAAAAAAAAAACCTCTAGGATATTAGAAATAGGATATCTAAAGTTTGACATTTATTTTATTAGAATTATTGGAAAAAATTTAATTATGCTTAAAGTAGATTATCTCATTTAAGCCTGCTTTACAGATGAGTAGACTGCATAGAAAGGTATAATAATCCATTTCAAAGAATAATAATTCTTGGAAAATGTATTTCAAATAAAATCATAGCAGTTCTCCTTATTGTATCAAAGGGAAAAGTTTAAGCTGCGATATACCATATGATCCAACCCAAGAGGAAAACAAAACAAAATGATTTTTCTCAGACATCTTTACTTCACCCTTACCCAGGCTTTCTTCATATAGGGGCAAAAAAAAACCCAAAAACAAAAACTAGAACTCTTTGGAATAAAAACAGTGCCTAAAAAACATACTCTTTCAGACAGGATGAACTCGGTCCCTCTCAGTCTACATTCCTCTCAGTCTGTTCCTGAACTTTGAGCACACGGGGTCATAACGGTAATCCATGGAGAGTTACACGCTTAGACGGTCTGTGGACTTGTCTATACCGTATATGCCCTGTAGTGTACATCTTTGTACATTTTCCTCAAATCTAACTTTTAAGTTAGATATAAATTGATAAATTATTTCAAAGTGTCTCATCTTTTTACAATTTCTATTTTTAATATCATGGACTTTTGCCTTTCAAGCTTTCTATTAAATAGTTCCACTTACTCTCTGAACTCCAGTGTCTTTCCACTGAGAACTGCAAATACAACTTTTTATTTTATAGATTAGCACAATTTTAAATAGACTTACCAACTTCTATTTTCTTTACTTCCTCTTTCTTTAGGATTTTTCCCCAACTGTGCCAGGGTTTCTAAGTTCACTGAATTCTTTTATCGTTATGAAGTATCTTGGATTTTTGGTTAGGAAAAAGAAAACTGTCCACTTAAAATAAACCAAAATACTGGGTGGGCTTGTGAAGTTCCAAAATTATTTTTAAGTCATATTCAGCTGCCAAAATTGATATAGCTTATCAACTTGCTTTTTTAGTCCAAATTATTTGAACCAACTTTTTAAAGTAGACGAGAACATGATTCTCCTCTCCAATCAGCAATTTTTAAATATTGTGCTTCATCGGGCTATTTTTTAGCTTGGCTGGATAAAATTTGCATAGTAGATGATTAGAGATAAATTAATAAACTAATGTAAGAATTAGTTCCATCTGAACCTACTGCTACTATAATATGTAAATCTCATTCAATGCCTTAAGGTTAATGTGGAACTCATGAGCAGTAATCAGCAAAGAGACTCAAATTTTAATATGTAATAGTTCTGTCTCATTGAACTATATTTTACTATGCAAATGTAAAAACATTCTTAATCTACATTCATTACATCCAATTATCTAATGCTTTCTTATAAAGGGTTCTTATGGTTTCTTAGAAGGAGGGAAAAAGGAAGAAGCAAGAAGAATGCATACTTTTACAAGACAGCTTTTGCTTGTTTAAATGACCATTCATCTCAACTCCGAAATTGTCAGATTTTATATATTTGCTAAAAAATTCAATTTTATTTTAGCAAGTTTCAACTCTGCTTTCAAAATGCAACCCATACAGAGCCTATTTCTCGGTGAAACCCTTTCTATCTACTACCCAATAGAGTTATTCATTCTTCTGTGCTGGATCTGACACTGTACATTTTCAACGGCAATCACACCTCATTGCTTTGTAATTATGTCTTTGCGTCTGCCTTCCCTTTCTTAGAATAAGGGACTTGTAAGTGTAATGTCACTTTTATCTCCTCTTTTCGTATTCTCTACTTGACACTTTGTCTAGCACATAGATGATGAACAAGAATATGTTTCTACTCGCCAATAAGCTCCATGAGAGCAGGACTTTAATTGTTTGTCCATGGATGTGTCACGATCACCCAGAAAAGTACCTGGCACATAGGAACTACTCAATAAAAAATATTCATCGACTACATAGGGTTTTATTGAATTAGTTTGAATTAGTTTCCTAAAGTGTCTAATCATGGAAATTATTATTTGCTTTTATATTAGTTACTGTGAATTTTATCGTATATACAATATTTTACAACTTTTACAAGTTTATATCTTGATACACATTTCATTCATCAAGACAACAGATAGTATCAGATCTGCAAGGTTAAATTGTAATCCTGACTGCCCTTCTGGTGCAATCACCATTTAACACATGTCTACTAGAATTCCCATCCATCCCATGAGAGCCTGGACCTCTCATCAGAAGTTTTAAGCAAACGTGCTTGAATCTTAAACTGAAAATGGGGTGGAAACTTTGCTGTACAGTCTCACTCATGATATTTCTGGCACTCTTTAGGTCATTTGATGCCAGATAATTGCACAAGGCCACATTAGATTTCAGAAGTTCTACCTCTTGCCAGAAACAGGAAGATAAGTGAACATGATGAAACTGTCACAGGTTAGCCATAATTGCAACAACATATTTTTCAACCCCTCTTTTTGGCAATCTCCCATTTCCAGTCTATAATTTTAATGGCTCCATTCACATTGAGTTAAATGTGAACTAGTAATATGTAACCTGATATTTATTTAAAAGAGCGCTGGACTGTGAAAATCAAAAGACCCAGATTCATGTAACAACTGAATCACTAACAAGTTGTGTCTTTGGCAAGTCACCTTTGTTTTCTTATTCTTAATATCTCAAACTGAAAAAACAGGAGATTGAGTTGTATAATGTTTGAGGTCCATTCCATCTCTAAAATTCTAAGATTTTCTTTTGATTTATCCCCGAACACTGGGATTTCCAAATTTTCACTCATATCATTGTACTTCATTGTCTTTCCTTAGTGTAGAGACCTTCCCCTCTCTCCTTGTCTTTTGAAATCATAATGACTTTTCAGTACTCAACCTACTTCAAATTTTTAATATGAAGCCTTCCTTGATTGCTCATTTTCTCATTGATTTTTCTTCCCTCTGATCTCTTACATCATTCATTGGGGAGTACAATGCAGCTATTGTACTATTTTTTGGACTATGATAGTTTTTCATGTTTAACAATGTTGTATATATGTTAGTCTTATATCTTTAAGTAGATTACCATGTTCTTATATAAATAGCTATGGCATTTAGTAGTGTTCTGAGTATTTATAAGCTTTTTATTTATTTAAGAAGTATTTGATTGATTACTTGCTTAATTGATTTTAGAAGGAAACATAAAATTTTAAAAATTCCACAAGTAAGCTTTCTTTTTTGCATAAGATCTTAAGCAAGATATGATAAAATTTCCCATGCTATTGGTAATGCTGGTATTTGAAGAGTCTTTCACTTTCTGATTCATATATCTTGCTGTTTTTGAAAGTCAGTTTTGTCTATGGAGTAGAAAAAGGCTTTTGGTTAGATTTCTGTGGGTGTTCAAGTAGTGGGAAGTGATACCATTCCAGATATTTCACTTCAGATAAAATATTTTCTTGTATGGTCTAAGAAATAAAACAGAATTTTGATTAAATAAAACCAGGTTTTTAGATGTGAGGGCGATGGCTGCAACATCTGTCACCCCATTGATCACAGGGTTGATTTGGCTGATCTGTCTGGCTAGGCAGCTGTCCCCTTCCTCCCTTGCCAGTCCACATGCGTCCCTCCTGAAGCTGCGCACTCAGTCGAAGACGACGACCTTCCCCGATAGAAGAGGACTGTTCTTCCGTCAAGAGTATACAAGTAGCTGCGCGCCCCCTGCTAGAACCTCCAAACAAGCTCTCAAGAAACCAGGTTTTTGTATTAGCTTTGTTGGGAAATCCCTGGCTAACAGAACTAATAAATTAATATGTCAGTACTCAGTTTTCCTGTTACATATATAATTCGGTAATATCCACCTCATTTATTTAACAGATCAAATGCAAATAAAATGAGAAAATTTTAAAAAGCTTTGAAATCTATAAACAATGTACAAATGTTAGAATATTATTATTTTCAATTTGTTTTTTTGCTATCCTTAATTCAACTATGCCTTCCTTATGAATCAAACCCATTGAGATTCTGCTTCAATTTGGCAGTAAAAACTGCAGCAGAAAAAATTGATAAATGAAGCTGAGACTCTGCTTTCTGCGGCAAATAGAAATAGCCAGAAGCAATGGATGTGAGACCCATCTAAATTGCCAGTATGGGAAATAACTTAGATTTTAAAAATTATTTTTCTGTCTTCTGAAGAAGAAATTTTCTCCATAAAATATCTCTAACATATTGTGCTTTTTATTCATGGAACATAAAACACATGCCTTTTCTACAACAGATAAATTTGCTGAAGAGTGTGCCTGGAGCACTTGAGCCACATGGTTGAAGTTGTGGCAAATCCTTTTTCTTATTGAGTTCCTCAGTGTCATAGGAAACTGTTAAAACATGCTTGAGTGTTCTTTAGTGTGTGTATTAAAATACAATTCTTTATTGATATAATTTATAAAGAAACACTAGAACTTTATAAAAGAAACTAACAATTATACAGTTTTCTGGTATATATTATATAACATGTCAATAGATAACAAGTGAGTTAATTGTCAGAGGGTTTCCTCTTGAGAAATTATGTGATCTCTTCTAATATGTTTAGTTTTAATAAGACTTTTTTATCTCCTTAAATAATCAATCATTCTTTTTTATCTCCTTTTGATGCTTCTTTCTTTTGGTTTATTAATTATATTTATTAAGGGCTAATTTTAATTTAATAAGGTACATTGATTATACCATTTAATCTTTACAACAAGACTATGAGGTAGGTAACATTATTCAACTAAAGACAATATTAAGTTTTAGAAAGATTAAGTAACTCACCTAAGTCCACATAGCCAGTTAATGACCTATTCAATAACAAATCCAAGTCTCTCTGAATCCAAAGTAGATGCTCTTAACCCTAATCCATTCTGTCTTTGACTCGCCATGATATGGCTTATTGGTTTTTAATTCTTATTATTTGAAGAAGTCCATGATCATTTATCTTTGGAAATATTTTTCCCATTTGAAATTTGTAATCAGAATAAAAATTTTAACTTTACTGTATTTCTGTTTATGTCAATATTTAAGCTACATTATATAATAATATACATCAGCTATTTTAAGAGAAATTATTATAATGCAATCATAGAATAAGCATATATTTTATATCACAAAATTCTATATGTAAAAAACACATAATATATAAGGTAGATTGGTTTTCAACACAAGTTATTTATTTATTTGTTTTAGCAACATTCTTTATCAGTCAAGGTCATGAGAAACAAGGAAAAACTGAGAAACAGATCTGAAGAGACTAAGGAGACATAATATCTAAATGTAGTGTGGTATCCTGGATTAGATCCTGGAACATACAAAATGACATTAGTGGAAAAATTGATGAAATTCAAAAAAAGTCTTCAGTTTAGTTAATAGTGTTACCAATATTAGTGTCTTAGTTTTGACTAAAGTATCACTGGTATTTATTCTGTTAACATTGGGGAAACCTGAATGGAAAGTGTGTGGAAACTCCCTCAACTGTCTTCACAACCTTTTTGTACATTTCAAACTATTCAAAATAAAAAGTTTTAAATTAAAAAAAATGATTTATGGAGTATTCAGCCTGTGCCAAACTATGCTAAGGAATAGCCAGGAGAGAAAAACTCCTCTGAAAAAAAGACAGTTCCTGCACTCCCTCAATGAGTTCACAGTCTAATTAGTTCAGCAGTTCAGATTGTAAACCAGTAGCACATTCTTGTGTATGAATATGCAAGGAGAGAAGATGGGCATCAAAAAAAAAAAAAAAAGAAGAAGAAGGAATAAATCTACTTCACTAAGAAAAAGGAGATTACTTAGGGATTCAGAAAATACTACAAATTCAATATGTTATCTTAATTTTTAGTATAAGGCATTAAAATGAATACTATTTATATGCCAATATTAGTTTCTATGTTAAGGACAATCTTGAAAAAATTATATTGGACCAAATTTTTTCTTTATGAATAACAGTTAAGGTTTTAGATAGATAGATGGATAAGATAGACATATGATAGATAGACCAATAGATAGATACACAAATGATAGATAGACCAATAAATATTTATAATTTTTTTCTTAACTATATTACTTAAATACTTTTATTAAAGTTATGATATTCAATTTACTTTATTCTGTATTTTAGACACTAATGGTATCTAATTAGATAAGAGACCCAAGAGAATAGTCATAATGTTTTAAACATTCTAATTGAATTATACAGTATAGGTAACAATTCTCTATCACCACATAATTTGACATACTCTTGCAGTTAGACTTGTAGAAATTTTCACTTCCTTCAAGAAAAAAGAACTTATACCTGGAGTTTGCTGAAGCTTGTCTAAAATGCCATCTATAATATTTCAAATATGAAACTCTTATCCTAATTTATCCTTTTATCCTCAATTATTTAATTACATTTGCTATATTTAACAGGGTTATAAAAACTAATTTGGTAATTGCATTTGATAAGAGGCTTATGTTAATATTCAAAAACATAGTATACTTGAGAGACTGTAAATCAATTATGAGATCTGCTTTTATAACACATCTTTTGAAAACCTATTAACAGAAGTTTCTGTGAAAAGACGAAATATTGTGCATGTCACCGTATGATTAAGTACTATAAATACTGCATTGTAAAGGCTTTATGAATGTTTACACTTTAACCAACACCCTATAGTCCATTTTCTATCAGTAAAATGCCTAGGCGTTTCCACTTGTAGAGTTTCAAGAAATCCAGATGGACCACATTACCATTTGGCTTTTTTGAACAGTATGAAAACATGACCTTATTTCTTACAAAAGTATTCCATTTTATGTTAGTGTTAAGTGCTGTAATCTCTGTAAGCTTTTAACTTAATTCAACCTGTTCAAAACAGAATATTCTATTTTGTTGTCAAATAAGAATTGTTATGACTCATGATAATACTGGCCAATTTGCGAATAAGTAATGGTACCTAACATAAATATACAATCAATAGCTAGCATTACGATGCCATCTTAAGCATGTAAAGTTGACCTGTTTGACACACCCTCAGAACTACATGGATTTTCATTTGTTTTCCTGGAAGGGGTGATAAATTTAACTCAATCCATCCTCATTTTCTTTTCCAGTTCCTCATGTGACCTCTGTTTTCCATTTGCATTTTAGTTGTCAGAGTTCTCAGATAACAGTAAATCTAGCTATAGTGAAGTAATAAAGTGCGTTTTCAGTTCACCATCCCTTACTGTCTATACATTTTCCCTCTCTGGTTTATTCAAATTTTAGGTATTCTCTTAAGAACTGCTCTCAGGGAAAGGCTGTGATGACCTCATTTACATTTCAGGATCACAATCAAAAAAAGCCTGTCAACTTCACCAATGGTATTTTTTTTTTCATAATTGAAATACCTGTTCGAGAAAAGGACATGAAAAGGTACTTACATAATGTCAGGTACAAATAGGCCTTGTGTGAGTTCTGCTTGGAATGAAGGATGAACCCTTCATTACTCAAACTGGGACACTATGTAGGGAAGCTTACACACAAGTTTGCTGGGAACAGATCCAGTTCATGTCTGCTGTCCTGGTATAATTAGGAACACAGCCCCATTTCATTCTCAAAAGTGTCCCAATTTGATTATTGAACTGTATGGTTACTTAGCCATAGGAAAGGCCTTGCCCTCAGAGGGATTCAGATTTTGCCCACAATAGGATATAGTGAAGATCATATGCATAAATACATAGACTAATTTATGTGCATATGTTTTGAGTTCTTTTAAACTATTTAATGAATCTATAATAATTCATATTCAGTTATGGTAACTTCTCTGTGTAATTTTAAGTTTTTATTTATCTTTATTGTCCTAAGTGCTAGGAAGAGTAGATTCAATGCAACAGATCAGAAAAAGTAAAGTCAGCATAAATATTCCAGTAAAAAATCTAATATCTGATGTCTGTTTCAGATCTTCGTAGGTGAGATGAGTATAGAGATGATTGCCAAAAAGACTGTTTTTGGCCCAATCTCAACCCTCAGTATAAAACTAAAAACTGCAGGTGTTCCATCCAGCAAGACTGAAAATATTTATCTGTTCCAAAGAAATTGGTTGATATCACTCACATTTGTTATATTTAAAAAATGTATTTTAAAAAAGTGCGATCAGGAACATATAGACCCAATTAATAAAATCCTTGGAGGAGTGAAATGGTTGAGAAATTCTGTAATAGGATATGCTTTTGAAACGCGTGCTGTTAGGTCACTGGTTCTAATTACATTCACAACACAAGTCATGTTTTTGCTGAAAATCCGTGACACAGCCACCATGCCAGCAGCTGACAATCTCCAAAGGCAGCTCAGCTATCAGAATGACAGTAGGAAGATCATCTTGTTACACACGTTTTAGGTCAAAAATTTCACAATAGTCCAGAGCATAGCTTGAGTCTATTGCTGTGGTGTCTTTTCTCTGAGTTTTTTCTTAGTTTTTAGATATTACTGTATAAATAACTACAACTAATGACACAATGTAATATATATTTTCAAATTTGATAAACATCAGCTAGAGAAAGGTTTTCATTTAAGCTATATGAAAAGACAAGCCCCTAAAATATCACAATAATTTCACAGGAAATAATACACTGTAAAATAGAGAAAGATGGGGATAAGGGTGTATATTTCCATTTAGAGCCACACTAGCAATAAACTTACCTCACATGCAATTTCTTAATCATGAAAATAAAAATCAGTAATGACTATTTTTCCTATCTGTTGCTAATAATCCGTTATAAATGTTTCTAGTCATAGGCTGCAAAATAAAGCTCCTTGAGCAAGATTTAGTGATTTAGTGCTAAAATATCCTTCAGTATATATTTTAAAATGGGATATTTTACTCAAATATATAACTTTTTAGTATTTTAAAAATTCTGAAACACTCTTTAGATAGGATTTACTTTCTTCAATTTAAAATAGTCCTTTACACTTCTCACCATTCTTACCTTTATCTTTTTCATTTCCATATAGTTTATCAGCCTATGCTGAATATGCTCAATTGGTACTCAGCATAATACCTTCTTTTCTTATACTGGCTGAAAAACTTCTTGAAAAGTTACTTTCCCACCCTTTCTTGAAACTCCAGAGTTTCAAGAGACTGGGAAATTTAAAATCTACCTTCCCACATTTCCTTAGAACTAAAGTTCTGGATGTGACTTTGGTTCTAGTAATTGATCAGTTCAAATGAGATTTGGAAGTATTTCTGTTTCAAACAGTATCGTGGAGATGTCAGTATTTATTAACAGTTACACCGGTGGACACAGCATTGCAGTGACTAGTAATATACTGTTAAGAGACAGGTGTAGTAGCATAGATGTTAGCAACAGGGCTTTCCTGAGCTCTGGATTGCAATTATGAATTGACTATTGCAATAACAGTCCCTTGATCTGGCTTCTCCAACCACTTCATGACAGAGTAAAGGAAAATCTAATTCCCCAAAATCAATTTTTTTTTCTGGCTTGAAATGACTAGAAAAGTTTCTATTCCATTTCCCGATACTGTCCCTCTTAGGGATCCCTGATCCATATTGCAAAAGCAAGTCATTTTCAGCTGATCTTTATTTCAGCAGAAACACTCGAATTGTCACTCTTAGCTATATATATGTAAATTAAACTGGCACTCATTGTCCCATGAAAAGATGTAAGAGAACATTTCAGGTGATCAGGACTGCTTCAATATCCATTATTAGGCAAATACAAATACTTTTCGATGGGAGGTAAAAGATTTGCAAGAGCATTCTAGGGAGGGAATATCAAAGCTTTATCCTTCTCCCTTTTTAGTTTCATAAATAGTAGAATCTCTATAGTGGATTTATGTATTCCCAACTGATATCTGCTGGCAGGAAAGGATGTCAAGGGCCACCCTCACCCAAGGAGAGCGGAACTCACTCTGATGGAATAAAAAGTCTGGATTCAGGATTTAACTTGTCAATAGGAAGGCTCATTTTGAAAGAGTGGTTGACACTAAATATCTGTACTCTCAGTCCAACACAGACACTCTAACATAGTCTGCATGTCTGGGGAAAAACGACTAAGGATATAGGGGTGAATTGAGCAGTATGAGGCTCCACTTCACCTTCTAAAGATATTTGACTACAAAGGCTTTTATATATTGGCCAGTTCCACAGAGAGAGAGATGCTAGTTTTCTGCTAAGGTAGCTAGTTGTTATTGGAGCCAGTTCTCCACTGACAATATTTCAACCCTAAGCTGTTGGAGTGGTTCCTATAGAACTAGGGTAATTATTTTCTCCCAAATCTGCTCCTTAAAACTTTTGTCTCTCAAAGATTTAAATGATTCAGTGAAATACTTATATAGCTAGCAGTCTAGTTTCAGTCCATATGACTTATCTCAAACCACAGCAGGAGCCTCACATTGGTCTACTACCTACAGTTTCTCCTCAGTACCACATACCTGCAGCAGATTAATCATCCCACTGCTGAAAACCTTCAGCGAGTTTCTGTCATCTTTGAACATGACCACTGGCACTCTTTAGAATGGTTTGATGGAAGCATTTATGAAAAAACATTAGCAACTTAAAAATGTGTATGCCAAAAGCAATTTTTTCACAAGAATCAATGATAAAAGAACCCCACTTTGTTTCCAGTGTTTTGGAAGCAGTAACCAGTGATTTGTCTTTAAGGTGCCATTAATAGAAGCTGAAGCAAAAAGCTCTTCACCTCAGAAAGAGAAAAATTTACTACCATACCTAGTATAGTCAGGAGATTTAAAGCTACTACCTGGTAGTCCCATAGAAGGAAGGTCATCAAGGCAACCACTCTCTAGTTCCACATACCCTGGGAAAGGTCAGTAGTTCAAGTTGTTAGGTTAATCTGCGTGGATGTTTCCCTGGTCCCCCCACTCCCAGAATGAGTACTGGTACCAAGTTGAACAGATGACAAAGTGATCACAAACACAGAACAATTTTATACAAACAGTTTATCACATAAAAGGAAGAATGAAAGTAAGGAAGGAAGCTACACATAGTGAAAATGCATCCCAGAGAGAGTGGAACAGGTCAGTCACCCCAAGTGGAGAAAGACCCTGAAGGCTGAGCACATGCTGTCTTTTATAAGCCCACTAGTTTGTCCTGCCTTTCTCCTGGCGGGATTGTTTGCCGTTTCCACCTTTGGGGTGATTGGCAGGTTGGGGTTATGTAACAGAGCACATGACAGGTCACATAACAGGTTGGTTATGTAACAGTTTCCCTTTCTGTGCATGTGTCTTTCCCAGACTCCTTCACAAGCTCCACCCATGTTATGCTAAATAAATGGTAACGAGCTCTAGGTCAGTTAAAGATTACTAGGAATTTTTGCTATGTATGTTCCCCCCAGGGAACAGTTGCTAGCTGTAATTTGGTTCCTAGCTACAATTCGGTTCCCGCTCTCCACCCTTAGCCACTTCCTTGCCACCTGTTTACCCTCTACCAGCCCTAACAAAATGGAGATCTTTTCTGTAACTTCCAGACAGCTAAGCTCTTAATAAAGAAGGAGGATTCCCTGACATATAAGACAGTTTCACACATGACAAACTGACTAAACTTAAAATTGCAGTAGAGGTCTTTATAATACATCATAAATAGAATAGAAATATGAGTACTCTGTGGCTAAAGAAGAGATGTTATTTTCTGCTTGCAGTAGGGACTTACTACAACATCTGTTCATGTTGGGGTGTTGTGATTAACCCTATACCGAGGCACTCCTACCAAATCGTGGCACAAGTTATTCTGAGAACTTATGTTCATATGTTGACTAGAGTTTTAAATTATAAGTATACAACAAGGCATAGACCAAAAATTCCACATCAAATTTTATATGTAAGAATTGTAAAGCCTGTCTAATATCTATCTTCCTAGGCTTTATCCTCAGTCTGCAAGCTGTTTCCCACACATTCAATACATTTACCTGTCTTCATGCATTTCGTCCTCCTAATCATAATCAAACATCAAATTAGCAAATATTAGTTCAACCTGAAAACATAATCACCTATTACATGCTATTATGTGATTTTGCAAAGGTATGATAAATGGAAACTTCCTCTGCTATCCAAAAGCTTACATTTAAGTGGGAGAAGAGAGAGAAATGTAAGTACACAATTGCAATGCGATATGACACACATGGAGAAACAAGTGCAATCAAGGCAAAGAAACACAGATGAGGCTATGATTAAGTTGTTGAGGCAGGTCAGCAACAATCTCAGACAATATTTCCTGTGCCAATTTGCCATATTTCTTGCAGTTAGTTTGAGATCATCTGACTGTGCCTGTCTATAAACTGTGTATCACTTAAACGACAGATTTCTCCCTCCTTCCCTTTTCCCCTTTGGTAATAGTCTCATGGAGACTGCAGAGCTGCAGTACAGAGGCAGCCTGGACCTCAGAGTCTACTTGGAAGAGAGATCATGGTAAGAGTGAGAAATAAACTTTGTCTTAAGCCACTGAGGTTTTGTTGTTTCTGTTGTTGCAGCTAATATTTTCTACAATGGCTACATTAGAAAGAAATAATTTGGATGTTCAATTTACTTAAATATTACCTTGGTCCTGGGTGTATAAAATTGTTTCACATTTGGACAGGTGAATCATAGACTGTGGGACCAAGTAATATAGTCAGAGCAAATAGTAAATATGTACATAAAAGCATGCAGTTCTGAAACAATCTTGAGTGTTGCTAAAGTATAAAATTTGATAGTCAGGGATCAATAGGCAGATAGTAAAGACAAGCAAGATCCTCTTACATCATCAAAAAAAAACCCTTAAGGTTGAAAATAAAGAGGCACTGAAGATTTTTTTTTTTTTTTTTTTTTTTTTTGAGGCAGAGGATCACTCTTGCCTGCCTGGACTAGAGTGTAGTAGCGTCACCATAGAACACTGAAACCTCAAACTCCTGGGCTCAATCTATCCTCCTGCCCCCAGCCTCCCAAGTAGCTGGGACTACAGGTGTGTACCACCAGGCCCTGCTAATTTTTCTTTTTTTTTTTTAAGAGACAGGGTTTTGCCATGTTGCCCAGGCTGATCTTGAGCGCCTGGCCTCAAGCCTACTTCAGCCTCCCAGAGTGCTAGGATTGCAGGTGTGAGCCACCATGCCCAGCCTGAAGGGTTTTTGAAAAAGTTGAAGACCATGGCCAGGTTTTTGTTTTTAAAAAAGTTAATCTGAGAGCAGAATGGAGAGTATTATTAAAGTAGTTTGACAGAGAGGTAAGTTGAAAACATGTTACATTAGTTCAGGTAAAGAATAAGACCCCAAATAAAAGCAGAGGGACAGAAAAATAGAAAGGAAGTTTTAATCTAACAGCTAATAACAAGGCAATACTTGAAGTGCTTAGGTAATTGACTAGAAATAGGAAGGTTAGGATGAAGGGAAAGTCAGATGTTAGTTCCTAATTTCTAGCATCTATACAAATAATGGCACCACTAACTGAGAAGTTATGTAGGAGAAACAGATCAGAAGCAAATTAATAAGTGTATGACATAATGAGCTTGTAAATATCCCATAAAAAGGTAGAAATATGAGTATAAAAACTCAGAAAATAAAGGCTAGAAATAAAGACATCTAACACAATGTTATGATCATGGTATGTATTTAATATAATTTTTCCTGGGGGCAGGAAATTTGGCACTAAGTCAACAATTAGAAAATATTATTTGTTATTAAACTAAATTAAAAAAATTGATAGCATTTTGAGAGGAAGCATGTAAATGCCATAGAAGATTTGAGATTTCCAAAGAGTCTTGAAGAAATAACACATTCTGTTTTACTGCCATCCAATTACAACAATGGAATTCCTTTGCCGCAGAACTGTTTCCACATATATATGAAAATGAACACAGCATTATTTTTTGAAAAATAAGTAAAGAGAAGGAAGGGTATGAAACAGAGAAAATAAGAAGAAAAAAACCCATACAATTTTCTATGCAGTTTTATGAAAAATTTTGCATTGCAGTTATTGAGATAATTGACAGAAAGGAAAAAAAGAAAAAAAAAAAATTTAAAAAGAAATGCTTGTAAAGAATTCCGCCCAACATCCCAGCCGACATACTATTTGCAGAATGACGTAGTATATGCTTCGGTCGGCTGCTAATTTCTGGTGCAATTTCAATTTAGGTGTTTAATTGTCAAGTTGTTTTTCCTAATGTTTACATTTGCAAGTGTTCCAATAACCACTAGTTTAAATAACACTAATTTAAATGATAAAGCCGGACAGTTCAAAAACTATAAAGCCAAGAACTCAATGTTCAGCCAAACTTAACCTGAACAACGAAATTCCATAAAGCTGTTAACTTGAAAAGATTTTAAAAAAATGTCAATGTTTTGTAATTAAAGTTTTAAAAAGTAGTTTTCAAAGCTAATTAAATATTTAAAACCTTACAGTAGCTGTCAATGTTAAATCTTGGCCAATAACGTCTTGGCTTTTATCTGTGTGACCTTATGAAGTTACTTAACTTTTCAATTTTCCCATCCACAAAAAGATTATAAAAACTATTTAACCTACGGCCGTCTGGTAGAAACCAGTTAATGAATTAGAAAAGTTATTCTGAAAGCACTTCATAAAATCCAATTATTAGTTATACTTTCAGGGCCTTATTTTTTTTTTCTCAAGGGCATTTGCACTAAATTGGATGTATGATATGTATAATTGAACTGTTATGTTTCTTCTTACATACAAACAGATTTGTAAGCAAATGTTTGAAACTAAGCAGGCAAAGGATTTTTATTAATGCGTATCTTCAAGAAAAAATGCTATTCGTTAAAAAGTAGCTATGCAAAATGAAGAATATACTGCATAGTATCTATATTGTCTATAAGAAGAAGAATAATCAATTTAGTAATTCTGAAACATACATTTTAAAAAGTAAAAAGTAAAAAATAAAATAAGTGTCTGGAATTGAGATACATTTTACTACTGCTGACATTTCATATTTATTGATAGTACATTTTGTTTTTCTTTGTGCAAGAAAAAATGATGTGTCTTAGATTAGACAAAAATATGTATAGTGTATTTGAATATTGCTTTCAGAGTGCCTCCATTATAAAGTCAAAATGAAATTCTAATCAGCCAGCACAATGAATATTTCTTTCTATATTCTACGAATATAAAAATTCAAGTCCAGAGACAGTAAGACCAAGTGTGTGTTAGTTCATGCCTCCAAGGGAAGATATGCCAAGATGGAATTATATGCAAAAAAGACTGAATGGGCAAGGGAGCAGGAAAAGGTAAGAGAGCCTTCAAATCCTGATAAGAATATGACTCCTGTGAGTCATAAGGAAGGAAAAGAAGAAGGAGGGTATATTGAAAGAAGTTATTACTAAAGCCAGGATGTGGAAGTCATGAAACTAGGTCTCCTGATGGAAGAGTTCCACATCTCACTGTAGTGGGCCTGCCATACTCAGTAACGGGCTGGAAGCTACTGAAGGAAAATGTGGTCTTGGCATGACCATGGTGGGGGATCCAGAGAGGTAGCAAGTGGAACCATCAGTTAATTGTGTGTCCGACAGCTGGATATATGAGCTGTGTATTTTCATGGCCACCATACGGGGTTTAGGTGCTACAGCTTATAAGGAGTAGAACTATTTTCTTTCTATAATGAAATTTTTTAAAATTTTTTGTCCAAATAAAAAAATGCATTATATTAATAAATTAAACTACATTTTTATATCACACATGAGTTTTTTATGTCACACATACCAAAATTTGACCAGCGTAGAAAGCCTGATAGTCTTATAGAAACTCAACATGAAAAATTTGCTCCATGTTTTCAGCATCATACTTGGGTATTTGGTTACATCTTTATCCATGATGCACAAAATTCTCTCACCTATTAATTAACAGTGTTGTGAAATGGAAAGAGCACTAGCTGAGCACTCAGGAAACCTATCATCTGTCATTTTTATGCCTGTGAACGCTCTTCTTCCACCACCCCCATGACCTCTGGCAAATCATTTGGCCTCCTCCAGTCACAATTTCCTAATAAATAAAATGAAGGCATCTGAAATAGTTATCCTATGAAAATATTTTCAACCCATCGACCAAAGAGTTTAGAAATAATTCCAGGTCAAGATTAGCAATACTAATGGAATTCTGAATTCTGCAGAAAATGAAGTTGGACATGCTAATGAAACACGTCAGGCTGATTCTGTTACTTTCAATACAATCCCAATCTGTGATTTCCAAAGCAAACTTGAGTTATGTTTTTATTCTAAGGACTCATCCACTGGGGGCATTACCTACTAATAATACCAGATTTACACGAACTGATATGTTTCAAAAAGGGAAGTACACCTCTAATCTGTGGTTTAAAATATGAATGTATAAAATGTGAAATAATAGAAATTAATTCAAAGCACATGGTTTCTTATGGTTTCAAGATGGATTTTTGAAAAAAGCCATTAACTTTTTTAAGATAACTCTATTGAGTAAGGTTAATAGTGTACTGAGTCAAAAAAGAACAATAAAAAACAGCTGAAAAGAATGAACAGATTGCAAAAAAGTTTCATTGTATCTCTGAATTCTGGTTTTTAAAAGGAATCTTTGGAACTTATTTTCGTTATTTTTAAATGAGTTGATACATATATATTGTGGGGACATTACAAACAATATAATTTATATTTCAAATAAAAGATTTTTTGATTTTTATTTGCATAATGTATTTACATATATTAGCTTTCTTCCTTTCTGGTTTTTTTACTTCGTTATTAGAAATGGGTATTAAACTTTAATATGCCTTTTCAACCTTCATTGGCATAATTACATGCTATTTACCTTTAGACTCATTTATGTGATGATCTGTATTAATGGATTTCTTAAAGAATCATACGTTCATTCCCATAAGTACATAATTAGTTAATTAAAAAGTTTGTATGTGCTCACTATGCTCAGTATTAGGTAAAATACATCTAGTGTAAATAAAAGACACAGTCTGTGTCCTCCTGGCACTATACTGGTGAGAAAGATGGGCTAATAACAATATATAAACATATAGATAGAAAATGTAAGTATAAATTGTTGAATGTGTTACAAAGAAAGAAAAATTGGTTTCATTAAGACCACTTGTTCATGAAGTATGTTTTGCCCTGGATTCTATTTTCTAATATTTAATTTGGGATTTTTGCATCAATATTCACTAGTAAAATTAGTTCATAGTGTTCTTTATTTGTGCTTTCTCAGATTAGAGACCAGTATTATCTGATCACGCAAAAAAATGAAAACTTTCTTCTTATTTCCTCCTATAATTTGAACATCAGAATAACCTGTTACTTAAAGCTTTGAAAACATTACCTTTGCAACTGTCCAGGCCTGCTTCTTTTTTTATGTTGTAGCTTTTTAACAACTCTTTTATTTCCTTTCTATTTATTTTCCATTAAAAATAAGCAATTCATTCAAGTTTTTATATTTATTTTCTATATACATGTATTTCTAACATTGTATATTTGCAATTTTTTGTTAATTTTTCCCAGAGACTCATCCTTTTAATTGTTTTAGGTTTATTGAGGTATAATTGACAAATAAAATTATATATATTAAAATTGTTCAATATGATGACTTGATATATGTATACATTGCAAAATTAGTTCTATAATCAAGTTAATTAACACATCCATTACCTCACATTACCTACCACTACTTTTGTGTGTATGTGAGAATGCTTAAGATTTACTATTTTAGAAAATTTCAAGTATGTAATACAGTTTTATTAATTATAGTCACCATTCTGCACATTCAATCCTCAGAACTTATTCATCTTATAACTGAAAGTTTGTTCCTTTGACCATCTCCCCACTTCCCCCACCCAGCAGCTTCTGACAACCACCCTTCTACTCTCTATTTCTATAGAAGAGTCTGACCTTTTTTTCCTAATTTGAACATATAAATGATACCATACAGTATTTGTCTTTCTCTGTGTGGCCTATTTTACATAGTATAATGCACTCCAGATTCAAACATGGTGTCACAAATAGCAGTATATCCTTCTTTTTTATGACTGAAATAACTCAATTTATGTGTGTGTGTGTTTATATACATATACACACATATATGTGTATATATCACATTTTTAATCCATTCATCTGTCAAGGGACTCTTAGATTGTTTCCACATAGTGACTATTGTGAATAGTGCTGCAAAGAACATGAAAATGAAGATATCTCTTTGATCTCTTTGAGATACTGATTTTGTTTTCTTCAGATACGTATACAGAGCAGATCATATGGTAGTCCTATGTTTAATTTTTTAATGAACCTCCATACTCTTTTCTATAATGGCTCTACCAATTTATATTCCCACTAACAATGTGCAAGGGTTTCCTTTTCTCCCCACTCTTGACAACACTTTTCTTCGTCTTTTTGATAATAACCATCCTAACAAGTGTGTGGTGATATCTCATTGTGGTTTGATTTACGTTTCCCTGATGATTAGTGATGTTGAGTACATTTTCAAGTACCTGTTGGCTACTTGCATGTCTTCTTTGGAAAAATGTCCCTTCAGGTCCTTTGCCCATTTTTAAATCAGATTGTTTTGTCAATATTGATTTGTATGACTTCTTTATATATTTTAGATAGTAAGCTCTTATCAGATATATGGTTTGCAAATATTATTTCCCATTCCATAGGATGCTTTTTCATTTTGTGGATTGTTTCCTTTGTTGTAGAGAGCTTTTTAGTTTGATGCAGTCCTATTTATTTATTTTTGCTTTTTTTTTTTGCTGTCTTTGTTTTCCATGCCATATCCAAATAATCATTGCCAAGACCAATGTCAAAGAGTTTTTCCCTACGTTTTTATCTATAAGTTTTGCATGTTCAGGTCTTTCATTTAAGTTTCTAATACACTTCTAGTTAATTTTTGTAAATATGGTGCATAGGAGTTTCTAGTTTCATATTTTTGCATGTGGATATCCAGTTTTCCCAATGCTCTTTGTTGAAGACATTATCCTTTCACCATGATGTATTCTTGGCATGCTTAACAAATTATTAGTTGACTGTATGTTCATAGGTTTATTTCTGGGCTCTCTATTTTGTTTTATTAATCTATGTGTCACTTTTTATTCCGGCACCATACTGTTTTGAACTCAGGAAATGTGATGCTTCCAGCTTTGTTCCTCTTTCTCAAGATTGCTTTGGCTATTTGGAGGCTTTTGTCCTTCCATAGAAAATTGAGGATTTTTTTTCTATTTATGTGAAAAATGTCATTGGAATTTTGATAGACATTGCACAGAATCTGTAGATTGCTTTGGGTGGTATAAACAGTTAACAACATTAATTCTTCCAGTCTCAGAACACAGAATCTTTCCATTTCTTTGTGTCTATTTTTCTTCATCACAATGGCTTATTATTTTCAGTGCATGATCATTCACTTCCTTGGCCAAGTTAAATCCTAAATATTTTATTAGTTTTAGGATTGCTTTCTTAATTTTTTTTCAGATGTTTCATTGTTAGTAGATAGAAATACAACTGATTTTTGTGTATTGATTTTATAGCCCACAACTTTGTTGAATGATTTTTATTAGTTCTAGCAGTTATTTGGTGCATTTTTTAGAGTTTTTATATACAAGATCATGTCATCTTCCAGAGACACTTTTACTTCTTTCTTTTGATTTGGATGTCTTTTATTTCTTTTTCTTGCCTAATCTCTCTGTCTAGGACTTTCAGTAGTACTATGTTGAATAGAAGCAGTAAGAGTGGACGTCTTGTCTTATTCCCGATCTTAGAGAAAAATCTTTTAGCTTTTCACCACTCAGTATAATGTTAGCCATGGGATTGTCATACATGGCTTTTATTATGTTGGGGTACATTCTTTCTACAACTGATTTGTTGAGAGTTTTTATGATGAAAGGATGTTGAATTTCGTCAAATGCTTTTTCTGCCTCCATTAAGAAGATCATATGACTTTTATCTTCCATTCTGTTAATGCAGTGTATCATGTTAATTGATTTGCATAGATTAAAACATCCTTGCATCCCAGGAATAAATCCCACTAGATCATGGTTTGTTATCCTTTTAATGAACTGTTGAATTCAATTTTCTAATATTTTGTTAAGATTTTTGCATCTGTGTTCATCAGGGATATTGGCTTATAATTTTTCCTTTTTTGTAGTGTCTTTCTCTGGCTTTGGTATCAGGGAACTGCTGGCCTCATAAGATGAGTTTGGAAGTGTTACCTCTCCCTCAACTTTTTGAAAGAGTTTGATAAAGATTATCAATAATTCTTTAAATATTTGGTAGAATTCACCAGCAAAGCCTCTGGACCTGTGATTTCCTTTGTTGGAAGATTTTTGATTACTGAGTCAAATCTCCTTACTCATCATTGGTCTGTTCAGATTTTCTATTTCTTCATGATTTTAGTCTTTGTAGATTATATGTGTCTAGGAATTTGCCTATTTCCTCTACGTTATGCAATTTGTTAACATATCATTATTCAAAATAGTTTCTTATGATCCTTTGTTTTTCTGTATTAGCAGTCATAATGTCTCCTCTTTCATTTCTCATTTTATTTGAGTTTCCCTATTTTTTTCATAGTCTAGCAAACAGTTTGTCAATTTTGCTTATTTTTTCCAAAAATCTGTTGTTTTTCTATTCTTTATTTCATTTATTTTTGCTCTAATCTTTATTATTTCCTTCTTTCTGCTAACTTGGGGCTTTGTTTTTCTTTTTTCAGTTACTTGAGTTGTAAAGTTACTTTGTTTAGTTGAGATTTCTCTTTTTTAAAAAATGTAGCTGTTTATTTCTATAACCTTCCCTCTTAGAACTGCCTTTGCTGCATACCATAAGTTTTGGTATGTTGCATTTTTCATTTTTTTTGTCTCAAGATAATTGTTCATTATCTTTTTGAATTTTTTTCTGACCTATTGATTGTTCAAGAGTGTGGTGGTCAAGTTCCACATATGTGTACATTTTCCAGCTTTCCTCTTATTATTTATTTCTTGTTTCATATCATGTGGTTAGGAAAGATACTTAATATGATTTCAATCTCCTAAATTTGTTAATACTTGTTTTGAAACCTGACATATGATCTATCCTGGAGAATGATCTATCCTGGAAAATGTTCCATGTGCACTTTCAGAATGTTCACCCTGCTGCTGTCAGATGGAAGGTTCTCTATTTGTCTGTTAAGTCCATTTGGTCTAAAGTGTAGTTCAAGTGTGATATTTCCTTTGGTCACTGGGAGCTATTTCAATTGGCTACTATAGCCCTTTGACATTCCCCCATCTTTTCAGGGTGGTAACTTTGTTACTTTCTGGTACAACAAGATGTTCTAGACTCATCTTGTGTATTTGCTGCTGTGTCTTAGTATCAGTCATTTCCCTGAGGAAACTGGGCTTCTTTTATCACAGAATGGTATTGTAACTAAAACTCTGGTCGTTAGGGGTAATCATTGCTGCTTTTGTTTCTTAGCCCTTTAAGCTGACAGAACAAAGAGATATAGGTGTCTATACTAGCCTGTGTACATATACATATCTATAGATATTTCTATATGTATTAAGCTAACCTGAATACACACTGACATCGTCAATTTTATCCATTACCAAACGGATTATTCTTACTTTCTCCCTTTTCTAATTAGAAAAGTTCCACTCAACAGTGAGAAACCAGGGTCCTACCACCCAATATCAATTTACTTACTTATTCATTTCCATTTTGCGTGTGTACTGGTTTACAAAATATTAACCCCATGGAAAATAATTTTGTAAACTTGAATTTAATGTGTATGTACAGTTTATTTTGGCTGTCATTGTTGTGGGCTTTAGTCATACACATTATACTCATTTCTAACGTTACTTAGGTGAGCCCCTTTGCCTCCCACCCCTTTCAATTAAGTTGTTTCACTGAGGCATTGAAAGCATTGACAGGATAGACATTAACAGAAAGATACAATGATTGGTAAATTAGGATACCAGCTAAAGAAGCATTTACAGAAGTATAGTGGGAAAAATAAAAATGAAATACATGGGAAGATAATATGAGATGTTAGGTAGATTTTTAAAACTGTATAAAAGAAGAGTACAGTAAAGATATTTCTATAGAATATTGTAATATCTTTCTTTTACAGATTTGAAGCACTTTTTATATATTAAGGTTTTTAGTGTTTGTCCTACAAATATTTTTATGTTATAGGTATTTTGTCAATATTTTACATACAAATCATTTATGTTTTTATTATGTCGTCATATTTGGCAACTGTTTCTTTAGGTTCTCTGAATTTTATGCTATGCTTAGAAAGCCTTTTCCCACCTCCAAAATAATATTTTCCTATTATTTTGATGGTTTTAATTTTTACATTTTGGTCTTTAGCCAGACAGTGAGGTTGGTAACATCTATTCTTCTTTTTCAAGTAATTATTTCATGAAATAAATAATGTATTAAATCAGGACTTTTGAAAACCGGGTGTTTTTTTCAATCTTATAATTGCTATTTTGTGTAGGTATAGCTTTCTGGTCCTAAAATAATGCTCGTTAGAATTCTAAAATCACTAATCACCTTATTGTTGTCAACCATTTAATGTCGCAAATGATGCCAAAATAATTCTGTACTTGGTATATAACTGGATTTTTTTTACAGCTTGTAGAGTTTCTTCATGTAATTGGTACTTAAAAATTTCACTGACATATGACTTGTTTATTCAGTTTCTTTACAAACTCAATGCAAATTTCTGATATAAAATTTGTCTTTCTCTTTCTTGAACTCAACAAAAAAGAAAAAAATAAAAACATGGAAATTTAGTCTACTGCTCAAATTATGCATAACACAATCAAATATAGGTACTTTGATTAAAGACTCAAGCATTATTTTGAACATGGAAAAATTACGTAAACTTAGAGGGCCATACATGTACTGCATTTCATAAATTGTTTCCCAATAACAAAGTTTGAAAACACTTTCTAGCCACATTGGTACTTTTTAATTATTACTTCAAAATGTTAAGGGAGTACAAATGATTTTGGTTACATGAGTCACTTTTGTAATGCTTGAGTAACAGCTCTAAGTGTGCCGTCACACAAATAGTGTTCATTGTACCTATTTAGTAGGTTTTTGCCCCTCCTCTTCTGACCCCCATCCCTGGTTGATTTCCACTGAATTTTACTTCTCTCTGTGCATACGTGTGCTCATCAGTCAGTTCCAATTTAACAGTGAGTGCATGTGGTATTTTTTTTTCATTCTTTAGATACTTCACTTAGGATAATGGTCTCCAGTTCCATCCAAATTGTTGCAAAAGGCATTCTCATTCATCATTTTTTATGGCTGAGTAGTATTCCATGGTGTACATATGCAACATTTTGTTAATCCACTTATGAACTGCTGGGCACTTGGGTTAATTCCACATCTTTGAAATTATGTGTTGTGCTGTAATAAACATTCTAGTGCAGGTGTCTTTTTGATAAAATGACTTCTTTTCCTTTGGGTAAATACCTAGTAGTGGGATTTCTGGGTCAAATTGTAGGTCAATTTTTAGTTTTTTGAGGAATCTCCATACTGTTTTCCATAGTGGTTGTACTAATTTGCAGTCCCACCAAACGTGTATAATCATCCCTTTCTATCTCATTTTTTCATATGTTTATTGGCCAGGAGGGAGGGGTGTGGAGGGGATGGGACAACTCTCACTGAATGGATGTGGGGAGCACAGTTTGGGGGATGACCATGATTGTAGCTCTGACATGGGCATTGCATGGGCAAATATATAGCCAAAGTGTTGTACCCCATAATATTCTGAAATAAAAAATAAAATAAATAAAAAAAGGAAAGGTGATCGTATAATTATAAAAAATTGGTAACTATTATATACTGGTATAATATTTAACTGTTAGGAAATATAATGAAAAAAGAGATCTTATTCACAATAGAAATGAAAACACAAAATCACTAAGGAATTGCTGCAGGATATAATGTGAAGGGATAACAAATACATGGAATCATGTATAATAATATGTACCAGAAATAAAGTTATGAACGGGGTAGAGGAAGCACCTGCCCCCAGAGAGTTTATCATTTAATTGGAAAAAAGAGATTGAAGAAAAATCTCTAGTATGGTGAGGGCTAGAGAAGGGAAATTACATGGTGTTAAGTGACCAGAAAGCCTTGAACAATGAAAAGAAAATACTTACATAATAGGTGAAAGTATCCTAGTAAAAGAGGAAAGCATATGGGAAAGCCCAGAAGCAAGAAAGGAAGAAAGGGAAAGACATATTTCAAGTGCCTGTGCTTAGAACCCAGGTATAAAACCATTTACTTACAGCCCAGTGATCTTTGACAAAGCAGACAACAATGCACATTGGGGAAAAGAATAATTCAATAAATGGTGCTGGAAAAATTGGATAGCCCCATGCATAAAAATGAAACAAGACCCCTATCTCTCACCACTTACAAAAATTAATTCAAGATGCATAAAAGATTTAAATGTAAGGCACAAAACCATAAGAATTCTAGAAGAAAATTTAGGAAAAACATTTGTAGACATCGGTCTATGCAAAGAATTTATGACTACGGCCCCAAAGGTAATTACAGCAACAACAAAAATAAATAAATGGGATTTGATTAAACTGAAAAGCTTCTGCACAGCTAAGGAAATAATCAACAGAGCAAATAGACAACTTATAGAATGGGAGAAAATATTCACAAACTATACATCTGCTAAAGGGCTAATATACAGAATCCTTTACCTTCTACCTTCACTGTTTGGCAATTTTCCTCCATGAGATCTCAGGCAGGGTTTGGTACTTATTTCTATGATCCACACCCACTCTGCATCTCTTCTTCTCTCTCTCTTTTGTCAGAATTCCTATCTTCCCTCTGGAAAGGTCCAACAAGCAATGTCTCTAGTTGGCCATCTTGTCTGCAACTTCCAGTTTCCATGTCTTGTTTATTACTCTGCAATGACAATTCTTGGATTGGATCTCAGCTAATTTTCTTCCCTGCTTGTCATATTCTCTGTCATCTTTTTCAGTTCTTTGTTTGTTTTTAGATATGGGGTATCTTAAATTTTCCCTTAAATTATTGATGTAATTTCCCATTTTGTGGATGCCACTCCTTTCTGCCAACAATCCTTGTTTTTCATTTTGTTAAACTGGTTTCATTTTTTTACAGTGTTCCTATTTTTACTTCCTTCTGATCTCAAGTTGTAGTCTTTGTATCTCACCTCATTGTCTCTTCAAGTCGTCCTGAGCTCTCTTCTGACTTTCTAATCAAGGTTCATTTAAATCCAGATCCCTATATTTTAGTTCCATGCCCCCAAAACATTTTTGAAAATATTTTTAAACTGACAAATAAAATTCTATGTATTTATCATGTGTAAATGCTGTTTTGAAGTATATACACATTATGAAATGACTAAATCTAGCTAATTAACATATGCAATATCTCACATAGTTATCATTTTTGTGGTGAGAACACATAATATCCACTCAACATTTTTCAAGAATATTCTCTAAAAACTTTCTAACATATTCTCCTTTTGCCTGTTTCTTTTGATCTCCTATATGTCAGCATGATGTTTGTTACTTTTCCCTATTCTGTAAGTTTATCAAAAGTTGTGTGCCATTTTTTTGTTTCTTTTTTCTTCTTTTCAATATTCATTTTTTTCTGAAGTAGAATTGCTCCAGAATGTATTTTCCAATTAAATGAACAGACAAGCAAATTGTTCATGTCTTGTTCAACATCCACTGTTTGATGCCCCCTCTCACATTTAGAGATGAAGAGTTAGTTCACAATTCGGGTTACAAACCTTCCTGGTTTACCCAGGAATGGCCTAGCTTTAGTACTGGAAGTTCCACATGTGGGAAAACTCCTCCACCCTTGGCAAATCATAACAGTTGGCCACCCTCAAAGAAAAACAGCTCTTGGTGCAGTGTCTGTGGCCAAATGCCTTCCATTTTGTGCAACTGGGTTTCAGTCCACAGTTGCCATGCTATAGAATACAGACAGCATGTAGAATCACAACATAATTTATATAATTAGGAGTAAAGAACCAACAGTGAGCTCTCTTGAACTGCATAATTTTAGGAAGGACTTTGGATTTCCATGTAATATGAAATTATACGTGTGCATGATCTTATCATAAATGCGAGAGCAAAGGACATTCCAGCTAACATGTAAGACAACATGAAAATATTTGTGTTCGTCAAACCTGATCTAGAGTAAGTAGGAATAATAGACAACTGGTTTTATTAGTTTGGTTTGATTTCTAAATTTAGTTCTTCTGGCCTCATTGTTAGTTTTTAGTAAAATTTCTTCCTAGATTCTGAAAGACTTTTCTGTATTCTAATGTGCTTCTATTAGGATTTTGTAAAAGGCAGTTTCAGAGGTTAGTACAGATGTCATTTTGCAATTAAATTCTTAGTTTTATTTATAACTTAGGAAATACTGAGTTAATTGTTTCCTGTTTCAAATTTTAAAATATTTGTTATTAAAGTAATATTCAGTAATCAAAAAATAAAACAACCATAAAACAAAACACAATAATGAGATTTGAGGAGGGGTCAGATAATATCAACAATGTCTTTTTTAATCATGTATCCTAGACATTAAACATATGATCACCAGAAACATAGTTCACATTTTCCCTTCTCCAATCAGTGAAGTGTGTGTATTCACAGGCTAAAGAGCTATTCATTTACTTGGTTCCTTGTTCTTCAAAGGGAGTTATTTAAAAAGTTATTTTAGTCCAGGTATGGTGGCTCATCCCTATAATCCTAGCACTTTGGGAGGCCAAGACAGGAAGATTGCTAGAGCCCAGGAGTTTGAGACCAGCCTAAGCAACATAACAAGACCCCATCTCTATAAAAGATAGTTTAGAAAATATTAGCCAGATGTGGTGGTATAAGCCTGTAGTCCCAGCTACTCGTGAGGCTAAAGCAGGAGGATTACTTGAGCCCAGGAGTTTGAGGTTGCAATTATCCATGAGGACGCCACTGCACTCTAGCCCAGGCAACAAAGCAGGACCATGTCTCAAAAAAAAAATTAAATTAAAATTTTTAAAAAGTGTGAATTATTGTATAAGTGAGTGTCATTTTGTAAGTTATTTAATAAATGTGTTACTTAAAAAGTGCATTGTTATTTAAAATATAACTTTCAAGCTCATATCTACTAATATTTATAAATATATCTGTATAAACATTTATAGATAGACAATGCTACATTTAAATTCAGTTTTATATAAAATAGTCTCATATATGAGCTTATTATTTGTTTAATAATGGGCCTCATTTAATCATTAATAATAATAAATAACAATATTGGTTATGAATACATCTAGTTTTACCATACCATGGTCAAAATAGTATTTATGGTTACCAGAATGCATATGATGTAATATGTCAGTACGTATGTTAAGAAAAAGGGAAATAAACTGAAAATAGAAAAAGATGAATTCAGAGTTATTTTAAAAATATAAAAATCAGCCTTGCTATGGAGGTTAATAACATTTAATGTCGTAACTACTTTTGGGTAAATCAAACTAATCTAGTACTAAATAGCATTTATCTTTCTACTGCCTTGATGTGGAGCATGGCTAGACTTTAGATAGAGGTCATCTGAATGGGTAAGTTACACTAACTGGTAGAGGGTCTGGACTCAGGAATCAAATAAAGCCAACTAAAGCATATAACCATAACTATAATTCCAAAGTTAGGGAGCAGTTCTTATCATAAAGAGAGAGTCCTTCATTCATGTTCCACAGATAACTCAAACATGTACCTGGAGAAGCTAAATTAATCAAATTTGGAAGCATTGCTAGCATCATGATCTTTATCTCTGAATTCAACAGACACAGCTTTAAATGGTCTTTTCAACTCAGAAGCTGTGTGATTTTAAGGCAGTTTTTAAACTTCAAGTTTGTTTTTAATGTATAAAGTGGGGATAATAATATTATCTATATATTGGGGACATTATATTACATAAAATAATACATCTGAAAGGTACTTACATTTTGTTTTCTAAAGTAATTCACTTGGAAACACTTGGGATATTAAAACATTTAATATTCTTGTGTCACAAAGGAGTTTCAGAAATATTAAGGATCAATAGTCATGTCTACCAAATTCTGTGGGCTCAGGTTTAATTGAGACCCAGGTTGAAGTAAAGCGGGCCCCAATTGAAATAATGAAAAATATTTTACAGACCATGGTTTACCTCTTTTTATAAAATAAACAAACAAACTTTCTGGAATAACTTGCCACAAGAGTTAGTCTCTCCTGATGTCATAATGAGCCCAGAATATTGAGGGGTCACATACCACTATAATGCTCACATGATTCTGACAAGAATTTTAGTTTGAGAGAAAAACGGTAAATGATCCTTTGAAGGCAGTCTTGCATATTTATGATGGCATAACCCTGGATCGTGAGTTTTCTACTGAGTTTTTATTCCTGATTCTTAAGGTGTTCACTGTCCTTCATTTCTCACCAAGATTAGGGAAACAGCCTTACCCAAAGCGACCCTCCCTTCAAACGGTCTTTTGCCCACTATCCATCATTTGTGTTTGTTTTGTTTTTTTTTTTTTTTTGCTCAAAACTTACTAATTGTATATGCCATAACCTTAAGATATAAATCCTTTTCTACAGGGGCAAAGATTTAGTTCTAGTTAAATAACTCAAATATGTTAATTGTACATTGAATAATTATTATTCTGGGTAGCATTAACATAGTTCTCCATAGATCCTTGTGGTAATTTTTTTGAGAACCATCTGGAAAAACATGGAATTTGAATAAGGGAGCATCAAAAGGGCAGGGACAGAAAGGCTCTAGGTTTGAGTCCATGCTCTTACACATACAACCTGTGTGACATGAACAAGTTACTGAACTTCTCACTGTCAACTTTCTTATCTGAAAGCAAGGATACTGATAGCACCTACTCTGAAGGACTGATCACAGACTAAACACTTTTATTTTTGTTTGTTTTTTTTTTTTTTTGGTTCCATAGAAGTCACTGAGAAATTATTATTATTATTATTATTTTTTAATTTATTTTTTTAATTTCAGAATATCATGGGGGTACAACATTTTGGCCATACACATTGCCCCTGTTCTGCCCGTGTCAGAGCCACAATCGTGGTCGTCTCCCAAACTGTGCTCCCCACATCCATTCAGTGAGAGTTTTTCCCATCCCTTCCACCCCCCTCCCGCCCGCCCCCCTCTGATGAATGTTATTGCCCTGTGTGATGTAAGTGTTCATCAGTTAGTACCAGTTTGATGGTGAGTACCAGTGATGCTTGTTTTTCCAATCCTGTGACACTTCGCTTCGAAGAATGGGTTCTAGCTCCGACCAGGATAATACCAGATGTGTTAATTCACTGTTGTTTCTTATTGCTGAGTAATACTCCATGGTATACATATACCACATTTTATTGATCCACTCGTGTATTGATGGGCACCTGGGTTGTTTCCACAACTTTGCAATTGTGAATTGTGCTGCTATGAACATTCGAGAGCAGATGTCTTTATTATAAAATGTCTTTTTTTCTTTTGGATAAATACCCAGTAGTGGGATTGCTGGGTCAAATGGTAATTCTACTTTTAATTCTCTGAGATATCTCCATATTCTTTTCCATAGAGGTTGTACTAATTTGCAGTCCCACCAGCAGTGTATGAGTGTTCCTACCTGTCCACATCCCCGCCAACATTTGTTATTTGGGGATTTTTTGATATGAGCCAATCTCACTGGAGTTAAGTGATATCTCATTGTGGTTTTGATTTGCATTTCCCTGATGATTAGAGAAGTTGAGCACTTTTTTATATGTTTGCTGGCCATCATTCTGTCTTCTTTGGAAAAGTTTTGTTCATGTCCTTTGCCCATTTTTTAATAGGGTTGTTTGATTTTTTCTTGTTGATTTTCCTAAGTTCTGTATAGATTCTGGTTATAAGCCCTTTATCAGAGGTGTAGCATGCAATATTTTCTCCCATTCTGTAGGTTGTCTGTTCACTCTAGTGATAGTTTCCTTGGCTGTGCAGAAGCTTTTCAATTTGATCAGGTCCCATGTATTTATTTTTGTTGCTGCTGTGATTGTTTTGGGGTCTTCTTCATAAATTCTTTGCCTAGGCCAATGTCCATAAGAGTTTTTCCAACATTTTCTTCTAGAATTCTTATGGTTTCATGTCTTAGGTTTAGATCTGTTATCCATTGTGAATTGATTTTTGTGAGAGGTGAGAGGTGTGGGTCCACTTTCAGTCTTCTACATATGGCCATCCAATTTTCCCAGCACCATTTGTTGAATAGGGAATCTTTTCCCCAGTGTACGTTTTTCTGGAATTTGTCAAAGATCAGGTGACTGTATGAGGTTGGTTTTATATTTGGGTTCTCAGTCCTGTTCCATTGGTCTACGTGTCTGTTCTTGTGCCAATACCATGCAGTTTTGGTTACTATAGCCTTGTAGTATAGTTTGAAGTCTGGTAGACAGATGCCTCCCAATTTGTTCTTTTTGCTTAAGATTGCTTTGGCTAGACGGGGTCTTCTCTGGTTCCACACGAAGCGTAGAATTATTTTTTCTAGATCGGCAAAAAATGATGTTGGTATTTTGATAGGGATTGCATTGATTCTGTAAATTAATTTAGGTAGCAAAGCCATTTTTACTATGTTGACTCTGCCTATCCAAGAGCATGGTAAGGTTTTCCATCTATTTACATCCTCTGCAATTTCCTTTCTCAGTGTTTCATAATTCTCTCTATATAGGTCTTTGATCTCCTTAGTTAGATATATTCCTAAATATTTAATTTTCTTTGTTGCTATTGCAAAAGGTATAGCATCTTTAATTTGTTTCTCGGCTTGATTGTTATTAGCATATATGAAGGCTATGGATTTGTGTGTATTAATTTTGTATCCTGAGACTTTGCTGAATTCATTTATCAATTCCAGTAATCTCTTGGTTGAATCTTTGGGGTTTTCCATGTATAATATCATATCGTCTGCGAATAGTGAAAGTTTGACCTCTTCTGCCCCTATCTGGACGCCCCTGATTCCTCTGTCTTGTCTAATTGCTGTGGCCAGGACTTCCAGCACTATGTTGAAAAGAAGTGGAGATAGTGGACACCCTGTCTGGTGCCAGTTTTAAGGGGAATGCCTTCATTTTCCCCATTCAGTATGATATTGGCTGTGGGTTTATCGTATATGGCTTTAATAGTTTCTAGAATGAGCCATCTATGCCTATATTGTTAAGAGTTCTTATCATAAAAGGGTGTTGGATTTGTCAAAGCCTTTTCTGCATCTATTGAAAGGATCATATAATCTTTGTTCTTGCTTTTATTTATGGTGAATTACATTTATAGATTTGCGTACGTTGAACCATCCTGCATCTCGGGAATAAAGCCCACCTGATCATGATGGATTATTTTTTGATGTACATTTGAATTCGGTTTGCAAGGATTTTATTGAGAATTTTGCATCTATATTCATAAGGGATATTGGTCTGTAGTTTCTTTTTTGTTGTGTCCTTTCCTGGCTTGGTATCAAGGTGATATTGGCTTCGTAGAATGAGTTTGGGAGGATTCCATCCTTCTGGATATTTCAATAATTTCTGCAGTATAGGCACCAGTTCTTCTTGTAGGCTTGGTAGAATTCAGGTGTGAACCCATCTGGTCCGGGACTTTTTTTGTGGGTAGATTTTTAATTACTGCTTCAATTTCGGTGCTTGATATGGTCTGTTAGAAATTCAGTTTCTTCCTGGTTGAGCCTAGGGAGGTAGTGTGTTTCTAAGAATTTGTCCATTTCCTCCACGTTTTCGTGTTTGTGGGCATAGAGATTTTTGTAGTATTCAAAGATGATGTTTTGTATTTCCATGGTATCAGTTGTGACTTCTCCTTTTTCATTTCTAATTGAGCTTATTAGAGTCCTTTCCTTTCTGCTTCTGGTCAACCTGGCAAGTGGCCTGTCTATTTTGTTTATCTTTTCAAAGAACCAGCTTTTCGTTTCATTGATCTTCTGTATTGTTCTTTTGTTCTCGATTTCATTTAATTCTGCTCTAATTTGGTTATTTCTTTTCTTCTGCTGGTTTTAGGATTGCTTTGCTCTTCCTTTTCCATTTCCTTAAGATGATTCATTAGTTTACTGATTTGTGACTTTTCTGTCTTTTGGATGTGGGAATTTAGGGCGATAAATTTTCCTCTCAGGACTGCTTTTGCTGTATCCCACAGATTTTGATAACTTGTGTCCCCATTATCGTTTAGTTCGAAGAATCTTTTGATTTCATTTTGAATCTCCTCTTTGACCCAATACTCATTCATCAATAGATTGTTTAGTTTCCAAGTTTTTGGAGGAAGATGTGAGTTTCTGTTGGAATTGATATCTAATTTTATTCCGCTGTGGTCTGAAAAGATACATGGTATGATTTCTATTTTTTTGAATTTGTTTAGATCTGTTTTGTGGCCTAGGATGTGGTCAATTTTAGAGAAAGTTCCATGAGCTGATGAGAAGAATGTATATTCAGTGTTATTTGGGTGGAGTGTTCTGTAGATATCTGTTAGGCCCAAATGTTCTAGAGTCCTGTTTAGGTCTTTTATTTCTCTATTTAATTTTTGTTTGGAGGATCTGTCCAGTTCCGTCAGTGGGGTGTTGAAGTCCCCTGCAATTATGGCATTCCTGCTTATTATGTTGTCTAGATCTAGCAGCATTTGCTTTATGTACCTGGGTGCTCCTGTGTTGGGTGCATAAATGTTTAGGATTGTTAAATCCTCTTGTGAAATTTTTCCCTTCACCACTATATAGTGTCCATTTTTGTCCTTCTTTACTTTTATTGCTTTAAAGTTGATGTCATCTGAAATGAGGATGGCTACTCCAGATTTCTTTTGGTTTCCATTAGCCTGAAAAATTGTATTCCATCCTTTCACCTTGAGTCTGAATGCATCTTTGTGTGTGAGGTGTGTTTCCTGAAGACAACAGATACTTGGTTTGTATTTTTTAATCCATTCAGCCAGCCTATGTCTCTTCAATGGGCAGTTCAAGCCATTTACATTTATTGAGAGAATTGATATTTGGGGTAAATTTCTGATTATTCTGTTGGGTGGTATCTTTTGTTTTACCTCTTGCGTCATTGTGGAATCTGGTTTCTGGGGTTTTAGCCTTTGCATAATTTTACATAGGTGGGTGTCTGTTGCGCTGGTTAGTGTATAATGCAGGTCTAAGCATTTCTTGCAAGGCCGGTCTGGATTTCGCAAATTCTATCAGTGATTGCTTATCTGGAAAGGTCTTAATTTCTCCCTCATATAAGAAGCTTAGTTTGGCAGGATACAGAATTCTGGGTTGACCTTTGTTTTGTTTTAGGAGATTGATGATGTCTCCCCATTCCCTTCTGGCTTGTAAGGTTTCAGTTGAGAAATCTGCAGTTAATCTGATGGGTTTCCCTTTGTAGGTTACCTCCTTTTTTGTTTTATCATGCTACCTCCTCTCTTTGAGAACCTAAAAATCCTATACATTAAAAATGAGTTTTAAGATAAGAGGTTAGAAATCGAAATTAAGTTTATAATGGGGAAAAGGGGACATAAATATAAAAATTTTTTAAAAGATGACAAAGCAAATAAAAAATACAAAAATGTATGTAATTGTTTTGAGAAGAAAATCAATGGCTTTTAGGACCTGATTGATAATTGACTGGACTATGGATTTTTTTCTAATTTTTTTGCATTAGATAATGAGCTGATGAATCAAACACATACGTTGGGCATATCCCATTGCACAATATATTGTGGCAGAATAGTAAGGAATAGTGACATTTATACTAAACAGTAACATATACCATTTTAAATATATATATATATATATATTTGCCATTTAAATATATATATCTCACTCTATATCATTATAACCCATATGCAAAATATTCCTATTCCTAAGTTTACATTCATCCTCTGATTATAGCATATTTCCCTATTCTCTAGTAGACCGAATTATTTCCAGTGTTCTCTATATGTGTATACATATTACATTACCATTCTTTTTTATTTGTTCTTTTTCTTTTTACTTTTGTCCCTTTCCACTTTAATTTGAAATGCCCAAACACCTCTTTATCTTTAGCAAGTATGAAGGCTTGGCATATGATTCAATGATCTCATCCATTAAATCAGTACCGCCTTGTCAAGGCTTCATAAAATATGAGTAAAACATATTGCAAAGTGCTTTCTAAATCTGAAGTTATAAATAATAAATAGATTCTATTTATAGAAGACAGTGAGTAAATTGTGGACCTTAAAAAAAGTCTCATATTTTTAAAATGTTGTCTGATATACGATGAGGAAAGGAAAAAAGAATAGAATAATGCTATCTTTGTTTCCACTCCATTCCATTCCAAACCTGCTCTATTACATAAACTTTAATTATATATCTATTTAAAATAAATTTAAGGGCATAATTACAACACCATAAAAGCATATCTAGAAATTCCATTGCTAGACGGTGCTGTTACTTGGTTATTACAGTTGCCAAATAACCCAACGGAAAAGAAATTTTGATTGACCTTCTAACTTCATGGAGTTAAAAAATTATCATCATGCTGCTATTTCACTTAAGTGTATATGTCCCAGACAGGCATGGTCTGAAAACATTGTGTAGAATGAAACTAAATTCAAGGAATAAAGCTCTGTGGATGCTGAAATAAACCATTTTTATTTCCAAAAGAAGCTAGAAATGACCCATAGTATTATAGAATCTAAAACTGAAAAATACCCACTAGCCCATTTTATTCCCTTAGTTCTGCACGTGAAACATTACTCCCCAAGGAATACTACCAAATGCTTCCTTCTTCTCCTGCTAAGCGATTCAAATGATGGTGTTTTCACAGTGGCTTTCATTTTTACAGTTTGAAAGCCTCAGCTTTAATATTTTTAACCCCTAAATTTTCTTTTTTTTTTGTTCCTATACATCTAAAACCGAGTTAATTCAGTGGAGAGAATAGACTGGCTTATATTAATACATTAGCACTTCCCACGCTTGCCTAACACTGGAGGGCCAGAATTATTTACCATGACAGTGGGTTTTAATTCCATATTTTTTTTCTACTTCACCTCAGAATTTATACTTACCAAATCATAAATTCAGTCTTAGAATTGCCTCTTCAAAGAAACAAAGGTAGTAGTATCTTTCTGTTTCCTCATATACATATGCAGGATTGTCTTGATTCTCATAAACTCTAACAAAGTCTTGAACTAGAAAATTACTTGTTAGGGTGACTTGGTAGAATGCCTGAAACCCTCACTACTAATTTCCCCTTTGTATTACAGGACAAAAAACTCCTATTGAAATTTGTTAGCTGGATGAATACAAAACTTTGAAAGTTTACACCTTTAAAACATTAACACAAATGGAATAGTATGATTAAATAACAAGTGGGACCCTGAGGCGTTGGGTCAAAGAACAGGTGGAAAGAGTTTTGAAGACTGACTATGGAGGAGGAAATCAAAAGCTGGAAAGAAATGGAAAACACATTTTGCCCATGGCATACCCTCTATGTAACATCGTGCTCTGCAAAATTTTAAACGTTTGGACTAAGATGTTGATTTATATGCATGCATATGCTTACTTGATAATATTTGGATTTAAGGTATTAATAAATGATGATTAAAGAAAATTATGGCCTTCATGTGTGCCTATGGGCAAACTTGATAGGCTCTCCAATAATTACCATCTTTCTGATTAGAGAAAGAAAGTTGAATTTAAAGCAGAACACTAAAGTTTTAATTAAGTGTACAAAAGAAAGTTGATACTAAGGCATACAAGAGAAAATTACTGAAGCATATCCAATTTGACCAAAAGTCAAGAATTTTCAGTAAAAAAGTCCCTCAGAATCATAATATCCTGTTAATACTAACACACTCATCTTATTCATCTGATAGCTGTAATGTCAAATTTTAATGAGAAGCATCCAAAACCAGCATAGCCTAAACAATGTTTTCATAGGGCTATTGAATTGCACCCTATCTTTACAAAGTTTTTGACACATATCCAGGATTTATATTACATGTATATTAACTATAGAAAGGTATTGTACAAAGAAAAAGGACTGGAAATAGAAAAAGAGGGTAAGGTAATAGGATTTGGAAATCCAATGAAAGGATTTGGGTTTTTTTTTCAAAATTGGCCTAGGTAGGTATTTGGCTATTAATTTTCTCAGTAGCTGTTTCCACATACTAAACTATATGTTTCTTTTGATCTAAAAATAACTAAAGACTTTATTAAGTTCTATATGATTTTAATAGCACTGGGGAAATGTTTTTAAATTTTCAGATTGAATGAGCAGTCCACAGTTAATACAGGCTCTTCATACTACTTCGTGGTAAATATTTTACAATGATTATACATCCTGAGAGAGAGAATTGAGTTATTGAACAATAAATGATATGACTAATGAATATAATAGCCAGCATTCATTTATTTGTTAGCCACGAATTTCCTGCTTATTTTGTTCCATACACTGACCCATCAGAGATGCAGAAAAAAATAAATATCCTTCTCTTTCAAAGAGCTCTCCTTCTAGGTTAGAATCTAAGGGCTAGGTTAGCACTAAGCACACAGGAAGAAGTACTGAGGACATACCAGGGCAGGGAATGGCCTAAATCGAAAGCTTCCAAAGTACACATAAACATTATGCTTGGTTCAAAACACACTATTGTCATTCTTCTATACATAACCTTTTTAAAAATTATTTAATTGCATATATGAGCATGCCTAAATAATACACTCTTTAGGTTTACTTGCATTTAACTTTTACTTTCATCTGATAGTTTTTACTAAAATTATGAACACTCAAGAGCTCAGCATTTAACCCAAAACTAAAGCAAACTGGCAAACTCCCCCCTCCCCCCGCCATACACAATTGTTAATTCACATCTACATTTTTCTTCTTTTTTATTTCAAAATATTAAGGGGTGCAAATGTTTTTCTTACACAGATACATTATGCAATGCTTAAGCTAAGGTTTTTAGTGTGCCCATCACCAGAACCAAGTTCACTGTACCTAATAGGTAAGTTTCTACCCTTCACTCCCCTCCCCTTTGGTTTCCAATGTCCTTTGCATCTTTCTTGTGCCCCTGTGTGCTCATAGTTTACCTCCCAATTATGAGTGAATACATGTGATATTCGTTTTTCCATTCCTGAGACAATTCTTTTAGGATAGTGGTCTCCAGTTCCATCCAAGTTGCAGGAAAAGACACTATTTCATTCCTTTTTATGGCTGAGTAGTACTCCATGGTATATACAAGGTCTGCCCAGAAAGTATCCAGCCATGCAATATGAAAAATAGAGACATTTATTGAAGAAGATACAAGATGTAAGAAACATCGTACATAGGACAATGATGCCTCAGTCCCCTTCAAAGTAGGCACCTTGGGACCTCACACAGTTCTCCAAGTGTCTCTTAACCTAACCAGTACACGTCCAAAATTCTCAGGTGTTCTGCTTGTTGCAGGTTTTCCAGAAAGTGGATCACTTTCGACAGATTCTAGAACATTTTTGAAGAGTTTGTGCCACACTTTTATTTGCGCTGCACTCATCGCATCGTCCCCAAAAGCCTTCTGAATCATCTGAATAGTTTCCATGGAGGAATGTTCAAGCTTAATGCAAAATTGATGCAGATTCATTGCTCTACTCGCTCAGTCATTTTGATTGCAAGGGCTACACAGTACACATGCTCACTCAATGGCGGCCAGTGCCCCACTGACTAGTACATTCAAGTTGTCATTGTTCACACATGTGCATTCCAGTCCACTCTCCTTGGCTGCCAGGTTACATCGATGTCATGCTAAGCATTCTCATTATATTAACCATGGCTGGATACTTTCCAGACAGACCTCTTATATACCCATTTTCTTTATCCACTCATAAATTGATGGGCTCTTAGGTTGATTGTAAATTGTGCTGCAAAAAACATTCAAGTGCAGATGTCTTTTTGATAAAATGACTTCTTTTCCTTTGGGTATATACCCAGTAGTGGGATTGCTGGATTGAATGGTAAGTCTACATTTATTTCATTGAGGAATCTCCATACTGTTTTCCATAGACGTTATACTAATTTGCAGTCCCACCAAAGTGTAACAGCATTCTTTTCTCTTTGCATCCATGCCAAAATCTATTGTTTTTGGACTTTTTAGTAATGACCATTCTGACAGAGGTAAGGTGATATCTCATTGTAGTTTTGATTTGCATTTCTGTAATGACAAGTGATGTTGAGCATTTTTTCATGTTTCTTGGCCATTTGTCTATCTTCTTAAGAAAAACTTCTGTTCATGTTTTTTAATTGAGTCCTTTTTTTTCTTGCTGATATGTTTGAGTTCTTTGTAGATTCTAGACATTAACCCTTTATTGGATGTATACTTTTGTAATATTTTCTCCCATTCTGTAGGTTGTCTTTTACTCTGTTGATTATTTCCTTTGCTGTGCAGAAGCTTTTTAATTTAATTAAGTCCCATTTACTTATTTTTTATTATTGCTGTATTTGTCTTTGGAGTTTCAGTCATAAATTCTTTTCCAAGGCTGACATCTAGAAGAGTTTTTCTTTTACATTTTCTTCAAGAATTTTTATGTTTTCATGCCTTGCATTTAAGTCTTTTATCCATCTTAAATTAATTTTTTTACATGGTGAGAGATAGGCATTCTGATTCATTCTTCTGTATGTGGCTATCCAGTTTTCCCAGCACCATTTGTTGATTAGGACTTCCTTTCTCCAGTATATGTTGCTGTCTGCTTTATTGAAAATCAGTTGTTATTAGGTCGATAGTTTTATTTCTGGGTTCTCTATTCTGCTCCATTGGTCTGTGTCTCTACATTTATAACATTATGATACTGTTTTGGTAACTATAGCCTTGTAGTATAATTTGAAATCAGGTAATGTGATGCCTCCAGATTTGTTCTTTCTCGTTACAATTGCTTTGGCTATTTGGGCTCTTTTTTAGTCCCATATGAAGCTTAGAATTTTTTTCTAGATTTTTTTTTATTTCAGAATATTATGGGGGTACAAACACTTTGGTAACATATATTGCCTATGCAGTGCCCAAGGCAGAGCTACAATCATGAACATCCCCAAACAGTGTGTCCTGCATCCATTAGGTGTGAGTTTTCTCATTCCCTGCAGCCCCTCCCGCCTGCCCGACCCCTGGTGAATATTATTTCCATGTGTGCACATAACTATTGATCAGTTAGTACCAATTTGATGGTGAGTACCAGTGGTGCTTGTTTTTCCCTTCTTACGATATTTTGCTTTGAAGAATGGGCTTTAGCTCCATCCAGGATAATACCAGATGTGTTAATTCACCATTGTTTTTTATTGCTGAGTAATACTCCATGGTATACATATACAACATTTTATTAAGCCATTCATGTACTGATGGGCACCTGGGTTGTTTCCACATCTTTGCAATTGTGAATTGTGCTGCTATAAACATTGGAATGCAGACGTCTTTATTATAGATTGTCTTTTTTTATTCTGGGTAAATACCCAGTAGTGAGATTGCTGGATCAAATGGTAGTTCTACTTTTAGTTCCTTGAGGTATCTCAATATTACTTTCCATAGAGGTTGTACTAATTTGCAGTCCCACCAGCAGTGTATGAGTGTTGCTATCTCTCCACATCCCTGCCAACATTTGTTGTTTTAGGACGTTTTGATATAAGCCAGTCTCACTGGAGTTAAGTGATATCTCATTGTGGTTTTGATTTGCATTTCTCTGATGATTAGAGAAGTTGAGCAATTTTTAATGTACTTGCTGGCCATTATTCTGTCTTCTTTTGAAAAGTTTCTGTTCATGTTCTTTGCCCAATTTTTAACGGTGTTGTTTGATTTTTTCTTGTTGATTTTCCTAAGTTCTGTATAGATTCTGGTTATTAGCCCTTTATCAGATGTGTAGCATGCAAATATTTTCTCCCATTCTGTAGGTTGTGTGTTCACTCTAGTGACAGTATCCTTGACTGTGCAGAAGCTTTCTAATTTGATCAGGTCCCATTTATTTATTTTTGTTGCTGGTGTGATTGCTTTGGGGGTCTTCTTCATAAATTCTTTGCCTAGGGCAATGTCTATAAGAGTTTTTCCAACATTTTCTTCTAGAATTCTTATGGTTTCATGTCTTAGGTTTAAGTCTGTTATCCTTCATGCGTTGATTTTTGTGTGGGTCTAGTTTCAGTCTTCTACATGTGGCTATCCAATTTTCCCAGCACCATTTATTGACTAGGAACTCTTTTCCACAGTATATGTTTTTGTCTACTTTGTCAAAGATCAGATGACAGTATGAGGATGGTATTATGTCTTTGAAATATGATGTTGGCATCTTGATGGGGATTATGTTGAATATGTAAATTACTTTGGGCAGTATGGACATTTTAATGTTAATTCTACCAACCCATGAACATGAGATGTTTTTCTATTTGTTTGTGCCATCTATGATTTCTTTCACCAGTGTTTTGTAGTTCTCCTTTTAGACATCTTTTACCTCCTTGGTTAAGTACATTCCTTGGTATTTTTTTCTTTTTTTTAAATTTTATTTCTTTTCAGAATATTGTGGGGGTAAAACACTTTGATTATACATATTGCCCATGCACTGCCCATGTAAGAGCTACACTCGTGGACATCCCCCAAACTGTGCACCCCGAACCCATTCAGTGAGAGTTTTCCCATCCCCTCCACCCCCCTCCTGCCTGCCCGACCCTTGATTAATATTATTGCCATGTGTGATATAAGTATTGATCAGTTAGTACCAATTTGATGGTGAGTACCAGTGGTGCTTGTTTTTCCATTCTTGTGATACTCCGTTTCAAAGAATGGGCTCTGGCTCCATCCACGATAATACCAGGTGAGTTAATTCACCGTTGTTTTTGTTGCTGAGTAGTATTCCATGGTATACATATACCACATTTTGTTAATACACTCGTGTATTGATGGGCATCTGGGTTGTTTCCACGTCTTTGCAATTGTGAATTGTGCTGCTATAAACATTTGCTTGCAGATGTCCTTATCATAGAATGTCTTTTTTTCCTTTGGGTAAATACCCAGTAGTGGGATTGCTGGATCAAATGGTAGTTCTACTTTTAGTTCTTTGAGGTATCTCAATATTACTTCCCATAGAGGTTGTACTAATTTGCAGCCCCACCAGCAGTGTATAAGTGTTCCTATCTGTCCGCATCCCCACCAACATTTGTTGTTTGGGGACTTTTTGATATAAGCCAGTCTCACTGGAGTTAAGTGATATCTCATTGTGGTTTTGATTTGCATTTCTCTGATGATTAGAGAAGTAGAGCATTTTTTTATATGTTTGCTGGCCATTATTCTCTCTTCTTTTAAAAAGTTTCTCTTAATGTCCTCTGCCCATTTTTTAATGGGGTTGTTTGATCTTTTCTTGTTGATTTTCCTAAGTTCTGTATAGATTCTGGTTATCAGCCCTTTATCAGATGTGTAGCATGCAAATATTTTCTCCCATTCTGTAGGTTGTCTGTTCACCCTAGTGATAGTTTCCTTGACTGTGCAGAAGCTTTTTAATTTGATCAGGTCCCATGTATTTATTTTGGTTGCTGCTGTGATTGCTTTGGGGATCTTCTTCATAAATTCTTTGCCCAAGCCAATGTCCATAAGAGTTTTTCCAATGTTTTCTTCTAGAATTCTTATGGTTTCATGTCTTAGGTTTAAACCTGTTATCCATTGTGAATTAATTTTTGTGAGAGTTTAGAGGTGTGCATCTAGTTTCAGTCTTCTACATGTGGCCATCCAGTTTTCCCAGCACCATTTATTGAATAGGGAATCTTTTCCCCAGTGTATCTTTCTGTGGAATTTGTCAAAGATCAGATGACAGTATGAGGACGGTTTTATATTTGGGTTCTCGGCCCTGTTCCATTGTTCTATGTCTCTGTTCTTGTGCCAGTACCATGCTGTTTTGGTTACTATAGCCTTGTAGTATAGTTTGAAGTCTGGTAGACTGCACCATTATTTTCTTTATAGCTATTGTAAATGGTATTGAGCCCTTGACTTGACTCTCAGTTTGACTGTTATTAGTATATAGAAATGCTCCTGATTTGTGTACATTGATTTTGTAACCTGAAACTTTGCTGAGTTTATCTCTTCCTTTCTTCCTATCTCTTCCACTGCAGAGATAATCACTATTCTGAAATTTGTTATTATTGCTAAGTTTCAAAATTTGTTTTATAACATATAAAAATATATTTAAATATTATACTGCATGTGTTGCTTGTTTTAATCTTGTAAATTTCAAAATCTGAGCTATATTTCCAAGGTTTGAATAGTTACCAGCGAATCATTATTGAGTGTTCACTGTCTAATCAATACTGTTTAAAGTGCTTTGGATACCTTTCTAACTTGATAAATATAAGTTCATCTCTTTCTAAAACTAGTATAAATATATCAGTTTGTGGGGATGCAATGTTAGGGACAGCAAAGTGAAAACCACTAGAAAAGAGAATGCCAATTCATTCTAAGAAGAATCTTAAATTTCTCTCAATTTTTAATAGTCTATTCTTGCAATCAGACTTTTGCAGCAGTTGTCATCCAAATTGTACGTCAGAATTACCTGGGTGGATATTCAAGCTACAAATACAGGTGTGAGCCCTGCAACCAACCCCTTGAGAGGAAGAGGCCCTAGCCACCAGGGCACTGAAGAAGCCCTAGATGATTCTCAATTTCTTCATATGATCCCATTCTGAAATCTGGAAGGAGAAGAAAAATAAATAAATAAAAACCAGCTGCTAAGCTGGTTAAATTCTTATCAGCATGTCTAAAATTTGGGGATCTGCTACTAGGTGAAAGATCATACCTTGAGACAAAGTATAGGATAGTGGTTAGGAATATGGATGCTGGAGGTCAGGCTGCCTGCATTCAGATTTTCAGCTATGTGAGCTTGGACAAATCACTGATCTTCTCTGTGCATCAATTTTCTCATTTATTTAATACAGATGCTATAATTATAGAATATTCCTTATGAGTTTACAGTAATGAATAATTATGTTAATATAGATCAAACAGTTAAAACAGTACTTGGTAAATAGGAATTGTTATTAGAATTAGATTTTTTCTAGTGCAACGATTGTGAAGATTCATTAAGTAAGCTTTATGTAGGTGTAAGTTATCACAGAAATCACAGCTGTATGATTAATTTTTTATTTACATGTTTTCAATTATAATATATCCAAGATGAATATAAATTAATTACAACTATTAATATAAATGGAGGCAGATCCAGTTTTGTGAGGTTTGTAGCTTACACAATTTAGGGGATTCTGTTTAAAAATTAAAAAAAAAACTATGAACTGCTTCTGTATGAAAATGAAAGTTTATTCAGAACAGGAAACTAAATCACAACAATCAACAAATTGTCAAAAGCTGATATATACTACACACATTAAAAAATCTACAAAATAATGTAAATGTGTTTTTAACATAATTATCTGCCCAACACAGTTGTGTGATACATTTTGTTCCACTATTTTTGGAATATGATTATGCCTTTATAATAGCTCTATAGGGAAAGAATTAAAATTGTCTTTTAGCACCCAAATAGAAATTTGTTTTTTTAAAAAATTATTTAGCTCTATGGTTTTAGGGTATAGTTGAATATGTACCTAAAGAAGAGAATCTTGTTTAGACCTAAGTGTCAGTCATTGGGAAGAATTTTACATAAATCAGTAACTAGTTTGCTATGTTTCTTGCCATAAGACAAGTCCTTCATACTTCAGTGTGAACTTTGCATTTGCAACTCCATGCCACAGTGCTGAAGAAGTTGGCATGGCACTTCTATGACTCATTCCTAGGAGGGATTGATGAGCAATGAGTTAACTATGCACAAAAGTGACTACAAATGCAAAAAAGTTATCCCACTAAACCCAAGCAAGATGTTTCCCAAACAGCCCCTTAGACAGATTCCAAAAATGCCCATGGCTACTCCAAAGCCACTTGATATGGAATTGGAGTGAGAGACAATAATCACAAGTGATTTTTAAATAACTTTCTGTGGTAATTTTTACTAAAAAATGTAATACTATATGAGTACATTGGTAGGTCCTCTGCAAGGTCCCTGAAAGGAGCTTATGCAAGTGGAGAGTCATGGAGCTTAAAACCTGATCTTATACAGGCAAAATCTTTACATAAGACTTAAACATGGTTTTAAAAATCTGTACTAATTTAGCACTAACTGCTGCAAAAAATAATATTCGTTGTAAACATGAGAAAAAGTACAAGATTCCTTATAGGATAACTAAGCACATCTTTGCTTCAATTTCACTTGGTGTTTTGGGGGAAAATATGTTATCTGATAGACAAGGAATATAAAATGCTATTTATTTTTTTGTATAGAAAAACACACTGATCTATTCTAAGGTAAAATGACATCTTTTTAAGGAGATACACGATAAAAACTTTTATTTAAGTCTCATGCTTGTGGTATGTTGCTTTGGTCTCCTCCCTCCAAACTCTAGTGTCATGAATTTATTTTCCTCTTAAAAAGAATCATTAGGTTATTTATAAAAAATATTTTTGATGGTTTAAGAATTATTAAAGGACTTTTCATGTTAGGTATTGTTCCCATAAATAAAATAGGAATGACTCCAGAGATATCAAAATATTACTAAATTTGAGAAAAAAATCAAATCATTTTCAAAAAATTTGTTATCCAACAAAATTTCATGAGATTATTTTGATTAGGCACAGCTCACTCAAAATATTCGTTTTATATTAGTTGTGACTAAATAAATTAACTTCATGCTATTGAACATAGTAAAAAAAAAGTGGCAAGATAATAATTCACAATTTTCCCAAGATAATATACTTTGAAACAGGATTGAGGTTGAGGTGCTGTAGCAGTTCTCTCATGCAGAAATATTTTCTCCCAAAATAAACTGAGTACACTTGTTGAATTATGTGTTTTACATCCATTTCCTTAAAAAAATTAATACATGATTTGTAATAAGGTGTCATTAATTTATTTATGTATATTTAAAAACTATAAGATTCAATATATAGTACCCAACAAACATAATCATTTTGAGTGCTAGCATTGATTTCAAGTATTCGATTAACTATTGCTTTGAAAAGCCAGGTGTGGGCCATTTTGCATTTTATAAGAGCCAAAAGTATGGAAAAAGCCAGGAGGTATAATTTACTAGCCAATATGAATGGACCAAACACTGTATATGGCTGTGAGGATTAATTTTCAAGACACTGCATCCCTCCAATTTTCTCCTGTTAGTAAACCTACTGCTTTATCCCAGACACATTGCATTAGGAAAAACTTTCCCTAAATTATTAACTTCCTCTTTATGCTCTGAGTCAAAATCAATCCCAGAAAAAACGTGTTTAAAGCTGCCTAAAGAAAGTTTTCAATAGCCATTTGGTCTTTTTATAGGAAAAGATTTCTTTTGGCTTTTCAAAACAGTCTTCTCACTTTGAAACTAATAAAAAATCTGATTAATGTAATGGGACTACCATGCACTCTTCTCCATCTGTAAACTCCTGCAGTCCCATGTACTGAAGAACCATCTGGATCAGTATCCCAAAATGAGAACAGATGGACAAGGGACATGCAGAATAATGAGGGAAACTACAGAGAATAGGACACATTACTTTTTAGACTCATGCTAAGTATTTATTATACATACACCCTTAAGTGATTTAAATTTTAATATTTTGGAAAATAAAAGTTTTACGAAAAAATTCCTATAAATACACTGTCCCTCCATTGGAAACTGTCATTTCACACCATTATTACAGTTTGCCAGTGGAACACATTATCCCTTGATTATATAAAGAACACTGGAAAGGCCTGCACAAAATATGTGAAATACGTAGAAAGCTGCCGTGTGAAGCAGTCCATCAGGAACTAAGTGGATATTATGGATGTTTTCATAACAGGTCACAGAGTAAGGACGTTAATGGGAAGTGGCCACTGTATGTAGAATATGGGTTGATGACAGCAGGGAAGGAATAGAGGAAAATAAATAGAGGACACAGCAAAGAATGCCTGGGAGCCCAAACTTACCTGGTTGCCTCAAGCTTCTAAAGCACAGAAGGAGATTGAGAAAATGGAGAAACAGGCCATACAACTTAATGATTCCTTCTTGAGCTTTGCATTATGGGGAAACATCTAATAGAATATTTCATTCTATAGAATTAGAAATAATTAGTCATTTTTTGTTCATGGTGTCTAGAATTGCAAAAGTCGTATGTTTGCAACCACTTTTCTTTAGAGCAATTACGTATTTCAATTTCATAACGTATGAAATGGCATGCTTGTAAATAATATAAAACAAAAATCACCAGAATGAGCAATGAATCACCGTGATTTCTACGTGATTGATATGTTCACATGGCAAGTAGAATTCTTCTTATTTCTGTATGTAACCAGGATGTGCTTCCAATATCATATCACATCACTGTATGTTCTTTCTGGAAGTAAATTTTTATTCTTTTTGGAGAATGCTTATCATTATGATATTATGGCATACTAATAATAATTTGCCTTGTAAATGCTTTTGCTGATACATTAAACTTTTTTGAAGATGTCAGTTTCTCTTTTTTGAATACTAACTCAAGAACTCGGGTTCTACTCTTATAGCCATTTTCTTTATAAGCAAACATGATAATTAAAGCTTTTTAAATTACACTACTTGAATGGAACAAATCTAAAGGATTTACTACACAGGTAGTAAAATGCATAATTTTGTAGATATTTCCTTATAGTAATTAAATAAAAAAAGCTAAACTTTACCAAGATGTATTAGGTGTTTTACATATACATTCTGAATCCCCCCAAATGTCTCAGTGAGGTATGTATTATTTCTATCTTCTTTTTGCACATAAGAAAACTGAGGCTTGGAGAAGTCAGGTCACACCGCAAGTATATGGGAAGGACATTGAATTTGAACCCAGGGAATCAAGTTCTAGTAGAGTTGTGCTCTTGACCACTCTGTTATTTGACTTTGCTATGGTTTTGTGCATGCATTGTGTGCCAGGAGCTATTTACATGTATTAATTAAATCAATCTTTCCTCCCCCCTATTAATGAGGTACCACTATTATACTGATTTTATATACGAGGAAACTGAAGTTCTGAAAGTTGCATGATTTGCCCAAGTTTGCTTCTCAGAGTAGAAGAAACATCTAAGATTTCTTTGCATGCCTAGACCATATGCCCCAGTCTAGATGATCCAAAACTGTCTGGATGCAGCCTGACTTCCAGTCTAGTGCTTTCTCAATTCTTATTCAATACACAGCATAGACCAACAAGATCCACCACAAAGAATGCTGCTTGCCTCACCTTCCTAATTTCCACAAAAAAATTGTTAGTTTCAATTGAGAGCTGTGGCCAGAGATGTCTTTGCAAAAATAACTGAATTGTTTTATGTCTTTACCAGTATATGGTAAAGACCAAAACGACTCTTATAAACAACGAAGTTAAAGTTTATTATATAGTTGAAGTGATTAAGGCAATAATATATACAATAATAAATACAATATGCCTTGTTTCTGCTATTAAGTTTCATTCAACCTTTCCTCATTCAGAATTGGTGAAATCTTCATGCAGCTGTTGTCTTGGAGTGTAAAGTTTGCCTTATTCTCTCTGTCCATTCTCCTCCATGTGCAGTATTGCTCACACACCCTCTGGGAATGATCATTTCCTTGTAACAGTTCTTTTATTACTAATTGAACGGAAATAGATGCTGTAGTTTATAATTGCTCAATTTTTTAAACTTTACATGCAGCTTCCATACAGTGATTAACTGAATATCAATTTAATTTAAAAGACATTGTTTTCCTCCAATTAACTTAGCAAGAACCTCACTCCAAAATGCCTCTCCATGCAGTGGCATGGTTTTCCATTTGTTTCTGCTCCCTGTGAAATCTAGGATCTGTCCTTAGTACAGTTGCACTAGCTTTATTGGGAGATATTGACTTACAGGTAATATTAGCTATGAGAGAAAGTAAGACAGCTGACATGGAGACCCATGGTATAGTTAGCTGGAATAGACTCAGTCAGTACTTAGATAGGGAATGCTAATCTTTTTTTCACAACTGGGAATTTATAACAAAAAGAAAGAAATTGCTAACTGTAAAATGTACTATAAAACATTTTCAGCTAATTAAATGCTGCCAAATATAACATAAACATGCATGCATATGGATGAGACATTACTTATAGACTTGGAACTAATAATTATGTCACATGAAACATTTAACCAAAACACAACTTTTACTTACATTCTGTTAGCAGTTATTTTAACTGCTAAATATATCCCAGGACCCAGTTTGGAGCACCTTACTCCAAACCTGGTATGTTATGATTGGCCTGGTATGTTATACTTGGTAACCTCAGGGTTTACAAGGATTTCTAAAACCAAATAATCATAAGAATAAAGTGTAAGCCCCTTTAGAATATGTTGTACTTCAAAGTCTGTGAAATAAACTTATCATGTGCTCTAAGTAGTCAATTCACATAACTTGTAAACCAAACAAATTATGGAAGGTTTAGTTTTTACAAAATAATCTTAACCCATGACAAAGTGTAGTCTAGGTGTAACAATGCAACAGTCAAGTGTGTGTCTTGTAGGTTATTACGAATGATAGTAAGTATTGTGTTGTGAGCCTCTGGTAACTTTTTGCAATTAACCCTCTGTCTTCCCTTTCTTTTGCTCAAATTATTCACTGAGATTGGCTTCACCTGGGTGTTGAAATGGAAGATTTCTTGAAAGGAATTACCATGAGAGCCATTTCCTCAGCAACAGAAATACAGAATTATTATAGAACAATATTTTGAATTAGGGTGAAATGCCCAGGGAAAAAAGTTCCATGACTTGTTACATGAGGGTTTACCAGCAGTTTCCTCTTCTTCATCTTTACCAATGTGTTATATCCAATTCCGAATAAAATGGATCTGAAAAATATTTCCTTTGTTTTGGCTGCTAGGAGACATGGTCTGGTTTTCTTCTCAACAACTAGTATTTTCTTTACATGAGTTTCTTTTTTTCTCTTCTCTTTATTACTTGAATTTTTATTCTGTACTATTAACTTAGTCCTAGTGAAAATATGTATATATGCATGTAAGTACATGTATGTGTGTGTGTGAAGAGACAGAGAGAGTGTGAGACAAGGAAAACTATATTTCAAAAAGCTCTTCAGGAAATTCTTATACATGCTGGTTTAAGAGCCAACACCCTAGATTTCCATTCTGTAATAATATTCTGTTTACTCCATGATGAAGTGGTATAACTCAATTTAGTTATATTCAATAAACATTTTTTGGGTATCTGCAATTGATTAGGGATTTTGTTATGTGTTATATATACATATATGAGTAAGAGATGATCTCTGTCTTCAAGGAACTCACGTTTAATCTATTTTAAACCACTATGTATTATCACAGCGACATTCCCAGACTCTTTAAAAAATACACTTTGCATGATTTCAATCCATATAAGAAGGGTACCACTGAGAGGTAATCTCTAAACAGTTCTTTTGTGATCTCAGTTACACAATAAGCTTTTGAAACAAGTGTGTCAACAGTCTATTTTGACATGTTTTCTATAGATTTCAGACATAAAATTCCATTTTATGCATTTAGTCCCTAACTGCTGAGCTTGTCATTATAGCATATGAGGTTTGAGAGGGTGAGATCAGGAAAATCTCCCCAGTGCCCAGAGACATCACAACTGCTTTATTTCAAATACTGATTCAGAGAAGTGGATTAAAGAAATGCTCTTCAGTCTTAAAATTTCAGGGAAAATGTTACTAGAAAACTTCATAACTTCTAATGAATAAAATTGATTTTGATATGTAGACAGCTATTTCAATGATATGTCTGATATTATATAGTCAAAATATACTGCATTTCCCAATCTTACTGTCCGTAAGGATCCTGGACAAAATTCAGGCAAGCATTGGCTCATTCACTCATCTAAATAATATTGATTATGTTAATAAGGTATTAATTAAAAATTAATAATTAAGGTAAAAGCATCCAAGTTTAGGGCCTGACTCTTTTTCAAATGGGAAACCTTTTGAAAAAGAGTCAAAAGGTTTTGGATATATTCTGCTCTTTGAATTAAAAATAGTTTTTATATTAAATCTTTCATTTTTATTTCTTCCATTCAGTGTACTTTATTTTCAGACATTGCATTGTGTCCCTTCATCTGACATTATGAATGGCCAGCTGTATTTTTTTCCACTTCAAACAGTTGCTGAATGCCACTTTGGATTTTACTTCTTTTGTGAAATTCCAGAGAAATCTCTAACTCACCTCAGACATGACATGTTTCACAAACAGGCTTCAGGCCTTTTCTGAGCACATGTGGAGTGTGGCTTATCTGGCAACATTGAGTTGTGGCCTTAGTTCTGGCAAGGTAATCATTTGAGAGAGCCAAGAATAAGAGTATTAGAAAGAACTGCCCATATATCAGACTAAAAATAAGTGATGAGTGTATGAAATCTCCCAGTGGGTAGAGAACTATTCCTAAATTATTCTGGCTGTTTTTGCAAACACATAGAATTCCCTTTCGCTACTTTGTTCACATTGGGATCTTTCCTTTTTACATAGGAGATCAGCTTCAGTAGTGCCCTCAACCCATTTGAGAAAATACATTTGAAAAACAGGCCTTTCACGAAAGTGTAGTTTATCTCATTAATATTCTTTTGAAATTTTTAGACACTTACATAGTACCAAGTTCAATTTTTATTTCTATTCACACAGCAATTAATTTGATAATTAATCTATAATACCAAGAATGAAAAGAAGGATCACTGTACAGTTTACTGTGCATGCAACTTGTCAGAGAAAGAGAGTTATGCTACTGGTAGTAATAATGGAGGGAGTAATATAATCAACTAATATATTACTTACCCTGTGGCTGCATTTTACTGCATATTTTATTGGGCTATGTTATTTTGTTGTTAAAACAATCTCATGGGTGAGTACTATTGTTAGCCTCAGTTTAATAATTGAAGACATTGAGGTTTAGGCAGATTACAGACCTTGAGTAAGATTATGGAGCTAGGAAATAAATGCATGGGAGGTAAGAGAAACACATTATACTAAAAATCTTTGTACATTATCAGAATTATTCCACATACAAACCTCAGAGAATAATTTTGTACCCATATTTTTTAGGTTCAAATCATCAAATTAAATATCTTTCCCAAGGCAATATACTATGGAATTTTTATTTAAACCTACATCCTACTCCAAAGACCACGCTCTCATCACTAAACTTATATTTAATTTGGTATATTTCTCAGAAGGAGGATTAAGAGGAGGAGGAACAGAAGGAGAAAATGAAGCTACTTAGGAGGGACTAAAACATTTTCAGATGCACTTTATACCATGTGCCATACACATTACAATGCTTTGACAAAACCATAGTTATGACATTATTGAAACTTGACCATTTTTCATGTTTCTATCTAATTCACCTCTTTAATCTTTCATTAATAGTTACAGTAAGGATGGAACTTTCCAATGCTAGTACGACACTCATTTCGTCTCTAATGAATAATCTGCAGGTTTATTCTCCCACAGGAAAAAGCCACATTTGCATAATACTTTCACTCACATATGCCCTTATATTCTCAGTGAAGGTCATTTTGCCCCGAAATGAAAATAAAATCTATTCACCAGAAAGTTATATCAAAAAGAAAATTGTTGAGTCAGTCAATAAGGATAAGAATTGGTAAGAATAGAAAGGCTATCTCTAGCCAAACTTTGAGTACAAGCTTGAAAATGAAAGGGACATTGATTTTACACTCATCTTATATCACCTTTGTGGATAGCTATTAAAAACGTTGCTATATAAAAATGTTATTTTTAATTACAAATATTATAGCAATTGTTTTATGATCAGAATCATGAAAATATGTTTCAATTAATAAAATTGGTTTTCAATATTTAGAAAAACAAATGGCTATTTCACCTTATTATGTCCCATAAAAATGTGCCAAAATCCTTGGGGGTACAAAATGGAGCTAAGAAAGAACCTTTCCCACTGGCCTTCTTTGCCATTTTATCCATTGCTATTAGTTCATTTCAGTTGCATGGTTGGTTTGCCTCCTTAAAATGATTTATTCACCCCTCCCAGGTAACAAGTAGAGTGACATGTAGTACATGAAAACAAAACCCTCAAGGTGATAAAATTTAAACCACAAGTCTACTTTGGCAAGGTCAGATGCTCCACCTCCGAATGGAGAATTTGCCAGAATCAGGTTGTGATATTTTAAGGGCTGTCACAAACTCGGTTAAAACCTGTCCTTCTTAAGAAGGTGGTTCAATTGTATCACATTTCACTGGTGTTTTTTTTTTTATGTTGACTTTTAGTTCTTAGAGACTAGAAGTATATACATTTCATATTTTAAATTTCAAAGTTGGAGCACATATCAATGTTTTAAAATGAAACCAATGGGTTGATACATCAATTTATTTTAGATTCTTCAAATTCACATTTCTGTTAAAGTAAGAAAAACTTAGCCTTACAGTAATTAATACATAGATGCCTAAGTACACATTTAAGTTTAAAAAATGTCAATATAGTTCAGATGGAACAGATTACTCTCAAAATCTAGTCTTGTGCATTCAGATCACCCAAGGAGCAATGGGTGAATTGGATGTAATTCATCTTATTAAAAACATTATTTAAAACAATTCCTCTTCTTCCAAAGCTTGAGAAGTTCTAAACATTTTGATTCATAACACTGTCTTAGTAATTTTTTCTTTGCACACTGTAGGCCAACAGAAATATCTAGCAGTTCCATTTATTTAGTAGTTAAACCTAAACAACTTAATAAGTCTTTATGTTCCAATAACTTAGTGGGCTTTTGGGAAAAAATACACATAAAGCCAAACAACAAAATAATATTTTTAGTTAAATCCTTAAATAACCACAATTACTTACAAATTAGATGTGTGCACCTGTTCGGCCCCCCACAGCTCCTTAGGTTCTAAGCAGTCTCACACTCATTTCCTCTTCTACATTGTTCTCCACATGGTACTTGCTTTTTATTATGCAACAGGAGGAAACAGTTTAGCAAAGTATGGAGGAGTGTAGCACAATGTTACATTGAAAATTGTGAATCACCTCAAGCTAGTAGTGCACTAGGTGTCTGACAGATGTTTAGCATCCCTATGTGTATCTTGAAAAGTATCACTGTTTACTCTTCTCAAATATTATGCAGCTTCCCCATGAGTCTGCTAAAGCTCTTGAGAGAGGACCTTGGTGCATAGTTTGGAAAGTACTATTGTAGTCTGTCGATCTCATTGTTGTATGCACGTATCACAAATAACAACAGTGTTTTAAAAGTTGTTTTGGTACTAAACTCCTAATTGTTTCAGCTTACCAACCTTCCTTTCTCCTGCCACATGCTCGGAAGCCCAGGTGAGAGCAGAGACCATGGATAGTAGCTTGTTCCACTGGCCTTTAGGAAAATGTGAAAGGTGGCAACTACATTAAGCTGCTGGAGCACTGAAGCTGGTATTTCCATTGGTAATTTTCTGGAGTCCTATTTCTATTCTAATAATACTGATTTTGTAGGATTCTGGGGAAATATATTTAGTAGGGTTTTGTCTATAGGAACAATTTGATTACAAAGTAAATAATGTCCTTTTGGGTGTAGTGAAGTATCAGTGAAGATTCAGAATATTGGGTGAATGAGAGGTATAGTACTTCCTTATGGGAACTTTGTGTATTCCATTTATTGTCCAATCACTGCTCATGGAAAGTTTTGCAGTGTCCGGGCACCCTTTCTTCCTGTTAATGTTCATGAACTCTTTATGGCTATCGTCAAGTGCACCATTCTGGAAAATTTTATTTTTCCCACCCAGGGAAAAAGGTAGCAATTCTATTAGTATTTAGAGTGAGTGCCATAAAAATAGAAATTAATGCCTCTGCAATATCTGAATGCCATTTATTTAATGCTGATTATATCATTACTCATGATTCTGTACTATCTGTAGTGTTGCCCATGAATATTGGCTTCCAATGACCCTTTCAAAGGTTGTTACATTACTATATTTTGTTGATGATAACAGCAAATGTAAATTTTACCCAGAATATAAATAAGCATATGAATGATAATTTATTTTCTGGTCATGTTAAATTTTTCTTTAATTATTTTTTAACATAAATGTAGAGTGACACATTCTCTAAGCATGTCTTCTCTTGAAATAATTAGTCTATAACCACTGAATTACTAGAACGTGATCTCTTTTAATGTTGGCTATACTCTCACCTTCCACAGGCAGAGGAGGATGTCAATCAGAAGGGCCTATTGACTTTTCAGGATGAAAATCTCTAAAGCTTTTCCAGGAGATAGACATGGCCACCCCAAGCACCATCTGTCAGGTGGTGTAGAGTCTGTTGAGGGGTAGAGTGATCTTTCTGAGTGCCAGAAGTGAAGGTTTGGGTGGAGGGTGGGGCACAGATAAAGGATGCCTACCAACACCTCCTTCTTTCTCAGATGTTATACTTTGGAGTAGCACTATAGTTGGAATACCTTTCAAGAGCCCATTAACTGGCCCTCACATTTGGCTCAGCCTCAGGGGTTGGCAGTGGATTGCAGGGTAGTCCAAATCCCTGAACTTCAATTGAGAATAACCGGAACTCATGAAGTCAGCACCATTCTATGGCCCAACCTTACACAAGTCAGTCAAAGAAATACCACACAAACCACAGGCCCCAAAACAATAGCAGAGGTGGAAGTTGGTAGTACCAGAACCCCTTCCAGCCCTGGTCATGCACTGTAGTGGGGTATCCTTCAAGGAAGGCACTTGAAAGCCTGAAGAACCACTAAGGCAACCCAGGACAGGTGCTTATCTTTCCCAGGCCTAAAGGTGGTATTAAAGAATTAAGTACAATTATACAAACCACATGGTGTATCTCTCAGGCATATGACTTTGAACTAGCATAAAATAGCTAGCAGTCAGTTACATGGTATCCTGACAGAAATACATTTTTTTTTCTTTAGAAACAAGTAGTTTCAAAGAAAAGACTTTTGGACACTGACATCTGGGGAACTCCTATCCAAATCTGGCATGCCACCTGATCATTCTTAATTAAAGCTAAAACAAGATATATTCATGCACACAGAGCTTCTAGTTGGCTTTCCAGCGCATTCCTCTTAAACATGAATGGATAGCCAAAGAGTCCCAGATTATTTGAAGAAGAAAACCTCTAACATGATATAGAAAAATAGCATGCAAGTAATACTGGAAGATTTATAGTTCAAAAGCAAATATCCAAATAAAGAAATAAACTATAAATAAAATCATCTAAGATAACAGAATATACTGCATCCAACACAAAACAATAAAACATACTACTATGATAAAAAGGTAATAAAGTCAATGAAAGAAAATGGCATAAAAATTCATAAAAATGTTGAAAGTTTAATTTGATAAATCTCCTATAGAATAGAATCAAAAGATAAAGAGATGGAATATAAGAGAGAAACTATTAGAAAATTGCAGGGTAAATTTAAAGGGTTCCAGCGCCAACTAATAAGACTGTCAGAAAGTAGGAATAAGCAAAAACAAATCGAAAGAAAATTACCAAAATAATGACAAAGAACTTTTTCCCAGAAGAGAAGGGCAGCAGTCCCCTGGTTTCAGGTGACCACCAAGTATTCCAAAATGGTGAGTATAAAAGACCTGCACCAAGGTATATCATTTTGAACTTTCATTGAAGTAGTTTTGGAGAAAAAAAGTCCTGAGAAATTCAGAGAAAACTAGAAATCATATGTAAGAAATAGAAAATAAAATAGCAATGGGCTTCCTGAGAATAATAATGAATTCTGGAAAAAAAGGCACAAATCTGAATTCCATATTGTAAGTGAAAATGCTTTTTTAGCCTGGAACTATGTACTCAATCAATCAAAACATAGAAATAGAATAAATTTGCAGATATTGGAGGGCTCAAAATTTTATTTTTATGTACTCTTTCCTATGAATCTTCTAGAAGCAATGGAGTAAACCAAGGAAGAAGACATGGGATTTGGGGAACAAGTATGGCAGGAGAAAGCAGTGATGGGAAGCCTGGGACCTAAGAGAGAGGTCAGCATAGAGTAGAGCAAAAAATGCAAGTGCTCTAAGATGAAAATCACTAGGATACAGTAAATTAAATTAAAATAGATTGCTAGAATGTCTAAAAAGTGTGGACATGTGTAAAACAGAAATGAATGATGGAATATGGCACAAACAATGAAAAAGTTAGGGATAAATTTATAGAAAAAAACACAAGTAGAATGAAGCAATCATAATCTCAAAAAAAGACAAAAAATTTTAGAAAAAAATCTACTTGATGTTATATCGGAACAGACACCGAGACTAATGGCGGTAGGCAGGCAAAGGCAGCTAGCATCCATTCACAATACTGAGGCTGTCTTCCAAGAAATATTCCCTCTATGTGTCATTTTTAAAAGATAAATGTAGCACACATAATATGGTCCTATTTTTATAAAAGCATTTCTGTTGGTCTATCTGAATAAATGTGAAAAATGTTTAAAAAAAGGAAAAGAGCTACTTGAACTATGAGTGAAAAGTGCTTGCCTAATCTTAATAATATAAACTATCTAAATCTATCACTCTGTCTCTCTGTCTTTGTCTGTCTCTCAATATATACACAAACATTTATATATAAATGGTATACAAAATATATATCATTCATTTAGATATATTTAATTATATATGTATTTGGAATATAACTGTAATCTAAACACTGATTTTAATATTGACTTAATGTAAATATTTGGGAATATTAATTTAAATAAATTTTAATAGAAGGAATTACAATGGTGAAGAAGAGGTAATAAGCAAGAAGATGATATAAAGATGGTGGGTAATATTTGTATTTATTTACCATAAAGTGAATAAGATCGATCGTATATAAAGTGGATATATTAACAATAGCAACATAAGCTACATAATTAGAAATGTGGAAGTAAACAGGGAAAAATAGCTAACATGCTTTTTTGATTGATTCTGAGAAATAGGACTCAAAGACATGAAGTCAGTCGGCGGGTGGACATTTTTCATTATAAACATTTTAACCAAAAGGTTTGATTCTATTAATATTATTTTACTTAAAGTATTTATTTTAATTTATTGTTTTTATTAAAATACACAGCAATATAAATAAACTTTATAAACTGCTTCAGTTAAAAGTTGTTTAGAGAACACTTGATAGGGCCTTTTAACTTTAGGCTAGCAACATCTGATAGTGCATGAAAATAAAACTTGGCTATGGGGACTTCTGGCCTTTTGAGTTGTGAGTGATATTCCCTCTAATTCTGTTTTGCAATGATTTAGTCATTTGAAGTAAGCAATGCGGCTACTTATCTCGCTGGGGAATGTTGTCACCCTTTAAATATTCCTCCCCTGCTCCCCTGTGCTTTCTTTTTAAACCTTGCTCCAAATGTATTAGTTTGAAAAGTTAAGAACTATGCCATAAAGATTCCTCTTTTAAATTTGTATCTCTGTCATTTGGAAGAACAAAACTAGAATTTTCTAAACTGTTTTGCTCCAAGGTTCTCTGGTGACACATAATATTAATGGAAATTGGCATAGATAACTCACTCTGGGGTGAATTTCAACCTAACTGTGCTCTTCCAAAGTATCAGTATCTTGACAGAAACCTGCCACAGAACAGGAAGCATCAGAAATGAGAAATTATAAATTCTTGCTGTATAAAGATAAGATTTATATGCAATCCTCGATTATATATTATTAAACAATTGATAATTTTACAATTGTACTAAAATTCTAGAAGGCTATGGTTTTAAGTTAGCAAATGACTTTGATTTGGGTTGTGTAACCCAGATATATATGATTTTGATTATATCCTTCAGATTTCTGATAAATTTGTGGATAAAAAAATTAAATTCATCTTAACTAGTTATTCAAATGTCATTAAACATATATAATCAAAAATTAAAAAGTGAGGATACTTAACATGGCTAATATAATTGAAGGTAACTAGATGATTCTTAGCCACATTAAAATAGAACTAGACAAGAACCTAGTGGTAGGTCCTGTTACTTTTCACTCTAGGTAACAAGAGAAATGCCACTCCTTTATGCCATAAATACAGCTTTAGTTGGTAATTTAAAATGTCCAGTTCAACTTATCTATTGATGTTTTAATCTTTTTCCAAGGGTAAGACTTCTTTCCTCCATAAGTAGGGTCAGAAACAAGTGAAATTTATAGGCTATAAAGAGGCTAGGATGTTCTTTTCTCTTTCCCTGCTTACCCTTCTCCAACAGATAGCACTATTGACATCACTCCGAGACTCTGCCAAGGTCAAAAGGCAGGTGAGAGATGGGCAAAAAGAAGAAAAGAGGTGATAATGGGTTTGTTTCTTTGTATTTTGGCTTTGTAATTTAAATTAATTTCCAGTTCTGGATGATTCTTTTATCATTACTCTCTAAATTTACTATTTACCCACAATTTTGTTGAGTTAGTTTTATTAATTCAGGGATGTGTATTGAATGAGACAGTCTACCACTGAACATCCCTGAACATCCCTGCTTGTTTTTGTTGAATGCAAAATATTATAAGACTTGTCCGATTCTAAGAAATTAATGTAGCTAATCACATGGGCAACTAAGTAGGTTATGCAGAACCCCAAATGATTACATGTAAATATTTGCTCCAAAAGGGGAAAAGGCTGGTTAGTTTGTTGCTTGTTACAAGGTTTGCTGCTTGCAAAATAAATAAATAATGTAATCGGTCCTTAGCCCTAAATTCTTTTCCTATAAAGCAGTGGTCCCCAACATTTTTGGCACCAGGGACTGGTTTCATGGAAGACAATTTTTCCACCGACCGGGGTGGGGGGATGGTTTCCGGATAATTCAAGTGCATTACATTTATTGTGCAGTCAAACCTTTCTGCTAATGATAATCTGTATTTGCAGCCACTCCCCAGCGCTAGCATCACCACCTCAGCTCCATCTCAGATCATCAGGCATTAGATTCTCATAAGGAGCCTGTAAGCTAGATCTCTCACGCTCACGCAGTTTACAGTAGGGTTTGGGCTCTGATAAGAATCTAAAGCTCTGGCTGATCTGACAGGAGGCAGAGCTCCAGCGGTGATGGGAGCAATGGGGCGTGGCTGTAAATACAGGTGAAGCTTTGCTCCCTCACCTGCTGCTCACCTCCTGCTGTGTGGCCTGGTTCCTAACAGGCCATGGACTGGTACTTGTCTGCAGCCCAGGGGGTTGGGGACCGCAGCTGTAAACAACCTGCTGTATCAGCAGGTATCATCTGACCCTTCATTTGTCCGGGGGACATTGGGGCTCAGAGAACCTACAAAGTGTGCTGGCAGTATGAATGTTTGTACTGTGAGTAATAAAGTCTTTCATCAGTGATTCAAGAGTCTCCTGTCTTTTGTCAGTTTCCACAAAACTGTGGCAATTTATCCTTTTAAGTAGGGAAAATGTCAGACATCTCACATTTCTTGACAGTGTTTGACAGTGAGAATGGTCTTCTGACAGAGACATGGCTCTCTGGAAAGGGAGAAAAACCTGGGCTCTGTAGGCCAGTTGATAGCATTTAAGGAGAGTACTTGGAAATTTGTAGCAAGCATATGGCTCAAATTACATGGCCAAATAAAAATAATCATCTCTCCATATCGTTGCCTATTACTGAAGACGATTGGCCAATTCTTAAAAGTATGTTCCCTAAACATTTAATTGGCTTTGATAAAAACCTTCCTAAAAAAAATAAAATGTTACATGGGGAAAAGAAATGGCTAATTTTAGTGGTGTGTTACTCAGAAAATATATTAGTTCAAAGAGAACTATTTTCCAGATTATCTCATTAATTAACTTAGCATTTTTGCTTATTATTAGAGCTGCTATCTAAGAAAACCAATATCTGATTAAATACTCTTTCTTAGACCAATTAATAAAAGCTGTTTTAATATTTCAAAATCAAAGACAGTAGACATTTATTATTTACCAATTTATAATTTAGACCAATCATACAAATTAATTTGTCTATGTATTATTCATAGTATTTTATGCTCCTATATTCTACAACTATGCTTCACCATACATTAGTAAGAGAGTTACTGTCACATGTAAAAAAGATAATTCTGCTCCTCAAAAGTGCCTATTTTAAAAGCATTATAAATGTTTTTATTAAATATTACATGAAAAATCATATGCTAATATTGCATTAAGAAAATAGTCTTGAATAAAGACTTGAGAAGGACTTTGAATTTCCATAATACAGAATTAACTATTAGTAAGTAGTTACTTTATATCAGACATTGCTGTAAGTGTTTCACATTCTTTTATTTAATCCCCACAATGATCCTATGATGTAGGCTTCACTAATATCCCCGTTTTACAAACAAGGAAAATGAAGAATAGAGTTCCAATAATTCACCTTGTCTCAAAAAGCTTCTCAGTGCTGACTCAGAATACCAACCCAGGCAGGCTGGCTGCAAAGCCAGGTTTTTGGCCACTTCAGTAGGTCAGGTAACTTTACTTTTCTATGTCTGAGTTTCTTCATTTGTGCAGATATAGACAGGATAACATTGAAGATCCTTTTCAGGAATAAGTATTCTAGTGTCATCAAAAAAAAAAAATCACAATTACAAAGCAATTTTCAAATTAGTAAAAGATTAAATTTTTCTGAAAATAGGAGAGAAATCCAAGGTTCTCCAGTTATCCTGAGGACAATGAGGACAAACTGCTTAGTATTAGAGTATTATTTTAAATCTGTGATGTCTCTATTGAGAGACATTTGAAGTTCAGGGATATTTTTAAGCAATAGAAATGGGTAAAATATATTATTCATCATGGCTATTTTGCTTTCTGGCTTCTCCTTTAGTCACAGTACTATGCCTACATCTAGGATATTATCAGGAAATGTCTTTTATTCTGTTCTTACTTGTTCCCAAAACAATGTTCTAGCTTAGATTGAAAGCACATAACTGTTAGTGATGTGGCTAGTCTAACAGTACCCTTTTTGTTAAGTACACTTAATGAGAATCATTCATGTCAGACCAGGTGCACATAATATGAATGAAGCAACTACAAATTAAAAGAAAACAATTTAACTTATTGTTGAACAATGTTGCATCTTTTATTATTTCCTTATTGGTGAGTTAATTCAAGGGTGTTAAGTATACTTATTTAAAATACTGTCAGCTTAAGACTTTGGTTTTTAACTTGTCCCGTTTTTAAAAATCATTTAATATTTACTGAACACCCACATTTCTGTTTCAGGCACTGTGCTTGAAGATTGGCCTTTGCCTGAATGGACCCTACAATCTTCCAGGATAGACAGAACAATGATCATAATGCAATGTGACAAATACAATAATAGGGTAAGCAAAGGGTGCTATCAATGTGCCTAGTGCAGGGTATCAAAACAAATCTAGGAATTCCAAGATGGTCCTCTGATTTACCATAATACAAATCAAAGAATTGTATATAACCCACAGTTTTCTGTGAAAAAATTTGCACATTATAAAAAGCATACCTATAGATACATTCAAATCAAAATTCTGTGCATGACAAAGCTGTGCAAATAAGCATTTTTAAACAAAATTTGTAAGAAACAATGAAATTATATTAGGAATATACTTAACTTTCTGATAATAAACTTTACTGTCCTGACATGTAAAACGGCTTACAGATTATTTTTTCTTACTATTTTAGGGCTCACAGAGCCTGGGTGATTGTATCTTATAAATATGATCTTCTAAGATACACTGCTTAACGATTCAAATCCTAATCGCTGGGGAAGTACTAAGCGTAAAAATTTAATGTTCACCAACTGAGACATCTTCATGCAGATTTCCCTAAAGATGTCATCTTTGCTAAAATTTTGTTAGAACATAGACTACTCCAAGTCCCAGTATCTCCTCCTATCTTTTTGAAATTCAAATATTGCTTTCCTCCAAGTTTAAATGTATATTAACACAACCTATTTATTATTATCATTTTTTTTCTTGGCAAAAGCAAAGGGCTACACCTCAGATCCTGAACTAAGATATAAACCACAGAGTATTGTTTGGCCAACAGTCAAATTCTATGACATATAATGGCATTTAACCCTTAAACTTTTCTTTCTCTAAGACATTTTTTTTTTTTTTTTGCTCAGGATACTCAACTCCTCTGTGTTGGCTACTTCTGCCTTCTCTGCATAACTAACCTTAATACATGGCAATCTTGTCAAAATACTTCTATTTCACCTATGAGAGAAATTCCAGCTGTTTCTTTTTGTAACAGTTTCATTTTTACTGAAAGAATATGCAAATTAGGCAAAGTAAGAAAAGAACCAGAGAAAGTTTTTTTTCCTTATAAATTTTTTGCTTTGTGAAAAAAAATTCTTGTAATTCTCCCTTTAAAATGTACATAGCCTGGTTTTTCTTAGCATAATTAAAATGCATTGTTGAATATATTTAAGACTAAATTCCTTTAGGTTACTGCTGTAAACTATACCAAACAAAGGGTTTACATGTACTTGTGCTACCTTTGCCAAATTTTTCAAATATGTCTCCCCAAGCATTAGTACAGGTGAGCCAAGAATTCATATGAATTTCAATAAAAGTATGACAATTTTTTACAGATTATTTGGATATGTTGAGTGAATACTTCAGAAATATTTTGATTTGTTTCAGTGTATATTACCACTCATTTATAACAAGAATTTGGCTGCACCAAGGAGCTTAGAGTGGTAAATGTGTAGCTGTTATTCTAAGTTTGCTCCAATGTAACATTGTTTTTGTCTATTAACCACTCTTTTGTGAAATTCCTTAGTTCAGACTGCTATAACAGAATACTATAGACTGGGTGGCTTAAATATCAAACATTTATTTTTCACAGTCAGGAGGCTAGGAAGTCCAAGATCAAGGGGCAGACAGATCCAATGTCTAGAGAGAGCCCTTTTCCTGGTTTAGAGACATCTTGCTGTGTCCTTACATGGCAGAGATAGATAGTCTCTCTCCTGTCTCTTCTTATAAGGGCACTAATCCCACTCATAAGGACTCCACCCTTGTGACATAATTACCTCCCAATGTTCCACCTGCAAATGCTGTCATATTGGGGATTAGGTTTCAGCCTAATAATTTGTGGGGGTATACAAAAATTCAGTCCATAGCATGAAGTATACTATTATTATAATAATTCCAAACCAAAAATATAGTGACTATATATTCAAGAATTTGATTCTACAACTTCAGAAGTCCAACAAAAGCAAAGCACTAAATTCCTCAATTATTTTATTGTATTTCCCTTTTTATGTTTTACTTATCCTTTGCACCACAGGTCTTCCTTACCTCTTGTCTAGACACTCTCTTACCTGATCTGTCAGCCCTCAGTCTGTCTAACCCCAACTTCCTGCCCCTCACTACATGTAAACATCATTGACAAATTATCTTTCTGATTATATTATTTTGGATAAACTCTTTTGAAGTATAATTTGCATAAATAATATGCCTACATTTTAATTGTGTAGTTTGATGCTATGACAACTCTATACACTTTTAAACCATCACCATAATCGAACTAGTAAAGATTTCTGTCACTCCAGAAAGTTCCTTCATGGCCCTTTCAATCTATTCTTTCTCACACCTTTACCCCAGGAAACCATTAAGCTGATTTTTGCCACAATAACTTTTTAAATTCTCTCCTACGATTTCATATAAAAGAGATTATACACTATGTAGGGTTTTGTGTGTGTCTCACTTCTTTTGCTTACCATAATGTCTTGAGAATCATGCATGTTGTAGCATATATCTGAAGTTTATCCCATTTTCTGATGTACTAGCTTGATTTTCCACTTAACATGTTTATGTACATTTGGGTTGTTTCAGTTAGAGGCTATTATAAATGAAGCAGCTATGAACATTTGTACATGTCATTGGCGGACATGTGTTTTCCTTTCTCTTGGGAAAATACTAAAAATGTTAGACTTTTACAGGAAATGTCAAAATATTTTTCAAAGTCACTGTCTCATTATGAATGACAGTGCAAATGGCTCATATTCTGGTCAATACTTGGTGTAAGGATTTTTAATTTTTGCCATTCTAGTGAGTATGAAATGGTATCTCCTTGTGGTTTTAGTTTTAAGATCTTGTCTTATGTTGAGCATCTCTTCATGACCTTATTGGCCATCTATATTTATTATTTTGTGAGGTATCTGTTCAAGACTTTCTCTCATTTACAGAAAAAAAATTGCGTCTTTTTATTATTAATTTGTAAAAGTCCATCTATATGTCCTAGATAGAAGCCCTTTTTCAGACATGTGTTCTGAATATACTTGCCTTACAGTGTGAGCCTCTTTTCAAAAGCAAAAACTTTAATTTGTCACGAAGTCCAACTTATCAATTGAACTATTGTTAGTGTTTTTTGTGTCCTCTCCAAGAAATCTTTGCCTGCTTCAAGTTTGTTAAAATATTTTCTTCATTAATTTTTATAGTTTTATGTTTTTGGATAATTTTAAGTTTGAATTTTTTAAAAATAATGTTATGTAGGGCTACAGTCCCCAATCCCCAGGCTGTGGACCGATACGATCTGTGGCCACTTAGGGACCAGGCCACCACCCCACTGCCCACCCTACCCCCGTGGTGGAAAAATTGTCTTCCATGAAATTTGAGGGTCAGGGTCAGGGGGCACACGGCAGGAGGTGAGTGGCAGGCCAACGAGTGAAGCTTCATCTGTATTTACATCCACTCCCCATCACTCTGCCTCTCTGCCACTGCCCACTCCCTGCGTCCACCCCCCCCCGTGGAAAAATTGTCTTCCATGAAACCTGTCCCTGGTGCCAAAAAGGTTGGGGACCACTGATGTAGGGGATCAATGTTCACATTTTACGTACAGATACACAGCTTAAGGAGAATTCTTTAAAAAGACTGTTTTTTCTCCATTGTCTTAGCACCTTTCTTGAAAATCAATTGCCCATATGTATATTAATCTATTTCTAGACTCTGTTCTGTGCCATTTACTTATGTGTCTATCCTTATGATATACTGCATTCTCTTGATTATTGCAGCTTTACAGTAGGTCTTAAAAGATGATAGCATGTCATCCAATTAATTTTTTTAAATGTTGTATTGACTCTCTAGGTTCTGTGGTTTCCATATCAATATTAGAATCAACTTGTCAATGTTTACAAGAAAGGTTGTTTGGTATTTTGATTGAGGGGAAAAAAAACTTGCTTAGTATTTTGATTGATCTGTAGATCAATTGGAGGAAATCTGCTACCTTAACAACATTAATTTTTCCAAATCATGAACTCTGTATATACCATCTTTGTTTAGGGTTCCTAAATTCCTCTTAGAAATGTTTTGTGTTTTCAAAATACAGGTTTTATACAAAGTTTAAAAACTGTATTCTTCAGTAAATATTTTAATGCCATTTCAAATATTTTTATTATGATGATTTTCCAATTGTTTGTTTCCAGTCTACAGAGCTATATTTGATTTTTATAAAGTTAATTACATTGATTAATTGCTTTGGATCTAAAATTTGCATTCTTAAATTATCAACGCTTGTGTATAGTAAATATTGTATGACTTTTCACTTCACATTTCCCTCTTAAATGTTATAAAGTTATATAATTCCGTTTACATAACCCTCAATATTTTTACTTTCATCATAACTTTTATTTTTATCTCTGCCATAAACCCTGTGTTTCAGGAAAATCCCAGGACAGTATAGAAAAACCACCTCCCAAACTGAGACGGAGCTGAGAGACCAAAGAATGACTCAGACAAGTCCAACTTGGTGAGTTAGATGAATGTATTAGAGATTATTACAAGTGCACTTGCTCCTGGATGACACAGGAACTTTTCCACGGGAGCTTTTTTGCTAGCAAAATCTGCATCTGTTCATCCTGTGGTGTTGCCTTAAATCCCTTCTCAAAGAATGACACAGAGATTTTACATTGTATTATTGCTTGTTCACAGTGAAGCAAATCAAGCATGAACAGCACCATCATCATGTGCCTTCATGCAACCCAAGTTAATGATATTACAATTCTCTACTAGGCAGAGATTTTAGTATTACGATTAGCTGCACAGCACTATAGGACAGCCAAAGCAGTTCTAAAGAAGTCAGGGCCAGTCGAAGCCAGTCGCTTCAAGGCAAGAAAGTGCTGAGGCACCCAAGAAAGTGTTGGGCACCTTTCCTGTGTCTAGTAGTTATCTTAGTACTTGCTTAATCTATTTTGAAACAATTTTGCTGTGCATTCCAAGCTAGCATAGCACAATGTTTCTTTGTGTGCTGGCTTGTGATGTTATCATTTTTTAATTTAAATTGTAATTTGTCTTTGAAAGAAATTTAGCTAAGAATCAAACATAATTTTTGTATGTTTCCAATTATTTACCATTTTTAGTGTTCATTCTTTCCTTTTGATTTTAACCTATCCAGAATAACTTCCTTTCATTCTGAAGAACATTATTTAGCTTTGTTTTGTATTGCAGTCTGTTGGTAAAACAATGTCTTAGCTTTCATTTATCTGAAAATGTCTTTTTATCAAACTCTTTTTTAAAAGAATATTTTCTTTGGATTTGAATGATATCTTATTTTTTCAGCACAGTAAAGAATTTTTCTAAAAAAGGTATAAGTGTAGAAATTTCAGGATTGGTTCTTTGGCTCAATGATATCAAAGGTTCAGGTGTCTTCTGCATTTTAGCTCTGCATTCCTTGGCTTATTGGCTTATAATTCTATGAGCCCAGAGTGGCTGGTATAGTGCCAAAAATTATGTCTTTAAGGCATGAAGTAGGCAGAAAGGTTTTTCAGCTGCATTTTTGTATTTTTACCTAAGCTACAAAAAAATTTTCCAGAAGCCCTTGCAGCATATTTCCATTTATAAATAAGAGACTAAAACAGAGCTTTGTAGTCACCACTGGTTGTAAGCGAGGCTGGCAACATGAACGCAATGTTTGGCTTTCTACCCTCTTTCATGTGATATAATGAAAAGAAGGTTTTCAGTATGGATGGGGTTATCCATTAGCAGAATTTGCCTCATTAGGAAAAGAAACTCCAGAATAATCTCAGGGGTTATGCTGCCAGACCGGGTGGGAATTGAATGTGGCCCAGGATGTCAATAGTAGCTCTAACACGCAATTGTTGTGGTGATGCATCAGTAACACGTAGCTATCACATCAGAAGAAGGTATTTATTTCCCTCTACTCTAGGATCTATAACATATCTTCTCATTTTATCTCTAACTTGCTCCTATTTTTCCAACCACTTTCAACTGATTTAACCCCCTTTTCTTTCCACCATAATAGACTGTTTCCTTAATTTGTTTGTGTCTCACTACCTTCTCTATGTCTTCCATGTTTCACCTACATTATCACCTGATTTTTTTCTCTCTCTGAATATTAACATTAAAATTCTCTGAGAGAGAGATTTATTAGGATATTCAGACCTCTTCCAGTTTAGAGTGCCCATTCTCAACAGATTTCTCAAGCCAAGCCATATCAAAGCCAATAGATGTGCCTGTAAATAGCTTGCTTGCCTTGGGGATTGGTATTAATTTGTGTTTTGATCAGCTGTGATCAAGGTAATAGGATGATATTGTGCAAAGCAGTGTTTTCTCTATATAGGGAGCTTTTTGACAGTTTTGCTCCAAACAGGGTTTGGATACATAGCAAAATGACAAATTCTCCATAAAACAAAGCCCCTCACAAATGTGATCACAATTGGCAAAATAATTCAAATATGTCAATAATGGAGTCTGCTTTAGAAAACCATGTAAGTTTTATTTTTTTGGTCAGTTCTTTAACTGGTAAAGTAATTCAGATTTCTAAATCATAGAGTCTAATATATAAAAGCCATGTTGCATGTTTTTGGGAATACTGCAAGTATGTATCCTGAAGCTTAAGAATGACGTCAATCTTCAATTATTTTAGATAATGAGTTTATAAATATCATTCCTTTCTCTGAACACAAGGAATATAAATTATCATATTGTGATTTTCGGAACACATCAATTCCCAAAATCAATATATTAATAATGGGTAGGTATATGAAGTAGAATTACACATACTTATTTTGTTTGTGTTTAAAATGTTTTACTATAACTTTGGAAAATGATAAGAAATCTGAGTTTAAATACCTTTACAAATATGTTACAGTACAGGTGCTGTGGCTCATGCCTGTAATCCTAGAATTTTGGCAAGCCGAGGTGGGAAGGTCACTTGAGGCAGGAGTTTGAGACAATCCCATGCAACATAGCAAGACCCTCATCTCTACAAAAAAAAAATAAGAAAAATTAGCTGGGCATGGTGACACATGCCTGTAGTCCCAGCTACTTGGGAGACTGAAGTGGCAAGATCACTTGGGCTCAGGAGTTTGAGGCTGCAGTGAACTATGATGATGCCCTGCACTCCAGCTTGGGTAGCTGAGCAAGATCCTATCTCTAAAAAAAAAGGAAAGGTTCAAATTTTCCACTTGAAAGCTATGTGCAACTATATTGTCTCTAAAATCTTCATCATTAAAGGAGGTTTTATTTTGTGTTGCATAATATGTCAAGAGTTGATAATGTGATTATACTCTTACTTATAACCATTAAAATGATATGGTATTTCATGTAACAAAAAAATCAGTTCATGTTCATTTAATTACTCTGTAAATTATATTTTGTTATTTATCTTTCCAGTGTGTCTGCTACTTGTACCTGGAGGAACAATTCCTAAACAAAGAGGATAGATTCTTCTGCCATCCCTTCCTTTAAGATAGTTTTCACTGCACTAAGCAAGAAAGCCATGTTGAAACAAAAATTTTAGGCCATAAGGTCAGCTTATAACAACCATTTTGCATATTACCATGTGTCCCTTTCAGATGTTTTGGGGTCAATATGATATTTTCATTCTACTTGCAATCATATGATAAGGCACCAGAAAAAGCCTGATTCATTAGAGGCTGCAGTTGTGGAAAGGCCATGAAACCCCGCATAGAACTTCCTTTCGTAAGAGCAAATGCTTTATGCTTCTAGAGAAGATCAGAAAACTCTGCCACTCCCAAGTCACTAATGAAGACCTGATGCAATTGGGGGAGATTTAAAAACATCTATCCCTGGGAAAAAGGCAGAAAAAGAGGCCTCATACCACTGGGAAAATGAAAAGAAACTATCTATTGCACATATTTTAAGGCAGAGTTTTTCTCCCATAAAGAGGGGCATGATCATGAAAAAAATTTAACCCCTGATATCCAGAGACGTTATGTGTGCCTAACACTTAGGATGGATCAGGAAAACAGAGAGCCCTCATTTACACCCCACCACCAGACTTGCAAGCAGCAAGTAACATAGGGTAAACTGAGAGCAGAGGATAGAGCAGAACAATGATAAAAAATAAATAAAAACTCCAGTAATCAGCTCAGAGTAATGTTATAATATTTGAACTCAATGGGGCTCTGGAAATAATAACAAAAACAAAATTTATGTTCAGCCCAACTCCTGACAAGAATGGAATGGCATAAACCACTGGCTTAGGAGAAAGAGGCTCCCCCAATTCTAAGTACAAATATTATATACTTCCATCTTAAATGTTCTACGTATATCTGGCATACTCAAAAAGTCACAGATAAAAGCAAGAAAAATCAACCCATTTTCAAGATATAACGCATATAACAGAATAAGATTCAGAGAGAAGCTAAATATTGAAACTATAAGACATGAAATTGAAAATAATAACAAATAATGATAAAGGACCTAGTAAAAAAAGGTAAAGAATGTGCATGAACAGATGCCAGAATTTCAGCAAAGAGATGGAATGTAAAAAAATAGGATCAGTTGGAAATACAGATGCTCCTGAACTTCTGATGGGGTTATGTCCTGATAAACCCATTGTAAGTTGAAAATATCATAAATTTAAAATGCTTTTAATACACCTAACCTACCAAACATCATAGCTTAGCCTAGCTTATCTTAAACGTGCTCAGGATGTGTACATTAGCCTACAATTGGGAATAATCATCTAACACAAAGCCTATAAAATAGGTTTGAATAGGTTGAATAGGTTGAATATGTCATGTAATTTATTGACTACTTAACATGAAAAACAGATTGATTATAAGGATACTCAACATTAACATAACACCGCTGAAAGCACATTGGGCCTGAAGAATGTTTGAAACATTGAACTAAAATTAATTGCTGGATAATGAGAATGCCACAACTGTAGGGTCATTCATTTAACTCTCTTCTGATGAGGCTCCAGAATAGCCGACAGAAGGCACCGGGGTGTGAACACTTGTGGATGGTTTAACAGGCTTAGTGCTGTTCAGAGTGATAGCAAGTATGGGTTGTTTACTGTTGTGACCTCCTGGCTGACTGGGAGCTGTGGCTCGCTGCTGCTGCTGGGCATCAAGAAAGAGAGTATCATGCTGCATATTGCTAGCCTTGGGGGAAAAAATCAAAATTCAGAATTTTAAGTATGGTTTCTAATGAATGTTTATCACTTTTGCACCATTGTAAAGTCAAAAGATTGTAAGTCAAATAATTGTAAGTCAAACCATCGCAACTCAGAGACTGTCTGCACCAGAAAATAATGTACTAAATAAGAGCTGATGAATATCTTTGACAGACTCCTAAGTACACTTAAGGTAGCCAAGGAAAGAAACAGTGACTTTAAAGATTAGTCAACATTAATTTCACAATTTAAAACATGAGGAGAAATTTTTAAAAAATAATTCTTTGAAAAGAACAGAGAATCAAGGACTTGGGAAAGAATACCAAACTGTGTAACATATGTGCTATTGGAATTGCAGAAGGAGGAGAGAAATAAAGAGGAACAAGAAATATTTAAAGATTGAATGACCAAATAGGAGGAATAAATTTCAATAAATCTATTGTACAGCAAGGTGATTATGGTTAAAGATGATATATTATATTCTCGAAAAATATAAAGAGACTGGATGTTATGTGCTCTCATCACAAAAATGGTAACTATATGAGGTAATGCATTTGTTAATTAGGTGGATTTAGTCATTCCACAATGTATATATACTTTAAAACAATCATATACATGATAAAAAGATACAATGTTACCTGTCAAGTTAAAAATTTTTTAAATAAAACAAATGGTTCTAAACTAAAAATTAAAAAAACTGAATGATCAGAAATTTTCCAAAAATAATACACACCAACATTAACTATATACCCAAGATGTGCGGAAATTCCCAAGTAGGACAAATAACAATTTGGGAGCAAGTTCACAATCAGGGAAAGTTAATATGTGGTTGACAGAGGACAGAATAGAAGTTGCACGTGAGTGATACTGGCTGTTAGAGGGCAAGGGGGAGGCTCCTGTGCTGCTGGAAATATTCCACATCCTAATTGGAGGATGGTTCCGCAGGTGTAAGTATAGGTAGAAATGAATTAAGATGCATGTTTAAGATTAGTGCACTTTACTGCTTGTAAGTTATATTTCATTTAAAAGGAACATTAACATAGGAATTGTTAATGATTTTTTATTGTTTAACGTTGACAGAGATCAGATATTGTGCTTTTGTTTGTCTTTAAATTCTAACAGGTGGTTTGTGCTTCATGTATTTCAGATGATCAATACATATTAGTTGAATATAAACAAAGGATAGAGTGTTACTTATATCTCTAAATAAAGGCATATATATGTGTGTGTGTGTGTGTGTGTGTGTGTAATGAAAGAGATCACCAAAGTTAAATGACATTTTCCCCAATGAAGACCACCAAAATAGCATAAAAGAAAAAATTTTCTTAAAATGTGATTTGAGGAAACCTTCCCAAAATGAAAAGAGATTTTACTATACAAAGTATGGAAAAGAAAAAAGAAATATACGTAGTACCTCAAAGTAAGATAGTACCTAGTAAAATTACTAGGCTTTAAATAAAAAAGAAAAAAAAAAAAACTACTCTGCAACCAGGCAAGAAGATCAAGTCACTAAAGGAGGGAAATGAAAATGGTTTCAGCATCGTCCCCAGGAACCTTCAGCGGTAACAGAGAGCAGAACAATCTCCGCAGCATCCTCTGGGAGAGAAAGTATGCATCAAGGACTTTATACAAAACCAATGCGTCATTCAAATTAAAAAAAAAAAAAACAGCCAAATATTTCTGAACTTGCAATAACTCAGGAGATATTTGCTTGTATATTGCTCATAAGCTTTTATTTAATGCACTATTTGAGGATGAACTTCAGGCAACCTTGAGATGATAAGGAAACTTTGACAAGAGGAATTTATGACTATGAATAAGTTGAATATTGAGCTTAGGTTTACAAATCACCATATAAATATCATAAACCTTAAAACTTTGGAAAAGACATAAGTAGAAAGAGGTGTCAGGGAAAGGAGAAGAGAAATCTGCTAGATAAAGTCATTTCCCCATTTTTTATGCATGTAAAAAATTATTTAAAGCTAATAAAAGGGCAGATATATGGATAATTATTTGTTAGTAAACTACAAGAAATGTAAAGATACCTGTAACAGACAAAAGTGAACTCTAATATAAATGATATGAATAAGTAGAAGTAGATAGAATAAAGATAGAGAAGAAAAGTTAAAATATAGAAATATATTATTCCATTCTTACACTCAGTAGAGAATCAATGGACACTGTCTAAATAGTTGACTAAATACATTACATAATATTATAGATATAAAAAGAAAGACAAAATAAGATAGAAACCTCTCAAATGGTGACAGGAAATTAACACAAAATGAAACAAACACTTGCCATTAAAAAAAGCTATGCAAAGAAAACAAAATAAAATGGGACAGACATAAGGAAATATCCTATTGTATCATATCACTTATTAAAGCAAAAAGACCATTATGTGGATCACAAAGCAAAATATATACAAAGCACAAGAAACAATGGCAAACTCAATATATTTGTAAATTCTAAACTACCTTTATCATCTTATAACAAGAGAAAAAAGCTTATAAACCTAATAAAATAGTTAATAAGGCAAATGTAATTTATCTATTGGTATCCATATTTTGAAGCTTACTCTAGATACATGAAAAACACTTCATTTCAAGTGCCCATGGAATATTTTAAAGAAAAGAATACAAAAGCTTATTATAAAAAGTATAAATTGTACAGGCAACATAGTGTAAGCATACATAATAGCAAAATTAATATAAAAAAAGTGAAATTGACAACTAATAAATTACTTGGGTGGAAAAACCAAACTTTGCCTCTTAAATGTTTATTAAAGTGTAAATAAAATTAAAGGTTCACATGTGGGCAACTAATTACAATGAAAATACCACATTCAGAACTTGAGTCATTTAACTAAAGCAGTTTCTAGAGAAAGATACTAGTAATTTCAATTGTGTTAATTGAAATGTAAATAAATACACTGAACAACCAAGATATAAAATTATGTTAAAACAATAAAATAAATCAAAGAAAAGTGGAGTGATAAAATATCATAAAAACAACAAATAAAAATTGAGTAATTTAAAACAAAATTGTTGAAGTGATGAATATAACCATGAACTTCTTTACATAGAAAAATGGTAAAAAATATAAAATATTAACTATGTAGACAGAAAAGAAGATAATATAATTGTTTGTAATAAAATAATTGCATATAATAAAGATATATATTCTATAAGTGGAAAATTTCCACAGAGAATATAGGAAATTATAAAAATTTTACCAGAGTTCTTTGTGCAACTCCACAAAATAAATTTGTAAAACTATATAAAATAGATGATTTTCATGAAACTATAAATTATCAAAACTAACCAGAAGATACAGAAAATCTAAACTGAAAAAAACAATGACTGCCTTAAGTAAAAAAATTATCCAATAGATTCTCCCCCCAACAAAGCACCAGGTTGGGATTTTTTCACAAGTGTATCTCTCAGAAACCTAAAGTGACCAATTCTATGCCATTTAGCATTATCTTAACTTATATTGAAAAAAAAAACCCAGCAAACCATTTAGGTATTTTGATGAAGCAAGTTTTATATAAAAATCTAACAGAGAATACCAACTCAAAAACATCATATCTGCAGATCAATCTCACTGGTATATATCAACGAAGAATTCCCAAATACTATTTTAATAAAAATAATTCATCACATTAAAACAATAATAAAATTACATGGCACAGTGGTGTTTATTCTGAAAGTGCAAAGATCCCAGAACGTTAGTCTGTCAATCATATACCATAGATATTTATTAAAAATTAAAATATCTGAACAAATTCTGAGACGACTTTTTAATGACAATCCATAAAACTTTTGATCAAAATTCTCAATAAGCAGGAATAAATGGATAGATTTTTACATGATAAAATACATTCACTTTATGCTAATGGGCAGCATCAGGGTTAATGAGAATGATTGCTACTAAAATAATTTTAAAAATCAACAAAATAGTTAAAAGTACTAGGCAATAAAAACAAAATTAGCAAAAAGTAAAAGTTGTAGAATTAAATAGAGGAAAGGGCCAAATTGTTATCTGAAGATGATGTAATTTTTTACCTGATAAATCTAAGAATATTAATTTTTAGAATTCCAACAAGACTCAGCATATAAAACAGAGGAAAACATATTACATGATAGGAACAACAAACATTAAAAATGCTTTTTAATAAATTTACAAAAAGTATTCATTTTATATAAAAAAATACAAAAAGGGATACAAAAAGAATATTTCAAAAAATAAAAAAGTTATTAATTAGGAAGACTACAACATAAAAATAGTGATTCTTACTAAATTAATTTACCAATTTAAAATTATTAAAATAAAACATTATTTTTCATATGTTTATTGGCCATTTGTCTATATTCTTATGAGAAGCTTCTGTTCATGTCTTTTGCCCACTATTTAATGGGGTTGTTTGATTTTTTTCTTGCTGATTTGCTTGAGGTCCTTGTAGATTCTGGTTATTCATCCTTTATCAGATATATAGCTTGTGAATATTTTCTCCCATTCTGTAGGTTGTCTGTGTGCTCTGCTAATTATTTCCTTGGCTGTGCAGAAGCCTTTTAATTTAATCAAATCTCATTTATTTATTTTTGTAGTTGCTGTGATTACCATTGGGGTCGTCTTCATTAAATCTTATCCTAATGCTTGATGTCACTAATCATCAGGGAAATGCAAAGTGAAACCACAATGAGATATCACCTTACCCTAGTTAGAATGGTTTTTATTAAAAAGTCCAAAAGTAATAGATGCTGGCATGGATGCAGAGAGAAAGGAATGCTTATACACTTTTGGTTGGACTGCAAATCAGTACAACCTCTACGGAAAACAGTATGGAGATTCCTCAGAGAACTAAAAGTCAACCTACCATTTGATCCAGCAATCCTACTACTGGGTATTTACCCAAAGGAAAAGAAGTCATTTTAGCAAAAAGACACCTGCACTCGAATGTTTATCACAGCACAATTCACAATTGCAAAGATGTGGAATCAACTCAAATGCCCATCAATTCATGAGTGGATTAACAAAATGTGCTGTATATATATACCATGGAATACTACTCAGCCATGAAGAAGAATGACTTTAATGCCTTTTGCAATGATTTGGATGGAATTGGAGACCATTATCCTAAGTGAAGTATCTAAAAAATGGAAAAACAAACACCACATGTACTGACTATTAAATTGGAGCCGATGAACACATATGTAAATAGAGGGAAATAAAACTCAATGGAAATCAAAGAGGGGGGTGGGGGAAGCAGGGGATGGGCGAAAACCTGCCTAATGGGTACAATGAACATTTTCTGGGTGACGAGCACACTTTTAACTCTGATTCAAGCATTACAAAAGTGATCCATGTAACCAAAAACATTTATACTCCCGTAATACTTTGAAATAACAAAAAAAAAAAAAAAACAACAAAGAGCAAATAAATTTAAAAGATATTATTTTAAGAGTCTAGATAGACTTCATAAAAAAACAAATAACCAAAACTTCAGAGAAATAACAGTTTACAGCTCATATTTTTGTGAAATAGTGAAACATTAAACTATAATAACTAAACAGATTGATATGGGCACATAGACTGCTAGGTCAAGGGAAAAGAACTGAAAGTCCTTTGTTTAAAAATATTTTGCAGAGGTTAGAAACTATATAGGTGTTCATTATGGTAGAACTATTTAAATAAATTGAATACCTATAAAACATACAATACTGTATATTCATAATAAGAGACAGAGAGCGAGAGAGAGAACAGTTTATGTGAATATATTTCTGGAAGTAAATGTACTAATCTATTATAATAACAACAATTGCATCTGGGAACAGAAACTGTTACTAAATATAAAAGAAAAACTTAACTTTTATAACATATCCTTTGACACATTTTTAATGTGTTACCGTTCTTAATAACCTATTCCAGAAAAATAAAATTAGAAATGCTTAAAATAGGCTTCTTTGAACATTATTCCAATACATTGAATCAAAAGGCAACTGAGAGACGTTAGTAAAAAAGTCAATGTACTGAACCAAAAGAATAGTTTACATTGTTAGCTGAATAGGTTCATTGAACTGATATAGTCATTTTGACAGAAATAATTTAAGTGATATCCATTACTTTGTATACTAACTGCAGCAGAACTCATGAATCTTCCATGAGTCAATATTTTAACAACAACATGTGATGGACAATTATGTCATTTGCATTGATGTGCCTGTAGTGTTTTCCAATTCAATGAGAGAAAAGATGTAAAGATATAAGGAAGAAAAATGTAATTTAAGTTTTTTAACAGATCTAAACAACAGAAAATATTGTGTCTTTTCTTGTAATTATACCACGGGTGATTATTTCACTGAAAATTATAGTCCAAACTATGAGAATCTGAAACTTTGTTTTCCATCATCAAACAAAAGATAATCCTACAGTTTATATCTTTTCAGTACGTAGTAACAATTAAATGTACTACTCTTACCACTTTTATATAAAGTACTTACGGTTTTCTCAGATTATGATAGAATCCAATTTCATTTACTATTAATAGAATCAGGATGTGATTTCATGTAGACGATGAAATCAAAGCCAAGCAAAGAGCTTTCTATCACTTTTTGTCCATACAAAGCCAAATAACCATCTTAAACAAGTTATTAAAACTACTTAATTCATTTATATTTATATGAAAGCAATGAGTAAATTCCAAAATTCTTTATTTGAAAATTCCTAATGTATGAATAATTAATTTCAAGTCAACATAAAAAAAAACTACTAGAAAATTGCTTTTTCCACCACTGTTGTCACTGTTGTAGATACTCTATTTTATTATATCTCATTAGCATCTGATTCCATATAGAAATGAGACAGTGGGTTTTTAAAGACAGTTGATAAGTTTTCTTTCTCTTTCAAAATCCAAGAAAATGAACAGAAAATACTGCAGAGTGGACGTTGAAGAGCTCCTCTGACTTTATCCTTACGAGAATGCCATGATATACTTAATAACATACATAGTAATACGATGAACAATGTGGATATCCATGAGAAACTGTCAATATTAGCTAGAATGACAGCAGAAGTACGTAACTACTTTTGACTTACAAAAGGAGGAAATGAAGTTGGTAGAGTATCACACTCAGAAAAGCATCAATACCCAAGTGAAATCTCTGATCTGCATCCCCCAAACTCCTGAAGCCACTCACATTCTCTGAAATCATACTTCCTCCCTTATGTTTTGGGAGTTTATTTATTACCTGCCTCATTCACTACAAAGCTGACAAAGTGGGGAACTCCCTTACAAATCATTGGATTTTGCATGCAGATTATCTTGGCAGAGACATATAACAAAAAGAAAAACGGGTTAATAATTCTCATGTGTTGTTGGCTTAGGGAGAGAAATTCATCAGTATATCATTGTTTATATGACAAAACCTACCCTTACTGTCTATGAAATACGAGGATAAAATACTTCTACCTTCAGTTACATTTAAAAATAGAGAATAGATTTTTTCTAAGTATGATCCCTAATAATGTTTTATCCTCTAGTTTTAGTATTTTGATATTTATTACAATGAAACTTTAAAATTTTGTTAATTTTTATTATTTATTCCTTGCTATGGCTCCAATTCATCTTTATGCTTAGTATTTTCATCTTTCCCTTTACCATTTTTCAAGTACTATGTTTCCTGATTTAGAATGATATAGGTACCATTAGATATATTATTATAAATAATATAATAAACTTATTTTTATGACATTTTTATTTCATTCATGTAATAGTTATTGAGTGCAAATGTTAATTCAGATGCTAGGTTATTATCTGGGATATAGTGATGCTTTAGAGACATGGTTCCTGATCTCATGGAGTTCAGTTTAATGAGAGAAAAAGAAATGTAGAGAAATAAAAACAATACACTGTCCTATCTTCTTTTCCTATGTGTAAAATGACTTAGGCTTTATAATTGTAAATACTGAAAACATCACCTGTGAATATTTTATTGGTAATAACAGTTGTACCCAATATAAAATTTATCTTTTCATTAAAACTTAGTCCTACAATTCCAAATGATTTAGATCTATCAACTTGCAATATGGAACCACAAGGAAAGGAAACTAAACTCGTCCTGAAGGGAGACAGAGATGTCTTCTCACCAATGTCAGATATTAATTCTTGAGGGTTCATTTTCTTTATTTATTATTCTCAATATCCTCAACTTCTTTAGCATATCCCTAATTAAATTAAATGTAATTATATTGGCCTTTGTTATTTGGAAAAGGAAATACTAGAATTTTTACTTATTAAACATACCAATTAACTTACTACTAATTGAGATTTTACTGTTATGCACATGTTTACAGACTGACAATAAGATGCAACTATTTTATAGCACCAAATAAGCATTAAATGCAATGTATTGTTTATATTTGACATACATAGCCCAGAAGACCTGACCTGCTGTGATATAAGCTAAAATGTCACTTCAGATAATTAAACAGATTAAAATAATGATTTTGGATTTGGAAGGATTTAAAAATTTTTTTAATGCAGCCTTTATTCACACTTGACTTATTTCCTTACACAGTTTAACTTCAAATCACAAATTTTTCTTGTAATTTCTAACTTCCTTTCCTTTTTCTTGATATTTAAAACTCAGCACCTTTTCTATCAAGGAAATAAAGTCTAGAGGAAAAATAATTGCCCCCATTTACTTCACAGAAAACCCAGATAACTCCTTTTGTGACCTGGAATTGAACCCCTGTGGTGGTTAGCAAGTTAGTGAGCAAAGTATGTTCTACATGTGTTAAATGAATGTGTCCACTTGACACTCATAATTCTCTGGCTGTGTTATTTATGTACAATGTGCTAATGCAAAACAGATTTTCAGAACGCAAAGGGCAGTGAGTACCAGAGCTCTCTTTAGTTAAAATTTTACTTTAAAATCTAATGAATGCAGACAATTCAAGGTTAGACCAAGTCAAATACTAAATTAAAAATATTGATAACAAACATGATTTCATTGGTCTGCCATTTTCATTTTTTAAATACCTTTTTTTCTTACGTGTGAAATCATGACTTAGGATTCACAACTTTAAATACTGAAGATACCACCCATAAGTGTGTCATGGTAATAACAGTTATGCCCCAAGTATAATTTATCTTTGCACACGAACTTAGAACTGTTATAATTCCAAATGATTTAAGCTTATTGCATTTTAAATAGGTATCTAAAAGTAGAAACCTTAATTAAGGACACAAGGACAAATTCAGATAATCACCCATATTGAGTAGTATCTGGAATTTAATGGAAAGGGGAAATTTGTGACTGTGAGTGTTAAGAGTTATTTTGAGATTTGTAGAATAGTGTAATTATTTCATTTTCCACATGATTTTTAAGCTGTCTAAGATGAACTACAGGAAACTAAGTCATATACGTGGGATATCTTCTGTTTCTATTTCTAAACCTGCCTCATGCTATGACATTTGGGGATAATATTTTTCTTCTGCTAAGTTAATAGCTTTGTAAGATAAAAATCAATGTTTCAAATTGAGTGAATCTCTATAGCAGAAGCCATATTTCAAATGTTTTAAAGTGATATCCTAGCACACTTAGAGTAATAGTTAAGCCAGCCATTGCTCAAGATTAGTTGGTGGTCTGAATCCAAATTGAATAAATCAGTAAGTCAAAACTCATTTACAGGTGGAGTGTGGGTAGGAGAACAGGTGCATGGATTCAGAGCACTGTCAGTGTGCAGGAGCAAAATATACACAATTTAGGAAAATTCATTTATTTATTGAGAATACGAGGCCATATAGTCACATATTCTGCTATATTTTCAAGTAGTCTAAAAGAGTAAATCATTTCCCAGGATAATTAATTTATGTCCACAAGATAATTAGGTTTTTTTGACTTTCATAATTTCTGTATAATACTTTTTGTTGAAAAAATGTATTTCTGCAACTAACCCAGAGTCAACCGTGATGAATGACAAAGAGGATCTGATTTGACAGCAAGGGGCAGAATTGAGAAAATTGGACTTGTTCTGAACAGTTTATTGAAAATTACCAATTTATGTACTAAATATTAAAGAATATTTTGTAACAAGAAAGTGAGCATTATTTAACCCTGTTACTAATATGAGTTTTAGACACATCAGTGTATCAGGTGGAATGTCCCATTCCAAAGCAATGGAAAGTCTAACCATAAATGGCTTAGAATTGAGGATATTTATTATTTCAAATAACAATGAGTAGAGTATGGACAGTTTCGGCTTTACTAATGCTCAATGACACCGTACAGAACTAGTTTCCTTCTGTCTTTTTACTATGCCATCCTCAGCATGTTAACTTATGATCTTCAGCTAACTCTACCCATTGTTTCAGGATGGCTGCAGAGGCTGTAGGTGTTACAGATAGTAACATCCAGAGACAGAAAAGACAATGTCTCTTTTTTAAATATCTTCTTTTAAAAGCAAACAAAACTCTCTGACAGTGCCATCCCCTCTCCTACTCCAAAGATCTCCTAATATCCCCTTGGCTAAAATGTAGCACATGTTTATCAGTCTCTAACCACAGGCATGGAACTACGACCATTCTATAAGATCTACAAGAATCCTCAACTGAGAATTGAATGAAACCTGACCTCCCTTGAAGCACACAAACACCAGAACAAGGACTGTTCTGTATTTTCGTCAAGCAAGAGTGAATGGCTATGCCTGGTGGGAAAAGTGTGTGACCCACCATCATTCATTCAACAATTTGGAACTGAACACATACTCTAAGGCACTAGAATAAGTCACTCAGAGTATGAAACAGATACATTTATTACAATTAATTATGTCAAAAATTAGGTGGAGAAAATTCAGCTAACACTTTTTAAAAGACATTTTATGGATTGGGGGCACAATTTTAAGTTCTAAATATATTAGTTCATTTGATCCTAAATCCTTAGAGATTGGTGCTATTATTAACATCCTTATCATAGAGATAAAGAGCTGAAACACAGAAAGCTGAAATAACTAGCCTCAGAGCACAAAGAAAATAGGTAAAAGAGTGGGATTCAAACCTGGCCTGGCTGTGCCATTAATCACACTACTGCATTGCCTAATACACATTCCACTACCACACCAACTCAGGGTTCTACCTGTGAAAATTCTAGCTAAAATATTTGACATTTACTAGGTAATAGGGAGTCATTATTTTATTGTTTTCTTTACTTTTCCCCTCCCTCCCTTCTTTCCTTTCTCCCTCTTCTCTCTCTCTCTCTCTCTCTCTCTCTCTCTCTCTCTCTCTCTCACTCTCTCTCATTCTGTAGGTCCAAAATTCAGGCACAGTGTGGCTGGTTTTTCTGCTCAAGCTATCATAAAGCTTAAATCCAGGTGTCTGCTGGATTGAGTTCTTGTCTGCAGGATCTAGGGAAAAATCTACTTCAAGCTCATTCAGGTTTTTGGCAGAATTCAGTTTCTTATAATATCAGAGTTGTCCCCATTACCTTGCTAGCTGTTAGCAGGGAAGACTGTTAGCGTTGAAAGGCTGCCTTTATTCCCCTTCATGTTCTCAGAGATGCAGAGAATCTCCCTTGCTTCAAATTCCTCTCATACTTCAAATTCCTGACTTTCTCTGTCTCTGACCTCTAGTCCTAGATTTAAAAGTCTCAATGTTATTAGGTTAGGGTAGGCCCATCTGGATAATTTTCCTTTTTTAATGTCAAATACGCAATAAAATATAACTCGATCATGGAGTAAAGTTCATCATATAGTCACAGTTCCAGAGATCATGTAGGACTTATAGACAGTGGGGTGAGGATATTGCTCCTACCTTAGAATCCTGCCTAGCACAAGAAGTGAAAATGTTGAGTTTGGTTTGGGATATACTGGGTTTGGGATGCCTATGGATCATTCATGAGGAATTATTACATGTATTTAAAAATGCATATGTTTGGCTTGGAGAGAGAAGTTTAACACTAGGTATATAATTTTAGAGTCATTCAAAAATTCTGATGGATAAAATCACAAAAACATATGATAAAAAGCATAGAGACAAAGAGAAATATACAATTTTGGGGAACACCTTTATTTAGGAATTGTAGAAAATACCCAAGAGAATAAGACAGACACAATGGAGACAGGAAAGAAAAGAGACAAAAAAGTAGGAAGAGAGCTGAATTAGTAATGTTGCATAAACTAAAACTAGAGACAGGATTTAAGAAAAGGAAGTGGCAATGTTGAGCACAGACAAAGTCTCTGTTATTGGCTATTGGAAAGACACTGTTGATATTGAGGAAAGAAATATTTTTGAGGTTCGGGAGGGGTAGAAGATAGCTTACAAAGGGTTATGGAGTGATGAGAAGAAGGATCAGCAAGAATCAATTAATTTTGTGAAATGATTAGTACCATAAGGAAAGAGCTCTAAAACCTAGCTTGATTCCCTTGTGAATTATGTAATACATTAGTTTTAAAAAAGAAATAAAGAAGGAGAGAGCGTGGGAGAAGAGAGGTGGTTGACAGGAAAAGTCAAAGCCATATGCCGAGGGAAATATTCTCTTGAAGAAATTTTGGCATAGAAGACAAAGCATTTGTTTGATCATATTATCCCATGAATATCTACAAAGAGCAGCACATAAAGGGATAAATGGCATTTGTACTTTCTTGCCAATTTTTTTTCTTTGTTGTCTTTTCTGTCCCCTGAAGTGAAGGCAATTTCTGGCAAATAGTTATCACGTAAATTTAAAATAGGTAGATGCTTTCATAAAAACATGTGTGTGTATTGGGGGGGAATTATGAAGGAGGTAGACGGAACACTCCATCACCTGGAAGCTAGCTTGGTTAAAATCCCCAGTGTCTGTCTTCCAGACATTAATCCATTAGTCATTCAACCCATCCTAGGAATGGGTCACCTCTGTCATACAAAAGCAACCACCAAAAAGTTCAATTCCATCTCAAAGGAATGTTTCAGGCCAATGGAAGAGAATTATTTTCAGAATTTATTCATTTCCATCCTTCTCTGGCAGCCTAAAAGAGGTAGATTATTAAAAATTCTAATTAAGTATAAATATTTATTTTAATTTCTTCTCAATAGTTTCAGGTCAAAGAGGTCACCAGTGACAATGCTACGCTAAAAGAAGCGTTGTGCTAAACAATCAGTAAGTCAAAAACTTACACACATTTTTTCAAACCTTTAAACAAACATAGAAGTTGTTATATTTAGGAAACAATTAAGCAGCAGAAATACATTTCTCAAAACCTAAGCCAGGACCACTTAGATCATCATATTTCTGTTTTTGATAAAGCTCTTTTTTCCTCGCTTCTAAAGAAATTGAAGAGCCCATTTTCACATGTTTATCTTAATTCATTGTATGTTTATTACAATTAATGGTTTAATGTTCACTATTAGTGTAACTGCATCTTCATGATGTCTGAAAACAATTTTATTTCATTTAAAAAAATAACATATTTGAATGACCTCTATGCCATTAAATTTATTCTAATTTATAAATTTCTATGCCATGCAGATCACTGTTTAAGAGGAAAGATTATGAAAATTGTATAGATAATATAGTCCTATAAACAGAGAGAGTGGTAACAGCTATAGCACAAAAGATTAAGAGGCCAGTTTGTTGCATTATTCTCCATTCCAAATGCCATCATGAGCTGTTGAGTGAACATGTAGACTATTCCATATTTCCCTGCACAAATAAAAGAATATTATTAGAAAGGTATTCTAAGAGCCAGTTTTTTCGCCACTCACCAAAAGTGAAAAATACACAATTTTTATCTTGCATGCATGTTGTGTTTAATGAATTCCAGATAATAATGCCATCAGACTTGGTCCCATTTTAAGATTCTTTAAAAAATAAGCGAGCAAAGAGCTAATATTAGGAAAATCAGAAGTCCAGTGTCATTTAAACTCTCATCTCCTAGAGTCTATGAATTGTTCCTGAAGTTGCAATCTGTTGATATACCATGGTGTCTGGGTATTAATGGAACTGTGAGGAATTGATAGGATCTAGTATGCACTGTTATTGACTGTAAGAAAGGATTTCCTTAATGGTCCAACAAACTTGACCTATACAAATCCATCTTAGAAACATATGAGTGCCCAATGTGGGAAATGCATCTTTTCCCTTAGAACATTGCTCAGGGTTGAAGACCACTGAATGGGAGACAGGAATGTGAACACATTAGAGTGTGTAGGTACATTGTGTGTTTTGACATATTTTTTAAAGTTGAAGGCAGATGAAATTTAAATATCCCCTTCTTTTGTTGGAAAAGGATTTTCTGTTGATGTTTTAAGGTCTACAGAAAGGATCATGGTTTAAGACCCAGTGTACACATATGCCCAAAGGTTGGTGTCATCTCTTTCCTAGTCACCAAATCCATCTAACTCTACTAGTCCTTCAAAAATAAACACATGCCAGAAGTTTCATCTCAGATCTTGCTTCTCTCACTTTTGCTAATATATTTGACAAATGCTATTTTCCTAAGAAAATAATTTCACGTGGACATAGATTTCACTATATGTTCTTAATCTCGGTGATGGTACTCCTTTAATCACATAAAATTCCACTGTATGTCATGTTGTGGGATTCAGTACTCTTTAACTTGGTGCACCCATTAGGGATCAGGGTGAAAAACAGAAACCACTCTGGGCATTTTAAGGAAGAAGATATGTGACACAGGGAGTTAAACCCAAACCCTTAGGAAGTAGTTATAAGTGCTGAAGGAGCATGCTCCTGAAATGCACTGGATCTCCTGAAATATCTCCATGAATAATACAGCACCGAACCACTACGACAGTGACTGACTCTTTTGAGGCTGCCACTGTCCAGAGCTCTGCTGAAGGAAAGAAACAGCCACTATCATTCTATAACTACCTCTTATACCAAGGAAGCTGGAGAAGGGACACCAGAACACTGCCCCATAAATCTATATTGTTAGCCTACAGTAATAGTCAAGAACCACAGCAAGGTAAATGTCACCTCATTTTTACCTTCCAAATCTTCATGAAATATATCCAATTAGCACAAAATATTTTATATCTAGACACTTGAAGGGACTCTGGGAAATCTTGATTTGTTTTGTTTTGTTTTGTTTTGTTTTTTAGCTTTCTAACCTCTGTAAGAAGAAGGAAATGGTAGTTAAAAGTGACAATCCTAAGAACCCAATTCTCATCTGAATATAATAGAGTAACTCAACCTCAACTGACAGCAAACCAATTAGGTATTCAAGTGGCCAAAATCTACAAATCTGATCCTCATCCACCATGGTAGCACTCACAAAACAGACTAAGCTTAATCATGTCAGAGAATTAAGTGGCAGAATTTCCTGTGCTCTTATATTTGATTAAAGAATAAAAAAATTATTTAAGGATTCAAAATGTCTTTAGATTCTCCATAGTAAGTCAGCTACAACTGCCAAGACATTTTGCCTAGGGTTATTTATGTTATAATAATAAAATTGTGGTTTTCATGGCCACAAAGAAAACTTATCCATTCTCATCTACATAAATCCACAGCAACAGCATTTGCCAAATATTTCTATTGCATATTCTTATTGCCAAATGCAATGCCTAAACTTGGCCCTGTTGTGTTAATCATGCCTTTTTTATTCAGCTTTATTTTGTCTTTCAAATGATTGCTATTGCCAAACTGTACCCATTAAGCCACAAACTAAAAAGAGGTTGCTTAATGTACCCTCCCAGCTTTTCAATCAAAAGGAGATAGTGACAGCTCCTTTCAGAGAAAAAAGTCCAGGATGTTTTTGCTAGGCTCTTATGGAAAAGTTAGCCAGAGTTGGAGTGCAATTACTATTACAGAAATAGATACATTGCCAGTGTTGGTAGGAACCTTAGGTATTCCTTGTCCTGTGTTTCTCAGAAAACAGTGCCTGAGACAAAGGATTATATATGAATGGTTAGTTTGAGAGTATAATCTCAAGGACTAGGAGTGAGGGATGGAGCAAGAAAACCAGGAACGGAGGGAGAACAAGTGTTATTAGATTGGTCACTACTATAGGAAAAAGGTATTTGATTTCTTGGGACCATATGAGAAATTTCATGAACACTTACTTGGCAGAAAAAAAGGAATAATAATTATTTATCAGCTCATATGCTCGTGTTCAAATATTGTCCAGGAAATATTAATTTCCTCACATGATCCCTTTGTATATGTCTTGAATGCCTGGGCAAGGAAACCCTGGGGCAGATGTATACAGGGTGGGTTTGAGATATGATGCTCTCATTGTAGATACACATTTTACATACCAGAGGACAAACTCAAACTTTAACAGGTTGTTTCATTGTTTCATTAGATAAGTCACTTTTTTTTTTTGAGAAAGGGTCTTGCTCTGTTTCCCAGGCTAGAGTGCAGTGGTGTCATCATAGCTCACTGCAACCTCAAACTCCTGGGCTCAAGTGATCCTCTTGCTGCAGCTTCCTGAGTAGCTGAGAGACTACAGGCATGTGCCACCACACCCAGCTAATTTTTCTGTTTTTTGTAGAGACCGGGTCTCCCTATGTTGCTCAGGCTGGTTTTGAACTCCTGGCCTCAAGCAATCCTCCCGCCTCAGCCTCCCAATGTGCTAGGATTACAAACGTGAGTCACCGTATCTGACCTAGACCAGTTACTTCTGAGTGACAAGGTGTATATTAGACCAGCAGATCCTATGGTCTTGTACCTTTTGTTGCACTTCTATTGACATAAAATTGGACCCTTGATATGAGGCAATATCATGCTGATAAAGCAGGCATTTAAATGATGATGTTTGTAGATGCACTGTACACAGGAAAAAGAAATCTCATATCCAACTTTGGTGTCAATTCTGGTAAGAATGGTTTGACATCTTGTATCTCCAGGATGGAGGCATATGGAGACATCTACATGCTGCCAAGTGACTGGTACTTTGGAGGAACTGTGCCATATTGGGTCTCAGCATCAAGAGTTGCCCAACAGAATTATAACCTCTGTTGCCTATATATGTGCTGGGAAATGCCAAGTATGATACCCTGGATGTCCCATGTAGCAATGTCAGAGAAGGCCAAGGGCAAGAAATGAGGGGACTGATGTGGAATTTTGAGGCAAGGCACTTCCATGTTATACCTACATAAAACTGGATGAAGACAGAACTTGTCAACAGAGTAATATCTAAAATAAGGGTTGAGACAGAGAATTTAATTAAGGTGATCAGTTTTTTGTGTTTCCCAGAATTACATCATCTGGCAGCCATTCTAGAAGGCACTTTCATGAAGACCAGGAATTTGGATGCTGTATCCACATGAGGGATTACAGAACATGCTTAAAGGACAGATCATTCAATAAGGCCCTGGAATCAAAAGGAAGATATCATTCTAAATTCAAGAATTTTCAGAGTTCTTTGAACAGCAACCGTGCTTTAGAACCAAATGCTCTGTCACTGTAGTACTTGACAGCAAGAGAGAAATGAATGAAGATGCTTAAAGATGGAGATAAGAGCATCCATGAGGTGAGGAAAGAAGGGACTTTAGGAAGGAAGAACACAGAGAAGTACACATGGCCCCCTTGCTGAAAAAGGGCCCATATAGTACTTTGTTTTCACATCATGACTATGGGTTTTACTGAAGTTTTTGAGCCCAATACATCATGTCTGGAGGTAGGTAGGGGTGGCATCTCTAACAGAGTGTCTGCAGATGCCAAGTAATGGAAGTGGGTAGTTGTTACAATTGCTCCTCTGCTTCCAGCATGTCAGTTGAGAGAGTATATCAGAGGCATTTAATAAAATAAAGTAAGTCTTGAAAATGTAGAGAACTATTTAAAGATGTGTAAAGAATTTTGTATTGTAATGAATTCTACTCATTCTATATCTTTCAACCATTGCTATTTGTCTTGATCTCCAGGAAGACAGACAAGTTTACTCTATATTTTACAGGCCAATTCTGCAAATATTTGAACACTATGACCATCATCTCTTAGTATTTTGTTTCTTTTCTGGTTTCTTCAACAACTGTTCTTCATTTGACAATGTTTCCTGACAATTTACCATCCTTGTAATCTTTTTCATGTCTCTTTCTGCACATCCTTTTTCAGCTGCAGTTTCTAAACCAAAACGTGTTCCAAGTTCAAGTACTTGGAACCAAATTTCCAAGCGAAAGTGGAGCAACCAGGAGAAGCATTCAGATTACCTGTGGAGATCAGGTACGCAGAATCAGGATTTTGTAAAAAGCAGCTATGAAAAATAAAAAGAAATGTCAACCACACAAAAATTAGAATTAGATCATACCAGTAGAGGTTAAAGTAAGCAGAAATAGAGACACACATAATTAATGGCTACATGGGTAAACCACTGTGTAGAAAATAGTTTTCTCCACCACACTCAATACTTCTGACACCAAATGTATGGGTTTTTTAAATACTAATTAATTCTTTATCTCTCTAGATACCAACTGGGTGTCTTACAATTCTGTTATGATACAAACTACCTGGAGTTAGTGCAGAACCCCCAAGTTAAGGGCTCAGACCCACAATGGCACCTCCCACTTCAGACACCAGCCAGTAGGTCCCCAGATTACCTTCACTCCTGTTCAGCATAGCTACAAATCTGTGGTTCACACAGCTCCCTCCTCAGGTTTGATAATTTGCTATTACTAGTCAGGTAAACACTTACATTTACTGGTTAAGTATAAAGTTTATTATAAAGGATACAGATGAACAGATACCTAGGGCAAGGTCTGGAAGAGTCTCAAGCACAGAAACTTCTGTTCCTGTGGAGTTGGGGTGTGCCACCCTCCCAGCATGTGTATGTGTTCACCAACATAAGCTCTCCAAATCCTGTATCTTAGGGAGCATTGTGGACACTTCGATTTTAGTCATGATTATTAACTTGATCTGTAGCTCCTGTCCCCTCCCTGGAGGATGTGGAGGTAAGGCTGAAAGTTCCAAGCTTATAATTATGGCTTGGTCTTTCTAGTGACCAGCCCACATCCTGAAGCTATCTAGGAGCCCATCGAGAGTCACTTCACAGGAAGACCAAATATTAGAACAAAAGATCCTCCTAGCACCCTTATATCTCAGGAGATTATAAGGGTCTTAGGATATATATATTAAAAAAATATATATATATATATATATTGTTTTACAACCACTATGAGAGGGGAGCATCTGGACTCCCAGGTAATCAATGCCCCTTTTATTTGCAGCGTATGTTACCCCAACATGCCCAGCCCACTGCTTTATCATGGATCTTAATCTGGTGCAGTGTTTTTTTTTTTTTCCTAGATTAAGGTCTTCCACCAGTCAACATCTATAGACCCAATCAATGCAAGGAACACAAATATATTTCTATAAAGGCCAACACTACAGCAATTATTGGGTACTAAATTCCAGACAGGAAGCCAACAATTTTCACGTGCACTTCACATTAAATATCTGTGATAATCCTTTGGGATAAGTGTTATTTTTTAAATGATACATGTTTTGGTTATTTGCCCAAGATCACAGAACAAATAAGTGTCAGAACTGAAATAGAAATCCAGGTCTGTCTGACCCCATAATGTATGCTCCTGAACGCTGTGGTATTATCCCCCATTTAGCCAGTATAGTGAAAAATTCATCAAATTATTATAACATCTGTGTTGTTTATAAAGCAGTTTGATAAATATTATGTTTGTAAAAAAGTTTCTCATATCATGAAGCCCACACTCTAGTGACACAAACATATACCAAACTATTTCTATAAAAGATCAAGTTCTTAAGTTTTTATAACAGAAATCAAAGGAATAACTAATTTCACCTGCCAATATTAAGGAAAGGGTTCATTCTTGCAGGGTTAGTAGGATTTCTACCAGTGGAGAAATGATCAAGTGTATGTGATTTTAAACAAAGGAAACCCAGTAGAAAGCTATTGCAATATTCCAGATAAGATGTAATGTAAAGTTCATTCTTTTCTTTATAATTAATTTTTAATTGTACAAGTGACTATTGATTTATACTCCTTTTAAAAATTAGAATGTTAAAAATAAACACAATCCTTTAACAATCCCTATTCCATACCCTCACCCCCACTGATACAAATTTTCTTTCTCTCTCTCCATGCATTTGCTTCTGCCTACACTCATACATACATGTGTAGTATATGTGATATATACAGATATAGATATGGAGATATAGATATGTGAATTATAAGCATGTGCATACATGTTTTATGTACATATCATGTACACTATGTACATGGCATGGTACTATTACATTAGTGTGCTATGGCTGTGGTAACAAAATACTGCAAACTGGATGGTCTAGATAGCAGAAATTTATTTTATCACTGTTTTGGAGGCTAAAGTCCTAAATCAAGTGTTGGCAGGGTTGGTTCTTTCTGAGACCTGTGAGGAATCGGTTCCATGCCTCTTGCCTAGCCTTTAGTGGCTTTCTGGCAATCTTTGGCATTCCAAAGCATCACCTCAATCTCTGCCTTTGTCTTCACAAGGCTTTCTCCAAAATAACTCTTTTTGTAAGTACACCTGTATGTCTGTCTTCAAAATAACTTTTTATAAGTCCAACAGTCATTTTGGATTTGGGTCCAGTCTGATGGCCTCATTTAAAATTTTCCATCTAAAACTTTTTCTCTAAATAAAAACACACTTGGAGGTACTAGAAGTAAGAACTTCGATATACAAATTTGGAAGGACACAATTCAAACAATAAACAGCTATTAAAAACTTTGTGATTGTTTCAGACTTAATACTCTCAGAGCCAAGAAATTAGCTGGATATAAATACCAATTGAATAGGCAGAATTTCAATTTTTAAATGATACAAATTTCAATCTAGAGCAAGTGGATGTTGAAGATGGTAATAAAATTTTGCTGATTTTCACCAGCTATTTTGTAATTGATTAAGCAACAGTATTGATGGGCATATTTTCATTTGCATGTGACATCTATAAAAGTGTTATAAATGTTAATAATTACTCTGTATGACTGCATTATAAAATAAACAAACACAGTTAATGTTATCATTAATAATACTTGTTAAATTGGCGTATATTTAGAAAGATCACTTAGCATCAATAAAAAATTGCTAATGATACTTTTCAAGTTTTAAATAGAGTATAAGTAAAAATAATTTGGATAAAGTGATTTTGAACTAAAGGCTTTTTATTCCAGGATAAAAATAAATGGTGGTGATTCATTTTGCATGATATCTTATTCATTTGTAAACTATTAATTTTATTACTGATATCAACCAAACAATTTAGTAAATTATCCTTTGAGAGAATATGGAACTGGTCTTTTCTTTCTTTTTTGAATATAGTATGGTGTTAAAGATGGGAGAAATGAGTACAGCTCAGCCTTCCTCCTTTAATTTTAATGAGGTTTCTGGCCAATATCATATCCAAAAGAGGACTTTACAACATAGCATGCTTTCCATTCCAGAATAGTTTATTATTCTAATATTCTAAATTTCCTAATTTTATCCACATGGTTTCCTCCATTATATAAAGTCAAATTAAGAAGTGGAAAACTTATCTGAAATCCATCTATTTGTTCAAAGTCTGTGCAGTGTACCAAGTGTTCCAGAGAGTACTGCAGATGTTTCAGATCAATGCTGGGGTATTGCATATCTCCTCATCCTTGTTTATAAGGCTGTGTTATAAAGGACAGCCTGAACTTGGTTCAGAAATCAGCAGAATGTCTGGAAACAAGGAATAATGGACCAAGGAATGAGTAGGACCAGAATAAAAAGACCCAGAGATTGCAAAACAAATACTATAAATCGATAAAGAACTCAAACAAATCAGCAAGAAAAAAAAAATTTAAAAAAAACCCATAAAAAAGTGGGCAAAAGACATGAACAGAAGCTTTTCAAAAGAAGATAGACTAATGGCCAATAAACATATGAAAAAATGTTCAAAGTCTCTAATCATCAGGGAAATGCAAATCAAAACCACAATAAGATATCACCTAACCCCAGTGAGAATGGCTTTTATCAAAAAGTCCCAAAACAACAGATACTGGTGTGGAAATGGAGAGAAGGGAACACTTACACACTTTTGGTGGGACTGCAAACTAGTACAACCTCTGTGAAAAATAGTATGGAGATACCTCAAAGAGCTAAAAGTAGACATATCATTTGATCCAGGAATCCCACTATCGGGTATTTACCCAAAGGAAAAAAAGTCATTTTGTCAAAAAGAAATCTGCATTTGAATGCTTATCACAGCACAATTCGCAATTGCAAAGATGTGGAATCAACCCAAGTGCCCACCAATACATTGAGTGCATTAATAAAATGTGGTATATATATACTATGGAGTACTACTCAGCCATTAAAAAACAGTGAACTAATACCTCTTGTAACAACCTGGATGGAACGGAAGACCATTCTTCTAAGCAAAGTATCAAAAGAATGGAAAAACAACCACCATCTGTACTCACTATCAAAATTGGAACTAATTGATCAACACCCATATGCACATATGGTAGTAAAACTAAATGGAATCAAAGCAGGCAAGAGGGGGGAGGAGGGGATGGGTAAATTTACACCTAAATGGTATAAAGTACACTATCCTGGTGATGGGCACACTTATAACTTTGACTCAAATTGCACAAAAGCAAATCATGTAATCAAAACTTTTGTACCCCAATAATACACTGAAAAAAAAATACTAGGAACAAACAGGCATTGCGAACACTGCAAGCAATTACTCAAGGCTATTCATTTCCACCACACTATTTAAAGAAACACAATGCACTATTTGAGATTTTTCACCACAGAATAAGCTAGTTTGTTTAAAAACAAATAACATTATACCATATTTGCCAATTAACCACTCAATAAATGGCCTTTGGAAATAAGAGGAAATTTAATTCTTTCTTATTACTGGTTGCTTCATTTTTGGTACAACAAATACATTTTTCTATGTTGCTATAAACATAAATCAGGATGTTTCTTGAACGCATGACTCTATAATATGATAATACTAGATTTCAGAAGGTTTTTCTAAATTTAAGTGAAAAACCTATTTTGATATCTGAAATATATTGTAATATATCATAAATTAAACATAAAAAAGTGGGAAGGAAAAGGGCTTGTGGATTAAACAATAAATGCCAAACTGCAGTGTCAAAAAAATACTATAACCAAGTTTATCAATGTTATACCTTAGTCTTTCCTATAATTTTTATTCAACCACAATGTGTACACCTCTGTTAAACCAGACCACTTAATTGTAGGAAGATTATCTGTACTGATTCTATGATGCAGTCCAGGAATGTATAAATCATGACACCTTCCATTAAATAAGTTGATAATTTTTAATTTTGCTTTAAAACTATAATTCTCATTATTTTGGTTATGGCATTCGTGTTTGGGTAATCAACCATCATTGTGATGAAATATTTTAAAATCTTTTAAAATTTTTGTTATATAAAATTCTAGAATTAGAAGAGATCAGAAAAGATATCTAAACAACTAGATCATCTTATAGATCGGTAAACTTTGACCAAGAAAAATTGAGTTGTCCAAAATCATACAGCTTGTAAGAAATGGAATCAAATTGTAAAGATAGATCTGACTGCCCCAGTTTATCATTAAATGTCATAACATAGCTCACTGGATATCTTCTGGAATTATTACCCTGGTAGCTTTTAAACATCTAGCATTAATTATTTATGCCAGGATATGTTACCAATGGTGTAAAACATGGTATCTAAATTCAAAGACTGGATATATTTCTTAGAAGAGTCTGTGTGTGGGCATTGACAGACATTATATATTATCTAATCACTACCTCTTTCAGGGATACTTCTGAAAGAGATGAAAAATTCTCCCAGGGTAGAACTTTAAATATTACATCTCAAAGTTTACTCTACCTGGGTGAGGGGATAACTGGAGATAGGTTTACAGTAATTTCTAAGTAGTAGAGGTCAGGTACATAATTTGCACTGCCCAGTGCAATATGAAAATGTTGGACCCTTTACTTAGTACTTGTTATTAAAGATACAAAAACATAACACTTTTTCCTTTAAAAGATTATATTACTGATAAAACATGATAAAATATAATAGGTAGAATGGTGATACAGAAGAAACAATATTAATTTACAAGTTGTAAAAAAATTGTTATAATTTTATATAATAACATAAAAATAATACTTTCCTACTGCAGTATGTTGATTGACCATAAGATTTTTTCTATTGATTTTCTGCAAATTCACTTACTAGCTCAGAAAAATTTATATTTATACCAACTTTATTTACAACTGATATAACTGAAAGTAATGTCATTTGTTCTTTGTAAATGCAAAACGTCAAATACTTTTTATCATTTTTAATTTTGAGAAAGATCTTTCTGCTGTTGCAACAGTTTCTGGAACTGGTAAGAATGTTTTATAAACTGTGACATTTGGAGAAATTTCTGATCAATTATTTTGAAATATATATTTTAGTGCATCTAGACCTGATATTTCTCACAGAACATTTTTTCTAAAAAGATTTATCTCTTCATACAAATCAGTTTCATGTAAGTCTGATTTTAATTTAAATGTAACTTTATGCAATGACATTTTAGTGTTTCCTCTGGCTGTTCCTATAACTATGGAGGTCACACAAGAAACAAAGCAGTTTCATGATTTGTACATAATTTAAAATGCCTCTTTATGTATTCTATCACTGTATCATCAATTATAGGGAAAAAATTTTAATTTAAAATTGTCTTCCTTGTTAATCATAGGGTCATCCAAAACCACCTATGAAAATAGTGTTCTCTTCCTATAATTCAATATTAAATGTCATTGCTGTTTCCAAGTCTGTGGATATTTGCTTTGCAATGTGGCATCAGTTATGAAAACTGGAGATTCTAAACCCTTTGAAGTGTTCTAATAACTCTCCAGTATTCTCTATTGCAATATCCAGTTAAACGTTTATTTTGTGATAATTTACTGACATAGTTTGCTGCTTGACTTTCAGCAGTTTCTGTCCCAGGACTTAGAATGGAGAGTTATTATCTCTGCAGCTGTCTCAAGGACAGGCTCTGGAGACAGATAATCTAGCCAGCCTCTACCATAGGTCCTGACACACCAAGCAGAGTATCTTCTCTTTCCTTTGGCTACTGCTCCTGGCATTTTTGCTGCTTCTATAGCCATCGCTGCCTCCAATCTGGGTTAAGGTTCTGGTTTGGCAACCCCCTTGGGACCCCATAGTGCCTTGAACTGCCCCAACGCATTTGCTTGTGTGCCATGCCAACTCCTGTGCATTCCCGCTTCCCACCAGGCACACAAGCCTGCATCAGCATGTGTTGACTGCTGGACCACAACCATGTGTGTGCACTGCCACCCAGTGTGTCCCCTCTGCTCACATGCAGGCTCTAATATTCTATGGGGCTTCACTAAAAAAAAACAAAAACATAAAGAAAATTCAAGTCCAAAGAATTTCAAGATGGTAGAAGCAAAGCATCAAACAAAGCAGGGGCCCTTCTCCACGTGGGGTTCTCTGTGACTATTGCACAGATCACATGCTGATGAAGCTGGCTGTGGAAGTAGGTAATGGTTTGACTAATAGGTCAGAGATTTGGATGTACCAAGATGGAAAGATTAGATAATGAAGTTTTGAGAAAGACTATGAATGTTTCCCTAATAATTACCCAAAGCCTGAAAATATTTTCATTACATTTATTGCTCATCAGAAAGACTTCATTGGAAAAAAGATTTTCAACAAAGAATTGATTAAACTACCCCAGATGTCTGGCTATTTTTTCATTATCCAGTCTCCTTCTTCTAGTGGCACAAAACCAAAGCAACCATAGGAGCAGGGATGAGAGTGTTTTAAAAATCAAGAATGTGAGCTTCTTCTTGTTGTGTTTTCCTGGATTGAGTCCCAATTATTCAGGAACAAACCCAATGTTTATTGGTTTTAGAGTCACTGGGCCACCCACTTGTGTGATCAGACTTAGGCAAGTCTGCTATAGGCCTAGTACTAAAGTAAGAGATAACACTAATTATCTACTGGCAGTAGGGCAATAAATTATTTCATACACTAGTATTCAGACCTTTAAATGCCAATATGTTCCCATGCTAAACCAATTTTACAAAAGACAGAGAGACTTTTAAGTGGTCAAGTAATTTGTCCAAGGCCACACAACTAGTAAGTGGCAGAACCAAGATTTGAACACAGAAGTTCTGACTTGAGCATCGCAATGTTAACCTAATACTCAACACTGGCTTCTAGTACTACTTGGTCTCCTTTTAAATTTATAATCACAAATCTCAGATAGGTACTCATCATTACCAGAAAAGCCTAGTGCATATGCTAGAAAATGATTTTCCTACTCTCCCGATGACTATTTCATCATTCCCCTTCCCTCTTTACTGAGTCGATAATCTCAACTTAAATGATCAACTTTTTAGTTTTCTCCTCTAAGATGATGTCACAATTCTCTAATATGATGTAAGAATGCTCTTTTCTGCTGTGCCCTGGAGTACATCTTCTCTCACTTCCCAAGGACTTTGGTTAACAAGTATCCCCTTTCCCTCTTGCATTGTTATTTTCTGCTTTTATACTAGATCATTCCATCAGAATAGAAACAAACTTTAATACCTTTTTTTAAAAAGCTAATTCTTGAAATGATTATTTAGACTTGCTGTTTCTACTCCATTGAATTCCATTTTATCCCCAACCCACTCTACTAAAGTGGCTCTTATAAAGACCATAAGTGATCTGCTAAGGTGACTAGCCAAATTTCTGTCCATCTTACTTGATGTCTTAATATCATTTTAAATGGAATGATCTATCCTTCCTTATCAAAACATGCTATCCTTTTAAAAAGTGACTCTCACAGTGTTATCCCAGATGAACAGCATCAGCATCACCTGTGGCCTCCCTCAAACAGCAGGCTGAATACATCTCAAAGTTTGGTTCAGAACTGGAGACTAATGATCTCACACACACACACACATACAAACACAAAGGAAGTATAAAAATGTTTAATTCTGACAAAATGAGGCTTTCAAGAGAGAGCAGGATAGTCCCCAAGCAGATTTAAAAGCAGCTCATGAGAACAGGGTGAGGAGGCTGGCATAGAGTTTTTGTTGTAGTTAAGGCATGGAAATCGGTAAAGGTTCCCACACAAGGGCAGGAGTTTTCAGGATCTGAACTTCCACCAGCACCAAAGGAGGGAGAAGCAGGGCTTTCTTATCAACTTGTCTAGACGTGGGCAGAAGGGGAAGAGAGAGGAGTGAAGGTTAAACAAGGTCACATGTCTTTTCTCCTATTCCATGAGACACACTTGCTCAGTCTCCTTTATCAGCCCTTTGCCTGTTCTCTAAATTAAAATTTTAGCATTTTCTACTCTATCTAAATTGCCATTAGTGGCTTTAAAATCCATCCAACAGTTATGACTCCCAAATTTTTAATACCTGTCTGGCTCTTTCCAGTGTGTTTCAGTCTTATTTACACAGCTGCCTTTCCAACATCTCTTCTTGGATGTATGATAGCCATACAAATTCAGCATAGCTAAAGTAGAAAGTTTGTTAACTCCTTAGAAATTCCCCAGACAAATCTATACCTTAGCAAATAATCTCCATCTCAGAAGATTACATCACTCTCCTTTTGGATGCTTAGGCCACAATTCTCAAAGTTATGATATAAAATACACTTCTAAACCAATGGGAAGTTTTCTTGGTTCTTCCTTTAAAAGCCCTAATTCAGCTTACTTTCATCATCTTATTATGCTCCAATTTTAGTTCAAAACACCATCATTTTCATTTGAATCAGGCCAGCAGTCTCTTAACTGGCCCACACTGCCTCTGTTCTTAACCCCATTGAGTCTGTTCTCCTGGAGCAGCCAAAGTGACTATTTTAAGATATAAATCAAATCACAATACACCTTTGAATTAAAAAAAAAATCTCCAAGGCTTTATATTGTAACTAGAGTAAAATTAAAACTCCTTCTTGCAATATATAAAGATCTATATGATCTTTCATGTGCTTACCTCTCTCAATTCATCTCAAACATTTCTCAATTCTCCTTAATTATGCATTTGTAAATTTACAGATAAATAATTGATTGTCTTCCTAGCTCTGATAAGTGGCTTGAGAGCAAGGATTTTTTTCTTGTGCAGTTCTGTATCTCTAACTTATTCTCATACAAATAAAATTAATCCAACACATACTGGGTAATCAATAAATATTGAATGACTAGATGTGTTCTATTTGTAAAATTTTAGGTGAAACACCTTTGGAAATGTGTGCATAGAAGTGATGTCATGTGTTCATTGTGTTAAGAAATTGAAAGTAATTGAAAATTCAGTCGGTGACTACCCTGTCCATGACCATGAGCTGAAATCAATAGCATTTCCTGATCACAGCCCTTGCAGAGTGGCCAGCATGTTATATGCCAACATTGTCATATGCCACAGCTCAACCTTAGGCAGGTTAAAAGCCTAAGATATGGTCAGACATGAAAGAGTTTGGCTTAGTCTATGTGAGTAATTTGCTCAGAAAATAAGATACCCTTTTCTGGGAATTCAAACTAAAGGTAGAGAAGAAAGTCAGTAATTGTTACCACGTCAGAAAAAAGAAGACATGGTAAATGGGATGTCATGATATTTGTGATATAAGACTGAAGATTCATAGATTCCTGCTCCTCTTCCTAACGCTAGCTTGAATCAAGAGCTACCATTCAGTTATTCTTTATAGCAGCCAGGCCAAATGTTGCTGTTTCAAGTGGAAGGCTAGCTCAGCTGAATGTCAATGAATTAGTGTTTTGCTACAGGTCAGATTAGGGGAGGTGATAGAAGTTGGACAACGAACATATTTTATTCAAAAAAGAAGAGCACATACAAAATAGGGAAGCATATTTTCCCTGAGCTTTTAGCATGATTTCACTACATTGAAATAAAATATGATGTGACAGCAGCTTGGAGAAAAGTGGTTGAAGCATCTTTCTGTATAGATGAGGCACATAAGAAGAGGAGGATGAAAATGAAAGGGCAGTTTGAAAGGTTTCTAAGCAGGTGATCAGATATTGGCTAAGATGAGAAAAAAAATGATGACGAAAAACCCAATGTCAAAGCAGTGGAAACTAAATGAAAATGGCTTTGAAATGGCTAAAAGTCAAGCAAAAGTGAAAGGGAGACACATAGTAGAGTTGACAGGATCCCCTTGTGGTCATTCATTTGTCAAAAAGAGAGATTTTCTAGGCCACCAGAGAAAATGTATCTTTTAATAATGGGCACATTTTGACAGAGTCAATCTGAACAAGCACTCAAGTATTTGTTTTTCTTACGTTGTGCAAATCTCCTAGGCTTGTGAAACTATTCTGCAGGACTTCTTAGAAGTGGAAAAATATTCTCATTAGACTTTAGATACTTCCCCTTTCAGCTATGTTGGCAACACTAGCTGAGTCTCTTTTACTCTTGTATAGCCTCACAGAAACCTGCTTACTATTCTGACTATAATGTGGAATCCTAAGGGCTTGTAAAGATGTACACAAAAGAAGTAAATGAAGCTGGTTGACATTTACCAATATTTTCTTAAGAATTTCAGCTCAAGGGTTATTTCACAAACAAGGGTCAGTAAACTCAGTTCAAACAAAGATGTGGCTCAATTCTTTCCACCCAAATTGGTTTACTAATTTTTAGCTGTCATGTGCCCGTGGTTATAGAACTCCCCACAATCTGTAGCCTGTCTCCATGTGCTTTTAAGTACCCATACATTTTGGATCTGATTCAAACTCATCTGTAGGTCTGTGGTTTTAATAAATAAAGAAATAAATTCAAGAATGCTCATCACTATGTGGCTTATATATGAAATGAAAGAGCTACTTTACTCATAGTAATTTAAAGCAGACTAAGTAAACTTAGGGAAAAAATACCCATTTCAGAAAATATTTTCAAATAACAAAATGAAGTTATCAAATGTGTGTATTTGTATAAACACCCATAAACACACAGGCAGACATACCAGGATATATGCTTATCACCAGAAATTAATTTAGTGTAGTATTAATTTATTTATTCAGTCAGCAAATATTTACTGAGTATTTCTATGTGCCAGGGCCTATGCTATAAGATGGGGGCACAAATCAAATAGACTTGGTTCTTCTCTTTGAAATCTTTACATAATGCTCTCTTAGATATAACACATAGTTTAAATCTGAGGAGAAGCAGCAGCATAAATTATAATCCCCTTGCTTCAAGAAACTTAGTCTAATTGTGTAGGTAAAATATATGCAAAAAAATGGGTATATAGTAATACACGTCACCACATAATGAGGTCTAAATGAGTGGTGTTGGCAGAATTACTCTCAAACATATGAGAAGAGGAAAAATTTCACTGTAAATTTGTATGTAAAGGGAAGGCTTCTGGACAAAAATTTTACTTTCTAAAAAAAGTAGAGTGAGCTCAGATTTTTAAAAATGCAAAAAAAAAGTATCTAAAGAAGAGTATTCCAGATTCAAGGAAGGACTATCAACCGAAGGGCAAAGCTATTTGCACAAAAATCATGTTTAATGTACTAGAGTTGACAAATATGTTAGGGGAAATTCATTTTACTTTTAGGACATTCAATTTAAAATTTAATTGTTAATTAATTAATTGTTATCAAATTGAGGAATAAGAGATTTTTGTTTTGTTTCATGTACAAAAGGACATGTTATCAGTGTTAGTGAATAGAAACTCATAGGGAAGTAGAACAGGCTAACAATGATTTGAAAGATTGAGTCCCTCTTCTGTGTAAAGAACTGGTCTTTCCCTTGATAGCAGAAACTGTTAGAGTCCCTCTCAGATTCCTTTCAATAAGGCAGTGCATCCTTCCTCCAGCTGCTATAAACATAGGCTGCTAAAATCTTACAATTTTCCCCTTTCCTAGACACTTCCCTTTAGTTCAATGGGAGCTATTAATACTTCTACTTATAATCCATGTGTTCCTACAAATTTTCCTTGCTCTGGATATTTTGCTGTGGAGGCAGTCAATCATTGACTGAATTAGGGGTCTTATCACTGATGGTGGGTGCATAATTGATAGTTCCTGGAATCCATTAGGATGACAATCACTAGGATTTTCATCTGTGGTAAACTGAGATATGATGCAGGAGGAAGGGGAAGCATTAGCATATGCAAAGCCCCAGGCATTTGAGAAGTATGAAGAAAATTGCTAACAATAAAAACTGTGGAATTGAGTGGTTATTTCTCAAGCTGTTGATGCACTGAAGGGAGAATATGATAGCCACAGTTCTATTTACCATAAATTTCATATGAACTGTGAAACTGAGATAGCCCCCTTGGTACCATTGAGAGACTCTCACCTTCTGCATTCTGAGGGCAGATAAAGGAAAACATTTGGACCTGAAAATGAAAGGGATAGAAACCTGAGCCTTTGAATGGGGATATCTGAGGACATTCATGCCCAGATTTTCCTGAATTCTCTGGGGCAATAGAGGGAATCTACTTCCCCTTGTTTGAAAATAAAAGCTCCCCTTATTTGAAGACTGTTCAGATGCCTCTATATAGCAGGAGTTTTACAAGACAATGTTTTAGCTGTCAGTGATCTGCTCTAAGTTCCCTTTCTGAACATCAAACTCACACATAAAACCAAATCTCAGCATAATGTAATTGGATAAGTGCTGTGACTGCTAAGAACTGAGTGGGATTTTTCACCAAAAGAGCTAAATGATCTAGCTAACAGGTACAGGCAGGAACCAGGGGATAGTAACTAAGAGTGAATAATGAGAATTTTGACTCAAGGGGAGTGGACTTTGAAACTAGATAAGGAATGTTAGCAATGAATCTACTCTCTCATGACATAGAATTTAACCACCTGGCCAAGGCTTTGGGAAAAAAATTATAATAGGCTTATAAATTAGCTCTCAGAAAATGGGAAAAATTGGTGGTCAGTTATTTCTGCTTCCCTTCAAATTTACATATCTGGAAAGACCATCACTACTATCATAACAAGAAGAAATTTTCTTAAAACAATCATGTAGTGACAATCATGGAATAACAAAATAGGCTGAAATCAAAGGGAAAACAGGGTAGTTAGTGGACCTCCAGTGGAACAAAAAGTTGGAACAAATAGAAAACAGCTTTCAAGATGACAGATTTAATTCATCAATGTCCATAATTACATTAAGTGTAAATTATCTAAACATCCAAATTAAGTGACAGAGATTTTCAGATTGGATTTTGTTTTTAAAAAGTAAAGACCACGATGTTTTCAAGGAATTCATTTAAAATATAAAGACATAGGAAGATTAAAGCAAAAGGAAGGTGGCATAACATGAAGACACTGACAAAAAGAAAGTTGAACCTGCTATATATCCCATTGACAAAATTCCCAGAAATAAAGAAAGGTTATATAATGATAACATCAATTCAGGAAGAAGACATAACAATCTTAAAATATGTATGCTCCTAACAACAGAGCTTTAAAAGTCACAAGGCAAACACTGTTGGAACTGATAGAATACAAATCCACAATTGTAATGGAGATGGAAATGCCCCATATAGTAATTGATAGAACTATAGACCAGGCACCAAAAGGATTTGGAACAGGGGTTGGCAAACTATGATCCATGGCTCAACTACATGATTTTGTAGATAAAGTTTTATGGAATCTCAGCAGCATTTATTCATTTACATATTATCTATGGTTGCTTTCATACAACCACAGCAGAATTGAGTAGTTGTGATTGAGAGAACATGACCTATAAGACCAAAATATTTACTATCTGGTTCTTTAAAGAAAAATTACTGACTCTTGATATTTAAGATATGAACAACACTATCAATCAACTTGACTTTTATGAAATATCACCCAATAGTAATCATACCCAACTGTGTGCACTAAAGAGTGCACATGGAACATTCACTAAAATAGATCATATTCCAGGCCATAAAACAAACTTGAATAACATAATTAAAATCATATATGTTCTCTGAACATTATAGACTTAAACTGAAACCAATAAAAGAAATATATTGGAAAAATCACCAAATTTTTGGAAATTAAATAGCAACTTTATTATATTTATTATTTAAATTTAAGGGGAAAATAATACATGTACTACACAAACTCTTTCAAGAAATAGAAAAGGAGAAAATATTTTTCAAGTTGTTTTATGAGCTCTGCATAACAAATCCAGACAAAGAAATTATAAGAAAAGAAAATTATAAACCAACATGCATTATGAACATGTACATAATCATTTAAAAATATTAGCAAAGAAAATACAGAAATTTATAAAAATGCTCATACATAATGATCAATTTGGGTTAATTCCAGGAATACAAGTAGTTGTGTTAGAACAGAGTCTACTGTAAAAAACTGGAAAAACCCACCAGTTTCCCATGTTACTTGTGAGTGCCAGGAGAACGCTCTGCTTACCAGGGTGATAAGGAATGCTATAAGGAAGATATAAACACCATTCAGAAACTCATTAGTGGATATTATATGATCTAAGAATAGGATTAAACAGGTGGCAGCCCTTTACCATTAGAAGCAAGTGAGCATATTTACTTTAACAAGCAACTAGGTCCAAATGGCAGCCAGGGGTTTGACCCTTGGAGATCTATGGCAATGCCTAATGAACCATAGTGGTTTTAGCAGTTAGATTAGCAGCCAAAAAATATTTTATTTATACATGTATATAAAATGTCATAAGTATATATAAATTATTTATGCATACTATATATAATTAAATATTATCTGGAGAGACAAGGCTGAAGTCACAGAAAGTCCCCACACATTTCCAACTTTCCAGAGTTGAGTCTGTTTTCAGATTCAAAATTTATCCACTGAAAGAGATCCTAAGTTCTTATAAGGAAGGACCTTGTAACTCCATGTCAAATGATACAATGGAGATTACCGCAGTCTTTTACCGAGGAGCCTCATAGAAATTTTATCAGGTAATGTTGCTCTGGAAAAGAGAAATACGAGATCATCAAAGGGATGTTAGATTCAGGGTCTGAGTTGATGCTGATACTTAAAGAACCCTTGTTTTAGAGTGCAGTCATATGGATGTCAGGTAATTATGAATAGTGTCTTAGCCCCGTCAACCTTATAGTGGGCCACATCGGGTATTAATTACTCCAGTTACCAAATATATAATTGGAATATAACTAGTTAGTAGTGGGCAGAAATTTCACATCAATTCCTTGATCTTTAGAGAAAGGACTAAAGTGGAAGTCAATAAACATACCTTCTGCTCTCCTGTCCTCTTCCAGCTAACAAAATAAATCAAAATCAATACTTCATAGTATGTTGAATGACAGAGATTGATGCTACTCTCAAAAATTAAAAGGGTACAGGATCAGATGTAGTGGAATTCCCTATGTCCATTTATTTCATCCAATATGGCCTCAGAAATATTAAATGGAGAATAGTGAATGACAGTAGACTACTGCCAACTTAAAGTAGAAATCACAATTGCAACTGCTATTATGACAGTAGTATTTTTACTGGAGAGGATTAAGTCATTCTGGTGTATGGTATATTGTCATGGATTTAATAAATGCATTTTCTTCAAAAGCCCAACAGGAAGGAGGGTCAGAAGCAGTTTTCTTTTCCAGAAGATGATAATTATACATATTTGCAGTCTCGCTTCAGAGATTTGTTCATACTGCTTCTCTTTATGACACTATAGACCAAATAATAGTGCAGCAGAAAATAAAATTGGTCCACTTATACTGATGATATCATATAAATTCAACTTGAGCAGCAAGAAGTAGTATGTACTCTTGCAAATTTTCATTCAAAGTTATTCTCATTATCTTATGATTTTTTGCTAATGTAAATGCTATTTTTCTTTTCTTTTTATTTATTTTTCTTTCTTTCTTTCTTCTCTTTTCTTTCCTTTTCTTTTTCTTTTTCTTTTTTTTTTTAGAAACAGGTTTTCACTCTGTCACCCAGGCTGGAGTGCAGTGACATCATCATGGCCCACTGCAGCCTTGAACTCCTGGGCTTAAGTGATCCTCCTGCCTCAGCACCATGCCTGGCCTTCTAAATTACATTTTAATGGATATTGTTACATATGTAACACATGTGTAGAAACAGTATTGGTATTGTGTTCATCAAACTTGCTGAACTTTCTTATTAGTACTAATAATGTTTCCATTTATTCTGGATTTTTTTTCTATTTAGATAATCATAGCAAAAATAAATAATGGCAGTTTGCTTCTTCCTTCCAATCTGTAAAAAAAAATTAATATTTTCCTTGTTTTATGCCACACACCAGAACTCCTCATGCAATTTATTCAGCCCAATGCTAAATTAAAGTAGTGATAATTAGGATTCTTCTCTTATCCCTAATTTTAGAGAAAATGCATTAACATTGTATCCATTGTGAATGATACTGTAGTGTAAAACTTGATAGCCTTTATCACATTATGACAATTCTCTTGTCCACATTGTCTGCTTAATGTATCATCTATTTCTCAATATAATAAAGTCATGCATTGCTTAATGACAGGGAGGTGTTCTGAGAAATGCTTCTTAAGGTGATTTTGTTATCGTGAGATCATGGGGTATACTTAAACATATCTAGATGGAATAGCCTGCTAGATACCTAGATCATGGTATAGCCTATTTCTCCTAGGCTACCAACCTGTACAACATTACTGTACTGAATACTGTAGGTAATTGTCACACAATGGTAAGTATTTGTGTATCTAAACATATCTAAACATTCAAAAGATAGATTAAAATTACAGTATCAAAGATAAAAAATGGTGAACCTGTATAGATCACTTACCATGAATGGGGCTTACAGGACTGGACGTTGCTCTGAATGGGTCAGTTAGTGAATGTGAAGGCCTAAGATATTACACTACTGTGGACTTTATAAACTGTGTACTTAGGCCACATTAAATTTATAAAAAAATTTTTCTTTCTTCAATAATAAATAACCTTAGCTTGCTGTAACATTTTTACTTTATAAACTTTTTAATTTTTTTAACTTTATGACTCTTCTATAATAATACTTAGCTTAAAAAACACATTGTATAGCTCCACAAAAATATTTTCTTCCTTTATATCTTTATTCAATATTTTTTTCTATTTTTAATTTTTTTTTACTTTTTACTTTTTAAACATTTTTGTATTAAAAACTAAGACAAGAACACACGCATTAGCCTTGGCCTACACAAGGTCAGCATTATCAATATCACTGACTTCCGCCTCCACATCTTGTCCTCCTGGGAGGTCTTCGGGGGCAATAACACACATAGAGCTGTCATCTCCAATAATAACAATACCTTCTTCTGGAATACCTCCTGAAGGACTAGCCTGAGGCTGTTTTAGTTAATTTTTTATTCTTAAGGAGTAGAAGGAGTACACTTTAAAATAACAATAAAAATTATAGTATAGTAAATACATAAACTAGTAACATAATCATCTTTTATCATTGTCAAGTGTTATGTACTGCACATAATTGTATGTGCTATACTTTTATACAACTGGCAGAGCAACAGGTTTGTTTACACTAGCATTGCCACAACCATGTGAGTAATGTGTTGCACTATGACATTAGGATGATGCAATGCCACTAGGCAATAGGAATTTTTCAGCTCCATTATAATCTTATGGTATTACCACTGCATATATGGTCTATCATTCACCGAAATGTCATTATGTGATGCATTTTTTCAAATCAACTTTGTAGTTCTAGCAATTTTGGGATTTGTACATTTTAAAGCCATAGTATTAAAAATTTCATTTATATTTATTATAGTACTGATATATTTGAATTTTTTTCTTCCATTTAATGTTGCACCTTTATATGTTCTAATTTTTACCATGTTCCTCTCACCTTTCTTTTTTGATTTTTAAGGGTTGAAAATAATTGCTTTATACATTCTTCTTTTTTGGTATTCTTTGAATAATTATCTTTAAAAAGTCTAGCACTTAGGTTTTAAACCTTATGTTTAAAGATATTTTCAACACCAACAACAAAGCACAACACTTGACTCCTCTCTCCAAACTTCAGTCTCCCAGTATTGGTTTTAATTTAGTGATATTTTAGTATCGTCCTGTGTTTTTAGCCCCACATATTAAGCAATATTTTTACAGGTTTACACTACCCTATATATTTAAATTTACCCACATGTTTATTTGTTTGTTGTATTTTTCTTAGAACTTCTTTTTGCTTCTCAGACTTTCCATCTAGAATATATTTTTTCTTAATAAGGTAACATTATTGAGATTTTATTGATGGTAAACTCTATTTTTGTTCTTCTGTAAGTATCTGAATTTTACTCTAATACTTGAATGCAAGTTAGTTGGATATTTAACTTTAGATGGCATGTTATTTTCAACAAACACTTTGGCTTCCATTGTTGCTTTTGTGAATTCTGCTGTCAAATTTGAATATGTCCTTTGTTGGTAATTTTCTCTTGGTAAAATTAATTTTTTAAATACTTATTTTGTCTTTGGTATTATGTAGATGTGTTATTACAATTAATTACTTTTTGTTTGTCTTTACTGAGATCCATTACATTTCCTGAATTTGAAATTTTATGTTTTTAACTCTGGAAGATCCTTATATTTGCCAACATATTTTATGATATTTCCAACTCTCTTTTCCACATTCATTCCTAATTATTTTCTGTAGTCTCTTGAAATATAATTATTCTTATTTTATCATGACTTTATTTTCACTCAACTTTTTTCTCCTATGGTCACTCTTGTTCATATATAAGTATATTTGTAGTTGTAGCCATATCTATTTATCTATCTACACTCTTAAATATTTTGGTCTCAAACCTTTTTTCCCACTTAAAAATTATTTAGAATCCCCAAAGGCTTTTTCATATCCATATAAACATCTATCAATACTGACTGTGTTAGAAACTAAAAAAAATTAAGCTACTTATTAATAAATTGACTTAAAATAATTAATTTTAGAATAACAGTATTAATAAATCTATTACCTGTTAACATAAATGAAAATGTTATTAAAACACTCATGTTTTATTAAATATTTTCAAAACAGAAGAAATTCAGTGAGAAGAATGGTATTTTTACAAATCTCTTTAATATTTGCCTTAATAGAAGACAGCTATTTTTCCATATCTCCTATTAGCAAACTTTTGCTATATGTCGTTTTGGTTGGAGTATATAAATAAAACCAAAGCTCACACAAATACAGGACTAGAAAAGAGAGAATGATTTTAATAACATTTTCAGATAACTAGAAATATTCTTTTTGTTATTACACTAAAATTTGACAAGTGACAGGTAGTATCTTAAGGGCTAATCCCAAAGTAAAATATGGAACCATATCAGTGAACTTTTCATACTCTGTTACCTTAAAATCCATCAGTTTATCTTGTAATATAAGTATGTACTTTACCAGAGCACAATTTTGCAATATCACGAGTTGATCATTTGGAAAATATTGGTTCATTGAGGTATGCAGATTTTCCGAATGTTGACACATTTTATAATACAAATCAAACAATAACCTTTGTCACTATCAACAGTGATCTCATTATAATTGGGAAGCTGTCAAATTTATAGTGATGGAGACAAGTTGTACAAAATTCTAATTTTCACTCCAGGATCTAGTTTTATCATTGGCAACAAATGAGCCTGTTTTTATGACAGGCTCATGTTGTTCATTTTCAAGATGATATCTGCCAAGTACCAAAGTCTGAATAACCATGGTTTGCCTATCAGTTATTATTTCAACTAAAAAGTTGTGTTCCATGAGTAAGTGGCTGGATCAGCTAAATTCAAGTCATCATACAAGTTATTTTCCTTGCAATAACTATCAAAGTTCCATATGCAGCACAAAGGTTTTATACATACTCCCCGTGTAATTACAGAAAACACTAAAAAAAGTATACCAAGAGGGTAGATTATAAGTAATTACTAATATTTTACTTTTTTATTCAGGCTATTTTTAAATATAAACTGTTATTTTAATTTTATTTTTTATATTCTAATTGCAAATAACATGTTGATAAAAATTACAGTTACCAGTGTAATTTGTTGCCTTGATCATTCAAAGATACCAGCAGTTTTACCCAGCATTGCTTTTGCAAATTTCAACAGAGTAGAAAAAGCTGTTAACTCCCTAATATTATTATGAAAATAATTTTGACCTCATGGATGTGCTTTGAAAGTATCTAAAAGATCCCCAGATGTCTACGGAACATTTTTTATGAACTGCATTAGATGGGTAGTATTTAGATAATAATCCCACCTAATAAGTTTTCAGTTATTTCAGTTATTTATATTTTTCTTTTGAAAAATTATCTTTTTGTTAATTTAAAAAATTTTATCTCTTTATGGTCTCGTTTCTTATCTTCTTTCAATAACATCTTTTATATTCTGTGTTCCATAATTTTAATATCTGAATTATTTGCTGGTCTTAATCTGTGTTTTCTCATTCTGCTAGTTCTTGCTCATTGTGCCTTTTATGTGTGTGTATGTGCTTTTTCTGCTTATTAAGAGCTCCTAATCTTTTGAATTATATATATGGGAATGTTTAAGACCTGTGTTCAAGGTGTTTTCCATTAGAGAGGATTTGCATTAGCTTCTGCTGAGTAACTAGGAACCATTATAAACCCAGATCAGCTTTAATGCTTTAATATAAATTTGGTCCTTTAGGGAAAATTTGGGGATGAGTGGGTTAGGCTGGTACTGTGAGGTCAGTCTACAACCTTCATGAGCTTTATCTCGTGGTTACAAATACTGAGAGTTTTTTAAATTTATTTATTTTTTTGATCTCTCCACTCAGAGCCAAATTCGAGAAAGACAATTGTGTGTTTTTTCTCTCATTGCAGAGAAGATATTTCTGTGGTCCAACCTTTCATGGAGAGTATAGCTTTTTAAAGTCCAGGTTTTGTGTCAGTGTCTCTCTTCAAGCTCCTTTTCATGTACAGGGCTTCTTGGGCTTTTATTCCTATTTTTAGACAGCCCTTAAGCTAAACCTCAAGGTCATAGGGGCTCTGAAGCTGTTGTTAGGGAAGGGGCTAGCTCACTTCGTTGAATCCATGCTCTTGCTGGGTTCATAGACATTGAGTGTTTTCCTTATTTTCTTGCCAGTTCTATAGAAAGTCATATTTTCCAAATTTTATCTAATATTTTTAGGAGTTTATTCTGGAGATTTGTTCAGGACGTTCCAATAGATTTTTCATTCACTCTTCAATTCACTCCAATCTGGATTCTACATCTAGCACTCCATCTTTTTTAAAAAATAAGTTTTCAAATTAGGTATTTATTTTCTGGCATCTCTTCACAAAAATCATCTATACAATTGTAGCTCCCTCCTTCTTAAACCATTCTCATCTTTTTTGATTGACGCTGGTTTACTTCCTACCACAATTATTGGTCCTTCTCAGACTTTCTATATCCAATTGTCTATCTGATCCAAATACTTGCATGTTTTCCAGACAACTCAAATTTCATATAGCCCCCAAAATTGATTTACTCTATTCAAGCTTTAACAAAATTTATTATGTAATATCTTTTACACACAATATTATATATGCAGTTTTTGAAACATGCTAATGAAACAAACACCTATTAACCTACTACCTAATAAAATCACTAGAACGTTACCAACAACATTGACTCTCTACTTTTGTGATTCTTTCCATCCTTACCTCCCAATGATTACTTCAAATTTTTTAAATTAATCATTCTCTTGATTTTTTTTATAGTTTTAGAATATATATGCATCCTTGAGCAATATACATTTTGTTTATTTTGGGGGCTTTATGAAAATTATACCACAATTTGTGTATGTGTAAGTGTGAATTACTCTTTTCATTTAAAATTTGTAAGTTTTTTAATGTTGTTTATATAATACTAGTTCATCTTTCCGTTTATATATTACAAGTGTGTGAATATACCATGAATTATTTATGTTCTATCTTGTCAATGGATTATTTGTGTTATTTCCATCATTTTTGCTATTATAAACAATGTTGTAAGATATCTCAGGCTCTACTATGGTAATATTTTGTGCTTGGTGACTGGATGAACCTCTTGAGAATTTGCCAGAGGCTGGTTTTTTACAAGAGTTTCTACTGAGTATGTGAGTTTCTATAGAATATATACCTAGAATTGAAAGGGGGTTGTAGCTACTATATACCTTCTACTTTATAGTATAATACTAAATTATTGTTTATATGGCTTGTTTTAATTTATAACCCAACCAACAGTTTATGTAAGCTCTGGTTGTTCTACATGCCTGCAAACACTTGGTATAATCAAACATCTTTATTTTTGCCAGTTTAGGGGATGTAAGAAAAGATCTCATTGAAGCCTTCATTTTTTTAAAATGTCATGTACTTTATGTAATTTTTTAAGTTATTATTATTTTTTTTTTTTAGATATGAGGTCTTACTATGTTGCCCAGGCTGGCCTTGAACACCTGGGCTCAAGTGATCCTGTTGCTTTAGCCTCTCGAGTAGCTGAGGACAATAAGTACAAGATACCATACCCTGAAGCTTTCCTTTTTGTTTCCCTAATTATTGATATAGAGGAATAGTTCAATTGAGCATTTTTTATTCTTCTGTTAAAAAATGCTGTTCATATGTTTCCTATTATTTATTTTATGTTGTTTGTCCTTTATTAAAACTAGTTAAGATCCCAATGTGTATTTCATATATTCTAGGTGCTGATTATTTGACATGATATGTTTTGTACATAATTTCTAAGTTGCCTTTTTACTTATATGTTTTAGCTTTTGTTGCTGATATAACACTACATATACACATATATGTGTTCTGTGTGTGTATATGTGTGTGTATATATATTCAGCCACATCAGTAACTACATTAGTAATTCTTGTAGATTACCTTAAATTGTTTTAATTGGTTTTTTTAATCCATTTCCCCCATTAGACTGTAAAGTTGTGGAATCATACACAATACTTATATTGTTCAATGTAGTATCTCCAGTTCATGACAGAGTACTTAAAACAATCAATAAGTACCTGTTGATTGAATGAAGGGGTTACTTAGTCCTGCCATTTGTAGAAACCTACAAGTAAAAAATAGTAATCACTGGCTTATTTAGTCATTAAGAAAAATGCTTTTGTGTATAGAGTACCAAACCAGGTGCTTCAGAAAAATAAAGTAGATATATAAGACTTGGCTCTCTACCCTCTAGGCATTTTTATAGCCACGAAGTCTTTTTTTTTCACAATTGGATCCATAATCCCTTTATTTAGTCTACTTTGAACAAGAGACTGTTTCTCTAAGTATTATATTTTAATACCTACAGCTGTTTTTTAAACATTTTCAACATTTGTTTAACTGTGTGGTGGTATTTATCATGTAAAACAATTTTAATGTAGCTTGCATCTCCAGGAAGTTATTTGAAACACCTGCCTTTAACTGGACTAAGCATTAGTAAAATTTGCCACATGTTCTGACTACATGACATGCATGCATTGAACATTTTCAAAAACACTAATGGTAAAAAACAAAGCTTTAAAGTTATTTTATAATAATTAAGATGTGGAAATTATATCAGCACACTTGAACAGAAAACTAATTTTGCACTTTTAAGCATGGGAAAGCAGCTTCCTTTACTTGATTTTTTAAAAGAACTCATCCATAGCTCAATAGAGTTATTATATGAATAACTACAGAGAGCTGGGAATAATGCCAACCCTATGAGGTAGAAAGTTAAAGAGCATGGAACAGATGGAGAGTTTTCCTTTATAGAACTTTTCATGTTGCCTGGCCATGACAGACCAAGGCTCAGGAAATGTTGCTCAAAGTAGCAAAAATGGCATATCAGGCATTCTACCTACCAGAATTATCTACTTACTCGATGTCATCTATAGCTTATCACAATTTACAATGATAACTACCAAGCTGAATTATACAGGTATGTTTTAAGAATATTCTAAAAAGGTAGATAAGTGAATTTATTTTATTATTATCTAAGAACAGAACTTATGGTAATTTTATTAATCACAAGGCTTCATTTAGCCCGATAAACCTTCCATAATCTTGCAACATAATTATACCACACACTAAACTTAAATCAATAGTTATATTTGCATATTGGTATCTTTTCACCCAGACCTCCACTTGGAGTATTGGTAAAACTGTTATGTATTTCAGACAAGAATAATTTATCTATTTGCATATAGATTTCATTGGTTTGCTTTAGATGATTTATTTAGAAAAGGGAAGAAAAAAGAGGATAATAAATATGTTTAAAATAACACAACTGAAAACACTTATTTTCAGTAAAAATAGAATTTTTCATACCTCAAAAAAAAAAGTTCTTTCTATTTTTAAGGGATGATGGCAAAATTTTTCAATAGGGCTAAGAAAGTCTCAGAGTAAGATTGTTGGTGAAATGATTGATTGTATATATAAAATATATTTTTATGTATTAAAATTATACACAATATAAAATCATATGCATAAAATATTTAATATATATCATTTGTGTGTATATATTATACATATGAGACTATATATAGAATCTATATATGAGAATCCATACATGTGTGTATATAAATACAGACATATATTTGTGTATATATGTATATTTATATATATTTCTTCCTTTACTCTTCTTAATATTTTTCTTTGTCTCTAAATGGATTCTTTGTTTCATTTTTCTCTACTCTCTGCCCCTCATTTCCTTGCCCTCTTTTCTTCTCTTTGTCTCTGCAAAATAGAAAGGAATAAGAGAGTAATTCTGAAATAAAGAAGTGCAAAGGTTGTAATTCCTTCAGTGGCATGCTCTGTCAGGCTGTATTCTCCCTGAGCTAGCACTTTCTAGGGTGGTTGATGATAAACCTGCCAACCATCAAGTCTGCCCCAGGTCTTAGAGCTAGCAAATTATAAGTCTAGTGTCTGAATCCAGGCTGTCTGGATCAAATCTCCTTACTCTTTACTGCTACATTTTGATTGACAAAAAGGACAGGACATATTTTTGAGATATTCTAGAGTGTAATTGGCAGTTTTGGGAAATTAGTTGAATGTGGAAGAGAAAAGAATTGGAGTGATTAAAGAAAGTGCCTGGAGTAGTCAAAGAAAGAAACGAGTAGTCACAGGAAATTCTAATACATGAGTGAAGGTTTGGTCAGGAAACAGAAATAAATAAGGTATTTTAAAGGATGAAATTTAATATTGACAGTGGGTTACACAAGTGTTGGAGGTTGGGATAATTAAAATAAATACTAAGACTATAATTGCAGCGCACTGTTCACAATAGCCAAAACATAGAATCAACCTAAGTGTCCATCAGTGGATGAATGGATAAAAAAAAAAATATGGTATATATACACAATGGAATATCTTTCAGCCATAAAAAAGAATGAAATCCTGTCATTTGCAGCAACATGGATGGAACAGGAGGCTGTTGTGTTAAGTGAAAGAAGCCAACTATAGAAAGGCGAATATTGCATGTTCACACTCATATGTAGGGGCTTAAATAAAATGGACCTCATGAAAGTAGAGACTATATTGGTGGTTACCAGAGGCTGGGTAAGGGGAGGGAGAAGGGAGAGAGGAAGAACAAAAGAAGAATATAATTGTATTTATTATCATTGATCTGAACACTTAAACACGGTAAAGATGGGAAATTATATACGTATATTTTACATCAATAAAAAAGTAAAAATAAATAAATAAAAAGAATATAATTGAAGGAAGCAGCAACTACCCCTAGAGCTGAGGGAAACAAAGGAAATAGTTGCTATTATCAGAGCCTAGAAGCTCAGAGCGGGGGCTCTGTGGATTTGGGGCTCAGACCCCTGAGTGAGTATTGCTGGCTGCTGCTGGTGTTGTAGGTGCAAAGAGAAGCTGGATGCTAGAACCAACTGCTGCTAGGACGATGCTGACAGTGACAGCAAACATACTGTTAAGTCCTCTTCTTCCTTCTTCTGCTTGCCAGTCTTCCTGTGTTGCCACTCATAGATATAAAAAGCAAGCCCATTAGTGAAAGAGAAATGTAATTTTCAGATTTTTCACAGAGCCTGATTTTAAAAAAAGTTTCTGAGACAGAAAATATACATAACTAGCAAAATTACATAGAGACTAGAGGTGTTGGTGCTGATGGGGTGGATGATAAATTTAGAACCAATACAGTTCAGGTTAAAGCATTTGTGAGACATGCAGGTAGAATCCAGGTAGTCAGATATTTGTATATGACTGTAGCATAGAGAAAATGTTACATTAAAGACATATTTTCATTAGTTCATTCATCATTCATTTAATATGCCACTGACATAAGGTAACAACAGGACCATGGACTGGTTAAAAATATTCAGGTAAATAGGAAAATTTGAGGAAAAAAGAGCTAAGGATATGAATCCAGTGATCTCCATCTTTAAAGGCAATCTGAAGGGGCTCAGGAAACGTACTGCATAACAGATGTTTGACCTTGCCTGCTTAGCCTCTCTGTACCTCAATTTCCTTTATTGTAAAATGAGGATAATAATATTTGCTTTGTAGTATTGTTGTGAGGATTAAGAGAATCAATTGCAGATGCTTAGAATAATACCAAACACATTGTAAGTGTCCAATCAGTATTATTTTTTATTGTAGTTACAAGGATGCCTAAAAAAAAAAAACAAAAAAAGTTAGCAAAATGATTCCTAACATTGCTACAGAAAGAATTGGAATTAATACATATGCATTGAATCTATACAACACAAATTCTTTTTACTACTTTTTGCTCCTGTGTGTGGCCGATCAGGTTGCACACTACACAATTCCACAAATGCCATTTACATAATGATACCTTGCAATGAGGCCACTGAGGTAATTCATCACTTGAGTAAAGTATAAAGCTTGTTTTCTGCTTAAATGAATACTAAATATTATTCAAGATTCCTATAATTTTACCAGCTGCTTTCTGATTTATAGGTGAGCGAATCAATTGCAGGATCAATAGAGAGGAATGAGCTCAAATGTATACACAAATATCAGCTTTAAACTTAATTTAGAGAGTTTCAATAAAATGGTGGTGTAAGACATGATTGGTTGTTAATTCGTCTTTTAAAGGCAATGGAGTATCTTCCAGTTCTGTGGAAACATGAAGAAAAATAAATGTAGAAAAATGTATAATATAAGGTGATATAGTAACTAACAACTCAACAAATAAACAGTTCCCAAGTTAGAAAATACAAGGTGGGATTAATGGATTTATAGGGAGTTTTAAAACATTGGGTAAGAATTTAGATATTTCATAATTCAGTCAATTTCACACTCCACATTCTTACAAAAGGAATAGCTTAGTACATTTACATAATGAAATAAATCTTTTCTTTTACCTTATTGTCAGAATTGAGAGCTAGACTTGCATTACTCAATTATTGTGCATGCCTTAGTTGATTTGTAGAGACACATATAAAAAATAATCTAAAAGGAGATAACTATAATTCAGATATTTTGCATATAAGAGAATTCTGAAAGCTTCTATTTATTAACTTACTCATTTATGCAGTACAATCCATTCAGAAATAATATTTATTTATTTTTTATTATCTCAAATTCATCTTTAGTGACCTAATATGAATTTCTTTTATTCCTGCTATTTAGGGGTGGGGTATATTTGAACTTCTAGAATGATTCCACTTGTCTAGAAATGCATGAGAAATATGATATATATTGAAGAAGACAGCTTATGGTAGAAAGATATAAATTATAACTAATTTTGCCTGTGATAATTTCATCTTTACCCAAATGAAATACAAAAATAGGGCCCAATTTAGAAGTATATGATTAAAAATAATGACTTAGTTCTTGTCACTATTTGCCTTAACAGGGAGAATTTTATCAACACCTGAGAAAACAGTACGGAATCAAAATGACAGAATATACAATCCTCGAGTCAACTCCTCTTTTCTTCTCCACCTGGGGGGTGGGCAGAGCAATTTCACTTTCCTTGAGCCCCATCATAGTTCAAGAAATTATTTCAACAAATGCTTTAAGGCTTAAGCCTGTTCACACAACTTAAATGTCTTGAAATTTTTGTTCTGCAGAGCCTAGAGATAAGCTTAATTGCCATCTACTGTAATTGGGGGCACAGACAAATGGTTAAAATTGTTTTACTTCACTTTTGTGTCTGTACATATTATGACCAATATCAAACAAACATTCACTACCAACTGGTATTCTTATTCTGCCTTTATTTGCTATATATATGAAACTTAACCTTTAATGCTACATTTTACAAACAATGGTTATATTGGTTATATTTTTTTAAACCCGAAAAGGCAATGATATATGTTTCTGAGTATTTGTTGTAGAAATTAACATAAGTGTCTATTTTTCCCTTCATGATATTTATTTCATTATCCCTATCATAATTTTGTATAGAGATAAAGAGATCAATAAATTAACTTTTTGAGAAGACATTATAAAATGAGGAATAATGTTCATGGGGGAATGTGTGTATTTTATAACAGTAGTTTGAAAGAACATAATTATAACATAAAATATAAGCTATCTTTTCCTATTTATGCACTTCAGATACCCAGAAAATTACTGTCTCTCTTTTAGTAAAGGCCAAATATGCAGAAAATAGATGTATGGCAAATTGGACATGAAAAGGAGGATTAGAAAAAACTATACTTTGAAATTTTTTTTCTCAAAGGTATTATGAAAATGGCACAACATATATGTTCCACAATTCTTTCTTTATAAACATCTATATCAATATACTACATAGTTTCTGTTGCAACGAAGAGGAATCTGTGCCTTGTTTTCCCTCCGTATTTTCCTAGTTAAGGCAGCATTATAATATTTCATTAAAATCAGTTTCAACGTCCTTTGAGGACGGAGTCTATAAACGCAGGAAAGAAAGCTAAATAAAATTACTCATAATTGATGTTGGAAAGAAAAAAAGTAAGGGCTGGCTGTGATTCAACTTGACTCACATGATGAGATTAAACAATAACACATTTGAAGGTATAAGTAAAACTTGGTGAAATTCTTATTACTAGAATGTCAACTTGATGGGTATAATCGTTATCTGTGTATAAATACAGAGTTTTTGAGAGCTACAGGACTTGGCTTAGTTTCCTAAGAACCCAAATTAGAATGCCTAGACTGCCTGGAGCCACAGGTTTAATTCTGTCAACCAACCCTTTCCTCTTTCTGAAGCAGACAAACCAGGTTCCAAAAAGCCATCTCTTTGTGTGAGATGGGGATCTTTCAATGACACCTTCAAATCATGTCCTGACTATACTACGGGGACACTTAAGATTATTTTGTCTGTTTTCTGCAATAGTACAACTTTGTATTTGCCACAATTCTGGGACCCAGACCAAAATACCAGGTGGGCCAACAACCACCTGATCCCAATGGGGTATTTGGAATTTTAAAATATTTTCATTTGTTTTATTGACACTGGAATTTTTTAAAGGAGATAAAGATAAAAGGAATAATTCTGTACAAACTCCAGGAAGATGACCTTTGATAATAAGATATTTATAAACTACTTTGATCATCCAGTTAACAGTTGAAAAGGAAAAATAAAGCATTAAGTGGGAATATAGGGTGGAACTCCTAGGTCAGAAAGAAAACGAGATTCAAGGAAACACAAAAGCTATGGTACTCAGGGGAGCTTTAATCATTCACACATCTGTTAGGCAGCTAATGCAACCAGGCACACACACCTCATTAAAGGTAGTCCTCAGTTATCCAGATGACAATATAATAGCCGAGAATAGTCAGAAGAATTAAAAAGTGGGCTAAAACATCTTACTTTACTTTTTTTTTTTTTGAAAATCTGAAGGTGAGAATATAAATGTAACAAAGTTTGCCTTTTTTCACAATAAAAGCAAGAATACTGTTCAAGTGAAATAGCATACAGTTTATTTCAAGAATGTAATGTGTTCAGTAACTTTATTTAAAAAAGATAATTTAAGTTATGAGGATAATTAATAAAGAATGAAGAGAATAAGTTCAGACAATCCATACACTTGCCATGTAACTTGACGAAAAGAAACCAAAATTTCCGTGAAGAGTTGAACCAACAAAAATCACAAAATAAACAAATAGATAAGTAAGATTCTCTTTTGGTCAGAAAAGATTATTAAATAAGTATCAAAATATTTTTCTACAAAATTTTTATATTTCAGTTAGCCAAAAGAATTAGCAGTTTTAAAAGTTATGAAGTAAGAAAGGTATTTTAAATAACTATGAGAGGATTTAAAATCTTCTAAATTGTGTTCTTATGTACTGAGTTTACTGAAAGCAAAAGAAGGGTAATAGACCATGCAGAAGTTATTCCACCTGCCTTGAAATAACTTACATACCAATTAAGCATCATTTCAATGAACACTATTCACTGAAAATATTACCTTTTTGTAGACAATGAGTCATATTAATTCATACTCATAAACAATATTTTCGCAGCTCTCTTAACTGAGGCAGTTACAGAGTTCTTTGGCTAAGTACAAGGTACCTTCAGAAGGCCAAAATTTTGTCTCTAAAACTCTCTCAGCTACAGGTGTGAACAAAACAGAAATGCAAAACCACAATTCAGGAGAACTTATGCAAGGAAGGAGTAAGCAAATCTTTTCTTGAAGCCTCATATACCCACTTAATGCCAAATTATTTGAAAAAGAACATGTTTATTTCAGAAACCACAAACTGTTTGTGATCAACAAATATTCCTTTTCTCTCCAGAAAAAAAGGTTAAAAATACATAGCAGTAACAGCTGCTCTCTCTGAATTCCAAAAAGTAGCCAGGAATTCAGGCTATAATTACATATAATGGACATCAATTTGCCCGTCTAAATTTTTCAGTTTGCAATATCCCAGGAATTTGCAGGTGTTACAACTTTGCCACATTCAACCACTGAGAGCTGTAGTAACTGTCAAGACTACCAACTTCTTATATAGAAAAGTTCAAATAGGCCCCTAAGTTATATCACTAAATAGATGACTTCTGCTTACAAGGCAGCCACCAGATCCCCAAGACAATGAAGAATGTTATAGCAATTGCAAAGGAAAATTCGCTCAACAATAGATTCCAACAGAAGTGCTCAAAGGAAGTCTAGTTTGTAATAAAGACCTTGAGAACTTATCTGTTCTACCCCTAATGCCCTAGAAAAATAATTTGGTTATGGAAGTTATCTGGCATTTAGTCTTGTACACAAATTACTTCCCCATTAACTTGTAAGAACCTCAAAGACAAAGAGTAAGTTTTATATAATGATGCCTATATTTTTGAACCAAAAATTAAAACATACAGGGACTAAATATTTTAATTTGATAAATCAAGGAAATTCCTCATAACTCCTAGCACCATGTCTCTCATATAAATGTTAGTTAAAAAAAGTTTTGAATGAATAATTAACTATGACGGTAATTAAAGCTGTAATTCACTTACTATGAATTAAAATTTTTTTTCCAGCTTCACAGCTATGTTCTGTCTACACAATCTAGAAATATTTTCTGGATGTTAAGTAAGAGGTTGGTAGCATACAATACCTCATTCAGCATTTTTGTGCCATTCTGCCAAAATGAATTAAACTAAAAAAAGAAAATAGGAATCTGCTTTTAACTGAAGCTTCAACAGGTGCATAATCATATAAGAAAATATTTAAATTGTCTCAATCTCATTGAAATATCATAATAAACAGCAAAAGTATAAAATTTGTATATTATTATATAAATATAGCATAGATTAAAATCTATAACAGCAAGAAGTCTAATGGCAAAACTGGGCACAGATTTTTCAATTTTAGGTAAAATGAACTATAACTGTATCTCTCTAATGTTTATATAGTTATATAAAATTGGAAAAAAGTCATTCATAGATAATTATCTTGTACTCAAAATTAAACATAATTTGTTTAATAGTTTCTACTTTAACTTTTTATTATTATATTGAGTACTAGATACAGAATAGCTCTTAAATCTCAATAAATTTATTATGTCCTCATAATGCTCAAATGATTAATTTAATTAAGCCATTTTCATTAATTAATTGATCAATTTCAGTTGTGAAAAATAATTAGATGTATCAATTAACTAGTCAGTTCAGCCGTACATTCCAAGAGCCGTACAACAATGTTGCATAAATTTTATTGCACTCATAGAGTCACCTAAATTGTACGTAGATATTTTAGTGGGTTTCTAGCACAATAGTTCTTTTCTTTTGACATAAGAAGAGTTCCATGTTCTGCTTTGTTTTTCATTAAATGACCCATTTATTTTTAAAAGCATTTTCTGTACTGTGTATTTTAGGTTTAGCTTCTCAAAATAACTTATTGGAATAAAATTTGTAAACTCACACTCATTAGATGCTAACCTTCCATGTCAGAAAATAAAATTAGCAGGTATAAAAAAAGGTCGTTTAACCATTTATATTTGCATTGTGTATGTATTAGAATTCTGTGGGAAGAAAAACAACTGCTCTTTATACCAGGGCTTCAGTTTTCATTTAATGGAAAGAATTGGTAGTTTTTAATTGCTATTACTTAACATCTAACTAATAAATAACTGCTTATTTAGTATAATGATGAGGTAGATGATCTTTATCTTCTAAAACATGCTATAATTTTCAGTCTATTTGTAGAAATATAAACTTTAGTAAAATGCAGCTTTTTATTTTACAATTTAACAGTTTTTCCCCAGTTTTATATTTACCTGTACGCTAAATCATTTTTGTTATTCCTTCCCCCACCTCCCACATTGTGCTGTTATGAAGCTATTATTTTTCAGCTTCAAATCCTTCCTTCTGTACTTTGCTATGTGAGGCTGAGTCTGGGAGTCTGAGAACCACATTTCTCAATTACCACCTGGCTCCTGTCAGGTTTTACTAGAGGGAGGTGGAAAATCTGGGAGAGGGAAGGGACCAAACTCCTCCTATTTGCTTCCTGTTCCTGTCAGCATTGCTCCACCAATAGTCCTTTACTCTGCTTCCAGTTTGCAGCCTTTGTTCCACACTTCCAGAACTATCCTCGTTGAGTCCCCTCACAAACACCAGCTATAGTTGTCTGGCTCCCTCTGCTCAGAGGTCTACATCTCAGTTGTGCAGGGGCCTTCATCTGCATCTGCGCTCCTGAGGCACCATTGCCAGCTGAGCAGGGCACTCTTCTCAGAAGTGTGGGTCCCAGCACTGCAGCCAGGGACCCTCCTTCAAGTTCTAGTCTGTAGGTAAGTCTCAACCCTCATAGTGTTCTTTAGGGATTTTCATAGTCAGAACCAAAGACCGTAAAATACTGACATATTTAATTATCTCATATGAACTTGAAACATTTTTACCAGCAGAAATTTGACTATATTATAACTCTGCAAAATAAATTATATCCTAAATACAGAAAAGATAAGATTGTGGTATAGAATGATTTACTATTTTCAATTATTCCCATTAATATTACTTAAGCACTGATTCGTATGTCCTGTAGTCTGCTGGTGTTTATTAGTTGGTATGGGTATGTGGTAAAAAAAAATCTAAGAACTGCTACTGAGAAAAAAAATCTTAAAATTAAGACAATTATATCAATGTGGTGGAGGAAATAAGTCAAGTCCCTGGAGTTAAAGAACATCTCAGGGATTCAGTCTAATGCCCTCATTTTATAAAAACCTCTCTTTAAAATGACATATAGTCACTAAATTATGTGGTCAAAATCATCAGATAGAACAAGGCTACTTTTATCATGTTGGAAATGTTTATTTTTGGAATAGAATATGATTATATTGTTTATTATTCCTGATTTCAGATTATTTGTAAAAGTTGCCCAGCAATTTAGGGCTAAATCTGGGCAAAAATTGATAGCACACAACACATATAACTCTCAATTTATAAAGTGATTGAAAAAAGAATAAATTGTACCTGAACTAAAAAAACAATTTGGCTTACTTGAAGGGTTCTTTTTCTGAGCAGTGTCAAAGCCCATGATAAAGAAATGAGAAACCTTTTATAACAATCTATAAAATCTGAACAATGTAATTGCCACTCTAATTTGGTCTAATTTTCAAAGAAACATATATAAAAGAGTTCACCCTTGGTTGGATTTATAAACAAAATTTAAATTTATAGTCATTAATTTTTAAAAGAGAGGAATACAATTTCACATTTACTCTCTCATTTGATCCATTGTGCCAGTCAAGGAAGACAGGCAGACACCTGTTCTTCTCTTTACGTGTTTGGACTCAGAATGACTACCTAAGTCCTGTATCCAGGGTGTCAAGACTCCAGTGCAGACTCAAACCAGTCCCACAGTTAGTTTCTGCCTTTTCTTTGCCCTTGTGGCTTTTTAAAGGAAACTCTAACATAACATATATTTACACAGCTGTCTAAATCCTCTAGACTTTGGGCTCTTCAAGGACAGTAGTAGTATTTTTCTCGCAATTTCTCTTATTTCAAGAAAATAACATTGAAAAAGAGAAAAAAATGAAGAACATTATCTGCAATAAAATATTTTCTGGATGTTACACTCCTTCAAAATAAGTCTTTCCCATGATAATTTTATTCATGAGCCATAACAAGCTGTTATCTTTATGTGTCATCATAGATCAATATAGATTCAAGTTAAATTTCTACTTTTTCCCTTTTTGTTATAATAGAAGCAATGTAGAGCACAAGGGGAGAAGAGACCCTGTCAATCATAAGACTTCTATTGCTTCCTCAAAGTTAGACAGTTGATGCTTTCAGGCTTTATTCACCTTCTCCATGATGAGATGTGCAAGACTGGGGACTGCACAGTCCCCATATGGTTACTTTCAAAACGTGTACCCAGGAACATTGGCAGTTTAAACACTTTATCCATGACCATAGAATAAAAGCAAATTTACTCAAAGTAATATCAGGTTTCAGATATCAGAAAGAAGTCAAACATAAGAATCAATAATGCTATTTGTTTACAGGGCAAATGTGACTAATCACTCAACAGTGACTGGCAGAGTCGGTGGCAGAAGGGGCTTTCCTTTTCTCTCCTAATTCATAGACACTGGGATCCCTGCTTCTCTAAGGAGAAGTTCAGAGACAGTTTATTCCAACTTGGGAGCTGATGAACAGGGAAATCTGATTTGCCCAACCTGCCGTGCCCAACCATTAGGCTCTGAGTGTACCCTCTTATTGAAGAAATCATTTTCCTTAAGCGAACTTCTCTCCACTTCTCTGTCTGGACAAAGTGTATATCTTAAGTTTTAAGTGCTGACACTATTTGTTACTTAAAATATATTTTCAGCAACTCATTGTTATCCACTGTACTAAAACATATTTCTATGAACTCTGTGAACTTTTTATTGGTCATGACTAATTTATTTTATTATTATTTTACAAATAGCCTCTTCTTGAATAGACATGAATGCATTAATGATAACATTACTCTTTTATTTTTATAAACTACCAATATACTTATAGTAGTTTTTAAATAGCACATTGAATCATTCACTAAAGTTGATATTGTATATGAATTTGTTGTCAAGATATTAGTATACCAAGCCATCATGCTTAAAAGAGAGAAGCCAGCCAGACTTATGAGTCTGAAGTAATATCTGAACTTTACATTTTTAATGACCTCAGCAGATATTTAAGTATTTGAAAGTACATGCACATGAAGTAACTGTAACTCCTTTAAGTAGAAATTGTATCTTATTCTCAGTTTCATTCCAGCACTTGCATAAGCCCCAAGCGTAGTGACTTAGAAACAGCAGGTCGTCCACCAATATTAATACCGTAGTTTAAATAGGATAAAGCATATTGGGATATTCTATACTGGAGGAAAAATCTCACCTAAAATAAGGTGAATAAAGAATGAATATTTTTAATTAGAATGAATGCATGTGTCTTTATGGGGGTGGAGATTAATAATTTGAAAACCATGCTAAAATAATACTTCAACAAAATTAAATTGTTGTGCTTGCCATGCAAAAGAAGGCTGAAGAATAAATTATGAATTTTAATTTCCTTTTGGGAGGACTTAAAAGGCAAGGCAATGGTATAAAAGGAAAACTGGTTCAATCCTCATTTGGCAATTCTGTGATCAATTCTGGTCATCTCAGATTGCTCTCCAACCTAAGTGGAAAGGCTGTTCAAGTGCTGGATAAGGCCTTCATGGGTACATGTTTGCCATATAAAATGATACTCTGTCACACAACAAGTTGTTCCTTTTAAATGATACATATGTGAAATTAAATCAAGATGATTCTTACCAGCAAGCACAAAACGCCACTTGACAGGTTTCCAAATTCAGGGGCCTATAAAAAAAAATCTGAGAAGCAACATTGATTTTAAATCCTATTGAGCTATATAGAGCAATTGCAAATTGTGGAATAGTTTAAGCTTTATAGGCTTAAAAAAAGGAAAGTGATCAGGACTCTGGGCGTGGGTTCTTTAGAAGGATTTTCCAAATAGTTCTGCATTGGAAAATAAAATCCATGTGCTCCTATTTACCTGAACATGTTCCAAACAAGATCTACATGTTTATATAAAAAATCCAAAATATAGTGATTTAATGTCTACCTCACACAAAGAACGTCTGTAGTAAGACTGCCTCTTTATATTCAATCTACACTACATCATTAAAAATAAAACATTGACATGAGTTATTCTCATCACTTCATGGTACGTCAATATGTGAGAAAAATTTTGATTGTTATTAAAAGACCTAGAAGATGTTACTGTGTAGAACCCAAAAAGTAATTTTAAAAGTGGTAAAAGGACCATAAAAAGTCTTGTTTTCTTTATTTAATTGAAAAGGGAATGACATACAAGGAAACTTGTGAGTTCAAAAGAAGAAGGAGACCTAGTTCCTAAATCCTGGTCCTGCACGAAGTCAACTTCGTCCTAGTACAGAAATGGTGACTGAAACAAAGTCATTTTCTTTATAGAAGTTGCATGCTAGTGGGGAAGAAGAAAAATATATAAGCAGGAAATAAGTAAATAAACATTAGAAGAAGAGAAAAAAGCAGGTGGCTGAGAAAGAGCATAATGGGGTAATAGCACTGGGAGCCAGGTTATTAATAGAAAGGGCAATCAGGAAATGTCCCTTGGAGCACACATTTCTGCTGAGAAGTGAAAGTCAAAAAGCCACCAGGCCTGAACTTGAGGAACTTGACCAGAGCTATAATTGAAGGTGAAAATCTTCAGTAACTATTTCGCTACTTGACTAGGTCAATCAGGAGTCCTTATTCACTATGAGAATGGTATTGGTGCTCTGTGGAATTTCCTGTGTTTAGTTGTCAAATGTCATAAAGTCTGCAATTCATTTTCAAATGATTCAGCTAACTGAAATATGCATATGAATAGAGAGAAAAAGAGAAAATTAAAGAAAAATAAACCTTATAAAATGTTTACAATTGCTGATTTTCAGTGAAAGGTACATGTATGAATATTATACTATTTTTTCAGTTTTTCATCAATTTGAAATTTTTTCCAAATAAAAAGTTGGGGGGAAAGGAACTTATTAAACAAACAAAAAAGAAACCAGGGGCAAGGTGCTGTGGCTTATGCCTATAATATCAACACGTTGGGAGACCCAGGCAGGAGGATAACTTGAGGCTGAGGCCAGGAGTTTTAGAACAGCCTGGGCAACACAATGAGATACTCTGCCCCTCAACCCCTGTCTCTACCAAAAAAAAAAAAAAAAAAAGAAAAAGAAAATTAGCCGGGCGTGGCAGACAGTTTTGTAGTCCCAACTACTAGGGAGGCTGAGGCAGGAGGATTGCATGGGCTCAGGAGTTCAAGGCTGCAGTGAGCTGTGATGGTGCCCCTGCACTCTAGCCAGGGCAACTGAGCAAGACTCAAAAAACAAACAAACAAACAAACAAAAACCCAAAAACCCGCAGGAATTAATTCCATTCACATGCTAATTGCCACTAATTATATAAATTGTTTTTGAGAGTAAGTTTTCTTCTTTGAAATTCTTCCATGACAGACTTTTATTTTAAAACAAAAATAATGCAAACTGTCCTATGTCCAGCAACATAACACATTTCATCATATCCAGATAACAGTGTAGCACATTCTTAAAAGAGAGGAGACAGAATTATGTGTCTGCATAATATCTGAAGCAGACTCTCTTTTGACCCTAGTTTTGATCCTTCTTTGGCTACATTGTCTGTCTGACATATCCCACAATTTCTCTTACATCTCTACTCTTCTCTTGTCTTTTTAACCTTCCCTAGTTCTTCAGTTATAATTCTGGCTTCTGCACATGGCATTACCTGGAGATTCTTTATCTTAATTTACATGGCTTTATTTCTTCTCTCCCGGTAAGACTTCTTCATCTCCCCTTCCTTCTCTTTAGCATAGCATACATGAGCCTGCAAAATCTGGCTGTCTTTTGCCAAACACATTTCTTGTAGAAGCTTTTATTTTTCTCTCTACCCTAGCCATCCTGAATCACAACAAAGTTCCTCTAAAAGCAGGATGTTTCACACTTCCATGACTTTATTGAAATTGCTTTTACTTCAAGTGCCCTATCTACAAATCTATCTATACACTACCTCTACTCAACCCATAACTCACAATTGATTTTAAAGATTTTTTCAACAATTTCCCACCCAACTTCAGAGCTGTCTGTCTCATAATTCCAAAAAATCCAGAAACCTGTATTTAAATGGAACTCTCCATTTTAGAATGAAAATTGTTTTAAAGCAAGGCCCTTGTCTAATTCACTACACATGCATAGCGTTGAGCACCCTGTGTGTCACGAGAGAGCTGCTGAATACATGTTTGTTAAAATGGTGACTAGAATTAATAAGCAGCACTAAAATTGTCTGATTATTTTCAATATTACAGTGTTAACATGGATTTTTGCTTATTATAAAAAGTAATTTAAATATGTGGCATTCATTCAAAAATATTTCTTTAACACCTACTGTATACTGGTCTAGAATTGTTGCTAAGTATAAAGAGATAGAAAAAAAATCCATGTCATCAGTGAGACCAATGTCAAGAAGCAAAGACAGACAAATAAACATTATTGGAGTAATAAGTGCTTTGATAAGATATGCAAATGATATTATAAGATCCAGAGGAAGGCACCTGTTTTAGGCTGGATTTAGAAGAGGAATATAAATGATAGCTTTCTTAAGAAAGTGACGCAAATTCTGAAACTTAGAATGAGTAGGAATTACCTAAATGGAAGTGATAGGAATTAGATTTAATCAGGAAATGACCTTACAAGATTTCCATTACAGGAAGATGACTCTGATAACCAATGAGAAGATGGATAAGAAAAACAAGACCCTATCAGTGTATTGACTAAGAACAAAAAGAAAGTTTGAGGACTTGAACTAATGCATTGGCAGTAGCAATGGGGAATGAGAATTTATGTATGAGAAATCCAGAAAATAGGATAGGAAGAATATGGCATATGGTTGTTAAAGACTAAAAAGCAGAAAAATTGAGAAGATGCTGTAGTGTCTGTCATGTACACTAAGGTGTATGTTTATTCTATTTATTACATTCAATGGAAAAGGTAGGTTAAAGAGAGGGTATGGACAGGAGGACAGTGGTTTGATTTTGAACATATTGAATCTTTAATGCCAGTGAACATTAAGACACTGTCTCCAAAGCTCAGGCAATGATTTACATTTGAAATGCACATTTATGGACTTGCAGTGTGTAAGTTGTGATTAAGTCTTTTTTAGTGGATGACTTCACCAAGGGAGAATACTAAAGTGATCAAAGTAGGATCCCTGGAAAACTTTAACAAGTAAAGAATAAATGTAGGAAAGTGATACTGAGTGTCCATTGAGATAGAAGTAATACATTCATAGAGTAGGCCTATCTCTAATTCAAGGGAAAAGAGAATTAAAGGGGTTATGGACTGTAGTTTCAACTTTCCCACTGGGGCCACTAATTATAAAGCAAGCTTGCCAAAATACCAATTAAACAATACCTTTATTCATCTAAAAGTTACCTCCGATTGTATATTCTCATTTCTTTAAACAATTGCTTGTTGATTTATTTTATTCTTTGTGCTGTTGTTATTAATGAAGCAATACATTTTTATCTGATTTTAGCCATTAAACTGTCTAATACTCAGAGTGATACCCGGAAGGATATTCACCAAATGGTAAATGATGGGGATTTTTTGTTTGTGTATGTGCCTTTGTTTTCTGAGTTGTATTGATTTTTAACTTTTATGTGTCTATTACAAACAGAAACAAGAATGTGGAGAAAATAAATATTAACATTTTATAAAAATACATAAAAATAAAAAGAAAGCATTTTGGGCTGTTCTTTTATAACATAGACACAAATTTAATATAAAAAAACTATATTTTCTGGCTATTCTATTTACAGTATTCGATAGTTTAGTTTTCCAAACTAGGTCATACTTGTTCTATATAGTAAACTGTTCATTTTTTAAAATTGAGATACAATTACCTGACAATAAAATGCTCATATCTTAATTGTTCAATTCAATGTGTTTTGATAAACACATGCACCTGTGTAACCAAAAACCCCATCAAAATATTGAACATTAATTACCAAGCCCTCAGAAAGTACTCTTATGTCAGTATCCCTATCACTATCATCAGAGATTAGTTTTTTCCTGGATTTGGATGTAGAGAGAAGAAATCACTCTGTACGCTCTTGTGTCTAGCTTCATTTGTTTACATAATATTTTGAGATCCTTTCCTGCTGTTGAGTGTTCAGTAGTTCATTCTTGTTGTTGTTGTTGTTTTTTTTAACTTCTGAGTATATTAAATGGCATGGCTACACAGCAATTTGTTTTTCCCTTCTTTGTTAACGGACATTTGGTTGTTTTCAATTTGGGGCTATTTTGAATAAGGCTATAAACTTCCCTGTACAAGTTTTTGTGTGGGTATATTTTCATCCCTTTCAGGGAAAATATCAAAAGTTGAATTGCTGGGTTATATGATAGATGTATACTCAATTCTACAAGATAATTGTAGACAGTTCTCCAAAGTGATGCATAAGCTTACTTTCTTACTATTAATATACAAAATTACTGAAATTCACACCAGCCTTGGTGTTGTCAGTCACTTGTGTTTGTCATTTTACTAGGTCTGAAGTGGTAATACATTGACATTTTATTAATAATATAAAGTTCTCCAATCTACGAATGTGGTTTATCTCTGCTTTTACTTAGGTCTTTAATTTATCTTTGCAATGTTTTGTAGGAGTCAGCATGGAAGTCTTATCTTGTTAGTCATCCCTACTCATCAGATGTCTCTTCATGCTACTATTAAAGTATATTATAAAGAATTTTGTAATTGTTTATTGCTAATAGATATAGCAAAAGAATTGTTCCTTATATTGATCTTGTATCCCATGATCTTATTAAGTTCACTTATTATTTATAATAGTTTTAAATTCTTTAGATTTTCTATGTATAAATCAAGACATTTTTAATCAAGGAGTTTTACTTCTTTTAATTCTTTATTTCTAATTCTTGCTTAATTGCAAACAGAACAAAAACCTTTGCATTATTTATGACCTATGGGAAAATAGTTAATATTTCATAATAAATCAAGATATTATTTAAAGTATTTTCATATAAGTCTTTTATTAGAACATGAAAGTTCTTTTCTATCAAGTTTGCTGAGATAGATTTTATATTATAAAGAGTTATCATTTCTTTAAAGAGATTACAAATGGTCTTTCTCTTTAATTCTGTTAATGAGGTCTATTGTATTGATTTTGTTGAATGTGGGGGATAACTCCACTTGCATATGATATAGTATCTATTTTATATATTGTTTGATATAATTTGCAACATTTTTAAGGATTTTTATTTATGGGTTTTCATTTATGTTTATGAAGCTTATTGGCCCGTGAGTTTCTGTTTGTGCAATATTGTTGTCAAGTTCCAGTAACAGGACACTGTTGGTCTCATAAGTTGGGAAGTATAATAAGTGCACTTATTTGTGAAGTCAATAAAGTAATGACGATTTATCAAATGATAGACATTTTTTAAAATGTATCTCTATGAAAACTTCTATAATTGTAATTCACAATTCAGAACTGCTCTAATGAACTGCTATAAGTTATTTTCAAAATCCAAGGTTGAAATTAAATGATCTCACATTAACAAAAGTGCAATTTCATAGGCTGCATTTTCATGTCACCCTCTTTGAATATTTGGGTGGTCAGCTGCCTTCATGGTAATAATCTTATTAAGCAAAATAGAATATTCTGAATTTTAGAACCCACTTGGAATTGCAGATTTGTCAGTGCTTAGGGGAGGCAGACACTGGTGGAGCACATGCTCCTAAGTCAGCAAACATAGACCATATGAGCAACAAGTGCAGCCCTCTAGAGTTAATTTGAAAGAAGACCTCCCAAATCTTGCTATCCAAGAGATGAGAAGGAAATGACAGCTCTCTTCAACAGGAGTAAGTTCCTTTCAAGGATTCGTTCAAAGGTTTATTTAGAATGTGGACTTTTTAAAAATCATGTACATAACACAGATAGTATAACATTAGAGAAAACATTAACATTTCTTTTTAAGCCAGAATCTGCCCAATACTGTGAGTTAATTACATAAAATAATAATGGGAGCACATCTGAAGGCTTTTAAGCAGGAAAATGTATTCAGAAGCATAGTCTGCTCTGTTTTACTTCTTTTTAAAATGAAGTATATCAACAATGACAGATGAAGCAGGGCTTGCAGGAGATGTGCCAGAGGTGTGGTGACAGCCTGGTATTCACAATGGATGTATTGGTGTGCCTCAGGCATCTGTTTTATATATTGCACATTTTGAAAGCTAGCAATACAACGTCTTTCCTTACATTTTACTGGGTATTGTAAGATGAATGTATCCCACCAGAAATTTGAGGTGGAACAGCCGTTTATGTAGATGGAATGCCAGAATTCCAAGTAAGGAAATTTTCAGCAAGGGTTGAATCACTTCTATTAGCAGAAACAAATGTGTTGCAGTTCTCCTTCCCCGATTCCCTAATACCATGTACATGACTGATTTACTAGAAATGTACATACTGAATTATTCTCCTCCTAAAAGAACTCAGTTATTTCTCACAAAGTAGGACTCTCAGGTTCCATCTAGATTAGCTAAACTTTGTTGCACTCATAAACTGCAACAAGGCAGAAGCAAGAGTGAAACATCACTTAATCACTTACAACTCGGAAGGTGGGGTTAGACATTTTCTAATTAATAATCTATTATCTCATATTGTTAGGTAGCATGGCTATAATCATGAATTTAAGCATGGGAGGAAGAGGGGAGGTTTACTCAAGAAACAACAAAAATGAGAGACTTCAGGGTGAGTCAGAGAGAGAGAGAGAGAGAGAGAGAGAGAGAGAGAGAATGACACTTCAGAAAAGACCAGAAGTGACTAACCAGCAGAGAAAATGTCCTGAAGATATAAGGGAGAAAGATGGTGAGGAAAGACATTACATTGAGAAAAGAAATTCTGTCATCTTCTTTCCCTTCTGTTCAAAGTTTTATAATATGAATGATAATGACCCAAGCATACAGCTGAGGATAAGTTTTACCCAAGGTTTTGGGGGAACTTAATTATTCCACAGATTAATTAAATATCTTTTTGGATAACAAAAGTATCTAAGTAAGAAAACTCTACATTTCAAATATTCCTAAAATTTCTTCTAATACAGGATAATAGGCAAGTGTAGGCTATTTGTGGTAAAACAATTATCATGAAAGTACGTTTACCAGAAATATTTTATTACAGGTTTAAAAAAGACCTAACTATCTGTATTCCAAAATGTTTTTACTTTTTTGCTGTTATTAACCATCTACCCAATCCCACTCAGTATAAAATCTGAAAAATTACATTTATGCTAGAATATCATGTTCAGTAAGACTAGACAATAGATTCCAAGACAAATCAGCCCTGAAAGATATACAGCATATGCTCACATTATGTGAATCAAGGAGTTTCACAAAGGCCATATTGGCTTAGTTTTTAAAACTAATATTATCATCATTTGGTCAAGTCATGTATCAGATATCAAGAGTCAGTGCATTTTGTGTTTTATATGTTTATAGTGCACTAATCCAACCTTTTAAAGAAGGTAAAAATAAAAAATAGTAAAAACCTGAGTATAAACCACCTGACATTTTATAAAGTAAAAATATGAATCTTACCACTGTGAATGTACTTTCAGCTTCCTGTAGACCATTAAGATTGTCAAAATCAAGGTTGAGACCATGGAGGAGAAAAAATAGGTATATATTTTTTTAAATCTACATTTAGATTATATTTCTTTCAGAAATTTGGGAGAAACTCTGATTTGTAATCCTTCAGTATTGCCTAGAATAGCACAAAAAATACATAGCACTATATCTATTACTGTGGAGGTATAACAATCACCTATTTCATTATATTCTATCGGCAGAGAAAAAGAGAGAGCAAGAGAGAGAGAAAGAGAGAGAAACACACACACTTCCTGCCATTACACTCAAAGATCATGTAACTTTAGTGAGCATGATCCAGGAGGTCTAAATCTACTACAAGCCCACCTCAGGATAATGTGATATTGTTGGCAAATATATGTATAATCTATTATACTTTATTGATAGTTTGAGAAATTTTTCAAAGTTTATTTTGTCTAGACTCATTTTCATTTTAGGTATACATTGTGAAAATAAGCTCTGAAAATATGTGAATCCTCAGTACAAACTCAACCAACATTTTTTGTAAAATATAGAATAGTTGAATGTCTATAATTAATTGTATTGTGTGTGTATACACACAATACAATTAATTATAGACATAATTATGCTTAAATAATTGAGGTATAAAGACACCATATCCTTGTGCAAGAAAGTTTAGCTTGAGTAGTTTATTCTTTTACTTTTTTTTATCTGCACATGTATCTAATAATTAAAGCATGGACATCATAAGTTATAGGTCATATTATTTGAAAGGTTATCTGACCTTAATGGATTTGCAAAGAAATAACCAAAAGAAATATTCCATATATACATTTGGATATATCATATTTTATAGTATTTAAATTGAAATCTGATTTTTCAAACTATAAGTTTTATTTTCCAATTAAAATATAAACCATTAAATTTCTCAACGCTATGCCAAATCTTCATTTGTTTAAAAAAGAAAGTCATTGTTTTATCCTCTAAATTCCAAAATAAACTCATCCTGTGACCATGGGTGGACTACACTATTGGTAATAATTTTGTCCTAGTTCATCCAAATCCAACCAAAAGCCTAAAGATAAATTATTTGAAGGGAGTAGTTCGAGTTGTAAAAAATTTCCTTAACCTAAAACTCAATATTAAGCAACTTTAACTTTTGAGTGAAAACCAACTAATGAAGGTTATGAATGTGAATGTCATGAATCAGAATCACTGATACATATTATTATTTGCCCAATGCATTAATCATAAAGGTTGTATGAACAAAATAAAGAAATAGAATTTAGGAACCTCAGGCACCTATCCCAGTTTCAGTTTCACTGTAAATTTAAGGAAAAGTTCATAACATATCTATAACATAGCTATTGTTTCTATAAAGCCTTTATGTTTTATTTCTTGGCAAACTGTATCTTTATTAGGATTTTTTAAAATATTCTTAAGCCTGTCTGTCACTCCTAATTATTTTTTTTCAAAATGACATTTGGTGGGATTATGTTCATGAGATTAATTTTGTCCCACAATCCTTATCACATAAAGGCCCAGATGTAAGAAACAAAGTCTCTTTTTCAGGTATTAAGTTGAATGAACTTTAAAAAGAGAGAGAAGGTTAAAATTCATTGAGTTTCTGTTATGTGTCCTTTGCTATCCAAGCATCACCGTGATATTTCTCATTTTTGCTATGAGACAGGTTATGATTGTTATTCTTAGTCTACAATTCTCAGAGAGATTAAGTAATTTGAAAAATATCAAGTGCTAATAAATTGATTGAAATCAACTCATTCCTCCTTTTTCTCAGAATCTTGTCTTCCAAATAGATTAATGACTTATAGTAATAATTCAACTATTTAAAATGCAAAAAGCACTGGGTCTGTGATTTTCACCATATTTGATAATAACAATGCAACAAAAAAAATTTATGTGCATTTAGTGTGCATTATACTCTAGGAATTATATTAAGTTGACGATTTAAATGAATTATTTTATTTAATCATTACAAAAAAATCCATGACATGGGTGTTATTTTATACAGAAGAAAACTGAGACCTAAGATGTAACTGGCCAGAGACAATTTTACAAATGACAGAGTACAAATTCTAATACAGATTATTCTGATTCAAGAGCCTGCATAGGAGTGTGCCACTGCCAACTAACAATGTGTTCTGCTTTTGCTTGGACATGCCTAAGACTTCCTTTGAGCCTTGTAAATCCAGCATCAATGATTCCCCAGGTGTGTACGTTTATAAAAATGAGAAAAATCAAGTGAATATATACTAATTCCTGAAGAATGAAAAAGGAAAAATAAGATAACATATCCTTCAATTGAGAAACCTTAAACTTTTAGATTAATTGCAATGGACTATCAATGTTACTCTTGAAAAGAAAGAAATAATTACATCGCTCATCTATGAATTGTACATTTTTATCACTTTTGTGCAATATGTATAGATAAATTATGTAATTGATTGGGTTTGGGGGAATTCTTTTATATTTCCTGCCTTTTTCATTTTGATCCCTTTCAATGAGAGAGAGAGAGAGAGAAAGTGAGCAAGTGTAAGGGATTGAAGAAAATATACAAAATATATAGAATAATTTCCATAAACCCATCTTGTGGTTATTTCTCAGTGATTCTTCAATAGAATAGGAATGGGTTTAAAATTTATTTTTGGAAGATGCATATTGCACAAATTCAAAGTTTAATTAGTCATTTCAAGTTTTGATAAAATAATGATCATGCATATGTAAACTGTGCAGTGTTTGAGTTAAAGTAGCACTAAAACAAAATTATTATGGTTTTGTTTATGTCTATTTTTATTTTTCTTTCGTTAAAAATAAACAGACAATAAATCAATTTTATAACTCATCAGAAGAGTTAAAATGAATTGACATCTATATTTTTGAGCATGTGCTAGCTCTGCTTTTTTTATTTCTCAATGACAGTACAGAGAGAATGTCTAGTATTGTCATTCACAGTTAATTTTTAAATCTAGAATAGAGAGCATAGATGTCTGATTTCCTTTCTAAATCTGTCTTTGTCTTTTTAATGCACTTTGGCATTTTATATTCTATGATTTCTAAACCTGGACAAATGAAAAGAAGTCTGCTTAGATGATTTTTTTTTTTAATTATACATCTTAGGAAATGCTTGAAAAATATAAAGCCTTCTGGGAAAACAAAATAAATTTTTTTTTTCCAGGAAATCAAAACTATTTTATTTGAAACTTTAAGGACTCCAATAATTTCCACTAGTGTTTTAATATTAAGATTAGGCATTTTTCCTAGGAATGATTTTTTTTCACTGTCTTTTTAATAACACTGAATTGGCTGAGAATTTAGCTGTCAGATTAGTTTTGTTATATTTTAAACATTATATAGCTTTTTCTGTCTGCTTTTAAGATTTTTCTTCTTTTTTCAGTAGTTTTACTATGATGTGCATAAGGTTTTTGGTTGATTGGTCTGTTGTTTTTGTTGCTGCTTTCTTGCTTAGTGTTTGTAGTGCTCCTTGAATTTATGGCATGATCACTTTCATCATGGAAATTTCATAACCATTATCTCTCCAAATATTACGTCTGCCCATATTTGTCTTTATTCTCCTTCTAGGACTATATATGCTACCAGTGGTGGAGAACCTGCAGCCTCAGGGCCACATGGGGCCTTCTGAATCCTTGAGTGCAGCCTTTTGACTGAATCCAAATTTTACAGAACAAATCCTTTTATTAAAAGGGGTACAGCAGAGAAAGATGAAGTGTTTCTTGTCTCCTTTGGTACTTCAAAAAGAACAATCTTGAAATCAGAAGGCTGCAGGAACATTTCACTGTCTTTCAACATTTCTTAGAATCCTTTGTGTGTGTGTGTGTGTGTGTGTGTGTGTGTGTGTGTGTTTTAACCCTTTGTCTTTCTTCACTTCAGCCTGCGTAATTTTCACCAATCTTATGCAGATTGTGTTTCTGCCCTTAAACATATCCATTAAGTTCTTAATTTCAGTTAATATATTCTCCTCTAAAAATTTATTTTTTATAATTTCTATTTCTGTGGCAAAATTCTTTATCTTGTCATTGAACTCCTTTGTATTTATTCATAGTTATTTGAAAAATCAAGTCAGATAATGCCAATTCAGGTTCTCATATAGTCTGTTTCTTGTGTTAATTTTTCACTTGATTTTGTTTAAATCTTATTCTGTTTTATGGTAGTTAATCCAGTGGCAAACAAGCATAGAGATGATCTGGTTCTTTAGATTATGGTGTTTTTCTCCCAGAGAGGTTTATGTTTGTTTATAGCAGGCATATAGGTAAGAAGTAAAGCATATTAATCCAATCAAACATAAAAATGACTTGGACACAGGCTTCAGTCTCTACAAGTATGTGTATCCCTTCATGATTCTTACTGAAATCCTTGGGTATTTTTTTTCTATGGCAGGATCTGGATTCTAATGTTTATTTACATAAGCCCATGAATCAGATACGGATTTACTCATTTGTCAATATTTCAACCATCTTTTCTCCAATAGGCAAATGCTTCAACGGGAATAGTTGCACCAGATATGAAGTTCACTTCTCTGTGATTCCCTTTTCTCTGAAAATGACGCTCTGTATGTCTTTGCTGCTTTGGTAATGGTCTGATACTGTCAAATATTATACATATATAAGTGAAGCTTCCTGCTTCACTGTTTCAATGATAGATAGATATGTTGTGGAAAATCAAGAATAATGGGCTTTCAAAGATCCACCGTAAATGAAGTAGCTGGTGTATCTGTTATATTTTGAACACATGCTGATATGGCATGAACATTAGCAAAACCTCAGTAAAAACAGTTGTCATTTCCCTAAATCAGAATACATTGCTCAACTCTTCCTTTTTGTTCTATTATTGGAAAAACATTGTATTAATCCTCAGTAGTGCTGTTGAACATAACAAACACAAAATAAGTCCCATCATCAGTTTTTAAAGTCATGATTTTAAATTCACTAACAATTTACAATTCTTGTCATGATTTTTTAAAGTCATTAACTGATAATAATGTCTGGAAAAATGTATACATGAGCTTGTAATTTCCATAGCTCTTCAGAAAGCTGCCTTCTGAATAGCTTCTCATGAAACATTTTGGATAAGAACAATAGTTGTTAAAATTATTAAAATGAACAACTTTTATAGCAGCGCAGAAAGATTCAAAACAAACTAGTCTTTAATGCTGATATCCTTAGTTGTGGATTTTAATACAAACCAGTTTTAGCAACATTGTCTTTGACTAAGGCCATCCTAAAAAATCTTGATACACGATGCTTTCAAAAATTTTAATGTACAAAATACTGGAGGTAAAATAATATTATGACCAAAACAAAGTACTGTGAATTGTCCCTGATTTTCTCTATATTTGTAGTTGTTCATATGGTGGGTTCAAAAAAGAAACCTAAAAATCTACTTTGTGACACACTCTAAAAGTTACTTGACTTGATGGTGTTTTATCAACTTTTTCCCTATACTTTCTTGTTTAATTGAATCAGTGAATTTGGATGGCTGGATGAAAGCATTTAAGAAGCAGAACAATTGCTCATTTATTAAAACAATTTTTAATTTTCATGATGCAAAACCCGTTTGTCTCCCCAAATCTGCCATACCTACAGTACTTCATATGAGTAGTAAGTGTTTATGTGAAAATCCAGGAAAAGGGATGGGGGTCCACATTTGGCTCAATGTGAAGAAAACTGAAGCAGAGGAAAGACTTAAGGGGGAACTATAAATCTAACAGGAGGAAGAGCTTGTCACCTAGTTATTCATAAACGTGTTAGCTCCTACCATGAACTAATTTCATCTAAATCCCAAAGGCAGACAGTAAACCTATATAATTCCACTTAAGGTAGAAAACATTTCAATTATTAATAGTTCTGTTGTTCTCTCACAATGTACAGGTACAATTGTGTTCTGGCTGTTCTGAATAGTTAACTTCCTACATAATATGACTAAAGATTGCTGAGTGTCCTCTTGGCTTGTTTCTGCAAGCCAAAATTTATATTTATATTTATATTCATGTATAAAAAATTATATATACTTATATAGTATATATGTAATGCAAACATTCCCTAGCTGGTTAATATTAAATTAGTAAAACTTTAGTGCAGAGAATTTATACAGGGCAACCTTACCTGAAGTTATGCACATCCCAGGTGTGGCCACTTCCAATGACCATTCATTGAAGACCCATAGAGGCCTGACCACCTCATCCAACTCAGGGCATGGCTGAAGTGTACATTCTAGTTCCAGTGCTCCCCCCTGGGGTCAGCAGAAGCTGTTGTTTACCTGCATTGCAGTTCAACTTCCCCCCTTACCCACTCTTCCTCCTCACCCTGAAATTCACAGGCCTTGATCCCAAGTGCATACCTTAATAAACATCCTCTATACTCAACTCCATGTCAGGAAATCCCTTTCAGGGACACAACCTGAGAGAAATGTGAACTTCTACAAACTATTGTCTCTGACTAATATATTAGCAAATACAATTTATTTGAACTGTGAATTCAAGGGAGGAAGAGTTAGAGACCAAAGGGGAGGAAAAATCATTCTCAGAAGGAAATAAAAAAAGGATATAATAATGTAACACATAGCCTGTTCAGTCAGAAATTAGTCTCATTAAGGACCCAGTATAAAAATGAATAATACCTACCTATTATTGCCCATTTATGCTACAGAATTTTCTATATAATAGTTGAGTAGTATTCACCAAGTTTAGATGGTTAGAACTATAATGTCTGAGAACATTCTTTAACTGTGCAAGTTAGATATCCAAGAAAAGGTTTGTAATCTTCATTGTGGAATGAAAGCCATATATGGGTTTACCATACTCCAACTGAGCAGAAATGTGCATGACAAATAAAAACGTACAGTGCAGTTGTACTTGCAATTCCTCCTTATTAAGGAAACGGTGACCTAGCTTAACAATCTCTTTTCCACTATGATTTGCATTTTATTTTAGATCTTTTACTGACTAATTTCTTTGGGTCCCTTACTGCATCCACATGTTTAATTCTTGTGTATGTACAATGGTGGTAATGAGTTCCTCACATCAGTGCTTTTATTTTTGTATTTAAGATATTGCTTAAGATATATTTTGTATAGTCTAACAATTGATTGCAATGAAGGCTTACCTCCTGCCTACTTTACTTGTGGACTCAGGCAGCCTCTCCTCTGCACTGCACCAGCTCTCTTTTCTTTTCCTGTGTGCCAGTCTACATCCCGTCCGTGTTCCCTGTTTGGCTGCTTGGTTACAATGAAGACTGGTTCCACTCCCAGTTGTTAGGACTCACTTCTGAATATCTGACCTTATGAAAACAGTTTACTCATTGGGAAGTGCCAAAATATTTCCTGAGTAAAAACAATAAACACTGTGCTGCCCACTTCCCTTGGTCTTCAGCCTGCCCTAATGGTAGATGTAGCTTCAGTGAAGTACTCCTTAGCTGCCAATGACCAGGGTGGAAATTTACAGGAATGTGAATTGCGATTATTGTTCTCCCTAATGAACTTCCAAATAAAGTTGATTATATTGTCACATTTAGCACATTTGTTTTTCTTAAAAGAAAATATTAATTTATTTTTAGAATAATAGCAGAGTTTATCTCATAGACATTTAAAATATGTTCATAAGTAAGTCACTAATTTAAGCTGTATTTTTAGCTTTATTGTTTCCAAGATGGAAGTAAATATATTAGAAAAATATAATAAGAGATTGATTTTTCTGGATCAACTGAAAATTTATGCAAAGTACTTTACATATGCACTTCTTAATATTACAATTACTATTAATGTATGTTGTTCATAAAAAATAAATGGTTAATAGTTATTGAGTCTTCACTATGCATTAATTCTGTTAATAGTTTCAAAAACTTTATTAATTAATATTTACCATAATTATATGATTATATATTGTTATAGCATAATAAACAGTATTGTCAAATAGAATAATTATGTGAGTCACATATATAATTTAAAGTTTTCTAGTAGCCACAATTTAAAAAGTAAAATGAAATGGGTGAAAATAATGTTAGTAATAGATTTTATCTCACACAATATATTCAAAATATTATCATTTCAACACATATTCAATATTTTACAATATTGATATTTTACATTTTTTATATACAAAGTTTCCCCAAAGTATATATTTTATATTTAAAGCACATCTCAATTTGGACCAGCCACATTTCAAGTGTTCAATAGCTACATGTGGCTAATGGCTACTGTATTGGACAATACAGATTACAGAGATGAGAAAACCAAGGCTTATAAAACTTAAGAAATTTACCCAAGGTCACCAAATTAGAAATAGAGGCAGACCTTAGGTTCAGACCAAAGCTATCTGACTTTAATGTCCAGGGAGATTGACCAGTAAGCATACTGCACTACCTTTTCTTTAAGAATGATGAAATCCTTATGCAGTGTGCATCTGGGTTAAAGTAAATAGTTGTGCTTTGGCCAAATCAGGGTATATCTGACTAGCATTGCAGCAGAATGCTATTTGCACAAATGATTGAAGAATGTCTTCCAAAATACCTCAGCCAGAGGGAAGAGAGTTACTTATGATAATCTCCTGTGAATACCAAAATCCTAAAATTAGGAGAGAGAAGGGATTTTGTATGCAACCAAATGTCTGTTTTTTTGTATTTCTCTGTGGATTCAAAACCCATGGACTGATGCCTGAGTCCTAAGTAGATGGATTGCCAGACATCAAAACTGTAATCTGGGCCAGGCATGGTGGCTCATACCTGTAATCCTCATACTCTGGGAGGCCAAGGCGGGAGTACGGCTTGAGGTCAGGAGTTCAAGACCAGCCTGAGCAAAAGCGAGATCCTATCTCTACCAAAAATGGAAAAAATTAGCCAGTTATGGTGGTGTGCACCTGTAGTCTCAGCTACTCGGGAGGCTGAGGCAGGAGGATCGCTTGAGCCCAGGAGTTTGAGGTTGCTGTGAACTAGGCTGATGCCATGGTGACACTCTAGCCTGGGTGACAGAGCAAGATTCTGTCTCAAACAAACAAACAAAAACCCTGTAATCTGTTTCAGTAAAATCACTGTGAGAACCAAGAGCACAATCACCTCTGTTCTAGAACATAGCAGAGGACAAATACATTTTTCATTAAAATATCCTAAATCTTTGCACATGTTTAGCACCTTTAGTACTCTGGTATCTAAAGAAGAAGTAGGTGGCAAGTAAGTATGTGACAGAAGTGAAACTTGGAAGAGGGATAATGATGCACATGAAAATAAAAATGCCAGGCAAAACTATCAGCTCTACCCAGCACAGCATGCTGGAGGATAATGGTGGATAATGGAAAACACAGCAAAAGATGAGAATACACAAAGAAAGATGTTACTTTTTAAATGACACAATATTTTAAAAAATATATCCAAGGCATATGCTTATGCAATAGTGGCATGCCTTTGGTGGCAGATTACTTACAACTATAATTCAAACTACCTTAAAAAAATAAGAAAACTTATGTAAGTGTAATAACCAGAAGTAATGGTGGCTTCAGATTGTTTTGATCTAGAGGCCACTATATTTTCAGGGCTGCAACTCCAGTTCCCTGTGGCTGTCTTGGCTCTGCCTCACTCCATGAGACAGTTTTATTTTCAAGTTGGCTCCATGTATGGAAGGAAGAGTTACATGCATCCTGATCCTTATCTGGGTCAGCAAGAGCATCCCTTCCATAGATTTTTAGCAAAAATAATGACATTGATTCTAATTGGAACTCTTTAGATTATGTACCTAATACTGTGAGGAAAAGGTAATAGTATAGAGTTTCTCCTGGAATTGGGGTGAGGTCAAGACCACCCAAAGGATGTCAAAGGCAATCACATATTTACAAGGCTTAAGTATTCCTACAAACACCTGGGCAATAGCTCTTTTTAGGGGACTGGAAATGGCATTATTAATTAGGGCAAGATTCAATGCAGTAAGGTGAGCTAAATTTTTAACTGCTGCCTGATGTGTTTTACATTTATTTATATTTATGTATATATGCAATCTATATTTTATATACATGCTTTTAACTTATATATAGTTTTATTATAAACATTTTTAAACATACAGAAAGTTGAAAAAATTTTACACTGAACACCTTTATACATACCACCTAGATTTTGTAAGAAATATTTTACTATTCTTATTTTATTACATATCTATTTGTCTATTAATTCTTCTATCTATTACTCCATAATTTGTCATGTACTTAAAAGTCATAATGGAGATAGGATCAAGATGGCCCATAGACACAGGTAGTATGTGCCTCCTCCATGGATAGGAACCAGAATAGTAAGCAGATTCTCACATTTAGAACAGATTGTCTAGGAGAGAATGCTAGAATTCACCAGGAAAGCAACAGGAAGCACCGAAAGTGGGTAAGGAGAGGGTTCAGGGCAACCTGCCTGGCTGGGGACTGGCTAAAAGCCAGAAGAAGCTCATGAACACAGAAAAACAGTAAGAGAGAAGCCTCCAAGGCTCCACACTCCAAGATGAATTTTTACAATTTTGGGTGCAAGAGAACCCCCTGACCCATGCAGGTCTTGGGCCTAATTTAGGGAGCTGGTTGGACATTGCACAGATGTTGCTCCAGAAAGGGAACCCACATGGATTCCCAAAAGCATCTGAGCCTAGAGCAGCTAGGGATCATCAGAGACTATTGTGAATAACTACATGCTCACAAACTAGAAAACCTTGAGGAGATGGATGAATTTCTGAGAACTTTCAACCTCCCAGCATTGAATCAAGAAGAAATGAAACTTCCGAATAGACCAAAAATAACAAGCAGCAAGATTGAATCAGTAATAAAAAAAAAATCTCCCAACAGCAAAAAGCTCATGACCAGATGGATTCACAATTGAATTCTTCCAGACATGCAAATAAGAACTGCTACCTTCCTACTGAAACTGTCCCAAAAGATCAAGAAGGGGATCCTCTCTAACTCATTCTATAAAGCCAGTATCACACTAATGCCAAAGCCAAGAAAGGATGCAACAAAAGAAGAAAACTACAGACCAATATCTCTGATGAACAGACATGAAAAATCCTCAAAAAAATACTAACAAACTGAATCTAGCAGCACATCAAATGGCTGATTCACCATGATCAAGTGGGTTTCATCCCAGGGATGCAAGGGTAGCTCAACACACACAAATCGATAAATGTGATTCACCACATAAATAGAATCAAAAACAAAAACCATATGATCATCCCAATAGTTGCATAAAAAGCATTTGATAAAATCCAACACCTCCTCATGATAAAAAAAAACCTCAAAAAATGTGGCATAGAAGAAACATACCTCAAAATAATAAGAGCCACAAATGACAAACCCACAGCCAAAATCATACTGAATGAAGAAAAGTTGAAAGCATTTCCCCTAAGAACTGGAGCAAGAAAAGGATGCCCACTTTCACCACTTCTATTCAACATTGTACTGAAAGGCCTACCCAGAGCAATCAGGCAAGATAAAAAAATTAACACATCCAAACTGGAAAAGAGAAAGTCAAGTTATCTCTGTTTGCTGATAATGTAATTTCACACCTAGAAAAGCCAAAGGACTCCTCCAAAAGACTCCTAGATTTGATAAATGAATTCAGCAAAGTCTAAAGTTATAAAATCAATGTACAAAAATCAATAGCATTTCTATACACCAACAATGACAATGCTGAGAACCAAATCAAGAATTCAATCCCATTTGCAATAGCTGCAAAAAATAAAATAAAATATCTGGAAATAAATTTATCCAAGAGGGTGAAAGATCTCTATAAGGAGAACTACAAATATGTGTTCTTTTGTGAAGGACTTTATTCACTCAGCCTAATGTTGTGTGTACCAGTACTATTTTTAACCTTTCTACTGTTGAGCGGGTACTGCTTTTTGGTCCCTTTCCAGTGCTTCCAAGTATTCAAAAATATTTTGTCCACATTTCATAATTATTATCTGAAAAGACCTTGCACACCAATTTCAAAAAGTATAACTCCATTTATGTATAGTCTTATATAATCACTGACTTCAGGATATAAAAGATATGATGGTGGAGGTTTTTTGTTTGTTTTTCTAATAGGTGTGTTGAGTTTAACTCAGCTGATTCCAGTCTCTTACCTAGTGTCTTTTGGGATTACTAACTGGTATTAGTGATTCAGCTGTGTTGTTGAAATCATGATATATTCTATGAAAACCTCACTGGTCCATAAAGCTACTAAACTTATGATTTTGTCCTTTCTTAAGACTATACCCTAACCAGTTGCGTGGTTTGAGGCTATTCTCATCTATATGCATATTAAGAAAAATGTCTTATCCCAGCCTTTTCATTCCCACATATAAAATTATTCTCTAAATACTTCTGGCCTATTTTTCTACCCTATATTTCTTCCCATGTGTGGCTGATTAATAGCCCCATCTCTTCATGCCCCTCTATAGCTATATTCTCCCACACTTACCCTGAGCTTGGCCATGTGACCTTCTTTTTTCTTTGGTCAATGGAACTGTAGTAAATGTTCCATCATTGCCCAAAGAAATTTTACTTGTTTGTTATTTTTTTAAATTTCATTTTGAGACAGAGTCACGCTCTCTTGCCCACTGCAACCTCTAACTCCTGGGCTCAAGCTATCCTTCTGTCTGCCTCAGCCCCCCATGCAGCTGGGACTACAGACATGTGCCACACTTCTGGCTAATTTTTTTTTAATTTTTTGAAGAGACAAGGTCTCACTATGTTGCTGAGGCTGCTCTTGAACTCCTGGCCTCAAGTGATCCTCCTGCCTCAGCCTCCCAAAGTGCTAGGATTATAGGTGTGAGCCACCATGCCTGACCAAGCTTATATGATCTGGTACGTGCATCACATCCTGAGATCATGCTGAGGCTAATCTGCTTAAGAGATGTTATGTTCGTGCACAGAGACAAACCATGTAAATTGTCCTGGTAGTCATCCTAGCAATCCTAGATAAGACTAGATAAGCTACCACACTTGGTGAGCTAAAGAAATTTTCATTGTTTTGAGTCACTGAGTTTTATGGTGGTTTGTTATACAGTAACATTGTGGCGAAATATAACTGATATACCATGGAAGGAAAGTGAGTTATCTGGTTGGCGATGATTGCTGTTAGTCATGTCTGTAGATTGAAGGAAACTTATCAATAGAGCATCATATCTCAAAAGATTTGGTGTTTTATTTTTTCTTTTTGTTTATTCACTCAAAGCTGTGGGAGCCTGTGCTTTTAGGTTATTCCAAAGTCTAGAATGAGAGATGCGGCTTAGAATGCTCATTTTTACAATCACACTAAGCTACATCTTCTAATTTAGCTTGGTTCAACAATAATGATGTTTTCTTTCTCCATCTGCTAACTCATCTTGTATCTCATCTGGTCCAAACTCAGGGAAAGCAAGAGTAGAGCTATTGAGTGGATTCCTTGAATACTGCAACAATTACAACAGAGAAAATAATTGGAATAGAGCAAAAATTTTGGTCCATGAAAATGTTAATATTATGGAAAAAAGCCAGTAGAAGTGTAAAAGCAAAATAATGTACTACCATGTAAAAACAAACAGCTTATTTTATAAGCTTCAGTAGATCATAAAATAAAATGGCAGGAATCTAGAGTCTAGTTTAGTGCTCAAATTTTACAAAGAAGGAAACAAACCAAAAGAGCTCACATGAAATTCCTAATGTCACTTAGTGAGTTTTGTGTAAAAGTAGAGGCCAGAACTTTAATATGCTGCTATCCATATTCTAGAAAAGCAGTGAAGTATTGTGGAAAGAAAAAGAAATCTGATATCAGAAGACCAGGAGTTTAGTCCCAGCATCTCTTCTTACTCAATGTGTTGGGCTCAGACACTAGAATTATTTATGACTTGGTTTAGTCATATGTAAAATGTGAATAATATCAGTCATTACTATTTCAAATATTTGCATGAGCATTATTTAGATAATAATGCAACATGCTATATGAATTTAATTTAATTCATCCTGACAAAAATTTATTATAAGTCAATTATGTGTCAGGCATTGTGCTAGTTGCTGAGGATACATAAATAGTCTGAAGAAATTTAAAATCCAATGAGAGAGAAAGACATTAAGTAATGTCAAAATAAGATGATAAATGCTAAGATAGAGATACATAAGGGAGGGGATGGTAAAGGAACATAAGAGTATTTAGCTTAAGCAAATAATAAACTCAACTCAGTTCCAGGTAAGCTAATTTATGGAGGGTAAATTAAAATTGGCCAGGTGAAAATTACATAGCCAGGCTACTCAGGTAGAGGAAATATATATGGCAACAAAACATGTCTAACATAGTATGTGTGGAATTTACTGAAAAAATTTTGTATTACTAAATCATAGAAGGAGTAGCAAGAGGTGAAACTACCAGTAAGTAAGAGTCAAGTAATGGATTTGGACATCAGAGAACCACTGAAGAGTTTTTAGCAGGGGGATCATGTAGTTTGATTTATGTTTCAGTTAGAATAGTCAAGCTGCCTTGGGAAAGAGATCAACAACCCAGGGAGAAAAGATACAAATCTAAACTAGTACAATATAGTAAGGATGGGGAGGAAATGACAGATTAGAGAAACTGTATATTCAGTAAATGTTTATTTTATTATTATTCTCATTATAGCAAATGATTTCTTTTAGTTTCTTTTTTCTTTTATAAAAATTTAGTGAAAACTGGTTAGTCCAAGAGTATGCTTTTTCTCTCATGTTTATTACTGGCCTTGTCCTACTCATATGATCTGTTTATCATAATGAATGGAATACTCCTTTTTATTGGAGTTGGCTAGAGTCAAAAATAATTCACTCATCTTTACACTAAAAGGACTGTTGAAATCAAAAACATTCATATTTTTAAAAAAATAGCAAGCCAGAAATGTAATATGTCCATATATCCTGGGCAACACAATAATACCAGATGGTTTTCAAAAATATAATTGATTCAGCATACTATTAAGGTTTATTCTGGCAATAAAACAGCATTTCTTTTTTTATCATAGCTTTTATACTTTAAACTCTGTTTTAGTGCCTAGAATAGCAAATGTCTGTGGCCGTATAACACTGACATTAAGCAACATCCACAGGGACACAAAAATCCATGATTATCTTCACACATACAGCAAGCAGACTCTGTGCAGACAGCCAAGTAAGATGCCTCTTACTTGTGCAGACAACTCTGTGAAGATTTTTCCTGCCCAAAGTAAGCAGAGAAGGATGTAGTTACAAAGGGGAATGAAGAAATGGTGCCATAACATGTAATATGGCCTAAGACTTGATCATGATTCATGAATTTCATGAATTAATTTCTTTAGGCATATCTTCTATTAATACACCATTTAGGTATGTCATCTATTAATATTTCTATTAATAGAAAACATTCTTGGAAAGGTATAATCATAATGAAATTTTACAAATGTTTTCAAATTACTAGATTGAGAGCCTACAACCCCATAACATAGAGTGGTGCTAATTCTTCCTTTGGGGAAAATAAAAAGAGTACTACGTGAAGAAAATATGTCTTCACTTAAGAATTTGACTTAATACATGATTTAAGTATTTGATCCAAGATTAGAACCCAGGTTCTTCTTCCTAATATAGTTCTGCTTCTATAATATTGGTTTGTCAACTCTTAACACTTTAATAAGGATTGGTTTATCCAGTTTTAAAGAATTAGTAGATGGCATTCATGGATTTATTCAGAAACTAGAGAGTTGTCTGAATCCTTAGGGTTTTTTTTTTTTTGTTTTGATGACTTCTTCACTTCCATTATCAACAGTCCAAAGTGAAGCCAAGTAAATATTCTGGAATAACTACTTTCTCATTGTTTCCTAAATGCCTCATAGACTGGAAGGCTTCAAGACAGTCACATTACTTTCTTGGTGGGGCTCTGGGTCAGGATCACAAAGTGTACTTGGATTTGTCCAATATTGCTATGAGGCTGGTTTTCTGCCTACTGCAATTTTTTTTATTTTTGCATAGAGCATTCATTTTTATTACAAGTATAAAATTACTACCTTTGATAAATTTAAGTGTACATATAAAGTTTAAGGTAATTCATAATTGTTAATAATTTGCATGGCTGCTGTTGCAAGTACTAGTGTACATACACTAACTATTCAGCTTTTAAAAGGAAAGGAAGAGACACATGTTTTAACCAAAAATTACTTGATTCAATTGCAGAATTCCTCCAAGGTGCCAAGCCACAGCTGAATAAAAAACGTATGCTGGGATTCTATAATCCACTAACACTCTTAGACACATTATGAGCTGGAAAACTTAAAAAGCATGTGGCTGGTATTTTTAAATGAGGTGGTCGCATCGTATCTACATAGAGTAACATTTTGTTTTGTTTTTTAAGTCATAAGAGGATGATTAACCACATTTCATGAGCAATACAGTTTTATAAGTAGTAAACATAACAGATACTTCATAAAAATAATTCATGAAATGAAATACCGAATTCCCTTATCTTGCTCTAAATTGAAACAACTTTTTCTTGATTATGTACAGAAAACTCATTTTACTTAAATTGAATTACATTATCATATTAAATTAGATCTATCAACCCTGTGCTTACCTTTAACAATATGGCTTATAATGATCCTTCTGAAAGACATCATCTTAAAAAACTATAATTCTTGACATCTCTAAGGAAAAAAAAGTTAAAGTATATAACATCATAAAAATTACCTAATAGCTCACTCTGTTTCTGTCCAGCAACACGTTCAATGTCAGTCTTCTGAAGAATCAGTCCATCCCAGGAATAAGCAAGACTTTTTATGTTTCTCAAACTGGTGACATAAGCTGCTGCACTATGGATCTGGTATGATGTCCGTGGCCCATGTCACAAAGTTCTGAGCCTATTTAAATTATTTACAAGTTTTTTATATATTTTCTCACATTAACCAATTAAATCACTTTGCTGCAAGTGAAGGAAAACTTGGCCCAAACTGACTTTTGAAAAATAAAAAGGGTGTGTATGTGTGTGTGTGTTAAGATTTATTAGCTCATTGTATTTTCTACTGCTGCTATAACAAATTCCCACAAACTTGGTGATTTAAAACAGCACAAATTTTTTCCTACAATTCTGTAGGTTGGCCATTGGGTTAAAGGAGGGTATCACTGGGCTAAAATCAAGGTGTCAACACGCTGTTCCTTTTAGGAGGCTCTAGGAAAATATCCATTTGCTTGTGTTCTCCGGCTTGTAAAGGTGTTTCAGGAAAAACCTAGGACAGTACAGAAAATCTTCCACCCAAACTGAGAGGGAATCAAGAGACCAAAGGATGACTCAGACAAGTCCAGCTTGCCAAGTTAGATGTGTTTATTAGAGATTACTTACAAGAGAGCTTGCTTCTGGGTGTCACAGGAATTTCTTCCACAGGCGTTTTCTTGCATGCAAAATCGCATCTGCCCACCCGTGGTGTTGCCTTAAATCCTTTCCCAATGAGTGACCAGAACTTTTACATTTGTATCATTGTTTGCTCGCAGTGAAACAAATCATGCAAGTGCAGTACCATCATCACTGGCTGTCATTCAGCCCGTGTTATGTTAATGATATTATAATTATCCACTAGGCGGAGAGTTTAGTATTACAATTAGCTAAAGCAGCGGTCCCCAATCTTTTTGGCACCAGGACCGATTTCATGAAAGACAATTTTTTCATGGGTGTGGGGGAAGCTCAGACTGTAAATACAGATGAAACTTCCGCTCATTCGCCCGCCGCTCACCTCCTGCTGTGTGGCCCAAGTTCCTAAGTTTCATGGATGACAATTTTTCCACGGGGGGGGAGGGGAGGAAGGGGGCGGAGTGGAGGGGGAGGGGTGAGGGGCGGGGGCAGAGCTCTGCGACCCGGTCCCTAACAGGCCATGAACAATAGCTAAAGGCCACTTACTATAGGATGGCTAAAGAAGTTCTAAAGCAGTCAGGGCAGGTCTGTGCCAGTGTTTGAAGGCAAGACAGCGCTGAAGTACCCAAGAAAGTGCTGGGCACTTCCCCCCACCCGGTAATTATTCTCAGTACCTGCCTAGTCTACTTTGTACCAATTTTGTTGAGCACTCCAGGCTAGCACAATGTTTCTGTTATGTGGTGGGGAACCTGCATTTTTCCTTCAAGAGCCTTCCCACATTGCTTGGATCATGGCCCCATGCCTCCATCTTCAAGGACAGTGATATTGCCACTTTCTGACCATTTTTCCATAGTTGCATCACCCCTGACTCTCTGCTCTGCCTCCCTCTTCCACATTTAAGGACCTTTGCAATTACATTAGGCACATCAGATAATTCAGAATAATCTCTCTATTGTGAAGTCATCTGATTGTCTGCTTTAAATCCATTTGCATCCTTAATTACCCTTTGCCATGTAACCTGAAAAATTCACAGGTTCTAGGGATTGGAACATGGACAGTTTTGGGGGCTATTATTCTGCCTGCCATACTTATATTCCTAAAAATTCTAGTGAATAGAATTAGTCAGACAAAGCTCCACCCAGAATATTTGCATAAATAACACCAAAACCATATTTCTCTATTAACTTCTTGGATATCCCTCAGCTCTATGTCCTTTAATTCACCAAAATGCATGCAGCAGAGTGGCAAAAAGCAATAATAACAAAAAAGGAAAACAAAAAAGCATCAGCTACTGTGCCCATCTGCATTACACCCAGTATCAACCAAGTAGAAGCATTGACAGATGTCTCTCTGAAACAAGAAGACAGTGCTGAAAAACTGAAAAGCCAAACTCTATTGTCACAGATGAAATTTGTGTGCTCATGTAAATGAAGCTGATCTCATAAGAAAAATATCTTCCAAATACTAACTTTACCTTTCTTTCTAGTATCATATTACCACTCTCCATCTGAACTTGCTCTGGTCAGACAATACTCCTCACCCTACATGTACCATTGGCAGTCCCACCTCTCTGAGAAAAGTTTCCCTCTGTTCCCTACTTGATGGTTTCTAAACCTCTTTGGGTCTCAGTTTTTGCATGTTATTAATACAAAAGGGAATAGTAAAAACAATCTTGAAAAAAAGAAAAATCTCAGTCTTAGTGTTGTTTTACAACGAAATGCATTTGAAAACATTTTTGTACTTACTGTTTCCAGTGCTCACTGTGAATTTATGATGCTTTGTATTTTAGGTCTATTTTCAATAAGTTATTATATTTACAAATTTTACCTACCAATATAAAATTTAGATTCCTTGAGGATGAATGGTTGTATTCTTTGTCATTCCCATAATACTTGGAAGTATAATTTGCTATTATAAGCCACTATAGTTTACCTAGAAACAGATAACTAAATAAAAGTTGTAGAAATACGTGTAACATGGATGGTATAAAACAATTACTAATATGCAAGCCATATATACAAATATATATGATATATATAATATATAACATGAGGGTAGCTTGTAAAGTTAAATTAAAAAAAAACTATAAAAGATGCCTAAATGGGAGATGTCCAACTCACTGTACTGTTAAAGATATAACACACTAAACCACAAGGGCATATAAGTTTTTGCTTTTTACTAAATGTTGTTTTAATCTCAAATATTTGAGATAATGACTATCCATTACCTTAAGACTAATGCCTGTCTACCGAATATAGTAAGATAAATGTGCATGTGGAGCTGTCTTTACCTCTTTTCATGCCACACGTTTAAGATATACTATACATTTAGCCTGAGACATTTATCAAAAAAAAAAGGTAAAATTTAAGACATAATCAGTTTTAGATTTTGACTTGACTCTTATTGGTGCAAACTAGGATATGGCTGCATTTTTTGTAATCAATCAATTAGAAGGAAACTGATAATGCTATTTTATATATCTCAGTACTTTTCACTTACAGGTTTTTAAAAAAACCCAGTGTTTTGAAATTAGAATTAATGAAACCTTCAAATCCCCCTAGGAGTTAGGTAAATATTATTTCAGTCTTTTAAACATCTGCAATCCAATGGCTTTGACAGTTTAGCGACTTACTAAAGACTAGAGATTAAATAATTGAAGACAGGGCCAAATTCGAGAGTAGCAGCTAGGCTGCCAGGTTTCCACTGTGTTGTTTGTTGTCTCTTACAAAGCAAGATCCACATTTGAAAAATGAAAAAGACATGGAGTTTTAATTTAAATCAAATTTATCAGAGTCTTGACTGCCGCAGCTCTTAAAGTGTCCTTCCTTATTCTGGATTTGTTCCATTGGTTTCTAAGATGCCAAGTCACTCTACTCCTTGTTAGCTGCCATTTGTCTTTCCCGATTTCCTGCTAACCTCTATGGATTCTTGAAAGCATGCCTATCTCTTCTCTCGTGTCCAATGCAGATTCTTCCAGTGCAAGGGAATTTATATCAAATGGGGAGGAATTCTTTCTGTTTTGAATGAGGGCTGTTGGGAGTTAAAATTGAGGAGTTGGCAGAAAATCCTCTACATTGTATACATCTTTCTCCTTCTTGAGAAGGAGACACGCCAATAAATATGTTTTTCTTTTATTTTAAAATTCCCTGCTGTGGTGTCCTGCTCATCATCTTTATCCTAGGGATGAACTTTCCACTACTAACATAATATACATAGGTGTGCAGTATAGATGGGTTTAAAGGAATTCAAAAACTATGCATATTTTAAACAATAAAATGAGAGGATTATGTATAAATACACTCAATGCTAGCCAAAACCTGACAGGTAGTATTTAGAAGTTAATACAATGAGATTAAAAGGAGGAATACTTGTCTAATCTGTAGTACAAAACAGTGAAAATTAAACATGATTTCAAATTATAACAAAAACAATGCTAGAAAAAATATAGCCCTCCCTCTATTGTACGATTGAATTCACATAATCTACAACCATCGTTTTTTCCACTCTGAGGCATATATTGTTACAAATCTCATTGATGGTAACCTACTAAGAATGGCATCTTTATTTACATCTTTTTAAATACTCTTGATATTTTAATCAATTTAACTATATGTTTGTTGCAATCTCTCCTGGTTTTGCTGCTAAATAGATAGGAATTTTCATCAGTAGTTACTGGGAAAGAGGAGGAAACCAGAAATTAGAGGGTGGGCTATAATTGGTTTAATGTGACAGCAAAGCTGATCTTAATGAAAAATGGCAGAATACAAAGCCAGTGTTCAAAAGGATGTGACATGTTTAGGCTTATCCTGGGCCAGCATTGATACTAATAGGATTATAACTCAATGGGTAAGAATTATAAGACGTCATTTTTATAAAAAGCATGTCTAGGAGTTGGATGTCTGACAGTGTCATTGTTTAGGGTGGTTAATTTTTTGGAGCAAAAGCTAAATATTAATAAGTATAGAACGTACTGCTCCATATGTTAGTTTTTTCTATTGCTGTAAAACAAATCACAACAAATTTAGCAGCTTAAAACAGTGCCCATTTATTATCTCACAGTTCTGTCACTCAGAATCTGGGTTTGGCATAACTGGGTTCTCTGCTCAAGATCTCACAAAACTGAAATCCAGGTGTCAGCCAGTTTGCGCTCTCATTTGGAGCTCAGGGTCCACTTCCAAGCACATTCAGATTGTTGGCAGAATTCAGTATCTTCTGGTTGTAGGACTGAGGTGCTTAGCTCCCAGAGGATGCCCATCAATCCTTGACATATGGCAGCCTTAACAACATGGCACTTTGCTTTTTCAAAGCTGGCAGGTAAGTGTTTCTGGCTTCAAACTGCTGACTTCTTTTAAGGACTTACATGATTAGGTTAGACCCACCCAGGATAATTTTGCTTTTGAATAACTCAAAGTCAACTGATTAAGGATTCTATGTCTTCAAAATCACTTTTGTCACATAACATGACATAATTTTGGGGTTGATATCCCATCATTTTTATATTAATAGATTCTGCTTACATTCAAGTGAAAGAGATTATGCAGTAGGGCATGTAAATCAGGGCGCAGTAATCTTGGAGACTATCTTAGAATTCTGCCTACCACATTCCATATGTAGGAGGTCTGGAAATATGTGGGTTGGTCTTTAGTGGGGGGGGTGGAGACTGGAAAAATGTTAAAACTTCCATTCCAGAAGCGTAACTAGGATACAATCAGTCACCCAAATAAAAACCAAGTTATATGAGCTCTGCAAAAGCAGCAAAAATGAAGCTCAAATGGCAGACAAGTATCTAGGGTTTATCCCAACAAGACAAATACCAATATAAGGAAAGAGAGGACAATATTAGACCTCATCCACCATAGAAATGGGGTTACCTGCTAGACTGGCATGACATGGGCTTTGAAATGAGAATGACTTGCATTAAAATGCTAGCTCAGTCTTCCTGGCTGCAGACTCTAGGCAAGCTACCTCAAACATAAGTTGAAGATAATGGAACCTACTTTGTAAAGTTTTAAGCATAGATAGCACTGAGGATATTGAAATTATCTTGTTAGTTTCTTCCCTTTTGTGAGACTGATCCTCTAGTTGTGTCTATAGCTAAAGCAAAGAAGTGAAGTGTGAAACACTGATTAGATGAAGTTCTTGGGTTGTTAGTTGATGCTAATGATGAATTGTTAATTGACAATCTTAAGTTAATTCAAAATCAAAATGCAGGGAGGGATGACTTTTTATAGATATAAGGTTATTTTAATTTTTAAAACACAATGTATCCATTAACATTATAAATTATTTTAAAATATTGATTAATGAAATCATATTTCACCCTGGAAAGCTTGAGTTGCTTTTGCTGACATGAAACAAAACTCCAAAATTTAAATAATTTTCTTTATTCTACTTCTGCTCACTTTATTATTCTATGAAGAGATAGACATATTAATATCATATATCCAATAAAAAAATGCAGACAGTTGCCATAATTTGGTCTTATACTCAGGAGCCAGGTTGGACCTGGTGTCCCCTACCATGCTAAAAGTTTTTTGCTTTTGTTTTTGGTTTTTCCTGAGAAAGTTTTGAGGAGCAATTAGGTAGATACAATTAAGTTTCCACTGGAGCTTTTCATAACACCTTTCCTGGCTCTGCATTCACTGATGATAAAGAAGTATAAAAGACAAAATTTGGGGCCTGACGATGTACACAAAGTAAAACTTCCCTATAAGCAAAGGTAACCTTCCTAATGAAAAATAAAGGACATAAATACTTAAAAATGTTCAAACACATTGACCTGTAATGTCTCAAGTTGCTCTTGAGACATTTTTGACTGAAGAATTAGAATCAATGCTCATTTTTTATTATTCATCTCATATCATCCATAGTGCTTAGCATTATGATTTTATATAAAGAGCTATGCCAGTCAAAAGGAACTAGGTTATTCTTTAGTAGTTAAGCATCTTAATATGATAGTGGCATATGATAACAACAGTTTATTTCTTTCTCCCCACTACATATTTATTATGAGAATTCTACTTCTTACCTCCTCATTTCATAACCAAGGTTAACGGAGCTTCTGCCACTTGGAACATGATCAGTTGCTAAGAAAGGAGGAAAATGTATAGCTCTTACAGAGTTCTCGAAAGTCACACATGGAAATTCTACTCAGATTTCATTAGCCAAACAAGACGTGGGGCCATGTCTAACTTCAAGGGGGTGAATAAGAACATTTCTACCATTTGTTCAGAAACAGCAGAAAAATGCCATTTGCGACATAGCTAATGTTTATCACAGTTTCCCTGTGGTCACAAAATATATGTCTCACTCCTTTCTGCATGAAATATAAACTGACTGTCTTCTGCAATGGAGGAAAACCCCAAAATACCATCGGTCGAGGCACAAGCACACAATTAGGATTTCTGAGTGACGTGATAAGCTCTTCGTTAGGGGTTATGCACATTAATCTCTCTGTCTGGCCTGGATGTGATTTCCTTAGATCTGGAGATCTGTGAACTTAAATTATCTTTCCCACACACATCCATTTTACAGGGACACAACAGAGTCAGGATAATGGAGTAAACATTACCATTCTGAGAGTGAAAAATTGGGAAGCAACCAGCAGTCTCTGGTCCTTAACAATTCTGGAATCCCCCTTAGCAAATATTTTGACAGCACCCTTCTCTGGGAGTGAGCAATATCCCTTGCCTTGATTCCATTCCCTGGGTGTGTCTTCCTTCATCACAGTTTTCCACAGCTTCTGACACAACCTTCTGGGAGGTTTCTTTTGTTGCCATATTTTTCCTTAACAATACTTCAGATGGAGTTTGGGAAACATGCCAAGTATGGTAAGTTTAATGGTGACCCCTAATAGATATATCCTTGTCCTAACCCCTGGGACTTGTGAATGTGAACTTATTTAGAAAAAAATTGTTTTTACAGGTGCAATTAAGTTAAGGATCTCAAAATGAGATCATCCTGGGTTATCTGGTTATACTCTAAGTCCAATGACAAGTGTCTTTATAAGAAAGAAGAGAAGCCCATGTGAAGACATTGGCAGATGTTGGAGTTATGCAACCACAAGCTAAGAAACACCTGGAACCACTAGAAACTAGAAAAAAACAGAAAAGGATTCTCCGCTAGAGCCTTAAGAGAGAGCAAGGCCCTATTCACAAATTGATTTTAGGCTTCTGCCTTCCACAACTGTGAAAGAATACATTTGTTGTTTTAACCCACTAAATTTATGGTAATTAGTTATGGCAGCCCTAGGAAACTAACACACTTTCCTTGGGGTCATGTGACTTGTGTTAGCTAATAAAATGTGAACCTAAGTGATGACAGTCACTTCCAGGTGGAAACATTTAATTGCTAGTGCAGAGCCCTGCAGCAATCACTGAGGCATTGACTGTGGACACATGAATCAAGATGATGCTTCCTTCAGCCTGTGTCTCTTACTGACTTACTAAACAGATCACTCCTGCTTATCTGTTCTGGATATGTATTATAAGCAATGAATAAATAAACTTTTTGTGGTGTTAAGCCACTGAAATATTTGGCAAATTAGCTACTGCAACACAAATTAGCCCATACTCAAGAAGATTAAAGCAGTCAACAGATATTTTGGGATTTAATAATTTCCTCTTGATGTTCAAATAAAAAATTTTACTAATTCTGTTATATTTGTTGTAAATTCAAATTTGGCTCAATAGAGGTCCAAGGATGTATTAAAAAGGAAGGACTTCGAATCGGAAACACCTATATTGAATTCAGAAAAGGACTTGGAATCAAAAACACATGTATTGAATTCAATTATTCTTATTTTCTCTGGACTAGTCCACTGAGTCTCAAGTCTTTCTTTTGCAATATATTAATAGAAATAGTAATTCTGATTCTTTTCTCACTGGAATTTGTGAGGCTCCAATGAGATAATTGATGGCAAAGACTTTGTAAACTATAAAGAATTTCATACATATAAGTAATTTTATTCCACATCTGTGAAGACAGAAAGCTACCTACACCATAATATTTTGAGGCAAGTATCTTATGAGGTAGACCAAAAGTCTCAACCTTTACAAAGTGAATAATACATATTCCTGACATTTCCACAGAGTCAAGAATCCCAGTGACATATATCAGAAGAAGGCTCATAAAAAGCTTAAACCCAGAATAAAAGAAATACATTCTATAGACAAATTCTACTACATGGGACTGCTCACAATGATTCCTCATTTCCAAGATAAAGGAAGAGATTTTTGGCTTGGAGAATCTAAGCTATTTCAGGGATATGGCTGAGGAATGCTTAAAAAATAAGAGATAATTATCACGTACATCAAAGCCCATCTACTGAGCTTTGATATTTGAATGGGACTTAAAAACCTGCATAAGTCCCCAGAAAGTCTCTATGGGTTCCTGAGAAATCCCTAGCCGGCAGTGTTCATGGCTGTCATTTTCTAGGTCATTTCATGCCCTACCATGGCTGATGGAATTTGAGTTATTACATTTGTGTTTCAGCAACAGAAAGCAAGAAGGGCAAAGAAAGTCCACCATCTTCTTTTCAAGAAGTCTTCCTGGAATTAGCCCCAGACACTTCTGGTTGCTTATAATTGAATAGAACTATTCACATAGCCACTTCCAGTCACATAGCCACAGAGAGGCCAACAAATATGTCCTTTGATTCCACGTGTTGGGACTTTGAGTATATTTGTTACTTAGGAGGGGAGAATGAGTGTTGTGGTAGGTAAAACAGCAGTGTCATTGCAGGAAATAAAAACCAAGCTAGAAATTGACAAGAAGAATAATTAGAGAACAAATAAAGAAATTAATTTATTCAATAGATATTTATTTTAAAATTGACTTATTCAATATATATCCATCAGGAATACTAATATAAGACACCGTGCTAGGTCTGAAGGATACCACTGTGAACAAGAAATGGTTTTTGCCCTCAAGTAAATTGTGAGCTATTGAAGGGGGATTTATAAATATACATAAATAATTATAAAGAAAATGTAGACATAATGAAAGATAAGAATGAGGTAGAAAATGCCATACCACAAGTAATCTCTTTCAATAGTTTGAAAGTATATGTGTGGTTGATCTTGACAGAAAAGGGTCTTGAATCAGGGTGGAGGGATTGTGTCAGTGGGAATCAGAAGTCAGGGGATCTTTATCAATGTTTAAGGAAAGTAGAAATAACAGGGATCCAAAACTGAACGCATGTGTGGTGGTGGAAAAAAAGAATCATAAGAAATAATGGTGCAAATCTAAGATTTCGGGCCTCCCAAGTAATTGAAAAAATACTGTTATGTATTAATTATAAGCAAGCAGATTAGGAAGAGAATCAAGTTAAAGAAATAATGAGATGATACTGAGTTTGGGCTAATGACTTTGCCCTACTGGAAGTTTCCCTGATTCTGGTTGACAAAATTCCCCATACTCTCCTGTGTTTCCTCAGCACCGTGATGTGCCTCAATCAAATCATTGATCACGTGGTGCTAGAAATGACACCTGCATAACCACTGCATGCTACAGCCGACTTTTACAAGCTTGCAAGAACTAAATATGCATATTTCTTCCCAATCCCTAGTTCAGGGACTTCAGTTTGGTAGCTTAAAACCCGTCATGGTGCAAGCCTTTACACCACAAAAATTGGAAAATGCTACAAATCAGGCTCTCTTTTACCCCTGAAGGACTGTTTGTTAAATATCTATCAGCACATCCCTGTGTTTAACTCTATCTTTCTCAGATTATAGGCTTTATAATGGCATAGCTTGGGCCTTATCCATATGTCACCACCATTCGGTGGTGTCAGTGGGTAGCGGTTTCATTGAAGTTCTACAAGAAATGTGTGTTAAATTAACAATTAGAGAAAAACATTCAACATAAGTGGTTTGGAGTTCGCATTTGAGAGCATAGCATAAGCTATGTATGGACTTGGTAATAGTTAAGTTTAAGAAAAGAAGAAAAAGATATATGTGGGGTGTGCTATAAAACGGTACAGCTATTAAATGTAAATGTTGAAATCCAGGAGAAAAAAGCTTTTTAACACGGAATTTATTTTATAATAATCTTGGAGTCTACAAATATATGGTTTATGGAATCATAACCATAAACCATCATGGGGCATAAGAAACAGGCTTTACCTTAGGTCCATTTGGAAAAAAAAAATCATATCATGTAGATAGGCATAGTAGCAAGATAGATGAATTTTGCCTCTGTTTCTCCCTTCAGGATCACATTGTCCTCCTGGTCTTTTATGACACTTGATCTTATGAAATAATTAAGTATTTATATGAAAAACTCAAAACACATATAGATTACTACAGAATAATTCTATTTTAAGAGGATAAAGCTGTGTTTACTTTGAATAAAGGAGTAGATACCTAAATGTAGAGTATCAAATTAGTGACCTAGGTAAAAGGGCAATGGGAGCATAGGCTTTCATTTGATCCTAAAATCTGACTACATGTAGATGGTCACCTTTTACATCATTTCATAAGACTGGGCATTTGTAGACATACTAAAATATTCAAGGTTCCAAGTCATACTTGCTCTTTGATACAGCCAAAGTTCTTCATCCAAAAACAGCTTAATTACACAAAGAGTAATTATATTGGCCAAATATAAATTGAGTTCATTTGATAGAGTAAGGTAGTTTGTTTTGTACTTTGTAATTATTTAAATGACATATTCTAAAGGCATATAAGTGAAATCATGATAGTTGTAAATTTAACTGGTCATCTTTATTGAAAAGCATATATGATATCCTGACTGTCTCAGAAAATAAAGAACATATGGTTATAATAAATATGATTAAGTCTTAAGTTGTGCCTTTCAGGGGAGCATGGTGAAACAAATCATGTTTCTCATCCTTCTAATATCATTTGTGTCCCTAAAATCTATGTAAATGGATACACATTAGGGGACAACATTTAGTATCTAAGGGACTGTCTTTTCAAAAAGTGGATTAATATATCTTTTCTAGAAGTTGTCTAGTCTTCTAAACAGGTTTTAAGAATTTTCCTGTTGTTTTATTAATAATTCAATCACTAGAATCTTTTGGAGTTAATTTTTTATTTATACTAAGTAATAGTGTTTTTATCATCACCATAGACATGTTTTCAACATCTTTTGTTTCCCACATTTAAATCCATACCACATGACCTTCTTTTTAAATGTCTACATTACTTTTCATTTTAGGCCTATACTGGTTAAATGTACTATTATATGACTACATATTTTAATTGTTCAGTTTTGTGTTTTTAAACAGCCACAGGTCTTCATGTGTGTTTTCTTCACATAGAGCCCTTTAGAATTAAATGTAGAATCAAAATTAGATTTATTACAAAAGAACAAAATGGTTTGCAGTTTTTGGACAGTTACAGCTTACCAATTTCTAGATCAACCAGTTTAGAGGACTAGTTTAATTTAAAAGTGGTGTTGCTAATATTTCATAATATTCAGTGATCTATTTCTATAACACTTGCCAGCTTTGTGTCCTTGAATTAATCTTTAAGATGATAATATTTCCAATAAATACCTCATGATACTGTTGTAAAGATCAAAAGAGATAATGTATATGATCATATAATTGGGTTACAATATACCCTCCATATTAACGGCAGCTATAATTCAGAGTAGCAGATATTTTTCACTTTAATTAATTTATAAATTAAAAACCATTCAAAATGATAAAAACTCTGCTGGAAATTACTTGGTCATGCACAATGTATTTCTGAAAAGCTGACCATATATTTCACTAGTACTGCTTTTGTCTCAAAAAAGATTCAATTAAAGTATAAAATCTTGTATAAAAAACTTCTGTCATAAGCAGTATTTCTTTGTACTTAGATGTCAATACCAATGTATTTCTCTAATGATTAACAGAAAGATTCATTAGAAACCCAAAGCTGGATCATTGAACTCTGGAATCATGGCTCTTTGAAAAACCACCATTTAAGACCTTTTGTGGGCAGATGTATACACAATTACCAGCAGGTGGCAGTATGTATATGAAAGTGTGTCAAATAATTTTGCAAATTGCAGGTTACTGGCTATTACTAACAAAAAGATATGCATCCACTTAAAAGCACTATTTAGGGGGGAAAGCAGTTTTTTCCTAACTGCTTTGAAATTCCTTGCTATTATCTTGGTATGTCACTTCAAGGAAGAGTATGTGGTTGTCATTTGTGAAATGCATGAAGTCTTAAATTTAGTCTAGGTCCAAGATTCCGGGGAGGTGAGAGTTACTGGCTGACCTTTGTCTGACTCTTCTCTTCTCTGTCATTTATGATAATATAGCCTATTTAACTATGAGATCTCCTAGTATACATTCTCATGATTGATCATTTGTTGAGAGTTTCTCCAGCTTGCACATATGCAGACAATGCAATGTTAAAAACATACATGAATAAGGAAGAATGAAAGTAGAAGCAGAGAAAAATGTATTGTAATGTAGATTCTTTAGGATTATTAAACAAACTGGAAAAAAGTGTAAGCTTGTTTTAAAAACTAATATGAATGCATATATATAACACCACATTTTTTTATTTTTTATCTTGTGACTCATGTCCTTAAATCCTAAGTATGAAGGTCAGAGGTCACTTTTCATAATCCTAGTCCCTCCTCAAGGCCCCTGGGGATGACTGTGGTTTTTGCAGAAGATGTGCCACCAAGATGGTAGTAGAGATTTTCAGACCAAGCAGGGTTGGTGACTAGCAGTGACTGAAAAATTAGGGTAATAGCAGTGGTGAAGGCAAGAAGGATTTGAGAAAGCAACAGTAATGGAGGTGGTCCTTTCTACTTACACTGGATTCATGAAGTTTATTTTTACATTTTCCTCCTTAGAAAAAGTATTTATCTGCATATTTCCATATATTTCACATGTTTTGTTTAAAAGTATGAATATGCACATGTAAATATACATGCAAACAGGCAAACAGAGAGCAAAAAAGTAAGATGGTATTTAAAAATCATTTTCACTGAAAATTATTTTGCAGTTTAAAGTCATAAAGGTTTTGTGAATTCATAACCTCAATTCAGATCTGAGAAACAAAGTATTTTGAAAAAACAAGTAATTTACCTACTTGTTCCAGTGTTCAAGAATGGCCAGGCATGGGGAAAAACAAAATGGAAAATATGTTGCCCCGTATAGTACAGTTATCTTCCAGTTCTATTGATGAATGCAGCATTTTTAGGCACTGTACTAAAGTTACTTCTAGATGTATCACTTTACTTCAAAGATAAGATGGATAATATTAAATTAACTCAAAGGCCTTTTTTGCTTCTATCCTACTAGAGGGAATTTTGGCCCAACTCTGCATTAATCTGTGAAATTGGAGACATACCAGTACTTCCACTCTATGAGTGTTCCATACTTCTCCTTTCATGAGTATCTCTTCTCAGTAAATTCCATATTTATTCTTAGAAAGCAATTTAGAATGTAAATGACTAAACGATTATGCTGCTAGGTACATGCACATTAAAATATGAAAGCTTCCCACAGAGTGAAGGTCCAGAATAGTTTTCTAATTCACATTGAGTAAATGGAGAAGCTGTCTATAGGGACAAATGATCTTAATAGACTCTGAAGTCACACCAAAGGTGACAGAATATGCTGCATGATAAACCTGAATCAAATATAGTGTGGCTCACATCAAGATAAACATTTTTTACTATTTCTGTACAAATGACTTAGGGAGATTGGCTTCATGGGTAAGTGGGAAGCAGCAAGAGTATTTTTATGCAACAGATTTTTACAAATATGTGTGTCACCTAAACACATTTAAAATCTCAAACTCCAGAGAGAAAAGTGGGATTTTGTAAATATTTGTAAGTTGTATTCAAATACAATATGTATATAGAAAAGTATATAGATCAAAGTGTATAGACTGGTAATTTTTTTTTATTTACAAAATAAATGCACCTAAGTAACCGGCAATAAGTTCAAGAAAGAAGATAAACAGAACCCCAGAACTGCCTAATATTCACTTCTATCACTACATCCATTTAACTATATTATGTCTTCTAATACCAAAGATAATCTTTGTCTTTTTTTGAACTTTATGTGAATATAATTATACAGTATGTATTCTTTGGTGTCTGGTTTATTTAACTCAACATAATATTTATGAAGTTCTATTCATGTTGTAGCTTGTTCATTGCCACTGCCATATAATATTATATTGCATGAATATACCATAAATTTTATCTAATTCGGGACTGTTATGAACAGTACTTCCTTGAACACATCTTTTGACGCATAAATGTGTGCATTTCTGTTTAGTATATAACCTAGGTTTAAAAGTTACATGGATTAGTAGTTGCTGTCCAGCAGTTTTTCAAAGGGGCTATAGTAATTTATACTTTCATCAGCTCTGATGATTTCAGTCATTCTACATCTTCACCAGCACTTGTTACTGTGTGTAATTTTCATTTCAGCCATTCTCCCAATGAGCTTTGTAAGATGAGATATATACATATATACATATATATGTACAAGGGCTGTCTGGAAAGTATCCAGCCATTGTTAATACAACAAGAATAGTTACATGGCTGGATACTTCTAGACAGCCCTCATATATATGGTACAACATGATACTACAAACAGCTTAGCTCCATGTTGCAAAGACTATCAATCTGCAGTGAAATAAACAATTGCCTGGCATGGATGAGCATGATCCTTGTCCCTATACCTCTTTTTCCTACCCCATGGCTGAGCTCTTTGGGCAGTGAGAAAAAGAGAAGATTAGGAAGATGGCCCTATTTTAAAACTCTGAGATCCACTTTGGCAAAAAGAGACTATGATTTCTGGAAGAGACCTCCATATAGTACCTCCCATGTATACATCTCCTGCGGTGTTGTCAGGAAGCTAGCTCCTGTCTTAAAGAGCTTGTATTTACCTTGATGCTTTAGGATAACAACTCAGCTAGCTGTGCTTGGCAGGATGGACTCAAACAGGGAGAATCAGAGGCAGAGGGACTGGTTCGAAAGGTGCTTCACTATTCTAGACATATAAGATCAGATGCTGAAATAGAAGAATACATTGAAGAAATAACTCAAGGATTTCAGCTGCTTAAATTTTCCGCCTTTCTCAAAATGAGTCTCCGTCCTTGAAAATACAGACTTTTAACTTAAATTCATTTACTTCCTAGACTTTTCCCCTAACTACAAAATGCTATGTGTCAGCTTAAGAGATCTGAGGGGAATCTTGGGCCATTTGACCCTCAGCTCCTGGGCCTAAATGCCATTTTATAGCTTTGCCCTATCTGAGTGTTTATAAACTTCAGTCATTAAAGCTAATTGGAAACCAATCCATTTCCCTAACAATTTTGCTCAACCAAATCAAGCATGCTACACCTAAAAAATATGTCTTTAGAGTCAGACAGACAGACCTGATTTTGAAATTTCCTGTTGTCAAGTCAGTTGTCAGAGCCTTAGTTACTTCATTTGGCAATTTAGGATAGTATAAACTGGTTGATATGGAAACTGAGGTGATTAAATTCAATAAATCATGTAAAATCCTTGGTATTGTACCTGGCACACATTGGGCACAGAATAAATGATACATAACATTGCTAAAGTTTTATTATTATTCAGGTTTTACATCTTAAATTCCTATTAAAATCAATATGGCATTGTGTTTTCCCATATAATTTATACTTGAAATCATAGTGGATATTTCATATTTTACATAAGACATTTTAACCATTTTCATGGGAAAATAGTTAACAATTTTCTTGTTATGTTTGCATTACCATATACCAATATATACTTGAATATATTCTAGCGCATACACTTGTCATTTATGCAGTCAATGCTATAAGTTTCCCAAGATTACGGATATCATTTGACTCTATATTTATGTTGACCTGAAAGAACAGTATCCCAAATATCAAGTTTCCCCTTTATAGTTAGGCTACTTTTGTGAGATGATTTAGTGAGAGTAATCAGCCTACACATAGTTCCACAGTTATAACCAAAACCAGAGATTCAATATTGTCTGGTTACATATGTTTACTGCCCTGTGAGTTCTAATATTTCAATTAAGTACAACTGCCTTCATCAATATATAACACAGCAAAACTAGGATGGGGAAAGGAGTGAGCAAACCTTGGCCATTGAAAATAAAGAAAAGAACTAAAGAGAAGACTGTTCTTTTTTATACAAATATCAGGGAACATTTTTGTCTTAATCTGTTTTGTGCTGCTGTAACAGAATACTAAAGATTGAGTAATTAGTAATGAACAAAGATTTATTAGCTTACAGTTCTGGAGGCTGGAAAGTCCAACATCAAGGTGCCAGCATTTGGCAAGGACCTTTTTGCTGTATCATCACATGGTGGAAAGTGGAAGGGCAGAAAGGCAAAAGGGAGCCAAACTCACCCTCTTATAATGGCATTAATCTCACCCATGAGATTGGGTGTCCTAATTACTTCTTAAAGGTCTCACTTCTTAATGCTGTTACAATGGCAATTAAATTTCAACATGCTTTTTGGCGAGGACAAACATTCAAACTATAGCAATTTTCTGCTAGAGTAGAGTTGATAATATCAATTGTGGAAGTACAGATTCAGGAAACTTGATAAGCTGCTTTTAATAGAAAACAGCATTAAAAACACATCTACACATGTCACTTTAGAAAATACTAGTAATTAACCAATTAATTATTGTATTTGAGATGATAGCAATAATTAGTTCTCAGGCCATGGTAGTTAATATATTCAATTTTAAATTCAAATATATGTAGATAAGACTACTATCTATTAGGAAAAGCAGAAAGATTATTTCAGTCTCTAAGAATCTAACATATCTATACTCAATGTAGTTACTATTTATAAGTTATTAACTGACACTGGCATTGCCTTGCTCATCTTTGCAATGAGTTTGAGTATTGAATGATTTGTTTAAAATTAATTATGTGTATATAAGATGTATTGTGGGTCAAATAGACACAATTCTGCTCTCAGGACTCAAATACATAGGCATAAAAATGACCAATTGCAAAGTAATATGTTAAATGCTATTATACTATTATAATATATTATAATATATTATTATAGTATATTATATTATACTATGAATTGTAGGCTATGAAACTTAAGGGTTAATTCTGAGAATAAATGAGGAACAAGCTCATGTCAGCAAAGTTTAAAGTATTCCATCTAGTTAGATGAAAGACTAAGAGCCTATATGAGGACCTAAAATCAAGTAGGTATATAAAGGGATAGCAAAACTAAAAACAATACCTTACACATAAATGGCACTAATGAATCATTATTTTGTTTACCTGAATGATTTTTTTTTTTTGGTGTACTTATAACAAACAGCAATTCTGTACCATATCTCACTTTAATTTCTTCAATTCATTCATTCAACAAATATTTATTGATATTGATACACAGACATACACACATATTACATTATAGTGGATGGGACAAGAGAACAGAATTAAGATTATTTTGTGGTTATAAGGTACTCACACAATCTATGAAGGTATAGTGTTATTTGAAGTAGACTTGAATCAGTTATATATGTATAATGCAAACTCTAGAGAAATCTCTTTAAAAAAGTAAAAAAAGAAGTACAGCTGATATACTGAAAAAGGAGAGGAAATGGAACTATATTATATGCTCAATTAAAATCACAAAAGGAAGAATAAGAGTGGGAGACAACAATAGGAGCCAAGAACAAGGGCAACAGATAGAAAACAATGACACATTTAGTAATTTTTTTCCCCCTCTCAATCCAGCTTTTCCCTACTCTGGGAAGAACAAGGAAAAGAAGACTTTTTGGTAAATATTAATATGACTACATGAGTAATCATTTTGAATGTTAATGATCTAAATGCACCAATTAAAAGACAGTGATTGTTAGAGTGGATCAAAAAACAAGATCCAACTATATATTGTCTACAAGAAACCCACCTTAAATATAAACATACATGCAGATTAAAAGTAAATGGATGGACAAAGATAGACCATGTTAACACTAATCAAAAGGAAGCAGGAGTAGCTATATTAAATTCAGACACAGTAGATTTTAGAACAGGGAAATTTATCAGGGATAAAGAGGGGCATTACATAGTAATAAAGGGGTCAATTCTCCAAGAAGACATTATCCTTATGGTTTATGTTCTTAACAACAAAGCATCAATATATATAAGGAAAAAACTGATAGAAATACAAAGAGAAATAGATAAGCCCACTGTTATAGTTGGAGGCTTTAGCCCCTTTCTATCAGAAATGGACAGATCTGGCAGGAAGAAAATCAGTGAGGACTTAGTTAAACTCAACAACACCATAAATCAACTGGATGTAATGGACATCTATAGACTATTTCATCCAACAACAGCAAAATATATATTTTTTCAAGTTCACATGGAAAATTCACCAAGATAGATCACATTTAGGGCCATAAAACATGCCTTAACTCATTAAAAAAAAATTTGAAATCATGCAATGTTTTCTCACACACCACAAGCTAATTTAACTGGAAGTCAACAACAGAAAGGAAGCTGGAAAATTCCAAAATCCTTACAGATTAAACATCACACTTCTAAGTAACACATGGGTCAAAAAGAAATCTCATAAATTAAAAATATTTTGATTAAATGAAAATGAAATACAACTTATCAAAATTTGTGAGATGTAGCAAAAGCAGTGCTTAAAAGAAATTTTTAGGATTGAGTACATATATATTAGAAAAAAAGAACTATCTAAAATGAATCATCAAAACTTCACCTTTGGAAATTAGAAAAAGAAGAGCAAATTAAATCCAAAGTAATCAGAAAAAAATAAATAATAACTATTATAGCAGAACTTAATGAAACTAAAAACAGTAAATCGATAAAGAAAATCAACAAAACCAAAAACTCGTTCTTTTAAAAGATCAATAAAATCAGTAAGCCTCTAGCAAGGCTAACTAAGAAAACAATAGAGAGGACAAAAATTACTAATATCAGAAAAGAAGGAGGAGACATCACTACAGATCCAATGGACATTAATAGGATTATAAAGGAATATTATGAACAACTCTCTGTCCACAAATTTGATAACTTAGATGAAATGAACCAGTTACTTGGAATATATAATCTGCCAAAACTCACACAAGAAAAAACAGACACCTGAATAGGTAGAAAGTACTGGCTCAGGTACATTCACTAGTGATTTCTACCAACCACTTAAGGAAGAAATTATACTAATTCTCTATACTCTTTTTCAGAAGATAGAAATAGAATTAATACTTCCTAACTCGTTCCATGAGGTTAGCATTACCCTACTACAAAAAAAACAGATAAAGACATTACAAGAAAAAAAAAAAAGACTAATATCTCTAATATCTCTCATGAATATACATGCAAAAATCCTCACCAACATATTACCAATCACATCCAAAAATGTATAAAAAGAATTATACACCATGACTAACTGAGATTTGTCTTTGGTATCAAGGCAAGTATAACAGTTGAAAATCATTTAATGTAATCCATCACATCAACAGGACAAAATGAAAAATTATATGATTAAATCAATATCATTTGACATAATCAAACTCTTATTCATGATGAAAACTCTCAGTAAACTTAAAATAGAGGGAAATTTCCTCAATTTGATAAAAATATCTACAAAGAAAACCACTACATTTAACATCATCCTTAATGGTGAGAAACTCAAAGCATTCCCAATAAGATCTACAAGTCATAGATGTCCTCTCTCACCACCGCTTTTCAACATTATACTGGAAGTCCTGGCTGATGCAATAAGATAAGAAAAGGAAATAAAAAGATATTCAGATTGGGAAGGAAGAAAAAACTGTCTTCATTCACAGACGACATAATTGTCTATGTAGACAATTCAAAAGAATAGGCAAAAAAATGCCCTAGAACAAATAAGCATTTCTAGTAAGTTTATAGTATACAAGTTTAATATACAAAATCAGTCACTTTTACATATGCCAGGAATGGAAAAGTAGAATTTGAAATTAAAAACAAAATATCATTTACATTTGCACCAAAATAATAAAATATTCAAGTATGAATCTAATAAAGTATGTGCAAGATCAATATGAGGAAACTATAAAACCCTGATGAAAGAAACCAAGAATAACTAAATAAATGGAGAAATATTAAACATTCATGGATAGGAAGACTCAATATTGTCAAGATGTCAGTTTTTCCCAACTAGATTTCTAGATTCAATGCAATCCTAGTGAGTTATTTTGTGAACATTGACAAATGTATTCTTAAGTTTATATAAAGAAGCATAAGTCTCACAATAGCCACCACAATATTGAAGGAGAAGAACAAGGTGGAGGTCTTATACTACCTCATTTTGAGACTTAGCATAAAGTTAAAGTAATCAAGGTGGGGTGGTATTGACGAAAGAATAAACAAATAAGTTAACAAAAAGAATAGGGAGCCCAGAAATAGACCTATATAATTAATAAATATAATCAACTGATTTTGACAAAGGAGCAAAGGTAATACTATGGAGAAAATATGTAGTTCTCAATAAATGGTGCTGAAACAACCAAACATTCACACAAAAAAAGGATCAAAACAAAGAATTTACATCTTTCACAAAAATTAGCTCAAAATAGACCACAGACATAAATATAAAATTCAAAGCTATACAACTTCTAGAAGATAAAATAGGAGAAAATCTAAGCTATACAACTTCTAGAAGATAAAATAGGAGAAAATCTAGATAACTTTGGGTTTGACAATGAGTTTTTAGAAACTGTTTCAGTATGTTCCTGCTGCTATAAAAAACTTTTGACTGGGTAATTTGTAAATAATAGAAATTTATATCTCACAGTTTTGGAGGCTGAGAAGTCCAAGATCTGGGTGCTAGTAGATTTAGCATCTGATGAAGTCTCACTCTCTGTTTCATGGATGGTGTTTTTTGCTGCATCTTTACATGATGGAAGAGGCAAACACTGTGTCCTCACCTGGTAGAAGGCCAAAAAAGTTCAAACAGGCTCTATCAAGCTCTTTTGTAAGGACATTAATCCATTTATGAAGGTGGAGCCCTGATGACCTAATCATCTCTTAAAGGCTCCATTTTTTAATATTATATTTCATTGTGGACTAAGTTTCAACACGATTTTTGGAGGGACACAAACATTCAAACCATAGCAGATACCACAATAAAGGCACAATCCATGAAGGAAGGAATTGATAAGCTGGACTTTATTAAAATTAAAAATTTCTGTCCTGCAAAAGACACTGTCAAAAGAATAAAAAGATAAGCCACAGACTGGGAGAAAATACTTGAAAAATATATATAATAAATGGCTGTTATTCAAAATATACAAGGAACTTTTAAAACTCAACAATAAGAGAGCAAACAACATGATTAAAAATGGGGCAAAGACCTGAATAGACACTTCACTAATAAAGATACATAGATGGCAAATAAATGTATGAAAAGATGCTGCACATCACATGTCATCAGGGAAATGCAAATTAAAACAATAATGAGATACCACTACAATCCTATTTGAATAGCCAAAATCTAGAATGCTCACAACACCAAATGCTGACAATGAGACAAAGATGTGAAGCAACAGAACACTCATTCATTGCTGGTGGGGTTAAAAAATAGTACAGCCACTTTGAAGACAGTTCGGTGGTTTCTTACAAAACAAAACGTTCTCTTATCATTGATCCAGCAATCACGGACCTTGGTATTTATCCAAATGAATAGAAAACTTATGTCTACACAAAAACCTGTACACAGACGTTCATAGTAGCTTGATTTATAATTGCAGAAACTTGGAAGCAACCAAGATGTCCTTCAGTAGGTAAATGGATAAATAAATTGTAGTGTATCTGGACAATGGAATATTATATAGCACTAAAAATAAAGGTGCTATCAAGCCATGAAAAGATATGGAAGAAATTTAAATGCATGTTACTAAGTGAAAGAAGCAGTCTGAAAAGGCTACATACTGTATGATTCCAACTATATAATATTCTAGAAATGACAAAACTATGGAGAAAGCTCATTAAAAATGAAATGTCCAATTTCAAATCAAAAGTGTTGTTTATTAAATCTCAAACAAGAAGCAGTACCATTAATCAAAATATGCACCTAAACTATTGACACAGTTTTGCCATCCTAACCATAGCTTATTTATGCCAGCAGCAAAGAAGCCTGGAGAGCGAGTGGCAACGAAATCGCAAAAGGTGTTTTCCACAGCTTGTTGAGAATTGAATATTTTTCCTTGCAAGAAGTGGTTCAAAGGCTGGGAAAAGTGGTAGTCCATTGGTGCAAGGTCTGGTGAATATGGTGGATGACAGAGAGTTTCCAAGTCCAGCCTCTGTAGTTCGAGCAGCATTTTTTGTGCACCATGTGGTCGAGCGTTGTCTTGCAAGAGGATTGGCCTTTCTCTATTGACCAATCTTGGCTGCTTAATCACAATCATCCTCATCATTTCATCCAATTGGTTGCAGTAGACATCCGCTGTAATCGATTGACCAGGTTTCATGAAGCTGTAGTGGATAATACCAGTGCTGGACTACCAAACAGACACCATTAGCTTTTTTTGATGAATATTTGGTTTTGAACTGTGTTTTGGCACATCATCTTTACCCAACCATTGCGCCGACCACTTGCAATTGTCAAAAAGAATCCATTTTTCAACAGATTTAACAATATGGAGTAGAAATGGTTTGCCTTTATGTTGTGACAGAAAAGAAAGGCAAGCTTAGAAACAATTTCGCTCTTTTAATTCATGTGGAACTCATCTATCCAGCTTCTTTACCTTGCTGATTTGTTTCAAATGGTCCAATATTGTTGGAATAGTAACATCAAACCTTGCTGCTAACTCACATGTAGGTTGAGATGGATTCGCTTCTACTACAGCTTTCAGCTCATCATTATCCACCTTGGTCTCAGATCGCCCACGTGGCTCATTTTCAATATTAAAATCACCAGAACGGAACTTCTCAAACCATCAATGTACTGTGCATTCATTAGCCACATCCTTCCCAAACAGTTGATATTTTGAGCTGTCTGCACTACATTGATTCCACAACAGAACTCATACTAAAAAATAACACGAATTTTTGACTTATCCACAGTTTCACAAAAATTGCTCTTAAAAAAAAATGTGAAAGACAATCACAAGCCGAAACATGTATTTGAAAGACTGAGGATGTACCTTCACAATAAACGTAAAACAAGAAGTGTCAAAGTGAAATGTCAACTGTGAAATGTCAAAGTGAGATATCAACTGTCAAACTTAGCACTTAAAGAAATATAACAAGATCAGTGGTTGCCAGGGGCTGGGTGGGAGGGAAGAATGAATAGGAGAAGCCCAGAGCGGGGACACATCATTATACATTTGTCCTAACCCATAGAATATACAATACTGAGAGAGAACCTTAATGTAAACTATGGACTTTGGGTAGTAATGATATATCATATCAATTTAGGTTCACCAGTTGTAACAAATGTATCATTCTGTTGGAGGGATGTTAATAATGAAGGATGCTATGCATGTGTGGGGACAGAGAGTATATAGAAAATCTCTGTATTTTCTGTTCAATTTTGCTTTGATTGTAAAAATGCTCTAAAAATAATATCAATTTTTTAAAAAAGCAACACCAGAACAAGACAAAATTACCTACTTCAAGTAAGAAGCAGAAGAGATAAAGCAGACATCAAATTAAGGCACAATTTCGTAGGCATTTCTTATTAAATATTTAAATCTAAAATATGTGTAAGTCTTTACTATCATTATATTGGAATTATGCAAGAGGTAAAGAAAATTTTTGAGAAAGTGTTTGGTACTTATTAAAACATGAAATTGAGTTTGCATATACCCTAATCTCTGTTAAGATGCTAGTAATTTCTCACTTTTCTTATTTATTCCTATCATTATTGTGATGTTTTTATTATAAGAATTTTAATGTAAAAACTCTAAAAAAGGAAGCCCTAGAACATACAATTTATGTTGAACATTCAACGCTTAACAAAATTAGCCACTTAAAGACTGGGAACAGTACATTTCAAGGCATCCTAAAAATGTAGTCTAATTATACCACAAGGAATTTGCTGCACTGAGCAATATTTTCAACATCTCAATGGCTATGTTTGTTTTCTACTGGTTTGCTTAAATTCAGTAAAAATTCTTCCTTATAGGGACTGAATCAGAAGAACAAGACCTCACACAAAGTCTATTACAATGGAAATTGGTGTTTGTTTTGTCACTAATTATATATATATTTTAAATTCCATATAGAGTCCCAAGAATTTAGTAAGCTTCCTATCAAAGTTTATCTTTATGGAGGCTGCCCTAATTGCACGTAGATAACTCTAGTTGAAAGCAACTAATGAAAGGCAATCACATCTCATTCTTGCTAAGAATAAAACTAAACGAAGGCAATGAAAAAATTCTTAAGCAAGGAGAGCATACTGCCTTTCCTGAAAGATGTTTAACTTCTGGAAGAGAAGCAACATGATGCAGGATGTCAGTGCAAGTAAAGAATGATAAGAAAAAAAAATAATAAATTATGCACCTGAAATTTCTCCCAGACAAAGCAACAATGAGAAAGGTTTCAATAAAGTTGTATGAGATTATATATACTATATACTCATGAAATAAGAGTGTCTTCATTAGGTGATTTCTTCCCTAAAACAAAAGACAAAATGTACATAGAATATTCAGAATAAGTAGCCAACTAAAAATAATTTAAGAAGGAGTAGCAATAATGTAACAATAATTTCCCATAGGTATCCCCCAGAGCAGTATTGTTCAAATATTTGTGCTCTCAGTTTTAACTCTGCATTCTATTTGATTCTGCCACAGTTTTGTCAAATAATCCAGAGTTGAAGTAGCATTTATCTTATCAATTTATACTCACACTAATTCTAATTCCAAAATTATTGTTTAGTTTTTACTGTGTTTTATATGTACTCGACCCTGAGAATAAAATAGTGAATGAGATGAACTGCTTCTTCCCATGATGCTTGTATTTTAATAAAGAAAAACAATAAACACATGAACAAGGCATCAGATTGTGATTATTGCTACATAAAGAATAAAACAGGTTCGACTGTTCAGAAAAGATGACAAATAAACTGGGATATGAATGGCACATTCAGTTGAGCAAAAATCAAGTGCAAGAACATCACAGACACAACAACAGCTGCTGTAAAGGCCCAAAGATAGAAACTCACTTGCTTGAGTAAGGTAAGGGGAGATCACCCTTGTGTCTAGAACAGAGCAGCAGAGCAGGTAAGTGGTAAAAGGGGAGAGGAAATGAGGTTAGATACAGACAGGGACCAGGTCACACAGAGCCTAGCATCTTTCTGTAAGTCATTTGAGAGTCTTAAAGTCCTCCAATAAACTATATAATTGATTAATATGTAATTTAATCTAAATAAGATCTTAAACAAAAAGACCATTAAAGATTGTGGAATGAATGTTAGAATTTCAAGAGTGGAGGGAACAATTCAAAAAAGGAATCCAATGAAATGGTCCTGACAGTAAAAGTTAGTGGTCTTGACTACAGATGATGACAGTAGAAATGGAGAAAAGTGGATAGGTCTTGGATATTTTTTGAACTTGCTAATAGATTGGACCTGGGTGCTGAGAAAAATAGAAAATCTAGGATAATTTCCAATGTTTATTTGATGGTGTTGCTATTTACTTGAAATGGAAGAGATGGTGAGGAACAGGTTCAGGAATGTGGTAGAAATTAATAGCTGTACTTATCCATTTTGAATTTGATCTGTGTATTGATCCGTTTCAGAATACTGAAAATGGGTAATTTATAAAATTACAAAATATAAACTGGGTTTATTTAGTTCACAGTTCTGCAAACTGTTTAGAAAATTTTCAGAGCATATTGACCAAAAACAAAATAACAAAATAAAGTCTTTATGGAAGGATCATTATGAAAATTTGCTCACCACTGAGAACCAGTGGAAAACAGACAATAAAGTTCTGAAAAATCTCTAGGCATATTGTAAAACTTCAAGTGTTTTTTAAAAAAGAGAGACAGATTATTCAAAGTGACATAAAAAGAAAAGAAAATTGATAATTAATTTTCTCCAGTTCTCTTATTTGCTTAGAGATTAGTAGATATTCTGATAATATTGACGGTATTTTTTTCAATGTGTAAATTGTCTCTTCCTGTAGAAAGTTTAAAGATATTTCCAACAAAAATTCCTGAGAATAATCTAAGCTTTCTTCATAAAATGAGAGCTAATGAGTTGAGTATCCACGTAGTGTGGAAAACTAGCTTGCCAAAACATAAAGACTGGTAATAATTTTACTGTGTGGATGCCATGAGCTCCATAAACAGTAATACAAAACAGTTTTGGCGAAAACACTTTTTTAAAAGAAGATTGTACATTATAAGGTAACCAACCTTAATGTGAAATATTTTTGGAGAAAAATAAGAAGTATTATATATATATGAAAGAGGGTCTATGGCTTATATGAGACTTACATATCACATACTGCTATAAAATCCATTTAGCAAGCGAGCTTAATCAAAATACAAATCCATCCTTCATAGTTTCTAAGATACTATTTTAGCATGTTTATGACAATATGGTGTATTGAACTGAATTTGATAGATTAAATTTATTAGTTAGCTATTCTGAAGATTGATGAAATATTTAATCAAAGTACTTGATTCGCATTTATTCTCCCTAAGCAAGTCCTTCAAATATTTGTCTTGCTACTCTCCCTACTTGGCTTTTTCCTGATCTGATGTAACCTACATTTTAGTCACTGGTATGACCAATACCCACGGTCAGTCACATTCCTAATATACACACACACGCACACACACACATATATACACACACATACACATATATACATTCTAAAAAAATGTGTGTATACAACTCAAGAAATTTTAATTTATCATATTTTGCTTTTGATCTAATCTTATATTTTATTTAAAAAGTCACTAAGATCATGCATCACAATGATGCATGTGACAAATAATCCTTATAAGACAAAAGCAGAGGGCTATCTGAGACAGATACAGAGGAGCCAGCAGTATGAAGACAGAGGCTGATGTTGGAGCAATGTGGCCACAAACCTCTTTCAGCCACCAGAAGCTGGGAGGGCAAGAAAATTAGTTCTCCCCAAAAGCCTGTAGAGGGAATGTAGCACTGCCAATACCTTGACTTCAGATATGTGGTATGCAGAATCATGAGAGAATAAATTTCTGTTGTTTTGTGCCACCACGTTTGTGGTAATTTATGACAGAATAGGAAACTAATACATTCCTTCACTTACTAGCCAGAAAATCTTAGGCAGGTTATGTATACTCTCTCTTCCTCATTCCCTTGTTCTGTAAAATGGGGATAATCATAAAAACACTATCTCATATGATTACAGGGATTGAGTTAGTCAATATAACTTAAGAATTGTAGAGTGCCTGGTGTATAGTATGCTTTTTACATGTTAGCTCCTATCTATCAGTGTGTCTAAGTCCTCTCAGGCTGTCATGTTTAGCCATAGACTAGTGGCTTAAACAACAAAAATTTATTTCTTACAGTTCTGGAGGGTAAGAGGACCAAGTTCAAAGTGCCAGAATGGTTAGTTTCTGGTGAGGGCTCTCTTCCTGGATTGTAGATAGCCACCTCATTGTGTTCTCACACGGCTGGGAGAGAGAAAGAGAAAGCTCTGGTGTCTCTTCTTATAAAAACACTAATTTCATCATGAGGGTCACACCCTAATTACTTCTGTAAGGGCTCTATCTTCAAATATAGTCACATTGGGGATTAAGGGTTTAATGTATGAATGTAGTAGGGACACAAACATTTAATCTATATCACAGTAGTTCTTAAACTTTTATTAGTATGAATAACGTCATACAGGAAAGCCCAGTATAAGAAGTGATTTTAATAGGGCCTTATCAGATTGAGGTAGGCGTTGGGACTGAAAGTCTAACCTGTTTGATTTTGTTGCTTGGTTTTCAAGCAGTCCTGTATCAGCCGTCCCTAACCTTTTTGGCACCAGGTACCGTTTTCATGGAAAACAATTTTTCCATGGACTGGGGGCAGGGGGAAGTTTTGGGATGATTTCAAGTGCATTACATTCATTATGTACTTTATTTCTATAATTATTACATTGTAATATATAATGAAATTATTATACAACTTACCATAGGTTGGGGACCCCTGCCCTATATCACCGCCATAGAATTCATAGGACTTACAAGAGTGAAGTTTGAAAACCACTGTTTTGTGGCTAAGAGACATGTACCTTGATAACCACAATAATTACCTATAATACAAGGAATCATTAATTGACTCAGTAAATATTTGCAAGTGCTTAACATTTATTATTTTTACTAGGAATATAAAGTTAGACAAAAAGACAAACAAGAAATTAAGTAAACATTCCAGTAAGAAATTAGTCTATACCTTCTGGTGTTACATAAGCTTCTATTATCTATCTCAGAGGATCTAAGTGACATTAGATTGCTCCAAGAGAGCAAGGCCTTTGGAATGTTAAACAGCTTCAGACCATGATGTTTTGGGGTTGACTATAAAGCAGGCTATGCAACCCACAGTCGACTCTAAATGACTGAGCACTTGCCAGGAAGGAGAGCTGTTGCCAGGAGGAGAGTTTGAAGTGTGGTTTAGCCACACTAAGGAAATGCCACAGAAATGAAATGTCTTGGAAACTAAGAAATAAATGAAAGATTGTCATGGAAAGTTTGAAGGAAATTTCTCTTGAAGTGGTACATGGGCTAAATACTTCAGCCTTGGTATAACTGTCTTTGGACCTTTAAATCTCCCACATGGTAAAAAGTGCCAAAGAAAGTCAAGCAAAGTTCCTTAGCCCCTAATAGAAGAAAGATAAAAAGACCAACTTTTTGTTGCAATTAGGCAAATATCTGTTCAGTATTATGGAAACTTGCACTTAGACAAAGTTTCAGGAATAATTCTACCAAACATTGGCAAGAGACATTTATTTTGTACATATATATATCCAAGCTTCTCAAAACCTGCCCAATTTTTTTCTGTACTGGATAGACCACTAAAATTTTTACTGTAGTTAACCAGGTAAAAGAGGAGAAACTAGAAGATAAAAATATTCTAAAAAGCAAATAGTGCCATAAACTACATTTAGAGTATAGCAAAACAGTATATTTATTTTCTATTACTTCGTAATGAATTGCCACAAATTTAGTGGCTTAAAGCCACACCCACTTATTAGCTCATAGTTCCATGGGTGAAAAGTCTGAGCACAGCATAACTGGGGTCCCTGCTCACGTTGTCACAGGCTGAAATCAAGGCATCAGGTGGCTGCATTCTCATCTGAAGCTTGGGATCCTCTTTCAGCTTGATGGTCAAATTCAGTTCCTTCTGGTTGTCAAACTGAGGTCTCCATTTCCTTGCTAGCTGTCAATTGGGGCCATTTTCATCTAGAAGCTGCATGACCCCCCTACATCTTCAAACTCAGCAACAGAAAATCTCCTTCACGTAGAAATCCTTTCACATTTCAAATCTCTCTCACCGGGAAAAGCTAAGTTCCTTTAAGGGCTCACAGGATTTGGTCAGTTTCAGATAGGATATCCTCCCTTTCTTAAAGTCAACTTTTTTTTACCTTAATTATATCTGAAAAACCCCTTCACAGCAGCACCCAAATTAGCGTTCAATTGACTGGGAGAACATATGTATACTCCATGGAATTCTATCACAAAAAGATTCTGTGATACTTAGACATACAAAAAATTAGGTGGCTTTTCTAAAGAGGATGCAGATTGTGAAATTCTAAGATCTTCCTCTCTAGTAGAAATGTCTTGGCAGAATTCACTTGCCACACTTCTATGGGGTTGCTTCCCATTTGTAACAGACTTAGGTCCTGTTAAACCTTGTATCTTTCCCAACTATCATGGATATCTGGTAGATACATCTTGTTAACACATGGCACCATAGTTAAGAAAGATACAAAGTTATCCAAGTATGGGACTTACCAGTAAGATCCGGCCTGATTCACAACCTCATTGGTCTTGGCTGTGTTCACAGAATTGCTGCAAGAGAAAGATGCTTAAGTACTGGTAGCAGGAAAATCATGCCAGGGTGGGCTGAATAGTGGTTCTGTCACTAATCAGTAACATCTTTTTTGTAAGTCATTCATACTTTCTCCACATTCCTTTGTAAGTCCTAATTGTCCTAAGGATCAAATGTGAACGACACTTTCTTGAGTTAGAATTCTTAGAAGAGAGCATGAATATGAGAAAAGTAATGTGCAGTGGTGTGACTAGACCCTGTGGATGTGACCAAATAGTTGTGTCAATTTAAGACAACACTACCCTCATCTCAGGGTTAGCATGCTCTTGCCGACAGCAGACAAGTGCGCAGAAATTAGTTGAGTTTTTGATGTATGCTTTAAGACCCAATGTACACAGTCAACCAGTGATTACAAAACAAAGGAAGAATTTTCCAGTTGACTTTACTTTAGGTTCTCAGGGCCAGAGCCAAAAGGCTGAACTTCTAGAATTTTAATTTCAGAACTGCCGTTCATTTGGGGAGCAGACGAAGATGTTAATGGGTATGCTATAAAATAGGAGTAAGGTGCAATATCTGAATTAGTGAGATTTTTGCTTAGAAAAGAAGCAGTACCAGAGTGAGTCAATTCCAGAACTATTAGAGATTGTTCTAAAGGATGGTATATCTGAGATCAGTGTTATAAGTACTGGAATAAGTGATTTTTAGTGATTATATTGTTTAAACTCCAAAAATTGATAAAACTTTTATCAACATTTGCCAAATAAAAATTGAGCTGTGTCAGGTTCTCAGCTAGTTTTATAAACTTTTCTATGGTCAACAAGCATATGATCGATTGGGTAGTTATAAACTTCAGCAATATGCTAGATGTTTACCTGGGGCATAGTTCTAGTAAAGTCTGAGTGAGGTATTTAGGATTGTTTGAGACACAACTCACAAAGATTTAAAAATAAAATTCAATAAATTACAAGGCAATATGTAAATTCATGATTAGAAAAAGAAATCTAATTCCTAAAGGAAGAAAAAGACATTTTTCTCTTGATAAATACCTGCATATTTTCAGTATTTGATTATGTGGTTCATAGCAGTTACAATGATATGAAAAACAGCTTAACTAAATTTGGAGATATAAAGATGACCTTTATAAATATAACTGCCCTTGCTTATCTTATCCCTGTATAAAAGGGGTCTTATTAAAAACTTTAAAAGTCTGATTTTGTGTCAAAAATACTGCTTAATTATTCTAATTAATTGGACTTCAAAAATAAGATGTTATTTAATATATTGTTCCACATATTGGGTTAAAAAACATTTATACCTATATCTTCATTTAACAGAATTTTAATTTTTATGTGTTCACATTTATAAATGTATCTATTTAAAGGAACTTATTAATAAAATAAGCTTTTATTGAGTTATGTCATTAAGTTAAGAATAGAAAAGAACTTCCTCAATTTGACAAAGGGCATTATAAAAAAAAACTGCAGCTAACATCACAGTTAATGGTAAAAGACTGAATATTTTCCCTCTAAAATCAAGTACAAGGCAAGGAGGCCATTTACTCTTCAAAATAATACTGAAAATCCTAGCCCGCACAACAAGGCAAGAAAAGGAAATAGAAGGTGTATAGATTGGAAAAAAAATTACAGTTGTCCCTTATTTCAGATGATATGATTATATAAAAAAATCCCAAGGTATTTGGGGAAAAAAAAGTTTGTAGAATAAGTGAGTTCAGCAAGTTTTCAGGGTACATGATTCACACGCACACACACACACACACACACACACACACAGACAATTGTATTCCTGTATACCAGCAACAAACATGTGGAAAGCAAACATGTGGAAACCAGAATTAAACAAAATACCATTTACATCTCTCCTAAGAAATGGAATACCTGGTTATAAATTTAACAAAGCACATTAAGAAACTGTATGATGTAAATTATAAAACATTGTTGAAAAAATCAAAGAAGATCAAAATATATGAAAAGGCATCCCGAGTTTATGGACTGAAAGGCTCAAAATAGTAAAGACTCAATTTTCTCCAAAATTGATCTATAAGTTTAACATAAGTCCTATCAGAATCTCTGTAAGATTTCTTCGTACATATAGACAAGCTTATTCTAAAATTTATATAGAAAGCCAAAGGAACTATAATAGCTAAAATAAATTTTAGAAAGAAAAATAAATGGGGAGAATTACTCTCCCTAATGTTAACACTTACTATGTGGCTACAGTAATCAAGCCAGTGTGGTATTGGCAGAGTAATAAAAACATAGGTCACTGGAACAGAATGAATGAATCATGTATTTAAATATAAAATGTAAAACTATGAAAAATTTAGAAGCAATCATAGGAAGCTATGATTGAGATCTATAGTTAGGCAAAGAGTTCTTAGACATGATGCCAAAAGCATAATCCATAAAAGAAAATAAATTAACAAAATAGACTTCATCAAAACTAAAAAATTGTTCACAATAAAAGATCCATATGCAGAGGATGAAAATCAAACTGCAGACTGGGTAAGATATTTGCAAACCGCATAGCTGACCAAAAAAAAAAAAAAAAAAAAAATCAAGGCCTTATATCTAGAATATATAAAGAACTGTCAAAACTCAATAGCAGGTAAAAGATATGAACATGATAAAAACATGAAATAAGCACATGAAAAGATCTCTAATACCATTAGTCATTACAGAGATGAAAATAAAAATCACAATGATATATTGCTACATATCTATTAGAAAATGTAAAATTAAAGAATAGTGATAATATTTAATGCAGAAGAGGACGCAAAGAAACTGGATGTCTCTTACGTAGCTGGTATAGCCACTCTTGAAAAGAGTATGCTAGTTTCTTACAAATCTAAACAGGCATCTCTCTTGTGCATTTATTCCAGAAAAATGAAAACTTACATTCACAACAAAAAATATAGTTAAAAAAACAAAAACTTGTACATGAATGTTCATAGCAACTTTATTTATAAATGTCCTTCCTTTGGTGAATGTATGAACATTGATACATTCTCATACATCCATACAATGGAATTCTACTCATCAATTGAGAGGAAAGAACTATTGGATATATGCAATCTGAATGGATCTCAAGAACATTATGCTTAGTGAAAAAAGCCAATCTCAAAATGTGACATACTGTATAATTTTATTTATATAACATTCTTGAAATGAGGAAAATATAAAGGCAGAGAACATATTAGTGGTTTCCAAGTGACAGAGAGGGTATGTGTGTGTGCTGAGGTTGTGGATACAAATACACAGAGGTAACATGATAGAGCTGTTTTATGGTGGTGGAATACTTCTGTATCTTGATTTTGGTGGTGGTTACATACATCTATACATGGAGTAAAATTTCAGAGAACTATAAATACTCTCAAATAAATGCAGATTTTTTAAATGGTGAAAAGACTGTAGTCTAGCTAGCAGTAATGTGGCAATTTCCTGAGTTTGTGCTATATATCTCCATTGAGGAAAGCTAGGTGAAGAATACACAGAACTCGTTTAACTATTTTTGCAACTTCCTTTGAGCCTACCTTCATAATAAAATGCTTTTTTTTTTTAAAGAAAGGTCATTATAGATAGCCTAGAGATATTTTTTGCGTGATTTTTAATTGCTTGTGTGTTTGTATGTTTGTGAATCTCATGGAACGTGATCGACATATACCATTTACCAAAACTTGCTATCCCTTTTAAGCTTATATAGAAAGAATGTCAATAGGGAGTGTGTATTTCTGCATGTGTGTGTTCCTGTGTGTACATTAATTTATATATATGTACAATCACTACTCCAATATCTGGTCTCTACCAGATATATATGAAGACTAACATCCATTTATTTGTATTGGGAAAGTAAGTTAGCCACATTAATTTAATTATGCCTTTGTCACTGAACTCAATGCCCTGTAAAACTTCCAACTCATAAAATAAAATATTTTAATTTCAAAACCATAAAACTAAATTCTCTAGGTACGTAAGTATAATAGGTGGTGTGAGACTCTATTAAGATATTCTGTACCACTCACCAAGTCCTTTCCTCAGTTGTATTTTAATTTTTAAAGAAAAAAAGCTTTTAATGCCCGTAAAATATCTGAATAGGGATAATATTTGAAGAGAAATTACCTAGTCACACACTTTAATGTGTACAAATTAACAATATAAGCTTTTTCTTTCAGAGCAGAATTCAAAGGACAGAAATGAGAAGAGGCCAACAGACTTCTAAAGAGGATAAAGAAGAAAAAAGTGGTGAAGCAGATGGTCCCAAAGTGAGGAGGCTTTTCATGACATGATGGAAGTGATGCTTCCATCTCATTTTGACAGGCTAGGCTGTATAGGTTTGTGGTTTAATAAAATGGTTCAGGTGTCAGGCCACTTAGGTAATTGCTTAGAATCAAAATCTGAAAAGGGGCCTAAAATCATTAAAATGCAAATATACAGAAAATATTATGTTTAAAAGATCATTTTTAGGTACAAGATTTAGGTGAGGGAATTCTTAGATAATTTATTTAAGCAGTGAGTAAAATACAGGAAAGACTTCAAGTATGAATAGTGCAACTTTAAACTGCTCTCTTAAAAATAGACCCAATTAACTATAAGATTATTTGTTTTCCCATGTAGGATATGGGGCTAGAAGTGATTGTATGGGAAAATTGAAAGAGCCTAATCATTCACTCCAATGAGCCACCTTCCCTCCTTTTCTGCTATACAGAAGTTAACCTTCTTCTGTGTGAATTTAGAAGAAATATTGAAAGCATATTGATTTGAAGGAGTGCCAGTTTATTAGCTTGCCTGGGTCATTCACATGCCTCTGTCTAGCTCTCGTGGTATGCATCACATATCTGTATGCAAACATATCCACAAATACGTACAAATACACAGAGTAGATTTTTCCAACTGAATAGAATACTCCTGACGGTGCAAAAATTCTCTTTAAAATGGCGGTTTAGAATTTCACACCCACACTTTCATTTGCCCTTCCTACTTTGGGTCTAACTATACTCCTGAGTGCTGGCCCAAAAATCTGCTGCATGTATATACAACATATTTATATCAGTTAAGCATTTGATATTTTTTATCACATTGGAAACATGCCACATGGAAAATAGGCTCAGTGCTTATACATCAGAATTCTTTCCAACCTTCCCCCTTCCCTTAGTGTAAGATTACATTCATTTATTTGCTTTGAAAAACCCATGTAACTCTGCGCTCTGTAAGTTGGCAAGACATTCTAACCATGCAGAGCTCACATAAGTAAAAGTTTCAGCCCAATTGCTGATGGCTAAATCCATGTTTTCTTTATAGAAAAGAGAAAAGGGGATTTGTGTGTAATAAAAATGCAGAATCTTTCATCAAAGACTATTATAAATAAATGTTCAAGAAATATTTCTATTTTCATTGGGGTTTTCATTTTTTTCCTTGATTGCCATTTATTCTTGGGAAATTACATATATATAATTTTGTTTACATATTTCATTTATATGTAATTATACAAACATGCACATCTCAACTAGAATTGAAACCAGAATCAATCTGAAAAGGAAAATACCATCTATATTTATCTAATTTTGGAGAAAAGAGAGGCTGAGAATAAGACTTGCTTTCCTAAGAACTTGAAAATACCCTTAAAAATGAAATTATTATGAAAAAATGCTCAACATTACTAATCATCAGGGAAATGCAAATTAAAACCACAATGAGATATCACCTTACACCTGTCAGAATGGCTGTTATTAAAAAGTCAAAAAATAATAGATGCTGGCATGGATGTAGAGAGAAAGGAATGCTTATACACTGTTGGTGGGACTACAAATTAGTACAACCTCTATGGAAAACAGTATGGAGATTCCTCAAAGAATAAAAAAGATTTACCATTTGACCCAGCAATCCTACTACTGGGTATCTACCCAAAGGAAAAGAAGTCATTTTTATCAAAAAGACATCTGCACCTGAATGTTTAGTGTGGTACAATTCACAATCACAAAGATGTGGAATCAACCTAAGTGCCCATCAATTCATGAGTAGATTAACAAACTGTGAGAGATATATATATACACACACCATGGAGTACTACTCAGCCATAAAAAGAAATGAATTAATGTCTTTTGCAGAAATTTGGAAGGAACTGGAGACCATTATCCTAAGTGAAGTATTTCAGGAATGGAAAAACAAACACCACATGTACCCTCTAATAATTTGGAACTAATCGATGGGCACACATGGGCACAAAGAGAAGTAAAAGTCATTGGAAATCAATAAGGGGGGAGGGGGAAGGAAAGAAGGGGTAAAAACCTACCCAACAGGTACAATGAACACTATTTGGGTGAGGGGCACACTAACAGCCCTAACTTAAGCATTACAAAAGCTATCTATGTAACAGAAACATTTGTACCCCCTTAATATTTTGAAATGAAAAAATAAATAAATTTTAAAAATTAAATTATTTATTTTCTTTTGGTGGTTAAAACTTTAATTACTTCTTGAAAAGTTTCTGATGGCATATCTAGTTATCATTAGCCAGTCATTTGTTTATCTAGTCATTCCACAAATATTTATTGTTCAAATACTCAGCACTCCTCTAAATTCTGAGTGGGAAAACAGACATGGTCCTCATGAAATGTATAGACCAGTAAATGAAGAAGGCCGTAAACAGACAAATATAAATATGCATACAATTATAATGTAATGTCAGCTATGAAGGAAAAACATAAACAATTTGGTTCAACTCTATAGTAAGTATCCTTTCTCTTATTTCAAACTCTCCAAATCCCTTTACAACTGCAATTTGGCTTAATATGCAGATTCATCTATAGTGAAATAATGTGTTGCTTCATAAACTGAGACTCCAACTCTCTTGATAGTTTTATTGCAGATTATAAAATCATAGATTAACATTGTTTGTTTTTTAAAAAGTAGGAATTCTCAATACAATGCATATAATTGCAATAGACTTTTGTTCACTGATGGACTTCAAGCCCCATTTCTCCACAATGCTCTTTGTGCCAACATTGTCTAGTATAAGGTAGTAATAAAGAATCAAATGTTCTTGCTTATAAATTCTGGGAGTATACACATTAAAAAATACCAAAATGTCATTAAGATAGGACATTATTTACTCATCTTTAACAAATAAGTGTATCACACAAATGTTTGAGCTTTATAAATATGCAGTCATATATTTCCAGTTCAATACATGTAAGCCACAGTCCCATTAAATACCTACTTCTCAATTTTCTCTGCTCAAGCAAATTAATGCACTAAGATCATGAATTATTTATAGTCTATAGATGTCAAATGGTGGCTCTGCATAGTTGTTTGGGCTTATTCAGGGTTTTATTTTTACTTTGTGTAGTAAAATGATTAATAAATATTACTGCATTATATCTAAATTCTTCTATTTAAGCCACATGTATATCATTTTGGCAGATTTAACTTATGTACTAACTTAATTTTAGGAACAATATTCCAGTAATAGTGTCAAAATTGTAATACCAGTGTTCCTGGGTGCACTGGGTTCATGCCATTCTGGATTGCTTTAGCAAATATGGCTACAAAACTTTGATTAACTTTGAGCCTAACATATCTACTTAAGTGAAACCCTATGTCTGCATTTCTGTTAAATACATGTATTTGAAAAATATAAATTTAATCTAAATTGAATAATGTACTTCCATTTTAAACACTATGAATAAGAATTGTCAATTAATTTGTAGTTGCTTTTAATATCTTAAAGGTGTTTTTCTAATGTATTTTGCTTTTAGCTGAAGAGTGTATGAAGAAACTGAGGTCTGGAGATATTAACAGAATTACCCACTTCTACTTGGCAGTTAACTAGTTGTGTAGCCAGGTCCAAGTCAAATGCGCCTGGATCCTAGCTTACTGTGACTCTTTCGCCTATGCAACAAAACATCATTAGGAATAAATATTCTTAAGAATTATGCCATTTATGGCCCATTGAGGCATTTATCTTGTATGGAAGCATGTAACCTCTATACCACATATTTTAAACCAAAGTGATTAGCTGTTGGATTTGCCATAACATTTTCCCTGTTTATGTGGAATACGAAGAACCCTGTTTCATGGTGCTGTCATAATAAAACATAAAAAAAACATTTTTCTTTCCTTCTTCCCTCCCTCCATCCTTCCCTCCCTCACTGCTCCCTCCCTTCCTTCCTTCCTTCCTCTCTGTCTCTGTCTCTCTCCCTCTCTTTCTCTCTCTCCCTTCCTCCCTATTTCCTTCCCTCCCTCATTCCCTCCCTCCCTCCCTCCTTCCCCCACTGCCTTCTTCAGATTCCAACCACAAATATCACAAATACAACACAGGCAAATAAATTGCTCTGAATTTTAAAATAATTTTCTATCATCTTAAGAAAGATTGTAGTTTTGTTTTTTTGTAAAGGAAATTATTCCGCTTGTGGTTTCTTCCAGAAGGGAACGTATGCAATTGTTTTCTTGCTGCCAAGGTGGCCCATCAAAACATTTCTGTTCCAAATGGAACAAATTGTATATTCAAAAATTCAAGTAAAAGTCTCAAATAAAGGTTAATTATTTTTGTGCCATCCCTTGTGGAAGGAGGGATTATTTTGCTTAGAATGCACATTTAATTTTTCTATGAATAATTTAGATATGTAAGTCCTGCTGGAATTGGAAAGCTAACTTAATTGTTCATTGTATAAATATAAAATATTCTAAGTGTTCCAAAAAATTAGAATTTGTTCTGTTCTTTCTAGTAATTAAGTATGAGATTTGAATTCTATATTTATTTTACTTTCTAAGAGGAAATGTGTTCACTGTTGATTTAGTATGGACATTTTTTATATTATGAACATAAAAGTTTATATTTTTTTAAAATTCAATTTGATTAATAGTAAACTTTTAAAATGTCTTTGTATGATAAATCAGTTTTTAAAACATTTCAAAAAAATAAAGAAAAGAAGATCTTTAGAGGAAACTGGCCTCAAATACACTGTGGATCTTCTGTTTAGTAGAGAAAGATGTCATTACAAAAATACAGTAAAAGAGTATAAGAAAGAAAAAGTAAATATTTTCTATGCAAAACCTATATTTATTAAACTAAAATGCCTCAGTTGCTTTTCCAAGGTCAGAAACATAATTACAAGAGTATTCACATGGGTTTCTCAGATTTTTAGTGTTACATTATCCTTAATTTTTCTGTTGATTGCTCCTGTGTAACTAATTTACCCTGACAAAGAAAGTATCTTATCACAAGTATTTGTTAAATTATATATTTATACATTTATTAAATTATATCTTTCTTTTTCTCTGCCAATTAAATGCAAATTACTTGTGAATAGTGTCTGTCATATTCTTTATATACTTCCAGCACACATGAGAGTGATAAGTACAAAATGGATATTCAATATACTAATCTCTTTAATATATATTTATTCAAAAACTACCAGAAGTTTTATTATGAAGCAGTGAAGAAATAATGACAAACTGGACAGGCATGATCCCTGTCTCAAAAATACACATTCTCACACTAATAAGTTGAAATTGACTTGGAAATCAATCCAAACTTACGTCATAATTACTTCTTTATTTTGTAAAGTATATCATTCATCAATCTAGATTTATTCATGAACACATTTTTAAAAACTAAAATATTCAATCCAATATGAGTTCAAACCTTCAGCTTCATATCTAGTAAAAACAAGTCTGATTCCTTCAGTTCAAGTCTGACTCCCGTCTTAGATACACCCTCCTCTAAAGGGAGGATATAAAATTGTTTCTCACTCTTTTGGGCTTATGCTCCCAAATCCCTACTCTACTTCCAGAGTCAGAGAAAGAATAAGGACAGACTGGAGACCTAGGGATTCGGATATTTTTATTTATGCTTCTGTGATCTTCTAGTTAACATTAGCTGGCTACTTTGTGTTCTACGAAAGGGGATGTCCAAATGCTCACTCTTTTATAGAGTAAAGTTTTAGGATCTTATAAGGCTATCAAGGATTTCCTCACTGCTGTTTTCTATAATATGAATGTTACCTTCTCCAGCTCAGTCTTGAAAGCCCTTTCATTTTCTGTCCCTAACAGAAAAGCTAGAGCCTCTAATGCTAGAGTCCTTGCAGTTCAGCAAAAACCTTCTTAGATAAAGTCCCATCAAGATGGCTTGAGCCAAGTGACCTTATTTGTTTTCACTTGATTTATAGAATACTCATTCATCCTTGCCATGCTGGACCATGGAAGTGAAAAGAGCTGCTATTAGCACTCTTTCTCTTTACCATGCTGTTAGAGGAAGTTCCAGCCAAGCTACTATTGTCAGGGTTGATATTTTTGAAGGGTGTTGCCCCTGTTCTTTGGCTCCTGGCTTGGAAGGATCACAGGCTGGGCCAGTGCAATGGAGTGATGATGGACATGATCAACTCACACAAGCAGCTTTTACTGAAGGCTATTTTTGCATAGAAATAGAGAGCAAAAGAATGTTTCCTGAGGGGAAAGGGGTCTATGTTTGCTAATGGAGAAGACACTGGGGTCTTTTCACACTTCTACTTTTATATCTATACCTTATGATATACTAAATGGTGGGTGGAATATTCATTGTTTTCCTGGGAAAATGGTGGAGAGTTCTTAGGACTAAGGGCATTCCCTAATTTTATCCTTATAAGGTAATTTCCAGGGGTTGCCATGACAATTGTAAATTGTCGTGGTGCTGATGGGTGTGATTTTTACTATGCTAATGTATGTTAATGGAGAATTGGTCACCTGTAGACATGAGCTCCTAGTTTTTACGCATGCTCCTGGCCGGGAAAAGTCCCTAACCTCAAGTTCCTGCTGTTGCGGGTTTGGTTCTAAATGTTCATTAGCCTCCTCATTTTTGCCCCCCTCCTCTTTTCCTGTGGTTAATGCTGCCCATGTACACCTGCCCCTAACACTGTTTATAGAACTTTCAGGTAGGTAGCAGACACCAGGCTCTATGTTTTTGATTAGTCAAGAATTTCATGAAATACATGTCCATTGTTCCCAAGAGACCTTCATGGCATTTTTTTTTCTGGTTTCTGCAGTTCAGCAAGTCTCCAGGTTGGCAGTCAGATACCAGTGTCTTCTTCCTTAAGGAAGCCCAAGAAGGAAGAGTTTCTCTTATACCATAACTTTTGACTTGACAGAACTGTAGACTATGCCTCTATTACCTAATGAGTAGAGAAGGAAAAAATCCAAAACACTCTTTACTCTGAAGAATGACCTTCTAAATGTCTAGTCTTCTTTGATATAATTTGAATTTGAATTGAAGGTTGATGGTGGCTAGTTCTGCTGTTTAATATGTTCTGAATGAATAAGGCTGGTACAAGTCAAGTATTTATCAGCTATTATTCTCAGTTGCAGGGATTCATATGAGATTTTCAGACAATAAGAAAAATCCTGTCCAACATCTTATTACTTATAGTTGTTATAAATATGAGAAACACCATATATTAATAGCTCCTCTGGGAAGTATTGGTTACAGTGGAGTCTATGCAAATGGTAATCCATGGAGTTGTGCAATATGGCAGCTCTGTAACAGGTCAGACTAATTAAGAAACTTGGTTATCCAAATTTTTACATAGCTGCTAGATTACACATAAAGAGGTTTTTCTCTAAAGCTTGAACATTTTCATATCTGAGTACAGCAAGACAAAGAGCAGATCAAGATAAAGTTATGACTTAGATAGAAACAATATTCTACAGAAATTTTTCAGAGTGTCTTTGTAGTGATATTATACAAGTTATAAGATTATATTGGAGTTGCAGCATGGAGTTGAGAAGAGTAGCATATATTAAACTGAAAACCACAATCACCTCTGAAAGAGGCCTAAAGTGCTAAACTTATAGTAATGCACTTTGGAAATTCCAGGATTTGGGGTGAGGGGAGATTGAGGGTGAAGGCACAGCCAGTAGCATACTATAAGTGTAAACTTTTGTTGAACAAATACAAAGAAATAATGTTTCAGGAAAAGTTACATTAAAAAAGAAAAGAAAGCTAAAAAATTGTGCCAAATGCAGAGAAGGGCAAGGTGAAGATAAAAATAGCACAGAATATATGTCACATTTGGCAGAGGATGGCAGTTATGCTGTCTTTACTGATTTAGATCAGACCATTTGGGGGCTTCTGATTTCACCTTCACCATGTAAAGTTCTTAGAGGTCATCTCTCCCATCCCTGCAACAAGAAAAAGTTGGACAAACTTAGAATCAATTACTTTTCTTGGACCCATTAGAGAACTGAGGTTTAAGGACAAGCCCACACTCCAAAATCTGGAGAGACAGTCACATCCAGAGAAATGGAGCAACCAAGATCTACCCTAATGGAGCAGAGCCACTGGAGCCGTAACTGATAAAAACATTTAAAAGATAATTTTGAAGAATTGCTTGAGGCTGAGTGTGGGTAGCATAAAAATGAGAAACTCCCGGAGGCCATATTCTTAGGAAGACCTCACACATTTTCATCCTTCCTTCCAGAAACCCCACTAGATTCTCATGGTTCGGGTCTCTGAAGAATTCTCTCATCCCGGTGAGGAAGTGGGGATGGAGAGACCTAGTGCTTTGGGAAATAAGTATACGCAGAGCCTTCTCTATAAAAACAAAGGCCTACTCTTCAGGGGAAAAAACTTTGCCATGACATAATTCTGAATCCTTATTACAGCTATAAGTTTAGGTAATTGCACTCTAGGCTCTTCCACTTTTTGTGTCTCACCTAAGGGGGGTGATGATAAGGGGGAGGATGTAATAAACTGTGTTCAGGGCTTTCAAGAAATAAATTGGAAATGCTATAACCAGGGAAGAAAATAGGGGGTAAGGGGTAAAAAATGTCACAGTCCTGAAACACAGGCCCACTTAAACACTGAAGTTTAGTCATAGACTGTAGAAACACTTACCTTTTCTCACAACTTAACAGCAGGGTTCCAGTATAATAATAGTGGATTATAGGTAAAGAGCTGTAAGACACGGACTCTCTCTGAGGAATAGTACTTAAGGAAGCCCAAGGTCAAGGGAGGAGACAAAAACAAGGGCACTAGAAGAAATTGAAACCTCTGGCACCTACAGCTCTAATAAACATTAAAAACATCACAGCTCCTAGGCATATTAACATAAATCCTCACATTAAGAGCCTATTTACCTCAGTTCCTATTACCTAATCAATCTTGTCTGACTCAACAAATATCAAGAAGGAATACTGAAAGCTGTGAAATAAGACACAGTCTAAAAGGAAAATGCAATCCTCAGAACCAGACTCAAATGTGACACAAATGTAGGAATTATCAGACAGGGAATTTAAAATAACTTTGATTAAAATATTATGGGTTCTAATGGAATAAATAGACACAATGAAAATGCAGATGGGTAATGTAAGCAGAGAGATGGAAACTATAAAAGAAGCAGAAGGAAATTCTTGAAGTAAAAAGCACAATAACAGTGTGACAGCTGAAGTGAACATGAAGACAGGTCAATGGCAATTTTCCCAAAATGAAAACTGAAATGCAAAGAGAAAAAAATGTCTATCCATATAAAGCAGAACAGAATGTTGGAGATCTGTGGGAATGTTTCAAAAAGTGTAACATATACGTAATTGGAATACCAGAAGGAGAAGAAAGACAGAGCAAAAGAAATATATGAAGAAACAAAGGTCAAGAATTTTCCAAAACAATAACAAATACCAACCCACAGATCAACAAACCAGCTCAGAAAACACCAAGCAGGATAAATACCAAAACACACCTCAACATTAAACTTAAGAAACCAAAGACAAAGAGAAAATCTTGAAGGAAGCCAGAGGAACAAAACTATTTTACCTATTCAGGCACAAAGTATGAATTACATCAGATTCTCATCAGAAACTATTCAAGCAAGAAGAAAGTGGAGTAAAATATTTAATGTGTCAAAAGAACTTCACCTAGAATTCCACATGCAGACAAATTATCCTTCAACATTGAAAGATAAAGACTGTTGCAGTCAAATAAAAACTGAAGGAATACATTTCCCACAGACATGCCCTGCAAGAAATGTTAAAAGAAGCTCTTCAGGCAAAAGAAAAGTTATGTAGGCCAGAAACTTGGATCTACACAAAGAAAAGAATGTGGGAGGAAAAAAAAAAAAAACAAATGAAGGTAAAATAAAGGGCTTTTACTTTTCTTGTTTATAATTTATCTAAAAAATAACTGTGCAAAAAATAATAGTACCAGCATATTGGGTGATTATATCATATGGGTAGGTGACAGCAATGCCACAGGGCATGGAAGGGAGGAACTGAGAATACTGTTAGGTGGGAACTGTGCTACATGTGAAGCAGTATAATGCTATTTGAAGTTAAACCCAGGTTATTAAAAATGTATATTGTAAACTCTAGGGCAACTGCAATAAAATCTTTTTAAAGTAGTATAACTGATACACTAGAGGGGAGATATAATGGAATCATATAAAATGCTCAATTAAAACTATAGAAGGCAGAAGAATGAATTAAGAAAGCAGTGCCCAAGACACATTAAGGGCTGGAAACACTAGCAAACCAAAGAAAGCCCTTTTTTGTGTCTGTTAGCTTAGATACTTGTAACCTGGACTGCTAAAGATGTAGTCATTCAAAGTGGACAAAAACTGAAGGGCCTCTCACCTCTCACAAAAATTGACTCACTGTGGGTAACAGACTTAAACCTAAGGCATGAAACCATAAGAATTCTAGAAGAAAACGTTGGAAAAACTCTTATAGACATTGGCCTAGGCAAAGAATTCATGAAGGAGACCCCAAAAGCAATCACAGCATCAACAAAAATAAATAAATGGGACCTGATCAAATTAAAAAGCTTCTGCACAGCCAAGGAAACTATCACTAGAGCGAATAGACAACCTACAGAATGGGAAAAAACATTTGCATGCTATACATCTGGTAAAGGGCTGATAACTAGAATATACATAGAACTCAGGAAAATCAGCAAGAAAAAATCAAACAACCCCATTAAAAAGTGGGCAAAGGACATGACCAGAAACTTTTCAAAAGAAGATAGACTAATAGCCAAGAAACAGATGAAGAAATGCTCAACATCTCTAATCATCAGGGAAATGCAAATCAAAACCACAATGAGATATCACTTAACTCCAATGAGAATGGCTTTTACCAAAAGGTCCCATAACAACAAATGTTGGTGTGGATGCAGAGAGAGAGGAACACTCATACACTGCTGGTGGGACTGCAAACTAGTACAACCGCTATGGAAAGTAATATGGAAATACCTCAAAGAACTAAAAGTAGAACTTCCATTTGATCCAGGAATCCCACTACTGGGCATCTACCCAAAGGGAAAAAAGATGTTCTATTATAAAGACATCTACACTCAAATGTTTATAGCAGCACAATTCACAATTGCAAAGATGTGGAAAAAACCCAAATGCCCATCAATCCATGAGTGGATTAACAAAATGTGGTATATGTATACCATGGAGAACTACTCAGCCACAAAAAACAATGGTGAACTAACACCTCTTGTATTATCCTGGATGGAGGCTGGAGCCCATCCTCCTAAGTGAAATATCACAAGAATGGAAAAACAAGCACCACATATACTCACCATCAAATTGGTACTAATTGATGAGCACTTATGTGCACATATGAACATAACATTCATCGGGTGTCGGGCAGGTGGAGGCGAGGAAGGGATGGGTATATTCACACATAATCAGTGTGGTGCTTACTGTCTGGGGGAGGGGCACGCTTGTAGCTCTGACTCAGGCGGTGCAAAGGCAATATAAGTAACCTAAACGTCTATACCCCTGTAATATTTTGAAATAAAAAAATTAATCATACCTAAAGAATAAGACAAAACAAGAAAATTTGCTGTACTAGATATCAAATTAAATAAAGACAGCATAGTGCTACTCTAATGAAACACATACCAGATATACTTTTGTGGGTACACTTGATGTATAACAAAAGTGGTGATTTGCAGTAGTTGGGAAAAGCACTGGTTTAATTGTATATACATCTTAAAACAAATAAAACCTGATCCCTATTTAACTTCATACACAGAGGTTTTTGTTTTTTGTTTTTTGGGGTTTTTTTTTGAGGCAGGGTCGCCCAGGCTGGAGTGCAGTGGCACGATCATAGTTCACTGCAGCCTCGAACTCCTGGGCTTGAGAGGTCATCCTAACTCAACCTTTGAATAGCTAGGACTACAGGTGCATGCCATCATACCTGGCTAATGTTTTTGTAGACATGGAGTCTTGCTCTGTTGCCCAGAGCTGGTCTCTAACTCCTGGACTGAAGTATGTCTGGCTATCCTCGGTCCTTTATATATTCATATAAATTTCAGAATCGGCTTGTCAATTCTACCTAAAATTTAATTTTTTTGGAATTTGATTTGGTTACAGAAAATATACAGATTTATTTAGGGAGAACTGACATCTTTACAATAGTGACTCTCTCATTACATGAACAAGATATAGCCCTTCATTTATATAGCTCTTTAGCTTACATCAATAATGATTTGGAGTTTCCTTGCAAATTTTTGTTACATTTAATCCTAGACATTTGATGTTTTTGATGTTACTGTATTTTCATTTAGTTCAAAATATTTCTAAATTTCTCTTGAGATTTCTTCCTAGACCCATGTGTTATTTAGAAGTGTGTTGTTTAAGCACTAAGTATCTGAGGATTTTCCTGCTACCTCTCTGTTATTGATTTCCAGTTTAATTCCACTGTGGTCTGAGAGCAGACAATTATGATTTCTACTCTTTTAAATTTGTTAAGGTGTGTTTTATGGCCCAGAATGCGGTCTATCTTTGTGAATGTTCCATGTGAGCTTGAGAAGAATGTGTATCCTACTGTTGCTGGATGAAGCAATCTACAGATGTCCAGCATATCCAGTTGATTGATGGTGTTATTGAGCTCAACTATGTCCTTACTGATTTTATGCTGCTGGATCTGTCCATTTCTGACAGAAGGGTATTGAATTTTCCAACTATAATAATTGGATTCAGCTGTTTCTCATTGTAGTTCTATGAGTTCCTACCTCATGTATTCTGATGCTCTGTTGCATACATGTTAAGGACTGTTATGTCTTCTTGGAGAACTGACCTCTTTATTATTATGTAATGAACTTTTTTATCTCTGATAACTTTCCTTGTTTTGAAATCAATTATCTGAAATTAATATAGCCACTCCATCTTTCTTTTGATTAGCGTTAGCATGATATAGCTCTATACATTTACTTCTCCATCCATTTACTTTTATAATAAAAGTGATTTTCTTATATAAAAAAAATTAATTAATAAAAAAAAAAACTGAAAGGGGGGGGAACCTAAGATGCCACACCTGTTTGACCAGGCAGTTGTCCTAAACCAGCTGTAGTACTGGCATGCAGAGAGGTGAGAACTTGAAAAGCTAGTTATCACAAATTTGTTTTTCTTGTTGTTTTGAGCATTTGCAAAGCTGAGTATGACAAGTTTGGGTGGTGTTTTTTTGTTTGTTTGTTTTTGTTTTTTTGGAGGGATGGGGAAGTTAAAAAAAAGCTTCTAGAAAAGAAAATATGTAAAATTTAAAATTAAAAATTCAGTGGAAGAAATGAAAAACAGAACAGATCCAGTGAAGATAAAATTTTTAAACCGTAGGTTAGATTTTAAGATCTCACTCAGTAAGCTGCTGAGAGAAAAGGAGGTGGAACATGAAAGAGGTTAAGAGATGCAGAGGGCAAAATGAGAATTTCTAATATGCATTTAAACAAGATGAAGAGAATAGAGCAAAATGGAGGTGAAGCAACACTTGAGAAAATAATTATTGGAACTTTCAAGAACTGATAAATAAAACCACACAAATTTATAGATAAGAGCAATAGCTACAAATGTAGGGAAAAAACTGGGTCAATGTAAACATGGGGAATATCGGATTGTATTGTTGAATTGGAAAACGAAGAAAGAAAACAAGCAAACAAGCAAAACCATCATCAAGCTCTATGCTGCTCCTCAGAGGTATATCCCTAAACTAAGGAAAAGTTGAAAGTAATAAAATAAAATAGAAATAAACGCCAAAAAAATGTAGCCAAAAGAAATTGTAGTAGCTATATATTACTCTCAGACAAAATAAATTGTAGTACAAAAACAGCTTTATTAGAAATACCCTCTATATAATGATATTTTAAAGTGTTGAATTCACTAGGGATATATGACAGTTCTTAACTTGTATTCACTTAATAAAACATTTAAAGTGAAACTTATAAGACTACAGGGAAATAGACAAATATGCTATTATAATGGGATATTTTTAAACACTGTTCTTTATTATTAGTAGGGAAAATAAAGATACAGACTATAAAGACAAAGAAGATTTGATCAGAATCCTGCCCTGGCTCCCATTCTCATTCAGAGTGAAAACAAGTCTTTGTAAAGCCCAGATGATGCTTTAATTGACCCCTTGACTGCCTTTCTGACCTCCACTCATACTACTCTCCCTCTTAGAATGTTCTAGCTCTTGGCCTCCTCACTCTTTACAATGCTAGACATGCTTCCACCTTAGGGCTTTTGCACTTGCTGCTCTCTGTAATCTTCAAGATTATTTCCTTTCTTTGCTCAGACGTCACCTTCTCAATGACCACCTTTGTTAGAATGCAGTGCACAACCCCCCCACTTTCACCACTCTAGATATCCTTCCCCCTGCTCCATTTTTCCTTACCACTTCTCTCCTTCTAGCATATGAGTTAATGTACCCATTTCTTGCATTTACTGTTGTCTGCCTTCCCACCCCTGCTTAAATGTAAATTGTATGAGGGAAGAGATCAGTGTTTCCTTCCATGATATATGCCAAGCACTTAGAACAGTGGCTGGCACATATGTTGTTATAAATATTTGTTTATTGAATAAAAAGACCAGGACTTTAGGTGTGATGGGCAAAGTCAAGCCAAATAGAGATGATGGGGAGATCAAGGTAAGTATTTTTCCACAGGAATTCAATTTCTAGCAGTAAAAAGCAGGAAAAAGAAAGGAAATCAGTTTGTGAAGTTGGCATAAGCCAGTATAAGACATCTGATGAGTTGTCAGCTGATGGTCAGTTGTCAGGCTAAGTCTCCTTAGGTGCTTCCTCATTCCAAATTATATTAATAGAATCTAGGATACTGGAGGACTTACAGATGGGGCTAATTCAAGTTTGAGTGCACAATTCCTGCATTATAAAGAAGAACACATCATTGTCTCAAGCTCTAAGAACTCACAACCTGGTGTGGGAGAAATCATTACCAACAAAAAATGTCTATGCAAATCTAGACAAGTAAGTAAAAATATATCTAAATTTATTGACTGAAAACCTTTTTTTCTTAATAAAAGCTTATATATATGAGAAGAAAAGAGCATATCAAATGATATAAAATACCTAGGTGTATATCTATCTCTATTTAAGAAAAATGTTACTCAGATTCTATCTGTACACAAGGATTCCTCTATCTTTTGAGAGGAAATAATAGTCTGCTAAAACATGGGGGACTCAAAGCTAGCAATTAACAGAATTGCATTTGCAATTCTGATAATTCCCTGATATCTGACTCTAATTATTATTGATGTTATTGAATTATCTATAAGGTTCTTATTGTTAATCTTATATGTTTCTTTTCTCTCCCTGTTTTGTAGGCCCACCTCTTCCTACAAAAGGATGTCAATAGTTTCAGTCTCCTCCTCTACCACATAACTGGAACCACATAAATAAATAAATTAACTGCTTAGGATTTGTGGCATCCAATATTAACATCCTTCTAAGTCTAATGTCAGGGTGAGAAGACTAACTGAAGGAAATCTAAACAGAAAATGTTTTAACTTTTTTTGGCTACCATACAAAGCTTAAAATGAGAGAATTTCCAGTGATCCGAGGGCTGTTGTCTCTATAGAGAATTTCATAATTCTTGTAATTTAGTTCAAGTTCATTTTGACAGTCCTGGCTTTAAAACATATTTGTGGAATTACACAATAGTCACAATTGGCCAAATGCCTAGTTTTTAAAGCACATTTCTTTTATCTATTCTATACAGCTTTTTGCTTTGTCATTAATTTTTACAGCTTAATGTTTCTATATTGGACAGGAAACAGGGTGACTTTTATCCCTTATTTTATAATACACATGAGAATCATATGTATCCCTTGGGATTTTACTCCTAATATGCTGAGACTTTGATTTTATAGTAGAGTGCTAACTTCTGTTTTTTCTAGAAGATGGTATTTTACTAATTAATGTTTAGTTTATTGCTCTGTTTCCACACACAGGAGACACACTCACTTGTATATAATGGCAACTAGGAAAAAAATTACATTTTTTATCTATAATTTTCATTGCACATATTTTAAGAAGGTTACTATAAGATAAATGAAGCAAGTATGTACTAATTTTGGTTCACCATTATTGAACTATATTTTTTAAGTCCAAGAAAATACAAAATGTATACTATACTTTCCACAAGTCTGTTGTAATTTCCTCAATATTATATGCGTATGTGCAAAAATGTTTGCATTATTCCTTCAAATCAGACACCTTCAGTTATAGGATGTGCCATTATTTTATGTGCCATCAAAACATCCAGGATACTGCCAATTGTTATAAAACAGTATGAATTGTAAGACAAAAGATACACCTTAATATTAACATCCTTCTAAGGCTAAAGTCATGGTGAGAAGACTAACTTAAGGAAATCTAAATAGAAAATGTTTTAACTTTTAGTATGTTTTAACATATAGTGTTTCTTCCAAGTGATTTTTTAAAAAAATATATGTTACTATCTCATGCACATTTTGATTAGATTCCCACAGTAAAATTGTCATATCTGTACCATTTTATGTAGAGGAGTTTGCATGGAAATCAGAAAATATTGATAACAACTGGATATTGCTGTAGGATGCAGACATGTTTTTTTAACAGTAATTATAATAAACCAAGTTTTCCTCTTCACATTATTGGAGAATCAATTAAGGATATTTTGAATAGGATTATTGTTAGAAGAGCTACATATATGTCATGAAATTTAATGGAATAACTATTCTCTGTGAGAAATAAATTTATTTGGAAGATTAGATATGGTAATTTATGTAGGAAGTTCTGCCTCCAGTAATGACAGAGTAGCTCTTGTCAGACCTTTCCTCCAATAGATAACAATTATAATGTCTGCAGGAAAAACTTGAATGAAATAAGGAATTTATCTGGAGGCCCTGGAGAATTACTAAAAGCCGGCAGAAGATACTGAAGGGGAGTCACTATTTGGAAGATGGAAATAGTGCTAGATGAATTTCTCATTTTTTTATAGCTTTTATGCTGAAAGCAAGCCCCAGTCAGTGGCATATGAAGTGGCAAATCTTACTTAGAAACTTACAGCTTTATGTCTTGAAGAGCCATAGGAAAGAGTTTGGTAATTATCACAACGGGAAAGAAAGCCAAGAAAGGAGGGAGCCATGGAAGAGGGGAAGCCCCAAATTCTACATACGAACTCCTTTCAAATCTCTGGCCACCTGCTGAATTATGCATGCATGTGATAGACTCCAAACAGTCTGGCTAAGGCTAAATGAGTTAAACTGAGATTTCTGTTGCTACCTACCTCAATAAAGTTTTGCTTTTGAGTTAGCCAATTTAACCGTGTATTGCCACAAACAAAATCCACTAATCTTTGGAGGAATATAATCAAAATTGGAATTTCTACAATATCTTCATTCACAATGCCCAGGACACATTGAATATTTGACCTGTATGGAAAAAGAAAGGCAGTTTGACCCATATTTAAGAAGAAAGGCAAACAACCTGAAATGACCAAAATGTTAGGATTAGTAGATAAGAATTGTAAAACGCTTGATATACTTATGTTCATGGACATAAAGGAAAATATGTTTGTAGTGAGTACATAAGAAATCTCAAGAGAGAAATGAAAACAATTGAAAAGAACCAAATGCAATTTTTGGAACTGAGAAACAAATTATCTGAGAAAATTTATGTAATGTCCTAATGAATAATATGATTGGTACTAATAAAAGAAACAAAGAAAGAAAGAGAAAAATAGAAAAAATGGAAACAGTAGCTAAAGAGAAGTTAAATATGAAGAAAAAATTATGTCTTTTATCTCCATGTTATTCAAGAGCAAGAATAAAGGGGAAATGATGGGATGTTTGTGTTTATTAAGTAAAAAACTCCAAAGTAATAGACTAGGAAATTCACTCTCTTGAGTCTTTTTATTATATAAAGAAGGTGGACAATACTGTTTTTATACTGATCTTTCCAAAATTCTTTACTCTTTCAGGTCAGTATATCCAGCTTAAAGCATTCTGATACATTTGCTATAATAAAATGCACCTTAAGGGATATGTACAAGGCATACATTATTATATAACTTTTAGTTTGATATTCAGTTATAGGGTGTCAGAATTTGATATTGATTATAAGTATATGCTATCATAAAAGAAAAATAAACCATATTTCCAGGCCTTTGGAGCACTTATTTCTTTTTACTTTTGTTTTGTATTGGCAGTATCTGAAAGACAGATATAATAGCTATAATTAAGATTTATAATCTTCAGGAGAGAGTGGACAAGGGCATGGATTTTCATGAAATTGCATTAATATCAATTACTTTGATGAAAACAGTTTTAAAATGTGGATTAACAAAATCTTACATTAGGAAATATTCAAAGGGATTATTAAATTAAATTATAGTGGTAGATCATTTTCTAGAAAAAATGATTGGTATTGGACAAAGCTTAACATATACTAATTATGTTTACATTGACTTTTTCTTCACTTTTGTGACTATTCTACTAAGGATCATTATTCCAAACTTTATAACATAAAACTGCAGTCCCCAACTCCTGGGCAACAGACCAGTGTTGGTCCCTGGCCTGTTAGGAACCAGGCCGCACAGCAGGAGGTAAGTGAGCATGGTCCAGCGAGGGAAGCTTCATCTGTATTTACAGCCACTTCCCATTGCTTGCATCACCGCCTGAGCTCCGCCTCCTGTCAGATCAGCGGCAGCATTAGATTCTCATAGGAGAGCAAACCCTACCATAAACTGAGCATGTGAGGGATCTAGATTGCGTGCTCCTTATGAGAATTTAATGCCTGATGATCTGAGGTGGCGCTGAGGTGGTGATGCTAGCGCTGGGGAGCGGCTGCAAATACAGATTATAGTTAACAAAGAAGTTTGACTGCACAATAAATGTAATGCACTTGAATCATTCCAAAACCAGGGCAGGAACCCCCCTGCCCTGGTTCCTGGAAAAATTGTCTTCCACGAAACCAGTCCCTAGTGCCAAAAAGGTTGGGGACCACTGAAAACATTTTAATAGAAAAATAAGATAAATGAGCTCAGGTGTTACCCATTAATAGTGTGAAAAGCAAAGTATCAAGATGAAAAATGAATGATCCAGTCTTTCCTTTGACTTATTCTAGTCATTTTTAATTACATCATTTTCAACTCATTTGCTATCCAGTTCCATGGAAGTAATTTTTCTTCCTCTTCCTACTAAGTATTTTATTGTTGCAGAATTGAATTACAACAAAATTTAGAATAGAAATGTAAAAAAAATAAATAAATATTTAATGTCTATATAATTAGAGCATTACCTCAATTTGACAGTTCCAGTGCAATCATAATGACAAAAACAGATAACTAGCAGTAGAAAATTGTTTTTTATGTCCATGAATATTTTTATGTCCATGGAGTTTTGCTCAGGAAAATATAGCCACTTCTTTCTTGAAATAGTGGACTTTTTCTCCCTGAATCTTGAGTTGACATTTTCAAGACAGAACTTCATCTTTGTCTTCTCCAAACCTACCGATGGATTTAGTATACCAGAAACTTAAAATCCTAGTTAAATGAAAATTTCCCACTCAAAATCCTAAACATATCATTTAAAGAAGAAAGTAGGTTCAGTTTCTGGAAGAATTACTCATCCTGGTTTCATACATAATTAGTAATTTTTCAACTCTTGTCCTGTACTTAATTTTAAAATAGGGTATATAGATGGCATTTTAAATGTAGCCTTTTAAACTTAATAGCTTATGTTATGGGCTGAATTGTTTCCTCTCAAAATTTATATGTTAAAGTCCTAACCCCTAGTACCTCAGAATGTGAGTATAATTGGAGATAGGGTCTTCAAAGAGGTGATTAAGTTTAAATTAGGTCATTAAGATGGGCCCTAATCTAAAACGACTTGTGCCTTATAAGAAGAGAAAATTTGGATCCAGACACACACAAAGGAAACACAATGTGAACATACAGGGAGAAGATAACCATCTGCAAACCAAGGAGAGAGGCCTCAGAAGAAACCAACCCTGCTTTGCCTTCCGAATTGCATGAAAATTAATTTCTGTTGTTTAAACTACCCAGTCTGTGGTACTTTCTTATGGCAGCCCAAGCAAATGAATAAAGCTTATTTTTAAAAGAAGGGTATAAAATATCAGTTTCTGTGGATGTATCATTTTAATAGGATATGAGTGTTGTTTCCAGACACGTTTATCCCATTATATATGGTTTTATAGGTGAACATTTGAAATATCTATCAAAAACTTTGTTACATTTTTCCTTATAAGTTTTGGCACTTGATAACACATGAGCACTGATATTATACTGTAAGACTAATAATCAGAACTCAATTTACAACTCTGAAGAATATGTAAGTTACATGAAAAATTTTGTTTAAAGCAATATTGCTGAATTTTAGGGGACCAAAGTATTTTACAGACTTAAAATAGCAATGTTAAAAAGAAAATTCAAAGAAAGAACAATAGTTTAATAAAGAATCATGGAATTGTTACTGGAGCATTTGATGTGTACAGTCAATGTTTCCCTTGGCTAAATAAGGAAACTCAAACATTTAAAAGCCTTTGTTTTGTTTTGTTTAAAAAAAAAAATTTAGAGAGTGTATCCCCAGTGGGCAAATTGGGAAAACAGAAGTATAAAAAATAAGTCCAGCAAAAAGAAACTATTATGTTTTCACAAACTTTGATCTAGCATGAGGTAGTAATTAGAGCATGGAATTATAAAATGCTATTTGTACATAAAATGTTTGGAGATGCTTAATTTAAATATATCACCCAAGAAATTTACAGAGAAATGATGCTCTGCACCTATTTGGAATTACTCCACATAGAACAAAAAAAGAAGTTCCCTCTGCTGTTTCAAATCTGTGATGTGGCCCCTCAGAGATCTTTGTTTAGACACTATAATCAATAAAAACACCACCAATGTATTGATGATTCCTAAACAATCTCATTAGTAAGGATAATAGAGGAGGTAGAGAAGTAGTGGTAAACCCTATCCCCCGTATAAGCCTATCTTAAAGTCATGTAATGGCAGGAGCTATTTCTTTTTCTTTACTGCCCCTTATATTTTAAGAAATCAATGTTTTGCTTATGTGCATGTGATCATAGGTGATCCAGAAAAGTAAAGGTGACCAAATAGAAAATGAAAACTTAATCTTTCATAAAACTACCCATATGTTATGTCTAGTTTGTCATTTACCAGGTAGAGATGGCATACCAAAATAAAATTTTATATTGTTACTATTATTAATATTTATTGTTTTCTTTTACTATAATAAAGAGAAAATTAAAACTTAAATATCCTATAATATACTCAGGTATACACTGTATAAGTCAAAATAGAATTCTGAAATTAAAGTTTTCAAAAACTCAAAAGGATATTTAAAATGTAGTAATAGTTTTGTAACCCTAAAACTATAGAAAACAGCCCTTATTTTGAATGGGTTGCAATATTCCTAATGTTGCTCAGGTACCAGCATTGTAGATAACAAAGCTTGTTAGAATTATTGGGGGAACAACCAAGAAAGTGCATATCTTTATAGTTCATTATTATTGTTATCCACCAAGACTGCTTTGAATTAAATGAAACACTAAATGTACTCTTAGGGCCATAGCTGTTTATATATGCAGAGACAGAGTCTCAGTGTCCTGGTTAACTTAGAAGAGAAGAGAAAAGGAAAAGGAAAGGAAAAAGTCCATGAAAATAGCTAGTGACATAAAAGTCAGCCTCCACATGCCAAATTTTAAAAGTCTAGATGTAGTATATTGAAACAAATTTAGGTAATAGCAAATCAATTTCCATAATCAGAAATGTGTCTATAGTAGCATAAAACTTCAGTTGTATTATAAACAAGCAGTATTCTCCAAATTGTTTTCTAGGCCAAACTGCAAAAGAAGATGACATTTCACACAAGAGCAACTATTGCAAAAACATGGTTCTTATTTCTCACGAATACTGATTTCTAAATCATTCTCTTTTTTCATATCCAGTTGTCAAATGGCTGTCAGATATTTTTAGGTAAATATATTTGCTAACTGATTATACCCTATTTTTAAGTGAGCCTCGTACTACAAATCAATCAACATAACAGAATTTTAAATTTATGGTTCTAAAACAAGACTTTGATTAGCCATGACAATCTACTTTTCAACAAAGCTTAGAACTTTGAGGGAAAGAACTCTTATTTCGTCTTTGTATGACACTGTAATTAGCTTATTCTTGGGCACATAATAGTCATTTACTATTATTTGAATAATTAATGAAGTAAGGAAAGAAAGAAGGAATGGATGTGGATATTGGGAACATCCCTACCAGTCCTTGCACACCCAAGCTTGTCAGCTAGAGCCAATGCATAAAGCAAAAGCAATATGAATTTGCTGAAAATGATTGCAGCAAAAAACTAATCATACTACAAGTAGAATATCCTATAGTATTGTCAAGAAAATAAAGACTTTTAGCCTGCTATTTAAAAACTTTCATAATTACCTCCAACTGAATGATTTCTAGTCTTCTCTGGAATTCCAGCTCCCTATGTTTAATTGTTGGCTGTATAAACTGCCTGGAGGAACTCATGGAACTACAAAATCAATAGGGAGAAAGCTAAGTCCGTTCATCTATGTCTCAATCTCTGAAAAACACCTGCATTATAGTAGGCCAAATTCAAAATAATAGAAATTTTTAAGGGACTTTGTCAAATGTCTTTCTTAATCAGTTAGGCTATATAATTTTTACTTTGTTGACACATTTCTTCTCTCCGCGTTTTCCCTTTTTTCTCTACTTTGTGTCGTGTCCTTTTCCATCTCTTATGTCCTCATTGGTATCATTTCTTTAGTTTTTTCTGACACTATTTCATTCTATTCAAGACTTCAGATTAGTTTTTCTATATCACACTTAGAAAATGTTATTTACTGAAAAAATGGCCGCCAAATTAAATACAAATTGGTTAAATCAGCATCCAAAATCAAAGCTCCACATAGATTTTAGGATTTAATCCTAATAATTTCCTACTTGGGCACAAAAGGCTAATCTAATTGGACCACTTCTCTTCCTGAAGCAGAAATTCGTAATGTTTCTTCTCCCTAAAAAGTCACCCTTTTTATATGTGTTGAAATCTTATAGTCTCACAAAGCATACAATCAATGTCACTATCTATGTTAAGACTTCTTGATATTTCCAAACAGATGTGATCCCTTTTTCTTCTATATTTTCCAAATACTCTTTGATGATGCTAACTATAATCTGTCTACTGGCTTAACTATTTTTATATTGTTTTATAATAAATACATCTGTTATGTCTACCTCATTGTGGGAATTCTGCTCTATTCCACTTTGTACCTATTATAGAACATAGCTCCAAGCTTTATACAGAGTGGTCAAAAAAGTCATGGAATGAAATTTAAAAGTCATCTAACTAAATAAAACTTGGTTACTCAAATCCCTGTCTAAGAGCTTTTGGTATCTATAGAAAACTCAGACACCTACTTAGGGAATCCCTCACCACAGCATGTGATAGCTACTCTCTGACTCAGAGTAAACATCTGGATGTCTGACTGGAACTGTCTTTGTGGTTTGGCGTTCTTTGAAACAAAGTATATTTGAAGGTCTGTTATCAGTGAAAACACTTTTTTCCATTCATTTTCCATACAGGTACTGACCAGAGAGAGGAATCCCAGATGACTCAAGTAGTGGAAAAATTAACTCTCATTCAGCTATTTTTTGTCTAAAAGACTGGTGACCATATGTAACTCATGCTTGCTGCTGAATCAGGGAAAGAAAATGAAAGGGAACCACTGGTACAGTTGGGCGAGTGGCCCAGACATACGCCTACACTACTGCCAACTCTAAGAAAAAGATGAAGACATGACTTAAGTAACCAAATTGAATATTTTCCTTGTAAATATAAACTTAGTCCTTAGCAGATTGCATATAAAATGGCACTAGAGAACTTATATTATTTCTTAATGTAGTATGTACATTGCAACAAAATTATTTGCCTTATTTTATAAAAATGTATTTTAACATAATATTGCATATATGGAGGAAAAATCATATGGCAAACCATAGTTAGCTTTCTATAAAATATATCAAGAATTCTATTAAACTATGTTAAGGAAAGCAACCATTTATTATATTTAATAGGACTAATAATAACACAAACATTTGGTAGAAATTACAAATTATAAAACATAGGACATGGTTAACAATTTTCCTAAGCTAACTGTAACTAGTAATTTATTGTTTTATATTTATAGATAGAAAGTTGTCAAAGAAACTACAGAAGACACACAAAAGTTTTATATCATTTAAGTGAAGATATTAATAAGGCTAATGCTATCCATATTTTTGTAAATAGAACCAAAGAAACAGAAATATAGCAATAACCTTTTTTATTTTGATAGATTATGGACAGTGTGTGAGAACTCTGAATTTAGGGCCTCTATCTTATTTGTAATTATGTTCCTGAACTGAGCACAGTACCTGGAAACAAAGAGATAATAGGTACCATTTGAATAAAAAACTGTTAGAACAAAGAAACAAATTCTGTAAAGTAGCAGGATACATAATCAACATACAAAATTCAGTAGTGTTTCTATACATTATTTAAAAAAGAAATCAAGAAAGCAGTCCCATTTATAACAGCATTTTAAAAAATCACTTAGGAATAAATATAACCAAGAGGGTGAAACATTTGTACACTGAAAACTACAAAGCATTGGTGGAAGAAATTGAAGACAACACATAAAAATGCAGAGATATCCCATGTTCATGAATTGGAATAGTTTATATTGTTAAAATATTTATACTATCCAAAGCAACCTACACATTCAATGCAATCCCTACCAAAATTATAATGACATTTTTTACAGAATTAGAAAAAAAATCCTAAATTTCATACAAACCACAGAAGATGCCAAAGAGCCAAAGCAATCTTAAGCAAAAAATATACAATGCTGGTAGCATCACACTTCCTGATCTCAAAATGTACTGCAAAGCCATAGTATTCAAAACAGAGGGCACTGACATAAAAACAGAAATAAAGACAAATGGAACAGAAGAGAGAACTCAGAAATAAATCCACACATTCACAGTCAATTGATTTTCAACAAAGGTGCCAAGAACACACAATGGGGAAAGAACAGTCTCTTCAATAAACAGTGTTGGAAAATGTGGATATCTACATGCAGATGAATGAAATTAGACTTTCATCCCACAGCATATACAAAAAACAACTCAAAATGTATTAAAAATTTAAATATTATGCCTGAAATTGTAAAACTCCTACAAGAAAATAAAGGAATAATCTTCCTGACATTGGTCTGGGCAACAATTTGGGGGGTATGAACCCCAAAACACATGCAACAAAAGCAATAATAGACAAATGGGATTGCATCAAATTAAATGTTTGATGCATAGCAAAGGAAACAATCAACAAAGAGACAATGTACAAAATGGGAGAAAATATTTGCAAACTATACATCTGATAAGAGGTTAATACTCAAAATATAAAAGGAACTCAGATAACTCAATAGCAAGAAAACAAATAAAAAATGAATTAAAAAACAAATTAAAAAATGGTCAAAGTACCTGGATAGACATTTTTGTTAAAGAAGACATAAAAATGGCCAACAGGTTTATTAAAAAATGCTCAACATCACTAATCATCAAAAAATGCAAATTAAAACTGCAATGATATATCACCTCACACCTATTAGAGTGACTATTATTAAAAAGACAAAAGATAACAAGTGTTGGACAGGATGTGGAGAAAAGGGAACCTGAGTACACTGTTGGTGGGCATGTAAATTAGTACAGCCATTATGGAAAAAAGAATGCAAGTTCCTCAAAAAATTAGAAATAGAACTATCACATGATCCAGCAATCCCACTTACAGGTATGTAGCTCAAGGAAATTAAATCAGTATGTCAAAGAGATATCTGCACTCTCATATGTATTGCAGCATTATTCACAATAGCCAAGATATGGAATAAACCTAAGTGTCCATTATCAGCTGAATGGATACAGAAAATGTGGAAGGTATACAAAATGGAATACTATTCAGCCATATAAAGAATGAAATCTCATCATTTGTGACAACATGGATGAACCTGGAGATCATGTTAAGTGAAATAAGCCACTCACAGAAAGATAAGTACTGTATGATCTCGTAAGTAGAATCTAAAAAAGTCAAACTTACAGAAGCAAAGAATAGAATGGTGGTTTACAGGGGCTGGTGGGGGGAATGGGAAATGTTGGTCAAAGTATATAAAGTTTCAGTTTCATCTCAGATGAATATATTCTAGAGATCTAATGTACAGCATGCTGACTACAGTTAATGACAATATATTTTATTCTTAAAATTGCTACAAATAGATCTTAATTGTTCTCTCCATACACAAAAAAATGATAAGTATGTGAAGCGATAGATATGTTAAGTAGCCTGATTTTATCAATTCATAATGTATGCATATAGCAAAATATCACTTTGTACACCACAAACATATATAATTTTTATTTGTCAACTATACCTTAATAAAGTTGAAAGAAAAGATGAAGGACACGCACACAAAAAAAGAAAGAAAATTCCATCTACCAGATTTAAATGTGTAACAATTCTGTTGGATTTCTTATTTGGCTTACATTATTAGTCCTATCAGAAAATTTTCTTTAGTTCTAAATGATAAACTACAAATTAAAATGTAAATTGCTTGATAGATACATTTTCTGATAAAAATAATAATTTTACATTAGTGAGATTAAATAACATACTTTGTTCCAAAGAATGAGAAACAGCATGTATGACCTATCAAAGTCAGAATTAGAGACTGATACCTAAAGCAGCCTAACACTTGAACTTAAGAAGCTCTGATCACTAAATTTTTCAGACAGGGGAACATACTGAATCACTGCAGATCCTGGGAGATACAGCAGCACTGAAGATCACTGATGAATATCATAATTTTTTAAAAATACTTCAGTTCTATGGATTATTTTCATGGTATTAGAGTATTTTGGTTTATTCTAGATTTTGTAAAGATCTGTTTAGTATATTTAAAATAAACACATATGATAAATATGCATGTGTTTATAAATATATGTAAACACATACATAGTTCTACACCACCTTAATCATTTTTTGTCTCAACAAAAAAATTTTCTGCCATGCTGGGAATGTATTTTTTAACACTTTGTTCATGAATTAGGATGTTATTATCATACTTCTGGTGAGAGATTGTGATTCACTGACAAGGTGGTAATTGTCAAGATTATGAGAGTAGACTGATTTTGTATACATGTTAAATGTAGAGTTGGCAGAACTTTCTGGTGAATTAATGTGTGTTGTAAGAGAAAAATTGTTGTCAAAGATGACTTCAAAATTTTGACTTTCAAAAGTGGAAGAATAAAGTTGTAATTTATCAAGATAAGGACTGAATGATTTAGCATTAGTTGTGTTATTAGAGTAATTTGAGCAAGAAAAATCAACCAACTCTATTTAGTTTGCCAAATCAACACTTGTGAGAAGGAAGTCTAATATTTATTAATTCTGTGCTAATGGAGTTGCGTGGACAGTCCTAAGAAATTGGTTTGGTTTGACTGAAAAAGAAAAAGTCAGCCCCTGTTAATATTATGTATAGAAACACAATCTTGTTTATGATAATAATACAATATTTGTAAAGTTCTTAGTATTGGCCAAATACCATAGAAAAATAGATCTTCCTCGCTACAGAAAGATCAGTAATCCCCTTCTTATCAGCGGTTTCAGTTACCCACACTATGGTACAATAAGAAATCTTGAGAGACACAGAGAGAGAGAGAGAGAGAGAACATTCACATAACTTTTATTATAGTATGCTATTATAATTGTGCTATTTTATTATTGGTTATTGTTAATATCTTTCTGTGCCTAATTTATGCCTCAGCCTCCTGAGTAGCTGGGACTATAGGTGCACACCACCACACCCCATAAATTTTTCTATTTTTTTGTAGAGATGGGGTCTCACTCTTGGTCAGGCTGATCTAGAACTCCTGGCCTCAAGCCATCCTCCTGCCTCAGCCTCCCAAATGCTAGAATTACAGGCATGGGCCACTGTGCCCAGCACAAAGGACATTTTTATGTCTAAGAAATAAACCTTTAAAATTATCTTTCTGTGAGATTTAGCTGAGTTTACATTTTTCTCTAATGGAGATTAGCAGTGCCTATGCTGGCTTTTCACAACTGATAAAGAAAGAGCCATTTTTATGATATATATCCAATATATTTTGGACTATATGTATTGTTTTTCAGTAATCAGTTGATTTACTAGTTCATATTTACATAGTTTTATATATGTTCCTAGAATAGGTTGGATGCTGAGAACCTCTTTATTTAAATAATAAACTGGTATTAAATATATTTGATTAATTTCTAATCACTAGTTTGGAACTATCAAGATGAAAGAAGCTTCAAGGATTTCCTAGCTTTAAAACAAGGAATTCTAAAATCCATTATGTACATTTTTGTAGATTCACTAAGTAGTATTGCTCATATTCATACTTATTTTTTTCAAATGACTGTAGATAGTGTTATAATTTTAAATATATAAATGTATTTAAATATGTCATTGACCTCATGATAGTTTTAGTTGTCACATATTTTCCTGATCAGAGCTTACTAAAATTATCACAACATTCACAAATGTTTTGCAGATACCATGTGGATATCTGCAAAACATTTTGACATTAAAAACCAGGTCCTTGAACTTAAAACAGTTTACGTACTAATTTACTACATTTCAATGAAGTAACTATACTTAACTAATGCAATCTAATCCCCTTCCTTTTTTGTCTTTAGTTAGTGGAGATTCAAAACATCTGGTTATGATCAAATATTCATAATCTCCTAATTTAAAGTTATATGATTCAGAATTTTTTTATATATTTTTGGAGAGAACTGAATATGTACAAAAAATGGACAGTAGGTCATCTTAAACCTAGACTATTCTGAATTTTTTTAAGCTTCATGGGAAATACCAATGTCCTATCATTAGAATTTTTTACCTTTATCTTACCTGAAAAATGCTAGTACTTTATATTGCAGCCTAAATCAAGCTATGCACCAAATGTTGTGTCGGGTAATCACTAGTGCTTAGTTATTGCTCAACACATGTCAAATACAAGTAATTAAAACTATAGTGCCCCCAAGCCAAACATTAAAAATTTTTCATTCCAAAGGAGGCTCATTAAAACCAGATGACTAGCTTGGCTCATAGAAGTACTTGGCTAAAACATCCACTTCAAATCCATACTGTCTTATTTGCTTACATCACAGAATCACTGACTTAGGAACCTGAAGGGTCCTCCAGAGTTTATCGAACCTCTTTCCAAGCAGAGTTTTGTTTAAAATATCTAGGAGAGGAGCTTTCTAACATCTCTTTACAGATTCTCATGCAAGAATATTCCAAGACCTCTTGTATCATTAAAATGTATAATTTATGAGTGGGTAAAACAAACAAACAAACAAAAATCCCTTTATTATTCTGTTAAAATCCCCTCAATACAACCTTAGCCCATTCATTTTTGGCCTCCTAGAGTGAAATAGAACAGCACCAGCTTGAACTGTGTCATTGAATAATACCCTACCATATGTTATCTCCAATAAGTAAGTAGCATAAACTATGTGTTTTTCATGATTATAATCCATGAGAGACTTGATAAAAGTATTAAGTGATACTCAAAAAAAATGGTAAATCCCATATTTGGTTAGTATACCTTTTTACTATGAGCAATTTATAATTGAGTCAATTATTTAGCTACTCATTATTAAAAAAACAGAAATGAAAGAAAGTTAAGATTGTATTTCCTAAAAAATCCATTTTATAAATTATATCTAAAGCTTCTCATCATAGAAAATTTAATGAGGTTCATAAGTAAAAAACTTCAATCAGTTTATGAATCAAGTGTTGGAAATATGCACACTGTATTGAAAATAATCTCAAGTCATATTAGATCAGTTAACAGACTTAACTATTACTGAAGGCCATGAGGATTTATCATTTAGTAAATAGTCCTAGAACCTACAAATTATACTACTTAAGCAAGCAGTCTCTTCCTCCAGTGTACTAAAAATTAATCAATGCATATCCTTTCCTTTCTGCCATTTATACCTCCAGTCAACATAAATAGTCAGTTTAAAACACAGTTTAGTAAGAAGGTACAGCTTTATGGCATAACACATTCTATTTTGATGATATGTAAGGGAAAAGACAGTCTTGAAGTCCAGGTTAATATTGAGTCACATTGTCTCCTCCCACACCTGTTTGCTCTAGGTGCAGTCTGTTAGTAGGGCACAGGATGCTGCTGATTGTAACTAGCTTAAAACATGGACCAGGAAAATTTATTTTGTCATTTCAGCTAAGAAAACAGAACAAAGCAATAAAAAGAAGGTATTAGACCTTGAGTGTGCTTCATATTACACTCCGTTATTAAGGCAGCAAGGCATACATTTCCTTAATACATCATTTGAAAAATGTGATGTGTTTAATGTACTGAATTATTTTTACTTGCTAAATTGGCTTAATGCAGTAAGAATTCAATTCATATTCCTACCATCAAGCACAGTTTTTTATATCAATGTAAGATTAAATCTTAAATAAAACACAAAATTATGCTCTTATAGCAGCAGAACATAAGTTTATTTTTCCTCCTGGGTGTTCATCTCTCTATGCATGTTATTAGGTGGTGTTAAATGCCTGGCAACTTCTATCCTACCTATGACAATACTAACCACTTATTATGCATAATATAGATATTCTAGTCACTTAACATAAGTACCCATTTTGATTATAAAAGCAATGGTATATGTAATATATTATTTCTTATTAACCTTTAATATTTACTAACTATTCAATGATTCAATATCCTGTTACATTATGGTTGATTCTTAGGCCAAAGAGTAACTGCATAGAAAACCACATATCGAGCTATACATAAAGTTATGTATCTACTTATGTAAATGTTCATCTTCGTATAATGGTGACACAAATTTTAGAGTATGACAAGCTGAAACATTTTTCTTTGCATAAAAAATTTACAATTCCATATTGACCATGACTTTTTAAATACCCGTGACAAACTGTCCAAATGAGTATAGCTCAAGTTGATTCAGAGAGTTGGGTTTCCATCACTTAATTACCGTGCTTCTCACCCATAATTTCTGTATTTGATTAGTTCTTCCTTTGCTGTAGGATTGTAGAATATTCCAACTCAGAGGGTATTTAGAGGTTACCTAAGCTTTATTAACTTTTGGACATATACAAGTTCGTCATTCTGTGTCTTGTCTTTGTCAGCTCTGCTTTTTTCTCAGTGTTGGTCATTCAGTTTTACCCCAGGTAAGATTTCTCCATGTGAGAGGAGATAGTAATATGTCCACACAAGGCTCTAGATTGTTATTAGCAAAGCTTAGTGAACTCAGAGGAATGTGCTATTCTCCCCTTTCGCACCTGCATGTTAAATTCCAGAAAAGAGTTTTTGTTGTCCCTTACTAGGCCAATGACTGTGGTCTAAGTAATAGACAATATGATAAGTCAGGCCTAGGACACATACTTCTTTAGCTACAAGAATAAAATGAAGGTAGAAGGACAGGCATGACACTGGTCTCACCAGAACCACATGCAATAGGGGAGAGACACGGATCCCAGAAATGATGAAGTTGGCTGTTAATATAAAAAATGTGGAGAAACAATAGTGTTAAAATTATGTTCATTTCATTTTACTTTTTTATCTGCCCAGTTAACACATATATGTATAATTCAATGAATAACTTTTTCTAACATAATATAATTATTTTACTTATAATAGAAATGTTCTCATCCTTTCCCCAATGGGAACAACCCAAAGACATGCTGTTAAGTCATCCTGTTCTAAGGCCAGCATCTCCGGGTAAAGTCTATTTCTCTTAACCTAATCCAGATGTGAGTCCTCACAGTACCACTGCCAGATTCTAATTATAAATGGAACCATTACCATCTTACACAACAAACAATGTTACGGAAAACAGAAACAGTCCAATAAATATTTCTATTTGAAAAGCAAAAAGAATTAATTGCAAGCTCTTACTTCCCTAATAGTGGTATAAATTTTTTGTTTTGACCCAACTCCCTTGTCCTTTTATCTCTATTGTCACACTCATGAGGGCACCAGAAAACACATTGTCCCTCTACACAAGACTTTGCAAGCTGAACTAGCCTTGGTCCAGTAGGTCCTTGAGGGAATCACAGGCATCTGATTTCCAAGTATGATTTCCCTAACAGTATAACTCTTTTTAAACATTAGTCATCTATCAGTTGAGCCATTCAGGATAGTTCTATTCACTAGTAATCAAAAAAGAAATCTTAACATGTCACGCTTCTTAATGCTATACGTTGTCCTTCCATTTTCTGTCTCTCAACAACACTGGGAATTCTGGCCACATCCCTACATGCCAGCTTAATAGCTTTTCTCCTGACTTCCACCTCAGGTCAGTATTAAACGGAAGGCTAGTGTGGGGGAGGCAGAGACACTTGCCTCTACACCTCTAAGCTGGATCCCTGTGGATGGTGTCTACAGATATATAAATACATATATACATATGTATATTACTATATTACTTATGACATCTGTAATCAGATAGAGAGCAGTAAGGGATATTTGGGAGGGCCCTGGATCTCTGAATATTTGGCTCTTCACACTTATCCAGGGTTTCGATCTTATTGCCTGTTCTGATTCTCATCTCCTTGTTCTGTCCACAACAACTTAAGAGGTCACAAAAGAATTTGCACTTTACATTTCCATGAGGGATGTGATTTTCCTACTCCCAGTGGCTTTGGGATTAAAACTAAATCGCTTTGTAGACTAAGACTATAAGCTTAAATGATTTTTCTCTTAAAAGTGGAAAAGGGAATGAAAGAAAAGAAAACTTGAAGGATGTGATCCAGGCAAACAGTAAAATATTTCGTACCAAAACATATACAATGAGATGTAACTCTTTCTATATCCTTGACACCCAAATTCTACTTCCTTGACCAGAGTCCATATTTTTCAATAAGGAAATTAGGATTTGGAGAGTTAAAGTGAGTTTTCTAAGAACACAGAAGCTACAGAAAGTAGCAGATATACAAGTCCAGATCTCTCTGGTTTCTGGTCTCTCTCATTACATCCTGTTGCTTTAGGAAAAGATAAGACTCTGTACTTTCTAATTATATCATCTTAAGTAATATCTAATCTAAGTAAACTTCTGATGGTTTCCTATGCTAACAAGAGAAAACACTATCAATCTAGTGTCCAATTCTTCTTTTTATTCAACAATAAGCTATTCAACAAGAAACTTAATTTAAAAATTATTTTAAAAATTTAAAACATATTAAGAATTCTAACCTAGTTGAAACTATGCATTAGAAACTGAATGACCCAATCTCCGGTCAGAGAGATCACGTAAAGTTGAACTTTGAGTCAAGCTTGTTTGCTTACCAAATTTGGTATATGTTAAGTGGCATGTAGCTCCCATAAACATAGAGAGCACAAAAGGTCTGCACCACATCAGAGTTTGGGTAACACTTCATTTCACCAAACATAAATATAATATAACTTCTCTATTCTATATTTATGGGGCAGGTGTTGACCATATAATAATAAGTTTACTAAAGTAATGTTGACTGGCAAAGTATATCCCATAAACAATATTGGTAAATACAGTAGGTTCATGAGGAAAATGCACTGTTTATTTCTGTTTTCCAAATGGGAGGAAAGGTTTAGTACATGGCAATTACCATGAGGCTTTTTGCTTCACAAAAGATGGCTTCCAATTTCATTACCACAGTTTTAGAGAAGGCAATCAGTTGTGGTCACAGTCTGTGCAGGCCCACCTTCAAATTCTCTCTGCCAATCAGAGCAGAGCATCCTGTTGTGGGGGTGGAGTAGTTAAAGGTTTTATGGTATAGCTTTCAGAAAAAGAATAAACTAGCAATAGGATTGAGGCCCTTGTGAAAACACAGCCTTCTCATGACAAGATGTGGAAGCTGTAATCAATGCCCCTTAGCTGGGGGGCAGGGGGGAAATAACCCTTTCCAAAACAGAGCTGTGTTGATAAACTTTATCAGCTCTGTGTCTTAATTACTCCCCTGCACTATTCTATAGAATTGCTAATACAAAACCTCATAGAATTTAAAGATTGATTTTTATTCATTTATTATCTGTTATTGAGTAACAAACAATGTTGTATGTGTAATATGTGATTGGGTACTAAACAAATTCTGTGTTCTATCTGAAATAGAGAAAAATAAACAAAATAAACAAAATGAAATGACTGCTATAGTAAAGGCATATGTAGGGGTTATTTGATTGCAAAGGAAAAAAATTCTGACGTGATCAGGAGTGACTTCCTATAGAAAATTATAAAGTCAAACAAAATTGTCATTTGACTTACTTAAACTTGATTCCCTTTAGGAAATTTCTACTTAATAATTTTCTTCCTATTTTGATACAGGTCAGCACAACTGCTCAAACTACTATAGAAGATATTTATGGGCATTGTCTTATTTGTCTGCAGATATACAGAGTTGAAGACAGATATTGAGATTTGATCAGATAAATGTATTTATTCAATGCTGTGAATTTGAATGATGAGCCTAATAGAAAGGTAATCTTAACATAACAGTTTCTTTTATTCTTTATGACTTTGAATTTGTTGCATTTCATTTTTATTGTAAATATTATATGATTCAGTTTCTGAAATTAATATATGCAAATATATATTTTAGAGTTTCTTTTTAGAATGACAGAAATGCAACTCAGCATTAGTGCAGGTGACAAAAAACAATTTTTAGTGCACCTGCACTAAAAAGAAAAACCAATTTACTGACAAGCAAGTGTCACTTACCTTCCCAGAGGAAAGGAAATAATAATCAAGACAATGAAGATTTTGATGGTTGTTTTTTTCATTTTGTGTGATCATAAGTCTACTATGATTTTTGGTAACAGCTGTGAGTAGGTGTTCAAAAGAATATTTCTTTCCTGTTTATTTTGGTAACATAAGTTGCTTTGATTCTTTCTCTTAGAGATTGATATGAAGGAAAACTTCATTTAATTTAAATATTTCCTGTTACATGAAAAAATGCATTGTTTTGTGTATTTTCTAGAGAATTAGAGAAGCTTAACAAAAGAAAAATGGAATAATTTCAAAATTTAGTAGAATCTAATTTTTTTTGGTAGTTTAAATGTTTGTATGCCTTGGTAATCTGCTACAATGCTTATAGTTAACATAATAAATTAGTCTAAACTTTATTTTCCACCTGAACATTGTATATCTGGTAGTATGTTAAAAGAGGAGTATGAATTCAATTAGGAAATAATTTGTGCAGCTGATATAAGGAGAAGCATTGGATTTGTGACTTGACTTTCTCTAATCTCTTTCCTTAGGAAGCTGGGCATTTTATTTTTTACATATACCACACTTAGAGTGCTAATGGCAATATAGGATAATTAATAATAATGATAATGGTAATAAAACACCATTGAAGCATTGCTACCATAGTTGTCATTGTGGTGGTGTGGTGGGGTTAATTCCCTTCTCTCTTTCTCCTTGTCTTTCTCTTTCTCCTCCTGTTCCTCCTTCTTTTAGAAATAATTTTAGTCAAATTCATCAAAAGGAGTCCCAGATAAGTTTTAAAATATTCACTATCAAGAAGTCCTCTAGAAACACACTTCCATATTTATTACCTCATGTATTCATGACACTGCTATAATATTATGGCAAACTATTCAGGTCGTATCCAGAATCATTTAAGGATGTCCAAACACCAATATAACATTATATAAGTTCCATTTTTATTCTGATTCCTTATGATTCTGTGGCCATAGTTTTCTACTTAGCCATGCTATTTCTCAGAGTATTATACACTAAGAGTTCTAATTAATCATATTTTTAACATATCTGTTACAGTTTTTCTATTGACTAGAATCTTAATAAGGAAAAGAATCAAACTCAAACTAGTTAAGGGTATCATATACAGTAGATTTTGATACTGAGTGTTATACTTTGTGTTAAAACCATTCTTGATAATATAGGCAAATTTTAGCTATTCTTTGGTTTAATAATGATAACAAAATAAACCATGAGATCTGTTAAAGAGAGGCATCGTATTCATGGAGCCTTTAGAACTGCCATTAAAATTATATCTGTCTATCTATATATCTGTCTATCTATCTATACCAGCCTCCTTCATGTCTTGTAACCACTGCAGCTGATGGTGTGGGATTTTCAAAGTTCATGATGTTTAGGAACAGCAGACGTATAGTCTGTTGTCAAGTTATTACTTCATCTAAATTCAAAATCTATGAGAATAGACTTCCTGGTTGCACAAGATGCAGAGTCAGCCAAACAAAAATATGATGACATATCATTTATTTTTCAATCTATCCTGTGGCATTTTTCTAGGAACAAAATAAAATCTTCCCAGAGAAACTTTGTTTACAGGTAGAATAACTGCTTCAAGTGGTTTCCTCCCTATAATGTACTGTTTGCATGCGTGCTTATAATAAACATTCATTTAGTAGTTTATCTGAACCGTCAGAGGACTCAATGAAATCCTGCCGAGCATAATGATTGGGTTTGCTCTTCTCACATACTGAAGGAATGTTTTGAGTTCAGAGAGGGGGAAACAACTCACATAAGATTACTATAGTAAATTTTTCCAATAGTGTTTATTCTGAGCAGACAGTGGAAGGTACTTGAAAAAAAATGAGTCTGACTAGACTTCTATGCCACAGTAGTGGGCAATGTAAGTTGTTTTTAGAGTAGCAAAAGCATGGAGACAGATGACTCTTTATTTTCTGAGTTAACTCACTTTCAGTGACATGAAAGGAAACTGCGGGATGGTGACTAACACAAGTGGGAAGAGTGGAAAGATTTGAGGAAACCAAAATAGAGTTGGTGTTTAAGACATTTCCTTAATTGTTGCTTTGACTTAACTCCCTCTCTCCTTTCCATCACACATCTTTGAATTGCCTTGACTTTAGTGTTTGAAAGATTTGCTACAGCAATAGTTATTTTTATATGCAGCATACACAATTTTAGAGTACCTGATTTGGGGTCCTTTACTGTATATTTTAAAGTTATCATGACTTATTTACTGTAAAAACAACTGGAAATATTAAGGGTCTATGAGAAACCAAAGCTAGTATGTTAATAAAATATAAAGTCAGAAGCATAAATATTTTTCAGACTTTTCAAATTTATGAATTTTAACTGGAGAAGTTACTTCTGTGATCTACCCAAAGTAATTTCTTTAAAGCAACAAGTAAAAAAACGTTCAAGGAAGCTGACAACTCAGTGAAACTTTTGGTTCTATTACTTCCTAGGTTCCCTTGTTCCTGTACTTTCCTGGGCTCCTCTACTGGCTGTTTGTTCTTATTTAACTTTCCTTACCCATTTTTCTAACCTACAGCTGTTGGGTTTCTTCAAGTTTTACTTCTTGGCACTTTTCTTACTCTAATACTTTCTCCAGCAGCACTGTTCCATAAAACTTTCTGTAATAATAGAAATTTTCTGTAAGCTACCCCGTCCAATTTGGTAGCCTCTAGCTACGTGGTCGTGAATGTGGCTTTGAAATGTGGCTGAGAGAATACTAAAGAATATGAATGCAACATCCCTCTCCATGCTGCCAGCTACCATCCTCATCTCCTGGTTCTATTCCCTTACTCTGTTTATGTTCTGTTTTTTTCCGTTTATTTTTCCTCTTTGACCTATTGTCCTTTTACTCAATGTACCTCCCTTGGAGATCTCCCTTATATTCAAAGATTTATCTATTGCTCCTTGCTGTTGATCCCCAAGTCTCCATGTCACTATTTTCAGTGATTTACTGAGCATCTATTTATTAAGTAATTATAGGTTTTAGCACTGTAGGGACCTAATCTAAGGGAGAAGACTGACATTACATGAGGAATTACAAGTGTGATGGCTGTTTCAGAAAATGCCTATTTACCTACCGGAAATTTTTGTGAGGATATCCCACAAACCCATGTAATTTAGCATGCTCATAGATGGGAGTCATTTAAGGATTTTAGATAATTGGATTTTTCCTAAAGCTGACAAATATGAATCCCCAGTTGTGTCATAAAATTCCTTTGTTCTGGGAAAAATCACATAAATGGGCAAAAACAACAGCAATAGCAATAGCAAAATTCCTTTAACCTATTATCAGATATTAAATACTGTGATGTGCTAATGTAAATTGCCTGTGTAGCTTAACTGGGCTTTTTCCCATTAAAGACAGTGTGGGGAGGGACAGGAAAGGCAAGAAATAGCTCTTTGCTCTGGGAAGTGAGAAGACAAGGTGCAACACTCAATTGTTCTTGAGGGTGTAGTATTGTTGCTGCTGTTGCTATAGCTTGATTGCTTAATGAGGGAGTTTTGGTACAGTTTAAGAAGAGCAAGAATTACTTGCAGGAAATGAGCTGCAAAAAGTAAAAATGGAAGGGAGAGCTTCCCCATCCCCAACTTTGTATTATAAAAAAATTCTATTCTATAGAGAATTGAAAAAAATACAATGAATAACTGTAAACTCTTCACCTAGATTCATCACTGTTTATGTCTTCCATCATTGCTTTATCTCTCTATATATATTTATACATTTTTTTAACCATTTGAAAAATAGATTTCAGGTATAATGATTCTTCATAAACATGTTAGCATATACCTTATAAAAATAAAGACATTCTCCTGTGTAACCACAATATCATTGGCCTTAAATATATTAGCAATAATTTTATAATATTGAGAATATGGTCCGTAAGAATATGTTTCCAATTGTACCAAAAGTCATTTATAATTTTGTTTCCTGATATAGGATCAAATCAAGTTTCCTCATTGCATTTGATATTATGGCTATTTAGTCTATTTGAATCTACAGGAGTTTCCCCCACACACTCCTTTTGGGTGGTTATTTTGTCTTATTTTTCATGACTTTATTGTTTTTTATTTATTTTTTTACATTTTGTTTTTAAGAGTCCAGGCCGTTTTTCTTGTAGAATGTTCTACTTTCTTGATTTGCTTTATTTTATTTCCTCATAATTACATTTAAGTAAAATTTGTTTAGCAACAATACCACATGACAATGCTGTGTATTCTACTGCACCACATTCAGGAAGTACATAATATCAGGTTGCCCCACTATATATAAAACTGCTTGATTATGTGGTTATGGGTAGTGATTGTCGTATCTATTCCTTGCAATTATTCCCTTTGTAATTATTTAGTAATCTGTGGAGTGGGAATTTACAAATATGCAAAGATCCTCTTCCCCAACATCCATTTATAGTATTAATAATTCCCTAAATCAGTTCCTACACTGGGAGCTACAAACCGATTAGTTATCACATTTCATCTAATTTCATCATTTCTTCTATATTCTATTTGATATTCTTCCTTTCCCTTTTTTCTTTATTTTTTTATGTTTTTGGACTCATAATTTTTAAAGATTTATAGTATAATTTTGTATTTACTGTATCAGATTGTCAAATTAACCAAAATTATAGGAGTTCTTTTAAGTCAGTGATGGCCCCCTTCTCTTTTTTTTCATGACTCTCTTAGTATTCTAGCACTATTTACTTCTGAAATAATAGAAATTCATTTCTTTTAATCAGTAATTGTATTTAGAAGCCAATACCTGGGCACTGGATGTCTCATGGCTGCTAGTAGGTTATCATTATTTCTAGACCTTTACACTGGACAGACACAGCAAATGCCTTTTCGTGCTTTTCATCAAGAGCTCAAGCTAGTATTTCTAATAAAATTTTAGCATTAACAGTTTCTTTTTATTTTTTATTTTATATTGGTACTTCTTTTTTCTCTCAGTAAAAATCTTTCTTTTATTAATATGAACATATTTGTTTATTTGCTTTATTCTACCAATATACATAAAATAACATAAACATGCCAATATTACTACTAATAATAAACACACTTAATAAATAGCTTTAGATTTTTTAGTTTTACTTAAATTTTTAACTGTATTAAAAATTTTACTCAAGGAAATCTTGCTCCCACCATATCCAGCTCCATACTTTCCCTCCCATCCACTACAAATAACCATTTTTGTTGGTTTTTAGTTCATCCTTCCCCTGATTCTTTTGGGAAAAATACATATCTCCTGTTTGCACAAGTGATAACATATTAAGTTATTAAATGCACTTTTCTGACCTTGCTTTTTTCCCACAAAATTATGTTCTAGAAATCACTTCTCTACCAGTTTATACAGATTTTTGTATTCTTTCTAATGGCGACTTAGTACTTTTTATACTTATACCATAGTTTTTTCAACCTGTTTCTTATAAATGGACCTTTATGTTTTCAAATTTTGCTATTACAAAATAACACATAACCTTTTACGTATGTGTTTTGAGAGCCCCCAGCTACATTGGATTCCAATTCCAGAATAGTTGGCAACACTGTCCTAATAGAAAATGGCGGGGACTTGGACGTGAGTGTTTACAGTGTGCCTTTCACAGGATGCTTTCTTTTGCCTGCTGGGTGACCTAATGCCTAGTTGTCTGGCCCAGGAGGCGGGCATCCCTCATGAGGGAAACTTGTTTACACTGGCAGACACCATGCCCTGTTTATGCCTGCCTAACCATTGCTCTGGAGCTAGGACCCTGACCTTGTGCTCTTCTGTGCATTTCAGGGGGAAAAACTGGTCTGGGCAGCCTTTAATTCTTCAAATGCAAGGTGCACATTTAACACAATAGCACAATAAGAAACAAGTTCAAAGATTTTTAGCTATACATCCTGGGCAAAGAGGCACAATGAGTCTGGAGGGCAGTCCTCTGTCCCCGGGTCACACAAGGCAGAAATGAAGAGTCAAACAGAAAGAACAGTGCATGGCTACTAGCAATATATACAGGGAACAGGGTGTAGATCACTTTAAGTTTGGGAACAATGCCTGAAGCGTCCTTTTAAAGGAAGGGGGAGAGATGCCTCTAAGTTCCTTGGCCACCAGCTTGAGCCATTTGGGTGTGGTGCAGAACTGGAAACTCTCAAGAGTGATTGAACCTTACTTCTGATATGAGAAGTTTAATTGCATTCAAAATGGATGCCAACATAAAATTATAAGAATTTACTACAATATGTTGTTTTGTATTTTGGATAGCTTATCTTCAGTGTAAATTCCTAAAAGTGGTATTGTAGGTCAAAGGGTAAATGCACATGTGGATTTTATTAGATATTTCCAAATTTCCCTTGATAGGAATTGGTCAATTTGCAACAAATGAGAGTGCCTGCTTTCCAGAAGCCTCAGCTACAGGGTATGCTGTCAAGCTTTTGAAGTTTTCCAGTTTTCCAGTCCAGTGAGTAATAGTAACCCTCAATGCAGTTTTACCTTGCATTTTTATTAAGAGTAATATAGCACATATTTTCATGTTTTAGGGACATTTATTTTTTGTGTAGATTCTATCCATGTCTTTTGTCAATTTTTCTATATGCTTTTTATCTTTTATTTCTTAATATTTAGAGCCTTTTATATATTAGAGAGATTAGCTAAGGTATACTCTTGTCAGGCACTATCATGATGTTTTTGTTGTTTCTGACCCTAGTGATACAGAGTATATTGTTATCAGAACGTTATGTTCAGAACCTGCTTTAGTAAAGAGCAAACTAATCATCTTTTCAAGTTTGACAAAAGATCCATGTCCTGGCTGGGGCCTTCCCTGAAGTCTTCTTCTCTGCCTTTTCCCCAGAAGTAAACAATGTTTCCTTCCTTCCATCAATTAGGGATGGGAAGGAAAGAAGTGAGATAGGGTTCTTACAGAGATGTGGAGATGCAGGTTCTCTAATGAAATGTGTGGTTACAGAGAAAAAGTGTGGAACAGATGATTTCTTTCTAATACAGAGGACATGAATGGAGAATCATGAACACCATACTCCTCATTTCCCACATGGTGGTGGAGAGTCTTTGCACCTCCTGCACAGCTGGAACACATTGCTGTCTGGCGTTTAAGACCAACTTCTTTGCACATACCAAAGTCCCTTTCTAAACCTGTCTGAACCAAGGCAGTGGAAAGGAAGTGAAAGATTAAAACTTTGTGGAAGTTACAATTTTAGGATGTGATGATTGATTGCTTTGGACAAGGATCTGTAACAATTCAGGAAAATATTTCTCAACCATGGTACAATCAGAATCCCTCAGGGAGCTTTTTTTTTTTTTTTTTTTTTTTTTATAATTTATTTTTTTAATTTCAGAATATCATGGGGGTACAACACTTTGGCCATACACATTGCCCCTGTTCTGCCCGTGTCAGAGCCACAATCGTGGTCGTCTCCCAATTAACTTTCCAAGGCCCCACCCCAACCCTAGTGAATCAGAAGCTCTGACTGTGTCCAAGGCTGTTGGCATAGATGTTCTGATGGAAAGCTGAGGATATTGAGTATGAGGTATAAAGTGGTACCTGGATATGTTCTGATAATGAGCACAGTTTTATAGATGTATTGGCCATTTAAGTATATATTTTTTTCTCTTTCTTTTTTTATCATTGCCTATTTTGAAGGAATCTTTGTATATTCTGATAATGCATTTCTAGGCATATGCATGACAGATAACTTCTTCAGGCTGTAGCATGATTTTTAAAAAGTGTTTCTTAACTTAGTTTTTTTAAAAATTTAATAGAGTTAAATATATCAATCTTTAACTTTTTGGTTTTTATACATCTTCTTTAAGGAATATTTCCCTGATCTGAAGTCACAATCTCTATTGTTTCCAAATGTTTTTTAAATTTTTAAAGTTTTACCTTTTACATTTCAGTCTTAAATCCACCTAGAACTGATTATTTATTTAATAGTGTGAAGTAGAAATCTAATTTTATTATTTTCCACATATATGAGCAGTTTCCCAGCATGATTTATTAAGAGTCAATCAGACTACTATTTCAGGACGTTCTACCTATGAAACAAAAAATAGATATTAGTTAATGCAGTAGAGGAAGGTGAAGAGGAGACTAAAGACTTTCAATACACATTTATATGACAAGTTCTAGAGACAGGGCCCCTTTCATGGTGCACTTGCAGAGGGCTCTATACCTAGAAGGACCCTGACATTAGTTTAATGCTTTGCTGTTACCATATTGGAATTCTTAATAATTTTTAAACATGAGCCCTGCTTTTTTATTTTACATTGAGCCATACAAATTATGTATGTAGTTGATCCTGTCAAGAAAACATTGTCTGGAAACATTTGTCTTTAGCCTGATCTTGTCATTTTCTAGCTTCCATTGTTACCAAATCAAACTGGGGTCCACTCTTCTGGCTCAGCAAAGCCAAACACTGAAGCTGGGCATTGCAGTGGGAGAAAGAGGCATTTTTTTTGTATGGCATCATGCAAGGAGAACAGGCACCTGACACTTATGACCTAAACTCCCCAAGGGCTTATAAGCAAGGATTTTTAAAGGCACTGGTATATTTCAGGAAAGTAGAAGTTTCAGGCAAAATTGTAAATTAATACATGGAGGTTACACATTGGACTGGCCCAAAAAGGTGGGATACCCTGAAGCAGGGGCCTATGGGTCATAGATGGATTCAGAGATTCTTGGATTAGTGGAAAGGGATATTAAGTTGAGTGTGACTCTCTCCAGGCCCCTCAGGGAGAAATTTAGAACAAAAAATTGTGGTCAGAGTTCAGCTCATCAGTTTCCCCTTATCTGTATTTTCCATCGGGTGGGGGTTTCTGAAAAACAACTCAAGAACATGGATTAAGATGTCATCTTTTAGTTTCCTTAGGGAAACAAAACATTTTGTGACTCTGGCTTGCTTGGAGAGACATTGTTATTACTATCTTCCTGCTCATCAGGTTAACCACTCAATTTTCAAGGCTAGCTGGGTACCGGGAACTTCCCCTGAAGGAACACAAGATTTTCATTTATTTCCATGTTGGAGGAGTCCAGCAGACCCCAAAGAAGGGTCCTTGCTGTATCTCACCATTGGTTGAGTTTTTACGAATTTAAGCATATTCATACTGCTCTTCTTTTCAAGAACAGATTATAGTTTTGCTTTTAACCTCTAATTTTAAAAACTTCAGCTGGTTTTCTAGATAAAAAGATCAAATAACAATTCATATGCTGGCTTTAGTGAAAGGTGACATATTACTGTGTGATTTATCTTGCTATAAAAAATGATTTAAAAAATATAACGAGAAATAACTTAACAAAAGGATAAGATGGAGAAGGCATATGATGACTATCAGAAGTGAAGTAAGATTATTGTCACTCAACTATTTTTTCAGCCCACATTGACTGAATTGTTTTCTCCCTATTGAAATCCACCAATTAGAAATATAATAAATATATAATCTTTGAAACTGCAAAAGCCCTGTAGCAAAGACCTATGATCTGAGCTTTGTTTTCCTATCTATGTCTAACAGAGATCAATAAGCACTGTATAAGTAGGAACTGAGGTTGGTGAGGAAGAGGAGAAAGTAAGGGGAAGTGATTAATTCCCAAGAGAAGAATATAGGCAGATACCGCAATGAGATTCTTTGCACAGTGTGAATGTATCTCCATCTTACAACTGGAACCTCTGTTAGTCATGGTAGAAAGCACCTATCCCATTTTAATTATATGTGCCTGGCAAGGATAGATACCCTTTGGGTTGAAAGTAACACACTCCATTTCTCGTAAAGATAGACATAGATATGTGGAGGGAAAGATAGATTGGAAAGTTTGGGGTGGGAAACATAAGAGAGATAGAAGCTGAGGAAGTTCATAACCATGGAAGCACCTGACTTTGAGCAGAAAATCAAGAGATTTCCTCCACTGAGTTCTGGATGGTTCTGGAAAGGAGGAGGGGACTGGGCTTCAGGTTATATATGAGAGAGAACCTGACTTGTCTCTCAACTGGAAATATCCTCAAATCTGAGGATATTTGCTTGACATCATTGTCCAATATTTATCTGGTAAAGTGACCAAAAGGCATTCAAGGGACAGAAATGAGTTAATAAAATCTTAACTATTGTCCTAGACCAGTAGAAGGCACATTTCTCATCATAATAATTTTTCATTTCTCCATCTTTGGCAGTCATTTCTGCTATCCTTGATCTCAGCTGTTTTTAATCATAACTACTGGTGTTTGGAGCATCACAAAATGATAATGAAAAATGCTGTGAGCACAGGGAGTAGTATCCAAAGCAAGCCTTGGGGCCAGGTCAACTGGGATAGAAAAATGAAGCTAAAAAAAAAAAAAAAAAACCTGAAAAGTAGCCGGAAGCAGGACGCATGTGTATAGGATGGCTTGAGGTGGACAAAATAGGACATTGTACTTTTAAAAAAGATGAATAGACTGTGAATCAATTCAGGAGTAATAGTGATAAATAAGAGATCAAAGAAAAGCAGATCCAAGAGTGAAAGACTCATGGGATAGCTCTGCCGTGGGCCTGAAGTCCATGGAAGGAAAAGAATTTCCTTTGTTTAAAGGAAAGGTTAGGATTAAGATACCTACTTTACTAGGAAAAGAGCAGAGAAAAATGAGAAGGAAAGAAAGAATTACAATGATAATAGGCATCTTAAGTTGTGAATTATTTTCTTCCTTCTAGTGTGGAACAGTATTTTTCCACCTGTTGGTCAAAATCCAACAGTAAAATGTAAAATCAGTTTAGTAGGTAGTGACCCCCTTCTCCCCCTCAACACACACATGAAAAAGCAACAACAACAAATATAAAGAGACCATAATAGGAGAGAATAGAAATGGAATAAAATAGAATTGAAAGTATCAGCATGCATTAACTATTAAGAATATTAGTTTATAAAAATATTGCATTAATATTATTTGTATGTCTATAAATGCATTTCTTACTGAATAGGAGTAAAATATATTTTAAGTATAGTCTCTGGTCAAACTCTAAGTTTTCTTCTAGCTCTAGGATATTTAGATTATTGGATTCCTGGGGACAGGGAGAGTTTATATCAAGAGACTTGGAGAAGGACAAAAATAGGGAAACCAGATGATTGAAAAAAACCGCTATATACACAAGATAGAAAAACTATGTTCAATATGTCACATAGAACTTTCTGTGTAGTTTTTAAAAACTTTTCAGGCACTGTTTTTACTTAATCTGGTTAGAATATACACTTATTTCAATGTAGCTTAAAACAAACTTTTTATATTTGTTTGTTAAGAGAGGCAGTTGGAATTGGGGGTAGGAGGACATAGGAAAAGATGAAGTAAAATTTGAAATTTATTTTCTTTGATCCACAACAGAGAGTAGCTACCTATTATACCTACTAACCTTAGAATTAAAAAATTCCACTTACTGCATTTTTAGCATCCATCAAATTGAACTCGTAAGACAGTAACAGAAGGTTGTTTGCTAAACGAAAAATTTGTGAAAGTGGTAAACTAAATAAGCTTTTGTTAAAATATTATATACAATTCACAAGCATTTACGTTTCACTGTACAAATGTTAATCCTTAACTCAGACACTGTCTCACTGAGTGAGGGAAAACTGAAGCCTGTTAAAACCCAGACAGTGCAGCTGAACTAAGGAAATGGAGGAAAGTATAAACAAATCAAATGCTTAACCTTGCAATGAAGACGTGTCAACATAAACATAACTGTGTTTCTCATTTTCATCATATATGATATTGGCAGCACAGTGAGAACTAGCTTTGCATTGCGTGAACTGTGAAGTGGTATTTCATTATATTTCTGAACGTGACAATTAGATTTTCTCCTAGAAATGCTGAATAATGTGAACAGTCATATTTTTACATTTCTAGATATTTTTATGCCCCAAAGTGCATAAAAATATGAAAAAATTCATATTTTTTAAAGATCTGTATCTACAACAACAGCAACAACAAAGTAGAACTAGGGAAGGCATCGATTATCTTTTACTGTGTAACACACTACTCTAAAACTTATTGGCTTAAAGCAACAAGTATTTATTATTTATCACAATATTTTAGTTTGCTGGAGGAGTTGCAAGTTGGAAGAGATGCAAAGTTACATTGCAAAGGTAAGTGTGCAAGAGGATGGTGAAATTTGTGGCCATTTTGTAATTTACCAAAGAAATTACATGGATATGATTTTTTGGAATAAAAGCAAAACAAAAATAAAGACTTTATAATAACAGCATTAAAATGTGTTTTCTCACTTTTCTTTTGAATGCAAGTCAAATCTTATGTAGGAAGTGGAATCTCACTCCTAAATTAGTATCTTGATCTGAAGAATAAGAAGAATAAGAGGCCTGAATTAAATTTTTAAGGTCCCATACAGCTAATATTTGGAGAATCTATAATAATATTGATGAAAGAATACTATTGTCTTGGTCCTGACATCATTTAGAATTTTAAAGGAACATAGCAGTTTTATTTTCCTTTCTATTATGACTTTTCTTCAATATGAGATAGCCTCTCCCAACCTCTGGGGATAGGAGTAGAGAGAGCATTAGTTCCAGTCCCAAACCTGAAGATTCCTTCAACTATCAACTCTTCCCCCATTGGAGATCTTTCTATGTTTAACACATCCTGGCAATTCAGATTTTAGTTATGAATAAATGAGGTGTTTGATGGTGGGTGGGTGGGGGAGTGGAGAGAGAAGGGAAGTGCAGAAGAGCTCTCTAGGCACCTCCAAAATCCCATATATGTAGAAAGTTACTTATTTTGCCTGTGGGCAGGATCCATCTTGGACTAAGTCTAATGAGTATATGGAAATAACTATGAGCCATTTACCAAATGGAACTAGAGTTCTTGGTGTGTGAAGCCATGCTCAGCAGTGAGCTTTATGTTGATAATGACATGGCACCTACAAATCTCCATAAATTAGAACATTTTCATAAAATGAACCTTTCATTTCTTAGGTTAGTTCTAACAAACATAAAGGAACGAGAACATGTGGTAGAGAAAGAGGAGACACTTGTCATACCCATATCCATTTTCAATGGAATGTTTTAGGATGTGCATAATTACAAATATAATTGCAAGATTGGATCTCCCAATACAGCCAAATGACTCAGTTCATAGTACAGCAGCTAACAACAGCTCAAAATCTGGAGTCATCACATCTTTGAATTCTAATTTTGCCACTTGCAATATGGATCACCCTGGGCAACTAAATGTTTAACTATTCCAAGCTTAAACTTTCTAATCAGTAAAACTGTAATTGTAATAACAATAAAATCAGCATGGTTTAAGAAAAACTAACATATGTCAAATAATAGCATATTAGCTATTATTTGTGTAGTTTTGGTGGTTAATTTTACTCTGGAAGACAATGGGAGAGTTATTCTTCTGATCTCTCACTGAACATAAACAACCACAATATCAACATGCATAGATTGAGGTGAGACTTAATGCCAAATATATTTCCATAACACTAAAATACCACAAATATACCTAAGTTTAAGAGAATTCATAAGACTAATTTCAAAGAGCAGTGTTCTCCAACCTCTTCCTAACTGGCCATGTACTTTGATTTCCAGTCCTAATGATCTAGTAGATTTTCAGGTTTTTGGTCTTAAGTTCGGTGACCAATACTGTTCCTTTTAATGTGAAATTAGACAAGCCAGAGTCTGGAGAACCATCTTTCATAAAGTTTATTATAAAGTCATTTATTCCATAAATATTCCACATACAGAAGCAGGAAAACAGTACATGCATATATACATTGGTAGTCTGGAAATAAATTCAGTATTTTATAAGTTGCCACACTCCCCTTTTATTGTCTCAAATAATTGACCAGGTGTTCACAGAAGCCAACTTTGAGGTTTCTAAATTCTTTCCATCCTCTCTAGACCCTTGGGGTAATACTTACCTCAGTGAAAGATCAGATTCCCTCAGAGTACAGGAAGAAAGCAGTTTATTATAAGCAGTAAGTGCCAAACGCATTATTGGAAAAACAGCAAAGGTTATTGCACCTTACTCCACATGAATACACCAGAGGTTTTTTTTTTGTTGTTGTTGTTGGAGTTTAGCTGATTTCATTTAAGAAGACTGTAATGTGACACTGAACTTTTACATATAAAAGTCAAAATAAACAAGAGTCACCTTTTCTAAATTAGCTACCTATTCTTTCTAACCAGGTAAATCAATAAAGGAAAAATATTTCAGTATAGCACTTTTAGAAATACCATAGAAATAACACATTAGCCAAAGCTTAATATCAGCCAAGTGTTAGAATTTCACCTACACATCACATTGCCAATATACATGGTCAGAAAAAATATATACTTTGAAACATTCTTCATGCTATTCTAAAGGAAAAATTTGAAAGCCATTCATGGTTGATGTAACAAAGATGGAAAACAGAAAATCTTTATAAAATAAGTGCTATTTTTTAAATAAATGGATAAGGAAAAAGTAAGTTTGATGTACAGCGGCATTTGTAACTACAGTGTTCCATTTATAGTTCTTCTAATCTTAACATTTTCAATAATAGTTGGTATCAATTTTAATAGTATTTCCTATAATGTCAGTTGATGTAAAAGAAATGAAGCCCTCAAAATCTCAGTTGAGATCATTATTCTTTATTAAAGCTCACTGATCTTTATTTCATTCTCTCCTGGTCTAATTTCTGGTACTTCTTATGATTTGGCTTAGTTTAAGGTGTTTTTAACATCAGTAGGAAGAGATTAATACTTTTTCATTTACATAGAATTGTCTTGAAACTTACAAAAGAATAATCTAACTTTAAAGTTTGTCTTTATTTACAGTGGAATAGAAAAATTAAACACTTCTCCCATAGTATATTTTGTTATAGAGATAATTTATTTTAGCAAAAATTACTAACTGTTGAAGTTGGGATAAGTTTATTTTAATACTATTATGTTCAGATAAACTCATTTTTATCTATATAGAATTAAGAATCTAGAAAATTTTAAGCAATTAAGCTTTTTAAAAAAGTTTTCCTTGTTTTATGATAGAAAGTTAGTTTCAGAAGTTCATCCCTTTACTATGTTTTGGTAACTTAATAATATCTTTGAAGAAAATTGCTAACATTTCAAGTAGTTATAAAATGTTTTATGAACATCCTCTCAGATTGGCTTTTTGTGAATAAATGAATAAAAATTTAGAAAGAGGGCAGAAATTTTACCTTATATATAAGATAGATGATTTCTACTATATAAATCTTTTCACCTACAATCTGCTTGATTTTGTCATTAGAAAGAATGAAATAAACTAAGTATTTCAGTAATTGTTTTGACTCATCCATATATGATATAAATAATATAAAGATTTATAAAATACATGTATATTAGAGAAATATTTTTAAGATATGTATTATATATACATGTTAAAAATATGTGTTACAATACAATATATTATTACAATATGTTGTATTGTAATAAGGTTATATAATGGTAAGTCTTCTTATGAGTGCCTAAATGGTTGTATTCAGATGATTGATATAGTCAGCAGCATTGATGCCTAATTCTTACCTTGTTTGCAGAAAGTGGTAGAGATTTCAAATACTGGCCTTAATTTATAGTAAAGAATTAGCCCACATGCATGCTGACTAAGGTATATAGGATTGTATGTGGTTAAAAAAAAAAAGATAAAAAAAAAAAAAAAAAAAGATAACAGAGTGATATTTATATTTTTGCAATTCAACTGAATTAACATTTAAAACATTCTACTTTGACATTTATTTCTTACTGAATGTTGGTTTTCTTATAATATCAATGGGTCAGCAACTAGGAACCAATATATCAAATAGTTAGGGAAATACCCTAGGACAGATGTAAATGTTAATTTTATTACATAATTAAATGATCCTCTACAATTGATTGCTTACAAAGTTGGACTCAACTCTTCATCCCTCTTGGTATTTACATTTTAGCAAGAGGACTTTTCCCATTATGAAATGGAGTCCATTTCCCTACTACTTGCTTCTGGTTTAGTCTTATGGCTTGCTTTGATCAGTACGATGTGGCAGAAGTGCCACTGTGGCAGGTATAAGAGTAAGCATCAAGAGATGTATATGCCTCTGTTCTCTCTTGTATTCCTACCAATTTTATGAGACCAAGCCCAAGCTACCTTGCTAGAGAATGAGAGACTAGGAGGAGAGAAGCTGAGTGCCTTAGCCAACAGCCATCTATCCCCAGAAACAGAGCTGCCTGACCGATCCAAGCAGACCTTGATGCATGAGGGTGCCCAGTCAGATCAGAAAATCTGGTCAGCTAATTCCAGCATAAGTAACCCACTCACAGATGTGCAGCAAAGATAAGTGTATATTGTTGTATATTACTGAGCATTTTGGTTGTCACACGGCATTATTGTGTCAATATATAACAGATACACTCCTATATCTAGGTCTTCTTTTATTACTTTCTTCCAAGTTTCTTCACGTTGATTTCTCATTGTCTGAGGAGACAGAATTGTGTGGATAAAGCGATACTGGGTAGGAAAAGAACCCAGACTAGCTGCCAAGTTTCCTATCTGTGTAATCAAAGGAAACCTATTCCAACTTCCACAGCCTCTATTTCCTCATTTGCATAATGTATGTGTGCCCTGTGTTGTGTATGATGTTGTAAGAAAAAATGTTTAATCACTCAGGGGTCTACTGCTCTGATATTCTATAGTTCCATGGTCTTACACTCAACATGTAGGTTCTATACTTCTCATACAACTTGTCTAGTCATGTTCTCACAAATTAATCTGACAAACCAAATCAAATTGTTGTTTGAATAATAATGCACTCTATCAGTCCTTCCAAACCAAAATTTAAATACTAACACAATTATTTATTGAGATTCTCTCTTTATGCCAAGTAATGACAAGTGGTTTACAAACATCATCTTAAGAATCCTTTGAAAAAGAGTATAGGAGAGTTACTGCCATCCCTACTTTACTATAAAGAAGAAACTGAAGCTCAAAATGGTTAATTTACTTCTCTAAGTAAATTAACAAAGCTGTATTTCAAACACATGTCTATCAGACTCTAGACCCAATGGCCACCTATCTGCTCGTAGTCAAACAAGTGTTTTGAGGCTAAATGCATAGTTGACATCTTACCAGATATTGAGAAAAATTATTTTTTTCGATGACTCCAGAAACTATATGGTTTGTCCATGTGAAAGCAAAGCTCCTACCAGACCATAATTAAACATTTGCCGATTTAGGGATGCACTATTTCTTTGATGAGGAAAGAATATTTCTAAATCAGGATGTGCAGGAAGAAGTGATGCAACAAAAAGAGTGATACTTACTGGCTCTCTCTAGGTTTAAATTGATGTCCTGAGTAAAAGAGGTAAAAAAAGAGTTCACCCCCCAAAAAGGTAAAAACTTGATCAAGTGACAGTCACTTTTTTTTCTTTTTAATACAATATCATACAGGATATAAGTGATTTTTCTGATGATAATGAACATGGGTATTTATTGAACATCTATTCTGTGATCAGGATAAGAAAGTATTACACATAGTCTATCCTCAAGGATGTCATAATTTTTTAGAGATCAGACACACTTTGGATACCACACTAGTTTCATGAGTAAGCTAGGCACAAGAACACAGAAAATACATCTCGTTACAATAACATGGTCCGAGGAACCAAAGATGGCCATCTGGACTTGGCTGGGGATTGTGGATAGGATTTAGAATCATAGCCTATGTCAGGAGAGGCCTCTAGAGAGTACAATTTCAACTCTTTCTCTTTACAGGTGAGGAGGTTGGCATTCGTGTACTATAAAGACAGTACAAAAGTAACAGCACACCAAAGGCCAACTTTATTAATAAAAGAGCAGGACAAAACCACTAATAGAATAATCAACTCATGACAAATTATGCAACAAGAGAATTGTAAAACAACTTGGGTTCATAGGAGTAGTGTGTGTGTGTGTCTGTGTGTGTGTCATGTATGTATTAAGTAATATATAATGTATATAAATAAAGAAAACTCCTATATGTATACAAACACTGATGTTTTAATAGGAGCTCAGTGTGGAGTCTTTAAAGTTTTTTTTCTCTTAGCCTCTTTTTGCTTAAATTTTTTTCTATAATGAAATAGTAATTTAAAATACAAAGATATTAAATAGACAAGCTGTAAGTAAAAATCAACAACCCTAACCCAGGTTCACATTTAGTGACTTTCAATTGACCTCTACAAATGTTCACTTCCTCAGGGAAACCTCCAGCTTCTTAAATGTTCATGGGAAGCAGTACATACTTAAATGGATGAGTGGATAGTATAACACCTAAAGATATGATCTGAGTGACTTCTTTCCCGTGCAATAAGTTGAATTTAAAAATACCTGACAAAGGAATTTTGAATAAAATTTTCATAAGAAATAGTATCAAAACTGTACCAATAAAACTTTTTTCATGTCATTATAACAACTAAATGAACCCACAAATGCTATGTTGACAACTAATCAATATTATGCAATCAAAGCAAGTCAAGTTACATTTTCTTTTTTCATTATTTGTTTTTTTCTCCCTTTTTAGTAGAGTTTTCTTTCCATAAGCTTCACAATTTCTGCTATCCTCTTGAACTTCTGTATTTGCTGCCAAGATAAAAACCTTTGTAGCTAGAGTTTCTTTTAGAGAATAAACTCCTTTTTAAAGAAACCACTGTTTAAAGCACCAAAATGAAATCCCTTTGACAGATTTTTTAAAATATACTTTCACATTATTAGTTTGCAATTTTGAAATGTATTCTAAAAATACTCAGCTTTAGGGGACAATCTTTCTGTTTTGGATGTTTCCTTATACATTTTTTTAATTTGGTAAAAAACACATAAATCACATAAAATAAAATGTACCACCTAAACCATTTTTAAATATACAGTTCAGTAGTAGTATTAGGTATATTTACGTTGTTGTGAAACAGATCTCCAGAACTTCATCTTGCAAATCTGAAACTCTATACCCATTAAACAATAACTCAATGTTTCCCCTCCCTCCCAACCCCTAGTAACCACCAATCTGCTTTCTGTTTCTGTCATTTTGACTAAGTTAGATATCTTATACAGGTGGAATGATGAAGTATTTCTCTTTTTGTGACTGGCTTATTTCACTTGACATAATGTTTTTAAAGTTCACCCATGTTGTAGCATATGACAGGATCTCTTTCTTTAAGGCTGAATAATATTCCATTGTATGTATATACCACGTTTTGTTCATCCATTCATCCATGATAGATTTCGGGCTGCTTCCACCTCTTGGCTATTGTGAATAGTGCTGCTTTGAATGTGAGTGTGGACATATCTTTTTAGTTTTAAATAAATGCATTCATGTTCATTCCAGTTTTTATTTTAAAATTCCTACTTTTTAAAAATGTTGAAATGGTGCAAAATGCCACTTCTGTCTCTTATAAGGACAATTGTTATTAGATTTAGGGCTCACCTGGATAATCCACCAACATTCTGCCTGCATTCCATATGGATTGATTACCTCTTTATTTATGCCACAGAACCAACTCAAACATTATGCACTAACAGGAAGAATATGATTTAACAATTTTAAATAAAGAAAAAAAGTGAATTTTGAGAGTATATATTAGACCAGGCTTGAGAATATAGGTTGCTGTTTTCAAGAGAAAAGTTTTAGTATTGGTTTAAATTTTACAGATTTTCAGAAAAAAAATAATAAACAGAACAACCTAAAATCAGCTGAAAATTTTTATTCAGTTCTGTTTGCATTCACAGATAAATCATTTTTATACCTGTCGAATCGATCTGCTAAAGTAATAACACAACCAAATAACTGAAAGCACTTTTTATTTTCCATGCTGTTTAAGTCGAAAAGGTTCATCGTATATATCTAATTCCACCTAAATTTGAAAGATAGAAATGTAGAAATGACTCCTCTCTTTGAGTATAATCAGATAGTCTTGATGTTAGGAAAAGAACAAACACAGAAAATCAACACCATTCATTGCTGGTATATTTGTTTATCCTCTCTGGCCCATTTGATTTTCAGAGATGCAGATTCATATTGTCTTAGTATTTTTATCCAAAAGGAAGTGAAAACATCTTTGTGGAGTATCAGTTTGAAATCTACTACCTGGTTTTGTCTCAATTTACCTACCATGGCAATTTAGAACATAAGCTCTGGAGCCAGGCAGCCTGGGTTACAAATTCCAGCCCCAACACTTGCTTGGTGTGAGACCCTCAGCAAGTGACATGGTCTGTGCCACAGTCACCTCTACTCTCCTAGTACATACTTTTTTAGGTTATTATGAGCACAGAAAGCACAGTTGGAGCAGTGCTTTCTAAATGAATAGCATTCAGTAACTGTTAATGATGTTATTATTATTATTATTTATCTAATAAGTTAATACCTCAGAAAAATAGAAACTTTAATTCCTTATATGTGCTACTGTATGAGCAATAATAGAAGTATATAAATTACATAAAGTATTTAGTCACCTTCTATATTAGTTTCCTAGGGCTGCTATAATAAATCACTGAAAAAAGCAAGAGAAATTTATTCTCTCACAGTTCTGGAGGCTAGAATTCCAAATCAAGATCTCAAAAATGCAGCACTCTCTCTGAAGTCTCGAGGGAAGAATTCTTCTTCACCTCTTTCTGGCTTCTGGTGATTCCAGGTGTCCTTTGCCTGCATAACTCCAATCTCTGCCTCCACATGATCTTCTCCTCTGTCTTTTTTCTTCCTGTCTCTTATAAAGAAAATTATTGTTGGATTTAGGGCCTGCGGACATAACTTTTTGAAGTCTACCATTTAACACACTATACCTTCCTCCTCTAACATTTGATTTTTATTTAATAGGTTCCCCCTTTTAAAATGGAATTAATGTTATCACATAATAGAAATTATAAATTATTTCAATATTTAATCATTAATGAATATATTTTAATAATTAATGATTATTTAATACTATTTAATTTAAAGGTCATTTTTAATACTTTTGAGGAAACTTGGCAATCTACCTGATTTTATTCAATGAAAATAAATTTATTGTGCATGCATTTTCCTTCAAATCTTTAAACTAGGTATGCACTAAAACTTAAAGAGCCAATTTTCCAGTTATTCACAGTTAAGTGTTTCCACAATTCTGCTTTCAATTTTATAGTTATGTTATGAGCTTTTTACATACGAAGTGCAAAATTGTTAGCCTTCTTTGACATTGTCACCATTTCTTTTCACGTAGTCCTATATACAATGTGCAATCAAGTATCAGATGGAAAGGCAGATGCTAAAAAAAAATTCAAAACACGCAGTTAATTTTTTCCTGTCTCTAGGGAATATGTAGGCCAAAAATGTAAAAGTTTTAGGAGAAAAGAGGACAAATTTATTAGATCCAGTCATATCCTTGGTCTTTGATCAAGAAGTAATATGTTTCTTTTTCAGGATGTAGAGGAGGGCAGAAAAAAAAATTAGAGAGGAAAATATGATGGGGAGATTGGACAGCTCAAGCTCTAGCGTCAACTGAGCCTTGTGGTCATGCTGCAACTTCATTACTTAGAAAGAAATGTTTAGAGGTTTAGAGATGAAATTTAACATCTGTACAGTTACTGTAAAATTTTTAAGAGGTGTTAGCTATAATAGTATTGATTGCTGGCAATTATCCATTAATGTTAAATTTTTAAATTAATGTATTGCCCAACAGAAAATATATTTACAAACTAAAATGATAATAAATCTTACCTTGAGACTAGATATGGTGTGAGACTTACTTTTTCTGGTCAAATAGGAAAAGTGGATTACATTTATGTCAATATATAGAATGGAAACGCTCTATAAAGATATCAGTGTCACTTTTGGCTCTTAAGAATGAGATGTACAATGGATAACAGATCTAAACCTAAGACATGAAACCATAAGAATTCTCGAAGAAAATGTTGGAAAAACTCTTATGGACATTGGCCTAGGCAAAGAATTTATGAAGAAGCCCCCAAAGCAATCACAGCAGCAACAAAAATAAATACATGGGACCTGATCAAATTGAAAAGCTTCTGCACAGCCAAGGAAACTATCACTAGAGTGAACAGACAACCTACAGAATGGGAGAAAATATTTGCATGCTACACTTCTGATAAAGGGCTTATAACCAGAATCTATACAGAACTTAGGAAAATCAACAAGAAAAATCAAACAACCCTATAAAAAATGGGCAAAGGACATGAACAAAACTTTCCAAAGAAGACAGAATGATGGCCAGCAAACATATAAAAAAGTGCTCAACTTCTCTAATCATCAGGGAAATGCAAATCAAAACCACAATGAGATACCACTTAACTCCAGTGAGATTGGCTCATATCAAAAAATCCCCAAATAACAAATGTTGCGGGATGTGGACAGGTAGGAACACTCATACACTGCTGGTGGGACTGCAAATTAGTACAACCTCTATGGAAAAGAATATGAGATATCTCAAAGAATTAAAAGTAGAATTACCATTTGACCCAGCAATCCCACTACTGGGTATTTATCCAAAAGAAAACAAAGACATTTTATAATAAAGACATCTGCTCTCGAATGTTCATAGCAGCACAATTCACAATTGCAAAGTTGTGGAAACACCCAGGTGCCCATCAATACATGAGTGGATCAATAAAATGTGGTATATGTATACCATGAGTATTACTCAGCAATAAGGAACAAAGTGAATTAACACATCTGGTATTATCCTGGTCGAGCTAGAACCCATTCTTCGAAGCGAAGTGTCACAGGATTGGAAAACAGCACCACTGGCACTCACCATCAAACTGGTACTAACTGATGAACACTTACATCACACAGGGCAATAACATTCATCAAGGAGGGGGCGGGGAGGGGTGGAAGGGATGGAAAAACTCTCATGAATGGATGTGGGGAGCACAGTTTGGGAGACGACCATGATTGTGGCTCTGACACGGGCAGAACAGGGGCAATGTGTATGGCCAAAATGTTGTACCCCCATGATATTCTGAAATTAAAAAAATAAAAAAAATAAAAAAATAAAAAATAAAAAAAATAATAAAAAAAAAAGAATGAGATGTTACTTGAAAAAAAAGTATATCTTTGTTTATACAAAACAGAATTTTAAAAGGGCAAATTTCTTTCAAAGAGACGTTTTAACCCTGTAAAGTCACATGCAGAAAGGAAGATAGGTTTCCCTCATTACAAATTAAGAAAACGGAGGTTTCCTAGAGTATTCATTTCATTTGTCCATGAGATAAAAATTAAAATTATAACCAGTTTTCACCATGTATATGTTAAGTAAAATTTTATTAAGTTAGATAAATCTATGTCTCTTAAGAATTTTACAAAATTAAACAATTTTCTATCAATTTATATCACTCATCTCCTTTCCCCTCTCCCATCTCATTTTGTTTTGTTAAATTAACTATACAAAATATCAAACTAATATGATTTAACAATTAGTAGTTATGTTTTGATATTATTATTTATTATATTTCTTATATTATTCTCAAGAATCTAATTTAAGATTTTTTTTTTTTACTGATATGACCTCCTAGGATCTTAACTAGGAAAAATTTTTCCCTGTGCATTAAATTCTACTTATTTGCACTACACTGCAGCTTAAAAAGATTCTTATGTAAAACCTAGGATTTGAAAATTTTCTAATGTATTGGTACTAGTATTTCTTAAAAATACTTAGATGTAAAGTAGTTTCATTTAGTTTCTTACTAACTATAGAATGATAGCCTTACTTTGTTTATATTTTAAAAGTAACCATTTCATTATGCATATCAAAACATCATGTTGTACACCTTAGATGTATATAATAAAGAAAAACTAAATGGAAAGTACTCCACAGTAAAAAAAGAAAGTAAAAGGAAACAATCAGAAAAAAAAACCCAGATCATCCAGTTAAAATGGTGATCATTTTAAAAATAAATATAATTGAGAAATTGGGAAAAAGTGCTCATTTTTTAAAAAAATCATGTCAAATTAGACACAAAAACCACAATTGTTTTGGCATGTGTTCCCTTGGAAAGTTCATCTTCACATTCTTGGCAACAATGATTTAGGTTATGGTTAATGATAAGAGAATTGGCTATGTTTTTTTCATTGGCCAAATACTGAGCAACATAACAACATCTAAGTTGCATGCACTGTCAAGACCAAAAATTAGGGACAATTGGGGATAACTGCTTTCTTTTTGATATTTTTATTCTCTGTACAGTAAGGGCAATGGAACATACACGTTTTTGAATCATAGACATCAACTCATCAGAATATTGCTTCGTGAGTTGTTGCTGTTCCAGAAGCTCACTGAATTTTTGTTTATTGCTACTGGAAAATGTTTAAGTATCTCTTCATAAAAATTGGAAGTCAAGCTAGTTTAGCTCATGCTTTCCCAAAAACCAACTATGAGACAAGGACTTATGTACATATAGTTTTTGGAAGGTGATCTTAGGAAACACAAGTGAGAGAAGGATGACATAAGTAAGACAGGAAAGGGAGAAAAGGCAATAAAGGGTATATTAATGAGAGTTTTACTGCTATAGACAATTGATTTCCACTCCATTGGATTTCCTCTGAGATACTATATGAAGCATACCTGTAAATTGTCCCACTGAACAACAGAAAGGCTAGGGATTCATCCACTAAGTCTTCCATCTGTTAATGGTTGACCATGGGTATGTGAAGTCCAGTTCACTTTTGGTTTTGAAGCTGGAGGAAACCTCATATGGAGAAGGAGAGGGATGCAGGTATTTGCAGTGGGGTTCTGTCACGGTAAGGCTAAAAACTGTTTACTTCAGTTTTGGGGGTAAAGGAAATATGAAAGAAGGATTCAAGAATTTTCCACAAATGTTTTACCAAAATTTGACCTCGAAAATATTTATGTTTGGATCCAAATACAGATTCCATGAAATTTTAGATATTACTGAGTGTGAATGGGGATCCACATTTTGTACTAGAAAAAATTCTTTCAAAGTGGCATTTTTCTGAATGTTTCTGAAAAATTCATTCTAATTCCCATAAATACAGTCAGTGTTAATCTTGAAAAGTCAATTTTTCATTCCTTCATTTAAAAACAAAATAAGAAACATAGCTCTTTAAAGTATCTTTAACTGAAATTCCATGAGTCAGTGACTCTGAATTGTAAGTTACCTGTACATTAGGTTCCAAGATATTTCAATAATATTAAAATATATATGTATATATCTTTCCTTGAGTAGAAAGATAAAACTAAATTTGTTTTATAAACTATTACTTAAAGGGGAATATATATACATATGTAATATTTATAACTCATAAAACATTAATAGTTAAATCATTGACTTGAGTTGCTTATAGCATGTTAGATCTCAATAATTTTTGACCAGATATAGAATATCAGGTAAAAGTCAAGTATTTATTTGACATATCTTGTTAATGTGATCTAACAATTAAAAAAAAAAGAATTTTAGAGACTGTAAAGCAATTAACCCATTCCTTTTACCTGGGAGATTTAGGCTGTGGAAAATAGCAAATCAGGAACTATCCATAATGGTGGAGCCATTTGCTCATTGTCTTTTAGCATAACCTGCCTTAAAAGCCTCAAATCTACAATATCTTCACCTCCTTTTCCATGTTTATTTATTTATATTTTTGCATCAAAAAGCTTTGTGTGGCACTTGTATGTATTCCTGTAAAAATTTTACTCTTATTATAATTTTATTACTTGGTAGTATTACCTGGTATGTACCTTGAAAGTATATAATGTACAATCAAAAATATCACAAATTCACAACAACTCCTTCCTTTTTGCTTAGTAATCCTTTGCTTAACCAACGGAAGTGTAGTTTTATGAATGGACTTTATGATTTGGGCCAATATTTTGGAAACAGAGTCTAGCCATTGTGTCTCTAAGACTGCTTGTTTATATACTTGCACAGTTTATTAGTAAACACAGCTGAATAACTAAAATTCAAAGCGGATTCCTAAGCAAACAAATTTGACCTTAGTTATCGTGACACTTTGTTCACCCTCCAGTGGATTCGTTTTCTTTCTCACCCAGAAAACTGAGCGTTAAACTGAGTGATGGCATTTTTTATTAAGGTCTGTTTTACACAGAACAACTGTACCTGTCCAGAAAACTATTGCCTGCTAATTAAGCTGTGACCTCTGGAAACATCATAAAATTTTGGCTTCTTTGTAAAGTCCTGAGGGGAAGTATTCAATTAATATTGTCAGGCTACATGATATAGAAAAAACTTTTTTGTTGACTCAGAGTTAAATTATGTCAAAAAAACCAGCAGGAAATTGTTATAAACCAATCTGGACTTTCTCAACTCAGGCTTCCTGGTAGCAGATTCATTTTAAAAATGTATAAACGGAATGTAGTTGGCAAATCAGTTGTATCCATGACTATTGGGTCTGGAAATACATCTACTTAAGCGTATTTCTTTCATATTTTCTCCTGGTCTATTTCATGTTTGAGTAATAATTCATTTGCACAAATGGATAAAAACAGCAAATCTTAATAGGGAGTAACAGTGGGAGGTTGTTTAGGAATCAGAACACTTTAAAATAGCACAGCTGTTCTGATATTGTTATCATGCCAGCTATTTTCGATGGTTAGATGATGGTAAGAGGCAGAACAAACTTTCAATGCAACTATTTTGCTAGCCATGTTTCAGCCATTGTGGTATGCGTTTATCTTTCAATGTGATGCGCCCTATATGTGCACACTGAAAAGATGCCAATAAGATACATGTGCTCCTCAAAAGATAGAAGTTCATGAATGCAATTCTTGGTACTTTTTGCCCAAGGGGAGGAAACTGAACATCACACAAGTGTCCTTCCTCAAAGAAGTAAATTATCCATTTTATATTGAATAGCTTATATTCATTTTCTAAAACATCCAAAATTAATGTAATGATTTCTACAAAGTATCAGGAGCAGCCTGGCTCCAACTCCTGTGATTGCCTAGCCATCTGCTCTTTACTCCAGACAGACACAAAGGTAGAGACTAGGAACACGGGCTTTTGAGCTAAACAACCTCATGTGATTATGCCTAGCTCGGCCACTCACTTTACTTTTCTGTGTCTGTGTATTCACTGTTTCTTCATCTGTAAAGGGTTTACTGTATTAGTCTCTACTTCAGAAGGTTGTTATGAGTATTAAATGAGTAAATTAACACTAGTGTCTGGCCTGTAGTAAGTGTTCCACAAATCTGTTATCACTGACACAGAACATTTGCACTGCTTATCTTTTAACCACTGCTGACTTCATAGATAGATATGCTTGTCTCTTGCCTACTTAGTGTAATTTAAGGGGCTAATGTGAAAGCCTACTTTACCACCAAGACATTTTCCCACTTTCACAATATCAATCATTAAAAAAAAAAAAATCAGAAGCCTGATCCTTGGGGAAGGCAATGCAAATGCATGAATCCACTGTTAAAATCTATGTGTGAATGTGTTTCTAGCCTTCCACACCTGAAAATAAATTAGTTGATTAAAACAGAGCTAACAAGAAAGAACCTAGCCAAACTTGATCTTTTCTTTAAATCTCCACGTATATCCTACTGATCCTTCATTATAACAGTTTGTACATTTTCTCTTCCTTACCAAAACTTCTAGAGTGTAGAAGCTGTATCTAAATCATCTTTGAACATTTGTACCTTATACATACCTACTCAATAAGTACTTGTTGAATTAAATATAAGGCAAGTTGTATGTTAAAGGTAGCAAGTAACAGGAAAATATATTAATAGAACCATAGGACACAAGTATTATAGGAAGACAGAAGCAGTGCTAAGAATCCTTGAGAAGAGTGGAACCTGAGACAGAAAAAGACGAGTGAGAGCCATGGATTCTGGAAACCTAAGTGCTGACAGGAAGGATCTGGTAGCTGAGCAATGTGAATAAATATATTTGTTTCATCCATGGTGGAATTGGCCTAAATGTCTTGCATTTTTTTCACAGATATAAGTATGATACTGTTTATAAACATCTAAAACCATGATGTCTGGGGGCAAAGAAAAAGTTTCACTATTTAACATGATTAAGCTGGTCTAAAAGAAATGACAAAAGAAAAAAGAGCCTATGACTGTGAGCCACCTGTCGATTAGAAAAAAACGGGTGTGATTGTGTTCTCAGACCTTTTTCCAGATAACAAGGCTAAGCAATTGCCCTTTTGCTAAACATTTTAGAAGACCTTAACTCAGATCGAAGAGAAGTCAGAGAATATACAATTCTTCATATTCAACCTTAAGTCTTCTCAAATCAAGGTTATAAAATTGAAACCCCTTTGAATGCTAAACTATTTCCCATAGAGTTGTGACAAAATATCATCCCTCCCTGAAAGTGAAAGAGAATTATGATTTCACCTTCAGAAAACTTGTGGATTTACTTATACTTAACAGAGAACCAAAAAGATATCAGAGGATACAATATAAAATGGTAAATCTGAAGATCAGAGTCAGCTTTACAAGGAAAATCAACTATCAGCAGAAAATCACACAATCATAATACAGCAGAGATTTTAGAGATTTTTCTCTACCAATTCTCCTAGTTTTTTGTTAATGAAATTGAAGTCTCCAGAAATAAAATAAATTACTTAAGGTTTAAGTGTAGTGATGAAGTCAACCCTAGAACTAAAAACTAAATTTATAGTCTGGGTTTACCCATTACAATATGCTACAAAGACTGGGAGGAAAACATTGAGAAAGAAAAGAAAAGACATTAGTCCTCCAGAGACCAAATGATAGAGTCTCTACTAAGAGTCTTACTACAGTAACTTGCCTAACTAAATGGTGAGAGAGACAGAGAGACAAAGAGATAGAGAGAGAGAGACAGACACAGAGAGAGACATAGAGACAGAGAGACAGAGAGAGACACATTGGACAGAATAATCACAGCACTAGCAAACATGGAAAGATCGAGAAGATAAATCAGTGGACGAAAAGAAAGTATCAAATGGAAGTTACTGACAGAAAAAGTTATATGTTTAAGCTTGAATTAAGTGACTTGTCCTGGCTTTATATTATTGTACAGTAGTTCAGTTTAGTTGCACACCTGAAGCATCACTGAGGTGTAGTGGCCCAGCTAAGTGGGAAAGTTAGGATGGGACATGGCAGAAAGAGTGAGAAAAAAGACCCAGTTTGAAGAGTTGGGGTTTACTCTTGTTGGTAGCAACAATCACATGTTTGTTTCCCCATTATGTCACCTCGGTTATCTTGATTTAACAGGAAAAATAGATAGAATTCTATATTTGAAAGTTAAAAATTGCTTTGAGCCTTCCTTAACTCTTTCTCCTCCCTCCCTCCCTCCCTTCTTTTCTTTTTTCTTCCTTTCTTTCCTTTTCAAAAAATATATATTGAAAGCCTCCGTGAAGCTGCTATTCTCATTGAGAATGTACATTCTAGAGCAGTTCTTACATTTCTTGCTCCTTTTTCAAATGTAGGGAGCAATTTGAAGGGCTGTCCCAGGATTACAAGGTTACTTTTCATATATAAGAATAACTCTTTTATTTCTAGTCAACTCTGAATTCTCAAAGTTCTTAGGAACTCTACCAAGGGAGATAAGTCTGTTCTGATAGCACTTTCCCAAAATGGTTTTTACAGTGTGGTTTATAGACCATCAGTCTGGAGCTCGTGTTGAATGTACAAATTTCTGGGCTAGGCCTCAAATCCACTGAATCAGACTCACTGGGGGAGGGTAAAAGAATAAATATTTTAAGTAAGTTCCTTGTGTAGATTCTAAGGTAGATACAATTTGAGATTGTTACCTTACAGAGAGATAGAACCATTGATTTCAGTGAATTAACTAAGCCGTTCATCTTAGATATGATTAACTCATTCCAGGCTACCTGCAGATGGGCCTGAATGTTTGATGGTGATCAAACTCATGTTGTGTGTTCTGTTTATTGATGCTGGTTAAATACAACAAAAATATTAACTCAATGTTTTCTGACTATAAAATGTTTTAAAAGGCAATAGAAGTACAGATGATAGTAGTAACTTCTTTCTGGCATCATAATGAAAATTACATATTTTTGCAACTTAGAACACGCAACTTGATCCATTAAAGGGAGCAATATGTTCCTTGCTCTTTTAGTATCATGCAAAAAAAAAAGTCGTGATTTTCCATCTGGCAACGTCTTAATAGTATCATAATGGAGTAAACGGTCCCCATTTCTATTTTACCGTTTCCATCTTTATCTCAATTTCTTTATTTTGATTCTCTAAAATCCTGAAAAAAGACCGTTACCACATTAATTTTACTATAATGTGGTTTTTACTATGCCTGTTCTAAGTTATGATAAACATACAGTAATAACAATAGCCTTGTCAATATCTTTTCATAAAGTTGACCTGTACTCAGATACAACTCCAGACTAATATAACACAATATATAATTACAAATATCCTAGAGGAATTTAAACAATAACTTTTATTCATAGCAGGCTATTGTATATCTAGCACAAATTACCTGTAATTGAGGGGGAATATAGGAAAAGCATAGTGGTCAGAATTAGATCCTTTTGCAAGAATACACCTATATTAATTTACTCTATGTAGCACTCCAAGATGAACCTTCTTCTAGAGAAATGATATTCAAAGATAAATTATTAACTTTTTTTTCTTTATGATCTTCAAGAATGCCAGGTGCCATCATCAATGCTAAAGGCTTGAGAAAAATCTGTGTATTATTGTTATGCTCTTGTCAAATATCTCTTGGGTAAGTGCCACAGTTCACTGTGGTAAATTATACTCTGTGTGACGATTCAGGAAAGACCTGGACACAGTCTATTTAAATATGTAGAGAGGGGATATATGGCGTAGAACTAACCTAGCATAAGATTTATAAATTGAGTGGAATGGACGTATGGATAATGATGTAAGCTATAATCTCTTCAGGAAGTCATGAGCAGAAGAGACAACACAATATCCTAATCGTGTATAGTAAGGCAAATAACAATTGGTGTGCATGGAGGGGGGAAGGAGGAAGGTCATATGTATATAAAGTAATAGGTTATATTCTGACTAGTTAGTTGAACATGAGCATGGGGGACCAATGAAGAGATAGTAATTCATAATATTAAGGGCAAATGAGTTACGGGCATTAGAATAATTATGGCATCAGGTAGTTACAACTCAATAATCACTTTGGGGTTTAAGAAAACAAAATCAGTCCTTGGGTAGATGATAGGAAATAGCAATTTATTCATCAGATATTTATTAATGAGTACATATTATGTTTCAGGCAGTAATTTTAGCAAGGACAGTTAAGGTCTGATCCTAATGGAACAGGGATGGCAGAGATTCCCATGACATGGATTAGGCACTATGATGCCAATAAAGGTCCAGTAATTAGCTCCAGGGCAGATTTTGTAACAGGTGCCGAAGCTCGTGTTCAGAGCACTGAGACCACACAGCCTCCTTGTGATGTTCCTGGACTGTAACTTCCATTCCTTTATCAGCTTTTGAATTTTCAATTTCTTGTGTAGAAAGTATTGTAAACTATTGTGCTTGTTCATCTTACACTTTCAACTATGTGTTATTTCTTTCTGCTATGTACATCTTACCACCTCGAAAATATTGTGAGAAAATAGAACAAATGGTGAGTACAAAGTTGAAAACACTTGGATCAAGCCACAGCTCCACCATTTATTACCATTTTGGTCTTAGAGAGAGCTCTAAATTTCTCTGAGCCTCAGCTTTTTTCACTCTAAAATAGATATAATTCTCACCTTACATGTTTTTTCAAAGAATTAAATGATCCAATACAATTAAAAGTATTTTATAATGTCAAGCCTTATAGCAGTGGCATAAAAAGTAGCAACTGAAACGTTTTTCCCCAGATGAAGTATATGAAAGAAAATATTCAAATGCATTTTATAAATGTATTTCCTGAGTTAAAATATATATATTTACTTATTTAAAAGTTTATTGACAATAACATTTACATTTTAGATTCAAATTTACTTTTTGTAGTTGCTCAGAAAAGAACATTTGGAGTCTCACAATGAAGTAGTTGCAAATGACATTTCAAAAAAAACCTAATTATAATAATTACCACATTTTACTCTACAATTAGTTTGTTACAGATGGCACATGGTAAAAATTTTGAACAATAACCATCTTGTAAAAGAGTGTGCAATGCAATACAATATGACAAAAAGCAAGTTAAGCTTCACTCCTACCCAGAACTAAGGACTCCTTACATAAAGCAACACTGTTAGCAGTTTCTTATATATCATCCAGAGATATTCTGTATATTTAAAGCATAGTAACTGGATCTTGTTTAAGATGTCTTTGCAATATCACTTAATGTTGAATTAAATTGATCTAGAAACATTAAAGTGAAATAATAAGTTCTAAGTACAAATTTAATCAATTGCTCTCCTTAAAATAAATAATAAAATAATATAAGGATTACGCAATATTTAGAATTTCTAAGTGTTAAAACGATGCAAGTTTATGACAAGACAGTGTGTTATGTGTTTACTTCTTACTGAAATACTATTATTCCATGGTGAGAGTGTGCTCCAGCATACATGGTTGAAACTTGTTGTTATTTAATAGAATATGGTGTAGTGTGTTCAGCCTGTGCATTCAAACATACAATTTACATGGGTGCCCACATATATATATGTGAAAACAAATAAGACTCATGACACATTATAAGAAATTCAAATACATTTTAATGTGGTTTATAGTTGGAGAGAGATGTTTTTAATACAATTTTAAGTATTTAATATATGTAATGTTACTAAAATCCAAAGCTAAAATCTTCAAAATTCCTAAATTGCCCCTGCTAACCATAGTTTTCCAGTAATTTGGTTTGAAAATAGTATACTTCCCTAAAGTGGCATGTACTTACTACCATTTTCCAAGTGTCTACAAATTCTGTTGCTATTAATTTTAAATTTCTCAAGTTCAGAGTCAATATTTTAGACCCACTTTGTGTCTACCATGACTTCTCATTGTATAGGTACTTTTAAAAAAAGTAATAATTGCTGAGTTAACTTATTAATTCCATATTAAGTAATCTGATGATCACATGACCTTAGGTTTCTTTTTGTTTATAGTACTATGGTCCAGTTTAACACGTCTCTATCATACTCAGTCTTAGTAAATATCAGTGTATTTCTGCAATGACCCTCTCACATTACAATATTAAAAATAAACATAATCAGACAAATATGGTGACTAAGACATTAAAAATATTTATGTTTCCTTATCTTTACTCAATTTTTCAGTTAAGGGATGATAAAATACAAATGTAATAAGCAAAGGTAAATGCTCATAATGCTCAATGTGTTAAATTTTTATGCAGCATTAGATACTTATTAATGATTCAGCCTGAATCGCATTTCAAAATAACCATTTTGAAACAGACACAATAAGGTTTAAATAACAGATTGTTTCCTTCCTCGTAAATACAATAATGTTATCATATAAGAGGTAGAATATTAGAGAGGTCTTTCACATTACTTTTATATGGAAGAACTCAAGGGTGGTGTATTTGAGCACCCATCATATGATAGTTTAAAATAAAACTTTAAAAATATTTTCAAGGAACTCTGAATTTCAGACAGCTGTAGTTGATAATTGCTATAGTCTGGATTTAAGTGGTTCAAGATTCAGTAAGAAGAAACATGAAAAATCATGTCTATAAATAACTTGAATCACTGTGGGACTTGATGCCATCCACTAATGCAGTCTTCCTTCTTGGCTAATGAATCAGTCAAGGAGGATATCCACCACAGAGTGTGTGCAAGCCCTTCTTCCCTGTGTCTACACGTAGCTTAACATCTTGTATCAGCTGGCCCACGGAAACCTCAACAAAAAGGCCCTGGGACATCATTTCATAAATGTAAGTTGATATTTCTTGTCCCTCCCAGAGGACTTCCCCAGGCTTGGAGCTAATCCCTTCCTTGTATTTGTTTCCATAGTGACATGTATTAGTATACAATATGCAGAACTCAGCGTGAGGTACAAAAAAATAGCAAACAAATAACACTTTGGAATTGCAGTTTATAATTAAAAACTATCATTTTCCTCATTATCAGTGTATTGAATTCCCATAATAATTAGCACTCAACACTATATTGGTTTTAAGAATATTAACTTAGAAATCATGATTTGAACACTAATACATAGTTTGAGATATAAGAGACAATAAAGTTTGCAGGTGTGTGTTTGTGTATGTATGTGTGCCTATATAAATATGTATACACACATAGCATGCATTCAGCTTTCATTTTCTGAATTTTTTTATTGACCTATACATTTTTGGTATCAAAATCGCTTTTTACATGCTGTTATTAATATTCTTATTTGATAGGATATGATTAAAGGAAGTTGTGGTGCATGTTAATTAACTTGGTCAACAAAAAATCAGAAACAATCCAAATAAGCTAGAATAAATCAAATGGTGAAATAAATTATATGCATTAATTCACGCAAATTATAACTCAAAATAATCAAAATCACTTGAGTATCTGATAACATGCCTGAGCCTCAGTTCAGTCTAGACATATCTGTGAACTTAGCATGAACAGTCTTCAGAACATTGCCCTTCCTTTCTGAACATTAAACAGATCCTTTTGTTTCTTATATGCACTTTTGTTCCAAGATATGTAGATGCATATTTAGATTTTTTAATACTGTTACTGATTTGGTTAAGATGTATTAATAATGGAAGGGGATGAAGAATAGAAGACAGAATGGAGACAGAGACAGAGACAGAGAGAGACAGAGAGAATGAGAATCAGGTAGAGTTATCCTATAATTCCCTAAACAGTTATGTATTAAAATTTGTCACTTTTAGTTGTGTTCTGAATAGTTTAATACTTTACCTAAAAAATCAAGTGTTTGAAAGTTTTTTAAAGAGAAAATAGTGAAAGGAAAATGAGAGGGAGAAAAAGAGAGAGAGAGAAGCAGAGAAGAGAAAGTCATGACAGAGAAGCACAGAGAAACAGAGATAATAGACCTAAAAGCATCATTTGAACCAGACATCTTATCAGCCACATAGCATCCTTATAAATTGGTCAATTCTCAATTATTTTAAGCCAGCTTAAGTCACATTTCTTTTACTTGTATTTAGAAGAGTCTGGGTTATTATGGAGAATCAATGAGGGATTCCAATCAGGTATGATATAATCAGATGTATATTTAGAATGATCAATTCTGCAGCAGGGAGGAAGAGGGATTGAAGACAGAGAGGCTAGCAAAGACTTTTTTGCAACCATCACAGAAAGCAATGTTATCAGCTAGACTAAGGCATTGGTTCCAAGGAGGTAAAAGTGACAGGATTTAATACACAATTGTTTGGAGAGTCAGAGGAGAGGGAGAAGAATGACTCTAAAGTAACCCTTAGAATCTTATCTTGAGAATTTGGTTTGTGATAACACTATTTGAAAAGATGAAGACTAAAGGAGGTATCATATCTTTGAGCAGGGATAATGATAGTTTATATCTAGGACATGTTGATTTTGAAGTATCTGCAGGCTAGTCAAGGGAAGATGTGATAGACAGTTGAGATAAAGATTTGGAGTTCAGAAGAGAGAAATCTGTGCTTTAAAAAAAAGTAGATTAGGAAGACATCAAAAGGATTCCAAAATTGAATGGAACTATAATTATGATGACTGACAACATGAAAATAATGCTATAATATTAAGTAAAAAAATGTTTATATCTCATCTAGGATAACAGCAATACAAAGAGTATATATGTATAGAAAAAATCTTGATACACGAAAAAATGTGAATTGTTGGATATCATGGATCCACTTTTTTTGAGAAATTTTATTTCTGCTTCTGCTATATTATTGTTTGTCTCTTTATTAGCCTTCACAAAAACATTTGACAGAAGAGATTCCCGAAGCTAGCACGACTATATAAATAACCACATGTAACCTATTAGTGTCTATAAAGTTACTTCTAATAAAAGCAGAGACATCACCTCTTAGTTATTCTTTCCATATTATAGGCTCCTAATGATTTAAGTATATCTTCATAAAGAAGCCTTTACAATCCTTTGATCATTCTAATTGGGTTTTTAAAAACTTCCTTCTGCTCCATTGTAGCTTTGTGGAAGTAGAACCACCAGTCATCATGCAACCACGTTTGCTCCTTAGAAGGCAGAACCCATGTCCTATAAGTCTTCTTTACCTACATAATAGCAAAGTATCTGCCACTAAGTAGTGTTCAACAAATGTTGGTTACATAAATAAATAAATAAATAAGGACTTAGTTTCTAGTTGAATTCCTAATTATGCCAGCCCATTAATGACCTTTCATATCCCATTGTCTTACATTGGTCTAACATCAGGAAACTATCCAGAATTATACTATTAGCTTTATTATATATCAGAGGTTGTCCAACTATGGCCCATGGGCCAGATCAGGACAACTGCATGATTTTAAAAATAAAGTTTTATTGAAAAATTGCTACAGTCATTACTTAACATATTCTCAATGGCAACTTTCATGCTATAGTGGTAGACTTGAGTAATCTCAACAGACCCACACATACACACACATGAGCATGAAACATTTACTATCTGACTGCTTTCAGAAAATGTTTACCAACCCTAAATCCATATCACAAATGATATCTACAGTTTGTCATTTATGTGTTCAGTATCAATTTTTTTCTCTATAAATGTAGGACATTTACCCATATAGCATAAACATATTTCTTCTAGCTTTCTGCTCATAATTTTGTGAAATAATCTGTGGTTTAACCCCATCTATAATCCAAAATGTTTGTGTTATCCTCACACCTCACAAAAAAAAAGAAAGGCACTGAATAGCTCATTCACAAATCATTTATGGAAATTCTGAGTAAGTGTCATTCAGGCAATAATTCCCAGGGAGCTCTGTTATGCTTATTTCAATTTCTATTGATAACAAGCAATTATATAATTTAATTTATACAAAAAACTCATCACATATTATCTCATTTATTTTGCACAAAATTTCTGTGACTTAAAAAATATTAGTTTTCCCTTAATAAGGGTAATGTAATCATTAATACTTTCACTAAAATTAAAGACCATCCACTCCACATTTTCTTTCCTTCTCTAGGCAGAGCCTTAGAGTAGACAGTGTCTTTGTTTTTGCAAGATAGAAGGAATAATAAAGGTTTCAAAATTGTAGTTTTTCCTTTCCTCGTTCACGACCTATCCTTTTTAAAGGTAGAAACAACTCCAGACAATTTTATTTTAAATAATATTTTCACTTCTCCCCCTTATCCAAGGAAGGTTATTTTCCTTTTTGAGAAAATAAAAATTAGGATAATAGTTGATGTAACAAGTTAACAATTGTCTTTATTTTATTTCTGCATAAATCATACTGTAAGTCCAATTCATTTATAATAAATACAGTTACCAATGGGTTAGTTTTCTATTCTATATCTATTCTATCAGCAATAATAGGCACAGTTTCTTAATTTATCCATGAGTAATTCTCAGTAACTCTTAAACATCTGCAAAACACCCCATTGTCACTGTCTCTGGGCCCCACACTAGCTCTTATTTGTGCACATCTTTAATTGCATGATTAAAATAACAGTGTAAAATTTGAATTCAAAGACATTCTGCCCTGATTTGTTTTGAGACTTCCTTAAACGGCTAATTTTCTTCCTGCTGCTAGAAATGAAATTTCCCAAGAAGGAAAATTTTGAAGACAATATACAAGGGTGAATACATGGAGTGGGGGAAATATAACAACTGAAATATAGGTATGGTTCCAGTATTTCTTATGGAGAACATAAATAAATACTGAATATCTTTTATTTTTCTTTTGTTGTGAAGCAATATTTAATAGTTTTCTTCTTTATATTGCACTCATCCTTTTTAAAAAAATAAATTGATGTTTTCTAGAGATAATATGTTGCGGTTGAGTCTCATATGAAAAAGAATCAGTGTGTGTCTGTGCCTTCTGTTTAGAAAGAAAAGGCACTCCATCGAAAAGGCTTTCTGATCCTTACCTTCTAACCTTTGAAACAAACATGGAATTCTCCTTTAGAGTGCTAAGTGATATATTTAAAAAATTAAAGCATGAAAATAATCTCTGCTGATTGGGACCTATAGTGTAATCTGAACACTTTAGGGGCTACTTGGGCTCCTTCAAAATGTTTGACTGTAAGAAATTTGTCCAAAGTTATATTAAACCTCTTTGGACTAACTAAAGAGATCTTGGTAGCATTTCTGAGAGTCAACTCTGGGAAAATTTAAAATGCTTTAAACATATGGTTGAGTTAGTTAGTTATAAAAGGCACTTTTGCATGGGGGTTTTACTCAGTATCATTCCCTGAGCAATATGGTCCACAGGAGCCATATAATAAATGAATTCCCTGTCTGCTTGCTCTACTTCCTCTTCTTAAATTTTAATTTCTTTCTGGGAAGAGAAAAACCTGTTCCATATGTCTGGGTAATGTTGCTTTGGAGGCATTCACACAAAGATAATAGGCACAGTTTCTTGGTATATACTCTTCTCAGTAACTTTTAACCATCTGCAAAACACCCCATTCTCACTGTCTCCAGACCCCACATTAGGTCTTATTTGTCCACATCTTTAATCTCATGATTAAAACAACAACATCATTGAAATTTGAATTCAAAGACATTCTTCCCTGATTTGCTTTGTCCTGGTGGTGTCTACTTCCTTGCAGTCTCTCCCGGGTACAAAGCACAATAATTAAAGACACAGTTCTTCAGGATAGTTACAGTGTGTTGAAGAAAATAAGAAACAAATGGAATAGTTTCAATCTTGTGGAAAATTTTTATTTCAATGGGGAAAGAAACCTAATCTGTTGATAACTGCATTTGCTAGAAACAAATTGTGCCAATTCTTATGGTATGATGTTGCAGAAATTAAATAAAAACATTTTCTACCATTTTATATCAACTCTTTTTCTAATTTCAATTTTCCCATATAGGAAGATTACCATGGTAAAAAAAGCAGCTTAAGCAATAGTGAGAGTATTATCTAAAATAACCCTGAGAATCATATTTAAATAGAAGTTCAACAAAAAAATTACAAACTTTGTGAGTAGATTACAAACCTTGTGAGTACAGGGGCCAAGCACTGTGCCATTCATTTTTATATGTACTCTATTATTGATTCATTAACACTGAACTCACAGCCAACAGCATTATAACACATGCCTGAACAAAGCTTATCTTACACATGAATTTTTCTCAGTCAGACACATCACAGTCTTCTTACACTTAGGAACACTAGACAGTACTTCAGCACTACTCTTATTGGCCATTGGACTCAGCAAAATCACATGCACATGCACAAAAAAGCATAAACATGTAAAAACATGGCTCTAAGTAGACCTCAAGAAAGATACTTGTCTACAGTATGAGAGCTGAAACAAGGAGGAAGGGCATCACCTTATTTGATGTCATCTGGGAATGTTTGTATCAGGCAACTCAAATTTTTTGCTACCCTGAGCATGCACATGACTGTGAGAGCATGAGTGTTGATTTGGGAATTACAAATAACTATTAATGAATAAGCAAATTTTTGCCTGCTGGAATTCCACAGAGTCGCATGCTAGCCAGTCAGACAAGCAGGCCAGACCCCATGCCCCCTGGACTTGAGCAGGTTGCTGGGGGACACGTGGAGAAGTCTGGGAGCTGGACTTGGGTGGCAAGATAGCTCACACGGACAGAACTAATGGGAGAATACTGTGTGGTTCCAAGACACAGGCACAAAAGAGCATCTCTGCAGTTTCATGCAAGAATCAACTACTGACAGGGAGAACGAACGGCTCTGTAGTTCTTCACAGCATCTACCAACTCAATCAAACAGGGCATAGCTGATTCTTACCCTCAAGTACCACCCACCATCTTGGAGATTAGGCTGGGGATACAATTCATGCTGCTAGGAAGAGGTGAAGATAGCAGGATAGAGGAAACCTGAGGGGACACTGTCTATTAGGAGGGAAACAAAAGTTACGGGCAGCTCTATCTGTTGGGGGTCTCCCTCTTTCACTGAAGAACTCTGGGCTGATAGGGGAAATGCTCAGAGTGTGTGCAGAGACACTCCACTAGAGAACAGGTGCAGCAGAGATCTGGTGCCTGCCAATACCAGGCTTCTGCAACTGATGACATCCTGACCTCTCTAGTGTACAGAGCCAGGTCTGATCAGGACCCAGCCATCCAGTAGTAACCTTAGCACCACCCTTGCTGGGCCAGGGAGGGAACAGATGCTCCCCTGTGTTGCACCCTTGTCTGGGGGTTGAGCACACCTCCACCCTGACATGGAGGCTGAACAGAGAGGGAGCCCCCAAACACCACAGGCACCACTTTGGAAACCTCAGGCAATTGCCTCAGTGGGTCCTAGGTGTGAGGGGAAACCTTGGCTGACCAGTAGCTCCAGCCTACCTATGTGGAACCTGGGCTGCTGAGAGAAACCCGTGCCTGCGTGACTGGGCATCAGAAGTACCCAGCAGGTGGAACAACCCCCTATATGGGAGCCTTTGCCCCTGAAATCCCCAGAGCTAGCTCTAAAGCTCTAACTGTACCTGAGTATGAGGTTCTGCCCCTGTAGCTCCAGGGCCCCTGCCAGACCTGCGACTCCACCTCTAAAACTCCATACTTGTGCCTGGAACCCAAGCCAGTGTCCCCACCACTACCACTGGGCCAGAAGAACCTCCCTGAGGTACAACACATAACTCAGGACTCTTCCACCCCAGCCCTGAGCAGCTGTCACTCCTGGACTTGGTTCAAGAGAATCCCCAACAAAGGAGAACAGGTGCCCTGTATACCCATTAACCCAGAACCAAGAGAAAAGAAGCCAGATGAAAAGAAACCAGCAAAAGAACCCTGGCAACCTGGCAAACCCTATTTGAGGAAATTATTGGGGAAAACATCCCAGACATAGCCAGAAATTCAGACATACAGATACAAGATGGACATCGATCACTGGGAAGATTCATAGCAAATAGGTCATCTAGAAAACACATACTAATCAACCTGGCCAAAGTCAAAATGAACAGGAAAATTCAGCAAGCAGCAAGAAGAAAGCATCATATAACCTACAAAGGAAAATCCATCAGACTAACTGCAGATTTCTCAGCAGGAATCTTACAAGCCAGAAGGGATTAGAGCCCTATCTTCAATTGACTTAAACTGAACATCTACCAGCTTAGAATTTTGTATCCTATAAAACTAAATTTCACAGTAGATGGAGAAATTAAGTCCTTTCCAAACAAACAACCACTGAAGGAATTTATCCTGACCAGACCTGTTTTGGTCTGAACAAAACAGCACAGCACTATACAAAACAGAACAGCACTATACACAAATCAGCACAACAGATAGCCACCAGTGAAAATTCACCTAATAAAACCCCCCAAAACTCACAAATCCTAAAAAGCAATAGAACAAGAGGTAAAACAAAGCAATAAGGGACTATTCAACAAGATGAATAAACCAACATCCCACATATCAATGCTATCAATCAACGTGAATGGACTAAATGCTCCTCTCAAAAGATATAGGCTGACTGAATGGATGAAAAAACACAACCAAAGTGTCTGCTGTCTCCAGGAAACACATCTCAACCACAAGGACACACACAGACTCACTGTGAAAAGGTGGAAAAAAATATTCCACTGAATGGAAATCAAAAAAGAGCAGGTGTAGCCATTCTCATATCCCAAAAAGTTGACTTTAAGCCAACAAAGCTAAAGAAAAATAAAGAGGGTCACTATATAATGGTAAAGGGATATATCCAACAAGAAGAAACAACATCCTAAACATATATACGCCCAACATAGGAGCTCCCAGATACATAAAGCAAATCTCACTAGCACTAACAAAGAAATAAATATTATCATTGTAATTGCTGGGGACCTTAACATCCCACTGTCACAACTTGATACATCATCTAAGGAGAAAATAAATAAATAAATAATGGACTTAAACCAAACTCTAAATCAAATGGACCTAATAGACATTTACAGAACATTCTACCCCAAAACTACAGGATAAACATTCTTTTCAGCAGCACTTGGGTCATTCTCCAAGACTCATCATATCTTAGGTAACAAAACAGGTCTCAACAAATTCAAAAATATCAAAATCATACCATGTGTCTTCTCAGACCACAGCAGAATAACACTAGAAATCAATCACCAGAGAAACATTCAAACCTACAAAAAGTCATAGAAATTAAATGATCTTCTGCTGAATGATTATTGAGTCAAGAATGAAATTAAGATGGAAACCAAAAAATGTCTTGAGTCGAATGACAAAGGCAACACAAGCTATTAAAATCTTTGTGACAGCACAAACATTCCTTAGGGGAAAATTCATAGCCTTAAATGCCTACATCAAAAAGACAGAAAGATCACAAACTGATAGCCTAGCATCACACCTCAAAGAACTAGAAAAGGAAAAACAAAACAAACCCAAAGCCAGCAGAAGAAAAGAAATAACAAAGGTCAGAGGGAATTAAATGAATTGGAGAACCAAATAAAAAACAAAGGTTTAATGAAATAAAAAGTTGGTTCTTTGAAAAGATAAACAAAATTGACAGACCTCTTGCTAGATTAGCCAAGAACAGAAGGGAAAGGACCCAAGTAAGCTCAAACAGAAATAAAAAAGGTGACATTACAACTGATACTGCAAAAATACAAAACATCATCTGTGAATACTATGTAAATCTCTACTCACATAAAGTGGAGAATGTAGCAGAAATGGACAATTTTCTGGGAATACACAACCTCCCAAGACTCAATTAGGAAGAAATAGAACTCTTGAACATGCCAATAATGATCAGTGAGATTGAATCAGTAACTTTAAAAAATCCCAACAAAAAAAGGTCCTCGAGCAGATAGAGCCACATCTGAATTCTTTCAGACCAACAAGGAAGACTTGGTACCCATAATACAGAAATTATTCCATAATATTGAGAAGGAGGGAATCCTCCACAACTCATTCTATGAAGATAGTATCACCTTGATACCAAAGCTAGGAAAGGACACAACAAAAAAAGAAAGTCACAAACCAATATACCTTATGAATGTAGATGGAATAATCCTGAATAAAATATTGGAAAACCAAATTCTACAGCACATCAAAAAAAATAATCCACTAGGACCAAGTGGGCTTCATCCCAGGATGCAAGGATGGTCCAACATGTGTAAATCAATAAATGTGATTCACCACATAAACAAAAGCAAAAACAAAGGCCATATGATAATCTCATTTGATGCAGAAAAAAGTATTTGACAAAATCCAGCACTCTTTCATGATAAAAATGCTTAACCAAAGTAGGCATAGAAGGAAAATATCTCAGAATTATAAAAGCCATCTATGACAAACATCATACTGAATGGAGAGAAATTGAAAGCATATTGAATGGGGAAAAGTTGAAAGCATTCTCCCTAAGAGCTGTAACAGGATAAGGATGCCCACTGTCACCACTCCTATTCAACATAGTGTGGAAGTCCTAGGCAGGACAATCAGGCAAGAGAAAAATATTAAGTGTTTCCAAATCAGGAAAAAGAATGTCAACCTATTGCTTTTGGCTGATGATATGATCTTGTATCTAGAAAAACCCAAAGATTCCAGCAAGAGTCTCTTGGAATTGACAAATAATTTCAGAAAAGTCTCAGGATACAAAATCAATGTACATAATTCAGTAGCATTTCTATATACTAGTAATAGTCAAGCCAAGAGTCAAATAAAAGACTCAATACCATTCACAGCAGCTACAAAGAAAATAAAATACCTAGGAATATACTTAACCAAGGAGGTGAAAGGTCTCTACAAGAAGAACTATGAAACTCTGAGGAAAGAAATAGCAGAGGATACAAACAAATGGAAAAACATGTCATGCTCATGGATAGGTAGAATCAACATTGTTAAAAAGTCCATATTACCCAAAGTGATTTACAAATTCAATGCAATTCTCATCAAGTTACCAAAGTCATACTTCATACATCTAGAAAAGAAAATTCTACACTTTGTTTGGAACCAGACAAGAGCCCAAATAGCCAAACAAGCTTAAACAAAAAGAACAAAACTGGAGGCATCACATTACCAGACATATACCAGTACTATACTACAAGGGTATAGTAACCCAAAAGGATGGTATTGGTACAAAAATAGAGACATAGACCAATGGTACAGAAAAGAGAACATAAAACCATCTACGTACAACCAACTGATCTTTGACAAAGCAGACAACAATATAAACTGAGGAAAAGAAGCCCTATTCAGTAAATAGTGCTGGGAAAAGTGGAAAGCCACATGCAGAAGAATGAAACAGGACCCCAACCTCTAACCACTCACAAAAATCAATTCCAGATGTAAAAAACATTTAGATCTAGGCATGAAACCGTAAGAATTCTAGAGGAAAATGTAGGAAAAACTGTTCTAGATATCAGCCAAGCAAAGACTTTATGAAAAAGACTCCAGTGGTAATCATAGCAACAACAAAAATTAATAAATGGGATTTCTTTTTTATTAAGGGGAGGGAGTTGTAAGGAGGGTTGTCCAGCTTGCCTTGTTTTCTTTCTTGTTGTTGTTGTTGTTGAGACAGAGTCTTTGCTCTGTCGCCCTGGGTAGAATGCAGTGGTGTCACTACAGCTCACTGCAAACTCCAACTCCCGGGCTGAAGCGATCCTCTTACCTCAGCCTTCCAACTGGCTTGCACTACAGGCATGTGCTACGATGTCCAGCTGATTTTTTTTCTACTTGATTAAACTAAAAAGTTTTTGCACAGCTAAGGAAACAATCAACAGAGCAAATAGACAACCTATAAAATGGGAGAAAATATATGCAAGCTACACACCTAATAAAGGTCTAATAACCACAATTTATAAAGAACTCAAGCAAATCAGCAAGAAAAAAACAAACAACCCTGTTAAAAAGTGGGCAAACACATGAACAGATGCTTCTCCAAAGAAGAAAGACAAATGGCCAACAAACATGGAAAAATGCTCAATGTCACTAATCATCAGGGAAATGAAAATTAAAACCACAATGAGATATCACCTTACCCTAGTTAGAATGGCTTTTATTAAAAAGTCCAAAAACAATAGATGTTGGCATGGATGCAAAGAGAAAGGAATGGTTATACACTGTTGGTGAGACTGCAAACTAGTACAACCTCTATGGAAAACAGTATGGAGATTCCTCAAAGAACTAAAAGTAGACCTACCATTCGATCCAGCAATCCCACTACTGGGTATTTACCCAAAGGAAAAAAAGTCATTTTATCAAAAATACACCTGCATGCAAATATTTATTGCAGCACAATTCATAATTGTAAGGATATGGAATCAACCCAAATGCTCATCAATTCATGAGTGGATTAATAAAATGTGGTATATTTACACTGTAGGGTACTACTCAGCTGTAAAAAAGATGAATTAATGCCTTTTGCAACAATCTGGATGGAACTGGAGACAATTCTCTTAAGCGAAGTATTGAAAGAATGGAGAAACAAACACCGCATGTACTCACTATTAAACTGGAACTAACCGATGAGCACTAAAGTACACAGAGGAAAGTAAAACTCAGTGGAGAGCAACGAGGGGAAGGGGGAAGGAGGGGAGGGGAATGAATCAACCTAATGAGTACTATGACCCACTACTTGGGTGGCAGGCACAGCTATAACCAGCATAGCATTACAAAAATGATCCATGTAGCCTAAAACATTTGTACCCCCTTAATATTTTGAAATAAAAAAAGCAAATTTTGCAGTTGCACATTCCACAAATAATGAGGGTAAACTGTAGAAGAAAGATTTTTAACTTCTTTTTATATTTATACCTCTCATTATCATATACAAAGAGATTTTAGCAGGTTTTGGTTAGAATATATAAAATTAGAAAAAATATAAAAATAGAGTAGGCAAAAGAAATAAGGTTAAGGAGGAAAACAACATATTCACACCACAGGATTCTATGGAGTTATTAAAACCAAGTCCCCAGTTTGATGTTCTGGCTGTGTATAATTATATGATTTGAGGGTCAAGCAGAATCTGGAAAACACTGATATTGAAGGGACAGGTAAACAAATAATACCCAAATAAACCCAATGGCACCAAAAATGATTTTTTTTGCTTTCTTAATGTGTGCTACTTTTCTGATCTATGCAAGTTGAAGTCTTGTTACAAAGTTTTCTCAAGTAAATGAGTATGTTATATTAAATATCAAAATTTCAAGAGGACACTCTGTATCTCAGCCATCTATAAAGTTTGCTGTTTCAATAACTTTGTGAAGTGAAAACTAGTGCTATAGGTATTGATCATTCCACCCTAAGCAAAAATGTGATTCACAAAAGTCATGCAGAAATCATATCAGTGAATTAGGTTTTTGTGCCCAGATATAATAGTAAGAAATTCTAGGTATAGAAAAGCATGAAGTGTCAGCTAAAATCAGTGGTTGCTGGAATAGACTTGACCCTGCTCTTGAGAACTCATGGTGTGGTGCACATCTATTTCCAACTCAATATTTGGAATCATCAATCTCACAGTCTAAAAGTGGCTCTGTTGGGAGTATTTACACCAGAGAAATCAGAAATGATCAGGGATGCTTTTTCCCTGTAAAATCAGTTTTTTAATTTTTATTTTTTGAGACAGAGTCTCACTGTATCGCCCCAGCTAAGTGCAGTGATGTATATCATCATAGCTCACTGCAAGCTCCAACTCCTGGGCTCAATCGCACCTCTTGCCTCAGCCTCCCAAGTAGCTGGGACTACAGATGCACAAGACCACGCCCGGCTAATCTTTTTCTGTTTTTAGTAGAGACAGGGTCTCACTCTTGCTCAGGGTGGTCTCAAACTCCTGACCTCAAGCGATCCTCCTGCCTCGGCCTCCCAGAGTGCTAGGATTACAGGTGTGAGCCACGGGGCCTGGCTAAAATCAGGTTTTAGATATTTACCAGCATAATCCTAAAAATCACAGTATGATATCTTATGTTTCCTATAAAATATATTCTATTTTGTAAATAACAAATTATTAAGATTCATACTTTCCCCTTTCATCTTTCAGTATATATTACAGATGAAGATCTAAGGAAATACAAAGACATCAATGCCACTGACATTCTTTGTTTCAGTCATTTATTTTTAGGTTTCCTCTTATAATTCCAGAGTATAATTTACTTTCTTCTATATATAGTGTTGAAAGGTGTTAAAAACTTTGAGCTCCTGAATCATTAACAGCTTTATGAAATGCTGCTAATAGTTACAAAAAGTCCTTATTCTGTTTTTAACTACGGACTGCCTTAATTATTATTACCTATAGTACCACCTTCTCATACAGGACTGATATCTATTCATAACAATTATCTAGACCTGATATCACAAGAAAAAAGAAAGCCTAAAATATAATGTTGCATATGCTTACTCTCACTCTATTAAAATCTATATTCTATTTTAACTTCTTTATAATAAAAAACTTACTTCAGTAAACATACTTCATTTATTTTCCTAATTTGCATATTCAGGGCATTATCCACCTGGGAAGAGATCTTTATTTAATGTAGTTCTATCTCTATAATTTTACGATGTATTGCTCTTGACAATCTTTTTCTTTTTAAAGATACAAACTTTTTTTTCTAAAAATGTAACTGAAGCATAACATTATTGTAAGCATAATTTATGGTTCACAGAAAAGAATTGATACTTAAGATTGATACTATCAGACATATTTCACTTTCCTTAAACATATGTATTGCTTAAATTTTTATTTGAATCCAATCCTGTTCTTGCACTGGTGTATAATTTTTAAAGTTTTTATCTGATTTCTTTTGGACACAATTGAAAATAGATTCTAATTTATTTCTCTCCCTGAAACTCCTTGCTAATAAATTAGTAATCAAGAAGTTGGTCCATAAGATTAAAACAAAATTTTTGAGTGTAAACTGTGACAATACCATGTAGTGACTAAGCCATTTCAATTCCTTTCATTTCTTTGCAGTTTTTAAGCCCTTTTCCTGTCTAACCCATTTCATTTTATATTTGTATTGTTATATTTGAATGCTTTTAAGATTTATTTTGCAAGGACGTTTTCTCCAAATTATTTACAGATTTATTTTGACTTTACAATTTTTTTTATAAATCAAAACTACAGAAAAATAATGAAGCTATTATTTAATCCTGGCCCTCCTGCCTCCAGATGCCACAATGATGTGCACAGTGCAGCTGATGACACTGATTCTCTGTGCCTTTTATCTCCAAATGTATTAGTGGAGGTAGGGAAGTATGCTGTAAATAACAGAACTGGAGGTCACTAACCATTGGCTCCTCTCTGGAGCCATCAATAACCTGGCTGTAACCTGTTTCTTCAATTGTAAAATGAAAGAGTTAAATAAATACGTGCTAATCTTCCTTTTTTGACTCTTCTGGTTCTACATTTTCAAGCCAAAAAAATATGGATATGGCCTATTGGAGTGACACATAATTCCTCTTTCCAACACTCTTTATTCTCAATCAGAGAAGATGTGTATTTAATATATGTGAGTTTAAATCATGGAAAAGGAAACTATTTCAAATCAAAATATAAAAATTTGGTTTTCCCCAATATAAGTGTAATACACACACACACACACAACATAAATAAAAGCTTTGGCAGTGAGCTGTGGCTCATGGCAAAAGGAAAAGTTTACTCCCATTCTTCAAAAATACGGTTTTATTCTTTTTTTTAGTGAAAATCCTAAAAAGCTCAAATTGTAGGATAAGTAGCCACAAGAATGACAATATTATACTACATAGCAGATAAGGTCCTGAAGAGTTTCCATTCAAGCAATGAAAGAATATCTTAGAATCCATTTAAATAATTTTTAAAATATAGTTAGAAATTGGCATAATTAGATGATGTTTATTAAATTGAGGACAATATCTAGTTTTAACACAATTTGATTCTCATACTTTACTGAGAAATTAACTATTTTCTATAGGTATAAAAAGTAGAACCTTCTTACCACTCTTTGGCCTCCATCACGAGGATGCATTTTTTCCTGAGCAGCATGTTATAATAGAGACTGAGAGGCTTCCCTTTAGCAGCAGCAAGAGGTATTCTGGATGATTTAGAACACTGGACCTGATTCACCTTGCCTGGAAGCTGAGATCAGAGGGTGTTTATCATTTTCCTAGTTCAATGCCATTTTCTGATTATTCTTTCCAATGTTTATCTAAGCTCTAACCAATTTCCTGGGATTATTTCTCTCTTTTCAAGTTTACTGATTTATTTAGCACACACTTACTGAACTAGTTTCTTCCACTCAGGCTCGATGAAAGCCGTACTTTGAGTTAAATAACACTCTACATTAATAAAGGTCTTAGCAAATCTTTTTGGTCCAATCTATTGTCGTACCAAGCAAAAATATGGTACGGGGGGAGGGAGAGAGAGCATGCGAGCTCATTTGCGAACTGAGAATCTAATATCCATTATAAAAACTTTGATAAGCTAGAATATAAAGGCTCAAGTTGGGAATAACATTGTACTGACTGTCTGAAGAATTGTATATTGTAATCTACTTGTTCATATACTGTTATTTCTTTTCAATAGATGTTTTGAGAAAACTTGGTATTATACCTTTTGACCACAATGCTAAAATATAGGATATTTTTACAATGATTTTCTCCAGTTCCCTTACTAGTAAACCATGATGATAATTTTTACTCCTTTGGCCATGTAATCATGAGATCTCAAAAGAGAAGATCTCTCCTTTATATGATAGAAGTTGAGGTCCAGAAAGGACTACACATATAAGTTGTCCAGATCAGGAGAAATAACCAGCAAAAAACCCAAAGGACATACAATTCCAAAAGTCATTAATTTAAAGTTAGTGGGTTGTGGTTTGCAAACTTTAGAAATTGGTCCAACTTCTACCAGTAAATTTGTGTTAGGATCTACCTCTGAAGATCATGGCTCTATTTATGAACAGCCAAAAGAGGTAATGTTTGAGAAAGGGTAGCTACTTGAGCTTTTTTGTACCATGAATCTGATTAATTTTTAAATGAAAACATTATAAACTGCTGTGAATTGTGCAATTTTATTGTTTTTATTCAGCTCTCTGCTTTTTAATTATTATTAATTTAATTATTAATTATTTATATTCCTAATCATGATTTTGGTATCCACAGCATTTTTAGAAGTGTAACTATCAAGACTGGTAGGACATTACTAAACATATTTATAAGAAATTGTGCAAGCCAGTAAGTTTTTTGCCATCAATTTCTTGATATAAGAAATAAATCATGGATCTTAGTAATCTCTAAGTTCTCTACCAGCTCTAAAATTCTATGACTTTTTGGTAAACAAATAAACCTGATTTCCTCCATATTTCTTAATTAGTCTTGAGGTAGAGCCTGCAAACTTCTGGATTTTATTCAGAACAATGAGTATGCAGTGAAACAATTCATGATGTCTCTAAATCAGTGAAGATATATTCACATGTCATTTGACATAAAAACTAGTTTTTACATCACTATAAAATATTCATTGTATTTAATTTACTACTAAATATACAACTGTAGAACTGTCTGAAACAGCACACCTGTTCTCAATCCAGCAGCACACATGGTAAAATTGGAAACAACACACCTGTTACATGGTGCAAAAAACCAGTACTACACTGAAATTCCTTCCCCAAGCATAAAAGAGAGGAGGAACACTTTATTTCAATCAAAAATATTCATTGATCTCTGCAAAATATTTTGCTGAGTGCTGCAGCAAACAGCACAAACTCTAGCCCTCAAAGGACTTAAAAATTGGTAGGAGGAATAAAGCAAGCATTTATTCCTTTCTTTCTCCATTCATTCATTCAACCTTTATTGATTTATTATTTACTATTGTTCACAGAGTTTGCATTCTAGGGCACATAGGCAAAGAACAGTCCACAGATAGCTCTAGTACGATAAACACTAGGCAGACAATCAACTCGGCAGCGTGATCAACAGTTTCAGGATGATTTCTTGACATTGGCTGGTCAAGCAAAGCCCTACTGAAGAGATATCATTTAAGCTCAGGTTGAATGTCAAGAGGGAAACAGCTCTTTGAAGATAAGAAATGTGCATTTGAGGTAGGTCAAAATCTCTTTCAAAGAACCTGAATTTTCAAAATTAACCTGTCTGAGGACTAGTTAGATGGACAGTGTTCTCATGATGTGAGTTGAGGTCAAGGAGTTATGCAAGGAACAGATCTTGTAGAGATTCCTATTCACGAAATATTTGGATTTAATACTAACACTAAGAAAAACCACTGGAGATATTTAAGTAAGTGAGTGCCATAATTTTTTTTTCAAAATATTACTCCGACTTTCCTATGGAAAATGGACAGAAAGGAGACCTGTTACGTTTTTTTAGTAAATTAAGAAGAAATGATGATGAAAGGATGATGAAATAATGAAATTATAATGATAAAACTAGTATAAAATGATGTTGGCTTTGGAGATTGTCAAAGGAAATGAAGCAAAATGGACAGATTTGGGATATTTTGAAGGTGAATTTTATGATACTTGGTTGGATGCTGAGATTGAGAAGAGACAAGAAAAAAGAAGAAAAAGGTTAACTCCTAGATTTTGGCTTTAGTGAATATATAGATGATGGTGTTGTTTATTGAGATGGGGAGGAGTGGGGGAGACCATGTTTGGGAGTTGAGTTTTGACTATATTAACTTAGAGATGACCTTTAAAAATTCACATGGAGTTATAGAGAAGGTAGATACACAATTCTATTGTTAAGAGAAATTAGAATGAGGTTAACTATTTAAATAAGCGAATTTAAATGAATCAAGCATCATGTTAAAATAAAATACATAAAGTTTAAAAACAGCTATGTTTACTATGTTCTTTTCAGAGTAAAATTGTTGAGTTTGTGCAACACTCTTTAGCCCAATGACTTGTTAGGAACTGAAGGAAAGGAGCTGACTTCTGTTTAATGCCCGATGTTCTGATATGTACCAGGTAGCAGTTTGATTTACCTCTTTTAATCTTCAGGGACATTTTTAAGATGGATTTCCCTACTTTGTGGAGAAAGAAACTAGGGTCAGAGAGGTGGGGGATTTTGTTAAAGAACACCCAGCTTGGAATTGAGGGTGTTGAATTTGGAATGCTTGGAGCTTGGCCTCAATATCCTTTCCCCAGTGCACCCCAGCATTCTATCTGCTAGTTTCTTCACGCCTGCTGGCCACAATTTTAACTCAGTCTTCCTTTTTTGAAACTACTCAGAAAATCAATTTGTGATTCCCTGTTATTTGCTTCCCTTTTCCCTTTTGTTGAAAGAAGGGATAAACAACTTGCTTTATATAATTTTCTTTGATTGTGTGTATAATTAGTTTATAATAAGTAGAAGGGATATTTTCACTTCAAAAGAAACTGACATGGAATTCATCAGATGGCATTATAATGAACATAACAGTATCAGTTTTTCAGCATAAATATGAAATATCCTGGAGTTCTGACTTGATTTTCTTTAATGTCAAACAGAGAGGAGCAGCTTTCCATTCTCTTAAAAAAAAAAAGAGTCCTCTGTCCTCCCAAAATATATTTTTGGTTAGGTTGCATAAATTAATCAATCAGCAAGTATTTGAGTGCCCACTTTGTGTCTAGTGAATCATGTAATATATGGATGGTGCATACTACATAAATATTATTCTTTTCAAAGCATTTCTTTAGCAAAGACAGCAATTTGCTTCCAATATTTTAAAACTATCTTTCAAGACAGATCCTCTGATAGAGTTGGTATGCTTTGCAAAACCAACTATTTTAAACAAAATATTTAAACAGAGTTTTCTAAATATTGGCTTGATGTAGTTTCTTATCTTACCTTGGCTAAAAATCAGCAAAGTGAGTCAAGGTTGCTAGACTTGACTGCATTTACACCTGAACTTTAGAGCCATATAAGGCTGATCTTTGAATACATTTTATTAAAAGTACATGAGCAGATTACATACAAGGGCTGTTTGGAAAGTATACAGCTATGTACTATGTTGTGCAAACCGTTCTCATTATATTAACAATGGCTGAATACTTTCTGGACAGCCCTCGTGTGTGTGTGTGTGTGTGTGTGTATGTGTCTGTGTGTGTGTATTTGGAAAGATTTTGATGACATTTGCTATCAATAGAAGACACAATCACAAAAACTCTATTTCAAAACTTTGCTATATCCTGGCATATAAAATTGAAATTTTTGAAATTCAAAATATTTCCCAGAATTAATTAGCTTTTTTCCAGACATAAGTTTTTTCTGAAACTTGTCTTTGAGGGAAATAACTTGTAGGTAATATTACTCGTAATCAATTTGAGGCCAATGTTTAAAATTAAAACATATAGTATTGAGTAGATTTTTATAAGTCCATAAATAAATATTATCAAATTATTTTCAAGCTTTTTAAGGCTATGAGAAACTTGAATCAATTTTTAATTAGATCGTTTGGATATCCCTTTAGGGGACAGGTTAAACAGCCTAGGGAGAAATTTGCGTTGAATGAAACACCAGTCTCCTGTATAATTCCTCCTGTATGTTCTCACACACGTTGCTTTAGAGAAGAATTATTATTCTTTGAGTTTACATTTAGTTTTTCTGTATTTTATCTGACACTACAGAAAACCCTTAATTACTATTTCTTTGACCCAAGAATACCCATCAGCTTATACAGATCCTAATTTATTTATGAGAGTAAAATTTATATATTCCCAAATTGCCAGAGCAATAAGCATTTAACAAATAATTTGTTGCACTTTCTTTTACCTAAAGGTTTATGCAGTACATTGTCCTTCCAGAAGTCTTTTGCTTTGAGTAATATTGGCTATATCTAGTGTTTATATTTCAATAAATATTTTTTATTTAGTAGCTATTAAGTGCCTTCTAATGCTAGGCTACTAGACTTGGAACTAATATACATTGACTAACAAATTAATCTGGTCTTTGTCTTCATGGAATTTACAAACAAATTACAAGGATAAAAGAAAAATTATATGTATATATAATTAGAAACTCTGATAAATGACTAGAGAAGCAAATAATCAGAGCATTATATAAGCAAATAACAGTAAAAGTACTATTTAAGGATGGGTAGTCAAAAAAGCCCTCTTTAAGATAACATTTAAACTAAGACCTCAGGGATGAAAGCAATCTACCCATTCAAATGTATGTACAGTGGGCAGCTGGGAGAAGAGGTTGGTGAAAAATTGTTCAGACAGAGTTAATTGTATGAGCAAAGACACACAAATAAAAATAGCTTGGTGTTTCAGAGAAACTGGGAAGAGTTAAGTATGACTGGGGCATGTGTATACAGGACATCTGAGATACACTGACAGGGTCAGAAGACGATGGGTAAAATTTTAAGTAGGGCAGGGACATAAACTCTAATGCTCTTTTTATTAATAATACTTAGAGTGATGAGTGAGTTTTACTAAAATGATTCAATATGAAATTCATTCTAGGTAGGAAAAAAGTTGTAAAAAGTGAAAGGGGCTGATGGACTGATGCTTTCAGGTGTCAGGGACCATCCAGTCATGGTGATTCACTAGGACTCACAAGACTGTACTCACCACAACACAGCAAGCATACACAGCAGGATCAGTAAAGAGAAAGAACACAGGCAGAATTTGGAGAAGTTCATGCGTAGGCTACCTTGCTCCCCCTCCTGGGAGAGGCCATGCCAAGGCATCCCCACCTTCAGTAGTGAAAGGTAATCACACATGAGCAATGTGTCTGCCTGGGGAACCATGTTTGAGATTAAAAATTCAAGGTCTTTATTGGCGTATGCTCACATAGACACAAACGGTCAGCCACAGCTAATGAAATTCTAGACCCCCAAAAGGAAAGCAGATGTTCAGTTACCCAGGGAGGCAAAACGACCTTATCAGTGGATCAAACTTTTTAAAGACTGAGTTTCTAAATGCCAGCCATGAGGTAAACCTGCAAGAAAACCTTCTCTAGATAACTGCTTCAGGCCTGCTATGATACGTCTTTTCTGCACAGCTGCTGAGATAGGGATGAGTCCAAAGCATCAGGGAAAAGAACATTCAAAAGTATCCAAGTTGATTCCCCAAAACTGGAAGTGCTCCAAATTTTCCTACAAAAGTCTAGTCAGAATTCAAGCCCATGTCAAAGTCTACCTTCCCTACATATTCATCCTTGACTCCCTGCCTCCCTTCTCTCATTGAACTCTTTATTCCTTGAAACCCTGCAGCTATTATTTGCATTATTCTTATAATATTTAACACATCTCCATCATGTATTGTATTTCCTAGTTATTATGTTTCATTTTCATCCTGGATGATGAACCTTCTCTTGGAAGGGATAGATTTTGATTATGGCTTTTTAGTCCCCTTACTTACAGTAAGAGAAGAAGCCATAGAAGTGAGTGTAGGATGAATAAGTAAAAGAAGTGAGAAAAATGTAGAATAAATGTGTAGAAATTTCTGTTCCCTTTGCATTTTTATTTTTTTCTATGTGGTTAGAATATATCAATGCTTAAATATTCAAAAGGAATAAAACCATACTGACTGAAATCATTATTATGACCTATGTTGCCCAAGATCACAATGCATAACATCTGTACACATTATCATTTTCATTTTGACAATATATTTTGTGTTTTGATTCACAAATGTCTAGGTATCTTAAGAATAAAAGAGTTAAATTTATTTCCGAAGAGAAAGTGAATAACCATGTGGAGAAACATCATATTTAATTGTGCAGTTGGTTTTGTTATTATTTTATCTCCTAGTAGCAAAGTGAGCATATTTATTATTGTTTTAAACTTCACCAGCCACCCCAATGGTTTCCTATGTTTGTTTATTTTGGGTTGTGGTTATGATTCCTACAAAAATGTTTACAGATCTCTTCAAGTTTCATACTACTTTTAGAAAGGTTATATCCTTTGAAGGTAAGAATTTATAGTCTTGTGAATAGTCTAGAATTTATACTACTCACAAAATAGGGTAGCATGTTTGACAAGAGCAGTGATGGAAATAGATTCTGTTACAATGAAATTAATCTGTATCTATCCTGTTTTTATTGAAAGCATAAGTATTCATGCCCTAAAAAACAGTGCCTCTTCCTAGCATACCAGACCTTGGAATTACCACTAAGTCTATAACAATAGTGGTGGGTGGACACATGACAATTAGGAAGTGGATTTCAACCACTAACCCATTCACAAATATTACAGAAAATGCCTTCAGAAATAAAACATTGGTTTCCCCCGCCAAAGACTGAATGCATAACTGAGAAGTTAAACAGCTTTTTTTCTTTCTTACTATGGACAAAAAGAATTTGAGAGTTGAATAAACATCAATCAATTTGATCAATTTAGATACCTATACAAATAATTTAAGCAAAATGTCTAATTTTTCCTTAATTGCTGATCACTTTTCTACTTGACTTTATGAAAGTAATTTCAGATGCTCTTTTTCCCTGTACCTAGGTTGCTTCCTGTGCCTATAGTTCAGCTGAATAGCATAATTGTTAAGAGCTAAGTAAACTCAGGCAAACTGCTTCAAATCTCTTTTGAGATTTGTACAACTTTAGTAATTTTATGTGATCTCCTTAAACCTCAATTTTCTTATATTTGAAATGGCATATTTATATTCATCCCAACGGGTCTTATAAGAATTAAACATAACCCATATTAAATGTGTAGCAGAGTACCTGGTATTGGTAAGTCCTAGCTATGTATTTTAGAAAGTAGTGGTATTATTTGCAGCAGTTGTACCAATATATATGTTGGTATTGAACTGTCCATGTCTGCAATAAATTATGACAGTTTTTGTATTTCATAAGTAAGTATTTGTTGCTGTGGCCTTAGCATCTGACTAATATTAGGGCTGAGGATTGTGCTATTTTCTCCACTTTTCTCTGCTGCAGCTCTAGCCAATGTGACAGCTTTATAGGTTGATAGAAGGGGAGAGAGAACGGCAGTACTAACTTCAACTGCCCCTTTAATCAAGGAAGCAAGTGACTTTCTGAAGGCTCCTGTAGATCAATGGGCACCTCTGAATGCAAGGAAGGTTGAGAATGAATTTTGGATTTCCAATCTCCATTTTATCAGCAGTAAGTAGAAAAGAGTTTGAGAATGTCTTCCAGCTATTTAGACAGATAGTGTTTCTTCAGTTCCAGGTACTGTCTGAAGAACTTTACTTACGTTAACTTATTTATTCCCTTCAACAACCCAATATTATCCCAATGTGTTAGACACAACTATAATTTTCATTTTACAGATGAAGAAACTGCAGCATACAGAGGTTAAATGAAGTTCTCAAAGTCACATAGATTGTCTGTGGTAGGCTTCAAACACAGTCTGACTTCAAAGTCTGTACCCTTAAATACCATACTGTACTGCCTCTCAATGAACAGAGTAATGACACTGTTCGCCAAGTAGTCACAGCAGCAGGAGGATCAGGCCCTGCTCAGAGGGTCACGGGGATTCAAACTTGAGCAATGCTGACAGAGTAGTAATTTCTGTAACAATTATGTTTTATGATCAGATTCTGTTAGGAATTTAACTCTTATTCTCTGCTGGGGTTTCTGGATGGTTGCTGGAAATATATCCTTAAAATATGACTTGGCCTATAAGATATTTTATCCATTTAGGGGAAAAAAAGGAGGATGATATGGGTCTCAAGGAGGAAGATGTCATGTAGAACTTGATAATTTATGAGATGCAAATGTTAGACAACTGTATTAGTATTTGATGCATTTTTAGTATGAAAAAATTTAAAGATCATTAACAATGAAGGTGGTGGTTTGCATGTCTCCCTTTTCCTGTAAGCAGATTAAGATTTTTCTACTTTCAAACACACACATTTAAAAATTTACATTGCCTTTGCACTTACTTGGTTCAGATGAATTTAATGTGCTGCATTTCCTTGTGCAACATATAGCATATTCCTCAATTTTTCTTTTTTATTAAGAGTGAAAGAACAAGTAAGGCCCTGTACCAGTTATCAGTTGCTTTGTAACAGACTATACAAACTTAGTGGTTTAAAACAACATTCTTTTGTTTTGCTCATGAATCTGTGAGTACAGCAGGGCTTTATGGAATATTCCCATCTCTGGTCAATGTGGTATCACTTAGGATGGTTCTGAGGTCTTAAGGGTCTTATTCAAAGATGGCTTATTCACATGGTCAGCAAGTAGATATTAGTAAATGGCTTGGAGCTCAGCTGGAGCCTTAGTTCCTCCCTGCCTGTGTCTCCGCATATGTACTGGGCTTCTTCCCTGCATGGTGGATGGGTTCTAAAAGTGAGTGTCCCACGAGAGTCAGTAAGAAGCTGTATTATCTTTTATGACTTAGCCTCAGATGTTATTATGTCATTAAATATGAAATGTTCGATTTCTAATCAAAAGTTTAGTTGATTATATCTCAAACAAGAAGCAGTACAATTAACCAAAGTATGCATCTAAACTATCAAAACAGTTTTGCCATCTTAACAGTAGCTTGTTTATGCCAGCAGCCAAGAAGCCCGGAGAGTGAGTGGTGATGAAATCACAAAAGGCGTTTTCCACAACTTGTTGAGAATTGAACACTTTTCCTTGCAAGAAGTGGTCCACAGCCTGGAAGAAGTGGTAGTCAGTTGGTGTGAGGTCTGGTGAATACGGTGGATGACAGAGAGTTTCCAAGTCCAGCTTCTGTAGTTTGAGCAGCGTTGTTTGTGTGACATGTGGTTGAGCGTTGTCTTGCAAGAGGATGGCCTGTTTCTATCTCTCATTTTGTCCAATTGGGTGCAGTAGACAACCACTGTAATCGAATGACCAGGTTTCATGAAGCTGTAGTGGATGATACCAGCACTGGACCACCAAACAGACACCATTAGCTTTTTTGATGAATATTCGGTTTTGGACTGTGTTTCAGCACTTCATCTTTATCCAGCCATTTTGCCCAAGGCTTGTCATTGTCAAAAAGAATCCATTTTTCATCACACATCACAATACAATGTAGAAATGGTTCACCTTTATGTCATGACAGCAAAGAAGGGCAAGCTTAGAGATAATTTCTCTTCTGACGCTCGTTTAATTCATGCGGAACCCATCTTATCCAGCTCCTTTACCTTGCCGATTTGTTTCAAATGGTCCAACGTTGTTGGAATAGTAACATCAAACCTTGCTGCTGATTCATGCATAGGTTGAGATGGATTTGCTTCCACTATAGCTTTCAGCTCATCATTATCCACCTTGGTCTCAGGTTGCCCACGTGGCTCATTTTTAAGACTAAAATCACCAGAATGGAACTTCTCAAGCCATTGACGTACTACTGTGCGTTCATTAACCACATCCTTCCCAAACACTTCATTGATATTTCCAGCTGTCTGCGCTGCATTGGTTCCACAATGGAACTGATATTCGAAAATAACACAAATTTTTTCCTTATCCAGGGTTTCACAAAAATTGCTCTAAAAAATATTTGAAAGATAATCATAAGCCAAACCATGCATTTGAATGAATGAGGAGGTACCTTCACAAGAAAAAAACCCAAGAAGTGTCAAAGTGAAATGTCAGAGATACCAACTATCAAACTCAGTACTTAAGGAAATCAGACATTTCATACTTAATAACCTAATGTAATTGCATTACTTCTGCCATATTCTATTAGTCAAGGAAGTCACACTGACCTACCTATATTTAAGGGGAGGGGACATAGACTTCATCTTCTGATGGGGGAATGGAAGGGATCTGGATGAACATATGGGACAAGAAATATGGTGTCCATGTGTAAAGTACAATTTGGCACAAGTACCTCAGGTACCTCCAAATCAACTTATCTAGAGCTTTTGCTGATTATGTCCCCACCTATTCCCCTAATATACATACTTTATCCTGTTTTTCAAATTTGGTTATTGAAATCACTGTCCACCGAGATGTTCAAACTGCAATATTTTAAGTCATTATAGACACTGAGTAGGTAATTTATATTTAGTTATAGGCAAATGTAATATTAAAAATGCTTAACAGCTGTGACTACACAGGCCTTAACCCATCACAATGAGAACCAGCCATAAACAACCACTACAGCTGCACAGGTACATATCATCCGAATGTTAGCTCTGCTTATAAAAAATAATTAGTTTGGGAGACTGTATATCAGTTTTATAAATATTTAATATTATTATAAATAAAACAATTGACTTCCATTCTATAATGTTGAGGGTTTTGATCATTAAATTGACAATCAATTCATTAACAACTACATAGCAGTGAGCCTGCAATGATCCATTTAATTTAAAACCATAAAAGTCTCTGGCTTAGAAAAACCTTAAGAGTCATCTAGCCTGATGTGACTCATTAAAAAAATAATCTTTTGGTGATTATTGATATTAACACATTTTTACTCTAGTAAAAGTGGGAAATGCAGAAAAGCACATGAAAGAAAATAATATGTATTCCAATATGCCAAAGATAATTTGTAAGAACATTAAAATATGTGTCTCAAAATATTTTATTATGTGATTGCATATAATTTATAGACATAAAATTATTTAATAAAACTTCCAAAATGGCAACTAATGTTTTGTGATCATTTTTATAATATATTTCTCAGCATTTTCTCATGCTACTAAATATTTCTCTAAAAAGATGTCTGTATTTAATTATAATGGTATATCATAATTTATTTAACAAATTTTCTATTCTGAATATGTGATTATTTTCAAAATTTTACCTTAATCAATAATTAGTTAGATAGTTAGAATGAACAATAATTGTAGCACAACAAAGTGACTATAATCAACAATAAGTTAGGTTATACTTTAAAATAGCTAAAAAAGTGGAATTGGAATGTTCCTAACACAAAGAAATGTTAAATGCCTGAGGTGATGGATACCCCAATTGCCCTGATTTGACTAATTCACATTGTATGCTTGTATGAAAACATCACATGTATCCTAGAAATATATACAACTATTATGGTATGCATAACAATTTAAAATAAAAAATTAAAAAATAAATAAAAATAAATAATAAAAACGTGATAGCTACTCTAATATATATTTATGAGGTTCTTCCTCCATGGACTTTTCTAGAAGTAAAATTTTTATTTGGACATAATGTAAAACTACTATTAATTTGGTGGATAATTATGGCCAAATTGCTCTTCATAAAGATTATACCAATTTAGACTTCCATCATACATGCATGAGGACAGTTCACCTAAAGCTTCCACAACACAACTATTGTTTTCATTTTCAAAAACCTAAAAATACTAGAGACATGCCCAAGATCATCGGGATTATAGTTAGTTACATTGCTGATTTTATCATAAATTTAAATATGCAAATAAATTAAGATAATTTGTTAATCATTATTTTTAAATATAAATTTCAGTTTTCTCACCAACTAACTATATTGTCTGTTATAAAGTAAAATAATGTGTGATAATTTTAAGAAACAAAATTTTTTCTTCACTGTTAGTTTGAAATCCTTTACTTTCCATACAAAAGTCTAACTCAAATTATTACATCTACAAAGTGTACTCTTTATTTTATGTACTCTAGATATTTTTGTTCTTTCAATGATATATGCTTAAGTTTACTTATAGAATTACAAATTTTTAGAAATAAAGGTCTCAGTAGTCATCCATTTGTTTAGTTTACAGACGAGACTAACTACTTTGTTGAAGAAGGTATGGATATTGTTAGATCTAAGCCTTGACTTAAATCCCTGACCCTCCATACCAATTATTTTTAATTACTCCCCATTTTTCTAATATTATTTGATTTAAAAGAACTGTACTGTAGATTATAAATGGACAAATCTCAAGGATAAAGTCTTAAAATTCATAAATAATATGACTGCTACTTATTATTATTGTTATTATTCATTAATGACTTACAACATGCCAGGAAATACCTTAGGTAACATATAATCCCCACAGAGACCTTGCAAGGTGGCAGTGGAAGCTGAGAGTTTTAACAAAGGTACACAGCCAGTCAATAACTAGCTCAGAATAAAGTACACTTTTGCCTGGCTCCAAGCACTACAATTTGTCACAGAACCTAGGCACATGTGTTTTACACTAAAATTCAATTAAATCAACTAGCATTTGTATAGGACTAAAAACTTTATAAATATTTTATAAATAAAGCCTTTGACAAACACAGTGCCTTACATTCATGTAATACAACTGTAACAATTGGAAATGCAATATATTTCAATGGAAACTAAGTTTGTCTGAAAATCACGAGGCCTGAGTCCCCATGTTACATCTCTCACTGATTGGTTGTTTGTCTTTCTGTAAATTAGGACATTCATGGGCTTTAATTTCCTCATTTGTAAAGTGGAGATTGAACTAAGTAACCCATGAGATCAACCCAACTTTTAAGATTCCTCTATTTAACAATCTCTAAATAAAGTTGAAAGTAGGAATATCTCAGTTCTATTTTGAATTACCTAGTCACCTAATCTAACGATTTGTATATTTCCTTCAAAGTGACTTTACAATCAATTTATACATTCCATATAATCTGTATGTTAGTCATTTTCCCACTTTTATCAAATCTCACATATATTCTCCATAACTAGAGTAGAAATCATAGTTAATAATGAAATTTTTTTTAATAATGAAATCCTTACTTGTATTTTGTATGCTTATTTCCTGTAGTAAAATAATTTATAGATCGTGGAAGCATGGTTTGTAAAAGGCAGCAAATTGGAAAATTTCAATTTAAATGCTAGTATAAAATTTCAATTTAAATGCTAGTATTAGACCAACATGAAAGAAGAAATGAATATAGAAATGAATTTTTTAAGTTATTTGCCTATATAAGTTCTCTGCATAACAATATTTTCACAAGGAAAACAAATAGTACCAAGTATTTTATTACCATTGTTTAACACAAAAGTAAACAGAAAAATGGAAATTACTATATATCCAGTAACAATAATCCAATACCACAGTATGAAAAATATGTTAATAAATAGATTGGTAACTCTTTGCTCAAAGATTTTTGTCACTTTATTGTATAATCATTGTGGTTTTACTATGTTTCAATTACAAATAAATGAGTTTAGTATAGGTTACTTTTCTACATTTAAAGAAGATAAAATAAAAACTGGCTTCAGAATCTTTTAAATCATCAATTGTAGATTGTAGTTAGTTTCTTCTGTAAAACTGAGGAACTTCTAAAAATACATTCATTTTTACTTTTTCCATTTTTACTTGCTATCTAATAAATATTTTTAAATCATGTTTACTTTATTGAATAGATTATAAAAGTTTTGTAAACAATCCCTTTGTTTTTAATTCATTTTCTGTATGTATATGGAGAGTGTGTGTGTGTGTGTGTGTGCATGACAGGGAGAGAGAGAGAGAGAGAGACAGACAGGGACAGAGACAGACATAAGGAGATAGAGAGAGAAATTCCAAACACTTAGAATAGTACTTGACTTTTAGCATATTTTTGGTTAACAGAACTATTTAATTTAGGTCCCTTTGGAAAAATTTAACAACTGTAAATGCTTGTTAGTTAATGCTAATAATATTGTTAAACCCTTTTGAAATTTAAATATTTACTTTCAACCACATAATCACCTTAAAATTATTCTTTAAAAATTCTGGCATATTTTATCTATAAGCTGTTTTTTTTTCAATTTTGCTTTTTCATTATTTTTCAGTTTGAAAGATGTCAGTTTTTATATCAGACCTTGTTTTTAAACTAGCTCTTAGTTTCTAATACCATTCTCCATTAGATGAAACCACACAGAGCTCTTTGGAGAAATAATTGTTTCCAGAATTGGGAAATGCAATATATTAATAAAAGATGCATATGGAGGACCTTGTAGTGCAAGAAAGTAAGAAAACACTCCATAAAAAAACACAAAAATGGAAGAATGTCAAAGGCTACAGGGGCCACCTGAAAGAGCTTCCAATGTCCAAAGCTGGAATAATTTGAGCAAAAAAATAAATAATGTAGTATTGGATTACAGCTCAATATACAATAAATACCTATGAGTCCACAATGATATAAAAGTGATTGAATAAATAAATAAATAAGGGAAAACAGAAAAAATTTACTGTACAGAAAAATGTCAAATAACTTACATAGATACAACATACTAAAAGATGTTGAGCACCACCCTCCACCCCACAATGTCATCTGTGAATAGTGACTTTCTTCCAAAGGGTACACTATAGAACCTATGATGAAGAGAGTAACTTCACAATGCACAAACACTACCTCAGCCAGGTGATCCAGGTTCACATCATCAATAATAAGTCATGTTGATAGCATGTGCCCTTGATATGATGTGATGAAATGGTACTTCACCTGTGTAGTCTTCTTGTCCAAAATTCATAACTCCAGTCTATTAATGAGAAAAACAAAATCAGACAATAACAAATTGAGGGACAGTCTACAAAATACTTGATCAGTACTCCCCAAAACTGCTTAGGTTCTCAAAAACAAGGAAAGTCTGAGAAACTGTCACAACCAAGAGTAGCTTAAGAAGACATGACAACTAAATGTATTAATAATACAGTATCATAGCGAGGATCTTAGAAAAAAAAGGGTAGTAGACTAAAACAAAGAAAATGTGAATAAAGTATTGGTTGTAGTTAATAATATGGTATCAGCATTGGCTCAATAATTGTGACAAATGTACCATATTAATTCCACAATTTAACAATAGAGAAAATTGCATGTAGGGTATATGGGAGGTTTTTGTACTGCCTTCACAACTTCTCTACAAATCTAAAATTCCTCTAAAATAAAGTTTATTAAAAAGGAAAGACAGTAAGCTATGTATGGTAAGGATATTCATCAGCACTGCAAAAACTATAAATAAACAGTATAGTGGTGAATATAATAGTTTTCAGACCTTATCAAAGTCACAAAAAAATTTAAATAAATATAGAGGAATAACCTCTATAATTAATTATTTTTTATAATTAAAGATTAATAATAATCTTTAGTTATTATAAACTGTACTAAAAGCCAGATCTGGCTTCCAAATGTATCATGAAAAGAGTATGAACTTGAGAATCTTTAGGTCTGTATTCAACCCTTGCTTTACCAACTTTGAAATAATTCTTAACTTTTCTAGGTCTTCATATTCTTATATGTAAAATGGGAAAATGAATTCTTATCTTTTGTAATTTCTGTAAGGATTAAATAAGACAATATAGTCAAAAATATTAGCTCTTTTCTATTTTGGTAAAATACTAACTGATATCCAAGTTTTTTTCATTTTTACTTTTTCCTTAATTTTAGATTCCTAGGATTCCTTTGTTCCTTTCTATTTTAATAAAATCTGCTTTTAGAAAATTAATATTGTTACCATGTATTTTGTGAATTTAAATCAATACTTTATCTCTCCAGGAGATATCTATGTATTTTAGACTTATCACTGTTTGAAGAATGAATGTTCTGTCCAGCTGCATACATTTTAACCTTCCAATAACAGCTAATATATGGAGGATGAGGGTCTAGTAGAGGGATAGCTTAGTTATCCTTTTCCATGCTGAAAAACTGAAGGTGAATGAGATGACCTATAAACTATTAGATTTTTTCTGTGTCTAATATCTAATAGTAAAGCAGTAACACTGATGTTAGGATTGATATTACCAGTTTTAATTAAATTCAGACACAAAAATATTACTTTTAAATAGCAAAGCAATTTAGCAACTATACTGACATTTCTTAGGTATCAGAAAACCAAATATGAGATTAATAACCATATTACTCTCCTAATTAAGGTAACTTATTTTAAAATTATTGGTGTATTTGATCAACATGTCATCAAATTTTTGAAATACTTAAATTTTAAAATCTGCATATGTCCTCCCATCCTCTGCCAATTCCTCAAGTCTGTGCTGTGGTATTGACTTCCCCGACAGCCTAGAAACCCAATATGACAGAGGGGCAGAGACAAAGAAAATAGTTAAAATTAGATCAGTATGTGAATCTAATCCAAACTTTCTTCCTTGACAAAAGAAAAAAATAATATGTTGAAGCAATATTGAAAAACCACCAAATATTTAAAGTAGGTGCATGATAAAGTAAAGAGAAATGTTGTGCTTGAAACTCTTATCTGCAGTGTAGCCCACTTAAAACAAAATCTAATCTCAAATGTCCAGAATGTGATGCTTAAAAGCTGTATTTATAGAATATTTTCTTAGGTTTGTTTTTGTTTTTCTTCCCTTAAGCTGAATTTTTTAGCACCTACTTAAATATTTTCAAATATTGAATAATTTAAAATAATTTTAATACACAAAGAAGTATAATTATGGCTATTCATAAGATTTTTTTCTTTTCTTCTATAAATCTATTAAATATATATACCGGCATTTGTATTGTTTAACTTTCTTTGACTCAGAGTGAGTTATAAGCTCAGGAATAGATTTCAGAAAATAATTTGTCTCCTCAGCAATCATGTACACTTGTTGCCCTATTCAGTTATTTATGCTGTAGAGAGATATATATTACACATACACACATACGTACACCTTCCTGAGTAAAGGAGTCTACTCAGTAAGGTGTTCTGTATATAGTAAATGTATTGTGTTCAGTGCCAGTTTCACAATGTTCCATGTAGTATGCCACAGAGATGAATTCTGAATACATTTTGAGGGGTTAATTTCATTTACAGCAGTTCTAGTTCTGATAATGGCAAAGAATATTGTGTCTGATTAGCTTTCTGCCAATAACAATTATACACTGTATCTGATGATAATAATAATATAACAACTCCTTGAAAGCACTGGAGAACAACGGAAACAGTCAGAAACTGGAGAGATCACCCTTGCAAGAGGGGAAGAGCACCAAGCAAGATGCCCATTTAACTGGTTTTTCTCCTGACAGCACTCCTCAGTATTCACTTTTCAATAACTTTATGCCTCAGTGTCAGGATGCTCAGTAAACAGATGGACCCACATACCCAGAGCTTTGGAGGATGTCTAAACCAAAGAAGAGATTTCCGTGGCATAATTCTATAGGTGACCGTCGAAGACAGTGACATGAATGAGCTTTCTAGGGAGAGTTTGTTAAGTGAGCATAAAGAAAGGTAGAAAATACAGATTTAGAGTTTCTTTTAATTTAATAGCAAAACACAAAGGAGTTACTTTCAATTACTGTGAATTAGAAGGAAAACCAGGAGGAAAATAATGTTTGTAGTGTATAACCAAGATTAAATGAGAAAAAATTTTCAAGATAAACAAGTTAAAAAAAATTTAAAATGCCAAAACCATACCTACCTCCTTATACCTTAGAGGAGAGGATGTTTACATATTATATTAACTAACTTATTAACAAGTACCTTTGACTATTTAAGACACTGTGAAATTGGAGGTTAAAAATACATTGTTCTGGTGACTTCTGCTTTCAGCTGTGAAATATAAAGAGGTTGCAAATCATAACTTCTATCCTTACAACAAGGAAAAAACTGAACAAACTGATAATCAATGACTTTTCTGAGACTCATCAGAGAACTGAGGTCACAGTGAAAATCACCACCCTAAAAGTTAGGGACAGGTGAATAAAGATAATCATAGCTGAGATAAATTTACTTGAAGCAAAAGCTGCTAGAGCCGTATACTGATAGAAATATGAAAATGGTAATATTGACAAATTGCTGGAAGCTAAATGTCGAGTAGCTCGAGAGTGAGAAAATCCTAGGGACCCAGTTTTTGTGCGTGTGTGTGTTGTGGGGGTGGGAGGGCATGTTTTTGAGAGTTTTACCTCCAAAAACACCACCAGGTTCTCACAGTGAAGATCAGAGAAAAAATTCTCTTACATTTTGGGCAAGGAGAGGAAGAAAGTAACCTTTCTGAAATACACCCACAGCATTCTCCGTAACAAAGAACAACACTACAAGGAAAACTATTTTACCAGAGCCTTATTTGACCTGGGAGAAAGGCAAGCAGCCAAGTTCAACCCCAAAAGCCTTCCAGTCTCTCTTTCCCCTTTCTTCCTAGTGGGAGAAATAAAAGGCAAAAGAAAAAAAAAATAGTTGTAAATGTCATGGTCCCACAGCTCAATTCCACTAAGAGACTGAGATTTAATCACAAGATTATAGAATGCTTCTTTTTGTCCACATCTTACCACTATATCAACAGCAATGCAGTATAATCACAATGGATTCGTAGCGGCAACAGCTGAAACTCTCATCTATAGTTTTTAGGGAGAGACAAAGACAACAAGGGGTAAATAACAAGGACATCAGAGGAAAAAAAAGCCCCTAGCACTAATACCAACAGATGCAGCAAACATTAAACACAGACTACCTCCTAGCAAGGTTAACATAGAACCCACATTAAGGCCTATTTCCCTCAGTTTTCCCTTAAGTGATGTCATGTATAGCTTTCAACAAAAAATTACAGCATATGCTAAAGGCAAGAAAAGACAAATTTTGAAGAGAAAAAGTAAGCATTAGAACCAGACTCAGATAAGACACCAATTTTAGAATTATCATACAAGGCATTTAAAATAACTATGATTAATATGTTAAGGGCTTTATTAGAAAAAGTGGACAACATTTAAGAAATTATGGGTAATGTAAGCAGAGAAATCGAAATTTTAGGAAATAATCAAAATAAAATGTTAAAAATAAAAGCACTGTAAGAGAAATGGAGAGTGACTTTGATGGGTTTATTGGTAGACTGGACACATCTGAGAAAAAGAATCAATGAGCTTGAAGTTATGTCAATAGAAACTTACCAAACTGAAATTCAAAGAGAAAAAACAATTAAAGGACAGAATAGAATATTCAAGCACTGCGAGATAATTATAAAGGGATAACGTATGTGTAATTGGAATACCAGAAGGAAGAGAGAAAGGAGCAGAAGAAATGTTTGAAATAATAATGACGGAGAATTTTTAAAAATTATTGACAGATACCAAACCACAGATCCAGACAGCTCAGAGAACACCAAGCAGATTAAATACCAAATAAATATACACCTAGCCACTCACAAAATGCAAAGGAAACAAAAGAAGAGAGATTCTTGAAATAAGGCAGAAGGGGGAAGAAAACATCTTAGCAATCAAAGAACAAGGATAAGAATTATGTCCGACTTCTCTTTGGAAACCATACAAGAAAGAGATGAGGGAAGTAAATATTTAAGTGCTGAAAAAAAAAAACCAACCTCCAACTTAGAGTAATTTATTTACCAAGATTATCCTTCAAAAGCAAAGGAGAAATAAATACTTTCTCAGACAAACAAAACCTGAGGAAATTTTTTAGTAGTAGGTACAATAAAAACTACCTGTGAGAAATGTTACAAGAAGTTCTTCAGAAAAAAGGAAAATTATATAGAAAGTTGGATCTCCACAAAGAAAGCCCATCTGAGAAGGAATGAATGTAGGTTAAAGAAGAAAACTTTCATTTTTCTTATTCTTAATTGATCTAATAGATAACTCTTTGTTCAAAGTAGTAGTAGTAGTGCATGGTGTATTGCATCTTTGTAGCATATGGATAAGTAAAGTGAATGACAGCAATATTATACGAGACGGGAGGAGAAATTGGGACCACTCTGTCATAAGTACCTACAGTACTTAAGAAGCAATATAAGGTTATGCGAAAACAAACTCACACTAGTTGTAAAATATATATTATAGGCTCTAGGGCAATCAATAAAACATTTAAAAAAATAAAATTTATTTTAAGAGAGAAGAGAAAATAGAAATACTCATATAAAAGGCTCAATAAAACAAGAGAAGGGAGAAAAAGTTGAAGATTAAAAAAAGAAAGAAAAATACAAAAAAAAATCAAAAAACAGTTACAAATATAGTCGATATCCTTCCAGGTATATCAATAACCACTTTAAATAATGATTAATAACCACTTTGAATGGTCTAAGTGGGCCAATTAAAAGAGAAAATCAGATGAGATTAAAAAAAAAAACAAGACCCATCTATGCATTGTCTACAAAGAAACTCACTTTAAATATAAAGACACAGATGGGTTAAAAGTAAAGGGATGGGGAAAAGTAAAGGGTATTAGGCTCACCCTAATCAAAAAGAAAGCTAGAGTACCTATATTAATTTCAGACAAAGTAAATTTTTGAGAAAAGAAAATTATCTGTAATAAAGAAGAGCATTACATAACGTTAAGGAGGTCAAGTCTCCAGAAATTCATAACAAAACTTAATGTGTATGCCCCAACAACACAGTGTCAAAATATATGAGGCAAAACTGACAGAACTATAAAGATAAATGGACAAATTCACTATTACAGATGGGAATTTCAATCCCCTCTTTCAGTAACGGACAGAAAAAGCTGGCAGAAAATTAGTAGGACATAGTTGAACTGAAAACAATCATCAATGAAATGGATCTAATTGATTTTATAGAATACTCCAACCAGCACAGCACAACACCTTCTTCTCAAGCTCACATGGAACATCCACCAAAATAAACCATATTCTGAGCCCTAAAATACACCTTTAAAACATTAAAGAATAGATATCATATAAAGTATATTTGCAAACCACAAGGAATTAAACTGGAAATCAATAATAGAAATATAGCTGGAAGATTCAAAAGTGTTTAGAAGTTAAACAACACACTTCTAGTAACACATAGTTCAAAAAAGAAGTCTCAAGAGAAATTAACAAATATTTTGACCTAAATATAAATGAAAATACAACTTATCAAAATTTGTGGGCTGTAATGAAAGCAGTGCTTAGAGAGAAAGTTATAGAATAGAATGTTATATATCATAAAACTCAACAATAATAAAATTTTTAAAAAATTGAGACATGGGTAAAAGATCAGAATAAGCACCTCACTAAAGAAAACAGGCAAACTGCAACAAGCATATGAAAAAATGCTCAACAGCATTTGCGATTAGAGAATTTTAAATTAAAATAACAATGAGATACCATTACACACTTGTTAGAATGGTTAAAATTCAAAACACTGACAATACCAAATGCTGACGAGAATGTGGAACAACAGTAACTCTCATTCACTAATGATGGGAATGAAAAATTGCACAACCACTTTGGAAGAGAATTTGGTGATTTTTACAAAATGAAAAATAGTTTTATTACCTGATGTAGCTCTCCCAGGTATCTATTCAATTGAGTTAAAAACTATGTCCACACAAAAATGTGCACAGGAATGTTTATAACAGCTTTATTCATAATCACCACGAATTTAGAAGCAACCAAAATATTTTTAGTAGGTGAACAGATAAACTGTGGTAGACCATATAATGGGATATTATTCAGTGATAAAAAGAAATGAGCTATCAAACTATGAAAAGATAAGGAGGAACCCTGAATACATGTTGCCAAGAGAAAGAAGCTGGTCTGAAAGGCTACATGATTCTAATTGTGTGATTTCAATTGTATGGCATTCTGGGAAAAGTAAAACTAAAGAGGCTGTAAAAGATCAGTGATCGCAGTGAAGGAAGAATGAAAACGTGAAACACAGAGGAGTTTAGGATGGTGAAACTCTTCTATATGATATTGTAGTGGTAGATACGTGGCATTACGCATTTTTCAAAATCTATAGAATTTGCAAGAAGAAGAGTTAACCTTAATATATGCAAATTTTTAAAAATCATTCAGGAGGTAAGGAGATCCCAGAAGAGAATGCAGTCTGTGGCAAAAAAAAAATAAAAATTGTAACCATATAATAAATGTGTAAAATAATCTGACTAAAGGTGGTGAGGGGAGAGTTAATATAAATAATATAAAATTAGATGGGGTTGACTCTCTGTCAAACTCTGGGCTGAATTATGGTATATGTAGTTTAGCCCAAACGCAGATTGAGCATGACCTCTTATGGGGTGGGGGTGAAGTGTCCTTTCCATTATCCTTCAAATTGAGAGCAACTGGACTCTGTAACATTGACTCAGCATATTTTGGCTAAAATATGTGAAATGGATTCAAGATAAATGAACCTCTTGTATATTTGAAGTAGTCATTTTAAATACCTGCCACAAAGAGCTCCATGGGGATTAAATATATCATTTATAAACAGGTGTTGTAAAGAGTTACCAAAGTCTTAGTGTTTATTCTGATCATTGTTGCGGCAAGATAGCTCTTGAGTTTTCTACCACCTGAAGACTTTTTTTTTTTGGAGAGGGTGGGAGTTCTGTTAGGCGTGAGCATAGTTTCAGGGTCAAATCTTTCTAAAGCCTGTACTTATTTCTTCTCCCTTTCCCGTTCCCACTTCCCAGCATTATCCCAGTTTAAAAAGGAGAACCATATCCATTGGTAGGAGTATAGTAATTATATACATAGTAATGAGGGAGGACAATTAGTTGTAGTTTCCAGACAGTTGCTCATTGCACCTCTCTTGGAGAGTTATGATTTACTTGGTAAAGATGGATTCAACCCAGCAGCATCCTCTTAGAAAGACCACCTTCTCTAGCAGGATGGGTGTGCTTTTATGAAAGTCTCACCAAAATAAAGAGTAAAATGGCTTTTATAAAACACTCAGGTAAAAACTAAGAAGTAAATAAAATTCTAGAAAGAAGTATCAAGGACTAAACAAAAAAAGTGTGATGGCAATTAATGGTCATAATTTTATAATGAATAAAAGACAAGTCTGAAAGGCTATTGTTATTTAGGTATTTCAATCTTCCTTTTATTAAAAATACATTACAAAATATATTGGCTTGTGCATTTTTTTCTCTGCCAGTAATTTTTTTGAATACCTTAGTAAAAGCAGAGTAGGCTGTCTCACAGCATTCCTTTATAAATTTAACCACCTTAGAATCACAACTGTTTCCATTATGAATTGTGTGATTAAATTTATAGGGAGAAGAAGTCCTGTTGAGTCATTGGTTCCTGTGCCTTACCAATATTAATACATAGTTCTCACTTTTTGTAGATTGAAATAAAAATATTGCCTAAAATATTTAGAGGGATTAGATATTTAAAAACGTTTTAATTGATTGACTAATGCCTCTATAATAAATAATGTTATTTCTAAGTCTAAAACCTATGACATCCTGAAATGGTTTGACTTATTGTTTCTCTAGAGTTTGAGAAATTCTTAGCATCATCATGTAAGAACTCTTATTGCTTATGAATAAAAAATCTTTCTTTAGCTTATTCCTCATATTCATGTTTTACTTCATCATAGCTGCTTCTTAATGAATACTTTATGATGTTCACAAGACATAAACAAGGTATTAAAATGTTGATTTTTCTGAATTAAAAATTCTTGAAATCAAAAATAAAACAGGATGAGAATTTGTTTTCCTCCTTAGCAGTCTGAAAGATAGTCATTGCAGATGGGGATTTTTAAACTAAAAGAGCATACATATTATTATTTATACAATGAAAATACATCAAACGTCTAGCTTCCTGAAACCTTTGCTTTACCCTGCATTTAGCCAAGTTACAGAAATATCAAAAATTCTTTAGATGGTTTTTAAAGAGTTACCTATTCTGTCCTATTTTAAAATTCTCTAAAATATTATTTCTAAAGGTATGCATTACACATAAGACTATTTTCTCAGGCCTTTCAATCCTAAGGCCCCAGTTCAAATGAAATTTTTGGTACCATGGCAAAATGTATTTTAACTCAAATTCCTCTATTTCTGCCATCTGGCAGATGTGAGGGAAAAGCTAAAAACATAAATCTATCATTTGCAATTGGCATGATCACCATTCTTGGCATAGGAAAGTCTTAATTAAACATGCCTATAGAATTATCTTTTCATACACCTTGAAATTAATTGCCTTCCATTGAGATTTAAAAAATAAATATAGAGGGATTGTACTGGTCTATGTATACTAAGACATATTTTAAGAAAGTATCTTGTTTCTTCATGTCTGGCTGAATTTTAGATCTGTTTTCTGCCCAAAAGAAGTTTCATGATCACTTTTATATATGAAACCATTTTTCTCCTGGCCACATCAGAATGGAGTGTATAAACATGATTCCATTAAAAGTAATAAACTATACTTCCTTATTTTTATAATTGTTCAGTATTATGGGAATTATAGCTCTCAACAAGCTCACATAGGATTTCTTTTTCTATTAATACATGGATATGTTACATTAAATACCAAATGGAGACATTTTCTTCTTCAATTCCACTTATTCCTAGGAAGATCTATGGAGGCCTTGGCTCACTGAGAATTTACTTCATTCATCCATTTAATTTATTCAACAAGTATTAGTTGAGGCCTTACTGTATGTCAGAAACGTTTTATATCCTGTGTACATAGCATTGAATAAAGCAGATAGAAATCTCTGCCCAAGTGCATCTTAAATTCTATTGTAAAATAAATGATTACCAAAATAAATAATTTTTATATATAAGATGCACATACACACACACACAAACATAGGCTGTTAGCACCTATGGAGAAAAATAAAGCAGAAAGGGGGAGAGGGAATGAGTACAATAAACAAGAAAATGCACCATTTTCATTTTTCTGGCTGACAAAGATGGTAATATTGTCTTTTGTAAACATTAATTGCGTAGTAATGGAAGCATACAATTATTTGTAATTTCCAGGCAGTTGTTCATTGTGCCTTTCTTAAAGACTCATGATTTACACGGTAAAGGTGGATTGTGCCACTAGATTCTAAATTTCTTAAGATAGAATTTTTTTTCTGTTTCATTCACCATAATATTTCTAGCATATATACAGTTGTGCTGAGCATATCTTAAATATATAATAAACATACAGGTTGAATGAATGAACTGGTGCTAATGATGCCAACTACAAAATCTGAAATTTTATCTTGTTCTACAGATTCTTCCTCTAAGTATTTTTGATACATTCATTACCACAGACTTTATCAGGTAGTGCTATCACTACAATTTTGTAAATGAAAAGGTGCCAAAGCAGAATTATATTTTCTGGAATCACTTATTCAGAATAGTGTAGAAAATTATTTGGGATACCAAGGAATAGCCATGTAAGTTTAGCCCCCAAAATCAAAATGAATAAATTTCTTCACTTTGGGTGTTACTGACTAGAACTTCTGAATTTTAATTGAAGCATAACTTAGAATAAATTCAAAGAATGCTCCAGTTAATCAACTGTTGGGAGACAATTCTACATAAGTCTCTTGCATTTCTATACATCTTGCAAGGAGAAGCACTGATACACTGTGTTCTTCACTATCTGTTTATGGATGTTTGTACTGTGAAGAGCTTTGGAAGAAAGAGATAGTGTCTCCCGCTTGTGTAGACAGCGTATTTTTTTCTTTGCTTTTATTGGGTTGTCAAACATAATAAAGATAATGTTCCCTTATAGGGCCAAGGTCAGGCAGGTTTCAAATCCATTATAAAAGATTCGGGTTCTGTAAGCTTGGCATTACTCAGCTGTGACACCAACCTACCACATACAAGACACATCCACCTGCACCCATTTGTGTAACCCCTGTAGGACATGGGAAGTGATGGGAGCTAAAAAAAAAAAAACATAACGCTCATGCTGTTTGCTGTGCAATGAGCAATATGTGACCCAGGAGTCTTGCGTCTTCTGCCAGCATTCATAAGACTGTGACTGGCTAACTTGTTAACTATCACATAAGGTAAATGATCATACACTTGACAGTTCTTGACACTGATATTCCATTTAATAAGAATTTAAGCAAATTGCTTTCTCTGTATCTAGTAGTGATAGAATTATGTTCCAAAAGCATCAACTTGAGTAGTCAGTCAATGGTATTTCATTTTGTTGTAAGGTCTTCAGACAAATAGATTGCTTTTAAAAAGCAATTTAAAAGACTTTCTTTGTAGTAATTTTTTTAATTTTTAAAAAATATTTTTGCAAGTATGAAACGAAGTTTATTGAGGAAAGGCAACAAAGATCATCCCCTGATCATCCAACGCTTATTCTCTGTAAAGCCATGTCACTCATACCAAATACAGTGAATTCATTTAATTAATATTAAAGTTCACATTAATTTTACTTCAAGTTAAAATCATGTTAACTGTAATATCCCCAAATTATAATTGTATTTACAATATACTTATTATACAGTTTTGTTAAATATTCAAATCTTAGGTAGAAGATTGAAAGGAATTGTCTGGGATATAAATAAAATATAAGGAAGATACAGATGTGGCAGAAGAGAAGCAGCATTAGTTGATGATAGTATTATAGCATGGATGTTGTTCACTAAGGCCAGAGAGACTAGATTTGGATATTAGACACTCATAGCATGATGGAACTCTTGTCTGTCTCAAACTCAACTACAAGGAAAGGTAGAGTTGCCACTTAAATGCCAGGGGCTATGCCAAGAGCTTTACCTTTATTTCTCACGATAGTAATATAAAGTAAGTCATAGCAGTCATTCTGTCCCTGGAATCAGAATAAATTCCAGGAATTTAGCAAGTAATTTAAATGGAAATCATGGTAATCCCTAGATCATTATCATTAGTATAAACAGTTTGTTGCATCACCTGTTCATAGAATAGTGCTCAATTAATATTATGTACTTATCCATATAATTTCTATATTGCTACAACCACTTCTCTCTCTATTAATTAGATATGAAGTCATAGGTTGCTAACTCTATCCTAGTTTTGAAGGAGAAGAAAATAAAGCTCAACGAAATTAATGAATTTGGCTAGTATTGGGACTAAACATTGAATGCAGATTTGTGATATCTTTACACAACAGGCTGTCCAGCTAGACAAACAGAACCTGAATTTGGATAGAATAGTGAGTGGTAATAATAGGTAGAAATTCAGCCAGAAACAACTAGTGAGCATTTTAACAGATGAGCAGGGAAGCTTGACATAGGGCCAGCAAGCTTTGGAGACCCAGACACACAAATGAATCATGTCAGTGGGTCCAACAGCAGGTAACAAGATCCCAATGATGGGACAAGATTTTAAAGCACTTTTTTTGAGGTTTTAAGAAATCCAGGTAAGGAGAAGGTGAGAATCAAGTCTTAGTAAAACCAATTAGTAAAAACAGTTACTAAAAACTTAGTAAAACCAGTGTACCAAGTAAAGTAGATTATCAAGACAAGGACCAACACAAAGCAACTAGTATAAAGCCAGGAAAAGGAGATTTGAGGCAGAGATTTTGTTATAGAAACAAGATAGGACCTGAGTATTCAGGCAGTTGAACAAAGCAGGATTATCTCCAAAGTGCCTGGACACTGAGACAGCTTAGCTACTGAAGCTGAATTTTTTCCACCTCACAACATACAAGGGCAAAGTTAATACATATAAATTGTGAATTTGCAAGTTTGTACACGGTATAATTTAAGCAATGTGAGGACTAGGAAACGAACAAAGCACCATGGTTCTGGTAATATTTACTTGCCAATTTTTAAAACCATCTGAATCTTAATGGTTTAATATACATTGATGAAATTTTGTTTGGGGAGGAAAATGTATTCATGGAATGTGATTCTGAGATTTATAATCTAATTTTATGTGATCTATTCTTTTACACTTATTCCACTAGCTTGAAGTATGAAAAACCAAATTTTATTTGCATTTTTATTGAAACAATTCAAGGCAAATATACTGTTTGTTGTTATTGCTCTCCAGCATTTGATTCCAAATTCTATTTGGGCTTCTACCTTGGTAAGCTGGGCCAAATCACATATTATTTATTTTCCACAGCCTTTCTTGAAGTTTTACCTTAAGATGCTAACTGGAGACAGATACAGTGGTAGTTTTTAAGTGTGTTTTCCCTGAGACTATACTGCAGTCCTTTTCTTCTGGAACATACAAATTCTACTGAGAAATCATAAATAGGATAATAGCATATTAGGTAGAAAGAGGTAGAGGATCCTTAAGCCAGTCACTCTTACCCCCACTTTCCTCTTTTGGGGGCTTCATTCTGTTCTTGTTTTACCTTTCAAGAAGAGAGGTGAACACTTAAGTTATTTTTAAAAGAAAAAAATAAAAGCACCTCAGACTTGATTTCTTCCATATAAACGACATAGGAGAAAGAGATAGAAAATATATATCACACAAAAGAGAACCAAGGAAAGAAAATGTTTTCGTAGTCTATTTTTATTTGTAATTCTACTATAACTTTCACTAGAAGCTCAACTCTGTGGACTAGTGACCTAATAGAATGTCCCAAGGACTCTATATCAGAGCCTTTGAATATTAGGACTCTTTCAGAGTTTTATTTTCCTTACCAGTAGAGTATTGGATGATCTGAGGTCTCTGGAGGCTGAAAAAACGTGACTAGTAGTGTACAAGTAAAAAAAAAAAAATTGTACTAGATACAAACAAGATACAAGTAATTACAGGCCAACTTTCTATCAGAGATCATTCCCAATCAGTCAGAAAATTAAAGTTGAGTTTTTTCTTAATTATGTCAGTTAAAGCATTTAAATGTATTTTCTTTCATGACATCAAAACAAACTCATATATATATGTGCAATCTATGCATTATTTTATGTCTAATTAATGTCTACCATTTAGCACTTTAATTTTACTTTTTAATACATACAGCAAAAATTTACCTGGAAACATTATAAAATACTGTTTAAGTATTTGTAAGGCACATAAGGTATTTTCTCCTTGAATAGCTGTAAACAAATAGTAGAAATTTATTTTGAATTCATTTCTGAATATTACCTTGAAAGTTTTATGTTCCCATTTGCTAAGATTTGAGGCTTCCCAAAAATTCCTTCCAGGCACTAAAAACAAGGCATTCGATACATGATGATACCCTACCTAAACTTAACACTCTTGGATAGCGAAGGAGAAGCTCCAACTCTGCCAAAAATTGATTAAAAAGTGCATTCTAGGGTCTCATGTCCAGATATTTTTCACTCAGTATTACTCATAATGTCGTAGCCAAATAATTCACAATTTGCCAACCCCCTACACCTCATTTCAGATGAGAGAGAGGAAAATCATCTGAAATACTTTACTTGATTAATTTTCAAATCTAATCCAAAGTGATTAGACTGCAGTTTTCTAATTTTTCAAATTTTATTACATCTTATGGTACACACCTTATTTTTTGGAAGAACAGCATAAAGTGCATGGCAGTGTTTCCCATGAATACTTTTGCATGAAGATTTGAGTTGTCTCTGAGATGGATAGAAATCACATAAATTTACATCCTAGCATTTGCATTTACAGGTAATCTTTTGTAAGAAATATAGCTCTCCTGAGTCTGTCTCCTAACCTTTGAAGTAAAAATAATACTGTTACTTAACTCATGAAATTGTTATGAACACATTAATCCATGTAAAGTGCTAAGCATGCAAAAGGTCTAAATAAATTTTAGCTATAAATATTATTAACATCAGGTAGCTCAATTCTCTCAAAATAAGAAAAATTTTCTCCTAACTTTTCTGTTTTTCTCCTAGCTTGGCTGTTTTTAAAATGTGACCCCAAATTTACCACCCACTGTAGATTAATTTTATTCTAAGCATCTGTAATATTTTTGATCTCAAGTCCATTGCCTTTCCAAACAATTTAAAAGATGGGCCAAAAGAAACTATGTTGAGTTTTCTGAAAGGTATATATCTATCCATCTTCCTTAAAACAATGTTTTACACTATTTGTTTATTTTAATTATTCTGTATGACTTTTATAGATACAGAAAAGGGGGATTCTATGATCAAATATTTTTAGGAAACATTAGTTCAATTGAATTTTATAATCTTAATAAGTAATTTTTTCTATACTCATAGCAAACCATACTTATGCAATTATCTCCAAAATTTTACTTCAGCTGAGACTTCTATTATTAATACTTTGAACACTAGCTACTGCATTCAAAATCCGTGATCAAGCCTGAATTTATAAACATACTCCTAACCAGGCTTTCCCTCGCCAAGAAAAAACTGGGCGTATCCAGATGCTCAATTTAGGATAGTTCTTACTTCCTGCTCTCCCGTGTCCAATTCATTAGCGTTCCCATTGATAGTACTCCTCTGAATAAGTACACATCTTTCTACTTCCACTGTTCACATTTTATTTTATGCGAATTTTATCTCTCCTTTTGGTTACTTTAATATTCTACTAATTGATTATTTTAGATATTCTCTGGCCTTCCTCCTATTTATTCACCATACTACAGAAAGAGTATGCTTTTTAAAAACATACATTGAGTCATATTATTTTTTTAAAAAATATTTCATTGCTTCCTTTTTCCTTTAAAATGAGCTGTAACATATTCTTCATGTGACCTAAACTATTTGGACTCTACCTACCTCTCCATTCTTTCTCTCTCGGAGCCTGCTGTGATCTGAATGTATTCCCCAAAATTCATATGTTGAAATGTAACAATATGATAATATTAAGAAGTTAGGCCTTTAGGAGGTAATTAAGTCATGAAGGCAGAGCCCTCATAAAAGGGGTTTAGTGACCTTATAAAAGGGATGGAGGAAACTAATGTTGATCCCTTTTGCTCTTTCACTTTGTGCCATGTGAGGACATAGCGTTACTCGCATCTGGAGGATGCAGCAAGAAGGCACTCACCAGACACTGAATGCCACACCTTGATCTTGGGCTTAGCCTCCAGAACTATGATAATCAAATTTTAACATTTATAAATACCTTATATTAGGTATTTTGTTATAGCAGCATGAATGAACTTAGACAGTGTCCCAGTCATACTGTCCATGTGCCACTTCCTAGAGTGTGCCATGGCCCTGGCTCCCTCCTGCTGCAAGGCCCTAACACATGCTGCTCCCTCTACGTGCAATACTCTTCCCTCTTTTCTTTCTCATTCCTACACAAATTTTAGCTCTAAGCTCAATGGCTGAAGCTTTCACTGATCATACTCCACCTTGCCATTTAAGTCAGATATCTTTTCTTTCTTCTCTTTTTTTTCTTATTTATTTATTTTTTTGTGTGTGTGGAGTAGGATTGAGGTGGACAGTAGATTAAATACATTGCTTGGTTCATGGGACATTATCATAATCTTTTTGTGCACAATTGTGGCAGAGTGTATTTTCCAAAGATGATCTCAACAATATCTCCAATCCCTCATGCTTTTGTGGGTTTTTTTTTTTGTTTTTTTTTTTTGCCATTTCTCCTACTGAGAGATGGGGACTGTTTCTCCACTTCCTATATCAAAGTGGGGTTGTGACTTCTTCTACCAATAAAGTATGGTAGAAATGGTACTATGTGACTTCTGAGGATAGGTCATTAAAGACCACGAAACCTCCTCTTGGTCCTCTTGGAACACCCATTCACTGGAGACCTCTGTTAGGATGTCCCCTCTTAGAACCCAGACACTAGGCTGTGACCAGACTCAGCCACATAAAGAGGCCATGTGTAAGTGTTCTGGTGACCAGTTCCAGTTGGGTGAGCTTTTAAGTGATTCTATCTTAGGTTCCAAATATTTGAGTGAAGACATTATCTTGGAAGTACACCGTATAGCCCCAGATGTTTATGTCCCCAGCCATCTGAATCTTGTAAGCTGAGGCCTCAGTCATAATGTAGCCTTTCTGAATTCCTAACTCACAGATCTGTGAGTATAACAAATGCTGTTATATTATACAAATACATTTTGGAAGAATTTGTTACACTGCACTAATAACAGAAATAAAGGTGTTTTTAGTTTTATGTTATTTCATTATTCATTATTTTAACTCTTGGAGACATAATTCCTACTTCTATTTCTCTTTCTCTTTCCACTGGCACCTATACTGCTGTGTTTTTGTTTGTTTGCTTGTTTGTTGTTTGAGACAAAGTCTTGCTATATCACCCTGACTAGAGTGCACTGGCATCATCATAGCTCACTGCAACCTCAAACTCCTGGGCTCAAGCGATCATCCTGCCTCAGCCTCCCAGGTAGCTGGGACTACAAGCCTGCCCTACCACACCTGGCTAATTTTTTCTATTTTTAGTATAGACAGGATCTCACTCTTGCTGAGAGTGGTCTCGAACTCCTGACCTCAAGTAATCCTCCCGCCTTGGCCTCCCAGAGTGCTAGGATTACAGGTGTGAGCCACCATTCCAGGCCTACTGTGTTTTTATATGTGTCTTTGGATAAATATATATCCATAAGGAATATTAACAGTTATTTTGCAGAAGTATCTATTTTTCAGTGAAATAAATGATCTTGCACTAAGATTTTCCCCCTAACTTTTTTCAGTCCATATTATTTCACAATCATTCTAGTTGGTATATGCATCTCAAGTTCACTGCTCTTAAATACTTCATGCTACTTCCTGGTGTGCATTCATCCCCCCTTTATTATCCAGTTGTCTTGGGCTGACAACTTAATTAACTCCAACCTTCCTCTCCCTAAAACAACACTTCAGTATGGACTAGTAAATATATACCAAGGAATGTACAACAAGGAGTGAAATTACTTTAGTTCACAGGTATATTCATAAGAAATAGCATACTTAATTTCCCTAAATACTGTTAGACATCTGCGACTGTCTAAACTTGTAATAGCAGTGCATGGAGTGCAAGAGTTTCCATTTCATACATATTTTACAAATACTTGGCACTTTTTTCTGAGCTCTATTTCTAGTCTTACAGAGTCTTGGTTTTGTTTCAGTTTAAATTTGTAGGTTAGTAATACAATATAGCACCTTTTCAGCCTTGCTGTGAACTGCCTGATTATACTTTTTGCCCGTTTTCATTTGGGTTTGCAAGTTTTCCTTCTGATTTGCAATTTCTTGTCTTTTACATTATAGTTATTTACTCTTCTTTTTAAGTATTGCAAATATTTTCTCCTACTCTCTGATAATTTTCTATAACAAAAAACCTGAATTTTGATGCATTCAAATTCATTTTATTATTAATATTTTTCTTAGCTTTTGTGCTTGGGTTTATGTTTTACCTTTTATATTCAAGTCTTTATTTCATCTAAAATTTACCTTTTATATAGAATGATGTACAATTTTTTCCCCACAAAAATGAGCCAAGATTTCCCAGTGCCATGCCCTAAATAATCCATCTTTATTTCCCCTGAAGCTTGGGGCCTCCTTAAATCTATGCCTGGTATCTCTGTATACAATACTCTGTTAGCATATCTTTCTGTTCCTGTATAAACAATACAGTGTTTCCATGATGATAGTTCTGTAAGATGAATTAATATCTAGTAGCATGAGGCCTCCTTTCTGTTTTTATCTTTTAAGATAGTTTTAGTTTGGACTTTTACTCTTTTATACAAATTTTTTAGAGTAGCCTTCTCATGTTCCTCCAAAATCTTGTTTTAGTTTTTTTCAATATTATATAGGTTGTTTAGTTTGCTTGCTTTTTTTTTTTTTGTTGTTGTTGTTGTTTGATTGTTTTTTAGGGGGACGGTATTTTATTTTGTTATTTTGAATATCAATCATTCTTAGTTTACTTTCCCTTTGGTTACTGATGGCATAAAGAACACCATTTACTCTTTTAAGTTGGTATTATGTAAGATAGTAATTTTTTTTACTGGAGCCAGTAGGTAATTTGTTAATCATATGTTAGGATGAGGCCCAATTTGTTATATGGTCTATCATTTCCTCCCCTTTATAATACTGGGATGTCAAAACACACCACTGAAGCCAATAATAAACAATCTGAAGGTTTTTTACTCACTCTGGCACAAGCAAATTGTCAGTAAGGGGACCACTAGCAAGAGGACTCTTTAACTTCGCAGCAGGTTGAGAAAGCCTAGTCCTGGGTATATGTATAATTTGTGATTAATGCTGTGGGTAGAGTAATTTCCAGTACTTGGAGGGGAGAGTGAGGGACCTGGGAGCAGGGCCGGCTGCCTTACATGAGCACTTATCCAGGCAATTTAGCAGAAGTGAGTGGGGCATCAGCCCTGGCAGGTGTTAACATTTGGCCAAATGTCATTCTGCTGGGAGCAACATTCATTATATCCAACCCTATTTTTCCACATTATATCATCTGCAAATAAGGACAGTTTGGTCTCTTCACAATTCTTGTTTTTTTAAAATAATCCTATGAAATCATAATCCATGTTAAAAGAGTGAAATAACTGACTCTGGAGTTAGACTTGCCTATGTTCAATTTCTGGCATTATCATTTAGTATCTCTGGGCCTTTGTTTTCTGTGCTTTATATTTCTTATCTATAATTTACAGATAATCATAGTTCTTAATTCACAGGATTATTGAAAGGATTAAATGGATTAATATATATAAAACATTTTGAAGAATCCTGGCCAGCTTATTTACATCAGAGCACTTACATCAGTTTGCAATTATATATTTTTAAGTGTGATTATTGATGTCAACTTCTTCTAGTGGACCGTCAGCTTTGTGAGAGCATCCACTTTATTTAGACTTGCTCACTGTCACATTCCTAAGATTTAGCACATCTTCTGGAACAAAAAGGTATGATTTGTTGAATACATAAATGAATGAATAAGATGTAGAGTAAATACAAATGTTTATTTACTGTAAATTCTCTCAAAATATTTAATATACCAATGTGATTTTTTTTAATTCCAAGAGAATAACCAATGCTTTCCAATTTTGTATGACTTTTGTGTTATTTCATTGGAGGGCTGCTAAGAACTAATGTGTACTGTACCATAACCAGGAAAAACCTGCTTTGCATATTTGACATTTTATTCCTAAATTAAGTCAGGCTCTTACAGAACCGCATACTCAAATTCCAGTATATTGACATCTGTATAACTGTTTATTCTAAATTATAGTTTAATTTAATACCTTAAGCTTGTACTGGGGGGCTTCAGAAGGACAAATTCTATGAAGTACTTCAATGCATTTTCCATAAAGAAGTGGCTGAATTTGTATCTTGTTAATGGTACAGGATTTTTTTGCTGAGGCTCACTAGAGGAATTTCTAGTCTTGATAAGAGGGATATCTTCCCTTTTATGAACAATTCTTTTGTTTTTTTCTTGTGGAAATAACAGATTTTTTTTCTTGCTAATTGTATTTCCTTGATCCTAGTAACCACTAGAAATCTTACAGTGAAATTTATATATATCCTTTAATATGAGTTGAGTGTTTCTATTCTAACTCCTAGTTTCATAATTATTTTTTACCCTATTTTTATTTTTCTCACTTATTTTAATTATTTTAACATATTTATTTTGTTTCTCTAAAAATAAACTTTTTGTCCTTTGTAAGATAAGGTAAAGCATAATAAATAAGACAATTTACTGTGTAGTAATAACAATCATTTGTAATAGTATATATTGCTAAAATAGCAGGGATAGAGAGAAAGAAGAGGAAGAAGATGAAAGGAAACAATGAATATTAAATATCTATTGTTATTTTGGAATGCCACACTGGTTTTTCTACGAGGAACCATACTTCCCCCTCCTCTCCATCATTCCAGGGGTCAAAGCCTCCCATACCCCAGCCAGTGACTAATTGAGCCTGTGATGTGATATAATCCAGGCCAACTGGACACCACACTGGGATTTTGGATGACAGTCGGGGAAAAAGCATGTATTTTCTTTCTAATGAGGCTCCCTCAGAGTAGAAGATAGCAACTAGGAGCTGCTGGTGGTAATCGTGCCACTGTATGAAAATTGCCTGCCTGAATGAAATTCCTTAAATGAAAGCAGAGATGAGACATGGAACTAGAATTTTCACAAAATTATTTGAGCTTGTGAATTCAGCTAGACTGAAGCATCCTAGGGCTTGTTAATTACTAGCAATATTCCAAATAAGATAATGATTGTATACAGAAATGGAGGTGCCTTAGCCTGAGTTCTCCAGAAAGAATTGCCTGGAACTAGTATATGAAGGCAGGGACAGTATTTGGGGCAGTTATCCTCAGAATCAAGATGGGAGACGGGGAAGCATGAATCAAGAAAGAGAGAAAGCTAACACAAAGGTGCTCTCTGGAGTGTGTCCTTGTGGTAAACAACTTGAGTTGGATAACTGCTGAGGAATATTGAAGTATATGCTCAGAATTATTTGCCCAAAGGACCAAAAAAGAGCACATTTATCCTCCAGCTCTCACCTCCACTGGTTAAGAGATTTCTCCAGGATGTGTTAACTCCTTTATATTTCCAGGTTTCATAAGCTTGATGGCAAGATGGCTTTTAATAAAGCAACCCATGCCAAAGACTAGAGACATGAATTGTGTTGTATATGAGATACTGTCATCTTACACCTGCACAAAGTGCTTGATAAAACAATAGCTGAAATAAAAGCAGAGCAGAGTATAGGGCACATGGTAAAAGAGGAATAATATGAAGATTCTACACTGGCTGGAGGGAAATGAAGCTCCTTCGTCCTTAACTAGGAAGGGGACTGTATTTGTAGAGTTGCAAAATAGCTGTTCAAACTGCATCCTAAACCTTGGGACTTAAACTATGAATTAGAAAGCCTGAGAATTGACAAAAATATGAGAGTGTTTTGTAAGGTTATTTCTGTGGCCTTCATTAAAGTCTTATTTCCACCGTAGTTGAAACAGGACTGTATAGAAGCATGAAGGAAAGTGAAACACCATTTTGTCATGAAAAGCTTTTTCTTTCTGAGAGCAGAAGTCCAAACTGAATGAGAGTTAAATAATTTTGAGTTTCACATGTTTGGAAAAGCTGTGTTTTCTGCTTTAAGCTAAAGTTTGTTTATCAGAAGCATAAAGGATGGAAACAAAGCTGAAAGTAATATGGAGACCAGCCATTTGTCCACCAGCTCTCATCTCCATTGGTGAGGTAGTAATTATTCCAATTGTTACTCATTATCCACTAGAACCACAGCCTTCATGTAAAGGCTGGTTATTTTGACATCTTCATCTCTGGCTATTAGATAAAAATTTGTTGACAAAGGTGTCTAAACTATTATCTGAGGGTGGGGGAGATTCAAAGATTTTTCTTTTAAGAGATAGAAATTCCCATGCCAGAGTTTTGAATGATCTATGATTCTTCATTGAGTTTTGACTTTGCTTATTAGCTTTTGGAATTGGACACGTGAAGTAAATTGAAATCCTGCTAATATTTTGAGGGAGGTATTTTGCCTGAGAAACTGTAAAGGAGGCTAGTAGACCAGGGACAGCTCCATCCATTCCTCACACAATCTCTGGGATGGCAAACTTGTACCCTGAAGACATGAGCAATAAAGACAAGCATTTTCCAGAAATGGACTTCACCCTCAGTAAGTGCCTTCAGATGTGGCCCTGTAGTGTAAGGAACAGGAGATCTTCCTAGAAGCAGAACAAGGTAGGTGGGGCATAGAACTCTGCACTGTCAGAGAAGGGAATTTGGCTGTTACTGCTCTATAGGATGTGTATGATATTTAGACCAGTGATCTCTATGTGTTGTTTCTCTGCTATTTACCAAAGTGGGAGTTTTGCTTGCAGGTTTGTCTATTTTATCCTTGGTCGATTTTATCAAAGGCAACAGTAGCCTTCAATAGACTTATCTACCAGATATTCTTTATAGTTCTACTCTATCAGCTGTACATCCCTGGCTTCTCAGAATTTCCCTACAAGCCTTATCTCCTATAGCAGAGTCAAAATTTCTAAAAAACAAACCCAAAGTCTAATTCTATGGATAGCTAATTATAGTGTAAATTGAATCCTCAATATTACACTTTTATCTTAGATAATTTATTGGTAAGGAGTAAGTGGGACTCTAAAATTTAGGATGATGACATGTGTTCAGATTCCAGTGAGGCTGAAGATCTTAGACCCCTAAATTCTGTTGAGCTTATTTTGCCAACACAATCAAAACACCCTTTCCTTGCCTGAAGAGCCTATAATGGCCTCCCATAAGATAGTTGCTTTTCATGGAAAGGGTGATCCTCCTGAAGACCAATGCCAAATCCCATCTCATTGCTCCCAAACCTATGACAAGATTCAAGTCCCAGAAAGCCCCAGAATATCTGGTACTAAGTGAGATCTCTGAGAACACACCATACACAACAAAAAATAGCAGGATTTTGCCAAATGTTCTTGAAGCAAAATGGCCTTTTCAAGACTTGGAAATGGAGGCCACTGGGTGACAAAATATCACCATTGGAAGATGGAGTAATGTTTTCTAGAACATGGTATATCTCCTGAAACTACAAACAATATATGGTGCTTTTTCTCCTATATCCAGAATCCACTGTTCTGGGAATCAAGGGGTGGAAATGATAATGGTCCCATTACTCTTACCTCTTATTATGCACTATAAAATGTTTGCTTCCCTTCTCTGCAACATCGGGCTCTTCTGGTCTAGAGGTTTTAGTTCCTGAGGGTGGGATGCTACCACCAGGAAACACAGCAATGGTTATAGTACACTGGCAATTGAGTCTGTCACTTGGCCATTTTGGGCTTCACATGCTAGCATAGCAATAAGAAAAGAAGGAGGTTACTGCATAGATTGGAGAATTGATTCTACTGGGAGGAAATTACATTCTTGGAGGGGTAAGGTGGAGTATAACTGGAATGAAGGAAATCTTTTGTGATATCTCTTAATTCTGCCATATTCTGAAGTAAAATTTAATTTAAAAAATAAAATAGCTTAATGTAGACAAAATTGTTAGTGGAACAGACTCTTTAGAAATGAAGGCTTGGGTCACCCCCAAGGAACAACAACAAGTAAAAGTTCTTGCTGAGGACCAAGGAATATGTAGTGTGGGTAAAGAAAAAAAGTAAATTATAAATTGCATCTATGACTATGTAACCACATATAGAAATAAAAGCTGAACTAGTTATGAGTATTTCTTCCTTAGGTTGATATGAATATATTTGTGTATTAATTTTATTTTTTTTCTTTTCTTCTCCAACATTCCTAATATTTAAGATAAGATATTATAATTATGTAATATTAATATAATGGTAAAGTTATATCTCAGTATATAAATTACAGGATATGAAGAGGGGAGTAGGGCTAAGCTTGAAAAGGACTGAACAAAGGCCAGAACCTGCATATCCAGTCTACTGGCTAGCATCAGCAAACACATGCTCCAGGCTGGTTCCCACAGCCCCAGGCTCCAGGCAAGCCCCAGTGGCTCCAGGCATCAAGCTTGTGCCCATGATCCTAGGCTTCAGACTAGCCCCCGTGGACTCAGTCTCCATGCTCACTCTGGCATCAGGTTGGACTCACATTCTAGACTGGTATCCATAGCCCCAGGGTCCTGGGAAACCAGGGTTCAGACACACTTCACCAGACCCATGGTCCACGTCCACCCTAGTAGACCCTGGTGCTAGGCTGACTACATGAACTGAGTCTCCTAAACCATCCCTGCAGACGCAGGCTCCAGGCCAGCCCCTGTAAACCCAGATCTACCTCCATAAACTCAGGTTCCAGACCAGGTCCAGCACCAAGTGAGCCCTCATGGACTCAAACTCCAGGCCTATCCTAAAGACTGGTCAGTCTCTGCAAACTCAGGTTTTAGGCACACCCCAGCACCATATCAGCCTGTATGGACCCATGCTTTAGGCCAGCCCCCACAGATACAAGCTCCATGCACACGCTCACAGACATAAGCTCCAGGCCCATCCCTGTAGACTAAAGCAACAGGCCCACTCAAGTGGATCCAAGCTTCAAATACGACCACATGGACCCAGGTACCAGGACCACCCATCTACTGATCCAGGCACCAGGCCAGCCTTCCCAAAGGCTTTAGCAGCAAGCCCACCCTTAAAGCACACCAAAGATTTTGGATGGGCTGACTGCAGAAAAATCCAATCTGCAAAGCCTGGAATAAGTAACTACTTCATCAAATGCATAGACATCAACATAAGGCAATGAAAACTATAAAAAAAACTAAGGATTCACATGCCACTAAAAGAACACAATAATATCCTAGTAGCTGACCACCAAAAAATGGAGATAGATGAACTGCCTGATAAAGAATTTAAAATAATTACTTTAAGGAAGTTTAGTGAATTTCCAGAAAATAAAGGGATAGAATTTAAAGAAATCAGGAAAACAATAAAAAGTGAAACTAGAAATTTAACAGAGATTAATTTTTTTAAAGAAATGCAACAGAAATTCTGGAGCTGAAGAAAAATAGAATAAATGAAATGAAAAATGCAATAGAGAGCATCAACAGCAAAATTAATCAAGAAGAACCTGTGAACTCAAACATAGGTTATTTGAACATACACAGTCAGTGGAGAAAAAAGAAAAAAAGAAGGAAAAGAAATTAAAAAAGGCTTATGGGATTTATGAGACAGTATCAAAGAGCAAATATTTGAGTTATCAGTGCTCATGAAGAAGATAAGAAAACATAGGGTTAGAAAGCTTATTTAAAGAGATAATAGCAGAAAACTTTCCAAATTTGGAGAAATATATGAATATCCAGATACAGGAAGGTCAAAGATCTAGAATCATGTTTGATCCAAACAAGACTACACAAAGAAATATTACAATCAAACTGTCATAAATCAAGGGCAAAGAGAGGTCCCTGAAAGCATCCAGATAAATGAAGGAAATTACATTTAGGGAGTTCTAATAAGGCTAGCAGCAGATTTCTCAGCAGCAACCTTACAGGACAAAAGAGAGTGAAATAATACAGGCAGAGTGCTGAAGGGGAAACAAACCTACAAACCAAGAATACTGTACAAGGAATATCTGTTCTTTAGAAATAAAGAAGAGAGAAAGATTTTTCCCAAACAAAAGCTGAGAGATCATCACCACCAGACCTGTCTTATGAGAAATGCTAAAGGAAGTTCTTCAAACTGAAAGAACAGTTTGAAGTTTTAGTAACTCAAAAACATATAAAGTTTAAGCCTCACTAGTAAAAGTTAAGTATACAGTCAAATATAGAATAGTACTGCAGTGGTTGTCCATAAATCACATATATTTTCTGATCACATGGTATAAAACTAGAAATCTATATTAGGAGGAATTTTAGAAAATTCACAAATACATGCAAATTAAACAACATGCTGCTGAAAAACTGATGAGTCAATGAAGAAATTAAAAAAGAAATTAAAAAATATCTTGGGATAAATGAAAGTGGGAGCACAACATACTAAAACTTATGGGATGCAGCAAAAGTAGTTCTAAGAGGTGAGTTTATAGCAATAAATGCCTACATCAAAAAAGAAGAAAAATCTCAAATAAACAACCTAATGTTGCACTTCAAGGAACTAGAAAAACAAGAACTAAGCCCAAAGTTAGCAGAAGGAAAAAATAATAATAATAATCAGAGCAGAAATAAATGAAATAGAGACTAGACAACAGAAAATATCAACAAAGCTAAGAGTTGTTTTTTTGAAAACAATAAAATAAAAAAAAACTTTAGCTAGAGTAATAAAAAAGGGAGAAGACTCAAGTAAAATGACATGAAATGAAAGGAAAGAGGAGACATTACAATGGATAGCACAGAAATACAAAGGATTATAAGAGACAACTATGAACAATTATACATTTACAAATTGGATAACCTAAAAGAAACAAATAAACTTCTAGACACACACAACCTACCAAGGCTGATTTATGAAGAAATAGAAAATTTGAGTAAACCAATAACGTGTAAGGAGATTGAATCAGTAATAAAATGTCTACTATCAATAAAAATCTCAGGACCTGATGGCTTCACTGCTGAATTCTAGCAATCATTTAAAAAAGAATATCAATCCTTCTCAAATTCTTCCAGAAAATTAAAGAAGGAATACTTCCAAATTCATTTTAAGAGTTCAGCATTACTCTGATACCAAAGCCAGACAAAGACATAACAAGAAAATACTACAAGTCAATATATTTGACAAACATAGATGCAAAAATCCTCCAGAAAATACTATCAAACTGAATTCAACAGCACATTCAAAAGATTCACCATGATCAAGTGGGATTCATCTCAGGGATACATGGATGCTTCAACATATGCAAATCTATAAATGTGATATACCACATTAACAGAATACAGGACCAAAATCATATGATCCTCTCAATAGACACAGACAAAAATTGGACAAAATTCTACATCTTTTTCTGATTAAAAAATTTTTTCTCTAACATCAGAAACAAGACAAGGATGTTCTGCCTCAACACTTCTATTCAACACAATACTGAAAGTTCCAGTCAGAGCAAGTAGTCAAGAGAAAGAAATAAAATTTCTTCAAATTGGAAAGGTAGAATTAAATTGTGCCTTTGAAGATGACATGATCTTATATAGAGAGAGTCCTAAAAAATCCTCTAAAAAAACAGATAAAACTAATAAACAAATTTAGTAAAGTTGTAGGATATAACATCAGCATACAAAAATCAGTAGCATTTATATACCCTAACAACACACTATCTGAAATAGAAATGACGAAAACAATCTCATTTATAATAGCTACAAAAAATACTTAGGAAACAAGTTAACCAAGGAGATGAAAAACTTATACAATGAAAACTATAAAAAAATTGATGAAAGAAATTGAAAAAGATTGTTTCCTTTCAAATAAAGGGAGACATAGCCTGTGTTTATGAATTGGAAGATTTAATATTGTTGAAATGGCCATACTACCCAAAGTGATCTACAAATTCAATGTAATTCCTATCAAAATACCAATGACATCTTTTATAGAAATAGAAAAAAAATCACAAAATTTGTATGGAAGCACAAAAGACCCTGAAAACCAAAAGCAATCATGAGCAAAAAGGACAAAGCTGGAAGCATAACATTAATTGATTTCAAAATATATTACAAAGCTATAGTAATCAAAACAGTACGATATTGGTATAAAAAATAGACACAGAAACTGACGGAATGGAATAGAGAATCCAGAAATAAGTCCATGCATTTAAAGTCAATTGTTTTTCTGTAAAGGTGCCAAGAGCATACAATGGGGAGAGAACAGTCTCTTCAATAAATGGTGTTGGGACAGCTGGCTATACACCTACAGAAGAATAAAATTAAATCCTCATCTTACACCATGTACATGTGAAAATCAAATAAAAATAGAGAGACTAAAGATTTAAATGTAAAACCTGAACCTGTAAAACTACTTGAAGAAAACATAGGGGAAAACTCAATGCCATTTGTCTAGGCAATGATTTTTTTGGCTATGAACCTCAAATCACAGGCAACAAAAACAAAAATAGACAAATGGTATTGTATCAAACTAAATAGCTTTTGCACATCCAAGGAAACAATCTACAGAGTGAAGAGAAAACTTACAGAATGGAAGAAAATATTTCTAAATCATATACGTGATAAAGGGTTAATATCCAAAATATATAAGAAACTCAAACAACTCAATAGTAAGAAAACAAATAACCTGATTAAACAGTGGGCAAAGAATCTAAATAGACATTTATTAAAAAAAGACATACAAATGGTTAGCAGATATATAAAAAAATGCTCATTATCACTAATCATGAGAGAAATGCAAATCAAAACCACAATGAGACAACACTTCACTTGTGTTAGAATAGCTATTATTAAAAAAATGAATGATAACAAGGTTGGAAAGGATGTGGAGAAAAGCAAATCCCTATACCCTGTTGCTGGGAGTGAAAATTAGCACAGCCATTATGGAAAACAGTATGGCAGTTCCTCAATAAATTAAAAATAGAACTACCGTGTCATCCAGCAATCTCACTACTGGGTTTATATCAGAAGGAAATGAAATCAGGATGTCAAAGAGATACCTGCACTCCCATGATCATTGCAGCATTATTCACAATAGCCAAGATATGGAATCAACCATGTTCATCAACAGTTGCCTTAATAAAGAAAATGTATATATACACAATGGAATACTATTCAGCCTTTAAAAAAGATGAAATCTTGTCATTTGTGACAATATGGATGAACCTGGAGAACATTATGTTAAATGAAATAAGCCAGGCACAGAAAAACAAATACCACGTGATGTCACTTATGTGGAATCTAAACATTGAACACATAGAAGTAGAGAGTAGAATGGTGGCTTCCAGAGGTTGGGGTGGGGTGGAAGGGAGGATAGTTGGGGAGATATTGTGTAAAAGATACAATATTTCAGTTAGATAGGAGGAATAAGTTCAAGCAATCTACTCTACAACATGGTGAATGTTACTAATAACAATGTATTATATACTTGAAAATTGCTAAAAGAGTAGATTTTATGTGTTTTCACCACAAAAAAAAATCTCAAGTATGTTAGGTAATGCATATGTTAATTAGCTCAATTTAACCTGTCCACAATGTATACATACTTCAAACATGTTGTACATGATAAATACATACAATTTTTATTTGTCAAATAAGTAAATACACACACACAAAGGAAATGCTGGAAAAATATGACCACGTTGTGCAAAACACTTATGCAAATACAATAAGAATTTTAAAATGTATCCTTTTTTTAATATAAATCACTATCTTTCTTCTTTATAAAAATTATGTCATTATAGAAGAGCAATGGCAAGCAAAATTTGAATCCTTTATGCTTTCTAAAGAAGAGAAAAAATCTACAAGAGCAATGAGTGATGAGAAAATAATCTAACCAAAATGTCATATTTAACTTTCTTTCATCTGTATTACAGATATGTCAAAATAAGAGATAATCTTAAGAACTATTTTGGAAACTTTAACAAAAGTTTGTTCAGTACTTCCTCCTTAATAAATGTCAGCTATATTTAAATTTAAACAAACCAGGAGCAAAAGGGAGAGCTGAATCCAAGAAATCTATTCCAGTACCAAAAAAATAAAAAAATAAATAAAAGAGAGGTAAGATTAGCTGGGATTGAACTGCCTGCCAGAGGGGGAAAAACCAAAACCTAACTGCAGAAACCACATCTCAGGAAACATTCCCAAATGTGATTGAGGGTCCAGTCTAGTGGTTTATGTAGCAATGAAGAGCAGAAAAACAGACGTGACCATGAGCCAGTGACCAGTAAGTCAAGAGTATAGCTCAAGGACAACCAGCCTCACCATAATGTTTTCAAGACGTTTGAGGAGATCTGTCTTTACATAGACAAGGCTGTGATGATGTGTGGAGTTTACTCTTTGGTTCCAGATGTTTTTCTTCCTTACAAGGATGCCATTCATCTTCCTGCTCTTTCATATCAACAACAAACAGCTACTTAATCTAAAAGTAGATACTGCAGAATAAATACTAGAAATTTATACCTGGTCCAAGATGCCAAATTTTGCTCAAGGAGAGATGTCTTAATTTGGGGATATATTTTATGAAAACACTCCCAATAAAAATTATAAAAGAAATATAATGCTTGGCAATTCAGGTTTTACTCTGATTAATGTTTTATTTTTTAATTCAAAGCACTATACTCACTGATATTTAAATAATCTTTACAGCATCATTAACTTCATTATCCACCTGAGTAGTTTAGAGTATGTCCAGTATAGTTCACAGAGGCTGATAGAATTAGTTTTACTAAGAAGCTTTTGATTAACAAGGATTTAAGATAAACATACACATATCCCACAAACAAGGAGGAATGGCCCCAAATCTTGCCAACATAAGCATACACCAAAGTAGTAGCATGACCAATGTTGTATACATAACCTCTGATTAGGTTTTGTGATATTTTCCAAGTCTAGTCACAAAACAGACTATGTATGATAATAATAATGTAAGAAACATTTATTCCCTAATTTACATGGAAGTACTAATCTAATCATATAAAAATGTTCTCTCTTCAAAATTATGAATGTTTAGACATCAGGGACCATATAAATAGTATTCTATAATGCTGAATAGGGATTGCATGCAAAGATGAATCATTAAGACTTAATCAGAAAATATTATCATTGTGTGTTATGTAAGCGCTGTATATTATCCTATCTACAAAATTATTTTTATTCTGAAATCACACACATGCACACAAATATACGCACATACATTGAAATATTTTCAAGGATATTTCCCCATTTATAAGAAATCATTGTTCAAGGAACTGGAGGATGGATAAATAGACAGCTAACTATCTACCTATCCATCTATCTGTCCCTTCAATGAGCCCTACTCAAATCAACAAAGGAACGACAACAAACAAAAACACTCCAATAACATGTGACCAGACACACAAATACAAGTTGTGATAGACATTCAGATACACATATGAAACCAAATGGTATATATGCCAATATGAAAATATTTAACTATGTTAGAGTTAACGCTGTTTTTGTTCAAATAATGTACTTTAGGCAGAAAATATTATTTTTAGAAAAAAAATCATCAGTTGTTAAAAATACTTCCCTTCATTCATTTTTATAATTTTTTTTTTTTTTTTACAATTTACAGAAGAAGTTATGTTTCAGTATCAAGGAAGGAAACCAGCTGATCACAAATTACATTTAAATAAACCAAGGCAAATCAAATGTAAGTGATTTGTTTGAGTAAATCTGTAGCAGGACTATAATTATAACCCCTTCCTTGAAGCAATGCCTCTTCCTTGGCCTATTGCACATTTCGCTGAGCCTTGCAGATTCAGGAATGGAGAAGACAATTATTTATTTATTTTGAAATGTGAATATGATTTTGAAAAAAAAAATAGATTCAGAATTTCAGGTTTGTTTTTTTTTTCTGTTTCCAAATGTCTTAAATCTTTTATAAGTCCTCAGTTGTTAGTTTGTGGTTAAATAAAACATAATTATCTGATAAATCTTTGTAATGTGGTCTGATTTTTCCTGTAGCAAATCCAACAACCTGAACCAAACTAGCACATTTTCTGGCTTTCTCCCATTGAAAGAAATTACAAGAAATTGAGCCAGCCTCTCTGTCCTGGGGCAGATTTTTCTAAGAGCTAAAAAGTTTGCTAGATAAGGAAAAGAATAATGCTTCCTTCGCATTTTTACAGGCTTAAAGCCACAAGAAAATATGTTGATTTTCTTATAGTAGAAAACACAGAGCTGTTTATCTGTCCTCATGTCTATTGTTATCTTACAGCCGTCAATCTGATAATAGGTCAATTACAGGAATCTAGTTTCTAAGGCAGTGACGTGCAGACATTGCAGATAGCTGGTGTCCGGAAGGTAGGAGTGGCAATACTCAGCAGAACCTAGACATGTAACTTACTCCTAAAAGTGATATTTTCCTTCCATGCTACGATGCTGGAAAAAGACGATGTTCAATGAAAGTAACCAACATCAATCTTAAACATCCAAATAGAAACTAGACTGGCAAGTGGGAAGGCTAGTCCTGGGGAAATACTGCCAGCTTTCTTAGAGTGTGGAAGATCAAAGATGGAGATTCACTTTCAAAATACTAATGCCATTGTGAAAAGAGTTGAGTTATGACCGATTCTGCTCGAAATCTAAATACTTCAGAATAAGTTAGGTTATAAATAACGATTCCCTGTGTACAAGACAAGTTTGAATTTCCAGCTGAGAGGTTAGGAATCTCCTTCTCTGGCAGTCACTCAAAGTGCAGAGATCAATTGGACAGGAGTGGTTAAGTGCCACTTATGGAGTCGGAGAATAGAGTAAGTGACCTTATGGCCACTTTCAGTCATCATATTCTAGCTGTAAAAGCACTGCAAAGTCAACTAAAAGGATATTTAGTTATAAATAAATAATGGTGTTTGAGAATAGAAGACTGCCTCCTTCATGAACCCATAATGATTTTTTAATTTATTATTTTCTTTTGGTTTCTGATAGTTTAATGGCTTCTCTTAATGTTTATAAATTTTCATGAACTGGCTATCCTATTATCCTGGGTTAAGAAGAAAAAAATTACAAATTTGCAGGTTCTTTGTCCTTTCATGGATTTGCCACATGGCCTGAGGCAAGTTGCTGAATTTCTGTAATGCTGAGTGATTAAATTCATAATTGAAGGTGTTAAAAATTAAGTCAGTGATGAAAATTCCTCTTTCTTCATATCTTATATTCTTTAAAGCTGGGCGTGTTGACAGACCTTCTCTTCCTTTTGAGTTCAAATAAGAATCTTTCAATACATAATATATTGAGATCTTGTTACTTTTTGCTTGTTATTGACAAGTAAACATGAGAGAATTTCAATGCTTAACATTATAGTGTAATGTTTGGATTGAAGCTAAAATTCTCACTTGAAAACATTAAGCAATTCAAGCTTCTCTTCCCTCAACTTATAACAAAATTTGTAATACCTTCTGGTTTTATACTGGAACACTAATTGAATATCAGTTTCTGGAGCCTGTTGTATTCTTGTATTTACGAATTTTTTTATAATCAAAACCACAGTCAACAGTTTCGTGGAAATAATTCTTTGGATGGATTTGCTAAAAATATTTTTGTTGCTTAGTGTTTGTATTAAGGGTAAAATGGCAATAATCTTAACAATTCAGTGGGGATTAATAAAATTACAGTATTTATCTCCTGTTGTCAAAAACTGCAGAGTATAAACCACTGAACACTGAAGTGTCTTGCAGTGGAATGTGGAAATGGGGAGGTGAACAGGTGGGGATGAAATGGGGGGTTGGGGAGGGTGGTCCCTGCAGCACCAGTCTAGAACAACTTTCTCAAGAACAATGTGTGGGTTGACTTTTCTCTGTCTTTATTTCATTTTCCCATCTGTACCTTTTGTATAATAATATCATATTTACATTATACTTATTCTCTTTAATTATAAGCGGCATTATTTACCTTGTCTTATTCTCAAAAAATTGAAAAAAAATTCTACTTGTAGATATTAAAATTTAAAACTATAGAATTATAGATATAGTTATTTTATAAAATGAAACAAACCAATAAACTAACAAAACTCCATTAAGTGTCTAAATTATTTTCATTATTCACTATTTGAAATTTTTTTAAAAAGGCTCATAACTTGTTTGAAGAGTTTCCAAAGTACAAATTATTATTTTTTTTCACTTTGCTTATTTGATGCCTAAATGATAAAAACAACCCTGGAAGTAATGAAAAATTGTTTCCTTGAAAGCACATTTGCATTAAAAATATTCATAGTCTACAGAGTTTGAAAGTAGACCTTTGTGAAATCGGCTGCCTTCCAAAACTGACCCTTTAGTTGGTGCTCTGGTATGCCAACTAGTCCTGCCTTCTGTAAAGCAGCCACATAAATAGCCCTGTACATATATCAAAAAGCGTGGAGTCCTCCTGTGGTCTTATGTCAACGGTCAGTTCTTCCGTTCATCTCCCACTCATCTCTTTGTAGACTGTATTTTCACTTTCAGTGTAATCTCTTCACTTTAACAATGAAGTCCTTTGGCAATTAAAGAGTTCTCTTTTTCACATATGCCCCATGTTTATCCCAGAACACTGCCCGTCAGTCTCTGCCAACCTTTACCTGAGATTCTGCTTTAGCTGTGAGGAAAGCAGCAATGATGTCAGTTTTTCTAGAATATAAATATTACATATGACATTAAACAAATTTGCTTTATATGACATGTGGTGGTGATAAGATTTACTCCTCCATTGCCACGTCATTTTGCCTACTGTGTTTCAGAACCTTCTGTAATATAATTTGAGATTTGGTAACTAAGCTGCTAAAGTGATACAGTGGAAAGAACAGAGTCATGGATTTGTGTATTCTTGATCAAATTACTTAAATCTCTGGTTCTGTCTCCTAATTTTTAGGATAAGAAATATGTATTGGGTAATTTCTAAGGTCCCTTTCAGTTACAACGTGCCCTGTGTTTCACGGGATTTGGTGGGGTTGGTATCAGTGTTGGTTGCGGGGGTGTTATTCTCTTTCTCTTCCTTCGTCTACTCTTCCCTTGCCCTTTCTTCTTCTCTTCTTATTCCTTTTAAGTGTTTATTTCTGTTTGTATTACATAGTATTATTAACACTAATATGGATTATTATCTTTGCAGTTTGAAGATGCTCGTTTATAACAAGTCCTTTAAAATGTTGTTTCTAATGTTATTTTAAAAATCCTTGCTAGAATACAGTTGACCATGATCCATATGTTATTTTCACTTTCTTTTAATAAAAACCCATACTTTTCAAAGAGACCCCCAACTACAGAAAGCTTACTTAAGACTGCAGCCTCAGTGTTCCGAACACCACACTGGCATTTGCTTTGAAGTCACGCTTCCTGCCGGCTGCTCCCAGCCAATACTTGAGTATGGAAGGCATACAAGGGCAGCACTGCCCCCAGGAGACACGAGCTCTTCTGAAGACTTTGGCTGAAGAATTCTCTGATGGCCTTACTGAAACTTTCATAGATGGCTCATCTGTCTAGGAGAGTTTCATACAACATTTTCTCCATCTCTCCTTCACTTAGGTCTTAAAGCTCTCCCAGACATTCTCTGTTCCCTTCCCATTTTCTCCAACACAGGGAGAAATATATCCTTGCACATTTAATCCCTTCTTGGAATCTGCTTCTCAAAGGCCTCAGACAAACACAGACCCTAAATAACAGAGATGTGTACATATCCCAACAATTAAAAACTAAAAATCAGGATCAAAATGCCATAAACTTCAGATGTATTGAGATGAAATAAAATAAAAAGATGAAGTGATCAACAAATAGCACAGGGCTTATAATATTCACAGTTCAAAATGTCCTTCTATCTTTTCTTTATAAAGGAGGAATTCAACATGTAATTCATTCCTACTGCAAGTCCTAAATTTTCCTTGGCACAATACATACACTATCTCACTTAATACTCACACCAACATCTTTTTGTCAAATAAAGAAAAATTAAACTCAGAGTGGCTGATGCTGAATATACATAGCAATAGAGTGGTGGAGTGGAAATTTGAATCTCAGTTGCAAACCCATTCCTAGTCCTTCACTCCACACTACATACGATATGGTGCTAGATTGCAAGATCAAGGAAATATAATAGCTGCCACATTTTTTATATTGTTCTGTTTTCCATGTGTTGCCCTAATGCATAGCTGCTAAATGAAAAAAATATCAAATTAATTGTGATGAGTGCATCTATGTCAAATCTAGTTGATTACAGCATGCCATAGGTACTTGCCATTTCTTAAATGAGTGATTGTTTTTTAAATATGAAAAAGATACGCTTGTCAAGTCTGCAGAAGGTACTGTGGGGTTGCTGACATGTAGAGTGATACATTCAGAATGCAAAATGAACTTGATAGAATAAAATGAACTTAAAGCAGCAAGATGAAGTTTAACAGAGAAAACATGTGGCCCTGATTTTAAGTTCAAAAGATAATTTTGTAAGTACAGGATGTAACTGCTCAAAGATGAGACCATTTTTCTTCTGAATATAATATATGGGTTGGTCTTCTGGAATGACAAGAGTTCATGTAAAGGTCCAAGATTTTATATGACCACAGGGTTATATATGAGCCAACAGGGTTACTCTGATACTAAAAAAGAAAATCTACTTTTGGACTGTACTAATTTACATATGGCAATATAAAAGAAAGTTAAACGCAAAGATCTGGAGGATGGTCCCTGGTTCTGGGCAACAACTTTAAGAGGAACCTCCATAAACCTCAGTGTTTTGGAAAGCATGCTGAAACAATATCCTGGTTTAGGGTTATGATTATCCATGCACTCTACAAACATTTAAGTTTGATGTGCTTATGCTTGATAATGGGCTAAAAAGTGATCCTTGCACTCAAGGAGTTAAAGCTTACAGCAGATGATTTGAATATTTAGTAAAGAGAAAGGAAGACTTAGAGGAAGTTGCCTTCAAATACTTGAAGATATTTTGATAGGTAAGGTTTAACTTTTCCAAGCCTGATTCCATTTAGGCTGGTGTCAGAGAAAAGAAGCTGGCCTCCTGCAAAGCTAATGGGAAATGGCTATGTTCCAGGTCCATAAGATAATCATCCTTCTTAATCAAGAACTCCCAGGTCATAATGACAAACATGGCAAATCCTACTATAACTTCGGGCTTGGAGCTTGACTCTCATCTCTGCAGAGGAAGGGCAGTACCTGTTGTCCCCTCACCTTTGCTGAACACAGAGCTGGCAGGAAAGAACTTACTATTACTAGAGAAGGAGTGAAGACTTGTCAAGGTCACCCTCCTGGAATCTGACATCCAGCCCTGCTGCATTGATTGGCACTGCCTCAGAGCATGATAGGCAATGTATAACCCAAACACCTTTCCTGTCTCTATCACCCCTTTCCTATAAATGCTGCTTCAACAGGTCTGCTGAGTTATTTGCCCTCTTTGCATAACACACATATAAGAGGAAATATCTTGTGTAATAAAATTAGGTACTCAAAAGTTTGTTGAATAAAATGTCTAGACACTATACTATAACCAGTGGGTGGAAGTTGCATCCAACAAATTTTCACTGGCGCGAGGAAGAATGTTAGAGATAGGGAGAAATGAAATGGATGTTCTCTGAGGTAGGAATCTCTCAGTCCTTGGAGTCTTCAAAAAGTGAAAAGGATGGCATCACTAAAATATATCATTCAATGCATTTCCACATTGAGTGATTTCTACGTTGGGTGGAAAATGTTCCGCTGGTAAATCTCTAAGTCCCCTTTCAATTCTAATATTTGTTTTTCTAATGTTGTGAATGTACAATGCAAAACTGCATCCATGCAGTTGTCTCATATGATTAATAAAAGGCCAGTAGCTAATCAATGGCAGTATCTAACTGCAATGTTTGTACATTTAAGTGACTCTGCCCCTTAATTCTTAACATTATAAGTGGCATTGAGGGCTACAGTTATACTTCCTATATTACTCCTAAATTATTTATTTTTAGAAGAATTTTATAAATATATATTGTTTTCATTTATCTGGATTTTGTCTTTTTTACTCTTATAGTACAAATCAAGTTTAAGTAAAAGGTTAAATATTATCCAAACATACAAAGACTTTTTTGAAAGCATGACTAAAACCTATTACTTTTTCCTTATAGAATATTTATGAGCACTATAAAGTGGAAAGACTGTCCTCATGTGGAAATGTCATAAAAAGTGTAAAATTCAAGGGGATCTTATTTTTTTACTACCCTGAAAGACAATATATGCTGACAGTATTGAACATTTTAACTATACTTAGCATTTACATGTGTAGCTTACTTGTTTAGTGCCAGAATTTCTCTCTAAATGAATGCTCATTTACAGTAAAATAATAATAATCAGCTTTGTTAGTTGTTTCCTATTTCACAGCACACCAAACAATATAGTTAAAGAAGTACAGCCAAAACCCAAATCTTAAAACGACCTTGACTAGATTGTAAAAACACTCTGCCCATATGTTGAAAATCTAAAAATGGTTAATTCCAAACAAGAAAAAGTTATTGTACCTGTGAGACAAATAAGTAATCAAATCTCTGTGGAAAATGGACGGGAAAAATTAAAACATACCATCATTTCTGATCCTATAGATTTCCCCTTTATTTGACATTTCCTTTTTTAAGTTACCTGATTTATATCTCACAAGTGTTTCGGAAGCTGGAATCTAACATTCCAAATTATCGCATCTTTTTCTATTTTTCAAAGCCATGTTTCAAATAACTCAATCTCTTACAGTTCTAGAATGGAACTTTTTTAAAAATAAATTAATACAAACATTACTAGGTATCTACTCCCCTATTACAGTTAGTGTCTGAGAGGAATAGTCCTATGTACCTAGAGCTATTCTTAAATATGGCAGAAACCTGAGAGTGCCATCTTTTGAATAAAAATTTACCTTTACATAACACTACTTCAATATAATAAGCCTAAACAACCGACTGATAAGATGAGATATAAAAATAATAATATACTAAAGAATTTAGTTTAGAATGAAGATAGTGCTGTTAATTATATATATGATCTATTTTGGTATCTACATAATTTAAACACTGTAGACTTAATTTTAACCTGAGATTAAAATGTTAATACTGAGATGCCCTCTTACCTAATAAAATCAAGACTAATTTATGATTAATCCACAATTTACATATATTGAGTGGAGTAACAGGTAGTCTTTTATTCGCAAACCATTGTTATCAAGTATAACCTGCAATTTCTAGTTTTAGTTTAAGTTGAAGTAAGTTCTTAAAGATATACACAAAGTAATATGCAAAAAAATCCTAGAAATTACACTAGATTTTAAAATGTGTCTTTCCAATCTTTTACTTTTGTCTCATACACATTTCTGACAGCAGACAACTGCGAGTTTTTTCCAAAGCATTTAACTTGGTTTTCATAAAACCAAAAGGTTTTATTTCCTCATACTGCTACTTCACCAGTTATATAATATTTGATTAATTACAATAATAACAAGTACAGCCGGCAATCAAGTTTTCAAATAACCACAATAACCTTTTGATAAGCATAATAATTAAAACAATCCACTCATGATGCAACGTAATTATCAAGGGAAAAAGCAGGTGATATGATCTAAAATGCAGCTAACTAACTGTCTGTGCATGAATGACACCAGTCAGTGTGAACCACGTTGATTAATCTTGGAAGTCAGTTAAGTGAAAGTATATCAAGAGAGCTCTTCTGTAATTGTGAATTGATAAAATACTGAGGACATAAAATGTTGATAAAGTAGCCATTTGATTTAGTAAAATACTTTTATGTGGATCAACTCATATAGACGCAAGCTTGGGTATACATAACCAGTAATTATCACTGGCATTTACAAAGGAAATATTAATTATATTTTTTCATGTAACAATTTGCCTCAAACCAATAAAATGTCAAAGAAATGGTAAAAGGCCAATTTTCAATGCAAATTCAGAATATGTTATTATAATATTTCTGGGCCTACTAAAAACTGTAAATGCTTTCCTTTGCTCTGGTTTCAAGTCTTTCAGGAAAGTAAAAGTAAGTGTGTACCTCATCAGCAACAATGACAATGAGTCTTCCAAAACTACTTGAGCTCAGAAGTTCTCATAAAAACTACAGTTGGTAATTGGGATCAGATTTATGATACATAAATACACTGTGAAAAACACAGGAACTTTCTAAATGTTAAATTCCTATGTTCTTGTTTTTCCATTCTTGTGATACTTCACTTTGGGTCACACATAGAAATAATATTCATCAGGGGGTGGGCAGGTGGGAGCGGGCTGGAGGGGATGGGAAAACTCTCACCTAATGGGTGCGGGGCTCACAGTTTGGGGGATGTCCATGATTGTAGCTCTGACTTGGGCAGTGCATGGGAAATATATATAACCAAAGTGTTGTACCCCCATAATATTATGAAATAAATAAAAAAAATTCCTATATTCTTTTTTTTTAAACTCAGACAAAAAGATCATCCAAAATGGCATTGGGAATCTTAATGAAAATAGACAAGTTCTAAAGAGTCTGCCAGTTTTATATCTAGTTTTAGGATATTTTTCATGAATGTATTGTGTCAGAAATAGGTTAGAGATCATATTCACGCTTGCATGTTTATATTAATAAAACTATTTTTCCTTGGATGATGTTCACCTATAATTTGAAATGCCGTGTACTTTGAAAAAAAATCTACACTAGTGTTACAAACAATCTATTTAAGTCTTTTGATGGAGATATTAAACATTTTATAACCTAAATACTTATAAAATATCACTTAAATTTCATTTTTAAAAAATGTTTCACAAACTTGTTGTTAGAAAGTGCTGGATACACGAGACGTTATCCACAGTATAAATCCCCTCTGGCCTTCTTTCCACAATAAAGTAAAAAAATCTGGAGCAGACATTTAGAGAAAAGTAAAAGATCAAATAGCATACATTTTCCTGTCAGTCTTTGGCATCTGTAGGTAAAATGTCAAGTCTGGGATTAAATATTAAAAAGAAATCAGACGCTTGCTGGATAGGAATCAGTATTTTCTTTCATTTAGGCCATAATATCACTTTAATTGGTTTCAGGACATATCTTTTAACTATTTATTAATCTTCTGTCTTTGAAATAAAATGGAATCTCATCTTGAAGTATCTACTAATTTAAGTACAACTATATATATTAGGCAGCCATGCCAACTCAAGGAAGCCCTTAAATGTTCCAAATATAGAAATTATAGACATTCTATATTACATATTCAAAGATTACCAAAATCACTTATATTGAGTTTTACTTAGTAATAGACTTACTTTGAAGAAAAATATTGTTTGTGGCTTAACACATTTCAACTAGACTATTTTTAAAGTTTATAAAATAGTGTTATAAATGCATCTCTTTATTGTGAATCCTAAAGGACTTAACAAAATGATGATTTCATACAGAAATAAAAAGGCATGGCAAGTATCACATACATGTATAGCAAAAAAATTCATTTCAGTATTGTGAAGCAATGCAAAAACTCACAAAGATATATAAATTTGGATCACTAAAACTATTTGAAGCACCTCTTTCTTCTTCTAAACTTATTCCAGCTTTGACTTTTTCTCCCTTCTTCATTTTTGTTCAGCCTTTCCCTTTCCAAGAAATATGTATATGAAACCACTTTGGAAAGCAGAGACTGATAAATACACAAGGCTTAATATTATCGCTTCTTCCATGGAAAGAACTTCCACTATCACCTGAAACCATCCCTTCAGCATTAAAACAATGCTTAAGAATCACTTCTTCAAAGAAGATTTGACAGATTAAACAAAGTTATTTAATTCACTCCAGAAAAATTATCTTGCTAAAATCCAACCTAGTTTTATCCATGTATATTTTTTTAATGAAAATATTTTATCAATATTTTAAAGCAAAAATCACTCATTCAATAAAGATTTTTGAAAGTAGATGCCCTTGTTTTACAGCCCTAAATCCAGTTTTATTGTACATCTGCTGAATTTTATATGACCCCATCTGAAATCTTAATCTCTCCCACCCTCTCTCATAGAGATAGAAGAACTGGTTCAGTAACTATTCCTAAATAGTGAATTGCCAGTGATTGACATTCTACCTTTCATGGCATGGAACCTTGATCCAAAGATTTTAGCTAAGTCAGAATCCTCTAGAAAGAGTCAAGTTTCAAATACTGGAGATAACAAATACACACACGAAATATAACCGGCAAGAGGCAGGCCTGAGATCAGATTCACAGAACATGAGATTCACACTAATTGGGAATGGAATCAAGTAGCTCTGAAACTATGAAGAGAAAGACCTCTGCCTGGTCGCTAGAAATTTTATGTATTAATATTTGCATTGTGATCTTATAGATTTTGGATATGGGATTAGAGAATTGATTAGAATCAAAAGCATGGTAGGCTCAGTCTTTTTGAAAAACAAACACTGCCAACATGTTGTGATTGTCTTATGGTTTCTGTGAGGAACATTAATATACTTGGCTAACTAATACTTGACCTAGAATTTTTTATATTTCAGTATTTAAGTCAATAAAAGCATCAAAAATATGGTACAATATATATACAATAGAGTATAATATAAAGTACCATTAAAAAGAGATTGGTTTATGGATGCTCAAATGGAAATTTCCATGAGATACACAGAGGAGAAAAATTAAAAGATGCTCAAGTTGTTATATATAGGATTAGCCCATGTTTATTAAACATAGATATATGGAGGGAATACATTATAAAAGGATATTCACAAAATTGTTAACATTCCAATATGTTTAGTATCATTAGCTTGAGTTATTAAAAAAGGAAGAGTTTAAATTTTTTTACATCATCCATATTTTACTGCTTACATTTTATTATATAAATTACTTTTGAATAATAAATTAACTTTCAAAAGTTCTTATAAAATCAAAATATATTATTTCATAAATCCTTAAATATTAAATATTAACAAAGATAAGAAACTTCCATGTGCAAATTGCTACTAATATACCTCATAACTCCATCTTCAGATACAAAATCTTATTTTTAAAATTATACAAATCACTATCATTCAGAAGTTCAATTTTGTTTGCTCTTCCTTCAGTTTTTGAGCTTGAATTTGCATATATTCCTATGGACATATGTAAAGGACAATTCACATATGTCCTTAGGGACATATATTCTCAGGAGTGTGGGTTGAAAAACTCTGCAGCTACTATTGGCTAAATACCAAAAATCTCCTGCACTCTCATTGTTATACCTTTGTGAATTAGCTGTTTTTCTCTATCTGTCTCTTTTCCTCTCTCTAACTTTATGTTCCTCTCTCAGATTTTCACAGACACACATATAAACCCACTCACATACCCAATTTTCCTCCAAGGGCATACACACCATGCTAAGAGGATAGTTGAGAAAGAATTCACCAGATATCCATTTGTCTGACATCAGCCCATCCCTAAAATAATCCTGGTCTTAGATCTCATCCTGTGTCAGTAGTCAAAACCTCTTGCTTCTAGATACTTAGGCCTTTTTTTCCTGCCATTTGACCTAAGTTGGAGCCTCCCAAATTCATCTAAATTGTCTGATATTAAACATCAAAAAGAACACAACTAAGTTCTTAATCAGATTTCCCAAGTAAAAGATTCTTGTCTGCAATGCAAATTTGCCATCCTCTAACCAATAACTTTTCAACTCTAAATTTAAGAAGTGCTGTTTTTACCCATTTGTAAAGAATCATGCTAGAGACGCAGATTAATAGAAACCTTCTTACTTTTATATGTTGTTTCAATTAAGATAATTTGAGTACAGGTCACAGAAACCAGCTCTGGCTAATTTACACACACAAAAAAGGAACTTAATAAATAGTCAGATAGAAACTTAAGAAGTAATGAGTATTATTTACATTAAGATAACTTTCAAATGCTAATGAGAGCTAGAAAGAAGATCTTGCCTATTTTTGAATAGGAAGACACAGTATTATGACAATCCTCTCAAATTTAATCTAAAAATTCAATGCATTCCTTGTAATATACCCACAAGATTTCTCTTTTTAACAGATAAGCTGATTATAGAGTTCACATAAAAAAATAAGGAGGCAAAAATTATTTTTAACAATACTTCCCCCCCAAAAGGAGCATTGACATGGGACTAACACTGACAGATGTTAAAACCTATTATTATGAAGCTATAGTACTTAAAACACTGTCTCTTCATTACACACCATTAGAAAGACTGCCAACCACTTTCTGTCCTTGAGACACTTCAGTCAAATAGCATTCTTCCAAGTGAAATTCAAATGCTAACCCATTGGCATATCTTAAAACTAAAACTACATGATTTTGGGTATGGCTAAGTCCTCAAAGGTGAAGAGTCAGGTATTGACATCAGTTGCTCTCCAAGAATTTCTGAAAAGAAAAGAAAATACATGCTGTATATAGAAGCTTTGTTCACAGTAGCCTAAAACTTGGAACCATCCAGATGTCCATCATTAGGAAAACTCATAAACAAATCATAGTATATTTATATAGTGAGCTAATACTCAAAGAGTAAAACAAAAGACAAATTTACTGATAAGTGAATGGATTTTAAAAACCTAATGTGGAACAAAAGAAGCCAAACACAAAAGAATATATATTGCATGATTCCACTTACACAAAATCCAAGAATACAGAAAAGTAATCTATAGTGATAGCAATCACTATGTGATTGCTTAACAGTCATGGGAGGTACAGATTAACTCAAAAGGGGCATGAGGGAACCTTCTGGAATGATGGAAATGTTCCATATCTTGATTTGGGTGGTGGTTACATGGGTATATACAATTGTCAAAACTGATCAAACTGTACAATTTTGATTTGTGCATTTTATTTATGTAAATTATACTTCTGCAAAAATATATAGCTTTAGAAAAAGAAAAAAAAAGTTGAGCATAAAACAGAATAGATGTCCATTATAATGCATCCTTTGCATAACCAATAAAACACATCCATCTTTCCATTGAAGCAATTCTAGTCTTATTTCCTCTTGTCTCTATTTTGTGACAGTCGACAACATCCTACTCATCACCTCCACCAGTACTATAACCTCTCCCCTTTATTTTACCATTTTTTTCCAGTGGCATGAGAGGCTCCTAATCATCAGAAGGCAATCTCAGATTCTAATTTGGTGAACCCATGATTATGTATAATAAAATCTTCAAATTAGCAGAGAGCAAAGACATGAAGATAAGAAGCCACCATTTTATGACATTAGTTGTAACCATTAGAGCTGTGATGCATTCCACCACTACCCCCAGCACACATTCTCACACACACACACACACACACACACACACACATGTCTCTCTGCTTCTGGATGGACCAGTGAATTTTGGATGAGTTTTAAATGAAGCAGCACCCTATATATTAATTGTTATTTCATAAAACACATTTGATCTAAAAAATTTATCCCAAAACTTATTTTCTCTAACTTAGAATGTTAGCCTCAAATAGATACTTCACTGTTCTGCGCAGCCAGCTGCTTCTGAGTTTAAGATAAAAGCAGCGAATCTTACAGGAATCTTCCCATTTTGATATGAAGTGATCCCCTTAGTAATAATTGTATGAGATATACAAAGCTATATAAAAGAAAGCCCTCTAAGCCTATGTACTTGCAGAGGAATGAGGAACAGGGTAACCAAACCCAATTTCAGAATAGTTTCCTGTTATGGTTTAAACATGTCCTCCAAAATTCATGTATTGGAAACCTAATTCCCAATGCAACAGTGTTGGGAGGTGGGGACTTTTGAAATGTGTTTGGGTCATGAAGACTCTGCCCCCACGAAAAGATTAATGCTGCTATAAAAAGGACTTGTTGGAGTGGGTCCTCTCTCTTCTGCTTTTCTGCCTTGTGAGACAGTGTTCCTCTCCTACAAATGATGCAACATTCTTGCCGTCTTGAAAGTGGAAACCAGGCCCTTACCAGATACCAGATGCTGGTGCCTTGATCTGGGACTCCCCAGACTCCAGAACTGTGAAAGAATAAGCTTCTGTTCTTTATAAATTACCCAGTCTCAGGTATTTTGTTATAGCACCACAAAATGGACTGAGACAGTTCCCTTACAGTACATTTCTCTTAATAATATAAGAAATTCAGTCCAGTCAATTGGCTACCACATAATTGCCTGGGCTTTAAGTTACAGAACCACACTGGAGATCAATGATTCATTTTTGCCAACTAAAAACTAGTCTCTCAGCCATGGTGGAAGTCAAGTCTTCTTGATAAAGGGGAGTCCAACTTGTTAAAAACATATGTATAGCCTCCACCTCTAATCCTAGGGCCACTTTCCTCAAGAACCTTTTCAAAAAAATAAAAATAAAAGCTACTTGGAGACAGAGGCTGATCAGTATCTATAGAATAGGTCATTATATTCACAATGTGAAGAGCTTTTCTACATCAGAGGCTTTTTTATAAGTATTCAGATAAAGCAGTACTATTCTCTTGATCTAGGCCCATTGTAAGAAGTTTATTCATACATCTCTCTCCAAACTGTATTATCTTCACTATTTCATTCTGGCCCCTTCAAAGTCACGACCCATGCCATCAGATCATTAGCCTTTTGCCAGGAATTAGTATAGATCCTGATCTCAGGTTTGTCTTTTCCAGATAGTTCTTCATCTGGAGAGGAAAAGAAATAATATCCATATATGGTAGGTTGTTTTAATACATAGTATGGTAGGAATCTAAGCAGTGGGCTATGGCATGAGGACAAGAGAATATTCTAAGCAGGTGACCTGACACTACTAACTGGAGATAGCAGGATTCAATATGGTTCCTAAAGAATGGATAATATTTTGTAAGAAAACAACAAGAGAATGATGAAGGAAGAGTATGATCTAAAAACATGTCACTCATTATGACAGATAGATTATAAAATCTAAGTAGAGACACTTCCTGTGATAGTCATATTTCTATATATAAATGGGTTGACAGTCATCAGATGAGTTTGACCAGGGAAATGATTCTGTCAGATTGACATTTCAGAAAGTTAATTCTGGTAATACCATGCAGAATGGATTATAAAGGAAGATACTAGAGGAATGGAGATCAGTTTGGAAGAAAAGGAGGAATTAAGATTCCAGGAGTGGAAACGGAAATAAGACTTGGATTTGAAGAAAAAAATTGAACATGACAGCAAATAAAACTAAGAGTTGAGAAAAAATAGAGGTAATTCTAAAAAGCTTTCCCTTATTCATCATCTCTTCTGGGAAACAAAATAAACCTGAAGTGTAGTAGAGGAGTAGCTCTACTACAAAGCCAGAAAGATTTCAAAAATATATCAGGTCCACTGTGCCCAGGAGAAAAGAACGTCATATAATGGAAGGACAGTCACTATGAGTAATTTGGGAAAAGCCCAGGCCTCATACAAGGTTCACCCTTTGTCTGTGGCTTTTGCACTAGTGGAATCTCTGATTCCCTTTCCTCATAATAGTAACTACCACCACCACCACAGCCTGTTTCCCTGTAAACAGCCTGTTTATTCCTGTTGTCTTTGTTTCTCAGTGGCTGCACCCTGCATCCCTTCCTTCCAGCATTGATTCTGTTTGTTTGCTTATTTGTTTGTTTTTATACATTTATCTAACAATCCTGATCTACTTTTCACCATCCTAACCCTTTGAAGCCATCTCCAAATATTCTCGTCAGGATGGCCTGGTTCTCCATTTTAACTACTAAGCTGCCTAGGATTGAACAGAATTCTTCATGGCCTTCTGTGGACTTAATCACTAACATCACACTTTTCCAGAGTGGATCTTTTTGCCCTGATCGTGCTCTACAGTTCTGCTGGTTTCCTGCCATTTTCATTTCTTTGACTTAACTTTTCACTGCCTCTTTCACACCTAGCCTGTCTTCTCTGCAGTCAGAATACAAGGTGCCAAAGTATCACTGCCATCCCCTAATGCTAATGCTGATGCCAACAGCTAACAGAGTGAAACAGGAGGAAGGTTGCAGGTTATAAGTGTTTCTGAGTTCATTGTTAGTCACCTAATCTTAAGGTTTCAGAAATAGGCAAAACATTTATATGCAATTTGTCCTTCTATCTTTGCTTTCTCTTACTGTGTAAAGAAATTTGCTCTGGAGAAACATCGCCTTAAGCACCAGTGTGGAGAGATCAATGTAAAGCCATATCAAATCTTGCATTAAGTGAGATTCAAGGCTGTCTGTGTGACAGTCAATATTTTAAAATATTGATTAGCATTTATATCAACTTTCTATATGAATTTTTTCTAAAATTAAAATTGACTTGTATTAATGAACACTGGGTTCTCAAATTCAAAAGAAGTTATTATATAATGGTGTTAAAAAATAGTCTAATCATTTTGACTATCTGGGTCTCAGTTTGTAGGAGAGATTGGACAGTTAGATTTTAAAGACCCTGATTGTTTTAGAACACCCTCAACATATGAAGATAATTTACTCATGTATATATAATTAATGACACTCTGCATAACTCCCCTGGCTCTGACCCACCTTCGTGTCTCCCTTTTCACATTTAAAAAAACAAAAAAATAAATAAAAAAATTCACAGGAATTGAGTTTTGCTTTAAGAGTACCTGCATATGACTTCTTTATATTTAAAATGATTTTTTAAAATTTTTACATGCATAATATTAGTAACATCTACTGATTCAGTCAACATTCAGGAATAATTCAAAAAGGTAAATCTTGCCTTGATTAAGTTAGAAATCCAGTCTAATTTCCTCTGCCTCTACATCCATAGTATTTTATAATAATAATTAATATTATTTATAAAAAAAGTGGCTGTGTTCCATGCCACAAATCAGATCATGGTCTTTTTTCAAATCTACAGAACTAATTTAGAAGAAATGAGATATGTTTTGTGTAAGACTTTTAAAAAAAAGTAAGAATAATATCCTATCATGTTCAATTATTTCAAGAATGTTTACCTCCTGCTGTGTAAAACTTAATAACAATTTAGTTTTGCTTGGGGCAGTATGGGGAGTCCTTATTTGTTTAAGCTTCATTTAAAATATACCCTACAGTACAAAATGCCATAGCATGGATATTGTGGTTCATTAACTCAAGGCCATATCATACTCAAAAAGAAACATCATTTTTCAATTAACCTATAGATTTCAGATAACTGTGCAAAACTCATTTACCATTCAGGATAATTACATACTTTTAGCATCCTTATTTTCATTTATTTTTGGTTTAGTGAAAGTTCATTTCTCAATAGCCTTTACCCTTTCCTCAAACTGCTGCAGAAGTAAACCATTTTGCTCGAACAATTCCTCCCATATTCATTCTCCCTCATATGCCGTTGAAAGCTTTAGTGGTATCTAAATTAACTTGGCAGAAATAGAGACTTTCCATTTTTGGATAGCACATCCTATGGGGCACTGGTTTGAAGGAGGCAAATTGAAAACGAAAAGAGATTTGGTATTACAAGGACGAAGGCAGAAAAATGTTTGAAAATGGCATAATTTAAAAATATAATAACCTATGTTTATTTGTAATGTCTGGAGAATGCCATGGTTTGCTTAACTGAAAATTGTGGGTAATTCAAGGATACATACGCCATACATGGATTACTGATTTTCAAAGTGCAATGTGATAAATTACATTTAGCTTTAAAAGTTGAGTTTACCAAAATTTAAACATTGATGATTCAGACGGTTCTTCGTTGTTTGTGTATCCTTGGCCTGCCAAAACATACTCCCTCCCTCTCTCGCAAAAAAGAATGGATTTTTGTTTTTATTCATCCCCAAGGGATGCAATATGTCTTGCAACAAAGAGGAGAGGTTGGTTAGTGGGAAACAATTGCGTGTTTTAAAAAATATTTGTTCTTTATTCCCACTGCCCATCGGAAACCACTGTATGTGACTGCTCAGGAGCAATCAAGACATGGGTAAGGGACATCAGAGAGTGTCTATGTAAAAATACTTTAGTCCACAACCATTCTGTTCCACTCATTCTACCAAATGGAAATCCATTAAAGGCTAAAGGTTTCTTTGTCACCCTGGGTAGAGTGCAGTGGCATCATTTTAGTAGATGCAAACACTGTTGTCATTCACTTTAGATTCATTGTTTAATACAGTGGAAGGAAGACATAAGAAGTCAAAGTTAGGGAAATGGAACAGGAGGAGGAAAAGAGTGAAAAATATTGCAATTATGTCTTGATTTATCCATTCAAACCTAACTAAGCACTGCTATGTTACAGACATTTCACAAAATTCTTATGAAATAGAATAGTAAGGAACTCAAATCTAAAAGAAGAGAAAGCAAATATTCATAATGTATTGTCGTTAATGTGCAAAGAGAAGTATACAGAAAATACTAAGGGAAGGAATAGATAGTGAAGAAGGATAGATTAGATTGTACTAGAAGGAGAAAGTTGTCAAGAATGTCCACATGCAGGAGGTAAAATTCAATGTATATTTAAAAAATAGTTCAAGTGTGAAGAATAACCAAAGTGAATTATGTATGCAAGAGGCAGAAGTGAATATGTACAGCCAGTATAGCCAGTGGGATAGTCCTCAGAGATGCAGTAATCCACTGGAACCCAGAGGCACTTGTTTTTATGTCTTCTATTCCTTTTTTAGGACACATAGTGAATTACTCTCAAGATTAAAAATCCAATTTACAGATTTTAAGATATGTTTTAAGATTTACAGATATGTTTAAGGGACCCTCAGTCTATTAACTTTGAATGATTTCATAATTTTGTAACTACCCTGTTGAAATAGGTATAATATTTTTAAAATATTCAACTGTGGATTTTTCACTGTTCAGTAAATCACACCACCCTGGAAGTTCTAGCATTAAGATTACAAAAGAAAATTTATTGGCCCAAGAGCTAAGTAGTATCAACTGCTTAGAACAAAAAAGTCAATGAACAGATCTAATTTGCAGACCACAGTTATGAAAAACAGGCATGGTCAAGCGATTTTTGGTGATTTTTTGGGGGGAGGAGGCTGGGGTATGTTGCCCTGGCTAGAGTGTAGGGCACATACACAGGCACAATCATAGCATACTGTAGTCTCAAACTCCAGAACTCAAGTGATCCTCCCAGCTCAGGTTCCTGAGTAGCTGGGACTACAGGCATGAACCACCACACCCAGCTCAGTCAAGTGTTTTATATATTCCTCCTTTACACGTTTAAAAGCAAGCCCAGCTAACATAAACTGAAGTCTTAATGTAAACCATAGGTTGAGAGAACTTAGTATGATATGAATAAAGTAATAACATGACAGGAAATGTAAGAGGGAAACCCTTCCTAAGGTCAAAGAGAGAACTGAAGGAAAAACCCAAAATATAGACTGGAATTGTATGTGGTTGCCTGGTTTTTTTAATTTATTGATTTACTTATTTATTTAACAACATTTATTCAGTGCCTACTAGGTATCAGTTATCATTCTAGATTTTATGGGTACAGATTGAATGTAAAACTTCTGTCCTCATAAGCAAACCTCCCGGGGGAAGGGTGTTTTAAGAAAAACTCAGATATGTTTAAGGGAATCTTGGAGGAGTAGCTTCTTACTTCCCAGATTGCAAACTAAGAAATTGCAAGTACCCTTAGTGAAGAACTGTGTCTAACTTCACAAGATAGGATATTAGAAATGGTTGAGGTATGGTCTGAGATAAAGAGAAGATCAGGATATCATCTTGGTTAGAAAAAAATTGTAAAAAATTTCCTCTCAAAAACAGAGAGGAAATATAGGAAGCCCTTATTTTAACTCAACCAAATAGAAATATGAGACAAAATACTTGCTTTTTTTTGTTTGTTTGTTTGATTTGGTTTGGGAAGTTTTTTTTTTTTAATAGCTAAATTTGAAAGCAAGAAAAGTTTTTTTAAAAAAATGATAGTAGAAAAAAAGAGGAAGACATAGCCATAAGCATGAATGGCAAGTAAGGCAAATGGCACATCGACATCATAAAGGAATGTGCCTAAGAGACAAGGCAGGAACTGAAGTTCAGTGATGTGTGAATCTGGAACAAATCTCTCAACATAAATCTGGGAACCGTCTATAAAATGAGGAACAAAAAATAATTCTTCCCATTAGCCCAAGTGTATCAGAAGTAAGCATTGGCCATAGGTAAAGATAATCACCTGTGAAAGTTTGAACCTCATGCCTGGAAATATGGGGGTTAGAAATCATAAGCCATGAAAATTGGACCAAAACAAGTTAAACACATAAGTGAAATGCAAAGCTGCCAAATAAAGGACCTCCATAACTCAGGATACATGTAGTTCATGTGGAAAACAACTCATTCTGACAAGATCACTGTCCAACATTACAAAACATGAAAGGAAAACAAATGTTAGGAGAGTGTGCAAGTGAAAACAATAGCAGGATTATGATGACAAAACTTAAGAAATTAAAGTAGTCTGAGAGTAAAAAGTGTCAAAAAGATCAAATAGATGAAGTAAGCAATATAAGCAATAAAGAAAACAGAAGTTTTGGAAACACATCTACATCTGCAAAACTTATAGAGATGAAAAACATGTTAGAGGAATAAAGACATCAATTAAAAAAAGAAAACTACAGACCAATATCCCTCATGAACATAGATGCAAAATTCTTCAACAGAATACTAACAAAACAAATCCAACAGCACATCAAAAAGACAATTCACTGTGATCAAATGAGTTTCATCCCAGAGGTGCAAGGGTGGTTCAACACATGCAAATTATCAAATATGATTCACCACATAAACAGAATTAAAAATAAAAACCATCAGATCATCTCAATAGATGCAGAAAAAGCATTTGACAAAATCTAGCACCCCTTTATGATAAAAATTCTGAATAAACTAGTCATGGCAGGAACATAACACAAAATAATAAAAGCCATATGTGACAAACTCACAGCCAACATCATACTGAATAGGGAAAAGTTGAAAGCATTCCCCTTAAAATAAGAACAAGACAAGGATGCCCACTATCACAACTTCTATTCAACATAGTACTGGAAGTCCTAGCCAGAGCAATCTGGCAAGAGAAAGAAATAAAGAGCACCCAAATCAGAAAAGAGGAGGTCAAAGTATCCCTGTCCACCAATAATATGATATTATATCTAGAAAATCCTAAAGACTCCTCCAAAAGGCTCCTCGAATTGATAAATTCAGTAAAGTCTTAGGTTACAAAATTAATGTACACAATTGGTAGCATTTCTATACAGTAATTATGGTCAAGCTGAGACTCAAATCAAGGACTCAATACCATTTACAACAGCTGAAAAGAAGATAAAATACCTAGGAATGTACTTAACCTAGGAGGTGATAGACCTTTACAAGGAGAACTATGAATCACTGAGGAAGGAAATCACAGAGGATGTAAACAAATGGGAAAACATATCATGCTCATGGACCGGCAAAATCAACATTGTTAAAATGTCTATACTACCCAAAGTGATTTACAGATACAATGCAATCCCCATGAAAATACCAACATCATTCTTTGCAGATCTAGAAAAAATAACCCTACACTTCGTATGGAACCAGAAAAGAGCCCAAATAGCCAAAGCAACCTGAAGCAAAAGGAACACATTGGGAGCCATCACTTTACCAGACTTCAAGCTATACTACAAAGCTATAGTAACCAAAACAGCATGGTACTGGCACAAAAATAGAGACGTAGACCTATGAAGCAGAGCAGAGAACCCAGATGTAAAACTATCCTCATATTGCCATCTGATCTTTGACAAAGCAGACAACAATATACACTGGGGAAAAGAATCCCTACTCAATAAATGGTGCTGGGAAAATTGGATAGCTACATGAAGAAGATTGAAACAGGATCCTTACCTCTCACCATTCACAAAAATTAATTCACGGATGTATAATAGACTTAAACCTGAGACATAAAACCATAATGACTCTAGAAGAAAATTTCAGAAAAACTCTTCTGGGATATTGGTCTAGGCAAAGAATTTATGAAGATGAGCCCAATGGCAATCACAGTAACAACAAAATTCATAAATGGGACTTGATTAAATTAAAAAGCTTCTGCACAGCCAAGGAAATGATCAATACGGGAATAGACAACCTACAGAATGGGAGAATATATTTATATGCTATACATCTGATACAGGGCTAATAACCAAAATCTACAAAAAAACTCAAGCAAATCAGCAAGAAAAAAATCAAACAACCCCATTAAAAAGTGGGCAAAGACATGAACAGTGCTTTTCAAAAGAAGATAGACTAATGGCCAATAAACACAAGAAAAAATGTTCAATGCCTCTAATTATCAGAGAAACACAAATCAAAACCACAGTGAGATATCACCTAACTCCAGTGAGAATGACTTTTATCAAAAAGTCCCAAAACAACAGATGCTGGTGTCAATACAGAAATAAAGAGCACTTATACACTATTGGTGGGACTGCAAACTAGTACAACCTCTATGGAAAATAATATGAAGATTCTTCAAAGAACTAAAAATAGACCTACCATTTGATCCAGCAATCCCACTATTGAGTATTTACCCAAAGGAAAAAAAGCCATTTTATCAAAAAGACACTTGCACTTGACTGTTTACTGCAGCACAATTCACAGTCGCAAAGATGTGGAACAACCCAAGTGCCCATCAATTCATTGATGGATTAATAAAATGTGGTATATGTATACCATAGAATACTACTCAGTGATTTAAAAAAATTGAATTAATACCTTTTGCAATAACCTGGATGGAACTGGAGACCATTGTCCTAAGTGAAGTATCGTAAGAATGGGAAAAACAAATACTGCATGTATTCACTATTAAATTGGAATTAATCAATCAGCACTCATGTGCACATATGGAAGTAAAACTCAACAGTAATCAAGCAGGTGGGAAGGGGGAGAAAGGGATGGGTGAAATCATACCTAATGCGTACAATGTACGCTATCTGGGTGATGGGCACACTTCAAACTTTGACTTAAACCATACAAAAACAATTCATGCAACCAAAACAATTGTACCCCTGTAGTATTCTGAAATAAAAATACATAAATAAAGTGTTCAATACCCTTTTATTCTCTGGGAAGGGGGAAATATCAATTAATATTTTATATTGAAAGTCAAGAATGCATACTGTAAACTATACAGTAATCACTTAAAAATGCTAAAAGAGTGGAAATAATATAAGGGTGTCTAATAGAGAGGAAAAATTGAGTAATTAAAATTATTAATCAATTAATCCAAAAAGGGGCATGAAAGGAGCATAAAACATATGAGACAAATACAAAGAATTGAAAAAGATATAACTTAAAACCAAATACATCAGCAATAACACTTAATGTAAGTATATTATATGCTCCAATTAAAATTAAAATTTTCAAATTGAATAGACACACTCATGCACACACACAGACAACTAAATGCTGCATAAAAGGAAACAGCTAAAACATAAGGATATGAAAGGCTGAAAGGAAGATGATGAGAAAAAGTGTCAGGCAAATGTTAACTAAAGGAAATCTAATGCAGCTTTACTAATTTCATAGAAAGAAGGGAGAAAACATTGCTAGCTATAAAGAGTTATACTTCATAATCATAAAATGATCCGATTCACCAAGATCAAAATCTTTCATTTGGAATTTTTAGCTTGTACATTTCTTCTTTTTCTTTCTTGTCAACATCCTCCAGCCCCAACCTCTCACACATACCAACCTACTTCATGATAAGAAAGTATAATTAGCTTTAGATGTCACCTGCCATTTTTGATCGCTCAGAATAACGTGTCTCAACTATCTGAACGCAACCTTCTGAGTTCAGGTATGAAGCCTGGGCCATTTATCTCCATTCCTGGCATTCTCCTTTTGTTTAGAAAAACCAAGCCTAAAACTTTTAGTGACCCTGTGCATGGTATTATGATTTGCTGGATTCTTGGCCTAAAATATGACAAATTGTACATCAGAAACTCAAAGAAGTTGTACAGCTGTTTCTCTTTGTTGTTCCACACCATCCACAGTTCATCAGCCTAATGGGGAGATGTTCCTTTCCTTAAATTGTTTTCCAGCTGTGACAAAAAGATAATCCTATGTGAACAGCAAACTATAAAGAAGAGTAGAATTAATTATAAAGTTGAAAAAGAAATATAGAGCAAAGTGATTTTGATAAATATTATACATTAATATTGTCCATTGCAATACTAAGCATTGTAAGCTATTCAAAGTATGAAAAATAATTTTACACATCTGAGCTAAGATTTCTGTTTTAAATTGATAAAGGAAGTGATTCTGGGAAGAATGAGTTAGTGTGTATAATCCAAGTTCCTCCCCAGTTGAATTAGCTACTGCTTCACAAATTCCCTCCAGACCAAACACTATTTTGGAGAATGTGTCATACCACATTAAGCCTTACTGAACTATGTTGTGAAACTCTTTCCAGTTCAATAGTTAAGGGTCAATCAATGTCTTGACAGGAATGGATAAGAGTAGGGGAAAGGTCACATTATATTCAGTGAATATTTTCCAGTCGGTCTTCTGAAAAACCAAACAAAACAAATGGTCCCTTTTTATATTACAAATATCCCAGTCACAAAATATAATAAGGATTCTCTGTTCCTTTTGATCATTAATGACCTCCCTTTCTTCCTAAGAGTGCCTTCTACTCACTGTGTGGTGACAGACAAGAGCTGGTAGGGAGAGAACAAGAGAGGAGGAGAGAAAACCTTTCAAGGAATGATAAAATGCACATGTAAAGATACTTTCTTTAATGAAGAAGAATGGCTTTTGAAAGGAGCATTGCAGGAGTTTAATATACTAGCTCTACTGGGAGTGAAGCCTTTTATGGTGTCTTTTCTTTTACAGAACATTTTCTTCCTGAATGACAGTATCTCTACCCATGGATTTACCTTGTCTCTGTATGTTGCTTGTTTTCCCAAACTCCAAACTTCAAGATCCAGAATTCCAAAATCTTCTGCCCAGACATGTCTTCAAAGCTCCAGAACTCAATTTTATAACCCAGGCATCTAATAGTCAATATTGGTTCCTTTAGTCTCTTTCATCATAAAAAGGGGATCAGTTCACAGTCAAATAGAAAATGATGTTTGTCTTTTGTTGTTGTTGCTGTTTTGTGTGTGTGTGTGTGTGTGAAGGCACTGTACAGATGTAGTACTCAGTCTAAGTGTAATACATCATATTGGGGAAATAATTTGTTAGCAAATATGCAGTTCCTTAAGGAAAACATCTGAAATAATATTGCTTTACATTGGAATAAAAGTAATCCATCTGAATTTTCTTTAGGAACTGATTTTCTATAAATCTAGTGAAAAAAAGTTAGGATGATGTTACTCACAGCTTAAGACATTAGATGTACTTACGTAAAAGAGATGGAAATGAATGGGTGTCAGGTCAGAATAGGTGTAAATTTTACCAAATTAAAAAGCAGAAACTATTATAATTTTTTCCAGTTTGTAATAAACAAAGTATTTCATCAACTTTTGGTAATTTGATTTTGATAAGGACTGTCTGATAAATATTAGCCTCTAAAATATCACTGATTTTTTTCTACTTTCATAAGTTTGTCAATCAAGCACTAAATCTTTTCAATTATGAGGGGATTAAGAAGCCTAGAAGTCATAATAAATGAGAAGTTCTTAGTGAATTTTACTTCAATTATTCTTCATGATGAAAATAGTTTCTGAAATATTCTTTAGCATCTGGATTTCCTCAGTCTTGTCAAATGAAAATGTTAAATGGAATAAGAATCTGCTTAAAGGGAAATATATTAGTGTCCTGCAAAAACTTCATACTGTTATCTATAGGGTAAAGAAGTTGAACAGAACCTGAAAATAACTATGTTTGATTAATGCATTAATGGACCAAGATAGCTATTGGTGTCTCAACTCAATAAAATGTTGAGATTTTTTAGAGTCTGGCATTGAGTCTCATTTTTTGCTATGAGTGATTTTATACATTCCAATGACTTAAACTGTGAAATACATATGTAAATGACTATCCAAATCTCCAACCCAATTACTCCATAGTGTTCAATATTTATGAATCACAACATCTTTTTTAATGTCTCCCAATCACTCTAATCTCAATAGATAACATGTTGAACTCAAAATTCTTTCTCCTTTGAAATCTGTTTGTTCTCCCGTATTCACCAATTGCCGGTTTATATGTATATTTTACTAAATTATAAACTCGCTGAGTTCAAAATCTATGTGCTCATATTTGTTTTACCTCTGTGTATACCCAACACTGGAACATTGAGAAAATAAATGAAAGTTTGAACGATAGTCAAGAGCCAATTCAATCCTTTAACCTCAAATTCATCATGATAATACTTCAGCACATTTCTTCTGATTCATCAATTTCTGTGAGGTTTTTTAGTTTTTTTGTTCATTTGTTTTCTTAATCACTGTTTTACTAAGCCCAGGTCAGGATATATTAAAGTGAAGTAAACAATGACAGTGGTGTTATGCATATTGCAGTTGAAGTAGACTAATTTTGACAGGATCTTTGTCAAACTGGAAGAGGTCTGTGGCAAGGAAATCTAAAATTAAAGGCATAATTGGCATGTGGGGATCAAGACAATGAAAGGTTTGGGGCTCCTCTGGAGCAAGCAGCTGTAATAGTAAAAACAATAGCCAAATTCAAAGACAACAAGATATAAATTCAGCATTTAGGAATTAATTGGTACTTAAGCAAGGGTGAATTATAGAAGTTCTCCTAGAGAGAAGTATTTTTCTCTATGAGATTATGCCTTCTGTGGCATCATGGAACTACAGGGACTACATCTTCTGGGTGGAGGAAACGTCTGTTTGTTTATGTCTTAACAATCACTAGTTTTATCAAGAGAAATTCTTTAATAGCTTCTCCCTACTAATACATGTTGTGCTTTATATAAAATATACTTTCTTCATTATGTCCCATGATTGAGGACAGTTGACATATAAGATAAGCTTCTGTCATAGGAAGTGTATATCATTTAAAAGGTAAAATTTGTGCCAGAGGAGTTAACCACTGAAAACTTTAAAATAAAACCTTTTTTGAGATACGATCCAATAATATCATATTTGCATGGATATATATAAACTTTTTCCCCTGGGGAAAATAGCATTTTTTTAAATTACCATAAATGTGAGAAATACTAAATATAATAAAATCTTACTATTCAGTATTTTTTAAAATCTTTAATATTTATCAGCTACAGCTGTTATCCTTTTCTGAGATTCTACATTTTCGTGACTGACATAAGCACCTTTTATGAAACCAAAACTTATACATAAGCATATACAGCCAATTCCCCTTTTTCGATGTGCAAATATTATACAAATATTCCCCGAGAATTTGAAATATTTTATCATGTATTTAAAGTTTCCCTTTCCAAGACTTACATTTAATTTTGGGTTTAATCATCTTTTAAAATGTTCTCAATTTTGCTCAGGGTATATTTTGGAGTAAATAGATACTTGTTCACATATTTTTAAAAACGAATGTACTTCATGTGCTAGTACTTTTATCACACACAAATAATTGCAGCAAAAAAAATAAGGTGGTGGGGGCAGGGAAACAATCTCACATTTGAATTTTTCTGAAAGAGTACAAAAAGTCCTGGGAGGGACAGCTGCATCCGTGGGTTCCAGGTGGAACGAGGTCCCGGAACTGTAGCGGCGGGACCTTTGGGTATTGGAAACAGTTTGCAGCTCATCCATCTGGTTCCGCTATCCCGGCTCTGGCCCCCGACAAGTCCACTACGTGCTGGTCCTAGTGCCCGCCCTTCAGGTCCCAGCCCTCCTGTACCCCATAGATTGCTCATTTTGAAGATTGCTGGCTATAGTGACTCATTTGGTATAACTGCTGGTTCCCATGACAACCAAATACTTCAAGAGCCACAGGCTGAACCAGAGCAGCTCCCCATAATCCTGCCCACTTCAATAGGGAATTTTGCGCCATCCAAGAGCGCTTCCAGCAGCCACTACTCCCCCCTCCCCATGGGAACATCCCCCCGGTGGAGACTGCTGGGGATAGAGACGGCCACCCGCCTCACCTTGGGGTCTAGTGGTGGAAAAGGGGTGCACAATTGGAGATCCCCCTATCAACCAGTATCACGCGGAGACACACATCAGAAGGGCAGACACACGTGGCTAGATGAGCAACCTCTGAGCTGTGTAGAATTTTCCCAACTTAGCGCTCACACTGCAGCCAAAAGAAATTGTGTTTCTACCTGCACCTCAGGAGGAGCAGGGTCAAAGTAACCCCTAGAAGCTACAAGGCCCCTCCCAAAGCACGGGGCTTTCGCATACCCCAACTGGGGAATCAGAGTCTGCCACGGACATAACAGAATACCTAGCTAATAGGGAACGGAGGACTCATATCCTCAAGTGCAATTCATTAGCTCAGAGGCCAAGCTGGGAGGTCATTCTCACCACACTCCACTGGGAAGAGGAGAAGACCACAGGTCAGAGTTAACTCAAGATCCACCAAACTTGCTAAAATACACCTAAGGCAATACAGGCCACTACTTCTCTCCCTGGCTTTGCCAAGGAACAATAATTGTGGGCCTGGTGACAGGGCCATAAACTAGCTCTAACACCCCCAGCTCTCGACCAAGAGGCCAGATGAGAAAAAACCAGCGAAAGAACTCAGGGAACATGAAAAATCAGAGTGAAAAGTCACCCCCAAAAGAAATTATCAGTTCCTCAGCCATGGATACCAACTCAAATGAAATGGGTAGAATGACAGAAGAGGAATTTCGTTTATGGATTATAAGAAAGCTCAATGAAATTCAAGAGAAAATTGAATCCCAGCACAAAGAAACCACAAGAAAAATGCAAGAAATGAATGAAAAATTCTCCAAAGAAATAGAAATATTACGGAAAAATCAAATAGAAATCCTAGAAATGAAAGAAGCATTCAAGGATCTACAAAACACAGTGGGAAGCCTTAAGAATAGGCTGGACCATGCAGAGGAAAGAATTTCAGAGCTAGAAGACAGCTCCTATGCACTAAATAAATCAGCCGAAGAGAAAGAACACAAAAACAATAGGCAGGAAAAAAGCATACAAGAAATGTGGGATTATGTAAAGAGGCCAAACATAAGGATCATAGGTATCCCTGAGGGAGAGGAAGAAAATTTGCATGGGCTGGAAAATTTATTTGAAGGAATAATAGAGGAAAATTTCCATGGCTTAGTCAGAAATCTCGATATCCAAGTGCAAGAAGCACACAGGACTCCTGGGAGAGTCAACGTGAAAAGGCATTCACCACGCCACATAATTATTAGACTGACCAAAGTAAACACAAAAGAGGCACTCCTCAGAGCTGTAAGACGAAAAGAGCAGGTAACCTACAAAGGGAAACCGATCAGATTAACTGCAGATTTCTCAGCTGAAACCTTACAACCCAGAAGGGAATGGGGAGACATCATCAATCTCCTAAAACAAAACAAAGGTCAACCCAGAATTCTGTGTCCTGCCAAACTAAGCTTCTTATACGAGGGAGAAATAAAGACGTTTCCAGATAAGCAATCACCGATAGAATTTGCAAAATCCAGACCGGCATTTCAAGAAATGCTTAGACCTGCATTATACACTAAACAGAGCAACAGACACCCACCTATGTAAAACTACGCAAAAGCTAAAACCCCAGAAACCAGATTCCACAATGACGTAAGAGGTAAAACAAAAGATACCACCCAACAGAATAATCAGAAATTTACCCCAAATATCAATTCTCTCAATAAATGTAAATGGCTTGAACTGCCCATTGAAGAGACATAGGCTGGCTGAATGGATTAAAAAATACAAAGCAAGTATCTGTTGTCTTCAGGAAACACACCTTACACACAAAGACGCATTCAGACTCAAGGTGAAAGGATGGAATACAATTTTCCAGGCTAATGGAAACCAAAAGAAAGCCGGAGTAGCCATCCTCATTTCAGATGACATAAACTTTAGAGCAATAAAAGTAAAGAAGGACAAAAATGGACATTATATAGTGGTGAAGGGAAAAATCTCACAAGAGGATTTAACAATCCTAAACATTTATGCCCCAACACAGAAGCACCCAGGTACATAAAGCAAATACTGCTAGATCTAGGCAACATAATAAGCAGCAATGCCATAATAGCAGGGGACTTCAACACCCCACTGACGGAACTGGACAGATCCTCCAAACAAAAAACAAATAGAGAAATAAAAGACCTAAACAGGACTCTAGAACATTTGGGCCTAACAGATATCTACAGAACACTCCACCCAAATAACACCGAATATACATTCTTCTCATCAGCTCATGGAACTTTCTCTAAAACTGACCACATCCTAGGCCACAAAACAGATCTCAACAAACTCAAAAAAATAGAAATCATACCATGTATCTTTTCAGACCACAGCGGAATAAAATTAGAAATCAATTCCAACAGAAACTCACATCGTCCTCCAAAAACTTGGAAACTAAAGAATCTATTGCTGAAAGATTATTGGGTCAAGGAGGAGATTCAAATGGAAATCAAAAGATTCTTCGAACTAAACGATAATGGGGAAACAAGTTATCAAAATCTGTGGGATACAGCAAAAGCAGTCCTGAGAGGAAAACTTATCGCCCTAAATTCCCACATCCAAAAGACAGAAAAGTCACAAATCAGTAAACTAAAGAATCATCTTAAGGAAATGGAAAAGGAAAAGCAAAGCAATCCTAAAGCCAGCAGAAGAAAAGAAATAACCAAGATCAGAGCAGAATTAAATGAAATCGAGAACAAAAGAACAATACAGAAGATCAATGAAATGAAAAGTTGGTTCTTTGAAAGATAAACAAAATAGACAGGCCACTTGCCAGGTTGATCAGAAGCAAAAAGGAAAGGGCTCTAATAAGCTCAATTAGAAATGAAAAAGGAGAAGTCACATCTGATACCATGGAAATACAAAACATCATCTTTGAATACTACAAAAATCTCTATGCCCACAAACACGAAAATGCGGAGGAAATGGACAAATTCTTAGAAACACATGTGGGCAAAAATCTCTATGCCCACAAACACGAAAATGCGGAGGAAATGGACAAATTCTTAGAAACCTCCCTAGACTCAACCAGGAAGAAACAGAATTTCTAAACAGAGCAATATCAAGCACCAAAATTGAAGCAGTAATTTAAAATTTACCCACAAAAAAAAGTCCCGGACCAGATGGGTTCACACCTGAATTCTACCAAGCCTACAAAGAAGAACTGGTGCCTATACTGCAGAAATTATTTGAAAATATCCCGAAGGATGGAATCCTCCCAAACGCATTCTACGAAGCCAATATCACTTTGATACCAAAGCCAGGAAAGGACACAACAAAAAAAGAAAACTACAGACCAATATCCCTTATGAATATAGATGCAAAAATTCTCAATAAAATCCTTGCAAACCGAATCCAAATGTACATCAAAAAAATAATCCATCACGATCAGGTGGGCTTCATTCCCGAGAAGCAGGGATGGTTCATCATATGCAAATCTATAAATGTAATTCACCATATAAATAAAAGCAAGAACAAAGATTACATGATCCTTTCAATAGATGCAGAAAAGGCTTTTGACAAAATCCAGCATCCTTTTATGATAAGAGCTCTTAACAATATAGGCATAGATGGCTCATTCCTAGAAACTATTAAAGCCATACACGATAAACCCACAGCCAATATCATACTGAATGGGGAAAAATTGAAGGCATTCCCCCTTAAAACTGGCACCAGACAAGGGTGCCCACTATCTCCACTTCTTTTCAACATAGTGCTGCAAGTCCTGGCCATAGGAATTAGACAAGACAGGGGAATCAGGGGCGTCCAGATGGGGGCAGAAGAGGTCAAACTTTCACTATTCGCAGAGGATATGATATTATACACAGAAAATCCCAAAGAGTCAACCAAGAGATTACTGGAATTGATAAATGAATTCAGCAAAGTCTCAGGATACAAAATTAATACACATAAATCAAGAGCCTTCATATATGCTAATAACAATCAAGCCGAGAAACAAATTAAAGATGCAATACCTTTCACAATAGCAACAAAGAAAATTAAATATTCAGGTACATATCTAACTAAGGAGGTCAAAGACCTATATACAGAGAATTATGAAACACTGAGAAAAGAAATTACAGAGGATGTAAATAGATGGAAAGCCCTACCATGCTCTTGGATAGGCAGAGTCAACATAGTAAAATTGGCTTTGCTACCTAAATTAATTTACAGAATCAATGCAATCCCTATCAAAATACCAACATCATTTTTTGCCGATCTAGAAAAAATAATTCTACGCTTCGTGTGGAACCAGAGAAGACCCCGTCTAGCCAAAGCAATCTTAAGCAAAAAGAACAAATTGGGAGGCATCTGTCTACCAGACTTCAATCTCTACTACAAGGCTATAGTAACCAAAACTGCATGGTATTGGCACAAGAACAGACACGTAGACCAATGGAACAGGACTGAGAACCCAAATATAAAACCAACCTCATACAGTCACCTGATCTTTGACAAATTCCAGAAAAACGTACACTGGGGAAAAGATTCCCTATTCAACAAATGGTGCTGGGAAAACTGGATGGCCATATGTAGAAGACTGAAAGTGGACCCACACCTCTCACCTCTCACAAAAATCAATTCACAATGGATAACAGATCTAAACCTAAGACATGAAACCATAAGAATTCTCGAAGAAAACATTGGAAAAACTCTTATGGACATTGGCCTAGGCAAAGAATTTATGAAGAAGACCACCAACACAATCACAGCAGCAACAAAAATAAATACACGGGACCTGATCAAATTGAAAAGCTTCTGCACAGCCAAGGAAACTATCACTAGAGTGAACAGACAACCTACAGAATGGGAGAAAATATTTGCATGCTACACCTCTGACAAAGGGCTGATAACCAGAATCTATACAGAACTTAGGAAAATCAACAAGAAAAAATCAAACAACCCTATTAAAAAATGGGCAAAGGACATGAACAGAAACTTTTCCAAAGAAGACAGAATGATGGCCAGCAAACATATAAAAAAGTGCTCAACTTCTCTAATCATCAGGGAAATGCAAATCAAAACCACAATGAGATATCACTTAACTCCAGTGAGATTGGCTCATATCAAAAAATCCCCAAATAACAAATGTTGGCGGGGATGTGGACAGGTAGGAACACTCATACACTGCTGGTGGGACTGCAAATTAGTACAACCTCTATGGAAAAGAATATGGAGATACCTCAAAGAATTAAAAGTAGAATTACCATTTGACCCAGCAATCCCACTACTGGGTATTTATCCAAAAGAAAAAAAGACATTTTATAATAAAGACATCTGCTCTCGAATGTTCATAGCAGCACAATTCACAATTGCAAAGTTGTGGAAACAACCCAGGTGCCCATCAATACACGAGTGGATCAATAAAATGTGGTATATGTATACCATGGAGTATTACTCAGCAATAAGGAACAACAGTGAATTAACACATCTGGTATTATCCTGGTTGGAGCTAGAACCCATTCTTCGAAGCGAAGTGTCACAGGATTGGAAAAACAAGCACCACTGGTACTCACCATCAAACTGGTACTAACTGATGAACACTTACATCACACAGGGCAATAACTTTCATCCGAGGGTGGGCGGGACGGGGGTGGAAGGGATGGGAAAAACTCTCACTGAATGGATGTGGGGAGCACAGTTTGGGAGATGACCACGATTGTGACTCTGACACGGGCAGAACAGGGGCAATGTGTATGGCCAAAGTGTTGTACCCCCATGATATTCTGAAATTAAAAAAATAAATTAAGAAAAAAAACAAAAAAAAAACACCTGCTTGTAAAAAAAAAAAAAAAAAAGTCCTGGGAAGCATTTCATGCATTTGCCCTGGGGAAAGGCATTATAATTTGAAATGTTATCTCATAACTCTAACTTTCATATTGCATAGGCTGTAGTTATTTTTTAAGTGTAGAAATAAAACAGAAAGGTGTTTTTTTCTTTTAAAGAGCATATAATTGAAAATGCATTTTAACAGAGCAACAACCTAATTTATAGGCACTCTGCAAGGGGACCACTGGGGCTCTAAAAACAACATGCTGAAAACCTAGTTACCCAAGCTAGAGCTACACTTGTGAGTGAGTTCCTTTAACTCTCTCAAGAAATAGATATCATATTTAATATGCTGTGCATCTTCAATGGAAAAAGACAGCTTAGTTTGAGAATTAGTAAAACAATTTTTATGAGGTATTTAGTCTTCACATATCCATTTGGAAAATACTGACAAAAATCTGATTAATATTTTTCCCTTATACAGTGAATAATATTTTAAAAATTAATTATTATTCTATAAGTTTTTCTTCCTAAAAACTACCATATACTTCATGAAATTACATAAAAATAAATGAACTATTATTCTTTAACAAAATCCTAAATAATAATATAATCAATATGAACTATAAAAATTAATTTCTACATGAAATGGCAAGATAATTTGCCTAGAAATTTGCTGTTTCATTGAAACCTTACTGTTTCAATATTATGAAATGAATTTATAAATCCTAAGAAAATAAAAAATCCAAAAGATTTCCCTGTCAGCTTGCCACTAGCCTTCCCAGGTACCATGTAACATCAATGGAGCCTCCAAATTTGTAAGGTCAAAGGAAAAAAGAAGTAAATTTAAAGATCACACATAGCAGAACCAAAATTAGGACCATACTAATGTGTGCGACTCATAGTACCTAACTAATAGCAACTGATTCAGCTCCAAAACAAACTTCCCAATAGACTATTGTTGTTATCAAAAATCTCTCCAATAGACTTTTATTTTAGGGGCATAAGGACTCAGTAAAATGCCTTAAGAAGTGCTACATTAAACCATTAAAGATGTAGTTTACACTTAGAATGAGAGGGAGTCTAGGATTCTCATGAAAAGAAAAGACAGGAATCAGATCCCGGTACAAGGTTTCTGTCCCATGCCAGAGATCAGTTGGCTCCCCTGGCCAAAGAGGGATCCTCTAGACTGGCAGTTAGGGAGTCATGTCAATGGACATATAATTAAATAGGTGAAGTATAGAAGACAAGGATCACTGCAGTAGTTGATACTCAGGCATTTGTAGGCTGGTAAATGTAATTGTTATTTATCTATAGGCAACATGACCACAGTCAACAGTCTGGGTTACAAGTTAAGGCTTGAATAGTGGGATAGAGTTTTAGGGTTGACTAGTAAGATCAAGACTAGGAAATAGAGCTGCCCACCTCCTCAGTTTGAGCTTCAGCTCTAAAGCTGAGAAAGCAGAGAATCTAGTAAATTAAAAAGTTTAGCTTAAAGTAGAAGTTGAATTTTATGACTTACACAAACATGGGAGTCAGGGGTAGTATAAGGGAGTGTCATAATTTGTGACAACATGAATGTTTGTGCCTCAGTTCTAATGAGTTACATAACAACTTAACTGCTACAAGTAGAGTACCAGATCCCATGTGTTGCGGTGTATTATTTCTAAGCCAACAGATATAAGTATGCTAGCTACTAGTGTTTCATAGTAAGTTAAATAATCTCTCTAAGCCTTACATCTCCTTTTGTAAATATAAAATAGTAAAATCTATCTTTCAAGCCTCAGTGAGGACTATTCAATGGCACTCAACAAATGTTAGCTCTAAGTTGACAGGACATAGACAATAGAAACAATTCCTGACTTAAAGCAGGAGTGTCTGGGGGCTGGAGCTTGATTAAGCTGCAGCTGATTGATATGGGGTATATCAGTGGATCCATCTAGTTGGAAGAAGCTGAGGAATGCAAGAGCAAGAAACCTCAGAGCAGGCTGATAATTATTTGTTGCTAGTTCCTTACTATGAAGCAATGTATTACTTCCCCTTCAACTGAGAGATAAGATCTGATGGTGTAGTACATGCAGTGTGGTACTGGAGAACATGAAATACATGAGTCCAGAGAATAGCAGAGGCTTTAATCAAGAAAGGTTGAAATTGCTGAAAAACGGGGTTTGAGGAAAAAGTGTGGAATGTGACTAGGTCATGTGCCAAAAAGATAGAGAAAGATACCCCAAATTTCTACATACAGTCATGGAGGTCTCAGGAAGGGAGACATTTTCTGACAGGGGGCTGAAAAAACTCAATTCCATTAATATTCAAAAAAATTTATTGAACATATACCATGTGCAAACCATGGTGTAAGTTATGGAGAGTACGTAAAGGACACACTTTACCTTTGTCAAAATTGTCAAGGGCTAAAAAAGAAATTTCTTTTCTGTAACTATCAGAGTGAGAAATAAAACAGGGTGGATGTGAAAGTACTTTGCCACACTAGGTCATATGAGACACATGAGCCAAGCTGCTAGGGTCCCATAAGATGCATTGGCTGAGAACATGGAGAATAAAAGGAAATGTTTTGGAAAACAAATGGTAATAGTGGATAGTATGAGAAAAGAACCTATGCATGGGAGAGAGGAGAGAGCCTAAAGAAGAGAAGGTGGAATGGAGGTTAAAAATTTAAATATATATATATATATATATATATATATATATTGCTTGAATGTATGAAATTTAATAATTAAAATTATATAAAAATTATATCATAAATGTGTGCAGTTATTTTATTAACATGTGCTGCCTCTAGGATTAGTACATTTATTTTTTAAGAAAGCATTAGGGAGCCATGGTTAGTTCTTTGCATAAAGCCCACATTCATATAATCCAAAAGAATTAAAATCTGGTCTATATGTCTTTTGATTTTGTACACATATTTTCATTAATGAGCAATCAAAGTTGTCTTATAAACAGGGAAAGGTTTATATCATGAAGTCTTTCTCAGGCCACTCTATTCATTCAAAGGGTAAAAATCAGAAATCCATGTTTTCTCAGCCAACACATCTGACACCCACAGACTTTACTATCCTGTAAAACCAACATTTTACAAGCTCCATCCTTTTCTTAGACGTATTACACATTGTCTCTGTCCTGCTTTCTCCTAATAAATGGTTTCAGGTCACAATCAGACATCAAATCAATTGAGAGGTGAGTTAACATCCCAACCAACATAATTTTATAACTTTTCCAGTGATGCCTGGACATGCTGAGAGTCCTAAAATGTTATTTTCCTCCTACATACTTTAAAGTGACTTGCGTGTGTTATCACAACATTATCAGTATCATGAATTCAAGATTTGTTTGTTTTAGTGAAGTACATACTTTGTAATGCTCTGAAGTATCTTAGAAATATTATTGAAGATTTTAGCTCCTTCAGGCTCTCAGAATGACATGTACCTTGGCTGAACTTTGAAATAAATTCTACATTTATCACTGTTTTACTACATGCTTTTATTTTTGTTGGTTTCTCTTACAAGCATGATTTCACTTTGATCTTTACATACTTTGCATCCCCATTGAAATTTATAGAGTATGAGCCTCAATTTTTTTTTCCTATAAAATACTCTTGACAACTTAGTGCCATAGTATTTCCCTTCCATGTGAACAAAAGGTAACTCACTCCGGGTATCTGATCCTGGTTTGTTTGTTCCAAATTTTTAAAAAATTTTCTTTAAAACTTTCTAAGTAAAGCCATTTACCAAGAATATAAGAACCACTATAGTTTAAATGTTCATTATGTATCCTAGAAGTTCTGGACTTCCAACCCCATGAGACTTAGTAATGAGTAATATTATTTTTTCTTCACATTGAGGTACTTATTTAAAAAGTCAACAATTACTGTTTTCCTCCATTCCAACCCATTATCCTCAACAACCTCTATATACCCCAGCTCACTCACCATACACAAGAATAATTTATAGTTAGAGGAAATGGATTCTTTGACTTTCACATTCCCCCCAGCTGGGAATCTATTTTCTAATGTCAGTGATGACTTCCATCTACTAATTTATCTCTCTCTTTGTTTTTGGTTCCTTCCTTTCTCTCCCACCCTTCCATCCTTCTTTTCTCCCTTCTTCGCTTTCTTTCTTCTTGCCTTTCTTCCTTTCTTCTTACCTTTCTTCCCTTCTTCTTGCCTTCCTTCCCTCTCTCCCTTATTAAATGTTTATTTATCTTCTACTATGTTATAGCCTCTAGGCTAAGTGCTGGTGACGTAGCAATGCAGACCATGAAGCCCCACATCTGAAGAGTTTGGCAAGAATCACAGGCTATGAGTTAAGAGTTGACAGAGGCTGTGATATGAGAGCACATAGGAGAGGAATCTTTAGGAGTATTGCTTGCCACTTTCACTTAGCTTTGGCAGCTTCCTGGTAGAATCCATCAGCAGTCAATGATGGTAGCCCCATCGGTGGTGATGGTTACTAGTAGGCTTCTAGTGATCACTCTTTTCAGCAGTAGCGGCTTACAGAAATTACTCAGATGTTCACTGAATGGTCTCCCATGACTTGCTAACCTTTATCACTGGACCGATCTAAGATAATCTTATGTAGGATAGCCTCTGACAGTATTCCTGCTGACCTTTTTAATGAAAACCATGGTCTTAATCAACTCCTTTAAGAAGAGTTCCTTTAAGCACTGATCCAAAGCACAGTATAGCATTAGAGAAGCATATCACTCAGGAACCACACAGTTACATCTGAAGGATTCCCCTTAAATGCCCTTCGTTATGCCCTTGACCTAGGGTGAATTCAAATAGTCCCAAAGGATTTCTGATAATTGTGTTGCAGCACACACTCAATTGAAAAAATAAATCACACAGGGTGCTACTCATCTCTGTATTCTGGAAGGAATGCTGCTAAACCTGATACCCCCAACTGAGTCTTTAAGAAACCTGAGCCCCCAAAAATTCAAGACCATTTAGCAATTGCCTGTGGTAGACAGAGATTTGGACTGTATGGGGAATTTGGGATTCTCTATGGAAGCAAATACTGACTATACATTTGTTAAAATGCTACTCTTCAAATAAATACATAGCAAGAGTAATGCTTCTCAGAAAGTGCTAAGAAAAAAACTGAAGATGAGACAGAAAGGAATAAAATGACATCCAATATATTCAATGATAAAAATAATAGCAACTATTTAATATCCACTAAACTCTAAACTAAATCACTAAACTCTAAACTAATATCACTAAACTCTGTATATGGATTACCTCATTCAAACCTCAGAAAATCCTTATAGGTCTAGAAAAATCATTATGGCCATTTGACAATGGCAAATCAAAGCTTAGAATGGAATAATAGTGAGAATTATCTGATATTAATAAATTTGTATGCAAGTGTTCTGGCAATGGTATTATGCCTGTGCAGTTAGGCTATTAGACAAAAGTCTCAATTTTTTTCATGTGTCATTAGCTTCAGGAGTAGATACAAAATTATTTTCCATAACATCTTTTGATGTTTCATTTTCTTAAGTCAATGTTTACAAATTATAGTATGTGGTCCACAAACTTTTACTGACGTACAAGATAAACCAAGTCAGAACAAAATATTAGGAACATTTATAGCAATGTGATGTAGCCTCTAAATCTGCTTGATCATTTATTGTAATTAATTTTATTTTTTTTTTACAAAATTATCAGTTCATAATAAGGTTTGGAAAGTTAAAACAACCACCAAGAATCTGCTCCACAGACAATTTGAGGTACAACCTTACGTGAGTTATGCCTAAAAGCTAGACTTCAATTGAGAACCTGATAACTCAAGTGTCAACTTATATACACAGGACTCACATAAGTGAGAAGTTTTCTTTGATATTTTCAGGGGAAAATTAAAATCTATCTTAAACATGTAAGCCATATTATTTCTTTAGTTTCTACATATGAAATATGAAGAAATTAGATACATATTTTTAGGTTTCTTCTCACTCTCTAGCATAATGATTTTAAGACTTATATAGAGGATAAGGTAGAAGAAAAGTTTCTAGAAATCTGGCTCACTGGAACCCCTCAAAATCTCACAGGAATTCCTGAGGGTCTCATATATTTGCCACATTTATAATATTAACTTATTTATTTTAGCTATGGTATGGGTTGTTTTTCACATAAAGCGTCTCCATGGTATTATCAGAATGAGAATGAATGTTGCACTATTATTCACTAGGATATTTTGTTGATTTAGGGGAAATTTAAGTTAGTAGCCTATAGGTGGTATAGTTGTACATCCACACACCAGGTTTAAGACTCCTGATCTTTCTCATAATACACACTCTTCTCCCTTTAAGCCTGAAGTTACCTAACACCCCATCAAACACATGTTGCCTACCTCAAAAATTTAGAGAATGTAATATGTGTCCATATTTCATTTACTCTTGCAATATAAATTGCTGGATGCCACATACAAGAATAATTAAACAAATACTTTCCCAATTGATGGGGGGGGGTCCTGAAAAACTCAAAGTAGGAAAATTCACTCTTGAGGAGATTAAGATTACAGTTGCTAAATCCTGCATCTTTATAAACTTGATATATATGGCAGTATGATATGTGACCAGTCATCACTATCCCCACTAAAAATGCTATAAATTATTTAATATAAACCAAAAACACTAGCATACAAAATAAAGGTCAGTGCAAATGACATTTTACTCACCTTAAATTAAGATACTGAATCCCAATTTATTTTCTTCCATTTTACCACATCTTTGAAGTTCCCCCTCCTGCAATTTTAATGAGCTACATATAGTTTTATATTTTTTTCGTAGAAAACACACATTTTATTCCTTGATTGATTGTCTACCAAGAAGTTCAATGGCTTCCTGATTTATGATTCAAATGCATAACTTCTTGCTTCCCCACTTTGCCCTTCCACCAACTCCATCTACATATTTCAGTTTTCCTCTCTCAAATGTCACAAAGTTGCAAATCTAAGCCAGGTTTACTTTTTGTCATCTTCCTTCAGTCTTTCACAAATGTATAAACCTCTAGTTTTTTATGCTGTCAATTTTTCAGATCCTATCATATTATAATCCCTGATTTCTTCTTGTTTTTATTATCTCCATTTAGAGTGACTCCCAATTTATACCATATGCAAGTACAAAACCAGAATTCTTCCATTTGTCAAATAGGCACAAGGAAGAAAACTCTCTGCTGTGGACTGAATGCTGGTGCCTTCCCCAAATTCATATGTTGAAGCCTAATCCCCAGTGTGATGATACTTGAATATGGAGTCTTTGGAGGTAATTAGGTCATGAGGGTGGCACCCTCATGAATGGGGTTAGTATCCTTATGAGAAGACACATGAGAGAGCTTACTCCTCAACTCTCTGCTGTCCAACACGTGAGGGTACAAGAAGAGGACATCCATCTGCAAACCAGAAAAAGGGCCTTCTCCAAGAACACAATCATGCTGGAACCCTGACCTCAGGCTTCCAATCTTCAGAACTATGAGAAATACATGTTTGATGTTTAAGCTACCTAATTTATACTATTCTGTTATAGCAGCCCAGACTAAGACACTCTCATGCATAATAATTCATATAATCAGAACCATATTTGAAGAGAGATTATCTTACTTTCTTTAGTAATAATAACATTTACAGAATATTAGACACATTTTGATTGTATTTATTTTCCTGATAGCCTTTCAGATAAAATTTATCAATGGCAGATATTATTAGGAGGCCAACCACACATAGCACTGCTTTTTTCATATAACGTATAATAGACCATGGAAAAAATTGTCTATAGGGGGTTTTATTTCTGTTTCTCAGGGTCTTTTGGTGACCGAAATACTGGCAAATTCTACAAATTGAATTATTTTGGAATTTACATATGTATACTCCCATGCTAAGAGCTACTAAGTGATTGAGAAATGGTATATTGCCAGATAAAAATCTTATGGCTCATCATACTTTTATTCCTTCATATATATATATACACACACATATATATACTTATATATATACTTCAGAAAATTTTTAAACTTCTATTTCAAAAACTGTCCCATTATCATTATTTAATAATCATTGGGAAATTTAATTATAGCTTAAGCATTTTGTGATGGAAAGTATCTGGTATCAGTAAGTGCTTATGAAAACAAATGGAGTCATGTTGGTGGAAAACATTTACTGATGCAGAAGGATTCAAAATCTTCAACTATGGAAGCATAATTAAATTAAGCTTACTGAATAGTCTTATATACTAAACAGTAATTTCTAGCACTGGAACACATTAAGAGGATGGCTGGAATAGCTAGCTCACTGTCCATTTTTTCAAAGGACATTAGAAGTGACAGAAATCCTGAAACACAACTTGGCTCCTCCTTAGATTATAATGAAATAGACTTACTAGTACTCAGATATTTATTCAAGAGTGATTTTACCTTCTGTTTCAAACTGTAATTGTTGTCCTACTCTTGAGCAGACTGGGAAAAAAAGGTCTTCTTTACAAACAAAAGAAGGTAACTTTAAAATAAAAATTTTAATTTATAATTAAAATTAATATTACTTTTATTTATTCCTTATAATAACACAAATTTTTGATTAAGTGAATAATTGACTGAGTTTTTTTAGTCTTGGAGACAACAAGGATATACAGAGATTAAACAAATAAAAGAGGAAAATAAATACTTGAATGCAGTGAGATAATTCTTTGGCCTAAGCCTATACATTGGCCAGATGTTGATCGCCTTTATTGCTCCTCTATTATGTAAGACTGGTATAATTCACCACCCATAGACTTAGCAATTGGATCAATGTATCAGGGTGATGATGGAGTTGGGTCCATGTCTCAAAGTTACTCATCTATTAACCATTGTGGTCCCTTTTGCAATCGAAGGGCAGCTATGGAATAACAAAACATCTTCTGACATGCCTAGATTGGAATGTAGTGAGCTTTGGTGTATATTTTAAGCAAAAAGCCATTTGGTTAACATCATGCCCAGTATTTTTGTCCACTATCAAATTGATTGCTTATTGAAATATTTAAGTATAAATATTTAAATATTAACTTAAATATTAATGCTTATTTTGACCGTATAAAGAAGTTTAAAGACTATCAAAAGTTGGCCTAGGGAACCAAAGTTTAAATGCTACCTTCACGGTTTGTTGGTGGTGGTGGTGATGGTGATTGCTTGTTTTTAAAACTCTACCCAATATTACTGTCATGTACTAAAAGCCCTTAGTAGAAACAATTATAAGTTGGATAAATAGACCTTTAATTTGCAAAACATTCCTCACCGAGGTTATTTAATGCAGATTTAAGCAGGCTGGCTTTTTAAGCTGTCTAAGGAGAAATAATGTTTCAATGAGTATAAAACATGTGTTTTGGTGAAAAAAAAATTATTTCATCAATGAGGTTGGCAATTTCGGGTCGTGGAGCCTAGTAGTCAAAGTTTAAATTTGTCTAAGGTTTATTCAGCATGTCAAGCATCACTGTGCTTGCTTTTGTGGAATTCTAATTTGGGTTGCAAAGTGAATTATGTTTCCATTGCTATAGTGACAGAAGACATGGGAGAATGCACCTTGTCATGGATGGAGTGAGACCTAAGGATGTCCCTTCTCCAGCGGTAAAATGTGATCCTATCATAGGTAAACGTTCCTAAAATGGTGGATAAATGTAGGGGAAGGAAGCAAAAGGAACTTAGGGAAGCCCTTTGTTCTTTCAAAGTAGAGAGAAGTCGAATTTAAATTTCTACAATGCATTTTAACAATCCAATGTCTTTATTCTCAAATGCAGTGGTCAAAATGAGGAAAAAAATACAGAAAGAATCCAGCTGCGGTGTTCATTTTTAGCCCAAAGTAAATAATCATTGAGCAGAAGTTTCTTTTCCACATATTGCTGGCTTTCAACATATATACACTTATAATGAAGAGCACGTGAGAGAAACTTTGGCGTAGGCTTTAGAGCTCAAGCCAACACTCCGTGGTTCTGGATTCTGATCCAGTGTTCACTGCTGACTGCTCACACAATCATATATAAAATGACTAAAAATCACTTCTTTACTTTATACAACCTTGTTTTCATAAAAGCCGTGGCATCTCATAAGCAACAATTACTTAAAATATCTTATGGTTTTACACAGTTAACCTTACCCAAACCATAACAAACTACCCCAGCCCTTAGCAATTGTTTACATTTAAGTCCATGGCATTTAACGGCGGGTGTAAAGTTTATTACAGCTTGGCTGTTACTCTGTTCCTTCTATTATAGCTACTTCAGTTTTCTAGTCAGAACTAAATAATTTAAGAGACATTAGATAACATCAAACAAAGGCCTCTAAGACATTAGCCACCTCTCTTAAATACAATATATTATTAGGTTTTTATTCCTTCATTTAGGTCCATTTAATAGACATTTATCAAGCAGCTTTTATGTGTCAAGCCCCCAGTTAGATATCGGTGGTAAAGTAGTAAAGAAACAGTGAGATCTTTTCCCATCAACACTCATAATAGCTCATGCATGTGTGTGTATATGTGTGTATATGTGTGACTTAGGCATGGCAATAAATAATCACACCTACAATATACCATCACAAGCCATGGCAACAGCTTTGAAGGAAAAGTAAAATATACAATGAATGATTATAATATAAGATTTCATTTAAATCTGCGTACTTCCAAAGTTACCTCAACCATATACTTTCCTATTACTGTCATCTTGAATCAATTCGGTGCAATTGTAACTTAGGCAACTTTTGTCTTTTTCATTTCTGTCTCTCTGCTAGGTGGTTTCTTGCATCTTTTTCTAGTACCCAATGTATATGCTACTCATGGTCTCCCATCCCTGTGCTACATGGGACCTGGATATGAGTCCACACTCTTGACTCCCTCAGTTAACCGAGGCCCCACTCCCTTTCTTGCTACTGGTGTTGGTAATAGCAGTTTTAGTCAGTGATATGATGAATTTTCTAACTACTTGTTAGCAGTGCCTTAACTCTTTAAAAGTAATGAGAAAATTAGCTTCAGGAAACACAGAGGCTAGAGGGGAATATTTCTGGCAATTGAGATCTTGATGTTCCTTTCAAAATGACAGGTCAGAGGAAGTTGGCAATTCTGGTCCCAATTTCAACCAACCTTAAACTAATGAATTGCTCTTTTCTATATAATCCTAGCACTATACCACTGAAAAACTCAATTTCCTTTGGTTTATTATCACTTTCATCAGACATTTTTTTTCCATTTAAACCAAAGAAGGCCCCATTTCACAAGAACATTTTTGTGTAGTTCTTTCTTCTTAAAGAAACTTATTTTTGCCTGTCTTCATCGTGATTTGCAGCTTTAGCATTTAAAGATGAGTACTAGAACTTGATGGATGACTCAAAGAACATTCATTGAGCACCTGGTTGTCCATTCTAATTTATATTATAAACCACAATGCCTATGATCCAGACTTTGTTATTAGTGGATGTGACACTAATATAAAGATATAAAGATATATTGTGCTGAATTTTTTTCTCATTTGAAACATGGGGATATTTCACTAATGATTTCTATAATTATAACCACTTTCAAATATAGTAGTCTGTGTTCTATGACACATGAGAAGAGTTTTTTTTTTATTCTGGATTCCTATTACAAGGCTTAATATATAAATTCCTATACACATAAACCTAAAAATAGAATGTAGTTTCTGTAGTAATTATAACTAAGATTAGTACATATAAAGATTGTTTAGGGAATATAGAACATTTATAAATGAAAACAAAGTTTAGTTGTGGCTTAGAAGGGGAAAAAATCTCTCCTTTATATATGTTTCTGATGTTGGATGGGCTCTCTACAGCCAAGAGTTTCTTGAGCTTAAAGCTTGAGAATATATGACTATAGAATTATTTTTCTAACATCAGTTATTTATTGTTCAAGTAGATATCTGTATAATTATATAAACAAGACCATTTCTTGTTTGGGGGTGAGGGCAGAATGGCAAGGTAAGGTGGTGAGAAAGGTTTCTAAGATTAACTACCAAATAATATGTTATAGCTGGAGCCCAAAATCCAATTAATGTTCAAAGTAGTGTTAGTATATTTTACTTTTCAATCCACTTACATTCTCAAAGCCAAGATATTTATTAAGTCATTCTGCCATAATTAGAGGACTTATATGAAAGAATTTAATAAGTCCAGTTTTTGGTTCTGAATGTAAACCTCTTTCCTATACTAATTGCTTTTAATAAAGCCTGAATGTCTTACATAAATGTATTACCTTCAATTTGGGAGTAGAGTAACAGGAGGGCACAAATTAAAATTTTTGTTTCCTGATATAGTTATAATTAGTGTCAGAAAAAGTTGTGGTGTTCAAAAGTTATTCCTTTAAAAATTACAGTTTTGTTAAGAATAACAAGAAGCCCAGGGCTCTGGAAAGTGTACAACTCTCAGAAAAGACAGGGCCCAATTTTGGTCAAAAGTAAAGAAAAAACAAGAACCATAGAAATGGAAGCTTCATTATTTTGCCTAAAACGGATCTCTGTAATGATCTAACAAAATATTCATTACTGATAATTGTTTAGGGAGGAATAGTTCTCAAAATTCTTGCTGCTTGGTTTATATTTTCATTTTATAACTTATTCAACCAAAAATTTGGAAAGATATCTAATAATAATTTTCTTAATTTTATGTAATTAGGAATGTTTTTGAAAATATTTGAATTACAAAGCCCAAAACTGAAAGTACTATTCAATTCAAAAATAAAACAAAATTAATATCTACTGTGCACTAAGCACTTGGATTCAAAGATTAAATAATACTTTGTGGGTTCCCATGAGAAGTTGACAATTTTGAGAGTAGAACTGATACAAACAGATATTCCAACCAGATATTTTGAGTCTTAAATTTGACTATGAGATACAGGAAAGATCTTTGCTTGGCCTTTCATAGCTATGTGATTTTATATAAATTCCTTAAATCTCAGTTTCCTTGTCTCTAAAATTGGGATGATAATAGTAATATCTACCTCATGGATTTGTCATGAGGATTAAATCGCTTAATACATATAAAGTACTAAGAATGGTGATTAGTATACAAAATCACTCAATAAATGTTATCAACTGGTTCTTCTCAAATCACAATTTCTATAAAACAGCATGGTGCCAGGCACTTAGGATGCATTTAATAAATATTAGCTAGAGTTATTGCTTAGTGGAAACATAGAATTGGAACTCTGTGCTAAGAATTGAAGTCAAAATCTCTTGCTTTAGTTAAATTTACCAGATAAATTTTTAGTAAGCAATTATTTGGCTTGTGATGTAGCCATTATATTTTGATGTAACTTTGTTATGAGAAATGAGGCTCTTTAAAATGTCTTGGTTGGTTTTTTGATCTGTCATGGCAAATAAACCCTGTCTATGGAATATAAATATGACCAAAAAGGAATGGAGCAGTGTGTGTGTGTGTGTGTGTGTGTGTATAACAGGTTATTAAAATGGAAGTTATTAAAAATGTAATTGTAGTTGTACAAGTACTGGTTACAACACTCAAAACATCTCACTCACATTGAGAGCTAAAAAGAGTGAGCAAGAATAGATGGGAAATGGTGGATACCTTTGCAGAGGGCTTTGCTACGAATCTCACACTGACCCAGAACCTTCCCTACACCTCAAGCCTAGTGAAAGGGGCTGATTTCAGACTCCCACTTGATTAATATAGAGAGCAAAGGATGGACTGACTAGCTGCTGATGAATGAAGAAAGGAGTCATTGCTTCCTTGGGATTGTCCTACATTCTCAGCCTTAGCGGAAAGGATGCCTAAAGGTTATCTGTAGCCCAGATGTGAGTCAGGTGCAAGAGAGAACCAGAGCGGAGCTGTCTTGGACTCTGCTTATTAAAAGCACCTGGAAGAGTGGGCAGGACTCAGCAAAGGGCACTGAAGGTTACTAGGGACTTTGAAAGAAGTCAGCAACAAGTTAGAGGAGAGTGCATCACCTCCATCAAGGTAACTACAGGTGAGAGTTACCCAGCTGCAGGGGTGGTAGATGGACCGTCTCCAAAGAGCCCATGAAAGTGCCCCACCACAGAGTCAATGTTCAATTGTATATGGCAATCCAAGGCAGGTGAGATCTTTCCTACTGTCTCTCTCCTCCCCCTGGTTAAAATCCAGAGGAGAGGGGAAGCTGGGGAATAAGGTGACTGAAAAAGAAGCAGACCTTGCTCCCTTCCCTGACAGAAATGGGCTCTACTCAGAGGTGGGGAAGTAATTGTCACTCAGAATAGTTGGACAGTTTGATATCATTTGCAATTGGACATTCTAATTCTGAAATGAAACTGTATCCTGCAACTGAAATTGATTAAGAGACGTTTTATTACCTAATAACGATTAGAGAAATCATGTTTTTTTTTTCAGTTTTGCTTCTGTTTTCACTTAGATGCAAGGGATAAAGTAGCCCACTGAACAACATTCAAACACTTTATAAGACAATAAATTGCTTTCTAATCACATACCAAAAATTATTCTTGTTCAATTTACTAGTTACATTAACTTCCAAGATACATGCATTGGAAAAAAATATCATAGCTCTGTTTCTATGGAATGCCTTCTTAAGCCCTTGTCTTTTGATGAAACCAGGGAATCATCTTGTAAAGTAGGAAGCATTTTTTTTTAGTCTTTGCATAAACAATTTCATTTTGTAAAGAGCAAATTTTAACAGTTTTCTATAGTGAACTGCAATTGAGCAAATCTTGCTTTGTCTTCTCAGTCATTGGCTTTCTGGAAGCCAGTTTTTTTATGTTCAAATACAAATGGCATTATTTACACACACACACACACACACACAAAAAAAAAAAAAAACCACAAATGGCATTATTTCCTAAGAGGAAGATTTCTAATACCTTCCCCAAGCTAGAAGCAATTTTGTTCAACAAATATTCAAGTATCTATCTACCTGGAGGCAGAACATGTGCCAAGACCCCAAAATATTTTAGAAAACAAGAAACACAACATCTCGTCTTGTTTCTGCCCTCCTGGAACTTTGAATCTCATGTAGGAGGAAAGAAAAAATATATATTCATGAATAAATACATTAAAGTCAAATAAGGATAAATGCAATGATCAAAATGAATCCTGAGTGATGTGATTAGAGACCATGCTGGGTAAGGGAATGAACAAATTAGAGACAGAAAAAACCTTCAAGCAAAAAACAGGCTTGCAGTCTAATTGTGGATATTGGGGGTGTTCTGAGCAAGGGGAACAAGGTTGAAGGAGATGTTCAGTAGAAGAAGCAACAAACAGGCCAAGGTCGCGTACCTCGTGAAGTATATAGAACATAAAAGGGCTCAGAGGACAGATGAGATAAAATGTAGGGAGAACAAAAGAAAGGTAGAAAACTAAAACTTCAAAAGGAAACAGGGAAACCAAAGCACCATGTCTAGTAATAATAGTAATTGTGGGGTATTGCATTACATGCAGGGAGAGTCAAAAGGCTTCCTCTTAGGCCTGACAATGCAGACAGAAATAGTCAGGGATTGCAGCCAGTGTAAACAGGGTGTCAGGGAGCAAAAATTGGGACAAAACAATGACTGGCATAAACCTAGTCCCTTAGACTTGCAATGTACTTTTTAATGAGGGAGGGCTTTTACTTAAAATATAATTCACAGTTGTGTATTTGTATATTTTACCATTAGTAAAAGCAGACTGGGAAATTTAATTGTTTATTAAAAGTGAGTACGGTTTTAGACATGCTAATCTCAGAAAAATCTTGTTTTGTTTAAAGCCTAAATTTGAGATCCCCAACCTCATATTATCTATAATCAAAATGTTTGAATTCGGGCGTAATCTAAAGTCCACACGAAAACTACATTTATCCCAAGCTGAGACTGACACCACTGATTTGGCCTCCCTGCTTTTGTACATGTGGAATAGAGAAAGGAGATGCTATACAGCCATGGTAACAGACAGCCACACCCCTCCCATGCTAGGAAGCCTGAGATGATAAACTGGAAGCTTCACAAAAAGTAAGATGCATGTGACAGAAAACATGGGTTAAACTTGACAGTTTATGCCCCATAAATTGGTAAGTATGAATCATTTGTAAATTTCAAGTCTCTCTTCATTTGTTGACGGGGATAATAAAATTCAATTTATCTTAGGCTATATTTTATCAGAATCTGAATTAGAGACAAGCACTAAAATTAAAGCTTATTTTGGATGTGATCTCAGGAAGCACTGGTCAGGAATGGGGAGGAGAGAAAGGAAAAAAGAATGAGCCACATAAAAGCTGTGCTATGGAACAGATGACTTCTGTAGGCAACCCAAGAACTCTAGGAAACCAAATGGAACACATGCACAGGTGCTCCATTGAGGGATGAGGGAGCTAGGGTGGTTAAACCCACTAATTCCTATTAGTCATTGTTTGAGAGCTATTTACAGGACATTACTTGCCTCCCGCTTCTATTCTGCCTTACGTACCCCTTAGTGGGTTCTGGTGGCCAAAGAAAACCCATAGGCAAAGAGGTACAGATGCCTACAGTAGAAGCTTTCAGTAACTATGACTTCTAAGGAGAAATGGGTGGGATAACAACAGTGTCTGCCACACCTACTTATAAAGATCAAATAAACTACTCTACATCAAAATATTATGCAAACTATGAACTTCTATGTAAATTTATATCAAGTTGATAGTAAACTGACATAAACTACATTTAGTGAAAATGTAGCTCAGATTCCAGAAGAGTTTGAATCACGGTAGAAAGAAATATACATTTAGAATTGGGAGGAGACCTGGTATTTTTAAGTTCTGTCATTTCTTTGGGCACATTAGTTTTCTAAGTGTAAATGACTTTATTTGTGCAATGAGGTAATATTCACTCTCTTTCAGTGAATATGAGCATATTGGATGAAGAGAGGATGTTTCTACCATGATATTTAACACATGGTGGCTTTTTAATAAATGTCAATTCTCTTCCCCCTGCTTTCTTTCTTATTTAAAGATTATTCTTATCTGTAACTGCTTAAAATTTTCCATTTATTACTCTAGCTTACTAAAAACAAGTTGACTAGTTCATTAAACTGGGTTGTATCTTGAAGCCACTGAAAATACAACATATTCATTTATCATTATATTAATAAACACATACTGTGAGACAGGCACTGTTATAGGCATTGTGCTTAAAATAGTAAACAAAAGAGACCAAATAGTAAACAAATATGCTCAAAATATTGTGAAAAAAATGAAAGATAAAAGATTATGTACAAAGATGACTTTTTGATACATAACTTTCTATACTTGATCTTAGCAAAAAGGCCGAGAAGAGATGGATGACACATAACTTTCTACTTAATGATTATTATTCTTTGAACATCACTATTATTTGAATATCATTATTTGGATATCATTAATATGAATTTCAAAACTGGCATGGTGGTTGTCCATTACAGTAGTCTAATATGTTTCAGTATTTTAGAACATATTCTTGATTAAAGAAGAAAAGAAATTAAAACAAAAAGCTAACTAACACTATTTGGATTCATTCAGGGAAAATTACTCCATTTGTAATGTGTCATACCCAATACTTCTATATGATTGAGTTTCTGGGCAGTCATATATTATGGTTTTAATTAGTAAAAATTAAAAATTATAAAGATATGAACAAATAGATCTTTGAGATCCTTCCCAAATCCAAAATTCTATGACTTGTAATTTAAATGGTATGTTCAAGAATAATACAAATATGAATGTAAACAATTAATTTTCCTTGAATATGCTTAAAAATAAAACAATCCACTACACTAAACAAAACGCTGCCTGGATCAGGCTGGCTCAAGTTGTTACTTTAGGATGGCTGCCTGGTCGGCAGGAAGCAATTTGGTCCTTTCTGTAACACCACCAACACCAACACCCCATAGCGAGTGTGTTGAAAGATAAATATTCCTAATGGAGAAAAAGTTACTAAACTTGGAAAATAATCCTTTTCTAAGTAGCATATTGCATTAAAGAGTAATTATAAGCCACTTGGGGGACTGATCCTACCATTTATAAATTTGTAATGAACACCAACTCCTAAAAACACTTGGAAAAGAGAACTGTGCGCAACCTCAGTGGGGCATGGCACAGCCTGATATCTGAGTACTGAGCTGGGAACTGACCCATCTCAAGGGTTACTCAAATGTTTGGAATAAAATTGTAATGGTTTTGCTTATTTTATTTTTGAATAGTGCTTTAGTAAATTGTGCCTTTATTTCAACAAAGGAAACACTATACAAATGAATTAAGGAAATGAGTCCCCTTAAGTTCCCTCAGTGATTTTTTTTTAAATCAATGCTTCATTAAGTACAGTTCATGTGGCAACTGTTTAAGTTTTACCTAATTAATTCTCTCATTTACCATAGCCTACATAATTCTACAACATTTGGATTTTTAGTAAAAATAAATGTATCACTCAAAGTATGATTTACTTGATACTATTATTTAATGACAGCAATATAGTTTTAAAACTTTAAGAATTTGTCACATACATATTTCAAAATCCACTATCTTTATTCCCTGAAGAGGAAAAAATATATATTTCCAGTGTCAAGCATACACTTTTAAAAATCCCTTGCTAGATCTCAAAGGAATATTAGGGTATACTAACAAAAGTGTCAAAAAGAAGGTAATGATGGGTAGTGGATTAAGCAAACACTGTTTTAGTGTCAACAGTAACCCCCCACACACACACACAAAGAAAGTATATATTTCAAAGAATGCTTTGAAGGTTGGAGTAACTTGTTAAAAGCTAAGTTTCAGATTTAATAAGCTCCATCATTTTCAACTTTTTTTTTTTTAAGAAAATCAAGGGAACAGCTTTTCCTTCTTGGTAAGTTTCTTAGAAGTTCAAATTTGAACTGCATTTTCAAAGAACCCACATTTTAAAAGGTAATTCAGGAAAAATATGCCTAATTTAAAGGCGTTCAATTGGCTTCATGTCAGGTTATATGCTGACTTTAGAGCTGTTTATTGAAGTATAAAGCTTGAAATAGATTTGCTCCATCAAACTGATACTATAAATAGTGACTACTTACTATGATGTGCTTTTAATTCTGTTAACAGTTGCTTTTGGAAAACAGAGTTATGCAAACTCTGGACATTTTACACCTGTCCATAATCTTTCTCTGAAATTTCAAACCTGTTTGGAAGAAAGAATAGGGTCAGGGAGAATTGCACCATGCTTCTTCCACATATTGTTTACTATTTCAGTCATATGTTTTCTGCTGCTTCCCAGAACAATATCCCAATATTCCGCCCAACAGTTAAGCAAGAAATAGTACTTGTCAATAAAGGGAGACAAGATGCAGAAGAAGGAGGTGGTGGAATCTCTGACAGCTTATGTAGGCAATGGCCAACACACTTGTGAAGTCCTCATTTATTCACGCATTTAACAAACTTTGTTGATCTCCATGTGCTAAGAACTATGCGGAATGATAGGCCAGTAAGAAAGGCGAATTAGACAGGATTTTCCCCTCCTGGGAACTTTTATTAATACTGGAGTAGAGGAAATAGAAAATGAACCCTTAATTTCCTGATTACTTTAATAAGGAAGTGTCTTTAAGTTATAAGGAAGAGGTTGACAATACAGCAAATAGAAGTAAACAATTACAACTGTTAAGCTCACTAAACAAATGAAACATAGGTATAATTTTCAAAAATTTAACAACCTCCACAGCATGCTACAAAGGAATTGTAATCTACATGGTCCATAGCATTAGAACACGGTTATGAAAATTGCCTGCTCTGCCAGGCCTTTTTCCTCTAGTTGCTGGGTAGTGAGGTGGTCCAGGTAACTATGTAAGATTTACCTGTCTCTCCAGGCCATACATTGGCCTGACCACATCTATCATTTTGGATTAGATATCTTTTGAAATATGACCAATGAAGGAAAAAGGAAAATCATATTTAAGCCAATAAGTACTATTACTAAATAATGAAGAAATGTATTCATTGCTATTTATTTCTTATTCAGTAAAGTATGAATGATTAGTACTTACTGTGTTTTCATAACATATATCATAATTTCATTAATTCATTTATTCATCAAAACTTTCATTTTGGTTCAATCCACATTTACTGAGAGTCAACCATATTCCAGGCATGTTATTTTGATATCTGTTGACCTCCCCTCAGAATCAAACTTCCATTATTGAACTTTTCCATTAGTGAAAATATGAGTTTGATTGTCTACAAGATTGTATATTCTTTAAGTGCTAGCTATGATAAGGTCACCTCATTTGAATTCAGATACTCCCTTTTGAGAGTGATATAGTGGATTGGAGTGAGGGGTATTAGCAAGAAACATTGCAATGCACAATAGAAGCAGAAACCAGGTTACGGAAATGAATGTGAATTCCAGAAGTAATTACTCTTCCAATAAGCCTGGTTACGAGAAGAAGAGGTAAGAATGGACTATACCCTGGAATGTTGAGAGCTGGTAGGACTGGAAAAGAAGTAACAGAGAAGGATGGAATTTGATGCATCACATTAAGTGCTATGTTGACCCTTAACCATAATAAAGTACCTTAAATGCATTAGATTGTCTTTCTCTGACAACTGAGCTGATCTCTCTCTCATTCTCTTTCTCTCTCTCTCTCTGTCTCATGACTTTGTGACTAACTTTTTTTTGAGGGCTTTTAAAAGCATATGCAGGTTTTGTGCTGTAAGTCCTCTTTCCACATTATCTCATTTTATCCACTTATTTGGTACCAGAATTATTACTCCCCCTCCCTGACCACCATGCATACACATATACATTTTACAAAGAGGAACTTGAAGCTTAGAGAAGATAAATAATCAACACCATGTCAAACATTTCATTTCACAAGTAACAGAAATGAGAACATGCTTCATATTGTTTTATAGCTAGGATAAAAGGATGTGGGCAAAAGCAAAACTGCATTCACTACAATAAAGGAACAGAATTAATATGTACTCTGGGGAAACTTTTGAAAGATATGCAGATTTCATTCCACTCATTGATTCAACAGCATAAATAAATTAAGTAAATATTGAATATATACAAAATGTTAGGATTAGGATGTTAGGATAAGAAATATGGTTAATGATTGAGTTGGGATATGGGTTTTTTGTCAATTTCAAAAAAAATCATAAGTCTCTTTCAAAGAGAAAGTGAGATAGTCATTTATTCTAGCTATTCCATCACAAAGCTAAAAATGAAAACCAGTAAAATTAAAAAATTTGTTGTCTTAGAAAAGGTATATAGATCTTTAAAATGATGTTTAATGTTGGTTTTAGTGCTAAACTGAAATCAAGTGGAACATATCTCATGTAATGGGGTTTTCAATGCTGCCAATTTAATTCCTATATCAGATACCTCTTGTTAATAGGTGTGATTCTTTGACATAATGGTTTCTGCCCTTCTCTTCAATGGTTTCAATTTTATTTATACAATAGAGTAATAAAACTAGTAAAATATGTTGGATAAATACAATGTTTCCATAGCACATTTGAAAAACACAAACCAAAGTCTGATTCAAGCTAATGTCAATATGTAAAAGCTTTTTAAAAGAACCTCCGCATTCACCAGGGACATTCTTATCAAAAATATATGAGTCCAAAGCCAATCCAATTAGTTGATGGAGAGGGAATAAAAATTAGTATCGGAAAACATTCCTTTACAATCACCAACAGCTCCTCAGAGAGATGACACACAGAAAGCGGACTTTTGTCAAATTTTGTTTGTGGAGTTTTAGATGCAGAAAAGAGAGACATAATACAAAAATGAATCAAAACAGAAAATGGCTGTGTAGAGTCCAGGAGTCCTAAGTGAGTAGAATATGTAACGAAAAATTAATTTTAATGGAAGTCACATATAATAATATGAACTAAATGAGGAACTAACATTGACTTTTTCCAAATACATACAGATGTGTTCAGGAACCCTAAAGCAGAAAGAGGCATATAAACCACACACATGCCTCAATTCCCAGGGACATCTGCAGTCTGACATGTTGTTATTTAGAAATAAAGATTGCCCAGGGCTACTACCTGTGCTTCCACTTTAAGTTTTGATTAAAGTGGTATGAATTTCTCTCATCTTGTCAATGTCTCCACAGTTCTTTACATTCAACTTGCTTTGTATCTGGCTTGGAGAACTGAAAAATAATTATTAATTGTATTGTGTCTATAGCAAAAACTACCATATTTTTTCCTCATTCTGGATTTAAAACAGAAAACAAAATGAAACTAACCTTTTGGGGATGGGGTATTTAGTATACAACTCAACAAAAATTCATAGAAGAGATGTTCCTTGTTCACAAAGTTTATAGTCTCTTCACATCTGTTGTGGATTTCATCAGCAATTTCTGTTTAGAAATTCCTAATATTCTGAAGCCAAGAGATTGAGAGGAAAAAGGCCATGAGACTAAATGAAAAACTTCTTTTAATTTTGAAAAATGATATATTGGGAACTCTTAAAGAAGAAGTGAAAGTGAGAAATCTTGAATTGAGACAGCATCTGATAAATTAGGACTTTCCTACAAAAAGCAGGACATCTTAAAGGAAATTTTCCATCTGAATGCAAGCAATGCTTGCAAGCCTGTTGTTCCCAATGCCTTCCTGTTTTCTCCAATAGACCATTGTTATTTGTTGCACACATTTTCCTTTCTGACTTCCATAATTCCTTTATCTACCAGTATCTATCTTCTGCTTAGCTGAATACAGATCAGAATATTGTTTCCCAATTTCTTACTTAAGCTACAATCTCTATGAAAAGCACATGAACACATTTTGCTTGGTTTCTTTTGTTTTAATGTTCCCCTGCCCCCTGCCTAGTAACTACAGAGAAACAGACTAGAATTAAACATAAAAAAAGAGTGCAAATGTGTGTGTTACTGGTGGGTGGGGGGACAGAAAGAGAGAGAGGGAGTATATAAAGGGTCACAAAAGAACTTCTGTTGATTTTTAATAAATATCTGGTTTAATCTAGCTGCATTTCTAGATGCAACTAGATATTCCCCTGATTTTGGTCTTAGCATGATCTCTCATGAGTCAAATGCTAGACCACGTAAATAAGACAGCAATTTAACAAACATTGTTCATGTTGCTCAGCCATCCACATCTCTCAATACCTTCTTGAACTTTCTAATATTCTTCTCAGGTATGAGACCCTTAAAGTGATTCTAAAAGCTTCTCTTACCTAAGACTACATTGCTCTTTTACACTTTAGCTGCCCTAATGCTCTAGTATCCCACACTTAACTCATAATTCCAAACTCGACCTTTCTTTTGTTTTTCATATTAATGTAATGCCATTTTTTCCAAAGTGTGTTTCATACAGAATTAATGTTATCTGAGATCTTAATAGGTTATTTGCGTGGGAAGGGAGGGTAGAAAGAAATTGATGATAATATTAGTTTCTAAAATAATTTGAATAAATATAACTAAACACAAAATTAATGTGTTATAATACTCTCCACTTAGAAATGGTATGCCATATCTGAAAAGGACCAGAAGCGATATGAATTACCAAAGTGAAATGTATGAACCATTGACTTTTGGTCTATGCATTGATCTGAAGGCTGTATTTTTCAACTAAATTTACATTGATATCTGTCATCTGTTAGATGATTTCTTTTCTATTTTATGAGATATTTGGGTTACTCTTCAATGTTTATTGAAGCTTAAGAAACTGTATGTATTACACAAGCTCATGTCCTTTGGATCTAACTAAAGAAAGAAGAAAAACGAAGACTTATAATCAGGTCTTCTGTTAAGTTTGAGCTCATCCACTTCTTATTAATAGTTTTGTGTTCTTAACCAAGTCATCTAATCATTTCTTAGACCTGTGATCCTAAGCAACTTACTGCCACTTTATCTCCTCTGTAAACTGAAGATAAAAATAGTAAGACCGATAGAGTCGTTAAGGCCTAATGCAAGTAAAACATTCTGCATTGTTCTTGATGAATAGTAAGCTTCTGCTAAATAATAGCAATTATTTTTAACATAGTGTAGAATAGCATTGGATGAACCAAGAAAAATAGAGTAGTTCAAAGTGCTATTTTTATTTCCTAAAAAGAAGAATAATTGAGAACCTATCTGAAATTTAGAGAATTGCTAGAATTCAACCTTGTATTCTGATTTCCTTATTCTGAGCACAGTTCCAGGCACATAGTAAGTATTTAACAAGTGTTTGTTAATATTATTTAATGAAACTCTTAACTCCCTAATAGATAGCAGTGGTGAAAGGCAGAGACCATATGAGTCCCCTTTGCATCTACTCCCCTCAACACTAATAAACTAGTTGGCTATACAGAGCAAAAAATTGAAAAAAAATTATTGCTAAGTAATTGAATGAGTGAACTGAAATAATTGTATTTTAAAATATACATGATATATAATTTTGCTTGTTTGACTCACATAAAGAGTTTTTTAAACAAAAAGAGGCTTCCATTTGTTGAGGGTGTGCTAATATAAAATGAGTTAAAATCTATGAAAAGTACAGTCTTTAAAAAATAAACCACAACTTAAACAGAAAAATCAGTCTCATTATATTGCAGTCATAACTGCATAACATTATTTTGCAGAGATAAAGGATCTCTCTGTGTATGTGTAATTTATCCAAAATTAATATTGCTTGTTTAATAATAAAGTATCTAAGTGTTCCATGAATTATTATTTGAGCTGGATTTATAATTCAAAGAGAGTTAATATTTTAGTTAATATCAAATAATATGTATAATTAATTCAATTTACAATTTCATAGTATTCTGACAATAGTAATTTAAATTACAAACAAAAATTACTATTCTTTGTAAGGACTTTTAACTCATTAGATAGTTTTCTCTTACCTGTATTGTGTACAAATGTTGAAATACATCCATCTGGCCCATGTTAAGAAGATGGAGTTTGGGGGAAGCTGAGAGGATACAAAGGTGAGTTAACTGTGTTGATGCCAACAGACGATCATAACAGAAATGTTGTTACTCTGTCAGATAATGAGATAATGACACTAATAATATCACAACAGTCTTGAGCAAATGGGACAAGTGATTAGAATAATCATATATAAACAATAATCCTGATAGAAATAACACTGAAATAATACCTAGGACATTAATGTAGACTCTCTACTTTGATCTTAGAGAAAATAAAATATCAATGGTTTTAAACATGAATGAACAAATAGAGTAATGGATGAAATGTCATGGCCAAGTGAGGAAATTGGCAAATTCCCTCTCCCCAAATCGATTGTAAAACTAGACATAAGAAACAAAAACAACAGTTTCCATGATCTGGAAATGGAACAAAGGCATGCAACTATCAAAGAAGCATTTATGCTTGAAAAACTGCTAAAATTGGGGTAAGAATAGTGGGAGTCCATGGCTGTCTTGCCTGAGGCTGCTCTATCTCCATTCCCAGCTCAATGGCCATAGAGGTTCTGATATAATGAGGACATGAGAACTGATTGCTTTGGTTCTGTGGTCAAAGGACAGTCACCCAAATTGGAATGGTGAGTAATGACCATATTTAATGATATTATCAGTAGAAGTGACCATATTTCAGTTATAATTGAAACAAGCATATTCTTACCTGAGTCTGTATACATGCAAAGCAGAGACCTAAGAAATCTCAAACCAGCCACACACATACTCTTGGCCAACCTGGGGCCTACACACGTGTGGAAAGGAGACATGAAAGTTATAGTGGAGTAGAAGCCAGGGCAGTCTGAACTTGAATACACTCTCCTACCCACATATAGGCCATTCAACAGAATAAAGAAGTCTTACTGGCTCCAGATGTTTATGCATAACCTTTTTCTAATTATTGGCTGACAATTAAGCTATGTAGACACAGGCACAAATCCTGGAAAGCCAGATTTGAACACAAAAACATAAATAAACAAAATAAAAACATCAGTGGCCACACACCAAGGGAAAGACAGATTTAGCCAAAACAAGTTACTGAACAAAAAAAAACAACCAACTAACAAACTAAAATAGTGACTACCTTGAGAGGAGAAAAATATGAATTTAGAGTAGCTGCAATATATTATTTAAAATGCCCAACTGCTACTAAAAAATTATGAGACATGCAAAAAAATAGGAATGTATCCCCTGTACTCTGGAAAAAAAAAATGAAAATATTGTCTGAGTGTCCTCAGATGTTTGAATTATCAGAAAAATTTCAAAATAGCTATTATAAATATGTTCATGAAGGAAAGGCAATCATGTTTAAAGAACTAAAGGAAAGTATAACAACAATAAACCAACAAATGAAATTTCCCAATAAGCAGATGAAAATTATTTTTAAAATAAAAATTCTAAAGTTTAAATGTCCTGTAACTTAAATGAAAAAATTACTAATGATACTCAACAGCAGATTCAAGGTAGCAGAAGAAATAATCAGTCAATCGATCAATTACAATGATCTCATCTGAAGACCAGAGAGAAAAGAAAAATGACGAAAAATAAAAACAGACCCCACAGACCTGTTAGAAATGCAAAGGATCTAAAACAGCCAAGACAATTTTGAAAAAGAAGGTGGACTTATACTACCTAATTTCAAAACTTCCTGTATAGCCTTGGTAACCAAGACAGTGTACTATTGGTGGAAGAATAAGAATATTGATTAATGGAAGAGAATTGAAAGTCCAGAAGTAAATCCCATATTTATGGCCAATTGATTTTGACAGTTCAATACAATTCAATGAGGAAATGATAATCTTTCAACAAATGGTTGAATTGAAAATTGACATTTTTAAAAACTTAGATACATCAAAAATTAACTCAAAATGGCCATAGAATTGAATGCAAGAGCTAAAATTATAAAATTTCTAAAAGGAAGAACAGGAAAATGTCTTTGTGGCTTCGTAGTAAGCAAAAAGTTTTTAGATGACACCCAATACAAAAATCATAGAAAAAATAATTGATAAATTGGATTTTATTAAAGCTAAAAACTTTGCTTCAGGAGACACCATTAAGAAAATGTAAAGATAAGCCACAGACTAAAAGAATATAACTGACTAAAACACAAAATGAAATAAAACTTTTATACTGAATATAAAGATAATATTTTAAACTCAATAAGGCAAAAAAAAACTTCATTAAAAATGTGTAAAATATTTAAGTAGACATTTCACCAAAAAAGATATACAAATGGCTATTAAGCAAATGAATGATGTTCAACACCATTAGGCATCAAGGAAATGCAAATTAAAACTACAATGAGATACCACTGTACACACATTAGGATAACTATGACAATAGCAAGTATGGTGAGAATATGAAGATACTGGAATCCTCATTCATTGCTTGTGGAAATATAAAATTTTACAGCCACTTTTGAAAACAGTTTGGTAGTGTCTTAAAAATTTAAACATAAACCGACTATGTCACCAGCAATTTCACTCCTAGGAATTCACCAAAGTAAATCAAAACGTGTCCACCAGACGTGTCCACCAGACGTGTACATAAATCTTCATAGCAGCATTATTCGTAATAGCCAAGACAGGAAAACAATCCAAATTTCTATCAGCAGATGAATGGATAAGCAAAATGTGGTAGGTATATCCATATAGTGAAATACTATTTGGTAATAAAAGAATGAACTACTGATACATGCCACAACGTGGATGAATCTCCAAGACATGCCAATCGAAAGAAGCCAAATGTAAAAGACTATACATTGCATTATTCCATTTATATAAATGTCCTGCAAAGGCAAATACATAGAGCCAAAAAGCAGATTAGTAGTTGCATAGGCTTGGGTGTAGAAGCAGGAATTAGCTACAGGGAAGTGAGTGGTAGCAGAGCAGGGAAGAATTTTAGGGGGGATGATGGAAGTAAAACTGGATCGTGATTATGTTTGCACAACTCTGTAAATTTACAAAAAGTCATTGAATTGTACATTCACAATGGGTGAATCTTATTGTATGTAAATTATACCTCAGTAAAACTGTTAAAAATATTTGTGTTCACTTTGATCTTGTTTGATGCCATGATGTTTTCTCTCTACACCTTTTTATACTTTGTCTTCAGGAAACCTATATTTCAACCATTAAAATCTACTATAAATACTGTGTCCAGATTACTTTCATTAAAATACTCAAAAATTGCTATATTTACTGGTATTTTTCCCATAAATCCTTATCATTTTTTCCTATATCCTAATTTCTTAAATGATGTAACAAATAATTAAGAATCCATTTAAAATGTTTATCTCAAGATAACAAAATAGCCAGAGGGCTGTTGCTTTAGCTCAGGCCCTTTGGATTTCTCAACTAGACATTTAGGAATTAGTCTCCTGTTCTGCTGTCCCCAGATTCATCCTTTTCAGTTCCATTCACGGGGCAGTGCGGTGTTTATAATTCCGGTTACTTTACAAACTTCTTCATAGTTTGTTAATAACTCCCTCTTGCCTACAGCACATATTTTCTTTTTTCCTTTTTCATTTTCTCTCTTTTTTGTTTTTCACTCTGGAGTCCACAGACTACAGGTAGCTTTATAGATTTTAATCAGCATTTTAATAACCCTTGATATTATGTGCAAAAGGTTCACATATGCATATATGTGCATATTTGACGGTAGGTTCTAGGGTTTCATCAGATTCTAAAAGGGGCTAGTTCCCTGAAGAGTCTAAGACATATTGTCCTTCTGTCTGAAGTCTCAGTTCCCTTGAACTGACATATAAGCCCTCCTAGAACCTGAGCCCAAACTCCTTTCCAACTTATTTCCTCCCTTTTTGTATCATTTGCTTCAAGAGATAACAACACTTTTAATGCCTGGAAAATACCCCTCTATTATTTTTCTCTCTGCACTTATACAGGCTCTTCTCACAACCTATATTTATTCCTTCTATCTAAAAATGTTTTTAGTTTCTACTCTGAAAAAGCCCCACTGGTTTTTGAAGAAACTTATCCTTCCTGGCTTCCTAGATCTTACAGTCTCTACCTGGTAAACTTTTACTCACACTTGAAACCATTTTCAATTGCCTTTTTCTCTAAGAAGTTTACATGATCCCGTTTTAAAAAAACCTGTCCTTTGTGTTCCTCCAATGTGCTGTCTGAATGAATGAACCTGAGTTATATCAATTCACACTGCACTGCAAGTATTGTTTATATATTGTCTCCTAATCTGGACAGGGAGATCATAGGGGAAAGAAATCAGTCTTACTTACTTTCTAGCCACATAGCAGACATTCAGTAGCATTTTTAAATAAATCCATGCTTGAATTGATACACAGGTGAACTCAGAGGCACTCTGGATAAAGTATATTTTTTTCTGTTATCAATTTATGGAGAAACATAATTTTTTTTCAGGAGCAAAGAAGAATTTTAGATGGGCTACTATATTCAGAATAATGGCACCTCAAAGATGTCCATGGCCTAATCCCTGGAACCTGTGAATACGTTCTGTTAAATGGCAAGGGGGTGTTAAATTATAGATGGAATGTGTGTTGTTAATCAATTGACCTTACTATAGGGAGATTATCCTGGTTTATCCTGGAGGGCCAAATGTAATCACAACGGTCTTTAAATGAAGAAGAGAGAAACAGAAGTGTCTGAACCAGAGAGATGACGTGGTGAGGAAGGCTCAACTGGCCATTGCTGGCCTTGAAGATGTGAGGAGCCAAGAAATTCAGGCAGCCTCTAGAAGCTAGAAAAGGCAAGAAAACATATTTTCCCCTAGAGTTCCAGAAAAGGAAACAACTCTGCTGACACCTTGATTTTAGTCCAGTGGAACTTACTTCAGACCTCTGACTTCTAGACTATAAAATAATAGATTCATGTTGTTTTAAGCCACTAAATTTGTGGTAATTTGTTACAACAGCAATAGAAACCCAATACATGGGTTTTGTATATCCTATAATTAATAGAGTACTGTTATGGGTTGAATTGTGCCTTCCCAAAAATATTTTGAAATCCTAAATCCCAGTACCTCAGAATGAGACCTTGTTTGGAAATACTGTTGTTGCAGATGTAATTAGTTAGGATGAGGTTATACTGGATGAGGATAGTGTCCTTATAAGAAGAGGAAAGAGACACAAAGAGAGAAAGCAGCCATGTGACACTAAGGGCAGATTGGAATGATGCATCTACAAGTCATGGAACTCCAGGGATTGCTGGCAAACACCAATAGCTGAAAGAGGCAAAGAAGGAGTCTTCTCCACAGGTTCCAGATGGAGTATGGCCCAGAACACGTCTTGATTTCAGACTTCTAGCCTCCAGAATTGTGAGACAATAAATTCTGTTTTTGTCACCCAGTTTGTGATTTGTTACAGCACCACCAGGGAAACTAATACAAGTCCCCTGTGCCTGAATTCTAATTTCAGAATGTTATGGAGTGTTCATCAAACTTGTCTTTAAAAACCTCTCATGATCACTTTTAAAAACTTGATTTAATGTGTTCTTCAGGTTGTAGTAGCAATTGCTACATTTAGCATAGCACAGAGTTAAATATTCAAAATTTTGAGTTTGCAGCAAGCCAAAGAATAAACACACAAATAGCTGACTTGACTCATGTCAGTGAACTCCCTACCATAAGCCCCACAATACAGCCCAAGAGGGAACCCAGATGAAAAGATGTGGATGAAACAATTGGTCTTTACAAACATGAGTTCTGCTCTAGTGAAAAAACAGTAAGTTATGTTTTGATGAAAAAGTAGAGGCAATGATGCAGTTCATCAAATTTGAAACTAACAATACTTGACAGCTTAAACTCAAAATAAACCTTCTTTTTTAATTCCAAATTTCTCCAAATTTCCTTTTTGACCAAAAAAAATATTTTTGTAACTACTTCTAAATATTACTCTTTAATTTAAAGTTGATTAAATAACACTATCAGTAATGCAATAAAATAGTCTTCCCAAACCACTATACCCAGTGTTCACTCCTAAATATTAGAATTTATTTTATGCAATTTGCCTAGTAGCTAAAATCCTATGTTGAATTTTGTTTCTCATATTATGAAAAGGCATGTGTCCCTATCAAAGTTAGAGGCATCTTGAAGGCAGTGAGTGATTCCTGCAATCTTTGATACCACCTTACCTACCTACCCCAGCAATCCATGCAGTTACTCCCAGGCCAATGATTAAAATTCTTAGAAAATCATTCACTTTTCACAGTGACATTGAATTCCTTTAAAAAGAATGTCTATGGAAGAACTACTTATTCATAAGATAAGAGGAATAAATCCAATTCTATTCTATGTCAATAAGTAAAATTAAAGTTACAGAAGCAATTTTTGCACACTTAATTTTATAGATAGACTAAAAACTTTTATTGGAAGTATTCTTTTTCAAAAACTTCTAGCCAGATACTTTTTAAAAAATTGACTCTTTTAGGAAGTGGTGGATTATATTAGATGAAAGTCCTAGCTGATATAATGAAATAGTATTAACTGCATGGTAAACCAGGCTTAAAAATGTAGACTAATCAAGCTCTGTTAGTGATTATTTATTTTACTGTTCTACCACCATATTTGTTTGAGTATTATAATGTGTATTTAATGTACACTTGCCAATATTAAAATCACATTACCACATTAAAATTGAATTAATATTAATTGGATGACATAACAATTAAAATAGATATATGAATGTGATCAAGACGTCTTTCAAATGCATCCAAACATATGGTATTTTGAAACTATCTTTGAAAACCAGTATTTTCAATGTTTTTTCCTGACAGATTCTTAAAACCAGATTCTTTCTTGAAACTTTGCAAATAAATTCACCCCAAAACTTCAATAAATTTTGAGCTAATATTTATTACTAATGTAAATTTAATATTTTCAAATTGTTTTATTTTACTAGTAAGAAATTGTTAATTTTAATACTATATTAGTTTGCTAGGGTTGCCATAAACAAAGGATGACAGATTAGATAGATTAAACAACAGCAATTTTTTTCTCACAGTTCTGAAGACTAAAAGTCCGAGATCAAGGTGTAAGTAGGGTTGGTTCCTTCTGAGGGCTGTGAGGAAAGATCTGTTCCAGGCCTCTACTTGTCTTGTAGGTGGTCGTCTTCTCCCTACATTTTCACATGTCTTCCCTCTATACATACTTGCATTCAAATTTCCTCTTTTTATGAGGACATCAGTAAAATTGGATTGGCCCACCCTGATGACCTCATTTTAACTTAATCACTCCTATAAAGACCCTATCTCCAAATATGATCACGTTTGAAGTACTGGGAATTAGGACTTCAACATGGAACTTTTTTAAGGGGACATACAATTCAGCCCATAATACATACACAATCCACAATACAATATTTACAAGATTTCCAGTAACCAAAAGTCCTTTGAACTCCAAAAAAGCAATAGATAATCTCTTTATGCTTGGTATATAATGACAATTTTATTAATTCTGAACAACTATTTGATTTCATTTTTTTCTCCTGAACTGATTTCGTTGTTATGGAGGAGTGATAATTAAGAGTACTGCATGTGTAAAATCCTAAAACAATATCACTTAGAATAATAGATATGTTAATCAAGTATGCAGTAAGAAGGATCTATACACTTTTATTATTTTCATACTAATTACATCTGGGTTTTTCAGACTCTGAGATGAGCAGATCAAATTGAAAAGAACACTAAAGTCTGGTCTTAAAAGCATTCTTACTGTGATGAAACAGCCAATGTTAGCCAAGGCAACTATAGATCCAGAGCTGTAACTGTCAGTTTGGAGTTGATTTTGGAACATGACCAATCTCCAACTTCATTCCTTTGCACTAACATATCAGTCACACCCAAGTTGAAGACACAGGGCCTTATGTCTACCTAGAAGCATACTACCTCCTCTGAGCTCTGAATTCCAGGCACAGGGAGTTCCTTGATCTTCCAGACATAACTTTTAACCTCAGCTTTTTAATATTTGGAATTCTATTAGGAAATATGTCTGATAAAAAGTACATATTCCTCAGACATATAATATGACAGAATTTTCAAATCTTGTATGAGATAAATGATTTTGGTCACAAGCTGTTTTTGCCTGACAGAAAATTTGATTTCTGTAAAAATGAGGGAATAAGTTGATTTTGAGTGTCTGTAAAAGAAGAGAAGCCAGGCTCCTGGCACATACCTGTAGTCCCAGCTACTCGGGAGGCTGAGGCAGGAGGATTGCTTGAGCCTAGGAGTTTGAGGCTGCAGTGAGCTATGATCAGCCACTGAACTACAGCCTGGGCAACAGACTGAGACCCTGCCTCTAAAAAATAATAATAATAAAATAAATAAATAAATAAATAAAAGTGACCAACAGAAATAATCCAGAGGGGAAAAGCCAAAAAGAAGGCTAAAATCACACAACACAAAGGTGAAGGCCCAAAGACGTCCTTTTTACTTTTAATTACTTCAAAATCTATGACAGATATTAAATACAAATATTTAATGTGTGCATTTGTGTGGATATATATTTATTAATAAAAAATGAGACAAAGAAAAATTCATTCATCTTGATCAGGTAATGAGGAAGAGTAAACCACAGATAGGAATGTAAAGATTGTGTTATTTCGTTAAATGCATTGATTGCAGAAAACTTGAAATTAGGAGGTTGGGTAATGGAGGGAAAAAGGTTAGTTTCTCGGCTGGGTGCAGTGGCTCACACCTGTAATACTAGCACTTCAGGAGGCCGAGGCGGGAGGATCTCTTGAGGCCAGGAGTTTGAGACCAGCCTGGGCAATAGCAAGACCCCCGTCTCTACAAAAAATAAAAAATTAGCCAGGAGGCTGAGGCAAGAGGATCGCATGAGCGCAGGAGTTCGAGGTTACAGTGAGTTATGATGACGCCACTGCACTCTAGCCCAGGCAACAGAGCGAGACCTTGTCTTGGAAAAAAAAAAAAAAAAAGTTTCTTATAAGAAATAGTCCATGTTCAAAATTATAAGCCAATTAGCCTTATTGAACAACAGTTTGCATTTTAATCCCTCCTATGCTCCTCATTCTTTAACTTGCCTTAAAGTGTTTTTAAACAAAGTATTCTGAGCAGTTAACCCTATGCCTATTTTCAGGTTTTAAATAATTTTATGATGTCCAGCAATGTCCAGCAGAGGATATCTATTTTAATATTACTTAGTATCCACACACTAAAGAAATTCCGGTCATTTAATTACCATCTACATTTTTTGAGAGTTTAAATGTGAAAGTGAGACGGGAAGACAGACAGCTGAGGAAGAGTAACCATAAAAGAAGAGGCAAGCTAAAAGCAATAAACCTAATCGTGAACACAAATGCACACAGCTGTGCAGTTTTCAGGCACCAGAGAACCCATCTATGTGTAATGCAATATAAAGGGAAAACATGTTTGTTCTCAGAAGAAACTTCTCCATTTCTTGTGCTTTCTTATTTAAAAACATCTTAGATCACAAGATATAAGATGTATTTAGAAGTACTTCCTCTCTTTGAATATCTCTGAGCCCTAAAAGGCCACGTGAAAAGGGAAAAAAATCAGGATTTCTATTTCTAATTCCAACTGTTACCTTATATTGGGAATGTCATCTTCTCTCAGAGCCTATAAAAATGGAAAGAAATTTATGCTCCAAAAGTATCAAGATATATTATTGATATATTAAAACATTTGGAGTTTCATGGAAGAATCCTCTATCTAAATAAAATTAAAGACCCCCTAATTTAGAAGGTACTCAATGTTATGAAATAAATGAATGAGTGAATTAACTGAAATGTAATTTTCCACCACATTCAATATTAAAATGTGTGAAAAACTATAAGTATTTTCTAAGTAAATGAAGCATGAATGAATAAAACATTTAGATTCTAAAAGTTTTTGTATCAGAGATTTCAAACTTTCACAGAACAAACTCAAAGCTGGTGATTGTTCTGTAAGTTCAACTTGCAATAAGCTATTTAACTGAGTATGTATCTTTAATGTTGTTCTAAGTAAATTCTACTAATAATCATTGAAATCTTTAATTACCACTTTCCCTATGAGAAACTTAGTGACCATTTGGAAAATCAGAACACATGAACCTCTGGCTATGGTTGAATTTTGAGTTCATTGTTACCATTTCCATTTCTGAGCAACGGGAAATAGAAGAGCCCTACTAAAAATCACTGAGCAAGGTCCCCAAATCATTTGCATCAGAGCTCCAGCTGTACAAGCCTAGCAGATGTGTTGGGGTGTTGGCAGCCAATCATTAGGAAAAAAGAATAAGCTTCTGGTATTTGAAGAATACAGAGCTGCAGTAGTCACATAAGAGGTTGATGTGGGATATATAGATGGAAGGAATCGAGGTAGCTGATAAGCGCTAGTGGTTTAATGTCTATCTCCCCTTCTGTCATGTACCAGGGAAACATCACAGTGCTTCCAGAATGCTAATGACGCTTTTATTCTCTTTTATGAACCACAGGGATTCCCTTCCTCTGCAGTTCAACTTCCATATGCAAAAAAATTTCTCTACTTCCCTGCCCACTGGAGAATCCAAGCACACTTTTGCTTACACTCTACGTGCTTTGATATTTGAAGCAAACAAAAAGGACTTAATTTGTCCTCTCAGGGCAAATAACAACAACAGTGAAGAAGTAAGAGCAAAAACTGTGCCTGTCTGCCCTCCTGTCTTCCCAATCGTCCACTTCACTTTTTTTCCTGTAAGCCCTCTAGGGGAAAAAAAGGGAAAATGTCACATATTAGTGCCATTTGTCTTTGTACACAAAATAACTAAAGGACTTTCACCTGCAATTATGTGAAACCAACTCCACTTCACATGGGTATTTATTTCCTCAAAGGAGCAGCAGTCACAGATCTGGATGTGAAAAGCTGGGAAAGGCTGGAAGATGGACAGTGAGGGGAGGAGAGGTTAGGGGCTGAGGATACACTTAACAGAGGGAAGGTGCTGTGCCCCTGAGGATGTGACTCTCCTATTTTCCCCATAACTTTGGCTATAGAAGAATTCTTCTTCCACCATGGTTAGAGGAAAATAAGAAATAGGAAAGTGGGTCAGATGACACTGATGAGATAAGAGGGGTGATAGGGACGAGAAACTGGCGGGAAGAAAGGAGAAATAAATACAAATAAATGTCAATCAATCTGGAAGTAGAGTTTCAGTCTGTACTTAGCCATTTTAAGTGCTAGCGTATCTGCATATATTTAGGTCAAGGACTCTCAAGATTGTTATTGCTTTTATGTGGCATGATGGTGCAAAAAGAAATCACTCTTGATTGATCTCCCTGTTTTTATTTTGCATTGGTTGTGTATAATGAGTAGGTTATTAAGGAAATTCTATATTTAAAATATTTCTATAAAACATGTAAGTGAATACTCTAAAAATATTGAGTTAGATTATTAATCCCCTTTACATAGTACTGATGTGGGAACTGAGGTGAAGAATGACAAAGGACTTTTTGAAAGAAGGGATGAGATTAGAAATCCTCATCCCTGTGTTTTCAAAGTGTGAGTATTATATAGTCGTCTTCATATCTGAGCTTAAAATAGAGTCTAAAATCTCTAAAAGGCATGTTCAAATATAAAAATAATGATAGAATAATTTAATTATGTTTTTAAATATAGAAAACTATTCAGAAACTCTTATAAACTATGTTGTTTTGTTTGATTCCCACCAGTATCAAATGAGTTTTAAAGCAGTTTACAAAGTCATAGGCACTTCACTGGAAAATAGGGTAATTTGTTTTTATTATGAATTATTTTACCAAGAAAAGCTGATTTTTCATGGTAACTAGTTAAACATAAATTTTGAATTTAAAATATATACTGAGACAATCATAGAAATCATCCAGAATCAAACCACAATTGCCTAAACTCCTTAGTGAATTAATTATCCTAATTATAGACTTAAATGTTCACTTTAATTTCCTACTGAGAGCTAGGCTCTCAATTTTGTTTAAAAAGAAATGTACATGAATGAAAATATCACACAGTGGCATTTGCAAATAGGCATTAAAATATAATATATAAACAACATATTCCTCATTTAACTTATTTTACAAAAGACTGAAATTTTAATGTTTTACTGTCACATTTACTTGCAATTTTCTGCTAATCTTGGAAGATCCTCTTTAAAAGACTACAAGATCATGAGTCTAGATGCCTCTTCAGTTGTATTTAAAGGGAAATTAATTCTCTGGAATCTGCATTTGTCTTTTTAAATGACAACAGATTTGCCTCAAGTGTGAAATCATAAATTTAAAAGTTAAAAGGCCTCTGGGGTGAAGGGCCAGCAGTTGTCTGTGAATGAGGCGACTACTGACAATGGCAACAGATGACATCCCTCAGTACAAACATTGTCATGTGTGTTCACGGTGAAATTTATGGATAGACATTTTAATTCTCCTTTTCTATGGTTGGTGTAGTTTGCCTTCTAGAAAAGAAGCAATTGTTATCAGTATGTAACTCAAGTCTCTGGGATGTGATTACATACTTAAGGCATGAAGAATTGGCAATGCTTTCAACAGTCCCCATGGACTAGCTTAGGCCTTGTGACTGATCAACAGGAGTAACTGTGCAAGTTATAATCCTCACATTACATTCCAGAGGAAAGTCATCACTGCACCCTCGGTTTTGTAAGTTATGTTATTTATGACAACAGTGAAGACTTACACTAATATTAACTGGACAACTGTATACAGATGTGTCATCTGAAATGGTTAGCCCAACGGGGTAAAAATGTGTCTCAGTCTCACCATTCAGCCAGCAACAGCTGACAATTTGGCAGCAATCTGTGTTATGTTAAGATTTCCTTATAGCCTTCCTTGTATTCCTTTCTAGGAGGTTACTTGAGGAATCATATGGGAGTAAAAAGCATGCTTTGCAGAATAAGTTATTAAAACAATCACAGGATAAATATATCATTAAAAAGAATCTTGATGATGTTATGTGTGTATATATGACCCATGAGAGGGAAAAAAAAATCAAAGCCTGGGTGAAGAGTTTCATACATGGCTGAAAATTTCTTTCCATAAGTCTGAAATACGTGTTTTTTCTTGCAGTGGGAGGGGTATCATACCTCTGCATTGCCTTTGTACATTTTTAAACAATGGACATGTATTTCAGAGATATACTGCTTCTCCTAATAAGAAAAGAAAAATCTGGTAAAATGGTCTAACAAGCATAGAGAATGGAATAACTGGATGTTCCATGCAGAAATTTAAAGTTTGTCTTTGAATAGTTTCAGTCTTCCCTATTTACTGGGTCTGCCCGTGGAAAAGTTTGCTAATCTGCTGGTCAACACGATGTGTTTGTTCCAAGTCACTGATTAAGGAACACCGATGTGAGCATTTTGTTGCTGTGTTTTCCTGCTAATCACGTCAATGTTGCAGTGTTTCCAACTGTGCTTTCTTCGTCCTTAGCATATATAATCTGCCTCATGTTTATACAATTGCCCTATTTCAAAACACCAAAAAAATTGGTATAATATTTTAAGAATCAATATATCATAATATATACATATTAATTAGTCTGAGAAAAGGATATGGCAATGGTAGTTGTTAATAAATTTTATCTCAAATCTGGCATAACAATCTTGGTCTATTCAGTTATTTTTGACCATCAGTGTCATTAGTTTACTCTTCTCTCTAGGTCATGAGGTTACTCACTATTATAGCTGAGTTCTATGCTAATGAGCTACTAAGCAAAGTCATCACTGCATCATTAATGTTGGAATCAGAGTATTCAACGCAGCAAGGAACTCTTCAAATATTAAAGGGGCACAAAAATATGTAGATAATATCCCAAAACAATCACCATATTAGTCTTGTTGTACTCATTCAGATCACCTCATTGCTTCGCCCACATTGTATGGTATGTATACTACAAAAAAAATACTTCCCAAAAGCAACTGAGTAAAAATTGGATAACATTTATTTAGTGCTTAATGTACATCAGAAATGGCTCTAAGTGCTCTGTATGATTAACTTATTTAATTCTCACAACCCACGAAGTAGTTTACAATTATTTTTCTCATTTTACTGATGAAGAAAGCAGTCTGACTTCAAAGCCTCCAGTCTTGACTACTAAGCTATGTTGCCTCTTCAATATGATCTGAAAATATGGTATTAATAGCAGATGCACTCACACAGCTGTTGGTTTGTATGTCGCCCTGGCTAGAGTGCAGTGGCATCATGATAGCTTACTGCAACCTGAAACTCCCGGGATCAAGCTAGCCTCCTGCCTCAGCCTCCTGAGTAGCTGGGACTACAGGTGCACTCCACCATGCCTGGCTAATTTTTCTATTTTTTTTTTTTTTTTTGGTAGAGATGGGGTCTTGCTCTTGCTCATGCTGGTCTCAAACTCCTGAGCTCAAGCCATCCTCCTGCCTCGGCCTCCAAGAATGCTATGATTACAGGTGTGAGCCACCACGCCCGGCCATACATGCTTTTAAATAAGGAGTTTGGAAAAGTCGTTAATTGGGAAAGAGTCCCCTTTTGCATCATGAGAAGATTTTATACTATGATTTCACATTTATCAGGTATTTGGCCTTGTAATATTTCCTTATCTTCCACCGTATCCTGCCTCTTTGATCATATGTTTTCTCTAGACTTTTACAGTTTATTCGTATGTATTCTATCAATTAGAAAGCATATCCAAAGTTTTGCAGAATTGGCAATATAGAGTCATGGTTAAGAGATTGAATTATGAATTCCAAAACACCAATTTCAAATCTCCAGTCCTATTCTCAGTGGTGATGTAACCTTAAGCAAAGTTGTTGCTATTGCTTAATTTCTAAGTCTTTATTTTCCTCACCTGTGAAATTGGGAGTAATAATAACATATTAGTAATATTAATATTTGCATAATTATCTCTTTATGTTTTGAGATTTAAATGTAATACTGTATATAAAACTGTTAGCACAGTACCTGGCACAGAGAAAGTCAATTTTAACTGTTATTTCCATTTTTGAAGTAGTGTGTTGGCTATAAAATTTGATGTTCAATACAGCATTTATTTGCCTTTGTTTTCTGTTTGTGAAGATACAGTTCTGTCAAGTAGATAACATTGAACACAAAATCATTTCATTATTTCCAGCCCAGCTTAAAAAATAACATTAATAAAGAATATGCTCATAATAAAAATTATACAGATCCAAATGAGAAAAATATCATGAAAATTAAAGTTAGGAGTAGAGTTGGAAAAAAAATCCAAGATCCTCATTTTAACTAAATTTTTATTTAGAAAGGATATCCATGTCATATTTGATGTAAAGTCTTGTAAGGAAATACAGGTTAAGGAGTTTGTGTGTTTGGAACCTTTAGACACAGCAGCTATGGAAGGCTATGAGAATAAATAAAAAAGAGCCTACTCAATGAAGCATGTAATGAGACAAAGGAGATTTTGCTTTGTTATAACTCTTACTTGACTTTTCTCTCACTTTCTTAGAGATAGCACATCAACATCCCAACACTTGCCTTCCTCTAAAATAGCCAAAGAAAGCAATGGATCCCACTGCAAACACTAGAGATAAAGTTAGTAAAAACCGCTTAATTGAACTACTTAAAAAAATTGTTCTCTCCCTGATGTCTTAATGTTCCTGGTGATTTACGTCCCAAGATGTCCACTTCATATTGTTTTTGTTGGATGATTGGAATAGAGAACCCTTTCACTGTTGTTTGCTTCACTTGAGTTGAGAAGGAATGGTTCCAGTTGTGTAAACAGCTCTTGGTGTTCTTCCAGGCTTCTTTCCAGTGCCCCATGGAGAGGCAGTTGATTAAGCAGGGCATGGTACGGGCAGGTGCTGCACACAATTCCTACACAGTTCCACCATTCCCCTGTGGGCCTCAAGTGTGATTCTAGTCCTAATTTTTTCATGAATTGGGACAAGTAATCATAATTTACTTTGAGGTGATTTGGGTTATGTACACAAATTGCAGATAGAATTAAGTTAATAGAGTCCTTTTATTGTGTGCTTGGCCAAAGCCAGACCTCTTGAGAGGAAAGACTAATTGACTAGTCATCTCATGCATTTTTATGCCCCAGAGAGGGCCCTGAAGATAAGAGCAGTAAAGCAACTAAGAGTATCCAATTAACATAGAGGATTAGTCTCTCCTGACTGGAATTATGGACTGCATCAGTTCCTATATCTGATGGAATTTGTTTATTTATTTGTTTGTTTTTGATGGAAGGACTGTGGAGGTTGGGAGGGAAAAGATTTCTATGACACAAGAAATATTTCCCAAATTGCTTATACATTAAGATTTTCATCCATGAAGAACTGCTTTCATAAATGTTGCAAAGATAGAGCTACAATGTCTTCTAAAGATATTTTTCATATACTCTTAAGAGAGGGTATTTTAGGAGAAAGAATTCTTACATTTCTAATCTATGTTTAATGGAATATTTTGAAGGAACTAATTACTTATCTCTTTTAAATGTCCGTGTATGTTAATATGAAAAAATGTTAATATATATGATGTAAATGGTTTTACGAACATGATTGTAACAACGAAAGAGCAATCAGAATTATTTGGGGAACTTATTTTAATGTTTACTAAACAATTTAACTTTCATTCAACATTGTAGAATACAGGGTTAAAAAACCAGCCAAATACATCAACTTTCTTTCAATCACTGTATTTATGAATTTCATCCCATCTCTTCCTTTTACTAGAACTATGGGATTTTCTGAATTTCTTTTATTTGCTTTTCTGCCATATTGTATATATTTTTTAAGGAAACATAAAATCATAGGGTAGGGAAAAAAGAAATATTATGCAATTTACTGTTTAACTTACTTAAGTTACTTAACTTACTTAAGATGGTCTGGAAGATATTTAGTATTCTTACACTGAAAGTAGATTTCTAACACTTGCTAGGACAATGGTTCTTAATTTTCTGGTTACACAAATAGAATTATTTGTAGACCAGACTAAACTCCCACTTCAGATGAAGTAGTCAATTTCTGAGGATAAATCCCAAGTGTATTTTTCAAAAGCTCCTGAAATTATTCTAATGTGAAGCCAAATTTGAGACCCATTTTTCTATAGAAATTAATATTTATTAAATTTTTACTACGTGCCACATATGGCATTAGACATACTACAAATTTTGTTTCATCTACTTTTATACCTATCACCAAAAATAATGGAATTATTGAATTAATCAACCTTAAGGACCCAAAATTTAACTCTTCTGATTACTTTATACAATCAGCTTATAACAAGATACTTTTGGCACTTTAACTTCAGTAATAAAAAGTTTTTTTAAAAAATTAAGTTTTTGTACATTAAAAGACAAATAGAGAAAACCACAAGCAAAAAAAAATATATATATATGATTTGTTTTGTTTTTGTGTGCTGGCCACAAGAATTATTATAAGGCCAATCCCTTGTATACATCACTCAGGTCAAGAAATAGAAATTTGTCACTCACACTCAAAGTTTTATTTTAGTATGCAAAAAAAATTTTCTTTAAATGGGATTTATATGTCAGAAAAGTTTACATTAAATTTTCTTATTTTTAAAAGTTGTTCTTGAAAAGATTTATCTTAATTTCTTTTAGATGTGTAGTATAATTTTCTTGATGAATTTACATGATAGAATCTTCCAGGAAAGATAGAATTACAGACTAAGATAAGGTTTAAATGCCACAAGTAAGCCTTTAGCTTTCTCTTTTAAACAATATTCAAATTAGGTCTACTTCTACTGTCATAATTCATTGGGAAATTTTCTACAATTATACAAAAGTTAATGTCATGTTTGGCAATGCATTGTTAATACTGCAAATATTGAATAAAAATTTTAAACTGTATTAGGCTTCTCTCTGCAATATTATAATAGTATAGAAACTTAAAGATAGTATAATTTTCTTTTCCTAAATTGATATGTTCATCTTTTCTGCAAAATGTGATCATAAAATCATGTAAGAATTTTCCCTATAGCCATAAAATAAAGAACTGTTTGAAAGTCTTTTTTTAGTTTGTATTTTAGACATCATGTTATTAATAGCATAGGGAAACCAAAATTTTAACTTTAAAATTATTTACACACATATATAACATTTTTATATATTTTAACACAAATATATAATACATATTATAAATACATATTATTCAAAATACATATTGCATATTATAGAGTAGACAATATATTCTAATAATGCTATGTATATAATTAAAATTTTTAGTCAAAATTGGGTATATGAATCAATTAGTACATTTTACGTTTACAAATAAGCCTTAGACACCAGTGTGTTTGTAAGTGAATTCAATCACACCAATCACAAGCTATGTTTTCAGTACCATAGCTTGTTCAAGTTGTTTAGCCTTGCAATATACCTTACCTTGCAAAATCCCATAGTTCTAGTAAAAGGAAGAGATGGGATGAAATTCATAAATACAGTGATTGAAAGAAAGTTGATGTATTTGGCTGGTTTTTTATCTTTTTTTTTCCCCCTACTTTTAAATGATGTAATTTGTGTGTGTTTGGGGTGAATCACAATCTTTGGACACAAATGACAAATTGTACATTTTCCCACCCTAATACGAGATATACATTCCCCTTTCATTTCTACTTCTAGAATTTGGAGCAAAGAACAAGAAAGAATGTCAGATCTCCCATTCTATATGACACCCTGGACCAGGGGCCAAAGAGAATATTGTTAAAGAATTTTAAAAAAGGTGATGGTTGGCAGGGGCATGTTTCAACTTGTCTAGGGTATTTTGTTAGAAATTTCAGATGTAAAATTTTAGTCCCATATAAATGTCCCATATAGATCCTAAACCACACTACAGCCTTTTTCCAGGACATATAGGATTTTCCACATGACATATGTGGCAAGCGTTTTTTTATGAAAGTCTTTTTTTATGAGTCTTTTTGAATTTCTAAGACAAGACTTTATGACGGTGACTGGGAGAGTTGGGGAAGGAGTAGATTTTGCTAATGTTCATTTACTATTACTTGTATTAGATAATGTGTTCTTTGAAAAGTCAAATTATTTTCTAATTCTAAATAAATTAGCACAGCATAGCTGACTAATAGAAATAATGCACTGCCATTTAGAAACCTGGCTTTATAATCAGTTCCTCTGCATTCCAGATAAAAGTGTTTTATCATTAAGTATTTACTTCATTTCCCATATGTGGAAATAAGGACAAAAGACAGAATTGCATGAACAGAGCATGGAATTTCTGATAGGCTGCACTTTCTCTTCATTATTTATGTTTGATCTCAGTAATAGCAATGAGCATTTAAATAAGAAGCTTGACTTCAGTGGATTTGGCTGCCAAAATAAAGTAAATATCAAGGATGTCTTTCTGGCCATCAAATAAAACACTCCTTCAGTAAAATAACCACCACTTTTTCATTTCTCCATTACAAAAATATTTGACTTTCAGTGAATATTTTACCCCCCATCAAAGACAAATTTTCTATTTTAAAAAAGATTCCAGTGTTTTTTAAACTATTTCCATTCAATTCTTTGGAGTATTGGGGTGACAGGAGATGGGGTGTAGAATTGACCTTTGAAAGGGATCAGTTTCCTTTATAACAACACAAAAATCTTAAACAGGAAAAGAAAAACCATGTTATTCAGTATTTTTCATGGCCCAGCACGTGCTTGAATGACCCTTGACCATAACAAAGCATTTGAACAGACACAGCAAGAAAAAAATATTTTTCAAAAGAGATTCTTATCAGTAGAAAAAGAATTCTGATTTTAAAAAATATATACTCTGAGTAATAAGGGTTTCAGTGAAATAAACCATACTTGTGTCTTCCTACAGGAAAGCTTTCCAACTTATTGTTCAGTTTGGTTCAGGATTTTTTTTACTTATGTCTTGTGTATACATAGAAATTTGGAAAGAAAAAGTAAATCTGATAGGATCAGGTCAATAAACCATCAGTTTGTAGTCTTTATCTGGAAAAGAAACAGTAATATAATTTTTTCAGCGTTTTGAAAATAGAATTGATATGAATTTCAGGAATTGAAATCATATCTCTCCCACTGGGAAGTCTTTATTATACAAATACACATACCTGTACACATAGGTGTGTGTGCTTATATATAAACACAATGATATACATATAATCTATTTATAATTAATTTAAAACAGAGTATTTCTCTTTATGTCATAGAGATAAACTTCCTCATGTTTTATTGTTTTCTTCCACTGTCTACCCCTCCTGCTTCTCCTGTTCTCATTCATTCTGAAAAAGAAAAGTAAATTTATACTGACAATAGTTGTGCATCACTGGGATCAACAATATTAAAATTCTGGCAAATGTAGAATTTTAATATGGTAAACACTGAGTGGTATGATGACTACCATAGCAAATCAGACAATCAGATCAACAATACCATGTCTTACCCGCAGTATTCATTCACCCAAAGCCATTTTTATATTACTTTTCAAGTTGCGATAGAACTGGAACGTAAAAGTTCTGAAATGTCAGTGTAGGTATGAGGGACCATCTAGTCCTGTTGCTATTTTTGGAACATGATTTGGCACTTTACAAGATACATTGTTGCCTTACAACTAACTGTGGTCCATCTTATGACTAGTGTCTTTTTGTAAGACTATTACTTCTACACATGTAGAAAGTTTAATATTTGTTTTACAAATGCGAGTGTTTTTCTGAAAGAATCAGTTATTGAAATAAATTGTACATTCCTACAGGGCAAATATAGGCCATTCTCTTTTGTTCACCATTATATCCCCAGAGTTTGATACAACATCTTGACACATAGGAGGTATTCAGTGAATATTTGTTGAATAAATAATAAATGCAGGAAGATAAAAATTCATTGGAAAATCATGCTGTATTTCATTTTACATGCTTTTCTCAATATATACCTTAGTTGATAAAATAATAGGTATTTAATCTTTGAAGTTATTATACCATGAAAAGTCAGATATTCACCTAGAAAATAGTGGTGTACGTCTATTTATTGTTCAGTAAAGTTAATAAAATCTGACTGGAATAGAAAATGCAGATGTCAATGCCATTGGGAGTCATGGTAAAATTATCTGAGCGGTTATACTGTACTTTTGAATTCCTGTTCTACAATTTCAGCAACCATTTTCCTGTATAATTTCACCATAGCTGTGTGGATACTATTCTAGCATTAATTTAGTTTTTAAACTCACCTATAACACAGCTGTAACTGCCTTATAACCAAGCTCCATCTTACTAGTAAGATTACTACAACGTTAAAAAGTCTGCAATGTTAATTAACACATGTCATTTTTATTAGGGTGACCCACTGGGAAAACTTCCTCCTTCCTCTAGTAAGCCTAACCCATATATATACATATATATATATAGTTCTTTTCCTAGGTATCTTATTTTCCAATGTTTAAATTATAATGCATCTACTAAAATTGAATATTTTCTTATAGCTTAATTGACCTCTGTGTTTGGATACACTGGTGAGTACCTTTTCTATAAGTCTTTGTAAGTAGGGGAAAAAGACCTGGCTGTATAATCAGTCCCATTTAGACCCTAATTCCCAAATTAGCCTTCTGGAACTCTAACTTCTGCTTAAAGATTTTAAGATTTTATTTTGATAATTTTGGCTGACATTCTATATGAGTTCCACAAAACAAATGCAGGGCTCCAAAACCCTTTTTTGGAGACCACCAAGATAGAGCTAACTGACAACTTAGTTCCACTAGAAGTAAATAACTCTGTCTTAAGATTTGGAGTTTCTTTTGGAGCTCACAGTTCTCATATGTTTCTGGTTTATGTAACCACCCATGTCATTAGAAATAGAGAAATAAAAGGTTAAAATACCCAGAAGTGATGAGAATGGTAGTCATAATGGAATCATATTTTTAGGCACTTGTCAAAATTCAAATGGCAAATGCAGAATTTTAATATGGTAAACCTCACTGAGTGCTAGTATGACTATCATAGCAAATCAGACCCCCTTGAAAATGTTTACATTAACTTTTCATTGCTATCAAATTTTGTATTGCTACCTAAAATTCTGCATTAAACTTGGAAATATATTCTGGTCTACATTTCACAGTAGATTTGTCTACATAAATGGAAACACTAGGTGAATAGAATGAGTAGTGAATTTATTTCTTTGATACTTTCTTTTTGCCTCCTGCGGTTTAGCTTAGTAAGAAACCCATCAAATACTCACATATAAAGTTAGGGCTGACAAACATCTCTCCTTTTTCCCTATGGAAAGATTATTTGTGTTCTTGCTAATGTGTCACTTTGATAATCATTAGGGCAAGAGAACTTCAGACATTTCCCCTGATTTTGTTTGTCCTTTCTCTGTTGCAGGTAAATATTACCTTATTTGTGAAATATTTAGTAAGAGTACTGGAATAATTTTTTTCCTTCATGTAGATATTTAAGAAAAGATTTCCATTTCATATGCTAAAAATGACTAGTTTTTTTTCTATTTTCTATTCTTTATTTAAGAATTTGCAACTTGATCAGAGACCCAAAATTATCTCATGAGAAAAGAACTTTTATCTGAGGAATGCAAGAACTTTTAATTATCAGGACCAGAGAGACATTAAAATGAGAGAGCAATCGTGTCCAACTCCCTCGTTTAAGCCATGTATTCATCTCTTGAAATTGCTGCTACTGTCACAAGTAGCTATAAATTAACCTAATAATGCCGCACCAGACACTATAACCTACACCCTATAGCTTAACAATGTACAACCAATCTCTAATCAATGTTATCTCTGTAAACCAATGGGAATTCCTGACAAACAACTTTGTATCAGCCCACTCTCTGTACCCCTTTTTTTGCCTTTAAAAATCCACTCGTAACTGCTGCTAATCGGAGTGTATATTCAGGGCAACTCGAATCTATGTTCCCGGGTTGCAATCCTCAAGCCTGACCCAAATAAACTCTCTACTTATGTCTACTTATATTAATTTTGCCTCAGCATCTTCCTTTTTGGTTGACACTCAAATATTACACATTGACAAACATTAATAATCTAATTTAATCTTGGCTTTTCAATAGGAAGGGATATTTAGAATCACTTAATATAAACCTTTAAATTTTCCAGTGAAGAAATTTACTCCCAGAGAGGTGAGATGATTTTAAATGGATTGCCTAAAGGTGACAGATATAGTGAGATATGACAGAGGGAAACCTAGGTTAAAAAAAAAAAAACACTTTAAACAAATTAAATTGAACAGAGTTTAATAGAGCAAAGAACAATTTGCAAACAAGTAGCCCCCCAAACCAGAATAGGTTCACAGCAACTCTAGTGCTGCTGCATGATTGGAGAGGATTTATGGAAAGAAAAAGGAAAGTGAAGTACAGAAAATAGAAGTGAGATACAGAAACAGCCTAATTGTTTATAGCTTGGCATTTGCCTTATGTGAACACAGTTTGAACAGTTGGCTGCCTGTGTGTGGTTGAAGTACGGCTTCTGTGATGGGCTGAGATTTGGCTACGTGTTACGAGAGTAGGTTACAGTCTGTTTACACATCCAGTTAGGTCACAATTCACTATGTATGGAAAATCCTTTAGGCTAAACTTAAAATATGTAAGGAGACAAGTTTAGGCTAAACTTAATTTAACACCTAAAATCCAGGTATCAAGCCTCCACTTCAGTGTGTCTTCTACTTCACAATTTTAGGGGAATTTAAATTTTTTCTCTGAAGTTTCAATAATTTGCATCTATAAAACAAATTGATAATAAACATATTAACAAGAAAGAAAGGCATACACATTTTATTACCTGAACACATGTGCACAGGAGTCATACAAAATATAAAAACTCAATGAAAGACAAGATAGTTGACACTTTTATACCATCTTCAGGTTACAGAAAGAATAGGGGCTTGGAGTGTGGTAAAACAGGTTATGGTGGCCAGACAGGTTATGGAGGGAGATAAAGGAAAGCCAGGCTAGCAAAGATGGTCTTATTATGTAGATGAAACCTTACAGGTAGCAGCCCTCAGGAAGAATAGATGGTAACCTGCAGTTAAAGTTTCTCTTTCAGATTTTTAAAGGTGTCAGACTCTCAGTTAATCTTTCCTAGATCTGGACAGGGGAGACTTCAGAGAACACTTGTTTGCACCTGTTTCTTACTTCACTTTACCTCACCTCTACAGATGCAAATCTCCTCCACAAAAGGCAGCTTTGCAGGGCTAGTCCTGTCTGTAAGATCTCTGTATAGCCATCTCAAAATATGTCAAAAAAGTCTATCTTGGGGTTAAACATTTTGGTTTGCTTCATCATGTTACTTTGGCATAATTGTATTAAATCTGAATTATAGGTACTAGTTGATAGATTAACAGATGTGAAAGGATATTCAGTGATTCCTTCCTTCTTTCAACTCCATTGTAAAATTGAAGATGAAACATGTTGGAACAGTGACATAAACTCCCCTGAGTGGGGCCTGGTAGCCCTGCCCTTGCATTTTAAAGAGTCCTAAAATTAGAGAGTATCATTTTCTCTCATCTCAGTATTATCGGCACCTTGCATAATTACCCCATTTCTTGTCTCAATAGTAGAAATTATTGGCCAAATTTCTCTATGATTTGGGATACAAAAGATCAAAGATAGAATTCACTGCCTTGCCTTTTAGATACAACTGGATGATTTTACAGAAGCAAGCTTGTCCCATTTTTAAAAAATACAACTCCATTCAATTTCCACTGCACCTTACCTTTTTAAAATAACTACTCAAGTAAATACCTAATCACTATAAGGAAGATTCAGAAGATAATGTTTTTACCAAGAATTCCAAAAATATTTTTAAAGCTGTTTACCTAAGATCTCAGCATTCATCTGATTGCAAATTGCTGTTTTCCAATAAAGGTTAACCTGTTCGAACAGGAGCAGAGTATAATTATTATTATTATTATTTTCCCTGAGGACAAATGTGAAAGGAGCCTGGAGAGATCTATGAAGGCTGTGTCCTGACACAAGCAACACATGGATTAGTGGGAGGTGAGGTTGCTGGCCCTTTGTAGGACAATGGGGAAACAAAGGGGTGCAAGTTGAGCTTCAGCTGATGGTTGCCAGTTGCCCATTTGGGTTTTTGTTGTTTTAATCCCACCCTGCCACCCTCCTCCATTCCACTGGTACTGACATTCTCTGCTACCCGTTTTCTTAACTACTATAATTTTCAACCCTTTAAGACTGACTCTTACTATGAAAGTCCTTAAGTATAAACAGAATTTGTCCTCACATAAAATTTAAAGAGGGAAATTGTGTTTAAAGATAAAATATCCAGGAAATAACTATGACATTCATATAATTAAGATGTAATTTTTAATACAAAGAATTCTTAAACTTTTAGATGGTATTATAGTTGCCATTCTACTAGAAAAAATAGAGCTACTCTTTGGTTTTTCCATTTTCCAATGATTCAGACCTATAATATATGCTAGCCTGAAATTAGGAATTAGAGACAAACATGAGCAAGTCATGTAAACCTCACCATTTCTGTTTAACTATTAATAGCACGCATCATATTTCATACCTTTAGGGTTTATGGGAAATCATTTTTCTCCCCTTAAAGAAATTACCTACTTACTCTTGTTTATCCTTACCCCACTCATTCAAATAACATTTATATTCACAAAAGCCAGGCATTTTGTAAGACATTGCGTGAAAAATAACAATTCCATATTTCTAGGCTTGACTTTTGCTTGAGTTCCAATTGAAAATTTTCAAGATATTTTCTTCTTAATACTCTATTATCCTCTTTCTGTGTTCCTGATGTTTGTAATGATATTGCCATTAACACCTAATCACTTTTCCTTAACTCTGAGTCATCTATAATTTCTGGCTTCCTTTCTTCTCCCATAGTCACTCAACAGAAAAGTACAATCATTTCCCTTTCTAAATGGTTTTGTTCCCATTGCTAGGACCGTATTTAGACTTCATGCCTAGTTTTCCTCATTGGCCTCCTTGTGTCTGCTCTCACTTTCTTTGGCTCATCTTATGCAGTGGAGCTAAATGAGTCTTTCTTGGGCATTCTAGAATCACATCTCACACAGATTTAATAATTTCATAATACCTATAATTTTTTTCTTGCATAAAAAACGTTAATAGGTTCACATAAACTCCCAAATTTTAAAAAAATCTTTAGACTGACATCCAACGTCCTCCCTATTTTGGCTCCAATCCTATCTCACCAGGTATAATTTAGTCACTCCCTTAGACAAACCTTCAGCTCCACCTATATAATGAACTCTAATCTTGCCAGCAACATTCTTGATTCTGGTCTGGTGCTGTACTATTCCTCCCTTTTTGGAAAGTTTTCAACCCTCTTTTTCAACTACTTACATTTGATTTACATTGTAGTGTCTATTTCAAGGCCTATGAGAATTACATAGTTATTAAAAAGATAATTTCTGGATTCAGATTATTTGAGTTTAAATTCAAACCCCAGTGAGGAGAATCTAAATTAAAATGAATTGACAAACAACCCACAAATCTCAGTGGCCTTAAATAATAAAACTTGGTTCTCTCTTATGCTGTATGTCCATAGCTGGTTGCCTGGAGAGTTTAATCTGTTTCTTTTGTTCTCAGTGATACTCATAAAAATGGAATTTCCACCCTTTGTATTGTAACAGAGGAAAGGGAATATGGAGAATAAGAAACTTGCTTTTAAACTGTTGCATCCTTAATATGACCATGCCTAACTTCAGAAAATGCAGGGAAATAAATCCTACAACTGGTGTGGAACAAGGAAAACAGAAAATTTTGAATACAGTACTCCCTAAACAGTAGTGCCTCCTCTTTACCATGGACATAATGATATCTGTTTTCAAGGGTTGCTTTGAAGTGTAAATGTAATTATATATCATGCAAATTGCTTTGTAAAAGTCTGGCACCATGTATGTGCTAAATAAATGTTGGCTATATTTACTTTCTGTAACATCTTCTTACAGAATTTAACACAGTGAACATCATGGCTGTCTTAGTCTGGGTTTCCCCCAGACAGCACAAATTGTATTAAGGGCTTTTTGAAGGTAGTTTATTTTGGGAAGTGATCCAAGAGAATAAAAGTAGGGAAGAGGGAAAAGTGAAACTAGAGTGGAGGGAAAGTTGATTGAAACAGGGTTTGCTAAAAAGTTCGTCACAATGTGGGCAACTGGGGCTGAGTCCCACGGGGATCCTAAGAATTGAGGGACAAAAGAGTGGAGTATTTACCCACAGCCTTCCCTGCTCCATTGCTCAAAGATTACCCCATTGAGCACGGAGTACTTTACACCTCCAGGTTCATAAATGTGAAGTGACCAGTGGGATCTCACACGCTTTACATCAAAGAAACCCTAGAACAGAAAGCAAATGATACAGAGTGCAGCTGAAGGACCAGTGATTTGAGTAAGGCTGAAAATAGGGAATGGGCAGTGTGCCAGTACAATACCAATATGGGTGTACTAAGGGCTTCATTCAGTATGTATCATCTAATAAGCTCATGCTAATACGATGATTACATGCGAGTAGCATTTTATGTTATATGAAATAACTGTCATGCTGTAGGGGGCATTTGTTGCCTTTGTCTACATTCTATTCCCTTCACCTTGGTTTTGGTAAAAACACTTTAATTCTCCTTTAGAAAACTAAACTCACCTAATAGCTCTTTGCGTGAGATAGAGCCCAATCCTTCATAATTAGACACATGACCCAAGATAGATGAAGGCATCTTTAATCCTGGGAATTTTCTGAAACTTTAGGAAAATAGGATATAGTTGTGATATAGTCTGTCAAATAAACTTATTGCTCAAAATAACTTTTTGCCAAAGAGGCAACTGCGAAAGCAGAGACAAAGAGAGCAAGGTCATGAGAGTCATCCTGAGGATTGCCTTCAGATTGTACTATCTACTTGTACTTTTGCTCCTAACATTATTTTTTGTTCCATCCATTTTTTTCCCAGTCAATCTTAACCTTAGTGTCTGGTACAGAATGTTCCTGCACGCCATGTATTCCTGTTGTTGTAACGCTTTGTGAACGCCAATTAAAATGAAATTAAAATTAAAATATCATGAGCTGTAATAGATTAACATGTTAATGGCATTCACTTAACTTTGCACAACTTAACAGTTTTCCTTATACACTTTCGACAGTGCACTTGGCATTGCTTTATCTAACCCCCTCATCTTGTTGTATTTTTACCCCTACATTCTTTTTTTCTCACACGTTTACAAATGAAATGTTTTAACTAATACAGTTCATGAAAATCATGACTTGTTTCTGATTACATTTAAATTTAGTTCTGTTCTATTTCAGCATCTAATCAGCATTTAGTTGTTGTATATTTTTAATTTCTCGTATGAATGCTTCTCATTTCCTTATTAGTTTTATCTTTGCCTCAGATAATCCTGCTTTGCCGTCAGTAATCTGGGTTAAACATTGTAGAACAATCCCGAGGAACTTTACGTTGGTATCCCGTCAAACATTTTAATATCACAACTTTGTACCCCCGTTGAAGATTAAAAACTTGTTTCCACTGAAAATGGTTCAGAATAACATGAATAAAAAGAAAATCGACTATTTTAATAATATTATTATAAAAAATACTTATGTCCAATTTGAAAACCCTAAATGGACCAAGTTTTTATTTTTTTAATTTGGTTATATTTTATTGAACATAATTACTTTATGGGGTACCATGATATTTTGTTTCATGCATACAAGTGTAATGATCAAGGGGTATTTGGGGTATCTATCACCTTGAGTATTTATCATTTTTATGTGTTCAGAACATTCAAATTCTCTCTTAGCTACTTTGAAATATACAATACATTGTTGCAAAATATAGTACCTTACTTTGTTATCAAACATTAGAACTTATATATTCTATCTAATTGTATGTTTGTACCCACTAACTTCTCTTCATCCCCCATTCCACCTATTCACCCTTCCCAGCCTCTGATACAGACCATTCTGCACTCTACCTCCATGAGATTGACTTTCGTAGTTTCAAAATATAAACGAGAATAGGCAAAATTTGTCTTTCTATGTCTGGCTTATTTCACTTAACATAATGACTTCAAGATACATTCATGTTGCTGCAAATGACATGATTTCATTCTTTTTAATGGCCACATAGTATTGTGTATATATACCATCTTTTCTTTATCCGTTCTTTCACTGATGAACACTTAGGTTGATTCCTTATCTTTGCTGTTGTGAATAATACTGCAATAAACATGTAAGTGCAGGTATCTCTTTGATATACTGATTTCTTTTTCTTTGAATAAATTCCCAGCAGTGAGAATGCTGGATCCTATGATAGTTCTATTTTTAGTTTTCTGAGAAATGCCCGTATTGTTTTCCATAGTGGCTATGCTAATTTACATTCCTACCAACAGTGTGTAACAGTTCCCTTATCTCCACATCTTCACCAGCATCTGTTATTTTTTACCTTTTTATTAATAGCCATTTTAATTGGGGTAAGATGATATCTAATTATGGTTTTCATTTGCATTTCCCTAATAATTAATGATGTTGACCATTTTTTCCATATACTTGTTGGTCATTTGTATGTCTTCTTTTGGAAATGTCTGTTCATGTCCTTTGGTCACTTTTTAATGGAATTATTTGGTTTTTTCCTGTTTAGTTGTCTGAGTTCGTTGTATATTCTGGATATTAGTCTCTTGTTGGATGAATAGTTTGCAAATATTTTCTTCCATTCTTTAGGTTGTCTCTTCACTCTGTTCATTGTTTCCTTTGCTGTGCAAAATCTTTTTAGTTTAATATAGTCCCATTTGTCTATTTTTGTCTTTGTGTATTTGCTTTTGAGGTCTTAGCCATGAAATCTTTGCCTTTGTTTTCTTCTAGTAGTTTCATAGCTTCAGGTCTTATATTTAAGTCTTTAATCCACCTTGAGTTGATTTTTTTATATGGTGAGAGATAGGGGTCCAGTTTCATTCTTCTCAACATGGACATCCAATTTTCCCAGCTCTGTTTACTGAAAAGGATGTCCTTTCCCCAATGTATGTTCTTAGTGCCTTTTTTGGAAATCAATTCACAGTAAATACATGGACTTATTTCTGGATTCTCTATTCTGTTCTATTGATCTAGGTGTCTCATTTTATAATAATACCATGCTTATTTAATTACTATAGCCTTATAATATGTTTTGAAGTCAGGTAGGTAGTGTGATGCATCCAGCTTTGTTCTTTCTGCTCAGGATTGCTTTGGTTATTCAGGCATTTTTTTGGTTCCATACAAATTTTAGGATTGTTTTTTCTATTCCTGTGAAAAATGATGTTGGTATTTTGATAGTAATTGTATTGAATCTGTAAATTACTTTGGGAAGTATGGTCATTTTAATGACAATAATTCTGATCCATGAGCATAGGATGTCTTTCTATTTGTTTGTGTCCTCTCCAACTTCTTTCATCAATATTTTGTAGTTTTTCTTGTAGAGATCTTTTGCCTCCTTGGTTAAATTTATTCCTATTTTTTTTTTTTTATTTTATAGCTCTTGTAAATGGGACCACCTTCTTTCTTTCTTTCTCAGCTTGTTCATTATTGGTATATAGAAATGCTCCTCATTTTTGTATCTTGATTTTGTATCCTGCAATTTTAGTGAACTTATTTTTCAAATCTAAGAGTTTTTTGGAGGAGTCTTTAGGCTTTTCTAGATACAAGTTTGTATCATTAGCAAATAGGGACGATTTGGTTTCTTCTTTTCCAATTTGGATGCCTTTACTTTCCTTCTTTTGCCAATTATTCTGGCTAGGACTTTCACACTGTGTTGAATGGGAGTGATAAAAGTGGGCATCATTGTCTTGCTCCAGTTCTGAGGGGAAAGGCTTTCAGCTTTTCCCCATTCAGTGTGATGTTAGCTGTGGGTTTGTTATATATGGCCTTTATTATGTTGAGATATGTTCCTTCTATGCCTCCTTTGTTGAGAGCTTTAATCATGAAGAGAAGTTGAATTTTATCACATACTTTCTCTGTGTCTATTGAGATAATTATATATGTTTTGTCATTCATTCTGCTGATGTGATGTGTCACATTTATTTCTTTGCATATGTTGAATTATCCTTGCTTCTGTGGTATAAATTCCACTTGATAACTATGGTGTATTTTTATTTATGTGCTGTGGGATTTGGTTTGCTAATTTGTTGAGAATTTTTGCAACTACATTCATAAGGGATATTGCCCCATAGTTTTTTTGTGTGTTGCATCCCTGTCTGGATTTGGTATCCGAGTAATTATGTCCATGTACAATAAGTTAGGGAGAATACCATCCTTTTCAATATTTTGAAACAATTGAGGAGAGTTGATGTTAGTTCTTCTTTAAAACTTTGGTAGAATTTTCAGGGAAGCCATCAGTCTGGGACTTTTCTTTGTTGGGAGATTTTTATTACTTATTCAATTTCATTATTAGTTATTGGTCTGTTCTTGTTTTCTATTTCTGCTGACTCAATCTTGGGAGGCTTTATGTGTCCAAAAATTCATCCATTTCCTCTAGGTTTTCTAGTCTGTTAGTGTATAGTTGTTTGTTATAATCTCTGAAGATCTTTTGTGCTATCAGTTATAATGTCTCCTTTTTCATTCTGGATTTCATTTATTTGGGTCTTCTCTCTCTTTTTTCTTGGATGGACCAGCAAGTGGTTTATCAATTTTATTCATCTTTTCAAAGACCAATTTTTCATTTAATTGATCTTTTGTATTTATTTATTCTTTTTTAAAAATTTCAGCATATTATAGGGGTACAAATGCTTTGGCTACATGAATTGCTTTTATACAGTTTGAGTCAAAGTTATAAATGTGCCCATCACCAGATAGTGTGCTTTGTACTTGGTAGGTGTGATTTTACCCATCCGCTCTTCCCCCTCCCACCTGCTTAACTTGTATTGAGTTTTACTTCCATATGTGCACCTGAGTGTTGATCGATTAACTGCAATGGAATAGTGAGTACATGTGGTATTTGTTTTACAATTCTTGTGATACTTCACTTAGAAGGATGGTCTCCAGTTCCATCTAGGTTGATGCAAAAGGTATTAGTTCACCATTTTTTTATGGCTGAGCAGTACTCCATGGTATACATATACAACATTTTATTAACCCACCCATGAATTGATGGGCACTTGGGTTGATTTCACATCTTTGCAATTCTGAATGGCGCTGCAGTAAACAGTCAAGTGCAAGTGTTTCTTGATAAAGTGGCTTTTTTTTTCCTTTGGGTAAATACCCAGTAGTGGGATTGCTGGATCAAATGGTAGGTCTACTTTAGTTCTTTAAAGAATCTCCATACTATTTTCCATAGAGGTTGTACTAGTTTGCAGTCCCACCAACAGTGTATATGTGTTTCTTTCTCTCCACATCCATGCCAGCATCTGTTGTTTTGTGACTTTTTAATAAAAGCCATTCTCACTGGAGTTAGGTGATATCTCATTGTGGTTTTTAGTTGCATTTCCCTGATGATTAGAGACTTTGAGCATTTTTTAATATGTTTATTGGCCATTAGTCTATCTTCTTTTGAAAAGCTTCAGTTCATGTCTTTTGCCCACATTTTAAAGGGGTTGTTTGATTTTTTTCTTGCTGATTTGTTTGAGATCTTTGTAGATTCTGGTTATTAGCCCTTTCTCACATGTATAATATGCAAATATTTTCTCCCATTCTGTAGGTTGTCTATTCACTCTTTTGATTATTTCCTTGGCTGTGCAGAAGCCTTTTAATTTAATCAAGTCCCATTTATTAATTTTTGTTTTGCTGTGATTGCCTTTGTGGTCTTCTTCATAAATTCTTTGCTTAGGCCAATATTTAGAAAAGTTTTTCAAACATTTTCTTCTAGAATTCTTATACTTTCATGCCTTAGGTTTAAGTCTGTTATACAACTTGAATTAATTTTTGTGAGTGATGAGAAGTAAGGATCCAGTTTCAGTTTTCTACGTGTAGTTACCCAATTTACCTAGCACCATTTATTGAACGGGGACTCTTTTCCTAAGTGTATGTTGTTGTTTGCTTTGTCAAAGATCAGATGGCAATATGAGGATGGTTTTATATCTGGGTTCTCTGTTTTGATTCAAGGGTCTATGTCTCTGTATTTGTGCCAGCACCATGCTGTTTGGGTTACTACAGCCTTGCATTATAGCTTGAAGTCTGGTAAAGTGATGCCTGCTGATTTGTTCTTTTTACTTAAGGATGCTTTGGCTATTCAGGGTCTTTGCTGGTCCCATGTGAAGTGCAGAATTATTTTTTCTAGGTCTGCAAAAATGATACTGGTATTTTAATGGAAATTGCATTGAATCTGTAAATCACTTTGGGTACTACAGACATTTTAACAATGTTGATTCTGCTGATTTATGAGCATGATACGTTTTTCCATTTTTTTTTAGATCCTTTGCTGTTTCCTTTCTTGGTGATTCATAATTCTCCTTGTAGAGGTCTTTCATCTCCTCAGTTAAATATATTCCTTGCTATTTTATTTTCTTTGTAGCTACTGTGAAAGGTATTGAGTTTTTGATTTGGTTCTCAGCTTGACTGTTGTTGGTATACAGGAATGCTACTGATTTTTGTACATTGATTTTGTAACCTTAGACTTTGCTGAATTTATTTATCAATTCCAGGAGTCTCTTTGCAGAATCTTTGGAGTTTTCTATATATAAGATCATATCATCAGTAAAGAGCAATAACATGACCTCTTTTTCTCCATTTGGATACCCTTGATTTCCTTCTCTTGCCTGATTGCTCTAGCTAGGACTTCCAGCACTATGTTGAATAGAAGTGGAGATAGTGGGCAACCTTGTCTAGTTCAAGTTGTAAGAGGGAATGCTTTCAATTTTTCCCCTTTAGTATGATGTTGGCTGTTGGTTTAATAATTTGGAGGTATTTTCTGTCTATGCCTATTTTCTGAAGAGTTTTTATCATAAAAGGGTGCTGAATTTTGTCAAATGCTTTTTCTGCATCTATTGAGATGGACGTATGGTTTTTGTTTTTGCTTCTCTTTATGTGGTCAATCACATTTATGAATTCACGTGTGTTGAACCATCCTTGCATCCCTCAGATAAAACCCACTTGATCATGGTGGATTATTTTTTTGATGTGCAGTTGAATTTGGTTTGCTAGATATTATTGAAAATTTTTGCATCTATATTCATAAGAGATATTGATCTGTATTTTTCTTCTTTGTTGTGTTCTTTCCTGGTTTGGGTAATACTGCCTTCATAGAATGAATTGGGGAGGATTCCTTCCTTCTTGATGTTATGAAGCAATTTCTGTAATACGGGTAACAATTCTTCTTTGTAGGTCTCACAAAATTTGGTTATGAAACCATCTAGTCTGGAACTTTTTTGCTGGAAGGTTTTTTATTGCTATTTCAATTTTGTTACTCGATATTGGTCTGTTCAGGAGTTCTATTTTTTTCATGATTGAGTCTAGAGAGGTTGTTTGTTTCCAAGACTTTGTGCCTTTTTCCAATGTTTTCAAGCTTATGTGCAGAGAGATTTTTATTGTATTCAGAGATGATATATTGTATTTCTGTGGTATCAGTTGTAATATCTTCTTTTTCATTTCAGATTTAGCTTGGTAGGGTCCTTTCTTTTCTGTTTCTGGTTAACCTAGTGAGAGGTCTAATGATTTTTTTTTTTTATCTTTTCAAAGAACCAACTTTTTTTTCATTAACTTTTTGTATAATTATTTTGTTACTGATTTCATTTAATTCTGCTCTGACCTTAGTTATTTCTTATCTTATGCTGGATTTGGGATTGGTTTGCTCTTCCTTTTCTAATTCCTTGAGATGCTTCATTAGATTGTTGATTTGTGATCTTTCTGTCTTTTTGTTGCAGGCATTTAAGGCTATAAGTTTTCCACTTAGAACTGCTTTTGCTGAATCCCACAGATTTTGATTACTTGTGTCCCCTTTGTCATTTAGTTCAAGAAATCTTTTGATTTACATCTTAATTTCCCCCTTGATTTAATAATTCTTCAGCAGCAGGTTGTTTAATTTCCTTGACTTTGTGTAGAGTTGAGCATTTCTTTTGGAATTGATTTCTAATTTTATTCCACTGTGGTTTGAGAAGATACATGGTATAATTTCTATTTTTTTAAATTTGTTGAGGCATGTTTTGTGCCCTAAGATGTGATCAATTTTAGAAAATGTTCTATGTGCTGATCAAAATAACATATATTCAGTAGTTTTGGGTTAGAATGTTCTGTAAATGTCTGTTAGGCCCATGTGTTCTAGAGTTCCATTTAATTCCAGTGTTTCTTTATTTATTTTCTGCTTGGCAGATCAGTCCAATTCTGTCAGTGGGTTGTTGAAGTCCCCGGCTAGTACAACGCTACTGCTTATCAATTTGTTTAGATCTAGTAGGGTTTGTTTTATGAATTTGTGTGCACCTGTGTTAGGTGCATAAATATTTAGGATTATAATGTCTTATTGTTGAATTCTTCCCTTTACCAGTATATAATGGCCATCTTTGTCTTTCTTTACTATTGTTGATTTGAAGTCTATGTTATCTTGTATGAGAATGGCAACATCAGCTTTCTTTTGGTTTCCATTTGTGTGGAATATTGTTTTCCATCCCTTCATCTTGAGTCTGAATGAGTCCTTGTGGGTTAGATGTGCTTCCTGGAGATAGCAGATAATTGGCTTTTATTTTTCTTATTCATTCAGCCAGGCTATGTCTCTTCAGTGGGGAATTCAAGCCATTCAGATTTATTGAAAGAATTAATATGTGGGGTGAATTTCTGTTCATTCTGTTGAGTAGAACTTTATTGTTTCATTTTACCACTTGAGCCATTATGGTATTTGTGCTCTGAGCTTTAGTTCTTGGGTAACTTTACACCTGTGGGTGTCTATTGTGTTGATCGATGTATAATGCTGATCTGAGTACTTCCTGCAGGTCACGTCTGGTAATGACAAATTCCTTCAGTGTTTTCTTATCTAAGAAAGCCTTTATTTCTCCCTCATATAAGAAATTTAGTTTTGCAGGATACTGAAGTCTAGGCTGGCCATTATTCTGTTTAAGGAAATTGAGAATGGGCCCCAATACCTTCTGGCTTGTAAGGTCTCAGTTGAGAAGTTTGCAATTAGCCTGATGGGTTTTCTTTTGTAAGTTACCTGATGTTTTTGTCTTAGGGCTAATGGGAGTCCCTCATTCATGTCCACTATGTGTCATGGTGCTTGCCTCTTTTTTATGAATCTCCCAGGAGTCCATTGAGCTAATTGTACCTGAATATCTTTCTAGAAAGACCAGGGATATTTTCCTCAATTATTCCCTCAAATAGGTTTTCTAACCCTTGTGTATTTTCTTCTTCACCCTCAGGTATACCTATGATTCTTATGTTAGGCCTCTTTATATTTCTTGTAGTCTTTGTTTGTTCTTCTTATTTCTCTGTTCTTTGCCTTTGACTGACTTGTTTAATTCAAAGATGTTGTCTTCAAGCTCTGAGATTCTTTCTTCTGCCTGATCTATCCTATTCTTAAGACTTTCCACTGTGTTTTGTATTTCCTTGAATGAATTTTTCATTTCCAGAAGTTCTGTTTGATTTTTTAAAAATAATTATATTTCTTTAGTGAATTTTTGTTCATTTCCTGTATTTCATTTTTTTGTGTTGGTTTTCCATTTGCTCTTGTATTTCATTGAGCTCCCTTATAATCCCTATTCTAAATCCTTATCAGTCATTTCAATCTTTTCATTTTTGTTGGTATCCTTTGGTAAAGAGTTATTGTTTTCTTTTTGGGGTGTCCTTTCACTCTGATTTTTCATATTTCCACATTTCTTTCACTGATTCCTTCTCATCTGGCCTCTCAATGAAGACCTGGGTGTGCTAGCCTGGCTTGCAGTCCTGTTTCTGGGTCCATGAAAATCGATCCCTGACTGTGCCAGGGAGAGGGGTGCTGGTCCTGAGTTGCCTATGGGGTGTTCTAGCAGGTTTGTTGAACCTCTCGGGTTACTTTTGGCCTGCTGTCTTCACGTCTTCTCAAGAATGTGAAATGATTTATATCCCTTAGTTTAATCTCCAAGATGATGGGTGGTACTTGTGAGCACAAATCAGCTGCTCCCTATTTGCTTGAATTGGAAGGCACTATGCTTAGCTATAGAGTCATTTCCCCAGTCATTGATTGATGTTTGTGTGGAAGAGCCATCTGCCGAGATGTTCTTTTGTGCCAGTGGTAAGCTCTGGTTCCCCAGGTGGAGCACACGAATGCCCCAAGCTTCAGGAGGAACCATGCAGCTCCCAGGGGGTTACTTGATCTCTACTCCCACTGAAGTGGGGGGAGGAGCAAGACAGATTGTGGTAGGATTGCGAGATCCTGAAAGTATTTGCAAACCTTCCACAGATCTCAGAGGTTGTTTATCTGGCTGCTATGGGGAGCCACTGGTATGAGGTTCAGGGTAAGCTCTCCAAACCAGGAAGGCTGTTCCTGAGGGGGCATCTAATCTCTTGAGTGCTAAGGCCCCAGGCCAGGCTCTTTCCACCCTTGTCCACTCATCCATTTGCTCTGAGGGTGGGGTGAGCAACCCCCCTAATTGCCACTCCTTGTAATTCTACAACACACTCCCATCAGATCAGTCCATTTGATGTTCCCTCACTGCCCAAGATTGGCTCTCAAACTTCCCCCCAGTCCATGTGTCTGACCCACTAGCATGTATCTCCACAAAATGCTGGCAGTTAGGGGGTTCCCTAATTGTGCACCCCTGTTTACCATGAGACCCCAAGGGGAGAGTAGTAGGCCTCTTTATGCACAGGAACCTCAGCCAGGGCCATACTCCCACCAGAGAGAAGAAGCAACTCATGAATTTCGTGGCTTGAGGTGCAGTCCCTATTGTAATGAGTTGGGGGAGGTGCTGCTGCTCCCATTCAGGCAGTGCACCCAAGGCATTCAGTTGCCATGGGAATCAGGGACTAGGCTATTTCTCTCTGAGTGCCACACCCCTATCCAATATGGTTGTTCTCCAGCAGGGTGTGGGGTATGTGCACTCACAAATCCCCATTCCTCAGCACCTGTCCACACTCTCCCATTGGATATGTCTGCAAGGGCTTTTTCACCACCTGAGTCCAGGACCATGACCTGTCCCCTGCATCTCCCTGCACCATTCTCGTGTCTGGGGGACACTGGGAACAGCCCGCCTGTCTAAGCCACCGGTGTGAAAACCCACAAAATGCCAGCAGGCAGGAAACTCCCAAATTGTGGTGGCCTTGCTCTCTGTGACAAGTTCAGCCAGGAGTATGTACCTGCCATAGAGCACAGCCTTTTGTGAGCTTCTTGATTCAAAGTACTCTCACGGTTGCAATGCATGTGGGAGGGGCTGTGGCTACCAGTTGGCCTGAGCTCAAATTACTTTCTCTGATGCCTCGAGTGGGGGGTGGTGGTGCAGAATAGAAGGTGTTTAGGTGTAAGAAAGACATTGCTCTGGTCTCTAGTGGCAGTCTCCCGTGGGGTGTCCCTTATGGGCACCCAAATATGTGGGGTTCACTGGTTCACCCCACTATTCCTAATAGCCTCCATGGCAGGGCTCGTGGAGGGTGGAAGCATCTTCGATATATTTTGTGTCCCACTGTTCACTGAAGGCACCTGGGTGGGGGAGGGGAAAACCCCCTTACCCTTTCACTGGGCTCCAAGCATCTCTGGGTTTGATCCACACTGCTATCTTCTCCTCTCTATCTTCTTATTTCTCAGCTTCTCAGTTTTTCTCCATGGGGTCCCCAGAAATCTCTATTATCTCTCTCTGTGATCCTCACCTGAGTTGTGACTCTTCTCCACTCTCTTCAGTCCAATATTCTACCTTCCAGCTGGGACAGTCTGACAAGCAATGTCTCTATTCAGCCATCTTGCCCCTCTCCCCTGTATTTTTTTAAAATTTCATTTATTTCTGCTATGATCTTTATTATTTCTTTCCTTACACTAATTTTGGGTTGGGGTTTTTCTTGCTTTTTAGTTCCTTGAGGCACTGTGTTATATTGTTTATTTGAAATCTTTCCACTATTTTGAGTAGACAATTTTTGCTATAAACTTCCCTTTTAGTACTCCTTTTACTGTATCACATAGGTGTTGGTACACTGTGTTTCAGTGTTCATTTGTTTCAAGAATTTTGTTTATTTCTTCCTTGATATTTTTCTTGACTCAATGGTCATTCAGGAGCACTTTGTTTAATTTCCATGTATCTGTGCAGTTTCTAATATTCCTCTTGTTATTGAATTCTAGTTTTATTCCATTGGTCTATACTGGAGAGTGTTCCATGTGCTGATAAGACTAACATATATTCTGTAGTTTTGGGGTAGAATGTTCTGTAAATGTCTGTTAGATACATTTGTTGTAGAGTTCTAAGTCCAGTGTTTCTTTGTTGATCTTCTGCCTCAATGATCTCTCCAATTCTGTCAGTGACGTGTTGAAGTCCCTGGCTATTGTGATGTTGCTGTTTATTTCTTTGCTTAGATCTAGTAGAATTGTTTTATGAATCTGGAAGCTCCTGTGTTAGGTGCATACATATTTAGGATTATTATATAATCTTGTTGAATTGCTCCCTTTATCATTATACAATAACTATTTTTGTCTTTCTTTATATCATTATTGATTTAAAGACTATTTTATCTGACATAAGAATAGCTACTTCTGCTCATTTTTGGCTTATATTTGAGTGGAACATTTCTTCCATCTCTTTATCTTGAGTCTATGAGAATCATTGTGAGTTAAATGGGTTTCTTGAAGACAGCATATATTTAGTTTGTGCTTTTTTTAATCCATTCAGCCAGTTTATATCTTTTAAGTGGAGCATTAAGACTGTTTACTTTCAATGTTATTATTGATACGTGACATACAGTTCTGTTTGTTCATCATGTTGATTGTTATCTAGTTGCTTTGTTTTACCCTTGTGTTACTGTTTTATAAGAGCTGTGAGTTTCATCATTTGGGTGTTTTTACACTGGTAGGTATAGGCTATTCTGTTTAATGTATAGATCAATTTTGAGCATTTTCTGTATGGCAGGTCTAGGGGTGACAAATTCCTTTAGGGTTTGCTTGTCAGGAAAGACTTTACTTCTCCTTCATTTATGAAACTTAATTTTGCAGGATACAAAATTCTTTGCTGGCAGTTATTCTGTTTCAGAAGACTAAAAGTAGAACCTCAGTCTCTTCTGGCTAGTAAGGGTTTTGCTGAGAAGACTGCTGTTAGTCTGATTGGCTTTTCTTTGTAAGTTGCTTGTTGCTTTCCTCTCACAACTTGTAGAATTTTCTCTTTCATTTTGACTTTGGCCTGACTGATGACTATGTGCCTTGATGATGTCCTATTTGCCATGAATCTTCCAGGTGTTCACTGACCTTCTTGTATCTGGATGTCTAAATCTCTAGTGATATCAGGGAAGTTTTCCTCAATTAGTTCCTCAAATAGGTTTTCCATGGTTGTTTGTGTTTGCTTCTTCTCCCTCCAGGATACCTATGATTCTTACATTAGCTTGCTCTGCATAATCTCATATTTCTCAGAGAGATTATTCATTATTTTTCTTGATTCTTCTTTCTACATTTTTTACTGACTGGGTTAATTTGAAAGCCTTATCTTTAAGCTCTGAGATTCTTTCTTCTGCTCAGTCTAGTCTGTTGTTAATACTTTCTAGTGTATTTTGAAATTCCCTAAATGACTGTTTCATTTATATAAGTTCTGTCATATCTTTTCTTAGGTTATCTATGTCTTTGGTGAATTTTTCACTGATGTCCTGAATTTTTTTTTAGTTTCTTTGTGTTGGTTTTCAACTTTCTCACCAATCCCACTGATCTTACTTGCCATCCATATTCTGACTCGATATCTGACATTTCAACAATTTCCCTTTGATTAGAGTCCACTTCTGAAGAACTATTGTGACCCTTAAGGGGTGTCAAAACAGCCTGTTTTTTTTTTTTCATGTTGCCAGAGTTCTTATGCTGGTTCCTTCTCATCTGAAACATCTTCTCTCAGCTCAAGACAGATAGCTTTGCAGTGCACCTTTTCTTCTCTGCTGGGATGGCACACTTGAGTCCTACTCCAAAAGATTGACCAGGCAGGAGAGGGGTGGGTGCATTATGAAACTTCAACAATGCTGCTCTCCTGTGTTTCCTTATTCACCTGTGGTTGTCATGGGTGGTTGACACACTGAAGCATGAGCAATCACCCTATCCAGGTTTGTTGGTGCATGGTGGCCTGAGTGTTTGCCCAGGCCAGGTACCCTGGAGGTGGTGAGGCATCTACCCACAGGACATGCAAGAGAGTCCAGCCTCTCTGTTCCCTCCCTGGTCTGGCTGGAGTGATGGGGAGGCAGCAGCAATGGATCTCACCCCAGGGTAGATGCAGGGCTCTGGGACTGTGACCTCAAAATTGTGCCAACCACAGCACCCAGGTTTCATAAGCCAGAGGTACCCTGCTGTGCCTTCTCTCCCCAGAAATGCCACTGCATAGTGTCCAATCAGCCCCTGTGTCAGTCCAGCAGCCTTCTGTAGAGGAGGGGCCCACCTGCTGCTCAGATTGCAATGTTGATGGAGGAAGTGTTGAGCCCCAGGATTCTTTCTTCTTTTCCTTCCCCACATGTGGTCACCTTTCCCATGGGCCTCTGATCCTGCCAAGCAGGTTGCCCCAGTTCCCTGTCCTTCACTTTGGGAGCCTCCTGTCACCTCTCTGTTGATTCTCAATGCTGTCTCTTAGACAACTGATGTGAAGGTGAATATCCACTTGCCATTTTCGATCCTCTAGTTGAGAGTGGTTTGTGAAGGTTGTTTGTAGTCTGCCATCTTGGCCCCCTTGTCTGTTTGGTTCTTTTTTATGGTATCTATCTCTTTGGTAAATTTCTCATTCATACCTGGAATTGTTTTTCCTTATTTATTTGTATTGTTTTTCAGAACTCTCTTGTATCTCACTGAGCTTCTTTAAGTATCCAAATTTTAAATTGTTTTTCTAGGATTTCATAAATTTCTTTTTGATTGGGATCTGTTACAGGAGAATTACTTTATTCCTTTGGAGGTATCATATTTCTTTCCTTTTTCATGTTTCCTATGTCCTTACATTGACACATCTGGTGTAATAGTCACTTATTTCAATTTTTTGAATTTGCTTTCTTAGTGGAGGATTTTCCTGAAGATGAATCTATGGTGTTGATTGGGTAGGGCACTTTGGTTTTAATTCTGGGTGTGTGTAGTAGCGTAGTCTCTGTATGATTTCTTTGGTTGTAAACAGCATCAGTGGTATCTATTTTTTCCTTGGTGGCTTAGGGTGTGGTTGTTATTAGAGGCTGTAGCTAAATTTTGTTTGTGACTGTGATGCCAGGTGAGTCAGTCTTCAGACCTACTGGTGGCAGCAGTGGGTTGAGAGTGCCTGTCTTTGGGCCCCAGGATAGTGTGTGCTGGTATCAGTGTTAGCAGGTCCAGGCAGCCCAATTCTTAGGTGTCCAGGTAGCTTGCTCAGGTGACAGGAATGACAGTGGTGTATGAGCAGGTTCTCAAGCCCTTGGGCAATGGGCATAGCATGGACAATATCAGTAGCAGTGGTGGGAAAACACTCTGGAACCCAAGCAGTCTATACTATTCTTGGTGGTGGCTAAGGCGAGTTGGGTGTCTGGTCCCCAGAACCACAGATGGCATGTGCAGGTGAATGCAAGATGTGGTATTAGTGGCAAGTTGAGTGGTCCTGACCTTAGAACTTAGGAGAAGTGCTCAGATGCTACCAGTGATGGACTGGGCTGGGCAATCGCTAGGCACCTTGATGGTGTGCTTTGGTAATGGGGGTGGGGGAGCCATGGAGCCAGGATGGGCAGAGCTGTCCTTTGGCCCCCTGGTGGTGCATGTATGTGCCAATTGTGGTAGTAAGGGGTGGGAGTGATCTCTAGGTTGCCAGCAGAATGCTAGGTAGGGTCAGCAGAAGCTGTGCTGTGGCCCTGCCACTGGGGAGGGCAGAATTGCTTTCCCTGGGACCAGCCATAGGCAGGCAGCTGGGGGACATGGGCTTTGCTCGTGCCTCAGCCCTGCAGCAGCCCACAGTGTCAGCAGTTGTGGGTGATGGAATTTGTCCTTGGAATGTGTGAAAATGCATGGCTGCCTGTCTGCTGGGGAGAAAGGAATCACAGCCTATGGCTTAGCCTTTGTCCTGGCAGCAGGGCAAGACACAGTCTGGTGGGATGAGGATTGCTCTCTGAAAATGGCATCATGCTGCAGCTGCTTAAAAGTTCGGGGTTTGTGTGACCCAGCCTGAGCTCTCTCTCTGGAGCAATGCCTTCACACAGTTTCCAGGTAGCTCTCTATGTTAGTCTCTGGGCCTGTGAAGGTCAAGGGGCTAGGATTGTAGAAATACACAGAGGAAATGTGGACCACTGGGGGTCTCTCACTTATGCTTTCCCTGCATTAGGAAGGTGCGCCAGACTCCCAGCCAATCCCAGCTGAAAAGGCTGCCTGTCTCCCTCTCCTTCCTTGCTTTTGATGCTTCCCATTACTTTTTAATTGAATTCCTGTGTTTTCTCTTAGACGGTCTATTGGAAGTGTGTACTCACTATTTGGGCTTCTCTCTGTGGCAGAGGCAAATACCAGATGCATCTAATCAGCCATCTTGAAGCCCCTTCAAGTTTTTATTTTTGAGGGGGTGAAGATTCAGATACTTAGTTAAGATTATTAACCTATACCTTATAATTATTTTAATTATGCCATTTTTGAATCATTAACATTTTCTGAATAAAAGTAAATTGTATAAGCAGAAGCTAATAATTTCACATCTGAAGTGAATATTTAAGTCTCAAATTGGAGAATACACTTGAAAATTTAAATCTATGCATTAAAATGTATTAGCTTAAACTTATTGTTATTATTCAGTGAAAATTTATATTGACTCACATAGAAATGTGAAGAAACATCAGGGTTGCAATGATTACAGATTACAAATTAGCAGTTATTATCAATAGCTGGGGATAAAGTGAGATGTTTAAAGTACCATAGAAAGAGAAATGCTAGGGAATTGAGAAGTGAAACTCTACAGGAAGTAAGCCATATCCTATTACTCAATATAAGGTTGGGGAGGTATAAAGAAGTCAGCACCTGAGGAGAAGAAAAGATGGCATTTTACCAAGATAATAACACGAGAATTAAATTCCAGGGAGAGTCAAATTGGCTTAGCTTTGGACACAAGACAAGTCTTTGGCCAAGACTAAATCTAACTAGGATGAATAATTTGGGATAATGGGTAGATAATAGGTAGTGGACAGATAAAAAAAAAAGATGCTGACTACAATTCTAAATATAATAATACATTAAGCCATTAACTTTGAGAACTCAGAAAATAGATGATTGACCCTGGTGCTGTATTTCTATTTTTTTGTGTGTGAAAAATACTTCTCTCTCAAGTTGTTTTTACCTTTTCTTTAGGTACATATTTATTTTTTGGAAGGAATGCTTGAAGATCAATACTGATGCACTCATTTATAAACAAAAATATTGTCCATTTTCAAATTAAAATGAAGAGCTTTTGACTAAAAAACCAGCAAGCTTCACCTCTTCTGAGGTTTAATATTTTTGTCCATGAAATAGGAGATTGGTCTAGATAATCTCCAACTCCTACATTCTGTAGGACTGTGAAGATAATGACTCACCACAAACATGATTTTCAGAGACGCTTAGAAACTAAAGTTCACCCTTTGATATTTGGCTTGTGATCTGGAGAGGCTGGGCTTAGGTAAATAAGCCATGGTATGAAATGTCCTCCCTGAAATTAGGAGTAAATCCCCAAATTCTACCCTGAGTCCTTATCAACTGAATAGCCTGCCACAGTCCATAAAAGCAAGAATGTGAAATTTTTGGAGTAAGTACAGTTGTATATCTTGAGATTAGTGAATATAAACAAAACTATTGATATTATCTGATTATTGTTGCTGGGTTTTTTTCTCTTACTAGAGATCCCTGTTTCTTACTTTAGAATAGAAATGAAAACATAAATCTGATGGATGTATACAAAATTAAAACATAGACATTAACAACAGAGATAGTTTCTTACTATATTTTTCAGCAGATATTCAATAATTAAGCATTTTTTGGTAGGCATATTCCCTCATGCACATTTGCATGATATCTGGTCCTATAGGTGAAAATACAATAGACAATATGATGCATGATAATTATGGATTAGAATATATGTTTTAGTAGAGGATTTTTTTGTTTCTTTTATTCATTCTTATAAAGAAGTTAACATTTCCAGCTAAACTATTTTACAAGGGAAAGAAACTGTGATTTTTTTAAAAAATAGCAATAGAAATACACTTTTTTACAAACTTCTATGTAATATTTTATTGGCAATCTTTGGTAGCATTTTTACCAGGAGTATAATACCAATTTCTTTCATCTGTATAGTATGAAGTTTTATAGTTTTTCAAAAGCATAGTATGGACTGCAGGGAGGCAAGGAGTGAAGGCAGAGGAGAAAGGTAGGCGAGAGGTTGAGTAGAAAGAGTTAAACAATAAAAGAAGAACATACAATTTGAAAGTTGATGATAAAATTACTTAAGTCTATTCTCTCCATTCAGTTCAAAGCAAAGGGAAAGCATTTTTAAATAAACAATTTACACTATGTGACAAAAGGATGTAGAATGTGTTAAACCCAATAACTGATGATTAGATGCTATCACATCAGCACAGAGATGTTTTACTCAATTAGCCATTATCATTTATTACTGGGTGAATGTTCAATGCCATGTTAGTTAATTTGCCCTTAAATTTGCATTATACTATGTATACTTATATTTTCTTTTATTTGTTTAATATTTTTTATTATTATACAGGTACCATAACCATCTGTCATAACTGAGAAAATAGAGAAAGAAAATAAATTGAAATAAACTACTGTATTACCCATTAATACTACATTAGTACTACCCTCTGACTTGTCCTCAGCATGTATACATAACTCATAATTTAGCATGTGAATTTTTTGGAATGCTACTTTCTCCCTTAACACTATAAATAAGCATTTTGATGTTATAAGAATAGAAAGCATACCCGTAATATTTAGTGGCAATATAATATTTTGTCATGTATTAGATCTCTCCAAATTTATTTAGCCACCTTCAATCTTGGACTTTAAAGCCAATTTCCATTTTGTCATATGGGAATTAATATTGTAATAATTATTACATCAGTATAGTCGGGTTTTTTCCCCAATATCTCTTTAAGATAGAGCTAACACTTTTGGAATCACTTAGTGAAGAATATAAATATTTTTATGTCTCTTGTTTTACATTAGCAAATTGCTTTCTATAAGGGCTAATTACACTCTCATGAGCAATATAGAATTTTGTTTCCTTTGACAATTTAATGAAAAAATTGATACTTTATAGTTATTTAATTAATGTTGTTTTAATTAGCACATTTCTTAGGAACAATTTGCTCCCTATATTTTTTACTATTTGTTACTAATTGTGTTCTCTGTTTTGTGAATCATTGATTTATGATATTTCCCCATTCATCTAAGGTTTTGCTGACTTGGGGACACTTAAAGATCCATGAGGCAAAATACTTGTCTCATCTCATTATTTGACTATCTTGATGATATAATCAGTCTCTATAAAAATTCATATTGCTATACCCTGCTGTAAATATGCATGGTGGAAAGTAATAATTCCATTTCAATTTTAATCATTGGGAATTAATAAGTATATGCAAAAATATGAACCATCTATGTGAGCATGGTTCTTTATGTTTTGGCTTATATTTTAATTTGTTTTGAATAAAGAAAGCTACACACAATGGGAACATGAGGTAGGCAGGAGACTGTGCATATGTTGTCATATTTAACTTCCAAGGAGATAGGTTTATAAAAGGAAGCATGAGCAAAAATGTTAGGGAAGAAGAATGCTATTGATTCTTTGAGAAAGAGGACAAGGGGTTATGCTCTGTCTTTAAGAGACACTTAAATGTGCTGTTGTAGCTCTGGAGTGCTGGTTGTGTTGTGGCATAGTTCAGAAAAGGGTGTGTTAGTGGCAGGATATTTGAAAGAAAGACGAAATTAGTCATCACTCACTCTAAGTTGTTATTTTATCAGCATAACAAGCAACAACTTGTTTTATTAATGTGTTTTTAATAGTGTCATAGGGCTTGGCTGGCATGTCATTCTGCAAGCAAAAGGTGCAGAAGGATTTATATTGTTAAGGGTGAAGCCTGAATAAAAATTTAATTGTAAAATAATGTCCGGTATGCAAGGTATAGCCCTGAGCTGATCCCATCCCTTGAAAGTTTTAACTCATCGCTCCTATCCCACTATGCATATAGAGAACAATCTATTTATGCATTATTTTTATGGATCACCTTGGTTCATTTAGTATAATGACATTATTTAGCTTTTCCTCTGCTCAGTATTGCACTGACTGCTTTATCCATCCAGGATTCCTAGTCAAAAAATATTTTCAACAACATTTTTTGTCTTTGTGTTATGAAAACTGATGATAAAACTTTCCAGAAGAGAAAATCTTTTGGGGAAGATTTTCACGTTAGAAATCCTAGTTAATATTCTTTTCCACTATCATTTTAGAACTATATGATTTAAGATTCTAAACAAATTATGACTTAATGTTAAACTTAATGAAAAAACATGTCTAGAAATATTCCCAACCATATTTTCTAAACTCTCACTAGAAAATGTTTTATAAAAAAGCTTTCATTGAGATTTAATTAGCATGCATAAATTCTCACCTAATGTTGTAGTTCATAATTGCTAGATGAAGAATTTTAAATATTTTCATTCAATTCCTAGAAAATATAAATCATTTTTAAATCATAAGAATTATACCTTTTCCTATTTTGCCTCTTGATACTTTTTCCCCTTATTCTATTTTATGACCCTTTTTTCCTTTTTTGGTTTTTAAAAATTAAGTAGGCCCGGCACAGTGGCTCATGCTTGTAATCCTAGCACTTTGGGACACCAAAGGGAAGGATAGCTTAAGGCCAAGAGTTCGAGACCAGCCTGGTCAATAGCAAGACCCTGTCTCTACCAAATATTAAAAAATTAGCTGAGCATGGTAGCATGTGCCTGTAGTCCCTCCCACTCAGGAGGCTGAGGCAGGAGGATCACTTGAACTGAGGTGTTTGAGGTTGCAGTGAGCTGTGATGATATAACTGCACTCAAGCTGCGCAAGAGAGCTTTCTTTCCCTCAAAAAAAAAATTAGATAATTGTCCTAATTATCAGTTATGAACTATAAGCCTTTTATAAGTCTTAAAAAGATAGGAAGTAAATCATCTGTGTGATTTGATTTGAAGAATCTTCCAAATTTTCCTATGTCAAGCATCACTCCCTGAAGGTAAAACTCCTACTATTTATTAAAATCATTTCACAATTAAAAGCCTACTTTTCAAATGCATATGCCTTTAAGCTGGGTAAATCTTTAAGGCATTAAGATAATAATTTATTCAAAACTAACTGTTACTCACTTCAGAAAACACTGGGGGATTGGGAAAAATACTTTTAATTGGAAAGACACCAAGAAAAAATCATGGGACCCCATATCATTCCAAGAGACTGAGGATTCTAAGAGATGTAGAAGCAGCATTGGATCACTGGTCACAATGGTGAGGAGGAGAGAGGTGATGCAAAGGTAAAAGGGAACCAAGAAAAAGTCTACTTATTTCATATTTTTCCTAGGTTCTCAATGCATATTTATCTCATCTTTTCAATTCTACTATAATCCTGTAGATAGTCTGAAGAGGGGGCTTCATATAACAAAGGTAAAATGCTATTCTTTGTGAATAAGGAGGACACCAGTAAATACACAGGAAATAACATTTGAATTTATAGGCAGAATTGTATTGTTCTTTTCCTAATTGCACGTATTATGTTATGGTGAACTGTATTGAAAAGTTAAAGATGTAGCTGAAGACTAATTTTTTTTACTGTAGATTTATTGAGTATTTTATATAGCAATTAAACATATCACTGTTATTCAGTATAGAATTTCACTGACACTTTTTCTAGGAGACAATTTTGATTACTAGATCTTTTCTTTTCCTTATCACTGATGACTATATTATTTTGTTACAATTTGGCAAATATTTGACTACCCATGATTACTTTTATTTGGTATATTTAAACAATGAATAGGATTGGTACATGCTTTGAAGAGCCTATCTAAAAGAGAAGATATGTATATATTCAAATAGTTTTAGGTACATTTTAGTATGTACAGATCTGCACAGGGTACAGTGGAAGCACATAGAAGTCTTTCAGGAAGATGAGCAACTTTAAGTAGGAGTAAGGTGGGTCAAAAATGGGAGTAGTGGGGAAGCCAGCTGGAAACTCTAAGAAGTTTCAGGTACAGGTAGACAATTGTATGAACATAATGATGGGTAATTAGGAGTAGTTCAGTAATGTTGAAATGTAAGGATTGGACAGGGATACTGGGAGTCGATGAAGCTGAATTCGAGGGCTAAATCACAGAGGATCCGAAATGTGATATGTCACATGACAAGGAATTGTTATAGTTAAGGCAAAGGAACAACATGGCCTTATTTACATTTTAGATATGATACTCTAGAATAATGTGAGAAATTAATTTGGTGAGATGTTTGGAGAAGAGAGAACAGAGACAGGGAAACTAGAGACATGAAGTAATCTACAGGAGAAAGATTAGGGGCCTGAATTAAACAAGTGGTGTTGGGGATGAAGAGGGAATGGACAGACTTATAACACATGTGTAAGGTGTGAGCCTCAGAACTCAGTTACCAATCAGGGGGTTTCAGATGAGAGAGCTAGAAGGATCCAGGGTGATTGCCAAGTTCTTCTTTTTGCAGACAACTGGGTGGGAGAACCACCATCCAAAATTGGGGATACTAGACTAGAAGTGACATGCTACATGTGGGATGTCATGGGAAGTCCAAGTACAGATAACATTGGCAATGAGTTTGGTGAGTCTGGATCTCAGTGTCGTTTGGTATTAATACCTGCTTCTTACTTCCATAACACATAATTATAAGCCTTTTCCTGAGCTGGTCCTCAACACCATTTTCCTGGCTGCCCTTACTCCTGTGGTTTTGTGGTTACACTATAAAGTCTGCGAGGATAGAAACAGTGTTTCATTCATGTTTCTTCCAACAATTAACACAATTTTATGTTATTTCTGGCACTCAAAAATATATTGAATCACTCTTTTCATTTGCTAGACATTGAGGTTACAAAGATGAAAAACAGGCACAGTCTCTGCCCTCAAACAGCACACGACATCACTGTACAAACAGGCAAGCACATAATTACTTCTCTTGACACCTGTAATATTGGAAGGACCACAAAAACAAGAAATAAGGCGCCATTGAATTGAACATCCAGAAGGTAGGACTGGGTAGGTATTCTTGAGCTAACTCTATCATGCAAGACTCTATAGGGCTGCTGCCTCAAGTTGCCACTTTCATTGCAAAATGTAAAGCCTGAGTTAGTAAGCTAACTCATTCCACCATACCATACAGCAGCTCAAAGATTGAAAATTTCCCCAATGTAAAAGTTATAGCCGACAATATGGCTTAATTCCACAACATCATATGCAGACCCACATTTCTTTAAATTTTGTTCTCCCATGCGCTAGGCTTTGCCCTACTTGTCATGGTCAAAGCTCACTCACTAGCACCTTGTCCCCATACTGGTTCACAGAAGGGGAAAATATAGAATGTAGAAGGCAGATGATTTTCTGTTTGCAAGACATTACCTTGAAATTGTCCACAAAAATTCTATTCACAGTGCCTTGCACAAATTTAGTCTCAAAACCAAAACATGATAAAAAGGGAGGCTGAGAATCACAGATTTCTAGCTGGGCTTCCATATGTCTGAAAAACATGGGGTTTTATTATCAAAATGAATGATGGAAGAATAGGTAATGGTGGGTTAAATTAGTTTCTTTTCCATAACCACTTAATCCCTTTATTATCATACTCAACAAAACCATTATTATCAGAGATCATATCACATCTATGATCTTAAATTGTTCATCCTATTATCTGACCCAGTAATTTCATTTTGCAGTGCACTTGCTCTCATATTCTCCAGTACCACAGTTGTTCAAAGATCCACAACCTTGATCTCACCATATTTTTCACTATTCTCTTCTCTTTTCCTTGTACAGCTTAAAATTTCATTATGTGTTAATAAAATCGCAACAATGAAAATAATCTTAATGCCCTTGTCTTTTTTTCTAACAAAAACTCAACTATGCCTGAACCTAATTATTTATATTCTTTGGGCCTACATCTTAGACTTTAAATGATTCTTGAGAAAAATTGAGAAACTGAGATGATTGACTTCACTTTAATTTCATTATCATGAATTTTATTGAGGCAAACAATCCAGCCAGAGGTCCTACTATGGCTCCAAGGTAAATAGGTTATACTTCTTCTCCTCTGCTCAAACCTCTTATACCCTCACGGCCACCACCTTGAACAATTTTATGAAGGGCTGCATTCATAATAGAAAAAAATGATATCTCACAACTCAGACATTCCCTTTCCTCACTCAACCTTAGTGGCTGATGGCTTCATACTTTAAACATGAATTCCTTCATCTTTTCTACACCAAATCTACAAATCAACCTGAAACTATCTAGGTTTTCCAAGAAGAAAATGTCCCTCCATCTATCAAAGAAATGTCCAGGCCATGCACTTTTACTATAGAATCTACCCCTTGAAAACTTTTCCAGAGATATGTTCAATCAAATATTTCTCAGAATTTTAATATTCATCTTTTCTAATGAGGTATTACCATCAGTATTGTCTATAAGCTCTATACATCAGCATACATTATAAGCTCTAGAATCAAACTATATATCTTCCATAAATATTTCTTTCTGTCTATATCATCCACCATATAGTACTGTCTTTTTGTTCACTTTTTCAAGAAAAAATTATCTTAAAAGTGGCTTGTACCTCTTGACTACATTTAACTATATCTTCTCATTTATTCTTCAACACAATCCAATCTAGCTTCAGTCTCCATAACTTCAAAGGGGTCACAGCTTCTAGTGACCTCCTTATTGCCAAATTCAACTAACAGTATTTGGTCCTCATTTTACTTGACTCTTGGAAACATATGACACAATTTGACCTTCAGCTCCTTTTTGAAATTCTCTTCTCTCTCATAGTATGCTCTTTTGATTTGGCTCCAACTTCCTAGGATGTTCATTTGCTGGATCAATCTGCTTTTTAAAAATTACACATATTGGAGTTTCTCAAAATACAATGTTGACCTCCTGTCATATCTATTTACATTTTCTACCTTGGAGATGATTTAATTTCCATGACTTTAAATAATAGCTAAATGCTGGCATCTTACAATTTTGCTTCTCTGACTAAAATCTAACTTGTGAGATCTAAATTTATATAACTGTCCCTTTGATATTTTGAGCGGGATACCTTAAGGGAAGCTCAAAGTTAAATTATCCAATACAAAACTCGTGATTAGAGCTCAATTTGATTTTTACCCATTCTTCCTCATTTTAGTAAATGATGTTATAAACCACCTACTTATCATCTCCGGAAAATGGAGAGTTATTTTTGATATAATTCTTCTTTTACCACGACATAGCCTCTGTCTTATTTTTCACATTTATGGCACCATAAGGATTTTTAGTATCTACCTTTGTAATATATTTTGTATCTATTCATTTCTATTTATACCTTGGCTGCCACTAGCTTAGCCCCAGCCATTTCTGTCTCTTGCTTAGACTACTTTTACTCACTTACAAACTAATTTCTTCATTTCTATTTTTTCTTGCTTTCTGTTAATTTCCCATACATCAATTAGAATATCCACTAACATATAAATCATATTATATTGCCTCTATAAACCTCAAAAGGCTTTCATCTGCACTTTGAGAAAAATATAAATTCCTTATTATGTCCCACAGAAGTTTGCATGCTCTATCTTTTGGTTTCCTTTTCAACATCATCCCATGCTACTCCTTCTCAGTCACTGTACCCAATCGTATTAGCTTGCCTTCAAGTCTTAGCACCAGGTAGACTCCTCATGCATCAGGGCCTATGTGTTGCAGTTCTCTCTACATTTCTGTCTGCCTAGATGGTTTGTCCCTCACTTCTGCATGGCTACCTTTTTCTTATCATTTAGTTGTAAGCTTAATTGACAGTAAACTTTTCCACAACTGTTCTATCAAATATAGCCCCTCAGATGCCCACAGATATTATCTATCACAGGACTCAGTGATTTTCCTTTCTAACATTATATGAAATTATATAATTATATGATTATTTTTATTCTATTATTTATTCTGTATATCCCAAACCAGAATGTAAACACCATGATTTTAATACTTTTCCTATCTTGTTCTATATTTGATAGCCCCAGAATGAGAACAGTGGTTGGCCCAGAGCAAGTTTACAGTTAAGTATTTGTTGACTAATTGAATGAATGTATATTTAGTAAATAAGAGTTCACTAAGTAGATAAAGAAAATGAAGTTTGCATTGTAAAATTAAACATGAAGTGCAGCGTCATGAACATAGAAGGGCTATTGAATATCCCAAGAACTACAGGCAATTTCGTATGTCCATAGGAGAAGGTTAGGTATAGAACAATGAAGGGCAGGAGGCAAAAAAAGCTAAATCATTAAGTACATGCTAAATATTTGACTAATTTCTTTAAGTTAGTGACAATATTGGCTTTGATTTTTAGCTAGCTAACTTTAGAAACAATGTCAAAGATGAAAGAGGGAAATGTACTGCAGAGAAGAACAGTTAGGGTATTGGAACTATGGTCCCAATAAGAAAAAAATGAGAAATTAAACAAGGAGAGGAACAGCTGGTCTATGGAGAATGTGACCTGTTAGATAATGGATAATAAATAGAAGGGGCAGGATTTGGTGAACATTTGACATGGGAGGGGAGAGAGCAGAAGAGTCAAATCTGTTTCCCAGGTGTCTGATATGGGTGAGTGGTATTGTCACTAACGGGAAGAGGGAATACAATGCAAGTAGATGTTCATGGCAAAGATTGATTTATATACAAGCTGCTATTTCTAAAGGTAACACCATCTAATTCACTTGGATATAGGCCAAATGCAATGTGAGCTGACCTTCCTTCAAGCTTCATATTACTGTGTTCTGACTCTTGCTTTACGAGCTGTATTTAAAGAAGCAAGAAGAGTGGGAGTATTCTTAGGTAAAAGTTGAACCTGAATTCCTTTACCTTGCCTCTCCCATATTACATTTTTTCTCAAAGTCTTTCAAAAAATTAATTGTGTCAAGTCATGCAAAGATATGGAGGAAACTTAAATGCATTTTACTAAGTGACATGACCCAATCTGAAAAGGCTAATATTATATCATTTCAACTATATGACATTCTTAAAAAGGCAATATTATGGAGACAGTAAAAAGATCAATAGTTCCCAGGAGTTAGCAGGAAGTGAGGGATGAATAGGTGAAGCACAGAAGATTTTTAGGGCAGTGAAATTATTCTATATGATACTATAATGGTGGATGATTATATCATACATTTGTTCAAACCTATCGAATATACAACACCAAAAGTGTTGGCACCATGGGAGGGGTCAGGGAGGGTGACACCTGAACTAACTCTTCAATCCCATGCCCAGTAAATTATGACTTGGGGTTTGGAATGGTCTCTCTCAGCAGCAAACACAATTGGGCCAGAGGCCCAATAACCCATAGCCGAGGCAGGCAATTTGCGGCAATATCAGATAGGGGGCTTGAATGTGCAAGAACAACCAGCAGGGTCCTTGGAGACAGTCAAAAGGAATGGGTGAAAAAGCCATCCCAGACAGACTTTTTTTAAAGAAGAAGGACCTTGAAAGGAACATTGCCCAAAAGTTGCAAAAGTCTCCAGGTAGCAAGAGGCCCCCAGGAGAGAAAATTTTTTTTAAGTCCAGGACTCAGATGGCGAAAGAGGGGGCTGGAGCCCTCTGCCTCTAAATATCCCCACAAGAGCCCTGGGAAAAATTGACAGGGTGGATTTGATTGGTGTCAACCTGCGTGGACAGAAGCAGTGCAAGGGGGGGGCCCCTTTCCCTGCCACAGCCCCGACCCAGCACCAGCCATGCCCAGCCAGACAGGGAATGGTGGGGGAGGGGAAGCAGTGAGGCAGGAAGCAGTGAGGCAGCTAGGCAAGCAGCTGAAGAACTTGAATGGTACTCAGTTGCATTTAAATGGCAGGATCCCGGGACTGTGCTTCCTCATGGGTTTCAAAAGGCTCTCCTGCTCTGTTTGATAGAAGCTTAGCCAGAGACTTGCAGAACCTGCAATCAGACAGATTTGTAAACTTGTATTAGCTTATCTGGGGTTCCTAGGAATGGCATCTGGATCCCAGATTTCGGACTGATGGTAAAGCCCTTGTATGGAGAAAAACAAGGAATGAGCCTAACAGTCTAAGCACAGATGCTGAGAGGCATCCCACAGCCAGTAGCATGTCAAAGTCACTGAACAATATTCTGAGAGGGTGGCCTCTGCCTCCAGGCAGTAACAGCTACTTGTGAGTTGTGTCTATTTTCAATCCTACCACCCTTTTCCCAGCCAAAGAGAATGAATTTAACGACATCACTGTTTAGAGGTTCTGGAGGCTGTGTATTCTAGCAGGATGGACCTGCCAGATCACTGATGCCAGAGCAAGATTGGGACCTTTTTCATTGACAGGAGCAGATTCACGGACAATGAGGGGCTGGATACGTGGTGATCACGGCAGTGGCACTGCCACCTGGTACTTCAGCCCAAGAAGCCGAGTTGAAGTTATTGAGAGGAAAAAGGTAAACATTTATATAGACTATAAATATGCTTTTATGATTATGCATGCTCATAGTGCCATTTGAAAGAAAAGGGGTCTCCCAACAGCAGGAAATAAGAATATTAAGTATGCCACTAAAATATGGCCTTGATACAGGCAATAGCTGAGCCCAAGAGGTGGCCAGGATGGCAAAAAGAAGTCAGGCCACTGGCAGAGCTGCTAAGGAGGCCACTGGAGGTGATCTGTTCCTCAGGACCTTGATACCCTGGCTTGATTTAGACCCCTTAAAAACTAAAGACTGAGGCTCTGACATTTGGTATGGCACAGCTAAATGGAGATAGCATTCTCATAGACTCGTCTCCTATCCAAAGCTTTGGTTCAGCCTCTTATGAGGCACCTACATGAATACACACATTGGGAGTGTGATGCCTTGATGGATTTGGTGGGACCTCATTTGAAAGGACCCTGTTTACAACTGTTTATGTGCTTGAGGTGGTCCAAGGACAGAAAGGCGACCCGCTACACTGGGAGCCCAACATGATTGGCAGTTTCACTCAGATGTCTAGGCTTGTATTGGTAGATACCTTTTCAGACTGAGTAGAGGCTTGTCCTACCTGGAGGAAAGAAAGAAGCATCTAAGGTTACCGGAATCCTTCTGGAGAACTCACTCTGAGATGGAACTGAGCAGAACTGGTGATGTTAGTCCAGGGTCATAGGCTTTACAAAAGACTGAGACCTGATCATAAAACTATAGAATTCTTTCCCTCCCCCAAAACCTTACCATTACATTAGTAAAGCCCAGTTACCACAGCTCCTTTTCCCTAGTACATCTTATCTACCTTTCAAGAAAAAAAATTACCAGCCAAAATAAAGGCAGAATATACAGTTTGAAAACACTAAAACAAGCATTAGAACCAGAGTCAAATATGGCAGGATGTTGAAATTATCAAACCAGGGAATTAAAAATAAAAGAACTATGATTAATACGCTAAGGGGTTAATGGAAAAAATAGACAACATCCAAGAACAGATAGATAGTGTAATCAGAGAGATGGAAATTCTAAGCAAGTACAAAAGGAAATGCTAGAGATCAAAAACATAGTTACAGAAACAAAGAATGGATGGGCTTCTTGGTAGACTGGACACAGGTGAGGAAAGAATTTCTAACCTTGTGGATATGACAATAAAAACTTCCAAAACTGAAAAGCCAAAAGAAAAAAAGATTGATAGAAAAAAACTGGAACAGAGTATTCTAGAACCTTGGGACAACTATAAAAGGTGTAACATGCATATAGTGGGAATATCGGAAGGAGATGAAAGATAGAAAAAAAACAGAAATATTTGAAGCAGTAATGACAGAATTTCCCACAAATCAATGTCAGACACCAAATCACAGATCTAGGAAGCTCAGAGAATATCAGGCAGGATAAATGCCCCCCAAAAAACCACCCTTAGGTATACCTATAGGGAAGCAGCCATAAGATATATCTGACTTCTCTTCAGGAACCATGCTAGCAAGAAGAAAGCAGAGTAAAATATTTAAAGTCTTGAGAGAAAAAATAAAAATACCTAGAATCCCGTACCTTGTGAAATTATTCTTCAGAAGTAAAGGAGAAATAAAGACTTTTGCAGACAAAAAAAAAAGCATTTGAGGGAATTTGCTGCCAGTAGACATACCTTGCAAGGAATGTTAAAAAACAAAAATCTTCAGAGAGAAGGAAAATGACATAAGTGAGAAACTCAGATCTACATAAAGAGAAGAAGAGCATCAGAGAATGAATAAGTAAAGTAAAATAAAATTTATATTTTTCTTATTTTTAATTGATCTAATAGAAAAACATTTGTTCGAACCAATAACAGCAGCAATGTCTTCATTTATATATGTTTATGTGAATACATATGCTAATGTACAAACAAAATAAATGGCAGCAGTGGTGCAAGGTATGGAAGGGAGAATTAGAAATATTGTCTTATTATAATTACTCTATTCACTCTACTTATAAAGCAGAAAAGTGTCATTTGAAAGTCAGCTTACATTAGTTTTCAATTTATATTGTAAACTCTAGGGGAACAACTATCTAAAAGCAAAAAAGTAAAATAATAGATAAACTAAGAAAGGAGAGAAAATGGAATCATATAAAATGCTCCATTAAAACCACAAATGGCAGAAAAATTGTGGAAGACAAAAATACAAGGAACAATGGCAACAAGTAGAAAATAGTAACAAATATGATAGATATAAATCCAACTATATAAAAAATTACTTTATACAGCATTGGGCTAGATACACCAATTAAGACACAGAGATTGTCAAAGTAGATCAAAAAATAAGACCCAATTGTTTTCAGTCCACAAGAAACCTACTTTAAATATAAAGATAAGTATAGATTAAAATTAAAGGGATGAAGAAAGATATACCACTCTAATAATAATCAAAAGAAAGTAGGAATAACTTTCTTTTAATTTCAGATAGAGCATACTTCAGAGAAAGAAAAGTTATTGGGGATAAAGAGGGGGTACTACATAATGATAAAGTGGTCAATAATCCTAGAAGACATAATAGCCCTTAAAGTGTGTGCACCTAACAACAGTGCATCATCATAATATGTGAGGCAAAAGCTGGTAGAACTGTAAGGAGAAATAGATGAATCTATTATTATTGTTGGAGACCTTAACATCCCTCTGTCTGAAATAGATCCAGCAAGCAGCACGTCAGTAGGAACGCAGTTGAACCCAACAGCACTATCAATCAACTGGATATAATTGACGCCTATAGATTACTTCATCTAACAGCAGCAGAGTACATAGTCTTCTCAAGCTCACATGAAATATTCACCAAGATAGACATTCTTGGCCATAAAATATACCTTAACAAGTTTAAAAGAATAAAATTCATACAATGTCTGCTCTCATACCACAATGGAATTAAACTAGAAATGAATAGCAGAAAGATAGCCAGAGAATTCCAAAATACTTGGAGATTAAACCACATACTTCTTATATAGCACATGGGTCAATAAAAAAATGTCAGAAATTTAAAAACGTTTAGAACTAAATGAAAATGAAAATACAACTTATCAAAAATTTTGGAAGGCAGCAAAGCAGTTCTCAGAAATTTGTAGCATGGAATGCATATATTAGAAAAAAGAAAAATCTAAAATTAGTTATCTAAGTGTCCATCTAGGAAGCTAGAACAAATTAATTCCAAAGTAAAGAAAGAATAAAAATTAGAAATCAATGAAATTGGAAACAGGGATCAATATAGAAAATCAACAAAACCAAAAGGCTGTTTCTTTGAGAAGATCAATAAAATTGATTATCTGCTAGCCAGATAAACTATGAACAAAAGAGGGAAGACACAAATTTCTAATAAAAGAAATGACAGAAGGGACAGCACTATAGATCCCATGGACATTAAAAGGATAATAAAAGGATATCATGAGCAATTCTATGCCCACAAATTTGATAGACTAGATGAAATGGATAAATTTTGTGAAAGACACAATCTAACAAAATTCACACAAGAAGAAATAGACAATATGAATAGACCTATATCTTTTAAAGAAATTGAACCAATAATTAACAACTTTTAAAGACGGAAAACACTAGGCCCAGATACATGAATTCTACCAAACCACTGGTTAATTCTACCAAATATTTAAGGAAGTAATTATAACAATTCTCTTTAATTTTATCCAGAAGTTTATAAGCAAGGAATACTTTCAAACTCATTATATGAGATGATCATCACCCTAATATTAAAACCAGAAAAAGACATCATAAGAAAAGAAAACTACAGACCAATATCTATCAGGAATATGGATGCATAGATGATTTGATATTAGCAAATCAAATCCAACAATGTATAAAGAGAATTCTACACTACAACAAAATGGGATTGATCCCAACCATTCAACATTGGGAAATCAATTAATGTAATCCATCATATCAATAGTCTAAATAGAAAAAAATCATATGATCATATCAATAAAAGCATAAAAGATATTTGACAAAATCCCATGCCCATTTATGATAAAAACTCTCAGCAAACTAGGACCACAGTGGGACTTCCTCAACTTCCTAAAGATTATCTGAAAAATTCCTACAGCTAACATCATACTTAATACCAAGAAACTTGAAGCTTTCCTGATAAGATCAAGACCTAGGCAAGGATGTTCTTTTCAACATTGTATTGGAAGTCTTAGCTAATGAAATAAGAGAAGAAAAGGACATAAAAGTTATACCTATTGGGAAAGAAGAAATAAACTGTCTTTGTTTGGAGGTGACATGATTGTCTATTTAGAAAAGCTAAAAGAATCCAGAAAAAAACCTTCTGGCACTAATCAATTATAGCAAAATTACAGAATACAAATTTAACATACAAAAGGCAATCACTTTCTTTTATAACAGTAATGAAAAAGTGGAATTTGAAATTAAAAACACATTACAACACCAAAATGTACAGTGTAAGGTGAAAGAAACAAGAAGTAAAATAGGTAGAGGTCATTAATCATGGCTAATTCCTCTACTTATACTTAAAAATCATGAACTCTATTTCTTCTAAAAACTTTTCTATTGATATCAGTTACTGTCTCTTTCACCATATTACACATCTTACCCTTTCAATTGGCTCCTCATCTTCAGCTGATTTCTGCTCAAATCTCTTCCATCAAAAGAACAAACAGAAATTTTCCCTTGAACATACTTTGTCTTTTCAACATTACCTTTCTTTTCCCTCTCAGAAATGGTTATACAATTGGAGATGCCTCAGTTATATGGTGAAATTTGCAGACTAATTATTTTTTATAATGTTTACTAATCAGTGTTTTAGATTCGTTTTCTGAAAAATAGAATTTCTAAGTGATGAATAAGATAGGAGCACCCAATCTTTGCTTTATAAATCCCTCACCTAACACACTTAGTAAGACACTCAAATTTTATTAGACAAGAATAATTTTCATACATCCAGAAAAGTGTGCAACAGTAAGTAAATGTGGAAGACGAATAATGTGTGTGTGTTTGTGTGTGTGTGTCTGTGTCTCTGTGTGTGTGTGTGTGTGTATGTATATATATATTTCCCAATAGTAGCAGAATTGTTATAATCCCAGAGAGGGAATTTTTCTATGAAGGGAAAATAATACCATACACCAACACTATTATTTTCCTTTCCTTAATATGCCTGAAGGTGCTTCTGAGCAGCACTGGGGCAATTGTGACCTGTCTAAAAAGATCTTGCCGGGGTTAATGACATACACACCTGTGCCAGCTCCTGTGCAAACTCAGCTCATTCCTTAAGCAGCCAAGAAATTCCTTAGGAATCAGTGTTTATCTGAAACCCAGAAGGCTTCTAGCCAGCACTGAGTGAGGGAGTCTGTGCTCAAACATATCTGATAGAAACCTGGGCAGTGGTACAAAAGGACTTTCCCTTCCTTTCCTCTATCTTTCAGTTTGTTTTGCCAAGCTATAAATCCTGAAAGGAATAATTGAAGTGAATAATACCATTTACTTCATTATTTCTTAGAACTGTCAAAAATCATTTTAGATTATTTTAAACACATCTGTTATTTTTTTAACATGATTTCTCTGAAAATTACTTTTATCCTGGATATCTTTTTCTCTCTATGCAACATCGGGAGTAAAAAGTTTTGACTTCATAATTCTTCCATGAGTTTTTCTGAGCTTTTCTTAAGTGTTTCTGAGCTTAATCTCCATAGGTTCAGCTCTCATGCAACTGTAGTTAGAGATGGCTCAGATATTTACCTTGAGCAATTCCAACACAGTAGTCATTTGCAATAGGACCACTATCGCTCAGTAATCTCTCCCTTATCTCCCAATAGCTTCTGCTTCACAGTTGCCTTTAATTGGGCCCCACAAGCCCTGAGGGAAAGGATTCTGGTGGACAGCATGACAGGAGCTCACTCTGGTTCACTCAGGGAAGGTGTGGGTCTCATATTTCTTTGTCTTTGTCTGACACTTTACTGAAGCTGCTTCCAGCTCTGACTTCTTTATCACAATCTTTAAGGCATTCCCAGAACCACTACAAAGATAACAGATAAGAATTAGGTACTTAGCCCCTCATCTTGGCAGGTGGCCCTTCGGGGTCTCTCAGTGAGCAGATCCACTCTGCTTACAGAAGCCTGAAAAAGCTTCAGTTGAACCTTTTATTTTTCTAGAAACATTTAAGAGAAACACTGTAGACTGCATTCCCCTTTACCCCAAAAACTTCAGTTTGCAATTTTTAAGATCACGACCATTCTCTTACATTATTAAATTAGGGAAATTGAACATTGATGGAATTCTATTATTTCATACACTTTCTTCCATCAATTTTTTGACAACCATCCTGAAAACATCATTGATGGCATTTTCCCCTTATCTGGATTTAATTCACTCCCTTGTATTGCCTTTATTGGCCGAGTCATTTTAGTCTCCTTTAATACGAAAGAGCCCTGCAAGCTTTCTTAGTCTTTCACAACTATGATTATTTCTTTGTTTTTTAATTTAATTTAATTTTTTAGAGCCAAGGTCTCACTATGTTGCCTGGGCTCAAGCAATCCTCCTGCCTCAGCCTCCCAAAGTGCTAGCGGGAGCCACTGCACGCAGCCACAATTATGATATTTTTTAAGTACAAGCCTGTTGTTATGTGGGAGTAGAAGCTTCTATTGTTGCTTTCATTTTTCTTGTTGTTGTTATTATTGACATCTCTTCCTCTACATCAGCATCAGCTACTAAAACCAGTAAAACCAGGCTGCCCTCCACATCCAAGATGATTACAAATATCATCTTTTTTCCCTTTCCACATCAATATTAATAACTGAACAAAGTTCAGGAGGGTGAGGGTTCTACAGGGAGACCCTGTCAAGGTGAACATAATGGGAAGGCCAGATGTAACCTAGTTCCAGGCTGCTTATCTACTCATCTTCTGCCCTGTGCTTTCTCAGGGGATTATCCAGCCTAATCACTTATGTGCGTTCTTTCACTGCCTTCTGGTAAAGATTTAAAGGTAAGGCAGTATTACTTTCTGATTCTATAAATGTTAACTTATTCAAGGCTACTTAACATGTTCTAGCTTGATCACTGGATACCATTTTCATTTGAGGATACTGATAATCTCAAAGGCTGAGTCATCATAGCATTCCATCCGTGTACTCTGTTTCTTGAATTTGATTACTTGCCATTCAAGCAAGATTTTTTTTCTCTTGCATAAGCCGTTGTTCAAAACCATTTCACCAGGCATTGGGGAGCTCTTTTGGAAAATAATCTCAATGCATTTTCCTAGTAGGAAGAATGACCCACTCAAGATAATGCCCTCATGATGAAATCATATTTACACCTTGGTCAGAAAATATTTTTAATACTGAGCAGAGGTCCACCATGAAACTTAGTAGATTAAATGTGGATTTTCCCCCTCTCAAGGAATGAAGTGGATTTAAAGAGGATTGTCCAATATTGGTGGAGAGGGGGCAAATTTAGGAATCATTTTCTAGTCCATTCCTCTGCATCTAGATCTAGGGGATCATAAAGGATTAATGGCCAGATATATAAACACATGAAGTTGTATAACAGCCACAATTTAGCTGGTACAACATAGCACTGCACATGATTCCAAAAGATCTAATTTGCTTGCTTGTTTATCTGTTTGTTTCAATACGCTTTATTTTTAGAGCAGTTTCACATTTATCTAGTTTGTCTTTAGGAAAACCTCTAACCTTCACTCTATACAATCTTAGTGAGTAGGTAACCCACCATCAATATTTTGGTATAAGCTTAACTCTTTCACATGACAATTCAGAGCCCTTCTGAAAAATAATAACGTAATAAAAGAGAAAAAGAGATGTGTGCTTCAGGTGTAGGGGTGCTATTATGCCTGCAATGAAATTTAAGTTGCCCAAGTTTCACAAGTCAACAGTTTTGTATCATAGTCTCTATATAGGAAGATACTGTCCCACCTTGTCCAAGCGTAGATGTCAAGCTTTTTCTACCCACACTGCCACCACCCCTCTCGATTAAAGTCTATTGATCCTCTATTAGAGGTGCTTACTAATATCCTGAGTTATTAGAAAAGCGGCACAATTCAGATGAGGGTTAGCCACGTGTTCCAGTATAAGTGATTGTTCTGCTGTATGATGTGATGATGATTTGCAGACAAATTTCAGTCTTGAGCTCAGCCCCCACTACAATTAGCCTTGCAAAGCTTAGAAGCAGTAACATAATGCATAATGACATAATGACAAGCAGGTATTTGTCTATCTTCCATGTGATTCCCCAGTACTGATAGTCTGAGGGGCAGTCAATTTCTGATGCTAACTCACTCCTCCTACCAGTGCCCACTACACTCTTTTGTTGTACTCAGCACTCCTCCCTTCAGATCATATTCCCATATCTATTTTTCTTTTCTGTCCCAGCCCTGGGAATCTTCCACTTACTTCCTAATCCATCAGGCGCAGTGGACAAATCTTAGTCATTTTCATTCTAATTTGATTATCGTTTCATAAAATGTATGCTCTTTTATAAAATTTATGCTTTTTTCCTAGCCTTCCTTTTGATAGAGACTTTATTATTATTTTTTTTACGAAAAAGGAATTTTGTTTTTCCTCTTTTCGCTCTGCCTATAACAGTACCACTTTTCCCTCAGCCAACATGGATGCCTCTAACTGACTTGAAGAAAGTTTATATAAAAGAAAATATAGAAGAAGAATACAAAGAATAAAAGTTTAACATATTATCTTGCTACATAAGAAACTCAGTGTTTGAGGGTACTTTATAGCTGGTTTTAAGGTGAAGGTTAGAAGAATTCCATGATGATTTGGACACTGCAACATTGAGATGCTTAGAAAGCATACAGTATTTTTTAAAATATGAAGTATCCACATCAGGAAAACTAATGATTAATTTAGAATTGAAGAGGTTGATTGATTTGTCAATACTTACAACACACCAAGATAGATATAGACAATAAAGTAAACGTTATAACATAGTAAAGTGTTTGAAAATAAAAGAAGAGAAAGCCAAGGATAGAATCCTGGATCTGTCCATGTTTAATACAGAAAAAGGAAAAAAAAAACTATTAAGACATAAATGGGAAAAAAAAAAAGGAACAGTGAAAGAACTGGAAAAGATTTAAAAGAGCAGCGTTTATATACCAAGGAAGGAACACTCCTTAAAGAGGAGAAAGTGTAAAATATCACAGAAACTTAGCACAACATGTTCACGAACTGGGACCAAAACCCACTATTAGGAGAAAGCTGGTGATCTTGTTGAGTTTGTTGGGTTGGCAATTCAGAATGGAAGGGAAATTAAATGGGTATAAGAAAATGCAAGAAGCAAGTATTAATAGAAATAATTCCATTGTGCCCTTTTACGTGGAAGGGAAGGAGAATGGTTTAATAACCACATGAGGACTTAGAAGGTTTGAGAAAGGAGAAGGCATTTTAATGAAGGGATGAACTAAACACATGTTAAAGTAGTGAAAGCCAAGGAAGAAAGGAGATCTAAAGACCATGAAGAAGTGTGAACATGAATAAATTAAAATTCAAAGTAAATAAGCAAGGGGGGATTCAGCATATTAATTGGGGATTTAATCATAATTTTTAAAAAAAGCTAGAAAGATATTGAGGAAAAGAGAGATATGAAAACACCTCACATCGGATTACCTCAGTCTCTACAACATAGGACATGAGATATGTTGGTTGCTTTAGCAAGGGTAAGGAATTATTATGGAATATAAAAATGATGTGAGACACTCTTGGTAATTCAATTGATTGTCAACATTGAAGACTCTTGGAGGATTGATTCCACTTATGTGCCTTGAACCCAAAGAGCAGCCCAAAATTAACAACACAGAAAATATAGTATAGTGATACCCAAAGTTTGGATTTTTGTCAAGTTAGTTAAGGAAATAAGAAATTCTAAGGGCTCAAGCAATGCCATTGTTGAAATGGCTGCATAAGTTGAGGCCTGTGGTTCCAGAAAGGCTCTGCAAGGCTGAGTGAAGAGTGGGTGAATGAGACACAGCGGAGCCTCACAGTAGCAAGTCTGATTCAAGAGAATGGAAGGAGTGAGCAATGTGAAAAGAAGGGTATTGATGACGATGCAGAAATATGGATATAGTCAAAGCTATCTGGCTGTGCAATTATCTGGAAGTAGTGAGGGGGTGGGGAGGAGCAAATCATTGATTCTCATTGGATGTCAATAAATGAGCTACAGAAGCAGATGTCTGAGTTTTGCCGTTCAAGAAAATTGAGTTTTCTTTAAAGCAGTTAGGAGAATTTTTTTTTTTTTTGAAAAGCAGAGCTACACTGGAGCTTGCTTACTTTTAGAATAGGTTTAAAAGAATGGGATAGAAAGTAAGTAGAAGATTGGCAGGTGGACAGTAGAGATAGAGTGAACAACAGGAACCAAGGAAGCAAGGGATTAGAAATAGGCTGGATCAGACATGTTAATAAAGAAAAGGGAAAAATGCTAAATGTGCAAAATATGCAGCGTTCTATTACTGGAAGCGTTTTTATATTTAATCATTGTCAGTGTTTCACTTGGAATGTTACTAGGATAAAATAAGACTATAAAATTTTATTCACTTTATTTTGGTTTTTCATCAAAGACACTTAAAGATTTACTCATATTAAAGTCAGACACTTGTTACCAAATAGTATATGTAATTTTTGGAGTTTAGCAATGATTTTTCATTGAAAATAATTATTAGGGCAATGACCATATTTGTGGATAAGATCCAGTGGTATAGAAATCTCACTGCCATTGACTGTTCTTCTTGAATATGGAAAATATTTTTATATGATTTTTTATTGAACCATATATTCAGTTATTAGGGGGCATTTTAAAAATCAACAATGGATCAAAGCAGTTTATTTAACAATACAGTATTTTAGGTATATTTTGAAAAGTATTCCAAGTACTCTGAGAGTGAAATGATAGCTGACAAAATCTTTCTAAGATAAAAGGATTGTCTCATAAACTAATGTGTTTTTTTAAAGTTGTTTATCTTCTGAAAGCTTAAGATTATATGTGGTTTCAAGATTTCTAAAATATGGTAACATATTTAACTTTTATTAAAAATATAAAGGCTCTATTTTATAACTGAACATCTCCTTCTTATGGCAAATAACTTTTGGATAAAAAAAAGAAAATAAGAAATGCAGTTCTCAAAGAAAAGTTGATAAATTAAAGTTTTATTTTACTTAGGAAGTAAACTGAATGAAAAATAAAAAACATTGAAAGAATGTTCAGGGGTTCCTTTTTCACTTTATGAAAACCTTGTAGAATATATTGTGGCCAGTATGCTGTGCAAGGTACCTAGTCATCCTCGGGATTATTAATGTTGTAATCAAATAGATCACAAAACCAAGACATTGAACAGGTTTTATTTGTTGTTTGCTTCTTATACTAGAACAATGAATTGCAAAGTATGTAAATGATTTCCTCTGTCTTCACCCTTCTCATGATTCTCCTATCAGTTTCGTGGACAATGGAATCACAAAAATGGAAGTTTTTAAGATGGCAGAAAAATAGAGGAGCTGAGATGAAGGATGAGAAGAATGAAGGATCACTGGGCCCTTTTCAAAAAAAAATTTCCAAAACACATGAGTGATCAAAGAAAGAATAGAACCAAGAGATTACACAAAGAAAGAACAGAATTTCAACCCTACAGCCTAGAAGGCATCATCAGCACATGCTATCTGATGAGATTTCCAGATATTACACTGGAAGTATATTTTAGACCATTGTATACAAGTAGATTTTTGTGAAGTCTTACATATCTCTCTATTTATTCCTGTTTTCTTCCATTTTTGAATAAATATACCACTTAGTGGATGATAAACTCCTTATCAAAAAATGAAAATAAAGTCATCTTTCAGAAAATTCATATGTGTAGAAAAATATCTGGATGATTATATTTCTTTTCTTATTTTTATCTGAATATTCTGAAATTATTTAATCACAACTTTTTAGTGTACAAAATGCATAATGGCTTTTCATGGGCAGATGTTTGGCAAGAAAAACAAGAATAAAAAAACCCCAAATATCTATCCATATGACAAACACACGAAAAGCTCAAATGTACATAAGTCACAGTTTTAAATGAAATACGTGTCATTTTCTTTTATAAAATTTATAAAATGTACAGTATAACATTGTTCCTATGGCCAATATCATACACTGTAATAACAAATATTAGAAACTTAGTTTTTCTCATGTTTCTACACAAAGTTGATCAATATAAAAATTGATGGAGAAAGCAAGAACAATTTCTTATTTTATAAATTATTTGATTTGCATAATTAACAATTGCCAGTGTGAATCTTTGTTTTTAATGTGATTTGCCTTGGAAAAACATATTGACCACTAGTGACAAAAGACTACAAAGAATCTGAGGAAATTGCATTTATGGTTAATGAGGTCTAACTTAGAAAATTTCTTCAAAATGAAATGGTAAATAGAACTTTAATTTATGAAATTCATATATATTTGTTTTCTACTAAAAAATGCAGATTTTTATCTGCAGACCTAACATTAATATATTCATACATATATTACACATATTTTATATGTTATTTGTCATATACATTTTCCAATTAAATGTCATGTGTCTTAGTCTGATTGTGCTGCACAAATATGAATGACTGAGTAACTTACAAACAACAGAAACTTATTTCTTAACAGTTCTGGAGGCTGAGAAATCCAAGATGAAGGCACTGGATATTCAGTGTCTGGTGAGGGCCCGTTTACATGTTCATAGATGGTGCCTTCTTGTTGTGTCCCCACATGATGGAAAAAGCAAGGCAGCTATTTGGGGTCTCTTTTATAAGGGCACTAATCCCATTCATGAGAGCTCCACCTTCATGACCTAATCACCTCCCAATGTGTCCAGGTCCTAACATCCCACTGGTGATTAGATTTCAACATGAATTTTGGGGAGACATAACCATTGAGACCATAGCATCATATAAATTTACAATGTTTCAAAAAATAGTGATATAGATATTTTTATTATGTTCAAACATTTTTAGCCCTAATCCTTATGCTTCATAGACAGTACATTTATAATTTTTAGAGAAATACTTTCCAGCAGGACAAATACTTACCAGCAAAAAATATAAATACAAAGGATAAAAAGAGTCAATTAACTCAATATCATTTTTCAAAAAAATAAACTGTAGAAAAGGATCTCAATTATTGCTTTTACAATTCTATTTTATTTTTATTTGAAAGCACATAAAAGTCATTGTGCTTAATGCACATTCCTTAAAAGGAACCACAAGGCTTTTTCATTTGCCATCAGTTATTCACTGATGTATAGATAAATCTTTACAGTACCATAAATTTCCACAATATAAACTCAGTAAAGTACTACATGGCATGCACTTGGACAACATCTGCCTTGTAGTCTATAATGTTTCTATACCAAAAAGGAGACTGTCTTTAACCTTCACTTTAAACAATACTAATTATTTTGATGCAAATCTTTGGCCTATGATACAAAGACATTTCTTGGATATAAACAGGAAAAAAAAAAAAGAAATCCATATCTTAGGTTTTCAGTGTTGAAACTGGAAAACTGTCTCTTGAATGTAACCATTCACCAATGCAAACTATGTGTTTAAAATCCTTTTTGTTACCACAAGTACCACAAAACCTGCAAATATGTTATCTGGTGTCCTTCCACAACCACAAAAATTAAAGGAAAATTTGCTATCTCTTATAGTTCAGTTCTGTATTTTAGTAAAGAAAGAGAGGTTATCAAGTATACAATGTGTGTCATTTAATAAGAATGTATGTAAAGTAGTCTTATAAAACTATGGATACTGCATGGTCTCTGCATTGAAATTGAAGGAAAAAATTGTTATAATTTTTACCTGCAAGATGAAGTTACCATTTTATTTTGTTAAACCTCAAAAAAAAGGATGAAAGGAGTATGTCTCAGGTTCGTTTGAAACTAAACTCAAGCACTCTACCAAAATTAATGAAACTTTTTCTTAAATAGACTGTCATATGAATTCAAGATGCTAAAGAATATTTACAGTGGAGAGAGTGAATAAAACATATGAAAGCCCTGGAATTTTAAATAGACTTAATACTGTAAGAAAATGTATTAATAATACATTTGTAGAAAAGTTTGGGAATTTGATGTGGAGGGGCTAAACAAGGATCTTGATAGCTTAATGGTGAATTAGTGAAAGAGAAACCATAAATGTAATTTAAGGAAAATTGTTCCCGCTTTCAAATCAAAATGAGTACAGTGTGGAAGCTTTATAGTCCTATATACTATATTTGTAAGTATTGTATTTGCGTTGTATTTGTAAAGTATAATTTGTAAAACTTTCAAGGTAATAGAGTTATCTTTCTTAAGAAATGATGTTTGCAACATTAAACCATAAAATCTATTTTTACTTGTTTAAAAATTCATGCTAACATCAAAGGCTTAAAAAGTGCTGATGCAGCATACTCTAGCAAAACTCAAGACACAACCTACACTGAGAAATAAACTTCAGTGTAGCATAAGTGTAGTGATAACTGGCGTTTCTCTGTGTCTTTAATAGCACTCTTGTTTTTTACAATTTTTTATTTAAGCATGCTTATGATAACTTCACAGTTGTATCTTTCAAACATAGTAAAGGTGAAATTTTTAAAACGTAGCCATTAAATATGTGCTTAAAAATAGATCTGTGTGCTAGGTCTAAATAAGCCACTGGGTAGAATGGGCTTTGTGGGACTCATGACTTTCACCCCCTTCTAATTACTAATCCTAGACAATCATAGAAACACTTGAAAAATCATTCAAAAGATAATAGATAGCTCATAGTCAGCCTAAAGAAAAATTAAAGAAGAGTTTAGGTTAAAAAGCAAATTTTCCCACTTAAATCCTCCCTCATTCCAGAGTCTCCTTCTAAGATTTATATTTATACACATTTACTTGTGTATCTTTAATATTGCCAGTGTATATACATCAATCCTTTGCTTTATATAAGTAACTCTCTTGGTCTATGTTATTTGCAATAAAAAATATTAATAGATTAGCCATATTTCCATATCAATACATATAGATATCCCATATTCTTTTGAACAGCTACATATTATTTCACTATATCAATGCATTAAAATTTAAATAATCATTTATTTAGAAATGTACCTTTAATGTGCTTTCAGTTTTATCTCATTACTTTAATGCTGAAATGATAATCCTTGAACATATATATATAATTAATATATATATAATTATAACTTATTAGAGTATATTATTAGGATAAATTTTTGAAATAATATTTTTGGCATATACTGATTTTTAAAATTAACTATGATTAATGATGTCTGCAAATAAGATTTATTCAAGTCAACATCTACATATTCATGCAATTGATATATTTATTTTATAAACACAACTAAAGAAGTAATTACCTTCCTATTAATATTAATATCATGCACTGAATGTATGTGTCTCTCTGAAATTTATATGTTGACGTCCTAACCCCAATGTGACTGTATTTTGAGATGGGACCCCTGAGGAATTAACTGAGGTTAAATGAGGTCATAAGGGAGGGATCCTGATACAGTAAAATTAGTTTCCTTATACTAAGAGACACCAGAGAGAGCATGCTCTCCCGCCTACCACACACACACACCCACGCACCAGGTAAGGCCATGTGAGGACATATTGAGAAGGCAACAGTCTAACAGTCTACAAGCCAGGAAGAGAGCCTTCACCAGAAATCACCCATGTTTCTTTTAAGATAGAATAAGTACCTAGATCAAAATTGATGATAGTTATCCAGAAAATCTTTTAAATTTCCAGTCTGGCTAGGTATGACTTCTTAGCCAATCCAATGAACTTTATACTGTACACACACACACACACACAGACACGAAAGTGGTATAAAGGGTGGGAAACAGATTCATGTTTTGAAAATTAAATCCACAACATATGTTTCATTTTCTGTCTTAAAAAACATTTTTGGTTTTAGAAAAATTCTCACATTCAAATTAAAAGTGTTTATAAAAACTAAGTAATGAGGGAATTCTTCAAAATATGAAAAAATAATTGAAAAAAAGACATAGTAGAAAGGAATAATTGTTGAATGTATATGTGGCTATAGTCAATCAATCACCAATCGCATTTATAGAATGTTTATTTATAAGTAAGCTATTACTCTAGTTTCTGTTTGGGATAGGAATCATTGCTCACTTATCTAATACTTAAACTTTTACAAGTAAATTTCATGTACCTATTCGTTATGTGCTTACTCCCCCATCCCACTGAATATAAAAGTCATATATTGTGAGTAAGGTAGGGAAAGTAAGGCAATTATCATTGCAACTTTGCAGATGGGGAAACTCAGGCTAAAGGAAATTAGGAAATGCATTCAAGGTCTCACTACCAGCAAGTTATGGCATAGGGTATGAAGCAAGATTTCACAAGCATCAAAGCTTGTGTTCTTTCACCTTCAATATACTTTATTCCTCTTTCACACACATTCAAATATGTGTTGAACAAACTTCAATAAACGTTCATTTTATTTTAGCACTGTGTGAGAAAATATAGTAAGTGAAAAAGACACAGTCCTTGCCACTGAGGGAAAAACATAGTGGTGTGATTCAGAGAAGTAAATGGACATGTAAGCTGGGTAATAAATGCTCTGACAGAAGTATGTCTAGGGAGCATGAACAGCTGACTCATTCTGGAGAGTATCAGAGAAGACTCTCAGAAGGAGTGATGTTTGGACTGGTATTAAAGGAGCCACAAGAATTACCCAGATCAACAAGGGAACGAGAAGTCTAAAACAGTTCCTGTCCAACTTTAATTTCCAGTAACATGGAAGATGGAGGCTAGCTTACTGCTCCAAGGCCCTCTCTATGGGAATATAACATACAGATAAAAGTATGCACACATATTAACTACATTGATGTTTATATGTTTACATTTATCTTCATTTCTATATCTATAATTACATTTGTTTTTACACATATTACATACTTACATTTAAATTCACTTCCATATTGTAGTAACTGATATCCATGATTTTACATTGCAATTCCAATCATACCACAGGATTTGCTCTAGTTTTCTCACTTTTTATATTTGCAACTTCCTTCTTTGACAATAAGAAACCTGGATCCCACCTTTCTTAATTTATTAACTTACTTGATTCACCTCCTACACATAACCAATCTCTCATTACTTCCAGCCCTGTGTGGACACCCTGCTTACCCAACTCTTGCACCAGGATAAATACTCTCTTTATTCCATGAATTTTGATGTTCCAAACTCATCCACCCCCACAAATAGATATCCTCTCACTCTGCTTGTGCACTGAAACCCTGTGGCAAACCACCCTGCCACAGGGATGCTTTCCACCTCCCCTTGGGCTCTGATGCCCCACACCAGGCCACCCCACCCCTTCCACCAGGAAGACTTCCTCCTTAAGCTTGGGCTCTTGACATCCCTCACCAGGCTGCACCTCCAGGTGAACACACACCTTGCTTACTGTGTTCTGTACCGCCTAAATGCTGTATGGCTAAATTGTTTAGGAAGAGAGACAAGCAGCAGACAGGAAAAAGGGAAAAGAGAAGAGGAAGAAAGGACAAATCATAAGAACATAGCTTGCTCTGTTTTCCACTGGAAAATCAAGAGTGGTTATTCTCAAAAAGGAAACTCCACACATTATGTGGTTTGAACAGCATAGCCAATATATAATTTTGCATTTGGAAAAGGAAACAAATATATTGTTTTCACGATACAAACTACTCAGAATGAAGCTGGACAAAATCTTCTTGGGTAAGGATATGGATCTTGTGGTGAGGAAGAAAGGAAATGGTATTTTTATATTTTTATCAAAATGAGCATGGGTTTAAAAATATTGTCATAGAGGATCAGAATCTTTGCTTTAGATGCTACCTGTTTTGCTGACTTTATTTGACTCAATATTTATTGGCATTGTAGGGGGAAAGACAGTTAAATCCCCCTTTCTAGTGAAAGATAGGAAGATGACACCTAAATAATTCAAAACTAGGAAATCATCAATTCCCTTAAATTCTAACTCATAGACATATATATACAGATAGTTTAATTGCATAAAACCTCTTTACAATGAAGGTATTAGGGCACTTGCATGAAAATATGTGATTGGCTAATTAGCAAATCATTTTCTTGTTATTGTTTTCTTATATTTTAAAAATGCGTTTAAAATACTCAAACAAGTCAGAAATTAATAGAGTGGAAAGCTATAGTATCTCCATTAGTAAGGCAGTTATTATTAATAAAGTAACATGGGGAGTACTCTGCATATTAGGTGGTGACCTCACTGCTCTTTTTGGGCCACTTGGACCTGGCTATTTCCATATACTAAAGAATACACTAACAGGGGCCCCTCACAATGATCTGTTTAAGCTAAGAAAGAGTTGCCAAAAGACTTTAAGAGCTCTAATATATCCATTGAAATATCAATTTCAAGAATTTATCATAAAGTAATCTCCTAATCAAATCAAAACAAACTTTTAGCTATAATAATAAAGTATGTGATATAGAATTTAAAATTGGAAATTGCCTAATATCTAACAATACAGGATTAGATGAATAATTAATTTGTAGCCATAAAATGGGATATCATATAATTTAAAAAATAACTTAGACATTAGAAAATATTTGACATATTTTTGAATGAAAACCTAGTATATACCAGTATATGTAAACATAATTTTAAATTTCATGTCAAATTAATAGGTATAATTATGCATATGTATATAGAAAAAGGTCCTGTTTGGTATAGATTAAAATACCATAATATTATAAGGATTATGATTAATTTTATTTTTTGTTGTTTTTCCCAAAATTGTTCTTTTATTCCTTTATCTCCATTCCTTCAAAAAATATTTATTAATTCTATCTTTTTCCAGGCTCAAATAACAAAATTTATTTATTTCCTTTAAAGAAAATAAAGTACATCAGCACCTTAATAGTCTTCTAACTGAGTATATGTCTTATCTCCTCTTTTTTCTAATTGTCCAAAAAGGCACCTAAAAAAACATCCTGGTACATCTCAAGTTATACCCTAAGTTATTTAATCCTTAGAAAACATTAAAATTAAACTAGGAACAAAGAAAATCTTTTGAATTTGACCTTTAAAAATAAGAACATTTAGGGGAAATAACAAGGAGAAAAACTTTATCTCCAAGCATGTTAAAATTCTGTGTCCAAGATATTGTGGAATGTGTTGAGCTGTAGGTACATGGTGAATGATTTAGAAAATCTCTTTAACCATTGTATTCAAACCAGAGAAATAAAAATGCTATATCCTCATTACCACCATGAAAAATTTCAATTTCCAGAAAAGTATTATTCGACTTAGCTAATTCAATTGAAACACAAAGGATTAGATTGACTACTACATCTATTTCCAAATTTCCTTTGCGTGATCAAGAAGATTAATTTGACATATGTAATGACTACTAAATAGGAGGGCGATTGCAAATTACTGATGAATATTCTCTTTTTTCCTGTTTCTCACAAGCACAGAGAAGTTCAAAACCAGTAGCTATCTTCCATACCATTTAATTGCTAGAAATTGGTTTAGGTGTTTGGTTTTTTGTTTTGTTTGTTTTCAGATAGGGTCTTGGTCTGTCTCCCAGGTTAGAGTGCAGTGGCATCATCATTAGCTCACTGCAACCTTAAACTCCTGGACCCAAGTGATCTTCCTGCCTGAGCCTACCAAGTAGTTGGGACTACAGGTGTGTGTCACCACTCCTGGCTAATTTTTCCATTTTTGGTAGAGACGGGTCTCGCTCTTGCTCAGGGTGGTCTTGAACTCCTGAGTTCAAGAAATCCTCCTGCCTCAGCCTCCCAATGTGCTAGGATTACAGGCGTGAGCCACAACACCCAGCCACCTGGCAAGTCTTTGTATTATGAATAATTAAACATTATTTACACATTATCAAGAGGAGTTAGAGATACTGCAGTAACTTACAAACCAAGGCGTGTGACTTCATGAAAAGTAGGTATTTCCTCCTTATGTTAGATTTAGAGTGCTAAGCTGCCTAAACAAATCAGGATAATATTAGTATTGTTTATATTCTTACTTTACTCCAAATTTGGAAAACAGTCAATCAACATCACCTAATATTTAAAGACTTATTTTCTCTAGTGTAAATATTATATTTCTTTGAACTTTTCTTAAAATAAACATTCTCTCTGAAGTACTGCTTTTGGATTGTGATAAAATAAATTTTTCAAACAATTCTCTATTTTATAAACCATAATCATGAGATTTTCTGGCAGGATGTTGTGCATCTCTCTAACATAAAACCATGAGGTCTCTTTGTGAAGTATTATCCTCACCCCAACAGTAATGTTAGAATTTGATCCTATTTTGCTACTATCTGTGATACTGTAATTCAAGCCCACTAAGCTTTTACAACTCACCCTGTCATCTGCAAAGACTACAAAAGTCTTTTTCAAATTCCCTTCTCTATTGCCTGCAGTAGTTTGACTTATGCAAGTTCGGATACAAATGCAGGTGTTGCTGCTGCTACTTCTGGTGATGACTAGCATGACTAGCCTTGTCCCGGTGCAATACAGTGCATACAAGATAGAGATAAACAGAATCAGTCCAGTTCCGTTTTTTCTATGACGTTAATAAAGAGGCAGATACCTTGTATGAAGGTAATTTGCCCTTCAGGTTGGGGAAACATAGAAAATCATCTTCTACATTGATTAACTGGAGGGGTCTTTTTGATTAATGCTGTAGTTGAGAATGTGAATTTGCATATTTAGTAATATGTTATTGAGTCTGTAGGAGAAGTAGTCAAATGTAACAGTCATCTGTAGTATACTAACACATGTTTTAAGGTCCAAAGCCTGAATATGAACCCAAAGCCTTCTATGCGTCCAGTAGGAGCCAATTTTTGGAATGCCTCATTAGTAGGCAAAGTCGAAACTCAAAAATATTGAAGCACTTTACTTATGCAAGTCTTGCAGTAGAGATGACTAGCTGTCTGCCAAAATCTGTGCTTTTCCATCTACCATGCAGAGTTAGCACCGGAAAGTGCTGTCCAGCATTATTGCAACTAGAAGAGGCTATATGACTAGCTTGTCCTAATGCGACACAAGCAGAATCAATGTACACTATTTAAGGGCCAAAATACTTAAGAAATATGTGCCATCTCCACTTTCTGCCTCCCTTCTACCAGGCGGATGCATTGAACTATGAGCTTGAGGGGCTGAAGGAGCAACATGTGGCCTTCTGGATCCTTGAGTGCAGTCTTTTGACTGAATCCAAATTTTACAGAATATATCCTTTTAATAAAGGGATTTTTTTCTGTGAAGTTTGGATTTGGTCAAGGGGCCACATTTGGGGATCTGGAGGGCCATATGTGGCCTTGACGCCACAGGTTCCCCACCCCTGACTCCTTAAAGATCCACGTGAAATATAGCTGTCTGTAGACAGGAAACAATGGTATCAGGCTGATCTATGAGCAAAAGTTAATCATATTAAGGGACAGAAATTCTGGAATTATTTAAGAAATTATCATTACTATAGTTAATACATTTCTCTATAATACTCACATAATGATTTGGGAAAGGGAAAAAGGTAGGATATAGAAAAAACAGAAAGGATGACCATTGGTGTGACTGGGTTTTTGTTAAAGTGTGAACAAAATGATACACTAAACAATGATCTAGCTAATGCTGAACTAGGAGTTAAAATATACATATTCTGGTTCCACATCTATCACTGTTACTTTAGGCAACTTCTCTGTTACTTTATGTAACTTTTCTGGGCCTCACTTTTCTTACCTGCAAAATAAGAAATTCCATTAGATAAACTCCATAATTACTTTCAGCCATAATATTCCCATTCCATTTTTCCGTTAACACATGAAGTGATGTACTCTAAGTTACACAGTGAACTAGCACTTATCTGAGGACAATTGTGCTATTGATCCAAGAACGAAGCACTGGGAGTTGCCCACCAGGATTCCAGGGGTTGCCCTACCTCTAGATGGTTGCAGGTGTTTAAAAAAAGTTGTTTGGAATTTCTGGACTTCAGTTGCCTCACCCATAAAATAAAAACAAAGGTAAGGTAATCTCTAGGTTTCCCTCAAACTCTAATATTCAGCAATTCCATTAACAGACCAGTTTGTGTGTGTATGTGTGTGTTTTATGGAAAGGAAAAGCCTTACCACCGGTATACGTCTCCCTAGGTAAAGAATATTGCTTTCTTTATAAAGTGTTATCCAGAAGTTAAGCAAAAAAGCTTTTGACCCATAAATAATTTTTAAGAGACCATGACATTTTCACCAGTCCTTTCCTCACTTATCATTGTAGTATAGGGAAACGCCCCCTGAATAGTATGGCAGAGACAGCAGAAGTGCTAATTTATAGTGAACTCCTAGCCTCCAGCCCAGGGTCACATTCTTTGTTGATGATGAACTCCCAGTGCAGTATAGAATCTCTGCTGGAGACTGAAGCACAAGGCAATACCTTCCTTTCTGTGAAACAGACAGTGAGAGTTGCTTATGCCATGACTAGCCAAGGATGAGGAGATGAAAATTTTCTCAAGTTAAGTTCTAAGAAAGCAGTTAATTCTTTCCACACTTTTATAACAGCGCATGTACTTCAAATATAGAAAGGCGTATCACTTGAGTCCATCTTTAAAAAAATCATAGTGAATGGGAAAAAAAAAAACATAGGAAAAGACAGACCTTAAAAATTTGTCATTTAAATGAAAGTCTGTCATTTGAATGACAGACCTTTAAAAAAATAGGAAATGAGTTTTATAGTCTTTTTGGTTAATAAGTGCATTGCCATTGCATTGGAATGGTTAGTTTTCTACACATCACCAGATATCCACCTTAGGTAATTTTTGTACCTTAAAGTAATTTGAAATTTAAATGCAAAATCCCAATTTTGTCTTTAGCTACTTATAAAATAGTTTTATTTAAATAAAATATCAAATCACTGTCAAAAGCATAAACACAAAGAAATATGTAGCTTCTCAGGTGGTGAAAGTGGTAGCAAAATAAGTTTCTGAGAGATAAAGACTTTCAGATGTTTTGCTAGTTTTAAGGGTGTGTATTCTAGAAGTGAAAATATGTATTAGGATAATAGGACTAGTAATGTACACATCTTGAGAACAGACAGCTAAATTTAACTGGGGATTTCTAAACCTCACTTCAATCTTTAGCAGTTTTATTATCTGCAATGACAATAAATGTGTCCCTGTGTGCCTTGTCTTCAGAAAAGACTTGTTCCATAGCTATTAACGAATTTGAGGGGGCAAAAAGTAATCTAGATTAAAATTCTATAATTATAGACTATGGCTTGTATCCAAGGAGAATTTGACATTTAAGTCAATGCTATTATTTCTTCACATTTTTTGTGCTATTCATAGCATTGATTGCTAAGTTTATTTTAATATGGAGTTTTCCCCCTTCTTTCTCCTAAAGATACCCATAATATTACTTGACATTTTAAATGAGACATCTTGTTTGTTTGTAAGTGTCTGTCTGTACATTTCATGTGAGTGACCATAATATAAGCTATCATATAGTTAGCTATCTGTTTTATATTTACTTACATTTTGAGAGCACTAAAAATAATAAACACTATTACTGGTGACCACCAAATGAGAACATCTTGACAACCATCTCGTATAGTATGATGTTCAGAGTTCAGGAGTACAGGGTTTGATACCAGAAAAGACTATTTATATATTCTAATCCTGGTCAATATGTGCACTTTAGTACATGATCTATCCTCTCAAGGCTTGGTTTTCTCAGCTGTAGAATAAGGGTATATTGGAGTCTTAACCTTAATAAAGACATAGTTTCTACTTCAAACAATAGAGTGTTATCTGAATTTCTATTTCCCTTTCTTTTGCATTTGTGGTTTGCATTTTAATCATACTCTTTATTGAGTTGTGTTTTATGTATATTTTCCTCTCTTCCTAATATGGGCATCCACTGTCCAAAACAAAATTTGCCTAGTTGAACAGTAGATAGTTTACACATGGACTCATCATTCCTTCCCTGATGGTTCAATGGGATGCATGTTAGTTTTGTGTGCATCTATGCTAGGGTCATGACATTGGAGCACATGTCTGCTTGAAAAGATCTGAGGCAAAGGCCCTTTAGACTTGCCCATCACTTTTATACTTGACCCCAACCCTTATTAAAAAAAGAAAGAAAAAGTTTAGTTTGTTTCTCTGACTTCTGCACTGTTCTGACCTACTTTTCTGTTGAATTCTTTGTGCTGCAGTTTGTGCAACGTGATTCTCTATAGTTGGGACTAGGCCCCTCTGACCTGAACCAACTGATTGTACCATGGGTTTAAGTGATCACTCTGGTTGGATCAAAGAAGCAAAGAGAGCTCTTTTCATTCTCTGTCAACACCATCCCAATAGTTGTCTTTCAAACAGCCCTGTTTCTTTATCAGACAGGAGTGAAGCATTAATTCTAAATTTGTAGGTTTTTTTTGTGGATAAAGCTCATGTATATCTATTGTCTTGTTAAAGTCATTATTAAACTTTAAAAAGTTATTGTTAAAGTTTTAACAATAAAGTTTAAAATGTTAAAAAGTCATTGTTAAAGTTATTATTCTTCTAATTTTACACACAAGAAAACTAAATTCAGAGAAGTTTAATTAGTCACCCAAAGTTATACAGGTAGCAAGTACAAAACTGAGATTATAATCTCAAGGTTTTCTTGTGTGTGTGCATATTTTATAAAATTTTCTATTTTTAGTTATTATGGGTACATAATAGTTGCATATCTTTATAGGGTACACGTGATGTTTTGATACAGGCATACAATGTGAATTAATCAAATCAGGGTAATTGGGGTATCCATCTCTTCAGGCATTTAACATTTCTTTGTGTTAGGAACATTCCAATTCCACTCTTCTAGTTATCTTAAGGTCTACCCTAACTTATTGTTGATTATAGTCACTTTGTTGTGCTATCAAATATTGTTAATTCTATCTAACTATATTTTTGCACCCATTAACCATCTCCACTTTATGGCCCCCCTCCCCACTACCCTTCCCAGCCTCTGGTAACTATCATTCTACTCTCTGTCTCCATGAGATCAATTGATTTTAATATTTGGCTCCCACATATGAGTGAGAACATGCATAATCTCAAGGCTTTTGAATCAGAAACTACTATGTTTGTTCTCCCAATAACTGTATGTCTGACTTCTAGCCATTCATAAATAACGAATCAAAATGAAAGAAGACAAAGTGCCAACAAACTTTTTTGTTTCTCTTTGAGGAAAGCAGTGTGGCCAGAAATAACATACTGATAAATTGAACATAAGTTTGTGAATAGCAATTTGTCTAGAGAGGAAAAAAAAGGACCCTGAAATTCTGCTACCCATATGTATTTTTTATTGAAATGTTTCTAGGCTGACTTGTTGACATAGCCCAAGAAACTGAAGTGTCACTAAAAGAATGAATTGTTTGGGTACATAGCCACAACACATGGTATCCAGATCTAACTCAGAACATTTGGGATAGGATACCAGTTGTATTAGAATATGATACCTGAAGAAATAAGGTGAAATAAAGTAAAATTTTTAAAAGTACTGATTTTTTTATTATTAAAGTTAGGAGTAAACAAATATGGGGGGGCTAACTGATAATTTGCTAATGACATATCAGACGGTATAGTTAAGCTTTGTTGATTTAAAATTTTAAATTTCCTATCAACAAAATTGGAATAATATTGATGAAAAAAATCCTACAAGCCAATTGTGGGAGACTTTAAATAGGTTCTTTATTTCCTTATGAATACTTGATAATTCAAAGTACTTTACAATAATTTTTTATTGACTTTTCTTTTGCAAATTTTATTTGAGATGATTAAACCATATTACCAGGTGTAACCTAAGATACTTTGCATGTATAATTATAGAATTATACAAGTCTTCCACCAGCATTACTATCCAATGATAAGCATATATTTTTATCATATCTATATCATTGAAAGACTTCTACAAAATCTAGAATAGCTCTCTTGTGAGTGTGTGCATATATGTGGGTGCATGTGTTATGACTCTGTATACTTCTATTAGAAATGTTATTTCAAAATATTTATTTATTCTCTTTCTCTGACAGATGCCACTACAAAATCTTTCCCCCAAGATTATTTACCACATAAGCCTGAGTGTACTGAGGATGTGGACTTCTAAGCTGTACACCCCTTGTTTGCTATCACCCAAGATGAGAAAATGGGCCATTTGCTATTTAAAAGTTCTGCAACTAACCATGGTTAAGAAACAGAGGGGAGATTTTTCAAAATAAGTGTATGGACGATTCTCAGTGACAGGCATATTCAACTATCACCTAGTGGTACTCTAAATAGAATATAAATAAAAAGTACTTTGATGTAAGGTTTGAAGGCCTATAAGTAATTAGCAGTCACAGTATTGTAACTAGAGAAGTACAGATAGCTGGAAAATAATAAAGAGACTATGTACAGAACTGTATAATGCTTTGGATTATATCCATTTCTATATTATAAAGAATTATATGAAGCTACTAAACTTTCAAGGTTAAATAATCATGTGGCTCTATTTTGCATTATAAACAATAAAATAGTTAACATTTATATAAAACACTTGGTGCCAGACAACATACTAAGACCCTTAAATAGATTATTTAATGACCTCAGGGACTCAACAGCAGATACAAGATTTTCGGAGCCTGAAGTTTATATAATTTGAGGATGGGGATCTTTCTAAAAAACTTATTAAGGCCAGGTGTGGTGGTGTGTAATCCAGGTGTGTAATCCTAGCATATTGGGAGGCCAAGGTGAAAGGATCACTTCAGCCCAGGAGTTTGAGACCAGCCTGGGCAACATGGCAAGACCTCATCTCTACAGAAAATTAGCTGGGCATGGTGACTTGCACCTGTGGCCCTAGCTACTTGGGCAGCTGAGGTGGGAAGATCCCTTGAGCCCAGGAGTTAGAGGCTGCAGTGAGCTAGGATTGCCTCACTGCACTCCAGCCTGGGCCACAGAATAAGACCCTGTCTCAAAAAAACAAAAAAGGCAAGATGGCCAAATAGAAACCTCCAGTGATCATCCCTCCACACAAATACCAAATCAAACAATTATCCAAGCAAGCAAGCACCTTCAGAAGGACCAAAAATCAGGTGAGTGATCATACTACCTGGTTTTAACATTATGTCAAGGAAAGAGGCACTGAAGAGGGCAGAAAAGACAACCTCGCATTGCCTATGCCACCCCTCCACCATCCCCTGGCAGTGCCACACCAGCTCACTCAGTGGAAAGAGAATCTCTGTGCTCAGGGGAGGAAGAGTGAAGTGATTATGGGACTTTTCACTGAAACTCAGGACCACCCTGGCACAGGGGAACACAGCACAGGGCAGAATTATCCCAGTGCCCACAGAGAGAGCATTTAGACCAGCCTGGCCAGAGGGAAATCCTCCACACTGAAATCCAAGTTCCAGCTAGCCCCACCACCAACTGACAAAAAGCAGCATGGGGCCTGGACTAAATTCATAAGGCAGACAGGCCACAAAGACTGCAGTCTCTGTGCAACTCCTGCAGCTGTGCTGGCCCAGAGCCAACGGACTCTGGGTGCACATGACCCATTGATACACCAGCAGCATTGGCCAAGCCTATGTCACACATCACCCAACTCCAGGCAGTGCAGCACAGGCAGAGTTTTTCTCCACTTGGGGAAAGGAAAGGAAAGAGTTTAGAGGATTTTGTTTGGCAACTTGGGTACCAACTCAGCCACAGTAAAATAAAGTACCAAGCAGACTCCTGAAGCCTCTGAGTCCAGGCCTCAGTTTCTGGATGGCATTTGCGGATCCACCCTGGATGAGAAAGAAACATATTGCCCTGAAGGAAACAACCAATCCTAGCAGCATTTACCACTACTGCCTAAAGAGCCCTTGGGCTTTGAATAAACATCAGAGGTAGCCAGGCAACAGTCAACATGGGCTTTGGATGAGAGTGGGCTGGCTTCAGATGTGACCTGCTGCTGGTGGCCAGGAGAGAGTGTCCACTTCACTCTTCCCCCAACTTCAGCAGCCCAGCACAGAGAGAGAGAGAAGAGAGTGAGAGACTTTGCCTGGTAATCCAGGGAATTCTCCTGTATCTTATCCAAGTCCACCAAGGTGGTACCACTAGGAGCCTGCAAGAGTCACAGCATTACTGGGCTTGTGGCGCTTTCAGTGTTGATACAGTGGCAGTGGCCAAAGGCTTAGATCACAACACTCAGTTGCCTTTGAATATCTGGAAAGCCTTTTCAAGAAAGATGGGCTCAAACAATCCCAGACTGCAAAGATTAAAATAAATACCTAACTCTTCAATGCCTAGATATTGATGAACATCCACAATCATCAAGAACATCCAGAAAAACATGACCTCACCAAATGAACTAAATAAGGGACCAGTGACTAATCCTGGAGTGATGGAAATAGGTAACATTTCGGAGAGAGATTTCAAAATAGCTGTTCTAAAGAAGCTCAATGAACTTTGAGATGACACAGAGAAGCAATTCAGAAGCTTATCAGAGAAATTCAATAAAGAGATAGAAATAATAAAAAAAAAACACACAGAAATTCTGGAACTTAAGAATTCAATCGACAAACTGCGAAATGTATCAAAGTCTCTCAATAGCAGAATTGACCAAGCAGAAGAAAGCATTAGTGAGCTTGAAGACAGGCTATTTGGAAATACACACTCAGAAGAGAAAAAAGAAAAAAGAATTAAAAAAAAATGAAGCATGCCTATAAGATCTAGAAAATAACCTCAAAATGGCAAAAATGAGAGTTACTGGCCTGAAAGTGAAGGTACAGAGAGAGATTGGGGTAGAAATTTTATTCAAAGAAATAACAACAGAGAACTTTCCAAACCTAGAGAAAGATATCAATATTTGGTACAAAAAGGTCATAGAACACCAAGCAGATTTAACTCAAAGAAGACTACCTCAGGCATTTAATAATCAAGCTCCCAAAGGTCACAGATAAAGAAAAAGTCCTAAGGGAAGCAAGGAAAAGGAAAAACATAACACATAATGGAGGTCCAATAGGTCTGGCAGCAGACTTGTCAGGGGAAACCTTACAGGCCAGGAGAGAGAGGCATGACATATTCAAAGTGGTGAAGGAGAAAAAACTTTAACCCCAGAATATTATATCCTGCAAAAATATCCTTCAAACATGAAGGACAAATAAAGACTTTCCCAGACAAACAAAAGCTGAGGGATTTCATCAACACCAGACTTGTCCTACAAGAAATGCTAAAAGGATTTCTTCAATCTGAAAGAAAAGGAAGTTAATAAACAAGTAAGAAATCACCTGAAGATATACAACACACTGATAACAGTAAGGACACAAACACAGAATACTCTATTGCTGTAATTGTGGTGTATAAACCACTTAAATCTTGAGTAGGAAGATAAAAGACAAACCTATCAAAATTAACTACAACAACTTTTTTTAAGAGAGAGATAGTATACAAAGATATGGATGGAAAAAAACAAAAAGTTAAAAAATGAGTGAGGGGTATTGAGTTAAAGAGTAGAAATTCTGTTAGATTTCTCTTTGCTTGTGTATTTGTTTGTTTGATTGCTTGTAAGAGTTGTCATATGTTTAAAATAATTGGTCATAAAATGTTATTTGCAAGCCTCATGGTAACTTCAAATCAAAAACCCTACAATAGACACATAAAAAATATAAAGCAAGAAATTAAAACACACTACCAGAGAAAATCACTTTTAACAAAGGAAGGCAGGAAGAAAGTAAGAAAGAAAAAGAGGACCATAAAACAACCAGAAATCAAATAACAACATGGCAGTAGTAAGTCCTTGCCTTTCAATAATAACCAAAAAAGAGTAGAAGTAGCTATACTTCTATCACATAAAATAGATTTAAGACAAAAACTGTAAAAAGAGACAAAGAAGGTCATCATATAATGACAAAGTGGTCAATTCAGTAAGAGGATATCACAATTATAAATATATATGCAACCACCAACAGAGCACCCATGTATAGATAAAGCAAATATTAACAGTGCTAAAGAGGGAGATAGACTCCAATACAATAATCATCAGAGACCTCAGTACTCCATTTTCAACATTGGAGAGATCATTTATACAGAAAATAAACAATGAAACATTGAACTTAATCTGCACTATAGACCAAATGGCCCTAATAGGTATTCACATAACAGTTCATCCAACAGTTGCAGAATTTAGGTTCTTCTCCTCAGGTCATGGATCATTCTCAAGGAGAGACCATATGTTAGGCCATAAAACAAGTCTTAAAAAATTCAAAACATTGAAATCACACCAAGTATTTTCTATGACCACAATGAAATAAAACTACAAATCAATAACAAGAGGAACATGGAAAACTATACAAATTCATGAAAATTAAAAATATACTCCTGAATGACCAGTGGGTCAATGAAGAGATTAAGAAGGAAATTTAAAAATTTCTTGAAACAAATTAAAATGAAAATATGACATATCAAAACCTATGGGATAGAGAAAAAGCAGTAATAAGAGGAAAGTTTATAGCAATAACTTCCTACATCAAAAAAGTAGAAAATCTTCAATTAAACACCCTAATGATACATGTGAAAGTAGTAGAAAAATAAGAACAAACCAAACTCAAATTTAGTACAAGAAAATAAATAATAAAGATCAGAGCAGAAATAAATGAAATTGAAACCAAAAAAATATAAAAGATTCATGAAACAAAAAGTAGTATTTTTGAAAAGATAAACAAAATTGACACACCTTTAGCCAGACTAAGAAAAAAAGAGAGAAGACCCAAATAAATAAAATCAAAGATGAAAAAGGAGACATTACAACTGATACTGCAGAAATCCAAAGGATCATTACAGACTACTATGAGCAACTATGTACCAATACATTGGAAAACCTAGAAGAAATAGATAAATTTCTGGACACATACAACCTACCAAGATTGAAGCAGGAAGAAATCCAAAACCTGAATAAACCAATAACAACTAACGAGATAGAAGGAGTAATAAATAGTCCCTGATCAAAGAGAAGTTCAGGACCTGATGGCGTTACTGTTGAATTCTACCAAGCATTCAAAGAAGAACTAATACCAATCCTACTTAAACTATTCCAAAAAATTGAGGAGGAGGGGTTACTCCCAAATCCATTCTATGAAGCCTATATCACCCTGATACCAAAACCAGACAAAGACACAACAAAAAAGTAAAACTATAATCCAATATCTCAGATGAACACGGATGCAAAAATCCTCAAAAAAATACTAGCAAACCAAATTCAATAATACATCAGAAAGATCATTCATCATGATCAAGTGGGATTCATCCCAGAGATGCAAGGATGTTTCAACATAGGCAAATCAATCAATATGATACATCATATCAACAAAATAAAGGACAAAATCCATGTGATCATTTCAATTGATGCTGAAAAAGCATTTGATAAAATTTAATATCCCTTCATGATAAAAAAAAAAAAACTCTCAAAAAACTGGGTATAGAAGGAACTTACCTCAACACAATAAAAGCCATACATGACAGACCCACATCTAGGATCATACTGAATGGGGAAAAAATGAAAGCCTTTCCTGTATGATCTGAACAAGACAAGGATGCCCATTTTCACCAACGTTATTCAATGTAGTACTGGAAGTTCTAGCTAGAGCAATCAGATAAAAGAAAGAAATTAAAGACATCAAAATTGGAAAGGAAGAAGTCAAATTTTCCTTGTTTGCAGATGATACGATATCTAGAGAAACCTAAAGACTCCCCAAAAAACTGTTAGAACTGATAAGCAAATTCAGTAAAGTTGCAGGATACAAAATCAACATACAAAAATCAGTAGCATTTCTATATGCCAAAAGTAAACGATCTGAAAAAGAAACCAAGAAAAAAATCCCATTTACAATACCTACAAATAAAATAAAATACCTAGGAATAAACTTAGCCAAATAAGAGAAAGATCTCTATAAAGAAAACTATAAAACATTGACGAAGGAAACTGAAAAGGATACCAAAAAATGGAATGATATGCCATGATCATGGATTGGAAGAATCAATATTGTTAAAATGTCCATACTACCCAAAGCAATCTACAAATTTAATGCAATCCCTGTCAAAATGCCAATGACATTCTTCACAGAAATGGAAAAAATAATCCTAAAGTTTTTATGGAACCACAAAAGACACAGCATAGCCAAAATCATTCTGGGTAAAAAGAGCAAAACTGTAGGAATCACATTACCTGACTTCAAATTATACTACAGAGTTGCAGTAACCTAAACAGCATGGTACTGGCATAAAAACAGACACATAGGCCAAAGGAACAAAACAGAGAACCCAGAAATAAATCCACATATCTACAGTAAACTTATCTTCAACAAAGTTGCCGAGAACATACAGTGGGGAAAGGACAGTCTCTTCAAAAAATGGTGCTGGAAATCCTGGATATCCATATACAGAAGAATGGAACTATACTTTTATCACTCTCCATATGAAAAATCAAATAAAAATAAAAATGTATTAAAGACTTAAATCTAAGACCTGAAACTATGAAACTACTAAAAGAAAACATTGGGGAAATGCTTCAGGACATTGGTCTTAGTAAAGATTTATTGAGTAATACCCCCAAAGCACAGGCAACCAAAGCAAAATTGGACAAATGGGGTCACATCAAACTAAAAAGCTTCTGCACAGCAAAGGAAACAATCAACAAAGCAAAGAGACACCCTATAGAATGGGAGAAAATATTTGCAAACAACCCATTTGACAAGGGATTAATAGCTATGATATATAAGGATCTCCAACAACTCAATAGAAAAAAATTAAATAACCCAATTAAAAAATGGGAAATATTATCTGAATGGACATTTCTCAGAAGAAGACACACAAGTGGCCAATAGGTATATGAAAAAATGCTTGACATCATTAGGCATCAGAGAAATGCAAATCAGAACTACAATGAGCTATCATCTCACCCCAGTTAAAATGACTTTTATCAAAAAGACAGGCAATAATGAATGCTGGCAAGGATGTGGAGAAACTGGAACTCTCGTACACTCTTGGTGGGAATGTAAATTACTGCAACCACTATGGAAAACTGTATGGAAGTTCATCAGAAAACTAAAAGTAGAACTACCATATGACCCAGCAATCCCACTGTTTGGTATATATCCAAAGGAAGGGAATACAGTATATTGAAAATATATCTGCACTCCCATGTTTATTGCAAGATATGGAATCAAACTAAGTGTCCACCAACAGATGAATGGATAAAGAAATTGTTGTACATATACAAAATGGAATATTATATAGCCACAAAAAGAATGAAATCCTACCATTTACAACAACATGGATGGCATTGGAGAACATTATGTGAGGTGAAATAAGCACAGAAAGACAAATCACGCATGTTCTTACTCATATGTGGGAGCTAAATATTAAAAACAATCAATCTCATGGAGATGGAGAGTAGAATGATGGTTGCCAGAGGCTGGGACAGGTAGTGGGTAGGGGAGGAGGAAGTGGGGATGGTTAATGGGTGCAAAAATATAGTCAGATGGAATGGACAATATTTGATAGCACTGCAAAGTGACTATAATCAACAATAAGTTGGGGCATACTTTGAAATAAGTAAAAGAGTGGAATTAGAATGTTCCTAACACAAACAAAAGTTAAATTCCTGAGGTGATGGATATCCCAGTTACCCTGATTTGATTAATTATCATTGTATGCATGTATCAAATAAAGATATACAACTATTATGTACCCATAATAATTAAAAATTTAAAAAAGAGGAAAAAAAGAAAAAAGAAAAAAATATATCCTTTATGTGCAGTCTTATTTAATCTTCACAAAAACCTTTTAAGGTAGGTATTTATCCCAATTTTACAGTTGAAGATACAGAGAGCAGTGCTAATCAAGATTTGATTCCAGAACTCTCTGAGTTTAAAGTTCATATTCTCAATTGCTGTACAATCCTGTTTTTTCTAATAATATAAATGGGCTGGGAAATAAAACATAAAATCCATGTAAAATAAAAAACAAAACTAAACTAAATAAATATCATGAATGTCAAATTAGGTACAAAAATACATAAGAAAAAATTTAAATAAATTAGAAGCGTAGAAAATAACAAATATGGCAGACATTATAAAATCTGGAAAAATAGCTTATTTTATTCACACTACTCTAACCATTTTTTCTTACATTTTTGTCTGTCTCCCTGAGTTGACATTATTAGTACTGATAATGGAAAAGCAATGGTGGGTTAAACTACCAGTGCCTTCACACAAATGAAGGCAGTGGTATCAAACTCTACTAGCAGTTATTGTGTTCTTTGCCATCTTGCACTTTAGAAAACAAAAGCCAGTTTAATTTCAGAATGTCCTTGGTGAGACGCTAAAAAATATTAATTTTATTCATGTTTCAACTTCAACTCTTGAATACATACATACCTTTTTAATATCACTTGTAATAAAATGGGAAGTATGTACAAAGCAATTCTGCTGCACAACAAACAACAATGGTTTTCTTATGGAAAAACTATTGTTTGAGTTATATATTGAACTGATCACTCTTTTTGTTTAAAAAAATTATTTTTACTTTAAAAAACAACTGACAAACTATTCTTATTCACAGCTGGATATTTGACTGGTACTTTCTCAAAAATGAATGAAGACTGTTACTTTAATAAAAATAACATGTTACCAATGATAGAATTAGAGCTTTCAGGAAAAATTAGAACTTTGGAAAAATTGTATCCACACTGTGAGCTTGACAGCTTCTCAATATTTAAAGACTTCTTTCATGAGATTCATGGCAATATTAATGAATGTATTTGTTTGCTATCGTATAATGAAATAAGTTAACATTTGGAAGATCTGCATAACTCAATGAACCAGTGTTATACTATCACACAGTATTTAAAAAATTCAAAGTGCAAATAGACCAATGGTTTCAAATTTCCCATTGCAACTAATTTTTATGGTATTATTGTTTGTCAAGTTTGGATACAGTTTCAAAGATGTTTATCTAAAATTAACTGAAAAGATTATTGAAGAAATTTGCAAAAATGTAAAATAGTTCTGCTCTTCTTACTAAATTTCTTGTTTATTTTGGAAAATATATTTTTTATAAAAAGTGTCATTTACATTAACATGTAATGGGTTTACCATTGTTGTGTTCAAATGAATTGATATATACTTGTATGTTTTAATTTCTATTATGGTACATAAAACCCACAGAAATAAAAGCTATTAGGATCCTCAGTAATTTTTGTGAGTGTAAATGCATCCTGAGACTAAAAGTTTGAGAACCATTACTATAAAGAAAAAGATGAGAAACAAAAATAGCTTCAGGTTTCCCTCTCTTGCTCTGATCCCAGTTTCTTGTTTTGGGGAGGCATAGGACAAAATAGTTAAGTAGAAATGACTTGGTATCAGATTAAATAAATTGGCCCTGGATCCAAGCTGCTCCAGATTACTAGCTTTGTGATATTAGAGGACAATCTCTTGATGCTTCCAAGTCTCAGTTTCCTCATTTCCAATATGAAAATAACATTAACACCTATTTCATAGGGTCTTTTTCAGAGGTGAATGTAACATGAAACTGTTGAAACTTATGCTTCAAGCCCTGCATTTGCACAGGTACCTGCCAAGGTCCCAGTTAATGACTGTAGGACAAATGAGAGTAGTTACTGTTCACAGTTCAAGAAAATCTGAAATGTCCTAAAACCTTAAAGCTTTTATATGAAAGAAAATTGGTAGAATTTCCTAAACTTTGAAAATTATCCTAAATTTTGTATGACCTTAGCTATAGCAAGTTATACACCTAAAAAGACCTTTCCTAAATTATCAATGATAACGTACAAATATTAAATAACCTTGATAGAAAAAAATAATAGTTTTTTCCTACTCTTGCTGTGGATAAAATATTACAAAATTATTGTCATGTGAAGAGTCCAAAAAAATAATAGAAAAGTGTATATATGTTCATAGTTTGACCAGTCCTTAGAATGCTTGATATTGGGTTTATATGTAGGAATTTACTATTGAAATTGTCATAAAGACAGAAATTAAATTAAAAGAATTTAATAGATGAGTACTCATCTTATTCCTTCCAGCTAAAACTAAATAACATCTTTCTCTTTATGTATAATTTGTTTGTTTTCTATCCTAACAAATGACACTAGTGATATCACCCTAGGTACAATTAGTAATGCAGTACAAAAATGTTATTATAACAAGTATACAACTAAAGCATATTTTCTAATGATGACCAATGTTGGAGTATGGAAAAAGACCTTGGGGCTATTGATCCACAGCACTGAATTAGTGATTTTACTCTAAAGAGGGGATCATATTTGATAGAGAAAGAAAGTGTCAACTAACCAAAAAGTATGTGTATTCTATTACTCTTTCCATTTGATGTTTGACAAAATGAAATGATACCTACCCAAACCAAAATATCAGGTTATATATTCATGTGGATTTTGTTTATTTGAATCAATATACAGTATTGTGCACATTTATGGATTTATATTACCATAGCCACAGATGGTAGCCACACTGAATGTATGACATTTTTACACAGATGCACATGTTTTCAATGATGCTAAACTTAATAATTTATGTATGTTTTTATATAGCCCATGAGACTGAAAGGCAGCCAAAGAGATCCACATCTAGAAATGTTGCTGATAAAAACTAAATTAAGTTTAACATAATGTCATACAGACAAAATGAAAATTAAAAATAAAACACATGCATCAAATGAAGTTTAGTACCAGTCAAATACTGTGGGTCATAAACGTGAAAGACATGCGCTTACATTAAGTGATCAAAGAGAGAGCAGCTTCTGTTTAATACCCCAGAATACTGTCTCTTCTTGTCCTCTTAAAGGATCACATGGCACTGAAGAGAACTCCTTTTATGCATTTGAGAAGAAATACAGAGTGTGGCAGATGCAGGATAACCATCAACAAACACACTCAATAATTAGAAAACAATTCCCTGGAGATACAGAATTTAAAAGGTGATTATTTAAAAAACAAATAAATGATCTATAATACAATAATAACAAAGCCCTTACCTAAAAGAAAGTAGGTTTTTTTCCTTGCAATTAATATTTAGCTCTCCTGATAACTTATATAAATGAAGTGAATGATATCATTTTGCATTTTAAAAGACTGTACTTTTAAATAAACTTTAACTGTTAAAGATTAGTATCCTATTGGTTGTTCTCGGTACTTGTAGAAATTATTAAAAAATCTGGTAAAGCCTTTTGATATGATACTATTGCAAATAGAGACATTTTCTAATTCTGTGTGTTTGTTTATAAATTCAGCAAACTACCTTTATTAATTAACTACTAACTGATAAAATAGGTTGTGAGAAAAACAATACTGATAACTGGTGTGTCCAACATATGACAATTGTGGTTTTTGAAAATCAGTACTACGTATTGCTTAACACCAGGAAAACTAATCTTATGATAACACTCGTAGTAAAATCCCTAAATGCATTCTAATTTTTTATAAGCTGATAATTTATAACTTCTACAATATGTCTGCAAGAATAGGAGACTGTTCTTTTAATATTTGCTGAAATAAATTTTCTTATGGGCAATAATTTAGCTAAGTCCATCATTTTATCTAACGAATGCACTGTATAAAACATTATCACATGAGGTTTCATTTAACAGATATTTTGCCTGAACTGTGATCACTTGGTATAAAATTGCTATAAATTGAGTGGAAATGAAAAATGCCTAAAAATAAATAGTAAATAGTGCATGCTTTGAAAATAGTAATACAAATTTATAAATTATGTTGTAAAACAAAACCTTGTAACCAGAGCTGAAATTTTAATATCAAAAAAGTTACCTTTAGTAAATCATTAAACAAAGGTTACTTTATTTCAATGGTATAAAATTTTGATATTAAAAGGAGGACTATTTTTCTCACATGTCTAATTACACAAACACACACACGTGCATGCATACACATTCATAGACTTTTTTTTTAACCAAAGTCCATATCAAAGCTGAAAAATGGAAGAAACTACACAGGTACCACATTTCTCAAAAGAACTGATCAGCCCTGAAGAATGTTTCAAGAAAAATACTAGTTTAACAGGTATACACTGCTGTTCTGAGGCTTGGGGTTTTCGAGTGATAGGGTTTTAGACACCTTACCCCCAAATCTGGCACATTGGCATTTGAGAAAGCAATACAAGCAGGTAATGAAACCTAGAAAAATCACTCTCTGAACAACTTCTGCCCTTCTTCCCTGAAGCAGGTCATAAGACCCTCATTTGAGAGATATCCTGCCCATACCAGAAGGAAAGGAATATCACTATATCTGAAGATACAGGAGCACAGAAGAATCTGAACAAATAGGCCTTACTAAGTCCTCCCCCATCACAGTTTTTACTTTCAGATCATACCCCATTTGCCCAAGCATGACTCTCCATGACTATCTACCTCTTTATCAAACCTAAGCATAAAAATATAGCTGACCTTTGAACAATTCAGGGCTTAAGTGTGCCATCTCCAGCACAGTCAAAATCCACATATAACATAACTTTTGACTCCCCCAAAAGTTAACTAGTAATAGTCTACTGATGACTGGAAGCCTTACCATTATAAATAGTCAACTAACACATATATGTTTTTATATGTTATATGTATTACATACTGTATTCTTACAATAAACTAAGCTAGAGAAAAGAAAATATTATTAAGAAAGTCATAAGAAAATATATTTACTATTTATTAAGTGTAAGTGGATCATCATAAAGGTCTTCATCCTTTTCATCTTCATGTTGAGAAGGCTGAGGAGGAAGAGGCAGAGGAGGGTCTGGTCTTGCTGTGTCTAAGGTGGCAGAGGTGGAAGAAAGTTTGTATATAAGTGAACCTGTAGAGTTCAAACTCATTTTGTTCAAGGGTCAACTGTACACAAGTTTTCTTATTTCTTTGGGTCTTTGTTTCCAAAGGCTCCCGTGTCATATAAAATTTAAATTAAAAAAATGTGTAGGCCTTTCTCTTATTAATCCGTCTTTTGTTATAAGTGCCTCAGCCATGAACCTAGCAATTGGTAAGGAAAAGAAAGCGTTTCTCCCCCACAACAGCAAACATAAGTTTTGCTCTGTTGAACTGCTCTTATGTTCATAATCCAAATATCAATATGAAAGAAAATGCTCAGGCTTTCTATCTTCACCTAAGGGTGTGGGCTGCCTGAATCCTCTCTTTAAAAAGATTCTAGCAAAGGGAAAGAGAGTGGGAAAATTGGGAATTCAATATGGAAAAGGTCCTCACGGAGATTAGCAAGTAGTAGAGGAAAATTAAAGAATTGAAACAGAACTAACAAATGTTTAGAATTGGGTCACATATCACTTGATATTTACATCCATTTTTAGGAGCCCACTTACTTTATTGGATTAATTTTTCAGAAATTTCTTAAGTTTACTTTCAAAACAATTCATTCTCTTTGGTTAAATAGCACCGATGATTGCATTGTGTGGGACACTGAATTGGGACTGTACAGAATAAGGAAACCTCCTAATTAATCTCTCATAGAACCATGTATCTTGCTTCCTCAACACTTGCACAGTTCCAGTTTTACATTTATTTGAAAGTTAATTTGAAAATATTTGTCTTTCCAACTAAATCCTGAGTTGAAAGATTATTTTAATTTACCATTTTATCTCTAGCATCTACAACACGGTCTGACTCAGCGGGCTTTCAACATACATTTGATGAATGAATAAACGAACAAAAGCAGAGGTGATTATAACAAAATACTTTGTTCTAATCGTACTGAAGTCCATAGTAAGTAATAAGTCTAACAGCCTGCAGGTCATATATTGACTTACATCTCACAGTATTTGCAGATCACACAAATTAGACAGTAATACTTGGGTTAGACCAGCACAGCAACTTTGGATTTATTGTCTTCTGTTGCTCTAGAATAGATAAACCAGCTTTCATTTCTAAATATGATATCTTCAATCTTTAATCCTATTGAATGTTTTACAATATTTAATCTTATGTTTTTATATCTATTGTGTATGTGCTAATTAACTCTTTTAAGTGTTCCCAATATAAAACAAAATATAAACTATGATATAATTTTATTCATTTTACACCTTTACTTTGCATCTATTTACCCGGAATCCTTCATTGTGTTCCTTTCTTCCTTTCTTAGGCAAAGTCTCCTAATGATCCTAAAATATTTATGCACATAGGAATGATTTCCAATTAACTTTTGAATGTCAAAGGATGATGATTTGAGAAACTCACTAAAAGCATAAATTAAATTAAAAAGGAGAAAGTATCTTGTATAGTTATGCTACTTTAAAAATAACCTTTCACTTTAAAAATTATTTGTGTTATGACTACATATTGATTAACCAATGTTTTAATAGGAGACAGGCAGGCAAGAATAATCAATAATCAATAGATTATCTTCTCAAGTGTAGAGACTCATGTTTTGTGATCAAAGGAGGGTTCCTGATGATATTACTTACTTAGCATCTGCTGAGAGATGCTATGATGTATAACATCATAGCATCTGCACAAAATGGGTATTGTTCAGAATCTCCCATTAGTTAATGGTGTGACCTTAGTCAAACAATTCTGACCCTCAGTTTACTCATCAGTAATTGAAGAGGTTGGATCAATAAATTTTAAACCTAAAGTTCCAATTTTCTATGGTGATCCCAGGGGTTATCATTCTAGTACTGATGTTCTCGCAAATTTTTGAATGGTGAATTTGAATGCATTGTAAATAATTTGCAAGGTTTAATAATAGCCAAAACAAAGATTGACAACTGGGTGGAAGAGTAGCCTTTTTGTTTTGTTTGAAAGAACACATGTTTTAACTGACTTTGTGAGAATTAAATATGTAGATGCTGTATGTAAAATGTTTACAGCCTAAAAGATTAAAAAATAGTTGATTGTTTATTGTTGAAAAAGTCTTAACTTATTGTATTGAACAGCTTGAGTTTTAGAGTTTATACTGGTTAATAGTTCGATATAAAAATGTATTTGGGAAAAAAGAAATGAATCATTACAAAATATCAAAGCAAAGGTGGGGATCAGGGGGATAAGAAAACGAGGTAATCAATAAAGGATAATAATTCTTTTTGCCCGTAAAAGCTTTTAGGTAATTGATTGGTGAGAAGCAAAGCATCTAATAAGTGATGATGCATTACGATGATTCAGTTCCTCCCCACTGCCCTGTTCTCTCCCCTCATCCCTTAGGTCATTTTCCTGATTCACAAATACCTAACTAGGATTTATACCCAGTGGACCAGATTATGTATAATTTGTACAAAGCTTTAATACCATTGCACCCATTGTACTTATGTGTGTGTATACATACACATGTACATATATATACACACATCTGTTATATATTTACAAAATCTATACTTTTATGCACTCCAAAAAATAAATGGTAGTTTCACCACTTATACCAGACTCAGTTTTGCCATAAATCATATCAATAGATATATTTTGATTTCATTCTACCAAAGAAATTTCATGCTATACGTTATACATTGATTTCAGTTAACATATTTTGTTGTTGCTACTTACAAAATTGAAAAGTTGGTCATATGCAATGTTGCAGCTTTAATCTGGGGTTAAATAAGACTAATGGGGCATAAAAGAGCCAATCATCCCTGGCTATACTTGACTGAGACCGGCCTATGCCTTATACTTGTCTTCCCCCAGAGGTACTGAGCTCTCAAAGTCTGACGAAACAGTTACCCTCTTTCAATCAACATATCTAGATTATTTGTAATGATGTATGGATTTTCTTTTCTCTTTAAAGCTAAAAATAAATAAACATAAAATGTGTATGAGAGGAGGGTATAGCTCATAAGTGCCTTGGCTTACCTGCTTTCTTTGCCACCCTTCCCTTTTCACATTCCCAGTGGCAGTGCAGGGTGAGATCTGATGGAGTAGGTGAGTGTAAGGAAGCTTATCATCTTCTCAAAGTTATCACTGCTGCTTCTGCAGGCTCAAATTCCCAATGTTTGGATTTTGTACAAACGGTTTGCTGAATTCATATTTGGACAAATGCCAGATGAGCAAGAAGCAAAATCAAAATTTAACCCAACCTGGGGCCAAATCCAAATCTCACTATCATAGAATGAATTTCTGGAAAACAAGAAAAAAATTGAAGTGTTATTTAAAAATTATTTTGCCATAAAATCTGAATGTTATTTTTTGGGGGGTTTGGCATTATAGCATACTAATTTCTTAGCACTGTCCATAGCTTCTCTGCTCCTGTAGTTACTCTATTGTAAATTTGCAAAATCATATGGATGCTCAAATATCATACTTGTTGTTGCTATACCAATCTTAGGCTTTTCAGAAATGTCTAAATTTTATTCATAATACAATGATTAAATAAGGCAAGCAGTGTCTCAACTTGTTTTGACATTATTTATTTGTCAAATTTATGTTTAATTTTTAATTAAGCAATATTTCACAAAATTAAGGTAGTCAGTGTAATTATGTAAATTAAATGTTTATGATGTTTTGTAATTAATAGTTACTGAACTTTGTTTTGAAAATTAGTACATGCAAGATAAAAACTGAATCTGAGTTAATCAGGAGTCACTTAGCATATCACACAAACAAATGACATTGAAATTCTAAAAGATGGATGCTCGCTGTGTTCTGAGGTCAGTGAAAGCAGCAAGATATTTTCATTTAACTCTGTCAGTGGGCACTGTAGATTATAATGCTACGAGTAATTCATTAAACGTTTTTTCCTCCGATAGTAAATGACCAAGACAAACACCTATCTCCACGTTAGCTCTAGAATTTGAAGCCTGGTAAAAATGAAATTGTATTGAAGTAACTCACAAATTAGTTTTTTTAATGATTAACAAGAATACTTACTCAATATCTCCACAAAGTTAACATGATTGTCCTAACTTATATTTTTATTTATATTTATGTGTACCTGCTGCTTTACAAAATCACATGGGGAAAAATATCCTTAATCTTCAGATATAGATATATGGCAACAGAACAATGTAATTGGCATGCAAAATTTAAAAAAATAACATTTCTGAATTTCCAGCTGTACCTTAACTTTTATTACATACACATTTTACTCAACATTTTTCCTAAAGTTGAATGATTAGCAGGGTCTTCACAGCAGGTATCATAAGAAATATTGGCACTTTGAAAGAATACCATTTTGTTTTCCTGTACAGCTGGTTTTGGCAAACTACTTTCTCTGCAATCAACCGTTGGGTGCTATTAAGTATTTATTATTTGAAAAGTACAGTATTTAGATATTTATTGATTTTTATTTCAATGTATAAAAATGCTATTCTACCTTGTTGGAACATCTTGTATATAACAGATGTTATAAAGCCTATCTATGTGTTTATGGAATTTGGCTGAAGGAGAAGATGAAAATACTTCATGTCTTTCTACTTATGACCAGCAATCCTGTCACATGTCACTTTAACCACTTTCTAAACATACAAGGAAAGAATGTGAAAAAAGGTTAAAATTTTGATTTTTAAATTAAGCATAACTGTCACTGTGTTTGTTTATTGTCTATGACAAGTATATAACAATTACTAAATTTCCATGACACAATATTTCTTTAAATTGATTCTATATTGTTATTTTTGTGAGATCAAGAAGTCTGTAGTTAAGAAATTAAAGCAGAAGCAGAATTTATTGGATCTGATGACAGCCCATTAATCATAGAATCATCGATCATGCCAAAGTTCAGAAATAATGATATCATAGATATAGGTGTTTGGCATATAGTATGTTTGTATCAAACGCTGAGTCTGAATCCAAACTTTAATGATCACACAATATACCCAATCTTTCCCTTTTCCACTCTCTAGGCCAGTGTCAAGATGCACCCACATTCTGGTGAAGAAATGTTACCTAGATACTCTTCTGGGTATCTTCTCCCAAATTGGGAAAATCATTTTAAGCAGTTGAGTATTTCACTTTCATCTTTAGACTCTCAAGACACCTTGTTAATACCTATACATATGTAATCAGGGTAAAAATTTTAAAGCTCTTTATGTGCTTCCCTTTTACCTTTCTAATGCCTTGACCTTCTCTTGGTCTGCCTACATTGTCTGTTTCCTGGATCCCCGAAATTTGTTTCAGAAATAATTTATAGGAAAAGAACAACATTCCACATATTATGTTCAACAATAAGATTTTGCACCAAGCAGTACTTTTGTGATGCAGGACTTTCCTGCAGAATTGTCTATTCTTCTCCTCATTCTTTAACATGTTCAGAGCCAAACTTGCCTTGCTGGACCAAAGAGCTTTATATAGGAAAGTTTACATAGTTGGAAATAGAAATAAAAAGGAAAATATTGGTGATTTCCAGCCAACAGAGATTAAAAAAGAGAAGAGGAAATGAAAGTAGAGAAATGAAGCAGTCAAATGTATCCCAATTTAAACTTGGTGAGGGGGATGTTTATGAGATAAGTGAGTGTGGAGGGAGGCTATGTCCCCACCCATGTGCCAACCTGGGCACATTCACGTTAACTCTCTGGTCTCTCTGAGGGAGGTCTTGACATGCCGTTTATTCAGAAACATTAGTTCCCATGGGACTCACCTAAAGAGACCTAGCTGAGAGCTTGGAGGGACTGCCAGGGAGGTCAGACTGTCACAGCAAGAAACTCTACACTGAGAGATGCTGAGGAAACTGCCTGAGCGGTGCCTATGTGGGCACAGTGGGCAGATCCCAGGGTATTTCACAGAAGCAGTGAGGCTGAGACAAGCCTGAGGCAGTCATGGAACACAACTGGGCCTGGGGAAAGCAGGGGTCATGAGTTGTTCCAATCATGGGCTTCAGTGAAGAAGCCAACAGGGCAAGCAACACCCACATGGGTACGAGGTATTGTTCTGGAGGACAGAAGAAGCTGAAAACACTGTACCCTGGGACTTTGGTGCTTCCCTGTCTCCATGAGGCTACACAAGAACCAAGTCATGATTTTGGGGAAAGAAGCAAAAGAGGGACAAATTGTCCCAGAGTTTGATTTTTTTTTTTTTTATACAAAAGAGACTGAACATTACTTAAAGGAACAGTTTAAATTACTGGTTCTACCTAAGTTAAGTCAAGGGAAAGAAGAGAGACAAGGGAGGTGAAGGAGAAGGGGAAATAAGAAGTGATGTGGAAAAAAGAAAAGTAAAAGGAAACTTTGAAAATTGGCAAATAATAACTGTATATATCTATGGGGTACAATTTGGTGTTTTGATATATGTATACATTGTGGTATGATTAAATAAAGGTAATTAACATATTTATCACCTCATCTACTTACCATTTTTTTTGTGGTGAGAACATTTAAAATCTACTTTTTTAAAAAACAACTTTGAAATATACAATACAATATTGTTAACTATGGTCATCATGCTGTTAAAAGAGTTAAGAGGCCACTCATGGCTTGGGAGAAAATACTTGTAAACCATACATATGACAAGGCACTAATATCCAATATATATAAGGAACTCACACAATTCAATAGCAAGAAAACAAATAACACAATTAAAAATGGGCAAAGGACCTGAGCAGACATTTCTCAAAAGAAGACACATGCATGGCCACTCTATTTTTTCAGTAGATATGTGTAAAAATGCTCAAGATATCTAATTATCAGGGAAATGCAAATTAAAACTACATTGAGATAACACCTCACACATGTTAGAACGGCTATTATCACAAAGGAAACTTTTTAAAAAAATTCTGTCTGGCTTCTGATGTTATAATTTATTAGACTACTTCAAAATATCTATAAGTTTATTTCAAGGTATAGAAAGTATGAGGAAAAACTGTCATAATAGGTTGGAGTTCTTACTTGATTTGGAAAGAATGAAGCTAGGAGTAATAACAGAAGGAAAAAAGGATGCAAGAAGGCCAGTTCCTAAGGCTAGAGAAAGAAAATAATGATTCTATATTATAGAATGTCTTTTTTTACCCCCCCAAAAAAGAAAATAATGATTCATACTGAGAAAACTTAGTTCCAAAGATCTCTTTACTTCCAAAAGCCTCTATTCAGAACGCTCAGCTTCCTTTTAGCCTCAACACTGTGCCAGAAGTCCCTTCTTGCTGATAATAACAATGCTCAACAATATGGAAGGAAGCAAGTTTCCATACCCATCACTGTAGGAACCGTTCTCCCATCATCCCACACTGCAAGAATTAAGTATGCCTTCTCCATAGAAACATTATTACATGGTAAGTTTAGGTTGTACTATACCAGCTTAGGTCTGGAGGACTAAATACCGTGTAAAAACTGTTTCCAGGAAAAATTATTTTCTAAATCTAACTGAATCAATAAATGACATTGGAAGGCTATTTTTAAGTGGCCAAAAGTCTGCTCTTATCATATGAGATCAATAGCTGCAATTTAAAAGTCTATTCATTCAAGTACTTTGGAGTAATGCTCAGTTGATTTCAGATACCTTTAGAAAGTTGGAAAAGTCACTGCTCTCAGATGACTAAAGTGGAAAAGGTCAATTAAGTAGCAAGAGTCCCTCCCCTGACTGTGCCAAACTATGGAGTCATTTTTAAGAGCTCAAAGGTTTTTAAAAGTGTTCTTTATTATAAATTAGTTATACAAAAAAGTATTTATTTTTAAATCTATTTTTTTCTGTGGATTACATAGGATACATAATTTTTAACTATTTCTTTTACCTGAAATTTCCCCTCATTCTCTGGATCATTGCTTGAGCTCAGATCACCCTGGAATATTATAATAATCTCTTAGAAGGGCTTCTTGCTTCCAATTTTCCACTTCTAACACATGGCATTGGCAGGCTAGGCTTCTTAAACTGAGGGACATTTATATCACTACTGCGTTCAAAGTTTTGTTTTGTTTTGTTTTGTTGTGTTTCTCCAATATCTTTCTCCTGCTCAATCTGTAAAGTACTAGTTTCTTTGTCAGACATACACAAGTGCCATGATATCTTCCAAATGCACTTTTTCAGTCTGGTTTCCTACTGTCCACTTTTGTAGATCCTCATTTTGGAAAAATTGGAAATTTTCATATTCCCCTTAACACACTGTCCACATTCCCACATCAGGACTTCACATGGTTCGCGTGGCTTATCATGAAATAGCCTCACCCTGAAACTCACATACCCACACATTCCAGGTGCTTATATTCTGCTCCTTTTGCAGGACCTTGCCCAAAAGCCATCTTAGCTATATTCTATCCACATATACTTATCTTTATACTCTCTTCTGCACAACCTCAGGTTATGTCTTTTTTCTCTGAATTCCAATAAAACTTTATAGTTAGTCTTTTTTGAAAAATCCATTTTGTCTTCAAAACAAATGGCAAAATTTCAATTCTAGTTAAATCTAACACTTCCTCTAATCAGCCCATGAACACATGCAGCTGAACATATAACATGTTATATGAACATATATTTCCGAAATAAGTTAGGATAAAGACATTCAATGACGCTGACCTGCTGACTACCACACCCACACTCTTCCGGAGTTCTACTGCATATCCCTGCTTTCTGCTCATTACATCCTCTCTAATCTGCACTTCAGCTATTAGCCTTAATCCTGCATTACGGAGAAAAGAGAGGCAATAAGAGGAGAACTTCTACAAGCTGATGCCAAATCATTTACCCATCAACCTGCTTCTCAGGCACATAATTCTTTCCTCCCTCATTTTACCACAGATGAACTGTCCTTGCTCTTATTATTATAAGAGTAGCTTTTCAACTTGAGTACTAAAACTCATCCTCTCTTGCCTATAATCCAGAAGTTTTCTCCCATTTCTTCAGAATCATATGGGATCTTTTTTCTCTACTACATAATTTCCATCAATTTAAAAACATAGTGCAATTGTTTTAACGGAAAAAAAGAAAAGCCTTCTGGATTTCCATAGAATAGTGACAACCACCTACATCAGAATCTTTCCACATGGCCTCTAAAAACTCATATAGAAGAAGAGGGAGCACACATAAAACCACCCTTAACTCATACCTAGAGCTTAACTAGAAGACAGAAAATATCACAATATCTAATTTACATATAAGTAAAGAAATAAACATCCAAAAATGAGTAGAGTCAGATCTGGAACCCACCCTGGGGCTAAAAGTGAGAAGACTGAACAGAAAGGAGATGGTAGTGGAGTCGAGCAATGGCAGGAAACATAAAATGACCCAAGACAGAAAGAGTTCCACACCTAGTGGACGATACTGGACTGCTAGGGAATTGTGATGAAAGAACTTAAAGATGTACAAGATCAAAACTAATAGTTTTGAGAAGGCAGAACTTCTGGAGAAGAAGGAGATAGGTTCTGGTGGGAAAGAATAAAACAAATGGTGGAAAGTAAGCATCCTATGGAAACAAAACAGAATTGCCACATCAGAGGACCTACCAATCTTTCTCCTCTCCTGTAATGAAAAGACGCATCTATGAATAAAACTGCCTTTTGCTATACCAAATCAAGAGAGTATTCTGGAGCTAAAAATCTTGAGAATCTACACATACAAGCTCCTCATAGAGAATTGCCTATTATTGCTGGTCTAACAATTGCTGTTCCTTTAAAAAGGAAGAGAAATTAAAAAAATAATCCATATACAATTCAGTGATAAGAAAGCAGAAAATTAGAATGAATCGTCATCTGATGAAAATCACCCCCATTCAAAACAAACAATATTTTAAAAAGTGAAGGGCAAAACAAAAGAAAACCAGATAGCATAAAGAAAAAAAAATTGTTAAATTGTAACATTATATATATAGTACATATAGCATAAACTAATATGACTGAGTTTTGTAGAAGTAAATTAGTCATATTGAATGTAATAGGTGAGCTTAACCCACCTATTAAAAGATAAACATTTTCAAACTGGCTCACAAAGTAAAACTCAATTATATGCTGAATGCATGAGACAAACCTAAAATGATGTGCTTCTAAAAGGCTAAAAATAAAGGGATGGGAAAAGGTGTATCAGAAAAAGTAAACAATCAGAAAGGGTGGGTTACAACTCTGATAACAGACAAGGAAGAATAGGTCAAAAGTCACTAAAGGGGATACTTTATAGTGCTAAAGACTACAATACACATTGAAGATATTATGAATACCTATACACCAACTAGCAGAGCAACTAACTTTATAAATTAGTAACTACAGGTGATGCAAAAGGAACAGACAGAAAAACACTATAAATAGAAGACTTTAGCACAACACTCTTCATGAAATAGAAATCAAGTAGACAAAAAAAAAATGTTAAAGAGGACTTAAGCAATATAACCTTATGAAAATATACATGAGAACAGAAAAAGTGCCTTAATCTCAAGTCCATGAGAAATAGTCATGAAAATTGAATATATATTTGGTCCTTCAAGTCTCCCAAATTTCTATAAGGTAGAAATATTACCAAAAACATTTTCTTAAAAGGATATAATAGATTTAGAAATCACACAATTTAAACCTAAACAACAATAATAAAAATAACAACATCCCTCTCTTCTGGAATTTTTTAAAAAACCTCTTTATTAATATATAGGAGAAAGAGGAATTAGGAAACAAAATTTCAGGGTTTCTGAAAAATATTCATAATTAAAACACTACATATCAGACACTTTTAGCTATAATCAAAGCAATAATCAGAAAATATGTAGCTTTATGTATTTATATTAATAATAATCAGGAGGAAATAATTGCATTAAATTCCCAAAACAAAAGTTGAAGAACAATAAGAAAACCCTAAAAAAAAAACACCAAGAAAAAAAAATTAATGGACAAGCAAACAATTAATGGATTTTTTTTTTAAATTAATGTTTTGCTTTATTGCTTGGACACACTTCTTGTCATTTGTCCACCCATCCATCCTTTCATCAACCCATCTTATGTTTTATTTATTTTTTTTTAATTTCAGAACATTATGGGGGTACAACACTTTGGCTATATATATTGCCCATGCACTGCCCGTGTCAGAGCCACAATCGTGGTCATCCCCCAAACTGTGCTCCCCACATCCATTCAGTGAGAGGTTTCCCATCCCCTCCACCCCCCTTCCGCCTGCCCGCCCCCTGATGAATATTATTGCCCTGTATGATGTAAGTGTTGATAAGTTAGTACCAATTTGATGGTGAGTACCAGTAGTGCTTGTTTTTCCATTCCTGTGACACTTCACTTCGAAGAATGGGTTCTAGCTCCAACCAGGATAATACCAGATGTGTTAATTCACTATTGTTCCTTATTGCTGAGTAATACTCCATGGTATACATATACCACATTTAATTAATCCACTCGCGTATTGATGGGCACCTGGGTTGTTTCCACATCTTTGCGATTGTGAATTGTGCTGCTATAAACATTCGCGAGCAGATGTCTTTATTATAAAATGTCTTTTTTTCCTTTGCGTAAATACCCAGTAGTGGGATTGCTGGGTCAAATGGTAATTCTACTTTTAATTCTTTGAGGTATCTCCATGTTTCTTTCCATAAAGGTTGTACTAATTTGCAATCCCACCAGCAGTGTATGAGTGTTCCTATCTGTCCGCATCCCTGCCAACATTTGTTGTTTGGGGATTTTTTGATATGAGCCAATCTCACTGGAGTTAAGTGATATCTCATTGTGGTTTTGATTTGCATTTCCCTGATGATTAGAGAAGTTGAGCAATTTTTTATATGTTTGCTGCCATTATTCTGTCATCTTTTGAAAATTTCTGTTCATGTCCTTTGCCCATTTTTTAATAAGGTTGTTTGATTTTTTCTCGTTGATTTTCCTAAGGTCTGTATAGATTCTGGTTATCAGCCCTTTATCAGAGGTGTAGCATGCAAATATTTTCTCCCATTCTGTAGGTTGTCTGTTCACTCTAGTGATAGTTTCCTTGGTAGTGCAGAAGCTTTTTAATTTGATCAGGTTCCATGTATTTATTTTTGTTGCTGCTGTGATTGCTTTGGGGGACTTCTTCATAAATTCTTTGCCTAGGACAATGTCCATAAGAGTTTTTCCAACGTTTTCTTTGAGAATTCTTATGGCTTCATGTCTTAGGTTTAGATCTGTTATCCATTGTGAGTTGATTTTTGTGAGAGGTGAGAGGTGTGGGTCCAGTTTCAGTTTTCTACATATGGCCATCCAGTTTTCCCAGCACCATTTATTGAATAGGGAATCTTTTCCCCAGTGTACGTTCTTCTGGAATTTGTCAAAGATCAGGTGACTGTATGAGGTTGGTTTTATATTTAGGTTCTGAGTCCTGTTCCACTGGTCTACGTGTCTGTTCTTGTGCCAATACCATGCAGTTTTGGTTACTATAGCCTTGTAGTATAGTTTGAAGTCTGGTAGATAGATGACTCCCAATTTGTTCTTTTTTGCTTAAGATTGCTTTGGCTAGACGGGGTCTTCTCTGGTTCCACACGAAGTGTAGAATTATTTTTTCTAGATCAGCAAAAAATGATATTGGTATTTTGATAGGGACTGCATTGATTCTGTAAATCACTTTAGGAAGCAAAGCCATTTTTACTGTGTTGATTCTGCTTATCCAAGAGCATGGTAGAGTTTTCCATCTATTTACATCCTCTGCAATTTCTTTTCTCAGTGTTTTGTAATTCTCTCTAATAGGTCTTTGACCTCCTTAGTTAGATATATTCCTAAATATTTAATTTTCTTTGGTGCTATTGTGAAAGGTATTGCATCTTTAATTTGTTTCTCGGCTTGATTGTTATTAGCATATATGAAGGCTATGGATTTGTGTGTATTAATTTTGTATCCTGAGACTTTGCTGAATTCATTTATCAATTCCAGTAATCTCTTGGTTGAATCTTTGGGGTTTTCTATGTATAATATCATATCGTCTGCGAATAGTGAAAGTTTGACCTCTTCTGCCCCTATCTGGATGCCCCTGAGTCCTCTGTCTTGTCTAATTGCTGTGGCCAGGACTTCCAGCACTACGTTGAAAAGAAGCGGAGATAGTGGGCACCCTTGTCTGGTGCCAGTTTTAAGGGGGAATGCTTTCAATTTGTCCCCATTCAGTATGATATTGGCTGTGGGTTTATCGTATATGGCTTTAATAGTTTCAAGGTATGAGCCATCTATGCCTATATTGTTAAGAGTTCTTATCATAAAAGGACGCTGGATTTTGTCAAAAGCCTTTTCTGCATCTATTGAAAGGATCATATAATCTTTGTTCTTCCTTTTATTTATATGGTGAATTACATTTATAGATTTGCGTATGTTCAACCATCCCTGCATCTCGTGAATGAAGCCCACCTGATCGCGATGAATTATTTTTTTGATGTACATTTGAATTTGGTTTGCAAGGATTTTATTGAGAATTTTTGCATGTATATTCATAAGGGATATTGGTCTGTAGTTTTCTTTTTTTGTTGTGTCGTTTCCTGGCTTTGGTATCAAGGTGATATTGGCTTCGTAGAATGAGTTTGGGAGGACTGCATCCTTCTGGATATTTTCAAATAATTTCTGCAGTATAGGCACCAGTTCTTCTTTGTAGGCTTGGTAGAATTCAAGTGTGAACCCATCTGGTCCAGGACTTTTTTTGTGGGAAGATTTTTTATTACTGCTTCGATTTTGGTTCTTGATATTGGTCTGTTTAGAAATTCTGTTTCTTGCTGGTTGAGCCTAGGGAGATAGTATGTTTCTAAGAATTTGTATATTTCCTCCACATTTTTGTGTTTGTGGGCATAGAGATTTTTGTAGTATTCGAAGATGATGTTTTGTATTTCCATGGTATCAGTTGTGACTTCTTCTTTCTCATTTCTAATTGAGCTTATTAGAGTCCTTTCCTTTCTGCTTCTGGTCAACCTGGCAAGTGGCCTGTCTATTTTGTTTATCTTTTCAAAGAACCAGCTTTTCATTTCATTGATCTTCTGTATTGTTCTTTTGTTCTCTATTTCATTTAATTCTGCTCTGATCTTGGTTATTTCTTTTCTTCTGCTGGCTTTAGGATTGCTTTGCTCTTCCTTTTCCATTTCCTTAACATGCTTCATTAGTTTACTGATTTGTGACCTTTCTGTCTTTTGGATGTGGGAATTTAGGGCGATAAGTTTTCCTCTGAGGACTGCTTTTGCTGTATCCCACAGATTTTGATAACTTGTGTCCCCATTATCATTTAGTTCGAAGAATCTTTTGATTTCCATTTGAATCTCCTCCTTGACCCAATAGTCCTTCAGCAACAGATTGTTTAGTTTCCAAGTTTTTGGAAGAGGATATGAGTTTCTGTTGGAATTGATTTCTAGTTTTATTCTGCTGTGGTCTGAAAAGATACATGGTATGATTTCTATTTTTTTGAATTTGTTTTGTGGCCTAGGATGTGGTCAATTTTAGAGAAAGTTCCATGAGCTGATGAGAAGAATGTATATTCAGTGTTAGTTGAGTGGAGTGTTCTGTAGATATCTGTTAGGCCCAAATGTTCTAGAGTCCTGTTTAGGTCTTTTGTTTCATTATTTAATTTTTGTTTGGAGGATCTGTCCAGTTCCGTCAGTGGGGTGTTGAAGTCCCCTGCTATTATGGCATTGCTGTTTATTATGTTGTCTAGATCTAGCAGCATTTGCTTTATGTACCTGGGCGCTCCTGTGTTGGGTGCATAAATGTTTAGGATTGTTAAATCCTCTTGTAAGATTTTTCCCTTCACCACTATATAGTGTCCATTTTTGTCCTTCTTTACTTTTGTTGCTTTAAAGTTTATATCATCTGAAATAAGGATGGCTACTCAGGATTTCTTTCGGTTTCCATTAGCCTGGAAAATTATATTCCATCCTTTCACCTTGAGTCTGAATGCGTTTTTGTGTGTAAGGTGTGTTTCCTGAAGACAACAGATACTTGGCTTGTATTTTTTAATCCATTCAGCCAGCCTATGTCTCTTCAATGGGCAATTCAAGCCATTTACATTTATTGAGAGAATTGATATTTGGGGTAAATTTCCGATTATTCTATTGAGTGGTGTCTTTTGTTTTACCTCTTGCATCATTGTGGAATCTGGTTTCTGGGGTTTTAACTTTTGCATAGTTTTACATAGGTGGGTGTCTGTTGCACTGGTTAGTGTATAATGCAGGTCTAAGCACTTCTTGCAAGGCCGGTCTGGATTTCGCAAATTCTATCAGTGATTGCTTATCTGGAAAATTCTTTATTTCTCCCTCGTATGAGAAGCTTAGTTTGGCAGGATACAGAATTCTGGGTTGGCTTTTGTTTTGTTTTAGGAGACTGATGATGTCTCCCCATTCCCTTCTGGCTTGTAAGGTTTCAGCTGAGAAATATGCAGTTGATCTGATCGGTTTCCCTTTATAGGTTATCTGCTCTTTTCGTCTTACAGCTCTGAGGAGTGCCTCTTTTGTGTTTACTTTGGTCAGTCTAATAATTATGTGGCATGGTGAATGCCTTTTCATGTTGAGTCTCCCAGGAGTCCTGCGTGCTTCTTGTACTTGGATATAGAGATTTCTGGCTAAGCCATGGAAAATTTCCTCTACTATTCCTTCAGATAAATTTTCCAGCCCATGCGAATTTTCTTCCTCTCCCTCAGGGATGCCTATGATCCTTATGTTTGGCCTCTTTACATAATCCCACATTTCTTATATGCTTTTTTCATGCCTCTTGTTTTTGTGTTCTTTCTCTTCAACTGTTTTATTTAGCACATAGGAGTTGTCTTCTAGCTCTGAAATTCTTTCCTCTGCATGGTCCAGCCTATTCTTAAGGCTTTCCACTGTGTTGTGTAGATCTTTGAATGCTTTTTTCATTTCTAGGATTTCTAATTGATTTTTCCATAATATTTCTGCTTCTTTGGAGAATTTTTCATTCATTTCTTGCATTTTTCTTGTGGTTTTTTGTGCTGGCCATAAATTTGATCTTGAATTTCATTACTTTTTAAACCAAAAAAATCCTTTTCTGTCATTTTACTCATTTCATTTGAGTTGGTATCCATTTGCTGAGGAACTGATGGTTTCTTTTGGAGGTGACTTTTCACTCTGATTTTTCATGTTCCCTGAGTTCTTTCACTGGTTTTTTCTCATCTGGCCTCTTGGTCGAGAGCTGGGAGTGTTAGGCCTAGTTTATGGCCCTGTCTCCAGGCCCACAATTTTCGTTCTTTGACAGAGCCAGGGACAGAAGTACTGGCCTATATTGCCTTAGGTGTATTTTAGCAAGTTTGGTGGATCTTGAGTTATCTCTGGCCTGTTGTCTTCTCCTCTTCCCGGTGGAGTGTGGTGAGAATGACCTCCCAGCTTGGGCTCTAAGCTAGTGAATTGTACTTGAGGATATGAATCCACAGCTCCCTATTAGCTAGGTATTCTGTTATGTCCGTGGCAGACTCTGATCCCCCAGTTGGGGTATGCAAAAACCCCGTGCTTTGGTAGGGGCCTTGTAGCTCCTAGGGGTTACTTTGACCCTGCTTCTCCTGAGGTGCAAGTAGAAACACAATTTGTTTTGGCTGCAGTGTGAGAGCTGAGTTGGGAAAATTCTACACAGCTCAGAGGTTGCTTATCTAGCCGCATGTGTCTGCCCTTCTGATTTGCGTCTCCGCATGATACTGGTTGATAGGGGGATCTCCAATTGTGCACCCCTTGTCCACCACTAGACCCCAAGGGAGGCGGGTGGCTGTCTCTATCCCCAGCAGTCTCCACCGGGGGGATGTTCCCATGGGAAGGGAGGAATAGTGGCCACTGGAAGCGCTCTTGGATGGAGTGAAATTCCCTTATGAAGTGGGTAGGGTTATGGGGAGCTGCTCTGGTTCAGCCTGTGGCTCTTGAGGTATTTGGTTGTCATGAGAACCAGCAGTTATACCAAATGAGTCACTATAGCCAGCAACCTTCCAAATGACCGATCTCTGGGGTACAGGAGGGCTGGGACCTGAAGGGCGGGCACTAGGACCAGCATGTAGCGGATTTGTCAGAGGCCAGAGCCAGGGTAGCAGGACCAGATGGAGGAGCTGCAAACTGTTTCCAATACACAAAGGTCCTGCCACTACAGTTCCGGGATCTCGTCCCACCTGGAACCCACGGATGCAGCTGTCCCTGGCCACCAAATGCAAATCCTGTCTCGCCCCACCGGAAGAGCCCCCGGGCTGGGGCAGGGCGGAGCTAGAGACGCGGCTCACAGCTCCGGGCGGGCAGCTTTAAAGATGGCGGCCGCCGCCAGCCTGGCACACAGCCGGGCTTCGATCGCGCCTGGACGCAGCTTTTCTCTGCCGGCCGCAGCGGCAGTTGCTAGCAACCTCTGAGGGCATGTCCCAGGTTCCCGCGCACTGTCCCGGGAAGCTGTATCTCCACTTGGTCCCTGCCCGGTTCCTCCCCAGCCCTCAGCAGTCTCTGTATATTGCAAATGAGAGTTGTTTTTGGCTCTCACAATTGCTTCCTCTCCACAGGGTCTGCTACCTCGCGCCCACTTTGCCCCAACTCTGGGCTTGTCCCTGACTGAGTGGATGGGGAGGTGCGTAACTGCTTGGGGGTCAGGTCGTGCCGCGCCGACCTGGTGAGCGTGTCCTTCCCGCGCTCTGGGCTCTATTGTGCTCCCTGCATTTTCCGATCTTTGTGAAAATTTTGTACCTGTTTTCTGGTGTTCCGCGTTGTTTCTCTGTAATTCACAATGCTGTTTTCGGAGTGAGCGATCCGTGCTCGCAGGCAGCCGCTGGCGTTTTTCACCTCCTTCCCTGGGAGCGGTGCGGTGGGAGGACTCTATCAGACCGCCATTTTCCTCCTCTCTTAATGGATTTTTTAAAGAGGAAAACAGTTAAACCAATCAATAAATGAAAAACCTGTGTTTTAAGAATTTAACATATTACTAACTAATCAAATCAAAACATAAAAGAAATAAAACATAAATATAATAATAAAGTACAAGTGGCAATAATCACTAAAACAAAATATAAAAATTCAAAAGATTCTTTGCTCAACTCTATGCAAATAAATTTGTAAACCTAAGTGAAATGGATAACATTCTAAGGGAAATATATCTAAATTTCTCCCAGTAGAGATAGAAAAATTAAACTTTCATAGAAGAAATAAAGTTATTAAAGATGTCCACCAAGCCTTCAAAAACAAGATAATTGCAATTATATAGTAGTATTTCTGAATAATTATAAAAAACCATGATAAAAGTATAAAAACAATAAAATAATTCAGAAAGTTTGCATTATAAAATTAGTATACAGAAATCAATAGACTTTACATATATAAAAATATCCAGTAAGAAGAGACAATGAAAGAGAAACCTTATTTATAATATGAGCAATAATGATAAAATATTTATCAATGATATTGTTAAGAAATGCACAAAACCTATATGAGGAAAGATTTAAAACATTATTGAAAGACACAAAAGTAAACTTGAACAAACAGCTACATCCAATAGGGAAGATGTTCTTAGATACATAATGCTGAATAAAGAGACATAGAAGATTATCATTTTGATGAAGCTGATGATATTTATATAAAGCTAATAACAACAATACACCATGCAATATATTGTTTAGTATCATGCACATATATAGAGAAAAATAGGAGGAGAAAATAAGCACCAAATTTAGGATATTTTTTATTTTCTGTGAGGTAGACAGAGGGATGGAATCAAGTAGGAACACAAAGACAACTTTGAAGATACTGGTAATGTCCTAAGTCTTAAGTTGGGTGGTGTATTCTTGAGTATGAGTTCATTTTGTTATGTCCATGTATGCTATTTTCCCTACTTCAAATGCAGCATTAGAAAAGTAACTTTTAGCAAAGAAAGCATTTATTTTCCACTCAGGTTTGGGGCCAGAAAAAAAATCCCATTACATAAGTAAATTATAAAATATATCTGGTCTATTTTCTGTAATCCTAATTTGTATTTATTTGGTTACCTACTTGCTGAAAATATACCTAATTGTTTCAATATCATAATTTTATGAAGTTTTAATAGCTAATATGGGCAGATATTTATGATGTATTGACCTTGGTCATGAAATCAATAATGTTATACTTACAACATTATCTTTTGTTATAATGGGTGACTTACATTTTCTTCTTAACTAATAAACTAATTTAATTTATTAATATACTTTAAATGGCCACACTTTTAAATTATTACCTGAATTTTATTGTATTATTATTTTATTAATTAAAGCAGTTTTAGGTTCTCAGCAAAATTGAATGGAAAATACAGGGTTCCCATACACATGCCGTCCCCACACACACAAAACCACCCCCATTACTGATATCTGCTCAACAATGGTACATTCATTACAATTGATGAACCTACATTGACACAGTATTGTCACCCCAAGTCCATAGTTTACATTAGGGTACACTTTTGGCATTGCACATTCTGTGGGTCTTAACAAATGTATAATTCCATGTAGCCACCATATACAAAATAGTTTTACTGCCCCCCTAAAAATGTTCTATGCTTTGCTTATGCATCCTTCCCTTCCCCTAGCCCCTGGCAACCACTGAACTATCTCCATAGTTTTGCCTTTTGCAGAATGTCATTTGGTTGGAATCACACACCATGCATATAGCCTTTTCAGGTAGGCTTCTTTCACTTCATAATATGCATCTAAGTTTCTCCCATGTTTCTTCGCAGCTTAGTAGCTTATTTCTTTTTAGTGTTGAAAAATATTCCATTGTCTGGATGTACCACAGTGTATTTATCCATTTAACTACTGAAGGACATCTTGGTTCCTTCCAAGATTTGGCAATTGTGAATAAAACTACTATAAACATCTGTTTATAGGATTTTATGTGGCCATAAGTTTTCATCTTATTTGGGTAAATACCTAGATGTTCAACGGCTGGATCTTATGTCTAGTTTGTAAGAAACCACTAAGCTATTTTCCAAAGTATGTGTATCGTATCACATTCCCTTTAGCGATGAACGAGAGTTATAGTTGTTCCACATCCTGTCCTTCATTTAGTGTTTTCAGTGTTTTGATTTTGTTCATTCTAATAGGTGTGTAGTGTAGTGGTATCTCATTGTCACTTTAATGTTCAATTTCTTAATGATATACAATATTAAATATATTTTCATATGTTTACTTGGCATCTGTTTGTTTCCTTTGGTGAGGTGTCTGTTCACGTCTGGTCCATTTTTTAATCAGATTTTTCATTTTCTTATGGTTAAGTATTAAGAGTTCTTTGCATATTTTGGATAACCATCCTTTACCAGATGTGTCTTTTGCAAATATTTTCTCCTAGTTGGTGGCTTGTCTTCTCATTCTCTTGACATTGCCTTATACAGAGCGGAAGTTTTTAATTTTAATAAAGTCCAGCTTATCAATTCCTTTTTTCCTATATTGTGCCTTTGGTGTTGTATTTTAAAAGTCATAACCATACCCAGTGTCACCTAGATTTTTTCCCACATTATCTTCTAGGAATTTTATAGTTTGCCTTTTACATTTAGATCTATGACCTACTTTTGAGTTAATTCTTATGAAGGGTATAAAATCTGTGTCTAGATTCATATTTTGCATGTGGCTGTCCAGTTGTTTTAGCATCATTTATGGAAAAGACCATTTTTCTCCATGTATTGCCTTTGCTACTTTGTGCAAGATCGGTTGACTATATTTATGGGGGTTGATTTCTGGGCTCTGTATTCTGTTCTATTGATTTATTTGTCTATTCTTTCATCAATACCACATTATCTTGATTACTGTATCTGTATAGTAAGTCTTAAAGTTAGGTAGTGTCAGTCCTCCAACATGTTTTTTTTCCTTCAATATTGAGTTGTGTATTCTTGGGTTTTTGCCTTTCCATATAAACTTTAGAAAGAGATCATCAATATCAACAAAGTAACTCCTTTCAATTTTGACTAGGATTCCATGGAATATACAAATGAAAACAGGAAGAACAGACATCTTAATGTTGAGTCTCTCTACCTAGATACATGGAATATTGTTCCATTTGTTTAGTTCTTCTTTTATATTTTTCATGAGAGTTTTATAGTTTTCCCCATGTAGTTCTTGTACTTATTATCTTAGATTTTTACCTAAGTATTTCATTTGGGGAGTGGGAGAGCTAATGTAAATAGTATTGTGTTTTTAATTTCAAATTTCACTTGTTCACTGCTGGTAGATACAAAAGTGATTAACTTTTTAATAGTCTTTTACTTTGAAAACTTGCTGTAATGCTAATTAGTTCTAGGAGAGTTTTTTTGTAGATTCTTTCAATTTTCTAAGTAGATGATCATGTCATTTGCAAACAAAGATATTTTTATTTCTTCCTTACCCATCTGTGTACCTCCTATTTCCTTTTCTTGTCTTATTGCATTAGCTAGGGGTTCTAGTACTATGTTAAAAAGTAGTGGTGAAAGGAGACACCCTTGCTTGTTTCTTATCTTGGTGGGAAAGTTATGAGTTTCTCACCAGTAACTGTGTTGTTAGTGATAGGTTTTTTGCAGATGTTCTCTCTCGAATTGAGGAGTTTGCTAGTTTGCTGAATAGTTTTTTTTTTTATCACGAATGGCTGTTGGATTTTTTCAAATACATTTTTTGCATCTACTTATATGACTACATGATTTTTTCTTCTTCTTTAGACTCTTGATGTAACAGATTATATTATTTGATTTTTAAATGTTGAACCAGCCTTGCCTAACTGAGATAAATCTCACTTGGTCATGGTGTATAATTCTTTTTAAATATTTTTGGATTTGATTTGCTAATATTCTGTTGAGGATTTTTGCAGGTATTGGTCTGTAATTTTCTTTTCTTGTAATGTCTTTGATTTGGTCATAGAGTAACACTGATTCCATAGAATGAGTTTGAAATTATTTCCTTTGTTTCTATCTTATGATTGTAAAGAACTGGCATAATTTTTTTCTTTAAATGGTGGGAATATTTTTAAATACTTTGGTAGTATTTTCCAGTGAAATTACTGGAGTGGGCCTGCTGCTTTCTGTCTGGAACATTATTAATAATTGATTCAATTTCTTTAATAAATATAGGCATATTCAGAGTGTACACTTTTCTTGTATGAGTTTTGGAAGATTGTGTCTTTTGAGGAATTGGTCCATTTCATCTAGGTTATCAAATTTGTAGGCATAGAGTTGTTCATAATATTCCTTTATTGTTCTTTAATGTCCATGGGATGTGTTTTGATGTCCCTGCTGTCATTTCAGATATGGAATATTTGTGTCTCCTCTCCTATTTTCTTAGTTGGGCTGACTAAAGCTTATCAATTTTAATCATCTTTTCAAACAAATACTCTTTGGTTTTGTTGATTTTTCTCTATTGATTTAGTATTTTCAATTTCATGGATTCTTATTTTTTATTATTTCTTTTCTTCTGTTTACTTTTGATTTAATTTGTTCTTCTTTTCCTAGTTTCCTAAATTGGAAGCTTAGGTTATTGGTTTTACATTTTTTTCTTATTTTCTAATACATGCATTCAATGATATAAATTTTACTCTACGCACTGCTTTCACCATATCTCACAAATTTTGATTAGTTTTATTTTTAGTTTAATTTACTTTAAAGAAATTTTAAATTTCTCTTGAGATTTCTCTTTTGACCCACATGTAATTTAGAAGTGTGTTGTTTAATCTTCAAGTATTTTCTAAGTTTCCAGCTATCTTTCTATTTATTATACTTCTAGTTTAATTTCATTGTGTTGTGAGGGAAAACATAGCATTATTTCTATTCTTTTAAATTTGTTAAGATGTGTATGGCCCTGAAAGTAGACTGCCTTGGTGAATGATCAATGTGAGACAGAGAAGAATATGTAATCTGTTGTGGCTTACTGAAGTAGTATACCAAGTAGTCTACGAATGTCAATATCCAGTTGATTGATGATACTGTTGAGTTCAACTATGTCCTTACTGATTTTTGTCCTGAGATAAAAGAGAAGAATATGTAATCTGTTGTGGCTGAATGAAGTAGACTACGAAGTAGTGTACGAATGTCAATATCCAGTTGATTGGTGATGCTATTGAGTTCAACTATGTCCTTACTGATTTTTGTTCTGCTGGATCTGTCCATTTCTGATAGAGAGTTGTATAAATTCTCCAACTCCAATAGTGAATTCATCTAGTTCTCCTTGCAATTCTATCAGATTTTGCGTCATGTATTTAGATGTTCTATTGTTAGTTGCATACATGTTGAGGATTGTTATGTGTTCTTGGCATATTGACCCATTTGTCATTACGTAACGCCCATTTTTATCCCTGATAACTTTTCTTGCTCTGATATATGCTCTGTCTGAAAATGACGTCGCTACTCCTGCTCTCTTTTGATTATAGTTAGCATGGTACATCTTTCTCTATTCCTTTATCTTTAATCTCTATGTGTATTTATATTTAAAGTGGAGTTCTTACAGACAAACTATTTTTTTTCTTATTTTTAAGCCATTCTGACAATCTCTGTTTTTTAACTGTTTTATTTAGACCACTGATATTCAAAGTGATTATTGATATAGTTGGATTAATATCTACCATATGTTACAGTTTTCTTTTTGTTGCCTTTGTTTTTTGTTCCTATTTTGTTTTTCACACTTTTTCTGCCTTTTGTGGTTTTACCTGAACATTTGATATGGTTCCATTTTCTCTCCTTTATTAGCACATTGATTTTACTCCCTTTTTCTTTTTAGTTTTTAATTGGCTGCCCTAGAGTTTGCAGTATAGATTTGCAAATAATCCAAATAACACCATATCATTTTATAGGTGTACAAACACCTTGTAATAAGAAAATATTTGTAATTCTTCCCTCTTGTCTTTGTATCATTATTGTCATTCATTTTGCTTATACATAAGGCCATGTATATATTTGAATACATACATTGAATACATTGTTGTTATCATTCTCTTGAAAAAACTGTTCTCTGTCAGATCACTTAAGAATAAGAAAAATAAAAGTCATTTTACCTTCACTTATTCATTCTCCAATGCTTGAGTTTTTGATCTATATCATTTTCCTTCTCTGAAAAACTGATTTTAACATTTTTTTGCAAGGCATTTCCTATCGGCACAAAATTCCCTCAATTTTTGTTTGTCGGAGAAAGTCTTTATCTCTCTTCACCTTCGTTTTTGAAGGATAATTTTATAGGGTACAGAATTCTAGGTTGGTGGTTTTTATTATCAGTACTTTAAATATTACACTCTACTGTCTTCTCGCTGCATGGTTTCTGAGGAGAAGCCAGATATCATTCTTACCTTTACTTCTCTAAAAATAAAGTGGATCCCTCCCAGCTTCCTTCAAGATTGTTTTTCTTTTTCCTAAGTTTGAATATGACATGCCTACATGTAGGGGTTCTTTGACACTTTTTCTGCTTGGTGTTCTCTGAGCCTTCTGGATCTGTCTTTTGGTGTCTAATGTTACTTTGGAAACCTTCTGAGTCATTACTACTTCAAATTTTGCTTTTGTTTCTTTCTCTCTTTCTTCTTCTTGTATTCCAATTATGCATATGTTATACCTTTTGTAGTTGTCTCACAGTTATCAGATATTTTATTCTGTTTCATTCAGTCTATTTTTCTCTTTGCTTTTCAGTTTTGGAAGTTTCTATTGTCACATTCTGAATGCAAAGATTCTTTCCTCTACCTTTTCCAGTCTACTAGTGAGCCTATCAGCGACATTCTTCATTTCTATTACTTTGTTTTTCATCTCTAACATTTCTTTTTAATTCTTTTTAGTATTTCTGTCCCTCTGAATACATGATTCATTTGTTCTAGAATGTTGTCTACTTTTCCCATTAAACCATTAGCATATTAATGACAGGTATTTTAACTTCCTGGTCTGATAATTCCCACATTCCTGTCATATCTGACTCTGGTTCTGGTGCTTGCTGTCTCTCTTCAAACTGTGTGCAGTTTTTTTTGCCTTTAATGTGGCTTATAATTACTTGTTGAAAGGTGGACATGATGTGCTGTGTAAAAAGAACTATGGTAATAAAACTTTAGCAATGTGGTGGTGAAGGGTGGGGGAAGAGGAAGCACTCTACAGTCCTATGGTGGTGTTTCAGTCTTTTGTTAAGCCTGTGCCCCTAGACTGTGAACTTTACCAGTGCTTCTCAGTATTTTTCCTGCATTATGTGGGATAGGATGGCTAGAGGGGACTAGAGTTGGATATTTTCTACCCGCCAAAGTGGAAGGCTAGAGCAGGTTGGCTTTAAGTATTTCTCTTGCCCCATGTCACTTAGGCTCTAATAAAACCCCAGCAGGGTAGACTCTGGTAATATAGTTTCTCCTGAGGACAGCCTTGTTTAAAAAAAAACTCTATAGTATACCATGGAGTATTTCAAAATGGTTCCTTTTCCCCTTCCTTTTCTGGAAGTCAGAGGGGATTTTTTTTTTCTCTAATATTCACTGTGGGTACCCGTTAGACCTTCAGGAGGTACAACTTACCCTTGACTGGATCTCCCTGGAATTTTTTTAGCTCTCAGTCTTGTCCACACTGAGATTCCATTAATTTGTCAATTTCAATGAAGGTTTTCCCACCTAAAGATTGGTTTCTGTGGAGATGTCTATTGTGGATTTTTGCTCTAGTAAATTGTGATTCTGTATCCCTCTGTCTGTCTCTTCAATTTGGTGGAGAGTGGTTTGCCTGTGAGCTTACTTTTCTGAGGAATCCAAAAAGAGTTTTTGATTTTTCATTTTGTCCAGCTTTTTACTTGTTAAGCTGGTGTGGTAACCTCTAACCTCCTTACATGCTAGACTGGAAATCAGAAGTCAATGGCCATGTTTTTATCTTTTAAAATTGTCTCCTGTCCTTAGAATTATAAATTTTAAAAATAGTAAAGTTAGAGATATTTTTAACACATATGGGTTATCACAGGCCTTTAACATAGACAAACCGAAGAATAAAATTTGGGAAGTAAAACTTTGCTTGATGTAAGGAAAGACAATTTTATCGAAGTGTCAAGTAGAAAGAGAATGCAATTTGTCAATATTATTCACTAAATTAAAATTTAATTAATAAAATTCTGAACTGTTTTATGAATTCTAATGAAAGTATATCTGTGCTTCAAGGGTCAGATGTTTACTGAATTAAATAAACTTAAAACAACAAAATTCCATGTTACCTTGTACCTTAGAAAAGAACTAGCTTCATACATTAAATTGGACACTTTGAGACATTGCATTTATTCTTTCTGATTAGTAAGATACAATTTGGTCTATTTCAGCTGTAACTTGCTAAAGTAAAGATGCAGATCATACTGGCCCACTTAATGAACAAAGCAAATTCAGTCAAATGGTAAATATGTGATTTTAAGTCACTTAACTTTAAGTGTCATTGTATAATAATAATGTTAATAATAATAGTTATTATCATAGAGTTGAACTAAAAATTTAGCAAATTGGCCTGTTTTAAACCTTTGGCATTCACTCAGTTACTAAGTTATTTAAATCACAGTTTGAGTGGAAGTCTTTTTCTTGATCAGCAGAGGCCATTTCCCACTAAACTTATCTCCACTTTGCTATTCTAGGAAAACATGGTGGGCATTCTGTGATATTATGAAATCAATTATATCTGCAAATTATAGGATGTAACACACTTGTTACATCCTTATTTCTGAGCAAACTAGGGGAAATGGAAAGAAAAAAATATGCACAGAATGAAAATCACTGTTCTCTTAACTGTTTTATTACATACTTTATCTTTTTAATGGAAAAAATAAGCATATCTCACAGTCAGAGATATAGTAGAGGCACCAATACAGTAGGAAAGGAAATCATGAATTTTCTCCTATTTGTGGAAACTGGTGGTTTATGTCTATCCAAAGCAAACCTCAATATTTAGGAAAGAAATTCTATCTAATGCATTTATTTGAAAGGCATTTTGATAATATCTGTACAAATCTGTGGGTTATTTTGGAAAACCTTCCTTCGTTTTTAGGGATACTGATTTCATTGTGGCTAAGCAGCTGCTTATGACCTCGAACAAAGCAGAAGTCTTGGAATGCCTGCATGCTGTCTGTATGGACCTGCTCTTGCCAGTTACTGCACAAAGAAATAGTTTAATTCCACTTGGAATATAGGTATGTTTGGGTTTCAGGAAATAATAGAGTACTGTTGATTAGTTGTGAACCAGAACAAATAAGCCACAAGAGGGCATATTTTTCTTCATTTCATCACCCTCATACAAATAAGGCTCAATTGGGTATCATAGGAATCCTCTCCCCCCTTCCATTTTCTTGGAAGAATACACTATATTTAAAATACGCTCTAAGAGCAAAGTAGTGGTGGTATGAAGGTATTAAAAAAGAAAGCAAAATTAAAGTTGATTTTCTTTTCTTATGTGATTTATAGGAAAGTTGTTTATTTTTCCTTAAAATCCTTCCATGGGGCTTGTTTATTGACATAAGTACATTGTTACAAATCAAAAACAAAAGAGTCATTTAACTGACTTTAAATTCTCTCATTCTGCAATAGCTATGCAGACTCCTATATCAGGCATGGAAAACCTTTCCAACTTCTAGTGAATGTTCATAGTCAAGGAGGTTTTTCTTTTCTGAGGTCTCAGGATTTGGGCCAAAGAGGCTGGGCTGTGTTTTTATTTTTATTTTGAAGCACATTCCTGCTGAATTTAATTATTCACCACACCCCAACCCAGCTAAGTAAATATAACCTTAAGATTCTGGCTTGGAAGGGTTTTGAAAAATAGCTGATTTTTTTTTTTTTTTTTTAAGAAATGGCTCTATAGCAAGGTGAAGTATTCTAGAAAGGGCATTGAGGCAGGGGTCAGAAGAAGCTAAGTGATCACTAGGTCTTCCTTGGCCCTGATTTCCTCACATATAACATGAGGGCTAGAAGGTCTTAAGGACTCTCCTACTAACTGAATGTTCATGATTATTTATGACGTTACAAGAGTTTAAAACTTGAAGACATGCAGCAAAGTTCAGATAGATTTATATTTCAATTAACTAACCATAAACTAACTTCTGTCTCTATCTGATGATGAGAAATGGGGATACATTTACTTCTGAGAGTTCTCAGTATGTGTAATTAATACTGAAATAAAAGATAAAAGTCAAGTGTGTTCTTTTCCACCATTAAACATATCAAATGATTTTATAATGTAAATATCTAATGAGCCAGTGATGAGTAGATTGCAGTGATCAAATGAAGTATATGGAAAAAATACTTGGAGTTTATAAGGGGAAAACACCTGATAGAAGATTAGGAGCTGGGTGAGCTGTTTTCAACTCATGCCCTCACTTGTTCCAATTAAACATAAATTAACATATATTCCAGTTTTCTCTGATGAGGACAACATTTCATATTTTTCAGTACTGTGACAGTACTGTAATATGTGAGAAAACATTTGTATAGTATTTGTTGTAAGACAGAAAGGTTTTATGTATGACCCATGTATGATTAGTTTTGTAGAAATTAAGCATTAAATAGCTTGCTTTATAACATCATTTTCTTTGTTTCTGTGCATAAACTTTGTAATCTTACTTCCAAATTCACCAAATATGTATTTGACTTGTGAATATAAGACTGTTCTGAGAGAACTAGGACTGCAGATTTTGTTGAAAAAGAACTATAGTTTTGTATCTTCTGCTGAGAGCACATCCAAATCCTCAGAGATCCTGCTAGATTTAAACTCTGGACCCAATAATTATCTTTCTCCTGTCTTCTGGGCAGAGGTAGCATATATGCAGTTAGAGAAGCCTGCAATATACCTATTCTACCCTTACCCATCCCTGTCATCCTCTCCCATGGCTCCCAACATAGATTGACGATTACTGAAATTATACAGTTAGAACTTTATTCCTTAGCTTCATTTAGCAATAAAATGAAATTCTTTGAGAAATAATGTACTTCACATTATCAAACAAATATCTACTACCATATAGTGAAAATGACTTCTTCAGATTCTATCATGAGCTGGAATAGAGATGGGTGAGGATTAGGATGTCTCAGAGGAATAGCCTGGGGTCTCTAGATACAGAGTTTACTTATTCAATAATTCTTCCAAGCACCCAAGAGTTATTTATTTTCTTTTCCCTCTTTTTCCCTGACAGAAACAGGCACACCAACAGCAATTAGGTAGTTCTAACTGATGGTATACACATCTCTTTTGGTATAATTAAGGATCACTTCTTGAATCTTGAATAGTCATCCTTGAAGACAAGCTAAATTGTACATTACTCTTACATTTTAGCAAAACTTTATGTAAAATAGACTTTTTCCTCCTGGGTTTTATTGGGAGGATTAAGATAGGGCTTTAGCCCTATAGGACAGACTACTTAATTGCTTTTGATGAGAGTAGATCTCAAACTCTTAGAAAGGGTTGTTAAAACCATGCTGGTGAGATCCTGTGCACTGTAAATAAAAACTCAGAAATAAATTCAATGACTGAATATCATCATCATATCCACTGTTTTAATTAACTCATTTAACACACAAATAACTTTGAAACACTTACCACATGCAAGACACTCAAGGAAGTACTACAAAGCCATGGACACAGCTGAGGTCTTTCATCACAACTCTGGACTATGTAGTTTATTCTGCCTACTTTGCCCTCAGAGTAATTAAAAGGAAGGAAAGCACAGAACCTATGTTCCAGATTTTTTTTTCTCATGGTATGTTCAGGATGGCCCAGTAAATTCAGTCTAAATTTGAAGTCAGGGTACCTCAAACTAAATCAGTTTAATACAAAAGTCATATGCATTGTATTAGAGGCTGGGGAAACGACGACACAAAACAGCCAACACTTTTGTATGGGATGCAGACACACACAGAACTAATTATTATATAACATGAAAAGAGATTATAATAGTAGTGAAATCAAAGTGCTTTGGGAAAACAGGAGGGAATGATTAACTCTGTAGGGACTTTATGGAAAGGGTTGAAATGGTAGCAAAGGGGAAGTGTCATTTAGTTTGAGCATATTAAGCTACAATTTAAACAGAAAGAAAAAAGGGAAAATCCAGAGTTAACCACAATTCTAGTTAAATACAATATTCTGGCCAAAAAACTGAAAAAATTATCAGAAAATTAATAACTAGAGAATTTTTAAAAATCAAAAACTATTTACCATGAACCCACCATATGCAAAGCCTAAGCTATTCTGCCAGAGACAAAAAAAGTATTTTGTTCTCACAATGAGCTTGCAATTTGGAAGGAGGGGCAATGACATAAACAAATAAAAATAATATAAAAATATAGAAAAATGGATGAAACACACTGAGGTTGTGATTAATTACAAAATGAGTGGTATATCATTTAATATAGAGCATTCAGAAAAAAAAAGTTGCTTAGGTTGAAATAGTCTGTGGGGACTTGAATTTTTCTCTATTCAAAGGGAACAATTATGGGAGTGGTTGGTTGACAGTCAAAACCAAGGTTATAGAGATAGGGCAGAATGAGACACAGGAAAGAACCTTGGTCAGAGTTAGGAAACTTGAGGCTGTCCTTAGCTTAGCTCTGCCATCAACTATCTGTAACTTAAACTCATTCATTTAGCTTCTGTGGCCCTCAGCTCTCTGCTGCAGATGGGAGGTTGAATGAAGAATATCTTCCACCCCTTCCAGTTCTTCCATTATTGCAGCTGTCTGTGCACCATTCCCAAACCAAGACACCCTTGTCATTTGCTAAGGGATTTCTGGGACCCTACAGCTCTTAAATCAAGCTGACAAATACAGGACCCAGCGGCTGTTTTTCTATGGCTCTACCTCAAGTCAGCTTTATGTTTGGGACTAAGGGCAAAGTTTGTGACTATAAACCTAGAGTTCCCATCACAAAAGGATTTACCATGCAGCTAATAAGGCCTAACCTTCAGGACTCACCAGTTACACAGGCCTTTTCATGTCCCTGAGGGTGGTCTCACTAACTCACATTATCATATGTTTTTGTGCAATCAGTACAAATAAGCTATTTCTGCACTTTTTTTCTTAAAGAGGATCCTACCTTAAAATTTTGTAGGTTCCAGGTTCCACAAAACATAGATCTGCTCCTTGTCCCCACATACTTGTTTCCTAATGTAGGATCAAGGGGTGCAAAAATCTACAGAAGGAACTTCCCAAGGCAAAAAGACATGATACACCCCTGTTGGCCTGGTGGTAGGAAAAGGGAAAGAAGGCTTACATTCTGTCCTTTTTCTGTCTTTTCGCTTGGCCCTTCTCGGATGCCAGCCCCTTGGTGGAGAGCTAATTCCTGTTCCTCCTCCCTATGCCTGCTCTTTCAAGGCTAACTGCGTATTGAGGTTTTACATAGTGGAACACAGGTACTCTTGGGGGGGGGATTTAGAATTTTTAGGACAATGTTTGTGGCCAATCATGCCCTATGTTTTTTCCTTATGAGGTCTTTAAAATTTTTTATGGTATAGAAAAGGGAATAAACAGGTCCCCAAATCACCCAGGCTCGTGCTCAGACGTCAGAGATAGCTTTACAGATAGGGTGCTCTGTCCGGAGAAACATCCTTGGGGGCCGGAGCTACCTCTAAATCCACGCTGCCGACGGTCTGCGCGCAGGCAGGGATGAACTTCTGCACGCTGGGGAGGACTCGTGTGCGCAGAGGGAAGGGGGGCGAGGGGCTGGGGGAGGAGATCGGAAGGGGAGAGGTAATCCCCGGCGTTTTCAGCATCCCCTTTTTAGAAAGACCGAGTCTCTCCCAGGACAGCTGCTGCGGTCACACCACAAACTTAAAAGCCGCCCTCCTGCTTGGAGCGTGCCTTTCCTGCCACCCTCGCCTCCCCAAAGCTCCAGCTGGTGTCTCGCTCTGCGCCTGTCTCCGCGCGGCGCTCGGGGGGAGGCAGCAGCGCCCCCTGCCTCTGGGTTTGGCCTCTGCGGCCGCAGCCTCCGTGCTCTGCCAGGGCCGCCGGCGGCTCCGTGCCTCAGCCAGGGCTGCGGCTCCGAGGAATTCGCGCCGGTGCCCCAGGTCGCTCCGTCGCTCGACCTCAGCCCGCATCCCCTTCCTCTCTCTCTGAAAAGCCAGCAGGAAAAGAGAGAGGGAGAAAAGAGTTCACAGAAGGTTAGTCTGGTTTCGGGTCACCTGCTACTCCAGGGGGAGGGTGTGCTGGAGCCCGCGGTATTATGAGGGGATGACCGGGTTTGGGGTGGCTGTGGGTCCGAAGTGAGGACGCGGGGTGGCTAGGATATAAGGAGCCGTCCCGAGACGGAGAAGGCGCTCGGGAGCGGACGGGGAGTGGGCGCGCAGGGCAACAGGCGAGTCATCAGTGCGCGGGGAGCGCCGGCCAGTAAGCGCGGCGCCGGAGACAGCGCGGCGCAGGGCGCAGTGCCACCTCGCCGCAGCCCTGCCGGAGCCTACTCGTCCAGACCTCCGCCTGCCAGCACTGCACAAAGTTTTCCTCCCGAGACGTGTCCGGGAACTTTGCTCTCTCCCGGGCTTCCGCGCTCCCCTCCCTAACCCTTCCCGGTCCAGGCAACGGAGAGCGCTCTTTTGAACGTGCCCTGTGGCTTCCGCCGGCTGCAGGTTCACTGCGAGACGCGCTGGTGGGGACCGTCCGGGGGAGACTTTAGCAAAGGGCATCTGCGCCCTCGCTCCCTCCTTTTCCCGGTGGGCTGGGGGACGGGAAGAGGAGAGCGTGGTGGTTGTTTTTGTTGTGGCGCTTTGGGAGAGGGATGGGCGACGCCTTTTTCCTTGCAAGGGAATCGCGACGCTCAGTCTGATGGAAGTGTGTATCCTTCTAGATCCAGAGGGGAAAGTTGGAGTCAGACACAAGTATAAAGTTGGCTGTCTGTGAAATGCGGTTAAGCCAAAACGCTCTCTTGTTGGAGTGGGGAATCCGTTTGTAGTACTGGGCTTGGCTCGCTCTGAAAAGGCCCTGATTTGACTCCTGCTGGGCATTTAACCTGGAGTGCGGCCCCCGGGGTGTTCCCTCCCGGCTTCCTCCCAGTGCGCTCGGAGTTAACACGTTATTGGGCCGCCCTGGCAGCACAGTGGCCGTTTTCCACACTGTCTCATTCTCCTTCCCAGATGACTTGAGTTCAACCTCGCGGGCTTAGTTGCTTTGCTTGCGTCCCAGCGTGAGGAGGGGACTTGACAGAAGGAGGAGACGCCGCGCCCTCGCGGGGCGGTCTGGAATCAAGGGGCTTGGACAGGAGCCGCGTGCCCAGCAGCTGGGGCCGCGGATGTCCCAGATTCCATGTTATGGAGACCAGAGTTAAATAAGCAAACTTTTCGCTATTTAGCCTAGAATGAAGACGTAATAAAAGGCAACTGTCTTTATGTGGCCTCTTCCTTCTCCACCAAAGACCCTCTTTCTCCACCAATTCCCCCTTAGTTTAATGCTATGTGCACAATCAAAAGAAGAGGGGGGAGGATCTAAAGTCTCAAGTTTAGCCAAAAAAGGGTTCTCCTGAATGTGTGTGCAAGTGTGTTTGTTGAGGGGTGGGGCTGGGGGCGAGGGTGGGGGTGATTCCTAAACAGGGAGGGGAGGGTGAGCCAGAGGTAGAGGAGATGGTATGAGACCTCCCCTGGGTCTTGTGCTGCTGCTGTTGTGTAACCATGGCAACCAGGAGGGCAAGGGCGGTCAGAGTCTTCCCGGTTCTGCACGTGGAAAGAAAAATGTGCAGGGTGGAGAAGGGAGAGAGCCGCATGTCATCACTCCAGTGATGCCTTTGCTCCTTCTCCGAGGCCAGACAGCGAGGAGGATGAGCAGGAAGGATGGGGTGGGAGGGATCTGCCTCAGCTGGCAGTTGCTTTAACCCGCTCCAGTCTTGGGGTCGCTGAGGCTCCCTCCAGCAGCTAAAGCCGCCCAGAGGACCCATCGCTGACAGGCTACAAAGGGATGGCCCAGGTAAGGGAGATGGGAAAAGACCTTGGCCTTGGAAGGGAAAGGCCAGGAAATACAGGAAGATGATGTGGGATGAGATAAGAGTAGGGTCAAGAGGTAGCTGAGAGACAATAAAACGGTACTGATTTGGACTTGCCAACATTTCAAATGGAATTTACCCATTTAGGAAATGGAAAACTGGTGGAGAAGGGAAAGGATATTTATTAAACACCTATTGTGTCCCAGGTGCTTTGTACATTTTTGTAATTAATAGTCTTATACACAATACAAGGGCCATTATTCTCTTAGTCTTTTTTTTTTTTTAGATGAAAAAAGTAGACACAAAGAGTTAGAAATGAGTATTGTCCCATTTTGGCTTTTATGTTCTTAACAAAGAATAATAATTCTTAAAAATCATATTGATAGGGGAAGGGGCTAGGTAGTTTTCACCTTCATTTTAGAGACGAGAATAATGAGATGTGAAGGTGTTGACTGATGTGTCCAAATATAAGCTAGTAAGGGTCAGAGCTGAGACAGGAACTGTTTTACCTGGATGTGGGTCTCCTTGCAGGGACTTCACGCAAGTTGTCATAATTCTACAAAAAGGGAGGATCTTCCTAAGGTCAGTTCTGATGCAGTATCTGTATCTGTTATTTATATGTGGAGAACACCCAACAATTTAAATGGGATCCGTAATTGAGGATAATATGAACCACATCAAGTCTATAGGCCTAGAATCATATGTGTGTGATATTAATAATCTATATTTATATAAGTCTTATTGTACCTTGTAGGAATTATTAGTAACTTTAACAATGTTTGTAAAGGAAAAAAAAAAAGAAAGAAAATAAAGGAAAAATAACTTATCAAACAACAGTCCCATGGCTGTGTTGAGAAAATTTCCTGAGATTGATTTTTTCCTCAGTCTGTTTATTCTCATGACTTGAATACCTAAAAACTAACTTCATATTTAAGCACCATTGGTTCACCTTTGTCTGTTGCCCATTAGGAAGAGTAAAAATTTGACTCCAGTTACTTTCCTGCTTACTCTCTGAGAGCTCTGAGAGGGGAGGTTAAGGAAAAATGTCTGGCAATGCAAAGTGTTTGGGAATTATAGGAAAACTATAATCAACATGAGCAGAAACTAAGAGTAAAAAGGTAGAGAAGTAATTGCTGTGGCTTTTCTTTTGCCTTTCACCAGAATTGCTTTCATAGGTAAGTCTTACTTATTGAATTTGTTTTATATTTTGCAGGGGAAAAAATAAACAAAAACTGAATTTTTAATCTCTTTTATATATATGGGAGGGCTGGTAAGTGAGAGAGTGGGAATTATTTTAGGTAACAGGGAAGGTCAGGAATATAAACAATTATAAAGGCAAAGGAAGCACATTTATTGTTTCTAACAGTTTGGCTGATGGGACCACAGGTGTGAACTAGAGTCACCAAGCTGAATTACTCTCACATAATCTTTTCTTTTCCAAAACCAAGAAGGATATTGCTTGGGGTTGGTGTTAAATTAATGCAGGAAGTTTCATGGTGTCCTGTTCTTATTCTTCACACTGTGTTCTCAGTCTATTGCACGGGCATTTGTTAACTATCACAAGGGTTATCACAGACTTGGAAGTGCTTCTGAAGATATCTTCTGGAATTGGCAGGCATCTCTGTGGCTCGGAGTTCATTTCCTGCTTGAATAGAGTTACTGGGCTAAGTCACCACCATTTTTATTATGTATGTGGAATATCAACTTCACAATCTCAAGGGGACAACATTCCAATTGGTGCTACTTCAATGACTATCACTATGTCTTCAGGTTATTTGTTACAGGTTCGTTATTTTGGAAAAACAAATGTTGACTCTGAACTTTGTTCCATACGGGAGGTTTTAATACTTTATTGACATAAGTTCCTTGGAAAGCATCCTTGTCAACTGATAATTTGTTTGATAAAGAAGAGTAACTATAGGCCTGTTTTGAAAGGTTATTATTCTTCTTCCCATAAACACCTGAAGCTAAACAGAGTCCCAAATAAAGTAATAAGTATTTCAACACTCAATAACATAATCCTTCAAAGGAAAAAGAAGTATTCATATTTGTGGAATAAGTAGTAACAACAATAATAGCAATGATTTACCATGGGCACTACTGTTGACCACATTCCTTCCCACCTCAAAACATGGTTTAAAAAAATCCTCTTCCTCCAGGAAACCTTGGCCAAAATCCCTCTTTATTTTTATAACTTTGTCATATCTTTCAAGCTAACAGTCTAAGTTTTCCATCATTTGTTTCCTTCTTTACATTTTCTGTTCTTTTTTATGATCACTTACGAGGTCATAAGAACCTTAAGGGAAGGAATTTGTCCTCTCTAAATTTTTATACCTTCAGATTAGTCTAATGCTGAACATATTCTGATACTATTGAAGTCTAATCAATTAAACAGTTAAAAGAGATTTTTGAATCTTTTTATTGCCTATAAAAATCAGACTAAAGATCCTTGGGTTTATACTTTACTTTTTTTGAGATTTTAGCAAAAGTTTTTTCTTATATCTGGGTTTCACTCTTCCATAAAAAAATGATGACAGACTGAGAGTTTTGTGATTGTATATAACATACACAAGTATGTAATGACCATGTCAGATAAAGTATGTAAGAATACGTAGTTCCTCAAAAACCTAAAAACAGAACTACCATATGATCCAGCAATCCTGCTATTAGGTATATATCCAAAGGAAAGGAAATCACCATATTGAAGAGATATCTGCACTTCCATGTTTATTGCAGCACTATTCATAATAGCCAAGTTTTGGAATCAACCAAAATGTCATCAACAGATTAATGAATAAAGATAATGTGGTATATATACAAAATGGAATATTATTCAGCCATAAAAATAATGAAATCCTGTCATTTGCAACAACATGGATGCAGCTGGAGAACATTATGTTAAGTGAAATAAGCCAAGCACAGAAAGAAAAATTTTGCATGTTCTCATTGATATGGGGGGAGCTAAAACTTAAAACAATTCATCTCATAAAGATAGAGAGTAGAATGATGGGTCCCAGAGGCTAGGAAGGGTAGCAGAGAGAGGGAGTTAAAGTGGGGATGGTGAATTGGTACAAAACTGTAATTAGATAGATTGAACAAGATCTAGTATATGATAGTCACAACAGGGTGACTACAGTCAGTAATAAGTTATTATATGTCTTAAAATAACTAAAAGAGAAATTGGAATGTTCCTAACACAAAGAAATGATAAATGCTTGAAGTGATGGATACCCCAATTATGCTGATTTGATTATTACACATTGTATACCTGTGTCAAAACATCACATGTACCCCATAAATATATACAATTACTATGTACCAATAATAATTCAAGATAAAAGTCTAAAAAAATACTTAGTAAAAAAATCACATACTACAAAAAGTTATTAGTTTTTTGTATTTTTAGAGGACCCGGTTAATAAATGCGTGTCTATATCATCTATGTTCATGTTAATTCACCTTAACTTCAAATACCTAAATAATAACTAGAAAAAATGATAAAGCAAAAGCAAATTCACTGTTAACAAGAAATACTCTAATAAACAACTGCAATACTTTTGAAATTAGTTTGAAATTTAAATCATAATGAGGTATACTTCTATTACTGGACATCTATACATAATGTAAATTATTAAACACAGACACATGGTTAAAAATCTGATATATACAATAAAGCATACTGTTAAGGGTTGGATTTTTATGATTTTGATAATTTTTAACCTATCATTATTAATATTTGATCATTTATATCCATGTTACTAATTAATAATTTTGATAGTCATGAACGAGGACATCTTTATCCAGCTTGATCATCATTCACTGGTCAATTTATTGTTTTCTCTCTCTTTTGCAAAGCTTAGTAAGCTACAAAAACTACCCTGGCATAGTAATATATAAAGAAAACCAATAATCAAGTGCCCTAAAGTTCCTAGAAGAATCTGAATCTATCTTTTCATACTGACCATATCATTCTTTAAAGATAAGTGTTTTCTACTTCAGAAATTAGGAATGACTTCTTTTAAACCCCTTGTTTCTTCTTTAGGGTATTTAACAAAATCAGTTTCACATTTTCTATTTTTAAAACTGATGGCTTATAGTGTGTTCTGCTAGTGAGTTTTCATTAGCCAATCACAGGAAAAATGGAAAAATTTGCTGTTTTTCTAATTAAATAGAATTAAGCCTCATTAAACTGAACTATTATTAATAAGGAGAATGTCAATAAAATAAGCAAAAAGTCTGAATTATCAAGCATCTTAAAAGAAATATAGTTCTATTACTTTCGTGGAAAATAAAGTAACATAGATATATGAAGTTGACATTATTAATCTACCATCATATAAATGTCTATTTTTCTTATATTAATTAGTTATGCATTTTACTAGGTTTCCTCTTGCTGTGGTTTAAATGTGTCCCCCCAAAAGCATGTAATCCTTGATACAACAGTGTTGGGGGCGGTGGGGCATAATGAGAGGTGATTAAGCCCACAAGGGCTCTATCCTCATGAATGAATTAATGCCATTTTTACAGGACTGAGTTCCTTATAGAAGGATGACTTTGGCCCCCTTTTCTCTCTCTCTTGCCCTCTTTTGCCCTTCGATCATGGGATAAAGCAGAAAGAAGGCCATCACCAGATGCTAAACCCTGGATCTTGGACTTTCTAGCCTCCAGAACTGTGAGCCGATAAATTTCTGTTGATTATAAGTTACCCAGTCTCAGGTATTCTATTATAGCAGTACAAAATGAACTAAGACAGAAAATTGGTACTGAGAGTGGGGTTGTTGCTATAACAAGTACCTCAAAATGTGGAAGCAGCTTTGGAACTGGGTAATGGGCAGAGGCTAGAAGAGTTAGGAGAAACAGGCTAGGAAGAAAGCCTACATTGCTGTTAACAGGGAATTCGGGGCTATTCTGGTGAGGGCTCAGAGGAAGAGAAGAGCTGTAGGGAAGGTCTGAAACTTCTTAGAGACTGTTTAAGTGGTCATGACCAAAATACTAGTAGAAATGTGAAGAATAAAGACTATTCTGACAGTGTCTCAGAGGGAAATGAGAAATATCTTTTTGGAAACTGGAATAAAGCCCATCCTTATTATGAAATGACAAAGAACTTATCTGAATTGTGTCCATGCCTAGGGCTTTATGGAAGGCAGGATTTAAGGGCAATGAACAAGGATATCTGGTAGAAGCAATTTTCAAGCAAAATATTTCAAGAGCTGCATGGCTACTTTTGACTGTATACAGTAAAGTGAGAGAAGAAAGAGGTGATTTGAAGATGCAATTTATAATTAAAAGGGAAACAGAACTTAGGGATTTGAAGTATTCTCAGCCTGGCTGCAGTAGAGAATGAAAGAGCATTTTTCAGGAAAAGAAACCAAGGGTGTGGCCAAGCAACCATTTGATAAGGAGATTAGTATGGATAGAAAAAAGCCTAAGACTATTCCTTAGAACAATAAGAGAATGACTCCAAAGACACTTCAGAGATTACCAGTGCCACCACTCTCATCACAGGCCTGGAGTTCCAAGTCCTGGGGAGAAGAAATATGTCAAAAGAGAGGCCTAGGGTGCTTTCAGAACCTCAGGGCTCCTTTGCCAGGACTGCCTCAAGTCTCTGCTCTCCACATTCTGGCATAGTGCTCCTCCTTTGGCACAGCCATGGCTCAAGTGGACCCAGGTGCAGCTCAACCTGTAGCTCTAGAAGTTATGAGCCATAAACCTTGGCAGTGACCAATCCCTTATGCATCAGTGTTGAACAGAGTGCAGGCGCTATGCGAGCATGGCTTTCTCCACCTAGATTTCAAATGATGTCTCAGACAGCCTGGGGACCCAGGCACAGCCTTGTCTCAGGGGCAGAGCCAGTGCAGAAAGCCCTCACTAGGGCAACACCCAGAGGAACTGTGGGGTCAGAGCCACCACAGAGCCTTGGGGTGGGGCACCCCCCACCCCCAGACCCCAGAAGTGTAGAACTTCCATTGTGTAGCCCCAGCCTGCAAGAGCTGCAGGCATGAGATTTCAACCGGTGAGAGGTACTGCATGGGCTGAGTCCAGCAAAGCCATGGGGGTGGGGCTGCCTGAGGCCTTGGGGGCCCAATTCCCACCTCAGTATGTACCAAAGAAAGGACAGAGAGTCAAGGAAGCTTATTTTGGAGTCTGAAGATTTGATGTTATTCATCCTTTTGGGTTTTAGACTTACTTGGGACCAGTTTCCCCTTTCTTCTCTCCTATTTCTTCCTTTTGGAATGGGAATATCTATCCCATTCCTGTTCCACAATTATAATTTGGAAGCAGGTAATTTGTTTAATTTCACAGGCTCACAGCTGGAGAAGAATTTGCCTCAGGGTGAATCTGGCCTTGAATTTTACCCATATATGATTTAGATGAGACTTTGGACTTCGGACTTTTGAGAGGATGCTAGAATGAGTTAAGACTTTAGGGGATATTGTGATGGAATGAATTTTGCATGTAAAGACATGAATTTTGAAGTTCAGGGCAGAATTCTGTGGTTTGAATGTGTTTCCCAACAAACATATGTTGGCAACTTAATCCCTGACGCAATAGTCTTGAGAGGTGGAGTCTATTAAGAGGTAATTAAGCCATGAGGCCTCTGCCCTCATGAATGAATTAATGCAGGAGTGAGTTCCTTAAAAAAGGATGAATTCGGTCCCCTTTTCTCTTTCTGTCACTCTCTCTTTTCCCTTCCTCTATGGGATGCTGCAGCAAGAAGGCCCTTACAAGATGCTGGCCCTTAGATCTTGGATGTCCCAGCCTCCAGAAACATGAGCCAATACATTTCTGTTGATTATAAATTATCCACTTTCAGACATTCTGTTATAACAGCACAAAATAGACTAAGGCACCTCTTTAATCAATATTTTGCATATTCTAAACAATTTTTGAGGATTATGATGTCACAATTGTTCCAGAAATGAGCCTACCTAACTGGTACCTAAATAACCAAGTTAAGTATATATATTTTCAAGTGTCTTATATAGAAAAAATGAGACTAATAAAAGTGCTCAGTAGATATGTTATTTGGATTTGCCTTAGTAAGGAGACAGGGAAATAGTATACTCTTAATGTCAGCATGTATGAACTACTTAAAAACAATGTCCAAATCTCTCCCAAAAAAGATCCCTTTAAGTTGCTCAGGTACTCCCACATGTAATATTGACAGCTGTCCCCATGCCTAATCATGGAATAATCTCACATTATGTCTAAATAAGCTAGTTTGCTTTGATAGCATGTGTAAAATTAGACTTAGGCTTTTACTATCCTTTTTGGTTTTATCCTTATCATAAAGACCAGTCCATACATGTTAAATTCAGGCATTTTGGGTTTTTTGTGTTTGTTATTGTTGTTGGTTTCAGATAAATTTTTGCTTCTTATATCTAAAGTGATAGTTCCATGGAAGAAGTGTTTTCTAAGGTGAAAAATGATCTCTTGGAAAAGGGATACAATTCTTATGTAAAGGAACACATTCAATTTTGAAATATCATACTTTATTTCAAAGGTAGGTATTTGGAACTCTCAGAATTCTCAGTTTACTTGTGATACTAAATACTAGGTCTTTAGAAGTTGATACTAATTTGAGTTTTCTTGTTGAAATGGGGTATATGTTTTTGTAGATTTAAAAAAATTTTTTGTAGTAATGATTTTCAATATAGAAATAGTTCATGATCGTTACTGAAAAATTAAAATATACAAATAAGCATAAAGTAGAGAAATATAAGTAAACATTTTTCCAAAAATCTACTACACATAAAGATATATGTCAATTTTTATCTGAGCCATCAGTCTATTTTTTAAATAAATTTTATATTTGATACTGTCAGATTGGCAGTCTATTCTCGTTTCTTGGTGTGCTCTTGGCCAAAGAATGACCAGACACACCGATAGTAAGGCCAACATGAAACGAAGTTTATTAAGGAAGAGTAAGATAGGTTTATAGAGCCACAGACCACAAATGGGTACCCCCTGTCATAACAAGAGACTGGTTATGGTCCGGCATCCTGTTTTATATTGTCTGGATCGGGCCCTTCTCCTTGTTCAAACGTCACCATTGAACCACTTTGGTGGACAGTTAATGACATGATAATTAGCCTTAGGTTACTCTAGGTCATTTTCCAGACCCTATTGTGCCTGGGTTGTCTGACCAGTGGGCCGGAGAATTCCCTGCATTCTTTTGCAGATTGGCAGGGTGTTCCTCCTTCCCCCAGGTGTGGAAATTGCTCCAGGCAGGACCAAGGTGGGGCAACACCAAGGTATGGTGCCTTGGGAGAGCTGGAGTTCCCTCACTATCTACCTAACAATACCTAGCACCCAAATCTTGCTTTCTAATATTATTCTCCAATAGAAGGAATCAGGCATCCTTGGAGAAATGGCTGATTCTAGGACTGGGGCAAGAAATTTTCAAGATGAGCCTGAAGCATGTTGTAGTGCCAAGAAATAAAGATGTGCTCACAATACACACACACACATACACACACACACACACAATGATAGGGATGTGCCAAAAGCACACAGGAGCCAGTTGCAAGAGCTCCAAGTCGCCAAAGCAGGAACAACTGGAACAATAAATAGATACATAAAATAAAGTAGTATTGATTATAACACAATTATTAAATAAATACCCATGTGACTATGCTAGTATAAATAACTGATTGAATAATAAGTTGGGGAGAAGAGACAAATCTCCCTTGTAGAAGAATTTCAAATAACTTATATAGATATTCTGCCTTCAAGGAAGGGAAGCATAACTCTCTACTACTGCAGTGTGGGCTGAGCATGGTGACTTCCTTCCAAAGAGTACAGTATGTAAAGGAGTGGGAAGGGGGAAGAGCACCATCTCACTATCTCAGCCCGGTGATCAAGGTCAACATGGACAGGCATAAATCATGTTGTTAGTATATGCCCTTGATATGATTGGAAGAAAATGGCAATTTGCCTTTGTAATCTTTCTCCGCAAAACTCATAATTGCAATGTAACCATTGAGAAGAAAAACATCAGGCAATTTACACTAGTGGAGCATTCTACAAAATATTTGACCAGTAATCTTCACACCTGTCAAAGTCATCAAAAACAAGGAAAGTCTAAAAAACTGTCACGACCAAGAGGAGCCTAAAGAGATATGACAACTAAATGTAATGTGGAATCCTGCATAAGATCCCGGAACAGAGAAAAAACCTTAGATAAGAACATAGGAAAGTTGAGTAAACTATGCACTTTAGTTACTGACAATGTATTAATGAACTGTTCATTAATTGTAACAAATGTCCATACTAATGTAAATGTAAATAATAGGGGAAATTGGGTGTGAGTAATAGCAAAACTCTTTATACTATTTTCTCATTATTTCTGTAAATATAAAAATGTTCTAAAAATAAAGTCTATTTTTGAAAATTATATTCAAAGCATATAGTGAGAAACTATTAATGGTGAACCATTCTCTCTGTTCAGTAACGTTAATATCTTTCAATTGAATTCTTATTTTATTCCTCCAGCTCCAGGCACCACTTTTCTGCCATTTGGTTTTGTTAATCATGAATATAATAGATCCTATAATAATAAACAAATACTGTGAATTAGCTGTTCTTCTCATAATTATAATACTTATTTTTCAAATGAAATGAAACATTTGAATTACTAAAAATTTCCAGATCTCCACTATTACAGGCTCTCAAGCAAGGAAAGTTATGTATTAATAATGTACTATAAATCAATCTTAAATATTTTTAAAAGGCAAGCTTTTTTTTTACTTCTGTCTGCTGTTTTAACGATATTGACAAGATCCATTATCAGTGCCAGATGTCTTCAGTTCTAGATAATGATTATGTTTCTAAAATTCTTGCCAAAATGACTATAGGACTACCTATTCTTTTTTTTCCCTCTTTGAATCTCAAAAACAATCTACTACATAAAGTACTTTAAAGATCATTCTCCAACAAATGTTATGTGTATAATATTTATACCATGATGATTTTGAATATTAAATTATACCTAGGAGGCCTCTACTTCCACCCAAAACTCCTAGAAGCTGAGACTTAGGTGTATTTCAGACACTGTAGAGGGGGCAGCAAATATGGCTGCCATCTTACTTTCTGCCCACTATTAAATATATTTCACACATATATATGTATATCTATACACACATACATAAGTGTACAAATACTTACAGCATACAGTCATGGGTCCATTAACAATGGGGATACATTCTGAGAAATGGGTCATTAGATGATTCCATCATTGTGCAAACATCATAGAGTGTAATTACACAAACCTAGACGGTATAGCCCACTACACACCTAGGCTATATGGCATAGCCTATTGCTCCTAGGCTACAAACCTGTACAACATGTTACTGTACTGAATACTGTATAATTATAACACAGTGGTAAATATTTGTGTATCTAAACTTATCTAAACATAGGAAAGGTACAGTAAAAATATGGTATTATAATCTTTTGGGACTACCATCATATATGCAGTTCGTAGTTGACCAGAATGTCATTATGTGGGCATGACTGTACGTACATACATATCTCTAAATGTCAATTTTCTCTCTCTCTCTCTTTCTATCTCTCTCTCTATATACACACACACATACATACACACACACACACATATATATCACTTCACAAATTATTCCTTCTCTTCCCTGTGTTGCAAATTGCTACATTGAAAAAAATGAGTTTTACTGTCTTTCGGGAAGCTTTCTTTACAGTTGGACCAAAAGTCTTATCGTTTTCCCTTTTCTATCTAAGCTTTTATACATGCCAGTGTCTTACTCTTGATTGTTACCTCATATTTATAGTGATCTAATAATGACCTGACTCTGTGCTTTACAGTTAACTGTAGTTTCTGCTGAATTTGTGTGTTCTACTTGGGCACAACTGAAACAAAAAAAGGCATGCTTTTTTTTCCTGTTTTTAGTTTGTATGAGTCATAGCATGAAAAACACATTTCAAGAACTTATTTGGGAAAAGTCATGGAACCTGATCCCAGAATGTGTGACTAAAGGGAATCTTTTTTGGTAATATCCCACTGAATTTCCTGAAACAATGGAAGTGTCTGAAAAAGACTCAAATCAATATGACTAATAGGCTCTAGACTTTCATTTGAATCTTAGGTTCAGGGTTTTGGTTCTGCTACATAAAATAAATGAAAAAATTTTTAAAAAGTGACCTTGCCTATGATAATTTAGCTCAACCAAATAGAAAAATGAAGCAATTTAATATTCTGACTAAAACTTTTAAAATTCATATTTAGTTTGCATAATAGAGATATATGCCATTGATATTTTTGCATAGACCACATGTTGCCTATCTTTTTATTTTAACCTCCTATTAATATATTTTCAAGTAATGATGGCTTGTGAATACTTAATCATAATGAGTGCTACTTTTAAAAATTTCTTTGTAAATGAAAATAATCATTTCAAGTCATAACAATTTTGAGTTTGACTTTACATATCAGAGGACAAATTCTTTAAATATTAGTGCAATTGTATATTTATTGATTTTACACTTGACCTATTTTTAATTCAAAATTAACTCTTTTGGCCACAATGTCATCTGTTTTTTCTCTTCATATATTTATATATTTCGAAGTCATAATCTAATTAGTGTATTATATGTTGCTTCCCAAGCAGGTTGGTCAATGATAAAAGTAGCCAGACTATTCTGTCTGCAAAAATATCAGCATGATGAAAGAGTGTAAGACGAGTTATTTATAATTTTAAAATGGGAAGTCAATACAAATTAAGGACTTGTATCAACTTTTGAAGTTAAGACTTTTATCACCTGTAAAGCAGCTGTTCAAAAGCATTTTTACTGGATATATAGATGAGCAAATAACATTTCCCTTTCTTTGGCTTGATTCATATCTCTCAGAGCTGTGAGGATTGTTGTCTTAGACTTCACTATGATGAGGTTTGGCAGAAAGCATTCATTGTTCGGGTTTTAAATAGGGCAAGTTTTTGGCAGGAATAACTTGCATAGCAAAGGAATGCTATGCTTACACATGTGTACTCAATAAACCTTCAGAGAACTTGGACTAAGCTATTGCAGGATTCCTCACCCAACCGTACCCCCAGTCTCTGTATGTTGACTGTTTGGAAGCCGCCTTTTGTTGTGTCACTATTACATGGGTCTTTTCATATTTCAGGAAATGGCACTTTGATTCATTTTTAAAAAGTTAATAGGGTACAGTGAGCAGTCATTTCATATCCTGTGCACTTTCACTCAAGGGTTATTAAAAATAACAATTGCATTCAGGTCTGCTTTTCCCTTGTGTTTAGCAGTCAGTCATACAACCATCATCTCCATGAAGCCAACAATCATTCTTTTGTGTATATGTAACCCTTTATTATGTCCAATAATCAGAAATGAAGATTTTTGAGTTTCCCTTTTTTCCTTTGCTTACTGTGTACAAACAGTGTTGAAGTGTGTGTGCTTTAAGTAGGTAGTGTATTAGGATGAGCAAAAGCAAAATGTCTTATAAATTTCCCAATCAATAAACAGAACAAACCAGCATCTGCCACATGGGCCAGGCACATGGGCCTATAGTTTTGCTGTGCTCTTTCCAGGTGGGGCTCTCTCTGGCTGTGATGATTTCTCTTTTCACTTGGAATAATTTTATGTCTTTTATTGCCACCACCTCTTCCAGACCCCAACTGATGCCAGCCCCCTCTCTTACCACCCCCACAGATACCCACTAAGCCTTGCCTGTAAAAGTGCTTTTATTCAAAACCTGCCCACTTCTCCATAAGATCCCTTCTAGTCCCCAACAAATATTGTCCTCTCTCTTACTTCTTCCAATACCAAAAGACTAAGTTTCTCAAGGGTAAAGACCAAATGGTTGTTACTTCAGTATCTTTTTCCATATTCCCATAGCACATCACCAAGTCTTACACATAATAAGTACACAGTTTCTAATACTTGAGTTGAAACTAATTCAGAATCCAGTACCTCTGTTTTTCTGTTTTGTGATAACTTTGGATATATAATTCATCACAGAGGTTATTTCATACATATATTCATTCATCAAGAAGCTTATTTCACACATACATTTCCCATATATTCCTACTGCTCTTGAAACCCTCCTGCCTCTCATTCCCCTTGCGTCTTTTCTTTAATTCAAGAAGTATTTATTGAGTGCCTGCTATGTACTGGGTGTTACGAGAGTCACTGATGAAAGACAGGTGAAAAAACATGGTTGGTGCCCTGAAGTAGACCATTATAAAAGAATTCATGATCATCATGGGTCAAATCAAATCTTCTTGTGATATCAAATGCAAATAGACAAAAGGTCCTATTCATAGTCTTGGTCTTTTCTCTCTACAGCCTATTTTCAATTATGTCATCTTCTTCCTTACCTTCTACTTTTATCTCTGCGGAGCTTATGCCCAGAGTATTGTCTCTACCCCGACTTCTCTTCTGGGTCCCAGTGATTTCACCACACCACCAGCCGTGGCTCTTTACCTGATATTAGTCCTGATTGCTCAATGCGTTAGTTATAAAGGAGGTCACTCACTTTGGTAACTGGAAGTTTTAGAGCCTTTGACTAGTGTAACTTTGAACTGGGGCTTTTAAGCGTGGCAGTGAATGTGGTACAGTGGTTAAAACTGTGGGCCGTGGAAGCAGGCAGCCTGGCTCAGACCCTAGGTCTGTCAGCTCTTACCTGTGTGATTCAGACAAGTCACTTGATCTTTCTGCATCTCCCTTTCTCATCTTTTAATTGGAGTTCATGAAAGTACTAACCTCATAAAATTATTGTGAGGAATAAATGGGTTAATATAGGCGAACCAAATGCTATATGGTACATTACAGTGGCTGTTTGTTACCTTTTCTTTATCTTACACAGGCTGCATATATTGCACATAGATCAGATTCCCACTCCATCTACATCTTGTTCATTATGTGCTGAGTTCCATCCACCTCGTTCAAAGAACAGTCCTTTGGTGGCCTACTTCAAGTATATACTTGGAAAAGAGAATGGTATTTTATGATTGATTATTAACACTTTTTTTTTTTGTATAGAAGTGTGTTTAAAAGAGTAATGATTTGGGGACACAGTGCAACAGACCATGTTATAGTGATGTAAGGGAGAAGCCAGAGCAGAGAGAACCCTCCATCCTAGTTGTCGCAGAAGAAACAGCCAGTTGTAGGAGCAAAATAGCAAGTAATAAAGGGCTTAAGCACCCCTGTCTAAATTCCCAGCCTTATTTCCTAGAACCATACTGTTCTTCTTTAGCTATCTGCTACTGGATTTGTAACATTGCATATTTCCTTGCTGCAGTTCTTCATCCCCAAATAAGCAACGCAGATGTGTTCAACACCCTTTTGTCTTCTTACTCTCTCTTGTTTTAACCCAATGCATAGGTACTTCTTAGCTTTCCAAGTTGGGCCTGCTCTCATTCCCATCCCATTGCCGACAGTTTATACCCACTGTGTGATCACTACCTTGGTCCTATACCTCTTCTACCCAGGTATTGCTCTTGGGAATTTTAGTTAAATGCTTTCATTATTCTGCTGTTTCAGAGTATTCTATTTTAGTCTCCTTCGTAAGAAAGTGAAGGGAAACAAAATGACCTAATTCACCATCCACTCACACATGGATCTGGAAATTGGCCCAGAAACATTCTCCACAGTACAGTCTCATGCCCAGTGACTGAATCTTTTCTAGACCACATACCAGTGCTGAACTTGTCCCGGTCGAGCTGTATAGCTACTAAGAGAGCCCTGTATGCTTATTCTCTAAATTTTGGGCTTTTGAGGACCATGCAGAATCCTGCAATGCAGCACTTATGGAATCAAGTTGCCTAACAGAAGCTAAGCCCTCATCTCTCAAGGAAAAAAATTTAGGGAGAGCCGAGAGATAAATGAGTAATTTCTGCATCTGTAGGGAATCTAATACACAAAAAACATTTTTGTTCTATGCTGCTTCATCTGTTTGGCAGTTCTCTGGAATACAACTTAATAGAAGCAGCAAGTATGTTAATCAATGATATTTTCCAGAAGTTGACCTTAAAGGTCACTTCAGCTTCTGAGCAAGTGGAAGTGAAACTGAATAATGTTCTGATTATTTTATGGGAAAATACTTTTCAAATGCTTTTCTCAGTACTGTTTCAAGTTAGTCTATTCCATAATTGTCACTTTTGCTTATGGGTGTTCATCAATATATTTTACGTTAATAATGATTTATAAAATCATATCTCACAGAAAGTGAAATGTTTTAGAGATAGAATACATAAGAATTACTGAAAATATTTTCCAAATAATCGCAATCATTTCATGATTTCTAAATATTCTACAATGTTCACCTTAGGAATGTTAAATATTTTCCTATGGTTGCAAATAGATTGGTGTAAAAGGTGCCTTTTACTATTTCATGTTCAGAGGGAAACAAGGCTTTTCTTCATATATGTGTATATAAATGTTCATATATATTTCTCTATATATGCTATATATAAAATATATACAGACAAACAAATCAAGAGAAGGAAATAATTTTAAAGACTAAAACTGAGTCAATTTAATTAAAGGTTAGGTTTGGTTTTATGTTGTATTATTTTTCTTTTCTTAAAAAAGTAAATTCATCCTTATTCCTTATGTGATTTTATTTATTACTTTAGTGACTAAGTATTTGTAAATCTGCTGGCTTGTCTCTCCATTGGATTTTTAATAAAAGAAAAAAATTAGGTTACTTTTCTAAGTATTTTACAGAGGGGGGGAATCTTTTTTCCAATGATTACTTTTGGTTGTTATTCAGGGGACCTGCCAATCTTGTAGTGGATTTTTTGGAAGTTCCAGGTCACTAACAAAAGGTTGATCTTGATCAAGATAACAATTTTTGTTCCAGCTTGGTAGCCCAGGATTGGAGACAAGTAGGGAAAGTGGGAAAATCCTAAAGCTATCATGTGGGTTCTTATTTTGGGGCCCCCATAATTCCTGGGTTGTCCCTGACTACTGCTTCTCTGTTGCATCATGGTTGCCGTCTCCTCCTCCCACTAAATGCTCTTTGTCCGTGGTTCTCTATATACTTTCCTCACTGATCCATTCACTTTCCTTATTTCAGTTATTATTTAAATTGGAAATACACATAAATTGTTAACCCGGACCTCTCTCTTAGTCTTGATGCTTTTCCAGTTAGGCCCTAGTGGGTCTATGACAATTGATCATCCACTTACCAAGTAGTTTAAAGTCTTATTATAATCCCACCATGTGCTGCCTTCTATTGTTTGTATACACGTGTATACACTACATATTGGTGGAAAGGGGGTGCACCTTGGAGTCATAGCCATAATTATTCTATTTATTATTTGAGAAAATTTGGGAAGTTATTTAACTCTATCAGTCTTAGTGTACTTATATATTGAGATGGAGTTAAATGATAGTTTTGCATCCAAAACACATGTGAATTTTAAATGAGAATATATAAATAATTCCAGTACCTGACATTATTGTTATTTAGTAAATCAACACTAGCGTTTTGATTTCTTCCTATCACTATATCTATTATGCATGTTCTAATGGTTGCAGAGATTTGAAATGCTGGGTTATGGATTTTGAATTTTATTCCGTAGGCGATTCAGAGCTACTCATAGTTTTTGAACCATGATGTAACTCAAGAATTAGTGCCTTAGAAAGATGAACTTAGGAAAAATTTTCCAGGAGACCAATTAAGAGAACCTTTTCAAAGATGTGATAAGGACTAGGCTAATGTAGTGGTAATGAGAACAGAAAAGAAGGGTACCAGAGAAATTATAAGAAATAATTTAGGACTAACGTATGAGACTTTGCCTGATATTTGTATGTTTCATGACTTTGCCCTACTGTTTATTCAAAGCATTTACTATAATGGGAACTTTGTACTTAGCCTGACATAGAACTGTTTTATAAATAGAGATGTGTTAACCTTCAAACTTCCTTACTGGTATTATACCTTTTGAAATGACTATATATTGTTTCCAAAATTCACAAGGAAACAAGTAATATCTTCCCACATACATATTACATAAGGTCTGAGGTCAGACTTGATTCTAACAGTATATGGAATACCTCATCATCTTTTTCCTGCTAAAGGAAGATGACTATTTCAGGTTACTGAAATAATCTTTAAACATGGAGAATGGAGAGTTTGTGCAGACAAGAACTTTCAGACATATATCACAGAACTAGAAATAGAAGACAATAACAATCTCACTAAATATTTAGTTTGTAAAATAAAATAGTAAAAACTTATTTTGTTGTCATCTATGTTTAACATTTAGAGTCCAGCATTGCTTATAGTGTTCATCCTAAATGGACTTCCTTCCTTTTTTCTCTCTTTTTAAAAATCTCTTAGTATTCTATTTTTCAAAAGCCAATTTAAATATCACTTTCTCCATCAGGATACCAATCCAGAACACATATATACTGAACTTATTCTTCTTGTCACATTCACAGTCACACATTCCCACTTTAAAATAAATCATTTTAATTTTAAACTATTTTATATGAAAACTTTATCTCACTAGCAAACTATCAGGTTTTTAGGGTAGACTTATGTCCATATCATATATGCATTTTGTTTGACACCTAGCATACTAATCGGTTCTTGCTGATTTGTAATTGCAAATGAAAAAAAAATTAAATCTAACTAGAATTTTGAGAGCTGAAACTAAGATCTTGAGTCACATGTAGCATTGGCAAAATATTATTTTGTTTAAATAAACAATGAAATAGATACTTTAGCACTTCTTTTTCAATTTTAGTTAGAATCAGGAAGACTTGGAACGATTCCCTTTCTCAATCAAAGATATCTAAGATAAGTCTCGTAGATGGCAGTGTTGAATTAATTTTTTTTAAAAAAATGTGTTAGATGTAAGGATGAACTTTTTAGCCTCTGTACCATTAAGCTAAAAAGCTATGAAAATGTTCTAAGTACTCTATTTTGCCTCCTTACTATCAGCTCATTTTGGCTTTAGATTATCTTCATTCAAAAGGATGTTAAAGGCAAAAAATACTGTGTGAAAGTAGCAGACAACCTCTTAGTGTTCAGAAAACAGTATTTCTGAACTTCAGTTTTATAGTCTAAATATACTGAATTAGTGCACATCTAATAAAGAATTTTGGAATTCCTCCAACAAGACATATTTTGTTAAAACTTGTTTAACAGAACTAGTACCTGCAGCTTTTTGTTTGTTTGTTTCTTTGTTTTGCTTAATTCCAGACTTGGAAATAATCAGAGTGTAAGCCTGACAAACTGCCAGTTCCCGAATATCTATTTGGAAATCCTTCTGATTAAGAAAATTATAATAATAATACAATAATTTCTGTCTAGTTTGTCTCATGGACTCATGGTACATCATAATAAAAAAGCAACCTGAGAAACTGTCTAGTGTAATTCTTAATTTTATAGAGAAGACTGTGGACGAGCAGATGCGAATTTCTTTTCTACTCCCTCTTTACCACCCTCTATTCTTCCTTCCTTCTCCGCTTATTAACACTATGAGATTTTCTATTTATCTATTTATACATTTATATATTCAAATATGCATACACACATGTATACCTACCATATAATGTGCTAATCTTATATATAATTATATAAACTGTACATGACTTTATATACTACACATATATGATTGCATATACTATATATTATGTATAGGATATAGTTTTTTTATATATAACAGGTTCAACATGTTGTATGATAGATATAAGGTAGTAATGAAGTTTTGGAAAGTTATTAAATACATTTTTAAAAATTTGATTAGAATCTGAGTACTGGAGCAAAAGAAGAAAATCCTCTTATCTTGTATAAAGTAGTTTTTATAATTATAGTAAATAATATGAAAGTACACATTGACTCAAATGCTTCTGCCTTAGCTATAACACTCATCCCTTGAAATTACCTGTTTTCTAGTCTGTGTCTTCCATGATAAAGTGAACTCTATTATGGCAGGAACATGTCTGTCTTGATCACCGCCTTATCACTACAGTGCTAATAAATACATGGTAGATCCTCAATAGGTGAATGATTTTTGTATAGGGTGAATGTTTGTGAAGTGTCCTTTGTGATGCTTTCATTGACTTAGGACATTCAGAGAGATTCTTCCAGAGAGCTTTAAAGTATGAAGTCATTGATCTGCTTTCTTTGTCTTATTTGAGTACCCTTTGACTTACCTTGCTGTTATCTATTAATTTTACTGTAACTTCATGATTCAAGAAACATAAACCAGGGATAGGATTGTTTTAAGACAATTTGCACTCATGCACTCATTCATAAAAAGAGACTTTTGATAGTCACTGAGCTATTTTAAAATTGAAAACAGATCATACCTGAACATTGATACAAATTTATGTGGTATTTTCTGTCAATTATTGCTTGTATAACTTGTTCTGAGTAGCCTGTAGAAAGGATGTAGCTCTCTTGCGACTGATGTCTGACTGCATTCCCCCACCCCCAAATATTAAGTAATGGGTAGACTATGTGGGCAGAGATGGGCCCTTTGCCATGTAGTTGTTGTATTTTTCTTTAAATAAGAACTAGAGGTTGATTAATCTACTTCTGCCATTAGACTATGATAAGAAAAGTATAAAATGCTGTCATAGCATTCAATAATAGTGCAGACTTTAGTCCAAAATTTCTGTCCTCATTAAAAATATTCTTGCTAACAGTATAGAATGCAACTACTGGTGTTTTGTTTATAGCTCTTTGTCTGTGGGGGCATAGACTTATCTAAAATGTTGCCACTTTCATTTATCATCTGGGTGTGAACAAAGAAAAAGATAACATTTTTACACAGTATCATACTTTCTTGATGTGGTCACCTTTAATAATAGAAACCAAAGGAAACATTTCCCAATGTTTTCATCATAATTCTACCAGGAAGCAGATGTACAGTTTTATTTTTCTTTTAATCACATCTTTATTTATTGCATTATATCTTTCAGTTGTGGATATTTTCCTGTAGAGGGAAATTCCATCCTTCCTGGAATAATAATTCCACAAGTTTTAGATGTACTTTTTAAAAAAACTGGTGAGTTGATGTGAAAACGTACCCTCTTCTCTTAAACATATTGGTCTTTTGATTGTGTCCATATATAGGTAGACCTTAAATGCTTATAACACTTCCTAAAGATATTAATATTTCTGTGCTGTCATAATAATATATCAAGAGAATTTTAGGGGGAAAAATCACAGTCTTACTAATATGCAAACAAATGGATCTTCAACAATAGTATCAGCTTCACAGAAAATTATATCATTCAAAGGTGAAAATTTGTAATAACACACCCACCTATCCTTCTAAGTCTCTCTTCTTAAAATGCTTTATGTCTCCATCCGAACATTTCTACCCGACCATTCTCCATATTTTTAGAGACTCTTGGCCTCACTTCTTCACATATCCACCCAAGACCTTCAGATCAGGCATTTCAAGCAAAAATTTTCAGCCTATCGTAACATCTCATCCCTTGACAAAATGATGAATAAGCTTGTTTTGGCTTTATAACCTTCAGGTGGGTTTCCATTTACCTGTGTCTAATGGAATACCTGCTGGTTCACCAGCCACCCTTGCCAGTTGATATTTCTCTATGGCCAAGTCATTTGTGTTGATTTCAAGAAATTGTTTTAGCTAAATTTTGACAAATTTGGCAATTTACATTCACATTTACTGTTTATACATTGTCAGACAATGAATATATGAATGGTTCTGAATAGTTGCTTTAGTCATAATCCATTATCTCCTCCTATACTCATGTTTCCTTATCCACTTTATATTCTTCCAGCCCCTCAAACAGAAAATATCCAAAATAAAACGGGGTTTTTATTTTTCCTTTACTGATGTTCTCAACTTTTTTTTTTTTATTTCCATCATCACCATACAACTAGTAATCTGAACTCTTTAACATTGGTCATCTGTAATGCGATATAGAGCAGATGCTGTGGACCTAGTCAACCTGGGTTCCCATCCTGATTCTGTCACAAACAAGCTTGTAGTCTAAGACAACTTGTTTTATCATAGCTTACTCCTGGGCTCAAGTGATCCTCCTGCCTCAGCCTCCCAAGTAGCTGGGACTACAGGCGTGCAACAATGCCTGGCTAATTTTTCTATTTTTTAGTAGAGACAGGTCTCACTCTTGCTCCAGTTGGTCTCCAACTCCTGAGCTCAAGAGATCCTTCCGCCTTGGCCTCCCAGAGTGTTTTATCTTCTTATGCCTTAGTTTCAATATCTGTAAAAGGAAGTATTAGTAATAAGAGAATTTAACTAATAGATTACTGTGGGGATTGAGTTAATATGTGTTCACAACTCATTATAATGTGTGGTCCTTAGTAATCCCTCATAAATGTTAGCTACTATTATTATTTCCTTTGCTCTTTATTTCCATTTAGTTCAGCAAGTTTTCTTAAAATTTTCCTCTTTTCCATTATTACTGCCAACACCATGATTCAAACCTTCATGATCTTTTGCCTGAACTATTTTAATAGTCTTCTAACTCATATTCCTGTCCTCATTTTATCATAAGCCCTAACCAAGTTAGGATATTGTATTTTAGAACCCTTATTGTGGTTAGGTGCATTTCATTTGGCAAGATTGGGGTCTCATAGATAAATATATAATTTAATCAAAACAAACATACATTAGATATATGTGTATTTATATGTATGCATGTATGAATATGTATATGTGTCTAGGTATGCAAAATACAATAGTAAATAAAAGTGAAAGCAATGCCATTCCAAGCAAATTAGATCCTCTTGGTTATTAAACCTGCTCATGTCATTAACCATCTTTTTGGCACTTTCCTCTGTTGATTAAAAAAATGCTGAAGCACATTATTACTCAGGTATATACTTGTATAATTTTTTTAGGAATACCGTATCTCCTTTTAAAGTTTGTAAACTCATCTGCATTTTCCCTTGCTTCTTGTTTTTGGCATCTTCTCCAAATATTTCTGTAAGAGATTGATCTTTTGCAAATAGTTTGCACTGTTTAAGACATGTGATTTTTTTCTCTACTACATCTTTTCTCCAAAAAGTGAGACTCCTTACACCACACACTTGCTCCTATTTTATATGGGAGTGATCAGGAACAGTTAATGTCCTTCTTTGTGTAAAGGGAATGACCTGAAATGGGTTTAAAGAAATATATTGTGGACTATTAAAAAATTGGTACACATATGTGTTTAGGTATTGAAAAATCACAGGTGACGAAACCATTGTGGGTAAGGCATGATTTTCTTCTGATAACGTGATCCCTAATAAAGCAACTGCCCTGTTTGAACACCACTGTTGTCATTCACTCCCTATTGCAAGTGATAGCCGAATCCAGTGTAAATGCCTCACCTTGTCATGATTGGGCTGTAATCTAGCTTTGCAGCTTAGACTATGCTTGTCATAGCCACATGAAACTATTAGATCACCTCTTTTCTCGTGCTATATTGTATGCGTCTCTTGAAACATTACCCACTCTCAAACTCTAGCTTAAATGAGATCTCTGCTATGGAATTTTCTTTGATTCTACTCCATTTCCCTCCCATCTCGGCCAAGAAGTATTTTTTTACTATTTAATTTATATTTTATATCTCTTGTATAGCACTTACATCCTCCCTAAATTATGGTTCTTTGTATACTTATTTTATTTCTCTAAGTACATTTTATTTACCAGCTACAAATACAGTGGAGGTGAATCTTCTACAGATTCTAAGTTCTAAAGTCAATATTTAAAGCTAAAATTTCATACTGTCAAAATTATCCTGAAAGGATCCTGAAATAATATGTAAGATGTATTATACAGTATTCATGTGCCACGTTTGGGGCTGACATTCAGTCTTTCAATAAAGTATACACTGAAAGTTTTCCTTCTGTATTGTGTCAAGTCACTTTGTTCACTTCAGCACCAGATGAAGTGATTGGCTTGTATTTAGAGGGTCTGTGTTGTATGAAAAAATCCACGCATCTTTAAAAATGAAAATCAAATGCAGCTTAGGGAGATGCTCAGACTATGAGAACTGAGAATGACTGAGAAAATTTAATTTTCTTTTCCAGAAAATTATTTTTTTAAAGATAGATTGTCTAGAATTTCTCTCTATCTGCTTGGCTTTCAAGAAATTTGGTTGCCCAAGTTCATAAAAGTTTAGATAAATGAATATGTGGATAGATATATAGAGATATAGGTTTGGGTTAAAAAAAATAAACTAGTTTAAATAACTAGTTTAAATCCAGGATGGTGAGTCATCATGTAATATGATGTCATGGCTCAGTTCAAGTTATTATTCAGGGAAGATTTCCATATAGCAACATTATTACAACGGCAGACTTTTGCTCAAATAGACCTTCATCCAAATCGATGCTCTGCTACTGACTGACTGTTAAGACTTGAAACATTAGCTTAACTTCTCTTAGTATCAGTTTTATCACAAGCTAATTGAGATTAAAAAGAATACCTACTTACAAGAGTCCGAAATGAGTTGTGTAGGATTTACTTCATAGTAAGCACTCAAAAAACATTGGTCATTATTGTTACTATTGACTGTTCCATTTACAAAATAAATATTTATAACTTATAGTGAAAGTTTAAGCCTTCTTTATTAGGGTGGGAGTCTGTGACTTTAGCTGAACTTAATTTATACTTGAAAAATTGCAGAAATTACTTTACTTTTTTTGAAAAGGCATTCAGACATGAAATACTCAGTTATTTATTTGAATCAGAATAGAAACACTTGGCAAGTTGAAGGCAATTCTGGGAATGAGAAGAGGGGAGCCTCTTTGAATGATTGAAGCTGGATTTCTGAATTGGGTCTTTCAGGAATAAGGGGCTTCTTTGCCCATTTTCCATGAATTTACATTTTTCATAGTAAATTGCCTTGGTTCAGATAAATTTTAAGTAACATCTCTCATTTTATTCATTACTTTTAAAAAATGCATCTTTAAATAATCTAATTCTTTCTCACTCTCCTTTTATTCTTTCTGTTGGACACTTGATTCTTTTTTCTTATTTTCCTATTATGCTTATTGTTGTTGTAGCCTTTTTTCAGATTTCATTTCTGATTTTTAAATTTTTTTTTAAATTTCAGAATATTTTGGGGGTACAAATGCATGACTTTGGAAATTTAGCTTATGTTTTACTGTTCACTTTTTAACAAGTACTGTATTCTTTGCTTTACAAGAATTTTCTTATTGAATTGTCTTGTTTTATTGTGTTGTAGGTGATATTATATTCTGCTTTTCACAGGTGAGGAAACTGAGGCATAGAGAGATTAAATATGTTTCCCAAGTTTCTTCCTACTAAGCTGTGAAGATGGACCGTGGACCCAGGCAGTTTGATTCTAGAGTTTAAGCTCTCAACTACTCCACAAACATTAGCTTACTCTCTTGGAGAGGTACTTTCAAAGGCAGCCTTTTTGTTTTGTTTTGTTTTGTTTTGTTTCCTTTCTGTTCTCTCTATATGTTTTAGATTTCTGTATATTTCTTTTATATTTTTACTTATTTTTCATTTTATTTTCCCTGTCTGTTTAAAATGTAAATTAATATTTCAGAATACACTGCTTTTCCCTCTCCTGTTCTTCACCTTACATACAGCATCCTTGTCTTTCCCTGTCATTAGCTCACTTTTTTGGTTGTCCTCGGCCTCTAAACCTCTGCCCTGTGACATTCAGTCGCTGACTCAGTTCCTCTACTTGGGTCTTCCAAAAAGTCTGAGCATTTAAAATGTTATTTTCCTTTCAGTCAGTTCCAAGATGATGTTTGCCTCTGCTAAGTGTATTTCCTTTCAGCTACTGGAAACTTCTGTTCTACAGATTGCTCCTTGGTGCATTTGGAAAGATGTTGCCAAGATTCTTTTTGCACATGTGTTTGTTTTTCAGTTCCTGGAAACTTGACAGAGCATCCACTCTTCTCCACATTCTTCCACAGGTTTTCTCCCACCCTCCTAGTACACCTCTGCCGTGTTGTTTTTCTTTCCATTTGCTGCTCCACCTCACTGCACCTTCAGAGTATCCTTTTGTTCTGAATGCTTAAATCTACCTGAAACTTACTCTATCTTTTTCCATTATGGCAAGACTTGTATAATATTTTAATCAACTATGATATGTCATTCTGTGAAAACACAGGCCATTCTGTGAAAACAAATGGCTACACATTATGGAAATTTAAGCAACTGAATTTTGTTATTATTTTTCACTTGATCTATTTTATCTGCTTCTTTCATTCTTCCTTTATATTAATTGTGCTTTTATGAGGATGTGAATTTATGCAATAATCACTGTATTGTTAACTCTAAGAATTTGTTGGTGCTATGATTTAGTATGTGAATCATGTAAGAAATATAGTGCAGTGAAACGACCACTAGACAGACAGACAGAAGATGTGGGTCTTTTCTCTTGTTGGTTCTTCTTGTCTACTTGACTTTGGCTTATTAGTAACTCCTGTGATTCTCAGCTTTGTTATTTATAAAATGGAGGACGAATAATACGTGACTCCAAAGGTGAGGTTCAAATAAGATAAAAAGCACACATATATTTTACAAATTGGAAACAGCTACAAAACAGGTACAAATTATTATTATATTGACTCTCAAAGCACAGAGATGAAAGTTTGTCAAGCAAGTAAACATGGAAAATGAAAACAGATGGAAAATCTGACTAAAGTGAGAATTTTTTTTATTCAAAGTTTTCTATTATATATCAGATGTTTCTTAAAATATTGAAATCTACACTTTGGGTTTTAATAAAAGAATATTTCTATGTAGAACTGTGAATATTGGAGCTTATGATATGGGTGGGTAATATGTCTGTTTTGCTAACCCAAATATCATAATCCCAAACTAATACCTGTGTGGGTAGTTCACAGTTTCTTCCTATGCTGGGATGAGTATTATAGAGTGATTCACAGAGAAAACGCAGGTGGGCCTATATGTACGTGTGGTAGCATGTGTTGTTATGTGTTGTTACGGATTAAGTCCCACCTAGGAATCCTTTGCTTCCTTCTTTGAAGGGCCATCTCACTCCCACTGGGAAGATGTTTTCAAGGTTAATATCTACTCACATGTTTAACTATATAAGTGATTCATTTATGTTTTAATACTTAAAAATACCAATTTGCAAACCAACACAAAGAATCACTGGAAACTATGTTTAAAGGACCTATTATCCCATCTTATTTACTTTCCTTCTGGAAACTTGTGCATTAATTTACCATTTCAGGTAATTAATTAATGAAGACTATTGTATGAACAAAATATGGAGGATAAAGCTAAAACTTTCAATGCTTTTGGAAATTAAGTTTGAATTATTAATACATTTCCAGTATTCCCTTATTGTTTTGTTGATTGTGTTGTGTTCCAGAATTGGGGTAAACATCTGTGTGGTCAAGTTGCTTGTATTTTATTCGTATTGTCAGACTAGTGTTATCTGTTTCCCATGACAGCACCTTCTTCCATATAATGTGAACAAATTTATCACTTGCATTTTTAAACTTCCCTTCCTAATTTTAGAGTTGCCTTGTTTTCTGCTTTATTGCAATTATTCTCCATAAACCTCTCCTCCAGGTACTAGGTTAAATAAAATTTTTTTCCTCCAGAGTATTTATATATTTTGCTTGATTGTAGATAGATATTTTGCCCATCGACTTGTTGCTCAGCCAAGCTGTAGTTCTTTAGTGCTTTAATCTTTCATCATAAATCATCTTTCTCTGCATCTTAATCATTCTTCCATCATGTCTCTGAACTCCTTCCAGCTTCTCTGTACCTTTTGGATAATGAGGTGCCTAGATCTGAATGCCAGGTGCAGTCCCACCAGTCCTATCTAGGAGGGTCCTGTTACATCCAGTGCTGCTATGCTGTCTTCTTGTTCCCTGAGGTTCTCATTAGAGAGATGATGCCTGTCTGTACGTGCAGAGAGTCAAGCACGGCTGCAGCACCCCCATTCTCCTGCAACTGCCTCTCCAGAATGGAAATTTCAATCGCAGTTTCTCTCTCTCTCTCTCACTATGACTCTATCTCTCTTGTTAGTTATCATTTTTGTTTTACTCGTTCTGCCTGACTCAGAACTAATTCATCTGCTGATCTCCCTCTTTTTCTCTTTTCCATGATGTGGCCCAGTATCGTCCCAGTTCTACAATTTCACGCTTGTACTGATAGCAATCTCTGCCACTCTGAGTGCATAGTCATTCATCTTTTAACCATATCAACTTCTTTTATACCTCAATGGTAAGAGATACACTTATTCCCTTATGTTTATCTAATGGCTTACCTTTTTGTTTTTTAGCAAATCAGTTAAATAGTTTGGCATTATGCTGTTAGGCTTGAAAACTCAATTTATCAAAGAGAATTGAGGTATAAATAAATTATTTTTAATATTACTGTATTCAGCTTAATAAAATAACACTTAGTTCAGTTTTTATCCTTAAATTATATAGTTTGGGGAGAGAGGTGGGAGGTATGATATTTCTGGAATAGTTACTGTGTAAATTATGGCTTGTGTTTCTTGAACATGAGTTGGTCATTCTGTCTTTCTTTCTTCGCTTCCTTTTGTCTTTCCTGCTTCCTTCCTCCAATCACACAATGTTGCTGAAGTCCTACCATCTGCAGGACAGTGTGAGGGAAAGAATACAGCACCTGTATGCTATGCCCTGCTCTCAAAGTGACTAGCTTTGCAGCTACATCAAATCACTTACCTTCTGTCACTTGTATTCCCATCCATAACAAGAGTGGGGTTTAACAATATGATGATGAAGTGAGAATAAGACAGTATTTTATTTGCAAATTAGAGGACTAGTAAGAGATAAAGCCAAAATAAAGTTTTGTATCAGATTGAGAACTTTGAAAACTTGAAAAGTTTGTCTCTCTGATGTGCAAATCAACTCATGGCTCCCCATTGCCTACCAAATTAATTTTATCACAGCACCTTCAGAGTATAAATGTGGTTTGTATATGTCTGGAGGATTAAAGTGAGGGAGGATGGAAAAGAAGATGTGGAAACATTGTAACAGTGCAGGAATGAGGAAACAAAATAGATAAAGGCTAGGGGGTGGAGGAAAATTTGAATCTGGCACTATACATTTGGGAACCAACTTTAAAATCAGTGGCTGGTAAAAAGTGGTTAGATTGAGCCTTACCACCTGGAATGTTTTCATGATTAATCCAGATTTCCAATAACCCATCTGTGACTTGTTAAAATGGAATATTTGGAGATGACAGCCCAGAAATTGTCATTTTAACAGTCCCCTCAGTTGAGTCATATGCTTATAACTCATTACAAAATTTTTAACTGGAAGTGCAGTCATTGTCAAAATAAGTGAATATTAGGGTCTAGGATAAGTAGGAAAAAGAGAGACAGCCCAAGTGGGTAGAGAGACTGAAAGAGTAGGGTCCCATAGAGAAAGACCAGCAGCTGAGATGAGGGCAAAGTGTGATGTGGTTAACAAAGCAGGTAGACACAATAGACATGGCTGGTGGGAAGGGATGAAGGAAGTTAAAGTAAGGAATCTGTTATAGAGCTGGAAATTCTGAGCTTCTGATCCTAACGGAACAGGAAAAATTCAGTGTGCTTTGGTTGACTAAAGTGAAAACTTGAGGTCTGAATGTTGTTGGGGAGAGGAACTACGTCTCTGGCCAGCAGAACCTTTGTGGGTTCATTTGTTCTGTCTGATTTTCTCCGAGCAGTGGTGCTGCCTGTAAAATTGATGCATTTCATTTACTTAAAAGTCTTGAAAAATAAAAGTGAAAAGGAAAATGGAAGATCATCTTGAGACATGATACAAGACTCAGGCATCAGAGTATTGGAGTAAGTACAATTTAGACAATAAACGTAGGATGTGGATAAGACTCAAATTGTGGTGAAAAGGCACATAAGACATATAATGGGGAGGTGTTTAGGAATACCAAATTTTAACTTATAAAAGTGTCATTTCAGGAACTTAGTCTCACTTGGGGATATGAATTAAAAATCTTTCTATTAACGTTTTGAAAATGACAAGAATTTTTCATACATGCTATTTTCATTATACTATACTATTATTTTAACATCAATATCAAAATTGTTACCTTGTTTGATATTGTTAACATAATTTATGTACTGCCACATTTTTAGTATTGACTTTCTTTATCCATCTCAGCAAATAAAAATAAATTTTTATCCTTATAAAAAGAAGAAATAGAATAAAAACTTAGATCTATGCATTAAGAAAATCTGACTAGGAAGGTAGGCTTGCATGAGTGATAGTGAGACTTTCTATATTTCAAAGTGGCATTTATTCCTGAAATATGTCAGCCTCTCTGCACAGTGACCTACTGTGTTTATCTTTATAAAGAGTAAAGGAAACCATTATGCAAACACACTTCCATTTGGGAACTGTAGTGCCAAGTGTTAACGGCGTCATTATTCCAAACAAAGTGTGTTTAGAACCATTACTTTTTGTGAGATGTTTCTTGTGGGAATTTGCATGAAGTGTTTGTAGTCTGTAAGATATTTACATGCATAGCTATTTTCTTATTACTATCAGTTATGCTAATGATTTTTTCTTTTTTGGTAAACAGGTTGGTCCTTTTTATAAAGAAATGTCTATTTCTTAATCTTTGATAGCTATCTTTTTATATGTATCCTGTATACTGACTGCATATGAGTGACTTACAGATGATGGCTTTGGGGAAAAATGTAAACATAACATAAAGTTATGATGTTTGCTCATAAATTAGTATGTAATCTTAAAAATTTTCAATATTGCATTAGAATGTAGTCAGGACCATAGGTCTTAAAGAGATATTTAATGTTTCTCAAGAGCAGTTTTTGGAACTTTATACTCTAGAAAATCCTATTATTCCTTTAAGTTGGTAGAATCAAGGTCTAGCATTCTATGAAATACATGAAAATTAAAGACTACTTTATTATCTTAAGAATCTTTTATCTTATGGCATAATACAAGATGTTATATTAATATTAAAACCAGTTACATGTATATTTTGTCTACATGTAACATTTCTAAGCTAATTTGTGTGTGTGTGTGCATATATATATATGAAGTAGGTGATAAAACTACCAATTTTCAGAAGAAAAATCAAAATAATTGAGTAAGTACAGATATATCTTGACTTAAAACCACATCACCTAAAATAAAGGGAATTGTGTAAGTATAAGTCATATTGTTCATTCATATTTTCAAAAGCCTGGCATTTAATTGATTAAGGTGCCATGTCTTAATGAGAAGTCAAAGGCTATTTACTTGCTGCTTTATGGTGAGTGCAAAGATCATCCTGGCAATATTAGATGTTTTAATAATTTGCATCTCTTGAAGAGGTAACTTCCATTAGAAATAAATAAATACCTAAAATAAAATAAAGCATTCATATTTGTAAAGATGACATTCCCAAAAGGTACATATGTTATAATTATTTTATGCTTTTTCAAATAATAAATTTGTTCCACAGTCACTAAATGTGTAAATGAATCATTCACAATATGTCTTTAATTAACATCATCAATTGGGGATGTTCACTGATTTGTCTATAACTTAAGATTTGTGTATTCTTGCATGTTACTCCCTTGTTGGAAATACATTAAGTTTCAATATGACTAAGTGTTATTAGGGGTTTAATATGTACCCGTGGAAAAGAAAATAGCTAATTGACTTATCAGGGGGATTAAAACTAAGACCATAGCCTCATAAGCACTAAGCTCTAATGGACAGTGCACAGTAAGACATGTGTTTCGTTAATTATTTTATCTGTTGGCAATATGCTTTTAAATTACAAGAGAAAATAAAAGTATTTGTATTCTGCTAGAGTGTTTAGGCGTGAAGTATACTTACATCATCATCTTACTTAGAAAAACATTTTTTTAAGTCAAATAGATTGGCAGGCATGTATAGATATGTAACAAAGCAAACATAGAAAATGGTTAATTATGGAATTCAGGTGTGAGTATATGTGTGCTTGCTTTACACTTCAACTTTTCTGTATGTGTGAAAATTTTTATAATAAAATTTTGGAAAAATATTTGCAACATAAGAAAGATGATTACATCATTTAAAGCACCCAATCTGAAAAACATAGAGATGCCAGTAATAACATGACACAATTCCTTATAAGTAGAAAGATAGCCCATGCTATGTTTTAAAATAAGTACTTTTAAAACTAAGTGTCTCTGAGCTTTAGCTAAATTATTTTCATATTTATGAATTTTTTGAAAAAAGCTTTACTCTTTTCTCTAGATTATATGTTAAAACCTAATTATCTTTTATGGCTGTCTATTATTTAGGGCCAACCTAAAGTTATCACCTTGTGTTATATTTCAGTCAATGAGTTTATTCAGTTTTATGGTTCTCTCTGGTACATTTACAAGTTCAATTTATACTACACTTCTAGTTTGCTATAAACAGGGAAACAATCTGTACTACTGTATTTCAAATCATTGCCATCCCGACCATTACTTCATTTGCAATAAAAATCACAAACTGTGCAAGTGCGTTTCATACATGCTCATTTCCAAAATGTTAGTGAGTAAATGTCTGGTCAGCCTTGGTGTAGAGAAAGTGGCAGACCCCCCACATGGTAGGATTTATGTGAAGTTTGATGGGCTACCAAGAGTGCACCTCCCTGCCATTCCTCTGAGGCTCCCTTCCATGGGAACTTCCATGTTTTGTTCTATCTTTTTTTAAAAAATAAAATATTTAAGGATTCAGTTGAAAGGTAAAAGGTATCAGTCACTATAAGTTATTAATATCTGAGCTTTAATTAATGTATATGCTAGCAAATCCTAAGAAAACAGGACATGGGGAAGGTTTGGATCTTAGAAATTCTCTGTTGTCTGTGACATCTGAACATTCCTCAGTTCAGCAGGCTCAGGGTATATGGTAGCTTGGTGATTAGGCCATCAGGAACAAGCAGTAAGGCAGTGTATGCTGAAAAAAATGGAGCAGATAAGGGTATCTATGATGGTTAATTTTATGTGTCAACTCGATTGGGCCATGGGGTACCCAGACATTTGATCAAACATTATTCTGTGTGTGCCTGTAAGAGTCCTTCTGGATAATATTAACATTTGAATTGGTAGACTGAGTAAAGCAGATTGCCCTCCCTAATATAAGCGGGTCTCATCCAATCAGTTGAAGACCTAATAGAACAAAATTCCTGACCCTCCCATGAGTAGGAAGAAATTTCCTTCTGCCTGACTGACTTGAGCTGGGATATCATTTATGTTTCTGCCTTTGGACTGGAGCTGAAACTTCTGCTCTGCCTGGTTCTGGAACCTACAGGTGTTTGGACTAGAACTATATTATTGGTTCTTCTGGTTCCCAGGCCTTCAAACATAGATTGGAACAACACAATTGGTTTTCCTGGGTCTTCAGCTTGCCAACCAACTGCAAATCTTGGCACTCATCAGCTTCCATAATTATGTAAGACAATTCTACACAATAAATCCTCTCTCTCTCTTTCTCTCTCTCTCTGTATTCTCCTATTAGTTCTATTTCTCTGGAGAACTCTGACTAATACAGTCTTTTTGGGCTGATGCGATAGAATGAGAGGAAGCAGTCTACATGTCTGTTTGTCAGGGTAGACTTCGGATAACCTATGTCCATACCATATGTAATGTTTGTTCTAGATATGATCACCCCAAGAAGATCTGGGAATACAAATAATGATTGAGTCTCTGCTATATAACCTTATTGATTCACTGAAACAAATACAGTGTAAAGTCATTATATTGCCTTGAGTCCTGTTACTTATATATAGTTGATCCTTGAACAGCACAGGTTTGGACTGTACAGGTCCACTTACATGCAGACTTTTTCAGCCGAACAGTTAAAAAATATTCTGGTGATTCAAAACCTGCCTATGTGGAGAGTTGACTTTTTGAAAAGGAGGGTTCCACAGGAAGGACTGTGGGACTTGAGTACTGCATGGATTTTGGAATTAGGGTGGGGGAAATCCTGGAACCAATCCCTGTGTATCAGTGGACAGCTGTACATTATAATGTTGTCACTAGGTTAGAAATCACCTGCAAATAGTTACTTACCTTTCTTAGAGTTAGCAGTCAGAGCTTTCCTGTGATTGCTTGATTTGACATGTCAGTGTCTCAGTTTCTGAGAATATTAGCTTTGACTTTAACTTGCATTGGTGCCTACTTTTCCTCTAGCTCCAGAGCTAAAGATTGACAGCTATGCTAGGGCCTGTTACTATCTTTTTAAATAGAATAACAAAATTTACCATATAGACAAAAAGTAATTGGTCGATTTCTAATCCTGATACAAATTTGTCTTGAACTCCTGGCCTCAAGTGATCCTCCTGCCTTAGCCTCCCAAAGTGCTGGGCTTAAAGGCCTGAGCCACCATGCCTGGACCCTGATTCACATTTTTATTTATTTTCTAAAATATATTCTATTGATAGAGATTATTTTGGTGAGATTATCAATCTGTATTTAAAAATATGTTGCTGGTACATAATCTTAGCAATGCCCTTTTATTATTAAATTATTAATAGCTATACTAAAATTCAGCACCATATGTTCCATTAATGTGTTGTTTCATCATTTGCCAGGTGTAATTAATAGCTTTCAGTTTTATTTTACTCTAAGATTTTGATTAACTTTTTATGCTCTTATCAGGCCTGAGATCATTTTCATCCTGTATAACTTGTCTTTGCCCAAAAACCGGATGTAGTGTTGTCCACAAATTATAAACTATTTTTGGGGGCAAGAACAATGATGTCTTTTGACTATCAAATCATTTAATTTGGTGACCTGAGATTTCGTTAATTAATTAATTATTTTATTTCAAAATATTATAGGGATACAAATGTTTTTGGTTACATGGATTGCTTTTGTGATGCTTGAGTCAGGGTTATAAGTGTGCCCATCACCCAGATAGTGTATGTTGTATCCGTTACGTAGGTTTTAACCCATCCCCTCCTCCCCCATATCCCTGCTTGGTTTCCACTGAGTTTTACTACCCTCTGTGTGCATGTTTGCTTATTGGTTAGTTCCAATTTAATAGCAAGTACATGTGGTGTTTCTTTTTCTATTATTTATATACTTCACTTAGGATAATGGTCTCCAGTTCCATCCAAATTGTTGCAAAAGGCATTAATTCATCCTTCTTTATGGCTGAGTAGTATTCCATGGTATACATATGCCACATTTTGTTAATCCACTCACTCATGAATTGACGGGCACTTGGGTTGATTCCACATTTTTGCAATTGTGAAATGTGCTACAATCCACATGCAGGTGTCTGTTTGATAAAACGGCTTCTTTTCCTTTGGGTAAATACCCAGTACTGGGATTGCTGGACCGAATGGTGAGTCTACTTTTCATTCTTTGTGGAATCTCCATACTGTATTCCATAGAGGTTGTACTAATTTTCATTCCCACCAACAACGTACAAGCGTTCCTTTTTATATGCATCCACACCAGCATCTATTGTTTTTCAGCTTTTTAATAAAAGCCATTCTAACTGGGGGTAAGGTAATATCTCATTGTGGTTTTAATTTGCATTTCCATGACGATTAGTATTGCGGAGCATTTTTTCATATTTTTATTGGCCATTTGTCTGTCTTCTTTTGAAAAGCTCTGTTCATGTCTTTTGCCCACTTTTTAATGGGGTTGTTTGATTTTTTTTCTTGCTGATTTGCTTGAGTGCTTTGTAGATTCTGTTGTACATTCTTTGTAGTTCTTTTGTACATTCTTTATCAGATGTATAGCTTGCAAATATTTTCTCCCATTCTGTAGGTTGTCTTTTTGCTCTGTTGATTATTTCCTTAGCTTGCAGAAGCTTTTTAATTTAATCAAACCCTGTTTATTAATTTTCGTTGTTGCTATGGTGGCTGTGGGGGTCTTCTTCATAAATTCTTTCACTAGGCCAATATCTAGAAGAGTTTTTCCAACATTTTCTTCTAGCATTCTTATGGTTTCATACCTTACATTTAAGTATTTTATCTATCATTAATTAACTTTTGTTAGTGGTGAGAGGTAGGGGTTGTTTCATTCTTCTGCATGTAGCTATCCAATTTTCCCTGCACCATTTGTTGAATATGGCTTCTTTTCCCCAGTGTATATTTTTGTCTGCCTTGTCAAAGATCAGTTGGCTGTATGTGGATGGTTTTACATCTGGGTTCTCTATTCTCTTCCATTGGTCTATGTCTCTATTTTTGTGCTGATACCATGCTGTTTTGGTTACTATAGGCTTGTAGTATAGTTTGAAGTCTGGTAATGTGATGTCTCCATATTTGCTCTTTTTGCTTAAGATTACTTTGGCTATTCAGGCTCTCTTCTGGTTTCAAATGAAGCATAGAATTATTTTTTCTAGATTTGTGAAATATGACATTGGTATTTTGATGGGGATTGTATTGAATCTGTAAATCACTTTGGGTAGTATGGGCATTTTAACAATGTTGATTCTACCAATCCATGAGCGTATGTTTTTCCATTTGTTTGTGTCATCTGCAATTTCTTTCCTCAATGCTTCATAGTTCTCTTTGTAGAGATCTTTCATCTCCTTGGTTAAGTATATTCCTAGGTATTTTATTTTCTTTATAGCAATTGTGAATGTTATTGAGTCTTTGATTTGAATCTCAGCTTGACCCTTATTGATGTATAGGAATGCTGCTGATTTGTGTATATTGATTTTGTAACCTGAGACTTTGCTGAATTTATCTGTCAATTACAGGAATCTCTTGGTGGAGTCTTTGGGGTTTTCTAAAAATAAGATCATATCATCAGCAAAAAATGATAGTTTCACCTCCTCTTTCCTGATTTGGATACTGTATATTTCTTTCTCTTCCCTGATTGCTCTGGCTAGGACTTTGAGAACTATGTTGAATAAAAGTGGTTACAGTGGGCACCCTTGTCTTCTTCCAGTTCTTACTGTGAATGCTTTCAACTTTTCCCCATTCAGTATGATGATGGCTATTCATTTGTCATGTATGGCATTTATAATTTTGGGATATGTTCCTTCTATGCCTATTTAGTTGAGGGTTTTTATCATGAAAGGGTGCTAAATTTTGTTGAATGCTTTTTCTGCATCTATTGAGATGATCACAGGATCTTTTTTTTTGCTTCTATTTATGTGTTGAATCACATTTCTTGATTTACATATGTTGAACCATCCTTGCATCCCTGGGATGAAGCCCACTTGGTCATGGTGGATTATTTTTTCAATGTACTATTGAATTCAGGTTGCTAGTATTTTATTCAGGATTTTTGAATCTATATTCATAGTGGACATTGGTCTGTAATTTTCTTCTTTTGTTGTGTCCTTCTGTGGCTTGGGTATCAAGGCAATACTGGCTTTGTAGAATGAGTTGGGGAGGATTCCCTCCTTCTCGATGTTATGGAACAACTTCTGCAGTATGGGTACCAGTTCTTCTTTGTAGATCTGATAAAATTCGGCTGTGAATCCATCTGGTCTGGGGCTTTTTTTTTGTTGAAAGTTTTTTTTATTACTTCTTCAATCTCAGTGTTTGTCATTGGTCTGTTCAGTAGGTCTGTTTCTTCCTCATTGAGTCTAGGGAGGTTGTGTGTTTCTAGGAATTTGTCCATTTCCTCTACATTTTTGACTTTATGTGCATAGAGATTTTCATAGTATTCACAGATGATATTTTGTATTTCTGTGGTATCAGTTGTAATATTCCTTTTTCATTTCTTATTGACCTTATTTGGGTCCTTACTCTTCTGTTCTTGGTTAATTTAGCAAGAGGTCTATGAATTTTGTTTATCTTTTCAAAGAACCAACTTTTTTTTTCATTGATCCTTTGTAATTTTTTTTTATGTTTTCCATTTCATTTGGTTCTTCTCTTACCTTAGTTATTTCTTTTCTTCTTCTGGCTTTGGGTATAGTTTGCTCTTCCTTTTCTAGTTCCCTCAGATGTGTCATTAGATTGTTAATTTGTGATCTTCTGTCTTTTTGATGTAGGTAGATTTAACACTATGAATCTTCCCCTTGGGACTGCTTTTGCTGAATCCCATAGATTTTGATAGCTTGCATCCCTTTTGTTGTTCAGTTTGAGGAATCTTCTGATCTCCATCTTAATTTCATTATTGATCCAATAATCATTCAGCAGCAGGTTTTTTAATTTCCATGACTTTGTGTAGAATTGAGTGTTTCTCTTGGAGATGATTTCTAGTTTTATTCCACTGTGGTCTGAGAAGATACATGGTATGATTTCTATTTTTTTGAATTTGTTGAGACATGTTTTGTGGCCTACAATATGATGAATATTGGAGAATGTTCCATGTGCTGATGAGAAGAATGTATATTCAACCGATTTTGGGTAAAATGTTCTATAAATGTTTGTAGGCCCATTTGTTCTAGAGTCCCTCTTAAGACCAGTGTTTCTTTAATTGTTTTCTGCTTTGATGATCTGTCTAGTTCGGTCAGTGGGGTGTTGAACTCCCTGGCAATTATGACACTGCTGTTTAGCTCTTTGCTTAAATCTAGTCTGGTTTTCCTTATGAATATTGGTGCTTCTATGTTAGGTGCATAGATATTTAGGATTGCTATGTCTTCTTGTTGAATTGCTCACTTTACCTTCATATAATGACCGTCTTTGTCTTTCTTTACTATTGTTCATTTAAAGTCAATTTTATCTGATATGAGAATGGCCACACCTGCTTTCTTTCAGTTTCCATTTGCATGTAATATTTTTTTTCCATCCCTTCACCTTGAGTCTGTGTGAGTCCTTGTGGGTTAGATGTGTTTCCTGGAGATAGCAGATGCTTGGTTTGCATTTTTTCATCCATTCAGCCAGCCTATGTCTCTTGAGTGGGGCAGTCAGTCTGTTCAAGTTGATTGACAGAATTGATATGTGGGATGCTGTTTTGTTCATCCTGTTGGGTATTACCTTATTGTTTTGTTTTACCTTTTGTGATATTGTTTTGTATGAGCTCTGATATTTACCTTTTGGTTGGTTTTACACTGGTGGGTGTCTGTTGTGCTGATCCATGTATAATGCACTTCTGAGTATTTCCTGTAGGGCAGGTCTTGTCTTGACAAATTCCCTCAATGTTTTCTTGTCTGGAAAAGTCTTTATTTATCCTTCATATATGAATCAAATTTAATTGTGAATATTGATATCTCTTTCCGTTGCTTATGGTTGATAATGATTCTTTCACATGCAGCCTTGGCTTATTGTGATAATCAGTAAGAGTTAATTCAGTTATTACTTATTTTCACAATGTAGTAAAATTTGTCTAACAGGTGGTTGAAATAATCAAAACCAAAGATTAAACAGCACTCACTTTGTATAAACAAATACTATCCTACAAGTAAGTATAGGTATAAAATAAAACATAAAAACAAAAAAAGGAATAGATTGAAGTGACTATAGCTGGGTAATAAATTAAAGAAAAATAGAAATTGTAAACTGATCATTAAATCAATGATTATGAAATTAAAAAATTTCCTAAGTTTTATATATCAAGCCAGAGAAACCATAAGATAATGAACTTTTGTTATGATTAGAAAGTAAAGAAAACATCTCAGGGCATATAATGCAATTGTAAGAGGTGTTCTTTTCTAATAAGTTTTGTAGACTTTTTCACTATTTTCATTAAAGTAAGGTTAAGAAACACCTTTTATTCTTTTTACAGAAACCTAAAATTTGGGAATTTTTACATTTAAAGATTCCTTCTAATATAAAAGCTTAAGATTGTCTAGAATATGCAGGTCAAAGGAAATATTAATGCAAAAAGCTGCACTGGTAGAAGGTGTTTTGAGGATATAGAAGAAATAATATTCAAATAAACTATAATAAACTGAAAATTGCATACCTTGATCATCAGGTACATACAGGCCCATACACACACACTCATACATGCACATAGACACACTCATACATGCACATACACACACTCACACTTGCACACATTGATTAGGAAGCTCAATTTTAACCAATATAGAAATTTATTATTGTCTAATCATTAATTGTTCTTGTTAATAGCTATATACTTTCTGGAGCTGATTCTGAAAACAATCTATTACTGTTTGTTAAGAATATCATATGGTTTTTGTTTGCTTGTTTGTTTGCTTTGCTTTGCTTTAATTTAAGATTAGTAAAAATTGCCAGAAATTATTTATAATAATGTATAATTTATAATGTATAAACTTGGAGAAATTTACCTGGTTTATATTGAAGATTTCCAAAGTAAAGAATGAGAAAAGGAAAGAAGACAGACTATACAGGACCAAAATAAAGAATGAGAAAATGAACAATCTTTTTGAATAACAACACTTTATTTTCTCTATTCAGTTTTACATACAGTTTCTGCAGCAATTTCATTTTACATAGGTTTACCTGACTTTCAGTCTCAGTAATATGAGCTCACCTCTCTAATTTTGTATATGGAGTGTGTGTGTGTGTGTGTGTGTGTGTGTAGATGTTTCTTTGTGGTGAGTAACAGTGTTATTTAAAGATTTATTTTGCTTAGAATTTGATGAAACTTTCAGGTGATATTAAGCTTTTAAATGGTTTAAAATGTTAACTGGGTTAAATTGTTTAAAACTTTAGAAACATTGTTTTGAAATATTATTTTGTTTGTCCAACATTTACAATGAAAGGGATTTACAGGAAACACAAAATAACACCATTCACCACAGCGGGAAGTCAATGTAAAGAAAGTCATCTTTGGACTGGTTCCAGTGGGGCTTAATCATGGTACCACAATAAGGACATTGTTATACCAGGCTTTACCTACCTGGTGAACTTATTCATAAACTCAAAGAACCACAACATAGAAAAGCTGCAGTGACGATAATCTTCTGGCTGTAAACCTAGCAGAAGCTGGAAAATACAGAGGAGTAAAGGAGATATCAAAATGAACATTTTCTAAAAAAGTACTTTCCAAGATTTTTCTGTTGTTTGTATCTTAGCAGATCAGTAATTTTTTTCATCATATCACTAGGCCAACATACAAATACCAAGAATTATGATTAATAAATAGTTAAGACAAAACAACTTAATAAGTATTTATGTCCTGACAACCTAAATTGAAACAAAAAATAAAACTAATATTTTATTTTATCCTTAAATTACTTACTAATGGAGTACGTGTGCATTCTGGGCCCTGCACAACTTCTCAAACTTTGGAATCAGAGTGAACACTGAGAGCTTCATTACCTGGTACACATGAACTTTCAGGAGTTACTTGCTTTTTATCACATCAGCAGCTGAGAATCCAACTTCACACAGCTATGACACCCTCGAAAGGAATGTAGTACTCTCTTTTGCTGAAACTGTGAAATACCTTGACTAGTAGTTCATGTAGTTTGTGACAGATGTTGAGTGTTATTGGGTTTACCTTGAAATTTTAAAATATCCCACAGCATCCCCAGTGAGTTTGCTGTATTACTCCAGATGTCCTTGGCACACAGTTTTGGAATCATGTATTCAGACTATTAGATGCTAATGTGAATCATAGCTCCTGAATCTTAAAATTGAGAATTCCGGAAGCCTCTGGCACAGTGAATGTGAATGGTAGCACTGTAAAGCAACTATAAAAGCTTGATATTTTATTCTTTACTCTGTGTTCTCTAAGTTTTCTCAGTCCAGTTACTGCAAATATTTCCCAGGATTCACAATATCACAGAGTCTGTGACTTTGGAAATGTGATGTTAGCATTCACAGTGAAGGTGCTTGGGACAATCATCAATGCTTGAGGCAAGTGTTACTTGTATATTTTTAATAAAATATTATTATCAGTATTTATTAGGACATTTTTAATTTTGACACAGCATTTTAAGATTTAGAGTAAACTTTTTCAAAGTTTCTAACTACACTCAGAGGAACTACTTGTTTTAATATTGTATGTGAGATATATTGTACTGAGAGGAGGGTTATATCTTCTCATGTGTCTATCATAACTGCAAATATACCCTGGGGTGCTCCAAGGAAGGAGATTTGAACAAATTTTCTATTTTATCTCCTTTTTGTCTTTCAGTAACCCAGTTAACTATTTAAACATTGTTTCCTTTTAAAAACAAGTATCTATAGAAATGTATATTTATTCCCAGCTAAGGGCCTTAGTGGAAATCTTATCTGGATTATTAGAAATATTCAAATATGAGAGTCTTTAAACTAGATGATGTTAACCATTTCCTGTTCAATAACCTGAGAGCACTCAGAATAGAAAGCTCAGAATAGAAAACTAAAGCAAGTTATATTAAGATGAATAGTGAAGAATACAAGTCAATTTTTAATTGAAAAGAAAAACAAAAGTGAGAGCTCTTCTTACATATCTCAGGCAGGGTTAATTAATGCTGATCATTAATGGTGATAATTAGTAGCTATTGTTGGCAGTCATAATTTTAAATTCAAATTTTGACTTGTTCAGTTTTTCCCACCTTTTTGTTTTTAATATTAGTTTCCTACAACTTATGTTGTTGATCAAGTTTCCATACCTTTTAATAGATTAAGTCATCATAATCCTTGGCTGTGGTAACAAATTAGCTGGCTTCAGTAGTAGGAGCAATTTCTTTAATTTTTATTCATGAGTTGAAATACTTTATCACCTACTAGGCAGTAGGTGTTGAGGGAATGAAACCCAAAACTAGTGATGGGTGGGCTGGTGTATTAGGGACATGGTGCACTCTCCCAGCTAAAAGACTCCAGAAAATTGATAGGGAGATGAAGCAGGTAGTCGGTCAAATAAATGAAGGCTGTTTGGAGGTATGGTAAGGGCATTTCACCTGTGTTATATGCCCAGGACTGACTCTGGTTGTTTAATATACAACTACAAGAGCAGAAAACAATAAATTAGCAGATATCTAGGTAAGTAAAACAATATCTAGGAAATTGAAATTTTAGGAGAAATAAATAATATGTAAATAATAGGGCACTAGAAGAATAAATAATTTGACTTTTTTATTTTCATAAAATCCTATTATGTAAATGTCAGAAAAAATATATATACACACACTTACACACGTGTTGTGTGTATGTGTTTCCAGATTTTGCTTGTAAATTGATTGAGGCATTCTATTTTTCATTATTGGTATTATATTAATTTCTAACTAGGTAGTTAGTAGCAGGTCTATAGTTAGACATATATTTACAGATAGTTAGAAATATGGATGATTAGAAAGATGGACAGAAAACTCTACTTCTGTGACTGGAACTATGATCATATAATGTTAATGTGGTGTGCAACAAAATGAACCCATTCTCTGGAGTAATGAACTATGTTTTCCTGTTCACTTACTTCATCCTAATTACTGTACCAACACCCTTTCTTTTAAACTTTCTATTCCTGATGGTATTCCCTTGAATTGTCCACGCTAAATGTGTTACTCCTCTGAGTATCTGCACAGATTTGCAACATCCCTTTGAAGGCTGCTTCCATTCACTGGAATCTACTGCTTTGTCATACAAAAGTATCTGGAGAGTTTACTGTATATAATTTTTTAGAAATATATATTTGTAAACATATAAGAAAACTGGTTCTTATGTCTCATTCTTGCATTTCTTTTATCTGTGATATCTGCTATTAGGCTAATTTTTTTTCATTTGATCAGTACAATTGCATGATATCTTAAATGCAGAATTAAATGAAGGATTTTAAAATAGTATAATATGTAAAATGTGGTTGTATGTATGTGTATAAATACATATGCATATAAATACATATATATTTTGTTAGAAAATTATAGGGTACTATACAAATATAAGGTAGATTGAATAAGGTAGGTTGAATTATCCAATTATACCAATTGTTTTTTCTTTATATGTACAGCCAGCCCTTCGCATCCATGGATGTCATACCTATGGATTTGATCAACCACAGATTGAAAATATTTGGAAAAAAATCATTCCACAAAGTTCCACAAAGCAAAACTTAAATTTGCTGCCTGCTGAGTACCACATTGGATCATGGGAATGAAATGATGTGTAGGCATTGTGTTAGGTTTTATAAGTAATCTAGAGATGATTTAAAGTATATGAGAGAAAAAAAGTACTGGGGAAGATGTGATTAGTTATATGCAAATGCTAGACCAATTTATATAAGGCACTGGAGCATCAGCAGATTTTGGTATCCTTAGAGGGTCCTGGAACCAATTCCCCATGGATACCAAGAGACAACTGTATATATTTGAATCTCTCAAAGATTTGTATTTGAGTAATAAGAAATAACTTCTTTTTGCAATAACTTCTTTTGCAAATACCCTACAATTTTCCCCCAATATAGATCCTTCCCCCCGCCAGATGTTGTTTGACTGTTTTATTATTAAACACACTCTGTCATTTTGCTTAGTGAGAAGGTGTGATTCCTGATAATTTTCTGTTCCTTTTATGGGAGGGAGTTCTTGCTTATGAGGTCTGTCTTTAGTACTCCAAGTTTTCAACAAGGTAGCTTTTAAAATGGCGAGTTTCTCAATTTATCATACAGTACTTAAATACCTTTAGAACTGAAAATAACCAACCAGAATAGCATAAAAATATGTCTTATTATCTTATTATTTGATTTAAGGAATGTACTTTTGTCTATAGCATCCAAAAATAATAAAGCATTAAAGGTAATTCTTTGATATGTTGTTCAGACCATCACATGTGTGTCGCTTTACAATTTATATTTGGCTCTATTCTTTCATTCATTCATTGTTTTTTTGATACTATTTAATAAATTGAACATTTCTTATGTACCAAGCCTTATGCCAGACTGAGAATAAAATAAGGATAATAAAAAGGTCTCTGTCATTATAATTCCTATACTTGAATGAAATCATTCCAGGAAGAGTTTAAAAATTTGGAAGATAGATTGTTGTGATGCTGTCATTTATAGTCAACAATTCAGCCCTTGAAACATTCCTAATGAGGTTTTCAGTATTATATTTTTCCTTCATGCTTTATAAACAAATAAAATTAAATCAAACTAAACACTAATAAAAGCCAAGCCAGAATTGTGTATATTATCCAGCTGCTACAAGATTTCTCTCTGAAACTTATTTGTTCTCTTTAGTTAAATACAGTGGGCACCAAAGTTTGATTTGTAATAGCAATTTCTCTCATCTTTGAAATGTTAATCAATGGATTGGTATTAAAGTAGGAATCCATAGTAAATCCTAATAAAATTCTATAAAATATTAATATCTGCTTTATACTAATCAGATGTTTCAAACTAGGGGTGGAGGTTAATTGCTTACTCAGAACAGATAAGAACAATGCAGCTTTAATTTTGGGCTCTAGGCTGACATAAAAGTCTTGGATATTGCAGGCTAGTTCCTAAATAAAAAAAAAAAAATCTGTGTATAAATGCTTAGAAACTTTGCTAAAAATCTTCACAGAAATTCTTGTGGTTGTGTAAATCATATTCATTTTTCTATTACATGAAGTATAAGTCAAAACATATATATCTTTATGCTGGGAATCCCTTCCCCTGTATCTCACAGTAAAATATGTTTTCCACTTCTAGGGAGGAGGACGAAGGGTGTAGATATCCACATCTCTACTACATTTCAAACCTACATTTAAAGTTACCTTTTATATTATTTAATTTTAATTAATTTAAATTTAATAAGTGACATTTGATTCAGTTATTAGAAAACTTTTAAGTTTGTTTGAAACAATTCTAGTAAATCCAATCTTTTTTTCCAATTGTAAATTTTATGAAATCAGAAAACAGTTCAAGTATTGCTAATAAAAATTTAGCATCCATGTAGAGAATTGCTGAAAGCGTAAAAGGCACACCTACACACCAGAGTTTGAAGATTTAGCATGAAAATAGTAAAATATTTGATTAATAATTTTTCATATTGACTACATGTAAAAATGATACATTGGATTAAATAAAATTATTTTTTCTGTTACTTTTCACTTTTCTTATGTGACTGCAAAAAAACCTTAAAATTACATGTCTTGCCTTATATTTTTACCAGAAAGCACTAGGATGTATTATACAACTGGATTATATTACATATATATTGCAGTATGTGCCACCTAACCTTTCGATCAACAGATGGACCATGTATACGATGATGTTCCCATGAGATTATCATACCGTATTTTTACTGAACCTTCTCTATGTTTAGATATTTTTAGATATGCAAATACTTTCCATTGTATTACAATTACTTATAGTATTCACTACAGTAACATGCTGTATAGGTTTGTAGTCTAGGAGCAATAGGCTATACCATATAGTCTAGATATATAGTAGGCTAGACCATGTAGGTTTGTGTTAAGTACACCCTATAATATTCGCACAATGATGAAATCATCTAATGATGCATTTCTCAGAATGTATCCTCATTGTGAAGCCAAGTGTGACTGTATATATTTTTGTTATTCTCATTTCTAACCACCTTTAAGTCATTATAATAGTAATAAAATTACTAACATTTACTTTAGAGCTTCTGTGACAAGCATTCTGCTAATCGCTTTACTCATATGGTCTGATTTCATGTGAATGCACTATGCCATACCAATTTCATACCTAATTGTGTGTAGCATCATGATAGATGTGTAGTAGGTACTCATTGTATTGTGAATGATTCATTTTTAAGGTGATCTTATTGGAAATAATTTTTGTTTTATGGGTAAAGTTATGAGAGGCAAGTGTATTGAAAAGGGGAGAAAAAGTTTAGCAAGTAGTCTGAGGTAAACTTGCTTTTAATGTTACTTTTTCTAATTAAGGTGGCATTGTCTTAGCATTTGGCATTCCCAGAGAAAGTCTTTTCAATTCATGGATATGGCTCAAGAGAGAAATATTCGGGAAAAAAAATGTATACGACGAGCTATATTTATCTTGAGAAACCATCATCAGTCAAAAAGAGAAAAGGTTATTCCATATTGCTTGTCTGGGAATCTTTCTGGTATAAAAGCAAAAGGAGCCATAAAATTAAAGAAAACATTGATGGGGTTTTTCAGACACTAAAAATATGAAGAATCTTGTTCTGGGATTTCTGAAATAAAACAAATATCAAAAGCCTTTATTCTTCTTTCTAAAACTTGTCTACATTCTGCTCTTGAGATCCATGTCCAATGCAAATTGGGGAGAATGTCGTATTACCATGGAGAATGATTAAATAAAAACAGGACCACCATGAGCTAGATTCCTTATTTCCCTGATGTAATCTGTGTCTTTTATAAATAAATTATAACATATTTAGAAAGTTTTTATTATTGAATTTTAAATAAGGTTGTAATTTCATGTCTAGAGAAATAAATTTTGACTTTTAAAACAATAAAATTCATGTGGAATTAACTTTCGCTGATACTGAAATTATAGATAAAACTAAGCACTTTCTCAGTGTTTTACTAGGTATTTTGCTTCAAAATCTGTTATTTTGATAAACTGAACAATTTAAAAATTAGGCGAGAGACACCCAGCAAATTGTCCTTTTTAGAGATAATTGCTTAGAAACTCTAATACACCAAAACCAGATAAAATGCATTGCTAATTTCTATATAGTTCACAGAAACACACTATTTTTCTTTTTCTTTTTCTTTTCCATTTTTTTTTTCTGGCTGTTAAATTTAAGTAGTACATTAATGTATTAAAGCTTTGTTTAAATGCATATTTTTTTCCTATTCTCTTTCTTTGGGTGCAAAGTGCATTGCACACTTAATAAATTAATACTGAGAAATCTAAATTTACCCCAGTAGGGTCTCTCAGTGACGGCTTTATAAACTGGGCTCTTGTTTATGCTGTGTGTGGCCACTTTGGTTATTAGTAGGGGTTACACTGACCGCCTTTTCCCAGATTTATGAGACTTGGCAAAAACCTTGAGAAAACAGAGCCCAGCTTCTCTCAATAGGAAACATTATTAGATACTAAATAAACATTAATTTGGGTAAACTGGTACTACTCAGCCCAAAAGGAATACGTTCTTATTTAGATTCGCTCTGATGGGGGAAAGAATACGTGGGGGAATTGATTTATAGAGACCACAAAGAAGGTAATTTAAGTAATTTAAATTTAAGTAATAATTAAGATTTTGTCCTTAGAGCACCATCGTGCCCATTCATTAAGGGCAATGATCTTCTGCTAGGAAGGACATGCGTCATGTCCTTCTCTGAGCGGAGACAGATCAAGAGAACACTCAATCTTTTTAAAATTAGCACAGAATCCCCAACAGTACAATGACTGATTTTCTCCGCATTCCATAAAAACTTTGAGAAATAGGGCATATTGTGCAGTTAGTTAACACATGCTTTTGAAATACATTATTAACTCTTTGATCATATTGAAATTCCTGAAGAGGTTAAAGCATTTTAAAAAGGATAATTTGAACTTACCTCATGTCAACAAGGTAGTCATGAAAGCAAAGGGGCGGGGATTAGTATGTGAATTAGATTAAAAATAATAGGACTGCAGCTAGGTATAGTGTGCCATATTGAATTATATCTTGAGTTGGACTGGACATAACTGTTCCAGCTATAAGGAACAGTTTTGGGACATTGACATGCCTGCAAATTGTAATGTGAACTGGATATTAAATAAAATGAAAATGTATTGATGGGTAAAATAGAGATAATTAACTCACAAGTAGGTTACAAAATAGATGATTTGATATAATCTCAATGTGGTAAAATATTTTGTTATATATGTATAGAAAAATACAGAAGGATGAAGAAGATTTTAATGGTGATAATCTCTATCTGGAGGGCAGATAGGAAGATGGTGTTTTTATTTTCTTTTTTGGCTTATCTTTTTTTTTAACTGGAGAAAGGAAACATACTACTTTTGTAATAATACCAATATTTTATTAATAAAATAACTAACCAGTGGTAAAGTTGACCTTGATGTTTATACTAAGATATTGTGTATTTTGAGAGAATATAAAGAACCACAAATTTTAGTCTGTGTGGTGGATAATGTCTTCGATTTTGGGCAGAGAATTCCATAGGTAGTTTTAATGATATGAGTGTGTTTTTCTTAATAATAAACTAGTTAATATTTTTAAAAAACCACTCAGACTTTGCTAACACATATCAAGTCTCTTTCCTTACAATAAGAAATAGATTGAAGCAGATTTTCTCTTCTTTTAAGGATCCTGAATGCATTTTGAACTGTGCCGTTTGTAGAGTAACAAAGACAAAACCATTACTCTGAATAAAGCAGGTTTTTAAGTTCCTTTTCCTCCCATTCCTAGTCATGTTATACATTAATTCATTCAGTATTAGGCCATTCCCCAAGAAAAACCAGAAGAAATTTGGATTAAACAGATTTGGCTCTCAATAATGACTCCTTAACAGAAGAAGTTAATAATGTATTGTGTCTTGCAGGTTGTAGCCTATAGATTATGGGGAATAACTTATATGTGATACAGTCAGGAAATAAATAAGAACTATGTTGTAACATGTTGGACAGAATTTAGTACTGGTGTTTGAAGTGACTATGATGAACAATGTCTTAACTGCTTTTTTAAATGTGAGTGGTGCTGTACACATTAGAACAGTAAGATGCCTTAAAGGCCACTTCACTAGTCTCTTCATTTAAAGATGAGGAAACTACAGTGCACAAAGGTAGAATAATTTGCCAGTAGTGACACTGATATTCATTGGCAGAGCTTAGATGATTTCTGATTAGTGTGCATTTTCACTCTGCCACACTTAAAAATTTGATATATTTGAAGAAGAGAAGAAAATTCAGAAGTCTTATTTAATAAATCAATATGCATTTCAGAAAATCATACTGAGGTTACAAATGAAAGTTTGATATTAAGCTAATTTCTCTTAAATGACCAAATCTTTCCCTGGAAAAATTCGTGAAGAGTATTCTTAAACACAAAAGGCCGTTTCCACTGATGCTATGAGTTTACTTTAGTCCATTTTACAATATATATTATTATATAATACCATTAAATTTAATTAGTTCTCATGTTCAGAGAACACTTACAAGAATTACAAGTCCAAATATTCACATAATATTCATTTTAAGATTGATTGACTATGAATAGGTCGATTATGTTTTCACTCTAGTTTGGATTTCAAAAAGAAACAACTGTTTTCTACATTCTATAAAAACTCGCTTATGTTGCTTTTAAAAATTTTCATGTCAACTCAGATATTAGGGTTTGTAAGTATTTTATGAAAATCCATTTGGTTGTTTTTAGGATCCCTGCTAGTATATCTGAAGAAGAGCAACGACAGGTAAAAAAGAGCGGTCAGAGGCTTTTCCTCTCACTTTAAAAAGAAAATCAGTCTTCTAGTAAAAGTGAAGAAAACAGAATTTGGTCTCACGTTATACAAAACTCCAAATAAGAATTAAGCCATTGCTTCAAATGGAGTTACTCTGCTTAAAAGTGTAGAAACAGTTTTTTTCCCATTTATTTATTATTTATTTATTTATTATAAAATATTAGGGGAGTACAGATGTTTTTGTTACATGGATACACTGTATAAGGCTTAAGTCAGGGATTTTAGGGTGCCTGTCACCAGAATAGTGTTCATTGTACCCAATGGGTAAGTTTTTTTCCCTCATCCCCCATCACACACTCCCCCTTTCTTGGTTTCTAATGTCCTTTATATCTCTTTGTGCCCATGTGTACCGATTATTTAGCTCCCAGTTATTAGTGAGAACATATGGTGTTTGGTTTTCTATTCCTGAGGTTTTTCACTTAGGATAGTGGTCTCCAGTTCCCTCCAAGTTGCTGCAAATGACATTATTTCATTCCTTTTAATGGCTGAGTAGTGGTCCATGGTACATATATACTGCGTTTTCTTTATACACTTGTGAATTGATGGGCACTTAAGTTGGTTCCACATCTTTGCAATTGTGAGCTGTGCTGCGACAAACAATAGAGTGCAGGTGTCTTTTTGATAAAATGACTTCTTTTTTGGGTAGATACCCGGTGGTGAAATGTTTTAAATGTTCACAATAGGCCTACCTAATGAAAATTAAATATGCTGTTCAATTTAAATTGAAACTTCCCCATTCCACCTTTTATCCCTTCCATTTTTCTCCATAGCATTTACCACATTCTTATACATTATATTTTTTCCTTTTTGTTTGCCTGCTTGTTTTCTGTCCCTTTTTCTAAAGTACAAGCTGCTTGAATAAGATTCCTTCTTCTGTGTTCTCTGTGCCGTCTGCAATGCCTGGACAAATACTGAATCCATAGAAGGTGTGAATAAATAGTCTCTTGAATGAATAAATCGATTAATTGTCATCCACAGTAGTGGTTCAATTATTATTTTAAATTGGATAAAATAAAATATTTTCCTCCTTATGTTAACAAGCATTAAAAATGCTCTTATGAACTTAATTTTACAAATATGTTAGTAAATATTTTCATATATATATTTTTAAAATTATAGGACACTTAGTAATAATAGCCTGTAGTAATATATTAATTGTTGAATAATGAATTACAGCATACTACACATTTATCTAATTTTACTTGTTTTGATAATTCTTACTTTTTTCTGCTATTCTGATAGTGTAACTACAGTTTTGACCTCCGCTCAGGGAGGAACAAGGTATTCATTAAGTGTGTTTGTTGTTTTTGTGTGATGGTAATAGTTGTTTATTCTACAAAATCATTATAAATTACAGTATTTGTCATTTGTCTCATTTTTTGATAAAGATATAGGAAGCACATCTTAGTCTAGTCTCAAAAAAGATAATACAATAGTATTTTATGAATTTTAATATGGGTATTTTTTATTTCGATATTTCTGAAATCAGTGGCATCTTACAATCAATGCTGTGTCATAGTTTGACTGGCAACTCTTTTCTTAGCGAGACCTAAAATAATGATGTATATCAAAATAGCATCTTAGGCTAGATTAAATAAGGTATAATAAATAATATTTATTCACTTTCTTAGAAATGTTTTCACAATAAATTCAAAAGCATTATTCTTAAAAAATAGCATTCATCTATAGTCCCTTTGTGATAAAGACAGAAAAATACTGTCTTGTTACATTGATTTCAGGATGCTATATGCCTTAACTTTAAAGCATTTGCTGATGTAAAATATCTTCATTGTTAAAACCATTTAAATTAGATATCTGATTGAATAGCAGTTGATATTTTTATGTATTGCGTAACTCTTTAGTACTGTTTATATCCAATAGTCAATGCTCAAATCTCATCTTACTGACATATTAGTACATTTCACACAATGGCTCTGTTGATCACTTCATCTTTCTCTGAGTATCTCACACGAATCCAGAGCCCCATATACTCCTGGTTCTCCTCCTCCTTCACTAGCAGCTTTTCTCAGTCTCAGCCACTGATTCTGCCTCAGCTCCCTGACATTTGAATAGAATGTGCCAGGGATGTCCTCCTACCTATACTTTCCTCTGCCTGAATTCCCTCCCTTGGCAGTCTCACCTCTCATGAATGCCACGTGTATGCTGATGACTGTGAAAGTTATGCATCCATCCCTGAGTGCCACCCTCACCTTCTAACTTTAATTCAGCTACTCTTTCAGTTTTTCCAGGTGAGGTGCCCAGCAGACAGATAGAACATATCCAAAACCCAAATTCTGATCTTCCAGCGACCTCCTCTTGAGCACTGTCGCTCATACCCCATATTCAGTCTCTCAGTTAATGGTGTTAGCTCTATATTCAGAACACGTGCAGAATCTGACCATCACTTTTTTGCCACCTCCACAGCCAGAACTCTGGGTGTTTCATCCACTGAATATTAACCTTCTCCAGATCTTTGCTCCAACTTTACTTTTCACCTAAGCCTTCTCTAAGAAACCTCTTTAAATCGAAACCCAACCAGAAGCATTCTCTATCCGCCTTTTTTCATAAATTTTTTTCCATAGCACTTGTCATAATTTCTCTGATACGTGTTTTGACTAATATGTGCTCCCCTGCCCCTGCACCCGTTCTTAATTGAAAGTAAGCTTCATTAGAGGCAGGAACTTTATCTATTTGTTTCCATGTTTTATCCTCCACACCCAGTAGAGTCTCTATCACATTGTAAGTGCTCTACAAATAATAGTTGAATGAATTTAAAATTACCAGCATTACCACCATAGAAAATATTTCCTGATTCTGTCTCTCCCATTCTCTATCTGTAACTCCTTTTTTTCCTTCCTTCCAGTAAAATGTATTACTTGGCTTATGTTTCATACCTGTGGCTTATAGTCTGCAAACTTTAAGTTAGCTTTGCATCCAAAGCTTGTGACAACTCTTCATAAGAAACTATTTTTGTGGATTATCTTTGCTCATATTATAGTTCAACAGATTTTTCAAAGTATGAATTATAATGTAACAAATTTTTGTATATTATGTTGAATACTTTATAGAGAAATTTAATATGTTGTTTACAAAAGTCAGTTAAATAACAGTGGCTACAAAGTAATTCCCTGATACACTTCTCTTTTCACTGAGTAGTTAGGCTGTATTTATCATGCTTACAAATAAAACATCTGTCATCTCCAAAATGAAGTCATGCTTTGTATTTGCCCATTCTTCCTTTTTTAACTCTAATGAGTTTGAAGTTGATTATTGTGATCAGACTTATGATCCACTTTTATTATCAGCTTATTAACTAGTACCTCAGCAGTATAGTTATTTTTGAAGTTGCTTTTGGAGAACATGCCTGTCAAATTGCATAGCAAAATTAATGATTGCATTTAGAAGGAATTGCATTTTTAAGTTTAAAGTAAGACAAAAACATAGTAGGCTATTGATAAAGTAATGCTGAAAAATGTTTGACTGAGAGAGCTGGAATTTTACCAAGATTAAAAAAAATCTAATCTGCTAATCCTTCTCCTCTAATCACATGAAAGCCTAAAACTCAACTACTAAAACTACTAAAATTCAACTTTCTAATAGTTTACAGGCACATATCATGCTACATTTTTATTGTTTTTAAAATTTTTATGATGAAGTGTATCATGAGTAAAAGAGGTTGTAAACCTATGTACAGTTTAAAGACTATTAATAAAGTGAATATCTATTATTTTCCTGTCACGAGTAAACCTGAAATACAGTGCTCGAACAACATAGTATTAATAGTATGTTTCTCTGTTGTGCAAAAGGACTGATACAGTTGAGAGACCAAGGTGGGTAAGTGGCTCTGTTCTGCCCTCAGATTCTGTCTTGTTGCCCTGAGTTCCTCAGAGTATTGCCCTTAGCTGTATTGCAACCACAGCTGGCTCACAAGCACCTTGTCCACATTACCACAGCCTATTTGAATAGGGAACAAAAGGAAATGGCAGTAAGCAACGTATTTTTAAAGAAGTCAAATGCATTAGACATGTCACTTTGAATTACTGAGAATTTATTGACGTTGTCTCACCAGCTGTGAGAGAAGATGGCAAATGTAGCTTCTTCCATGTGCCTTGCTCATTTTGGGGACTGATCTATTTCTATTCCTAACAAGATGTAGGACTTTTGATTCTTGAGGATAGTTTGTAATTTCTGCCATACCCATACACCCGTTCCCGTCATCATGTAGAAACTTTATAAAGTCTATATTCTTTTCCAAGGAAATCACCATTGGTAATGCTAAAAACAAACATTTCTCTTTCATTATGATTTCATTATAGATTTTCAGTCAATCCACACCTTACTAAAAATCACAGTGGTTGTTTAGTAGATATACATGTTAACCATAACCATAACTTCTTATATGAAATGTAATTTTTCTAGGTTAACTATAAGTCCATTGGAAAATTTATGGAAAACCAATTCACTTGAGAGGTTTTTTTCCTATTTTTATTTTTATTGTTATTGTTATTGTTATTTTTTTTAACTTGTCACTGACTTGAGAGAGTTTGTTTTAAAATAAAATATTCTATTCATGGTTAAACATTTTAAAAAGTGTATAATACTATCAGAAGTGAAGTAAAGACTGGTTCAACTACATCCAGACATCTGAGAAATGGTTTCTTCATCTACATCTCAATATTTTCTTTTATTTGTAAAAGACAATCTATCTCTGCACTTCCTTATAATAATTTATTTTCTCAGCTTCTCTGTAACAAATTTATATGTGGTTTACAAGTTATTAAAGGGTATAATTTATTTCTCATACAAAATTTATAGAACTTGTATTCCCAAAATTAAATTAATATTTAGTGAGTCAGAAGAGCAGATTTTGTACTATGTATCCCCTTTATAATAGGTTGATTTTTTGTCTACGAAACATTTATTATTCTTTACTTTGAACCTATTCAGCTTCTGTGGGCTATTTGAAATAGGCTTAATAGAATATATGTTTTATGTGTCTAAGCATTGTCCCCAAATTTTGGAGAGGTAAGAGGTACATAAAATTCAGGCCAAATATAAGGAAATTTGACGGTAAGTTACTGTAGTTGAGAAAAATCTACTGTAGTTAGCCTGGTAGAGAGTGAATGAATGAGTGTGTTGACCTGGAACTTATCCAGAAATGCTTTTTGGATAAGATTGGATCAGGAGAGCAGAACATCATCATGCACAGGAGGAAGGAAATGAACATAGCTTGGATGGCATGTGTTCATTGACCATTTTGACTAGAACAGGGAGTGCACATTGAGGAACAGAGAGAGAAAGTGATTTGTGTAGTTAAAGAAGGAATTTGGATACCAAGCTAGGGAGTTTACATTTCAAATTAGAGACGGCTCTATGAAAGCAAACATTTTAAGAAAACCTGTCTGGAAACGTTAGACACTCCCAAGATTGGAGTCTACAGGCAGAGTCCAGATGCCAGTTGTAGTAACCTGGCATTCATTCACAGCAATTTGGGGCTGTTTTAGTTGCCATGAAAATGGGGTAGAAAAAATTAATCCTAGAAATAAAATAACATGTACATTATTAAAGGCATCACTGACACTGATGAAAACTTTGGTAGAACAGATATTTTCTTGCCTTATCTCTGTAGTGTGTGTGTGTATATACGCACCTTACATATATACCTTACATATATACCATTTGTGTATATATATACACACACAGCACATATATAACATATGTTACTTCTCTATTTGATAAAGAGAAATTATAACAGATCTGAAGGCAGGGTTTCTGTTATCTGACTCTGTACTAGATAAGATCTAATAACATTGATCCCTGAGAAAGTAAAATTGAATTAAGTTGGAAAAGTTAATCTTTTAAAAGAAACAATAGGTCTAAGTATATTGTTTGTTAATCATTTAAAAAATATTTATATGCACTTTGCTAAAACTTTATAATATCTTTGTTAGGTTGATGATATATCGAAATACAAAATTTACATAAAGCAACCTTAACACTGAATGGCTAATTAAATTTCCAAAGATGTCCTGTATGAGACAGGACACAGGAAAGCCAGGACTTAGGTATTTAGGTTCTTAACTCAGTGTTCTTTTCACTACAGCATGATGCATCCTTGCTCACTTTCTCTTTACATCCTTTATAAAAGAATAACTGGAGAATCTGATATATATTTAAAATGTCAGATTTTAATAGTTCAAGTTATGTGATAATAAAAACTTGTAAATAGCAAAAAATTAAAATTTATTTTCCTAGTTGATACAAATTTCATTTTTAGCAGCAATGAAGCATAATTTTCTTTCTAATGGTAATGAGTTTACCTTTTTTTAGTACTTGAAATAAAACCATATTGTAGACAATTGTATAATTTGATTGTTCTAAACAAAAAAACTTGAAATATCATTTACCAATTGCAAATTTTTTTTCTTAAAATATGTTACTTTACAAATTTGCACTATATAGAATAATTGATCAATAGATAGATGATATGTGCTCATTTTAAATAAATCAAATTCAATATTTTAGAAATCAAAGTTGCATTACTACTTAATGCTGATGCTTATTATAGTCACTGGAAGTTGGCGGCCCTTTTTGAATGAGTAAAATAGTACACAAGTTAACTTTTAAAAGGAGAACTCTTAGTTTTATAAGGGTAATGCAGTACAAGAGTTTTATTGAAGAAATGCCTGAAAAACTAATTTATTGAAGTTCCAAGGGTAGGAAGATATCTTTTTCTCATTGTTTTATAATGAAGAATTCATTGCTCTTCATTGACATTCTGAAAGACACACACATGCACTATTACAATTGAACTTCACATTCTTTCTTGCCCAAGACAGCAATAATCTCTACATCTCTACATATTTCCTTTAAGTAGCTTGCATATTTTACCACTTAGGCAATGCTCTCCCATTCCTTTTTTAATCTGGATATGCATTTATTTATTAAAAGGCCCTTGCTGTGAATTTTCTGGGAATGTGGGAATTGTATAGACAGGATGAATGCTTACTTGATAGTTCTTAAATATGTGCTTAATTTCTACTGATGTTTAAGTTTATGCTTTTTCTTCTGGGTACAACTCAACAGTTGACAAAAATAGAGAAATAAGAAGTAGAAAGATGATAGTAAATAAAGAAAGCACATTAAAATATCATATTCTTATTATAAAAATTTCTCCACCGAGACCATGGGGATAGGAGGAGGGAGAAACTTAACAAAATTTCTCAAATTGTTAAATGAGCATTTACGCACTTCCAAATTATAAGTACCAACAGGATTCATTGGCAGATCATACCCAGTTGGGGAAGTGGGACTATCTTAATCCATAATAAGGAATAATCATCATAATGGCTATTGTTTATTTTGTAAGTACTATGTGGGCATACATTTTAATGTATATTAATTTAAATTCAATAACATAGCAAAATTGTCATTACTTCTCAATTTTCAAAGAAAATCTTACCTAGGAAGTGCTAAAACTGGAATTCACAATCAAGCCCACCTGACTCCAAAGTTTAAACACTTTCCATTATTTCATGGCACTTCTCTACATATGGGGTTTTCTGGGATATTCTCAAGTGATGTTAGAAAAAAAAATTTGGTTCTGAAAAATCTTTAAAAAAGATACCCAGATTACCAAGAATGTTCCTGAGCCGCTCAGTTATTCCTCCTATTTTTCTCCGGACATGAATCTTTGAGGCATCCATGAGTCTTTCTAGTTTAGTCCCCAAATTCCCATATGTTTCTGGGACTCTTGGGGTGACAAGAGGTTTTTTGAGTTTCCATGATATCAGATGTAAGGATGATGTAGAGATTTGAGCTGCTTCTCCACCATACATCTTAGGAGTGGGCTGGTGAAAGAAAGAGAAGATTGATTGCTTCTTTCACTTATTTAACAAATAAATGCTCATTTCCTACTCTCTGCTAGGCACTGTGCTAGACTTTGGAGATACAGTGGTGAATGTGATAGATGTCCTGCATTCATGTGGTTTAAAAGAAGTACATGTGTCTGTAGATGGAGATTATGCTTGTTCTGGAAAGTACAAATGCAAATCTTGCAAGAGGTAGGGAATAAATTAAATATCATTTGAAAAGATTTTTTTAAACTGTGATCTTACTATGCTGTAACAACTCTGTTTTGAATACTCCAAAAAAGTACAGCAGTTATAATTAAAACTAAATTTCTTTATATGTATACACTTTTTTGGCTATTATAATATCCAAATAAGCCTTTAAAAGTAACATTAGTTTGGCTTACCCTCAAAACCATTTCTATGTATTAATATGAGCCCCAAGACCTCCCTGACAGACTTTTTCTTCAAACGTATTTAGTAACCCTAAATTGAATATTCTAAAAAAAATTTATTTTCCAATCTGCTTTTGATTTTTTATTGTCTAACAATATCCATATCCAATAAAGCAATTAAGTGTGTCCTTTTTGTTAGGATTTCAGTTTGGCAGTGCATATGGGCTCAACAAATTAGAAGTTTGGAGGAGAATAATGCATTATTATTACTGCAATGGGGATCTTATCTAATTGCGTGTTGAAAACATTTACATTGTGGAATGAGGGTTGGGAACTTTAATGCCAAATTATACAAACGCATTTGCAAGCTTGATAGGAGAACATGGGAGTTTCCAGGCTTCCTTTTAAGTTTCATTTTCTCTTAACATCTTTAGAAAATTGTTGCTATCATAGTTCATGTAAAAATGTAAGAGTGTTAAGTTAACATTTGTTGAGAGCTAGCCAGGTGCCAGACAAGTTACTGAGTGCTTCCCATGAGTTATTTCATTTTATTCTTGCAACAGTCATATTTGATAAGAACTGATAATCCTGTTTTGTAGATGAGGAGACTGATTTAGAGAAATAAAGTGAATTCTCTCAGGGAATAAAGTTGATAAGTAGCAGAACAGAAATTATGACCCAAACCATCATATGGCCAGAGCCTGAACTCTTAACCAATACGATGAACTGTCCTTGGAAGATTCAAAAACTTTATCTCAGTTGCTATAACTCAAGGTAAAAATAAATTAGTTTAATTATTGAGGATTTTGAGAGATTATTTGAGTTGAATTCTGTATTTTAAAATCCAGACTATAGTTCTGTTTCTACTTTTGAGTTAACTTCAGAGGCCATGTTGTAAAAGGTAATATGAAATTTTCTCTAAGAGGGAAAGATGTGAAAAAATAAAAATGGGGAAATGTCTATCAGTAGCTGGGTGCTCAACCCCGGAATCCCCTGCTTATATCCTAACTGAGGCATTTTTTTAAAAGCAGAAAGGTTTGGAATGGCCATTTAAGTTCAGTTATTAAGATGTATTAATAGCTTGGGATATAAGGATGAGATTAAACACTGCTCAGAAACTGGTACTAGTACGTAGATAGGGAACAAGATGAGGAGGATGATGAGGGTGGAGGGGATATTAGCCTCACTATCATAAGACAGCACCCCAATCCAGTCTGTACATACCACTTATGCACAGAGAAATTGCAAGTTACTTTTAAAATACAAACGTGTTAGTCTAGGAATTACTCCCTTATACATATTTAGAGAATGTAGGTAAAAGGAATTAATTTAATTTTACATGTGAACTCTAAAATAAGGCCCACACTATACTTCTATATTGCATGTCCAGTACATTGAATAATGTTTCCTAGTGTTACAGAGTCAAACTTTAAAATATAATATCTTCATATGAAGGTATATGTAAAAATAGTTTAAGATGTGTATTAATTATAAGATGATAATTAGTCATTTTATAATAATGTTATTTGGAATTATCTAATATATTGACATTTATTTTTAGTTTTATTAGTTTATAATTAACATTAATTGAAATATGCATTTTGAGGACAGTAAAGTTTATGCTACAGAAACATATAATATTTATATAAATATGTATTTGAGTAATTATTGAATATGTAAGGACTTTTTAAATATGTATTTGTAATATTTCATCTTAGGAGTAGCAGATATATTAAGATATTCTAAGAGGCACAATAGCTCTTTGAATCTGTGGGAGAGACAAACTCAAATCTTTGGTGTGCTATAAATATAGTGATTTTGAAGACTGTTATTAATAATACTGGAATGTTTACGGATCTGAAATGGTTTAAAATGTGATTAAAAGTGTTTTTTCTTTTTATCTTACTAAAAGCTAATTAAATAGTCATAATATATAATTTTGCTGTGCTTTCAGTTAGGGGATATTGCTTCCTTGTTTTCTGGGTTATCATAGTCAATAAATTAAAAATTATTTTTGAGCTCCTGCTATAACATATAAATTTTACTATGTTTGATATATAATCGTAAGATGTTAATAATGAAGTTAGTTAAACTATGTTTTGTAAGCTTGTATGAATTTCAAAATATACTTGGTAATAAAATAATAATTTAAGGTAGGTCAAAATACTTTTTCCAAATTAAACTTGGATAAAATATAGCTGTTTTTAAACATGATATTTTATAAATGAAAATTATTTTAACTATTTAAAATAATCCTATATATATGTTCAAAGAGGGTCAGCAACTACTAAAATATAAATTATGTAAAGTTCTTAAGTGACATCATAATTTGGCAGAGTAATTTGTTTAAAGAAAGCTGAAAACAAAGAATTTAATGAGTTCATGAAAGATCTTTATATTAGTTTTAAAAGTAAAGGTTAGGATTGGAAATAGGAAATAGTACACTGAATTAAGTCAGATAGAAACATAAAATTTAAAAAAAATTACAATCTGTTAAGATTCAATACAAGAGATATATTGAATTGTAGAGATATGTTATTGCTATACTTTGCATATTCCATCGAATAAACTATTTTCTTGAATTTCAAGGGTTCATGAGATATTTCAATTTCCTGTTTTTCCATTTCAAGCTAGTATTCTTTCTGGGAAAGACACTGAGAGAAGCCTAATTCTTTTAATCTTTTTAAAACAAGTTAAAATCTTAATGTCAAGTTTTTACACATGTTCAACAATGTTTATTATACTTTGATAGTAAAGCTTTATAAGAAGTTGTTTTTTATTGGGTATTTAGTTATTTTCCCTTTCTTTGTAAATTACATGAATTAGTTTAAATGAGTAGCATTAGAAGCACTTCAGACACAATTATGTCTTATCCCATAATCAAATTCAAACCATCACTTTCATTTTCCCCTCTTAAACTATAAAAGTGTAATTTGTTTATTTGCTTGCTTGTTCGTTTGTTTTGATGATTTTCAAAAAGGAAAATTATTTTCTTCATCTGTCTTCATACTCTTGGATGTTATGTAGTGTTTTCCTGAGAACTCTATTTTCTAGGTATTATAAACTGTAAGCATACTTTCAGGTGATTATTAGTTGTCTTTAAAACCATAATTTGCTTTTGTACTTAAATAGAGTTGTAATAGAAAATTAAGACAAATTGAATACAATAATTTAAAAATGGCTAATATTCACTTGATCATTTACTGTGTACTGAGCATGGTGTAGTGCTTTACATCATGGTTTCTAGTCCTTACAACAAATGAGTTAAATACTCTTATTATCCACAATTTCAGATGTTATAAATGAGATACAGTGAGGTTAGGTAACTGGCCCATGAATAAACAGGAAGCAAGTGGCAGACCTGGGCTTTGTGCCTGAGTGCTTAACCACCATGCTACTCTGCTTCTGATATGCCCCAGGAGCATTACAGAAGATATGACTGGGGATATTTAGAAATGTAGGTAAAAGAAATTTAGCAATACAGTCATATAAGGTATAAAAATGAAAATTATAAGTTTATTTATAAAAGTTGTAGCTTTGTTTTTAAAATTATTTTTAGTTTTTTTCAATAGCAGAGCCAAACCAAATGCAGGAGTATTTACTGGGCCAGGGTCTTGGGAACTTCTGAGTTTCTGGTAGTAGCTAGTAGATCATTGGTACAAAAATTCATATTTCTATTATGAATAACTGTCTTTCAGAGATCCACCCAGCATCCCCCACAATGAGCATGTGCAAACTTATTCTATAATATTCACCTAAGAAAGATATAATTAGAAATACCAATGGATTGGAACAATTGCATTTGAAGCATTTTAAACCAAGATGAAATCCATGAACATATGTTGTCATCACTAGAAATATAAACAATGTTCATTAAAGAACTATTACTGCTGAGAGTGCTGGACAATTCTTTTATTTGTTGAAAAATGCTGCCTTTTTGTTTGCACTCTCATCAGTTATTGAATTCAAAATGTTAAGTAGTAGCTGAATCAGGTCAAACATCATGACATTCAAATATAATATGAAGACTTGGTTCCTAAAGTCCACATGTGATGCTAAGTTGCTTTCACACACTGCCTATTTTTATTCTCAGCATTATGTTATGAAGTGAATTATCTAAATTTTTTCTCCTATGAAGATGAAATACTTCAGTTGCTAGAACTGCTTATTTCCCTGAGGTGTTTCATTAAATAGTGAAGAAAGAAACAAATAGTGTTAATGTGTTTAGCATATCTTTTTTCTTCTAAAAAAAGGCTACATAGGATTCATTTAAATTATCGTAAGTGTTTTGATCTCAAAAGTACATGCGTTCCTGGAGAATTTATGTGAATATGAAATTCAGGGTTACATTTTTCCTGCTACGTGCTGTTTTTTAGATTAAAAAGTTTGCTCTTTAAATTTGGTGGCATTTCTTGATCTATTTACTTAAAAGCATTAGGATTTTTATGGAAAATCCTTATAATTGTTCTACATCATATGCCTCAAAACCATAATTTAATTAATTCACCATTATTTTCTAGTTTCCAATAGTTACAACCTTAAGATTCTAAACTAAGTGTTTTGTAAACTCATGTTATAATTTAGACTTAGTGTAGGAACTTATTTGAATACTGTTTCCTGTACATAAGTGGTTTTGTATAAGTAGGTTGAAAAATTTTTACAAATTGGCAACTAATAACCTCTGTGTACTGTTTTTGAGAATATGATGAAATCCTGTTTCACAGTTTGATAAAGTATGCATTATGTAATTTAAAAATCTTTTCAATTTTCCCTTAACATAACTATTTCTTTCAGGAAATATCTTTAGTCAGAAAATGTAACATACATGTGAAGATTATGAAAAACATCGCTACCACACATGTCAAGAAATAAAAAGAAATTCTCAGTTTTACACATTTGCTTGCCATTCTTATGTAGATGTTGTGCTCTTCTCTTTGTGTCTCTCTGTAATGTTCTGACCTTAGAATAAATGGTGCTGGAGCAAGCACCATGATAATGTTTTTAAGTATAATAAAATACCTGCATTACTTTGAAAAACAAGTTTCAAAGTGCACAGTATTTCTGCTGATACAGAGACCATGGAGCCACTACATTAATTTTTAAATAGAATATTCTGTACATTTTATTATGAAGAATCGAATTTTTTTAAGATTCAAATCTATTTATTGCCCACATTAGCAAAAATATTAGATAAATATTATAAAATCTGGGAAAATCTTTACTGGACATGTAAATCAGCATCTAAATTAATAACCAAATATGTATTTCAGGAAAGAAATTAAAATTTTTGGATATTTGCTAAAACATCACTTAGTTTTGATAACAATGACATTCCTAAAAGATAAACGTCCTCAAATAAATTAGTTAAGAACCTATCAATAATAAACACGTGGTTAATTCCTATTTTATTATTTCAAGAAAATATAATTGTTTTGCTTTCTTAATTGCGGTAATTCCTACTCTGCTTTATTTAATAGTCTTCTTATTAAAAAAAAATAAACCTAAGGGGCACATATCAGAATATTTGAGGTGGATGCTGTTAAATTTTATAAAACAGCCAGTTTATGTTTTGAATACAAAAGGCAGACATTAAAATTTTGACAAAATATTCCATCATTATTAAAAAGCAAATATCAGAATTCCAAGGGCCGAGGAATGAGATTACCTTGGTCATGGATTAAAATACTCCCTGGAACATAAGGATTTGAGTGGGAAAATCTTGAAATTTTAGACTGTGGATTAATCTAACTTGAAGAGAGACCAACTCTGATTATGCTGTTAGTGCTTTCTCTGACCCCGCAAATTGGTAACTGTCAGTTGCTGCTTTGAATAGCAAATTGATATGAGATTTAGGATATGGAAATTGATTATCAATAATGGTATTCATTATCAATAGTTTTATGAATATTTGTGTAAGTGTGTTAATTATTTGAACAGTTTGGACCTTGGAGGCACTTGATTTCTTTGGGACCTCTTTACAATTTAAACATTGTTTTGTTATTACTGTTATGTTCAGTAAAAAAAGGTGATCCACAATATTAATTCTAAGAGATTACACATATGTATTCTGAAATATATTATATTATTTTCTATTGAATTCATTAGGGGCAAGAGCCTAAAGAATCTGACCTGGCTATAAGTACACAGCAATAAGGCAAGCAAATCCAAGTAAATGTTAACAGTCGTTCTTTGTTGAGCAGGTATTTATATAACAATATACTTTCAGTGTATTTTAGAAATGCAAACATTGTTTTTAAACTACTATAAAATAGAAAATGTAACTACTGTAACTTATCTTTACTGATAAATGGTTTAGCTCAGCTCTACAACTAATTATTGATGATATTCATACTTAGTTTAGTGTGTGGGGAAATATTACTGGTTATCATAAAGATGTTAGGAAGTAGATTAACATTTAATCAAATATGAGACTCTTCTTCATGATCTCTGAAAAGTCAGACAGTCTTCTGGAATCCATTGGAATATATCAATTGATGGGGAATTTATGATATCTGAAGACAATGAATTCCTCTAATGGACAATTAAAGTCTCTCAAAAACAAGTTGCTGCCCTATAAATTCTACTCATTACTAATAGTACCATAAATTTAAGCAGTGATTGCATACCCCTGTCTGTACTAAAGTTGTAGAATGTTATGTATGTGTACTAGAAAATACACAAAAGCGGAATTTACAAATTATGAAATAAAATAAATTTAAGTGAAAACTCTAAGATTCTAGCTGTATCCCAACTTGCATCCTGCTTTGATATTACTGCATTTGATCAATGGAATATACAATAGCCCTCTGGAACCAGAAAGCTTCTCATTTATTTATCGATATTGCCTCTTTTGCTTTCAGGTTTTTTCTATAATTACTATTTGGTTTGCTGTCTATAGCCATTCCTTGAAGTAGTGTTATCAATAATTGATTGGTTTTGTGCACCCTAAAGGAAGATCATTTAATCAAACAATAGCCAAAGTGAGTTTGCACATATATTGCTTTTAATCTGGGGATAGTCATAGCTCCTTGTGTCTCTTGAGTTGGGTAAAAAAATTTCAAATGACTTTATGTGCACCACTAAGATATGAAGAACAAATATTTCCTTATGAAATTAAAAATCTAGGATTCTTTTTCTCCATTCCCCAATTACACACACACACACACCCCTTTGAGAAAGAATTCTAAATCTAAGTGTTCTAGGTTTTCATGTATGAAGACTTATTTAGTATTCTGATTATTGTCCCACGTGCAGAAGCTATTTTTCCACACTAATAGTACATTATTTTGCCTTAATGGCTTTGGAACAAATGGATATAAATAAATAAGGCATATAAATGAAGTTAGTATGTAAAATTTTATATCTCTTGCTCCTCAAATGAATTTTTTGACGAGTTACCATCCATCTAATAAGTTCTGGACTCTTTGTGTTCCTTAGGGAAATGGCACAAGGCCTTCTTGAGTGTTACATTATGCATTTGAATCTCTGATTTAGTGGAACAGTGTGTAAAAATCTCTCATAATCAGAACACTCCCTATTGGCTCCACATCTGAAGATCCCCAAGAGTGCTGTTTGTCCCAGTGAACATCTGGAATAGATTATATGCAGTTAATTGGCTCCAGGTCGAGCTTGTTACAGACAGTAGCATGCAGTATAACCTATGCAATTCACTAAATCCACCCACTTTGGGTTAAATCACACCTACTTCTCTCCATAATTCCTCCCAGATGTAGGACACACACACTTGTATGTGCACACAAAACACACACACACTAACACACACTGGAAGGTAGCAAAATATTAATAGTTTAGTGCAGAGGTTGTTGGCAAGACACTTAACCCATAAATTATCTCAATTAAAAGATTAACTATTGTATTCAAAGGATTGTTGAGAAGAAAAACCTAGAATCAGGAGCAGCTGATTGTAGGCAGTGACTGTTTTATAGTAGAAAAATATTTAAAGTTTTTAAAAAATTATAGCAGTCTTAGGATTTTTGCTTTGTCTTGTTCCTCCCCCTTACTATATGTTGCAGCACGTGTAGGCACTTATCAGAATGTTGTAGTGGTAAAGAAAGCAGTGCTTTGATTTTTAACTTACTTAACAATATTAATGAGTTGGGTTACAAGGAACAGTATGACTACTGTTCATTGAAAACCAAAACATCAATCTTCTTAACTTACGATGTTGGAGGCACAGGGCATGTCTTAGCGATTAATGACCAGTTGGAGGAGTAGATATCTCAATACGTAGCCAAGGGCCATTAACCCTAACTAGTCATTAATTCCCAGGAAATGTCCTGCACTGAGGTCATTATTGCTAATAAAATGTACATATGGAAAGTTCCCTCTCTTTTGCTTATGTACATAAACATACATTCCATTACATGCATTGTTATATGGCATTAAAAAAAAAGTAGTATTTCACATGTCCAGAAGCTCAGAAAAACTAAGCCTAATGAGAAATTTAATATACTCAGTCTTTACATTCAATTTACCTTTCACTTGTTTCAGAGGGTATGGATAGGAGGAAGAACACATGTTTGTATGTTGAGGCTATGGGTCTGCTGCAATCGGATACCAGTGTTCTGCTACCATGTGGATATAGCGAAAAGTGAAAGGAACAGGGAAATGGGATTAGAGAAGCACTGATGAATGTGGGTGCAACCAGCACACATGGTCGAGTATCAAAGGCAGTATGGAGTGATGCATTGTAGTGAATCATAATATATTAGGTAACGGAACAGGCATGAGGCAAAGTTAAGACTTAGCTCAAGTTTGTCTTTAGTATCTTCTCTCTTCCACCTTAATGGATTATGCTACACTATTTCTTCCTTCCATAGCTATCTAACCAAGTCCACCATGCTGCCAGCCTTGCTGTTCAGGAAAACTTGACCAGGTTTCACTGTTTTCTGGAACTTTCTGTGTTTGCTTTTCATTCTCTTTTCTCTGTCCTCCATGAAACTATGATTGTTTTGCTTCAGACTATATGACACTCCTTTGAGCTGTCTTTTATAGTATTTCATAAATATCTCAATTTTAGAATTATTTTATGGTATTTTATTTGTTTATAATCAGCCACTCCTTTCAGAAAAGAATCTTATCTATCCTCCCCTTAATAAATGATTGGTCATTAGATATGGTGCTAGTGACTGATAAGAATATATTATATATATTCAAATATCACATTATATAAATATATATACATATATAGAAATATAAATATATAAAACTTGTGATGGTATTTGCATAAAAGAATTTATAAATGAAAGAGTACATCTATTTTTTCTGGTGTAAATGACAAACTAAAAAGTTGCAAGATTGCGTTTCTTAAGAGATTGGGTAATTCAAAACTTATGTAATTCAAACCAAATCTGATAAATATTTTTCTGTAGATCAGCTAAAGTGACTTTTGTGGCAATAGTATAAAGGTGTTTTTCTACTAGTTTTGAAATGATACAATTTTTTAGACTTTATTTCGTATATGTTATGTAAAGAAGAATTTTATTGGTGGTTTCTATTAATATGAATAATTGAAATTTTAAAAACTAAAATTTTCATAAAGAACTTCTGATGGTATTAGATCTTTCTGGTCAGAAGGATATTCCTGTTGTCTCTCAAATTATTTCTAATTAGATGAAACATTCAAGAAATGTCAAGTAAATGTGAATAAAATATGTGATATGCGTCATATTTAATAAAATATTCTTGAATCAACTTGGTTATTTGCATATGCAGTAACCCTTCTACAAGAAGAATTAAATATTCACCGACTATACACAAAGAATAATTTGGTAATTCCTATAGGTACCTTTGAAGGTAATGAAAGTAATTGTGAAAATATAATTCATTAAGCATTCATGTTCAACATTTCATGAAAAAATTAACAAAATTTGAAGTCAATGCTTGTCATGAACAAACATAAATTAATACACCTCAGATTTGATCTTATTTCACTTGCACAGATTGATCTTAACTTCTGAGATTTAAGGTAATTGGAACCTTGCTATTCAAAGACTGTGAGGCATTTTAGTACAGTGAAGAGTTGATCTTGCTTAAGAAAAATGCACCTTTTATTAGATCTTTTCTTAAAACTACACTGTCAGCATAAAATATTTACTTTGAATATTACATAATTAGAAAATTACTTAAAGTCTAATACTTTTTTATTATGGCTAAAGCTAGCACCAAGAAAGTATAGAAATTATTTGAACAACAGTTAAAGCAGATACCACATCCAGAATCCTCCCTGAAAGCCAACATAGCTAGTTATTTGCTGTGAGCTATTTCCTAGAAAGACAGCACTAGGTCAACGGAGAAGGAAGTGAAGTTGAAGACTGCATCAGGAGTTGAAGGTCACTTGATTGTACCGTAATGAAAAGCACCCAGAGACTTAGGTGTGAAGAAGCAGACAACTCTAGCTGAAGTCCTGATTTCATGTTGTTTTGATCCATCTCTTCCTTGCCATGTGACCCTAGAAGAACTGTTTAATTCTGTACCTCAGTATCTTCATATGTAAAATGAGATAAATAATTACCTACCCTTTGGTTATCATTAGAATTAAATCATTTAATCTATATAAAGCACTTTTTAAAAAGTATCTGGTACATGTAAATACTCAATAAGTATTATTTGTAATTTTTATTACTAGTTTTAGTTTGAATTATGTGTTTTGATTTACTCCACAATCTTAGGGAAAACAACCAAGTCAGCTTATTTATGGCAACCTAGTTAATAAATACTTCCTCCCCCTTATAAACTCTATTTTACAGTTTGTTTTTCTATCAGTGCTGCCCAGTGTGGAATAGTATAGGATGCAGGTAAGATTACGTTGTTTCTGTCCTAACATCTATCCTGGTGACCCTGACCCGATCTTATCCAATGGCCCCAATTTAAGTGGATTTTTAAAATGTCTTTTAATTCAGAAATAAGATAACTCCCTCAAAATGACAGCTTTTGTCTGTTTTTGTTGGGGGATCTTTCTCTTTGGGAATAATGTGGGGTAAGAGTAGGCTTCTACTAGTGCTCTTATCTAATTAAGAAATTCATCAAATTATGGAAAATTTGGTTCTTCAGACATTTGCATTAAAAACAAAAACCAAAAACAACTTTAGTAGAGGAAGTGATGTTAATTAACAAAATACTTGAATTTCTATTGGTGCATTCATTTCCACATCCCAGTAATGCCAGTCCTGAATTTTACTAGTCAGTTCTGATTCATTTCCTCTGCAATAATTTTGTAAGAGCAACGCAAGAGAGAAGAAAAAATTATTTTAAAGAATCTATAATTTAGAAAATTATAATTTAGTAAGTTTATGAAATCTGCCAACTGCTATCTTAATAGTATTATTTTTCTTATTTTTTAGATTAAATTAACACTGTGTGAAAGAGAACATTGCTTTCATCATGAATTCTAATAAGATAGTTTCCAAGTTCAAAGCAAGATTATCACCTTTGCAGCTTTATGAGCTAAGCTTGACATGTAGTTTCTATCCAGTTATTGGAACTCAAAGCAAATATCCACGAACCAAGTCAACCTTACAAAGGTATATGACTAGATTCATTGTTTTTACATTTTTTGAATTCTTTCGTACTAATTTAATATTAGAAAGATATGCCTTCTGTAAACGTTTAAAGTGTTGGATCAGTTAACAAAATTAACATCATAGAATACAAAGCCCAATTATTTATTTTTGTGAGGAAAAAGAATGCTAAAACTAGTCAAATACACTTTTCAGCCCAGTATTTATAAATATCAATTTGGTCTGATAGTTGTAATAAGTTTTACTTTAAAATAAATAAATCCCTAAAAATAGAAAACTGTTAATTTCACATAACTGCTACTAATTAGTTTATTCCTACCTAGATGGGATTTTTTTAAACACAGTAAGATATCTTCAAAAAAATTTTAACACACTAGGATAGCTTTAAGATCTCAAGTATGTACATACTTTATAATAGAAAATAGATGATGTGAAAGGTTTAAAACATAAAGACATGAAAAAACTATTTAAGAAATAAAATTTGCTAAGCTAATTGTTTTTATGTGTTTAAATTAATATAAAAGCAAAGTTTATAAGAGTTATAGTTAGTCATTTTTATGTGTGTATGTCCAAGTTTCATGCCCAGAGATTTGTTAAAATTTTGTTTTCTTTTTTATGATGTACTCTGGGCTTCATTAATACCTCGAGTAATGGTGTATACCATTGACAAATGGGACATAGAATCAAACTACTTTATTCTGAACTTGGCAGGTAAAAATTGTGCTAGCAATTTTACTATCCTCTGATCTTTAAGATTACATTTTACAGCCAAATTAAAAATTAATAATGAAAGCTAATTGGATGTAAAATATAAAAGTGGAATAAGCACATTATACCCATTACATATTCTATATGTTGGTATTTGTTTGGAATTTATATCTCATGTATGAAAGAATCTGATATTTTATATTATTCTTTGAATTTTACTTGTATGTGTAAAAGTCATTAAATTTGAAGTATATTTATTGGCAAACTAGGATGAGATTTTTATCCAAGGACATTGATCTTATTATGATATATAGTTTATTAATATTTTATTTAATCAATAATTTAAAGCTATATTTGGGTATCATTTATTTCTTAATTATGGATATTTTCAATTTTATATCATTCCCCTAAAATTTTCTTGGCTTCAATTGAACATTAACAGTTATGGTAAGGTATTGGGTAAAAATAAAAAACAAAGTCAGGCTTTTATCCATGTCAGAGTAACTGGTACTGAATTATACCTTCTGCCATAAACAACTATACAACTTTACAAACTACATGAAGCAACCATTTGCAGACATTAAGAAATAGGCAGCAGGGATGGGAGAAAGAAACCACCTAAGGGTGAGAATGAGGACTAAGAAAAGTTTACTTAAAAATAAGCCTCAAAAGGACGTAGATGATCTGCCAATAAATATCTGCTAGTAAAAAAAACTCAACAATTTCTAAAGTAAGAGAACCCAAACAACCATATCCTCAACAATTTAGTATCCATGATGTCCAGATACAATTAAAAGTTGCTAGATATACAAAGAAACAGGAAAATTTAAAGATAAGAAGGACAACATATAGTTAATGTAAACCAAACTTGAGATGGTACAGATGTTCATGTTAGCAGACAAGGACTTTAAAACATCTATTATAAGTATGTTCAAGCATTTAAAAGAAAACATTATCAAAGGTAATAAACAGGGAATCTCAGCAGAGAAGTGAAAACTATAAAAAAAAAAACTAAATTCTAGGGATGAAGAGTATACCTGAAAGTAAAAACTTACTATCCAGATTGCAGATTGGAGATAGCAGAGCAAAGTTTAGTAAACAAAAAGGTAGAGAAATAGGTATCATCCAATATTAAGAACTCTTATGGTTTTTCATGTATCAATTTGTAATACATTCCATTAAACTAAAGCTATATCTACAAAGCTCTTTGAGATAAGCCCTTCTATTCCTTGAGCTTTCTTTGTGACTATCATGTAATAAATTTTTAAGATTCTTAGGAGCCCTATTGTTTAACAAGGAGAATCTTTAAAGCCACACCTTTTATGTTTTTGTTATGGCAGTGCCCCATTCCTAAAACCAAAATATAATTTGGATATCTATTGCTGTATAACAAGTCACCACAAAACTCAGTACCTTAATAAAACAATTATTATATCTCTCACAGTTTCTGTGGGTCAAGAATTTGGGAAGGGCTCGGCAGGGTGATTTTGGTTTGTGTTCTTTAATGTTGTAGTCAGATAATGGCTGGAGTTGGAACAGTAAGGATCTGGAGCATTGGCTGGCTGACATTTCTCTCTTTATGTAATCTCAGGTTATTCTGAGGGAGTCTTTCCACATGAGATGTTTAGGCTTCCTCAAAATTAGCTCAGGTCCTCAAGTGCATGCATTTCAATAAACAAGGAGGAAGCTGTATTACTTTTTTGACCTAGCTTCAGAAATCACATGGCATTACTTCCAGGGTACTCTATTGGTTGAAAGTGATAAAGCCTCACTCAATTTCAAGAGGAAAGCATATAAACTGTACTTCTTAATAATAGGAGTGTCAAAGTCACATATACGAGGAGCTGTAGCATGGGAGGTATTGTTGTGGATATCTTCATAAAATACAACCTGACAGAACTAACTTTTATATAGTCTTTTTATTTATATAGAAGACACTATGCAAATCAGGGTGGAAAGGAAATCATGCTGAAACAACTTGATAACAATACATAAAAAATGAACTTTGGCTGGGTGTAGGGGCTGACGCCTATAATCCTAGCATTTTGGGAGGTGGAGGAGGGATGATTGCTTGAAGCCAGGAGTTCAAGACCAGCCTGAGCAAGAACAAGACCCTGTCTCTATAAAAAGTAGAAAAATCAACTGGGCATGGTGGCACGGATCTGTAGTCCCAGCTACTTCGGAGGCTGAGGCTGGGGAATTGCTTGAGCCTAGGAGTTTGAGGTTGCAGTAAGCTATGATACCGCTGCACTCTAGCCTGGGCAGCAGAGTGAGATTCCGCCTCAAAAAAAAAAAAATGAACCTCAGTCTTCACCCTACACCTTACACAAAAAATGATTCAAGGTGGATGGATCATAGACCTAAAATCTTAGACAAAGCTAAAATTCTATTTTAAAGCTTCTAGAATAAAACATAGAATATTATCTATGCAACCTCAATATAAGCAAAGATTTCTTAGGACAGAAAAATAGCCATAAATTTTTTTAAACTAGATGTCAACAAAATTAAAACAAAATCCTGCTTACTGAAAACACACCATTAAGAAAAGAAATAGAAAAAAAGAAAAGAAAAGAAAAGAAAAGGAATAGGCAAGCTATAAAATATTCACAAAACTTATACCTATACCTGATGACCTACTAGGTACAATGAACACTATTCTGATAGTGGGCACACTAAAAGCCCCAACTTAACCATTATAAAAGGTATCCATGTAACAAAAACATTTGTACCCTCTTAATATTTTGAAATTAAAAAACAAACCAAAATAACCTTATATCTGAGCAAAGACTTGAATTCAGAATATATCTCAATCAAATCAATAATTTAAAAGAAAAACAAGTTTGTAAAGGGTAAACACTTAAAAACAGACACTTTACAAAGGAAAATATACAAATGACCAAAAAGAACATGAAAAGGCTAGACATCATGAGTTGTCAGTTATATACAAATTAATATTACAGTAAAATACTCCCACATATCTATTGGAATAGCTAAAAAAATTGACAATATCAAATATTGCCAAATCTGTGGAACAATTTGAGTTTGCAAACATTGCTGATGGGAGAGTATCATTGGAAAATTTTGAGCAGTTTCTTGTAGTATTAAATATACATTTGCTATTTATCTGAAGTTCTAGAACAGACAAAACTAATCAATGGTTTAAAAAAAATTAGAAGAGTTGCCTTCGTGGGGAGGTAGGGAGGATTAACTAGGAAGGGCATGAGAGGAAATTTTCTGGGGTTATAAAAATGTTCCCTGTCTTCATAGGGATGTGGACCACCGAATTGTACAGATTTGTCACAACTCATCAAATTGCACATGTAAGGTCTGTCTATTTGCCTATATACAAAATTTACCTTCAAGTAAAAGAATAGAAAACAAATATTAAAAACCAAACAATAATTTTAAAAAAGGATAAGGAAAGTTTAAAATAAAGGGGTTGAAGAAATAAAAAAAAGGAAACTCTGTTTTCTGTAATGTTAATATCACAAAAACATTACACTGATGCATTGATAAGTGTGAAAAATGCAAAAAAAATCACACTTGCTAATAAACTTTAATAATAGATAATATTCACTGAGATACATTATGAACAAAGTATTAGTATAAGGACTGTGTGTGAATTATCTCATTTTATCCTCACCACCACCCTGTGAGGTGGGGATTATCATCCCCTTTCTATATATTTGAGGATACTGAGATACTGACAGATTGAACAATTTGCCTAGGTCACAAAGTAGTTCATGGTTCAACTCCTGGTTCAACCCCAGGCTACATAGAACCTGGGCTCCTAATCCTGTCCCTCTGACTATAGACATAAGTATTTCTTCCATGAGGCACTTACCTATCAGAGTGAATAAACTTACAGAAGCATCATGTTGATATTTGACTAAACCTGATTATGTGATTTTCAATGTCAAAATTAAACAGAGTTGAAGAAGACCACGTGCACTTTTTGGGTGGCCAAAAGCGATTTACTGATTTTTGTAGGATTTTATGCCCTTAGCTAAACTTATTTTTTTAAAAAACGTAGATTGTCATTGTTATAATTTGTTTTCATAATCAAAATTTCATAGAAGAGTGATTCTAAATATTATGTCAGGATGTTCTATATTTCCAGATTTTTTATTATGTGATTATTACATATATTTTTCCCTACAAACTGGGCTTCTCACAGTGACATCTGCAGTTTATGCTGCAGTGTAAAAATAATTTTTAGAGATGATGTACTTAAATCTCATAATAATGTACACATTTTCTATCTCACAATAATCACTAAGGACCTTGTATGTGTTAGTGATATTTATACGCAGGAATCATTAGTGTCTGTGATGTTATTTGTTTGGAAAACTCCAGAAAATGAGATAAATATAAAACATCAGCAAGGAGCCTGGCATGGTGGTGTGCGCCTATAGTTCCAGCTACTCAAGAGGCTGAAGCTTTCATAGTGGTAAGAGTTTGAGGATAGTTTCATTGTGCATGTGGTATTAAACTGTCAACAGTTAATAACAATAGTTTGTGAATGCCTATTGTGTTTCTGATATTATTCTGGGAACTAGTGAATATATCAGCAAAGAGAAGAGATAAAAGTCCTTGCCATTATGTCATTTATGTTCTGGTAAGGAAAACTGGACCATACTTAAATAAATTACTTAGGAAGATAGAAAGTGATAGGTACTACGGAGAAAAATGAATCAAGAAAGGGAGCTAAGGAGTGGTGGGGGTGAAGTAGTCAAATATGGTGGTCAAGAAAGAGCTCACTGAGAGAATGATGTTTTCCTGAATATTTAAAGAAATTACTGTAGTGAGTCATGCAGACATCTGGAATATTTCTAGCAGGAAGAACACCAGGTACAAAGGCCCTAGGGTGGGAGAGTGTCTGGCATGTTTAGGAATCCTAAAGAAGATAGTATGGCTAAAAAACAGGGCAATGGGAAAAAGAAGAAAACTGATTAAATAGAAAGTTAATAGGAGGGAGGAGGGATTAGATCTTCTACTGCTGGCATTTAGTCTAAGTGGCATGGGAATCCACTGAAGAATTTTGAGCATGGTCTGATATGACCTGACTCTCACTATAGTAGGATCACTCTGGTTTCTGTGCTGAGAATACACTGAAAGAGAGAAATCAGAGAAATAGAAAGCAAACTTTGAGGCTATTGTAATAATCCAGGTGAGAAATGATGATCTGTGTGCCAAAGTGGCAGGAGTGGAGATAGAAGAGGATGTGAAGGTAGAGCCAGCAGGATTTGCTGATGGGCTGAATACAAAATGAGAGAGAGACGTCAAATATGACTCCATGTTGCTTTGGTCTACAGACAGAGTTTCCATTGATTGAAGTGGGGAAAACTGTGAAAGAAGCAGATTTGGGGGGAAAATCAAGTGGACATATTTTTTTTGAGAAGGCTATTAGGTATCTAAGTGAACTTCCAAGAAGGCATTTGAATACACATTTAAGTCTGGAGTTCTTGAGATGTCCATTGGAGATATGAATTTGGCTATTAGGATATAGACATTTTTAAACCTATAAGACTCTGTGAGATAACTGAAGGATGGAGAGGAATTTGAAGGATTGAGTTCTGGGATACTCTCAAGTCAAGAAGTTGGAGAAAGAAGGGATTGACAGCAATGTGAACTAAAAAAGAATGCCCAGGTATATAGGAAAAAAATCAGGAGTTGTAGTGTAGAAGAAGTTAAATGAAGAAAGTAAAGAGAAAAGGATGATCAGCAGTGTCAAATTCGGCCAATATGTCTAGAGAGATGACAACTAAAAATTAACATGAAATTAAACACAAAGGGGTCATTGTCGACCTTGATAAGAGCAGTGTCTGAGTGTGGGAGCCAAAGTCCAACTAGGATGGATTCTTGAGCACGTGGGACTAGAGACAGTGACTGTAGATAATTATTTTAAGGAATTTTTCTATAATTATGACATGGACAGTAGCTGGAGTGACAATAAGATCAAGAGACTTGTTTTTTTTTAATGGAAGAAATAACAGTGTTTTTAAATGCTAATTGAAATAATCTAGGAGGGGAATAATTGATGATTCAGGAGAGATGTGGGATAATATATACCGATTGAAGAAGGTATTGAGGAGACAATTTTCCCCTAAAAACAGGCGATTTTAGAACATATATTAATAAAGTGGCTTATTTTGCATAATCAACTACACCTTGTTCATTATCAATGGTAACTGATATCTAGATGGAAAGAGAGGTTAAATAAACGTAGAAATATGTTCAAGGAGGAATGCGTTCAAGTGTGAGATAGTGATGCAGGTTGTAAGAACTATATATTTAGAAGATTAATATGTGATGATTTGGAAACAAAACTCCAGAAAAATTAAATAATAACCCTAGGGTCATATCTTGGCCCATTTTGCATTGCTATAAAGGAATACCTGAGACAGGGTAATTTATAAAGAAAAGAATTTTATCAGGCTCACACCTCTGCAAGCTGTACAAGAAACATGGTACCAGCATCTGCTTCTGGTGAGGGCATCAGGGAGCTTCCAATTAAGGTGTAAGACAAAGGGAGGGCAGGCGTGTCACATGGTGAGAGAAGGAGCGAAAGAGGGAGGAGGGGGTGCCCAAGCTCTTTTAAACAACCAGCTCTTAAAAGAACTAATAAAAAGAGAATTCACTCATTACTGCAGGTAGGGCACCAAGCCCTTCATGAGGGATATGCTCCCATGACCCAAACACCCCCCACTAGGCCCCACCTTCAACATTGGGGATCAAATTTCAATGTGAGACTTGGAGGGGACAAAGATTCAAACTATGTGAGGTCACATAAACAAATAATTTGAAAAAGCTGATGATCGGCTCTAAGCCTACTGCTTTTCAGTTCAGTAGTGTTTGTGCTCCAGCTTCACTGTTTCAACCCCATTGTTCAATAATAATTAAAATCTATCTAACACTATATATAAATCTATTTCACAATGTTCTAAACATTACTGATCTATAGAGGTTCACAGAGTGTGGAAGTTACACAACAATCTAAAGTAACATAGGATATTATTGCCATGCAAGTGTTAATATAAGGAGACTTCCTGGAATCAAGAAGATAGATAAAAATCACTAAGGTGTACAGTGGTCATCTATGTCCTCCTGGCAGGGTAAAAGAGACACTTGAGACACTTCGATTGTGTCTTTGGCTTTGCATAAATGTGGAAGGACTTTGGAAGGGTAATAGCTTAAGTGAAGGCAATTTTTACTGGCATTAAACCCAACTATTTTTTGGTTGAAAAAGTTCTTTTTGGATCTTACATGCAATTGATTTACTATTCTATAAATTATTGAGGACATAAAAGTTTTTATGTGCAATTGCTTGTTTTATAACTTCGCTTACCTAAAATTTGGCTTGAATTCCTTAGGTCTTATTAAAGGAATTTTCACAGTGAGATTGCTTTAGTACATGTGTATAAATATAAATTTAATGACAATTTTAAATAGAATGTCATTGGATCTTTTTTAACAGAAAATTTGACAAATGCCTCTCTGGTTCCTTAAGAACCAGTAATATACAGTTTGCATTTTTGTAAAAGTCCTTTAAACATGCTTCTTTAATCCTATTAATTCAAAGAGGCATAAATTAGAACTAAAGTGCTTTTTACTTATAAATATGGTCATAAAGAGGTTTATTTGACTAAAGCCACAGTGAGCCAGACACAGTCTAGAAAATAAGATAAATACTTCAGTAATCCCAGTGGAGTGGTAAACTGGAAGAAGCAATAGAAGTGAACTTGTCTGTTGGTACATTCAGTGGAAATGTAAGTAGAACTCTTGAAAAAGAATCTTGTTTTTCTAAGTAATGCTAAACATTAAAATATTAATATAAAATATAGCTGTAATGGGTGATGGGGTTTAGAATTAGAAGACATAAGTAGGTTTGAACTCTTTGACATGTACTATCTATGCACCATTAGAATAATTACTTGTTCATTCTAAGTTTAGGTTTTCTCACCTGGAAATTAGGTTCTCCTTGAGGACCAAAGTACATAATGTTAATATATGAGAAAGCTCCTGAGATGTCATAAAACACAAAATGGATGTTGTGAGAGACTTCAAAGAGAGACCAAACATAATATATTTTTAAATTTATTGAAGTAAGATATAAAGAAAATGTAAAGTCTTTAAAAATACAATTGTAGTAAGGCATCTTAGGTAGAATTTTTGCTGCCACAGATACTTGAAATGAAGCCTACAATAAATCCTCATCTTGGTATCTTTTTTTTTCAAGTTAATGCATGTTAAATGAATTACTTCCCTTCTTTGTATGAGAAAACCAAGGGGAAAAAGTTTATATGTCATTGTTTTACACTAAGCAAGTCATTTACCACATCTAGCAATTAAGGAATTAGTTAGTTAGAGATGTACAGATTTGACCAGTTTAGAATAGTAAAGGAAGAAAGTAATAATTTGGCCACCTTGCATAAATTAACACATGCCATGATTTGATAATTTGAGGATGGTTCTACTGTGAGGAAGAATGAAAGAATGCAGCTCTTTAATGCAAGTGAGCCAAAGATAAGGGGCCACAGTGTCCTTAGCCTTTCGCCTTTCTACTCTAAGTTTGGTTCAAGCTCCAGTAGTATCAGCAAAATCTGGGAGTTTGTTTGAAATGCAGAATTTTGGGTCTACTCTGTGACTTCGAAACAAAAATCTGTATTTTAACAAAATCCTCAAATGCATGTTAAATCCTGAGAAGCAATGCTTTAGGGACCCCCTCCCCCATACATATGAATGTGTAGAGATCACAACAGGAACCCCTTGTGACTGCAAAGCATTAGCACAATTGGATCTCTAAATTGCACACTAACTTTTCTAAATTATTAATAAGGCTGTAATAAATCCTGACTTAGATGGAAGGTAGATAAACCAAAGCAAGCAAGAACCACTAGTTTGAGAAATTATTAGTTAAATCTTTATTAGACTTATGTGCAAGAAGTGGTGCTGAAATACAGCAATGATTTAGACATTATTCTTACGTGCAAGATCTTCTAGTCTTTTTAAGGAACAAAATAAGTACACACAGTAACTGAGAAAAGATTAGGGCTGTAATGTAAATAAAACCATTTAGACATATAAAACACATAAAAGAATTTAGAAGAATTTGGGTATGATATTGAACTTTGAGCATTGGAGGAAGCTTAAAATTTATTGAATGAAGTGCTTGTTGACACTGGAGTATTTTAATCATGAAATTGACCTAATTTATTTGTGATTGGGGGAAAAACAGTATAGGCAGCATCATGTGGTAGGGATTGGTGGGAGAGGGGGCATAGAACAAGGTAGCTTATGACCCTGTTACAGTAACGTACAGAAGTAGTAATATGAACCTTAGCCTGGCTGGCAATAAGAATAACCATTTGAGGAATAAGAATAGGGAGTTTGCATGATGGAATCTATAATTTTTTTAATTTAGCTGGATTTTGGTGTGAGGGAAGTTTAATGGAGATCAATTATTTAAACAGGAGAAAGAAAATTAAGAGAATAAGGAAGCAAAACTAAAAGTGGTTTTGAAATGTTGAGACTGAGGTTATGTCATTGAAGTCATTAAAGTCAGTATTATGAGATGAATGACAATATCTAGGAGGCTGTGGGAAATTCTGAACCGGGACACTTGGAGGAGATGATGGGATTGTAGATGTGTTTGTTGAAGTCATCAGCAGAGAACTAACAGTGTATGAGAGAAAAAGAATTTATGCAAGATAACATATAAATGTAAAACATTATTTCATTGCTTACACCCTATAAATACCATCTGAAATTGAGGAGAACAATATTCTATGATGGTATTTTCTAATCTCCCTCTTGGAAGTATATGTGCAAATTCTGATGCAAATTTGCCGCACAACTCTACCAGGATTTTGCTCCTTGGGCAAGTGACTAGAGGGCACTCCCTCATCGGGAGAAAACCTAGAGAAATACTTACAGTTTATTAACAACTGTTTGTTATGAATGAAAAGCCAAACTGAACTTTCCTGAACCAACAGAAATTAAATTTCAGATCAAATGTCATACTAAGTGTCCAGCATGATAAATTTTAAAAAACCATGTTCTAGCAATTATTTTAAACTTTATAATAGCAAGAAAGATGTGATTTGAATGACTTCCAGGAAAAATAGAAAGCACATTCAAATGCTTGGGAATACGGATGGCATGAGATTTCTCGATCATGACCTTGCTCACAGTTGAGAAGTCTCACATATGCCTTTTAACATTATTTTTCATATGCATATACTTGCCTTTGATTAATATAATTAATTTTGAAAAGTAATATTGTTATAAAATGTTATCTTTTAGGTTATACTTTAGAGTTACACTATTGGCCTGTCCCAGTGGCTCACACCTGTAATCCTAGCAATTTGGGAGGCCGAGGCAGGAGGATCACTTGAGGCCAGGAGTTCAAAACTAGCCTGAGCAAGAGGGTGGCCCGTCTCTACAAAAAAATATAAAAATTAGCCGGGTGTGGTGTGCATGCTTGTAGTCCCAGCTACTTGGGAGGCTGAGGCAGGAGGATCACTTGACTCCAGGAATTTGAGGTTGCAGTGAGCTATGATGATGCCACTGCACTCTAGCCTGGGCAATAAAGCAAGACCCTGCTTCAAGAAAAAAAAAAATAGTTACACTACTTAAGAGTTACACTTAAAATATAAAGCAAAGAGTTATGTCGCCTTAATTTGTAGTGATCTTAGCTTGAGGAATTATTTACTCCAGTTATATTTTTCCTGATATTTAGAGTCAAGAGTAGATATTGTATTAAGCTATGAATTTCTGAGTATTTTTACATTAAATTTAAATTCTTGATTTAAAAAAAACCCTCATTTATTTGTGACGTGATGTTTTAATTTTAAATTTCCTTGATATTTGAAAAAAGCAGAAATTCTGAATACCTCGAAGGGAGTTAAGAAAATAATTGTCAAAATAGAATTCCTCAGAATTACACTCTCAGCTCTTTCTGAGGAAGTTTATTCTTTCATGACATTGTTGTTTTGGGAATGTACTAGATATTCATAACACTAACCTTTTTTTAATAGATAAATAGGAAAAATTATCACAGAAAAGCTTTTGAAAATAAAAGGACTCATTTTTATTCAAAGTATGAATTTGAAAGGACTCATAACTAAAAATTATGAGTCTCACAATGATGGATTATGTAAAGCATCCACTATTGAAAGCTAGCCAAGTAAGATTAAACCTGTGACTTAAAAGTATGGACATGAGTGGAAATGTGACAGTGTAAAATTGCCACGCTCTGCTCCACATCCTGTCCTGGCAAGAAATAGATGATATAATAGGCTTTATTTGTTTCTAATTTATGATACCCTATGTGATATCATCTGATTTATTATTGACATAGATAATGTTCTAAGACATAATGAACAAGATGATCTCCAACATTCCATCGGAGAAGAGCACATGAGAGTTTGATTTTTGTTGTTATTGTTCTTTCTGATTTGGACTTGCATTTGCAAGAAAATTGTTAGCGTTGGATGTTTCACCTAGGAAAGCATAATGATAATATAATGTACACCTATAATTTGAAGGGGTCTTTTGTAGAGATTTTAGGTTTGACTAATATTGTTTCTTTATATGCTTTGTATTGTCTGAGCAGTTAGCTGTGGAGACTAAATGTACAGAAGTAGAGAATAATTGGTATTTTTGTGTAGGTGGAGGTGAGCTATCTTGATAACCAAAATCTTTTTACATGATCTCAAGCCTCAGTAAACCTATTGGAAATCAGGTGGGGCCAATTTAAAATGAGTGAATTTTCCCAAGGTTGAATTCAAAGGAGAATCCACATGCCTTACCTTGGACAAAAAGCTGTAGCCCAAACATTTCCGGAAACTATAGGAAGAAGCTTTGAAGAAACTCTGTAGAGGGGATATTAGGATAGTATGTCAGGATGAAAAGCCCTGGGAATTCAGAGATTGGGGGGGAAAAGCTGAATTTAGGGAGAAGGCAGAAATAGAAAGGAGACTGATAATCTTAAAGGCAAACTTCTTTACTTAGCTTTGCAGAGAACACATTGGAGATCTGACTATATTCAAGAAATCTCAGAATAGCCCTACTGATATAACTTCTATTTCCTGGAGGAAAAAGAAAAGTAGGTGGGGCAAGAATTTGTGCTGAATATCCTGAAATGGCAGGGAAAGGTGACTGGGTTTTGATCTGGATCTATTTTTAGTTGTAAGCTTTCTCTGCTGAGGAATTTCATTCCTTAGATTGGAGTAGATTGGAATTTGACTTTATCGAAAGCTGATTTTCTTTTTACTCCATGAATTTCTTCCTTTAATAACCTTAAGGTTTTGTATTTTAAAAAAAAAATCTTCCACTTAAGTATTTTTTTTTTTTAAAGAATGTGGGAATCCATTTTTTAGCTGTGTAGTCTTCTCGTGAGAGAAACTGACAGCTCCACCCAGTTCAGGATCTCTGGCAATAAATTCAGTATTCAAGGGTATGGGATCTTGTTCATTTAACAGTCAAACACTGAGGAAGTCTGTGTTGCCTAATCCTAAATTTATTAGATTCAATACGACTAACCACTCCCTTCCTTTCTGGGATGAAGAGGAAGAATGTAGACCATCAGGTCAAATGTTTCTTCGGGCTGAATGAACAATTGTGTTAAGGGACACTAAAAGAGAGATACAAAGAATTCTTTTTAGATCAAAAGTTTATTTCAAGTAGGAGCAGGAAATACCTGGTCCTTAGCCTTCCCTTTAAATGGGGGAGTATCTGGATATGAGTGAGGAGATTCATTTTTGCTGGGCTCCACCACTAAGAGCAAATTGGTTATGTGAAGCCCACTTAACCATTCTACACCTCACTGAATTGATAACATGTGAGTCAAACAAGATTATTGATAAGATCTTTTTTTTTTTTTTTAGTTCTGATTGTTTTATATTATATTTCTGTTCTTCTCAAAGGTTAGAGACCACATGCTGCTGGGACCCAGAGTAGCAATCGATAGAAGATCAATGAATGATAGTTTGTTATTCATGTCCTCAAGTTTAACAAAATTAAACAACAAGATTCTAATGTTATAGACTCATTTGGTTTCTCTACCCACACTTAGAGATTAAAAAAATTGAAGTATCATTGTTAGGCTTGCTAAATAAAGTATCGATAAGTTCTTTCCATTTTACTGCTAGAGGTACTAAATGGTTGACTACTTTAAGTACTGTTGTCCTTTGTCATAAGTATATTTTCATTTGTGTTGTGGATGAATATTTCCTCTCCACTAGACTGCAAGTCCTCTCAGGGCAGGCATGTGTCAAACTCGTTAGTGTATTTTCAGTATGTGCAAAGTAACTGGTGCTCTTAGATGAGTCAGTCATTGCCCGCAAAATCAAGTTTTAGGAGAGTAGTGACTCACTTTTTTGGTGCTAGAAATGAAAAATTATTTTAAATATGGTTATTGACTACATGTGAAAAACATACAGTTTTCCATGTGACTTTTGGTAAGACATCAAGAAATGTTGACGAAGACTATGCACACACTCTTCAGAAAAATGCACACATACATACAAAAGTGTGAAAATTTCATGTTGTTTATAGGAACTGGGATCCTCAGAACCATCCCGTTGTCCCATAATGTTTTATTGATGATGAGTCAAGAACACCTTCTCTGTGTCATCCTGCCATCAAAATCTATATTATTTCAATTATTACCATATTCAAACAAGTAGAATAAATGAAAAATAATACCTTGGCTTCCTTAATTTTGGAAATAATCAGATTGTACATTTTCCAAGAGTATGTTGCTAGAAGAAAAGTGGAAATTTGAATGCCTGTGTGATTGAGTGAGATTACAAACTGGGAACAAGGTAATAGAAAATGCATTGCTCAAAGGAAAGTCACTTAGGACCTAGAGATCCCAAGGAAAGTTGGGGCTGATTAACCAAGCACAGAGCAGGCCTCCTCCGAATGGCATGTGTGAAGCAACACACTTGCCCTTCCACCCGAGGAATAAAAATAATGTTCCTGTCCAAAGGCTTGAAAACTAGGGACAATCACATACCTGATAATTTCCACTTCAGGAGAAAAAAAGTAAAGCTCTGAAGTATATTGCAAAAATATTAGTCTTCAACTTTCATGAGTTTGTACCCAGCAGAGCCAGCATCCATTTCTGATTCCTGAAATCCTGGGATCTTAGCTTTAGGTGTAAAGAGACAGGCTCTGGAATTACCACTTTTTTATGGGTTTTGGTTGATGATTCTGTGAAAACAAAAATGACTTTTCTTGGTTTGGCAGAAATGCAAGAAAGATAAGCTGATTGGGGAAGAGGGAACCTGTTCCAATATCGGTCCCAAGGTCTTTTTATAATGTGTGTGTCAGCCTGAGAAATTTTCATATGTAATGCCTAAGTCTAATTATTTAGTTTGGCTATATTCTTTAATCCTTTTGATGCTAGCATTGTCACAAGGCAGCATTAGATCATTTGAAATGATAACACCCTAGGTTATTTTTGCAGCTGCTTTTCCTTGTCAAGTTTGTTTGAAACTAAACCCAATAGAATTGGTTATGGTGAAAGAAGAGAAAGCAAATGACTATGTCAACTTGATATTTATTTTCCTTACTGTGTAAGTAGAAACAAAAAAATGAAATACATAGTTCTTAAACATCTTCCTCCTCTCACTGCCACAATTCAAAGACTCCACATGTTTTGAGTAACTTCTGGACAGTCTTCCTGCTCCCACCTTTCCCCATTCTCACCCAATCCTGAGCACTTCAGCCAGACTTACCTTTGTAACACTCAGTTATAGTCTTTGTCAGTTTTCTGTATAAAAAATTTTAGTGACTTCTAGTCACCTATGTAATAACCAAATTTCTCAGCCGGCCACCTTAGGCTCTGATCGTGGAGAGGCTGCTTTTATGCCTAGTCTCACTTTGCACTGCCCCCACGTGTTCTGTATGTCCCAGCATACCACGTTTCTTCAATTCTACAAATATTTATTAAGTGCTTTATTTGTCTCAGACTCTTAGCTAGGGGCTGGGAATTCAACAGTAAATAAGACATGATCTTTGCCCTGAAGGAGCTCATACTCCAGAGTAGAAGACACATTAAAGGTGCAGTATGTAAGTGCAACATGTGATGATATGTGCCCCTGTATGTTCTAGTGTTTCTTCTGCTTGGAATGAACTTTCCTTTATATATTTCCTGTCAAAATTCTATCTGTCCTTCAAGACTGTGCTCAAATATCACCTCCTTTTAGAAGGTGATACACAATTAATTACTTGAAACTTTTTTAACATTTTATGTAGACTTCTATTATAATTTATTTCACATATGTTGTGTTTTATATACATACTGGTTTCCACACTGATCTGTGAGCCCCTTACACGCAAGGCTTACTAATCCCAGAACCTTAACACCATAGTCAACACTTAACACAAAAAAATGCTAGTACGTATTTGTGGAATGAATAGCATTTCAATATGATTCCAGTATCGTAAAAAACAGAGATGTTCTCATAGTCCTAATTCTGATTTAATGGGAGATGAGACAATCTGTTTTTAAAATGTAACTTATTTGCCCCAGAGCAGAATTTAATAATTATATTCAAAATAATAATATTTTCCTATCTACCAGACATTGTTCTGAGAACTTTATATAAATTACCCACTTTGATCATCATGAGAACTATATGAGTTGGGAAATATTATGATTTCTTTTTTATATATTTTGTATAGGCTTCAAAAAAAACACATCGTCATCACTATAACCACTGATAGCTATGTAGCTCTTACTAAGCACTAGGCACTATTCTAACACTGATCATGTATTAACTCATTTATTTCTCACGCCAGCATGGCTTATTACATAATTTCTATTATTATCCTCATTTTATATATGAGGAAACTGAGGCACAGGTTAAGTGAATTGTTCTAGGTTACACAGCCAGCGAGTTGTGAGGCCAGGATATGACCTGATAACCTGGACCTATAGCTCATACTTTTACTCATTATGCTAAGTAATGTTTCATTTTATAATTAATACTGCAATGCATGATTCAAAATAATTGATTATTATCCATTGGCACTTGAAATAAGAAGAATTTAGATCATATAAACTACTTTCCTCTACTAGTTGAATCAAAATACACTCCTGGGAACTCCCCCCTATACCTTTGATTTTGCCCATTTCAATCTTTGTTAAATAAGAGAAATCCCATGGAAAATACAGAATTGCCTAATTGAATTAGGGTTTGTGTGAAATACAGTCTCTTGTTAAGGCTCTAGATTATATCTGTTTTAGCTATTCTTTTGGTTCCATTATTCTCTTCTCAGTTCTACTTTATTATCAGTATGGCAAGTTTGTTGGGTATCAGCCCTCCAAAAATAGGCTTATTGCATTTGGAACTACTAAAAAATATTATACCATTGGGTCTTGGTCTGAAAAGCAATTAAAGTTATATTTAGCTTAATAGAAAAATAATAAAAATAATTAGTATAGAGTTCAGACTTCCATCCAAAGTATGACCAATAAATATTAATAAGATATTTATGTTTGGGAAAGCCATACTCACTCGAGATTTCAGAGAGTATCTTATCTTCTTCAGCATTCTGCCTTTTGCTTTGTCAAAACTAAGGAAGGAATCCAGCTTAGAAACTAAAGGAAGTTACATTTACCCATAATAAAGTTTTAAAAAAATTGAAGGGAATGCTCAAAATATGAAATAATAAAGTCCACAGCTGATGGATGAAATACGTAGCCTTTAAATTTAAGAGACTCAAATATCCATGTTACAGATGTTGAAACTGCCATGATATGTTTTAGAAGTATCTTGATGCCTATTTATAAGACATTATCTCTTTTTACCTTTCTCGTCAATTAATAATAAATTATTTTAAAATAATGAATTGGTTTCAAAGTCTAGTAACATATAATGGACTTTAATAAAGTGATGAATGATATTATTACCTTATTGATATTCAGTACTCTAGAATTTTAGAAAATGAGACAGTATTGTAAGTTCATGGGGTAAAATCTATTGAAATGATTTGAGTTCCTTATAGGAGTCTGTGCATATCACAATTATAAATGAAGCAAAGAATTGAGACCTACAGAGAAGTGTCAAAGTGAAACGGAGACTGGGAACTCTGATTCAATTATCAACTTTGTCACCACATAATTTTGACTTTAGGGCATGTGACTTCACCTCAAAGGCATTAAATACCTTCATTTATAAAATTATGAATTTGCATTAATTGATTTTCCAGCTTTAAAATTCTGATTCCATTACTAGCTCAGGGTCATATCTCTTTCAGAATCCATTTGCTTGGATTCAGCTTCTTTATTTGCATCTTCTTGTCACATGTATAAAACAGAAATAGTGTAATCCTTCAAACACAGGCATCGATCTAAATACTATCAAGAGTAGGAAAGGTACAAGACAAGCCAAAGACTGGAGAAAATATTTGCAGAAAACATATCTGATAAAAAGACTGTTATCTAAAATATGCAAAGACTATTAAAACTCAAAAATAAAAAACCCAAACAACTCAATTAAAAAAATGGGCCAAAATCCATATTAGACATCTCACCAAATAAGATATATAGATGTAAAATAAACATATGAAAAGATGCTCCACATCATATGTCATCAGAGAAATACAAATTCAAACAACAAGGTGCCTCTTATAATGGCCGAAATCCAGGACACTGACAACACCAAATGTTAAACAAGGGTATGGAGCAACACGAACTCTCATTCATTGCTGGTGGGAATACAAAATGGTATAGATGCTTTAGGAATAAAAAATGGTTTAGACATTTTGCAAGGCAGTTTGGCAGTTTCTTATAAACCTAAATGTGATCTCCAGCAATCATGCTCCTTAGTGTTTACCCAAAGAATTTAAAATCTATGTTCACACGAAAACCTGCACACAGATGTTCATAGCAGCTTTATTCATAATTGCCAAAACTTGGAAGCAATCAAGATATCCTACAGTAAGTGAATATATAAAAAAATTTTGGTACATCAAGACAATGAAATATTAATCAGCACTAAAAAAGAATGAACTACCAAGCCATGAACACATGGAGTAAACTTAAGTGCATATTACTAAGTGAAAGAAGCCAATCTGAAAAGCCTTCACACTGTATGATTTCAACTGTATGACATTCTGTAAGAGGTAAACCTATGGAAACATCAAAAAATTCAGTGGTTGCCAGGGGTTAGGGGTGGGGGAGAAAGATGAATAGGTGGAGTGCAGAGGATTTTTAGGGCAGTGAAACTACTCTATATGATACTATTAATACAATGGGAGATACATGTCATTATACCTTTGTCCAAACCCATAAAATGTACAATACCAAGATTAAAACCTAATGTAAACTATGGACTTTGGGTGATGACATTTCAATATAATTCATTGATTGTAACAAATGTACCACTGAGGTGGGGGATGTTGATAATGGGAGAGACTATGCATTTATGGGGGCAGGGGGTATATGGAAAATCTCTCCATCTCTCTCTCAATTTTTCTGTGAGCCTAAAACCACCTCAAAAAATGAAGTCTATTTAAAAATAAAAGTAGGAGAAGAAATTCTAAGAGATTTATGACATACTTAGTTTGATGCCTACTTTATATACATTAATTAGTTTTATAGGTTTGGAAATATTACTATAGGTGATGCTTCAAGTAATAATTTAAGAATGTGAACACAGGGTTGTAAAATATTTTGTATTTAATTGGGTATTTACATGTTTTATATTCATTTTAAAATCATGCATTTTTCATTCATAAAATAATGTTCCAATAAAGTACAAATATAATACATTTATTTCTAAATGAGTATATGCAAACTGTAATTGTTTGCATATATCTGAATTGGAGCCTTCATGCTGTATATAGGCACTTACAAAGTGGGACAATATGTATATTGAGGCAAGTAAATATTTTGCTTATTAAGAATTTTTTCTTCCTTTCCTTCCTTCTTTTTCTTTCCCATAGACTTGCTGCTTTCAAACAGCTGTGTTCCCTTTTTGGGTTCATCAGAAGGACTGGATTTCCAAACCCTTCTGTTAGATGAGGAGAGGGGCAAGCTGTTCCTGGGAGCCAAGGACCACATCTTTCTGCTCAGTCTGGTTGACTTAAACAAAAATTTTAAAAAGGTCAGTTTACTTATATATATAGTTGACTGGATTCATTTATTTTCATCTGTGTTCTGTTTTGCTTTAATGACTCAATATTAAATATAGTAAGTCATTTACATGTCAAAAAAGAACATATTAAAAGAACGGATTACCTCATATACATTTAGATTTTTGTGGATTTAAATCCACAAAAATATACATGTTCTTTATTAAGAATGAGTATAATTTTAAAAGCTTTGAAAATACAAATGAAAAACTTCAAAAATTAGTAAATATGTACTAGGCTATACAATAGAAATACAAAGTTTTGAACTGAACAAATGACAAATGTCTTATTCATCAAGAATGAACTTATATCTATATAATATAATAATTATAAAATTAAAATTTTATTAACTTTGAATTAACAATTAGCCATACTTTCAACTGATAGTTTGACTATGGTGATGTTTAAATACCATGCTGTTCAAACTGTTTTCTCCACATTCTTATTTCACATTTGAACAGATTTCTTCTATGGCCCAATCACTCTCAGCTAGTGAAGATTAGTAATGCCCCACAGTGGGCTCTATAAGAACAATATTACCACTAAAAAGAAATCTAAAAAGAAATATACACTAGTTATTTAAAATCCAAAAGGCAGTTGCTACTCTACCCTACATTTTCAACTAGCAGTGGGAGCCCCAGAGGAAAGAGTACCACACTTTAGATTTTATCAATTATTATTATCTAGTACTTTACCAAATATCAGTATTTATGCAAGCAGACATAGGTACTAAGATTGGCAGTGATTGAGTGACTGATGAGAAGACATAATATGTGACCTATCTGGATCTATGAGGCATCTTGTATTGTTATTTTTTAACCATCTTTTTTAGAAGCATTGCAAAAGAAAGATGAGGAACTATTCCAAGGTTTCAGGTCGATAGTTCCCAATATTGTATTCTTTCTATTCAAAAAAGAGTTGTTTATAGGTCATTCTAAGACCTTGAAACTTTATATAGCATTTATCTATAATGACCAATTTAACTTAACCTTCTAATCATGAGATCTATTTAATAACCAAGTATCAGAAGCTCAGTTATGAGTATTATTTGTTTTCAGAGCTTTAGTCTGCATAGGCAAAATATTTATCTTCATGTGTGTTAATATTGCTAAATTAATCCTTGCATTACAACAATAGTTTTTGCCTTTTAATCATTCAATTTTTAAGTCCCACCAAAGAAAAGGAGTTATTTCTTATGAATATTCAGACTTTTTTTTGCCAAACTTTTTTTTTTCCTTTCATTTCAGAATATTATGGGAGTACAACACTTTGGTTATGTATATTGCCCGTGCACTGCCCATGTCAGAGCTACAATTGTGGACATCCCTCAAACTGTGTGCCCCACACCCATTCAGGGAGAGTTTTCCCATCCCCTCCACCCCCCCACCTGCCCGCCCCCTAATGAATATTATTGCCATGTGTGACATAAGTATTGATCAGTTAGTACCAATTTGATGGTGAGTACCAGTGGTGCTTGTTTTTCCAATCTTGTGATATTTCGCTTCAAAGAATGGGCTCTAGCTCCATCCAGGATAATACCAGATGTGTTAATTCACCATTGTTTTTTATTGCTGAGTAATACTCTATGGTATACATATACCACATTTTATTAATCCACTCGTGTATTGATGGGAACCTGGGTTGTTTCCACATCTTTGCAATTGTGAATTGTGCTGCTATAAACATTCGTGTGCAGATGTCTTTATTATAGAATGTCTTTTTTTCCTTTGGGTAAATACCCAGTAGTGGGATTGCTGGATCAAATGGTAGTTCTCCTTTTAGTTCTTTGAGGTATCTCCATATTGCTTTCCATAGAGGTTGTACTAATTTGCAGTCCCACCAGCAGTGTATGAGTGTTCCATGAAATTCAGACTTGATAAGGAAATAATCTTTGAATGCAAATGTATTTGCATGCATTTCATGTAATCTGTGTTTCTAGAAGAAAAAGTGAGGGCTAAAATATTGCCAGTAGTTGTGCTCAACTTCACACTTAGGAACCCATAAAATTATCTTTAAAAAAAATAAAGTTACCCTGTAGCCTGAATGTTGTTTAGAGTAAGACAAAATAAGCAGTTGATTATGTACTAGAATTTGAAAAGTTTGCCCTCCATTCTAATCTTATAGCTCCATTCCATTTTTTCTTAAGGCTGTATTTTTTTCTTCAGGAATTTCTTTTAAAGTACTCATATTCCTAGGAGAGTCGATCTATGTTATCAAGTAAAATCTCAATTGTCAGTAAATATCTTAGCAGGGGATGGCACTTTTTATGAAAAAGTCCAAAGAAAAATCTTAGTTAATCTTTGCAGTTTTGCTTTAAGAGATACTACATAGTATAAAAGGCATTTTCCCAAATATGTCTCAGTTTTGGTATAACAGCAAAAAGCAATTCATACTTTTAAGGGAATTTGTTCATGTTCTGTTCTCTGCCTTCAGGGATTGGAAGAAAAAGTCTATTTATCTGAACTGAATGTATTAGATCATTGCTTAAAATAAATGCTGATAGCATAACTTCCTTCTGTGACTATTTTAAGCAAATCTCTCTTTGGCCATATTCCATGCTTGAAATGTGCTAATATTTAATAAAGTAAATGTTTATGCAATAGTAATTTCTCTTATGATGCTATTGAAATAAATGGTTGTTTGAATACATTATAAAATTAGATAATTTCTACATAACTGATATTTCTTTATATCTCTATAAAATGTATAATTCATAAGGGGATTATGTATGCAAAAGTAACAATTTATGTTTATGTAGGTATCCACCATTCCAATTTATATAAATCACTCCAGTGCTAAAAGGTACTCCACAGTAGCAAGTGTCAAGATGTAGTACTTTAGCAGTGTTTAGACCTATGGGGTTTGCATTGGCTCAGTGCCCTTCGGCAAAGATCCAAGCTCCTCTGTGGAGAAAACCACACATGTTGGGACTCTGAGGAGCTGAAGGGTGTCCTTTGTACTCTTTAGAGTTAAAGCAATCTACAATACATAATAGAGTTATAAGTGACTGGTTGGCAATTATTTTCCCTTGGAAATTTAAAAAAAAATCTGTTAGAAAATACTTAATTGAAGTAAGTAAAATTTAGGATATATATGTACTTGGAGTTTTTGTATAAACAAGGCTATGCCTATATTATCATTCATATCTGCCATGGGCATTTAGTGTGGAATCACCAGAAATTAGGGGAAAATCATTTACAAAATGAATTAGGTAATAAATATTTAATAATACCCTTCGTACCGTATTTACTCTTGTTCAGACTAGATTTTGAGTCTAGTACAATGAATGGTGCAGGTATATGCTTAATAATTTGACAAATGACTACAGAGGAAGAAAGTCAAAATTAAATTTTTTGGAAACATTTCCACTTTCTAGAAAATAAAAATTAAGTAGACTAGGTTCATTTTGTTTTTGTTTTAAAACTCTCTGGCATCTAGATAAGAGGGATGAGATTCTGCTCTTGTTTTTATCTTTTTTTTTCTTTTTCATTGAGGGAAGGACTATTTCTATAGGGACTTACTAGACTTAATGGCAATTATAATCGCACATTGCAAGTATGTGAGACTTCACAATTTAACTAGACTTTTCCAAAGTTGGTCCATAAGGCCTCTCTTCGGTTGGGGAATACCCTGTGGACGCCTCTCTGGGACAGGTTCTGGACTGAAAGTGCACATTTATTTGACATTCCCTTCCTCCAGCAGTAGGTCAAAATGCAGCAGTCAGAACCAGCCAGAAGTGATCACATTCTGAGGGAAGAAGATGGATCTGAATTGTACTTACCATTTCCAACACTTGTGTTGTAGGTTGAGTTCTCTCAGAAGCCAACTCTGAGATGAAGACTAGCTTGTGGAATATTTGTTCTAAGGTAGTGTTCTTGGGATCAACCCTGTGGGAGGGAAGCTAGGAAATAGTATTAGACAAAAGGAGAATTAACCTGTGATCCAGTCCCAGCAAAAGCCTCAGCTTCAGGCCAAGCTGATAAGATGGTAAACATTTCAATGTGTTTTTCTAGTGTGAGTGATAATACCATAATTCAACTGAGTTTTATCTTTTTCTCCTGTCTAATCCATTCACCACGACCATCAGAGTTATCTTTAAAAACTTAAAGTCTGATTATGTCTGTCCCATTTATACAACGCTGGCAGTTTTTCCTAAGAACTTGAATAAACTCCAGGCTTCTTAGTGTTGACTTCTAAGGCTTTTCCCGGCCCATTTCCAACCTATATGTACAGGCTCATTTTTATCTATTCTTCACTGTTCCCTCCCTTGCACTCTATTTTCTGCTTCCCTGTTCTCCACTGCTCTCTTTCTTCTTTACTCAAACAGTCCAGTTAATTTTTTCCAAAATAAATAATTGACTTTCAGGTGCTGTTCCTTTGTTAAAGCTTCCTGGGATTCACTTTCTAGCTTGTCTCACTCTTCATTCTGGAAGGTGTTTATCTAATTTTACTCTTGTCGCCTTTTGCTCCCCAAGGCTCCACCTCCTCCTGAGGAGAGTTAACTATTTTTTGTGTTTACTGGAGCATTTTATATATTCATGCCAATGTCAGATGTCCTAGCTGATAACATGATCATTATTCATTTGTGTCAATATATCCCCATTCAAATTATATGTTCCTTGAATGAGGGGATAATTTTTCATGTACTTCTGATTCTCCTTTAGCACACAGCACAGTGTCTTACACATAAAAGACACTAGTGTGTTTCTTTAATTTTTTTGAATTGGTGACTTTGTTAGTTTTCCTCTTTTGAGTGAGGAAACAGCATATTACTCTTACTAACTAGCATGCTCTCAGCTTAGTATAAAAGACACCTATCTTATTTATTATATCATGTAATAAGAATGATGTCCAGAATTTGAATGGCTACAGAGATGAAAATATCATCTGCTTGATGATGTTATCAAGGACCCAGTTCTTTTTGTCTCTGTCTGCCATTCTTGGTGTTGGCATTATCCTTGGGTTGGTAGCAAGATGGCTGCAGAAGTTTTCATGGCTCACATCCAGACAAAGAAATGTAAAGGGAAAAAAATAAATCACTTGTTATGTCTCATAAAAGCAAGAAAAACTTTTGCAGATCCCTCCCTTACATTTCATTAGCCATAGATGCATCAACCAATTCCCAAACTTGTAAGAGGGGTAGGGTAACTACGATTTGCTTATATCAGTCATCTCAAGTGGAAGGAATGTTCAGGAACTATCATATGGATCACTACACTTACAGAGAGGGAGTAGAAAACAATCTTACTTTAAAAGTAATTTACTTAGAGGACTGATTTTTTTTTTCAGTTTAACGTAGGTAACCCAAGGAAAACAAAAGTTTTCTCAACCAATCAAAAAGAAGAGTATATTGTCTATTTGGAAAGATTTATACAGATTAGCTAGTTCTACAAGGAAATTATATGGAAGAATTTATTTTTCGTTCAGGAGATAGCCTTAGAAAGTATTTATTGCCAGTAAAAAGTCCTTGAAATAATGTATTTTATTCACCCTTCATGGTAAAAATTGAAAAATCTGCTAACCTTTACAAATACTTCTGTTGCTTATGTAAGAGTTCATTTGATTCTGCAAAATTTCTCTCTGATGCTTAATTTAATCTAAGCTTTATGAAATCTAGTCTGCTGCAGATCTCTTCAATTTGGTGATACCATATAAGTTTTCTTCCTTTAATATTGTTACTTTTTTGGAGGGTGAAATTTCTGAGAAAGGGTAGATTATCATTTAGTTCGAAGAATTAAAGTATGCATCATTGTTCTTTAGTCATAATATTTAGCATTATCCACTAAATATTTAATGTACAGAGAAAATATTTTTTTAAAAATCAAATAACTAAATATGACTTAAGCATCATTGAATATATTTCTTAGCAGAATTATATAAAAATAATGCTTCCTTTATTGATTTGGTTTTGTCAGTCTCTGGGATTGAAACCAGTGATATGCGTTATAGAAGTAAAATGGGATACTTTATAAGTGATTGCACTTTGAATAACTTTTTTTCTTTTGTCCTTGTATGTTATTCATTATTTCCATTATTTCTTTTTCACTTTTTCAGCAAAAATCCATTGTCTACTACTGCTGCTAAGAATATTGTAACACAATATAAAACTCACATTTTGTCATTGCTCATACCCTAATTAGGGAGACAAGGCATAACAAGTTACAAGACAAGTCAGAATATGTTAAAATGTCCAAAATAATTGACCTATGTTCACATATGTTAGGAATCCAATGAGGGGAAAACAATCACATGGCTTTGTACTAGTTCAAGGTGGATGAGTAAAATTTGGATTGGTGTTAATTGGTTAATGTAAAATAATTTGCACTTTAATTTGGAACTTGTGATCTGTTGTTTCCTTGTTGTTCAGTTTGGATGGGGGAAAACATGTTTGAGAATTGGAGAAGAGAGTCTTTTTTTCTCTTCTATGTCTAGATATCTCATAGTTCCAATTAATGGATCTGGATTTTCCTGCATTATCCCTCAACATCCTACCCCATTTCTCCAATCAGAGGAAGTACCTAAAAGAAGAACTCTAGTAGTCTTTTAGAAAGGTGACCAACTGTGAATGGACATTTATATACATTTATCATTCATTTTATAAGTGATACATAAGATACCTGTTCAATGTAGACATTATAATAATGAAAGTGTTTGACATTTGTACAATATGGTTTAAGGACCTATGATTTCTAAACAAATGATTCCAAACTACATAGTATCTGTCACTTTGACTACAAGTGAACATTCTCTACTACAGCCAGACTTAAGTAGTCCTGGCAATAATTCATAAAATCCAGAGCCCTTTCTATGTAAACTTCAGGAGTAATATATACAAGCTGAAAATCTCTCTCTCCCCCTTTCTCACTCGTTTTTTAATGGAGTCATAATTGACAGTAAAAATAATATCCAATATACTCTGTTTGGTTATGTTATTTAGTTGGATTTCTGAGTTAATGAATTGTTGGGATCCTTCCATCTGAAATGTTACTTATTTTGGAAGCAGTTCAAACCTACATGGGTGGAATGAGTCTCTAACCAAGACACAAGCAACAAGTCACAAAGGGAATGATTTATTAAACTGAATACTGCTTTTGTATCCATGTTTTTCAAGCATTTGTTTCTTGGTTTCCTCCCTTCCTTCCTATCATTTTTTATTTCAAAATATGAATTAAGGGGGTACAGGTGTTTTTGTTACATGGATATCTTGTATAATGCTTAAGTAGGGGCTTTTGGTATGCCCATGATGTGAATATTGTTCATTGTACCCAATAGGTAAGTTTTTATCCCACACCCCTTCTCTTCCCCCTCCCTGCTTCTTGTTTTCTCATGTCCTTTATATCATTTTATGCCTGTGTATACCCATCTATTAGCTCCCACTTATTAGTGAGAACATATAGTATTTGGTTTTCCATTTCTGAGGTACTTCACTTAGGATAATGGTCTCTAGTTCCATCTAAGTTGCTGCAAATGACATTGTTTCATTCCTTTTTATGCCTGAGTAGTAGTCCATGGTGTATACATACCACATTTTCCTTATTCATTCATGAATTGAAGGGCACTTAGGTTGATTCCACATCTTTACAATTGTGAATTGTGCTGTGATAAACATTCAAGTGCAGGTGTCTTTTTCATAAAATGATTTCATTTCCTCTGGGTAGGTACCCAGCAGAGGTATTGCTAGATCAAATGGTAGGTCCACATTTATTTCTTTGAAGAATCTCTGTACTGTTTTCCATAGAGTTTGTACTAATTTGCAGCCCCACCAATAGTTTTTAAGCATTACTTTTGCTCTACATTCATGCCAGCATCTATCGTTTTGGGGTTTTTTGTTTTTGCTTTTGTTTTACTTTTTAATAATGGCCATTCTGATAAGGGTAAGATGGTATCTTATTGTAGTTTTAATTTTCAGTTCCCTGATGATTAGTGATGTTGAGCATTTTTTCATATATTTCTTGGCTATTTGTCTATCTTCTTTTGAAAAACTTCCGTTCATGTCTTTTGCCCACTTTTTGATGGGGTTGTTTGGGTTTTTTTTCTTGCTGATTTGTTTGAGTTCTTTGGAGATTCTGGATATTAGTCTTTGATCAAATCTATAGTTTGTGAATATTTTCTTCTATTCTCTAGGTTGTCCATTCACTCTGTTGATGATTTCCTTTGCTGTGCAGAAGGTTTTATGCAAATTGATAATTGTGATTCAGCACATAAACAGAAGCAAAAACAAAGACCATATGATCATCTCAATAGATGTAGAAAAAACATTTGATAAAATCCAGCATGCATTCATGATAAAAGCCCTCAACAAACTAGACATAGAGGGAACATAACTCAAAATTATAAAAGCCATATATGACAAACCCACAGCCAGCATCATACAGAATGGGGAAAAGTTGAAAGCATTCCCCCTAAGAACTGGTACAAGACAAGGGTGCTCACTGTCACCACTTCTGTTCAACATAATATTGGAAGTCCTAGACAGAGCAGTCAGGCAAGAGAAAGAAACATAGAATATACAAATTGAGAAAGAGAAGGTCAAACTATCCCTGTTTGCTAACAATATGATCTTGTATCTAGAAAACCCTAAATACTCCACCAAAAGACTCCTGGAATTGATAAGTAAATTCAGAAAAGTCTCAGGTTATAAAATTTATGTGCACAAATCAGTAGAATTTCTATGTACTAATAACAGTCAAGCAGAGAGTCAAATCAAGGACTCAATACCATTCACAATAGCTACAAAAAAACTACCTAGGAATATACTTAATAAAGGAGGTAAAAGAGCTCTACAAGAAGAACACAAAACACCGATGAAAGAAATCACAGATGACACAAACAAATAGAATGACATCCCCTGCTCATGGATTTTTAGAATCAACACTGCTAAAATGTCCATACTGCCAAAAGTGATTTATAGATTGAGCACAATCCCCATCAAAAACCAGCATCATATATCACAGATCTAGAAAAAAAAATCCTTAGCCGATTTGAAACCAAAAAAGATTCCAAATAGCCAAAGTGATCATAAGTAAAAAGAACAATTGGAGACATTACATCACCTGACTTCAAATTGTACTACAAGGCTATAGTAACCAAAACAGCATTGCACTGGTATAAAAGTAAACATAGACTAATGTAACAGAATAGAGAACCCAGAGATAAAACCATCTACCTACAACTACTGATCTTTGATAAGAGAGACAACAACATACCCTGGGGAAAGGAAGCCCTATTCAATAAATGGTGCTGGGTAAATTGGATAGCCACATGCAGAAGAATGAAACAGAACCCCTATCTCTTGCCATATACAAAAATTAATTTAAGATGGACTAAAGACTTAAATGTAAGGCATGAAACCATAAAAATTCCAGAAGAAAACATAGGAAAAACTCTTTTAGACGTCAGCCTAGGGAAAGAATTTATGACTAAGACCCCAAAGGCAAATATAGCCAACAACAAAAATAAATAAATGGCACTTAGTTAAATTGAATAACTTCCTTTTAAAGTGAGTTGTAAAGGCAGGTGAGCAGACTAATAAGAAACAAGCTTTCTCTGAGACCACAATTATTATTTATTTTATCTGCAAATCTAACACTAACTGGCATGTGAACTCATGGAGTGTAATAGTACAACTTTATTTTACCTTCTACAATCCCTTTCTGTCTGCCCCATGAGACTAGTTCTTCTCCTGGGCCTGTTTGATAACTCTAGCAGACCCCAGGGTTTTCAAGGTCACTCTTAGGTAGTGTAGACTATTGCTGTCTAGAAATCAAAATGTCAATATAATGTTATAAAACTTCCCACTTCATTTAAAATTGAAGAACTCCTTCCACTGTCTCCACTTAGGCCTGCCATGTAAGGGAGGGGCCTGCCATAGGGACATGCTCAGAAGTGTCTTCTCTGTTGACCGCACCTAGTGCTCTTCCTCTCCCCTAAGCTTGTTAAACACACTGTATGATTCCTGCAGAGTCAAATCAGAAAAAAAGAGAAGAAAGAAGAGGGGTCCAGAGAAGTGTCTTCTCTACTGACATTGTCAGAGGAATGTCACTTCTCAACTTTCTGGCCTTGTTAAGACATTTAAAATTGAGTTTTCTTTTATGGGTACCTTTGTGAGTTTTTGGAATTTCCCCTTCCTGGAGTTCTTTGCCTTGCAGTTCTCTGGATAAGGGTGACTGCATTTCTCCTCTGACTGGTATGGGCTCATTTTTTATCCTGAGACAGATTGCAGTAGCACCAGGTGTTAGCTTCTGAAGTCTTTTTACTCAACCCTCTTGAACAGGACCTAACATGACCTCATGGCATCCCATTTCTGAGCATGGCTCGCATCTGTTCCATGGAAAACCATATGTACTTTTTCCTGGACACACTCTGAAAGTGCAGGCTGATACCAATTTAACCATTAAGCCTGTTGTCTGTTTTCATTGCTGCTTGTCAATCTCTCACCATTTAGATATCAGTCTACAATGTCCCACAAAAAGCTTGATCGAGGGCAAGTGTTTCCTGAGGTTCCATCAAAGCTCCTGTACCTGCTTTTCACTACTGGGGGTTGTAGGAGTCATGACACAACTGTCTCAGAAGACATATTAATATTTCTTCTCAAGGGGAAGGAAAAACTTTCTAATCTCCAGTTTCTAACTATTTTATAGCTTAGACATGGCTAAAATCATTTAAATGATTCTTGTCCACCTACTTTGAAAGTTTTTACATCTTGAGTTTTCACTTAATTTCTTGCTTGAGTTTAAACTTCACATTTAACATTCAGCTATACTGTCAAAGCCATAAAATAAGATCTCAAAAGAATGTTGCTTTACCTCCAAATGTCTTGGGCAAGCTCATTGTATATCATTCTTGAAGTTAGAATCATAGAAGTAAACAAATGGAGAATGTTAATACTTTATTCATATTGTTTACCTTTGGGATATTAATAGCATTAATCAAAACGATTTTTGATTTATAGTTTGTTTCCCATGCTTTTCAGTAGTATTTCTGATGGGTTCCAGCAAAGCTAACCTATAACCAAGAATCCAAATAGAAGAGAATATAGAGAGCATGCATTGGCCCATTTTTAAACAATTTTCAAATAGTTTCCTTTTATTTTGAGATAATACTTAATCATATTTATTTTTCTCTATTCAATTAATTTTAAAAATCTTTTCACTTGAAAGTGATGTATCTGGAAATTAAATGTTGTTCATAAAATGTTCAAAGAAATTGCTATATTAGGAGTCAAAAATGAAGATGTTCTTTAACTAGGCCCCAAGAAAAACCTATTACCTTAAACCTCTCCTTAGAAGTGTTGAGGGAAAAATCAGTATAATACTTAAACATTTACAGTTTAAGGCACTTTGCATTTGTTTTTGATATAAAAATACTTATCTTTAAAAAAACTGTTTAATGTAAAAAACATTAAATATACTTCTAGATAAAAAGGAATTTTCTTATGTGTTTAAAACTGAGAAAATAATTTATCAACACAATATATAAATTTCATAGCCTACCTAAAACAACTTCATATTTTTATTGAATGACCTGAGATGATTTCATTTCACCTTGCTAAAATAACATTTAGGTCCTCACATCTATTTAAGAACTTTACTCTTTTGGTTATTAAACCAGAGAGTAATCAGAATTATTTAAAAGGAAACATTGAGTAAAACTTAAAGATAAACTACTTAAGCTAGAACTTGGACACTCTAAGATTGAATTTTAAATCAGAATGTGAAATAATTTTGGATTTATTAATATAAATATGAGTATTTTCTTCTACCTAGCAATAGTAATGCAATTTTTATATTATATTTCTCTATATTTAACATGAAAATCAGACATGTAATTATAAAATTACTCAGATTACTTGAAATTCATCAGACTATGGCTTTATTTTTGAGCATTTACATAATGAAAAGAACTAAGCTAAATGAATTTGTAGTTTTAAATACAATAATTTTCAATTGAATATTTAAACACACTTCTTTGCCTAACATGAAAAGGGCTTTGTTATTTCCTTTCCTTTAAGGAAGTCTAAAACAAGAGGGTTTTCATAGATGAAGATTCTGCACTTGCTTGTTTTATTTTGAGCATAAGCAGAAATACTTTTATAAATCAGAATGACCTTCTGATTCCAGTTCTATTAACTTGCTCTGTGGTTGAATAAGACATTTCTGGCTAATGCTCTAGCCTGTAAGTCTATTATTAGGGGAAAAACAATCAGAATAAATAACCTCTCATTTAAAATCAAGTTATTGATAAAAAAAAATTCTATCCTTTTTAATTTTTATTTAATACTTGAAATTAAGAAAATATAAGCACTTGAAAACCATGTGGACAATCTAATAAATTAACTTTTGGTATAAGGCACCCTGCTTAGTTTCATGGTGATTAATCTGTTCCTATTGTCTGCGAAGCACATGCTGTCTAGTAATCACAGAGGTAAAACAATCAACTCCTTCATGGATGTGCTGGCTTCCCAGCCTGGGTGCTGATGTGCAGGTTCCATCTGGTCACTGTAATGCACGGTCAGAATGTTGTCAGACTGTTCAGACTCCTGCCAGAATCTGACAAGAACTATTTCTTTGTCTCCGGTTCTAAGGGAAACTCTCTGCAGCTCACTTTTCAATAAACAATTATTGAGTGCTTACTATGTATATGGTACTGCGTCAGCTGCTAAAAAAGGTGGGAAGAAGAAGCAATGTCCCTTGATACTGGACATCAGTAATTACTAAACTTCGATGAGTCATAGGCTCCTTTAAGTATATCATGGAGGCTATGAACAGTATTCCTTACAAAAGTTTGAAATCCATCCACAAGAATAACTGGACCACAAGGTCTAAGTTACTGACTCATTAGTGTAATTCTTAGAATTTATTTGAATTTGTTTGGTATATTAGCATTTCTGTCTCTTTCATACACATCATGACTATTGAGGTTCCACTATATTCCTGCCACTCTTTTAGATGTTGGGATTATAGTGGATAATAAAACAGGTTAGGCTGCTGTTCTCACAGTGCCTCTAATTTGGGGGGAGAAGAAAAAAGGAAACACACAAAATATCACTTACTGTTAAATGTTATTTCAAAAATGTGGTAGTATTCCTGGGAAACTACTTCAGATTGATTATCAGAGCAAACCTTTCTGGGGAGATGATAATAAAATTGACACTACTTATAAGAAGGGATCATCCAGAAAAGGTCAGATATATTTCAGGTAAAACAAGCTCCACCTGAGGGATAATAATGACATAGTATTTGAAAAGAGCATCTAATGTTAACATATGGTAAGAGCTCAATAAATGTTAACTATAAGTTTTGTTTAAATGGGTATTACCTTGACAGACGTGATTATCTGTGTTTTGAGGTTGGGCAACTAAGACTCGCAGCTACCTAAGGTCACAAGCCAACAAGTGGTATAGTAGGGACTCAGACTCACATCTTCTAATTCCAATTCTAATTCCATTTCATTGGCCTTTACACCTGGAAAAAGATCCCATACTAAATATTCTTGAAAAAAAGAAAGTTCCAGATGGATGTGATAAGCACAATAGAAGACAGAGAAGTTTGGTGCAAGGAGGCTAAAATGCAAGAGGGGCTTTTGAGCTGATCTGGAGAAAGAAAAGGGGGGGACAGTTATCACCCACGACTTCATGAAGGAGGTGACATGGGCAGATCAGGGGAAAAAGCATTTCAGATTCTATGCCTGGAACTTCATCTGCTGTACTGAAGGATATTTTCTTGGACAACTTCTAGCCCTGTCCTTACATGTTAATCTAAAAAGAAAAAAAATTTATTTTGAAAACTTAAACTTCCCTTCTGTAACAATTTCCGTCTAGGCCATTTCCAATTATGCGAGCTTTCCATTTGGTGTTCCTGTCTTTATTTCATGATACCTCATTCTTCAAGCTCAGATCTCCTACCTCTCCCTGTCCTTGTAACCCAGAGTAGCCATTGCTCCTTTAGTTGTTCAAATCCTTGTACCATATAGCATTTAGAGTGATGTTTTTCCAGTTTCTTTACAACCATTCATAAACTTATATCCTGTTTTTTGATAGAGATGACCACTATCTCTAGAGTTCTGAATTTTTGTCTTTAATTAGGTTTTATGAACAAGTTGCAACTTCCTCTTGTGTGTCCCACTCAGTTGTTTTCACATCTCTGAATTAGGCCAAGGGGAATCTGACTGACCTTGCACTTGCTAACTTGAGTCCATTAACTTGCTTCTCCAAAGATGAAACAAAGAGCAGATATAATTAGAATTTCCTTTGGTTGTTGTTATAAGGTCTTATCATTACTTGAATGTTTCTGTAACTTGCCTAACACTAAATAATTAAAAATAAGTTGTCTGACATTTTCACCTTACTAAATGATAACTGGTAATGAATTATTTAAATTATGACTGAAACAACACTTGTTAGGTACATTGTAGCATTTTATTTGTGAGTCCCTCCTAACTATTTTTTTTTCAAAGTGAAGTAAAAATGCTTCAAAAAACAGAGAAACAAAAAAATGGTTTTGGATTTTGAATAGAGATAAGCAAATAAGTTATCAATATAAGATAACTAGATCACAGGTTTTATTTTTAAATTCATGCAGCTTCCACTATATATTTATAAGTAAATTATGATTAAATCTCTTTTAAAATATAACTTTATGGTATATGAGCATATGTAAGGAGGCACTGGAGAAAATTTTATTAAATGATCTCTTTTCATGCAGGTACTCTGTATTCTATAATCTAAAAGAACTACACACACACACACACACACACACACACATTTTTAAAGGATAAATCTTGAACCTTCCAGGTGTCATATGAAAAGATTAATCCTTTAAAAATAATCAATTGTGAAATATTATAAAGGTGCAACATAAAGATACTAACATAGTTACATCAGTAAATTATAGAATATGGGGACTGGCTCATCAGACACACTTGTTTTACAATGTTAATCCATAAATTATCACTTCCAAGTGAAGAAATTTTATAAATGTATTTTCTTCTGTTTCCCACAGTTGTCTGTTACCAGCAAGATCTATAAGAATTAGCACTGAAAACCAATTTGCAAACTCTAATTGTTTAATAATGATTCAATTAGTAGTTACACTTTGGATAATTAAGCTGAGAGGAATTCTTGGGTTCATCTGGATCCACGGAGAAGATTTCTTTTTTATTTCCCATGTCTGCCCTGCATGTGGATGGAAAGAGCAGTGAGCTTTCTACATATTTATAATCCTTGATATGAAAACTCTAAGGTCCCAAAGACTACTCTCCATGAAAATGATAGCCTTAAAATCTGTACATGATACAAGGTTAGTTAAGAACTAGTGTTCTGTAGGAATATTTCAGAACAATTAAAATAGGGCAATTATGCAGGTGGCATCTCTGCTTTTGATATGACTCTCTTTGATAAGTGAAGGGAAAATATCTGTGCTTGACTTCCTAAGGAAATAGTAAAACTGCATCAACTTTTAGAAACAGGGATATTTATTTTGTTTTGTCCTGCTTAGTGCAACTTTTAATATATGATCAATACCCTGTGTATGTAAGACACTAGGGTGCATGAAAATTTATATGGCAATTTATTGCTGATAAATTCAGAAGGCGGTGAGAATACTAATAATCACTGCCCCAAAACTGTTTACATTACTTAGTGATCAAGATGATTGACCTTTAATAAATATTGTGGACATTGTATTTTAGGTGTATGGTATGATTTCTGTCTAACAGTGATGCAATCTCAAAGTGTCCTGCCTGGGCCACTGAAATAATTGAAGGATCACAGGTACCTCTTGGACTTTTGTGCAAACCATGCTGAAACTAGAGACTATGTATGGAATATATATTATTCTATATCCAGTAAGAGTTAACATCTCTATCTTTCCCTTTATGTGTCTGTATGCAGTGCTCTCCAAATTTTTTGAAAAATGCATACAGAAAACTTGCCTGATTTTTACATGAGCATCAAAGGCCCTCTAACCTATGCAGGTTTCCCCATTACGCATATAGAAAATGCTGGTGTGTTTTGCTCACTTCATATGTAACAGGTGCCCTTATGTTGTGCTGTATCCTGTGCTTTTTCTGTGGGACCATTCCATTCAGGAACAAAGAGCACCATGATTCCAATCTTGTGTGTACTAATCTTTCCCTGAGGTTTGTGTATGTTGCATATTGTGGTGTTTTAGATCACTGAGTGTACAGAAGAGAGAAATTCAAACAAAATATTGCTGTTCTTCAGTTTTGTTTTGTGGAATTTGAAATTACTCAAATTTAAAATAAATTACTGGACTGTGGAAATAACATGTAGAATTGCAGTTTCAATTAGGGTTAGGGTTAGGGTTAGGGTTAGGGTATGTCTGTATGCGTCTCTGTCTCTATTTATCTCTTCTCTTAAACTTTTCCCCCCTCCACATCTACCCACCCACACACACAATAGAAAAATATGGAAGTATTGTAATGCTATTTTATATATATGTGTGTGTGTATGTGTGTGTATATTGTACATTATATATGTCACTTCAAAAGATTATTGAAAAACAAAAATTGTTACTTGAACACATTTTTGCCAACTCTACGTAAGAATAAGGACGCATTTTAAAATCTTTTTTGTCTTTTCTTTTTGTGTTTAGATTGAACTAAGGAAAACTGTTTCTTTAATTCTTTACCAATTAAGAATCAAAAGGAATATATTTTTAAAAAGTCCTTTATTCTAATGACTAGGTGGCTTGTAAAAGAAAATCTCACCATAAATCATAATTAAAATGACACCTTTTAAATATTGGCACAACTACAATGATACTTTTTCTCTTCTAAGTAAATATTTGGAGTCTGGAAGACAATCAGATATCTCATAGATTGCTATTATTTGGGATAATTCTGTTTGTGCTTCCTGAATTCATGGCAGCAGTGTGTCAAAATAAGCCAATATGTAATCTCAATAAGTCCTTATTTTGAAGGTTTGAATGTTACTTTAAGAAGTAAAATTTTCTTTGTGATACTACCTTAGAATCCCTGTGCTATAATACAAATTATCCAAGGATAATTTATATTTTTTTCAGAATCTAGACGTGGTATTGAAGGTGAATGAAGAAAAGAGAGAGAACATTTCGGGAAAAAATATGTTATATAAACAGAGATTAGATTTATAAAAATTGACTTCTGGAGTCCAGCAAATTCTCATTGCTTGTATATCTTTGTATGGCATTTACCTGCTAATCATAAAGCTAATTCTCTGAAGCTTATCATTAGTTGTATTGTTTCATCAACTAGGTAGGATGATACAACTTAAATTACAATTATATGACTTTTAATTAATAATTGAAAATGTACAACAAAACCATTAAAATATCTTTTAGAGATTTGTATTCCTTTGCAAAGAGGAAAAAATGTGCAGTTGCTATTTTAGTGTCAAGTCCTCAAGACGAAATTAGAGCTGAAACTACTGAACTATTTAGAGTTAAAACTATTAAAAGCAGGTTATTTAAAACAATGGCTCAAAAGTAGAGACTGGTAAAGACCCTGTTTAGCACTAAGTGCTCCTTTATGCTCCCTGGGCACAGTGGCTGGATCCTGTGTGCTCTCTTCTCACTCTCATCTCCCGGGGAAATGCAGTTACCCTGCTTATCAAGCTGTCTTCCTGATTCAGATCTCAGCACCTCAGTTGCACACCTTGCCTGGCTTACAGAGGGCCCTTCACAATTACGTGTCTAATGAACAAATGATTAATGAACAGTAACTACCCAGTACTGACTGTGAAACTTTCATTTAGATTTCAAAAATGATAAAAAGGTTGATTTTACATTTTGTCCTTCTTTAAATAACTCCTTCCTTTTAGAAGCATCAATGAATATGTTCAAACTCAATTTTGGAGGCATCATTTATCTCATGATTTACTTTAACTCAATCTCCCAATACCCTGGTTTGAGGCTAAAAAAAAAAAAAAAAAAGAAAGAAAAAAAATAGAACCTTGTGATGCTCTCTCCTCTCTTTAAGACTCACTTTTACTTAACATGAAAAAGTTCTATTTTTTTCTTTTTTATAATATTAATACCAATAAGATACAGAGCTCTGAACAAATATATAAATATTTGTTTCTGAAATGTGATTAAATATGACTATCATCTAAAACAGAAAGAACAGGATCTGACATATTGACAGAACTCAAAGAAATGTTCATCTAGACTAGAGATCAAATAAAATGAGTTAAAGGTTTAACCAATTGATGGGTTGTGGATATGTATTCTGTGTACTATTTTCAGTCTAATGATATAAATTTGTCCTTTGTAAAATTACTATAATAGTTAAGAATCAGCAAGTATAGAATTTCAGTTTTGCAAGATGAAAAAGTTCTGGAGATTGGTCACACGGCAATGTGAATATACTCAACATTATTGAATTGTACAGTTAAAATGGTTAAGATGATAAATTTTATGTTATGTGTATTTTACCACAATTAAAAATAACAATAAAAATAGAATCAGTAAGAAAAAACTGAGAGGATACTTTGAGCTGATAAGCTCAAAGACTCCATAAATTCAAGATGCTATATTTAAAGGAGAAAAAAAATAACAGTACAATATTTTTGTTACCAATGGTTAAAAACAACAACAAAAAAAAAACTTGAAGAAACTCTCAATTTCTGTCTGACTGCAGTGTTTTATTTTTCTTATTCATTTGTTTAGGACTTCATAATTCTGGTTCCTGACTGAGTATTGTCATTTGGTCCATGCATGGCCTGTCTTGATGTATCTATTTACTAACTTACATTACTTATTTGTTTTAAATTATGTGTTAAACACCTGAAAATTCCACAGCCATAAAAAAATCTAGGATCTGTTAAATAATCTGTTTCTTATCACCAACTCATCCTCACCTCCGACCCCATGTTTGGTAACAATTTTTTTAAATCCATCTACATATATATGAGAAATATGTCTATTTTATTTTACTTGTTTTAACTTTATTCTAAGGGGATCATGCTGTTTTTAATTTGGGGATATACTTTTTTCACTTATAGATGAATTGCTAAGACCCCACCATACTGCTTTTCATTGTTGTAGTTCATTGATATTTGACTGCTATTATTTAAAATTATGTGCAGTTACAACAATAGTGATTTAAACCATTTCTGAACAGATAGCATTTTTAGATCCTTATTGTGAACCACATCGAGGTTAGCTTATCACTTGAGCCTACTGCTGGCTTAACCACCCTACCTATATATACATTTGGATTGTAATTGTGGGTTGTTTTCTAAATGAACAACCTTGCTTCGTTTTAAAATTTCAACAATTCTATTGTATCTGTCTCGTATAAGTGTTTTGAGTGCTTATCTCTGCTCTTTATGCAGAGACATAAAACCCTAAAATTTCCCTATAAAGGTCATATCATATAAACATTGGTGACTTCTAAATCCTTTGTTAATTCCAGGTTTAACAAGTCTCTTTCAGTGTATTCCCTCAGGATAGTTTCTTTTTTCCTCACCCATTAAAACGTTTTCTGCAACATTGGTGAGAAACATAATGAAAGTCTGTCAGGAACTCTTGGAGCATACCTTATAAGCAACTCAGAGCTTGCTTTTCTTGTTTCTTCTTGCCTATAGCTTAACAGAGTATTTCTTTCTGTAACGTAATGGAATAACATAACTGCTTAAACCTTATTTTGTAAAAACTTCCTGACGGAATTCCTGAACTTTGTGAAAAAAAAATTCTGATTAATTCAAAAGTGTTAAGCATGATTAAAAGCTACCAATCAAGGAGTTTGGTGTGTTTGACTTCAACTATTTGTCCAAATAACATTTATTATGTAGTGGTTGAGACCCGTAGTTCAGGAGACAGACTTGGGGTAAAACTGTGGCTCTGCCATGTCCTTGACATGTTATTAAAATGCTGTATAACTAAGTTTTCTGACTTGAAAATGAGGAGAGTAAGTAGAGCCATCTCATAGGGTTATTGTGAAATTTAAAGGAGATAATGCTTATAAAATATTTCACTAAGTGACAGATACATCTGATTTCCATGCTTGTTAAATATTGTCAACAAATTCACACTGATCTTTGGCTTGGAGTGATAACTTATGCATGTGACAGAGAGCTGTTTCCAACACCTCATCTCATATGTTTATGATGTACCACCACTCTGAGTAAACACAGAAAATCAGGGCAAATAGAGCCTCTTATTTAGGCAAATACTAATCTGAAATTCTATTGAAATCACGATATAATTTATGGTCCTCTGAACGTAATTTACCTATTATTATGTACATGAAAAGAGATACTAGAAAATTAACAAATAAAAATGGATGGTCCTCTACAGTTTTCTTTTAGAAAACAGTTTTCTTTTCAGGGTAGCTTTGCAAAATATTTAAATCTCAAAATTCCCCAGTAACTCTAATGACATGCTTAACATCCCTTCTTCAACTTAACACATATATGTCTCTAACCAGAATTGCAGGGTGTCAAGGTTTTTTAGATATCCAGATTATAACATACCTTGAAATGTTTTACAGATTTTTTGGCCTGCTGCAAAGGAACGGGTTGAATTATGTAAATTAGCTGGGAAAGATGCCAATGTAAGTATGAAACTTTAAAAATTATCTTTATGAAACTGGTACTGATATAATAGTAAAAATTTGTATTAAATTTTATTGAATTAATGGCATTAATGTATTATTTTTATGACTAAACTAACATATTTTCTGTAAAGATTAACATAGTATAAAATATTTCTATCTTGTAGAAAGAAATGATATTATTCACAAAAAAATCTAGAAATTTAGAAATACTGTACTTTCTAATGTATTAATTCTGAATATCATTATTTTCTTCACAAAAAATTATTGAGTATTAGTGGAATACTCAAACATAAGCCATCAGAAAATATTTTATTTCTAGGAATGTATATTTTTCATTTACATACATGTATTTTATAAGTGTACACAAAACCATCAGTTATTTCACCATCACAAACATACAATTAATATTTAATTTCATTTGTGTTGAAATTAAACTTATAACACCTAGAAGAATTCTTTTATATGGTGACATTGCAGAGATAACAAAAAGAATTGGTTGAGAATGAATGACACAACATTCTGGCATAACAATTAGAAATAATTTACAATAAAATAAACTTAATAATATTACATGAAATAACTTGTACAAGATAAATAGGAATCCTAACATAAACTAGTTTAAGCTACGTTAAGGACCAGAGAAAACCCTTAGACAGATATGACTAAACCATTTTTCTTTGGTGTGGTCCTGTCTGGATTGCTTTTGCACTATCCAGGTTGCCCTGTATGCTCCCCAAAATTGTTACCTGATTTGTCTCCAACAATGACAGAAGAGTGCTGTGGCCCTGACTGCCTTCTCTACTCTTCTGAGTGCTCTGATTCAGGTCACATGCCCTGTGTTCTGCCTTGACTTCTTGCACTATGATGATGTGGGGAATTGCTCTTTCTCTGCAAAATAAGTCACATCCTGAATGTAACTCAAGATGAAAAGAAGTTCTAACCTTGGGCAGAAACATGGACATCTTGAGGCTTCTTTTGCAACATCCTCTAATGTTACCTCTAACCACAATAACACATGGGTATTAAGCTGAGAAATGCCTTTATGTTTAATAATAACAAATAGTTGTATTATATGAAAGCATAATTAGATTTTAAAAATCCTCTATCAATGTGATAGAAGTAAAACAATATGACACATGATGCCTAATGAATTGAGGGGAAACTCAGAAGATTAAGAATCTGAAACAACAGGTTAGTTTATTCATTTATTCAACAAATATTTTTAGAGAGCCTAAATAAGTGCATAATGTGTATATGAAACTGATATGGTATCTGTCCTCATAGAGTTTTCAGTCTAACTGGGGCTCCAGATATAACTGAAATGATGGCATACGTGGTAATGGTACCACAGAACAAAATAATCAAAATGAAACAAAAGCTTGTGGTTATGCTTGATTTTGTATTCAGTTAGTATTAAACATGATCCTTTCAGGTACATTTATGTTAGTAGAAATATATCAGGGAGTGTTAGTGTCAAATGCAATGGGAAACAGTTTTTACATGTATTTCACTAGAAATGAAAGAGATTAAACTATTCTAGAATACATTCTTCTTCCTCACATGGCTTTAATATCTTCACCCTATTCAATATTCCAACACTGAACAGGTGCCCAGGTCTGCAAAAGCATCAACACTTCATTGAACTCATGGGGAAAAAATGCTTTAGTTATGAGAGTTTTCAAAAGTATTTTGTTGAATGAACAGTAAAAGCATGCATAACCATATGAACATTTTTATATTTGTGTTTCACCAGTACTGAGTGTATGATAAAGAGGCAAGTAGGAAAAGGATGTTTTCAATTGACTCCAATAAACTATTGTCAATTTTCTCATGGAGTAGGTGAGAGATAAACACTCAAGGTCAATCAGTGAGGGTTTAAATTGTGACAGTGTTTTCACTTCGCTATGTTCACTAATTCTAGTTATATAGTAACTTAATTGCTCCTCTTATTAAAGCAAAGGGTGATAAACTGTTCTGGAAGTTGTATCTTTGAGTATGTAGGACTCTGTATATAGAACATGCTTTTCCAATTCAGTTACATTTGTGAGCTAGTAACCACCTCTAACCTTTAAACACATCTGCTGCTAACCCAGGATTAGAGATTTGAGGAGCTTTCCTCTTTTGACTGAAGACTGTAAAGTTTCATGTTGAATCATGTAGTGATAATACAAGTCTTCGTCTCCTCATTTTTAATTTGTCTTTTTAAGATAATGTTCTATTTTAGAGTTACTAATTATGGCTAACATTTTTACAGCAGTTACCACGTTCAAGGAACTGCTTTCAATGCTTTACATTTATAATCTCATTTAATCCTTACAACAACACTATATGCTAGATTTTATTATTATTCCTTATTTTCTGGATGGGAAAATTAAAGCTAGAAAAATTAAATGACTTGCCCAATATCACACATCTGGTAAATAATGAAACCAAGAATTGAATCCAGAAGTCTTGCCCCACTGTCTGTGCTCTTACATAACACTGTAAAATCTGCATATAAGGTCGAAAAGCCATATCCCTCAAATTATTTATCTCTTTAATATCACCATAATGTAGATCCCCATTTTGAACAGCATTGCATAGATTTTGTCCAACATACTCTGTGGCTTTATTGACATCTTTTATTACCTTTGGCATTACCTTCTCTCCTCCCTTCTCTCCAGTAATTTTTACCTATGTCTCAAGAGTGTGTTTAGGATTAACAAGTGTTTGGAAAGACTGTCTCTTTACACAAAGGTACTATATAACTGCAAAATAGTAAATTATTTACCCTAATGAAAGTTAGCTAATTGGGGTGGAGAAGCAGTGGAAGATGAGGAAATAAAAGGAAACTATTCCATTTTTTTGACACAGTCCCCGTTTTAATCCAAGGAAGGTAAGAGGTGACAGAAAGATATTTGGTAGTATTTTTCTTCTCTTTAGAAGAAAGATATTCAAAAGAAAGTCATTAAAGAAATGTCTTTAGTCCTGACTATGTAAGTGTGGGTAAAACAGCTTAGTTCAGGCAAAAGGAAGCACAGGGTAAGGGCAGCCTGAGCTCTGTCAGCTTAACCATAGAGGTGCACAGTCTTGTCAATAGAGACAGTGCACGGAGTTAACGGATCTTCCAGCTATAGAGTACTATGATTATATCCTTTTTTTTTTTTTTTTACTTTTTAAGAAAGTCTAAAACAAAGTGTTCATTGTAGAAATTTTATAAATTATGTACAAGAAAAAAAGGAAAACAAGTCATTTATAAATACCTCCTGCCCCATGAACACTACCCAGAGATAGCTGGTGACATTTTGATGTTTATTTCTTGTATCTTATCTATTTACTATTTTTCAGAATGAAATCATTGTATATATAGTCCCTTAAAATGTTTTTTTTTTTACTTCACAGACTGCCATGAACATTTTCCCATGTCATTAAATTCCTTTTTATAACACTACTTTTAATAGCTATGCTGAATTCCCTTATAAATTATTTCATTAATCCCTTATTGGTGGAAGTTTGATACATATCCAGTTTTTACTATTGAAAATGATGCTGCATATGAAAAGACCTATATGTAAACATTGTGAACATCTTTGTTTATTAAGTATACTTTTACTAGTTAAAGACATAAAAATTTTTATACACATATTGCCAAATTGCCCTCCAAAAAGTTTATGCCTCATATGCTCTAAATAGCAGTGCAAGATCATGAGAGGGTATATTTCCCCATACCCTTGCTCATCTCAGATACAACGTGCAGTTAATGTTTACTACAAATGCATAGCAATGAATAAAATAAGTATATTTAATCTTTGCTAATGAAAACAAAATTATTTTGCTGGTTTAGCTTGAAATTCTTTCATTACTACAAATAGTAAATATTTCACGTAGTTGCAAATAGGGGTTTTTAATGGCATATCCCTACAATCTATTTATTTTTTTTATTTTAGTGTTTGCGTTTTTCTTACTGATTATAGATTTATAAAACATATGTACAAACACACATATGTATACATATATAACATATATGCACAGTATATAGAAAGTATATTATTACTTGTGTTGTCCTCATAAAATAGTCTTTATCAGTTCTTGTTTGATGTACAGACTTTTAAATATTTAAATAAGAATATCTGTCAATATTTTTCTTTAAAATATTTTCTTTTGCTCTTTTACCATGACTCATTATTGCTCTGTAGAAATCTTCACTGTTAGATCTTCCATTTTTAAAAGAAAAATGTGATATTTGGATTTTTTAATATTTATTTTGAAGTATTGACAATTTTAAAAAATATTTTAAACATTCTAAAACCTAAACAGATATCTTTGCACACTGGATTCTGTCTGAGACCTTCTTGGCAAACCTAACATATATCACAGTGACAGGCATCTGGTAAATGCTCAAAAAATGTTTGATGATCACAGTATTCTGCAAAATACACTAAAAATAAAAACAGACCAGATTCCTAAGTCATAATTGTCTTCCCATATTTAACCTAAATAAATTAAAATTGGCAATTGCAAGTCAGTTCTCAGAATTACGTATAAAGCTGCACTGGATTTTATTGGACTCTTTGTTCGTCTTGAAAATTACAAGTACTTATGTTTTGCTGCTCTCTCTCCAGGTATCTGGGGAAAAACTAAAACTTTAAGTGTTAGTGCATAAACTAATACATATTTGTCTTTTCTCCAAGTACAAGTTCAGCTTTATATTTATCTTATTCAATTATTTATGTATGGATGGATATATATGATAGACAAAATATTGAAACATCTAATGTTACTTGAGAGAATTAAAAAGTTAATGCTTGTTTTTGGTTCTCTCTCCCCATCCTCTCTTTTCTTTTCTCTTTCAATGGGGATGAGGTGGGGCAAGTGGGAAGGGGAGTAGGTAGGTTGAATTAGGGAAGGAAGGAGAAATTCAATACTTTTCCTAAATTGAGTATATTACTTGATTGTTTGGTCACATGCAACAATTGCCATCGCGGACAATGGCTGACAAATTAGCCAGCTTTTTAAAAAAGCTGCTTCTCAAAGTTATCTTTCTTCATGCCTCACAGAATTTACGCTACCATTAATAGCCATGCAGGTCCCTACATGAATTAAATCAAGTTAATTATTGATCTTGCTATTTAAGCAAACCCTTGAAGCTTTGTGCGTGAAAAGAAAACAACACAGAATCTTTAAGACTTAAAAAATGATGTTATACATTACAAGGGAAGTCATTGTAAAGTTTTTGCAGCAAGGATTGTTTGGCTTTAAATGTCCACCTCAGGCAAAATTTAAAGTAGGAGACCTTATCTTTTATTTCTGCTCATAGGTTTCTGTCCCTCAGACAACCAAGGCCTTTCCATTGCTTCCAGGCTGCTTAGAGAACTACCCTCTATCAACTTTCTTTTTTTCTTTCTCTCATGTATCCAGTCTTCTGTTGATTGACAATGAGGTTGCTTCCAGTCTTTAATAGCAATGAGGTTGCTATTACAGAGAGTGCTGAATACATATCTTTGCATACATGTCTTTGTACACATGCGCAAGAATACCTGGAGAATAAATTCCTAGAGGTCGACTTGTGGGTTGATTGAGCTGAACTGCCATTTTTTAGATTGTGTCAGATAATATAAGACTCATCCATGCTTCATTCTATTCTATGTTAGTTCAATCAGAGAGAAGGGAGGAATTTCACAAATTAATCCTAGGTAATGTCTCATTTAGTCAGGGAACTCGCATAATAGGTTACTTTCCAGGGCTAGTTGTATTTTAATAAAGCGCTCCTAGAAAAGTTAAAGGATGTGAAATGTTTTAGGTGTGATTCAAAGCTTTTTAAAAAAATAATCACTAAAATTATATCTCCTATGTGTATAAAACTTCACCTTGGGCTTTATTTGCCTTTTTAAACAGTGCTGTGTCACTCATAGTTTCTAATGTATCTGACTCCATAATTTATAATCTGAAAAGGGAGTTATTTGATTTCTTTTGGCAAGTATTTCTTTCAAATTTTGCAAAATTACTTTCTAAATTCTATGGCTGTTTGGTAAAACTGAGCTTTTGAAAAAACGATGAAATAACTGACAGTCAGTCCCACCTCACTGTAGCCATATAATTTTGCTCTTCCCTGCCCTGTGTACTATTCCTTGTGTAGCTGCTGTCCTGGCAAGAATCTTTTCATAGAGGAAAGACCAAGAAATAAGTCTTTTCAGTGAGCACGAGTGAGCAAATTATAGGCTGGATTGTATTAAAACCTCCTATGGTAGCCATGAGACCGTCATTTAAATTTATAAGGTGATCACATACATTTTTACATTTTTTGTCTTAGCTTTTCTCATATTACTGTGTTTCCACTATTTGTTCAAAACCATTGTATGGTGTATTTACTCTCTGAATTAGGTTTTCATTTGAGTTTTCCTAACATAATGTTAAATAACATGAAGCTAATTTCCTATGGTGCCTTAGTACAAATAGAAAATAAGTTCTCCTTATCAGACAATTTGATGGAAAGGTAGAAGACTTTCCTTCATAAAATCATCAAATATGATTTTGTTAGAAAGGACAATTTGCTAGAAGATTGTCTTAGTGATTTAAAATATTATTTCTTAAAAGTCTATGTATAATTAACATATACAAACATATAGTAAACATATGAAAATATTCAGGATAAAAAATATGTCTGCTGTGTGATTTGCACATTCTTAGACATGATGTCTTTTTGCAGTGTTCAACCTAAGCAACTATATGCAGGCTCCTGTTACGGTGCTGAGTCTTCCTACTGATAAGGAAACATTCTTTACCTGTGTGGCTAACTGAGGGACCAGCACTGACATTTCATACAGTCATAAACAACTACCTACTTTTTTATAAGGAAGGAAAGAGCAGCAGACTCAATGAGTTAAATGTAACATTCTTCTGTGATAAATTATGCAGATTTTATTAACTGGGATCTAAAAATTCTGAGACATAATATTCCAAGCCAGCTGGGTGAAGGAAGAACTAGGAACTAGAAAATCTGTAGTGCAGATTTGCAGACATAGCCATTCACTCCAAAATCAGAGCAGCCACTAGTATATTGATATTTTGTATAGTTCAAAATCTGGGTAAGAAAGAAACATTATTAAATGTTGTTTTGTCTCATTTAATCTGTGTAGCAATCATAACAATCTTATCAGTTAAGTCATTGTTTGACTTTTTAAAAGTTTTATTTCATTCTAAGAACCACCCTACCAGTTAGGTCATTGTCTTATTTTTTTTAATCCTCTTAAGAATCCTAAAAACAACAGTGACCATCAGGTCAATGCTTGACTGGTGAGGAAACCATGGCCACTCAGGCAGGGAGAAACTGGACTTTTTCTATGAAATCCAGTGGTTTCATAGGTTACCAACATACTTAGTAAACACTTGCCTATCCCCTAGGTAGAATCAACTTTGAATAAAAGTGTGCTATAATTGAGTGTTTTCTCAGGAGTCTTTGGGCCATGAGGCTATAGTTTAAAAATTGCATCCAAAGATAGAAAATAATTAAGTTTTAAAGATAATGAGGACATAAATAAATATTTTTAGGCATAAGCATATGCAAAATGAGAAGAAATATGAAAATCTCATAGAAAAATTTGACCTTGTGTAAAAAAATTTCCCTGGGAAAAACAGAAGAGACTATTGGAATCAGCAGGAAGCAATCTAATTCTTAGAGCCTGTGAAACACTTGAAAATAAATGGAAGTAAGTGGTAGGGCATTCTTGTCAATAAGAATAGAATACATACATAGGAACACACATCTGTGTTCAGTGTTTTGATCAGTGTAGCTGGGACAGATGATGTTGCAAATAGTAGTAGCTATATGGGATAGATTATGTGGTAACATCAGAACATGATGGATTTTGTTTTCTATGTACTTCTTGAAAGAAAGTATGGATGTCAGGTGCAGTGGTGCATGGCTATATTCCCAGCTACTTGGCAGGCTGAGGCAGGAGGATTGCTTGAGCCAAGGAGTTCAAGGCCAGTCTGGGCAACATAGAACGACCCGGTCTTTAAAAAAAAAAGAAAAGAAAAAAAGAAAAAAGTATGCATGTCTATTTCTTATTCTGTTTATATCCATTTTCTAGGCCTCATTGAGTATCACTACAGAGATTTGCTTTCTAATTAATCTAATTCTGATTAGTTAAAAAGTTTTGTAACTTCAAAGAACTTTAAAGGCACTCTTATAACCCACAGTTTCTATGTTTGTCTTACCTCCTTTGCTAACTCAAATGTTTACTTTAGACATTACCCATAAATCTTTTTTATTCCTGCTCTTATTTTTGATGATTTACCTTCTTAGAAAACAGGTGGTATGAAAAATAGTATTTCAGAAACCTAAATTGTGTGCTAATGCTTTTAATTTTTATGCCCAATAGACAGAATGTGCAAATTTCATCAGAGTACTTCAGCCCTATAACAAAACTCACATTTATGTGTGTGGAACTGGAGCATTTCATCCAATATGTGGATATATTGATCTTGGAGTCTACAAGGAGGTAATGTAATAAAATAGCATGAAAAACGTTATTTATTGTAATATCTTGTTACTTAATGCCTATGACATAAAACAGGCAGATTTGAATATAAAGATTGAAACATATAGTTTATGAACTGTGTAAGAACTCATGTTCCTTACCATTTTATGGAATGTCATTTTCACCATACATTTTATCAACCTAATAAATTTTTTTCTATTAAAAGTTATTTTTAGTGAGATAATTAAAATTAATAGTTCAAAATGTTAAAAGAGCTTGTTTTATATGGGATCCATGTATATCTTTATTTTCTCTTGAGTTCCCTTTATAACTATACGTAGTGAGAGATAGTATGTTGCTGTTGGTAAAAATCCTTTTCCCATAGATCTTGCAATGGAAAAGAATCCTATAAATGATTTCCTTTTTCCCATCCAATAAAGTTGACCTGTTATGTATGTTTACAATAGTGGACACTAAGTAAAAATAATTTTAATGAATAGTCATTGGCACACTGAATTCATTGCTTCTGCTGAAGCAAATTGACATAGTGGAAATAAAGGATGTATTAATTAGAAGTAATGTATTCCAGATACCAGTGAGCATTTTAATAAATGAGAAATATGCAGATTTCAGTAATGCAATTGATTACCAATACTTTAGAGGACTCGTGTTATGAACTGTCATGCACTTTCCGTGGATTATTTATTTAAAATTTCACAACACTCTTAATGAAGTTAGTACCATTGTAATTCCCAATTTACAGGTCAGCACAAATTGAGTCTCAGTGGAATAAACAACATGCTAAAATCACCCAACTAATAAATGGTCTAGCAACAAATTGAATCAAGGTGGTCCATTTCTAGAGCAAGCATGCCCAACTGAGTTTTAGAATATGTGCTCCAGATTGTTTCTTGGTATACAGTGTCATCCGCATGTTTATGTATGTCATGTGTTGCATTACAACTTTTCATTCAATAATGTACCACATATATGACATTGGCCCTATAAGATTATAATACCGTATTTTACTGGGTGCTGTGGCTCATGCTTGTAATCTTAGCACTCTGGGAGGCAGAGGCGGGAGGACCACTTGAGGCCAGGTATTCAAGACCAGCCTGAGAAAGAGTGAGACCCCATCTCTACAAAAAATAGAAAAATTAGCTGGGCATGGTGGCACACGCCTGTACTCACAGCTACTTGGGAGGCTGGGACAGGAAAATTGTTTGAGCCCAGGAGTTTGAGGTTTCAGTGAGCCTTGATGATGCCACTGCACTCTAGCCAGGGTAACAGAGGAAGACTGTGACTCAAAAAAAAAAAAAACAAAAAAACCCAAAAAACATATTTATTTTTACTGTATCTTTTCAATGTTTACCTGTGTTTAGATACACAAATACTATTGTGTTACGTTTGCCTACAGGGTTCAATATAGTAACATGTTGTATAAGTTTGTAGCCTAGGAGCAATAGTACCATATAGCCTAGGTGTGTAGTAGGCTATACCATCTAAGTTTAAGTACACTCTGTGGTGTTTACACAATGATGAAATTGCCTAACAACACATTTCTTAGAATGTACCCTATGGTTAAGCAACACATGCCTGTTCTTCTTGTGAATAACCACACGTATTTGCAGGATAATTGGCTGTGTGTTTTACATTGACTTAGCTGGTTCACATGGAGATCAGACTCACAGTCGTGGCTGGATAGATTTTCCTCTCTAAACAACTTGTCTAATCAACCCATTCTCAACTGTTTGAAAATAAAGCAACTCTGATAGTTAAATCTTTGAATCACTAGGAGACTTGGCAACTTGAATCTATCATTTTTTGTTGCTGGTGTAATGTTCTCCTGCCTAGCTCTGATGAAGGGTAATATATAACAGTAGCTCATAGCATAGAGTGTAATTGTATGATATAACCCCACAGCTTGGATGTGTTTTGAGGCCTAAGGCTAAAGGCCAAACTCACAACCTGCTGAGGAAGGCAAATAGTGTTCTATAGCTCCTTAAAAGTCACAAGTGCTGAAAGGGAATTTAGTTGGATCTAATTACTTATTTGGGGACTGTCAAGAAACCCTGGGGCAGTCAAATTTACAAGTTCTATGAATAGAGAATTATAAGTGAACAGGGATATTGAGCCTTGTGAGTTTTCAGCTGGTTGTGAGTACAGGGAATTGTATGGCAGCCCTTCTTGAAGATTGTTAACTCTTTTTATGAATCATTTAGTCCCAAGAAATCATTGTACTTCTAGAGGGAGTTTAGAAGGCCCTTCCATTTTCAAGTAAATAAGTTTGCTCCTAAGGTGGCTGGAAAGAAAGAACAACAATGTACAAAAGGGGTGGAGAAAGGCACACTCTGGGGACTGCTATGCAATGTGGCTGGGGCAATGAAAAGAAAGAGGGAAGAGCTAAAGACGAATCCCAAATTTCTGACTTTGGCAGGCAATTGGAGAGTGGTGTTATTTATTGAAATGAGAATATTAACAGGTTTGAGGGAAACGTGGTGTGTTAGTTTTGTACCTTTTGCCTTTGAGACCTGTTCAGTAGGTCATCCTAAGTTGGCAAATTGGAGCTGGAATTCAAGAGAGAAGTCACCGCTGCTGTCAATAACTTGTAATAGTAGTTTGAGAACAGACACGCAGAGTTTGAAATATGGCTCAAGTCATTTACCAACTCCGTGGCCTTATCCATACTCTATAAACTTTCTAAGCTTCTGTTTATTCAACAAAATGATTATGATAATAATAGTAGCTACCTCAAAGAGTTATTTTGAGGATAAAATGAGAAAATGATCATATAATCATTGGCATAGCACTTGCTTCATTCCAGTCGTTTAATATTTGTCCATCACTAGGCAACAGGAAGACAGAAAGGTACAGAAGCGTGAGTTTCAAAAGTATGTATACTGTATGTAGTTTTTATAAAATAATATTTATATCCTACAATACTGGGAGAGCTTGGTATCTATTTAATAATTGGATTGGAAATAGGTTCTTTACTCTGGGACATCCCCTCTGCTACTGCAGATCACATCTTTAAATGGGGATGATGTTGACGAAAACTTTGCTTATTGTGATGACTAAATGTTTTGTTGCTATCGTTTCTATCTACATATCTCTTGACTTCTCTAACAATATTTCTGTGTGTGTAGCTCAGACAGGTGCTTTTTGCATGATTAATTCAGTTTAAGGAATTTCATAAGAAAAATCTTACAAAATTGAAATCTCAAAACTTAGAGTGCTGTGTAATTCAGTCATTTTTCAAAAAGTGCATTGGATTATCCATCATTTTTAAACATCATTTTCCTGTAAATATTCTTGATTGGCTCAAGGAAACTTCCTTTCTTGCTATCTCCTTTTTCCAGTAGATTATAAGGGAGACATTGTCCTTAGCTTCCATAAATACCCATTTTTATGGGCTTCTCTTAAGAATTTAATGAAATGTTCTGTTTAAAAAGAGAAGTCAATACAATTGTAAGAGTTTGTCGAGTATCTTGGATCCACCGTGACATTCTGACATTTTCTGAGGTATTTTCTCCTCTCTCTCTCTCTCTCTCTCTCTTTCTTTCTCTCTCTCTGTCTTTCCCTGTTTGAGCTTTTTACTATAATTTTCTGGGACACTAGGATTCAGTTTAATTTTCACTTTACAATATCCCATTATAGATTTTAGAGTTAACAGATCTGTTTGACCTGTGGTGAATAATGTACCCTTAATGATAGTTAAATATACTATGAGTCACTATTTACAGATGTTTCTTCCTGACATATCTTTGGCCACATCCACAGTTAGGAAGTATGCCCTAAGTTTGTTCTCATTAAACTTTTTTCATACCTAAGCTCCACTACCACAACTTTTCATTAGCTGACCTGTTCAGACTAAACACACTTGGACTTGATCATGTTACACAGGTCATGGTGGATCTATAAATTTATTTCAACACCTTTTTAAATCCATGAGTTTGAAATTCTGAGACTAGATTAGTTAAGAGGATAAACTTTGAAGCCAGCCCTGAGTTCAAGCTCTTGCTTTGCTGCTTTCCTAGCAATTTGACACTGAACAAGGTACCTAACCCCTTCTATCCTCAATGCTACACTTGCAAAGCTAGAATGATTAAAGTAGCTACAACATTAAGCTTGTGATGAGAATTCTATGAGACAATGTGCATAAATTTTCTGGCCTTGTTTAGTACCTATTAACTGTCAGGTACCATTATTGTTTGTAGTAAAGTATGTTTACTTAAACTTATGGAATAGTAATTGTTAAGCAGGCTATTTAAATTGCTATTGTTATTTTGTAATGAAGCAAGAGTTACTACTGGTGATGTGCAAAAGAAAAAAAATCTGAAATGACAACATAATCCAACAAATAATCCAATTTCCTCTATCCCTTTTGCTTCATTGCTTGCTTTCTACATAAATAGTACTGAATGGTCCTTTCCTATTACATGTGTGCTTTGATATAACTTTGTAAATACTCCATCTAGAGAGAATGTCTGAAATGCTGGATTTCTCTAACTAGTGCAGGCACTGGGTGAGTCATCACCCTTTTTGCTGGATGGTAGTGTTGTCATTGTTATGAAATACTCAAGCTCATGGGGCCATATTCATTATACATTCATGTTTTACTTGGAAAGTTCAACTTAAGATTTTTTTTTCCTAAATATTAAAAGTCTGCCAATGTCATTCTGTCTGTGGCCACTATTATAAAAATAGATATTTCAGCCAAAATAACTATGTGGCTTTAATGTGTACAGTGTTTTCGTAATAGTGAAAATACTACAACAGGATTTTTTTTGTCCAGATATATCAACAGCTTGAAAATGAACTGCCTGCCTTAGAACACTTTTATGTCACTAAAATTTAAAAATATTACAAGGCTTGAGTAATGTGGTTAAAGATGCTTAGTTATATAGACCATAGTCATTATCCTGAAAGTATAATTATCATAGCAAGTTTATTTCTTAAAAGGTGAAGTTAGTTTTATTAAGCTCAATAAATTTGTTATTAAACTTAAGAAAAATGTGTTCTTGGTGGTGATTTTGATATTGGTAGTGGTCCAGACTAAATGAATTGATGCATATATTACTAATACTTCCAATTGAGAAATTCACTCAGTGTTATCGTTACCGCTTTGGGCAAAAGGAGACCAAAACATGGGTATTCAGTCTTGTGAGATATAATGTTTGCTAAAGAGTTAAGGAGCACAGCACAATGCACATGCTCTATGCTAAATTAATTTTTATCATATTCCAATGAGTTGGAATTTCGTTCCTATCACCTATGTTCTTTCTGGTTGTGATATTTTAAAAAATCTTACTTGTGTTACTATTTCTCATAACAGGAAGTTATATTCAAACTAGACACACATAATTTGGAGTCTGGCAGACTGAAATGTCCGTTTGATCCTCAGCAGCCTTTTGCTTCAGTAATGACAGGTAAGATCAATGACAGGCAGTTCTTACTTTTAAATGATTTTCTGAAGAGGTATTTGTTGCCAAACCACATTTTCCTATTGAGCAGAAGATAATTTTGGATTAATCTTCCACAAGCTATTTGGTTCCACTATTTTAGTGTCAAATCTTTCTATCTTGAACATCCTTATCAATAAAGTGAACCCACATTAATCCTTAATGTTTGTGTAGTCACTTTTTAAATGAACTTTTGATTGAATTCTTTATAATGCAAAGGACACACAATTACTTGTTCTATAATTTTATATATAGATGTCTGGGATTTCCTTATACTGAGCCATGTCCCTGTTTGGCTCAGCATAGAAGTTAAATTTAGCAATTCCATAAGTGGATAAATTAATAAACCAAATTAATCAAGCTATAGCATACAGATAATAGAATGTTATAACAATTTTTTTTCTTGATTTCATTGTAACCTTATTATATTAATGGAAATGTGAAATTTTTGCTAGCTCAGTGAGTCTTCTCTCATCTTGCATACATTTTAAATTCCCTTACGAGATGACAATCTTGTTCAAAGATGGTCTGAAGCCTGTTTGGAGGAATGTCAGCAAGACCTCTGAATTTCAGCCATTATAAGGACTCCTTTTGTCTTGGTTTGGTTCATGACTTTAGTCTCTTTTCATTTAACGTGTCCATCAAATGTTTGAATAGAGGATAAGAGTGAAGCACCATGACATTTTAATTTTCACTTAGTGAGAACCAGTGATTTTGCTTTGAAGTGAAAGCGTATGTCTGTTTTTGTGTTTTTTGAAAATTATATGACTAATGGTCAGTCATTATTCTCAGAAAATGAGATAGATGATCTTCCAAGTGGGGTTGACACACCCTTAATAAAAAACAATAGATTGTAGGCATTGGTGACCCCTTTTAGGAATCCCTAAGTAATTTTGTATACAAAGAAGACAGGTTTAAAGCCTGGATATTCAGATCTAAATTTAGGTTGAAACATCCCATCTTTTTTCTGACAAAACATTTAAATACCTGCATTTGTATATGTTTCAAAATGATGGTTTGCTTCCTTTGCTCTTACCAAGCATTTTTATAATGTCTTTGTTGTTGTTAGTTTATTTTTTTAAAAATTTGCTCCACAATGAAATATTGCCATTTCCCTATTATTTTTTAGGGAAATGCCTTCAGAGGATGGAAGCAGTACCATATCTACATCTACTTTACATAGCTGGATTTCTCTCCTTTGTGTTTTTTTTTTCCTTTAGAAGTTAGCTATTGTCATTAAGTTTGGATTGTCCCAAATAGTCCAGTGAAAGGCATATTTAGATGGATATTAATCAGGGATCCCTTCTTCTATGAGGCAGAATTTTAAAGATATATTCCTGAGGAAAATTCAATTTCTATGATCAAATAATATCTTGGTTCTCATATTTAGGCATTTAAAAATTCTAAATGCTCTGTAGAGATTAGCCATTCCTTAAACTGTTTTATTAAGTGTAACCCAAAGTGGTTGATTAAAACGGCGTCTTGAAATACCAGAGGTTTAGCTCTCAGAGGGGCAACATATTCTTCTGTAGGGACAGCTTTTCCTGCCACCCTCCCCGCCCCCGCCCAGGGCTCTGGCTGGCATTGGGGATCACTGATCTCTGCTCCTTCTTTTCCTCCCCCATCCTTTTCCCTCCTCTTCCTCCTTCTACTCTCCCTTCTCTCCTTTCTCCTTCCTTCTCACCTTCTTGAACTTCTCCCCCATCCTCCTACTTCTTCCTCTCTCTTTTTACCATCCTTTCTTCCTCTTCTCTTCCTTCTCCTCCTGCCCTATTCTTTCTTCTCTCCTTTTCTTTTCCTCTTTGCCTTCCTCCTCTTCCCTCTCCCTCTCCCTCTCTCTCCCTCTCCTCCCCCCCCCCCGACCTTCCTTTCTCTCTGATAATACATGGACATGCATTTTACACAAATAATAAGACAAGGAAGTTTGGTATGCAGTGATGGTAACATCATTCCCTTTTGGAGAATTCCTGTTTATCAGAACTGTTAGAGACATGATTAGCTACAAGGAATGCAACATGTTATAATTGCAAAGAATGACTTCAGTGCTGAAAGCTCCCTTTCTGCAGAGGTTAGGCAAAGAAAAGTTGTGGTCATTGAGGTTGCGTCGGGTTAAGTAAATACTAATTACACAATTCATCCTTCATTGTGGCATTTAACTTTTAATATTTTTTGTCTTCCTACAAAGAGGAACTCCTAGCTATGATATTTCTTTGAATTATTTGTAGGAAGGAGGGAAAGAGGAACAGCATATTCAAAAAAGAACCTAAAGCATGTGCAATTATTAATTCAGAAGAATTTGGCCTCTTTTATATTCAAGTATCTGACATCAGCTTACCAAAGTTAATTGAGTTATCTTTTCTTCAACTAAGCTAATTTTTCAAAATCTGAAAGTGAAATTTATGAAACAACATATTCTGATATTGAGCAATAACCATCTTTGGTGTCATTCTGTGAAGTCTATATATTTTAAATAATATCTTTTGCAATACTCTTAGAAGTCCTGTGTATTTTTTTCTCCCTCTCAGATGAGTACCTCTATTCTGGAACAGCGTCTGATTTCCTTGGCAAAGATACTGCATTCACACGGTCCCTTGGGCCTACTCATGACCACCACTACATCAGAACCGACATTTCAGAGCACTACTGGCTCAATGGTTAGTAATTTTTTGCAGTTTTGATTGTTTTGCCTTTGCTTTTGGATAGATAAGAAGCTCATTATTATTCATTCATATGTGTTTGGGATAACTGATTTAGCTCAACATTATAAAATACATTTGAAATAATTCCACACTAAGTTAAACAAATTTCCAAAACCTTTTGTGTGTATAATGATAGCTGATATTTATTGAGTGTGTGCTATGTCCTTGACATTATTCTGTTTGAATTGATAATTTTAATATTCACAATGACCTATGAGATGTCTTATTATTTTATACATTTTAAAGATGAGCAAACTAAAGTAGAGAGAAATTAAGTAATTTGGTCAAGGTCTTACAATTTGTCAGTTGCAGAACTGGGATTCAAGCTGGCAATCTTACTCCTGTGGTCTGTGTTTTATGACTAATCCATGTACTGTCTATTAGCCCAATGTAAAGGGGTTAATTGTAATGCCAACTTCTGTTGCTTAAAGATAATTTATGTTTAGGTTAAGACATGATCCTCAAAAATTTTAAGCATATTGAGATTGACATAACTTTGTCTGATTACTATTTTATTTAGGGGTCATAGAGTATTTTGAGTTTAAAAAGCAAACAACAAAAAAACCCAAGAAACTTCTAAATGGATTTATTTAATTAATTCAAAGAACACTACAAGCTCTTCCCCCACTCCACTGACTTACAACAGATCATATTTTATCATGATTTTTTTAGGTTTTCTAGTTGACATATGACTTTATTCCATTGAATGGCAGAATGACATAGCACTGTTATTTAAGCAGTGAGACAACATTTCTCCTTCCCACCATAAACATTGGGCTTTAGTGAAGGAGGGCAGGGTAGAGATTTCCTAGGAGCTATCTCTCTATCTCTCAGTGTCATTTAAGCAGCAACAAGATAAACAAAAGGGAAAACACTTTTAAAACATTTCTTTAGTCAAAACCTCCAGATCTGTTTGTTTGCACAACAATGTGATCTCCATTGACCAAAGTAGTATCCTTAACGGGTGGGGAAAACAGATATAGAATCCCCCTAACTATGTAATTATCTTGTCACATGGAAGGCAAAACTAGATTTTTGTGCATAGTGAGATTTTTGTGGAGTTACTTCTTTTGAGAGTAATTTAAGAGATTTCCCCTGCGGAAAAGCTTAGATATGGGTTTAGGTAATAAAAGATATTCTTATGGCATACAAATAAAGTATAAGGTTATATGTTTCAGTCTTGGGATGGCAAATATCACCACATTGCTACTCTTTTAAAAGATTATTCTATTTTTTTCCTTAGTTATGACATGCCCCAAAAGAAGTTTGCAGCATTGTTAATATAATAAATGTAGGAAATATGTATTCAACTATTATTTGCCTAGGATGATATTCTTAATGTTGTACGAAGAGAATTACAACGTAGGAAGCCTTTGAATTGGTTTAACATTCCGTTAATTAACAACATTTGAGGCCCTGTTACCTACTGGATGCTATTCTACCCAAGGGGCCTACACAGATACCTAGGGAAGACTGCTGACTGTGTGAATGATGAACCATGGCTCAGCCTGGAGTATAAAGAGAGAGTGGGACGTTAGGCTACAAAGCCATAAATATTATCCTGAAACCAATGGAGAGCCATTGATGGCTTACTCTTTAATAAGGGAGTCAGACTTTTTTTTTAAGGTACTTTAAAAAATAGTGTGTTTTTTAATAGCATGAGAGGAATAGAATGAAGTGAAGACCAAGGGAGAATGAGGGCAGAGAGAGAAGAGGCCCCTGCGTGAAAACTGGGGACAGAGACAGAAACAAAGATAAAGGTAGTGGCGATGGGGATGGACATGAGAATACACAGCAAAGAATATTTGAGAGAGAAGATATTGGTTTGTGAATAGAAGAATCCAAAGATATGAGGCAGAGTTCAAGAGAAGATTTGGATGCTGGGAAAACTTTGCCATTAAGGAAGAAGCCAGTAGAAAGGAAAAAATTAAAGGCAGGAGAAAAGATACATGTTAGAAGTTTCAATGAACTGAATTCAAGCAAATGATTAAGAATTAGGAGAATTCATATTTATGGTTCTAGGTCATTCAAGGCAGATTGCTTAGTGGTTAAAAGCCAGGGTGACCATATGATCTGGTTTTCCCAGGACACTTGTGGTTTACTTCTATTGTCCTTTTACTCTCAAAAGTGTTTTAGTTTAGATAAAAATTATACCTCTGTTTCTGTGAAACTTAATTATCTGTGCTTAAATCTTGACTCTCTTATTGGTGACCTTGGGCAAACCTTTCTGTTCATTAAAATTCTTTGTATATAAATATAGAATCAATTAATAATAGTATCTTATTAATACTATTAATAATAGTATCTAATATGATACTATTATTACGATAATAGTATAATAGTATCATAATGAGTAAATTAGATCTTATAGGGAAGTCTTTTAGAAGACTATTTTAAAGGCTGAATTACTGTCAATATTATTATCGTCATCATCATTATTCCTGAGGGTAGGAGAGGTAGGGGGTGGGACTAAAACCCTGAATGTCCTGTGATTCTGAGCCATCTCTTTAGCATTTTAAATTATTGACCAACTTTTCCTTCTTTCCGGTTACACTTCATAATCCTATGAGCTCATCCATCCTCATAATTTCAACTGTTCCCTGTGTTCCAATGTTTCCTAAAACTATATTACCAACCTTCTCTTATGTATAACTAAGTGGCCTTAAGAAATATTTATTTGGACATCTTACATTTTCATCTCAGATTAAAACAAAAAAAATGATTGTTTTATATGGGAATAAAGATACCTAAGCCTTAGCTTTGATTATGCCATTAACTTGCTTTGAAATTTTTACAAGTTCTTTAATGACCCTTCACTTTAACAGGATCTAAAATATAAAATCCTGTGAGTTAAAAAAAATATAAATATATGTATATGTATATATCTTGTTTTTACTTTATAACCTGTCCTTCAGTACTCATTTCCTGATTTTTATCTGTCTTAACTTTCTGAACTTCTTATACTCAGTTACCTTGGAGTTATCTTTGATTCCTTCTTCTCCTCCATCCCCTTTATCTGATCTGTCCCTAAAGGTCTTTGCTTCCTTCACAACATCTGTTGACCTTGTTCTTTCTATGGCCACCATCTTCTGATAGGTCTTCATTGCCTCATCTCTGGTTTATTGCCATTAGTTTATTGTTTACTAACTAATCTCCCTATCTCTCATCTCTTCCCCTTCAAATTTATTTTATTTTATATAGCATCCATGCTGGTTACTACCTGAGGCACTTTCAAGGAGCTATTTTATTTGCAGGTATAATTTTGAGAGAATTACTATTTGCAACTTACATTTGGGGATATATTAAAAATCAAATAATAGTTCAGAGTTAAACAGCTAGTGGAGGTGAGACTGAAACTCGGATATGTATATCCAGCTCTAGATATTGTATTGTTTTCATTGCATGATACAGTCCATCAAGCTAAATTCTGCTCTTTTGACGATACATGCCCTGCTCTTGCAGCCTTACTACATGCATTGTCCACGTGTTCCTGCCATATTGGGCAACAGCAAACCAAGGATGCTGGTCTAGTAGTAGGAACTAGGAGAGATAGAGGAGGTGGAGTTAGGCAAGCAATGGGGGAGACCTAGGCATTCTGGCTGAAGCCAGGGAAATAACAAACAGCAGGTCAGATGTTTGCCGAGGGAAAGACAGACTGGAGTTAGAAGAGCACAATGCTTCAGGAGACCCAGTCATTCAAGAGTTCCTTGGTGTGTGGAAACTAGAGCAGAGCAAGGGGAGAAATTGTAGAAACTATTTGATATGCTTATAATGAAGAGAAACCTGACAGGCTAAGACACAATACTGGCTTGCTTAGGAAACATTTCTGCCCTTTATTAGAAATGGCTATTTTCCACATGTATTCAGCCTATGGTCCAAAGACAGAGTCAACAGGGTCATCTGTCTGGAGTCAGGAGTGTGAGGAGAGAGGATACAGATGAACTGTGTGGATTGTTGAGAATGAATGTTATCTTAGTATCTTACTTAACCTCATATTTTACAAATTGAGACGTAGCATGAAGAAAGGATGTTTCCTAGCCTCCTAACTGCCAAGCCCATCCTTCCATCATGATACTAAGCTTCTGAGAAGAGTAGCTTATCACATCTTTTGAGTCTGGAAGTGTGACTGCCTTTTTTGGTGGCAGTTATAGGAATAAAGGCTTTGTTTCTGCCTTAACATTGGACGTGCCACTGCACAGTTACTGACACAGGCTACTTGGTCTAAAGATGTCCTGTCCAATATGGTAGACACTAAAGACACTAGTCACATGTGGCTATTTAAATTTAAATTATAGCTACTCAGGAGAGGCTGAGGTGGGAGGATCCCTTGAGCCCAGGAGTTCAAGGCCAGCCTAGGCAAGATAGCGAGATCCTATCTCTGAAAAAAAAAAAATTAATTAATTAAAACAAAATAAATTTAAAATTTGGTTCCTCAGTTATACTAGTGGACTAGGGGCTACCATATTGGATGGCACATAGGTTTAAATATTTCCATCAATGAAGTAATATCTATTGAACATGGCTGGTTTAATGTATATTTGTTTATTAATTATGTACAATAGCCTTCAATGGTATAATGCAACACACTTGTGAATTTTCTTTAGTATCTATTAATATATACCATGTGGATGTGAAACTCACTACTGAGTTTTGTAAGGTTGTTACCGGGTTGAAAAAACTGACAGATATTTAATATTTCAAATAATGGGATCAATGTTGATGTCTTTTTTGTTTCTCCTATATGTTATTATGTCAGTGTATTATGTATTTCTAGACAGTCTGAGAATTTTTTTGTTAAATTTTGCTTTCTGTATTTTACTTTTCAGTTTAAATTTCTACTTTTTACATGTCTGAGATGAACTAAATTCTTATAAAATGTAAATGTGATACTATAGATTAAGGAAAATACAAAAATTAAATTAAATTTGCAATTGAATATTAAATGCTAAGATGCAGATTCTAAAGAATTTTCATTTTTTAATATCATGCTACCTGGATCTTTTATAAGTCTATTTTATCACTGAACTACTTAGGGAGTTTGAAATTCTTAACACATGTATGTATCCTAAATTGTGTTCTGTGCTCTAATTGGCATTAACCAGGATGAGATCAGCTAACCTCTTTATTTAACAGTAGAAGAATCCTTATCAGAATTTCTCTAAGGACTATTTAATCCAATTATGAGACTTAAAAATGTATGAATCCTGATTCTTTCCTTGAGAGACTAAGCCACCTATCACATACCTTACCAGGAGGATAAAAAATTGTGAAGATGAAATACTATAAGCAGTTCTAGATGGAGACTTAAATGGTTCCTCGGTTTCCATTATCAACTTAAATCTTAGAACATATCAGGAAATAGGAATACAGATACAAGTTAGGGTGGTTACTCAAACACGGTTGATCTTTTGTTAGAATTTCAGGATAAAACTAAGAAGTATGACCACTTAGAAAATGAAAACAAACAATAACGCCTCAGATACACGCATATGTTTTTGTTTTCTTTCCTGGAGTAGATGAGAACTTTTGTTTTAAATTTTCATTTTTAACATATGGAGGCAGTTTTCATTTGAAGTTTCTCTTGGGGTGCTTTGTTGTCTGTAAATTCTCCTTCCACATGAAAGGAGAAAATTTTAAAAATAGTAGGAAAAAGATAGAAGAAGAAGTAAAAGGAAGTTAGGAACTCACTATCAATTAAATCACAGGGTAGGTGTGCTCATCAGTATGGAAAGAGACTCATAGGGAAAAATGAAAGTGGCTTGTACTGCAGGCCACATTTTCATTTGGCAATGCCTCTTGGTGTTATGCTAGAAGTTCATTTGTGAAAATGCATGATTTGAAACTCAGTTCTTATTAGGGCATGTGTTTCAAATGCCAAAGGGAGAAAATGTGCTATAATAAAGCCCAGGTGCCTATTGGTATGACTTTAAATTGTTTAATTCAACAACTCTGCACTGATTAAATGATACCTATTTTTAGCCAAATTTGGCAGCGGGTTAGGAAAGGGTTTCTATCATAAAATAATATCAGTGTTCTAAGACAGGATGTCAATGGAATCTGTAAGAAAGAAACTCTATATTCTTACAACTTATATTTATTTTTAACTCTTAAGTATGCTTATTATTTAAATCATAGAATAGAGTACTATTTGATACCATTATTTTCATAATTAGCTTTCTTTATATAATGAACATTTGGCTTAAACACCTCCAATATTCCCCTCCAGAACAATTTTCTTACAGTTCTTATAAAAGAACCAACATTTATGAAACAGTTCAATAAAATCAGCAATGACTGACCATCTATGTTATTATATATTAGTTGAAAGTTAAAAGAAATAGCACTTGGAAAAGCATCTATGCTACTCTCCGCATTAATGTCATAATGAAATTTCAGAAGTATAGACTGATGTCATACTCTACCTTTTGACCATTTCAAATATAAATACCTGGCAACACTTGGATAATGTTTTTCATATCCAAAGTAGGTTGTCCTGTGCATTCTGCAATATAGCAATGAATTGCCATATTTACTTATACTCCTTTTGGCCTTATACATTCTTCTCTGTTTTATTAATAGGATTGTGTTTTGGCAAACAAGTGAATAGCAATCACCTTATGTAACCGCTTTTCCCATTTGAGTGTCTGAGGAGAGCTTTATAAGCATCTCTCTCTCCCTCACATTGGTAATTATTTTACCTGTGATGCCTTTCTATTTCAAATCAATGAGTTCTTATTTTCTCTCTACAGAGAACAGTGCATAACTTTTGTACCACTATGTTATTTATTTATTTTTTTTATTTCAGAATATAACAGGGGTACAAATGTTTTGGTTACATAGTTTGCTTTTGAACAGTTTGAGCCAAAGTTATACGTGTGCCCATTGTACCCAAGATAGTATACATTGTACCCATTAGGTGTGAATTTACCTGACCCCTCCCCCCAACCTGCTTCATTTCTGTTGAATTTTACTACTGTGTGTGCACATGGGTGTTGATCAATTAGTTCCAATTTAATGGTGAGTACATGTGGTATTTGTTTTCCATTCTTGTGATGCTTTGCATGGTAGAATGGTCTCCAGTTCCATTCAGGTTGTTACAAAAGGTATTAGTTCACCATTTTTGTAATGGCTGAGTGGTACTCCATAGTATGTATATACCACATTTTATTAATCCACTCATGTATTGATGGGTACTTGGGTTGATTCCATGTCTTCGCAATTGTGAATTGTGCTGCAATAAACATTCGAGTGCATGTGTCTTTTTGATAAAATGATTTTTTTCCCTTTGGGTAAATACCCAAAAGTGGGATTGCTGGTTCAAATGGTAGGTCTACTTTTAATTCTTTCAGGTATTTCCATACTATTTTCCACAGAGGTTGTACTAGTTTGCAGTCCCACCAGCAGGGTATGAGTGTTCCCTTCTGTCCACAACCACACCAGCATCTGTTGCTTTGGGAAATTTTGATAAAATCCATTCTCACTGGAGTTAGAATTAAACCTGATTGTGGTTTTGGTTTGCATTTCCCTGATGATTAGAGACTTTGAGCATTTTTTCATATGTTTATTGGCCATTAATCTATCTTCTTTTGAAAAGCTTCCATTCATGTCTTTTGCCCACCTTTTATGGGGTTATTTGATTTTTTCTTACTGATTTGAGTTCTTTGTATATTCTGGTTATCAGCCCTTTATTGGATGTATAACATGCAAATATTTTCTCCCACTCTGTAGGTTGTCTACTCACTCTATTGATTGTTTCCTTGGCTGTACAGAAGCCTTTTAATTTAATCAAGTCCCATTTATTAATTTAATCAAGTCCCATTTGTTAATTTTTGTTGTTGCTATGATTACCTTTGGGGTCTTCTTCATAAATTCATTGCCTAGGCTGATATCTAGAAGAGTTTTCCCTACACTTTCTTCTAGAATTCTTACAGTTTCATGTCTTAGGATTAAGTCTCTTATTCATTGTGAATTAATTTTGGTGAGTGGTGAGAGGTATGGATCCTGTTTCAGTCTTCTACATGTGGCTATCCAATTTTCCCAGCATCATTCATTGAATAGGGATTCTTTTCCCCAGTGTATGTTTTTGTCTGCTTTGTCAAAGATCAGATGGCAATATGGGGCTAATTTTATATCTGGGATCTCTGTTCTGATCCATAGGTCAAGGTCTCTGTGCTTGTGCCAATACCATGATGTTTTGGTTACTATAGCCTTGTAGTATAGCTTGAAGTCTAGTAAAGTGATGCCTCCTGATTTGTTCTTTTTGCTTAAGGTTGCTCTGGCTATTCAGAGTCTTTTCTGGTTCCATATGAAGCTTAGAATTATGTTTCCTAGATCTGTGAAAAATGACATTGGTGTTTTAATGGTGATTGCATTGAATCTGTAGATCACTTTGGGTAATATAGGCATTTTAATAATGTTGATTCTGCCAATCCATGAGCATGATATGTTTTTCCATCTGTTTAGGTCCTCTGCAATTTCCTTCCTCAGTGTTTCATAGTTCTCCCTGTAGAAGTCTTTCACCTCCTTAGTTAAATATATTCCTAGGTATTTTATTTTTTTGTTGTTGCTATTGTGAAAGGTATTGAGTCTTTGATTTGATTCTCAGCTTGACTGTTGTTGGTGTATAGGAATGCTACTGATTTGTGTACATTGATTTTATAACCTGAAACTTTGCTGAATTTGTTTATCAATTCTAGGAGTCTGTTGGCAGAATCTTTGGGGTTTTATAGATATAAGATCATATCATCAGCAAAGAGCAATAGTTTGACCTCTTCTTTTCCCACTTGGATACCCTTGATTTCCTTCTCTTGCCTGATTGTTCTGGCTAGAACTTTCAGCTCTATGTTGAATAGAAGTGGTGATGGTGGGCAACCTTGTCTGGTTGTAGTTCTAAGCAAGAATACTTTCAATTTTTCCCTGTTCAATATGATGTTGGCTGTGGGTTTGTCATATATGGCTTTTAAATTTTGAGCTAAGTTCCGTCTATGCCTATTTTGTTAAGCATTCTTATAAAAAAGTGTTAGATTTTGTCAAATGTTTTTTCTGTATCTATTAAGAGGATCATATGGTCTTTGTTTTTGCTTCTATTTATGTGGTGAATTACATTTATAGATTTGCATATGTTGAACCATCCTTGCATCTCTGGTATGAAGCCTACTTGGTCTTGGTGAATTATTTTTTTCACAAGCAGTTGAATTCGGTTTGCTAGGATTTTACTGAGAATTTTTGCATCTATATTCATAAGGGATATTGGTCTGTAATTTTCTTTTCTTGTTTTGTCCTCTCCTGGCTTTGGTATCAAGGTGATATTGGCTTCACAAAACGAGTTGGGGAGGATTCCTTCCTTCTCAATGTTATGGAATAATTTCTGCAGTATAGGTACCAGGTCTTTAGAGGTCTGGTAAAATTCGGGTATGAAACCATCTGGTCCAGGACTTTTTTTTGTTAGAAGTTTTTTTCATTGCTGCTTCAATTTCAATACTTGACATTGGTCTGTTCAGGAATTCTATTTCTTCCTGATTGATCCTAGGGAGGCTGTGTGCTTCCAAGAATTTGCCCATTTATTCCACATTTTCAAGTTTATGTGAATAGAGATTTGAATAGTATTCCGAGATGATATTTTGTATTTCCATGGTATCAGTTGTGATATTTCCTTTTTTGTTTCTGATTGAGCTTATTAGAGTCCTTTCTTTTCTGCTCTAGTTAATCTAGTGAGAGGCCTTTTGATTTTGTTTATCTTTTTAAAGAACCAACTTTTTGTTTAATTAATCATCTGTATAATTCTTTTGTTATAGATTTCATTTAACTCTGCTCTGATCTTGGTTATTTCTTGTCTTCTGCTGGGTTTGAGATTGGTTTGCTTTTCCTTTTCCAGTTCCTTGAGATGATTCATTAAATTGTTGATTTGTGATCTTTCAGTCTTTTGGATATAGGCATTGACGGCTATGAATATTCCTCTCAGGACTGCGTTAGCAGTATCCCACAGATTTTGATAACTTGTGTCCCCTTTATCATTTAGTTTGAAGAATCTTTTGGTTTCCATTTTAATTTCCTCCTTTACCCAGCTATCATTCAGCAATCGGTTGTTTAGTTTCCATGACTTTGTGTGTAGATGACTGTTTCTGTTGGAGTTGATTTCCGATTTTATTCCTCTGTGGTTTGAGAAGATATATGGAATAATTTCTATTTTTTTAAATTTGTTGAGGTATGTTTTGTGGCCTAGGATGTGATCAATCTTAGAGAATGTTCCATGAGGTGATGAGAAGAACATATATTCAGTAGGTTTTGGGAGGAATGTTCTATAGATGTCTGTTAGGCCCATTTGTTCTAGAGTTCTATTTAAGTCCATTGTTTCTTTGTTAATTTTCTGTTGGAGGATCTGTCCTGTTCTGTCAATGGGGTGTTGAAGTCCCTGGCTATTACAGTGCTGCTGTTTATCATTTGTTTAGATCAAGTAGGATTTGCTTTATGTATGTGGGCACTCCTGTGTTAGGTGCCTAAATATTTAGAATAGTTATGTCTTCTTGTTGAATAGTTCCCTTTACCATTATATAATGATCATCTTTGTCTTTCTTTGCTTTTGTTGATTTGCAGTCTATGTTATCTGATATAAGAATTGCTACATCCACTTTCTTTTGATTTCCATTTGCATGGAATATTGTTTTCCATCCTTTTACCTTGAGTTTGAATGAGTCCTTGTGGGTTAGATGTGTTTCCTGGAGACAGCAGATACTTGGCTTGTGTTTTTCTATCTATTCAGCCAGCCTATGTCTCTTGAGTGGAGAGTCTAAACCATTCATATTTATTGAAAGAAGTGATAAGTGGGGTAGATTTCTGTTCATCCTGATGAGTAGAACTTGACTGTTCTGTTTTACCTCTTGAGCCATTGTGGTATCTGTGCTCTGACCTTTATCTTTTGAGTGATGTAACACTGATTGGTCTCTACTGTGTTGATCCATGTATAATGCAGTTCTGAGTACTTTTTGTAGGGCAGGTCTTGCCCTGAAAAATTCCCTCAGTGTTTGCTTGTCTGAGAAAGTCTTTATTTCTCTCTCATATAAGAAACTTAGTTTTTAGGATACAAAATTCTAGGCTGGCCATTATTCTGTTTGAGAAGACTGAGCATGTGACTGCTCTCACAATTGCTATGGGAGGGGAGGGCCCGTAGTCTCCCTGTGCCACTCTTATGTCCTGGGGCCACTGGGTCCTGCCTGCCTATTTAGTCTACCAGCGGCCAATTTTGCAAAATGCTGCTGTGGGGGCTCTACTCTCAGTAATGGGCTTGGCCAGGAACATGCCCACACTGCAGAGAAACAGGCTTCTCAGCACCGAGAACTCTTGTGGTTATTACGGGTGGGAAGAGGCGTGGTCTCCCTGCACGGCTTTCATGTCCTGGGGGCCTGTTCAAGCCAGCAGTGGGCATTCCCATGAAACACTGCTGTGGCAGCTCCACTCTCAGTGGCAGGCTTGGCTGGGAATGTGCTCCCGCCACAGAGAAACAGGCTCTCAGCACAGAGCACCCTCGTGGTAGCTGTTGGGGCAGAGGGGCTGTGGCTATAAGCCAGCTTGAGCTAAAATTACTTTCTGTCATCCCAGGAATGGAGGAGGTGCACATGAGGCAGCATCCAGGTGTAAGAATGCCGGTTCTCTGGTCTCTCATGGCACTCTCCTGGATGGTGAGACTTTTGTGTCCCACTGCTCACTGTAATCACCCACATTGGGGAAGGGGCCCTCCCTTACCCTTTCACTGGGTTCCAGGCCTCTCTGGATATGGTCTGCACTGCTGCCCTCTCTTCTCTCTCTTCCTCTTTCTCAGCTTTTGCAGCCCTTCTCAGAGGGGTCCCCAGATGCCTCTGCTGTCTCTCCCTGTGATCCACACCTGAGCCACAATTGTTCTCTGCTCTCCTCAGTCCAACCTTCTGCCCTTCAGCCAGGACAATCCGACAAGCTATGTCTCTAGTTGGCCATCTTGGCTCACTCCCTTTTGTTTTTTTTAAAAGTTAAAAGTTCAACTCAATCATTATGTAGGTCTGATAAGATACTAACATTTCAAGGGTCATGTTACTGCATGTGTAACTTCTACTTAATATAAATTTAAGTGCTACAATAAATTCTACTCATGTCAATGCCCATTTTAAGCTCACATATTTGTGAAGATAAAGGAAGTCAATCACATTCCTATAATTTCTGCATAGTTTCAGTTTTATCCCTTTTTTGCCCCATTATAATTACTTAATAATTTATATTTATTATTCAGTCCTTACTCCCCCTGTCCATGCATACATCTGTATTATTGATCTTGGGTTAAGGAGTCTCTCTGTATCCTTTTTCCCACATGCAGAATGGGAGTCTGTTAGTGACTCTTAAACTTAGATGTATATACAAATCTGCTATAGGGTATTATTATATTTTTGCATTTGTTTATGTTTAAAATACACATGCTAGTTCAACAAGAGATTTTCATCTAGTTTGGTGCCATTGCATTTAGGCAACTGTAAATTCAAAAAGTTCTACAGATTATTATTAATCCTTGATCTATGTCTGTGGAATCCCATAGTTGGTTGGTATTTCTGTTTGTTTGTTTGTTTGTTTTCTATTCATTGTTGCAGTATCCTTTTGAGTCATTGGATACATCACAACTAGGCCTTCTTAGGCACATCTTGACCATGTCAGTATTTCCTTAATCCAGAGTAAAATTGGTTTGAAGTGAAGAGTCAGTTCTTATTTATTTCTGTATTCTTTGACTTTAACAGTTTTTCTTTTTTGCTCTAAGTTCCTAGGACATAGCAATATTTTTAAATAAATTATTTCTTTATTTTCATTAATTTGCTGAAATCCTAATAATCCTATATTTATAGGAAAATTTGTTTCCACAGAGTTGTGGGGTTTTTTAAAGAAAACATACTTAAATAAAAAATCAGGAATGTTAATTTCTGACTAAAAAAAGAGATTTTACTTTGCTCAGGGATCAAAACCAAGTGTTTGTGATTTATCAACAACTTGAAAGAGGGCCTGGGAGTGGGAACCTTGAGTGGAATTGTTAATGGGCCTTTTCAATTTAAGATTAATTGGAAAAGAAAATTTTTAAAAACCCTATGTGGTTTTTTAAAATTTGATTTTTATGTAATTTTCTAGGCCCACACCAAAATGAGATTATCAGAAGTGTAAGAGTACATTGGCATTCTTAATTCCAGAAAAGAACAGGCAAATAACAGAGAATAAAGAGAAGAAGTTTATGCACATTCCCTTCCTCTCTCTTCCTCTCAGGGCTTCTCATTAAAGCAGAGAAGAGGTTGGATGGGAGACATGGGGCTGACCCAGAGAGGCTAGAATGATAATGATGAAACCACCCATCACTTGGACTCCAACATTAACTGTTGTCTGTTGAAGAAGGCTATTGTGAAGCTTTCTTTTATTGGGCCATTGACCAACTGCTGTACATTTGCAGGGCAGTGATTTTTTAGTACTCCTGGGGTACACAGCAATCAGAGCCTTAGGCAAAACCCTAGAAAAGGCAATGTTGGTCTTTTTCAGCTCCCACCAAATTCTTCTTTTCTTCTGAAACATTTTGTCTTCTCTTTTCTCCTGTTTCTACTTCCTAAACACTCAGTGCTCTGTGCTTCTTTCCAGGTGCCTTACATTTTCTGCTTAAAGTCCTTCCTTTATTCCTCAATAAGTATTCTGTCTTCTTTGCTCTAATCAAAAGATTATTTCTGAACTAGCTCCAGCCAATTACAGATTGGCCACCTGGTTAATTCACAATTACATAAAACCAAGAGTTAAAATGCCCAATATTTTTTAAACAAGGACTTAGTAACCCAAGTCAATCTGTCGTTGATGCAGTGCAAAGTGATTTATTTTATTTGCAAATACTTTTCCTCTTTACATATATTATGGATATCTTTCCATGTTGGTACATATAGACCTACTTCATTTTTAATAATGACATGTTATTTTTACAAGTACATGGATGTGCTCAATATCCTTGTTTGTTTTCATAATAATGATAATGATTATCATCCCCATTACCATCTTAATAATAAATTGAATTTTTTGAATACATTATATATCAGACACTACCAGACGCTATGTGCTTTATGTGTATTAACTCATTTGGTCATCATTTCAGTTATCTTACTGGATAGATGACATTGGTAGCCTTATATTATGCATGAGGAAACTGAGACATAGAGAAGATGAATAATTTGTCTAAAGTCATCTTTCCAATAAGTGGCAGAGACAAGATATAAATGCAGAAAGAGTGCCTCCAGAGCCTGTACTGGAGTTGACCCAAGCACTATTGGTTGTTTCATTTTTTTTCCCTTGGGCAATTACACAAAATGCAGCAAAGAACATCATAGTATGTCAAAATTTGGGATATGTTTATAGTTTTTCCTGAGCTCTTTATAAAAGACATTGTGGTTACAAGGCAGTGACTCCATCATATGGAAGGTAAATATAAAATAGTACATTCTCCAGATTTGAAAAGACTCACAAGTGACTTGTTCCAGTCATGTGTCACCTGTTCTGTGGAATTCCTAGAGAACTTTTTCAGTACCTCCTTATGCTAATGCATGTTGCTACATTGTATCATGTCTATTTGTGCACACGCCTCATTTCCCACATTCCACTCATGGCTCATTTTTTTTTTTATTCTGCTGCAAATTGTCTTACATTAAAAAAAAAACCAGTACTGTTATGGCTGGAATGTTTCAGTACCTTATTTTATTCCTTCTTTTCTTTCAAACAGGAGCAAAATTTATTGGAACTTTCCCCATACCAGACACCTACAATCCAGATGATGATAAAATATATTTTTTCTTTCGTGAATCATCTCAAGAAGGCAGTACTTCTGATAAGACCATCCTTTCTCGAGTTGGAAGAGTTTGTAAGGCAAGATATATTTATGTATTTGACTTAAAGCATATACGTATATGTATGAAACAATTAATGTACAATGTTGAAGTAAATGTTGATGTCCATTATTCATAAATGATAGGATACATTCATACTATCCTGTTTGCATAATTTTTGAGATCCAAAAGTAAAAAAAAAAAATTCACATTTTTCAAACATTACAGTTTATTTTTCCAGTGCCTGAACTGTTGCCCTGGTGCGAGTTACACGTCTGTGGCAGTTTGTCACTTTCGTTGAAGAGCTCTCCCTTTGCCAGTTGTTGCTATTCCCAGTAAGATCCTTGCATTGTCCTGATCCCTGGATGTTAAAATGTTTTTATACAATATTAAATAATTCTATTTTAAAATTGAAAGTAACTTGATGTAATCACTAAGTAACTTAAACACTAATAGAATTATATTCCATATTTTTATCAACACACATCACACATGTAAAATTATATACCTTTACATGTATCAAATAAGTTGAAAATATGGTTAAATTATTAGCATATTAAATAATTTTAGACTATTTATCTAGATTAGGTTCTGAGAGAAAATGGGGTAAAGAGGAAAAAACAAATAACCAAAAATGCAAAACATTTATTTTGAAGAATACTGCAATTAGTTTTTAATATTGCCATTTTGTGTATTACAAGTAAACACGAAACTATGAGCTGCTTCCATTTTGTGCCATCAAAGCTCTCATTTGATTGAACGCAAGCTTTATAGAATAATAATGCTACCAGAATCTTACTATTGACTTCAGTATATTATTTTTCTGCTTGGCTTTGTCTCCACTGAAATAACTGTTCTTAAATAGACAGACACTTTCAGAATCAACTTGGTTCTTAAGGGGAAGAGCTGTTAAGTTAATAAATACTCTCAGCGGGAAGCTTTCTTTGGTCTTTCACAAACTTTTCATTTTCTTCCATCTGAGCCTATCACTTTTTGTTTCAATCTGTACCCTCAGGCTTCTGAACACTTCCAGGGACAGAAATATAAACCATCATTGCACTTAAAAGTGCTAATGAAAACATGGCTTTTGAATGAGGCCAACTTGTGAGCCCAGATCATTCTTTACCTAGTGTCCTAGCCAATAATGCTGTCTCCCACTGATCCCCTCACCCCCAGGGGACAGATTCTCTAAAAAGCATCCTCATTCTTTCAGAGTCTAAGAATTCACAGTAATTTCTCTTGAAGCCTCTTGACCAGAGATGAATGGCGGTTGCTTGGAATAGTCGCAGTGTGTTAGTGTATTGAAGCATGGCTTATAGCAACAGTATCTTGACCCTGAAAAACTGTGCTGTGAGTTGACATTATTTGTATAAATGACCTACGTTAAATATGTCATAAGGGATTTACAATCAATTAAACATATTTCAAGAGTTGCTTTCTGATGAACATACAGAACAAGTGTGTGTTCAATGTGAACCAGTTCAATGCTTATTTCTTGATAGATCTAATCCATTTGATAGAAATTTATTTATAACAAAGTAATGTTTTGTGCTAGTATAAATGTACTGAAAGTTAATCTTAGAGGTGGACAAATGTATTAAAGAAAAATTTAGTTATCCCATTATAAATTTCTATATTAAAAGTATACTCTATCCTCTAAGCATCGGCCATGGAATATTTTATTTATGTTATGAACAAATTCCCATAGAACCGAAAAGGCAGAGATAATTGTAGTAAATGAGTCTTCCTACCACAAAAAAACCTCCGGGGCCACACAGCAAGATTTTGTCAGGCTATTGTTCTTGGTTAAAAAGCTAACAAATTGTGAGATCAAATAAAGACATGTGATGGATGAATTTACTTTAAAAAACATAGCAGTTCTTCACTCATTAGTGTATCTCTTTACTTAATCACTCTTTTAAGTGGGCACCATCTTCAGAATTTCTCACTATACATATGATCCATAGGTTAAATGTTTACAATATTTTCTTCTAAATGTTTTCTTTGCAATTTCTTAATTACAGCATATGCTGCCTATGTTTCTAACTTTTACTTAATAATTTAAAATCAAATTGTGGCAAAAAGTGAGTAATGTCAAGTGGAAATTTCACTGACATTAAAATGATTCTAAATCTTTTTTAAAAATGTTGATATGACCTACAGAACAGTAACAAGTTTAATTTAAAAAAACCCTCAGCATCATTGTTGCTATTATATATTATTTTCATATAAAAAAGGTACTTTTGACATTATTGGGAACTTATTATTCCTTTCTGTTGTTTCTTTCCCCCATTGTCATTATAATATTATTTTTCTGTTTTCGACAAATAATAGCAGAATGGATGTATATGCTATGAAATAAAGTTGAATTCAAGAGATATGAAGATCCAAAAAGGAAGAGATCATGTTAGAGAGAATTAAGAGTAAACTGTGTATCCTATACTGAGTTTACGAAGTACTGTAGTAACATTAGGAGTCCTCCTATTTGTTCCACCAGCGCATTCCCGCAGAACATGCTTAGAGGTGTTCAGGTTTTGCTGCTGTTCTTGTTATTATTGTTTATTTGTTTTCATTTTTAACTAAATACTTTGGCACAATAAAAAAAAACTGTTGACAGTTTAAGAGCTCCCTACCTCTTCAGGTGTTAACTAAAAAAATTGTTTTATTGACCTGTAAAAATAGTTTTATTGACCTGTCCAAAATATTACTATTAGACTAAGTAGGATATAGTGATTTGTGAGGAGGTTTTGGTAACAGGTAGACACTACACCAAAATGACTAAAGGATTGTTTAGAGAACTAGAGTGATTTTTTTTCAATTTTGTAACCCATTCATTCATTATTTTATTATTTGATCACTTCAACAACAGTAATGAAATATAAAATAATTTCTGTGCAAAATGCACTACATTAGACAATTAGTGTAGGTATTATAATAAGCCACTCTCCCTTTTCCTTAAAATCTCATAGTACAGTGAGGGTAATGGACATATAAAAATAATTACAATATAATGTGATAGAGGTAGGAGCTGAGAACTCTAAGCAGTGAAGCTCAGAAACAATATATGAAGGAAGTGGTACTTGAATTGAGTCCTGTGGGAGGAACAAGACTACACTAAGTAAAGGAATGGAGGGCAGGAATTTCAGGCAGCATGGTGACAGGATATATTTTGTTTATAGAACAGAGAAATCTTGTTTTAACTGGAATTCATGGGTGTGTATGGGGAGCAATGTCTTTTGAGATTAGTGTGGTAAGTTGGTTGATAAGATGTCTTGTTTTCACCTTAGCCAGTGTGAACTCCATCCCTTAGGCAATGAGAAGTTATAAAACGTTTTAGGTAAAGAAGTGACAAGATAAGTAGCTATATTTAGCAACAATTTTAAGAATGTATCTGGCTTTAGTAATATTTGTGACTGGGAGACCTGCTAGGTTGTTCCCTAAAGACAATAGGTACAAAGAGATAAGGGTAAATTTACGGGATATTTCAGATAGAATCTATGTGTAGATTTCTAAAAGGTCCTTAATTTATTACCACTTTCTTATTAATTGTTTAGTATACATAGTGTGTCTGATAAAACTTTCTATGATGATGGTAATGTTCTGTATCTGAACTAACCTATGTTGTAGCCATGTGGCTGTTAGTGTTGAAATATGATTATCATGACAGAGGAACTGAATTTTTAATGAATTTTATTCTACCTTGCTCCTATCACAAAGACTTTGATACTTACCCTGTAGACAAGTACTCCTATATTCTTGGTAATTGTGATTTCTAGAAGATAAAGCATGGATCAGGAAAATGTACAAAGAGATACATTCTGATATGAGACAGTAAACACTAAAAAAACTTTTGAGCATAGATTTTATGTTTGGACATGTTGAATGTGATGTGGCTCTGAGATATGCAGGCATAATAGCCATTTGAAAATATGAACCTGAAGCTCAGTAGTGTCTAGACTCATGAATTTTGAAATCACAAGTGTATTGGTGGTTGGTTCTTGCCATGGTAGTGTCTGATATACTCAGGAAGATTTGTAGTGCAAGATCAAGGGGCAAGAACAGAGCCTGGAGGGACAATGACATTTAAGAAAGAGCAAAGTGTCTGCAAAGGCAAGATAGGAAATGCTTAGATAGTAGGTGGAGAACTGGACGAGAATGGTATCACAAGTCAAGGAAAAAGACTGCTTCAAGAAGAAAACAGTTGTCAATGATGCCACACACCAAAAAGAGGTCAGGTAAGATTATGACTAAAAACCAAATATTAGACTTGGCAGTAAGGATATCATCAGTGACTTTTGCCTGAATAAGAGGAACATTCAACTTAAAATCAAATCTAGGCTTACATCTTGCTCTGCTTCTTACTGTCTCAGTTTCTTAACCTAGAAAATAAGGACACCCATCTCTTCTATGACTATTTCACCAAGAAAATGTGAGCCTTAAAGAGATCATATGCATTTGGACGTGATGTATATTGAGGAAGGTACTGAAAATAAGGGTGACTTAAACAGATTTCTGTTTTCAAATGTGTAACAATCTTTCATAAGAGATTGATGTAAATCATGTACATACCTGGTCATACTACAGTGATTTAAATGCTAACAATCACATACATGAATGCATACACATATACACACACATCATAATACACATTTTTGGAGCCAGATCAACAATACTGTGCTTAGGAGTAGAAGAAGTTGTTGTTGGTGATGGTGGTAGTGTGTGTGTTTTGGGGCAATAGGGAGAGGTTAGTTCCCAAAGCTTATTGGGAAGAGATGACACTTTATTAGTTTTAAAGGCTGAAATTACTGTTATTATTTTACCTTCATTTTTAGGAATATTTGTACTTTGAGGATGGGTCTTATTTCTGAACATACTCAAAATAATTTGGAGCCATATTTGGTGAAAATTGTATGAGAAATTTGACCAATACAAATTTTGACCAAGAGATATGGATGGGGAGAGACCTACAAAGTAAAGATATTGACTTAAACAATAGTTTTACATGGCAATACTGTCAATAATAGCCTGAGAATAATTATCTTCATCCAAATAATATCTTCCAAATTCAGTATGCTTATCATTGAACACGGTAGAGTACATTTCCTAATGAATTATTTTTAGCAGTGTCACTTTATTCTAGTCAAACTAGTTACTCAGTCCTCTCAGTAATGTGCTTAGCCTTGAATGATTTCTAAGTCCTTGCTGAGCTCTATAATTCTTTGATTCTGTTCAACAGTCAGTATTTTGAAGCACTAAGTGGTGCAACTTACACTCTGGAGAACTGATCTCATAGACGGTAAATTACACAGATCTTTATGGTGAGGTATTAAATGCTGACTGAATGAAAAAGCGAAACAGCATCAAATAAACCCTCTGAAAAGATTTGTGTCTATTTACTTTGCAATTTAGTATAATACTTTCAAGATACCATTATTTATGTGTGTGTGATGTTTATTACCGTGTGCATGTGTGTGTATGTGTGTGTGTGTTTCCCTTCAAGAACCACCTTTTAAGTTAATGTATGGAAATACCAGTCCCTTCAGTGAGGCTTGTTTGCAATTTTTCACCTCAAGGCTGTTTTGCATTACTTTTGGATTCTATTCATTTTTGGAAGAGTTGTCCATTAGCTTACTTATGCTAGCCCACTCCAGATTCCAGCTGTAGGTTATGCCAGTTCTCTTTTTTGTTTGCAGTATTTCCTTTTGTCCTTGCCAGGAATTCAGTTTGGATGGCCCTTTCACATAACTTGCCTGGGGGTCTCATTAATAGCCCTTTGCTTCAGTTCCACTTGCATTGTCTATTTTGATATATGGTCCTATTTGGACAATTACTACCTTTGAAGATTTGTGTTTTTAGGCTGATGACACTTTCCTTATTTATTGATCTCTGTTGAGCTGTGGTTTTTGTGCTTACTTTCAGCGTGTCACTTACAACCTAAATGAGAGATTTAGTGCCCACAAGTTACAGATGTGCTCTTGCTTCACTTCCATCTGTTTTCCTGTCGGAGAAATTCCTAGGAAGGGATTTATACTGTTTGCTGTAGCCTTTTTTTTTTTTTAATTTAATGAACTCTGATTTCTACGTGAAAAACACTGCTTAATATGCCTAGATTTACCTAATTTAATGTGCTAAATCTTAGAAACTAAGTTCTTTAGCATAGCGTATTACCCAAGCCCTGCATTTCTAATAATCTTTACAAGTGTTTGAAGTAGTTGGAAAAACATGTTCTCCATTTTTTATTTGCTGTGTCGTTCTCTAATGGCAAATCACAAACAGTCGTCTCTAAACACTACTTTTTTTCTAGAAAAAAAAATTTTTGCCTTGAAAATCTCTATAGCATTTTTCCCTTAAAAGCTAGCATGTTCAATACCTGTCATGAAAGTTTTTTGTTTGTTCATTTTTTTCTTCTCCTCTCCCCTTTGTCTTAGATGGTTGAGTTTGTATATTTTGGATTCCTCTGCTACTCAGGTATCTCAAGATTATTACTAGGTGAAATAAAAGACTCGATGTTCTTGGCTGTCAAGTTGTCTAGAATTTATTTTGGATTCCTAAGTATAAAAAAAGGCACTAAAACCTCTGAAAACAGTGAAAAGCAAGTGCCAATAGATCTTATTCTGGTAAGAGAAAAGATGCCTATAAAGTCGTCCCTTAATTTAAAAAAATGCTTACTGTAACTTCAGTTTCTCAAGGAAATAAGTGAAGAGATATTAGTTTCCACATGTTACATGTTTCTATATGTTACATAGTTGTTTCTACAACTTACTTACCTGAGTTGACTGCCAAATATGGTTATGTGAAGACTTAAACAACTCATAGCCATTTTCTTCCTGATTAATATTATTATTAGTCTTTTCTTTTCTTTTTTTTCCTTTTATTTTTTAGTTTTTAGGACTCTTTTTTTATCCCAATAAACCAGTTATGTGAAACATAGTTATAGTGTTGCAACTATTGCAAAAGAAGATTCATGGTCTGAAAAGGAAAGTACAACATAGTTTTCTCATTTGATTTAGTGTGCATAACTTCACTATCTTCCATTTGTTCATTTAATGTATTGAAATATTTTCATTTAAGCTCTTCCTTGTAGTATAATGATCTATTTTAATATATATGGCATACCCTTCTAATTAGGCTCTTGGGGTCTTATTCCAGGTCTCATTTCTTGTTTCTACCACATCATGATTATAGTTTCAAGCTTGTAAATAGGCCACCTTGACTTTGGATTATTTCTTATCATTATTATCTATTTATGGAGCCTCAGGCAGATCATTTTTATTAAGTTTTCAAAGAAACATTCTAAAATTTGTCCTTAGAAATAACTCAGTGAAGGTTGAGGCAGCACAGAGAGAAGATTGTATAATTACTGTGAGATTTATTATAAATCACAAGTCATACAATGAATGTGAATGTCGTATTGAAATATTAAATCAAAAACACAAAAGTACTAAATTTCCTTGATCTTATTTGTTAAATTTATAAAAATGGTCAATAGAAAGTCTCTGTGTTTGTCCCAATGTGACAGTTTCTGTGATGGAATAAGATTTTTATTGATTTACAATACTGTAGTATCTATATTACACTTCAAAAGAAGGTGGGTGTTGTTAATTCAAGCTAAAATCTCTGGGAGTAAATGTTATTAATGGGTAGAACTGAGGGGGAGGGGGCACACAAAAGATGCATAGATTATTGTTTTCAAAGTGTTTCAGAGAATTCCATTCCCTTGTCTGCATAAAGATGGAGAAGAGCAGCATTAGGCAAAATAACTAAATTTTAAGCAAAAGGGAATTTATAACTTCTAACTCCATTATCAGACTTTTTTTTAAAGTTTTTAAGATGTGTCATTTTCCAGTGGTTATTGATTTGAAGAGCCTGATGTCTTTCAACTTAAACTTATTAACATGGCTACACATCTCTGAATGCACGTCAGTATTTTAATAGAGTAGAACATGTTTTCAAATGTCTTAGAGACTTCACTGATTTTATAAAATCTGGATTTAAGAGCATAGGAGCTGAAAATCAATTATTGCATTTTCCAAGAGCTTCTGTTTTCCAATATACAGGTGAAAATGACAATATTTATAAAGTACTGAGAGATCCTTGAAGAGAATGGTATATACAGATAAAATCATGTTTAACAGATGACCCAGCATAGTGACCCAAAGGTCAAAAGACACACTCAATAAAAGTTCATGTGTGGCAGCTTCTAGCTACTCTACATGTCTATGTAGGATTTATAAGGGCTTGAGTTTACTGGGGACAGTAAAAGGAAAATGTAATACTATTAGCTTGCCTCATGACTGATCTACCTATTAGTAGATACTGTGATTAGGAAATCATAGTAATTCATAATTTGCAGCCATCACCCTATCAAATGACTCAGAGGTACTATATTTTAATGCTGCTGAAAGACTGCAAATTGTGTTTTGTTTTGTCTTTTTTTAATCTTTCTATTCATCACTTTAAAATTAAGAAATATTGCAAACGTGTAAAAAGCTACAGAGAAAAGAAAATAGGCACCCTCTGTCCTCACCACCCAAATTGAACACATGTGATCAGGCTTGTTTATATTTCATTTCTTTGTTACTTTCATCTGCGTCTTTGTGTAGAGGGTGTCAAGGCTTTTGGCAACCTAACCACAAAGAGGCTGTGATAAATAGTGTAGAGACACATAGAAGTGACTGGTGACCAAGAGCTGCTGATTCTGACATCTCAATAATAAATCTTTTGTGTTGGTGAGACGGTTGTATTCTTTTGAGCTTCACAAAAATAAGCAAGGAGGTGACAATTTAGTACAAAAGTGGTTACCACCCTTTCAGCTTTCTTCTGGGCTTAAAGCTCTTAGAGGGGATTGTGTGGATTTGCAAACAAATCCAGAGACTGAGAGCTGGTCAACAAAGTCAGTCCAACTGACACTTCCCTACAGGAGAAATACAACTCCTTGTAAATTGAACTTTGCTATCACAGGTCATGCTTCTGGATGTCTGTAAGAGTTACTATCCAGTCATGAAATGCTTATAATCCATTCCTGAGAGCTATTATCCCAGAAACTATACTTGTTTCCCTGCTGACAGCAGGTGGCTTTCATCTTTGACCTGGATTTTTTTGTTTTGTTTTTATCTTTTTATTCCTTGAGGGGCTAGGGAAGGCCACTGGAGAGCTAGGCAAGAGCATTTAGAGATTATTTTGTTCAAAAAATTGCAATTTCTATTTGTCAGGTTAAAAAGAATGCAGGGATAGTATAAATCCCTTTCCTATCTAACAAATCTGGAGCTAGTAAAGTAGAATTTTCTCATGGCTACATTTAAATATGGGTGATATTTGCAAATAGAAAGAGGGGAAATATTTGAAAATGGACATTTATTGTCACTTTTATATAATATAATGTTTAAAAGAGAATATGATTGTTCATTTTTATGAAGTAGTGTTATATATACTCATTAAACAAATGTCATTAAGCAAATATTCTAAATATATATTTATTCATTTAGCAAAATAATTTGAACACCTATTCAGTGATAAGAGGAAAGCAGTAAACCAAACACAGTCCTGGGCATTATATTCATGATCATTGATGTATTTCTTTATATATACTGAATCAACACTATTTTTAGTATTCATTGCCAACCCTCTAAAAATATACAAATACAGGCAAGGAAAATATAATGAGTACCATAGATATATAAGAAGAATACATTAAAATAGAAAATTTTTACTAAGGCTCTGCTTAGTACAAATAGAGATCTGCTAAGAAATATATAAAGGCTAGATATGTACCTTTAAAAAGATATAAATCAAGGGTCATGAGAAAGGTGAGGAAATAGCTTATATTTTAAAAATTTATTTAAACATCTCTTTCTTCTAATTCCAGATGCACATTTTTTTCACTGGAATTCTACTGTACATGAATACAGAATTCATTATAACATTAGAAGGAAACCTGAAACATCAATATTTTTGCTCATTCTTATTAACATCTAGATTTCTATTTATAAAATTATCTGAGGATATTATCATTAAAAATAAGTCATATCTAGATTAACCTGCCTTCACATCTGCAGACATCTGAAACTATCCAATAGCTGGCCGAAATATTTTTATTTTTGAGCAATGCTACTCATATACAAAATATAAAATTAAGAGCAATTACAGGCCAGGCACAGTGGGTCACGCCTGTAATCCTAGCACTCTGAGAGGCCAAGGTAGGAGGATCATTTGAGCTCAGGAGTTTGAGACCAGCCTGAGCAAGAGTGAGACCCCCCTCTCTACAAAAAATAGAAAAAATTAGCCAGGCATTGTGGCAAGCACCTGTAGTCCCACCTACTCAGGAGGCTGAGGCAAGAGGATCTCTTGAGCCCAGGAGTTGGAGGTTGCAGTGAGCTATGATGATGCCACTGCACTGTACCCAGGGTGACAGAGTGAAACTATATCTAAGAAACAAAAACAAAAACAGAGCAATTATGGACATGCTTGTTATAAGAGGGCCATTATATAGAATATATTATGTATTTTTTTCAAAAGAGAAGTCTGTTATTTCACTTCTTTGCCAACTAACTACTAAATCTTCAGTAGTTCTTCACTGTGTACTTAATAACATACAGACACTTCGGTCTGGCATTAAGGCTTCCTTGATCTTACCCCAATTTACTTTTATAACATTTTCCTCCACTATTTCAATTGATCCCAGTCTTCATCTAAACCCAATTTGTCTTGGTTCTCCCTACATGTTTTGGACTGTTCCACCCATTGTCCTTTTCCCCTAGTTTCTAGAACCTAGGGTATTTTCTGGACCAATCTCTGAATATGTAGTCTGACCCCACCTATCATTGTAAAGACTCAGTATTAAATCTAACTCTTCAGTGAAGACTTTCCTCATTTTCCCACTACAAAGAAATTTCAGAGGAGATTCAGACTCTTGGCTCGAGCTTTCTGAAGACTTTTATCAATTTTATCTTTTATTTTTAGCTATTCATTGACTATTAAACATGTTTTTATTAAATGCCCGATAGGCAGGGTGTTAGTGACATATCTGGAGTAGGTTGAGTGAAGGGAGTAAGGGAGTGCATTTTCTCGTGAGAATTAAAAATGATTAGAAAACCAACTAAAAGTTATTGTGCTTTTTATTATCACCATGTGTCAGCAATTCTAAATTGTATCAGTGACAAAATACTACTGCTGGAAGAGTCTTGTTGGTCCAGGTTCTAAATGATTGCTGTGGTTACCATTGTATTTCTATCACATATATGTGTATATGGATATGGATATGTATAGTCAGCCCCCAGCACCCATAAACATAGCTACACACATGTTCTAAGAATAAGTTCATAATAATTTGAAATCATTTAAAATTCAAAACAGTGAGATACAGTGCACTGATACTTCATTCAAGTGTCAATTTTTTAGTTCATACATGAAATATTTTATAGAACTTTGATGCTTTTAAGTTTTAAAATTATTCTTCTTTTTAAATTGTTATTTGTTTTAAGCCTAAAGAACAAATCAAGAATATAATAATTATTACTAATTTTTACAGAGCTGTTACTGAAAATTATTCTGTTGTGTAGTGGAAGGGAATATAAAAAATGATTCACTCTGGGTGTCACATACAATAGGTACACCCTTTGTGTAAGGTGCTAGGGCTATTAAAAAAAAAACAACTATGGTCTCCAGACTCCCTTCTTTCTCCCCTTCCCCCTTTCTTCAAGAATAGTAAGTATTTATATGACTTTGAATTCTCTTGTTTGGAGTAGTCTTTTAGATGCTTTTCTCTAATTTCAGAGACAAAAGAAGCACAGAGAAGATAGTTCCTAGAAATTCAGACTTGAAACTTAACAGTTAACTTTTCATTAACTTTATAGAACATAGACTGATTGAAGGATGAAAAGTTTTATATAATTTATACTTCAATATAAATAGATTAATGGAAAACATGGCTCCAAAAGTAATTTTTGAAAGTCAAAATTAAGTACTTAATATATTTATTCTATTAATCAGTCTCATTTTATTTATTAAAGGCAGAGCAGAGCTAGTTGACCCCAATAAATGAAAAATTGTAATTATTTAGTGTTCACTTGGATATATTAATTTAAAAATAAGAAATATATCTTTCTATGCTGAATAAGTGAATGGCATAATACTGTTTATTCTATTTAATTGATTTAAATGTTTATGTTTTGCTAAATGTCTAAAGAACATTTGTAATGAAATATCTCAGAGAAAAAATAAAGTATGGAAAATATAGATTAATATTTTTAAAAAGATTGGTTTTATATGTATGTTATATATATGTTTATGGTGCCTTGATGTTTAATTAGTAGGACATTAAATTTGGAAAAGACTATTTTTAAGCCTATATACAGACATGCTTCTAAAGGATGCAAATATTGTTTTTAATCCTATAAATAATATACAAGTCAGTACTAGTACTTATTGAACTCAAGTTTCTTGGCACTATGCTAAGCACTTTACACAATTTATTTCATTTAATCATCAAACTAACCGTATTTCAGCTAGGCACAGTGGCGTGTGCCTTTAGTCCCACCTACTTGGGAGGCTAAGGGCGGGGGATCACTTGAAGCCAGGAGTTTGAGGCTGTAGTGTGCCATTATTGCTCCTGTGAATAGCCACTGCACTCCAGGCCAGGCAACATAGCAAGACCCCCGTCTCCAAAAAAATTAATAATAACATTAAAAAATTGATCATATTTCAAGGCATTGACCATATTTTATCAATGAGAAAACAGAAACTTAGAAAATTGAATAGTTTTTGGTAGGTCATGGAGCAAATAATTGGCAGAGATGGGATTTGATTCCAAGCCTGCCTTATTTTCTAAAGTCTTGCATGCATCTACTCATTCAGTAGGGCTAAATTGCTTGCATTGCATTCATGTAACCGTGAGAAAAACATTTAAGGTTGAGGGACAAAACTGCCTTTTCCCTTATTTCAAAGTGCAAGAACTAAATATCTAGGTTCTGTGTCTTTGTAAACGCTGACATTAATAAGACAGTACTTATGATAGCCACCAGTTTTGGTTGGTGATAGAATCATGTTGGTAAATCTTTGTCTTTATTCTTTTTCTCATTTTTCAGAATGATGTAGGGGGACAACGCAGCCTGATCAACAAATGGACAACTTTTCTTAAGGCCAGATTGATTTGCTCAATTCCTGGAAGTGATGGGGCAGATACTTATTTTGATGAGCTTCGTAAGTCACATGTTCCTTCTTTCTTGGAAAAGTCTTAATGCCTAATTAAGTAATTCTGCATGAATTTTATTTTAGCACCAAATGCCTGATTATATACAGACCAGCACATAGGAGTGTAGGAGTGGTTCTTACTAAAATTTGCACACATAAAGCTCAAGGAGGTTCTCTAGGTCTGGGCATACATTGTAACGAAGTAACTCCTCTCTTTGTAGTTGTTCTCAAAGTAAGTGAAGGAAACAAAACTACAGCAAGAGACAGAAAGACATGAACTCTGGGACTACAAAATTCATATATTCTCCACAGTCTTTCATTTTCATAGGAAGCACCTTCTATAGGTAGAAAGAACTTGGGTTCTTTATTCCGCGGTGCCCTCTGCTGGAGAGCATGGGAGATGTGGTGAACTCTGTCCCTCTAACTTGTTAATGAATAGCATATTAAGGGACGCACTAAACAGATTCTTCTGTTTCATTTATCTTCTTCACGCCTCTAAAAGCTCCTCCCAAGTTAAAGAAAGTATTTTTGGTTGTACATAAAGTTAGATTTTATACATTAATAATAATAATGACAGTTTTATCATTAACTTTTATCTTCTAGAACTTGTTTTTGTTTTTGCCATGTAATGTAAAAATGATTATCTATATCATTGATGATTTCATCAGTATTATGCTTTACAGTATTAAAGTATATATTCAGTATTCGTGTATGACCTCTCATGTTGTTTATAAGCACATTCACACCTTAAATAATCTTTTAAAAAATATTATTTACACTTAATTTAGTATCAGTTCTCTACTAATTACTTATGTAACTATTTTCATAGTGTTAACCAATTGAATTACTAATAAGTTGACACGATTACAGGACAAGACTTTTTTACACTGGAGGGTAAAAATTACATATTTTTTTCTGATTTCTATTTTGTATAAAATCCAAGATTTGTAAATGGAAGCAGCCATAGAGACTATCAATCAAATCATCCCATTTATAAGTGATTGAAGTAAGTATCTAAGATGTTAAATGTCCAACTCAGGGTCACATAGCTAGTGAGAAAAGTCAATCTTTCACCCTTAATTTCTTAAGGAGTAATATAGTGACTCGGTTATCTTAATTTTATATACTGTTGAGAGTTTCAGAACTACTGTATTATTAAGGAGAAAGCGAGCATGTAATACTGAAAAATAAAAATATAGTAAAAAATTATTTTTCCCCCTTAATAGAAGATATTTATTTACTCCCTACAAGAGATGAAAGAAATCCTGTAGTGTATGGAGTCTTTACCACAACCAGGTATGTTCAACAAAATGCTTTTAATCCTTCTACAGAATTTTATATGTATGTAAGCCGATATAGTTATATGATCTTTTTGTTCCTGCCTTTGTAGTAACATGTCATACACATTTTTTCATTTTACTTTTTCACTTCGTGTTTCTCAGAATTATTTTAACATCAATATAAAAATTCTTTTTTTTCTTTTTACACCAGCATAGCATCCCCTATATTGATTACCACAGTTTATTTAACCAGTCACTTGTACATGGACATTTATGTTGTTTCCAATCTTTTGCTGCTGCACGTAATGCTTCAATGACTAAACTTAGGCACATGCCATTCCCCATATGAACAAGTATATCTATGATATAAATTCCCAGAATAAATTTTTTGGGTACAAAAGGCATATGCATATACTAAACATAATAAATACTCCAGGCTGCATGTCGTGGAGGTAGTACGAAAGAAATACATGAATTGAATTAGTGATTAAGTTCATGGGAGAGGCTGTAATCATGAGATGGGACACTCTTAACTTTTAAAACGTCATCACATGTTGTCTTATTTGCATTTCCCCATTATTTTACAAAGACAGAAGTGTGGCTGTTACAACCATTTCACTGCTCTACTAATTTAGGCAAAGAATGTTTGCATTACTTGCTTAAAGAAAAGCAGCCAATTATTAGTAAAAATGGGACTAGAAGTGAAGATGTTTTCCTAGTTTCTACCCTGTATTCTTGTATTCTTTCTGCATAATGCTGTCCTGTGCTTATCATTGCAACTCTCTGACTTTCTTAATAGTTGTACTAGCATCTATGAAGCTTTCTCAAAGAATATTTGAGCCCTCCTGTCTCAATTGTATTTGGTTCAGTAACTTACACTTGACTATATTCAAAGCACATTCTTATTCCTGTTACATATTACCGCCTACATTCTTGGAAATACTTTTCACTTTTATCCACAGCTCTGCAATCAATCTTTATCAATGTATATAGATATTAGTATTGGAGAAATTGAAGGTATTGATGTTAGTAATGAAGAACTGGTCTTGTCTCCTTTTGAATAAATTCTTAAACTATTTTATATGCAAATTATAGTTTAATTTTTTTTCTGTGACATGATTCTCTTTTAGTTCACAATACTTTACTCATAAACTGAAATGCACTATTGGTTCAGAATCTATCAGAACACAAAATGCTATCTCATTAATTATAAGATACAGAATCTGAATATTAAATATGAGAATAAAGAAGATACTCTAAGAAGCTGCTACTTTGAACTCCATTTTTCTGTTAAGTTATATCTGAATATGAAAAGGTGCAAGAAGAAGTGCCTGTAGTTAGTCAAATATCTCAGCTCTAGTTCTCTTGGCATCTTTCCAATCACAGAACTTTCTTTGAAGTCACTGTGTGTTCCACACACAAGGCACTGATATGTGCCAGGAAAATGTAGCCCCAAGATAGCTCATTTTTTTCTCCTATTAAGTTTTTGCCCACCCAGAGTGTGAAGTTACAAGTTAGCTCTTTGTTCTTGGTGTACTTTATTGTTTTATTTTTAATGCCATCCTGAAGACTGAGGTAATGTCGGAACGCATATCATATCCTTCGTCCAGTGAGAAGGCATAATTAACCTGCCATGATGGCAATGCCATTAAGCATGATGTATCATTCCTTTAAAATGTCATAGGCAGATTATGTGATTTTATGAGAATTTCACCTCTCTTCTTAGCAGCTAGTTTTCTCCCAAATGTCTGTTTACCATTATCTGTCAATCTTTCCCATTAATGTCATTCCAAGAATATTAATAATTGAGTTACTCATGCTCAATTATTAGTTCGTGTGTGTAATGCTGAGATGATATGTCTCTTAGATCATAAAGAGGGATCTTGTTTTTAAGAACAGGAATCACTGAAAGTTTTAGACTCAAAATGTCTTCTTAATTTTCAGAAATAAAAAAAATCTGATGAGTGTTCACAATTTTTATTATTAGTTTGAAAAAATTTGTATAATTCCTATGGAGCTTTTTTGTCTCTTAATACTTCCTCAAATACTGTGTAATTATGATAACTTTAAGTGTCAGATAAGTTACTGTAACACATAAACTCATAAATTCAAGAAGGAGCAAAAAGAAAAAGGATTGTTTCAACATTTTAAAATCCGTTTAATACAAATCATACGAATAAATTACTTAACAGCCAATATTTAGGAATTCATTCACTTGAAGAAAACAGATAAATGAGATGATTATTATTCACATGTCTAAATGAATCCTTTCTTAAAAAGTAGGTAACATAACTTTTTATTTTATAAACTCTTTGGAAGGCATTATGCTATAATATCTTCAAATAAAATTGAAGAATGTAAATAAATATAACACTCTTTTCTGCCTATTCCTCTCTGTCCTCTAGTTTCTCTAGATAATTTCTATATATCTATCAGTGTCAATTTACATGGAACCTCCTCCCTAAAAACTTACCTGGCAGCCCTGTACTGGGTTCCCATCCATGTGCCACTTAGCTAATTATAATTACCAGTAGTGTAGCTATTATCACACTTTATTTATAATAGAATTGTTTGGTTATAAGTGACTTGAAGACATAAGCACATTTTGTCTGCAGCACTTATCAGATGGAATGTGCTAAGTAAATTTTTCCACAGCACCTGGTTATAGTATGTGCTCGTTAAATGTGATTGAATGAATCTGTGAATGACTAGCTCATGTTGCTTTCTTCCAGTTCCATCTTCAAAGGCTCTGCTGTTTGTGTATATAGCATGGCTGACATTAGAGCAGTTTTTAATGGTCCGTATGCTCATAAGGAAAGTGCCGACCACCGTTGGGTGCAGTATGATGGAAGAATTCCTTATCCACGACCTGGTACAGTATGTATTCAACCTAATAATCAAATTATTTTCTTAAGCCTATATTTGATTCCTAGTTTTATTATAATAAACTATGCTATTTGCCACAGCAACATGCACTCTAGATTTTTAAATAACTATTATTTATTTATATTGATGTATTAGCATTTCCATCCTTCGCTAAAACTTAATATGTCTCTTTTGAGAAAGAATTTTAAGTACTTTGGGAAACAATGAACTGTATTGTAAGGAGCAGACTCTGCTGACAGTATAGATCTTATCCCAACATGTCTATAAAATCATCAAAATGATTTAGTGATCTAGAATGACAAATATTATAAATTAGCTGGAAATACCGAAAAAGTATTTATTCCTCACATACAGCTCTTTCTATAGCTAGAGAGTCTTCTAATCTCTGCTTCTATTTTGAAAAGATCACATCATAATGATTCACTTAAATTATCTCTTTTTTTGTTATGCTTTTTTCTTTATTTTATTGTACCTTGGAATAATATGCCTTGTTTAGATGGGAAGAGATTTTAGAGAACCCTAAGTCCAAAATTCTTTTCAAATAGGATAAATCATGTTTAAGGCACAGATGAAACAAGAAATGTATTTTCGATTTTATTCATTTGTTTAAAAAGAAAAAAGCAACTGCAGTTTGAAATGCTATATGTGCATTTTAAATGGAAGGCTTTTAAAAATTCTGTTGATATGATTAAAACAGTTTAAGTTATTTAAACAAATCAGGATTGGTTAATTGACCTAACATTTAGGGAGGGAAAAAATACCTTTTTTTTCCATTTTGGATTTGCTCTGAGTATTTCTACCAAGAGGTCTAAAATAATCATCACAATTTCTGAGAAAAATCCTGACTTAACCCATCAAGTTCTACTGAATATTGTCTTTCCTCTTTTCATATGTTCATTTTTAATGGGGAACCAGATGATAGCTGTGCTGTCTGAATTCTCTTTTCATCTGTCTGTTATATAACATAATTAAATTTGGGAAGCACACTATACAGCCATCTCTATTTTCCCTTTCATAATTCCTCAGTATAAATTTGTTTCAGGGATATTTTCTGACCTGATTCTAAAGTGATCACTATTTTTGTAGAAACTTTTTTTCCAAATGATATGATTTTCAGGATTGACTTTTGTTTTCTCTCTTTTTAGGTTGTGTTAAGATCTACCGTCTTAAATTTTTAAGTGTATAATACATTATTATTACCTATAGGTACGAAGTTGTACAGCAGGTCTCTAGAGCTTTTTCATCTTGATTAACTGAAACTTTATGCCCATTAATTATTTTCCCTTCTCCCCAGCCCCTGGCAACCAGGATACCACTCTTTAATTCTAGGATTTTGACTATTATAGATATCTCATATAAGTGGAATCATGCAGTATTTGTCTTTCTGTGAATGGTTATTTCACTTAGCATAATATCCTCAAGGATCATTCATGTTATTGCATAGTGCAGAATTTCCTTCTTTTTAAAGGCTGAATGGAATTCCATTTTATATAACACATTTTCTTTATCTATTCATCTGCCAATTTGTTGATGGGCATTTAGGTTGTTTCCATATCTTGGCTATTGTGAATAGTGCTGCAACGAACCTGAGAGTGATAATATCTCTTTGAAATCCTAATTTCAATTATTGTAGATAAATAGTCAGACGTGAGATTGCTGGATCATATGGTAGTCCTATTTTTAATTTTTGGGGAACTTCTACAGTGTTTTTTATAGTGATTGTGCCTTTTTTGCATTCCCACCAACAGTGTGCTGCATGGGTTCCAATTTCTCCGTATCTTTCTTAACACTTGTCTTTTGTTTTTATAATATCCATCCTAAAAGGTGTGAGGTGATCTCTCATTGTGATTTTGATTTGAATTTTTCTGATGGTTAGTGACATTGAACATTTTTTCATGTACCTGTTGGCTATATGTATGTCTTCTTTGGAGAAATGTGTGTTCAAGTCTTTAGCCCATTTTTTAATTTGGTTATTCTTTTTTTTCCTTTTAATATTTTTTCTTTGAATGTTAAAGCTGTACTTTCTAGTTTTTTTTTAAATTTTTGAATAGTAATACAGCACTTAGGATGTGCAGGTAACTCTTCTAAAAGTTTTATAAATCTTAACTTGCTTAATTCTCACAACCCTAGAAGAGCCATTTAACATTATTCCTTAATGAAGCAAGTGCTATTATTTTTAATTCCATCATACAGGTGAGGAATCTCAGGCACAGACAGGTGTAGTAACTTTCCCAAGGTCACAAAGCTGGTAAGTGATGGAGCTGGGTTTTAACCCCAAGCTCCAAGTTCTTGGTTCTTGTAATACTGTAAGTCCAAATTCTTAGTTGTTATACTAAGTCACAGCTCTTAGTTCTCATACTATGATACCGTACTTAAAAATATGTTAAATTATTTTGTTTTTACCTTCCATTGAAGATCCTTGTGTGTTTGTGTGTATGTATTTGTGTGTGTGTGTGTGTGTGTGTGTGACAGAGAGAAAGAGAGAGAGAGAGAGAAATTTGGAAAAGACCTCTAGCTGAGGAAATTTTACTTTATTAATATTTTGGGATTAAGTATCATAGACTATCACATTCTGAACTGTTTCTACATGAGTTTGTTTTAAAAAATAAAAATGTCACCATTCAGGCCATGGGTTTTTTTTCAATTATCTGGATATTATAGGGGAAAGAATTTAAAGCTGAGACTATCCACATTAATTACAAGAAATTATTAGCATATATAGACACAGCAGTTGAGTCTTGTAGTACTCAGAAAATTAAAATGCATCAAGGGTACATTACTATCCAATTATAGTGTAAGTTAGAGATGTTGTAGAAGTAGTTGTTGTCAGCTCCTGCCTGAAGAGCTATGAATGTCATGCGAGGCTTGAGGAGAATGCACGTTTTACTTGACTGTCCTCATAAGTACACAGCCACTTCTCTGAAATGTGAATAAGTGACTCCCCCAAAATAGGAAAACATAAATGTCAGTGAAGAGTGCTTTTCATCAATGAGAAGCACCAAATTATGGTAAATATATCAGTCTCTGCTGCTCAGTACTCAAAATATAATGTTTACACTGTAGAAATTTTCTTGAAAAGTTCAAAATTATTTAGCAAATTGTCTATATCTAAACCATCAAAGAAATACTTAACTTTCTTTCTAACAACTTGGGAAAAGAAAAGCATAATTAGGACTAAAGAAGAGCCATTTAACATTATTTCTTAATTCTTTCTTGACATCAATATTTCTTATAGATTTCCTATGAGAATTTTGTAAATGTGCAAATGCATTTGCATCTGAAGTTGAGCTTTGAGAATTATGCCTTATAACTAATCTTTCATCTGTAGCCCCTATTAAGTCTACAATCAGTAATGGAGACAGACAGACAAAGTCTCCCTTTGGATGACTCCACTAGAAAACTCTCTTTGATCAGGCAAATTATAGCATTTTATAGAACTTAGAGAGATTTTTAAAAATCCTGCTTAAAAAGGGAGAAGGAGGTTCTTTCTGGTTGTACTGAATTAAACATGATTATATCTGTGCTGTTTTTAGATGAGGAGCAACCACATACATCAATATAAATTTATTAGTATAAAAGTAATAATAGTCAGATATTTTAAAATATTTTTATTGGCCAACCCTATCCAATTGGTTGTGTGTAAGAATAGTGACAACCACTCTTACTAACAGGTTTGTAGGCTGTATCTAGAAAGGTATGGTAGCTAAAGGATAGCAATTATTTGCAAGTAACTAGATACTTGTATATTCTCTTCAAAATCATTCTGACCAAATTTGAAGATGTCTAAAATCATGCATAGATAAGTAGCCTCTTTACCTCATTATTTCTTTATGCATTTAAAAAAAATCTTATTTTTATTTGCATATAATACTATCATCTGCTTTTCTACATTCTATCTTATATTTGGAATTCTGATGTTGAAGTTAGGAGCATCATATATCTGAAGTGAAAATCTATTGCACAAATATGCCTTATATAAATGAACTTTACCGTTTTAAATAACTCTACACATAAAATCATTGAAATCATACTTCACAGTATATCAAGTAACTACACCAGTAAAATTTGAGAATGTAAGAACTGGAACGGATGATAGAGACCACATAATGCACCCTCATTTTACAGAGGAAGAAATGGATGCCCAGAATAATTAAATAACTTTCCCAATATCACATTGCCAAAAACAGCAGAATGAAGAGGGATGTGGGAGTTTTCTGACCAGTCTTCACTCCCGATTCTTTAATATTCCCTAATTATTCATCTATTCCCTCCTATTCACTGGATCAATATACTGCTGAATGTCCTACCTAAAAGTAACTGCGTTTATTTTTACATTACCTCCTGGCATTCTCTCTTATCTGTTTTTTTAAAAGCAGCCTAATTTTAGTAATTTTTGTTTACATGAAGCTATGATTATTTCTATTTTCTGCAAGCCTCCAGCTCAGAAATTTTAGTCGAAAATCATTAGTGAACACTCATGATCCAGACACTATAATAAGCACTTATATGTTATCTGACTACATTCTTACAACAACAACATAGTGTAGGTATTATTTTCCCAATTTTATGGATAAGAAAAAGCCCAATGAAAATAAACACATGTTCATGATCTCACAGCTTGTAAAATTGTTAGATTGGAATTAAACTTGGTCTACCTAACTCCATGTCAAAAGCCGTTAACCTCCATTTTCTTCTACTTTCAAAGTGATAAAAATGAACAAACAAATAGAACCTTACATTATTTTTACAGGGACTGATCTGTTCTATGCACAAGTAAAAATTAAGTTTTGAAACCTTACTACACTGGTCATTTCTTTTATTGTAATTCAGGGGAACACATCTTACTTTAATAAAAGTATTGTGGAATAATTTGCTTCCTATGAAACGGTTAGAACCTTTACGAAAAGCCATTGTACACTTAAGTTAAAATTTTCAAATAGATTATTAAAAAGATAACTTTGCTTTTACATTTTCTATATCTGTTTTGCTGTTAAGATTGAATTCAAAGTTATTTTCCCAGTAGTGACTTCTGTTGGCATTATCACTTAGTTACACAAACACAACAACTTTCAGCTTGCCATGCTTACTTTGATTTTTTGGCTTTGACAGAATGCTGTACTTCTTTGACAAAAAGTCAAACTTAAACTCCTAACCTTACCATGATATCACTGCTCTGCAATGTTAATATGCCTGGAAACTCAAGGATGCATAAGGTTACATTTACAGAATTCCTTCACTTCAAGTGATTCTTCTGCCCTCTGGTGTCCAAATAGAATGTCCAAACAAATCATTTTTTGTCTGTGTGGATTTTTTCAATCATTATTGACCTACTGAATGTTGGTAATAAGAAGTTTCAAGTGAAACAAAATATGGAAGAATCCATCATACAGTGAATGGTACAGGTCACATAAGAAACCAATAGAATTTGACCAAAAATAACAGACTTGTAGAAAACTCAGGACTGAGGAAGATTTATAAAGACAAAAGATTTCAATTTTGATATTTGATTTATTATAAATGATACATTCTGTAGTTTTATTTTGTGTTTACAAGGAATTTTTAAGATTTATGAATAAATGTAAAATATTAGTAAATGTTTACTCAAAAGTGAGTTTCAGTTTTTAAACCATTCCCTTATCAATAAGGTGAGAAGAAAAAGCATTTGTTTTTGAAGTTCAAACATTTGTTAAATGTATGTTTTACTACTCTTGAATCATTTTGCCAGCTTTTGATGATTTCTAAATGTGTAATTTTGTAAAAATAATAATTCATTTTTAAATTCCATTTTCACCAAAATTGTTGCTGCTGTTAATTTTGTTGGCTTTACTTTTAAAGATAAAAATCTACCCATGAATTTCCCAACTGATGCACCATCTTTTTGCTAGGGAGAAAAACAAAGTAGTTATAGGTACTATCTTTTAATTTCATAACTTTATTTTAAGTGGACATTGATGAAAGATAAATGCTTTGCAATTCCTATTAATAGCTTAACCACCAAAAAAAAAAAAAAATACTCCCTTTTTTTTTTTTCTTTTGGTATAAAGATACCAAACAGAGGTGATAGAAATGGTGATCCTAAGGATTCCTGTAAATTTCTTGGTTCACAAATTTGAAACAAAGCCATATTTCAAGGAACACTAAGACATGGTAAAAATCATCCTGAGTATCTAAAGACTTGACTTCTCATGCCAGCTCTGCCAGTGCCAGTCTGACACTACATACATTGAATAAATGCTCATCTTCAGCTCCAAATCTTTTTTGTTTGTTTGTTTGTTTCAGGGATGGGGGTGTGGTTGATTTTCTTTTATCTTCTTTTTATGTAGGGGAAAGAAACACTAAGCCACATAAAATGTCAAAACCACTAAGCTGGCTCGGCGCGGTGGCTCGCGCCAGTAATCCTAGCGCTCTGGGAGGCCAAGGCGGGAGGATTGTTTGAGCTCAGGAGTTCGAGACCAGCCTGAGCAAGAGCAAGACCCCGTCTCTACTTAAAATAGAAAAATTAGCTGGGCGTCTTGGGGCGCGCCTGTAGTCCCAGCTACTCGGGAGGCTGAGGCAGGAGGTTCACTTGAGCCTAGGAGTTGGAGGTTGCAGTGAGCTAGGCTGATGCCACACCGCTCTACCCGGGGCGACAGAGCGACACTCTGTCTCAAAAAAAAAAAAAAAAAGCCAAAAACCAAAAACTACTAAGCTAATCTCCTTCTCCCTGCTTATTGCTTTCCCTGGTTTATTTCTAAATGTAATGTGTCCTTTTAGTGAGGAAAAAAATATTAAAATGTCCTATAAATCTTGATTAACAAAACTTGATTAAGAATTTCCTGTAAAACTTGATTTAAAAAAATGTTGAAAAGTCCTATAAAACTCGTTAAATCTCAAATATTCCCTGAATAAATAGCTCTCCTCTCCAATTCTATTTCAGGAATTCAGATCTTTGCAAAATTGAAAATCTTTTTTTCAGAAGTCTTTTTTTTTATATTGATCAATTAGCTATGTCATTTAACAGCCCACAACAAAAAAAATATTAGGCAATTTTTCAACTACCATCAATGTAAAATAATGAAATATCTCCCTGTATGTATAACATTTCAAATCTTTGTCTGAACAAAAAGCCCCATCATGACCACTCCTCACGTGGGTTTTTTTTAATGGAAAAATCACAGGTAAAGGGTAACCAACTTCTCTTTGCAGTAGGGTCCTTATTGCCCCTCTTTTCTGCTATGAGATTAAAAACTCCCAAATTTGGGATGTGAGTAGGTATGTCTGACAGTCCTTATTTATTTCCCACTAAATTATTAGACCTTCTAACAATGTAAGAGACATTGAGAAATTAGAAAGTTCTTTTGATTCCAGGTCCAGTGGAAAATTCATCTTACAAATAAATACACCATCATGGACCAGCTCTGGGTCCTGGCATACCCCTCTGTTCTAGAAAAATCTTTTTTACTGTAACATATCAAGGCATCATTGCCTTTCCTGAAATTGGTTTATGATTTTACTTTAGAAAAGTAAATCCTGGAGGAAAGAGATCATAGCATAATAATACATAATGTCAATAACTGGGTTTACACAGCAGACACTGTATGTAATGGTGTTCCAACTAGAACTGGAATGACTGTTGAGAAATTCGAACTTTTGCCCTGACTGGTATTCTCAGCAGCAGGGATATGAGGCAGCCACGGAATCCACAAATTGAGAACTGCTTGGCCACCCTGTTTTTTCTTTCTGCTCCATAAACTACAGGGCTTGAGCATTGGCATAATCCTATAGCGCAGTCTTCATAGAGAGGTGATGGTTCTTAGAATTTTATGTTTTTGTTAATTTCCTGCATCAGATCTTGGTTGTAAACTATGCTGGTCCCATTAAGTAAGAATTTTTTTCTTTTTTTATATTGTAGAAAAGAGATGTTTTAAGGTTGACTTCCAAACATAGGTGTAACTGACCAAACACAAATACATAATTCAAAAATAGTCTTCAAAACTTCCTATTAATTTGTGTGTTAGACTATGATAGTCTTACCAAAAGAGACTGAAATATACAGAGTATAATGGAAGAATCTTCTCACAGTGTCTCGTTCTGTCTTCCCATTTGTGCACCTGAGGAATATGGCTAACATTTTGTTGTTATTATTTTGGGGTTTTTTGTTTGTTTCATTTCAAGTAAGTCTTTCTCATTTTAGGCATCAGTGGCTCACTCATGCCTCTCTATCATATTGAATTTATAGTTTTCTTTTCTAGTATTTGTTCACTCCGTAGCCTTCCATTTATTGAATAGCAAACTATTACTTTGTCACCACCTCTCTGAATTACTGAGGCTATTTCTAATTCTATTTCTTCTAGGGCTTAGCAGAGGCAAGACTAGAAGCTTTCTGACTCCAGCATCCTAAAACTGATTACACTGAAGGGGGTGTATGATGAAATATCACTATCATTTCCCTTTAACTATACACAGGCTACGTTCCTCTAACATGGTGAGAGGTGATGGGCTTCTAACTTGAATCAACCTTTCCAACAGACTTTCAGCTTTCTTTTCCATAGGGCCAACATTTGCTTTTATAATGAGGTTCTTCAAATCCCAGGCTACTTACTATGTTCGATAGTGTTTTGCTTTTTCTGTTATGGGAATTCCTGTAGGAGAAAGGGAAACTCAAAGAGAGGGAGACAGAGAAATTTACCTCTGTATTTTTGGCCCTGTCTTTTCTATTTCTGATATTTAATATGAGGCCTTTCCTTGGCCATATCTGTTACAGGCTGACTCTGAGATGAATAAGCAGGAGGATAAGACGGCACCTATTGCATTTGCATTTTTTACTTTATAAATAAAACTCAGACTTCCTTTACATATTTAGTTTATTTTTCCCAGTTTGCTGAAAATGAAAGCCTAGTTCAGTCTTTCCTTGTGCCATGTCTTCCTGCACATTATTCATTTTTCTGATTTGTCTAAAAGAAAACTGCAACCTGTAGAGAATAGCCTGAAGCCGCAGGGGGAGAAAACCTTTAACAGCTGTCTGGGGCCTTGCCAAGGGGCGAAGATCTCTCATTGGATAAAAACCATTTTTCTCCTCTTATCCATTGCTTCCCACTACACTACTAAAGGCCCTAGACAAACATGCAGACCTGCCAAGCATAACACGGTCACACCTAGCCAGCTATGGCAGCCAGCCATGGGAGATAGGAGCTTACCAGGGCTGGTTACTGTTGGGTTTATCCTTTCTTTCATCTCACGGTTTGTCTAGGCAGGTTCTCTTTTCTCGTCTACTCTCATGATGGTATTAATGTTTCTACCAAGATACTGGCATTTTAAAATTTCAGTAATAGCAGTAATAGCTTACTCTTTTTTTTTTTTTTTTGGTCCTTAAATTTCACACTGTCATTGAGTTTTATAAAACAGTAGGTAGAGACACAGATAAGTTCCCTGATTTATTTCCTACACTCACAGGAGCTAAAGTGGTGGAAATTAGGCAAATGTTAGAAAACTGGAGGCAGAAGTAAATGGCCCCCTATGGTATGTTCAAATGGACTGTGTTAATAGCTAGAAATTAAAAATACATACATATAGAGAAAAATTCACTAGATTTTTAATACCTGGGATGTACAGCTGCAATAAGAAAATTTTCTAGGATTTTTTGAAAAAAAAATAATTGAATGTAACAATTTGCTTTAGATATAGCATTCCCCACACTTTCTCTTTTTTTTCTATGGAATTTTTCTTTCCTACTTTACTCTTACCTGTGTATGTTGCTTGGCATCTCAAGTTATTTTTAGATCTGTGTGCTGCACAGCTATGCGATATCAAAGCAAAAATTCCACTGGTTTGAATGTACTAAAATAACAATATTTGGTTCAAACTGTACTATCTTAAACCTCAGGGAGTAAGTCTACGAAATCATTTTCATTTGTGCAAGCGTAGTGGAGACTTGGACCTAAGAGATCACGCATAGCAACCGAGAGAGGATAAAGATCTTATCCAAACATTGGCGGCATGCCACGAGGAAAAGCTGCCGTAAGAAAAAATATATATTCAAAGATCATTTTATCATAGTCAATAGAAACCAGGTTTTCCTTCTCTTCTTTTTTCTTAGATTTTATTACACGTAAACCTTTTTGTGAGAGGTGAGCAGTGAAGAAAATCGTCATTTATTTATTTGCTAAATGTTCATATTTTCATTCATCTACCCTTTCTTACATTAAAATTTGTAATTATTTAAAAATGTGATATCAAAAATTGTGGATTGAATGTCATTATATTATTTCTTTTGAAATTTTGGCTACTGCATAACTACAGCTTCGAAGTCAGAAGAGATTTTTTTAAGCTGGAGGACTCTTTCAAAAAATGTAATGCAGGCAAAATCTTGCTCTGGCTTTGATTTTAATGATAGACCAACCGGATTGAACCACAGGCATTATATGCTATCAGCCCACTATGAATGGCCTTTGACTGAGCCTCAAACGTGCAGGCTGTAATGGGAGAGGAGCTTTGTCTCATTTGAGCTCCATATCCATTTTGAGTCTCTGTGTAATCTATTTAATGTAGGGTTCCTTCCATTATCAAGTTGACAGATTCCACTTGGCTGACGGCTAGGTGCTAGAAATAATGACTGAACACACAGACTTAGCTCTTTAGACCAACATCCAGTTAAGAATATACGAAATAAATACTAAATGGCTAATACTATAGGACATTTCTAATCTCTCTGCTGCAGGCCTGAGACAAGTAAACAGATATCAAGAAAGGATCAGTTTCTTATTACCAGACATGCAAGATTTTTGTGAAAGATAAAGATATTCTTAAATTATTTATAGAAAATCTTTAACAGGTTTTTTTTTAACTGCAACTACTTTGATATTTCTTCTAGCTCATAATGAGCCATTATGATTTTATTGGTATAAAATGTGGGTTCAGAGTCATATATTGTGACTAACTCCAGGATCTTCAGCTCCCTAAGAATGACTCCCGTGAATACTTTGAGAACTACAGTATATTTTTGGAAACTTAACATGATTCTAATTAGGGCCTAGTATAAATGGCTCAGTTTAGTAAAGACTATGTTTCCAACTTTTCTGAAAACTAAAATAAGTGAAAAGCAGAATCTTCTTTCAAATTTTCCCTAGTGCCATTCGTTTTCTTCTCTATGCCTGCATCAATTGACTAAAGTTTTCTACTTCAAAAGAATGCGTTAGTCCATTAAGAATTAGAATGTGACAACAGAATTGTTCTGTCAGGGGTAGCTTCCTAAATTACAATATATTGAAAAATAAAATAGATTCAGGATTTGGAAGAGAAGATATTTTCTGAGGGAAAAAAGTCTAATTATAAAGTGATTTCTTTATTTTTGGATAAAGTCACATCAAATTCATTTACTAGTGGGAACTTTTAAATTTTTACCACCAGAGGGCAGGTTATGTTAACTATTGATTTAGTATACACTGAAAGGCACACAGGAGGCAATTTTAGACACAAGTGGAAAATTCCCTGAGGGTTTCTTCACAGATCCTTTAGGAGAAGAGTTGTTAAACTGTTCAAAGTATAATTTTTACACCAGTTATAAAAGAAACTACATAATTACAATTTCAAACTATTAAAGCTTTTTTGAAAGTAATTTTTGTGACCTGTTGATTTGTTCCTTTTTATGTTTAATAAACATGGTTTCAGTTGAACTGAAATCATAAAGTTACTCAGAGGAAATTGAAAATAATGGTTTCCCATGTGTTCTCATGTTTATAGATCAATTTCTTCACAGTTATTTCAACTTAAATTCCATGTATCTTAATTAGAAACAATCTTCAAAAGAATGATAATGTTTATAAGAAAATAATTCACTGTGGAAATTTTATAAAATACAAATGAATACATATAATTTGTGATATTTTTGAGGGAAAAAACTGGATTTAAATTTATTGGAGGTGCAATGTATTTATTTACAAGTACACTTGATTCCATATTGACTCTTTTGTCCATTCCTTTAATATTTTTGATGATAAGCCTTAAAAACTTTATTGAAAGTAAGTATGAATTTCTCAGGTGCATAAATAATGTCTTTACTCTTCTCCACGTTTATTTTCAGTGTCCGAGCAAAACCTATGACCCACTGATTAAATCCACCCGAGATTTTCCAGATGATGTCATCAGTTTCATAAAGCGGCACCCTGTGATGTATAAGTCAGTATACCCAGTTGCAGGAGGACCAACGTTCAAGCGAATCAATGTGGATTACAGACTGACACAGATAGTGGTAGATCATGTCATTGCAGAAGATGGCCAGTATGATGTAATGTTTCTTGGAACAGGTAAGCTCAAACTAGATTATGCTTTCTTTCAAAGGAGTTTTTCATTATTAGACAAAACAAATGCTTCAAAAGTGTTTATTGGTCAAGATCAAAATGAGTAATTATTAGCTAATACTCTGTCAATACTTCTTAAAATTGTGTAACACATGCTTTTAAATGATAATCATAAATATCTCCCAGCCTCCTAAATATATTTATGTATTGTAACTGCAATGTGCCTACTATAGGTTAGGTGTTCAATACATATTTGTTGAGTGACTTTGGACTCTAAATAAGTAGAGAAAAGCACTATTTCTTTATTTGCAAACCTCACTTTTCCCTTCACCTACTTGATAAGCTCTACCTCAAAGGATCCTTTCACCTGGTTTTGAGAATCTCTGACTTAGCTGACTCAAGATAGCTTTTCAAAACATTAAGCATTACTATGCAAAGACCTTTAAATAGAAACTTCTTGGAGATTATTTTCCTATTCTTAAATTTTATGGATTAAAATGAATTTTGTGGACTCTCATAATTGAAGCCCACTTAATTCTTTGTCTGCCATCTTAGTAATTATAAAATGATTTAAAAGTATTTTTTACAGAAAAAAAATATTGTTTGTTTGGTGAGTCTCAAAAATTTTAAAAAGTATTATTTAATAATATCATGTGAATTCTAATGGCATTTAATGATAACATGCATCATTAAAAACTATGCACTGCTATGTTATATAATTTAATGGATCAAGCATTTCATAAAGAAATAGAAATTAATGGGTTTTCAAAAAACAGATATTTTTAATGAAAATAAGTATTTAGGAATACAAAAAAATTATATAATAATTTTATTTTAAAAATATATTGGTTTTACAAAAGTTAGCTTTATTAGGCAGTGTGTGCGTTATCGACTCAGAAGATCTTTGAACACCAGTTGTCAAACCTGATTATGTTGCAGATAGTAATTTCAAGAACTGAAAAAATAAGGTATTTTTTCAAGACTACAGAGATGGCTACTGAGGAGTCACAAGTAGAAATCATTAGTTTGCTATGAATGCTCATGAGTTGGGCACTTAATTTGTAGTGTCCACCCAAATCTCACTCCTAGGTCTTCAACTGTTCACTGCCATAAATGTCATTCAGCCACTAGGTGGTACCATCTAACTTTTACTGAGAAAATTATAGAGACACTAAGATACATAGATTTTCAATTTTGACATTTGGAAAATGCATATTTGATATTTTTCAAAGATCCTAGAGTCATTTAAAATAATTAAATAATCCAGACTATTTTGTGCAAACAGGATCATTACTATATATGTTACTATACTCCAACCCCAGTGCTCAGAAGTTTAAAAATATGTATTTTGTAATGAATTAATTTTAAAGTGGGATTTTTTTCCCTAAAGAATTTTTTTTCTGTACTACCATGCCACCTCGTGGAATTGCAATATAAAATGGTATATTTAAGACTTATTTCTAAATGTCAATTTTTGGTTTACATTATCAACCTTGTATTGTCTTTTAAGTTGAACTGAACTAATTTAAACAAAACTTCAGTTTCTAGGCCATTAATAATGATAAGGAAGTTAAAATACAATTGAAGAGCGAGCTACAATTTCCCTTGGATAGCTTCAATGATATTTTTGTCCATTTGTTGACATTATTAAAAGAACATATATCTGCGTTTTATGGTGAATTGGATATAATAACTACTAAATAAATACATATTACATTGAGCCAGAGGGGGGAGGAGAGAGAATTTGATTATTTTTAATGTATTTTAACCTTTTTAATTAAGGTCCAAAACATTTGTTCCACCTTTGTTATCATTTCAACCAATATTTAAATTAAACATATATATTTCTTTTATAAAGAATATGCTCTGAATATGTGTCTTTTAATATTCTTTCTATAAATATATGTTCTACTAGCTAAAAGCTATAATATTTCTGAAGGGCAAAATCATACACATTAAGCTTCACTTCTTTATGCTTGTCTTATTTAATCTAATTTTTGAAAGGCATTTAAAAAGAAACGAAGGGAGCACTTTGTTTCTAGGAATATGCTTACAACTAAATATTGAAATAAAAACAGTAGGATCATGGGTTATGCATTTTTTCAGACATTGGAACCCTCCTAAAAGTTGTCAGCATTTCAAAGGAGAAGTGGAATATGGAAGAGGTAGTCCTGGAGGAGTTGCAGATATTCAAGGTAAGACTCAGTCCAGCGTTCCAGGAGCGGAGATGTTGGAACTGAATTGTACTTGTTATAGGGTACACTTGTTTTAATACATCATCACTTTTCCTGGAGAAGTCTTTGAAATTAGCTCCTTTATTTTTCTTTTCCCTAAGCAATGGAAAAAGTTTTATAACCAACTAAGAATGGGACTCACCTTACTCTATAGAATACCACTGAACTCAGAGCTCCTGGGATTGCCTCTCATTACTGCATTCTCTAAGCATATAGTCAGACAAATTGCCACATTAAATGAAAGCCTGGGGTCTCTTTTACTATCCAGATGCTTTTCTACTTTATAAATTTTACTTTTCATTTTTTCCCCAATTGAATTTGAAAAAACTAGAAGAGTGTATAAATCATGTGCCCCTGCTTTTCTGTAAGGAAATTAAAAAAAAAAAAATATGTTGCATGATAGTAAGTCTTCGTGTAAGCTAAATTGCTCTCACCCGCCAAAAAGAGTTAGTAGATCTACAAGAATAGTTCTCCAGGTTTGGAGAACATCTTTGACTTTTAAGAATAAATTTGAATTGTGGCATTTTTTTGTAAATCCTCAATAAAATTTCATTTTAAATTATTTCCTGAAAGTAACATTAGAAATAAAATTTTATTCCTTAGAAAAGCTTTTTAAAAATATGCTGTGTTTTTTAATAACCTTTTTGTTGAGACAGTTTATTAAAATGGATTGTTTCCACGTAAACATCTATTGCCTAAAAGAGAATAAAGCCCTCCACTGTGAGGGGCTCAAGTTAATTAACATGCTGAGTTCCACAGGATCCTGTTTACATTGTGATGATAGTAGTGGTCAAAGAGTCAACAAGAGCAAGACCTGCTATCTGGTGTCGACCAAAACAAAGTCTTGGGTGGCTCCTAAGGGAAAGGCTGGAGGTCAAATATAAATGTGAACCCGGAGGCCAAAAATACAGTCCCTACAACACACATCAGCACATTAGAACTAGTCTCGTTCAGTGGTGTTACACAGTAGTCCAGAGGAATTGCTTGGATTCGCTATTAAAGAATAAATAATGGCCATGATTTGCTTTGTTTTCTTTTTTTTAAAAAACAGCTTTATTGACGTATAATTGACATACAAAAACCACACATACTTAATGCATATAATTTGATGAGTTTGGCCATGCTTTTTAAATTCAGGACACAAAACATTATTGGATAGATAGAACTTTCTCACTTAAAATTTTTCTTTCTTATATTTCCTTAAATATTTGACATTTTCTGTTTGTCAAATAGTAAATACTAGCTGGTGTGAAATGAAAAAATAGTAGATAGATAGATGACAGATAGATGGCATTTTTTTAAAACATCCTGTCCTTTTTAGTTTGGTAATTTTTGTGTTCATGTTTCTGATTTTATCTTCCATGCACAGAGCCATATATTCTACAAATAAAACTGGCTTTAGTTTATATCATGAAATCATGTGCATTAATATTGTGTAGTGTTCCATAAAGAATATGGTCATCTACAAGGAGCACTATAACTTTTCAGAACTCTGCTACTTGAACAAGTTTTTGAACCACTGATCTTAGTAATAGCAGAAAGTAACAGCAGGAAGAGGTAATAAATAATTATAGAGATGTTCTTGTCAACACTAGTTTGAATTATATGGAAGCAGTTAAGATAAGCAGATTTGGAAGAAGGAGAAAACTTGTGAGTAACTGGGAACAATTTTCATTGCAGAGTGTTTCCTTTTACATTAAGGTAGTTCTTCTTTAATAAGATAATTTAAGTACCTATTTTCACTACTATTAAGGTAAAACCACTACACATTGGAAGAAAATAGCAAACAATAAGATCCTTTTCTCCCCTATATAGCAGACTTGATGTTTACTTCAGTGATCTTTGGTATAAGTTAAAAAAAAATCGGTTAATAAAAAGGTCTGTGAATGATTATCTTTATTGACATATAACTTCTATTTTCAGCACCCATCGATCATCTTGAACATGGAGTTGTCTCTAAAGCAGGTACTTTCTAATTTTTATATAAAAATTAACCACAAAAGCAATAGTTTGCTTGAATCAAAAGTTCATTTGAAGGGAAATCCATTGAAATTGGAAATTAAATTGTAAATAATATAAAAAATTTTAGATTATTTGTTTCTCTTTTAATTGATTATTGGTCATTGTTTGAGCCTTGTCTTGGGGGAAATGGAACCAAATTTCTTTAATTGAACAACATAGTCTTCCCTTCCTTTGACCTTTAAAAATTGAGCTCACTTTCTTAGTCTTATGAAGATGTCTTTCCGTAAAAGCCATAAGAAATTCATGTAGAATATCACCCCTAACCCTTACAAAGGGTTTTAATATGGGAGTCCAGGAGTTAGAATATGGACTGTGGTAGCAAACAGCCCAACAAGAGTCAGCCTTCAAAATACCACTTAATATCAAAGAATCAGTTTCCTTTATAGTAAAGTTAGAAAAACAATATCTACATTGTAAGTTTGTTGGGAGTTTAAATAGGATGCTGCATGCAAAGTTCTACACAGAGAGCTGGAACATAATAAGCGTGAAGTAAAGAGTAGCTAATTACGATAATGATAACAATGTTGAATATGACTTCACAGTTCTCTGATATGATACTCCAAATCCCAATTGGTTTAAGAGATTCGTATTTGCATTACCATTTCAATTTGTACCCCCAATATTTAAGAAAGTCATGTGTTAATATGTTCAACACTAAGATGTTTCTAAAATTGTCTTTATCTACTATGCCTCATATGGTAGAGTGATTATTAGGGAAAAGTCTAAATAGGTTTCTTCTTCAGGTCTTTTCCATTAGTTTTTTCATTCATTCAACATTTATTTCTTGACGACCTACTATTGTGTTTGGAGGGTACAGAATTGAATGAATGACATAGCCTTTAACCTCCAGAAGTTCACAGTAGAGCTGAGAGACAAGGGAGCATGCTAACAATAATAAAAACAAATAAACAGACAAATTAAAAGGGGGATGGGATGGAGAAGCGTATGCCAAGTGGAAGGGGAGAACATTTGCAAAGGTGTGAAGAGAGACCATAGCTTATTCTAATAAATTTGTGTTCATTTAGAGCCAGGGGCATCTGTGTGTTCAAGGGGCAAGGAGGCTGGAAATAAATCTGGAGAAGTAAACCAGAGCCAGATTAGGCACATCCTTATATGTCCTCCTAAGAAGTTTAACGATGTATCTTAAAGATAATGAAATCCCCTCGGTGCTTAGAAAGGTTGTGTTTATAGTCCCAGCTACTCAAGAAGCTGAAGCGGGAGGATCACATGAGCCCAGGAATTTGAGTCCAGCCTGGGCAACACCAAGAGACCCTGTCTCAAAAAAAAAAAGGCAATGAACACCCTTAAAGATTATAAGCAGGAAGATGTCATGATAAGATTTTCCTTTTAAAAAAATCAGTCTGCTGTGGCAGTGTGGAAGATAGATTGGGTTCTGCTGTAGAGAGGGGGTTGCTGGAAGACAAGGCTGAAGCCAGCAAAAATAGGATACTTACAAGTAATTCAGGAAAGAAATGATAAGGACGGAAACAAAGGCAGTGGCAGTGGAGAGGGAGAGAAGGAAATAGATTAGAAAATTCTACATGAGAGAATGGAAATGACGTGGTGACAGATTGAATGTGAGAGACAGCAGATTCAAAGACAACTCCTGGATTTCTGTCTTGGGTAATGGGGTGAGTGATGGTGCCTCTTGCCAAGGTAGGGCATGAGGGGGAGTAGATTTAGGGGAATCATTATGTTTGTGTTTATGTTTTCAAGATACTTCTGAACCATTCTACAATAAAGAGGGTAAAGAAATGAGAACAGGAAAGAGGGAAACCCAACATTTAATGTGAAAAAAAAATTACAAAGGGCAGACCTATGGAGGGAGAACAGGAGAAAGTGGAGAGAGTTTCAAGGAGCATTAGTGTCAAACACTATAGAGAATTTAAGCAAAACAAATGTTAAACAGTGTTCCTTGCATTTAGCAACTAGAAAGTCTTAACTGACAGTTTAATGGGTGATAGAGGTATAAGACAGATTTCTGTGAGTTGAGTGCATGTATGCTACGTATGCCAATATTTATTTCTAAGATGTTTTCCCTTCATTTAAAGCCTGGCATGGTCCACTAGGGTTGACCATGAGTTCTTTAAAGGCACAGGCTATGGCTTATTCATTTGTATCGTCCTTCCCTCTCTACCACCACTACCACAGACACTCAAATGAATACGTAAGTGCATTAATTTCTGGGCTTATTTTCAAAACTGAATTTTATTTGCTGCGTTTTTCAATATCCTGCAGCCTTTTATGTGTGACATGGCTCCCCTCAAGCCTGCTTTAATACTTTCTTCAGAGTGATACCAAGCGCCTTCTCTCTCACTTACAACCCGTGATCTTTCAGGGGCCAGTACTTCATTAACAAATGAAATGGTTAATGAAAACCAGAGGAAAGTTTTATAAATCTCTTCATTCATTTCTCACGTAAGGAGCCATGGCTGGGGAAGACCATCAGGTTTGCCTATAGCATCTGTGCTTGATATAGTCTACCAAGGTATATTTTCTACTATTGAGAAAGAATTTGACATCTTAATTCCTGTCTAGCAGCTGGTTTTTGACCTTCGTAAATTACCGTCAAGTTTACTCTAGTGCTTTAGCATGCTGTCCATTTCAGTATCAACATCTTCAAACCACTGTCCTTCCAGGGGTAGAAGTGATTGACTTCTTTTGCTCTTTGTTATGTTTCTGTACAAGTGTTTACAAGCGGTGGGGCACTGAGGGAAACGGATTTAGATCTATCATGTGGTATTCAAGAAAACGAAGTTTTTAAGACTAGTCTGAAAGGTGCTTCTAATTCATTCGTTTTGCCTGATTTGCAGCAACAATTGTACATTGGTTCCCGAGATGGATTGGTTCAGCTCTCCTTGCACAGGTGCGACACTTATGGGAAAGCTTGTGCAGACTGTTGTCTTGCCAGAGACCCCTACTGTGCCTGGGATGGAAATGCATGCTCTCGATATGCGCCTACTTCAAAAAGGTCAGAGGTGTATTGAGTTAATGTGAAACCTTCCTTTTTATAAGATGAATATCTAACACAAATTGTTGTCTTGTAGTTAAAGTTAAGAAGAAAATATATAGAAAACATGGTCTATGGAAGGAATATTGAAATTAAAATTTTTATAGTTTTTTATAAAACTGAATTTTGAAGGAGAGTAAAGCAGATACTCTGAAATTCTGAAATGTAAAACTTTAAAAAAATCGATACATTGTTTATATTCTTTTTCTTTATTTATGTCAAACACCATTAAAATTTGTTCTTATTCACTATTTTACCTTTTTTATAATCCTCCCTTTCTCACTTCCTCCCTTCTTATTTACAAATATGTGTATACTCATAACTACCGTTTTACAAATAATTTATAAATATATGTGTTTGTAAAAGCATAGGTTATATACAGCCCATAGTGCATCCCAGTGACTTGGTACAATTTTATTTTTACTCTTACAACTCTAATTTGATCAATTTCTGCCACTCAGGTATACTTAAACAACAAACTGTGGCCTTGCTTTTTGCAGTTTGTTGCTTTATGTGCTCCTAGAAATACCACTGTTTTGAGACAACAATTCCCAGATAGGAATTTATTCTATACACACATGTGCAAAAGTACCACAAAGTTATATGGTTAAGGATGTTCATTTCAGCAGTATCTTTAATAACAAAAAAACTTGAAACAATCTGAATGAATGCCCATCAATATGCCTGATGTGAGGTAAATATAGTACATTTATAATTATTTTTAGATGTGGGCTATAGTAGCATTATTTTATAAAGTATTGCTTAAAGTATATTTCCATCTAGGTAAAATGTCAGCAAATTGTGTGTGGTATTCTTTTATTCTTTAGGTCTTTTTTTAACCAATTAAGATAACAGGTAAGCATATGTTAGTCTCACTACCACATGTACACTTTTTTTCTTTTTGAAATTTTACTGATTTGTTAAATTTTAAAATCTTGGGAGTCACAGATTGAATGTATAGTATAATACAACAGAAAATACTGCTTAAAATTGGAAACAGTTTATATTGGCTGAAATCTCTGAATTAAATTTAAGTGGGTAGATATTATTACAAGTCAAAATTAAAAAGTCACCAACATTTTGTTATAGTTTTCAGCCACTAATATGCTCATCATAGTGAGTCTTTGGGGAATGCTTTTCTGGAGCTAAAAAACAAGAATTCTCATTAGTTGGTGATAAACCTTCAGTATGATGAATAGACCCTGTTCCTTAAGAAGCCAAGATACAAAAACATTCTTGACCTTATGTACCTTATACCATCATAAATTTTTTTCTTGTAGTTCTCAGGACTGTATCTCTGATCTTACAAATATGCCACTGTGATGTTTTTCCTTACCTAACTTAATGTGCATGTGAGCCAAAAGATGTTCACAATGGATGAATCTTGTACAAGGTTGTCAGCATTGCCCTTAAAGAACACCCTAGATATTGCAGAAGTTTTATTGTTCTTCTCTGATCTCTGAAGTGGCAAAATAAAATAGCCAAAGCAAATAAAATATAAAATAATGTAACATATAATATATAATAAGGTATAATAATATAAGTTGTACATTAATATAAGATGTATATTAATATAATATAATATAACATAATATAAGAGTGTAAGACATGCTTAACGTAGATGTACCAGATTTTTTTCTTTTTTTAAACAATGGTTACTATTTTCTCTTAAGGAAAATATGTGACATAATAAAAAAGCCATTGTTTATTATCATTATTATTATTATTATCACAACTACCAGAAAAACAATTTGAGCTACATGTCAGCAGATAGAAATAATAGGTAGCCATTCATAGCATATCAAACTTGTATCTATTTCAAGTAACAGCATTTAATTTGTTGCTTAATCAAATCTGTGTAATAATGGATCTTTACATGATAAGCGTTTTGTATTTGTGATACCGTATTACCCATGACTAAAGCTCTTTTGCATGCTATTATTTCCCAATAACTGAAAAGGATAGGAATACTTATCCCCATTTTAGTTATATAAAACCTGGATTATATTTGTATTCAACCTGTTCTGTTGAATAATTCATCAAAAATCAGAGAAAAGGAAAAGAAGAGTAATTAAATAAAATTCAGGTAATCTCATTGCCAAAACAGGATTTGTTCTACTAGGACTCTACTACCAGTAGTATTTGAATTAATGTTAGTTTGATTGGAATATTGACTTGTATTTAAGTTGAGCAATAAGATAAGCATAGTTCTGCATCTGTTATTAGTGTTAGATGAAGCTTTCTAAATTCTGATTATCATGCTTGACCTTATCAATTTAACCCCCTTTCTGTAGGCGAGCTAGACGCCAAGATGTAAAGTATGGGGACCCAATCACCCAGTGCTGGGACATAGAAGACAGTAAGTACAGATTTAATATGCTTTTTGTCCCATTTAAAATGCTAAGCCTAGTCTTTGTGTGCCTCTTTATTATATGACTTGAAACATCTATTATGTAGGAAGATCTCATTTTGTGTAATCCTTATGTTCTGAAAGAGCAACTGGGAAATTTTATAAATCAACCCCTGTCTATGTGCCTAAGTGAATAATCCTTTGTTATATCATTATTTGTTTCATATGTCTTTTAAAATTCCTATACTGTAACTTTGTTTCTTTTTTTACTGCCTTATCCATCCTTGTAAAGTTTGGGAAAACTGCTATTAGAGATAAAGCAGGATATAGCCAAAAACATTTAGACATTTAGAGTAAACTCAAAGAGACCTCCCAGAAAAGTCTGATAAAAGTGTAGGTACTTATTAGAAAGAAGTTTTAGACAGCCTATATATTCTTTGTATTCACTTATTAATTTATATGTTCATTCAGTCAGTAAAGATTTATTAAGTGACTTCCATGTGCATATAATTGTCCTGGGTATATTATGAGACAAAGAAACTCCGTAGAGAGCTTATGATTCTTTGGGGAGATGTCATAAGGTACAATTAGTGATATGGGAGTTTAGCAAAAGAGAGATCACTAGAGGCTGTATTGTTCACCAAACAATTCATAGGATAGAAGATTTTGAAAGTCTGAGTAGGAGAGGGGCAGGGTGGGGAATAAAGAGGAGGTCTGACGAATGAGTCTGAAAACAGAGAAAAAAATCTATAAATATATGTGTGCGTGTGTATATATATATATATATGTATATATATATATATATTCTAGAGCTTTATTTACTCTCCACTCTCAAGCTCTGCTTTAAGATTAAAATAAAAAATATGCATTCACATACACACCAAACACACACACACACACACACACACACACACACACAACTGATAGAAGAAAAGCATTTTTCTTTATCACATTGTTAGTAACCACTCCACCAGTGATATAAATAACCCAAATTTCATAGTCTATAACTGGTGGTCTGGCAGTGTTTCCTTGATTTAAAAACAAAGTTATTTTTAACTCGAAGTATAATTCTTCCAAAAAATAAGCTCTGGTTCAGAATAGTGTGTTGACTTCTCATTCTAATATACAGGTGACTCATTGTCCTGTCTAATGTTTTCTTTAGCAACTGTTACTGTGTGCTGTGTATGCCATTCTTTGCATATCCATATGAGATTTATCAGAAATGGCTATAGGTATTGAGACTAAACCAATGAACAAAAAAGAAAACAATCTGTGCATTCACGGTACTTACATTCAAGTGTGCATTAGGGCTGCAGTCCCCAAACTCGGGGTCGGTCCGTGACTTGTTAGGAAACGAGCCATGCGTCACAGCCTGAGCTCCGCACCAGGAAAAATTGTGGAAAAATTGTCTTCCGTGAAACTGGTCCCTGGTGCCAAAAAGGTTGGGGACTGCTGCATTAGGGGATGGAGCGGGCAATAAACAAAAAAAACAAGTAAAATAAATGCTTTGCCAGATGATGATAAATGTTATAAAGGAATGAAACAAAACACAGTTGCTGCCTAAGGCGCTCACAATCGTCGTCTCATCACATCCCGTTCCTGCTGTAACCCATTGCACACAGTCTTTTCTGATCATCATCATCATCATCACTCTGTCCAATCCATTCTTGTCAAGGTCACTAACAATTTCCTCCATGCCAAATCTAATGACCAATTTTCAGTTTTCATTTCTACTTAATCTCTAATTCCCTCTTTCTTGAAACACTTCTCTTGACTTCCATGCAGTAGTGTGCTGCAGTCAGTTCCTGTGGCCTCATTAGAGTCGATTGCTTACTATGTAAGAATTTTATGAGCTGGTTTTAAACCATTGGTAGCTTGAATCAGACATGATAGGGTTAATTACACTAGGAAAATCAGCAAGCACTAAAAATCAGGTTTTTTGTTTGTTTGTTTGTTTTCAGAGAAATGGTGTCCTGCACACCTTTGCTTCTGTGACACCACATCCTTCTGGTCTACCTCTTACCTTGCTGACTGTGGCTTCCGAGTTCCCTTAATTTTCCTTTTCATCCCAAGTTTTAAATATTAGAGTGCCCCCAGCTACTTTTCCATTTTCTGTCTAATCACTCCCTAATACCATCAATTTCAATACCATGAGAGGCTATTTGACTTCCAAATTCATAGTTTAGTTCTTCTGAACTCACCCGTATGTGCCAGACATAAATGCTTGCCTGCCTACTCAGGAGCTCCACTTGGATACCTACTTAGCATCTCAAACTTATGTCTGAGAAAGAATTATAATACCTTCTCCAAAACGTATTTGTTCTGCAGTCTTTCCCATATTAATAAGCAGCACCACCATTCAGTCAGCTATTTAGGTCAAAAAGCAGCTAGGAGTCATCTTTATATATATATATTTTTTCTGTCACATCCTATAACCAACCTCTTAGCAAGTCCTTCTGGCTGTATGGCCAAACTCTACTACTTCTCATCACCTCCATAGATGCCAACCTAACTGAAGCCACAGTACCTTTTTAGTAGCAGCCTCACTGTGCTTGCAGCCCTGCCTCTGTGCTTACACCCCTTTCACCTATACATCACTTAGTAGACAGAGTAATCTTTTTAAAAACTGCAGTCTGAGCATGTCATTCCCTTACGCAAAATCTTTCTCTAGCTTCTTAGAATAATTAGTGAAAAATCCACAGCCTTTGCCATAGCCTGTAAAGGTCTACTTGACTTGGTCTCTAGCACATTCTCTGACCTTCTCTCGTGCAACATTCACTCACTGGCTTTCTCTTTTGCAAAAGCACCAATCCGGTTACTGCCTAAGGCACGTTTGCATTTGTTTCCTCTGTACCTGAAGAACTCTTCTTTTCAGATGTTCTTATAACTCCATCTTTACATCAATTACTTCTATGCTTAAATGTTAATTCCTCAGAGAGACCTTTCCTGACCACCCTATCTGAAATACCTTTTTGCCCTTCCAATCGATATTCCCTAATCTTCTTCATTGTTTTGGTAACAGATACTACCAGTTACTATATTCTGTCTTTATTAATTTACTTGATTACTTCACCTCTGTCACTAGAATGTAAATTTCTTGAGGGAAACAAATTTGCCTGTCATATTCACCCCAGCATTTAAAACAAAGCCAGTGTGTAAGACGCACAAGAATATTTGCATAATAGATGGGTAAAGGGAGATATATGCAGATGGATAGCATTTGAGCCATGCCTAAAGGAGAAAGTTGAGTTTTACAAAGTAGATGAAGTAACGATAATTAAAATTAGAAAGACCTTACGTAGGTTGTGTTAAGTTTATAATGGTCTTTATGTTATTCTATGAAGTTTACGTTTACCTTAGAGGTAATAGTAGTTTCGTATTTCTCAGAAAAGTTATTTTTTTTAAATTAAATTTTTGACACTTACCATATTACCATAGATACCACTTACCATAGATAATGGATTGGAATATGACAGACTAGGGGAAGAGAATCAATTGTGGGATTTAAAGTAGAAATTATGGGAGTATTTACAAACTAAGTGACTTATCCCTAATCTACCATAAATGTGTGTTGCACTTTACTAGATAATCAAGTCTTGAATAATTAGCAAATAGATGTTTCTTTTTTTCTTCCTCTTCCCATTCTTTGTTCATTACTTTAATTGTTAAATGCTGTGATACTACATGATTATTAATGATATAAAATCAGGAATGCATGTAGATGAGTTGTGTTTAACATGTTAAACAGATCTGAGCTTGCCCTTCAATAATATATCACGTATTTATTATAAAGAAATATTCCAGGTATTTTACCATGAAAAAAATTTTTTATTGCAATCTGGAAGATTAAAATATTCTCTTGCAAATGATCTTACTTGTAATGAGGAGATATTCTAACTATTATACTCTTGTATACAACTTTTGCACATTTAAAAATTAGGTCATAATAGGGTAAAATAAATTGAGTGCCCTTATCTGAAATCCTTGGGACCTGAAGTGTTTTCTATTTCTGATTTTTTTTGGATTTTGGAATATTTACATATACATAATGAAATATCTTGGTAATGGGACCCAAATCTGAGCAAAAAATTCATTTATATTTCAGATGCACCTTATATACATAGCCTGAAGGTAATTTTATATAATTTTTTCATAATTTTGTGCATAAAACAAATTACGTGTACATTGTACCATTAGAAAGCAAACGTGTCACCATATCAGTCACCTATGGGGAAAGTCTCTGATTGTTTGGCATCACCATCATTCCTGACTCTGAATTTATATGCCACCAATAAGCAATTATTTTCTTACACTTATTCACATAGAAAGTGTGTTGTATACGTGCATTTTTACTGCAATCCAGCATGTGAGATCAGTAGTGGAATTTTCCACTGTGGTGTTGTGTCTGTGCTCAAAATGTTTTGAACAAAATGCTTTGGAGCATTTCAGATTTCAGAATTTTGGATTAGAGGTACTTAATGATATATCATGTGTGTGCATACACGAATACACGAATATGTATATATATATAAACACACACACACATCATGCCTATATATGTACTTTTTGAAAATTTAAAAATAAAGAATTTAAAACTCAGAAATGAAACAAACATTATTGGAAGCAACAATAAATTCATTTCAGTCAAACTAATGGAACAATGATTTTGTGTCAGAAACGTTATTTTTACTGTTGATTTTACAGTTTTACAGTTGATTTCACTAATTTACCTTTTTCCAAATTGACCGATTCTTTCTTTGAATTAGTCTAATTGAGTTTCTCCTGAGACTTTGTCCCATAACCTAACAATCAACCTGCATCCTCCCTTCTTTGTTGACGAAGTCCCTTTTTCAGGGAAATAGTATCTGTTACAAGATAATGCATGTTTTTCCCCTCCAGGATCGGCAGCAGTGATCTTTCTGTGAATTAGGAATTTATTAACTGTGAAAATTGCAGATATAATCAGTTGAATTGGTAGAGATAGTTGATAGATTGCAGGTTTTAAATGGAATCAACACATTTTGAAGGTCAGATAAGGTTAATTCATAATGGAGACAGCATGCTTAACTTAATCCTTGCTGGTAAAACACAAATAAGTTCAAAGGAAGTTTCTTTTTCTTTTCTTTTTTTTAGTTTTAGCTTTTATTCTTTTAAATCTTTTTGGGTTTTTTTTTATTTCAAAATATTTAAGGGAGTAAAAGTGTTTTTGTTACACGGATGAATTGAATAATGCTGATGTCAGGGCATTTAGTGTGCTTATCACCAGAGTAGTGTACCTTGTACCTGATAGGTACATTTTTATCCCTCACCCCCCACTCTCTCCCCTTTTTAGTTTTCAATACCCATTACACCACTACGTATGACCATGTATACCTATCGATTAGCTCCCACTTATTAGTGAGAACTTGTGGTGTTTGTTTTTACATTCCTGGGATACTTTGCTTAGGTTAATGTTCTCCATTTCCATCCAAGTTGCTGCAAAAGGCATTATTTCATTCCTTTTTATAGCTGAGTAGTACTCCCTGGTATATATGTAGATATATAGATATATAGCTATATCTATATATCACATCTTCTTTATCCACTCATCAATTGACTAATATCCAGAATCTACAAAGAACCCAAACAAATCAGCAAAAACAAAACAAATAATTCTGTTAAAAAGTGGGCAAGACATGAACAGATTCTTTACAAAAGAAGATAAACAAATGGCCAAAAAACGCATAAAAAAATGCTTAACATCACTAATCATCAGGGAAATGCAAATTAAAACCACAATGAGATACCACCTTACTCCTGTCAGAATGGCCATTATTAAAAAAAAATTAAAAGAAGTTTCTTAAAATGAAGCTGAACTATTGAATGTATGTGCATTCATGCCATTTGCTTAGGTTTAGGATTCACATGGTCCCTTAAGTCTTACTCTTTGGCTGATGCCTGAAATGCTAAGTAGGCTCATCTGTAGAATTGAGATATCTGACTATATGATGAAAAAGTGCATGTTTGGGTCAGACTGAACAGCTGTCATTTTTTATTTGATTAGATATGAGCTACAGATCTCAGACGGCACATGGGACAGAGCCTTTGGCTACTCTAGATGTAATGTATTTCAGGTGATGCATTGACTTAAGAAAATAAGGTATCTGAGACACTGTTCCTTTAGCATCCCATTAACTATCTCACAGCAAATGTATGTGAGGCTAAAGAATCCCTCTGTATAAAAGAGAAAAAATGTTGGTAGATAATACAGATAAGGTCCAGATTCTGAGTATTAGAGTATCTAGCTTATTATCATCATTATAGAATTTTGTCAGATATAGATCATGGTACTTACTTTTCTGACATCAAAATTTCTTAATGTTATCTGATCAGCTCTGTGGAACAATTCATGATAAAATTTCTCTTTAAAAATGAAGTAAAATTGCTCCTTCAGAACTATCTACAAAATTGTTTATATTTTATGTAAACAAAAAAGTGTTAAAGCATTAAAAGATGCAAAAGGTTTATTCAGCTCAGACAAAAATACTCAATGTGTAGACTCAGTCTTTTGAATTATTGTTTTTAAAAATCAATTTCAAATAGCTAATATATTGATGAAAGAGTAAAAATTACAATACAAGGATAGAGTTTTAAAAACTTATCTATTGGATAATATTTGTATGAGGTGACAATATTCTAACACGAGTTTCCTTTCTCTTTAATAATGTGTATGATTCTTTCTCCATGGCATCTGTTCTAAATCAGTCTATTTTCCGATTGTTTTCAAAATCAGGTCAAGGTTAATCTCTTATTCCATGTTTGCTTTCCAGGCACTAGTCATGAAACTGCTGATGAAAAGGTGATTTTTGGCATTGAATTTAACTCTACTTTTCTGGAATGTATTCCTAAATCCCAACAAGCATCTATTAAGTGGTATGTCCAGCAGTCAGGTGATGAGCATAGAGAGGAGGTAAGTTATTGTCATCAAAGAATGCTTACCTTGAGGGAAATAGTGTAAAACTTAAATCAAGCTCTTGGTTGTGAGAGATGTTCAAAGCCATATGGTGCTCTCATTATTTAATGAAAAGAAAAATAACTGTTTATGCTCACTAACACCAAAGGTAAATGGGCTTGGGATAAGAATAGACCAATTTAATACAAATGTATTAAGGAAATATATTTAAAAGCAGACTGAATTTTTAAAAGAAATTTACATGATTTTTTTTTCAAATTTCCATTTCTCGTGGATTGCCTATATTTTGGGACAAGTCTCCAGCTAAGAACAAGAACACAATATTTTTCTCCCTACAGTAGCACAATGACTAAGTTTTAACTCACATTGTGTTCAATTTAGATCATGAAATAAAACATGTTTGTATTAAAACAGAAATATCTATTTTTGTCATAACATATGAGCACATTGGATAAGTATCTGGCCATATATATCTTTTCACTTTTATCTATTAAAATTAAATTGACAGAGGAAAAATATGCATACTCTATTTTTTTTTTTACTTTTTTCTATTTGTTTTCCTGACACACACATGTGACTGAAACACATCACAAAGATTTTGTGAGATAGATAGGTTGTATAAGTTACTGAATTTAATGAGATGAGTTTGGGTGTTTGAGAAATCTTAGATTAATATTATTTGAATGTCATGAAACAAAGGTTAATTGGCAGAATTATTATTTTTTATTACAGTGCAGAGAAACTAATGATTCTCAGCCTAGAGTTCTAAAACCCCCAGTATGAAACTAACGACACTGTAGTGAGTAATGGAATGAATACAGGTTTCAGAATTACATGTCTTGAGTAGAAGCCCGGTGCTGACACCTTGAGTTAAAATGTGGTCCTGAGACCTTTAGTAATATAACTAAGCCCCTGTGGGCCAGAATTTTCTTAAATGAACAAAATAAATTCAAATTTACTGTGAAAATCAAATGAGAAAGCACATACGAGAATGTAAAATTTCAAGGCAGAAGCTCTCACAACTATAAAATATACGTATAAAATTACAGATATTCTATTAGTGAGGATGTTTGGAACAGGAAATAGCATGGATCATGTGGTTAGGAAATGCTTGTTCTACTTTTAGCTTGACTGTTTAGGATTCATGAGCAGGTTGTAACTTCTCTAGCACTCAGTTTCTCTGTCACATAAGTAAGTGGATTAAATTTCTCTAAAATACCAGTGTATAAACATTTAAGTCTATAAACATTTAAAATAGTAAATGTAATTAGTCAAACATTAGTAGAGAAAAGTGAATCTCAACCTCAGGTGATTTTGCTCCCAGAGTGCCATTTAACAATGTCTGGAGACATTTTGGAACATCACAGCTTGGTGGGTGGGTAAGTGGGTGCTCCTGGCATATAGAGGGCAGAGGTCAGAGATGATGCTAAACATCCTACAATGCACAGTCCCTCACAGTAAAGAATTATCTGACCCCAAATGTGAGTACTGCTGAGGTTGAGAAAACTTAGAGTAAAAAAATTAAATATTATCATAAGAAATTGATTTAAAGATATAGTTCCACTGTTACATGAAGTTAATATTCTTTTCATCTAAGATCTACAAGACTAAATTTTTCTATCAAAATGTTGACTCTTTACATACTTAATACCAAGGGAATAACTTTATTCTGTATTAAGTCAAATTTTTCCAATAAAACTAGACTCATCATTACTGATGTCTATAAATTCTAAGATTCTGGCAAATCTGTATTTACACTGAATATTTATTTTAAGGGTCCCATTTTTACCAAGATATGTTGGAATATTATCTGAGAGTAGAAGTGAGTATTTAATTTCAAAACACAAGGCATCTACTTTTTATCTAAGAATTATTGGAAGAATGTTATCTGAATTTTTTAACATGCAGATTTTTTAGTTACATTGCAATATTTTAATCTTAAATGTCATAAACTGGTATTTTAATTTTATAGCTAATAAAGTTTGATAATTGACTTTCAGTTGAATATAATTCTTTAATAAATGATTTTTTTCTCCATGGCAAATTTAATCTGATTTTTTTAAAATGTGGTACTCTGCTTAGGTTAATCTCCCAGCTATAGATGTGACTACATTAGTCTACGGTTGTTTGTATTCACATCTTTCATTTTCTTGAAAGTGCTGTTCATTACTTTAATGTACCTTTTCACAGTATATCATATGATGGAACCATGCTCCATGAATTTCAATACAGCAGAAATAGTGTATTTATTGAATTTTACTTAAAAGTATCTTAGCTGTAATATTTCAACTGGTATTTTCATCTGTCTTTGTAGATAGGTGGTTTCACATTGTCCAGGACATGCAATACTGCTTCCTGACCTGAGAAAAAGGCAATATCCAGATTATATTTGAAGCCTTTTTCTCAACAGGATGCCTTCTGCTCCTTACCCATAAGGTCACAGCTTGGAATCTTTCCTTCCCTCAAAAAACCCCTGAGGGAGGGACCGTGATCTCCTGTGGCACAGAGGCTGTCACCAGGTTATTCTCTGCCAGGAGGAGAACATTTCCTTACTGGGCTGTTTCACAGTTGGGTGCTGTTGGGGAGGTCATGAGTCAGTTATCTGCTGACTTTCTTATAAAACTGTTCTTAAAATTGATGATGTTTATGCTGTAACTAGCAAGCTAATCGGCAGTCCCCAAGCTTCTGTTGAATTTTTGGGATCTGAATGAATAAATCAGGCAATACCATATTTTCTCTGTGGATTTTAATAACATTTTGAAAGCATCTTCAAATATTTGCATTTTTCCATTTGTAGGCTCTTATTTTATTTTTCTTTTTATTGTAAAAACAATATAAATGATTTTAAAATTGCAGTAACATAAAAAAGAACTAGGAGGCCACTAAGTATAGATAAGCACAAATAAAATTTTGATGTCTATTCCAGCTTTTTTTTGCACTGTGAGCATTTTCCATTGTAATTCAATGTTAATGCTATATTTTCACTGTCCCCCACCCATTCTATCATGATGACAGAGTCATACATGGATATTCCATGCCTTATTCACATAGTTTATATCCTTTCTTAAAAAAAAAATGGACTTTCCTATATCTAAATCTTTCTCTACTTTTCTAATTATTTTCTTAGGACAAATTCCTAGAAGTGAAATAAATGAGTTAAAGACATTGGTTATCATTATGGCTTTTGATAAATGACCACATATCACTAATTTCCCATCCAAATCACCATATTAGTGCCTGTTATGAACTCCTGAGGCAAAATTGTGCATCACAATTTAAGAAAATCTTCACTAGTTTATTATGAAAAAATATATTGTGTTAATATCTATTTCTTTGAATATTAGTAGATGTGAACTTACCTTCTCATGTTTCTTGCCTTTTGACTTCAGTTGTATTTGGTGAATTGCTTTGCTGTCATTTGCTTAGTTTATATTGCTATATTCATTTAAAAATGGTTTTAACAAACACTTTATATGTTATAGATATTAATAATGTAATGTTATACATATTATAAGTAACTTTATTTTTTTTGTATCTCTTAATTTTTTGTTTCTAACATTTCCTTATTTTCCTACAAATGTTTTATATTTTATATAGGCAAATCTATTGATTTATAGATTTATGATTTTTTGCCGATTTCTGCCTAGTCCTTAAAGACTCCTTCACCAATGAGACAGCAAATATATATTTTTGTAGTTATGATTTTCTTTTTACATTTATACTTTACATTTTATATTTATACTTACATTTATATTTTATTTTGTATTTACATTTACTCAGTTATTAATCTCATATTTATTTATGTATAAGTTTTTTTCTTTTAAATAGTGAACTCCAGCAGTATTTTTTAGTAAATTTTTCTTTTTTTAATATTTTCCTAAAAAGCCTAATTATTGGTTTTGTGGTATATTAATAAATGAATCATGTACAGTGTCATGTAAGTATACTGTAAGAAATTTAAATACATGTACACAGATGATTCTATTCCAGTTTCTTTTCCTTTCTCTTAAATAAGAAAGCTTTTCAATGTTTTATTTTAAATACAGATAATTTTTTGTAACAGTTTTGTAGATATTTGTTTTTTCATACTGGAAGCTTTCTTCCTTATTTAATCCTAATTTTCCTGTAGTAATATTTTGTGTTTGTTGGAGAAAGGAGATATTCTTGAAGCCCTAGTCTTTTCCAAGACACATGCAATGCTTTAACTATGAAAGAATTGACAGATGAATTATCAGTAGAGGAAGAACCATTAGGCTGCCGTTATCAGAGATAAAGTCCCTGACCTTTACCTGCTGCTTAGTACCTAAATGTCCTTTTTGCCTTCCATGTTACTGTTCTCATTTTAAATGAATTGCCCTGCACTGAAGATCTACTTTTAATAATGCCGAATATATTGTCCTTGTTCACATTAGGCAAATGGATAGTCGACCTCAACTCAAGCATGGTTTTGATTTGTAAGGATGAGCAGTTTTTACTTATCACTTCTAGAGTGGAAAAAATTCCATAAGTTTAAATCAATGGCCAGAGATTACATTATCTCTTTGTAGAGGAGCTGAATTTTCTAAATTGACTGGGCTGACACTTCACTGTTGAGACACAGTCTGCATAATGCATCCTATTCCAGCACAGAGTGAAAGCATTACAGATAATGAGAATGTAAAGCAGGCAAATGTTAATCAACTACTTAATTTCTGGGTCATAGATTTTTATCTCCAAATTGCAAAAGTCCTGTGAAAATCTATCTATTCAAAACGTATTTATTAGAGCTGCCATTTTATTAAAGGCATATTATTGAAATTTTAGCAAGAACAAAAGATTGGTTAAATGATCTAATAGACATTAGGTAAATCCAGAAAGCCTAAAATTTATTAAAGCAGGTTTTGTTTCTGTAGGTCAAAGCCAAAGAACAGATCAAGCATTCCATGGAAGAAAAGCAGGGTGAAAGATCATGACCAAGTAATGAAATGCCAGGTGTTTATGAAATTCTGAGTCCTGTGGGGACAGAACTAGAATGGAAAGGAGGGAAGGGAACCAGTAAAACAGACCTTACAGTAAAACAACATAAACAGGATACAAAAAGGATAGCAAAATAATGATGAAGTGTTATACAATATGTGTGAAATCAAAGTTGTAATTTCTTCCTATCAGAAGATTAAAGAGAACAATAAAAATTACTGAGTCAGAGCTGTGACAGTCTCTAAAAGCCACATTTAAATACAGTTTAAACATTAGCAAGAATACCAGTTATGTAAAGGAAATCTACAGATGAACTGAGACTGAAGGTACCCACTTTGATTGTCATGCTAATAACCTCAGGCCATTTTCTATTAAAAGAATTACAGAAATAAAGGCTTCAGAATATTACTTCTCAAGCAACATGGCAGTAGTCTATAATGTTGCTAATAATACTTCACACTTCAACCTTCAAAGAGTTTTGCTTTTAATCCCCCGAATACACCACATGTTTCGCCACCAACTTGATAGATGGGAGACCAATCTGGGAAGATAAATGAGTCATCATACAAAGCCAAACAGATAGAGATCAGAATCTAGGTTATGGAGCTAGTATTTTGAGGTCAAAGATTTATTTAATTTTTTAAAAAACAATTCTTAAGGTGAAATTATTTAAGGGGAAAAAATATATGTAGTGTGTTAAATTTAAGATTGCTATTTCTGTTTAAGATTGGCCATTTAGAACTCTACCAATTCAAATTCACTTTTATTTTAGGCATGAGACTCTTGTTGTTTCAGAGAATGTAAATTAATTCAAGGTTAGTTTGTATTATAATTGCATTTAAAAATATCTGGGCTTTTAGGGAAAAAAAATCCATAAGAAAAAGAATACCACACATCCAACTCACCAAATGGGCAAAGTTAGGAAAACAAACAAACAAATAAACAAAACCCTGATGGTGTGGCTTCAGTGCAGAGCAAAGGCAGGGCTAGAGACCATTCAGCCTCATTAACCAGAGGTCTGAGCTGTGACCTGCCTTTGGCCTCAAATGGTACCCCGCCAGCTGCACTTCTCTGGCACAGAGGGTGGTTCGCCATATACTTGTTAGTTAACTGGGCTGGTAGCCAGAGATGTTTCTTTTCCTTTTCTCATATTTCCAGAATTGTAGACATTTTTTTCTTACATATTTTTCACATAAAGATGCAGAGTATAGTCCACCCACTGTGAATAAATTTAATTTAGCCATCTTTATGCCTCCTTGATTTCCATCAACTGAAAGTCTACAATACAAGGGCAAATGTGTAAACTGGGAAATTTTCCAGACTTCTTTGTTGTTGTTGTTGTTGTTCCCCTTAATGCTGAGCTACTTAACAATACTCCACATTAAACAGGACTCTTGTGTGGATAAACATGCCTCTAGTTTTCCTGAAGATAGGTTCGCTATTCACACCAGATTACGGGCCAGGCAAGCTTTATGTAGAATTGTCTTTCAGTAATATTACTTCAAAGGCTAAAGAGTATCACATATCAGGGGACTATTTTTTTCTTTTTTTTTTTTTTTGTTCATTGTGCTTTCTCACACTTGAAATCACATTACCATGTTATAGTATACTGAGGTATGGCAAATATTTCCACAAATGACATAGTCTAAAGTATCGCATATACACATAGTATCAAAATTCAATCCATGGTGAAAAGGGAAATTCAGCTTTAAATGTTGCTAACCTTCTGACTATGGTCTGACTCACTTACAGCTCTAACATCTAAAAGATTATATCCATGCCTTTCCACTTGTCTCTCAAGAAATCACCATTTACAGCTTCCATATGCTATTCAGATTATTGATTTGGTGATATCTAGAAAACAGAGTAAATTCCTTTTGGAATCATTGTTCTATTCTACATTACTTGTAGCAGCATGCACTAAAGCTCCTTTTGTACACAATGACTGTTAATGTAATACTCTAGCTCTGAAATTGGGATTCCAATTTGTGATCTTAGTACACTAATTTGTATCTGAAATCTCTGTAAAGAAGATCACTTGATAATTTCCGGTTTTACTTCATTACTTTTCACAGCTTTTCTTTCCTATCTGTATACTGGGAGAAAAACTAACTGTGTTCCAAAGGTTCAGTTAGACTTAATAAGATACAAATGTGAAAAATTCAGGATATGGTTTTGGGGTTATTACTTAAGTTGAATTTATTCACCCTCTTCAACTATGGCTGACAATATTAGGCTTGATGACAGAGAGAGAATATATCTTTTAGGTTCATCTAAGTAAAACTATGTAGCCTGTTTTCATTTGCTCATAGTCTTCTCTGTTTTTAATTTATTACCTACATTTTTCCAATTCTGCAGTTGAAACCCGATGAAAGGATCATCAAAACGGAATATGGGCTACTGATTCGAAGTCTGCAGAAGAAGGACTCTGGGATATATTACTGCAAAGCACAGGAGCACACTTTCATCCACACCATAGTGAAGCTGACTTTGAATGTCATTGAGAATGAACAGATGGAAAATACCCAGAGGGCAGAGCATGAGGAGGGGCAGGTCAAGGATCTATTGGCTGAGTCACGGTTGAGGTACAAAGACTACATCCAAATCCTTAGCAGCCCGAACTTCAGCCTCGACCAGTACTGTGAACAGATGTGGCACAGGGAGAAGCGGAGACAGCGAAACAAGGGCGGCCCAAAGTGGAAGCATATGCAGGAAATGAAGAAGAAACGAAATCGAAGACATCACAGAGACCTAGATGAGCTTCCTAGAGCTGTGGCTACGTAGTTTCCTATTTAATTTAAAGAAAAGAATTCTTCAGCTGCAAAAATACTGTCTTCTGTTTTGTACATCACTTATACTAATTCTTAAATGCTTTTCATGGAGTTTTACTAAGGCACAAAAACAATTGTGTGAATAAGACAATATGTGGTGAATATGGGATAGTAAGAGCAAATAATTCATCTGAACCAAGTTTCCGACAATAAAACTTATACCTATAAGATTTAAGAATTATCCTCAGAATAGGGTCTTTACATCTGTAAATGATTTATGTTTTGAGTTTTTGAATTTATTGTCATGTAAATAATTGAGCTAAGTAAGCATCAGGTTTGATATTGTATTAAAGTGCTTCATTCCCATGCATGTCCATTAAGCATGGAGTTTACCATGCAGGTGTGCCAGGTTCTTAAGAACAGATATAACATTCCACTCTAGAACTGACTACCTTTTGGTAGGGAGTTGGAGGGAAGGCACAAATTAAGACAGTTCACATTATCAACAGGAACTTTCCCAGTGCGCCATTCACTCTTGGAGCATGGTGTAGGAATTTGGAGAGGTGCATTATTTCTTTCAGGCCACAGGGGTTACATTTAGTGTATTACGACATTGATTTACTGAAGGGCATTAATGTTCCTCCCAGGATTCCTTGTGACTTGTCAGGAGTAACAGGTTCATGGAGAGAAGCTGGTGCTCGGTTATGTGTTTCTAAGATATATACTCACTTCTACAGGGACGGAATGCTTAATACGTATTTTAATAAGATATGGGAAAATATTTTAATAAAATAAGGGAAACATCATGGTGTATAATGCATCCTAATGGGAAAGCATGCAGATGGGATTTGTTAGGCTACACAAGGAAAGACAGCCATAAATTCTGGCTTTGGGGAAAACTCATATCCCTGTGAAAAGGAAGAACAATCACAAATAAAATGAGCAAAATGTAATGGAACTCTTTTCACTAGAGTATAAGGAGCTGCCAATTTGTAATTCTTCTCTTTAAAAAACCTAGATTATCGCAAACTGCTAGCAAAAGCCTGAGGAAAAGTAAAGTTCTAAAGGATCATGGGAGGGATAAGCATATTTTATTTATAACCAATGGTATTTCAATATGCATTTCTTCTCTTTTTTCTAAATAGTTATCATACTCTGTATATTATTTCCAGTTACTCTCTTTATTCTCTCCTGTATGTTGGATTATTGGATTATATTTAAGTGAATAGGAAAAATACATGATACACAGAGAGAACCGAGTAGACAACAGTTGTGGGGAGCGGAGATATATCTTTGTTGCCTAACAGAACAAGTGCAAAATTTTGACAACGGAAAGGGTTAAGTTAACTCTTTGACATCTTTTCTTCACATAACCTTTTTGAATTTCTGAGGTAATCTGTTATAATTCTAGCAGCATTATTTTAGTAATTTAACAATAAATAAGCCTACCACATATAAAGAAAACAAACTCACAACATTAATGTAAACATCTTTCATACTTTGTTAGCACTTTCAAATGTTTCCAATTTGACTTTCCCTCTGAATATGTATGGTGTGTTTCCTGTCTGTTCAAGCAGGACTCCCCTTTCCTTCTTATAACACAAAACCCTTAGCTGCCTTCTGTTTTCCTTTTTCACGCCCTTTATGGTGTGAAATGAAAAATTAGTCACTTCCTCACCTGGAAGGCAGCTTTTCAGAAAACTAAATAACAGACTTTGTTCATTTCTCATGCATTCTACATATCTTGAAAGAAAAGTCTGTGAGAAAGCCATGCAGTTACAGGGAAGTTATTACAGAGTCTGCAGCTCTGTGTTCAGAGCATTATCTCAATTTTACATTTATTTTATTTTATTTGCATTGATTACCTGTCTCAAAGTAGTAACACTGACATATGGGGTTGAGTATCCTCTATTTCATGAATGTTTGTAGATGTTTCACTACAAGGTAAAGTTAAGGAATAATTTTAATAAAAGTGAAATAGAACAAATCAATCTTTTAAAAAGTAATGCAAAAGAATAGTTGTGGCAATATGAGACTATTAATTGAATATTATAATAAGAATTTTTGTAATTATTGATTTGCTGGTATAAAATGCTCCAGGAACTCATAGCAAGCTCAAAGCAATAAGAGGGAGCATGTTTAATTTTTAAAAAATTTCCAAATATTTATGTATCAGATAGTAATGATCAAATTATGGATGGCTTTGGAAAAATTACATGAAGCTCAAATGTTAGGATTGACTTGTGAAAATAAATTGTTTTCATCCAAATATGAATGTCTAAACCATTTTAATTTCTTCTTTCTAATCTTAGTTATTCAGACAAAATTTTGGGGAACTTTTTTTATGCCTATATCTAATATTCTGGCTGCTTTTAAGTCAAAACTATTAATTTATGATAATTACTTAAAATACCTTAGAAACATTATTAGTAAAATAAAATTTCATATAATATAAAACATATGAGGGCAAAGATTTATGTGTATTTTTTTAAATAGAGGATATCTAAACTATGTGTAATTTTTTAACCTTTTAATTTTCCAGAACACTTAGAGGAAGAGTGTGAAAGTATTAAATCCACAAACACCATATACATTTCCTCATCACTGAAGATTTTACCAAATTTGCTTTAAAATAATGAAAAAGAAAAGTATAGTTAATGATTTCAAATATGCTAAGAAATCAACTCTGTATGGAGAGGGTCTTAAAATGTCTGTTTATTCTTGATTTCATATTTTTCTCCCTTGTCTTCAATGCATATGTCTTTGTGTAGTCTCTCCTGCATTTCATTTCAGCTATTTATGCTGCTAAATGAAATCTTGCCTGTCTGCATTCATTTACATTCAATTTATTGGAAAAGTTTAGAGTTTGTTTAGAAATGGATAGTCAACTAATTAATTTATGTAGAATCTCTTTTATCAAAGAGCTCAAAACACTACACTCACATTATTGAATAAACATTTTTGAAAAATCAACCAAGTTACTTGAGAAATGGAAAAATAGTTATAGAAAAATTTAGTAATTTGCAAAAGCCACAACAGTAGTAATGGAACTGTAATTCACACAAAGTCTCATCATTTTGTTGGCTAAAATAATGCTCACTTACAATATGCTGGCTACAAAATGGTCTGACTCTTTAATTTTGCCTTTGTCTATATTTTGTTTCTTTGTATGCTATTATGTTTTGTTCCTGCTGAATTTTATAGACTCAACTAAGATGTTAACAATACTTAGTGCCCGATTTTCAATATTATCAAAATTTAATTTTCGAGGACAACTTGATATCATTCAGATGTCCACAAAATATTAATAATAAAATTAAACAAGAGCATATGTTAAACACTGATTTTCTTAAACTTAAACATAAGGTATATTTTATATATATCATAAATACAAATGGAAATCAAAACTGAAATAGCCTCCTTTTAGAATGTCACAGTTTTAGACAACATGTTAGAATTTATTAGCCTTGTTGGGAATAGAAAATTTAGGGGAAAAAGATATTTGAAATGTTTTTATGGAAATATACATTTTTCTCACAGTAAATCATCACAATATTTAAATAATTCAGCTTACATGTGAGGTTAAATAAAATCTAAAATTCCCAGATTGTACACATTGAGAGTACAAAGACAGGAGCATGCACATGACTTATACCTCTCATTTAAATATTTTGTAGTATAAAGTATTTATGGAAAGTTTGAGATAGGTGATTTTTGGGAAAGAGCAAAAGTCTGTAAGAAGCCATAGTTAATAGCGTAATTTAATTCTGGTATTGTGAGTGGTTAGCAATCAATTTTAAATTTATAGTTTTGCTATTTTAAATGAAATGTAGTCTTGTAGTATAAAATAATTAAAATTGTAAAATGTATATTTTGGTTGTATTATAATAAAACACAAACATTAGTGTTCTATGATTATAAAGAGTGTTGGTTTGTGGCAAATTTTGTTTTTAAACTCCAAATAGCATAAACAAATTTTATATAGAGAATTGAATTAAGAAAATATCAAAAGAAAATATTTCCTGAATATTTTAAATAGCTATTTTTTGCACTGTAAGTATGCAATAATTTCATTTATGAAAGAAAAGAATAAGTGTTTCTTACAATTTGATATAACTATATAGTTAAGCTTTATTGTGATTTAATTTAGATTTTGGTGGATTGAGATGAACATTATAGTTATCACAAGTAACTACTTCTTCAAAGGTTTCTAATTGCCATTTGATAAGTGAAATTTTAAAATACTCATCTATATGTTTAGCTGTATATATGTGAGTATAATTTATTAAAGAATAAGATGAGGTTTTTGTTATTTTTCTTTATAAAAACATTTCTTGACTTTCTTTTAAAGAAAATGTATTTCTTGTCAATTTAGTACACACGTGATATTTTATATTCACAAATAGATAACATTATAATGTCCCACAAATGTGGAACTCAAATAACATATAGAGATATTATGTCGAGAAATGTCAAGTTTTCTGATTGTACTGATAAGCTTCTAACATGAGTTTACAGTAATGCATAATCTTTAAAGAACAAATAATTTTATATAAGACACTTGTCTTACTCCGTTTGGGCTACTATAGCAAAATATCATAAATTAGATAGCTCATAAACAACAAAAATTTAGTTCTCACAGTTCCAGAGGCTGGGATGTTCAAGATCAAGGTACTGGCAGATTGTGTATCTGGGGAGGGCCACTTTCTGGTTCATAGATGGTGCCTTTTCACTGTGCCCTCACATGTTAGAAAGGGTGAATGAGCTTCCTTAGGCCTATTTTATACAGGCACTAATCCCATTCATAAGCAATCTACTCTCATGACCTAATCATCTCCCTAAAGGGAGATGATTTCTAATATCATCACCTTGGGGGTAAATTTCAACATATAAATTGAGGAAGACAGGGGCACAAACATTCAGACCATAGCTGAACTCTTAATTTCTAGATCATATCCAACCTATTATTGCAGATAAAATACAATTTAAGAGTAATAATTGAGAAAATTCCAGGTTATTTGAATATAGAAAGACACACGAGTAATTCTTAAGACAGAAGAAATAAGAGTTTAACAGTTAAGTTGAAAATGGAAAGCATCTATAACCACACAACTTGCTATCTTCATTAACACGTCTTTACTAGTCAAAAAAAAACTCTTGCCCAGGAAGATGAAGTTACAAATACCTTTATTGTTTGTTTCAGAAGTGCATACATTTACTTTGCATATGTATTTGTATAAACACACACCTTGGAGAGTGATTTGGCAATATCCAATGAAGTTAAAAATGTACATCTCATTTTTCACTCAAGAACCAGCTTTTTACAATTGGTATACACCCTGGAGAAACTTCTCCACATACACAATAGTAGATATTTTCAAAAATATGTATTGCAGGATTAATTACAATAGGAAAAAGAGAACAATCTGTATGTTTAAGAAAAGAATGAATAAGTTAAAGTATAGTCACTATATGGATACAAAAGTTCAAATTTAAAAAAAAGGCTGCATGTATCAACGTAGAAAAATCTCAAAAACATAATGTTAAAGAAAAATGAATCAAGGAATGTAGGAATGAAAACAAAATTCTACAGGGTATATTAAGTTTAAAGAAGCAAATGATACTTCTTATGGATACAAACATTCATATGTAAGTTGTAACATATAAAAAATTTCTGGAAAAATTAAGCACTAAATTTAAAATAGATTTTCCTGCAAGAAGCAAAGGAGAAGATGAGGCCACAGGGAGCTATGATTGTTTCAACATATTTTTAATTTTCTTTAAAAAAATCTAAATGCAATATAGTAAAATGTTAAAATTTCAAAATGTTGGGTTGGATTACAATTTTAATACTATATATTACTCTCAATATAATTCTTTGTGCTTGAAATAGTTCATAATAAAAAAAGTAGATAAAGTATCTTTATCTCAATAAATTAACTAATTACTCAATAGTAAATTCTAAAGAGAAAGGGAGAGAAAGAACTGAGGGAAAGAAAGAAAAGGATAAAATAAATATTAAATATTCAACCATTACATAGTAGATGCAGCTCCAGTTCCAGTGCTCTTATAACATGGACTTTCTTGAACACCTTGACTATTTTAAAAACATGTAAGTCAGGACCTCGGTTGGCCTCAGGGATCCAGAAATAATGCCTAGTATTCAAAGTAACTTATTGTTACCAAAATGCCTAAGGCATCTAGGATATTGAACTATGTGCTTAATATGCCAAAAGACTCTGAAGAATTCAGTTGGCCTTTCTTGGATTGAACACTGTTCAAGGTTGATGTTTAAAATACAGAGTTTCTTCCTTTTGCCTTACAAAGCAAATATATAAATCAACTCATGCTTTTTATGTAACCTGAAGTGTGAAGAGAAATATTTATATCATGTTAAATCTCTTTAAATGGTTTCCCTTTGCAAATTCTCAATTTTGTGGTTCCTGCCAGTGAGAGGCTAGTATATTTAAATATGTATTTTAAGAGTATAAGGTAGTATATTTTGAGAGTATTAATTTAAAGTACATAAACCTAGACAAGGAGAAAATGAAACCAATGTACCAAATGTAAGTTATCATAAATTATCATTCAGAATCAGGAAAAGGGTTGTTTAATGGGCCATATTCTTCTAAGCTTTTTTTTTTCACACAGAGTCTGGCTTTGTTGCCCAGGCGGGAGTGGAGTACATTGGCCTCATCATAGTTCACTGCAGCCTTGAACTCCTGGGCTCAAGGGATCCTCCCGCCTGAGCCTCCCAAAGTACAAGGATTACAGGCATAAGCCACTGCGCCTGGCCCCTAAGCTTTTAATATATTGAAACAAATTATTTTGGGTCAATTATCTCTAATTATTGAATTGTGTTATAATTGTAGCCCTTTTTTACAGGTGACTTTTACTATTAAAAAACAAATAAACAAAAACTTTGAATTTCTCGTGGTACTTTGTGGTGGTATTATAGTTAGTCTTATATATATTTGGAAGTACTCTTCAGTTTCAGTGGCTATCAGCTAAGCTAAGAGTGAGAATTACCACAGTTTATTCACTTGTGGAAATTAGAGAAAGCTGGAAAAGAAGGCAAGAATCGATTACTAGGAACTTTCTCATTCAGACTAGACAGATATTTAATCCTGTAGACAGGGGGTGATATTTTGGTGTTTTTAAGCAGAGAAATGGAGATTTCATCACTTTTGCATATGAGAAATAAGCATAAATCAAAAATGACTCCTTGATGTTTATGTTGCGAAAGTGGGCAGACGATAGTACCATCTAAAAACAATAATTACAGTGGGGGAAACACGTTGGGGTTGGGAGAACATGACTTCAGCATTGAACTCTATGAGTTTGAAGTGATTTGAGGAATATCTGGCAGGTAGTTTTATTCATGGCTTTGGTTCTCAGGAGAAATGAAAACTGTATTATTTTGTGATCACTGGCATAGAGATGATAGAGGCCATGTAATAGGGAATGCAGTGAACATAAACAAAAAGGAATGGTCAACTTAGAGCCAAAATTAATGTATTATCTTGACGTAAAAGTCATCATGAATTTCTCTGTCCCCCAATGAGATGTCTCTAAGGTCTCAAAGACCTTAAAATTTGTGAATTTTCCTTATTTCTTCCACCAGAAACTAAGTTTATGGAGGACTACATCTTTATTCTTAATATCTACTGCAATCTCTAGAAATTAAAAAGGACAATTAAACCTGTGGTGCGAAACAACAAAAGAGTTTTCCTTAAAACTATTTTGATTCATTATTTAAGAAACTAGTAAGAAAAAATCCCACCCAACGGAAGCATTTTCTGAAATTTCTATCTTATTTGTTCTTTTTAAATAAAATTGGTAAATTTATTACCTATTTTCATTCTGAATGTTCATCTGTTTAAAAATAACAATTACAAACTGGTGCTGGTGGGGTTTTTTTCCTCCTTTAATTCACGTGGACTCAGTGCCATAAACTACACAGTTTCAAACTGATAGACAGAAGGTCCAAATAATTAGTAATGGATGGTTTCTTTAAGCACAGGTATCAGGTAGATAGTGGCGAATTCCGGGTTTCCTAGGGATGAAAGTGGGTGCCTTGACATGGTGCTGCCTCAAGCTCTACCTGGGGAGAAGGACAAGGGTGGGTCCCAGGCCCCCGTTTTGGTGCCGCCCCACCTTAATCCTGTCCTAAGCAACTGCCATGCCTGGGGGAGGAGGGAACACCCTGCCAATCTACCAATCAGAACTTAGCACACCAAATGCGAAAGAATGCAGAGGACTCTATAGCCCATGGGCCAAGTAACATAGAGTCTGGAAGGTGACTTAGGATAACCTAAGGGCTAATTATCATGTCATTACCTTAAATCTACTGTTGTGGCTCACCCTCCCCCTGAAATGGGCTTTCAAAGAGGCTCGTGGGAGATCTACATGTACAGGAAGACTCAGGTCATATAACTCCCAACTGTCCATCAGAGTGGTTCCGTGATGACATCTGAACCACAGGGAGGTCCCTATCCAGACACTATAGAACAAGACTCAGAAATTCTTATTAGTTAAGAGATACATATTAAAAATTGAAATGAAGCTGGACAGGTGAGATGGCTCACTCTGGGAGGTGGAGGTGGGAGGATTGCTTGAGGCCAGGAATTTGAGACCAGCCTGAGCAAGAGCAAGACCTATCTCCACAAACAATAGAAAAATTAGCTGGGCATGGTGGTACATGCCTGTGGTGACATGATTTTTAACATTAAAAAATTAGAAAGAATAGATGAAATACATTTGAAATAATAAATACTAGCTGATGGGTGCAGAGGGCTTAGTACATTTTTTTCTCTACTGTATTTATAAAAGTTTTCCTAATAAAGAAGTGTGTAAAGGTAAATAAGGGACAGAAATCATGGTAAATTCAAGTGAGGGTAATAATAGAAAAAATGTATTCATTTAAAATATATATGTATTGAATATCCCAAAATTAAATCAATGACTTATAAAATTCCAAGAAAAAATAGGTGAATCAACAACTTCAGTTGACTATTTTACTACATTATTCCTATTACGTATAGTGCAAGCAGCAAAAGAGTATGTGGAGAATATCAACTATATATAATACCATAACATTGTATCCAAAAAAGAGATAATATGCTCTTTGAAGCACATACAAAATATTTGCAAAAATAGATCGTGTATTAGCTTATAAAAAGTCTTAACAAATACCAAGATCAATAGCCACAGATTATACTTATTACCATAAAGCAATAAAAATTAGAATGTAATAACAAAAGAATAGATTTAAATCCCACTTTTGGCAACTAAATAATATAATACTAAACAGTCCTAAACATTTAAAGAAAATTCAAAACAGAATGACAAAGTACTTGAAACTAAATATTAATATAAATAATACTTAACAAAATATGTGAGACATACCTAAATCATAATTTAGAAAGAACTTAGATTTTTAAGAACATTAAGTAGAGAACAAAAATCATAAACATCCAACCCAAGAAGTTGGAAAAAACATAAACAGAGAACATGTAAAAAAAGAAGAAACAATAAACAGGGACAGGAATCATTTAAAAACAAACAAAAAATAAAATCATTATAACTATGTGGAACTTACAAAATCAAAAGCTGGCTCTTTGAATGAGTTGATTATATAGCTGAGACTTTGTTAAGCATTACGAAAAAAAATAAGAGGACATAACAAAATACAGATTTAAAAAGGGGAAATAACTACAGACACAATAGTTCTGTGAACTGCACAAAAATAATATTGTGACCAATTTAAGAAATAACTTTGAAACCAAGATGAAATGAATATATTTCTATTATAGAAAATACAAAATATCAAAATTGTACCAAGAAATTAAAATGAATAGACTAATTAGTCTAAATGAATAGACTAAAATGAATAGACTAATATGAACAGACTAATAAATCTTAGAGAAATTCTAATTGGTGTAAAAAAGATCTTCTAAAATAATCAAAATACTCAGATTACTTTAAATGTGAGTTCTACCAAACTTTTAAAGAATATCTAATTAATAGCTTATGTAAGTTGTTTCAGAAAATAGAGCTAAAGGTATCCAGTTCATTTTATGAGCTGATTTAGTGCAATCTTCATCCCACAGCCATACAATAGGGGAAATGAAAATTTCAAGCCCATTTTATCTGTAAGTATAGATGCAAAGATCAAAAATAAAATATTAGCTAACAGAACAAGCAGTAACAAATATTTTAAAACTGTTTGGCAAAATCTATGAAGGCTGAACATGTATATACCTTTTAACTCATCAATTCTACTCCTAGCGCACTTCCTACAGAAACATATACCGGCATTTGTTAAAAGACATTGACAAGAATGTTTACAACAGCACTATTTTAATAGTCAAAAATTGGTAACAACCCAAATTTTCTTCTACAACTGAATGAGTATTTAAATTATAGTATATTCATGCAAATGGAATTCTAGACAGGAATGAGAACTAATAACTATAACTACACACAAATGGATGCATCTCAAACACAAGGGTCAAAAAAAGAAGTCAGACACAAAAATATATATTGTATGATTCCATTTGTATAAAGAAATAAAAGGCAAAAGCAATCTCTAGTCAGCATACTGGTTTCTCTTAGGGAGAGAGAAGTGACAGGAAGGGAGCAAAGGCTTCTGTGTTTTCAAGAATGTTGAGTTTCACGATCTGGGAGATAGATACAGATGTGAGTTTAATTTGTGATAATTGTGAGTTTTGCACTAGATATACAGATAGATAAATAAATAGATAACAGTTGAATAAAATTTACACTAAAATATAAAAATAATAATTTGGTTAAGTAAGGATCTATCCCAGAAAGCTAGGATAGTTCAATACCAAAAGAATCTATAACTCTGTGAACATATTAAAAGCCACTGGATTGTACAATTTAAACAAGTGGATTGTATAGTACATGAATTATATTCCAATAAAACTTCTTAAGAAGAAATTGATAAAAACAATTTACCACATTCATAGACTATATAAAAATAAAACCAGCTGATTATCTTAAATGAAAAAAGCAGACCTGATGAATAACAAAAAATCATTATTTAATTTTTTTAGCCAATTCCAAGTAGAAAAGAAGCATCTCTAAATTGGTAAATATTATAAATCAAATACATAAAGCAAATATTACAAATAAAATTTGTTGCATTCCTTTTAAGTTTAGGAACAAGACAAAGATGCCCATTATCAATGCTACTGTTTAATATAGTACTAGAAGTCCCGCCCAACACTAAAGAAAAGGAAGCAAGACACAAAGGGATTGGAAGAGAAGTGATAAATATGTCATTATTGATAGATGATATGTTTATTTACTTAGGGGGAAAAATAGTCAACAAAATCTATTAAAATAAATATAAAATAAAACTACAAAAATTATAGCATTTCTTTAAAGTAAAATTAAAATATAAAATTATAAACAAAATTATAAATAATTACTAATCACACAAATAACAAGAATTATAAAGTATCTTGGACTTAACCAAGAATATATACACCCTATATAGCAGTGGTACCCAACCTTTTTGGCACCAGGGACCAGTTTAATGGAAGGCAATTTTTCCACAGGAAGGCGAAGCTCAGGCAGTGATGAGAGTGATGGGGAGTGGCTGTAAATACAGATGAAGCTTTGCTCACTCACCTCCTGCTCACATCCTGCTTCCCCCCTGCCACGATCCTAAGTTTCATGGAAGACAATTTTTCCATGGACTGGGGGCTGGGATTGTGGAGAGGTACACTGTGGCTCTGTGTGGCCCGGTCCCTAAGAGGCCATGGACCGCGGGGCCCAGGGGTTGAGGACCGCAGCTGTGTAGAGTAAACTTTAAAACTTTAATTAGAACATGATTTGAACATGATCTGATATTCCATGCTAAACGGATGGAAGAAGTTAATATTATATAAAGATTTTAATTCTTTCCAAATTAGTCTATAAACTGAATGCAATTCTAATCAAATTTGATAAAAACCATTTACATTGTGGTTTATTTATTCACAAAGAACTAAATTAATCTATGAAAGTTAAGTAAAAAGAGAAGTATTAACTTACCAGATGCTAAGTCATATTGCAAAACTAAGTAGTAACAAAGACAGTATGTTAACGGCATAAAAAGAGATGAATAAATCAGTATAATTTAAAGTGAACACAGATTGTGTACATAGAAATTAATATGTGATTAATATGGCACCAAAAATCAACGGAAAAAAGATTATTTAGTAGCTAATGTTGGGGAAACTGGCTCATTATGGAAGAAAATAAAGTGGTATGTCAATCTAATACCATATACAATCATGAATATTAGATAGTTTAATGACCTTAGTGTGAGAAGTAAGCACATGAAGATAGAAAAGAATAAATAAAGGAGACTATGAAAAGTCTTTTAAAAAATACTCTCATAATCATAGACCATTGAGGAAAAAATTATATCAAAATTAAAGAATTCTGTATAATGAAGGGCACATAAAATTAATAGGCAGCTGACAGAATGGGAGATCTTGCAGGGCGGAGCAAGATGGCTGAATAGAAACCTATAGCAATCATCCCTCCACATGAACACCTGATTCAACAACTACCCGCACAAGCAAGCCCCTTCTTAAGGACCAAAAAGCAGGTGAGTGATCATACTCAAGAAAAGAGGCACTGAAGAGGGCAGAAAAGAGTCTTGCATTGCCTATGCCACCCCTCCCCCATTCCCTGGCAGCGCTGTGCCTGGACGCCCAATGGAGAGAGAATACGTGAGCACAGGGGAGGCACAGTGAAGTGATTGTGGGCCTTGCATTGAAACTCAGGGGCACCCTGGTACAGGGGAACACAGCACAGGGCAGAATTCTGCTGGTGCCAATGGAGGGAGCATTTTGACCAACTTGGCCAGAAGCCAGAGGGAAATTCTCTGCCCAAAGCCCTAGTTTCTGCTAACCCCACCAACAGCAGAAAATGAGCAGCCTTGGGGCCTGGACTAAATTCATAAGGCAGCCTGGCCACAAGGGCCACAGTCCTTGGGCAATTCCTGCAACTGTGCTGGGAGCCAATGGACTTGGGATGCAGGTGACCCAGTGAGATACCAGCAGCTGTGGCCAACCCAGTGCCCCCTCCCCCAACTACAGGCAGTATGGCTCAGGGAGAGTCATCTTCCACTTGGGTAAAGGAAAAGGAAGAGCTCAGGGGACTTTGTTTTGCAACTTGACTACCAGCTCAGCCACAGTAAAATAAAGTACTGAGCAGACTTCTCAGGCCTCTGAGTCCAGGCCTTAGACACCATTTCTGGACCTGCCCTGAGCCAGAGGGAAACATGCTTCCTTGAAGGGAAGGACCCAGTCCTGGCAGGATTCACCACCTGCTGACTCGGGAGCCATTGGACTTTGAATAAACATCAGAGGTAGCCAGGCTTTAGGTGAGACTGGGCTGGCTTCAAGTGTGACCTGGTGCTGGTGGCCATGAGAGAGTGTCCACTTCACTCTTCCCCCAACTCCAACAGCCCAGCACAGAGAGTGAGAGAAGAGAGTGAGAGACTTTGCCTGGTAATGCAGGGAATTCTCTTGTATCTTACCCAAGTGCACCAAGGTGATACCACCAGGAGTCTCCAAGAGTCACAGCATTAGTGGGTTTGGAGTACCCCCAGTGCTGATATAGCTGCAGTGACCGGAGACTTAGACCACAACACTCAATACTATTTGAGTATCTGTAAAGAAGAACAGGTTCAAACAAGCCCAGAGAGTGAAGATTAAAATAAATACCCAACTCTTCAATGCCCAGACATTGAAGAACATCCCCAAGCATCAAGAACATCCAGAAAGACATGACCTCACCAAACGAACTAAATAAGGTACCAATGATCAATCCCAGAGTAATAGAAACAGGTGACCTTTCAGACAAACAATTCAAAATAGCTGTCCTGAGGAAGCTCAATGAGTTTCAAGACAACACAGAGAAGGAATTCAGAAGCCTGTCAGAGAAATTTAACAGAGATTGCAATAATAAAAAAAAAAAATCAAGCAGAAATTTTTGAGCTTAAAAATTCAACTGACAAATTGAGAAATGCAACAGAGTCTCTCAACAGCAGAATTGACCAAGTAAAAGAAAGAGTTAGTGAGCTTGAAGACAGGCTATTGGAAAATACACAGTCAGAAGAGAAAAAAGAAAAAAAAGAATAAAAAGAACAAAGAATGCCTGCAAGATCTAGAAACAGCCTCAAAAGCATAAATCTAAGAGTTACCGGCCTTAAAGAGGAGGTAGAGAGAGAGATTGCAGTAGAAATTTTATTCAAAGAAATAATAACACAGAACTTTCCAAACCTAGAGAAAGATATCAATATCCAGGTACAAGAAGTCATAGAACACCAAGCAGATTTAACCCAACCAAGGCTACCTCGATTTTTTTTTTTTTTATAATTTATTTTTTTAATTTCAGAATATCATGGGGGTACAACATTTTGGCCATACACATTGCCCCTGTTCTGCCCGTGTCAGAGCCACAATCGTGGTCGTCTCCCAAACTGTGCTCCCCACATCCATTCAGTGAGAGTTTTCCCCATCCCTTCCACCCCCCTCCCGCCCGCCCGCCCTCTGATGAATGTTATTGCCCTGTGTGATGTAAGTGTTCATCAGTTAGTACCAGTTTGATGGTGAGTACCAGTGATGCTTGTTTTTCCAATCCTGTGACACTTCGCTTCGAAGAATGGGTTCTAGCTCCAACCAGGATAATACCAGATGTGTTAATTCACTGTTGTTCCTTATTGCTGAGTAATACTCCATGAAAATACATATACCACATTTTATTGATCCACTCGTGTATTGATGGGCACCTGGGTTGTTTCCACAACTTTGCAATTGTGAATTGTGCTGCTATGAACATTCGAGAGCAGATGTCTTTATTATAAAATGTCTTTTTTCTTTTGGATAAATACCCAGTAGTGGGATTGCTGGGTCAAATGGTAATTCTACTTTTAATTCTTTGAGGTATCTCCATATTCTTTTCCATAGAGGTTGTACTAATTTGCAGTCCCACCAGCAGTGTATGAGTGTTCCTACCTGTCCACATCCCCGCCAACATTTGTTATTTGGGGATTTTTTGATATGAGCCAATCTCACTGAAGTTAAGTGATATCTCATGGTGGTTTTGATTTGCATTTCCCTGATGATTAGAGAAGTTGAGCACTTTTTTATATGTTTGCTGGCCATCATTCTGTCTTCTTTGGAAAAGTTTCTGTTCATGTCCTTTGCCCATTTTTAATAGGGTTGTTTGATTTTTTCTTGTTGATTTTCCTAAGTTCTGTATAGATTCTGGTTATAAGCCCTTTATCAGAGGTGTAGCATGCAAATATTTTCTCCCATTCTGTAGGTTGTCTGTTCACTCTAGTGATAGTTTCCTTGGCTGTGCAGAAGCTTTTCAATTTGATCAGGTCCCAGGTATTTATTTTTGTTGCTGCTGTGATTGCTTTGGGGGTCTTCTTCATAAATTCTTTGCCTAGGCCAATGTCCATAAGAGTTTTTCCAACGTTTTCTTCGAGAATTCTTATGGTTTCATGTCTTAGGTTTAGATCTGTTATCCATTGTGAATTGATTTTTGTGAGAGGTGAGAGGTGTGGGTCCACTTTCAGTCTTCTACATATGGCCATCAATTTTCCCAGCACCATTTGTTGAATAGGGAATCTTTTCCCCAGTGTACGTTTTTCTGGAATTTGTCAAAGATCAGGTGACTGTATGAGGTTGGTTTTATATTTGGGTTCTCAGTCCTGTTCCATTGGTCTACATGTCTGTTCTTGTGCCAATACCATGCAGTTTTGGTTACTATAGCCTTGTAGTATAGTTTGAAGTCTGGTAGACAGATGCCTCCCAATTTGTTCTTTTTGCTTAAGATTGCTTTGGCTAGACGGGGTCTTCTCTGGTTCCACACGAAGCGTAGAATTATTTTTTCTAGATCGGCAAAAAATGATGTTGGTATTTTGATAGGGATTGCATTGATTCTGTAAATTAATTTAGGTAGCAAAGCCATTTTTACTATGTTGACTCTGCCTATCCAAGAGCATGGTAAGGTTTTCCATCTATTTACATCCTCTGCAATTTCCTTTCTCAGTGTTTCATAATTCTCTCTATATAGGTCTTTGATCTCCAAAGCCATATACGATAAACCCACAGCCAATATCATACTGAATGGGGAAAAATTGAAGGCATTCCCCCTTAAAACTGGCACCAGACAAGGGTGTCCACTATCTCCACTTCTTTTCAACATAGTGCTGGAAGTCCTGGCCACAGCAATTAGACAAGACAGAGGAATCAGGGGCGTCCAGATAGGGGCAGAAGAGGTCAAACTTTCACTATTCGCAGACGATATGATATTATACATAGAAAACCCCAAGGATTCAACCAAGAGATTACTGGAATTGATAAATGAATTCAGCAAAGTCTCAGGATACAAAATTAATACACACAAATCCATAGCCTTCATATATGCTAATAACAATCAAGCCGAGAAACAAATTAAAGATGCTATACCTTTTGCAATAGCAACAAAGAAAATTAAATATTTAGGAATATATCTAGCTACCTCGATTTAATAGTCAAACTTCCAAAGGTCACGGATAAAGGAGAGGTCCTAAAGGAAGCAAACAAAAAGAAAAAAAAAAATAACGTATAAAGGAGCTCCAATATGTCTGGCAGCAGACTTCTCAGTGGAAACCTTACAGGCCAGAAGAGAGAGGCATGACATAATCAAAGTGCTGAAGGAAAAAAAAAACTTAACCCTAGAAGAATATTATATCCTACAAAAATATCCTTTAAACGTGAAGGAGAAATAAAGAATTTCCCAGACAAACAAAAGCTGAGGGATTTCACCCTTAGATTTGTTCTACAAGAAATGCTAAAAGGGGTTCTTCAATCTGAAAGAAAAGGACGTTTATGAACAATAAGAAATATTCTGAAGGTATAAAACTCACTGGTAATGTAAGGACACAAATACAGAATACTCTGTTGCTGTAATTGTTGTATACAAACCACTTATACCTTGAGTAGGAAGACTAAAAGACAAACCTATCAAAAATGACAACAATGACTCTTGAGAGAGAGATTGTATAAAGAGATATAGATAATAACAAAAAGTTAGAAAGTGGGGAGGGGATGGAGTTAAAAGGTAGAATTTCTGTTAGATTTCTCTTTGCTTATTTATTTGTTTGTTTGTAAGCAGAGTTGTCATTGTTTAAAACAATTGGCTATAAGATGTTATTTGCAAGCCTCATTGTAACTTCAAATCAAAAAACCTACAACAGATACACTAAAAGTGAAAGACAAGAAATTAAAACACACTACCAGATAAAGTCACTTTTAACTGAATAAAAAGCAGGATAAAAAATTGTGTATGCAGTATAAGTGGGACTATATTAATAGTTCTTAATTTGATGTGGAAGGATTCTGCATCATTGCTATTTTTTTCTACGTTTTCCAGATTTTCTGCAACATGTATTATTTGCATTATCAGAGAAACCTAAAGAGAAGACAAGAAATTTTAAGTGGGTAAGGTAGTCACTTTATATAGGACTAGTAAATGTTTCTCAAAATAGTTAATTCCTCTATTGCATGAAAATATGATTTAGTTTCCATGTATAATTCATTAATTGAACAAATATTTATTAAGTGCCTACAATTTTCCTGGTAACTTATTTATCCATGCAACAGATATTTATTGGAGACTAAAGAGGAAGTATGGAAAATGACAAAATAATTCCCTGCCCTCGTGGAGCTGAGAATCTGCTAGGAATTGGTGATACTGAGGCAAAGAATAAAACTCTCCCTTCAAGCAACTCCACAGTCCAGAGAGAGATACAGGCAAGTTGATAAAAAGTGATGATATCTAGTATAAGAGTTAATATTCCACATAAGGGTGCATCAGGGTGTGACTTGAGGAGATCTACAAAGCAAGAGGGAGGAGAGCGTAACAGGGGCCATTGGTCAGGAGACTAGTCCTCAGTCAGAATGTAGGTAAACTCCTCACGGGTTCTTCCTTTTGGCTTATATTATTTTCCTAAGTATTTCATTATCCCCTCTACCCAAGGGGTTTCAACTATGTTCAAAATAGGCAACTTAAAATAGAGTCCATTCTTAATTAAAAACAAAAAAGGTCTGAGTTCTCCCTGTTCATACCCAGCCCACTACTAAGCAGAGGAGTCCACCACCTCCATTTGTTGAGAACATTAAGGAAATCTGTGTTTAACAACAACAATGAAAAAAAGCCTAGAGTTAAGGCAAAGAATGTTGGGGAAGGAGGCAACATTCATCTTCAGTGTCTACCTTTCCTTTCACCTTCTAAATGGCTTTTAAATGTATTAGGTGACACATGGATAAAATCCTACATTTGTGTAGCACTTTACACAGGATAGTCTTATAGGGGTAAGGTCCCAGAGAGCCTTAATAGGATCCTGAATCTGATTTCATACAATTAGCAGGACACTAGTGACCATCCCCTGCCCATGTCTGTTTGCACAAATTGATTTCTGTGGGAAATTGTTCTAGTTTTGTGGTTACTGTTGTTGTCACTGTTCGTGTTGTGACTGGGAGAACTATGGAGATGCAGGGAAATGGAGAAAAGCAGTAAATAAAGGATAAAAAAAAAGAATGGGAGATCTTGCAAGTTCTGCAAACAGTAAGCAAACAGTGTATTCTAGATTATACAAGAATTTTTTTGCAAATCAACAGGAAAATACAAAGATGGGTAGTATGTGTGTGTGTGTGTATACACACACACACACACACACATAAAATTTGCAGGAAAAATCCCAAGTACTAAAAACCATACAATCATAAATTCAAAAACATTGACATTCAGATGTAAATTCAAATTACAAGAAGATGTCATTTTGATTCCAACAAAACATTTAGAAAGCTATACAATCAGGTGTTTGGGGGAACACACAGAGTCATGAAATCCTTCATAGGATTGTGGACTGCCTGGAGAGAATTGGTTCTACTTAGTCAAACGATGTACATGCTTACTTTATGAGTCAGCAGTTCTATTTTTGTGTGTATATGTATATACACAAGATATTCTGGACAGACCCAAAAATGCATATATACATGCAGTGTTGTTTGGGTTGCCAGACAGTTGGAAGCCATGTGGACATCCATCACAGAGAAAGTAGATAGGTTAAAAACAGCAGAGACATGCCATGGAGTAAAGTGGAGCAATTAGAAAGTGAGCTGATAAAGACATAACCACATGGGTGATTCTTACAAAAAATGTAATACTTAGTGGAAAAAAAAACCAGAATTAAATATACAACCTATTGTCATTTTATACGTTAAAATATATGCATATAAAGCAAGTATACTCATGTTTAAGAATATATTTATTAAATTTCAAAATATTTGAATTTAACATATATAAATTATTGCTTATGGAAAGAGAGGAAAATAGGAGTGGAATATCAGAAGTAGAACCCCAGGAATTGGGCAGAAAAGTTCCCTGCCCTAAAAGGGCCCATTGACTGAGTATCTAGGACCTAGGTACACTTCCAGGGCTTGTGCAGTTCTGTTTCTTGGGTCAATTTACTCATAGTGTTGGTAAAGAAACACCAGGGCTGGACAATAGTTAAAGCAGTAAAAACAAATTTCATTCACGAACTATTGCAATAGGGAAAAAGAGACTTAGTATAGAGCTGGGATCGATTCCAAATATAACATGGACAAGTGGCAATTTATAGTCAAGGAGCCATGTGGGGGTCAGTGAATGGAAAATTACTAAGAGGAAACATCAGGGGTAATTGAGGAGTTCTGGCTAAATCGACTTGACAGTATTCCTGCTGAAGGTAGGCCAGGTGATCAGGTATCACCTGGGAAACAGTAGGGATGAGAAATTTGATCAGATATTGAGGGTGACAAGATATCAAGAGTGGGGGATTCTGGCTAAATAGATTAGACAAGATTTTTGCTAAAAATGGACAATGCTGGCCCAATAACGACAGACACCGAAGCCCAAGGACAAAGGATAGTTGAGAAAAAGGCTTAGAGTAGCCTGATAAAAGTCTGATCAAGGAGAATCCTTGTTGGTGTGGCACTCGCCAAGCCCAGGAAGGAAGTTAATTGTGAAGGATGGAATATAGATGTGTGGCCTTGGGTATCACATGCATCTGCTTAAGGCTGTTGTGGTTCAGGAAGCCATAAGAGGAAGCAAGTTATGAACCTGAGGCCTGAGGCCTCCATTTATACTATTTCCTCAGACGTGAAAATGTAGTAGGCTAGAAAAAGAGCGTGGATTTGCATGAACCAATGATGCTAATGTGTGATGAACTGTGGACTGTATTCAACTCAAGCCTCTCTAGCTGAGGGTACAACAGGAGAGAAAGCAATGCAATTTCTGCAGGTCCACAGGAAAGAGGACAGCTACTGAGTTACTGGGAGCATCTGCCCCATTGTGGACGCAGATCTCACCACGGATGTTATTGCACGGATGGCTCCCTCCTGTGAGAGTAACCATAGGCCATATTTCTTAAGTGAACATTTAGATTGCTGTGTTTTCCATAGGAATGTTGCTTTTATTTTAGTTAATTTTTGAGTGAAATAGTCTTCCATGGACTTTTCCAGATTCCTGGGCACAATCTCAAATGTAGCTTCTTGGGGAAAATGTGAATTGAGTTTCAAAGTTTGGAACAAAATTAAAATAAAAGTTATTAATATCTACCAATTATTGAATGCATATTAGGTGCTGGCTACTTTGCAGATATGCTCACAACAACCCTTAGACATCAGAATTATTATCCACATTTTTCAGAAGAAGAAGCTTCTTCTGAAAGAAGAATGGAGTAGAGAATAAACGTGTGGCCTAACATTACAGATATCACACAACTAGTCAATGGCAGAACCAAAATTCACATTCTGGCTGACTAATTCTAAATTGCATGTTATTAAAAATAATAATACTGTGTTTTGGCCCATTAGTAAATTGGGCATGTCAATAATAAGTATTGTCATTACTGGTAGATGGAGATTTAATTTTGTTTTTACTTGTTAATAGTTAATAATTACAGGAGCTAACACTTATTTAATGTAATCTGCATTGATTTTTCTTACCAATCTAATAAAGTAAATACTATTTTAATTTATATTTACTAATGAAAAAACTCAGAATTTCAGAGATTAGATTAATTATCCAAGGATATTTTATTTGTTTTACACATACTAATACAGCACATAGTTTGTGCCAGTGCTAGGGGTGTTAAAAATATTAGCCCATTTAATTCCCACAGTACTTCCTGTGAAATCAGTACTATTCTAGTCTAGATTTTACAGATAAGGAAACTAAGGCACAGAGAGTTTAAATACCTTGTCCAAGGCCACACAGAAGCAGAGATAGGGCCTAAACCCAAGTTAGGTTACTCTGATATCCATTCTGTCTTGCCTTAGGCTGCAAATTGATAAATTAAGCACTGACTCTCAAGTCTAACCCTTAAACTCTGTTCTCAGAATATCTATGTTATATTATGAAAATCAAGAAGTTATATTTAAGATGACTGTTAGGTGATAATTACTAATTTTCTACATTGCAGTATAAGGATCCATAATAATCACATTTGTTCTCTTGCTTCTAAGATGACGTTCTTTCCTATGATCCCCTCAATAAATACAGATTCCTACAGATTTAGAAAATGTAACCATGGAGTTAGGAGAAGGCATTGAATTATCTAAATAATAGTTGTGGCACCAGTTAGAATATTCATGTTAATAAATTCAGTTAATAATAGTATTCTAGTTAGTTTTCATTCACATTTGTGAAGTTGAAATCATCTCTTTCATAAACACTTAGTTACTTTTGTGTTTTAACATTAGCATTTCAGCTAAGATAAATTGTAGTTTCCAGAGTGAGTATCAAATAAATATCAAATGAAAGGTCTTTGGTAAGTGTGAGAAGTTCTGCTCGTCAAAAATTTTTGCTCTTCTGCCTAGAAGTAAAGAGCGATAGTGTCTAGAAATTAAGTGAATTACAGCTCCATTTTAAGAGGCATATTAAACAGAACACCTCTGCTGGTGGCTTAAAATTCTAATTTCCACATTGGCAACAATCAACTTTCTCCCCCAGGAAGCCATGTTTGTAATCAGGACATATGTCAAGTAACACTATCATTAGCAGCAGGCTGTGCTTTTGTCCAGAACAGCATCTGTACATTCAGTACAGAGCAAGGTGCAGGACTGCTTACACCCAGTTGATTACACACAGAAGAGAGAAAAGTTTCAGTCAATTAATATAATGAGTATTAATATTATATTAATAAAAACAACAAACTTGAGAGAACACCTTGTCCTAAGACCTTGAATTACTAGGAACAAAAATAGAAAAAAAAATGATATGAGATGGTGATTAATAATGTTGTAAATGGTACATTTCTAGTGAGTGGAAACCTGGCAATTTTCCACCACTATTTTATTCTTTATTCCAAATAATGTCTTCTGTCATTTTTAATCTAATATTTATTGTGTGAATACATTGTGAATTAATACGTACTACACAATCGTCTGAACTGTATTTTTACTTCCCTCTTAGAACTTTTTGTGGAAAGTTCCCACATTACTGTTGAAGTGGAGATACTACCCCTAAAGCAATAGGATCAGACATATTTCCATTAGAACAATAATCTCTTTAGAAACAGAATCTAAACTCTTCAGATTTGTGTGTGTGTCCGTGCATGTAGGTAATCTTTACACATCATTCTGACCTTTCCTGCTTTGAAGATATGTGAGGCAAGAAATGAATCTGACCAGGGAAAAGGAAGCAAACCGTGCATGGGGAAGCCTGTGCTTTTCTGGAGAATCTTGGTATGCTAGGAGGTTGGCAGGGGTTTATCTCCAGCTCTTCCTGGAATCATTTTCCTTAAGATTTCTGTAGTTTCTTCTAGCCTAGTCAAACTCTACAATATCTTTGCTGGGTATATCTCCACAATTTAGCAAGTCACAAATGTTCAACAACATACTCATTTGACTTACACATACTCTCTTAGTCCATTTGGGCTGCTATAGAAAAATACCAAAGACTGGGTAGCTTATAAAGAACAAAAGTTTATTTCTCACAGTTCTGGAGGCTGGGAAGTCCAATATCAAGGTGCCAGCAGATTTGGTTTCTAGTGAGGGCCTATTTCTTGGTTCCTAGATAGCAATTTTCTTCCTGTAACTGAACATGGCAAGGGGCAAGGGAGCTCTCTGAGGTCTCTTTTATAAAGACACTATTCCCATTTGTGAGAGCTCTGCCCTCATGACCTTATCACCTTTCAAAGGCCCCACGTCCAAATACCATCACATTGGATATCAGGTTTTAACATACAAATTTTAGGGGGGGACACAAACTTTTAGTCTATGGCCCATACCCTTCCTGGGTACACATGACTGAGAAGACATGCACTCTGTATAGTGAATTCATGCTTAGTTGTACATTATACGCATATATACACACACATAACGTGTCTATATCTACTTGGTGTTATGAGATTTTGATATCTCAAGGAATAGAAGTAGAAGTGAAGACTAGTGAACAGAACAAGGGGACTGAAATAAGATAAGAAGGAAAGTTGAATTGGACAACCAAATAAGAGCAGAGATTACAGCTAGAAAATTCACAAGGAATAAAACCTGTATAAGAAACCAAGTTAAAGGTCAGAAAGAAGGCAAAAAGAGGCTTAAAATATGGTCCTAAAGTCCTGAGATTGAGGTGTACAGTATATAAACATCACAATCTGGTATTTTGGACAAGGTAAAGAGAATTATATTAATTATGGTGAAGTTTTGGTAAACAGAAACTTTTACTCCAGAGGAAAAAGTGATGCTCAGGTAGAAGAATCTCAGGGAAAATAGAGATGAAAGCCAATATATTAGTCAAATGATGATATATGTCACATCCAGGTGACAAGGGCTGGGAATTATGTTGAAAGCAAGAAAGGGAATGAAGAATGGGGCCACAGTCATGTGGACAGATAGAGACTGTCACTCCTCTCTCCTTTATCACTTAGATGATTGGACAGTTGTTTTTAATTCCTCAGGGAATTGGATTGAAGCCTGAATGATATCAAGGGGGTGGCCTACCCTTTCAACTACATTATCTTAAATTTGCTTCTTTATATCAGGGAGAAGATTTTCAACTAAGATAGAAATTAAAAGATTCCCATGTTCTAGATTTAGAGATTTAGAGCCATGTGCCTTTGAACTGGTTTAAGAAATCATTCCACAAAGGTGTCGGGATAATTTTCCTTCATTCTAAGTACATGGCTCCATTTTAGCTCATGAGAAAAGACCTTAAAATAGTTCCTATCAAGCTCTGAATATCAGCCACCAGTTAGGCCAACTTCTGAACATAGAGCTATTTTTTAAAAATCCTTTCAAATTCTTCAAATATATTATCAGATATCAGCTAGGACAAATAGTAAATATTCTTGGCAGTGTTGAACTCCCTCCCCCCTTTTTAAACCAAGGGTATACCTATTCCAATTGTGACCCAAAACCTGAACCAAGCCTTTTTATAGCTTAACCATGGATACAAGAGGTGTCCTCAAAGAGGGTTCAAAAGATGCAGCCCTCCTGATCCAAATTCACTGTCAAAGATGGCCAAAAGAAAGACAGACTTTGATGGGCCCCCTGAGCTGGTAAGAGTTAGTAGGATATCAGCTCCAAATGGGGTGCAATCCACATTTCTGTCTAGCCATCTATATATTCTCAAGGCCCCCAACTTGATGGTTGGCTGCCTGAAGATAAAGGCCTGACAAGCTGTGCAACCCAACAGGCAGAAAGCCAAGCCAAGCACTCAGTACACAAAATGAGACAAACAGTAAAGCAATGGGGGAAGAAAGAATCAGTACCATTGAGTGAGTACCAAATTCACAAGAGTTTCAATACAAAGAAATAATTTTTACAAATGTTTTTTCTCCAGTAATCTAAATTTGGAAAAAAAAAAAAACAAACAAAAAGAGAGAGAGACTTTTTACCACCCTCATTCAATCAGAACCCACAGACAGAAATCTGGGAGGCTGACTTTGGTAAGAATATTTACCAAATATTTACCTGGTTTTGTCACAGGGTCTCAGACTTCAACTGTAACCTCTGGAGTAAGTGGAGTGTCCCAGCTATTGCACTTTCATTGTCAAATCTAAAGGAGAGGAAAAAATATCTTTCCTCTACCCATGTTATGTTCTCCAGCTGGGACTCCGTAAATTAGACTGGCCAAAGACAGAGCAACAAGGAGAAAACAAACAGAAGTTTATTAGCATGTGCATGATGCTTACATATGGGAGTGCCCAGAGATGAGTAACTCTTCACTGTTAGACTGGGACTCTGGGTTTTGTTAGGATAACCAAAGTGAAATATCATTAGAAAATTTTCCTAGCACTGATTTTTTTTGCAAAAGAACTTAATTTTTGCTCAAGATTCTGCTTATTTTCAGGTGTAGTTCGGTCATCTCAATAGTGTGGTATGCAGGAATGTTGGAAACTCCCCTCTGACTAAACAACAATTCCTCCTATTCTTCTGCCATGATGGCTGACATCATCATCATTATTAGAAATGTGAGGTTTTTTAAAAAAAAGTGATAAGGACTTTAATCTCCTTTTTAAAAAAATTAAAATACAAATATGCTTTATTTTTATTTCTCAATGGAAAGAAAATCTATCAGGTGCAAATTTCTTCAACTTCCCACTTATCTACATTACACCTGCACCTATTATCTCATTAAACTGTGCCTTAGAATTTGAGGTTAACTGTCCACATATGCACTTTGATCTCACCCACTTCAGCTTTTGCCAACAACTTATGGCTTCAATTCTTTTTCCTCTATTTTCAGCTTCACTTTTTCCTTGGCTGTGTCCTCTGGTTATATCCCATCTAATCTTTCTTTTACAGTAATGTTTCAAGATAAAGTTATTATAAATTGCTGCATATATTTTTTCTCTTTCCTTATGTTTCTCAAACCCTGGAGAACTGAAGTTTTGCTAAGATAACCAGTGGCCTAAGAGGTGCCAATTCCAAAAAGTACTTTTTATTCTTCTATTTCTTGATCTATCTACTACCTCTAACACTGGTGATGAACGTCACCTTCTTGAATTAATTTCACCTTTGAAGTCTACTAAATGAGTCTCTTTTGGTTATTTTGTTTTGTTTTAATTAATTCATTAAATTTTAAATTGTCAATTAGAAATTTTATATATTTATGGTGCATACAATATTTTGATATATGTATACATTGTAGAATGGCTGAATTAAGCAATTTTCATAGTCATTACCTCACATACTTATGATTTATTACTGTGGAGAGAACATTTAAAATCTACTCCTAAGCATTTTCAAGTATACAATACATTGTTATTAACCATAGTCATCATATTGTACAATAGATATCCTGAACATATTCCTCCTGTTTAACTAAAATTTTGTATCCTTGAATAAACATCTCTCCAACATCACACCCTCCCCCACCAAGCCCTAGGTAACCACCACTCTACTTTAATTCTATGAGTTCTATTTTTTTGGATCCCTTATATAAGTCACATCATGCAGTATTTGTCCTTCTGTGCCTGATTTATTTTAGTTAGCATAACATCCTCTAGGTTCATCCATGTTGTTACAAATGACAGAATGTCTTTCTTTTTAAGGGCTGAATAGTATTCCATTGTGTGTTGAGGAAGGAAATTGCAGACGTCACAAACAAATGGAAAAAACATATCATGCTCATGGATTGGTAGAATCAACATTGTTAAAATATCCATACTGCCCAAAGTGATTTACAGATTCAATACAATTCCCATCAAAATACCAATGTCATATTTCACAGATCTAGAAAAAATAATTCCATGCTTCGTTTGGAACCATTACATTTTCTTTATCCACTTATCATTGATAGACACTTAAGTTGATTCCATACTTTAACTATTGTGAATAATGCTGCAATGAACATGGGAGTGTAGATATCTCTTTAACATACTGATTTCATTTCCTTTGTATATATACCTAGAAGTGAAATCGCTGGATCATATGGTGGTCTATTTTTAACATTTTGAGGAGTTACCATACCGTTTTCCATAATGGCTGCACTAATTCACATTCCCACCAACAGTGTGCAAGTGTTCTGTTTTCTCTATGTCCTCACCAACACTTACCTTTCTTTCCTTTTGATAACAGGTGTAAAATGATATCTCATTGTGGTTCTGATTTGTATTTCCCTAATGATTAATGATGTTGAAGGTTTTTTTCATATAAAGTTCGGCCATTTGTGTCTTCTTTTGAGGAATGTCTATTTAGAGCACTGGCTCTTTTTTTTTGATAACAGGTTTTATGAGTTCCTTATATATTCTTCTTATTAATCCCATCTCAGATGTATAGTTTGCAAATATTTTCTCCCACTTCATAAGGTTTCTCTTTACTCTGTTGATCACTTCATTTGCTGTGCAGAAGCTTTTTAGTTTGATTCAATCCCATTTGTCTATTTTTGCTTTTGTTGTCTGTACTTTTGCGGTCATAACTAAAAAGTCATTGCCAACACCAATGTCAAGAAGATTTTCCCCTATACTTTCTTCAATTAACTTTACAGCTTAAGTTTAATCCATTTTAAGTTAATTTTTGTTTATTGGGTGAGATAAGGGTCCAATTTCATTTTTTTGCATGTGAATTTCCAATTTTCCCGGTACCATTTATTGAAGAAAATTGTTTGTTCTTGTTCCCCATTGTTTGTTATTGGCAACTTTATTGAAGACTAGTCCTTTGGTTCTTTACTTCCCTGCCATTTTTTTTCTTTTATGATTATATCAGGATTTTTTAAAAAATTTGTGTGATATTTTCTTTTCTTATTTCAAAATATTACAGGTATACAAATGTTTTTGTTACATGGATACCTTGTATAATGCTTAAGTTGGGGCTTTTAGTGTGCCCATCACCAGAATACTCTTCATTATACCCTCAGCCCTTCCCACCCTCCCCATTTCTTGGTTTCCAATATACTTTACATCTCTTTGTGCCTGTGTGTGCCCATCATTTATCTCCCAATTAGAAAGTTCATGAAATGTTTGTTTTTTTATTCTTGAAATACTTCACTTAGGGTAATGGTCTCCAGTTCCATTCAAGTTGCTGCAAAAGACATTATTTCATTACTTTTTATAGGTGAGTAGTACTCCATGGTACACATATACCAATTTTGTTAATCCAATCATGAATTGATGGGCACTTAGGTTGATTCCACATCTTTGCAATTGTGAATTGTGCTGCAATAAACGTTCAAATGCAGGTGTCTTTTTTATAAAATGACTTCTTTTCCTTTGGGTAGATACCCAGTAGTGGAATTGGTGGATTGAATGGTAAGTCTACATTTATTGCTTTGGGGAATCTCCTTTTCCATAGAAGTTGTACTAATTTGCAGTCTCACCAACAGTGTATAAGCATTCGTTTCTCTCTGCATCCATGCCAGCAACTATTGTTTTATGACTTTTTAGTAATGGCTATTCTGACAGGGGTAAAGTGGTATCTCATTGTGGTTTTGATTTGCATTTCCCTGATTATTAATGATGTTGAACATTTTTTCATATGTTTTTTGGCCATTGGTCTAATCTTCTTTTGAAAAACTTCTGTTCGTGTCTTTTGCACACTTTTTAATGGGGTTATTTGTTTTTCTCTTGCTGATTTGTTTGAGTTCTTTGTGGATTCCCCATATTAGCCCTTTATCAGATGTATAGTTTGTGAATATTCTCTCTCATTCTGTAGGTTGTGTGTTTACTCTTCTGTTTTTTTCCTTTGCTATGCAGAAGTTTTTTGATTTAATTAAGTCCCATTTATTTATTTTTGCAATTGTTGTCTTTGCCTTTGGGGGCTTAGTCATAAATTCTTTGCCTAGGCTGATGTCTAGAAGAGTTTTTCCTACATTTCTTTCTAGAATTTTTATGGTTTCATGCCTTACATTTAATTATTTTATCCATCTTGAATTAATTTTTTTAATATGGTGAGAGATAGGGGTCCTGTTTCATTCCTCTGCATGTGGCTATCCAATTTGCTCAGCACCGTTTATCGAAAAGGGCTTCTTTTAGCCAGTGTATGTTTTTGTCTACTTTGTCAAAGGTCAGTTGGTTGTAGGTAGATGGTTTTAGTTCTGTTGGTCTATGTCTCTATTTTTATACAAGTACCATGCTGTTTTGTTTACTACAGCCTAGTAGTATAATTTGAAGTCAGATAATGGGATGCCTCCAGATTTATTCTTCTTCTTAAGATTGCTTTGGCTATTCAGGCTCTTTTTTTGTTCCCCTCCATTTTTAAAAAAGTCTTTTTTATAACTTCTTTTTATCTTATTTATTTCTTATATTCTGACTTACTCCAGAGAAGTTTTAAGTTATCTTAAGCCATATTTTTCTGGTTCAAATCCAAGCACTACTACTTGGGACATATGTGACTTTGGGAAAGTTTTTTATCCTTCCTGTGGCCCAACTACAAATTGGGGATCATAACAATATTGTAGAAAATGCAATAAAAGTATTAGCTATGACTGTTATTTTCCATAGGCAATTTATTTCATGCCTTTAGCCTCATCTGCAATTTCTGCTCTAAAGATTCACAAATATCTTTTTTATGAAAGTCTGCTCCTGAACTCCAGACCCTTGTGCTAGAATTTTTATTATCTATTGTTTCCTGGATTGACTGTTCACCACATGACCAAATCTGGAAATATCACCTCATATTGCTTATTTTGGTGGATGTCAACATCTAAAATTTTTTCTCTTCCCTATTTGACCCAATTCTGACATAAACTATTATCAATTTATTTTGATGAAATCTTTTTTATTCATTCAAAAGAGAACCTAAACACTTTTTCATGTTTGTCTTCTCATTATGCCTGTCATTATTACCTTCATAAAGGCACCTCCAGTTGTTTTCTGAATCATTGCTAATGTTCCAACTAGTTTTTCATTTTCCTGACTCTTATCTCATGCCTTTCCAATCCATGCTTCACAGTGGCGCTAGTGAAGTTTTTCTAAAGGGGAAATCTGATGACCCCATTGGTTTTTTTTTGGGGGGGGTTGTTTGTTTTTTGGGTTTTTTTTTAAAGTTCTTCAATACTACTTTATCATTCATGTACTCCATGCACTTCATGTCAGAATAAACACTCCTGAGCTGGCTCCTTCTTATCTTTCTACCTCAGCTTTTGCTAGCCATGCTCCCACTCCATCCTTTATGCTCAATTACATGAATGTTTTTTTCTTTGCCCCTACATGTGCTGTTCCCTCCATCTAGACTATAGCATATCTGTGTCTACCTGGCAAATACACACCTTAAGGGTCTCAGATTAAATATTCCTTTCTCTGTGAATCCTGCCCTTCATCCTCCAGCATCTGCCTTGGGAGCTTTTTCTCCTCTTCCCCCAAAACATCTCTATTGGAGTTATAATGAATCATTATTATTTGTGGATTCTGTGTTTTAGAACTTGCATATACACTACAATTTACTTTTAGTCCCCAGACAAATGTTCAAAGCACTTTTGCAGTTATTTGTGGACATGTAGAAAAGCTTTTTTCAGACATGAGTTGTAGTGATCTTGGTTATGAGTTCAACCTTAACAAATCAACAATGTATATTAAATAACATATCTTTAAACAGAAACACACATAAAATAAAGTTATGTGTTGACAGATTGACAAAATTATTGTGACTAAAGACTCACAGGAACCTAACCCTGTGTTTACCCCAGGAGTGATGGTTCAATGTCCACTAATTTAGTGTTCCCAGTGACTTTATAGAACATTACTAGAGCCAATAATGAGAATCAACTATATATTTATTAGTTTGCATGTCCATGTGTAATTTTTTTTGGTGGTTGTAATTTTTTTCATGTTGTCTATCTCCAGTGTCTGAACAACCCTTGATAAATAGTAGATACTTAATAAATATTTGTTGAATGAATGACATGAAGATATACATATGCAGGGTTAGAATGTATGACAGCATTATTCATTGTAGTGTATAATCTCAGAAGCCATAGAATAAAATTGGTGAATTTCAATGAACAGAAAGATGAACAAGATTATCTTAACATAGACATCCATCAGGATTTCTGTGTCCTAGGGTAAGTGAAGGAAAAGATGTGGTGTGATAGGAAGTAGCTAGGGTCAAGAACCCCTGGGTAAGGGGAGCTGTAAAAGAAGTGACCAAGAACATAAGGGTCACATGGGAGACTACAGAAACAAACCTTACCTTTCTTCAGATCTAGGGAAGGTTTCTAGTTTCCCTTCCTTGTCTTACATTTCCTATGTACAAATAATGTTACTGAAAGCTCAGCACTTGTCCTCGAGGTTGCATCAGAAGAATGAGAACAAGTGGTTTGAGGAGAAGGAAAGAGAAGTTTATTACTTTGCTGGCAAAAGTGGAAAAATGGCAGACTCTCGTCTCAAAATCCAAATTTCCTGAACATAAGAAGAATATACAGAGCTTCTAAAGGGAGGTCCCTCAGTTCTAGGCTATTGTGGTTAATGATTCTAATCGTCCAACCTCTGCCAAAGACAAAGCCCGTGAACTCCACCCACCTGGGAGGCCTGCATCAGGGCCTGGGATGGTTGAGCTATCTCCTATAACACAAAGAACAAAAGACACTCCTCTGCCCCTCCCAACCTCCTGCCCCCCCCGCCCCCCCCGCCCCGAGGCAGGGATGCAGGCCAGGCCTGCACTTCCCAAAAAGAGTGGGAGAAGTTTTAAAGAGACAGAAAGTATTTTTGTCTTTTTTTTTCTCCCCAGGCCATTCCCTCTGTTACATATTCCCCTCTCTCAGTTTTATACTTCCATATTTATGGGAAGAGGGGTAACTACTCTGTTACAATAAGTTGACAAATCATACCAGTGTGCCCAGGCCTGTCCCGGTTTTAGCACTGAAAATCCTGTCTCCTAGGAAACTCCTCTATCCTGGAAAACCAAGATATTTCGTAACTCTATTCTATAATATTATATCTTGAAGTATAATATATTTTGCAAATTAAGACAGGGTGAACTTACTTTAGTGTTCATCTGTCATTCATTCAAACCATAACTGTCAAACTCCTATTACTTATAAGGCAATATTTAGTTTTTGAGGACACAAAGATGAACTTGATATTACCCTTTTCTGTAAGGATCCTTGTAATAATTTACACTTCAAATTGCTTTTTATAAACATGTATGGACTCATGCCAGAAAATCACAGCAATGGGTACTTCTGGTATAAACTCTTCACAGCGCTGAATGAGACTTATTCCAGAGATAGGTAATGTGTAAAGGATAGAGCCATTTTTAACCTGAACTTATGTGGGACAGGAAAAGGAACTTAAAGAAATATCTTGACAATATAGAGAGGAGAAACATTCTAAGGAATAACATACTTGAGAAAAGGTGGAAGATAAAAGCTTCTGTTCCCTCATAATGCAAATTATCAGCGTTTCTAAAAGCACAGAAACCCATGCCTCTGAATCCCAAGAAAGAAAAATAAATAGATTTTTATCATGTACAGTTAACTCTCCACTGAAATTCGATAAACTTTCTTTTTCTAAAATGAGAGGTTGTGATACTTGAACCAAGGTTCTTTTTAAATAATAAACACAAATAATTTCATTTGAAAACATGATAACATGTAATTATTGTAGCAGATATTTCTATTAATGCAAAGTTTATCTTGGTTTAAAAATAACAGTCCTTAGTAGTGGCAATAATCAGATTTTAGGTATATTTTATTTTCTAAGTTATCTCCAGTTTGGTAAAATTATACTTATATTCAATTTACCACATAGTTAAAAAGACCTCCAGGGGAAAGCTCCAAAAGATCTCTGCATAAAAACACTATTTTTTCCTGACTCAATCTCTTACAGTTGTAATCTCATGCTATTTTCATTTACTGGGCTAAATGCTCCCATAATATTTTTACCGCTGATACTTTCCTCCAAGAAACTAATATATTATGCATATCATTGAAATGTTTAACTTGATTAATAGAAAAACTGGTTATTTATAAAAAGGACTTCAATCAATGCCTTATTCTGAGCTTGCAGTAGGTACATAAACATTAGATTCATATTAAATTTGCAGTTGTGGTAATGAAGAGAAACATATGACAGGCCAGCTTGAGCTACTTGATTATATTTTACAGACTATAATCAAAGATTTAAACAAAATCATCTAACTTACATTGATACCTATCAGTCTTGCGTCATTTTGTTTTGTACTAAAAATATATATATTTGGCAAGAGAGCCAAATATAGACAAAACATAAAACATAGCAACTTTGGCAGTTTTGAATTATTTACTAGACTATAAATTCATTAGGCAATGAAACAACTCTTTAATATATTCTAAAGTAATGAAGAAATAATACAATTTTATACAGATAAGTGTGATTAACAATTATCATCTGGTGGTGATATGCATGCATATTTAAAGTGTGTGATGTAGTGGAAAAATCAGTCTAGAAATCAGGGTCTTAGGTACTATTCTGGGAACCGAAACTAGCAGATTATGGACACATCACTTAGCTTATCTCTGCCAGGTTTCATTAATAAAAATGAGGAAGTCAGGGTAGATACGAGTTTTCTAAACATTGCTTTCTGAAATATTTTTCTAGAAAATTTTAACAGATATGAAAGTGAAAAGGGGTTGATTAATCAGATAAGTTTGGGAAATTCTTTATTTTATATCCTGTCTTAAAAATTCACAGCATATTTTTGTAAATGAGAGAATCTAAATAAATAAAGCTGCAATCTACCTTTTAGGGGAACTACGTGCTCAGCAAAGTTAAGTGAACATGAAACACATTTTTTATGTTATTTTAGACACATTTATAAGCTAGATGACTTGCAAAGTCTTTCTCATTTTGAAAGCCCATGGTTGTGTTTCTGAAAACACCAAAATAACATGACAATTAAAAAGAAATCAATCCTTATCAATCTCATCCAAATTAGTGAGCAACGACAGAAACAAAAATAATTTTAAGGCATTTTGCTTTGACCAGGCATTGATAATTGCAGTAAATTTTACTTGTAAATCATGTTTTTCCGAACATAACACTAAAATGCCTACATTTCGCTTTTATACATTCACTGGGGTCAAAGTGATTAGGATTTTCTGGGTGAGAAGAGGAAGGCAGTTTGAAGTATAACATTGGATTAATTCCTGTTGACAGAATCCTTCCCTAAGAATAGATCAGCAGCTTTGTAAGTCGGCTAAATGATCATCTGTTAGATATTTTATATGTTTGAGGTATTGGGTTATGCAGCAGGAAGACACCTGAGGCTCTCCTTACCAAAGGGTACTATGAGCATCTTTAAGGCTATTTGCTAAAGCTTGTTTCCCTCTCATTTGGAAAGAATGCGGCATAGAGGCTGTCTTACTCTGAATTTCAGATGTATTAAATTTTGCTGAAATTATAACCATTTGCATGTAAAAACTTTTAAATGCTCATCATGGCAAATATACTTTTTCTGTTTCAGTCTTTAGAAATCACGCACATTTCTCTAGGTGAGAGAGTGAAGTGATTACCTCCCAAACCAGTTATCTTTGCCTCTCCACTTGTTCCCATAAAAATTGTCAAAAGAATATAAAAATAAGGAAAAGCTATATCAAGTCTGAAAACTAAAGAAATCTGTTATTGAAGACTTTCCAAACATTTTAGAGTTCTTGCTCTATCTAGACAGATGGGATGAGTTTAAGGTATAGGCTAGAAGAAATGTTTGGTATTTTTTCCACATTTTTGCAGTTTAAAGGTAATTCTGAATAAAGCCCAATAATGTCCCTTATATAAGATGGAAACCACAAAGGGGAAGCTAAAGTGGGTGGGTTCATCAATGCAAAAGAAGATACTCGGGGGTTATCCTTGAATTGTATGGCCAAGTCAGGCAGAGTGCAGACACTGACAAGGCTCGTTTATGCTACTAGACAGCTTCACAGTAGCAAAACCCCATGCTGTGATTTCTTTGACCCTGACACTGTCTTCATTCTCCAGCTGAGATCTTTGATACTGCAAAGTAAGTTCACAGTAGCTCTATTTTCCTTCTCTTTTTTTGTAGATCTAAAGATTTCAGGAAGGAACCCACACTGGTATTTGATGGGATCCATCCTATTTTCCACTTGATTATAACTCAATAATCTTGACTCGAAAAGACCTCTAGAGAGAAGTTTGAGCAAATAGAGAAAAAACCATATAAATGACCTTGTTCTGCATTGAAAAAGATGGAGACCTCGCAGCTGAGAGGTAGTACCTAGGCCTAATGTTTCCAACCGAACATAAACTGCCCTTACAGAATATAAACAATAACCAGACCTGGCCACCTGGGGTCTGTGATGGACAGGACAGATAAGGCCACTCCATGGCTATGCCTAAAACTAGATAGAGACAAAGATATTTTGCAACTACAAAAATAGCAATCCCTCTTTTTACTAACGTGAGAGACTACTTCTTCTTTATCAATGACAACTCAAGCTGGGGTTTAATCCTCTGACCTCCCAGATAGAAAATGACTAAGACACCCAGTCACTGAACAGCCCCTGCTTCCTGACAGCACTCAATCCAAAATGAGCCTCCCTTTTCTTAATCCCTGCTTGGAATCACATAGTCTAATTCCTAATATTGTAATATGCCTCTCAAAAACTTATTCTTCAGATATGTATTCTCCAGATACCCAAAACTTATTCTCTACAGCAAGAGAAATAAACATTACAAGTGTTTTCTTCCAAGTTATGGCTAGCGGGCTTCAATACCACCTTGAATTATCAGAGGATGTGATTCACTATGAATTAGCCTGACAGAAAACAAATTAAAACAAAGCCAACAACACAAAAGATGACAGGGGAAAGAAATTTTAGATTTCTATTTTTTTTTCCTTTTTAGATAGATTCAAGAGAGTATGGAACTCCGAAATTTGAGCAAACCATTAGGTGAAGAGAATATTTGAGCCAAAGAAAGAATTCATAAAGACAAGAAGTGTAGTTGATAAATTTAAAAGTATAAAATAGTCAGTGACCACCAGATTGGAGACCGTATGGAATTAGTTGAGTAAGAGAAAGGGTAGTAGAATGTGGAGCACATAAGGTTACCAAGTGGGTGAGTGAGCAGGGGTTGAATACAGCCCACACACTTCTTGCCAAGACTTGGGTCTTGTCAAGTGGGGTCTGCATCCACTCAGAGGAAGGGGAACATTTTTACCCCACAAAAGCGCCATCTGTCCAGAAGGCATAAAGGTCACTATAGGCTAATATCAGACCTGAATAAAAGTCTACTTCAAATAAAGTTTTCCTAGATTAGGTTGGTCCTTCTCGTGCGATGGGGCACAACACAAGCAGGTGCTCAGGAACTCAATTGCTTGTCATTTGGGTATCCCAGTAAGGGCTGGGAAGGCTGGAACCCTGGGAGAAAATACTCTCTAGCTGCAAGAAACCACATCAGTTTATCTCAGTTTGCCACACATTTTCTAAGGCTGCCATGACATGAAAAATGTTCAGTAGCACTGGCTGAGAACAATTCACATATTCCGTCAACCAGTTTTGATCAAGTTCCTATGGTGTGCCTAGAACAGCTGAACAAAAGAGCTAAGGGTCCTGCGTGCATCTTAAATTTCTCTACATTTCAGTATATTTTTCAATATCCTCCTAATTTTATTTTCTCTCCTACTGCCATACAACTCTTCTAAGGAACCCCTAGCATCTTAATCCATAGGAACACCAAGTTTCAGATGTCTTAATTATTAGTTTGATATATAATAATAGTAATGATCTCAGTGTGAGTATGTGTGTGACTAAGTGTTGTGAGCATGTATGTTGGGTGAGATGAAAATTGTATAATACAAAAGCAAGGGAGTGGGTGTGTGACTCACGAGTGTAGTTCAGGTCAATTCTATTTGAATGTTGAGAGTCTCTAGTAAGTTTCATACTGCTCAGTCAACTTGGTCAAGTGGAAAAGTAGTCAGTTCTGCTGGAGCCACTGCAGAAATCAACCCAGGAGTAAAATTTTTTAATACCTCCTCTTATCCTTTCTTTTTACTTTGCAGTTGCTTGCATGAGACCCAATGTTTTCCGATTTTTCTTTTTTGTAAATCTAACCATTTGCACTTTCAATTTTTACTTTGCATTATTTCCTTCAACTTCTCTTATATCATCTGAATAGGATTAAAATCTTTTTTATTTGAATTTAAGGTTCCTTTTTCTTGTGGAGAGTGAGTGAAGAAAAGAAAACAAATAAAATCAATATAAAACAGCACAAAACAAGAAGCCAATAGTGACTTCATAGCTACCTCTCCGACCATCACCACTACCCTTCTTCTTGTTCCTTTTCAGAAGTTCTGTATTCTAGATAATTTCTTATCCTATTTCCTGATATTGATCCTACTCTTTACATTAAAGCATTCTGAATGTTCTTATTGTCTATCATTTTCTCCCTCCTCTTAAACAATTTATTAGGCAGCCTTCATCTTTGATCCTTAAAGGAATCATATTCTCTGAGTCAAAATTAAGACATATACATCAACAACAGCATAAAATTTCTAAAATTGTGACAGTGAACCAGTCTCAGTTTATAGCAGCAAATAACAGAAATGCTCTGAATAACTTAAGCAAAAATGGAATGAATAAATTAGAAGGACATTGGTGATCTCATAGAATTGATAAAACTTAGTAAATTTCCTAGAAGTAGAAAACTGTATGTCCTTCCTTAAATTTCCATAGTTGGATGTGTAGTTCTACTATACCCTATTTAGGATTTTTTTGAAATAGAAGTGATGTTCAGATGTTTTTAGTTAATCCTAGATATAAATTCATTATTTTCAATGCTTCTCTCTTTTTTCTATTCCAATCTTTCTGTTCTAGCTCTTTTTTAAGGGCTGCTACTCTTATTGTTCAATTTTCCTATTTGTGATATGCCCAGCACAGAGCTTGACACATAATAGATGTTCAATTAATGTGACTTTCACTCTTCTTACATTTTTTGTTTGAGTACTTCTTTTCATCTCTCCTATCTGGTCTGCCCAAATGTTTTTCTCTGCATTTCATTCTGTATATAATCTGGGCTGATATTATTCACAACTAGGGGCATCATCATATTTGCAACTTAAAGAAAATGCCAACTCCAACTATGGTTTTAAAACACTAAAGGCCTGGTGACTACATTTCAACAGAAATTTGTTAGGTTCACTCTTTGGAAAAGCTATTCAAATCCATAGTTCTTTTCTCTGGGTGTGGTATTATTCTAATATGTCCCCTTCAATTGTGAAGTCCCAATTAATTAGACTCAGTCTCTTTTCCTTTAACATATCTTTTCACTTATCCACTTGCTTAAATTGTATATTAGGGAAGAAGACAAAAGGATGAGGTAAAAGCCTATTTCTAAGTTTTTAAACTTTTTTTCCTGAGTTCCCTTGAGAACTAGGACTCAAAATCATGTAACTGCTATTCCCTTTAAAGATAAAAGGAGATACTATTACCCACATGGTAAATAAATTATAATAAATCTAAGACACAGAACGAGATGGGCATTAGAAAGAGACCAGAGAGCAAGTTTGGAGAATCCGAGGATTAGCCAATTGCTCCCTAACGTCAAACCAAGATCTAGTAGAAATAATCATTCTGGCATCCGACAGAAGAAGTCGAAGGTCAGGATTTAATGCCGCCATAGTCTGATTTCCCAGCTTCGTTGAGCAGGTGCTTAATAAGGCATGATTATCTGTTATATTTAAAGAGTTCAGAGTGAAGTAAGATGTAGAGTCCAAAAACAGAATGATTCTCAGCTCTATTATTCTGGTGAGAACATTGTAACCTTTTTGTTAACGACAATTACATTGAGGTCATTACTTTGTCAGAGTTGATTTCTTGGCTTAAGAAAAATACGGAATGCAAACATATCAGATTACACGGAACTACTAATGTCACTGATGAGTCTTCAGTGATTATGAAGGAGAAGAAAGACTTTAAGGTCAGCAGAAAAAGCCCTGAATGACTGGGTGATTAGATAAAAGTGTGTGTCACTCTGGCTTCTAAATGAAAAGGCTGTGTAAAGCCGGCGGAAATTTTCAAGCAAGCACCAGGATTTAGCCGTATAAAGAAAGAGAGAGAGAGAGAAAGAGAGCAAGAGTGGGTGAGAGTGGCAAGGAGGAGGAGGAGAGGTCTTTCCACAGCAGCTGTAATTAATGCTGACTGTGAGCGGTTTGAGTTCATTAGAACGTCTTTAAGCACAAAAAGCATAACATCAGGGATTTAAAATATTGCTCAGTAAGCCCATTTAATTTTTCTTTTTCTTTCCTTTTTCTTTCTTAGAAGTTGCTTGAGTCAACAAATTTAACACTTAAACAATTAACAAAAAATTCAGGGACTCGGGAGTTGCAATGACTGCCTGAGTTTGAATCTCAGCTGTCTCACTTGCTGAGGGACCCTGGCTTAAGCATGTTATTTGACCTCCCTGTATTTCTGTCACTTTGAGATAATAGCACCCAATTATGAGGATTAACAGTGGCAATCTTTGGGAAGCACTACGAATAGTTTTTGGCTCAAGGTATGTTCTCATTATGTTAGCCATCTTATTGTAACTGCTATTATTGTTGCTACAGGTAAAAGATAATCTTAGAAATATTAGGGAAAATGAGACATAAGGCATAGGCTTGGTCTTTATGTTGTTAAAAAAGAGATTAAAGAAATAAGTATTTGTTGAAAAGTTAACCAATACTCAAGAACATTAATCTCCAAGATGACCCAGAGTGAACCATGTCTTTTGGTATTCATGTCCCTGTGTATTTCCCTCTCACCTTGAATCTGTGCTGGCTCTGTGACTCTCATGAAACAATAGCAGGCAGCAGCAGTGAACTGCACAGATCCCAGCCCTAAGCCCGGAAGGCCTGGCAGTTTCTAGTTCTGAGCTTTTGGGAACCTTGAACTACCATGCAATAAATCTGGTACCCTGCTGGGGAGACCACTTGGAGAGACCACATGGGGAGGGCATGTGTAGACAGAAAGGTCTTGAGACTACAGGAGAAGAGGGAGTGGCTTAGCCATCCCAGCATCCCAGCTCGGCCCAGCCGTCCGCTTTCCCTCCCAAGGAGCCAGGCTTGGCAGGTTCTAGCTCCAGTGGCTCATGGACTCCACAGGCATAAGAAACCTGGAGAAAGATCAGAAAAAAATGACTTTAAGGTCAACTCAAAGAATTGTGAGGCATAATAAATTGTTGCTATTTTAAGTCACTAATTTAGGGGGTAGTTTGTTATACAGTAATAGATACCTGAAACAAGCAACAACGAATACATGTGGAGCTGTTTTGTTTAATGAGGTAGTCACTAGCCACATGTAGCTATTCAGCACTTGAAAAGTGTCCACTATGACTGAGAAACTGAATTTTGAATTTATGTAATTTAATTAATTATAATTAAAAACTGAAGCAATGTACAATATATTTTCTGTTAAACACAACTTTGTTTTGGTAGGATGACATTTCCCTTTAACTATTGTACTGTTCATGGTATTGTTACTGGATTGTATTAATAATTCTGTCAGGCACCGGTGTTATTTCTAGTATTACACACAAACACACCACCAAAAAAAGATTGTAATATATCTTTTTTTTTTTTGAGACAGTCTTGCTTTGTCACCCCAGCCAGAGTGCAGTTGCCTCATCACAGCTCACTGCAACCTCAAAATCCCGGGCTCAAGCAAACCTCCAGCATCAGCCTTCCGAATAGCTGGGACTACAGGCATGCACCAGCATGCCTAGCTAAGTTTTTCTATTTTTAGTAGAAATGGGGTCTCGCTCTTGCTCAGGCTGGTCTCGAACTCCTGACCTCAAGCAATTCTCCCGCCTTGGTCTCCCACAGTGCTAGGATTACAAGCGTGAGCCTCTGCGCCCAGCCTGTAATGCATCTTATTAATAATTATATATCAATAACATGTTGAAATGATAATACCTTGGATATATTGGGCTACATAAAGTATATTATTAAAATTAATTTCACCTATTTTTTTTTACTTTTTGAAATGTGGCTTCTAGCAAATTTTTAAAAACATAGGTGGTATACATTATATTTCTATTAGACAGTACTATTATAGAGGATTAAACATTGAATTGTTTTAAATGAAACTGTTTTTAGAACAGTTTTTGATCTCATATACCTCCCCCACAGTTTCCTCTATTATTAACTTCTTTCATTACTACGATTCACTTGTTACAGTGAATTAACAAATATTGATATATTATCATTAACTACAGTCCATACTTTATTCAATTTTTCTTAGTTATTACCTAATGTCCTTTGTCTGTTTCAGGATCCCATCCAGGATACCATGTGACAAGTCGTCATATCTCCTTATGCTCTTCTTGACTGCCACAATTCAGGCTTTCCTTGTTTGTGATGACCGTAGTGGGTTGAATGGTGGCCCTCAAAAACATATCTCTATATCCTAAACCCTCTAAACTTTGAATGTGACCTTACTTCAAAAAAGGTTCCTTTAGATGTGATTAAGTTAAGGGCTTCCGGGTGAGATCATCTTGTTTTATCTGTGTGGGCCTAAATCCAGTGACAGATGTCATCCTTGTAAAAGGCACATGAAGGGAAAACACATAGCAAGAAGAGAAAGAAGCAAAGTGGCAGAGGCAGAGACCAGAGGGATGCAAACAAGCTCAGGAATGCTGGCAGCTACCAAAAGCTAGAAGAGTGAAGGAACAGAATCTCTTTTAGAGCCTCTGGAGGGAGCACATCCCTGCCAACACATTGATTTCAGACTGTTAGCCTCCATAACTATGAGGGAATGAATTTTTGTTGCCTTAAACCATCAAGGTTATGGCAATTTGTTATGGTAGCCACAGGAAATTAAAACAATGACCCTGACTGTTTTGGTAATACTGTCAGGTATTTTGCCCAATGCCTCCTGTTGGAATTTGTCTATTATTTTTCTCCTGGTTATACTGGGAGGAAGACCACAGAGGTAAAGTGCCTCTTTTTCTTGTGTCTTGTATTAAGTGTACATATGGTCAACACGATTTATCACTGTTTTTATGTTGACTTTGATCACCTGGGTCAGGTAGTGTTTCTCCACCATATAGTTACCCTTTCCCCCTCCTTTCCATACTGTGCCCTTTGCAAATAATTTTGACAAATCAAAATAAGACTTATAATTAAATGCAAAGGAACAGACAGCTGTAAGAGCTGCCAAGAAGGAGAGTGGACACTGAGTGGCTACTGGTCAAAAAGTAAAATAAATCAATGATGACCACAGTGTAAAAATGATGGGGTCACATTTGGATAGAAGAAGAGATATCTATTCCTCTGAAACAAGAAGGAATAAATAAAAACAGGTAACAGGATAGAAATACTGAATAGCTGATGCAAAGAAAGTTTAAAGACCTAATAAAGGCCTCTTCTTAAGAAAGTAAAATTCAATTCAGTTCAACAAATATTTATTGAGACTTACTATATGGCAGACACTCAACATGGACCCTGAAGAATCCAAATTCAGCATGATTTAGTTTCTTTCTTAAGGCATTTATTATTTGAAAAAGAAGGAAATCACATGAATAAGGCATAAAAGTAAATATAACAATTTAGGGATATTTTTAAAGGGCTATACAAAAGTAGCATTCACATCCATCTGAAACTCAGGTAAGTTTTCAAGATCAGCTAGCTCTTCAGAGAAAAACCACTAACCATGAAAACTGACATGGTAGCATGACCTAATAATAATTGTCAAAATAGCTCTCAACTTTGTGGGTTCTGCAATGCTATTATCACTGACCCAGAGTTGATTGAACTTAGGGATAGAATTCAAGCCAAGAAAAATCATAAAAATATAAACTAGAATGAAAAGTATTAATTATGCTGAGAACTAAAACTGTCAGACAAGGTTTAGGTGGAAAAATTAGATGAAAAACCAAAGTATTAAGAGATTGATAAGGCTTGAATGGGAGAATGGAGTATTAGTTATTTACATAGGTTCGATGTGTATGAAGGCATGAAACTGGCAAACTTCAGTTCCATGGTCTGTACAAACAGAAAATAGAAAGAGCTCCTACATCAAAGGATCCAATGAAGTGAGGCACGCTTGGCACGGGTCTGGAACATAATAAACCCTCAGGAATTATCATTACTTTGAAAATAATTATTTGTTCAGCTATCATTTTCCTTTCCCACCGTGGTTTCCTTCAAGACAGCAGCCAGATCGTGCTTGCTTATGCTCCGCTTGTGCCTAGCACAGTGCTCATCACCAAGAAGAAGCACAAAAAGTGAATATATTAATAGTTCTCCTAATTAAAGAGGACTTGGCTATATCAAGAAGCAAGGAGTGGAATTAATTTAGAAGCTGATAGAAACAATATGCTTTAAACTAATTTGGCCCTCTAAAACAAGAACAAAATATTCCTTTCAAATAATGTCCTGCTAAAATCCATTTTAATGTTCACAAATATATACATAAGAAAATACGTACATGAGAAAGCTACAATTTCCTTTGCAGCGGTACTGTGTCCTGTTCTTGATTAAGTGGAAAGAATTAAAGATAATCACGAGGGAGAGGGGGTTTGGAGTGTCTGCGGTTTGGAGGCTTGGTTGGTATTTACAAGTAAAAAATGGAAGAGAAGGTGTCATAAACTTAAACTATGGAGGTCCAATACTAACTAAGTCACAAGATTGTCTCTATGGGCTGAGTTAAGCCCCTTAACAACTTCTCTGTTTTATTCTCTCCATCTGTTTTACCAGACTATTGGGAGGATTATTTAGTTAATGTTGAAGACTATATTTATCAATTCCACAAAATGTCTGTTATTTAATGATGAGAGAACTCTAAACGACGCAGTGGGAGTATCACAGGGGTTAGCAACAGCGTTATTGTCAGTTGAGTCCTTTAGAGACCCACAGGACAAAATATGATATGCAGTTCTCAGAGCATTTGGAATTGTGTTTCAATAATTATTTCTCCCTCTAATTCCCCAAGTCAATTGGGTTTTCTATTTTGTGGGCTTGACAAGCAATTTGGTTTTTATGGTGGTGGAATTTTTGAGTGGTCTCAGCATTATCCTAAAAATGATTTCTCTAAACAGAAATTACAGTGACATAATGCACTACGAGGTGATAACCTATCTTTCTATATATCTGTGTAAGTGAATTATTCACTTTTCCTCCTTATTCAAAATTTTTCTCTTTTCCTTTAGTGAAAGAAACAGTCTAATTTTTTGTAACTTGATCCTAAACCACAGACTGGGAAGCCCCCAGTATATCACATTTAAATGCAATTTTTTATAGAACATAGAACACAGAGAAACTCAAAATTTGATATAATCATAACACATGCTGACTACTTAAAGGAGAAAAGAATCTCCTTTTTATATTGTTGTTATAAACAGTCTGCATTTTAAAAATTCTATAATAGATATCATTCAGACACAGTGAAGATGAAAATACAGCCCAATATGCTTTTACATACCTCTGATTTCCATTTCTAAAATATGAAGTCAGCAACTTGTAATCTGAAACTAAATATGAGCCTTCCTACTTCAAAAAAAGGACCACAGGGAAGAAGAATATTTCAATACACTCTTAATCAGCATATAATATCTCAGACTCATAATAAAGCTTTGTAAATAAAATCTCTGAAATGAAACTTCCATATGAGGTAAATCAGTTCTTTCAGGTCAGTAGGGTACCATTTGGTAAATTACCTCTGTTCCCTCCTCCCACTAGAGAAAGCTATTACCTCACATATGCAGGCTGGTAATGCTCACCAAGCATCAAACTCTCCTGAATTGCTCCAAGGATTATGCCCAGTTTGAATAAGACTGAAAATATTATTAATGGGTAATTTAGACTTTAGGCCTGGGGGTAGATTCATGCTGTTACTCTATCAGGATATTGATACTTTTCCTTCTTTAATTTATGTTTGCACAACAGTGACATGAACTAAGTTCGAATATTCTTCCAGAAATCTATCCCAAATCCCTCTTTGTGTGGGTTTAATTTGTACCCTTCATAATATTTCTGTGTACTATAGTTGCTTTCATGCCAGGGTTGAATGGAATTTCAGATATGACTGAAAGGCGTTCTACTTTCATAGTTCAAAATGAATTATGTCCCAGCTATATGAACATGGCTTTCTGGGTGGTAATCCTGGAGTTAATGTTCTCATTTGAAAATGAAAACATGCATTTGTGATCTTTATTGAAGGTTATCATGTCTACAGAGTGTGTGTTTAGCATGATTTTAGAGCATGATCCTGGTAATTTCTACTGTGCTGCATGTTAATGCAGGGGCTCAATTTCATGTCAGAATCATAAACAGAGCTGAAGTCTCAGATGCTTTCCAACGTGAACAAGGGTGGTGGTGACCAAGACGTAAAGCAAGGGCAGCAAGGGCCCAAAGGAAACCTTATAGAAGGTGGAGATTAAGAGAGAGATTCCCTGACCTCACTGATTCGTATTTCTTGTCTTTTTTCCTCTGAACTGCTGTAGGAGCTTATAGTAGGTAAGTGTCTACTCCTTTGAAATGACAGTCACTCATGGCAAAATTAGGAAGCTTATTCCACATAAACTTCACAGTTCTGCATTCTCCATTTCTGCTCATTGTCTTCCCCGATCAACTCAGTTCTCCTTCCTACCTCCTCTTACTTTCACAATGCAAATCCTGCCCCTTGTTCTTGCCCACCAAAAAAACCTGCTACGAGCCCGAGCACAATTCTCAGCTTGGATCTTCGCTCACATGTTGGTGGTTATTTGAATGGGCTACAGAGCCAGGTATGCAGAAAAAAATTACCAGCGGTTTGAATTGGGTCTATACATGTATGGCTGGTTTTCCAGGTAACATTTACATTTTCAGGTGTCCTTTAACAATTTGAAGTAAAGGCAGTCCTAGGTGATCTTTTCTTAATGTGCCAAGCACTGTTTGAGGCATTTTATATTTATTTAAAATTGACAGATAAAATTGTATGTATTTATCATGTACAACATGATGCTTTGAAGTATGTACACATTGTGGAATGACTAAATCCAGCTAATTAACATATGCATTGTCTCACATAGCTACCACTTTTGTGGTGAGAACACACTACATAGACTCTCTCAGAGTTTTTTAAGAATACAATATATTCTTAATTATAGTCAATATATTGTACAACAACTCTATTGAAGTTATTCCTCTTATCTAACTGAAATTTGGTTTCTTATGACCAACATCTCCCCAACCTCCACCCCCACAACACCCTCAGCCCTGGTAACCACAATTCTACTCTGTAATTCTATGGGTTCACATACGAGTGAGATCATGCAGTATTTGATTTTCTGTGTCTGGCTTATTTTACTTAACATAATGTCCTCCAAGTTCATCTATGTCTTTTCAAATAATAGAATTTTCTTCCTTTTTGTGGCTGAATAATATCCCATTGTTTATGTATAACACATTTTAATTTCATTTGCAAATTTTAATAACAGCTTTATTTTCATATAATTCACTATCATAAAACTCACCCTTTTACAGTGTACAATTCAGTGGATTTTAGTCACAGAGTTGTACAACCATCACCACTAATTCCAGAATGTTTTCATCACCTCTAAGAAGAAACCCCATGCCCATGAGCAGTCGCTCTCTATTCCCCTCCCTCCTCTTCTCCTAGCTCCTGGTGACTACTAATCCACTTTCTGTCTCTATGGATTTGCATATTCTGGACATTTTATATAAATGGAATAATAGAATATGTGGCCTTTGTCTCTGGCTCCTTTTACTTAGCGGAATGTTTTCAAGGTTTATCCATGTCGTAGCATAGATTAGTAATTCATTGCTTTTTTTTTTCATTTTGAAAAACATACCTGGTGCCTGGTTTTTAAACATTTAAAACATTTTTATTTGTACAATTTTATGGGGTACATGTGAAATTTTGTTACATGTATATAATGTGTCATGATCAAGTGAAGGTATTTTGGGTGCTCATCACCTGAGTACAATACATTTTTATTTAAGTATAGTTACCCTACTCTGCTATCAAACAGTGAATTTATTCCTTCTATCTAATTGTATGTCGTTACCTTTTAACTCACTTTTCTTCATCCTCCCCCTGTACTTCCACTAACCCTTCCTAGCCTCTGTTATCCATCTTTCCACTCTCTGCTTCCATGTGTTCAAATTCTTTACCTCTCATATATAAGTGAGAACATGAGATATTTATATTTTTGTGCCAGGCCTATTTCACTTAACATAGTGATCTCCAGTTCCATCCATGTGGCTGCAAATGACATGATTTTATTCTTTTTTATGGCCCAGTAGTGTTCCACCATGTATATATACCAAATTTTCTGTATCTATTCACCTGTTGATGGACACTTAGGTTGATCCCATATTTTTGCTATTGTGAATAATGCTGCAATAAATATGCCAATGCATATATCCTCTTGATATATTGATTTTTTATCCTTTGGGTAGATACCTAGAAGTGGGATTGCTGGATCAAATAATAATTCTATTTTTAGTTTTTTAAGAAATCTCCATACGTTCCCAGCAACAGTATATAAGAATTCCCTTTTCTCTGCATCCTTGCCAACACCTGTTATTTTTTGTCTCTTTAATAATTGCCATTCTGACTGGAGTAAGATGATATCTCATTGTGATTTTTATTTTCATTTCTCTAATGGTTTGTGATGTCAAACATTTTCTCATATACCCATTGATATGTCTTCTTTTGAAAAATATCTTTTCATGTACTTTGCCCACTTTTTAATGGGATTATTTGTTTTTTTCCTGTTGAGTTGGTTGAGTTCCTTGTATATTTTGGTTATTAGTCCCACATTGGATGAATAGTTTGCGATTTTCTCCCATTCAAGAGGTTGTTTCTTCACTTTCTTAATTATTTCTTCTGCAGTGCAGGAGGTTTTTAGTTTAATTAAGTCTCATTGGTCTAGTTTTGTTTTTGTTGCCTGTGTTATTGAGGTCTAAGTTATAAATTCTTTGCCCAGACCAAAGCCCAGAAGAGTTTTTCCTAGTTTATCTTCTAGAATATTTATAGTTGTGGATCTTACATGGAAGTCTTTAATCCATTTTGAATTGATTTTTAGATACGGTGAGAAATGGGAGTCTAGTTTCATTCTTCTGCATGTGGTAATCCAATTTTCCCAGCTCCCGTTTATTGAAGAGGGTGTCCTTTCCCCAATGTAAATTCTTTTCAGCTTTGTCAAAGATCAGTTGGCTATAAATATGCAGCTTTATTTCTGGGTTCTCTATTCTGTTCCATTGGTCTATGTGTCTATTTCTATATCATTACCATGCTGTTTTGGTACCAAAGTCTTATAATATATTTTGAATTCAGTTCATATGATACCTCCAGATTTGTTCTTTTTGCTCAGGATTGCTTTGGATATTTGAGCTCTTTTGTGGTTCCATATTAATTTTAGGATTGTTTTTTCTAATTCTGTGAAGAGTGATGTTGGTATTTTGATAGGGATTGCATTGAATCTGTAGATTGCTTTAATCAATATGGTCATTTTAATGATATTAATTCTTCCAATCCATGAGCATGGGCTGTTTTTCCATTTGTGTCATTTTCAATTTCTTTCAGTAGTGTTTTGTAGTTTTCCTTGTAGAGATATTTCACCTCCTTTGCTAAATTTATTCCTAGATATTTTATTTTATTTTATTTTGGTAACTATTATAAATAAGATTGCCTTCTTGATTTTTTTCTCAGCTAGATCATTATTGGTTTACAGAAACAGCACTGATTTTTATATGTTGATTTTGTATCATGCAAGTTTACTGAATTTGTTTATCAAATTGAAGAGGTTTTTTTTGTTAGGTTTTTCTAGATATAAAATTATATTATCAGCAAAGAGGCGCAGTTTGACTTTCCCTTTTCCTATATGAATGTGTTTTCCTTCTTTACCTTGTCTGATTTCTCTGCCTAGGACTTCCTGTACTATGTTGAAGAGGAGTAGTGAAAGTGGGCATCCTTGTCTTGTACAAGTTCTTCAAGGAAAGGCTTTGGACTTTCCCCCACTCAGTATAATGTTAGCTGGGGGCTTCTGTATACAGCCTTTATCATGTTGTTGTATGTTCCTTCTATGCTTAGTTTTTTGAGAGGTTTTATCATTAAGTGATGTTGAATTTTATCAAATGATTTTTCTATGTCTATTGAGATGAACATATAAATTTTGTACTTCATTCTGTTGATGTGATGTATCTCATTTATTGATTTGTGTATATTGAACCATCCTTGAACCCCTGGTATAAGTCCCACTTCATTGTGGTGTATTGAATTTTTGATGTGCTGTTGGATTCATTTTGCTAGTATTTTGTTGAGGATTTTTGTGTCTATATTCATCAGGTATATTGGCCTGTAGTTTTTCTTTTCTGTGTGTGTCCTTGTCCAGTTTTAGTATCAGGGTGAGGCTAGCCTTGTAGAATGAGTATAGAAGTATTCTCTCCTGTTCAAATTTTTGAAAGTTTGAGAAAAATTGGTGTTAGTTGTTTAAATGTCTGATTCAATTAAGCAGCAAAGACATCAGGTCTGTACAAAAAAAAATTTTTTTTTTGTACAGATATAGGAAGTGTTTGTGTTTTAAGTATTATTATAAAAGAGTCAAAAAGTTTAAAAAATTTTAAAAAGTTTATAAAGTAAAACTTTTATAGTAAGCTAAGATTAATTTCTTATTGAAGAAAGAAAAATGTTTTTATAAATTTAATGTGGCCTACTGTGTTTATAACATCTACACTAGTGTGCAGTAATGTCCTAAGCCTTCCTATTCACTCACTACTCACTCATGACTCACCCAGAGTCAATTCCAGTTCTGCAAGGTCCATTCATGGTAAGTGCCCTGTATGTACTATACAGGTTTGATCATTTTTTATCTTTTATACTGTATATTTACTGTACCTTTTTTATGTTTAGATGTGTTTAGATATACAAATACTTACCAATGTGTCACAATTACCTACAGTATTCAGTACAGTAACATGCTATATAGGTTTGTAGCGTAGGAGCAATAGGCTATACCATATAGTCTAGGTGTGTGCTAGGCTACTCCATCTAGGTTTGTGAAAGAACACTCTATGATGTTTGCACAATGATGAAATCACCTAATGATGTGTTTCTCAGAACATATCCCCATAGTTAAGTGACACATGACTATATTTTCAAATAACCTGTCTTACAGTTTCACAGACTCTTTCTTCTGCTTGTTCAATTCTGCTATTGAATCTCTGTATTGCGTTTTAAATTTCATTCATTATATTTTTCAGCCCCAGAACTTCTGCTTGATTTTTTATAGTAGTATTATTATTATTACTACAAACTCTATTAAATTTCTCATTCTGGTCTTTTGTTGTTTTCCTCATTTTATTGAATTGTTTCTCTGTATTTTCTTGAAGTTTCACCATCTACTTCACCCTGTTCTGCTAGGTGAATTTTGAGTTGCCTGCCAGTCTCACACCCCTATTCTAAGAAAACCCGTCCTATCTATTACTATATATATCATAAGACCTTCCTCTATACAGCCTTGCCTTACTGGGTCAGGGATGGACAGATGATTAAGGTTTAGACAATCAAACCAACTCTTTGGGGAATTAGAATTGAGGGTCAGAGAAGGAATTAATTAGCTTTGGGGAGCAGAATTGAAAAAAAGCCAAGTAGAATCATGTGTAAAAAGCAGAATTTCTTGATGACCATTTGTGAGTGGATGAATAAAAGGAAGTAAATCTGTAAAGAGAAAAAGAAAATACAACAAGCAAGCTCTCTTGTGAATCCAGAAAATAGATGGAATAAGCTTCTTAATTACTTTCAGTTTTTTCAAGACCTGGTTTTCATTGTGTGTGTGGGTTTTACAAAATACAATGTATAAAATTTCCTTTCTCTGTCTACCACGTCTCTTTTTTTCTAGTGCTTTCTTGCACTTTCTTCTTCTCTCTCCCTCCTTCTCTTTCTCTTACTCTCTTGGCCTCTGAAACTCTCTCTTTGACATTCCCTTGTTTTCTCTCTGTCTTTCTAGCTCTCTCTCCTTCCTCACTTTCTCTCTTCCCCTTGGCAATCTGTCTGTCTCTCTTTCTCTCTTTCTATGTCTCTCTCCCCTTTCTATTTCTTTTTAGACAATTTCTCTAGATTTATTTTCCTTGCAATTAAATAGTACAATTAAGTTTTTAAGCACATTGGTAGGACCAGTGGGAAATTCAAGTTTATTTGTAAGTGAGTGTGTTGGTTTTGGTGGGGGGGATTCCTCTGTGTCCCTCAAATCACACCCACTTTACCAAGTGTACATAAGAACAGATTTGTGGTAAAGCCTTCTAAAATATTGGTTATTAAAGTCTCTCTGGGTCAATTTTGAGAAATAGTGTAAACTATTAGCAGAGCTATGAAGTGTTTTCAGATTCAAGAATGGAAATTGTGAAATCTGAGAAACCTGGTGGTATTACTGCTAAATCATCTGCATACTGTTAAATGATATACTGATGGGGGCACCAAAGTTCCTTGAATGTATTCCCTTGATATTTCCTACTCACCAAGCCTTTTCACAACTGCCTCTTCTGAAATCACTGAGTTAAAGGGAAGTATAACATGCAGACATTTTTAATTGAAATTTTTCATTTTGGAATTCATGGAATAGAAAGAAGTGTGAGCTCCTCCAACTACTTTATGTCCCAAGTACAATATGGAACAAATGGTATCATCTCATCTCATGTAGGGGATGGAATTTCACATGTCGTCATTGTAATGAGACTCAATTATCACCTGCCTAAGAAAAGTAATTGGCTTCAATAACCTAAGGTTATTACCTTATCTTTACCCAAATTAAGTCCTTTGTTGAGTTGTTTCTCTTGGATTATACATTATTTTAAAAATATACATTAATTTCAAAGAGTTTATTGTTACATGTACATGTTAAACCATATTAAGAAAATCAACCTTCTGTGCCCTCCAACCTGTTTATGAAATAGAACATTCAAATATAACATAGTCCTTTTTGTACTCCTGGTATAAATTTTACTCTTTCCATTTCAATACTTTTTTTTTTTCTTTTTGCTTCCCTCAACACTCTATTTTCCCTGCCTAGGATGCCAGGAAGAAAAAAGCAAAGAGAGTAGTCATCATTGTCTTGTTCTCATCTTATTGCTTTCAGTGTTTTACCATTAATTATATATGATGTTTACTCTCTGGGTTTTTTTTTTTTTTTGATGCTCTTTATCAAATTGAGAAAAATTCCCTTATATTCCTGGTTTACTAAAAGTTTTTGTCAAGAATGAAAACTGAATTTGTCAAATGATTTTTTCTACATGTATTGAATGACCATATTATTTTTCCTGTGTTCCGCATCAGACACTGACTATAAATCCTAACTTCTGATCCAAAATTCTCAAAAGAAAGAAATGATTGTTCTAGTCTCAGGCGTGAACTTAGGTCCAACCAATTATAACCCAGGGCATTATGTAGATCAGGTCTGTGTACATCATCGACCACACAGTAGAGACTGTGGTGAAAGACCCTGTAATCTAGGATGTCCTATAGCATACGTTGGGTTGGGGTCGTGAGAAGAAGGTGATTGTTACTTCCTACGTATCTTCTTTGGTACCTTAATTTTACCACATTTATTTGGTAATCCCTCCACTCCATGATAAAAAGGAGTTTTTGTGCTAATAAGAGATAAATGCAAAATGTCATCAGCATTCACTAAATATTTTCTAGTCTAAGTCACAAAAGAAAAACAAAACAAAAACAGAATCGACAAACCACAAGAAAGCCATCACTTTTAAAGTATTTTTATTTCTCTGTGCATATTTTACTATTGAAAGAGCAGAAGACTCTTCTCGCTAGATTAAGGCCAAATGTTAAACTAATTTATATTTAATACACTCAACATACTTAGAAGATTATCATAAACTGGCAATATTTTATTTCTCATTATATATCTTGGCACAATGCCAAGTTTGACATTAATTGACAGTTATTCTGACTTAAATAAATCAGTATTTTAACAGAACTACTCAGTGACAATGTAATAAGCTTAAATATATCTGTGCATGAATGATGAACACACTACAATGTAGCATACAAAAATGAGGGGTCATTATGCAGGATTTGGCAAGATAGAACAACAAGGAATAAGGAAAAGAAGCAAAACAAAATTTGAAAGCCAATGATTTGACCTCTTGTACAAGCTTGAAGGGTTGGGGAGATTTACTATCAATCAAACATTTATAGCATAAAACCAATGATCACTTATCAATTTAAAAAGCTAAGGATGTTTAACCTAATGGGGTAATTTACTGGGAACTTTGCTTTAACTGTAAGTAATGTTTGAATTGTTCTTAGCCTCTCATTCAGAAAAGAAACTTTCTAAAAAGATTACTCTTTGGAAACGTAGATGGTGGGAATCTCTCTGCAATGAGCAAGGTTTTGTGTACATAATTCACTGGCTTAAGGATATAAACTGTGGAAGAAAGTAATATTTTGGCCCAATTGTTACTGAAAAAAACCTCTAACTATTTGTATATGGAGAAACTAAATGTACAAATGAACAATTGCCAGATCATATATGACAATAAAACTATGACCCATAATCTAAGCAATTATCAGGAAAACCAAACGGAATTTCTGCAGTACTCAGCCCAGAATGAACAGGATTAGGTCCATGACTGCCAACTTCCCTAATTTTTCCTCCTGCTTCCAACTCAAGATCAACTAGTGAAAGTCAGATATTCCCCCCAGACCAGTGACTAGGACACCCTACTTCTACTTAATCCACTTCCAGCTTCCTCACCCCAACAATCTCCAATTAGAACATATCTGAAGCCTTCATTTTTATTTATTTTTTCTTCTTTACTATAAAGCTTCCTACTCTGGTGACCGCCTTTGAATCTCTGACAAGCCCAAGTGATGGTGGCTGATTTCCTTGTAATTGTAAGCCCTGAATAAATAGCCTCTGTTTCTTCTCATTTGGAGGTCATTATTTCCATAACATATTTTTCAACGTCAAGGTACATTAAATATTCACTTAAAAACTTAATCAATATACGGTTTATTTTAATTTTAAAGACAATATAAATTATTTCATGATATCTGTGAAGAGACATTAAGGTACAGCGGTAGACTGATCACATGCATTATCTACCTTCAAAGACATTCATTAAAATAAACCTCCAACAATGAAGAGAATGGCAACCAAGTATTAGTGGACAAGATATCTCAATACATTTCTAAAAGACGAGGCAAGTTATTGGATGTACAATACGGAGAGGGTTACAGCATGCAGTACAGCCTGGAAAAAGCACATCTATAATGAAGAGTCACACAGGGGCTTAACATAGGGACTTAGGTAGAATTGTATGTTTTCTACAGAAATAAGTGAATTTTGCCAAGAGAACTAGGGGATCTAGTGTCCCAAAATAGAGAGGCCTATATTCTGGGTTTTCAAGCTTCCAACAACAATAACCAACAATAACTCTGCCCACCTCTGAAACATCACCAATCAAGGATCTCCAACTAGACACACAGAGTTCATAATTTACATAGCCAAGTGGGGAATTCTTCTTCTGAGTAAGATATAATAAGTCTAGGCAAGACCAAAAGTCCCAGTGTAACAACTAGAAAAAGCTGGTTAAATCACAAAGTTCATTTTTTTTTTTAAGGTATCAGAGAGCTGTGGAGGGAAAGAAGTCTTGATGGGCTAACATTCCAGAGATGGGATCATCATTCAGACATGAAGCTAACAACAGGCACCTAATTTCCCTTAATAGCATTTGGTGATTCTGAGGATAGGCTTAGGGTACAGGTTTGTCACAACCAAAGGACCTCTAAAAGGGAAAAGAGAAACCCAGCAAAGCTTTAAGCAGTTGCATGGAGAGGTAGTAATGAAATTTAATATTTGAGGAGCCCCAACAGAAGCCTGAATTTGTGAAGAATTTGCTGAAGTCTAAGGCAGCAGGCCAAAAAGTGTAGTCTGAAAGGCAGAGTATAATCTCCTGCAGTCTCATAGTGTTTAGGAAAGAAAGACCCTCCTAGGGAGGGACCAAAAACAGGAGAAGTAAGAGATAAAAGCCCTAGCGGGAATGGTGAATTGACCCTGTGGGTCTATAACCACTTTTCACCTTGAGGCACTTTCTGATTCTGGACACTGGTTAGTGCTGAGAAAGCTGAGAATCTAGGCTTGGCATATGGCAGAATGCTGTTTCTCAGAACAGAGATTTGGACATTTGCATTATTGACTAAATATTAATAGAATGTTTGAAAAGGCCAGCCTTCTTCACAAGACACTTGCAAACAATGGATGTTACTTATTCTGAAAGCTAAAGGTTACAATCAAGAGTACTGAAGGACAGAATTGAATTTCCTACTGTCTTTTAGGGCAGAACCCTTACCAGAATTTCAACTGAAATCCATAAAGGGTCATATTGTAGCATCAGAAATGAATGAAAAAGAGAATAAATTTTACAAAAATTAGCCAACTCTGGCTTACCTCAATTCCATATTGTATTGTGATAAGCGCCCACACTCTCTGCCAAATAAAAGAAAGAGGGAACTGTCTCTGTAGAAAACATCATCTGCAGTCTCTAAAGTTTTTTTAACACAATGTCTAGCATCCAATCAAATAAATAAAATAGCCCTGTCAAGAGGGAAGACCTCATGATCAAGATGAAGAAAAAAATAAAAAACAAACAATAGTTCCAGACCCATTGTCCTGCAGACAAAACCTTTAAAATAACCACAGTTCCTATCTTCAAGAAAATAAGAAAAAAGATGGAAAAAAAGAGGGTAAAAAAAGAATAGTGAATTTCACTAGTGTATTGGAATCTATTTTTTTAAAAAGTTCCCAACACAAAAAAATGATAAATTGTTGAGGTGGTGGATATCCCAATTACCCGATTTGATCATTACACATTGTGTGCTTGTATCAAAATATCACATGTCCCCCATAAATATGTACAACTATTACATACCCATAAAAATTATTAAAAAATCAAATGGTCATTGTAGAATTGAAGAATACAATATCTGAAATTAATAACAGTGAATAAGTTTATTATTAATTCAGACTTGCTAGAAAACTGTAATACACATGACAGAATGTTTTTTTTTTTTTGAGACAGGGTTTCACTCCGTCACCCAGGCTGGAGTGGAGCGCAGTGGTGCACTTACAGCTCAAGGCAACCTTGAACTCCTGGGCTCAGCCTCCTGAGTAGCTAGGACTATCGGCACGTACCACCAGACCCAGCTAGTTTTTTAAAAACTTTTTTTGTAGAAACAGGGATCTCACTATGTTGCCCAGGCTGGTCTTAAACTCCTGGCCTCAAGAGACCTTCTCCCACCTCGGCCTCCCAAAGTGCTGGGATTACAGGCATGAGCAACTATGCCTCGCTGACATAGTGATATTGATTTTATAGAATAGAATAAAGCAGGGGATGGCAAACTACAGTCCATGGACCAAGAAGGATCTGATGCCTGTTTTTGCATGGACCTCAAGCTAAGAATGATTTTATATTTTTAAATGATTGGGAAAAAATAAAAATAAAAATATTTTCAAAATATGAAAATTATGAAATTCAAATTTAAGTGTCTATAAATAAAATTTAGTTGGAAAAGAGTCAGGTCCATTTGTTTACATATTGTCTATGGCTGTCTTTGCACTATAATGTGTTGAGTAGTTGCAACGGAGACCCTCAAATCCTAAAATATTTACTATCTGGCCCTTTACAGAAAAGTTTTGCTGATGATTAGAAGAAAATATCTAGAAAGCAACTCAAACATATATATTTAACTGATGGATGGGAAAGTGGCACTACAGTGCATATCCTTTCTGAAAAACAAATTTGAAGATATATTCTAACAGAAATGATAGGCTTTTTAGAATTGATGAGATTTAAATATATCATTTAAAATTATGAAGCAATCAAAAATAAAGAGCTAAAGATTTTTAAAAAATAAAATTTGGGAGCTGCCACTAGGGGTGGGGCAATAGATATTGCTTAAAGTTGATAATTTATAAAATCATCATGCTTGAATAACACAGGTTTGAACTCTGTGGGCCCATGTATATGCAGATTTTTTTCAACAAAAGTTACACGGAGTGGGCCTGCCCCCCATACCTCCCTTTCCACCTCCTCCACCTATTCTGCCTCTGTCACTCCTGAGACAGCAAGACCAAACCCTCCTGTTCCTCATCCTCCTCAGCCTACCCAATGTGAAGATGAGGATAAAGACCTTTGTGATGATCTACTTCCACTTAATTAATAGTAAATATGTTTTCTCTTCTTTATAATGCTCTTAATAACATCTTCTTTTCTCTAGCTTACTTTATTGTAAGAATATAGTATATAATACACATAATATACAAAATGGCTGTTAATTGACTGTTTGTGTTATCAGTAAGGCTTTTGGTCAACAGCAGGCTATTAGTGGTTAAGTTTTGGGGGAGTCAAAGGTCATATGCAGATTTTCGACTGCATGTATGAGGGGGTCAGCACCCCTAAACCCGGCATTGTTCAAGAGTCAACTGTACATGCATTTTTTTGTATTATGGAGGTGAGACTGAAATTAGAAGTAGAAACATTTGTAGTCAACAAAATTCATAGAAGCAGAACCTGAGGTAAGGATTTGGGGGCACATGATTTATTGGGGGAGTTCTCAGTAAGCACAGAGATATTATTGACTTTGCTACCAGTAGTAACCGGAACGGTGGGTAATTCATGGCATGCAGTGGCAATTTTCACAAAATATTTTAATGAAAATAAGAAGAATAATGATGTTTCTTTGTTGCTTCTAAGTGTGCTGAAGAAATTGGGAACAAAGATGAGAGTTTTAAATTCCGAGTTCAAATTCTGAATAAGAGATTGGAAAGCTTCTTACTACCTTAAAATATAGAAACAAAACTTCTCATCTCCATTAGCCACAGACCAAGATTTCTGCATACCAAACCCTGTTGGTGAGTAAATTGTGATGCAAATTGTATTACTCACCTTGCATGATCTCCCGTGCCAATGTTAGGGCATTATTTGGGAAAGAATGGATCACTGAAATTTGAGGTTGGGGCATATCATCAGAGTTAAATGAAGCCAAGGACCTTGAACTCTTAAATTCTTCTGAGCCTTCTTTTCAGTTGAAACAGCTCTTCTTCCTCTGAGTAGGTGGTATTCCTGGCCTGAAACATTGTAATTGTGCTCACTCACTCCTCACTCCTAAACCAAGGTGTTGCCTTGCAAGAGATACTGAAACTCTTCAAGGTCTACCTCCATCACGTCCCATTGCTCCTAGACTTTTAAGCAGACACCAGTCCCAGTAGGCTCCAAAGGAAAGGTACAAAAAATGACTCATGAGGAGGTTCCATACACATAAAAATGTTGCAAGATATTGAAAATTTATACAGAAAGAAACTAGAGGAACATTCATAGATCAAGGCAGAAGAAATATCATGTTGGATCAGCCTAAATGTACTGATATCAGAGCACTAAACAGAGATTCTGAAGCAATGTGTTAGCTCAAGCAATAGGAGTGGCTTTGCTAGTTTGCTTTGTTGGTCTATAGCAAATGAAATTAAAATTGCAGAACTTCCTTGGTGTACCATAGGGGAAGGTATGCAAAAGATAATGGAGATTGGGATCCTAGAGTAGATTTATTACTTAAGCCCTGCTCAACCACTCCCTAAATATGTCCAGAAATGTGTTGTTGAGGAGTACCCTGGAATTCTTGAAGAGCTCTGTGGAGGCTAAGAATATAACCAGAATGCCATTGGACTGGGTTCCCTGAATTCAACATAGATGATCTGTACCTGGGATGGCAGAAACCAAAGAGTAGCATTTAATCATCAGAAAAAATGTGGTTGTGATTACTGTAATGGGCATCATAGTCAATGCAGTAATTAAAATAGTTTGATCTTCAGGAGTCTTTGCCATTGGCTAATTGATCATGGTCTCCCTAGAACTGAAATAGATAGGCATCCTACAAATATCTAACTTAATGTATATATTCAAAAAAGTTCAAAGTCTGGTTAACAGGACTCTCACGTGAATCATCAAAATAGAGAGTTATAGTGTCTCAGCTCATTCCCATACTTGATCCAGGTCACAGATTCAGAACTCCTGGAGTGTATGGGAGGCCAGGACCCCTTAAGGAAGGACACTGCTACACTGCCAAAATCTTATACTATAAATCTTTCTCCATCTTCAAAGAACTTGTGGCCATTTTTCAGGGTGACTGAGAATTTGGAAAGGGGAATAAACAAAACTTTTCAGGGAATACTGGGCAGTGATTCCAAACTGACCCTAATTCCAGGGACACCAAACACTACTCTGGTCTAGTTTTCTGAATAGGGGCTCATGGAAGTTAGGTGATCAATGGAGCTTTGGCTCAGGTCCATTTCAGAGTGGGCCCACTGGGTCCATAAACCCAATCTATTTTTGTGTTTGTTTGTTTTTATCCAGTTCTGGAATTCATTTGGAATAGACACATTTAGCAAATGACAGAATCCCCACATGTGCTATTTGACCCATGGAGTGTTTTTTGTGAAACTTCAGCAGCCAACACTCACAGCAGGGGGACGGGTGTACTGGCTCAGTAAAGGGAATCTTGGAGGGACACCAACAGCATCTACTACTGCAATTATCTCTGGGAGTTTGGGTAAGGGAATGGGCCCTTAATTTTAAAATTTTTATTTAATTTGCATCTTTATTTTATTCCTTTAAAATTTTTATTTCATTTCCTTCCATGTTTGAATTTTACTTTCATTTGATATATTATTTTATAACAATTTTAAACAATTTAAAGAAAGGAAAAAAATTCCACTTTTTGAATGTGCCCTTAAAATGTTAATGCCATAATGATTTACACACATTTTAAAAATAATTCCTATGGTAAAAATTGGATATGCTTCCAACCCCAAGCAGAAGCCTCATTCTTCAAAGAAATATAGGAAAAACTGATACCTATTGGCTTTAAAATTTTCTAGATTTTTTTTCAAATTCTCACTATTTCTCCATGTTGCATTTGGATTATGGGATGGTAGCAAAAAATGCTGTTGCAGACACAAAATAGACAATATTAGTCTGCGTTCTCTAAAGAAACAGAACCAATAGGAGATATGTATGTATACATGTGCGTGTACGTGTATGTGTGTGTCCATACATATGCACATAGAGAGAGAGAGAAGGAAAAAGAGAAAGATTTGTTATATAGGTGGTCCCTGACTTAATAATTTGACTTAACGATTTTTTGACTTTACTATGATGTGAAAGTGATACGCATTCAGTAGAAATGATACTTTGAATTTTGAATTTTGATCTTTTCCTAGTTATATATCGTCAATGTTCTTTCACTGTGCTTTAGAGCAGTAAACAACTGATACGCTACAATGCATTGTGTTGCCAGCATTTTTTGGACATTGTGTTTTGTGTTTTCATAATCCATCATATGTATAAAATGCCCTTTTTCAACTTACAACATTTCAACTTACAATGAGTTTAATGGGACGTAATCTCATCATAAATTGAGGAGCAACTGGCTCACAGGGTTATGGAGGCTGAGAATCCCCAGGATCTTCAGTTGGCCAGCTGTAGAACCAGGAGAGCCAATGATGTAAGTTCCAGCCTGAGTCCAAGTTCGAAGGCTGGAGAAGACTAATGTCCCAGCTCAAAGACAGTCAGGCAGGGAGAATGAATTTTCTCTCACTTTGCCTTTTTGTTATATTCAGTCCTTAAAAAAATTCAAAGGATGGGATGAGGCCCACCTACACTGGGGAGAGAAATCTGTTTTCTTAAGTCTACCAATTCACATGTCAACCTCATCCAGAAATAACCTCATAGACACACATGACAAAATGTTTAACAAAATATTGGTCACTCTGTGGCCCAGTCAAGTTGACACATTAATATTAACCATCTTAAGTTCCACTAAGTTGAGTGCTGAGGAACTTAGAAACCACTTGGCTCCATTCATTTATTTTAAAGATAAAGTTATAGACTCATAGAGAAGGAAGATGAATCACCTGAGGTGGCAGATATTTAGAAGAAGAACCAAAATTCACAACTATCTTGTTATAGTTCCCTACTAACACACTTTTTACATATTTTTTGAAGTCCTAACTCTCAGACTGACAAGGTTTGTTTATTGGGCATTTCTTTTCTGATCATCCATTGTATTCTTATATATCAGGGAAGAGGGAGATATTAATAAAACCAGAGTAGACTCATTTTGGCACCAATTAATATTTGTTATTAATTGAGTATGAAGAATGATGGATAAAGGATGTATCAGATATTAAACTGATAAGAACAGATACTACACCTGATCTTAGATGGAACGATTGAATTTCCAAAGTTTTCCTTAGGTAAGTTTTCATTCCAGAGAATGGAGAAGAAGACTGTGAAATGTTTGGGGACAGGAATTAAAATTTCCCACTGGATGTCAGAAGAAGGGGCGAGGTGAGACCTTAGTTAGACCCAAAGATAGTCAGTAAGCACTAAATATCATCTAAGCCAACTGTCAATTCCAAGGAGGTCAAATAAAGTGAGAACTTATCTATAAGAAAAATTGAATAATAAGCAAGGTACAGAAATAATTTGCCTCTGTGTGTGTGTATATATATATGTAAAATATCCCTGGAAGGATAGAGAAGAACATGATCATATTTGTTTTTTCCAGGCAAGGAACCAGTTGGTGGGGTGGTGGAATGATGCATTTCCAATATATACCTTTTGTTACACTTGAATTGTGAACCATGTAACATGTTGTCTATCTAAAAATTTTGAATATTAGGAAGTGATGGTAGCGTTCTAAATAAAAAACTGATGATGACAAAAATAAATAATATCTGATCATGCCTCACAAACGCATACTTGTGCCAGGTATTTTATATGCATCCCCTCATTTAATCCCTATATCAATCCCATTTCTCAGATTTTGGGAAACAAGTTTGGTGAGGTTGTCTTTTTAAGTTTTTCAGAGGTTTGACCCTTTGTGAAATACAGCTAGAACAATAAGCATTTGCATTCAGTTAGATTAAGAAATTAATTAAATATCCAGACAAACACTGATGTACCAATTAGCACTACAATCTCCTTAGGTATTTTTTCTAAATATTGCATATTAGCAAATACAAACTCTAAAATTTGACTGAAATTGACTTTAAAGTAGAAACATTATGCAGTACCTATAACATGAAAAAGACTAAGTTGTGGACCCAGAATCTTGACTACAATTACAGAGTACAAGTAACCTCCCAGAACAGGAGGGATGGGGCTCCTTTTCATTTTGGAAGGCCACATTAATTTACCTATAGTCAAATAAGAACACATTCAAGAAAATTCAATTAGAAATACTTAAAAGTGTACATTATGTTGTAAAAATCGAACTACTATGTACTTAATAACTTCAAGAAATAAAAATTATTTGTCAATTTTAAAGTTAACTAACCTTTTAATGACTTTGTTGTGTCTGCTTTTTGTTGGAAAGCATTTGCATATTTGGTTGAAGCATGGAGGTCCTCAGTTTCAGTTTATCCTATAGATGAGTATCAGCCATTTGTGACTTTAAGTGTGTCTTGATTTGGGTTAGGTAGGAGAATGTAGATTTGCAGCAATAAGTTGTCGAAAACAAGAAAGCATTTTTGGGGCATGTTGCTGAAGGTGTGATATTCTATTGCATTTTTCCATGTTTCAATTGGACCTTTCTTAGCATCAAACGATGACTTTAAAATGTCATCTACTGAGAACTCAATCAATTCCATCTGTAGTTCTTTAGGTGCCTTGGTGATATCAACTAGGTGAGGTTGAAATGCTAATTTGAGTGTGATATCATGATTCTCAAAGTCAGTGAACTTTTCATTATATTCTCCAATTAATAGGTCCATAACAGCAACATAGTCTTCAAATGATTCACATATATCATCCTGCTTAAAAATGACCTTTGCTAATTTGGGTAAAAGTTCCTCTGAAATTTCCTTTGGAAGAAGAAGTGTTTTGAAAGAAGATAGCTTTTTTTGAAATGCTTGGATTTTTTGCCACAGATCATATATAGACTTACTTTTATCTTGCAAAGAAATATTCAAATCATTTTGATTTGACATGATATCACACAGAAATGCTGTATTCCTATAGAAGTCTTCTTTCAATAATTCACATTGCTGATTCTGTTCTTCAGAACACTTAACTATTTGTTCTCGCAGAGATAAAAAGTTTAGCTAACACCTGTCCCTCCGATAGCCAATGCACTTTAGAATGATACGGCAAATCCACACTGAATAACCACACTGAATACCTTATCATTAAATTTAGCATATTACGAAACTGATGATACCATGTTGCATTTGCATAAATATAGTTAACAATGATTATAACTTGTTGCAAAGTGTCACTTAAAATAGTAGCTTTAACACAGAAATTTTGCTGATGCAAGATACAATGAAAAGAAACAAGAGCATCCGGATCTGTTAGTACATTTCTTATCTGTGCAATAAACCCTTCTTGTTTTCCTGTCATGGAAGGTGCACTGTCTGTACATAACACTCACTAAATTTACCAAATTCAATCCAACTTCACAACATTTATCTTGAAAGTTGTTGAAGAGATCTATTCCCCGTGTTCTGTTTGCAGGAGTGCCCAAAGTAACTCTTTGTAGCAAAGAAAATCTTTTGTTATAACCTGAATGAAGTATAAAATCTGTGCCAAGTCAGTAGTATCAGTTGATTCTTCCAAAGTGATTGAATAATATATATTTTCCTTTTGAAGTATTACATGAAGTTGTTCTGTTAAGTTAAAGGCTAATTCATGCTGTCCCTCAGTTACGGTTCTCCTTGAAAGAAGTAGTTGTTTGTACTTTGATACCTTATCAGGTCTAAGCATCCTACAACTTCTACAATGCCTACATCTTTCACAATTTGTACATCACTGAATGGCTTCCCTTTTTACCCGAGCATATAAGCTACTTTATAAGTTGCTTCAGTGGCATTATTTCCAGGTTTTATTGGTGCTTATAAGAATTGTCTTTGCTTTTGCTTTTCATTTTTTAATTTCTGCAATATAACCTTTCACACCTCTCCCTCTAATTTCACACCACTCCTTATGAGTGTTACAGTGCCAATGAGCATTAAATTTCTTTAATGTTGATATTACAGTATCACAAAGCAAGCAAACCATCTTATCTTTAGCAGAAACAAGACAATATTGCAATTCCCAATCCTCATTAAAAAATCTGTTTTCTTCCTTCTGTGTTTTCTTGGTCTTCTTTGACATGATGGGCTGTTAAGCAGACAGAATTAAAAAAAAACTGTCAAGGTGTGCAACTATTCACAAATTCCACTTCAAACAGAAACACAGTGTACCGCTGTCCAAAGCTGATAACAGACTGGTGTACTCTACCCCCATAAACTCTCTCCAACCAGCCTCATGTGGTAGTGGCTCCAGTCAGGTGGGGGAAGTTAGAACTAAACCATGAGCGTAGCAGCTGTCAATTTAGCCCTTATGGCTTACTAATGTTCTAATTGTGCCAGTCAATCTGGGAGGATTATTTCGTTGAAACTTATTTTATTCTTTGTTATTTTAAATACATTCATTTTAAAAATAAAATAAAAATATAAAAGATGAACAAAAATGTATTAATAAAAATAAAATAATTTTTTTGTAAAATTTGGATTCAGCCAAAAGGCCACACTTAAGGACCCAGAAGGCCACATGTAGCTTTAAGGCTGCAGGTTCCCCACCCCTGTCCTAGAGCCTGAAAGCTACCTGCAGAAGTGGACTTAGAATTACACTGCCTTCATTGTTGCCCCTCTCTGCCACTGTGAATGATCTTCAAAGAGGAGGACTGAATTGTGGCATGTGGAAAGCCATGTGGAAAGCATTTTCCTCAATGACTGTGGAGATTGAAAATGATCTTCAGTTCACCTTTAGAAAATCCTTGTATTATTTAGTGGGTTGTCCAATATTACACTTTGCACAAAGAGTAGCCTATGGAAATTCTGTGCAAAATTCTAACATCTTATGTTTATAAGAGAAGTAGACCAACAAACTATGTGAAATGGAACTGGACTTTATTTAACTCATGTATATTTCTGGAATTCTGCTTTATATTTTGTCAAATATCAGAAAGAATGACAACAAATTTTGTAAATAATTTATAAAATATTAAAATATATAATGACTTCATGCTTGTGAATCTCTGGGTGCTTCATATTTTCATTCTGGATATCAGTAAGTTTATCTCAGTTATTCCACATAGATTTGAAAAGAAACTCTCTCACACAAAGGAGTATTGCTTTTATAATTTTAATTTTCTGGTCCTATAATTTCAGAATGGATCCCCTTACTTTATGCTAATTATTAATTGTTTTAGTAAAAAAGACTTCTTATATTGATTCTTTTTTGATATTTGGATCATATTTGCCTCAACAACAGCTATTTATTGCATTTTAAAAGATTTCCAGAGATAGAGCTTTTAAAATAATTTCTGTGTACTAATATAAATGCCTTCTTTTACATTATAAACTTACTAGATTGCATTTCATAAATTATTTTAGTGACTTAGTATGATTTTAAGTCAACTAAAATTCAGAATTGTACTTTCCACATGTTAGTAATATCAGGATAATAAATATAGGATTCTAATATTGGATCTCCTATAAGTAATTTTATTTTAAAAAAGAAACTATACTTTTTAAGGACAAACTCAAAAGACTCAAATACTGAATTTCATTTGAAACACTTCACTTTGTGCAATGATGATAGAATGTATTCAACAAATCCTCTCTGTGTTCCTAGATTTTTATTTTTATTATTTTTTTAGAAAGGGAACAATTGGATTCTAAATTTCACCCTGATGCCTCTCATTTCGTTACAACTCCATACCACCTGAAAATAATCTAGCAGAGGGTTACACCTAACCAAGTCCAATGGAGATGGAAACATTTAAGTATCTCTTTGGAGGGAAGGAAATAGTATCTTTAATGTGCCTTTCTATATACTGTGTTAAACTCATAGTTAAATTACACTATGGACCCATACCAAGCCCTATTCATGGTCGCACCTCTTATCCCTTTATTAACCTTCAGGTTTTTACGATCTGTTAGGCATAGGTACACATCTGCTCAACAGACCAAAATCATACCTAGCCACCTGCCTAAATATTTCAAAGGCTACTAGTAAAAATACGTTAAGTGCACAGTGCCCAGCATCATTTTAAGATGAACATATTTTCTATGTACCGCAATCCTCAAGGCCTGTTTTCAGCAACTCACATAGCTTGCTCCTGTAGCTCTTTGGTTCTAGATATGGGTGCGGCATAACATCTCAGGTTTAAAGTATGTTGCATAATTTAATAGAAGGAGGATGAAAATTAACCATGGGAACGTATAATGAAAATTCTTTAAAAAAAAAACACTCGTACCCAAGCACAATGTCAATTTGTTTTAAATTTCCTGGGTCTAGGTGGTATAATAGGAATCTCAAAATTTTTAAAGCAATTAAAATATTAAAATATTTAAAAATAACTTGATTTTGTCCCATTTATTTCAAAGGCCTATATAAAAGAAGTTGATTAAATAATATAAGCTGGACACTGTCATGTGAGTGTGTTTTCATTAATATTTTTGGGTTTTTTTTCCATCAATATTTTCCATCAACAGATTTTAATTTATATTAAAAAATAAGGAAGGCACACAATAATTAATAAACCTGGATTGAATTAAAGACACCAGAGGTAACAGAAGTTTTTCACCTTTAAGTAAAAATAGATGTTTGTCAAATGGTCATGGAAATGAGAAATAAAGCTAAAGCTAAGATTAATTTACTGTCCATGACATGGTAAATTACTGGATTTAGAAACAGTAACGAGTAAGAAAATAGTATTTATCATATAATGGATAATTCTATATTATAGAGTGGAGAGAACACTTAATATTTACTTCATAACCTGAGGCTGAATTAGATTTTGCTTAAAGAAAATATAGACGAATAGAAACACACTAACTAACCTTGGGATTGTGTTGTATTTGGGAAAACTGTAGTACAGATGGCCTCTGTTAGCTTTCTGGCAAACTTGAAAGAGATACAGGAAAAGACACCAGGGATTCAATTTAAATAGGGGCAAGGAAAATATAGGTAGGAGTGGCACCGTCCATCGATACTATAAGTAGGTTAATGTGTTGAAATCTTAATAGGTGTCCTAAAGGGAGTATTATTTATAGGCCATGAAGCTTAGAAATAAGGGAAAAAAAGTTTCATAAAATGTCTTTGATTCTAATTATAGGAATTTCATGCTATTTTGAATAATAAATGGATAGAAATTTGATTTGAAAATGCAAAATTAGCTATTGGTATGCAAATAGAGAGCTCTTTCTATTTCATTTTTCCCCCGGAAGAATAATTTCATTACAAAATCTACTTAAGCAGATTTATTAGAAGTTGACTCCATGATAGATGTTTAGTTTTCAAGTAACTGCAGAATCTTAGCAGATTTTGAGTATGGTTGCAGTTCCCAGCAAAATATTTTTTTAATAAGCACATTACAAACAGTTTCGAATATTTTTAATTTACAGTGCCTGTTTGTGGTCTAACCATTTTTCCCTGAATTTAAAGTAAATCAAGAAGGAGTTTAGAGGTGTACTTTTGATACATGTTTAATCTATTGGCCATGAGCAATGGAATAGTCATGACATCGTGTATGAACATTGAGAGTAAAAATAACACATAGGATATGTAACTAAAGACAATCTACTTATTACCCAAAGGTACCTAAAGAATATGATGATAATTTCTATTACATTTTATGTCATATTTTGTTGGCAGCTTAAAATTTATTTTTATAATGATACTAATGAAAATAGTAACAAGGTAAATGGTTTTAAAATAACATGAAAGTGGAAGATATAATTAGCTACTGTACATTCTCATTGGCTACTGCAACCTTCTCTAAAAAACAGCACAAATAAAGAAAAAATTTATATACACATCTGTATATAAATACACCCCCCCATTATAGGTGGAAAGATATGAACATATATGTCTTCATGATTCTTTTTTTTTTTTGATTAACTGAATGTTCTCCAGTACTATGATTAAAATATCAGCAAGTAAGACACAATTATGTTGTCAAGGAATCAGCAGTGAACATAAGATTTGTTGCTGCTTCATTACTTCTCATAATTCTTAGTGGCTAGCCCTTTAATACAGGTGTTTGTGGTTATCAATCACTGAGAGAATCTCGCAGCTTTTCTGCTTTTTCAATCAACTTTCACTGACTTGTTGATGCAAGGAGTATATTTGCCTCAAGCAATCGCCTTAAAAGCACTTGTAATTCTGAGAGGAACATTTTATGTTGTCACTGTTAAAACGTTAAAATTATAACTTTCTGCCAGATTTATGGATAGACAGAGGAACCAACTAATGTGCTCCTGGTGGAAATTACGGGTGTCCTGAGAGAACGGAACAGGTAATTTTGCAGTTAACAACAGTTTCAGGAAGGTTCATTTCCATTCTTGTTTACCCCTACATTTGAAATTTAAAGATATTATGGTACTGATGACAACTATTATACAAGTTGGAATGTGAACCACTTGTATAACCAGTATTTCCTCAGACCACACTAAGGTAAGGATTCAATAGTGTCACAATAGTAATTTTAAAAATTACACTTTAACTGCAGAACTGCAGAACTGTGAGAATTGTAGATCCCGTCAGATCCCTCCTAGCTATTTTAAGCATTTCCTGTTAGGAAGGAGTCTCAAAATGCTCCCAAGAATAACTCCTTGGGATTACAGAAAACATATAGTTACCCTTTAAGTGTACCCCTTCTCTGCCAAGACTCAGACACAAGTACATGGAGATGAATTTAGGAATCATTTTAGGGACACACTATTCAGGAGTTAATATTTCCTCTCTCTTCCAAAGCTTACAGGTGTCCTCTACTCCCTCTCCTCAGAAAGGTATGCTCTCATGAAGTACCTTAGTTTCACATATGCGAATCCATGTTTCTGGCCCTTTAGATTTGCTGTTGCAGGCCTCCTGCTATATAAATATTAAATATGTATATTTAAATTTTTATTGTGGTAAAATACACATAACAAGAAATTTACCACTTAAACCATTTTTAAGTGTGATTAAGTACATTCATATTGTTGTGCAATCACTACCACTATTCATTTTCAGAACATTTTCATCCTTCCAAACTGAAATTCTATACCCATTAAACAGAAATTCCTTATTCCCTCTGCCTTTCCTCCATCCCTAGTCCTTTAAAAGTACTCTTCTACTTTCTGTCTCTATGAATTTTAGTATTCTAGACACCTCATATAGGTGGACTCATACAATATTTAACCTTTTTGTGTCTGGTTTATTTCACTTAGTGTAATGTCTTCAAGTTTTATCCATGTTGTTACATGTATCAGAATTCCATTCAACATTGGATAATATTCCATAGTATGTCTACACCACATTTTGTTTATCCGTGCATCCATTTGTGGATATTTGAATTGTTTTCACCTTTTGATTATTTTGAATATTGCTGTTGGAAACATTGGTATACAGATATCTGTTAGAATGCCGGCTTTCAATTTGTTAGGGTATATACTCAGAAGAAGGATTGCTGGATCATATGGTACTGCTTTCTGCAGCATCTGTAATATTTTACATTCCCACCGGTGATGCACAAGTGTTCCAATTTCTCTACATCTTTGCCAACAAAGATTTTATTTTCTGTTCTTTGATAATAGCTATCCTAACGGGTAGGAAGTGGTATCTCATTGCTAGTTTGATTTGCATTTCCCTAATGATTAATTATAAGAATTTTTTCATGTGCTTGTGTGGTCTCCTGATATTGTGATATCAAGCTACTATATTTAAATTTAGAATAGTGCTATGCTAGAGCATGTAGATATACTTAATTAGCCATTGAAGTGAAGGCCAAGATAATGAGTTGCTAATTTTTAAATTGAACTTCATTTTTAATGAATTCCGGGAATCTTTTCAAGTCCTGTATTAATTTTGTAGTGTTGCTGTAATAAGTTACCACATACTTGGTGGCTCAAAATACCAGAAATTTATTCTCTTACAGTTCTAGAGGCTAGAAGTCCAAAATCAAGGTGTGAACAAGGCCATGCTTCCTCTGAAGGCTCTAGGGCAGTATCTTTATTTCATCCAAGCTTCTGGTGGCTCCATCCCTAGAATCACTGGTATTCCTTAGTTTATAGCTGCATAACTTTATCCTCTACCTTTGTTTTCACATGGCTTTCTTCTCTGAGCCTCTGTATCCAAATATCCCTCTCCTTCCTCTTATAAAAATATCAGTCATTAGATTTAGGGCCCACCCTAAATCCAGGACGATTTTGTTGTGAGCCCTTTAATTAAGTACGTCCACACAGACCCTATTTCCAAATAAGGTAACATTCTGAGGTTGTAGGTAGACATGAATTTGGGGGGGCACTATTCAACTCACTACAAGTCCCTAGACATATTTTTTATTTTCCTCCTTCATCTGTCATTTTGTTGACCTATTCTTATTACGTTGTGGCATTTATCACATGGTATATTAGCAACACATTTGTTTGTGTATCTGCTTATATTATGAACACTTTAAAATTAGGTTTTACGACTTACTATCTTTGTAATTCCAATTCCTAGTATAGTGTCTGGTATATATCAGTATTCAATTTTTTTTTAGTTTAGTATTTTCCTATTTTTCTAAGCAGATAAATTATCTGGCATTTGTTCCTCAAATCTTCACTACTTTTGTTTTCACTACCTTCTTAGTCTGGTAATACTAGCCACAGAGCAATATGTCTATCATTGACTCAAAACATACAAATTAATTTTACTGATGGTTAGTTTTAACATGGGACTACTTTATACATGCTTGATGAATTTTACTGTTGAACTTTCATTCTTTCCTTCAGTTTGATAAAGTTAAAGGAGCTAATGTTGGAATCAGTGTTTTCCTGATGATTTGTGATATGTTGAAATCTTCATTGTAATACTGGAATCTGTGAAGATTTTCTGTATTGATAGGCTAGGAAAAAATATTGAATGAAGCAACTTGGAAGCAAAGTATGGGGCCATATGAATGTATGGAGGCTGAAATAAAAGAATAAGATGGAGAATAACCTCTCCAATAGAATTAATTAAAATGTAGATCATTTCAAGCATTTCAAAATATCAAAACCTATTTCCAATGTAATGATATTATTACATCTTTAAAATGTTTTGTTTTATTTTCAGCCAATTGTGTATTTGTGATACGTTAAATGTAATACCAACTTTTTACATGGAATCACTTGCAGAGGAAAAACTATTTAATTTATCAGAAGATTAACCATATTTCCTATGGCAGATAGAGTGAGTTGTCCACCAAGGCTGTGTGTGCTCCCTTCTATACTGTGAAATTGTCGCTGAGGAGAGGCAGCCCAACAGTGAGTGTATTATTCAGCCCTAAGCCCATCAAAACTCAGCATAACCATATAACTAGTACTTGCTAAGGGAACATGAATGGAAGCTATGTTTTATTTCTGGGCCAAGAAAGTTAAAAAGGAGGTGTGTCTTTTTCACTCACTCTTTCCTTACCTTTCAGCTGAATGCAGAGGACTCAGAGGTCCTAGAGGAGACAGGAACAACAAAATGAAAGGAGCCTCTATGCTGAATGGAAGGCCTGACTATCAACCAGGAACATCTGTACTAGACTCTCATCTGAGCAAGAAATCTACAATTTTGGTAAACAAATGAAATTTTAGAATTTACTGTAGTGTTACTCTAACATATACAGAAATTGGTACCTTGAAGAAGGTGCAATCATAAACAAAAACTAATGTATAAGCCATAGGCTTAGTAGTCAAGCGGCAAATGGCAAGGAAATAGGTATCCTAGGTTGGAAAGCTGGAGAGCCCTCATATACAAAGGCAAATGTTCTGTAAAATTGTTTTCTGTAATAGCAGGAATAAAGCTAGCAGATTTTGAGTTCACCAAGAATAGCCGTATAGGATTTTTTTTTTTTTTAAAGAAACTAGAGCCATTAAAATACAGCTGCAGAACAAAGGCCATATCTAGGGTGCTGACATTAAGACAAGGCATCAAGCCAGGCACAGTGGCTTATATCTGTAGTCCCAGATATTTGGGAGGCTAATATGGGAGGATTGCTTGAGCTCAGGAGTTCAAGGCTGCTGTGAGCTATGATTACGCCACTCCACTCCAGCCTGGGCTACAGAGTGAGAGTCTGTCTCTTAAAAAAAAAAAAACAAAAAACCCTGAAAACAAACAAAGTATCAGGGGGTTACACATTCAAGAATATGGCTGGCACAACCTTTGTTAGACTTCTAAAAGAATAACAGTTGTACTTTGTAGAGTCTTTGAGTTGGACAAAAGAGATCCTATAAAAAGATCAAGTGTATAGTTTATATTTATGTCCAAAACCTCAGTAAGTAAGGACAGAGGGAATGGTTCAAAAAGAGTTATGGCTTATGAAATTGGATTGAATAACATAGAAAAACTACAAAATTTTTGAGAGAGCACTATTGGCAAAAAAATACTTTGATATTCAAGATATAAAAATAGCTCTAAAACTCTAACTTCATACAGGCACAACATGAACTTAAAAAGCCATCCAACCATTAAGAATATGTTCTTTAATGCTCTTTTCAGATATGGCCAAGGGAGATGATGTGAAAGAAGGATGTCTCATGTGATAATACCAAAATCCTGGAGAAAAATAGTCTGAAGAACTACTCCCAAGGAAGCAGATAAGCAGCCTGATCAAGCAAAATGTCCTACCCACAAGTTAGGTGAACCTTGTAACATTTGGCCTCTAGAATTTCAGAATTGGTGGGGAACAATAGCTACTATGTGCTTCTCATTTTCCCCCTTTTAAAACGGGAGTGTTTATTGCCGTTATTCTCCTAATGGTGTGTGGAGGACACTTTACTTGTCTGTTTAGTTTTTTGGTGTTCAGAGCAAGAGGATCTTCATCTGGATCTGAGGTAGAGGATAAGATCTTACACCTTAAGCCTGATTCTGTGATTGGATGAAAATTTTCAGGTTGGAACAAGGTAAGTAAATTTTACAGTGGTAGATTGGATTTCCCCCATCCCAATTCTCCACTCTTTTGCATGGAATCTTTCAAATATCTAGAATGAAGGGATATATCTCTTCATACTACTAATATTGGACTCAGCCACATAATCAGCTTTGACTAAGGAAATTTTGGTGCCATGTGATGCAAGCAGGGATTTTAAAAGTGTTTACCTGGCTTGGCTTTGCCTCTTGTACTCCACTGATATATCACGGTATGAACATGCCCTGGGGAACTGATGGCTCAAGAAGTGCTAGAGACACGTGGGCTGAATTGAATTCAACCTAAATCCTGGACACAAACCTAGCTAATGTGCAAATTGATGTAGGTCTACCCAATTCAAATTGCAAATTTGTGAGTGGAAAAAATAAGTGCCCTTTTCCGTGAGCTGCTAAGATTTTGCAGAGGTTTGTTTCACTTCATTATTGTGGCAATATTTGACTAATGAAGAGATAATTAAAATAAATTTCTAATCTGCAAGGGATTTCTCCTTTTCAATTTCCTCTCAAAATTACTAATAATGAAGAACAAATCACTAAGGACAATGTAATTATATTGCTTTGGGTGTCTTGGTTATACTCTTCTTAAAAAACAATTTTCCATCTCCACCCACTCCAGATAACTATTTTAATATAGTAAATGAACGTTCTTGTAGTCTACTCTCTATACATTTATTTAGAATCCTTGTAAAATATAAATTGAATTGTATTTGTATGTGTTTACTTTGCATAAATTATAAAAAAATCTATTTGTGTTTCTTACTATTTTTCATTGAAAATATTATATTGTTGAGATCTATAATGTTGACATATGTAAAACTCTTTTCTTGACTCTGAATGTTGCAGTGGTATTCCCGCACATGTATGTAACAGTCTTGATTCTCCTATTTTCTGATCATGGTACCCAGATGAGCCTTTCCTTCCACAAACACCATTAAGATATTTGTATTGTCCATGTTTCCATATAGACTTCTGCAAAAGTTTTTCTATATTATATACCTAAATGTGAACATGCTTGGGTACCCTGAATTCTGGTAAAATTTTCTATGAAATCACTTTGAGTTTAAAATAATATTTTGTTATTTTAATTTATGCTTATGTGATTACTTATGAATTTATATTACTTTCCCTTTTTTTTTCCTGTTAGGTTTAATGTATTTTCTTTACTCTGCCCAGGGCAAATTAGGAAATATATAAAAAGATATTTAGAAGTACCTGTTTATGAACTCTGTTCCTCTTTGCTGCAGGCTGAAGTTCCTCCCAATCCCCAATGAAATCGTGTTTGGACAACCTAATGGTTTTTCCCAGGGTTAAGGTAAGTTATTGGATGTGGAACTGAGATTCATTAACCTTCCTATCTCTCAAAGCCATCTTTAGGCTTGGGATTCATGCCAGTGTCTCCAAAACTCAAAGTCTCCATATTTTTTGGACTTTTATTAGCTTGTTGTGTTGGCATTTCTGGTATTCCAAAAACAATTACTTTTGAAAAAGAGAACACAGCTAATATCTTGTAATGTATTTCAATCTCCTTCTATGAACAAGTTTTCATGCATAAAACATATCTAATAGAATCTATGGCTATTTATCTGCAAATATTTTAGCATTCTCCTATAGGAAGGTGATTTGTAATTCTTTGCAGTACCTCCCCTGAATTATTGCTGGTATTCACACTCAGTCCCAAGCACATAAATGGGGGAGTATTCTCCACTTCATTCCAGAGTACTATAGAAGCGTAGCCACATGTTTGCCTTATAGCATTGTCTTCAGCATTTTATAGCACAACAAAGTAACTGTAAGCTAAATTGAAAGGTCTTATTTAAATTTTTAAAATTTAAGAATAGTAACTGTCAGTATTATATATTATTGCCATAGAGAAATAAATGTTTTATACCAGTCTGCTTTGATATTCTAAACAACTGAAAAGTAAGTTTCATAATTCAATGTGCTTAATTCTAAATTTATAGACAATTATGGTCAGCATATTAACTTACTTGAATGTAGTAAATTCTTAACAATAAATTATTTCTCTCTCTACGTATGAAATATATTTAAATCAGGAAGAAAACAAAACTAACATCTTTATAAGGGGACAGGGTGCTTTCTCATCTATTTGCTATTTGAAAACTCAAACCAGTGGAAAATTCACAATTGTAAAGTATAAACATTGGTAGCAAATCCGAGTGACAAATGCAAGACCACATGGCCAGAGAAGATAATTTGTTTCAAGGGTTATCTTAGTTGTCACTTATTTTTGTTTTATTGGCAGGTACACAGTGTCAATTTGGTGAAGGCTCTATTGATAACCATTAGAAATAAATCATGTCAATATTTGGGTAAACATAAACATTCCCAGAGTGAGAACAAATCATCTTTCCCACTATGTTTAGAGAAAATCTTACAGATGGTATATTTGCAATCCCAGGACCAATAGGATATTAACAAGGGATACACCTCTCCTGGCATATTCTAATGAGAAAAAGTATATGGATTTGATGAAATATTACAGATAGTAGATTTTTTAATCTCAAAATACATTTCAAGGCACTATTTCAAAATATTTTAAAGCATATGACCTCTAAGAAAAGAAAAATATAAAAAATATAAGAAACTACAAGACTATAAACAGTTTTCCTTTTGTTGATAAATTCTCTCTCTAGTCATTTAAAAGATTTTCATTTCATTTTATTGTAGCTTAGGTTTTTAGCACAAATTTCAATGATTTTATTACAGCTTATGAATCTGAGATTTAAATATATTCTAAGGGGTGGCCGATAAAATGATGTGAACTAGTTACTCAGTAGTAAAAGCATTTATAGAAAGTATTTTCAATTTGTTCATTGCTGAGGCAGATATTCTACTTATTGAAATAAAATCCCAATGTGGTGTCCTTCTATGGAACAAAAGGTATTTACACTTGGCACTTTATACCAACATAGAAATTCACATCTACTGGGCCTGAGATGAAAACATTTGTGGAGAGAATCTTAAAGTTATCCAAATAAATGACTTTAAAAAAAATGTCAATCACCTTCTCAACTCAGTTGTGTGTGTGTGGGCATAGAATGAGAGATTTAGACAAAAAAACCCAAGTAATAGTTAAAACAAGATTTCATGGACTTTAATTCCCACAGGACTTAGCAAGCATTGAATTTAATCAGCATTATAAAACAGTTTATGTAAATGTCTTAAACACTGAGAAAGGAAGTATGAAATTTTATTTAAGGTAGAGAGAATCAATTTAGTTGAATACAGTTTGATAAAAACTGGACTTCATTCAAATCAATTTCCCCCAAGCTAAAAAAAACACTCTTTCTCTTATGAACTATTATGCATACTTCTTTGACTTTGATACCTATCGTGAGACTATTTTTGACATAAGTAACTGAGAAAACAATATCATTTGAATCTATTTAGTTTAACAAAAAAGCTATAGAAATTCTAGAAGAAAATATCTATTGAGACACAAATTAGTTTGTAAGAAAACATCAAAAGAAGGACAATTAATTCATTCTTTTGAAAACCTTGCCTGTAAGTCTATGTATAATAATTATTAAATTAAACTCCTTTTGAAAAGGAATTATAAAGGAAATCTATTAACCTTTTATTCCAAAAACAGCAAGTATGAATGAGTCAGTCTATCTTACTTGTAAGCCCAAGTTAATTTTGAAATCAAAGCGTCTTTTATTTTTGTGTATTTATTTGAAAGTCAAAATATCTCTATATTATAATATTTGTAGATACCAGAAGGCAATCAGGTAGTGAAATCTTATTTTTTCCTTAGGAATAAGTGTTTACCCAGACTTTCCACATAATGAATAACATTTTTTTCCTTTACAGGTTAACTTTAGATTAGAGTAGAAGTTGTAGCTATGTGGGAGATAAAATTAAACAGAGAGAGTTCAACATAAATAAAAGTTAATTCGTAGCGTTTGAAAGTCACTGCCTTCTCATCTTACACACTAGACAAGGTATTATTTGGTTCTGAAGATAGGGACATATACAGGTGACTATTACTCAGATGTTGAAGAATATAGTTAATAATCATTTGCTTTGGGATGATTCTGCCCTAGTTAGGACAAGAAGGGGAGAAGGGGGAAGCTCCTGGATTAGATCCAGATTTTCCTCTCTGAAAGGAATTCCCTTGTCTATTGTTCTCCATGGCTGCTGTTCATCTTTTAGGAAATTTTTTCTTGCTTATCATACTCCATGGGCACAGTTGAAGTAGGCTTTGTAGAGTAAACCTTCTTGGGAACAACAAAGATTCTCTCCTTCATCGCCCTGGATATATGATCACCCTCAGTATCTGATCTGGTTCTTCATCCTCTCCCTTCCCTCAGGTGTTGTCTGAGCATGCTGGCCTGCCTTTAGCAAGAATCCTCTTAGGTCAGTTTTGCCAGAATTCCCTCTTATCCTTGATGTTTCCTCTTAGTAATTTTCCATCCACTGATCCCCACCCTGCTCCTTCACTATAAATTTCCACTTTTCCTTTTTGTATTTGGAATTGAGTCCAATCTCTTTCCCCTACTGCAAAACCCCATTGCAGTGGTCCCCACATCCATCAGGCTGGTCCTGAAAAAGGTCTGCCTTATTGTTTAACAAGTATCATAAATATTTTTTTTTCTTATCAGGGTCTGTACAAATTTCACAGCAAAGTCCTCGTACTGTAAATTTGGGCACTCAATGTTTGTCTTAACTTTTAAATAATCAAATGACTTTGACATCCAAGCTTGTGGTTTCTTTGGAATACACTTTACTCAAAAATTCTTTTGGCTTCTGATCTATTTGCGTCTCATAAGCAACCGTGCTAGAAGTTCTTCCTTAGGACTAATTCTCAAGCATAGGTATTTCTTTGCATCTACTCTCCCACACCTCTCTCAACTTAATGCTCACTTTTCTGTGCATATCTGGAAAAACAGGCTTGTTGAGAAGGGGATCTCTATGTTCCCTTTAAATTATGCTAGTTTTTCTCTGAGCTCATTTCTGGTGAAGTAACATCACATGCAACTAACAATAACCATTCATGATATCAACATACTGCCAAGTTTGGGCAACAAATTTGCCCAGTGCCAGGAGTTCATTAAATACATTTTCTGACTTCTTGTGTAAGTGCCCTCCAAGGGCCATTCAGACTATAATGCTAGGCTAGCTAAAGGGAAGCCATTTTGCTTCTAGTATGCTTTTGGTTCGTTCTGTCTTAAAAGTTTAGAATTAACCTGATGCTTGCTTACACAGCTGCATGCACAAGATTAGAAAACGACCTTAAGGAAAAACAGATCGAGAGTCTGAAATAGGCCAACTGCAGACTGCTGATGACAAGATCCAGCAGATGACCTATTGTTTACTTATAACCATCACGCAAGTCATGATGGCTTACACAAAGCTTGCTTTCTGCTACCAACCCCTTTTACCTCTTCCCTTTATAAGTTACTCAGTAAGCAGAGATGAGGTGGTCTTTGAGACAATAGTTTGCCATCTCCTCAGGATGCCAGCACTTGAATAAACCACCTTTCCTTTACCAACACTCGTCTCTCATGTCTGGTTCTCTGGTGGTGAGCAGCTGAACCTGCATCTGGCAATATTTGGTTACCACAGGTGACAGTATTACCATATAACATGGGTTACCATTTTCTCAGCCTCTTCTAATGGTTGCTTCAACACTCACTACCCAATCATGAAACCATTTTTGGGAAAGATTGTTTACAGCAGTGTTTCACTTCTGATACCATTTTTAAAATTTAATTTACTAATACTGCAAAAATGTTGCACAGCAAATCATCTTAAAATTCAGTGATTTATATTTAATATAACAACCACACATTTTTTGATCATGATTCTGCAGAATAGCTACAGGCAAGGTTCCAGCTCAAGGCTGTAGGTTTGGTTTAGGCATGCTCCATGTATTTCTACATTTCTCTTGGATAAGCTACTATCCAGGGCTTAGGAGCACAGGAGGCCAAATCACCCCTGTCTAACCACTCAAGCATGTTTAAGTCCTCTGTTTAAGTCATGTCAGCTAATGTTCTATTGGACAAAGCAGGTCCCATGGGCAAAGCTCAACATGGATAAAATGGAAAAATATACTCTACCCACTCTCGTGCATTGCAAGGTCATCTGGCTGAATGAGGCAGTGAGGAATTAAGAAAAACATTTAATCTATACCTGTTTGTCTATCTCTCATCACCATCATCATCATCATCATGTCTCTACCTTATTTCTTCTACAGCAAGCAGAAGTAGAGCTTTAATAATGTAAAATGAGATAATGTGACCTATAAATTAAATATCTACATATTGGCCTTTTTGTGACATTGGATGCTTCCTATTTAGAAGATAACATAAAGGGAAGAGATATGTATACGAGTGTGTGTATGTATATACATACATACATATAGAGTATATATACAGATAGATAGATATGAGTTTTCTGTAATCTCCTTAATGCTAAATTCCAGAAAAGTGAAGCTTTTAATTGAAATCTTAGGAGAATTGATCAGAGTCATTTATTTACCCATTTCTTCATAAAATATTTAATGATCTTGCTATTTGCAATACACTGTAGTAGTAACCATCTTCCATTTCTTTTGGCCTTTTAATTTATCTATAGGGATTCTTTATATAGAGAGAACATTACTTCTTTGTTTATTACGTGTTGCAAATAACTTTTGCTAGTTTGTTGTATGTGTTTGCTTAAGTGTGTTTTGATTTACATGCAGTTTGACTTATGTTTAGTTGAATTCATCAATCATAATTTCTCAATTATGGATTCTAAATTTTGGTCATAGAAGAGCTGTGTCTTTGAAAACTTAAATAGATAATACATCTAAAGAAGTTAAGATGAAATCTTACATATGCATTATTTTATGAATCTCTAAGGAAGATAACCATTCTTGCCATAAAATCAAAATGAAACAAAACAAACAAAAACAGAAAGGACTATGCCCTTTTGAATTTGTGACTGATAGAACCAACAAGGGAAAAGTAAGAAAAATGGGAACATGGAATTATAAAATGATGAGTTACTTTTATACCTGAAGCAACAATCAAACTTCTACAGAAATTTAAGGCCAGAAGTATTTGATATATTTCTCATTTACTTTCTAATCACAGACAATTTTAAAAGGTAAGCAGGCTAATCTTTAACTGTCAGTTGTAAAAAAGACTAGATTTTTATGAATAAAGAGAATGGGATGCATAGTCACCTACTTTCATAGAACATATAGAAAACCTGATCTTGGATGTAATTTGCCAGAGTAAAGCAATTTTGAAGCCTGAATCTGTTACAGTAATCACTGTATCCAGCTTCATTGGAAATCCAGGTGCGAAGCATTCCTCACAGTGTAAAGCAGTTGACAAGTTGAAGATAACCAGACCTTTTGTATAAGTCAAAACTGTGTTTCTAGCCAAGAAAATAAGAGTGTTGGCCATGTAAGTGACAAACCAAGATACTGGGGGTAGGTAGTAAAAATGAACAGTCACCATAGGCATTTTGTATAGTGATTGTTGTGTGTGTGAGTGTGTGTGCACGCAAGTGTGTGTGTGTGCTAATGTGTTTAAATAAGGAGAAATATATAATTTTTCTCTAAAGGCTTGATAAAATATGACACTTGTGCAGTACATTTTTGTTCCCAACAGTAGCTTATTTTGCTATATTCAATGCACATTCCTTCTATTCATTAGGAAGCCATAAATAGATCAGTTTATATAAAGAATAACACAAAGTTATTTCATTTCAAACATCTTTGAAAAATATTTACTTTAATTGTCTCCCCAAGCTTGTTGTAGTGATGAAAGTGTTTGAAGATCTAATGTTAACATAGAAGAGATTCTGTGCCAGTTACTCCATTAAGATATTCAAGGCACTGTATTGTAAAATAATTGAATAGTGGAGAGCCTGGGAAATTTGGAAAAATCATTTGTGTAACCATACATTCATGATTTTACAGTGGAGAAACTAAAGATTGTTTAATGTCAAGAAATGCAAGACTGAACACCTGAGCAAGATCATCCATATTACTATTGAATTCCACCCCCAATTCATATTATTATACTCTTCAGATCACTTTAATCTTATAAGTCATTAAAACACTTCCAGCCAGTTCCTGTCTGCCTTTTCCAAACATTTTAAAACACTTTTATTGTTCCCTATCTATCATTTGCATGCATGTTGAGAAATGTGATGCCAGTTTTTCTTGGATTAACTTATGTTCATATTGTTGATATTTAGGAAAAAGGATGAAAAAAATTAAGAGGAGAATATATTTTTAACAAATTCTTTGATATTTTGATAATTTCTCATGGATAAAAAAAAATCACACACTCTGGCTACCACACATTTAAGAGGTAAATGTGAATTATGTGGAAGGTTTGAAATTCAGATACAGTAGAACTTCATCATAACATGTTTGAAAATCACATTGATTCAGAAATAACGCTTATAAAATCATCTTAACTCATGCAGTTTATGGGTCTTAAAGATAAGATGTTAAACAAGTAGGATGGAAGATTTCTCTGGAACTACCCTTGTCCGTTGCCACACTGTATAGCAGAAGGAATGTGTGTCCCTTCATTGTAGGTCAACCGAGAGATGCTATTAGAAGAGATAGACTCATGAACCTTGATACCAATCAATGCCACTATATGTCTCCACAAAATTCAGTGGACTGCACTCAGCAATCACCTGACTAAATGCACCCTACTGACATCTCTGCTGTTGCTCCTCCAACCTTAGGCACGGTACACATCAGCGAGGCTGTCAAATTCCAATATAGATTAGAAGTTCACATTCTATCCACATTTTCATTCTCAAACTTGAAAGAATGTCTTCATTTGAGAGCCCAAAGTCCCCTCCATGCTCAAAACTAATTATTTTCCTTCATGTTTGCAAATCTTCTCCTCTCTTCCCAACTCAACAAAGATTTAATAATCTGAGGAGTTAAGGGTTGAGGTAAAGTTTGGAGGACAAGACTATTTTTTGTAGGTTCACATAGTTTTTCCAATATTTTGATTTGTACCTGTGGACAATGCTTTTGAAGTCAGAAGTCAATAATTTTGCTCTTTTCCCCTTTGGCCCCAAAATGGCATTTTCCCAATTACTTATTCAGCTCCAAATCTTACTCTAGGGCAAAGGTGGTACCAAATCTTTTGGATTAAATAGAGGTGGCTATTGGGGACAAACAAAAACCCAGATATTTCTTCATATTAGTATCTCAAACTTATTCCAACTTTGGTATGGGAGATTTAGGGAGACCTGGTCACCAAACCTACTGGCACTGAGAATGGATTTTCTCCCTTTTATCCTTAGGCTGGGTACTTACTCATGCTACTCTCCCTAAATCTGTAGTTCTAACAATACAGATAGTTGGATGACTAAATATTCATAACAGTTGTTATCAAACTATAAAAAAGTAAGATATTTTCTCTATATTGACAGAATTTAATTTATATTTTAATAGAGGAAAATAATAGGTTTCTACAAAACCATAACAAAGTGCTATCAAATCGTAGAGTAAGGAGTAATTCATTCTGATTAGAATTGCATAAACCTTCACAGAGAAAGTGACATTTGAGTCGACCTTGGAGGATCGACACAGTTTGATGGATGATGGTGGGTGGTGAATGGGAGAAAGAATTCTGAGAAAAGGAAGGAGCAAAAGAAAATCCGTGAGGTACAGCAACGAGAACTTGCATTTGCATGAATTTGTAATTATAACAAAGATTTTCTGTAATATTTTTCTTGTGATATATGCCACAATTTTGCTTTGTGGATGAAAAACTTTAAAAATTTAATCTTTTTCATTTCAATAAGGTAATACTCTACTGCAAGAATTAAGATAGTTTTAGTCTAAAATAAATTTCACACATTAAATGTTGACTAGCAATGTTTCATTCTTTGTTTTATAAAGCATATTGGAAACGTTTTAATGCTCAAAATTTGATGAGTAATTAGGTTAGTAGGCAACAGTTAGCTTTTTTTCTAATATGTTTGCTCTTAACTATTGTGTGTCTTTCAAAATTTTATTTAACATTAATATTTCTACTTTCCCATCAAAAGAATTGCTGTGGTCTGAATGTTTGTGTTCCCTCCAAAATTATATGATGAAATATATATAATAACCCCCAAGATAATGGCATTAGGAGGTGGGGCCTTAGGGAGGTGATTAGACTATGAGGGCAGAGGATCTTATGATTGGGATTGGTGCACTTATAAGAAACCCCAGAGAGCTAGCTAGCACGTTCCACAGCACTTTTCTGTGTGAAGACACAGCAAGAATGTACTGCCTATGAACCAGAAAGTTGCCCTTAATAGACATCAAATCTTTTGGCAACTTGACCTTGAACTTCTAAGCCTCCAGAACTATAAGAAATAAATTTTTCTTGTTTGTAAGCCACTGAATTATGGTATTTTGTTATAGCAGCCCAAATGAACTAAGACAAAAGTGATTTTTCTTTTCTTTTATATTATCAAGAGAAGCAAATTGACAAATGTCATGGAGTAACAGGAGAAAAAGCATATTATTAGTTTTTAAAACACATAGTTTGAACACTATATCCTGAAAGAAATGTTAATGATCAAAGTTGGATTTTGAAAACACAACCATAACAGGTAGCTAATTCTATATGAATAGAGAAATCAGTTCAGTGTATTTGATGCCATGTTAACTCTAGGTCTATGAATTCATGGGAGGTGACAATCTACTGATGAAAGCTGAGTAAGGCCATACATAAACTGCTGAAGGTTATTCTTATTGGTATCAATATATTGTGAAGACTATGTACAGGACTCATGGAAATGACTAAGAGATTGATGATTCAATTCATGATAAAATATCACAAAGAAATATGGAGAGATTGACTAAACAATGTAACTGCTTATAAGAATATTAAGAACATAATATTGGTAAAGAAGGGAAATTATTTGGCTAGCCTGAAAGCCATTTGTTAGAAATGATAAACTAAATATGGTCAGATGAAGCATTTTTGTTTTAATTGATATATAACCTTGTTAGACTGAAATTAATATTGTGCATTTGCTATGTCTACTTTCATACAACAAAGTTGGATGTGACATAAATATTTGGTCATTCTAAACCCTTAATTCCTTGTCGAGGATATTTTGAAAATGATCACACTAACACTTCTGGGCACTTGATGTTTCTGGAGCTACAGAAAGATGTCATAATCAATTAGAAAGAGCAGCATAGGCAGCTTAAAATTTGGGACATATGCATGGGTTATTTTTCTCAGTTAGTCTCTCAAATATATAAATACTTTCCTCAGTAGAATATCTTTTCTTATGGGCATAACCTTATTAAAGCACTAATCCTGATTAATATGATTTAATTTCCTATAATTAATTTTATCTTCATATGGGAGTTTTCTTAAGAGCATAGTAATGTGTAAACTTAAATTTCAGAATCATTGTCACTTCGTGATGCTGACCTGATTTGTGAAATCATCCGTACTTGGGATACTCTTGCTTTTATGTTGCAATTAATGTATTTACCATGAAATAGTCACAGATGATTGTCCCAAGAGTATTATAATATTACAGACATAAAAAAAAGTTTATTGAGAAAAACAGGATGATATTTTAACATTCTTCTTTCTTTTGTCTTTTAAGTTGTGTCATGAAGTAAATGGGAGGGTGGGAAATGCAATTACTACCTAGTCACTTTTCAATCCCTTATTCGTATCCTTTATTTTCAATCCTTTATTTCAATCCTTAATTGACAATTATCTGGTGGCTCATCAACTTAGACTTGATGAGTTGTTTCATCATGTGTCTAATATACGGTCATGTGTCTGATACGATGTAGAAGGTATAGAGTAAGAGTACATTGAATTAGGTAGTAGAAAAAAGAGATAAATTGGATAATGAGGAATGAATGAATACATAATAATAGGAAAAATAGAATAAAAAAGAAGAGAAAAGGTATTATTATTTTTACAGTTATTATTTTCCTTGGTTCATTATTCATACTGTAGCTTGGGCTTTTAGATTAAAATTTTACTAATATAACATTTTTATACCTCTAAAGGAATTTGTAATCCACCATCTTAATTTTAGACACTATATATTAAATAAGAAGAAAACAGTGTGAATTTTATCAAATCTCTCAAACTTCTTGGTTTTAAAATGGGATGGGTAATACTCTTAATCAGGTATCCCTGATCCTTTTAAGGGTAAATTATTTAAAGTAGGTTATCACTCAACACATATGAAACTGCTTAGCTTGAAGTCTTTGAGTAGGCCAGGGACAAGATGCTGATGTTGGGGACCAGATCTAGGGCTTTTAGGATACCTATGAATGATGGGATGCAGGTGCAATGCAACTTACAGGCCTTCACTGAGTGAAAGTTTGGATAAGAGTACCTTCAAATCTTCTTCCAATCCTAAGATTTTGCGACAATTTAAGGATTCCCAGCTGAACTCTTTGTATTAGAACTGACAGCACACTAATACAAATGAATAGAAAACATTTACTTGGAGTCAAAATATATACAAATTGAGGAGAGACTATTATAACAAATATACCTAACATGAACACCTTGTTACTTTTCCAATGCCAGATCACAGGAAAGTGATATTGGAAGTGGCTAGTTCTGATTTTGGTTATTATTAAAAATAAACTTAATTTGTCTTACATTTTATATGATGCACTGTCTTTTTACACTTCAAGAAATATTTCAAAGGTTTTCATCATGAAGTTCAAACCCCCAAATGCTCAGTAAATATTGAAAAAAAGTAGGTGATGCCAAAAAAAAGTCCACCTAGTTATAAAATGAAAAGGTTTAACTTTAAAATTGAACTATCAAATATATTTTAGGTATTTATACTTTCAAAGTTGTTTATGAGTATGTGCAACATAAGCATGCATTCCAGAAATTAAAGAGGCATCTTTTAAGGAATCTGGACATTAAGACTAAAGACTTATCAAACTCTGCCAGTGGGGTGTTGAGGTCTCTGGCAATTACGATGGTGCTATTAATATTTATTATTTTGCTTAGCTGTAGTAAGATTTGCTTTATGTGTCTGGGAGCTCCTGTGTTGGGCAAATATATGTTTAGGATCGTTATGTCTTCTTGTTGGATAGCTCCCTTTACCATTATATATTGACCCTCTTTATCTTTCTTTACCTTTGTTGGCTTAAAGTCAATTTTATCTGAAATTAGAATGGCTACACCCTCTCTCTTTTGATTTTCATTTGTGTGGAATATTTTTTTCCATCCTTTCACGATGAGTCTGTTTGCATCCTTGTGGTTGAGATGTATTTCCTGGAGACAACAGATACTTGGGTACTTGGGTTGTGTTTTATCATCCATTCAGCTAGCCTACATATTTTGAGAGGAGCACTTAGTCCGTTCAGTCTGTTCACGCTGATGGATAGCATTGATATGTGGGATGTTGGTCTGTTCATCCTGTTGGATAGACCCTTATTACTTTGTTTTATCTCTTGTTCTTTTGTTTTATAGGAGTTGTGAGTTTGGGGTTTTTTTTTAGGTGAATTTACACTGGTGGGTATCTGTTGTGCTGATTTGTGTATAGTGCTGTTCTGAGTATTTCATGCAGAGCAGATCTGATCATGACAATACCCTCAGTGTTTTCGTGTCCAGAAAGGATTAATTTCTCCATCTATTGTGAAACTTAGTTTTGAAGGATAAAAAATTCTAGGCTGTCAGTTGTTCAGTTTAAGTCAATTGAAGATGGGGTCCCAATCCCTTCTGGCTTGTAAGGTTTCTGCTGAGAAGTCTGCAGTTAGCCTGATCGGTTTTCATTTGTAGGTTTTTGATGCTTTCATCTTGCTGCTTGCAGAATTTTCTCCTTCATTTTGACTTTGGCCAGGTTGATTACTACGTGTCTTGGAGATGACCTATTTGCTATGAATCTTCCCGGTGTTCGATGTCTATCATATTTGTATGTCTGAGTTTCTGGCGATGTCCAGGAAGCTTTCCTCAATAATTTCCTCAAGTAGGTTTTCCATGCTTTTATCTCTTTCTTCTTCACCCTCAGGGATACCTATAATTCGAATGTTAGCATGCTTCACATAGCCTCATATCTCTCTCTGTGATTGCTCAGACTTTTTTATACTCTTCTCTGCCTCTTTGAATGATTGGCTTATCTCAAGAGCCTTGTCTTAAAGCTCTGAGATTCTTTCTTCTCTTTGGTTTAGCCTGTTGTTAAAGCTTTAGACTGCATTTTGAAATTCCTTGAATGACTCTTTCATTTCTTTAAGTTCTATTATATCCTTTCTTATAATATGTTGTCTAGCTCTCTAGTGACTTTTTCATCGATTTCCTGAAATATTTTTTGGCTTTTTTTGGTTGGTTTTCAACTTTCTCTTCAATTCCAATCTTCTTATTTTCCATCCATATTCTGAATTCCATTTCTGTCATTTTGGCAATTTCCTTGTGGGTGGAGTCCACTACTGTGGCTCCATTGTGTTCTCCTGGGTGTGTTGAACTATTTTTTGTTTTCATGTTGCCAGGGTTCTTTTGCTGGTTTCTTCTCATCTGGCTTCTCTTCTCTTAGTTCTGGGTTAATAGGTATGCAGGGCACCTGTTCTCCTTCTCTGGGGACTCTCTCAAACCAAGTCCAAGAGTGATGGCTGCTCAAGGATGTGGGCCCTGAGTGAAATGGTGGACCTCAGGGAGGTTCTGCAGGCCCAGCGGTAGGGGTGGGGACTCAGTTGTGGGGTTTTGGTGTCCAGGTACAACTCTGGAGTCTCAGGGCCCTTATTATTCAACAAAAGATTCAATAGGTACAATAGGTATGTCTTTAAGACCCTTAGAAGGTCTTTTGAATTGTACAAATTTTCTATGGGGAATCACCTTTGATCCTAACAAAGGACTTAACTGTCCCACTTTGTATTTTATCTTTGTCCATATCTTACTTTGAGAATATTTTGCTGGGGATAAGAAAGATCTTGTTATTTGAGCCCAGAAATTTTTGGTTTCTATGTATGTTCTCTAAATTATATTTGAAAACTGAACTTTTTCCTTTTAAAAAATGTATTAACAAGTAAAAATTGTATATATTTATGGTGTACAACATGATGTTTTGTTACATGTATACATTGTGAAATGGCTAACTCAAGCTTTGACATATGCATTACCTCACACACTTTTTTTGTGGTGAGAACACTTAAAATCTACTCTTTTAGCAATTTTCAAGTATAAAATATGTTATTAACTTTAGTCACCATGATATAAAATAGATTTCTTGAACATACTCCTCCTGTCTAACTGAAATGTTGCGTCCTTTTATCAATATTTCCCCAATTTCCTCACCCCCTAGCCTCTGTATTAAAAAAAGTTGAACTCATACAAACAGGGGGTGAACAACTTTTTCATTAAAGCATCATTCTCTTCCATATTATATGATAAACATTTAGAAGAAGCAGAGTAGATTTTTTAATATTCAGTGTTGAAATCTCTTTAATTAGCCAGAAGATCATTAAAATCCCTTTTACCACAGATATCAGTTTCTGCAATTCTTCTGTCAGTGTATAATTGGTGCCTTTTCTTCAGCTTTTAATAACATTTTCTTCACTGTCCCTTAAACCCTCACCAACAGCCTCCTTGCTGAGGCTTATAATAACCCTTTCTTTAATGTTCTTTCAGCTTCTGCCCACTGCCTGGTCTGAAAGCTGTCACATATTTTATATCTTTTTTCATGCAACTACCCCACATTTGGAAACCAAATTCTGTTTCCATTATTTATTGCTACATAATGAACTACCACACTATTTAGTGGCATACAATAATAACCATTTAATTTTGATCAACATTCTGTGGGCTAGGAATTAAGGCAGGCCCCAGCAGGCATGGCTTTTCTCTGTTAATTTGACTAGAGTAGGTCAGTGTCTGGAAATGTCTGGGGCAGTTGGAGTAGGACCATAAGTTTACACCTTTAGTTTTTTTCTCCATTTGAGATATGCTGGAGCTGGAATAGCCAAGATGATTCTTTTACTCACATATCTGGCACGTGGGCTGGGATAGCTATTTCTCCAGATGGCCTCTTCACCTGGCTAGTGTAGGTATTCTCATAGCATGGTGATCTTAGTTTGTTAGACTTTTCACATGTCTATTAATGTAAGTGAGTATTCCAAGAAAGAAGTTTCTGGGCTTAAAAGCTAGCCTCAAACTCATGCAACATTATTCATGCCACAATCTTTTGGTTACATAGGGTCAGAGCAGATTCAATGTTGGAGGGGAAATTCATAAGGGTGTGACTATCAGGAGACATGGTTCAATAGGGGACTAGTTATCACAATGCCTATTGTCCAAGCAAAATAAATGTCTGGTGGTCAAACAGACAACAGAACATTATAAGAGCATTTCTGATAAATTGGAATTTAAAATTATGGTAGAATTTGTAATCTTGATTTACTTCTGCTATTATATGATTTTCATATTCTCTCCTTCAGATTTCAACATACCAACATTCATTCTCTTGAGATTTTTGTGAAGTCTTCATAAAGATCTATGGCAATCTCATATACATTTCGTAAATGTCAAGATTAGATAATGTTAGACTTTTTTCCTTCTGAGGATGTCTTAAAATTTTATCTATTTATTGTTATAAAAATTAATTATTTGTACCAATAAAAGAATTTGCATTTAGTCCTGAGAATTATGACAATTTCCTTCTTTCTTCAAATTTTATACCATGTTATCCTATAGATGATGGGCATAATTAAAATGGAATCAGTTCGAAATAATATATTTGAAATTTTTAACCTATTTAAAATTTTTCATTGCTAAACCCAAGCTTAAAAAATAAGCTTTTTTTTTTTTAACCCAGAAAAACTGTCAGTTTACCAAAACACATTTTGGGAATTCTAAAGAGATCAATGTGGTCTGTATATTAAGACTTATACTTTGGAGAGAGTAGAATCACAAGGGGAAAATTGTGTGGGATATTGATACTTTGTTAGTAAAAAGAGACTCAACATGCTCTTTGAGAATTGTCATTATCAGCTGGGACATTCTGGGCACAGTGTAGAACACATACTGTGACTAATGATCCTAAGGATGAGAAGTGTGGAACAGTGCATGAAATGGTATTTGAATATACAAACCTTATGTCACCCATCAAATTTGAGCAGGAATATTGTGTCTAGAAACATGAAACAGATCACCCATTCACAGGGTCAGTGAATTGGGAAAAAAAGATAAGGTAATGAATTAAGACAGAGAAAAGGAGGTGAAACACATATCACAGATGGCAAATAAAGTAAGAGACAAGGGAGAGAAGGGTGACTAGTGATGCTATAGTTGTGTGGTTTTGTTTTCTACATTTTTAAGTGAGTAAACTAGAATAGATTATTTTAACTGGCTGTCCATAGTTTATTTTATTTTCCTTTTTTCCTCTGTGTACATCAGTTCAAATTATTTCCATATTGAAGTAAATGGCACTGATATAAATACAGGTGGGAGAAATGGTCCTCTGCTAGTTTTTCTATTAATTCAAAACAGAAACAATCCATCTCCATTCACCTTCTCTTTCTCTTCTTTAGGTTCTTTAATATCTTTTTCCATCTTTCCCCACATTGGAGCAGCTACAGCTGTAAAACACACACTGAATAGAGCATATCCATAGGGAGGAGGAGAGAAAAGCTGGAGGGGCTTTCATTCAGCAAGTAGTCTTGGCTATCTGTTCTTTGTATGGACAATTATCATGCAATCTAATTGTGAATCCTGTTAGTTTAATGGAGAGAAAGTGAATTATTTTTGTGAGTTCACTTTTTTATTTTTGGCTACCACTGATGTATGTTTTGGGTGAATGTGAGGAAGCACCCATATGCGCTATAATATTTTCACAGGGAAAAAATATTGTTTCTGTTTGAACAGAAATTTCATTTAAATATAAATATATTTATATATAAAATACATTTAAATTCAATTAAATATAATCCTGGTAATTCTATTCCATAAATTTTACTTACATTAGGATCTAAGTTTGTATAGCAACTGAGTTGCTATAATCTGGTTATTCTTAGTTTAGAGCAGAAGAAATGATTAAAGAGATTTTCCTTTTGATCCTGAATGTTTGACAGATAGTGAATGGTCAAGACCACACAAGATTAGTTGAAGTTGTCGGAAGTAAACTTTTAGAAAGGAAATGATTAAACTATTTTCCTAAAAATATGATTTTTTTCAAACTATTTCCTGAAAAAATTTCTATACACCTCTATACTATTCTTCTAATACGACCACACCTGGAAATCTGAGTGTTTTGCTTAAGGCATTTTGCTGGACAGATATTTGAAAGGTATCAGAGAGATAAATAAAACCACCTGGAGACTGTTGCTCCAGTGGCAATCGCTGGCTTGTCCTGGGATGAAGTTATGTTCCCCTCACTGCAGCTGTCAAGTTGCTGCTTTGTTCTTTATAGCACCTTTCAAAAAAATATCCATCAAAAGGTGTCAATTAGGTTTTATAGGTGGCAGCAGCTCCACTTTTATGAAGGGTCGTTATTAAATACATGTGAATAATATTAATAATGACTATTTAAATATTTATGAGGGCAAACTATGTGACCTAAGTCTTGGGAGAAGATAAAACTGCCCACAAAATCAGGAAGCCCAGGAAAGCAAGACAAAGTACCTACAATGTGTGTAAAATAATCATTTCTTCACCCTCAAATATTAAAGTCTAAGTAAGAGACAACCTAGGAAGGAGGAGAATCAATAAGGAGAATAGAATCCAAAAAGCTTGAACATCTCTGCTAGAATTAGTGTCCTTGTGCAAATTGAAAGTAAATCTCTCATTAAATGTGCATAGTGTTTTGATTCTACTTTGATAGTTGCTCCTCTTCAGGTTTTGAGAACTTATAAAAACATATATATGCACATCTTGTGAAATAGGGGAATTGGGAATCACATATTAAAGATATCCTTACATTTCTTCAGGTGAATGACCAAGGGGGATAACACTGTTTTTTTTTTTTTTTAAGTATTTTTAACATTTTGGAACCAATAATTTTCTAAAATATTAAAAATAACCTTTTATAATTATAAAATTTAAGCATTTTTATTGTAGAAAGAAATAATAAGCAAAAGTAAACATGTAAACTCTGCATTATGATCATACAGATATTTTTAATCTTAAAACCTGACTGATATACTTAAAATTGTAATCTCTACTTAGATTTTTCTACAATGTGTATGCATAATGTATATGCATAAAATGAGATCAGACTGCCATGTTGTTTGCTAAACCTGCCAATTTTCATCAACAATCACTATGTTTGCATGTTAATATATATTCACCTCATTTATAGATTCATGTTTGTATGATCTTACCCAAATTATCCTTTATAGCTGGTTTAGCTGAGTCATATTCAATCCAGCTCATATTATTAATATGTATTTACTTATTATGTTCCTTAAGTTCTCTTTTTACTATATATGTGTATGAACATGTATGCATGTTTATGTGCATGTGTTTATGTGGTGCATATGTGTGTTTATGTGTACATAAATTAGTTTAATCAACTTCTCAAAGAGGTTAGTTAATATATTTTCTTTTCCTAGAACAATTTTTTTTTTGTTCCTTTTAGTTTCATTTTAAAGACATTAAGAGACTAGGTTGGTTTTCCTGCAGAATGATCTTTTTTATTTGTCTGGTTGTTTACTTAAGGTATCATATAGCTTATTTTTCTATCCCTTTATTTTCTGCATCTGAAAGCTTGATGGATTCAAGTTTTGTGAGTTTTTTTTTTCCAGAATGTCTTCTAAGTGATGTTGTGGATGTCATATTGTATCAGCTGAGGAGGCTCATAACACATAATTGAGCCACCATTACTGATGCATTCCATAGCTTGAAAATCATATGTGCAGTGACACTTTGGTGCTACATAAATGTCTCATTTCCCACCTACTATTTATCTAATAGTTTTCAATAACATTGTCATTTGTCCTTTGACCTTGCTGACATTGTTTTCTATCATGGATATTTTTGGACTTAATATAATCAAATTTATCCTTTTATTATAGCATCTGAATTTTATTTAGAAAGGCTTCCGCTACTACAAAATTAATAATGACTTTATAGTTTCTTTACTTTTTCTTTTCAATCCATTAGTAGTTTGTGTTGGTGTATAGTGTAAGGCATGAGTTAAGCTGATCTTTATTTTATTATAAATTGTACCTATATGACACAACATTTATTTGAGTCCATCTTTAGCTTACCAATTTTAAAGGCTGCTATTAACATACACTAAATTCCCAAATGTGTGTGATATTTCTGGCTTTTTGTTTCATTTTCTGTCTTTTTATGTGCCAACACTATTAATTTTTGAGACTTTTTGATATATTATAATATCTGGTAGGGCTAGTCTTAACTCATTTCTTTTTCAAAGTTTCCTCTGCTGGTCTACTTATATATTTTTTTCCATATGAACTTCAGAATTTACTCATCCACTTCCAGGAAAATATCTATTGGTATTTTGTAGAAGTCTATTGTAAATTTATACATTGTTAGAGATAATTAGCATCTGGGTGATTTCAGTTCTTCCTATCCAAAAGATGGCAAGTCTTTACATTCAAATATACTTTTGTGCCCTTCAGGAGTGTGTTCTAGTTTTCTTCATATAGGAATCATTCCTTTCAAAAGGACTAGTGTCTGTTTTATATTTTATTACTCCCAAACCTGTAATTTGGAAAACCTGTACATGTATATAGCCTGGCAGTAATACTTCCTCCTCCTTCCGATGGGCTAGCATACCTTTATGAAATGTCTTAATTTCTTCATTTCCTGGTGTCTCCTTTCTTTTTCAAGTGTGTTTTGTCCTAACATATCATTGCCGTTTGCTTTAAATTTATTGTGTGATTGAAGGGAGACCTTTCGTTATCACCTATGCTGATTCCCCCGTGTTTCTTCTTTTTTGAAAGACGTCTTTACTTTAAACCAGGTTGAGCCATGTTTTAAGTTACATAAACTCCATTTTGGTGTTCTTAAGACACAGACTGGAGAGACTAACTTGAGAATTCAACATCTTGAAAAAGATACAGATCTATTTTTTCTGAAACAAAAAGCTCCACACATTATTAAGCCTGCATATAATACTTTTTAAAAATTAATATGTAGTAGAAAATAAACTATGTTCATTTATTTAGTCTGTTGTTATTGAAGAGTCTGATCCTATAGCTAAAAACTGAGAAGTGAATTATAAAGTAAAAATAGAGATATATTAATAAGAATTAAAATCTATTACATGGCTTTTTGGAAAAAATGTACAAATATTAAAATTAACCTTAATATTTTCAATGTTGATCTTTTTTAGTTGATCTGAAATATTGTTTTGGAGACAAATTGTAGACAGAGGAAGTGCTATCTTTTTTTATTGACACATAATGATTGTACATATTTCTGAGGTATATATGCTATTTTGATACATGTGTACAACAAATGATTGAAGAGACATTTCTCAAAAGAAGACATACCAATGGCCAACAGGTCTATGAAAAAAATGCTCAACATTACTAATCATCAGGGAAATGCAGATCATATCCTAGGAGTTAAAATAATTCATGAATGATTTACATTTCCTGGTTCTCTGTAATAATGTATATAATATAACATTCCTGAGTCTGGAGAAACTAAGCTGCTCTAAAAAGATTCATAAAATATGAATCAAAACCAAATGTAAAATAATGTAGTAATACTAGATTTGGTAAAAATAAATAAAATAAAATAAACAAATAAAAAAAGATTATGAATAAAATTGTGAAATAATATAGTTGCCAAACACAGAAGGAATAGAAATAAAAGTTTAGTATCTATTATCCAAAATGCTTGGGACCAGAAATGATTCCGATTTTTTCATATTTTTAGATTTTAGAATATTGCATGTACATAGTGAGATATCTTGGAGATAAGACACAGGTCTAAATACAAATTTATTTATGTTTCATATATACCTTAAACACATATCCTGAAGGTAAGTTTATATAATATTTTTAATAATTTTGTGCATGGAACAAAGTTTTGACTATGACCTGTCACATGAGGTCAGGTGTGGATTTTCCACATATGGTGTGCTGTCAGTGCACAAAAGTTTCAGATTTTGGAACATTTTGGATTTTGGATTTTCAGATTAGGGATACTCAATCTGTGTACAGCTTAATTGAACTGAGAACAACTACAAGAGCTAGATCATCAATTATAGCAAAGAGTACATTAAAAACTATTATAAAAATTTGAAGTAATTAGTGGGCAAAGAAAAATTAATACACTTATGGCCAATAATTTTAGGAACATACAAGACTTTTTATTTTCCAGGTAAAGAAACTGACTTTTAGAGATGTGAAAGTCACTTATGCAGAAAATCCATCTCCTTATTTCAAAATAAGGACTGTAATTCAAGTTTTCTGAAAATTAGCCTAAGATGTTTTTCTACTAAAACACACTTTCTGATTAGTAGTGTTAAATATCATGTGAAAATTTATGCACAAGTAACTAATTATATAATAATTTTTGATGGAAAAACTATTTTTAGTATTTCTAAAATAGGATTAATTTTTAAGCCAACTATGATTGATATAGTGTTGTTTTCAATTTTTTTTCCTTAAAATTAGGATTTGAGAAAGGGCTGCCTTACAAATTCATCACATCTAATAAGCGAGGTAGTGAAATTGACAATATTGAATGACTGGGACTCATATTTAATAAATATGATGTTCTAAGCAGAAGATGGAATATATGCATAGAAAACGTTGATTTATATTTACCTCAGGGAGAGAAAAACACACATGTTCAGTCTCTAGGTTTATGAAGGTATGACCATTAATATTTTTTGTCAAAATTTTATTGGCACAGGAAATATTTTATAACTACAAAATCACTTTTTGTAAAAGTTTCTTGTTACTTTTTAAAACTTTACTAATGGTATAGCCTCCTAGAAATATAACTAGAAAATACAAAAAAAGTATGACTAAATGACTCTTAATTTATTCAGAGATAATCATTTTTTAATATTCGTGTGTTTATCTTTTTAGAGAGAGACAAATATGCTTTCTCACCCCAAATGTTTATTTTATAAATACTATTCTGTAGCTTGCTTTTTAAGCTTTTTTTGATATCTCATTTTATTTGTGCCATAATTTCTAATTGTTGACCAGTTAGATTTTCTTTAATTGTTTCATATTATAAATATTGTCATGAACATCCTTGAGGCTAAATCTTTGTCACCTGTGCTATAATTACAGTTGTAAAAATTGCTAATATATCTATAGATTTCATAGTATTGTTATTGGTTGTAAATTTCAAGAGATAAAACTCTACATTCCAAAGTGGTAGTGTTTGAGAAGTTCTGGCATGTTTAGCTGGGAGGCTTTAGACACATTGTTAATCTATTAATGTATTGATCTAGGAAACATTGTCTATTAGTGAAAGACATCATGTATTAAATTATGTCATGCAATGCATGATAACATATGTGTGAGAGAACTGTCATATCGACTATATTTACATGAGAACTATTCTGAAGGTTATACATGATGTTCACCTTTATTCAACAAAATTAATTATATTCTTTATATGCAGTTGTCTGAAGAAAAATTAAGGGAAATACATACTGACCTCAAAATGTTCTCTTTTATATTGTAGACAAAGCAAATAGAAAGGGAAAATTCAGAGCAACAAGTTATTTTTCCACCACATTTACCATGTCTTCTAGGTTTTTAAAGTAGTAAGTTAACAATAAGCCTCTCTTCCCAAGTGGCATAAAGGGATTAAAACGCAGTGACTGAGCTGGTAAGCAGTTGTTATCCATAATCCACTGAAATTAATATTTTTTGACTTTTATGAAAACATTCCTGTTAGTACCATTATTTGTCATTGTAGCTATTTTATATATCAAAAACTAGAATTATATACTGATTATGGATTGGCTTAAAAAGATTCAGGTCTAAAAATAAATTTAAAATACATGAATACTTGAATAAAGAAAGGTTCTGCTATCTTCAGCTAATGAAAATAAGGTTATTCGTATTGGAAAAAAACAGTTAGATCACCCTGCATGGTTTCTGAGTAATCTTTGATGAATGTGATCTGTGTGACTTTTGTTTAGGCTATCTAATTTGACATGATTTTAGAAATCCCTGAATTGACTTAAAATAAGGAATTGGTTTAAATAATTGGAAATGCAACCTTCATCACATGTTTATGGTAACTTCCTAAAAGTATGAATAATGATGAACATAAGACTTTATTATTGTAATATTAGAGAAAGAAAAAGGCATAATTGGATTCACTTTAAATAGGAAATTGCTTCAGGAGGGAGGTATATAGATTATAATTGCTCTAATTCTAAATAAATCTAAATTTTTCTGAATGCTTAGTGAAATGAAATGTGGTTTCAATTTACTGTGGAAAAATCCTATTATAACTATATCTATTAAGCATAATAGACATGTGGAAATAGCATATGACTCAACTGAACTTCTACATATAATGTATTTATTGTGTTCTTATAAAATGCCAAGATCAAAAACATCTTTGATATTCACTAGTCCATGGATTATTACAGTTACGGAAGAATTCTATCATTTACTATGATGCTTGGAACACCATCCGTTGGGTTTAATGCATACAGACTTTATGTTTTAAGATTACAACTTATCCAGAGTGGCTGATATTTGAATAAATTTTTGTATTTGAATAAGCTTTCCTCTACCACATTTATATCAGTCCCAATGATTGTCCTGTGCTATTTCAGCTGATGCTCGTTAACTTTTAAAGAACAATAGATTGATTTTTTGTTGTTGTTTAACTTATTTCATAAGGCTTCAGTACTTTACTCACAGTCTTTTGAGAGATGCTGAGAGATCCTCATGATTTCATGGACAATTATGCAGTGAAACTAAGTCTCTCTAAATTAGAGTTAGTAACATTTCCAAAATCTCGTGAAAGGGGTGTTGAAACAACATTACATTATTAAACTAAAATGTTAACTCATTAAAAATATGGGGCTATCACTGCTCCAGAAGTATGATTCTGTGAAATTATTTTCTTTAGAATTATGAAAAATGTATAAGGTAAAATAAAATGTTACATGACTATGTGGCTTACTGGAGTAAAGATAGAACTATGATTAGACATTAATATTCTCTAAGAAACCATGACATCTAATACGCTTTTGTAAATATTATATAAAAATAATTTAAACAAAGGCACTTGAATCAAGTTGCCACTATATGATTTATTGTTAAACATGTTACCACATGAAAAATTCCACTCTAAAATTCCCCCCCAAAACCTCAGGGGCATCCACTGAGACAATCTCACAAGTTGTGTTGAGGAGGTCTGTGATGATGAGCAATTTGGGATTATTCTCCTCTCTTTAGATTTGAAACCATATCCAAAAATTCAAACTTTCAGTCCCAGGGCCTTGGAAGGATGCTGAGGTCCTACTCAGTGGAGCCAAGTTGACAGGGGGTCATGGCAGGGGGAAGTATTTTCTTCAAATAGAATTGTCAAAGTTTGTGTTTATTCTCTGGATGACATTTTAACTAGTACTATTTGGACGTTACAATGTAAAGCATATATAATGAGTATGTTAGTATAAGATATGTGGACTTATTTCAATTAGTCCTCTTTTGCTGTGAGACCTGGCATATTTATGAAATTCACTGTACTAAATTATATCAAGCCAGTGTTCTAAGCTCCATGAGTTTTTGTCCCTCTCTCTGCAGGTCATAATAGACTCTGTTGCAACTGCCCCCTACCTGAGCTTTTCTTGCCTTACCAGCTAATTTGCCCCATGAAATTGTACCTTTAAAAGAGACCAGATTATTTCTCTCTCCACTAATTGCTGCTGTGGATTAAAATTGTATAATGTCTTCTCATCACCCTTAAATTAGAATTGCCAGATAAAATACAGGACAGTGTTGTATTTTAAGCATTGTACTAGTGCAGTACAAGTATTGGACGAGACATACTATGCTAAAAGTAATTATTATCTACAATTCCAAGTTATTAATATTTGGGCAGCCTATTTTTATTTGCACCCTAGTGTAGCTTATAAAGCAGACTCCTTTAAGTGGCCTGCAAACCCTACTCACTCTGGCTCCTGCCTGTCTTGCCTGCATCATTTTATACCAGTCTCTACCACATTCTTCTCTACTCCCTTGTTTTACAAACTTCAGGGTGACCCATTAGTGGATGGTGAAATTAACTTAGTGGTATCTCTGTGTTAAAGAGAGAGAGAGAAAGAGAACAAAAAAAATAAATGAATAGAAATGAATATCAAAGTGCACAGCATGAAGTAAGCATAAATGTTGTTTCATAAAATTCTTGTTTAAGTTATATGTGTGTCTGTGTCTAGTGTGTGTGTGTGTGTGTGTGTTTTAGGTGGCAATGTATAATTAATTTCTTACTGTTAGGGTAAAGTATTTTGAAAGCCACCGCCTAACCACATTGCCCTCTATTCATTTCCTTAAGCTTGCAAGTGCAAACCACTTTCCTGCTTTTTGACATTTGAAAGTTCTTTTTCCTCTGCCTAGAATGATTCTCCTCTCCACAAATACCTTACTCCCTTCATGTATCTAGTGCCTTGTAATTCTTGGGTTCTAATCTTAAATGGCAACTTCTTAAAGAGGCTTACAACAGTCAAACACATTGGAAATTGAAGAGGATGCTTCACCCTGATCTAAGGATCTTGGGCAGACAAATATATTGAACGTGACACAGTCATACACACACACACACCCCCCTCCAATTTTATTTGAATTTACTATCAAAATTGGTAATTTTTTGAGTTGGTTCTATTAGCAAATAATGTCACATTTTTGTGGTTATATTTCATTCTCTCTTTTATATGTTAAATGCAGTCAAAAATAATGAAGTCTAGAAATTTAAATTTGCTTTTTAATTATTTTGCTTGATCTGATTATTTGCATACGTTGTTATAGTCTGTAAGTACCTAATTATTTAGAATCTGAACTTCTGTGAAATGTTCTTTTTTTGTTTCAGAATATTATGGGGGAGTCAAATCTCTTAGAGTAAAATAATTTACAGAAGTCTGTTTTGAGGATCAGAGAAAAATTCTTTGAATATGCTTACATGGACTAAATAGCACTGATTTTATTCTAAATGATACTCATAAAAGCCTTTGCATAATGCCACTATTTTCCATTTATATAAACTTCTAAAAAATGAGCATGCTTTTCTTCCAGCTACTAACAACAGATGTGCTTAGCATAAAACATCAGAAGTGAATTTTGCAGACTGTAGCTAAGATCTAGTAGAATTGGAATGAAAATTTGCCTACAAGGGAGCTGTTTGCTATTTTCTTCTGCAAATATGTTTCATATTTTCCTTAAAAGTGAGGGGGAAAGGGTAAGCTCTTAGTCATGCTTTTGTATTAGCACTGCCTCTCCTTAATGACTTTAAATATCTTTTAAAAAGTTTAAATGTGGTTCTTGTGCCAGAGACTTTCAACAAAAGAATTTTAATTCAAAAGAGTAGCAATAATATCTTATGCCACTTATATTTGAAGAAGTCAGTTTTAAAATTCAGTTGCCTCTGTCATAGAGAGTTTTCAATCATTAAGCATCCTTTCTAATTTTTTTTCTAAAAATTTTTCAGGATTTATGGTTGAAGCAATAAAGTAAACTGGAAAGCATATGAGATTGCCTCTTCTATATATGACAAAGAAAGCTACTTCACATGCTTCTTTTAATATATATAAATGATTTGCTAAAATATTACATAGAGCACTGATTTTCCTTTTAATAGTAAAGTGAGATATTTTCAAGTTCCTAAGAGTGATCTTTGAATTTACCCCAATAGTCATATATTACATTTGTGATAATAATTTGGGGAGTATATTGTTTATTAATAGTAGCTTACATTTCTATAGTACATTGCAATTTCCAAAGCATAAATTTACCCTTTTAAATTCTAAACTATGATTTTTTCTCAAAGCTTTATAAAATGTTTTTCATTTGAAATTTTAATAAACTAAATTCAATTTTTAAATCAGGTTGTTTTATTTTTTCCTTTATCTCCCCAAAACTTGGGATCTTTTTAATTAACTTTTTTATTATCTTATTTATTATTTCATAGTTGAACAAAGCCATCCTTAGTTGGCTTTGTTCAGCTATAACATGAAACAATAAACTTTTTACTAAATCTATTAATCATCAAAAGGCACTATGTAGATGTTTTGTTAGCAGATAAAATAATATCTTTTCTCATAGGATAAGTCTTTATTTCAAGTAAAAGTAATGGAATTGTGTTCATTGCTCCAGATTTATCATACCATACATTTCTAGAAACACTGTGCAGCTGTGAAAGAAATTGACCATAACAGTGAGTACCCCATGTTTTGTAAAACTGATTAGTTTTGTAATATAACTTGCATAATGACAAACCAAAATTTTGTTCCACATTAGTGCACAGATAAAATTGACTCTTTGATTTGCTACTGCAGAATGCATTTTCAAAACTAGTCACTATTTGAAAATTTGTTTCTGACTTGTGGTTGGCCGGAGATCTTGATTGCAGAAGAATAACCCCATTCTTGAATGTAGGACACCAGGCAACTGTTGTTTTTTCCTCAGGATTTGACAATTGCGATAGTTTAAAGCCAAGTCTTGTTGCTTTGCTAAATTAGTTATTCTCTTCTCCTTATCTATGGTCACTGACATTTCATAACATTTGAGCATCTTGCTATTTTGTTGGATGAGCATACTACTGAAATCACAATAGTGACTGAACATTCAAGAGACTGCAAACATTTTGGTGATCGTCAATTGATTTTTTAATGTAGAAATTCTTAGAAAGCAAGGTAATAAGCACTGCTAAAGAATTGACCATGGCACTATAAAATATATCTATTGTGTTTAAGTTTCAAGATTTCATCTATAAAAAAAGGGAACATTTTAATTTTTATATTGTCCCCAGCATTTGGTCTGTGCTTGTGTGCCATCTAACCCTTTGAGAGTCTTCCAGGTGTGACTTTCATCATTTTAGCTTTTTCCTCTCTCTCACTGTGTTGCCTAAGTAACAAAATTCAGTAGTAAATAGCTGTAGCAATAAGTTTACATGTCAAGGCTTTCCTGGAATGTACTGAAATGTGTCCTTCAGCATGTCCACTTTTACCATCCAAATTCTCACAACGTGAGAATTCTGCAAAGGCTTTAGAAGGTTCATACATGCTGGGATTTAAAATCTAATATTTTTACTTATGTACATAATAAGATAAATTGGAGTTATTTTCAAGATGTCAGGAAGCATATGCTCACAGCTCCTTTGGATCAGTTGTCATTTCATGTATATGGTTGAATGGAACAAATTTAAATATAGGGAATTTGGCTTGGCTCTACTAGCTCTGCAAAGGACACTGTCTAATTGATATAACCATGGTGGCCATAAGAATGTGCCTCTCAGATCTCCAGCTGTAAGGAGCTTAACTGCCCAAGGGCCTAACAGCTGTGCTCTGAAATTTATATTGGTTCTTGTGCTGGTGGGCTGCCCTCAGGCTGCTCCCAGCCAGAGACTGAGCATGGCAGGGATACCAAGGCAGGCCTGTTTCCGGGAGATGCAGCACTCCTCTGAGGCACAACTTTGGCTTGAGGACTCATCAACTGCCTTGCCTAATTTTTCTTTTATCTGCATGGCAGTCTGAGATGCTGTCGCACTAACTAGCTAGCTAACTAACTAATTATAACTTTCCTCTTTCCCTTTCTTCCCTCTCATTTTCCAGCAGCATCATGGTCTAATGACCCTGCAATCCTCCCCCAGCTCTATCCCTGTTTTCTCCCACAGGCTTTTCCCCTATGAGATTTCTTTCTCACTTAATTTTATTTTGGTGTCTGCTTCTCAGAAAACCTAAACTAACACAATAAGTAGATCTTATATTATGAAGTTTTAAAAAATTCTCTTCCGAATGTGTAGATCTCATATTGTTTTTTGTTATAATAAAGTACATGGTTGCTACAAAATATTCAGGAAAGTCAGAAATAATTTTACAAGTAAATTCATATAATTTGATGAATAGACAGGCTATAAATTATAAACTAAAAAAGTGCTTATTATCACTCCATGCATAAAGATGTAGAGAAAAAATATAGAGCTTACCTCCACTTCATATATATTAATAGGAATAAATGACTCAGTGCTTTGAAAGATCTTTGTAGAGTGATTGGATTAGCATATAATCCACAAGAATTAAATATTAATTTAGTTCATATTAAGAATGTTAAGTGTAACCATACTTCTAATTTCAGGATTGTAATGGTATATTCATATATTTTTCTTTTCATAGTAGAAATCTAGAATAACATTGGACTATTAATTCTTCATCAGTTTTGATCTCCTTGAGGATAGAGACCATGATTATTTTACTTTGTATTTCAAGTACCAATAAAGGCCAAGTTCAGAGTGAGTACTTAATGAAAATTCTCACATCTTCCTACTCAAATTGATGTCCCAGGGCCAGGATTATTGGCACCACTATGGAATATATTACAAATGCAGGATCTAAGGTTACCTACAGACCTCCTGATTCCAAGTCTGCACTTTATCAAGATCTCTAGGTGGTTCATGTGCACATTAAAGAATGAGATGAAGTGATCCAGAGCACTTGTCTATCGGATAACCATCCTTTCTGTATCTTCCTTCCTAAAGTAATCCCACCTTTAATCAATGCCTCATAACCATTTATTCAGGGAAAGCATTTACTCAGGGGAGAAGGCATATTTGTCTAAACTGGTGATGGCATGATTCTCTTTGAAAATTATTTGCAAACATTTTATCCATTGGTTTTTGAGTTAGGAGGGAAAATCTCACAAAGGGAACGCTTCTGGTCAAGGTGTTATTGATTTCAAAAAGAGAAAACACCATTTTTTTTTTCTTAACCTCTGGATGTTTTTGCACCTTTAAGGGACCCCTACAAGTGCCTTAGCTTTTTTTCTACTTGTCTGATAATTAAGCTAAAAGAAGGAAGATGGGACCATGAGAAACAAAGAGCAGTGTAACCAGAGCCCCGACCTATTATACCTGGTACTGCATTGATGGACCTCTTGTTATGTGAGATAAAACAAACCAAAACAAAAACAAAACAATGACAAAAACTTTTATGTTTAAGTCAATTTAAACAGGAGCTATTTTCATTTTTTAAATTATTATTATTTTTAAAAATTTTGCAGCTGAAGAGACTCTAACCCATACAAAGTTTTGGCTGCATGAGTGAATGGCAGATGAAAGATGTAAATTCTACTGTTGTGTAGGTAAAGAAAAGAACCATCATTTCTTTTATAGACATAGTTGCATATTTTTATCTGCTCTAGAGTTAGTTATATATTTGTTCTCCTGTATTGAAATTCATCACAGTTATGTTTCCTGCAAAAACATATGTTGCTTTAAACAAGATCAAATATTCTGTAAGAAGAAAAAAAATAAAATGGAATCTATTTATACTTAAGGCCCAAATGTTTGGACAATTCACTAAGAAAACAAAAGTAGTTAAATTGTTCACTTGGTTCTATTTATCTTGGAGCAATGGCTACTTTATGTAATATTCTCATTAATTGAACAGTATTAAGCATTCTTTACTCATATAGATATGTATATGTGGAATTATCTTTACACATGGGTAAAATGATGATGAACTATATTAATTTCATATACTTTAAGAATTCATATAAGATAGAATTTGAGACATTACCATCATCATCATTGATTTTATGTTAGCTAACACTTACTGTGTACATACTAAATACTAGGCATTCTTCTAAGTGCTTTACAAGGATTAACATATTTAATCCTTATGACCACAGCTCTATGACTATTTTTGTATAATTATTCTTTCCCTGCTTTGGATCAGGATACCCCAAGTTTGACACTACTGACGTTTTGGGCTGGATGATTCTTGACTGTTGGAGGCTTTACTGGGCATTGTAGGATATTTAGCAGCATCACTTCCCTCTGCCTACCAGATGGGTTGAAAACCACTTTTGTATCATAGATGAGGAGGATATCAAGCGTAGAGAGTAGGCAACCCAATTTTCCAATTAGGACTTCTGCAGTCATTCCCCCAGCTGCTGTAAGTTTTGGCTGCCATAAGATGAGTCCCTTTGGAAATTGTCTACATATGAATAGAGTCAACTTGCTCATGGTAATGCTCCCTCCCTTGGGTACAGCTTCATCCCATGTGTGGACAAAAAGCCTGATCTCATTGATTAAAGATAAGACAACTCTAAAGGACCACCCTAAAACCAGAGCTCATAGTGGAATGAGGTAAGGCCTCTGTTGCACCCATATTAATGTTGAACTTCCCCGTCTTCCCAGTCCTGTTTCCTTCACTTCTCATAGGTGTTATTTTGAGAGCACACCCTCACATGCCTCCTGGCCACAAATTTGAGTCTCAGAGTCTGTTTCTGAAGGAACACACCTTTCACAGGGTTATACAAATAATAAGAGGCAGAGCCAGGATTCAATCTCATTTTGGATTAGGTTTTCATGTTCTTAGCCACTATGCTGTGTTGCCTGTATTATACCTATTGCTAATGAAAAGAAGGGGGCAAGTGGAAATGTGATGTTATTAGTTTTACTATTGCCATGTTCTTTGCCTGAAATACCTCTCTACATGTGTTTGATTGATTCCATTCATCACCCTGTGCTTGCCCCATTTTATGTAGTCCAGTGGAGACATCCTGTTATCTGTATGCTATTAATATTTTACCTACCACCAGGCCAAATAGTCTAAATATCAAGATCTCTTGCTCCATAAATTAGGGAGAGTTAGAGATAGATGTTAATGCCCCTTGACTAAACGCTGATGCACTGAATTTTGAGCTCTATAATGTTTCACCTCAGATTGGAACTTTACCATTAACATTTCCAGTAATTTCATAGTCTTTAGTTTCATTTTCTTCATTTTCATTTTCTTCATTTTCTCCTTCCTCTAAACAAAATACTCATCTCCCCTATCTTTAAAGTTTGCGTGCATAAATTAAAAACAACTAAACAGCCAACACTAAAAATCCTTGATCCTCCTACTTTTAAAAATACCTTATTTCTCTTCCTCTATTTATCGTCAAATTTCTTGAAAAGGTTGTCAATTATTGTTATCCTATATTATGTGGGTCCTGGTCAACCCACTAAAATTTGACTTCTTCCTCACTTCCACTTTTTAGAACCAGTGTTTATTACTGGAAACTAAAACCTTCTCAACCTCTTTCGAGTTTAATTACTTTGTCACTTCTCTAAGTATTTGGTCAGGGTGGGCAAACACTCCTTTTTGACATTCTCATCTTCCATGGCCTATGAGATTCTAGTCTTTCCTTTCTCTTTCTGACTCATCTGAATCCTCTTTAAAATCAATCTGTCTCACTGATTTCTCTGTGCATTGAGGGTGATGTTGTGGACAGCTTGTGTTCTCACGCCTGACATTTCTCTTTAGACATCCCTTCTGTACTGCCATGGCTTCAACCTCCATACATATACCAAATCTGTATTTTCTAGCCTCAGCTTTATTTTGAGTTCTGTGATAAGCCGGAAGTTACACAGTGCTTCCACTATGGATCAAACGCAGAATTAAGTGCTCTAAAAATATTAACTCACTAAATTCCTGCAGCAATTCTACGGGGTAGGTAAACTTATTATCTCCATTGTATAGATGACAAATCTGAGGCACAGAAATGTTGTCTAAGGCATAGAGCTAGTAAGAAGTAGAACCAGAATTCAAACCCAGGAAGCCTGAAAGTGTTTTTAGCCACTGTTCTAGAAACCTAGAAGTCATCCCTAACTCCTTATTTTTCATTCACCAATATACCATAGGCCATTTTGCCAATTGTCTCTCTTACATGTTTTCATTATCAGTTTTTTCATTTCTGTCTTGTTCACCACCTGCTGAGTTCAGGTCCTTAGCAATGGTGATCTGGACTATTCCCAAAGCCTCCTGACTATTGTTTTCCCATTCCAGTTTCTCATCCCCACATATACAAATGACCCTCCATAATCAACAAAACTTTTCTTTCTAAAACACAAATATTATCACCTCAATACTCTGCTTTGAGAACCTGTCCAGGCACCCCAATGCCTAAAGTACAGAATCCAATTATCTTAGCATGATATACAAACTTTCTCTGGCTTTCTTACATACCTTGTGATTATTTCATTTTTATGTGTCTGATACAGCACTGTGATTCTTTTATATGTCCATTTTACCTACCTGACCATAAAACTCTAGACGTTAGGGACCATGACTTATTCAATCACACATTCACTAAGCAACATCTATATGTCATACTTAGCGAAAGCCACTAATGACACATATCTGAGTTTAATAAATAGAAATTGTTTTTCTAGTGCTGGTCAGAGTGACTATCATGTGGTAGTTGTTGAATGACAATTCCTGAATTGAATTGAATGATTCTACTCTAAATCATCTTTATAGTCATATCTTCAGAGGCTACCCTCCACTAAAACAGCACCACAAAGACATTAAACAGGATGGTATTCTCAGAATACAAAGATAGCAATTTGTGTACATCTGTGTCTTTGCATATTCTGTTGCCTTGACTTAAGATGCCACTGTTTGTTGACCATCTAGTTATTCTGTAAGATCCAAGTTGTTAATGGGAAGTTTTTCCCCAAATCCTATATTCTTTCACCACCACCCCTTCCATCTTTGCTAAAGAGATAGAATTATTCTTTTCACTCTGTCCTGTCACCAAATTTGGTATATGTATTTACAATAGTATGTGTAAGGTTTGTACCGAATTGTGTCTTCCTCAATATTTTATCCTACAGCTATGAACAGTTTTTATCTAGCATGTTTTTAGCATAAAAGAAATATTCAACTGAATATTATCTGAATTGAATTAAAATCAAATGATTTTCTTAAGGCAAATACCTATTTCTATGTGCCTTGTTGTTCTGTGTGTATATATTCCACCTCTGTTACCAGTTTGTAATCTGATTTATCAGTGTCCAGCAATTAGATATAGTGCTTGTAGAATAAATATGTAAACAAATGACTCACATCACCCCAAATGTATAAGATGATGATTTTGTTACTCAATCATTTTTTTCTTATTAAATATTTAATTATTGGATTATTTGGAGGTGGAGTAGGAGTAGAAAACATGAATCCAGAGGTACAAGTCTAAATGCGTTAAAGGCTTATTTAAACATTTCTCCTGCTATCTATTGATTGAAGGATTTTAAAATACTAGCAAAGAGCAGAAATAGCCATTACTGTGTGCAATAGGACTAAAGTCAAGATATTACAAAATCCAGTTCTTATTTAACAGAGTTGACCCTTTACATGGAGAGATTCCTGCTTTTGATTAAGAACTAATTCAAGGGTTATTCAGAGATAATTATGTGAGGCCTGGGATAGTTCTCATGTATATGTCCTTTTGGGATGCAGGTGCTTGAAGTAAAATCTTGAAAGAAATAGTAGGAACAGAATTCCCAAATGATACATCAGTATCATAATAAAGTGTTCTATTAAAAAGGAATTAGAAAATGTGAAAATTTCTTTACATCTATACATATTAAAAAATTTTCATCAATAAAATTAGATGTTTAAATCAGAGAAAGAAACAGTTTAATCTCCAGTAAGGGGAAGAAGATATATAACACAACATTTGGTGTCTGTAATATAGTAAATAATGCAATGAGACTTAGAAAATTTATAAAGATTTTTCAAAATTAGAAAACATATTTAATTAGAAATTATAATTATTTGTAGTACACTGCAATAGGATTTTTAGATTTGATCTTGAAGATATTGTGGAGAAAGGATCACAAATTTGTCAAAGAGAAACATTGTAAAAAGATATTTACCATACTTATTTAATCATGGTGTAGGATATGGTAACCTGGTCTTCTGCTCTATAAGGACAAATTCTTGGTACAGTTCAACAGTATCAAGTTGATCAGACTTGAAAAGGCTGATTCATATTGATTAAAATCAAAAGTGACATATATAAGCTACAATGCCAATTTATTTTCTTACAATAGAAATATAACTGTCATAGCACATTTCCTTTAGGCAACCTGCATGAGGAGACCATTATCAGAAAATTGCTGGTTGAGTATGGAGTCAGAACTGGTGTTTGGGATGTAGGGATGAAGCTAAGGGGGCACTTATATCATTTGCATATTTAATGACCACAGGCTAAAATAGCCAGATGTATCCATTTTCTCAATAGATTTACTTTCTCATTCCATATGAGGGGTTAAGTTATTGGTTCAGGGCAGTCTCTTCCTTGCAAAATGATGGATGGCTGCTGCCAAAACTCTTCTTTTTTTCTTTGTATACATTTCTGACAAAATTTCTTCCAGTTGGCACATTTTTAAAAATTCAGCAAAGTTAATTTATTAATCCATTTACTGTCAAGTTCTTCTTGCTTGCAAGTGATTCTGTCTTCAAATAATATATTTGCATATCTCTGACCTTACATATACTATGCTGAATTTAGAGTTTTAACTATCAAAGTGAAATACTATTTTCTTTTTTCCTACTTCTTGGTGGAATTTTCTTGCCCTCTCTATGCCCTGATTAATCAATGAAAGCATAAAACTAGATTTACAGAACCACACACAATGCGCTCTTCTCATTATTATTGTAAACTGTATTTCTACTACCATCGTTCTGTAGAACAATGATGGTTAATGAGATAATGTTTCAAAAATTTCCCCAGTACCTGTTTCAAATAATGACATTTATTTGGAGATATGGAAAATCTTTAGATTATTTGAGGTTTGCATTTCGTTTGTACTGCTACTTGCATATACAACAAAAGTACTCAGTTTTCTTTTGGGGTGACATTTATAAGGTGACTCTGTATGTGGCAATTGAGAGGTTGATTAAAAATAACTTTTTTACATTCAGCCAAAGGTTTAACAAATTACTTTCAAGGGATATTTAATATTTATGCATTTTTATAGCATTATAGTAAAATTTCTCCTTCCAAATGTCTTCATGATTGGTTTCACTAGAAAGTATTTTCTATTTTTTTATTATTTAATTTATTTTAGAGATGGAGTCTCACTCTGTTACCTAGACTGGAGTGCAGTGGCATGATCATAGTTCACTGCAGCCTCAAACTCCTGGGCTGAAGTGATCCTCCTGCCTCAGCCTTCTGAGTAGCTGGGACTACAGGTGTGCACCTAAACAAATTATTTTAAATAAAAGATTATAAGTGAATTCAAAAATAAATTGTAATTGGTCTACCTTGTATTTGAATGAGTGGATAAGCAGTTCCATCATTTTGAAATTCATCTCAATATTAATCTTTTTACCTTACATAGCTCTAAATAGAAATACTAGACCAATATATTCACTGTAGACAGTCTCTTGAGAATAAAAACCCTGTCTGGCTGGTGGCATATGAGGCTGACCTTAAATGTTTTATGTGCATCCTTTTTCTTTCATTACATCAATGTGCTTTCTTTTAAACAAATATTTTGTTTTATATATTTGGGATTTGTGTTTTCAATCTTCCATGAGCCTAATTCTGAAACATAAAATTAATTTTTCTGAAATCAGCAAAATACTATTTGAAATTCAATTAAAATAATTTTTGTGGGAGAGTTAAAATGCAAATCAGTAATGCATTTAACTTTTTACTATTCCTTATCAATTAACTTATTGAGTTTGTATTTAAAGGTAAAAGCAAAGAGTTTAATTTTTTCCTTGGCTTTCTGGTATCAACATGTCCTAATTCTTCATTCTCATAATCCAAGAGGAGAAACAGATATTAAAACTCAAAGGTATCTATGTCTTATGACTTTCTTTGAGTTTAATGTGGAGATAGCAGTATTCTATTAGTTGAGGAATATAAGAAGTCTTGAATTTAAGAGCTTATCCATAGAACCCAACCAAAGATGAGTGCATGTGTATGTATATAATACTATATTATTTATCGTTATTCGATTAAAGCAGTGTGGCAGTACAGAATGTAAGAAAGTGTTTATTGGCAACTATGTTGAAAATGACTAAATTCTATAAATATTTGGTTCCCTTTAAAAATCAAGAGTGGATTTGGACCATTATGTTTCTCATGTGTCTGGTCTCTAGATTTTTTGGTTATATTCCCTATATTCCCTTTGTTTCCCCATAAATAGCTGTTTTTATTCCTAAAGCTGTTGTAAATCATTGGGGGAAATTCTGGTTTCTTATACATATGGCTCTATTTATCTCTGTGCCCAGATTTTTGTTTGTAAATTAATTTTAATGGTGCTCATTTGACCCCAAATTTTGCTTGTACTAGCCAGTCAAACATTGTTAGGTGGGGTATGCATGTGTGTGTGTGTGTGAGGGGCAGAGAGAGGGAGAGGGAGAGGGAGAGAGAGAGAGAAAGTAATATTCTGCTCTTAAACTTTCTGGTTTTATAAATATTTAATTAGCTGTCTGGATATTTCACTACATAAAATATATTTGAATTTCTGGTAACTTAAAAGTTAAGTTAAAGCTAATAGTATAAATAGTTCATCAATTTTATTTCAAAACCTTTTGCTTGTTTTGACAATTAGAATTTTATATAAGAACTTAAATTTTTTCACAAGTTTGTTATGAAACACATTTAATTCACCAAAAATGAAAAGTCAATATTTTGGACAAAATCTTATTTGGTTGACATGTGACGCTCTTTCTAATTTGGGAGATTTGACATAAAATCAAAACACAACCTAGAAGTCCAAACTACTATTTAGATTTCTTCAGAGTATCTCAGTTGAGATAACAGCAATTAAGTGTAGTTGGAGATATGCATTCCTGTTGCAATTATAATTATTATAGGAATTTGTACTAACTAGTATAGAAAAAACATTAATTAATAGAAAATAATTGAAATGTTTAAATGAGATTTCTATGTCTTAGTATTTTTCATTTATTATGACCACTGCATGGGGAGAAGTAGTCAAATAACTTACTATAGGACTTTGGAGCTCTTGCCACAATTTCTGTACTTAAGAAGGTCAGATGACTAGAAATAGTTTTTAAAGTTATTTAGCAGAAGGAGAAACTAATGTTATGATAAATATTTTGCCTATAAACTTTTTTTCTAAGGTAATGTCAGGAAGGTTCTAAAACTAGTAGAAGCTTGTTATATTTATTTTCTTTAATTTCTGTACATTTATTAGCAGTGTTTTATGTATATACAAAACAATATATTTTACAAATGTTCAAAATATGTTTTTGATCAATAAAGTCAACAAACATTTATTGAGTGCCTACCAAATAATAGCCACTGTTCTAAGCACTGGACATATTCTTGAGAAGTGAGTTAGATAATATAAATAATAATTACAAAATACATCTAGTAATAGTAACTGCTCTGAAGAAAAATAAAGCAAGGTGAGATGGTAAAGAGTGAAAGGTTTTTGGGGAGAGAGGGAAGGTGTTATTTTAGATGGAATTGTGAGGGAAGCCCTGGCCATTGAGGTAGGACATAGGAGAAGTGAGAGAGATGTCCTCTATTCTCATGGGTAATTGGAAGTGGTGGGTCTCAGAAAGAGGCAACTGTAAGAGCAAGACTCCAAGGCAGATGACCTACACTTGAGCTTTTTACACAAAAATTTACAAAGTCTGGCCATGACTACTTTACTTTACCAAAGTTTGTTGAGTATCTCAGCCTGCAATCTAATATTAAATGACTCAGAAAGTTTTGAAGGAATAATTGACTCCATTTAGTGGTAAAATTAAAAGTAATATAGGGTCCAGTCTCATTGTATGGTCACTTAAGGAATACACATGTAACATATCTAGTATTGTGCCACTTTTTAGTGACATTTTTGAAGACAATGTCAGCTTGGATGTGGAGGGGTTTTGCTATATGAGGGCAAGAGATAAGAATTAAAAAACAGCTTAGGCCTTGGCTCAGAGTAAACACTCCATAGTTGTAAATTACTGTTACCATTATTATTATTATTATTAAGAATTGTTGTTTTGCTTGAATAATAGAATGATTGGGAAAATATTATAACTATCAATAGGGTGAACAAATAATGGGGTGAACAAATAATGGGCTGACCAAATGCTATTCCACAATCAAACATGATTCCTAAGCCTAACAATCTATCAAAGGAACCATGTTATTTCTCACCTTTGGTGGAATTTTCCAATGCACTATAGCTACTGCCTTATGTGAACTCAATAGGTGCATGCAGTCCATTAGAAAATGCCAAAGCAAGCTCTCTCTGACCTCCTGTCTATTAAAATTATAGATACTTAGCCTGTCAGGTCTCCATGAAGTGGATGAGGTGTGAGGTGTTAACAGTCTTGTTGAGAAGGGTGTTGGTTGGGCTCCCTCACAGTAGAAAAATGGCACCTGGTCACAATGATGTTGCTCAGGTGGGAGTAGCAGCCTGTCTTCTTTGCTCTGTGTAACTCGCTAGATGCCAGTGATCTTCATACTCCCCAGACCCTCAGAGGTACTGTGGGCTGCACCCTTAGAGGCCAGCAGCCCAATGTATAATCCAAAGGCAGCAAGGGACAAATATTTCATCCCTGCACCACCCCCACCCCCACCTAACCCCTACTGAAGTTACCCAGTTGCTTATATAATGCAAGAACCCCAGCCACTGGAGTCAGCCTTCCTATGTGCCATTGCATATAAACATGTGAAAGGACTGAAACTTTGGACAAAGGGGCTAACCACAGAAAGGCTGCTGTAGCCCTCTAAGTGCAGACACTGATCCTCAGAGGTAGACTGAGAAGTCTTGGAACTAGAGATGGCTGCCTAAGAGGCAGGTCACAGGGTCCCTTCCCCAACCCTTTTCCTCTAACCACCTAGAAGGTGTGCACTATGAGTTAAAGTACTAAACACAATGGCTTTGGGTAGATAGAAGCTCAAAACAAAACAAAAATAAGGGGAATTAAAATATATTACAAAAAACAAGATATAGTATGAGGAAGTAAAAAAAAAATACAAATATATTATTAAATAAAAACAAAGGTCCATAATTTTAGCCAATTGGAAATTCAAAATTAACTTTAAAAATTATATAACAAAAGGATAAAAGGGCATTGTTTGGCTTTTGTATATCTACAACACAGATTCTAAATTAACTTTAACATTTGCTAAAATGCACCAATTGAGCTGACAGTTTCATGGACTTAATCAATACTGGACTCAAATTATAGTTACACCTGAGGACCTCACCAAATTTACACATGGTATACCCTATAATCTTAGAATAACTAAACATAAAATAGAGGAAAAATAGATATGCCTCACTGTAACTATCTTGCCTAAATTTCCCATAGTTGTAGCATTCATTACCCTAAAATATCCCATAGTGGGCATAAATGCACTGATGTAATGAGTAATAAATGAAAGTTAAATTAAGTCTTTGGAGCTTATAAATTGGCTGGGTAAAATGGGACCCAACAGATACCCAGTTAAAATAGTTAAAATGGCTCAATGTAAGTTAAAACAGGGCCATCAAGGATTAAAACTTATATAAGATTTAATTAATGAAGAAATGATTATCCCCACTACTTCACCATTTTGTAGCCCAATTTTGCCTGTTCTTAAACCTGGAAAGAATAAATGGCACGTCATGATGAATTATTGTAGAGGCTTTAGTAACCTCCTCTTGTGCCCTTCAATGGGTTTTTGAACAACATATGATGGCTATAATTTGCCCTCAGACTTCTGACATGAAATATTGCCCTTCTTGTCTCTATGCGATACACCATTAGAGTAAAAATTACTGGCTGCCTATTGGGCTTTTCTGGAAATAGGGCCTGTCACAGATCCTGAGTCTGTGACTCTTCATATCCAGCTGCCCTTTATGAGTTGAGCCATAAAAGTAACACACCACAAGCTTGACACAGCTACTGAGGGCCCCTGATACAGGGTGGAGCTGAACCTGTGCCCTCTGCTATATTCTGCCTGTAGGAGGTTATGCCCTCTCTGTCCTCAGTCTATTGCTAAATCCCATGGTGCAAGAAAAGGTCCCCCTCCCCCAGACTCCATAGATCTCTGGGAGCCCATTGGAATTAACCAAATGAACAGCCATAGGAGTTTGTAGACTGTGCACATGGCACTGTCACCATCATTGCTGAAGAAGCTCAATGGAATTTGCTGCTTTCCATCTCTGACCCAAGATGTCTCTGATAAAGGACTGGGCCCAATTGGCCAAACTTCAGACAATCATCTTAGCAATAAATATCTGGGTCAATAAATGGCCTCATCTGCACATTTTTACAAACTCTTGGGATATTGCCTAAGAATTTCCCTCTTTAGGTTAAAGAACTACTGAAATCTCTTGCTTTACAGAAACTCAAATATAAATCAAGTTGACACATATCTCTACATATATTGAGGCCACAACACAAGATCTCACCAGGTCACTCTTTATCCCCTTTGGAATGCAGAAATTACTGATCATGACCAAGACACACATTACACTTCTCAGAATACACAATGCTGGGCTTTTGAAAGATTTTCAATAAACCTTTCATTTCCCTGATAGGTCCCAGGCAGGCTGGATTAAGTGACAGGCCAAATGGGCTCCTCAATGAACCCATTACTTGTTTTATTTAACTAATAAAATGGCAAGTGGAGGCCTGAATGGGTCTCTATCTTACCTCAGGTCTTAATGTCTCTTAATTTAAGGCCCCTTAGCTGATTCATACCACATCAACTTTAAAAATAAAAACAAAAAGAAAACAAAACAAACAACAAAAAACTCCAAAAAACTTTCCATAGCTTTTTTCCCCTATATTTAAAGTGGGATATGTCTTGCTTCTATGTAAAGACTCTTTACATACAAGGCCCTTTAATAATGTCACCCAATATCTTTATGGGTTTTTGATCCTGCCATCATCTCATAAGTGCTGGAGGCCAGATGGAGAACACATATTCTTCTGGGACCCGTTAATCATAAATTAGCCCATAGGCTAGGTACCTGCACATCTGATATGGGACCCAGTTGAGGCTGAACTCCTGCCACTCAAATAACCTTTCTCAATATTCAGGTTAAGGAGAAGATAATTCAAATGGGCTGTCCTTCTGATCCCTTCCAGAATATTAAAATTAGTACTGCAGTACCTATCTGCAGCAAATCCCCTCATCACCCACGTAGGAAAACCCCACAGACTGTATGGACTACCAAAAAGGGAGATGAAAAACTTCACTTAATAAATAAAATCATATTCAAAGATAATAATAGAATCAACACATTGTCACATAATCATAATACCAGACAACCCCTCTTTAGTAATAATATATGCTGGAGAAAAATCAACATCAAACAACAAAGCCTATCAAGTGCAGTTGTACACCAATCTGTTGACTATTGGTCTTGCTAGTATTGGTCTGGGCGCTTTCATTGGCTTGCAATCTGGAAGCTCAAACCTTCCAAGCAAGTCATTGTTTCAACCAAACAGGACTAATGGTGAGGTATGAAAGCCATCAGTTGTGGCTAATCCAAACCCTATAGCATAAAGACTCTACTGACTTGCCTGTCATCAACCCACATTGACAACTGAGGAAAAAGGACCATAGTAATTGACTAAATTAGAGGGTCTGCCTAATGGCTAATGCTGGAGCTCCAACCTCAGCTACAGATATTTTAATTGGCAAGCAACTTAACACCCAATTAACCACACACACACAAATCAGGTCATATGATTTAAGACCTATCTGCAGCAAAACTCCTTTCATCATCCATCTGGGAAAACCTTAAACTGTTGGGAGATTTTAGATTCAACTACTCTTAATTGAGACTTCACTGGCACTGGCACTGATACTTAATTGAGTCAGGTCCTGGCATTTTGGCCCATTATGGTAGTATCACATCTCTGGGTGGAGGTCTAGCTCCCAGGTCCAATGTTTTGCCCATATCAACCTGAGTAGTGTACACTTGGGAAGTATAATCCAGTCCCACATTCCAGACAAAATTGTCCCAGCCCAGGAGCTTGTCTCTGGAGATAAAATCAACTGAAATGACATTGGCCCAGCCCAAGACCTGCACCAGAGGTGACTTTACCCTGAACACTGAGACCACCACCCCAGCAAAGTCCATCGGCTGCCTCTCCTAAGGTACTGACAAACTGGACAAGGACATGTATTGCTTTTCTCCCACTGATATTAGGGAGTTTGCTGTTTGTTTAACCCATGATCCTGATGTATCTCTATATTCCCACACCTAAAAGGAAAACTGTATCATTCTAAAAATTAATGGAGATTGTTGCTTTCCCCAAGAGGCAATTGTCTTACATCGCTACACATCTTGACCCTCTCAATCCCCGGGACTTCTCACTGCCCAGTGCCTCCTCCTATTCCTACCTCCAGCTTTTCTCTACTACCTCCCATGCTAAGTCTCTGACCATGCCTGAAACAACCTTTTCCCCTTGGCTATAAACAGATACCATCAACCTTTACATATACCTTACTAAACTGTCAGTTCCTATTCTCCAACAATGTAACTTCCAGACCTGCCACCTTGACCCCAAGAATACAGCAAGATATTATTGTCATGAAAACCAAAACATAACTCATACTTTTAATGCACTTTTCATCTCTACCAAGTTATTGTTAGAGATCCCAAAATTTTCAAGTTAATTTCCTTGGCTAATGCCATATAAATGGAAAACTTGGTTACCAGCTGACCTACAAGGACTCCTTATTCTTCTACTTGTTTTCCTTCTTTTTACTCTCATGATAAAAATGTTTTCTATGTTCTTTATGCCCTACTCTCTAAAAGTCCTCTTTACTATTAAGACCACTCAAATACCCCAAATAATCAAGCTTAAAACTAATGTCAAGATAGCAAAGAATCAATTGTAATAGAGTTTTGATTTTTTAAAATGCTTTTAAAATGCTTTGAACCACTTTGGAGGCCCTGACTAGGAACCAGTTAGTTTCCTTTCTTGAGGAACTAATTAAATACACACCCAGCCATTTCCCTGATCCGGCTCTCCTATTTTAGGTTACTAGGAACTTACCTTCATCATCCTACAGCCAACCACAAGACACCTATAGACAGTCCCTATGTCCTGGAGTTCATCAAATCATTCAAATTAGCCAATCTACAGGGAGACCACAAAACCCAACCAACCATACTTGCCTTACCAGCTGCCCCTACAGCTCCAGCTTGCTCTTTGCCTATACCTGGGTGCAACCCTATTCTTGGGTGTGGCCCTGACTAGCAGCCTTATCTCTTCAGAGCCACAAGTAACAAAAGAGTTCTGCCTTTCAAAACAGTCTTTAAATGTTATAAAACACATAGCCAGTAGACAATTCTCTGATCTCTATCAAGAATACAGGATTAATCTCTGCCTCTGGGCATGCTAGGTTACATCTCCCAGCCAGTTAGAGACTCTCTGGAGAGTTTCATATTCATTCTGACATTTCATTCATCATTCCTACAGATAGAACTTGTGATCACTTGAGGTTGAATCCCATGAAAATGCCAATATTCAATATAATTTGACCTACAAAAATAGCAATTTCATTAACCTAGTTATATACACATTCTCATATAACACATAGCATGTGAAATGTCTACAGGTAGTAGATTCTTTATCCCTCCTATTTCCTTGACTCTACATGTTTCTCTACCATTCTTGTCAAGTAAGAGTTAGTGAACTGGTTGATTATAGCAATGACCCTTTAATGAGCAACCTTACTGCAGTGCAAAGGTAACACCCATGCTCTGCTCTCTCTTTGCAGTAAGCAAGCAAAGAAGTGTATGTATTCATTAGGTGGACCTGGCAACCAGGTCTCTACCTGTATTTGTCTTCTCCTCCAAGCCATGGCTGGGAAGATAATTTAGGAAAGAATTTCATCTCTTTGCATAAGCCCATTACTTGTTTTCACACAGATACTTGCATGTAAATTTTGGTAAAATAACCACAATGGAGGCTAACCAAAGCTCTGGGAATTTAATTAAAACAAAAAACAAAAAGAAACAACAAAAACAGCAAGATTAAGGAAGGGATCCATATGACAGAAGTCACATATTTTTGTTGAATCTTTGAAGACAAAAACTTGGAAAGGTCAACCTTAGTAGCAGCACAGGGCTAAGAATATCCTGAGTTTGGAGAGTTCAGCAATAGCAAATTTAATCTCTTGGTAAGAAATTCGGGTTGATGATGGTTGGAGGGGGAAGTGGAACAGTATAGAAGTTCCCACTTTAGCCTTAAACCAAAACAAATGCTCTAGCAATTCATCTGTTATCAGAGAATATTGCACTGCAGATTATTGGATGCTGGCTCTGTTATCAATTAACAAGTAACTTGATTTGAAATTTTCTCTGTATTCCTAGTCTTTAATTCCTTTGAGAGATTTGGATGATTTGCAGGGCTAGATTCAGGCAGTTTGGGAAGCTGGATAAAATCTTGTCATCATGGCTACAAAACCTTTCCTCTAATCTCTAAGAGAATCTTATTTAAACAATAAGAAAACATTAATGAAATAAGGAAATTAATTGACCTCAAGGACAAAGAGAGGTCGTCCAGAGACTGCAGAAAGTAAACTATAAGAGTTACTGCGAGTAGAAGAAAGAAGAGAAGGTTGTTGAACGTGAACAAAGATCATACACACATACATAAGCATATGAATGCACCATTTTATATTCTAGAGAGAATTGCCATGTGATCACATTCAATTATTTCTCAACCAATTTCAATGGGCACCTATCCAGCAGGCAATTCCATTCCTGAGAGTTCTACTCCCGTTACCCTTCACTGGCCAAAATGCCCAAGGGGAAAGGTCCTCACCCGTATCTTTCTTAAGTAATCACTTAGGTAATCCCTTTCTTCCAGAATCAACTGTTCTCACTATTCCTGTCTGACATCCAGGAAAATTAGAGCGGATGACTTTGAGGAGTCCCTTACAACAGCTATGAGATTTTATCACAAGGGATTAGCTCTGAAGAAATATTCCATATGTGATCAATTAAATGAGAGGCAAATGAAAAAGTTATAGGTGAGTGCAAGTTTTCAAATATGAGGATCATCTTTGACAGGAAGATAAAGGGGGGTAGAAATTGTTTTTCACTATTTCCTCTCACAAATAATGATGGTGAAATCAAATTGTAAGAGATTAAGGAATGTAAAGCATAACTGTGAGAAATTTGGCGCTAAGTAGAAAGAAAGAGGAGAATTTTTTGAGTTTATTTTATTTGCATTTGTGTGTGTGTACCTGCACACACATGCAAATTTTGTTATTCGTAGCATAAGGGAAAATATTTGTTTATGGGATGGCATAAAATGAGAGTACGAAAAGAGAGAGAAAATGCTACATTGTGAAGATATTAAATTAAAGACAAAGATGGAATCACCTGTAGATATGGGTGGGATGCTCAGGCTGGAAATGAGGCACAGAATATCTATTTCAGAGAGATTTCAAATAAAACGGAGGAAGAGTACCTTAAAAGACCCATAGTGAGCGAAATGATTTTTTTCTTATAATTTATGCTAGTTCCAGGCTTTGTGTTCACATGGTTCCCTGCACACAGGATTATTTACCCCCTGAGTTTTCCATCTCCCACTGTATATGTTGTAAAGTGCAGAAAACTTGAAAGGATTTGAAACTGAATATGAGTAGGTTATTAGCACTTGAAACTCCTAAACATCCTGTTACCATACTGTGGCCCAGTTTTCACTCCTACAATCATAATGCATTCTTTAAAAAAAAAAAAAAACCCTGAAGAGTTAGATGGGGTTTTAACAAAAAAAATGCAGACTTTTTTTTTTTTTAATATTTGGGCTCTTTAATTAAAGCATAAAAAGAAGAAATCATTAATTCATTTACTCTTTTTTACTTAATTTGTGTTTTATCACATTTACATATGTATATTACTATAATGAATTATGTAAAATATATTTCGAAAAAACATCTTTGTAATAAAATTTCAAATCTATGTGATCTACAGTTAAATTTCAAAACATTGTTATTGCAGTTATTTTATTAATGCATGATTACATTCTTAAAAATTAATTTTACAATGTGCGTACAGAAAGTATAAAGGCAGAGAAGCTAACATTTGCTGAAATCCTTCTGTGGTTCAGGCATTCTGCTGAGAACTTTTCATACATTCACTAATTTGATTTTCACAACAGCCCTGTGTGCTAGATACCATTCCCTCTTTTCTAGATGGGAGACTGAGTGCTCAGAGAAGCTAATATTTACTTGAGGAGACCCACAATGCAGTCTTGATTACATTATTTCCTTACTTAAAACCACTCAGTGATGCTTCATGGCCTGTAAGAGAACTAAAGTCATGAGCTTAGTATAGGAGATTTCTTCCCCTCCAGTTTGGATGTGCTGTGAGTTTCCTCTTGTGCTTCATGTTTCAGCCCTACAGTTAACAATACAATTTGTATTCCCCTGAACCTGGAACCCGTTTTGTATATGCCCTTATCACTCTATCTTTTCTTTTCTTTCCCTTCCACCACCACCTCTGTATTTCAGTTCACCCCAAGTTCCCAGACCTCCACTCAGCACACACACATTTGACAGGATAATTATTGCTAATCATTTAAGTCTCAGGCCCGTTATATTTTTTCTTCCAGGAAGTCCCAACTGAACTGCACTCCCACAACTTTTTTTTTATTCTTGCTTTCTCAGCACTAATTATAGTCTTTTTTAATGGTATATTTACTTGTCTGTTACTTGCTAACTAGAAAATATGCTCCTGAGAACACTCTCTGCTTCATTGTCTTTTTATAACAGGACGTTAGCTATGTCTGGCACATAACAGGTTGTCAGTAAATGCTTATTAATTGAGTACCTCTTTCTTACATTTGGATTCTAAAGCTTTTATTTTTGAAATGGTAACCCAAGGGAAGAGGGACATATTTATTAGTTCTTGTTATATTACTTTATGCATAGAAGGCTATATGCAAATCGATAATAGATACTATGTTTAAGAAAACATTCAGTAGCCTTTATACTACAAGGAAAAACCAACAGTGATTTAAGTAAAAAACAATAAGCATGGTAGTGAAAATTCAATCGTCTGGTATCAGCCAACAAATTTATCCAAGATGATTATTTTTAAACTCATAGATAACATTGAACTCATTTGTAGTTTTGTTATATTCATTTGGTTTAAGGTGTAATCAACTTCAGTGCTTCAAGAGAACAAAGGCATATTATATGAAGCTGTAGGGCACTTCATTTACAAAAGACCTTTCCAAGGTCCCATAACCTAATTTTGCATTTATACTTTTGATTTCTATTTTTACTTATTATATTTTGACTCCTATTTCCCACAAAAAATATATAGGCTCTAGTCCCAATAAAACCTATATCACTCCTATGAAGAAATCATGTATTTCTGTGAAAAATATTATGCTTAAATAAGGCAATATTTTGAAATCAGAATGTATAATAAGGAGTTAAATATTAACAACTTTGGACAGTTAGTGTCTAATATGAAATAGTTGTTTATTAAAAAAACTATTGGGACAAGTTAAGAATTTTATATGAAATGATTAGCAAATCTGCCAACAGGAATAGGAAGATATAGAATAAATATGTATAAAGAGTAAGCTTGTATTGATTGATATTAATAGAGAGGCTGATGCTTATAGGAACATGTTTGTTTCAAAGCAGTTGTAAATAATGTGTCTACTTTATATTTCTTTCTTTAGTTAAATGCCTTCTGCATTTTTTTTTTAATTTTTAAGATTCTATGTCTCAATGCAAGTGAAATTACTGTGTCTGCCTACTTTGAAATCACACCTTGGGTGATGCATTTCCTATGGAAATGGCAATCGTTTTTCAGTGACAACTCTGCATTCTCTAAAGGCACATTTTGGTTTACTTTCAACTCCTCAACTACAATATAAAGTCATTTTGCAGAACTGCAAATATTGGTGATTTTTTTCTATCAGCTTTCCACATTCTAGTTGAAAACAGTGAACTGGTCCATTTTTTATCAAAGAAAGAAAACCACAACTTTTAAAATAATAATTAAAACAAAAAACTTGTATGCTTAGCTATTGATAGAGACCCATATAGAAAATTATTTGTAATCATGACAATATGATGCTTTCATGTTAGCCTGAAACATTTGTATTCTGTAACTATTTTGAAAACTCAGTTAATAAAGTACCTAAATATGTTTTTAATTACATTTATTATATTCAGAAAAGATTAATGTATTTTACTATTCTGGATATTGATATATAAAACCCCCAAATAATATAAATATCACTTATAATTAAGTTATAATTTTCAAAATAACACACATACATACATTCAAAACTCACCATAAATTTTGGAACTGAGAAGATGTACTGCTTTTCCAAACATGTAAAGCTTTACTATTTAATATATATTAAAAACAATTTAAAGTAACTCTGAAATTAGTCACTTACAATGAAGATTATAACACATTTTTATAAATTCAAAAAAGAAAAATATTCTACCTTGTTGAAATAAGAAGGTTCATTATTGAGACTATATCTAAATAGGAATTGTTTTTGCTAAATTGAGAGAAGGTTTAGAAAAATGCAATCAATAACCCGTTCTTTGAACTAACTCAATTTATTTGGGAATAAACAAATTTGAATTAGAGATAAATTAGTTCACCCTAACTATTAATAGAAAGGAGTAGGTTTCCTTTGTATTTTCTCTTAATTACTGTCAGAGTTGAATGCTTCTTCCAACCTATTTCTTGTTTTCTTACATAGCAAGTGTTTACTTCTATAACAGTTGACTCTAATTTCGGTAAGTTCCATTCAAATGACACAATTTTTTGAATTTAAAAATTTTTACTTCTCATTTTGGAAAATTTCAAAAGCAGGCTAAAATATAAAAATCAGTATAATGAACCCTCATGTAATTATAATACAACTTACCACACAAATATCAACTTATCACCAATGTCATTTAAGATGTATCTGTACCCACTCCTCCTCCTCCACTATATAAAAACAAATTCCAGACATTACATAATTTTATCTGTATTTCAGTAAGCATTTGAAAAGATAAAGACTTTCATTTTCCCAAATAAAATCACAATACCATTATTACAACCAAAACAAGAATATCAATAATTTTTTAAATATCACCAAATAGCCATCAGGCTTTCCTGAATGCCTTATTACTTTCTATAGTATTTATGAGTCCGAATACGATTAAGTCTCCTCTGTATTTGATTGATGATATATTTCATAATTCTTTTTTAACTTATATATGCCTCCTCCATCTCTGTTTTTTTTTAATTCCTTACAATTATTTTTTGAAGAATAGCAGGTGAATTTTCCAGTTGCAATTTTACAGCCTGGATTTGGTGTATTGTATCTCTGTGGTATTATTTAATATGTTTATCTCTCTGTGTCTCCTGTAACTTAGTAGTTAGATTTTATTGCCAAGTGTATTTTTGGACAGACTTTTTGTATACCTCCATCAGGTATACTATAATGTATACCTCCATCAGGTATACTATAATGTCTCATTGTTTCTTTCTTTGTTATGTTAGGAACCATTGATAATCATAGTTTTGATTCATTAATTCATTAGGAATGGTGATATTGTAATATTATCTATATTAACTAACACTGATATATAGCATAGACCAATTCATTACCCAGAGTTGCAGATCATATGGGAAAGGCAAAATAAATGCTTAGTTCTTTTTAAATGCTTACCATTTTTCAAAACAGTGAGTTGATTCCATGCCATCCTTCAAGGTTGACCAACGTGTGTGTCACTATTTTTAAGCATTTTTATGAATTAATGGATTCCATATTGTGTAGTGAATAATTAACCTTACGGTAAGATATTTCTGGCCTTTGCCCTCGGCTACTGGGAGTTGATCTCTAAGTGCCCAAAATGTCCTGCCTGGTAGGAGTATCTTTGTTTGCCTGGGGCTTTGGCCACCAGGCAGTCTAAAAATGTAAATTATGATGGGGTATTTGAAACAACATCAATGTTCTGGAGACTACTGATATTAATGCAAACTTCTAGGAGGAGTTGGAGTCTAAAGGTTAGCCACATTGACAGCATGTGATTGAGCACCAATAAAAACTGGGGTGAACTTTCATATTTGGCAATAGTCTGTCTCTTGTCACATGTTGATGTCCTGAAAAGTTAACAAGTCCCTGAAAATGACAGAAGCTTCATGTTTGGAACCCTCCTAGACCTTGCCCTATGCATCTCTCCCTTTGTCTGGTTTTGATTTTTGTCTTTATGATAAAACTGTAATCATAAGGATAGCACTTTTCTGAGTACTGTCAGTCTTTCTACCACCTTGCTAAAATGTCCTCCAAGACCTCCCCCGCCCCATGTGTGCTCTCTGCATAATCCCAAGGACTGTGAACATGATGGATTTTACTCCCATGGTTAGGTTTTATTACATGGTACACTTGACCTTAAAGATAGTAAAATTATCTAGTGAGTCTAACCTAATCACATGAGCTTTTTAAAAAGCAGTTTTTTTCAGTTGGTTTCAGAAAGGGACGTAAGAGAAATTCAAAGAGTGAGAAGAATTTGATATGAGGGAGATTCTCTGTTGCTGAGATTGAAGAAGTCACATGCAGGGGCCATATGCAAGTGCCTGAGAGCATCCTCTGGGATTAGGAGCAGTCCACAGCCAACAGCTAGGAAGACAGCAGGGACCTGGGTTGTACAACTGCAAGGAACTGAATTTTGTTAACAACCTCTCGGAGATTAAAAGTAGTACTTTTCTTTATTGAACCTCCAGATGAGAAACAACTAGTGGACAAGTTCATTTTAACCTTATGAAATGCGCATAGGAGTAGAGAACCCAAGTAAAATGTGCCAGACTCTTGGCCTATGGAAATTTTGAGATAATAAATTTGTGATAGTTTAAATTGTGACATTTGTGTCAATTTATGACACAGAAAAAGTAAATGAATACAAGTAGATCAGTCCTTGTTTCTTAGACTTTTCAGTGAACAGAGCTAGGGAAAGCTGTTTTTTTTTAAGATAAATTACATTTGAGTTTACTCTGATATGTCCACATTAAATTCAGGACTTCAGAATTTTACTTAGTTGCACTTTTCTTACTGCCATGTATTTTTTTTCTCCCATACAAAAATTCCCAGGTCTCAATGACATATCAGCTTAATTTTTCATTTGTGTTATCCCTCAATGCAAGCTCAATAGCCTCAAAGTACCAATAACATTACCAAACATATGATTACAGGAAAAGTTTTTGTTTTCCCTTTTGGCAGCTTTCTTTTTTCCTATTAGAGTGTAGTCCATTGGGGATGGATAAAGTTAAATTATTGGATTTTAAACTCACCTGAAATATTATAGTTACCTGTATAGTTATGCCATAAACTTGATACACAAATTTATTTGTTGTATTTTGCTTTATTTTTAAAACTGTCTTTTCTTAATTGAATTTTATTTTATCCTTATGCAAAATATTTACATGTTTCTAAAGTCATATCTACAAAACAAGATATATTCAGAGAAAACTAGATGTTCCAAATACACTTCACCTGATTTCTTCCCTCTCCTTTTATAAGTAAATATTTTGAAATGTATAGTTTTTCTTTCTCTTTTAAATATAAGCAAATACATCCACATAGATATTTACAGTGTGTATGTGTATATTTATGTGTGTGTCAAAATATACACAAACCATATATATTCAAATATATACTTAAAACAACTCTCCTCCTTCATCCTTTTCTTTGATAAGCAACAGAAGAGTATATGTATTTTTCTCTACTTTGCTATTTGCACTTAGCAATATATTCTGGAGATCCTTCCATGGCATTATATGTTATTTTCTTTATTCCATTTATAGTTTAACATAGTTTCTGGTGTGAATGTTCCATAGTTTATGTTAGCAGTTCCCTTTTGGTTTCTTTTTTTCTTTTCCCTTTTTAAATCTACTTTTACACATACTGCTGATATGAATAGCTTTGTCATGAATCCTTCCATATTTTTTCCAGAGCAAAATATGAAAATAGGAAGTGGGATTTTTGAGTCAAAGCTCAGATACATATGTAATTTTTCTGTTTGTTGCCAAATTCTCTCCATAATGGTTTTATTTTGACGTACTCTTACTGATGTTTATAGGACACAATAAATATGAAAGTATAATCTAGTTTCTTAGGCTACTTTGAGCCTGCATATGATTCTTTCCTTTGGGAATTGAGAGAACTCATATCTGAAATCATAGACTCAAAAAGAATAGGGCAATGAATATTGAATTACTATTTAAAAGTTGGTTTAAATAATAAATTGCTCAAACTACTAAATTGTATTTATACATGTGGCAGAGAGTATGTGCCTGGAAAGGATGCAACCAGATGAGTTATTACACAATAAATATTTTCTTATAGTCCCCTAGAATTCCAGATACCATTTTCTTAAATGCATTAATAAAGCATTAATGCTTGCTGAATATTCCATTTCCATTTTGCATTCAATTTTATATTATTCTTTTTTAATTTGGGTATTCTCTAGTGATTTTTTTCCCTAAGATAACCCTCAAAAAGGCTTTAACATGTACAATGGAAATAGCAGAACATTTTGAACCACTTCTTAAAACATTCTAAAGTCCTCTATGTAACAAAACCCCAGTATTATGAAAAATAGTTCTATATTTCTGTTTATCTACTCATTAAGATTCCCCTTAAATTACAAATAGGTAAATTACTTTTTCCTAGAATACTTCAAGACTTAAGAATGATTTTAAGAATGTTTCATTTTCAACTGTGAAATTGGTTATGATACACAGACAAAGGGTATCAGAAAAACTTTTGTCAAAATGCAGAAAGAGAAAAGAGAAGGCAGAAAAATAAACATTGGGGCAGGGGGGGTTCTTTTTCAGTTTGAGCAACTTTCACTGTCCATTCTTCCCTTTCAGCTAACCTTTGTTTTAGTTTATACTCACTATATTTTCTTCATCATTTTGCATTCATGCCTCAGCTCACCCTCATCTGGTTTCTGTCTACTTTTCTTTGAAATGCCTCCCAAACTCTGAAACTTGCAGAGTTTACCAATAATATCTTATTGACACTCTTTAATTTTTATCTTGCTATATATAACAGTTGTATTTTACATTGTTCATGTCTTCCTCCTTCTTAGTACTTTCTGCTCTGGAATCGAGGGAACAATCCTGTTCTGTTCTCCTCTTCAGTCCCTAGACATTTAAGCAGTGGTGCAATCCAGGTCTCCTCCTTCCATGCCTCTTTTATGTACTTATGGTTTCTCTGTGATTTGCCCGGTGCTTTATCTCATATATATGTATGATTCTACATAAACATGGCTAGAGAGTTTCTGAATCATATGACTTATTGTTTCTGGAGACCTCTAATCAGATATCCCATAAGCCACTGAAACTCAAATATCCATCTTTATTCACAATCTTTCCTATCCAATATTTATCTCAGTTTATGTCATATTCAGTAACACCATCTCAAAACTCAAGCTCTTATTTAGAATTTCATTCTCTCATGTTCACTTCTAATCAGTCATAGAATCCTGATATTTCTCCAGTAAGCCTCACTGTCTACATGTCTTTATACTAGAACCAAATTTAAGTGTTCATCATATCATACCTTGTCCTTTTCAATAACTACCGAACTTGTCTGCTTGCCTGAAGTCTTGCCTAAATCAAACCTAATCATCCATATTGAAACAGGAGGATTCATTTAAAATGCAAACTTGATCTTGTCACTGGCCTGATTAAAACATCCATTGAGTTCCCCTCACATACAGGATACAACCTAATACTTGATAGATATTTCTTATTGAATACCTATCTCTCTAAGCTCACCTTCTGTGACTCCCTGACTTATGTATCATCCATTTGGTTTTATCTGAATAATTTTGCACAGATCTCTGCCTTCACAAATGTTTCCTCTAGTGGAAATACTCATCTACCAATCCTCCTTATTCATCTAGCTTTTATGTGTGTTTCATATTCAGCTCATTAATTCCCCAAGAACAATCTCCCCATCATCTTTGTACATCCTTGTCATAGAAATGACCACAAAAAAATCGAACATCTATGATCATCTCTTTCCACAACTATACTGCAATTTTTTCAGTAATGGGGGTGACATTATTATGCTGACAAATCCTAGCAAAATTTGCAACATAAATGTTCAGTAAACATGGGTTGAATTGGACTGAAAAAAGAGTGTTAAATATTCTGCATTAACTATGAGATTAGAGTAGGCAGGATGGCATAAAGAAAATAGTACAAAGAGAATTAAGCAAATGGCACTGAAAAAAATGAGAAAGAGCTAATAACTAATAATGAATGAATTTACTTGTTACATTATATTCTTTCTCCTAGAGTATTAGTCAGTCCTTGATTAACGGCCACCATATTTGTGTCATGTGAGTTTTAAACCATGAATTGACATGGTTCATCTATGAAATGCTCAATTTTTTTTAAGAATTTTTTTCTCTCTTTACTTTGCCGTATCTATGTATTAAAATACCTATTAATATCTTCTTACTGTGTAAGATACACCTATATAATATTTATGGGTTTTATGTTTCCTAATTTATGTTCATTAAAATGGTATTTAAAAATTTATCTCTTTATACTTACTATTATACAATTCAAATTCAAATTTTAGTTAGGATAGGAAAACAGTCTATAAGTTCTAAGTATTGAAGTAAATTTAACACTTAAAGTTCAAGTTTGATTTATTGCTATAGAAATATGATTTCCCACTCCAAAGAAGTAGCTTTCATAGTATTTCTGGAACACCAGAGACTTTCTAATAAGTCTAGAGTAAACTGACGAAAACCATACAGAGTAACTTTTTTGAATTTTTATTTTTTAATTTTTTATATTTTTTACATTTTATATTTTTATAACTCTATTAAAAACTCAAAAGAAAGAAAATATGACTACATTTTTTGTATGTGGTAAAGGCTATATATTTTGGAAGTTTCTTCTACTTCTTTTGCAACCTCCATTCACCTTTAATCACCTTTTATTTTCTAAGGCCCTAAAACACTTTATCTTAAAAGGACAATATTAATAGACATTAGGTTGGAACATGAGAAAATAAAATAGAGCTGCATTTAATTAGGGCTGGGTAAAATATAGTCAGTAGACATATCGCCTGAGTTCACTGTTTATTTTTAACTTGTGGACTTATTGATGGTGTTCAATAGCCACAGAGGGTTTAAGGGATCATATTTACTAAATTTCTTTTTCGCTGCATATTTCAGATGGACATAGTTTAGAGAAAAATTGTTTGCAAGTTGTCTTGAAAATATTTCTGTAAGCAAAACATTCGAAAATAACTTGTGTGTTTTGTGGCAATCAGCACGCTGCCAAGTTCTTCTGCCTTTCAACTCTCCATTTAGTAGACACTAATTATTTCCAATGCAAACAAACTGATAATATAAAGGGTTAAAAATTCACATGACAAATAAGCAATAGAAACAGATGACTACTTCAATGCAAACATTTTTTAAATTTAAAGTTCTCAGAAATAAAAATTTAAATAAAAAATCATACATGTAAGTACTGTCTAAAAAGTTTATATGGTTCTTGCTTGGGAGATTGCAAGAAAGTAGATCTAAGAAGGCCCAGCTTAAAATTGAAAGTTAGCTTCAGAAATAATATGGGTGGCAAAGAAGTATTTTGGGAGAGTCTTATAGGTAACAAATGTATACTTCCATTAAAACTGTATTGAATATATAAATAATTTATTTGTGTAAATTATATTTTTGCATAAATAGTTTTCTGATATTTTCTCTACAGTTATCTTCCTACATACTTTTATGAGTTTCAATAAATTTAAGACTCATTTTATTAAATTTAGGTATTTGTCATTCATGTTACAGCATTTTTCACACTGTATTAGAGCTTGTTGTTAAACATCAATTTCTCCCACAATATAACTTCTTTTTGAATAGAAATACTAGGTCATCATTGTATTGTTACAGCCTAAATAGTTCATATTGCATAGAATTATATTTATTGAGTAAATACATAAACATATGAACAAATTCAGCATAAACTATTTATAATATCTGCTTTTGGTTTATAAATATGAATCAGTTTGCAAACAAACAGCAAACAAAAAAATAGGAATATTAAATGAGACATTCATCAGTTTTAAATGCTATTTTTCAGCATTGCCTAAAATATTCAATATTTGATGCGTACTATACAATTTCTAAACTAAAAAATATAATGCAGGTGACAAATAGGCTAACAACTAAAGTCATCCACTGTACTATCTTTGTTAGGTTAAGATACAAATAATTTTTCCTGTATATAAAACAAACAAGAGTGAAGTAGGAACAGCATGACTAATAAATTTAAATAAAAATTCTCCATAGATATCTCAAACATTTTATATATCCATGCATATGAGTTCTCAAAGCTAAAACATGCATGCTTTTAAATCCAAAACCACCAATTACGTATTATCAGAGAACTATGGGATCGCAGTGTATTGAACTACTCTGTAATTGAACCTAGCAAAAATAGTGCTCTATTAATTAAAGGGTGACTAACAAACGTCTAGGGCTTTGGCCTATGTTTTACACTCTACAACTTGTATTATCAGGAGAAAAACTAAGCCATGTTTTTGCTAATTTCTGATGTTATCCTCTACTTGATTGCACACAATTTTACAAAGGTTTAAATTAGAAAGTCAGAGGACAGTAAGCCAGCTTTACCCCCTTAATTATCATAGATCAATAAATTGATAGCTACAGAGTGATTGATAAAGCTAGATAAATAGATAGATAATGATATATAGACATATAATGAGCTTTTCCATTATGGTTAATAAACACATTTCAGAAAGTAGTAATCATTTTTCACTTTGATTTTAGTTATCTAATCTCTTTTGTCTTTTTAAAAATTTCAACTTAAAATGTTTAAGTTCCACATGCAATGCTATATCATTTTAGAAAGGTCTCAAAGAAACATACACATTAGAAAAATATATATCTTTACATGTTAAATTTTATGACAAAAACAGTTTTATTTCAAACTTGAATCCAGTGGGAAAGAAGTAAAAGGAGTAAATTCAAATATTGCCACTTATTGCTAACACGTCTAATATCTTTGCTTTAAATATAGTTTCCTAACTGCTCGTATTGATTTGAACCTATTCCTTCTCATTGGCAGGATGGTTTTGTAATTTCAACATCAGATTTCATTTTGATATTAGGTAATTTAATGTTCCATATACTATAAATGTTTGGCTACATTGTACATTCACATGGAAGATATCTCTTCTTTTAAGTACAGTCAGCCCATCTTATTTGTGGATTTGGCATTCATGGATTCAACCAGTTGTGGATTAAAAATATTCGAAAGAAAAAATTGAATGCTTCTGTCTATGCCAAACATGCACAAACTTTTTTTTCTTGTCATTGTTCCCTAAACAATACAATATAACAACTATTTACATAGCATATACATTGAATTAAGTATTATAAGTAATCTAGAGATGATTTAAAGCACAGTTGACATTTGAACAACATGGGGGTTCGGTGTACTGACCCCGGGCAATTGAAAATTTGCATATAACTTTTGACTCTCCAAAACCTAACTACCAATAGCCTACTATTGAACAGAAGCCTTACCAGTCAATTAACACATATTTTGTATGTTATATGTATTATATATGGTATTCTTACAATAAAGTAAGCTAGAAAAAAGAAAATGTTATTAAGAAAATCATAAGGAAGAGAAAATATATTTACTATTTATAAAGTGGAAGTGGATTATCATAAAATCTTTATCCTGGTCATCTTCGCTTTGTGCAGACTAAGAAGGAAGGAGAAGAGGAGGAGTTTGTCTTGCTGTCTCAGGAGGGCAGAGGTGGAATAAAATCCATCTATAAGTGGACCCATGCAGTTCAAACCATGTTATTCAAGGATCAGCTATACATGGGAGTATGCATGTATGCTATATGCAAATACAATACCATCTTACATGAAGGACTTGAACATCCAGGAATTCTGGTATCCACAAGAGTTCTCGAACTAATCTCCTGCAGATACCAAAGGATCCATTTTATATCATGTCAAATTTTGGATCTAAATCATTATGTCAGGGAAAAAAGTTGTTATAATGGAGTTGGAAAGCAATTTAAGATGTCAATATCCATCAATTCAAGATGAAAATATAAATATTCAGTAAGTTAGATGGAATAAATTATTAAGTAAAATAAATAAATTCAACCTTTTTCATGTTTATCCTCTTTTTTTTTTTTTTGGACGCAGGCCTTGCTCTGTCACCCAGGCTAGAGTGCAATGGTATCATCATAGCTCACTGCAACCTGGAAACCCTGAACTCAAGCAATCTTCCTGCCTTAGCCACCCGAGTAGCTGCAACTACAGGCACATGCCATCACGCCCCACTAATTTTTAAAATTTTATTTTATTTTATTTTATTTTAGTATTGTTATTTTTTTGTAAAGAGGGAGCCTTGCTATATTACCCAGGCTGGTCTTGAATGCCTGGCCTCCAGGGATCCTCCTGCCTAAGCCTCACAAAGTGCTAGTATTACAGGTATAAGCTGTCACATCCAGCCTGTTTACCATTTAAATCAAAGCAAATAGTGACATTGAAGGAGACTAATAGAAACATTTTGTTTAGATGTTAACTGTATTATATATAAATATACAAAGAAAGGTACATGATATTCATAGGAATAATATATACAAATTTATATAAATATAAACTATAAAAGAAAATTTATAGAAGTTTCAAAATATTGCCTTTTGCAGATGTAAAGTTTCATGTTTTAAATATATATATATCTAGCCACCTATTATCAAGTGTCGATCATCTGAGAGATAATAATTTTGGTGTTATCTACTGGAAATACTCTGTTTATTGGAAGATACAGAATATATAGAATAAATTAGCTGTTTCTTTAGCACCCCTACATCATATTCTATCTCAGTGACATATATGAATTCTTAAAATATTTGGTATTTAAAGGACAAAAATACAGACTTGGACATGTGGAAATATATACGTTAGCACATTTTTCCATCTGGGAATGTTATAATTTCATAGAACAACAAACAAAGCCAACGTTTATATTTCACTGGAAGAGTCTCCCTGACAGTGAACATCCATTTTGGCTTTGAATAAACCACCAAATATACATGGGAACATCAATATCTTAATACCTCAAACCATAACAAATTCTTATACTTCTTTAGCTTTGTCTTAATTTCAAAACAACATTTTATGTTCCCTGAGCAATATCAGATCTGTACTCTTTTAATGCATACAGTTCTCATCTTAACATTTTCAAAATGTAGGGTTTTTTTTTTCTTAGTGGCTTTTCAAAAACCAACTTTTTCAGGGAGAGATGGGAGAAAAAGACAGCAGTGGCCTTTTAGATTGATGTGTTAAAATATATTCTTACAGTTATAATAAATATACCAGCACACAAATATATACAGGTTTTGTACATATTATGATACATGTTAATTTAAATTTTTTAAACCTTCAAAGTATTTTGGGGGTACAAATGTTTTTGTTTACATGTATTAATTTTGTTATGCTTGAGCCAGGGTTATAAGAGTGCCCATCACCCGGATAGTGTTCATTATACCCCTTAATTACGTTTTTGCCCATCCCCTCTTCCTTCCTCCCCCATGCTTGGTTTCCACTGAGTTTTACTTCCCTCTGTACACATGTGTGCTCATCGGTTAGTTCCAATTTAATAGCAAGTACATGTGGTGTTTGTTTTTCCATTCTTGAGATACTTCACTAAGGATAATGGTCTCCAGTTCCATCCAAATTGTTTCAAAAGGATTTAATTTCATCCCTTTTCATGGTGGAGTAGTATTCCATGGTATACATATACCACATTTTATTAATCCACCCATGAATTAGTGGGCACTTGGGTTGGTTGATTCCACATCTTTGCAATTGTGAATTGTGCTGCTGTAAACATTCAAGTGTGTGTGTCTTTTTGATAAATGACTTCTTTTTCTTTCGGTAAACACCCAGTAGTGGGATTGCTGGATCAAATGGTAGATCTACTTTTAGTTCTTTGAGGAATCTACGTACTGTTTTCCATCGAGGTTGTACTAATTTGGAGTCCCACCAACAGCATATAAGCATTCCTTTATCTCTACATCCATGCCAGCATCTATTGTTTTTGGACTTTGTAATAAAAGCCATCCTTACTGGGGTAAGGTGATATCTCATTGTGGTTTTAATTTACATTTCCCTGATAATTAGTGATGTGGAGCATTTTTCATATTTTTATTGACCATTTGTCTATCTTCTTTTGAAAAGATTCTGTTCATGTTTATGCCCACTTTTTAATGGGCTTGTTTGTTTTTTCCTTGCCTGATTCACTTGAGTTCTTTGTTGATTCTGGTTATTTACCCTTTATCAGATGTATAGCTTATGAATACCATCTCCCATTCTGTAGGTTGTCTATTTTTTGATTATTTCCTTAGCTGTGCAGAAGCTTTTCAATTTAATCACGTCCCATTTATTTATTTTTGTTATTGCTGTGATTGCCATTGGGGTCTTCTTCATAAATTCTTTGCCTAGGCCAGTATCTATGGGAGTTTTCCCAACATTTTTTTCCAGAATTTTTATGGTTTCATGCCTTACATTTAGTCTTTCATCCACCTTGAAATAATTTTTGTGAGTGATGAGAGGTATGGAACCTGCTTCATTCTTCTGCATGTGGCTATCCAATTTTCCCTGAACCATTTATTGAATAGGGCTTCTTTTTCCCAGCGTATATTTTTGTCTGCTTTGTCAAAGATCAGTTGGCTGTGTGTGGATGGTTTTATGTTTGGGTTCTCTGTTCTGTTCCATTGGACCATGTCTCTACTTTTGTGCCAATACCATGGTGTTTTGGTTACTATAGTGTTGTAGTATAGTTTCACATCTGGTAAATTTATGCCTCCTGATTTGTTTTTTTTGCTTAAGGTTGCTTTGGCTATTCAGGCTATTTTCTGGTTTCAAACGAAGCATAGAATTATTTTCTCTAGATCTGTGAAATATGACTTTGGTATTTTGATGGGGATTGCATTGAATCTGTAAGTCACTTCAAGTAGAATGGACATTTTAACGATGTTGATCCTGCCGATCCATGAGCTGATATGTTTTTTCATCTGTTTGTGTCATCTGCGATTTCTTTCCTCAGTGTTACATAGTTCTCTTTGCAGAGAGCTTTCACCTCATTGGTTAAATATATTCCTAGGTATTTTATTTTCTTTGTAGCTATTGTGAATGGTATTGAGTCTTTAATTTGACTCTCGGCTTGACTGTTATTGGTGTATAGGAATGCTACATTAATTTTGTAACTGAGACTTTGCTGAATTTATTTATCAATTCCAGGAGTCTCTTAGTGAAGTTTTTGGGGTTTTCTAGATATAAGTTCATATGGTCAGGAAAAAGTGATAGTTTGACCACCTCTTTCCCAATTTGGATCCCCTTTATTTCTTTCTCTTACCTGATTGCTCTGGCTAGCACTTCCAGCACTATGTTGAATAGAAGTGATGACAGTGGGCACCCTTGTCTTGTTGCGGTTCTTAGTGGGAATGCTTTCAACTTTTCCCCATTCAGTATGATGCTGGCTGTGGGTTTGTCATAGATGACTGTTATCATTTTGAGATATGTTCCTTCTATGCCTATTTTTTTGAAGGTTTTTATCATGAAAGGGTGCTGAATTTTGTAGAATGATTTTCTGAATGTATTGAGATGATCATATGGTCTTTGTTTTTGCTTCTATGTGGTGAATCACATTTATTGATTTAGTTATGTTGAACCATCTTTGCATCCCTGGGATGAAGCCCACTTAGTAATGGTGGATTATTTTTTTATATGCTGTTGAATTCAGTTTGCTAGTATATTATTTAGGATTTTTGCATCTATACTCATAAACGATATTGGTCTGTAGTTTTCTTTTTTTGTTGTGTCCTTTCCTGACTTTGGTATCAAGGTGATACTGGCTTTGTAGAACGAGTTTGAGAGGATTCTCTCCTTCTCCATGTTTCAGAATAATGTATGCATTATGCATACAAGCTCTTCTTTGTAGAGCTGCTAAAATTTGGCTGTGAAGCCATCAGGTCTGGGTTTTTTTTGTTGTTGTTGGAGGAAGATTTTTTTTTTTTATTGCTTCAATCTCATCGCTCATTATTGGTCTGTTCAGTAGATCTATTTCTTCCTGATTGAGTCTTGTGAGGTTGTGTGTTTCTAGGAATTTGTCCATTTCCTCTACATTTTTGTATTTATGTGCATAGAGATTTTTATAGTATTCACAGAAGATATTTTGTATTTCTGTGTTATCCATTGTAATATCTCCTTCTTCATTTCTGATTGAGTTTGTTTGGGTCCTTTCTCTTCTATTCCTGATGAAGGCATTTAAGGCTATGAATTTTCCCCTTAGGACTGCTTTTGTTGACTCCCATAGATTTTGGTAACTTGTGTCCCCTTTCTCATTCAATTCAAGGAGTCTTCTGATTTCCATCTTAATTTCATTATTGACCCAATAATCATTCAACAGCAGGTTGTTTAATTTCCATAACTTTGTGTAGAACTTAATGTTTCTCTTGGAGTTGATTTCTAATTTTAGTCCACTGTGATCTGAAAAGATACATGGTATGATTTTTATTTTTTTGAATTTGTTGAGACATGTTTTGTGGCCTAAGATATGATCAATCTTGGAGAATGTTCCATGTGCTGATGAGAAGAATGTATATTCAGTAGTTTTCAGGTGAAATGTTTTGTAAATGTCTGTTAGGTCCATTCATTCTAGAGTCCTGTTTAAGTCCAGTGTTTATTTATTTATTTTCTGCTTGGTAGAGATGTCCAGTTCTGTCAGTGGGGTGTTGAAATCCTCAGCAATTATGATGCTGCTGTTTATCTCTTTGGTTAGATCTAGCAGGGTAATATATACTATATATATATATATATAGTCTGAATAGAGTCTGAATGGAGGAAATCTAGCACTCTGGTCATCTCTGTCCCTCTCTCCAGAAGGCCTCCAGGAATGTCCAAGCTCGCAGGAAAGAGACAATTGCTGAGATGTTCAGTTTTGCCTGTGTTAAGTGCTAGTCCTTCAGGTGGAGCACTTGAATGCCCTAGGCTTTGGGAGGGGCCCTGTATCTTCCAAGGGGTTGCTTGATCTCCACCACAGCAGAGGTGTGTGGAGGAGCAAGGCAGGGCATGGTTAAGTTGTGTAAGCCTGGAAGGCTTTGCAAAGCCTCAGCAGGGCTCAGAGGATGTTTTCCACGTTTCTAGGGGGAGCCACTGGGAGGAGGGTCAAGGCAGTTTCTCCAGACCAGGAAAGCTGCTTGTAAGGAAGGTGCTGCAATTCCCGACAGCCCAGGCTCTTGAACGTCCTGTACAAGGCACTGCTGGTGGACCCTCCATAGTCTGACAGTTCAGCTTTGAGCCTCAGCAGGACTCCGAGTTTGTCTTCCTGGCCGCTAGGGAAAAGCTGCTGTGAAGAGGGTCAAGGCAGACTCTCCAGACTGACAAGGCTGCTCATGAGGGAGGGGCAGAATTCCCTGACAGCCTGGGTGCCTGAATGAGCCCTGCTTGGTTGCTACGGCACCATGGGCTGGGATCTTCCCTGCCCGGAAGGGCCTGCCCTAGTCCAACAGTGTGACTTTCCTGTCAGGGGGATGGGTGCTTCCCCAGATTCCCGGATCTCAGATCCCCACGGTATTCTCCTGTCAGTTCCTCCCACATGGGCTCCCTGGCCTCCTGAGTCCAGCTCCCAAACCTCCCCCTTGTGTTGCCCAGCAACCTGCTTGAATCCTAGGGGCATGGGAGATGGCCTGCGTGTCTGATCTGCTGGCGTGTGCCTCCAAGAAATGCTGGCGGGAAGGGAGCTCCCACATCAGGCACCCCAGGTCCACTGCAGGTCCTTAAGGGAAAAGGCGTGGGCCCTGCTGTCCGTGGGAACCTCAGGCTGGAGGGTGCACCAGCTGGGGAGAGGCAGCAGCTCGCCAAATTCTTGGCTTAAATTTCTCTCATGGTTGCAGTGGGTGGGGAGGAGTGGGGAAGGTAAGAGTCTGAATAGGAGAAAGCCGGCTCTCCAGTCTCTCTGATCACTCTCCTTGGAGAGGAACCCTGCAGGGAATGTCCAAGTTCTGGGACCATGCAAGTTCTCCCCACAATTCCATGGTTGCCGCAGTGCTTGGGCTCCTGGTAAAGCTACCAAGTAACTTGGTAGCCCGAGCCATCACCAAAGGAGTGTGGGAAGGAAAGAGGAATTCCCCCTTATCCCTTCACTGGACTCCAAGCCTCTCTGGGTTTGATCCTCGCCGATGTCTTTTTTTTTTTTTTTTTTCCATTATCCTTGTCTTTCTCTGTTTTGCAATTTTCCTGCATGAGATCACTGGCAGGTTCTGACACTTTTCTTTATAAACTACACCTGAGCTGCATCTTCTCTCCCCTCTCCTTTACCTGAAACCCTTCCTTACTTCTGGGACAGTCTGGCAAGCCATATATCTAGTGAGCTATCTTGCCCCTCCTCAATGTTAATGTAAAATTTTAATTAATTTTAATTTAATTAAACTTAATTAAATACATACATACTGAGCCATTGGTAAATTGTGTATTACTTACTGAATGTGCACTCATACCTGATGCTGTTCAAGAAGTCAAAAGTTTGGCTGAGAATAGAAAATAATCCATTTCTGCCATGGCATTATTTTCAAAATGGGCTATTTTAATAAATTTTCCAAATGAAAAGCATATGTGACCTATCAAGACCTATCTGGTGCTTTATTATAATTCTTGAACTCTAGGATCTTATAAATACATTCGAATTGGGCTTCCTTTCTTGAGTGATCTGCTTATCAAAGCAATATGTAAAATGCAACTGGTTATCTTAGGAAACACCTGTCATCCCTGAGTCTTATAGAGCTTGTGTGCACGTGAGCTTGACATGTTGCAAACGTGCAGCAGAAATGTTTGTTTGGTTTCCTTTGAGGGAAGACCAAAGTGAGTCTAGCTGTGGAGAGTGGAGGAAATTTGCTGATGAATGTCATTTAAGGAAAAAGCTATGGTTTTAACTCTGTTTAAAAAGCTACGCACATACGCCAACAAAGAAAGTGACGCTTAAGTTGGTATACCACACTGGTTTAGTGGAAATTATGGTGTCAGAACTTAGGCTAGATATTTAATTGTTTTGTGCTTTGGTTTTCTTGTCTTTAAACTAAGAATGATGATAATAGCTATTCCAAAAATTTTTTAGAGAAGATTAAAATGTATTAATACATCTCAAATATTTAGAATTGTGTTTGGGACATAAGAAGTACTTAATCAGTGTTACTTATGAAGATGATGGTGATGATGACAACCACAACAAAAAGGATGTCTTAATCTGAGTTCCCCCAAAAGCAGACTGTAAGATAGGTGTTTGGTTGCAGGTAGATTATTGAGAGGAAGATCCTCCTGGATTGCATTATAGTGAAATATGGGAATATAAAGCCTAAATGAGAAATAAGATGATAAAGAATGTGTTAGTGAATGGGTTATTACTGAGGGCAGCTAGAGCTCAGTTCTGCTGGGGAGTTTGTAAGAAGCCATGTAGAACATGCCTTAGAATCATCCCACCGGAGTGAGGAAGGGAGTAAAAAAAGAAAGCTGGACATTTAACCACTAACATCACAACCCCATCAGCTTAAGGGTGCCCGTGATGGTGTTCTCAAGGTTTCCTGGTGCTGAAGAAAACCCTCAGGCAGAGAAAATAGACACAGGTATTTAAGGAAGAAGCTTGCAGCTTACTGGAAACCATTTACAGCAGCTATAGGTGAATGAGATGGGTGCAAGAGTTAAGAGGCTGAACATCAATGTGGCCAGCCACGTGGTCTTTCCAAGATAACGTGTAACAATGAAGTCGGTACAATGAGGATTAAGGAAGATTTTTACCTAATTCAGATTAGAGCATAAAGGAAAAGTCTTAGTTTTAGTAAACATGAGGGACTTTTGCATAATTCTAAATGTTGCATGTATAAATATATTCTAGGTAATAAATTCATTATATATTACTTGTTTATTTGCAGAGTAGTTTTTCTTTATGGAGACTGTCTACTCACTTTCTCTAGTTCTGGTCAGCATAGGATTACTATGAGATTAATTGTTCAAATATCCTTATTTTCTTCATTGTCTTGTGACTGCCTGTTATAAGAAAATATTCCATGGCAGAAAGTGCCCAATAATCGAGTGACCTAGTGTTGTTTTTTCCAGAGCAGAATGAAAGACTCTGCCAGAGTGCTAAGTGGAAATCTGATCATAGTCTGTTTTCTTGGTTAGTTGTGAGTCTACCTGATTTATGCATTCATATGGCATTTTTGAAAGATGCATCTCCCATATGAAGCTGAATTTCACATTCCAGTTAAGATTTTACTATAAAGAGATTGTCTTCTCAAAGGATTGATTTCTTTCATAAATAGAGCAAACTAACTACTGCATTTAATGTCAGAGTAACACAATGTTACTAATATTTAGTATTCATGTTCCAAATATTCCAAATTCATGTTCCAAATATTTAGAATTGTGTTTGGGACATAAGAAGTCTGAATAAACAAAAGATTTTGCACAGATATGTAACATTATTTTTGTTTAATAATGTAGAAATTCACTTAAGAACATAAATTAATTTATAGAATATTCTATCAAGTATTTATTTGGCAAAGAAACCCCTGTACATGTATTATGGGATTTTTGGAAGGAGCTCTAGATTTAGTGTCAGAAGAACTGGGTTCAATCCTCTTTTAATATTACATAAATAAATTAGATTAAATTACTTAACCTTTCTGAGTTTATGTCCTTATTCATAAAGAATTCCCATACTTATAAATAAATAACTGTAATCGTGTATATATGTATTATTTTGTTTATGTAAATAGCATGCATATATTGCTTACAATTATATACACACATTCTTATATAAATTACACACCATATATGCTGTATACCTTGTGTGACATGATACATCTCCTATTAACAATTGCTAAGGCTAATTGTGTATAAATGAAAGAAAAAGAATGATGAACGCGAAGTCAGTACAGATGTTGGGAAACAGTGGAGGGTGCTTTGGAAAAGAGTACCTGGGGCTCTAAACCACTGTTATTAATCTATTTTTAAAACTCTTTGATGCTAACATGGATGAATGTTATTGTTATTTAAATATTATACATGCATCATTTATATGAATATTTATGTCAAAACTTAAAAAGACTTAAAAAATACCACAAAATCCCCATAGCAAGAATGTCTAGGGAAGCTACTCACTTTGCTGAGAAGTTCTCTGATTTTGGAGAGTTGCGTGTTCCTTTTGTTCTTGAGTTTTTCAGTTTCAAATTTGCTGATCATATAGTTAAAAATGAAAGTCCACTGTTCAGTGAATGCTAAACTACTAGTCCTATAGTTTGATTAAATCCTTCATGTTAGGATATTTGATTAATACAGAATATTTTGCACATGTATCTTTGGAAAAGAGTGTAAGTATTTTTTTCTTCATGTTCTAATGATGTCATTTTCAAGACTACTATGGAAATCTAAATAATAAAACAAAGTACAGTAAATTCAATTTTAAATTTATGTTTAATGCATGTTGAAGATACATAGTGAAATTTTTTACTGACCTTATACATACTAGTGAAAAATTCTTACAGCATGGTGCTACCAAAATAAAATATTCTTATTACTCTATAGTTAATTTATTACCAACTTTATGTTTTTAATAACCAACATCATCAAAATGTCTAACATATATAGACTGTATCTAATCCAGCTCTGGAAGGAAAATAAATTTCTGACTAAAACCATTAGATCTTAACATGGGGCTCATTAACAGTATCAAAATTTATCATTACCACATACTTTAAAAAAAAGGGTCACTGACTTTTATTATTTATTTCAAGTCTTTGAAATAAAATGCTCTGCTTTTGAAAAAGTTACTCTGCAAGAGACCATGATTTTAAGCAAAGAATCTCAGGAATGGAAAAACGAACACAACATGAAAGCTCTTTTTTATTCAAGTATGTAATAAAAGATAAGTAAGTGAAATTAACTGTCCCATCATCATGTGAACCTTTCAAAACTGGAAAACATGAAAGCATGATAAAACTAAATTTGAGTGTTCATGATTATGACTAAGAAAAGTGCAGTCACATAAGTTCCCACTGAACCAAGAATAAATCTTCCTCTGGATGATGACTTGAAGGAATCCAGTTTTTCTTACCCTCAGAAGAGGCCTATAATATGTTAGTAAACTTATATTGTATGGTGACACACTGCATTGCCATAGATTAACCCCGCATACTTATTCTTGAAGGATTTATTACATTCTGGTCTACTGATCTAAAAGCCAGCAAAAGGACAGATGTGCTGGTGGTTGGGCCCTTTAGAAATATTCCACAAGATCATGAAATAGAGCAGAACAATTTTTCTTTTCAGAGCACAAGTCCAGCCCTGAAAAGACATATTTTATAATAAAATCACATTATCCTAGACTCTGATATGTACATATAAAAACACCATTTTAATGAGGAGATGTTAGTCAAAGGGTACAAAGTTTCAGTTAGACAGGAGGAATAAGTTTTTGAGATCTACTGCATTGCAGGGTGACCGCAGTTATTAATAATGTATTGTATACTTCAAAATTGCAAAGAGTAAATTTCGAGCACAAAAAATGATGGGTAAGTGAGTTGATGGATATGTTAATTAGCTTGATTTAAACATTCCATATTGTATACATATATCAAAAATCACATTGTACCCCATAAATATATAAATTATGACTTGTCAATTAAAAATAATATTAATAAAAACCCTACCATCTTATATGCCTTCTGTCAGCTGTAGATGGTTCCACTTATGTTCCTTTATGGGAGACGCTGTGCCAGCCACTGGAGGCTGAGCTGGTCTGCTAGAGCCCCTTCAAACCCGGGTTACTCCTCCCTGCACTCACTTCCTTTCCTCCTGTATCCCCCTCTTTCCTTCCACTTGCATCTGGATGCCTGAATCATCTTGTGAACCAAGAAAAATATTTAAGCCTGCAAATAGCAGAAATAAAACAAATAAAACTTACTGCCCTGCTTAGCATGTATTTCGTTTGGAAAGCCCACCAATTGTTCCTACTTGTCAGGTTTCAATAATTTAATATTTTCTTTTTTTGTGAAGTTAGCAGATAAAGAGATATTATAGCTAAATCCCAGGCTACCATCAGAAAGTTTCCAGTAGCATGAAACTCAATGTACACAGTTCTCAAAATGGTCCAGCTAGAACTGCTTCAATATCCTGCTCAGACTATCCTTTCCATTATCCACTCTTTAAAATCTTATAGCTTAAAATCTCATTTCTTTGTCTTGTCCCCCTTTCCTTCACGCACTACTTTGTTACTCCTTGTCCACTCTTCGTTGTTCCTGCAGCATCCCTAATTGTTCTATTCTTTCACAATTTAATTCCTCCTGGCTCTCCAATTCAACCTAAAAATCAGCACACATTGAGGAAGTCATCTGAGCAAAGACTTAAAGGATGTATGGGAGTTTGCCATGTGGTTCTCTGGTAAAAGCATCTTCCAATCTGAGGAAGCAAGATTCCTTGTACTGATGATGTACAAGGGCCATAAGATGGGAGTGTACCTGACTTGTATAAAGAACATCAAGGAGGCCATTACAGCCACGCAAAGTGAACAAGTAGAACAGAATATGATGGGCCTATAGATCTGTATCATAGGAACAGATCCTAGAGAAAATGTGTCACTCTAAGGGCTTTGGCTTTTGGATAAAATTGGGAGCTATTGAAAGGTTTTGAGCATAGGAGTGACATAATCTAACTACCTTTCTGAAAGGGTTACTTTAGATGCTGTTTTGGAAATAGACTATGGAGAAAACAATGGCAGAAGTAGAGACTGCATTAGGAAGTGGTAACACAAGGCAAAAAAGTTGGAGTAGGGATTGTCATACTGAAGAGATTGTCCCTTAGATTCTTCCCCTCAGCTCTTCAATCCTGCTTTGGTTCCTGTACTTTCCAAATACTGGTTCTGTAGTCTTTTTTATAGGTTTTATTCTGTAAACACCTCTGTTTTCTTCCACTAAATTTAAATTTCTCCATTAACATAGCCAGTGCTGGTTTATGTGCTGGTAATTGAAGAACCATGTGTGGTATATGTGGTTTTGGGTAATCATACCTTGACTTTCCCAGGTGCATTCCCAGTCTACACTTGAGATCCTGGTTTAGTTATTAATATCACCTCTTTAAATTTCAAAAGTGTCTGAGTTTGCATGGTAAATTGGATAAAAAACTCTAATTAGAGATCAAACTCAAGACAGTTGTCAACTATAGACAGGACTTAGAAGTCAAGCCAGTCTCAAAACAGCAGCAGTGAGGACATGCAATAGTCCCTTCTAGAAGTTGTCTCTATCCTTCTAGTGATCTTTCTAGTTTGTTTAGATTCCAGGTCTATTACGGAAGTTCATGAAGGAATGCTCATTTGATGGATAGGATCACAACCTCTAGAAGGATTTTGGGCTCAGTTAGTGGTATAAATTTCCCCAGTGTGAGGGAGAGCACTATGATGAGGTGCATAACAGAGCAGGCTTTGGAAACAGTCTTTGACCTGGTTCCATGATAAAATTGGCTCATGGCTCAAATCATTTAGGTAATTCTCTACACTTTCCATTTAATTCCTAGTAGTTCCTATTTGAACACTGAAGACAAACTTGCTTAGCCATGCTTTCAACCCCTCTGTGATCAGCCACTCTACATTTTCAACAGAAATAGGTTTGCCATGAAGTCCTTCTGTGGCCCTAAGGTGGAACTATAGTTTTGTATTCACATGACCATATGTTATTTGTAAAATTTACAAAATTAAAGTATTTTTATTTTAATTAAAATATTAATGACAATTGTTTTTGACACTATCTGTAGCCATACCTACAATTATTTCTGTATTCCAGCCAAATCGAGATAATATTTTTTGAATAGAGCCTACCCATTTGATTTTATACATATAATTAAACCCCAATTTTGTCTAAGATCCAAATCAAAAGTTACATTCTGCTTGAAATATACTCCTCATGCCCCAAGTTAAAATAAACATGTCTTTCTTAGAAGAACCTACATAGTAGTTCATTTATAGATTTTATCTAACCTACAATATTATGTATTCCCTAAAGAAAATACCCTTAGCATAGTTAATCAGTTCCTTCTTCGTTGCACCATAGAGTAACTGACATGTTAGATACTCAATAAGTATTTGCTTAAGAAATCGAAATAACAAATATATTTTCATAAGTTTGATTTTGCCAACAACCTGAGCTACTTGGAAAATCTTTCCCTAGCTGAACCTCCCAGATGAGAATGCAGCCAGCTGACACCTTGATTTGAACCTTGTGAGTTCTTGAGAGAAAACCCAGTTGAAACATACTGGACTCCTGACCAATGGAAACTCAGATCTCACAGCTAAGTTTGTAGTAATTTGTTATGTGGCAATAGAAGAGTAATGCATCTTATAACACAAAGCAGCCTAATTGGACACAGTTGATTATTTCCTCATTCATAATACACTTGTTTTTCACTTGGCTTTGGCATCATCAAACTCTCTTGACTTTCTTCCTGCCTCCTTAGCTATTTCTTCTCAACCCACTTGGCTGAATCATCCTTTTCTTTCCTTTCCTGACTTTTTAATATTAAAGTATCCTAGGCTCAGTATCTAGTCCTCTTCTCTATATTGACTCATTTCCTTAATAATCACATTCAGTCACTTATTAAAAAAAAGCTCTCTGTACGGCAATGACTCTCCAAGTTTTATCTCCAGCCTAGACATTTGTTTTAACTGCAGTCTTATATCCAACAACCTCCTTAACACCTCCTAATAGATATCTAAAACTCAATGAAAACTGTACTGAGGATCTTTTTTACCATAACCTGCTCTATCCACAGTCTTTCCTTCCTCATGGTAGGTTTATTTTTCCAGATGATTGGGTAGAAAACTTCAAAGCCATCCTTCACTTCTATCTTCTCCAAGTCTAGTACATCAGCAAATATCATTAGTTCTACATCCATGAAGAAAATATAACAGAACTATAAATCAGTGAAAAGCTGAACAAAATTTTGGCAGGGAAAAATAATAATTCAATTTCTAATATCAAGCATTTTATTATAACATCAAAATCAAGTAAATGAGTAATTTTTACCCTTATTTCATAATGAGAAACAGTTATATTTCCTTGTTTCTTACAAAAATTTATCTCAAATTGATAAACAGAAAACTGTTTTTTCCTCATTTTCTTCCTTGGCCATGTATACACAAAATAAAACAATTTGTCAGGAAATTAAAAAAATGTCTCCCTCAAAGGATGATGTATGATTTAATTGGCTAATTTCATAAATTTAACTTTCATTTTTATGTATAGACGTGGCCTAATTTTTTTTTAGCCCAGTTTTTCAAAGAAAAACTTTACATTTCCTGTTAGAAGATCATTTGGATTCTGTTGAAAAACACTGTTCAAAGGATGAGGATTTGTACTGCCAGTCACTTATATTAAAAACAATAAATTTATATACATTTAATATCAAAACTGTGGTGTGTTTGAATAAACTTTAAGTCCTTTGTTGAAAACTTTTAGAAAGAAACTACTTTATTATAAAAAGTTTAAGAAAAAAGAAATAAAATATTCACATACACCTTAACCTCTGTGGATTGTTATTAATAAATTCCCTTTTACTGTATCATTCAATCCTATTTCAAGTCTAATGGGGTTTCCATTTGTTTGAGTGGCTAAACCAGGGTGCTGCACTGGAGAACACTGTGTGGCTGATTTATCACTACTGCTCTAATCAGGGAGCTGTTTCTTCAGATAAACTCTCTTGCCTGAATTATTGTCCCTGCTGTGCCTTTTAGTTTGATTAGAAAAGCAGTGATTCTCCACTCTCTTTTTGTAGTAAATCCAGAAAACTTCCTTTTTGCCCTTCAACAGTCTTTTAAACTATATTTTAACAATTCAAAAGTTTGTAAACTTAGAACAATATAACTTTTTGCCCTTGCAGAAACATGATCTAATTTATGAATTGAAGAATAAAGTCTATTCTACTAGACTGATATTTTTGTAGAATTATACATTATAATAAAATCTGATATGACTTTCAAGTCACTATTTTACTTCACAGATGCCAATAACATGCTAACAGAATCCAGAGTCATGCAATTGTGTTTCTTAAAAGAGCATTTTATAAATGCAAAAGAAGTATGCTTAATTAAGTTGAAGCTTTAAAAGTACAGGTTTTTCATTTTTGGGGGCTTTAAATTTTTTGTAGAGTATAATCAGTTTAATCATGTAGTTAGACTTTATATTTTGAACATAATGATAGCTCTCATACTTCTATTTCTAAATGGGAAACCTGTTAAATGCAAATTGAAGCGACTTAGAAGTGCCAAGATAGCTGGAGGGGATTCATCCTGAGAAGGAGAGTTAGACCACAGGTGATAAATCTCACCTATTTTTAAATGTTACACAGTACCCCAAGCACAGTTCAGACAGAGCAACTGTGATACCTCTGCATACAATACTGTGAGGTGCCTCTTTTACTATAAATTCTGTAACAGTTATTGTTATAAAAAAAGTTGTTTAAAATTTAAACTAAGCTAAATTTTAGATACCTGATTTATCCAGCTAACCTTGTTCCACAAGATTCTAGAAAATTGCTTTAAATGTATTCTTTTGAATATATATTCTGCTTGAATTGCAATTTGTTTTAAATAATTGTGTGTTTTATAATTACAATCCAGGTGAGGTTGGGAACCATAGGAAATGGAAGTTGGAAAAAATTTAGAATTATTTATAGGGCTTCATTGTAAAATTTTGTTTTGTAATACAATTTGACATGGTACATCTTGTTCTCAGGTGGAAATACTAAGACTCAGTCTCTATTCAAAGAGAAATATAGACTTGACACAGCTTAACAAAAAATTAATATTTTTATAGAGTCTCATATTGATAATTTCTGATTGTACAGTTTATGTTGTATGCGTCACACATACATATATGCGTGTACATATGCATATACTGTCAAAAAATCAAATAATTTTGCCGGGTGCAGTGGCTCACATCTGTAATCCTAGCACTTTGGGAGGATGAGGCAGGAAGATTGCTTGAGGCCAGGAGTTTGAGACCAGCCTGAGCAAGAGTGAGACCCTGTCTCTACAAAAATTAGAAAAATTAGCTGGGTGTTGTGGCACGTCTGTATTCCCAGTTACTCGGGAGGTTGAGGCAGGGGTATTGCTTGAGCTCAGGAGTTTGAGGTTGCTATGTGAGCTATGATGACACCACTGTACTCTAGCCTGGGTGACAGAGCAAGACCCTATCTTACCAAAAAAAAAAATAGTTATTTAAGAATTTTTAAAAAATAGTGTAAAAAATTGGTCAGAATAGTGATACTTGTGGTTATATATTTGTGCCAAACAACTGGTGAATGATAAGATATATTTAGCCTTTTATTTAATTTTAGAACAAGATTATGTCATCAAAATTGTTATGAAAATATGAAACTAAAACCATTTGAATGAGCTTTTTTCCAAAATTAGTTTTAGATTGGTTGTGTAAAAGAGCATGCATAAAAATGATTGTTCACTCCTTTACTGAGCTATTATATTTTAAAGTTTATAGAATTCTAGATTCCCAATCATGTACTTGGCTTATGAACCCCTATAACATTTTTTAAGCCGTATAACACCTAACTGCTCTTTTTTCTCACACATTGTTTAAAAAACCAGATTTATGAAAAGAAAGAAAATGCTGTGGCAAAAAAGCTCTGTTTTTATTATCGCAGCAAAATCAGGTCACCCAGATTTTTATATTTCTGGTCATTGTGCAAGATCATACGGAGATTTAAAAAAAAATAAGCTTTAAAAATTGATAAAACAATTTTTTCAATGCTCATGTATATCAATTCTTAAAATATGTCAACTAAAAAGTATGCCAAAAATATAAGCAGAGTTTAAAATCCTTATGATTTATAGTAATTATTTATATATTTATTCAAAGCTAATTCCATCAAATAAAAAATGGATATAGTTTTATTCACATCTTCCAAATTTATGTATATACATATACACAACAAATCATAAATAAAATGGTATAAAATGTAAAGAAAATGGCAAATCTGAGTAAAGTCATTCAATTGTTCCTTATATTTTTTTTACAACTTCTTATAACTTTAAAATTATTTCTACATAAAAATTTTAAAAAATTAAAAAATATTTGAACTTTTGCTTCCATTAATTTGCTAGCTTAATTGAATTTTCAATCCAAATTCAACCAAATTGCTTAACTCTGGAGCCCTGTAGTTTTATGGGATTAAAATTTGTATATCTTTACCGTGCATTTTTACTTCCACTTACTCTCATTTTAACCACATATTTTTTAACACCTAAAAACTCAACTTGAAATAAATAAAGTTGAGAATGTTGATCACACCCTCCTCTTTGAAATATTTTGTTTTCTTGGCTTTCCAGACACCATATTATTCTGATTTTCCTCCCATATCCCCTGGTTGTTCCTTCTCAGTTTCCTCTCCTGTTTCCTCTTTCTCTCCCTAATCCTCTGAACGTTGGAGTGCCCAGTCTTTCGTTCTTTTTTTAAACACTATTTTCATTCCCTCCCTTGGTGATATTAATCAGTTTCTTGACTTAAACTACAATATATGCACTGGTCATTCCAAAATGGACATCCCTTGCTAGTACTTCTCCCATCTCCAGACTCATATGTCCTGCTGACTACTGGACACCTCCACGCAGCTATCAAACAGGCATCTCCAACTTGGCCTGTCCAAGAGGTGAAAGAGATGAACCACAGCTTTCTGCCAAGCCTGCTTCAGACACAGTCCTCTCTATGTTGGCTAATGGAAACTCTGTCCTTTTAATAGATTTTATTTATTTATTTATTTTTATTTCAAAATATTAAGGGGTGGTTCTCTTCTGTAATGCTTGAGCTCTGGCTATAGGTGTGCCCATCACCCAGATAGTGTTCACTGTACCCATTAGGTAGGTTTTTGCCCCTCCCCTCCTTCCCCTTCTGCCGGTTGATTTCCACTGAGTTTTACTTCCCTCTGTGCACATGTGTGCTCATTGGTTAGTTCCAGTTTAATAGTGAGTACACGTGGTGTTCATTTCTCCATTCTTGAGATTTGATTTTTAATTAGTTAAATTTGTTGTTAGCCACATGCACAATTATTTTTAAGACATGTCTCTATTTCTACATATAATGGAGACCTCCTTTAATGTATCACACTTACATGGGAGAGCAAAACATTTGAAGTCATCCTTACACCTCACGTTCCTTTATACCCCACATCTAATCAACTAATCCTGTTAGGTCCACCTCCAACATCTATCTCCGGATTCTCGTCCAACCATTACTTGCTACCTCCATTGTTACATTCCTTTCCCAAATCACCAACCTCTAATCTAGATTATTGCAAAGGCATCTAACTGATGTCCTTATTTCTGACTTCTCCATTCCATACCCTTTCAGGCTAATCTTCTTTATTAATATAAACATTTAAAGCTATGAATTGTCTTTTAAAAAGTATTCATGTGATCACCCACAAATTTTGATATGTTGAACTTTTATTATCATCCAGCTCAAAGTATTTTCTAATTGCTTTTGTAAGGTCTTTGACACAAGAATTAATTAGAAGTATATTGTTTAATTTTATGTATTTGATATTTTCTATATGTCATACTATGATTGATTTCTAACTTAATTTGATGTGGCCAGATAATATAATCTTTTTTATTGCAATTCTCTTAAATTTATTGAGACATTTTATGGCCCAGGATATGATCTATCTTTGTGAATAAATTATATTCACTTGAAAATCATGTGTATTTTGTGATTGATGGATGTATTTTCCTACAAATAACAACTAGATTCAGGTGTTTGACACAGTTGTTTAGATAATCTATATCTGCACTGATTTAATATATTTTACTTTCGAATTCTAGCATTTCCATTTTGTTCTTTTTTACAGTGTCCGTTTCTCTGCTGAGATGTCATGTCTTTTCATTCATAGAAGTATAATTATTTTTACTTCATTGAGCATAATTAAAATAGCTGCTTTAAAGAATTTTTTGCTAATTCCAACATCTGAGTCTCTTCTCTTGATATTGGGACACATCTTGGCTTCTTCATACACTGAGTAATTTTGGATTGTATCTGAGACGTTGTGATTATTTTATTATAAAGGCCCTGGATTCTATTACATCCCTTCAGATGGAGTTAGTATTTTGACTTCAGCAAGAAATTAACTTGAATAGACTCAAACTGAAAATACTGTCAATTTGTGTGGGTACTTCTCAGTCTGCCCTGTGCTTATACTGTTCAGGGGTCAAACACAGATTCAGGCACCATTTATATACAGAATTTAGGGGGTGGCCTAGTGTTAGATTTCTCCTTTTCACGAGTGGTCATGTTTGCCCTGAACCCTTTCTTCAGGTTCTTTTGTCTAGTAAGAATATATATGGATTTTTTTTTCTTTTTTCTTAGCTTAAAGCCACAAAAAGAGGGAACTCATCCTCTTCCAGTCCCATCTGCCAAGTATTTACACTTCTTCAGAATGTGCCTGCTTTTGTTCATGCTTCAAAACCTTCAGAATTTTGTGTTTGCTTTGTTTTGTTTTGTCTCAAATAATGAGGTTAATTGTACCACGCAGTCATCTCAAAATGGAATCCCCAAGACTAGTCTGTATACATATCCAAAATTGTCCTGTTAAAATTAAGTCAAATCATATAACTTGTTTTGTCAAAATCCTTCAATTGCTTCCTAACTCTTTCAGAATAAAATCCAAATTTCTTCTCATGACTTATAAAGCCCTTCATTACCTAGTCACCCCAATTACCTCCTCAGTCACATGTCTCATTATACCTATATCCAGGCACACACCACTCCAGCAAAACAGTCCTCTTTCTGTTACCCAGCTGTGAGTATATCCAGCCTGTTCCTCCTTCAAGATTTTGCAGTTGCTTCCTATTCTCGGAATATCTTCCCACCGAATGTAGGCATGGCTGGCTCCTTGAACACCATCGGGATTTTTTTTACTCAAATGTCGTTATTTTTAAGATAAACTTTATATTATAGAACAATTTTAGATTTACAGAAAAAAATGAAAATATAGTACCGAGAGTTCTTAGATACACTGCACTCGGTTTCTGCATATAACTAACTTATCACATTAGTATGGTATATTTGTTAAAATCAGTGAACCACTATTGGTACATTATTATTAAATAAGCCCCATTATTTATTCATATCTCCTTAGTTTTTGTCTGTTGTCCTTTGTCTGTTCCAGAATCCTATCCAAGACATCACATTGAATTTAGTTGTCATGTTTTTTTGGGCTCCACTTGGCTGTGACAGTTTCTCAGACTCTCCTTGTTGTTGAAGACCTCGATACTTCTGAGGAGTACTCATTGGACATTTTGTATAACGTCCTTCAACTGGGATTTGTCTGACATTTTTCTTTTGATTATACTGGGGTTATGGATTCTTGGGAGGGAGACCACAGAGGTAAAATGCCATTTTTGTCACATCATATCAAGGATACATATAATCCACATGACTTATCACTGTTAATGTTGACCTGGATCACCTCGCTGAGGTAGTGTTTGTCAGGTTTCTACACTGAAAAGTTACTCTCCTTTTTCCCCTTTCCACACTGTACTCTTGGGAAGGATATTGCTATGCACAGATCACACTTAAGGAGTTGGGAATTATGCTTGATCTTTTTGAGGGGAGAATATCTACATAAATTATTTGGGATTGGTCTGCATGGTCTCTTCTCCATTTATTTATTCAATCATTTATTTAAATAAATATAAACTCATGAATATTTATTTTATACTTTAGGTTATAATCCAATATTACTTTATTTTGTTACCAAAATTGCTCCAAATTTGGCCACTGGGAGATCTTTTAGATGCCTCCTGTGTCCTGTTGACATACTCTCATTATTATGTGTGTGTGTGTGTGTGTAGCACTTTCTGGCATTTCGTGGCTTATGTTACATATTTCCTGCCTGAGTCCTAGAATTGGCCATTTCTTCAAGAGCCCTTGTTTCTTTTATTGGGAAATGGTATTAGATACTAAGATCTGGTCACTAGGTTTGCTTGTTGCTACCAGATGTCTTTGCTTCTAGGCCCTCTCAGATGTAGACAGGGCAAGGAAATACGTGTGTGCATACTAACCCATGTATATATGCATACCTATAAATATTTCTGTATGTAATTCTCTGTATGCATATTAAACTAAACATAAGTTCATACTGTCTACAACTCTAATCCATTATCACATGGATCATTTTAGCCTTTTTCCTTTATTCATAACCTCTCACTCCAAAAATCAAAATCTAGTTTTTACCATGAGCCATCCATTTACTTAATTGTTCAATTCCAGTATATATATATAACAGTATCAGAATTGCTAACCCATATTGCTGTGGGAAACAATTTTATAAATTAGAGTATGCTGCTTATGGGTTTTTTTGGGTTTTTTTTTGCCATTTGTCTTACAGATTCCACTCATTTCCAAAGTTCCTTAGATTAGTGCCATTCCCCCTAAATCCTTTGGTGAAGTTGTTTATAAAACAGATGGTTTTGTCATACTCTGTATTCCATACTGGGAATATATACAATGACTTGTATTTTTTTTTTCAGATTTAAATTAATGTTTTATTTTTAAATGTCAGCATTTACAATACTCTGGATTTTTTGCATTTTTTTTAATCTTATGATGAAAAATTTTAGAAGTCATCTTAAAAATGTGTGATGGATACATAGTTTGTCAACATCTTTAGGGAGTACCCAAGTAAAACGTTGAGAACTGTGAGAAGTCCAGTGGGGCTAGAGGATTCAGAGCAAGGCAAGGAAAAGCCAGAAAGGCTAATGCTGGGCAGGCCAGGTCCTAGCACCAGAGCTGTGCACCATGAAATGGGCTTTCTCTGGTCAAATTACAAGTTATAATAGCACCCGCCTTATCATGGGGGATATGTTCCAGACTCCAGTCGATGTCTGAAGATAGTACCCAACCTGATACACATCATGTAGGAATTTCTTTTTTTTTTCTTTCAGTTTTTCTGCATGCATTTGAGTATTTTATTTTATTTTATTTATTTATTTTTTTATTTCAGAATATTATGGGGGTACAACACTTTGGCTATATATATTGCCCATGAACTGCCCGTGTCAGAGCTACAATCGTGGTCATCCCCCAAACTGTGCTCCCCGCATCCATTCATTGAGGGGTTTCCCATCCCCTCCACCTCCCTCCTGTCTGCCCGCCCCCTGATGAATATTATTGCCCTGTGTGATGTAGGTGTTGATCAGTTAGTACCAATTTGACAGTGAGTACCTGTGATGCTTGTTTTTCCATTCTTGTGACACTTGCAATTACTTGTATTTTAAAAAATGTGTTTGCATTAAGGTTAACTCATTGTGCTGTAAATTAAATGGGTTTTGACAAACGCACAGTATCAGGTATCCAGAATTATAGTATCAGAAAGAATAGTTTCATCATCCTCAAAATTCCCTTCTGTTTCAACTATTTAGCACCTTCTGTTCTCCTGAAGCCCTAGAATCTACTGATCTTTTTAATGTCTGTGTAGTTTTATCCTTTCTAGAAATTGATATAATTGGAATCATAGAGTATGTATTTTTTTTTCAGTCTGACTTCTTTCAATTAGCAGTAGGCATTTAAATGGGATCCATGTATTTTTCTTGCTTGATAACTCATTTCTTTCTCTTTTTTTGCTGAATAATATTTTTGTATGGATATAAATCAGTTCATTTATTCATTCACCTATTGGAGGATATCTTGGTTCCTTCCAGTTTTTGCCAATAGCAAATCAAGTTGTTATAAACATTCATGTGCAGGTTTCTGTGTGACTATAAGTTTCCAAACCAGTTGGTTAAATTCTTAGGATCATGATTATTAAAACATATCATGTCTTGGTATGTTGGTGTCTCTATAAGAAAATTCCATAAATTGGAATTGGAATAACAAATTTATTTTGAACAGTTCTGGAGGATGGGTAGTCCAAGATCAAGGTGCCAGCAGATTTGTTGTCTGGTGAGGGCCTGCTGCTCTTCATTGATGGCTCTGCCCTCATGACTTAATCGTCTCCCAAAGACCCCATCTCCTAATTCCATCACCTTGAGCATTTGGATTTCAACATACGAATTCTGGGGCAACAAAACATTCAGATCATAGCAGTTAGACTATGTTTCCTTTTGCAAGGAACTACTAAACTATTTTCCATTTTTCATCTCACTAGAACTGAATAAGAGTTTCTGTTGCTCCCTGTTCTTGCCAGAATTTGGTATTGTTAGGTGTTTTAAATTTTATTTTAGCCATTTAAATGATATGTAGTGCTATCGCATTGTTATTTTAATTTGCAATTCCCTAATCACATATGATGTGGAACATCTTCTCATGCCGTTATTTGCCATCTGTGTATCATCTCAGATCTTTTGCCCATGTTTTAATTGGGTTGGTAGTTTTCTTAATATTCAATTTCTGGAGTTCTTTTCATATCTTAAATATACATCCTTTATCAGATATATGTTTCCCAAATATTTCCTCTTAGCATGTGGCTTATCCTTATGTGTGGATCTCATGTGTGAGGAAATTGATTTTTCTGTCAATGCTCAAATTTTTCCAAATCAGATGAAATAAATATGCTTGAAGTGCATGGAACTGATGACTTATTCCATTCTAATGTATAGCATTTCAAAATTTAAGTAGCTGTAAATATGGCTGGTGTGCTCTCTCTCTCTTTCTCAATAAAATAGTTTTCAATCATATGTGGGAGTGAGTGCATATTTGTGTGTATATATATATTTTACCTGTTTTATAAATGGGTCCAGTTGCCTGATAAAAATCAATCAATTCATTGGCATTTCTATATTGTGGATATTCAAGAAAGAATATATATATAGTATTGAAGCTCAAAAGACATAAGAAATCCTCCATTACATAAAACTGGAAAGTAACATGGTAACAGTGATTTTAGCTGCCTTACCACTCACTCAGTATGGAAATAATTGTATATCCCTGTTAGGATTTTTTTCAGCCCTGCTGTTTTTGTCTGGAAATTGTTATTGTCTGAGAATTAATCTCAATTATAGAAGAATAAAAATTATAATCACATTAAATGCTGGTATTTTGATAGTTTTGTAAAAAGGAAAAAAATGAGTCTGAGACATTTTTGTGGTTCTTGGATTTCATCATTCTTCATTAATGTTCATGAAAGGGCTCATTTGAGGTAGTTCTGATTGTGAATTCCATATGTCAAGTAGTAAAGCTTAGTTGCCAAAATATGAAGAATAGAAATGGAAAGAAATCCTTAACCAAGCACAGTTCATACTGGCTAATCATTGTTGGAAAAGCATTGCTGAGTGAAATACATGTGGAATGATTTTGGTGGTCTGAGAAGGTGATCTGTAATAGAGTAATGTGAATTGGTCTTAGATAAGTATATTTAAGGATACATGGTGTATTTATCCTTGTAGAACAATTCCAATAGCTTCTGCATAATGCTTTAGTGATTATTAACATCTAGAATTGGTGAGAATATAAGAAGCTGCTGTCTCTATAAAGCTATATTTTCAAAAGAGTGATTGGCTCCTTCTTAGACCCTGGATATTAACAATTTACACTAGTTTTCCTTTGGAAAATAAAGTAATGACAAAGAAATGAGAGAGTAGATATTTTCAGTTACTTATTTTTATTTTTAAAACACATTTAGGGTCTCTGAAAGTAATGTAGAAATCCAGACATTGCAGAGTAGAATATAAAGGACACACTTTGCATCTTAACAATTGTATGATTCCCTTGCCAAAGGGATAATTATCATACTTTGGACTTCTAGAATGATCATTTCAGTAATTATGATTTTGCATTTGATAATCTGAAAAATTCTTTGTAATTTTCTATGCAAAAGGATAATAATAGCTTTCATTATTATAAGGTCAAAAATACTTACATAGATTGAATATTTTAGAAACTTAGATCAGAAGGATTTATCCTATGAATATCTAAATCATTTAACTAATATTTTCAATCTCACATGAATGGAAACTGCAATATGACAAGATAGTTCTCATTGTGAGGAGCCCAAATAATTAAAGTTGTACCAAACAGACAAGTAAACAGGACCAGAAAGGAGATTCCAACATCCCCCTCCTGATAGAATCTTCCCTCATTAATATTGGGAATTAATAATTGAATTGAATCAATTATAATCTTCTCATGTTCTAAAAATATCACATACTTTAGCCTTATTTTTCTATTTAGTTTGTTTTACAGGCCTTACAACACCCATGTTTTTCTCCTGATAAACGCTACTGTTGGGGTTTTATGAGACCTGTGATCACTCAAGATGTCATCTTGAGCATATGTGTTTTTTATCTGAGTTTCAGTTTGCTTCTATGTGAAAGAGAGTTTTCTCATGTAAAACTTCCTAATTGGGAGTTGTCTAAATTAAATAAGATAATTCCAAATGAGCAAGTAACATGGTGATCAACAGGTAGAAAAAATGAAATGGTAGCTACTGCTAGTAGTAGTATGATTTGGGGATGGTATGTGACATATGTAGTCTGTTTTTAGAATACACTCAAATGAACATTCCTCCTACTTTCACCCTAAATCCAAACTTAGCAGCTTTCCAGAAAGCAAGTAGCAAGTCCAATTTTTGAAGGTTGTAAACATCAATTTGATGAACATTGAACTCTAACTGCTTAAGCCTCAAATTGTTGAGGGACCTATACTGAATAACTTAACGAAGAAACTTAATTTTCTTAGACTACTGGCTCATTCACTCTTCTCTTTAAAAAAATGTTTTCAGAAATGTTTGGTTTTTATGTGTAGAATTATTTCTATATTATAGTGTATAAAACAAGTGATTTATTATATTTATTAATTCAAAAGTTTTTGGATATCTATGGTAAATATTTTGTACTCCATATTATAAAATGTTCAAATGAATTTATACAGCAATGAAACTTACTTGAATCTGTTATAAAACCACATAATTTAATAAATTTCAAGAAATCTCTATCAAAATATTTTGTGGGGTAGTGGTGAGATTTTATTACTTTTAAATCAGAAAAAGACCTGAATGTCTGCATGGGGTTAAATATGTATCACTATAATATAAACTATATTATGTTTTAATATATTATATTTTATTCCTTTGTATTTCCTCTTTCTGGCAAATATTTCTTGGCACAGTTACTGGGAACTCATTAATATCAAATATTTATACATTAAATCTGTATTTTCCTTATGTGCCCTGTAAATGATTTTAATTTTTTAAAGCTTAATTAAAAAATCTTGTTTTTGGTGACCTTTACTAGTACCCATGTGCATGCTATCATTTAAAAGGTAAAGGGCAAGGTCAAAACAGTGGCTGAGGAAGTGTAAAGTATTGAGGAGGTAGCAGAAAAGAACCTAACAGAGCACAGCAGAAGAAAATGGTGCCTTGGCATTAAAGACTTTACTGGTCATACTAATTAAATATTACATATCCAGTAATTTTCTCCCAGATCTATAAACATTATAGGTTTAATTGGTTTTAATAATTAATTTTAAAATTACTTTTTAATGCCTGATAAAATACCCAAGAAATATGTTTTTTCAATAATCAAGAATTTAAAATAGGTATCTATAGTATACATATACCATATTTTGTTAATCCGCTCACGAATTGATGGGCACTTAGGTTGATTCCACATCTTTGCAATTGTGAATTGTGCTGCAATAAACATTCAAGTGCAGGTGTCTTTTTGATAAAATGACTTCTTTTCCTTTGGGTAGATATCCAGCAGTGGGATTGCTGGTTGAATGTTAGGTCTACTTTTAGTTCTTTGAGAAATCTCCATACTATTTTCCATAGGGGTTGTACTAATATGCAGTCCTACCAACAGTGTATAAGAGTCCCTTTCTCTCTGCATCCACACCAGCATCTATTGTTTTTGGACTTTTTAATAAAAGCCATTCTAACAGGAGTAAGGTGATAACTCTTTGTGGTTTTAATTTGCATTTCCCTGATGATTATTGATTTTGCGTACTACTCAGCCATAAAAAAGGATGACTTAATGCCGTTTGCAGCAATTTGGAAGGAACTGGAGACCATTATCCTAAGCAAAGTATCTCAAGAATGGAAAAACAAACACCACATGTACTCTTTAACAAATTGGAACTAACCGATGACCACACAAGTACACAGAGGAAAGTAAAAGTTATTGGAGATCAAGCAGGGGGAGGGGGGAGAAGGGGAAGGGTAAAAACTCACCCAAAGGGTATAATGAACACTATTCGGGTGATGGGCACATTTATAGCCCTGACTCAAGCCATGTATCAAAAACATCTGTATCCCCTTAATATTTTGAAATAAAAAAGTAGGTATCTATAAAGTATTCCATAGTAAATAATGTTTGACTACACGCCTTTCCTAAAGCAAGCCATGAACCACTTCCAAATCTTTTGTTTCATTCAGCCAAAGATTGTCAGGCAATCAAAATTCTATTTTAATACATTAAAAATAGTTTAATGGGGAAAAATATTTGTGGTTATCCTTTAATAATGATTAAGTTATCATGGACAAAGTTCCCTTTTTGAGGGCTTGCACATATTGACCTATATATTGCACATGTAGGAACACTTTAAAATAATTGTGTTCTTTGATATTTTCAAAGTGGCACTAACAGAAAACACTATTAAAAAGAATGTCCATATATTAAAAAAATCATTGTTACTTTTCAAAATTAGCAGTCATGATTTCTTCTAGTTATCCTGACTGCTGAAAAAATTCAGGACAAACATCATATGACTTTAGCTAAATCTGGGCAATATCTACATATGATCAGTCTCTGCTACTAAACCTAATAGGTATAGCATTTTGTACCCATGAGCAGACCTCACATTTTAAGAACTTAAAAAAAACTAAACTCCTGGCTGATTAGAATTACCACCTGAGACCATGGTGCAGTGTATTCAGAGGTTAGATGTCACAGCTTCCATAGATAAGATAAAATGATATTAATTTATATTGTTTTATTTTCTCAGTATGATATTTTATAGATGTTATCCCCTTCCTCACCCGTACTCATCTCCTTATTATAAAGTGCTTCCCCTAGGGCCCTGGAGACAACCTCCTTAATTTTTCACACTGTTTTCTGAATATTTGGAAACACTGTTATTATTTTCTAAAATCTTTGGTGCTTTGGTTTGGCAAGAAAAAAGGTCACAGGTCAACTGAGAATGACTGGGAAAACTATAGGGATACTTTCTGGGGCTACTACTACTAATATCATATATATGCACACACACATACACATGTGCATATATACATACATCTATGTGTGTGTATCTGTGTTTTAAAATCTTAGAAAGGGAAGCAACTCATTATAAGATTTTAAAGTTGGAATCAAGTTCTTATCCAAATTTTACAACTAACTAATTTTTATTAATTTTTATAGTTCTAAACAATTCCTTGTTGTAACATCCTCTTCTCCCTAAGAAGCCAACAGCCGTGGTAAGCATTCTGGTAAACATAGATAGCTTAAGAGAAAAGGTCATGGAAACAAATGAGTATTTTCATACAAGGGGGTGATTAGGTCATACTATTGGAAAAATTATTTAGATAAAATCTTCAGCATACTATTCATAATAGTAGATGATAAAACAAATCACTTCTTTTAGATTATTTAGAATATTTACACAATATTGCACTGCTAATGGTAATTGTAATAAACTATTTTTATAGTTGTTTTCTCTTTTTTACCATAGTTTGGAGCTTTACATTATAAAAATACCTTTAGTGAACCTCTAAGAATTAATTTAAAGCTGTTAGTGTATGTGTGTGGTTCTTTCCATTGTAGGTTATGAGGGCATGTTTAAGGTATCCCATTACCTTTCTTCTTGTTTAATAAGAACTAGTATTATTTTGTGGGCATAATTTAGAAACTCTATTACAAACATGTGAGTATTAGTCTGGCAGTTGAAAATATTAATTGAAATTCTTAAATATCTAGTTATTATTTTGCAATATGTAAAAGTATAAATATCATAGATGATATTTTTCTTATTAGAACACATAGAACAGAACTATTACCCTTATATACTACTTTTAATAAAATTATATTAACATATTTTCTCTTTATAATAAACATTTAATATTAATTTAATACAAACTTAACCCGTGGCACTAAATTAAGCGGTCCTAGAAAGATGCTGGCTTTGTTTGAAAGATGATGAAGTGTAGTGGAAGGAACACAGACTGAATGTCAGTAGACGTGTCTTTAGGTCAGAATCTGCTTGAACTAGCTATTTTATTTTCAATAAGATATTTGACTTTTTGGGGTCTCAGTCTCCTAAGCTATAAAATAATTTTTTTAAATGAGTATATCTGTTTATACTCTCTACTGCTACTTTTAGTTGGATTAGAAAGATGTAGATACACATTAAAAATATAAAGAAAAAAATTATAGACTTTATTTTGACAGGATAGTGTTATTATTATTTTTTTAAATCTTGTATACATTTGGGTAGGAATAAAAGCAGTAGAAAGCACAATGTTTGGAAAAAGCAGAATAGAACATTTTAGAGTATATAGATAGTGGTAAAAGACAAAATAGGGTACAGAAAGGAAGACCGTAGATGAGGGTACAATAAGAAGAAAATATAATAGAACTGAACAAAAAGTGAAAATAAACATCTTTCAAGCCTACATGTTTCTGCTTAAGTGACGAAATATTTCTATTGTCCTTGTACCATCACTGATCTGCAAGTACCACTTGCTGTTGTTCCTCCTGATTATTATTTTTACCTTTATGTCAAATATAAACATGCATAAAGTTCTTGATAAAATTCCACAGTAAAAATTTAAATTTATATTGTAAATGTATATATGGATTTGTATGGCATTCATATGGAGTTCTTCAGAAATATTTTAAGTATTGACCATCACTGAAGGAAGAAAATATAGATCTACCAGAACACCATGGAGTTCATAATCTATAAAGAAAGCTGAAATAGGATGGATGTAGTGAGAAATTCATTAATTCATTCCAACAAATATTTAACACCTACAATGTGCCAAATACCATGTGTTGGAGGTAACATGGCAAACCATGACCCCTGTTTGAATGAGTTAGTAAGCTCCGCTTCAATAAATAAAATTTCCTCAAACAGAACTATTTTAGAAAAGGAAAATAGAGAAAGAGTGAAGTTCCTTCTTGGTAGGGTGTGTGTGTGTTTGCACGTGAGGGAGAGAGAAAGATCTAATCAGATTTGTCTGAGTGTTGCAAGTTGTTATTATGTAAAATGGCATCCTTTGAAGTGTAGAGATTATAATCCTATTTGATTTTCTACTTGACTGAAGGGCTGTAAAGTGGGGCAAAACATGTCACCTTCAGTGTTTAATGAAGAAGGAAGAAAGTCTTCAAACATTTACTACCCTCTATGAATTCTACTCCTGACATGTTTCAGACATTGGTAAAAACTGCAAAAGGAAGAGAAAAGTGAAATCTGAAAAAGAAAGATGCATAATAATATTGAATCTCAATATGATAAATGAACAAACAAAACACCCCAAACACACACATACACAACAAAAGAAAACTATGTGGAAGGACAGATACTAAATTGACAATCCTGGTTACTTTAGAAGGCGGAATTAGGTGTGTATGGGAAGTACATTTCTCTGGATATCTCTGTACCATTTTGAATGTTACAGTGGAAATGTAACATTTGCATGAAAGGAATAAGGGCCTAGAAACAAGAAAGTCCAGTAATAACATACTTTTGTACTATCTATCCACAGTTTACAACTGTCTCTACCAAAAAAAATCTCTCTCTCTCTTTCTCTCTCTCTCTCTCTCAACATGGGTATTGGGTGATGACAATGGCTTAACTTTTTCTTTTCTTTTTAATAGGACAATTTTACAGGAAGATCTGGACAGTGGAACCAGAAGATGCTTTGGAACAGTTCACTTTAGCTTAGCCTTCCACTCTTTGTTGAGGACTAAGTCAATCAGAAGTCATGACCATGTTCTGCTTCAAGTCCTGAGCACAAGGGTAGGGTGGGGGCAGGCTGGAGTCTGAAACACAGCACCCTACAATTGGAACCAAAACATGAAAAATTGATTCATTGACACATTAACTTGTTTTGTAAATGCAATGATTATTTACTTAATAGCTACTATATACTAAGCAATCAACATATGGGGGTCCCTAAAAATGTAGATATTAACATAACAAATCCTGTCTTCAAAGAACTACAAATCCACAAAAAATGGACATACATGTAATCAATTTGCTGTAATACAGTGTGATAGGACATTATAAGAATACATAAAATCACAAGGGGTGGCACAGGATTTCTGTATGAAATTGCTCAAAAAAGTTTTACCTAATAAAGTTAAATTTGAGCTAGATATTAAAAAATGAGCAGAAATTTTCTAGGTTGATTGGAGTTTGCAGAAAGGCATTTATTACTAGCAGGAGACATTGCATCTGACCAGCCGCAAAGGAATAAAACAAATGATAATTTTGAAAAATTGAAATGTTACTTATAGGGGCAAAGTAGGGAGGCAGCCAGAGATGTGGCTGAAGATAAAATGTGGGAATGAGGACTTTTATGCCCTGGAAGAGTTCAAACGTTCTCCTGTGGGTGATGAAAAACCATGGAAATACTTTAAGCAAGTATAACAAGCCAAAGATCAGCCCTGTTTGCTTTTTGGCATTGTTAATTTTCCGTTTTTATACTGAGACCTTTTGTTCTTTCCAAAAAAAAGTTTTCTTTTTTAGAAGGCATATTCTTAATTAAAATAGAACCACATTTTATTTGCCTGAATAGGCATAAGGGAAGAAAAGTGAGTATTCAAAGGAAAGGCTAACCAGGTAATGAACGAGTTGAAACTGCCATCAATTGAGGCAGTCGTTGTTCCTGTGAATGTTTACTTCTAAACATATCTGTAGGGGGAAAAAAGTCAAATTCTTTTACAATCAATTGAGATAAGAAAATGGACAGCCATTTAACACATTGACTGCAATGAAAGTTATGCTTAACGTACTCTAGTTTTGACCCCGGGGCCGCATGAAGCTTATATAAAATCTTACTTGTTGATGTTCTTATTGTTACAATTAATATTGACAATTTAATTCCAAAAACGTGGATTAAATGAATAGAAGTCAATAAATTTTGTTTTTCTATTTATGTTTACCTTTAAGTTACACTCGAAGTTTTCATTCTATTTTCGTAATAAAACACTGGCTCCAAAGAAAAGTTTATGTTTTTTTGTGTGTGGCAGTCAATGTGTTAAACAACTCAAGGTAGAAACAAGTGAACATTTTTGTAGTCATCTTTCTAAATACATTATGTATCAGTACTACTCTGTATATAATTTTTTCATGAATGGTGTATTACATTCGGGGATTAGTTCAGATTTTGAAAAATATCATGGCACATAAATTCCGCACTTTGGGTTTCTATTTGAATTGAGTTGTGTGTGGCCCTGCATACAACCCAGATCATCACCAGCTAATCCTCGTGTCTCCCAGAGAACAGAATTCTCATTGTTGCAGTTCTTCCCTGGTAACAGCTGGGCTACCTTTTCTGAGTTATCTGGCAGGATGGGCAGCTGCATTCCCCAAATCACACAAATCACTAGTGAAGCTTATTTTGATTGCTAACTTCTGCTACTTCAAAATACTCTTTTAATGTTTTTTTTCTGTATGTTGCCATAGATTCCTTCCATGCACTGCTTCACCCAGCAAAATGTTTGGGCTGCAGGTCCTGTATTTTTATTGTAAAGATTATAGCCTTCCCCAAATTGGGGGAAAAGATTTCTCTGAGATTTGTTGCTACAGTTTTGAATGGGAAAAATACCATATATTTCTTCCTTTTTAGTTGTATTCATAGTTTCTTCTAGGGCAGGTTCAGCATTTTCAACATTTATTTCAACATAACACTGAAAGTATATAGTGAGTTTGGGGCAGTTTGGGGCATAGAAAAATGTGCCCAGTATATTTCCTTTGCTGTGAAGGAAGAGCCTCCATCTCAGTTTTCTCCTGTGAAATGAAAGAGTGGCATTTTTTAGTGTCAGCATGAGGCAGAAAGAGATGGAAGCATGGTCATGATAGGAAGTGATCCAAAATTGCTAAGGCAGTTTATACACAGCATGATGCTCTAAATCAATGCACTGATTGATTTAATGGCAAAGTAGAGTGTATCTATGCACATATTAAAAGACCCACATGTTACTACTATATATCCATTTATAAAAAGGTCTGAACTTGATAGAGTACAATTAAATAACACCTGTTTTGTTCTTTTCCTTTCAATATTTTCCCATAGAAACACTCTAGAACTGCGGTCCCCAACCCCTGGGCTGCAGCCTATTAGGAACTGCACTGTGCATCACTGCCTGAGCTCCGCTCCCCCCGTCCACACCCTGACATGGAAAAATTTTCTTCTTTGAAACTTAGGAACTGGGCGAGTGAGCGAAGCTTCATCTCTATTTACAGCCGCTCCCCATAGCTTGCATCACTGCCTGAGCTCTGTCTGCCTCCCACCCCACACCTGTCCTGTGGAAAAATTGTCTTCCATGAATATTAAAAAATCATAAAAGTTAAATCTAAACATATTTTCTTTTAAAAAAATATCCTGGGCCATAAAACAAACTTCAACAAGCTTAAAAGAATATAAGTCACTCAAAATATGTCCTCTGAACAAAATATAATCAATATAAAAAATTACAACAAAAAATTAGAGAACATTTTTCAAACACTTGGAAACTAAACAACACATCTCCAAATAATCTATAAATCAAAAAGGAAGTCTTGAGGGAAATTTTTAAATACTTTGACCAGAATAAAAATCAAAATGCCATTTACCAAAATCTATGGGATAGAGCTAACATAGTGCTGAGCAGAAAATTTATAGCACAAAATAATTACATTAGAAAAGAGAAAAAGTTTCCAATAATAATTGTACCTTCCAACTCAACACTAGAGAAAGAAGAGCACAACAAATCTAAGGCAAGCAGAAGGAAGGAAATAATGAAGATAGGAACATAAATCAATGAAATTGAAAACAGAAAAAATAGAGAATATCAAAGAAACAAGAAGCTGGCTCTTTGAAAAGATCAACACAATTGACACAATTCTAGCAAGATAAAAAGAAAGAAGTCATAATTATAAACCTCAGGAACAGAATGTGCTGTAACATTACAGACACAGTAGAGGACAAATACTAAGTAGATACTATGAACAACTCTACACATATAAATTGGACAACTTAGGTGAAATGAATCAATTCTTCAAAAATATAAACTACCACAACTCACCAAATAGTTTAAGTAGCCCTATAACTATTAAGAAAATTGCATTTGTCATTGAAAATAACCCAAAAAAGAAACCTTCAGGTCCAGGTAGTTTCATCAGAGAATTCTACTGAATACTTAACATACTACTCTAATGAAAACCCTCCTTAATGTCCCATTTCACTCAGAATGAAAGCTAAAACCTTTCTATGATCTACAACGACCTACATAATCAGGCCCCCTAGTACCTCTCTGGGCTTATCTCCTACTACCCTCCTTTTTGCCCCCTCAAATCCAATCAAAAGTGCCTTCTTTTTTCACAAACACAAGCACATGTGGCCTACTCTCACCAAAGGGATGATGTACCATGCTGGACATTCCTTTTGATATTTGTCTTAGCTTGGGTTGCCATAACAAAATACCACAGGACTGGGTGGCTTAAACACAAGCCATTTATTTCTCACAGTTTTGGAGGCTGGAAATCCAAGATCAATGTGTCAACAGATTTGCCCTGGTGAGGCTTTCTTCCTGGCTTGCAGAAGGCCACCTTCTTGCTGTGACTTCACATGGTGGAGATTTAAAGCAAATTTATCTCCTTATATATTCACTAATGCTATGAGACTAAGCCCCACCCTCCTGACCTCATCTAACCCTAATTATCTCCTAAGGCCCTGTTACCACATACCACGACATTGGGGGTTAGGGCTTCAGCATATGAATTTTGAGGGGACACAAATATTCAGTGCATACAATATTCGTATGATTTATTCCATTGCTTCTTTTAGGACTCTACCAAAATGTCACCTTCTCAGTAAAGATTTCTCAGGCCACGCCATATAACTCATCAACACCCACCCCCACTTCTAACACTTACTTCCCTCTCATGTTTAACTTTTTCTCTTGTTGCATCTAATACACCATAGAATTTACTTTCTTTTCTTTTTGTCTGGATCCTTCACTATAATATAAGCTCCAGGAGGTAAGATGTATTTTGTTTTTTTGTTTTTTTTTTCAACACTATATCCTCAGTGCCTAGAAGAGCCTCTGGTAGGTAGGCACTCAATAAATGTGTTGAGTGAATGAGCACATTTCATATTCTCAGATTTATTGCTTAATGAATCTAATTATCAAATTGTAAGAGAACAGCATAAAGTTAAGAGTAGTTGAACCTAAATTCTGAAAGTTCTAAGTTGGTGAAATCTATCCCTATGAAATGTTAAAATGTATAAGCACCTATGTTCTACTATGCTCTGCTGCCTTCACTAGATGTCTCTCCTTCCCTCCCTCTCTCTCCCTCCCCCTTGTTTTTGTTTCCTCAACTTCATCAACTTGAGTCTCATTTTGATCTGTAAATACATGTGGTTCTTCCTTTTATACCTAATTACCATTTTCTACTGTTTTTCGGAGTTTTCATAAACTGTTTAGTCATCTTAATACTTGTTAAAATTTTAAACTCTTGATTAAAAAAAACTTGAAATCCATTTTTATTTAAATATTCAGAAATGTAATTTATAAATTTATTTATATCTTATTAAGTTCAAAGTAAGTTACTTCTGTTTAAAGTTATTTAAATTATAGAACAGATAAGTTTAATTTTTAAATGTTTCATATTAAAATATTCAAAAATATATCAAATTCTTATAACAAGATATCACCTACCTATCATTTGCCAGGGCCAACATTTATAAAGAAAGAAAGATAATTTTCATATCCTAACTGAAAAGATTATTTTAACTTAAGCTGACCACAGGAAAATTATACCTTGGCATTTTACATAGGAAAACCTTTCAATATAACATACAGTTAAGCTCATGTAAAAACAATGACTTTTTCTAGACCTTTGTGAATGAAGCCTGGATTAAATCAATTAAAATCATCTTATGAAAAAATAATCTTATGATATTTTTAGGGTGGGAACTATGATATCTGTCAATTTGTTGGATGATTGTATCCTGATTATTCATACGTTTGCCTTCTCTTTAAATCATGCTAGTGGAATTTATAACCAGTTATCAGAAATATCCATAATTTATTTAGATTCATGTAGTAAAATAATTTGAAAGCTACCAATTTTATACATTATTAAACAGCATACATGCCACACTCTGATTTTTTTCCCTTGATTACCTCTACTTTGGGAATTCAGTTACAACAGTCAATCAACAGTCATGCAAAGTCTATTTTAAACTTCATATGGTACCAGCTATAATTAGTATTTGTCAGAAATAGAAATAGTTTCAAAGAGCTTTTTTCTTTTTTATGAATTTTCTGAATAAATATTTTTTACTGATAGCCAGAAAAGGTAAATTGATTTTGACTTCCTTTTGTTATTGAATACTTAGTGCTAATACTTTTGTGTTGCTACAATTTATAACTGCTGCATATTCTAATATTTTTTTATTTAGAATGATGTACCTGTATAATATAAATTGTATAACACAACAGATAAATTCTTTCACATTAATTTCAAATGTGAATGGAAAGAATTGACTAATTTATTTCTGTTCTTTGATCATTCCCTATAATCCTATTCTATGGAACCAGAATGCCAAATTTTGTTCACCCATATTTAAAGGGAGGCTATTTTTGTTAGGTAGATAGGTAGATAGGATCTCTGGCTCTTCTTGGGACAAGGGTTCCCTGTTTTGGTGCTGTTTTGAGCAATTGTTCCACCTGGGAAGAAGGATAAAGGGCGGGCACTCCATTTTGGTGTTGCCCCACCCTTAATCCTACCCTGAGGAACTGCCTCACCTGGGGAAGGAGGGAATGCTTTATCAATCTAGGAATTTCCCAGCCCAGGCATAATAAGATTTAGAAAGTGACCTAGAGTAACCTAAGGCTAATTAATATGCCATTACCTTGAATCTGCATTGCGGTTCCCCCCCCCCCCCCCCCACACCACCCCCCCCCCCCCCCCGCCCCGCAGGTTTCTTAGAGGGAGCTCCTATTTATGCAGATAGGATTTTGAGGACACCTGTTGATCATTTGGTAACATCTCAGTCCTCCCAGGAGCCCGCCTCCAGACTAGGCTCATAAAAGAAAGCAACCAGAGAAGTCAGAAGTGAGTTGGTTTGTCTCTCTCCACTCCTGGAGACCCATTTTATTCTACAAGAAAGAGCTGCTCTTGTGAAACTGCTTCCTGCCTGAGGTTACTCCGTCGTATTGGCCTTGCTGGTGATTTTTCCAAGAAAGGAGTCAGACGACCAGGATAATATCCTGGACTTGACACTTTGGTATGTCTGGTCGTTCTTCAGCCAAGAGCACACCAAGAACCAAGGGCAGACAACAAAGTGAATTATTTAAAATATATTCTGTTTCCATTTTCATATAACAGTTCTTCAACTTGAAAAAAAATAGACACTTTGATAGGAGTTGACTCAGAAATAGTCATAGTATTTCAAGAACAGATATTTGTTAATTTTATATAAATTTTATTAAAACAAAGTTTTTGATATACAAATGAGTATCTGCATATCATAGTTCATATTTCTAATCATACACTTGAATAATATTTAATAAAGTCATAAATTTGAAAAGTAAATTTTAACACAGTACATAAAGTAAAAATGCTTAATGTAAAATGCATTAATGTTAATGTTTTTTTCCTGTGAAACATAAAAACACTTCTGTTTCTAATTGATGTATCCTTTTGCATTGTGGAAAGATTCTAGGCAATGCTTTCTGGTAAAGGAAAAAAAATTAGTTTGACATACATATAACCAGGTTCTGGCTGCTCGGCATATTAAAAAAATTTTTTTAAGTAAAGCCAATATCAACCTTTGTATCTGGTACAATTCTTGAAAACTGCCTCATTATCAATTGCCTTCCAAATTTGTCACTGTTATTCCTTTTTTTTTTTGAGACAAAGTCTCTCTCTGTAGCCCTGGCTAGAGTGTATCATAGCTCACTGCAACTTCTAACTCCTGGGCTCAAGCAATCCTCCTGCCTCAGCCTCCCGTGTAGCTGGGACTACAGGCACACGCCAGCACGCCCGGCTTATTTTTCTATTTTTAGTCATCTCGCTCCTGCTCAGGCTGGTCTCCAACTCCTGAGCTCAGGCAGTCCTCCTGCCTTGGCCTCCAGAGTGCTAGGATTACAGGCGTGAGCCACCATGCCTGGCCCCATCGCTGTATCTCTGCACAGACTAATAGTAAATACAGGAGAGTATTCCTGAAAGCCTGCCATTTTAGGTAAGTCTGAGATGACAATATGGTACAAAATAAATTTGTTTTCCTATATAAAGCAAGACTTGAGAGTTTAGTATTTGAGGGTTATTAGTTCAAGAAAAGACCATTCTTGCAGCATTCCTTTTATTGGTGGTCATGTGCTCTGTGGAATAATACCTAACATTAAGGCACTGTTTTTCATTTTTTTGTCTATAAGTAAAAATGTCAGTGAATAGTTCATTTTGATTACAAATTCTTTATTTTATTCAATATGATAGGTATATATAGAACATATGTGTCAGACTTCCCTCCTACTGCCAGCTGAATGGGTTTTAGTCATCTATGCTACCTGAATGAAGAATAAGCCATGAAGAAAATCTTACATCAGAAAATGTAAGTAATGGACTTTTTATCAGATATTTGCATTGTCATCAACAACTGTCAGTTTTTATAGGTTAAGAGGGTTTTGCTTTGGGTGTAAGATAACTTTTACATGTAATTTATATGTCACTTTCTATAAAAGTGGAGAAATTGTTTTCTCATCCTTCTATGTAACAATTTATGTAATATCGATGAAATATATTTTAGTTTTCAAATACATTTTGCAAGCCACCTATATATTATGCTACATTTCAGTGTTGGAGGAATACCTTCATGTAAATGTCCTATATTAAAATAAATTTTATTCCAGAAGATTGGAAGTAGAAATATATAATTCAAATGTCTTTATAGTGGTGCTCTTGTAAGTAAACTTTAATGACAGTTTTTTAATGTTTAAATATATGTTAAATATATGTGCTCTTTTCTAATACAAATTATTTGCATCAGACTTATGGCATTTCATTTTTAGAAAAACAAAATATCAGAACAGGTAAAATAAAATATCTCTACATAATCTAATATTTCTTATTAGCCAAATATATCACTCCTCTGATACTTCTAAACTTTAATCTTTCTTCCATTTTTTTTCTTATGTCTGGAAAATAGCTTCTGATTTTTAAAGACTATTCTCTTGCTTCACCTTCTCTCTGAAATTTGTACTCCTTGATAAGGGTAAAAATTTTTTTTTTCTTTACCTGCACACGTGTGTGCAGATAAGGGTAAAAGTTACCATTACATGTCTTCTGCCTTCAACGTCTCTCTTGCATACTTCAATTATAGCAACCCTTTTACTTCTTGTACTTTAATACCTTTCACCCCAACCCTTGAGAGTGGGAAAATGTTTAAATTTATCTTCACAGATCCTAGCAAACAAAATGGCAGGTATGTTTGTTCACGTAATTAACAATCGACAGTGCAAGTAATGGAAATGGTTAAAGTAGCTTCTTTACCAGACAAGGGCCATTGTTGAAGGTCTATGGGTCCACTGCCACTGAAGCCTGAAAATTGACTTAATATTTCCCTAATGTGTAGTAATATGTATTTGAAAGTAATAAGTAAAGGGAACAGTTCATTTTACAATTTAAAATATGTTTATTTTACCATCTAAGTGGGTGTTCTGTTGCAGTAAACCTATGGAGAGTATAAGCTGGCAGATCTTGCACAGCAGGAGTTAGGGAATATATATTCAGTGCTTAAATGCACAACTGTGTTTTTTTCCCCTTCAGCACCAACACTGCTCTAGTGCCTCTACACTGTTCTAGTTAATCCCTCTGTGAAAGGACTGCATTTAATTACAGAATATTTGGGGTGGGGAGAGGGTACAGAAATCCTTCTCTTAGCACTAGTTTCCCTTCTTTTTAGTAATGCTCTAACTGATCCACAATGACTGCCCCTGGAATTTCAGTGGTACATTAATTTAGTGAGTTCCAAACACTAAACTGTGGTTACTGATCATGTCTTAACTAGCAATAAGATGAATTTCTCTAATTAAACAAACTAAAGAATAGAGCTAAATTGCTTAGAAAACTTTTCAAAGGCAGGAAATAGCAATATGATATATTTTATTATACATTTTACATTTATATGTATATAATACTTCGTAATGATATAATTTACTGTAATAAATATAACATGTTACATTTATAATATTATGTGTGTATAATATAAGCTGTCTCTCATAAATTGCAGATATGAACCTCTGGAGCTTTTTTTTTTTCAATTAAGACATGATCCCTCTTTCATACTTCTTCACAGCATTCTGTAATATACCAAGATGATGTGATTTAGTTCTTATTAATTTCTTTCTCAATGCATTCCAACTGTGCTTTCTCAGCAGCTTTCTTCTGCTTCATTTCCCAAACAATTCTGCAAAATCGGTATTCAGGCAGTAAAATCAATTGGTCTTGAAATGATTTTTCTTGTACAGTGTTTAGTTTTTTTTTTTCCTCCCTGGGATAGAAGTCTGATAGTGATTACTAAAACTTCCAGGCAAAAGTAAAGACAGTCTTTTAGGAAAAAAAAAACCTATTTCAAGCCCTGTGATTCTTAAAATATATGAATGGATACAATATATGTATAGTCATATGATTGCTTCGCAAAAGTCTTCCAAAGAATAACAATAACAGAAATCAACACTAATAATAATAAAAAAGGTTAGCTAAGCAATTTTTAACTGGCCCAGCCGGAACATTATTAATGAAGTACTATCAACTACATAAACTATGTTTATATTATATCAATACAATGTAATTTAATCTATCCCAAATAATGAAATTTATATTTTAAAGATGTATATTTTGAGGGTATAAGGAATGTTTACAACATAAAATAGAAGTCATTATGCATATTTTTAAAAAATAAAACTATGCATATGTTTTTGGATATGGATTCATGGACAAATAATTGCATCCTAATGTTACTGAATATTGTCCTTATTCAAGTATATGTAATATTTACATTCATTTTTCCTTTCTATGGGTGACACTTCATTGCTACAAGTCTGTGCTTTTTTATTCCTTGCCTCATAATTCAGATTCTTGGCACATGATATTGAATTTTATGGCTAAAACTAAAGTAAATCATGCACAGCTGTCTCTGTTTTAGGTGTTCTTTATATTTGTTCTGTTAGTGTTACTATTGTGTAACTCAGTGTTACTGAATCATTGTGTGTCCACAATTTTGTATTAATTATGTTGATTTGTAATCACTTTTCAATTCCTGATCGCTTTCATGAATGTTCTCTAAATGGGGTTGAAATTTTTATTCAAATCTTAGTTCAAAAACCACAGTGATATTAATAGTAATATACTCTAAAAGTATTTTTGTCAGGGGTCGATAAACTACAGCTCTTGGGCCAAATCCAGCTCACAACCTGTTTTGGTACAGTTTCTGAGCCAAGAAAGGTTTTTATATTTATAAACGGTTTGTTTAAAGAAAGTAGGAGAAAAAGAGTGTGACAGAGACTGCAATTATATACTCTTTCATCCCTTACAATAGAATTTTGCTAACTCCTGCTTTTAGGTTATCCCACCATAAATATTCCCTGCTTTTAAAGTACCTTGTTCACAGTAGTGACTCAACAAGATATATTGGATACTCATATTATTCACCTTAGTGTTTTGTTAATTAATTTTTATTTTATTTTATAAAATTGTAATGGAAAAAATATAACATTATTGTAAAAGGCAATAAATAAATAATTGTTTGAGTAATAATACCTTTATTTGTATGAATTGACTGATTAAAAATTAAAGACATTATTTATATTATCACAGGACTGGAAAAATTAACAGATGATATTTGAACATTTTTAAGGTACATCATCAAATATGAGTGAACAATTGTGTAACACAGAAAAAAAGACTTGTGAGTAAATTACTTGATGATATATAGGTTTTTCAATGAGATCAATCATAAAAAAATTATTGTGATATAACTATTACTATTTTATTTGTAAGAAATGTTCATTTAGATAACTGCAAATATAAGTGATAAACATATATTTGAAAACAAATTTAGTCTAGCAAAAGCTATATGTTTGAATTTAGTGATTTCTAGCCCAAAGAAGTATGAGATATAACTAACATATTAAAATATTTTTATTAAGTGTCAGAAGTAGATTGAGTACTTAATTTTACAGAATTCCTTATAGGAAACTACCTCTATATCTCTCTGACTGACTCTCTTTTGTAGGCTGACTGCAGTGTCTTTCAAAAAACAAAAAATCCTCCCCACTTTTATTTAAAAAAAAAAAAAAAAAAAAGAGGCTCTTGCTCACTATGTCACCCTGGTTGGAGTGCTCACTGCAGTCTCAAACTCCTGGGCTCAAGCGATCCTCCTGTCTCAGCCTCCTAAGTAGCTAGGGCTACAGGCACGAGCCACTGCACCTCTGCTGGCATTACTTTAGGTTACATAGTGATACTGGGAAGCACGTACTGTCATTAGCCTCTTTTTACAGGGTAAACTGTTGGAAGACCATACTCAAGGTCATACAAGTGTCAACTCAAAGTCTGAACCCCTAATCCTGGACACTGGATTCTGTATGAACAATGATTATGCGCTGCTTTCCATTTACCCCTTATATTATCTTGGCACATGGAACTCTCTCTACAGTTTCGGGCTATGTTTGAAGAGCTAAGACAAATGTAAAAGTTGGAGGGGAGAGAGAGTGTTTAACAGGAAAACCATAATTGTATCATAAATATCTTCTACATTTAAGCATAAATATAAAACTAAATCATAAGTATTGATTATAAAGTTATAAATAGCTGTACAATTGTATACATTTGATAGAAAAACAAAATGTAGTGACTGAGTTAAGGTTGACAATATACAGTACTTTTAAACTTAATGTCCTTGAAATCTGTAATATGCTGCTGCTTGCCACCACTGGGCATGGGCAAAGTTGCTGGATTGTTCTCACCGGTTATTCTCAAACTGCACACCTGAGTCACCTGAGGAGCTTTAGAATTACTAATGCCTGAGTCCCATACCCAGAGATTTTGATTAATTAGTCTAGGATAGGGCCTAAACAACAGGAGTTTTAAAAATTCCTCAGGTGATTCTAATGTATTTTGAGACTTGGGAACAACTTATTTTAACTACTTGCTGATGGACATAGCCCTTTCCTGCTCACATCCTCAAAAAACAGTTGATAATCAAGAGATTTGATCTGCCACAGATGAGGGTGAGGAGAGAGGACAAGGTTTGACTTTATACTTTTGAGGTTCCCTAGTGTGTTTCTCAAAGTGTGGGCCCTGAACCAACATTAGCATCACCTGGGAACAAGTGAGGCATGCAAATTCTCAGACCCAATCCAGATTTACTGAATAAGAAACTTTAGGGATGGGGTCCAGTAACCTTTTGTTTAACAAGCCCTCAAAGTGATTCTAAACCTACTAAAGTTTGAGAACTTCTATAAGCCCAAAGAACCCAATTAGGGGTTTATACCTTTTGCCTCTTTTTAGTTGGGAATTTAAAACTTTGCTTTTTTTTATATAACTTACATTTCGAAGGACTATATAACTTGTATTTCACATTACATGCCAGTTGCTGCAGACTCACTTCATGGTAAGGTTTTGATCTATTTATTTATTTCACCAATCATGTTACTAAAGGATGTGTATGTGTATGTATACATATATTGAGTATATGATATGTCATATCAAATATATAAAATTAATTTATATCATAGATTATGGTATAATTTCTTTCAAGTATGTTTTGGCTTTGCTAGTATAAATATGTCAAATATTAGGCTTTTGTAGCTTGAATTTATATGGGATAAATAAACATCTGGTACAATCTGAGTATCTAAAAATTGATAGAGAGATGCAGAATTTTAAATCCGCCTTTAAGAACGTCTATAAATAAGGTAAGGGTATCTATAACTTATATATGCGTATATATGGATAGACAATGTATGTTCTATAAATATATTACATATTGTTTTGATTTATATGAGATGTTATTTTTGGAATTTAACAGCATATGATAAACTTTATATAGATCTATACTGTCATTTTGTTGCATTGCTAGAGGCAGAATATTTTAAGAATGTGGATCTAGAGTTCTCCAGACCCTAGTTAGTATCTAGGATTGCTCATACTTATTAACTGTGATTTGTGAGCAGTTGTTTAGACACTTAAGATTTTAGTAATATTTTGTTTCCTTTAGAGTCCAGTTTCTTCCTGTATGAAACACAAACAATAGTATGTATTTTGTAGTGACATGTGAAGTTAATAACGAGATAATATATGTAAGGCCCTTAAACTTAGTGGCCATGAGACAGCACTGAATAGATATTAGATATTTTTTTATTTCTATTATGTACAAATACTTATTTATACAACAGTAATATTTTTCTTTTTAAGAATATGGCCTTTTAGAGGTTACACAAAAATAATACATTTTGCTTTTTAAATAAATATTTCCCACATTTATATTAAAACTTTTGTGGGGAAAGGTCTCCAGACTAAAGAACTACCATGAGCATTAATAAAGGGATCTACATAGTGCTCTATTGTTCATTGTAAATGCAGTGGAACCTTGATAAAATATGACCTGCTATAGCATGAAATTTGGCATAATCCTATTGATTGGTACTTGTTACTGAAGGAACCAGAAGGTTCTTGTTATAGTATTTTATCTTTATCTCACTTGCTTGGCAAAGACCCAGAGAATCATGTTTTAATGAAGTCCATCTTTGGAAGAAAAATGAAACAAAATATAATCTTCACTTTTACAGAACTCTTAAAGTATTTATGCTAAATAAATGGAGTATAGACATTGATAGGGAGGCATCATATGTCTGAGAGAAGAAAAAAAAATCAGATTCTTATAAAAACAAAAATGTGAAAGCTTTTTTTGAAAGTATTGAGAATGTAAAATATTGGAGAAAAATTGAATTATTGAAGTTGGTTGAATTTAAAGCAGCTTATTGGTTTTTGATTATATTTTATTTATAAAATCATGTAGATGTTATCTTGATTATTTCATAATTTAAATAATATTCAAATAGTCTAGCACTTAATTTGTGCTGAAACTTCTCATTATTTTTAAAAATTCTCTTTTGAATATTTGTATTGATTACATTGCACAGTTATAGAATGTAAACTATTTGCAATCAGATGCTGTGTTTTATACGCTTGGTACTTCTGATGCTAGCATAACTCTTGTCATAAAGCAGATACTCAATAAATGTTTTCTGAATGAGTAGAAAGTTTAGCATTTTTCATGCACTGATGATCCATCACTGCATCCATGATTGAATATACCCATGTTGCTTTTGTTTGAGGAAATAGTAATTCCCAGTCCTGTTGGTTACTTCCATGTGAAGGAATATACATTAAGATAACCCTCCTGACCTCTTTCTACCCTCACTATGCCTTCCCAGGAGCCAAGAAGTGACGTAAATGACAGGTGACTCTCGGAGTAGTAAATGGGCTTGCTTTGTCAACCCCTTTCATACTCATTTCATATTGGGATCCACCTTTCAGTGTAGAGCAGGAGCTAAGGTCTGCTCCTAGCCATGTGGTAAGCTTGGAATACGAAGCCTGCAGAGTGATATCTGTGGTTCTGCAGCTCTGCCTGTAACTGTATGGGTGATTCTGCCTAATTTGGGGGTGAAGATGAGGACATCAACACCTAAGGATTATGATGCTGAACATATAAGGCACGTATATTTGCTCTGTCAGTGCTGTAAAGCTGGTATTTTTATTTCCATTTTTTCCTATACCTATCTGCCTTTATTGTTCCAGAACTCAGGCAGGAAAAAGTGGGGTGTTATTTATATGATTCTCTTGAACTATAACAGATTTATATGCATATGTAACTTATGTTGTAAATGTCACTGACACAAAGGCCTGGATAGGCGTGGAGAGTATGCTGATAATTCACATTCATTTAGCTGGAGCTCATATCAGCATACCCAGACTACTGTTTCTCATTTGAGATCTCTTAAAACAAGGGCTGTAGAAATGTAATGGTGCCAACAAATATTACTGATGTGGTATTCATATTGTGACTGAGAATCTCAGAGTACCCCTAATTTTCCATGAGTATTCACCAGATTTTTTTGATAACTGGCAAGTGGACAAAAAATATTTATATCCCTAATTCCATGGCCACTGTTACAGTTCAGTAAGTACCATCATCCCATGTAATAGTAGACTATTTTTGTCTTCTCCAAACCAGTACATATTTCCCAGCCATAGATCTTCCTAAATACTGTTATGAAATGGCAGAAATATTTTTCCTCCTCATGTAACTGCCATCTGTGTACCACCATCACTGATTAGAAGCTGAAAAAAAAATTAAAAATCCCACGTGGAACATATTTTTTTATGTTCCATGTTTGTCAGAAGCTCAACTTCTTATATAAACTTATTGTTTTTATAGCACTCTATTTTTGCATGGCTAGCAATCTTGCCTTCACATCTTCAGAAAACCAGATGAAATAGGGGAAACATTACATTACAGTATCATTCTTTCCTGGTTGATACCCTGTCCAAGAGGTGGTTTTATTATTCAAACCTCAAATGCAAAGATATGTAAAATCTGGGATGGGGTTTATCATGAAATAAAAGTGACTGTATATACATACATACATATATACACACACACACACACACACTCACACTCTTAAAATTATCTCTTCTTTGATCCCTCTAAATCACATCTCAGACCTAACAGTCTTTATCCTATTATTCCTCTTCTCCCCAATCTACTCCCCCTTACAACTGGTTGGACAAAATCCCCTAAAGCACGGTTACGTCTTAAAGTTTAACCTGTCTCAGAACCCTGCATGCCACACAGTAGGCACTCAACAAACATTTGTTGAATGAATGAATGAATGAATGAATTATACGGTTAAAGGGAAAAGAGTTAAATCGAAAGCCTGGCTTTCCAAGTTTAGAGTTGAATGACTCAAGGTATAGTTTTAATCTCTGTAAACATTAGTTTCCTCCTCTGAATTTTGGGAATAAGACCTTTTCAGGGTTGTTATAAGGATAAAGGTTAAAGTCAATTATGTGCATGGTATGTGTAGGTAATCAATTAGAGGTAGCTAGCATTAATAAAACTTTGTACATTGTTAATAATTAAATGTTATACTTAATAAACTAAGAATATGAATCATCAATGGTTAATCATTGATAATATTTATAGTTATTATTGATAACTAATAAAATATTGAAGATAAGATCACTAAGGAAAAAAAGATAAAACACCAATGAGTTATATGATAGCACAAAGGGTTGGGAGGAGCAGGGGATAAAGATACCAATATCACATCCATGACTTTTTCCAGACTCTCCTTACTTTAACCTTCCTACATTTTTTTGTGAGAATCATTACCCAGAAAACATATCTGTGTGGGAGCTGGGCCGGAGACTTTCAGCCTCCCCAACTTATGACAGGTATTTCTGACATAAAGTCACATTCTAATTTTGATGACTAGTTTATAGGCCGTGGTATTCTTTTACCACATGTAGCTTTCCACTGTTTCTTTCAATAAAGTTATGAGCAAGGCTCAGGGGGACTATGTGTGTGTTCTAGTGGCAAAGGAAAAGGTAAGGGGTTATATGTGCCACATTTTAGGCCCATTTGGGACACTGGAGGTTTTTGTGTTCTTGCTCTGAAACCTAACCTATGAAATATCATGAATAATATGGCTTCTGTGGGAAAATTCCTTTTGGATTCTGAATAATTTTCAAAGAAATTGTAGAAACAGTCCCCTTCACAATCGCAGATGACCTATATTTCAAAGGTTTCAAATGTCTCGTTATACAAACTACATCCACTTTGTTGCTTTCTGTTCATCTGCAACTCTTTAAACATAGTAATCATTTCTAAGAGGACAACTTTGATTTGGAGATTGCTGGGCACACCTTTACCTATTACTTTTTTTCTGTGCATTTTTCCCACGCATCTTTTCCCTTAATGTGTTCCTCAACATCATTATCACAGTTCTCATATCAATGTTCAAAAGCCCACTTTTGAAAAACATAATACCTTTGTTCATCACTGATTTGTATTTGGCTTTGTAGGAAAATAAACTTAAGAGAAACTTTACTGAAACATGAATACTAACCCACAACAGGCAACGTATTTGAGTGAATGTAACTTTGCACCACTTCTGAGAGGTTTAGATTGTTGAATTCCCTAGCTGCTACTTCAGGCCCTTGGTGACACTCTGAAATAGAATTAGTCCATTGTCACCTCCCTTCTCTTTTCTTTATAATGGATAATATTACTGTGCCTTTTGTAAAACCTTCCAAGTTTCTGAGATGAATGACAATAACAGCAAAGAAGAAAGGCATTGCTTTGTGATTAAAATGAAAATAGACAAATTTTTACTGAGTAATGAATAGCTTTATCTCTGGAAAGACTACAGTAGAATGTTTTTCTTGAATGTCATGGGATTTAATCTGATATAATAATCTCAGAATCTAAATAGGGATCAAGTACTGTCTTAATTTCAAACCTATTGAAGTTTTCTTCTCAGTATATTCATGGTTATGATAAGATAAGAATTTATAGCCACTTAGGCTTGTTTGAAGTTTATGGAATGTGACCTCTCTATGAGGTTGTATATAAACAAGTTATATATCCCCATAGCAAAGCACAGGATAAATAAGCTATATTTTGAGTACTAAGTACTTTAAGATAACCAGTCTCTTCATGAATGCAGCATTTAATTGTAAAATAACATTAATGAAATTAGCTATATCATTGAGTTAAATATTCTTATTAGTTTAATCATTTTATTTTTAATGTTGAAATCTTCCAAATGCATACTGAATAAAGAATAATTGATCATCTTGTATCAGGCAACCAGATTGAAGGCAAGTTAATATTTTTCATAATTGCCTCAGACATTTTTCTCAAAATTTTTATTTTGAAAAGTTTGAAGCTACAGAGAAGTTGGAAAATAGTATATACCTTTACCTGAATTCACCAATTTTAACGTTTTGCCACACTTGCTTTATCATACAACACACACACATGTGCGCTTCTACTTAGGTCTATACATACTTCAAGTTAATTTTTGCAATGTCAGGAAAAGGACAAAGTTAGTTTTCCCATATGGATATAGGGTTGTTTTAGTAAGATTGTTGGAGAGAAAATGTTCACCCAATTGTATTACTTTGATACCCATATCAAAAACCAACTGACCATATATCAGTAGGTTCATTTCTAGACTTTCTGTTTTGCTTCATTTATCAATATATGTATTCTTATGTCAATACTACATTGTCTTAATTATTATAGGTTTACAGTAAATCTGGAAATCAGATATAATTAGTCCTCTATTTTTCAAAGGTGTTTTGTCTGCTCTAAGTCCTTTGTTTTTCTGTATACATTTTAGATTTATCTTGTCAATTTCTATAAACACATGCTGAGATTATATTTGGGATCGTGTAGAATGTATAAATCAATTTGGGAAAAATCAGTATCTTAATAGTATTTAGCCTTCCAGTCCATGAACCGTTGTATAACTCTTTAATTATTTAGGCTATTTGTAATTTTTCTACAATTTTTTGTAGTTTTTATAGTATGTCTTGTAGATATTTTATTATTTATCATTGTTTTTAATTTTAATTCTATAATGAATAGAATTATTTTTTAAATTTAATTTTCCAATTTTTTATTCTAACATCAGTTTAGGAATTCTAATTTGGTAATACAATTTGTTAGCATATTGATCTTATATCCTGCAACTATACTAAATTCATGTATTATATTTAGTAGCTTTTTGTTGATCACTTAAGGTTTACTGTGTAAAAACTCGTGTCATCTCTAAAAAGCCAGTTTTACTTTTTTTTTCTAATCTTTATGCCTTATATATATATTTTTTTCTCTCATATATTTGTGCCTTATATATATATTTTCTCTCTTATTGTGCCTGCTAGGAAAGCAGAACAATGTTGAATGTGTGGTGAGAGTGGAATATTTACCTTGTTTCAGATTATAGGCAGAAAACCTTTAGTTATTCACCATGAACTATGATAGCAAATGAAGATTTTTCGTGGAGATGCCTTTTATCAGGTAAAGGAAGTCCCCTTCTTTTCCTAGTATTCTAAGGGTTTTTTTGGTCATAAATGAGTAATTTTCTCAAATGACTTTTTAATCTATTGAGATAATTATATACTCATTTTCTTTATTTTACCAATATATTGAATTACATTGATTGGTTTTCAGATGTTAAGCCAACGTAATGTTCCTAGAACATGACCCATTTGGTCATGACATATTATCCTTTTTATGGATTGCTGGCTTAAATTCATAAATATTTCATTATAAAGTTTTGCATCTCTTTCATGAGAGATATTATTTTGCAGTTTTCTGTTTGTTAAACTTATTTTTATTTCTATAGCATTTTAAGTCACAAATGAAATTTATTTTCATTCTTACATTTGTTATCAATACCAGAGGAAAACTAGAGCCTTAAATACTTATCAGTGCTTTAATTGTATTTCATAAAATCTGATATGCAATGTTTTGAGTTTTCTTTTTTTTTTTTAAGAAATTCTGCAGTTTTGTTGTGTATTTTCTCTTTTACCCAAAGGTATATAATAAAGTTTTCAAATTCCCAGGTGGACAAGACTTTTTTCTTTTCATTTTTGAATGTTATCTTTTGTCTTATTGTGTTTTGATCAGAGAATCTGGTTTGTATTAGTTTTACTTCATGGAATTTTTGGAGTTTTATAATACATATTGTTAGTTTTTGTGAAGCGTTTCATGTGTAGTTGAGAATAAAGTCCATTTTTCATGGGTAGGGTAGTTTATGTTCCTCTATGGAGTATGCCATTTAACACTTTTAAGACTTCTATGTACTTACCAACTTTTATCCAGTTGGTGTGAATTGGACTGAAAGTGATGTGATGTTTCAGTATCTCTTTTTGGTGTGCTTGCATTTCTTTATGCATTTTCCTATCACGTATGCTCTACGGAAGTGGTGGCTGTGTTTTCAGCACACAGACCTTCTATTACGTCTTCATTGTGAATCCTAACCTTCAGCATTGGAAATTTTCATAGTCATATCTTGGGGGCTGAATTATACTTTGTCTAATAAGCTTTTTATCCTTAATTTTGCTTTCTTACTATTTTTCAATAAATGTGTTAAGCCTATTCATATTTACTGTTACAATGCAAGCACATCATTTTATTTTAGCTTTCTTTATATTGGATTTTTAAAAAATTTGCAGTATTCCTTTTTGTGTATTTCCTTGGCTTCTCCTAGTGCTTTGTTGTTGTTTTTTAAACTAGATGCTGAAATCAAAACCGCAATGAGATATCACCTCACACTGGTGAGGATGGCTATTCTTACAAAAACAAATGGTAGGAAGTGTGGATGAGAACGTGGAGAAATCAAAACCTTGTTCACTGTTGGTGGGTATGTAAATTCGTACAGCCATTATGGAAAACAACATGAGATTCCTCAAAAAATTAAAATAGAACTGCTACGTGATCCAACAATCTTATTTCTAAGTATATACCTGAAAGGTTATGAAATCAATATCTCAAAGAGATATCTGCACTCTTGTGTTCATTGTAGCATTATTCATGATAGCTGACACATGGAAACAAACTACATATCCATCAATGATGAATGAATAAGGAAACTGTGGCATATGTATGAGTGGTGTTTATATATGTATAAACACACAGTGGAATATTATTCAGCTATAAAAATGAAGGAAATTCTGCGATTTGTGACAACATAGATGAACCTAGAGGGCATTAAGCTAAGTGAAATAAGTCAAACAGAAATTCAAATACTGTATGATCTCATGTCTATATGGAATCTAAAAATGTCAAACTTATAGAAACAGAGTGGAATGGTGGTTGTCAGGGACTGGTGAGTTGGGGCAAATGGGGAGATGTTGGTCAAAGGGTACAAACTTTTAGTTACAAGGTGATTAAGTTCTGTGGATCTAATCTACACCGTGGGGAATATAGTTAATAACACTGTATTGTGTGCTCAAAATTTGCTAAGAGAGTAGATCTTAAATGTTCTTACCACACACAAAAAAGGTAACTATGCGAGGTAATGGATGTGTTAACTAACCTTATTGTGGCAATCATTCCACAATGCATAAATCTATCAAATCATCACATTGTACACCTTAAATATATACAATTTTATTTGTCAATTATACCTCAATAAAGGTAAACAATTGATTCAGAGAAGGCAATACAACAGAACTTCCACTTTTGCAAGGAAAATACTGGTCAGCAACTAGGAATTATAATATGGCTAAAGTAAGTACTTCATATGTGCAAAATGCCATGTCAATAACACAGGGGGCAAATCAATTCTAACTCTATTAATATCTATATTTACCATCAATCATTTTTTCAATCTTAAAATCAGGAAAAAAAATAAATATCAAGGATGTTTTAGAGTAGTTAAGAAATATGTAAAATATAGACTTTTCTGGGAGAGAAATAGTTTGTCTTGCATCATCAAAGTTTGTTACAAACCTGTTGACAAGAGATTTCCTCAGAGGTAATCAATCAATGACACCTTGATCAACAAATCCTTGGGAATGACACATATTTTACAGAAATCTTGTGTTAGAGAAACCAAGATATATTTTAATCCAATATTGCTGAAATATCAGTGCATAATTCCTCTTTTTCCAAACAGTTGAAGAGCTGTCACAAATGTATGTCTCAATGTACACTTGATTTTTCTCTATATCTACATCATTTCTGGATGCAACAGAGAATCTGACTTCATTCTGAGTCAGGATATAGGGTTTTTTTCTTTTTTCTTGCAAGTAACAAAGCAGAAGAGTAACTGTTAGCTATTTTACAATATACTTTATCCCAATTTGCCTGGAAGAGTCTTGCTTTATCCATTTTGTTCTGCCAAAATTATTAATAGTATCCCCATTTGCCTAAAAGTATCCTGGTTTGAAACATATAAGGTCGTCATTATTATTTACACTTGAGAATTGAATGGTTGGTCCTTTATACTTAATGTGAATTTTTTTTTTCAATGAAAAACATCAAAAAGATTTTGGCTTTTAAGGTTTTACCTCTAACTTGGAAGTAAAAGACTTAGTGTGCATGATAAAGGAATTTTAGGCATCAATTAGGGGATGGGGAATGTTAGGGTTGGGGGTTCAGTGATCTATGGCTCCCTCAGTTTTCCGGGTACCTGTTTACTGGAGCTGTTAGGGAAGGAGAGAAGTCCATGCCTCCTCTTCAATTTCTTTATCTTACCCTGGCACAATTCCCAAGTTAAATCTTCCCTTTAGTGTGTTGTCTTTATCCTTTCTATCACTTCCCTGTCCAGGCATAGATTACAATTGTCATTGGCTGCTCTTTATATCTATTAAAGAATTTCTGATAAACTATTAATACATGGCCAGAACCTATTTTCTCTCTCCTTGCCTCTGGAATACAAGCTCAAGAGGAAAGAAATTTTATTTTATTAACCAAAATATCTATAGCACATAGAACAGTGCCTGTGTGAAACATATTTGTTGGTGAAGGGAGAGGCATTTCTTAATTGTTCATAATGTGTTCAGCCATATGCCAAAAGTAAGGGGCACAGACAGTATAAGTTCTGGTCCCACTCATAAGAAGTCTTGTAGATTACTGAAGAGGTAATGATATAAAGCTGCTGTTTGTACTAAGAGTTATTTTAGGTGTTATATAGTCTAGTAGTGCCACAGAAGATCAAAGGAAAGAAATGTCAATAGGGCTAGAATCAGGGAAGTTGTTGAGAGTGTTGGTCTTGACCTTGACATTCTGGGTAAATAGATTTGCATATTCAGAGAGAAGAAAAAGAATACACAACAACTGAAAGGGAAAAAAAACCCAGCAAATTCTTTCAGATGAGAAAGCACAGGAAGTATTTGAGACAATGAAAAGTCTCAAAGGGAGTAAAACAGAGTGCAATATGAAAAATCACCCATTTTGGTAGTTTTCCTGAGTTTAATAAGAAACTAGGTTTACCCAAACATAAGGGCACTAAAAAAGTAGTAATATATTTTGTGACAAATAAATTGATAGGTAATGTTATTCTTGTGTAGTATGGTAAATAGTTTTATGTTTTACATTCCAGTCTCATACTTTATTCATTTTTATTAATCCTTTGCTTATACATTCTAGTGATGAACACAAGTGGCCTGCAAACTTGCTGCAGATACAAACCGTGGCTCAGTAACCATTTTTTGTACCTGTCACTTTGTATGGATTTTGTAAGAATTTTCTGGGATACAGATTCAGAAGTAAAACCATTGGGTCATAGGTCATACCTCATACTTAATTCTACCCAGAGCTGCTGGAAATAAAGGCTTTCCAGATTTCCAGTCTACCATTCAGACTGCCACCCACAGTACACAATAGTCTCCATCTCTTCACATTCTTTCTAACAGTATTTTCCATCTTTTTGAATTTTTGCCTTTCTGAGGGGTATAAATTCATATCTCGTTTGAAGTAAATAATGTATTTGAAGGGAAACATTTTTATTATGAAAACTTTTGTCACATTTAACTACTTTTTTATTTACTACGAGCTAGACAGCACACGTACGTTAATTTTTCTCAATCATTTGTTGATAGTTTGAACGAAACATGTACGTGTTTTAGCTGTGAAGGTACTGTGGTAGAATTGGAAATATCTCATATCAGCAGAGACAAACCACTTTAATTGAGATAAGAAAAAGAGGCAATTTGATGTATCACTTTTTGCATAAACAGTGACATCGAGAGCTGCCATTAGAATTACCTAATATGTGAATAAGTTAAAGGTTATAATGTGTTGCAGATTTAATGGATTGCAATAGAATCATAGCAGATGAGCCTTGCAGGTTCTTTAAACTTGATTGATCACAACGTAATTGTTAAGGTGGAATAGCAATTAATTTTCATTAAGGAGGGAGGTCATTTATAGTTGTTGTTAGGAAAAATGGGTAAGTTGTGATATAAGAGATTTAATAATTTTCTACAGTTAAAAACCTTCACTTAATTTCCTGATTCCATATGGCAAGGGAAGCTATTGTAAAGCTTTCAGCCTCTCTCCATGTAAAATTGATATAATGACATACAAGTAAGAAAGTGAAAACAACTCTGTGTGTGTGTGCGTATGTGTGTGTGTGTGGTGAGTAGCGGAAGAACAACCTGTACAAAAAATATTTTAGGGTTAAAGGAAGACTGAGTTGACACAAACATTTGTTAGATTGCCTTTACTTACAGGTTAAGATACCTGTATATATTTTACAACATTTTTCAACTCACTTTTTACTTTTAAAATATATTAGTACATCTCTGGACTTCTTAAGAATAAAAGAATTAAAAAAGAAAACACTTAAATTTTGAAAATTGACATAAATGTTCAGGAATTCAATATTGTCACTATCACACAACTATTTAATGAGAAACAAAAAATTATATACTTTCTTCAAACCTATCATCTTCATTCCCTAGACTAGTAGCTGTCAAAGTATAGGGAATGTAAAATATAGAAAAGCTAGTTAGGATGAAATTTGCTGGACTCCAGCCCTAAGATAATTATTCAGCATGTTTGGATCAGGGCTTAGGACTACATTTTGAACTTGCATGGCAGCTGATTCTATGGATGTTTCTGGCTGCATCACTGTGCTAGATTTATTCATATATACTTTTTGTGTAAATAAATCTCATATTGTGGACATGTTTTATAATCTGCTTTTTATCATTTAAGCATGTATTGTGATTCTTTCCATGCCAATTAATATGCTTATATAATTCTTTGTGGCAATATACATTTCCAGTATATAAATATATACTATTTTAATCAATTTTTGGTTGATAAATTAGGTCAACCTGTAGGCATCAGGATTATCATATAATCATACTTTCTTTCCTGAAGCTAAGGGATTTCTAAAGGATCAGTTATATAACAAATAAGTTTAAAAATCCTATAATAAAATGAATAAATGCAACAATAAATCACCATTATTTTCTTTAAAGCTTAGATGATTTTATGTCTTTAAGGTACTTGATAAATAGCACTTGAATTTTTGGTATAAAATAAGCAAAATACTCTTGTGATTTTTAAATATGTTAAAATGAAAAGGGAATGCATTATTAAATACATCCCAAACCTCAATATTCCTTGGTTCTTCATTTTGCTCTCTCTAGGGAACTAGTTGTAAATTGCTTCATTATCTCTCTTCTGCCATTCAGAGGAGATAGAGGGGCAATCTTCCTTATTTTTTATTGGTGAAACATATTTAAAGATTGGAAGGAAAAGTAAACATTTTGCTCATCCTTTTTCTAACTTTATGCATACCTTACGTACTATACTTTCATTATTGTAAAATACCTTTATGATATCAACCATAATGACCACTTTAAAAATGAATGAACAGAAGCATAAATATTTGATAACTGACACTGTTAAAATTTTTCATGAGTCAAGGACTTTCTAAAGTTTGTTCTAATGTTTTTATTTCCTGGATGCTGATTGACTATGTGAATTTAGAAAAAGAATAGTGATTACAATTGAATGTGAATCCGAATCTGTGATAACAAATCTGGGACATTTAACTATGAAGTTAGTTTACAAAGTACATTTATCTGGAAAATCTCCAAATTAAAAAAAAATACAAAACTATACAAACAAGTTGAAAAGTACCAGTGTAAACTAATATCTAATGATGAGTTTGATTATTTTAAAGTATACTAAGATGATTTATCAATAATTTGCTAGAATGGATAATTTATAACAATTAAAATTAAAGTGTAAGTATGTATTTTAGAAATGCACTTATTTTTACTTTTTTATGAGTAAAAATGATGTGTTTTATCATGCATATAATAAGGCTATATATAAATTATGGGAAACTATATATGAAGAGGAACTCAAACCTTCCTGTCACTGAGGCTAATAAATTACCCAGTCTGGGTTTACAATAAAATTTTATCCCTTTGATAACTAACCTGTGGGAGAAAGTATATATTTCTAATTATTCATCTTCTAATTATTTCAAATTATTCAATAAATTAGTAAAAAAACATTTTTGACTAATTTAGTGAATTTATTTAATGCTAAATTATTAATTTAATTCATTTGTCATATAAAGTATCATAAAAGGGAGATATTATGTAGCATGCCTATTAGTTTACATAATCCCACTGCCAATTCTCTGGCTATAAATGTATTGCAGGTAGAGAATTAACCTTATTTATCTATCAATATTTTGTATCGTGGGTACCTTAAGTGGTATCTGGTTCCTGCTAGGCATCCAATAATTGTTAGTTGAAATAAATCTTAGGAATGCTTCTAAAGCACATATAAAACATTGTTTTTGTGGTTAGTATCTATATTGACTTTCAATAAAACCTGAGAACATAACATGAAAATGTGTATTATAGAAGGTGTTTTATGTTGCAAGGGGAACTAATGACTTCCAGGTACATAGCTTCCTGGTCATGTAACTTGCTTGAGAAATAGAATTTAGAATACATAGAGGAAATGATAGAATGCTCTTACATGATATTCTTTCAGATATTAATTCTCTGAACTGGAGTTTTAAGAGTCCTGACAGCAAGCAGTGCAAGGTTAAACTTGGTGATGAAAACATGAAGTGCATATTCTTAGCCATAATACTTGAAGATAATCCATATGCCTTGAATATGAGAAAGTGAAAACAAAGCTAAGTGTTCGTTAGAAAAATAAATAAATTAAATAAATAAGTAAATAAATAAAGGAGGCAGTGAAAGTGATTACAAGGGTTTTACTTTTTTTTTGGGCGAGGGTGGCGGGTAAAGCCAAAATTATATTTATGAAAGGATTTCAGATTTACCTCCAGCATTAAAACAATTTTGCCTAATGCCAGTAAGTGCAACAAAAGGAGCATTGTAGAAATAATTTCTGTCAGAGTTCAAAGTATGAAGGAGCCTCAGGAATTTAGGTTCATCAATTGATGGGTCAAAGTAAAGATGCAGGCTTAGCAGCCATTTCTATTTCCAAAAATCAAAAAAAGAAACTGGCCAAAGTCAAGCAGGCACTAAGGATCCATATATTGGTGGGCTATCAGGAAAAGATTCTAGGTCTACAGGAAAGGGGTGCTAATGTAATAGGTGGTAAAATGGAAAGAAAATGTAAGCAGAAACTCAATCCTGGGGATTGGGCAAATGTAGCATGTATCTGAGGTCTGTTCAAGGACTGTGCAATCATCTAGGGCTCACTGAATTCCAAAGAGAATTGGAGTGGAGACATTATAGAAATTGTGGCAGGGCAGGTGGATGCCAACAAGTTGGAGGCAATTTTAATATATTTTACTTCTGTCAGAGACTATAGGAGAAATTGGGAGGGTCTGAGCCTGTAGTTGGGGTACTAAAGGATATAAGTTTAAGAAGCCAGAGTAAAAGATGCAAGATAAACAAAAAACACATTGTCAATTTTATATTGAAAAATTCAAGAAATATTTCCTGTTTTCCCATTTGATTGTAAGAGTACATCAATTTCTGTGATGGTCTTAGTGGAGCTACATTCTTCCTGAAGGGTCTGTCAGGATGAAGTCTTTGAAATGTACCCCAGATAACTAGGTGAACTGACTTACCATGACGTAAATTAGTATTGTCAGTTTGAACTGTGATTTTTATTATGGAACAGTTGATATTTTCACTGGAATATTATTTGCCAATTCACAGTAGTAAAATTATGTCCTTGTTATTTAAGGAAGACAATTGACTTCCTCAAAGAATGTAATGAATTGAAAAATAAAGCAGTGGCTTTGGGGGGAAAACTTTGTAAATATGCAGTGGATTACTAAGATATATAGTGTATGAATCTTTACTACCTGTTTCCTGTGACCCTAAGAATTGGAAGAAATAGAAATGAGAAAGTAAAATTATCTTTCATCGGAAGAAATAAACACACTGGATAGGAGTAAGGTATAAAAGATATAAAGCAAAGGAAGGAGTGAGGAGGGGAAAAAAGACACAAACCAGCTACTGAATGACTTAGGGAAGACAGTTTTTTTTAAGTTAAAAAAAATATTGACATAGATTTAAGAAATGCAGAAGAGTAAGAAAGAGACGGACAGAAACAGAGGAGTATATGGACTTTCACTATAAGCTGTTACTTGTATTCCTTTAGACATTCAATAGAATCTAAAAGAAATTTACTGTTAACTTGCTCTTGGCCACTAAAGTGAAATAAGGCAGAGACTTTTCCTCATTGGGCACATTTTATCAATCTGGTAACATTTGTTATTTTTTCCACTTGCAGGGCTATAGGGTATTTCTCCTGATTATATGAACATTTATCAAGATATTTTTATATACAGCCATATGTCACTTAATGATGGGGATACATTCTGAGAAATATATCCATTAGGAGATTTCATTGTTGTGCAAACTTTATAGGGCATACTTACGCGAATCTAGATGGTATAGCCAAGTACACACCTAGGCTGTACGTATATATGGGATAACCTATTGTATTGTTCCCAGGCCACAAACCTGTACAGCATGTTACTGTACAGAATACTGCAGGCAATTGTAACACAATGGTAAGTATTTGTGTATCTAAACATCTAAACATAGAAAAGCTACAGTAGAAATACAGTATTATAATCATATGGGACCACCATTGTGCATGTACTCTGTCCTTGACAGAAACTCCTTACACACTGCATGATTGTGTTTGAAAGGTCAAAGTGAGTGTACAACAGCACACTTCTGTTTTACACCTTTGGAAATTGAATTAGAAGCAGTTAGGAAATGATTCTTGCTCTGATTATAATGTTTTCAAAATGATTAGATTTTAAAGAACTAAATTAAATCTAACTGAGCAGACTCAGATTTAGTAAACTGGATCATTTATGAACAACTTGATGAATTTACCTATCATTAAAAATAAATCAGTTCTAGTTTCAATTCAAAAATGTAAAAAGCTTGGAACTGGTCAGTCCTATCCTTATAACAATAAAAAGCTGAACAAACTGAAATTTAGTGGTTTTTCTTGGACCTCTCAGAGAACTATGTTTGCAGGGCAAACTACCATTCCAAAATCTGAAGAGACAGGTTAATACAGAGTCACAGTCAGGGTCTGCTTACTTGAAGCAGAAGTCATTCAAGCTACCAATGGGTAGGAACATTTAAACTGCAGTTTGACGATTTCCTAGAAGCTGAGAGTGGATGAGGTTGACAGTGAAGAACATCTGGACCTGTAGTCTGAAGGTGGGGGACACAATTTTATGGATTTTACTTTTAGGAACCCCACTAGTTTCTCATAGTGAAGAGCTAAGAAAGATCTCCTCTTGGCTCTGCCAGAAGGTGAAAAGTAATCATTGTGAAATATACCCCAGAATTCTCTGTAAACAAGGCCTACCCTGCAAGAGACTTTACCAGAGCATTATCCCACCTGAAGAAACGGCATTTCTCCAACTCCAGCCCTAGCTAGCTTTCCTGTTTGACCTAAGGGGACAGGGAGAATCTAGAAAACACTTGTGAACATCATAGTCCAAGGACACAGGCCTACTAAAAGACTGAGATTTAATCATACGATTATAGAACATTTTCTTGTCCCACACCTTACCAGAACACCACAGGGCACTGGTATAATAGAGGATTACAGTTGAAAGAGCTGTAAGATATAGATGCTCTCCAAGGAGTAGCACTTAGGGAAACCGCAGAACAAAAGGGGAGACAGAAACAAGCACATTAGAGAAACTAGAAGCCTCTGGTATCTGCAGCTATGACAATCATTAAGTACAGCCTGAATCTTAGCCAGATTAACAAAAATCTCACACTAAAGGCCTGTTTACCTTAGTTCTTACTGTACACTATATCCTGTAGGGTTTTCAATAACAAATTACAGGACATAGGAAAAGAAAAACACAGTCTGAAGCAACAAAGTGAGCGTGAATACCAGACACAGATGTGATATAGATGTTGGAACTATCACACTGGGAATTTTAACCAAATTTGGTTAATATATTAAGGCCTCTAATGAAAAAAAGTAGACAACATGCAAGAACATACAGGTAATACAAGCGAGAGAGATGGAAACTAAGAAAGAATCAAAATGAAATAATATTAATAGAAATCAAAAACACTGACAAAATTGAAGAATGCCTTGGTGGAGCCCATCAGCAGACTCAACATGCTGGGAAAAGAATGAGTGAACTTGAAGTTAGGTCAATAGGAACCTCCCAAACTAAAATGCAAAGAGAAAAAAGAATGAGCAATAGGAAACAGGATAGAGCATCCAAGAACTGTGGGACAAATTTAAAACATGTAACATAGATAAAAGGAATATCAGAAACAGAAAAAGGAGCATATGAAATAGTTGAAGAAATAATAGGAGAAATTTTCCAAGTTTAATGACTGATACAAAAGTCCAGATCCTGGAAACTCAGAGTCTATAAAGCAGGGATAAATATTTTAAAAGTCTACATATATAGGTAAATGCATATAAATCTACATATATATATGATATATACCATATATCATATTCATACTGCAGAAAACCAAAACCAAAAAGGTTTGGAAAATATTTTGAAAGAAGCCAGAGGAATAAATCACCTTACCTATGGTAGAAAAAAAGATAATAATTACAGTGGACTTCTCTTCAGAAACCAGGCAAGCAAGAAGAGAGTCGAGTGAAATATTTAAAATGTTGAAGGTAAAATAAATACCCACAAACTCTAGAATTTTATATTCAGTAAAAGTATCTTTTAAAAGTGAAGGAGAAATAAAGACTTTCTCATACGTACAAAAACTTATTTATCAATATAAAAGATAACCGTTAGTTTAAAGTAATAATTCTAATAAGGTATTAGCCGATTATATCACATGAATAAGTCAGAATGACAGCAGTAAGAGACAAAGAGGCAGGAACTGGGAATACTCTGTTGAAAGGAACAGGCACTATGTTTGAAGTAGTGTAGTGTTATTTCAAGGAAGACTTAGATTAAAAATGTATATTATCTACTCTAGGGAAACCACCTTTTTTTTGAGGAAATATAATTTATATGCTAAGAAGAGGTAAAATTACATCACATAAAGTGCTTGCTTAAACCAGAGAAGCAGAAAAAGAGGGCAAAATAGAAAAAGATGTGATGAATACATAGAAAACAGTTGCAAACATAGTAGATAATTAATCTAAATATATTAATAACACTTTAATAGTTTCTTAATCCAACTATATCAATAACACTTTAAACACGTCAACTGATTACAGATTTGTCTGAGTGGATTTTTATAAAAGGCTCAACTATATATTTTGTACGAGAGACCCACTTGAAATGTAAGTAAAAGTAAAAGAATAGAGGAATATAGCACGATAACGTAAGTCAAAGAAAAGCTGGAGTAATTATATTAATTTTAGACAAAGCAGACTACATATCAAATTAAAACAATAATGAAATACCAGTACACGCCAATTAGAATGACTAAAATCCAAAAACCTGACAAATTCTGGGGAGGATGCAGAGCACTAGGACATCTCATTGCTAGTGGGAATGCAAAATGGCTCGTTCACTTTGGAAGACAGTTTGGCAGTTTCTTACAAAGGTAAACATACTCTTACCATATGATCCAGCAATTACACTACTTGGTATTTACCCAAATGAGTTGAAATCTCATGTCCACACACACAAAAAAAACCTATACATGAATATTTATAGCAGAATTATTCATAATTGTCAAAATACTGGAAGGAACCAAGACATCTTTTCGATAGGTGAATGTATAAACAAATTGTTGTACATCCATGCAATGGCATATTATTCAGATGTGATGTTAGACCTGTTATATAGATTCTATTCTATATGTCTATTATTTTATTGCTGTCATATTTAATACATTTTCTTTACTTCATTTTGCTTCTTTCTAAAAGTTTCATAAACTATCATGAAGCCAGTGCACCCACCTTAAGAATGAATATCACATTTTAAAAATGTAAGGTCTAATGGCCTGTATGACTGGTGATGATGTGATTGTTTTTAGAATGAGGATGGTAAAAAAAAAAAAAAAAAAATCGCAGTGAGACGTGAATTTCACATGCCACTTGTGTTTATTTTAACAAAATACCAAGCCAGGTGCCACACAGCTGATGAGGTGTAGATTCTATGCTATTTATATGACATGTTTGATTTAGATTTAAATTTATAACTATAACCCATTGTGCAAAATAATGGCAGCACTTGCTATTACTAACCTTAAACTGGTGTCTATTATAATTCATTTATTTTTTTCTTATTTCTTCATCTGAACATTTAATGAAATACTTGTTTTTACTTCATGCATGACCATGTCATTTGAAAGTGTTCGGATTTATCATTTTTTGTGGTTTGTACTTAGTTTACTGACATATCTGTCTACACATGTGATTTATGTTCTGCAAAGAAATCCATTCAAATTTATTTTGTTGCTTTTAACAACTTTTACAACATATTTACTTTTCCTTTCTATATTACTTTGATTTTAATATTTATTTTATAATTTGGATTTCTTTTTGTTACAGTATTTACTGTAAATAGTACCAATAAATGTTTTACAGTACCACAGATAAGAGGAGACTTCGGTTGTGAACATATTTGTGAATTTTTAAAATTGAGTACACATGTTAATTCATAATCATATTAATTTATATGTTTTAATATATGTGATATACTTTTTTCAGGCTTATTAGATTATATTACGTGTCTAGAAGTTATTTTCTTTGGAAAAATAGAGCACATAATGTATTAAGAGAAGAAAAATAATGTTTTGTATTTTTTAAAAAGTTCAAAATCACTTTCAATAATTGTGTGATGAAATAATCACCACCACACACCCAATTCATTTAAAAATAAGGTTCACTTATATTGTGACATGCGTTGTGTGAGTGCAAATATGATAAGTTATGGAACTTGTTCATAGTTGCCAACAATTTATTTTTATTTATTATTTTAACTTAGTCTTATACTTCTAGATTTCTCTCTGTATAGTTCTGTTGTATGGTTGTGCTGCAGTGTTCTATGTTGACTACTTTTTTTAAAAAAAATCCTAATCATAGTACTATATGCCTGAGTTCAATTGACCTAAGTGTTCATAAACTTTTTATAAAAGAAGATAAATGAATCATTAGCCTCCTATTCAAAGAGAAGCCTCTCAGGAACATTGGAATTAGGTTAATGTGAAGGTGGCAGGACACACATACTTCCTCTCTCTATAGATTCCTGTGTTAGACACACAGTTAGCCCTAGGAAATAAAGTCAATATACCCTATTGTATTTTGATACCATTAGTTTTGTAAATTTGCCTTATTCCAGACTTTAAAATAAATCACAACAGCAGATTTTATATTGGTTCATACATTTTGACTCTAAATGTTGTGGTTTCTAAATAAAAGCTAGAGGATGAAAGTTGATAGTTTCATGCTAAGTATTCTATGGTATCCATTATTTGTATATCATTGTAATCGAAAGGAGCTGTGGAAGCTGGTGTGCATACAGTTTTGACCAAAAAAATCTTTTCTACTAAAATAAATTATTTTCATTTTTGCAAGATGACCGACTGCCATAACTCGTATTTTACACAATAAAAGAGCAACACAAAGCCAAAGTGTTTATCTCCTAACTGGAATATTCGCTAACCAATGCAGTTTTTTTAATATTTTCCCATTAATTTCATATATTTGCTTTCCAGTTAATTTCCCACATATAGCTTTTTCCACTAAACACAAATCATGTCAGACATTTTAAATCTTATTAAGGCCAACTTTCTTTTACAACTTTTTCAGGTGGATGGAAGACATTCTTCTTATTAGAGAATCTAAGGAACTTTCATTTTTTGGACATCCAAATGAGTTTTCTCTGTGAAGGTACCCACTCTATCAATGATGTCACATAATAACATTTGGGAATCAAAAGTTGTATAAATATAAGGCAGTATACAGAATAACACGTTTAAATAACACATAACGTCTGCAAGACCTATGTAATTATATTTTGGCTTAATTACCATTTATTCCAATTAATTCTTTGAAGGTTTATTCTTCCCATGTAAAATAGGAAAATATTTCACATTATTTAAACTGTGATTCTTAGCTATTATTTTAGTAATATATTATTATATATAAGAGATCAGAAAATGTTTCTGGAAAGGGCCAAATAGTAAAAATTTTAGGCTTTGCAGGCTATACAGTTTTTGTTGCAATTACTTAATTCTGATACTGCAGCACAGAAGCAGCCATGGGCAATGAGCACATGAGTATGGCTGTGTTTCCATAAAACTTTATTTATAATTTATAGGCACTGAAATTTAAATTTCATATAATTTTAATACCATGAAATATTCTTCTTCTGAGTTTTTCAGCCCTTAAATATAAAAACCATTCTTAGCTCACCAGGGGGTTGAAGGATGGATTTTACCTACAAGTCATATTTTATCAATTCTTATTATATATTAATAAGTAAATCTGAAATTGCACCTTTAAAGAAGAATTATTTACAAAGACATTTGTGTTACTGAATTTTAGCCTTGAATAACTTGTAAAATTATGCAGTAGTTCCTGCAAAGGAGAAAATTATCTTAGACTCTTCTTCAGAGATTTGAGAGAAAGTACATTATGGTGTAAATAACTCAGTCATTAGAATAAGCCAGACTTGGATTCAATGCAAACCTAGATTCTTACTAGCTTTGTGAGCTATATTGCCTCTCTGATCCTGTTTGCCTATGTAAAAATGAAGACATTATTTCCAAAAGGTAAGAAGTTGTAAGGATTGAAAATAATATAAAGCCATTCAATAGTTTATAGCTATCATAATTATTATTTTAGTATGGCTTTATAGCAGAAATGTGTTAGAAGACAAATTTTTATTTAAAGACATTTTTATAGAAAATTACTGATCCATAGTCTGCTGAGGAGATAATTTTTATTTATTAACTTGTATTTCACATCTTTGGGTGTTCTTAGTCTATTGGTAAAAATAATCTGGAGGAATATAATGTATAATCTAATTAAAAAATTAATATCTCACTAGTAATATGCCTGTGCCATGTTAATAATCTGAATATTGCAAATTGTTCCCATTTACATATAATTGATATCTGAATTGATTCAATGTATATCTAAAAGTTTGATTGCTATATATTCATGGGCTTATTTAATTACAATTAAATATTAAAGCATGTTCCAACAACTCGTTCTAATTTGAAACTTCCATTAAATATTACAGTGATAACATGCATTTCTGTGATAACTTATAAGGTAGTGAAGTTGAAATGTGGTCTACATGTGTCAAAATGTGTTAAAAATCATAATTAATTTTGGATATATACTTTCGGATATATGTTTTGATTATCTTTCAAAGATTATTTGTGAGATACATTTATGATTCAATAACATTCACATTCCTAAGTTATAAGTTGTTCAAGAAAGTTAAGTACAGTCCTTAAGGACATACTCTATTCATCACTAGTAGACCTGAGTTCAGTCTCAAGTATAAAATAAATATAATTTTGGATTGAATTACTGTTTTCACCTCCAAATCTCTATAGAATCTACTGGTATTGATGTTTTTGTTCTAATATTCTTTGAAATATGTTTTAACAAAGTATCTGATCCAGGGATTGGTTTTAGTAATGTTCATTATATTATATTTTAACTGAGCTATATTTTCAGAATGGGGTTATTAGAGACATATGGGACAACAACTACATCTTCATATTTTTCTAGAGAGCAATACATATCTTTAATGATTTTTTTGTCTCAAAATGGCAATGTGAATGCTTAAGTGTAGAACACTGAAGCTTAGAACAACAGAATAGAATTCAGACATCAACTGTCCACTTTAGATTTTGTTTACTTTCGATAATTTATTTTGTTTTTAAAATAAAAAGATCAAAACAATTTCCTAGGCCATCAAGTATTTTTTTTTCTAAACAACTTTTTGATGAGTTAAGTGTAAACGAATCAGAACCATATGGAAAGAATTTTCCTTACAACACACACTGCTTTAATGGGAAAAGTGTTTATGAGAATGCGTTTTGGTTTTTAAAAATTTGAAAAATATTTTGAGAAATAGTTTAACAATTCCAAGTGTGGTTTGTTCTTCTGTTCCTGGTACATTACACATCAAAAGAAAGTCTTGGAAGTGAAAATAACTCTAGGGCATGGTTAATCAGGGCGATATCCTTAAATCTGATGTTTCTCAAGTTCTCCTTAATGTCTCAGGGAACTGGGCAGTGTCTTAGGGAAGTGGACAAGGGAGGAAAAGAATTGGTTCTGACAGTTTGAATAAAAGCAGAATTTGTCATTATTATACAAACTTTCATTAACATAAAAGCAGAGCTAAGGGATCAGTCTAATCCACAATTAAGTTGTTTTTTGGAATCCTTAAAAGGCCCAATAAATAGCACCCCCTTCCCTACCTAATTTCTGAAACAATTGAGAAAATAACAAAAAAGTCAATAAATGGAGAACCTAAATGACAATAATATTGCTGGGAAGATACATCTGGGCATTAGAGAAAAATGATTTTTCCACCCCTCCCCCCACCTTCAGTGAAGGCTATGTGCTATGGACTGAATTTTGTCTCTGCTTGGCTTGTAGATAGCAGTCTTCTACCTGTGTCTTCACTTTGTCTTCCCTCTGTACATGTCTGTGTCCAAATTCCTCTTCTTATAAGGATATCAGTCATATTGGATTATGGCCTACCTTAATGATCTCATTTTAATTTACTCATATCTATAAAGACCCTCTGTGGTCACATTCTGAGATACTGGATGTTATAAATATGAATTTTTGGGAGGACACAATTCAGTCCACAGCAAACTGTAACCCACTAATCAGGGTCTCATTTTATGTACATTGGAATTCCTTTGGTAGCAACCTTGGCTGTCTCTAACTCAAGCAAGTATAGTTCCTTCAGGAACTCGTAAGTTATGTTTGTTCAACTCCAGATCTCTTTTGAGCATTACTATTTAAGAGACAAAGATTGATAGGACATAAAGATTATCACAGCACTGGCCCACCCCCACTGAGTTTAGAAAACTAGCCAATCCTGATATAAGTAACAGTTATACCTGGTAAAATTATGTTCTATTCCCAAAAGAGTTGTCAAAAACCATAATAAAAGTTACATGGACTGAATGAGGCAATGTGGACATAGAACAAATTCTTGCGTTTAGTCTCACTAGGATGCTAGATTGGTTATGAGAGTGTCCAAAATCCACTGAGAACTAAGTTTGAGTTGAAAAAAACTTGGCACTATTTATTTTCCATATATGGACAAAATGTAAATCTTGGTATACATAAAACTTCATCTCTTAGAGAATGGCATTTGATGTTTTCTTATGCAGCTTCAACATACAACAGAGGCAGTTAGTCAGGGGGTTTTATTTTTGGTTTCCTTCTCTCACCTCCATAATTTTCAAAATATTCTAATTACCATTTCCCCTTTGGCATGAAGAATTTAAACATAGACCCTACTTAGTACCCTGAAGTGGGAACTGAATTCAATTACCTTGCAAATTTAAAAGCAGCAAATAATGCTTTGCTTGCTAACACCTAAAAGGCCTTTACAGATTGATCCTCTTTTCTCTATAATTGAATCCTGGCCTCAGCTGCATCTGGTTGTGGTCTCTGAGGGTGTACTGCAGCGTCCTGCTGGCACACATATGCTAAGTATTGTTCAAGGTCAAGATGTGGTATTCTGCACCAAGTTTGCCTGCACCTGCTAAAATCATGTGTAAGGGTTAAATGAAATTATTTGATTCTTCATGTCTTCTGCCCCTTTAGGATTGATTTTACTTAAAAATAGGTACCCCAATGAAACATTTTTTTTTGTATTCAAAATGTCCATCTCCCTTCAATCATTGGTAGTTTTAAATCACTTTATCATAATTGCTGTAATCTCATTTATTGAATAGCCTGATGTCTAACTCAAAAATCAGGAAATGTACTTCAAGAACTCTTTGAAGATTGTGATTTATGGCCTGAATTTCGTTTGTAATAAGCCTGTAAGTATTATGGAGCACATAATGTACAAATTTATAATACATCAATTATGTTTAAAAAATATTATAAAATTAATCAAGGGAGGTTTCTGGGGAGATGTCTTTTGGGACATCTGCTTTCTCTTTACCCCTAACTCCAATCTATGTGCTCCTCTACAGCCAATAAGCTGCTGCAGCTGTCAGGTAGTTGAGTGGGAGTGAAGTCTTTGGCTTCATTGGAGTCCTAGTGGGCTATTCAGGAGTTTAGACACCAGTGTTGGAAAGCCTTGAACCAAGGATTAGAATGTGGAAGGTTCATGGATGTTCATGGGTAAGGCACACTCAAGTCTCCTGTAAGTAAGAGTGGTTTCCCTGATACCCAAGAAGCTTGACAAGTGGGCCAAGTCCTCTTTACTCCTACAAACTAGGAAGGGGTAAAGAGACAAGAAACAGAAAGGCTTCTTGGTGCTGCTGGAGAGACTTGAGGCCTCTCTACTGCTATGCAATCACCCCTTGGTACAAAGGCCATTTTATCTTCCAAACATTTGAGATTATGGAAGTCCAAAAGCAGAATAAGATTCAACAAGCATAGGAAGAAATCTCCAAAGGAGCTCTGAAGCTCTAAAAAATGATTATCAACCAGGTAACACAGATCAACTTGCTGGATCAGTGAGTTAGCCAAGACTTAGAGCTGCTGAAGAATTGACCTCAGAACAATTTCTTGTTCTCATGCTCTTCTCTGTTTTTGGAACTGATCATTACAGGTTTCAGGGTTCTACACTTAAGCAATCACATTGCCATTTCTAAGCCAAAATTTTACTAAACTATTAATAAATGTGTATTCTCTAGAAAAAATCCGAAGATGTAGTTTTTCGTGTAACACTGGTATAATAGTCCTATGCTGAAAATATATCTCAATTAAATGCACCATTATGAAGATTACTAAAAATAGGCCCTGGATCAGATAAATATAATGGTAAAACATGTGTTTCAATGAATATTGGAATGAAAGCATTGGGCCAATTAAATTTTATAGAGATTTGGAGGTGAACACATAGTAATTTAATCCAAAATTGCACTTATTTTATATTTGAGATTTCACTCAGGTTTACTAGTGAACAGAGCATGTCCTTAATAACTTAATTTAGCTCCTGTGAGAAACTCCAAACTTAGGAGTGTAAATGTTGTTTAATAAAAAATATAGGTCTGTAAGGTGACATGATATATTTGTTAAATTGAGTACTGTCTCACATTTTTAGAAATTTTTGACTCAAATGCTAAGTGACATCAACACTGAATAATCAACAAACTGAATTAAATATAAATATATAAAATGTAATTTTTCATTCCTCAAATATAGTTTGTAGGTATTTATAAAATAATGCATCTGATTGTAAATACAATTTTATTTTTAAAATGTTGATTAAATTTAAGAATTTAGAAGCTATATCCTCTAATCATATTAAACATAATAGCAGTAATTGACCCAAAATATTAATTACGTAGAACTTATAATTGCACTCATACATGCCTCTTAGGTTTAATAGGCCAAAGAAAATTAGTGGTGGTGAGGTGCTTTCTATTTCTGTATTTTATTTTAACCTGGGCTATTTATAAGCAGCTGTAAATTAACAATATTTCATCCTTTTAATAGTTTTGTGTTGATGTATGGATACATTTTTTTTAGATCAACTTTAATGTTAACCAATGAGAGCAAGTAATATTCACTAGATGGGATAATAGAAAAGTAGGATAATAAAAGATGGTACCAGAATGGGTTAGGATAGAATTTTTTTTAAGAAAACAATAGTTTGAATTTTTGGCCTCTTCTTTAATCAGTTAATTTAAATAGGGAGTTGATCTCTTGAATAAAAGATTGTTGACTACTCACCAGAGAAGTTACTTCCTTCAAACCCTCTGTAAGTTCTACACTGCATTTGTCTGAGTTGGCATGTACATATTGTGAGTTGGCTTCCTTGAGGTGGGATGGAATTCACTTGACATATTTCCCTTTTTTGAGGATGCATAGATAAGATGTGAAATCATTCCTACAAAATAAGAATCAATAAAAATAAAAGGCTTAACCTTCCCTCAAGAACAGTATAATTTTGATTTTGCATCCTGAGTTCTATTTAAAAGGATTTTTTGAGAGTTTAAACTACTTTGCTAACTAAAGACAAGTCATATTAAGGGAAAATATATAGTTCATTTATACTTAAAACTAAAAGTAGTAACAATTTTATTTACTCTGCTCTAATTGATTTGGCTAGCTTTAAAATTTACCTGCTGAGCAGGTATTCTAGATGATTTTTCAACAGTGACATTTCACAGCTATTAAAGTATTATGACTGCAGAAAATGCTAAATCTGGAAAAATTGCTCATTATTTGAACAGACACTTTAGCCTTTACTGTCATCATTACTTGCCAAAATGATTGGATAATTTTTACTTGCAATGGGCAAAGAAGACAAAAAAGCAGGTGTATATCTTGTTATTTGTGTTGTATTTGTATTTGTTCTCTAGAAAAATCTCACTAGTGTTTACATTGATTTATAGTTTTGTCATATAAAGTTTCATTATTTTAAAATACATAGGATTCATATTTGATAATTCTCATCACAATATTATTTAATCTTTAACCATTTCATATCCACATTATTTTTTGATAGAATTGTGAAAATTTAAAAATTTTTTAATGTTTTTATTTTACTTTTTCTAATTATTTTTAGTCAAAAAATAAAATATATACTTTTATCATATACAATATGATCTGAAATATATTCATTGTAGAATGGCTAAATTGAGGTAATTAACATATGCATTACTTTACATGCTTATTTTTGTGGTGAGAATACTTAAAATCTACTCTCTTAGCAATGTTCACAAATGCATTAATAACAATAGTCACGACATTGTACATCTCTTGTAATTATTCATGTATAACTGAAACTTTTTACCCTTTAGCCAACATGTCCTCAATTCTCCTTTATGTGTACTATGTTTTATTTGTTCATCCATTGATAGACACTTAGATTGATTCCATACCTTGGTTATTATGAATATTGTTTGGATTGAATCTGATTGGAGATTTTCACCTTCCTGTACCTGGATATTTATACCCTTTCTTCAGATTTGGAGAATTTTTTGGTATTATTTCTTTAAATAAGCTTTCTACCCCTTTGTCTCTCTTCTCTCCTTCTTGAATTCCTATAACTCAAAAATTTGTTCTTTTAATGTTGTCCCATAAATCCTGTAAATTTTCTTCATTCCTTTTAATTCTTCTTTTAATTTTCTCTTCTGAATATATATTTTCAAGTAACCTGTCTTTGAATTCACAGAATCTTTTTTTTTACTTGATCAGTTCTCCTGTTCATTTACTCTATTGAACTTTTCAATTCATTCATTATAATTTTTAGCTGCAGAAATTCTGTTTATACACACACATACACACACACACACATTTCAATTTATATGTTAAATATCTATTTTTGGTCATTTATTGTTTTCCTGATTCCACTGAATTATTGCTCTGTATTTTACCGAAGTTCCCTGGGCTTTTTAAAAAAAATTTTTTTTTTAATTCTTTGGCAGTTTGTATATTTTTCATTTCTTTGGGTCAGCTACTAGGAGCATATTATATTCTTTAGTGTTGTTATGTCTTCTTGGTTTTCCATATTACTTGTTGCATTATGTTGATTTCTGTACATTTAAAGAAGTAGAGATTTATTCCAGTATTTGTAGACTGAGTTTGTTTGAGAACGTCCTTTACCAATCAGCCCTTCTAGAGATTCTGAGCAGGCTGTCTTGTGTGGTCCATGGATGGGCTTGCTCCTAGAGCTCTTAGGGAGGCTGGCTTGGTACCTGGATCAGCAGGTAGTTGGGACTGGAGCTTTTTTCTACAGAGTTGAGTCTGGAGCCTAGATCCACTGGTGTGGACATGATTGATGGGGTTCATGTGGGTTGTCCTAGGCCTGGGTCCATGAGGGCAGACCTGGAGCCTGTATCGGTGGAAGCCAGCCTGAAGCCTGGCCTCATAAGGCCTGACTTGGTGTTGGGGTGAACCTAGAGCCTGAGTCTTCAGGATCTAGGCAGGTGCTGGGATGGGCCTGGATCCTGAGTCCACAGGACTGGCCTGGTGGTAGGACAGTCTTGGAGCCTGAGTCTACCAATATGAGCTTAGAGCCTGGGGCCTGGATCTTCAAGGATGGTCCTAGAACCTTAGTCTGATTGGGCTGGCCTAGAACCTGGGTCTAGTGGGGTGAGCCTGGCCCCTGGGTCTGTTGGAGCAAATCTGGACCCTGGGTTCTCTGGAGTTTGGGACCACAGAGGCCAGCCTGGAGCCTGGAGCTTCAGGATCCCACCTTGTGGCAAAGCAGGGTTGGGGGCTCAATCTGCAGGTGCTGGCTTAAAGTCTGGGGCTGTGGGGACCTTCCTGGCACTGGGTTTTACTGGAGCAGGCCCAGTTTTGGAGTCTAAGGCAAAGTCCAGTGCTCTTTTCCCTCTTCTTCTCCCAAGTGGAGGGTATCTCTCTCTACGCTGTGCTTCCTGGAGTTGGAAAAGGGGTAATGAAGGTGATGTAAACTGTTCCTTCTACCCTCTTCCATGTGTTTTTTATTGTTTCTTTGCTATAGCCAGGTATTATAGTCTCTCACCTGGTTTCTTTAGCTCTTGTGAAAGTATTTTTGTGCGTGGCTAGTTGTTCAAATTGATGTTTCTACAGGGGATGAGCACTGAAAAGTCATATTCCAACTTCTTGCTTTTGTACATCCTGAAAATAAATTCAACATGCTCAAAATGTTTTCCCTATGAAAGAACAGAAGTAATAGTTAAAACTGGTGCTAGAACCATGTATATAATTATGGGGTTTACCTTGGAACTGTAAAACATTTAAATAGCTATTCCTTTCTGACTTATGAATTCTGACTTAATAACTTGGTAGCAATATAACACTAAATCAGAACACTGCTTTTTTTTTGGATGTGTAATATTAAGGAACATGGTTATAAAAATTCTTCCCAGCCATTACAGTGTTAAATAAGGAGCACTATTGACTTAAACATAATGTTTTGAAAATGCATGGAAAAATGAACATGGAATCATGGAATTATGATTATTTAATATGTAATTATTATTCAATATGGAACCAGAAAAAAGGCAAATGACAAACTATTACTAAAGGTTCTCCCAAGCATAAATTCCTGGCTAACATGTAAAATGATTATTCTGAGCTGAAGGACAGCTTTAAAGTGTAGTTACATGATTCTTTACAGTTAATTTATATTTAAAAATCTCAAAATGTCTAAGAATATATGTGTCCAAAATTTATATCGCTGTTAATCACAGGAGTTAAATAAAGATGGGTTATTTTGGATATTTTCTTCCTACTAAGAATTCCTATTTAATTTGTAACAGTACAAGTTATATATCAGTAAATTTTTATTTAGAGTTAACATAAGCTTTTAAGGCTATAATTGGAGAGGGAAAGTATATTTATTTTGTTTGGGCATAATTTTGTTAAGATCTTTTAGCAAGTCTGGAAATCCATCCAACAGAACTAAAATTGATATAGACATGTACTGTGGTGTTATTTAGATGAATTCCATACCCTCACTATATACATATGGATCAAAACTGAAGATGCTGGAAAACATTCTTATAGCAATCAGATTGAAATCATTGAGAGATTGCTGGAAGGCTTTTTCAATATTAAACATGTGAGCTTGTCATAATGCAATACATTTGGTATATTTACTAAGAGTAGGCCATAAATTAATGTATAGAACAAAAGTACAGTTGCATGATCTTGTACCATATTTAGGTGAGAAAAAATGCAATTCTGAAACATGAAATTCTCTAATGCATATCACATGGCTATTTAGCATGCTTTTGATGGCAATTATTAGGAAGTAAATACCATACCTTTCAGGGTACGAGACATTCCAGTGCCTAAGGTTAAACTGGAATTTAATGTGTTAACATTTTCCCATAAAGTTTGACCTCTGTTCCCTCATGGTGTTGCCTCTGCTTAACAGCTGTTGTCACCAGCAAGCAGTGCCTTGTCTCCCACCTCCTATTCTGGCTTTGCGTGACTGTCACTATTGAAGCAAATATGTTTTCAGCACAACTTCCATCCTAGCTTTTCCCCAGAGCCTTAGTAGTCAAAAGATATTTGTAATTTAGAAGGAATTCAACTGTAGCCAGCTGTTCCAAAAATGAAAAAAAAAGAAAAGATGTCATAGGTTGGGCATTTCTGAGGAATATATAGTGTCCAAATCATGCAAACCACCCCCAAGTGGTTTATACCTCTCCCCACCCCCATAGTTGATTTCATCCATTTTTATTTTCTATATAGCAAATAAGATTTAAACATGAAGTATGGTAGGTAGTAAAAGTAAACTGAAAGAAAGTAAGATTCATCTCTGCTCTTTTAATTTTAACTTTTCATCAAAAATATAATATACAAAACATTACACATAATTATACAGCTTTTTGACTTTTCACTTACTGAAAACATTCATATAACCAGCATCCCAATGAAGAAATAGAATATTGTCATCAGTCTATAGCCATCTTGTAGTGCCTTCCAGTGACTACACTCCAAAGGTAATCACTATCCTGACATCTAACAGCAAAGATTTTTTACCTCTTTTTGTACTTCATATAAATAGAATCATACCACATTCCTTGATTTGTCTATCTTCTTTTATTAAATAATGTATTTATGAAATTCATCCATATTATTGCATGTAGTTATTGATACTTTGTCCTCTTTGCTATAAAATATTCATGGTGCATTTATCAAAGTTTTTAGATTCAATATCAATATACAAAATAGAAAAGGAAGTGAATAAGTAATACAATTCAGAATAACATGAAATATTTAATTTAGGAATAAATCTAACAAAATGTGTTAAAAACCTCTATAGTAGAAACTACAAAGCATTATTGAGGGAATTTTAAGAAGAACTAAATTAAAGGTTGAAAATCCATATTAATAGATTGGAAGACTCAATATTGCATAGATGCATCCCTCTCTAAATTTTATATCCTAACAAAAAGCCTAGCAGGACATTTTTATGTAAATAGCAAGCTGATTCTAAAATTAATACAGAAACTTAAAAGACACTAAATTACAAAAAATTATAGAGAAAGAATAAATACAGAAAATTTATTACCAATACTAATACCTATTATAAAGCAATAATATTTAAGACAAAGTGGTTTTAGAGCAAGGATATACATACTGAAGAAATGAAACAGAATATAGAGTCAAGGAAGAGCCTTTCACAAATCACGCATCTGGTTTGCAACAAAGGAAGCACAGTAGTTCAGCAGGGGAAATGATTGCCTTTGCAGTAAATTGTATTGGATGATTTTGATAACCAAATGTAAAACTGAACCTTACTTCACTGCAGTACACTAATCAATACTAGATGGATTGCAAATCTAAATATGAGAGATAACACAATAAAAATTTTTGAGGAAAAAACAGACTGTCCTTATTACTATGAAGAAGGGGGGGAAAAAGGAAAAAAACTACTTAACTGGACTAAATGCAAATTGAAAATTTTTGTTTTCCTAAAGACACAAATGGAGTGTATATAATATTCTGATATTGTACAATAGGCATTGCAAGATTTCTTCTTTTCCCTAAGAAAAGAAAAAGAAAAAGCCATATAAGACCTAAAATTGCTCTGGATTTCTGCCTGGAGACACTTTCCCAACCATGTAGCAGAGAATGAGAATAAAAGCAGAGAACAACTGAGTTGCTGAGCTGAGGAGAGAGAAATTAGAGTTCACAGAAGCTGAGGCAGTTATAATATGCAATCGGAGAACCAGAGGAAAGGGAGCATTTCACAGAAATAGCAAAAGGAATTTTGTTATGGCCCCCTTGAAATTTTGGCTGAATACTAAGTTATGCTTCTGCATCTGTAGGGTGAAACATCATAAGGACTGGCAAAAAATGACTACTGGGAGTTATAATTTGAATAACTATCAGGGTTTGCATGCAGCTAAGAATAATAGAGTATGCACTGGCTCATTTGGAAGGACCTCTTTGAACACCAGACATTCGTTATATATCCCAAATTAGTGGTGGGGTTAAACTAGCCGTAAAGACTATATTGAACATACCCTAAAATCATAATGAGTAAACCATGAAATGATTAAGCTGATATTCACATAAGTTAACTGCCTACTTGAATAAATGCCAATCCTTATTAAGGGAAACAACATGTAGATTATCAGCAACTTAACCTTTACAATACTTATCCTATAATGAAAAATTAGCAGATACACAAAGAGCCAAAAATTTTGCCCCATAACCAGGAGAAAAAACAGTGAATATAGTTAGATCCAAAAGTGACAGATATGATGAAATTAGAGAAAGGTACTGCACATCTACTGTAAATATGTTCAAGTTCTAAAAAGAAAATTTAAATTCAATGAAGAAAGAAATGGGAACTATTAAAAAGAATTAAATGGAACTTCTAGATCTTAAATATGTAATATCTTAAATGCAAAAGAAAAATAAAAGAAACATTAGAGTTTGTAAGAGATTATACACTTTAGCAGAAAGATCTGTGTACTCTGTGGAAGGGAAATAGAAATTATGCAAACTAAAACATAGAAAAGGAAAAAAAAGATTAAAAAAAAAAGACTAAGCCACCATGAAGAATGGGACAATACCAAGTAGTCTAACATAAGTATAATTGGAGTCTAAAGAAATGGATGTGGGAGCAAAAACAATATTTTCAAAACATAGCTGAGGGTTTTCCAAATTAGATTAAAATTATAAGCCCACAGATCCAAAGAGCTCTACAAAACATAAGCAGGATAAACAAAGAAATCTGATTTAACACACACCATACACACATTTCTGAAAAACAATCATAAGTGAAATCTTAAATGCAGCCAGAGGGAAAGGGTACATTATATACATGGGGAACAAATACTCTGACTCCTCATCAGAAACAATGCAAAACAAAACAAACAAACAAACAAGAAACCAAAAAGAGTGAAATTGACATCTTTAAAGGGATAAGAGAAGAAAATTAAGCCTAGAATTTTATATTCGGAGAAAAACATTTCAAAAATTTCACACCAAATATACATTTTAATACAAAGCAAAAATGGGAGAAAAATGTCAGCAGCTGGGCTGACCTGCACTAGAAGAAGTGTAAGAATAATATTTTGGGCTTAAAGAAAATGACATCAGATAAAAACTTACGACTACAGACAGTGATAAATAGCCCTAGATAGAAAGCATGTAGGTGAGCATAAAATAGTTTACTCACTTAAAAATTATCTTTAAGAGATATTTGAATGTTCAAAGCAAAAATAACAATTAACTATGAGCTAATGGGTAGACTCTATCATTTATGTAATGGGAAGTCTTCTATGAAAGTTTTTTTTTTTTTTTTTTTTTTTTTTGAGAAGCGTCTTGCTCTGTTGCCTGGGCTAGAGGGCAGTGGTGTCATCATAGCTCACTGCAACCTCAAACTCCTGGGCTCAAGCAATCCTTCTGCCTCAGCCACCTGAGTAGCTGGGACTACAGACATGTGACACCATGCTCGGCTAATTTTTCTATTTTTTGTATAGACAGAGTCTCGTTCTTGCTCAGGCTGGTCTTGGACTCCTAGCTTCAAGCAATCCTCCCGTCTTGGCCTCCCAAAGTGCTAGGATTACAGGCATGAGCCATGGTGCCAGCCGAAAGATTTTTTTTAAGCAAAGAGATTTTTATTTCAGAAAGATAACTCTGACAGCAATGTAGAGTGCATTATATATAACATATTCAAATATAAGAGGCCAGGGAAGAGGCTAAGGGGAGGGCATTAAATACAAAGGAGAATGAGAGTTGATGTCAGTATACAATATTTTCTGAGGTGGTAATATGGCTATATACATTTGTCGAAAGTCATTAAACTATACCCCCTTTAAAATGGGTAAATGTTACTGTTTTAAAATTGTACCTCAATAAACTTAAATTAGAAAGCAAGAAAACACTTGCAATAATGTAGGAGAGAGATGATGAAAGTCTAAATTTAAGACAGTGCCCTAAAGAGGAGAGGAAGGTTCAGATGGCAAAGATAATTAAAAGGGGGAATTGATCAGACATAGTGAATTGCTGGTTATAAAAAATAAGAAATAACATTCAAAGTTTCTTACTAAGAAAACTAGGTAGATTTCAGATGCCTTTAGTTAAAATACTGGCTTTAACATTAGTGGGGGCAATGCAATGAAAAAATCTAGGGATGAAACTTAGTGGTTCCAAGGAGGAGAAGCAAATTTAGAAAAGATAAGAAAAAAATCATTTGTTGAATCTGAGATGCCTTTAAGATTATGAGTTGGAAATTTATATTTGGTGGCTAAATACAAAGGTCTAGATATTTGGAGTGAGGCCTTAGCTCATGATTTGTATTTCAGAGTCATCAAAGTCTCTATCACTGTTCTATTCATACTGTTCTTTCTTACTACAGATGATTACAATCCACTTCTACTCGGTTTTCTCTAACTTCATTCCATTCTTAGTGTTGATATCAGCTACATCTTTCATTCAGAGCAGATTGTGTTATTACTTCATAAACCATTTCTCTGATACCTATTGTGTTTAAAATTCCATTGACAATATTTTATCACATATTTAAGGCCCTGGCATCATGACTCTAGCTGTCTTTTCTACTGATTTCCCATTAATCCCATATTTATTGTCCACAGTCTCTAGCCAAATACAATCACTCCATGTTTCTCAGACATAGTCTGCTTTTAACAATCTCCATGGCTTTTTTAATGCTGTTTTTCTCTCTAGAAATGCCTTCACTCTTGTTTTCTTCAGATATAGTTTATCCAACTGCCAGCACTACTTTTTCAGTAAACTGAGGCACAGCTGTGAAGATAGAATATTTTCCTAATTGTAACATATGAATAGTGTCACACCATGCGTCCTTTGAAAATCTATCAGGTTGCATTTTGCAGCATTTTTAATTTATGTTGGTCAATATAAAAAAAATTCCTTGGTTACACAGGAAAAAGCCCCATTTTACAGATGAATAAACAAAAATTCAAATACTCTGAGTGATCCCATTGTATAATCAAAAAACTAATGACTGGTAAGGCTTTTACTTCAGTGTTCTGGCTCCAAATTCTAAGCCTTGCCTCCACGCCTTTGTACTTCTCTTGTGACTGCGTTCACCAGTGTGAGTTGAATTATTTACCTTGTCTCATCTCATTAGTTTAGAATCTTCTTATGAGTAATTGTGATGCCTCCTTTATTTCTGTTCTTGGCTATGATTAACATGATGTGCTCTCTCTCTCTCTCACATATATATATTTGGTATATTTGTTGTTGAAAGGATCTGAAAGAGGTTCTGCAAATAAAAATTCAATATTTTAAGAGATCCATTTTAAAATTTGCTAATGTAAAATGGCACTGCCTACCACAGTGTTCATATTTAATGAGAAGAAAAACTAATCATTATATCCTTCTTTAATAAAACAGTTCATGTGAATTTCTATAGTGTTGAATTAATATTGTTACCCTTTTGATAGAATGCATAATGATAATAGCAACAAGGACATTAGAATCATTACATATATGACTCTGAAAAAATTGCACCTGGGAATGTACAGCTGTTGCTAGAATTACAACAGTGATATAGTGAAGAAAAATAAGATCTCAGTGAGTAAAAAAAGAACTATCACCTTGAAACTGCATCACGTAATCTATCTATATCTATCTACACAGACTGTGGACTACTCTGGGTAACTGAAGTTTTGCTCTTGAATTTCTGCTTTATTTCCCCTTTAAATAAAATTGTGCTGAAGCATAAAGTTTTATCTTAATACAGATGCCTATGCAAGGGACTTTATTATACCTTTGAGACATTGACATATTAATTCAATTTCAGAGATACTCTTTAAGAATATGAAATTTTATATTATCAGTGTATAGTATATAGATCTGTTGTAATACAGGCAATCCAATTCCCCTTGTGTGATCCTTGTCACATTATTGGATATTTTGAACCTAGATATGAGACATCACTAATGGCTGGTGATCTGGAGCTTGGGTAGCCCTGTCTACAAAACAAAAATATTTTGCTTACCAAGTTTACCACTGTAGTCATTGGTTAGGTTATGATTTCTCCACAAGGAGGGTAGGAATGTCTTATGCTAATATTTCATTTATCAATGCCCTTGAATTCAACTTTAAAAGCTATTTTAATTAGGCAATTCTTTCTGGCTTATACTCTCACAGTCATTTTGTCCAAAGCATCCCTTCTCCTGCCTGTCCCAGTACTTTCTGCTAGCACCTTCTCTCTCCCAACTAGTCTGAGCAAATGTTGAATATTTTTCAGTCTAAGATTAATGCTGGCCCAGAATTAGCCACCTACTCAGCCTTCTAGGGTCAATTCTTAGAACAGAAGTTTTTTTTCTGCTTTCTCATTCCCAAAGACTGCTTGCTATATTTGCTGTCCAAAACATGTCACTTTTTCCCCCCCAGAGGAGAACCCACCTTTAAAATTATCACTAATACTACTTAAAGTCCCAAGAAAATTACTTAGTAATTCTGAGCTTTGGTTTCTTCATGTGGGAAAAAACGTCTCTATAAAAATATTAAAGAATCCCATAGACATGAGAGAGAATCAAATAACAAACAATAATAGAAAATATCTAAACAAAATATAAACGTTTGAGTTATTTTTAAATGCTGCTCTACTCAATAACAATTTTAGGGCTGGGGAAAACAAGACATGTTAAATAACTGAGAATACTTTCTACTTCAACACAAATCACACTTTACACAGGATTTTACAGGATGATGTCAACACACCTCTTGCAGTTCTATGTAAAAGGGAAAATTAATTATTATAAATGAATAGATTAGGAAAGGTAAATTGGATATGGCAGGCAAGCATGATGCCAATGGAATGGGCTTTGTTGAAAAGAATGATGCCTCAGTCAGTTTGGCTGCTATAACAGAATACCACAAGCTGGGTGGCTTACAAACAAAAGAAACTACTTACATTTCTGAAAGCTAAAATTTTGAGATCAGAGTGCCAGCATGGTTGGGTGCTAGTGAGGGTCCTCTTCCAGGTTGCAAACTGCCGACTTCTCTTTCTGTCCTCCTATGGTGGAAGGAGGGCTAGAGAGCTCTGTGGGGCTCATTGATAAGGGCACTAATTCCATTCATGAGGGCTTCATCCTTGAGGTCTAATTACCTCCCAGTTACCCCATATTCTGATATCATAATATTGGGGGCTTGGATTTCAATATACGAATCTGGGGGACACAGACACCCAGTTCATAATAGAAGAGTTCATCTCTATATAATTCTTTCCCTGTCTTCCTGCATTGCTCAACAGTGAATGAGAAGTTTTTTAACTTCTCTGTAGAATTTCTCTGAAGGATTGATAATGATGGTGATGTTGGTGGCAATTTATCTCTCTAAAAAACATAAATATGGAAATGGTAACTTTGAAATATTTATAACATACCCTAAAATGATTTGCAGTTTCTTGGTAATCACCTGATTATTCAAAATTCCAAAGTATTTTCGATTTAGGATCATCACTCATGCAACATTCTTAAAATTAATTTTTGCTTTTCCCCACATAAATCAGGAAGCTCCAAAGAGTTTCATTTCTATAATGACAAAAAGCTGAAAAAAGGCATGATTAAAGACTAAAATGGTCATAAGAGCTTGTTAACTTGCATAAATGTGATGTCAAAAAATGTTCTCCTTCTTTACCTTGAGAATATCAAATATGTTTATTGCTACAGAGAATATAATTTCTGATGTTTGAAAATGGCTGTATCACTTTTCAACTGGAGGTGAACTAGAATAGCTTCCTTCAATATAAATAGCAGAAAAGGAGATAGTTTACAGTTTTCTCAAGATTTCATTATATACATGCCTAAATTTCCTCACCAAAGCCAAATCCTCCCCTAATGCCCAATCTTAGTTTCTATTACTATACTCCAATAAAAGAAGCCTGGGATCCTTAAATAAGTGTATGATTTTAAGGAAAGGACATATTCAAGATGATCATGCTGGAACATCCTTTAGTGTCAGGAAGCAAGGAAGTATATAGTGCCAGGAGGTAAGAAAGTGACGCACACACAGAATGTATGTCAAAGGGAAACAGAAGCTGTCTAAAAAACTACCAATGGCACAAGCTGAAAGAATATTAGCAACAAAATAAAGTAGCATTGGATTATAATCTAAAGTATAAAATTGATATCCGTGTGACCATACTGATATAAATTAATGGATTGAATAAATAAATGAGAATAAAAATAATATCCCATATACGAGAATTCCAAATAATTTATGTAGATATTCTGTCCTCATGGAGCTAGAGCATAACTATGTACTCCTTAAGTGTGGCACGTGGTGACTTCCTCCCAAAGAGTGCAAATGGAAAGAGGAGGAAAAGAGTAACTTTCCGGTGCAGAAACTTGACAAACACTAACTAAGCCAGGTAAAAAAGGTGAAGATCCACAGTGGTAAGTGACATTGTGATATAACCTTAAAATGATTTGATTAGGATGGCAATTTACCCTGTAGTCTTCCTCCCAAAGCCATAACCTCAGTCTAATCATAAAAGAATATAAGACAAATCCCAATTGAGGTATTTTCTACAAAACACCTAAGCAGTACTATCAATCATCAAAAACAAGAAGAGTCTGGCAAACTGTTACAGCCAAGAGCAGCTGGAGGAGACACGCTAACTGAATACAGTGTAGTATCCTAGATGAGATTCTGGAACAGAAAAAAGACATTAGGTTAAAAACCAAAAATCTGAAAATAGCATGAACTTTAACAATAATGTATCAATATCGCTTCATTGATTGTAACAAATGTTCCATACTAATTTAAGATACGAATAACAGGAGAAGCTAAGTGTAAGGTATGTAGGAACTCTCTGTATTATCTTTGCAATTTTTCTGTAAATCTAAAACTATTCTTTAATTTAAAAGTTTATTAAAAATAAAAATAGGAAAATATAGAAAAAAGCGGTATGTTAAATCAAATTCTACTCACACACATTCCATAGTATACATACCTACCTATATACGTGTGCACCTATATACATGTATATATATGCGTACATACACTAGTCAGTGAATTTTCATCTGTATCCATTAATTTAACTTTAACATTTTAGAGACAGAATTATGGAGGATTGTACTATGATTTTAGAGATTGGAGAAATAGGAATCCTTTTTTAAAGACTCTTTTTAAAGACTTTCATATGAATTTTTCTCTGAAATTAAGTGTTGGAACTTATCTGACCATTGCAGGGAGAAAATAGGAAACACTTTCTATTTTAGTAGCTTATTTTATTTAGAGCCAATTATCATATAGTTAAGAATTCACTTGAAAAGGAAGCTATGCCTCGAACCTCTCCACTATAGATAGTCAATGAGAAGGGATGGGTGAGTATATTTAAACTTAAACACAGTGTGCTTTGGTGCTTAGGTGGTGGAAGTGGAGTGTAGTTGGGATAGGACAGGAATGCTCTCCAGATGCTCAGTTTCATTTCTACCTTGGATTAAAAAGAAAAATCACCATATGGCACAAGCAAGTGGAAAGGCTAACTCTATAGGTCAGAGTATTATTATTACTTTACCTAGAGGTAATCTTTTGTGATTAGTGCCTCATGGATTTTACTACATAATGAAAGCAGCTATTAAACAAACACTGAAGTCACTAAGCAGCACGTGCAATTTCGAGAAGAGAGCTGTGTAGTTCTTACACTTCCCATTTCTATAGCATACGTACGTATATCCATGTGTATATATGCATACATACACTGCAGACAGTGAATTTTCATGTGTCCATTAATTTAACTTTACTTTATAACATTTTAGAGTCAGAATTGTGGAGGATTGTACTACCATTTTAAAGATTGAAAAAATAGGCATCCCTTTGTGTCTCTTTTTAAGACTTCATCTGAGCTAGCCATTTACCAATTATTTTGCTATTTAAAGAAGTCATGATGCTAAAACAGAAGTCTCTCTTAAACAAATTCCTTTAGTAGCCCCAACCCCTGTGAAAACATCAAAGCATCTAAATGCAGCAAGAGGCCTGAATTTCCAGTGATGTGGAGGGAGAAAATAGCCTTTCCACCTTTAAGCATAACATATGCTGTAACTTGAAGGAGAAAAGGTCTCGGAGGTATCCCAATACAGTGTCCTGTAATTAAGCTCAGATGTATGTTTGACCCTTCCGCTCTCACTTCCCTCAAGAGACTTGAAAGGAGAGTAGCTTGAAAGCATTAAAAGTTTAAGCTGTGTTGGTTGCTTTGGAGGATGAGCCTTATATTTTTACAGAGAGGTGCCTATATCAGTCATTTCGGAGGAAGTTGTTTTCTTAGGTACCCCAGGTCAGTGATGGTGTTTTAAGTGTTAGTAACTTCTTATGTGTATGTGCACAATGACTGAAGTGATATTAACAAAAAATCATGTGTGGAATTGCTAGGAAGAAATTGGTTTGAATGGTATGAGCAATTTAGATATCAACAAGCTACAATCTGCATATTCTAATGGCTGATTTATTATAAATTCTCTGTTTTTGTTAGGTGTACATAATAAATTCAAGGGAATAATTAACAGTGTTTAAAATGTGTGGGTTTAACAGTCAGTTCAGATCCTTCTTGGTGAAGATGACCATTTAGTATCAGAATTATATGGATTGGTTCTGTCTTCTGCCCAAGTTTCTGAATTCCCACTTGTGTTGTGCCTGTGAACCAGCACCTGAATATATGGGCATATGCAAACACTTTTAAGGTTTTGAATCAAAGGCAGCAGATGCTTTTTATGCAAAGTCCTGAATTTTACATTATGGATCACTAGGATTGACACTAACAGGAGTCATGTGTCTAATTCTTTGCATCAGTGTGAGTGAAAAATATGTCCAGCAATAGTAAATTACCTTAACCTCTCAGGAAATACGAATAGTTTCATAGTGAGAGAGTGGTTGTGTGAGTCAAAAGCATAAAAATGCCAGCCATAAATAAAGGTGAAAAACCCTCATCCCCACTGGGATAAAATAACATTACATTCCTGAGATGCTGACTAGGGACAGCCAACTTCTTTGGAGATTTGTTTGGTGCAAGAGTAGAGAGAAAATAACTTTAAATAATTTATTATCACATTGCCCCAAATCACAACCTTGAACATAAAAGGAGAAAATCTACTTTCAAATTAATTTTGCATTGACAAGTGGGGAACTAGAACTCTGACAGAAAAAGTTATCTTTGGCAAAGATTTATGTCTCTGAAGATAAATGCATATTTTATATGTGATATTTTTATCATCTACATATGTATGTATTTGTTCATAATTTTAGAGTTAAAAAAATCAGAAGTCTTTTGAAAAGATTGTTCTTCAACCCAATGCAAATGACCAATATCATAAAATGGAGTTGTAGATTTCATTTGATTAATCCAGGTACTGCTATTACTTTTTCAGTGATATTTAAAAGAATTAAATTTCTTGATTATTGATAGAATTTTCATAAATTTAAACTAAAAGCAGTGAATAGTACTTTTACTCAATAATTACAACAATGAAATCTTTTACAATTAGTCATATATTTGAACTAAAGATCATCAACACAAGATTTGCTCCTAACTCTGACTATTAAAATGGAGAATTAAAAATGAAATAAATAAAGTCAGTTCTATTGTTTGGTTGTTTTTACAGAAGGCAAATTGCAGTTTTAGCACTCAAGGCAACTCTAGATTGTCGCTGGCTGTGAAAAGACCACTTTGGCATTACTGCTATTTTCTTATCTGTCAAATGCATTTAATCACACTCACCTTGTTCTACTGTATGTTGTTTGGCTTAACAAATTAATGGCTCTAAAGTGCTTTGAAAATATAAATCTCTATATAAATAATAAAACATTATTATAGCCTTGGGATAAGTCCTAGGGAAAGGAGGGTTAAAGGGTAATGACTTGTCTTCTAGGATTGTAAAGGTTTCAAAAAGTAAAGTTTTTCAACTGGTTAGTTCTTACTTTGATATAAAATCTTCTTAGGACAACCTAAAACAATTATATTGCATAATTTAAGACTACATAAACCATTTTAATTGAACCATGATATTCAAAGACTTTAGCCTATAATATTATTAAAATCAAAGCAACATTATACCCTCTATTCCCTTTTACTAGTTATGTACTCATTTATATATTATTTTTTATGTTTGTACATTATTGAACTAAAAAATATGTGACGATATGGGGAATAAAAACAGCTAGAAAATGTGGTTTCTGATCTCAAGAAGCTTTCAACTTCATCAGGGAGCTAAATATACACAAATTTCCTGAATAAATACTTGGATATGCTAAATAATGTTAGAGATATTAAAATATGATTATCTTAGAATTGTAGAAGAAAAAGATAATTTCTGACACTGATGTGGTAATGTAAGATGGGAATGTAGTCAAGCTCAGGATGTTTTTATTAATGATCCGGTACTAAATGAGGTAGATTAAACTTGGAAATGCAAAGATAACTTGGAAGGCATCCATGGCAGAAGGAATAGTTTGAACAAAGATAGGTAAGCAGAAAAACACAAAACATATTTAGGAAAGTAAATTGTTTAGGAGTTTGGGATGTGTCAAACTATGTGGTAGGAGATAAAACTCTAAAGATAGGTCGGCGCCAGGTTGTGTAGGCTCTTGAATGACAGACCAAAATATGTGGGCTTTATTTAATGGGAAATTGTGAACTACTTCTTAGAGTCAAATAAATATTTTTGTAAGAGTTGTTTTAAATAGTCAGAAAAAAGACATTTTATTCAAGATGAGGTTATATATAATTCATTTAGAAATGTCCTTCCTTCCTATAGTTAGAAAAATAAATAATCTGTCAATTTGACACTAGACTTCCGACAACACATGATGATGATAAACTAAGGCTATGTTAGTGTGAAAAAGCAAACTACTAAACTATTCTCAAAGTTTAACAGAAAATTATTTTAACTAAATAGCAACTTTTTACTTATTGATGTATGTATAAGACAAGTTAGATTTCTTAATGAGTCTAAATTACTGATACCATAGGTATTTCTATGGAACTTAAATTTTAGAGCATTTCTTTAGATTATTTCTGGACTTGAGAAGTGTTAACATTTATTCTCATTCAAAAGGTAATGAAATTTAAAAAGCAAGGTCCTCATTTCCATGCTTTATTATTCTTCAATCAGTCATAGTAGCAACAACTTCCTCTTTGGGAAATTCCCTTGGAAGCAATATTGAACTGAGTTGGAAGGTACATTAGAGGTGATTTAGTCTAGACATTTTATTTATACATGAAAAAAATTAAAGGCCAGAGAAGGAAAATGATCTGTCCAAGGCCACACCAAAGGAACCTACCAATCAAACCCAGATCTTATTTTCTCAACTCAGTGATTTTTCAGGTACAACATTGTTTTCAAAAAATATTTTAGGCAATATTTTGAAATATCAGCTTTGTATTAGGTTCAACTCAATACAATATTTTCCTTTAATTTGATTGCCTTGAAATCTAGATTTATTAATTATGTCAGTGAAGTTGGTTACAAACTTTAACAAGTTGTACCTTTGGGGTTTCTATTTTATATCCTCTCCTCTAAAATAAAACAGCTATTACTTATGCAACTTCCAAGTATATATTCTAGAGGAATATTTTTCTTTATTAACTTAAACTTATGAATTATTCATTTTCCTAATTATATAACAAATGGCACAATGGTTTTGCACATATTATTTTTGAATATATATATATATATATATATATAAAATGTTATGCCATATTTAGTACTTTTGCTTGACCAATTGATCTAAATACTTTATTTGAATTATAATAGATTCCACCAAGGAAAGGCTAAAGGGCAATAGCCTTTCATTGTCAATAGAAAGAATTTCAGTCTGGTTTAGGATTTTAGAAACCAAGAATATTTTATAAAATAATAGGGTGCAGTTGGTTGTGAAAGTTTTTGATGATGATGATATGTGGTTCTGTAATGTGTAGTTAGTTATCTTACATAAATATCACCAGGTTTAATTTTCCTTAGTGATTTTATTTAGTTGTGATTAATTGCTTTTTATAGAATTTTCATTGATCCAAATTTTCTGATTATTTTCCTAGAATGGCATCTTATAGCCTTAAATATATAATTCTACTTGCTATACAATCTATTCTCCAGGGTTTTTATTTGGAGCATTTTAACTATATCATAATATTTTATAGTCCAGTGAACATATGCTGAGTTGAAAGTTGAGAAATATAATACATTTCACTTTCTTAATTCCACTAGATAGAAAGTGACCATGACTGAACTATCATAATTATTGGTTATAAAAACTCTGCATAAAGATTTAAATGGGAGATGGAGATTATAGAAAATTTTATATTTTCTGTATATTTTGCTTTTCTTCTTTTTCTTCTCCTTGTTTTGCTTTTATTTACTTGTTGCTGTAACTTATTCTTGTCTTTGTGAGTGGATATTGCATCAAAATAACTTTAAAACAGTAAGGCTACAGCTAGGATTGATTACATAATTTGTAGGGTCCATTGCAAAATGAAAATTCAAGGTGCCTAATTAAAAAATTGTGTAGAATTTTAAAACTTGACAGATGAGCATTGAAACAAGCATGTGGCCTTTCTAAGTATGAAACTTTGTATGACTGCACAGGTCACATGCTTATGAAGCCTGCCATTCTTACAGCTTCCAAAAGTAGACTTATCTAAATTGGGGAGAAAAACGAATTTCTTGCTTCATCTTTATTTTTTTTTCTGCATTCCTGAAAATTTCTTCACAAGACAAATTTCACCACAGAAACATAACTGTAGCTTGCCTCATTTCTAAACTTATGTGCAAGTACTAATGATCACAACAAAATGTTTATTAGCATTAGCATTAATTTGCTATTGCTGCTATAATAAATTACCACAAACTTAGTGGCTTAAAACAACACACATTTGTGATATTTTTCTAGAGGTTGGAACTTTGAAATGGGTTTCACTAGGCTAAAATCAACAGGTGTCAACAGGGCGGCGTTCCTTCTGGAGGTTCTAGTGGAAAATGTTTCTTTGCCATTTTTAGCAGCCGCCTGCATTCATTGGCTCATGATCCCTTTCTCCATCTTTAAATCCAGCATAATAGCATCTTTAAATCTACATCATACCCTCTGACTCTCTGCTTTCATTATGAAATTTCCTTCTCTCTTTTAAGAACTCTGTGATTACATTGGGCCACCTGGATAATGCAGGCTAATCTATGGATTGCAAATTCCTTAATGTAATCATATCTGCAAAGTCCCTTTTGCCATGTAAAGTAACACAGGCACAGGTACAAAAGATTAGGATGTGGACATCTTTGGGGAGCTATTAGTCTGCCTACCTCAGTATTTCTTGCACACATAGATTTTTTTACTAATTATAGTAATTCTTCATGGACAGTGTTATATATTCACCTCAAATTTTCCTGACTTAGAAAACATCTAAATAATAAACTTTTCCTGGACTTCTATTTAATCAGACGCCAGGAGCTATTCCACAATTTTGTTTAAAATAAGAAAGACACATTTTTTTTTTTAGGCAGGAGTATCATTTTACCATCAAACACCATCTGTAACATGTGTGAAATAACTTTTATTTTTTATCTTAAGAAATACCTAAAACTTAGTGTTTATAGAGCATACATGTTCTTTCTATATAATATGAGCAATCTCTTCCTTTACACACAGACATGCATACGTTTATAAGTTCATATTTTGTTACATCCCTAAACATTGTCAAATTTTTCCTATCAATTTCATTTATTCATTATTGCTTTGTTTTTATAGATCCAAAATTTCTAATCCTCCCATAAATTGTAAAACTCAGTCCTTCTCACAAATAGAAGGTCAATGACTATTTAAAAGACTTGATCTCAGCTATGTGTTCAGTATTTATTGCCTGCATAACCTAATAATGGGAATTATAAGGAATATAGAGTATACATTAAAAGTTTCTGGTGAAACTTATACAGATACTCAAGCAGCAAACATAAATTAAATAAAACAAGATATGCATCAACTCATGAGCAGCGTGGTCTGAGGCTTTGGCCTTCATCTGGAAAGGCTCCTTAGAAAATCTGTTTTTGCAGAAAATACTACTAGAGTTAGGATTGGGCTAGGTGAATGAAAGAAGGTAGTCTTCATAGTAACCTAATGGTATCGGCGAAAACTTCAGGGTAGCAAGCAGAGAACTAATGGGGAGGGAAGCAAACATGCCTATTAGGTAGAATGGAAAAGACTAGCTAGTGTTGCTGCAAAATAGAGATTCTATTGTTAAAGGAAAATGCCAGAAAAATCCATAACTCTATGATTAAATAATTGAGTTTAGTCTCCAAGTTAATATAATTATTTAGTATATGTATAATGATTTTACACATTCAAGGTATGATTCAGCTAGGGAGATCTGAATGGGACATTGCATTATGGAGCCCAATATGTAATTTGGGAGAAAGTTTCAAAACAAGCTTGGGAGAGGGATGGGAAGAAACAGTCTAGGAGATAAGTTGGTTGTAGGTATGTGGTTTTAATTCTGGGTTCTCTATTCTGTTCCATTGGTCTATATCTCTACTTCTATACCAGTACCATGCTGTTTTGGTTACTATAGCCTTGTAGTATATTTTGAAGTTAGGTAATGTGATACCTCCAGATTTGTTCCTTTTGCTTAAGATTGCTTTGGCTATTTGGGCTCTTTTTTGGTTTCAAATCAAGCTTAGAATTATTTTATCTAGATCTGTGAAATATGACATTGGTATTTTGATGGGCATTGCATTGAATCTATAAATGACTTTAGACATTATGTACATTTTAATGATGATTTTACTGAGCTATTGTACATGGTATTGAGTCCTTGATTGGACTCTCAGCTTCACTGTAATTAGTTTGTAGAAATGCTACTGATTTGTGTACATTGATTTTGTAACCTGAGACTTAGCTGAATGTATTTATCAACTCTAGGAGTCTTTTGGTGTAGTCTTTATGGTTTTCTAGATACAAGGTCATATCATCAGTGAACAGGGATAGTTAGACCTCCTCTTTCCTGATTTGGAGGCCCTTTGTTTATTTCTCTTGCATGATTGCTCTGGCTAGGACTTCCAGTACCATGTTGTACCATGTCCAATAGAGGTGGTGATGGAGGGCACCCTTGTATTGTTCCAGTTCTTAGGGGTAATGATTTCAACTTTTCCCAATTCAGTGTAATGTTGGCTGTGGGTTTGTCACATACAGCTTTTATAATCTTGAGGTATGTTCTTTTATGCCTAATTTGTTGAGGAGAAACAAAGGTTTATCTAAGAAATGGTGCTGGGAAAAATGGATAGCCACATGCAGAAAAATGAAACAGGACCCCTAATCTCACCATATACAAAAATAATTCAAGATGGATAAAAGACTTAAATGTAAGGCATGAAACCATAAAAACTCTAGAAGAAAACATAGGAAATCCTCTTCTAGACATCAGCCTAAGCAAAGAACTTATGACTAAGATCCCAAAGGCAAATATAACAGCAACAAAAATAAATGGGAGTTAATTAAATTAAAAGGCTTTTGTACAGCAAAAGAAATAATCAATAGAGTAAGTAAATAGATAACCTACAGAATGGTGCAAATACTTGCAAACTATATATCCAATAAAGTGCTAATATCCAGAATCCATGAAAAAACTCAAGCAAATCAGCAAGAAAAAACAAACCCCATTAAAAAGTGTGCAAAAGACATGAGCAGAAGTTTTTCAAAAGAAGATAGACAAATGGCCAACAGACATATGAAAAATATGCACAATGGCACTGATCATTAGGGAAATGCAAATTAAAACCACAGTGAGATACCACCTTACCCCTATCATAATGGCCATTACTAAAAAGTCAATAAATAGATACTGGCATGGATTCAGAGAGAAAAGAACACTTATACACTGTTAGGAAGACTGCAAATTAATACAATCTCTGTACCATGAGGACCCTCTGTGGAGAGTCCTCAAAGAAATAAATATAGACTTACCATTCAATCTAGCAATCCCACTAGTGGGTATCTACCCAAACGAAAAGAAGTCATTTTATCAAAAAGACACCTGCACTTGATTGTTTTTCACAGCACAATTCACAATTGCAAAGACATGGAATCAACCCAAGTGCCCATCAATTCATGAGTGGATAATGAAAATGTGGTATATATACCATAGAGTACTACTCAGCCATAAAAAGGAATGAAATAATGTCTTTTGCAGCAACTTGGAGGGAACTGGAGACCATTATCCTAAGTGAAGTATCTCAGGAATAGGAAAATAAACACCACATGTATTCACTAATAATTGGGACTAAATTTGGGCACACATGGGCACAAAGAGATGTAAAGGACATTGGAAACCAATGGCGGAGGGAGGGTAGAGCAGAGGTAAGGGTTAAAACTTACCTATTGGGTACAACGAACACTATTCTGGTGACTGGTGCACTAAAAGCCCAGACTTAAGCATTATACAAGGTACCATGTAACAGAAACATTTATACCCCCTTAGTATTTTGAAATTAAAAGAAAAAAAAAAAAAGAAACAGTCTAGGAGATTAGACTGTTACAGTGATGCCAACATTGCATGACCAGAGCTTAGATTTAAAGGTAGAGGCAAGAGAAAGATAGGCAGATCCAGTTAACATTACACACACACACACACACACACACACGCATGCAAAACAGCTACATGAGGTAAATGTCATGTGTATGGGTACATTGACAGTCACATGAAATATCTAAACATATGTGATTATAATCATAATGCTAGGTATCTTTGTTTTGAATGTTTTTATATGCTAAACACTGTCCTTGGTGCTGTATAATAGCATTTAAGTGATTTGCCTAAATGACCAATAAGTCATTCAGCAAGAAACAACAAACCCCACTAAAAAGTGTGCAAAAGACATGAACAGAAGTTTTTCAAAAGAAGATAGACAAATGGCCAACAGACATATGAAAAATATGCACAGGATACCAGGATTTAAGTTTTGGTTTTTAAACTCCAAAACCTATACTTGCTCTGGTTTACTAAACTAAAGACACTAACATTTGGCCTAAAATACCTTCCCTTTGTATGCCCAAATATCATTTGATGTTAGAATCATTAAACTTTAGCATCAAAAAAATCATACATATCATTTAATACATAATGATACTCAATGTAGGAATTGCCACTTCAACCACCATAGAAAACGGTCACTTAACTTCTGCCTGGACACTTTCAATAATGGAGAGTTTATCATCTGTAACTTACTTTTTGTATGGTCCAGTGACTAGGAAGTTCTTCCTTATTTTGAAGTGAAATCTGCTGCCCTTTAATCTTCACTCTCTAGCCCTGATCTTCCCTCTGTAATCATACACACACATTGTATCCTTTTTCCACAGACAACTCTTCAAAGTATTTGAAAAGAGCCATCACAAGTTTATTACAAGTGAAGTATCCTCAGTTGTTTAAATAATCTAACAAAATGTTCATATCCTTCACCCTCTTGGTGTATTATTTATATTGTTCGACATACTATAGATAAATTAGCGTCATTCATTTGTCTCAGACAATATACCACCAATTTCCTTTATGCTTTACTGGCTCCAGGAGATGATCTGTATCTATAACCCATTTTGCTCAGCTGACCAGCTTTCTCCACATTAGCACTAATAAAAAAAAAAACCAATACATTTTAGTCAATTTCTTATACTTTCCGCAATTAAAACAGATACCTGACTTCTGATAAAATGAGACCTTAGTTCCGGCTGCAATGAGAACACCTGTGAGGCTGGAACTCTGGAAGCCTGAGGACAGTGCAGGCACTTAATCATCATTTACACTTCCCATCCTTAGTGCTCAGCCGTGAAAGCCCAGCCAGTGGCCTGCTGGAGGCTTTTCCAGTAAAACACAGGAGACATAAACCAGGGCACATCGAATATGCTCAACAACAGCCTTCTCTCCAGCTGTCAGTGAGCCACGCAACCCTGAAGATGCACAGTAGGAGGCTCTCCTATCGCTGACTTTTGACTAGTTGAGAGTGTTTGGTTAAATATTTTGAAAAGTGATAGGTGAGTGGGGTCTTTAGTTGAAGTTATGGGTCAAATTCCAGGCTTGCAGTAGCACACAGAAGACAGAGAAAAATAAATTACTGTGCTTTCAAGGATCTTTAGACATAAAATACCTCATGGTATGATTGAAAGCTAAGCTCTATTTTATAAATCAACATAAGTAAAAATTATTGCTAAAAGAAAACTAAAGCTTCTGAAATTTATTGTCAGTAAAATAATGGCAAAAGAAAATATGGAGGGGGTGGGTTTCAAAGCTAAAGCAGGATATAAACTTGAGAGTAAAAGAAAATGCCTTCCTTTCTTACCTTATCTTAATGCCCTGGAACATGGTGATTTATCTTAACACTGTCACCCTGTCCTCTTATTCATGATATGTATAAACATATTCAAAATAAAATAAAACACTTAAGAGAAACTCCCTAAGAAGAAATACATTTATTTGAAACTCACTTTTAAAAAGAAATTTTATAGGGGAGATATGGTTATTTTTTATATATTTCTTATGTATATTTTTATCATGTAGACATGGCTTCTAAATTCTACTTGTGTCTATTAATTTAAAATTAACATATATAGATGTGAGTTTATGTACGTGTGTATGTCTATATATATATATCTCACACATATGGAATATTCAAGTAGTGTATTAATGACTTACTTTTAGGTATTATTGACACACAAGAAAAATACCATTGTTAACTTGAGATTTATATTTTCCCAGAAAGTTAAAAATAGTGTATTGAATGTTACTGCATGAATCATTTATTCATGGATTAAGTAGATCTATTAGTAAAATGCCTTGTATCTTAGTACAATTTACAGATTTAAATGTTTTCACAAACTTCATTTCATTTGATCCTCTTAATAACAATTTAACCTTCAGAAGGCTTATGGTTATCATTTTTCCTACTTTAGAGTTGAAGATAATGAATTCTCTTGTGGCTCAACTGATTAGGAAGTGATAGAGTATCCAAATTCAGTTTTTCTGACTCCCTTGCCTGATCTTTTTTTGCCTTATAATGCCACTTTTTGTTAAAAAAAACACACATTTACATATATAGTTGGTCATTTTGTAGTCAGTAAGTCTCCAATAGGATGCAGTCTTAGATATGCAGTCAGTAAGTCTTGATGGATAAAACTCTAGTAGCTTAAGAATTAATTCATATCATCCAAGTATCTAAGAATCAATGCTTTATCATATTTATTTGACATTTTTGCCCAGATATATATTGTTGAATTTTTTAATTGACAGTTAAAAATTATATTCTTTGTGTATAACACATTTTGAAATATGTATACATTGTAGAATGGCTAAATTGAGCTAATTAATATATGCATCTCCTCACATATTTATAATTTTTTGTGATAAGATGTCCAAATATAGTTTGTATAATTTTGACAGCGAGAAAACAAGAACATAAAAAAGCAAGAACTTTTCCTGAAAAGTCCTTTATTTTGAAACAAAAGAACTTGCTTTTGTATTTTCACAAAAAATATTTTTTCTTTCTAGATTATTCACAGACTGGTAGGGAAATAGCCCTGTGTTTTTTTTGGGGGGGGGGTAATTTTATGACTCAAGTAAAACCATTCAGAAACTATAATCCAGTCCATATGCTTGGCTTTTTGAAGTCTGCTTAGTACTCCATTAGGGATTCTCAATTTGTACTTCTCAATCTGATTTCGATAAGATGCAGGTTCCCTTCAGCGAACTGACCTGGTGCAAACATGCAATGGATTAATTCCATAATAAATTATGGGGGCAATAAAGCTCTCTAGACCAGTTTGCCTCTTAAGTAACAATCTTTTTATGTCATCTTATAAAACTGAACTTACATTTTATTTGTAAGTCATTCTGGGCATAATAAACTGTTTGAATTTGGGGCACTTAGTTTGGGTGTGGAACACATTCTTTCTTGTTGCGTTACTTTATGATGGTTCTGGAGCTACTTATTAGCCAAAGCACCTGAAAGTTCCTGGAGGATACTAACATTTAGTCAATAAGATCACACCAAAAAGTGTGTGGAAAAATGGACTCCATATAATTCTGAACTCCAGCTGTTTCTCATCTATTTCTATTTCTATTTATTTTATACCTAGAGAAAACCCACCATTTGCCATCCAATGTTGTAATGAGATCACTTTGCTTCAGTTTTGTGTGAAGTTATATTGCACAGAATATGCACTTAGGCCCTGTATAAGATTTCTGTTAGGGTGGGTACGCTCATTTGGGCAAATAAACAAAGATGTGGATTATTTGATCATATCCTGATGAACAGTCTGGGTGGCAGAGAAGCCCAGAATAATAATTCTTGCAAAAATTGTTTGTTGTATTTTTAATACCTTTTTGTACCACTGCGTGTTGTTGTCGTAATCACTCAAGGGAATTTAATTTGCTGAGTTTTTAATTTACTTTGGCCAAATGTACCAGAGTTAATAATCTCTATTCTAGAAATTTAGAAAGGCAAACCGAAGTGAAAACTTAGTTCCTCCTTTGTATTCTTTTTGTGGGTGGATTTTTTAGAAAGAAAGCTGGATATATTGTGCTTGGATAGCTTTCTTAAATTTTAAAATTGGTGGACCTTTCTTTTTTAAGATTTTTTATTTTTAATTATCGTGAATACATAATAGTTGTATATATTTATAGGGACCTTTTTACCTTACGTTGAATCAGTAAATTTAGAAGAAATTTGGAAATTATTGAAGGAAAGGCTAAGATGCATTTGATACCCATTCACTCATGGCAGAAATAGCCTATTCTCAATGCATGGTTACTACCTTTACTCCCAGATGCAGTGTAGGAAAACGAAAAAAGAAAAATAGAGTCACAGGTAGGCAAAGTTCAAAATTCGTGTCTATCACTCTAACAGGAAATGGATATTCAGTCAAAACAAAACATTTCCTTATGTGTAATATCTTTCATTGAAAATATGCAGTATAAAACAGCAGTTCTGTTCTCAAAGAATACACAGATTACCTTTGGCGAGTTCTGTCTAGCCAGCTTCACATGGTTTTTGGAAGATCAAATGAAAATATGTATGAAAATGCTTCAAAATCTGTGATGCAATATAGAAATGGAAAGAACAAAGATATTGAGGTAATATTAATTCAGGTCAATTTAATTGATTTAATGCAGATTTTGATGTTCACTGAATGTATTATAGTGCAGTAGTATAACTGATGATGACCATACGCAGAAAACAAGCTTATGTACCATCATTACCTTACAGCACCACAAGGATATGGAGGGCTGTTAGGTCTGACCAAGGAAGTAACATTAATAAGGCATGTTCTATAGACGGTGAGCCTTTATGGGGCAAACCTTGTGGCTTTTAGGCTTTCAAATTCGATTTTCAGTGTATTAGTCCTTATAAGCTATCAGAGTATTATTAGTCTGATTTATTAATCTATTTAATCTATTTATTAATCTATTAATAGTTGCTTTAGGGCTGCCATAACAAATTACCCCAAACTGGGTGGCTTAAAACAAGAAAAGTTTACTCTCTTACAGTTCTGGAGGCTAGATGTCTGAAATCAAGTTGTTGGCAGGGTTGTGCTCCCTCCAAAGGCTTTAGAGAAGAATTCTTCCATGCCTCTTCCAGTGTCTGGTTATCAACAAACCTTGATATTTCTTGGCTTATGGAAGTATAACTACAATTTCTCTACAATAGCCTCTGTGTTCACATGGCTATCTTACCTCTGTGTGTCTGGTCAGCCTGTGTCCAAAGCATCCTCTTCTTATAAAGACAATAGTTATTGGATTTAGGGCCTAGCCTAATCCAGTATGGCCTCATGTTAATTTGTTTACCTCTGCAAAAACCCTATTTCCAAACAAGGTCACATTTACAGGTAATGTTGTTTACAACTTCAACATATCTTTGTGAGGGGATACAATTCAACCCACAAGGAAGTTATAAGATTCAAAATGTTTATGTGTTTTTAAATGGAAGCAGCAATGTAGGCAATAGAAAGACTCTGGTCCTAGAACTTAGGCCTTCCTTTTGGGAAAAATAAAAGTCCTTCACATGGTTTTGCAAAGCTAATGAGATCTCTACATGGAGTCATGATCTAGAGTAATAAAGGGAGTTCATATGTAGGTCTTTGTCCTATGTATATACATTTTTATAAGACATACTGAAAAATGAATACCCAGTTGATGATAGAATCAGGAGTTTGCATAATCCTGTATCCTGGCTTTCTATGTTACCGTTTTTTTTTTATCATTCTCAAAACTTGGGAAATAAGGTGTTGGAGGAGAGACCAAACTAGAAAGTGACCAGATCTCCATTATTTTTATATTCCATAATTTTAATTAATTTACAATCATCACATGAAACTCATTCTCATACTTCTGTTCATCATAATTATTATAACTTAATAAACACAATTTTTGCCTTAATGCTCCCTTTCAAAAATAGGTAGAATGATGTCTCACAATAAAACATCACTATCACCTTGTTTAGAAAACAGTACATTAATATAATACTCTTATGACAATATTGCTGAAAGAATACCCCCCAAATTTAATTTTTTGGTCAACCTATTGTTTAAGAAAACTATTCTATTAAATAATTGATGCAAAGGCAGAAAAACTAATAAATGAATAATTTGACATACTTGTTCAATAAACATTTTTATACTATGGGAAGTATTATTTAAATCTGCAGTGTTAAATACAGTAGCCATTAGCCGTATACATCAACTAAGCACTTGAAGTCTATCTATTATGGATGAAGAATTGAATTTTATGTTTTATGTTTTATTAAATTTAAATTAAAATAACCACATATGGCTAGCGTTTAACATATTGGACATCCCATTTCTATCAGCATTGCAAAAAGTTAAAGGGACATGACTATGCCTTGGAATATTGTACTATTTAGATCTCCAGATGGGTTCAGTGCAGCAATATTCACAAATTTAAAAAAAAATTAGAAAAATAATTTATCTTTGTTCACATGAATATTAAATTTCTTTCTTGCACTAACAAAGGAAGCCTTAAATTGGGTGGGATAAGAGGAGAAATGATGAATTATTTGGCTATATCAAAACCATTAAAGAATAAAATTTGTTCTGGCACAATTACTATGTATGTTATAGCTCATTTAACTAACTGCTCATTATCCCATGAAATGGAAAAGCATCTTGGTGCTCAATTCCATCTGGCTGACTAAATGTCACTGAAGTCTACTTAGAAAGCCAAGTGAACCTGATTATTTCCTAACAGAGAAAGGCTTACACCTAAAATTCTATTCATATATACACTATCAATTCTTACCATTTTTGACAAATTCAGCTGAGTAATAGCTAAAAGAAAATAAATCCTTTAAAGGAGTGAATTTTAGCCACATGGGGGTATTTTAATATTACTATTTTTTGATATATAGTTAAGAGTATAAAAAAATTAGAATTCTGTTTTTCATCCCTTCAGACTGTGTTTTCTGTAAAGGCAGAGACTGTGGCGTATTTTTTTTTTTAAGTGAATATGTTTGCAACTTAATGGGGATTTTACAGTATGCATTTAAAAAAACATGAATAAGTAAGTTAAGTCTTAAGGTTGTAATATTTATTTAGGTTTCACATAATCAAAACATAATAATAATTAGACTATTTTGTCCAATTATCTGTGAGAATTTTAAATATTTTTTCCTACACAGTACTATATTTTATATAACCAGTTTAATTTAGGAGTTTGCATGCTGAGCCTTACCTGTAGGACTTTCTTCATGTTGTATTTGCCTCTTGGAGTTCCTTTTTTAACCTCACTTACATGTTAGTTCTCATATTTCCTCATCCTTTGGCATCACAAGATGTAGAGAAAATGGCCAGCTAGGTTATGATTTAAGACTATAGATCCAAACTATTATTCATATTGCAAAAATATAGAAAGATAATTGGAGGCCTAAAATAAACACGGGAAATGTAAGAGGAATAATTCATGAGAAATGATGAGCCAGAATGTCTTGTATGAGAAGAGGGCAAGTAAGAAATGTAATACATTTTTCATGAGCTCACCAAGAGGATTTGATTGTGAAAATGCCATTCACACCATCAATTCTTCTTCACCTGTATATAAAACATTATTGACTTGTATAAATTTTGTTTTCCCAATTAGATTCTGAAGTTTCATTCTCCAAATATTTCCACTCACCAATTTGTTGCCTCTCAGTTCTAAACCCACCCTTCATTGTTTGCTCTGTGAAAACCAAGATGATCCCTTTAAATATTTTTCTTTTGCTAGCTGGCACTGTGTTAAGCTTTGTCAGTAGAGGGTACTGGAGAGACACAGCACGAGGGAAGGGGTTTTTCTTCCTGGTTCTAAGGAGCTTTGGATAGTTCCTACATACAACTTCCCCAGAAAGCAGTTCTGGATGTGTAGACAGCTTCCCCAGTGCCCAGCTCCTGCTGGGCATGGTGGCAGGCAGCATATAGTCTTCACCAGCTTCTTCATACTGGAAAGGCTCTAGTGAGACACCTCCTTATCAATGGCTTTTACTGGCATATTAGAAGGCTACTTTCTAGCAAGTTCTGCCATTATGTGTGGCACCACAGCACTTTCTCTGCCATTTTTGTGATCACAGACATTCCTTTTCCAACAAAGCCCAGATCTCAGCCCTGGTAGGGAAAGTGTTCTTCCTTGTGTGCTCTATCTCAATGATGGTAATAATGGCTGCTCCTTTATAGCTGCTATTCCTATATTTATTAGAGTTCTTTTTAACTCACTATCTAATCTCTAATTACTCATATACCCTGTTAGCATTAATAAATCTGTATATTAGCTTTTCCCTACTCAAATTACAGTGTAGTTTCTCTCTCTTGATAAGACTCTGACATACACAGTGGGTGTCATTGATAAAAAGCCAAGCTAATATTGCTCTATTGTTCTCTTTGATTCCTAGCCAGGGAAGTGTTAATCTATTATCATCAATAATCTATTATCATCAATAGATGAATAGCATTCATCTATTGATGTGTATTGAGTTGAATAGTAACCTCCAAAAAGATATGTTCATGGCCTCACTCCTAGAACCTGTGAATGTGGCCTTATTTTTTTGGTGGGGGGGCAGGTCTTTGTAGATGTACTTAACTTAATGATCTCAAAATTAAATCATCCTGGATTATCTGGGCGTTCTCTAAAACCAATGACAGGTGTCCTTATAAGAGTGAATCAGTAGGAGATTAGACAGAAAAGGAAGACAAACAGGGAAGAAGACTTTAAGACAGAGGCAGAGATTTGAGTCTTGGAACTCCAACCTGAGGAAAGGTTGGAACCACCAGAAGCTGGAAGAGGCAGGGAAGGATTCTCCTTGAAGCCTCGGGAGGGTGCATGGCCCTGTTGACACCTTGATTTCCGACTTCTGGATTCCACAACTGCAAGATAATAAATTTCTGTTTTTTTAAGCCATCAAGTTTGTGCTAATTCATTAAGGCAGTCCTAGGAAACTAATACAGGATGTGTTAGTAGAGTCCTAGAGTCCAAATGAAGTTGACTAGTATATTAGTAACATATCATCCAAATTCTAAATGGATAAAGATGTATAACAAATAGTATTTTCTTCTACTGGATGAAAATGAATATCATGATCACAGTTCTTTATTAAAAAAATATTAGTTAATAATAAATGCTTATAACATCAATGGAATAAAGTATGATAGAGTTCATATAAAACATTAAAGCTAATTAAAAATATAAGGAATAATTATGATGACAATGCCATTGATGATACTTATTACATATTCTCAGAGCATGGTATATTTTTAACCTTACATATCCTATATCTAAACTTCTTTAGGCATGCTTTTTGTGTGAATGCTATAGAATGGTAGAATAATTTTAGCTGATAATCAAATAATACAAATAAAACACTAAAAATAAAAATAGCCATAGAGATAATTGTTACTCTGCTAAGCACTGTACTTATTTTTTACATTTAATATTCAAACTCGAAACCTAACAATCTTATTTGTTTTTATATTTATTTACCAAGAAAGACAAGTGAAAAAAATTTGAATTATATATAAAAAACTCTCTGTCTAAAAATTCCAATTGCATAGACTTTTGAGACCCCATTTCCACATTTGATTCCTTAGAACATCACAATATTCTTAGAGCACAAAATTTATCATTTCAATAAGAAAAAATTTTTTTATTATATTCTTAATTAGAGTCCATATGTTCCTACATAAAATTATGCAGTAATAGTGATATAGTTTAAACTCCTTCTAAGAATTAAAACATGGAGAAAGAAATGTACAAGTTAGCCCAGTCCTAAGAACACATAACTGTGCTTTTGTTGTACTTGTTATTTATGTAAATAAACAAGAGGTTTAAAACTAATAATAATAACAAAGGTAGTATACTCTTAATTTCATCATGCAAATTAATACTTTTGTTTCTTAATTTACACCTGCTTTAGGATCAGTCTAACTACTTCCAGATTTATGATTTCTTATGAGGCAGTAGTCCAAATTCAAACTTAAGGAAAAACTCTGTGGGTTAGCTTTCAGGAACAGAAGGAAAAATAAACTATCTAATTATTGGAAATTTCAAGGAAAGAAAATATCTTATGCCAAGTCTAAAATATTTAATTTTTTCTTGAATTAATTTATAGCTAACAAAATCTGGCTTCCTAGTTCTCAAAAATAAGTGAAAAGACTTAAAAAGCTTACTTAATTTTGTATGCTTCTTTTAAACCACATTTTGATGAGTTAAGTTTAAATGAATCAGAAACATATGGATTAACTCTCCTTAAAATATTTATATCTATAAATAGAAGAGGAAACTAAATACTTGGCAAAATGTACTTTGGGCTTGCCGCACAACAATCATGTGAACATTACTTGAGTTCTTCACCATCAATGAACAGGGCTGGTTTCACTTTCCAGAATTGCTTTGAATGTGGTGAAAATATCTTGTGGAAATTAGTAGAACCCGTAAGAGGAAATTCTTAGTTTCCTCTGCCTAGACAGCTAAGATTTCAAATGGCCACCAATATTTAATCATAAATAATTATAATACATATTGGGGAAAATAAATTACATTACTTTTTATTGATTATTTGGAGCATTTACTTTATCTGCAATAATATTGCTACAATAGCATTTGGAATATAGAAAAGTGTATCAACTAGATTGAGGGTAAATGTTGAAACTACTGTAAGAAAGGATAAATAATTATAATTTGGAGGAATTAAAACACATAATTACCTGCTATTAAGCACTTTATACAATTGTATTAATATAAAGATTCAAGAATTTGCATTTTGTTAGTCTATGGTATCTTTATATTGCAGTAAATAATTATTAAATTTTATTTCATCAAATCTACTTTCGGATGTTTAAAGAATATAGCACACCATAGGGTTTACAGGGTGGTAGATGTTAAATTATGAAGCTATTAATATTTGTTAATTGTGATGGTTGATTTTGGGTGTCAATTTGACTGAATTAAGGGATATCCAGATAGCTGATAAAGCATTTTTTTATTCTGTATCATTGCATTAATTACTCTCAATGCTTCAGTAGGCACTGAGCCCATTTATCTTCTGTTGAAAAGGAAACCCAGGTGATCTGGCACTTGATTAGAATGATTGGGCTGCCCCAGGTGTGTCTGTGAGGATGTTTCTGGAGGAAATTGGCATGTGAGTCAATGCAATTAGTGGGGATCATCTGCCCTCAATTTGGGCAGGCACCATCCAATGGGCCGGTGGCCCAGAAGAAACAAAAGAGCAAAGGAAGAACAAATTCTTGCTCTCTTCTGGAGCTGGAACACATTTCTTCTGCTTTTGGATGTCAGAACTCCAGGTTTTCTGGCTTTTGGACTCTGGGAATTGCACCAGAAGCCCCCCAGGATTTTGAGCCTTTGGACTTGAACTGAGCCATGATGCCGCTTCCCTCATTCTCCAGCTTACAGACTGCCTATTGTAGCACTTCTAAGCCTTCATAATCAAGTGAGCCAATTCCCCTAGTAAGTTCCTTCTCACATATTTCTCTTTCTCTATGTGTATCCTATTGGTTCTGTTTCTCTGAAAAAAAATCTTGTCTGAAACATTAATGAAAGGTGCATTTTTCTCAGCTTCAGTGTTTTCATTTTTTGGTTCACATATTACAAAATGCTACCTTTAGATTTCAGCAATATTTTTCCAAATTTCTTGAACGTATTCCGTCACATACAGACTGAAAGGCAGTTTTTTGATATAGTCTGCTTTATAAACCAAGCAAATGAGTGCATTATGGGTAATGCTTTTCACCAAGCATTTTGAATATGAAAAGAGGCACTCAAATTCAATACAGAATAGCTGCTGTAGTAAGTTTTCCATCTTTTTCCTTGGCCTGTATAGGATTCAAGTATTCAGACATTTTCAAGACATTAATTGGAGGGGCTAATAATAACATCACTACCAATCCTTGAGCACCTGCTTTGGGCCAGGGAATGTGTTGTCTGCTTTCTGAATTTTTTTTTGTGGTGGTAATTGTATTTTTTAATTCCTTATTTCATGAAACAATTCTAATATGCTTTGACACTGTGAATACAGACTGATGCAAAATCATAAACATTGCTGAATTTAAAATTTTAATCAAAATTTGAAGTATTTCTTATTCAGTGGTTTCTGTCTAAATCTTTTGATGATTACACCAGAGTTCAGTATGTTTCCTATATAATCTGACAGTGATACTTATGTCTCTGTTTTCACACAGCTGCACTGTGATTCAGACAACATGAATCATGACGTCTCTGTGCAAATTATTTTTCTGAAATATAAAATTTTAGAAACAGCGATGAATAAATTATTGAATAAAAAAGGTGTGAATTCATAAACATCAAAGACATAGTTGCTTTCAACTTCAGACTTTGTTCAGAGTCATGTTTCAAGAAATATACAGTTTCCAAGCTATCCGGTTTTAGTTATGAATCATATGTTGCCTTTTATATAATCAAAAATGTATGATGTTAGTCAAAGAGTACAAAGGTGCAGTTATGCAGAATAAATAAAGTCTAGCCATTTAATATACAGCATGATGACTATAGCGAATAATACTGTATTATATACTTAAAATTTGGTAAGAGAGTAGATGTTAAATATTTTCACACAAGAAAGTGTCTGTGAAGTGATGTTAATTAGCTTGATTGTAATCATTTCACAATGTGCGTGTATATGTATATATATATATCAAAACCTCATATTGTATACCTTAAATATACACAATTTTGGTTTGTCAATTATACCTCAATAAAGCTGGAAAAACTGTAGTGCTCTATGCCTCTACACCGTGATTTCAACATGTCTCAAAAATCAATAATTGTGCTAAATTAACATCTTGGAGTGAAGTGGTTGATCACCATCCATTTGTTCATCCTCCAGATGTGATTGAAATTCAAATGAATCCAATAATCTCAAGGTCTTTTAAAATTCTGAGTTTTTTAATCTCATACTTTTAAACAGTTATGGCATTTTTAAAGAGCCTGTCTTCCAAATAAATAAGTGAATTCTGTTTAGAAGATAATCCATTTATCTTTTACTTTAATTTTCTCTTTGGTAAATTAAAGAAATAAGACAACAAACAAGTACTACATATAGCCATCTTAAAATCAGGTAAGTGTTATGTTATACTGCACATAAGTTATCCAATGATATATTCTTGAAAAATGCTAAGAGATTAGGTGTTGATTGTGCTCACCACAAAAATAATAACTATGGAAGGTAATACATACGCTAAATAACTAGATTTCACCATTCCACAATGTATATATACTTCAAAACATTATGTTTGCATGATAAATACATATAATTTTATCTGTCAATATAAGCAAATAAATCTGAACATTCTAAAAAACGTTATCCAATGACAAAATACAATTTTTCATAGCTTTCCTGTTTCATTGATTTTAAGAACATAGGATATGGCTCAGTAGTTGTTATCTAAGTTGTTACATTGGGCAGGTTTAGTAAAGATAAGAACATTACAGGTAAAATGACATCCTTTTTCCTTTACTGAATTGACTTTTTTTTTTTTTTACTAGATAGCTAAAATTTTTTTTTTAATTTATTTTTTCTGAATTGACTTTTTAAAGCCATCAGAATTTTAGCATACCTCCTAGAACACTGTCATAATGTGTGATATGGTGTTAGTTAAGGTCGTAACTAAGACCTTTTGGACATGGCAACCTCACAAAGAGGTGAACTAAATGAAATAATCCAGAAATCACAATTTAGGTTGCTTCTATTCTTTGACTTAAACATAAACTACTATTCAATAAATAAATATATACTTAAGTAAAGAAAAATTATTAAAGCTATTAAAAAGTTTTACCATTGAATGGTATTGTTAATTATAATGATATTCATTTATCCAACATTTTCAGAGCTGACCATACTGAATAATCTTTGATCTCTGGCATAAGTATAATTTTCATATTAATGTAAAAAATAAATTCTGAGAGAAGAAAGACCATGCTACTCCTCAGGGTTAGATATCTTTTATTAAATGATAAATATATTACTTATTTTAAATGATTTATTTGGTAAAGTAAATTTTATTTAGCTTTTTATTAGACATGAATCTGAAAAGAATCTATAAAATATGTTAGAATTCTAGGGAAGTTTGCTTGATTTTGATAAGTTTGTTTCCTTGTTTTACTAATTAATGACTTTGCTTATAATATGAAAGGTTATTCTTTATTTCCTTTGTAACTTTAGATAGCAAAGATTCAATTTATATTGATTTTAAACATTCTTGATTTTTTTTTATAAAAGACTAATGCCCCTCATTTAGGAAATAGTTAATTTCTTTTCAATCCTGTTAACTTCTATGATTAGTTTTAAATGTTTTATTGTTACTTGACTAAATAAATTACAAAGCATTCTTTCTCTGGCACTTATTATCTTAATTAAGAGTTCAAATGTTCTCTGACAACTTTTTGATCATGTCTTCCCAAAATTGGATCCTAAATAAAGAAAAATTAAAATCAAATTTTCATAATATGTTTTATGCCTAAAACAGGAAAATCACAAAGTAGTTTATTTTTTCATCTTAATACAAAGAGATATAGTAGAAATAATTAGTTTTATTTGATATATTATCATTGTAAGAGTTGCCAGGGAAGATTTTTCAAATATGAAAAAAATCAACTTGCCTAGTTTATATTTGTACAGGTAAAATATTGTTAATATGAATATTTCAGAAATTATATGCTTATGAGAAATCCAGAGATATTTAAATGCCTACATTATCCATCATGTGTTTTTATGCTTAGAGAACACATTGACCAAAACCAAGTCCAAGATAAGTCTGTTGTTTTCCTATATTTATTAGAGTCCTGACAGTCCTTTGTTTGATAAAATTAGATATAATTGTACAGTGTTATTGATCAAAATGTCAATTATTATATAAAATATTTAGTTAGGCACAACCTGGCTTCTTTAATTTGAATTTAGCATTTTCTAGGCCAATGGCTTTCGATTGGGAATGCACATCAAATTTACCCATGAAGTTTTACAAAAATACAGATGTCTAGTTCTATTCTGAATCTCCCTCTTGCTGAATCTCCCTCAGATATGCTTGATATTTTGAAAATTTATGTTTTAGGATTGTTATGTCTCTCCATATGTTTTTCTCCATCAAATTATGCCCATCCATTTTCATAAATCAGATATAAAATTCAATGATGTCTTGAAGATGCACTTGATCATTATTTGTAGAGACATTTTGTCTAATTTTTGGGGGAATGGCTTTATTATCTTTGTCCATGCCACAGAAACAACCAAATTTCCTTGTCAGTTACATTATTCTTATAAGTTCTCACCACATCATTCACATTTTAAAAAATATCAGTAATAAATTAGTGATAGTAATTAAATCTTTGTCATCAATAGATAGTTTTAGTTTTACTCTAAAAGGACTGCTGTATACTACATGACAGAGTTTGTGTTTCCCACAAAAAATGACAGTCTTAGAGCCTCATGGTAAAGGACTATACCAGGTGCTTTAAACTATTGACACTTCAAGGAATATGCTTTTGGGTATGGGCTTTAATGGGATGCCTTGGGTGCAGGCTTTTGACCTTGCATCTGTCAGACAACTTTCTGACTGTAACAGTGGACTGAATCAGGATTTCAAGGGCCCATTTTATCTAGACAGAAATAGCTTCATAAAAACAAACTATTGAAATAAGATGTCTCAGAACAAGAATTAATTACATAGTATGAATTAACTAGTGAACAGAATTTTATTATGGGTAACTGTTTCAAGTAATGCCTTTGTTTTAATGTTTTATTTTCTGATTCTATGAAATGGATCTTTTTCTTATTATACTTTCATTAATAATTCATAAATTCTGCTTTTGTAAAATGAAATAAGACATTTAAAATGATATCAGGTTCACACTGATTTCCCCACAATTCAGAAACTCTTACTAAGTCTTGTTACTTTTCATGGTAATTAGGTTAATAATAATCTATTGTCCTTTTAACTAGGATGTTTTTGAGCAAATTGTTGAGAATAATGCTTATTTTTAAAAAGGTCTGATGGTGATGTCACCAAGATAGTGGAGTAGAATATACCAGTCTCATCCCCCCCATGAACAAATACATATAGACAGCAATTCACAAGCCAAAATAGCCCATAGAGGGCTCAAGGGCCCATTAAAGAATATGCAGTGACACAGTGGAGCAAAAAAAAAAAAAAAAATGGTGAATATCCACATCGAAAGGATTATTGGTGAGATTGGCATACCTGAGAAGCCAGGAGATGGCCAGGAGCAAAGAAAAAAGGTGAAGACTATTGGTATCAGCTGTATGGCAAAACTACTTTGGTCTCAAGTGTCCTACTGCACAGAGGACATCAGCATTTCTTCCCACTAAGGTAACCAACAACAATTCCTACCAGGGAACCCAAGAGGGAGATGTGGCTATACACCCTTCCCCCACCACATAGTAGATGCTGTTGATACTCTTCAAGAAAGGAGCCACCACCTCTTCCAAACCCATCTGTGTCCCAACCCCAGAGCCATGGCCATCCTGTGAGTGACCACATGCCAGAGCAGGTCTCTGTGGCTGGATGGTGCCCACTCACATCTCAGATACTGGAGCTATCACCATAGTGAGTTAGTTTACACTCCAGGCACTGAAGTCAAGTCCTCACTGCAAGTTCCTGATGTCTGGGCACCAGCTCAGCTGCCATAGAGAGCTAGGACCCACCTTGACCCCAGAGGTCTTCTAACTCTGTGCATGACTGTGCTCCCATTCTCAGTTCCCCTGGCTGCTTCACAAGCATTTACACCTCACACACTGTTGCCAATATGGCAGTGGGGTACCTGTGCCTAGCACCCCAGATCCCAGAGCCATAGTCCCTCCACTGATGCCTGTGCTTTGGGTCTCAGTTCCGTGGCCACTCCCTGGCACCACTCATCAGACACCTGCGCCATAACCACTACAAGCAAGCCCAAAAGCCAGACCCAGTTCCCAGAGAGATCCTTTCAACCACAACTTCCCTGGTAAGAGAAACATAAATTGGGAGGACATCAGTGGCCATTGCCACCAAAAACCAAAATCCCCAAATCCCTCACTGCCAATGTGGACACCACAGCTTTAGCTACTGAGGTTCCCTGAAATCTTTGTCAACATCAACCTCAACTGATGGTGCAGCATAGAGACTACATAGCTGACACCCTTACTGGTACTAGAACCACTGCATGCCACTCACTAAGTTCCCAAGTACATCCCCCATAAGGGAAGGTCTTCTCACAGAGAAAATGGCCCTTAAGGTCTGCAAGAGTTGATAGCTCCACCAAATGCACAGACATCAATATAATGCAATAAGAAATATGAAAATCCAATGAGCTATAATACTACCAAAAGAACACAATAATCTACCAGTAGCTGACCTCGATGAAGTGAAATGGAGGTATAAAAACTGCCTGGCAGAGTTCAAAACAATTAAGCTCAGCAAACTTCAAGAAAATACAGAGAAACAATTCAACAATAAAAGAAATTGACCAAAATGAGACATTTAACAGAAATATTGAAATTATTTAAAAAATCAAATTCTGGAGCTGAAAAAGACAGTGATTGAAATGAAAAAATGCAATAGAGAGCATCAACAGCAGAATTGGTCAAGCAGAAAACAGAATTGGTCAACTCAAAGACAGGCTATTTGAAAATATACAGCCTGAAGAGAAAAAAAGGAGTGAAGAAAGCTTACAAGATTTATGGGACAGCATCAAAACAGCAAATGTTTGAGTAATAGGTGTTCAGGAAGGAGTAGAAAAAGACAAAGGAGTAGAAAGCTTTGTGAAAAAAAATAATAGAAAAATTGTCCAAATCTAGGGAAACATAAATATCCAAATACAGGAAGGACAATGGTCTCCAATCTGGTTCAATCCAAACAAGACTACACCAAGGTATATTATAACCTAACTACCAAACATCAAAGACAAAGAGGAGGGTCTTGAAAGCAGCAAGAGAAAAGAAGCAAATACTATATAAGGCAGTTCCAATAATGTTAGCGGTGGATTTCTCAGTAGAAACCTTAAAGGCCAGGAAAGAGTGAAATTACACATTCAAAGTGCTGAAGAAAGAAAGAAATTTTAAAAAACCCTGCTAAATAAGAAAACTGAAATGGCAAACTGTCCTTCAAAAATAAAGGAGAAATAAAGACTTTCCCAAACAAAGGACAGCTAAGGGAATTCATCATCACTAGACCTGTATTATAAGAAATACTACAGGGAATTCTCCAAGCACAAAGAAAAGGACAATAAATAGCAACATGAAAACATATCAAAGTATGAAACTCTTACAACCTTATGTGTAATTATATCTTCAGTTTGAAGGCTAAAGACAAAAGTTTTGAAAATAATAGTAGCTACAATAATTTCTTAAAGGATACACAATCTAATAAATTAAATTGGTACATCAAAAAACCTAAAATGTGCCTGGGGGGGGAGGATGGAATAAAAGTGTAGTTACTATATGCAATCAAATTTAAGTTGTTATCAACTTAAAATAACCTGTAATGACTACAAGGTGCTTTATGGAAGCCTCATGGAAACCACAAAGCAAAGACCTATAATAGATACACAAAAGATAAAAAGCAAGAAATCAAAGCATACCAGTAATGAAAATTATCTAATCACAAATAAAGACAGTAAGAATGGAAGAAAGGGAGAGAGGATCTACAAAATAACCAGAAAAAATTATAAAAATGGCAACAGTAAATTCTTACCTATCAATAATTGCTTGAATATATAAATGTATTAAATTTTCCATCAAAAGACATAGAGTGGCTGAATGGAAATAAAGTACAAGACCCAATTATATGCTGCCTACAAGAGGCTGACTTCATATTTAAGCTCACACACAGACAGAAAATGAAGGGCTGAAAAAAGATATATTCCATGCAAATGGAAACCAAAAGACAGCAGGGGCACTCATACTTATACCAGATAAAATAGACTATAAGTCAAAAACTGTAAAAAGAGACAAAGAAGGTCATTATATATTGATAAAGAGGTCAATTCATCAAGAGAGTATAACAATTGTAAATATACATGCACAGAGCCTTGGCACACCTAAATATATACAGCAAATATTAATAGATTTTAAGGAAGAGATATATTATAATAAAATAATAATAGGGAACTTTTGTACCCCACTTCCAGCAATGGACAAATATCCACACAAAAAAATCAATAAGAAAATATCAGATTTAAACTACAGTTTAGACCAAATGGTCCTAACAGACATATACATAGAAGATTCCATCCCACAGCTACAGAATACACATTCTCCTCAAGTGCACACAGAACATTCTCCAAGATAGAACACATATTAGGCCAAAAAACAAGTCTTAACAAATTTATGAAGATTGAAATCATATCCAAAGCAAATGAAATCAGTACATTAAAAAGATATCTGCACTTCTATGTTCATTGCAACAATATTCCCAATAGCCAAGACATGGACTCAACGTAGGTGAATCCATCAGCAGATAAATAGATAGAGAAAATGTTATGTATATATGTAATATAATACTATTTAGTCATACAAAGAAGGAAATTCTGTCATTTGCAACAACGTGATTGAACTTGAAGGACATTATGTTAAGTGAAATAAGCCAGGAACAAAATGATGAATACCACATAATCTTACTTATATGTGGAGGATAAAAAAAATAGAAACAGAGCATAAAATACTGGTTACCAGAGGCTGGGGGTTGAGGGTGGGGAGATTGAGAAGTTGGACAAAGAATACAAAATTTCAGTTAGGAGAAATTTAAGATCTCTATTGTACATCATGGTGACTACAGTTTGTAACAATATATTGTATACTTGAAAATTGCTGGCAGAGTAGATTTCAAGTGTTTTCACCACAAAAAAATAAGTATGTGAGGTAATGCATACATGAATTAGCTTGATTTCGACATTCCACAATGTATACATACATCAAAAATGTACATCATGAATATATATAATTTTTACTTGTCAATTAATAAATACAAAATAAAGAGTTATGAAAAGCCACTTTATGAAACAAAGGTTAGTTTTATACCCAAAGCCAATGCCTGTAAAGTCCTCCTAGGAAAACTGGTCTGTTTCCAGACTTAGTGGGTTCAGGAACTTCAGTAAATCTCTGGGACCTTGTGAAGAGAGAAATTTACCCAAATATATAGGTACCACAGTGAAATCTAATTGCCAAAACTTTGTAGGGCTTTTTTTTTCTAGTCTCTGAATAGCAATTAAGAGAAACTTTTCAAAGTCTAACCTGAGATTTTTCATTAGGAAACATATAGACAGTATTAATCCTATGACTGCAGTAATTGTTCAATACTATACATCTTTAGATTTGCAAAGCAAACTTCTGGGGTATCGTATGGTAAACTAACATTTTTTGCAGCATGTACCTAAATAATCAGATCAGCTGTATTAAGACCCACTTTATCATGTGATAATTAATAATCTTTGTTTTCTAGTAATAACTAGGAGATGGGGGATGCTATATAATTGTGAAAAACTTAGAAATAAGCAAGAAAAAAATATTACTGGGTGTCCTGACTAGGTAGCGCACTTTCTGCTTACCTCTGCCTTTCATTGTCTTTGAACTATTTTTCAGCTCCATAAATTATAGAATACTTAAAGTAAGGCAAATTATTATTGTCCATAGAAATATAAACTGAGTCCGGTGGAAATTCAGTTGATTATTTCACTATGTGTATATTGAGCGCTTTAACATTTTGACATCAATCAAGCAAATTTATTTCACACAATTCCTATTGGTCTGTATATGTGTGGTACTTTGAATTCTCCCTTGAGCCATTGGTGACATCTTACTGGTTCTCTCATTAATTAATGAGTTAAGTAACATTTTTTACCTTTTTTATTTAATATTTTTAAAGAGAGTCCTGATTGTGCCTTGTTAAAAACTATTTTCTTTAACATTCAGTCTCTTTAAGAAAATAGCTATGTGACTAGAGAAAGGGGTCTGTTTCTCTAAGCAACAACTTTATAATCTTAAATTGGGGAAATATAAATAGATGTCATTAAAGCACTCTAAAATATTTTAATTTTAACTAATATTTTTAAAGGGTTAGATCTTGAGCTAAGTACTATAGGCAACTTTCAATGTATCCTTTCTCAAACTTTAAAAGTTACTTCTATCATGCAACTCTTCTTGTTACAAAAGTACCATAATTTTTCAAGAAAAATGTGCAGATCTAACATACTATCACAACAAAGTTGTCAGCATTGCAAAAATTAGTATTTAAGGTAGAAGTCTACAAGGATTTGATGTTGATTCCATTGTATTCTCTTTATGTTCCTTTGCCTAGAAGTTTGGATACTGGAAAGTAAAACATTGGGTTACTAAGAACAAAACAATTGTCTGTTTGTTTCTTAGTGGCTCTTAAATTTATGTACAAGAATGTTTATCACAGCATTATTTAGAATAACAAAATCTGGGAACAACTACAAAGGGAGAATGGTTAAATACATTCACATGGTGGAATCTTTCAGCCATTAATATATGTTCAAAGACTTTTTAGTGACAAGTTATAAAGTCTATGTTGAGCATGATCCCAATTATGTAAATATAGATGTACACTTACTGACCACAAACTTCAGCTTGCTTGAACCAACTTCTACATTGCTAATAATTTTCCACCTCACTGGTTCTTATAATCACTTGACCTGTCCATTTTTTCCCATTCATCATTTTTTACTACATTCACTTTACTATCAATCTTGGATTCACTGTGTGCAAAGACCTAATTAAGCTGAACTAAATACCAATTCTCTAAACTATACATCAAAACATTTGCTTTCATGTCATCATAACACATCTGGGGAAAACTGAATAGCCATGGTGATAACATCAGTGTATACACATTATTATCAACCTTAACAGTGTCCTCAACACTTACAGGACATCTTAATATTTTTCTAGCCACTTCTCTCTTCCAGTTTCTGAGATGACCCATCTGCCTCTCTGTTTCTCAGCTGACAATCTTAAATCATGGAAGAAGTATTGCTCCTCCTGTCAACGAGCATTTTTCCAAGTTCTCTTAGGATCACATCACCTCCTAGTTTTTCACTCTATCTGTTGTCCCCCTTTTTTACCATGAAAAATAATTTTCTGCTTCTTCCTCTTCACTAAAATCTTTCCTGTAGTGAATTACCTCCCATTTAATTCTCAATCCATTCCAACCATCTCTGGCCCCAAAACTCAAACTTTTGCATAAAACTGATCTTGGTATGTTTATCAATCACTTCCAATGGAAACTCCATCATTACCTTACTTGCCTTTCAGCTGCCTCCAACACAGTTAACTATTCTCTCTATTTTGGAATATTCTCCTCCTTATCCTCCCAGATACTAAACTCCGCTGGTTTTATCTATACCTTTCTCCCAAGCTCCATTTCGTTTTAGTTTGGTTGCAGGAGTCTGTTACCTCGGAGCTCACACCATCTGTTAATCACTTTCATTATTTCCTTATGTGATCTAACTAACGTCAATGGTTTAAATGCCATTTACATAATGACACCTACCTATACCTTACCTCTACAATGCAATCAACCAAGTACTTGCTAAATATATAGAATTTATATTTCATAACTGACTTATTAAATTCTTATTAACTTCTTGGAAGTAGATATCGAATCAGTGTAATTTGGTAAACATCAATATTTTTTCAGATTTTCCCACTTTAGGGAAAAACCATAATGTTCCTTAAAATTAAGGTCCCCTTCAGGGACCATAATGTCCCTTAAAAATAGGCATTTAACAAATGGATTGAAATTTAGCATATATTAGAATTAATTACCTAGTGAGATGGTGAAATTTCTCCACATGAAACATTTAAAGCAGGGTAGCTTGCTGTATAGCTAAACTTGTTTAGAAGTTCTACGTAAGTCAGGAAGGTGAAATACATTACCTTCCAAACTTTTTTGAAGCCTATAATCCTTCATATTTCGAGAATTTATGCATATACTTTTTGTAAGTGCTTTCAACAACCTTTTCTTCTGTATATTTTTCCTCTGCTTTCTATTTTCTGACTAATGTAAGATTTTGATGAGCATTCTCCCCAATTATCCTTTGTTTATATGTTTGTTTTAATCTATACACCTTGGTTTAATGTAAGTCAGAGAGCATTATTAAGGTTTCCAAAGCATACATTGAAATGAAATTCAGGAGTGTCTCTTCACTGAGGGGAAAAAAAAGAGTACACAAAAAAAGAATTAGTTCCAGTTCAAAGAACAATATTTTCATTATCTCTAAATCTAGTAGGTTGTTGAGTATACATTATAAATAAGTATTTCTTTCAGAGAAATTACATTTTAGATCTTGCTTACTTCCATTTTTACTAGTCTCAGGGTTCTAAATTCTGCCAAATATAAATATGTCTCAAAGATCTGCATGATACAGTTCTAGAAAAACACAATACCTATCATTTACTGTGCTTCTAATAGGTGATAGCCATTATACTAAATAGGTTACAAACCTATTTTTTTCTTTATTCTCATTTCTCACTTGCAATGTTTATGTTGCTGAGAACCCAAAGTTAATAAACGTATCAAGATTTTACAACTAAACAGCGGCAAACAGTAGTTGAAACAGGTCTCCTTGACTTCCAAATGTGAATAAAGTAATATATAAGTATATGGATATTATTTTTCATTTCCTTGGTTTTATCTATAATTTCTTCCTTTATTTTTGGCCACGTAATATCTGCTTTCTTTAAAAACTAAATGGAGTTCCTATGTGTAAGAAAGAATGTAATATAATTTTTCATCATAATAATGTTGAATATTTCCCAAGTAATCAATTGCATTAAGTTTTGAAGTTTAACCTCAACTAAATTTCTAATTAACATTCCCTAATATTACTATAGTGTATTATCAAGCTCTGGAATAAACCACCCATCATTTTATAAAAGACTTTTCTGTTTCAGTTTGGCCTTGGGCAAACTGTTATATCATCACTACACTAGAAATTAAGCTGTGTCTGTGATGACAATTACTTGTGCAATTTCTTGAAATCCCAGACTAGATCTGAAACCATGCCTATGATTAAAGACAGCACAATAGAAATATAGAGCTTCATGAAATATGGCATGTATATCTATTGCAAAAATGATAGTGCTTTTCTTTTAGAAGAAGAGAATAAAGAATTCTGAGAGAACTATTAAATTTAAGACTGCCTGCCTACTGCCTAGAGATTAAATATGTTCTCTTTCATAGTTTCTCATGTTCTTAGGCTATATGTAAACCTCTATATTCAGTCCAAGATCTGCTCCAAATAAAATATTATACCTTTAACTGCGTTTCAGTTCTGTGTATCTTGATTAGCTTTTTCTTTTTGATCAAAGTCCTGATTTCCACATTTGAAATATTAAAGCACTTTCACACTTGTTTCTCATTTTCAATTCAAGCAGGTGAAAAGAAAAAAACCTTTACAAGCTTTTACCAGAATCTGTAGGGGCTAATTTGCGACCATGAATCTCTGGAAAACAGTTTGGTATAACTATAAATAGAAAATGAATCTTAGATGTTTTCTGATAAGCTGCAACTCATCACTCTTTATCAGCAACATCTTTTTTGTAGAAGACCTGGCATATCTGCATTACACAGACTGAAGGATGATTAACCTGAGTTTCATCTAGCTGTTTCAGTGAGTACAGAGTCTTAGGCATCAAAGTTTTAGGATCCCTTGTGAGAATTACAGCGGCCATGATGTAGTCACTTTAATAAGCAGGTTTTTTTTCCTGTTCCAAATCCAAATGCTACCATCCAGAGGCTGTAAAATGATCCTAATCTATTATGTTTGAGTTATCTTTTTGAAGGCAGTCAGAATACGAAGTCCCATACGGAAACAATCTTTATTTTCCATCGGCTGCATATGTTGCATGTCTAATGAAATGCATTTCACATATTTATTTTAAGTATGTGATAGAATTACAACATTGACAACTTTCATGATCTTCAAAAAATGTGACGCATTTTAAACATATGGTGATGCCTAGCTCTCTTACAGGAATGCTTAAATAAAATGTATGTAATTTGTACATATGCAAATATAAATATGCTGAATTAAATACATATTTTATTTGTGTATCTGTATATTTGTATGAATATCAAATAGATTTTATATTTAACAAGACAAGTATAGCTTTAAGGCATCTTGGTTTTTTCACTTTGCTCAAAGCAATTTTAGTAAATACTTCAATAACAAAATATTGCTGAATTCTGTAGTTGGTGGTTATCAATTTGGATTTGTCTATAATAGGCAGATTGGTTGTCAAAGCTTTCTCTAAATTAAATCAGTAAAACAATGATTGCCATCTATATTTTGTTACACTCAATGATTTTTACAATTTTCTCCCAACGTGAAAATTCTCTTATTTTCCCCAGATTCTCCAGAGTAATGCCAATTATTTTATTTTGTAAAATGCTAATCTTTTAAGTATTTCTGTGAAGCACATTGTATCTCAAAATTACATCAATGATAATACTATTTCTATACCAAGATATCAGAATTTGCTCTAATTGATGACTAGTGAATTGCTGAGTGCCAGTTTTGAGCAGAAAACAGGCTGTTTAGAAAAAACAGCTAAATTTTTTTCTTGGGTATTTCTCTTCTCTGATACTTATAAATGGCATCAAAAATACATTTATACTTAAAATCCCCATTTAAAGAATATTTATAGAGATCCCTACAGACAGTCATTATTTTTTACATGATTTCTAAGTAGACTAAACTTTTTTGTTTAGGACTTGATATAATTATAAGCAACATGAAAAATTTCTTATTCAGGTGAAATTTAATGTACATTATATAAAATAATGTCAAGTACTTAAGATATCTCCTAAGTAGAAGAAAAAGAAATTACTATTAATTATGTTTAAAATGTCTCCTTTGACATGAGAAGTATGCCTCAAATTATTTTAGGTCAATTTTGTCTGATGGCTTCTTTTATATTCTACATCACATACTTTTTAAGAAGAGTTCAAGATTAAAATAAATGTGAAGAATATCTCAGTCTTTTACTACTTTGAGGAGGAAATTGTATATTTAAATAAGTGTTCTTAATTTGGGCTTCATTGACACCTAAGGGTTCTAGGAAGGGATTCAGGGGGCTCCTGAACTCCCAAAATTGTATGCAAAGTATCATGTGTTTGTGCATTTTTATGAAATTTTAAAGGAGGAAGATCCATGACGCTCTCACATTCACAACAGGTTAACAGCCACTGTACTATTATAAGAGCTTCAACATTTCTCCCTGGAGGTCCTCAAGTTTAGTCTACATGTTACTCATCATTTAGCGCATATCTTCTGAGTTACTTTTATTGCAATTAACAGAAACAGTCTCTAGCTGCTTCAGTAAAATGAGAATTTATTGTAAACACATGAAACAGTTCAGAAACTTAGAATAATGAGGAATCAAATTTTAAAGGAACTGGAACTGGGGCAGAGTCCAGGTTCCAGGTGGAGGAAGCTAATTGGTAGTTCCATCAGGCAGCAACTGCTAAGAATAATCAGCAGCCAAACTTACCCCCCACCTTTTGCTGAGCATTCTAAAGACTCAAAATCCAAGTAAATATTAATAGTTCAGTGGGTTTCTCCCTTGGTTAGAGAAAGGCAAAGCATCTTGATTAAAGTCCAACTGACTTCATACGATTAGAGTGAGGCAATTCCCCAAAAGGATATTGAGGAGGGTGGTCTTAAGAAGAAAGGGAGGATGGCATTCAAACTGATATCTACTGTGTGCTATTCATGGCATCGAGATATAACCCACAATTAAAAGTTAATCCCTTCAACCCCAAATTTAGTCACAGTGCCTCTCTGGTCTAAGTCAAGGTGAAGCACCTTTTCTTTGTGCCTATATGCTATTTACTTTCTAAAGCATAGCATTTATTTTATGCCAACTGCCATTAACAATTGTGGGTTACCTATTTTGCCTGAAACATCATAATAATCTCCCAATGTGTCTCCCTACATCCACTTTTCTTTTCCTCTAATTTTTCCCATAGGAAGCCAGAGTAATTTTAAAATTCAAATCTAATCATGTCTAAGCTCTGTAAATCTCTCAAATGCTATGCATTATTTTTAGAATAAAATCTGAGATGCTTACACGGCCTAGTCTGTTCTGTCTGACCTGGCCCTTGCTCATTCTCCATCTACCCATCTTAAGTCATTCTCCTTCTCCGCTCCAGTGAGTCTAGTGCTTTTTCTGTGTAACACCGTGTACTCTCCCTCGGCAGAGCTTTCACTGGTACTGTCTGTACTGTTTCTTCTTCCAGAATCGCTTTGCCATCTCCTTCCCTTACCTGATACCTTCTTACCTTACCCCACAGATCCTCACGTAAATGTCATTTCCAAGGAATTATTTCCTAAACAATCAATTTCCCTCTTTGTATTCTGGGTTTATATTTGAATTTACTATTATAGTTTGATAATTTTGTGTTTAAATATCTCTCCATGAGAATAAGGGCTGTGTTTCCTTTGTTCACCACCATATTCCCAGAACAAAACCTAAAATACAAGTGGGGAATAAACGATGAATAAAATGAATTCTGCTAGAGTCCCAACTAGATACAGATGCTATCATTTTTATTTCCCATTTTATCCCTAGCATATAACACAGAGCCTGAAACACAATAGTTACATAAGAGATACTTGCTAAATGAATAAAATAATACCACCCATGTCTACAAAGGACCTGATATGTGCCAGAAAATATTAGGCACAGAACATATTTTTTTCATAATTCTCACAATTATGCATATCTTTTATTATCATCCTCATTTTACAGATTGAAAAAAAGACTGAGCGGCATAATTTCAATTTTTATTGAGGTCTGTCAGACTCCAAAGCTGCAACATGCTATATTATGCTGACATAAACAAGTACTATGATGACTTAAATGCTTACTTTCCTCCAACTAATCAGTACATACTACAATAATTATAATATACAATAATTGCAATAATATTTAAAATGCAAATTTTTATATTCCTGGGGCTATAGAAAAGTATATATGTAATGACATTCAATATTTTCTGAGTTTAGTTTCTGGAAGGCAGAAACAATATGCACTTAATTTGCTTTGTTTTTGTGTATTTCAAATGCTGTCTACTTGCCATGGTAAATGAAAGCTTAATGATATTGATGGTACAGTTTTTACGTTTATCTGAAAGATGGTACTCCCGAGAACAGTCAACTTGTTAACAGAGGATATTCTGAATCTACTGTATGTTTTTTGAATGCTTCTAATATTTTTGAATACTACTTAAGAAATGTCATAAAAATATTAATAAGCTAATGGTCTTGAGATTGGTTTGGGGAAAGTTTTCTCAGGTTTTAGAGGCTCAGATCCAGTATCTTTTCCATTACTGAGTAAATTTCCATGGTCAAGTTTATTGACATAATGTTTGGATGAAATTTCAGTTTCTTCTTCAACTGATAAGGGAACAGGTTAACAATGAAAAGCTCTGTGATCTTTATTCACCACTTTGAAAGTTTCAGGAATTAGAAGAAATGGGACTTTTAAAAATGAAGGACAGGATTGGGTGAAAGTTTGCATTAAAAGGAGTTACACACTCAAATCTCACCTGCCACTAGGTTTAGCCAGATGAAAGTCCTTCCACAGTAGCTTGGAGATTTTCATTCTGGGGAATCTAAGTCAGAAACATCAAGCAAGTTGAGGAGAGGGCTGGGGGCTGAGGCCTGAGATGCTGGACTAAAAATAGAGGGATTACCTGTACAATAAACATACAACTCCCTTTCCCAATATGTTCTTTATTATTATTATTATTTTATTTTATATTTTATAATTTTTATTTCAAGGTGTTGAGTATAAGTGTCCTTTTTTGTGATTTATCAATTTTATTTTAAACATATGCATTTAGAATTAGACCCTGTATACATGTATATTAGAATATATATATTAATATTCTATCATATAATTATTTTATCAAGATTCTCTAGAAAATAAACCTATAAGGAAAGTAATAATGGCTAAGCACATAGTAGACACACAGATAATATACGTTGAATAGATATTTTTCAGGCAATCAATATTTTAGTGCATTATATATGCATTATAGATTTCAAAAATATTCTAGAGTAAAAAATACAGATCTTTCTCTATGAATATCATTTCATCCATTTTGAATATCTTCATATTTTATTTTTCTTTGAACTATTATCCATATGTATGTGCCATACTGGTATAAACTCTATTATATATTTCCATTTCTTTTAGAATCACATTTCTCAGTTAACATCTCCCTTATAATTTCAAATATTTTCAAATATTCATGATATGTCAGGATATGCTTTGCATGTAAATTGTATATTTGAGTCAAAATTATAAGTGTACCCATCACCCAGAATAGTGTACATTGTACCCATTTGATATGATTTCATCCATCCCCTCCTCCCACTTGCATGATTTCCATTGAGTTTTACGTCCATCTGTGCACATGAGTGTGAGTGTGATTAGTTAGTTCCAATTTAATAGTGAGTACATGTGGTGTTTGTTTTTCCTTTCTTGTGATATTTCATTTAGGAGGGTGGTCTCCAATTCCATCCAGATTTTGCAAAAGGAACTAATTCACTTTTTTTTTTTTTTTTACAGCTGAGTAGTTCTTCATGGTATACATATACCACATTTTGTTAGTCTACTCATGAATTGATGGGCACTTGGGTTGATTCCACATCTCTGTGATTGTAAATTGTGCTGCAATAAATATTCACATGCAAGTGCCTTTGATAAAATGACTTTTTTTCCTTCGAGTAAATACCCAGTGGTGGGATTGCTGGATCAAATTGTAGGTCTACTTTTAGTTCTTTGAGGAATCTCCATACTATTTTCCATAGAGGTTGCACTAGTTTGCAGTCCCACCAACAGTGTATAAGTGTTCCTTTCTCTCCATGTCAGCATCTATTGTTTTGGGATTCCTCTTACTAAATGACAAAGGGGACACAAGTTATCAAAACCTGTATGATTCATCAAAAGTAGTCCTAAGGGGAAAATTCATAGCCTTAAATGCCTGCATCAAAAAGACAGATCATAAATCAGCAACCTAATGAATCATCTCAAAGAACTAGAAAAGGAAGAGCAAACCAATCTGAAACCCAGCAGAAGAAAAGAAATAACTAAGGTCAGAGCAGGACTAAATGAAATAAAAAACAAACAAAAAAATACAGAAGATTAATGAAACAAAGAGTTGGTTCTTTGAAAAGATAAACAAAATTGATAGACCCCTTGCTATCTTAACCATAAATAGAAAAGAGAGAATGCAAATAAGCTCAATCAGAAATAAAAAAGGAGATATTACAACTGATACAACAGAAGTACAAAATATCACCTGTAAATACTATAAAAATCTCTACACACATAAACTTGAAAACATTAAAGAAATGGACAAATTCCTGGAAACATACAACCTCCCAAGTCTCAATCAGGAAGAAATGGAACTCCTGAACAGACCAATTATGAGCAACAAAATCAAAGCAGCAATAAAAAATCTTCCAACAAAAAAAAGTCCCGGACCTGATGGTTTTCCACTGAATTTTATCAGACCTACAAAGAACTGGTACCCATACTGCAGAAATTATTTCATAACATCAAGAAAGAAGGCATCCTACCCAACTCATTCTATGAAGCCAGTATCACCTTGATACCAAAGCCAGCAAAGGATACAAGTGTCCTTGTTACACGGATGAATTGTATAATGATGAAGTCAGGGCTTTTAGTGTGCTCATCACCAGAAAAGTATACATTGTATCCAACAGGTAAGTCTTCATCCCTCATCCATCTTCCATCCTCCCCACTTCTTGGTTTCCAATGTCCTTTATACCACTTTATGAACATGTGTACCCATCATTTAATTCCCATGTGAGAACGTATGGTATTTGATTTTCCATTCTGAGATACTTCACTTGGGATAATGATCTCCAGTTCCATTCAAGTTGCTACAAATGACATTATTTCTTTCCTCTTTATGGCTGAGTATTACTCCATGGTTTAGATATACCACATTTTCTAAACCACCAGGACTGGGTCCTTCCCTTTAGGGAACCATGTTTCCTTCAGGCCCACAGTGGGTCCAGAAATGCCTTCCAGGATCTAAGGCCTGGACTCAGGGGCTTCAGTTGCCTTCTTGGTATTTTATTTTACTGTGGCTGACTTGGTACCCAAGTTGCAAAACAAAGTCCTCTGAACTTTTCCTTTGCCTTTCCTCAAGTGGAAAAAGACTTTCCCTGAGCTGCACTACTTATAGTTGGGGGGAGGGTAACACAGGCACTGGCTTGCCACCACTGCTGTTATCTCACTGTCTCACTGGGTCATGTGTATACCAAGTCCACTTGTTCCCAGCCAGCACAGATGCAGAAATTTCCCAAGGACTGCAGCCTTTTTGTCCTGACTGTCTTATGAATTTAGTCCAGGCCCCAGGCTGCTTTTTGTCAGCTGGTGGTGGCGCTAGCTGTAACTCAGGTTTTGGGGCAGAGGATTTCCGTTAGGCTGGGCTCATCTAAATGCTTCCTCTGTGGGCACCAGCAGAATTCTGCCCTGTGCTGTGTTCCCCTGTGCCAGTTTCAGTGTAGATTCCCACATTCGCTTCACTCTCCCTCCCCTGGGCACATAGATTCTCTATCCGCTGGGTGTGGTGTCAAGGCACTGCCAGGGAATATGGGGTAGAGGTGACATAGGCAATGCAAGATTTTCTTTTCTGCCCTGTTCAGTGTCTCTTTCCTTGATATAATGTTAAAACCAGGTAGTATGATTGCTTTCGTGATTTTTGGGTCTTCTGAAGGTGCTTGCTTGTGTGGATAGTTGTTGAATTTGATGTTCATGTGGAGGGACAATTGCTGGAGGTTTCTCTTTGGCCATCTTGCTCTGCCCCCTCTCTGGTTACTTGAGAATGCATTAAATGATATGCCAAACAAATTGTAAATTATGTATTTGGCAATATGTCAACTGTTGCAGGAGCCAGAACTCATCTTTTCAAAATCAAACTGGTGAAGTTATCAAGTACAGATGCATGTTCAAGTAAATAAGAACGGAGAATCAAAATATTTTCCTAAAAATTTGCTACATCTAAAGCATTAAATTACTTAGAGAATCAGCAATGAAAGATGTTTACAAGCACTGTGGAATTATTTGAAAATTTTACTTTTACTGCTTGGTTAGTAACTGAACTTATGTTTAGGTCTGGAGTGACCTTACTTTTCAGATCATACCAAATATAAAAAAATGAATTAAGAGTATGTCCCCAAAGTTTCTTTTCACTTACTTTAATCTATGTTAAGCCTGAGCTATTACTTTAAAATTCCTTCTTTCATAGTGATGCCACTTTTAATTCATAGATGTGAAAATAATATTTAAATGGAATGGGTTTTTCAGCATTTCAGCAGGATTTAGTAAATGTAAATTAATTTTATAATTAGTAAAGCATGGTCATACGTACTCATTTTCATGGATTCGTATAACAAACATTTTTCAGGTGTCTTCCATGTCCTAGGCTCTGTGCTACACACTGCAGATACATCAATACAAAATGTCTACTGCCCTCTTAGAGATTATGGTCTAGTGAAGAATAAAGACAAGTAATTAGATAATTATTGTATCATGTGTTATTAGATATAATCTTAGTAGAGAGTGCCATGGAAACACATAAGAGCATTATTTAATTTAGAAAAGTAGTCTTGATTAGGGAAGACTTTCTGAAGAAAGGAACATGTAAACTGAAACCAGGAAGAGACTGACTAAAAGGATTAGGTGTTGTCCATGCGAGGCACGGGTTGGTGAGAAGAAGGAGTGGCAATGCAGAAAACGTTCTAGGCAGAAGAGATTTAATGTGCAAAGGTGAACAGAAACCTGGAGTGTCTGAATAAATGAGTTATTTATATGGTTAAAACTTAAAAGAAGAGGTTGAGTTTCAAGATAGAAAAGAAGACGAAGTGGGAGAGTTTATGGGGAGACAGATCAGCAGTGTCAAGTTATCTCCCATTAAAAAATTTGGATTTTATATATTGAATAATAGAAAGCCAATGGAGTATTTTAAGAGGGGAATGATATAATTAAATTTGGGCTTGTAAATAATAATTATTGTTGCATTGTGCAGAATATTGTAAAGATAAAAGAAAACAAAGTTTGAGGATTTAAAAGTAAACTAGGTGAAAGACAAACATTAGATAGGACAGTGGCAATGGGCGTGGAGTCAAGTTTGGAGATTCTTAGGAGGTATAATGCACGTATTTAGTGGTTGATAAAGAATAAAGAAGTCAGCTTGAACATTTGAATGGATGGAGAGAATAATAAAATGGCTTTTCCTCCTGTTTTTTCTTTCTATGAGTTAGGACAACATGTTCAAATTTGGAAATGGTAATTTACAGAATATCCAAGTGGAATATGTTAGATTTTTTAATGTGTTGGGCTTGAGACAGACATTTGAATATAGGTGAAAATAATACTCATACAATTTATGAGACTGCTCAATCCACCATACAGGAGGAAAGAGAGAAGGCCTGAACACAACACTGATGTGTACCAACATTTCCAAAACAGGTAAATGGAAAAACATGAGTAATTGAAGGAAAATTAGTAGTGTGTGCTTTAATAGAAGTAAAGTAACAGAGGTGGGAGAGGATCAAAAATGTCAAATGATGTGGGCTCAAGTTAGATTAGAATATTTAAAAGTCCAGTGGGGTTAGCAATAGCAATCTTGTTGAAAACATTTCACTAGAATAAGGAGGGCGGGGGAACTGTTTTGAAGAAGGAGCGTGAATGGGAGATGAGGAAATGGACAAGTGAGTTCAAAGGGCAGTTATGAAGAGGAGGAGAGAGACAGGCCAATGGCTAATGGAGAATGTAGAGCTGGAGATGATTTGTTTTTAGTTTTTTCTTGGTGGCGGTTTTTTTTTTTTTTTTTTTTAATGAGAATTTGGTTTGGTTATTTGGTTAGCTGATTGGCTAGATGTTTTTTAGTCTGAAAATATTTGAGCTTATTTGTAGAGGAAATTATTAAAATATGAAAAAAGTGCTGATGTATGGCAGAGTGGTGTTGGGGGCCTACTTTCAATGCTACTTCTGAAAATGATTGTAGGAAATATAATAATTTAAACTTATTCCACTGCGATATTTAAAGATCAGAGGCAGCTCTGCTATCTAGAGTTGGTTTCCCACAATTTTGTGTTGACAAATAACTATGAAAATTTGGGTACTAGTCTTGACTCTGCCACTTTTGTCACCTTGGCCAAGTCACTTCAACTTTCTGAGTCTCAGCAATCTCATCTGCATAAACTTCTGTTGTGTTTATACGTGTGTGTGTGTGTGTGTGTGTATAAAAATGTATGAAAACATCCCACACCAATATAATCCTCCAGTAACCTGAGATAAAAATATAATTAAATAAGTAAAACAACCACTTGATAATAATACGTAAAATATTTCTAGAGAAAAAATTCCTACTGTTCTTAACACAGTACTTATCATTTTCTTTAAAATGAAATCTAGAATTAATATTTCAGCTTCCTAAGAATGCTTCTTCTGAAACTAAACTATGTTACATGGAGTTATTTGGTTTTAAAAAAAGGCTACAATAAATCTATTTCAAGGGAACATAAATCTAGATTTGTTTTAGAAGGAAAATTCCATAAGCACAACCTCGACCTTTGCACTTTTATCAAATCATAAAGCAATAGAAATTTTTTCTCAACAATTTCAAAATATGGGCTTATATTTTCTTCTATACGAAGCTTTATCACCAAGACATATCTAGCTGTTATGCACTGAGGTCTGGCAAGGAGAAAAAAATTTACAATTGTATTTTCTATTCCTTTTAATGGGAGCTATAACTGCTTACATAGAGAACAAAGGTCTTTGCAATATTTATTCATAATATAGTGTAGATGTAGTTGTAAAAAGGTATTCCAAACTCCACTGAGTCATAGCAAAATATACCACTTTTATGTATCAAGGCTAAATATTTATTAACAACTTAATCACCTTTTTTTCCTATTATGGCTCCATTTTCATAGAAAACATATTAAACATAAAGTATTTAAATTCTAAGTACTTCATAATAATTATACAGAAAGGAAACGTGACCCTGGATGCTGTTAAGAATAGGAGCAGCTAAACAAAATATAAAGCCAAAAATATATATTTTTATGTATAAAATATGTTTTTCACTATAAATAGTACATTTAATTTTTATAAATAATAATACATGGAGACGTTTTAAAATTTTAATGGTAGTTTTAAGTCTTAAGTTTATTTACAATGAGATTAATGGTCTTAGACCTGTATACTGCAGCATACAAGGTATATTTCTTTCACTAATGATATGTTGAAAATCTATTATCTTTTCTAGTTTTGAAGCCTATGTACATGGTTTATTTATAAAAATATGCCCAAAAAAAGTATGGCAAAGTCATCATTGTCAAGTGTGTCATTATACAATGATGTTACTGTAATGGTTATTAACAATTTATAATAACCATTGCAATGGTTATTAACATTTATTGAGTATCTTTTCTGTATTTATTTATTAATCTTCATAACATCTTTATGAATTCAATATTATTTCATCTCATTAACATTTAAGGAAGCTAATGTTTTGAGAATCCACGATCATATAACTCACATATGGTACAGCCATGTACTAAGTCCAGAGTCTGTGGATATAACCATCTTGCAATCCTATTACTCAATATCTATAAGGTAAAAACAGCAGAGAGAGCCTCATAAACGTCCCTTTTTGAGGTGAATGTTGAGGGAAGAGCTTTGTTTCTTCCTTTGGCCTTATTTTCACTCCTCTTAAAATGAGAATGTGCTGCCTTCCAAACGTCTTCACCCATTCTCTTTAATCACCTCCTACCACTCTTGCAGTGACATTCCTACCTTAAGTGTTACCAACTTTTCTCTTGGGCACACCTCTCTCTTCCATTCCTCATACATTAACTGCAACTCAGGTGTCACTCTTGAGTTTCAGACTCACAGCTAGACTTATACTGAAAGTCTCTACTTGACTATCAAGGGCAATGGTTTCAATCCACTTCCTACGTTCAAAACAGAACTTTTTACTTTATTTTTCAGATCTACCGTGCCTGCGCACCACATCTCAATAGAAGGCACTTACTGTTCCTCTACACTCATCACAGTGAGTTACTAATTCTGGTAACTTAATTTCCTGAATATATTCTAAATTCATCTCCTTTCCATCACATTTGCACTTGTACTTTTGCCCAGACTCTAGTCCTTTTACAGCAGATTATAGCTATAGCTACCTTACTTGTCTTTGTGCTTCCAGTCTTGTCTTGTACCCATCCAATCCATAATCCAAATTAAAATGGTTTTAAAACCTGCATATCTGATCATGTTTCTTCAGCACTAATGTCCCTCAAAAGCTTCCAATCACTTTCTGGATTCCACCTGTATCATCAGGGTTCTTTCAGAGAAGAAGAACCAATAGGAAATATACAGAATAAGAAGTTTATTATAGGATTCACTCTTATACATTTGCATGAACTGCTTAAAAAATAAACGTGTGGCTGTTGCACCCGTGTTTGGTGCTGGGCCTGAAGTCAGCAGAGCAGCCAGCCAGGAAGGAAAGAAAGATTATAAAGCAGGGGAGAGTAAAGACAAACTGAAACCCACAAGGATGAATTGGAACCTGTGTGGATGAGCTGGCACTTGCATGGGTTCCTCACTGCCTCCAAGCCTCCAACAGTTCTGCAGGTGATCTGAAGGAGAAGCTGGTATTCTTTTTTCTTCTTCTTTTTTTTTTTTTTTTTTTTTTTTTTTTTTTTAGTAAAGGGAGACTTTATTTTGAAGAATTATTGCAAGGGGAGAAAGGGACTATTGCAATAGGGAGAACCTGTGACCAAAAGATCTACAAGTCTCAAGAGTTAGGCAAAAAAGAGTTTTCTTTTACGCAAGGTAAACAGGACTAGACAGAAGCACGTGTGGGGAAGTGTGATGAAAAGGGTGGGGTGGCATGAATAGATAGTAGATCAGAGAATGTTAGTGAAGGAAACAAAAATATTTTACCCTAAAAAAGGTCTTTGACATGTTTTGACACCAGCAAACAGAAGTAGCCCTGCAAAGCTGTCTTTGTGGGGGAGATTTGCATCTGTAGAGAAAATCTGCATTGGTGTAGTCTGAGGCTTTCCTTTGTCTGGATCTAGGAAAGAGTAACTGAGAGTTTGACACCCATAAGGTCTGAAGGAACATTTACCATCTATTCTCTCTGAGGGCTGCTACCTGTGAGGTTTCATCTACATAACAAAAACACCTTAGCTAGCCAGACCTCTTCTTCCCCCTCTTTCCATAACCTGTTTTGCCAAGATCCAAGCTTCTATTCTTTCTGTAACCTCAAGGTAGCATATAAGCTTCTGAACCCCATTGGAGGGTTGGAGGTAATCACTCTGTGGTTCTCCCCCGTGCATGTTAATAAATTTGTATGCCTTTTCTCCAATTAATCTGCCTTTTGTGAGCTGATTTTTTAGCAAGCCTTCAGAGGGTGAAGTAGTTTTCTCTTAACCCCTACATTATTTTGAAGCCAGCCCATTCTTAGGAGTGCTCAGGCTGAGGGTAAGCCAAAGGTCGGGAACCCAAGCAAAGGTGAGAATCTTACCCAAAGTTTGGATTATAAGCACTTTGTTCCCATTAATCAGTAGGGACAAAATAGTCCAGTTAATCACTTATGAGGCAAAGTATGGGAATTCGGAGGGTCTGTGTCCTTGTCAAACAAGGGGGCATCAGTGAGTCTTATTTAAGTCATAGAGAGAAGGGTGGTTTTTGGTAGGGATCCCTGTCCTGGAAAACAGGGTGGAGGGATTGTCAGGTTTCAGGGTCTGAAATGTCCGTTCTTGGCGCGTTTATGGTAAAAGAATGACCAGACACACCAAAGTAAGGCAAGCATAAAAATGAGACTTGTTGAGGAGAGAAAGATAGGATTATAGAGCAAGAGCAAGATATAGGTTTACAGGACGAGATACATACACCACAGAGGACGACTGGACCCATGGTCGCAACAAATGGAGAGCAAGGGGAGGGGGCACAAAAAGAGGCCTGGTTATGGTCAGCATCTTGTTTTATAGTGCCTGTATTGGGACCTCCCTCATGGCTCAGACGTCATCATGGAATCACTTTGATTGGACAGTTGGGAGTTGCATGACCTGAGCCTTACCATGCAATCAGATATCCCATTGCCTCTTTGAAAGTCCATTGTGGGGGGTGAATTGCAGCAGCACCCACTTTCATCCCTAGGAGACCTGAAATCCCTCACTAACTACCTAACATTTCCCCACTCTCATTGGGTAGGGGGTGTCAATTCATCTGGCTGCTTCCTGCTGAGCAGGGGCAACTATCCCTATTAGGGTGGCCTGTTGTAAATTCTCTGGGAGTCTTTCCAGGGGACTTTGGTTTATGTTCTTAGTGGATTGTTGTAGTTGTATGTGTGAGAAGGAGGTAGGCGCCGGGGCTGACAGAGAACATAGGACCATTAGTAGCTTGATGGGATGAAATAAATTTAGTTAGAAAATTTATGAGTATCGGTCCCAATATTCTTTTTCAAAGTCTAAATACAGACTGGGAAAACTAAAGAAGGACACCTATTGGGAGCTGGAGAACCAGTGAACTGAATAGCTGCTTCAGGTCAACAAAGTGAGGCAGCAGATTGATGATAGTCTGTCTGAGCTGTGAGCACCTGATCCTAACTACACTAATCTTTCCAGCATAAACATGGTTTCTGCTTCACTTCTGAGCTTTCCAAATCTCACACAATTTTATCTTGAGAGTAAATCCTCACCCAAAGCCACACACAGAAAGGAATTTGGGGTAATGTAGTTCTAGTCTAGCTAAGTTGACATTGTCAGTACAAAGCCACCACACAACATAAATTCTACAGCAGAACATATACTAACAAATCTCAGCTATCTTAAGCGCTGGTCATATTTAACTACTAATATTTTCCAAACAATCCAAGCTCTTTTGCTTCTATCTTTAAACTATGTTATTTTCTTTGCCTGAAAAACCTTATTCCTGACTTTTCTATTCTTCCTAAATATTTACCTTTCAAGATTCAGACCCAACCTCAGATTGAGCATGTATTTCTTTTCTATATTATCATTGTGCTGTAAACATATGACTATCATAGAACTTCTGACAATGATATTAATTGTATGTCTTCTTCCCTAGAACAGGCAATATTGAGAGTAAGGACTATATGTTTAATTTTGTACTTTAAAAATCTGTTGTAATGCATGACACAGAGTAGGTGTCAGGAAAAGTCAAGGAAAAATCATCCTTAGGTAAATGCTCAAAATTTCTTTAATAGCTATGCAGACAAGCTCAATAAGTTCTTTTAACAGAATTTAATTAAAATAATAAATGAAGTAAGTCTGGTTTTCAACTGTTCAAGTTATATTATAATTGAGGGACTACTACAATTTACCAAACTCTATAAGGCCCAGTTTTACATATGTATTATTTTAATTAAACTTCTATTTTTATTTAATCTTTATGATAAATGAATAAATTAAGCTAATAAAATTTTTGTGGGTACTACAAGATATGATAAAGTAGTATTCAGGTTATTTTTATTGAAATTATATAATAGTGTCTTCAGGAAAAATATAAAAATAGGCTTTATTTCAGTATAGTATCTCAATTTAAAGTGTTTCTGCTGTGATATGAAATGGGTCATTGGTTTAAGGTAAAATGTTATCTAACATAGTTATGGATCTGAAAAATCTCTAGAAATCTCTTGATTCTCTCTCTAATTAACTGGTAGCCATCACTGAGTTAATCACTTATATCATTTTCAAGGACTTTTTAAAATTGCTTGCCTTTACTTTCCTGCAGTATTGTTTTTTGGGCCAGTTTTTCAGAATGGTTATCAATGGGCTGAATACACAAAACTAAGTTCAGTAACATTTTGATGTGGACTGTGTACTGACCAATTAACTGGGCTCAAATATTGAGGTTCAGAGGTGCCAGAAGTGTTGCAGCTGGTGGTTCCTGGGTGCCCAGAATCAAGTCACATACCACTGAATATAGCCATAATTCAAAAACAACAACAAAATATATAGAGAAAGACCAAATCTGGGGCCAGGAGCCATAGATCACTGAGCAGGAATGTGAAAATATTTAGAAACTGAATTAGAGTTGGAATAAGTCAGGAAATGGCACAAGCACTGCAAAGCAGGGTAATTTCTAAGGAAATTTTTACAAATTCCAATCCTTTGGACTGTTTGCCTTAATGGATCATGTGTATGGGTGTATCAGACCGGTTCAAATGTTGGGTAGATGACAATGCTTTCAGCTATGGTCAGTCTACCATCTATTTACTTCTATCATATTGGAATAACAAATTCTTTGCTGTTTAATAATGAGAAATTTTATCACTTTTATCCCTTTACCTGATAGATTTTACATGCAATGAGTGAATTAATTTTTAATCTTGGCTGAATGTAGCATTTCTTCTAGTTTAAATGATAAATGAGGTATTAGGTGTTTTCCTTACATTGTTCTTTTTTAATCACTAGTGACTAGTAAGTAACATTATTTTCTGACTTGTCCTAATATTTATTATATCATTACGTTATATATAATACTAAGTATGCTTAAGGTTTTTTTAAAATCTCTTTCTAGATATCTTTAGTGTCCCTTAATAGAAATCTCAATGTTAAAACTGACTTACTATACATTTGCCTTAGAAGAATATAATGATATAATAAATAAGGCTACTAAAGTAAATTTTTAAAAAGTTTTCTTTATTCCTATGAAATTAAAAAACGATTGGAAATCACTGGTGATTCCATTGGAAATCTAAAGTTCGCCAAAAAAATCTGTGATAAATTTGCTATTGTTAGATGCAAAGAAAAAACAGAAAAAAACCAATATTCTAATATTATTGAAGAACTTAGTATGCTATTTACTCATTAATTGACTAGAATACAACCTGTTTGGAATTAAAAATCAATAAATTAAGATCACAGGAAAAAAATGAAGTAGAAGAAAAACAGTGAAAACAAAATAGCTGAATTAGATGTCCAAAAACCTGGTCCAGGTCCCAATTCTACAGCTCATGTAAATGATCTCCTTTTTAGTTATAAAATTAAAGTTTGAGTCAAATGATCTCTAAGGATCCTTTGAGAGCTTTAGCAGTACTCAGAGCTAAAATTCTTTAAATTGGCCACAGTGTTATAATTCTTATTATATATGGAGAGAATAAGCAAAGATGTATGGTATTTTATGCATTTATTGCCTGGAAGACAAAATAAATTGGCAGTTTGTAGAAATGTTTCATTTAACTGTAAGTAACTGTGTACCATAGAGAACTTAGTTTTGTGACAGGCCATCACACAGCACTGCTCCCTTGCTTCATGCTGGGTAATTGGTCCAGAGCTGACTCAGAGGAAAGATCACCACCTACTGTATCACCCGTATCACTTCCTGTAGCACCTGGGTTTTCCTTGGAATATTTCCATCCAAATGTATATCATATCTGACCCTGATCTATTTGCAAGGGCTGATAAGGTTATAGCCTGGGGTGCAGTGGCAGTGGGCCATGGATATATGAAAGCAGGTTGTTATTTTTTCTGATGGTTACGTAAAGGGTGATTTAATCACTGGACTGGTCACTAACATATGACCCAATGGGATTTCTTAAAACATAGAATTTCCTTAATGGTTTCCTGGTTTTAAATGAACTCCCCATTTCCCATTAGGATTGATTTTTGTTACAAACCTTAACACTCAAGATCCTCATAAAAATTTTTTTTAAATGTGCTGTGAATGATTGGAAAATTACAAATTGTCCAAATTCTGTGTACAGGAAATACAAATAAAAAAAGAAAATGATGTCCAGGACATAGGAAGTACATTTAACAGAATTTGACAAGATGTGCTATTCCTGTAATGTTGCTGATGTTTTGAGAAAAAGAATCACAGATCTTGGAGAGAAATCTGTACTCTATGGGAAGTACTTTTAACATTGCTCATGTGTTTAACTATTTATCTGCTTAGCAGTATTTTCATTAGGTTTGTCAAGATCAAGATACTTAATGAGCAGGTAATGAACTCTGGAAGTTACCAAAATTTAGCACACAACCTTCTTTAAAATTATATATATTTAAATTGGTTTCTTATTTTCAATAAGTTAAAAGTCTTCACCATTTGTGCAAAACATCTAAGTTGTATGGTGTTTTCAAATATTCGGTATTCTCTTTTTACAGAAGAGTAAATAAAAACTAAAAGAGAAAAAGTCCTTATTTTCCTTTTTCTTTTATTAAATAGAGATGAAGAGTATCCTTTTCTCCCTTTTGGTTACATAAGAGAACTCAAATAGGACAGGACAGTATTGATGTCCATCAAGAATGACCACTAGGAACACTGTATAATTAAACACACTGAGTTTGTTACTTCTTGCAGTAGGGAGAACAAATACCATGGGATAAGGCCCACCCACATTATGGAGAGTCATCTGCTTTATTCAAAGTCTACTGATTTAAATATTAATCATATCCAAAAAAACAAAAAAAAAACTTCACAGCAATATCTAAACTGGTGTTTGACTGAACAATTGGGCATCTAGCCAAGTTGACACATGAAATTAACCACCACAATGGGTAATCATGGGGTTTCTCAGTGAGAGAGTGTTGGAAAGAACCTATTACAGGATTGTAAGAGCTTGGTTGAGTGATTTGGGGAAGAGTTTAAGTAAGCAGCAGTAGTGGGGGAGATTTGCTGTACATTGGATCCTGTGAGAAAGTAGGACAATTTTATGATTGGTATTTTAATACATTTTATTTATAGGAAGAGAAAAGTAGAATAAGGATAAGTCCGATTGTTAAAGAATAGTGAGCAGTCATTCATGTTATACAAAAAAGTGAAATGTTTGGTATTTTGTGGTTAACACAGTGACTGTTCCGTTTTGTTAGGGTTTAGAGAAAATTATGAACTGGGCTTGTTTTTGAGGTTGGTATTCTAGGAGATTATTTTTGTAAATAACACAACCCGGTTGTGAGTATCAGTCCAGATTCTGCATTCCAGGAAGAGCTGGGTTGTTTTTTTGTTTGTTTGTTTGTTTGTTTAGTAATTTGACTTTGACTTTCTCTGCTCTGCTCTTCAAATTGCATGGGGAAGGTTTTCGTTTTCATTTTTTTGTTTGTTTGTTTTTGGCTGTACTTTCAAAATTGACATTTTAAAAGTAGGAATATTTTATATGTTATCTGTAAACTGGTATATGAGGAAAATATTTTGGCTTATATCCTTACCCTCTGCTGTGGTTTAAATGTATCCTCACAAGTTCATGTTTTGGAAACTTAATCCCCAGTGTAAACAGTTTTGGGAGATGATTCCTTTAGGAGGTGTTCAGAGCCCTTATGAATGGATTAATGTCACTATTGCAAGAGTGGGCCTGTTATAAAAGGGAGTTTGGTCTCTACCTGCCTTCTCTAGCTTTCATCCTCTCTTTTCCTTCTGCCATCTGCCATGGGATGATGTAGGAAGAAGGCCCTCACCAGATATTGGCACCATGCTCTTGGACTTCCTAGCCTCCAGAACCATGAGCCAATAAATTTCTGTTCTTTATAAATTACTGAGTATCAGGTATTCTGTTGGAATGGAATGGAATAAGACACCCTCACTCAGCTTTTCCTAGTCTATTACTATCTCTAGATCTGTTCTGTCATTATTCCCACAAATACCATTGCAAATAAGCCCATAACCACAAGACTTGATAAAATAAATACAACTTTTTCATGTTGTATGTAGATTGTTGCTAACTCAGATTCACTACTACTCCTTTCAAGTTTTCCTTTGCTCAGACAAGATTTCCTTTTTCTCTATGGTTTGCAGTTGGTGTTTGATAATCAGTGGAACTCAAATACAATTTGGAAGGCCAAAGAGAAGTATACTGGACAGTTGTTCTCTGGAGGTAGTTAGAATTTACAGAAAGTTCTCAGCAAGTACTTGAGAACAAACCACTTCACTGCTGTGCAGTGAGAGAGTCAGTGGGTGCATTTCAGGTATTCTTGAGAAATGCAGTAATTTATCTGTAAGATTTTAAGAACTACCCACTTTTTTTACTTCAAGCTGAGTTCTTCAGTGTCTCCTTCTCTGACTTTCCACCTGCAGTGTCTTAACCTTTGCTCCACAATTTTTTTAACATTTCTATGAGGCTCAATTCCTGCATTATATCCTTTGTTCCCCAAATCCTTAAAGTGGCTGTGTTTTTTTGACTAAAGCCAAATTAATACAATACGTACTGGCATTCCTACTCTGTTTTCAAACAGATTCACATTTTTACCCTATTTTATTCTAAGTCCTTCTACATAGTTTATTGTAGCATGTGTTGATAGTGCAATAAATAAGTCATAGGGTGGATACATCTGGAAAAAACCTCCAATAAAAGGTGAATAAAATATTTCATTCAGTTATTACATGTAGTGTCAACATAATTATGGTTCTGACATTCTTTAAGGATTAAAAATAGGATAGATACAATATATAATTTGACTTTTAAATATTCATACACAAAATATATGGATGTAAAATCTTAGATAGTGGTGGATTAGATACACACTTTAATTTCACTCCCTCAATATACCCTACCCACATAAAAATAAAGGTCTAAATCCACAAGTATAGAATGAACAGAGACAGAAAACTTAAGAAACTGACATAATGAACTCAAGAAAGCTGAATCTTAAAGCAGCAGTGGACAAGCAAATGTCCAACCCAGGTAATATTGCAGAATCCCCAAAAGCTCAGGATTAATGTTCCCAGGTAACTCAGGAAGTGGGTTGTATGAGGAGAGGGTGTTAGGAGAGGGAGGACTGGTTAAAAGTTTGTTTAAAACCACATAACCACCAAATCGTTTACCCTTCTGTAAGTAGCCAAATGATAGCCACATCTTCACTGAAAAATGGAGGCTTGTTCTCTAGAGAGAATAAAGCAGAGGATTTCTGAACTGGGGTATACCAGGTACAGTCGAGTGTGAGGTATTAAGTACATGTATGTATATTTATATAAAATGCTGACATGCCCCCACTTCCCAGTCCTGTTTCTTCCTTGACTCTCAGGATATTGACCCCAAGAAAAAGATAGAGGAGATTTTGCAGAATCTGACCAAACTAAAAGGCAAAATATAAACATCCTGGCATAGAGAGTTTTCTAATGAAAATGGGCCAGCCAGATCATTCTTCAGTGAAACTCACAGTTGACCATCCACACCCACAACATCAGAGTTTCTAAACAACATCTTAATCTTCTGTTTTTAAATATAAGCAGACAGCCAATGATTAACACACATGTAAGAAAACTATCCAATATGGAATTCCTAGGCTCCAACAGAGTCTAGGCTGGGTTCATTACATGATTCATGAGCCAGAACCACATATTCTTCTCTTTAGACGACCTCTTCCAAAAGATCAACAAAAATGAAGTATACCTGAGATCGTCAATTAAATCTTTTTCAAATTTAATATATATGTGTATATAAGGTAGTATTCAGTGAATACTTGAAAAATGTACAAATCATTCATCCATACCTGTGCATGAGCTGTATTCTTCACAGCAACAGAGCTCAGTTAATGCAACTGCAAGTAGGTTACTGTAGGGTGTTTAAGATAAAATTTCTTCTAGTCAGTTTTTCTCCTAATATAAGTGCCTGTTTGACTTTACCTGTTACTTTTGTTAAATAAAGTTTGTATGTTGCATTTACCGCCAAAAAAAAAAAAATCATTAATATCCTTAGAGATTGTTTCACTGGGTGGCCAGGTTGTGTGACCAAGGTTAGAAGGTAGACAAGTGCCATCCAAGGAAGAAACCAGTTCATGATTCAAGGTCACCTGAAGTATTCCAGGCCCAGGGTGCGTTGTTCCGTGGCCAAGCGGGGGCTGCGGGGCTGTGTGAATGAGACCACCTTTCCCACCAGAAATGAACAACTGTGAACAAAGCACAGAATACTATTAAAAGAAACATCCTGATAAAAGAAAGATAACAAATATTTTTAAAACTTTGATATCCAAATAATGAGAGTGCCAAGACAGAATAGGGGCAAATACAGAAAAAGAAATCATCACATAAATTTTTCAAGAATTGTCAGTATCTAAAGAACATGTTTTCAGATTGAAAGCCCCCGTCAAATGCCAGTACAGTGAATGAAAATATGCTTTCACCAGTGAGCATCAGGATAAAATCTTGGAATAGTTGGGAACAAAGAGACAATTCTATATACCTTCACAGAGGGCAAAAAACACACATGAAAAGAATCAAGGATCAGCATGGCTTTTGATTTCTCAACAGCAACACTGAAAGCTAATAGACAGTGGGGCAATATATTTAATATTCTAAGAAATTTATGTTTTATATATGTATGCACATGTGTAATACATGGGCATGTGAATTAGACAAACATCATTACATATGTATAAGATACAAACATATAGGTGGTATTCAATAAAACAGCCAATACAGAACTCTTAAAGTATCTAAATAATCAAGTTCCTAAACTCCTATTTATGTTTGTTTTCCATTAATGTCATTCTCAAATATGATGACAAAGTATAGAACATATGAGTAGAATATAGAAAGTATAGTGAAAGCTGATTTTTTTCTATGAAAAATCATTTTGTATTCTATCTACATTCAATGGAAAATTATTATAGTGTAAAACATTATAGTTACTCCAAAATTTCAATCAAGTAAAGAAATGTGTTTAAAATTAGCATTGCTAAAAATAGAGATAAATCGTTCAAGTTCTTTAAAGCAGTTTCTTGAAAACAACTCTTTTCAAGCTCTTTTACACTATTCTGGAGTTGACTAAATAGTTTCTCACAGATGATATACACATATGCATTTGAGCCTACTTGAAGATCTATCACGGTAGTTCACGTGTTGTGAAATCATTCACGCGATGTCAGGCAGAGTAATTATCACTCAATAATGGTAGTTATTACTATTAATAACTTGTAAACTGCTTCAAACCAATGTAAAAATATATGTCTTTGGGGGAAGGAAAGGGTAAGAAATAAACATTAACCTGAGTACTCCTTTAATGAGCAATTTCTTTTTTTCCAGAGATTTCCTAAGGTTAAATTTATCCTGGCTTACTCACAAGGAGGATTGTGTAGATTATAAATTACGATCAAATGCAGGATATTACAGTTATATTTTTTAAGATAACCTTTGATGGGTTTGCTGTTCTTTTGGCACCTAAAAATTTAATTTTGTTTTAATTTCATTTTTGTCTGTGATTAATTTTTATAAGAATTATCTCTACTTTTAAGAGTTATAGTTAATAAAACAAATGCCCAGAAGTAGCCATAAAAACAAACAAACAAAAATCACTGGAAATAACAAGAAAAATATATTTCCTGCTCTATGTTATTTTTCTGTTCAAACGTAAACTAAGTGAGGCATAACATTGGAAGTTCCATGTATTTATATTTTTTGTTAGCAAGTCTCTTTCTAGGTGAATTTGAACTTCAAGCAGGAGGACTTATTTGAAGAAAATACATGACAAATTTTCTTCTCCCTTTCCTTTGTGTTGAATAAGTGCTCTCTAAAAATGCTTGAAATCCAAATGCCTACTCATACTGGTTGGTGTAGAACAAGTGACACATATAAACCAAGGAAAACAGGAAGAGAAGGAAAATGTTTGACCCAGACAGAATACAGAATTTGCTTAATAAATCCCTATGTGAGTCATGATTTTAAAGAAATTTTTATTTGATGTCTTACAGTTTTTATCACAGTGTTACTGCATTTGAAAATAAATTCGAAGTTGTTTTATTTAAAATTTTAACAGAAAATTCCCCAAAAACTTACTAGTGGGAGACACAAACAGTAGTACGTTGTGAAGGCATTAGTGGCATGCAGATGTATGTGAGAAAGGGAAGTGAGGGATGCTGTGAGGAGGACCCTCTTTTCCTTATTAGGAATCTAAGTGTTATGTGACAGATGTACTATCAAGACTGGGCTTAGCCAAAAATTGAAGTAGATTAGGTTTATTTTCTCTACTCCCCTTACCTTCTGTTCCTTGTGCAGTTTCTCTCTCATTTTCCTCACAGCCCATGACCCCTCCACAGTTGCCTTTGGACTTGTCAGGGACCATCTAGTTTTGAAGCCTGACCAGCAATAATCCCGTACAGCCTACCATAGAAGAGACATTTGCACCTAAGATGGGTACCTTCTGTAGTCCCCACTTACTTATTAGTTCCTCAGACCTTTTAAGTTTCCCCTTTTTCTGTAAACATGTACAGGTTTGATCAAGTTTTACAAAAGTTTTCTGTGTTGTCCTTTTAGAGATATTTGACTCCAAAACCCCAAGGGAATATATCATAGACTGCTCTGTACTATGTTAATGCCATCTTATAGATTTTCTGCATTCTGATGTCAGACCTTATACCATATTCATCCTTGTGTATACTTCATTGTCTTCAGCAGTGTTTTGGAAATACTAGGTACTCAGATATATGTGAAATTGATTTGAATTTAACATAATGAAACAATATTTCCACAGAACTTTTAGGAAAAATGGATGCTCTTTTGACACTTGTCATTTTGATCAATTTGGATAATTTTCAAGCTATTCTTTGGCTGCTTTGCTGGTCAATTTCGGCCTGTCAGAACAGACAAATGTGGTATCTGGTCTGCTTTGGTGATTCATTCATACACACTTCCATATGCCCATCAGTCTTTTTGCAACACTCACCCCCTCTGTGCCCTTGAGATTGTTTTTCTCCTTGACCTGATCTGGCTTCCTTCTTACTTTGTATAAGGTACATGAACTGCCTTCTGCACTCATTCTTTGTGATGTTCCATTTATTTCCTTCTGGGAAATTCTGTGTTCATTTGGCATCAGCAAAAAATGAACACAATGAGGCAAGGCACATGACAGATAGTTCTGCAGTTAATGACATGTCTTATGTGAAGTGTTAGATATTATATTATGTTGTTTGTGAGGGCACATTCTCAAGGGAAATTGCTACTCTGTTTGAAGGGCAGTTAATAAATATGGATATGGTGTTGCCTTCTGCCACGAAACTAACACCCTCAGGGTATCTGTTAACCAATTCACTTTTGGAGGACACTGAGAGAAGCACTGTGAGGGAACCTTTGCTTAAGTGAGGTTTGTCCATGTTTTCCTTGGGAAAGAAAGAGTTCCAGGAAGTTTGATAAGATTGTCGTTTCCTATTGAACTGTCATGACGAACTTAGGGTGATACCATCCCGGATGCAGGTGTCCAGGTCAAAGGGAATAAAAGGAAAGTTCAAAAGCACTCCTCCCATAGTTGCTGATGTTATATCTCTATTAGTATGTCACGGAAGTTTCTATGTGAGCATATGCGGGAAATTAGGCAAAACCTAAATTGCATATCAGACAAATGAAAGAGGTTAAAAAAAAAAAACAGGTTGAAAAAATACTTCTCATAAAAAAAAGCATTTATGTTTCACAATACTGTAATTTTACACTTAAAGTTTTTTAAGTGGGTATATCTCATGTTAAGTGTTCTTAGCACAATAGAAGGTAAGGGAGGACTAGAGGAAACGTTTGAAGGTGATAGATATGTTTATTTTCTTGATTGTGAAGATAGTTTCGTGGATGTATGTATATATCTAAACTCATTAAATTTATGCATTTTTTATATCAATTATGCTTCAATAACATCATTTTTTGATGAAACATTTAGAAATACAAATAAATATAACATTTTCATTTTAAACCGTCAATTTTATTTTGAAGTAATTTCAAACATACTGAAAAGTAGCAAGAACAGTGCAAGGAAAGTATAAAGAACTCCTGTGTACCATTCATTCACAAACCCTTTTAAAGTTTCATCTTAATTATGTCCTTTGTAATAAAAGTATCCAATCTAGAATCACATATGTACCCCTTGTCATCTTTCTAGATTCCTTCATTTGTGAACCTCCTGCAATCTTTCCTTCATTTCATGACCTTCATATTATTTAAGATTACAAGGCTTTTATTACATAGAATGTAACTCCATTTGAGTTCCTGTGATGTTTTCTCATGAGTAGATCCAGGTTATACATTTTTGGCAGGAATATCACAGAAATGATACTATGTTTTTTAATTGCATCCTATCAGGTAGCACACAATGTTTTTTATCCCAATACTTGTGTTAAGTTTCTTCACATCATTAAGATTATGTCAGTAAGGTTTCTCTAATCTTTTTCTTTTGTAATTAGTAAGTATTTTGTGTGCAGGCAACTTGAAACTATGTAACTATGCAATTCCTCACCCTAGTTTACTCTCTAGTTTTAGCAGTTATTGATGTCTTGCCAAAATTAATTATGATAGTGTCATGTTGTGATTTTTTTCATTTCTTCTACACGCATTATTTCCAATTTATTTATTTGTTTGCTTATTTATATTACTGTGGACTCAATGATTCCTCTTTTATTCAGTGGGCTATATAGATATCATCATCATCTAATTAAATGGTTAGAATTAGATTGTCCTCTATTTGGCCAGTGGGAATCCCCTCAAACCGGCTTCTGGATCTTTTCATTATACTTCGATTTTTCTTTGAGTTCTTCCTTACTGGCACAACAAGATGCTCCTGGCTCATTTATACTTTTCCTGTGCCAGCCCCCAAATCAGCTATTTCTCTTAATAGTCTCCAGTGCTCTTTAACAGAAAGTGGTATTTCATAGTTCAGAAGTTAAATGAACACTAGGCATGTTCATTATTAATAAGGAGTTCCAATTCCAAAGCCCTCTCACATTTGTACCTTCACTCTGTGAGTGGAAAACCTGGCTCTTATTATCCTTGATATATTTACATGTTTGGTAAATCCCCTATGTACGGCTAATCTCTCAAATCTGCCAGGCTGCCCTCAACACTTCTCTCTGACACACAATCTTTTCATGGGTTACCATTACTGGGCCACCCCCTGGCTGCACTCACTCCTCAGTCTGTGTGAGCCTGATGCCTGCTCTCATTACTGGCCCCACCTGATGTCTTCTGGAAGGGAAAGAGGAGGGTTGTGTTGAAGAGAGGAAAGAGTTGAGATGAGGAGAGAAGGGAGAGGAAATCAGAGAAGAGGGGAGGAGAGAAAGGGTAAAGGACGGATGGCAAGAAACAATGTTCATATTTTAAACTCTATATTATCTTGTAGGATAGATTGAAACATTTCTGACTGTGTGAGGTTTAGGTAACAAGAACAGAGATATTTTTTAGTTATTATGCTCTACATTTGCTAACCCAAATACTGCCATAACAAAAATGGCTAAAACCCACAAATAGTATTTTCTAAAGTGGATTTGTGTATTGAACACCTTTCAATCTTTGTTTAAAAAAAACAAAGTGGATTTACAAAAGATATTTTTCATATCTCAGGCTGAATTTCTTAAGTATGGCATTTTGTACTTAGGAGAACTTTTTACAGTACATATGTTTTTTAAAAAAACTATAAAAATGTATTTGACTCTTACTTGTTGAAGAAACATTATTACCAAAGCCCCAACATTTCTCTGGAAATATAGCTTTTCATGATTCCATTATCTACCACTAGCAAGGACTTAGAAATAATGACACATTCACTAGTATTTAATAGACACATGATAAGCACAAGTTCCAGTCATCAGACGGTGAACTAAATATAAAAGGAATGCTTTGTAAAGTGCCATTTAGATTCCAGTATAATAGAGATGTAATGCATATGTCAAGTTATTGAGTTGTCAACTTAAATAGAAGCCAGTATGTCATCCAGTAATTATTGCTATTTAGGCCTGAGGCATTAGTGCTAATATTAGCATGTGAGTGTTAAGTATGCAGAGTACAAAAGGGAAAAGAAGAGATTATATGAAGTAAACCCTAAAGAACATGGTATGTTACTAAAGACCATAATCTATCCTGTAGCTATGTGCTGGCATTTTAAAATCAGGAAAATTTGTATAAGAATATACAACCCACTTGGGGGGAAAAAAGTACAAGCAGGTACATTTACCTGTTATTTTAGGAAAAGTTTAGAATATTATCATTATTCTACATAGGTAAATTGTGAAAATCATCAGAAGTACATCTGAAATTAAATTTGGTGGTTCAGTTTCTAGTTACAATAATTTCTTGACAGCAACGGGACTGCTAGTTTTACTTTTTTAAAAAAACAATCCCTGAGATAGACCTCCATATTTAACCAGTAGTTAAAACTTAAACTTTAGGTCAAGATGGCCAACTAGAGACAGCACTGGTCAGACTGTCAGCTGGAGGGTGGAAGGCTGGAATGAGGAAAGCTGTGAGCAGTTGCGGGTGGGGTATAGATTGCAGGAAGAGACAATGGAGGCATCCAGGGAACCCCATTGAGAAGGGCTGCAAATACAAGAAAAAGGAAGAAAGAGAGGAGAGGACAGCAGCAACGTGGACAAAATCCAGAGAAGCCTGGAGCCAAGTGAAGGGGTAAGGGGGGTTCTCCCCAACTTGTGTGCCTTCGGCGAGCAGTGGGACACAGAAGCTCTCACCCCATGGGAAAGTGCCACATTTCATACACCTGGACACTTCCTCCTGTGCATATTCCCCAATCTTGGCACCACAGAAAACAATTTCGGCTCAAGCCAGCTTGTAGCCCCCACCCCCACCACCCCATAGCAACCGTGAGAGTGCTTGGTGTTGAGAGACCTATTTCTCTCTGTGTGGGCATCCCACAGGATCACCCGCTGGTGGCTTGGACAGGCGGGCCAGACTGGTGCCCCTCAGATACAAGAGTGGTGCAGGGAGACCATAGCTCCTCCCCCCATAGCAGCTGCATGAGTGCTTGGTTCTGAGAGGCCCATTTCTTTCCACACTGGCATGGGATCACCTGCTGGCAGCTTGGGCAGGCAGGCCGGACCAGTGCCCCCAAGACATGAGAGCGGTTCAGAGAAACCCTGGCTCCCCCCGCCCAGCAATTGCTAGAGCACTCTGTGCTGAGAGGCTTGTTTCCCTGTGGTGGGGGCATGTCCCTGGCTATGCATGCCACTGACAGCAGAGACGTATGGCAGCAGGTCAGACACATGGACCATGGGGTAGTTCGAGAGCTGGTTTTGGGCAGCAAGGGAACACATGCACTTAGACTAAACAGAGGGAAGAGGACTGTGGAGTTCCAGGGAGAAAGTAGGGAGGACACTTGCCCTACCCCTGCAGAGAAACCAGGCGAGTGGACAGGGATGGAAAGAGCCTGGCCTGGGGCCTTTGCAATCACACAAATAGATCCCTTCCCCTAGGGACAGCCCTCCTGGCCTGGAAAGATTGCTCTGAACTCCATATCAGCAGCTCTGCCTAGTGGCCAGATGAGCAGCCTCTGAGCCCTGCTGAGGCTTAGCAAAGCCCCTCAGGCTCTCGCATTCCAGCCACAATCTGCCTTGCTCCTCCCCAATCTCAGGGGGAGTAGGGAACAAGCAACCCCCTGGGAGCTACAGTGTTCCTCCTAAAGCTTGGGGCATTCATGTGCCCCACCTGGGGGACCAGAGCCTACCATGGGCATAAAAGATTATATCGGCAGCTGGCTCCTCCAGGCAAACTACAATCAATGAAAGAGGAAACAACCCCATAGCTAAACATAGTGCCTTCCAACTCAAGCAATTAGGGAGCAGTGGATTCACACCCACAAGTATAATCCACCAGTTCAGAGATTAAGCTGGGGGACCAAATTCACTACACTCCATTGGGAAGAAATGACGACAAGTCACAGGTAACCCCAGAGGTTCATCAAACCTGCTAAAACACCCCCAAAGTGACTCAGGACCAGCACTTCTCTCCCCAGCAGTCAGGGATTGATCTTTGGGGACTTAGAGACAAGGTCGTAAGCCAGCCCTAACACCCCTAGCTCTTGATAAAGAGGCCAGATGAATAGGAACCAGTGGAAAGAACTCTGAAAATATGAAAAATCAGAGCAAAAGGATACCCCCAAAAGAAATCAATAACTCCTTAGCAATGGATACCAACTTAAATAAAATGGTTAAAATGACAGACGAAGAATTTTGAATATGAACTGTAAGAAAGCTCAATGAAATACAAGAGCAAATACAAACCCAACATAAAGAAGCCACAAAAACAATGCATGCAATGAAAGAAAAATTCTCTAGAGAAAATGAATTATTAAAGAAAAACCAAACAGAAATTCAGAAATGAAAAATTTATTCAAAGAATTACAAAACACAGTGGAAAGCCTTAAGAATAGGCTAGATCAGCCCGAAGAAAGAATCTCAGAGCTTGAAGATAACACCCATGAGCCAAACAAATCAGTTGAAGAGAAAGAACAGAGAAATAAGAGGAATGAACAAAACCTACGAGAAATGTGGGATTATGTAAAGAGGACAAACAAGAATCACAGACATCCCTGAGGGTGAATAAGAAAATGCACAAGGGTTGGATAATTTATTTGAGGGAATAACTGAGGAAATTTTCCCTGGCCTTGCTAGAAATCTAGATATCCAGGTACAAGAACCTCAAAGGTCTTCTGAGAGATTCATCATAAAGAGGCAATCATCATGTTACATAGTCATTAGGCTGGCCAAAGTAAACATAAAAGAAGCACTCCTATGAGCAGTAAGGCAAAAATAGCAGGTAATTTACAAAGGAAAACCTGTCAGATTAACTACAGACTCCGCCACTGAAACCTTACAAGCCAGAAGGGATTGAGGACCCACCCTCAGTCTTCTAAAACAGAATAATGGCCCACCTAGAATTTTGTATCCTGCAAAACTAAGTTATGAGGGAGAAATAAAGACTTTCTCAGACAAGCAATCACTAGGGAAATTTGCAAAGACCAGACCTGCCCTACTGGAAGTACTCAGAATGCATTATACTCTGATCAGCACAATAGACACCCAACAGTGTAAAATAATCCAAAAGCTAAAGTTCAGAGCCCAGATACCATGATGGTTCGAGAGGCAAAACAAAGCAATACGGGTCTACCCAATATGATGAACAGAAATCCACCCTATGTATCAATTCTTTCTATAAATGTGAATGGCTTGAACTTCTCACTCAAGAAACATAAGATGGCTGAATAGATAAAAAAAAAAAATACAAGCCAAGTATCTCTCTTCTCCAGGAAACACATCTAACCCACAAGGACTCGATTACACTCAAGGTGAAAGGATGGAAAACAATATTCCTTGCAAATGGAAACCAAAAGAAAGCTGGTGTAGCTGTTTTCATAAAAGATAACATAGACATCAAAGTAATAAAAGTAAAGAAAGACAAAGATGGTCACTATACAATGGTGAAGGGAACATTTCAACAAGAAGACTCAACAATCCTAAATATTTATGCACCTAACACAGGAGCACCCAAATTCATAAAGCAAATCCTACTTGATCTAAACAAAATGATAAACAGCACCATAATAGCTGGGGACTTCAACACCCCACTGACAGAATGGGACAGATCCTCCAAACAGATATTAAGCAAAGAAACAATGGACTTAAATAGAAATCTAGAACAAATGGGCCTAACAGACATTTACAGAACATTCTACCACCAAACTACTGAATATACATTCTTCTCATCAGCTCATGGGACATTCTCTAAGATTGATAACATTCTAGGCCACAAAACATGTCTCCACAAATTGAAAAAAATAAAAATTATACCATGTATCTTGTCAGACCACAGTAGAACAAAATTAGAAATCAATTCCAACAGAAAAACTCATCTCCACACAAAATCGTGGAAGCTAACCAACCTATTGCCAAATGATAGTTAAGTCAAGGAGGTGATAAAGATGGATATCAAAAGATTCTTTGAACTAAATGATAATGGGGACACAAGTTATCAAATTCTGTGGGATACAGCAAAAGCAATCCTGAGAGGAAAACTCATAGCCTTAAATGCTCACATCTAAAAGACAAAAAGATCACAAATCAGCAATGTAATGAACCATCTCAAGGAACTGGAAAAGGAAGAGCAAACCAATTCCAAACCCAGCAGAAGAAAAGAAATAACCAAGATCAGAGCAGAACTAAATGAAATTGAGAACAAAAGAATTATACAGAAGATTAATGAAAAAAAAAGTTGGTTCTTTGAAAAGATAAACAAAATTGACAGACCTCTTTTTAGGTTAACCAGAAACAGAAAAGAAAGGACTCTAATAAGCACAATCAGAAATGGAAAGGAAATCACAACTGATATCATGGAAATACAAAACAACATCTCTGAACACTATAAAAATCTCTGTGCTCATAAACTTGAAAACATGGATGAAATGGACAAATTCTTGGAAACATACAACCTCCCTAGGCTCAATCAGGAAAAACAGAACTCCTGAACAGACCAAAATGAAGCACCAAAATTAAAGCAGTAATAAAAAATCTTCCCCAAAAAAGTCCCCTACCAGATAGTCACACCCAAATTTTATGAAACCTGTAAAGAAGAACTGGTATCTACACTGCAGAAATTATTCCATAACATTGAGAAGGAAGGATTCCTCCTGAACTCATTCTACGAAGCCAGTATCACCTTGATACCAAAGCCAGGAAAGGACACCACCAAAGAAGAGAACTACAGACTGATATCCCTTGTGAATATAGATGAAAAATTCTCAATAAAACCTTAACAAACTGAATTCAGCTGTACATCAAAAAAATAACTCACCATGACCATGTGGGCTTCATCCCATGGATGCAAGGATGGTTCAATATATGCAAATCTATAGATGTAATTCACCACATAAACAGAAGGAAAAGCAAAGGCCGTATGATCCTCTCAATAGATGCAGAAAAAGCATTTGACAACATTCAGCATCCTTTTATAAGAATGCTTAACAAAATAGGCATAGGTGGGACATACCTCAAAATTATAAAAGCCATATATGACAAACCCACAGCCAACATCATACTGGGGAAAGATTGAAAGCATTCCCACTTAGAACTGGTACCAGACAAGTTTGCCTTCTATCACCCCTTCTATTCAGCATAGTTTGGAGATATCACAAAGGACTAAAAATAGACCTACAATTTGATCCAGCAATCCCACTAGTAGGTTTTTACCAGAAGGAAAAAAAGACATTTTATAAAAAAGACACTTGTACTCAAATGTTTACTGTCACACAATTCACAATTGCAAAGATGTGGAAACAACCCAAGTGCCCATTAATACATGAGTGGATTAATAAAATGTGGTATATGTATACCATGGAGTACTACTCAGCATAAAAAAATGGTGATCTAGTATCTTTTGTAACAACCTGGATGGAACTAGAGACCATTCTTCTAAGTGAAGTATTGCAAAAATGAAAAAATAAACACCACATGTACTCAATACCAAATTGGAACTTATCGATCAACACTTATGTGCATATATGGAAGTATAACTCAACAGAAATCAAGCAGATGGAAGAGGAGAGCAGGGGATGCACACTATCTGGGTGAAGGGCACACTTATAACTGTGACCTAAACTGTAAAAAAGCAAATTTTGTAACCAAAACATGTACACCCATAATATTCTGAAATTCAAAAAACATAAAATAAAACTTAAACTTTAGGTCTATTATAAGTCTCATGCAGTCCTTCACCTGTGAATTGGGTTCATGTTTTATGTATATTTAGTTGATATAACCACCTTTACCTAGCTCTCCTGGAATGATGACTTTTATAATATCAGAAATCTACCAAAGCTGAGAAATAAAAAGAGGCTTTTGAGATCTTACCTGCAGAGGTTTGGAAATCATAGGTAAATATATAAATATAAATATATACAAATATACATACACACAAACATAAATATTAAGTCCCTCTTACTGGGTGTGTATCAAAATTAAAAGCACAATTTATTTTTAAGGTTACTCTTTCAAAGAGATAGATTAAAACCTGCTGTTTGTAAATGTACATATGAGTAGTCAAAAAAAAGAAAGAAAAGAAAAGAAAAAACCAGACACTCTGGCATCTCTTTCTGGTCCATTCCTGAAGAACATTAAGTAATAAAAAGATCCATGTGAAGATTAAGATAAAATCTAGCAGGACCAATACTGTCTTTCCTAATTCGCCATGCAGACAACAGAGTCAGCAAAAAAAGATTGGACTATTTCCAAATCCTTTTAAAAGCATATACTTTCTAAAGCAGAAGGCATCTTTATGTGAATAGACAACTCTACACACACATGCCACCGCCAACCTGGCCTGAATTTTATTCTAATGGAATAAAACCACAGAGTTCAGAACCACATTCTTTTAGAGAAAAGATTCTATGTATTTAACAGTAAGCAACACAAGGCAAAGAACAAGAAGACAGACCCAGCCTTCAAACAGTCAGATGCTGTTTGACTTCCTCTTTGCACTTTGGCTTTTGTGTTGTGATGCATCCTCTCTGCAGGCCTAAACCTCCCCTTCCTTCAAGATTCAACTCAACCATTTTCTCCTCCAGGAAATATTCCCTTTTGCACCTCTGAAGATGGTGCTAAGTAGCCTTCTTTTGTCTTCTCATAGCATTTCCAGTTTGTACTTCCGTGGAAAAAAAGACACCTACCACTTCTATTTAGATGTACATCTCCTTCATGAGACTGTAAATTTTTCTAGTACAAATTTAATAGTTTAAATTTACTGTAATCCCACAAGAGCCAGTATCTTATGTTTGCATTCCTAGTACCTATCACATGGACTGTGGTTATATTGAAGATTAGACAGATTTAAGGCCATAGCTTTTCTTTTGGTCTTTACTGAGAAAAGGCCTTTACATTCCAAAACGGGTTTGGCTAGTTTTCTCTCCTTTAGAAAAGTAGGGAGGAATTAAAATCAATCTTCACTTTTATTGCCTTCCCTCCTCTTCTTCTATACCACAAACAGTAAGCCACATAAAAGGGACTAAAGATGTTGTAACTACAAGTTTGATTTTAATTGGGGAGTATAATTTGGAGGATTTTTTTTTTTCCTTAAAGAAGAAATGAAAACCTTCCTTCAGACAATTCTCTCTCTATTGGCTTCCTGGTATTTGAACATATTTCTGTAGCAATCGATATAGTTGTTCTGGTATCAATCTCACAGTTCTTGGTCATTGAGTCAATAGAAATTGGCATGGATTTCTGAAATTCCTGAAAAAGGAATTTATATAGGCAAGACTTTATGGGGAGGGGCTTTTGCTCAAACAAAAGGGAGACAGTGCTGGTTAAGGAGCAACCAGACTGGCTCTCCAAACAAAGGATGGAGAACTTTTAAAGGGTAGAGAGAGAAAGTTTGATGCCAGCACTGAAATCATAGCATGTAGAGGCAGGGTTTTGTTGGCAGCTGTCCATCCATCCATCATGCTTCTTCATACATCGCCTGTCTCATTAGCATGGTAAATCTCCACGATCGGGCATGATTTTTAGCATCAAAATGAATCAAAAGGTCTATGAGAGGTCAGCTTTGGGCTTCATCTTGGCAGTAGCCAGTTTGTGCTGGCTTTGACTGGACCCAGTGGACCCCTGTTCCAACGGTTGCCAGTCCTGTTAAAGAAAGCAGAACTGCCTTCTATTGAAGCTGGGTGTTAATAATTTTCCAAGCTTTTGTTCAGTATTGTAAGCAGACCAAAGCTTTGGCTCAAGGCTCAGGCAGGTAGCCAAAGTCCACCTCCTATACTATCTCATTTCCCCCTTAGAGAGTTTATCCTCCTTACTCTTAAGGGAATGGAGTCGGAGGTCTTGTCTTCTGTATCTTCTTCCTGCCAACGTTTGGTCATTGACCCTGCCTATATTTGGAAGTTATAAAAATCTCTCCCTGCCTGATCTAAAGTAGTGAGTGGACTTGGATCTCCCTGAGCAGGGTTTAATGGTAGTTCTTGGGTAACCATTATTAGTTCCCCTGCCCCCAGATCTATGTTCTGAGAGAGCCTATACATGATGTTGTTAACCCAAAGAGAGGGGATTCCAGATACTCAGGCAGGATGGAGAAGCAATAGTATCAGGTGCATCATGACGAAGGACTTAAGTCCTTACATCCAGCAGGGGCAAAAAGATTCTTTTCCCAAGGGAGGAAGTTAAGTGAGGTGACAGAGTAATGGCAAGATGTTTTATATTATAAAGATTATTATTATTATTATCCCGCAAACTGATGGTCACATCACTTACCTGATAGTAGGCTGATTTCTCCAGGAAGCCTCACAGGCTCATAGGGATGGACCAGCTCTGGCTGGCTCTTTCAGCTGGTCCAGTTGGTGGGGACTTTTTGAACAAGTACTTAAGGTCTCTTACTGGCTCACAGGTATATGTATGAGTAGCAGATGCTACCTGTGAAAAGTCAGATGAGATTGGCTTTATTCTAGTTAGGTATTCCCAGCTAGGGATTCCTTGTAGTTTGACCACTGTTGGGGTCAATAGGGTCACCTGGTAGGGACCTTTCCACTTAGGCTATAATTGGTCTTCTGGTGACCCTTCTTTCCAGGTTTTAAGCAATACTTGGTCCCCCCAGTTTGATTGGAGGGGGAGTGTTCAAATCTTGAGTAGGGGTAGGTAATATTTGGTTCCCATATTTTTGAATAGCCTACTAAACCTTCCTCAAATTGATTACATATTGTAGGCTTTTATTGAGTTCCTCATTTACTAGAATAGCTGTAGTAAGGAAAGGTCTTCCATAGAGCATTTTGAAAGGACTAATTTTAAGGTGCTATTACAGGCAGTTCGTACCTTAAGAAGGGCAATGGGGAGGAACTTAATCCAAGGCTTGTGAGTCTCCTGGCAGAGCTTAGTCAAAGTTTCTTTGAGTGTATGATTTGCATTTTCAATCTTTCCAGACGACTGAGGATGCCAGGAAGCATGTAGTTGGTAGCTAATTCCTAGAGTGGAGGAAAGGCCTTGGGGTTATTTTGCCCACAAAGGAAGCTCCATTATCGCCCCAGAGATATTTTGGAAGTCCAAACTGAGGAATTATTTCCTTAATAGAAACCTCCATTGCCTTCTTGATTCTGGAAGGGAAAGCCTCAATCCATCCAATGAAAGTGTTTAGAAACACTAAGCGATATATAAACACCAAGTGATATATGAACCCTGCTGGGATGGGGATGGGGGGCATTTGAGTGAAATCTATTTTCCAGTACTCTCCTAGCTAAGTTCCCCTATGTTGGATCAGCTGGGCTAAGGAAGGGAGAATTGGATAGTATTGGGGATTATTTTGACACAACTGTCAAGCTTGAGTAGCTTGTTTCATTACTGTTCTAAGGCCTTTTACAGAAAAGGCTTTTTGTAAGTCATCCACATACTGCAGTAAGGTTCCTTCTTTAAGATTTAATTCCCTTGCCAGGGCAGTACCAAAGAGATGGGGACTGTCCCTAAGTCCCTGGGGAAGTACGGTCCAGGTGTACTGGGTAGCCTGTTTTGTGTCTGGGTGTCTCCACTCAAAAGCAAAGAGGTATTGGGAATCTGGTTGGAGGGGGAACTCAGAAGAAAGCATCCTTTAAATCTAACACAATGAAAAAATTGGGCATCCAGGCACCTAGGTAAGTAGCGTACAGGGATTAGACGAACCAATATCCTCCATTAGTGTTCTTCACTGGAAGAAGGGGAGTATTACATGATGACTGGCAAGGCCTAATTAAGCTGATCACTAAGAATTTGTACAACAGGGGTTGTATTCCTTTGAGGGCCTCTGATTTTAGAAGGTATTGTTTTTCAGTTGGATAATTAAGTCTAAATTTTAATTTAATCATCAGAGGGAGAACATTAATGGCCTAGCCTGGAGTTTTAACATCCCAGACCACTGGGTTCACCTGGCTTAATATGTTTTCAGGAATGTTGGCTGGGCAGGGGTTCTTTCTCCCCTAAAAGAGCCTGCAAATGAATTCTCTGTTCAGGCTCTACCTCTACCTGAATTTTGTTTTCAGCCTGTGAAACAGTTGCCCCAGGCTTGGTTAATAGATCTTTTCTCAGTTAGAGGATAGGACACTCAGGAACATACAAAAATGAATGGGTAATAGTTTTGGGCCTGACCTCACAGGCAAGGCAAAAGGTAAACTATCTTACATTGGGTCGTCCATCCACTCCAGTTACTGAACAGTTACAGTGAGAAAGGGAGCCAACAGGTCAAGTTGGGACAGAGTAGGCAGCTTTGGTATCCAGAAGGAAGTTTTTCTATCTGCCGCATCAAGAGTGACCCAAGGCTCTGCTTGAAGTAACAGTGATGTTATCTGTCACAGTCGTGCAGGTGTCCTGGCCTCATCGCTCTTGGTTCACTTCTGTTACACTGGCAAGAAGGGGCTTTTGGCCTGGGTTGTCTGTCGGCCACCCAGGGCAGGCATCCCCTGGGACAGTCTCGTTGCCAGTGTCGCTCCTTCCTGCAATTAGCACACTGGTTGGGCCCCAGCGAGCATCTTCAAGAGAGGTCTGGTCTTTTTTGGGGCCTCCCGGGGTCACTTTGAGGCAGCTAGATAAGAGCTGCCACCAACTGGGTCCAGTTTTTTGTCCCAGTTAGCCTCCTTTGTCCTATCTCTGTTGTTAAAAACCATAAAGGCTTCATCTACCAGCTTCTGTATTGGCATCTGGTGTCCTTCTTCCAATTTTTGAAGTCTTATTCTAATATCTGGGGCTGATTGTGTAACGAAATCCATTGCTATGAGAGCTCTACCTTCCACAGACTCTGGGTCCACGTTGGTATATTTTCTAAAGCCTCAGTTAGTCTATTAAGGACGACAGCTGGATTTTCCTCTCTCAGGTAACCTCCTGCATCTTTTTAAAAAAATTATTTATTCTTATTTTTTAATTTATTTTATTTATTTATTTTTATTTCAGAATATTGGGGGGTATAAATGCTTTGGTTACATAAATTGCCTTTGCACCGCCAGAGTCAGAGTAACAAGTGTGCCCATCCCCCAGACAGCACACACCACATTGTTAGGTATGAATATACCCATGCCCTCCTACCCCCTCCCACCTGCCTGACACCCTATGAATGTTACCATATGTGCACATTAGTGTTCATTGATTAGTACCAATTTAATGGTGAGTACGCGTGGTGTTTGTTTTTCCATTTTTGTGATACTTCACTTAGAAGAATGGGCTCTAGCTCCATCCAGGATAATACAATGGGTAGTTCACCATCTTTTTTTATGGCTGAGTAGTACTCCATAGTATACATATACCACATTTTATTAATCTACTTATGTATCAGTGGGCACTAGGGTTGTTTCCACATCTTTGCAATTGTGAATTGTGCTGCTATAAACATTCAAGTGCAGATGTCTTTTTTATAGAATGTCTTTTTTATCCTTTGGGTGGATATCCAGTAGTGGGAATGCTGGATCGAATGGTAGTTCTACTTTTAGTTTTTTGAGGTATCTCTATACTACTTTCCATAGAGGTTGTACTAGTTTCTAGTCCCTCCAGCAGTGTATGAGTGTTCCTATTTCTCCGCATCCATGCCAAGGTTTGTTGTTTTGGTATTTTTTGATAAAAGTCATTCTTGCTTGAGTTAAGTGATATCTCACTGTGGTTTTGATTTGCATTTCCCTGATGATTAGAGATGTTGAGCATTTTTTTTTGTGTGTTTCTGGGCCATTAGTCTCTGTTTTCCATAGAGGTTGTACTAGTTTGCAGTCCCTCCAGCAGTGTATGAGTGTTCCTGTTTCTCTGCATCCATGCCAAGGTTTGTTGTTTTGGGATTTTTTGATAAAAGCCATTCTCACTTGAGTTAAGTGATATCTCATTGTGGTTTTGATTTGCATTTCCCTGATTATTAGAGATGTTGAGCATTTTTTATGTGTGTTTTTGGCCATTAGTCTATCTTCTTTTGAAAAGTTTCTGTTTATATCCTTTGTCTACTTTTTAATGGGGTTATTTGATTTTTTCTTGCTGATTTTCCTGAGTTCTATAGAGATTCTAGTTATCAGCTCTTTATCAAATGTATAGCATGCAAATATTTTCTCCTATTCTGTAGGTTGTCTATTCTCTCTAATGATAGTTTTCTTGGCTGTGCAGAAGCTTTTGAATTTGATCAGGTCCCATTTGTTTATTTTTGTTGGTTCTGTGATTGCTTTTGGGGTCTTCTTCATAAATTCTTTGCTTAGGCCAATGTATATAAGAGTTTTTCCATCATTTTCTTCTAGAATTCTTATGTTTTTGTGCCTTAGGTTTAAGTCTGTTATCCATCATGGGTTGATTTTTGTGAGAGGTGAGAGGTGCAGATCCTGTTTCAGTCTTCTATATGTGGCTATCCAATTTTCCCAGCACCATTTATTGAATAGGGATTCTTTTCCCCAATATGTGTTTTTGTCTACTTTATCAAAGATCAGATGTGTATATGAGGATGGTTTTATATCTGGGTTCTCAGTCGTGTTTCATTGGTCTATGTCTTTGTTCTTGTGCCAGTATCATGCTGTGTTGGTTACCATGGCCTTGTAGTATAGCTTGAAGTCTGGTAGATTGATGCTTCCCAATTTGTTCTTTTTGCTTAAGGTTGATTTGGCCATATGGGGTCTTCTCTGGTTCCATATGAAGTGTAGAATTATTTTTTCTAGGTTTGTGAAAAATGAAGTTGGTATGTTAATAGGGATTGCATTGAATCTGTAGATCACTTTGGGTAGTATAGACATTTTAACACTGTTGGTTCTGCATATCCATGATCATGGTATGGTTTTCCATCTGTTTATGTCCTCTGCTATTTCCTTTCTTGGTGTTTTGTAGCTCTCCCTGTAGAGATATTTCACCTCCTTTGTTAAATATTTTCCTAGTTATTTTATTTTCTTTGTAGCTATTGTGAATGATATTGAGTCCTTGATTTGACTCTCAGCTTGACTATTGTTGGTGTATAGAAATGCTACTGATTTGTGTACATTGATTTTGTGACCTGAGACTTTGCTGAATTTCTTTATCAATTCCAGGGGTCTCTTAGTTAAATATTTGAGGCTTTCTAGATATAAGATCGTATCATCAGTGAAAAATGATAGTTTGACCTCCTATTTCCTGATTTGGATGCCATTTGTTTCTTTCTCTTGCCTGATTGCTCTGGCTAGGACTTCCAGCACTACATTGAATAGAAGTGGTGACAGTGGGTCCTTTTCAAAGCAAGGTAGACAAATAGCCAATAAATGTATGAAAAATTGCTTAATGCCACTAATCATCAGGGAAATGCAAATTGAAACCACAATGAGATATCACCTTAACCTAGTTAGAAAGGCTTTTATTAAAAAGTCTAAAAACTATAGATGCTTGCATGGATTCAGAGAGAAAGGAATGCTTACACACTTTTGATGGGACTGCAAATAAGCACAACCTCTATGGAAAACAGTATGGAGATTCCTCAAAGAACTAAAAGTGGGCCTACTATTTGATCCAATGATGCCCCTACTGGGTATTTACCCAAAGGAAAAGAAGTCATTTTATCAAAAAGATGCCTGCACTGGAATGTTTATTGCAGCACAACTCACAGTTGCAAAGTCATGAAATCAACCCAAATGCCCATTAATTCATGAGTGGGTTAACAAAATGTGGTATATGTAAACCATGGAATATTACTCAGCCATAAAAAAGGATGAGTTAATGCCTTTTCCAGCAATCTGTATGGGACTGGAGACCATTATCCTAAGCATTAAAATAATGGAAAAACAAACACCACATGTACTAGTTATTAAATTGGAACTAATTGATGAGCACACATGTGTACAGAAGGAAGTAAAACTCACTGGAAATCAAGCAGGGGGAAGCAGGGAGGAAGGGATAGGTGAAGACCTACCTAACAGGTACAATGAATGCTATCTGGGTGATGGGCACACTTATAACCCTGACTCAAGCATTACAAAAGTGATCCAGGTAACCAAAAACATTTGTATCCCCATAACATTTTGAAATATAAAAAAATCAGTTTTCTTATTTTTGAGTTGTAAGAAATTTTTAAAAATATATTCTGTATATAACTTTAAATTCTTTTTCCCTGTTTGTGTTTTCATTTTTCTTAATGAAGTCTTTTAACAAATAATGTTTTTACTTTTGATGAAATCTTATTTATTTTTTTCTCTTTAGAGTGTGCCTTTATTCTTGTATCTAAGGACTGTCTGCCTATCCCAAATTCACAAGTTTTTTTTTCTATGTTTTCCTGTAGTAGTTTTATAGTCGTAGCTCTTAAATTTAGATCTATGATCCATGTTTACTTCATTTTGTGTATGATATGTGGTGAAGCTCTATGTAAATTGTTTGTGCGTGAATATCCAATTCTCTAAGCACTATTTGGTATAAAAACCCACTCTGTACACATTGTGGACTCTTGGCACCTTGCTGAAAATTAATTATTCACAAATGTAAAATTCATTTCTGAATTCTCCATTCTGTTTTGTTGATCTATATGGCTATTCTTAAGCTAATAACCTGTTGTCCTGCTTTTGTAGTTTTATGTTATGTTTTGAAACCAGATAGTTTAAGTCCTCCACCTTTGTTTCTCTTTGTCAAAAGCATTTCGGCTATTCTAGGTTTTCTGAATATCCACATAAAGTTTAGGATCAGTTTGCCAATTTCTACAAAAAAATAAGCCTGCTGGGATTTTTACTAAGCTGTAATGCTGATCTGTCAGGTATTATATTGAAACTGTAGTATGGTGATCTTTAGAAAAGGGAAATAAAACTGTGGGCCAATTTTACATTTTATGACCTTATGCAAAAATATTTTTTATTGAAAATATAGATCTTGTGAATCTAAAGAAAATTATAAATATATTAAGAAATGCTCATAACTCTATCATTTGGTTTTGTGACACTCTCCATTTTAAATATCGATATATCTACTTTTATGTGGAAAATAGAACATAGTGTTGGATTCTGCTACTTACTATTCTTATGCATCTTAGACTAAGATAATTAACTTTCCTGGGCCTTAGTTTTGTCATCTAATACAAAGCGTCTCCTTGCTTTAATATTTTATGAGTAGTTAATATCATGTTAATTTTTATTCAGACATATTCCATAGCTTCTTTGAGTTTTATTTAAGACTATAATAAAGCAGTGTGAGCCAATTCCTATAATTTTATTTCTTGCATAATTAAATAAATCATTAACATTTGTGAGTTTAGTTGTGTTGTCTGTAGTAGGAATCCATAGTATCACCAGCAGAGTCAAAAAAAAAAATACATCTCTGAAGATTTTTTACAAAAGAATCTTAAAGAATTGGTACCAATACTGCAGAAATTATTTCATAACATCAAGAAGGAAGGCATCCTCCCCACCTAGTTCTGTGAAGTCAGTGCCACCTTGATACCAAAGCCAGGAAAGGACACCACAAAAAAAGAAAACTATAGACCAATATCCCTTATGAATACAGATGCAAAAATTCTCAGCAAAATTCTAGCAAACTGAATTCAGCACATTAAAAAAATAATACACCAATACACTTCAACCATGTGGGCTTCCTCCCTGGGAGGCAAGGATGGTTCAACATTCACAAATCCATAAATGTGATACACCACATAAACTGAAACAAAAATTAAAAAAGCTTTGATCTGTTCGTCATTAAAACAGTTTTTACCTGTATTTTGATTTTATACATGGCTTGAGTGTTTCCATTGTACTTTGTTTTGAATGAGTATTTACCTTTTATTACTTATACAAATCTGAAAAAAATTAGCACGTATTGACATTTAAAACTTGATTTAGCTCTGGCCATAGCATTAGCACACTAATAAGAACTGACAATTTACTCTTATCTCATAACATATGATACAATGCAAACAGCAAGAGACCAAGTGCTGGAGACTTTGATAGAAGTCATGTATTTGCAGCTTATTATAATAAATTGATGACTTTAGATAAGTAAGTTACCTTCATGAAAACTTGCCCTTCTCATTTGTAAAGTTTGGTATGGCCATTTCATCTCTCTATATACAATCAGATTGCTATATCAAGAAAATTAGATACCGTGAAAAAGCAATTTCAAAAGTTGTGGGAATATTCTGCCACTTATTAACCACATGGTTTTGGACAGGTTACTTAATAACTTTCAGCCTCAGTTTCTTAACCTGAAAATGAGATTAATAATAGAGCATACCTCAGAGCAGAGTCTGATCCATGTAAAGTGCTTAGCAAAAGGTCCAGTACATTGCTAACAATCAATAGGTATTAACTACTTCTACTAAAAATAATAGAAATAGCAATAGTAATAAAATAGTTGATAGGAAATAACGATGGACTACCTAGGAGAATGTCTGCATTTTAGTTTAAGTTCTGCTAAAATTACTGGATGGATTAGAAGCAAATAATCTTTCTATGTCTGAATATAGTCATGTGTAAGTCGAGGATATAAATAAAACTATCTCAAATACTCCTTGCTATGAAATTCAAAGAATATATTATTATAGGAACTTAGTAAATGAATATTAATTGCAATTTAATAAACATTTTCCTTCTTTCAGCTTTTCCATCATTGTACTTAATGGTATGTGGAAGCATAGTATTATTCTTTGCTTCAAAAAATAAAAAAAAAATTCATCCATGGAATGACACGTAAAAATATATCTTGGCTTTTGATTAATTTGTTCTTCTCCCAAAGGTATCTTAGAAATATAACTATGTAAACTTGTTGTAATGATAGGTCACATTGCGTTCTGGTAACATGAATAATTCAAATAGAAAAATTACAAAATCCTCTGTTATTAAAGGTGTCAATTCAGTTATAACATTAAAACAATTCTCTAATAAAGCTTCAAAGTTGAGCAATACCCTCATTCTCACAGACGTGGATAAATTTATATACAAAGATATTTAACACCTTTACTAAAATTTCATTATTTTACAAGCTGAAGAAAGTGGAATAAAAATCATTGATTACTTACATGACCTGGTTTGTGAATTGGAAAGGCTGAAGAGGAGTACTAGGTAACGATGGCATGTGCCTTCTGTGACAGATGCAATGAATCAAATAATTACATTATTACTATATGCGGAAGCAAACTAAGTGACCTGTCATGTACAGACCTACAGTAAAGGTAAGGCTTGTGATTTTATTTTATTTCTTAAAAAAAAAATAAAGACAGGTGTCATTGGCAGCTCGAAACAACATTCATGCCTGTACAACTGCATTCTAATCACATTTAACAAATGACAAATACAGTCATTACCTGGAGTTTTTCATTTGATGGCTCTGTACCTTCTGGGGACAGGAGATAAATGAAGGAAAGCTGACACCTTCAGATGTTGTCTTGATTAGTGTTGACATTTTTCCTTGGAGGTTGACAGCTGCTAATGAATTTAATTTAAACATGAAACAGAGGATCAAAAATATCTTTTAAACAGAATTTTACTAAAAGGGATATTGAGGCCCATTGATCATAAGCAGCAACAGAAAGTAAATCTAATTTGCAAGATCTTAAATTACCACAATAGGCCCACTAACATAATTTTACTCTTTAAGGTTTTAAATATAACTTAGGCTCAAATTCTGAAATTCAGAGATCATAGAATGTACACTAAATTACACTGAAGTATTTTCCATATAAATACATCATTCAAAGGGGTTTTCTATCCAGCCACCCTGAATAAAAACCTAAAGGGATAGTGTATGGCATGAGATAATTTTTAGGCAAATTGTCTTTATTCCTAAATCATTTTAAAATATGATACTTATATGTGCCAAAGACAACATGGTTTATGGGTAGATTCCTTGGATTCTTTTCTACTTTCACCTCTAATTATCTTGTCTTTTGTAGAACATAAGATCGTTACATGACTTGTTTTCTGAAGCAGAAATACCTGAATTTCTAGTTTCCCTCAAGAATGAAAATGAGACACATGAAAGTGCTGCTATAATTTAGGGTGAATGTTATTAATAAATAACAACAAGTGTGCGTACACCAGATTACAATTTGAAAAGCTTATTTCTCAAATGGATAGGAATAGAATGGATAAGTTGAAACATTCTTATGTAAGTGCAAGACAGGGTCATCTGCTGTGAGGGTGAGAGCAGGAGTATGGAAAACTAGAGATTTAAGAAGGAAGTTCTGAAGCGGCTGGAGGTGGAGGTGTGAATCAATAAATGTTGTATCATGAGCAGAAGTATGTAAAGAAGTTCAAACTTGTAGTGAGCCAACAAGTGTGGGAGATTGAGGGGGGGGCATGGAAGGAAGCCAGGGAGATGCAGAAGTTTCAGGTTACCCATCATCTGTGTCTACCTCTTGCTGTCCATGGATCCCAGAAACAGGGAATTTAGTACGAGTGACTGATAGAAGTACAGAAATGCCCTGTTTTTTCACACATGTGTATTAACGTGCATCTTTGTTGCCTTTGCTTGTCCAGAATGAATTTGTGTGATAAAACAGGACTTTAAAAATAATTTTTCAACCATTTCAGACTATATTCTGCTATCACCCCTGCTATCATCCCATAAGCTTTTCTTAGTGTTAACTTTTTCCTTCTGGAACATGGAGATAAACTAGTAGGCGTGGAAGAAAAGAACACAAATTAAAGAAGAGCTAGCCAAGTGGCTAACTAGTCAGCCTACATACCAGGCAGAAAGGGATACCTTTTAGGAAGACAAAAGAAGTGTCCGCATGAGTCAGTTCAGGAGTGATTGCTGAATTTGCACGTGAGGATGGGGAAACTTTCTATTTTCAGAAAGAGGAAAAAAGTGATGTGGAGGAAAGCCAGGCCTTTGATAACAAAGCAGTGTTGGGCTCCTGCAGGTGGCTTTTCAAAAGAGAGATTGCAAATGAGACCTTGTTTTCTCTGGCTTTTGTCCCACCTTGCTTCCCTGGATAATAATGACAGTATTCGGCATGGTTGAAGAACAGATGAGTGAAGGTATGGTCTAGAAAGGTAACAGCAAATTCCAGACTTCAGTTATTCTTACTGCTCTTGTTGGTATTATCACATTTTTACAGTGTGCCAAGTACTGTGCTAACACTTTTTGTGGTGTACTTCATTTATTTCTCACAACAACCCTGTTAGGTGGTACTATTATAATCCTTAACCCCAGCTTTTCCTAGATGATTAGCTAATAAATAATGGAACTTAAGTTTGTTCTTAGCCAGAATTACATTCTGAAGCACTACACTATACTGGCTATTTTAATATAATTCATAATGCATTTGACACTAGCATATTTTGTACTTTTAAATGGAATTCATGTAAAATCATAACAGATTATTCATGCATTATTCAATTATTTAATTTATTCACTTTGAAATCCAGAACCTTGTCTGCAACTGTGCAAGAGTGCCATAGCATTTACACAACTGAATTTAGCAATATTTGATAGGACTATTTTTCCCCTTGGAGCTTTATCAATAAAAACAAAAGGGATTAATTAAAAGTAATGCAAACGATGCCCTTTAATAAGCTGTATGTAATTTACAAGGATGTTGATATATGCATTTGTATGTCTGTCAGTTTGTATTATCAGTCATTAATATATAGCTCTAACTATAATGATGCTTTTTTGCTTTAACTCCAATACGTCTATAGTCAACATAAAAAAATTGGTGAAAACCCTAGTAATTTATTATAAAGAAATATCTCTGCTTTCTTTCTTGCCAAAATCCTCCTTTTTTCTAGTCTACTACAGTATTATCCATTCATCCTATTTTGTGACCTATGTTCAACCATGTAGTAGTTAATAATGCTGCAAAGTAAATATTTTCATCCCTACTTTTCAGACGTGTGATAGGCAGGGTTATACTTCTTGGCCCCCTGTGATTGGGTAGGAACGTGTAATGAGTTTAGACTGATGAAATATGAGTAAAACTGACGTGTGTGTCACTTTCGAGTGAAGCTTTAAGAACCATACTCTGATTTTCCACACTTTCCTTCTGCCACTCTTCCAGAGAGTACTTTCTTCCCTGGGGAGGACAATGTTAACAAAAAACTAGAAATGTAGCCAACTGAGGCAGTGGGATGGAGGGTGTATCATGGGGTGAACCAGAAATAAACCTTTATTGTTTTGAGTGTTTGAAATTTAGAGGTTGTTTGTTACTGTAGCATAGCAGTATACTCTGACTAATGTCCATTTATTATGTAGATATAGGCTAGGTCACATCAGTTTTTTTTTTTTTTAAATATGAGTTGCAGGGGCTCTCCATTTCCTTCTGAAGTGTTCATAGGTTCAATGTTTTAAGTACTACATAAACTTCACCGATGACAATAACTTCTTATTGCCATAGGTTCTAATTGTGAAAAAGTCTAATGAGATTCACCCTTGCATTTCAAGCTGCCCCAAATTGACTACTAAACTATTTGGGAAAGCCTGTCTTATTTCTGTTGTAGTGGTGGGACGTACTTGTAATACATTTTAAATGCTATCTCTGTTAACTGAAAAGTTTTTAATTATTTTTTTCTATGGCAGCAAATTGTTCAATGAGATCTAGGTGTCCTATGTGATATTAATATTGTACTCCACAAAAGAAAAACTTTATGAACATATCATACAGGGTAAGCAAAGTTACACATATTTTTAATGCATAAATTCTAAAGAAAACATTATGAAGTCTCAATCTCAAAAAGGGTCAAATGGAAAATATTAACTTCTTTCTCTCTCTCTCTCTTCCCCACCCCCTTAACTTTAATAGGTATTTCTCTGTAATTCTTTATATAATACTCTACCAAATATTCCCTCTGACTGTAATAGCTTGAGAGTGTTGTGTTTGTTTGTTGCTGCCATTTTGCTTAATCATTTCATGCACACTTATAAATAGGCCCCATTATGATTGCAACTGGGCTTTGCATTTCCCTAGATATAGTTTGTAACCTTGCAACACCTAGTGCCTTATTTTTCATACAACAGCTATTAGTAAGTATTTTTTGAGATTTCTCCAATTCTGTTATTTGTTTATTAGCACTTTGAGAAGGAGTTGAACAGCCCCTGCTTTTCAGACTTTTAAAACTGAATCCTACATTTTCAGAAGAAGTATTATATTAGTAAGGTGCTTTAGTAATAATTAATAATAAATTAGTAATAAATGGACCCCACAATCCAGTGACTTAATTCAATGAAAGGAGTGTTCTCTCTCAAGCTGCTATCCCATACTGGTCTTCCTAGTTGGCTGGGGGAGGGGGTGTTCTGTTTCATGCTGCCGCACGCAGCTCCATTTTTGTTTTTTACAATCTTCCACACATGACTTCCAATCTTTCCTGAGTGTCCACATGCAGCAGGCAGAAGGGGGAAAAACATGGATGATTGATTACATAGGGGAGGTCTTTGGAACTAGACCCTTAAATATAATATGTCACTGCTGCCCACAGTCAGGAACTCAGTCACATGACCATAACTAATTGCAATGACTACCAGGAAATGTAACCCAGAAGGAAGAGGAAGTTAACCAATCTCTGCCATATATTTAAGTAGTTATAATTACTTTGATTATTCCTGTGTTTCATCAAATCTAGAATTTACTTTTTTTTAAACCATCTTTGGAATCGTGATTTGTTTTAACATTGATGATGTTATAGACTTTCATTATGGTTTAATTGGAACCATCTTTTTCTTTCTTAATAGTACATCAAGGCATAATGGATTTTAAAATATATAATGTTATATTGTTCAATAGAATGTATAATATCTCAGTAACTTCCCAAGAAAAATTAAGTTTTTAAATACTGTTTGCAAATGTAAGTACAAAGGTGCTATTAAATTTGATAATTTAAAAATGTGGATCATGCTAAGTGATATTATATGGGTTGTTGACACTTTTTCTACTGTTTCTCAGAGGACATGACCATTAACGACAAGTGCTAAAAAGCAATATGTTAATCTACTGAATAGTTGAATTAGGAAAATAAATACTGATCAATTCTAAGGAGTCATGCAGTCATATATATCTGTAACAATGCTATAATTTAAAAATATATTTGATTTATTTTCATTTTTTGAAAAATACTTTTATAATCTATTAAAAATCAAGCAAGTAACATGATAGGAAAGGGGATGATTAACTAATAGTTCTTAAAAGGGGTCTTGTTATAAAATGGAGTCACACTAAAAATCTTACAATGCAACAATATTATGGAAGCTAAGGTACCACATGTCCAATATAATGATACCCTTTAGCTCATTACCATTTTTAGCTTATAGTTTTTTTGTTTACCATTACTTAAGCATTTTTGAAATATAATTCAAAAAAACCTAAATATGAGTATAGAAATGTTTGTTGATATTAAATATTTCTAATTATTATCATGAATAAAATGATATATTTAATGAGGTAGAAAAATAATGTCCTAGCTTATTTCTTGAAAACCTTTTTTCAAACTCCCAGCATCATAGACTATATTTGCTATGGAAATCCTCTGAAGTTTTCATTCCTGAAATGGTGAAAAAAGAAACACATTTCCTTTTTTTATTAATGTTTACGATTCTTTTCTCCAGTGTTCTTCATAAAATACATTGTCTTAAATCACCACATTTTGTGTAATCTATTCCACTTTATGTATAAATGCTTAAAAGAATCCAAGCAGCATTATTTGCCTGCCAGCTTTATACATTAAAAAGAGTGCTAACTTTGGATATCATTGAAGATATAAAGTATTTATGTTAGCTGATGCTTTTTTCACCCATGAAAAAGACCATCTGAATTTCAAGTTGAAATAAATATGACTGATTAGAGTTATAGGAAACAATCTTATTTCTGTGTTGGCCCTTTCTTGATTTCATAGAAATATTTCTTATCCTTATTTTCAAAGCATCCTTTTTGTGAGCAATTATTACAAAATATATTCATCTTTAATATGTTATCCACAAAAATATAAATAGCCACAACTGATGAGAACTCAGTTCATGAATTTAAAAAGGTTGTCAGCCTTAACATGAATAAAATTCTGATTTTTTTTCTAACATTCTATCCATCCTGGAAATGGATAATTGACTATGAGTGAGTTTACTTTTTTCTCTCATTGGTAGTCCAGATTTCAGAGCCTACTCATTCACAGATGCTACCTCTGTGCAAACGAGAGGCTAAGGCCAAACTTCTGAATTCTAACCTAGAGCTGGCTACCCAGGCAAACCTCTAACTTAGCACTTTTCATTATTGAAATTTTCCATTTTGTTTTCAGTCTCCTTTCCTAGACTCTAGACTCTAAGTTCGTTGAAAGCATTTCTGATGCCTGGCATAAAATAGTCACTCAAATGTTTATTGAACTGAATGTAACCTAAGTGAGTGGAATTGTAATTAGAACATTGAATGAGCTGTTTGGGGACACATCACATGCTTTTGTTTATGGGTGACAACTTTTGTTTTAGAAACTGAGCAAAAATCTGGTGTGTTAAACATGCTGTACATGGACGGATTTCACTTAACACATAATCCTTCATATTGTAGAAAACAGAAAATTTTACTGTTTAAAATATCTCACACTGAGCAGCTGTGATCTTCTGCACTTATATTTTAATATTGGAGGGCTCTAGGGCTCAGACCAGATTTGAAGAATTGAAGTTCTACTATCAAAATATATTGAAAGGGTTATTGAACTTATTTGCAGCCATAGCAGGCAAAATTAAATCTCTGATGTAATTTTTATACACAGTATGACATCATAGAAATAGCAGATATTCTTACCATAACTTGTAAGATAATAAATTTCAGATATTACTCTGGAAATACTGGCAGAAATTTAAAATATTGTAAGTATCACTTAATAACAATACTAATAACAATGATTTTAGCTCAAATTTACCAACTATAAACCTAATTCCTCAAAAAGTTATTTCCAGTACTTTCTACAGCATACAACTTTCATATTTCTGAGTTACTGTATAATAATTCAGTTGATGAAGATAAAAAATTTTACTGGGCTATTTGTGTTTAAGTTTAGAGTTGTTAAAGGTAGTAGTATTTAAAATTGCTGTATTTAAGATTAACTGCATTTAAATGTGTCTTTAAACTTTTCTCTGTCTTGAAGAAGTTTCCTTAAAACATAACTTGCTTCCATAATACAAATTAACGTGTTTTTCTAGATGATAGCAACCAAGATTAGAATTACTAAATGAAATAGTAAATATTTAAAAAATAATATCACCAGGTGAGCAATTTCATCAAAGGCAATACTGCTAATACTTTTTGGTGACAATAAAATATTTAACATAGTATCTTTCATATTTTCAGTAGAAATTATCAGATGAGGGCAGAATAATAAATAGAATAATCCTTCATAACTAAATAAATTAATGAATAGAATAATCCTCTAGGACATAATGGGATTTGGAGAGCTTAAAGAGCAGGTATAATTTCATAAATGGGATCTGTTCTTTTTCAGCTACTTAGGTTGAATTCCCCAGTGTGTCTTGGCATTGTTTGCTGGAAGTCATGTCACACATTTCAGTTCCAGCTCATCTTCACTTACTATCACTAGACTTGTCAACTGTATGAAACTACCCCCTCATGTGTACCATGTAACATAAGAGAGGAATGTACTGGAAAGGCTCAAAAGCTACCACCTCAAAGAACTGGTTTCAATTTCTACTTGATCTTTTTCCTGCCACATCCTTACATTAAACCCTCTCTGAGGTTGTTGCCTTACATACTAAGCATATGATCTATTTCTATTTCTCGCAGGTCATTTGAAGAAATGTGTTACATTGTGGAATATATCCTTTGTTCTTTGGTTGACCGGCTGTCATCACTTAACCCCTTTTTTCTGCTATTATTTATGCAAAAGGAAGCAAGCAGAGCTTAAATGAGTTAAATATACAGAGTAGTTAACGCAATCTGACATCATTCTTGTATTTTTCTTATGATTAATTTTTATTTTATTTTTAGATTAAGAAATTACAGATTCAATACACCATTTGCTATGTCATCACTCTTCTTTATTTTCCCTTGTGCTGTGAGAAAAAAGTCTCTTCTTGTTAAAACAAAACACAGAACCCCTGAAGATTTAGGAGATAGAAAGGAACCTCCAGATTTGGTAAGGTGTTAGATCAAGCAGCTTAAATGTGTTCAGCTGCTCGATCAGCTGCTTCACCAAATCTGGAGGTTCCTTTCCCTCTCCTAAAGCTTGCAATTTCTCTGTTTTATTTTAATGAAAAAAGACTTGTTATAGTTGATCTCTTATTCTTTCTTGAAAAACTGTCTTTACTTTTCTTCTAGAACAATATATTTTCTAATTTTTATTCTGTCTAACTATCCACTTCTCAGTTTATATTAGGGGGTTTTCCTCATCTTTCTGAATTACAATGCTGGGCGCATGAGAGTTTAGTCTGTAATTTTCTTCTCTGTTGGCATTCATTCCTTATTGGTCTCATCTACTCTCATGGCTTTAAATGCATTTATAGTCTGGTGAGTCCAAATTTATATCTCCAGCCCAAGCCTCTCCTCTGATTTCTAGACTCATGTAACCATTTGCCTATTGAACACGTATCCTTGGGTAGTATGCATTTCAAATTTAGCATGAGAAAATACAGACTCCTATTCTTAGCCCCCAAACCTGTTTATCCCAGAGTCTTCCCCAACTGTATCTGCCCCAGTTACATAGGCCAAAACCCTTGCTGATGTCTTTGACTCCTTTCTCCCACTCCCATGTCTAATACGTTAGCAAGTCCTACATGTTTTCATAATCTATCCACTAGATATAAGTTACATAAAGGTATCTGGCACATAGTAGGTGATTGATAAATATTTGTAAGTGGGATGAATGACTAAATATATCAAACCCAACTCTACTCACTTTTTCTACCATTACCTTTTTAGTTAGATCACTGCATTAGCCTCCTACCTTGTCTTGCTGCTACCAGCTGTGCCCTCAAAATTCTATTCTCAAAACAACCATGGTGATCCTTTGGGAGTATAGTTGGATCCTGTCATTCATCTGTACAAAAGCCTCCAGAAACTCCCCATCTCAGAATCAAAGCCAAACTACTTACAATGAACAAAATGTCATACACAGCCTAGCCTTCTGTAAGCTAAATTTGACCTCTTCTATACTCTGCTTCACAATTACACTGTTCTAGCTCCTGGCTACTTCGATATCATGTTCCCAACTCTGTGTCTTTGCTCTTTGGTGTTAACTTCTTTTGGGAATGCTCTTTCATCAATATAAGTTCACTTTGCTACTCCCTTAGTTCCTTCAGGTCTTTGTTTAAATGAGATATCTTCAGGGAGGCTTTTTATGGTAGATTATAAATTTGAAATATTTATTCCCCCCATCCCACCTGCACAAGAGCTGTGTATTTTCCTACCCACCTCCTTGATTTTTGGCCTTTGCCACGTGAATTGCCAATGGAATATTATACAGATTGTTCCTGCTGGAAAAACATTTGCAGTATTAAACCTTCCCTTTTGCACCTCTGCCATCTGGATGAGAAGAATATATCCAGGCTGGTCCAACAGTTCCAGAAGGAGGACTAGAAACATGTGGAGCAGAGCCTAGATCACCATCCTATAGTAGGCTGCCAGACTCGTGAACTAAATAAACATTTATTGTTGTACATTAGTTTGATTTTTTGGTTGTTTTTACTTACACATTTGTGGCAATAGCTAACTGATATACTTTCTATGACCACCCTGTTTAAAATTTAATGTGCATAAGATATAAAAAACCAAAAAGAACAAATGTTTTTGTATCACACCAACGATAAGATTCCTTTTAATTTATTGACCATTTAAAAACTTAGTATATTACTGTTTTTGGCAAAACACCCTACTTGCATGATTTTCTGTGAGAACTGAGAGTTTTTGCATGACATGCTCATGCCTTTGTGTCCAATCAGAGCAACACTGAGAGCAGATGCTTTGGATATAATTTCCCATTCATCTTAGTTTCTTCTTCACAACACTTGATTCTTACAGTTGCCAAATGATTTCCAGAATGAGATTCATTGTATAAGCTTTGAGTCAGGAATTTTAACATTTTAGAATAAACAAATGCACACTGATTGTCCTAAAAGAATAGGCTTATGGCCCAGAAATTAGAGTACTCCAGCCATTCTCTTGCCATTTTTAGTTACTTCAGAGCTTAGTAAAATAAGCTCTTTCCAGGCATTCCATGCATTTTTTTGTCCCTAGTTCACCAGCCCTTGTCCACAGTTCTCTTGGGTATTCTCTTTAGAACTTAATATTTAAACATGGATATAAAAACAATTTGCAACATGAGATTTAGCTGTGTGTGCAACATTATATTTATTTATTTTTTTACATATGGTTGAGAGAGTTCGTAGCTTTTTATTGATAGCCTGTTATTGCCCTAAGTGAATCATTCAGGAAGTTCAGATCTTATATTTCACTCAAGTGAGTCTCTAATTTTTACTCCTTGTATCCTGAGTAATTTAAATTAAGAGGCTCATATAGTTGTTCCAATGGCCTGCTATAATTTTCATTGATTAAAAAAACCTTTATTTTAAGAAATATTACACTACTGCCTCAAGTCTTTCAGAAAAGAGGTCAGATATTAATCACATATTTCTTTGATTAAGAGAGATATTTCTTATGAGTATTTAGGCCTATTTAAATTAGTGAGTGCCAAACCTAACCAGGTTTTTTTTTTTTAATTTTAATTGTGTCTTGTATTCTAAGGGCAGTAAAAAAAGATTGCTTTAATTTATATATATAAGTGTATAGACAATTTCTGATATATATACATATTGTAAACAGTATTGAACAATCTGTTACACAGTATAATTCAGCCAATAGTTGATTAAATGTATTTCAGATGAAAATACAAAAATTAGAGAAAAAATTATGAAATAATTCAAGCAAAGAAATCATACCATGTTCAAAATCATCAACAAAATCAAGTTTTATAATAAAACTTGTTATTCATTGGGCAACCTCAAAGACCAATTTTTGTTTTACTTGCTGTGAAAACGCTTTCTCATATATTTTCTTTAGTCAGTATTAAAATTTTATTGTATGCTTATAATTTATGAATATATTAACCTCTTTTCCTGTTATTCATGAAGAAACATTCTGTTAGTATTATGTTCTTCTTGTTTTCTACTAGTTCTTTACAACTTGATAAGTTTTTCTTCCTGTTAAGGAGTATGCCAATAGACAAATGTGCTTTGTGCTGAGTACTAAATGAAAAATGGATAAGGCTCCCCACCCCCCTTTGATTTTATAGGTGTTGTCTTTAATGAAAGGCAACATGCTGCTTAATAAATCATCATATCAGCAACTTCACTGCAATGCACCAGAGTGGGGGACAGTTCAATAGTTGATCATTTCTGTCCTACAAGCTACTGTGCTTACTAACTAGATTTTTTTTTTTTTTGGTCAACTTCAGTTTGGAGACATATTAAGACACACATACAGAAGCAATGAACACATTGCTCTACCTCTCCTATACTTTTTCAAAAAATCTGTGTGGTGCACATGTATGTTTGAACATAAATTATATTTATTAAAATATTATATAATCATGTATAAACATTAAAAATGCCAAATATTTTACTATTTTGAGATGTTTGGTATTTTTAGTTGCTAATTACTAAGATTAACTGTTAAACCAAAATCACATGTTAAAATAGAGTAGACAAGTGATCAGTTAATGATAATGATGGGATATCAATTAAGGAGCTGACCAAATGTTTTTGATAATACAAGGTAGCTAAGAGACAGCTACTCAATCATCTTCTTTTTTTATACCCAGGGACACATTGTGAACTTTTGTATGTCTCATTTTCCTCCCCATACAATGGCATATCAATAGTTTACAGGGTTGTGGTGATGATTAACTGGAATAATGCACATAAGCACTAAGTGTAATGCAAGAAACATAAGTGTTGAATGATTTTTAACTAAACTAGAGAATTGGCTTTATGTTTAGAGGGGCAAGAACTAGGGATAATCCTAGGAATGTGTATTTCTTTGAGAATCTCTCTCAAGAATAAAATCTTCTCTTCCTGTATACCAGGAACAACATATCCCTCAAAATACTTGAATATGATGTATAAGGATGTACAATTTCATTAGTAGAGATTTCACAATATTAACGTTTATGGTTTGATGTGTTCAATGGAACAAATCAGTACTTTTGCCTATTACTTATAGATTCCTGTACTTCAGAAGAGTAATAGCAAGGGAACAAAGAATTGATATGGGATAAATCATTTAATGTTTCAAGGCAGGAAAAGAATGCCTTAACTTTTATAATAATATAATACTATTTCTCAAAAGTATACAATTAGTTATTGCAACACTCAGGATGGGCTATGTTATGTTGCAGTAACATGTAACCCCACACATCTGTGGTTCAATTCAAACTGCTTACTCATGTTATGTGACTAATGAGTGATAGCGAGGAGAAGAGGGTTTAGAGGCTCATTATAATCATTCAAATTCCCACAGTGATGAAAGCTCCATCTTGGCACATACTTCCATAATCATCAAAGCAGGCAAAGGGAAGTTATCAGTTCATGTGCATGTTCTCAAATCTTTCCAGAAGTAACACATGTTGCTTATGTTCATGTTTTATTGGATAAAGTAAGTCACATTGTCAGGCTTTATTTCCAAGAGGCTGATTTAGAGTGATCAGACTCAGAAATCTGGTTCATATTAATCAAATTTATGTTGGTTAATGCATAAACCAAGCTAGTTAATTAATTAATAAAAACTATTGATCAGGCTTGCTGAAAAGCACATTCTACATTGGTAGACAAAATACATTGAGTACCAAATTATAATTAGACGACTTGCTGGTGAACGTGCAATTACATATGGCAGTCAATAGTATAATATGTGTTGTTTATACATATATATGGTATTTATATATGCAATATATATTTAATATATAATATATGTGTTGTATTCTATGGCCAGATGTGTTTGTCAACACTATAGAAGTATTTCTATGATACAGAATGTACAATTAAATTCATGGGTCAAGGTGTCCTCTCCATTAAACAGCTGTAATTTTTACCACTGCAATATAGATTATTGGATGGCCAACATCTATCAATTCAATTTTTTTCCTTTAATCATAATTCAGCTTTATAGTCATAATTTTCTGAGGTTATATCCAGTCACCTGGAATTAATGTTTACATAACTTTTCTGTCATTTATGTCTTGTTTTTTCATGCCTGAAGATACTACTATTACTACCACTCTACCAGCTACTATGAGTGCTATGTGTTAGGAGCTTTACATATTTTATATCATTAAATTCTTCCAACAACTTAGTGAGGTAGACATTATTATTATTATTATTTTAGAGAAGAAATTAGGATTTAGAAATATTAATTAATTTTGCCCCTTAGTCACCTAAGGAGAATTTGGCAGAGGAGCAAACCATACTTATTTCAATATATTTCACTGGCCCAGTTCCACTTTGACTATTCTGAATTTCATTAAGGAGTGTCCTAAATTTACATGGTTGTCAGAATCCACATGTCTCTCTTACCCTCCACAATGAACAAACAAAAAGACAGATAGCTGATATAAAATGTCATAGTTAATTTTAAGGAAGTGCTAAAAGTTGGAGAGTTAAGATTTTTAGAGTTCATTCTTCATTCCTTTGGTTTTGTCTTTTGGAATAAGTTGTTATCCTTTAAGTATCATTATGTCATTTAAAATCTTCCTTATTGTCCAGCAGAAATTCTGAACTTTATTGAACATCTCAGCTCCACACAGATCAAAGTTTCTTCATTGATAGACGTTTAGCTGTGGGAACCACCACTAATCTCTAAAGGAGAAATCTGTATCCTTCTTAATCTTAGCAAAACATACTAACCATGAAGAGGGAGATCTTACCTACTAAAAAGTTAGAGAAATCAAAAGTAAGGTCATTGCTCTCATCCTTCACTTTCAATCTATTTCAGAAAAGCCACAGCTCAATCAAGGAATAAAGAAAATGCATATGCAATAAAATCGTTAGCAGGCTGTAGTGTATGGATGATGGCCAAATGTAAAATAAGAAATCCATTTCCTCAAACTGTAGAGTTCATATTTTCTGAACAGAATTAGTGGCTTTTGCAATTGATTACTCAGTTAGCATTTGCTAACAGTCTCTGTGTTTTAAGCAACATATGACCCAATGTTTTATACTGTATCCTCATAATCATTTTAATTTTATGCATGATAAGTCATCTAAATAAATACTAGTTTCATTTAATCTTCATTCAAACTGAAATCATAAGATTTTTGAATGTGAAAATATATATCTCCCCAGGATAGCTTAAGTAAATGATTCTATCTACATCATTGTACACAATCAAACATGCCTCAACATCAAAGTTTGTATAAAAAAAAAACAGTGACTGTGGTAAAGAATTGTTCTGGAGAAGATGCAACCTGATAGGCAATGTCAAATATATGTGGTTTGTATGCCCAGAAACAGATATTCTGGGATAGCATCACTATGCATTACCAAGAAATTGCTAGCTTATAAGAGCCATGGAAATGCCCAAGGTTGAATTTGAATTTAACAGTGACTCTCCAAAAGACAAGGGTGGGTAGAGGGGTAGTATTTTTTTTTTTTACCCAGCTGAGTTCTCTATGTTTGAATGTCTAAACTACATCTGCAGCGAAGTGGCATAGCCCTTATATTCTGTCCAGCCACCATTCCTTTAAAAACATAAAATGGAAAAAAATCTGATAAGCTAATTGCAAAAATGTGAACTTCTTAAACATATAATCTCTTAATTCTAAAATTAATATGAAATATCTCATCAAATATAAAGATTTTTATAGTTATGAAAAGAGAACTAATATGTCTTGACTATTACTAGCTGTTTTATTCAAAACTATAAAATTGCTAATAATCTTATGCATATTATATCTTTGTTCAATAGTTATTCTTCTATTTATATAAAGGTCTGATGTACATAAAAAAGAAAAAACAAAATTGTAACTTAGTGTGCATTTCTTTGTACCAGTTTTTTATTGTGTGGTCTTATTCTGCTTAATGCTAATAGCAGATGTGGCTTTCCCTTCTCCCATCATAGCGGGAATTTCCTTTCATGTGTCATGTTGTTGTCAAGTTTTCATCACCATTATCTACGTCAGTATTCCCCACAGATGGGGAGTACCTACTCTATTCTATGGAAAGTATTCAATCTGATTGTGTAGATATAGACCATTTTTTAACATTTTAATTTCAAAGTGAATTATGTTTTCAGATTTGCAATATGCCTGCTGAGTGAGTTAGAGTGTGTCACAAAATTTCTTCATGTTTCAGGATTCAGTGCTATAAAATAGTCAGTGGTATTGATTTGTTCTCTGGGAAATGTGATACATCTGTGTAAAATATTATTCAATTGATTTGTTATGTGAAAAGGTGCATCTTTCCATGAAAAACTCTTCCTCAGGGAGACGGAAGTTTCCATGGTTGTGAGATATTTTCTTTCTTAGTGCTGCCTTAAACACGACTGTCAAATATGTGTATTCTTGTGTTCCCATTACATTTTACGAGTGATTCTTAAATATTCTGGTCATTAAAATATTTAATATTCTGTTTACTAAAAAGAAAATAAGAAAATAAAAGCAATATGTAGTTTCAATTTTCAAGACAGTGGTAACAGAGGAGATGATAAAATGTGATGTGAACAGGAAATGGTAAAAAAAAAGTATAAATTATTTGCTTATTTGTTTGATTCTGGTTCAATGCAGCATAGTCTGGCTCACTAAAATATATTTACAGTGATTAATGCAAATATATAGTTATGATGACATAGGTAAAAGGGTTTAGCTATAGCAAAATAAAGATTTAGTTGGAGCTTCTCAGGAGACAAAACCAAGAAGGGGGAGTATCATTTTCACAAAGTAAATATTAAAAGAGGTAAAATAGTGAAATAATGCAAATATAAAATGAACATCTGTTAAAGATTTTATTCAACTTACTACAAGAAGGAATAAGTAAGATATTAAAATCATTTCAAAGAGCCAAAGACCATTTGAGAAATATATATATAGTAGTCATTGATGTGAGTATATAAACAATTTAATATTGTAAGTCTGCTGGGCTAGAGACAAATCTGGTTAATGTCTTATAGGGCAATAAACTGTAATCTTTGATACTGTCTGCGCTATTGGGCAGTAATAACATATTTCTACTAGACAAAAATCAGCAAAATTTACTAAATATATGATCTTTAATTTTGAACAAAGATTTGAATGAAATACATTCCCTTAGGATATCTTTAGGTGGCTTCAACACTACTTAGCATTGAAAAAATATGTGGCTTATGATTTGGGTATACTTTAGGCTTTATTTGTAATATTAGTTATAGCTAATATTTATTGAGTTTTAACTATATGTCTGATACTTTGTTAATTTATTTATAGGTATTAATTCAGTTACTCTTTAAAACTATATCAAGGCAGATCATATTATTATTTCACATTCTGATTTTTTGATGAAGCTGAGGCAGAAAATGTTAAACAACTCCCAAAATTGCATAGTAGTAAGTGTCGGAACAAGGATTCAAGTGCAGACTGTCTGACTTCAGAGCCAGATACCTTAACCCCGATGATTAAGTGTCAGTTGCACACACACACACACATTTTTTTTTTACCTATAGTGTAAGGGAAAAGAACACAGTGAGTGATAATCAGTAATTAATTTTCACACCTTTCCTTGTGGAGTTTTATATAACTGTTTTTCACAAGCAATACTTGGTATAAAACATAGATATATGTGAACAAATGTGAACAAAAAATGTGAACAAATGAATAATAGAGACCTTAAAATCTATTCATAGCATTTGGCTGAATTAATGTTATTGTAACATTTTCAGAGCATTTATTACCAATGTCTTAACATGAATAAAAATGAACTGCACACATAAAATGTCTAATGTTTTGCAATCCAGCTTCCAAAATAAACTAATTTCAATACATACTACTGGGTAATAACAACACAAACAACAAAACAGCAAACTTTGCCTGCTATGTTAGATTTTTTAATATAATCCAAGTTGAAAATTTATACCAAGAAATGTTAGTTGTATTTAAATCTTTTATTTTGGAAAATATACATATATATTTTACAAATATACCAATATTCTGTAAAGACATTATTTATAAAATAGGAATGACAATACAAATTCACTGGGTTTGTGAGATTTAAATGGGAATTTTTAAAGGAATAAATAACCCTTAAGTGTATATTGTACTAGTTCAGCCCTTGAACATCTTTACCTTTCTTTAGAAATGTACATTATATATTTTTTTAATTTCAAAATTTTAAGAGGGTACAAATGTTTTTGTTACATGGATACCTTGTATAATGCTAATTGTGTGCCCATCACCAGAATAGTGTTCGTTGTACCTGATAGGTAAGTTTTTACCATTTGCCTCCCTCCCATTCTCCCCACTTTCTTGGTTTCCAATGTCCTTTACATCTCTTTGTGCCCATGGTTTAGCTCCCAATTATTAGAGAGTGCATGTGGTATTTGTTTTTCCATTACTTCACTTAGGATAAGGGCCTCCAGTTCCATCCACATTGCTGCAAAAGACATTATTTCATTCCTTTATATGGCTGAGTAGTACTCCATTTTCTTTATCCACTCACAAATGGATGGGCACTAAGGTTGATTTCAAATCTTTGCAGTTGTGAATTATGCTGCAAAAAACATGGAGTGATTTTGATTTTTCTGAATTTTCTGGGATTTGTTTTGTGGGCTAACATATGATCTATCTTGGAAAATGTCTCATGTGCTGGTGAGAAGAAATGTACATTCTGAAATTTGGGGGTAGAACGTTCTTTAGATGTACATTAGGTCCATTTGTTCTAGAGTCCTGTTTAAGTCCAGTGTTTGTTGATCTTTTGCCTCAAAGATCTGTCCAGTTCTGTCAGTGGAGTGTTGAACTCCCCAGCAATTATGATGTTCCTGTTTATTTCTTTGCTTAAATCTAGTAGTAGTTGATTTATGAATCTGGTAGCTCCTGTGTTAGGTGCATATATATTCAGCCTTGTTATATCTTCTTGCTGAATTTTTCCCTGTGTTATTATATTATGACCATCATTGTCTTCTTTTTTTTTTTTAACCATTGTTGATTTAAAGTCTTATTTCATCTGATATGAGAATAGCTACTCCTGCTCACCTTTGGTTTCCATTTGCGTCGAATATTTCTTTCCATCCCTTCACCTTAAGTCTATGAGTATTCTTGCTATTTAGATGCGTTTCTTGGAGACAGCAGATACTTGGAGTGTGTTTTTTCATCCATTCAGCCAGTCTGTATCTTTTTTAATGGATCATTAAGACAGTTTACTTTCAATGTTAGTATTGATATGTGAGATACTCTTCTGTTCATTATGTTAATGATACCTAGTTGCTTTGTTTTCTCCTTTGTGTTACTGTTTTATAAGAGTTGCGAGCTTTAACTTTTGGTTACATTGGTAAGTACTGATTGTATTTTTTCAGATATAGAATACTTTTAAGCATTTCCTGTAGGGCGGGTCTAGTCTTAAAATTCCCGTAGTGTTTGCTTGTTTGGGAAAGACTTTATTTCTCCTTCATTTATGAGATTTAGTTTTTCAGGATACAGAATTCTTTGCTGGCAGTTATTTTGTTTAAGAAGTCTAAAATTGGGACCCTAATCCCTTCTGGCTTGAAAGGTCTCTGTTGAGAGGCCTGCTGTTAGTCTAATGGATTTTCCTTTGTGACTTACTGCTTTCATCTCACAGTTTGTAGAATTTTCTCCTTTACTTTGGCATTCCTCAGGCTGATGACTGTATGTCTTGGTGATGTCCTGTTTGTTATGAATCTTCCAGGTGTTGAATGACTATTTTGTATCTGGATATCTAAACCTCTAGCAATACCAGAGAAATTTTCCTGTATTATTCTCTCAAATATGTTTTCCATGCTTATTGCTTCTGCTGCTTCTCCCTCAGAGATCTCTATAATTCTCATATTTGTTCATTTTTCATAGTCCCATATTTGTCACAATGATTATTCATTTTTGTTTGCTCTTTTTTGTACATTTCTCACTGACTGGGTGTCTTTGAAATCCTTGTCTTCAAGCTCTGAAATTCTTTCTCCTGCTTGGTCTAGCCTGGTAAAACTTTCTGCTGTATTTTGAAACTCCCTAAATGACTCATTTCTTTAAGTTCTGCTATCTCTGTTATAATGTCATCTATCTCTTTAGTGAATTTTTCATTTATGTCCTGAATTAATTTTTTGCTTTCTTGGAGATGGTTTTCTACCATCTCCACAATTCCATTCATCTTACTTGACATCCATACTCTGAATTCCATATCTGTCATTTCAACAATTTCCTTTTGGTTGGAGTTCATTGCTGCATAGCTGCTGTGATTCTTTATGGATGTTCAGACAGTCTGTTTTTTCATGTTTCCAGTATGCTGACCTCATCTGGGGCCTCTTCTCTCAGCTTAAAACATATAGCAGATACACAGTATACCTGTTCTCCTCTGCTGGGACTTCTGTTGCTCAGTGAAGATGGGGGTGAGTGTCTGGATGGTGTGCTTGGGTCCTACTCCAGAAGCTTGACCAGGCATGAGAGGGGCACATGCACTGTGAGCCTTTAACAGTGCTGCTCTGCTGCATCTCCCCTGTTCCCCTGTGGTTGTCACCAGACCACTGTGGCAGGGCTGGCCTTGGTACCAGGTGCCCACTCAAGCTGCCTGGCTGGCAGTATAGGGGCATATGTGCAGTAGATGGAGGAGGTCTGCTGGGCACAGCATGCACGTGTACAAATCTGGGTGGCCAAGGTGCCAGGCACATGAGCAGGGCAAGGTCAGTGCTGGGTGTGGGGCAGGGTGTACCAATTGCAGAATGTGGCCCAGCAGGACCCCAGGTGTGGGATGGAATTGGGCCCCAGTTCAGAGCAAGCCAGCTAGCAGGTCATAATTCACACGCAGGGTGGGTCAGGGACCTGGGACAGAGTGGACACGTGGGGCAGGGTGCCTACATGGGATGGAGCAGGTTCTCAAGGTGCAGGGCTTGCATGTGTCTGTCAGAGCATCAGCAGGGCATGGTGTGCACAGGGCGTGGTACCCAGGGCATCTTAGCAGGACAGCATGGGTCCATGCCATGCAGTTTGCCCAGATCCAAAGGTCCTGGCTGTGCTGGCTTTTGTCCCACTTGGGCTTTTCAGGCAGCAGCAGCAGTAGTGGTCTAGCTGCCCCGACAATGGGCAGTGGGCGCCAAGGGCTACAGATGCTTGCTCCACTCAGGACCTGTGGGAATTGCAGTTGAGTGGGATCACCCAGGCCACAGCAGCAGGTGCAGGCCCTGGTGTCTTGCTCTGACCATGAGCAGTGGGAAGTGCACATCACCTGCCCATGGGGCACACATGAGCACTGGGATTCCCCACTCCCTCCCCACCTGGCAGGGGAAAGAAAGAGGGGAGGCAGCAGGCACATATCTGGCCCGTGGGAAAAAGTACCATTTCAGGGTTGGGATGTTACAATGGCGCCAACTGCAGCACCCGGGCCTGACAAGCCATCCCTTCTCTCCAGAGTAATGCAGCTGCATGGCCTCCAGTCAGGTCTGTGTATCAGTCTTGAGGCCTGCTTAGTGGGGAGGTCCTCCTACCACTTTGGTTCCAGTATCCTCAGGGGAAGCATGGAGCCCGGGATTCTCTGCTCTATCCCTTTTCCATGTGTGGGTGCCTTCACTAATTACTTCCAGTCCTGCTGAAAAGCTCGTCCAACTTCTGTCTTCTTCACTTCACTTCTACCTCCTCTCCATGGATTCCCAATGCTCTCACTCAGATGACTGATCCAAAGGCTAGTATTTATTTGCCACTTTTGATCCTCTCCATGAGAGCACCATTGTGCAGGCTGCTTGTAGTCCACCATCTTGCTCTGATGATCTTAAATGAGAATTTTTATGTAAAGTAGGTGACATTTAGTAGGTACAGAATTGAGGTAGAATATTTACCAGACTCAGTGCTAACTATTCATCATTCCCAATTAAGCATATCTCATCAAATGTGGAATCAGAACTCAAAGTTATTTTACAATGCTTTCTCTTGTTTATTGTTTTAATTTCTTGTCTCTACCCAACTGGCTTACCTTGACATCTGGCTATACATATTGTCTATGCACTGCCCAAGTCAGAGCTACAATTGTGGACATCCCTCAAACTGTGTGCCCGCACCCATTAGGTGAGAGTTTTCCCATCCCCTCCACCCCCTCCCACCTGCCCGGCCCCTGATGAATATTATTTCCATGTGTGATGTAAGTATTGATCAGTTAGTACCAATTTAATGGTGAGTACCAGTGGTGCTTGTTTTTCCATTCTTGTGAAACATCACTTTGAAGAATGGGTTCTAGCTCCATCCAGGATAATACCAGATGTGTTAATTCACCGTTGTTTTTTATTGCTGAATAACACTCCATGGTATACATATACCACATTTTATTAATCCACTCATGTATTGAAGGGCACCTGGGCTGTTTACACATCTTTGCAATTGTGAATTGTGCTGCTATAAACATTCGAGTGCAGGTGTCTTTATTATAGAATGACTTCTTTTCCTTTGGGTAAATACCCAGTAGTGGGATTGCTGGATCAAATGGTAGTTCTACTTTTAGTTCTTTGAGGTATCTCCACATTACTTTCCATAGAGGTTGTACTAAAGATCATTATCTTTAAGGACACAGATATGTTAATAGATGAACAAAAATCAAACAATCACATAGCAATAAAGTTTATATATAATGAGATGCTAAATAATATTGTACATACTATGATGCAATAGGAGTTTAGAAGAGGAAAGAATTAACCCAGAGTAGAGCAAGAAAAAGGGATTTGCAGATGAATGTTTGACTTGGATCATGAAAGTATATTTTTGACTATAAAGAGAAGGTGAAATGTACCGGGGGTGGAGCAACCTGAACAACAAACCAGGGTAAGAATAAATATGGCAAATGCATGAAAAGTGGGTGATAATTTTGACTGAATCATAGCATTCTTTTATTCATTGAGTCAGTCATCAAATATTTATTGAATATAAACCATGCTAGATAATGTTCCAAGCCATACATTGTTCCAAGTGCTAGTAGCTCATTAGGGAAAACAAACAATAAACTTCCATTGTAGTGTAAATGAAGAGTAGTAAGAAAATGGCAACTAATTAGAAATATTTCTGGATATATAACATATTATTATAACGTTAGGGATATAAAGACCTAGCTAGTAAGCCTTGCCCTCTTCTAGTTCCTTTGCACATGCTACAAAGTTCCTTCTATTTAGAATGCTAGTAGGCTAATTATCTGTACTAGGTAACTCACTAGATTATTCCTACTCATTTATAAAATCCCCCTATGAGAAGCCGCCTCTGACTTCCCAAATTCTGTCAGGTTTTCCTGCTCTCACAATGCTATTTGACTATCTTTCTTAAAACATTTCGCATTTGTTATTTTACATTTTTTTGTGAACATGAAATAAAAATATATTTTCCCTTACTGAACTATGAATTTTATGAGAGTAAGGACAATGCCTGCTTTTGCTTCCTGATGCCTAAAAATGTAAGATATCATTATATTAAGCATTATGCCTTTTTAAAAGCTCAGACTTTTTATAATAGCTAAAAAGGAATTATCTTGGGCTCTTTAATTAAAAGTAATCAACTCTTCCAGGTCCAGGCAAATTATATTTTAGGCCAAAAGTAATTGTAATTATGTTAGTTAACCACTCCTGATAATTTTTCAGAATTTATGATTAATAGAAAGTAAGTAGAAAATACCTTAATTTTCAAAATGAGGAAATGAATAAACCTCAAAAATACATAGGCTACCATAGAATTAACAGCTCTTTAGTTTAGGTAATGCTAGCAGCAAGCATAAATTAATTAGAAAAAAGTCATGTCAAACGAGTTTCATTTCCTTTAATTTCTTTTTGAATGTATTATTATAATCCTCAATCAGATGACTGCTGAAGACATAGGCCACAGTGGTTGTCAAAAATATTTCCTGATATCCTATGGATAAGAGAGATAAATGTGTCTGGGTGATAGAAGTAAGTGGTTGAATGACCTGAAGAATGTAGATGGCTAGATTCCAATCTGGAGGAAGTTCAGAAAAAGAAAATAATAGAAGGCAATTTTAATTACATTTGCAAAGGGAAATTAATGATAGTGATACTTTATATAATGAATAAAATCAAGATAAGCAAAAGGTGTACATTCAGTAAAAGAAAATGCAAAGATTCATGTTCAAGTTGTAGTAAAAATGTATTCTATTATATACAAATATGGGTTAAAAATTGGTTTGAGAGCACTTCATATATTAAAGACTTGCAGGTTTTAATTGGTCATAGTCTGTCTCATGGTGCACCTACAGAAAAGTCACTGGCAATAAAAGCAACCAAAAAATGGCTGACTGGAGGCATCTGATACTAACCTCCTCCACCAAGAAGAACCAAAATAGCAAGTGGATGATCACACTTTGAATAGAATACCTAAGAGAGAACACTGGAATTCAACAGAGAAGGGGCAGAAAACACCTAAGGCAAGGAAGTGGGGAGGAAAGTGAGGCAGCCTGCTTGGCTTGGATCAGCTGGGAGCCTACAGAAGCTTCCCAATGAGGGCAAAGGGTAAGTGAGTGTGACCCCCAAGGATCCACATTTCCAGCATGGATTCATACAATCCTAGCCATGGGAGAGTCCCTCAATCCACTTGGGCCCTGAGATTAATATAGGGAACTCCCTGGAGACCACACTATGGCATTGTTCCAAAGATGGAGCTCACTCCAAGTCCTACATGCTCCCCTGGAGTTTTAATCAGTTATAGCAAAGTGCCATTTTGACAGCCCATTCCCCACCAGACTACATCCTGCCCTGGAGCCCAAGAGCCCCTGTACCTCCACGTATCTGGAGCCCCATTGACATAACCTGCCCACAGTTTCGTGCTGCTGTTGGCTGCTGCCACCAAGGCTGAAGAGTGAGCCATTGGCAGTGACCCACCAACCCCAGTAGTAGGGTTGCTGCACATTTAAAAGTGCCCTGAGGAAAGGCTAATCTTCTTATAGCCACCACCTGGGGCCAAAGCACACACTCTTTTAGTGGCACCTTTAGTCCAGGCACCTGTTTATGACTGCTGCCACTGAAAGCAATTTCACCCTCCCTAGCAGCAGGGCTGTAGTATAGCCACTGCCAACCCCACCGAAAGATTCTGATGGGGGCCTGGGGATCACCACAGCCAGTGCCTGCACACACCACTAAGGGGTTGAGGGCAAGCTCAATTGGCCTGACTCTACCTCCTTATGTATGGGGGTGTGGGGATTGCCCTGCCCCATCTACCACCATTGATACCTGAGACTGGGCCTATACAACTTCTGCTACCATCACATCTGGCACCCACCCATGCATGCCACCTGTGGGCCTGTGGACTGGCCCACCCGGCCCATCATAGCCACTGCCAACACCAGCACAGACTGGGAGCCAGAAAATAGTCCTACCACTGCTACTGCTATTGTTCATGTCATGCCTGCTGCCCAGGAACCCAAAGACCTACCCCCCTGAAGACCTACCTGCCCACTGCCACCACTGCTGGCACCCAAGATAGCCATCTGGAGACCCAAGAATCAGCCTGCCTGGACCCACTAACACTGGTGCCAGTGTACACTGCCCTGGAGCCCAAGGGCAGATATGCTCAATCTGCTGCTGCCAACACTGGGTCCCAAGGATTGGCCCACCTGACATCCCCATCCCCAGCAAAACTTCACCACAGCCTCCACTAACATTCACACCCTAAGCCACTGAGAAAATCACAGACACTACTGATGCTGTTTATAGCCAAAGAAATAATATGGGGACTACACTACTTCATTCACCCAGAATCAAAGCCAAAGTTCTTTGCCCAACCAACACCATAGATATATCTTCAGGAAAACATCCTCTGCTACAAAAGCAAATTCAAAATATTAGCAGAAGTGACTGTTACATAAGATGCACAGATTTCAACATAAGCACACACACAAAAATATGAAAAATCAAGGAAATATGACACCTTCAAAAGAACACAATATTTCTTCAGCAACAGATTCCAATAAAAAGTTTATAAAACTCAACACTGGAGCACTCAGATATATAAAGAAGCAAATATTATTACACCTAAAGGGAGAGAAAGAATCTAACACAAAATAAACGGGGACTTCAAAACCCCAATCTAGCATTAGATAAATCATCTAGACAGAAAATTAACAAACATTGGATTTAAAGTATACTTTACACCAAATGAACCTAACAGACATTTACAAAACATTTCATCCAATAGCTACAAAATACACATTCTTCTCATCAACACAGAAAACAGGATGGACCATATGTTAGGACACAAAACAAGTCTCAACAAATTTTTAAAACATCAAAATTTTATCAAATATCTTTTTCAGACAACAGTGAAATATTACTATAAATTAATAATGAGGGACATTAGAAACTCTGAAGATACATGGAAATTGAACAACATGCTCCTGAATGACCACTGGGTCAAGGAAGAAATTAAGTTAAAAATTTAAAAAATTCTTAAAATTGAAACACAACATGCCAAAACCTATGAGATATAGCAAAAAAAAAAAAAAAAAAAAGTGATGAAAGGTAAGTTTATAGTAATAAACACCTCTATCAGAAAGTAGAAAGATTTCACATAAGCAATCTAACAATGAATAGCATGTTAAGGAACTAGAAAAGCAAGATCAAACCGAACACAAAATTAGTAGAAGGAAAGAATAAATATTGAAGCAGAATCAAATGAAATAAAGAATAAGAACACAATGCAAAAGATCAATGAAACAAAAAGTTGGTTTTTTGAATTACTGTGAAACTAACATGAGTGGCTGGAAGCACAGTCTTCTCAAGCCTTTAGCGATGTTGGAAAGTTCTTCATTGGTGACCAGGCACTGGGATTCCCATTTGTGCAGGTGGTTCTCCCCAGAGCCTCTTGCAGAGCCCATTGAAGGAGGTAGAGAAACAGTCCTGGTTATTCCCATCTGCTCTTCAATACTCTGGCATCTCAGGAAATGACTTGGGAGCAGTGTGTGCTCAGTTGTGGGAGGAAGGGTCACACAGATCATTAGTGTCTCTCCCTTGATACCACCCAATAACACCAGTGAGTTTTATCTTTTGTATGGAGTCTTATCAAAACACATTTTTTCACTTATGTTGGAGTATTTGAATTCTTTTTTTGGTTTGTTTATTTAAAAAAATTTAGGGGGTACAAGTGTTTTTTGTTATGTGGATAAATTGTATCATACCCTAGTAATTCCTAAGCTGCATTTGTTTGCACTTTGTGGAGCCATGTTAACTTCTAACATTCTGACAGACTCAGAGAAAAGTCACATTGGAATTAGTTTAGCAATTTCTTCCCTTCAACATATATTTATTGTAGGCCTACTATGTGCTCAGTGCAATGACACCCAGTTTTGTAATCTGTCTCCTAAACCAATCCTACTTGAGATGCCTTGATTATTTACAGGTACAACTAGAAAAGCATCTATGTTATTAAATATTTTAAATTTAGTTCAAAAAATAGAATGCAGCATTGAATAAGGGGAGTAATTCCTTCTTTCAATATGTGGGAAATTTAATATTGTTAAACATTTTTGTGAAGGATTTTTGAAGGAGATGGTAGAAAGTCCTTTTGCTTTATAAATACATTCTTGCACACTAAAAAGCAGGTTTTTTTTTAACAAGAGATTGGTTTAAATGCATGCTTACAGTGAATGTACTGTACCTAAATCTCAATGTCATGCATTTCCATTCCCCCTCAAATTAATAGCAATTGGCATAGCAGAAGAATATAGTGATTTGTATTATAGTTGACTTGGCCACCTGCCTCATGGGCTAGGTGAAGGTTAATAAGGAACTATTTTATAAAGGTATCTATAGGTCGTTAGTATGCTAATTAGGTACTGTGGTGCAAGGTAGCCATTGCTTTACTCTTGTAGGAGAAAAAAAGATGCTGCTGTGTGCTCCATTAGAGAGGCCTCATTTCTGCACCCAACTTTGGGTTAATGATTGAGCCACAGAAGTACTGGTGATGTTGATAATGTAGAGACCAGTGCTAGCCTTTCTGATCTCTGTCTCATCATTTATTACCTTCTGTAGTGAACAACAAGATTTTAAAAAGTTATTTTTTGAAAAGATAAACAAAATCAATAAACCACCAGCTAGATCGACAAAGAAAAAAGAGAGAGAAGACCCAAATAAATAAGATCAGAAACAAATAAGAAGATATTACAACTAAAGTACAAAAGATTGTCAGAGACTATTATGAATAACTATATGCAAACAAACTGGAAAAACTAGAGGAAATAGATAAATTCCTGGACACATATAACCTAGCAAAAATGGATCAGAAAGGAACAGAAAATATGAACCAACCAATAAAAAGTCTAGTAACAATGAACAATGAAAAGTTCAGGACCAGCTGACTTTGCTGCCATGTTCTACCAAACTTACAGAGAACTAACACCAATTCTCCTCTATTCCAAAAAATAGAACAGGAGGAAATTCTCCCTAACTCCTTTTATCAGGCCAGTATTGCTCTTCTACCAAAACCAGAAGAAGACACAACCAAAAAAAGAGAACTACAGGCCAATATCTCTGATAAACAGTGATGTAAAAATGCTAGTAAATCAAATCCAACAGTACATCAAACTGACAATACAACATGATCAAGTGGGATTTATCCCAGAGATGCAAGGGTGGTTCAGCATACACAGATCAGTAAATGTGATAGATCACATCAACAGAATGAAGGACAAAAACCATATGATTATTTCAATTGATGCTGCAAAAGCACTGGACAAATTCAACATCGCTTCGTGATAAAAACTGTCAAAAAACTGGGTAGAGAAGGAACTTACCTCAATATGTTAAAAGCCATATATGACAGACTCACAGCAAATATCATATTGAATTGGTAAAAACTGAAAGCCATTCCTTTAAGATCTGGAACAAGACAAGGATGCACACTTTCACCACTATTATTCAACACAGTACTGGAAATTCTAGCTAGAGCAATCAGTCAAGAGAAAGAAATAAAGGGCATCCAAATTGGAAAGGAAGAATTTGAAGTATCTTTGTTTGTAGACGATGTGATCTTATATCTAGAGAAACCTAAAGACTTCACAAAAAAACTATTAGAACTGATAAATTTAGTAAAGTTCCAGTATATAAAATCAACATACAAACATCAGTAGCATTTCTATATGCCAACAGTAAACAATCTGAAAAAGAAACCAAGAAAGCAATCCCATTTACAATAGCTATAAATGAAATAAAATACCTGGGAATAATCTTAGCCAAAGAAGTGAAAGGTCTATATAATGACAATTCTAACACATTAATGAAAGAAGTTGAAGAGGGCACAAAAAAAGAGAAAGATATTCCATGCTCATGGATTGGAAAAATCAATATTGTTAAAATGTCCGTACTACCCAAAGCAATCTACAGATTCAATGCAAGCCCCATCAAAATACCAATGACAATATTTATGGAAATAAATAAAAATAATCCCAAAATGTATATGAGACAACAAAAGACCCAGAATAGTCAAAGCCTTCTTGAACAAAAGGAACAAAACTGGAGGAAGCCCATTACCTGATTTCAAATTATACTACAGAGCTGTAGTAACCAAAACAGCTTGGTACTGGCATAAAAACAGACACATAGACCAATGGAACAGAATATAGAACCCACACATCTATAGTGAACTCATCTTTGGCAAAGTTGCCAAGAACATACAGAGGGGAAAGGACAGTCTCTTCCATAAATGGTCCTGGGAAAACTGGGTATCCCTATTCAAAAGAATGAAATTAGACCCTTATTTCTCACAAATTACAAAAATCAAAATGGATTAAAAACTTAAATCTAAGACCTGAATCTATGAAAGTACTACTAATAAAAGAAAACATTGGGGAACTACTTCAGGACATTGTTCTGGGTAAGGACTTCCTGAGTAACACTCCAAAGCACGGGCAACCAAAGCAAAATTGGACAAATAGGATCACATCAAGCTAAAAAACTTTTTTCACAGCAAAGGAAACAATCAATAAAGTAAAGAAACAACCCACAGAATAGGAGAAAATATTTGCAAACTACATGTCAAGGTATTAACAACTAGAATATATAAGGAGCTCCAACAACTCAACAGGAAAATATCAAATAATCTGATTAAAATATGAGAAATGGATCTAAATAGACATTTCTCAAAAGAAGACATACAGTGGCCAACAGCTATATGAGAAAATGCTGAACATCATTAACCATTAGAGAAATGCAAATCAAAACTATAATGAGATATTATCTCACCCCAGTTCAAATGGCTTTTATCAAAAAGACAGAATGCTGGAAAAGATGTAGAGAAAGGAGGACCCTTGTACACTGTTGGTGGGAATGTACATTAATGTAACCACTATGGAGAGCAGTAGGGAGGTTCCTCAGAAAACTAAAAATAGAACTACCATATGACTTAGCAAACCCACTGCTGGCCATATAACCAAAGGATGGGAAATCAGTACATTGAAAAGATATTTGCACTCCCATGTTTATTGCAGCACTATTCACAATAGCCAATATATAGAATCAACCTAAGTGTTCATCAGTGGATCAATGGGTAAAGAAATTGTGGTATATATACACAATGAAATATTATATATTGAAATCTGCCATTTGCAACAACATGGGTGGAACTGGAGAACATTAAGTGAAATAAGCCAAGCACACAAAGACAAATCTCATATGTTCTCAGTCATATGTGGGAGCTAAATATAGAAAAAGCCAATTGATCTCACGGAGACAGAGTGTAGAATGACAGTTACCAGAGTCTGGGAAGGGTAGCAAGGAGAGGAGGATAAAGTGGGGATGGTTAGTGGGTGCAAAAATATAGTTAGATATTAATAGTTAGATAAAATGAACAATATTTGATAGCACAACAAAGTGACTATAATCAACAGTAAGTTAGGGTATACTTTAAAATAACTAAAAAAGTGGAATTGGAATGTTCCTAACACAAAGAAATGTTAAATGCCTCAGGTGATGGATACCCCAATTACTCTGATTTGATTAATTCACATTGTGTGCCTGTATCAAAACATCACATATACCCTATAAAGATATACAACTATTATGTACTCATAATAATGAAAAATAATTTTAAAAAGAGCAAATTAAGCCAAAAGTAAATAGAAGAAAAATAATAAATGTAAGAGAAGAAGTAAATGAAAAAGAAACACTAAACACTAGAGAAAATTAAAAAGTCACAAGATTAATCAAATTTATGTAAATATCAATTAAACTTTTAGTAGGCTTTTTTTCATTTTGTAAATTGACAAAGTGATACTAAAATCACTTGAAATCCCAAATCACTATGAAAACCCAAAGGACCTAGAATAACTAGAACATTTTTTAGAATAAGCTGAAAGAATTTCACTACCTGATTTTAATAACTGTCATAAAGTTGCAGTAATCATACAGTATTCACATAAATGTAAACCTATCTAACATTAGAACAGAATATAAAACCCAGAAATAGAGCCCCATAAATGTGGCTAATTGATTTTCTGCAAAGGTTCCTCTCTGAGCCAATGAGGGAAAAAGAGACTTTTCAACAAACAGTGCTAAATAAACTGGATATCCATACGGAGAAAAAATTATCCTTGACCCTTACCTTACGTAGTATAAAAATTAACTTGAAATGGTTTATAGGCCTCAATAAATGTATGGCTGAAGTTATAAAGTTTCTAAAAAAAATATGGAAGAGAAACTTTCACAACGTGGACAGGCAAATATATTTTGGATAGGACATAAAATGCTCAAACCATAGGAGAAAAAAGCAGATATACTTCATCAAGATGAAAAACTCACGTCCTTGAGAGGCACTGTGAATCCACAAAATGGGAGAAAACACCAGGGAGATAAACACACGCACATGTGATATTGAATCATATTTAGAAATGTACAGAACACTTGCAATGTAATAGTAACTACCCGATTACAATTTTGACAAAAAAATTTGAACATACTTTTACCAAGGAAGAAATGCAATATACATGGCCAATGAATACGTGAAAATGTGCTTAACATCATTGATCACTAGGGAAATAAGAATTACAAATAAGCGTAGTGTCTTATAAAGTTAAAAATACAATTATCTAATGACCAAACAATTCTACACCTAGGTATTTAACTACGAAAAATAAATACATATATCCACCCAAAGACTTGAAACAAATGTTCGTAGATGTTTTATTCATAACAGCCAAAACCTGGAAACAACAACCCAAACATCCATGAACAGCTGAACGGCTAAACAAATTTTGGTATATAGATCCACAGGAGTACTATTAGCAATAGACATAAAACTCATTTACACAACAGCTGGTATAAACAATAAACAATATGCACAGTATACAATGATATATACAACAACATGGATAAATATTAAAAACATTATGCTGAGGGATGGAAAAAGAAAATTCATAATGTGGGAATCCATTTAATGAAACCATAAAGTACCAAATTATAGTAATGGAAAGCAGATTGGTGGTTATTAGGGACTGGCAATAAGGGGACAATTGATTTGCAAAGGTGTACAAAATGATCTCTTGGGATAATGGAAATGTTTTACATCTTGATTTATGATGGTGATTTCATAGGTATATAATCTAGTCAAAAGACATCAAAATGTAAATTTTAAGTGAGTGTCTTTTTATGTATATGGATTACATCTCAAAGAGGTGTATACAAAACCAGAAATATTTGTAAAGATTTCAGCTAGAATGCTGGAGTCATACAGATTAAAATTTGATTCTCTGCTTTGCCATTAACTTCAGGTAAGTTAATTATTTTCTCTGAGCTTCATCTTTTTCTTATGCAAAGCAGAGGTAAAGATGAGCCCTAATTCTTAGAATTAATGAAAAAACTGAGAAGAATAAATGAAACTGCGTGTCAAGTGCATAGCATAATGACTGGTGTTTAATATATAATAGCTTCTACTTTGGAAGGAATTAGCCTTATCCCTAAGCTAACTTCCAACAAATTTATAGGAAGTTTAGCGTATCAAATTCATGGTTGGATAAAATTTGACTGTACTCTAGAGTTTTATTTGTGTGCATTTTGAGACATTTAATATTATTCAAGGGAAGTATCTGAGACATTTTAGGGAGCCCCTCTCAGCAGATCTGTAGGGCTGCAAATTACTTTTGTGCACAAATAGAAACATGGCTGTGATGAGATAGGAAAAGTTTTCCCAGTTGTGGCAGAGTTAGCCACTGAGGTTAAAAACTTTGTCAGCTAGGAAGCTATAGTTTTAGGATATAGGAAAACTCTAGTAAGTGTAATCAATGAGCTTGCCCAGAAAAATCAAGGCACCCATATAAATGCATAGGTGATTGTGAATTCAAAATCTAAAAATAGGCTAGTAAATCTTTACTGACTCTGATAGAATAAACTAATGATGCAGCCTCTACTATGTTTTATACGTATACAGAGAAATTTGTAGAATGGAGTATTGAAGTGACTATAACCCTTTTGGCTGCTTTTCTGCACATTTAATTTTGTTCTTAGATATTTAAAAACATTTCTACTACATATGCAGAGGGATTAACTAGATATAGATGGTTTGGTGGTGACGTTGCTTAAGAGTTCACATTTAAGTTTGGATGGTCTTTTATTTATGTACATTTGCTTCAAACATTCATTGGATTTTGTGATTAAAAAGCAGGCTGTCTTCTCCATAATTTAATTCTATTTGGGGTTTTTGATTATTGAATCTAATTTTATCTTAAATGATAATCATATAGAAATATATATTTTTGAATAGGAATATAAAGAAATTTGATCATATTTTGATATGATAAAATTTGATAGCTACTTAAATTTTCAAAGAAAAACCAGAAGGATGTTTTTTCTCTGATGTAAGGAAAATAGTTATAATTCTGAGGCATTTTTTACCTTTTATATTGTCAAACAACTTGTGAATGTTGGGACAGATATTTCTGGAACTCCCTTATGTGAAATGGTTGAATTCTATTTATTCAATGAGATTAAAAGGTTTAGGATTCTCTATGTTATAGCCAATGTGCATACTAACTTTTTATTAAAATACAGGCTTCTAGAGAGATGAGTATATACTGTATTGTGAGACTATTTTTTAACTCAATACAACATGTGAGATTAATTAATGAAAATCTGCTGATGTAAAATTAGTAATAAAATTGTGCCATGCTATAGTGAAAGATATTCAGGGAATAAACTTTCTATGTGCTTCATCTGTTTGCTTTAAAATGACTTTTGCTTGTATTATTTCCTCATAAAACATTGTTTTAAATTATAGTGCTAATAATACAATCTTACTTAAATATGAGAATAACACATTTCACTTCTTTTACAATTCTAAAATAACATTGATTAACGATATTTAATGTATTAATTACAAAATAGAACATACCTCTTAAAATCAGGGTTATGCACATGAAAACATATTAGTGAGACATAAAAAGTTGTCAGAAAATAAAAGGAGAACTACCTTAATAAAATGAATGTCAAAGATCAAGGAAACTGGAAAAAGCAAAGACATGCTAGAATGAATCTGCCTGATACCTGAGAATAATTAGACTCTAGTTTATGACTTTCTTTAGATTTAATATAGGATGTTTGGCTCATTTGTTCTGTTTCTTTGGACTCTGACATCAATCACTTACATAATTCATTATCCAATTCATTTGTCTGATTCTTTCTGTAAACTGTAAATATATCTATGTCTCGCACTGAATGCATAATTTAGCGCCCCCCCCCAAAAAAAATTCTTCTCTAGTGGTTTTTCCCCCCCTCTGGTTTAGAATTTTTATGATGTCTTTCCTTAGATTAAACTAAAGTATTTGAAGTATGTAAATATTCTTTATATAAAAGTTTGAACCTTTAAGATATTTAAGGTTTAAAAGGTTTAAAGAGCCTTAAAAAGATCAATGTTGCTTAGTTTCAAGATTGTAGTCATTTATTCACTAACCAAATAGGAAGCCACAAATATGTGATAGGTACTGTGGTAGGCATTGACAATACTATTTTGAGAAACTAAAGACTCACTTATGTGATAGATTTTATTTAGAATGGCTCTCAGAATTGGTTTTAAAAAAGTGTGTTAGGGGAAACAAATGTAGGATTTTTTTCTCTGAAAAATTTATATATCATAACTATCTATGAATTATACTTTTATAACACTTTGATTTGATTCAAATCAAGTAGTTGATAGAAATGTTAAAATATTATGATCATAGTAAAGAAATGATTTACAAAAATTCTAAATAACATACTAATTTCAAAATAAATCATATTAAAGTGTAAATATTATACAATTATACAACATTATAAACAATGTATACAAACTTTACTTTTATTCCACAATAATTACAGTTATTATAGCTGTTTTTCTATTTCCTAATAATTAGAAATATATCATTACAACTTAAAATGAGGCATCGGGTTTTAGATTATTTGTTTTCAGAAAAAAGTTGATGCTTCTTATAGAACACTATATTGGTTTTCTCCTTCTTGCATTGATTTTTTTGTCTGAGAAATCTTGTATGCTTTCATCACAACTCAGTCTTGCAATCCTTTTCAGACATATAAAATAAGAGAACACACTTGGGGAAAAAAGGAATTTCTCAAACTCCCTAATGTTTCACATATTGGGTTACAGTGTATGTATATGTGCTCTTTAACTTCCTTTGCTGGAAAACAAGGTATGAAGTAAGCAGGATGATTTTACTCTGAATTTATGTTACAAGAATCTAATCATCATGGTAAATTATTAATGACTAATAGCTCTCTAACCTGCCTTATGTCAGTACAGACACAGGATCAGGTTAAGTTCACTGAAGATTTCATGGTTTTAGCATTTAATATTAAAGCTGGCAGTGAAATATGAATATTTTGAATGTCATTTTTGGATTGAAGAAAAAACACATCATAAACCTCCCATTTTTAATTTCTAATTCATTCCACATCAATAGAATATACTCATTTTTAATGTTTATCAAAGCTTTTCTATTAAGAGAAGAAACATAGGGTCTTAAAATTAATGTAAAGATCTTTTCTAGTGAAACAGTGTCCTTGAAGGAAATCACTAGAGATTAGCTGGATGATTCCGACTCACGACAAGGGGTGATCTAGACAGGAATATGATGATCTACCCTCTCAAAACATCTTTAATAAGAAAAATGTGTGCTTGATATGTAGGGAGAGAGTGGAGCATTAGAATGGGAGTTATAAATTCAAGCAAATCTGCTAACTCTTTCCTCCTTGGGACCAACTAAGACATCTTAATTACCATAATTTCTGAAGCGCCCTAAGCTACAGATACACATATATTGAAACTGGCAATTGCTCTTATTATAGAATTGCATTCTATAGTGATTCCAACAATGGATTTCAGTGTAAATTTTTATTCCTTGAAATCTGTAGAATTCATCACCTGGCATTCTGTTTGTTATTTGGACTTAGAGGGTCTGACCTAAGCAGACAAAGGACTTCAGAGGATTGAATATCTGCTTAGGGAGAGCAGCCTCACTCAATAAGCTAAGAATCAGAAATAATGTCTAGAAATCCCATAGTAATTTGTTTTATAGTAAAGTCCATTTCAGGAAAAAGTATATACATTTCTTATTAAATTCCTAGAAAACATGTGAGTCTATTACAAAGTTTTCCACAAAACTGATTGTCCTGTGAAATGCAAGAGATTCTATAATTTTATAACTGTTATAATACTAGAAAATTTCAAATAACTATTTGACCATTAAATTAATGAAACATTTTATATCTTTCCTCTTTAAGAGTTCACATTTTCTTTTTGTTTAAAAAAATTCTGGAGACATGTCATTTGTTTCATCTTACATCTTCTGCTAGTAACACTATGGCTATTTGTTTATTTATTTAAATGTCATTATTTAGACAAATTCCTTTGTGAGTGCTCTATTTTTCCTTGAATACTGAATCCCATTACAGGTACTCTGTCTAAATAAATAGTGGTGTAGTAAGATGAATGTAATTCAGTTTGCAGACTGACTATAAAGATGCTGTTGCTTTTAAATCAGAAGACTTTTATAAGTTGCAAATGTTTTCTGACTTCTTTCTAACTCATTAAAACTTTTGTGAATCCCGTCAAATATTTCTTATCCAACAGGGAAGTCAGTACTTACAGAAAGATGGCAAAAGGCGACTTGGTGAAGTAGTTGCCTTGGGAGAACTCTGAAATAGTTTCTTACTGTTTCAGTTGAATCCTCTTGGGTTATCATCCAATTTTCCTAACAACCAATACCCATTCTTCAAAACACACACGCTCATACTTTTACACAGGAGTCAGATGATTATGTATCATTTATTTTACATCAAAATAATCGTTAATTACAACTTTAAAAAATAATTAAAGTTAGCAGGGTTCCAACCCCCATTTATTAAAGTAAATTATAGACTGTGGTTATCTACTTGTTTGTGAAACAGATGCATAAAGAATTTCCTAAAATAATCAAAATTACTTAACAGAAAATTTTCTGGCAATTATAATAGAAAGAATACAGCACTCTTGGTTTCTCGTTAGATTTTTGGAGAATGTATTATAAATCTCAAGCGACTGCATGTAATAAATGCTGCAACTGTTCTAATTACTGTTTGTCTCAAACAGAGCAATAAAACAGCAGTCACAAGCACAATAATGGGGATTGTTCATTATGGAACTAATCTCACAAGTATATTTTCATAGAAAAAAAATACAATATTAAGTGATTAAACGATAGAAAGTCTTGAAGGACGTCATTAGCATTGTACACCAAACATCTACAAGCAACCACTTCCCAGAAGATATATATGTATACGTATATATACCTTATATATAGAGAAAGAATCCTCTGTGCTACATACTAAAAATGCATAGTATAGGAAGCTTAGACTTCGTAGATACATACATATAGATATATGTATATCTTAGTCTAGTAACTTAAAAATATATAAATAAGAGTAAAGTTCACCACTATTTCTGTGTGACACTGATACTGTTGACTCTTGGTCATGAGAGACATGCTCTGAGTTGTTTTTCGAATACAAGTGATGAATCCCTTTGGAAAGGAAACATGTTTTTTTGCCTGGAATAAGTCATCCTTGGACCAGAAATAACTATCATGGTCTCGACGACTGGATTTCCCAAATAACAGAAACAAGACATGTAAAATTTTGGCAGTTACTAGATTTTTTACTTAAAAATTAAAGCTTTACTAGCACTGATAGATAGAGGTGGGGGACTTACTGCAATCAAGATTGAAATTTTGGTGTCTTAGCAAACAATAATTTTATTAGTGCCTATGCTGAGATTTCCTGTCTTTTCCTGTAGCAAGCTGTGATGTTCCGGTAATGCCAGTTGTCAGGAAATGTTCTAAACCAAAAATATTTAACTATGAGGATTAAAAGTTTTATATAGTTCTATTAGTATTGGGTAGAGAAATTAGGAATAAAACAATCAAATACATGGCAACAAGGAGTCATAGTAGAAAACACTTATCTATAGAAAATATACCATAGTATCAATTATATTCCCACAACTCAAAAGATTAAAATCTATTTACAGAAGAAAAAGAAGCACATGTGAAAACACTTCTGAAAAAATGGTACATCTCTTGGTATATGACTCTAGAGATGTTAAGAGTAAAAATGGAAAGGAACTAACAAATTAAAGAGATGTTTTTAAATAAGTGACTCGTTTAGTTATTTCTTTGTCACTGGCTCTATATATTCATCATTTAAACATTCATTATTTTATTAAACATTTACTGAGTCCTGAATCTGTGCCAGCAGAGTATGGCTATCTAGGTTACCTAGGTAGACAAAACACAATCTCCAACCACAAGAAGTACACAGTCAAAAAAGTGAGACAGAGAAATAAACTCATGAAGCTGCAGTAGAGAGTGAACAGTACAATCATGAAGCACATACAAAGTAGAGATACAGTGTAAAAGAAGGATATATTAACTCTATGGTTGTGTCAGGAAAGGGTATATGTTATTATATATTGGTAGAACTACTGTGTATGTAGAGGAAGTTGTAAGTTTAAGAACTTAATAGGACTCATTGGTTGATATTAGAAATAATTCTTAAAATTAAATCTATCAGAATGCAAAGAGTAGTTTCACAGTGAAAAGTATTTTCTGATTAAAAATATGTAAATATATCAGTGAAAGTGACTACGATGAGACAAAGAAGGGTAGTGGATGAAGAACCTTGATTGCTAGTGCATCAGTTATCTATCACAGTATAACACATTACCTCAAACCTTAGTGACTTTCATTATGCTGTGGATTGGTAGTTCAGGCATTTCTTCTGCTGTTGTCACCTAGGACCACTCATACAACTAAAGATATCTGAAGGCTTGATTGGATTGAATGGCCTCACATGCTAGGAGTTGGTGTTGCTGTCAGCTGAGTTGTCCTTGGTCTTAAGCACATGGCCTCTTTTCCTCCATTCTGTACTTTTTCACAGCATGGTGGTCTCAGTATTCCAAAAGAGCAAGAGTGGAATCTGCAACATCTCCTAAATCCTAGAATCTGAAATTTGAACAATGTTAATTCTGCCACATTCTATGGGTCAAAGCAAATCACAAAATCAGCTTCAATTCAAGGGGAGGTAAAAATAAACAAATGAGCAATGTGATTTTGAAATGATTCGGGTCAACATCATATAGAGACTTTCTCTAATAACTCAGAATTTTAAAAGTTAAGAAAAATGAGTCAGTTGGTCTAGTAGAATTGAAAGCAAGAAGAAGAATAAACTGTTTTTAAGGATACATTTAGAGATGCTAACACTAGCAGGCAAAGGAGCCAAAATGAACCCAGAAGGTAGTTGCTGGAATGAATGAAATGAAAGATGATAAAAAAGTAATACAGTTTGATCAAAGATGAGGTTTAACGTACCTGAAAGAGTTAGAAAGTGTTCAGCAACAAGGGATTGGGGTCTGATACTGAGTTGGGTAAAATAGAAAATTCCCATTCTTTGTCTCATTAGCTCTCTGATGGCAATACTTTTAGACTGATAATGAATATGGTGTGAGATTACACAAATGTATTTAAATTGATGTTGGAAATTTGTCTCTTTCTAGTTACTATATCACATAATTAAAAGCATAATGTATCTCTTCATTATCAACAAATAGTTTAAGTAGCATATCTAGTCTAGCATTTAGGTTAGTAACATGTAAACACTCAAAGAAAAAACATTTGACTAATCTTTTAAGAACATATTTAGCACAAAATATTAGTAGACCAAATCCAACAACATATAAAAATGTATACATTATGTCTACATGGGATTTATCCTAGGAATCTAAAGTTGGTTAAACACCCAAAAATCAATCTAATATATCATATTAATAGAATAAAGAACAAAAAATAACTATCTCAATAGATGCATAAAAATCATTTGACAAAACCAATACCACATAAGAAAAACTCTCAATATACTCAGCCTCACGAAGGTCACACACAAAAAACCCTGTAGCTAATATCATGCTTAATAATATAATTGTGTCTTCCTTCCAAGATTAGGGAAAAGGCAAGGATGTCCACCATCACCACTTCTATTTAACATTGTTTTGGACTTCTAAAGAATGAAACCAGGCATGAATAAGGTGTCTAGAACAAAAGAAGGAAAGCTGTCTTTATTTATGATGATCCTCTATATAAAAATTCCTAAGGAATCCTCCCAAATATCTATTACAAACAATAAACAACTTAAGCAAGTTTATAGGATACAAGATCAATATATGTAAGACTAATTGCATTTTAATATACATACAAGCAATGGACAATCTAAAAATAAAATCAAGAATAAAATTCCATTCACATTACTATCAAAAAGAATAAAATAATTAGGAATAAATTAATAAATTAAATAAAATAATTAGGAACAAAAAGCAAGAGTAGTATACTGAAAATTACAAAACATTGTTGAAAGAAATTAAAGAAAAAATATCCTTTGTTCATGAATTGGAAGACAATACTGTTAGGATGGTAATTCTCCCAAAATTAATCAATAGATTTAATGTAATCTTTACCAAAGTTACAGCAGGCTTTTGTTTTTTGGCAGAAGTTGGTAAGTTGATCCTAATATGTAGCAAATCCAAAAGACCTGAAATTACCAAAAAAATTTTGAAAAAGAACAAAGAGGATTTTCACTTTCCAATTTCAAAACTTTTATAAAGTTATACATTTCAAATCTGTGTGGTATTGGCATAAGGATACACATGTAGATCAATAGAACAGAACTATGAGTCCAGAAATAAATCCTAACATTTATAGTCAATTGCTTTTCAAGGAAGGTGCCAAAGCAATTCAATAAAAAAGAACAGTCTTTTCAACAATTGGAGATCCACAGGCAAAAAAGATTAACTTTGACCCTTGCCTCATACCACACACAATAATAGTTAACTCAAAATAAATCACAAACCTACATGTAAGACCTAAAACAATAAATTTTTAAGAGGAAAATGTAGGGAAAAAAATCTTTGAAACCTTGAGTCAGGCAAAGATTTGACTAGGTAGTTCACCAAAGAGAATATATTTAAGATGTTAAACAATATTAGTCATTGGGGGAATGCAAATTAAAATCACAATGAGATATCATTTCATACTCACTATTATGGCTATAATTAAAAGACAGATCATAGCAAATGTTGTTGAAGGTCAGAGAAAGAGGAACCCTTATGTATTGCTAATGGAAAGGTAAAATTGTACAGCCACTTTGCAAAGCAGATGGCAGTTTCTTAAATGATAAGCATAAATTTACTATACAATCCATTATATTCCACTGCTAAGTGTCTACCCAAGAGAAATAAAACTATATCCATGCAAAAGACTTGCATATAAATATTCATAGGACGATTATTCATAACAGCTAAAATTGGAAACAAGCTAAAATTTACCAACTGATAAAGAAATAGACAAAATGTTGAATATCCAATTAGCATTAAAAGTGAGCAAGCTACTGATAAATGCTACCACATGGATGAAACTCAAAAACATTATGCTAAGTGAAATATGTCAGTCATAAGAGACCACATATTGTATGATTTCATTTATATAAAATTAAAACTCAATGATGATGGTAACATAACTCAATAAATATAATTAAATATTGAATTATGTACTTGAAATTAGGATATGTAAAATATACCTCAAATTAAAAAAAAAATCAGAAGAAGCCATTTTGTTAAACACCCAACTCTGAATTAGAACACTAAAAAAATAAGGCTGACAACTAGTAGAAAGTTCACTAGACTAGATATCAGACATAAGATTTCTGGTGCCAGCTTCTCCTTGCCAATAAAAATGTTGTGTTTGCAAGTTCCTTAACATTCTGAACCTCAGAAATTTCATCAATTACAAGAGTAAATTGGAATAGGTGATTCCTAAAATCCCTAATTAGAATACTATGAGTCTACTCATTTCTTTAAAAATTATAAAGTCATCCATAAAATCATAGAATGGAGTGTTATATTCTGAAGTAATATTACCACACCTTCACCAATTTTCTGTCTTTATCAGTACTGTGATTTTTAAAAAAGTACTTAAAAATGTAATTTCTAATACATTTAATCATTCATCTGAATTTCTAATTCATCTAATTCATTCTAATTTCTAATTCATTCAATCAGGTTTTATTAAGTAGCCACTATAGATAAATTATAGATGTAATGGAAACAGGAAAAAAGTAAAAATGCATAATCCCACTTCAAAAAATTCTTTCATTCTCAAAATATGTAGAAGTCATGAATGGATTATATAACTTGCATACGAATGTAAAAAATCAAAGACTCATATAAGAGGCACAAATAAAACTCTAGAGGATTTCAGGGCCAGGAGAGATTGCTTATGACTGAAGGATAATAAAAGCCTTTGTGGAGGAAATGTATTTTTAGTGGAATCTTGAATAACAGGTAAGATTCAAATATGTAAAAAATGTGAAGAAAGTGTACCCAGTGGGGAAAAGCTCATGAGTAAAGACTGGAAAATTGAGGGAAAATAGTACAATTTGGCTGTAGTATAGAAATGAAAAAGAGAAGTAAAGGTATATAAAGTTGGATAGTAAGTTTGAGCCAGATAGTGGAGGATTTTGAATGTCAGGTGGCCGCTCATTGATTGATGTTGGGTTATTCCCACCAGCTTTTGACTAGCAGACTAAGTTTATCATAGGTTTGCTCTAAGAAAATTAATCTGATTGCTCTGAAAAAGGGAAAATTGGCAGTTCTGAGACTGGTTGGAACACAAGATAATAAAGATGTCGTGAGGACAAAGAGTTTGAAATACATATAATTGATGTTGCAGGGTAGAAATAGGATTTAGTATTGCCAGTAGATGACCAAAAAAGAATGAGTAATAATTCTTTACCTATTACCTCATTAAATCCTCCAAAGCATCCAATTAGATAAAAATATCATTCCCATTTTATAGAATGGGAAACAGCATAGAAGATAATCCAAGTTTCTAAATAGCATTGATAGAGTTGGATTGAACTCTAGCAGCTGGAACACATGCCACTCAGATGGAATCCTCTCCGTACGTTCTGACTTAAGCCTCAGTAGCTGTTAATATTGTGGTTCTATTGGATACACAGTATGAAAGAAGATAATTTGGAAGGGAATAAGAAAAATTAAATTTGGATGACTTGTTTTGGTTTCCTTTACCATGTGTATGTGTGTGTTTGTATGTATGTCTATGTTTGAGTGTGCATTTCTGCGTCTCTTGAAAGTCCAGAATTCATAAATAATACTGGAAAAAAATAGAACATACCACATCTATGAATTTTTAATGAAAATCCCTATTGAAATTCTTGCATTATAATCTCACCAAATCACTTAGTTCATACTTATGATCTTCTTTACAATAGAGCTTTATAATAAGCAATTCTATCCTCCCAAAAAGGGGCAATATGTCTTCTATCCCTTTCAAGTTGCACATGCTGTAATATTAAAATAATGCAGAAAAAATAATGTGTTATGTTTTTACATTTATTTTGAAAAAAGGTTAAAAATAGGTGAAGAATTATATTTATAAATTCTGTGTGTGTGTAAATATAAAACATAATGAAAAAGTATATGCAGAAATCTTAACTTTGATCCTTGCAGTGAGGTTATGATTATATTTTTTTCTATCCGTTTTGGGCTTTCTTGGATTTTTTAATGATCTGACATATTACTTTAGCCATTCTTTTTTTTATAAAGGACTTCAAAATGAGAACTTTAATTATCTCCCATTTAGATTCTAATGAAGTTTTGAACTGCTTCCGGAGGTACTTTTTTCCCAACTGAAATTGAAACTTGTCATCTCCCAGAGTTATACCTCTTGCCTTTTTCCCTTCCTGTGATTTCTGATTTTATAGAACTGATTTTTGCCTTAATCATATTTTGCTAATTATTATTTATCCTACTGAGACAAGGGCTGTTTGTTGCTTATCCAATATCCATCTTATCCTTTTTCCTTGAAAACAGAACTTCAGTTTGATTGGGAGTGGTGCACCACCCAGTTAAAAACAAACAAACAAAACAAACAATACAAAACAGTAACAACAACAAAGAACTATGCATCTTGGCCTCTCTTGAAGATAAAGTGTGTGTGAGACACAGTGTAGTGTGTTATGTGTAGGAATAGCTGGTAGAAACTCACCAAGAAAGCTTCTTAAAGATGGTACAGACTCTCAGTGGGCACATGTCCTAAATTATACCTTTGTATTTACTCCTTATTGCTACATGAAACTCAGACATGTTGACTGGAGATGCAGTGGACATCTTAATTATTTACTTTAAAAGTTATTTAGAAATCAATGCTTCTATTTTCTTTTTCTTTATTTTTTTATTTTTAATTATTATGGGTACATAATAGTTTTATATATTTATAGAGTACATGTGATGTTTTGATATAAGCATACAATGTGTATTAATCAAATCAGGGTAATTGGTTAATGGGTGAAAAGTATAATTATATAGTTAGATAGAATGAACAATATTTGATAGCACAAAAATGCCTCTATATTCAGTACGCATTCTAGATTAATTTGAATTACTTCTAGAGGTCCTACTTCTATTAGGCCATAAATCATCTGTCTCATGTTGGGTACATCAGGATAAATTAAGCTCAAAATAGACCCAATGTGGTAGACCAGATTAAGCATTTAGATCAAGTTTATACACTTTCCATGAAAAAGTTATAGAGTGACAATGACAAAATTTCATTTGGGCATAACTGATGTTCAGGTATTCTTTTCAGTGAGAACCAAACAACTGCTTTGGTTCCTTCATAGGATATTTTTGTTCAGAATGATAACTCTACATGATTATCAAAGAGGATAATAATAATAATATAATAATAATTAAAGTCTGTTGAATACTTGGTGTGTGTGAACTCTATGCTTGAAACATTAAGTACATCATATCATTTAATCCTTACCACAACCACTACCAAGTAGTCATCTTTATTTTCACATTTCATTAAGAAACACAAGCACAAATAGGCTATTTAACTTTCTGAAGATCACACAACTAGGTAATGGTGAAGCCAGAACTTGAACAAAGTTCTATCTAGCATCAAAGATGCTAGGAATGAATGAATACCTATGCTATTCTTACTGTGTTTTCATTTTCTTGGACCAGAGGATATTTGCTCAGTTTATCTAAAATGACATAAACTTATCTATATATAATTTAAAGGGAGATTAACAACGGCATCCTTACTTCTACTAATTTCCGTAGCATTTTGACCAGTAAGGAGAAGGGATCATTACTGCTGTAGGTCTAGGTGAGGATTATAGCCCAGAAAGAATACTTTTCATTCTTCCTCTTAATAAGATTTGCCCAATGATAGTATTTATGGCCTAAAGAAGCACAAGGAACTATGGACCATTTGGATTCTATATATGTGAAATAAAATCACCTGGAAACATATTACTGAAACTATTTTTGAACTGTAATCTTTTATTGAATTCTGAAATTTACTAGGTTGCTAGTTGTTAATTCTGTCACCACTTCATCTTTTTATAGCCTTTCTTATCAATAGTTAAAGAAAATTAAGCCTGGCTAGGCAGTAAACACTCTAAATTCCCTGAACAAACATGCATTCTATAAAAATTGGATAATGTAATAATAAGTAAGCATATATACAGTTTATTTGGAGATAACTATATGATTATTTTTCTAATCAGAGTCTGATTTGCATTAGTTCCACCTTGACTATTTATTAGATACTGGACATATTACAACCTACTTCCTTGATCTTCAGAAAAATACCAGAAAGATCTGGTATAATCAATAATAATGAAATTAAGATTCTTAAACATATCGTGCAACTAAAGAAATCATATACCATTATAGCTGCTGCAACAAAGTATCAAATCATGAAACTTGTTGAATATTTTTTGTACACTTTTAGCATTTCTTTTCTACCTAAATTCAAACACTGAGGAGTTGCTTTTCATGAAAGCTGTTTTTGAAAAATATCATGATCAGCAGTCTAGTGTTCCACATCTGTGTAGAAAAGCCTACCCAGGGAGTTGCTTTAGCATTAGGCACAAGATTAGGCACTGATAGACACATGGCATTTAGTAATACCATCAAAATATTCTACAGTACACAATGGCAACAGATGTCTTAAGTTCTAACAACTAATCAAAAAGTAAATCAACCAACACAAAAAACACATCTGGAATCGTAGAAATGGAAGAATTTAGTCATATATCTTTCAAGTATTATATCAAATTTGTGTTAATTTGTGAAATGCTGTGCTGGATGTTTTTATGTAAATGAGACCAAATATACATTTTACTGTGTGATCTCCAAAGCCGTTTACTACAGAAAGCTCTTCGTCAGGTTCTGAAGTGCTTCTTCCCAGGCCTGAGATAACTCAAGCTTTCTGAAATAATTCTCCTTATTAAAGCAATATGTTCAAAGTGAGCAATGCAAGTCCACAGGGAACGCTGCTGAGCAAGTAATGGTCTGATGGTGACTTGATGGACTGCAATAATGGCTCCAGCCAATCCGGAAGGAGTACTGACAGCAGCTCAGTTTGTAATGTATTTCACATGTAGAACGTGTTCAGGAAAGAGTGCTAAATATTAGTACCATGCACTGGCTGATTAAACTCTGCAAATCATGGCATTACAACCCTGAATTAAACTCTGGCTGTCAGCCTCTAATCATCGGGAATGTTCCTATCTACTTATGAATAATAGTCATAAAGGAAGATAGATTTACATAGAATGTTTTCAGTTTGTTTTTAACTTATAACATTAACTTAATTTGAGGCTCCAGAAATTCATTTCTTTGGAAGAGGGAGTCTTTAGCATTTTTTTAATACTAAACAAGAGTTATGTATTTGTAAATCTTTCAAATCATTCTAAATGTTCTGCAAAATATTTTACAATGCCATCGGGAATGAGTAAAATACTATATTTCAATAAAAATCATAACTAAATTATTCTAAATGAGCAATTATAGTAATACAGTATAGACTCTAGTTAAGATTGCAGTCCTAATCAATCCTAGTATTCAAACTGACTTATTTCTTCATTTTTGGTCAACTCTACTTGTAACATTGTTCAGGAATATTTGTTTATCCATTGTAAATAAAGGAAAGTAAATAAAGCTGAGTGTTCTCTCTCGATAGTATTTTATTTTGTAAAGACAATGAATATTTATTTAGGTATCATAAATTGCTTCTCTGGTGACATAATTCATTAATATAGCAAAAAAAAACCAAAATTTGTAGTTATTAGCACACAATTAGCAAGTTATTTTTAATCCTTGGTTATCTTAAGGCAGATTTTAAACTGTGAACTCAAATTTAACACTGAATTGCTGAAGTGATTTTTATCTTTCAAATTTAAATTCATCATTAAAAAAATAAAACTTTTAGGCTGCCCTTAACAAAACATATCAATGAGTTATGCTCTTTGTGATGTCCAGAATTTCCCTTCACAGTGTTATTTGACTTGACTTATGCAGTATATGTGGATAACTCACCCTTTCTGCTTAGCATACCACTTTCAGTTTTTCTATCTTCTTCAAACTCTCTCCTCTGAAGCATCTAGCTATAATATAAGAGTCTTCTAGAAGAACCATAAATACTCTGTAGCCTCAAATTTTAAAGATGCTAAAACATATCTATTAATAAACTGACATTGTCAGGATCATGCAAATTAGCTCATAAAGCCAATTTCCACGAAATTCTTCCATTGAATAAACGATGTAATTTTTCCTAAAGAATAATCAACAATTAAATTTTATCTCTAAATACAGTTTACATCAGAGAAAGAAAGAATGCACCTTCCGTGGAAATATATGCAACTAATATTCTAAATGATCATCTTTTGGGGCACATCTTTAGGATTAAAAAAGAAAGTAAGAAACTGAGATAATTCCAAACTATTAGGCATGGGAACTTTATAGTCTTTGTGTAATCATAGAGGTCTTAATGATCCCTTGATACTGTTAATCCTTATAATTTTCATAAGCTTGTCAAGTCCTACACTTTAACTCTCTTACAGCAATGACCTTGAACCTGAATGATGCCCAGATTTTTATTTCACAGCACTAATAAAAAGCTATGTCACAAAGGTACTTAATAAAAATGAATGTGAGATTTTACTAGAGATAGGGGACTTGCCAGATCAAAGCATATACATTTATGAATGTTATAAACTCTTGATAAAATGAGTTGTCATGTGATGGCATGTTTATTTCAGGAGTAGAGATGAAAAGATAATTTTTTTAATTAAAAATAATAAAAACTTTCTGCCAGCAGGTGGGCAATTGTGGTGAGGGCATCTGGTTAACAGCTGGACATTATTAAATATATATTAACTTGAGCACCTCATTGGTAATTCTTTAATAAACTTATCTTTTTGTTTTCTTTTATTTGCTAGTCTGGAAGGGTCACATCTTTGCAGTCACATGGACAAAAAAGATGTAGTTTTATAATTTTTAAAATAATTATTGTAATCTTTCTCACAAACCTCCCACACTTTAGTTACTAGAAATCCATAAACTTGCCAATAAGAGTCATCGTCAGTTAAGCTTTCAGTCAAAGTTCAGTCCCTGAGGGATTATATTTCCACTTCTCGCTTCTTGTTTCCTTGTGAGATGCGTGTCTATGTGAGAAAGATGTCTAGTTCTCACGGCCCTAGGGAAGTAAGGCCGTCTGTGGCTGGTTCTCTGCTCATCTCTGCTGTGTGGTCTGACTCTGAATGTCAAAGCTAACTGTGGACTCCCTTACTCTCTTTCCATTCCTGCTGTCATAATAGCAATGCTCTCTACGGCAAATCACACAACTTGATACAATATCGCAATCACATTTGATCATTCGGAGCTTAATGTGATTGTTCCCAACTAAGTTTTTAACTTTTATTTCCAAACTATGCTAGATTATTGTGGCATCATATGAATCATTACAATCTGGTTTCAAGAAGATGAAACTCAAAATGGTTTAAACAAACAAAGAGATGAAAAGATGAATTTATCAGGTTATATGGGCGAACTTGGAAAAGGCCAGAAGTCTCACTGATGACTGTCCCTAAAGACTTGAAAATCTTAAAGACCCTCCTCATCTCTTGTCTGTACTGGTTTCTGTGTTAATTTCATTCTTCTGAAAAGCTTCTGCATGAGCTAGGCAATTATTCCCTTGGTTAGCAGTGAAGATATGGTATACTTAATGGACTTGTGGGACAGCCCAGTTTGAAAGTAAGCAGGGAAACACTTTAATTGGTACACTTTGGGTCATTTACCTGCCTTTTGGCAGGTAGGCAGTTTCCAGTGCAGACCATACAAGATTCATATACTTTGAAGAAACATTTCACAGAGGAAGCATTAGGAGAAGACGTTGAAATACACATCAGAAAAATACATACTCCAAAGTATAAGTAATTATTTCATTGTTAATACTTCATTAATAGAATGCATGTATTTTTCCTAATTTATTACAGAATCTTTGAGTATTCACAGACTTATACTTCAGTATAAGTACTCTTTTTTAATGTTTTAATGAAATGTCACAAGATCGCCTGTCACCCAGGCTAGGGTGCAATGCCATCATCATAGCTCACTGCAGTCTCGAATTCCTGGGCTCAAGCAATCCTCCTGCCTCACCCTCCCAAATGGTTGGGACTACAGGTATGCACCACCATGCCCAGCTAATTTTTCTATTTTTTGTAGAGACAGGATCTCGCTGTTGTCCAGGCTGGTCTCAAACTCCTGGGTTCAAGGGATCTTCCCGCCTTAGCTTCCCAAAGTGCTAGGATTACAGGTGTCAGCCACCATGCCTGGCCTCTCTCCAATCTTAAAACAAACATGACAAACACGACTTGGACCTGCTTGCTCCTCCAATCTTATCTCTCCAACTATGTGGATTCTTTTTCATGTTTCTGAAAACATGCCAACCTCTTTCCCATCTAAAGCCTTTTGATCGTGCTTTTTCCTCTTCTTGGCATGATTTTCTCCCTGGTTAGCTCCTTCTTATCTTTCACGTCTATGCTAAAATACCAATTCTAATCAACTCAATATCAGCTTGAAAGAGACCAGCTCCTACAACTTAATTATAATCTTTATTTGTCTGTAGAATTTATTCATTATTTATCTCTTTCATTGGACAGTAACATCCACAATACAAGGACCAGGCCTCTGAGCTACCATTCTATCTCCAGAGATTTGCCTCAGTCAAGCCAGGAACATGGTAAGCTCTAAAGAGCCATCTGTCAACTTCATTAATGAATTGTTAAATCTGACACTTTCCAATCTTTACATTAATCAATTGCAGCACTTCTTCTTCATTAGCCCCCATCTTCTTTGGCTGCTGTATCAATAATCTCTGGCTTTCTGTTGTTATTCTGGCTCTAACTCTTGGTTTTCTTCTCCCTCACAAAACATTAGTTTTCTGGCAATTCTTATTTTCTTCTCAAGTATGTACTCTGAAAAATTTAATTCTTGTTATGGTTTTAACTACTGCTTATATGCTCTTGGCTCACAAACATCTTTTGCTTTCTTGATCTTCAGAAACATGCTGGTTTCTATCGATTATCTGTCTTGCATATTCTTAAAAGGAATTTAACATTCCTCTCCAGCCCGGACAAATTGGCCCTATTTTTTATCTTGTTGAAAAAGTGTGCCCTGAGGCCAGTCACCTGTGACAGAAGCCTAGGAGTTTCACACAGCAGTCTTACCCCATTGCACCATTTGCCAATTATGTTCACACGCACAGTCAGTCACCAATACTTATTAAGCTGTATTAATTTTACCTTCCATATAACTCTAAAATTTATCCTTTCTTCTATTACAGTTTCTAACTTGTCTCCTTATCCCGTAGTATTTATTGTCTATTATGATCAATACTGTATACTGCCACCAAAGTGGATTTTCTCATAAACTTATCTTTCACAAGATTTAAATATTTCAGTTGTTTCCATTTGCTTTCAGAATCTTCCTCACTTAAGCTATATAAAATTATTTCTAACCCAATTTCCAGATAGCAAAAAACATACCTTGTGTTAAATCTATACCCAATCGTTTGTGATCTTTTAAATGTTTTAAGTTCTTTAGTATCTCTGTGCCTTTTAGTCATTTTTCACCAGTCAGTTGCTTAATCTTATAATTACCAATACAGATTCAATTATGGATCCCCTTTTCCTGTAACATTTCCTGACTATCGTATTTCAAAATGAATTGGTTGTGTCTGTTCTTTACTGTCATAGTATTGTACACTTATAATTACTATGGCATTTATCACATTATATATAATCATTAATTTGAATTAATTCTTTATCCTCTGCACTTGAGATCATCTGGTTAAAATCAGAGCTGACACTTGTTACAATTCGAGGTGCTCAAGTTCTTCAGTGAAGTGGGCTTGTCTGGTTTAAAAGAACAGAACTCATTCACAAAATTCAGGTGAAAAGGAGGCTCAATGTTAATGAAACCCAGGTACAAACTCAGAGATTCTACTTCTTCGAATTCACGAAAAGTTATGTCAAACTCCTCACTTGCAAAACCTGGAGAAGTCTAAGCTATTCCCCCAAGGTTTCTAAGGATTTCTTGGACCACAGAGGTAGGGAAAGGGAACAGATAACATTCTCATGGCCCTGCTGATCCTGATTCCTTGAAGATGTAAACTTGAAATCCCACCCCTTCTCCATCGCCTACCCCCAGACACACACATACACACACACACACACACACTCTCACACAAATGCACGATCTGATCTCCCTCACACAAAGGTTATCAGTTCAATGGATAGTCCTGAAGTGCTGGAAGAGAGGTTATATTTCACCACAAAACAAATTTACAATTTCTATTTGAAGTTTCTACTACTGAAAATTTCTTTACCCTTCTCTTCCACCAGGGCCAGTATCTTTCTTGGCGCTTTTTGTTTTGCTGCACTCTTTAACCTCGTCTTGCTTGTTCCTCTCTTGACCACCTCTTTCTCATTGGATTTTCCTAGGAGCTCCAAATTTCTCTTTTTCTATTAACGAGAACCCAGCTTGCATACTTAAGCTTTTACCCCCAAGCCCAGTTTGTGGTATTTTGGTATAGCAGCCCAGATGGACTGAGACAACAAGAAAACAGAATGCAGTTCATTTTTTTTTTTCTTTTTGGTCTTCAATGCCTTTAGTCTCTACTTCTCTTTTTACATATGATTTATTGATCTTTTTGCAAATGACATATGGCACACACATAATAACCACTGCAAAATGGTGATCTGGGATCCCAAATGTATATGTTGTACCCATTCATTTTAAGTTTTGAGGAAAGAAAATAGAGTTGGTCTATCTTAAGTCAAGGTTCCACTCCTAGTCCAATTATCTCTATGTGAGATGAGTAGATTCCCTAAACAAAAAGAAAATGATTGGCCTCTTTAAAAAAAAAAATTCCTCTATATTCTTGTGTACTTGGCCTTTGAGAAATATCTCTCATTTATCTTTTATTCCTAACATTCAGCACAATCTTGGCCTATAGAAGATATTCAATAAATATTTATTAGAGAAATCAAATATGAATTGTTCTGTGCTAAATTTCACTCACTAGCAAATTTTGTTAAAGTAACATTCTAGAGTTTCTGTTACTAATTAACTGTACTATTCTTACACATTTAAATGGTTTTCTGATTATTTAATAAAAATAAATATTGCTTGTGGAAAAGACTGAAAAAGCAATCAAAGATGAAGTTGTTTTTAACAGGCGTAGAGAATGGAAGGGCAATAAAGGGGAAGATAGAATGCACTCATGATAATATACAGAAAATGAGTAACCTACCACTAGTGGTTCTTTATCTAAAGAATAATAAGAATGACAATTATAAACATTTCTTTTTATATATACAACTTAATCTTGGAAATAATTTTTAGATAGTCTTCCAATAGTCCTCAAATCATATTTACTTCTTACTCTTACCCATATACCAAATTTTTAAGAGAGTGTTACAGTTTAACAATATTTCTAAATATTTTAGGAATTTTCATTTTCTAAGATTTTATAAATTTGATTTCATTTTGAAACAATCTGTGTAATGCATCCAGTATTAATTTGGGAAAATTTGTTTGTTAATCTCTCATAATTAAACATACTTTGTTGCAATTCAAAGTACTTAATTTTACAATTGCCTGAATGGTGAGTAGAGCAATAGCTAGAAGAAACAGTGAAAAGAAGTTATTTAAATATACACATAAATAATTTTTTGGTCTTGATTCTCATTCATGCTTATTATGAACCAGAAGTCAAGCCAGATCTTAATTATTTAGGTGTACTGATAAAGAAAAACTTAGGCCATCCACAGTGCAATAGGAGAAAAATGATTGGCAACTTCTAGGGGAACTAAGTCTTCAATCCAGGAAATGAATGCCATTCCATTTTGATTTTACAAACAAATAGCTTAATTGAAAAGATTCTTGGTGTGTTGGAAAAACCAAGCTCCCATTATGTATTTCTTATTTCAGAGACCACTCCGAAAGGAAGACTTGATGATCAAGTTAATAATCCTAAAATTCATCCACATTTGAAAGTGTTTATAGGTTTTCAGAGAATTGGCTGGAATGTTAGGGTTTTATTTACGTTATTTTATTTTTTTTGAGACAGAGTATCACTCCATCACCCTGGGTAGAGTGCAGTGGCGTCATCATAGCTCACTGTTGGAATGGTAGTTTTTAAGCATATAAATGTATGTGTATGTACACATTTGTTATATATTTATAAAAAAACAATTTTTTATTAAACTAAGAGAGTTTTATTCTTTATGTATTAAATATATTATAAATATATTAATAAATAATTTACTATGTTAAATATATATGTAGGTGTAGGTATATATGTATATATTTACATTGTTTACATAAATGTCTTTTTAAACATTTCTAGGTTGTTGGAAACCCTTCTCTATTGTTTCTCTCAATTTAGAAACCTACTCCTAGGTGATAAGAGTAGAAAATAAACAAAAACAAAATAAACAAATACTCTTCCACAGTTTTCTTTTCCAAAAGAACTCCTAGAAATTTTCCAGAGGAATTATTACCCTTTACTTCAATTGAGAACTGTGTGAAAACCAAAGGACTAGCTAATTTTTGTTTAATAAACTTTAGTTAAAATTTAAGTTTTAAATAAATTATTTGGCATAACATGAAAATTGTCCTTAGACAAGCATTGCTATAGGCAAGTTTGCCAAATGAGTTTCACTTGATTTATAACAGTCTTAACACTCGCTGTTTGTTCTTCCTTCCCTCTGTTGTGAGAATCCCAAATTTCCTAGCGTCCCCATGAAGAACTGCCCCATACTTGTCATCTTATCCCCAACACATCTCACCCAAATATATCTTACCAACGTTCCCAGTTTCTTGATGCCAAGTTCTCTGCATTCTAAGATTATCTTCTTGTTAACATATTGGCTGATGTTTCTAGACAAACAGAGATAAAAATGACTTAACCAGAATCATGAATGGCCAAAAAGAAATGCAAAGCAATTCCATTCTTTGATTAGGGCATTTGAAAGGCATGTTAAAGCCAACCTTCTTTACAGTAACACTTATTAATATCTTATTTTTCTCTCCTATTCTTTTTCCTCTTCAATGCTCAGTAGGTGAGGCTTTCTTCTTCGGCCACATACACATCATCATCACTTTCTTCACTCTTAGCCTTTAATCAGTGATTCACCTCTCTCCTCCCATTTTGTTTCTTTCTTTCTTCCTCAGGGTCTTTTTACAAGACCATCTTCAATCTCTTTCTTGCTACGACCACAATCTCTCCCTCAGTCTACCCTCAGATCTATTCAGATAACCATACGGTCTCTCTCTCTATGCTGGAGTCTGATGCTAAATTACACACTCTGCATTATAAGTGGTTGTTCCACACGTCCACCTGGATGTCTCTACACCCCTAAAGTCACTGCCAGGCTATGTTAAATTATCATTTTTTAAACAGCCATATTTTGAATTCTCTTCTAGCTGTTACCTCCTAAAAATCAATTGATAATTCCTATGATATGGTCTACCAAATAAAGTTTACATTTGCTCTATGTCTTCCCTTGAAATATGTACCAATTTATTGACATTTTAATAGTTCCTATCTACACTTTCACACTTTGTTCACAACCCCTCTTGTCAGCTTTCAGACTCTCCTCTCTCCACGTAAGACTCACAATGCTTCAACATGTTGTTATTAAACACAATACTAGCCCACTGAAAATAGATTTATGAAAAAGGAAGGGTATATTTACATGTAATAGCCTACTAAACTTGAATAATGTCAAAATTTTTAGAATGTTATTCACTACTCCAAGGCCAACATCCTCTATTCTGTCAAACTGGTCTATTCACCATGCTCACGTTCTTAGTTTGGCTTTGATTATAACATTAACATCATCTAGAATGCTGTCTCCATCTCTGTCTTGTAAAATCCTATTTATTAACATTAGTGTGAAACTATCAGAAATACACTTGCTTTATGGAGCTTTTTTGAACTTGACCCATTTAGATATAAGCTTATTCTCTCGCCTTGAACTTCAAGAGCACTTTTCCCAAAATAATTTTTCAAGATTTTTTCTTTTATTTTGTGTAGTGCATGTTAAACTTTATCCCATGATTAACTTTGTACAATTGTTAAAAGAAACAATTCCATTAACAACGTATATCTCATGCAGCTTACTATTTTTTCCCTTTATTATCTCTAAAAAAGGTGAACAGAAGAAAGGAAGTTGAGAATTAAACTGATAAGAGATAACCACATAACAGTTTCCCCAAATTAAAAATTCCATTTTACAAATATTAACACAGTTTACTTTAAATAAATATAATGCCTAAAAACCCCCTCATTTATTTATTTTACTATTACTAAGCTAAGTAATTTTATGACTTTGGGCAATTCTTCCACAATTTTTAATATTGTACATCATAAATTTGATAGGAAACAATACATAAAACCTAAAAAATACTTTTCCCACATTGTATCTTAACTGAAAATATCATTTCTTGGTATCACGCCTGCAGTCTCCAAGAAACCACAGCCTGTAGAATGAGAAAGAAACAATATTTGTTATTTTGCTTGGTAGGATCAAATTATTACACTATGAGTTTGCGTACATTAATTCATTAATTTGGCACAACCTTGGAATGTAGTTATTATCTTCATTTTTATACTAGAAAAACCTGTGAGAGAGATTTAATAACTTATCCAATATAACACAGCTTCTAAAAGCCCCAAGTGAGATTTAGATACAAGTCTATGATTTTCCCTATACCATTGTCTTGTCTAGAAGAATATACTACTAATTTTAAAACTGTACGCCTAGTAACAGAATGCAAAAACTTTTTTCATTATTTCTACATTCTCAAATTATGGTTATACAAAATTAATTATGGATTTGGATAGTATAATATATCACAAAATATTTCCATTCATTTACATAGTGGTTAGATACTTTGCGGATATTTTCATATCAGTGGACGTGAGCAGTTATTGATTTCTAGTCTGATTCTCTCGTGGTCAGAAAAGACACTGTGTGTGATTTCATTTCTTTCAAATTATTGAGATTTGTCTCATAGCCCAGGATATGGCCTATATTGGTATATATTCTGTGGGTGCTTGATAAGAATGAGTATTCTGGTTGTGTTGTGTGGGTTGTTCTACTAAGGTCTATTAGATAGTGTTGGATAATGATATTGTTGAATTCTTCTATATTTTGGCTGATATTCTGTTTATTTGTTCTATCAATTTTTGAGAGAAGGGTATTGAAGTTTCAAACTATATTTGTGGAGTTGTCTATTTCTCCTCTCAATTATATCAGTTTTTGCTTTATATATTTTTCATCTTTATTGTATGGTACCTATACACTTAGGATTACTGTGATTTCCTCATGGATTGGCCCTTTTATCATTATGTAATGTCTCCCATAGTCTCTAGTAATTTTCTTTATTCTTAATCTATTTCATCTGATATAATATAGTCACTTTTACTTTTTTAAAACTGTACAATATAATGGTTTTTGGTATAGTCACAGAGTTGTGTAATTATCACCATAAGTATAATCAACTGCCATCAATTAAAAAAAATAAATAATATAGTACTACTAATAATTGTATCTTATATATTATATAATATTAATATATAATATGTATAATAATAATAAAATAGATAATAATTAAAATGGCATCTCGATCTTTATGTCAGTGTTGCTCAGGTGGGAGTAGCTGACTCATTGGTCTTCTTTGCTGCTTCATAACTTGGTATTGTCACCAGAAAACTTCATATTTCCCAAACCCCCTGGGATATTATGGATTGTACTCATGAGGACCAGTGGTCCAATATGTAATTCAAAGGGGTAAAAGGATTCATATTTTATTTCTGGACCCCACAAAACACTAGCCACAGTGACCCAGTGACTCAATATCACATACCCAGACAATATACTTGGGCCTTATTAAATGCTGCCTCATATCAGCATGTGAAGGAACTGACTCTGGACCAAGGGGTTAACTGTCCTAAGGACGTGCTGCTACAGCTCCCTTAAATGCAGCCCCAGATACCTCCAAGATGAGCTGGGAAGCCTTGGAAGGAGATATGGCCACCTATGAGGCAAGTTACAAAGCCTTCTGATCCTCTTTTCCTGTAACCACCCAAAGGCCTACATTATGAGTCACTGGAAGAAGATGAAAAATGAGAATGGCAGCTTTTGGTGGCTAGAAACCCTAAGAAGGGGAAAAAGGGAGTAGGGGGTTAAGAAGAGACTGACCAGTGGGAAGGAAAAAAGCAAAGCCATTTTCAGAGAGAAAATTCGGAAATATATCAGAGGGTGATTTCAATCCAACCATCTCTAGGTTGTGAGCCCTGTGCTCTCTTGTTATGCCACTATTCTACTTATGACTTTGTTGACACAAATAGCCTAATCCTCAGGTTATAGGGGAAGATACCCATGTATCCCTGTGTCACAACAAAGAAGTTAATTCAAACAAAACTTAAGCCAGGCACAGGGTCCTTAAAACATACAACTGTTGCCATGAGGGGGTCCCCACCTCTGACAATACTGATTTCAAGCTATCTAGACCAAAAAAGTATAAATACTATCATAAGTGTAAAGAGACCACATCCAAAAAACAATAGAAACAACAAAAAAGAAATTAAAGAAAAAACCCACATACAGGGGATGGCAATTTATATAACTGAAATTGTAATTAAAAAAGGTGCTGACTGGCTTTTATTTCTCTATAACACAGGTTCTGAATTAACTCTTAATATTTCCTGTAATGTACCAATTTGCAAAGCTTCATGGAATTAATCAATACTGGAGTTCAAATTACTGTTATACCTGGGATCCCACTAAATTTAAGCATGTTAACTCCCATAATCTTAGGAAAGTAATTAAATATATAATGGAGAAAGAGTAGGTATGCTTCACTTTCTAGCCCTGCCTAAACTTTCCATAATCATAATACCCAGTGCCCTAAAATATCTCATAGTGGGCAGGGAGTCTGTGACACAACGACTAATAAATTAAAATTAAATTAAATCTTTGGCACTTACAAATTGGCATGAGAAAATGAGACCCATGGATCCCTAATTAAAATAATTAATATGACCTAATGCAAGTTAAAACAGGGCTTTCAAGAATCAAAACATATTATATAACATGTAATTAGCTTCTCTAGTTGACAGTTTTGCCTGTTCTCAAACTCAGAAAAAAATGAATGGTACCTCACAATAGATTAACCTTAATGCTGTGGTCTCATCCATTAAGGCCCCTATACCTAATAATATTATTGAAATTACTAACTCCATCCAATCAGCAATGGGTACATCCTTTGCAATTATAGATTTTACTAACATGTTCTCTTTAGTGTCTATTTCAACAGTCTCTAAGCTGTAGTTTGCCCTCACCTCTGAAGGGATACAATATACCTTTCGTAGCCTACACATGGGATACCTCAATAGCTTTGCCTTTGCATATCATTTTTTGCAGATAAGATCTTAACTGTATCTACTTTTCTCCAGGAGTACAGATATGACACTCTCTTCTGAATAGATTAGACACATTTATTGAGGAAATATAATATAAGTCCAACATCTTTGAGTCCTTTTTGAGTTCAAAAGGCAACATATTCTTCATTTACAAATTTTACTTAATCTCAAATCAGCCTACCTTTAATGCCCCCCTTCCAAAAAAAGACTCTAGAATTTGTATAAATTAAAATCAACAGACACTCCTGTTAGTACCCTCAAAGACTTCTTCACTATAGAGGATTTAACAGTGTTCTCTCATGCCTCATGGAGTCTCTGGACCACCTACAGCCATAAGTTGCCTATGGGCTTCCAATGCAAGAAACTAACTTTCTCAACTCCTCACCATTAGAGTGGAAATTGCTGGCCACATACTGAGATCTCTTGGAAATAGAAGCTCTCATAGACCCAAAGGCTGTGACCCTGCATATCATCCTGCCCTTTTTACGACTTAGGTCATGGAAGTAATACCCAGTAAGTTTGGCATGGCTAGTAATTCCTCCTTGGTACTTAGGACCTGGGCCCTCTGTCATATTCCACTTGCAGGAGAGAGTGACCTTGTCTGTCCTTAGTCCCCTTCCAGATGTCATGGTGCTGGATGCCCATGTCCTTGGATATCTATGAATTAAGTGAGATTAACTGAGCAAACAGCAGTGGGAGTTCATAGACTGAACAGATGGCATTGTAGCCATTGTAGTTGGTGCAGCTCAGTGGAATGTTGTTTCTTTCTATACTTAAGCAAGAAGCTCTCAATAAAGGGGAGGACCCAAGGTTCAGTATAGTTGTTCAAATTGTAGGTAGTCATTTTAGCACTAAATGCCTTAGCCAACAAATGGCCCCATCTGCACATTTTTACAAATTCTTGGGCCATCGCCTAAAAGTTATCCCCTTTAGGGTAAAGAATTCTGGGATATTTTATCTCACAGAAACCCAACATATAAATCAAGGCCTCACATATCTCTACATATACTAAGGCCACAACACAAGGCCTCGCCACGACACTTTTTATTCCCGAGTTCCAGATATTACTGGTAGTGACCAAGGCACATGTTTAACTTCTCAGAATAAAAAATACTGGGCTCTTAGAAATGGCATTCAATGGAAGTTTCTTCTCCCCTATAGACCCCAGGGAGATGTTTTAATAGGCTAAACATAATAGGCTACTCAAAGAACTCCAATGTACATTATCAAATGACAAGTAGACTTCTAAGTGGGTCTCTATCTTAACTCAGACTTTAATCTTCCTTATTTCAAGGCCCCTTGGCCTACTTACATCTCACTCAACTATAAAAATCTTTCCCATTGCTTGTTCCTATATATAAAGGGGGATATGTTTCACCTCCATGTACATGAAGACTATTATGAGTCCTTTAATAATGTTTCCTCCTTCATTTATGGATTTTCAATCCTGACCCCAGCTCATAAGGGCTGGAAGCCAGATGGACAGCACATACCGTGCTGGGATCCATTAGCTATAGATAATTATAGATAATTTTCTATAGCACCTGCCTCTCTGGTATGGGATCCAGCTGAACCTGAACTTCCACCACCCAAAATACTTTTCTCAGTATTTGGGTAATAATGCTTGGATGATTCATCTGGGTTCTCCTCATTACTCCAGAAAATTAAAATTAGTGCTCCAGGGCTAATCCCACAGGCAGTGTAGACTTACCAACGAGGAAGATAGAAAACTCCACTTAGTAAATGAAAATTATATTCATAGATAATATTGGAATCAATACCATATTCCATGATGATGAAACCAGACAACCCCTCCTTAGTATAACACATGCCAGAGGAAAATCAATATCAGGCAACAAAATCTTCTCAAGTGTAACTGCACACTGTTCCTCAGGCTATTGCCATTATTACTATCAGTTTGGGTACTTTCATTGCTTTCAGTTCAGAGGCTCAAACCCTCCAAGTAAGCTATTGTTTCAACCAAATATGGAAAATGTTGAATTTGGCTAATGCAGCCCAAAGACCTCACCAGCTTACCCTTCAACAAACCAACCAAGAACGACTGATGTGTCTGGGGGGAAAAAAGTAATTTTTTCTCACCATCGCTGGGTTTATGGCTGAGATTCTATAATAAAAGACAGATTAACAAGAGAAAAGCTTACACATTTATTTAATGTAAGTTTTATGTAACGTGAGAGCCTTCAGACATGAAGACTCAACGAAACAGGGAAAACTTTTGTATATTTGATGCTAAGTCTGAAGAAGAAGTGGATAGTCGTGACAAAGCATGACAGGACAGAAAGAGGTACGGTGTAATGGTATTGAATGGGGCGGGGGGCTCATCAGGGCCCATTTGTTCAAATTCTTCTCTGTAACTCTGTGTCTTCAGAGATAAGGGCATTTTTTTTCTGGGTATAAGGAAGACCCCTCTGGCATGAGACTATTATGACCTACCTTCAGGAAAAGATCAGTTGGGTTTTATGACTCCCATCAGGGGAGCTGGGGGAATTCTTTCTAGTTTCTATGGCCTGTTTCTGTTGTTTCTTCAAATGCCAAGGTGCCATATTTTAGGGTAGAATGTTCCAAACCCTGTCTGATGTAAAGTGTCTATAGTAATAAGCTAAATTGGAGAGCCTTCCTATAGGCTAATGCTGGACTCCAACCTTAGCCACAGATATTTTAATTGGCAAGCAACTTAACACTCTAATTAACCACACAAACTCCAAATCAGGGCATATAATTTAAAACCTATTTGTAGCAGAACCCCTCTCATCACCCATCTAGGAAAAACTTTGGGCTATTGGGGGCCTTTCAGTCACCATTAATTGGAGCTTTAATTGTGCAAGTCAGATTCTGGCATTTTGGTCCAATTATGGCAGTATCACAGATGCTGTCATCACCTTTGCTAGCTGTGCACCCCACAACCCCTTGACTTAAAAGTATTTGCAAGTCAAGCTCCTAGGTCTGACTTTGCCTTCAAATTCCATAAGTGGCTCAAACACATTATACCATAGAACCACAAAAATATGACCCACATCCCCTGAGTGGGTATCTACTTGGAAGGACAACCCAGTTCCACTGTCTAGATGACATCTCCACAGCCTGGGAACTTGCTGCCAAAGATGACATCACCCTGGACACTGAGGTTGCCTCAGCAATGCTCATGGACTGCCTCTCCTAAGACACAGACAAATTGAAGATCAGGCACTTACTGCTTTCCCTCCTTTGATATTAGGGATTCTATTATATTCCCTGAGCTCACTGTGTCCTAAACCCATAATCCCTGCACACTGCCAAAACGTACACCCCTACACTCTCAAGCCTAAGGGAAAATCTTGTAGACCTTACTATTATCCGTGCCATTCTAAAAATTAATGAAGGTTACTTCTTTCTCCAGGAGCCAACTGCCTCATATCAGTCCACCCCTCAACTCCAGGGGAAGAGAACCTTCCACTCGGCAGCTTATTCTCTCAACTCCCACTTGTATTTTTCACCATGGCCTCCTACCCTGCTTCTCAGATCATGAGCACAACTGTCCCTTTCCCCTTGGTTATACCTAACTTTTACATATACCTTGCTGAGTATCAGTACATACCCTTTAAAATGTAACTACCAGACTTGCCACCTTGACTCAGGAATACACCAAGACAATAAATTACTGTCACGAAAAATTTAACTTATTCTTTTAACACACTTTATAACACTACAAAGATTTTGTTGGAGACCCCAGAAATTTCAGCTCTGTTTTCTTGGCTAATACCATATAAATGAAAACCTTGATTGTGGGTCAGCCTATAAGGACTCATATTTCTGCTTGTTTTATTCCCTTTTCCAGTCATAATAAAATATTTTCTATAGAGTTTAGGGCACTGTGTGCCTTACTTTCTGGAAGACTTTACATTTGGGCCATTCAAATACCCCAAACAATTGATGTCAAAACTGATGTCAAGACATCAAGCAGTCAAATGTAACACAGTTTTGGGTTTTGTTTTGTTTTTTGTTTTAAACGCTGTCTTGACCCAGTTTGGAGGCGTTGACTAGAAAAGCTGGGTCAGTTTCTCTTCTTGAGTAGCTGATTAACTCTATACCACAAACACTTCCCTTATATTGTTCTCAGACTCCCAGGCCATTATGAGCATACCTTAATTGCCTAGGGCACAGGTACCAGATAGCTAGGAATAGCCCTTATGCCTGGAGCCTATGAAATTAGTCAAATTAGCCAAACCACAGAGAGCTCACAAAACCTAACTAATGTCACCCCACTTGCCACATATAAGCTGTCCTCTACAACTTCAGCTTGTTGCTACCCTAGCACTACGTACAACTCCCTGTGTGACCCTGTGTGACAGCCTTGCCTTGTTTGTAGCTATAAATAGCAAAGAACTCTGCCTTTCATCTACCTGAATGTTACTGTGTTGTATTCTGCCATCAAAAGAATCCTTAAATCTTATAACACAATTTATACTTCAAGTCTACTATGCTATCCAGTTAGGCCATCTTTATTTAAAGACTGGAAATAAATTAATAAAAAGTAACCTCTGTGAACACTGAAAAATTTATGCTTTTCTTTTTCAGCTAATATTCTTATCACAAAAATTATACTTATGCCTATATCAAAATATCACATGTACCCTATAAATATATACAACTATTATATATCCATAATAATTAGAAATTTAAAAAAATTTTTAAATTATATCTTTAGATTTTTTCAGTTAGAGCAGATTATATACTTTTGCATCCTTATAGCACAGAGTATCAATGGTATCTTGGTTTACATAATAACCAGGATATGTACATGGAAAAGAAAATTATGTGTCAGAAATATTTCTCTAATGACCATTTATAGATTATACTTATTTTCTTTTTCTATACTCTTTCCACTCTAACTATTAAACTATTACATTTAGCATAAAAGAATTATCTAACTGAAATTGCTACCCAATTAACACTTTGACTTAAATTATGATAGATTATAGGAGTCCATAGATCAGAGTTTTACTTCAAATATTAGTAAAGTAAATCAAATTTAATATTGATTTTAATCTTAATTATTTGTTAAAAATTAAACAATAGTTAAAAAAATACTGTATCTATATGTATAGTATATAACTATCTGAGAACAAAGTAGAATGAACAAGAGAGAAAAATATATAAAACTAAAAAAGTATGAAACTATAGAATTACATTATTCATTTCACTGTTTCAAAAATTTAGGTAAATTAAACTTTTAAGAAGTCTAAAGTCACCACTGAAAATAGGGCTTGCTTCTATTTTTAGAGACGTAGAGACATGAGAGAAAACAGTTTAAACTCAGGGAGAAAGGCTGATCCTTTATATAGTACACCACAAAACCACTGAACAACCCTGAAAATTATAGGAGTTTTGCGGGGCCCAGTGTTCTGTGTAGTGGGGTTTTAATAGACATCAGTGAGGCATTCTGGTAGAATCACAATTCCATTAGAATAGCGGCTAAATAGCTTTCCACTTCCTGTAACATTATTATTTGTAAACTCCTGTCTTTCAGAGTTAGGCAGATGCCTCTTTGTTTAAACTTGAAAATAATAAGCCAAAATTGAAATACAAAGATGTAGATTTTAACATGTACTATGTTACTTTCTTACTGGCCACTTTAAAATTGTATTTGACCAAAACAGAATGTGTTTAAAAATAACATTGGATAGTTTAGGGGAAAAATTTAATAGAAATAAACAGAGAAAGCATTAACTTTTGAGTTTATATTTTGCCTTAAGGTTACAGACAAAAACAGTTTCCTACATGTCAATACAATTTATTCTAGTATATCTGTATTTTATTAAATTTTCTCTTGGAAAAACTCTTTTACTTCATTTGCTGCATATGCCAGGTAGTTTCTAATAATACATACCTTTGGATAAGTGGATCTTATTTATATAAAAATGATCCAGGCAAGGAGTAAGCAAACTATAGTCCACATGCCAAATTGGCCTTCCACCTTTTCTTATAAATAAAGTTTTGTTGGAACAGAATCACACCCACTCATTTGCAAATTGTCTGTGCTGCTTTCACACCACCACAACAGAGCTGAGTAACTTAGAAGTTGCTACAGAGCCCATTTAACCTATAAAGCCTACAATGTTTACTCCTTGGTCCTTTACATAAAAAGTTTGCTACTCCCTGATCTAGATCAAGGCTGCCCAAGAGAACATTCTGTGGTGATGGAAATGCTGAATCTGTGCTGTTCAAAAACATAGCCACTAGTCACATTCAGTCTTTGATCAAGTGTGATAGCAATCATTAAGGTATCAATCAATGTGATACATCATATGAACAGAATGAAGGACAAAAATCATATTATTTCAATTAGAAATAAAAAAGCATTAGATTCAACATCCCTTCATGATAAAAAACTCTCAAAAAAGTGGGTATAGAAGGAACTTACCTCAACCCAATAAAACCCATATATGAAAGACCCACAACTAGTATCATAATGAATGGAGAAAAACTGAAAGCATTTCCTCTAAGATCTGGAGCAAGATAAGGATGCCACTTTCGCCACTGTTATTCAACACAGTATTAGAAGTTCTAGAGAGAGACTTCAGACAAGAGAAATAAATAAATGGCATCCAAACTGGAAAGGAAGAAATCAAATTATCCTTGTTTGTGATGATATGACCTTATATCTAGAGAAACCTAAAGATGTTACCCAAAAACTATTAGAATTGATAATGAATTGAGTTAAGTTGCAGGATACAAAGTCCACATACAAAAATCAGTAGCATTTCTATATGCCAACAGTAAACAATCTGAAAAAGAAACCAAGAAAGTAATTGCATTTACAATAGCTACAAATAAAATACCTAGGAATAAACTTAACCAAAGAAGTGAAAGATCTCTATAATGATAACTCTAAGACATTAATGAAAGAAGTTGAAGAGGAAACAAAAAAAAAATAGAAAGATATTCCAAACTCATGGATTGGAAAAATCAATATTGTTAAAATGCCCATACTACCCAAGCAATCTACAGATTCAATGCAAGCCAATCAAAACACCAATGACATTTTTTACAGAAGTAGATAAACTAATCCTAAAATTTACATGAAACTACAAAAGACCCAGGATAGTCAAAGCCATCCTGAGCAAAAGGAACAAAACTGGAGGAATCACATTACCTCACTTCAAATTATACTATAGAGCTGTCGTAGCCAAAATAGCATGGTATTGACATAAAAACAGACACATAGACCAATGGAACAGAATAGAGAGCCCAGAAGTAAATCCACACATCTATAGTGAACTTATCTTCAACAAAGTTGCCAAGAACATATGGTGGGGAAAGGACGGTCTCTTCAATAAATGGTGCAGGGAAACCCAGATGTCCACATGCAGAAGAATGAAACTAGACCCTTATTTCTCACCATTTACAAAAATCACATCAAAATGAAATAAAGACTTAGATCTAACACCTGAAACTATGAAACTACTAACGGAAAATATTGGGGAAATGCTTCAGGAAATTGGTCTGGCCAAGGACTTCTTGAGTAACACCCTAAAGCACAGGCAACCAAGCAAAATTGGACAAATGGGATCACATCAAGCTAAAAACCTTCTGCACAGCAAAGGAAACAATCAATAAAGTGAAGAGACAACTTACAGAGTGGGAGAAGATATTTGCAAATTACCCATCTGACAAGGGATTGATAACTAGAATAACAACTCAATAGGAAAATATCAATCTGATTTAAAAAATGGGCAAGGGATCTGAATAGACATTTCTCAAAAGAAGACATACAAATGGCCAACAGGTATATGAAAAAGTGCGTGACATCATTAGTCATCAGAGAAAGGCAAATCAAAATTATAATAAGTTATCACCTTACTCTAGTTAAAAATGGCTTTTATCAAAAAGGCTATAATGAATGCTGGTGAGGATGTGGAGAAAAGAGAACCCTTGTACACTGTTGGTGGGAATGTAAATTAGTGCAACCACTATGGAAAACAGTATAGAAGTTCCTCAAAAAACTAAAAATAGAACTACCATTGACCCAGCAATCCCACTACTAGGTATATATCCAAAAGAAGGGAATTCAGTATATCAAAAAGATATCTGCACTCTCATGTTTATTGCAGCACTATTCACAATAGCCATAATTTGGAATCAACCTATGTGTCCACCAATGGATGAATGGATAAAGAACTTGTGGTCATATACATAATTGAATATTATATAGTCATAAAAAAGAATGAAATCCTACCATTTACAACAACATGGATGGAACTGGAAAATGTCATGTCAAGTGAGATAAGCCAAGCACAGAAAGACAAATCTCGAATGTTCTGACTCATACATGGGAGTTAAATATTAAAATAATTGATCTCGTGGAGACCGAGAGTAGAAAGATGGTACCAGAGGCTGGAAAGAGTAGCGGGAGGTCAGGGGGGATAAGCAGGAATGGTTAGTGGGTGCAAAAATATAGTAAGATAGTTAGATAGAAAGAGCAACACTTGATATCACAACCAAGTTACTATAATCAACAGTAAGTTAGGGTATACTTTAAAATAACTAAAAGAGTGGAATTGGAATGTTTCTAACAGAAATTCTAAGTGCCTGAGGTGATGGATACCCCAATTACCCTTATTTGATTAATTCACATTGTATGCCTGTATCAAAATTTCACATGTACCCTCTAAATATATACAACTATTATGTACCCATAACAATTAAAAATAAAGTCATATTACTTTCCCTGAAAGATACTACTAAATAAATAAAATAAAAATAAAAATTTAAAAATACAAAATAGAAATAATTTTTAATAGACACATATGGCTAGTGGCTGCAGTATTGAACAGCACAAATCTAGACTCGACTTTTGACCACCAACTTGAATGACTTATGTATTCTCCGTCTCCTTTGGGGTTACCTTTCACAGATAACTGCTCTGTGGCATATACCAGCTGAGAATTGGCATTTGCGTGAAAGTAACACTTAGAAGAATCTAAATCCTTCACAAGCATGTAGAACAACCAATATGTCATTTTGATAGTTTAGAAAATTTTAAAAGATAAATTTCAATTACAAAGATTATTTTTTATATAAGATATTTCTTTCAACTGATGTACATAGGTTATCTTTTATATATAAATTTAATCCAATAGAGAGGGATTCATTATCCTAAAGCCTACACTTCTTCAAAGTTCTTAAAAAGAGAGTAATTCTTTGGAAATAATCAAATTAGTGTAAAAGTCATCTGTGCCACTCATTCGTACTACCTTGCCTGAAAGATACTATTAAATAAAATTATTGTGGTTGAATACTTTCAATTGACATTTTTATTCTCAAATTGTCATTCCAAACAAGGGCTATAAAAATAAATCCATATATTTTTCTAGTTCACTTGAATTGATTAAACTAAGAGGTTTTGGTGATGAAGCAGTATTAATAGCTTATAAATGAAATTCATGCCAAATATGGAATTGTCTGAACAGAAAGTTTCCGTTTCAGTAATTTCTTTAATATTATGTAAGAGAGAATGGACTATGAGTTTAAACCACTCCTGGAAACTGAAGTAAGACACTAAAATACTTTCCTTTCTTATTTATTCAGTGCAAAATAATGCCATCTATAAACAAAACACTTTAAATACTTTATCCATATAGGTGTATATTAGAGAATAATGAAAGTGAAAACCCTATATAATCAAAAATCAATGCTACTTTAAAAAATTACTTCTGAAAAATGAAATAACTTTTATCTCAGGAAATAGAGTTCACACTTGGATAAACCACTATGTGAAATATTGTTATTCATATCACTCTGAAAATAAAAGTTGCTTTTGAAAATATATCCCAATATCTCACTGCAGGTATTTTATATTGAAGTACCTCTCATAATAGCAAGAATTGTACAATAACTTGTGCTGTAAACAAGAAGAAACACCTTCAATAGTATTTTAAACATCTAGGATTCAGTGGTTGAACCCCGTTAGGTCTATTACTAGGTCCTTGTAAATACAATGATTATTTCTTAACATGGCAGAATTTTGCTGAACCGACTTCTTTTTAAATTAATATTAATTATGAAAAATAATATTTTACTAAGTTTGTTAAGCTGTATCTAAAATGGTCTCCCAAGGCTAGTCCAATCAGATGCTCCCTGGTAAATGGCTTCTGCTTAAGTATTAAGTTGGGAAGACACCGGATACTCTATTATCCTCTAAGAGATTTGCAGTTGCATGAGCATCTTCAAAACTCTCAGAAGCTTAGTCTTCCCACTCCCACTATTCTTTATCTTAGCTAATTACTCCCAGAAACTCTGAAACATTCTGTTTTACCAGCATAACTTTATAGATGCAAATAATTTTTAGTTGTATTACTGAAATGATTATTGGTGATGAAATGATGAAAGCTGTGCTAATTGTAACTCTGCTTAGGAGTGCTAGATTTCTCCAGTGATTTTTCTTTATTTCCTTTTCTGAAGGAAAAAAAAAGTGTACTACTGTATACTTCTCCTCTTTCTCAAACCTCCAAATCCCTCTTCCCTCCTCCACCCTATTTCAGCTTCTAATCTTATATTTTAATTCATTGAGAAAATAAAGAATGGAAACATCATCACCTTTTCTAACAGCAAATCTACAAGCCAATTCCTTCAGCACTCAAATTTTTATCTTCCATCTTATTAATTTTTATTGATCCACATAACTCATTCATTCATTTTAATCTCTCCAGAGCACTCTAACTTATAACAATATCACAATTTACTTATCAATGTATCTATCAATGTGCATTTACTATTTTTTAATTTTGTACCTACCTGTGTACATCTAGTGAAGCTGACAAGAGTTTCTCTAGGGTACATTCCCAGATGTGAAATTTTGTATTATATGATTTGGGCACTTTCAGTTTTGCTTCCTATTGCCAAAGTGATCTCCAAAGTGGTTGTGTATATTTATATTTATATTAGCAGGAGATAAAAATTTCCCAAGCCCTTGCAAAACTTGATATTGTGGCATTTTTATTTTTACCAAATTTCAAGGAATGGAATGGTATCTTCTTATTTTTGTAATTTGGATTTCCTTATTTACCAGTGAGATCAAATGGCTTTTCACCTGTGTGGCTAGAGTGCTTTCATTTCAGTGTATCATTATACTTTTTGCTACATTAAAAAATCTACTTATTGATAACATTCATTTTCAAATATTGTATTATTACAAACAACACTCTGGTGGAAATGCATGGATGACTTGTTATTTGAATTCTCAATACCCAAATATATGCTGCAACAACTTGCAAAACTTTCTACCACAAACTCACTATTGAATCAAAAATGTGCACCTCAGTCTAAGACATAGAGTATGTACTGCAGCCATATCTCAGTTGTTGACCAGATAGGATCAGGATCATGCCTCTTCCCAGCACATTCTCTGATAGCGCAACCCTTCATGGGCCCCCAATGACCCTTCCAGTCTCCTGCATCACTTCACACCTTTTCTTCTTTCTTCAAATTGTCAACAGCTTTCTCCACTCTGCAGCCTCGCTAGTGCTCTTGCTTGTTGGATCACTGATGAAGAGGAAGAAATCTACAAAACCACTTGCGTCTATACTTACACATCAGGTCTTCCTTCCTGTTTTTATGGATGAAATGTCACTTATTGTATTGAAGACTAATCCCTCCACACCTTTGCTAGATCGTAGCCATTGAACTCCTCAAGGCTCTGTCCCCTAAAGTATCCGCCTTGTTCCTTCTACATAATTGTTTACTCTCTCCTGAATCATTCCCGTCATCATACAACCATGCTTCAAAAGTTTTCCCTGGAACCCACATTCTCTAATTACCACCCTGTTATTCTATTTCTCCTTATAGCGACACTCTTTAAAACAATGATTTCTTCTTCATCTATTTCCTCAGCTTTCCTTCTTTCTTTATCTAAATAATTGCACTCAAGTCTCAAGTTTTAACTTGTCCTGTCAAGGTTACTATTAATCACCATCTTGCCAAATTCTCAGTCCTCATCTTCCTTGACTTCTTAGCAAACGTTAACTCACTTGCATCCACCTTGAAATTGTTCCTTTAATTGGCCCGTAAATTGCTTCTTACTTCACTGGCCACTTTTCCTTAATCTTTGTAGCTGATTCCTTCCCTCAGCTCTCAATATCTTCCATCTCTCTAAATTATCAAGTGACTCAAGGATATCATTTGTCCTTTCTTCTTCTCTTTATTTACTCCCTCCATACAGAATCTCATTTAGTCTAGTGGCTTTAGATATCATCCATCCATTTTTGACTTCCAAATATATATCTATATATTCTTTCTTGATCCCAGACCTCTGTATCCAACTGTCTACTTCATGCTTTCATTTGGCTATACAACAGGCATGGCAAACTATGTCCAGAGTAGAGCTTCCCTCCATCCCCACATAACATCCCAGTCTGCTTTTCTTCTCCATATCAGGGAATAAAACCACCATTTACCCAATGTCAGGGCAAAAGCCTAGAACTCATTCTTAAATCCTTTTTCCCTTAGTCGAACCATAAATTTTTTCTAACTCTAAAGTATATAAAGTCCCTGAGATAGGTATTTTTCACTATCTTAAAAATCTATCTTATTTTTATGAAAAGTATGTAAATCTTTTCTTAAACCATAGATAAGAGGCTTTCAGGAAAATAAAGAGTGAGATTTTTAGCATTGCTTTCAAATTCTTATGTAAAAAATGCTTTAGAAATAGTCAATGAAAATTATGACTGTTTATGTTTTAAAATGATATTCCACTGGCATAGTGGTTTATAATCTTTACTTTTTCAGGTGTGTTGTTTTTGGCTTTCTGTCCTGGGTGGACTTCCTGATATTTTATGCTATTTCCACATCTTTCAATCTAAATGTATAATTTAAGAAAAATTAGCCATTTATGGAGAGAAGATAGTCCCCAGTGACATTCAAGGGTGTCCAGCAAAAGAAAAAGGCACATACATTTATCCAAGGTAGCTTTATAGTACTTCTGACAACACAGGTTAAACAAATAGTTAACAAATTCAAAACAGAGCAATTCAAATCCTTCATTAGAAGTCTTCAGTTTTATGTATGTCTGCAGAAACTTATCGTACTAGTTAATTATTTTGATTTGGACTATGAACTATTCTAAATAACAGTAAAGAGTAGAAGGACAGTATACTTTCTTATGTATAATAAAACTCCAGATACTTTGATGGGTCTCAACATCTTTCAAATATTGACTCTTGATCCCTTTACCTATAATATGCCTCATTAGTGCAGTGGGTATCTGTTGTTTTTAATCTCCTGACATCTTTTGCTGTGTATCTTTTTCCTGTAAGAAGGGAAGCTCCTTCTTTCACCTGATGGAGCCTATAATAACCTGGCTTCTCTTCCTTAATTTCATGGTGCATATGAAAGAAAAAGGTTCAGTCAATTTACTTTTCAAAGATTGATATAAATCTTGGGAAAGGGATGCTATGTACTTTTCTCTGGCATTGCTAGATGTAAGTATAATCCAAACTATAGCCGATGATGGCAAGGAGACAAACTTCTTGAGCATGAAACCATCATAAAGTGAAGTTGAAAAGAGAGAGGGCACAAAAAATGACAGATTATATATTAATAACATTTGATTATATTATTTGAATTCCTGGATCGAGCTGCACCTAGATGATCCCAGGATTTTATGTTTTGGTGCCAAAATACTCTAGTATTTATTGACTTTTTGTCACTTCTAACCAAAAATCTCATTACAAATACAACTAAAGGTAGGGATTTTGTGTAAATACATACATAATTGTTTTGACTACTTTATAATTAAAACGTATTAATATGCTTTTCAGAGCACATTACTCAAATATTACTACAAACAGAAAATATTAGCAGTTAGATCTTTTGGGTTTTACTTGGAATATCTAAATAACAATTTGTGTCAAAAAATTAACTGAAATTACATGACCTAAATACAATTCTGACATTGCTGACTTGTTATCTAGGAACTTCAGGTTTACATGATTGAATTACTGAATGCATGTAATTTTCTTTATCCTTCTGTTACTGTTGCTTTTTAGTCTTTTTGTAGGTTTCTTTCTCCAAGTTAAATGTCTTTTTTACTCTTTATACTCTCTCTGTGTTATTTCATCACCTTTGTGATTTTACTTCTGGCCCATACACTGATGACTTCCAAAATTGTATCTTCTCCCCGGATTTTCAGATTTCTGTATTCAACTGCTGCTGGATATATTTTCTTATTAAAAAAAGTATAATTTTTTCCCATTATTTCTTAGTCTCGTGTGAGATCATAATTATCATCACTAGGCAAATGTCAAGAGAGAGGAAATATGAGGAAGTAGCAGCTTTAAAACCTATTAGAGTATGAAATGATGTACACTAGGGGTTAGGAACCCCTACTATGTGCTTTCCTAATAACCTAAATAACAACTCAGAGGAGATTGGGCATATAAATTAACTCTTCTCCCCTTGGTCACTTACTGATCTACTTATACTGAGTAATTAAATTTAACATTAATAGAATAGGCCTTGGGTGGCATGCCCAAATCATTTCCCATCCCCTAGGGGCCATCTAAATTAGTAGCCCCTCATACTCAAATTTGAGAGTCATTATTGATTTGTCCACTTCCCCAAGTCCTGAGAGCTAATAAAAAAATTTCCTACCTGGATATTTCTCAGGTCATTTCTCTGTTGTTCATCCTTAATTCTACTACGGATGAAAACTGTATCATCCCTTCTTGATCAAATAACACTTTATCGCTGATGGCTTCACTGAATGTTTCCTGGGGTGGGTTAGGAACCCTATCATGTCCTTTCCTAATAACGTGCGCATTTGGTATCACTGAATTTAGCACATGTCAATGTAATTTTATTTTATTTTTGTGTCTATTCCTCTAGGTTAGGAGCAATTTGATTTATTTATTATTATCATTATTATTCAACATGGAAGAGGTGGGGAATCTTGAGTTCCTTCAAAATATGATGAAGCACATTAATCAGGTTTTATTTCCATTTTTGTTTAAAAGTACCACTACCTATCACCCAACCAAAAAATTTAGGAAATTTATCTAAGATATCAGTCAATTTTTCTGTGCACTCCAGCATTATATCTAGTGTTAAGAATTTGCTTCATGATCTTCAGCCTTTTATAAATGTATTCTTGAACTGATGTCAATGTGATGATATTCCTCTGATTCTGTGCCTTTGTAACGTGTTCAAAGTAATGTTTAATCCTTCTGGATTATGAGCTCTATAATAACCCTAAATGCAATTCTTTTTGTGCCTTACCTGTTTTCAAATTTCAAGTCTGTGTACAAGTTGAGACATTCCCTTTGACTGGAATATTCTTCTCCAAGACTCCTCTTCTCCTTGTCATCAGGCTTTACCAGACCATAATTGCAAAATAGCTGCCAACACCCCCTGTGCTTCCCACTTTCTATAAATCATTCTGTCTCTTCTTATCCTATTTTATTTTCCTCAAAATACTAATAAGGAACTGACATTATTTTATTTTCTATTTGTTTATTTTCTTATTGTCTTTCTCATTACTAACATATGAACTCGTGAAGTCACAGATTTTGTTTTATTTGCCATTTTATTCCCAGAACCTAGAAAGCAACTTGAAATATAATAAGCTTACCATAGCTATTTTTAAAATAAAGAAGTGGGGCATAAAATTATTACATTTATTTCCTCTTCTATATTGTTCATGAAGATGTAGTTTTTATGTTTGTACTATTAGTCATTAAAATTATTCATCTCCTCCCCAATTTTAAGTATATTATTGAGTTTATTCTTTTCCCATTTATATAAAAAAACATAGCATAAACATCATCATTTTGCCTTTTCCCTCTCCATTTTGCTTTCCTTTCTATTATCTGAAACTTCAGGCATGTTAGGTGGTTTCTCTTTTCCCCAATTCCTTAACTAAGTATTCTTCCTTTATTTATTCATCTTATCTTTGATACATCTATTTTTGATATTTCCTTATTAAATTATTTATTTTCTCACTTTATTTCTTAGTTAGGATTTTAGAGAATGTGAAAAAAATTCCTCCTTAATTATAAGAATGTCATGATCCATGATATTCTAATAAAATATTATATTTGTGTTTAGAAAATTGTGCATTCTTAGGTTCATCTCCTAAGATTAGTCTTAAGGGGGAAAAAATAAAAAGAACTATCAACTTCATATCTTAAATTACACTAAGAATGACAACAAGATTTAGCAAAGGATTTGTATAATGGCTGTGGAATGACACCAACAGTCCATTCATTTCCAACAAATGAAAACTCTGTGTGGTAACTAGAATTTAGCAGAGTACTTGCAGAGTGTTGGTTAACCACGTTAAAGGTGATGAACTGTGAAACGGCAGTCACAAACATGCCATAGTTTACACCGTATGGACATTCCACTTATCAGTCATTCTTTTTGGCTGTAGTTATGCTTCCTTCTTTCAAGTCTCAGGGGAACTTGAGGATTAGGTGTTGGAAAAAGAAGTAAACTCATGAAACATTTTCTTCTCAAGTTCTTGGTACTTGTCATATTTGTGTACTTTGATTCATATCAAGATTCACAAGTAAGTCTTAAAATATGCCAACTATTAAATCTTTCTTAAATTATGTCTTTTTTATTTGTCTCAGTGTTCATGTGCCTCTTAACTAGTAGAAAAATACATGTGCCCGTTTTAGCATTTTGGAAAAAAAATGAAGGTTATGGTAATATTGAAATCAATTTTTTTCAAGTTGGAATTTAACTCTAACAGCAATATTTTTGAAGTGTTCTTGATATTTGTCAAGAGTTGAGCATTTAGAAGGTGCACTTTGAAATTTATATATATATGTGTGTGTATACATATGTAAAATTTAGAACCAGCTTTCTTGAAAAATAAATATTTTTGAATGTGAGTATTTATTAATAGTTAAGGGCATGGATTTCAGAAATATATTTTCCAAGTAAAAGTTGTTGTTCTACTGCTTAATAGCTGCATGACCTTGGGCAAGCTATGTTGTCTCTCTATGTATCATTTTCTTCTGTTGTAAAATAATAATAATAATAATAGTACTTAAATGATAGTGCTGTTGAAGGATTAAAACACGTTAAGAACTAAGAATAAGGAATGACACATTAGGGGTGATGCAAGTATATGGTGTTACAATCAGCTTTCAGATTTGAATAGGAGAAATGTAACAAAGGTGTTATTTAAGAAAGAAAAGCAAATCTAAACATGCTTAAAACAAAATTAAATTACTCATTTTATGTGGTCAATGAATGGATAGGTTTTAAATTTATATCAGTTGGAAGCCAAAATGAGTTATAGGATGCTAAAACTACTTACAGAGTATACATCTTTTATGAAATTCATATTTAAAATATACCATATAGTTTAAATTAATTATTCCAAGAGAACAACTTAATTAGTGTCCACACATGCCCATATTCTTATTTCTCTTCAATTTGAAAATTTGCCTCAAGTGATGGTGACTATATCATTTTTAAAAAATATGATCCAATAGGAAAAAGTATACCAGTTAACTTGAATTCTTTAAAGGAGATTAGTGGTTCCATTTTTTTTTTCTGCAAATAAATTCAAAGTTAAAACTTGGCTTTGCTCAAAGAGGAAATTTCTCTTCTCATATTAATTTACAGAATCAAATATAGATAACAATTTTCAGCAACTGAAACAATTTTAAAATATATTTTTATTTAAAATACAGAAATTACTTTTTATAAAAATGTCTAGAATATTATATTATAAATACATATATTTATTTTAAGACCTGAAGATTCTACTAGATAAGTACGTAAAAATACTAGTAAAGTATAGATTATAATCTAGGTCTTGAGAGAATGTGGCCTAGAGAAAGAATGGAAGACATCTATGGCTGTAGAAATAAATGTCTAGCAAATCTGAGTGGATTTTATATATTTATTTATTTAATTCTTGAATGCTGTTTTCACAATGGAGATGGAGTGTATGGTAAGAAGAGTTAGCCCTCAGGTTCTTTTTTTAAAATTAATTTCCCAAATTTAAGTACATACAACTTAACTGCAGTGTTTCTTTCTTTACTTTAACTTTCACATTCCCTCTCTTGTCTTTTCATTTTCAATTTTGAGTAGTGGACTACTTGTCCCCAGTATTCCTCTCTTTTTCGTCGAAAATAACCCCTGGAGGTTAGCTATGACTCAGGACATTCAGAATAAAGGTCTCATTTCCCATGTGACAAGGTTCTGGCTAATGGGACCTAAGTAGAAGTGCTCTGTGGAATAACCAGGAAGTGTCTTAAAAGTAGGCATATGTTTCTACCGTTTCTTCCTTTCTTCAGGCATTTGCTTGAGCAGCTGCCTTGGGGAATGATGTGGAAACTGTATATTGAGATCAACAGATCAGCAAGAGAGAAAGAGCTGTGGTTCTTCATAATATGGTGCCTGAGACCAGTGCTTGACTGCTTACACCTAAATGAGAAAAATATGAAATTGTGTATCACTTAAGCCACTCTTATTTTACATTTTCTGTTGACCACAGGTTAATTTCTCTTCCAAAGCAAAAGTCAGATGATAGAATTGAAAATGTGTTCCAAATTAGTTATATTGATATATGTAACTATCAATACAATGTGTAAATATAATTACAATATGTCATTGAATAAAGGGAAAATAATGGCTATCATCAGAATCTCCTACCTCAAAAATTGGGCTGAGACCCTTTGTTGGTATAGGCATTATGAACTTACTCATCCCACATATACAGACCTTCTTTTGATTGCAGATTCAGACCAGGCTTTGCATTAAAGAAATAATCCTGTAGGGCAGGAACTAAAAGAAAGCCAAAGTGATTATAGTTTCTCCTTCAAGTTTATATATTTAAAATCATTCTTCATTTGAGTGGATTTAAAATTTTTTTTCAATAGTATTATTTTGTACAAAGCAGGTGATCCAAGGCTTATGGAGCCTGAAATCTAAACAACTTACTTTATCCTCTTTAAGAAAAAAATACAAAATTGTATTTTTAAATTTTAAAAGCTATGAAGTCTAGAAATGTCACTTTTTATAATTTTTGTACATCATTATTGATCATAGTTGATTCTAATTTGTTTTTTATTATTAAAGTAGAAATGTTTATTTCAGTTTACAATATTTTTATTGAGTGATGAGGTAGTTATGGCTATCCTTATTTTGAGTTGTATTATGAGTTTAATAGTACTTTTACCAATGTATTTTGTGTCTAATTGCCAATAAAAATATTTTTCAAATATGTTCATATTTCATTCTTATTTATTGATTGGATTGTCAAAAATCCAAAAGCCTATTTATTACTTCTTTTTGAAATGTATATCTCTTAATTAATTACTACATTTGGTATTATCTAAAAAAGAAAGAAATGTTAGAAATACTTTGTCATTCATCTTTATCATTTTTATATCATATTCCATTAATATTCATCTACTTTTTTTCAATTCTTCAATAAATAAACATTAAAATGCCAAAGAAGGCAGCCTACAAGAATGAAAATGTAACTAAAATAAGTGAATAAGTTCATAAAGTTAAGCTGGGACTGTTATACATTTACAAAATCATCTGTTTTGATAAGATAATCTGAAAACACTAATGATATGTGAAATATGAAACCAGTGATATAGTGATAAACTAATCCTCACTTTCTAGAATCTAAATTCAAAAGGTTATTCATCCATGTTTTAGAATAAAGAACTGTTCATTTTATATTTATATGGGTTAGAAGATAGGGTAGTCAATATATTCAACTATTTAATATTAAATATTTCCTTCATTTTGTAAATAAGTTACTGCAATAAAAATATAATAACATTCAGATAAAAAAAGTAACACTACAGCAGTGAGAGGAATATTTAACTAGAGCAATTTCATATATAATCTCCAAGAGAAAATAACAAAATGGTTGTTTATTTACCCTAAAAAAAAAGTGTTACCCTCACTAAATCTTAAAAGGTAGTCTTATTCCTAAATCAAACAATGTAGTAAATTAAACCTAACACTTGGGCCCTCCAGAATACTCTTTATAAACACCAAGATAAACATGAAAAGATTGATTCTAATCTGAACAGGGGAAGAATTTTTATGCAACTAAGATGAACATGTTGATAATTCCATTAAGTTCAAATGATATAATTAACTTAAATTCAGTAAATTTAAAAGGTTGGTTGGCCCAAGGGAGTTTTTTTTTTTTTAATCAGACCTTTCACCTCTATTTTACCATTTTGAATCCAAACCAGATTAAAAGTGACTGAAAATTGTTAACACATGATGTTGCTTGATGGTTTACGGGAAATTGGTTGGTGGTCTCAACTTAATCCCTTGAACAGGTATTCACATCATAAAAAAAATCATTAGATCATGCAGCAATTTATCTCTTTACATCCAGGCTTAAATGAAACAAAGGCATTATTATAAAAAAATCTGAAAGACAAAAATGGCATTAGTTAAAATAGATTCTGAAAAAAGTGTATTTCAAAATAAAACTCTTTCATAAATTATATTTGAACCATTATAGAAACTCTAAGATTAATAGTACAATTCCTTTGATAAATAATCTATTCATTTCAAAGAAGAATATGTAATTTTTTGAATTGGTCAGTATTCAGGAACAATGAGAAAAATAAAACAGTAGAGAGTTGGACAGAATTATCACAAAATCTGTTTTGTATGCATATGGGTATAAATAGATTCCCAAAAAATGTATTAAAATTAAAATGTTCTCAAGTTACTCACCAAAAAGTTAAACATAATATTGGGTCATGCATCTCCAAATAGAAGTTCAAGTTCAATAAAAATTAAATTCAAAAGACTTATTTTATACTGTATATCTGTTTGATAAAGAAGTTTAACATTTAGTAAACTGAACTTTGCTTCTACAAATGAAAATAGCCCTGAAATTCAAGTATGAAATATACTTGAATGAGAATTTAATTTAATCCAATTCAATTAAACTCAAACCAGAGAATCTCAAAATCTCAGATTGGAAACATCCTTGTCTCTTTCTTCATGCAACCTCCCTTCTTTCCTATCTGATACTTGTATGTCCTGTTTAAACTTGTGGTCATATTTTCTCTACTACGATACATTTAGAGATAGAAAAATTGTGTTTCATAAAACATTAAATTCCATTTTGAGATTGTTTCAGTGAGGATTCTTCAGCGTATTGCAGTGAAAATATACATCCTCATCACACTCATCAGTAGGTCCTCGTTTTGCCTTCTGTGGTGACATCTAAAAAGTATATAAATTTTTCCCTAAAATAATGTTTTAAATAGCTGCTTTCATACATACTCAGCTATTTCCTGTGACTACATAGCTATCAATTGTAGAGCAACAACATAAACCATGGTTTGCCACCTTCCCCCAGTCCTGTGCATTTAACCATAATGATATACTGCCTTCACACTGCTGTGATAAAGATGATAAGGGTTTTATGGAAAAGAAAGAATTAAACACATGTTGCAGAAAGACCACTTTGAAGACACTATGGCAGAGTTTTAAGAGGACAAGGCTTGGACGGAGAGCTCATTAGGAAACTGCAGCAGGTTGGACAGGAGATGAGTATGAGTAATGCACAAATCACATGACTAGTAAGGTGCTGCATGATCTGGTGGGAGAGGAAGATAGACTAACTTCAAGATTTCTAGTTTATTATATTGGGACAATGTAGTACAGTCAGCCACAAGAGGAAGGGCATGTTGCCCATCATGATGGAGACAGCTCTTACTTTCAGACTTCTATTACCTAAGGGAGGCGGGGAGCCTATTTTCAAGATAAGACAGAAAATGGGGAGATGTCAGACAGCTGTATTTTGATTTAATATGTTTAAAACCTTAGGTGGTTAGAATAGATTCTAGGGTGAAATTCCAACTGAAGTTGAAAAAATTCTGATAAACATGTGAAGTTACATTTACAAAATAACTCAATATTCCACCCATAAAAGAACAGTGGGTTCAGCAATTTTAGATTATTTTGCAGAAATGTTTTATTGTAAAACATTAGAGTTGTGGTCATGCATTTCTAATGTGATAATTAGAATTAGACTTTCTAATGTCCCATGGAGTCTTACTGAAGTTTTTTAAGGAATTCAGTGACTCTTAGAAATCGTACTTGAAACTGTAATGTGACAAATTAAGGAGTTAAGGTCCACTGAGTTTGAGATTTGTCTGCAAATACATAGCTAGTAAGTGGAAAAGCTAGAAATCAAATCCAGAAAGGTGGGCTAGATTAGATCTGAAACATTTATACCAATGGTTTCATGCCAGTAAGTCACAGATGCTTGAGGTTTTCATATGAAGCCTCGTGGCCTCATGTCTGTCAGAGGATTCTCACCTTGCTTTCCTTTGTAATAAATACCCTTTAAAAAGATCAAAGCATTTTTGGTACCAAACGATATAATGTAATTGATGGTTTTCCTTATTGAACAAAAAGCCTATATCCACAGGGTCAAAGTTTTTCACTTTAGGAAAGGCTAAAACTTGGGATGTATGTAACCGTACTGAGCAAGTCAGTTTATGTGAAAGTTACACCTGACGGTAAGCACAAATCTGCCATTGAAAATATTTTTTTAGCAGGACGTAGAATAGGACATATGATCATTTGCATAAAACATCAAAATATCAGGCCTCTTACAGGTTATTTAAATTCTTACAGGAGCCAAAAACTCTTTCAAGAGTGAAAAAAGCCTGGTAGGAATAAAAAGCAGTGGTGAGGACTGTGGCAAACTGAAGATACCACATCGGAGCTCAGTTCCAGCCATGTGGGAATGTAAACATAGTTGCCAGATCTTCTGGGGTTTTTTCAAAATCAGCTAGAAATTGGGGATTTTTGTTTTTGTTTTAGGTGGAGGGAGGCGAGATCTAAATATCCTGCCTTTAAATCTTGACAATAAATGCACTTTAAAAACATTTTGTCAGCCCAACAAAACACAATCGTAAACTGCATTTAATCTGGATTCCTTCAACTTTCAGCCTCCATTGTAGTTATAGCAAATATTTTTTAATCTCCATTGTATTTATATCAAATATTTTTTAGATGATGGAAAGTAATGACAGTGGGAAAAAAACTTACAAAAGTTTTCTAAATAACTTAAATCTCATGAGAAATTACTGAAAATCCCTAAGAAATAGTTTCTGAACAAAGTAAACATATTCAGCTCTACTGTTTGAATATATCCAATATGATATAAATTAACGAGATTGAGAAATATTGTTTCCGTAAATGCTTTATTTCTTCCCGTTTGGTTGATATATAGGATTCTGCCAATAGTAGTACAGTTATCTGGGGAACACATCTTCCAGGAACGAATGTAGACCCTCTTCACAAACATCTGGCAACAGAGATCAGGAATCTGTGCTTCCACACTGTCGGTGAACTACTACGTTTGGAGATTTGCTAGTGGGTTAAGACCCAGAGTCAGAAAAATAAAACTCAATTATCTATCAGGAACAGGAGTCAAATTACCAGGCTGTACTTAGAAACACAGTGATGTGGATTATATGGTGAAACAGATGCAGCAAAATGAAAGTGAGACTAAACCTTGGTAGCTTGTGTCCTACTGTACAATGCAGATGAGACACAGTGGAGGTCAGAGGGAGAAGGAGGAGGAGAAACTCTGGGCTCAGTCTCATAGACTGAAAGAATTTATAGGCAGATCATCAAAAGACAGCAGAGTATCTGGAAGGCTTGAATACCTGGCAGGATATAGTGGTGAAGCCCCCACCGAGTCTGGTTCACATTAAGATGTGTGTTTCAGCTTGCATACTTCCATCCCTGGACAGACAGGATGATCTGGGTGTATAATAGAGGTTAACACATGGCAATATTTTTTATACCTTCTCTTAATACTAGGTTCTGAGAAACAGACAACAAATAAGAATCTACAAATAGAAATCTATTTCGGAGGCCAGGGACTGTTTTCTGTCTCTTCACTCTTACTTTTCAGTCCAATTTATCATCAGTATATTTGGTCCTCTAAGGGCCTATTAAAGAAGACAATATACCTCCTTTTTAGTTATGATGTTGAGAAAAGATACGATTAGAATTCAATCTTGAACTGTTTCATGTGCCTTGTTTAGGAACCAGTAAGTGTTCTGAGTGAAAACCTTACTTGATAGAATAATTTGGTAAAAATTCTAAAATATTGTGGCAAATCTAGTTTCATCATTCTTTAAAGACATTTTATGAACATGGACTATGTGTTATGTACCGTTATAGGATTCTGAGATGAAGCTGCACATGGTCCTAGCCCGCTTTGATCTCAGGTTAATGGGAGAGACAGACCTGAAGACAAATAATCATAATAGTATGATAATGCACAGTTAACTGAAATATGTACAAATGCTATAGGGGTCCTGAAGAACAAGCTGATAGTTACCTAACAATTACAGAAAATTTCACACTTCAATTTAAAAATAATAGTCTTTGAAATTCATATTATAAATCACTCTTTTCTTGGCCCACCAATTACATTTAGCTGATTCATTATTTGATATTGATGAACTATACTGAATTTTGTTGCATTAATTTGCTGGAAAGGCCATAACAAAGTATCACAAATTGAAAGGCTAGTGGTCTCACAGTTCTGGAGGCTAGAAGTCTGAGATGAAGGTGTCAACAGGGCTATATTCCCTCTGAAGGCACTCTGGAGATCTGTTCCAAGCCTCTCTCCTAGTTTCTGGTCATTCCTTCACCCATGGCATTATAACTCTAATGTTCACATCGAGTTATCCCTGTGTGCATGTCTCTCTGTCCAAATATCTCCTTTTTATATGGACACCTGTCATATTAGATTGGGGCCTACCCTACTCCAGTATAACCTCAATTTAACTAATTACATCTGCAATGACTCTATTTCCAAATAAGGCCACGTTTTGAGGTCCTGAGGATTAGGACTTCAACACATGAATTTGAAGAAGGCACAATTCAACCATAACATTTGTCTAAACCCTGTTTATTTTGTAAAAGGGCTGTGTTTCCTCCAAGGATAGGATATTCTGAATTTGGATTTAGGTGCAAATATTACCAGATGGATACAGAGCCAGGTGTGCTTTCTGTAAACAGTGGGCATTCAGGAAATATTGATAATGAGGTCTGCAAGTGATCTGGCAATCTGAATGATAGATGAAAGAGAAATAGATGATTATAAGGTGTTCTAAGATAAAAGTTCAGAAAAAAATTTCCCTAGTAAAGGGCAAAGTATGTGTTGGGTTTTTTTTTTTTTTTTTACAAAGTCACTTTAAGATTTTGCTGAAAGTTTGTATATTTTTCTGTTAGACTAGGAATTTGGCGGTTCTTCCATGGTTTCTTGCAAAAGAAAATCTGTGGTAACAGAAAACTATTCAGTTAGATTTATTCAATCTGGAAGGAGTAAGAATGGGTTCACCACTGCTCACTTTGGTTTGTCTGACACTAGGCGTTATATTGAAATGGTTAGAAGAGTGAGAGAGACACATTGTTTTATTTATATAAAGAAGGATAAAATATGGTTACTATACATGAGTGTTTGTAGACTACCGAAGAGTGATTGACATGTGTTAATGAGAAACCTATGTTTCATTGTGATTGATTTATCATATTGAACTATAAGACATAAGCTTTCCATTACGGCAAAGGCATGCTATTAAGAGCATGGGACAGCAGTGGCAGTTTTGGGGACAGGGTTGGTAGATAGGGGAATTTGTTTTTCTGGCTACTTTGACATGAGTGGCACATTTTAAGACATGGCATAACGAATAATGTGATTTTTACATTGTTAAAAATGGAAATCATAAAGTTTGTATCACTGTTGGGTAAATAAACAGATTTTTTTATAAGCATGGTATTTAGGTACTTAAAGAGTATTAGTATAGCTTCTGTCAATTATGACTCATTGATCAGAGAATAAAAGATGATAAATTAAAAATTAGCAGGAACAATGACATAATCAAGTTTGACATTTTCATAGAGAACATTATATCAAAGGAACACATTTTGATATTCAAATTTGCAAAAGGAAACTATAGGAAAAACAACAAGGAGATTAGTTAGAAAAGTCCCAAAGGGAAAAAATAGGTAATTTAAATATGGAGAAACAGCATAGAACCTACCTAAGCATACACAATCAGAGATTCAGGAACGGTGACAGTAAAATAAGATGAAGGTAAGATGCTGGGGTGTGGAGAGGATGGAAGAGAAATGTTCAAGGACTGCAATACTGATCTTGAGGGAAAATTTTCAAAGTAAAATAAACCAAAGCCATCCCATGCATAACAAAACAACCCCCTTGAGATAAAGGTATCAGAAATTCAAAATCCACTGGAAATTGAATTGGTCTATTAGACTATGCTGGGAATGAAACATTCCAAAGAGATTGTAAAGGATGCAAGGAAATTGAATGGGTGCTTTGTGCCTGGACTTCTCTCCAGGATGATGAAGAAGTATCTACCCTGGAGTTACTTTGTACAGAGAAGGAAGGTGAAGAACTGTCAGAGAAATCAAAACAAAGGCATGATTGAAAAAATATGAGAAATTAAGTGGCCATAAATCACTAAGTTCAAATGGTCTTCATCTAAAACTTCTGAAGGAGTTAAAGAACCATGTAGCTAAGCTACCACCAAAAATGTATCAACCCCTTTCATCAAAGAGGAGGGTGATGAATGCCCATCCATCCTTAAGAATAGTCCAATGTTACTTGTAAGGTTAGGTTTTAATAAAAAGCATGATGTTGTCTAGAATTATTCATGTCTTTTAAAAAGAGAGTATATTTTCCCTTGTGGAAAATGTGTACTTTCACAATTAGTTGTTTCTGGAAGATATCTCTCCACACACAGAATTTCTTTCTTGTTTCCTTTTGTTTTATTGTTTTTATTTCTGAGCATACTTCTTCATGAGTTTGCTACCCTGAACATTATTGAGCATTGCTTATTAGACACACACTGATGGGTTACCAAGGAGAAGATTGTAATTCAGCCTGAAATAACTCACAGCAGCATTTGTTGGTTGTCAACTTGGTCTGGTCGATAAGCAATAACTTTATTGTTGCAACATGTGGTGGGGCTTTAGATACTAAGCACCATGCTGAGAAGAGCACAGTTAAACCTGCTTGGTACACTTGATTTCCCAAAGCAATGCATGCATCCATTTGCCTGAGAATTTTCTCACATTTTAGGAGGGTGGTTGTTTTTAAGTTAGGGAAATTCCATGATGCCCAAACTGACACAAATTAATAAATGGCTTATGAGCTTGTTAGAGTTTCTGGTGATGAATTCAGGGCTGCCCATTAAAGACCAGGCATTGACTGCACAAGAGACTGAAGCTGTCTTTTGAACTCTTAGCAGGTGAGCACAAGCCAGGCCTTCCCATGTTGCATTGACGGTGCACCTCAAACATGATCTCTCCAAAGGAAGGAGAGGAGTTCGTTTGCCACATTTACTTTATACTGTAACTCTTGTTAGATAAAGACTTCTAACCGTGCTGAATTGTTCCGAGTTAACAGTGTGAGATGTGTGGTGTAATTGGTGCTTTTTGCAGTCTCATGAACAATTATTTCATTTGCAACTTTCAGGCACCTTCAAAGCCATCCCCATACCTACAGAATAAGTTCATGTGAAATACCCGTGAAAATGTGTTTCTTAATGTGTTTTCATAAAGTGTGTGATATTTAAAAGCCAATGCCCTTTATTTTGCTAAAGGCTAAAAAGAGAGAGGATTCAAAGCATACTTCTTTTACTGCCCCATTCTCGGGATTTCTTGCATGAGCCTGGACTGCAATGAATAGTCATAGCTACTGTCTCATCTCAACTGTTTCACCCAAGCCATCCACAAAACAGACCTTTTTACTGTTTTACTGAATGGAACAATTGTGCAATTAGGGACATTCTTTATCCCTTTTACCTGGATTATATCTGTCTTTCCAGATTATGGCACAATTCCTTAAAATATACATCTGTCCTTCAGGGAAAAAAATTGTAAGAACTAAAGACTGTACATGAGATGGTGAAAAGGAAAAGTGCCTCAGAGGATAATCAGGACTTTTGAAGAAGGCACCTGCTCTCAATCTTTTTACATCATTGACTACTTTAAAAATTTAACAAAAACTATGGACTCAATCATCATAAAAATGTACAGTCACAAGTAAACATTTAGCTATGTAATTTCAGTGGTTCATAAACCTACCAATAACCACCTCCAGATTAGGAACCTTTGCCTGGCTCATGCATTCAGTACAATAAACTATTATTACTTTTAAAGTCCATCAAATAATAGACAACTTGGAATCTTTACAATGTACAATGATACTTAGCCCCACTTAAGCATGTTGGTTACTGTTCCATCAAATGGGTAAATTCACACCTAATGGGTACAATGCACACTACCTGGGTGATGGACACACTTATAACTTTGACTCAAACTGTACAAAAGCGATTCATGTAACCAAAACATTTGTACCCTCGTAATATTCTGAAATTAAAAAAAAAATGGAAGTAAAAGATTCACATGAGATGTAGTAGAACTATTACTAGATTTTTAATTAGAAGAACTAAATCTAACTCCCACTCAAAGTGTAATTAACTTGTATAATGTATAGTTTTCTTAATTCTTTGAGCAATAGATTCTTTATTGATAAACTAAAGAAATTGGATTAGGTTTTCTCTAAGGTCCAGTCCAACTTGGAAATTATATGATTACCTATATTTTTCAAGAAAACTGCGTTCCTGCTCCCATTGTCTGCTGACTTAATAATAAGAGAAGTCATATATCAGCTGAAAAAATACAGGATTAGAAGAGTTATATGAAATTGGATATCTGTCTATTTAAAAATCAATTTTAAAAAACATTTAATTCATATCTTAACAAGTTTATGCTTCTGTTTACAAGTGCAATTAGATTTTGTCTCTCTATTCTTATCTCATGAACATAATTACTATAACAAATATATAAAATATATTACTTTCTGATAGCTTAGTTTTTTGGAATATATTACCTTTTGCATGCTTAGTGACAAACATATATCTTGGAGACTCAGTGAATTTATTAAATTTTGTGATTTAGTTTTCATGGTTTGTAGGAAAAAATATTGTTTTTTTTAAATGTTTTTAAGTTTGTACCTAGTTAGGAAGGCAGAATATCCTAAACAGGAAGAGCCAGACACTTAATTTAAACTGCCTGGTTCAAACCCTGACTCATCTCTTCACTAACTCTATGATCTTGAACCTTCTCCCCTATATATGGAATGAAGTAATAATACTGCCTACTTCATAGGATACTGAGACACTCAGATGAGATACGTATATCCAGGTAAAGAGTTAGAACACAGAGGTGGTCTATAAATGTTAACTGTTTTTCAAATTAAATTTTGTTTTGTTTGTTTACAAAAGATGTTTTAAAATGAGGCCTGTAAAAATATAGACTAATGGCCAACAAACATATGAAAAAATGCTCAACATCTCTAATCATCAGGGAAATGCAAATCAAAACCACAATGAGATATCACTTAACTCCAGTGAGAATGGCTTTTATCAGAAAGTCCCAAAACAGCAAATGTTGGCATGGATGCAGAGAGATAGGAACACTCATACACTGATGGTGGGACTGCAAACTAGTACAACCCCTATGGAAAGTAGTTTGGAGATACCTCAAAGAACTAAAAGTAGACCTACCATTTGATCCAGCAATCCCACTACTGGGTATTTACCCAAAGGAAAAAAAGACATTCTATAAAAAAGAAATCTGCACTTGAATGTTTATAGTAGCACAATTCACAATTGCAAAGATGTGGAAATAACCCAAGTGCCCATCAATCCATGAGTGGATTAATAAAATGTGGTATATATATATATATATACCATGGAGTACTACTCAGCCATAAAAAGAAATGGTGAACTAATACCTCTTATATTATCCTGGATAGAGCTGGAGCCCATTCTTCTAAGTGAAGTATCACAGGAATATTAAAACAAACACCACATGTACTCACCATTAAATTAGTACTAATCGATGAACCCTAGTGTGCACATATGGAAGTAACATTCATCAGGGATCGGGCAGGTGAGAGAGGGGAGGAGGGGATGGGTAAACTCACACCTAATGGGTGTGGTGCACGCTGTCTGGGGGATGGACACGCTTGTAGCTTTGACACAGGTGGTGCAAAGGCAATTTATGTGATCAAAGTGTTTGTACCCCCATAATAGTCTGAAATTTAAAAAAGAATAAAACTGTACTCATTATGATTGTTTGGCTCTGAGTAATAGAAAATTCCAACATACATGTTTATTTTTCTCTCGTGTTAAAAAAAAAAAAGGCCAAGACAGCTAATTCATGGGTAGGGTAATGTTCCATAAAGTCAGAAACCTGAGATACTCTCTCCTCTGCCATCTTTAGCTTGGAGTTTTCACTGCATTGTCAGAGAAGACTGCTCCAGCTCTGGCCAGCATGTCCATATTTTTGCCAACTGTAGAGAGGATGGGTTGGAGAAGGATAAATTGCTATTTTGTAAGAACAATACTCCTGTTTAAATCCTATGGACTAGAACTTGATCACAGACCAGTCTAAGCTGCAAGCTGTATGATAGGCCCTGTGCCTAACTAAAAATTTTGTTTCCATACTGAGGAAAAAGAGAATGTATATTCATGGACATTTAGCATTCCTGCCACAAAAAACTAAAGGATCATTCTTTAACAATCAAGATTTAGTTAATGTATATAGAATAAAATATAGTTATTTCATGACTTAGTGGTATATAAAAGAACAGCCCTTTTTTTCACTAATGGTCATTAGTCCCTATAATTACTCAGTGACTTTGTGAACTTCTCTATTATACCTTTCTTATTAATCTCTTCATTTATTATGTATAACTGAAATATTAATAGTTCACCTCTTCAGGAACATTGCCTTAAATCCTTCATCTTATTTACATATTCCTTCTCTGTAACTCAATACCACCCATATCATACTCTAATCATAGTATGTGTGACACTATAATCATTAGTCACAGGCCTGTACCCCTTATTAGAATATTCCTTGTGGGCAAGCACTACATCTGACATGTTTTTGTAACCTCAGACTTGAGTGAATTGTCGGGACATAGTGCATTTAATCATTACTTGTTGAAAAAAATGAATGAACTGTGTAAGTGTGCACTAGAATAGAAAACACTTTGGCAATTGTTTGATGCATGCAAATTAGAAATCAACTATCAGGTACACTACATAAACTTGTCTAAACTATCTAGTTATGAATCAGATCTTTGAATTATTGCTCTAATCTAAGGTAACCAAAAGAATAAGTCGATTGAAAATGTTTCCTTTCCCTCCTTCCTCCCCTTCCACCCATCCGAAAGTGAGAGGGATGAGAATCCTGAGCCATGATTTCAGTTTAACCTGTAATAGGAGTAATTCCAAGATTCTGCAACGGTGTTCTTGTAGCTGAGATTGTGGACAATGTTTCTCTGTTTTCAGCTCCTTTCTCGTTCCAGACAGGCAAGAAGTGTTCACTCTGAACACACTGATAAAGGAAAGAAATTGACGGTCTTCTGACCTGACTGCCAAAATGAAATATTGTTCCAGAGAGAGGTGATTTGCATTGTAAGGCAGTTAAGAAAATATTTCTTACTCTTATTTATTTATTTGTTTATTTATTTATAGTGGTAAGAACACTTAACATGAGATCTACTCTCGTAACAATTTTTTAAGTGTACAATACAACATTGTTAAATGTAGGCACAATATTTTACAACAGATCCCTAAAACTATCTCATCTTGCATCCCTGAAACTTTATGCCCATTGATTAGCAAGTCCTCATTTCTGTATATCAACCCATACTCTGGCAGCCATTATTTATTTTCTGTTTCTATGAATTTGGCCATTTTAAATACTGCATATAAGTGGAATCATGCAATATTTGTCCCATTGTGTCTGGTTTATTTCACTTATTTCCTCTAGGTTCATTCATGTCATCACATATGGCAGGATTTCCCTCTTTTATAAGGCTGAAAAATGTTCCATTATATTTATATATCTTTTTCCATTCATCTGTCAATGAACATTAAGGTTGTCTCCGCATCTTGGCTAGTGTGAACATTGTCACAATGAAAATGGAAATGCATATATATATTTTATGAGATCCTAATTTCAATTCTTTGGGAGAAATACTCAGAAGTAGGATTACTGGATCATATGGTAGGTCTATTTTTGATTTTTTGAGGAACCTCCAAACTCTTTTCCATAATAGCTGTACCATTTTATATTTCCACCAACAGTACACAGGAGTTCCATTTCTTCTAATCCTTGCCAACATTTGTTATTTATTTATTTAGTTAGTTTTTGATAATAATCATTTTAACAGGTATGGGTGATAACTTATATTGTGGTTTTTATTTGCATTTCCCTGATGATTAGTGATGTTCAGCATCTTTTCATACACCTGCTGGCCATTTGTATGTCTTCTTTGGAGAAACATCTATTCAAATCCTTAGTCAAGTTTTAAATAGGATTGATTAGGTTTTCTTTTTTGCTTTGAGTTATAGGTGTTCCTCCTATATTTTGTAAATTCATCTCATCAGATATATGTCTTGCAACTATTTTCTCCCATTTCATAGGTTGCCTTTTCACTCTGTTGGTTATTTCCTTTGCTGTGTGGAAGCTTTTTAGTTACACATAATCCCACTTGTCTATATTTGCTTTTGTTGCCCATGCTTTTGATGTCATATTCATGAAATCAGTGCCACAACCAATGTCATAAAATGTATTCCCCATGTTTTCTTCTGTGAGTTTTACAGTACCGGCTTATACATTTAAGTCCTTAACCCATTTTGAGTGGATTTTTATATGGTATGAGATAGGGGTCCAAATTCATTTTTTTCACATTCAGATATCCAGTTTTCCTAATACTATTTGTTGAAGAGACTATCTTTTCCCAATTCTTGGCACCCTTGTCAAAGATCAGTTGACTATAAATGTGTAAGTTTATTTCTGGGCTCTCTATTCTGTTTCATTGATCTGTATATCTGTCTTTATGCCAGTACCATACTGTTTTAATTACTGTAGCTTTGAACTATATTTTGCAATCCAGGAGTGTGATGCCTCCAGCTTTGTTATTCTTTCTCAAGATTGTTTTGTCTGTTCGGTGTCCTTTGTAGTTCAATATGAATTTTAAGGTATTTTTCCTATTTATGTGAAAACAACCATTGGAATTTTGATGGGGATTGCATTGAATCTGTAGATTGCTTTGGTTACTATGGACATTTTTAAACTATTATGTCTGACAATCCATATATGTGGAAAATCTTTCCATTCATTTGTGTCTCTTTAATTTCTTTCATCAATGTTTTATACTTTTCAGTGTACAGGATTGTTCACCTTTACCAATGAGTTTTATACTTTCATATGCTATCATGTTACAGTTTAGCATCCTTTCATTTCAACTTAAAGAACTCCCTTTATCATTTCTTGTAAGACATGTATAGTGGCAATAAATTTCTTCAGCTTTTGTTTTCCTGGGAAAGTCTTTATCTCTCTTTCAATTTTGAAAGATATTTGCTGAGTATAGTATTCTTGGTTGTCAGTATTGTTTTCTTTTTTTCTTTCAGCACTTTGAATATATCATCTTTCCACATTCTGGCCTGCAAGGTTTCTGCTAACAATCTTCTGATAGTCTTCTGGAAGTTCATTTTTGATGATGAGTCTCTTTTCTCTTTCTGCTTTCAGAATACTCTTTGAATTTTGACAATTTGATTTTAATGTGTCTTGGTGTGCATTTCTTTGGGTTCATCTTATTTGGAATCTTTTAGGCTTTCTGCATCTGGACATCCATTTTCTTTCACTGATTTTGGAAGTTATTAGCCATTATTTCTCTGAGTAACATCTCTGGTCCTTTCTCTCTCTCTTCTCTTTCTGAACCCTTCCATAATGCATATATTGGTTTGCTTGATGGTTTCTCACAGTCCCTTAAGATTTCTTCACTCTTTTTCATTCATTTTTCTTTTTGCTACTCTGACTGGATAATTTCAAATGTCTTTGAGTTTGCTGAATCTTTCTTCTGCTTACTCTAGTCTGCTGTTGAATCCATTCTATTGAATTTTTAGTTCAGTAATTATAGTTCAAAGATTTCAGTTTGTTTCTTTTAAAAATTTTCTATCTGCTGTTGCATTTCTTCTTTGGTCTTGTTCTCCTGACCTCATTAAACTTTTTTTATGATGGTTATTTCAAATTTTCTATCATATAATTTATATTTCTCTGTTTTACTAGGATTTTTTTCTTGGAGTGTTATCTTGTTGCTTTATTTGGATTATGTTTCCCTGTTTCTTCATTTCCTTGACTTTTTCTGTTGGTACATACACAGTAGAAAAAACTGTCACCTCACATAGTCTTCACAGATTGGCCTTGTATAGGGGAAAACCTCACCAATCAGACTGGCCAGACTATCTGTTGGTTTCTCAAACCTCTGTGGTAGTCCATACTGCTATCTTAGTTCTTAGAAACTGCTAGGTGTCTAAAGTATACCAGATTATGTCACTGCTATACAACAAGGGAGATAGAAGCCAGTATCTCAAATAGCACTTGGAAAGTTGGAACATTGGATGCATGGTTCAACTCCTTCCCTCCCCACTGAGAAGCTAGAAGCTGAGGTTTTTTTCTCCCACTCACTCTTTATTGGGGCAGGGAGAGGGTCTGCGGAGATTCCTTATGTGTTTGTTCAAACCTCATGAATATATATAATTAATGTGTGTCAACTGAAGAATAAATAATAAAAGTAATCTACAAAAAGTTAAAAATAAAAATATTTTCAAAACATGAAAAGAGGATTAAGGAATGGAATAGTGTTGGGAGTGAAATAAATTTTCACCTTTTATAATAACTAACAGACATTCTTTAACATTGTGTTTTTAAAAAGGCAGGAATAAACATATAATTTAGATTTATGGAGGAAACAAACAGAACTATAAACAAAATAGCAAAAAGTAGTTAACTGTTGAGAAGTAGAACCCAAAAGTAAGAGGTTGGAAATGGCTGGAAGGGAAATTTTCTGTCTGTATTTTGTATCTGTATGTATTGATTTTTATCTCTATTCAAAGTAAATGGAATCTTGTTATAATAAAAGAAATTATAAAATGCAAATTAAAGGAAAATGAAATAAAAGCAAAAACTTCTTTATTCTCAGTGGCCACCAGGCTTCTAGACTATACTGGGTCCTATCAGCCATCTGAGACAAGCAATACAGAAGCCAGACCCTGAGTAGCACCTTGGGTGTGTGGCAGAACTGTTTCCTTCCCCAGAGAGAAGCTGTGAGCTGAGGTTTGTTTACTGTGGGCAGAGCTAGGGGAATGAGCTGTGGCAAGTGCCCACACACTAGGTCAAACCACCTTTTTGTTCACTATAGCCTTGAGTTGTCTAGTGTATGCTGGGTTCTGTTAATCCTCCTAGACAGGTGATATAAAAGCTAGTTTCTCAGCCAGTACATGGAAAAGTTGGAATTTTTGATGCACAATCCAGCTCTATCTTTCCCCAGGGAGAAGCCAGATGCTGAGGGGTTTTCTCCCAATTGTATGAGACTGTGCCATGGGTGGGGATTATGGTGAGAGCATGTTTTACAAAATAACTTAGTTGTGAAAGGAGCTTCACATCTAGGTCACACTTACCTGACACTGCATCCATGACATTGATCATCTGGTCGCAGAAAAACAGCATGCACAGAAAGGTGTGCCATGACTCATATTACATGTACACTTTTATCTGCCCATTTTTCCCTTTCTCTCCACTCACTTAAGGGCCTTGATCTCACATTAAAAAACTTTTCCTTAAACTCATCCCTAGTTCTTAGCTCTGGGTTAGCCCTGAAATATCCTCATTTAATCCCTCTATCACTGTCTCCTACATCTCAACAGCCACCCTACACTGCCTTCATATTCTTTCCTAAAACTGCTGTAACCTTAATAAAGCCCCAGCCCTATTACTCCCCTGATTTTCTGAGAATTCCTTGCTGTAGGCAATCCATCCAGTGGTTCCACCTTCCTCGTGACCTTTTGTACTTTCAGATTTCTTAATAACAGTCTTTCTGACTTTCACTCCTCCACTTCTTTCCACTGTATAAGCCTCAATTTTGACTCTCTAAATTTACTTCCTCTCAAAATACCTAAAAAGCCTTAACTGACACATTTATTAAATAAAAAAATAAATGTACAAGTGCTACATGGACATATCAACAATGGTGAAGGTAGTACATATACTGCTAGCTTTTGGGAAATGCCATTTCAGAAATAAGACAAATTAAGCAGACAAATACTACTTTGGCTGGTGGGTAGATTTCAATATGGATTGGACTTGAAGAGTCCACTACAGTCATAGGCTGTCTGGGGTTTTGATTAATCAGCTTATGACATCTGGAAGCATTTCTCTAACCAAGGAACAAGAACTCAAATGCCTTCACAGAGTGGCAGGTATGCAAGGTACAACTGCTATCCTATGACTACATTGCTAGGAATAAAAGCAATACATTTCCAAATACAGATACTATTTTCAAACTTCCTTCACCAATAGCATCAGTTGAAAGGTATGTGTTATTTTATAATGAATCCTTTGAATTCTTTTTAGTGGTACGAAGTTTCCACTGTTTTTCTTAAAGGGCTCTTTCAGTGTTTGTCTTATCTGTTAGAATCCTGAAAAGTTTGGAATTTTTTTCTTTTTTCTTGTCTTTTATAAGTTTTTACATCTAAACGATTTTTCATTTGCACAAGAAGAGACTAGAGACCACACAGAGCTAGCATATTTTTCTGCATTGGTATTCCTTTTAATCTTTACCTTGTAGCTCATATCAAAGCTGTAATTTTTTGCTAGCCAGCAAAATCTAATGGCTCCCTCTGGTCAAAAGCTGTCAACAGCAATCTATCCAGCAATGGGAACATTGCTTGAAATAGAAAAGCATCACATACGGTCATATTCCTTGGTGAGCCACAAACAAGGCTAGGCTTAACATTTTCAAACACAAAACCACTACTAACCCCATGTAATCAGACTGGGGCACTAACATATCATTGATAGACTCTAATATATCACTAATAGAGAATATTGCTTCTTGGTTTATTACTGTTTATTACTGTCCTATAGGGCAAAGGATAGCAAGATAGTCCAACATTTTACACTATTTTTTTTTACTTCCCTTGATTTAGCAATGTGGCAATAAGTCTCTTTCTTAGATGTTAGATCATGATTTATTAGGTGTCCAAAAGTAAACCCGTATTCCACAATGTATAAATAAAACAGGCCTCAAATGATCAGTCCAGATTTCCTAAGCATAAAAACTGCTAAATTCATTAGGGAATCCAACAAAGAAAAATACTATAATTTTTTTAAAAATCATCCCAAAAACTATAAAGTACTGTTTAGGATATTCTGAGATGGGTGATTTATTTAACATTTGCATTATCACAATAGTATTGTGTAATCCTACTGACGCAGTCCAGTATAATGACTCTAAACATCAAACCAACTATTTAGCCTCATGCTGAGTTTCCCATTCAGGCTAATTAGAATTCTTGTCTTCTTAAAACATTTGCACTCTTGGCGTTTCAATGATTTTTCCACTTGTGGCTGGGCCTTTTGGATATTTCTAAGTCAAAATGCAGTGCATGCTGCTAGTTTTACATGCCTCTTGGTTCCTTTTGCCCTCTCACCTGAATGTCAGAATTCTTTTAGTAATTCCTCAGAATGCAACCAAAGAAAGAGTTTTTATTAGCTCAGTTTCGAGGCATTCAAATGTAAGCAAACTAGACACAGAACATTCACCCAGTAGTTTTCAAACATTCTAGAATCCCTGTCTGTAAAACAACTTTGTATTTTATATAATATATAATGGAATATGGATTGTTCTCATGTTAGAAGTAAAATTTTTCATATATACATAAGTTATACTGGGCGTGGTGTAGTACATAAAATATGCATCTAATCTTCATCTAAAAGAATGACAACATAGAAGTAGGCTTCAAGTAATACATTGAAGAAGAAAATAGCCTTGCGTCAGGTAGAAGAGGAACTCATTTTGTTCACATTTGACATGAAGAACAGCAAGAGTACAATATGAAAGTTTGGACTTGTACTGCTCTGTGTCTATTATAAGGGATATAATAATAAGGCTCTGAAACTTCCTACAAAAAAGGCATATGGCAGGTATTCTCACTAATTTCTTTTTAATGTAAAAACCTCCAGTTATCACTGGTAGGAAATTCATCCCCCATTATAAATTTTAGATGACTCATTAAGTGCTGTTGTCTCCTTTTGTGAAAGTCTTCAAAAAATACATGCACAATTCTACTTCAGGGATGATTATTAGCAACTGATGAAATGTTTTATTGGAACCATCCATTGGTATAATCGTACTAATTCATCTCAGAACTGAATTAAAAATGGGACAAGTCTTCAGTCTAAATTCAAATGCAAAAGAATGGCTTTGGTTAAGTGAAAGCATGACAACATGTTTGGTATTTTGTCTATGTTCCTGACATATAACTCCAAGGTTTAGTGAACTGGTAGTATGTTTTGTTCATTATAACATCTTCAAGCATTTCCAAAATGTCTGGGGTTTGGCAAGCTCCAAATTTACCTTGCCAAGCACATTTTCTATTAATATTTATACCCATATATATTTTCAAGGAAACAATCTGAGTGTTTCTGATTAAATAGAGCTATTAAATGTACAAATGGCCCCTTTAATACAGTATGATAAATTATTTAACTCAGTTTTTAGGGGAAAAGAAAAAAATTAAAAGAATTCATGTTTGCTAATAACCCCAAATTTCAAATATTTGGATTGTGTCTAAACCTTAAATCAAAATATTAAGTTATAGAATTGAATAAAATACATTCTTACCATACTTAGTATCCATGCAATTTTCCATTCATCTTGGCCTCTCTGTCTAATTTACCATATCTCATCTAATACCACAAGATTTTAAGTACTTTGACATGTGTATGTCATGTAAAATGCTACCAGTGCTTTCCTGGTTGCCTTTTATTTTAAGTAATCTAAGTTGGTAATAATAGTAATTGTTCACAGAGAAGGCCACAATTCCTCTTGCCTAACAACATACCAAAAATTAGGTGGAATTGTTTTTGTGCTTTCCTTAGGCACTAATGTATAACATGATAATAGGATATTAAACATAACACATAACTATGTATAAGTATGCATAGTATAACCTAGTATTTTAGGCAGTATGTTAAGGCATTAACACTTTGTATATTAGGACGCCAATGCCTACTATATTAATACTGAAGCCAATATTTATTAATGTTCATTACATGTATTTTGCACTTTATGAGGTCTACCTGCCACTATTGTAATAAGCTAAATGCCATGTTTCAGTGAAGGTTCTGACCCTTTACACTCTAGAATATTTTCATGTAACGGGCCTGCTATTTGGATCAAACCAAGTTCATCTAAGAAGCAATGGATTCTAGCAGACTGATTTTAGAGTCTTCTAAGGAAAAAGACCATACAGGCTTCCAGAAAAATCAAAAAGAACAATGCTATAGAACATTTTCAAGTGTTGGCTGTTAAATTCATTTCTTGAAACTTTTCAGCATCTCTAAATTCAACATTCCTTTCACTGTGAGAGGCACTGTATATGACTTTGTTATGACCTGTGGTGGTGTTCTTCAAAGAGAGAGATATGTACCCCCTGGAAAACATACATACCAGAGGAGAAGCAGGCATGGAGAGTCTTAAAAGAGTCACTTTCCAACTATGATCTTCACATTCATAGATACTATTTGCTAAATTGTATTTGCCTGAGAACACACTTGCAGTGTAGATGTTGTACCGGTTCCCTTTTCAGACTGTCTCACTGCCATAACCCTCTCCCACTTACTCTCACACACCTTGAATCTTGCTATGATGCCTCCAGAGTAGCAAACAGAGAAACAATGAAATAAACTGTTGCCTGAGAAGAATACACTTGTATGAAAACTAAGACATTTGATAGGTCATGGTAAAGTCAACTTTTAGACTTCCCAAAAGTTGAGGAGGTGCATAACTTTGATGACTGGGTAATAGATACTTTTACAATTCAAATGGTTTCCAATGTTTGCTCTCAACAAAGTTGAATAAGGACCTAATTGAGTTGTTAGGTAACAAATTGTTAAAAGTAATTTTTGGTAAAAGATCACAATATAATTTTGGCATACAACTCAGAAGGAGTTTAGATAATTGAGTGATACATCTATGCTAGAATTTCTTTTATTCTCATCTATTTATTTATTTGAAACATGAAAAATGCTGACATTTGTGAAAATGAAAAAAGGAATAAAATTGAGGCTGAATCTCGGATGATTCTAGAAACAAGTTATATTAACTCATACATGCATAAAGTAATTCGAGAAAAAAACTCATGCACCTCATTAAAAAATGAAAAAAATTGTTTAAAAATTATCTAAATGTGTACTATAATATAATATGTTCATTGTATAATAGTAATAAATCTAGTAAAATTGAACACAGAAAAATATTTTTGAAATTCAGTTTACAGTCATCACTTTAAAAAAATTGTGTACATATTTTTGTTGAATATGTTTCTTGTCTTCCATTTTCTTTGCTTTCCTGGAATAAGGAAACAAGTAAAAAGGAAAAATGTTTAAATGATACATGTGCTATCAACGTCTTTTGATAAGATGACGATTTGGCATGATTTGGGTCAAATATCTTAGACCCTGTCCTTAATAATGATAAAAGTAAATTTTAAAAGTAAAACTAGATGAAAACACAAAATTAAAGATAATTTTAAAGGAAAATTAAACACCTATAATCATAGCTGTCATAACATATTTTCAGTTTTTTTGTCTTCTAGTTTGTGTATTATTTTTTATAAAAGATCTCAATCTATATTAAAGACAATAAATTCTAAATTTTATTTTTAAAATTATCTCAAAGGAAAAATGTACAACAAAGAGATCATCTATGTTGCTTAATGTAGTGATTAATTTTAACACTATTAATTATAGGTCAACCAGATATTATAGAACTTCTGTGATGTACTATGAAGAATATAATTTTACCAATTATTATTCCAGTCAAAAATATTTCATTTGAATCTATAAAGCTTTTAAATTTAACTTCCAGTTTACTGAAAATATAGCAAAGGGAGAAATAAGGTAAAATATATCAAAAGGAAGCAATCAGGCAAAATCAAAATGCAGGATATTCTTCTGGACAACTGTATTATTAACTTCAACAAGTCTATATCATTAAAAATGATACTTTGTAATAAAAATTCCAGAAATAGCCCATATTGCAAATACAAATTTGGTACAAAATTAAGATGGGTTCTCAAATCAGTGAGGAATAAATACTACTTTTTAATACATGAGATTTTATAGTGATATAGCCATGGAAGAAAAAAATAAATTTGAATCCAATCCTTATATATTATGCCAAGATAAATTCTAATTGAGTTAGAAATCTAAAATTTAAAAAATTATACAAATGCTAGGAAAAAAACATAGGTTAATTTCACTGTACATATAGAATGGAGAAAATTATCAAAAGTATGTCTCAATTTATAGATAAAATAATAGAAAATATTGATAAATTTGTCTATATAAAATTTTTGAAACGCAAAAAAATTGCAAAGTACATAAAGCAAATGAAAAACAAAAAATGTAATGTATACAACAGAAAATGGGTAGTATACTAAATATATTATCTTCTAAAAATAAAGAAAAGCCCCAACACTATAGAAAAGTAGGCAAAATATACACACAGCTCAAAGACAGTAAAAATAAAAATGCCTTTAAAAATATGAAAAAATGCTCTGCTTTGTTTATAAAAAGAAATCTTTAAATTAAGACTATCCTGAGATCCAATTTCTCATATATTGGATTGGCTAATATCCAGAAGTTTGACAACATCCTCTGTGGGTGAGGATGAATAAAACACTCGTACATTGATGATGGAAATGCAAAATGTTAAAAACCACTTTGGAGGGAAATTTAGTAATGTCCTGCAATGTCTATGCATGTGCCCTGTGACCCAGCAATCCCACTTCAAAGAACATATCCCACAGACACACTGATAAAAATACAAACAAGAGAATTGTATGTACAATGCTATTTATGTTGCAATATCTAAATTGTAAAGACTGGGAAAAAAACCAAATGTGCAAAAATAGGGGACTGAAATTAGCTGAATAAACACAGGAAAGTGACAAAATAGAATTCTAAGTATCCCTAAAATGGCAAAAGAAATATCTCTATAACCTACTAACATTCTTCTTAGTATATATTGTTAGATCAAGAAAGAAAGTTCAAGGAAAGTAGGTATAATATGTTATTGTTTATCTAGGAAGGGGACAGTACATGCAACATATTAAGTATAAATAGCAAACTGTTAAAATATAAACAACATATATTGATTATTTTAATATATACACATGTATATAGCTATGTTATAAGATGGAAAATAATTTTCAATTTAGAAACATACGGTTACCTATGGGAATGGGAGAAAAGAAGATTGGGGGAACAGAAATAAGAACTGGACTTCTCTGAATTTACTTTGTTTTGTAGGTTTTATTCTATACCTATTTTAATTTATTTTATTTTATTCTATGTAAATGTTTTGCATGATTATAAAACAGAATTTATATAAAGTGGGAAAAATAGCAATTTCTAAAACCTGACAGCAAATTGAAGCAAATTAAACTATGCATTGAATTGATGGCAAAACCAAAAAGAGTGAAATTATTCGAAATGCCTTTAAAACACAATAATTTGACTGTACACCCCCATGCACATAGCACAAGGACAAAAATAATTTTAAAAACATATTCTGTTTTCAAGAGATATTTTGTTAGTCATTATATTGATACTTGTTAGTCTGACATATGCAAATACACATACAACCACACATATAGAAAATGTGTAGTGTGTGTATACATATAAGTATACATGTATACATACTTACATATATTAAAAATACATATGCACATGTTTGTATATGCTTAGTATTTATATGATGTTATTATGTTTTTTATAAGAATGCATATTTTATAGAGATGTAACTGCATTTTTACAGATGAAATTTTATGATAGTTAGACTAGGATTTACTTCAAATAATTCAGTTTTTGGAACCAGACAAGGTTGTCCACTATCTGCACTTCTATTCAACATAGTGCTGGAAGTCCTGGCCAGAGCAATAAGAAAAGAGAGAGGAATCAGGGGTGTTCAAATGGGGGCAGAAGAGGTCAAACTTTCACTATTCACAGATGATATGATATTATATCCAGAAAACTCCAAAGATTCAACCAAGACATTACTAGAATTGATAAATGAATTCAGCAAATTCTCAGGATACAGAACAAGTGCATACAAATCCATAGCCTTCATATATGCTAATAACAATCAAGCCGAGAAACAAATTAAAGACACAATACCTTTCACAATAGCACCAAAGAAAATTAAATATTTAGGAACACATCTAACTAAGGAGGTGAAAGACCTATATAGAGAGTTTTATGAAACACTGAGAAAAGAAACTGAAGAGGATGTAAACAGATGGAAAACCCTACCATGCTCTTGGATAGGTAGAATCAACCTTGTAAAAATGTCTTTGCTACCTAAAGTGATTTACAGAATCAATGCAGTCCCTATCAAAATACCAACATCATATTTTGCTGATCTAGAAAAAATAATTCTATGCTTCGTGTGGAACCAGAGAAGACCTCGTCTAGCCAAAGCAATCCTAAGCAAAAAGAACAAATTGGGAGGCATCTATCCACCAGACTTCAAACTATACTACAAGGCTATAGTTACCAAAACAGCATGGTACTGGCACAAGAACAGAGACATAGACCAATTGAACAGGACTGAGAACCCAAATATAAAACCAACCTCATACGGTCATCTGATCTTTGACAAATTCCACAAAAACATACACTGGGGAAAAGATTCCCTATTCAATAAATGGTGCTGGGAAAACTGGGTGGCCATATGTAGAAGACTGAAACTAGACCCACACCTCTTACCTCTCACAAAAATCATCTCACGATGGATAATAGATTTAAACCTAAGACATGAAACCCTAAGAATTCTCAAAGAAAATGTTGGAAAAACTCTTATGGACATTGGCCTAGGCAAAGAATTAATGAAGAAGACCCCCAAAGCAATCACAGCAGCAACAAAAATAAATAAATGGGACATAATCAAATTAAAAAGCTTCTGCATAGCCAAGGAAACTATCACTAGAGTGAACAGACAACCTACAGAATGGGAGAAAATATTTGCATGCTACACCTCTGATAAAGGGCTGATAACCAGAATCTATACAGAACTTAGGAAAATCAACAAGAAAAAAATCAAAGAACCCCATAAAAAATGGGCAAAGGACATGAACAGAAACTTTTCAAAAGAGGACAGAATAATGGCCAGCAAATGTATAAAAAAGTGCTCAACTTCTCTAATCATCAGGGAAATGCAAATCAAAACCACAATGAGATATCACTTAACTCCAGTGAGATTGGCTCATATCAAAAAGACCCAAAACAATGTTGGCAGGGATGTAGACAGATAGGAACACTCATACACTGCTGGTGGGACTGCAAATTAGTACAACCTCTATGGAAAGTAATATGGAGATACCTCAAAGAATTAAAAGTAGAATTACCATTTGATCCAGCAATCCCACTACTGGGTATTTACCCAAAGCAAAAAAAGACATTCCATAATAAAGACATCTGCACGTGAATGTTTATAGCAGCACAATTCACAATTGCAAAGATGTGGAAACAACCCAGGTGCCCATCAGTACACGAGTGGATTAATAAAATGTGGTATATGCATACCATGAAGTATTACTCAGCAATAAAAAACAACGATGAATTAACACATCTGGTATTATCCTGGTTGGAGCTAGAGTGCATTCTTTGAAGTGAAGTGTCACAAGAATGGAAAAACAAGCACCACTGGTACTCACCATCAAATTGGTGCTAACTGATCAACACTTACGTCACACATGGCAATAATATTCATCAGGGGGCGGGCAGACGGGAGGTGGGTAGAGGGGATGGGAAAACTCTCACTGAATGGATGTGGTGAGCACAGTTTGGGGGATGTCCATGATTGTGGCTCTGACATGGGCAGTGCATGGGCAATATATATAGCCAAAGTGTTGTATCCCCATAATATTCTGAAATTAAAAAATTAATAATAATAATTCAGTTTTGTCTTGTGCAAAGAGAAGTATGTCTTTGGGGATAAAGGATTGGCTTGAGTTAATAATTGTTAAAGTTAGCTGATGAGTAAACAAAGTTATCCTATTCTCCTATTTTATAAATGGTAGAAATTCTCAGTGATAAAAAGTTTTTAAAAAGGTAAAATAGAAAAACATGCTAGATTAAGAGGTTTAAGAAACATCTAACAAAGAGAAAAAAGTGTAAGAGACAGTAAAAAGAGAAGCAATTTTTAGTCTGGAATTAGCTGCTGATTTGAATATTTTGGGGTCAATTAAGATAATTTAAATGTAATCTGTGTATTAAAGAGTTAAAAATTACAGAAATAGGGAAGTGTAGATAAATATTGGTTAAAAAATCAAATCATAAAAGAGTATGTACAGTAAGATCAGAAAAAGAATAAAATATAAGTATGCATAGAGAAAGATCTGGAAGTCAATATACTAATTATGTTTTCAGTTGGGTGATTGCTAATTATGTTGTTGCATTTTTTTTCTTCAATGAATATTTACTACCTTAGTAATAATAAAAGGTTATTTTATTTAAGAAATAAAACATAAATAAACTTTTTCCCATTTTTCTGCCCTAGAGTCGGTGATACTTCTCTTATACGTAAATGTAAAGCACTGTTATAATCTTTAAAATTATTCCCCATTTTTATTATAACTAAGAATGTTAATACAAAATATTAACATTAAACAAATTAATTAAACAAAAGGATCATTTAAAAGGAATAATAACAATCTAATTGAATCAAAAATGGTCTTTATCATTTATTCTTTTATAATTTTAACTATATAAAATTTCTCAGACTACTCTTCATTCAAAGACTTCAATTTTCTTTAAATTAGTTCATCTTCTACCAGTTGCCACTTAAATGCTATACTTACTTTCAGTCATGTAATTGATTTTTTCCTATGGGGCATAACTAGTGATATAAATGGGATTTTATTTCTGCCTGTGCTTCTCTGTACAAAATAGAAAATACATTTTGTATCTTTTATTTAAATGGTGAAAAGAACTCCATCATTTCTAATTGATTTTTAAAAGGACATTTTATACAATTTTTGCTATGAAGACACACTCACCGATCCAGCCCACACATTACCTTATTAGACGAGCACAATCTGTTACCGCAGTCTATCCTGTATACTATAAGCTAAAATTGCCAAGTGTGGGGATAGTTGATAGAAATTTTACATGGCCCAGTGTCATACATACCAAGAAAGGCATAATTTTTTCTGGGAGATGGAGAGTGTGCTTCCCTTCCTTATAATTTCTCCTTTCAATTTTTTTTCTTTATTAATATTGCTCACTAATTTATTTTATATCCATCATGTTTTACCCATATCTTTCATGGTTGTTTTCTTGAGTCCTTCCTTTAAATTAAAATCGGAATTGGGAAAAAAAAAAAGATATATCTGATGAAGGTAAAGGGTACTAATAGGTCCACAAGTATAAGTATAAAAAGAATTTTAAGTACCAGCCCTTTGGCAGACTGACAATATATTTTCAGTTGAAAAGAGCAATAATTCTTTCTCCTCCCATTTCCCACCATGGTAAACAAAGCTCTTGGTTCTTTTCGGACTGGCTGCGTTCATTGTCAGCAGTTGTAACTGCCGCATATGTTATTGGAATTTCATTCTGTTTAAGGCTTCTGCATGTTTGGAAAACTATTAGGTTTGGGTATTGTGATTAAGATGAAGGTCAGTTTGGCTATAACTTTTTTATAGAGACCTTAAGGGTCCAAGTTTACTACTTACTAAACAGTCCTAAAATGAAGTGTATATCCTTTATAAGAGTCACATCTTAGAAAAAAGTGTGATACTTATAAAAATGATGCAAGTGATTTTAATAAAGGAGCTACAAAAAAGGGAAGCTATAATCTGTCCCCCTTTTCACTCTGACCCCATCTGTTGTAAATGAATAAAAGCACAAATTGGGTTTTATGCTGAACACTTTAAAGTCAGTAGTGGTCTAAGGTTATAAGCAAATGAAAACCAGAAGGAGACTTGGAAGTTACGTGAACCTATGTGCTTGAAGATATAAGCTTCTACAAGGTAATCATAGTGAGAAAAACGGTGAGAAAACAATGCTGGAAGGTTAGGGGAGACCCACTCCGGCATTCCCAAATACTCATCTGCACTTTGGGGTCAGTCTATGAAGAAATCTTGGGTCTGGTCAAAATGAAAACTAAAAGATGACATAAATTTTATTACAAAGCTAAATTTATTTCATTTAGGGACTTTTTAATTCTTTGCTTAAGAAGCTTTTCTACTTTTTTAAACGTTAAAGTGCCCTTTTTGTGAAATGATTATACTTGGAGGTCATATCATTATTGTTTTTCTAGTTATAATTTTAAGTTTTAAATTATTCAAAATACAAAAGTTAGTAACTCTAAATGGATTAATACTTATTTTTGAAATTATACCGACAAGGGAAATTGAAAAGTCAGAGAACCACAGAATTGGTTAATTTATTCGTGTACACATGTTTTATCCAGCACTACACCTGTGTCTAGCCCCTCCAACATACCTGCGAGAGGTCAGGAGACTGAGGTGAGAAATGTAAGGCATGAAGCCGTGAGTATCTCACCACTGAGAAATTCAAGAATAGAAAAGAAAATGCATTTAAGGATATCTGCTGTTCCCTCCACCTGGAAAGCCACCCCCACAAACGTTCAGGGTCTTACTCATTGGATATTTATTTCCTTCATTAAATCTTCTGAGATACCCCTTTTAGGCTAAGATTCACCTCTCTATACCACCAGAATATTTTCATGGGGAGTATATGCTCTTTACAAGTAGCCTGGCTCAAAAGTGGACATTTATCAATTCAAATGATGGCTGAACTGAACGGAGTTTGTCTTACTCGCTGCCCCACTTGGCTCTGGATGACAATTACCATAGGTTTCTCTTATGTCTCATGTCACTTGCGAAAGAAGAAACCAGTCCAGAGCACTAACTCTGCTCTCTTCGTTTGCCTTGCTTTCTGCCAACAGGTAAGCAAGGCCTCTAGGTTAAGAGGGTTAACTAGGATTTGGTCACTAAATTCTGATCTAGTACTTTTTTCCTACTGATTTAACACAATGGAAAAAAAAAACTGTACTCATTTTGTATTATGAATATTCATGTAGCATCACAGCTCTTACAGGAGCTCCTGTGAAACATATTAGATAATTCTAAAGCTTAAAGAGAGACAGAGGACAGAAAAAGCATAAGTTTTTATTTTTAATTTTTAAAATTCTTCATACATTTGTACATATTTATGGGGTACCTGTGAAATTTTGTTACATGCTTAGAATGTATAATGATCAAGTCAGGGTATTCAGGGTATCCATAACCCAAGTATTTATCATTTTTATGTGTTGGGTACATTTCAGGTCTTCTCTTCTAGCTATTTTGAAAAATACAACATGTTGTTGTTAACTATAGTCACCCTACTCTGTTATCAAACACTGGAACTTACTCCTTTTATCAAACTGTGTGTTTGTACCCATTAACCAACCTCATACACACCAACACCCACGTATCCTTCCCAGTCTCTAGCATGTACCTTTCCACTCTCTACCTCCATGTGATCTGCTAGAAAAAGTACGTTAAGAACTGACAGGGGGATTACCTTGATGGGCCCTTTAAGTTGTGAAAAAGCATCTCTCATGCATTTACCTAGACTAGAGAAACAGGCTGAAAATGAAAAATTGAAGAGATGGTCAATTTTCTATTAAATATACAGGTGCCTGGGATATTGTGAATTCAAAGAAGAGATGGCTCTGAAGCCCTAGGAGAAGTGAGAAGAGTGAATATTTTTCAGTTGTAGAACTACCTGGATTTTTTTTTAGTAAATAGGGCTGTTATGTACCATTTTTAACTATCTTCTGCTTGGTGCTTCAGTACTACTTCTTGTGCACTGAGTGTCCTTCTGTTACTCCCAATCTTCAGTAAAAGTCTCCTATTCAACAGCTGGTAGAAGAGGGACTGTGCTCTAATTTGGGTGACATCAGAGGAAAGACAGAAACAGGTATAGGTGGAAAGTCTTGAGGGAGGTGGACAGTTGGCATGAAGCAATAAATAGGAACCACAGATGACCACACACAAAGTTCAAGCCCCTTACAAAACCCAGGAGATATTCACAGGTGCTGCAAATCCTCTATATGTGGAATGATGTTTCAATCTAATTGTTAAACTTATATCAAAAAAGACAAGGTAACTTTAACAACCTGGGCAACTTAACAGAATATAGGTTACTGATACAAATGTTCCTGACGTGAAATATGGAAAAAAATAAATGTCACTTATAATTTGTTTTACACTGTCTTCTTTTGCTTTTGTTTACATTTTTGTTTTGCTTGTTTTAAAATTTCCTGTTTTCCCTTATCTACTGGAGCTTATTGACTTCTGTTTTGTCTCTTCCACCTCAAACTGAGTCTATTTATTTTATAATATGAAAATGCACTATTAATGCCAATAACAAAATACAAAGAATATATAAATTATAATAGGCACTGTACAATTATTGCAATTTTTATTTCACATTGCAACTATTTCCATATAGTTTACTCAAAGTCCAGGGCTTTGAGGGGGCTATGGTCTGAATGTTTGTGTCCCTACCAAATTCATATGTTGAAATCCTAACCCCCATGATGATGGTATTAGGAGGTGGGGCCTTTAGGAGATGACTAGATCATGAAGGTATTGTCCTCATGAAGGGGATTAGTGACCTCAGCTTGTTTTCCCCTTATACCACCATGTGAGGACTCAGTGACAAGGTGCCATCAATGAACCAGGAAACGGGCCCTCAGCAGACACCAGATCTGCTGGCTATTTGATCTTGAACTTCGCAGCCTCCAGAACACTAAGAAATAATTGTTTATAAGCTACCCAGTCTAGTGTATTTTGTTATAGCAGCATGAATGGACCAAGACAAGGGGTCAGGGCAATACTGGAGCATGTCTTCTATACCAGGCAGGGAGTCATTATTTATGAAGAGCAGAGTGAGTATCCAGTAGAGCTCATGCATTACTTCTCAACATTCAAATATCATGGCATGGAGAAAATGATTTGTTTGTTGTTTGTATTGCACACTGGTATTACCTGAAGAGAATTGTCATGACATCTTCCTGAGACATCCTAGGCCCCACCCAACAGACTCCAAAACTAAAAGATGAATATTTGTACATTCTGAAACCTATTTTCAATGTACTAGTTGAAAAGGGGGCTAAAGAGTCCTTGGAGCAATTGTATCAGACTCTCAATGCTGACATACCTTAGGATTTGATATTCTAGAGAAACCACACATCTACCTGCAGTGTGGCCCTGGATACCTATGTTTTATCCTTAAGAATGCCTTTACCCAACAGTGTAGACACACTCATGAATTGATGTTTAAAATTAGGACAGAGCAAATGCTCTTCTAAAAAGCAAAATTATAAGTGAAACTGTTCTCATCCCTATGAATGAAGCAGTACCTGTTTTTATGGTGCTGACTATAACCAAGTGAATAAATAAAATAATTTCTGAGGATAATGAGTCCTTTAAAGAAAATAAAGCAGATCAAGGCATTTGAAAGTGATTGGGGTTGTGATGCTGCTTTAGATTGGACCCTCATGACAAGGCTGTCTCAAGGTCAGTTGAGCCTTACATGATGTGAAGACACAGCAGTGTGCCTTTTGGGGAATTAATTACATTCCAGCTGATGACACAGCAGGCTCTGAAAGTGGGGATAATCTTAGCATACATAATGAACAGAAAGAAGGTAAATGTAGCTAGCAAGAGGGGGAATGAGTGTGAAGAGATGAGGTGAGCTGGGGGCACATCACCAAGCGTCACAGTAAAATTCTGGATTTTAGTGTAAAATTAGAGGTTGTAAAATCAGTAAATTGATACAATCTGATCTACACTTTTAAATGGTCACTCTGTGTGGGAAGTGGATTTCAGAGGAGCAACAGTGGAATTAGGGAGACTGATTAGAAGACTATCATAGCAATTTAGGCAAAACATGATAGGTTAAACCAGAATCGTAGTAGTAGAAATGAAGTAAATTGAAGAAATCCTAGATCTATTTTGGAGACTGTATCTTCCAGAATCAGAAACTCAAAATTGTTAGTCTTTGAGTAAAAATCAAATCAAATCAATACAAAATACAATACAACACACACATACACACACACACATAAAACCAAAACAAACAAACAAAAATACTTGGGAAGCAAAGAACAATTAGTTATTTGAGTTAAGTGGAAGGCAGATCAGTGTTAGAATGGACTCTGCCAATGTTGGTCTTTGATTCTTTTTTAAAAATGATTTACAGACTGACAAATACATTTTGGTGGATGTAAAAGATACAATTGTTCACAATTGTCATCCGTCCATTTGGGAATCTTCTTTATCTCTAAGGAGAATTGGTTCCTTTCCTCTGACCCATGTATCATATGATCATTATGACTTATTTATAGTCAACTCTAAGAGTATAATATTCTCATTATAGGCATGCCCCATAGAATATATTCCTAGTTAATATTTTCCCAATAGAATGCTTCTTGCTTTTAATAAAAAAAAAATTATCTCTCATTTAACATTTTCACCTGAAAATAATATTGGAAAAAATTGTTTTTATACCCCTCAGTAAAATATGGTAGATAACAACAATAACAAAAGATATCTGTGAAAAGTCTTGAGTTATATTCCAAATACAATTAGTAGAACTCAGAATCTCATGTAAATGTCTTGAAGAATATTCTGACTGTCAATAAAGGGAATATTGCTGGGATCAAGAGTGACCAGGTAATGGAATATAAAGCAACTGTTTTTTAACTTTATCATTTAAGGATCAGGAAATAACATGTTAGCTATGTATTTTTTATCTTTGCATGGCAGTATATTTCTTACACAAAAGTGTTTTACTATGTTTTCATCATAAGATATTGCATAAGAGTTCTGGTTTAACATGTAGTCCATTATCATATTTCCAATTTAAAACAATAGAAAATAGGTCCTGTAGTAGGCTAAATAATATTCCCCAGATACCATGTCCTAATCCCTACAACCTGTAAATGTTTTATTATTTGGAAAAAGGGTCTTTTCAGGTGTAATTAAGTTAAGAATCTGGAGATGAGATTAATCTGGATTATCTGGGTGGACCCTAAATGCAATTAAATGTATCCTTATAAAAGTGAGGCACACAAAGAGAGGAGAAGCCTACGTAAAGACGGAGACAGAGGTTGGAGTATCTGGCCATAAGCCAAGGAATGCGGACAGCCACCAGAAGCTGGAGGAGACAAGAAATAGATTTTCCTCTAGAGCCTCTGGAGGGAGTGCAAATCTGTTAACACCTTGTTTTTGGCCCAGACATACTGATTTCAGACTTCTGGACTTCAGAACTGTGAGAGAATAAATTTCTGTTTTTTAGACCAGTTTGTGGTAATTTGTTACAGCAGTTGCATGAGACTAATATAGGCCCCCAGCTAATATTTTTATTCAGAAACACTGAATTTTCAAAAGTGGATTTCTAATACTCAGTTCCAAATGATGTGATGTGTGTATTTCTGTTTCTTGGAGGAAAATCTGTCTTTATACCATATATGTTTTATGTACCTACTAATTGATGAACTTCAACCATCAATGAGATGGTTGAACCCTCAACTCCTTACTCTGCATTTAAAAATGGAGTGATACTACTGTGTTCTTTTGTTGTGACCACATAATTAAACCTTTGATCCAGCATTTGTCCAGACTTTGCTTCTGTTTCTATCCCATTATTGTCTATTACCTAAACTACCTGGCTGGAGGTGGAGAGTGGTATGTATTAAAGGTGAGAGTTTTAGGCTATTTTTCAATAAAAAGTCATACCTTTATAGAATCAGATAATCCCTGGAGGGTTAATTAGGCAACACCCCATACTTCATGGGAAGGATACCCAGTAATCTCTTTGGTAAACAGTCTCAAACAGAATTGATTTATTGTATTGCTAGCTCTAATTATATATTGAACCTTAATATTACCACTCCTATCACCACTCCTGGTCTATTTGTTTCTGACTAATTATGCTGGCTCACCTCCATTACTGGAGGAGCTCTAGTGTTCTCCATACCTCAGAGTGTAGGCCCAGCCTCCTACTGGATCCAGATAGAGTATATCCCTACTCACCTCAATCTAGGTACCACAGTATTCCAGGCTGTAAGTAATGTCTTCCCAAGGAAAATCTCACTCCCACAGGATGGTATGGTCTTTCCCCATGGACCTGATAAGGCAATCACTAACAGCACAGCGTTCTGCAGTAGAAGTGTCAGTGTAGCATAGCTCTGTGCAAAGGCAGCCCGTTCTGGGGTAGGCAGCGTGTGAGGCATTAGCTGCAGAAAGCTCCATAATCAAGGGAGCCCTTCTGAGTTCCAGCTCCACTTGGAAGTGTCAAAAAAAGTCAAGGTTGATATTTTGGATGACAGAAAAGCAGAGTTAAACTCCCCTCAAGTGGAGTACTAGAAAAAAATATCATAGGCAAACACAGGAAAGATGGTTGTATTTTATAGTCATAGTCTGATTGAGGGCCAGGATATATGGTGCATACATTAAAAGGAATAGAAAATAAATATTCAAAAAATGGTTTTCAAGAAGACACTGTTTTGCCAATAGAGTGAATAATTCCCCTAACTAAATTATAGACTTAATAAGAGCAAAAGTTAGTTTATAAATCTTAATAGATAACAGTATTAATATCCAAACTGTCTTTGCCACTTACTTGCTAGGTGTCATTGGGCAAAGTATGTATTTTTTTCAAGCTTCCATCTTGCTTCATCTTTAAAATGGGTATTTACTCATAGGATTATATGATGCACATAAAGTAGATAGAATAGAACCTAGAATGTTGCAAACAAATAACAATTGTCACTTCTGCAATTACTTCTCCTCCACCTCCTCCTCTTACTCTGACTCCTATAACAAATATTATTTTATGTTCTCGTAGTGTTTTAGTCACATACATTTAAATCATGCAATTAGTTGTGGAATAAAACCAAATTAAGACCAAAAAAAAAAAAACCCTAAGCATATTTGTTTTATCAGAGAAAAAGCATCACAGCTATTAAAACATTCCAAGACTTAATTTTATCATAGACAAAAAATAAAATGACGAAATTCTTAATGGGAAATTTAGATTACAATAATGGAGCTGTCAAATCCATGTTTTGGAGGCAGCTGTCCTAGTAGATGCACAACCAGTAATATTAAGAATTCTGTTGAAAACCATACTTGATTTTCTTTTACCATAAACACTTAAAAAGAAAGTACTCCTCTTGCCTGAGGAACCATACATAATAGATAGCTCTAAAATGCACTATCTAAATTCCTGGAATACCACAGAAGGAATGATTGCTAAACAAACAAGAGGGCATTTTGTTTGATTTTGGCTTTTTTCCCCCCAATGTCTTTAATCTGTTTTAGCACTGTCATTCAGGGCAGGAAAAATGTATTAAGGGAAAAAAATAGATGTAAAAAATATTAAAGTAATTAGGCCATTTAATAGTTTGAATGAATAATTATGTTGTATTTGGATTAGTCATCATCTGGTTTGTAGCCTGATGGTAATGACCTAGACTGTGATTCTCCCTTGTCCTTCTGTGTCATTCATTTTTTCTCACATGGGCTTATGCTCCCGGCACTGGCACAGTACCTTGTTTTCACACTCTTCATGCCACCCATGCGGAAAATTTTTCTGAATTTGAACAATGGTATTTGCCGTATTTTAACAGATTAGATTCTCACCATTGAAATTTTTTAAAGACATACTACTTTCTTGTTAATCTTATTTAACTTTTCTGAGCTCTCTCAACTGCCTTTGACTTGTGCATGTCAATTTTTCGTTGTTTCTGTTATAATAGATTCAGAATTTTAATTTTAACCTAAGACACTGGAAAAGGGAAAAAAACAAGAATAAAAACACAAAGATGCTATGTTTTTATATTGATATAACTTAAGATGCTATTTTAATTGGAATTTCAGTTTTAGTAAGTACTTTGCCATTTAAAATGATTCAGACTCACTTTTTTTTTTTTAACCAGGTTCTTAGTGATAAGTAATATTATGTGTGTACCACAACAAAACTATACGCATTCAGAGCCTGGAGAGGACAGGTGATGATTGCTTTCTAGGAGAGATTTTACTGGTAGCCTACCTCATTAGGCTATCTAATTTATAGTACTCATATTGGTAGATATTTTATATTCACCATTTCTTTTGCAGTTCTCTAAGTTATACAATTATGCTTATTTTAGAAATGAGGACATTTATTGCTCTTGCTAAATCTGACTTCAGAGCGTGTTGTTTTCAGTCTACCAAGATACTATCTATCACGAAGTCGGGAATAAGGAACTGCAAACGCAACAAGTAGATCATGTGTCTGAAGCCACAGAAAAATAAAGAATATGTTGGTACAGCACAATGCCTAGAGGATAATGACTAGTATTACCTATTGGGTAGTAAGATCCAGAAGTTTGAGTAAAGTATAAACTTAAATGAAATTATAAATCTCAAAAATGGTTCCTGCCATGTTCAACTAACAGGCCAATAAAGCAGTTCATAGTACAAATATTTTACTTAAGTCAAAATTACATAGGAATGGTTAAATCTAGCTAATTAGCAAATGCATTACCTCTCATGTATGTATATTTCAAAACATCATGTTGTATACCATAAATGCATATGATTTTATCTATCAATTTAAAAAAATGAAAAATAAAAATAAAAGACTATGGAGTAAAAAACACATAGGGAACAGTTGTGTTTTACTTATTTATTTGCTCACTTATGTTTCATGATTTCAAGTTGCTGTATAAGAACATCACAATAATAAGGCTTTAGGAAGCAGGTAAACTGGGTTATCTAACCTTCCTTGAAAACTTCAAGGGTATTCAAGACACACAAATACATGCGTGTGTGTGCGCACACACACACAACTGCATAACCCTGAAATCATCAGGGTGCTTCAAACCTCATTCTTTCCACATGCTGTCAGTAACTTCCCCTTTCTGAGAACTCCACAGAGCATCAATTTATTGAAGTCCCAACTTCTAGAATTCTCACAGAAGTACTTGAACTGTTTTATCATCCGTGAAGTCTTCATCTGCCTTCCTTGATGAGTTCCTTGTATTACATTAATACCTCCATTATTGTTGTTCTTCAATGTGTACATACCTAGTTTATGTGTTGCCTTCAAGTACTCTCTACACAGGTCTTTCAGAGTAAGGAAACTCTCATTTTTGTATATTTTAGTGCCTCACACAGTGCCTGTCAACAGTGCCTCAACGGGTGTTTAAGAATGCATGTGTGAAGGAATATGTCACAGTTTATCTTGACCTATTCAAGACATGTGTTAAGATAAAATCTTAAAACAAAATTTAGGCTTTATCTACAGAAAAATGGATAATGGATCTAGTGAAAGTCTTCCTTTCTTCTTTCTATTGCTCTCTTGTTTGAGTTTTAGAGAAATATGTTCAGAAGGACAAATACATCTGCAGTTCTCAACCTTGGCTACGCGGAAGAATCACCCCCACACCAATTACAGCAGAATCTCTGTGTATAGTACCCACCTCTGTCATTTTTACAGTTCCAGGATATTCTAAACTATACACAAGGTAGAGAACCATTTATCTATACTAATGCCCTGTTCTTTTAATCTGGATTATGAGTATGGAAGTCATGGAAACACAAATGAGACAATTTGATCAAATAGGGTCTGTTCTCCACTGATTGAGAAACCTATGGCAACTTAAGATGTCCTTCCAAGCTGTGATCAGGTCACCAAGCTAAAATTTAGACTTGCATATTTGGTACAATATTGATTTATCTCCTTTCTCTTTCCTGTTTCCATTCACCAATCCAAGTCCAATCCCACTTCGTCAAATCAATAAGGATAACCAGCCAAATAGTAATTTAATTATAATTAATTTACAGATAATAAAATTATAAAAGGGAGTTACAAGAAAATAGGACCACACTTTTATAATGAGACATCTGTGCAACAAACCATTGATAGTGCAAAACACATATGGAGACGGAATGACTCTTATGTATTGTATTTCTGTCAACAGGTATGCACTTTATTATTGTGATGATGTCTGTTAATTATACTTTGAAATAATACTCAAAGATGTTATAATGCTTCTTGTTCTATTTTAAGCTAAGCCATCTTTTGATAATTTTTTAAATAAATGGTGATTTAGAAAGAAGATGTTGTGAAATTATTCTTCAATTTTACTTGGTTTTATCTACTAAAACTATTCTGAATTACGTTATAAATTCCATAAAAAGTGCATTTGTGATTTTGTCTGCTCATATGAACATGTGAACACTTTAAAAAAATATTCCTTACTATTGTCATTGGTGTTTGATTTAATCTAAGCCTCAGGAGCTTCTGTCTTGACTAATTAATTACTGAAAGGTCTTTATTTAAGTGACCTATTACATTATGTCTACTTCAGTCCTTTGATTAATTTATTTGTATTCATTATGGTAGCCAACCCTGAAATTATATCTTAAGTGTTTCTTGATATTCTTAATTTTGTGTAAAAGTAAGCCATTTACCAAATCTATTTAAGAATATGATTAAAAAATTAGAAATATTGAATAACTAACTTGTCATTAAATTCTCACTTTAGTCAATTTAAAAAGTAGCATTTTTAAATAAATCAGAGTTTCATGCCTTTGGTAATCATGAGTCAATAATACTTCCTGGTAATCTGAAAACTGAATTTCCAGACTTGATGTACCAAATGAAAAGGTTTTGAACTCATGACAACTGTGATATACTGAGATTCATTAACCACGGGTCCATAATAGAGCCAAATCAAAGAGCATAGAGAAAGAAGCAAGGAAGATTTTCTAAATTTCAACATATAGAAAACTTTTAAAATTTTTCTTGATTTCTTGAAGACTTGGAATAGGCATTTGTATAGAGTCAATTCTGGAATTTTAAACTAAGTTACCTTTACTGATAAATAGAATTTTATTTTGATCTTGAACTTTGTACCGATTTTTAACTATTTTTTCTTTTTTGTGGAGCCTTTCATAAGCTCATTCATTCATTCATTTGATATATAATTATTGTGTCCTTACTATGTACAACTAATGTATTGTCCTAGGTACTGGGTAAAGTGTTAGTTTCCATATAAATTCTTACTCAAAAAAGGAATGGGTTTCTTAAAAAGATATTTTACTCTAAATGTACAATCACCTTAATCTAACAGTAGTAGAGGGCCAGAGGCCATACTTTAACTGCGGTCACGTAGAAAGAAAGCTGTCAGACAATAGGCTTTGGATTGCATCCTTGGATGATGTCTGAGTGTGCAGTGGCAAATATAAAATACACAGTAGTAATCACATATCCAAGCAAGCATCATTGAAAGGTAGAAATATGACAGACCTGGGAAAGTGCATAAGGGTAAAAGCGATATAATAGTATTTACCAGTTTACCTTGAGGGGCGGAAATGTTTATACACAATTGTGTGTGTGTTTTAATTTGTATATTGCCCTCTGAGAAATCTGTAAACAGATTCCATGGGCCAGGTTTCCTTAATGATGTTCATGAGGGTATCTTCTGAATTTCTACAGAATGTGATTTAAATAATTTGGTCAAATTGCAAGAAAGTTACAGCATGTGGTTTAAACTCATCTATCATGCATAGTAACATGAATAAATGGAGACATTCATCACTATGCACACAACAGAAATTGTGTTCTTCTATGATATAATTAAATACTCATAGAAGCCTAAATGCATAATAGCTTCCAGACCCTTTGTTTAATGCCAGAAATCAATGGCTCCGCTTCCAATGAACTCGATAGGCATATGTTCCTAGTCAGAACCATTGTGAACCCTCTCCAGTTTCTAAACATTTATTGCCGGTATTGTAATAATAAACATCTTGCATTTATAAAATGTAATGTTGCCTAGAATTTTTCATTTTTCAAGAATGCAGAGCACACTATCTAATGACTCTCATATGTCCAGTGTGCCCACGAACAATTTGTCTTCTGAGTGGAGTGTTAATCTGACACCTCAAGGACAAACCTGTTTTCAGAGGGACTTAAAGAAAAGCTAGAAACATTCATAGGCTTCAATAACTACTGAAAATCCTAGTGAACTGTGGCTGGGATTACTCAGAGTTCTGGATCACATTACTTCTTCATGCCATATTTTGCTTAAATAGGAGTTATTAAAGATGCTAGTAGATTATTTTTTGACTCATTGCCGAATATGCACATACCAAACACACATTTAATATATGTGCATATATATATAAAATCAAGCTAATGATGACATTTATGGTCCAATTATTTTGTTTTTCATCTGGACTCAGAGTTGGGTGTGTGATAGGAATGTACTTTCCGTTTGTTTAACCCAGTTGCATGTGATAACCGCATAGCAGTGATGAAGGAAGCAAATATATGCTTTGGTCATAAACACGGGGCAGAGCAAAATCCCTCCTCTAAAGACAAATCCAAAATTTTGATCTCAGGTCAGGGCAGCACATTAAACATGTGGTTTTTTTTAAAAAAATTATTTCTCAAAAAAAAAAAGGAAAGAAAACAAACTAAACCAGGTTTTCTTAATGGCACGATTTTGCTTGGCATAAAAAAGTAGAAACTCATCTCACCAATGGAATAAAAGATTGCTTCCTGTAAAAATTTAATTGACAGAGAAATAGAAAAAAAAATGAGCTAAAACCAGAAACAGGGCATACAACATTCACACCTGGATTCATAATATTTGCTTTTCTTATTTGACATGTATTATTAACCTTATCATTCTCAGGTGGCTTGAATGGGGCTTGAATATTCACACCAATGCCTTGAACTAGAACAATATATTATGCAGGTGTGAGGATAAAATAAAATGAAAGTTATATCTACCTGGCTCACATACAAATTTTGCTCATTTCTTTAAGTCACGCTTTATATTTACAGATAAGGTGGTTGCCCACCAAAATTGCCGACTGTTTGCCTCCATAGTGATTTTTCATTCTCTCTCTGCATTTCTTACCCCCAAGGAAATACTTAATTCATTGCTTTGAAAAAATGACAACTTCTCAAATGAAACAAGCAGCCTGTACCTGCCCCTCATATATGTTGATTGCAATTATAGTTTCCAGTGCTGATATCTTCAGTTACTTTTTTAAATCTACAAGTATATAGGGAATGGTTATAACCAGTATTTGATGTACAAAAGGCCTAAAGAATGTTCAAGGTAGAGTAGAAACAACTTTTCATGTGACTTTAGTATTTTAGACCGCCTTATTTTTTTACTTAGATTTCAGTTACTAACATTTCTACATGGGTTAAAATGATTCACTGAACTTCCAAAGTTTATATGTTCAAGCTCTAATAGTGCCCAAAGTTCAGTGTTCACATACTGTAGGCTGGATGTACCTCCAGAGCAGGTCTGTAGAATTTGGCATAAGTTCTGCAGTACCATCGTGAGAATAACACAGAGTGCACGAAGAAGAGAATCTTTCAAGTTTTATTACCATTTTTTTTTCCAAACTTGCAAACCATATTCCTCCTAAACTCAATTTGATTGGCATGACAAAATCTAAGGCAACTCCAAACACGAGTACCTGTATTTAATAAGGAAACTATGGTGAATGAAGCAAAACTGATGAAGAGGTAAGAGGTATTCTTTGAGTTACATTTAGTTTCACAATTATTTTCATAGTTTATATATATAAAGGAAAGGGGTGTGTGTGTATATATATGTGTGTGTGTGTATATATATATATATAAGCAATGAGTTTTCTAATCAAATGAACAAATTGAAAGTGCAGTAAAAGAGCCAATATGAGTAGATGTTTATTCTGAAGTTATCAATGCTCTGCATGACCTCTTTGCTGAGTTTCTGATTTTATTTGTGGTTCTTCACATGCCAAGAATTGCTTACTTAAAGCCACATTTATCTGCAGTCTTCCTACTGGCATCATGCAAGCTTTTCCATTAGTGGTGTGATAAAATCTGTAGCTCATGAACTTGTGTAAATGCTTTTTTAATTCACCTTTAACACCCAGTAGAAGTTAAAGCATTTTGCATTTAACCATCAAGCACCTCCTTCAGCAAAAAAAAAAAAAAAAAACCAGAAAAAAGGTGACGCAAATATGGAATATATTATAATCTTACAATTAAGTTTTAAAACAGAGGTTTTATCTCTAGTATTAGATGTCTGATCATTATTTTTTTAATTAATAGGTGATATATTTTTACCAGAAATTTTTATATGCATGTGTATTTTAAAGATCATACTCCACACATTATTTTACAATGTTAAATTTTCTTGATACTACATGAACATCTTTCTGTAGAAATAAGTATATACACTCTCATTTTAGTGACCAAATAATACTTCACTGATTATTTAACCATTATTCACATTTAGGCTATTGTCAACTTTTCCTGTCATAAATTACTGTGATGAAATCCTTATAGGTAATCCTTTTAATCTTGACCACTTACTTCACTCACTTAGTTCCTTTATATTCATTCTTAATGTAAACATTCTGGGTCAAACAGAAATACATATTCTGTCAATGTTGGAAACACTGTCCTCTGTAAACAGCCTACATACATACAAGCAGTGTGAACTCCTTTTAGGGATGTTCTCAGTGTTTGAAAAGATAAGAGTATTTAAAAATCTATTATAATAAATTAAATAATCATATTAATAGCTGCTAGCTATGTATTGAATTAAGTATACAATTACATTTTATATATTAAAAGACATTTAAATTTTTTTCTGTTTAGATTTCCTTTCTCAATCTTGCTTATACTTAGGTTATAAGTTTTTATAGTTAGAAAAGGATAAAATAATTTTGGAGAATTGAAACACATTAAACATGGAAGAGAAGCAATCCTTAGAAGAGAGGTTGCCTGCCCTATTTTCAGCCATCAGTATGAAAGTGGCAGCTCAGTGACTTTAACCACTTAGACTGAATTTCCACATCTTAATTTCTACAGACTGTAAAGTCTTAATGGTACAAAATAGGATACAGAGCCCTCATTTTGTATCATTTAAAAAATGATGTTTCTTTTCCAGAGCTAATATAAAACTTTCATAATTAATTCTTGGGATTTTAATAGCTCTGATGTAATACAATACCTCAAATATAAAGGAATCCTAATCTTCCTAATCTGTTTTTATAGTAGACTACTTTGTAGAAAACAAAAAGTAAATAAATTGTCACATCAATCAACATTTTTTTTTGTTCTCATTGTGTGCAATTTTTTTTAACTGAGTAAATTTAAGTTGGTAATTTATTACCTTCCTCCACATCCTAATCATATACTTGCAAGTTGTATTGGGGTAAACCTGAGGGCAATGTAAATTTCCCTGTGAATAAGAAAGAATCTGTACAATGAAAGTTCTAAACACAGGACAATGGTGCCAACCATTATACTAGAAAATTTTCATATAGATGGAGAAATTGAATAGTAACAAAACATAAATGGTAGTGAAATAATATGTGTAGCATATTACTTAAAGTACACAATATTACTCATGATTTATGGGGAAAAGCAGGAAAGATTAATGTTGTATCGGTAGGATAAATGACAAGAATACCATATTTCCTGGTTCTCTGATAACATAGGCATTGCTTTGCATCACCTATATGTGCATGAGGGATTACCATCTCAAATTCCACATAAACTTCCCCGAAAGAGAGTACCATTCAGTACTGTAGCTTTGTTGGCTTTAAGTAAGCGGACTGAGAGAGGGATCCAAGGTTAGAATATCTAAGATTGTCCTTAGGGACTATAATAGATTTTTCATTATCTTTAACAAAAATTGCTAGCATAGCCACAAGTGGTGAGAAGTGCTTCAAAAAGACTAATATCGCAAAAGATATTAATTCATCTATTTTTATGGCTGAGTAGTACTCCATGGTATACATATACCACATTTTATTAATCCATTCACGAATTGATGAGCACTTGTGTTGATTCCACATCTTTGCAATTGTGAAAAACATTTGTACCTCCCTTAATATTTTGAAATTTAAAAAAAAAGACTCATGTCCCTACTCCTGAATATTTTTTCTAGTAAAAGAGGGAGATGGATTGCTGGATAGAATCTTGGTATCTGAATGTTTGACAAATTGTCTAGTTGCTTCTTGTCTGTTTCTTTTTTTATTTTGTTGATTTTTTAAAGACGTCACTATGCATGTTCTGCCATTTGACTCAACAGTATGACAAAATTGATATTGAAAATAACTCAGCAAAATAGCAAGTTCGCTACAAATGACTATGCTCGTACAAGTCATTAATATTATTATTAATAATCAACTGCAGTGTGTGGTGATGTAGGGAAAGAACTTGTAAGAATTACTGTTTATGTATAGTTACACAATACACTAGGCAGTGTTTGATTATATAAGCATATAAGTATGTTTCTAATTTTAGCCTTAAAACAAGTAAAAAAAAAAAAAAGATGATGTAAACCACTAATGAAATCAGCACTTTGGGAAAAAAGTACACATTATTCAGTTTATTTTTCAAAATGTGTTGATTCTGTTAGTGGTTTAACCACATAAAAGGTGATAACAAATATGGATCCTGTTTTGTCCAGGTAATAATTATTATTAATAATGGTGAAGTACTTTATAAAAATAAAATAAGAAACTAAGAACAACATTGCACTTTCAATGGTTGAGAAAAATATCACTATTTTCAATGATGTAGTTTGATTGGCCTATTTACAAATGCATTTTTCACTCCATTATATAACCATTTAAAGCCTGTGCTTGCCTATTTATACTATTTATGTTTAGAATGAAAACTATTGTCTAAATAGAAATCGGTTGATACCTATTCAATTTATTTGTAACTACAATATTCTCATGGTAGCTTATTTTTGTGATTTTGTGCCGAGAATATCAGAAATTAATACTATTTGTAGTGATATAATATTGTTCAAATTTTATTGTTTCAATTCTATGATGATTAGCCATTTTGAAATAATTTTAAATAACATAGTATGTGATGATTGTGAATCACAGTTAGTATGTTTGTACCTTTGGCTTTAACTGCCAAAGGAAAAAAATAATCTGAAATACCTCAGAGCAACTCCCAAGATACACTAGTGTCATAATGGATTTTTAAAAATATTAGCATCTTCATTTCCAAGACAAAAAAAGGAAAAAAAACATGAAAATTGTGCACTTTTACTGTAATGCCTGAGATAAATGTCATTGTCTTTTTCTATAGAATAACATTATGGACAAAGACTGAGAGGGAATAACAGTAGAAAAGAACAATATTCTCAATTCAATTTATAGCATCTGTTATGAACCTACCATGGGCTTGGAATACACCATTTATAAAACATATATGATACAGCCCTGAAGAGTTTCATAGTTTCTGTGAGAGACTGTAAACACAAAAGCACAAAGGAAATATAAAATAAAAAGTAATGACAAAATTTAGCCACCATACTTTATGCTTAAGATTCTTGGGTAAGAGGCCCAAATAAAAATATCAAGGAGTTAGCATGTTTGGAGGTTATAAACAAAAGTAGAATTCTTCCTTCTTAATTCTTTAAATTTTTGAATTTTTTAATCCTTATTTTCTCAATGAAAAAGTAAAATATTTGAATTTTTACGCAAAGATTTCAATGTATTAGATTGCTTCTATACTTCTATAATAGTTAGCATAGACTGAGCTGCAGTAACAACCAGACCCCAAAATGTTTTATGACATAAACACAGCATAAATTTATTTATTGTTCATGTAATGATCCAAAACAGACATTCCTGGATGGCAAGCAGCTCTCTTTCATGTGATGAAATGAGGAATTTCTGGCTCTGCCTTTTTCTAGAATATTGTCACCTGCCAACTCTAGTCAGCAAAAGGGGAAAGTCAGAGTAAAAGAGGCACATATGCCCTTACCAGAACTCCCGACTTTTGTACCATTGGAAGAACTTAGTAATGTGGCCATATCTACCTTCAAGGAGGCTACGGAAGGGAGTCCAGTCATGTGTCCAACTCTAACTCTATTCCATGGAAGGAAAAAAACTGGAATTTATTGGACTTTAAAGTTTGGAGTTTGAGATTATTATATTAAGTATTAAGATTAAAATATTTAGTGGTATTTACCACAGCTTTCCTTAAAATGCTTGATTGACAAAAACAAGAAAAGTACTCTGATTTTCTTGACTTTCAGTCTTTGATATTACAGGCATAATTAGGTTTTTTTTTTTTCTTGTATATGCTTTTCCTTCGATGCATAACAAAACCTATGTCTCTCTTTTCAAGATCATTTTAACGAGCGAAGCCAGTGCTATGTATCTAATAAAGTGAAAAGGGTTATGTCTCATTCTACAAATTATTATTTTTCGTGGACATTTCCTTTGTCAACAAAAACTATATAGCTATATACATAGTGAATACTGTCTATACTTTCACCAGCTAACACAGTTCTGATAATGTATCACCTAGTTTTTAACATCAAAATTCCTTAGAATGTATCTTAGTAATAGGTTTTTCATCTGGTGCTTAGTAAAGAAAAATTCATATATATGCACATATATACATATTTAATTTTTTTTAAGTTTGGATATAGACACATAAACTTTATGTTTGGAGTTTTATATATATGTACATATATGTGTATATAATATGCATGTATTATGTTTGGAGTTTTATATATATAAGTGTACTTATAAAACTCCCAACTTTAAAGATTTTTAAAAATTATGTGGAGGGAGAGTCTCATGTTACATTATAAACCTAACTGCAAAATAATAAAATCACATATTTTATAGGTATTTTGAGGACTAAGAAAGGGAATGTAAATATCAAATGTTGCTAGCACCAAGAGGGTCATCACAGGATCATACTTAGTGTAATTATTCTCTCAACTGTACAATGACTTGAATTTATTTCCACAATGTCTACTTATACTTAGTTCTTCTTTTTGCCTCATGTTTTAAAATGTCTTCAAAATTTGAGAAAGTTTTGAAGAAAAGCATGTGAAAGTTAGAAAAGAGTATGAGGAGAGTGCTTACAATAGAAGAGAAAATGAAGCTAATAATGTTTCAACTATGGACAGCCCACCGAAGATATCATGTGCATACTTTACTCTTTAATCACCACCTTGTGTGCTATCATAATAAGAAGTGAAAAAAATAATCAAAAAGGCATAAAGTACTTTGGTAATAATACATGTAGAGGAAAAAATACATATATCATACTATATTAGGAAAGCTTAAGATAGTGAGAGAAAGTGAACAACACATTTGAGAAGCTAAAGGTGAAGGCTGTGGTAAAGGATGGATTAATTAAAGAGCAAACCCTGGATTTTGCTATATATTTAAGCCATACTCCCTAAGATCAGGACAACAGGAAAACAGCTGTAGCCAACAGAGAGGTGAACACCACATTCCCATTTAAGAATATATATATATGAAGGAGGCTATACCATTGAGCAATTATTCAATGTAAAAAACAAACAAAAAAACTCCACAACAAACAAAACCAAAAAAATTTATTTTTGTTTTAGAAGTGCATGCCTTTTTCAACATTTATCTTACAGTAGGAGAAGAAACCATCTGATCACAAAACCTCCCGGACAGACCAACTGGGATTAAGTTCAAACCCTTTCTAATGATCATTCTATAAACCTCTAAGCCCTCATGAAATGCTCAAAAGAAAATTACCAGCTGTCTGGAGTTTCAACGTCAACACCGGTTGATGAGAAGGTTTTTGTGAATTCCATACAATTCTAATCGCTGTGCTTCACAAGAGAGAATATGGCCAAATAAAAATCTCACAAGGAAGGCTTTATACATTATCGACAATGTTTCTGAACATCCACAGTGTTGTAACATATGGTGACAACATACACGTGGTTTTCCTTCTCCCAAACAGGACCTCTTTGATGCAATCTGTGAACTAGTAGCTTATTCCATCTTTTATGGCTTATTATGTGCATTTGCCTTATACAATCACTATGTGGCGTACGGTATGAATGACAATGCAAAAGCTTCACTGAAAGGCCTTTGGAAATTCTTTTCCCCAAAAAAGGCTTTAGATATCACTGATGAGACATGAAAAAGAGTTCCTCTGCAAATGATGAACAGTATACGGAAAAAACAGATCCTGCAATTTGTGGCCAATTTCAAAAGCTTTGAAAAGGTGATCAATGCCCAAGGGAAAATTGTTGCTCTTGCAGTGGTAACTGGTTTGAAAGGTCAAAGCAAGAGACTTGAAAGAGCTTTTAGATTTCATTCAAAGAAATGGCAATAGTAGTCTGAAGAAGACCACAGTGTTGAAAACCTGAGAAAGCAGTCAATCAAAACACTAGACACCATCAGCTTAAAGAAGTGTGGGTTATGCAACAACAAGCATTGTCTGGAACGTACGATGAGTAGCCTTTCTTTTAATATGGTCTGATGTCTCTTGTAACACTGTACAAAGAATTCTAAGCACAAAATATAGGCGTGTGAGCCAAGCTCCATTTTGCATTGATTTTGAAATTCCAAAGACTCTGCTAAATCCATTAAAAATGTTTTCAAGACTTTTGGTTCAGTGATGGCAACAGAAACGCCAAAATAATGGAAAATCTGAGTCTAGTAGTTGCCTAAAATTGTCCCCCTTTTCACCTGACTCATCCCTACCATCATCTTCCACACCGGATGGAATTATTGCTCAACTTCTCCTTCCCACCTTATTTCTGAACTTTTTTTTCTAAGTTTCAAGCCTCTACCTCAGCTAAGTAACAGTTTATTCTAGAAAACTGCTGCTGAAGAAGGGTTCAGCAAGCTTTGTCTGATAGTAAGTACCTGAGACTTTGTGGGACGTATGTTCTCTGTCTCAGTTACTCAGCTCTGCCCTTGTATAGCAAACACAGCCGTAGACAATATGTAAAGGAATGAGTATGGCACTGTTTGAATAAAGCTGCATTTTCAAACACAGGTGACAAGATGGATTTTGTCTGGAAGTTGTAGTTTGCCAACTTCTGTGGTAGACAATCTTCAAATATGCTCAGTGTAAATTATTTTGCTTTCTGTATGAGCATCCTGCACCTGACACCCAGGGGTAGAATCTAATCCCCTTCTCCTTGAATCTTAGCTGGTCTTAGTAATTCATTTGTCTCTAAGAGAATGGAACAGAAATAATGTTCTGGGACTTGTGAGCCTAAATAAGAAGATTTATAGAATCTGCCTGTACCTTTTGGAATGCTTGTTTTGAAATGTTTCATATATGAAGTTAGCCATCATTTTATGAAAAGACCATGTATAGGTGTTCCACTAGACATCTTCAGCTCCTGCCCAGTACTTCCGACTATGTGTATGAACAATCTTGGACATCCAATCTAGTTGTACCTTTAGATAACTGCAATGCCAGCTTCCATATGACTGCAATCACATTAGAAACCCTAAACTAGAACTACTCAGATGAATCCAGTCAATCTACAGGATTGTAAGTGACAATAATATTGCTGTTTCAAGCCACTCATTAGGCAATAAGAGGTAACTAGAACAATCACCTCATTTTTTTAATTGTATATTTTTATAATTTCATTATATCTTATATAATTGTATTTTTTCTAAAAATGTTTATTTACTACATTGCATTCACCATATCATGAATGGATGCTTATGGTAAGGAGCGCAAATTACACAGTGTACTGCATTTACTGCTTTTTTTTTTAACACCACATATCATTCTTTTGTTAACCAGAAACTAATGTTTTAAAGCACATCACATTCCAACATAATAGTTTATTACTTATTCATAGTCATTTTAGAGAACTGGTTGAAGCTTAGAGATTGATGTGTAGTACATTATAATTTCTCCCATTGAAATAATATGAAATGGACTTCCGGTAATCATTTTCACACACAACGTCTGATTTTCAGAAATGAATTGCTGACATTAGTGGGGAGTGCCTAGCTAACCTATTTTTAGACTGTAACTGTTCATGAGGCAAAGAATATTAAATTTGCCATTACTCAGTCTACAGATATGGCTATATTTAAATACTGTTATTTGATCTACGTTTAGTTGTGTGAATGACTTCTGGTAAGGTTGTAATAAAATTACATCCAATATATTTGAATTAAATTATTTTGATAGTATTAGATTTGGGCTGAGAAGCTAAATTTGTTATGAATAAAAACAAATTTCTTTCATCTAGTTTCTTTAGGCTTTTAATAAGAAGTGACAAGTAGGGGGAATATGATTTTAAGTGATTATTTACCTCTTTTAATCTCAGAGATAAACTAAAGACATTATGGAAAAAAATTCCATAAAGCCATTTATAGTTGTTTTGCTGTCATTTCCTTTTGATTACAGGGAAGTGAAAAAAACCTTGTACATAGTTTGCATTTTAATGGGAGCTATATGGACGTAGGCTGCTCCTCTGTTCACAATCATTCAAGATAGAAAATTAAAGACAAATATGTTGTATACTTGTTGCAACAAGTAATGCCATGATCTAGAAAAACACAAAATAAAGCCTTGATATAGAGCCAAGATCATCAAGTGTAAAAAGACTTAGTGAACACACTTGCTCTTCCCCAGGGAAATGGTTTGACCTAAATATGAACAATTTTCTTTACTCCATTCTAGAGTTCTGGAAAAAAAAATATGTCAGGCTTGGCTTGTAAAATCAGCAGACACCTTTCTGTGCTTGGGCCAAAAACCCCTGAATCCGATCCAGAGAAAGCAACAGTTCTGATGGGAGATTACAATGTGTTTGGACATTCTATATTTCATTGTGTATAAGAAGCATCTGAGTTACAAAAAAGAAATGCGTACCTGTGTTTAAAAAAGTTCAAACATCTAACAGATGTCATGTGTATTTGGTTGCACTGTAAACAAAGGAAAAATATACCAAAATAGTAAAGATATTGTGCTATCACTATAAACAGACACTTGCCACATCAGAGTTCAGGCTTAAGCATAAAATAAAGTCACAAATACTATTTACATATATTTTAATATGCATATGCATAAAATATGGAGAAAAATTAAGCCACCTATAAGCTGAAAAGCATGGAAGTGTGCTGTCTTCAGCCTCTATTATCACTGAACTTAGAAGAGTGTATTTTGGCAGTCTTATTGGATTGATGTCCCAAGGGCTGAATTAAAACAAGACTTGCACCATATGTAGACATACAAAACGTTGCTTGTTGGATACTGCCACAAACAATATGCTACAGACCATCCCAACCTCTTACTTCTTCCTCTGGGCCTCCCAAGGGTAAAAAGAATATTTTTCATAAAGTATATTTTTCTTCCTAAGTGGCAAGACATACAGAAGAAATAAATAGAAGAATGACAGAAGCAGATACCAGATCCTGGATATCAGAAGCTATAAAAATGCTGGTGTGCCCACAGCACTGATAGAATATTTAATTGGTGGAAACGTTATAGGCAACAGGTAATGGCTCTTTATGGTTACAACTACATTTCAAGGAATTTCTTAGAACAATATGTTTCTAGGTATAATCCTACTGTATAATTCATTTATTCTAACTAATTTTTTTAATAGGAAAAATAGGTAAACTCCAAATTCTGAAATGACCACTTCATAAACTTTAAAAAAAACCTAGAAGTGACGTTCAGTGAAAATATAGATTGGATTTAAAATGCAATTATCTCTCTGGATGTATTGTCATTAAATGATAAACATCTGGATTAGTTTAATTGTTAGTTCAATTGATAATTAGTTGCATTGCCAAAATTGACTAGCTGATGTATTATAGAGGTTCAGTATGTTATAGGGAGAAAATAAGGTTTGCTAAAGAGGAATTTATATTTTTTGGATTTCATTTACAATTTCTAATATGTTCCTGAGCAGGAGATAGAAAAAAAGAGATCAGAAATTATAAACAATCCTTCAACACTGCATGTTATTTCAGATATAAAACTTGTATCTGACTAATAACTTACACATTCTAAATTAGAAAAAAGTCATGGTAAAACTGCACTATTTCATTGCTCACAAAGCAGACTGCATCACATAGGCTAATCTCTTAGTTTGAGATCAGCTAGTATTTGTGGTAGTTTCAAGACTCTGAATAAGAAATATTTGATGTTACTGGAAAGCATTTCCTTCCATCATTCCTATTAACTATTTTTCTCCTTATAAGCACATATATGCAATGTAGGAACACATGAATATTCTAGATCAGATTTAATCATTTTTATGAGGTTCCAGATTCTAAGAGTATATTTCTTGAATTCCTCTTATCACATCTCCACATTTTCTACTTAAAAGAATGCTTAATTGATGTTTTGCTTGTTTTAGACATAGCATAGGAAGATTTTGTATTTAAAGTTTACTTTTAATAAGAACAAATTCTTAGATTAATTTAGCTCAATTTGCAATAATGTTTCATTTTCAAAATAGAAAAAAATAAAATCTCAGTTTGAATTTTGGGGATCATTGGCAAAATACATTAACTATTTTTTTATTTTAATGGGAAATGTATACTAATAATGTATGGTCCATCGAAGTTCACTTTTGAAGACTTTTAAACAGCTTGTATGCACTTACATGTAGAAAGCTATAGCAACAGAGCAGTAAAATGTTACTGCAGATCACTTGAGATTTAGCAAGAGCCTTTTATAATATTAGGTAACCTCCTGGAAATGTGATTCTATTCTACCTTCACTGAGTCTAAGATATAGTATAAAGATTCATATCCCTAGAGATCTTTGCACTGCCATCAACAAAAACCACAATTGTTTTTTGAAATGTATTCCATCACTGTTGAAGGAAGAGGGAAGATTGTTTTATTTTTTATTCTATATACGTTATATATGTGGTACATATCATGGAGTAACACTCTTCAAATTATATTGGGAAATACAATCTTAAAATACTACATGCAGTGTCAATCTTTCCAGTTAAAAAGAAAATCAAAGGAGTTACTTGAATTGTAATTTGTTCTGTTAATTTGTAACTCAAGTATTGGTTCATATTTTCAAGAAAAAAATATAAAATATTAACAGAATACTCCATTTATTAAAAGCATTTGCCTTTGAAATTGAAAAAAAAAATTTAATCCCTACTATCCCAGTTTACTTGGGCAAACTATTTAACTTCCCTCATTTCTAAGGTAGAGATAATGCAGCATAGGGTTATTTTCAACAATTATTTATTAAGTACCTACTATGTGCCCACACATTCAGTTAGGTTCAACACCTGTTGACAAGAAATATTGTCAACAAAGAGACTTTGTCCTGGCCCTCATGGAACATATATTCCAATGGATGAGGGAGAGGATGCTAAATAAATGAATATAAAATTGAATACATGATGATGCATTTTAATAAGTGCTTGTGAAAAAGAAGAGGCTATCCTGAGAGAAAAAGATGGCACAACAATAGAGTGGGCATGAGAGGTATCCCTTTAGATACCACTCTTGCCCCACTTCAGTGGTGTCTCAACCCAGCTAGCCACCAGGGTCATACGGTTTAAATGTAATTCAGAGCACGTCACTCCTCTGCTTACTGCCTCCGCAGCTCCTCATCTCCATCAGGCTAAAGCCAGTGCCTAGTTGCCTGCCTGACCTCATCTCCTGCTGCATTTGCCCTGCTCAGCTATTTGGATTTCCTCCTCAGGACCTTTGGACTTGACATTCCTTCAGCCTATTACATTGTTCGTCAGATTTCCACATGGCTCATTCCTTCACATTCCTTAGGTCTTTAGTCAAATACTATTTTCCCAGAGAGGCCTTCCCTGAAAAACATTTTAAAACTTGCAAACCCCCAAACCCAAGCCTTATTCTCCTTACCCTTTCCTTCCTTATTTTCTGTAGGACTTTACCTCCTACTTTATTGTCTGCCTTCCCAATATGTTGTACTCTCCATGAGGGCAGAGGTTTTCGTCTGCTTTACTCATTGCTATATTCCCACTGCCTAGGACAAATTCTGCTGCATAGTAAGTTATCAATAAATATTTGTTGATTGGTCTAGTCAGGAAGGACCTATTTGAGGAAGTAACATTTAAGCTGAGAAATTACTGGGAGTAATGAGGAGTAGGGGAGCATATTCAAAGAGGAAGAAATTGTGAATGGACAACACTTGAAACTAGTAAGAGCTCTTTTTAGGGTGGATCTAAAACAAGTCTCTAAGTTGACCACAGATTAAGGGACAGTGGCCTTAGATTCTGCAAGAAAGGTGGGCAGGAGTTGGATCACACTAGAATAAGCCTTCTGCTTAGCAAAGAAGATAATTTACAGTAACCTTTTTTATTTTTTTAAGAAAGCGAGCCATTCACTTAAAATTTAGAAGAAAGGTAAAAAGAAGAAATATTAAAATTATATTTTATTATAAATCATAATATTATTTTAGGAAATAATACTAGGAAATTTAGGAAAGAGACAGGAAAGAAAAAAAAGGCAGAGGAAGACAAAGAAAACTAAGATAGATGAGAACAAAGGAGAGTTTTTACCGAAAGTGAAAACAGAATTACAGAACGACAGCCGCAAGAGAGGTAAGCACAATTTAACAGATAAATATAGAGACTGAAAGAGAAAAATAAACAAGAAACTAAAAAGTGAAATAAATCTTTCATTTGGTTTGTAAAAATGTGTATGAGGTAGGAGTTCAGAGAGTTGCGTAGCAAGGCCAGGAAGTAATTATGGCTGATGTGGTTCAGGCAGGAGTGTGAGCAGGAGGGATTGGTCAAAAGTAAGACATTGAAAAGGAAGAACCCATGAGGTGAGCAAAGGGACTAGATGTGTGGTGCAAGGAGAATGGAATAGAAACCCGTGAACTTATGTTTTGAAGAATAGATTTCTGAAATAATGGAGGTCATGAAGGAAAAGTAGAGGATGGCAGGGAAGGGAGAGAATTAAAGAAATAAAGTCAAGAATGAAACCAGCATTTTATACTTACATTTGTTTGGCTTTTCTGTTTTCGTTATATCGCTGTGACTCTATATTTTTTCCCATTTAAAAAAAAATTTTCTTTTTACATTTTGTGATTTGTTAACTTTCTCCAAACCTGCCATTCTGCTGCATGCCTATTACCTCCTTTCTCCTAGGGTGCCATTGTAAATACGCCCCTTTTGTTCCGTCACTCCCGACACCCTACTCTAACAACACTGATGACTTTCAGCTCTTCCTTGCTTTTAGTTCCACCTTTTTTTGACCCTATGACAGCCACCACCTACTCAGTTCCTATTTCAAACATGTTGGCCTAGAACAACACTCCCTAATCCCTTTGCTGCTTGACTAACTGATTCTAAGTGTAAGTGACAGTTGTTCCACCACTAACTCCGTATTTTATATTTATATTTACAAAACATCTCTGTGTAGCATGAGCATATAATGCCTTGTACCTACCAGGGGCCACCAACAGTATGGGCTTGCTGGCTGAAACAACAGGCACAAGCAGAGACTATCTTGGGTCACACCTACCTTTAGGGAACACAACCCGGTTAATCTGCTTGGTGTTGCCACCTTTGTGGGGGAATACCATCTCGGGGTAGACATAGGGCATTCCTACAGGGCACTGGAAACAGCAGCAGCAGCAGCAATTAACACTTACTGGAGCAAAGATTATTTGTCATGCACTGTGCTAAGCACTTGGCTTTAGTCTTCCATATGCACATAATTGTATTTGTTGATTTCAAGGCCAGAGCAGAAAAAGCCAAGCTAAATTTCACTTTACATTTTATCTAATGACAGATAAAATAAACCAACAGCTATACATAATCTGTGGGCTAAAGTTTCTCAATTACTGGTTGATTTTTTTTTTAAACATGGCCATTTGAAAAGTAAATTGCTTTTCTTTTTTGTTCCCTAAAGAAGTCCTGCCAATGTTTTATACAACTATGGGAAAAGCTTCCTTATAGTAAACCCAACAGTTTCATTATGTAATTCAATGTGGTCTTTTTGAGACATTCAGCCAATCCTTGTTATTCCAGGTAGTTATGATCTAGGAAGTCACTGCAAGTACTGAATTAGTGAATAAGGAACCATTGATTCTAGGGGAAACAAAGGTTAGGGGCCTTCAAACTTCTGGTCATTAAATTTTCATTGACCAATCAATACATAATCTTGTTTGAAGTATATTTCTGTTAAAGACACCTTATTTAATATATATTGATGATTCATTAGCATTGACCTCAGGACCAATAGCACTGTAAGTCATGCTTGTGCAAAGCTTGTCTAACACGTGTATTTGTCCCTTAAGGCGCATCACTGACTTCTTGTGCCTAGGAACACTAGACGGTACTTCAGCACTATGCTTGGAGGCCCTTTTAAACAGTAAAAACAACCATAAAAATCATAAGAATGAGGAAAATGTGGCACTAAATAGACCACAAAAAGGAAGTATTATACAGTATGAGAGCTGAAACAAGAAGACAGAGCATCAACTTTTTCGATCTTAGCTGGGAACATGTGCATCTGTAGACTAAAATTTTCACTACTCTGTGTATGTCTGCAAATGACCATAAAAATGCCATTGTATTGATTTGGGGGTTACGAGTAGACAAACTTGTAAATACAAAATCCACAAATAAAGAGAATCAACTGTAAAATGAATAACATCACTTGCCTGTTTAGAAATCATGCGATGTCTTCTTAGTACATTTGGGATAAAATACAACCTGCCTAAGAGAGCACGCAAGGCCCTGCATCATGTGAGCCTGCTTACCTTTCTAACTTCTTATGCCAGAGTCCCCATAACCAACGATACCCAAGCACATTGACTTTCTGTATGTTGAATTCTTTCTCCAAAATTTATCCTTCCAGCCCCAGCCTTTTTCTTAGCTCTAAGCCGTGGACTCATGTGTGCAACTCCAAATTGGCAAACGTGGTTTAGATGCCTAAGAAACAACGCAAACTTAACACAACCAAAACAGAACTGATGACATTTCCTCCTAGTTCTGCTCCTCCTTCGATCTCGGCCCTCACAGTTAATGTCACCCCCATCCATGAGATGCTCTGACCACCTCAGCCACTGTTCTGGCCCTCCAACCTGCTGGGTTTCTTCCCATCTCTGAGGCTTGGCATTTGCTCTTTCCCCAGGCTGGAACTCTCTTCCATCAGGTGTTTTCAAGGCTGTCTTCCTCTTTATATCCAGGTCCAATGCTCCCAGGCTCACTGACCCCTTCCCTCCAAATCACACCATACCAAGTTGTTTTATTTTCTTTATACCACTTTTCACTATCTGAAATTCCCTGCCTCTTTTATGTGCTTGGAATTACTTTAAGAACTGCCTCACTCCCTTGGAATATAATACTCTGGATGGCAGTGACATTTTCTCCTTTATTATCTAATTCCCTTTACTTAGTTCCCATGCACAGCAGGCCCTCTGATGTCTGTTGCTGCCTGGCCTTTTTTAGGGCACCACCTGCACAAACGCTCTTCTGCCCCAGAGCCATCCCCTCATCACCCCCTCCAGTCTTCATCTCTTATCTGAAAAGTCACTTCTTCAGTAAAACCTTTGCAAACCACCCATTTTAAAATATTCTCCTTGCCCACCTCTCTCTCAGTATTTTCCCACATGACACTCCATTTGTATTTATATCAAGTTTTTACTTGTGTAATGCCTAACTTATCCGCTAGAACAGGGGTTGGCAAACTAAGGCCAGTGGGCCAAATTTGCCCCACTGTCTGTTTTTATAAACAAACTTTTATGGGAACACAGCCACCCCCATTTGTTTATGGATTGTATGTGTCTGCTTTTGTGCTACAATAGCAGAGTTGACTCACTGCAACAGAGACCATATGGTCAAGCAAAGCCTAAGATATTTACTATCTGGCCCTTTACAGAAAATCTGCTGACTCCTGCCCCATGACTCCAGCTCCATGAAGTCAGACTCTATAGTTTATTTACCACTGCATACCAGTACCTAACAGAGTGCCATGCATGGTTGTTACTTAGCTATTATTTCTTGAATGTATGTTGAATGATTTAATATGGAGACAATGCAATTAAGAAAAAGTTTCATATTTAAAAAAACATGAAATTTTTTGTGTAAGCATAGATTATTGTTCTCTAACTGGTTGATCCTAATTTTTTGAACTAGACTTATTTAGACTTATTAACTACATTTAAAAAACTACATTTTAATGCTATATAAACAAGAATAAAGAAACACAGAGAATTCCATCTAGTAAATATCTAACTATCGCTGAACTGCTAAATAGAAAATCTTGCGTGAGGTTTTGGGGGCCCTACGTTAAATCTATAGAAAGTTATAAAATGTGGTGAATTTAGTTATTCTGTGTCAGGCTGGCGTTATAGGTATCATTCCCCACTCTTTTTAGCATGGCATTGCTAAAGAGAGTATTTCGAATACCATTCTCTATCACCTTTTCCCCCATTAGTGTAGAGATATTGTTGTGTGTCCTTTGATTTTGGATCTTTGACTTTGTTGCTTGAATTTGACCTTTATGAACTTTGTTCTCTTCATTTCTCACTGCTTTTCCAATTTGCCAAGTTCATTTTGAATAACGAATCTATCTTCCATGAGCAGCCCCATCGTTATTCTCTTCAGAAGATTGAACTCATCTACAAATTTGATGAGCCTATTCTCTACTTCATTTTCCAGGTCATTGAAGAAACACTTAAGCAGCCCTGGATGCAAAGGTGACCCCTTCAAAACATCACTTCTTATGTCTCCCCAGGCTGACACTAATCCATCAGTAACCTTTCTCTGGGTATGGACGGCCATTCAGTCCACTGACTATTGTTGGCACAAAGTAACAAAGCAGCAAAAAGAGTCCACTTAAAATTTTCAGGAAAATATTTTGTCTTCTGCTTCACTAAAATAATGCAGAACAGTGGATGATACTGTTTAGAAAGTAAATCTCTTTTGTATATGGAGAATTATATTTTTGGTTTGTGTAGTCAGTTCTGCAATGTGGTCTTTCATAAACAATATGATTAGAAAGATAGTTGATCACTCTTGTTTTGTCACAGAACAGTCTGTATTTATTTTGAAGTCCCTTTTGTATCTGTATTCTCTGTCCCCCATGTTTGAGTAATTACCAAATCCTGCTCCTCATCATACCATTTCTTGGAATTTTCCTTTGCTCTGTTATTACAATTAGAGCTTCATCTCAAGCCATCACTTTTTGTAGCCAAACTACTGGAATTTTTTTTTTGAAATGATGGAATTCTTGCCTCCAAAACTCTGGTGATGGTTCCAGAAAGAAATATCTTGTCAAATATAATGTGGTTTCACGATTCCCATTCTGAAGATACACAAGTAGCTTCCAATTGACTCTCAAAATAAAATAGAACTCTCAATGTGGTATTCAGGGCCTTCTCCTTGTTAACTTTGATGTTCTCTTCTTTAAAGCTCAGTTCATACTTAGTGTCGTGGTGATCAAGCATGGTTACCAATGCAGTGTCTCCATAATTACTAACATCATTTAAAATAGCATTTTCCAGAAACTTAGAATATGCTTTTATTAGCAGTATAATTATTATTTTACCTATATTTAACAATATAATTTTCAAAATGCACTAGCTTTTGGAAGCATTCCCATGAAAAATAGTCTTGAAAACAAAGTATATTTATAGATGGACTTTATTGACTAAAATATCTATATATACATATATAGATATATGTGTGTGTATATATATAGATATAAAAAACTATTACCATCCTTGGTAATTAATACTACTAAAATGGAATACAAAGGGACATAAAGATATTATCTAATATGCTTATAACCAAAACACAATATTTTAAAACTGTTTACTAATAATTTAACCACAGTTTAATTGTCTTTGGTGAAGAGTATTAATAATGTTTAAATTTATATTTACCCCATTACATGTAGTATAATGACTTATATATAGAAGATACTCAATAAAAATCTGCTGGAGAATTATTTGATATACAGTATAAGTATATAAAGGTACCCATTTCTAACTCCGTTTTCCTATATTACAAATGTGTGCAGGGAACTGAAAGAGGAGAGAGAACAAGGAAAACTTCTAGAAATGCTATGTTTACACAGCACCTATTAAATACTGTGCTTTGGGGCATAATGGGCAGTTTTTGAGAATGATTAAAGATGAGTGATTAATGAGGGAAAGTAGAAGGATACATAAAAGTATTTGAGGTAATTTCTAAATTTAAAGAACCACTTGGTTGGACAAAGTTACCTTCATTCATTAAACAGTGACAAGGTATAAGATAAAATTTACATTATCATAAACACTAAAATATTCAGCATATACTAAATATTCAATGAATGTTTAAAAATCCTAAAGATTGTAAAATCTGGAATTATCAAAAAAGAATTTCTGAAATAGAAAATTTAAAAGACAAAAAATGAAAAGAAAAGAAACTCATACATTAATGGGCAATCTAAGGTATTAAGTGATTCATTTTTATATAAACATTATTACTGAAATAAAGATTTGAGGAAATAAAGATGAGTTTAGAAAGAGTTAGTTGAATTTAGATGTGTTAGAAAAGTTTACTAATTTATGATTGGACAGAAGTACATATCATAATAAATATTTTGTTCTTGATTATTGCTCTACCAAAATCTGGATTTACTAAATAAGTTGTACTGCCTTGTACTTTCCCATCACATAAATAAAACGACACATGTAACATGCCACTGTGAAATGTTGAAGTATTGTAGAATGATTATTTGAACAATGAAAACCAGCTTTCACTCCTCTGATACTTCTTGCCTAAAGGATTTTTAGCAGTTGCTTTAGTTTTTCAAATTCTTTCAGTCCTCTTTAAAAAGCAATGTCTAAATATGTACAGTCAAAATGTGCTGTAGTAAACTCCTACTAAATCATGGTGGCAAGTTTTAAATCATAGTGGTTAAAAAAAAGTTTCTTGTATAAAAGTTTATACAAATACTTTTGAAGTGTGGAAATACAGTTAGTAATCCTTTTCTAATATGGACGAGGTAGAGATTAAAGATTTAGCAACCATTCTGATGGCCAACACTAGCAAGTCAAGCTAGCTATATGCATATGAATGCCTATAATTACTAAATTAGCCCAGATAAGGTGGCAATGTGGTATGTTTCCAATAACTTGTATGTTATCATCTGTCTCTACCTCCAGCTGTGTAAACTAGTATCTTGTAACCTCGTTTTCTTTATCTATAAAATTGGGTGATAGTAGGAACTAATTCATGTAGTTGTTATGAGAAATAAATGAATTAACACATTAAATAAAGTAGTAGTTTTCTGGAGCTGGTATAACAAATTAAAACAAACTTTGTCGTGAAAACCAACAGAGATTTATTCTCTTACAATTCTGGAGACCAGAATTCCAAAATTAAGGAGTGGACAGTTGGTTTCTTCTGGAGGATCTGAGGGAGAATCTGTTCCACAATGCTTATTATCTGGTTGTTGCCAGGAATACTGGGTGTCCCTTGGCATGTAGATGCCTCACACCAATCTTTGCCTCCATCATCACATGGCATTCTCCTCTGTGTCTCTCTGCTGCCTTTCCTCTTCTTATAAGAATCCCAGCCATTGAATTTAGGGCTGACTCTAAATCCAGGATGATCTCATCTCACAATCCTTAACTAAAGTACATCTGCAAAGACCCTATTTCCGGATAGATTCATATTCTGAGATTCAATCCATTACAACTACTTAGAACAGTGCTTCATACAAAGTACTCAGTCAGTTTATAAGAGTAAAAAAGTGGAATTAATTTAAATAAATATTAGTAGAAAAATTAATATATAAATTGTATGAGTTACAATGGAGAAAGGACAGTCTCTTCAATAAATGGTATTGAGAACACTGGATATCTACATGCAGAAGAGTGAGATTAGACTCTTATCTCACACCACATATAAAAATCAATTCTAAATGGATTAAAAACTTAAACGTTTAGTACCCAAAAGTAAACCTACTAGAAGAAAACAGAGGAGAAAATTTCCATGACATTGGTCTATGCAATGATTTTTTGGATGTGACCCCAAAAATACAGGCAACAAAAGCAAAAATAAACAGTGGGACTTTATCAAACTAAAAATCTTCTCACAGCAAAAGAAACAATTAACAAAGTGAAAAGACAACCCACAAAATGGAGGAAAATATTTGCAAACCATACATCTTTTAACCGTACATCTTTTAAAACACATAAGAAACTCAAAAAACTCAATAGTTAGAAAACAACCTAATTAAAAAATGGGCAAAGTATCTGAATAGACATTTCTCAAAAAACAAAACAAAACAAAACAAAAAAATGGTCAAGAGGTATAGGAAAAACTGTTCAACATCACTAATTATCAGATAAATGCAAATTAAAACCACAATGAGATGTCACATCACACCTGTTAGAATGGTTATTATTAAAAAAAAAAAAGTAAAAACTGCTGGCGAGGATATGCAGAAAAGGGAATCCTTGAACACTATTTCTGGGAATGTAAATTAGTATAGTTGTTATGGGAAACAGTATGGAAGTTTCTGAAAAATTAAAAATAAAACTACCATATTCCAGCAATGCCACCACTAGGTGTATATTCAAAGGAGATGAAGTCAGTATGTCAAAGACATATCTGCACTCCCATGTTCATTGCAACATTTTTCAAAGTAGTAAGATATGAAATCAACCTGTGTGTACATCAATGGATAAATAGATAAAGAAAATATGACATTTATATGCAATGAAATACTATTCAGCCTTTAAAAACAAGGAAATCTTGTCATTTGTGTCAAAATGGATAAACCTGGAGGACATTATGCTAAATGTATTAAGCCACACACAGAACACAAATATGGCATGATCTCACTTATATGTGGAATCTACAAAGTTGAACTCATAAAAGTGAGTTATCAGGGGTTGGGGGTGGAGTAGAGTGGGGTTGAGGAGATGTTGGTCAAAGGATACAAAATTTTAATTAGATAGGAAGAATAATTTCAAGACATCCATTGCACAACATGGTGGCTACAGTTAATTACAATGTATTGCATTCTTTAAAATTGCTAAGAGAGTAAATTTTAAGTGTTCTCACCACAAAAAAGTGAAAAGCATATGAGGTAATGATAATTAGTTTGAATTGGCCATTTCATAATGTATACATACTTCAAAACATCATTTGGTACAGGCTAAATATATATAATTTTATGAATTAAAATTAAACACTGTTCTAAAAAATTTATCAACAAGGATATATTAAAACTGTTTAGTGACTAAAAAAATTATCAGTCACATGTTACCATTATTAAAATAACGAACTGTATTTGTATTAACATGAATAAATCTAGGAAGTATAATATTGGGTTTTAAAAAATAAACATTAAAACACAAGGAATTATTTGTGCAAATTAATACTACTAATACTATTGTATTTTAGGACTATTAAAACCAAATTACTGATCAGTGTAGATTCTGGTCAGAGTGGAAGGGTATAGGGATGGGGAGAACAGAGAATATCAAGGACTTCAAAAACCTCTATAATTATTGCTCTTAAAAATACTATTTTTTCAATTCAATTTATAATAGGATCAAAAAGAATAAAATAGGAATAAATTTAATACACGAGGCAAAATATTTGTATACTAGCAACTATAAAAAGTTTCTGAAAAATATTAAAGACACTGATAAACAAAGATATATACCATGTTCCTATTGGGAAATTTTATATTGTTAAGTCAATACTACCCAAAGTGATCTACAGATTCAATGCAATCTCTATCACAATTCCAATGATTTTTTTTACAGAGATTGAAAAGTCTATCTCCACATTCATTAGAAATCTCAAAAGCTCTGAATAGCCAAAACAATCTTGAAAAAAAATTAAGTTAGAAGTCTCACACTTCCTGATTTCAAAATTTACTACAAAGCTACTATAATCAAAACAGTGTGTACTGGCATAAAGACATACATATAGACCAAGAGAATAGAAAGCCCAGAAATAAACCCTCACGTACATGGTCAAGCGATTTTCAACAAGGGTGCCAAGGCCATTTAATGAGGAAAAGGCAGCCTTTTCAACAAATGGTGTATTGGGAAACTGTGTATCCACATACAAAAGAATGAAGTTAAACCTTTACCTTATGCTATGTCCAAAAATTAGCACAAAATAGATCAAACACTCAAATGTAAAAGCTAAAACAATAAAACTCTTAGAAGAAAACACAGGGGAAAATCTTCGTAACGTTAGTTTTGGCAATCATTTCTCAGCTATGATACCCAAAGCACAGACAACAAGAGAAAAAATAAATAAACTACACACACGAAAAAAATCTTTTGTGCACCAAAGGACACAATCACCAGTGAAAAGGCAATCCACAGAATAGAAGAAAATATTTGCAAAATACATAATATAAATGTTCAGTTTTCTCCTATATTGCAAAAATACTTGAGTGAAGCATCTTAGTAAAATATCTTGGTATTTTCAAAATTGTATTCTTCAAAACAAGCACTAGGTTTTGTAATGTAAGTTATTGAATTTTTAATGGAATTGATCAATGGAGTCCAACAAGTATCATACAGACAAGTTTTAAAAGGATTCTAAAATTTAAAAAAAATTAATATAATCAATATTTGGTTATTGATGACAAGCAGATACACAAATATGTGTATATATATACATTTTAAACAACATATATAATTGTTAAAATGTCTAGTTATATGATTTTTGTATGTATTATTAAAATAATACAGGTGTAAATTTAGCTTGGAAGTTCATTTTAATGACAAACTTAATTTCATTAATTAGATGCTACTAATTTGCTTTATTATTTGCTTGGTACGTAGATCAGCATCATTTCTTTTTCATCAAAAATATAGACATTATGCCATAATCCTAATTCATCATTTAGTTATCCAATCATTTAAAAAGTCAATGACTTTCAACTTAAAAGAATTCTTTCTCCAAATATTTCTACTTCTCCTAAATACTATTTTTCAATTCAGTTGGTAAGGAAGAGACTTTTAGTTTCCTGTCCAAAATACTCAGCTATCTTTCTCAGTAATAGACTTCTGATTTCTATTTCACATAGCTAAAATGAGTACATTTCAACCTTCCTCACATCTAGTGAATCCAGTATTATATAAGCAAAAGTTTCTGGGTGGATCCTTCTGGATTGGCCCTTTAACAACTGGTATGGACCCATTTTTACCCTCCCCACCATCCTTCTGGTCATCACAAAAACAATACACAGAATTCCATCAGCTATTTTTTTGACTTTGCAAGTGGTGTCCATTGGCCAGGAATGGAAGAGCAGAAAGAAGGAAGATGGTGGATCTCTAACAGTTTGAGAAATGATGCCATATCAGACTTGGAATGCTATTTCTTGATTCTCTTTCTTGAGCAAGAAGAAACATTGAGTAAATATTGGTCACGTCCACTGTTATTTTTTGTTATTTGTGGGATCTATTTTGACACAACATCCTTCTTCATCTCTAATTATTTATCAAGTTTTATTGATTCTAGCTTTGAAATTTCTCTTGAATCCAAGATTTTATGTTTGTTTGCTTCTAATACGATCATCATTAACCAAGTCCATATGGTAATCATACAAAATAGAACCTGGTAAATTTTCTGTATTTTTGATTAAAAAAACTATGAAAAATATTAAGATATATAAACATTTGAAAAAATATTTTTTACTTGTATACTAGGATCTAGTCATGATGTTAGATATCAGAGATACAGAGAAAGACATTAACTACCCAACCTCAAGTTTATTTCGGTTTAGGGATGTTAAATTACTACTAAGGAGTTGAATCAGGATTTAGGTCAAAGACTGTTTTTCAACTTATTCTTTCTAGTGAACCACAAGCACCTGGCATAAACATGGGAGTAGAAATAAGAATGGAATGCAAGGAGGACTAGAGAGTATCAGCCTGCAGAAATAGTTCTATGCTGAGGGAAAAGTGATGATCAAATGAGAAATGTCAGTCAGTGCCTGAGTATGACAGCCACCTCAAAGATGGTCTTGCCTTTTACTAATCCCTTCCAATTAATCTTTCTAAAACATGGTATCTATCATGCTGTACACTCACCAGAAAACTTCTAACAGTGTTTCTTTGTTCTACACAATCTTGCCCCTCCCAAACTTTCTTCATGATTTCCCCATTCAGAGACTGCTTCTGTCATCATTTCTGAACCACACAGTCCTCGTCCACCTCTGAATTCATGCAACCCATGCTGAACTCTGGTTTTTCTGACCTCTTATTAAATTTACTGTCTGTATTATTCTTTCTGACCATGAAATATCATTTAATTTATTGTGTGTGTGTATTTTCATCCTGCATAATTTGTAAAACATGGGGGTCAGACATTAGGTCTAGCTCTGAACAGTGATAGCTAATAAGAAATATTTGCTATTTGTTGAGAGCTGAATTAAAAATTGTCTGGAAAATCTTGAAAAATGGTAAAATATAATAACTTTTTCATGCAAAATTTTTGTGTATGAATTAACTGGCTCACAGATATTCTCCAATTAACTTGCATATTTCTCAGTTTTGGCCTAGGCAAAATTGTAACGTTGGTAAAACTTTTTTTTTTGAGACTTCTTTCCTTTAATATAAATTTTCCTCTACCCCTCCATGCCCCATCCCTAATCTTTGCCAAATTTTGCACTCACCCAGATGTACTTTTTTCTAAGAATAACTTTTATTGGCTTGATTTCCTCATGGGGATTTATGGTTTTAAGGCCCTCAACCTACCTGGAGCCTTTTTGATAACAGCTCCTGTAACATTTTTGACACCTCAAATCATTCATATTCCCCAAGGAAATTCTTCTGTAATGCAACTTGTCTTTTGAAAGGTATACTATACCAAACTTCCAGTGATTACTAGCTAATGCCCTAAACTAGTCCAGAGGATGAGGAATTTGTTAATATTCCAAGTAGTACCTTTTATTGCCCTCATAGATCACTAGCAATTTTACCACAATAAAATTGTTGGAGAGAATGTACTTTACCTTGGCCAGAAGGGTATTTTTAGGAGGATATTTAAGATCTAATAGAGGGATTAGATGACCAATGTTGGAAATATTTTTATGTCATAGAATTCTATAAATCATGTTTAATCTCATAAAAGTAGTTGCCCTTTAATATTTGTTGAATTCTTGATTATTCACACCTAATTGGCAAATAGCTTTTTTCAGATCTGCTCATAGAAATATTTCCTTCAATCTCTCCAATCCTATCCTACTGAGAGCTTAATTTATACTATTAGTGTAATGTCATAAATTTAATGTAATATTAATGATTTGAGACATAAATTTTTATATTTTCTGACCATTGCATGATATATTTTAGAGTTGATGAGTCAAAAATACAAAATAACACTTTAGTCCCATCTTCTAAAGCTGGTGAATCAACAAAAACATAAAACTTTCTGTTCTGTTTTCACCTCACATAAAACTGCACCCTAATGACTGGGAGGTAGACACATCTGCAGAAAAGAGACAATGAACCTCATATTTTAATGAACTTGGTGTGTTTTATATCCTTAGGTTAATGAGACCCAATAATGAAATTATGGAGTAGAAAAGTACAAGGATATGGAATGTTTTTAAAAGAAATTTATGTTAAGTATATTTACATTTAAGAGCTACAGCACTATTTTCAGAAATCCTGACTTCCTACTAGGCTAGGCATAAAGTTCTTTTATTACCCTAAACTCAAAAATAAGCAGTCTGGAACTAAAATTATTTACCATTTGGGCTTCAAGAGCTTGACCCAAGTGACATACATGTTTAAAAGAAGATCAAATCTTCAACCAGATATCTAAAAATAACTTGAATTTTGGTTTCAATGACATAATATCTTACATAGTTAAACTTAAGTACTAAACAAAAATATTTGTACATCATTTCAACAAAATATTTTGATATGTATTTGGTAATGACAGATCACATTTGAAGTTTATTTACAGAATCTTATTAATAACAATTTCACAGACACCATAACCAACCAATACTGTAGTCAATATCAGTAAAACTAAAGTGGAATTTGTGAGTGGATGGAATAGGAAAAAAACACAAAGAAAGGGGGGTCAAAATCAAGGATGAGGTGGCCACTAGATGTTAGTTGGCAGAAAATTTTTTATTTTTACTTTTCTACAGCAAAAAGGAAAACCAGCAAGCATTGAATCATTAGTTCATAAATTAGATAACATTTGTTAAAAAGGACACCTTTGTGTAAAGTCTTGTGATGGGTTGTGAATAAACTTAGATATAAATCAAAATAAAGTCTGTATGCTTCTCCAAATCTTATCCAAACTTTGGTATAAAAAGTTGGACTGAAAACTCCCCAGGATGCTTTTTCTTGGGATGTTTCCAATATGTTACATTTTCAGCCAAGATAGAAAAAAAAACACACACACACACACAATGAAAATCTTCATGGTATTTTATGTGAAACCATGAAAATGTAGTTTTGTTTGTTTTTCCAGTGAAAATTTTTGAAATCTGAAAATGCTAAAGTTTGCCTGAAGTTCATAACAGAGATGTCAGATAGAAACTTTAACTTAATTTACTTAAATCCAATTAAAGAAAATTATGAGAAATTTCTCTCCTATACAATATTTCTACAGGTAATTTTGTGCCCTTTCAGTAGTATATTTTCTGTAATTTGAATATCAACATATACTTGTAATGTCTTTGGGATGTAAAAATCCACACATGTACAAACATATATACATACATTCAAACATAAACACACTCTAAAATAAGCAGACATTGTTAAAAAGGCCCTCTCCTCGTATCACAACTATATACAAATAGTAATTGTGAACCATTTAGACCTCTCCAAATTGCATTGTCCCCTTGAGCTACATTGAAATCACAACCTGTTTTTCCTCTGGTTCTATTATCTCTGTTCTTTGCATCTGTCTCTCTTTTTCTTGATACTCTATCTCCATTTTTACCATACTTTACCTTTCTACTTTATCATCTTTTGATACTTTCCTTAAAATTATTCTTGCATTTTGAAGCATGTTTGTTTTTGTTCTTTTTATTAAGATAGTATGACAGAGAGGACACTTTTACTAATTTAGTGTGATTATTATAAATATTCAAAATAAACATGTATGCTACTGTAATCTGCCATATTACATAAGACTATACGACTACTCAAGAATCAGGCTTTTATCTTTTGCAAAAATGTTTAATAACTGTCAATCTCATCATTTAAATAAATTTTCATTGAAAAGCAATTTACTTTTTTTTGAGATTTATTTTTCCTGTCTTGTTTCCAGAAGTGAAATGAGTTTTTTTCTGTTTTTTCTCCGTATGCTGAATAATGTGATTTTACTGATGAGTAAAATAAGCTTCTATTAGAAGAAATAAAGTATTTATTCACAGGGAAATGGTAAAATATAAAAAGGAAAATAAGAAATTTTTAATCAAACAATACATTTTAGCCAACTTAAGGAGACATGGAAAACAGACTGAAAATTGTTCATTTTCATGGGCATAGCAACATGGCTGAATAGAAACCTCCAGCGATCATCCCTCCACACGAATAGGTAATTCAACAACTAACCATGTAAGCAAGCATCTTCAGAAGAAAAAAAAGCCAGGTGTGTGGTCATACTACCTGGTTTTAACATTATATCAAGGAAAGAGGCACTGAAGAGGGCAGAAAAGACAATCTTGCATTGCCTATGCCACCCCTCCCCCATCCCCTGGCAGTGCCACAATAATGCACCAAGTGAAGAGAGAATCTGTGTTCCCGGGGGAGGGAAAGTGAAGTGATTATGGGGTTAAAATTGAAACTCAGGGCTGTCCTGGAACAGGGGAACACAGCAGAGGGCAGAATTCTGCCAGTGCCCTTGGAAGGAGCATTTTGACAAGCCAGGCCAGAGAGAAATCCTCCACCCCGAAGCCCTAGTTTCCACTAGCCCCACCAAGTATAGACAAAGAGCAGCCTGGGGCCTGGACTAAATTCATGAGACAGTCAGATCACAAGAGCTGCAATCTTTGGGCAATTCCTGTGGTTGTGTTGGCTCAGAGACAGTGGACTTGGGTGCACATGAGCGAGTGAGACCCCAGCACCTGCAGCCAAGCTAGTACCTGTGTCATCCCTCCACTGAGTATAGGCAGCGCGGCTTAGGGAGAGTCTTCTTCCAGTTGAGGAAAGGAAAGGGAAGAGTTCAGAAGACTTTGTCTTGCAACTTGATACTAGCTCAGCCACAGTAAAATAAAGTACCAAGAAGACTACTGAAAGCCCCTTCTACAAGCCTTCGTTCCTCCATGGCATTTCTGGACCCACCCTGGGCCAGAAAGAAACAAGCTGCCATGAAGGTAAGGACCTAGTCCTGGCAGGATTCACCACCTGCTGACTAAAGAGCCCTTGGGATTTAAATAAACATTACAGTTAGCCAGGCAACAGTCACCACTGGCTTTGGGTGAGAATAGGCTGGCCTCAGGTGTGACCTGGCACTGGTGGCCATGAGGGAGTGCCCACGTCACGCCTCTCCCAACTCCAGTAGCCCAGCACAGAGAGTGAGGGAAGAGAGTGAAAGACATTGCCTGGTAATCCAGGAAATTCTCTTGTATTTTACCCAAGTCCACCAGTGCAGTACAACCAGGAGTCTGCAAGAGTCACAGCATTATTGGGCTTGGGGCACCCCCAGTGCTGATACAGCTGCAGTGCAAAGACTTAGACCACAACACTCAATACTCTCTGAGTATCTGGAAAGTCTTCTCAAGAAGGATGCATTCAAACAAGCCCAGATTGTAAAGATTAAATTAAATACCTAACTCTTCAATGACCAGACATTGACAAACACCCACAAGCATCAAAAACATCCAGGAAGACATGACCTCACAAAACGGACTAAATAAGATACCAGTGACCAATCCCAGAGTGATGGAGAAAGGTGATCTTTCAGGTGAAGATTGCAAAGTAGGTATCCTAAAGAAGCTCAATGAACTTCAAGACAACACAGAGAAGGAATTCTGAAGCCTATCAGAGAAATTTAATAAAGAGATTGAAATAATAAAAAAAAAATCAAGCGCAAATTCTAGAGCTTACAGGTTCATGTGACAAACTAAGAAATGCATCAGTGTCTCAACAGCAAAATTGACAAAGCAGAAGAAAGAATTGGTGAGCTTGAAGACAGGCTATTTGAAAATACATAGTCAGAAGAGAAAAAGAAAGAAAGAAGATGATGCATGCATGCAATATCTAGAAAGTAGCCTCAAAATAGCAAATCTATGAGTTACTAGCCTTGAAGAGCAGGTAGAGAGAGACTGGGGTAGAAAGTTTATTCAAAGAAATAATAACAGAGAATTTTCCAAACCTAGAGAGAGATATCAATATTCAGGTAAAAGAAAGTCATAGAACACCTAGCGGATTTAACCCAAATAAGGCTACCTCAAGGCATTTAACATTCAAGCTCCTAAAGGTCACAGATTAAAAAAAGGTCCTAAGGGAAGCAAGAAAAAAGAAAAAAATAATATGTAAAGGTGCTCCAATATGTCTGGCAGCAGACTTCTCAGTGGAAACCTTATAGGCCAAGAGAGAGTAGCATGACATATTCAAAGTGCTGAAGGAAAAAAACCTTAAATCTAGAATATTATATCCTGCAAAAATATCCTTTAAACATGAGAGACAAATAAAGACTTTTCCAGACAAGCAAAAGCTGAGAGATTTCATCAACACCAGACCTGTCCTATAAGAAATGCTATGAGGAGTTCAATCTGAAAGAAAAGGACATTATTAAACAATAAGAAATCTTCTGAAGTTATACAACTCACTGGTAACACTAAGCACACAAATACAGAATACTCGATTGCTGTAATTGTGGAATATAAACCACTTATATTTTGAGTAGGAAGACTAAAAGACAAACCTATCAAAAAATAACAACTATTTGAGAGAGAGCGTTAAAAGATAAAGATGGAAAAAACAAAAAGTTAAAAAAATAAGGGGGATGCTGTTAAATGGCAGAATTTCTGTTAGATCTCTCTTTGCTTGTGCTTATTAATTTGTGTGTTTATAAGTAGATTTTTCATATGTTTAAAATAATTGGTTATAAAATGTTTTTTCAAGCCTCATGGTAAAATCAAATCAAAATCCTACATCCTACGCACAAAAAAATTAAAAGCAAGAAATTAAAAAAACTACTAGAGAAAATCACTTTTAAGAAAGGAACACAGGAAGAAAATAAGAAATAAAGAGTGGACCACAAAAAATCTAGAAATCAAATAACAACATGGCAGTAGTATGTCCTTACCTATCAATAATAACATTGAATGTAAATGGACTAAGCTGTCCAATAAGAGACACAGAGTGGCAGAATGGATTAAAAAACAAAAGCCAACTATATGTTGTCTGCAAGAAACACACTTCACCTATAAAGACACACATAGACTGAGAATAAAGGGATGGTAAAAGATACTCCATGCAAATGGAAACCAAAAAAGGAGCAGAGGTAGCTATATTTCTATCATGTAAAATAGATTTCAAGACAAAAACTGTAAAAAGACACAAAATGTCATTATATAATGATAAAGGGGTCAATTCAGCAAAAGGATAAAACAGTTCTAAATATATATGCACCCAACACTAAAACAGCCAGATATATAAAGCAAATATTGTCAGAGCTAGAGAGAGAGGTAGAGTCCGATACAATATTTATTGGAGACTTCAACGTTGAACAGATCATCCAGATAGAAAATAACAATGAAACATTGGACTTAATCTGCACTATAGACCAAATGGACCTAATAGATATTTACAGAACATTTCATCCAACAGCTGCAGAATTCACATTCGTCTCCTCAATTCATGAGTCATTCTCAAGGATAGATCATATGGTAGGCCACAACACAAGTCTCAAAAAATTCAAAAAAATTGAAATCATACCAAGTTTTTCTCTGACCACAATGAAATAAAACTATAAATCTATAACAAGAGGAACATTGGAAACTATACAAACACATGAAATTTAAACAACATGCTCCTGAATAACCAATGGGTCAATGAAGAGATTAAGAAGGAAGTTAAAAAATTTCTCAAAACAAATGAAAGTGAAAACACGACATATCAAAAATCTATGGGATACAGCAAAGCAGTAATAAAAGGAAAGCTTATATCAATAAGTGCCTACATCAAAAAAGTAGAAAAGCTTCATATAAACAGCTGAATGATGCATCTTAAAGAGCTAGAGAAACAGAGAAAACCAAATAAAAAATTACTAAAAGAAAAGAAATAATAATGATCAGAGCAGAAATAAATGAAATTGAAACCAAAAAAATACAAAAACTCAGTGAAACAAAAAGTTGGTTTTTTTGAAAAGTTAAACAAAATAGCAACACTTTTAGCCAGACTAACTATGAAAAAAAAAGAGAGCAGATCCAAATAAATAAAATCAGAGCTGAAAGAGGAGAATTACAACTAATACTGCAGAAATCCAAAGGATCATTAGAGACTACTATGAGTAACTATATGCCAATAAATTGGAAAACCTAGAAGAAATTGATAAATTCACATACAGCCTACCAAGATTGAACCAGGAAGAAATCCAAAACCTGAATAAACAAATAACAAGTAATGAGACAGAAGCAGTAATCTGTCATCAAAGAAAAGCTCAGAACCCAATGGCTTCACTGTTGACTTCTACCAAGCATTCAAAGAAGAACTAATACTTATCCTAATTAAACTATTCTAACAAATCAAGCAGAAGAGGATACTCCCAAACTCATTCTACAAGGCGTGTATCACTGTGATACCAAAACCAGACAGACACAACCAAAAACGAAAACCATAGGCCAATATCACTGAAAAACCTAGATGCAAAAATCCTCAACAAAATACCAGCACACTGAATTCAACAACACCCTCTAAAGATTATTCATCATGATCAAGTGGGATTCACCCCAGGGTTGCAAATATGGTTCAATATATGCAAATCAATCCATGTGATACAACATATTAACAGAAGAAAGGACAAAAATCATATATTTCATTTGATCCTGAAAAGGCATTTGATAAAATGCAACATCCTTTTATAATAAAAACTCTCAAACAAACTGGGCATAGAAGGAACTTACCCCAACATAATAAAAGCCACATATGACAGACCCACAGGTAGTATCATAGTGAATGGGGAAAAACTAAAAGCCTTTCCTCTAAGATCTGGAACAAGACAAGGATACACACTTTCACCACTGTTATTCAACATAGTACTGCAAGTTCTAGCTAGAAAACTTAGACAAGAGAAAGAAATAAAACGCATCCAAATTGGAAAGGAAGAAGTCAAATTATCCTTGTTTGCAGATGATATGATCTTATATCTAGAGAAACCTAAGACTCCACACAAAAACTATTAGTATTGATAATCAAGTTCAGTATAGCTGCAGTGTACAAAATCAACATACAAAAATCAGTAGCATTTCTATATGCAACAGTAAACAGTCTGAAAAAGAAACCAAGAAAAAAATCCCATTTAGAATACCTACAAATAAAATAAAAAACCTAGGAACAAACAATTAAAGAAGTGAAAGATCTCTACGACAACTCTAAAACATTGATGAAAGAAGTTGAGGACACAAAAAAATGGAAAGATATTCCATGCTCATGAATTGGAAAAATCAATATTGTTAAAATGTCCATACTACCCAAAGCAATCTACAGATTCAATGCAATACCCATCAAAATACCAATGACATTCTTCACAGAAATAGAAAAAATAATCCTAAAATTTATATGGGTCCACAAAAAACCCAGAATTGCCAAAGCCATCCTGAGCAAAAGAACAAAACTGGAGGAATCACATTACCTGACTTCAATTTGTATTACAGAGATGTAGTAACCAAAACAACATGGTACTGCTATAAGAACAGACACATAGTCCAATGGAACAGAATAGAGTACCCAGAAGTATATCCATACATTTATAGTGAACTTTCCTTTGACAAAGGTGCCAAGAACATACAGTGGGGAAAGAACAGTCTCTTCAATAAATAGTGCTGGGAAAACTGGATATCCATATGCAGAAGAATGAAACTAGACCCTTATCTCTCACCATATATGAAAATCAAATCAAAATGTATTAAAGACTTAAATATAAAACCTGAAACTATGAAACTACTGAAAGAAAATATCTGGAAAATGCTTCGGGACATTGTTCTGGGCAAGGACTTCTTGAGTAATACCCCCAAAGCACAGGCAACCAAAGCAAAATTGGACAAATGGGATCACATCAAGCTAAAAAGCTCCTGCACAGCAAAGCAAATAATCAACAATGGGAAGAAACAACCCACAGAACAGGAAAAAAGATTTGCAAACTACCTGTCTGACAAGGTACTAATAACTAAATATCTAAGGAGCGCCAACAACTCAATAGGAAAAAAATCAAATAATCCAATCAAAAATGGGCAAAGGATCTGAATAGACATTTCCCAAAGGAAGACACACCAATGGCATATGAAAAAATGTTCAACATCCTTAGTCATCAGAGAAATGCAAATCAAAACTGCAATGAGTTATCATGTCACTCCACTTAAAATGGCTTTTATCAAAAAGACAGGTAATAATGAATGCTGGTGAGGATGTGGGGAAAGTGGAACCCTCATACACTGTTGGTGGGAATGTAAATTGTGCAATCACTATGGAAAACGGTATGGAGGTTCCTCAAAAAACTAAAAGTAGAACTTCCGTATGGTCCAGCAATCTGACTCCTGGGTATATATCCAAAGGATGGGAATTCAGTATATCCAAAAGATGTCTGCACTCCCATGTTTACTGCAGCACTATTCACAATAGCCAAGATATGGAATCAACCTAAGTGTCCCTCAATGGATGAATGAATAAGGAAATTGTAGTACATATACACTATGGAATTTTATATAGCCACAAAAAAGAATGAAATCTTGCCATTTACAACAACATGGATGAAACTGGAGAACATTACACTAAGTGAAATAAGCCAAGCACACAAAGTGAAATGTTGCATATTCTAACTCATATGTGGGAGCTATATTTAAAAACAATCGATTACATAGAGACAGAGAGTAGAAAGATGGTTACCAGAGGATGGGATGAGTAGCAGGGAGGGGAGGATAAAGTTGGGCTGGTTAATGGGTGCAAAAATATAGTTAGATAGATAGAATGAACAATATTTGATAGCACAACCAAGTGACTATAATCAACAATAAGTTAGCATATACTTCAAAATAACTAAAAGAGTGGAACTGGAATGTTCCTAACAAAAAAAAAAATGTTAAATGCTTGAGGTGATGGTTAACCCAATTACCCTGATTTCATTAATTCACATTATATGCCTGTATGAAAACATCACATGTACCCTATAAAGATATACAACTATTATGTATCCATAATAAATAAAATTAAAAATTTAAAAAAAGAAAATTCTTCATTTTGCTTTCCCATTTTTTTCTACCATTTTGCTGCAAAACAATTAGGGATATCAAAGAAACACTTGTTCAAAGAATTAACTATAAGAAAATGTACCCAGAAATTATTTTTCAAATACATGTTCTTAGGTAATTCTTAACTTCCTGGGTCCTTAGCACTCTTAGTGCAACTTCCATCAGGACTATATTTCTACTACCTGTTTGGACACACAAAGTCAGAGTATCTAATTCTGTTAAATTTTAACTACCCATAGAAATAAAATAAGAGTTTATATCAATTTTTTGTAAAGGAAATCTATGATAATCACTTTACTTTTTACAGGACAATATTATTCTTTATAGAGAGTGTTAACCTGGTAAAGAATGAGGATTCTAGAGACAGATTGAAATGAATTCTGCCTTCAACTATAACATATGCATAACCTTGGGTAAAGTAACTTTTCAGAGACTCTCCCTCATCTGAAAAAAAAAAGTGATAATAGTAATATTGACCTTACAGTGTCCTTGTAGGACTCCAAATAGATGATGCATATAAAGCTTTTTGCAGAATTTCTGGCTTGTAGCAACTGTCCAATTATCATCATCATTACCAATAGTAGTTGCACACAATTTAACATAGGAAAGTAGCTCTCAACGTCATATGAAAACAGATCAAATAATTCCAATTTTTGAAGTTAATTATACTCATTCTGATTACTCATGCATTTTTTATTGACAAAAACAGTGGAAACATAGAAAGCCCTAAAGTTTCCATGGGTTAAGGTGCCTGAGGTAATAAGTGATATGCAGGAAATACCTACATAAGGACATTTTTCCTAAAAATTGGCTTCCACTACATAAAAAAAATGCTCAACTGCAGGATGTCAATCTGCCTGACAGTGTAAATCTCCTTAAAGCAATTTAATTCAGATTAAAAAGATAACCTTGGCTTATGTGCAGAATGAAGGATCTGTTTCAAACTCATCATGTGAACAATATCAACCCACTATGGCCCATGATTGAGTAGTTTTAATTAAGCTTAGTTAGGGTACTGGGGGAAGGGTGTGTCATTTAATCCTTCATTAATAGTTAAAGTGATTATTATAAATATCTCTATAACTTTTGTAGCTTGAACATCTTTCTTTTTTATTAAATTTATTGTTTTCCATGCTACAGAGCAATACCATTTGGGGAACTCTGGCTCCCAGGAGTTTTAATGCTACCCCACTTCCAGCACTATAAAACAGAGGCCTGCTGTTTTAATCACGCCTCTCTCTCTCTCAATGTTGTTTGCGCCCTGGTACAACCCATCTGCCTTGAATCTAGTGCTCCACTGGGGCTGCACACATCTGCCAGCCAGACTACCTTCGTACACAATTACTCAATCCACCGTAAGGCTCTTTAATAGGAAACAAGTGTGACAACGGCAAGCCTCTTTTTTTTTTTTTTTTTTTTTCCTCCTCCCTCTTAAACCACGGAGTCAAATAGCTCTAATAGAGATGAAGCTTGATAGATCCGCCCAGGTGTAGGTGAAATGGTAGAGCCTCAAGGGTAATAGATGCTGTGCTCTCCAGCTGAAGTTTAGCACTTTGTTCTGACGGGCTCTCTAGCATCAGTGCGATGCGCTGCTCCTTGTACAGTTACAAAGTCAACATGCTTCTTGCCGCTCACGTTTATGCCTAATCCGGAGGGCGACCTGGAGCTAGGTAGGAACAGCAGAACAGCCCTTTTACTTCAAAACGTGGACAAAGGACAACATATGCAGTAAGTGGAAAATTTATATTTCCTTCTTTTATACTTGGGAACTAATTAAGGGTGTTTACTCTCAGGGAATCCTCTAAAGAGGGCAAAAGTGAACCAGGAAAAAGCCTGTGTTCGTAACCCCGTGGATTTTCTCCAGTTTCGTTTTGCACAATGCCCTGACATTGTCACTAAAGCTTAAATACTCCTGGAGTGACTCCTCATTCAGAAGTTCTCAGAACTGAAATGTGGTGCTAATAATAATGCTAATTCAATCCTGTATTCTGGCTGTTTCTGGGTGAAATGTCCTTTATTACTGTCAAAAATGATGGTGGCAAGTGCTTTGTCACAGTTTTAAAAATAGGGGAAAAAAACCTTTAAGAAGCACATACCCTTCTTGTAAATGGATTTCAACTTCTATAACAACTACATTGTTCCATCACTGTTCATACATTAATGTGAATACTTTGATGGTAATTTTTCTTAACAAATCCATTTTACAGCTTTATCTCTTACCAAAGAAGTGATACCAAAAACTCTAAAAGCAGTATTAGCTTGTAGCAGCAATGACACTGATAATGAATTTTTAAAACAAACAAAACAAAAGGTCATTTGTCTAATAACATAGGAAGAGATATTAAAACCAGATGTAGGAAATCTCAACTTTGGCTTTTTGGTCTTTCATGCTTGGTTTAAAGCAGCCTTCACATTGTGTTTATTTTGCATTTACAACTTTGGATTCACCATTAAACTATATTTGAACTTGAAGTTCAGATTTGATCTAAGTACAGTTCTGTTCCTTGAGCCCCCTACTCTGATATTTACTTGGCTATGGGGAATCTTTTTACTGCTTTACCATATATCCTGAATTGTGTTAACAAGCTAACTGCGGTGGACTTTCAGGTGGAATGTCAGCCAATGTAAAAGAATGTGTTTGCTGTTTGAATGTATGATGCTCCATGTAAGAAATAAACACATAGAAGACATGCCCTAATGAAAATTCCAATTGTTATTCCTAAATGAATCCATCAAATATTGCACAAAGATGATCATATTTAAAAGAATGCAATAAAAACTGTCGGTACATTATATCTATAGCCATTTGAGTTGATTTTTCTTTAAGCATTTATTTGAAAAATTAGTCTAGAAGACATTGTCAACTCAAAAGACAGTGCACATATATAGGGTACATAGTCAAAATCAAACAGAACACTATTGCATTGTTTAAATAATTTCCCATTGGCCAATGTTTTGTTTTTGTTTTCTAACTATTATAGATGGACATCATTGAAATGGATGATTAAAAAGCAGTGACAGTAGAATCCTGATGACTCCTTTGTGTATATTCAAAAATGATTTAGCTTGGATAAAGTTGCTGCTATGAGAGGTTTAATTAATTACTGCTAGTTAAATATATTTCTTTAAGAATTGCATTTGACATTACTGATGGTGGAGTAAACGCAGTTTAAAACTCATTCTTCATGAAATATTTCAACCGACAATTGTTGGCATTGAATAGCGGTCAATGTCTACCCCCTACAGGGAGAGATTCTAATTTCACTATGCGTTCCCCAGTACATGAATACTACAGAGTACAGTTCACACATATGAATGCTGTAACCGTGTCAATGACTTCAACAAGTGCCCCTTAATGAAAAGGTCAGCCGTGTGATTAATAGGAAGCTGGTTTCAAAGGCTGGACTTCCCTTCAGCGCTGCATTTAGATTTGTTTCTTCTTGATTTACTCCATTTGCCTTTCAAAGTGTAATAAAAATCAAGTGGTACTATTTTGCACATCTTTAATGCATTGTGGTTGCTTTAATAGGATAGCAACACACCATTTAGTATATTTAGTAAAGAAAAAATAATATTTACATGAAAAAATCAGGCCAATAATCGAGAGGATAAGGATGATGAATGAAAATTTTACTCTTTATCCAAATGAAAATTTTACTCTTTATGCAAACTGACATACAGAGATGGCTCTAATCACAAATAGCCTCTCAATGAGAGTCACCTAAACACATTCCCACCTGAAAGGCAGTGAGGAAAAACAAGCTGTCAGCCATCCCCAAAGATTCTCAGGCCTCAATTATTCAATAGGACCATCTTTATATTTATTTTTTAAAAGATACAATGCTAATTGAATTTTCCCTTTATCTGTGAGGTGATATATATATATACATATATATATATACACACACAGACACATAATCTGGAGTACATCTCTTTACAAAATTTCACATCAAGTAGAATTTTCTAGAATCTGCATCTATGGTATGACTATCTGCTGAAACACTTTCTCCCCAAGACAGACATTCATCACTATGATTTCTTTGTAAAAGAGATCACTCAGTATTTATGACAAAAAAATCCCTTGTATCTTATATTTTTATATTTTTTAACATTATAGGTTTGTCCTCTACCAGATAAAAAAGGAATATTCCCTTTAAAAGGGCTTATAATTTTATTTTTAATAGTCCATATTATTATAATTTTTAAACCAACACATTGGTTACTTTTACAAACAGAAGCAGATTTATGCAAGGCAAATGCAATGAACATGAGGAAATTACTTCAAAATTTAAGCAACCCCCCCCAAGCCATTTTCTGCAAAACAGTGGGTAGGAATAAATGTTCCTTTAATTCTCATAATTCCTTTTGTTTTGATGAAAGATATTTGATGGAAGATATTTAAGTGTGATTGTCACTTATAAAGACAGAGACTATTCTTATAAAAAAAGAAGATAGAGAAGAAAACACTTTTAAAAAACTAATCTCAAGATCCTGGAAAAATTCATCTATGGTGACAGGATCTGAAAGCTCTAAATACCTTGAGGATTGATGATTACTTAAAAACAGTGGTCAAAGACTTCCTCTATCACTATCATTAGTCAAAGAGATCAACATGCTAACCTCTTGAAGTTAATCTTATCTTCATAAATCCTTTTTGAATTATCTACTAACTACTTCATTTTTTATTTGTAAGCTCATCTTAAGTGGGAGAGTGTCTCTCCCCCTCTTTCTTTTCTCACCTGACGTTCCAAGCCTTCCACCAGGGCACCAGTCTAGAATTAATTCTTATGCTAGCTACTTCTGGCTCGTGTTCCAGGGAAATATTGGGAACATTGCAAATGCAGACACTGCTGGTGGGTCTTGGGTTTGGCTGTCCCTGCTCACTTCCACAGTTTCATAAATCCTGAAGCCCAAGCCAGCAATCACAGCAATCAACCCAACTTATGGTCCTTCCTTTGCATGAGGGGCTCTTTGCCCCAGTTCCTCTACACAAGTCAGACTCTGGCCATCTGGTTCTATTTCTGCAACCAAAATACAATGGTTCTTAGTTTCTACCCCTGCTTAATATTAAATATTTCTCTTCATTTTAGGCCCCTTGAAACATGTACTCTTTTTAAGCATGGGTATGAATTTTTAATTTTGTTATGAAGTACACTTTATCACTGCTGTATGTTCACAGTGGCATAGTAGTTAATTGCAGGTGTGCCTAAATCAATAATTCAAAGAGGCATCTAATTAGCGGTAACTTTACTTTTGTTTTATTCCTTAATGTACATTCCAAATTTGGATGGAAGGGGCAGAGTGATAATTAATATTCTATTTGTACTTCTAAAGCTTGAGGATTTAACCTTGTTTCTGGCCAGATGTGCTAATATGCTTGAATTTCACATGCTAGAGAATCATTTTTCTGACAAATGATATTTTTAGTCACTTTGAATTGATTTTCCTGAAATAGATCAAATGCTATTAATTATTCACATACATTTTTGCATTTATCATTATACTTGACTGAATTACAAATCTAAAATTCTCCATAAGTGGAGCAGTGAGCATGAAGTAAAATCACTGGGGTTCAGGTCCTCTTTTTCACAATTATTACTTCTTTTTCAAAATGTAGAGAATATCCACCGTACAGTATTTGTGTGATTATTTACGTGTGATAAAACTTTGCAAAGCTAGTATGAAGAACTTTGAGAAGTTATAAGATGGAAAAAAACATAGAATGCACAAGTCATATCTATGATGCTTCATATAATACTCTTGTACAACTTGTAAAAGATTTTACATATAGTATAGGACTGTTTGATGTAATTTATGTTATATCATGTAAAGCATAATACATATTTTCTCCTTTAGATTAAAATCTGTTTTGATGATATTTATTAATCAAAAACTTTTTCTGAGCCTAATTTCCATTTCACAAAATATGAGTTTATATAAATAAGTCTTTCTTGGACCAAGAAAACACTTCTCAAACATTTTCTCAATTTGGAAACTTGATGAAGAACTCATATTTGATTAATGCTATTTCTTTTATTCATTGATGAGTCTCTTCCTTACCTCAGTCTTGAACAATGTAATAAATGAAACAAAGGTAACAATAGGAACCCTAAGTCTTTACTATTTGAAAGTGAGTCCACAAAACTGAATCCTTGAATTAGGTTTGTTTTACCCATCCAATAACAGACAACATTGATCTGACACATGGTGAAGAAGAGAAAATTGTTAGTACTGGCAAGGATGTCTTAAAATTCACATAAAACATTGACATGCATTGTCATTTTGTTCTCAGCTACCCCATGAAATAGTGCAGCTAAACTTTCAGTGTTACAATGTACCAAAAACTTGCTCTGTGTGTGTGTGTGTATATGAAAGTGAATTAGTGAATATATGCATTTATGAGTAAATGTTAAATAGCTACCCCATGAAAAAAAAAACTGATTTTTTTGCTTCTTAAATAATGACATAAGTATATTTCACCATATCCAATATTGTGATCAAATATTTAATTTATACATGAAAATATAAGTAATATTAGCTTACTGCATTTCCTTTAAATATAAAAACAAGTATATGTGGATGTATATGCAAAAGAAACATTAATGCTGTAACTACCATGGGTCCTGTGGTTATGTTATCTAATCTTCATATTGGCAGGCAAAGGTAGATTTGTCATTTCCATTTTACAGATGAGCAACGTGTTTTGTTTTCTTGACTTTATGAATATTAAACCTATAAAAATATTTTCAAATGACTAATCTAATACTAAAAGAAGTAAATGTATACAAACATGCCAAGATGCCCACATGCACTACAGGTTGCAATAGAAACTGTTTTTGTTATTACCTCCAGTCCCTGGGACTGGAATTTAGAGACTTGGACTGCTTTTAATACATTATGAACCTCAAAGATGAGCTTATACCCGTACATAAATGAGTCATAGTTGACTTAAACACGAAGTATTGCCATCATATTTTGATTCAAGGAAATATCAAGTAATCCCATCTCTTTTGGAAAGCATTCTACTTCATCACTTTTATGAGAATATAAATGCTAAAGATGGTTTCATCAGTGAAAAATGATATATTTTATATCAAACCTCATCTTTACATCATATTTTAAGGTACATTCATTAATTTCAGTGTTACAATGTACCAAAAACTTGCTCTATGTGTGTTGTGTGTATATGAAAGTGAATAAGTGAATATATGCATTTATGAGTAAAACCCTCTGCTTGGCAGGATTTCAATTATATATTCCACAGTGATCATTTGTTAAATAGAAAAATCATTTTGTTTAAAAACTATATTTTTTTTAAAAAGCTCTTATTGCAAGTTTTTGTTTGTAACAACAAGAAAAACATGCATTTAAAATATTTATTTTCTGGTTTACCTTGGCCTTTCAATGTTTTGAATATTTAACTTAATTCTTTGCTATTCTCTGCTGCTGTTGGAACACGATATTTTTATATTATTTAACATGTAACTTTATGCTACAGCTACCCACAGCATTACACAGAAGGTAGAATACAAGTTTTTTATAACAATAATAGTAACAATTTTTTAAAATTGTCTATTTTGGAAATAGTGAACTTTCCTTTTGATTGTGACAAAACCCAGATTTTTTTTATTAGTATTATGTGGGTGATATATTGCCCACCCAGAGTCTTTTTATACTCTCCTAACAACCAGACTCACCAGACTACCATTAGCTACCTCCTGACAATAGCCTACTCAGAAGGAGATGGAACGAGAAACAACCACTGACCACCAGCAAGGCAGCATCCAGAGCTCCACTTCAGGCAGTCCTCAGAGCAGTCCTGCAGCTCAGGGGCAAGGAGGAAAGATCAGAATGGGGAAGGTGCAGGAAGTATTTCAGCTTGAACGCCTCCTCTATAGAAACTGATATCTTTTATCACAACAGAGACATAGCTTCCAGGATTTCTGCAAGGGGCCTGCTCAGTGAAAATAGTCACCATATATTCAGGGATTCCCCCAGTCCCAATTCATTGTAGCAGTCAAGAGTCCTTTTTCCCATAGGTAAATTTCCCTAGTAATGTGGTTGATAGTCTAATTTTTATCAATTTTCAAAGGGAATAGATCTAGACAGTTAACAAAAAATCAAATTACCATGAAGGGGAAAGTGTATTCTTAGCCCTTTATAGGTGGTTAACAAAGGAGTTTGAGAAGATTAATTTTAAAGACTAGTGTATCTCATTTCCTTTATGTCTGCAAGTGTAGCCTGTGCTTTAGTTTACACTATAGTTATTATACACAAACCTGCCTTCATTTGTAGTTTTGATTTTATATCCAAAGCATTTTAAGTATTGCTTCTCCCTCTGTAAATTTCAAAAAACTACAGAAATCTACAAATGAACATTTCAAAGGGCTGAAAAAGATCTAGATTTGTCAACTAAAAATTCCAAGGGGATTTTGTATCTTGTAGGTGAGATTAGACTAAGAAAGATTGACACTGTACCCCAAAAGACTAAAAGTTGTAGTATATTATGTAACTTCTGAAAATAAGTAAGGCTTCGCATAAGATAAGCATGGATTTGCCCAAAACTCAGGACACGAGTTCTGTAGCAAAACCTTTAACATGGGAAGAAGCTATAATAGGACCCGTGCATGATACATCAGCTGTGGCCACAACAATAATGTCATATATGGCCACACATAAGGTAAACCTGCTTTAGGAGAAAAATGTGAATGTGCTGGGAACTCAGGCTGTTCTAGGGGAAAGCAGTGTGATGGACAAATGATGCCTCATAAGTTACTATAACTATGATCATCAATGTTTAAGGATGGACTCCAACTATTTTTCCAGAAATGGATGGGGATTGTGAAGGTTCAGAGCATTTTGGGTGCATTTATTGTTGTTGCCAATGCCAATTATTGGACTTTAAAGTCATCACTAAAAATTCAGAATAATGATATTTAAATATATCATTAAATATGAAATGTCCGACTTTGAATCAAAAGTGTAGTTGGTTATATCTCAAACAAGAAGCAGTACAATTAATCAAAGTATGTGCCTAAACTGTCGACACAGTTCTGCCATCTTAACATGTTTACGCCAGCAGCAAATAAGCCTGGAGAGCGAGTGGCAATGAAATCGCAAAAGGCGTTTTCCACAGCTTGTTGAGAATTGAATATTTTTCCTTGCAAGAAGTGCTCTAAAGCCTGGAAGTGGTAGTCAGTTGGTGCAGGGTCTGGTGACCACAGTGGATGACAGAGAGTTTCCAAGTCCAGCCTCTATAGTTTGAGCAGCATTGTTTGTGCACCATGTGGTCAAGTGTTGTCATGCAAGAGGATTGGCCTGTCTCTATTGACCAATCTCGGCTGCTTAACCTCAAGCATCCTCATCATTTCATCCAGTTGGTTGCAGTAGACATCCGCTGTAATCAATTGACCAGGTTTCATGAAGCTGTAGTGGATGATACCGGTGCTGGACCAACAGACACCATTAGCTTTTTTTGATGAATGTTCAGTTTTGGACTGTGTTTCAGCACTTCATCTTTATCCAACCATTGTGCCAAACACTTGCAATTGTCAAAAAGAATCCATTTTTCATCACATGTAACAATATAGTGTAGAAATGTTTCACCTTCATGTCATGACAGCAAAGAAAGGCAAGCTTCGAGACGATTTCTCTTCTGACGCTCGTTTAATTCATGCGGAACCCATCTATCCAGCTTCTTTACCTTCCTGATTTTTTTCAAATGGTCCAATATTGTTGGAACAGTAACGTCAGACCTTGCTGCTAATTCACATGTAGGTTGAAATGGATTTGCTTCCACTACAACTATCAGCTCATTATTCACCTTGGTCTCAGGTTGCCTGCGTGGCTCATTTTCAAGATTAAAATCACCAGAATGGAACTTCTCAAACCATCAACATATTGTGTGTTCATTAGCCACATCCTTCCCAAACACTACATTGACATTTTGAGATGTCTGCACTGCATTGGTTCCACAATGGAACTCATATTCAAAAATAACACGAATGTTGTACTTATCCGTGGTTTCACAAAAATTGGTGTAAAAAAAATTTGAAAGATAATCACAAACCAAAACATGCCTTTGAAAGACTGAGGATGTACATTCACAAAAAAATAAAACAAGAAGTGTCAAAGTGTAATGTCAGAGGTAGCAACTGTCAAACTTAGTATTTAAGGAAATCAAACATTTCATAATTAATAACCTAATAAATGAACACTAAGATTATATGGTAATTGAAATTGGGTCTACTAATTTACTGTTTATGAATAGATATTAGGTATACAATTATTGTAAAATGTGCATTATATATGCACAATTGTTTTGTAATGAGTAGAGAATTAACCAAAAGTTCAGAGATTCTACTTGCAGTAATGTCAAAATAAATATGAGCTTGAACAAGTAACACTAATAGCATTTATACACTTACAACACTAATAACATTAATAACACTGCCTCGATATTTTCACCTATAAAATGAATTTTAAATAGATGATGAATATAGTTTCTTTTACGTTTAATTTTTAAAATGTGTACATATATAATTTTATTTGTGATAAAAAGTTAACATCAACCAACATTAGGACATAAAACAATTTAAAAATAAACTTTAAGTAGAAGATATGTTACTCTTAAAAAAGATGTGTATTTTTAAACAAATCTTACTTTAATGATGCATTTTAATGACTTAAAGTCAATCATGACTGAATTAATAAACTACTTTTGAGTAATTAAATATCTTCAAGTAACTTGAATATTGAAAAATGAGGGAATTGATTCAGTTAATTTTGCAGGCTTCTGTTGAGTGCTTATCATGAATTGAGGAATTAAAATTCATTTCTTGCACTTTAAATAGATAATAATTTTCCTTTTTTCTATTAAAGGTAATTTCTTATTCTGTCAAACTATAGACGCTATAATAAAATGGAGATGGTACAATGTAATTAGCTGAAAAGAGTGAACTTAATTTATCTTAAATTATGTGTAATATGAAAAAAACATGAAAGTACATTAAGCATTACTTAAATAGAAAAATATATTGCAATTATTTCATATTCCTTTTGAAATAAAGCTATAAATCTTTGGAAAATTTGTTAGAGATATATAAAGTTTTTGCTAGATCTTCTATGATACTCTTCATTTATTTAACAGATAATCGATTACAACATCAGTTGTGTCTGGCTCTCTTAATTTATGTGAATAATACACTTAAAGCATTTTTTAAATTTATTTTTTATTTGTATATATTCATGGTGTACAAGTGCAATTGTGCTACATTGGTTGATATATTGCATTGTGGCGAAGTCAGGGCCTTCCTTGCATACATCATTAAAGCAACACACATTGTACCCACCAAGCAGTTTTTAGATGTATTTCCTTTAGGAGAACATCTTAAGGTTACCCTAAAAGAGCTTTGAAATAATGTTTAGTTTTAATTAGGTTTGATCTCAACCTGTGCCACACAAGCCATTAATAATTGAGACACATGCAAGAGAAGGTGGGGGTAATGAGTATTTGACAGACTGGTGGATCTTTGAGGATTTAGATTTGCCCTAGTATCTTTTCATTGACCAACTCCACTGTCAGGGTGAATCTTTCTCTACTTAGAATCCTTTAAATCTAGGAAATATAAAGAACAGGATCGATCCTTAGCAAATTTTGAGTGTTACAAACTTTTTCTTTGACACTCTTCCATCTCTCTTCACAACTTTCCCAATGCAGGGGCAATTTCTCTTCCCTTCTCTCACCAACCCAGTCACCTGCATGCCTGTACTGTTCTTACTGACTTCTGATATTCCCAATATTGAACTTCTGCCAACACCAGTGTTTTCCATTCAAAAACTCCATGCTCCTAAGCAGTCTTTATTCTTTGGCATTGCCACCCTCCTTTCCAGTAATTCCTAAGTCAAAAAACTCATTCTGTTGGTGTAACAATCACTGCTAGATCCTGGAAGGGAAGCCTATTAAATACAGGCACATGATGTTGGAAAAGACACTTTGATGGGACATCTTTGAATTAATAAAGTTCTAAACCTTCGAATTAATAAAGTAGTTACATTTTAATAAGAGGACACTCCTAATTCCAGAAAAGGTCTCTAATTATTCAGTTTCAGAAAAATTTAAAGAGGTGAGTTTCAGGCCAAGCGGCTGAGGGCCCTCAGGGCCTGTCAGTCTCACTGCAGAGCTATCTGTGATCTTCTGCCTCAGGCGGGCTGTGACCTGGGGAACTGCTCCCTGGCCAGCATTCTGGCTGTCAGGAGATCGGGATCTATTAAAATTTACTGCCAATTTTTGGTGCCCATTTATTTTTGCATATTTCATGCTTGTGCTCTGAACATTTTGAAATTAGCCAATGGAAGAAACTTACTGAATGAAAGTATTCTTTAAGAGCAGTTTTAAAATTTACTTCTAATGATTATGTGTTACTATTTTTCACCACCTCCTCCCTCACAGGTGTTCCTCCTCAGCCCCTTATCTCCCATTTTCCATCCATAGTATACCCTCCTTCTGAAATCAGTTGGAAATTCAGGGAGAGTGAAAAAAGTAAAAGAAATACAAAGAACCCTGGCTGAATGTTGCTAATTGAGTGAAAGTGAGGCTGCTCCATGTATAAAGCACTGTTCCCAGTGGCTTTTGCAGAGATGAACATTAATCTTGTTTTAGTAAACTTCATTTATATAATTAATCATGTTGTCATTTGGGGGGTAGTGATGCAGTTTGCCTTGAATAACTGCCGGATACTTCAGACCCTTACACTAGCCTTAACTTTTCTGGTTTGCCTAGGTTAAGAAAATTTATATTGAATTCAAAGTTACTGTCCTAACTTAATTTTGCTCTGGTTATTTGTTATTGCTTTAAATTGATCTTGAAATTTTGCATACGAAAAAGAACATATATATAGATATATTCCTAACTATTGAACTTCTTATGTATTAGTATTATTGTTAAATTGCTGAAGTAGTTTAAATGCAGGAGCAGTATGTTTGGCACATGGTGTCAATGATATATGCTCACATTATTTGGGATTTATGCTTTTTTAAAAAAAGAAATATAGCTCTTTAAAAAAACACTAATTTTAAGGCTTATTTTAAATATCCTTCCCCATTTTATGAAATCCTGAGCAAGACAGTATCTTTCCCTGCTCTGGATTCTATAACATATCTTACCTGTGTCATTTATTTGATGGCTCCTGCTCTGATATATTTTCATACCTTGTTCTAGTCCCTACTACATGCTAAGCTTCTTAGAGGGGCCATGGTGTCTACTTCTTTGTGTGCACCATGACAAAGTAGGTGTTCAATAAATATTCCTTGATTGAAAGTTAACAATTCTACCCTATAAATGCTGGTTGAAGGGTCTTTGCCTTTGGTCTCTATCCCCCATTTGCTGTTTAATTGGCTATTAACTGGAAGTGACTGATAGACATAAAGATTTTTTTTTAAAGAGAATTGGCAGCTATGTAAATACAGTACTTAACCTTAGGCACTTAGCCATTAACCTTAATCACTAGCCATTAACCTTAAAGCACCCCAGGTTTCTCCCCTTGCAGTCCCCAATAGTAAACCCCACTCAATGCATTTTTTAGCATGAAAAAGAATCTTAGTAGAATGTTTTTATTGTTCTGTGAATGGCTGTAAAAATTGTATTTTGAAAGAGAACATTTGACTCAATTTCTTTTTGTAGATATTAATTAATTTTCCAGGTGGGCAAAAGAAATTGGAGAATTATTTTGAGGAGTATGTTAGTAAATATTTGCTAAGAGAAGGACTAGACAATGCTTTTTTAAAGTACCATTTTCTATAAGGTTAACAATCATAAGAGTATCATATTGCTTTCTACTTTACCCCCCAAATCTATGAAAAATAAATAACATTTTCCTATAGCTATTGCCAAAATCTTATTTAATGTTCATCCCAGACATGTGGAAACAACTAATTATTTAAATAATAGAGATTGCTTAAAATATTTTCTAATGTCAAATTATAACAGAGAAAGGAAGGATAAATAATATTTTTAAAACATAACACTTTAGATTTGTTCTTGTAAGTATTCTAGTCCATATATGTAACCAATTTTATTGTAATAATAGTAGCTCACTTTCTCATAATCCTTTATAGACTATAAAATCTATATTTTCTCTTATGTGCGTTTCATAAAAATTACATAAAATAATATTGAAAAAACAGTGTCAAGTATTAATTAATGTATTGCAATTTAATGTGTATTTGTTTTATATTACAGTTTTGTTTTCACCAAGATCTACATTCACTACCTATGAATGTAGTAAAATAACACAAAGTTGCAAAAAGTTTTTTGTGAAATTTTGTGTGCAATTATGTTTTATGACCTCAGTCCTTGGGGTGAAAACACTAAATCAGTGAAGTTCCCATTGTGTTCTGAACATGATACATGTGAGGGTGAGGTGGGGTAGAGTGTGGGGATGGGAGGCAAAAAGAGCACCTTGCTACATTCAGGATGCAATTTGATACTAATGGACTGATTATTTTTAGATTTGCCAAAGTGCTCAGTTTTGCTCCAAGTCCCAGAGGGAACTGACACTAGAAGGTGTGAGCAACTGAGGGCAGGGGAGGGTCTCTCTTACCACCGACTTTCAAGGTATATTTTAACAAATGTGAAATCTTACTGGAAAAACAAACCAGTGTAACACGATGACTTCAACTCTAGAAAGATGTTACCTCGATACTGGGCTGCTTAGCTGTTCACTTGGAATTTTACAGTTACCTAACTGAGAAGGGGGAGGTGATAATGAGGGTGACTTGGCAATAGAGAGCCTGGGCAGTGTGAGCACAAAGGCAAATGAAATGCCAATATTGACCATGTGTTTTGGGAATTAATAACTTTCACAGAAATTGTTGTCCAGATGTTTATTTCACTCCCTAAGCATTTTACCATGTAGTCATTCATGGACCTGAGGATGCTCTGGGAGATACATAGATCCTAAGACCTTATGAATTCACTGTTTCACTCTATTTTGTAGATTCCACACCCCCATAACATTATACATATTGAAAAGTAACTTAGAAATATCAGTATACATTGGCATTTTCTTCACACAAAGTGATGCCAAATTAATGCAAATTTAGATCAGAATATGAGCAAATAAGTAAAGTAAATTTCTGTCCATTTTTGCAGAATGTCTTGTGCAATATATACATTTATTAAGCAACATTGCTTGAAGGACCATGTTACTCAAGAATATTTTAGGTCATTTCTATTGTTGAGACAGTGATATAAACATATTATATTTTTGAATTATTTTCTTCTTAAAAATATATGGCATGTATTCCTCTGTAATGCTTTTTACTTGCAGAGGAATAACTAGGAAAAAGATAAATTTCTTTCCTCTAATACAAGTATTAAGTGTTAAATACTGGAAAACTGATTAAAATATTATTGTTTCCTTCAGAACTTGGCTAGGAATAATTAGTCATTGTAGCCATGTCTCTAATTTACAATAGAATTTTATATTTGTTTATTATGTTTATCTTTTCTTTACAATACCTGAATGCATAGCATTTATTAGGCATTCATGTTATTTGTTGATTTTTTTAATAGTTTCAATTAAGCACTGTCAGTCTAATTTAATAAACCTAACTTCAAGTTTTACCACTCTACTGCATTATTTTGCAGGCCCTTACATGGTTGTTGGCTCTACATTTGGACAACTAAGACACATTGAAAATATTCTTTAACTAACTTCCTTTACCTTATGTCCAGGACCTAAGGAAATACAAAACTTTTATCAAAATTGAAAACTGCTACCATGAATATTGTGTCTTTCCTGAAATCCTGCCTTTATTTATAGGTTTTGCTGAAATGTATTTTAATCTAGAGTCATATGAAAACTAGAGATAAAGCCTGACAGGAGAACAAAAGCAGTCCAAAAAATTAATGCTTGAAACATTTTAGAGAGAACTACAGAGTCAAGACTATTCTATAGGGAGAAGAGGGGAAGCAGGGCTGTCTTGCTGTGACCCAAGTGTCTCAGAATGAAAGCAGGAACAAGTGCCACAGATAATCAGGAGTTCTGTAAGTAAACCCATATTCCTGTGCACATCGTCTATCAGTTAAGAAAGTATTTTCTCAGCACTAGTTACTTACAAAATATTGAGAAAAAGGTAAAGTAAATAGAGATGCCTCCCACTTTCCAACTAAACCACCAGGTTGCATGTTATGTGAATTATCTTTCTGAAAAAAATTGTTCTTGAAATTCACTTTGATTGTATTTTATCTGTAAGTTAGGTCAGAGTATCAAACCTAACCCAACAAAGTCTGCTCCAACATCTGTATGACTGCTTTTCTCACTTGAGATTTTCTCAAATGTTAAGTAGAAAAGAATTTAAGGAAGTGATATCTGTTTCAAATGAGTTTTTTAACCTTAAAACAGCAAGCCAACAAACCACTACCACTCCAAAACAATGACAAGAAAAAGCATAACCACTCCTCATTCACACACACCCTCGCACGAAATGAATAAACAAACATACAAGCAGACATAAAAAAGAAACCAACTACAAAAACAGATTCTGTCTGTCTGTCTCTCTCTAACAATCCATTATTGCCAGGAAATTTCAGGTTGAGTGTGTGTAGTAAAACAAACGCTGTCACGAGGGAGTGTGAGAGGGGCTGTACTTCCCCCACACCCATCCCCGGCCCTCGCACTCCTGGGACCCAGCACTCCTGGGGGTGAAGGGGAGAACAGGAGCAAGAACTCTGGCGCCTCAAGCCCATCTGAGGCCTTAGGTAAGAAAAATGATGTCACAGCTGTTTCACTGTTTTTTCCTCATCCTCTCTATTTCCTTCTCTTTTCTTTACCTTTAAAGATTTTTCTCTCTTTATAGTTTCTTGTCACTTTTTAAAACCTCTAACATTTCTCCAAACTTTTTGATCCCCTAAAATAGAGGGACAATTCTCCTGACCAAATGTAAACATTCATTCCTGCTAGCCATATGTATTTTCTCTCCATTTTTGCTGTGGATGGGGCTTCCTTTTTCCCAGGGTAGAAGCGAGGGTGTCAGGATCATCATCTGCGTTTGCCATCTCTGAGAAAGTATTGAAGAATACTGGCTATTAATTAACATTTTTGTGATGTGACTCACACTCTTCAAAGCAAACACACTGTATAAATGCCAAATAATAATACATCTCTCTTCTTTCCTTTGGTTTCTGGATCCACCAGCTCTCACACTCCTGAGGAGGAAAAAAGAGACATCTTCCTTATTACAACTGCCTAGAGGATAAAATGTCAAGTGTAAAAGCTGCTACCAGGAGGAATAGTTGTGCTCATTTCAAAATGATTTCAAATGTTTCTCTGGGAAAAAAAAAAAACAAAAACAAAACAGTCCTTGGCATAGTTATCAAAGGAGGAAACCTACCCCTACCTTACCCCCTGAATTCTGCACAATTTGAATAGATGAGCAGAATTTCTCACCTGTGCTTCCTGTAGTCTTTTCACTGTCTAGGAAACAGCCTATCTTATTAAGAAGATTAAGCTTCAGATTTGCTTGTCTCAAAGACCGTTTTCAAAACACAAGAAGATCCTGTCCTACGTGAAATTTCTATGTAATGCTGTTTTGGGGATACAATTTGGGCCTTTTCATCCATTTTTCCATTTAGAATAATGGAAAGATTGTTTTCTCTTATAAAGTTTGGGTTTAACTGTTTTATTTTCTCTAATCATATCATTTTGTAATACTGTAGTCAGAGAAATCAGAAAGAAACTTTTTTCCAAGGCCAAGAGATAAGGAAATTGAAAGAGTCGGGATTCTCCCACTTCTTAGCAGATGAAACTGAAAGACATTGTTGAGGTGATGGACACACACAGCCACGTAGGGTTTTGAACTGACTCAGATCTCCAACAGCATCCTGACCTACGTGCATCTCAGGCATCTGGCCTTTTGTTCAATAAAGGTATGAAAAATAGAACTATAACTCGTTCCTGACTCAGTATAGTGTTGTTAATATTTGGCTAAGTTTTTTTTTTTTTTTTACTTAAAATTTTAAACTCAGAATGAATGTTTAGTATACTTTCTATAGTTTTGGGCTACCAGTTGTTATTTGAAATTTTCTTCTTAGCTTCTGAACACTCTGAATAATTAGATACTTACAGCTCACCATTCTCATAGAAATTAAAACATTTATTATATTTGAGTTAAAAAATGAAATAAGATTTATCCATAGATGGCATTTTAATATTTCCCAATTCTTTTGTAGTTTCAGATAATTTCATTCATTTTTAAGTTATAATTATGGAAAATAATGAAGTGGTTAAACAAAAATTCATGATAAAACCTTCAGTGAGAATAAGAGGGAAGGAAGCTAATACTTAAGAAGTACATAGGTTCATATACATACATGGTTTCTTTTTCTCCCGCTTCACTCAAACAATATCTCTATGAAGAAAGTATATAAGGTAGTCCAAAGGGATTAAGTTTTGTACAGGTTCATATCTAGAGTTAGTAGCAGAGCTGTGATTTAGACCCAGACCTGTCTAATTCCAAATTCCAGTTCTGTAACACCAATATATGGTACCCTTTTTACTGCCACGATCACCATCAATATCACTCTAAACTGATGGCAATATTAAAGCTGTTTGTTACTCATATCATCTGCCACTTTGGGGAGGTAATACTACTTTACTTCTTGAGTGTCAGTATTTCATTTTGTTTGAGGTTTACCTTTCTCCGTGGTAATCTACTAATAAGATTATACTTGTAGCTTTGGTTTAGTGTGTTTATATGTTCCTTTGAAATAATAAGGTAAAGTGTGTCATGGTAAAAGTTTAAGAGCAGAATGTAGATTTCTGGCTGAGTTTCTCTCTTATATGATCCTTTATGGCATATAAGTTTCTTTTTATCAGAAGGTTTTATTTAGCTCTAAAATATTTAAAGGTAATTTGAAATTTGACAAACATGAACATTTTATCTAAGTAGGGGGGCATGTTTTAGATGAAAAAAGATAGCAAGTATGACAGGAAAAAACAAAATACATATTGAAAAATGGAACAAACATTGGCAGCTTCATTACCAATAAAAATGCAAAGCTCTAATGAGTTTTATACTCTTTCTCCAATAGTCAAGATGTTAGCTAAGGTTTCCCTGCCTTTTGATGTCTCTAGATCTTTACCTCAACTCCTCTTCGTCCCAAATCCATATCCCATGAAAGTCCAAACCTTCCTTAAAATTTCTGCATATTTCTGAAGCATATGTTGGAAGGGGGAGTGGAATAATGTAACTCAGGTTATTCAATGTAGCACTTTACCGTAAGCTAACTTTTTCTCAGTTCATGAACAATTTTACCATTTGTCTCTATTTTAATTATATGGACATGTCATCACACACATACATCCATACATGCCTTCTTTTCTATTATAGCCATATATATTAATCTTTTATTATAGACTGGGCACTCAGTTTTAGGTTAAGTAATCCCCAGAGCTCTCTATTTCTGTTCATTGAGTTAGTCTCTTAAAACTCTATTAAATTTAGTTAGTGATCAGTGTCAGGTCAGTGCTATTAATAATAATCATGGGCATTAACCTAAGATAGTAAGGAAAAAAAGTCTGAGAGTCAAATGATTTGGAGATACACTAATCCTAATGTGCTTTTCACAATTAGAAGTAGCAAATCTTCATTGGAACAAGGGATCTAAAAAAAGATTTCCCAAGTCAGCCTTATGTATTATATGAAAGCATGTTTCCCTAGTAACCAAGAAAAAAAATGCCTAGAAATATAGATGGTTTAGACTGTCTCTTTTCGGTTGGGGGAATTGGGGATTTTGTTGCACTCTAGCAATTCCAGGTCTAGATTTCATAACGCTTTCGTTCCCACTTTCTCTCATGAGGATATAAAGCCATTGGGATAGGTTGCTAACACAATTTCTATTTTTATCTCTCAAAAGACTTGGATTATTGTCTCACAAATCTAATGTTTGCTTTTTTAACATTGCTGTAAATTGCAAGGCCTTTTGATTCTTCCTGCATAGATGTGTTCATTTGTGCCATGGAAAAATGAGATTTATTACATTAAGCAACACTTACAAACTTTTATTAAAAATCTTGCACTGATAAAAGACACCTAAAGATCCTCCTTTAGGGATTTCCTTGTACCCTTTTAAGCTTTATATGTCTGTTTAATGAGGGAGATATAAATATGATGAGTCAGGAAAATTGTTAGTCTTTTAAAATGATATTGTGTCAAGCAGTCACTCTGATTGCTTTAAAAATCCTGTTGAAAAAAAAAATCACAATTTAATATCAGCCAGCCTGCAGGGCCACTCATAAGCATTAATATTTTATGACCCAGGACAGAAAAGAAACATCACAAAACATAGGGGGAAATGATTTAATCCCAGTGTCTATCTGGCTTAAGACAACTGTCTTTTTAATGTATTGCTGGTTATAAACCTCAAAGTTTTTGCTGTAATACACAACTAAAATGTCCTAATTCCCCACTCCTGTCTTTCTATTTGCTTGCCGGAAAACCTACTAAACTAGGCCCATCTCTTTTTTTTCCTTTGTCTACTCTCAGTGTTCCCATCCTTACTGTTTGCAAGCCGGTAGAGAATCATAATCTCTTCTTCCCTCTGACCCAAATAATTTTATATGTGAAATCCAATTATGAAAAAAAGATGTGGAGTGTAGTCTATAAGGAGAAAGAATTAAAATCTTAGCTAGCCTAATGGGTGAATGGGGATGAGGTTGGAATGGGTCTACTTTTATTCCTATATGCTCTTTTCGGAGCTCATGCTAAGGAATATTGCTAAAAAGTGTTTAAAAAAAAAGATAATTAAAGAAGAATTCTGGCATTTGTGTTTATAAACTTTGCTATATTCCACAAGTAAGTAATTATTAGCTATTACCTGTATATGAGCCTTAAATTTTCAGCATCAACTGATAATTTTATTCTCAAATCCATTGTGCTTTATCCTTAAGTCACTGGGTCACTGCAAGGTGAAACCCACCCACCATGGCACAGTCGGTACTCTTTCACCTTCTCACCTTCCAGAATTTATTTATGTATTTATTTGCTTTAACAATGTTTCACAGCACAACTGTTACTGTCTCCTACTGTTCACGGGATCTTATGTGTCTCCAGAAATGCTTTATCATGGAGCCCAGTTCTGATCTAGAATAAAATGTATTTTTGATTAGGAACATAAATTTAGCCAAGTGAATGAAAAATAAAAATGAAGTTTGTTAAGGACATTTTTACAAGGCAAACATTTCTCCTTATTTAATTTTGACCTTAAAATTTCTGATAATGGAAACAATAGTGATTTTTGAAGTCTTTAAAATTATGATATGAGAGAAGCCCAAGCACTTAGAGAATCTTCTAATGATTGTTCTCTCTCCTTTTCACTCTTTGTTAGATTATTTAGCAGTAAATTTTGTAATTAATGAATAATTATTCCCTATACTCTCAGAAGGGATGAAAGATTTTTCCATATTAATTTTTTAGAATATTTAATGTTTTTGTTTCATGTTATCTGATTTCACTTACAATTGCTTTAAAAAATCTAATAGCACAGATAATTATTATTTTAGATCATTTTTAAGTTTGTGTTTTCTAACATTTATATTTTTCATGAGTAGAGCAAAATATCCGCATGGTTTGGAAATAAAATTAATTACTGTTATTATGTGTAAGAACTCCTCACCTCATGGTAATAACAACAGATTTATCACTAAGACATCTCATTTTACATAAGTAATTAAACCATTTAATAGAGGGAATCACTTGCATGTGCAAAATCATAGAAATTGATCCAAGTTACAGTCATATTTACTAGCAGAATGCTTCTACTTTTTTCAAAAGCACTTTTCACATATACCCCATTAAGCACATGTGGGCAAAGATTTAGGTTAACAAAAAAATGCTTAATGATCATCAGTAACCATGCAAAAGCTCAAAAACTTTCCTTATGCTTTGGGACACACAAGAAGGAAGTAACTCAACCTGCACTTTATTATTTTGTATCAGATGCAAAGCTTTTTCTAAACTTTAAATCCAAGTGAAAGCAGCTGCTGGAAAAATATCATTACACTGTACCTTAAGCTACAAAAACCAATTTAATGGTGACATTTTATTTTGTTCAGATGGTCTGCTCTTTTCTTCTGTTTAAACCAGTAAAGCCCATGGAAACTATATCTGGATGAAATCACTGGAAGGTGAAGGCCCATGACTAAAAACATTCTTTAAAGATTACACAGGGTTACAGTCGAATGGGACAGCAGCACTAACAAGAGCAAAGTCTCCCAAAGACAGGAAGTAGTATTACATCATTTAGCTATTCATATGCATAAGCACACATTCCCTTTCCTAGAAAAGGATAGAAAGTTTACTACTAAAAAATATCAAAACATAAAACATGGGCAACACATATGGTATGCCTTTCAGTTCAGCCTATTTTTTTAAAATGAAATAATCACTTTTCTATCCTCACCAGGTCAAAAATTTTCCTTACATGTTGACCATTTTGTTTACTTTTCCTGAAATGAAAAGAAAAAAGAAAAAATTGCTCATGCTTTTATTACATATCAATATGATCATAAACAAAACTTGAAAATTAAGCAAAATGTAACACTAAGGTTGACCTAGCTATTTCAAAAATTAAGAATATTTTACTATAATTTTTTTTTTTTTTTGAGACAGAGTCTTGCTCTGTTGCCCAGGCTAGAGTACAGTGGCATCACCATAGCTCACTGAAACCTCAAACTCCCGTGCTGAAGATATAGAGAAATATTAAAAAAAGGAAAAAAAAGCTACTCTAGATATAAAGCCAATACTAATAAGCCTTTACTGAACATGAAGGTAAGAAATCTCTTTGTTTCTCACCAATTTTTATTTTTAAGTCCTTCTCAATTGATAGTAACATTTATTTGTTCATTCACTCATTCATAATTTATTTTTTTGAATAATAACATATACACTGCTCTAAAAAGGACTTACAATAAAAGTTTTAGATAACAAAAAACGATTGACTTTGAAAGTTGATTAAAGAAAGGAGCAATCCAAGTTAACATTTTTACTGTGATGTAAGTATTAAAGAAAGATCCAAACTTCATTACATCTAAGAACCTAGCAAAGTGCTTTTGTAATGACCTTAAATGCAGTAAACTAAGCACCTGCTATGGATTGTAGTTATAATAACCTTTAAATAAATAAGACAGTCTTGCCACTTAGGAATGACTCCCAGGTGGTCCTGGCACAGCCTGGTCACATCTGCTAGGTCTTAGGGAGATGGGGGTGAGGGCTCTGCATGCTGGCATTGTGCCACTGACCTTGCTGAAAGCTTTGCACAAATAAGGAATTCAAAATCTTCCAATATGTAGAGGAAGAGAGTGTTCCAATTTTAAAATACAATATTGGGTTCCTCCAACAAGTATCATTTCCTCTGTAGTTCTAAATTTTCCTGACTCTTAAATCGGTTGGATGGACTAGATAATTTCCAAAGATTTACCCTCCTCTCCAGAATTCTTAGCAAGTATTTGATATCATGAGTGGTAGCCTACATAGATACTATTATTTACTCATTCAACAAACATTTTTTCTAGGGCTGAATAAAAAGAATATAGTCTCTGTCTGCCTTGGGCTCAGAGTTTTAGCAGAAGAGACATAAATGTAAGCATAGTATTAGAAAATGTATAAAAAATACTATAATAATATTACACACAGGCATGTTGAAGGAAGTACTTAAGCCTTCCGGTGAGTTTAAGAAAACAGCTGTCTTGAATAAGAGTTCACTAGGCATTCACTATCAAAAGAAGAAAAGCGGAAGGCTACTTCTGGTAGAGAAAATGGTCTATATGAAGGCAGGAAGTAAGGAAAGGTTGGTAAATGAAAAGAGTTCTTAGAAGGTCAGTAATGTTGGAATGCACTGAAAATGGGAAAGTAGTTGTAAAAGTAAATATGTAGAGGGCAGATTATAAAAGGAATTGCATAGAAAGCTGTGTAGTTTGGTGTTCAGGGTCATGGACTCAGAGGCCAGTGCCTGGAATTTATTTCTAACTTAGTCATTTATGAGGTCTACAACTTAGGAAAATGCATTTAATCCCTCTTAACCTCAATTTCCACAAGTGCATAAAGGTGATTAGATTTCTCCCTTATAGAGTTGTGCTAAGGAGTAAATTAGATAACACATACTAACATTGAAACTGCAACTAAATACCAAAATTTTTTAAAAAGTTAAATTCCAAATTGAGGTACTGAATCACCACATGCAGATGTTTGAAGGAAATTTCTTAACACTGAGAATCCATTTTGAAACTGTTCACAGGCTGAGACTGAAGAGTGAGGAGGAGGGTTTATGAAGAGCTTTCTTTGAAAAGAGTAGTTGCCAACGTGTGGACGTCTGTTCTCACTGGAGTGAGGGGTCAAGTGGTGTTGCCTCCATCACCCCAATCCCAGGGAGGAGAACTACAGGTGAGAGGATTCCAGTTGGGGACTTCTGAATCTCTCACAAAGGCACCCCAGTAGAAACAATCAGCTTCTACCTTCTCCAGGTCCAAGGTACCATCTAGTCTTCCAGTCTGAGGTTGACCTGAGCAGGCAGGTGGGAGATCAGATGGTAACTCAAGTTCATTTTGGATAGAGATATATATTCTAACACTAAAATGAGGCTTTTTTGGACTTGATTAATCATAAAGCTATCTTTTACTAAAGAAAGAGCAGAGAATTCAAAGGCCTGCCAGAGTTGTCTTCCATGGGCAGGGAAAATATAACCTTCATAAAAACAGTTTTTGAAAGATAATGGGAGACAAAAACTAAGTTGCATTTTGATTATATCACAGACTAACTTGCTTCACATACCAGTTTCAAATTAAAACAACAAAAGATTATTGGCACATAATAAATGATTAATAGCTGAGGTGTTAGCTGCTATGCCAAGTTATGAAGTGCACGCTAGACAAATGGTGAAGCCATTATAAGAGAAAAATGATCAGCTTTATATAGCAGAAGATAGGTTTGAACTAATGTTTGGACAAACATGTTGGGAAGGAGGGGAAATTAGAGGCAGGAGGCCCTTGAGGAAGCTATTTAGTATCCCACAAAGAAGTGCTGATGATTGTAATGAAGGCATTAAGTAGCCAAAGTGCATGGAGTAGACTTGGTAGATATTTAGGAAGTAGAAAATAAGACTCAGGAATGTATATTGAAATGATGGAAATGAGTAACATAGAATGACTTTTCTGGTTCTCTGGTTTAGGCAATGGAAAATAAATAAAGGGGAATCGAGTATTTTATTTGTAGTATGTTGAGTTTGGTATCTTTCTGGACGTTCCAGATAAACATATGCAGTTTGAAATAATCATCCACACTTAGGAGTCAAGGCTATATTAGAAATACAAAATTGAAAAAATTCTTTATTTATGTGGTAATGGCATGCATGAGAACACCTATGAATAATACCTATGAAAAGTAGAAAAGAGAATAAATGATAGGTCTATATAATATTATACCTGAAAGTGACCTGAGGGATAATTTAGCAATGGTTTTCAACTTTGTTTAGTTTCATTCAAGTGAGATATTATGAATCTAACATATAAAAGAGAAAAAAATGGAGCTATCTGATTGGGGGATGGGAGGAGGTCCTTGACTGTACAGTCAACTTTTACGCTTTTAGAAAACCCTGCCATTCCTGCAGAACACTGAGGACTCCCACAAACAATTTGAAAAGCATCAGTCTTGTATAATCTTCCTATTTAATGTACATGGAAGTGATAATAGAAGAATTTATATTACTTGCTTAAAGTTACACACAATCCAGACACATTTATGTATGATTCTAGAATTCAATACTGGCAGAGTAAATCTTAGGCATTTCTTACCCTTAATTCTCTTTACTACTTAGAACCATACCGGAGAGGGCTTTTATGGGACAATCTATAGTTCTTTATGTTTACTCCTCACATAGGTCCCTGTTTAGACTTAAGAGAAAACTTTTGTATAGTCATATGGCATTGAAACAACTCTTCCTACTTCAATCTTCTCTCTGTATTTTTATTTTTTATTTCAAAATATTAGAGGGTTACAAAAATTTTTGTCACATGGATACACTCGATAAGGCTGGAGTCAGGGCTTTCAGTGTGCCTGTCACGGGGACAGTGTTCATTGTACCCAATCAGTAAGTTTTTATCCCTCACCCCCATCCCACCCAACCCCCTTCCTCAATGTCCTTTACTTCTTTTTGTGCCCATGTGTACCTATCATTTAGTTTCCACTTATTAGTGAGAACATGTTGGGTTTGTTTGACAGTTCCTGAGAAACTTCACTTAGGATAATTGTCTCTAGTTCCATCCAAGTTGCTGCAAGTGACATTATTTCATTCCTTTTTATGGCTGAGTAGTACTCCACAGTATATATATACCGCATTTTCTTTATCCACTCATGTATTCATGGGCACTTAGGTTGATTCCATATCATTACAATTGTGAATTGTGCTGTGAAACATTTGAGTGTAGGTGTCTTTTGATAAAATGATTTATTTCCCTTGGGTAGATACCCAGTAGTGGGATTGCTGGATCAAGGAGTAGGTTTACTTTTAACTCTTCGAGGAATCTCCATGCTGTTTTCCATAGAGGTTGTACTAATTTGTAGTCCCACCAACAGTGTATAAGTTTACCTTTTTCTCTGTATCCATGCCAGCATCTGTTGTTTTTTGACTTTTTAATAAAGGCCATTGTGACAGGGGTAAGGTGATGTCTCATTGTGGTTTTAATTTGCGTTTCCCTGATGATTAGTGATATTGGACATTTTTCATTGTGTCTGTTGGCCATTTGTCTATCTTCTTTTGAAAAAATTCTGTTCATGACTTTTTCCCACTTTTTGATGGGGTGTTTTCTTTTCCCCTTTGCTGTTTTGTTTGAGTTCCTTGTAGATTATGGAAATTAGTCCTTCATCAGAAGTATAGTTTGTGAACATTTTCTACCATTCTGTTTACTCTGTTAATTATTTCCTTTGCTATGCAGAAGTTTTATAATTTAATTAAGTCCCATTTGTTTATTTTTATTGCTGCTATATTTGCCTTTGGGGTCTTAGTCATAAATTCTTTGTGTAGGCCTATGTCTAGAAGAGTTTTCCTACACTTTATTCTAGAATTTTATGGTTTCATTCCTTACATTTAAGTCTTTAATTCATCTTGAATTAATTTTTCTATATGGCGAGAGACGTGCCCTGATTCATTCTTCCGCATGTGGCTATTCAGTTTTCCCAGCATCATTTGTTGAATAGGGTGTCCTTTCCCCAGTGTATGTTTTTGTCTGCTTTGTTGAAGATCAGTTGGTCATAGCTATATGGTTTTTTTCTGGGTTTTACTATTCTGTTCCATTGTTTTATGTCTCTACTTTTATACCAGTATCATGATGTTTTGGTTACTATAGCCTTGTGGTATAATTTTAAGTCAGATAATGTGATGCCTCCAGATTTATTGCTTTTCCTTAAGATTGCTTTGGTTATTCGGGCTGTTTTTTGGTTCCAAATAAAGCTTAGGATTAATTTTTCTAGATCTGTGAAGTAAGACATTGGTATTTTGATGGGAATTGTCTTAAATCTGTAAATCACTTTGAATGTTATGAACATTTTAATGATGTTGATCCTACCAGTCCATAAGCATGGCATGTTTTTCCATTTATTTGTGTCATTTACAATTTCTTTCATCAGTGTTTTGTAGTTCTCCTTGTAGAGATTATTCACCTCCTTGTTTAAATATATTCCTAAGTACTTTATTTTCTTTGTAGCTATTTCAAATGATATTGAGTTTTTGATTTGACTCATAGCTTGACTGTTATTAGTTTATAGAAATGCTACTGATTGGTGTCAATCGATTTTGGAACCTGAAACTTTGCTGAATTTATTTATCAATTCTAGGAGTGTGTTGATGGAGTCTTTAGTGTTTTCTACATAGAGGATTATATCATTGCAAACAGTGATAGTTTGACCTCCCCTTTCCTGATTAGGATGCTCTTTATTTCTTTCTCTTTCCTGATTGTTCTGGCTAGGAATTCCAGTACTATGTTGAATAGAAGTGATGACAATGGGCACCCTTGTCTTGTAGCAGTTCTTAGGGGGAATGCTTTCAACTATTCTCCATTCAGTATGGTCTTGGCTGTGTGTTTGTCATATATGGCTTCTATAATTTTGAGGTATGTTCCATCTATGCCTAGTTTGTTGAAGACTTTCAACATGAAAGGGAGCTGGATTTTATCAAATGTTTTTTCTGCATCTCTTGAGATAATCATATGGTCTTTGTTTTTTGCTTCTGTTTATGTGATGAATCATGTTTATTGATCTGTGTACAGTGAACCATCCTTGTATCCCTGGGATGAAACACACTTGATCATGGTGAATTATCTTTTTGATGTGCTGCTGAATTTGGTTTGCTAGTATCTTGTTCAGGATTTTTACATCAATGTTCATAAGTGGCATTGGTCTATAGTTTTCCTTTTTTGTGTGTCCTTCCCTGGCTTTGGTATCAAGGTGATACTGGCTTTGTAGAATGAGTTAGGGAGGATTCCCTCCTTCTCAATGTTATGGAATAATTTCTGTAGGATAGATGCCAGTTCTTCTTTGTAGGTCTGGTAGAATTTGGCTGTGAGTCCATCTGGTCTGTGGCTTTTTTTGTTGTTGTTTTTGGGAGATTTTTTATTACTGCTTCAATCTTGCTGCTTGTTATTGGTCTGTTCAGGTCTTCTATTTCTTTCTGATTTAGGCTTAGGAGGTTGTATGTTTCCAGGAATTTGTCCATTTCCTCTATGTTTTCTAGTTTGTGTGTGTAAAGATTTTTGTAGTATTCATGGATGATGTTTTGTATTTCTGTGGTATCAATTGTAATGTCTCCTTTTTCTGATTGAGGTTATTTGAGTACTTTCTCTTGTATTTCTGGTTAATCTAACTAGTGGTCTATCAATTTTGTTTATCCCACTGAAGAACCAACTTTGTGTTTCATTGATCCTTTGTTTGTTTGTTTGTTTTTTGGTTTCCATTTCATTTAGTTCTGCTTTGAGCTTTGTTATTTCTTTTCTTCTGCTGGCTTTGGGTTTGGTTTGCTCTTCTTTTTCTAGTTCCTTGAGGTGTGACATCAGGTTGATAATTTGTGATCTTTCTGTGTTATTGGTACAAGCATTTAAGGCTATGAATTTTCCCCTTAGCACTGCCTTTTCTGTATCCCATAGATTTTGAAAGCTTGTATCCACTTTGTCATTCAATTCAAAAATCTTTTGATTTTCATCTTAATTTCATTATTGACCCAAGGATCATTCAGCAGCAGGTTGTTTTATTTCCATAACTTTGTGTGGATTTGAAAGATCCTCTTGGGATTGTTTTTCAGTTTTATTCTACTGTGGTCTGAGGAGATACATGGTATGATTTCAATTTTTCTGCATTTGCCAAGACCTGCTTTGTGGCCTAGGATATGATCAATTTTGGAAAATGTCCCACATGCTCATGAGAAGAATGTATATTCTGTAGTTTTCAGGTAAAGTGTTCTGTAAAGGTCCATTAGGTCCATTAGTTCTAGAGTTCCATTTAAGACCAGGATTTCTTTGTTGATTTTCTGTTTTGATGGTCTGTCTAGTTTTGTCAGTGGGGTGTTGAAGTCCCCGGGATTGTGATGCTACTGTTTATTTCTGTGCTTAGGTCTAATAAAATTTGCTTTAGGTATCTGGGAGCTCCTGTGTCAGGTGCATACATATATGGGATGGTTATGTCTTCTTGCTGACTTCCCCCCCATAATAACTGTCTGTCTTTTTTTTTTCACTATTGTTGATTTAAAGTCAATTTTATCTGATATGAGAATGGCTACACCAGCTTCCTTTTCATTTCCATTTGCTTGGAATATTTTTCCATCCCTTTACCTTGAGTCTGTGTGTCCTTGCGAATTAGATGGGTTTCTTGGAGAAAGGATATAATTGAGCAATTATTTTTTATCCATTCAGCCAGTGTATGTCTTTTAATTGGGGCATTAACACTGTTTACATTCAGTGTTACTATTGATATGTAGGGTACTGTTCTGTTCATCATGTTGGATGATGCCTTGTTATTTTGTTTTCTCTCTTGTGCTATTGGTTTTATAAGAGCTGTAAGCTTTGATTGTCAGGTGTTTTTACACTGGTGGGTCTCTATTTTGCTGTTCCATATATAGTGCACTATTGAGCATCTCCTGTAGGGCAGATCTAATAGTGACAAATTCCCTTAGTGTTTGCTTATCTGGAAAAGACTTTATTTCTCCATCATTTATGAAAGTTAGTTTTTCAGGATACAAAGTTCCTGGCTGTCAGTTGTTCTGTTAAGAAGACTAAAAATGGGGCCCCAATACCTCTGGCTTGTATGGTCTCTCTGGAGAAGTCTGCTGTTAGCCTGATGGGTTTTCCTTTGTAAATTAGTTGTTACTTTCATCTTGCAGCTTGTAGAATTTTCTCCTTCATTTTGACTTTGGCCAGATTGATGACTATGTGTCTTGGAGATGTGCTATTTGCCATGAATCTTCCCAGTGTTCGATGACCATCTTGTATTTTGATATTTGAATCTCTTATGACACCAGAGAAGTTTTCCTCAATAATTCTCTCAGTTAGGTTTACTGTGCCTTTTGCTTTTTCTTCTTCTTCTCCCACAGGGATACCTGTAATTTGTACATTGGCTTGCTTAACATAGTCCCACATTTCTCTGAATAATTGTTCATTCTTCTTTATTCTTTTTTCTGCATTTTTTGACTGACTGGGTTAGTTCAAAAGCCTTGTCTTCAAGCTCTGAAATTCTTTCTTCTGCTTGCTCTAGCCTGTTGTTGAAGTTTTTTGCTGTATTTTGAAGCTCCCTAAGTGACTCTTTCATTCTTTAATTTGTTATATCCTTTCTTATTTTGTCTATCTCTTTAGCAACTTTATCATTTTTTTCATTCATGTCCTGAAATATTTTTTTTAGCTTCTGTTCAATCCCATTCATCTTATTTGCCATTCATATTCTCAATTCCCTTTCTGACATTTCAATGATTTCTTTATGGTTGGGGTCCATTGCTGAAGGTCTATTGTAATCCTTTGGAGTTGTTGAATTAGTTTGTTTTTTTTCATGTTGCCAGAGTTATTTTGTTGGTTTCTTCTCATCTGAAAATTCTTCTCTCAGTTCAGGGCAGATAGGTTTTCAGTGCTCCTGTTCTCCTTTGCTGGGACCTCTCCTATTTAGTGAGAAGAAGGAAAGGTCCCTAGATGGTGCTAGTTGTCACAGTCCAAGCCAGTGCTGGGAGATCTTCATGTGGAGTGGTGGGTTGTCCCTAGGCCACTGTTGAAAGCTTGTGCAGGGGATTGGGTGAGTCCCTTTACACAAAGGTGGGAGATCTGTTTGCCCAGGTCTCCCTGTAGCAGTAGCAGTGGCTGCTTGGTGAGGATATCTAGGCAGTGACTGCAGGTGTCAGGACTGCAGGGCGTATATGCCACCCAGATCTAGATATAAGGGTGGTACACACTGGCATAGGGGGGTTGTGGCTAGCAGTCTGTGGTGGAGAGCTGGACCACAGGTGTGGCATTGCATAGCGCCATGGGGGTGTGGACCTTGGCATGACAGGTGGGGCTGGGGATCCTTTTCCCCTGATCAGTGTGTGGGGCCTTGGGGTGTGGCCTGCTGGCTGGTGCACAGTGCCAGGAGGTGTGGCCCACCACATGGCATGTAGGTGCATGGGTGTGCAGACCACCAGTTGGCATGCAGGGTTGAGTTGTGTGGCCCACTGCACAGCTGGGGCTCTCTCCTCTCACAGGTCCCACTGGGGCTGCTATAGTGGGGCCTCTCAAGTGGTTAGTGGCATCATCACCTGTTCCATTCAAATTTCCTGTTGGTGGGGGTGCCTCGTTCCCAGTCATGGGCATTTGAGAAGTTATGCTCTCCTTGCTCCCTCCCCAGCCTGGCAAGGGGAAATGTGGGGGCAGTTGCAGTGAAGCCATTCCCTATGTAGACTGGATGTTGTGTACCCAAGAGCTCAGAACGGCATCAGCTGTAGAAACCCTGGAATTGGGGCTGTGCAGGTCCCTGCTGAGCCTGCTCCCTGATGCAACTTCACTATACAGTCTCCAAGAAGGTCCCCAGTCAGTATGGAGGCCTGCTGTGGTGGTAGTGGTGGTGCCCTCACAGCTTGAGTCACAGTGTCCACACAGGGAGCATGGGGCCCTGAGGTTCTCTTCTTTCTCCCTTCCCCACATGTAGGCATCTCCCCCAGGTACATTCCAATATTGATGAGTGGATCTTCCTGTCCCCGTTCCTTCACTCTGAGTGTCTCCCATTGCTCCTCTGATGATTTGCAATGCTTTCTCCAAGACAGCCCATCTATAGTTGGGCATCCACTTGCAACTTTCAATCCTCTCCTTGAGAGTGGTGTGTGTGGGCTGCTTCTAGTTCACCATCTTGGCTTCAGTCCTCTCAATCTTCTCTTTTTATTTTTTTAGTAGGAATACATGCTCCTGGTTCAATAAATACAAAGGCATCAATTGTATCATCAAAAGTCTTTCTCATACCTCTGGCCTCCAAGACCAACTATGTATGACTTTCTTATGTATCTTACTTATGTAACGTTCTTCATCATTGATATCCATTCTCTCTATAATTTGCATGCATCAATCACAATGATCTCTTCAAAACAAAAAATAGATCATATTATTATTCAGCTTTAAATCTTTTTATGGATTCCTATGGCAATTGGGGAAAAACATATTTTTACCAAGAATTTTATGGTCCTAAATGATGTATGTCCTTTTTGACTATCTCTTTATCTCACTCCATGAGTCCCTACATTTACTACTTTCATTCTTAAAACCAATCAAGCATGCTATTTTGACTTAGGCCTTTGTACTGGTTCTGTTGTCTGTCTATAATGTTCTTTCCCCATATCTTCCCATGGCAAGCTCTTCATCCTTCAGAGCTGAGCTTAAATTTTAGTTCCTCAGAGCAACTTTCTTTTCTATCTTCACTCCATTATAACTTTAGTACACAATTTTGGAGAGAAAGATTTGAGTTCCAGTCTGTGTTCTGCCACTCACTTGTGATATAAACTCAGGCACATGATATTTTCAACCATGTTTAAATTGAAAAGTATGAATAGCATTACTTTATTGTCAAAGTGGTTGTGAAATTAAGAGTTCAATAAGTGAAAACTGTAATTTATGTTAATCTCTGTCTCTCCTTAGTTCAAAAGAAATTTGAGTTGCATTTTTCTGTTAAGTTTCAAGGTTAGGAAAACTAGAAATATGAATATATGAATAGAAAATTACAATAAAAAGTTATTAAAGTTTCTAGATCATTAGCCATGCCCAAGACCTACCATTAATTAATTAATCAATTCTTTTTTTATTCATTAATGCTGAGTGCTCACTATATATTAGGTACTGACATACCCTGGAAGAATAAGAGTCACACATATAATCTATAGAGGAAATGGGTATGTAATTATATTGTAATATATTTTATTAATACATTCATCTCAGTGCAATATTTTATGGGAATGTGAAGGAAGGAAGGAAGGATGGAAGGCAGGCAGGGGTGGCTTTATGTAAGTTCAGTTTGAATTGATTCTCAGGAGCTGAAAAGGTGTTTAACAAAGAAAGGAAAAGTCATTCCAAACAGAAACCCAAGGATAGAACCTCAGAAAATTTTAACACTAATAAGAATCATTGAGAAGTTTCAGAGGTAGTTTTAAGGAATAAGGGTTGATGGAGTCTAAGCTTTCACAATTAAATAGCTAAAAACAATAAAGTGGTTTAAGAATTAAATATGAAGAGGTCACTTGTAAACATTTTAAGAATTATTGCCTTAGAGTAATGCAGGCAGAATGTAAGTTCAAACTGTTGAGGAATGAGTGGAAGTTAAACTATTATTTCAAGAAGGTTGGTGGTTATTAAAAAGGATATTTAGTGAAAACTTGTAAAGTACAGTATTAAAGGGAAATTTATCAAGATAGAGGAAATTTCTAACTATAACACAAGAGGAAAGGCTAGTATAGAGAGAACATTTGAAGATACAAGCAAGTGAAGTCTGTTTTCTCAGAGGGGGGACTCAGAGACACTTGTCTCTGGAAAGAGATGAGGATACATTACAGATAATCTAGGAGGTTGTAATTTGAACTATATACACACACGCATACCTATATACATACATATATACACATACATATATACTCACATGAGAGGATTTCAAAAAGTTGTGGAAAATGGAATTAAAAGATAAAAATTAAAAATATGAACTTTATTTCTCAAAATAACCTCCATCAAGATCAAGATATTTTTGTAAGCAATGATGCCAGTCATGTGGTCCACCATTAAAGAACTGAAGGTGCTGGGAATTTAACTATGTAAATGCAGTCTTTTTTGTATTATTAACTGAAGAAAAATGAGTGCCCTTTACAATTTTTTAAGATCAGAAAACAAATAGAAATCAGAAGGAGCCAAGTCCAGGACTGTAAGGGGAATGCCTAATAAATTCCCTAATAAATGCCTAATAAATTCCCATTGAAACACTTGCAAAATTGCCCTTGTTTGATAAGAGGAATGAGCAATAGCATCGTCATGGTGGAGAAGGACTCTGGTGAAGCTTTTCCAGGCATTTTGCTGCTAAAGGTTTGGGTAACTTTCTCAAGAGCATTCTCATAATAAGCAGGTGTTATTGTTCTTTAGCCCTTTAGAAAGTGAACAAGCAAAATGCCGTGAGAATCCCCCAAAAAACTATTGCCATGACTTTTACTCTTTACTGGTCTGCTTTTACTTTGACTGGACCATGTTTACTTCTTGGTAGCCATTGCTTTGATTGTGCTTTGTCTTCAGGATCATACTAGTAAAGCCATGTGTCCTCTCTTGTTACAACTCTTTGAAGAAATATTTCAGGATCTTGATCCCACTTGTTTAAAATTTCCACTGGAAACTATTCCGTAGTCTACTGCTGTTTTGGGTGCAACAGTTTTGGCACCCATCAAATGGGAAGTTTATTCAACTTTTTCAATCATAATTGCATAAGCTGAACCAATTGAGATACCTATGGTGTTGGCTTTTATTTCTGCTGTTAATTGTAGGTCTTCTTTGGTTAGGGTATGAACAGGATTCACTTTTTCCTTGCAAATTGTTGTGGATGGCTTCTGCTGCAGGCTTCATTTTCAACATCATATTGTCCCTTCTTAAAACAAGTTATCCATTTGTAAACTAATGATTTCTTTGGGGCATTGTCCTGTCAACTTTTTTTAAAGCATCAATGATTTCATCATTCTTCCAGTGAAGCTTCACCATAAATTTGACGTTTGTTCTTGCTTCAGTTTTAGCAGAATTTGTGTTGCTCTCATAGGGGCAGTTTTCAAACTGATGTCTCACCCTTCCTAGTGCCTCAAACTGGATCCTGTTCAGATATGTTATAACAAATTATTATGAGTTTATTTTGATGCAAAACAATTTTAAAATCCATGCATATTTTTTCATGTGCATTATCCATTACCTTTTTGAAGTCCATACATGCACACACACACACACATATTTTCCTGACCATTTTTTCACTAAACCCCTCTTATCCATTTTACTGTGGGTCCACCCTAATCATGTGCTATAAAAGTAAACTTTTCTACTTATAGCAGAGTAGGCATCCATGCCTGTACCTTGTTTCTTCTTTAGAATAGATCTTTATTGTTCAGAATCCCTCAAAATAAAGGTCTTAGGAACATGACTAAGAATGCCAGACTGTTAGGAAGAATAAATGTGATTTAAAGAAAACCCACCAAAGTACAGACCATAACTATTCTAATTTCAAAAATAAGAGTCTTTTATGATCCTGTGGAGCTAGTGTCACTATCAGTGATCATAGAAAATTAGTTCCTCACATTTTTTCAGGCATAAGTTGGCTTCATTAAATAAAATTCCTTGGGAAGACTCCAGAAGTCACAGTTGCTGTATGTAAAATTTTGTCATTTCTTGTTGTTTGATTAATATGAACCCCCTGAATTATATGCTATACTATAAAATATGGCAGCAATGATATCCTTAAAATGTAATATAAGCCGAAAAGCAGGCCATAAGTCTTTTGTTAATTCCTCAGAATGCTACAGTAATAAGGCACATTTTTGTGAGAAAAGAATTATTCAATATATAACATGTCAATGCTTAATGCTACATGGGAAAACGCTTTATAAATTGTGAGGTGCTAGCAATATATGAAACATTATATATTCATGGAGAGACAGGAAAGATTAAGATATATTGGCTATCATCAATTCTTTGAAAAAACCAAAAGGATACTTTGAGATAGTTCAGTATCAAAAGAAATGTCCAAAAGACTGAATATCCGTCATTTTAACATTACTAGACATTAAAATATTTCTAAAACCTCCAAATTTTGCCATTGAAACATTGGTCTTTTTGGCCAAGGTGGTAAACTTTTAAATTATAAAAGAATTGAACAACCTGGAATTAAATGAGGAATAAGAGTCAAGCAATTATAAAATAAATCATAAATTTGTTTTACATAAACATGAAAAGGATTTACTTTCTTCATGTGGTTGAGTTTTCTTCCATTTGAATCAAATCTACCCTAATAGTATTTGAACTAGCTGATGAGTAACAGATTAGGTATGCTAAAGTGGATTTAACCCTTGTTTGAATGTCACTGTTTGTTTAGATCTGAAAAGATTTGTGCATAATTTAGAAGAAGGTGGGGATGGCAGATAGCTCTATTGTTTGTTCATGGCCCGTGCTTGATTATAATGTACAAAATATTACCTCTTTATGCATAAGTATCCTAAATTATGCATCCAAAGTTTGTCTCATTTAAAAGAGAAGACAGCTGTAAAAAAAAAAAAAAAAAAAAAAACTTTCCAAGTATTTATGCACCAAAAACACATATTCATGATGGAAAATTACCCACCAAAAATATGCTTTTTGCAAGGGGCAGAAACATAATTTTGAAGAAGTTAAAACCTGTCTTCTTCATACTCTGGTATTATGTCATTCCTGGAGGGACACAGAAGAATATTCAGTGGAGATTCTTGAAATTTTGCTCTGTTTGAATGTTTAAACACGTTGAATGTAAGAACAAAATTTAAGGATGTAAATGACTGAAACATAAGACAGCTGCAGATGCTCACTAAGAACATTTATCAACATATTTAATCCGCAATTCATTTCACGTCCTATGTATAGAGCACAATGTCTATTACATGGCATTTAGGATGAAGTATACTTGAAGGAATCACACTTTCTTAAATAAGCAAAATGGCATATACCCTATGAATTTTAAGGTTTTGGGGGGGTGTTAAATAATTTTAAAGAAGGAACAGTATTTTGAAAGTATCGGAATAAATAAGCCTGCTTTTCAACTGCATGTCTTGGGAATTCTCTTGGTTTGAAATGCAAGGCAATCTGTGTGTGTGTGAGTGTAGGCATTTTAATGAAGCTATGTGACTCAATTTTACGCTTTCGTATACTTAGGTGCTAGTTGCAAGGAGTCACAAAATAACACCTGAAACCAGAAGCTGAAGCCTGGCTCTTCTGCTTCTTACGTGTATTTCCTTTTTGGGCCTCAGCTTCCTTATTGTTGAATGGGCAAAAATAATCCCTGTCCATTCACAGAGTTTTGTGTGTCTTAAACTTGATAGCATATAATAAAGCTTTGGATAAACTGTAAAACACTGATCAAACGGGAAAACATATTATAATTCAAATTGCTGGTTTCCAAGTTATAGCCAACAGGTGGACTGGGAACTGTGCAAAGGCTATGATACCTTTAAATTGTGCATAATGAATTTGTTTTTTTTTTTTTCATGGCTGGATGGTAGAAAAGTAGATGCTTAATAGCCTCAACTTGCATAAATATCTTCCAAAATGATTATTATTATTTTCCTTCTCACTTTTTTCCCTAAGGATTGATTAGCAAATTATAGCTTCTCATGCTTCATTATATTTTTGGAAAATGCCCAAAAACATACGTTCTGACACAAAGATGAGCACTGTATTACTAGTTCCTGAATTTGTTAAGAAAACAGAGCCAAACTTTCATCCCTTTGCTTCGTCTTTCTATTTACAGGATTAGAAAGTTCAGTGGAAGAGTGCATCTGGGATTATAACAATTTCTTTAAATTGGCTTTAAAAATTCTACATCAAGTGTTTTTAACGTTTTGGAAATCAGAATAATATTGGTGAATTGAGTTGATAAAACCCTGCCTAATGCCTCTGAAAAGTTCTATGCAATAACGATTAAGTTTTTTATTAATTAAATCAAAATTAATTTGAAGACAATTTTATTTCCATAAGATTGTTAAAGTTATCTGAGGAAATCAAAACCTGTGATTTCTAATGCAAAGATTGTTTTTCAAGGGGTCAAGGAAATCTTCAGGATATTCATGATTCAGACCCAATTTTTTTCCTGTTCCTCTGCTGGTATCAATTTTCCTCACACCATTGACTTGAATCATATGTTGTTTCTTTCATTTCTACTCAGGTTGATGATATTTGTTGTCCACCTGCTACAAAGATTTCTGAAGTTTTTGCTTGTTTCAGAAAAATATTGAGTTCTTTATAGAGAACTTTAAAGAGTTGCACCTCATCATTATATTTTAGCTTTATTATAAAGAAATAAAATACAAATAAAAGTGCAGTGGTCAGAATTCTGTGGAGAATTTCGTTTGTATCAACAGATCTAGTGTGAATCTTTCTTGTGGTTAATATTTCAGTAGCTACACTTTCTCTTTATCAATCCTTGAGAGAAGAGTGTTTAGAAATAAGACTATGTGTTTTTAACTGCAACTCATTTATCATCTCACATGGCCTTTTTTTCCTGATGCCACAAAAACTGTTTGCAACATGACAATGAGTCACATGTTGGAAAATAATGGATCCTTTGAGGATATTTAAAGAGAGTAAGGACAGTATTATATACATGTAAAATTTTAAAAACAGGTGCTGGGATGGTGATAGAGTTAGTGCTATAGACTCAAAAGAATTTTCATGAGAGGTGGGAATGTCAAGTTAATAAGTAATTTTCAGAGGCTAGGAAGGGTAAGGAGGAGAGGAGGATGAAGAAAATTTGGTTGGTGGGCGCAAAAATTCAGTTAGATAGGAGGAATAAGTTCTATTCAATAGTATGGTAGAGAAATTATCATTAACAACAATTTGCTGTGTATTTCAAAATAGTTAGAAGAGAGAAATTGGAACGTCCCCGACATAAAGATAAATGTTTGAGGCACTGGATATCCCAATTACTCTGGTTTGATCATTGCACATTGTATACATGTACACCAAAAATACGTATAACTATTATATAGCAATTTTTTAAAAAGTAATTTCTGGGATGACCAGGCAGAGAGATGGGAGGATTCTTGTAACAAAGCTAACAGCCTAGGGGATTTTTCTTCAAAGAAAGGGAAAGCAAAAAGTAAGAATTTTAAGCTTCCAGGTAGGCAAAGTATGTATGTTAAAAAAGAAATAATTTTGTTAGAGTATATTAGAAAAACAATAAAATTAAAAAGTAAAATTATGTCTCCTATGTATTTGTTCCTATGATTTACATGGCAAAAATAATTAAAATTGACTGATAAATTCTTTCCCTGAATTAATGGCAAAAATATGTTAAATAATACTAAAGTTAAATAAAGAGGTTTTGAAGATGAATTTCTTCTCTTTAAAGAGATACACAAATAAAAGCTGGTGCACATATTAAATGAACAGTTAATATGTGTTCTTTTTACCAAAAGGCTATAGAAGGAAACTCACTCCCTTTATAGAAACATGAGGCATTGCCTTTTCATATCACAAACTCAGAATTCTCCTGTACATGTAATGCTTCTGTGATTAGGATATGAGTAAGTATTCACAAAATTTGAATTATGTCATTCCCAAACATAGAATTTAATGTAATGTCAACATAATTGAAGAAACAGGCTACAAAGTCTTAACTAGGGCTTCATAATGGGTCAGCAGAAGTACTAGGACTAGAAGTCAAGTGTACTTAGACACTGCTCATCCACCAATGTGATTCTTTTCATTTCATTTACATCAGTTAATATGTTTATTTGTTTACCTATGTGTTAACTTCCCATAGGTCAGCTAGTATGTGATGTATTTATTTATCTATATCTTCCCCATAGCTATATAACAAAAGTGAAATTTTTTGCCCAATAATTGTGTTTTTCTCCAATGGATGCTCAATATATTTGAGAAGAAATCAAGAATTACTTTAAAATGTATTTTCCCTTATTTATAGTTAAATATATTTGTATTCTCAAGTAAGAACACGACAAGTGGATATTCAGAGGTTAATTACAGCAACTTACATTTAGTAACTGTGAACTTAATTAGTTGATTAAATAGGAACATTTGAGATTTATGTTTTGTTATCTGGCAGAAAAGCTTCATCTGAGCAATATTTTCTAGCTTCATTTTCAAAAGACTTACTAAGCAAAAATTCAATTCAAAGTTCTCATGAACTCAAATTACTTGAAACTCTATAAAATAAGTACTATTTTTGGTTTTTCACAGTTTTACTAAAAAAATAAGACAAACCTTTCTCCTCTAAATATCAAATCTTTCACTACTTACTGAAGTCCTTTAACTACTAGTATCAGCAACTTTCCTAAAGTTGGCTCTACACTTAGATCTTGACTATCCGTGATAGTGCAGAGGAGATGTAAACTGAAATTTGTAAAATTGTCATACATACCTACAGAATATGGAAGGCATTTGTATATATGAACAAGAGTATATTCTGTAATTCATGAATAACTAACTTAGGAGAAGCTAGAAAAATTCCATTTTTCCTATTCTCCACCTTTCCTGACACTACATTCCACACTAGCAACAGCATTGATCATCTAATATTTTTCAGTGGTGCCAGGTATGCCATTGGTATATCTGAGCTTGGGGTCCATTTATCTTTGATACCAAAATGTATGTATGTGTGTGTGTGTGTGTGTATGTGTATGTGTATGTATGGTACACAAAGCAGTATGATTGCTATCTGAAGACTTGAACTTGAGTGTCCTGGCTTTATCACTTATTAGCTGACATTAGCAAATAACTTAGGGTCCCTTAGCCTCAGATTTTTTTAATCATAACAATGGATATAAGAAGACTTAACTTACAAAATTGCTTAAAGATTAAATGAGTCTTTTTATCATATTCTATGAATGGGATCTATTTGGTTGTGTGTTTGCTTATGTACCCCTGTGAAGCACTGAAGTGGCATTACAGATATGAAATGTAAATAATGCCAAATACACCATGGTTCTTTGTAAGGGTGAATAAAAAAAATCAGATGTTTGTTTTTTAACTGAACTATTTACTCAATGAAGTTATTTCCTAAAGCCTTTACTATAAGATATATAATTATGCAGTTACCTAAATGAATATATTAATAATTATTAAACAATAAATATTTGCAAGATTTAAATCTTTCTATTTGGCTAATGTTAGACTCTTAGTTTTCCATAGTAGAATTCTTACCATTTCATATCTAGTCCATTCAAAGTTAAATGGCTAAGAGCTGATGGTCCTTTTTTATTCATATACTCAGAGGATCTGACATACAAATGCAAAAAAAAAATTGATGAATGACTCCAGTATTAATTTAGGATTCCAAGTACTATAAACTATATTTTTCTTTGGGCCTTCAAAAAGGAATAATAGATTTTACCATATTAAGACTTTTTCCATCTCCCAGTCCCAAAATTGACTTGATTCAAAAATTCTAGATGTTTGAGTATCTAATTTATTTTATAGGCATATCTTTATAAGCATAGAGGATTAGAGAAAAGAAAGGAGAATATTTTCTACTTTTTAAATATTTTTCCATAAGAGAACTTAACTAGTTGTGAAGTGCATGAAATAATTTTAGAATATCATCCCAAACATCCTTACATTTAGGCATCTCTCTCGCAAGTGTTAAATCTACTTTAAGGCCTGAATTGTCAAGGATCACATAAATTGGGTAGCTGCCAAATTTCCATTTCAGTTTATGCTGTGTAGACAGAACATGTATCCATATGACCTGCATGAATCAGCTATTCAGCTGTCTCACGAGCTATTTCAGCTATTGCCTATTGCCAACTAGGTAAGAAAAAATATTCATTAGTATGAAAGTTGTAGTATTTCTTGGTTATTAGACTGATTAATTTTTTTCTAACCCTTCCCTCTCCCATGTACAAAATGGAACAGATGTTTTCTTCTTGAAATTTAGAAAAATGTATTTCATAAGTTTTTAATGTTGTTTATAGTTATAAATTTAAGAAAATTCTTCTTAGTTCTGAACTTTAAATTAAAAACCGAAGACTATTCTTCTTATACACAAATGTATTGATAAGAAGCTTGAGAGTAAATTGTGAGAGTTATTCACACTGACATTTCAGAAATTACCATTCTGCAAAAAAACAAAAGTCCTCAAAAAAAGAATTGAGTTTGCTAACTGTTGCTGTCATTAACGCACCTTACCTCACTGACATTAACCTGTAATATGTGACATTGTTTTGCACCTTTTTAGTTATTGTAAAGAGGTTACAAAATATTTGTTACTAATTAAGCATCTATTGAACATTTAGAAATATTAATTTATGATATAGCCGGTCAAATATTTGTGTTCAATTAGATGGAAAATATTAAACAAAGTTCTATTAAAGGGAAAAAACACTATAAAATAAATGTACTCTTATTTGAAAAAAATGTAATGAAGGCATTTACCCTATACAATGTTTATATAAACTATATTTATTTTTATCTTAAACTTCCTGTTTCAATTCTTAAATATTTTCAGAGAGAGATTCATCTCTACCCCTCTACTTCATAAAAATTTAACAATGAGAGTTTTTATATTTCTGTCATACTCTTCTTAAAAAGCTATCTTCCATATTTAATCAAATTCAGCTCTCTAATAGAAATAATTCAAATAGCACAATACTATCAACTAAATTTATAATAAATTATTAATGAGAAATTAATTTATTATAATAACTTATTATATTATAATATATTAAATTATTATACATTAATTTATTAATTTATAATAAATTAAAAAATAAAATGAGAAGAACTATTGACATACAAATATACCAGCTACGTAGTCAATTATTATTTGTCTTATATTTAATGTATTTTAGTATTTATGTTAAAGTTTTAAAGATTATGTTAATCCTTTAGGTGCTACTTGTTAATATAATTAAAATAACTGGCCTTTTTTTTGTTATTGTACATGAAATTACTACACTCATGAAATCCATTACCAGGATCATATAAAATTAATTTGAGTATACGTTGTTTGACAATGGTAAAAATATTTAAAATTAGAGTGTGTTCTTCATATGATTAATATATATTGCCTGAGTTTTGATCTTGCCACCAGATGGCAGGAAAAATCAGAGCCGAATACACAGTTTTTGTTGAGCAGCATGAACAAGGGTTTTTTGTTCTTTTTTTCTCATTTTGGATGTTTTTCTATTGTTGATATTTTGCATAAAGCCCAATAATGTGTATTCATTATAACATGAATACACAATAATACCTCACTAGTAAATGTTTTCTGTTTTTTAACTATAGTCATGCTATAAATACCATTTAATATATTCATGCTATCATTAATATCACGAGTGTGAAAATTATAATTAAAGTTATTGTTTCAGTAACATTCACCTTGCCATAATGATTGGTGCTGTAAACCCCTAGACTTCTCAGGGTCAAACAACTTTTTCCTTAACTCCTTTATACATAGATCTTCACTTAAAAGAATGGCATGACAATCAAATGTACAATCTATGAGTACTCAAAGAGGAGATGATGGAAAATGAGTGGAAAAAGAAACTAAGCTGTCACTTTAGAGTTAGTTCCTTTTGGTCAAGGCAAAGAAGAGACTTATCTGTGTCTGATGTATGTCTTACTATCTCACAGAATAAACACTTTAAAATCTTAGTTATAATACCACTTGACATCTTATGTAAATAATAAAAAAAACCCTTAATTACAAAACAGAAAAAAGAAAAGGCATGAGAGAGAAAATATTCCCCAAACTGCAGTAAGACCCTACAGTTATTTTATACGTTTTATGTGTATTTGGGTTTTTTTTGGCTTTACTTTTTTCAGAAAATGTTTAGGTTTCTTAAGACTGAATATATGCAAACTAGAGAACTGAGGCAAATATTTTAATAAATTAAATCTTAATGAACTTTAAATAATTGGGATGCACATACTGTGGATACAATTTTTATTGCTCCAATAATATCAGGTGCTTTAGTCTATCTATTTCATTTTTGATATAGTAGTTTTCTTTATCTTGCTTAAGAGTATCACTGTAATATCAAGAAGGGTAGGTAGTGTTTTCTCCCTTTTCTAAAATAAAAATTATGACTAGAATTAAATCATCTAAGCAGGTCAGGTTTCATTCATTGATGTGATCCTTACATAATTTTACACAATTTTTTGCAAAGAAAGGCAGACAGCTATTCTTGATAAATTAGAAACTGCTCATTACTGAGATATGTAAACAATGGAAGATTATTTAATACAGACAGTGTGGACTTTAGGTAGAGACAGGGAGTGTGTCTTTCAGGTGGCTTTATTTTGTGCCATTTCCTAACTTCGCATTAAAGAAAGTAGTATTGCATTGTGTGAATTAGGACACTGTCTCAGAAGATCTCTCTTTCTATGTTTCTCCCTGTTTAGTGTGCTTAAAAGCAGGTATTCAGTGTATATAAAGGTACAACTATTTTTTGCTCTGGACTCATTTGTCTTTGATGAGACAAAAAATTGGAGCGTTTTGAACTAGGTTAATATAGAAAATTTTTAAGCTGTCATTAATGAAATGACCTGCTACAAATCTACAGGATGTTAGCATGCAAACTTTCAATGTTAACGAGAAGGGGAAAGACCCTGATAGTTTACAAAGATTTACTTCTGAAAAAAAGGCCCTAGTTTGCTTGCTTAAATGGTCACACAGAGTGACAAGTGACCAGTGCACCAAGTTCATGTAAGTTGCAAAAGAAAAAGAAAAATGACACCTCTGGTCAATGACAGATGAACTTTGCATCCATCATGCTGGTACAAGGAAAACAGGTGAATTGTTACTGTTGTCTGCAAAGTCTTTCATCAGCAGCACCCCGTGGAGCTGTGCCTGTGGCAAAATAAATAGTTGTCCTGTGACTGTCCTACTACATATTTTGGCTTTTTAAGCCTTTTAAAACTAATTATTAGTAAATAGTAACATAACATTATGCTTCATGCTGAAGGCCAATAAAAAAAGGAATCACCTAGGTTCGAAATGACACAGTGTAATGGGATGGAAATCATCATGAATCCTACCTGGCTTGTAAGCATACCAGATTTGTATTGTCAATTGTGCCACCACATATTATCTTGGTGGATGTTTCCGGGAATAATGTACAAATGCTTTCAAATGGCCACACCATACTCACAAGGGTGTGTGATACCAATCTGGTTTGCTGGCATTGTCAACTCTCGAACAATAGAATTCAGTTCTCCACTAAGGTGCTCATGACCTTGTTGCTGTTAGTAAAACAAGCCTTATGGCATATCACTCATCCAGATTAACATCCAAGTGGGTTCACGTTAAAACTCAATTATTTTAGCTACTGCCCATTAAAAAAAAAACCTTGCCTTAAAATAACAACCTTGCACTTATTTGTTAAGTGGTAATTCTGTTTTGCCAAACATTGAACTTTTAAGATTTAAAAAGTGAAAAAAACAATAGTGTAATCCTTATTTGAATGTTTTGATTCACACTCAAGTCAGGTTAGTGTAAAAAACAGATGTTAAAGATAGATTTAAATAAGTAAAGATAGAAATACAATGTTTAAAAATACACTTGAAAAATGACAAATCAGAAAAAAATGGCGGTGTGATAGGGTCCTCCCACCATACCGCTCCCAGGAAAGGAGGTGAAGAACGCCAGCGGCTGCCGGCGAACACGGACCACTCACTCCAAAAACAGCATTGCGAATGACAGAGAAACAACGCCGAACGCCCAGCCCAAGAAAACAGGTACAAAATTTTCACAAAGATCGGAGGGCGCACGGAGCACAATAGAGCCCAGAGCACGGGAGGGACGCACTCGCCAGGTCGGCGCGGCGCGACCTGCCCCCCAAGCGGTTACGCGCCTCCCCATACACGCAGTCAGGGACAAGCCCAGAGTTGGGACAGAGCAGTTGCTCGGGCCGGCGAGCCCTGTGGAGAGGAGGAAGGTGCCAGAGCCAGACACAACTCGCAGCTGCAATATACAGAGACTGCCGAGGGCTGGAGAGGAACTGGGCGGGGACCGAGATTCAGCTACCCGGGATAGTGCGCGGGAACCCGCAGGCCGGCACTGCGCCACTAGAAGTCAGCGGGACTGGGCCCAGGAGTTTATCGGAGAGCGGGACGCGCCCTTAGAGGTTGCTTACAACTACCGGCGGAGAAAAACTGCGCTCCCGGCGCGATCGGAGCCCAGCTGTGCGCCAGGCTGGCGGCGGCCGCCATCTTTACAGCCGCCCGCGCGGATCCGTGAGCCGCGTCTCTAGCTCCGCCCCGCCCCGGCCCAGGGCTCATCCGCTGGGGCGAGACAGGCTTTGCCTGTGGTGGCCAGGGACAGCGGCATCCGTGGGTTCCAGGTGGGACGAGATCCCGGAACTGTAGAGGTGGGACCTTTGAGTATTGGAAACAGTTTGCAGCTCGTCCTTCTGGTTCTGCTACCCCGGCTCTGGCCTCCGACAACTCCGCTCCGTGCCGGTCCTAGTGCCCGCCCCTCAAGTCCCAGCCCTCCTGTACCCCAGAGATCGCTCATTTTGAAGGTTGCTGGCCATAGTGACTCATTTGGTATAACTGCTGGTTCCCATGACAACCAAATACCTCAAGAGCCACAGGCTGAACCAGAGCAGCTCCCATAATCCTGCCCACTTCAATAGGGAATTTCGCGCCACCCAAGAGTGCTTCCAGCTGCCACTACTCCCCCCTCCCCGTGGGAACATCCCCCGGTGGAGACTGCTGGGGATAGAGACGGCCACCTGCCTCGCCTTGAGGTCTAGTGGTGGAAAAGGGGTACACAATTGGAGATCCCCCTATCAACCAGTTTCACGCGGAGACACACATCAGAAGGGCAGACACACGTGGCTAGATGAGCAACCTCTGAGCTGTGTAAAATTTCCCAACTCAGCTCTCACACTGCAGCCAAAGGAAATTGTGTTTCTACCAGAACCTCAGGAAGAGCAGGGTCAAAGTAACCCCTAGGAGCTACAAGACCCCTCCCAAAGCACAGGGCTTTCGCATACCCCAACTGGGGAATCAGAGTCTGCTACGGACATAACAGAATACCTAGCTAATAGAGAGCGGAGGACTCATATTCTCAAGTACAATCCATTAGCTCAGAGCCCACGCTGGGAGGTCATTCTCACCACACTCCACTGGGAAGAGGAGAAGACCACAGGTCAGAGTTAACTCAAGATCCAACAAACTTGCTAAAATACACCTAAGGCAATACAGGCCACTACTTCTCTCCCTGGCTTTGCCAAGGAAAAATAATTGTGGGCCTGGTGACAGGGCCATAAACTAGCTCTAACACCCCCAGCTCTCGACCAAGAGACCAGATGAGAAAAAACCAGCGAAAGAACTCAGGGAACATGAAAAATCAGAGTGAAAAGTCACCCCCAAAAGAAATTATCAGTTCCTCAGCAATGGATACCAATCCAAATGAAATGGGTAGAATGACAGAAGAGGAATTTCGTTTATGGATTATAAGAAAGCTCAATGAAATTCAAGAGAAAATTGAATCCCAGCACAAAGAAACCACAAGAAAAATGCAAGAAATGAATGAAAAATTCTCCAAAGAAATAGAAATATTACGGAAAAATCAAATAGAAATCCTAGAAATGAAAGAAGCATTCAAGGATCTACAAAACACAGTGGAAAGCCTTAAGAATAGGCTGGACCATGCAGAGGAAAGAATTTCAGAGCTAGAAGACAGCTCCTATGCACTAAATAAATCAGCTGAAGAGAAAGAACACAAAAACAAGAGACAGGAAAAAAGCATACAAGAAATGTGGGATTATGTAAAGAGGCCAAACATAAGGATAATAGGTATCCCTGAGGGAGAGGAAGAAAATTTGCATGGGCTGGAAAATTTATTTGAAGGAATAATAGAGGAAAATTTCCATGGCTTAGCCAGAAATCTCGACATCCAAGTACAAGAAGCACACAGGACTCCTGGGAGAGTCAACGTGAAAAGGCATTCACCACGCCACATAATTATTAGACTGACCAAAGTAAACACAAAAGAGGCACTCCTCAGAGCTGTAAGACAAAAAAAGGAGGTAACCTACAAAGGGAAACCATCAGATTAACTGCAGATTTCTCAACTGAAACCTTACAAGCCAGAAGGGAATGGGGAGACATCATCAATCTCCTAAAACAAAACAAAGGTCAACCCAGAATTCTGTATCCTGCCAAACTAAGCTTCTTATATGAGGGAGAAATTAAGACCTTTCCAGATAAGCAATCACTGATAGAATTTGCGAAATCCAGACCCGGCCTTGCAAGAAATGCTTAGACCTGCATTATACACTAACCAGCGCAACAGACACCACCTATGTAAAATTATGCAAAGGCTAAAACCCCAGAAACCAGACTCCACAATGACGCAAGAGGTAAAACAAAAGATACCACCCAACAGAATAATCAGAAATTTACCCCAAATATCAATTCTCTCAATAAATGTAAATGGCTTGAACTGCCCATGAAGAGACATAGGCTGGCTGAATGGATTAAAAAATACAAACCAAGTATCTGTTGTCTTCAGGAAACACACCTCACACACAAAGACGCATTCAGACTCAAGGTGAAAGGATGGAATACAATCTTTCAGGCTAATGGAAACCAAAAGAAATCTGGAGTAGCCATCCTCATTTCAGATGACATCAACTTTAAAGCAATAAAAGTAAAGAAGGACAAAAATGGACACTATATAGTGGTGAAGGGAAAAATTTCACAAGAGGATTTAACAATCCTAAACATTTATGCACCCAACACAGGAGCACCCAGGTACATAAAACAAATGCTGTTAGATCTAGACAACATAATAAGCAGGAATGCCATAATTGCAGGGGACTTCAACACCCCACTGACGGAACTGGACAGATCCTCCAAACAAAAAGTAAATAGAGAAATAAAAGACCTAAACAGGACTCTAGAACATTTGGGCCTAACAGATATCTACAGAACACTCCACCCAAATAACACTGAATATACATTCTTCTCATCAGCTCATGGAACTTTCTCTAAAATTGACCACATCCTAGGCCACAAAACAGATCTCAACAAATTCAAAAAAATAGAAATCATACCATGTATCTTTTCAGACCACAGCGGAATAAAATTAGATATCAATTCCAACAGAAACTCACATCTTCCTCCAAAAACTTGGAAACTAAACAATCTATTGATGAAGGAGTATTGGGTCAAAGAGGAGATTCAAAATGAAATCAAAAGATTCTTCGATCTAAACGATAATGGGGACACAAGTTATCAAAATCTGTGGGATACAGCAAAAGCAGTCTGAGAGGAAAATTTATCGCCCTAAATTCCCACATCCAAAAGACAGAAAAGTCACAAATCAGTAAACTAATGAATCATCTTAAGGAAATGGAATAGGAAGAGCAAAGCAATCCTAAAACCAGCAGAAGAAAAGAAATAACCAAAATTAGAGCAGAATTAAATGAAATCGAGAACAAAAGAACAATACAGAAGATCAATGAAATGAAAAGCTGGTTCTTTGAAAAGATAAACAAAATAGACAGGCCACTTGCCAGGTTGACCAGAAGCAGAAAGGAAAGGACTCTAATAAGCTCAATTAGAAATGAAAAAGGAGAAGTCACAACTGATACCGTGGAAATACAAAACATCATCTTTGAATACTACAAAAATCTCTATGCCCACAAACACGAAAATGTGGAAGAAATGGACAAATTCTTAGAAACACACTACCTCCCTAGGCTCAACCAGGAAGAAACAGAATTTCTAAACAGACCAATATCAAGCACCGAAATTGAAGCAGTAATTAAAAATCTACCCACAAAAAAAGTCCCGGACCAGATGGGTTCACACCTGAATTCTACCAAGCCTACAAAGAAGAACTGGTGCCTATACTGCAGAAATTATGTGAAAATATCCAGAAGGATGGAATCCTCCCAAACTCATTCTACGAAGCCAATATCACCTTGATACCAAAGCCAGGAAAGGACACAACAAAAAAAGAAAACTACAGACCAATATCCCTTATGAATATAGATGCAAAAATTCTCAATAAAATCCTTGCAAACCGAATTCAAAAGCACATCAAAAAAATAATCCATCATGATCAGGTGGGCTTTATTCCCGAGATGCAGGGATGGTTCAACGTACGCAAATCTATAAATGTAATTCACCATATAAATAAAGCAAGAACAAAGATTATATGATCCTTTCAATAGATGCAGAAAAGGCTTTTGACAAAATCCAACACCCTTTTATGATAAAAACTCTTAACAATATAGGCATAGATGGCTCATTCCTAGAAACTATTAAAGCCATATACGATAAACCCACAGCCAATATCATACTGAATGGGGAAAAATTGAAGGCATTCCCCCTTAAAACTGGCACCAAACAAGGGTGTCCACTATCTCCACTTCTTTTCAACATAGTGCTGGAAGTCCTGGCCACAGCAATTAGACAAGACAGAGGAATCAGGGGCGTCCAGATGGGGGCAGAAGAGGTCAAACTTTCACTATTCGCAGACGATATGATATTATACATAGAAAACCCCAAAGATTCAACCAAGAGATTACTGGAATTGATAAATGAATTCAGCAAAGTCTCAGGATACAAAATTAATTCACACAAATCCATAGCCTTCATATATGCTAATAACAATCAAGCCGAGAAACAAATTAAAGATGCTATACCTTTTGCAATAGCAACAAAGAAAATTAAATACTTAGGAATATATCTAACTAAGGAGATCAAAGACCTATATAGAGAGAATTATGAAACACTGAGAAAGGAAATTGCAGAGGATGTAAATAGATGGAAAACCTTACCATGCTCTTGGATAGGCAGAGTCAACATAGTAAAAATGGCTTTGCTACCTAAATTAATTTACAGAATCAATGCAATCCCTATCAAAATACCAACATCATTTTTTGCCGATCTAGAAAAAATAATTCTACGCTTCGTGTGGAACCAGAGAAGACCCCGTCTAGCCAAAGCAATCTTAAGCAAAAAGAACAAATTGCGAGGCATCTGTCTACCAGACTTCAAACTATACTACAAGGCTATAGTAACCAAAACTGCATGGTATTGGCACAAGAACAGACATGTAGACCAATGGAACAGGACTGAGAACCCAAATATAAAACCAACCTCATACAGTCACCTGATCTTTGACAAATTCCAGAAAAACGTACACTGGGGAAAAGATTCCCTATTCAACAAATGGTGCTGGGAAAATTGGATGGCCATATGTAGAAGACTGAAAGTGGACCCACACCTCTCACCTCTCACAAAAATCAATTCACAATGGATAACAGATCTAAACCTAAGACATGAAACCATAAGAATTCTCGAAGAAAACGTTGGAAAAACTCTTATGGACATTGGCCTAGGCAAAGAATTTATGAAGAAGACCCCCAAAGCAATCACAGCAGCAACAAAAATAAATACATGGGACCTGATCAAATTGAAAAGCTTCTGCACAGCCAAGGAAACTATCACTAGAGTGAACAGACAACCTACAGAATGGGAGAAAATATTTGCATGCTACACCTCTGATAAAGGGCTTATAACCAGAATCTATACAGAACTTAGGAAAATCAACAAGAAAAAATCAAACAACCCTATTAAAAAATGGGCAAAGGACATGAACAAAACTTTTCCAAAGAAGACAGAATGATGGCCAGCAAACATATAAAAAAGTGCTCAACTTCTCTAATCATCAGGGAAATGCAAATCAAAACCACAATGAGATATCACTTAACTCCAGTGAGATTGGCTCATATCAAAAAATCCCCAAATAACAAATGTTGGCGGGGATGTGGACAGGTAGGAACACTCATACACTGCTGGTGGGACTGCAAATTAGTACAACCTCTATGGAAAAGAATATGGAGATATCTCAAAGAATTAAAAGTAGAATTACCATTTGACCCAGCAATCCCACTACTGGGTATTTATCCAAAAGAAAAAAAGACATTTTATAATAAAGACATCTGCTCTCGAATGTTCATAGCAGCACAATTCACAATTGCAAAGTTGTGGAAACAACCCAGGTGCCCATCAATACACGAGTGGATCAATAAAATGTGGTATATGTATACCATGGAGTATTACTCAGCAATAAGGAACAATAGTGAATTAACACATCTGGTATTATCCTGGTCGGAGCTAGAACCCATTCTTCGAAGCGAAGTGTCACAGGATTGGAAAAACAAGCATCACTGGTACTCACCATCAAACTGGTACTAACTGATGAACACTTACATCACACAGGGCAATAACATTCATCAGGGGGCGGGCGGGCGGGAGGGGGGTGGAAGGGATGGGAAAAACTCTCACTGAATGGATGTGGGGAGCACAGTTTGGGAGATGACCACGATTGTGGCTCTGACACGGGCAGAACAGGGGCAATGTGTATGGCCAAAATGTTGTACCCCCATGATATTCTGAAATTAAAAAAATAAATAAAAAAAAAAAAAAAAAAAAAGAAAAATGACAAATCAAATGAATGCTACTAAATTCATTTATAGATTAAAGTAGAAGGAGAACAGAGATTGCAAATTTTACCCATGTAACTAGTCCTTTATTTCAGAAAAATATAATGATACTAGATAAGGTTATATAAACTACAGGGTATTAAAAAAATGACTTCCAACTTCTCTTTCAGCAACCTAACTTGGAAGAGGGAAAAGTTAGTGAGATGACATATCTTAAAAAATTGAAACTGTGTTCTTGTTTGCAATGAAGTGTCCAATGAAACATGAACTGAGCATAAAACCAGGTCATTGATAATTTTCCAACGGAAGTTTTGCCAAGGCAAATTTTCTGTGATAAATTTGCTGTAACATTTCAAACCATGTCACTTTGTAAAGTAGGGCTGAATTTCAGGTATTGTAGAGGCTTTATAAGCAGGAGACCTTAGTTCCTACTGCATCAAATATTTATGCATATATAAGGCAAACGTCTATCTATTGTACTCTACAAGTTTACTACTATCACTGGCAAAAGAAATTTGAATCTTAGGTTAACCATTTAATTTCCCTTATTCAACAATAGTTTAGGGCTATAAACACCTGTAATCAATTTAAGAGTTATTCGTGATAGCTGGGTAAAATTTGTTCCAGAATGATTCTAAATTGACAACAGGGGCTTTTCTCTATGACCTTGATTACCCATGGAAATGACTTTAAATGTCACCCAAAGGGAAAGAAAAAAGTTTCTACATAGGGCTAGAAGAAATGTTATGAGTGCACATATTTTTTAACCAATCAACTTTGCTTCTGAGGATTATATTAAATATATACTGTAATCAGTGAGCAAAAATATATGTGCCAGGTGCAAAACTGAAAGCTATTGCTCTAAGGTGAGGAATAAGGCAAGGATGCTCACTCCTGCCACTTCTATTCAACACCATAGTGGAAGTCCTAGCTGGAACAATGAGTCAAGAAAATGAAATAGAAGGCATCCAGGTTTATGATGGTTCAGAACTCTAAAGGCAGGTGTCCCAGAATAGCAGGTAGAAGTCATATCAGTCTTAATAACTTAGCCTTGGGTGTCACAATGTTACTTCAGCTATAGTCACAAACTACCAGTATTCAAGGAGTGGGAAAATAGACCTCACCTTTTGATAATGGAAGAAGTTGCAAAGTTACATTCTAAGAAGAAAATGCCAGATGGGAGACACTGTTGTAGCCATGTTTGGAAAATACAACCTGTCACATCATCTTTAACCCATGATTGTGTATTGCTTTTTTCCCCCAATTTTTTTTATTGTGCTAAAATGCATATAACACGAAATTTTCTGTCTTAACCATTTTTAGGTAGGCAGTGGTATTAAGTACATTAATATTTTTGTACAACTACAACTACCATTCATCTCTGGAACTGTTCATCTTGCAAAACTGAAACTTTATACCCATTCGACAACTCCCCATTCACACTCCCACCAGCCCCTGGCAACCACCATTCTAGTTTCTGTTTCTATGATTTTAGCTACTCTAAGGACTTCGTATAAGTGGAATCATGAAGTACTTTTCATTTGGTGACTGCTTTATTACAATTAATGTAATATCCTCAAGGTTGTTGCATATGGCAGGATTTCCTTCATTTTTAAGCTAAATAATCCATTGTATGTATATATCACATTTTGCTTATCATTCATTTGTCAGTGAGCACTTGTGTTGCTTCCACATTTTCATCATTGTGAATACTGCTGCTATGAACATGGGTGTACAAATATCTCTCTGAAACACTGCTTTCAATAATTTTAAGTATAGAAAATTTTAGTATACAGACCTAGAATTGGAGTCACTGGATAATACAGTAATTCTGTTTTAAATTTTTTTGAGGAACCACCACACTGTTTTCACTGTGGCTATGCCATTTTAGATTCCCACCAACAGCACACCACGGTTCCAATTTGTCCACATCCTTAATCCTAGTTACTTTGTTTCTTTTTTGATAGTGGCCATCCTTATGGGTGTGAGGTGGTATCTCATTGCAGTTTTGATTTGCATTTTGCTACTGATTAGTGATGTTGAGCATATTTTCATGTGCTTATTGGCCATTTGTATATCTTTTTAGGAGAAATGTCCATAAAGCCTTTGCATATTTTTACAATCAGGTTGTTTATTATTTTGTTGAGTTTTATGAGTTCTCTATATATTTTGTATATTAAGCCTCATCAGATGTATGACTTACAATTATTTTCTCCCATTCTTTGGAATGCATTTTTATTCTGTTGATAATGTCTTTGATGCACAACTTTTAAATTTTTTTCCATGAAATCCAAATTGTCTACTTTTTTTGTTTCCTATGCCTTTGGTTTCATATCCAAGAAATTATTGCCAAATCCAATGTTGCAAAGGTTTTGCCCTTTCTCTAAGAATTTTATATTTGTTACGTCTTCAGTTTAGACCATGAATTCGTTTTGAGTTAATTTTTGTATGGTGTTAGGTAACTTTATTCTTTGCATATGAATATGCAGTTTTCTGACTAAAATTTGTTGAAAATACTGTTTTTCTCTCCCTTGCATGGTCTTGGCACCTTTGTTGAAAATCACTGGACCATATATGTGAAGGTACATTTAATGACTCTTTATTTTATGCCATTGGTTTATATATCTTTCTTTACTCTGGTACCACATGTCATAAGGGATATTGGGTTTTAGTTTTCTTGTACTGTCTTTGCCTGGCTTTGGTATCAGAGTAATGCTGGCTTCATAGAATGTTAGAGACTGTTCCCTTCTCTTTAATTTTTTTGGAAGAGTTTAAGAAATACCTGTTAAATATTTGGTGGAATTCATTGCTGAAGCTATAAGAACTGAGGCTTTTCTTTGTCGAGAGACATTTGAATACTGATTTAATCACCTTACTAGTTATTGATCTGTTCAGATTTCTATTTCTTCATGATTTAGTCTTGGTATATTTTTGTTTCTAGGAATGTGTCCATTTCATCTAGGTTATTCAATTTGTCAGCTTACAATTGCTCATAGTACTCTCTTATAATTGCTCTTATTTCTGTAGAATTAATAATAATGTTCCTATTTTCCTTTCTGATTTTAGTAATTTCAGTCTTCTCTCCTTTTTTCTTAGTACATATAGCTAAAGGTTTGTCAGTTTCCTTGATCTTTTTGAAGAACCAGCTTTTGGTTTCATTGATTTTTCTTTGTTGTTTTTATCGTCTCTATTTTGCTTGTCCTGATCTAATCTTTATTATTTCCTTCCTTCCACTAGCTTTTTTTCCTAGTTCGTAAGTTATATATTTAGGTTATTGCTTTGAAATTTTTCTTGATTTTTACTATAAGCATTTATGACTATAAATTTCCCCTTTAGCAGTGTTTTCACTAAGTCCCATAAGTTTCTGTATGTAGTGTCTTTGTTTTCATTTATCTCTAAGTATTTTCTAATTTCATTTGTGATTTCTTCTTTGATTCATTGGTTGTTTAAGAGTATGTAGTTTAATTTCCACAAACTTGCAGATTTTCAAGTTTTCCTTCTCTTATAGATATATAATGTCACCTTGTACTCAGAGAAGATACCTTGTATCATATCTATCTTTTTAAATATATTGAGACATAATTTGTTTCCTAACCTATGATCTATCCTGGAAACGTACCATGTGCTCTTGAGAAGAATGTATATGCTGTTGTAGAGTGTTCTATATATATCTCTTAGATCTAGTTAGTTAATTGTGTTGTTTCAGTCTCTATTTCCTTACTTCTTTCCAATTGTTCTATCCATTATTGGTAGCGGCATATTGAAGTTTCCAACTATTATTATAAAATTGTCTGTTTCTCCTTCAATTTTGTCAGTTTTGCTTCATATATCTTGATGGTCTATTATTGGATGCATACAGGTTTATAACTGTTTTTATCTCTTTGTTGTCTCAAAACTTTTATTAACATATATTCTTGTTTATGCTTTATGTCTTGCAACTTTTTTTTGTCTTAAAGTGCATTTTTTTCAGACATTAATACAGCCACTTCTGCTTTCTTCTTATTTATTACTATTTGCGTGAAATATCCTTTTATAGCCTTTCCCTTTCAACCTATATGCATCTTGGGCTCTAAAGTGAGTCTCTCATAAACAACATATAGTTGAGTCATTTTTTTTAATCTAGTTGGCCAATCTCTGTCTTTTGATTTGCAAATTTAGTCCATTTACATTTAAATAATTACTAATAAGGAGGGACTTCTGTCATTTTACTATTTGTTTTTTATGTGCTTTATAGATCTTTTTGTTCCTCATTTCCTGCATTACTGTCTTCTCTGGTGTTCAGTTAGTTTTTTTATAGTGAAACATTTAAGTTCTTTTCTCATTTCATGTTTATTCTTCAGCTATTTTATTTGTTGTCATCATGGGAATTATATTTAACATTCTAAAGTTATAATACTCTAATTTAAATTTATACCAGCTTAACTTCAATAACATACAAAAACTCTGCTCACTTAAGAGCCCTGTCCCCATTCCTTTCAGTTGTTGATGTAAAAAATTGCATCTTTATACATTGTGTGCTCAAAACATAAACTAATAATTTCTAGTGCACTAGCCTTTTAAATTATGTAGAAAATAAATTATGAAGTTGCAAACCAAAGTTACAATGATATTAGCTTTTAGACCAATAATAATTTTTTTAATATATTAGTCTCTCAAAACATGTGGAAAACCTATAGTGGAATTACCATTGTTATAGTAATACTAGATTGTATAATTGCCCATGTATTTATCTTTACTGAGATCTTTATTTCTTCATATGCCTTTGAGTTACTATCTAGTGTCCTTCCATTTCAACCTGCAGGACTCCCTTTAGCATTTCTTGCATGACATGTGTAGTAGTCAATAAACTTCCTCAGACTTTTGTTTACCTGGGAATTTGTTAATTTCTTCCTCCGTTTTGTTTTGTTTGTTTTTTAGCATTTCAAATATATCAGCCTATTGCTTTCTGGTATCCAAAATTTCTGATGAGAAATTGTCTGCTAATCTTACTGAGGATCTCTTGTATATGACCATCACATTTTTCTTGCTTATTTTAAAATTCTCTCTTTTCTCTGGTTTTCAACAGTGTAGTTAAAATATGTCTCCAGGTAGATCTCTTTGTGGTCATCATACTTGGAGTTCTTTGAAGTTTCTTGAATGTTTATATTCATGTCTTTCATCTTCAAATATTTTCTATACCTCTTTCTTTCTCTCTTCTCCTTCTGCAACTCCATAATGTGTATGATGTGCTTGATGGAGTCCTTTAAGTCTCTTAGGCTCTGTTCACTTTTCTTCATTTTTTTTTCCTTCACCTCCTCAGACTTAAAGATTTCTATTGTTTTATCTTCAAGTTTTCTGATTCTTTATTTTGCCTGCTGAAATCGGACTTTGAATCTCTCTAGTGAATTTTTCATTTCAGTTTTTATACTTTTCAGCTCCAGAATTTTTTTTTTGTCTCTTTTTAGGTTTTCTTTCTCTTTATTGATATTTTTATTTTGTTCCTACATCATTTTCTTGACTTTCTCCATGTCTTCATTTAGTACTTTGAGCATCTTTAGGACAGATGTTGTAAAATCTTTGTCTAGCAGAACTGTTATAAGGTCATTTCAGGGTCATTCTCTGTTTGATTTATTAGTTTTTTTCTTTAACTAGGCCGTACTTTCCTGTTTCTTTGTATCCTTTGTAAATTTTTGTGGAAAACTGGACATTTAATCTAAAAATGTGGTAACTAGAAAACATTTTCTCCCCCTTTCCAGGGTTTCCTGCTTTTTTAGTTTTTTTGTTTGTTTTGTTTGTTTTTGTTTGTTTTGTTTGTTTTTGTTTGTTTTTTGTAAGCTGTCTCTGCCAAGGGCCAAACAGAGATATACACTTAAGGTCTTTTTAAGTCATTTCTGTGCTGGTGCCTTCTCTTGGTCACACACAATGACTGTCTAATTTCCCCTGTATATGCAGTTGGTTTTGTATATTGTAGTAGTCAATGTCTGGTACTCAAAAGAGGAAAAAGACAAAAATAAGGGGCATGGAGGGTGTCATCAGCCCTTTAAATCCCCTGGAAGTCATCTCAACCAGAGGGGGAGGGGCTTGCAACAATGTCTGCACCTCTGTGATCAGAAGAAAGAATCAGGGATCAGATCACAGATTCATGATATCTGGAAGACAAGGCCTTTCTTCCCAACCCTGGTTCCCACAAAGCTGTGTTTTAGCTACTCCAGGAACATGTGCACAGCTGCTTGACATGATGCTGAGGGGTGGGGGATGGGTAGCTACTGCTGTGCTAAGAGCTGAAAGTGACCAAAATTAATCACAATTTGCCATCCAAGTCTTCCCCTGAAAGATGTAAGCCTTCACTAGACTCCAGAGTTCCAAAAATATTACATCAGACAGATTGTGTTACTGTAATTTTTGTCTAGGTAAGGAGACAGTTTCCTTGTGCTTCATATTCTGCCATCTTCCCAGAGTCTTTTACTGTATACTGCTTTTTAATAAAATATGTTCTTATTTATTTGTTTCCTTCCTCTGCTTTAAATGTAATTGCCCTGTATATTTGTTTACTTCTGTACCATCTTACCAAGTATAGTGCCAAGTACGTAATAAGTGCTCATAAATGTTTGAATATATGAATGAAATACATTCATTTTATCTCATATCATAGATACTATTTACTTTTTTCTAACCTGAAAATATTTTATTTTTAAATTTTCATAGCATAAAGGTAAATATATTTTTGATTCAATAATCCGCATGAATTCCTTTTGCCTCGTTTGTATGATTCTTAGGTCATTGGTAACATTGACGGAAGTCTTCACATGCACCATCATTTCAACCCTGTTTCTTTTGTGTTTACAGATTTAATTCATTTTCCACTTTCTAACAGTGAGTAATTCCATAAGCAAGCTTTTTAAAGCTTTAATCTAAATCTTCTTTGTGGGTGGCTAAAATTTGACAGTCATTGTTTGAAAAGTCTCATCAGAAATATCTATTTTCATGGCTGTGTTTTAATATCAGACATAATCCAGAAATTTTCATAGCACACATGTTTGTTCTGTCAAGATAAAATAATCAGGGTGGCTGCCTTGCTTATGCTCAATAGAAACACTGTAAATAAACCCAGCATTGCAGTCAGTAATCTAAAATAACAAAATAGTTTTACTTCTTGAAATATAACCAAGACTGGCAGGCATGAAAGTAAGGTAAAATTTGTCCATGTATGCACATGAAATTTAACTTGTCCTAAGCCTTTTATGCTTCCTTGTACTTTCTATATCCTGTCATAGAGAATTGTTCTTGGGCTTAGAGAGAGAGGTTATGTGCATATTCTCCCTCTCTGAATTCTGACCTATGTTCTAATGGATACAAAGAAGAAAAACCATTTGACATTGTCTTACTTTTTAAGTCTTTAGATCAGAATACGCAAAGATGTACAGGCAATTGCTGTTCATTATTGTAAGTCCATACTAGAACCAGCAGAGTCGTCATTGGATGTAGAATTTATTTAATACTCTGACTACAAGGAGTTGGTTTCTTCACTATTATTAAAAACAAGCATTTTTCTTACCCTTTACTCCTAAAGCTTTTTAGTGCAGACATAGAGAAGGAAAATCATTGACGAAGAGGGGAAGCTGAACAAATGGGTTCCGGTTCTGCCTTCGTACAGTTCACTGTCTCATTGACACCTTTAAAATTTTGTCACCACTATATCAAACTGCTCGGTTTCCCCCAACACAACAGTCCCCAGAGAAAATGCCCTTTCCTTTCATTTCTTTTGCATAGCTTAGACATACTGGTATTTTTAGAGTGTTGCCTTGTTACACATTAAAAGAATAAACTGTAATAAAGAAGTAACAATAAAATCTGCTATAAACTTTAAAAAGAAACTTCAACAAAGTATTTCATTACTATATTTATAGATTATGAGCCTTCAAGAACTATGAAGCCTCAAAATGTAGGTAATTATCTTGATGATATTCTTTGCTCTCTTAAGCTTTTGACTGTTTCTATGTGGGGGATGCCCTATTATTATTGACCACACAGAAGCAGTCTACAGGGTATCTATCCTGGTCCTTACTCAGACTGGGGAGAAATGTTCTTGCTACTCAACTTTTGCTTTGAAAGACATGAATTTCCAATGGTTTTCTGGCAATCTGTGATAATTCACATAATGAAGTAGCTCACACTTTGATTTAGCCCAAACATCCTGCCTACAGAAAAGTTATCTGGCCCATTACAGCTTCATGGACTAGTGAAATTTTACTATATTACTGCTATAATTGCCATAGCAATTATAGTCCTGTCATCTATGGATTCCATTGTAGCATATTAGTCTGATGGCTTGAAGTAGTGGGAAAAGTTAATTGAATTGGTTAAACCTAATATACAATGTCACAGGACCATCTTCCTCTTGCTTTTTAATTTTATAATACATACCTATACATACACATAAAATTATTTCTAATACATTGTAAACTTCTTGAATGTAGTAGTTGCATCCAATTTATTTCGTTCTTCCTATTTTATGCCAATAGTAGGCAGACAGCCAATACAGAGTTGTTGACGGCTGAGAAAATAGTATTAATACTTAACCTCCTTTTGATTAACAAATCATACCCCAATAGTCTGAAGCCTTTGGAAATTCCTGAAAATATATATGCTTACAAATTTTTTTCCATCTCTTTTCAGGATATAATGCTTGCTTCATAAAGACTTTCTTCATTATTTATCTGTCTAGCCATCAATTTTCATTTTCTGTAAAAATAAAATATGCTTTAGCTTTTTATAAACTCAGTTGAGGTTTGTAGGGGAGAGTTAATGCCACATTGGTCTGAGGAAACAATACTGGACTGCAGTATAGTTTAGAGAAATTATTTCTGAAATGTATCATCTAAGTACTACTGATTATAACAAATATTTGGTAGATTTACATGTTATAGTTTTTTGACGTTCTATTTGAGGTCATTCTGTCAATCTGATTATTGTATCTTTCAAGATACTTTCTTAGTGGCATTCCTAGTTTGAAATTTTCATCTGTGTGGAATACTCTATTCTCACGTATCATAATTTAATATCCAGTTTTTAAAAATCTTTCCTTAAACATTTTATATTAAAGCAGATTTTCTCATTTATTTTTTAAAAACTGAGCTAAAAATAGAAAATTGATGCTCTAAAAGCATCAGATTATTTTAAAAATTAAATTTATAATGTTTTAAAAATGAAATGTGCTCTACTAAAACAAAAAGAGAAAATTATATCCAATCTTATGAGCCTAATCCATAAAATTATTTTAATAACAATATCAGTTTAAGTAATTGATGTTCATAGTGAACTGTTAACTGGAAAGAAACATTCAAAGGAGAATGACCAAAGCAGGGAGTTACTTTGAATATTAGCAATAAAACTAATTACTAATTCAAATGATACCAAATCCCACCTACCATTTCTGTTTGCTTCAGTTCATCCTATTATACCTTTTTCATTGTACTTGATCTTTTAGGAAAGATAAGCCACTAAAACATACTTTCCTTTGATTTAGCATATATCATTCTGTGTTTGACCCCTTGCGGAATCACCTCAGCCATCCAGAGGGTGTATTGTAAAAACCACTTGTGAGTTTTTATTCTGAAGAATGATATATAAAAGTAGCTGAGAAGCTGTTTTAGATGGCAGTCACTGGGATTGTTTTGTCTATGTTTTGTCATGGAATTGAATTACTGGTACTTGACATAAATGACAGTTTAAAACTGAGTAAACTGAATGAAAAGACTTTTGGATAAATAAACAATTTCTCTTCAGAATAAGTAATTTATTTCTTTGTTTCCACATGTACATATAATTTAATATTTAGACCCTCAAAAAACATAGGATAATTAGCTTATGAAAGAAATTATGGCTTAAACTTAGTCTCAATAAATAGTGAATGTAATCATTTTTGCCACGTTTGCATAAGAAAACCATTCTAAAAGCAATTCATGTTCAGACTGAGCACGAAAACATCTTATAGATTAATTTTTATGAGAAAACAGTATAAACACAAATCTACTGTCAGCATCAAAGCAAACCTAAATATAATAAAATTACAACACAAAGAAATTTTAACATATCTGAGAAGCTCAAAGTATTTTTACACATCAATCTTGTAAAGTTTTTACATTTTAAAAAGAATAAATTAAAGTACTTGGTATAGGATAACGCTATGCATACTGAAGTAACTTAGAAAATACTTGTAAAACTACAGATAAGAGGAAAATAAAGAAAAAATTAGATTAATGAAGCCAAAAAAGCATAAAAAGATTTGTAGCATATTGGTGGCATTACTGGATATGGAATCTTGATCTAAAATATCTTGATTCATATTTTCTCTGTGTAACACATGTCATGTCATGTCACTAGTACTTTAAAATATTCAATTACTTCCATCGTTATTAGCCTTTGCCTAAGGTTCTTTAAATAGCATCTAGGGATCTGACTTCTGTTTTCTCCCCACTATAATCCCCCACCATATATGGAATAGATTTTTCTAATCTAGTATTACTACAATGAAGATAAATCACCCTGCCTCACTTACCACTAATGCTATCTACTGATGGTATCTTTTTGTGTGTCAATAATGCAATCTTTGTTGTTCTACCTGGAAAACTTCTCTTCATTGGTTAGTACTCAACTACAACTGCACCTCACCTTGTACAATCTGCCCTGAACTGTTCAGAGAGAAAATCATTTTGTCCTCTGTGCTCTCTGCATGTAGTTCTATCAATTCAATTATTATAATGTATTATAATTATTTGTTTACATATGTTCCTCTACTACTCAACTGTAAGCCCATTGAAGGCAAGGTATTCTTAAGTCTTTGAATCTTTGTGACATAATGTCAATAAATGTTAGTTAAATTAATTGAATCTTACCACATTCACTTCTGTTATTAATTAACGAAGCTGACCTCATTTGTTATTCAATGCTGCTTAGATTAAATTCTCAAAAACTGATAAACACAATCTTGTTATCAATTTCAGTTAGGCTTACTAAAAATACTTTGTTAATTTTCTGTAACTTCTTTGGAACATATTCCATTTTTTCTCATATTAACCTAAGGAAATGATAATGAAATGCTTTCCTCATCAAATACAATTCAAATTTAGTAACTTCTGAATCTAAAAATGAGCATAAGTTTTTGGAAAACTAGTTATATTCTAAGCGTGGCAAAACATACTTCCTGCTTTAAAGAAGAATAGCTTTAAAAGGCTAATAGACTCATGAGACACACTTGAACATCAAATAGCACTGATCAACTATAGTTTGATGAAGTAGATGTCAGTGGATCATAATCATGGAAACTAAATTGCCCTTCAAACATTCATGAACGGAAAAGGCATGTTTAAATGCACTTAGTTTTTCTCCACACACAGATTAGAAATAAAATTTTTTTAAAATCCTAAAATATTTTTAATTAGGGCTGCCCTTTGTGTTAAGTAATTGTTACACAAAATTATTTAGGGCAGCCAGATTATTTGGAGAAATTAATTATTCTATGTGAAATTTTACCTATCTTTATTCCTTAACAATCATATTTGTCTACAAAAATTTGCTATCTGTCCTTTTAGCATTGAAGGAATTTAATAGTTCTTATGCAAAATGTCTCCCTGCTTTAATGTTTGGATAATCCATATGTCAGAATTTCTTTTAATTACTTTTGCTTGCCTAAAATTAAGTACATTTCATTTTTTATTCTCCTAATAACTAAAAGCTGTTAAAATATGCATATTTTCTTTTGAATGTGTTGTGTCATAATTAGAGCACTCTAGAAGAATAAAATTATTTTTAAAATGGAAAGTAATGTTAGGAAAGATGTGCTGTATTTTACTTTATTTTATTTTTATTTCAGAATATTATGGCAGTACAAATGTTTTCATTACATGGATTGCTTTTATACTGCTTCAGTCAAATTTATTAAATATAAGTGTGCCCATCACCCAGATAGTGCACACTGTATCCATTAGGTATGATTTCACCCATCCCCTCATCCCCCCTTCCACCTGCATGATTTTCATTGAGTTTCACTTCCATCTCTGCATATGAGTGTTGATCAGTTAGTTCCAATTTAATAGTGAGTACATGTGGTGTTTGTTTTTCCATTCTTGCAGTACTTCACTTAGGGGAATGGTCTCCAGTTCCACCCAGATTGTTGCAAAGGGTATTAATTCATTTTTTTTATGGCTGAGTAGTAGTACTCCATGGTATACATATACCACATTTTATTAATTCACCCATGAATTGATGGGCACTTGGGTTGATGATTCTACATCTTTGCAATTGTGAATTGTGCTGCAATAAACATTCTAGTGCAAGTGTCTTTCTGATAAAATGACTATTTTTCCTTTGGGTAAATTTTTAATGAAATTAAAATAATTTTCAAAAACTTAGCTTCCCCAATTAAGTTAACATTCCATTTAGATTGACAAAGTAACAAACTTGCACTACTCAACATTTTGAGAGAGGTATTTACTTAGTGTGAAGATTGATGTGTACCTTCACTTTCTGTCTCCACAATTTACAAGTAACTTTTGCAAAGTGTAAAGTTCCTGGTATCATACTATGGGGCCTGTGGAATTTTTATGCTGGTTGGCGTATATTGGTATTCCTGTCAAAGATGAGATCAGAAGGAAAGAGTTCCCTGTCCTTTTCCTCCTTCTACCATCATTCTTGATGGTAAATTAAATGAAGATGATATACGTATTTTGACTGTCTCTTCTTTCTCTAACACGTCTTTCCTTTGTGCCTTCACTGATAAGACATCCTTGGATGAGAGATCATGTCCTGTGTCCTCTCCTACTCCTGAGTAAAAAGCTTAGGTTCTACATTTCTATTTTGAGGAGCGTGGGTAGAATGGCTAGGGCAGGAAAAAGTTGAATGATAACATGTAATCAAATACATTAGAGAAAATTTTAATTTTTTTTCTCTCTCTCTCTCTTTCAATATACACAAAACAAATTCAACATTTTATTCATGCAAAGGTCATAAATTAATCATGTTGCATAATACATTGTATAGCTTTTTTCTATTATCAGATATATTAATTGTCAACTTTTACATAAAATAGCTTAAAATGTCCAAAAACTTAGTGATCTCTTGTTCATACGGTGGTTACAAATGCACAAAACTACTATAATAAAACTTTAAGATATACTACTACTTCAATTTTGAAGTATTGATATTGATAAGAAATTTGGTGGAAAAGCACAGAAATGCTTTGGAGTGCCAGGCAGACATAGTTAGGTAAAATGTAAATTAATATAATATTATTGATGGAGGCATTAATAAAGTAGGGATTCTCAACCAGTAACTGAAAATATGCTGATTAATCTCAAGCCCTTACCTGCATTATCTTCAAATTGGTTTAAAACCATTGTTTCCCTCTTCTTGAATTTCCAGTGACTTCCTTTTTTGTTGAAACATGAACCTGACAGTGAGCAGCAGTGCTCCCCTTCTACCTCATCCCTGGGCTTCATCATAGGTCCCATCTTGCTTTGAACCTCCTAAAATTTGGAAACAATGAAAAGAAGCTTCTTATAGAAGCATTTTGATTCCCTTGGAATAAAGGTGAGAAATCTTACTCTGTTCCTTTCTCCCTCTCATTAAATAATTTATATTCTATTAAGTCGAAAATTTAATCCAAGATATGGTATTTATTTTTGATGGTAATTTTATTTTAAATTTATAAAATTGTTTATAGCTGGAGTATCTAATTTGTATTGATGAAGTTTTGGTTTTTTTCTTTTATTAACTGATAAATTATACACGGTTTTGGTGGAAAGGACTTAATAGAGAATTTGATTAGCAATCTTGAAAATGGTGCAAATCTTATACTAATGAAGTTCACAGATAATTCTATATTGGAAAGTGGGATACAAATCATAGTAGAAAAATAATCTTTCAAAAATCTCAAATAGGTCATTATTCAAATGCATTTTAAAATATATAAAAATTATGGCTTGTAAGCAACTAGAGTAGAATGAGTATTGTTCTTAAGAAGTAAAATATCTACAATTATTGGTCATTATGTTTGAAATTATATGTAAACATAAAATTTCACAGGAATATAAAAATAATTTTGTCAATAATATATCATTTTTTTATCTTTTTCACTACTTTTTAAAAAACACAGAATTCATTTTTACATATTATATTTATTTTCCTCACATTTATAAAAATTGCTAAGGAGATGTTCCCAAAGCTTTTATGAAGATAGGACAAGTGTATCAAATTCACTTCAAAGAAGTATTAATATTAACTTGACTTTCAAGCAAAATAAGTTGATTTCTGTGGGAGTTATTCATTATAAAAGTATATTTTATGCATGTATTTATCAAGCTATCTGCAATGTGTTACTTTGAGGCTAGGTAAAGATCCTGCTCCCCAACTTTTAGCAAATTATTTAGCATGTTCTGATTACTTTTGCTTGAGTTGATTATTACACTGGTGTTTACAAAACCAAATACTTCATTCTAATGTGTCAATACTTATGGGCAACAGAAATGGTTCAGGGAATTCAGGATTGGGGTCAAAAGATATATGCATAGAAGTGTATTCACAGGTGCATAGCTTCCAAATTATTCAAAGCATAATGGTGAACACATGATTAGAAATCTATTTTTAAAAATAAAAACAGCTAAACAAATACTATACTTACTTTTTAAAGTGGAATCAAATAAGTTGCTCACATTAATGACACAGGGGTAAAACCATAAATATTAAAAATTAATAAAGAATAAGTTCATAAAGCTCTCAGCAATTTACAATGAAGCAGTGTCTGTGAGCTTGAGCCTAATTTTTTCTATCTGCAAAATTTAGAATAATAATATCTACTTCATCGGACTTTAGGGATGCAAATGATGCATAGACTTGTTTTGAGGATTAATGGAGATACTACATGTAAAACACATAGGATATTTCCAGGCATGTAACAAAGATTTTAAAATGATAGTTATTTTTACTACATTATATTGTCCTATACATCATGTGATTTAGTGTTTTCTTTTTCTTTTTTTAATGACTAATAGGAAACAAAGAAATAGGTGGAATAAAATCTAAGCTATTTGCAAATATTTCCTCTCTACATATGCAGTTTCAATTGATGGATTTGCTTTCTACAGTATGCTCTGTTTATTACCTTAAGTCCCTTTGTTCATTGTTTTAGAATGGCCCACGTAAAATCCTTAGAGAGTATGACTTTCATTGTTAAAAACCTTCAATTAGAGAGGGTTTGGCAATAGCAGTATTATTCTGAACATATGGTAATATGTTCTATGATGTCATAAATGCAGCAGTTATACAGAATAAGTTCCTAAAAGGAAGTCAGTAGGAGAAAGAAAGATATGTACATCAGAGTAATAATTCCAGGAGTATGTATAGAAAAATGAAATAAAACTACTAAGATGTTTCATCTGTTTGTAAAAGGTGATATTGCCTTCCGAGGGTAGAAAAGTAATTTTTTCTGAATTCTTTATATTTGTCTTCAAAAAAACCTGCTTGATAATCAGAAATGGAAGTTTGCTTTATGCACTTGAAATATAAATGTGCTTACATATGTGTGCATGCATGTGTGTATGATTGTGTGTGTGCGTGTGTGTGTTGGGAGAAAGCTGTGAAACATCTTTATGTAGGACTTTTTTCAAATTTAGACAAGGTTTGTAAATTTGAATCATTCCTTTCTGGAGTACTAGAGCTGGGAGAAGTGTCATTGCATAAAGTGTTTCAACTCTGGTGTTTGCTTCTGTTTATATTTGAGTTAAAATGGAAGTCAGTAAAGTAGTTTAGGAACTTTAACAATCCCTCATTGACAAATAAAAAGGCTTGCTTTTAAAATAACCCATCCAGTATAATCTTTATACCACTTAGAGCACAACTACAAAGATTGTTCATCAGGAAAGGATAAAGGGAATGTGGTGATGTTTCTTTGTAAATGATCTAGGTCTTGTTTTATTTGCCTTTTACTTTGAACCATTTTTGTATCAAAGTCATGGCCAGTAATGAAAGGGCTTTGGGGGGATTTCTGACTGACAGGTACCATTACTAATAAATTGCCTCAGAATGTAAAAATGTGACCCCTCAGGTGGTTCAACCACATTGTTTGCAAACTGTGAATAAGTATCAAATTCCAGCTTTTTTACTAAGCACTCACCATGGAACAATACAGTTCCACTTCTTAATGCTTCAGCGCTGATTGTGTAGGTCATAATTAGAGATTGAGCTGGGGATGAATGGAGAAGAATGTGCTGTGCAATTGGCTGTAACCAATCTGACCCTGCTTGATCCTCACTCCTTAAAAACCTGTGACCTCCTGTGGCCTCTTCCATGATCCTTGCATGTGGTTAGCACTGCCTCCCTTCCAACCTTTTCATCAGTAGGCTTTCAAACCATTACTTTGCTTTGTAGCATTATCAAGGCATTCATTTTGAGCTGTCATAAATAGCATCTAGGAGTGCAAAGTTTGCCCAGCACAGTAAGAAAAGTCACTATTGGTGTCTTAGGAAAGAAGGAAAGAAATGTTGTAGAATTTTGTAGAAATGACAAATTTAAAATAAGTGCACATTTGAATTAGGAAAGAACCACAAGAGAATGGAATAATGGGGAGAAAAATACAAGGTGTCTATTTTATGGAATCTATTATATTACCGTGATTCAAATTCACAAGTTTTTACTTCGTTCATCAGGATTTAGTTTACAGGTGGTCCATGACCTCTTGTTGAAAGAAAGAAGAAAGAAAACAAACCTCAGTCTAAAATACTGTCTTACTTAATCCAGCTGTTTCATGTTGACATGAGAAAAAAAATAACACCAGAAAATTTCTCTACTTATGTAGGGAAAAACTTAACAATTTTTGAATGAAATTTTTCCATGTATTTTGAAATTTAGAAAGTATAATAAGTTTGAGACCCCTCCATTTCATTCCAGTTGTCTTGTAATAATAGTAGAATATGAGAATATGTATATCATCATACCCAAATGTCAGTATTTTAAGAAATGAATGCAGTTATATTAGTATTATTATTATTTTTTTGTATTCTATGATGTTTATTTGCGTCAGTTGGTTAATGATACTAGCAATAATGATACCAATATTCTTAGTTCAATTTTTGTTTTTAATCTCAGAATATTATGGGGGTACAACACTTTGGCTATATAGTATTATTTTTTTTAAATGAGTTTAATATAAAAGACTGATTTGGCTGATATTTTGAAAACACCATAATGGAAGTAACAGGACATAGAATCAATATTTCATGGTAATTAGGAAGCAAAGGAGCTCCAGCATTCTACTATCCCTGAGAGATAAATTATTCCTGACAATAAAATATCCTATTATATCCATTGAAATTTATGCTTTAATAACTTTGCTTTCTATTTAATCCTTTAAATGTGGTTGTTTGTTAAAATATAAATTGATGATCACAATCATCTTGAAACATTATTTAAAAATTCCGAGTAGAATTTTTCCAAGAGAAAATTTTCAATTTTTCCTTTATTTCAGAAATAAGTATCACGGGGTGGGGGGAGATGGTGATCTCTCTACCTCTCTGTTTATGTTTCTGAGATATGGTTAGCTTTTTCTTTCTCCTTTTTTCCTAAAGACATACTCACACACAGACAAACACACATGCATATAAACCTTTGTTAATACACTGACCTACTGAAAGGTTATATTCCTATATCTTAAACTTTCAGATTTGGGGCCAATGAAAAGTTACACCTCCTCAAAAGAAACTGGGAGAAGTTCTAACTAATAGTTGTCACTGTGTCAGTATAAAGCTAGTCACTTAGGTGCAGATACCCTGGGAAAACAGTCAAATGGCTTTGAGTCCAAGAGTCCAAGTGTATAGAAACACAAATACTTTTGAATGCTCTAGAGGCACAGGGTTAAATGCTCCCCCAAGCAATTTGCCATTTCCGTGTTAATTCACTCTGTGGAAACATATAATTAGAATCTCTAATACCTGCATTTTTCTTTTCTTTATGAGAAAAACATGTGGCAGTGCAGAGAGCAATGACTATACTAGGAAGGGAACCCTTTTTGGGGTGGCTTGACATATTCTGCTGAAAGGCCACAACTACTATATTTCCAACATAAAACAAAGAAAAATAACACTTTATTTCTTTATTGGAATCTAGCACCTTTCCTTAAAGCTAAAATAGGTGCTTTCATGCAGCATAAGTAATTTTCTTCTTTACAGGTGTTGAACAAAGTAGCCTGGGGAATGTGCAATCTTGGTTAAGAATTAAATCCAGCTTGCTTGTGTAATAGTATAATACATAACCATATAGGCATGTGACTGACATTAAAAGAATGCCTTTTATTATGAAAATTATAGAAGAAAAGTGCTTCTTGTTAATGAAAAAATATGTTGTGTATGTTCAGATAGATGAAATATGCACACATATTAGTGTATAAAAAGTATAAAGATTTATGAGAATTTGTGTTTCCTTTAATAGCAAACAAATGGACATATAAGAAGATAAAATTAGTTTACTTTTGTTAATTCTTATACAGAAATAAAACTATTTAAAAGTCATTTTTTTATTGAATTTTGGCTTAGTGAAAAAATATCTTTAAAATCAATTATGGTATAACTAATGCTACTCCATATGTGATGTGTATTAATTATTCTTTCCAAATAGAAAAAGTGATAACTTTTTTAAAAAGATAGAGAAAATCTTATGTTTACATTTATTTTAGTAAAATTAATACTCCTGTATGTTATACCTCACATTAGAAGAAACTTGGAAACCAGTGCACTATTCTCTGATAAATGAAATTTGTACATTTGAAATTTTTTTATAGTTTCTATCTAAATTAATTTGTTTCCAGAATATCTGTTTCCACAAATCATATTCCATACTTTAGTTGCTTTTCACCTAACTTATTTGGTCCAAGAAAGTCAATGATTGAGAAAACACATTTGCTTTTTTCTTCTCATTTGGTAGCTACTATATCAAACACAAATAAATTAGGGGTTTTTTCCTTTTAATTCAAAAGAAATGTACACAATAGGTGTTTTCCATTCATGGATGATTAAATATGTTTCAGGGAAGAGAGTAATGTTCAACTATGAATCCCAAGTAAATATTAAGTTAAATGTAATGTCAAAGTTTCTTTCCCCTCAAGTTTTCATCTAAAAATATTTGGGCAGTTGTAAAGTACCAAGGAGCTAACACAAAAGGGTCTGATGTGAAAAGTTCCATTGGGATTTGTATAGTGTGGCAGACCTGCTATGACAGATTTTACAGAAATGCAAAAGCAAAATAGAACATGGGAATGTTATATCTGGGAGGTTTTTTCCTTTTGTAAAATTGATACATAATAGTTGTGCATACTTATGGGGTACATGTGATATTTTGATACAAGTATACAATGTTTAATGATTAAATCAGGGTGATTGGAATATCCATTCTCTCAACCATTTATCATTTCTTCGTGTTGGGAACAGTCCAAATCTTCTTTTCTAGCTATTTTGAAGTATACAATAAATTATTTTTAACAATAGTCACCCTATTGTGCTATGAAACACTAGAAATAATTTCTTCTCTCTAGCTGTATTTTTGTACCCATTAGCCAACCCCTCTTCATCTCTCTTCTCCGCTTACATTCCCAGCCTCTGGTAATGACCGTTCTATTCGCTACCTCCATGAGAGCAATTGTTTTAGTTCCCACAGATGAGTGAGGACGTGTGATATTTGTCTTTCTGTGCCTGGCCTATTTATTTCACCTAACTTCCTATATCCTCCACTTCCACCCATGTTACTGCAAATGACAGAATTTCATTCTTTTTTATAGCTAAATAATATTCCATTGTGTATGTATGCCACATTATCATTATCCATTCATCCCTTGATGAACACTTGGGTTGATTGCATATCTTGGCTATTGTGCATAGTGCTACAGTATACATGGGAGTGCAGATCACACTTTAATATAATGATTTCCTTTCTTTTGGATGTATACCCTACAATGACATTGCTGGATCATAAGGTAGTTCTAATTTGAGTTTTTGAAGAAAATCCATACTGTTTTCCATAATGACTGTATTAATTTTATATACCCACCAATAATGTATAAGCATTCCCCTTTCTCTGCATCTTCCCCAGCATTTATTTTTCCTCTTTTTGATAACAGCCATTCTAACAGGGATAAGATGATATCTCATTGTGGTTTTAATTTGCATTTCTCAGACGATTAGTAATTTTGAGCACTTTTTCATGTACCAAGACATTTCCATGTCTTCTTTTGAGAAATGTCTATTCAGATCTTTTCCCATTTTTAAAATCAGATTATTTGGGGTTTTTTGGAATAGAGCATTTTGACTTCCTTATATAGTCTTGTTATTAATCCCTTGTCAGATAAATAGTTTGCATATATTTTCTCCTGTTCTGTATGTTGTCTCATCACTTAGTTGATTGTTTGCTTTTCTATGCGTAATTTTCCATTGTAGTGTGCCCTCTTCAATTTCTTTCATCAATGTTTCATAATTTTCTTTTTAGTGGTCTTTCACTTCCTTGTTTAAATTTCTTCCTAGGTATTTTATTTTTTAATTTTTTATAGCTATGGTAAATGGGAATGCTCTCTTGATTTCTTTTCAGAATGTTCACTGTTGGCATATAGAAATGCTACTCATTTTTGTATGTTGATTTTTGTATGCTACAATTTTACTGAATTCATTTATCACTTATAACAATTTTTTGGCAGAGACTTTAGGTTTCTCTAAGTACAAGATCATGTCGTCTGCAAACAACAACAATTTGACTTCTTCCTTTCAAATTTGGATGTCTTTTATTTTTTTCTCTTGTCTCATTGCTCTGGCTAGGACTTCCATAACTACGTTGAATAAAAGTGATGAAAATGGGCATCCTTGTCTTGTTCCAGGTTTGAAAGGAAAGGATATCAGGATTTTACTGTTCACTATGATACTAGCTGAGAGTTTGTCATATATGACTTACATTGATTGGAGATATGTTTTGTCTATACCCAGTTTGCTGAGAGCTTTTATCGTGAAGGGATGTTGAATTTTATTGAACGCATCTATTGGAATTTTATTTATCAGCATCTATTGGAATTATCATATGGTTTTTGTTCTTCTATTACAGTGATGTATTACTTTTTAAAAATTTTTTATAGATTTAGGGGATACAACTTCAGTTTTGTTACATGGATATATTGTGTAGTGGTGAGGTCTGGGCTTTTCGTGTAACCATCACCCAGTAAATGTATATAATACCCATTTGGTAATTTCTCATCTTACTCCCTCCTTCCCCACTCCTACCCTCCCACTCTTCCAAGTCTCCGTTCTCTATCATTCCATATCTACATCCATTTGTACACATTATTTAGCTTCCACTTATAAGTGAGAACATATGATAATTGATTTTCTGTCTCTGAATTATTTCACTTAAGCTAATGGCCTCCAGTTCCGTCCACGTTGCTGCAGAAGACATCATTTCAACCTTTGTTATGGCTGAATGATGTCCCATGGTGTATATGTATACCACATTGTCTTTAGCCAATCATACATCGATGGACACTTAGGTTGATTTCATAGTTTTGCTATTGTGGATACTGCTGCAATAAATATACAAGTGAAAGTATATTTTTGATATAATGATTTTTTTCCCCTTTGGATAGATACCTAGTAGTGGGATTGCTAGATCAAATGGTGGATCTATTTTCATTTATTTGAGAAATCTCCATACTATTCTCCATAGAGGTAGTATTAATCTACATTCCCACCAACAGTGTATAAGCATTTCCTTTTTCTTCATCCATGCCAACATGAATTCTTTTTGGACTTTTCAATGATAGCCATTCTGACTGGTGTAAAAGATCACATCTCATTGTGGTTTTAACTTACATTTCACTGATAATTTGTGATGTAGAGCATTTTTTTCGTATGTTTGTTGGCCATCTACATGTCCTCTTTTGAAAAATGTCTCTTCATGTCCTTTGCCCACTTTTTAATGGGGATATTGTTTATTTTCATCTTGAGTTGTTTGAGTTCTATCTAGATTCAGGATATTAGGCCTTTGTTGCATGCATAGCTTGTGAACATTTTCTCCCATACTGTAAGTTGTCTATTTAGTCTGTTGATTGTTTTTTTCATAGTGCAGAAGATTTTTAGTTTAAGTTCCATTTTTTTATTTTTGTTTTTGTTACATTTGCATTTGAGGTCTTAGTTATAAATTCTTTCCCTAGGCCAATGTCCAGGAGAGTTTTTTCTAGGTTTTTGTCTACATTTTGTCTAGTTTCAGATCTTACATTTAAGTCTTAAATCAATCTTGAGTTAATTTTTGTATATGGTGAGATATATGGGTCCAGTCTCATTCTTCTGCATATGATTATCCAATTTTCCCAGAATCATTTATTGAGCAGGGTGTCCTTTCCCCAGTATATGTTTTTGTTACTTTCTCAAAGATCAGTTGGTTGTAGGTATAGGTTTTTTTTCTGGGTTCTCTATGCTGTTCCATTAATCTATGTGTTTATTTTTGTAATAGAACCATGCTGTTTTTGTTACTATAGCCTTGTAGTATAATTTGGAGTCAGATAATGTGATGCCTCCAGTTTTGTTCTTTTTGCTTCAGATTGCTTTATCTATTCAGGCTCTTTTAGGTTTCACATGAATTTTAGGATTGCTTTCTCTAATTCTGTAAAAAAAAAAGACATTGCTAATTTGATGGGAATTGTGTTGAATCTGTAGATTGCTTTGAGCAATATGGTCATTTTAAAGATATTTATTCCTCCAATCAATTAGCATAGGGTGTTTTTCTATTTGTGTCATCTACAATTTCTTTCATCAGTGTTTCATAGTTGTCTTTGTAGAGATCTTTCACCTCCTTGATTAAATGTATTCCTAGGTATTTTAATTGTTTGTGTAGCTAGTGTAAATGGGATTGAGTTCTTGATTTGGTTCTCAGCTTGGTCATTCTTGGTATATAGAAATGCTACTGATTTTTGTACATTGATTGATTATGTATGCTGAGACTATAATGAATTCACTTATCAAATCTGGGCATCATTTGGAAGAGTCTTTGGGAGTTTTCTAGGTATAAGATCATGTCATTAGCAAACAGAGATAATTAGACTTCCTCTTTTCCAATCTTGATGACCTTTATTTCTTTGTCTTGCTAATTGCTCTGGTTAGGACTTATAGTACTATGTTGAATATGATTGGTGAAAATGGGCATCCTTGTCTTGTTCCAGTTCTTAGGGGATATGATTTCAGCTTTTCCCCAATCAGTATGATGTTGTCTGTGGGTGTGACATATATGGCTTTTATTATTTTGAGGTATGTTCCTTCTATACCTAGTTTTTTAAGGGTTTTTAACAAAAAGGAGATTCAATGAATTTCATTGAATGCTTTTTCTGCATCTATTGAGATGATCTTATGTTTTTTGTTTTTAATTCTGTTGATGTGGTGAATCACATTTATTGATTTATGTATTTTCTTTTTTTACTATATATGGCCTTTATTGTGCTGAGTACATTATTTATATACATAATTGGTTGAGTGTTTTTGTCATAAAAAGATGCTGAATGTTGTCAGATTTTTTCTGCATATAATGAAATGATCATATGATTTTTGTCCTTGATTCTGTTAACATGTCTCACATATATTGATTTGCAAATGTTGAACTACCCTTGCATCCCCTAGATAAATACTTGATTATGATAAATGATCCTTTTAATGAGCTGTTGAATTCAACTTGCTAATATTTTAATGAGAATTATTGAATCTTTGTTTATCAAAGATATTTCCTTGTAGGGTTTTTTTTCTTTTCTTTTCTTTTCTTTTGATTTGTGATGTCTTTTCTGGCTTTGGTATCAGAGTACTGCTGGTTTGACAAAAAGAGTTTGGAGGTATTCAACCCTCTTCAATTTTTTGGAAAACTTTGTGGGGAATTAGTGTTAGTTCTTTAAATATTTGGTAGAATTCAGCATTGAAGCAATCAGGTCTTAAGCTTTTTTATGGGAGATATTTTATTACTGATTCATATCTTCACTTGTATTGATCTATTCAGATTTTCTATTTCTTCATTATTTAGTCTTGGTAGGTTTTATGTATCTAGGTATTTTTCTGTTTCTTTTAGGTTTTTGAATTTTTTGGCATATAATTGTTCACAATAGTTTCTTGTGATTCTTTTGTATTTCTGTGGTATCAGTTTTAATGGCTCTCTTTTGGTTTCCATTTGCATAGAATATCTTTTTCCATCCCTTCAGTTTCAGTTTTTGTATGCCCTTAATGGTGATGTGAGTTTCTTGTAGGAAACATATTTTTGGGTCATGTTTTTATCCATTCATTAACTTTCATGTTTTTGGACTGGAGAATTTAATCCATTTCCATTCAAGGCAATTATTGGTAAGGACTTATTAGGGCCATTTTATTTATTATTTTCTGGTTGTTTTGTAAATACTTTGGTTTTTTTCCTTCTTTCTCTCTTCCTGTCTTCCTTTGTGGTTTTGATGGTTTTCTTTAGTGATATGTTTTGAATCTGTTTGATATTAACTTTGTGCATCTCCTACAGATTTTTCCTTTTTGGTTACCAAGAGGTTTACATAAAACATTGTATAACAGTCTATTTCAAGTTTAACTTTTTCAGTAGCCAACAACTATATATTTTTACTTCCCTGCCACATATATTTTACCCTGCCACACATATTTTATGCTTTTGATTTCTGAATTTACATTATTTTGTAATACTGACCCTTAATAATTTATTTTAGCTACAGTCATTGTTAATAATTTTGTTCTTAAACCCTCATACTAATGATAAAATTACTTTACATACCACCATTACAGTCCTAAAGTATTCTGAATATTGCTCTGTATTACCTATACCATCAGGCTATGTGCTTTAACAAATTTTATGCTATTAATTAGTGAACTTTTGTTTCAATTTAAAGAATTCCCTTTATCAATTAAAGTAAGGCAGGCCTAGTGGGGATGAACTCCCTTAGCTTCTGTTTTTCTGGGAAAGTTTTTCCCTCAGTTTGTAAAGACAGCTTAGCTGAGCAAAGTATTATTGGTTGACTGTTTTCTTTTCCTTCAGCACTTTGATTTTATCATTTCATGCTTCCTGGCATGCAGAGTTTCTGCTGATAAGTCCACTGATACTTGTGTTGAGACTCCTTTGTATGTGATATATTTTTTTATCTCTTGCTGCTCTCAGAAATTTCTATTTTTGATTTTTGATAGGTTGATAGTTTGATTGTTATAACTTTTGCCTTAATATCTCTTTGGATTAAATGTATTTGGTGACATCTGCATTCCTGTACCTGAGTATTGTCTACTTTCCTCAAATTAGATTTCAGCTATTATTTTTTTTAGATTTACCTTTTATTTTTTAATAGATATATTATATTTGTACATATTTATAGGGTACATGTAAATTTTTTTACATGTATAAAATGAGTAATGATCAAGTCAGGGTATTTAGGGTATCCATTACCTCAAATATGATTTCTATGAATTTTGGAGATTTCAAGTCCTCCCTTATAACTATTCTGAAATAAAGAACATATTTTTATAAGCTATGGTCACCCTATTTTTCTATCAGACATTAGAACTTATTATTGCTATATAAATACATATTTGTATTCATTACCCAAACTCTCTTCGTTCTTCTCTCCCATCCACACATACTTCCTTGGGTCTGGTATCTACCATTCTAGTCTCTACCTCCATATGATCAACATTTTTAGTTCCCACATTTCAGTGAGAACATGTGGTATTTGTCTTTCTGTGCCTTGTTTATTTCATTAACATAATAACCTGCAGTTCCATCTATGTTGCTGCAAATGACATGATTTCATTATTTTTTATGGCCAAATAGTATTCCATTGTGTGTATATACCACATTTTCTTTGTCCATTCATCTGTGTGTGGACACTTAGGTTGATTCAATATCTTCCATATCTCTGCTATTGTGAATATTGCTATAATAAACATGGAAGAGCAGGTATCCTTTTGATATACAGATTTCTTTTCCTTTGAATAAATATCCCCCAGTAGTGGGATTGCTGGATTGTATGGTAGTAATATTTTTAGTTTTCTAGGAAATATCTATAGAGTTTTCCATAGTGGCTCTACTAATTTACATCCTCATCAACATTGTACTAGAGTCCCCTTTTCTCCACATCCTCACCAGCATTTGTTATCTTCCGTCTTTTTAGTAATAGCAATTCTAACTGGAGTAAGATGATAAGTCATTGTGGTATTGGTTTGCATTTCCCTAATAATTAGTGATGTTGAGCATATTTTATATATCTGTTGACCATTTGTATTTTGTCTTTTGAGAAATGAGTATTCATGTTATTTTCCCATTTTTTAATGAATTACCTATATTGTTGAGTTTTTTGAGTTCCTTGTATATTTTGGATAATAGTGCCTTGGTGATGAATACCTTACCAATATTTTCTGTCATTCAAAAGGTTGTCTCCTCACTCTGTTCATTGTTTTCTTTGCTATGCAGAAACTTTTTAGTTTAATGTACCCCAATTTGTCTATTTTTGTTCTTCTTGTCTATGCCTTTCAGGTATTAGCCATAAAATATTTGCCTAGACCAATGTTCTGAAGTGTCTCCCCTATTTATACTTCTAGTAGTTTTATAGTTACAGGTCTTATGTTTAAGTCTTTAATCCATCTTGAATTGGTTTTTGTACATGGTAAAAGAGAGATCCAGTTATATTCTTCTGCATATGAATATTCAGTTTTCCCGGCATCATTTATTAAAGAGTGTGTCCTTTCTTTCCCCATGATTTATGTATGTTAAACCATCCTTGCATCCCTGGAATAAAATCCACCTGATTGTGGTGTATTATCTTTTTGATGTGCTGTTGGATTCAGTTTGCAAATATTTTATTGAAGATTTTTCATGTATGTTCATCAGTGATGTTGGTCTAAAGTTTTTTGTTGTTCTTGTTATTATTACATCCTCACCTGACTTTGGTATCCAGGTGATACTGGCTTCATAGAATGAGTTAGGTAGAATTCCCTGTAGGCTAGGACTACTAAGTCCTCAGGAAGCTTATGTCATTCCCTGGTGCTGTATTCTGTCAGCAGATTTTGTACTGGGTTGTGCAGTTCAACATCTAGGCTGGAAAGTGAGAGTTGTGGGCAAGAGCTGACAGCAGTAGAAGCAGATGGGTATATTCTTGGTCTTTGTTTGCCTGGATAATTTTTCCTTTGCTTTAAGCAGTGAGCTGGTCTATGGAATGTGTAATAGCCTGAACTTCTTGCTTAGCCCCTAATGGGGGAGCAAAGCTGGGGAGAGCTGAAATGCTAAGCCTGCCCTTGGATACCCCAAAGGTAGGTACATGCACTAGCCCTGGTCGGGGGGACAGGGAGAGTTCCTGACGAGATGCACTGAGGTTTCTGTAGAGGGGGACCACAGCTCCAAGGCCTAGACAGGCAGGAATGCAATCTGCGTCCATGTTACTCCTTTGTCCTGGTACTCAGGACTCTCAGATCTGAGAGGCACTGCTGTCTATCTCCAGGCTGCAATTTACTCAGGTGACGTGAAAGACATCTACCCTGAGTCTCACCATTGAATAGCCTTTGGCATGGAAGCTCTTCCTTCTTATCCAAACACACAGTTTTATGGCTCTCCTGTTACCTACTACAGGAACCCTGCTGCTCCATGTAAAGAGACTTGGGGATCCACATTTAATGCAGGCTCAGGCCTAGTGAGCACACCATCAGTGGTCCATAGCCACACATAGCCACACTTAAAATTCCTGGAATGGCCATCCTTCAGTGCACTTGCACCAAACTCCCACAGAAGTGGACATGGCTATGTCTACAGCAGTGGGGGTAGGGGGAGGAAAAGTCCCCCTCTCCACATCTGTCCTGAGCACTGAGGCCATCTGGCCACTGGGATGGGACCACATTACCTCCTTGCTGCACTGGGCACAGTGCCTGAATCCCCACTGGAAGGAGCATGATCATCCTCTGGCTGCAAGCAGTGAGCTCTCAGGAACAGGGAAAGCACATGTTCTAGTTCTCATTGTCCCAAAGGGTGCCCCTTTGGTGCACTGCATTCTCCCTTCCCTTAGGAGCAGCACTCCCTTATGCTCACTCCCCCAACTGACCAAGGGAATAGGGAATGGGGGACCTGCTAATGTCACACACAGACCAGACCCAGGTCATAATTCCATCCCTGTCTGCAGATCTTGCCACCTGAGAGAAACAGTGGCATCAGCAAATCTTCTGCTCTGATCTTGTGAGGGAAGAGAGCATAGTTCCAGTGTCAATGGCTAGAATATACTCCATACTCACCATTCAATTCTGCTTGTGGGAGGCCTTCCCCTCCTCCAGATCAGGTGCTTGAATCTCTGGCCCAGGACTCAAATGCCCATGGTGATTGCCGCTGCTGGGTCACCAAACAGTGTCCAGCTTGATTTGAGCCCAGATTGAGAATGGTGTTCACTTCTTGGTCCTGGGTCTGGGAAAATACCTGCAGCTTTTGCCAGTGTCTATCCTTCTCACAGTCTCTTGTCCTCTCCCCAAGTTAGTTCCAGGGCTTGGGAAAACAATGTGTTCTCCCCATGGCCTGGGTTGCAAGGTTCTCTACTGCAAAGGTAAATCACAGGGGGACACTGTCTACTACTCTCACATACTGAGGTTCACTCACTCTTCTCAGCTGAATGCCACCACACAGTCTGCCTGCCCACCTTCTCTTCCACGGGATCTGAAGTATCCTTTTCTTTTTGGTGAATTCCTATATTTCTTCTTGAATAAAAGCTCACTGTTTTAATCTCTATACCCTTTTGCTATTTCCAAGTGATTGAGTCTAGCTAATAAAGACCCTAATCCACCATCTTGGGAAAAGAAAAGTAGCATATTGATTTTCCACGACAGCAACAAATATTGATTTTGCAATGTATGTTGATTTGCATATGTTGAACTATCCTTGTATTCCTGGGATGAATTCCACTTGATCATGGTAATCAAACTTTTTAATGTGTTATTGAATTCAGTTTGATAGTGTTTTGTTGAGGATTTTTGCTTATATGTTCATCAGGGATATTGGTCTGTAGTTTTCTTTTTTTATTTTGTCTTTGTCTGGTTTTGGTATCAGGGTAATGCTGGCCTCTTAGAATGAGTTTGTAAGTATTTCCTCCTCTTTAATTTTTTGGAATAGTTTAAGTATAACTGGTAGTAGTTGTTCCTTAAATGGTTTGTAGAATTCAGCAATTCATCAGGTCCTGGACTTTTCTTTGATGGGATACTTTTTATTACTGCTTCTATGTTATTACTCATCATTGGTCTGTTCAGGTTTTCTATTTCTTCATGGGTACAATTTTGGTAGGTTGCATGTGATGACATATTTAAAGTGCTTTGTTGGTACAGTACCCTCAGTTTAAAGTTTTTTTTTTTTTCCTTTAGAACTTTAAATATGTCATCACTCCCTCCTGGTCTGTGAGGTCTGCTGAGAAGTCTGCTGCCAGACTTACTGGAGCTCCTTTATATGTTATTTGCTTCTTTTCTTTTGCTATTTTTAGGATTCTCTCTTTGTACTTTATCTTTAGAGTTTTGTTATTATATGCCTTAGAGTAGTCTTATTTGGGTTGAATCAGCTTGGTGTTCTTTGATCTTTTTGTACCTGGATATTTATGTCTTTCTCTAGATTTGCAAAGTTCTCTGTTATTATTTCTTTCAATAAACTTTCCATCCCATTTCTTTCTCTACTTCTTCTTTAAGGCCAGCTCTTGGATTTACCCTTTTGAAGCTACTTTCTAGATCTTGTAAGCATACTTCATACTTTTTCATTCTTTTTTCCTTTTTTTTCTCTGACTTTGTATTGTCAAATAGCCTGTCTTCTAGTTCACTAATTCTTTCTTCTGCTTGATCAATTCTGCTGTTGTAACACTCTGATGTGTTTTTCAGTTCATCATTTGTATCTTTCAGCTCCAAGATTTCTTTTTTTAATTTCAAATTCTTTGTTAAAATTTCTCTGATAAATTTATGAATTCCTTTTCTTAGTTTGTTTGAAGTTCATTGAGCTTCCTCAAAATAGCTATTTTGAATTCCCTGTCTGAGAGGTCACATGTATCTGTCACTCCAGGGTTGCTCACTGGTCCCTTATTTGGTCCATTTGGTGAAGTCATATTTTCCTGAATGTTCTTGGTGCTTGTGGACATTTGTTTTTGTCTTGGCATTGAAGAGTTAAATATTTATTCCAGTCTCACAGTCTGGCCTTGTTTGTACCCATTCCTTTTCAGATGGCTTTCCAAGAATTCAAAGGGGACTGAGTTTTGAGTTCCTTAAGCCTGTAGTCACTGTAGCCATTTCAGCACTAGGGGGCACAGCAAGGCCAGGTATGCTGTGACTCTTGTAGACTTTTAGATACCCAGACCTGATGGACTTGGGAAAGATAAGGGAGAGTTCCCTGGGTTTAACATATTGAAGATACAATGCCTTCTGGCTTTCATTATTGCTGTTGAGGCACCAGTGTATTGTTATTCTATGTAAAAAGGTACATCTTTTCTTGCCACTTCTAAAATATTCTCTTTGTCCCTGAGGTTTTATTACCTTTTTACATTACTATATCACTATAATTACTATGATAGTACTATTTTATAATATATTACTAAAATATATCTTGCTCAGAATTTGTTTTCTTTTATCCTGTTGGTGATTTCTTGATCTTTCTCTAGTATTAGAAGTTGGATATCTTTCATTTATTCTATGAAATTAAATTCCTAATTTCATAATTCATAATTGTATATCAAAATTCATAATTATATTCAGTTTTATTTTCATATATTTCCTTTCACCTATTCCTCCAAGTTTTTTTATTCTGGAATTTTATTAGGTTTATTTCAGCCTTCCTCAATTCCTCTTCTATGTCTCATAACCAATATTTGATATTTTAACAATTTTTCTTTGTGGATTGTCTCATGAATATTTTCTTTCATTTGTCTTCCAGTTCTTGATTCTGCTTCAATGCACTGAACTTTTTCCTTCAGTTACATTTTCTAGTTCTAAAACTTCCATTATATTCCTTTCAAATCTACATACATTTTACATTTTTTGTTCCTCCCTCAAATTTTTAAGGTTTTTAAACTTCTTAAAATATATAAATATGTTTACTTAAATTATTTCCTTAGATATCTAATATATGATGTCTCTGAAAGTATTCTGCTAGTTCTCATTCATGGTACATTTTTTTCCTATGAGTTTCTTAATTTATCTATGTATAAGAATTCTGAATTGCTGTTAGGATTTTGTAGTGTAGATTTTGTGTTTACATCTGTTAGTTGATTGGGGGACTCCTACCGAGTAAATTGTGTAAAGTTGAGGATTATCTCTACATGAAGACCATATTATGGTTGTAAATTCTCAGAGGATAATTTTCTACCCCTCACATAACACCAGTGACATAAAAAAGTTTATTTACTGTCTCTTCTGCTATGGGTTTATTGCAGGTGTAATCCTTTGGGAACCCAGCTTTATAGAGCAATCTCCTGTCATATCCCTTACTGTAAGAATACCCAAGCCTTTTATCTTGTCTTCTGCACCCTGAACAGCCATCAAAATGGAAATTTATAATAAAATCCTTGGGGTTTGGTGCATCAACAGAGGGTGAAAACTGGCTAACTAGCACACCTAATTTCTAGGGTTGCAATTTTACTGTTTTTAGCCTCTATGGATCCTTTAATTTATTTCCACCTCAGGTATTCAAAAAGATATTTGTGGCTGGGCACAGTGGCTCACACCCATAGTCATAGCTATCTGGGAGCTTGAAGCCGGGATCACTTAAGCCCAGGAGATTGAGGCTACAGTGAGCTATGATCGCACCACTGCCACTACAGTCTGGGCAACAGAGTGAGACCCTGTCTCAATAAAAAAAAAAAAAGAAGGAAGGAAGGAAGATATCTCCTATATTTTAATATCTCTTTTATTATTAATAGTTTTTATTACAAGGTCCATTTTCAGTTTTGTCTACTAATTGCTGGCAATGAAAATTTTATTTGTATTATTTTCAGAACTCCAATTACATATGCCTTATGTTCTTATATATGAACATTGGTTTTTTTATATATTAAAGCTGTAGGTTTTAGTCTTTTAAAAATTTATTTGTTTCAATCATCCATCAACTATGACTTTCATGCTAATATCAGACCTTTGTTAGAACTGATGCAAAAGGCAGATTAATGTTTAGTTATAATATATTTATGAAGTCATCCTCTTGTATTCTATAGAATACTGGGCTCCTATGAATTATCCCTTGGATAAAGCATGCCAGTTTTACCTTAACTTTTTTTTTTTTAAAGATTAGCAAACAGTGCATAGAATGCTATTACCCATTGATTGATCCTACATAAAAATCTTCCTAACATGACAGTCTAAAAACTTCTGATTTTCTAAATCACCTGGTGCACATTGGGGTAAGGTTTATGAATTAATGATCTATCAGCATATAGCAGTAAAAAATTCTTTAAACTGCAAGTAACAAAATACCTGATATACAGTGGTTACATAATATAATGTAATTTACTGTTTATTTCAAAAGATATCAAAAGGTAGATTGTTTCATGGATGACTCAGAAATTAAGGAAAACTACAAGCATAGATATTTTGTTTCTAACTCTTAGTATGCTATTTGTCCTAATCCTTCTTGCGTCTTGTGACAAATGGTTTTCATAGCTCTAGGAATCACATTTGCAAGGCAGAAACCAAAGGGAAGGAGCTATTTTCTTATGCCTATTTCTTCTCCTCAAATTATATTCAGGGTTAAAACAGAAGACATGTTGCCTTTAACATACATACACAATAATTGTGGAAAAGAATCACTATAAATTAATTTGTCATTTTAAAAGTGAATGATCATAGATACATGGGTTTATTTCTGTGCTCTCTATCCTATTCCATTGGCTGATGTGTGTACTTCTATTCCAGTACCATGCTGTTTTAATTACTATTGCTTTGTGGTATAGTTTGAAATCAAGTACTGTGATGTCTCCAGTTTTGTTCTTTTTGTTCATGATTGCCTTGGCCACTCGAGGTTTTTGTGCTTCCACACATTTATAATCAACTAATTTTCAACAGAGTTGCCAAGAATATATTATATAATGGAAAAAGATAGTCTCTTCAATAAATGGTATTGGGCAAACTGGATATCCACATGCAAAAGGATGCCTATACAAAAATTAACTCAAAATGGATTAAAGACATGCATAAAACATGAAACTGTAAAACCTCTGGAAGAAAACAGCGGGGAAAAACTACACAAGATTGACCTGGGCAATGAGTTTTTAGATTTGACCCCAAAAACAAAGGCTACAAAAGCAAAAACAGATAAATGAGATTACATTAAAATGAAAAGCTTCTGCACAACAAAGGAAATAATTAAGAAAGTGAAGAGACAACCTAATGATTGGTAGAAAAATTTGCAAGCCTACATCTGATAAGGAATTAATATCCAAAATATATAAGGAACTGAAACAACTCTGTAGAAAGAAAACAAATAATCCAATTAAGAAATGCACAAAGGAGTTGAATATACATTTCTCAAAAGAAGACATACAAATGACTAACAGATATATAAAAAATTGCTTGACATAACTAATCATTAGGCAGATTAAAACCATAATGAGATATCACCTCACACTTGTTAGAATAGCTATTACCAAAAAGATGAAAGATTAAAAACTGTTGGCAAGGATATGGAGAAAAGGGAACCCTTGTACACTGTTGGTGGGAATGTAAATTAGTACAACAATTCTGGAAAACTGTATTGAGGTTACTTAAAAAACTAAAAGTTGAATTACCATATGATCCAGCAATGCCACTTCTGAGTTTTTACCCAAAAGATTTGAAATCAGTATGTCTAAGAGATATTTGCACACCCATGTTCATTGCAGCACTATTTACAATAATCAAGTTATGGAATCAACCTAAGTGTCCATCAATAGAAGACTAGATAAAGAAAATGTGGTATATATACACAATGGAATTCAGCCTCAAGAAAGGAAGAAATCTTGTCATTTGTGACAACATGGATGGAATTGGAGAACATTATGCTAACATGAAATGAGTCAAACACAGAAAGACAAATACCATATATTCTCACTGATGTGGAATCTAAAACAATTGAACTCTTAGAAGTGGTGAGTAGAATGGTGGTTACCAGAGGCTGGGGGGTGGAAGGAATAGAGAAATGATAATCAAAAGGTATAAACTTCAGTTAGATTGGAGGAATAAGTTTTTTGTTTGAGATCTATTGCACAAGATGGTGGATATAGCTAATAATTGAATACTGTACATTTCAATATTGCTAAAAGAGTAAGTTTCAAATGTTCTTATCACAAAAAAAGTCAAATAGCTGAGGTAATGGGTAGGTTAATTTAGCTTGATTTAATTGTTTACATTGTATTAAAAAATCATAACATCACTTTGTACCCCATAAATATATGACACAATAATTTATCAATATATAATTAAAAAAAAATTAAAGCAAATCATTATAAACATACAATAATTGCAATTGAAAGCACATATCTTATCCTGCTGGATAGTAATGGCAGGAAATCCTGTCCTGGGAATGAAGTAAGTTTCCTGATTAGCCAATCTTTCTGTCCCTGCTTCTGACCCAAAGTCTTTACTTCCTTTTTTTTTTTTCCAAAATTAAAAATTTTTTAATGAGTTTAGATACACTCCAAACTATATCCAGTCTTTAGAGGTTTTTCCAATGCACTTTAGTGTATTAATAGTTATGACATCTAAATTACATATTCTTAAATATATAACTATATTTTATTTAAAAATTCCTAAACATATTTGAACAAGAATTTTTTTATTTGAATAAGAATTTTTTCCTACTGTGAAAATGCTGAAATAGTTTCCACTTTTTTTTTATTTTATTTTTTTACTATTTTTTTTATTTCAGAATATTGTGGGGGTACAAACATTTAGGTTACATATATTGCCTTTGCACCTCCTGAGTCAGAGCTACAAGCTTGCCCCTCCCCCAGACAGTGCACACTGCACCCATTGGGTGTGAATATACCCACCCCCTCCTCCCCACGACCTGCCTGACACCCAGTGAATGCTACTTGCATGTGTGCACATAAGTGTTGATCAATTAGTACCAATTAGACGGTGAGTGTATGTGGTGCTTGTTTTTCCATTCTTGTGATACTTCACTTAGGAGGATGGGCTCCAGCTACATCCAGGATAATACAAGAGGTGTTAGTTCACCATTGTTTTTTATGGCTGAGTATTACTCCATGGTATACATATACCACATTTTATTAAAGCACTCATGTATTCATGGGCACTTGGGTTGTTTCCATATCTTTGCAATTGTCAATTGTGCTGCTATAAATATTCGAGTGCAAATGTCTTTATTATAGAACATCTTTTTTTCCTTTGGGTAGAGACCCAGTAGTGGGATTGCTGGATCAAAAGGTAGTTCTATTTTTAGTTTTTTGAGGTATCTCCATATTACTTTCCATAGAGGTTGCACTAGTTTGCAATCCCACCAGCAGTGTATGAGTGTTCCTATGTCTCCGCATCCATGCCAACATTTGTTGTTTTGAGACTTTCACTTTACTTCTGTTACTCAGAGAGGTGCTTTCCTCTCTGTTTCCCTTCCCTTTCACATCTGAATTGGTTATTAAGTGAATGATGCTTCTGGAAAATCCCCTGTCTTAACATCCCTTTTCCCATTGATGCAAGCTTGGAGGCTCAGGGATTTCCACAGATGTTTTCTAGGCAGATTTTGTATTTTGTTGCTATTGTATTTCCCTCAGATTTTAGTAGTTTTAAGTCTATTTGCTTTTAATCAATGTTGTTCTTTTGTATCTATGGCCAAAATAAATTGCTTGGACATAATCTTTAAGCTAGGGTAGGTAGGCATGACCTACAACTGAGTCTTTGCTAGAAGGTTTGTCCTCCTAATGAAAGATGCCGAGGAGTGTCTGAGGCACCAATTGTATCTCCTAATTAGGCTGGTGTTTTCATGTTGTCATTTGTACTACTTTCAACTCGGCAAACCCTCCCAAGCTCCAAAGTGAAGGTAGACTCTCAGTTGCCCTGGATTGCTAGCCATAGGCAGAGAGAGCCTGTCTTAATAAATCCACATTTACTTCTTTTTTTTTCAAACTGGCCACTTCTGGTCTAACTTCCTTATTCTCTTTTAACTATTCCCCTCAACCCCTGCCCAAAGCCTCAAAAAATAAGTAAACACAGGCCACCATTCTGATTTTTAACTACTCATTCACCAGCAGTTTAGCCTCTATTAGCACATTGTCTACATCCCAAAGTAATTCAGTCAACAGTTTGAGAAAATGTTTCACCAAATCTTAAGGGTCTATAAAAGGCAGGAATAGTTGGCTTCTTTTTCATTTACATCCTACTATCAAGCGTTACTACATTTAGAGGTACTTGTAACAACCCAACTCTGTTGTTCTGTTCAGAATATGTATTGGAACTTACCGAGGGCTTGGGAATTATATTAATGATTTTATGACTCTGCATTAGAATGTCAAGTTAAGTGTGACCTTAGTCACTAAATACACTGAGTCAAGTAGCACAGCAGCACTTCAAGGAGAAAACAGACAGAAAACAACACAAAAGTTAGTGTTCTCACAAATGATATTTATGACCAAAAGAACTATTTTTTATTTCTCGTACTAAAGGAGTTTATAATCTAAACATCATTGAAATTGACCCAGCAATGGTTCCCAGCTGTTATAATGCTAATAATTCTTGAATGCCACCAACTTTTTTTTTTTTACTTAGCCCAATATATTAAAAAATATCAATAAAAAACCCAAAAAACAAACCTGCACTGCCAGATGTTCAGGAGGGTTCTTACCAGAATGGCATCGGGATTAGAAAGAATTTTACAAGCCTCGATAGAATGTTCAAGACAATCAGTGGTTATACTTGGTTTATGAATATCAAGTGTCTCCAAAACATAATATCAATTTTATCATATATTTATTTTTTACTTCTTGCAAGAGGATACTTGTGGCTGTTACTTTGGAAAAATAATCATAACAAACTGAGGTTAATATGTCAACATGTAGAAATAAGATTGACAAAAGGGTTAAGAAATCATCTATATCTTCCTCTTAATCTCAGCTTGCATAGGCAATGTCCAATTATATTAATTCTTGAGTGCCCTTGAATAGTTTAAATATTTTAATATTTTACAGGGTATAATTTCTCTCTCTCTCTCTCTCTCTCATTTTTGGTTTTAAAAAAGTTTTAGATGCTTACAATTATATCTTTTCTGTTTAAAGCATAAACATTCTTTTATCCTGATCCTGTATAAGTTTATTAACATTTTTTTAAGAAAATTGTTTTTGGTATATGGCTGCAGGAAAATAAGTGAAATACATTTTCATTCAAGTACATATAACGTCTTTCCCTACCATGATGAATAAAGTTTCTAAGTATAATTATTTGGTTAAAAACTGAATCCTATGTTATAACATGGGAAAGGGTATACACAGGAAGGGTATCTCCAATCTGCATTCAGCATGTATGTTTAGGATCATACCGTTTTATTAAATTTGACATATTGATGTTGTAAAGAATTCAGAGATTTGTGAATTGTTTTCCTACCAGTCTGGGCTAGACTACTCAGAAGCCAGGTGTGTACTGTTGAGTTATACAATTACATACTTGAAAATCAAAAGGGGGAAATGAAACCATAAAAGCTACATAGACAGGAAAGCCAAAGGCACTCTTAGGGCGCATCATTACGTACTTCAGACTCGCAAAATAGGCCTCCTTCCTGTAAACAGTGGATAGAGAAATCAGACAGTATATCACATTGGCACTTGGGGAGAGGTATAGAGAGATTAGATTCACTCTAGCAATTTTCTGCAAGAGTGGAGCAACTGTAATATACCTAGAAGGTCAAAGCCAAAATAAATTTTGACTCTATTTTATCTAATCAGGAAAACTCCTGCCATGTTTTCGTTCTTCAAGTAATTTTGTGTCTGACAGAGAAAGAAAGTTTTTTGCAGACAACTCCACTACGAGTATTTCGAATCTTTACAACCTAAGACGTAGAAATGCGGCCCTTTTTCTTATTTTCTCTTCATAAGGTCTCCTTTTTGTAATTCGCTCCTTGTAATTTGTTCCTTTGTAATTATCGAGGGTAATTTTGACTTTGATACCCTAGATTGCTATGTTTCATCATAACAGTAAGGAAGTGTTCCAATTAGCTTTCACACTTTTATTTTCTTAATCATCCTAATGAAGCTTTGCTTCTATATTGCTCTTGGGAACCACTAAGGAAATCAGGAAGTTTTCCTAGGATCATACAACATTTCAGGGGAAATGCTCCCAGGCCTGTTATCAGAAACTGAAGGTTCCTCAGATACTGTATCTCTTCTCATATCCTACAAACTACCAGAAACTTATTTATGTTTCTATTATTTATATTTCTGTGCCTAGGGCTAAGTATAACTTCAGACCTATAGAAAGCATTTAATAAATGAAAGTCTAATATAATCAGGCTTCCTTTATATTCCACATTATTACATAAAGTTGAATAAAGAATTAGAACATTCTGGTAATAGTAACAGCCTGGTTGTCTGGAAATACAGAAAGTGCATAAAAATCAAGATGTTGAAAATTAAGCAACAAATTTCTAGAATCCATTCAATAATGGTTTTAAGTATAATGAACAGAATACTTGTCTAACCTCTGGGCTGAAAAAAGTGAAAGAAAACAGTATGGATTCAGGAGGAATTACCCTGTAATTCCTTTAGTCTTTAAAAAATATACAATTTCCACCCTTTTAAAAAGAGAAGTTTAGAAGAAATGAGGTTATGGTTACTTAACTACCAACTTCCCCGAAAATGTCTGAATCCAAGACTGCTTAAGAACCAGGTAAATGTTTTGCAAAAGCTTTTTAAGCTCAGGTTTCTTACTTGAGCTAAGAACCCACCTGTCAACTGAGAGACTTTTCCAGAGACATTGAAGTTCAAATGTTTTGAGATCAGGAAAAGTCTGTTCATTGTATTTCTTTTTTTTTTTTTTTTTGGTTTAGAGTAGAGGTATTGCTCTGCCACAAACATCCTTTGTTTTTAAGATGATATTTTAACATAGAAAATGAATTGAGTTCTGTCTTATGTCTGTATTTAGCATGATTCATTTAAGTAGAGTATTTCCATTGTGCACAGGTGGTAAACTTATCTCACATGGTTTTTATATAACAGCCTGGAATAGCAAGCCCTTAAGAGCAACATCTAATGGTATCATTAAAATGATTGTAAACATGCCTGTTGTGGCAGATGCGAGCTTTCTTTCTGTTGATATAGATTCAAATTGTTTGGTAAGATCAAACAAATGCAGAGTTTTAATAGGTCAAACATGTCTACATTCTAACAGGTTTAAAGAGATCTGTTTCTTTAAAGTCAGGATGGCTATAAAAGAGCCAGACTACAATCACATTCAAAGTTGAAACCTATTTTCTCTGATTAGAGCAAAATTATCTGTATCTATATCATTTAGCCAATGTTTCCAATGAAAAGAGATCAGGGAATAATATTGCAAGCATTAATAAGATGCTGGTGGATGCACATGTGTCTATTAATTAACCATAATTACTGTTAGGTTTTATCCAAAACAAAATTAAATATTGTGGATCATTAAATTTTATCTTTCCTAACCTTTTCACCTCCATCACCATCCCTCTTCCCCTAATTTAATAGTTTCCTTAAAATGGTGTCACACCATGTGTTTTAATTTTCAGACCATTTAAATGTAATTCTAGGAAGCCAATTAAATTTGAAGTTCTCAAGCAAAACTTGGCTTTATTTTTTTCCTGTGGCAAAATAAGTAGATTTCTCTGGGAGGGTTCTACTAATATGTATTTTTAATATAGAAGAAAATTGTGGATTAATTATCTATATTGTTTATATGGAAGTAGAAAAAAATGCAAACAGAGTGTGTTTCCAATTAAATCTAATATCCATCAAATACTGCATGGATATCTGGTGTTTTTTTAAAAAAAGTATCTCATTTAACTTTTTATATGAGAGGGGAGAGGGGAGTCCCAAATCACACAGCTAATAAGCCAGAATTGACTATAAAAAGAACTTGCACTCTTAACTATTGGAATATACTGCCTGTTTGTTTTCATTTGATAGTGTTATTTACTATCTTCTATTTTAAAATAGGTAAATATATAAACAGTACTATTTCTACAAAGATTTATAGAAAGTAGTGTATTGGGGGGGTCCTCTCTTGTTGCAGAGAGTAAAACTCACCAAATATTCCATTTTCTCCCCTACATTCTTGGATATTCTTACAATTATTTTAAGCCATATGACTATTTTGGAGAATAAAGTATGGGAAGAAGTACCATGTGTGACTTTCTGGCCTAAAATAGTGAAATTTCAGGCACCATTCTTCAGTATCTCTCCTTTCCTGATGTGGTGACTAGGAGGACCCAAAACATCAAAACAGCATGTATTATGGGTTACTCAGTTTCTGCAAGGAGAATGGTGCCCAAAGAGATGCCCAAATACGTAGTGAATTCAGAAAGAATCAGAAATAAGCCATTGTTGCATTGAGCACTGAGATGCGGGCATTATTTGTTTCTATCTAATCTATCCTATCTTCGTAGAAGTTTCTGTAGAAGTTAGTACCAGAAGTGAGATGTTGTTTTAGTAAACTTAATATATTTGGTATCAATTGAGTGATCCAGCGGTGGGTGAGCAGAGATAGAACTGGTATTAGGGGCTTTGGAAAAATGGGAGATTCTTTTCATACTGTGCAAAATCTTGGAATAATGTGAGCAACAGATCATGTACCTAACAAATTTTTGACTGTAGTTTGAAAGCAGATGTTAATAATGTGTGTGATTTGCTATTAATTGTAATTGACAAGATATAATAAGGAAGAAATGGGCTCAGAATAAAATTGGATAGTTTGCAAATAGAAGTGAAAGGGGAAGAGAGTCCAATGCAGAGCTTTTTAGTGTTGGAAAAATAATTGTTTAATGGTCCTAACAAATGATAAGAGTGAAAAAGTCTTTGCGGATAAATATCTGGCAATATAGTTCCAATTGATTAAATTTCCTCAAAGCAAAGAATAGGTTAAGAATGTGGCACTCAATAATTTGGTACAATGACTCAGAGCAAAGATCAGATTAAGAGTATGGCTTTTCTGGAAAATTCAAGCAGCCTCTGTGTAACTCTGTTATATTGAGAGAATGCATGATGGAATAAAAGATAAGAGATATAGAAGATAGAAAAAGCTGTGTATGTTCCAGATACATAAAGATGATTGGAATTAAAGCTTACTGTTTGGAAGTTGTACTGGCAATGAAACTGTAAGTTTGAACAAAAATAACCATGAGATATCATCTCACCCCAGTTAGAGTGACTTTTATCAAAAAGACAGATACTGGTGAGGATGCAGAGAAAGGGGAACCTTGGTATACTGTTGATGAAAATGTAAATTAGTACAGCCACTATGGAAAACAGTATGGAGGTTCCTTATAAAACTAAAAATAGAACTACCATGTGATCCAGCAATTCCACTACTGGATATATATGCAAAATAAAGGAAATGAAGGTATTGAAGAGATGTCTGCACTCCCATGTTTATTGCAGCACTATTAACAATAGCCAAAATAAAGAAACCAACGAAGTGTCCATCAATAGATGAATGGATAAAGATAATGTGGTGTATATATACATAATGGAATATTATTCAACCATAATAAAGAATGGAATCCTGTCATTTGCAGCAACATGGATGGAGCTGAGGTTATTATGTTAAGTGAAACAAGCCAAGCACAGAAAGACAAATATTACATGTTCTCACTCATATGTGGAATCTAAAAAAGTGGGTCTCATGAAGATAAAGAGTAGATCAGTGGCTGAGAATAGTAGGGGAGAGGGAGGATGAAGAAAGGTTGATTAATGGGTGCAAATATACACTTAGATAGAAAAAATAAGACCTGGTGTTTGATAGATCAGTAGGGTGATTATAGTTAGCATTAATTGATTGTACATTTCAAAATGTTAGAAAAGAATAATTCAAATTTTCCTAGCATAAAAAAAATATTTAAGGTGATAGAAATCCCAATTACCCTGATTTGATTATATGAATGTATCAATCTATCACATGTATCCCCAAAATATGTTCATCTAATATGTATCAATTTAAAAGAATAATTTTTTTAAAAAAGACTTAAAGATTTAAAATGACTCTAAATCCTCAAATTTCCTATGAGCAAGAAGCTCTTTGGACTCTAAGTAGAGCATATTCCCCCCAAACTCACTTCTAATGAGTACAAGTACAAAGGGAAAGGAAAAGCATCCTTAAAGATGGAGCCAGGGAGACCTAAAGAAAAATCTAGACCCAATGGAGAAACTGTCCCCAGCTTCACTTTAGGACCCCTCACAATGCCTGCTCACTGGAAACTTGTCCATCAACAGTAACTTCTGCGTGCCTCTCGTTTTTCTCCTCTTTTAGTGGTTTCTGTTTTGTTTCTATTCTGCCATTTTTAATGAGTGTTCATGTATGTGTATGTGTGTGTGGGAGAGGGGGAGAGGTTTCCCTAACTTTTTTTATGTCTCCATCAAAAATAGTGACACCTGAACCTGATGTAGAAACTCTCACATATCAGCCAGAGCTCTGGGTGACCTGGAAGTACTGACTGGATAATCCTTTGAGTTGTCTCACTTAGAGAGTAGTTTAGTGTGTTTCTTTGTAGATTAATGGGAATAAATAATATTTGGTGACAGAGACAGTCCCCAAATAATACTCTTCAAATATTACATTACTTTTCTCCATTTTCTTGCTCCAGAGGTTAGTTGGGGCCGAGAGCTAGTCTTGGTCAAGAAAGGTAAACAGAAGTAACGTGTAACTTTCAAGCCAAATAGCTTGGCTCATATTTGATTCTCCAGTATCTCTCTTTCTCTAACTTGGCACCAATAAAGGCTTGTATTGAGATGATACAGTCACAGGATTGAAGCAGCCTGAATCACTGCACAAAGGATAATGGCTTTGGGATGTTGTGGGAATCCACAGTGCACAGTGCACTTGTGGGAACAAGAAATAAATTTTTGTTGTGTAAGGTCTCTGAGATTTTTTAAATTTTTTAAACTGCTACATAACCTCACCTTTCTTGACTGCCACAGCACTGTTACCACATTTAATGAACGAACGTTATAGCTAGACAACACTGATGTCAGTTTTCAGACTGAAAAACATGTTGAATAATATTTTTAACAGATTTATATGTGTTCATTTTCATTTTTACATATTATAATGATTAGAAATTGATCTCTCTTCTGCTTTTCAGAAGTCATGATGATAGAATTACAGTCTATGTTTAAGGCTTTGTGATATATAAACCTAAAATAAAATCTAACACATTTAACAAAATCAAAATAATGTGAAAACTACAGATGATTATTTTTAATTTCCCAATGTCATAGAAAAGTGATCCCTGCTTTATCATCTTTGCAAAAATAAATAGAACAAGGAACCAATGAGTTATTTAAAGGACTCATTAACTTTCATATGACCCTATTTGTAATTGAGACAGTTGTGTCCTAGAAGTACCCTCCAAGAAATGATTAATGAGGTTTCCAAATACTCTAAATTGACTGACGTGGAAGGGAATGAACCTGTGCTTTAGTGAAATCTCTATGAGTCCCAGGCAAATGGGATGCTTATCTCCGAAATAATTCATGATAAGTTTTAATACTAAGCATTTACCAATGTAATTATTTTTTTTCAAGTTTAAGTTCTTAACACATAAGGTCGGTAAGGAGGTAAATTTATGAAAGTTTTCTCTCTAAGCATTACAGCAAGTTTAGATACAGAGATCTTTTAATTTTGTTCATGGTAATAACAGACTTTCCACAAATTCATTGAATAGTACAGAAGAATTAATTTATTAGATATTTTTCCACTTTCTGTTCTGTGAACTAGTTAAGATACCATTTGCACCATAGAACGTTGAATGGCAATCTGTTTTATTTGATCACAGTATATAGCTCATTTGAATAAATTATAATTTGACCCCTTCTTATGTTACCTAAAGACTGGAATTATCTATATCAATGATTAAATCCTCACTTTCACTAGCGTAAATTTGCTATAGCTATAATTTTGAAGTAAAATGTTTAAAGTAAATTTAAGGAAATGTTAATATTTCACTGTCTTGTTGCAAATGAACTAAGATTTTTTTCATTTCGAAATGCAGTGCTCTTTGGAAGTTTCTTTGCAGTTAGAAATAACATTTTCTATACTTTAGTTTAATTACCAATATCTTCATTATTTTATTTTCTATCTGATAAAGTATAAAAATTGTTTATTATATGGTGGGAGTATTCAGTTTTCCTTGATTGGTTTAGTTCATTGGTTTAGTATACTTCTATTGCTTTTTTTTTCAGTTTCTTAAATAGGTATTATAAAACTAACTTGGTTTTCTCAAATCCATTATTCAAATCAATAGCTTTCCATGTAGAAAGAGGTTTTTTGTTTTATTTTTTCTTGTTTATTCATATCTTCTTCTGCTAAAATTTTAAAGAGAATTCTTTTAAAAATATATAATGGTGTAAGTGTTTGAGAGATGTCCCAGGAAGTTACCTTCACACATATTTATTCAATTATAAAGAAAAATTTTTTTCAGTAAGTATAATCCCAAACAGGATCTAATATGGTAAAATTATCATTCATTAACTTCTCTGAGATTTTTCTTATAAGACTTTTTCCATTACACACACACGTATGTGGGCATACACACGAACACATACATCAAAAATCAGAATCTAAAATATATAGTTTAATTAAAATAGTATATGAATTTTGAAAAGAGAAATGCCAGTTAAAACATTTTTACAACACTCTGAATGAAGCCAGTCCTTTTTTATATTGGCATAATCTTGATGCCTCAACTACTGCACAAACTTCACACATGGCCTCTTGTCCTCACCTCCCCATCATTGTCCTTTTAGTAAATATACTTAAGTAAAATTTCCAAAATGTCAATTAAGTCCTAAAACTTCCTTATTCTTGATGAATTACCTCATCAAGACAAAATTCTCTGCCCAACATTTCAGATTCTTCATAGAATGACCTCAAAATGTCCAATGAACTATATGTGCTACTAATGTTCAAGTTGCAACTTTTGCTTGTTAGGAATATCTTCTTAGTCTCTTCTGTCAGAACTTTTGCTTGGATAAGAAAGGATGGACCATATGGAACAGGGTAGGTTTTGCAAACCACAACATATATGATAATGAGCACAAACGTAAGTCAGTAAATAGAAGATCAAACAGTAGAATTTTGTAAGGCAGGTTTGACCTCACATAGGAGAAGGTGGTAGGCTGAAAGTGAGTACTTCTATTAATTTGTTGAACATTTGAGTTTCCATGTGTTTTGATGTCTGAGTGCCAGAGGGAGCCTCTGTTTTCCTCTGTTTATTGGTAGAGCTTAGGTTAATGTAAAACTTAAGGAGCAATATTTTAAATGTTAGAAAATTGTAAGGATGAAAGACAGGGAGATTATTCCATTCTATACCCAGGGTGTAGTAGGCAAAATAATGGTTCCCAGAGATGGCGTTGTCCTAATCCTCAGAACCTGTGAATATGTTACTTTACAGTGCAAAAGGGACTTTGCTGATTTGATTAAAATAAAGTACTTTGAGATGAGGAGATCATTCTGAAATATTCAGGTAAATCCAACCTAATCCCATGAGTTCTTAAAAGCAGAAGACCTTTCCCAGCAGTGGTCAGAGAGACATGGCTGTATGAGAAGGATTTAATTGCCTGTTGCTGGTTATAAAATCTAGGGGTCTTTGTGCAAGGGCAAGAGAGAGGCCTTTAGAAATTGGAAATAGAAAGGGAATGGATTTTTCTCTAGGGCCTCCAGTGAGGGACTCAGCTCTGCTGACGCCATGATTTTAGCTTAAAGTGTCAGACTTCTGACATACAGAACTGCAGAATAGTAAATTTGTGTTGTTTTCAGCCACTTCTTGTTAATTTTTCACAGCAAAAATAGAAACACAATACCCATGCCAGATCTATTCCATTTTCCTGGATTTATTCATGATCTCCATTAAGGTGTCCTCAGCCTCCCACTGCCTATCCCAAGTACGTTGGTAAATTTAGAGTTTGAGAAAACCCTCTCCTTCTCTGAATGGTACTCTCAGAGTTTTCCTGTATCCTGTATCATATAATAGAACCCTGAATTGCCATGCAAGAAGGTTTTTTCCAATTTAATTATGCTGCCAAAATAGATTGTGAATATGTCTTAGGAATGATTTCTGTTTAATCTTCTGTTGTGTCTTCCAGTGCACCTGGGGCAATGTATGTTTTTATTGCTCTAAAACTATTTGGAGCAACAACATTAATCATTTAAATCTTCTCAGTCTAGGTAAATATCCCCACATTTTCATTTACTGTGTCATTTTTATGATATTTTATTATAATGTACATAATTAAGATATATTACAGAAAGTCAGTCTCATTTATTTGGATACATATGCTGGACTCAATATTCTAAATGCACACAAAACCTGCCATGGAATTTCTCATGTTGCCATGTAGTTCGTAGATACAAGATTTCCAAAGTCCAATATGCTAAACTCAGTCTCATTCCAAAACCATAACTTTCATTTACATTTTTATCATTTGAATCAAAATAGCCCTAAATTAGTTGCCAAACAAATCTAATTTGTTTTTAGCAATTGTGCGTGAGTCATGCTGCCAGTGTTTTTGCCTTACTTGTTACAAATTGTCCCTAATTGGAAAATACTGTGAGCAGTCAATTATGAAGAGAAAAGCCACCAGAACTTTGAAGTTTATTGGTTAGAAAAATTGGATGGGTTTTCACATATTAATTTTGTTGAGCATAAGGATTATTTATTTCCCCCACTTCAGTTTCATCACCTCATTCTAAGTTATGAAATAAACTGGTAATTTGGGGAATATTTTTCAAAACCTGACCACTTCCTCAAATTGAATCTTTGTTTTTATAAATAGATACAATTATGTTCATAAGTCCGTAGATGAATAAAGTAGTGTACGTGTTGAACAGAATCTCTCATGAGTAGTTTCCTGAATTCTTTAGAATTTCATTATTGAATTTGATCAATGGAAACAATTCAGTCTGTAAAATATTATTTCTTGATGACAGTACTATTTTCCCATAAACATACACTTCATCTCACATGCATGTACTTAGTTGTGTTAGGCAAGCATTGGAGATATTAACCATAGAGCTATAATTTAACTTCATGAGTTATAAACTAAATCTTAATTATTAAAAAATACTTCAGCCTTCTTCTAATGTATTAAATCTTAGAACAAATGCTTACAAATATAAGCATAGATTTTAATTTTCCTATCCATCAGGATAAAGAAATTAAACAAATGTAGGTCCACATATAACCTTTTCCAGTTTACATTTTGAGTTTTTAAATGAGTATACTGTAAGTAATTAATATTTAAAAAGGTATTTTATGTCTAAATTCACTGCATACATATTTTTGTTTCTTTATAAACTGAAGAAACTTTATATTGCTTTAATAAAGTTATATTAATGATAACATGACATGACAGACAACTCCATTTACCCAGAAATATTAGAAAATCAGATTTTATTCATTATTGCCTATGATGATCTGCTTTTTCCACTGTGTAAAATTGAAATTACCATCACTGGAAATTTTCTAAGGAGAGGAACCCTCTTTTGGCCATTGGGCGGGAGGGGGGGGACTTGGAACAGGTTATTGATCAGATGAGCCAGAGGAGACTTGTGTAAATTATATTCCCTCAGATAGCACCACCTGTTACTAGAAACATGGCTATATTCAGGTAAACAGTTTTTGATCAGTGGTAGCTGGAAGATATTCACCACTAAGAAAATGAGGCTCCTCCAGACTAGAGTAGACCATTTGTTGAGTCATAGCTGTAGTGTCGTTAGTTTCCCATTAGATTTCAACTTTGAACCAATGATGGAAACCTCTCCTTACTTCCCTGAGACATCTCCACATGACCAAAAATTCTATCTCTGAGGATGGGTAGCAAAGGCCAGTGGAAAAAAAAATCTGGTCTTATTGTCTATCAAACTATAAAGGTGCATATCCCAGCATTGCCACTTAATATTGTGCAACCTCAGGCAAGATACTTAGCTTCTCAGAGGGTCCTCTATTCATTATTTACAAAACAGGGATAAAAATACCACAAAAGACCCCAATATAACCAAAGTAAACCTCAGCAAAAAGAACAAAGTTGGAGGCACCACACTACCTGACTTCAAAATATATCAGAAAACCATCGTAACCAAAACAGCATAGGCTGGCATAAAAACTGACACACAGACAAATAGAACAGAATAGAGAACCAAGAAATAAATCCATGTATTTATAGCCAACTGATTTTCAAAACATGCATCAAGAACATTCATTGGGGAAAGGACAGTCACTTTAATAAGTGGTGGTGGGAAACTGGATATTCATGTGCTGAAGATTGAAACAATATCCCTATCTTTCACCTTATACAAAAATCAACTTGAAATGAATTAAGCACTTAAAGATATGACCCAAAGATATGACACTACTAGAAGAAAGCGTAGGGGAAATGCTTCAGGATATTGATTTGGGTAAAGATTTTATGGATAAGACCTCAAAAGCACAGGGAACCAAAGTAAAAATAGACAAATGGAATTATACCAAACTAAAAAGCTTTGTACAGCAAAGAAACAATCAATAGAGTGAAGAAACAACCAGAAAAATGGGAGAAATATTTGCAAACTATTCATTTGATAAGAGATTAATATCCAGAATATATAAGGAACTCAAACAACTCAACAGTAAGAAAACAATTCCATTAAAAATGAGTAAATAATCTAAATAAATATTTCTCAAAAGAAGACATACAAATGACCAACAAGCATATGAAAAAATGTTCAACATCACTAATCATCAAAGAATGCAAATCAAAACCACAGAATGGCTATTATCAAAAATAAAAAAAACCAAACAAAACAAAATAACAGTTGCTGGTGAAGATGCGGAGGAAGAGGAACTCATATACACTGTTGGTAGAATGTAAATTAACACAACCATTAAAAAAAATAGTATGGACATTTCTCTAAAAACTAAAAATAGAATTATCATATGACCCAGCAATCCCACTACTGGGTATACATCCAAAGAAAAGGAAATCAGTATGTCAAAGGGATATCTGCACTGCCATGTTTATTGCAGCATTATTCACAATTGACTTAAATGTCCATCAACGAATGATTGGATAAAGAAAATGTGGTATTTATACACTACGAAATACTCTTCAATAATAAAGAGAATGAAACTCTGTCATACGTGGCAACATGGATGAGCCTGGAGGACATTATGTTAAATGAAATAAGCCAGGCACAAAAAGATAAATACTGCATACTCTCACTCACATGTGAGAGCTAAAAAAGGTCTCAAGAACAGAGAAGAACAGCAGTTTCTAGAGTCTGGGAATGGAGAAGGGAGTTAGGGAGAGAGGTTGGTTAACAGATACAAAATTACAGCTAAACAGGAGGAATAAGTTCTAGTGTTTATAGCACTGCAGGGTGACTATAGTTAATTTATTGTGTATTTTCAAGTAGGTAGAAAAGAGGATTTTGAATGTTCCCAGCATTAAGAAATAATAAATATTTGAGGTGACAGATATGCCAATGACCCTGACTTGGTCATTACACATAGTATACTTGTATTAAAATATTACACTGTACCCCATAAATATGTACAATTATTGTGTATCAATTAAGAATAATAAAAACAAAAATAAAGTTTAAAAAAAGAATAGCACTGGGTTGGAATGCAGATTAAGTAAAAAAATGCCCCAACACTCTCTGTGCAGACCTAATAACTGAGGATGTTTTCAGTGAGTGGCAGCTGTTGTCACATAGAGATATTAGAAGGATGAGCAAGGTGGCATTTGTGAACAATGTAGCTTGGTACTTGGCACGCTTAATGCCTTCAATCATGTTATTTTTCTCCTGAAGTTGTCCCTTTAAAGTACCAACTCATGTTTCAAAACTTCACATATCTCCCTTGGATTGCAGACAATAAGCCATAGTGTACACAGATCTGTCATAGGCAGATGCTATGGCAGAGTGACTAATCCAGTTACATCTGTCTCACAAGCACAGTTAAATCTCTGATTTCTTAAATGCTAGCAATCATACACTTTAAAACCAATTACTCCCACCAAATATACGTGGCATCGCCCGTAGAAAGGTACCGATCCATTAGGCCAATTGTATTACCAAACACTTTTCCATTTTCTGCATAAAAGTCTAACTCTTCTGTCTTAACATAACACTCGTAGAAATACCTTAAATGGTTTATTGTGATTTTTTTCTTATCAGGACAATTCTAGAGTATTATTTTAGGCTAATTATAAATGCAGATATATATAAAAGTGATAAAAGAAGCAAAATGTCCATAAACCAGAGATAATTTTTAACAAGTTGGTCATTGCCCTTTTAAACATTCTGTTATATATGTGTATGCACATGCACACGCACACATACATATATTTACACACATGCATTCATAAAATATATGTTTAATATATATGCATTTTAAAAGGTACAGTGTTCATATGCTATAATTTACTTAAATATTCCCTTTTTTGATGAACATGCTTATTTTCCATTTCCACTATTATTAGCAGTGGTGCAGTGCATCTCGTTGTGTAAATGTCTTTGCACACATACCTCCTGCTATTCTCTGGATGAATTCCTTGGAATGGAATTGTTGGACAAAGGATGTACACATTAACTTTTTGGTACATATTGCTTTTCATAAATCTGTTATTGATTTTTGTCCCCCCTGACAACGTGGTGTCAAAGTTTGCATGAGTTTCATTCTGTATTTACACTGCTTTTCTCCTCTGGGCTTCTGTCCATGATGTGCTGCCTGAGATCCATTACTGTTCCCTAATCTCATGTCCAGGCCTTCTTAATCATGCTTTCTCAGTGACTTTTTTAGCTGGAACCGTTCTTCAACCTTGAGGACTCCCTTCCTCATCCTCTGGTCCTCTAAAGCCAATCTCATCGCATGTTTTTGACCACTACTTTTAAAAAGATATAATCAAAAATAAAGAAACATCACACATTAATAAATGTAATTTAAACTTTCTTTGAAAATAATAATGCTCATTTTTAATTGCCAGATACTAGACTAAGTGCTACACACACACACACACTATTACTAATATCGTCCTTTTCAATAAAAAATTGAAGCTCAGAAAATCTTAATCATTTTTCAAGGATAAGCCATTTTCCAAGGACAAATAGCCAAATTTGGGCTTATATCCAAGGTTATATGATTTTAGTTCTACTCTTAGCCACTATGATATATTCTCTGCATTGGAGATTCAGAAAGAAATTTAGAGCTTTGCCAGCACTTCAAAGGCATGATTCTGGAAATTAATTTTACTGATAAGTTACAGTGTGATGAAAAATATAAATTTAGATCAGGGTAAGTCTAGGCTGATCTTATTATTTTTAATCAAATATCTGTTATTGGGTTCAATAATAAAAGGTTATTGATTCTATTTACCTCTTTGTAATGATTGCAGACATTCTCTGAGATATTTAGTTTAAAATATATTCACATAATTACAACGAAGTGTGAATTTAGGCAAGCTTGTATGTAACTGATTTCTATACTTATTGGAGGAACTATTTTATTCAATATGTATTGAATAGATATTATAGAATAATAAACTATTGGAAATTTGGTGCCTGAGAGTAACTATCAACTTGGCCAGCTGGGGTCATCTGATGTAAGCTCACTCTCACTTCTGCAGGATGGCTGGGGTCGCTGACTTAGTCTGGGCTTGGCTGGGGCAGCTTAGCAAGGGCTTCTTCATTCCACATATTTCTCATCATCCTTCTGGGCCTGGGGGTTTAGCCCAGGCATGTCCATCTTATGGTAATGTCAGAAGCACAAGAAAGAGCAAATAGAAACACACAACATTTCTTGAGGCCTAGTCTTGAAACTGGCACATTGTCAATTTTGCCTCATTCTATTGGTAAAAGCAAGTCTCATGACCAAACTCATAGCCAAGGAATGGAAAAATATAGTTATCATCCTTTGTGGGAAGAACAGCAAAGTCATATGGCAAAGAGCATGAAGATAAAAAGAGAGAGAACTGGGGCCACAAACGCAACCTACCACCAAAGTAACCGAATTTTTATTTGAAAATGGATTTTAGTTCTAAACTAAAATGTGAATCTATAGTCTTAATTATCTGATCATGGGATACAACAAAAGTTTCTGATTTCCCGAAGGAGAAAGGAAAGGCTATAGACTTTTTGCGTTCCGGTCAGGTGTTTTCTTCCTATGAAATATTATTCAAGTTCATTAAGAGCCTCTTGTGTGTCTCTCTGGGTTCAGATTTCAGCACTAAAACCTCTCAGGGAGTGACTCATTAAACCAGTCACCACTATATCCACCCACTCAACCTCATGCCGTAGCCTCCAAATCTGCGGCTGCTGTTGTCACATAAGCATGAAGACTGTAGAATCCAGAATTCCTATTCAACTTGTGCCAAAATATCAAGCCTCAAAGTTTAAGAAGAACATTTGAGAGTAATTGTAGAAAAAAATAGCTTCATTGTTGGGGAACCAGATCCTAAGGTGAGTATTACTCACAGTGAGTTAACCGGAAACCAGAGGAGGGAAACAGCCCAGGAGTGTGACTGAAGATGACCGGAAATGTCTAATGCAGCTGAGGGGGTGAACAGATTTTGTCTAAAAAGATAAGGCAGCTAAACAGAGAGTCAGAAGAGAAGACATGAGCCAAATTTACACACACAAATAGTGGAAATAATCTTTGAGAATCCAATTTGGGAAGAAGTAAGGGAGATAATAGTGCTCTGAGTGCCCAGTGATGAGAGAACAAAGAGGTTAGTGATGCCTGAGAGACTCATCAGTAATGTTTCCAAGGTGTCATAGAAGAGTTCACTGGCAGTAGGACAAAAGTGTTCTTTTTTGCACTTTAAACCAGTTTACCAAGAAAGCCTAGGTTTTGGTTAAAGTTATATAAAATATTTTACAAAATTATTTGCTTTGCTTTTCAAAATATTTTAAAACACAATCCATGGGACAATCTAAAGTAACAAAAGGAATTAGTCATCAAGAAGAGGCCCTTTAGTAGGTCAGTGGGCGGAAACCCTTTATCTCTAAAAGACATATGACTCTTCGTTTGGTGTTTGATGTTAAGTGGAGCCTAAATACTTGTAAAGAGATTAACATTTTTATAGTCTTATAGCTAAAGTCTTCAAAATAACAATCTAAAAGCAAAGTGAAAAATCCAATCAGGTGTCTACTCATTTTTTCAAATTCAAATATGCAAAATATTATTTCTCAACTTCTTGTCTTGGTATGAGTAATGAGATATTGATAATAAATGGTTACATACCTTAATATTTTGTTTTCTTATTACTAATTATAAGTTGACACTATAATCTGAATAATTAAGACCTAAATACTCATTCCAGTTCACATGAAAATTCAAAATTTTGTGTTAAAGAATTACTTCTTTAAAAGATTCAAGTATTTTACATCAGGATAAAAACTAAAGATAATTACCAATTATGTTTATTATTAAGATAACTGTTCAAATTCCACTTATTTTAAATGCCTCATCTGTCTACTACTCCCATACTACATGACATAGATAAAAGTCTCTGAGACATGTTATACGTTGTCCAGTAGTAACCATTAACATGCTGGCACAGACAGGCATATCTGATTCTGCAACAAGTTTCTGAAGGAACAAGATAATAAAAGAAGAAAGTATTACTGGAAAGAACTTAGGTGATCTGTGGCATGGTTCTCCTGTGAAAATGGCAAAAAGAGGAATACTACATTGATTGATGTGTGTGTGTGCCTATGTGTACACACATGTATGTGCATGTTTATATAACAAGATATATACACATATGCACTTATAACCTATATGTATATAAATCTATGTATATATAGGATAGCTATAGATATATGTTATCTATCCATATATCTACCTATCATATATGTTATCTATCCATATATCTACCTATCATATATCTATCTATCAATCTATCATCATCTATCCTCATCTTCTGTATGGTTAGGTAGTACCATCCATAGCTGGTGTTACCACGGAGAAACTTGGGGGACCTGGAAGCTTTATTTCTGCTTGTGATCATGCTATATTAGCTAGTGGTTTATATAATCATCTTTGTACATGTACTGATCTTTTATCACTAAGGAACTTCATATCCTATATCTTCATCTCTTTGAATATATGTTATCTTCTATAAAATGAGAATAGAAATATATATTGTAAAGGTATTTTTAAGGTCTAAATAAAATAATGTATATTAAATACCTTGAAAGGGCAAATGTTTAATAATCAAAATGGAGAATTAAATTAAAATTTTCATTGTTGAAACACTACGATTTCCTGCTTTAACTGATAAAATTTGATCATAGGGTAAAGTGAAGTCAAAAATTAAGGGAGAAGAAGGTCTTTGACATATAATTATGGCAGTAATTTCTTTTTTTAATAATGATTTATCTGTCTATGACAGCTTCAGTGCAAGCTTTTCAAATGCAGTAGAAGAGCCTTTAGTTTTTTCTTTGTTGGTAAATAAAATGTTCAAATCATTTAGTTGAACAGTAGTGCCTCTAATTCTTTTAGTTTAAATTTTCATAACCATGTTATAATTACTCAAATGTAAACTATATAATTTAAATGTTATAATTTTATCTTATTCAAGATAAAGTATTCAATTATGACCTAAATTCATGTTACTGAATATAGATGTGTTATCTATTCACAATGTCTTAGAATTACTTACTAATTTCTTAGGGAAATATCATCTATGATGTTCTTATAGTTCTCAATATCAGAGTAGTGTCTGGATTTGTTTGTAAATAGAAATGTGCTAAATATATAAATTCACTTAAGACTGACATCAGAGTGACTTTGAAGTTGTTGCAGGAATAAAAAAGTGAGAATATAAAAAAAGTAATATGATGAGTAATTAAGGGCTAACTAGAAGTCACCGTATTACCAATAAAATGTGATTACCAATATAAACAATATGCATATCAATGAAATAAATATTAATAATACAGTATGAAGTACAGTCAAATTTAGTTTGGGAAAGAAGAATCTTCCCAAAAGTAAGGGACTGGTTTAGGGAATGCTTTTTTAGAAACTAAGAGATGTGGGTTTGAATCCGGGATTCACCGCTAATGGAGCTCTGTGGCATTGAGCAAGTTACTTAAACTCTTTCAGTCTCTATGTTAAGGTTGAAATGGGCATTAGGATAATAAATGCAGAGAGTGCAAACCAAGCACTGCCACACCTAGAACCATATCTGAACTATAAAGGCATCAAAAGAGCATCTTTTTACGGTTCCAAACTCTTACTGTATGTGGGCTTTCCTTCCAAACATGAGTGCTTGGGTAAATTGGGTAAGATAATGTTTTCTCCAGCCTTGGGCTTTAGTACATATTCCTCCTTGTCATGATGTAATTTATTTTCCTGTGGCAAGCCCCACCCAGACACCCCTCAGTTCTTTCTGCAGGATTGAACTGACTCTATCTCCTCTGTCACTAGTCCTAGTTATTATTACTTAATTGTCATGTGTTTTTCATTCTCTTTGTAGTGCCATAACCACAAGGTAATGGTAAGGCAGGTCCTGTTGCTGGGCAGCTGGGAGTAGGGTTAATGCACCAAGCAGCTTTGATCAAGAATTGTGACTCTATTTGGTCAAAATGCATTCTGTGTGTTTAACTGCCCTCATTCTTGTGGTTAAAAGAATGCAAACAATTCTACAGTTCCACCTCTCCTTTCCTTGTTCTTTTTTCTCTCACTCCTGGTTCTCTCTGTGTCCTCAGGGCCTACCTGACCTGCAGACTGTCTTCTGAATTTACTAACTCCTTTTAGTTCCAAAAGTTACTATTGATTCTTTTTTTCCCTTTTCTTATATAATAAGTTTTGCCTCTAATCCACAGTTATTACTGAAAAAAATTAACACTATAGTAATACAAATAGAACATTGTTTTTTGCTATTTAGAATAACAGTAAATGCTTAGGTTCTTACGTCACACAACAAAATACATTTTGGGTGATAAAAAACTTTATTAGGCCATGCAACACTATACTTTTTGTGGCTGAAATATTAAATATAGATAATTCAGATGATTAAAACATTAAGAAAAATGTAATACAGCTATAATCCAAAAGGCTTTCTAAGCTTGAATGACAAAATGAAATTATAAAGAAAGAAGAAAATACTTAATAACAAGAAATTAAAAGTTTTATTTGAAAACATTTTGTATATTTATGTCTTTCTTTTTTTTTTCTTTAACTGATGTCGATGTGCAAAGTATTAATTAAGAGAAAGTATTTTCGGGGAATATGACAAAGGAGTACGTTAATATATAAAACTTATTGGTTTCAGGATCTTGTTATATCCTTAAAAATCATTGAGGACCCTAAAAGGTTTTGTTTATACTTATCAGTATTTACTGTGATGGAAATTAAAACAGATAGTTTATCATATGTATTTAATATTCCATTTTAAAACTGTAATAAACCAATCACATGTTAACATAAATACATATTTTAATGAAAATACATTTCCAAAATTAAAACAAATTAGTAAGAAAGTAGCATTGTTTCATATTTTTGAACATCTTCTTCACATCTGGCTTAATGGACGAGTTCTCATACCTGCATGTGCTTTCAATCTGTGGTGATAGCACCCATCTGTAGCCTCTGGAAAACTGCACTGTACACTTATCAGAGAACGAGAGTGGAAGAAGCCTTTTATGTCTTAAAATTATTTTGAAAGTAATTTTGACCTTTCAGAGCCCCTGAAAAGTTCTTATGGAAGCTGAGGGCTCACTAGATCCCACTCTGAGAAACATCGGCCTGGACCAATCAGGGCCAAAACGGGAGCTGGGATTAACAACAATGTCACAAAAACAGCATGGCTGCTGTATGGGTAAGGAGGAGTAGAATGGGTGTGAAAGTGACAATCACAATGTTCTTTAACCATAAGGTTTATTGTTCTGTAGGAATTCAAATTAGGTCAATCACATGTAATTACATAGAAACATGTTTATGTTATAAAACTGAATACAAAGAGATATGACATGTTTCAGTTAATTAAAATATGTACAGATATTTTATAGATAACGATAGATATAGATACAGATCTAAATAAAATTGGTAAGACTTTTTTTAAAAGACTGGGAAAAAAAACTGAAAGAAAATGCACCAAAAATTTATCAGTGATTGCCTTTGGGAACAATGACATGTGGGCATGTATTTCCAAATGTCTAATAGTGACAACAGTGACAATCCAGTCTCTCTCTCCTAAATTGTTATGGGAGTGAAGGCCACTGACATGTTTTCTCCCAGGATTCCTATTTCTCTCACTTAATGAATCAACTCTTTGTTGGTTAGAATTAGGTCCAGAATAGCCATTTCCCAAATAATTCATTTCCTGTATCTTTGATGGATGGAATTTTCAATAAGGTGTGTCAGGAATTTGTCAAATGAAGTGATTTTGCTGAAAGAGAATTTCAGCAGATGTCCATAGACTGACTTTCCTTTTGCTACTTTGCCTTCTGAGGCAGCTTGGGGATGTGTGTCAGGACACATCATTCATGTCCTTCCTCCGGCTGGTTACTCAGTGGTACACTCCCATACTGCTGTTTACTTTGTAACTTTTCCATTTTTTTTTCTCATCCATTAGATTTGTAGCAGGTTTCCATACTGGATTAATGAATGAACACTGTTTTTGTGAAGGCACAGAGAAGGGCTCTAGACAGAGCCTACTCAGTCCTACCCTCGAGTGGCCCATAGTCCAGTTCACATACTATTATGATTACTTTATGTTTGTTGTTTGGTTTTTTTCTTAATGTTTGTTGTTTGAATTGCATTTTTATCTTTATTGTGCTATATTATGTGCATCCCTAAAGTCAAAAAATGGATGGAAACAAAATTACCGATGAAAATACTACAGTTCATGTGACTTGTATGCACCAATAGTTAACAGAATTCTGTTATAAAAATATTCTAGAAGGGCCATGTGAAACTTCAAGAATGTCAAGTTTTCCAAGAAGCCATGACTGAAGGATAAGATTAAAAAGTATGATAATGATGATTTCACAGTGACACATTTACCCTTGGTCACTATCATCCATTGTTATACAACTCTGGCAAATAGTGTCCTGGATCTCTCTGATGTTTTTAGAATAAGTTTTCAGAACTGCCTTTCAATATTGTTGATGGTCCTATAAAAACCCTTAAAAATAATAAAATTAACATTTATTGAACATTTATTATGTGGATGAAATTGAGAATTCTTTCCATTAATTATCTCAACACCACTGTGATGTTGGTACTATTATTATTGCTACTTTATAAATATGATAACTGAGTCTTGGAAAGGTTAGGTAATTTATTAAAGGTCATCCAATTATTTAGCGGTGAGGGAAGATTGTTTATCTCAGAGATATTATGTTCAGACCTCTCTTTCTTAACCACTAAATAAACCATACAAAACTATATGAGCAACATTAAAAGCTGTGCTTAGTATAATTTAAAAAGAAAAAACAAACACTGAAAAATAACTGAAAGTTATTTTCAAGAACTCGTAAAACTACCATAGCAATAGAAGAAGGCAGAGCCTAGAGTCAAGTTCATCTTCTAGATCCTTTGGATAAGCAGCACTGAAATTGAAGAACACTGCCTCCTCTACTAAGTCCTCCAGTTGACCTCCAAGGCCTACCCCTAAAGATGCTTCTCTGACTCTTTTGATGATGTCATTTGTATTTACATGAATTAGGGATAGGAATTTTTTTGGTCTCTCATTGTTCCATGGACTTTTCCAAAAGGCTTAACTTCTTCCTCTACGCCATGCGATTCATTGTTATCAGGGCATCAACAGTAATAAAAAGCCCTTCTGGACTCTTATTTTATATTACTCCTTCTTCCTAATGGTGCCTATTCATTCATTTTCTTTCAATAGAATATTTCTTCATATTTAAAAAACCTAACTCCTATGCTCCATAAAGATATATTTGTTTTTATTATATGCATAGCTCCATAGCTATAGTAGTAGAATTTCTTCCACTATGTCATAGCTGTCCATTTTTATCTTTGTTTTGTTCATTTGATTTTATTTGTTCCTCTCCATTGTTTAGGAAATTATAAATGCTAGTTTCTATTTTGTATTACTTCTTCCATTCAATATAAATCTTATAAGCTTTAAAAGTTCTTCAAATCCATTAGAAACAAACTCAGCACTTCATGAAAACATGCTCTTGGTTTAGTTACCTCTTCTTTGGATCAGAATGTGCAGTGGAACTCAGCCATTGTGGTTTCCCTTGGTGACTACTTTGGAAATTGTGAAAACCAGTTTATTTCTTCCTAAGATCTAGTCGTTCCAGACTTCAAAAGCTCCTGCTTATCCTGCTTATTTGTTTTCTTCCTAGTTTCTGATATTCACTGGGAACCAATTAGCAGTAATTAACACCAGCCTTTGAAAGTCACTTAATTGTAAACCACTCAAAAATCATAGTACAAGATTTCTAAGAAGTTTATAAAATTAATTGAATCCACCTTCTATGGAAACAATAAATCTTGGTTCCAGTCAGATCTAGTAAGTTTTCTGTAGGAGATTGGAGATCTTACGTTTTCTTCCTGCCTCTGTGGCTTGACCACCTTGCCAAGAAAGAAATTACATTGATTTTCTCTTTGTATCACTACTCCATGCTCTGTGTGATAATTAAACAAATTTCTTCCTAATTAACTTCCTCATAATTTCTTATATTGGTTGCAAAAATGTTTCCTGTTTTTTAAAGTCATGTCTTTTCTACCATCTTTATGTGTGGCTAATAGTGTATTACCTGAAATAATGCTATCATAAAAAATCCATTTTGTCTTTCCTGACATTTTTATACACAGTGATAACTCTTTTTGTTTTACCTCCCTTCCATCCTTCTTTTCTTCCATCCTTACAATTTTAGACTACGTATTTGTATACCTCATGTCTCAAAAATTGATTGTCAATTACATTCGATGTAGGAAGGAAGACAACCCAGTTCCGATTTTGTTTTGAACAATTTAATTTCATTTCAGATAGATGACAACCTGTTTACCTGATTCTTACCTTGTTTTCCTTCTGACTTATCATAGTTTTATCGCAAAAGTTATGTGTATGTTTATATAGGTCAATGAAGTCTTTTAAAAACAAATCTTTCATGATAAAATTTATAATCACATGAAGTTGTAAAATATTCTCAAATATTCAAGTGAAAAAACAAAATACAGAAAATCACATATTAAACTAATTTTGAATTCTTGATGACACAATCTTTAAAAAAACATTTATAGCTGTACATTTTAAAAATTCAAGTTAAGTTTTAATTCTTGATAATAACATTTTTTAAAGGTTATTTAAACTTGTACATGTTTAAAAATTGCTGTTAGTAAGGATAGCTGGCCAAAATGTGTGGTTTATTCTATTCCTCTTTGAAGTTGAGCTAATTTAAAAACATTGTGCACACATTAGCAGGAACCTGCATGATAAAGTCTGTATTCTAGACTCATCTTGACATGCTCCAAGTAAATATGGGTGAGTAAAAAATATGCTATACTTTTATAACTATAATCTCTTTCAGTATAATGTCTTCCATGTCTAGCAAAGCAAGGATTCTGAAGTTGTCTGTTTAGAAATTAATTTGTCAATATGGATTAGAGAAAAAGGTGCCACGCAATTTAGCATGTATGGTTTTCAGAGAGACTTAAACAAGACTAGAGCTGTGTGGTCATATAATGTTGCATCACAACATTTTTAAAAACTTGCATATCATTCATAACTGGAATTTCAGAACCTATCATACTTTCAAAATAGTAAAAAACTTAAATATCATCATGTAGTCTTATTGAAACTAAATTTTTGATCATTTTTAAACCATTATACATAATAAAATAATTCTATTTTTTTATGTTTACTTAAATGAAAGACAATTCAAAAATAAAAATAAGTAAAGCAGTTAACATTAAATAGCCCAATTGAAATCCTTTATAGTTAGACTTTCTAGCAGGTACAAAATTTACCTTATATAAAAAAAATCATAGACTTTTCAAACTATATATTTTCCCCTTAAAACGCAGATTGTAAAGGTCTTGATTTCAAAATGACTTGGTTTTACTTTATGGAATTCAATTTATATTCATTTGATAGGCTGCTACTGAATCACTGGTTATAATTAAAAAATAAATTTCAGAAAGTTTTATGTTTAAAGATATTATATTTAAATTTAACTTGCAAGATCCAGGCCACTTTTTTAATAATATAGGCTAGGTTAAAAGTAGAGTGTTATTTATACACTTTATTTTTATATATATTTTTTTTTTTTTTTTTTTGAGACAGAGTCCTGCTCTTTCACCTGGGCTAGACTACAGTGTTTCCATTATAGCTCACTGCAACCTCAAACTCCTGGGCTAAAGGGATTCTCCTGCCTCATCCTCCCAAGTAGCTGGGACTACAGGTGTGCACCACCACACCTGTCTAATTTTTCTATTTTTTGTAAAGATGGGGTCTCACTCTTGCTTAGGCTGGTCTCAAAGTCCTGGCGTCAAGCAATCTTCCCTTCTCAGCCTCTCAAAGTGCTAGGATTATGGGCATGAACCACTGCACCTGGCCCATATTTATACTCTTGAAATTAGACTGAATAAATAAGGTCTGATTTTGGATTTCATTATTAGATATGTTATAGAAGAAGTAAAATTAATTATCATTGAGGTACAATAAATAAAAATCTATCTTACCTCTAAAATATCTTTTAGCCAGGGAAAGTTAAAATCAGTATATTACATCCAGTATAACATCAATATAAGCCAAATCCCTACCCACCAAAGTAATTCTCAAAAGATTTTCAAAATTATTTTAAAAATAAAAACAATTTTTTTAATATTGAAAGATCTATAGCATTTATTGTGCACAATGGGTAAACGAGGTTTATAAGACACATTGCATGAGTTAGAAATGTAGCAGAGATTAGTATAACATTGCCATTTCTTGTTAAACAGTTTCCAGAGACTTTTTCCAAGATATTTCCTTTCAGTCTAAGATATTTCCACTTATTTCCAATAATGGCATTATGAAGTGTATAGGCTCATCAGATCAACTAAGGTTTTAATTCACATTTTATTGACTGGGGAATATGCATTAAGAAACCACATTCTAAAGTACTTATAAATCTGTCTTTTATTCTTGGTCTTTTGTTTAAAACACTTTAACTTGGGCTCATATATTTTCTAGCTTCCTTCAAATTTCTCCTTAGTTTTGATTGTCTAGATTCAGCAGACAGAAATTTTTCCAAGTGAAACAGTATGATATGGGCCCTTGATCAGATTATAAAAATACATTATACTGAGAAATTACTGGTGAGAGTAATATAGAAGTTACTTGTTGAGTTGGTAAATTAAGGCTTTTTATAAAACACATAGGTAGGTTCTGATTATCCAATTATTACAGAATGAACCTCTTGCTAATCTAGTCACTGTTAGCTATCTGAATTTAGAGCTTAAATAATGCACTCTCTTTTCTCTGTGAAGTTGGTATTTTACTAAGGAATACAGTTGTGTGTTTGTGTGTTTCCTATGTTGGTGACAAACTTTCCCTGTTATAAAGATACTGTCTAACCAAGGTCTTGGTGAGTCTATAATATGTTTTAGATGTATTAATGGGAATACAAAAGCGCAGTGATAGTCCAAGCCTCAGAAAAGGGAACATGCATTTTGACTACATGAAAGGTATATCTGTACTTGAATAAAGGCTACATCTCTAGTTTATTGAATTAATGAAATCATAGTATTCTACAAAATAGCTGAGAAATTGACCAGAGCCCCAGACTTCAAAAGCAGCTTTGTTTTTGTTAAACTAAACTTGTGAAACACTAGAGACTTGGTTTCTGGTCAAAGCAGTTTTTGCTTTCATACTATGAACATTCTGATGTAGAGAATTCCATTCTGTGTACTTAATTTCCCTGAGAATCTTAACTGGAAATGATCTGTGTTCTCATCTAGTCATGAAGGTCTGGTATGCAGATGCTGTATTCCATTCTGAAGAAGTTACAGTAGGAGAAAAATACATTTTGTGACTTGGCTGGGAGAATAAAATTTGTTATGATAAGAAGAATAATAAGACCTTATTTTTGCATCATTTTTGAAGGAATGATCTGAATTTAGTGATTCTGAGGTATTTTTCTCTCTTTCATTTCCCTACCAAACACCAACTACACATGTATTTGTTCCTCATGTGTTGCATACTTAACACACAGACTCAGAAAATATGACATTTGTGAAGAATCACATCTAAAAGGGCCAGCATTAAATTCTTCTTTCTTGGGCTGTCATGAAAAAAAAAATGATATAATTGACAGAATAGGTTTATCATCCACCCCAAAGGCAGAAAAATTTCTGCAGTACTATTAATATTTTGTCTCTCAATGTTTGGCAGAGTAAAACATATTGTGCATATGATTTAACATAAAATAGGACATTCACTTACTGTTATTTAGCAATATATTTTTTGCTTTAGAAAAATCTCTTAAAAGAAACTATTCAAAATGCTGGCAACTTAAGGGGGGATGGTGTATAAGAAAAGAAATGGAGGGGAAGTAAAAATTGAACAGGTAAAAGAATAGCACAGATACACACCTTCTTACAGTCAATAGTAAAATCTATTTTAAATACTAGATCCTGCTTCTATAAAAAAGGAAATAAGACTTTTTTTTTAATTAAAAGAGTAAGTTCAGGACCATCGTACCACTTAAAGAACTAGCATCAAGTTGAGCTGAACACAGATTTTGGTCAAAGTTGTCCTAACTATGTAGGTCAAGTAGAGAATAAGCAGTGAATTTATACTGAAGCAAATACATTGCCAATACTCTTTAGTGTAGCCTTTTATGTCCAAGAAATCTGTGGGTTTGTTATTACATCATTGTAAATTTTGCTTTAATTTTTAAATGTTTATAATATCATTCTGATGAAATTTTATTTTCAGCTAGCACATGTTGACATTTTTATTTCTCTATTTTTTCAGTGCATTAAGCTTATATTATATAACTTGAGAACAAGCATTAGTGTGTAGAGATAACATATGTTCTCAATAGGTAACTGACACATAAAAGAAGAAAAATGTGATTTAATGATGCCAATTTCAGTATTTTTAATTTAACATATGATTTGAAAAGAAAAGAAATACAACAAACAATGTGGACCTAAAATCTCAGGGACAAAACTACTTCTTAGGTTAGATTCCATGTTTTATGACATTTTAATGTTGTGATTATCCAGGGTTTCCTTATTCTCTCCCAAAAATATACTATGGAAAAAAAGCAACATTTCAGAATTTGATTTCAGATTCTGTAAATAGCATAGCATGTCAGTTTCTATCATAATATGAGAAAGAAAATGAAACACTTTTTTCCATATTTCATATTAATTTACTCATCTGTATTCAACTGTGCTTTTCCCAGCTGAATCTTTATATTTGCTATATAATATATGATATGTAGGATCACAGAAATATGTTAGACATCTGGAAAATATACCAAGAAATAATTCATCTCATAGAGCAGTCTCTATGTTAAAACTTGTTATTTCTGGATCACACTTCTTTTTTTATTTCAGGATACTTTGAGAACTTGTACAATTAATGACCAAATTTCTGAAACACCTCTATTAATAGGGAAAGTAAGATGTGTGTGTGTATATACATACGTGTGTATGTGTGTGTGTGTGTGTGTGTGCACATACATATATAGTACAGTCAGCCCTCCCTACCTGTGGGTTCCACATCTGTAGATTCAACCAATCACAAGTCAAAAATATTCAGGGAAAAATATTGATGGTTGTATCTGTACTGAACATGTACAGACTTTTTTCCTTGGCACTATTCCCTAAACAAGACAATATACAACTATTTACAAAGCATTTACATTGTATTAGGTACTATAAGTAATCTAGAGATGTATTAAAGTATGCAGAAGGATGTGCACAGGTTATTTGCAAATGTTATGCCATTTTATATCAGGGACTTAAGCATCCATAGATTTTGGTATTCTAGAGGGTCCTGGAACCCGCCCCCATAGATACCAATGGACGACTATATATAATTACTACAGATTAATTTGATATATATCCTTACCAAGCAAAACGTTCTCATCCATAGGTTTCCATAAGTGACATACTAGTCTCCCATTATTTGATCTAATAAATACTTGTGGATGTAATGAATGATGAATGATGTGGCTGTATGACTCCAACCTGCTTATTTTCTGATAGTCTTGGGTGTTTTTTAGGATGCAATAGTATATTGCTACAGAATTGTATTTTTCTTCCCCCACCCCCCACGGGTTAGCCATGTTACATAACTATGTCCCTGAGAGATCCCACAGCCCCTGAGACACCTGAAAGGTCATGTTCAGTCTTGGCCCTTGACATACTCCCTGTATAAGCAAGTAGTTTCTTGCCTCATTACAGGAAGGGTTCTACTTTAAGTATTTGCTTGAATTTTTGAAGTGCTGTTTACATTTCTGGAATAGAGAGGTAAAAGGTTAAAAACCAAAGGTTAAAGACCAAAACCCCTCAATTTCTAATGTAATATTTGGTGAAATGAATTGTAGTCAATTTGGATGTGACATCCCTGGAGGAGACCAAGCAAACATCCAAGTCCACCTGTAAATGAGCAAAAGGGCATTTAGATGAGAAGGATATGAAGGGAGTGTTGAAGTCCATCTAAATCATTAGGAATGCTTGCATTGACTTTATATGAGTGCTGTGAGTAAATGTTTGCCCTACATAAGCTTCTGATACCTATCTCAAAAATATTTCCTAATGTGTTACTTTATGGAGTGTGCATCTATGTGTGTGTCTTTATGGGTGTGTATCTGTATGCATGCATACATGTGCATGTATATATGTTTCTCTGCATTCATATAACTTTGTATGTATACTATTAATATTCTGTCTTGAAAACAATCTAATTTCCAAAAAGGATCACAAAATATACACAACCCACTTTACTTTCACTCTCTTTTCAATCACTAACAACTCTTCAAAGACACCAAGTATCCTGATTAATCAAGTTGACTACATTGCAAAGGTTACCTGCTTTTTTCTGGAAAAAATAAATGAGAGATAAAGACAATTGGGAAATACAAGTTATGAAAATAAAATAGCAACCATAGTATTTAAGGTTTTAGGTTATTGTTCACACAATTATGCTCTGATCATTCTTTGGCTACTATGCAGCATTAATGATTATTTATAAGAATTGTGAATTCAGAATTTAATGTGGTATATAGCAGACATTGTATTTTTAAACAAGGTAAACAGATAATAAAGATGAATAAATCCATTTTTACTAGTAAATACATCTTCAGATATGGGGAAATATAGAATGCAATGACCCCAGTAACAATGTCTGTGCCAATGTAATTTGGGTCATTAGCCTATGATTTTCATAGTATGTTAAATTGAAAAGAAAATATTTCCCAGTTTTAATAAAGATGAACTTACTAAACATATAAAACCTCTGTTGGATTAAAAATGTGATAAATGTATTATATTTTCAATGAAAAATTACTGCTTTATGTTTGATTAAAAGGAAATAACTGCCCTACTCCCTACCCCCTATAAAATACCTGACCAGGCCCTATAATGTATCAGGCACCAGGAAAATTTATTGGGGAATGTGTTTGGGCACAATGAAGGAGGCAATATAGTACTAACAAAGATGATGAAAATGAAAATGGGAAGTATGGATTGATCTGAGGAACATTTAAGCAATCTAAGCAATAGAGATTGATGTAGATTATCTAAAATGTCATTGAAATGTTGGTGTGGAACATAAAGAATAAAGAGATGTCAAGGTTAAATTCTAGGTTTCTAGCTTGTATGACAGAAGAGATGTGACACTGAAATAAGGAACATTAGTAATTAGGTCAATTTGGGGGAATTTGGGACAGAGAGCTTGTTCTTTCTAATTTGGATGTATTTATATACCTTGAAGATGTCAAGAAGGCAGACAGATACCTAAATCCAGAGCTCAGAGGAAAAGTCTGGGCTAGAGATAGCATTAGGAAAAATCATTGAAGAGTTACTCATTGAAGTCATAGATACCTATAAGGATGTCTAGAGATTATATAGGGAAAGGAGAAAAGGACCTCTTACTCCAGGAGAAAAATCAATAGGACTAATGCTGTTAAGATTATCAGGTAAGATCAGGTGTGAAAAATATCCGGTTAGAATTATTAGTATGGAGACCATGGGCAAACACAGGAAATACTGTTGTGATGGAGCCAGTTGAAGTGGAGGGAACATTATTCCCTTATATTCACATTTTTCCTCTGGCTACAGTGTCTGTCTATATATCGTAGACTCCGAAACTAATGTCTGGCTCCCCTCTTCATCTTCCTTACCTCATTTACTCAGGAAAACCATTTCTGACCCTACTGCCCACTTCACATCCCCATATTATATGCCTTTAGGGCAATTTATCATCCTCAGTTTATTTGAGGGTGTTTTAAAAATTAATATTGGTCTCCATTCCTAGAATTCATTCTCCACAAGAGCAGACCATGCCTATTTTTACAATACATTATTCCCAGCATATATGACATTTTGGTGTATTGTAAGGGTTTAAAAATATTTGTACAGGAAAAGAGGGAGAGAGAAAAGAAAGATGAAAATGTTATCAGGAGGAAAAAACGAGGGCAGAGTTGAGGCCATAAAGTGTATGGAATCACTAAAGAAATAAATGAAGAACAAGAAGCTGGGGGAATTAATAGACTTTCAGAAAGATATGAAATAGATCATATAACTACAATACAGAAAAAAAGTTCTTTGAAAATTAAGTACAAAATGCATGAACTAAGTGAACAACTCTTAATTTTGCAAATTGGTGATTTATACAACTTGATACACACACGCACATCCATGTAACTACTACTGCGATAAAGGTATGGAACATTTACAGAAATCCCAAAGATTCCTTCAAGCCAGTCTCCAGACAATAGCCTCCATAATGAAAAGCAACATTATGACTTTTGTCACTATAGATTAGTTTTTCCTTTTCTTCAAATTCATGTAAATGGAAACATACGGTATGTACTTTCAGGGTCTGGCTTTTAAGAATAATTCTTGTTGTTGCATGTGAGCTGTTCTTGTTATTGCTAAGTGGTGTTTCATTGTATGAATATATCATAATTTGTTTATTCACCAGTCGATGGAAATTTGGTTTTTTTTAGTGATCTTCTACTAAGAATAAAGCTGACCTTTCTTTTGTCTATTAAGAATAAAGTTTTTGCCTATTAAGGATAATGTTTTTGAATACAAGTCTTTATGTAAACATACGTTTTCATTTATTTTGGATAAATACCTGGGATTTAGATTGCTGAACTGTGAGGTAAGTTCTCACAGTTAATGAAAAAAGTCATTAATTAGTCATTAGGGAAATACAAAATACCAACACAATGAACTACCAATATTGATTTTCTGAGCTGCTTTTCATGTGCTTGTTTGCCATTCTTCTGCAGGCGTACCTCCTTTTATTACACTTTGCTTTATTTCACTTCACAGATTTTGTGTTTTTCACAAATTGAAAGTTTGTGGCAACCCTGCATCAAGCAAGTTTATCAGCACTATTTTTCCAATACTATGTGCTCACTTCATGTCTTCTGTGCCACATTTTTATATTTCTGGCAATATTTCAAACGTTTTCATTATGATTGTATGTGTTATGGTGATCTGTGATCAGTGATTTTTGATGTTACTATTGCAATTATTTGGGGATGCCACAAACCTTGCCCATATAAGATGGCAAAATTAATTGGTAAATGTATGTGTTCTGACTGCTCCAACAATCGGTCATTTGCCCATCTCTCTTACTCTCCTCAAGCCTCCCTATTCTCTGAGATACAACAATGTTGAAATTAGACCAATTAATACAATGGCCTCTAAGTGTTTAAGTGAAAGGAAGAATAGCACATCTCTCACTTTAAATCAAAATATAGAAATAATTAAGCTTAGTGAAACTTAATGGAGACATGTCAGAAGCCAAGATAGGGTAAAGGCTAGGGTATCTTGCACCAAACAGTTACCCAAGTTGTAAATGCAAAATCAAAAAGTTCTTTCAGGAAATTAAAAGTGCTACTCCAGTGAACACGAGAATGATATTGCTTACATGGAAAAACTTGTAGTGTTCTTGGGTAGATCAAACCAGCCACAACATCCTCTTAAGCCAAGGCCTAATTTAGAGCTAGGCCCTAACTATCTTCAATTCTATGAAGGCTGAGAGAGGTGAAGAAGCTGCAGAAAAGTTTGAAGTTAGCAGAGGTTGTTCCATGAGGTTTAAGGAAAGAAGCCATCTTCATACCTTAAAAGTGCAAGGTGAAACAGCAGGTGCTGATGTGAAGCTGTAACAAGTTATAAAGAAGATTTAGCTAAGATGATTGATGAAGGTGACTACACTAAGCAACAGATTTTAAATGTAGATGTAACAGCCTTCTATTGGAAGAAGATGCCATCTAGGGCCTCAGAGCTAGAGAGGAGACGTCAATGCCTGGCTTCAAAACTTCAAAGAACAGTCTGACTGTTCTGTTAGGAAATAATGCAGCTGGTGACTTTAAGTTGAAGCCCATGCTCATTTACCATTTGAGAATCCTAGGGCCCTTAAGAACTATGCTAAGTTCTTTCTGACTGTACTCTGTAGATAGTACAACAAAGCCTGAATGATAGCTCATCTTTTTATGACATGGTTTACTGAATATTTTAAGCCCAATGTTGAGACCTATTCCTCAGGAAAAAACATTATTTTTCAAAATATTACTGCTCATTGACAATGCACCTGGTCACTCAAGGGCTCTGATGGAGATGTACAGGAAGGTTAATATTGTTTACATGCCTGTTATCAGAATATTCATTCTGCAGCTCAGGGATCAAAAAGTGATTTTGACTTTTAAGTTTTATTATTTAAGAAATACATTTTGCAAGGCTATAGCTGTCATACACAGTGATTACTCTGATGGATCTGGGCTAAGTAAATCAAAAACCTTCTGGAAAGGATTCACCATTCTAGATGCCATTAAGAACATTTGTGATTCACAGAAGGTCAAAATATCAATTTTGACAGGAGTTTGGAAGAAGTTGATTCCAACCCTCATGGATGACTTTGAGGGGTTCAAGACTGCAGTGGAGTAAGTCACTGCAGATGTGGAAATAGCAAGATAACTGGAATTAGAAGTGGAGGCTGAAGATGTGACTGAATTACTGCAATCTCATGATAAAATTTAATGGAAGAAGAGTTGTTGCTTCTTATGGATAAGCAAAGAAAGTGGTTTCTTGAGAATAAATCTGCTCTGGCTGAAGATGCTGTGAATATTGTTGAAATGACAACAAAAAAGTTAGAATATTACTTTAACTTAGTTAATAAAGCAGCCAGCAGGGTTTTACAGAATAGACACCAATTTTGAAAGAAGTTCTACTGTGGGTAATATGCTACCAAACAGCTTCACATGCTACAGAGAAATCATTTTTGAAAGGAAGAGTCAATTGAGGTGGCAAATTTTATTGTTGTTTTATTTTCAGAAATTGCCACAGCCACCCTACCCTTCTGCACCACCACCTTGATCAATCAGCAGCCATCATCAACGAGGTAAGACCCCCCCGTCACCAGCCGAAAGATTACAACTCACTGAAGGCTCAGATGATCATTAACATTTCTTAGCAGTAACATATTTTTAATTAAGGTATGTATATTGATTTCTTAGGCATACTACTATTGTACATTTAATAGTCTATATGTAAACATAATTTTTATGTGCACTGGATAATCAAAATAGTTCTGTGACTCACTCTATTGTGATATTTGCTTCATTGTGGTGGTTCGGAACTGAACGCTCATTATTTCCAAGGTATGCATGCGTACACTTTGGTATAATGTCTATGCAAATATTTTGGACATCGTTTAAATAGAGTCATTTGCATTATTATTAATGAGTTATAGATGTTCTTTATGTATTCTGGATGAAAGTTCTTTTTTCAGATATGTCTTGAAAATATTTTCTCCCAGTGTGTGCCTTTCCTTATTGTTTTCTTAACAGTGTCTTTCAAAGAGCAGATGTTTTAAATTTTGAGTAAGGCTAAGGATTCGACTTAATGCCTCTTATCCTAAGAAGGCTTTCCACTCTGGATCATGGAAACATGAACATCCTTTAACTCAAGATATTTTTCTGCCTACTCCTTTTTAAAGTGGTTCTTTCTCCTCTCCAGGGTACTCTACTCTCACACCTCATTAGATCAGTAGTCAGCCAAAGACTTGAAAAGAGCCCTCTGAGGATATACAGAGGTTTCTCTCTCTCCCTATGTATCTTTCTCCTTTCCAGAGCTCTAACCAGCAAAGTATAACTACCTTGCCCTTTCAGAATCTAGCTCTTTGTATCTGAAACTCAGCAATAATTTTGTTCTATGCTTGGGTCTTCTTCCACTCTCTGCACTGCACTCTGGATACTGCACCCAAGCAATAAGTTGGTGCAATTGTAGGTCTCACCTTATTAATCTCCTTTCTCTGAGGAATCACAGTTCTGTACCACCTATTGTCCGATGACTTAAAACCATTGCTTTACGTATTTTGTGGGGTTTTTTCCTAGTTGTTTAGGCAGAAGGGTAAATCTGGTCTTTCTTATACCACACTGGCCAGAAACACTAATCTTTATCTTCATAATATTGAAAGTATTGTTAAAAATTCATATGGACTGTACTGAGAAACATTTCCATTTGAGCAAATGCCAGGAATATCCATATTATAATATATTATAATAAACCTATTGCATAAGTATTAATTTGTTTTCGTAAAGTAGAATTACTTCTTTCATTGAATAATTTGTGTGTGAAGATTACAAATTTTCTATTTGCATACTGAAATAATCCTCCTCTCCTGATTCATATTGTTAACTTTCTATTGCCATCTCCACTGGGCTGTCCCATAAGCACATCAGCTACTTCTCAAAACCAGATTATCCCCACCAGATGCATTTTTCCTTAGGGAATCAGTATTTGGCAGAGGTTGAGGTAGGATTCAATAATCACTGAGTATTTAGTTGAACTGGCTGAATTAAATTACTCTTAACTTTCCTAGCTGCCTAGCTCAGTTATAGGCAATTTAATGCAGTCACAGGCAATTTAATCAATCTGCCTTCATTAATTTTCCACATGGTCCACCATAGAAATTTTTCTAAAAATTAGGCTGGATTATAATCACCCTGCTTACAGACCTTTCAGTGTTTTCCATTGCCTATAGGACAAATTTTAAACTCCTAGGCATGGTATCTAATACCCTCACAATTTGACTACTGTTTACAATTCCAATTTCATCTCTTTCTTCCTCTATTCCTCAAGAGTAGTATAATCTAGGGGTTAAGTTTGTGAGCTCCAGAGTTCAGATATTTTATTTCTTAGCTATTCATTTATGCAATAGTTACCAAAATGCTCTAAGTCTGCATTTGGAGCACTTAGGTATATAAATTTAGGTGGTAACAGTTCTGCCCACATCATATGCTTGTGAGAATTAAATGAAAGTGTACATTTCAAAGCATATATCATGATGGCTGGCACTTGGTAAATGCTCATTAAGTACTTGTTATTTTTATTATTCATTCATAATTATCTGCTTAGAGTTTCCAAAACATACTAAGCACAATCAGGAGGCCATAGTTTTCCTCATATAATTCCTGTTTCCTATGGTGTTCTTTGTCATTCTTGTGCCTGCTAAAATTTTTCTCATCATTCAACGCTTGGCTCAAAAACCAACATCTCTATAGTTTCTTACTTTCTGTCTGCAGGTAGAATTATTATTTTCTTCCATTGTATCTTCATAATTCAATGTTTATTTCCCCAATAAGAATTATATTAGTAATAATTATTTATAAACATAACTGCCAACCTCACCACATGATGTGTTCATTCAAGAGATGTGGAAAATTTACAGTACAGTTGAAGTGAGTCTATCAAAAATATATGTACATACATATATATATATATCTATATATATGTATGTATATGGTTCTATTTCTATATTTGAAGATATCTCATTTTCCCTGAAATGTTCATTTACTTGAAAAATAAAATTTGAAGGCCTATGCTCTTTCTTGATTCTTTTTAATTTCCTCAAATTCCATTTGATTTATTTAAACAGGCAAGGTTCTTGTGTTGATGGCCTTCACCGTGTGTGTGTAGATCTGCGGCCCTAACCCCCAGGCTGCAGACCAGTACCAGTCCATGGCCTGTTAGGAATAGGGCTGCACAGCAGTAGGTGAGCAGCAGGCAAGTCAGCAAAGCTTCATTTGTATTTTCAGCTGCTCCCTATCGCTTGCATCAGTGCATAAGCTCCACCTCATGTCAGATCAGCGGCAGCATTAGATTCTCATAGGAGCATGAACCCCACTGTAAGCTGTGCATGTGAGGGATCTAGGTTGTGTGCTCCTTATGAGAATCTAATGCCTGATGATCTGAGGTGGAGCTGAGGCGGTGATGCTAGCACTGGGGAGCAGCTACAAATACAGATTATCATCAGCAGAGAGGTTTGACTGCACAATAAATGTAACACACTTGAATCATCCCAAAACCCTCCCTCCCTCAACCCCCTTTGTGGAAAACTTATCTTCCATGAAACTGGTCCCTGGTGCCAAAAAGTTTAGGGACTGCTGCTGTAGATGTTAAATAAGTAAGAACAAAAATGTAATTGGAAAATTTGATAGTAAAGTAAAATTTTCTATGGTAGCAAAGAACAGATGAATCTGTCTTGATAATTTAGGAAAGGCTTCCTTGAGGTGAGATGACATATTAAGAATGAGTGGAAATAAATTCATTTGGGTGTGAGAAGGCAGGAAATGCAGTGTGGGCAAAGATTCTAGGAGATGAGGGAGTATAAACTCCTAAAAGCAGCAATAGAGGCTTTTAGTTAAAAGGGTGGTCTCTGTAGTTATGGTGCTAATTTCAAAATTTTAAATGGGGAACAGACTAGGGTGTATAGCTAACATGACCAGAATCACAGTTTCAAAAGTCACTTCAGCACCAGGCAGTGTGGAGACCATGCTGAAGGGTAGCTAGAGTGAATGGGTAATGAAGAGGCTGTTTCAGTCATCTCATCCAAGTTTAGGATGATGGGGGATTGAACAGATGTTGCCAGTGCAGATGAAGAGAAAAAGAGAATCAAGAACTGTTCAGGAGGTGTTATCTTCAGGATCTGCCGATGGAATGAATGTAGGGTGAGGAAAAATGACAAGTAAATAATGACTCCTAGGTCTCAGGCAGCTAGAATCATGAACTGGTATAAGACTCATCAGAACGTTGGCAACTTGCCCATGATTTACACTTTTTAATTTAGAAGAAATTATTTTTAACGACTTAGAGTTTAGTGGTGTTTTCTAAAAAGCAGAAGACATATTTTTGCCCTGATATATTCTTGGAAGATTGATAAAACAAACATACGGACCACTATTTGAAAACAATATTTAAATCTCTACTATTTCACATTTAGGAAATGCTGAATAAATGGTACTACATAAATTTATTCGCGTTAGCTGCACGATCACGTTAACTGCCTGAGCAAGCACGAGCGTAGAGTATGTGCTTACCATATGGTTGATATTGTGGTAATTTGTGTCTACATAAAGTGAAATAGAAACTCTACTGATCATATCATTCCAATTATATGCTTGAAAGACTGATTTTTTTCATGATCCTTTTATTCTTTTTTATTTTGCTTTGTACATAGAGATATAACCATCATCATGATTATATGGTTAAGAAATTTTGACTGTCTGAAGAATTCTAATTTCCTTTTTACATTCCAAGTTTTTTTATGAAAGATATTTTTAAAAGTTACTATTTTGTTTCTATACATCATTCAATTGTCAGTAAGAAATTTAAATCTTTCATCCAAAAAGTTGATATGGTTTGATGCATTTTTACCAGAAAAGCTGAGGCAATTATAAATTTATTAATATTATAATTCCCCTGACCCCAAAATTCCCAATATATTTACACCTTTCTATATCCATCTAGATAAATTGGTTTTGAATTTAGTGTAATTCTATGGCTTGAATACTGAATGGTCTAGCTAGGATATAAAATTACTACAGTTGATAAATATCCTTCAATTACATGTTATTCTCAATCAAGGAATAGAGGTCTCATTGGATTACTCATCTATTCTAACATATTGTTTTAAAATTTACCTAGGAAAATGTCACTTTCTCAAATTTCCTCTTAGGAGCATTGTGTTTCATAGCTTATAATTACATTCATATAAATATTCAATTAAGTAATCATATAAATAATTCACCTTAATGATCTTCTCATGTTCAAGAAATGTAAAAATGTATTTGCTAAGTACTTATTTTTCTTTGTAAGATTTAAATAATCTGATCATAAATATCATTACATCACAGCATGGTGATTTTTAAGAATATGCTTTCTGGGCAAAGTTGAAATTTAGTAAATGTTCTTTCTGAAGTGATTTTTTTTTAAATCCTTCATGATTTATTTTCCTCTAAAATGACTTCAAATATCCTATGTGATGATTTGAGAATGAAAAAATTTCCCCCAAATTCCTGTATGTGGGTAAAATGATTTTATGAATTGGAAACTTTTGCCAGGAATACTACCATTAATACATTTTTTAAGATGCTGTATGTATAAATGGCCATATTAAAGCTTTGAAATTTGCTGTTGAAATTGAGAAAAGAAAACACTCTTTAGAGCTACTTCACAGAATTCTTCTCTTTGCTGTACTTATCAAAGAAAAAGCAAAATTTAAGCAGAATCTCAGAATATTTTGTCCTCATGTTAATTGTATGACTGGGACCCAAATGCCCCAAACAAAATAACTGCCCTTATGTTCTTCAACTCCATACCTCATGTGCTCAGGACCACAACTATGGAAAAAAGTTTTACAAACATTCTTTAAGTCACCATACCCTTTCCACAGTTCTTGCCAAACTTCTACACAGTAGGAACTATGAAAATGAGTGCCAAACCCTCACGTTCCTGATATAGCTTCCAACAGCTGCAAACCCTTAAGCTTCAAGTGCAGCTGCCTTGAGCAGAACTATTGAAAGGACCCACGAAGGCAGATACACAGATTACATATGTTCAATAACTTTAGAGCAATAATAGGAATATGTGGTTATATTAAGGCCATTAGACAGGAGGGAAATTGCACAAGCAGTCTCTAATTGACCTTACAGAGAGGTCTGATCTCCCTTATTGTGCCACCAGTGGTCCCCAAATCATCTACTTTTGTTAGGATTATACATTCTTTCACCAAACAAACCCACACCAAATAGAGGGCAATTACATTGGTTCAGTTAGTGCCCACTCTCTGATTTGTAATTTTCCAAGGGAGTGCCATTTGAACAGTTAATTCCTGAAAAGTCTAAAGCAATTCCTGGCATTAAATTATTACTAGGGATCCAGTATATGTGATATATACCAAATTGGAGAATGGAACCTACCACAGACATCTGAGCTAACCCATATAAAAACAAAGAGCAAATTCAAGTAAAACCCCACATCTGATGAGAATAACCTAAAACATGTTTTTCTTCCAATTTTAAGAACTGAATTTGGCCATGCAGTCCTCTTGTTCCCATCCAAGATCAAAACAAGTTCAGTTAATACTTTAAAACTTTTTTCCCTTTTCTTATAAAGAATGTTAGAAAACTATACATCTGCAGATTGCTCTTTTACTCTTTCAGCTTCTAACTTTATTCAGTTGAGTGAACAAAATTGAGCAGGTCCATGTGAAGATAGAAGTGGAATTTAAAGATTTTTGTTCTTGTTGTGGATATGGGCCTTTCTGAATCCATATCATGTTCATTTATGCCCAATCTCTGTGCCTTACTTCCCATTTCTTTACATATTTATCATTAGAGGCAAAGGAATAATCTTGGAGTTAGAAATAAATAAAATCTGAGAGGAACTTAAATGTGAGGTAATACTAAAGTGTGTTTAGCCTCTTGGGTATCATGAATTCCTATTTATAAAATATAAAAAATATTAACATTTTAATAATCAACTCTCATTGTTTATTCTAATGCAAGAATAGGATGCTGCAAATATGTGGGAAGAATATAATTCTAAACAATTATTTAATTTATGGTTTAATTTCCTATTCCACCTAAACTTTACTTATAGTTAAAATGAATAGGGAGCACACAGATTGGTGTTAGTCTAGCTACTACCTTAATGGATTTCTTTTTCTCTTTTGTATGATATGAGCACATAATTCTCATCTATATCATATTTACTTATCCACCATTGTGATATGTAAAACATTTTCTACTAATTTATATATATGTATATATACACACATTTTATTATACATATACACATATATATATTATATGTATATATCTACATATATACACATGTACATACAAATATATATTTATGTATGTATCTGTATATGTGTGTATGTGTGTAACATTATAATAAACACCTTTGTGAATAAAGCTTTTGTTAAGCTTTAGTTAGTATATAGCTTTTGTTAGACCTTTGATAAGATTTGCTATCCCTAACCAGCAGGGTTTATCAATTTCTGCTTGAAATGTTCTCCTCTCAGAGATAGCATTTCTTCCTGAAATTTACTGTTGGGAAACATTTCTTGTTGGCAATTCTATATGCTTTTGTTCTTTCTTTGAGAGTACTTTGGGGGCTACATGTAGATCAAGAAGAATATGTGCCAACCTCTCTTCTCACACCAAATGTGGTGAAAAGTATGACCTCAAACCCCAGCTGCACAAAGCATTAAGGATCTGGGGATATTCTTTATCAAGGAGTTTCCAATGATCAAGAATGCAAGCTTGCTTCATTGAGATCTCAACACAGTGATCTCTCCCTCTAAAGCTTTTTTATGTTAAATTGAATTTGAATCCATTCCTTGGTGAACTTTAATCTTGGCTAATTATGACCCAATGCTCCTTGGGCTCAGTAGTCTTCTGTGCCTAGGGATATGTTTTGAAACACTGCCAGCTGAATGCAACAAAGAGTATGACACACAATAGATTATTGGCCAAATAGTATTTTGGAAGACAAAATGAGACTTACCTGTCTTCTTTAAGTATAACTTCTTTGTTTTCTCTTGAGATGACTGTTTTAAGGGATGGAAAAAAATATATATATATGTGGAGATGGGTCTCTGTGGGGTTTTTTTTTTGTATATATTACACATGCATCAACAAAAATGTGCTAAGCAAAATAAAACATAGTTTCATTATTTTTCTTGTCAGCCCTTTTGGAGTTTTTGGTATATGGTATGAAAATAACTTATTGAATTGGGTACAGTTAAAAAAATAGCTAAAATTTGTTAATTCTAACTATGTGCCAGACACTTCAGATTTCTTTATGTTGATCTTCATATCAATGCTGTGAAGGGTCAATGTTTAATTCTGTTCTGCAGGGGAGTTAACTGCATCTTAAGAAGTTTAAGTTACTTGTCCAAAGTCACCTGGTGAGTCAGGATTCAAACCCAGGCAGTCTGCATAATACCTCTTCTTCCTAACCACAACACTAATGTTCTTCTGTAGCAAAAATACATTGAAGTCTAGGGAAGGTATTGGCATGGTATAGTTAGAAACCATGTTATTCTTAGGGAATTATATTTAGGTCAGATTTTCTGAAGGAAAATGAGAAACTGCACATAATTTTTTTCATACTTTAATGTAAACAGACTATTTTATGAAACTAAGACATACTACTTTACTTAGTAAAGTGTGTATGTGTATATATAATGGGAATATTTATCATCCTATCATAGGCCTACTTTGGGACGTTTCTCTCTAATGAATTCTCCTAATGGAACCCCAGGTTTCTGTGCTTGTATAGATAACAAGGCGGCCCTGGCATTCTGGTTCCTCCTCCTTCAGCACATTTCTCATAGAACACAGGCTCGTTGAACACTGTCCTACTGTATGTAGATAAAATGGAGGTTGTGAAATTCAGTTCATGTTTTCATTCTTGCTTTGACTGAACATCTGCTCACCCAAGACCAGCTTTTTTTAGTTCCATCTACTCATTACTATGGTTACCATGGTATATGCTCTATTTTAGGCCTGTATCTATTGGCGTGTGGCCATTCTCTTTGGGGGGAAAAAGAAGAAGTTTTCCAGAGCCAAACTGGCCTTCTATTCAGTAAATATGGTAATTTTTGCCTATGCAAAGTTTCCACCCCTCCCCTTTCCTTTTATGTTTGGTGTTCTTCTTTTTGGAAAAGGATCTTTCCATCCAACATTTTTTGTGTGGATTTAGCCACACATTTTCTACTTAATTACCCCTTCTGTTTTGAAAAGTTTCCCCTTAATTGCACTCATAGAGGGTTTGTTTCTATAGTCATTGTGATATTTAAATGTGACAGTTGCTTGCTTATATTATTCTAAATATGGTATCTAGGAAGAAGATGCTCTGATATTTTTAAAAGAAGATCATGTTGTTACTAGATTTTTAACTACACTATAGACCTATACTGTCCAGTACGATAAATAGCCAATAGCTACATATGGCAATTGAGTTCTTGAACTGGGCTAGTCTGATTTGAGATGTGTACATGTTGAAGACATAGTAAGAAAAAAAGAATGTAAAATACCTCAATAATTTTTAAATTATTACATGTTGAAATAATAACATTTTGGTTATATTAGGTAAAATAAAATATATTATTAAAATTAATTTCATATTTTAATTTAAAAAATTTTAATGTGACTACTAGGAATTAAATATGTAGCCTACATTATATTTCATTTAGACAGTGCTGCTTTAGACCACTTCTGAAATTTGAGATGTCAGTAAATAAAAAAACACTAGTTAGTATATTTATCATTTAAGGTCATATGTATGTTCTATTGTCAACTATAATTTCTTTGCTTGAGTACACGTCTTCATAGTTCAAAAATGTCTCATTTAAAGGCAACATGGTTGAATTCCCAAAGAAAATGTGAATCACATAATCTTCACTTTTCATCAAGGACTAAACATATTGTGTGTGTGATAGATAGATAGACAGGTAGATAGATCTTTCTCTCTTTCTCTCTACTCGCTCTCACTATATCTTGCTCTCTCCCTCTTTCCCTCTCTCCCTCTCTCTCTCTCCTTCTCACATACACACACCCTCCCCCACAATTTTTTAGTTGAACTAATAAGTTATCTTCCACAACTATGACCTATATTTGCTACTGTAAAAATATCTTTTTGTATCAGAGAGTAAACCTTCATAGTCAAAATGTAAATGCAAAAGACATGAGGAATAAACACACAAAAATAAGGTTTTTTTAATGAAAGTGTTCCACCATTATACCAAGACCAATTTAAGTTATATACAATTATATCTGTTTTGTAAGCCTATAACCTTGGGTTCTACAAGCAACCAACGTTCATAATAAGTTAATAGTGGGGGGAAAGAAATAATCACTTGGGAATTCTAGTAAATTAGAGAATTTCTCCTCCCTATTTCACATGTCTATAGAACATATCCAAATTATTTCAAAGAACTGAAATTTTTAAGCATGAATTTGTGTCAGTAAGGAAAAAGTATTTATAGTAGAATATATATAGAATATTATAAATTGGTAACACATTTTAGAAAGTTTTCACCAAAAAAGTCAAAATAAAATTATTATATTATAAGCCATTATTATGATTTAGTTATCTAAATTATTTAATTTGTATTCTATTATTTATTTTACTATAAATTGTGAATAGACTAGTTTTCTGGAAAATTTTCTCACCTGTAAAGCTTTATCTCAGGTGTTACATATTAGATTGAAACTTATGAGATTAATTAAAGATTATGAAAACAGATTAAATTTTCTCTGTAACCAATTATGAAATACTTCTAATATTACTCTGAAATCTTTATCTCATAAAATATATTTTAAACTTATAAAAAACAAATTTTATAGAATAGCAAATGTATAAATGGAAAATAAATTGGCATTCTAAAATATTTACCCTTAGAAAAGATCAATTCAGACATTTGGCATCATGTAGACAGAACTTCAAGTAGCAATGATCAAGGTTTAGTCTTTGATTACTTACTGTATTTTAGTTAATTAACTTTAAAGAAAAAAACTTTTGTCTTCAGTATTTAAGCCAGTTGGAAGAAAAGAAAGACTTTTAGGTATATAGCAAACTAGACTTTATTATTTATTATAAATTTAGGCATATAGCAAAATCAGTTAAATGCAGGAGATAGCACAGTCCAGAATCTGAAAATTACGTCTTTTATTTTCAGTGTGTTAAGTTTAAATTTCTGGCAATGGAGCACAATGTGGTATGGAAAATTCAAAAGTCATTTCCCTTTAAGGTTTAAAAATAACTTCCCTGATACCCCAAGACTTAGAATTCATTTAAATTATAACAGATACTTAGTTATTCTGTATGTATAGCATATGTCTTGGATAAAAGTCACAAGCTGAAAACAAAAGAGAAAAGTGTCAATGCTCATAGGCATTACGCCTTTGAAATTTTTCTTTCTTTAAAGGATTCCAAAATTAGCATACTTACCAGATTATCTTCTGAATTTCTGGTCTTGGAGCTATATTTTTCTTCATTTGAATTTTTCTTTGGAGGGTGAAGTATATCATGGCAAGCTGGAAGAGTTTGAAATTTTGGAAATAATAATTAATAAGCATTCTTTTGTGACTTTCTATTGATGAAATGCCACTATCCTAGCTTCATCATGTCTTGTGGATTTTTAAATTTCTTCTATGAGTCCTAAGGATTATGATAAATAATCAGATGAAGAACGTAAAGAGTATAGAGTCTGAACTGTAGAAAATTTTAAACATCATCATTTCCCAGTTAGGGTGCTATTGGGGTTGAATATTAGCCAATAGACGATGCTTTCTATATGTTGCATTTCTTACAATCTGGCAAAGGTGGGAGGTGTAAACACTAAATTAGGGAGAATCAAGGGAGGTCTTAAAAATTTTTGGAATGAGGACCTTGATAGGTGCTTCAACTGAGAATTCTGGAAAATTGGAGTTTTACATGCTATTTCTAATTTGGCACATGAAATACAAAGTTACTATTGTTGTTTTTCACATTTCATGTAAGAAATGCTCCATCATGGCCAGCTTTTAGTTGCCAAAATAGTATTAATGGAGATAACTAAAGAACTAGTTATGTTACTCCCTACATCAAGGCCTGAAATATTCAAGACACCAGTCTTAGTTTGAATCATGATTTTTTAAAAAAATGAGATTGCATTATTTCTCTTTCTTATCCTAAATAATACAATGATTCATAACCCTAAAATGTTAAGTCTTTACATTAATAACATTTGCATAGGAAGTAGAGACACTTAAAAATAACCTATTTAAATGTAGCAAACTTAATAAAGTTACTCAATTTTTAAACATACTCAAGAACCATAAATATTTACTCTGGGATAAGAACTAATAAATAGTGATCGATTCAAATATTTTTCTTCTATAATTTTTCAGTAAAACACAAGGCCATATATACATCTATACATACACACGCACAAAAAATTTCAATTTGTCAGTGTCTTAGATTGATTACATCACAGCCATATGTTAAAGCTGTATTCTTCTAACTACTATCCTGAATTGCCACTGGAAAATCAAAAGTAAATTAGTTTCTTCACATTAGATAGTTTTAATTTCTCTCTCCTTTATTTTAGTCTTTAATTTGAGTGCAAACTCACAGTAAAGAGTTAATGGACTTTAGCTTGTCTAGACATTTTGATTTCTACAGACTACTGTCCAGGACATCTTAGACTAGCATGAAGAACATCTCTTTTTATTGGCAGTGTATCTAGTGATGGATGCTATGAAAAAATAAAAATAAAAGGTAGATTACATTGCCATGAATAATAATCCATAATAATTTATAATCATATTAATCACATTTTAATGTGCAGGAATATTATGTGATTTTTTTTCCTGGAAATGAGTCATTGGGACTTAGAATTTTGGGTTTATTTATAATGTCTTGATAGGACCATCTGCTATAAGCCACTTGATGTTAACATATTGCATGATTCAATGACCTCTGGATCCTTTCTTGAAGCTCTCTCTAAAAGGGTATTTATGACTGAGTAATGGCAAAAAGAAGTAACTTCATTAAAGAGGAAGGCAACTAAATCTTGGTTATGATAATTTTATGAATAAGCTAAAAAGAAACACTAGGAGTCAGAACTTTTATTTTATTTTTTTTAGTTTGGTATGTTCATTCATGCAAATTATATTTTTCCCAATGTACCAGAACATTTAATTAATTACAGGGAAATACCTCATTGCCAGCAGGGTTGAACAGGCTCTCCCACATTCCTATTTTACTTCAGCAGATTGGACTTTCCTTTATTCCGTTTCTCCTTTCTCTGCCATTAAAGGAGCATGCACGCACGCACACAGACTTCATTCTCTCTTATTGCTTGCCAGCTGTAATGCTGAGATGCCAAGCTCTAAAATGTGTGTGTGTGTTTTTTTTTTTTAAGCAGCAGCAGCAGCAACATCTGGATCTGTGAAACTTTAATCTTGGCTGTTTTCCTTCTTTTCCTTTATGGCCTTCCAGGCACCTGTGGACGTCCTGTACATACACAATGACATCAAACTATAGTTGGAAATCTGATTCTCTTGGTATAATGAACAATGATTAGTTAGAAGCATATAAAACCACAAACTGCTAATAATAAAGAACAATTTCAATACATTGTAGATAAGGGGCAATGAAAGCTTAAAAATTAAGAGAATTTAAAAGAGTTAATGTAACTAGAGTCACCTGAATCTTTTATTTTCAAACTTTATTATAAAATAATGGGCTGAAATTAAAAGCAGAAACTAAACAGACTTTGTCTAAGTAGTAGGCTCTTGTCATAAACTATGAAGCCTTGATTTCAAGCTAAAAGAACTTCGGGAGGAAGCCAAATAAAATTCTTCCAAATACCCCTTGTGAATTTCTTAATCATCTTAGATGCTTCTATTTTTTTTTTTTTTTGATACCCTAAAGTTCCTAATGTCTTTTTGAGATCCAGATTGAATGACTGCAAAATGGGATTTGGAGATTACTCAGAAAAGCAATCAATAGTTCAAAAAAGAAAACTATATCTGTCACAGGCATTGACTACCTGATACTTCATTTAGAAGATTTCTATGTAGGTCATGGCATTCAAATATAAAACCTGAGATAATAGACTTTGATCTACAAAACCTAACAGTGTATGACTCTGTCCTTTCTTTCCATGGCATGGAATCTTTGGTTTATGTCTTAGATGCCTTGGATGACTACCCTCAGATATGCATATCAAAGAGATAGATAGAGGACATAATCCATTCCTATGCTTTTTATCTTCTTTGATTTAATAAAATCCAAACCATTCTTATCTCAAAGTATTTTTTAAAAAAAGACCATTGTGGTTGTTAGCATGAGCTTCATGGAGGAGTTGGATAAAAGAAAACATTGTCCTTGAAAAGTTCTAAAATACCTAGTAATTTAAGTGTCTAAAATACAAAACTACTGCTACCACACCCCATGTACCATAGGAAAAATAAAAGTGGTAGAAAATCAATGGCAGATGACTGTTTGGAGAGGTAAAGGAAAAATAAATTAGGTAATATCCTTTCAGTGATGAGACTGAATATCTCCTCCCATTTTACTTCCTCTCAAACTGTGCCACTGATATCTTCAAAATGTTTACTTGTGATATTTGCCTGAACAAATGATTGTCATTGGAAACATTTAAAAATCAGTAGATCTTATTATTTAGATGCATATGATGTTTTGTTATATATTGTCATCTTTGTTTTTTTTTAATTGTTTCAAATTTTGATATTAGACTCCCTAATTGTTCAGTAGGTACATTAAAACGTCACTTATTCCACCCATACTTTATTTTTCATATAACTAAGAGATTATTACCATTCCCACTTTTGACATGTGCTATAAAAATATTTCATAATGCAACCTATATACAAGATTCTTTCAGACTCATTTTGAATTCCCAATTAAGTATATTTTTTAATAGATCAACCAAAAAATAAGCAATGAGACATATATCCAGGACATAAAATATTTATTCCTGCTTATAAGCAAGTGATACCTTAAAATAAATTGAGTACAACTTGCCTTGCTCCTCTTTAACTTGAGTTACTTCTTATGAGAATCTGTGTTTTCTATATTATGCCTTTATCTTTGCTGATTAGGTATGAATGTGGAGCATCTGATATTGATTGGCTCCAAATAACTGTTATTGAATTAATCATATAGTGGGATACATCAATTAAACCAACAGTTATAAGCTCTAAATTTACCACAGAAATAAGATCAGAATATTATTACAGTGCGGGACAATAATTTATTTTAGGGTCACAAAGGCCACAGGTAAAAGCACGAAGACACAACACAACTTTTAAAATTATGCACTGTATTCCCTCTTACTTTTTATTGAATAATGATTTTAATGATTGTTGATTAGAAAATATAGGGTAACACTATATTTTATAGGAATTTGGTAGATAAAACCATGGTCTCCATCTTATTTCAGAATCTCATTGTTGTTCACTTGGATTATTACAATAGTCAGGTGATTTGATTTCAGTCTTTCTTCTAAGTTTCTGATAGTGTGTTCCTCCCAAAATTCTACTATGTTCATGTTTCTTTTCTTATTACAATCTTCCTTAAATCTTTTGCTATCACAACCTCATAAAACACACCTTTTACCTGCTTGTTTCATTAAATTGTATGTTTTGGAACACAAAGCTACATGTAATTTCTTGAACACTCAATGTTTTACTGCCACCGTGCCTTTACACATTGTGCCTCCTCTGCCTTGAATGTCATTGATTTCTCTAAGCCCCCTTTGCTATATCCTTATTTGCCTGATACAATCTGATTTTTCCTTAAAAATCCCAGGGTGAAAATGACCTCTTCCAGGAAATTATCTGTGGAATCAAGTCAGAATTATTCACTCCATACTCTGTAATACTTTTGTATCTTTGATTCAGTCACATTTTTGTGTTCTTCTTCCTCATATATTTACATGTCTTTCCCTCCTATGGGATTTTGAATTTTGTTTTGTTTTGTTTTTGCTGGGACTGCATTTTATTTATACCTGGGTTTCAAGTGTCTAGTAGCGTGCCCAAATCCTCAGAAAATATTTGTTGGATGAACAAAGGAAAGACACGAATAGGTCAAAATGAGTAAAAGTCGGTACAATAAAGGGTATTTTTAGTCTGTATAAATTTGCCATATGTTGTTGAAAAAGACCAGCTAGCATCAAGTGATTCAATGAGAATGAGTCTATCTCATCAGAAGAGAAACCTTCTAATATCTTATGCACTGAAAGTAATGTTGCATTTTTCAAAGATAGAAACTTTTCTTATATAAAAAACTCTTATTCTGAAAATTACCATCTATTTCTTCTCTCTTTCTCCTGCCTTTTCTTTTTTCTCTATCTTTTTTCTAAGAATTGACCATTTACTTTATGCCAGAACCTTCTCTAGGGCATGGTAGTAAAGGGGTCACTAATGTTTATATATGGTTACCAAACTGTCTTGTGACAGTGGAAATTCGTTTTTTGAAATGTAAAGAAGAGGACATTAAAATATTTTTTTCCCATCTAGGCTGCCATAAAAAATAACTGGCCTCTATTATTTCCAGTCCTTAATCACTTGACTCATTTCTGGTTTTCTGAGTAATATTCGTAAGGATTATACTGTCCTTTTAATTTCTTTATAATTTACAAGCACACTTACTTGTACAAAGGGAATTATATGCACATTGGTGGTATAGTGGTAAGCATAGTTGCCTTCCAAAGGGAATTATATGCAAATTAATAAAAATAGACTATTGAAAGGTAAATGGAGCCACCCCAAAATAAAGATTTAATTAACAAACTCAAAACTATAATCTATGAACCATCATCCTAATAAATTAGAAAATGCTGTAAATTATCTTTGTGTTTTATTTATTTTGTGGTAAGTATATGCAAATATTATGTTGTTGGCATTAATCCTAGTTTAAATTTTATCTTTTGTTAAAAGACCTAGCGAAAAGGAAAATAGAGTGAGGGTTGGTTGTCCGTTCATCAAAAAGACCATGTTCCATAGCTGCTTTTCTACATTGAAGTTTCCTCCATTTGCATGCTTTTATGCTTGAAATCTGTGATTAAATGCGACATTCTTGCATTAACTAGCAGTGATGAGAATTATAAAACTGGAGGTTGCTTAAAATAATGCTAATCTGAAAAATTAAATCCATCTATGTAAAATAAGGTAGTTATAATGTATAAATAGTAATTTTATAGATTTTAAAAAGATCTCATATAGCACTATTCTAACAGATTTTATTAAAATCAGTATTTTCATTGCTCTCATGCTTCCTCTGTTAGGAGTTACACATGCTCTTTGATACTACCTTGGCATCAAGAGTTCAGTACTTCCCGCTACCTTTGCCTGCTTGCTTTCTTTTCTTCCTCCATCTCTCTCTCTCTCTCTCTTTCTCCCTTCCTTTCTGGCGTATTTCTTCCTTTCCTCATCATGACTACTACATTTTACGTGAAGTAAAATGCCTGATTATTCCAATTAAAACTGACTACTTATTTCCTGACTGCTATTGAGCATAACTCATGACCTAGATTAAGTTATTTTATGTATTTCATTTTGAAAGATCTTTTGAAATTCTTTCACATGTAAATGTTCACCTCCCTGAAAATATTGTAAATCTTTTTCTTTTATTTCAGAATATTATAGGGATACAAATTTTTTAAAAACTTTATTTCAGAATATTACAGCAGTACAAATATTTTGGTTACATAACTTGCTTCTGTACCATTTGAGTCAAAGTTATAAGTGTGCCCACCACCCAGATAGTGTGCATTGTACCTGTTAGGTAAGATTTCACCCATGCCCTCCTCCCCACTCCCACCTGCCTGATTTCTGTTGAGTTTTACTTCCATCTGTGCACATGAATGCTGTTCGGTTAGTTCCAATTTAATAGTGAGTACATGTGGTGTTTGTTTTTCCATTCTTGCAATACTTCACTTAGGAGAATGGTCTCCAGTTCCATCCAGATTGTTACAAAAGGCATTAATTCATTTCTTTTTTTAATGCAGAGAGAAAGGAGCACTTATACACTGTTGGTGGGACTGCAAAGTAGTACAACCTCTACAGAAAATAGTGTGAAGATTCCTCAAAGAACTAAAAGTAGACCTACCATTGATCCAGCAGTCCCACTACTGGGTATTTACCCAAAGGAAAAAAAGTCATTTTATCAAAAAGACACTTGCACTCAAATATTTATTGCAGCACAATTCACAATTGCAAAGATGTGGAAAATATTGTAAATTTTTTAAGGGTATAGATCAATTCATCAGCAGATTTTGCACACTTCAGACTACCTATCATTTTTAAATATTGTAACTGTAACTGCCTCTGAAGCTATTGTCAACACAAGGATAACATGTTTATGTCATAAATTTTCACAAAATAGAATAAAAATAATCAAATAAATATACATAAAATATTTGATATTAATAGATACATATCATTTATAAATTCCATTTTTTCCTGAAGGATATTTTACAAAATAAAAATTGATCACTCTATATCTTTTCACTAACTATAGAGTAAAACTATGTTTTGCCCATGAGTTTTACTTATATGTCCCCAAATCCAAATAAATAAAAAGCAAATAATTCAAGAAAATATTTGTTATTTATGGTTTAGAAAACAAATTTTGGTTTATAATACTTTTCTCCTTGAATTATAGAATTGGCCAGTTTAGAATCTGGCCAGAAACCTTTATTTAACATTACCACTATGAGTGCCCTTGCATACATCTTTCCTCCTAACTATTTTGAAAACTGTCTAAATAATCTCCATATATGTACAGGCAGCTCCAACAGCCCATACTGCACCACATTGCCAGAGTGGTCCTTTTAAATAGGCCATATTACAGGGAAGTATTTTCCAGCCATGAAAAAGAAGGACAATCCACCATTTGCGATGGCATGGATGAACCTGGAGGACATTATGCTCAGTGAAAGAAGCCAAACAGGGAAAGACAAATACTCTATGATCTCACTTACATGTGGAGTCTAAAAAGTTAAACTCCTAGAAGCAGAGAATAGAAGAGTAGTACAAGGGTGTGGGAGAAATGAGGAGATATTGGTCAAAGGGTACAAATGTTCTGTTATAAGATGAACAAGTTCTGGGGGTCTAAATTACTGCGTGAGTGGTGATGGATGTGTTAATTAATTTGATTGTGGTAACCATTACACAATGTGTATGTATATCAAATCATCACACTGTATACCTTGAATATATTCAATCTTTATTTGACAATTAAATATTTTTAAAATACAAATATAAAAAAAAATAATGGGCCAAATCCTACAACTCCTCTGCTCAAAACCTTCCAATAACTTACCAGACTCTCCATGGCCTGCCTGTTCCTTCGAAGTCTACAAGGCTCACAGTGGTTAGATTGCCTCATGCATTTCAAGGTAGATCTCATCCACCATCTTGCCCCTAGCTCAGGCTACTGCAGCTGCACACTTCCTTGCTACTCCTGGAATACTTCCATCTGCATGCTTTATAAGTCTCTTCTGTCTCAGCTTCAGATATCCTGTGGCTGGCTTTCTCCATTGATTCAGATCTTTGTGCAAAATGTGACCTTATTGAAAAAAAGCTGTCCCTGACCTTCCAGTCTAAAATAGCTCATCTCATCACTCTCTTTCTCCCCTTTGCTCCACTTTGGTATTATTGTTTAAATAGTAATTTGATTGATTGATTGCCCATTTCCTCTCCTTAGAATGTAGGTTTTATAAAAGCAGGAACTTCACCTGTCCATTGTCTCGACTCCAAAATTTAGAATTGTGCCTGCTCCATACTCGACACAAACTAAATATTTGTTTAAAAAATATGTGCACATATATAGAGATAGATACATATATGTTCTCCTTTGTTATAGGTCTGTAGGTATATTATTAAAAATAGAGATGTATACATTATTGCATATATAGCATTTACTATGTTAGACATGCCACCTGTTTTCATACTCTATTAATACATTATGTGATGAGTGTCTTTTTTTCTTTCCCCTTCAATGTACACTCTTTGAGGGAAGGAGTTGGTTGTATCTACTGACTTTTAATGTTTTCTGCTACACCACACATGCCTTAAACATTTTATCAATCAACAAATATCTGCTGAATCTTGAAAGAATGAAGTTATTTTTGTGAGTAATAATTATAATGTAGTCAGATCAATTGTGAATCTTCCTTACCACTTTCACCTACATATTGTAGTCTATTTAGCTAAGCATATTTTAGTATGAACTTTTTCACAAGAATAGTGATTTTATGACCACACAGTTCCTAATAAATTTCAGTCTCTGAATAAATAAATTAAGATATTATTTTGAATTTTCTTGTTAAAGGTCAAAAATTACATATTTGTTATCTAGAATTCTAATTTGGTAAAATATTATTGACAATGTATATATAATCATCATTTTGCCATTTAACTATCAGCCAAGAACAGCATTTGCTTTGTTTCCACCATATGTTCTTTTCTTTTTGTTCTATAACAATCTTGTTTTTGTTCATTCATTGGAGCTGGCAGATAACTATAAGGATTTGAATTCCGAAGCCAATTCAGCATTAACTTTATATCCATGACCAATGACAAATCTGAACTCTATCTAATAGAAATATTGGGTAATCGCATGTTAATCTTCTCTATGTCAGCTCTGACTTGAGCTAATGAACGATGTTTGACTGGAAACCCTGATAGATTACTGCTGTCCTATAGAGTTTGCTTTTTTAAGAAACCACCCTATAGATTTATCTCACCCACATAAGTCGGGCTGCTGTGGCTCAACAATATCTGAAACGTCTTCATGTACTCTGTAATTTAAAAAAAAAAATCCTTGACTCTTGGTGCCAGGAATATAATTTGGTTCAACCACCACGCTGGTAAACACTAGTTCTTCAGATAATTGTATTCACTTATACATTTTGTCATTGTGTTGATTTATCATTCATTTAAAAAGCTAGGAAAGGTAATACAAAATTAAAAGCTTTTAAACACTTTATTTTCAAACACATTTAAAAACTAAAATGTGCTACTCTCTGGAAAAGAATGAAGAGATTTATACATGATTTTTAAGGTCACATGTTAAAAATATTTGAAGTAAATATATTTATTGTACAGATGTCCTGAAACAAAGAAAAATTGATGGAATGTTACTTTTTGCCTGCTATAATATCAAAAAATTAAATTTTAGATTAAATAATAAAATCCTTGGCCTGTGTTGCACAAACCTCGAATGATGGTAATCAACCATGATGCGTGACTAAGGCACACATCTGTCCATATGATTTATGACAGACTATAATCAGAGAATAAGCTTTCCATTTTTTAAAGAACTATAGTTCATTGTAGGAAAGGGTCATGTTTAGCAAGGAAGCATGGAAGTTTTTCATTTATACTATTTCTTCAGGGTTCTCCCTACTTTTTTCCCCAAAATTTACTCATTTTTACTCATTGCTTGCTGAAATGAGTGAATTCCCACTCAGGAAATGACATGTCTTCTCTTCATCAGAGAAATGTTTTCTTTTTAAAGAAGGGAATAGTATGTTCTGCTTTAGCTGAAGGTGGTCTGTCTGTCATATGTGGCATGCTTGATTATGTAGTAATTAATGCCAAAAGAACATGTAGATTAAAAGCTTTGCTAAAATGAATATTAGCAAACTTTAGCAACTGTAGCAAAGTAAACTGCATCTTTTGAAGAGGAAATTAAGTACTCTTGAGTATTGATGCTTTTGATTGACATAAATATTACACTATAGAATAAAGGCAAAATTAGTTTAATGTCAATCTGTTGGTAGCTAATCTTCAGAGATCATTAAAGGAAGAGTCTTAGCCTTTTCTTAATATTTATTGAGTATTTGTTATGCATCTAATCACATTGAGTATTTGATATGTTCATTTAAAGAGTCCTTTAATCTTTACTATGACCTGACAAGGGTGTACAATTATATTCCTCCCTTTACAAGTTAGAAAATGGAGGCCAGAGTTGTAGTCATTTGCCAAAGGTTGCCCAGGGAATGCAATGGTGGAGGCAAGTCTCTAGTCTAGGCAATGTGACTCTATTGGCTATGTTCATACGTGCTATGCTATTCTGCCTTAGTATTAGGAATGGAAGCCTGTTTTCTCAAATGCAAACTCCTTTAGGAAGCCTATACTGAGTATATATTGGCTGATGTGATTTCACATTTTTTAAATCCTCTAATAATTTTTTTGTATCTTTTTAAAATTTTTTTCCTTAAAAAAAAAGACAATGATGATGTTAATAGTGAGAAAATAATAGTATTTTATTGTGAGCTACTTTTCACAGGCAATTGTTTTGAAAGTGTTAATTCATTTACTTCTCACATCAACACTATGAAGTATTACTATAATCATTTTATATATATTTAAACTAAGGTCACACAACTAGTTAGTTGCAGAGCAAAGATTTCAAGCCAGGCATTCTAATCTCAGATTGTGTGTCTTTTATTGTTTTATCATTATTGCTGATTTTACTGTGGAGAGAAATGGTGCCTTTATTTAGTCTCTGTAGCACTTTCATAAAGTAGTGTCCTAACATTTTCATCTTAGTGATAATTATACCCCCATTTTGTTTCAGAAATCATATGCATGTAACTTAGGAAAACATACAATAAAAAGCATATTTATTCATGAATAAATATTTGTTGAGTTAAATATGTAATGATACATTAGAATAACCATAATAGAGAAATAAAGATTATAACACAAGATTAGTATTATCAATTAACATTGGCCTTCTAACTATGTGTTATTCTCCATAGATTATATCCAAATCACATAGTTTTATCTAAGTAAACTGAAATAAATGTGATTGGAATCACACTTGCTATTATCAAATAATAACTCCTAAAGTCAACAATGAAGAATAAAATTCAGCTAAATACATATTGGGCTAATGTTAGGTAATTCACCAACATGAATAGCCACTATATATTGAGCCCACCAGTGAGGCAGACATTTTCACAAATCTTACCATCTAATCTTCACAGTAATTCTACATGGCAATTATAATGATATTCCTTTTGTAGAAGAAAGAATAGAGGCACAGAGAGATTAAGTAACCTGCACCAGGGTAACACACCAAGTAAATTAGAGAAAGTTCATCTGACTTCAAGTTTCCTACTTTCTCACTACATCATAACACTTCATCTTGCATAATGACACTTGCAACTTAACAATTATACATAGTTTACATGTTTACTATGAAATATAACCCATATAAAAAAATTATAACTACTTACAAAGTATATTATAGACTTCCCTTCTAAGGAGAAAAGATTCAATAAAGATACCAAACTGTTTATTTTTGCAAATTATATTGCATTATATTATTATATTTTTGCAAAATATATTGCATTATATTTCATTCTTATATTTTACAAATAATTCCATATATCCAAATACATGCATACAATAATGTAATTGGCTGATGTCAGCAATATGAAATGAATTTATAATTTTGCTTGCAATAGGAAACAACTTCTTAGATTTGTTTAATATACTTTTAGAAATTCTTTAGAGGAATTCCTGCTGAAACTTAATGTTTTAGTGTGCTGGAAGAAGCATATCAATTTTACTGTATCTTGATAGAGGAAGAAAAAGTCTATACATAGGGGTTTAAGTTAAGATGGGTAAAAAAGGTAATAAGTCATAATACCCAGAGACAAAAAATTATTTTCTCATGGTGGGAAAGGGAATTAAATGTGTATACCCTCATTTAACACTCATTACCAAGTGGTCTTTATATGTGGTCAAGTGCATCAGTGATTTTATAATCATAATAATAGTGTGATTACTAGATAGAGGTGTGTGATGATGTCAGATGTGGTAACAGAGAGGTGGTTCAACTGAAGTCCTTGGTGCCAACTGGGCTCTTGCTTTGGATTCAGCAATAAAGGATCTTTACTACTTTCATGTCTTTGGCAGTCTGGTGAATTCTATGAACCACTTCTTGAAATGGTGATGGTAAAAGCATAAAATAAAATATATAGTATTAAAAGGAAATCAATTATATTGAAGAAGTTATTAAAGTATTGACAAATACAAATTTGTGACATAGTAATATATGCACTTTTTTAATTAAAGCATTAAATAAGAGAATATAGTGAAAGATGCAACAATAGAACAATTTTTAAAAAGTGATGAGTATAAAGGACATTCTAAGATTTACAAAAGAAGTATCATGTGATATGAAAATATCTGTGATTTTATTTTTGTGATAAAATCACAGGTCTTCTTAATCCCACTGTGGTTTGTTATCTACCATCATAAGTGAAGGAAATGCTAAATTTCAGTAAAAGGTTAGTAAAAAATATTTTCCCAATGCAAGCTCATGGAGCACCTGAATTTTATACAAGATTCTAGGTACTCTGTGAAACTTCTGGTTAAAAAGCCTTGGGATTCTTAGGAACCCCTATTCAGGAAGTTAAGGAAATGATTATGCTAGTAAAGTAAGTCCTTGATACCATCTTCTTCTTTACTTGCTGCCCACTTCCTGTTTGTTGCCTCCAACTTACTCAATAAAAACACTTACATTTGAATTATTTTCAAAAATTTCCAAGCCCTTCCTCAGGGCCTAGCATTAATAAGCTGAGCACTATAGTCTATCTACCCTTCTAGCTTCCCCTCTCCCTCAGAATGTCCCTGGTCACAACCTTGACACTGAGGCCACTGAGCTTTATGATGAATAACTAAGTCTTTGCAATCAAGTTGAATAATTTTTAAATATTATTTCTGTCACTGATTATCCATGTTCACTGAGCTTTCTCCCCCTCTATTTTTTTAATCAGTAAAGTGAATTAAAAATAACTAACTCACTGAAATGTTGTAAGAATTAAAATAGCCAAGGGGTATAAGTGCTGTGAACAATCCTTGAATTATAATGAATGCTCAGTAATAGTAGCTACAGTTATCCTTACCTCTGGCGTTGGTGACTGATGCATGATGAATTACTATACTAATCAATGTTTATGTGGTGTAGTAGACTATAAATCCCTTGAAATTAAGGTTAATGTTTTATTTAGCCTTGTTTATTTGCATTATCTGGTGAATATATAACATTTGTGATAGTCATTTACATAAATATACTTAGGCAGTGCATTCCAAAGACCATACCTAAATGTATAGTGATGATTTCCAAGTGGTTAGAGTTCAAGCAAGTTGGTTTAGATGTTATCTGGGTCTGGTGGGATTGTATTTTATTACTAAAGTGACAAGATAATGGTAGCTATACAAACATATTATTGAGCAATATAATGGTAGAGGAAAGTCATTTTATTACAAGTGACTCATTTGCTCTATTAGTATTTTATGTATCTGATTAGATGAAAAAAAATCATTTATTCACACAGTAAGTTATACACAGCTTTTAGTAATTTTTAATTTAAAACTGTGTTTCAAAACTGTGATCATAGATCATCATTATTAACAATTGGTGATTATCAGTTTGGAATTAATATTTAAAAGCTAAAAATATGGGACTAAATATGAAAATATATATATTTTTATTTTTTAAATACGTATCTTTGTTATATTTTAAATGTTTAAAAAATAATTTTATACTAAATGCCCAAGATTAGTTATTATTTATTCATTTTAATACCTGGAAACATGCAGGCCCAGATATGACCTAAAAAGCATTTGATAGGAAAATCATTTTTTTCCCCAAAGTTTTGCTTATTTTGTCATTCATGCTATGTTGCTTTAACTGTATAAATATGCAGCAACTATCTCTAGACCAATTGAATTTTAAGACACAAATATATCTAATCAAATCATATTTATTTCCAAGCTTATTTAGAAACTGGGTATTTTTATTAGAATTTTTTCAGTTGCATGATTTCCTGAAGTAGTTGCATTTTTGTGCAGTTTGTCCTAAGAAATGCTATCCACCAGAGAACAGTTATTTCAGTTAAATAATTTATCGGCAACTCAGCAACCATAATAACTGATGAAATATGTTGAGACAAGGAGTAGTCAAGTATAGTGAATGTGAAATGTACTGCAAATTTTAGAATAGGAAGAGCAGATGCCAGGAAGAATGAAGAATAATACCTATAAAACAATAAGATTATATTTGTTTTTAGTATTTTTCAGCTGAAAAGGTGCTGATATTAGGTAAAGGACAATTTTGTTAAAATATAAATTAAAACTAAAAAAGAATAAAACTCTCTTATGATAAAGTTCTATTTCAACAACAACACAAAATCTATTAGCCTATTGCCTTAAACACATAGATAGGGTGAGGGGCAAAAATAAGTGAATTGTGATACAATATGCTGTCACTGATACATAGTGACACAGGTAACTATCACATAGTCCATATTTAATTTTCGACCCACTGTACTCCTATGTCTAGAAAATCAGGGGGTATAAATGAAGGGGCAAAAGTAAAAGGGCATTCTTAGCTTTACTGTACTAACAATCACTATCAGTGACCCAGTTTTGTTTTGTATTTATCCTTTCCAAGGAAAGAATCTATATATTACTCCCACGAGTTTTGTATAAAAGTCCCTCAGGGCTACATGTGACTATGCTTCTTTGGGACAAATGTAGCCTGAGGGATAGAAACAGTGTTTAGGGTCCATACGCTGAATCTCACATTAATATGGAGAAGTACTCTATTAGGATGATGGGTACCAGCTAATAGTAGAATTTCCTAATGTGTGAAAAAAAAGTTTTTGCTGGTATCACGAGCTTTGCGCTGGATGTACTGGCTTATTTGGAGCCTGCTACTTGTGAAAGCTTCACCTTTTCCATTTTTAGAAAATGTGAGGCAGCAAAAAGGTTTTTGACAAACTGCAGATCCTGCGGAGGTTCATTGGCTTGATTGTGGGCACCCCTCCACCTCTCCTTGTTCTTTATTTTATTTGACCACTAGCTTTTTGGGGGTAAAACTTGATGCTGGATTACAGTTTTGAAATAAAGTGAAAGAATGTGATTCTGGAAGATTAAAAAACCTGCTTTACAAAAAATCATCAACAAGTAATAGGAAAGAAGAGGAGCTCCCAAATGGTAATGGTAACTCAGATTCTCTCTCCCCCTCTCCCCCTCTTCTCCTCTCTCAATGCTTCCAAGCACAGTTTTAATATATAGACTTATAGCACTTCTTTTATTTTGTTAATGGCTGACTTGATAGAATGACAATATACTATGTATGATCCAAAAACAAAGGAGTTTTTTGCATGCTAGGGAGTGAGTGGATTTTTACTGTGTATACCTTTGTTTTGTGTGATGTGAAATAAATCCTTTTCTCAGCTTGAGGATTTTAAATTATTATTACTTAAAAATATTAACTGATTTATCTCCAAATTAGCTCTTTATATCACTGCTTATTTAGGTTTTAATTTGGTTACAATTATACTGGAAATCAAAAATTATACATATAAATTAAGACAGTGATATTTTTAACTTGAGCAATTTTATCTCCGTTAATGTATCTCAAATTAAAATGAAAAAAATAGGAGATGATAAAAGAAGTTTAGTTTGAATCGAGAAGCACTTTTTTTTTTTTCTTTTTTTCTTTTTCTGATACGGGGTCTGGCTATGTTGATCAGTTGACCAGGCTGGCTTCAAATTCCTGGGCTCAAGCAATCCTCCCACCTCAGCCTCTCAAGTAGTGGGGACCACAGGCACATGCCACCACACCTGTTCTACTTATAAATATCAAAAGCAAAAAAAAATTAAATTAGAGGACGAGCAGGCAAAATTACAAAAATGAAAGAAAAAATATTAGTAATACAAAAATACCTAAAAAAGTAAGATATAAAGGGGAGTAATCCCTACAATTTTAACCAAAGTATATAAATTAATAATCAGATTATTGAGTAAATATGTAATTAAAAATTATGTAGCATCTAATGTCTTAATGTAAAATAGGTAGCAGTGTAAGCTATTTGAATGTAAGTAAAATAAGGTTTCATACAAAATTTTGTGAAGAAATTCTTAACCATATACCTACTGAAACATTTGCTATGTTTACTTATTTGGAATAAGAAAATGTAGTTGATTGCACTTATCAGTTTCATCTGCTTCTTTTTTTTTGCATTATTAAAAGAGGATGAAATGCAAGCAAGATTTAAGTCATCAAAGATTGCTTACATAATCATTTAAGAAGGAGATAAACTAAGTCTGGTTTTAGCAGAGACAATTTAGATGATTTTTCATTATTTGTTTCTATCTTATGATTTTATGATTTAATCAGAGCTGCTATTTTTAAAACAGGGCTCTAAATCCTATTTTTTGTTATTGCACCAATTATCCGAGGAGACATAGGATATGTGTAGACTTGCATATCTTGTAGTCTTTCCTTCATAGAGCTTGTGTCTACAGTGGTGATGTCATTAATAAAACCAAAATTTTCAAAAGTTAAAAATACCTGGAGGAGAATATTTCATGTCTTTGCCAGAGTAATCATCTCATCTATATTTGCATTTTATCCCTGTTCAGTGAGCTGACAAATTTACTGATTACATTGATATATTGTTAAATTTCAACTTGACATGATGTTTTAGAGTGTTTTAGAGTTTGGTTTTGGTACGATTAATTGCCCTTTTGGAAATGACTGACTTTCTAATCCAATCCCACCAGCTAGAACAGTTAGTAGAAAATTATTTATAAACCAAAAACTTTTCTGGATAATATTCTTTTCAGTTAATTTGCTTATTTATTCCTCATAACTCTATAGTACTATGTTGGATTTATTATGAGATTAAAACAAATCAAACTGCTTTCTTCATTAGTTTTCCATTTGTTTCCTCCCCTTTAAATTCAGGGAAAACCAGCTTTTACTCAGAAAAACGACTTTCTGACCAAGTCTTGGCTGCCAGTTCCCTGAAATTCCTGCTATATACTAAGGCAAACAAGGCATAATATGAGTTCTGTCTAAAGCAGACACTGTTTGACTGAGCAAAAGTGACTATTGTCTTTGACATGCTGTTTTCTCTACACCTTTCACTTCTGTGCACTTTCTATTATATTGTTCAATCAGGGAGGCTAGACTAAGTTGTACTATGGTAACAAATGATCTCCACATCTATGTGCCTTATAACAACAAAGTTTATATATTGCACATGTTATATGTCTGCCATGGGACAGCTCAGGCTCTGAGCCATCATTCTAAAATAAAGCAGCCACTATCTGAGATACACTAATCTCATGGCAGAAAGAAGAGCAAGACAGAGCAATGACTTGCTCTTTAAAGCTTCTGCTCAGATGTGGCACAGATTACTCGTAGTCATGTGTTATTATCCAGATCAAGTTATATGACTAAGTACGAAATCAGTGGTGTGGGAAGTCTAATCCTCCTTCAGGCATGTCTGTCTATAATTTTTATGTCCCTAATGTTACCAAGGAATTAAATCATAGATTATAACAATATCTGTCTTAATTAAAATTTTACTTTTTTATCGAATTGCAAAACTAGATAGACTCACTGACTTTATTCTGTGGAGATTTTACAGATCAGACCATCAAAATGTCTTAGGACAAGGGCCAGGTTTAGAATGGACTTGAGAAGCTATGGGACACACACTTCAAGGTTAGAAACGTTTGATATTATATTTATTATCTCTCTTCACTGTTCATAAGATACATTTGGGAACACAGCATATACTTCTAGGCCTTTCTATCAAAAACTCACTCAAAATGCACAGTTTTATCTATTACTTTAAGTGCAAAACTGTATATATTGCCACCCAACTTAAGAGGAAAGAAAATACCAGTTTCTTATCAGATAATTTGAAGAATGAAAGCCTATTGTTAAAATGATTAAGACCATAGAAGAGGACAGTAAGTAATTAACTTGATTTATTCCCAAAGAACTATGAACCAATATTTTTGTTCTTACTGAATTAGAAAATAAATAGCTTAAATGAGAGTACTTATAGAAGATTAGTTTTACTCGTCCTATGATTTTACCTTTTTTACTCTAGAATTTGGATTCTTTTGATTTGTATGGCAATAAAACTTCAGAGAAAATAAGTATTTAAAATATATCAGGGTGATATTCTAAAAAAGTAATGAGAAATACCAATGCATGAGGTAATTGGATTCAAGTGACTAGTGTGATTAAAGAGAACTGATATTTTGTCCATAATGTTTCAAAGAGAAAAATAATAAATACACCATTACAAATAACCTTAGAATAAGAGGTGTTGCAAATATCAGGAAGGTTCCAAAAAATGTTTGTACCAAGATTTATAACTATGATTAAGAAAAAAATAGAAAAACTCAAAGTTTTATAAGGAGTCATATATTCAGAATAAGGATTATATATTTAGAATAACAGATCATATATATTCTGAAAGAAATAGGGATTCCAGAAATGTTGGTGACACCATTCACTTGAGTGATTTAAGTCCAAAGCTTATCTAATTATAATCATAACAAAACATGTACAAATCAGCTAAGGATTCTCCAAGGAATGTATCTATATGTGTGTGTACATGCATGTGTCTGCAGGCTTATGTGTTATGCATATATATGTGTTTTATATATAATAGTGTATATTTTATAGGGTGCATATGCATTTAAATAATGTGTATATATTATAAGGTACATATGCATGAAAGTTTACAAGATATTATTAACACATGAGTAAATGCAAGCATTTAAGCTCTAGTTCTATAATAGTTTATAGAATAGTTATAGAATGTTTATTTTCTAATGCAAAAATTGTTTTGGTGTAATTTTTTTAAAAGCCTTTAGGAATTAACTGTTACCATTGGGGCTTTCTTCATGACCTTTTAATGACCCAGAACTGTCCCAAGAAATTTGTCCAGGCTGATTTAAAGTCTGCAGAAAAAGACACTAGGAAGTTTATTTAAGGCAGCAATTGATCTAAAAGATCTTAAACAAAGGACACATATGTTAATTTTCAATTTGTATATTCTTTATAAACTCACTGAAAAATAGAAGTGATGACATTTTCAACTTCAGGTTTCTATTCTAAATTAGAGGTAATCAACAACAAACTAGAGTTTAGAGGTTGCTCACTTAAAAGATAGATGCACACACAATTTTGATTAAATTATATTTATTTTCAGCCTAAGCCAGAGCCAGTATAAGACTGGATGATACAGGCCTATTTTAGGTCTTCTGATGCCCTGAGTTTCAATTCTTTGTTTTGGTGGCCTCACCTCATAACATTTTAAATATATTAAAATCTACCTTTGTCCCATATTAAGCATATGGGTATTTTCTTTTAAAAATTGGAAAGGATTTTATAAATTTGTGCTTTCCTTTTATTATAATTTTCTATGATTTTTTAAACAATTATTGGGGGATACTTGCAAAGGAAGAAAATCTTCACTGCAAAAAGATTTCAATTTAGTAATTGATAAAGTTGAATGGTTAAATATAACAAATGTTTAGTTAAATATTTCTTGATTTTTGATTTGCATATATTTTTTTCATATTCTACAGACCATCCAATTTTTCACAATTTAAATATTTTTCTTGGTCCTGGAAAAGTGTGTTTGCCTTGCCTGAGCAATATTCCATGATGCCTAATGGATATCTCAATCCCTGAAGTGTGGACTCTAGATCTTTACCATCCACCTTTAATTTTCTCTTCATAGACTTGGAACCGTGAACACCCCCGTAGTCTGATTTGGATTCTTACCTCTATGTTTCCTAAGCATTCAGTGTATACGGCCGTCATTATACTTATCACACTGTACTACAATCATTCATTTACTTGTGTGACACCCTCAGTAAAATAAAAGAAAGTAGATGAGAGATGAGAGCACAGTCATTAATTTACTCAAATATATACAATAATTAAAATATAGACATTTGCATAAAATATATATTCATGACATATTTTTGAATGTTACTCCCTGAAAGGCACTATTGTATCTCTGGGGATACAGAAACAAATAAAAACCAAGTCCCAGCCACCTGGGTGATTATATTACAGTTGCATGTCTAATTTAATTTTGCACATAAAACATTTCCTGATATATTGAATACATTTAATAAGTATTTTGAAATATATAGATGAATAAATAAAATATGGAAATTATATGCTTAAAGATAATGTTTGAAATTACTTAAATTTACACACTTTTAGTACACTTTAAATATTCAGTACAACAAATAACTTCAAGTTATTAGAGATATATATCCACTAATTCTAGTCAAAATCACTTGGAATTCTGCATATTAAATAAAATTAAACCTCAATTGATTAGTTGTTAATTTATTCATATCTATTACCCCAATTACCTCATCCTCCTATCCTCTCATGAGAGACAGATAGAAGAGAGGAAGGGAGGGAAGAAGAAAGAGAGAAACAAAGAGAGGGAGATGTTAAATTTGGAATAAACTTTCCTAGGAATATTAATGACAGTTTTAAGTCTTTCCAGTAAATTCACCATGTTATTTTGAAAGAAAATGACCAGTGTTAAGTTTCAACTCTAACTCCTACTAAATCATTGCTTAATAAAAACAAGTACAGCAGAAAGTATTATATTTTATTTGTTCTTAGTACATCCCTGTAGGAACTAGCAGACATCAGATTTGTCAAAGTCACAACTCCTTTAGAGTTTCCAGGAGAACACCAGGATCAAAGAAAAGAAATAGATAAGATAAAGAATTCCAATCTATTTGCAATAGGAGTTTCCCATGTAAGTTTCACTTGTTACTATCATTTTAGGACAAGTTAAAAGTATGCTTGTTAGCAATCTTTACCTGACACTAATGGTACTTCTTTTGACAGATTTTTTTGTAGAAAAATTATATGGTGTGAATTGAAAAAAAAAAAACAAAACTGTCAGTTTGGATCAGTTATTTTGTATCTGCAGGTGCCTACTTGGCTCACATAATCTTCCCAAAAATAAGTGGAAAACTGATTTGTGCCAGCAGATTCTCTACATTATCAGAAAAGATGGATATTTATATTGTCAAACAAGTATATTTTAATCATAGTTATAACTATTGAATTAAATAATATTCCATGTATTAAAGTAATTTTTTTTGATCAACACAATAGTTGTATTGGGTCAATTTTATATGGGGATATCTAAAATAGTAAAACCTCCGTGGTATAATTAAGCTATTTTAATTATACATAACTTATATATTTGTTCTACACTATTTTGATTTGACCAATGCATTGTTGTTAAATAGAAAATTATGTTCATGGCATAAATCTTGCCAATGTTTTTTAGTTTACTTTTATCAGTTAAAATTTGTTTTATAGTTATAACCACATTATATTTTGCACTCCACTTCGCTCCCGTCACTCTTCCCTCATTGCTTGCTGACTTTATTGCTGTTTCTGGAATAGTCCATGCATGATCTTGCCTCAGGGCCTTTGTATTTATTGCTCTTTTGGTTTAGCATACTCTTTCTCAAAATATCTGCATGCTTTCTTCCTTTAGGGCTCAGATAAAATGTCACCAATTCAGAGAGGACTTCCTTGACCATCCCAAGCAAATGAATACTCAGCCACCTTCTATCCTGTTATTTTATAACACTTTAAGTCATAAAGAAGCCCATATGTGGTGTATGTTGTTCTACAGGCCACCACTGGTGGGAGTCAAGGGAAAAAGAATGACCCTCCATTAGCCTAGAGGTGTCCATGAATAGACATCGGGAGGAATTCACACATCCGTCGCTGAGTCATAGGGCACCACTCTCAAGAGTTAAGTGGACACCTGAACACTCTGAACACTGCTGACAAGACCTCACAGTCACCCTTCTGCCTCACTGACCCTCATAGCCTCATCATTGTTGTCTGTCTCAGGAAAAAGTTGGACTTAACTCATCATGTCCACTTTCTCATTTTATGAGAAAGGAACCCAGAACTTTCAAGTCATTCCTGATCCCCAAGACTTTAATCTTAATTCTCTAATTCTCTATGTCCTGACACTTTTTCACTATGATCTCTGGAATTCACCAACAAAGCGCCTTTATCTTCGACCACTTTTGTGCCTATTCCCCTTATCGACTCTCCAAATGAAGCCTGATGACTCTGCCCACACAGCCAGCTCTTAAGGTGTCTATTTCTCTCCCGCACCACTTAAATCACTGAGACTGGGGGTGGGGTAATGTTCTCTTTGTTCGTCAATGTTATTTCCTGAGCAGTCATCTTCCTTCTCCCTAAAAATCCCTTGCTATGTCCTCGGGACCTCGGTAGCTACCCCCTGCTATTATTCTTTAGAGAAGTTTCCCAACAACCTCTGATCACTTGCCCTCTTCTGTTAAGATTTTAGCTGCAGCTTATTGTCACTCTCTCTAACTCCATTCTTGTTATATATTATGGTACTAATAATTTCTATATCCACACAGATGAGTCTCCAAAAATTCTAGTCCCTCAGTAAAGGGACTCCTCTTCCCTAAGGATCTTGTTTTTTACCTAATGGCTACATTTGAATAATTTCACCATCACTTAATGCATGTATACAAGGGGTGTTTGGCATGATATTGACATTTGTGTTTTAAATGTTTGTATATGTTTGGAGTAACAGATTATCTGTTTATTTACCTATACACCCAGCCTAGATTCCTTGCTTAAATAAACTCAAATTTTCTCTTAGCCTATCACATAGTAAGGGATCCCACAAATATCTGTTATTCAACATATGCATGTAGAATAATATATTCTATGTTTCTAAAAATATATAGTAGTATAGAAATATTCTATATTTCTCAAAGTTGTAAAAAAAATTGGAAGAAAACTGTGAAAGAAATACTGCTTTAGAACCAATATCATTTTATTGATTTTTTTACTTTAATAAGATTAATAATATGTAATAAGGTTAATACTTAGCTAGTGAACCTCCATTGCATACTTTTTTGTTTTTACCAAATTATATATTTTTTCAAATGTAAAATAATAAGTCTTTGACCCAGACTTGAATTGTCTTTATTTTGTATTCTAAATTGTTTTCATTATTTAATTAAATATGAAATGTATATAATTAATGTTATAAAGCATCTATTTAAGTAAAATAAAATTGTTCAAAGCATGTTTTTAACATCATATTTGAAAAATTCAGTTTTTTAAAATTTCTATTTAGTTAACTATATGGTATATTTCTTTTATTCAGGGGAAAAGAAAAAGAAAAAGCTTTTGTTAAAGTGAAATCCGGTTACTTGCTAGCAGTGCCATGAAATTACTGCTTAGCTGGGTTGTCAGTGTGAGCCTTTCATCATCAGTAGTGAAAAATGTTAATGACATCATAGCATTATGGACAAATCAATAGAGTGTGTTAGTGTTTCAAATAATTCTCAAATAAATCAGTTACTCTTTAGCAGAGCCAAAGCCTAACTAATGAAATATTTCAAAGTACCTCGAATCCGATTAGTAATTACAAATTGTAATATGGAGGAGCCAGAGTGAAATGTTTGTCAAACTCAGTACCTGCCTTCCGTAATACCTTTTGCCTTCATATGTTACATTTTCTCATTCAAGATATAGAGGTGGTTTGAAGAAATTTATAATGACTTTTAATTTAGTAGAGCACCAATTAATTGATTACTAGGTATTTGATTTATGTTGAATTCTAAGAACAAACTTGTTTATTTTTGTAGGGTACTTAAAATTGCCAGCTAGACTGAGCAAACGTACCTCAGGAATTAAGAATTTGTCCTTGAAGGAGGTAAGATAGTTAAAAATACACACATTTGCATGTTAAGTTTTGGTGAAAATTTAGATATACTAATATACTTTTTTAGCGTATAATTTATAAGATAATTTTTAAAAATTAAGAGCACTTTTTGTTTTCACTTATATATTCTTCTATTCTGTAGAATTATTTGGGTAAAAAGTTCCAACATTTAAAACAAAAAAACAGCTTATAGGGATGCCACTTCAAAATGTCATGCGGTGGATTCCTACTATTTTGTTTTTTTAAAAAATCTTCATACTTAGGAATTACACTGGGTTTGCCATGTTCCCTAGGAACCACAGAACAGAGGTAGCTGGAAAGTGAGCAGATTGCTCTCCTGAAAGATCCTTTAGCTAACTTGCCCCTTCTACATTTGGCCCACATGTGGTTACTGTCTTCCAGAATCCATTCAAAGGCTGGAGTGTCAGGCTCAGGGGAAGGAGTCAGTTTTTAATGTGCTACATTATCTTAGTTTTGACCCAAATTGTGAAACTGAAATATCACCCTTAAAGTAAAATACAATTAGGAAATATGAATGTATACATATTGTATTACTTATTTTAACCCTTTTCAACTATAATTGTTTCTCGAGTTTCATTCCATTGTATGAAGTAGGAAGAAAATTTGGCAACCTTAGGCTTACTATTCCACTGGTTATATATGTTGCTATTAGAAGGAAAGAATGTAATGAACAGAGGAATTCAAACATATACTTGAAGATCTATGAATAGTGTATAGGACAGTTAAGAGAAAAAACCTCTGAATTTAAATATGTTTCTTTTTCCCTCATGTACATTTGAGTAGAATAAAATTCATTTATCAATTTTATTTAGATTTTTGTTATAGTAAAACTGAAAAGGTCCTAATTTTATTGGGTCCCTTTTGATTTAATTGGATGATTATTTCTATTTACTGTGAGCAAATGCTTTTTTCCCCCTAGGTTTGTCAGATTACTATCAGGAAAAATAAGATTTTTTATGAAAACTATTTATATTAAAAATGTTGTATGGAAGAATCATTTACATATACAAAACATATTTCATAAGGAAAAAATTCACTGATTTAAGATGTATGTTCAAACCGTTAAAGTTGTTATCAAGTGCGTATGGATTTTAAATTCTTTTATGGGGAATATACTTCATAATTTAGTATTGGTAGAGCAGTAAAGACTTCAAAAAATAATTTTCCAGTTCTCTAATACATATATATATACACACATATATACATACATATATGCACATGTGTTTGTGTGTATATTCATTATATAGCTAGGGTAATTTTCAGTCTTCCATAATACTAATTTCCTGGGTGCTATTTTTCATCAGTACATCATGCACACAAAGACTGAATATTTACTTTCTTTTTCAGCAAATAATAACCTAATTCTCCAATTACAATTGCCTCCAAGGGTACCAATAAAGAAGGCAACGTTCACAAGGTGAATTTCCTGGGTACTAATTAAAATCTCTTCTAACTTTATGAAGGTCAAATTTATGCACTGTCCTGGTGTCAATGTCATTGTCATCATTGTCTTTTAATGTTCATTTAGAATAAGTCACTTCTTAAAAATTAATCTATAAAAACATCAGTACCCTATATTGATGAATCTTAAATACTAACTACAATTAACAGTGTACACATTGGATTGAAATCAGATAGTGGATAGAAATAAATTAATATTCATAAAAAGTCAGAGTAGCAAATTTGACTAAAATCTAATGGGATTTACTCCCAGATATTGCATCTAATAGAACTATTTACAGAATTAATTTATGATTCTAGCCTTTGGGTAAAATAAGTACAAGCTGGAGTACATAAGTATCAGTTGTTTGGAAAATGTGATCTGGTTATCTCAAATTGGAGGTCTTAAGACCTTCATTTTATCTATCCCTTTCTGCTTTTGAGTTTTAATGGAAGTAACCTGAAAAAGAATGGTTGGCGTGTCAAATGAATTATGAAATATTTTATATAAGTAATTATTTAAAAGAGTACATTAACAATATATTTTTTCTTATCATGCTAATTCTTTCATTAAATAACTTATTTGCTTAGGCAATGCCAACAAAGCAAGATCCATAATAAATTTTTTCCTCTCCCAAATTTGAGAATAGTTCTGCTTTTATTGACTATTCCCTAGATGTGGGGAATAGAAAATAAGACGTAACCCACTCCCTATATGTTTTATTCTAAACAAGTTGTAAATTGATTATCTACAAATGCCTTGCTAGTAATCTCATCATAAAGATTTCAAGCATTCATTGAAAAAAATATAAAGTAATTAAAGGAATCTGTAAGGAAAGGATGTACTAAATTGGGAAGAGAGAAGTGTAAGAAAAATTCTCCATTAGCTAGAAAGGAAAATTAAAAATGTGTGGATGACAAGAAAGAAGGTAAAAACCAGAATGCTAAGACCAACGGTAGTACATAATTTTCTATTCCATTTAAGGCTAGATGCCTTCATTTATATATGACCATTGAATACCTTTGATCTGGTTTTCTAGGGAGGTGGTCCCATATACTATAATGAAAACACTATAGACTTAGATAGTTCTAAAATTTCAAGCTGCATCACTGCTTGACCTTAAGAAAATTGTGTTGCCTTATTTCATTTTCTCATTTATACATGGAGATTTGCAATACCTAATTTTATTTGCTTACACTTACGTATTTTGAAAAATTTTTTTATGAATTGAATTTGGAAATGTACAGTAGTTTTCCTTTTCTGTGATTATTTTTCAAACTATAGTTATCTTATTTTTAAAGAGAATTCTACTTTTTTATGGTTACATCTTATTTTTCTTTTCTAGATTTTAAGCTTTTTGAAGTGAAAAATATTTTTTCTTCTTTATGTCTTCCCCACCCCCTGGTTTGAAGGGATAGACAATATTAATTCAGTGAGTGAGTAACAGAAAGAATAAAAACTCTTTTATATAGAAATGTTGCCAGTGAATGGAGTTAAAACAAAAACTGTTAAAAACAATTAAAACTCTCCAGAGGATATTAATACAGATGCTTCTCAACTTATGATAGAGTTAACGTCCTGATAAATCCATCCTAAGTTGAAAATATCGTAAGTTGAAAATGCATTTAATACATCTAACTCACAGAGCATCATAGCTTAGCCTAGCCTACCTTATACATGCTCAGAACACTTACATTAGCCTGCAGTTGGGCAAGATCATCTAATACAAAGTCTATTTTATAATAAAGTGTGGAATGTCTCATATAATTTATTGAATGCTGTACTGAAGGATAAAAACAGAACGGTTGTATGAATACTCCAAGTATGATTTATACTAAATGCATATCACTTCAGCACCATTGTAAAGTCTAAAAATCTAATGTTGAACCATCAATAAGTTGGGGATTATCTGTATTTAAGAGACTAAAAACTTTTTTTTTCAAGTGAAGAATACTCAATATGTTTACCTATTAATTTAGCTGTTACTTAATTGTTACTTAATTTTGATTTTAAAATAGATTCTTCTCTTAGCTTATAGCATTTTTATATTTCAATCTACTTTGTAACCACTTATATGATTTTTGAAAGAATTAGAATATCTTTTCCTCATACAAAAAATTCCCTAGGCATTTTTTGAAGAAAGAGAGAGAGATTGCACAGGTGTACTAAGAAAATTATGCTGGAACTGAGCTTACATTCAGTTTTAGTAACAAGCAACCTTGGTGACCTAGTCAACTAACAAGCTGTTACCTCACTGCCTTGACTCAAACATTAGTGCCTCAGACATTAGTGCTCTAAGGAGTGCTTAGAGGCTTGGCTTTGAAAGATTGCCTAATGCACATGCCTAACCTCCTCTGCACCCAGTGAGGGTGGGATTGGAATGGCCATGAGTAGGCATGGAATGTCACCTACCTCTTTGAAAAACTCCATTGCATCTTTGCACAAATCTAACTTCAAATGCAGAGTGAGTAGTTTGTTTATTTATTTTGCTGGCTAATGATTTCTTCTTTCCTCAAATTGTTCTTTTATTTTTCTCTGTCTTTAATAATCTGTGCTAAATGTTTTTAGGTCCACAGAATTTCTGAGCCAAAAGGGATTTGGGAAATAATCTCATTGTTTACATAAAAAAAGATAGAGGCCAAGATGAATTTAATACAAGTTATGGAGACCAAGAACCCAAACCCCTAACTCTAATTCTAGAGCTCTTTGCATTACATCATAGTATCTTGCTCCTAAGATGTTCCTTTTAATAGACTTTATTCCTCATTTATTTTAGGAGTCTGTTGACAATTTCCATTGTTTCCATTATTTATCAGTATGCCATAAGTAGCAATTTATATTTGTGTGGACAAAATAAATGTGTCATTCTTTTGTTCAGAAAGTAAAGTATGTCAATGGGTAAAAAATAACGGAACAAGAAAGATTGAACAAAAAAAATATGCATATATCATACACCACCTCAGAGAACCACCCTTTTGGGGAATGGGATTTTATGGCTGCCTAAATATTTTTTGACATATGTATGAAAGGTTTAATACTACATAAAACTCCTTGAGGTGCGTGCGTATTTTTTGGTTGAAGCTTCTCTACGTATTTTTTTTTTACTAACTTTATTGGGAAATAATTTAGATAAAATAAATTGCATCTGTTTTCAAGGGCTCAATTTTATGAGCTTTTACAGAGGTATATACCCATTAAACCACTACCACAAGCAAAATATAGAATATTTTCATCACTCTGGCAAAATTATTTATAAATCTTTCCTTTTTTAATACTATGCATTAATTTGCATTTCATATAAATAAGTATATAAATATGAGTGTACTTTGTCACTTAGCATAATTTATCTATGATTTACGTCTATCAGTAGTTTGTTTTTAATCACTGAGTGGTATTCCATTGAATAGCTGTTCTACATTTGATTATTCATTCACTTGTTGATGGATATAGAGTTGTTTCCATCTTTTGACCTTTGTGAGTTAGTCTCCTGTGAGAATTTGTGCACAAGTCTTTTGTGTGGACATGTGTTTTCATTTTCCTTGGAGAAATATGTGGATTGGAATATCAGGGTCATTTGGTAGGTATATGTGTAATTTTTTAAGAAAGAACTGTTTTCCAAAGTGGTTGGTTGTGCCATTTAACATTTCCCTGAGCAGTGTATGAGAGTTCCTGTTGCTGGGCATCAGAGGTCTGCAAACTATAGTTCTTGAGCCAAATTCAATGTTATTTGTAAATAAAGTTGTATTGAAACACAGACACACTCAATTTTTTATAAATGTGCTGCTTTCATGCTACAAAGGCAAAATTGAATAATTGTGATAAAGACCTTACGGCCCTTAAAGCTGCAAATATTTACTATTTGGCCCTTTAAACAAAAAGTTTGTTGACCCCTGCTCTACAACCTAGAAGAACTTCACTTTATGAGTCTTAAAATTTTAGCTATGTTTATGTGTATGTAGTAGTTATCTAAATGAGTCTTTAATTTGCATTTCTTCAATGAGTGATGATACTGAGCCTCTTTTAGTTTGTGTATTTGCCACCTGTATATCTTCTTTTGTGAAATACCTATTGAAATCTTTTGCTGATCTTTTTAATTTAATTTCTGGTTTATTATTGAGTTATAAGAGCACTATACATATTCTGGACACAAATCTTTTGATCTATATGTTTAGTTAATATTTTCTACCATTCTGTGACTTTCTTTTTTTGTTTATTTTGAAAAGCAAAAATTTTAATAATGATGAAGGGCAATATATAATTTTTTTTTCTTCTTACTTGTGCTGTTGGGTACTATCTAGGAATCCTTGGCTTACCTCAAGGTTAAACAATTTTCTCAAATATTTTCTTCTAAGAGTTTTATAGTTTTAATTTTTTAGGACTATAATCCATTTATAATGTTTAATCTCCTCCTCTGAAATTAAAAAAAAGCCTCCTGAAATTTTGTTTAGGATTTTGTTGAATCTATAGATCAATGATTCCCTACACTTTACTACTATTAATTTCTAACGTAATTCCAGTATGGTCAGGGATCAGAACATGCTCTGATAGCAATCATATAAAATCTGTTGAGAGTTGTTTTAAGGCCCAGTATGTGTCAGTATAGGTGAATGGTCCACACACATTTGGGGAGAATGTGTATTTTTCAGTTAATGACTGGGATGCTCTTGAACTATCAGTTAGATTAAGGTGCTTCATAGTATTCCTTAGATTAACTAAGTTTTCACTGATTTTTTTTCTAGGTTTCTAGGTGTTCTAATAAAATCTCGTACTACGATTATGAAATTTTCATTTTCTTCCTTTAATTCTGTCAAGTATTGCTTTTTGTACTTTGTGATTCTTTTACGGACTCATACACATTTGTGCTTTGTATGTTTTCATGCTGAATTGACACTTTTGTTATCATCCAATGTTTCTCTTTACCTTTGGTAATGCTTTTGTTTTGATATCTATTTTAGCAGAAATTCATATAATCACTCCAGTATTCTTATGTTTATAATTTGCATCCATTCATTTTCAAGTCATACGTTTAGTGCTATAGTTGAGCATTTAACACATTCTGGTTTCTGTTCCTTTGTAACATGTATGCCCTACCAAAAAAAGGAAAAGCTTTTAGGATCTTATTTTTTATCACTGATATTTTGAAATGTAATTATCTTATGCTTTTTGAGATTTGCTGTATTTTGTTTTCATCGTGCTAGGCACTAAGTAGACCCTTTCCATCTGAAGACTCCTGCCCTTTAGTTATGGGAAATTTTCTATCTATATCAAGAATATATACATATAATTTATATATGTGAAATATATATGAAATGTGTGTGTATTTATTTATATATGTAAATGAGTCTTACCATGTATATTAATATATACATTAATATATAATATATATATTAATACATATATATTCCTTCTCTTACTAATCTGTTAGTCCTAAAAATCTGGTATTTGACTTCTTTAACTGATCCATTACTTTTATTTCTATTCTTCCATTCTTCCATTTTATGTTCTTGTTGTTTTACTTTATGAAAATTTTTCTTGACTTTATCTTCTAACCTTCTATCGAAGTTCTTATTTCAGTTATCAAAGTTTTAATTCCTAAGAGCTCTATCTGGTTCTCTCTTTTTCTTATAGTCTCGTTTGTTTGCTTGTTTGTTTTTGAAAGAGTAAATATATTTTCTGACTGCTAGACAATGTCAGTTATAGTTTTGTCATGTTCTTCAATGTCCTCATTGTCTTAGTTTCATCCAAGTTCTTTCAATTGGTGTTTTGGGGTATTTTGTTGATAATTTATGTTGTCAGCTTTCCTCATAGGTCAGGTAATTCTAGGCTGTCCATTTGTATTTATGAGTGAGATAAAACCGTTTTTGAAAGTACTGTGTGGGGTGAGGGTGAAAGGAGTTAGAGGATATTTTGTAGATTATTAGACTGCACTTTATACTGACTGTTAAGTGTATCAGTCTTATTACTGGGGACTACCAACTTATGGCATATGGAGTACTTTTTCTACTACTTTTCAGTTCCTCCAGTAGTTGGCAAAGGAGAAATATCTGCTGATTGCTTGTATTTTGGGAGCAAGATGGAAGGAATGTTACTTCCTCATCTCTCCTGCTGGGATAGTATGCCACCAAGTGCTGATAATCCCCCAGGTTCCTTAGAGTGAATGGGCTTGCTTGTCGTGAGAGGGCTCTAACTTCCCCTTGCTAAGTCAATGAATTTTATGTGTATTCTTCATTCCCCAAATTCCTTGAAATCTTATATTGCTGTTTTTATTGTAATACCATTCCACTGGTCTTAATGGATGATATATTTCTGTTTGTTTGTCTTAATTCTCTGTTATACCTTTACTGGGGTCAAGAAAGAGAAAGGAGACCGACTTGTATGCTTCATCTGCCTTGTTTAATTAGAGTTCAAATTATATTCCTAACAAGTAATCATACACTTTTTACATACATTTATTTAACTCAAATATTATTATGGATGATGATGATGTGTTTCTATAGGTTTGATGGACAGAAGAAAGAATTTCCTGAGTTTCTCAGAAACAGATATCTGTAGTACTAATGATTAATCAGTCTTCCTTCCTTTGTGGCCATATTTTGAGGAAAATTTTATAATGTATTGGCTCCTTTGCCATGGAAAGAAGAAAACTCACATCTGTCCATTTTAATATATGCTAAGAAGTTTCAGTAAGAGGTTTGATAGAGGTGGGATTGGGAATTATCGGCTAAAATGATGCTTTGGGATTATCTGAAGATTTCATTACTAAAGTTATTTCTATTCTCCTATTACCACAGGTAATTGGCTATAGCTGAAGTGGGATTATAGACTGAAACACAGTTGCAGCTTATCTAGGTTTCATCAAAACTATATCCCTGTTAGGTCACAACTGACCTTTGAAACAATTTATGTCTAGAAACATAGACTCTCCAGAGTCATGGAGAATTTGTCCAAGGCCTGAAATAATTCCTACGAAAACCATCCTACTCCCCTCTTCTTTAGTGAAAACTTAACAAACAGAAGTTAGCCAGAACTGAAAATAACAAATGGTGAATAAATAAGTATAAAGTCTCAGGGTATTGACAGTAGTTGGACTTGTAGACTGTTGTGCATAGATCCATGTAGATTAGTTCTTTTGAATGGAATTTCTGGAACAATGTATTTGAATCTATGCTACAAAAGTTAAAAATTAGACCCTTATGGTTTTAAGGACTTTTATCTCACTTCATTCTAAATATGTGATCATAAGTTCTCTTGAGCTTTCTCTGTTAAAGACACTTCCATTTTGTTTCTAAAAATGTGAAGTTAAAAAAAATTAAAACCAAGCCATAGAATTATTTTTTCAATCAGAAGAGCACAGAAGTACAGGTAAAACTTCCTAACATTCTGTATTTTAAGTAGTGTTTTTCCAAACATGATTAAATATCTCAAAAAAGAACATCAAATTTTATTCAGAAAGCCATCTTACTGAATACTATGACAAAATTGACATAATTTGAAGTGACTTTAGGGCTGTAAATATATTGTCATATTGTCAAGCTTTGATTTTTTTGCTTAGGATTTTGAAGTGAAAATATGTAAAAACTAATAATAATTCTGTTAAAAGGTTGTTCCCCCACCATCTTCAACAGTTTGCTATTCAAAATACTTAAATTTCCCTTGGGTAATAATTAAAAAACTATCACAAAGAAATATGGAGATCCAAAGATGAGTAAAATAAAGGCATATACAATCATAAAGGAGTATTAGAACATTGGATCTATTCGTTCACACCATTAGAAAAATCAACTGTAGTTTTATAATCATTTATAGAACATCCCAAATTTCTTTGTTAAGTAGTCACGAAGCCCCTCTAAGCATGCCTACTATAACTTGCAAGGTAGGCATAGCACTCTGACATAGATTCAGCTGGAAAGGAAACAATAATACCTGATGGATTGAGAAATTTACATTTTATTACTAGATAATATGTAAAATAAACATCCTTCAGTCTTTTACCATGAATCTCATCTAACTTCTAAACTGGTAGATGAGAAAGTTACTCAAATTTAAAAGCAGGTACACATGTTAAGTGGCCATTTTGATGGAACTATATCATATGGTTGTGTCAACTGGCCTGATTTAAATGTCATCCCCTCATCTAGCCAACTCCATACAAACCTTCATGTCTCAGCTAAATATCACTTCCACCAATAAAAACCCACAAAAACCTCATATTTTACACTACTCATCCCACTTATAACTTGTTTTTTAAAGCAGGTCTCTTATAAATTATAGTTTCTGTTAAGTTGGGGATCATTATTCTCTTTCTATGTACTGTTTTATGTTTACTTGTAGTTTCTCAATTAATAATATGTTGATTATTTGATTAGTTAAGCTTACATCTAAATACGATATATTTTGCTCAATCATTTTCATGGCTCCCTGCTGCTTCCAATAAAATGTGAGAATATTATATTGCAAAAGTGGAGCTTTGACTTGCATGTATAGATATGCTTTCTTAAATGCAACCATGATAATATCTGTCATATCAAAAGCTTGCACAATCATTACGCTCAATATGTAGGTTGACTTATTTTCAAAATCATAACAAAAATCTTTGATTATAACTCAGAGTAAAGTGCAACCAAGAAGTGGTGGACTATGTAATTTAAAAAAACTAAATCATTGTCTAAAACTTTGGCTTGAGTATCAGAGTGCATAATTACGAATCTGTTTAGTTATTAGTTGCTTTGTTTTATCAAAGAAAGCACAATTATAATTGGAAGCGTTTTTATAGATTATTCCACATAATTCATTTAAGTATAGGGAGGAAAGAAATGAGAAGAGAAAGGCAAAATGATTTGTCCCAAATCACACAGTCGATAGAAATCCTAAGCATGGAAATCAAATTTTTGAAACCAACTAAGCCAGTTTTTGTACTGAAAACATGTGGACTTCATTTCAGATATTTTCTAAATTTAAAAATGTAACCTTTTGAAAAATTTTGCCCCAAGCAAAAGATAAATTATAACATTTACATTTTGTGAATAGCGGAAATCTTTACCTCTGCAGCCTGGTTGACTTAATGCAAAGATATCCAACAAAAATAATGAGCCTAATGTCGCTCATTTAACGACAAAATGATACTGTCAGCATTTTGATTAAGGTCCATTTTGAATCAAGAGGCCATTGTCTTATAGAAATATTGTAGACCAATTGCTAGTCTAGACTACAAAGTTGGACGGAGGTGCCTTCTAAATCAAATCCTTTTATTCCCACAGACTGAGATCATGCACATCTGAGATTTGTTAGTTGAAATTCCACACAGTCCTCAATTGCCAAGTTTGGATGGAATGAACCTAATACCAAAAATAAGGAAAGTAAGAAAAATTAACATTAAAAACCATACTAAATAAAAGTCCTACAGAGACCAGCAGGGAAGAAGGGCCCTGAACATTCCCCACTCACAGATTTAAACTTCAAATTGACCTATTCTTAATTTCAGGGAGGAATTGGGAAGGTAGGGAAAAGGATATCAAGACTGAGCAACCATTTACAGCTAATTCAGTAGTATTTTCTGAACAGATTTCTGTGGGGGAGACATAAGTATGAGATGTGATTCCTTCTCTGGCAGCTTGATTGAATTATCTGGCAGTTTGATCAAAGATGTATTCTTCTTACCAGTTCAACCTTTATTTCATGAATATTTAGAGTATTACAGGTATTATTATAAATTATTAGAATAAAAGGAGGAATAAAAATATGTGCCCTACAATAAAAAAAATGCCATCATGGGAGCAATATAATAAATATTTCAATAAAATATGGTAAGTGCTAAGATGGCAGAGTGCCCACTTCTCAGTCTTCACTTAGCCTTGGTATAACAACCATGAGAAGAATGTAGGAATTTAATTTATTTTATTATGGTGATAAATATAGACAAATAACCTAATATAAAACTGACCAAATCATATAAATAGAGAATTACTGCAGATCAAGCTAAAATATGTAGCAAACATATGAAAGGATGCTAAAGCTTACTGGTAGGGAACTGAACTACCAACTACAGCAGTAATGAGATACTGCTTTTCTTCCTTCAGATCAGTGAAAATTTAAAAAGGGGAAGCCAGTCAGTCTTCCTAAGGTGCCAGGAAGTGGGCACACTCGTGGCTGGAGAGAATTCAAATGGCTTTTAATTCATGAAAAGTAATCAAGGAATATCTACAAAAATAAAAATGTACATAATTTAATAACACGCCAACTAACAAGACAAATAAGGACAGAAGTAAAAACCCCTTCAGAAATATTTAAAATGTTCATCATTGGGAAAGTGTTAGGTAATGTGGTTTTAATCCATATTATTGAATATTTTACATTGATTAAAAGCACTGGTCAGATCTGGAGGCTTATTCATGACCTATGTTTTATGAAAAAGCCATTTTTGATAAATATTGTTTTTATTGTGATGCTGTATATAATACTGTTTTTTAAAACAAGTAACATAAAACTTGATCTGTATGATATATGGGTTTATATATTTTCATCTATGTGATGAAGAATGTGTAAGAGGCTGTGGTTGACCTTGAAAATCTGGGGCATAAGAAATGGAGTTAATATATGGATTATTAATTTTGCTCCTTACATAACTTCCTATGGTTTGATTAGTTGAGGTGAACATATAATGATTTTGTTTGAATATGTTAATTATAACAAAAACATAAAAAATACTATAAAATAATGTGATGAATTCATTTGGAATATTTTTTGTATTATTGTTTATAATTTATAGACCCATGACTTCTCCCCATCCACTTGTACAGATAATCAAGATGTTAATATTATTCTTAAAATTAAGACTTTTAACCAAAAATAGAATTGTTCATTTTATTTAGATCTGCAAACTAATTTGGTATCTTTCATACCACCTTCTAGTTGGTAGGTTGGAGTAGACAGCATTGTCTCGCTTTACAAATGATTTGCCCTAGTCCATATGCCAAATATAAGAAATATTGTTGGTTAATGTTCAGAAGGAAACTCTGACACTTACATAAGTCAAAAGGCAATTGAGAAAGCAATTCCAAATTCATTGAGAAGATTTTTTTAAAAAAATTGAAGTGCTAACTGGCTCTGAATAGGTAATTATGTCAGTATATCACGCAGGGTACTATGGATAAAACAGCTACGATGATGCTTCACAGCAATGATTGGTCCAGATGTTTGAATTTTGATTATGTTCAAGTTAGAAGCATTCAGAATTATGTGCTTTAATTATAGACATAGAAATAATTATTTTTCTGCTTCATCCATCATCCTGCCAAGACTGAGATTTTTGTAACTAGTGCTTTGTCCAATGCATTTGTAAACAGAATTTCTACAGTTTTGCTAGAACTCTTTCCAAATTACTACTTGTATATAATTTTCTGCAAGAAACATGTAAATGAACATTTCCATACATAAACTAATATATTCACCAATTACGCCTCATCTGGCTGGCCAATATGAAAAACTTTCATAGAATGGGGCAAAATGTTTTTTCACACCATAAATAACCTATAAAATATATGCCAAACTATTGATTTTTAAAATATGTTTAAAGGCCTTTAAAGGTTACCATGAATTACAGTTTTCTAATAGGATGAAATGCAAGTTAATACCACTTTTGTACATTATTTATATATTCTTGAAACTTCCAGTTTTGTGAGTCATAAAATCACTAGTGTTACTTTCTGTGATAAATTTTTCTGGGGAAAAATTAGGACTAGGTTTTGGTTTAATTTGTGTATTTTCTGCCTCCGACAGATTTTTACATAGTATTGCCTTCACTTAAATAAACTATTGAACATTGCCTTCATTTTCAGAATTAAGATCCTTCTCTGAATTCTTTGAGTTTTATCTACTCAGGTGATTAACTGGACCCAGAGTTTTCACTAAGAAATGGCTGCATATTGTGCTGATGGATTTTTTTTTCAGTCAAGCATTCCATATAACTCAATTCTGAATAAATTATTTAAAATAAATACATGAAATTGGCCATAATGTATAGCAGCCACTTTAAAACCAAATTTAAGTGAAACCATGTATCATACCAAACATATATTCTATTTTCTCATTTTACCTTCCAAATAAGCACTGACAATTAATTAGGCAGTGTTTAACATTTATCATGCTTATCTTCACAGCTGCAGTGGCACTGAAGATGACTAAGAATGGCAGGAAGAGGGGTTTTTTTACCCTCCCTTTGGTAAAGAATTGAAAATAGAGGAGAAAATAATGATTGATTCTCCTTTGCTTGTTGAGTGGTTAGAGGTAGATAAGCGGATTTGTAGTGAGGTCATCAGTCACAATGGGATGGTAATTTGAAAATGGATTAGCTTAGAAGTAGCAATTTCTGCTCCATGGGTTTCAGTGAAAAAGTCTGTCTAATTCTGTAAGAGACCTCATAAACTGGCAGAGATCAATGCCTACCTAATGTGCCATTATGCACTGGGCACACTTCAGTGATTACAGCACAGCTGTGACTGGGTTTTGCTTGATATTTCTTTAGCACTTGCACCACAGGTGCTCAACATGATTATTTTGCCCAAAGGAATAAACTCTTTAGGGTATTAAAATAAAGGAGAGGTTTTTCTTCCTAAGCTTTTCGCATTTGTACTGAGGAATGGCCAGTTCCAGATGTCAGTAATGTCAGCCGAGTAACAAATAAAGACTAATCAATGTATGTGAAGAAAATCATCTTCTATCATGTTTGGATGGTGCTTTCTTTTTAAAATTTTATGGCATAAGACTGCCTGCCTATGTAGCTTGAAAGAACATGGTGACACAGATTGCAAGTTGGAAGTGTTCAGTGTTTTATAGAATAGAATTTTTTGTTAAATTTGAAGAAACTGCATTATCTAATTAAGTTTTTTAGTTTTTCTTATAGGCCATGCAAATTAGATGGCAGTAGAGAATGCAAAGGAATTCAGTCATATAAACTTAAAATAAAATTTGAATATAAGACACACCACTGATAAACCTTACATTCCTATGCTCTCCAGATTTCTGCACTGGTTGTGTGCAAATATTATGTGTGGAGACAATGAATAAGATATTAAGAACAGGTAAATAATTTGAAATGCAAATCTACGTAGTGCAAATAAATGATAAATTATGCTTTATACTTTAAACAAGGATATTAAGTTTTCTTAATTATCTAAAAATTTCTATCTTATAGGTCATTAAATGTGATGTGATATGTAATAAAATGATACAAACAACATTCCAGGGCAATGCAACACAGAGAAAGAAATATATTGAGAATAATTTATGACTGATTCCTTGACACTAGTGGGAACAGTATCTGGTATATGGTTTAAACCATTTTAAGTTCATTTTTTTCTTTATGTAATGTAGATGCTGTGTTTACAGTTAAAACTGAATTTTCCGGCAACATCAGGATTCATTTAAATATTTGTCCAGTTCTAGGTACAAGGAATACCATTCAGTGATTAGACAAAGAGTACTCAAGATTTAAGAGGCAAAGAAAAGGGTTTCCTGTCCCAAATTATTCCTCAATCTTCTCATGTAAAATCTTTCCAAGAGGGGGCATTCCTGTAATCCACAGTTAAATGTTAATCTCTGAATGAAATACTTCTGGTAGAGGTAACATATTAACTTGAAGAAGTTTAGTACATGAAACAAGGGTAGCAATAGTCCCATTTAATACTTCCAAAGAATTATTTTGGAACTTCAAATGGGTAATTAATTTTTAAAAAGGAGTTAGAAGAGAACTGTTGACAGCTTTATTAATATATAATTCACATAACATGAAATTCACCTATTTTAAGTGTATAATTCAATGTACGTTCGGAGGGTGGTGCAATCTTCATTAGAATCTAGTTATACATTGTCTTCATCTCCCCTAAAAGAAAGCATTAGCTATAACCCTCCATTCTCCCCCACCCCAACCCTAAGCATCCACTAATCAACTTCCTGTCTGTATTGATTTGCCTATTCTTGACACTTTATATTAATGAAATCATGTAACTTAGGGTCTTTTCTGACTATTTTTTCACTTAGCACGTTTTCATGTTAATTCATGTTTAGCATGTATCAGTACTTCATTCCTTTTTATTGCCAAATAATATTCCATTGTATGGACATAACATATTTATATTACCAATCATCAATAGATGGCCATTTGAATATTTTCTACATTTTGGTTATTATAAATAATGCTGCTGTGAATATTCATGTATAAGCTTTTGCATGGACATATGTTTTCATTTCTCTTTGGTACATATCTAGGAGTGGAATTGCTGGATCATATAGTAACTCTATGTTTAACTTTTGAGGAAAAACCAACTGTTTTTCACAGCAGCTGTGTCATTTTATGTTCCCACCAGCAATATATGAGGGTTCCAAGTTCTTCACATCCTTGCTAACTTTTGTTTTTGGTATGATTTTTTTTTGTTTTTGCCATCTTAGTGAGTGTGAAGTTGAGTCTCATTGTGGCTTTAATTTGCATTTCTTTTCTGTCTTATTTATTATTTTAAAAAATTTCATTGATACAAAATATTCATACATATTCATGAGGTACAGTGTGATATTTTGATACACGTATACAATATGTAATGATCAAATCAGAGTAATTGGCATAGCACCTCAAATATTTATCATTTCAAAATCCTCTCTCATAGCTATTTTGAAATATATAATAAATTATTAACTGTAGTTACCCTGCTGTGCTGTAGAATACTAGAATGTATTCCTCTTATCTAACTGTAGTTTTGTACTCATTTAGCAGCAGCTCCTTACCCTCCCTTCTCCCTGCCCTTCCCAGACTGATAATCACTACTGTACTCTCCACTTTTATAAGATCAATTTTTTTAGCCCCCACATATGAGTGAAAAAATTCAGCATCTGTCTTTCTGTGATTGGCTTACTTCACTTAACATGGAGCAAGAAAAGTCATCAGAAAAAGAAGAAAAATGTAGGTGATAGACAGAAACAATGGACATTCCAGAAGAATGAAAGACTTCTGCTTACATTTTATCTAAATAGTTGTGCACATCTTCATCTTTTTTATAATTCTTCCCATTGGACAACTAGGGGACTATAGGTGAGGACAAGGAGATCTTTGCTCTGGAAAAAAAGGGATGGATTTTTGTTATAGGCAGTTATGAGAGTATACTACTGTATTATTATTAATTTTTTTTTTTTTTACAAAATCTTCTGCTTCAAAGCAGCCTTAGAGATAATCTGTTCCTTTTTTCCACCCTCCTATCTTTGTAACAATTTACACTTTTGAGAACAAATTATACTCACATTTGGATACATTGTGGGAGAACAGGGAGGAGAGCTGTGAAATAAAATAAATTTCTTAACATAAAAAAAGATAATGTCCTCCAGTTCCATCTATATTGCTGCAAATAACTGGATTTTATTCTTTTTTATAGCTAAATAGTATTGTGTATATATATCACATTTTAAAATTTTATTAAGTATTTTAAACTTTTTTATTTCAGTACTTTTAGGGGATATAAGTACAGTTGTATTACATGGATATATTATATTGCTGTGAGGAATGGACTTTTAGTGTACATTGCACCCAGTAGGTAATTTTTCATCCCTCACTCCCCTCCCACCTTCCCACCTTTGGAGTTTCCAGTGTCTGTTACTCCACTCTGTATGACTATGCGTACCTATAGCTTAGCTCCCACTTATAAGTGAGAACATGCGGTATTTGATTTTCCACTCCTTACTTCACTTACGATAATGGCCTCCAGTTTCATCCAAGTTGCTGCAAATGACATTATTTTATTCTTTTTTATGGCTGAGTAGAAATGCATGGTGTGTGTGGGGGGGGCTGTGTGTGTGTGTATACACACACCACATTTTCTTTATCCATTTTTCAGTTGATGAACACTTAGGTTGATTCCATATCTTTGCTATTGTGAATTGTGCTGTGATAAACTTATAAGGGTAGGTGTCTTTTTGATATAATGACTTATTTTCCTTTGGGTAGGTACCCAGTAATGGGATTGCTCGATTGAATTGGAGATCTACTTTTAGTTCTTTCAGAAATCTCCATATTGTTTTCCATAGAGGTTGTACTAATTTACGTTCCCACCAACAGTGTATAAGCATTCCCTTTTCATCATATCCATGCCAACATCTATTGTTTTTTGACTTTTTAATAATGGCCTGTTTGACTGGTATAAGATTGTACCTCATTGTGGTTTTAATTTGCATTTCTCTGATGATTAGTGGTACTGAGCACTTTTTCATATGTTTCTTGGCCATCTGTATATCCTCTTCTGAAAAATTCCTGTTCATGTTGTTTGCCCACTCTGGGTTATTTGTTTTATACTTGATGAGTTGTTTGAGTTCCTTGTAAATTCTGTATATTAGCCATTTGTCAAATGCATAATTTGCAATTATTTTCTTCCATTCTGCAGACTGTCTATTTAGTATGTTGCTTATTTCTTTTGTTGTGCAGAAGCTTTTCAGTTTAATTTAGTCCCATTTGTTTATTTTTATTTTTGTTTCATTTGTTTTTGGAGTCTTAGTCATTAATTATTTTCCTATGCCAATGTCCAGAAAAGTGTTTCCTAGATTTTCTTCTAGAAATTTTATGTTTTCAGGTATTACATTTAAGTCTTTAATCAATCTTGAGTTAATTTTTGTATATGGTGAGAGATAGGGATCCAGTTTCATTTTGCTGCATATGGCTGTCCAATTTTCCCAGCACCATTCATTGACAGTACCCTTTCCCCACTGTATGTTTTGATCTGCTTTGTCAAAGATCAGTTATATCACATTTTCTTTATCCATTCATTTGTTGATGGACACTTAGGTTGATTCCATATCTTTGGCTGTTGTGAATAGTGCTGCAATAAACATGCAAATGCAGATAGCTCTTTGATGTGCTGATTGCCTTTCCTTTGGAAATATACCCAGTAGTGGTAGGGGGATTGCTGGATCACAGTATTTCTATTTTTTAGATTTTTTAAGGAAACTCCATAGTGTTTTCCATAATGGCTGTACTGATTCATATTCCTACCAGTAGCGTATAAGACACATAGACATGTTCTTTGAACTTCTGTGACCTCATTGTGTTAATTTATAAAATGTATTGATTAGAGTAAACATTTTTTGTCCTATTTTTAAATGACAGATATTACGTCATAGGTACCACTTATGTGGGTGTATTGGGTGACCTGATTTTTGATTCATTTATAAATTCAATACTTTTTAGTAAAATTTATTTTAAATTTATTTAAAGATTAGCCAGGTTTGGTTGCAAATGCCTGTAGTCCCAGCTACTGAGGAGGCTGAGGCGGGAGAATGACTTGAGCTAAGGAGTTTGAATCTAGCCTGGAAAACATAGCAAGACTTTGTCTCCAAAAAAAAAAAAAAGATTAAATTTTAACTTAAATTAATTTTAAGTTTAAAAAAATTTTAAATTAATTTTTAAAAAGATTATATATATAAACATTTTTAAATAATTTTTAATTTTTTTATTTTGATATTGCCTGAAGTATAGGAAAATGGGACTTTACATTGTATTTATGTGTAGTACAGTGGTGATTCTTAAAGAGAAATACTAGACTATATAAGGAAAATTTCTCTTCCATTATGATTTATCTAATTCAGCATTGAGCCTTATTATTATATTTGTATATTGTCATGAATTTAATAAAATTAACTAATCAAATTAAGTAGTCACTCTCACTGTCCTATAAGAACTTTCTATCCCATGCAAACTAAAAGGTATATGGTGAGTCTGCAGATATTATGGCAAATATATTGCAAACAAACAGCATTTGAAGTGCTTGGTGTAGTTGGTCTATAGGATGGCACACTGGACAGAATACTGGAGGTATCAGTTTCTCCAAAATTCTCTCCAATTAATACACATAAGCATAAGTCTGGAAAAAAAAATATTTTTTCTCCTTTTCAAGATAAAGAAATACATGTACAGAGATAAAAATAAACAAATTGAGGAAATTGTAGAAATTTAGTAAATAATGTAAAAGTTTGCATTATTTTAGTAAGAGCATCTGTTAGAATGTTGACTGGAGTTGACAGTTCCTCCAATTAGAAAGGCTTCTCAAATGCATACTCTTTTGGAATTATTAATAAATAGAAGTACTTCACACTTGAAGCAAATAGAATATACTAATTAAAAAATCCCTTTAAGAAAAAGCAAAAATTGACAGGAATAGCGGGTCATGGGTTTTCAGAAACCAAGTGGCTGGGGAAATGCAGTGAACAATATAAAGTGAGTCCTGATGGAAGAGGGACATTTTTGGAGTCATGCATTTGGTAGGATGAATTTTAAAGTAAATATCTTGTGAGTAGAGTATGGATTAAGAGAATGGTAAAAGAGAAATGGTGATGTATTGAAAAGCCAAAATGGATAGTATTTTTTAACTGTAAACATGCTGCGTTTGCTAAGAGTAGATCTTAAGTGTTCCCACCACATGCAAACAAAAAAATGGTAGCAATTTTCTTTTTTGGTGAGTTGATGGATATGTTAATTGGCTTGATTGTGGTAATTACTTCATGATACCAAATCATCACATTGTACACTTAGATACACACCATTTTTGTTTGTTGCTGATACCTCAATAGGGCTGGAAAAATTCATATTGAAACAACAACCAAAAAATTCTATGATTCTAGGTTTGAGATGACTTGGAATGAAAAATTAAGAGAACATGGCAAGTTTTGTTATTCATAATAAAGTAAGGTGATGTTAAACTTTGAGTTTCTATTTTCATCGATAGAGTAAAACAACCTGACTATGGTAATGACTGAGATAAAGCACAACATAGTATAGCTTCGTATGTAGTCGGAGTTAGTCATTTTTTAAAAACTGAATTACCCAATTAATTTCAGTGTGTGCTGATTTAAACACTTAAGGGATTTCCTTGCTCTGTGTATGGGTTATAGAAAATAAGTATATTTTCTAAACTTTACATAAGTATTTGATGCGACATATACATTATTTCTTTTAAATATTCAGTATAGATTATGGATGCTATGAATGGCATCAAATATTAAGATCCTTGGAAATACACTATTATTGTATTCTTAACTGGTACAAATGTGGTTCCTTGCAATTCAAAAGCATATCCAGGTTCCTAAAACAGTAGAACATACTGTTAAAGAATGAGAGATCTGGGTTAGGGGGAGGGTGAAGAAACTTTTGGTGGTGGGAATTGCCTACCTTTGAATTCTGCCTACATTGTCTGCTATTTTTGTGAACTTCAGCTCAATTTCTCTAAGCCCTGTATCTATAAAATGGGAAGAAACAATAGTTCCCGTACCACAGGGCTATTCTGAGGATAAATCAGATAATGTATTAACATAGTTTTTGTTTAAGAAATGTTAACTGTCATTATCTGATAAGAATCCTATCAAACGAAAGGTAGTGAATTGGACAGCTTTGAATACTCTTTCTTTTTTCTTTACTAGAGACTCATATTTGTTATTTATTATTTATCAGAGTCTTATTTTAGATAAAACATTTTCAGCAATTCTTGAAATAATTTTTAAGTGAAAGATATTATATATCCAAATGATATTCTAAGCCCGCTCCTTCCTTTATCTACATTACTCTTTATCTATCCCACATTTTTTACTTTCTGGCACTGAATTCAATGAAAACAGAAGATGTGAATGAAAGAGTTTGATTTGAATGAATGTCAAACCAAAGCTACTACTGCTACATCAGGGTGTCTCATATTTATTTCCTTTTTCTTCCCTTTAAAGTGAAAAATCAACTAACATGCATTTTTTCAGTTGAAAAAAAACTGGGAGGAAGAGGTGAATTAAAAATTTTTAAACAAAATTTAATATGTCAAGACTTCAATGGAATTTGAATCATTATATTTTATGAATGGGATTTTAGGTCTATGCTTTTGCTAATGTGAACAGCTGTATTTAGCTAATTCCCAACAAATTGTCTGTTACCAAAGAAAATATTCCTTTAAACGCACCTTGTTTTATGAGAACCATTTTGTCAAAGGCAAAATAAACAAAACATCCAATGAAATTCACAGAAAATTAAAAATAATAAAGATTTTTTATTTTTACATTTATATTAGTCACTTAAAATTGTTGGCATCACCAGCCTTTACATCTTAACATTTAGTTGAAAAAGAAATACAAAAATTTTTCTATTAAATAAATTGGAATTTATTAACTCCTATGGCCGTAACCACATGTTTTAAGATTAAATTGGCTGTGTGAATGTTTGTATGCATGTCTATACACACACCTATTTTTTCTTAGATACTTTTGTTATGCCTGTATTGCTTTCATTTCCTGGAAAAACTTTGGTAGAACATAAAGTCAGAATTTTTTACATTTTCCTTTTTGTTTAATGTCATTCCACAGGTTTTTGGGCACCTGCTATATTGTCTTCTGTATTTAAACAGTAAAGGAAGTAGACTCATTACAGAAGGAAGTTTGATTTTATTCTCTGAAACCACCTGGGAACTGTAGATAAACAGTATGAGTAAAATGAGAGAAAAATTTTCGGACCACCACCACAACAAAAATAATAAAATAAAATAAAGCTTTGGTTACAATGTCAAAAAAATAAAAAAAGATTACAAGAGAATAGCAGAATGTACCCTGCCAAATACACATTGAGACCTGCTGTTTTCCCTGTTGGTGTCCACATGGCTTTGATTTTCATCTAATTGCAAGAAAACACAAACATTGGCAAAGGTTTTACTGGATGTTTGGTGACCCCACTGTGTTAAACAAGACTTGGATATGTGTGCCTAAAGAAAACCTCTGTATGATGTGTTTGTTTGGCTTTTATTCCCAGAAACTTAATAGGCTCATCAATTGAAAAAAAAATCTTCTAGAAAATTGGGGAAAAAAAATCTTCTAGAAAATTGGGAAAGTAAGATGAAAAAATAAGCACATTCTCTTCCTTCATAACCCTTGTTATCAATAACTATGAAAAAATCATTCAGTTTATAGGACACAATATGTACCTGGGATCCAGTATTCCATTTAAATTGCTCAATACTCTTCACAGAAAGGGACATTCAAGTTGAAGATCAATTTTTTTTTTTAATTTTGATGAGTTCAAGGAAATAAAGCATTGTACCATTCTAAGATCAGCCCCCTCCCTAACCTTGTCTGCTTTCACCTCTAAATTTTGTAAGGAGAGTCTAATGAACTTAGGTGGTGATATTGTCAACTAGGACAGATTTAGGGCTGTGCTTTCTGTTTTGCCTACTTTTCAGTATCTCAAAGTCTACTTTTAAGATTGTTCCTGAATCATAGCAATTGAAATACAATTAGAAGGCAATAAAAAATAATAAGAGAAGCTGGCCTTTGGCAGTCAGGAGAACTAAGTTGAATATTTCCTTATTAGGTGGTCTCTGCTGTTTCTACCAACCACTATAAGCCAGAAGTTTGAAATAAGCACCTGCTCAGAGACAGATACATGTAACATTTACATTATAAGAGAATGTAAATGCTCAAATTTCACTTAAATTTAAAGTTAACTATGAATTGGTCATCTGGTTTCCTTCTATCATACAACTATCTAAATTTTAAAAAGGAAAAATAATGCTCATTTTCAGGCCCTCTATTAACCTTAACAATCTCTTTTAAATATTTTGTATACACTGTAGCATTCATTGCCTCCGCAATTCTATAGCTAAATATCCAGAGCAAGTGGATAAATAAATAAATAATAAATAGATTGTCCAGTGTCCAGGAAAAAAATTAGGAAATTTAAAAATTATTTTTATCATTAAAAAGTGCAAAGTATATTTACACAATTTAATAAAGTGACATTTTTAAAAATTACCAAAATTTGATTTACTAGAAGTTGAGGTTGTGTTCTCATTTGCAAAATTAAACTTTCACCACGACCGGTGAATCAGTGACGTACACCACACTTATATTCAGGCAAGTAAACCTCAAGTCTCTTATTGTTTTATTTATCTATATGTTAAATAACACTTTTACTATGTGAATTACATGAAAAACTCTTATACCCAATAAGCAGCAAATTTGGTACTTAGATTCTATTAATATCATGTCATTTTTCTTAATATCATTTTAACTTTTTTTTATCATATCCCATCAGTTGCCAAATTCCATTCTTTGCAAAATACTATATCTTTTCCTATAATTCTATTTCCACTGATATCACCTTTCTTTGAGTCCTCTTTACCTTTTATTTAGTAAATTAGAGCACTGGGAAGGAATTAAAGATTATTTTGAGCATTTTTCTGGATTTTAAGCCCAGGAAGATGGTGAGTGACATTAACAGTAATAGTTAACAGAAAATTAAGAAGAAAGATGAGCTTAGTTTTGATCAGATTTGACTTGATACATCCTTTTAGAAGTACTGAGTTATACTGGAACACATGCTTGGATCCAATGTATCTGTATTTACATGTATCCTAGAATTGGTCAGCAATTGTTCATCGGTATACTGATTCTAGAGAAATCATATAATCTTGTGTGTTCTGAGAACAAAGACTTAAGTTTTCAAGTAGGTTTGGAAGCTAAGTTACCTACTACCATTCATAACCCTCACAGTCCCAAACATACACACTCTCTCACAGTTTTTGAAGATTAACAATTTATGTTAACTTATTAAAATACAAAAATATTTCCTGTAAAGAAACCTCTACATAATTTTATTCATTATTTCCAGAATTTATTTTAGTATGGGAGTTTTTGTTTGTTGTTGTTTTTGAAAAACAGTGACAGAGAGCATAGCTATTAATGGATACTATATAGAAATGCAAACACTTTTCCTGTAGGAATCACCAGTTTAAAGTTGTCTAATGAGTTAGAGAAGGCTGTATAAAAAAATGAGAAAGAAGTCTAAGAACTTTAAAAATGGGAAGGTGACACAAGATGTTTTAGGATAGAAAGACAATTGTGTTTTTACTAAATGGGAGGAAGTCAATAAAGATAGCATGCAATTTCAATAAATTATAATAATGAGGAAAAAGATCATGAGGATGCTTATAATAGATATTAGTTAAATCACTAACATAAAAATGAGTTTATTTTGAAAGCTTTTGGAGGTTAGCCATTCTGAAAGTTGTAGAAATAATGTGGCAAGTTCGTGGAAAATGGAATTGTTTTATAACAGCCACAAAAGGAAATGCAACAAAGAGTCAACTAGGAGTGGAAATAAATTTTTTAAAAATGTGAATGAGCTTTGCGGATCCAGCTGTGGTTATAAAACATGAATTTACTGTGGAGCTAATTGAAAGTAATGGATTTATTCCAGAAAAGGACGATGATCTGATGTAGGCACTGGTGGTAGAGTTTCTATATGCATCACCTTTGTCAGTGCAAGGTTGGTGTAGTCAAGGGCTCAGGTGATTTTGAATGCTATGAAAAAGATCACTTAAAATGGATGATAAGAAATTCCACTTCAGTATGGCTTCTGGGTAGCAGCCAAATGACAATCTTTCTGTTCTCTTAAATATCCATGAAGATACAGAAGAAAAAGAAAACATCTCAATGCTGTCAAGAAGCATCTTAAGCCTGGGTGCGGTGGCTCACACCTGTAATCCCAGCACGTTGGGAGACTGTGGTGGGAGAATTGCTTGAGGCCAAGAGTTCAAGACTGACCTGGGCAACATAGTGAGACCTTATCTCTATAAAAAGTAAAAATTTTTTAAAAAGCCAGGCATGGTGGCACGTACCTTGTAGTCCCAGCTGCTCAGGAGGCTGAGGCAGGAGGATTGCTTCAGCTTCAGCCCAGGAGTTCAAGGCTGCATAGAGCTGCAACTGGGCAACTTCACACCAGCCTGAGCAACAGAATAAGATCTTCTAAAAAATAAATGAACATTTTTAATAACAATGAACATTTGTTGAGTTCTTACTGTGTCAGCCAAGCATTGTCATATATATATTGACTCGGTTGATCTTTGCAAATATGTTGTTGTTATCCAATCTTTCCCCATTTTACACCTGAAGAAATTGAGGTAGGGAAGTAAAGCTAAGTAAAACATGCAACAGTGCACAGCTAATGAACAACAGAGTTGAGATTTGAACCTAGTGAATGTAGCTACAAAGTTTATTCTTTTAAACTCTACACTATATTGTCAAATATCAAACCCTGTGAGAAATTGATAATGATTTCAAGTTGAAACAAATTGAGAAAAATAGTTTGCATGAGAGAAACTCAGGCTTTCCAACACAATAAACTGTTTTTCCCTTTTTTCCTGGGAAGTGTAGTGGGTCATCCCTAACCAGTCCTATCCAGTCCTATCCAAGTATATAGAGTCCATGGGTGATGTTCACTTGATTGTCAAAACGCTATCCCCAGATCTTGACTAACTTTCACCCAGCTTCCATATGACTCCTTGGAACTACCAGCGGATCACGTTGATAGCCTCCCCAGGCTGCTGATGCTTTTTTTCAAGTGATCCCTCTAGGGCTGCCCTTTCCTTTCAACACTGCAGACCTGTCCTATGGCTGATCACTGTCCCACTCTCACCCTGCCCTCCTCAATCCAACCCTAGTCTTGATAGCATTGCAAAGAAAGCAGACAGAGATGATAATCCTTATGTCAGAAGTGGGTCATTCAAGAGATAAAACTTTACCCTCAACAATTAGAAAAAAATGCTAATGGTTTTAAAAATGCTTTTGAAAACTGAAAAGCAATGACTGGCAAATTTTAAACATGACATCTATACTCCTATGTAGCAGTGAATTCGAAATCAAAGTATATAATACATAACCCATGTAACAAAAATAAAGGAGATGTCAAAGAAGCATGGCATTAAGGGACAAAGAAGTATATCATTTATACTAGTAAAGTATGTGGGAAAATTCCGTATTAAAGGATCCATTATTTCACTTAGGGCAAAAAAACTAAATTCAATAATATGCTATTTGGAAAACCAAATGCCTAAAATTTGGTATTTTTAAAATTTGTTAAATGTTAATGGAAAAATTAAAAACCAAATAATAGGTGAAACTTCATCATATCATTAAAATGCAAAGAAAAATGACAATGCAATTTTACTTTTTAAGTTTTTAAATTTAAATTATTTTTAATTGACAAATAATAATTGTGCATATTCATGGGGTACATAGTGTTGTTTTGATACATATAATGTATGGTGATAAGATCAGAGTAGTTAGTATATTTATCACCTCAAACTTTATCATTTCTTTGTGTTAGGAACATTCAATATCCTCCTCTTAGCTATTTGAAACTATATATTATTGTTAACCATAGTCATCTTACAGTGCTGTAGAACACTAGAACTTATTCCTCCTATCTAGCTGTAATTTTGTATCCTTTAACAAATGTCTCCCCAGTCCTCCCTTCCCCCATCCTGCCCAGACTCTAGTATCCTCTGTTCTACTTTCTGCTTCTATGAAGTCGACTTATTTTAGCTTCCACATATGAATGAGAACATGCAGTGTTTAACTTTTTGATCCTGGCATATTTCACTTAACATAATGTCTTTCAGTTCCATCCACATTGTCAGGAATGACAGGATTTCATTATTTTTTATGGCTGAATGATATTCCATGGTGTATATATGCCACATTTTCTTTATCCATTCAACTGTTGTTAGACACCTAGGTTGATTCTGTATCTTGGCTATTGTGAATAGTACTGCAATAAACATGTGGGTGCAGATGTCTCTCTAATGTAATGATTTCTTTTCCTTTGGAGAAATTAATTCCCAGTAGTGGGATTGCTGGATCATATGGTAGTTCTATTTGTAAATTTTTGAGGGACTTCCATACTATTCTCCATAGTAGCTGTACTAATTGGCATTCCCATCACAGTGTGAGATGATACCTTATTGTGGTTTTGATTTGCATTTCTTTCCCTGATGATTAGTGATGTTGAGCATTTTTTCATGTGTTTGTTGGCCATTTGTATGTCTTCTCTTGAGAAATATCTATTCAAATTATTAATTCATTTTTTAATTGGATTTTGTTTTGTTTTGTTTTTTTGCTATTGAGATGTTTTAGTTTCTTGTGTACTTTGGATATTAATCCCTTGTCAGATGAGTAGTTTTTAAATATTTTTTTCCATTCTATAGGTTGTCTTTTCACTCTGTTGATTGTTTCCTTTGCTGTGCAGAGACTTTTTGGTTTGATATGATCCCATTTGCTTATTTTTGCTTTTGTTGCCTATGCATGTAAGATCTTATTCATAAAATATTTTCCTAGACCAGTGTCCTGAAGCATTTCTCCTACGTTTTTCTCTAGTAGATTTATCATTTTGGGTTTTACATTTAGTCTTTGATCCATTCCAAGTTGGTTTTTGCATAGGGTGAAAAGTAGGGTTTTAGTTTCATTCTTCTGCATATGGATATCCAGTGTTTCCAGTACCACTTATTGAAGAGACTGTCCTTTCTCCAATTAATGTTCTTAGCATTTTTGCCAAAAATCAACTGACATGTGTATATAGGTGGATTAATTTCTGGGTTCTCTATTCTGTTCCATTGGTCTATGTGTCTGTTTTTATGCCAGTACCGTCCTGTTTGGTTACTACAGCTTTGTAAGTTATAAACTCAAGTTATTTTAAGTGAAAAAGTAGCCTGGTCACTTCCAGTTTTATCCATTAGAAAGTTAAATTTCTTTTTTCCTTTGTAATCAGTAAGCATTTTGAAGGGAGATATTTTGAGACTAAATAAATATCCTATTCCTCGTCCTGTTTTATCCATTAATTTTCAAAATTATTGATTTTTTGCCTATATTATTACTATGGTGATTGCCAAATGGTTATTTTCTAATTTATTTTATTTTAATGTATTTATTAGTGGGTATGCTACTATAAAGAAGAGATTTATCTTCTCTTCATTTATTTACTCCTTTGTTTATGTCAGTGTGAACTAATGAAATCATTTTATTCCATGTCTTATAATCATTGCTATAGTTATCCCAGATTAGGTCAGTGGGAGTCCTTTAAACTAGATCCTTTATGATTTTGACATGTCCAAATCATTCTTTAAGTATTTCATTACTATCTGCCACAACACAATATTTCAGGATCATCTTTTCAGCCTCAGCCCAGAAATCAGCCATTTCTCCAAGGAGCACTGACTGGTTCCTTTCAGTGAAAAATGTTATGTAAAAACAAGACTTGAGTGTAAGATACGCTCATTGTTTTGGGGGGGGTTGCTGCTAACAGGCCCTTTTACTGGACATAACTAGAAAGTATATGTGTTCACACACACACGTGACTTTACATTTCTATCTATATCTTTAACTACACATATATCTATATATTAAATCATAACTTCATACCAATAGACCTAATTTTAATCTACTAACGCTCTTGCCGCCCAACGACTTTTGAAATTGGAAAGAAGAAAGGAGGAAAGTAAAAAGATTAAAAAGGTTTTGTTATTGCTGATCTTCTGTAAAAGACTTTATCATCATCGTCTTCAAAGATTTATTGAATTTTAGACATGAGAGGGATGTTCTTTTGTCCAATCCGCTCATTTTATACCTAAAATAATTGATATAGAAGGAAATGGGACTACTTGCCAAAGCAGCACATTTAGGTAAATGTGAAGACATATATTTTACTTGGAACTCATAAGTAGTCTAATGTTTTACCACCAAAACATTATTTTACATTTGTTTACTAAAAAGGAAGTAAAATGACTGAATCTTAACTATTTAGATTTCATATTTATTGAGGGACTTCTATGAACTAGCCACTATTTCATGAATTGAATCTTCAATCTTTTCAACAAAAGCATGTAATAGTAATTAAAAATCCATTTTGCTACTTAGATCAGTATTCAGGAAGACTAAATGAATTGCTTAGAGTGTAATAAGAGCACCAGGCATGGATCAAATTGTGCTGAATTGATTTTAAATCTGCTGAGCTTGATAGTACATTACTATGTAAAATACTTATAATAACAAAAGAAGGGCTGGAATGAACCATGTCAAATTAAAATTATCAGTGCTTTTTAAAATTAAATTAGATTATACAAGTGACTGGTGTTTTAAAATTTTACCAACTTACTGTGAAATAATTAATCCATTCAAAAATTGGTTTATTAAGGAGCTACTATGTGCCAGAAATTGTGCTGGAATGAAAGATATAAATATGATTTAATCATGCCATCAAAGATTTACGTAGCAACATATTTGAGGAAAAACATATAATTAATATAATATATAAATATAAGAAAATGCTTTATAAGAAATGCATTTAAAACACTATATAATTATAGATTAAGGAGCCTGCAAGTGACTTCAAGAAAGAGAGAGACAAAAGTGGGATAAAAGGGATTTTTTTCTTTAACAAAATGAGAAGAGTTATAGATAATATACTCAATGAAAGCAAATACCACATGTTCTCACTTATACGTGGTAGCTAAATGAGGGGTATATATGGCCATAAAGTAGTATAATAGATATTAAAAACCAAGAAAGGGGAGGTTGGAGGGGGTTGAGGGATACAAATCTGCTTATTGGATACAATGTACACTGTTCTAGTGAAGGGTACACTGAAAGCCCTCATCTCACCATTACACAATTCCTCCATGTAACACAAAACACTTGTACCCCCTAAATACATTGAAATTTTATATATGTATATTCAGTGAAACTGGGGCCATGTTTATCTTTTTCACTGCTACACTCCAGTACTTACTGGTGTTGCTTGGTTCAGCATAGGCTGTCAATAAATATTTATTGAATAAGCAAATAAATGAAAACACTAGATGGATGAATATCAAATAGCATCATACAGCTGAAACTTACGGCATTGGATAAAGAACGGCAGAGGGCAAGTCTGGGAAGATTAATTGAGGCACATAGTGAATGCTTTCACTGCCATTTTACATAATCGGGACATTATTCTGTGATCTTGAGCAGCATCGTCCAATGGAAATAAAATGTGAGCCACATAAATAATTTTAAATTTCCAGTAGTCGTATTAATAGTTATTAATGCATTCATATTCTAACCTAAATAAAATTTATATGTGACAAGGGTAAAAAATTATTTTAACATGTAATCAGTATTAAAACTATTAATGAAATATATTCCTTTTTTGCACTAGGTCTTTGAAATCTGTTGTGTATTTTACATTTAGAGTGATTCTCAACTTAGACTAGCAACATTTCAAGTGCTCAATAACCACATGTGGCTAATGGTTACTGTATTAAAGAGAACAAGTCTAGGGTTCTTGCTATTCAACATGTGGTCCTTGGACCAGCAATTCCTGAGAACTTGATAGAAATGCAGAATCCTGGCAGCATTCCATATCAACTAAATCAAATCTGCATTTTTTCAAGCCTTCCAGGTAGCTGTATGCACATAATAGTCAGAAAAGCCCTGGTCCAGATGACTCAGCTGTAATGCTAGTTGTGTGCATACCAGATAGTACACAAGGTAAATGCTATTGAACTTCAAGAAGATTAGATTAGGATTGTAAATTATATTAATTTGTCTTAAAAGTACAAAGTGAATTAAGCTTTACAAGTATTTGATATTGTATTTACTCTGATGTGTTTATTTGGTCCAAACGTCAGATTGTCTCATGTCATTAATGTCTGATCACCTGAGATAAGAAATGAAGTTACAAAAAGGGGAGCAAGTGTATATCATCTGTTATTTATGCCTGGCAAGTGGATTTATGGATTTTATTATCTATTATGTGTCCTAGCATTAAAATAACCTTCACAAAATGGAGGCTATAAAATATTTTTGCTAGTACATTTTTGCAAATATAAGAAAACAAAACAAAAAAGCGGCAGAGCTAACCCTTCTAATCCTTATAGAAAGTCTCTCTCAGTTTGACTGATAGGTAAAAAGTAATGATGATATCATCAGACTTACTAAGAGGGATGAAACCTGTAAAATTATCAAAATATCTGCTGGAAGTATAGATTCACATGCCTATAGTTAATGGTGGACTTAGCCATGGTATGTATTATACTTTGAGATATCACCTAATGATAATATAAAGCCATTATAATTAGTAAGACATTTTAAATATTTTAAATTCAATCTCCTTTACTAGGCATTTCCTACGTCCAAGTTTGCCTAGGAGAGTTCTGACTTACATGAGTTTTCCAATCATTAATAGCACCTCCTTTTGCTCTCAAAAGAGGCGCTGTTTAGAAGATAAGTCATTTGAACACCGTGCTTATCACCTAGTTTGTCCTTCAGGTGTTTTACAATATATATAATATAAAAGTACAGTAAAGGGTACAAATACATAATTTTGGAGTGAATGAACATATGTTTTAGTAGAGATTTATTTATTCATTTATTTATTTTTGGTTATTTTGAAGATCACACACTGAAAACTTGACTTGTGAGAAACTGGAATGTTTCCCAGGTTCACTCTTAGCCCATGCTTAATTGTTCCAGGCAACCCCTTTCAGGCTGGGAATATGTGTTCCCTCTCAGACTGATGCAAAGTGACAGTCTAAGCAGAACTGTGTACTTTTCTCTACTCTCTTTCCTCTCTCCATTCCCTTAATTGTGGGAAGAGGGAGAAATAATTGTTAGGAATTTCAGAGGCCTTTCCTGCATAGCATATTGTTTACTGACAGAAGGAAAGGCAGAATCACCAGGAGGCAGCAACTTAACCAAGTCAAGTGAGTAGCCTGTAAGACCTTAAAGGCAAGTTTGCAAACCACAAAATGTATCAACCAGTTATGGTTCTCCTGGGATGCATTAAATGTATGCTGAAGATGGAAATTTCACATTTAAGTAGAAAAAGCAAAAAAAAATTTAAAGGGTTAAAAATAGGCCATACTGTAGATAAATGGATGTCTATATAATCTCTGAAAATCTTTTCTAGCTCTAAAAGTGTATGTTAAGAAAATGAAACTTACATGGGTGTATTTTTCCATTCTATGTAAATATAATTTTTTTAAAATTTAAACTGAAAAGAATAGGATTAACAGATTTTGGAGAATTCAATATGAAATTTGAGTGACCCATAGAATGAGACAGGCAAGTCATTTGAAGAGAAGTTAACTGAATCAGCAATTAAATGCCCCTGTAACGTGGCAACAAAAGAAACCTAAGGTTGTCTGTTAACTCTGACTATAATGGAGGAAAAAATGGAGCAGGACACAGAACCTACACAAATATATCAGACCTTTGGCAGGGAACATCAAAAATTTAAATTGCAGGTATATATCCCCTGTTATAGAATGTCTAATCACATGTGATTCTCTCTCAGCATCCTTAGCACTGCCTATAACAGATTTTGATACATTCACATGATGATGGTTTAGATAGGGACAACATTTCTCAAAATGTCTTGCTTGGAACACTAGCTTTTCCAATAGACATTGGGGAGAATGTGCCACATTCAAGTAAATTTAGGAAAACTTATATACTCTACTACTGTCCTAAATAAAAGTCACTTTGCACATTCACATACTTAGTGGTCTTAGAGTTCCTTGTAGTAGCTAAACTAGTTGTTTAACTTTATTTATTCCATCATTACTTAAGATTCTTAAATTATAGAACCTTTATTTTGAGTGAAATTATTAATATTTCAGGAGACTAGTGTCCCACAGAAAACATTTTGGGAATTTCTGGGCTGGAGTAATTTTGTTGATGCATTACTATTCCTAGCATGCTGTTGGCCTTTACATGAATACCGAAGTTTAAAGAATATCAAAGATAGTATTGGATAAGTATTTCAAAATATTTTAGGTAAATTTAGATTTCCATTTCTTGGCTATTTGGGCCTTTCTCTGTGTCTGAAATAGGAATGTTATTTTCATGACTTCATTAATGTATCAGCAAAAGACCTGGTTGACTAGGAACCTGACAAATAATGTCAAAACATTTCTGAGTATGAAACCTGTGATTCTACAAATGCTAGTATGTACAAAACTATATTCATTTTATGTTGCATGTTTTTGAAAGAAGATAGACATAGTCTCAAAAGTATAATGTATAAAATCATCATTGTTACTATTTGAGTGATATAATATACTGTTGGAAGATAATTGCATTTACATTTCAACTCATAATTATTTATTTCTTAAGGTGGGAAAAAAAGCTGAGCTAGAAAACCAGAAAATTCCCTAAAGAATTGCTTGTTGGTGCCTAGGGACCAAATAGTATAGTTTTCCAGATGCTCAGAGATAATAGTGTAACCTGACCTCCCTATACTAGGGTTAACTTGGTGGAAATGTGGGAAAAATCTTTTAGCACTGAAGTTTGTAGTCTAGTCTCATTTATAATCAATATGACTGATGCAGCTTGTAGAATAAAATAAAACCAATAGGAATGGGGAAGGAAAATTATATTCTTAAAAAGTCCTAAAATGTAATCTTATTTTGTTGCCTAGCTCCTCAGAAGCAAGTTGTTTGGCCACAATCATTTAATATATTTAAATAGAATAACAATTTTTTATTACTGCATTACTGTTAATACTCAGTTGAATCTGATATTAATTACTGATAACAATGGATATGAATTATGTAATAATAAAATTAAATAATAATTGGGTTGATAAACTAGCAGAGAGGCAAGTATCAGGAAGTATTATATCCTTGATCATCACCAAAACAAAATAGATTCCAAATTAATAAAATCTGCAACAGGCACATGTGAAATTACCCCAGTTGCCAATATAATTTGCTTTTTTCTCCCACAGATTCTAAATTTTCTTTGTATTTTAGTCTTTTTTGTGATTCGTTATAATGGCTCTATCGATATAATCTATGATATTACTTCTATCAGGCTAATGTTTGAGTTACTTCATCCATTCATTATATCAAGTCTCCAAGCTGTACTGTGAAAGGTGCTAGATACTGTCTATCAATAGGACATACATGGTATCTGCCTTAAAGGGGTTTATAAACTGGTGAGAACAACAGGAAATGCAATAAACAGACTAAGTAATTGCCTTTAGTAATTGAAGGAGTGCTATGAAGTATAAAGTATTATCTCACATCAAAGACAAACGTTGAGTTTGGAGAAGCATGTTATTATAATCATTATATTTGCATTTTTGATAGTGTGATAATGAGGATAATTTTCTGACTGGATTTCAGTGGAGCACAACCGTTGAAAGAGCTGACAGATCTGTACCCACTCCATTAACCCCTCTTGCACCTTCAGTGGTTAAGGTTAAAGGCAGAGTCATGGTTGCAAAAGGAAGGACACTCAATGCATTATACAAGCTTGCTTATGATTGTGTTTGTTAGCATCCCCTCAAGTATCAGAATTACCTGGACACTTGACACAATGGGTTTATAACAATAGTCAGAAACCAGATAAAATGTCTCTACAGGGATGATAATTTGATTTTCCTTTTATTCACCTTTCTATTTCTATTAAAGATTTAGTGAGCGTGATTGTCCAGAAATCGTGATAATGACTTGACATATTCTGATTGAAGTTGCAAACTGCTGAAGCACTTTTGTTTTGTGGGTCTGTTATCTTAGTAGCTTTAAATATGTGTATTTGTGTCTTTTGTATTTGTACAATCACTTTAGAGGAGGTTCCTAAAAAGTAGAGAGAGAAAAAGAGATAGGAAAGAGGAAATCAGACTGAGATCAGAAAGTGAGATGATATTGTCCACAATACATAGTCCTTATGTAATTTTGTAATATTTGATGATTCTGAAATTTGTTCCTTAATAGCAAATTGCTTCAGAAATATGAATGGATAATAGAAACAGCAAAATTGGGTACTACTAATCTGAAAAAAATCTCTACCTATTCAATAGGTGAACCAGATAGCCCCAGAGATTACAGAAAGTAATCTACCTGAAAGTTGCATTTTATAGAAATTGCCCTGTTAATGGAACTCATGAAACAAAATTTCTGTCTATTAATTGTGCTTCTTTCTATTTTTTAGAAATGTTAGTACATTATTTAAAAATTCAATATTTGCAACTGTTTTTCCCATAATAAGTAACACTTAATCCTAATATATTCCTGAGATTTGCTAAACCAGAAAGCAGACTAAATAAATAAAAGATGCATGTAGATGAGAATAGAGAGAAAGAGATATTATGGCCAAAGACCAATAAACACAAATCTAAAAAAAAAAAACAAAACAGTCATAGCTATTTAAACTTGCTGGGAGTAACTAAAGAGATAGGATTTGTTTCTCACTTTTGTCATCTTCTCTTGATTCACCCACTTCACTTTTATCCTCTTGCTCAGCAGGTCAAATAAAGGTCTACAATGTGGTATGTGCTGCAAATATTATGCAAGACATACAGATGTTTGTTACTTGGCACACAGGTGTTCAGGCTTTGTTTTCCATCATGCCAATAGCAAATTTTTAAAGGAAAATAAGTTACAAAAATTTTTCTACCTGGTTCATAGAATTAAGCCCACCCAGGCTGAAAAATAAAACAAGGCTTAGTGCCACTCCAGCACTCATGGCCAACCAGACAAGCAGGTAAATCATTTGAGATTTCCAAGCTTAATCCTTTGAAAATTGATCTTACCTCAGGGGGATACCAAATCATATTCTCCATTTAAATATTCCTGCTTTAAACTGCAGTTGCTCAACAAGTTTTGTAGGGAAGAAAAATGTCTTTGTTCTGAAATATGATTTCATTATAAAGAAAATGCTTTATTTCTGTCTTCAGAAGTTAAATTATACTTCCTTTAAAGGGTTACTTTTTGTTATAAAATGATTACTATAATGTTTTTATATATTTTAACGAAAGTTGATAAGGAAAACCATGCATATGCCCAAAGACACTAAATTAAATATTTTAACCAAAAGTAATTTATGCCACAGAGGTGAATAGCAATGAAATATGAAACAACCAACTTTTTTGTTTTTAGAAAATGGATAGTTGCTTGTACAAACCTAAATAGTAATAATAATATAGCAATGTTTTTCTTTTTAACATTAGACTAACATAGGACATGTTGCAGAAGCAAGATGTTTGACTTGTGAGACAGGTGACCCCGATTTTAATCTGTGCTCTGCCATCAATTATCTGCTTTATCTTGTGCAATTCCCCTACCCTTTCTTGATTTAAATTCAATTATCCTTAAAATTGGAGAGTTTGACTGCATTATCTCCTAGGTCCCTGTAAGCTCTAAAATTTCAGTGATGCTAAAAAGCTAACCTTACATAATTCCCATCTCCATCAGTTCACATGTCCCAGTTTTTGACAGAGTTTATATGGATTACTGACATGGGTAGTGTGTATAAGAATAAGCTACTTCAAAGACGTGTTGCACTTTTTTATAGGTTTTGTTAAAATATATTTTAAAATTTATTTACCAAATAATTAGCATTTTAAGTCCAACAATTAAAACAAATCAGATATACTATGGAACAGAGTGTTCTAGTTCTGTAGGATGATAAAGACTTGTAAATAATCCAGTACATATGAGAGATACAAATAGAAAAAAAAAAATCTACCCAATAACAAATTCAGGCTAAATAATCCAGTATATATATGAGATATAAATAGAAAAAAATTTTACTTGTTAACAAATTCATACTATTTATTGATCCAGGAAAGGATGTCAGGAGAAAGGAGAATGAATTTCAGAAAGAGAGAGAGAGGAGGAAGGAAAGAAGGAAGGAACAATGGATGGAAGGAAGGAAGGAAAGAAGGAAAGCAAGGAGGGAAGGAAGGAGTAGTGACAGTAATAAAAGCCTTCTTCTAGTTATACAGTAAGGTCCATTTTGGTAGCAAGAGGTGTCAGTGTGAGATTGCTCTTTGATCAGCCAAGTGTATGAGAAGCAAATTAGAACCATTTGTTTTCCTTGAGCTGGAGCTGCAATCCTCAAGAGTGGTGTGGATACACAGGTGGGTCATGATCAGTTGGGAGGTGAATTTCAAGTAATTTGATATTTGTTAAAGAAGCAAGGTTTGCAAATGATTTTCTTTAAAGTAAATCAGAACATATTTAGGTTAAGCCTATAATAATAACCCCCTTGCTTCCATTCTGACATTCTATCTAGAGAGGAAATAAAGGATGGAGTAATAGAGGGCTGTAAATTGTTTATAACCCTGTGCGTGAGTTCCTCTCTTGCTTGAGAAAGTCAAGGAAACACTGTGGATGATAGTTATACGAGCCAACTCAACTTATCCCAAGGGAAAAGGCAAAACACTGGGAAGAATGGGGATGGAGTTTGCCTCAGGTTTTACTGAGGTAGGCGCTCCAGTGCTTCACTGGGCCCATGTGAGCTTCCTCTCTCATCTTCACCTGGGCCACTCTTCCCTACTACAGACCATGTATTTCACCAAGCTGGAGGTGAGAGGGAAAATGTCCCAATTAGCCTCATCTTACCTTGGAACTCCAAAGGGAAAAAAGCAGGAAAAGCATAGTTCTCTCTTTCTCTCCCTCGGTGTGCACACACACACCCACACACACATATATCCTTCAGGGAAGAATTCTGTTTCACTCAGTGTGGTGCTTCTTCCACCTTACAGAAAAATCACCATGGACATAGGAAAAAGGCACTGTATCCATTGTAAACTATTATGATAAATTACAGCCCCATCACAATCAAATGAGATGCTATGTCTGCTTAATTCAATTATTCCCTTTAATAACATTTAGAGATTAGATATAAAGTAATATAGTTATACAGCCATCAAGTCTATTTTCATGGCTTCCTTAAGGCAATTCAAATAAACATTGCCTATTTATTTCTATAAATGGATCAAACAGGTTACAAACAAAAGTAGAAATTAACACACCACTCAGGCTGTGTTAATCATGGGAAATATGAAAAAGCCTTTACAATGATTTAGAAAAGAGAAATGGTTTCCTCCCTTAAAATTACAACTTGAATTTCATAGCCATATCTTAAAATCAATGTTGACTTACTTTGGTTAACTCGTCCTTGTGTTTGTTTGTGTATGTGTGTTAAAGAATATTTGGTGATTTTATTAAATATTTTAGACATTTAAATGACCACTGATTCACTTTGTCTTTCAAACCACTTTGTGCAGACACAGTCACAAAATTAAAGATTATCTTGTCAAATGTGACGTTATACATGTCTTTATTTTTATTAAGAACTTGCAAATAAAAGTATATATATTTTCAAGTATAGGTCTACATATGCAGAGATACTTATAGGAAAAATACATTTTTTAAAGACGTGTGAAATGTTTACAAATCATACTTATACTTTGCTGGGTAGGGTAAGGAATTGAGTTTAATGCTATTTACTGACAAATTTACTCAGCGTCAGGCAAAAGTACTAAGTTCTGGGACTTTTTAAAAAATTTAATAATTTCTACCATGAAAAGTTGATAATTGTGCATGCATGCACATGCATGTGTAGGAAAGATGAAAGGGTGAGAGAGTCATGAAAACATATTATTTTTATAAACCAGGTTAAGTATTTCTTATCTCGAATGCTGAGGACCAGGAGTATTTTGGATTTCAGATTTTTTCAGATTTTGGAATACTTACATGAGTGGTTGAACATTCCAAATCTGAAAATATGCTCCTTTGAGCATAATATTGACACTCAAAAAGTTTTGAACTTTGGAGCATTTTGAATTTCAGATTTGGGGTTTTGGGATGCTCTGCCTGCATACTTAATAATTATAAGTATTTCAAAAGATGGCATCATATGTGTACCTTTGCTAAAATAGGTGAAATTGATTTAACAGGCATACTTTATCTGATATACTGAAAATAAAAATAGGGAATATGAAACGGCTTTCATAAAATTTCACTATGTTTCACTTATAATCTCTATTATTTCTATAATCATGGTAATCTATAACTGTGATTTGATAGACACATCAATGATTAGGTGATCTTTATACTTAAGGTTATAAATATTCTCAGTAAGTTCTTGTGTGTAATATTCACGACATTCCTGAAATGTTCTAGCAAGTTCTGTGGTGACCAAACCTCAGTTAATTCATCATTTCTGTTTTCTCACTTACCAGCTAAAGCAATTTCCTTCCATTTTTGTGCCAGTTGGCACTTCACATTTCTTTTCAATTATGTTTTTAATTTTTTTGAGTTTTATTTGGTCTTCCATTTCATTGCAATTTTACGTAGTACCTATTTCTTCCTGGATGACTCATAAGCCTTTTTTTCCCCACATTCTTATTAACCCAAAATATAAATTCCCCAAATTTGCCAAAGGATAATTATTTTATGTTGCACAGTTACAGATCCACACAAAAGCCTCGTACTTTTCATAGTCACTCTCTCATATCCGTTGTCATCTATACTCTGTATTGCTGAAATGGCCTCTTGTTTTTTCTGCTACTGTGATACCATTAGAAAAATTTTTTCTAAAATGCCACTTTGACTTATCCAAAAATAGTCAGTGGACCCTCATTTCTTACTGAATTATATTAAAATTCTTTAGCCTAGCCTTTAAGAAATATCATTCATGCTGTGATCCTAATGATTTTTTATGATTGTTTCTTACTATTTGTTATGAATAGCTTGCACATCACTGATATATCTTGTGCTTTCAAACATATTTTGGTCTTCATCTAAGCAAAATTATTTGCTTATGAGAGGCAAAGTGATCAGAGTTATGGGGGACAGTTGGGAGGTGGGAGGGATGAGAGCTCTAACTGGAAGAGTCTACTAGGTTGGACCCAGTGGTGCGGACAGGACTACCATGAAAGAAAATTTTCAAATAGGCAGTCATGGTGGACATGGTAGACCAGAAATATTTAGTTCTGGTTTGCTCAAAATATCTGTTAATGGAATATTATAGTTATTTTAATACCCAAAGAAAAAAGCAGAATACAGTTACAATGGATTCAGGTTAAGTAATACTTGAAGATCAAGCATCCAACAGTGTCTAAGGGGCCATTCCATGGGTTATTTGGCTCCATTCTGGAAATAAGTTTAGAGGTTTGTCTCTTTGTATTCACAGAAAAAAGACACAAGCTAAAGCAAAATTAATACCTTAGAGAATATGTGCACGGGCTTTGGAATCAAATGAATATGTTTAGATATGATTATATACTCAGTTTTGCTGTTTATTAGTCCTCATTCCTGGGGAGTTCCTTAACTTTCTAAGCCCCAGTTAAAGATTTGAAAACTCCAAAACAAAATTCAAGTAGATGCCTTTATCTTTGAAGGTGGGGTACTTTGGGGTGGGAAGTGGACTCTATTGGTAGAGCCTTAGATTGCTAGGGAAGTGGGTAAGCAGGCTGATGACTGGCAAAGAAACACAAAATAGAGGCCACACAAGAAATCTGGCTCAGAAAATTGGGACAGAAGTTTGGACAACTTCAACTCATTATAATCTGGGAACAAAATATTCAACATTGAGATACTATGACCCAGGATAACTTACAAGGAGACAGTGACCTGGTACCTAAATTTCTACTGCAGAGCAAAGCAAAGACGGAAGATGACAGAGCGTGTCCTGGCTCATGTCAGCCCTAAGTAGTCTAAAAAAGAGCTTCCAAACCCTTCCCCCACCTGCCCAAATTAAAAACTGGATTTTGTTTTTATAGGCATGAATGTGGCGCATTTTCATGACGAATAATGCTCTTGGTCACTGGAGTTCAGTTTGGTTAGCATGAGCATTTCAGATCTGTATACATGAATGCATTTTATCTGAACCACATGGATCCACAATTGGGTTAGAAATCTAATGAAAATATGTTATCTTAATGTATCTGGTATCCCTGAATTTATTTCTGTTACAGGAGCCAGGAAAAACCACAGAAGTAATTTTTCTTATAGAATTTTGGCTATTCAACTGCCATCCTTAGCCAGAAGCACAATGCATAAATATTCAAGAAAATTAAAAGGAACAAGGAAAAGAATTATCCACGTTGTTGTAGGCCCCCCAAGTCGTTTGCTTCAGGTTACTATTTATTTTCCTCAAATATTTACATTCTCTCCTAACACATTCTGGAATCATCATGTTAAATTGTCTAAGGTATTCCATCTATGCAAATAGCTGAGAAGAATTCGTAAACTTGTATTAGAAGGAAGACAGACTTATGAACCTTCAATATATTCCTTATCCAATTAAAACAAAAATAAAGACTGAATTAATACAAAAAAAAGAAAACAATGTAATATCATAAACAGTAGTGTAGGTTCAATCATGCATGTTATTTTTGGTGGCAGCAGTGATACTGCTGTTCCATAATTTGTTTATGACTTACTTTAAAGAGAAATTAGTTTATGCCATGTTTTACATTTAACAGTTTGAAATATTCCAGAATATACTTTTGTTTCCATTATTCAAATCTCAGCTGTAACACTATAAAGAAAAGGTTTGCTAATTGCTAGTATAGTTTAGATTGTGCTGCATTATTTCCTTTTAGGAACAAGAGTAACGATTATGATTATGATATAATTATCATATGTGTCTAATATGTACTCCCTCTTTAATAAGCACTGGAAAGTTGTAGAGTAGATCTTCTGCTTTCAAATACTGTAAAAACTGATGCAGGAAATAATGAGCATGAAACATCATTTCCAGAGATAACTTTTAAAGGCAATGTGAGAGAGAAGAAAGAGAAAGAGAGGGACAGGGATAGAGGGAGAAACGGGGAGAGGGAGAGAGACAGAGAGAGAGAAGAATAGCAAACACTTACATAGCAGTGACTATGTGTCAGACGTTATTAATGCTTTATATTTATAAATTAATTTAATCTTCCTAAGACGAGGTGTCAGATACTCTTACTGAACACATTTCATAGACACAGAGAGACATACAGTATAAAATAGCTCAGTGGGGGATGCTAAAAGTAGTGCAAAGGAAAGCTAAGAAAAAAATACCGTATCTCTTGTTGCCAACATTAAAATTAAAGACTCTAGGAGACTGAGATTTTCTTGCTCTGAAGCAATGACTCCTGGCCTTGTGCTCCACACTACCTATAAGATTTTCCAAGTGAGAGGGACTGGGACTTCCCGACCTCAAGTATTCCTACCTGCATATGTCTGGTCTTTGTCCACAAGATTCAATAAGAGCACAAATTCCATCACATATCCATATAATGCAACATATTCCAGAATTGGGGGATATCTTTTAAAAATTGAGGCAATGGGAAAATATTTTGCACAAGGGATAATATAAAGCGAAGATACTATAAGTAAATAATACAGTTCCATTTGGTAAGATATATAATTGCCATAATTTATTTTTAAAATTATGCCACATTTAAGACTTACAAATTTTTATTTTATATCCAACATTAAAGCTTCTCAAAGCCAATCCTTTCACTTCCTCTAAAAATTATTCACACATTTTCATCTCTCTATGGAACATCCATGAAATATCTATTCTCTCTTTGAGCTTGTTCCTGACACTCTGAATAAAAGCCTGGCAGAGGTTCCACAAGTTCTTAGTCTTCACTTTGTGAAATAATCATCTGACCTATAAGGCTAATGGAATATGAACAGGAAAAAAATCATTTCGATATTTGCCAAATATGGGGCTAGTTTACCCAGGATTGGTGAGTAAAAATTGGTTTATGTTTAAATGTTTCTACTGGTTATATTTGTAAGAAAGTTGTTGTATCACCTATGTATCTATAGCTAGATTGGCAGATACAGATATAGTTATGGATACTGGTATATATTTCCTTAGCTCTTCCTCTCACGGGAAGTAATTTAATGCAAAATAGTTTCCATCTTTTAAAAAGGTTGAATATATTTAATTGAATACATCCATTAGTATTATTACATATTGAAAATATAGCAATCCTAAAAGATATGATGGCCATTAGGTAAAAGATATATTTGCTGTGGTTTCTCCATTGATAAAAGCAGGAATGTGATAAAAGTAGCATTGCACTTAGAGATGTTCTCCAATGTTTAAGTGTACAAAGTCTTCACAGGCAAGATCAAAACATATAGCCTTGTTTTTTGTACATGCTCTTGGTTCAAAAGGGTCCTACAGATCTGTTAAAAGGGGATCTCATCTGTAAGAAGAGGACAACAATATTCACTTTAATGAATGAGTGTAAGGATTATAAATAATATTAGTTGTATATCCATTATAGTGCCTGGTAAAGATTATTAAACATGTTGTGACTTATTATTATGGATAGGGTAATATTTTACTCATCTTGTTCTATGCAGCTCTTAAAGATATACCAGGATTAAACATTTCAGTCAATCTCATATTATTTTATTCATTTACTCATTTATTCATTTACTTGTTCACTCAGCAAGTATTAATTTACTACCAACTAAATGCTAAACATCATTCTATTTGTTGTAGATGCAATGAAGTATAAGAAAATGGCTTTGAAAAAAATGTAGGCATGTGATGACACAGAACATCAAAAGTTTTGCTGTGTACGGGCATCTGCAATAAGTCTTGCTCTGGACCATTTCTATCACCAAGAATAGCAAGAGGCCCTCAGTTTATGGCATGTTCTATTTCCAAGTGCCCTACTTGCTTTTTTGAACTGGCTAATCTCTCAGTTCTTCACTTGTGGCTTGCTTTAACGTCTCCTCTTACTGCATGTTCCCATTTATGACATCTACCTATCCCTCTGGGCAACGGTTGATTTTAGCAAGGGAAGACTCCCCCTTTTTCCCAAAACCATAAATATTTCTCCTTTCTAAAATAAGTACCTAGGATTTATTTCAGGAAAATTAAAAAATAATTATTCATTGTCATGCTGTCCTTTTCATTTCGGTAGCATATTCAGGTAACACTCGCCCTGAACCTCTCCTCCAACCTCCCCCAGTTTCCTCCCCCCACACACATACACAAACGTACATATCTTGCATACCTTTCACCTGAGAAGCCAACCTTGCATAGCTTTAGGGAACCAATTTCTGTTCTCAGAACGGATGAGGTAGAGGTACGAAGGAGGAAAACATTGTACTTGTCCCTTTGCTTGTAATTTAGGAGGTGGTATACTATCCAGATCAAGGATATAAGAAATAAACTCCCTTTAAAAATTATTGTGACCTAGAATTAATAGAAAAATAATATCCCACATAACCTAACCCCCGTAGCATAAACTAAGTGAAAAGTTGTTGATAATTATTATCAACTAGTTAAAAATACAGTGTGAATCTTCAAATGTATAAATGCTTTATTTTAATCTTCTTGGAAAAACTAATTTGTAGGAAAATATGTAAAATACAGGTATCTCAATATTGAGGTTTTTCAAACGTATCAGCCTCTAAAATAAAAGATCATCATAAGATATCCTATTTCTTTGCCAGAACTTTAGTTTCTTGGTCATGGAAACCAGTTTTGTGCAACAAGGGAGATATAACAGATGGCAAAGCCACAGCTCAGAAAAGAAAAAAAAATAATCATCCCTTCTGGTTTAGATAATCCCTAGAGTTTTGGCTTTGGAATAAGACTAGTTTCCTATAGCAATACTTTAAAAAGAAGAATGAGGTTTTGTGGTTGGAATTTATGACTAGGAGTGAGGAATTCTGGGTTATAATTTTGGTTGCACCATTTACTCATTGTCTCTGCAGCAGTAAAGTATCACTGATTAATAAATAAATATTGACAGACTGTTTCTAGGGCTTTGTGAAAAGCACACTAAGCAAATATTCGTCACCAGAAGTATTGAAAATATTATTGTTCAAATATCAGATGGCAAAAAAATGAAAAATAGGAGAGATTATTTTTACTAGTCTGAAAATGTGTAAAATCCTGCAGAAACCAAAGTGATCGTTCCCTTTTTTTTTTCTGCTCAAGGTTGAGAGCACAATATTGAATTGGGTAGAATTATCTTCTCAAAATACAGCATATAAATCTTTCCTTGGATTACTATGTCACATTTTCTCTTTCCCTTGAACTTTTACACAGTGGAAAAGAATTCCTCAAGAGTTCAGTAGAAACCTCACATTACTAAACATCCATCTATGAATGGCTATTGTACACAGGAAGTGAGGTGAATTTAATAACAGTCACAACTAAGCAAAGACAGCATGTGACCTTGGAAAATAGGAGCTTATAATCAGAAGACCAGCTTGAAAGCCAAAGTTCTCATCCATCCCCTGACCCCCAAAAAGGATCAACCTCAGTAAATGAAGTGCTGGATGTGAATCTATATGATGAAGAAGGTGTAACCAGTCATGTGCAGACCCTGTGTAGGAGAATGTTGTCAAAAGAAAGGTAGAAAAAGAATCTTTGAACACAAAGTCAGTGACATGTATCTAAGAGCTTTATGTGAGAGATCGTTCTCTCTTGTCAGATACATCACAAGTGTATATATATTACATTGGAGTTATCATGGAAAGGGTATCAAAAACAAGAAATAAAATATTCTATTTATATGTTGAAAATAGAGAAAATTTTAATTATACTTTTATCTGATTTTTGTTCATGTGTTTTCTCTCATTAGTTTATTAAGTTGTTTGTGTCATGACAATTCATTCCATCTAAACCATTTCTTTACATTTTATAAATGCAAACACACCAATGTTTGCCACAATTAAGCACTAGCAAAAATTAGTGTCTTTATGAAATTTCCTTCTGAGTCTTTATTGCTTTTCAGTTTCTTTTAAGGAGAGCCAGTACACACACAGTTGATGAATCAGATTAGGGAAAATCACAGCAGGCACTGTTTAACTTCTTCTGGGAGATCCTGGCCATCCTCTGTGAGGATTAACATTTCAGAGCAGGTACATGTTCTTGTCCTAAAATAAAAGGCTTGAATGTTATAGCTAGTGCGCACATGTTTATGCATCTTAATACTTTAAGTGTTACATGATTACAGTGTATGGGATTCTAAATATATAGCGAGAAAAATTAAAGGGAATAGAGGCCTATATTTAATAATGTATTATGGCCCCAATTTCCTGATCTCCTGGGGAAAGATGTGAGTTTTAAAACAGGTAGCATGGTAAACCAGCTTTACAGTAGATTTGAACTGCAGATGGGTTACTTGTTACAAGTTCAAAGAACTCCAGTGAAGACTAAAATAAAAAAAAAATTAAAGTACCCAGCCTGTTTTTGATGAGTGTTTGACATTTATTACTTCCTTTGGCTTTTTTTTTTCCTTCAAAAAATCTTGTTTGATTTAGGAGGACCAAACTGCTATAGAGTCAGAAATTAAGTAAGTCAGAAAATAATATTCCCTCGTTACCATTTGATTCATGGAAAATCATGGAGACACTCTCTTTTTCTACAATTTTTGACAGTTCTCTAAAGCCCCTTTTCAACTATCTTAGCTGTCTAGATCTGGAATACCTATGCCATGGGAAAACTCAAAGGGGGAAAAAAAGAAGAGAAACAATATATTATCCTTTTAGAGTTTGGTTTCTCCAGTATCTATTATTTCTTTACCAGTGAAGAGAAAAGTCGTCAAATAATCAAACTGCAAGAAGTACTGCTTGGCGATCACAATCAAGTTTCCATTCAGGGAGAAAAGTCATCATAGGGTTTAGAGTACTCTTTATTTATGTCTCATAAACAAGTTTAAAAATAACACCAAAAAAGGATGTTAACCATATGTCGTCTCACAGTTTGTGACTAAAGGGGATAAAGTTACTAAAGTTCCCTCAAGTCCTTTGAACTTGAAAGCCAGTGTGCATTTCCATTCCAGTGTACACTATGATAAACAGCAACCCTTTCATTGCTACTCTTGAGTGTGTTATGGGCTCCCTTTGTTCAGCAAACATAGTACTTCACAGCATTTTCATTACTATATTTAACTAGAATACTTTCAGACACATGCCTAAATTCACCAGGCTTTTGTTTTCCTTATTTGCTTTTTATAAAACACTATTTTTAGATAAAATAATGATTGAAATCATGGCTTAAATAATGTCCAAAGATCTCTAAGTTCCAGAGCAGTGATAAATTATAATGAACTTTAACAGGAATATATTTCATTGTTCAAAGATAAATGAGTTAAAGATAAATCATTACTTTTAGATAATAGTATAACTTTTATTATCATAAGACATACAAAACATCTATATGTATGCTACCTTCACTTCACAAATTCACATATCACTTATCGACTGCTAAATATGGTAAAGCAACATTCTTCCACCTACTGTAACATGTCATTTCATGTAAAAGAGTCATATTCATATTTTTCCTCTACATTTTGTATATATTTAAACAAATGTAGGGGGTGCAAATGTGCACAATCAAGCATACAGATTTAAGTGCTATTGCCATCATCACATCATCTTGGTCACCCCCATCAATCACATCATCTTCAAAAAACTCCAAATGCTAATTGCATATTACATTTTATTCTTGTGCCTTGGGAAAGGATTATAAATCTCTAGATACTCAATAAATCTGAATTAAAAAGTGATAGAAGCAGGATTGTTTCATCTACCATCACAATAAAAAGAACATTAAAATTTTAAAAGTCTTGCCTATTTTATCAGTTGGCAATTGTTTAAAGGATCAGAAAAAATTAGCACAGTATTGCAGAGTGTTTCTGTTTTTAGTTTTGGAAGTGATTTTGGTTATATACACCATCTTTCCTTCTCCAATCAACTCTTATAATGAGACTGATAATGAACGTGAGCTTAGAATAAAGTCACAAGAGTTTTGCAACCAGTGGAAATAGGACAAGGACACAGAGGGGAGATCAGCCTCTGAAGTTTTATTAGGTTAGATCAAACAGAAGGGAGAATATAGACTCAAGAGATATTCACCAAAGACTATTTGAATAATTCTTCAGGTTTCAAATTTGAACAGAGTTGCTGTGGGGTAGCAGATGTGTTCCTGTCCATTTCTAATTGGAATTCTGCAATCTTGGAGACAATCAAGGTTCAGTTTGGAGGGAGTCTGGCTGTGAGGGAGTGTCGCCCTTGGGGCGGGTAGGCTGGGTGGAAATCCTGCATGGAGACAGAAGTAAGCTCTTCACAGTCTCACTTCTATATGCCTCAGTTCAGTCAGATATAATGTGGTCACAGAATAACAAATTTACAGAACTGTTGCGAAAGTAATGGAGATTATAGATACACAGCTATTAAAAGAATACCTGTATTGTAATAAATGCTCAATAAAAATAAACTGTAATTTCTATTTGCTATGTTATTATTGATAAATTTACCTTTAAGCCAAGGCCTCCATGTGGACAAGAACTCAGATATAGTCAGGCAATTGATGTTCCCAAGTTCTTCACTCCATGATGATCTACATTCAGGTTAAAGCTTTGGAGTCTCATCTTAATTCTGTCCTTTCACTTGGTCTTTCTCCCCAGCAGTCAAAAAATAGAACTTGACAAAACTCCCATTCTTCTTGGATGATGTACTTGCCAAATTTTATTTCATTAAAATTTGAAGAAATCTATTACAAATAATGTTACCATAAGCTTTTTATAAATGCCTTTTGGCACATGTGTGTAGGCCATCAAACATGGTCAACACGTGCAAAAATAGACGAAACTAATCCATGATGACAAAAGTCAGTTTATGGGTAATGACTGAGAGGGAGCACAAAGCAAGCGTTAGTGGTAACTTTTTATATCTTGACTGGCTGGTGATTACGTGGTATGTCCATTTTGTAAAGATTTGTCAATTGGCAATTGAAATATGTGTACTTTATAGTCACCAGACTATAATAAAAGTGTTTAAAATTCTTGAAGAAGAGATACCAAGAATTAAGGATTTTTATAAAGTAAAATGTATATTTTTAGAATTAACATTGGAATATTACAGATCATTGCCTTCTGATTTCAGTTCTCAGGCAAGTTTCTAAACCACTACACCTCAACTCTTGGCACTCAGCAATATCTGTCTCTCTATTCTTCTTCCTAGTTAGTTTTACTCACATTCAAATCATTTCCTGTACTTTACTGAAAACTCTGGCACCCAACTCAAGTCTTTTTCTCTTTTTTTTCCATCCCAAACCTGTTGCTATCTTAGGGAAATTGAACGTCTTTATTTTTGCTCAGACAATAACCTGCTTTTTCACTTTCTTGGTCTCATATCCACTTTATTCATCCTCAGGGACCACATTCCGTAGTTATATCTGGCCCTTGTCGTCACCATGAACAGTTTGGAATAAAATATTGAGATGACTAACTCTATCACAGCCTCCTTCCTTCCAGCTCTGTCACTCGCTTACTCAGGTAGAGCAGCTCAGTTCTTTGCTTCCTCCACGCATCCGGTAATCTGATCTCTCTATTTTGTCAATTTTTTCATTTTTTTCATTTCTTTTCCATTTTCCCTGTTTAGCTTCTAATTCACTATCATGTTAATATCTCATTTCTCCAACTCAATTAAACATCCTTTGCATCTTTCTGCCAAACCCCAATCTTGGATCACTTGAACCAGTCTGTCATCTCCATGCTTCCACCTGGACTACTAGAAAAAAAATCACAGAGCAATGAAAGTTGGTGACAGTACACACTCATGATGATCAACCCCGTCCTGATGCTGCCCAGAGATTCTTCTTAGTTTTTGTCAACTCTCTCTATCCAGCAGCCACTTCATAATGTCTTTATCTTTTCTCTTACAGTCTTTGTCCTCCTCTAGACCTCCCTCTCAGAGATAATTTAGTTTCCTACTGCAATGGAGAAAATAACAACCATTAATGAGAACTATCCCAACTTTCTGCCACCTGTATTATATATAAAGCATGTGTATTATATACATGTATTTCATAGATACACTGTATAGCTGTATCTAACTAAATGTGTACTATATATACATACACATGTAATATATAAATTATATGTCTATATCTATATTTCATGCTTGTTAACTCTATAAAACATCTGATATCACTACAGTTGCAAGTAACTGACAACTGGGTCACTTAATCTAGTAGACACACTGAAACCCTGATCATAATTTTTGTTCTTTTAGATTCTCTTTCCATCAGACTAGAGACTCTGTAAGACCTGGGGCTAGATCTGTCTTGCCACTTATGTATATTTCTAAATCCCTCAATGTATGCTCAGTAAATATTTCCTGTGTTTTAATTAATGTTATAAAAGGCCATATAGATCCTAACCAGAACGTGCATTTAGAAAAACATTGAGTCTTTGTAGAAAGCATAATTCTAAATTACTTAAACACAAAAGAAATATCCACTGTAGCTTTTAGATCCAAGCTCTCTTAGTCAACTTTATGAAAATTCAGTTTTAACATTTTAAAATAAATTGATCATTTTACTAAAGCAATGTCTAGCAATGGATGAGAGGGTAAAATAGTGTATTTTATGTTATTTCGTCCAATGTATTTTGATTCTTCACTATATAATAGAAGCTCTTAATATTTGCATGTCTTCCTGAACTACTATAGGTAAGAATTGTTTTCCTAATTTATATATGGGGACCTTTGGTTTTCAACAAATGATAAGTGTCTTTTAAGCATTAGGAAAATATCTTAGGTAAGCAGTAATTTTTCTGACAGATTTGTAACTTATGAAGGAATCTTCACTTTCAACAATGGATCTTACACGTGTATCCCATTTTGTTGTATGTGCTCCAGCAGACTCACTATCACATCTGGAAAAAATCTTATTCTTTGTTGTTCTGTAGTTTGCCTTTATGTGCAGGTCTGTACTCTTCTATTTGAGTGTGAATTGTTTTCCCGTCTTTCATCTTTTATAAGTAATTGTCAATCCTACCTCCCCATGGCTGACTATTAAATTATGTGATGCTACACTTTAGCAACACCATAGAATGACTGCCCACCAGGTAGCAGTTACGTGGTCTAACACTGATCTTCCACCTGCTCAATGCTTAGCAAAATCTCTGCAGGGAACCACGACGTTAGGGAAGAGAACTGCTTGGAGCATTTTCTTTCTATCCACTTTAGCAGGTACTCAGAAGAGTCTAATCATGGATTCAGCTGAGTATTAAAAGTTGCATATCATTTTGACCTAAGGGAGAATTACTTTTTTAAATTATGGAATGTTATTTTAAAAGCTACATTATTCTTGTGGTTTTATTTATTGTAAGAATACGTGACATCAAATTTCTCAAGAACCTGAGGAAAAATATCTATAGTCTCAATAAGTATATGTTACCTGCAATTGGTTTATTTTTATTTTGTGGACCCTGAATCACATTCTTGATCATATTTACCCCCCATTGTCTAATCAGAAGCTCAAGAGAGTGGTAAAAGAAGGTCTGCAGTCCCTTGGGGTTCTAGGTTAATCAGAAGAGAACCTGGATGGAACTGGAGACCATTCTTCTAAGTAAAGAATCATAAGAATGGAAAATCAAACACCACATGTACTCAACATTAAATTGGAACTAATCAACCAACACTCATGTGCACATATTGTAGTAAAACTCAATGGAAATTAAGCAGGGGGGAGGAGGGGATGGGTAAATTCACACCTAATGGGTAAAATGCACACTATCTGGGTGATGGGCACGCTTATAACTTTGACTCAAACTATACAAAAGCAATTCATGTAACCAAAATGTTTGTACCCCTGTAATATTCTGAAAAAAATAAATAAATAAAAATATTTTCCTCATTCAAAAAAAAAAAAGAAGAAGAAGAAGAAAGCTCCTCCTAATTCTTACATTACAAGAATTCTGTAGGTTCAGTGACCCAGGAAATCCTTCCAGTTGTTCTCAGGATAAAACAAACTGCTTTTGCTGCTCTAGAGAAGCCCAGTATGTGGTGAGGCTGGATGAGTCATGTAATAATGAGTTTTATGTAAAGAGTGCTGGGGTGGTCCCTAGATGTGTTTCTGTGGGACATCCACTCCATGGATAGCCTTTCAAGCTATAAAGAAATACAGTTTTCTTGAGTCAGCTTTCTGGCTGAAAGGCAGTCTCTCTGTCTTCACTTAAAGCATAGATGTCCTCACTTAAGGATAAATGAGAACCCGCTGCTTATGCTGGAGTCAGTTCTTCTGACCATGTGTACCGGCTTCAAGTCCTCCTGTCCACTTGGAAACAGACTCTTGGCTAACAGTCATGTAAATCAGCCCTCCTGGCTTCTAACCTGCTGTATCTCAGTCAGAAATTCCAACCCAGCTGCTCTCCCAATCACTTCCAAAGCATAGTACCTTGGATCAGCAAATGACACTTTTCATTTTAACCAGTGCCCCTGAAAACCCAAAGAACCATAACATTGATAGAGTTAAAGACATCCAGTAGCGTAGAATAAAGAAGTCAATAGTGTTATTAAGGCCATAGAGATGTTGAAATTTGACACACATTTCTCTTGTTACATAAATGGCTGAAAGGCACAGGTTATATTTGAGCTTATTTACACTGTGAAATTCTTAAGATAAGAAAAACCTATAGGAAGAGTAAGCTGTATGAATTTTATCACTAAAACTATCTCATCTCCATTTAGTAAGAAATATTTAAGTCTTCAGGAGATTATCTACATCTTGGACATGGGCATATTTTGCCAGACTGAATAGAAAACAAGGTAAAACTCAGATATTTCATAATTGACAAGTAAGAGTTGATTCCTAATAGATTTTGTAGCAAATGATAAAATCAGAATAAAATACCATAACTCTGGAATTTCTCCTTCATCATGTATTTTTCAAATAACCTATTGATAGAGGTAGCCACCCGAAGTTCCCATTACTTAGAATAGTGAAATGTCAGCTTATATTGAATTGTGAAAACAGATTAAAATGAAAATGTAAAGTGCCAAGCTTGTTTTAGCATTTAAAAAAAAAATTACATTGGCTTGTGGCCAAAATATGTGCCTCCCAAATGTCATCTTTAGAACAATTTTTTAAACACACTGTGATTGCCTCTACCTCCTCTCAACTCCCAGCAGGCTAAGGCAGACCTCACATAGTCCCACACAGATGTAGACAGAGAAACTGCTCATTATCAATCAATGAACACAAACAAGTTGAAGACTGCTCAGTTCCCCTGTTAAAGGTAAAGAGGCTTAAAGCCCCCAAAGAGTTTATTATTCTGGGACTGAGATCGTCAAAGTCATTTGATTTTGACTTGCACAGTAGCCACAAAGGTTAAATTGAGGTTAAGTTTCCCAAACAAAATGGAAGCAATTAAACAGTTAAATAATGTTACTTTTTTGGTTTGGTTTTAGCCCACAGATCCCACCCCCGCCCCCCAAAAAAGTATCAATGTAACCAAACTGCAGATTCTTATATATCTCTAAGTACCAACATGATATATAAGAAATTGCTTTTTATGCATAATTATATGTTTCCATACACTATTTTTTCAATAAAAAGTCACACCAATATAGTTTGTATTTCTCCAGCCAGTAACTGATTGTAAGATTTTTCTCTTTGCAATAGAATATCTGAAGACTTCTAAGGTCTATAATTTTCGATGAGAGAGGAAAGAAATTAGGCTTGCTGAAATGGGATAATAAAATTACTTATGTTTGTTTGAGTATGGTCAATTAGAAAGAAAACCGGTTACAGAGTCAAAAAAGCCTAGATGTAACTATTTTCCCTCTGATAGAGCATTAAGCAAGTATAACCTACTTTATTTTATACAAATAATTTTCCTTTGACTGAAATAATTGACTTGAAATAATTTTTTATCTCACTTGAATTCTAAAATAATTGTATAAGGTTGAGGGACACCTGAAAAAAAGATTCTTTTAAAGGAAAATCATAAAGATTATCTGAACAAGATGACATATTTAGTAAGACTTGGAACCAGACTCAAATTCACTTCTAATTCCACATATTACATGACATAAGACCTAGAATCATGTTTTTTTAAGTATTATGGAGTGATTGGTTTTATCTCTAATACAAAGTGATTAGGTGATATTTTAAATAGTGAATTTTTAGCTCTATAAACAAGAGTTGACATATTATTTACTGAATCTTATGTGTGTGGAAAAATATCTTAATCCACCACCATAGGGAACAGGAGACCTAGATGTGTTTATTGTACCTGCATATATTGTCAAAAAGAAGTAAAAAAAAAAAAAATGGACTGTGTTCAGCTCAAGTCTGCTCCTTACTAATTTTTTTTCCCTATCTTGGTCTTAATTTCTATTCTCAGAACAAATACTATCTACTTGAAGTTAATCTAAATGAGTTTTTATGTAGAGGGGTCAATTAAAGAGGAGGGGTAGGTTTGAGGAGTGGCCTCTTCAGAGTCTGGGAAATCTTCAAACACAGTAGCTGGGGCAGGGGCATGGCTTCCTTGAGGAGGCAGAAGACTGGCATCCAACAAAGTGCAGGGAAGCACTTTATTCTTCTGAAACAGGGAAGGGGAAAGTTGAACTGCATAAAATATTGCACATGATTTGCCAAGTCTAGGTACACCCACATCTGCTATTCCTCCTGAGCTTAGAGCTTGGAACATAGATGTCTAGTCAAATGTCACCTTCTCCTGACCCAGATCATGCCATGAGAGACAAATGAGTCCCTCTAGGAGCAGTTATTTTCTTGTTCTCTGAAGCCTTATACTCCTGTATAGGGTAAACACTAGGCTATTAAAAGTCTTAAGGAGCTTTTTTGTAGTCTTTCCTAGGTGGAGACCTTCCCAACACACATAGACTGCGTAATTTAAAAAAAAGAAAAGAAAAGGAAAAAAAAAGAAGAGGAGAAAGATCAAAGAATGGAGTTTTTAGGTGAGACGCTTAGCGAAAGCCTTTTAGCCCACTCTAAACAATCATTGACGTGCTGTTTATTGAAACACGTGTCTGGAAAAAATATTTTAACCCTTATAGATAACAGAGCTAAAGAATGCAGTTTTTATCATTAGGCAGAATAGAGAGACATTCTAGAGGAACCTAAATGCATATCTGCTGACTCTCACGAAAAGACAAGTGAGTACTCAGCTTATGGTGAAGTTACTTGCTTGACCACATGCCACAAACTCCAAGCAAAAGGCTGCTCCTCTCATGGTTCCCTTTGGCTGGAGCTGGCAGCACATACACATGAGGAGTGCAGAGAGTACTTGTGCTGGCTGTTTAATCTGTCGGATGGTGTGGTCAAGAATGTGAAGTACTGTTTAAAATTCCATTTAATAACTTTCTCTCAGATAATATAGTAACAGACATTTTAAAGGATAGGCTAGAAGTTATTTGAAGAGAAAGCAGAGGATTGAAGGGAAAACATGAACATGAGAAAACTAGGATTAACTATTGATTTGATATTCGTTGTGCCTGTAATTTACTGGAAAAGAGACCACATATGCCAGTTTTTATCTTGAAGTGGTAGAGGCAGATAGTATGAATGGTTATTTATACATTTTTAAAAATTTATTTATGTATTTATTTAATGGTGACAAGAGAATGAGTATCTTATTATACTGCCCAACACAAAGCAGAAAATAGTTCAATGCATAATTTTCCCCCCAATTATAAAAGAGCCTAGGTAGTCAATCCATGTAATGGATTGGTAGTCAATCTAGATGTAATCCAGAAAGTAAATCATGCCAAAAGGATCTTGAAGAAATAATTTAAACTTAACACATATTTACCTTCTAAACACTGAGTCATCACCATCTGTAGTTAGTAGGTTCTTCTAAGACTCACGCTTTCTGGGCAGCAGCGATCTCTTCTGCACAGCTACCAGGGGTGGAGGTGGTCATGAGGGGGTCAGGCATTGCTGTGGTTTACATAGCCTCAGTGGCTCACTGAGTTTATTCAAAGAATTTTGGAGGCAGAAACAGCTATTTATTCTACATATCGCAGATAGTTTTCTTCTCTTCTTCTTCTTCTGTTGACTGGCCAGTCAAATATTCTGTGTGAAATATCAGAAATTTTTATCACTTATTATTGGATTATCCTTTCTTAACCAAAAGTTTTATTTTGTTTACAAATTTGATATTTTTTTCTCATTACAAATGTTAACTACATCAACTTTGTGATATCTGTTAACTCTAGAAACAGGAGAGAGAGGGGGATGCTACTTTTTTATATTGTTACTTTTTCCATTTTTTCTGAAACCTGGAAAATCTGATGGGAATATTACAATATGTTAATGTTGATGCAGACTACATGGATCCATACTATATATTTTTTCTGTACTGTTGAAATACTTATATTTTAAAAATTGTAAAAGCTAATAAAATCTTATCAAACCACTAGACATTCAAAATATTAATAAGAAAACTAATTTACCTACATAGCTACTAGGTAGACTTAACTACTATAAAACTTTGAGAATAAATTTTTCTATGCTTAATTTTTTAACATACATTGTCATAAATTTTTGTTGGTTTGATTTGCTTTCCACAAATTTTTTTTATACACTGTACAATTTGACATTTTACTTTTTTTTTAAGCATTGAAATTCTACCAAATTTTACTACTAAAGACCTTTCTGATATCATTAATTATACTTATAAACCATAATGCATAATATTATCCTATTGCAGTGTATCATTTTGCAGTAATTATAAATCTATTCTATTATTAAACATTTGTTTTTAATCATTTTCTATTATACATGGCACTGTGAAAAATAACCTTGTATAAATCATTCTGATGACTTCCTTTAGACTAATTTTTAGAGGTTAAATTACAGAATCAAATACATACACATTTATGGTTCTTTATACATGTATATATGTCAAAATGTTTTCTAGGATGATATCGTTTGTCCTCCCATGAGAAGAGGATGCTAGTGTTAATTTATCATACCCTCATCTATACTGAGAAAAAGAAGATTTGGGATTTTTGCCAATTTAGGGACAAAAATATTAGCTCATTTCTTTTGCATTTACTTGATTGCTTTTCATGTTGGATATCAAATATACATGTATATTTTATCTCTTGAATTTCTTATTTTGGAGATTGTCTCACTATAACCTTTGTCTTATTTTAATGTGGGGTATTAGTAATTTGTTTTCTTTATATTTAATATATTGAAATTGTTAATCCTTTTTAATATTTGTAGTCAAACAATATTAATAGTTTATATTTTATTTTATTTTTGGCATACATAAGTTTAAGATTTTACATTGTCAGGTCCATTTTTTTAACCATTTTTCCATTGCCTTTGTGCTTGAAATGTCCTTGTATTCATTTCCTAGGGCTGCTATAACAAATTACCACACACGTGGTGACTTAAAACAACAAAAAACAATTTTTTCACAGTTCTAAGGCCAGAAGTTCAACATTGACATCACTGGGTCAAAACCAATGTGTCAGTGGGACCACGCTTCTTTCTAAGGCTCTAAAGGAGAATCCTTTCCTTACCTCTTCCAATTTCTGAAGCTATCACCCCTGGCTCATGGCCCTTTCCTCCATCTCCAAAGACAGCAGTGTAACATCTTCAAATGTTCCTTTCTGCTTCCATCTTCATATGGTCTTCTGTCTTCTGGGTATATGCCTAATTGTCCTTTACTTCTTGTATAAGGACACTTGTGATCACATTTAGGGCCCAACAGGGGTAACAAGAAATCTCTTCTCATGGTCCTTAAATCACATCTGCAAGAACTTTTACCACTTAAAGTAACATTCACAGGTTCCAGGCATTAAGGACTATTATCTTTGTGTTATTTTTGGCCATTATTCGACCTACTAAAATCCTCTTTTAAAATCATTTATAATAAGTTAAATGTTCACTTCTATATTTTTAATACCTCTTATAACCTGTTATAATTCTCTCTCTCTCTCTCTCCCTCCCTCCCTCCATCTAAATCTGCTATATTTAGACTAGTTTTGATGTTGTTTTATAATATTTACCACAAGTAGTACAATGTCTTTTGGGCTCTTGGAGACCTACCTACCATTTGGATGTAAAATGTTGATTTGAAGCACTTGAGAATCTATATGATATTGTTGTGTTATAGTTACACATATTGCTGCTAATTAAAACACTCAGCTGACATTATTCAGACTAATAACAGTAGAAGAAAATGTGAGTTTACCTATAAAATTATGGAAAAAAATATTCTACCATACTATACCACTTCAATATTTATTTGGAGTAGGTGAATTTTTATGACCACTCTGTTTTCATCAGAACATTCCTTAACTAGACCCACAGTGATGGAAGCAGTGAGTGTGTACACGTCTATATCATTCATCAATCAATTTCATTTAAGGATGGTGCCCAAAGATGGTGGAAGTCCGTCATGTGGTTTTGTCTTTAATACTAACTCCTCCAATTTAGTACTTCAGATCATTTTATTCTTAAAAATACTTTAAAAAATACTATAACCACAGTTGTTTCCTTTTACAATCCAATTTTTAAACTTTATTATAAAGAGAATTAGCTTTTTATAAAATATAATTGGTACTATATTTTAGTCAGAAAGATAACTAGATGCTTTAAAAAATGAATTCATTATAAAAGATTTCCAAAGATTTCTTTGTAATTATTCCTTCATGGAGTTCTGATTTTTTAAAATATTATTTATTAACAATGTCTTTAATTTCTCTTTGATATTTGAGTATAAAATGAGTATGCCACTTTGCTACATAAAATAGATTACTTACAAAGTGTTTACTGGATGCAATTGCTTATGAGCAAAGAATTCAATTTATTTACAAAAAAATTTTGCTTGAGTTTTTTAGACAAAATCTCTAATGTTTTAGAAATCAAAAAAAGTTTTCTGATGAGAGTTAAAGTTTTCATTAAGTAGATATCTAATAAGCTATTGATAAATAAAAAGGTTTTGTTTTACTTAAAGCAAATATGCATAGTTACCCAGTCATGGAATCTTGCACATTGCTCTGAAATATGTTAATTTATCATTTAAATCGAAAAAAATTTATTTTAGTATAGCATTATAATATAATATTTTTATTGTATGTGCTTATAGTTCTTGGATTTGACACATGGCTTTAAATCATTGTAGTTTTTATTGATATAGTTAAGCTAGAGAGATGCCTACATATGCACTTTTGCAGTTTTAATATAGAATTAAATATTTAAAATTGTTTTAGAAAATAGAACTATTGCAGAATGGCTTTGTACCCCTATATTTACTTGTAAAAAATTAAGTTAGGGGCTAGATGCAGTGGCTCATGCCTGTAATCTCAGTACTTTGGGAGGTCAAGGCAGGAGGATGCCTTAAGGCCAGGAGTTCAAGGCTAGCATGGGAAACATACTGAGGCCCTCATCGCTACAAAAAATTAAAAAAAAAAAAAAAAGCCATGGCACGCACTGGTAGTTCTAGCTTCTCAGGGGGCTGAGGTGGAAGGATTGCTTGAGCCTAGAAAAACAGAGGCTGAGGTGGGAGGATCACTTGAGCCCTGGAGTTCGAGACTGTAGTGAGCTATGATCACACCACTGCATTCCAGCCTGGGCAACAGAGACCCTGTTTCTAAAAAAGAAAAAATTAAGTTAATATTAGGTATGAGTGATTACCAGTGATTTATTCATAAGCTACCATTCTCCCTGTTCTTCAAACCAAAGGATTTGAGGCAGCTGATTTAAATACATAAATAAAAACTAAATGGTGTAGACCTTTGCTGTGACTACTACAGATTATGCACTATCCTCTACTCAAGCTCAACTGAAAATGAAAAAACATCCTTCTGGGACACTCTCATCTACAATTCTCCCAAAACAACCCAGCAACACATGTTTCGACAAATAGGGCTTCCTTAGTACTTCCCCTACAGCCTTGCTACTCCTCTATCTAGACAGAGGAAGATAGAGGATCTGGATAGATAGTACTGTCTTCATTTTATGGGTGAGTTTTCTGTTAGGACTTCAGTCAGCAGTGATTTCCACTCTCATCTGCATTTCCATAGAATTTGTTAAAAGCATTCCTGAAGTATATTTCTAACAATTGCATTCAGGTCTCAGCGCAGCATATTAACTGTAGTACACCATAGTAACTAAAAGCATAAACTGCGGAACATGAGTACCTTCTGGGATTGAAGCCTTCCTCAGATTCTTTGCTAAGTGATCTTCGTAAGAAGTTATCCTACCATATAATGCCGCAATTCCCTTATGTATATATTCTCTTACATATAATAGAGAAAATAATAGTAGCTACCTTGCCAGGATTATAAGAGATGACAAATGTAAAACACTTAGAAAAATGGATGGTATATTATAAGCTTGCGATAAATTTTATGTATTGCCTTCCCCTCCTCCACCCCTGCTCCCTCCTCTTCCTGCACCCTAGCCCTGTCCCTCCTCCTCCTTTATCTTTTCTTGATTATATCTTTTCTTGAAAATGTCTTAAATATATTTTCCCTAATACAATGGCTTGTACATTGTATTCACTCAATGAACAATAAGCTTGAGTGAGAGAATGAACGGTTAACGGCTTAATAAGGATACCAGTTAGTATGTACTATCACAAACCTTAATCATAAATCTGTAAGTGAAACATCAGTTGCTCAGAAATGGATGCTCAGAAATTCAATTGTCCCTATCAACCCATGTTTGTCTTTTTCTTAACTCTAGGATAAAGTACATACTTTTTCTCAGCCTCATCATTTTCTTCCTACACTTAGTTACTAATTACGATATCGGTGTTAATTATTCTAAAAATATGCTTTTACAATTAATGCTAGGTATTGCTTCTCCTGATCTATTTATCCTGCCATTTTAAGTTTAAGTACCTAAATTCATCTTCCTTCTCCTCCTTTCTAACACTGTAAAATTTATTTTAAATAGAGTATGTATAATAATGCTTTAAGTGTATCAGTTACTGCCCTTTCTTCCAAGTAATTAATAAAATCTATCATATTTAAAAGGCCTCTGTTTTGAGGGTATTCACAATCACGAAAAGTAATTCATTTATAGAATTAACTGAAATACTCAGTAATTCAGATGTGTATCTCATATACAACAGGAAAAGGGATTCATTCCAGGTAGAGGAAGAGAGCACACTTGAATTCATTTTGATAAGATGAGGCAAGGGAATGTGGCATAATCAATAATTACCTATATTCCAAGTAAATTCCAAACTCTTTGTTGAGTTCAAATTAATGTCATAGATGGAAAAAAGTCCTGCATTTTAGGAGAATGAGTTTAGTCCTTTGTAGCCAATAGAGTGTTTGGGAGATGAGGATAAATTTTATGTGGGAAATGGAGTTTCAAGGGGAGATTGGAAAGACATCTTGGAGGAAGGGCTTGAAATACCAAGCTAATGTTTTATGAACGTTCTTTTTCTCTAACAAAGAGAGGCTATCATAATCAGAACTTTAGAGAATTAATGCTGAGGACTATGTGACTGAAGGAAAAGAGAGTTAGAAAGCTATGTTAGGAGGTTATTTTGGATATCAAGGGTAGAAGTGACTAATGTCCAAATTAGGTCAGCATAACTGGGAGCATAAAGGAAATAGCACCTCATCCAAAACTTCACTTCGTTTGCCCACTGACAAATATGTAATAGACGCATAATCAATACAGATGTGGTGACTAGCTGTGATGCATGAGGGAGAAGAAGTCAAGAACTCTGGAGTTTTAAATTCAAGCAGAGGCGAGGCTGATGGTGCACTTAAAATTGAAGGCATAGCAGAAAGAAAGTTTGGGAGAGAAACTAATGAATTACAACATGCACCTATGGAGTTTTTGGTGACTTTAGGCTTTTTTTGTGCAGTAAACAGCCGGCAGTTAGGCGTGTACCTGGGATGTTTTGATAATGATTTGGGAGTCATCCAATAAGGGTTATATTTGAGGTTGTGGGAGGGAAGTAGATTAGTAAAGAATGTGCAGAGTGGAAAGGAATGAACTCTGAACATGGGACCTTGGGAAATGTCTGTACTTAGGGGACAAATAAAGGAAAATAAACTGGTAAAAGAGCTTAAGATGCAATGGTATAAAGTATAACGTAGCCCTGTTTTAATAAAGACGGTATATTCAATCACATCAGATTCCCTGGAGTTGCCCAAGAATAGGGAGGCCATGAGTTTGACAGTGAGCTAGCTCATTGATAATTGGTCTTTATGAGAACCATTTTAGTAGACTATTTGGAATGAGGAAACTAAATTCCAGTTTGTTTGGAAACAAAATAAAGAAGAATAATTAATTACATCTAGACTGCTATTTTCCTCCAAATTAAAAAAATTTAACTGTATTATTTTTCTTATTCAAATAATACATATTCATGAAGGGATTTCAAGTAGTACTGAAAAGTGTGAAGAAGAAAATAAAGAAGAAAAAGGAATATCAAAATTATGCAAAATTTCAATACCAGAAATCAATAATTATTAATAACTTGGCAAACATTTTTCCAAGCTACAAAATACACGCAGTTATTCACATACAAGACACATATAAATGTTTGTGTATAATGTTAAATATATGCTCACAAACATAATTGAACATAGTATACAAGTTTATTATCTTTCCTTTCACTCAGTAGTAGAGAAAAATATCTTGCCATTGTTAATATATATATGCAATTAATGACTACATGAGTCAGCTATATTTGTAAAATTTCTTTAACAAATTCATTATGTACAACTGAAATCACACATATTTGTGCACTTGTTTGGTAATTGTCTTTGGATAAATTGCTAATAATGAAATTCCCGTTTTAAAGAATATAAGTATCTTAAATCATTTTCATACATATTACCAAATGCCCTTCTGAATGTTTTCATCAAGTTGCACTTTGGGCAAGTTGATGTAAAAGTTTCCCTATATGCTATATGTAGACTAAAAAGGCAGCAAAACAGGGATATTAACTGGGATATTAACTGATATTAGTTAGCCTTCATCTGTGACACATGCAGTTACCTTTGTTACTTGACCTTCAGCAATGCTCAGCACTCAGGAACAAAAATGCAAAAAGTATCCTGGATTTGAAAATGGAAATGGCACACACATGGCAGGCAGAAGGTCAAAGTGAGTAAGAGGTAAATCTACAGATGTATGAAATAAATGACGAAACTTAAGGCTATTGAATCTAAAAGGGGTAAGGATGCAGTGAGGGTTGGAGCTCACCTGGAAGGGATAAAACTTATAAGAATAGAAAAAGTTGCAATAAAGAAATACATATGTACAATAAAAAATGGGAGTCTTTGGAATTGAAGAGATCTAGGCCCTGTAAGTGTGTGGTTAAAAGGCTTCTCAACTTGATTGTTAAGAACCAGAGCAGAGAAGGGTAATCAAAAAGCAGTGTGATCAAATTAGACTTAAATCAATGAAGAAAAGAGAAGAGCCCCATGAAGTAGAGAGATGAAGACAAATAAATGGGAAGAAGGCAGCATAACTAAATAGCATGTGAGTCAAAAGCAGAGTGTTATTGATAACCAGGCAGGAAGTCTCAATGTGGCAATGAGGAGTAAGAGAACACCGGCCACCCCTTATGCATTCACGAATATGGATGTGGGAGGGTTGGTTTCAGGGTACTTAGCATCATCAGGGTAAGGTCAGGTTTTGGTTCAAGTGAGAAAGTAGAGACAGTATTCTAGAAAAAGTTTAGACTTTAGGATTTTTAAGTTCTCTAAAAGATCTAGAACATGGCCAGAAGCAATTCCAGTTTAGAAATGTCCAGAGAATGGGAAGTAATACAATGATTGCTACCCCTCCCCCAAAAAGTCAATGTATATATGTTTATGCAGCCTTCTATTGGCTTCTTATGTTTTATTATGGTTATGAGGTAACCATTATAACAAACAAATAAAAAAAGACAGATAACGGTGGTTCTGTAGTACTTTTTATTAAAATGAGGTGTTTTTATTTTTTAGTACAAAGCATCTGTTAGATTCACACAGTAGCCAAAATATTTAAATTTATTATAAGTTCAATATATCTCATACATTTGAATACCTATTTAACGTTTAGTTCCTATCAAGGCTCTGAGCTTCATTAAATGGACTGTTAGATCTTTGCATGGCCTAATTTCCCAGATACACTATCTGGTCACTTAGTAAATACAACAAAGATATTATTTTTAAAATATTCTACCTTTTATTTACTGTAATATAAATAAATCTAAGTGAAAACAGAAGGAAAAATCTCCTCAGTTCACTATAAATATTCAGGCAATAAGACAGCATTATGGTGTTATCAAATATATCATTCCATGATTGAAATCTTTCTCAAGGCTTTTTGTGGATGTTTTTGGCTCACTGTTTTATTATCTTTTAAATGAAAATCTCCTTATGAATTTAAATTATATTCATTGACAATAAGACAATTTTCATTTTTCATTGTGTGCAAAAATTGCATACTTGTGAATTTGCCCATTAAATTTTACCACACAGAGTATCCTGTAGTAGATAGTTTACGTTCATTTAATCCTCACAACAAATCTATTAAGTAAATATTATTTTCCTTATTTCTTTTTTGGATGAAAAAATTAAAGAACGGAGAGGTTATGTAAGTAGCCAAATAATACAACTAGCAAAGATCTAGATTTGGGGTTTAAAACATGTTTAAAAGTTTATCTGCTTTGTTAAAGTATTCATCAGAATGTAATTTTTACCCAAGACAGTAAATGTGTCAAGAAAAGGTTTGCTCTTGAACAATGAATGTATTAACAAAAATTGAAAAAATAGAAAATATCGCATGACTGAGAAGTTCTAAGTCACCATCACCTTTATCTTTGATAACATTACGTCTTTAAGTCAGCAAATGGGGTATGGAAAGTCTACTAAGTTATTCAAATACCTGAAAAAGGAGTAGAACAACTCAAAAGACCAGCTCCACCTTAATTACTTCTCATTTTCCTAGGGCTAAAACAATGTTCTTTATTAAATTAATCCTTCATTTACTCAGTACATACCAAGAAGAGAATTGTTAATATCAAATGCCACATAGGCTGTCCACCAAGGAAAGAGCTGACTCTTGACTCAGACTCCTGGAAAGAATCTGTGAGGTGATGCTGAGAAGGGGAAGTACCTAGAAGAGCAAAGATGAATAAATGTTTGTAAAAGAGGAATCTGTGTTTTTGTAAAGCATTCTTTTGCATACAAAAAGAACTTGGCGGCATTTCAAGAAAATGAATGAAAATAGAAACACAAAGTGAGTTTTGCAAGAAAATTAGAAGGAAAAAGTCTTAAACTTGTCTCAGACAAGTACTTTGAGATTGAATGCAATGTTTTCTTGGGCACTTAGCTTAAAATGAAGAAAAAAATGTCAAAAAATATGGTTAAAAACAAAGGGATAGCATTGCTCTTATTTACAAAGGGACAGTTGCATTCTTCAGTTGTTGACTACAAGCTTGTTACTTTTGTTCAAATCTTCTATCTTTACTGATACCTGTGTGTGTGTGAGTGAGCATGTGTGTGTGTGTGTGTGTGTATGTGTATGAGAGAGAGAGAGGGAGAGAGAGAGAGAGAGAGAGAGAGAGAGAGAGAGGTAGGTATTGAACAATCCACTGAGAAGTGTTAAAATCTGTTTTCTGGTCATGGATTTTTCAATTTCTGTTTGGAAAACTGGACATTTTTCCTTTTTATATTTTCAAACTATGCTTTCAGTTTTATGCAAGTTTAAAAATATAAATCTATTGAGCTGAATATTTTGTTATATTTGGTGTACCTCTTTCTCTTAAGTAGCACTTTTTAACATAAAAGTTTAACATAAACTTTTTCTATACATACATATATATAAATATTTACATCCTTTTGTTTTCATTTCATCTATGTGTCTTTCTGTCTCTCTCAGCTCTTTTTCTACTCTAAGCACCAAGTTTAAGAACCAAGGCTAAGAATTCCGTTGTATCATCTGTGGGAAGGGATTTTTCTATTTCCAAAAGCAAGAGGGTCGCTGTTGAGGCTTTGAGATAGTTTCCCAACCTGACATAGGTCTTAGCTTTGTCTCCTGCCTCCTTACACCCAGCCTACTAAAACATGTTCTTGCTTAGCAAGGATCAGCCAAAGGATGTCCCCAGGGTGCTAATTGATCTCACAGGAGTCATGCTTTCCAGTTCTTTCTGGCCTCAGAAATGTTCTCATACTTCCCAAGACTCTTTCGGTAGCTGTGCCACATTGGACGCTTTCCCCTGGATATCTGGTACGCTATGTTAATTGGCTTTTAAACAGTGTAATAGGGCTCTCTTTAAAAACTAAATGAGAAAGATGCAGTCTCATTTTATTTTTGAGTTTTAGAATGCTGTTACCACCTTGTTGATACTTTCCACTCCCAGAAAAATTATCTTCAAAGAGCTTCTCTTCCTTCTGATCTGTTCAATGGCGACTCACACCATCTCTAACATCATTGATTCTTATTCCTGGCCTACGTGGTATACTATTATAAGATTGTCATCTGTCTCCTTCTCTCTCCTACACTCATACCCTTGGGTGGACCCACATTTATTGACTGCTTTTATGCTCCAGGCACTGTGCTAGGAACTGAGGAATAAAAGCAACTAAGTGACATCCCCTATGGTTAAGAAGACCACAGGATAATTTGGAACATGTGTAAATGAAATATTTCAGTATAGTGAAATATGTGCAAATAAATATATGTGGATGCACCAAGCTTGGTGTGATTCACTGTTTGTGAGGCTCGGGAATGGCCTCAGGAAAGAAGCATCAGACGAAGAGATTTTTGAAGTAAGACTAGGAATTTCCAGTCAGAAGCAGAATAGTATGACATTTCAGCCAAAATGATTACACTGTGCATACAGACCTCTGTCATACTCTAAAATTTTGAGTAAACTATAAATACTGTTGGTATAACTGGGACAGACTGCTAACAAGGGAATACTAGAAGATAAAATTAAAAATATTGACCAGAGCCATATTACTAAAAAAATCCCTTTTTTTTTTTTTACAATGCCAAGGAAAGAGAAGGCATTGAAAAACATGTAATAGAATAATAAGAATAATTTTCATTTTAATTAAATAACTATGTATTCAAGTTACAAGTTTTTGGAGGTTATTGTAAGAGTATAATCTAAAGAACTTGAGACAACAAACTAACCTGATAACAAGAAGAGGACTAGAACCAGACAAGGCATGGTTAGACAGTAGAATAAGAAGAATGTGGTTGTCTATTCACTCTGTTGATTATTTCCTTGGCTGTGCAGAAGTCTTTTATTTATTTATTTATTTTTATATTATTATTATTTTTTTTAATTTATTTTTTTAATTTCAGAATATCATGGGGGTACAACACTTTGGCCATACACATTGCCCCTGTTCTGCCCGTGTCAGAGCCACAATCGTGGTCATCCCCCAAACTGTGCTCCCCACATCCATTCAGTGAGAGTTTTTCCCATCCCTTCCACCCCCCTCCCGCCCGCCCGCCTTCAGATGAATGTTATTGCCCTGTGTGATGTAAGTGTTCATCAGTTAGTACCAGTTTGATGGTGAGTACCAGTGGTGCTTGTTTTTCCAATCCCGTGACACTTTGCTTCGGAGAATGGGTTCTAGCTCCAACCAGGATAATACCAGATGTGTTAATTCACTGTTGTTCCTTATTGCTGAGTAATACTCCATGGTATACATATACCACATTTTATTGATCCACTCGTGTATTGATGGGCACCTTGGTAGTTTCCACAACTTTGCAATTGTGAATTGTGCTGCTATGAACATTCGAGAGCAGATGTCTTTATTATAAAATGTCTTTTTTTCTTTTGGATAAATACCTAGTAGTGGGATTGCTGGGTCAAATGGTAATTCTACTTTTAATTCTTTGAGGTATCTCCATATTCTTTTCCATAGAGGTTGTACTAATTTGCAGTCCCACCAGCAGTGTATGAGTGTTCCTATCTGTCCACATCCCCGCCAACATTTGTTGTTTGGGGATTTTTTGATATGAGCCAATCTCACTGGAGTTAAGTGATATCTCATTGTGGTTTTGATTTGCATTTCCCTGATGATTAGAGAAGTTGAGCACTTTTTTATATGTTTGCTGGCCATCATTCTGTCTTCTTTGGAAAAGTTTCTGTTCATGTCCTTTGCCCATTTTTAATAGGGTTGTTTGATTTTTTCTTGTTGATTTTCCTAAGTTCTGTATAGATTCTGGTTATAAGCCCTTTATCAGAGGTGTAGCATGCAAATATTTTCTCCCATTCTGTAGGTTGTCTGTTCACTCTAGTGATAGTTTCCTTGGCTGTGCAGAAGCTTTTCAATTTGATCAGGTCCCATGTATTTATTTTTGTTGCTGCTGTGATTGCTTTGGGGGTCTTCTTCATAAATTCTTTGCCTAGGCCAATGTCCATAAGAGTTTTTCCAATGTTTTCTTTGAGAATTCTTATGGTTTCATGTCTTAGGTTTAGATCTGTTATCCATTGTGAATTGATTTTTGTGAGAGGTGAGAGGTGTGGGTCCACTTTCAGTCTTCTACATTTGGCCATCCAGTTTTCCCAGCACCATTTGTTGAATAGAGAATCTTTTCCCCAGTGTACATTTTTCTGGAATTTGTCAAAGATCAGGTGACTGTATGAGGTTGGTTTTATATTTGGGTTGTCAGTCCTGTTCCATTGGTCTACGTCTCTGTTCTTGTGCCAATACCATGCAGTTTTGGTTACTATAGCCTTGTAGTATAGTTTGAAGTCTGCTAGACAGATGCCTCCCACTTTGTTCTTTTTGCTTAAGATTGCTTTGGCTAGACGGGGTCTTCTCTGGTTCCACACGAAGCATAGAATTATTTTTTCTAGATCGGCAAAAAATGATGTTGGTATTTTGATAGGGATTGCATTGATTCTGTAAATTAATTTAGGTAGCAAAGCCATTTTTACTATGTTGACTCTGCCTATCCAAGAGCATGGTAGGGCTTTCCAACTATTTACATCCTCTGCAATTTCTTTTCTCAGTGTTTCATAATTCTCTCTATATAGGTCTTTGACCTCCTTAGTTAGATATGTTCCTAAATATTTAATTTTCTTTGTTGCTATTGTGAAAGGTATTCCATCTTTAATTTGTTTCTCAGCTTGATTGTTATTAGCATATATGAAGGCTATGGATTTGTGTGTATTAATTTTGTATCCTGAGACTTTGCTGAATTCATTTATCAATTCCAGTAATCTCTTGGTTGAATCTTTGGGGTTTTCTATGTATAATATCATATCGTCTGCAAATAGTGAAAGTTTGACCTCTTCTGCCCCCATCTGGACGCCCCTAATTCCTCTGTCTTGTCTAATTGCTGTGGCCAGGACTTCCAGCACTATGTTGAAAAGAAGTGGAGATAGTGGACACCCTTGTCTGGTGCCAGTTTTAAGGGGGAATGCCTTTAATTTTTCCCCATTCAGTATGATATTGGCTGTGGGTTTATCGTATATGGCTTTAATAGTTTCTAGGAATGAGCCATCTATGCCTATATTGTTAAGAGTTCTTATCATAAAAGGGTGCTGGATTTTGTCAAAAGCCTTTTCTGCATCTATTGAAAGGATCATATAATCTTTGTTCTTCCTTTTATTTATATGGTGAATTACATTTATAGATTTGCATATGTTGGACCATCCCTGCATCTCGGGAATAAAGCCCACCTGATCATGATGGATTATTTTTTTGATGTACATTTGAATTCGGTTTGCAAGGATTTTATTGAGAATTTTTGCATGTATATTCATAAGGGATATTGCTCTGTAGTTTTCTTTTTTTGTTGTGTCCTTTCCTGGCTTTGGTATCAAGGTGATATTGGCTTCGTAGAATGAGTTTGGGAGGATTCCATCCTTCTGGATATTTTCAAATAATTTTTGCAGTATAGGCACCAGTTCTTCTTTGTAGGCTTGGTAGAATTCAGGTGTGAACCCATCTGGTCCGGGACTTTTTTTTGTGGGTAGATTTTTAATTACTGCTTCAATTTCGGTGCTTGATATTGGTCTGTTTAGAAATTCTGTTTCTTCCTGGTTGAGCCTAGGGAGGTAGTGTGTTTCTAAGAATTTGTCCATTTCCTCCACGTTTTCGTGTTTGTGGGCGTAGAGATTTTTGTAGTATTCAAAGATGATGTTTTGTATTTCCACGGTATCAGTTGTGACTTCTCCTTTTTCATTTCTAATTGAGCTTATTAGAGTCCTTTCCTTTCTGCTTCTGGTCAACCTGGCAAGTGGCCTGTCTATTTTGTTTATCTTTTCAAAGAACCAGCTTTTCGTTTCATTGATCTTCTGTATTGTTCTTTTGTTCTCGATTTCATTTAATTCTGCTCTAATTTTGGTTATTTCTTTTTTCTGCTGGTTTTAGGATTGCTTTGCTCTTCCTTTTCCATTTCCTTAAGATGATTCATTAGTTTACTGATTTGTGACTTTTCTGTCTTTTGGATGTGGGAATTTAGGGCGATAAATTTTCCTCTCAGGACTGCTTTTGCTGTATCCCACAGATTTTGATAACTTGTGTCCCCATTATCATTTAGTTCGAAGAATCTTTTGATTTCAATTTGAATCTCCTCCTTGACCCAATAATCTTTCAGCAATAGATTGTTTAGTTTCCAAGTTTTTGGAGGAAGATGTGAGTTTCTGTTGGAATTGATATCTAATTTTATTCCGCTGTGGTCTGAAAAGATACATGGTATGATTTCTATTTTTTTGAGTTTGTTGAGATCTGTTTTGTGGCCTAGGATGTGGTCAATTTTAGAGAAAGTTCCATGAGCTGATGAGAAGAATGTATATTCAGTGTTTTTGGGTGGAGTGTTCTGTAGATATCTGTTAGGCCCAAATGTTCTATAGTCCTGTTTAGGTCTTTTATTTCTCCATTTGTTTTTTGTTTGGAGGATCTGTCCAGTTCCGTCAGTGGGGTGTTGAAGTCTCCTGCTATTATGGCATTGCTGCTTATTATGTTGTCTGGTTCTAGCAGTATTTGCTTTATGTACCTCGGTGCTCCTGTGTTGGGTGCATAAATGTTAGGATTGTTAAATCCTCTTGTGAGATTTTTCCCTTCACCACTATATAGTGTCCATTTTTGTCCTTCTTTACTTTTATTGCTTTAAAGTTGATGTCATCTGAAATGAGGATGGCTACTCCGGATTTCTTTTGGTTTCCATTAGCCTGAAAAATTGTATTCCATCCTTTCACCTTGAGTCTGAATGCGTCTTTGTGTGTAAGGTGTGTTTCCTGAAGAAAACAGATACTTGGTTTGTATTTTTTAATCCATTCAGCCAGCCTATGTCTCTTCAATGGGCAGTTCAAGCCATTTACATTTATTGAGAGAATTGATATTTGGGGTAAATTTCTGATTATTCTTTTGGGTGGTATCTTTTGTTTTACCTCTTGCGTCATTGTGGAATCTGGTTTCTGGGGTTTTAGCTTTTGCGTAGTTTTACATGGGTGGGTGTCTGTTGCTCTGTTTAGTGTATAATGCAGGTCTAAGCATTTCTTGCAAGGCTGGTCTGGATTTCGCAAATTCTATCAGTGATTGCTTATCTGGAAACATCTTTATTTCTCCCTCATATAAGAAGCTTAGTTTGGCAGGATACAGAATTCTGGGTTGACCTTTGTTTTGTTTTAGGAGATTGATGATGTCTCCCCATTCCCTTCTGGCTTGTAAGGTTTCAGCTGAGAAATCTGCAGTTAATATGATTGGTTTCCCTTTGTAGGTTACCTGCTCTTTTCGTCTTACAGCTCTGAGGAGTGCCTCTTTTGTGTTTACTTTGGTCAGTCTAATAATTATGTGGCGTGGTGAATGCCTTTTCACGTTGACTCTCCCAGGAGTCCTGTGTGCTTCTTGTACTTGGATATCGAGATTTCTGGCTAAGCCATGGAAATTTTCCTCTATTATTCCTTTAAATAAATTTTCCAGCCCATGCGAATTTTCTTCCTCTCCCTCAGGGATACCTATAATCCTTATGTTTGGCCTCTTTACATAATCCCACATTTCTTGTATGCTTTTTTCCTGCCTCATGTTTTTGTGTTCTTTCTCTTTGGCTGATTTACTTAGCGCATAGGAGCTGTCTTCTCGCTCTGAAATTCTTTCCTCTGCATGGTCCAGCCTATTCTTAAGGCTTTCCACTGTGTTTTGTAGATCCTTGAATGCTTCTTTCATTTCTAGGATTCTATTTGATTTTTCTGTAATATTTCTATTTCTTTGGAGAATTTTTCGTTCATTTCTTGCATTTTTCTTGTGGTTTCTTTGTGCTGGGATTCAATTTTCTCTTGAATTTCGTTGAGCTTTCTTATAATCCATAAACGAAATTTCTCTTCTGTCATTCTACCCATTTCATTTGGGTTGGTATCCATTGCTGAGGAACTGATAATTTCTTTTGGGGGTGACTTTTCAGTCTGATTTTTCATGTTCCCTGAGCTCTTACACTGGTTTTTTCTCATCTGGCCTCTTGGTCGAGAGCTGGGGGTGTTAGAGCTAGTTTATGGCCCTGTCACCAGGCCCACAATTATTGTTCCTTGGCAAAGCCAGGGAGAGAAGTAGTGGCCTGTATTGCCTTAGGTGTATTTTAGCAAGTTTGGTGGGTCTTGAGTTAACTCTGACCTGTGGTCTTCTCCTCTTCCCAGTGGAGTGTGGTGAGAATGATCTCCCAGCTTGGGCTCTGAGCTAATGAATTGTACTTGAGGATATGAGTCCTCCGCTCCCTATTAGCTAGGTATTCTGTTATGTCCGTGGCAGACTCTGATTCCCCAGTTGGGGTATGCGAAAGCCCCGTGCTTTGGGAGGGGCCTTGTAGCTCCTAGGGGTTACTTTGACCCTGTTCCTCCTGAGGTGCAGGTAGAAACACAATTTCTTTTGGCTGCAGTGTGAGAGCTGAGTTGGGAAAATTCTACACAGCTCAGAGGTTGCTCATCTAGCCACGTGTGTCTGCCCTTCTGATGTGTGTCTCCGCGTGATACTGGTTGATAGGGGGATCTCCAATTGTGTACCCCTTTTCCACCACTAGACCCCAAGGCGAGGTGGGTGGCCGTCTCTATCCCCAGCAGTCTCCACCGGGGGGATGTTCCCACGGGGAGGGGGGAGTAGTGGCCGCTGGAAGCGCTCTTGGATTGCGCGAAATTCCCTACTGAAGTGGGCAGGATTATGGGGAGCTGCTCTGGTTCAGCCTGTGGCTCTTGAGGTATTTGGTTGTCATGGGAACCAGCAGTTATACCAAATGAGTCACTATGGCCAGCAACCTTCAAAATGAGCGATCTCTGGGGTATAGGAGGGCTGGGACCTGAGGGGCGGGCACTAAGACTGGCACGGAGCGGAGTTGTCGGAGGCCAGAGCCGGGGTAGCAGAACCAGATGGATGAGCTGCAAACTGTTTCCAATACTCAAAGGTCCCACTGCTACAGTTCCGGGATCTCGTCTCACCTGGAACCCACGGATGCAGCTGTCCCTGGCCACCACAGGCAAAGCCTGTCTCGCCCCAGCGGATGAGCCCTGGGCCGGGGCGGGGCGGAGCTAGAGACGCGGCTCACGGCTCCGCGCGGGCGGCTGTAAAGATGGCGGCCACCGCCAGCCTGGCGCACAGCCGGGCTCAGATCGCGCCGGGAGCGCAGTTTTTCTCGCCGGCTGCAACGGCAGTTGCTAGCAGCCTCTAAGGGCGTGTCCCGCTCTCCGTTAAACTCCTGGGCCCAGTCCCGCTGACTTCTAGTGGAGCAATGCCAGGCTGCGGGTTCCCGTGCACTGTCCCTGGAAGCTGTATCTGCAGAAGTCTTTTAAATTAATCAAGTCCCATTTGTTAATTTTTATTGTTGCTGTGATTGCCTTTCAGGTCTTCTTCGTAAGTTCTTTGCCTAGGCCTATATCTAGAAGAGTTTCCAACATTTTCTTCTAGAATTCTTATGGTTTCATGTCTTAGGTTTAACACATTGACTGCCACACTAGAAAAATTTTTTTTTCCTTGGGGCCACAGTGTTTTATTACAAAAATATAATAAAAACTTTGAAAACAAAATGATGCTTTGTATTTAATGAAAAATTTATTTTTTATCATTTTCTGTGTGTGAGTTATGCAACTTGAAAAATAGTTCACACAGCTCCCATGGTAAAGAGACATGTAAGTTACATATTCTTCATGAGGCCCCGGGCTCAAAACTAGAGTGAGTTAAATACAACTCACATAGCAGTTAATGTGTTAGATCTGTTACCCATCTTGAATTAATTTTTGTGAGTGGTGAGAGATTTGGATCCTGTTTTAATCTTCTTCATGTGGCTATCCAATTTTCCCAGCACCACTTATTGAATATGGATTCTTTTCCCCAGTGTATATTGTTGTCTGCTTTGTCAAAGATCAGAATGGCATACGTGGATGCTTTTATATCTGGGTTCTCTGTCCTGTTCCATTGTTCTATATCTCTATTTTTGTGCCAGTACCATGCTGTTTTATTTTGGTATACTATATCCTTGTATTATAGCTTAAAGTCTGGTCAGATAATGCCTCCAGATTTGTTCATTTTGCTTAAGGTTGCTTTGGCTATTTGGGCTCTTTTCTGTTCTAAAAAAAGCATAGAATTATTTTTTTTAGATCTGCAAAAAATGACATTGGTATTTTGATGGGGATTATATTGAATCTGTAAATCACTTTGGGTAGTATGGACATTTTAACAATGTTGAATCTGTCTTTCCATTAGCATGATATGTTTTTTCATTTGTTTACATCATCTGCAATTTCCTTCCTCAGTGATTCATACTTCTCTTTGTAGAGATCTTTCACCTCCTTGGTTAAATATATTCCTAAGCATTTTATTTTCTTTGTAGCTATTGCAAAAGGTATTGAGTCTTTGATTTGATTCTCAGCTTGACTGTTGTTGGTGTGTAGGAATGCTACTGATTTGTGTACATTGATTTTGTAACCTGAGATTTTGCTAAATTTACTTATCAATTCCAGGAGTCTCTTGGCAGAATCTTTGGGTTTTTCTAGATACAGGATCATATCGTTAGCAAAGAGTGATAGTTTGACCTCCTCTTTCCCCATTTGTATACCCTTAATTTCCTTTTCTTGCCTGATGAGTGGATTAATAAAATGTGGTATATGTATACCATGGAGTACTACTCAGCCATAAAAAAAACATGGATTAATACCTTTTGTAACAACCTGGATGGAACTGGAGACCATTCTCCTAAGTGAAGTGTTGCAAGAATGGAAAAACAAATACCACATGTAGTCACTATTAAATTGGAACTAATCGATCAGCACTCATGTGCACATATGGAAGTAAAACTCAATGATAATCAAGCAGGTGGGAGGGGGGAGGGGAGGATGGGTGAAATCATACCGAATGGGTGCAATACACACTATCTGGGTGATGGGCACACTTATAACTTTGACTCAAGCAGTACAAAAGCAACCCATGTAACCAAAATATTTGTACCCCTGTAATATTCTGAAATTAAAAAAGAAGAAGAATATGGTGATTGATTAGGTGAAAAAAAAAAAAAACTAGCAGATGCATGAGCTAACATAGCTGAAAGGACATGATTGATTTTGAGTTTTCAAGATCATGATGTGCACAGGAGAAAATACAAGTGAAAAAGCAGTGCTTTACTTGTGATAACAATGGATTTAACTTTGCCCTTGTTGAAGCTGAGTTTTATAGAGGATGTCTATATGGATCTGACTCCAAAGTAGATGCAAGTATGAGTTTTGGGGTTGAAAGAGAGTCATAGGCCAGAGCCATTGATTTGGAAAATAATCAGAATATATGTAAAAGTTGAAGCCATGGTAATGAGATGAAATATCATTTTTTAAAAAAGTGGTTAGGCTGAATAGAGAAGAGTCAGGGATAAAATCTTGATGAAAAGTGAATATTTGCAGAGAAGGTGACTCAGTCAACAAAGATGGAAGGGGGTTATAGATCTGGGAAGTAGGAGAGTTCAGTGAGAGATCTATCATGAAAAACAAAGGAGGGGAAGTTTCAAGTAGGAATTTCAATGGTCAAGACCCAGTGTCAAATGGCAGAGATTTGGAATAAGGTAATAACTGGATAATTAGGAGATCATTAACGACCTGCTTAGGACATTCTGTTGATTGCAGAGAGCTGAGGAGAGTAAGTAATCTTACCCTGAGTGAAGATAAAATTGGGCACAGTCCCGGTTATATCCTCCTCTGAGAAGGTTGGCTATAAAGTGAAACAGAGGTTAGTACAAAGCAAAAGGGGGATGTATGAGGGTAAGGAAGATATTCTTTACCACATTTTTTTTCTTTTTATTTCCATAAGGTCAGGCAATTAAGCATGCTTATTGACTGAAAGGAAAAGAACCAAGGAAAGATTAAAGAAGGGAGGTATACTAGAGACAGGAGAGAGATGGAGTAATATGATTTCATTCTATGGGTATACTTTAGGGTCCAGAAATTAATAGTTTTGCTTTGCAAAACTCAAGATTAAATTTTATTGTTTTGTTTCCATTCTACAGAAAACCTTCAATTAAGAACTAGTGTTGATATCCTCATAGAAATGTAGGACTTGAAGTCATTGAAAAATTATAGAGGCCACAAGACTCCATTATGGTAATCACCAGAAAGTAAGAAATAATTTAAAGAAAATCCTTCTGGGAAAACAAATTCTGCTAGGTGATATGTTGTACTTAATCAGTAATCCAAGATTAAATTGGATTGATAATGAAAGTGGAAGGAAAAACAATATGTTTATCTATGATATTCTAGAAACTGCTGTGTTACTAACTCTATGTATAAAAGAAAATTCACTCAAAGGGAGTCATTTCTGTGAATTTCATTTGTAATTTTAAAAGTTATGTTAAACTTCTTAAAAATGCTTTTCAGTTGCTCATGGCCAAAAATATCTGAATTCTCTGCCTTTATTATCAAGTGAAAATGCTACTACTCAAAAAGAGATTTGAGAAAAATATTACATAAAACTTTTTGTTTTGCCAAGTTTAATCCAGAATTTTAAAGCAACATTGTAACTATATCCATGTTTAATCAGCCATTTTAGCATGAGTGCTTATGCTGCTAGTTACAAATGACAAAAAAAAAAATGATATGAAAGACAATCTCAAATAAATAGTAAGTCCCGCAACACATGTACTGTATTATAAGAGTCAGATTCCTGGAAGAAAACAGCTGGCACACTCAAGATGGGTAATTTGAGGAAAGTTTAATAAAGGGACAATTTATAGAAAACTATGGTAGGGGTAGGGAAGCTACAAGGGGTAATGCTGTATTCCAGGTCTTCAGTAGAATGTGCCATTACCAACCGTTGGACTTGAAGGGTAGAAGGGAAGAAGTATTTACAGAAATTGGAAAAAGAGACAGGAAGAATGCAGCCAGCCCATGAAATCCTCCAGGGTGGAAACCAGGTAAATGAGCATGGGACTTTACTTTCCTTCATCTCTGACCTTCTGCTGTTAATCCCCATTGGCACACCCCGAACATCATTCAGAGGACACAATAGCCAATTGAGGCTTTGTCCCCCAAATTAATTTATTTAAATTGACATAAAATTATATGTATTTATTGTGTACAAAATTATTTTCCAAGTATACATACATTGAGTTTTTACCTTTACTGTTAAGCATTCTGGGCACAAAGAAGAATAGACAAGATGGAGAGAGGATTTGGAGAGGCAAATAGAAAATATTCAGCACATATATAGTCTATTTTTAACAAAAACAATAATGTAGCATTTTATAAAAAGAAAGTTTTTATAATAGCCCTAATCTGTAAGTGCTAAATAAATTTTAAAATATCACTTTCATAGGGGTTGGTATTCATAGCCTCTTTAAGGTTCCTAAATCTTGATCCAACATCAAGATTACTTCTACTTCTGTTTTCCCACTAGTTCTGTTTTCCCACTAGTGAAGCGTTTGCTGTACTCCACAGTCCCCAATCAACCCATCTCTCAATCATCCACTTATTTCAGGTTCAATCAGCTCATGCTAGCCCACTTTACTCTGCCTTCATCATGACTCCTTTTCAGAGCACATCTATGCTGCCATCTCTCTGCATTGAGCCAACCCCAGCCATATCTTTCCCTCCATACAGAGTAGAAGATCTTATCAAATCATTAAAGACACATTTTATGTTTTAATCTAGTTTTTTTCTCCCCTATTTCATTATCTATTCCCTTTTCTCTTACCAATCCTATGCAAGTTTTTAACTACCCCCCACACATACTCCCCCCACCCACACACACATCACCAACCAGCTTACAGTAGCTAGGGAAAGAAGAAATTACTTAGTGATGAGAATTTCAAGCTGGCAAAGAAGGGAAAGTTTCTATGACAATCTGGTGGTGGAATTATTTTGCATAAGTAGGGTCTTTCAATTCCATTCAAATCACATCACACAGGTGGCCTTACACAGTAAAGAATAATCCACCCCGCTACTCCCTGACCCCACCCCCCACCCCGGGCATCAGGACTAATACCTTTAAATAAATACATGTGAGGATGCTTACTCAGAGTTATTGGAAAAATATTCACGGCTATAGAAGTCCTATTTTAAAGAATAAAATTAATTTAGTAATAAAGTAGCCTTGATTTACCAGAGTTCAACTGAATAAATTGAGAGGATGGATAGGATGACTTTTCCAGGCAGCTATTTCATTGAAATGCATTTTGTTTTTTCTACCGTCGCACAAGACACACTTATTTAAAGCAAAAATATATTTTAAGTTTTGCTGTTCTTTCTAGAAATGAGGTAGCAAATGAATGCTTGTTGGGTCCAAGTTAGGCTCACAAATCTTACCTGCTTTGAGATTGAAAATATCCTAAGAAATCTTTTAATCTGTTTTGAGAAAGACTTTGAATAGTACTCATTTGTATTTTTTCATATATGTGTGTGTGTGTGTGTGTGTGTGTATCAAACTGAATTGAGTAAACTGATTTTCTGCCAAAACCTGTTTAAATTGTAACCCATACAGTTCATTTTAAAGTTCATTTATCATTCACAAATTAACCTTGTACAGGATAGCTGCTGTCATTTTCATTGCCTCTCTGTCCTACAAAGAATAAACCTCAAGCATTAAACAAATAATGAGGGTTGAACTGGTGAGCCATATTTAATGTAGAGGGTTTTTAATGGCATCTCTATAATTATAGGCAGCGATAACTGACTATAAATCTTCATTTCCCAAATGCCACAGCCATCAGGAATAGAATGATATATAATTTGTACTAGATGTTTTTAAGAACCTTATGCCAAATCATCTTGCTTTCTTTTAGCTTCAAATGTTGGTTATTGTAGAGTAGGTATCAGATATTTATTGTAGAACATAAATATGAATATGCAATACAGAACGGTTTAAAATGTTTGGCTCTTTGGCTTTTGTTAATAATTGGAATATGGGATCACTACCATGATATTAGCTGTAAATCTTTTCCAAACTACTGTGTGGCACTTTAAAAATTACCCTTGTTTTAAATATTAATAATAACAATAATATATCCAAAAAACTCAGTTACTCTAGTGGACAACAAGCTATGTTGAAAAAGTTATGGATGTGATTTTTACTTCATGAACAGTTATTCTTGTTACCTATGCCTTGTAACTTTATTGCATACAAATTTTCAAAGTTCTTCAAAATTTCTATGGAACATTTGAAAGTCTGGGTTTTCCCATCCTGTTTTTTGTAAAGCTTTATGGGTTCTGCTTGTACATTTAAAGACATTTTCTTTAAAGACTTTCTTAGAGGGGAGTCCATGGCAAAATGTGTGATTTCTGACACCTTTTCTGTTTCCTATCCTGAATTCTGTTCTCTAGAGACAGAACGTCTCATTTAATGGTTAATTTCTGATTCTTCACCTTTTGAATTGTGAACACTATTAAATATTTGGAGAGATTTAATATTTCTCTTAGACTTACTTCTAGGTGATTTACTATCTTTCTAAATGCTCTCACACAATTAAAATCTACCACATATACAATATGCATATTGAAATTGAATAAGAAGATACATTTTTATATGGCTTTCAATGGTGCCCTCAGGGGAAATTTACCACATAGCCAACTAATAAATAATAATGTTTAAACTTGGCATCCACAACTGTTTAAGTGCTTCTCAGAAATTAGTCCATCAATCTTCGTGGAACTGCTTGTAAAGCAGACAGCACGTTATCTTATGCTTTCCACTTTCTTCTACTATTCCACTCCAGCTGCCTGGAATTCTTCTATATTATTATGCCCACGTCCTACAGGCAGTTTCCTTGTGTGCTTCTCCTCAAAGGAGAGCACATACTGCACGAGTGTCTTTGTGTTCCTTTGCATGAGATTCCCTGGGAGTTTACATCCTGCCTAGTGGTTTTGTTTAGACAGTGAGGCACATGATTGGTATAGCAAACACATTGAGTATATTGCATGAGTGTTGAAATGTTAAAAATGGCCTCTCTAGTTTATAAACAGAGTCTCCTTATCTTTAAAGGAAACCCTAACACCTCTTCTGCATTCATTCTTTGTTGGTCGTGAAAGGGATATCCCACTAATAGCAGAACAACAAAACTTCAAGCCCTGTTTCATTACTTTCTTATGGGTCACTCAAAGGAATAACCTTGCTTTCTCCAAATAGATAAACTAGTTTCGTGATTGAGAATTTCTTACTACAACTCTGGATGTGTCATCCTTTCTCCAGAAGAAAAACCTGTGGCATATCAAGATAAAGTATAATACAGTGTGTGAAATATGATAAAATGTTTAATTATTGAATTACATGCTGTTCCTATTCTACAGAGCTATTACCACAAACTTGTATCTCTTGATCATGGTTCATCTCTCTTTACAGTATATACAATGCTTTTCTAGAATTGTATTAAATCTGAAACTGAGAATTATAAGATATACAATTAGAAGTCACTAATTTATAATCAATCAGAAAAATTAATCCAAACTTTTCAATGAGCAACAATAAATACTATTTAAAGAATTTCCTATAAGGCATACAAGAAACTTCTCATTCTATACTTCCTGATTCATTTTTTCCCCAGTTTTGTTCCTTATAATTATAGACATAGACTTGCATTATATATACTTGAGTAGAATATAAAGCAGGCTTATCTTGTTTTCATAATAGGAGTTGGATTACCTTATTACTTGCAATGTTGGTCATTCACAATCCCAAACATTCACAGATTCAAGGAGAAACCAATGACTCAATTGACTTCTATGCGGGTAGGTACTAACTGTGGGAAAAAGGTCTGTGTACTAAAGGAGGCATTATTCAATTGGAAAGTGACAAATGAACAAGCATGAAGTCACACCCACCTCCCAGTGGGTGATGTGACAACAAATATTATTTATTTCATTAATGGTACTTTAAAGGGTGCTCAAGGTGTCCTAAATCTCTCTCCATTAATACTCACACTGCCTAAGAAGGAACTAGAATGGAACGGACTTTGTCTTGTTTAATGCATTGTACGTAGTTCATTATGTATATTTTCATGGGAATGTTTTAGCTCTGTGTCAATGCTCATTCATCATGATGGTGTTTGTTTTCTAAAACCTAAATAGAGCAAAAGATTACGTGAGCTCTTACCCTTTGGTATATTTACCAGACGATTTCTTATAAATAATTAAATTCAATGAATTTTATTAAAGAGTTGTGAAGATCACCGAAAATTTATTTTTGTCATACAAAGAGTACAATTAATACTGCAATATTTGAATTTTTCTTAATTTTCTATAATTTACAAAGTAGCAAACTTTAATTGTATGCAAAGACCGTGTCTTTTGAGTTAAACTTAGATTAAAAAATGAATAATTGATTTGAGGCACCATCTCTTACATAGGTCACTTTTATGCTCTATTCTATCCTTTGGTATAGATTAGTTACCTTTAAATTAAATTAGTTACCTTTAAATTAATGTAGATTAGAAGGGCAATGTTTTTTTCAGATAAGTGATTGAATTAAAGATGGGGAAAAATGTATGAGAAAATCCATTTTGCTTATACTTAACATCTGAATAATGTACAGTTTTGGTAAATTATTCTATTAACCTCTTTTACTTTTTGATATATTTCTATAGAATCTTTTTAAAAATATTCCCTGGCCATGTGCTTTCATTCCCATATTTGTCCTTGTTTTGGGCAAAATTTCATTCTTGTAATTGGCTTTATGTATACCTGGATATTTATTTCAGTAGAAGTATGTAATACAAGTCTCAAGGTTTTCGACCAGTGAACCCTGCAACTGGGTTCAGTTAAGATAAGACTTCTATTTTATTTCTAAACTATGATATCATCTTATCTTTCTTAAAGTTCATAATATCTGAAATTCTCTAGATGTCATGTTAATTTTATTATCTTTATTCCCCATATTGGTTTCATATGTTGAAGCCTTAGTTTTTTATATACATATAAGGTATTCCCCCTGAGAGTCTATGTTCTATGGTTTTTAAAATCCCCATTCTAACTGGCAAATTCTTACATATAGACACATGCTATATGTTGAGTTGAATTTTGAAATATAAGTAACTGAAATTTTAGATTTTTGGGATATGAAATTATATGTAATCTCATAAAATGAGTTTATTTTTTTAAATATTAAAGAATCATGATATTGGAAACATTCTATCAGTAAGATTTGAAATCCATCAATAGATTAATCTCTGCATTAATCACGAGATAATACAGATCAATCTAACATGTTGAACAAGTGTGTATGTATGCATATGTCTATATATATGAATGTACACACATATACATGCACATACATATATTTGCACACATATATACATGCATAAACACACATGCACTTATACAGACACATACCTCTATATATAGAGAATTAACAAACCAGTTTTCTCCACTACTCTGATGTTAATTTTTCCCCATTTCTCCTTCTGGAAATATTAACTAAAGCTTTCTGTGACTGGCAATTTTCTTATTGTTGGCATTCCTTTTATCAAACTTCTTCTCTTCCCTGTCTTTAGTCCTCAACCTGTTAATGAAGGTGCAAATCTTTTCTCAGTTCACACCTGTTTTCTAGGTTCCCCTGCTGAAGGACTCTGCTATACAATATTTGTTGTACCTGTATAATGTGTGAAGAAATTGCTCTGTTATGATGTTATATTCAGAAGCATTTTTGGTTGATTTAATCTGTGTCTCTGACAGAGACATCATATGAGGAACTTATTGAAAACACAGATAATTATGTCCCACACCTTTGGATCCTGAATCAGAAAGTTTGGGAGTAATTTCTATATATTTGTGTTTTGAAGAAGTTTCCCCAGGAATACCAACATAGCCAATTTTGAGAACAACTGCCGTAGCACAGGTGTCACACAGGATTGGCATTATGTGTCTGAAGAATGATTTAATGGGTAAATGAAAAAGGCTGAAAAGATTCATTTAGGACCAATAAACCTTTCTCTACTAAAACTAACTATAATGCATTTTAAAATATAACTCTTGTTTATATGAAATTTATACATTATTCTTTGAGAAAATCTACCCTATACTCACTGTTAATATTAAGTTTAGAGCAAAATAAAACTAATTCCTTATAGGTTGCTTTGTCAGCAACTGTCATTTCTAAGCAACCCTTTATGCCAAATTGCCTAAGGCAATGTAGGAATTTAACTGTTACTTTTTTTTTCCCCATTTTATCTTATCTGCTGCTCACTATATTGCAACTGATGAATTGGCCTGCTTATACCTATTCTCATGTGTCCAGCCCTCCATATTTTTGTTTTGATGGGTATAAGAAAAGTTGTGGTAACCTGATATGCATCTAGATATTTACCATTGGTGACCATGTCCTTGTACTTTTTTCATAATTGTAAGACCTGGAGATAGGATGTGATATTTATAGTTTAGAGGTTATAGTCAGTGTCAAGGTATAACACTTAAAATCTAATTCCCTTTACATATTTTAATTCAATTATTATTTGATCACTTTATCATTGAATAACATGGGGCAGAATCAATGATAAAGTTCTTTATTTCTTGACATAAATCTTACTATCTTGAGAAGTATCTTACAGGTATAAAAATGAATTTTGGGAAAAGTGACTAGATTTTATCAATAAGTAATGCTGTAGAGAATCATGTCATCACAAAAGAACTTTATGATATTGATATACAGAGATACTTTCTTTTATTGTGCTTCGTTTTATTGCATTTCACAGATAGTGCACTTTTACAAATTGAAGGTTTGTGGCAAGCCTACATCGAGCAAGTCTTTTGGTGCCATTTTTCCAATCTGTGCTCATTTCATGTCTCTGTGTCACATTTTGCTAATTTTCACAATTTTTCAAACTTTTTCATTATTATATCTGTTATGGTGACTTGTGATCAGTGATCTTTGATGTTACTATTGTAATTGTTTTGGGGTGCCACATTCCACACCCATATAAAACAGTGAACTTAATCAATAAATGTTTGTGTTCTGATTGCACCACTGCCCCCATCTCTCTCCCTCCCCTCAGACCTCCTTATTCCCTGAGACACAACAATTTGAAATTCGGCCAATTAATGACACTGCAAAGTTCTCTAAGTGTTCAAGTGAAAGAAGAGTCACACATCTCTCACTTTAAATCAAAATCTAAAAATAATTTAGCTTAGTAAGGTAGGCATGTCAAAAGCCAAGATAGGCCAAAAGCTAGGCTTCTTGTGGCAAACAGTTAGCCAAGTTATGAATGCAAAAGAAAAATTTTTGAAGGAAATTAAAAGTGTTACTCCAGTGAACATGTGAATGATAAGAAAGCTAAATAGCCTTCTTGCTGATATGGAGAAAGTTTTAGTGGTTTGGATAGAAAATCAAACCAACCAAAACATTCCTTTAAGCCAAGTCCTCATCCAGAGTAAGGCCCTAACTCTCTTCAATTCTGTGAAAGCTGAATGAGGTGAGGAAGCTGCAAAAGAAGAGTTTGAAGCTGGCAGAAGTTGGTTTATGAAGTTTAAGGAAAGAAGCTGTCTCCCTAACATAAAAGTACAAGGTGAAACAGCAAGAGGTAATGTAGAAGCTGCAGCAAGTTATTCAGGAGATCTAGCTAAAATAATTAATGAAGGTGACTACACTTAACAACAACAGATTTTCAATGTAGACAAAACAGTCGTCTATGGAAGAAGATGCCATCTAGGACTTTTATAGCTAGAGAGGAAAAGTCAATGCTGACTTTAAAATTTCAAAGGACAGCCTGACTCTCTGTTAGGGGCCAATGCAGCTGGTAATTTTAAGTTGGAGCCAATGCTCATTTACTGTTTTGAAAATCCTAGAGCCTTTAAAGATTATGCTAAATTTACTCTACCTGAGCTCTATAAATGGAACAACAAAGCCTGTATGACAGCACATCTGTTTACACCATAGTTTACTGATTATTTTAAGCCCACTGTTGAGATCAACTGCTCAAGGAAAAAAGATTCCTTTCAAAATATTACTGCTCATTGACAATACACCTGGTCACCAAAGAGCTCTGATGGCAATGAAAAAGAAGATTAATATTGTTTTCATGCCTGCTAACAACACAACATCCATTCTGCGACTCATGAATCAAGGAAGAATTTCAACTTTCAAGTCTTATTATGTAAGAATTTGTTTTGTAAGGCTATAGCTACCTTACAGTGATTCCTCTGTTGGGTCTGGGCAAAGTAAATAAAAAACCTTATGGAAAGTGTTCACCATTCTAGGTGCCGTTAAGAACATTTACAATTCATTGGAGGAGGTGAAAATATCAACATTAACAGGAGTTTGGAAGAAGTTGATTACAACCCTCATGGATGACTTAGAGGGGTTCGAGACTCCACTGGAGAAAGTAACTGCAGATGTGGTGGAAATAGCAAGAGAATTAGAATTAAAAGTGGAGTCTACAGATGTGATTGAATTGCTGTAATCTCATGATAAAACTTTAATGGATGAGAAGTTGCTTCCTATGGATGAGGAAAAAAATTGGTTGCTTGAAATAGAATCTACTCCTGGTGACGATGCTATGGACATTATTGAAATTACAACAAAAGATTTGGAATATTACACAAATTTAGTTGGTAAAGCAGTGGCAGGGTTTGAGAGGATTGACAACAATTTTGAAAGAAGTTCTGCTGTGGGTAAAATGCTATCAAACAGCACCACATGCCACAGAAAAATTTTTTGTTGAAGGAAGAGTCAATGGATGTAACAAACTTCATTGTTGTCTTAAAGAAATTGCCATAGCCACCTTAACCTTCAGCAACCCCCACCCTGATCAATCAGCAGCCCTTGACATCAAGGCAAGACCTTCCACCAGGATAAAGATTACAACTCACTGAAGGCTCAGTTGATTGTTAGCATTTTTTTTAGCAACAAAGTATTTTTTAATTAAGGTATGAGCATTGTTTTTTTTTTTGGACAAAATGCTAGCAAACTTAATTGACTATAGTGTAGCACAGGGGTGGGGAACCTGAGCCTTAAGGCCACATGTGGCTTTCTAGGCCCTTAAGTGGGGCATTTTGACTGAATGCAAATTTACAGAACAAATCCTTTTATTTTTATTAATATATTTTTTGTCTTTTATATTTTTATTTTATTTTTAAATGAATGTATTTTAAATAACAAAGAATAAAATAAGTTTCAAAAAACAATCCTCCCAGATTGACTGGCACAATTAGAACATTAGTAAGCCAAAAGGGCTAAGTTCATGGCTGCTATGCTCATGGTTTAGTTCTAACTTCCCCTGCCTGACTGGCGCCACTACCGCAGGAGGCTGGCTGGCGAGAGTTTATGGGGGTTGAATAGCCAGTCTACTATCAGCTTTTGACAGTGGTGCACTGTGTTTCTGTTTGAAGTGGAATTTGTGAATAGTTGCACAGCTCAACAGTATTTTTTAATTCTGTCTGCTTAACAGCCCATCATGTCAAAGAAGACCAAGAGAACACTGAAGGAAGAAAACAGATTTTTTAATGAGGATTGGGAATTGCAATATTATCTTGTTTCTGCTAAAGATAAGATTATTTGCTTGCTTTGTGATACTGTAATATCAACATTAAAGAAATTCAATGCTCATCGGCACTATACCACTCATAAGGACCACAAATATTTTAAATTAGAGGGAGAGGTGTGAAAGGTTGTATTGCAGAAATTAAAAGATGAAAAGCAAAGCAAAGACAATTCTTTCAGGTAGCAATAAGCCCTGGAAATAATGCCCCTGAAGCAACTTATAAAGTAGCTTATATGCTCAAGAAAAAAGGGAAGCCATTCAGTGATGTAGAAATTGTGAAAGAATGCATTGTGGAAGTTGTAGGATGCTTAGACCCTGCTAATGTTTCAAAGTACAAACAACTGCCTCTTTCAAGGAGAACTGTAACTGATTGGTAGCATGAATTAGCCTTCAATTTAATAGAACAACTTCATGCAATACTTCAAAGGGAAAATATATATTATTCAATCGCTTTCGATGAATCAACTGATAATACTGCTTGGCACAGGTTTTATACTTCATTCAGGCATAACAGAAGATTTTCTTTGCTACGAATAGTTACTCACTTTGGGCCTTCTTGCAAAAAGAACACAGGGAATAGATATCTTTAACAACTTTCAAGATAAATATCATGAAGTTGGACTGAATTTGGTAAATTTAGACACTATATGTACAGAAAGTGCACCTTCCATGACAGGAAAACATGAAGGGTTTATTGCACAGATGAAAAAAGTATTAACAGATCCAGATGCTCTCATTTCTTTTCATTGTGTCTTGCATCAGCAAAATCTCTGTCCTAAAGCTACTATTTTAAGTGACACTTTGCAACAAATTATAAGTATTGTTAACTATATTGATGCAAATGTAATACGGTATTATCAGTTTAGTAACATGCTAAAGTTGAAGGATGATGTATTCAGTATGGATTTGCCATATCATTCTAAAGTGTGTTGGCTATCACAGGGACAGGTGTTAGCCACAATTTTATCTCCGAGAGAAAAGATAGTTAAATTTTATGAAGAACAGAATCAACAATGTGAATTATTGAAAGATTACTATAGGAATGCAGCATTTCTGTGTGATATGTCAAATTAAAACAACTTGAAAAATTTTTGCAAGGAAAAACCAGGTCTGCATATGATATGTGGCAAAAAATCCAAGCACTTTGAAAAAAGTTACCTTTTTGCAAAACACTTCTTCTTTAAAAGGAAACTTTGGATGAACATTTTCTCCAATTAGCAAAGGTCACTGATGAGCAAGATGATATATGTGAATCATTTGAAGAATATGCAGCTGTTATAGACCTATTAATTGTAGAATACAATGAAAGGTTAACTGACTTTGAGAATCATGACATTACACTCAAATCAGCATTTCAGCCTCACCTAGTTGATATCACCAAGGCACCCAAAGAACTACAGATGGAATTGATTGAGCTTTCAGTAGATGACATTTTAAAGTCATTGTTTGATGCTATTAATAAGAAAGATCCAACAGAAATATGGAAAAATGCAGTAGAATACCCACGCCTTTGGCAACATGTCCAAAAACTGCTTTCTTGCTTTTCAACCACTTGTTGCTGCTAAGCTGCATTCTACTACCTAACCCAAATCAAGACGCCCTTAAGGTCACAAATTACTGATACCCCTCTAGAGGATCAACTGAAACTAAGGACCACCATGCTGCAATCAAATATTCAAATGCTTTCCAACAGAAAGCACGCACAACAAAGTCATTAAAAGGTTAGTTAACTTTAAAATTAACAAATAGTTTTAATTTTTTTGAAATTATTAAGTACATAGTAGTTAGATTTTTACAAAATAATGTACGTATTTAAGTACATATAATCGAAGTTTCTTGAATGTGGCCTTACTTGATTGCAGCTAAATTAATGCAGCCTTCCAACATGAAAAGGTTCCCCACCCCTTGTATAGCATAAACATAACTTTTATATGCACTGGGAAATCAAAATAATTTTGTATGACTTGCTTTATTGCAATATTCACTTTATTGTAGTGGCCTGGAACTGACTCACAATATCTCTCAGGTATGCCTATACATAAGAGTCCGAGCTTCCTTAGGAATTTCTGTGGTTAGTTCTACAAGTGTTTTTGTGGGTGCTATGATTATCATGCGTAGAGCCTTAATAATATCTTTATATATCCTCAATATCTATTCAGACAGGTTTATCCTCCTTATACCATACTAAGGCCTGGTTTTAAAGATCTTCCGTCAGACATCTGGAAAGATTCCCTGTTTGTTCTTTGATGGGCTGTACATAATTAGTTCATTTTATTTGCAAGTGAGGCGGGAATATGGAATTCTTAGAGGCAACAAATAAATAATTATTTAAATATTTTTGGTTAAGGTCCTTTGAATTTCATTGAAAATAATTTTAACTAGAAATTACTCTCACTGGTTGATCAACCTTCTCTTAATCATGCTGAACCATCACCAGACTCCAAAGGGAAAGAATTACATAGAGCCAGCCTTCTCGAGAGGAGCAGTGAGTGCTTTGTGGGATCTCCATACCAACATTTTTGAAATATTTCTTTTGTAAATACATCTTATTCAAATTATTCTATTTTGAATAGGATTGAGTGATCAATTTCATGTTGGGATCCTGATTAAGACAGGAGTTATAATCTCAGTATAATTGAAGATAGGTGGGCACAGGAATATGATAGGGAGTTTAAATATAAAATATTATATGTCTTCACCACTTAGAGTTGGTCCCTCTAAGTTGTGAAAAACTAAAGGGACAAATCATAGGAAGGTAAGGTCATGCTAAATGTGGAATTTATATTACTATATACTGATGAAATCCCTATGTATCACTAGTGCCTTATTTCTTTTAAAAAAAATTACATTTATTTCCATTATTTAATGAAGGGCAACTGAATAGCATAAATTCAATTTTAATGTATTCACTGAGACCAAAAATAATTAGCATATTTCAGGTTTTCAATACTCAGTTTCATATTTTTGAAACTATCAGGGAATCCTAAAGTATAGTCCCAAATTTACGAAGTGTGAAATGACTTCCTCTCCTTAACGTTAAGCAATTTTCCCTACATTATTTTATCTCTCGTATGCATAATTTTGTATTAGGAAGCAAGAAAACTAGTGATTACTTAATCATTCCTTAAACTATCTGAATGCAGAAGATATGGATTTTATCAGGTCTAAGAATTTTAATTCTCTGCATTTAGCTTTTTCTTTTTTCAAGTAATAGACACAACTTAGTTGTTAGGACAGAACTCTTTTTCATGACAAAGCATCTTAAATTTTAAACACATCATTAGTATTAGTCTTTCAATAAGGACAAAATATTGGTAATTTGCAGATGAAGGAATCATATCAGAAATGTTTAAAATAATAAGGATTTTGAACGTAAAGAAGGTGGAAATGAAATACAGTTTATCTGGAAGTCTATTATACAAGTACAACATTTAAGAATTTTTTTTCTCAAGTAAAAATTAGGTTAAATTATACATAAAATAGCACCGGGACACTTTGAATAAAGATAAAAGTCAATTAACATTGTGTGAGATAAATGTTTTTTCCTAACATGATATAGAAAAAAACTTTGTATATTTCAGAACTTCATAAATATATGTACACCTATCTGACTATATTGTAATGATGAATCATCCTTACCTCAATTTATTACCACAGAGATAAAAGCAGAAATCTGACATATTGCTGTAGAAAAATTTACAAATATCACTATGGCATTGAACACATATCCTTAGTAATGATTATAAGTAGAAGCAGAAACTTTAATAAAATTATCTAAGCACTTCAGATTTAGGATTAAGGTCAAATTTGCCTATAAACATCATTTTACTGTTTATACAATATTATCATATTTTTTATCATTAACATATTTCTGAGATTAACCCTAAATTTCTTTTTGAGATCTATCAATAAATATACTGTATAAAAATTCTATTTTCTCCATTTTCTATCATCATTATTCAAATATTCCTTTATTATTAATCACTGTGGATTTTTCTATAAAATCTTCAGCAAATTTCAAAAGACCGTTATAAAACTAATTTTTAAAATATTTTGATTATTTGGTATTTTAAACTAGTTGCACAGCACATATGAATGGCAAATATTTTGAAGTTATTTCTATGAAATAACAGTAACTATTAGTGGGAATGCAAATTAGAAGTTCTTTTCAAAATTGTAGAATTGGGTATGAATTTATTCATAGCTCTATTCTTACTGAAGAAGAATGGGTTAAAGGCCAGTTTTATGTTCCTGAAGGAGGATATTTTTACAAAGATTTTAAACCATGAGTTGACCAATTTCTTCCTTATTTTCTCACTCCTTTCCTTCTGTGCTTCCCCCACCCCACCCTCATCTCTCTCCCTCATCTTTTTAGAAATGTAGTTCATTTAAACATTGTAGCACATGGTAGAGTTAGCACCGTATTATAGCATGACATTTAGAATGGAAACTGGATTTTTTTATATAGGGTCAAGTGTATTTGTTAGCATAAAAATAGACAGGCCTGCAATTTAAAAATAATAACTTTGTTCCCTTTTAATGATAGGAAACAAAGCACATCTTAGGGCATCCTGAACATACATTTGAGAGTTTCTTTTTATTGCTGATTTCTCCTAATCTGGAAATATTTTGATATTTTTAATTTATTAAAGAGGAGAAAATTATAGTACAAATGAATTAATTAATTTTTGCTTGAAATACTTATGAATGAAATTTAAATTTCCATCTGAGTCTATCAAAGAGAGGCATTCCTTTCTGCATTAACTGTTGGTTTCAGAAGAATATGGAATACACACACTGAAAACACATTACAGCTGTGCCAATCTTTTTGCAATTATTTTGAATAGTTGGCTATTTGCCCCATTTGACAGTTTGTGAACATGGTGAATAATTTAACATTCATGCTGCTGCTGTTTTGGCACAATTAACATGAATTGCATATCTGCTGCTATTCAAATTGATTGCAATATGGGGGGAAAGTGAATCAATGTCTTAATGTTCAGTTCTTTGTACTCTATTTTTCCAAAATGGCTTACAAGGCAATGCTAAATAAAACATAATGAAGACCACTTTGTGTGGTGACCTAAAAGCCTCCGAGGACATCCCTTTTTATTAAATTCCTGATACCAATTTAGATCTAGTATCTAATTTTAGAATTTTCTTGGAGAGCCTGTCAACTGGACGTCCATGTATTCCAAGCATGTGCAAAATATTTATGGACCTCTGTCCAAAGCCAAAGACTCCCATGTCATTATGTATGTCATTGTCCATTTGTCATTCTGCCTAACATGACTCAGAGGCATGACTGTTACACAATTTCTTTCTTATTCTCAGTGGCATAACTTGAGGTTAGTCTTCTGTTGTGCTGTTTTAATCTTTCCAAAAAATATCAGTATAATTCAAGCTGGAAAAGGTATCAAGATTAAAAAAATAATTTTAAAAATACATTTGCCATAGATTCTTAATACCCTAATGCAAAGAGCTACTTTTCCAACTGCTTTTATATGTAAAAGAAAATCTGCGAGATAGATTATTTTTCAATACCTGAGGAGTCACTTTTAAATAGAGGACAAAAGGGATCATCCTTAAGAATTTGTTCAATAAATGAATATTAATGTTTAATAGGTTATTTGTAATTTTAAAATAATCATATATGTATATATGTACATTTTCAAAAATTGACACTACAATCTTGTCTTTGCCCTATTATAAAAGATTGCATGTTTTCTACATAACATAGAAAAATAATATTTGTTTCAGAGCGAATGAAAAATAAGTCCATTAGTTTTCCACATTTATACTTCAGGATGTGTTATGCATTCGTTCGTTCAGTAAGTATTTAGTGACACATACTACGTAACAGATACAATGCCAAGTTCTGGGGACATAGAATGAAACAGAGCTGGCATAGGGGAAATTTTCTAATGGGAAAGACAAACACAATCCACATAAATAAGATATTTCAGATGGTGATAAGGGCTGTGAGGAAAAATAGAGTGAGAGGACAGAAATAAGAGTTAGAGCTTGAAATTGGGTGTCAGGGAGAATGCAGCCTCATTCGGAATGTGACCTTCGAGTAGATACATGAAGAAGATGAAGCAATGAGCAACGCTGCTATCTGGGGAACAGCATGCCAGGCAGAGGGAACAGCAGCTTTTGGCCTTTGATTATTTATGTCCAAGAATGCAGAGCTTAGGGTTTCTATCCTAGGAACTCCTCTAAGGTGAGAAGAGAGAATACATTGTGTATAATTCAGCTATTTTCTTGTGTGCAGAAAGTTGGCAAAAATCTTCTCTCATCATTCCAGTTTTGTCAGTATAAAAATCTATCTTTTTCATAAACACATTTTAAAGTGCTGGTAGCATATTTGTCCCAGCTTCACAATGAAGTTGAGTTTTTAAAATCATGATCCTTTATATAGCTAATATTTTTATGTTATCTTACTAGATATAAAAATATAAGTCCAATTAAGTCATAACTATGTAGAGGGAATGTTAAAAAATGCAATAGAGGCTTTGTTGTCAGACATAAAATTACTTAATTTGCCCAGGCCTCATTTTCTTGGTAGGAAAAATGGGGCAAAAAGAAACTTCTTATATTGCAGAATACAATTGTGAGGATTAAAGTTATTATATAAAAGAGTATCTAGTCCAGTGACAGACTTATTGTGGGCCTTGAAAGCCAATGCAGGTTATTATCATGTAATCAATCAGACTATTTATTATTAATGTACAATAAGAAACTAAAATGTCACAAAGCCCATAATGCTTATATTTTCATGAAAATTACATTTTCTCCTTAAAAGCATACCACTTGGAGCAAGTAAAAGGTAAGTTAGCAATATACTTGTATGTCACATTGAGGCTCATAGTCCAATGCCTCCAATTACCATGATAGTGCTGGGACAACCTCCCTTTTTAGAAATGAAAGTCCAGGGGAGATTTAAGTGCTACACACTTCCAAAAGTTGGCTTTGGATCTTTTCTCTTGGTGCCTCCATGGCAGTTCTGCCTCCTGTGATTTGTATATTTTCATGTTGACTATACTAATACATTCAGGCAAATTCAGTTCAAGTCTTTTTTTTCTGGGATGTATTGAATCTTTTAGAGGAGATTTTATATCACTCCTCCAGAACACTGTGTTGATTTTATGTTGACTTCATAGGAGTCAGTTTTATTTTCCAGTTTCTCAAATTCTTGCTAGGACTCTTATTCTTACCATGTCATGCCATCGATAGAAATGTCACCACCAATTTTATAATCTTTTTGAATATCCAGAAAATGAAATACCTGAAATCTGGTGTAATGTCTCATTATCGTCATTATTCTGCACTATTCTGTGCTACTTCAAAGTAGCACACACAAAAAGTATGCTTTTAGAAGAGAATATCATAAAATCAGTTTGAATTAAGTTACAATTTCAGTGGTTTTAACTGCAACTAAATTTCCTGTAAAAAAAATCACTATGGATATTTGTATTAATTGGTACTAGGCTCAGAATTACATAATTAAAAATTAGGATAAGGATATTAAATTAATAATGCTTTTCAAGTCACAACTAACTTCTACTGCATTTCTTTCCTTGGAAGTAAGTGTAGGGAAAAAGAACAAAATAACTGATAAGAAAACTCAAACATTGGAAGATTTTTCTTTAATTAAAGTAACATCACAGAAATGATCACTTTTTCTTCAAACAATATATGCCTAGGATTGTGTGGGAGGAAAAAGGGAGCTTCAAAGGTAAGGAAGATACAGTGAAATAAAATGCTGACCAAATACTTAATTACTGTTATTTCTACCGTTGATTATTGCAACAGTAAAAATTTGATGCTGACTTTTAATAAAATTAGATGATGACTTATGTAAACATACATACACATAGACAACACACACAATTAAAATATTATAGAACAAGAAAACTCATAAAAGAAAGGAAAATATATACTCCAGTTACCAACTAGGAAAATAAAAATAGCCAGTTTCCACACATGAGCATAAAATTTTATTCTAAATTTCCCATCTGCCTAGCTTAAAAAGGATATATATTTTTGTTTATTGATTTAAAAAAATGTATCAGTTCTTTATTAGAGAAAACCTTTTCTGGCACCACATTCTAGGAGGAATTTATCATGTGTATTATTATTGAGATGTTGACTAGTACAATGAATAGTGGTTTTGCAGACCTTGTAAGAGTATTCTTTATAACACCATTTGTTATATCAACCTACAATAAAAGCAAAGGGTATAATATTGCACTGTGATCATTGAACCAATTTCTGTGAAAAGCCTGTGGAAGCACTTGGGGGAAAAATGGAGAAATAAATTAAATCAAATCATTTGGAAGAAAAGAGAATTAATTTCCCCATTGTGGTGATAATAAATGTAAACAATTGAGTATTCTCAGTAGTTTCCATTTTTAGAGTAAATGTCTCAATTTTCGTTGTCAATTCTAACTTCTAGGATGGAAAAGAATTTCTTTTTATGTTTAAGAAAGGGAGAGAGCTGATTAGCCAAAATCAGTAAATTATTAATTATTTCACTTGTAGTTTAGTCTCCCTAACCTACTGCAGTTTGGCTTCTGTTCCCACCACCAACTCTGTCTTCAGAGGTTACAGATAATTTTCTTCCTGCTGCTTCAAATAGTACACACGTTGCCCAGTTTCCACATGCCTCTCCCACATTTGTCTGACCTCCTTAAAAGTTTCTACCTAGATGACCATGACGTTACCTTCTCCAGTCCTCTGGCTGCTTGTCTTATTCTCCTATTTGGGGTTCTCCTCTTTTGCCTGTTCCTTACTGCAATACAGAGTTCTGTCCTCAGCCTCTTGACTCCCACATGTATCTCAATGTTTGTCTCTGGCATTAGAGCTTTAAACTAATTACCAAACTGCTTACACATACCTAAAATACATACTTGGTAATCTCAAAATCAGCAAGTTCAAAATTCAACTCCCTTGTCTCTCTCAGGCATAATTGCTCCTCTTCTTTTCTTGCTGGTATCAGTTAATAGGTCTATTCATCTGTACCATAATCATGGGAATTATGAGAAATGTTATAAAATCTCACTTCTTTATCCTCCTTTTATATCCAACCTTTTGCCAAGACCAGCAAATTTTGCCTCCTTTATACTTACCTAATCTGTCCTCTTCTTTTCCTATTCCATTGTGATGATTCCGGGCCTACTCACCTCTGGTCTAGACCATACAATAGAAACCTGCCTGGCCTTCTGACCTCCATGCTTGTTCCTGGGAAATACATCACTCACACTGCAACCAGACTCGTTTATCCAAAAGCCAAATCTATCTATAGCATTCTCCTCTTTAAGATCCTTTTGTGGCTTTTCATCACCTATATTAGAATTACAAGCATGACTGTATAGACACTTTTTGATTTGGCCCCTGCTGATTTCTCCTTCCTCTCTCTTCTCTCCTCTTTGCAATTTATACCCTGGTAATGACAAAATTGCTCCCATTTCCTGCAATCACACATGCTGTCCTATTTTGTGGCTTTGTAACTTTGGCTGAAGCCCTGGCACGACCTCCTCATCTTTCTTCACCTGCTCTTATTCATCATTTAAGATACAGCTCAGACACCATCTCCCACAGGAAGCCTCCTATAAAACACCAGTTGGGCTAAATGCCTATCATCTGTGTTATCTGAGCAATTAGCATGCTATATTTGTAGTTTCTTTTTATGTCACTCTTTCCCTAAGATTGGGACCTCCTCAAGGGCAAGAATCACATCTTATTTATTTTTTTTCTCCCCTACAGTAACTAGTACAGTGTCTAGAAATTATTCCAGTGTCTGAAAATAATAAATATTCATTGAAGTAAGGTGAATTAAAATTATTATTTTATATTGTTTTCCTTTCTATTAAATGCATTTCTCAATGTAATCAAATGAAAAGAATGTAAATTGAACATGTCTATTATTGTCTCTATTAATCCTCTCAGAAGAAAAAAAACTTCTCTTCCCCAAATGATAAGAATAGTAAACACCCTCCAGAAGCCTTAACTTGAGCCAAATTCATACCAATTACCTTTAATGTCAGAACCATGTAATGGACTTTTATCCCAAATTCCTACTTCATAGTCTGGTGTAGGAGGTATATTATAAATATTTTATTTAATAAATTAATACATTGTTATTAGGGCTATCATAGATACTGTTGAATATTTTGAATGATAAAGTTTTACATAACAGCCTTCACATTGTATTTCTCAACTGAAATTATAGTTTTACGTGGAGCAATATGAATCATTAAATTCTTACTCCTAACCAAAATAATTAAATATTGCTAATAATTTAAGTGATAAATTTCACACTGCAGTTTGGAAATATACTTCAGAATATAGTATTTTCAGTGTTAGAAGGAACTGAAGGTGGAATTTATCTAATCCAAGTAATTCATTTATAGAGAAAGAAATTGAGGCCCAAGAAATTCATTATCTAATAACACAAAATTGGTTTGTGCCCAAGCTGGAAATAGGAGGTTGGATTTCTCTCATCACACTGTACTGCCTCTTCACACATAGACAGCCTACTACACGAAGTGTTTAAATAATAGACTTCTTTTGTTGTCGTTATTCCTACTTGAACCACTGAGGAATGTACAGAAGGGTCATCTATAAAATTAATAGAATCACTAAGAAGTTGTTACAGAATGTTCTCTGCTTTGTAATTTCATTCCACATTCTATGCAGGTATATATGACAGAAGGGAGGTGTAAAATATGGTGTTTCATCTCCAGTATGCATGAAATAAAACAGAGGGTAAATAAAATTTTGAAATGCAAATATTAGTCACTAAGAAAATAGTTTTCTCAGTATTTAAAATTGAATCAAGGTATAAATAGGCCACTAGCCCATTAGTTGTAAAATAAAATACTATTTAGATGAATGTGGATATTATTTTTAGAATGCTAAATATACATAGTATCCATTTCTTGTAATGAAACTCAGGTGATAGTGTTTACCTTTAGACCCATTTATAATGCTGTAATCAGAAACCTGCTGTTTTCTATATCCTAAGAATTTGATTTCTGAAAATAGACTTTATCACTTTTTCCAAGTTTGAAATCTGAGAGTAATTCAGAATAAGGAAATGGATCAAAGCCAACTGTTCCACTTGTACTTAAGATGGCAGAAATCACACGTGAGTTTGTATCATTCAAGAGAGAAAAGAAATTACAACACATTATTGGAAACTACCTCAATTTAACCAAGTACTTAAAAAGAGACAAGAGTAGTTATCTTTTATCAATGTTTTAAAGTTTAGTTAAATGGCATCTAGGAGATTGTTGCTGTATACTGTTAAAAGCCTAGTTGTACATTGCCTCTTCAATTCAACTGCAAATTCTTGATGGCAGAAAATATGTTAATTATCTTTGAATTCTTACAATTTTAGCACAGTACCTGGCAGAAAAGTTCAATAACTATTTTTTGAATTACATTTAACAGGTACATATGTGTGTATATAATGTATGCTTGTATGTGTAAGCTTATATGTATACATAAATATGCATACATACTTATGTATATAGGTATATGTATGTATGTATACATGTACATGTATACATACACACATATATACATAAAACACAAAAGACTGAAATGCTTTATAATCTTGGGAGGAAAAACATTCAGGTGCAATCTCCTCACTGTCTCAAGTGTTTTAAGGTCCTCTTTACATACACAGCCTTATTCTCTCAATTGCAGTATTACTTTATTGTAGTACAATTGAGGAAAACCTGCTTCCCATACCAACAGCCCCACCAATCTCCTGGGAAAAGGGAGACACATTTTTCCCACACCTACTTACACGGGAAGAGGACTTACCTTTTAAATTTTATAACACCTGATTTTTAGCTTATAGGTCAGAGACCTGAGCAAAATGAAAGCCATTTATGTCAAACCTATACCTAATGAAATTCTATTATTTAAGGATATTTCATCACCCTACTACAAACTACTTTTCTACACATCCCAAAATAGGACATAGTAATTTCTTCAGTTAAATATAGTTTTTAAAACATAGCCTTTTTTAATAAACTCTTTTTTTTTTAAATAAGCAAATGGTCATTGACCAGTGTTTTGAATACTGGAATTTGTTTTTCAAACATCTTAATGGGTTCTGGATTTGAACTTTGAGTCAGATTTTGACAGAACAGGCAGAGTTCTTCTGAAAACCTTCAGAATTTTTTTCAACTTCTGTGTTTGCTGTTCATCTAAATGTAACAGTTTGTCTCTTGCTGCCCACCCCATCCTGCATCTCCAAGGAACCATGACAATAGTCAGGAAGTCATTCACTTACATTTATTAAGGACCCATTGTGTGAAAGGAATTGTACTAGGAACCTCACAGGAAACAATCCATATAAGCCTTACCATTGAAGAGGTCCCCCAATAGAAATGGTACTACAGGACAAATATATTCATGAAATATGCACTTTACTGACAGAATGAATACATATACACATGTCCAGAAGATTATATTTATGTATTGAGATTGAACTCATAGTGCATAATGAGTGTTGGAGTGCTTGCAGTAAGAATAAATAGTTTTGCATGACTTTTGTGAAGAATTGAATATAAAAAGGTAGTGAATCAAATCAGAGGTAGAATGAGCTAAGGAAGGGGATATTTACTATAATATTATTATTGTATTATACTATACATAGAAAAATACCTTACCCATTTTTTACTGTATCCTGTCACTTGTTTTTGCAGCTGAAAGAGAAAGAACTGTGGAAAGTATTGTAAATTCATTTAATGAACACACAGAAAATAGAAAATTAACAGTAATCAGAGAAAAACTTTTCAAGTAAATAAAATGTCATCTTAGTTTCTACAATAAACAGGGCTTTTAAAAATTCACTAAAGTAATTTGGTTTATTTTTCTTTCTTTTTTAATACTTTTAAAGTATATATTTATTATGGAGATATTAACATTTAAATAAATCAGAATGGGAAGAATGCCATGGTGTCAATCATGTAATTTTTGTGAAATTATTCTGAAATTGTATGAGGCAAAGGAAACATGATCTAACTGCTGGGGCGGCAAACAGCCCGTCACTGTTAGATAGCTGAAGTGCCACATCCTGCATCTTATTAAGTGTAACTCAATCATCTCTATTTTAGCAGAAGAGTCTTTATTTTCATCCTGGCACTCCAGTCTTAAAGTAGACTAAAGCTTAAGTTTGTTTAAAGCTACAACATGATTATTCCAATAAAATAATTAGTGACATTTGAACCACTTTCTGATAGACTCAATTTAGTGAGAGACTAAGTGGATTTCCACATTTATTGAATTCACATTTAAAAATGCTGTTGAATACATTTGAAACAGTATTTTTGAGGGAGTAAAACAGGAATAAACTTTAAGAATTTTGGATAAGGTTATAAAATATGCTTCTTTCCTTAGAATCCACTGAGCATATCACACTATTTATGGCCAATACTAGGAATTTTTGCCATGGACTGATACTTATGCATATGAATTGTAATTCTTTTCAGATTGTGGCAATTGTATTTTCATGCTTAACTTTGTACTGATTTTGGACTTCTGACAATTATTATGAAACAATAAATATGAACATGAATTATTGTATAAATCAAAGTATCTGTAAGAATTCATCTTGTGAATTTAAATGATATTTTGTGGGTATCCATTTGCAGATGTGAGAAACTGTTCAAAGACAGTTGTATAATTTTAGTCATTGTCATGCTTTGCCAATGTATTTTAACAAAGACACTAAAGGTAAAAGGAGAATGTTCCTGTTGAAACTATTATAGTAAAAATTGCACCAGGATGGAAAATTAACTTATTTACCAGCCAATCAGGATTCCCTAGTGTTCTGAAAACAGCATGAAACAAAACTTGTTGAACAGTTAAAATACTAAGGAGTGCTATTGACCTATGAGATGTAATGACTTAAAATATAAATAGTAGCAGGAGATATTCCCATAATAATTGTACAGGTGTTTCACCTGTTGACCTTAACTTCTCTGCTTCCTCAAGTTAAGTATGACACTTATCTGGGAAAATAATCACTCACTAACTCATGAAGTTTGCAACGTAGGTTATTAAAACCCACTGACATGTTGAGCATTTAGGACTAGTAATGAGTCTTCTGATAATTTAAGGCTTGATATACCATAAGAGATACCCTTCTTTCTGTGGAAGCCGTGAAAAGTGGAGGATCTCAAATCCACATCTGGCCAAGTGAGTCACCAGCAATTTGTTAAGTGGTGAAATGCTGCTCTCCTTCAATTTGCAGCTGCCTGCAGTTGTAGGGCTGATTAAAGAAGGCAACCTCATGCTTGTTAGTGTAAGTCATAGTTTCTCTGCTTACTAATACCCTCTCTTCACATTTAATTTAGATAATCTTATTCCTCATGGTCACATCTACTGCACTTGATATGTAGATCTGATGCATTTAAAATCTAACACGTAATGCTTAAAGGACAACTTTTCAAGCCATAAAATTAATAGCACCCTAGATCTTTCTTTCTTCTTTTTCATTTAATATTTGTGATGCCTACTGCAGGTGACTCTCAAGAAGTTGCCCCCTTTCTCCAAAATGGCATTTCAGAATTACTGCTTTTTCTCCCCAATATCTACGTGAGACCTCCATCCCCTACACTGATGCCCAGAGGCTTAACCCAACTCTGTGGCTACAGAGTCTGACTCCACAGTGTGGCTCCCTGGACATCCTTATAGTTGGCAATGACAAATATATCCAATTTGACAGCCAAGATGGAAGAAGGGGATGATGATCAGCTGCGTTTCTAGACAAAGAAACTTACAATATTTTTACAAAGTGTGATTGTGCGACTTAAAGCCATATAAAGCCATATAAAATCTGTCTCATATAATACATATATTTTCACAATTTGTGTTTCCTTCCTTTCTGGGAGTTTCTATTCTTAATTTTTAAATTAATAAAAATAGATCTTTTTACCATTTGGAAGTACTACATGTTTAGAAACACTGTAGAATACTCATTTTGATTAACACCTATTTCAGCAACATACTGTGATAGTTCACAGGCTATAGTAAACCTGAAGAGTCTTAAATTTCAAAAGAAATATATAATTGTATAAAAGTAATAAAAATAACAAAACAATGAAATTATCTATGTTTTGAAGGAGTGACCAAACATTTTGTTTTATGGACTATAATATGGTTATATTAGCAGCATTTTAAGGGAACAAATTAGAACTCTTTCTAATGCTATGGTCTACACTCCATTAAATGTTTCATATAAGAGCATAAACAACTAGTGGAATTATATTTGCAAAAAATAATTTCTACCAAACTATTTATTAAAATTGGGAGATTTCTGGGGCACAATATTTTATCTAGCATACATTTCCCCTGACTCTCTGATTAATTTGTCCATTAATTAATAGGTTAAGCTTCACTCTGTGCTAAATGCTATGCTGAGCACTGAAAATAAAAAATGAGAAAAAAAAAGTTTCTGTTCTCTTTGAGATTAGAGCCTACTAAGGAAATTTGTTATGATGTAAAGTAATAAGAGCTATAATGGATAAATGCACCCAACACCATAGAAATATGGGAAGGGGGAGCTCTCAGAATACTTGCAAAATATGGTGGCTTTTTAAAAAATATAGAACAATTTCATATCCTGAGTCACTAATGCAAAATAGAGGCAGGTTAGCTTTACGGGAATACAATAGCCAGTAATCATGAGTCATCCACAAAATATGTAGATGATCTGTCATCAGCTAAAGTCTTCTACAATAATAGAGAATGTATTTCTAGAAGGAATGAAAAAAAGATACAGGAATTAATGAAAAGAATATAGCAGTAGAGAGACAAAAAATAATTTAAGCACACTATGCCAAAATAGATACAGAGATATTTACAGATGGCTTATATGACTTGTGGTAGGGAGAAACAAAGATAAATTGGCATTAGGACCCCTGTTACTGGGAATATATATCGTTGTCCTCAAAAAAACTTGTAATTTGTTTTACAAGTCACAATGACTGGAACGTAGGAAAATCTCAAAATTTTGTTGAATGGGTAGATAAAAAAAGAAACAATGCAAGAAATGTGGTAAGTAAAATGTTTTCAAATGTTATTGGTTTTGAGAGTAGAGAAAGAGTATATTTTAAAATTGTGTCTCTGAAACCAAATTAGGTGTGCTGGATAGCACACTATAGCAAGTACCTACAAACTCACATTGACAGCCTAAGAAATAGATGACCACATTTAACTTGATTCATTCAATTTTAGTTTTCTTCTTTCTCTGTTTGTCATTTTCCTTAACAGAACTGAAATAGGTTTAACAGCATCATTAAACATGCAATGATTTTAATAAGTCAAATGAGACCACCACCATATCTGATTATCATTATTTTTATTTATTTTTTTAAATTGATAATAAAATTAGATGTATTTACCATGTACAACATACTGTTTAGAAGTATATATACATTGTGGAATAACTAAATCTAGCTAATTAAGATATACATTACCTCACATAGTTATCAGTTTTTTGGTGAGAATACTTAACATCCATTCTTTTAGCATTTTTCAAGGATACAATATTTTGTTAACAATATATAGTCACCATGTTGTACAATTCTATCAAAACTATCAAATACCATTTCTACAAAGTTACACAATGAGAAATATGCTCTTTGTTAAAAGCATAAGTCCAAAAAAACTAGCTTTTTTCCTCATGCATAATCAGCATATTATGATAGTTACTGATGAAGCTTTAGCTGAGATAATAAAGTTAAAAACTGTGTGAGAGCACAGTTAGATAGGGTGGACATTTTTGTCTCAAAAGGAGGATTATAAAATTCAATTAGATATTTGGGGGTCTTTCAAGTGCTTTAAATCACCAAAGTCATGTATGAACTTTAAATAAAACTACTAAGGGAATAATCATATTGTCATTTAAGTCTTCAAGTCAAACCTTTTCAACTTGGATCTGTAATTGGAGAAGATTCAAAGGTGTAGATATTGGATGCTATTTCTCTTCTCATTGATACAACAGAAAAGAAAATGAATTTATGTTGATTGATTTTCAAAAAGATTAATTCTATGGATATGCTCTATATCCAAGGAAAAATGGAACATTGTTTTTTTTCACAAATCATTGTTAATAATTAAAAAATTGTTAAGTAATAAGGCATTTTCTAATCTCCTCCATAAGGTGACGGCTGCTTTTGCAGCTAAGGCAGTGAAATAAAACCTATTATATAATTCTACCCCTACATCACAAAAGAAAAAATGGGAATAGGTATAGAGTAGATCAAATAATGTTTTATACTTTAGACGATGTGGAATAGGAAAGAATAATTGAAGTCTTTTTCTTTCTAACTCTTGCAATTTAAAGAAATTTGTGCTCTTGAAAAGCAGAATGCACTGTAGTTTTTGAATCACAGTCCACTAAACAGTTGGTTTTGCCATTATAATAAACCCTTTTAAGGAGCTTTAATTCTGTTTCAGCATTTCTGTTCCCTATCCTTATCAGTTTCAAACTCTTTAAAAACATGTAAAACAAAGAAAAAAGGGCTCTTTCTAGAATATAGAGATGGTAATAAACTTACATCTGAGGTGCAACATTCTTTTTCAGTGGATAACAAAGGGAAACTATGCATCTGCTTTGCCTGAGTCAGATGTAAAGTAATCCCTTAAACAATATTGCCTAGTCTCTTCACTTTATTTATTTAGCGTAGATCTGCTTATTTATTTATTCGATGAAAAGGCGTGTGGTATGCTTTTACTGAAAGCAAATAACTAATAACTTCATGTCCTGAAACACTCAACAGCCAACCTGCTCATTTCATTTGTATTCCACAGATGCCTCATTTTTTCCTCCTCACTGCCTAGCCTGTACTGATCAGTATTAACAATGGGATTTTTGTCTCACTTGAAAACTTTCTTGTTCCATTTGAGTTGAGGTGGAGACACTTAATTAAAGAAAACCAGGTATTTTCGGTGTTTTATTGTTTTTTAATATATCAATATTCAGGAACACTGCATTCATTCATCAGATAATCTAATAAAGAAGCTGTAGTGATGACAAACTCCTTAAACAGATAGAAATGGCAAAGAGAAAAGGTCACCTTTAAAACATTCTGAAATGTTGAAAAATATGATGGCTTTAAGGAGACAAAAGAAAAGAGAGACCACGGAAATGATAAATCATGTTGCTATAACTGAATTCCAGCCACTTTTGGCAACTTAGATAGTAACTGTAACTTATGAAATTTTATGCATCCCTTGTCTTGTCACTCTCTTCCATCCCCCACTCAAACTTACCTAAAAAAATTCACCTACTGGCTGCACTACTCAAATGCTCAAGGAAAGAGAAGTTCACCACTAAAAGACGTTCCCTGTCATTTCTGATAGCCTTAATTGTCTAGATTTTTCTTAAAATCTATAGCTGCAATTAATGTAACTATTTGGCCAGTTTCTGATCTCCTTCTGCATTTAATACTTATCACTTGTATTCATTTGAAAAACAAGGAGTATTTTTTATCTTCTGAGTCCCTATTTACTTTAAAATATCATGAACATTAATATCACAAAAGAAAAGAGGGAAACACAAAATTCTTTTTTCCCCCTCAAACTGTTAGAAATTCAGTCCAGAGGGGGAGGAGCTTGCTTTACTGAAATCACTATTCATGAGAGGTGGAGGGAGTTGGAGGGAGAGGGAGGAGTTAATTCTTCCCTAGAGATTGAATTCTCTTTGCATTTTATCAATTCCTTCTCTCAACTGGTACTTTCACATGTTGCTTATACTAAAAGCATTCATAAGGGTCAGATTATGAAAAGTTTAACTTAATTTCTTCAACATTGCTTTTAACCTCCTACCCCCCAGTTCCCAGCGACAAATGCAGTAGTTCTTAAATCACTATCATTTTAAATGGCTAGAATGAATAATACATCAACTATTTAGTTTTCCCAATTAATAGGGTGTCTTCTGATCTTCTAAAGAATTTTTTCACCCACACAATTCTTTTTTAGAAAAAAAGAAGGTTCAAATTTCCTGTATTCGAAAATCCTCATTAAAAATGAATTTCCAACACAAGAAGTCAGAGCAAGGGCAAATGTTCCACTATGACATTTGCTGTAATTGTGTTGATCATATGCCTTTTTCAAACACTAATGAAGCACCCCCTGAAGAAAAAAAAACAGTGAATAACAGATGTTGGGTGAAAAATTATATATGTTTCTTATGTGACTCAATTGAAAAACACCTTGGGAAGAATACTGAATTTGTTTTTATTATTGATTTCCTTCTTGGCGTTGTTTCTTAGAAGAACTGGTTAACCAGCTCATTTTGAAATTCCCAACTCAGTAATTTCCCTTAAAGAAGTCATCTACTTCTGAGGGTGGCAGACACCTTTGGGGAGTTCATCTATCTAATCACAGTAAAATGGTGGTGGAGGGAAATTGCAGGGAAAGGTAAGCTTGCTTAATCAAGTGCTCCATAACTTCAAGTACCTTTTATCCACTAAATCTTTGAAATACATGAAACATACTTTCTCTTTATATTCTTTTATGCACAGATACAGCAAGTGTTTTTACCTACTACTCACAGAAAGATTCAGGGTATTTATAACCTAGGAAAATACTTAGAATGCTATCTCACAAATTAAAAAACAATTTCTACTCTTAAATTACAATGTTTATTGCCATTCCAATTTGTTTTATAATAACAAAGTACAGAGAGTGAACATTTAAAAAACATATGCATTGGTTTCATCCAATACATGAAAAGATCAGAAATACATATTCATGGAAAAATAATTTAATATGTACCATGTGTGGCTATACAGATCATTATTGAAAAACAAGAGTTAACTAACCTGTTGTGAAGTGGGAAGTGTTGTTTCTCTGGAAAAATCAAGTGTGTCACCCAGAAAGTTGCCACTCTTAAAAATCTTAGTAATCCATCTCAATATGGAAAGGGGTGAGGTTAAAAACTACTGATTTATTCGACAGAAACATATACAACAGCATGATCACCATATTAGGCACCTGCTCAAATTCGACTCTGTGGCAGGAGTTAATCACATTTGAAAACTTGAAATGTTAGAACATATTAGGAACTCAGTTACAAATAGAGTTAATTATAGTACATGATGTAGCTTGTGGGTTAGAGAATAATTGGAAATAGACCACTTTGAGGATGAAACAAATAAGAATATTTCACTTACACCTTAAATAAAATTCAATGTTAAAAGGTCAATATAATATTTCTGGCATTTAAAAGGTAGTAAATGATGCAGTAAAATCAGCGGTTGTGGTGGCAAGTGCAGCAGGCTTTCTCATTTCAGGCCTTGGGCCACGGATTTCTCAGAGTAAGGAGTAATCCTTGGGGGAGTGGATCAAAAATCACATTTCACACAGGCAGTCAGATTCTGAAAGATTCTGATAGACACCCACCTATATCCACCCCTACTTTGCTTCTACTTTATTTGAGAAATAGGTTTAACCTTGGTTACCTCTCAGGTGTTTGGGGATATTAAAAAATGTTGAAAACAACTTTATTAAACCCTGACCAAAGTCAAATAAGAAAGCAGTAGAAATATAAGATTTCAATACTTTTTAAAGTATTTTTCAGGCATATACTTTTTTTTTCCTTTATTTTTCTTTAAGTCACAGTTAAAATATCTATATGTGGCTAGATTTTTCTATTTTATAATTTAATCAGTCTAGGACAGTTAGATTGGCTTAAGAATTTTGTATTTTTACTTTTTTAAAATAAAAAATTCTGCAGAAAAGCAAATGTAAATGTAAATCTATTAAACTTTCAAACATCTGGAAAAATACAAAGATCATAAATAATTTGGAAGGTAAGAAAAATATCAAATGTAAATAAATATATCAAAAAGTTTTTTTAAAAAATAGTGTATATGTGGGGGTGTTTGTGCTACCAAATTCCATGCATCAACATTAATTTAAAATATTTGTTTTACAAAATGAAATAACTCTGTCCTGATTTTGTGGTTCAAAATCCAGATTGAATGTCTTTCTTCCCCATGGAGTAAATTTTGACCCTTTTTCTTATCTGAATTTACTTACAGACTTTTATTTTTCCTGGAACACATCAAAATGTTTCAGGATTAGACATTACACAGGTGAAATGGATACACTTCTAAATTTGCTTATCCTGTTTAGCTTTGACAAAAAAAAACTTGTTCTCCTACTCTAGGTAACAAGAATGAGGGTAAAAAAAATCTATTTTATGACATTTAAAATACATATTAGTGAAAATGGTGAAACTGTCTAAAGTATTTAAACTAATTTTGTGTGATATTTCAATAAGATAATTCATTAGTCCAATGCTTTAAATAATCCCAAAGTGACATGAATTCCTCTGCAGAATGAGTGTCTATAGAGAGTAATCCATGGAAGACAGACAAGCCTCTTGTCATTTGTAGCCTTAATCCATTGCCTAGAGCATGAAAAGTGCTCGGGATAACAAGTGTGGGAATCAGTAAAATCCACATTATTTTTGGATTTTATTTTCTTAACAATACTGGCTGATCAATAGGCTTGCAGTAACTGACAAATACAATAAGATCTGTTTGATGAATCAATTTAGTGAAGTAGATAGAATCCCTCCTCCCCTTCCCCCATTCTCCCCCACTTTAAATCCTCTTCCTCCTCCTCCTCCATCTACACTCACACAAACACACACTGGGGCGGGGGGAGGGGGGGTACTGCTCTTTCTCTATTGGTCTGTAGACATTAAGTAAGGAAAGATGTAGTGACAATGCTTAGATTTTTTTTAACGAATACTAAGCCGCTTTCTGTAAGTGTTTATGTTTTTAATTGTGACACTTACCCTCTCCTTTCAGCCCAGAAGTTTCCATATTATTGAAGTTGAGCTCTTTCTTCTGTGTTTTAAGTGTTGTATGTGTGTGGGGGGTGGGGAGCAGTGGTAGGAGGGGTAGGGCAGAAAGAGTTGAGGAGGAAAGAAAGGAAAGTTCTGTCCTGTCAACTTTTATACAACACTCTCAAAAAATTCTTATAAGAATGTCAGTTTAGGGGAAAATGAAAGAAGAATAGGAGAGAAATCTTAGAGACCACAGACAACATGACTCTTTCTGAATGAACCAATGGTGTTTGTATGACTGCCTGAATACATGCATATGTGTCCCACAGAAAATTTAGTAAGCCTTCACCAGCTCCTGAAGATACAGAGATGTTCTTTTTATGTTGGTCCTTGACACTCAGCAGGGACTTTTGTGAACTTTGTCATCTTCTTCTGCCCTTTAAACCAAAACTAGGGAAGTGGCTTTAATTAATGAGATGTGATGCATTAAAAATGTTAGCCAGAGCATTCCAGAAGCTGGAAAATCATAGATGTTTTTAAATTCTGAGTATCCTTTTGAGAATCCCCTGTTGTAATTTATAATTCTCAGAGGACCTATATTTGTCTTGAACTGATTGTTGAAATGGGCTTTACCAGGAATTTCTTCGCTGAAATTGCAGTGGGGGGGGGTGTTGAGCCTAGAGGGTTTGTTGGAAGGAGGGAATGATCTCTAACAAGGCTTTAAAACCTTCAGAGGTTAAAGTTACATTGATGAGGAGATATATATACACACACACATACTTACACACATAAAATGCACAAGTTCAGCAAGATTGTATAAGCATGAATTGTAAATTTTGTAGGTAGCAGAATTCAGATTTTTTAAATCAAAATTGCACCCAAAAATGGCTATAAAACAACGCTTGCCTTGGGAAGTAAATTTATAGCTACATGCCTTTCACAGGCACGCTGGAGGGTTCTGCTCCCGGCTCTAATCTCTACGAGATGGTTTTTGCATGTGTCGTGTGACAGGAGGGAAGGGGAGTCGGTTGAGCTCGCCTGTTCTCCCATTGTCAGCCAGGCTAGTGAGTGTTGGGAAAACCTGTCTGTGGGATCTTGTGTCATCTCTCCCTACATGTGTACAGGAAAAGTCCGCGCTGCTCACGGTTCCTCTCTCTCTCGCTCTCGCTCGCTCGCTCGCTCTCTCATTCTGTTTCCCTTTCATTCTGCTTCCCCGGAGCCGAATGAAGCAGGGAGCAGGATTAGAGTCTGCCACCGGCTATCAGAGGAGCTTAGATAAAAGGAACTGCTTCTTAAGCACCGCTGCAGCAGCCCTTGTTAATTTTTTTTTTTTTTCTTTCTACACAACAGTTGTACCTCATTATCCGGTGCCTGGCTCGGATTTTTTTTTTTTTTGGGAGGGTTTGAAGTTTCTGTGCTTCAGTGACTGTTACAGAAGAAGAGGTGTTAGTGTTGCCATGAGGTCTTGATTGTCTGCATTTATGAATGAAACTGACCTAAATCACCTGTTACCTCCAGTTTCCAGATTGTTTGAACTTCTCTGGCGGCACAATACAGGAAGGAAGACTAAAGCAGCAAAGGGACCTACGGTGTCTGCAGCATGGGCTGGTTGACTAGGATTGTCTGTCTTTTCTGGGGAGTATTACTTACAGCAAGAGCAAACTATCAAAATGGAAAGAACAATGTGCCAAGGCTGAAATTATCCTACAAAGGTAAATCTTTATTTTTCTTTTATTTGGCTAGCTTTGTAATCCCCCCCCACACTTCATTCCTTGAACTCCCTCCCAATGCAAACCATCAAACCTTTAGTTTAACCTGTGTGATTATTTGTATTTTGCTGAGATGATTTAAACCATTTTTTAAAAAAAGCATGTCTTCTGTTTGATATATGACAATTTAAATGCAAACAAAGAACATTTAATCACATTTGCAGAGAAGAGCTGCATGCCCGGTACGGTACGTGCCGATCCTTGTATCTTATGATCTTATCTTATGTTTTGTTGATTTTTCTGACTTTACTTCTATGAAAATATTTTCTAAAAAATACTAATGCAAAAATGGTCTCTTTGTAGATGTGCATGCTTCACCCATAAAAATTGTTAGGAAGAATTGCATTTTCTTAGTTTTAGACACTAAATGGTTAATAATCATCATGAATATTCAGTTTGTTCAAATCTGACAATCAGATGCTTAACATAAGCAGTAGATCGTGGTTTGCCAAGAGAATATAAACTGGATAGAACAGACTAGTTTTCCACAGTGTGGTATGATTGTACAAAAGACTGTGTATTTGGCTAATTGGTGTAAAGCTAAAGTCTTTGAAATATAATGTTATTTAATTCCATATGTACTTCAGTGAGAATTGAATAGATATTATTCTCTAGTTGCATAGATAGTTTGCGTGAACTTCTCTTTTAAAAAGTATACATTAAAGAGAGGAATAAAAACAGCTTTACCACATGGTACTTTATTTGGTTACAGTTTAATTATGTGCTTGTTTTTTAATAAGAATTTTTAAGAAAATATTTATTCTACATTTGTTTAGATAGATTTTATAGATAGATGTATAAAGTAATGCTAAAATAGATTCCAAAATGACATATATAACTTTAGTGGCAGAAAATATTTATATGACCCAGGTATTATTTAAATGGAGTTGAAGATTAAACTGTTCTAACTCAAGTAGTTTTACTCCCTAAGGTGTTGATTTCTTATGATTCTCAGATTTCTAGAATTGGGGGTGGGGCAGTGAGAAGCTCTGTGCTTATATTTTAGCTTATAAGGAGAAAGAAAATTATTGAATCTGTTTGTAGAGACATCTGTCTACTGTACATTGTTATTATGCCAGAAAACATATTCTTTAATTTTCACATGATGGGGAACATCTCTTTCTGAGTGCTCTAGTGTGAATGAGGATCTCAAATAAGGAAGAAAGATGTAATTTTCACACTTTAGATTAAAAAATTAAACACCTATAAAATGTGTTTATTTGGACTTACTACTTAACACATTGAATTGGAAAGTATATTTATTTTTGGTATAATATTTTCTTGGTTATCAAATTGGGAATATATTTTAAACATAAACAAGCAATTGTACTTAGTTTTCAAGTTTTAAAAACTCATAGCACCTATTAAATATTTAATTAAATCTCTATTATATTTTTATTTAGTAACAGTCTTTAAATTATTCCCATAGAGTATGATATTATTATGGTATCTGTGTTTTCATCAGTTTTGCTTTCTATTTTCATTCCTTGGAAAGGTGTCATCAAATATTCTTAGGTTGATGGTCCACTTTATCCAAGTTTTTGTTCCTTATGAGTAAGTTTTACATACAACTTTAGTTCTCAAATATGTGAGTGGCTATTTGCTGTAATTTTAGATTAACAAATTTAAAATCATGAAATACATTTTAAAAATCTAATAGATTTGAATATATTTGTCTAAGTGCTAAATAAATTATAAAATAAAATAAAAATAGAGAATTATGTTTCTTTGTTTTGCAAGAAATTTCATTCCATGGTAATGAACTCTCCATTACAGAGGAGGCACTTGTCCTTTCTATACATTAAAAATATAGCATTTAATTGGAATACTCCTTTGTTGTGTATACATGCTTTAAACTTTTCTGATGAAACAAACTTATATATTGACAAGATGTGTGTATTTGACATTGTCTTTATATGCCTTTCAAAGCAGTGGCATCCATTGGAATTATTCTGCTTTCCTTCAAAACAAAAATTGCCCTATAGCTATGTAACGATTCTATTGATATACTAGAGCTTGGCAATTTGGTAAAATATACTGTGAAATAAACAACAGCAAGATGCATAAAAGGAATGACCCAATCAATTTTTTTCTGTCATTTTATTGGTCTGTCATTACCTTTTTGTCTCTATATGTATACTTGTTTTACCTAGAAAGCACCTGGTAACCAATTGTTAGTATTTTGTTTCTAAAGGATAATAGAGATTTTCTTCTTCTTTTTTCTTTTTTTTTTTTAGCTACTTCTTGTTCCTACTTAATTAGATGTCAAACACAGTTAAAACATCCATTGCATTGCCCTTAAAAGTATTCTAGCATGATTCATGAAGAGTTAAATCCCTGCCAACCTTAATTTCCCATGGTCACTTGTTTTCAAAGATCCACCATTAACTCTCTCATCGCTCAGGTTGCCAAAATGAAGTTTCAGGCCATCACTGTGCTTAGTTTCTACTTGTCATCTTGCCTAGTAGGAGATGAAAGAGATTTGATATGTTAAATGAGAAAGAAAAATAAGTAAGAACAAAAAGGTAGCCTTTGCAGTGGATATACATACATATCTAATAAGATACCTCTTTACTTTCTAGGAAAAGGAATTGAATAGATGTGTTCAGGACCATCTGGACAAGTGATAATATTAGAAAAATGGGGGTATGCTGGCTTTTCCTCTAAACCAGTCTGATTTAGAATCCTTATGGGGGAAGAAAATGTGAGAATTCTGTAAATCTCAGCAGTCACATAGAAATTATCCTCAAGAAACGTTCACTCAGAGATACTTTTGTCTTCTTTAAATATATGTAATATAGTTAAGTGTTAAAATGCTTCTTTTCAAAATTGGTGAATAACTGTTTATTTCTTCTACAAAATTAGTCAAATTTCACTTTTCTCGTGAAATACTAGATGACATATTATCTTCCATTTGGGATATGTGGTACAAGGAAGTCTTCAGAAAACTATGTGAATCACAAGAAAATAAATTAGGCTTTGGGTTTTAAATAAATGATAAATGTTCCATCATTCAATGTAATGGGCTTTTCCAGGACACTGTGAGCTTCAGTTTTAGTAGAAATCAAAGACACATGCAAGTCTCGATGTGATGATGATCCTGTGAACCTAAAGGTTAAATCAATGATTTTAACCTTACCTTGATAGGGAGGACTTAGTAAATAGCACTTAAATAAATGGTAGGCATTTTAAAGGCTTTCCTTTTATATTTTCTAAAGTTTTTTTTTCCCCAAAGTCAAGTTGTTTAATTCTTGTAAGAATGAGATTATCAGTTAAATCAAAATTATCACATATATGTTTCTGATGCTAGAAGATAATTTTATTTAATTAAAGATTCTGAAGTTAAATTTACAAAAGTTTGTTTCTTTACCTTTTGTTCAAGAAATTGTGATTGCTTCCAAAACTAATTAATATGAATAATGATTTTTTAAATTAAACTTTTTGACTTCATTCAGAGATTTTCTTTACTTTTATCAAAGCAGTGTTTGTGTACACACACACACATACATGGGTACATATACATGTAAACACATACATATATTGGAATATATGAGAATGACATAACTTCATTTTATAATTAAGAAAGTAATCTCATCAATCTACAGGTTTTAATAATAAAATTCTTCACAAATAAAATCGTTACTGGTTTAAAATAACATTCATATTTTAAATTTTATACATATATATAAAATAGAGTGGGTGTGATCTTTTGAGTCCCTTGGAAAGTTTTCATGGGTATCTTAAGTATTCACATAATAGTGTAGAATAGACTTAGTCTCATACTAAAAATCTCCTCACATCTAAAATGGAATGTTTCTAGGAAAAATGGGGGTGGGAAGGACACACAAGTGCCAGTGCACACACATGTGCACACATACAAATATACATAGAGTGAAGGAGTTATCCATTCTTTGCGATGCCTTTCTCAAATAGTCACCGCGTATTGGGCACCAGGTCTCTGACTTGCTGATTCTTATTAATGTGACCTTTTCTTCTCAATTCTATTAACTTTACAAATCATATTTTGATTCTGAAATCTCGAATTTAAACACACTGAAATCTAGAACTTTTTATTCATCTATTCAACAAGTATTCCCTTAATGAATAATGAAAAATGAACATAAAATAAAACAAAATGCTCAGTCACACATCTTGTCATTCACCACTGGTCATATCAAATGAGAGTGAGGGAAAATCTCCAATTTGTGGTTTCTCTGCTTAAAACTGCAACCAGACTGGCCTTTGAAATAATAATTTATACACTATAGACTTTAGCAATTAGAAAAATAACTGAGATCACAAAACCATTCCATGTAAGCCTGTAGCCCATCAACTTTTAAAAATGGTATTCAGTCATTACTAGCTTGAATAAATCTGAGTACAAATAGATAATTCTTCCATTCTAACTTTTTATATTTTTTCTCTTCTTTTGAATTATTTCCAGGACTCTACTACTGTCAGTGACATGAAATACCTACATATTTAGCCAACTAAGTAGATGTATAGATCTGTGATATCGAATTTCTCTTTGTTTTCTGATTTTTAATTATCACACATAAATCACATAATTAACAAATATGTTGTAAATTTGGGTCAGTTATATTTAAATTTTATGCTTAAGATTTAATGTAGTTGGAGGATCTTTCAGGAATAAATTTAATTAGAATAAATAAATATGATTGCATATGTACCTAGTAACAAAAATAAATGTTAAATTATTGGTTATAGAAGATATTATACTTAATGTGAATATATAATTATATTGTGGATTAAATTTTGTATCATGTTTTCAGGTGTGTGCTTTAAGAAACTTGTATTTTAAAGTTATGGACTTTATAAGTTGTCTGTAAGAAATTGTGTGGTTTAGCTTGATCTCACTTTTTCTCACTTAAACTTCAGTGACACACCTATGTATATAGCTTCAAAGGTCAAAATACCACACCTTCACAACTTTTGAAGAATTTTAAAATCTAAAGTCAGGACCATCCTAAATAAAACTTACACTTGAATTTTTGTAAAATCTTCCAAAATGACCAATACTAAAATAAATTTTGAATTGATCCTTATCTAACAATTTTATTTACAAAGTCATGATAATACATAGTGGAGAGTTACATATTAATCAGGTAAGGCATTGATTTTTATCAGACCTTTATTAAAAAATCTACAATAAAATGATCCATTGATGCAACATTGTAAGTAAAATCTCCAAAACTCATGACAATATTGAACTAAGTTTAATGTATGGAGTTAGGGCTTATTTTAAACAAAACCAGCAGTTGTAAACATAAATTAGAACAAGTGTGAATCTTGGGATGGCTTTTAGGCCTCATGACTTCTAAGGTGCTATTGAAAGGAATTATCATGATTTGCAGTTCTATGCTTCCACTAATAGGTGGCACTAGCAATTTGTGACAGCTCTTTCATTAGTTTAGAAATGGGCAGGCTGCTAGGATAAATACACGCAGGAAAAATGTGTAGAGGCCAAGCTTGGAAAAACTGGCATAAGAGTCATGAGATGTTACATGCACCAAACAGAAGAATTAGTTAAATTGGAATTTGCTAAAGATATTGATACACTCTTTGCATGCATTTATTTGTACATATTGACCCTGAAAAAGTAAATGGTTTTAGTAAGTAAAGAACTAAACAAATATGCTTTAACTTAAATGATACTTTATATGTGAGATTGATCTGTAAAGTATAAAACAAAATAATGAGTGAAATAGTGATACCAAAGCATTAGAATGATGGAAGAACATTTTCATGTGTCTATATTTAAACATTGTATATTATAATATATTATATAATATTTTTTATATCTGTGTGTCTGTGAGAGTGTGTGTGTGTGTGTGTGTGTGTATATATATATGTATAATCTCCTGAATCATAAAGTGTGCTTACCAGGAGTGAGGTAGCCTGCCTGTGGCACATTATTGCAATCATTTATAATTTGAGAGTAGCTAGTTAAGAAGATAAAATAATGTTTAGAAAATTACATTTGGTATTTTTTAAAAAATGACTACTTCTAAATTGTTGGGTGTTTTAAATTGTTATCATAATTAAACATATGGAAGAATCAATAAATTCCATCTGACACAAATAAGTCTGAATGTCTCCAGCTACTATCTCCTTCTCTTGCCAAGTCATAAACATCAGTATAAATAGGGAATTCGCACACTATTTCCAAACAGAAACAAAGCTGGACTCTGTCAAACCCAGGATAAGAAAATACACAATTTATACTTGAATTGGAGAAAGAAGATAAGCAAAAATAAAATTTTGTTGATAAATATGAAGAATAATTTGGTCTTAGTATTTTTTACAAAATGAGGGTAAAACGTAAAGGGACCGCAAATTTACAGTCTTGTCATCCCCTGAATGAGTCATTAAACCTGCCTTTCTAAGTTTCCCTGGCTTGGACAGATATGGCGTGGGAAACAATCAATGTTGACCAAATCTTACAGTAACTTAAAGTACTGCTGCAAGCATAAACATGCCTTTAGATAAAATATAACATCACCCCCTTGAGTCTTCATCAGGAAAAGCTAAGTTCAGAAGCTTAGTTCTATTGAATACATCAAGTAATTTCTTCATTCTGTGAAACTACTTGTGGGAATCATCTTTGTTGCCCCAGATTGTGAGGTTCTCAAGACTAGATATGTAATATTTTCATCTTTATATTTTCAATGGCTAGCACAGAGTCACTCATTTTTGAATGATGCTATGCTTTATTTGACATACCTTTTTAAACCACAAGTATGCCTAGTAATGAAACAAAATTCATTTTAGATACAAAAAGAATACAAATTTATAATAAATCTATTTGTTATAAGTGAATTGTACATTGTAATATTGTAGAGACAGACGGTATAGTGCTAGATGCCAGGGTAGGAGGTTATCAGTGGAGGAATTTAGGAGTGCACAAAGGGTGTGAGGGCAGTGCTATCTCCACAGGTAATATCTCCTTCTGAACCAAGCCTATTCCAGGTCTGAATCAGAAAGTATCCGGGTCACGTTTGTTTGCTTGCAGGCAAGAGGTGGGAAATGTACAATACATACATATTGGAAGATTCTATAAACCATATTGAGAAACTGTTTTGTTCCTTTAGACGAATACCCTGATTGTCCTTATTCTCTTATCATGTCATGGTACACGCAGCCAGAAAAGAAAGTGAGATTACTCTAAAACCAAATAGTGGCTAAAGATAAAGGAACATATCTCATCTTCAGTCTCATTGTATTTGAACGTTTGGGTAGAAGTTGAAAGTATAATTGTTGAACAATTTAAATTGACTGTTTTCCATTGTCCATGCTTTTTGAAGAATCCTGCCTTTGGTCTCTGAAAACTTGCTGAGGTTTAGCATTGCAGAGCCTTTCCTGCTTCCTCTCATACTTATCAAGAGCGACGGTTGCTCGTTGCCCCTTGCACTTCATCTCCAAGTCAATCTCTTCCTCCCCTGGACCTTGTGTTCTGCAGCCTGGGAGCACCACCTACTTCCATCCTTAGCCCATGCTCCCCAGTCTCCACTTGCTCAAGAGCGTAAATGCAATAGGAAATACTGCAGGAATCTCTAATATTCAAAATATATGTTGAGTTATTTGTTTAAGATCCTGAACTCATATCATTGAGAGGGTGTGGAAAGATAAGGCTAATTTCCTTAGGCCACTTACATATAGGTCTATAGATTGATATTTAGAATAAAATGAATTTACAATGTTTAATGAAAATTTCTTAAAATATATATATGTTATTCTTGCGACAATGTAGCAATATCACCAGGAAAGGACAATAAGACAACTACCAACAGAACTGTTAATACAAATCCTGTCTATTAAGTGGTATTAAAATATGATTAATACCTAGTTCCAACCTTTATGAAATATATTTGGGCAAAGTTAAAACAAAGTTGTTTACACCTGAAGTCAAATCCAAGCTATACAACTACTTATGAATCTTCATAATGTGGGTCATAAATTTTAAGTTTTATCTTCAAATTTGAAATTTCAAGAGAATAAGCCCTGTTATCATTCTTTAAGAATTAGTGTAATTAGAGCTACATTTTCATGAGTTTTGCAGTCTTTAATTATTTACAAAAATTAGTTATGATCATTATTAAGTATCTCCTACTTGAATTCTATATATAAGACACGGAGATAAAGCCACATAAGTCATCTGTCAGATTTCTTCATGAATGAATAGATTTTTGGATTAAAAAAGGCAAATATAGTAGGACTTCTGAGAAAGGCAATACCACATCTACCTAAAGACTTTAGGGGGCTTTTTAAAATAGGGCACAAGAAAATGAGCCTTGAATGACAAGAAAAATGTGAGAAGGTAAAAGTAGAGAGGAGTGGTAACCACTGCTATCACAAGCTGTTTATTTGTGATTTGTTTTTTGTTTTAGAAAAGCAACAATACATGTTAAATAATTTATATATCTTAAGCGGCAGCACAGCAGGCTAGGAACTTTGTTGAGTTAACATGCTGTTGTCTAGGTATGATTAAAAATGACATCAGGAGGGACAAGTGGCACATAAAAACTTTCCACTGCAGTCACAGAGTCATTTGGGCTTATTTATCTCTTCTTTAGAATTTAGTTATAAAATATATGCACAGGCTTCTTTCTAACCAAAGGAAAAAAGAAAGGTGAGTTGAGTTTTGTTATCCAATACACAAAACACTGCTATTACAGTTTCCCGAGATTATGAAATATACTGATTTAGAATGTTGGTTTCTTCTTGTTTTTCTAGTTGACTCTTATTGTTTTCTGCTTTACTTATTATTTTTTAATTCACCAGCAAGCGCATTAGAAGAGCAATGAAAAGAACAGTTTCTATTTTATAAACATGTTTGCTTTTAGTGTGAAGACACTTATGGCATCTATATTATAAGTATCAGGAATTATTATAAAACACCCCCTTAACTCTGTATTTCTGTTATATGCCACATATCTTTAAATGTAAAGTCACATATTGCATATATTTTAATCCACTTAGCACTTTGATTTTATTCAGGATGTTTCTCTGGCTCACTTAAAAAAAATTAGTTTCAGAACAAACACACTAATAAAATCTTGGAACACTTCACAATATATTAAACAAGGTTGTAGGTTCATGGTATCTTGCAACACAAATTTTAAAAAGTCACTTATGGAATTTTGGTTATAATAGTATAATTCCTTGTGCTTGCAGAATTGTATATAGATGAAGAAATACATAAGTCGATATGTTTATATTTAGTATACGTGTGTTTGTGTGCATCTATAACACTCTGAGTGCTGTTATTTTTCTAAATAATATTTAATTGGGAATTATGGAAAGTGGAATGCCAATCATTGGAGTACAGGATTTGTGTGAAGGTCTTTAGAGATAGTCTCTCCCTTTGCTTAGTCTCAGTTCTTAAGTGGTATAGGATTGGGTATGATCTTCTGTCATTTATGGTTGACCTTTCCAAGGCACCTTCTATTGTTCAATGCTGCTGTCTAGCCAAGTTCTCTGCTCTCTTTTGGGTGCTGCTACTCTAGGAAGTTGCCAAGAGGCCTATTTCAGCAGCCCTTCCACTCAGCCTTCTCATCATCTTGGCCCCAGACCACAGCACTTAGTGTCTGCCTCCACAGGTGTGCAAGTAATTGCTACTCTAAGGTCCTTCTACCTCCAGGGTGCAAGGTGTGATCAGCACACAAGTTCCCCCAATATAGTAGCCTTCTATCTTTTCAGGTTTGACATACAGAACTTTAAAAAAAACCTAATTCAGCCCCCACACACCCCTTCCACCTTTTTCTCTGGAAGTACAAATCTTCAGTCTGTATCTTCTTGACCTATCCAAATAAATCTCATTTAAGCCTATCCTTTTGAAAACAAAATCCTATTAATTCTCTCCTGGGAAAGAAACGTTTCCAGGCCTTAAAAGTCAAAATCCCTCAAGTTCCTCGTGGAAGGAGGTTAGAAACTTTTTTAATTTTAGCAGATCAATCTAAAGCTGAGCTCACACAGACTGGCCCTGAGCCATGGAGTTTCTTACTTTTCACTGTGTGAACTTCATGTTCAATAGCGTCCCAGACTTCTTTTGCCTCCCAAGGTGCCTATTCAGTACAGAATTAAGGGTTTCCTTTGCACACTCCAACACAGGGACATCCTCTCTGTCGTTCCACCTCTTCATCCAGACAACTACTTAAGAAAGATTTCATATTTAATATAACAACAAAATGAGACCAAATGATCAAAAAAAAAAAAAGTTTCTTTCTGGCACCTGTGAAATAACTTAGCATAGTCAATGTCTGTTTTGTCCACTCTTGTTTCATCAGACCTAGATTAATAATTATCTGATCGGTTTGCTCTTCAGCTCTCAAATTGGGGAAAGCTATCTATTCTATGACAGTACTTCTGTCAACAACTATATAAACATCATCATGTTAATTTTGACAGAATCTGTTTAGTCTATTTTAATCAGATTCCATGTAAGGTGAAATTAGTGATGGTATAATAATTTGTTTCTTTAGTACAGATCTAAGTTTATAATATTGAGCTGTATCACATGTAACACACGCTATAGACCACATTCACCCACTTTAATGCTCTATTGTTCATATCACACCATATTTTTTATACCATTTAGTTTTCTTTATAGATGAAAATAGTGGCTGAATGTCGTTAGTGTGCCACATGTATTGCCTTTTCATATTTCTAAAATAATAAAATTTCACATTCTTGGAATGTGCAAAATTATAGCATATATTCAATTAAAATATATTTGATAATATATACTATTATTACTCATCATTATTGAATGGTAAGTCATAGTGCACTTACAGTATCCAATTCCTACTTGTTGGCCTATTGAAAATTAATGGAGTTTTCAAATTTACCTACTGGAAAAATATCCACAAAGACAAGAAGAACCTTATCTAGTGATGAAAGCATTGAATTGGCTCTGGTACTTTCTAGGTGTGAGGACTGTGGCATGGCATTACCTTTTTCAGCCTCAAGTTCCTCTTCTTTAATGTGGAGAAAACAGCTACCTCATGGAAGTTGTTATAGGGACAATGACAATACATGTGTAGGGTGCCCAATCAGTGCTTGATACATAGAAGATATTCAATAACTCTTAATTCCTTGAGGCAGATTAATAATCGCATAGGTTCTGGGTTACAGTGTTTTTGCTTGTTTGGAGTGGGTTTACCTGCATATGTTCTCTAGCTGTTACTTGTTTTGTGAATTATATTAAAACTAATAATACCAAAAAACAAAATTGTTATATTTGTGGTGTGTTTTCAAATAACTGTAGTATAATAGTGTGAATATTTTGAAACATAAAGTTTGTCAACATCAGCTAGCCAGTGAAGGTATGAAGAAGCTTTGTAAAAAGATAGTGTTTCAAATAAACAATTGATTAAAAAAAAAAAGCTGAGTCTAAAATTAGGTCTTACACCTACACTTAGGTGAAGCTGAATGTCTTGAGACTGTAGAACCTCTTGCTTGACACAGTTGTACGTGTAATTTCAGTGGAATCTAATGAGTGTACACATGAAGTTAATGATGAGGATGAAAGGAGACCTGATTTTTAGGTCTTCTGGTTATTAATACTTACTGGTCCAGGCTGATCAAGGAAGCACCTGTTTCTAAGGGAAAGGGTTGGCTGCATCTCACAGACTATAAGTTCCAAGTCATGTTTTCAACATGAACTAAAGTCAGTCATTTAACATTCAGTAAAAATAACCAGGAAATGACTAGTTTTATTTGCTCCTGTACTTACAGCATATCCTCTCAAATGGTGTAATGGTTGCCCTGAATATTATTTTGTTATGACTTGGTCCATGAAGACACAACATCCTTCATGACAGCATAAGAAGTATTGAATCCACATAGGAATTAACACAATATTCCTATTTAATATGTCCCTGAGTCTGAATGAAACATTGTAGATAATAAAGTCTGAGTCTTTCTGACCAATTCTATGAACCACCTGTGATCGCAAATAACCCATTTGCAGGAAAGAGGATATTCAGTCACTCAAAAAAAAAATAAACTTGCAGTCTGAAGCTAGTAAATAGAATGAGGAACATGTTGAGAGTAACTTAAAGGGGCTTTTGTATAACAGAAGACACTTGGAAGCCAGACTGGGAAATCTAGACATCGTTAGAAAAGGAGGTGACACTAACCACAGTCAGCTTTTATAGGGCATTTCTGGAAGACAGAATTCTTTTGGAAAACATTTTATGCACCAACAAGAATACATTTCTGAGGTACTCTAGACAAAGATGAATTTTATTTCATTGTGGCTTTAACTGTATTACAATACTCATAAACTATTTTACCTTATGCCAGACATGTGGAAGCAATCAGTATATGTAAATGATATGTGAAGGTGAGGTATAATTTTAGCTTAAAAATTTAGAGTGTCTGTGGTTATAAATTATAACCACATCACAAAGAGCAACTTTTCTTTTAAAAGTAACTTAAATGTAAGAATTATCAGTGATGAATTCGTAAAATTACTAGTATTTTCTAGTGAAGTCCAATAAATGTAAAGTATAGCTCTGTTTGTGCTGTTAAATTATTTTTAGGACACAATATTCAAAGGCAAATATTTTTTTCCTTAAGTAATTGTTAAAATGTAAGTAGCTGTAGTTAGACATAATTACGTCAGTCTATCCCTGAAAAACTACTTTTGCCAAGAGTAGCATTTTAAACTGACTACAGTTAACTTTTATTAAAATAAATAGTCCCACTCCTATTTTCTTGTAGCATGATATCAATTTGGGGTGGTTTTTTTGCCTATAATATACTCTTTTTACTTATATATGTGTGTGTGTGTGTGTATATATATGTTTCATAACATTTCATAAATTTTGAACATGTAAACCTGAATCAAATCTTCTTGAAAAGGAAATAGATATAATAAAAATAAATGTCTTCCTTTCTTCAAATGCAAAACAATGAAACTCTTAGTTTCAATATGACAATGCTCTGCCTCTTTTAAAATATTTTTATCATCTGCTATATGTAAAGCCAGATATTAAAATAACACAAATTCAAAGTAGTTTTGCTAGACATGCATACACACACACACACACACACACAAATTTGAGGAGGGAAAGAAAACAGAGCAAACTAAAATAAAGATGAATATTTAAGCATTATCTTACCAACTTTACAATGGACAAAAAGTAGGAGGTTATATTTTGTTAGACTGAAATTAGGTCCATTGTATTCCCAATTTGCTTATTAAAAAATAAAAAACAAGCAAAAATCAAACCAAAAAAAAAACTTCACTCATTATAACATACTTACTTAAGGGAAGCAAGAATTGAATCATTATACTAAGTATCTAAATAAAATTTGTCAATATTTAGAAGAAAGAAATAGCCTCCAAGTCTTGGCACAACATGCCATCCTTCATTCAGAGGTCAGGTTCTGGGCCAGGGCCTGGAAGAACTGGCACAGAGAAACAAGGCACAGCCCTTGTGCAGGGGACCTTGCCCTTCAGTGTCAGCTTAGGCTGCTTAGGGTGTAGCACATCTCCATGCTAATTTTTTAAAAAACATAAAATTTTCAAAAATAGAATTGATTCCACAGTCTCCCAGATAATGCCAGTTGCCCTTTGGAGTTCATTTCTTACTACAAAATGGTAGAAGAAAGAAAAGTGGAAGAGAATGACCAGGAATAGAGGGGCTGAACAGAGAAGCATTGACTAAACATACTGGACATGATAATTGCTAGAAGAGAGGAAATTCATTCCACTCAGATGTACACATACATCTGTGTGCATGTGGGGGCGGTGGTGTTGCAGTTTGGGCTAGGGCTCCAGTGCAATTCTGGTAACTCGTGGGGTATATCTCCATATTGTTGCACTCTTGCTTCTTTGCTTATTATTTTCTTTGTCATCTAGGAAATGTTCTTTTAAAACTTTCAAATACATTTCAAATGAACAAAGATTTACTAAGTAGTATTGTACACCAATCACTGTAATGATTACTGAGAGTAGAAAGACGCATAGGATTAATCTCTGTTCTCCAGATGTCACAACATAGTACTGGAGAAAGTATACCACACAATGATGAGAAATTTGTTGATCATTTAGATACAAAACAAAATGCTTTGAAGTTCAGAAGTAACAACGGCATGCTATTGAGCTATGAGGAAAACGGGTTTTATACAGGGAATGAAAATTAAGCTGACCCTATAAGGATGAGAACCATTTTCCAAGAAAGGATGGAGAAGTGTTTTCTGGTAGAAGCACTCTGACTGGCGACAGGAAGCATTAATGCATACTGGATACCTGAGAAGCAGCAATTTAATTTAACCGCATATGGAATGGAGTGGCAGATAATGACGCAATGGGAGCCAATTCTGAAAATCTGAGTATGTCAGTGACCAGTGGTTCTGTATAAACTTTAATCATTCCTCTAATAAGTACCAATATGATATATAATGCAGTACAATATAAATTATGTGATATGCACAGATAAATATGACATGGTCTCTACCACAAACCGCTAACACACAGTGGGGAAAGTAGGCAAGTATGTCAAAACACACATTATGGGGCCAATGTGCAAAGAGTGATATATCCCAAAAAACAAACTCTGAGAATTCAGAAAATTGAGATATCACAGCAGGGCAAAGGTTGAGGAAAGTGTTAATGTGAGAAGAAGCATTTGAGGTGGGCATCAAAGAACCTTTTGGCAGGCATGGAGGGGAGGGGAGAATGGAGAACGTTCCAGGTGAAAATAGTAGAATAAATAAAAAAGCAAGAGAGAAAGTGTCAAGGGCATCTTATTAAATGTTTAGTATTTTATATTGCCTAAGCATATATAAGAACATCAGATAAGTTCAGGTGCTAATTGAATAACTATTGGCAAATAACGACTTCCGTGAGCACACAATGCATGGCACAAAAGAGGTACTCAGTATACATCCGTTCCCTCTTTCACCTTTAGTTTCCAATGAAAATAATTAAATCATAAAATTGCAATAATTATTATTTTAATTGATGTATTTGAGTACATTTTAAGTGCAAGGCACCAAGTTCAGAACTACAATCTATTTGGAATCAGTAGAGTATAATAAAACTAAGAATATGGTTTTAGTAATCAGTGAGATTTGAGCTGACACTAATAATCTATGACTAAAATGCAGTATTTATTTGTAAGATGGGAACAATAAAAAGTCTGCCCCTTTTGTGTGGTCGTGTAGATTACTTGAGACTTGGACAGGGCCTTCTTAAAATGTGTAATGGATGATATAGAGCACTAAGCAAAGTGGTCAGAAAATATTAGGCAGTAATAGAAAATATGAGTCTGATTCACAGTAGGAGGCATCAGGTCAAGCTATAAAAGCAAAGAACAGATAATAAGTGTGAAGAAAAAGCAAAAGAGGCCTTCTTCACAAAGGATTGAAATGAGAGAGGATTACAGGAATAGTACAGGTCGGATAACCCAAGAGTTGAGATAATGGTGTGAGCAATTAGGTAAATACATAAGCTATATTTGGGGAGGAAAAAGACAATTAGTTTGATTGCTTATTCCCTACATTGTATTAACCCTTTGGTTGAATAAATCATTTCCTTCGGTGTAGCTAAACATGATAAAGGAGATGATAATTGTTGTGTGTGACTTTCTATTATTCTCTTTGTCTTCTGAAAAGATTGATGAATGGTAACTGAGCCAAGATGTATGTAATAGGAGAGAGTTGAAGGAGCAAGATGACTAGACATTCCAGTAGTTACTGCTAACAATACAGTTGTTTGATATAATGATCTATCCAGAAGTTTATCAAGGCAATTAAAGGGATGGAAGTAAATCAAATCAGAAGAATGGAATCCAGGAAAGGAAATAGATGCTGTGAGGTGGATTGGGGAAGAGAAAATTTTCCTTAAAAATAAATCAGCTAACACATTCATTTTTTTTCTTACATCTCTTATTCATTTGAGACAGGAGGTAACTCTAACTTGCAAAATCATTTAAACTTTTATAGAGGATATTTAACTATTGGATAACAACAATAACTAACTGGCATCTTTTCTGAATGCACTTTATAAAATGTGAACATAATAAATATTCACAGAAGAAAACATAAAAATTGTTATTGTTATTATGAAATGGTAACATGCTCCCATAATCTCATTAAATTTCATTTATTATTAAAAATGTGCTTAACAGTATGTCATTTTTTTGAGTCCAGGAAAAGAACAGAATGAAGGATTTAGCTTACATAACAATAATGGGCAGAGCCTGAGGCTAAAGGACTAAGGTGATAACTTTATATCATAATCATTTAGGAGAATGAAATGCATATCCTATTGAGGAGAACCAAACATAGATAACCTATGTTTAGGGTAATTTATTATAATGTGCCTTTTGATATGTAATGAATAAAAATATGCTTCATGAGACATACCAGCTACATAGAGTAAAGGTTGTATTTGGATCTTCTTTTCATTCTCTCTTCTGATATCACAATTCTGAAGGCATTCCTCTCGATTATAGGTCTGTTCTTTCAACAATTTTCACTTAAATGACTCATGCAGGAGGATGAGCTTTATTTGAACAAACATGCTTCATTATGTCCTTTTTACTTTCAAAGTAGCATTTTCTTAACTTTCTCCCTGAGTGTTCCTAATAATAGAAGACTATTCCAAAAATATTTCTGAGAAACTTGATAGTACCATTGATGTCTAATTTTATGGCCCAAGGCTACGCATTATTATGCGACAATGAAAGAAGGCCTAGATAGTACCATTTTTCCAATTTCCAAAGTCAGTTATCTTCACTACTGAAATTGAATGTTGCACACAATAAACTTTAATTCATTCTACCAGGAAAGATGACTCCAGACTGAATTATCTGAATTATTTACTTTTGTCAAAGTCATTGCTTCCAGTTCACAATCTAACATTGTCTAAGTGGCTTGGAAATGTGGGTAAACAGGGAATGCCAGGATATGTTAGTTCTGAAAGTTCTGTTAAATGCTTGAAGAAATACTTAAACATTCTTATCACTCTAAAGTGTTAGATGTTAAGTTATTCATTTGATCGACTCTTATAGGCATTATTCTGGCACCCTGGTCATTTGCCATACCATCTTTCATAAATAAATATTCATACATCTTAGAAGATAATAAATGATTTTTTTCTTTTTGATAGGTATACGTCAAACTCATGGTATGTTTTCCATTAAACACAGGAAAAAGGAACCATTTGTGGTAGAAATCCCAATAGAAAACATATTTACACCCCTCTGATCTTTATTCCAGTCTGGATAATAATTTTTTGACTTGGATGTTCCTTTTCTTCAAAGTTCTTACTATTCACACTAATTGGATGCTTTATTTAACTTGCTTCAGCAATTTACAACATACCACAGCATAACCTCTTAATGTGCATTTCGTACCAAGATTTGTATCAATTGAAATATGAGAACTGCATCCTAAACAATCTATAAATTCCAGGAAACAAAATTATTGTATTATTAAAAAGGGCAGCAACTAACTAGAAATAATGGTTCTTAGGGAAGAAAAATATTGGGAGTATTAATTCAGAATTGCATATTTAGGCTGTAGCATATTTACCATTTCCCATGCCAAATAAAGTGATAGGAGTGCTGTGAAAATTTAATGCTTGTTAGTGTTGGTGAATCACTGTGACCGTAAATAAAAACTGCTATAAAACTTCAGAGCATTCTTTTGTGGGGCAAGCAAGGTTCATAGAATCTGCTCTAATGCCTTCTTCCAGAGTCCAGACTTTTAGGATTCACGGATCAGGCTTTTAGTAGTACATACATATACCTGATACAGTGATTATCAGATTGTTTTATTCAACATACTGGATGTCACAACAGAGAGAGAAAAGAAAAAAGTCTGCTGTAGGTTTCCAACTGAAATGTTTGTCAGTTATTTAGATAACCAAAACTGTTTAACTGTTTCTTTCATGCTCTGCCTTTAAGGCATCCCAATGACTCTGGATGAAGGAAATGGAACTTATTTACAAGAAAATTCCCCTTTTCAACCTTAGAACCAGTATCCCAAATAACACAGACAGCTGATTACTACACTTGCCCATGTGCCTCCTAGTGGTGAACTCTCCTGCCCCCAAAGCAAGGGAAAGCTGACCATCAGGATGCCCAGCTGGACTAGGTAATACAGCGATGTGCCAGCTTGAGCTCAATCTTCCTATTCCATTTTACTGAGGATGGTTGGCATCCCCTAATGTTGGTGCATACTGCAGTTTAAAGTAAGGTTAGCTCTAAAACAATTGTTTTTAATGTTACTTTAACACATTGACTGCCACACTAGAAAAAAAATTTTTTTGTTCCTTGGGGCCACGGTGTTTTACTATGAAAATAGAATGAAAACTTCGAAAACAAAATGATTCTTTCTAATTTAATGAAAAATTTGTTATTTTCTATTGTTTTCTGTACATGAGTTATATGCAACTTGAAAAATAGTTCACGTGGTTCCCAAGGTAAAGAGATATGTGAGTTACATATGCTTCATGAGGCCCCAGACTCAAAACTAGTGTGAGTTAAATACAGCTCACACAGCAGTTAATGTGTTAAAATATAATTCCTATGTTTCCGTTACAATAAATAATGGTGATGATAAAAATAATATCAATAATCCCCATTTAATGAAGATTTATTATTGGACAGAAACAGTACTAAAATTTTATGTAAACTATTCCATGCAATTGTTACAGCAATCCCAGATGGTAGACACTATTTTCCATCATTTTGTAGACAAAGAAACCAAGGCTTAAAGTAGAACAAGTAGTTGGAAAAAAGCCAGAATTTTTGCCCTTACTTACTTTTAATCAGTACCCTGGTCGAAGATCTGATTTTAAAAATTGGGAGAGACTGTTGTTCAAAGGCTTCAACTGTGCAATTGTGCATAATCATTACAGTAGGAAAAAATAACTTTAAAAAACTTAGCAATGAAATCGCAGAATCCTAAAAATTCTTGCTATAAATTACTGCTGTTAGATTTGAGATGCTAAACATTTAAGAGAAATTTGTTTCCAAGAAGTTAACCAGAGATTGTTTTTCTTTTCCTAAATTAAAGCACACAGTAATACCTAAAATCTTCAGAAAAAGTGAAATCTTTTTCTCTAAGCATAAGGACTACATATAAAAATGAACAATTAGGACTACACGCAGACTAATTCCAATCTAGATCTTCATTCAATCTCTTTATGTAGGAAAAAATGTGGATTTCCATAAAAACTTTCATTGTTTTTTGAAGAGAATTATAATGTGCAGTTCTCCAGTAGTGCATAGCTAATCATGTGCCATTACATAATTAAATTTACTGAAATAACAAAGGTAATATATTAATATAAAAAAGTAACTTTTGCAAAAGCAAATAGTTCTAGCCTCTGTTTTTTGTTAATGCTTAAATTGTTTCAGCATATAAACCATTATTATATTACAGACATCAAGAAAATTTTATGCAAAACTCAAGTGAAACTTCTATATTATGTCTGGTTGAGGCTGTAACAAAATGCAAAAACTCTTATGTTTCATACGATTTACTCTCTAAATCATGAATTTCTTCCTAACATCCAAATATTACCCCAGCATTGCTGGATACTTGGACCTGGTTCACGTAAAAGTTGCAAAGCTTTTCCTTGTCCTCTACCACTCAGTGTATGGCACCATCAGGTAACTGGGTAGAGAATTTGAGTCATGCTGGATTTTGACATTATATTAAAATGTATTTGATTATATCTTTCTAATAAATAAAATAGCGATTTTTATAAAAGTTTCTAAAATATTTCAAAAGGTTCAATTGAAGATTCCTACTTTTTTTAATGATTAGCAATGTTACTTTAAAAGATGATATGACAAAAATAGGCCAACCAGAAAGAAACTTGGGATGTATGTAATAACTAAAATATTAAATAATAACTATTATTTTGCTTTAAAAAATAGTTGCTTCTCACCATACTTTTCCTCTTAAAGTATAATCATAAAGGGTTGGGAGAGACAAAAACTTATCCTTTACCTTGTGACTAGGGATACAAGAGAACTCAAAATTCAGTCATTGAATTGATTAATATTTTCCCAAAACTCATCCAGGTACAAATCTCAGAAACAAAAATCTCAGGTTAAGAGATCTATATTTCCCTAGCTAAAGAAATTTGTGTTTTTTTCTATAACTTATTTTCCAAAACAAAAATAAAACAATAGATTAAACCAGAGTTTGGCAAATCTTAGTCTATGGGCTAAATCCAGCCTGCTGCCTATTTTTGTACAGCCTACAAGCTAAGAAGAGATTTTACATATTTAAATGGTTAAAAGCAAAATCAAAAGAAGAATATTTTGTGACATGAAAATTATATGAAATTCAAACTTCTGTTCCATAAATAAAGTTTTGAATTTTGTCAATAAAAGATATATGGAAATATGTTCTCTCTTGTTATACATACAAATGATATTCTAAGTGTTGCCTCTTGGCCTTCAGAGTCAAAAATATTTACTATATGGCCCTTAGAACAAGTTTGCAGATAGCTGAACTAAAGTGATGCTAGAAAATGACTGAGCTATTCATTTTGCTTTTTTAGAGATCAAAGGTCAATTTAATCCCAATGACTATCAATATGGAGATGTACAAATGAATATATTGGTTGGTTAACTGACAAAATATAGACAAATTCTGGTTTAAAACTTAAAAAGAGTAATGTGTGAGATTTGAAAAAGTATAGTGAACTATTGCTTTTGACCCTTTAGCTTCCTCCCTCTACCACTTAATGGCTCTTCTTTCTCTTTTTGACCCTTGTTTGAAGCAACCTGATATGGCTTAAATTGCTATTCTCCTGAGACAGCATATACAAAAGACTCAAAATGATTATGCTGTTATTTAAGCAGAATAAAATATAATGTTTGCCAAAACAACTTTAAATGTTTAGCATTAAAATAATTTTGTCCTCTCTTAATATGATACTTTTTTCTTATCATAATAGTTCATTCATTTAAAGTATAAGAATTAAGGTATAAATATTGTTATATTTGTCTCATTTTGTTTTTTTAATAAACCTTACATGCAACTGCTCTTTAGCTGTTTAAGGTAGTATTTATGTAGAATTATATGATATGACAATAAAATAGATACAAATACCTACATGAAATTAATTTGCTATATTATTCTAAATCGAGAGCTTCACGTTATTATTTTGAAAAGGATGAATTTTTTCTAGTGATTTCATTTATTTTAAAGTAGGACACTTTCTAATCTTTGTCAAGGCAAAGGTGTTAATTTACATATTTACATGTAATTTACATATATAAAAAAGCTTCACCTATTTCTAAGTGTTATAAATCTCTCAGGTTTGAACACTCAAATTGTTAATAAAGAAGTGCAAATCCCTCTCCATTCTATAACCCAAACAGGGAAATACAGTTTATCTGTTTCATTAACCCAACTGCAGATAGCAACCTTTCCCTTCATATGATGTCATATTTTAACACTGGTTCATCACAACTTAAAACTGAACTCTATGTTCTTTTTTATTGAAAATATTCTGTTGCTTCAGAAATAAGCAGTATGTGTTGATTTTGTACTCTAATTGAAATAACTATTCAGGGGATTGGAGCACCATTCTTTATAATTCAGTGTGATAGTGTATTCCATCACCAGCAGCTCAATTTCTTTCTTTCACCATCTGTTCTTTCTTTCCTTTCTCTCTGCCAAAAATCGATAGAACTCAATGAGCAAAATTGAGCTGTTCCATAACCCAACCATATTGGGATTATTTTGTTCACAATACATTGACCTACTTCTTACACTGGTCCAGTTTAATTAGGTAAGCCCTCTGTTTATAAAAACGCACATTTACTAAACTGTAAACATTAAATGAGTGTTATAAAAGCAGCCAAAATGTTATTGTTTCAACAGTCAAGATTTTAAGATGGCAACATTTGGCAAACATAAAGCCACACACTGTCTGTTTCCAGCTTGGAAATCCCTTTATGCAGCAATAGCTTTTCATGAGGATCAATTGTACACATCCAATGAGATCCAATAATAAAATTTTAAATGCAGGGAAAGTCTGAAAATATTCTAAGAGATTCTAATATATAGATAAGTGTCTATATGAAAACAAGTTAATTATGTTATTCAAAATATCCTAGAATAATTTTCAGTTGCTCTATTCCATTTGTAAACTCTCTATAAAGTTTTTTGTACACATATAAAATTTATCTCATGATTTTCAGAAATATCAATATAGTAAATATTAGAAAAATGTACAATACCATTTTTCTAAATAATCCCAATAGTCACAATATTTGCTATAGTGCAGGCTTATTAGCATAAAAATTAGCCAGAAAAAGATTCCTAAATTCCGTTTTAAGAGTTACTGCAACATGGAATTAAGTACCTTGAGAAATTGCAGTAGCTGCACTTTATATGCATTTTAATTTTGTATACTTCATACATTACAAAAAGAAAGTCACTTTCACTATTTAAATGAAATGTTAAGGCTTTTATAAATACAAAGATAAGCAAGATGTAAAACAATGCATGTTTAAAAATGTTTTATCATTACAAGGCAGAGAGTCATTGAGTCATTGTGAGTAAGAGTGCCAAGCTGTGTTCACCTTCCATAACTTAACATGGGCTGTGCTAACAAAGCTCTTTTCACCTCAAGTCCCATTCATCTTTGCAACCTAAAAACTGAAATTGCAGTAGGCTTGGTGATGCTTATATTTGTCATTGCCTTTCTTTTCATTTTCCTTTTTTTCATTTTTACTTTTCCTGCTGGAACTCTCATTTAATGAGGGCACCTTATTTTTAAATAAAGGTAGACTGGAAGAAGAGCTTTAAGTCTTCATTTTGTTAAATATGAAGGTATTTAAAGAGACGAATGATATCTTTTCTACTGACAGACTTTAAAGATTTATACAAAGAAATTGTTACCAGTTATGGTAATTTGTAACAACTAATCTTATTTTTAGATAGACTTTACCTTTATTATGTGCATTAATAAGTTAACATCATTACACTTTGTAATTGCATTATTTAATCTTGCTTCCAAAGAAAGTGTCATTCTTTTGTGACTGATTAATCACAGGCTATTCATGGTGACCTGACAGCAAAGAGATGGTATTTTGTTTTTTAAAGCAAAGAAGAAACTGCTGGAAAAATTCTTCTATCTTAGTATTGTGAATCTTAGTTTCAATAGCTGAAGAACAAAAATTATATGATAATTATATATAATCATAATTTCTGTTAAAATGCAGTAAACTTATTAAAATCAATTTAAAAATCCTTCACTACCACTTATATGTTGTAAACAAAGCTTACGATGAAGAGCATTTATATGGATACATAATAATGATTATCTGCCATGATCACATTTTATAATAGTAAGCAATATTAGATATCCCATAGGCCAACTTTTTAATTTTCTTAGTTATAAGATTATGGCCTGGGATAATTCATTGGCTTTCATATGTGAATACTTGTAGCAGAGATAGGATTATAGCCTGGGACTTAAATTCATGTCAAGTTTTTGAAACATTTCATCATACTCTATTATTTTCATAGATAACATAAATAGTCAAGAAACTTTCCCCTATTTTCTTCTCCATGTTGGAAAGTATTTTTATTTAATAGCAATAAAAATGATATTTTCAATTTACAATATACATGTTAGTTTCATCACAGTAATTAACATATTTTGGGACAATGCATAGTTTGAAACACTGAGTACACATTAGAATCACCTGGTCAGATTGTTTAAAAATAAAATACTGGCACCTGCTCTCAACTCAGGGTCAATAATACCAGCCTCAACTTTTTTTTAAAGCTTGTCAGGCGACATTAATATTGGTCACTGCTCTAGTAGTATATAAATCAATACAAACTTGAACCATCAAGATAATAAGGTTATATATTAGAGCTAAGTAGGACAGAAATTGAAACTATTATCTGACAAATTTAGATAATGAAGATAATCGTAAAAGTTCAGATTAAAATATTAACACAAATAGAAAAGCTCACATATTCTGAACTGGTAGGTATTATGTATAGTATACCAACTGGTTCCCATCAGATTCTGAAGTAATATTCCATTCTAGTAACCATCTAATTTTTTTATAAAATGGCATAAACTGATTAAAATAAGATTCATAATTTCAATAACTAGATAGTCATCATTCATTTTCTTTTAGGTTGAGAAAAATGTGATGCTTTTATTTGGAACATACATTTATTTCTGCTGCCAATTAAATTTGTAGAAATTCTCTTTCTTGCCTTTTAATACTTCTTGGTATATTTGGGATGATATTGTTATCTTTCTTTATGAAAACAAGCAACATTATAGAAGATTAACTGTTTTTAATGTAGAAAGACTTGTGTACATTTATGTTTTGGCAAATTCAAAATGTTAAAGTGTTAGAAGTTAAAACCGTAGAAAATAGACTGCTGTGTCAGCATATGGGCTGCAAACAGAACAATAGACTTTGTAAGTATGTCATAAACTAAATGAGTAAACAGAGAATATACCCATTAATTTAGTTTGATTTTTGCCAAAATCATGAGAATATAGAGAATAACAAGCCTGGAGACACATTATTTTGTCTTACTACATCTGTCTATTTTTCATTATCCTTTTTCAGAAGCAGTGTTTTCTAATTGAGTGTAATCCTGGAACATGGAATACCAGAATTTTATTTTACTTACATATGAATCATCCTTCACCTTAAACCATGGTGCCTTTGTTTCTTCTTAGGTAATACCTCACTTATTGAATGAGATAATGTTGTATAATCCACGAGATTGAAAATAGTAAATATAAGCAAACAAATGGCTGAACTCTATCACTAATTTCTTCTATAAACTTACAGCCATTAATTGTTGGTTTTGTTTGTGACCCACTTCTCTGTTTCCTTCCATTTGAGCTACAAAAGATTGAAGCAATCACTACAATGCATTTCAATATTAAGCCATTTCAACAAATAGTTTCAATATTTATGATTCTTGTTTGTCTCTTCCAATTGTATTTGAGAGGAGATACAGTAACTTTTATCTTCTTGTAGTGATATTAAGCTTGAACTAGGAAATGAAGACATTGGAAATTCTCAAACTGTATATCTGTGGACACAGAAAAACCTGCACCAGATGATTGTTATTTCTCTCTGTCTTATTCCATTAATACCATTTACAAATTCTTCTGTACTGTACTCCACCTTATAGTTTCTGCTTTTCATGACTTTTATTGTCATGAGTTCTTCTTACAACCTTCTCTCTTTGTGTCTGGATGTTTGCCATACTCAAATCTCTGTGTCTGTAGTATTCAAACTCCCTAAGAGAGTCATTTTCATCTTTTCAGTTAGGATTCAATAACAAATTGTTTCTACTACTGAAAAGAGTCGTTGTGCCAGGCCACATCAGAGGTATATAGAATACAGACTTTGGCTCTGCCAGAGGTCTCTAATCCGTTCAATTGTGGTTGCATGATATAAAGCATGGCAGGGAACTACTGTTCCTATTTTTCAGAGGGATGCCATGGGTGTGGTGTACACTGAGTTTTTATGACTTCAATATGTATTCAACTGCCATATGGACACACCAACCACATGTCCCATAAGCAGCTTGAGAACCTCATGTGATCTTTCTGGGGTTCAATCCTAATCAGGTCCCTTCCACTTCTATTTTTTTCCTCTTCAATGATTCTTCTGCATTTTCTGGATAAAGTCTGTACTTTTTACCATGTCTTACAAGATGCATTATATTTTCATATTCACCTGTCTTTTTGTTATTGCATAATCTTGCTCTGTCATTTATGTGCGTGATCTAGCAAATTCGAATTTATTTTTGCAGTATTCGTTCACTCAGCAAATATTTATTCAACACTTACCATGTAATAGGCACTCTTCTAGGCACTGACAATACAGTAATGAGCAAAATAGGCACAAAAGATTTTTACAGAATACATTGCTCATTCATTAACTCAACATTGCTACTACCCATCTCATCTTTCTTATCCTACCACTTTTTACCTTCCACATTTTATATTATCACATATCACATATACTCATGTATACCCTAAATATAAACTGAACTATAAGCCCCAAAGGATCTTATTAATAAGGTACTGGTATATAACCAATTATAAACTCATGTGCCTATCATATGTCATACTTCCTTTTCACTAGAACAGGAATATGTTAAGAATTAAGAACTATTTTCTCGGTTTATTGATTCAGGGCATAAAGGCAGTGTGGTACAATAAACAAGAGTATTATTAAGCCAGCTGTGCATGTTCTGATCTGAAGTAATTTACTACATACTACATCTACATACGAGTTATACATCATATAAATTTTTCCACTGTAAGTTGGACATAATAATAGTATTTACCTTATAGGATTATTGCGTGGACTAAATGTACTTTATATGAGTCTACCTGACCTATATAAGCACAACATAAGTTGGAGCAGTTGTTTTGTTACCAGAGTATTATCATCAGCAAACACAAGATTATCCATTCTTGGGACTAGGTAGATAAGGCACAAAAGAGAAATGTTTAATCAGCAACTGAGTATCATTTAAATACAATTCCAATTTTTCATAATTTTATAAGAATTTTTGGTGATAAAAACATCAAATTCTAGAAATTTTATTGGAAACATATTTATATTTTAAAAATTTAGAATAAATCAAGGCAATGCATTTCTTGATAAATTAGAATATAAGCAGAATTACAGGAAATGGTTTCCAAGCTTCATTCACATATCTTTTACAAGTATTCACCTTTGGTTTTATGATTAAACATGTCTGTTAAAAATAGTACTATGTGAAATCAATTGCCATTTTCCCATATAAATATGATTTCTATCAGAAGCATAAATATAGGTCAATGGAAAAAATGATTCAATTAGAAGGGGATCACTGATTTACCAGTAAATTTTCTTCCAAATATTGGTCAACTTGAATTTATAAAATTTAGGGATTTAGAAAAATATCTGTTTATATTATTAATTTTATTAATTGAGCTTCACTAATTTAAAAATAGATATAAAATAATATACTAAGGGATACTGCTTTTTTGCAGTCTCAAATTTTATGAAAGCATTTTATTCAAAGTATTTCCATTCATCTTTGACATCAGAATGATCCATTATTTAAGACAAATTTTCAGGCATCAGAGTTCACTATTTTAGCTTTGTTGTCCCTAAAAATTATAGGCCAATCTACAAATACTCATTCATATAATATAAGGACAGTTGATTTTTTATTTGGCCTCTTGGTGTATATTTACTATCAATATCCACCCACTGTGTTGCTTTAAAAGATATATATACCTGGGTACACAGGTACACACATACATATACCACTTAAAACTACACATTTATACCTCTACATATAACTTATAGGAACTAAGATGATATCATACACAGCATATGAATACTAGAAAGATCTTTTATTGTGGAATCAACCATTTTGGATTAAAATTTACCTCTTACAACTTATTGTGTGGATTTTGACAAGTTGTATTTCCACAAATAGCCGCCTTTTGCTTACCTATAACATAAAGTTTAGTGGTCCTTATCTTGCAGAATATTCAGAATTTGAGTTTCTAAAGGATTTACCAGTCATTACAGTAATTAATCTCTTGTATTTTTTTTGACTTTGTTACACAACTCCTAATACAAGATTCCAGCCTTCATGTAGCAGCTCTCTCCCTAAGGATTTGTGGGAGTTCCCCAGAAGTTATCTCATGAATTTTCAGTAACAAATCTAATCCAGCTAGCATGAACTATTTGCCAGATAATGTTATTTCTTAGCTGTGCATCTTTACCCTCCTTGACCCTTGAAGCACTGGTTAAACATAGCTACAGCTTTGCTAAGCCATCAGGTACTGAGACCTTTCTGAAATTCCTTAGCGAGGCATTGCCTCTAAAACCTTGAGCTGCCCAAGCTCTTTGGTTGTTTGTAGGTAAGGTGACAGTAATGACTTCCTCTCAGCCTGTCTACAATCTCCTGTGTTTTGGAAAGTGTTTTAAGCAAAACATATCTCTCATTTTTTTTCTTAAACCCTCTTTGTCTAAACAAACAAACAAACAAACAAAAAACAATGCCAGCCCAGAAGGATGTGGGACAAAAGGCAAATTTAACGAAAACTTGTCGTACTTAGAATCATCCCTCAATTCCTAATCCTGAGATTTGTTATGAAGTTTCACTCTCTTGTCTCCCCGTTCCCAAACCGTAAAGCAAATGAGGGGTCCCCACGTCTAATTCCTGATGTTTAGCCAAGTCTGTATCCCTGGTTTGACTCCAGCTGATTGTGCTGCTTCTCCCTGCTCCCTCATGCCCGCTCAACCTCCCCAATTTACATTTGTAAAATCCTACTGTAGTGTGCAAGGGCATCAACTCTGCTTGCTAGCCACTCACAGAGAGTAATAGCATCCAATTGTTTCTACAGTGACTCTTTTTTATTAGAGAAAAAATAGACTTAAAAATGGCATTTTGGAACAAATTTCAAACATATAAGAGCTTCTGCACACTAATACAGAAATCAATTATTAAAATATATACTTACTGTAGTCAATAGGCACTACATGAGGCTGTATATCCTTGTTCAGTAACATTAAACTCACAATATAAACATTTTATTTCTAGTGAATGCAGTAAGACCCTATGTTAAATACTATACTTAAACAGACTAAACTCTCAGGACTGGGAGTTAGGGTCAGGATTAAAATGAGTACAGAGCCAAGCAATTTTCTAATATATTAGTGTTATTTTTAATAATAAGCTCATATCAATGTGAGAGGAAAATGAACCATTAATAGCATTAAGTGAATTTAAATATTTTTCTAGAATATTTTTAAAAAACATTAATAGGATATATTCATATTCTGTCTCCTGACAGTTGGCTTCTCACATTTTAAATATCTACTTGCTTTTGTTCTTTAGTAGTCTATGTGCAAACTTTTTTTTTTACATATGAATGTGCATGTCTGCTCTATACCAGTTCCAAAATTTAGACCATAGAGATTTAGCACATCTTGCCGTAAGTCAAGATATTGCTACGATCTCCAAAGCAGGGAAAGATATACACTATACAATGAAATCATTTCACACATCACTTCAAACTATTTCATGAGCTGGCCAACTACTTTTATAGTTTGGTAAAGTAAAAAGCTTCTAACACTGGTTGTGCTAATGCAGCGGAGCCAGGACTCCTGATGTCCCATGAGTGTACTTGGGATGATTTGTGCTGTAGACAGTGTTTGTAGTCTAAAGATTATGTTTCATATTTTAATTTCTGGATTGAATTTAAAAATACTTCAATAAAAAAGTATTCCCCTCTTCTAGTCATGCAAAAGAACAAGCGTTTGTTCTGGTGACCAATTCTGTTGGAGCAGGCAGAAAGAGTAGTGATAAGGGACCTGTGGGTATTTTAAGTTCATAGCCTTGGCACTTGCTAGCTCTGAGGTCCTAGCCATGATTACTTTCCATCATTAAACAACTGTCTTCCCATCGTAAAAACTGGAGTAATACCACCTTCCTTATGAAGTTATTTTAAGGATAATGTATATAAGAGGATATGAAAGAGCACATGGTATAGGTTAGAACTAAATATTTTTTTCTCTTATACTATGAAATGGTTTATAGTTAAATATTTAAGTACCAGTATTTGATGCAATTTTTTTCAATAAGAATAGATGTGGAATTATTATAGTCCTTAAGAATGTATATTCACTCAAAGTTTATAATACCTTAAATTTTAATAGAACCTCATAGTTATCTCCTAAAGCTTAAAAATCAATCATATTTTGAGGATCAACTTATAATCTTTATGCCTGTTTTTATTATTTCTGGCATGAAAATTGATGCTTTCCGTTGTGGGACTCTTGTTCACACTGGTTTCAATGTTTTGTTTTGTTTTTTCTGGCTTTTTAACAGCAAAATGTCCAAATTAGGAAACTGATAATATTAACCCCATTAGAACACAATTGTCCACATTCTGTTAGCACATAAGTCATTATCTAAAGCTAATGGCAAAATTGTGTCTTTCCAGTCCTCAAATTATTAGAAGCATTGATGCTTAGATTGCATCAAGAGCTAAAAAAGTCTAACCATATTTTTGACAATTTATTCTGTGATTAAATTATAGTATCATTAAATAACGCATTTCACCAACTGCAAATTGCCTTAATGTTGGAGTGCTTTTCTCTAACTGGTGTGAAGAGGTGGTGTTCTAATTTTATTTTCCCCACAATTACTATGTCAGCTTCCTTGGAAATAAAGCAAGGGTAGAATGACAGAGCTTTCTGTAGGAGTTTTGCATCTCAAGTGTTTTGCTATTTGACAGGATTTATGTGTAGTATTTCCTGGGAGAAATACATTTGCAAAGATCAGTGCTTCCAAAAACATCACTCTCCTTCTTTTAAATTACTTTAATATAAAAAGGGTACTGAAAAAAATTTTTTCAAAAATTGCTGTTCTTGTAAGATGTATCAGTTTTGGATGGACTGTCTATCTCTGAAGGTGTAGAAACAATCCTTTAGTATCACCATAACTATATCAAGCACTAAAATATGAATTAGAATGTTATGAATATTGTACCCTTAAGACCTCAGTAAACAATTTTAAGTGACTATTCACTATGTACAGTGGCAGATTGTTGTAATGGGTTTCTATAAAGAGAGAAAGAAAGACAGAAGATATAGTCCCTTTTTTTGAAAGCAATTTTTTAAAAAAGTAAAATATTCTGAGTTAATGATATTGTAAAGTCATCACTTACCAGGTCCAGCAAGTTAAATGAAGCTTTTTAAAAATTGCCTGTTAGAGGCCAATTTTAAAACTTAGTCCATGAAATTTACTTGGAGGACTGAACTGTGACCTATCATACAAATTTAGGAATCACTTGTCATCGGCAAAAACTGATGCATACAATTCTCTTGTAGAAAATCTATAAATTTTCTTTGCTGTCATCTTGTAGATTTAATTACATTCTATAGAAAACTCAATGTTAAAAGATTCTAGAAAAGCAAGTAAAATTTAGGGCATCGCAACAATATGTAATGATCAATGTAAGAACAATTAGCCATTACATTACATTTTCTCAATAATTTTTGTCCAAAATTTATTCAATCAATGTTTTCTGAGCACCTACAGTGTGCGAGGCACTGTATTAGGTCCAGGAGGTACAAGGATACACTGCACTAACATATATGGCATTACCCAAATGACACTTATGATCTAGTTGCAGAGAGGGACAATACACAAAATTATGGCAAAAGTATAGATAGATAGATCCATCCTATGATAAATTCTATGAAGCAAATGGATGCCATGAAAAAACCTAACAGTGAGACTTATTTTAGGTTGCCATATCAGGTAAGGCATCACTAAAGAAGTGACTTTTAAATTAAAGCATAAGTTTCAAGTTAGCAAAGTGGGGGGGGGGGAACTAGAAGATTCCAAAGTTGTAGCGTCTATTAAAGACCTACGACAGAGAAGCACTATATCTCTAAGTGTAATGTGGGAGGGAGGAATTAATTAGATAGTGGCCATATTATGGCAGGGACTTAAGGACCATTAAAATGTTGGAATTATTATCCCATGTGTAATGGGAAACATTTTAAGAAGTTTGAGCAGAGGAGTTACATGATATGATCTATGTTGTAAGAGAATACTCCTAATTGTTCTGTGTGGAATACACTGAATAATGGAGTCAAATCACAAAACCTACTTAGAATTTCATTGCATTTACTCCAGGTAAAAGAGGAGATTGTCTTGATGAACTAAGGTGGCAGTGGTGGCAATTGAAAGATATGTGTAGGTTTGAAATGTATTTTTAAGGTGGAATTAACATTGGCTTTCCAAATTTGGATAATTGCCACAACTGTGCACTTTTCTCTAGATTTCCCTAATAGATAACATCTTGAAGATATCTTGGTCAGAATATTAAAATTGCTTGAGCTAGCTATAAGCTAGATCTTCAGAAAAGACTGCTAGTGCTATTTTCATATACACATAAAATCCATTAAAGTAGGTAAGAATGCAACATTCACCTTTTAATTTTTCCTGAGCAGATCTGCTGTCCAGAGTCCCTGTAACCTTAATAAATAGTCAGTGTGTGGTCATCAACAATATCAACAAAACCGCATGTGAATTCTCAAATTAGTATTCAACAGGCTGTGACCTCAAGGCTTTTGAGATCCCTGCAAATGTTATTCATCTCTGTACAATGAAGTATGGTATTTCAAAGGATGGTGGTCATTTTACAGCATGGGAAATGGTTCATAGCAAGTAGTTACATCTGCATTTTAGTATGTAAACATACACATTGTAGAGTATTGTATAAGAACTTTGGAAAAGTAGAGGTACCAGTGTGAAGGAAAATTAGCAGATTTTAATATTCAAAGGAATGTTAATAGCATTTCTTCTACTGCCATTCAAAAGTTGACCTTTTTCCCCATGTTCCCCATGCATATATTCCAGGACTGTTAAAATTGTAAAGAGCATTCAATTGCTTGATCAAAATGGACCAAGCTTGGAAATCACAGTGCTGATTGCTAATTTTTAAGAAATTTAAAGAAAAAATAAAAGATTCCATACATATATTTTAAATCAGTGTTGGCATGAACAATAGACATTTCAAGTCTGGCCATGATAATGTAGGTGAAAAGGTTAGTTACAAGTAAGAATTTGATAATAATGTATTGTTAAACCAGCTCTGGGCTTGATAATGTTATACGGAATTCCTTTAACAAAAGAAATTGAAATGTTCTTGAAAGGATTAGCATTTTATGGGTCAGGCTGGGGGACTATGACTTCCATTTAAATAAATATATAGAAAAAAAAATCCTATGGCTAGAACACACAGCTGGTAAAAACCATAATCTTCCCACATACATTTCATGTCTTTTTGACATGTGTATCTTCATTGTATACAGACTTACATACATACAAACTTTCCCACAGAAACATGCCACATGTGTAGAATTGGAATGTGTATTTTACAAATAGTTCTTTCACACACAGTCCAGTCAATAAATAATAAGTGAAGTGTTAAAACTATCTTTTCTGTGGCCTACTCGAGTATGAAACAATAATGTTAATCATTTTTCCTAATGGATTATTTTGAAAATGCTTGTAAGTCATAGAATGACCCAAGAATGTTATCATAGCTCTAACAATAGTATTTTATTAAGTGTCATGCTTTCAGAGGTTCATGACTACCTGTCATTGGTAAAATTTTGAAAGTTTATTTTTGTGACATAAGGTTCACCAGTGGAGAATTCAACTTTGACTTAGTCCAAACAACCATAGCATGAGTAAATAATGCCATACTTTGGTCAGATTTGTACCCCAGGAACTCAGAAAATGTAAACCCCTCCCCTCCCTCTCTCCCTTCCTTCCTTCCTTCCTTCAATCCAAAATATAAATACTAGTGAACTTTTATTTCAGAGGATGATAGGAAAGAAACAAATAAAAATATCTTGTTATAATTTATAAAATCCCAATTAGAAAGAGTTGTCTAGACACTTTTAAAAATTGGAATCATTATAACATTGTCAGAAAGAAAAAGGCCTTAAAGATATTCAGACATTACGTCATTCTTTTTCAAGTTTGCCTGAGAAATATTTAGGAGCAGGTATTTTACATATGGTCTAACAGAGTCAGAGAAAAATGTAGGATTTTACCAGTAGTTCTGTTACAAATCAGTTGTAGAGTTAAATATAGCGTTCAGAACAAAACTGAGCTTTCTGAATCTTCCTTAACCTTACAGTTAAACTAGATATATTTGAAAGTAAAAATTATATTATGTTGATTTAAATGTAAGAAAAAAATTATAAACATAATTTTAACAAAATCTCAGCATATCTTACCAGCAAATAGAATGCATGCTTTAAATACTATTTTATTGGAAAATTGGAGTAGAAATATATTTAAAACATTTTGACTCCAACCTTCCTTATCCTCTCCTACATGATTAAATTAAGCTAATGAGTGTAAAGCAGAAACAAGTAATGCAAGCCAAGAAGACTACATTTGGTAACTCCTTAAGGCAATGTTTGGTAAAAGTTGACACAATTTATAATCTAACCAAGAGAAATTCCCAAAGTGGAAAAGATGGACTGTTTGAGATGAAATGTTTTTGTGAAGTTGTTTGGGACAAAGGAATCACAACTACTCAAAGCACATCAACTTCTCAAAATGTGGAAGCTGTGGACTCCTAAGGCATAGAATTTGATGAAAGCTAAAATATACCCTAATTCTCCCAGAAAGTTTGGAGTAAATTTTTAAAAAAGTATGAAAATTTAAAGGGAGTTGAACACATTTGAGTCTAATTAAGAGACACTATTTTATGTCGTCCTGGATATGCTGATCCAATTATAGGAAGAATCCTGCATAATGAAAATCTTGCAGGGGAAAGAGTGTTGATAGATAGGTCTTGAGTTGTAAGTATGAGGTCACTGGTTTATATCCTGAGGAGAAAACCTGGACTTATTCCATGAAAAACAGCTGTGCTTTTATAAAATGTAGTATTTTGCACACAACTGGAATTAAACTAGCTACTGTCATTTTAAAGATTCCACAACTCTCAAAGAGAGATGGACATTTGGACTCCAGCAATTCAGACATGCTGCTTCAGCATGAAAATAATGATTTTCCTCAAAATAAATCAGTAACAGAAAGACTGACCAAAATATATTGATATAGATAAAGTTTTTAAAAAAATGCTGTCTCCTAAAACTTACAGCAAACATAAAGGACTTACGTTTTATTTTTCAGTTCTAGGCATATGATTGAAATGCTAAGAAGAAACCATCTAAACTTTTTATTCACATGAGTTAATCAATTTCAGCTGAATTAGACATTAAATATTTGTTGCACTAATTTCATCATCTTTCTCAGTGTTCTGTTTACATTAAGTTGATCATTTTTCTTTAATTTAGAAATTAGTATTTTTAAAATAAACTAAAATTATACTAAGGAATCTACTGAAAATGTGTGACACTATTATTACAGTACTTTTACCCTCCAAAAAAATAAAGGAGTGGCAGACAATATTAGAGCACAAAGAAAGGAATTGGTCTATATTAATTTTTCAGAATGATTAGCCTAATGTCTATGATTTTAAAATAATTCCCATTAAACTATTTTTCCCCAAATATTTTAACTAACATCCAGCCTTATTCATAAATTTCTTTGTATTTTTAATAATCAAGATTTGACATTAATAGGACAGTATCTCCTTAAATATTTTTTGAAAATAAGAATTCTTTTACATAAAAACACATGGGTTCTATGTTGTACAAAGTTGGGACACACTGGGCTTCATCAAGTTTCTTTAACCAAATTTGCTGACAGCTAGACATTCCAAAGTCTTTAATATGTTAATTTATAGGATAATATAATGAAATATGTAGTGTTCCCCTAAACTAATTTTCTCATGGAAATCTTTATTGAGTCAAAAGAAACTAGTGTTTTTTTATAGAACTTCCCAGTAAAGAATTATTCATTCATTACCATCTATGTTTGCTTTCATCAAGCACAGAAACAGGGTCAACTGTCCATAATATGTAAATACCGTCATATAAATGTTACAGAAAATGTTTTCCAACTTATATTTGAAATATTTAAAATTTTCATATCAACATGCTTTTCATGTTTAGTTTTAACAACTATAGAAGTATGGTGGAAGCTACAGAGGAAATAAAAGACTATCATTAAAATTAAATAGCACTAAAGTAACATTTTGAACCTCAAATAGTATATCTCTTCAGTATTAAAGGGGAAGTTCATGGTAGAATTTTTTAATTAACAAACAAAAATATGTTTAAGAAGATTGGCCACAACAACAAGGCCAAGTATAAGGATTTATTTAAACACAGAGATTAAAACATGCAATTTTTAAAAAATATTTTATGGTCCTCCCTTTGGGAAAAAAAATGCACTCTTTATTCCCATTTTGTTGCCATCATATGATTTTAAGAAAAGAGTTCTAAGGTTGATAATAACTCTGCTGCATTGTCTATTAAATTAATGTGTGTCCTTTTCTCTGAATGCTATAAGTGAACTACTGATAGTTCAAATGCTGCCTCTTTCTTTGATGTCTGCAAAGATGATAACCAACTGTATATACGTGGATGATATGCCTCCCCTGATAGACCATCTTTTGACTTTAAGTCTGTTGATAATTGGTACTTTGGCAACAAGAGCATTTTCAACTACCTGAATCAAGACTTTCATAGCAATATCACTTACTGGTTCTTGACAGCTAATGAAGTGGCAAAGCAGGGCTGATAAACTCCAGAGTTTATATGGGGGAGGGGGTGATAGGTAGCTTTTTTTAAAGATTCTGATTTAGTAAATGAAGTTAAAGTCATTACATTCATCAAACAAACTCAACTATGAACTTTTAAGCTAATTTCTTGATTTTTTTAAGTAGAAGTAATTTCTCCACCTTGAGTACTTAGAAATGGTTTAAAAGAGTTATAATTGGGAAAAGCTAGAAATTTTTTCTCTATTTTCTAATTCTGCTATTTTCTACAAGTTTTTGACTGTCAGTAGTGGCATTTAGCCTAATAAGAAACAAATGCCTATTTTAAGTAATTCCCTTATAAGAAAATATAAAAATAAATTAAATTTTAGGAATCTCATAAAAATGTATTGCCACTTAGAGACACAGCAAAATACATAATCTCAGCTTTTAAAGCAAGTTTTGGAAGGTGGAAGTATATCAGTCGTTATTTTCCTAAAATTTATTAATTTGAGGGGAAATTTAAAAAATAATACCTACTAAGTCCCCTCAAAGAATTGTTTCAATTTTATCCTTATTATTTTTTCCATTTTTTATCAGACACACATATAGATAAGGAACAATTTTAAATACATAACATTTTTTTCAATTATTTCATCCAAAGTTTATTAGTGACTGTGTTGTCATAAAGATGTGATTGGTAGAGATGCTCTTTTTCTAACTCTCTACATGCAAAATAAATAAGCATTAGGACAATGAAAGAATTAAGAAATCAGTGACCTTAGATAATGTTACAAGACTCTTTTTTTTTAGTTGCTCACATTGAACTGTTTTGATGGTTTGTTAGAACTTAACAGCACTAAATTTACTTCCTCTTCTTTCATATGTTGAGGCAAACTTTATCCTTGTTATTGTCTGCCTTCAGACTAATGGGAGTGTCTCATTTTGAATGAATATTGTGGCCAGCAGGGATTAAAGGAGATCATATTTCACTCTAAGCACATTTATTACTTGCAATTTTGACATTGTTATATGTGTTTTGTTATATGTGTATATCGCATTTTTTGATGACATATAGAAGGAAGTTTAATAAGAAAGTAGTTTATGCTATATTTTTGCCCAATCTTGAAGAAGTAAATATGATTCTGAATTCGATTTTTGTCCTTATGGGGTTAAACGTCTGTGTGTCCTGCACTGGCCCAGAGAATCTTTAGTGTCTATTGTCCTTTCCAGCCCAGAGGTGTGCTTGATTTAATGGGCCCTGGGAGAGCAGGGATTTTCAATAAACAAGCTGGATTTTTAGTTTCATTCTAGGGAATCATGCATTGTCCTTAGGGGTCTTAAACCAATTTTGGCTCATGTTATATTTAACTTCAATCCCAGAACATTTCTAAACAAGACTCAATTTTAAAATATTACATTGATAACAGAAAGTATTTGGAAAAGAAAACAATTTAATCTTTTGTTACATAAGATAAAATCTTTAAGTTGTAATTTTTTTTTTCTATGCCATCAAAATAAATCCTAGAACTGATACCTCAAGTCATTTTTGCCAAAAAAAATTATTTGGAGAGCTAGATACAGGAAATCTTAATCTTGCCCAAATTATCTGTATGATAATTCTGTTTTTTCTTCTTTTATTTGTATATACAGTTCACCCTTGAACAACGTGGAGGTTAGGGACATCCACTCCTCTCACAGTCAAAAATCTGCATATAACTTTTAACTCCCCAAAAACTTAACTATTAATAGCCTACTTTTGACCAGACACCTTACTGATAACATAAACAGTCAAGTAACACACGTTTTGTATGTTATATGTATTATGTACTATATTCCTATGATAAAATAAGCTAGAGAAAAGAAAATGTTAAGGAAATCATAAGAAAGAGGAAATACATTTACTATTCATTAAGTAGAAGTGGATCATCTTAAAGGTTTTCATCCTCATAGTCTTCACATTGAATAGGCTAAGGAAGAGAAGGAAGAGGAGGGGCTGGCTTGCTGTCTCAGGAGTGGCAGAAGCACAAGAAAATCAATCTATAAGTGGACCCACACAGTTCAAACCTATGTTGTTCAAGGGTCAACTTAGAAAAATTATGAAGTGTCAATGAATTGTTATTCACCAATTTCACTAGGGCATCTGACTTCAATTGCTTAATAAATTCTAAAAATGTGCCCACTCCAAAATCAAAGCACACTATTTAGGGAAGAAAAATATATAATGTGCTATCATAAATAGGACATACTGTATCTAAGATTAAAATGTACCCAGAACACGTTGTGTGGTTTCTTCAAGAGCTCCTTTGCATTCACTGGCTTTCAACCAACTTCTCTCCCATCTCCTTCCCATCCCTCCGCAGGGAACGCTGATTCAAACAAAATCCTTTTATGGGTAAGACAGAAACCTTCATAATCAGAATGTATTTATTCTAGTTAAAAGAGCAGGACACGGTTAGAAATGCCACATGAATATTCACAATGCCCTCAAAAAAAAAAATGAAGGAAGGAAAAAAAGAGAAAGAGAGAGTCAAAATAACCTATCAGGTGAACCAATGCTACCTTTTTAAAAGACAAACATAAATTGTATTTGCTTGTAGCGCCCAGACTCTTCACGGTTGAGAGAATGAAGAGACTTAAACTAGTATGACCAGCAGAATAAGTTATGAGTTATCTAACCCACCTGTGTTGCGACACACTAATAAACATACCCATTTTATCCATGTAATTGGCAATCCATTTATTTATTCATTCAATAAACATGCACTAAATACCTTTTGTCGGCCAAATCTAGGGCTTAGGTAATCCCTACCCTCAGTTACACAAGTCTGCCCTCTGAATTGGTTCCTTGATTGATCCTTGAGTATGTCCGTGTGATGTCTTGGGCTTTCCTGTGACCCCTCTCCCTTCTCACTCTAGAAATGAGATAGATGCTTGTCTCAAATCATGTCACTAATCATCAGTGAAATGCAAATTAAAACCACAATGAGATGTCATCTTACCCCCGTTAGAATGGCTTTTATTAAAACGTCCAAAAACAAGAGATGCTGGCGTGGATGTGGAGATAAAGGAACACTTATACAGTGTTGGTGGAACTGCAAATTAGTACAATCTGTATGGAAAAAATGATGGAGATTTATCAAAGAACTAAAAGTAGACCTATAATTCAATTCAGCAATCCCACGACTGGGTATCTACCCAAAGGAAAAGAAGTCATTTTATCAAAAAGACACCTGCACTCAAATGTCTATTGCAGCACAATTCACAATCGCAGAGATGTGGAATAAACCCAAATTCCCACTAATTCATGAGTGAATTAACAAAATGTAGAGTACTACTCAACCATGAAAAGAAATGAGTTAATGTCTTTTGCAGCAATTTGGATGGAACTGGGGACCAAGTGAAGTATCTCAAGAATGGAAAAACAAACACCACATGTACTCTCTAATAAGTTGGAACTAATTGATGGGCACACACTGGCACAGAGATAAGTAAAAATCGTTAGAAATCAAGAAGGCGGTGAGGGGATGAGGGGAGGGGTAAAAACCTACCTAACAGATACAATGAACACTATTCAGGTGATGGGCACCTTTACAGCCCTGTCACTTATAGCCATGTACAAAAACATTTGTATCCCCTTAATGTTTTGAAATTAAAAAAAAGAAAAAAAGAACATCCATGAACACTGAAATGAATATGTTCTCCAGTATGCTTGCACTTACATGGATCAGTTTTTGTCAGTAAATAAGGAAGACTTTTTCCTCCCACAGATGCATCTTGGAATGAAAATGATGGAATTCTGAATTTCTTCCTTCAATAAAAGCTCATTTTACTCAGTATTAGAACAATTTAAATAAATCTTTAAATAGTTAAAAAAAATTCTTATGGTGGTCATACACAACAGATAAGGGTGACTAAGTGGTTTATCATGATTTAATTCTCCATATGTGAATATTTTCCACAGTTTTGTTCCTGGAACATGCAGTATAAAATTCATAAATGTGAGAAAACATGTACTTTTTTACAGCTGTGTGAAATATGGTTTTTTGAACATGCTGAAACATATGTTGTGTTACATGTAAATAATTGAACAAGACTGCCTGAAAAATTAGACTTTCAACCATATGAAACACACAAGCCCCCTCTTTTTCGCAATGCTTACCACTCATAGGTATTTAATAAACACTTGTTGGTAAACTGATCAATAATAGAGACCTGCCTAAAGAGGAGTTTCATTAATAATTGATACATAAAACAGAATCAAAAATAAGGTTTTGATCTCTGGATTACTAGCTCATCACTGAAAGCACTAAATAAAACCAATGTGAATTTTTTTTAAAAGTATCTACACTCTAATTCTAAATTTTTACTGACTAATCATCTCACACAAAAATGAGAGATCAACAGCAATGAATATTTGAATTAACCATTTTTGTCCACATTATAACATTTAGTTGCTTTATGTAATAATTACTTTTAAACTTTGGTTATTCTTCAAAGAAGTAAAAATTAATATTGTGCATTATTTATTTTGTAAATTGTTTGCAACTTTTATTTTTTGCCTATATATTTGTGTCCAAAACTATTATCAATATCATGGATCAGGGAGGAAAAAATTGAGGAGAAAAATTAAAGTATAATTTTTCCTGAAAATTATTTAGAAAGAGCATTGAACTTAGAACCAGGAGACCTACATTTAAATCTGCCTTCAGCAACTATTAATGAAGTCACTTATACTCTTTTATAAATGTAAGTAATCAGACTTCAGTCTAATGATTTTTCTAGATCTCAAATTCAATGATTAATTATCCATAACCATTTTCTCTACATATAATTTGATCCATGTGGCATTGTGCTAACCTTTGTATCTAAGAAATCTAAGGCATGTATGCTGTATTCATGCAATTAATGGGAAGCAGTTAATTTATTGCTGTATGTTATAATCAAAGCACAGTGAGGCATCCAACAGAGGACGGAGTAATCCCGCTAATTCTCAAGGCCTTCGTAGGAGAGATGGCTTCTAACTCTACCTCGAAGCACAAGAACAGGGAAAATAAACTAGAAGCAGAAGGACACAAGTAAGATTTAGAGAACAGTAAATTGGCCATTTCAGATAGAATTGTGGAAACTTATAGAAACAGGCATAAAACAAGGTAGCAATAGAAGATTAGAGACTGCAACTTCTGTTAGTGAGATGGTGCAAAGGTAAAAGTAGTGAGTGTAGGCGCTGTGTTTTGTTTTGTTTTAATAAAAATGTTACATTTTTGAAATATGCTCTCAATTTATATGGTGGTGACTTGAAGAGTGTATTAAAGTTGAGAGAAATTGAAGATAGAGGACCAGGAAGTTGCCATTTTAATAGTTTTTGTGTTTAATGTTGCTGGCAAAACAGAATTTTCAAGAAATTTATTCCTGTGATTATTATATGTAAAACAACTATAACAGTGCTTACCACATAGAATTTTTAAAATAGTCATTTCATTGTTCTTTTACAGCCAGTTTATGAAAAACTTAGTTTAGATGGTATAAATTTAAGTCATTTGAATGTAATGTATAACTAATTAGAAAAGCTAATATATAACCTGATATATAATTTATATTGCTACATTTGCTTTTTCCTAGATATTTTTTAATTACACTTACTTTTTAAAAATTTTTGTTGCATTATTAAAAAATAAAATGTGTTTCAAATAATATTTATTGAGACACTTGCTTCTATGTGCCAAAACTAGGTATAAGCCAGGTATAGGTTCTAGGGCTAGACATATAAAAATAAGTAAAGGAAGCATATTTTAACTCTAGGAGGAGAACAAAGAGATAAAGCAGTGATTTATTTTACATATGTAAGGGCACTGTGTTTCACAATAGCAAGCATGATACACTGTCCCTTAGAAGGTCAGAGAATTCACAGAAGAAGCTTGACCTGGATCCTTTAGGGTGAGTAGATTTACCTAACCAGGTGAGGGTGAAAGGTGGAAAGCCTGGGGTGGGGTGGATAAAGGACATTCTAATCTGAGACTATAGATGGCATGTCATTGAGCTAGTTGGAAATAATCCTGTGTGTGTAAATATAATATATATTTGTATATTGTTTTATATATGGGTAAATGTACACATACATACACTTACACACACTCTGTTGGTGAATGAGCAAAAGATAAGAAATGAGTATGGAAAATATAAAGAGCCCAAACCACATGGATATTGAAAATCTCTAGGCAGGTATTAAGGAGGCAAATAATGTAATGTTTTTGCTCTTTTGATTTTGATTCATGCTTTGTCTGAACGAATTTCATTAGAAAGAAGTTGTTGTTGCTATAATTTCTTGAATGGGTGCTCTATTTCCTTAAACCTTGCATGTTTGAGAATGTCTGTTCTCTTTTTGAAAGACAAGTTGCTTGGTATAAAATTATTGAGTTATAAATGTTTTCACTTGGTTATTTGTACAAATTGGTTCTCTGATTTGGGGCAAATAATATTATTTTAAACAAGTATGAGGCCCACTTGATTTCTTCCCTTGTTCATGACTTGATTTTTCTGCATGGATTCCAAATATATTCTTCCTTTCTTTAATGTGTATCATAATTGTTCCTTCTGTAAGATTAGGTTTTACTAGAAGATGGTGACCTTTTAATCTGTAGATTCAAGTCTATTTTTAAATTTTATTTTCTTATCTATCTTTCATTCCTATCATCTTATTAATCAATTTCATCTCTTTCAAGTAAAATTCGATTTTATTATGACTTAGTTTGAAACTTTGGCAACCAGAATTAATTATCCTATATTATTACTATGCTAATTCCTCTTCTATCCTATATGCTTCATTTACGTTTTAATGAACTTTTTTCCTCCTTCTGACAGTGAGGGAGTGGGTTGGAGGAGTTCACATCCCAGGATTGTTGTTGGTTTGACTTTTAAACATACTCCATGATCTTTAATATATCCTTTTCTGGGAACACATGTCGCTTCATTTTTTTTTTTTGCATTTTGATTGGTGTGATTGGTGTGTTTCTCATGAAGCCACATCAGAGATACCCTGTGGAATAGTCTGGTGTTCACACCTTTTACTCCTGCCTTCAATGTACTTTATCTACAGTGGTATCTTTTAGTAGAAGGATAATGATTATGCAATAAATATCCTCTGTGTGTGTGTGTGTGTGTGTGGTTAGGACAGTACCTGGTAGGCATGTGTTAGCTGTGATGATGATAAGGATGATGATGATGATGTTGATTTGCACATTAGCTGTACCTCCACTCTTTGTAAACATTTCCAATATTTCTAGAGTTTTTTTCCTGTAATAAAAGAATTTGTGGATTCAGTTTCTATGATTTGTTAACCCTTTGATTACTAATTCTATCCTACCTGGAATATATAGAGAGATGTGTCAGATCTCAGTATCTTTTATCAAACTGTTTCAAGTTTCTCTATATTTAATATATTCCCTTAATAATTTGATATTCCACTGTTGTCATTTTTCTTTTCATGTAATAAGTATATTTTCCTCTCTTGTTCTTTTCTTTCTTTTTTGTCCATGAGATTCAAAGTAAAAGGATAAAGTAAATATGTACTTACTCTGTCATTATTCACCACTAGAAAGTGGTTTTGTAGAAAGATTACTCTGGAGGCAGTGCTTAACATGGTTTGTTGGTATAAACCTGGAGAGGAAATTCTGTTAGAAGATAATTACTATGATTTGGGAAGATATTATGGGGAGTTGAATTAAGATAGTGGCAGTGAGTATGTAAGCAAAAGAAAATATAGGACAAATTACTGTGTTAAACACTACTGAAGTGATGGATGGGATCTGTGGATGATGAAGAGGGTCTGGTTTGCATGAGTCTTTGGATGACTGATACTTGTAACAAATTTAAAACATACAGAATGATGATGATGTCAGTAACGGAAAGAAGAAAAGGGAGTGAGTTCTGTTTAAGTCATGCAGACTCTGAGATGTTTGTACAACATCTAAATAGAGGTTTCTAGTAAGTTTTTGTTTGGCTTTTGGGAGGAAAGGCATACATTTGAGATGTGTCAAAATACTGCTAGTGACGAAAGCCATCATTTTAGATAAGATTACACATCAAGTTATTATTATGTAAAAGGACCAAGTACAGAGCAGATAAGATAATATAAATATTTAAGAAGCTGTTAACTGAAGTGAGTTACATGATAGTGAGAGGTAACCAAACTTTTCAAAAAATCAGTTCTTAGCAGCATTTTCCAAAATGTGCCCTTCTTAGAGGTAATATGGAGAAAAGCAGAAAGAGCCTGACCTTTGATGTCAGACGGAAAGTTCTGTGACCCTAGGATATTTCTGATAGCATATCTGAGTCATTTTTCTGGTGAGAAAAATGGAAATGAAAATTTCTACCTCACAGTGTTGTTGGATGCTTAAATAAGTATATAATATTTACAAATAATTTGGCAGTTTTTGGCACATAGTAGGCACTTACACCCTTTGCCCCTTGCAATTGTTTTTATTTATATTGTCTGGTCTTTATCCATGTCCTCTGCATAAGATGTTCTGTAACACTTCCTTCTTCTGCTTAAAGTCCTATACATTTTTTAAGGCCAGGTTTAATTGCCAAGCTGCTTCTCCAAAGGTTATCCATTTCTCCTTGTGGCATTAACTTTTCCCTCCTATTAACTTCCTTAACTCTTGTAATCTTTTTGTTGTTGTTATTGATTTAGTTTTTGCTTCTTGGAGGGCATTTCTTTACCTTTCCATCAAGGTTTTTATTATTTTTTAAACTCCATACACTTTTTAGCCAATGGCTATGTATTACACATAGTACGGACTGAATATGTGTTTGTTGAATTAGTAGATGAATGACCATTAAATGATAAAAATGTAAATCATCAGGTTAGATTGTGGACAACTTACTTTCCTCATGTACTTTTTACATTATAAGAAATGGAAAATAACTCAATATCATAGGTAGTCCTGCTCTTGATGCTTTTCAAGCATGTTTGAGGAAAATTTTATTGTCCCTCCATGACCACATGCCCCAAGACACTTGTGTAGTATTGCGGGATCTAGAAGCACGGAAGCAGGGCTTGGGCTTGGAATGGACCATTACTTGTCCAAAGCTCAGGTGCGGGCATCTCGTACTTTGATCAGAAAGTCTATACAAGTAAAAAATCTAATTATTCATATTAATTGCAAATAAGAAACATCTGGCAGAGGAGATTCCTGTCATAAATTCATGGGATAGAGACATTAGAGATCAGACCATCAGCAAATACAAAGAGATAAGTTGGAAGATTTTGGATAAATGTCCCAGGAAAAGGCGATAGAGCTGCATTTATAGACTCCAGTAGCCTCTGGCACAGGCTAGAGAGAGTAGTTAAAGTAAAAGTTAGTTTCAGACCAGGATGTATATACTTGATGCATATTTTGAGTGTTTACTGATATTTAAATTAGAAGATAAATTTTTCTAAGTATATTCAAACAATATTTACTGAACTTTGTAAATTGAGAGAATATACTCAGCATCACCAAATAAATAAAAGCATATAGATGTTCATTGGTATTGTTTCCATTCATGCAATGACCAGATGCTTGCTAGAAATGGCAGGAGTAGAGTTCATCATCCGCACAGTTTATCTTAGAGCAGTACTTGCCAAAAATCTGTCTGTGGAAAGGTACTAACTTTCTGTGTAATAAAGTTTTAAAAACTAGTCCTTGGTGAAATAAGGAAAATAAAGTGAAAATAACATAAATTTTTCCACTATGTAAATTTATTCATCTCTAAAAATTATTCTGTTTATGTTTTTTGCCCTTTCTGCCTATTTTCTTAGTAAAATAAAGTGCCTTCTTTTTTTGAATGAAATGGTAATGATAGCAAATAGTACTTGCTTTTCTTGTTTCATTCTTACAATGCAACAAAAAGTTGTGAAATTTTATTTCAGTGTCTATTTTGCTTTTGGAACTTTTTTTGGTTTATGAAATTAAAAAAAATCTAGGAAGCACTGCAATATAGGATCTTAAAATTTGTGGACCTTACTGCACTTTTAATATTTACAAATATCTAAATGTGGTCATCATTTAGCCAAAATGTTTTGGCATCATGTAGACTCAGACTTTGAATGCTTTAAATGGGATCTTTGACTGTTCTATGGAAAGGACAAAGTTCAAGTCATGGAAAAAGGACATAAGCCTAAAGCCACCATGAATACAGGCAATTCATTTGAGTCCAGCAACTGGTGGGGTCCTATTACCTTTCATGCTATAAAATTTAGAGGGGAAAAAAAGAGAGAAAGAAAAGTAACGGAAGTCAGAAATATAAAGAACAGGGTGAATATTGTTTGGATTTGAAGGTCAAGAAAACAGAAGTTCTCCATCCTACTATAAAAAGTCTAGTTCTGGGCAGTCTTGCATAGAAACCATTATTCATTTCATTGCCTTTTTTGAGAATCTGACCCAGTCATTGTAATATAATCATCTCTGTAAAATTTGTGTTTATCCTAAAAATAATCAAAGCACCACAGAAACCATACAGTTTAGTTATTTAGAAGTGAATCATCATTTATAATTTTGATGTAAGTTTTCCCATCACTATCAGTACATCTCAAATAATGTACTGATAGTGATTGCTACCAATGTCTCTTTTTTTTCTTTTCTTCCTTTTTCAAATGAATCTACTTTAGAGATTATGATGAATTCAGGGAAAAGGCAAATCTATTAATAAAATCCTATAAGAAATAGAATAAAAATTATAATTGACTTATAAACAATTATGATTCTTCTCCCATGATTATTTGGTAGCATATTTTTATTACAGAAGAGATCAATTTTAGTTTCTTCTTTTGTAATGTGTTATTGGATTAAATATAAACCTATCAAGTAGACTTTATATATAAAAGTCTTGAATTTCATGAGACCCTACATTGTGAAACTACATCACAAGAGAGTGCAATCAACTTATAATTGACAACATTGCTGCCTGAAATTATATGAATCGATATTGCCATCTATATACTTAAGCTTATTGTCTACATTGTCTTACATAATATAATAATAATGGTGATAATAATTAGCATTTATTGAGCACTATCTTTCTGGCTTTATGATTAGTATGTCTTCCATGTTGTCATTAAGTAAATCATAAAGATACTAAATCATTTGGTGAATCTGGACTAAACAGAATGCTTGTTCAGTTCCAGAATACATAATTTATTAAAGAATGTTTGCTCTGAAATGGCATCTGTACTCACAATCCTACATTTGCTTCTTTTTATGGGTTGACACAGCATGTAGAAGTTGAAGTAATGTCTCCACCATAGAAAAACTCAATTACACCCAAAGAAAATTAATACCTTTATAAGCTTTGATTTACTCAGATTCACTGTAGTCAGATTGATTCTATAGAAATTTATGTTGTTTTTTTAAAATAACATTTGTTGTTGTTTGACTGAATATGACCATAGGCAAGATGTAAGAATGTAGAAAACTATTAAACATCTTATGCCCCTGAATATTTACTTTAGTTCTAATACCAGTTTATGTCATTGTAAGGTTTAAATAACAGAAACAGAAAAGAAACACCTAAGATTCTGCAGGAGTAGATTCAAAGTTGAAATTATCTAATATCAATAGCAGCTGTCTACAACTAGGAAAAACAAAATCATAAATTCAAATAAGGAAAAGTGAACACTGAAGAATCTGAGAAATAGATTTAAAGAAAAGTTGTCTGATTTTAATCCAGGTATTTTCACCCTGGAAAGTGGTGAGATCACCTAAGCAATTCAGAATTTATATTGCTCACTGGCATGAGGGTCTCCAAAAGACTCTTTTCTCATTTATGAAACAATATAAAAAGTCCCTGTTAGAGAGGAACATCTAAAGATGAGACAAAATTAAGTACATTTGAAAGCAGTGGAAAACAGCTGCTCACCCTTATGCCAGGAAAATATTGTCCTTTTTTAATGAAATGGTTCAGCAGTAACATTTTTAAAAGTGTAGTTTGTTTCCACAGTGATTTCATGTGTAAGCCACCAAAGACTTCCCTAAGTTATTTGTTTGTAGGAACCAATAATTCTCACAAAGCAGTTTACAATATTCAACCTGGAACATATTTTTAAGTTGGATAAGTATTTTCATTTTCTGAAATTATGATATAGAAAGTCCTTCCTTTAATTTTTAAAATTGAGGATATATGAATTAGGAAACAAAAAGGAATACTTTATTGTTCTTATCATTACATTTAATATTACTATAAATCAAAAAATAGATTGCTATATCAAGTAGCATGGAGATACTAAAGTAGAACTATTCTTACTTATGCCTTTACCATACAAAATTATTGATGTTAACAAGTTAGTGGACTTAGTAAGATACGTAAAAAATTATTGCGTTCAGTCTATTCCATCTGGACCCTAATTTGCTAGATTTGGTCAAGAAGATCAAACATACAAATATTTAACCTCTTTATACAAATAGGGAATCTTTAATTGAGTGCTTACTATGGAAATTATCATTCTAGGCTCTTTATATGCATTATCTAATTTCACCTTGGAAAATAGATTATTAATCCCATCTTCCATAAAACTGAGGCCCAGAGAGCTTAAGGAACTTGTCCTAGTTTGCACACCATTTGCACACCTAGTAAATGAGTACTGTGATGATGTTCTTGTTCTAACTTATAACTGAATGATTCCAAAATCTATAGATGTAGTAGTTATTTTCCTATAACCTCTTCCACTTGATGCTTAGAGATCCCTTACATAGTCTTTATGAGTTTCCAGCTAAAACCTATTCTTGTATCTCTCAAATGACTCTTCCATTGCTTAACATCTCTATGTAATTTCCTCGGTTTTAGGCTGAGCTGGGGTTTTTCTGTTTGTGTGTTTGTTTGTTTGTTTGTTTGTTTTGTTCACCTGGCTACCTATACCTTGGCCTCTCTGATATTGAGGCATAATTATAGATTTTAGAATTGGGAGGAAGGATTAAGGGTATCCCTTTGATAAAGATATCTCCTTAAATGACCAGTCAACCAGCACTTCAACACATCCAGCGTTACAGCCGCTGCCTTTGGTGGCAGCCCTTTTCCATTCTCACACGGCTCAGAGTGCCTGAAATTTCAGGCTTGTATCGACTCTCTGTAGCACTGATCCTTTGCAATCATTTGGATGCCGGTGAAATGAATGACACTTAAATTCAGACAACATGTAGAGGATTATCTGTCTTTTCTCTCTGGAAACTAATAGCTCTCATTTATTTCAGTCATGATTCACATGAATAAAGCTCCTTCCTTTGATCTATTTCTTTCTACCTCCCTTTCTTCCCTTCTTCCTTCCTTCCTCTCTCCCTTTCTTTTTTTGGGGAAGGCGGGTGGGAGTAAGTGAGGCCAGCCCAGTATTGTACCATTTCTCATGAAGAAATCAGAAAAGCATTGTTAACCATTTGACAGTCTTGTGTATAGGATGGGTGAATATACAGAAAGATAGACATTCAATTTAATATTTGTTGACCTGGTAATATGAAAAAGATACCATGTGAGTTGTGGATGATGAGCTATTAATTATATATTTCTTGAAGGAATGTTAATTCTGGTAGATAAACCATTTATACAAATGACTGCAGTAATTGACAGTGTGATGCAAGTTATAAGAGCAATTCAAGCAAAATGTAAAAAGAAGCTTTATGAGAATTTATTGGAGGTTGCATTTGAACCACTAAGAGTGGACACTATTCTGTCAAGGTAGCGTGTAGTTGAGGAGTCAACAAAGGCCAAAGAGCGGACGAGTACAGAGCATGTTTTCCTGCATAAGAGAGGACATAAGGAGAAGTACTGGGGTAGGATCTAAATTTGAATGGTAGTGACCTGACCTCTAATGTAAGTTAAAGAGTTTGAGTTTTATCCTCTGTTAAAATCATATTTTTGATGATAAGATAAAGAAGGCAGTAGGAGAAATAGATAAAGCAAGGTGATCTATCACACAGCTAATATGTGTTTCAGGGATTAACAGTTGGGATGGAAGAAGGGCCTACAGCGCAGCTTTCTCTCCTTGGAAGGCACATTCTATACTTCGTGGTTGCTGATGAAAGTCTCCTACTAAATGTGCATTCAAAAATCTGAAGGACTGATTCAGGACACATAGTTTTGGAGAATCCTCAACATTTCTTTCCCATAGAGAAATGGATATTTAAGAAGGTCATTTATAAACAGTTACCTTTCTCACACAGAAGTGGGCTTACATCTGATGTTATTTTTAATCTGAAAATGTTTCTGTCACTTATTATATAGGTCTAATGTGTAGTATTTGCCTATTCATAGCAAAAGCAAATTGGAGAGCAAAAGCAAACTGAAAAATTAAGGTCATATGGTAAACAATTTAATTCATGTTTTTATAAAAGGCTCAGCTCGATTTCTGTAGTATATCAGCTCCAAAATACTTCAAAGAATTTCAGTGGTTAAGTTAATGATTTAACAGTCAAAAATATACATTCAAATTTTTTAATAAAAAGAGGCCTCAAACAACCTAGGAAGATAAACTGGGTGTTTCCTCCAAACCCCTGCCAGTTGGCCACTATACTTACCCTTCTAGCTAATGGCTTGGAAGAAATGAAACCACTTAAAAAAGTTTTTGTAAGATTAAAGATGTTTATATACAATATTGATCATTCTAATCCATTACTACATGAAAACAGATCCTGCCAGACCAGTTTATGCAGGCAAGTTATTTCTTCTTTAAGAGTGTGCCATCTTGGTTGGAGCGGGGAGGAGGGGATGGGCAAATTCATACTTAACAGGTACAATTCACACTATCTGGGTGAAGGGCACACTTATAATTTTGACTCAAACTGTACAAAAGCAAATTATGTAGCCAAAATGTGTGTACCCTGTAATATTCTAAAAAAAAAAAAAAAGAGTGTTCTCTCTTGAGTATGAATCAGCAAATGGGCATATAACTCCCATTTCAATGAAATGTAAAAATTTTGGTTCCTATATATTTCTTAGTACCATGAAGAATAAGCACTGATTGAAAACTATAGCAGGCAGTAGCCAGATTACCATGTATGAATAGTCTGTGCTCATGTAAGACCTCACATTAATACCCAATGTTTTGCTTTGTTATCTTGCAGAAATGTTGGAATCCAACAATGTGATCACTTTCAATGGCTTGGCCAACAGCTCCAGTTATCATACCTTCCTTTTGGATGAGGAACGGAGTAGGCTGTATGTTGGAGCAAAGGATCACATATTTTCATTCAACCTGGTTAATATCAAGGATTTTCAAAAGGTATCTTTTTTCCAATATATACACTGTAGTTCTTTTGAAGCATCTAAAGTTAAATAGAATTGTCTACCTATTAACAGCATGACAACTGACAGAAAACTGTTTTGAATTAATATTTTATCTTTTCAGATGTAGATAAAAATGATAATAACAAATCAATGGATGCAGTAAACCATAAAAATTTTCAAGAAAGAAATCACAGTATATTTTCAATAATCATTATAAGACATACTACCTTCAGCTTATCTTTTCATAGTTGTATCATTTTTCCTGCATAAAAGTAAATACTTGAACTATCATAGAAATAGATCATAATTGATTTCATGGACTATGATATGTGTGTATATAAATTTATGTATCTGTCTGTATTGCCAACAAACACTGGGTTCATCAAGCCATTGGCCCCATGCCTAATTTGGCATGCCACCTGTGTTTGTAAATAAAGTTTTATTGGAGCATAGGCACTCTCATTCATTTACATATTGTCTATTTCTGCTTTCGTGCTACAACAACAAAATCGAGTGGTTGCAACAGACATCATGCGGACCACAAAGCCTAAAATATTTATTATCTGGCCTTTTAAACAAAAAGTTTGCCAAACCCTTATCTGAAAATCAGTTTTTAAAGCATCAGGTTTTTGCAAACGTGGTCATGTAGATATCACAGGACACCAATTTTATCCTTATTCTCTATAATGTTACTGATTTATTTCATTAAAAACCTGAACAGTTCAAAAAATAAACACAGATTGACAAATTAGTGGAAATTGTGCTACTGAGTCCACATGTTGTACTCTAAGTCAACCATTTCTTTTCACAGTCAATATTTCTAGTCTTAGTTATCCGAGCAACAAAGGTCTTTAGACAATAGCTTTCACAAGAGTAATAGTACAATATACATTTTGGAATACATCCATGTCAGTATCTATATGTATTAATTTTGCTTCATAACATTGAAGGCTTTAAAATGGTGTCCCTCAACAGCTCATAAGCTATAACTGATTGGATGATCATTTTTAAAAAGTGACAGAATTTTAAAAACCATTTGTTCTGGTTGGAGAATATTGCTTATGGGATACAATAAAGGTTTAAATTTAAAGCTGATTCATGTACTTAATAGATTGTAGCACTAAATCTAATACTTTTTATTTTCTTCCATTACTTGAACACTAAAAATCTGACCATATGTATAAATAAATGTGATTCATTATATATAGTCACAAAAAATGGTAATGTATTTATGATATATTTCAGAATTGATATATGACAACTTGAAAAATCACCCTGGATATTTCTTGTTCTGATTTTTCAATTTGATTGACTTCTAAGCCTCCTCAGATGATAGCAATAAATGCTCAAGTTTATCTATTGTCTAAGAAAACTGGTTATTCATTTGTTTTTCTGAAATGATAAAAATATTGATCTTAGAGTCTTTGAAAAGGTCATAAAATAAGTAGGTTTTTGCTGTTGTTTTACCAAAAGGAAACCCTTCTTTTATAAAATGAATACAAAATCTCTGTTGACTAAGAAAAATTTTATGTGTTAATTTTAGGAGATTATATCAGTTAAAATTATTGATATTTATAACAATGTATTACTGTGAAATTCATATATATGTATACATCTATAGACAGACAGTATATGAGGACATATTATCTCAGACTATATATTTAATTTATTTAACATTTTTCTGTAGAATAAATTTCTGAATTTGATTAATAAACTCAATTTTTTTCTAAAACTGAACAGAACCAAATTATAATATAAAAACCTATCTTATAGCTGAGACAAATCCTATAGCCATTTTTACACTCAGCATATATCATCTACTTGGTATTTTTATCAACTATACTTGTACTAAATACATTTTTATTAATGAATTAATTAAAAAATAAGTGACTTCCCCAATGTCATAATGTTCTTGTTATAGCTCTTGATCTTGAGTTTAAAACCATTATTCTAATAATAGAAGACATATTTATAATTTTAAAACATCCTATTACAAAGAGATAATGTAATTTTATTGCATTATTTATAAGAATGAGCCAAATTTACATAAGAATTTACATTTATTTTCATACTTTTGGTATGTTTTAATGTTCTTTTTAGCCTATGTATATATAATGCTGTTCATCAGCTTTTTCTTAAGCATCCACTATTGTGGTAAACTAGGGGATGCTATGTTATGTCATAAATAATTCTTGATTATCTTATAAGGTAACATTAAAGATAAGATATGTGCTCCTAAAGGTAAATACTAGGCAAATCCCTATTAAAGGCAAAAACACATTTTCAGGTTTGGTAGAACCATAGAAAGACTCTTGACCTTGATAAAAGAGCGCAATCTCTTTAAAGTATAAGTGTGTATTATAATTAAAAATACAAAAATTTTAAAAATTAAAAAAGCATGTGGAAGAGGGTCTGTCATGAGTAGAAGCATAGAGGCATAAAGAAGAGAACATGCAAAATAGATTATGAAGTACTTTAGAAATGATGATGAGAAATTTAGATTGTTAACTGAGTAATTTCTGAGCAAAGAAAAAAAGGGAATCCCAATAATCAACAAGATAATAATCTAATCAAAATGTTAGTAATTACTCTTTATGGAAATGGATACTGTTGGAAAAGACTATTAAACTTACATTGATTTTTGTTCCACTGACTTACACTTATTCTCATTAAATTGCTCTCCAAAAGAGAATTTCTACATAAAAATTTATTTTACTTACATCAGATTTTTACATTTTTATTATTATTATTTACTCTGGAACTCTAGAAAGCTTAGAATACAGACCATTCTAAGTATGACAACATTTAACATGAATTTTATAAAAATCATTTTTATTAATATTTGACAGAAGAGAGATTCACAAAGTAAGGCCCATACTGTCTGAACAAACAACAATCAAGAGCTAGGAAACTGTGATAAAGCAGCTTGCCTTAAAAAAAAAAAAAAATGTGTGTGTCTGTGTGTGTGTGTGTGTGTGTGTGTACTTATATATATATATATGTTTTAACAATCTGTGATTTTAGCACAATTTAGCTGGGGAACTGAATACGAAAATTAATAAATATTAACTTAATAAAATTAATTGTAATATATTATTATTATTGTTGTGCCCTAGAGAAAAGTTATATTTTATTCTCTTACACTATCAAGTTTAAAGAAGAACAGATCACCTAGCCTTTCCATAGCCAATGTGAAGATAGAACTGTAGAATGGCACTGCCCAGTAATTGCCCCAGAAATTCAGGAGTCAGGGTAATGTTAATTGTAAGGGTGATAGATTTACTGATCTGGAAAGTTTTTATATGACTATTTTGTAAAAAGATATGTGTGAAAAAGAAATCACATGTAACAAAAAGAATACTCAAATTGAGAGCTTAATGGTAAAAATGAATGCATATCCAAGAATTTTTAGAGCTTTTACAATTTTGGCATGGACCTGAAATGCATTTATCAAGTCATCATATGTCATTTCAATATGTACCAAATTCTTTTTTATAAATGTGTTATATTTTGCTTTTTAATTCCTTAGATTGAATATCACAGCCTTTGCCCAAGTTTATGACCATTTACATTGAATTATCTAGAGGTTCCCAAATGAATGATAATCAGTCTTAAGACTAAAAGCTTTCCAGCAGACATGAATGATTAACTGCCACCATTTCTGGATTTTTCTTCTGGATATGACATTTTTCCCCTGAAATTAACTAATATTACTAGAAGGGAAAGATGAATAAAAAAGCAATAAATTATTCTGCCCCAATACATATAGGAGTCATTGGAATTGCTCAGGGGATTTTATATTAAAATTTAGGTGAGAGATATGTATTAATACTGTTGAGGGAAATGCACCCACTGTCCTCCAAGTCACCACTAACATCTTGGCTCATCTACCACTGTCACTATATTCACACAACATGGGACTCGTTGGAAGGATGAAGACCAAATATTAAGAATGAAAACATAAACAATTATTTCTAAACTAGTCTACATTTAGCCCACATGGAAGAGGGTGATTTTTTAGAGCTATTTGCTTTTTCAATCTACCTCTATATCTCAAAAATATATAATGCTACTGTTAACTATTTTCCCAGTCCAATAAAAAAAAAAAAGCAAAGAAAAGATTCCTTTCTAAGATGGGTTTTTCTAACCCTTTCAGTTGCTTAGTCTAGCATGTCATGCTGAGACTTGGATCAGTAAAATAGATCCATAATACCCAAATGTTAAAATTTCAGAATCACTATTTCATAATAAAGACTAATTTAGAAAAATATGAGCCATGTTCTATGACGATTTCTACTTCTCTTCACTAAATTCTCACATTTTCTCAAGATGATCTCTGTCTCTCTTTCCATCCTACACTGCTTAGATCTATTGTCTATCTCAATTCCTCTCTCTCAACTTCATATACGGCAAAGGCCACATGGGTAGATGGAGAATGAATGACTCAAGTCCATACAAATGCCACTGGAGAGTCTAAACTGGAAGGTTCCTGCCACATAATGCTTTATGGAACTTTGTTTACTTCAGTTGTCCCAACCTCATCTAAAGGACTATATAGTTTTGGATCTCTTAGAGAGCTTAATTGGCATAAAACAATGTTTCTTCTCTGTCTACAGATTGTGTGGCCAGTATCTTACACCAGAAGAGATGAGTGCAAGTGGGCTGGAAAAGATATCCTGGTAAGCATCAGTCTCCAAGTTATTACACATGTTGAGTAACCCTTATTGGAAATTCTTAGGACCAGAGTGTTTCAGATTTCTGATTTTTTCAGGTTTTGGAATATCTGTGTCTATATAATAAGATATTTTGCAGATGGGTCCCAAGTCTAAAAACGAAAGTTATTTATGTTACATATACATCTTATACACATAACCTGAAGGTAATTTTATTTTTCCCTTGGGGATGCTGAAGAAATTGTGTGTTGTGCCCCTGCATTTTGTCTGTGACCCATCACATGAAGTCAGGTGTGGAATTTTCCACTTGTGGTGTCATATAGGTGCTGAAAATTTTGGTTTTGGAGCATTGCTGATTAGGGGTTTTTGAATTTAAGGGTGCTCAACCTATAGTAATTACATAAGTAATTTATTACTCTGTCATTTATTTTTGTTCAGTGTTCTATTTAATACCATGTTTGCTTGTGGACTTAATCACTCTTGAGAAAAAAATAATACTATTCAATTCTGGAAGCACTGACAGATTTATGTAAAGAAAGTGTGTAACAATAATAATATTCCTAAATAAATAAAAAATATAGTCCCTTTGGAGATTTATATATGCAAAAGATAATTAACAAAATATAATTTTATGGCATAAATACTCATATTCAATAAATCAACTCCTTTTACAGGTTGATTTTCATATGTTAATTCTTCTTGAATTCTTCTTGAATGACATGACATATTTCCACTTATGAGTCTTGATTAAATTACTTCTCTCTCCTTCTTTCTGTTCCTTCCAATTCCTTTTCCTTCTTTTCTTTCCCTTTCCTTTCCTTTCTTCTTCCTCCTTCCTTCCTTCCTTCTTTCCTTCCATGCACTCATTCCTTAAATAAATATGGATTGAAAAATGACCAAGTAACAGGCATTGTCCTAAGCAGTGGAGCCAAAGATGAGTAGGGAGCACTCCCTACAGTGGTTTTACCGTTGTAAAAAGATAGAAACCACTTTTCCTAAGGTAAATTGTCAGCAAAATTAAGTAAGCGACTGGTTTGAGGTACAGCCAAGTATTTGCATAGATCATGAAAAGTAATTATAATCATTTACATAAATTAATTAAAATGAATGACAGAATTAAAAATATTTTATGTTATTTATGTTTTATTGACATTTTGGGATGTCTAAAAACAGTAAGAAATAATTTTAAAAGTTGTGTCTCTGTTTTAAAGTATTAACATGTAGAAGATATTGATCCTATGTATTGCTTAAAGACATAAATCAATCTGTATATATGTGCATAGAAATATAGATATTTTCAAAGGACAACTTGAATGATTTCTAGCAGCTGCCTAAAATGACATATACATTTAGGATTTAAAATAGGAATTGGAGTTCCTGGGAAAAGAATGCCTCAGTCTGGTAGAATTGTTGGCTATAGGTGAAGGAAGTTAGATAAAGGAATATGAAGCACAAGTATTCCCCATGTGTAATACCTATATATTTTAGCAAATATGGGGAGTTCATCTTGAAAATTACATATTAAATGTAATAATTATATTAAAAATATTCATGACCCTTGTTAAAGATGGTAAGGCAATTTGTTGTGCTATCAAATATCATTCATTCTATCTAGCTAGCTATATATTTTTTTCTTCCTCGCTCCCTCCCTCCCTCTCTCTCTCTCTTTCTTTCTTTCTTTCGAGTGTTATGGGGGTACAGACATTTAGGTTACATGTACTGCCTTTACTCTAGCTAGATAGTTAGCTAGATCTAACTATCTAGCTATAATTTTGAACCCATTAACCATCCCTACTTTATCCCCCCTCCCCGCTATTCTTTGCAGCCCTCTAGTAACCATCATTCTATTCTATGTCTCCAGGAGATAAATTGTTTAATATTTAGTTATAATCAACAATAAGTTAGGGTAGACTTTAAAATAACTAAAAGAGTGCAACTGGAATGTTCCTAACACAAAGAAATGTTAAATACTTGAGGTGATGGATACCCCAGTTACCATGATTTGATTAATTCACATTGTATGCCTGTTTCAAAACATCACATATACCCTATAAAGATATACAACTATTAATATCAGGTACCCGTAATAATTAAAAATTTAAAAAATAAATACATTTAACAAAAAGGATGGTAAGGCAGACTTTATTCAGGGGGACTACTACAATGGAGTTTTGTAGTATCAGGGAGAGACAGAGCTCAGATCTGAATACAAAAAGAAGTGGAGATTTATAGCCAAGAAGAAGGGTGGGAGTTAATGGATGGAAAATTATTAATACTAAGAGGAAACATCAGGGGTAATGGGAATTCTGGCTAAATTGGTTTGACAGGATTATTACTGAAGGCAGGCCAGGGTGATAAGATATTGACAATGGAGAGTAAGGAATTTGATCACATACCAAGGGTGGGATATTTTTTCTAAACTGACCCAGCAGGATTCTTGCCAAACTGTACTAAGTAGAGATGCACACAGAAACCCAAAGTTCGCAGCCACCTTGAGAAAAGAGTTCAGAGGAGTCTGACCAGAGTTAGGTCAATTGTAAGTCACATTACACCTTCATAGTACAATAAATATTTTTCTGGTTATGTAATTATTAGTGGACCAAAAACAGTGTGTTCTTCTATCAAATTTTATACTATTCAAAACTGATGCATATGTTGAAACATTTGGAAAGGAGTAAATAGAAAACGCAATGAAGTAGGAGTCCAAAGAGGTTAACAATTTGATGCTGGTAGCCCCACTTACCCATTAAATGTACGGAGCAAGTACCTTAACTTTCTTTGAGCTTTAGTATCCTATATTTTAAATGGGACAATACATATATTATGAATACAATGTAAGAAACAAGCTTAATAGTTTTTGTAGAAATTATTTGTAAAGTAGAAAACCACAAATGTAAGGCCAAAAACAACTGAATAAACAAAAACTTTATTAACATGAAAATGCCATATTTACTATTGACAAATTATGTTGGAAATTTTCAGTGTGGTGATAGCTGATGTGGTGATAGCTGTGGTGATGGCTATCTTTTCTGTATACATCTGTTACTTTTAAGAACACAGACTTCTCCCTTTCTATTAAAAGGTGAAGACAGAGAAACTTAACAATCATTGAGAATCTTTCCTACACTAAGTACTATGATAATTTTCATAGCATTTTAAATGTAGTTTTAACAATAGTGATCAAATGAAATAAAATGATTACTCCCATTTTCTTGATCTGGAAATAAAATAATTCAGAGGATTCATTAAAAATCTTTACATTAAATTTTTTTAATGTTTTGGCTACTAAGCTAGAAGTTGAGATGAAAATTTCTGTGTCCCCGATGATGTTTTTGATGTTTATTAGAATATTTGGATTTGAACTTGCCCATTTACACACAGATAATTAATAGATTTGAACAAATATCTCACTTTTTCTGGATCATCAAAAGTGTGACTATAATAACCAACTCAGAGAATTTCTGTAAGGCTCAGAGGAACACAAGTGAAATTATTATATAACTGTAGTGTTACCTATTAAACAATATTAATGATATAGTTATTAACCATAATTCTTATTATTGGTATATATAATAAAGTTGCATGGATTTCTAAGTAACATTCTCTCCCCTCTCCCCTCTCCCCTCTATTAATACTGAATGATGAGAGATTCTGGTGTTAGCCCAGATGCAGGTAGTTTAGCAGCTGCAATAAACTCATGATCCACAGTGCCGTATGTATAAGGTAATCACTTAATGATGACTTCAGAGATATCCTTTCTAAGAAGAAGTGTTGCTTTATTGTACTTTCTATGCTTACTAAAAATGCTTATAGATTTTATGGAATGGAATTAAAACATGTAGTTTGCTAAATCTGATACAGTGGCATGTGAGGCATGTAATCATTTCATAGCACCTCATAACAAAGATTCTTAAATCGTACCCCGCATGTTATGATAGAGATAGGTGCATTGAGAGATATATATTTTTAAAAATTCGAGGGTATGACAATATTAGTCTTACTAATCTTTTAAAAATTCAATTAATTAATGTAACATTATAAAATATTTGTGCTTTGGTATTTCTTTACATTCTGCATTAAATCAACTCAGTTGTAGATTTTGAATTTTCTTCATTAATATTCATCTACTGAAGGGAAGACACAAAAAAAAGTATTTTATTTCAAGGAAAAATGTATTTTCCTTGAAATTAATATTCATCTACTGAAGGGAAAACACAAAAAAATATATATTTTATTTCAAGGAAAAATGTATTTTCCCTATAGCTTTACTTAACATTAAAATATATTCATATTATTTATCTGGTAACCCATAGTTTTCCTTTAATATTGCTTTTCATTACTTTTTATTCAAGATATATTTTATGCAGTTAGAATTTTATTAAGGTTCATTTTACTTTTCAGTTAACCTCATTTAAGTAATATCTCAATTTATATATTCAGTGTACTTAAATAGGATACATAGCATTCATTGGTTCTTTTTGAACTTTAATTTACAGCCTATTTTTTATTTTGCATTTCTTTCTTAATATATGGTTTTAGAAATGGCTATTAGATGACTTCCTGGGATTTCTTCCTTAATAAACATAAGAAAATAAATAACATTATTATTTCTAACAATGATTTAAATAACCAATAAGAAAGAAATATTAAGAGGAAGGAAGTTTTTTTTTTTTATTCAACACCTGATTTGCAAAGTGACACACGGGACAGTTTGATGGAAATTCTGCACTGTTATCTTGAGTAAATAATAGCTGTGACTTATGGGCAATAATTCTTTTCAAAGAGCTCTTGTAATGCTGAAAACCACAAGAATGAGGCTTGAGTGGTTTTTGCAGCCATCAGGGCTCCAAGATAGAATTGTGACCAAAATAGGAACTGACCTGAACATTTATAGTAAAGTAAACTAACAACCCCCTTGTGTGTTCTCTCTGGTTTCTAAAGCCTGGGTTTACCATTTCCCTATTGGTTTCCTCAAAAAAGTCTGCTGCAAATGAAGTGTTTTTAAACTAATCATGGGGGTAGGGGGGATGTGCTGTTTTCTTAGCATCAGATTCCGATGCAAGGATACAATAGGAAAAGTCAGGCCAAGACGCTAGCTAATTTTATTTCTCCAGAGTGGGTCATTCTTAAGTCTGGTTAAGGGAATGCTTCGTTCCTATGGCTAAGACAACACAGTTACTGGGAAGTCAGGACATGACACCGGACTGAACCTACATAGTTCCTGTGTCACTGAGTGTGGTTTCATACAGGAAAGAAATCCTGTCAACATTCTCCCATACAGCTGAGACAATACAACCCATCATACTTTCTGCTCAGTTTTGCATCAAACACATAAATTAAATCAGCAACTGTAATTAGAGCAACTATTCCACAAAGGATGGAGTTTGTGGTAAAGAAGGAATCTACAGCCTGAGACACAGGCACGTGCACGTGCGCTCTCTCTCTCTCTCCCTCTCTTTCTCTCTCTGGATGGATAGATAGATATAAGGGTGTGTGTATATATATAAATGTGTGTGTGCATACAGATAATGACATTTCTAAAAAGATCATTAATCTAAATAAATTTTCCCTTTGTAGAATTGAATATACAGCATATAAAACATATCATCATATTAATATGCCTTTTTTTCTTGATGTTGTAGGTTATGAACTTTTAAATTGCTATGGCATTTCTAACATTAAATGAGGGAAATACTCATGAACTTTTCCATTGCTGCTACTTGAGTCGTTATTTTTTTAAAAATGTAAGACAGTATATATTACTATTGGACAAAGACATTGAATAAGAAGATAAATTCAATCCAGATATCTGTAGTCTGACTGCTATTATCCACCTTCACTCTCATTTTTTATATTTTTCTAGTGCTTAAAATCCACTTTGTTATTGACAATAACATTTCTATTGAAGGATTGACTTCCTTAACCCTGTTTTGCAAATGAAAACTGAATACATGCTAAGCTGGTAAAAGAATCTGTTTTGAATCAATAGCTTTCTGAATCTTCTTTGTTTATCCTACTAAACCATCTCTCTTTGCACTAAATTTCAATAGAACCAAATGGCAACCGTATGACTGTTAGAAATATTTTGAACATCATTGGAAATCAAAATTTCAACCATCTGAGGGAACAAAATAAAAAAAGATTCTCATAACATTCTGATTCTTGGATACATTTCAAAATGTAGTAGCATGTACCTGAACTTTGGGACACTTTTTAAATTCTTGAGGGATTTATTTTTATATTTTTTCCTTAGTGGTTGTTCATTTTAATACTATGATCTATTATATCATGTCCATCATGTTTACCATGGCTCAAATTGCAGGACCTCAACAACACTAATTTTTGCCAAGTGAATGCAGTTGGGAATTTAAGGCTGCACATGCATTTTAAGGTGTAGTACATTCCAAAATGCACATGACAACCCTTGAATTTCATTACCTTTTCAAAAGTCAAATTTGACAAAATTTTTGACAAAGGTCAAAATTGATTTTTAAATTTTATTTTAGGCACATCAAAGCATGATAAAAATAAGTGGAAAGTTACAATTACATTCAAATTTGGGAGTATACAAAAATCATAATGTTTCATGAAATCTCAAATTCCTTATGTGTAATTATTGGAAGACAATTGTTCATGGGTCTCTCACACTTCCTCACATCTTATGAGCAGAGGCATGGACTGCCTTTGTTGCGGAGTATTTTTTAAGGATGTTTATATAGTTAAGAGCCTTGGAAGATAGTGTCTCCCTCTGAAGCAAAAGGTTGGTTTGCAAATAGCCTTGGCAAATAGAGCATGCTGTACCTATTAAAAAATATTCAGGTTCTCTTGTTCAGGGTTCCTATCCTATAATACAACTCACCATATGTGTAGGTGTCACCTGGCTCTCTTCCAACTGCCTGATGGGTATAGCACACAAAATGCTGGTACTCTGGCTACTGCTATTTTTCTGAGTAATAAAGTCCATTACATGTGACCCCAGAACCACATATCTTCTGTCAGTATCCTTGAAAGTGTGGCAGGCTAACTTGTTATCTTACTAGTAGGGTCAAGTTCCAGACCCTTTACAGTTTTTGACAGTATTGATTATAATTTTTAGTTGACATTCTAGATGACCTCACAAATGAAAGACTGAGGTCCATTTATTCATTTTTAAATATGATTCCCATGATGAAATTTGATGACACTTCAGTTATACAGATAACTGATTTTTGATGAAAGCCAGAGAAAATCTTATGTTATTAAAAGTCACAGAAATGAGTATAGATTTTCATATGCATGTGCCTGTGTAGGTATGTGTTTTTCTGCTTGGAGGCAAATATCAGGTAAACTGAACAGAATGATTAAAGTTTAAATTCAGCATTCAGAAGTAATGATAACAGCTAACACTTATTGAGAGCTTACTATATACCTGATACTGATCTAAATGCATTTCTTACATTAATTCATTTAGGTGAGTAATATTTGGTTACATGTAAACTTTTTTTTTCAAAATAATTTGAAAAACCAGTTATGTGTATTAGATAGGAGATACATGACAAATAAAACTCTGCCATTAAATTTATTTTAGAAATTAGGCTTTATTCATGTTTTAAATTAATATGTTTTGCTAATGAAGCAAAATAGTTGCTATTTATTATGTCTGAATTGCCATGAACCAAGTCCCATATATATGAACTTAGTTTTTTAGAAATATTTTAGGTTCAGAATGAATATTTAAATGAATTTTAATTATTTATTTGCAAAGTAGGGCTAGCACTTGAAATAGAGACATTTTATAAAAACTTTCAGAAGATTTGGAGTGTTGGAGTTATGTTCCTTTTTATTGGAAAGTTCAATTGTACCTTTAAGTGGCTGAGATGAAGGTCAAATATTTGGCATTAGTTAACAAATTATTATTTAAATTTGATTGGACACCATAATTCACCGATGCATCAGTGTACATACTTTTAGAATATGGTAAGTATGATATACTCTTGGAAGGTTCATTATCATGAGTTGGACAGTTCCTCTGGGAAAAGGATTTGGACCAATGTCTTCTGACTTCATAGTTAGCAAGTTGATCCAAGTTCCAATGACATGTAGTTTTTAACACTTGTCTTTGGTATTCTGTTTCTTTAGGTGCTCGATAATCTTTATAAATGGATTTCTACTCATTTCTGAGGTATACTGACCATATATCATATATTTAACATGAACTCTGGGAATATTTTCCTTAGATATATTCTGTCTCAAGACAATATTGTTGTGGTTAACTTTTGACTGCTTTTCTTTAATTTGATTTGAAAGCAATAAAAAGTCATTTGTAGCAATAAAGGATCATCTCCTTATGTCCACAGGGCATCATGAAAATTTCCCAAAGTTCTGTTTGTATTATTTAATTTTAATATATATTTACGTACATATTTTAATGGTGGTAAGGAAAACAGAGTGCAAAATTATGGTATCTCTAAAAACTTGACAGTATTCCTGGAGACTGAGAATCTTAACATTGTTTTTGGCTTTAAGAGCAGAAAATTCTTGAAGCCTCTCATTATTACATTCCTAAATTAGGTGCTGCATATACTGTATTATCTATGCTATTATAGGCTTAAATCCTGCTAACTATATCCTTAGAAAAACTGAAAAATTCATAATTGAGTTCCTGGCATAATGTGTGGAATGGCATAGTACATGGAATATTGTGAGAGGTAAGCAGTCATGAAAATATCCAAACCAATAGAGATGGCTGATTATTTTAAGAATAGGATAACCAGTTACTTACCAGGGAATAAGTGCGAGGCATCATGCTAAGAACTTCACATGGATGTATCATTAATCCCATTTTTAGTTGAGGAGACTGAGACTCAGAGATTCTAAGTAACTTTCTGATAGTCACACAGCAAATGGAAGATGCCTGAGTAATTCTAACCCATGTCTAACGTACTTGAAAGCATAAGATTAATACAAACAACTACCTCCATGCTATTTCTATTTTATCGTTAGGACTTTATTCCTTTTGCCCTTGATGTTTTCTTAAATTTTTTGAAAATACCTTTTCAAATGTGAGTACCTTAGAATAAGTAACATCTTCATTAAATATTAATAGAAATAAATTTTAAAAATCCAAAGTTATATATTTTAATTGTATTCAGAAAGTATTTCTGTAAGTTAATACATATGTGCATGTATGTATGTGTATGTGTATATATGCACACATATATGTGTTTGTGAATTTAGGAGGATTATTATATATGGATGTTATTTGAACAAATATTCAGTAAAAATGTTCCAGAAAATAATGAAATTTATGAAATTTCCTCCTTAATATCTAGTTATGTACAAAGCAGAAGATCACAACTTGGCTGATTGGGGACAAAAATATGCTATCGCGTGTGTTCTGTTGGCCAAAATATTTTAAGCAATAATAAATGTAATTGTCTTTTGACTAAGCAGCATGGGTCTTCCAATAACCCACATACTCACTGCCTCTTTAATGTTTGTGTTACTATTTTAATGCTATCATAATAAAGTACCACATACTGGGTGGCTTAAACAAAAATTTATTTTCTCATAGTTCTGGAGGCTGGAAGTCCAAGATCATGGTATCAGCAGGGTTGGTTTTCTCTGAGGCTCCTCTCCTTGGCTTGCAGATAGATGCCCACCTTCTTGCTGCCTCTTCATATGGTAGTCCTTCTGTGCACTTGTGCTCCTGATGTCTCCTTATTTTTTCTTCTTATAAAAACAATAGCCAAAAGGGATTAGGGTTCACCCTAAGGGCCTCGTTTTAATTTAGTCACCTCTTTAAAGGCTCTATTTTCAAGTACAGTCATATTCTGAGGTACTTGGGGTTAGGGCTTCAAGGTATAAATTTATTTTATGACAGGGTCTTATAACTCTGCTTTGATAATTCATTGACCCTTTAAGCACTTGACTTATTTTCAGCCATTTTTATATTGTAAACATTCTTTCCTTCCTAATGTTCTACTTTTTAAGCTACTTTTAAAGCAACTAAACTTTAAACCACTAAAAAAGAAAAGAGAAAAATGTAAACATGTGGAGTATGCTGTAGGCACTTACATTTGAATAAGTCTGATATATTGGTATCCATGTCATAAACACTTAACTTGGTTAAGGAGTCTCCAATTATCAAAAGATATATTAAGAGAATATTTTATATTATTAATTATATAATAGTCTTTAGTACTTTGGACATTAAGGACTCCAACCAAAAAAATTAATTTTTGATATTAGAAAAGGCAGAGGGTAGAAATGAGGTGTGTACGAATCAAATCAACCATTTTTCTACAATATGGGCTTCATTTTTTCTTTCTTTCCCTGAGGCTACACCTCTTATGCAATTAAAGATGCAGTTCAGCACTCTTATTTGAGTAATGAGTTATGATATGATAAAGGCATATGTGTTAAATTGAATATGTCAAATAATCTTATCCACAATAAATTTCTTTAGATTGTAATTCATCCTATTTGATGTGAATCAATGACTTGGTTGCTTAAAGACAGTAAGCACTAACCACTCAGCACCTTGCATAAAATTGGAAACCACAGAATATAATTTTTGAAATCAGAGTAAGGAATCGTGACTACTTAATACTTTTCCTGGTTTGCCAGAAAATATATTTAGGTAGATTTCACATTATACTTTATAATTGTCTGCATTCATTGGAATATGAGAAGAAGAAAGGTTATGCTAGTGCATGTAATAATGGACCACAAGCAAATCATGCTAATGGATAGTACAAATGTGAAGATTGGGTAGATTGATAGTAGGATATAAAAGAAAACATAAGCCTAAAAATAGATATCATAAGCTTCTATCAAATCTCCTTTAAACAGTAGAAGAGAATCACATTGGTCAGTATTTGCTAAAGTCATCATCTATAGTGCCTATATGTATAATCATTTTGACCAAGTTTGAAGGTTTCAAGTGATTTGAAAGAGAAACATTTATAGAATATTGAACAGTATTTCTCAAACTTCAAAACAAATAGTCTGTCTAGAGGGTGAAGCAGTCAAACTGGGCACTTAACTGAAATGAGCATATAAGTAAAATGATTTGGGAACCTTGTACAGAGATTCTTCATTTAGTTTATCACATCATTCAAGCCACTTTAAAATTTATTTTTCAGTTATCATAGGTTTAATGGTGATAAAGTTCAATTAACATGAATATGCTTACATACCTAAATATCTATAAGGTAATGCTAACTTTTTGACTTAGTTGAATACATAATTTTTTTAAAAATCTCTGAAATTAATTTTAAAAAGTATTAACATGGAAAGGTCGGTTGGTTTTATTATGCCATTATTATTCTAAATAGTGAGGGTAAAAATGTTTCCCAAAATGGACAAACAGCCTACTCCCCGATTTATAAGATATATGTTAAAAAATTCCAAGTCACAAATTCAACATTAGATGGATATTATGATTACATATGGTTATATCTTAGTGTTGTTAGATACGCTTTTTGGAAGAAGAGATTTCTAACATCCTTTAGTGAATAGTGAAGTATTAGGAAGACATTATTATGGATGATTGAATCACAGCTGTAATAGCACAATGTTAAAAGAAAAAAAGACTAAACATTATTGCCAGATAAGTATGGAACAGCTTAAATAGAGGGAGGGATATAGTGAGTGACAGGAACAATCTTACGGATTACTGCTTTGGCACGAAGATTCTAGTATTCAGCTAGCTTGCCAAATAAATTGACCAAAGAAAAAGAGGGCCAACAGATAAACTTCAGGAATTGAGCTTATTAATGAGTTTTCATGCATAAATGTATCCACCCATCACGATAGGAAAAGGTTTCCTTTGCTTTCCCGGCTGCTAGAATATATATTAAAATATTTCTACATAAACTACTGATAGGACAGAGACTTATTTTTTTCCTTTGAAATGAATTGTCACTGACCTGTGGCAATGCTGTATTCTACCCATTTGTTTTGGACTGATTTATATTTGAACCAGAACAAGTTGTTTGATTTAATCATGAACTGAATATATTTGAATAGAGATTGTTCATGTTCATAAGTCTTCTCTCCTTTTTTCTCTTACCTTATTTAGAGTAAAATTTCACTGTTCCATCCATAATTTAAGAACATGCAAGGAGGTAATTGGAATTGGAGGTAAATCATATTCTTTTGTAGAAAGTATAATTATTGGAAGTTAGTTAAAAACACCTCAGTTCTGCTTTAATTTTCATGCATGGAGCAGTTGTTTTGACAGATGGATGGACTTTATTTTTGTAACCGTCCAGGAAAAGTCTGTGTAACACAGTCTAATCAGTGCTACATATCTGTAATGTTTGTTTTTGAGTCACTGTGCTTTTGGCTCCTATATCTTTTTCTAGAAGTAGACATTTTCTTCTAAATTTGTTTTTCAAGGCTAATATCTTTATGCATAATTCCTCTATCCATTTCATCTGAAAAGACTAGAAACCCTCTAAAAAATGTAAATGGTTTGTCAATAAGGATGATGAATCATTGTTCCTCAGGTGTGGCCTTGGGTTTTCCTTGCTTTTACTTCTAAGCTTCTAAGCTAATAATTTATAAAGCTGTTGCTCTGGAGTAAATTTCAGTGAAGCGAGAGGTCAGTATGGTTGCCTGACTCTCGGGAAGGCAACTTGTCGCAAAACTTATCTTTGTCCATCAACTTAAATTCCAAAAAGGATCAAGCTTTGAAAAATGAATTCATTCTGAACTGATTCCACTCTCCCTTTATTACATTGTAAATCCTCCAGTGCTGAGCAAAATAGTGCAGTAGTTTAAGGCCAAAAATGACATTACATTCTGAGTTTAAGAATCGTCATGGTTCAAGGAAAGGTCAGAAACACTCTTCTTCTGTCTCCCTAGAGCAGAAATGTGTGAAGTGTGTTTCCTTTTTCTGCCACGCTGCTTTCTTTTTAGAGGTATATCCAAGCCGCTTCCAAATAAAATGAATATCCTGTTTCGGAACACTCAAAAACCTTGGCAGCAACGACCTAGAGAATGAAGGCAAATGAATGACAGGATTGATACTCTTTTATGTAGGTTTTCTGTTAAG